>CM062807.1:612461051-622461051 GCA_031772625.1 Pinus tabuliformis | reverse complement strand
CTACAACAAATAAAAAAATATAACTTAAATGTACTATGAATTGATATTTATTCATCTATTCACAAAATATGAAACAACATTTATATTTTTTTTTTCAAAATTAATAAATTATTTTAGAACGATGAAATTGCATTTATAAAAAATGAACATATTCTAATCCATCTTTAGTCGTAAAATTTATCATTTATATTTTTCTGCTTAACTCTCTTCATAAAGATTCTTTTATTGGAATCCATAATTTTAATATCCACTTTAGATTAAAAAAAACACAATAAACATTTATTATTAATTAATAATAATTTTTTAAATTAATAATAATAATTTTAGATTTCATTTCAAATGGAATAATAATAATAATGTTGTTGTTGTTAACGTCAAACTCGCTAGCGGTGTTGGATGAGAAATTTAATTGGTGGTTTTTTTTATTCTTTTAAGGATGGCATTACGATCACCCCCATACAAATATAAATTGCCAAAATGAGAGAAGCAATAGTTCTTGCAACATCCATCTTGTACTAATTTCAAATATTTTTAAAATACGTTTGAAATCGGATTATAAAATAAAGCCTCCGTATATTTTTTCAAAATTTCGAAGGTATTTATTAAAAATTAGTATATTATAAAATATAAGAATTTTATAAAGTTATATGTTATATGTTTTAGATAATTAATTCTCGGGATTAACTTTGGGTTAGTTTGGGTAGGTATTGGAGACTAAGAATTCTCAGGAACTAATTCAATTGTTTCCTATATGTATTAATATGTACACATTGTACATCATTGATTGAGATTGATTAATATACATTTTATTTGGTTTCTAGTCTTGTGTGTTTTACAGTGGTATCAAAGCAGGTCGTTCGTCCATCTTGTTGATTGAATTGTGGCTTTTGAAAAAAAATTAAGCACGAGATCTCATTAGCATTCGTCAGTCCAAATATTTTTTTCATTGCATCGTTGGCATAGAGAAGAAGTTGTATTCGATAATGAAGCTGGTGACTGCAAGAAAATCACTACTACTACCCACCATAATATCTTGGAATCTGTTCTTGGAAGAAAACTATAGCATGAACATCTTGGAATTTGTTATAGGAAGAAAATTGTAGCATGAAGGCTTCTAGGACCATTGCAAGAAATAATTGAACAAAACAATTTAAGAAATGAGTGGAGGTTCATTAATGGTGGCTTTGTCTAATGGAAAGTGGAAGAATGCCCACCAAGGAAACCGCGTTGTGACTGGTAATGATGTCCAACATTTTGTGGTATGTTGTAAATCAATGGGTTGCTACAAGATCTAATCTTTATTGTTAAGTGTTTCAATTTTAATTTTAAAACTATTTTTTTCAATATGTGTCTGCCATAATAATCGAAAAGCCATGCAAGAAATCGGTGAAAACACAGTGGCATAGTTGGTGAAATGTGTGGACCTGTGTTGCAGTATATCTAGAAATGTCTTGGTTTTACATGTCTCGCAGGATTGAGTTGCTCCTGAAAAAGGTGTATCTGGCATGACAAGCACTCTAAGAAAAGTATTACGACCGAGAACTATATTTGTAAGATATTATGCATAGTCGAAGTCATTTTTTCAGTTTCTCTTGGTCGTGTAGTGGAAGTTGGTCAACTAAAGGCCTTTCACCCAAAAATAAAGATGTTGGCCATGTTTGAAAAAATACCATTTTCTAAATTGCCTTTCAGTACTTGTGTAGAATATTTAGCTAAAGCAATAAGGCGTTGTACTTGCTCTCCGTTTAGAAAAATATATAGATTTTCCTCTCACGCTTAGCTCTAGCTAAGTCGATATGTCATGTATATGTGTGTAATAGTGCAAGCTGATACTTTGCACCTAGGTATCTGCAGCATAGAAACTACAGTCTACCTTCAACAGTTTATGTACCTTTCAAAACTTTGTAGTGTGTCAACCAACAAGAAAACCATGGTGTTTTGGTTTAGCATCATTTAGTGTGTCTTATAGAGCATTGATCTCATCAAAGAATTAGAAACAACGACTCTACCTCGAATAAAACCTTAGATCAATTAATATTTTGTTTCTAGGTTCGTATTGTGACTAAGAATCGTTGTTTGGATAGCTGAATACACATGCAGAAGAAAGAGGATTCGAATCTGACGCTAGTGGAATGGAGCATTGAAGATGTTGAGATTCGAGTCCCTATCTGGGTGGATATAAGGCAAGTATAAGTCTCTCCTGTAAATATTATTTTCATTTGAAAGTGATGAGACAGTAAAAGAGTTGTTTATGAATCAAGATTTTGCATATTTCTCCAAGGGAAACATCAATGAATTGAAACCCCTTGTACACTACAAAATTCAATGCGAGACAATAGTTGAACCTCCTTGATGAAATAATGCTTTATATATTATAATAAGTAATTAATTTGTAAACTCATAAAACTTAAAAAGGGTTTTCCTCATTAGTCAAAGATCTACACCTCCAACTTTTTTAAGAGATGATCGAAGCTGCAACAGTGTCTCTGTGAGCCCATGTTTATCTATTTACTTGTTGATGTTAAGTTCTATAGCCAAGTGGAGTCTAGGAAGGCATAGATAAGTGTTTAAATATGTGATTCTGTGTTGCATTGTGCGAGTGTAGTTGTTGCAATATCATGTTCCATCATTGAGAGAGATCTACTTGAAAGATTGTTGAAAGTTTAACATTTTTATTTGGATATTGTGGCATTGTAATTTGGAGAAAAGAAACATCGAGGTAAACTTTTAGAGAAAACAGAGATCGAGGTAACCTTTTTTTGTGCTCAACACAGATACTTTACCATTGTTTTGTAATGGTTCATCATTTATACAATTAGTGTCTGCAAATATATGCTTTCAGGTGGTAGTTTTGTATGTATTAAAATGTTATGGTTTTCTTGAGTGGGAGGTAGGTTGGATGCCTTCACATATTACCATTATGTCTCTTATCACAGGTGGCACATTTCAGACTCTAAAACCTTTTGATTCATTGAATGACCAAGCATTGTAGATAGCAGGATTGGATAGTGTTTTATAGGAGATCGCAAGGACCAATTTACTAGAGCAAACTAAAACATAGATTTCTTTCGGAAATGTGTTAAATGACATAATTTTATTTGTAATTGTTTGATCATTTTCAAAACATTGTAAAAATGACTTTGTAAATTCGCTTGTATTGGGTTCATTTTCGGTGGTACACGACACCCATTTTTTTTTCAAAGTTGAATGCTAGAGAAAATGGCCAGAGTCGATGATTTTTTATAGTTATTGTATAGTTTGATGTCATTCATTGTTCATAATAGTGTCCAAGTTAGCAAGTACATGCTCTCTAACATCCAGTCATGTTTGCAAAATGCTAAAAGAAAAATTGAATTCTTGGAGCTAGAATACCAGTTTCAGCCAAATAAATTTCATGAATTACAAAAGAAAAATTTTGAATGTGTTGTTGTTCAAAACAACAGTTTGTTTGAGCCCAATCATCAGTTAGATGATCAGAGTAATGAAGTGATTTCAAGAGAAAATTTGGGTGCAGTGGAAAGTCAAGTTCAAGAAAATGTATGCGAGAGTCATTTGCATATAGATGTGAAACATTTTGTCACCAAAAATTTTATAAGACCGTGGGAAGATAATACACACAATAAACACAAAATTTGTTTCGGTTACTACAAGGATATTATGGATGTATATTTTCACATTCAAGATTTTCGTAAACCTATACAATTCTGAAGTGATGGATTTCTAGACGGTGTTGTTTGAGAATAAGTTGATAAATGCCAAGAGTGTAATAGAGTTGGACATTTGAAGGATCAGCGTTTTGATCTTCACCCATGTGAGCATTGTGGAAATTGAAATAGTCATATAGATAGATGTTCCATAAAGAAGAATACTGCAAGAGAGAAGGTAAATTTCAGATGGATTGCTTCTTAGGATTGGATGAAAACAACCAAGAAGATTTACAGGGCATACCGAAGGATATGTTCAAGAGTGATGACCAACCTTACAGTGATGAAGGGTACTTATCACCTTGTATCCGACAAGGGGGGAATAGTTGATGGTTTGCTACAGATTCGAGTTCGAGATGACAAGTGAGCCTGAGTCAGAGTTGAGTTGATCAATTTGATTGAGCACTTCCATGTTAAGAAGTGTTCAAAGAACTGTTGTGATAGTTACAAAATTTGCGTTCACCATAAAACCACATTTTTTTATTGATCTGAGAACTGCTTTGAAGGTTCGAGAGTTGGTGTTGGTAGATACTTTGTGTTCTCCCATATTGGTTTGTGGTCATCCTTGAAAACCATTTCTTGAGAGACATTCAGCTCGTGGTTGAGATGCATTTTTGCATTTTCAGCTCTCATTCTTGGACTTTGGTACATCCCTTCAGATTAAACGGGAATGTTAGATAGCTAATCCTCTGGATTAACCTTGAGTCAGTTTAGGTAGTTATTGGAGTCCAAAAACTCCCATGAACTAATTCAATTATTTCCTGTATGTATTAATATGTACACATTGTACGTTAATTAAGATTGATCGATATACATTTGATTTGGTTTCAAGTCTCATGTATTTTACAATATAAAATTGATAAATGGAAATGACTAAACTAATCATCTGATTTTTATTTTATTAGGCTTAAAATTACTTTCTGACGAAGATGGAGATCTAATTTTACATCTAAACGCTCTAATTTTAGGAACCTAGCATTTCAAAACTCACTTAGAATCAAAATGTCAACCCCATTGCCTTAATCTGAAGAAAAATAGCAACCCCATTGCCTTGCGTTGTTTATGTTGGCTATTGTTGTATTATCTCAATTACATTGTTTTTTTACTATAAACGACGATGTTATGAGAACCATGAAGGCTATAAATATATATATTTTTCTCTATAAACATGTTATATAGTCATCACGTCCTACCATAATATATCCATTTAGACAATGAATTCTTTAAGATAGCGTTTCAAAATGTGAATTACCCTGAAAGATACATCATTTTTTGGAATAAAGGTTAAGATGTTTGAGTAAGTTGACTAGTTCACGCATAGCTCTTGGTTACGATAATTATTGCATCAGAATTTTTATATTTTATACCATTTTTGCAAAATATATTGTGTAATAAATATTTTAAATATTTTCTAGCCACATATTTTACTATAATTTATTCTCTTAGTTTTATAGTGTGTTTTATTTATGACGTGACGTTTTCCATTTTATTTTTCATTAAGGTTTCGCAAAAAGATGTTTACATGGGAATATATCTCATTATTTCTTTGTACTTTCTATTATTTATTTTTATGGTTTCGGACAGAGTAAACGTTAATTGTGTCTCTTATTATGCGTTTAATTTTCTTTAGAAATTTTGTATCTTTTATTAGCAGAAATATAATTATATAGGGAAGTAGTGGGTGATAAAGAGATTGTGAAAATCAAATTCGCAAGTAATACATTTTATGATCATAATTTATTTGCATTATCACTTTCAAATCTAATCATTTATCTTATCCTCTTGCATTTAAAGAAAAATATACTATATGAAATGCACTTTATTAAAGTGAAGATTACTCAATAATACTATCCATATCTTTGAAAAAACAAATCTTATTTACATAAAACACTATTTATATATTTATTTTTTACTTCTTTCTTTATCTGTTTATATTAATTTATATTTATTTTTTATTTATTTTTTTATTTTTTAATTTCAATATTTTCCATTAAACACTTTAAAAATATTCACTATTTTCTTTTCTAGATATATAATGCAATCACTAATTAAAAAATCCAAAAAATATCTCATTAGGGAGATAATGAAATAAATGTCTAAATAAAATAATGTTAGTTTTAATATCTCTAGTGTTTTTATTTAAATTATCATCATGATTCTCATTTTTTCATATATATATATATATATATATATATCAAATTACACTTTTAAGTTAACGATTATCCTTATATCAAAATTTTGATTTTGGTATATAAGTTTTACAATTATAAATACTTTTCTTGTAAAGAAGGGAGAAAACACCATTATGATCTTAGCTTTATCATTTTTAATTTGTTGTTTTGTTTTATTTTTTATGATTTTAAATATCTCTATTCATAACCAAGTGTTTCAGTATTGCTTCTAATTCCAAATTGAAATAAGTGTGTTGCCCTATTTTCAAGCCTCACTAGTTATTCTATCTTAATAGCTTCCCAATATTTATGACAAAGAAGTCTACAAACTAGTGCATCTACAACCTTTAAATGTTCATCTTGATGTGATGATCATCTCATTCGTTCTAGTGTGACTTCTTGATTGTCACCTCTTTTGAGCAGCATACCTCACATGCCAAAAAATAAGTTATGAAAGCTATCTCGGACAGGTTTATCCAAGTAAATGAATTTTTATTTTTGTTTCCATTTCTCCCAGTTCTTCACATCTACTTCCTTTTTTCCATTCTCTAGTAATCTCCTTAGTTTCAAAGAAGATTAAGATCGATACTCTGTTGGTATTCTAGCCTGATAAATATATAAATAAATGCACAGGAATTGGAAAATGAATCACACAAGAAAAATCAAAGAAATTTATGTGGTAAAACCTTGACAATTTGTAAAGGAAACCTCCACTGGGAAAGGGATTGAAATTCTTATTTCACAAAAATCAAGAATGACTCTCCACTATTACATCAAGCCTCTTGGGAAATCAACATTTTAATACAAAGAATTTGTTACATAGCTCCCTATGGTTACATAATTGCCTGATCGGTAAAACCATATTTACTAAGACAATTACATTTAACAATTGTTGTCATTCCTAACATTATCCAGCTTGACAATAATTTTCCTAATCCTTACCCATGCTCATTCATCATCTTTATGTAAGTCAATAGAAGCCAAACATCGTTGCATCTTATCTAACAATAATGGCTTCGTGAAAATGTATGCACAATCCTCAGTGTGTGGACCTTCTTGAGAGCTAGTTTTTCGCCATCGATCAAATGTCTTATAAAATGGTATCTAACATCAATGTGCTTAGTATTTCCTTGATAAGTTCGATTTGTGGCCAAATGAATAACACTCTGACTGTCATAGAATACATTCACTTTCTCATACTTCCTTCCAAGCTCATTAAGTATACCTTTCAACCATATTACCTCTTTACAAGCATCTGAAGTAGCTATATACTAAGCTTCAGTAATGGACAAAGCAAATTTTTCTTAAAGTTTTGACATCTAGCTAATTTCTCCACCTGCAAGAGTAAATATATATCATGTAGTAGATCTCCTTTTGTCCAAGTCACCTACATAATCCGCATCCACAAATCCACATACTAAATCTCCACTACCATTAAAGATTATACAATGGTCACTTGAGCCTTTCAAATACTGAAGCACCCATTTCACTACTCGCAAATGTTTTTATCCTAGATTTTCCATGAACTTGCTGAGAACTCCAACTACATGTGAAATGTCAGGTCTTGTATATACCATCACATACATTAAATTGAATACCACATTTTCATATGGTATATGAGACATCTACTTCTTTCTTCATCACTTCTAGGACTCAAACCCAAAGAAAGGTTAAAATGTGAAGCTAAAGGAAGAGTAACAGGTTTCACATTGTCCATACCAATCTTTGTAAGTATTTTCTCAACATACTTCTGTTGTGATAACTAGACCTTTCCATTTTCCATGTCTCTGTGTATCTCCATTCTCAGGATATGTTTTGCAACTCTAAGGTCCTTCATATCAAATGTCCTAGAAAGTTGAGCCTTGAACTTGTTGATTTCTTCCATGCTTTTGCTTGAAATACACACATTGTCAGCATATAAAACCAATATATTGAATATTCCATTGAAAATCATAAAGTGAACACCATGATCATACTCACTTCTAGTGAATTTTTCACTCACCTTGAAGGAGTCAAACTTCTTATAGCATTGCCTCAGAGAATGCCTCTGACCATACAATGATTTCCTAAGCTTGCAAATTTATCTTCTCTTGCAACCTTGTACAAAACCTTCAGATTGTTCCATATAGACCTCTTCATCCAAATATCCATGTAGAAAGGCTATTTTAACATCTAATTGTTCCAACTTAAGCTCAATTAATGCAGTTAGCGATAACACAGTATGGAAAGGAATAAGTTTTATGACTAGTGAAAAAATATGGTGAAAGTCAATACCTTCTCCTTGAGAATACCATTTTGCTACCAACCTCGCCTTATATCTTTTAATACTTCCATGAATATTTTGCTTCAATTTGAAGACCCATTTTCACCTGACAACACCTCTCCCTTTAAGAAGTTCTACAAGATCCCATGTTTTGTTCTTCTCTAAATAATCCATTTCTTCAATCATAGCCTTCTTCCAATTCTCATTATCTGCATTATCCATTACTTCCTGATGCAATAGATTAAGAAGAATCTACATACCTTTTGGGTCTTATTCTTTCCATTGTAGACAACCTTAGAGTGATTGGTTGTTGAACTAGTTCTTGAACTTCTATAATTTCATTTGCATATTCTTAACATTTTTCTTCAGATGTTTCTTCTTCCTTCCAACTTTCTGAAAAAGGGTTAGTATCCAATTGAATTTTTTGATTCGATGATACATGTTCATGTTCAAAATTTGATTTTAGAAGATAATATTCTTCAAATTTTACATCTCTCTGAATGACTATCTTACACAAAGAAGGATCCAAAAAACTATATCCTTTCACCACATCGTCATACCCAACAAAGACATAGAATTTTTCTTTTGGTTTTAACTTAGAATGTTGATTCTTTGAAATAAGAGAATAGGAATCAAAACCCAAAAAAATTAAATGTGAATAATGACAAGACTGACTAACCAAAATTCTTCATGACTTTTACAATTAATGACAACTAAAAGTGATTTGTTTACCAAATAACAAGCGGTGGGCACTGCTTCTACCCACAACTCCTTGAGTAGGTTAGAATTGTTGATCATGCTTCTATCTCTCTCAATAAGATTAGTTCATACATTCAACAACTTCATTTTCTGAGGAGTATAGAAAACATTTTTATGTCTAACAATCCCTCCATCCTTGGAATATTGTTCAAATTATAAGGAAGTAAATTCACATCCATTGTCAGTTCTTAAACATTTAACTGATTTGCATGTTTTCTTTTCAACTATAAATTTAAACCGTTTAAAGGTATTAAATACATCAACTTTTGATTTTAACATATATAAAGAGACTTTTCTGGAGTAATCATCAATAAATGTTACGCAGTAAGATGCACTTGCATAAGACACTATAGGATATTGTCCCCAAATATTAGAATGAATATAGTCCAAAATTCCTTTACTGTTATGACTTCTGAATTTAATTTTTTGTTTACATTATTTTCCATATGCACAATGTTTGGAAAAATCCAAACTCAATGATTTCAAATTACGAAGTAATTTTTTATTCATCGATACCTAAAGACCCTTTCACTCATGTGGCCCAATCATTGATGCCATAGGCAAGTATCTTGTTCTTCCTTTTCAGATACAGTCATTGCCTCACTAACCTGAGTACTTGGTTTTAGTTTGTAAAGGTTTATGATCTTCTCTTGCTACATAACAACCATAGTGCCCTTTCAAACTTTAGACAATCAACCTTGACCTCTAAATTTGTAATCTTCTGAGTCCAATACTCCCAAATAAATCAAATTCGTTCTCAAATCAAGTACATGTCAAATATTAATCAATGTTCCAACCGTATCATCATACATTTTAATTCTGACATTTCCCACCCCACAGTTTGACAAGATAAGTTATTATCCATAAACAGAAAACAACCATTCACACCTTGATATGAAGTGAACCAATTTCTGTGCAAACTCGTGTGATTAGAAGCACGAGAATTTAACAACCAATTTTCATAATGCTAAGAAACATTGCAAATATGCATAACTTCATCTACCATACCTAATTCATTAGATAGAACTTCATCGCTCATACCTGACTCAACTTGATTTGCTTCCTTCTTTGGGTTTTCAATAGACTCATTTCTTCTCCAACAATCTTTCTTAAGATGGCCTGTTTCGTTACAGTACCAACATTTGACTTTACATTTCTTTCCTCTTTACGTTGATTTGGAAGAGCTTCTTACTGTCTCAACTCTTTCCTTGGACCAACCTCTAGCTACCATAGCTTATGGCATGGAAGCTTCATATAATAGAACTCCCACAACGGAATCAAATTCTAAAGATTTGGTTGTGCTCAAACTAATCGAAGTCACAAATTGATCCCAAGACGTAGGTAAGGAACATAACCAATTAATAGCTTTATTTTATCCTTTAAATTTAACATCCATATCTCACAACTGGAAAATAAGTGTATTAAATATATTTAACTGTTCTGCAATTTAGTACCCCCCTCCATCCAAAGGCTATATAACCGCCTCTTCAAATAGATTCTGTTGGTTAAGGACTTGATCATATACAATGTTTCCAGTTTTCCCCACAAACCTGCTACGGAGGTTTCTTCAACAATGTTGAAGAGAACTTCATCCCCCGGCACAACTTGATGCTTTTGTATAATGGTGTCTCTTCTCTTGGCTACATGAAACTTAAAAAAAAAATGACCTCATGGGCCATGGTTTTTACGCAACTTAGGCGGCTCTGTGGCTCCATGAAACTTTAAAGAAAATTTACATGGTGACCCACGACTTGGACTTACTTTAAACGACTTCAATGAATTTATGCGATGACTCTGTATTTCCTTCTACTCTGATACCACTTGATGGTATTCCAACCCAATAAATATATAAATAAGAAACAAATGCACAGGAATTAGAAACTGAATCACATAACAAAACTCAAAGAAATTTACATGGTAAAGAAAAATCAAAGAAATTTACTTGAAAACTCAAATAAATTTACGTGGAAAAACTTCGATAGTGTCAAGGAACAGTGTCAAGGAAACCTCCAAGGGGAAGGGGTTGGAATTATTATTTCACAAAAGTCAAGAATGAATCTCCAATGTTACATCAAGCCTTTCGAGAAATCTAAATTTTAATACAAAGACTCTGTTAGATAACTCGCTATGGTTACATGATTACCTGAATGGTAAGACCATATTTACTAAGGTAATTACATTTACCAATTGTTGTCATTCCTAACAGACTTCACTACACAAAGTATCAATGCTATACCCACTATATTGTTCGATGAGTTGAACCAAGTAAATGAGTTTTCATTTTGGTTTTTATTTCTCATGTTTCTTGCAAACTGATTTCCTTTTGAACATTTTCTAGTCATATCCTTGATGGCTAACTATTAGAAGGAGATTGGCATGGTTCACCACTTTACAATGAGATTGGCATGGTTCAGAACAAAAAAATCAAAATGTGTAAATATTCTATGCCTTAACTATTAAAAAGAGGTTAGATATCAAATTATATTTTTTGTTCTATTATTCTTTGCTCTGTGGTGTAGCCGTTATGAATTTTATTGGATTTTACAACACTATACTACTTTATTCTTGAACGTACATCTCACATTTCAACCATAAACAAGGAAAAGTGTTTACAATAATTATTAGATTACAATTTTTATATTTTATACAGTTTTTGTAAAATATTTTGTGTAATAAATCATTCAAATACTTTCTAGTCACATATTTCACAAAAATTTATTATTTCATATTTCTAATGTAATTTAATTACTATGTTTCCGTTTCCCCTTGACCCTTCTATTTTTCATTAATTTAAAAGAAAAAAAATGTTTGCATGTGAATTATCTAATTAAAATTATTATTTCCTAATGTATTAATTACTATGTTTCCATTGACCGTTCTACATTAATTTTGTTTATTGAATATATCTAATTATTTGATTCCACTTTTGTATTATTTACTTTTATGTTTGGAGAAAGTAAAAGTGAATTGTTTCCTTTATTATGTTTTTTTTTTTTTAATTTGTATTTTCTATGTGCAAAAAGTCAATTATATATATAGAAGTGGTGGAAAATAAAGAGATTTTGAAAAGAAAAGTAACACATTTTATGATTTTAATTTATCTAGATTATCACTTTCAAGTCTAGTCATTTATCTTATTCTCGTGCATTTAAAGCAAAATATACTATATGAAATGTAGTTTATTAAAGTGAAGATTACTCAATAATATAATTTATTAAAATGAATATTACTCAATAATACTAAGAATATCTTTAAAAAACAAATATTATTTACATAAATTTTTTATATATTTTATTATTTATTATAGATATTTGCTTTTAATTTTTTTCTATGTATTTATATTAATTTTAATTTTTTAAAGTTTATGTTTCAATATTTTCCATTAAATTATTTATAAATATTTGCTTTTTTCTTTTCTAGAGATATAATGCAATCAATGCTTAAAAAATCCAAAAAAAAATTCATAGTAGAGATAATGAAATAAATGTAAAAATAAAATATTATTAGTTTTAATATTTTTAGTGTTTTTATTTAAAATCTTAGTATTATACTCTTTTCCTTCTAAGCCTCATTAGTTGAGTTAGCTTAATAGCTTCCCAATATCGCTTAATTGGGCTAGCTTAATAGCTTCCCAATATCCATGACCAAGAAATCTACAAGCTAGGGCATCTATAACTTTTAAATGTTCTTTTTGATGTGATGATCATGTCATTCATTCTAGTGTAGTGTGACAGCGTGATTCTAACCTCTTTTGAGAATCATATTTCACATGCAAAAAAAAACCTTTAAATGTTCTTCTTGATGTGATGATCATGTCATTCATTCTAGTGTAGTGTGATTGCTTGATTCTAACCTCTTTTGAGAATCATATTTCACATGTCAAAAAAATGAAGTTTTGCACGATTCTAACCTCTTTTGAAAAGCATATTTCACATACCAAAAAGATGAAGTTATGCACACCATATAAGATGGGTTTATCCAAATAAATGAAATTCCATTTTTGTTTCCATTTCTCCTCATTCTTCACATTTAGTTCTTTTTGCGATTCTCTAATCATCTCCGATTCTTCACATTTTTTTTTTGGATTCTCTAATCATCTCCTTAGTTTCACAAGAAAATTGACATGGTTACTTGGGATGAATGCACTGCCCACTATATTAGACCTGTTGAACCAAGTGAATGAGTTTTCATTTTGGTTTTCATTTCTCATATTTCTTGCAAACTGATTTCCTTTTCTACCTTCGCTATCCATAACCTCCTTTTCTACCTTCCCTAGCCATATCCTTGATGACCGACCATTATAAGGAGATTGGCATGGTTCACCACAAAAAAAAAAAAATCGAAATGTATAGATATTCTCAACCTCAACTATTAACAACGGGTTAGATATCAAATTATATTTCTTTTTTCTATTATTCTCCACTCTGTTATATATAGTATCACTTAACGTAACCGTTAGATACATACAACAGTCTCACTTGGCGTAACCGTTATGAATTTTATTGGATTTCACTACACTATACTACTTTGAGTCTTGAATTTACATTTCACATTTCAACGCTAAAGAAGAAACAGTAATATGATTTATTTTTTCGAAAATCTATAATAGTATATTTTATGATTTACGTATATAAAGAAACAGTAATATGATTTAGTTTTTTAAAAAGCTGTAATAATATATTTTATTATTTACGTATATAAATCAGCTGTAATTGTCCAATGATTTACATATATAAGCCATGAGCATTTGATGAGAAAGAGAGAGGAACATATTTGTAATTTAATTGAACAGCTTGACTAAACACCTTGTGGTTTTTATCATGGATGATAAGTGTGGGCTATCTTCTTAAAATCTCCATCAAAACATAAAACGACATTATCATATGCAGTTATCATACGAAATTATCATATGCAATTATTGTTCTTCGAAACATAAAACGCCACACTTTGTTTCCACCTCCACTTTCTCCTCCCTAAAAGCAAATAGCGTATTTGCAGGACATAGTAAATGAGTGACTTGGGAATAAGAGCTCAACTTTTATAGTGGGTGTTTGACCCGTTTGATTCTACAGCGGAGATTCCACTTATATCGCGTTGGATCATGCTAACGAATGAATAACGTCAAAAGCCACTTTGGATATCAATGCACAGGGTGAGATTTCCGCTTATTGAGCTGCTGCCACAACTGGCCATTTTAGTTCTTCGTTTCCACTTTCTTCTCCGTAAAATCACAACTGGCCATTTTAGTTCTTCGTTTCCACTTTCTCCTCCGTAAAATCAATGTTGCAGTAGATAGTAAATGAGTGAACTAGGAATAAGAGCTTAACTTTTTATACCGGACTAGTATAATGAGGGGGAGGAGTTGGTTTTAAATTATGGAAATTTAAGTTTTATTTAGAGAAAATTCAGTAAGGATTTTTGTAAATCTAAGTTATAGTCGTTAAATTTTAAAATTTCAGGTGTCTTATATTGTTTTTGATGGTGTTGAATCTATTTCCACCATCAAAAATACTATTCAAACACTATTTTTAGAAGATTTTTTGAATTTTTTTACTCAGATTCCAGCCAATTTTGACCATCCCAACAATTGCTCCCCTCGTAGAATGACTCCTTTCATACTTGGTTTTGGACACGTACTATCCTGCAGTGGGATTTCCACTTATTTCGTGCTACCGCATACTAACGAATCAAATAACGTTAAAGTCCACTTTCGATATCAATGGACAGGCTTAGATTGTCAGCTTATTGCGCTGTAACAACAGGCCATTTCAATTCTTTCTTCCTTGAAAATGCCGAACACAACACCAGCCTTTTTTTATTTGTCGTTTTGCAGGTTGAGTGCGAAAATATTTGAAGGCCCACGTTATCTTACATGGGCTGCGTCCAGGGTAGGAATTTCAAATATAAAGCACCCTGTCAAATTCCATCCTTGGCTGCGTCTATTGATTTAACAAAGTGGGGACATCAACCGTATTGCATCACGCTGCGGTCTATTTTTTAGTAGAGTTTAACCTTTTAAATAAAAATATTTACATTGACGGTCAAAATTTAACAGTAAGAGTATTCTTGCCATCCCTTCATGGGAAATAATTGAATTAAATTTTTAACTTAATTTTGATACTTCACTAATTTTTGCATGAATATCTTCTTTTTATTATTTTGACAGAAAGGAAGTAATAATAAAACTAAAATAAGATTAAAAAGTTAAGATTAAAGAAAATACAAACAAAAAAGGACTAAAGTGAAAATAAATTATTAGTGTAAAAGGGTAATATTAAAGAAAGGGATAATATTTATTTGCAATGAGTTTTGATATACTGAATGTAATATTAAAAAAAAATCACTTGATTATAATATTAAAGATATATATAAAATTAAAATAATTAATTAAATTATTCTATATTTATTTATATTTCAGATCTTTTTACTTTAACATATGTTTACATATTTGATCCTTTTACTTAATATAGTGGAGCTAAAATAGATTTAAAATGGTATATATATAATCTTTAAAATTTATTTCTGGAAAAAAAAACAAATTTACCCACATATATATATTTGTATTTTTTTCCTTTATACATTTCAAATATTTATAATTTATTATTTTATATTTGCCTAAATTTACCTGAGACAACCACAATATTAATTACATAATATATATATGTGAAATGCTGACTAATTTTCACTTGTATAAGTTTAAGTTCACATAACAGAGTTTTAAGTTTTAACTATGAGACGAATTATAGTAGAAACATTTATTGTTTTTTAGATTTTTTTTTTTAATTATTTATATAGATTCATTTAATTTATATAAATTTTAATTATTTTTTTATTTTGATAAATTTTATTTCACACAAACAAGTTTTAATTATGATGTCAATTTAGTTTATTTTTTTCTAATTTTAGTTTTGTAAGTATCCCAATTTCGCATGTAATAAGAGTTGATACGTGTTTAATCAATTTCAAATTTTGACAAATAATTTTATATGATTTATTTATTTATTATTTATTTTTATTTTTTATTTTTTATTTTTAGCATATCTTATGTATTCTATTTGTTTATAGTCGAAGTTTCGAACCAGCAACGATGGTTCACATTCTGATGGTTCAATCGTTGCTCGTTCGAAACGTCAACTATAAACAAACTGAGTGCGATGTATCCGGAAGATATGCTACAGAACAAAAAAACTCGCAAAAACTTCAAACACAAATGAGTTTTTTTATTACATACAAAAACATAATCTAATATTTTGTGTAATGTCCATTGATGAATCAAAGCAAAGAAGAATGAAGAATGAGGGTGTTGGTAAGCTATAGCTGAGTGAGTCTGTTACACACAAATGTTTTTATTTCATTCTATTGATTAGACACTATATCATTTAATTTTTGAAAAATAATCATACAATAATTGAAATTTTCCCAACCAATACTACTTAGACTACTCTTCTTGTTGTTCACCCTTAATTTTCATTGTGATTGATTATATTATTGTTTATAAGTGTTTTTGTGTTAAAGAGTTTAAGTGAGCCCACATATTCTATATCAATAAAATTTAACTTCAATGAAACTTGGCCTATTAAAATTAATCAACTATTTAATTTATATATGCATTATTCACCTAACATTATACTAGTACAACCATATAAATTAAATGGCTAGCAAATGTTAATAGGCGTAAATAAATGATAATCATCCAATCACTTATAGCAAGATACATTTTACATTGTCCGGATTTCAAAAAAAGATAAAAATTCACTAAATTTTAGCTTCATTTTAAACTATTATTATAAGAAACCTAATATAATACTTACAGAATAGTCTTAATAATGGAGATTCACCCTAACTTTAACATAGAAAATTTTATTTCATAAATAACTTTTGTTACAATGTCATTGGCCAATGTCATAGCTTATGAATACCACATACACAATACGAGAGTGCTGATATGTCATCTTCTTTAATTAATTAATTTAAGATAAAATAATTAAAAGAGCATAATTAACATGAAGATAAATCTTAACTCTTAATCTGTGCATATTGTTACCAATACTCAGACATATTTCATAGAGCTTAAATCTCTATTCTTCACTTAATAATTATCTACAAATAATTAAATGAAAATTTTGAAAGACATTTTAAAATAAAAATGTCCTATAAACATAATTAAAATAATAATTTACAATAAACATGCCTTCATTGAATAACTGGCCTAATATCTTTGATCTTATTAATGTTACAGTCTAAAATATTTCACAAAAACAAAAATTAAATCTCTACTATTCAGTTACTAATTTTTTTATTTTTATTTATTTATTTTATTATTATTATTACTGGTAGAAAGAACCATTGTCACTGGTTCTTTTTACGACATAGATTGATCCTTAAAAACTCTTCTGTTCTGCTCTTTCCAGATATTCCACATCAGTAGACTAGGAATAAGCTGCCATAGTGTGTTGAGGAGTTTGCTTTGATATGGCTCTTGACTCCAATTGCGAATAGTAGCTCTGATATCCCCTTGCACTTTGCCGTTTTTTTGGCATCGGAAGGCAACCTTTTCCCACAGCTCCCGTCCTATTTGACAGGTTTGCATTAGATGTATAGCTGATTCCTCTTCTTGCTTACAGTTGAGACATATAGATGGGCCCGAGAAGCTTCTTTTTCTAAGATTATCCCATGTTAAAATTTTATTATGACATAGGAGCCATAAAAAAGTAGACACCTTCGGCCAATTCGAGGAATGCCAGATTTTGTCCCATAAAGTGTCTTTGATTGTCTGTTCTTGGACTAGTATCTTATACGCTTCCCTTGTGGTGAAGGTCCCTCTCTCTTCATATCTCCATCTTAGTATGTTCGATCCTTCTGAGATAGGGATTTGCTACTTTTGTAGTTCTGCGGAAAGATATCGTTGAACTTGGTCAGAATCGTGCCTTATGATTTGATTTGCATCCATCCATTGTCTATATCCCTATGTGGAAGAATGGTCCCAGAACTGACTAACCGTTGCTAACTGGTTGATATCTTACTCTGGTAATGGAAGGCTAGAGAGTGTGTCCTTTATCTTTGGGAGCTGCTGCCAGGAGTCTTCCCAAAATCTTGCTGTGCTACTGCTCTTGACTTCCCAGAAGCTATGCTTTTGTATTAGATCTCTGTGTTGAATGGCCGAGTTCCATATTACTCACCTCGTGCTTACTTCTGTCATCTGAATTCTTTCTTCAATAGGGAAATTGTTCGCATACTTTGTTGTCCAGAGGGAGGCCCAGGGGGTATTAGGATTTGCCAGCCACCTCCACCATATTCTAGCTCCCATAGTCTTATTACTATGCCCTGGATCTCTTAGCCCAACGCCTCCAGCTTTCTTCGGAAGACATACATTATCCCATTTGACCAGAGCCCACTTTCGATTATGGATTGAGTTGCCCCATAAGAAGTTGTGCTGGAGATTCTTTATTTCCTTGAGAACCCATTTAGGAGCTGCAAGAATAGAGAAGAGATACAAGGGCATGGAATGGACAACTGCCTTGATGAGAACAAGACTACTGGCCATATTAAGAGCTCTATGAGTCCAGAGGGAGAGCCGAGCCTCTAGATTTTCTAACAAGTTTTTCCAAGAGGGGTGCTTGAGGGCCGAGGCTATTAAGGGAGCTCCAAGGTATTTGGAGGGAAGGGAAGCGATGGTAAAACCAAGGATATGGGCAATGGATTTTTGAGTTGGAGCAGGGGTGTTAAAGAAAAAGATTTGAGATTTGACACGATTAATAAGGGCTCCAGAGGCTTCAGAGAAGTTTGATAGGAGGGTTTTGAGAAGGTGAGCTTCTTGAACCGAGGGATGACCAAAAAGCATGTTATCATCCACGAATTGCTGGTGGGAGTAAGTTGGAGAATTGTTAAAGGATAGGCCTTTGAGATGCTGGGAGAGCCGGGCAGAATTTAGACTTCTACCTAGTCCTTCAGCCATAATAACAAAAAGAAAAGGTGAAAGTGGATCTCCCTACCTAATACCTCTGGAGGGATGAAAAGTAGCCGAAGGGATACCATTGATGAGAACAGAAAAGAAAGCTGAAGACAAAAGATTAATAATCCACCTGACCCATGACGAGGCAAAGCCAAAGGCAGTAAGAATTTTTTGAATGTAAATCCAACTGATACTATCAAAAGCTTTTCATAAATCGATTGTAAGCAGCATACCTGGTTTTTTGGTTTGCTTCAAAGAGGGATTATTTCATGAGTTAAAATGATCCCATCCGTTATCTGCCGGCCTTCTACATAACCAGATTGCTCGGGCGAGATTATGAGAGGGAGCAGCGGTTTTAGTCTGGTAGCTATAACTTTTGAGACGATTTTATAGATAATGTTGCATAGAGCAATCGGTCTATATTTGTCTGGGGTATTGGATTCTTCCGCCTTGGGAATTAAAGCGATGAATGTGGCATTCTGTCCTGGGTACATCCAACGTAAGGTGCGAGATTCCTCCACAACTTGCCATACCTCCATTTTAATAAGATCCCAAAATTTATGAAAAACGTTTGATGTGAATCCATTCGGGCCCGGCGCTTTCCCTGCCTTCAATTGATGAACATGGTCTTCGACTTCCTGCAAGTTAGTGGGCTTGAGGAGGAGACAATTATGCTCCTCTGTAATTAATTTTGGAATTTTCCTTAGGATCTTATTTATAGCAGGCAGTCTGTCTATATTGGGTTCTTGGTGAGCTTTCGTAAAGTATCTGAGAAACTCCTCTTCAATGCCTTCATGAGTTTCAATTCTATTCCCCTGCTCATTTTTGATATGGGAGATGTAATTGTTCATTCTGCGCTGCACTGTAGTTTTATGAAATAAATTGTGTTCTTTTCCTGTCCTTGAGCCATCTGATCCTCGATTTCTGCCTCCAAAGGGTTTCCTCCTATTGAGCTCTATCTAAAATTTGAGATTTGATATCTTGTTCCTTCTTAGCAAGTTCCTCGGAGCGTCCTTCTGCGATGATCCTTTGCTGGACAATCTTCATTTCTTGATTGAGAGTAGCCTATGCTTTAAAAATATTGACAAAAGTGGTGTTATTCAAGTGTTTGATTTCGCCTTTGAGGTGCTTTAGTTTCTGCTGGAACATAGACATTTTTGTGACACTAATAGGATTGAATTTGAGCCAAGTTGATCTAACCAATTCATCAAAATCCGGATGAGTTAACCAGAATTCTTCAAACCGGAATGGATGCCTAATATTGTTGCCTGGCCTGTTCCATTGTAGTGCTATGGGCCAGTGGTCTGAGCCTGAAACAGGAAGGATGGATGCGATGAATTCTCCTCCCAGGTTACTTGCATTGTCTGATATAAGGAATCTATCAAGACGCGAAGCTATCTATTGTGATCCCTTTCTTTTATTGTTCCAAGTGAACATGCCATTGTTTGAAGGAATATATACCAATGAGTTGGTTTGAATAAAGTCTTTCAGTAGGTTCTCGTCTCTGTTTGTTCTGCTTCTGCCTCCCTGCTTTTCCTCCTTTCTTGCTATCATGTTAAAATCTCCTCCAGATATCCAGAGCGGGTATAGCCTACCTGAGTTGAGCTCCGACAGTGTATCCAAAATTTCAGCTTTGTGTATAGTTTCCTGAGGGATATATACATTTGTTATGTGACCATGGGTGTTGGTACCGATTAAATGAAATGTTGCCTGAATGAAGTTCTTGTTAGCATGTATATTGTTGAGTTGAATTACTCGTCCATCCCAGAGAATTGCTAGTCCTCCCGACGCCCCTTGAGCATCAACAGTTGTTACTAGCCCTCCTGGCCAGGCTTTCGCTGCTATTTTTTCCAAAACTGTCGAATTGCATTTAGTCTCTTGCAAAAAAAGTATACTAGGTTTTTCCTGCATGAGCATATTTTTTAATAGTCTACCTTTCTTGGGGTCGTTGAGCCCCCTTGTATTGCATGATATCAGCTTCATTGAGAAGGATTGGGATTGGTGTTGAAATACTTGGTCAGCTTGGCGTACCTCCCTGACTCAACTAACACTTCGCCTATCTTGATGGTTCTTTCGAGGGTTGTTTTTCTTCCTCTCTTCTTGCTATCCTTGGTGATGAGCTTGCCATCCCATTGACTTCCTATCTGGACTCCTAGAGAGTATTTATTTTATACATGGTTAAGGACCTCTACCAGGTTATCCACTTGCAGGTCTGGTATTTTGTCAAAATTCCTTGTTTTGCGTGCTTTCTCCAGCCCTAGGATATCCAGTTCACCAATGTCAATATTCTCAGGGTCTTCTTCCATGATCTGGGGTTCTTGAGAGGGTTCCTCTCTTTCCTTCGGTGTCTTGGAGCTTGGATCAGGATTATCAACTTCCATTCCTTGAGAATGTCAGGGTTGAGTTTTGGTTTGGGATTGAAGGATTGATTTCGTGAATGGGATATCCTCTATTTGTTGTGAAGCTTTTTTCGGTTGCCCTTTGTTAGATTCTTTGTCATTCTGAGGTTCATTATCAGGATCTTGCATATCATTATTGGCCAGGGCCTCAAAGCTGTTACTCGTTGAGGGTTTTGACATGTCGACTGGACTGGTCTTGGGATTGGCTGTCGATTTTTTGTTCCCTCTTCTGTGGTTTGTTACCTTGGTAAAACCGTCAGACGTTTGGTTATCTGAGCTCAATTGAGAAGGGGGTTTCCTGTTCAGAGGACAGTCTCCGTAGAGATGCCCTATATCATGGCATTTCCTGCATCTAAATGGTACGTGCTCATAGTCTATTAATTGAATCCATTCAACATCTTCATGAAAGAGACTTACCGTGTCTGGCAGGGCTTGCTTTAGATCCATATAAATGCAGATCGAGGCATAAGACGTATATCTGCATAGTTTTGTTTCCTTGGCAACCTTGACGAACTCGCCCAGCGCATTTCCAATCTCCTTAAGAGATTTTTCTTCCCAATATTCCCAAGGAAGCGAGTACAGCCTTATCCAAACGGGGGTGTAACTAAGGTCTTCCTTGTCTGGATTGAATCGTTCGACCCATCCTTTGAGATATAGTCCTGCAGAGTTGAAAAAATAAGGACCCCCATCCAGAATCCTATTGCGATCTTCCAGGCAGTTGAAAACTACAGTGAATAACCCCTTTGGCCCTAAATGCAGAGTGATGTGTCCTTTCGGGTTCCGTTTGGCGCTTATCCAGCTCCTCAGCGCCCTCTCAGTTGGCCATATTCCAATGAACTTGCCGATCAGCGCGTGGTCTCTCATAAATTGTATTCTGGCATTGATTCGGTGACTGGGAAATTCCACTTTTGGCCTGTGAGTTGCCACTGGTCTGCATGTGGAGGAACTTGCCTTGTTTTTGTCTTTCTGACCTGGCTCATTGTCCTGTTGCTTGCTGCTTCCCGTATTGCCTTCATTCTGTCTGTTTTCGTTGTCCCATTCTTCGGTCTGCTGCTTTTGACTATCTTTTTTGGGGGGAGACGCATCGCCCTCCCCCTGAGGGGGCTGCATTCTTCCTTGTGCTTATGGCCGGCTCACTTGAACCACTAATCCGCTCTGATGCCCTTAGTACTGCGCTTTGCCTGTCAAGCCTGTCGGAGGGGTTGCAGAAACCCTAGGACGGGTTCCAGAAACCCTAAGTCGCCTTCACTCCCGTCCTTAGAACCCGCCCATCTACTATTCAGTTACTAATTATTTACAAATAATTAAATAAAATTTTTGGAAAACATTTTAAAATAATTATTTTTGGAAGACATTTTTAAAATGTCCTATAAACATAATTAAAATAACAATTTACCATAAAAATTCCTTCATCGTATAAGTGACACAATATCTTTGATATTATTAACGTTTGGGAGCTGTGGAGAAGGATCTGCAGCTATGCTTTATGGCGGGGATCAGGGAGCTGATCTCTAGTGCAGAAATGACATTGGGTGTAATGCACGCTATCAGTCAAACTTACAAAAATGGCATAGTCTTTATTGCCCTACTCCATATTTTACCTTTGAAAGTGAAGAAAATAGCTCGATAATTACAGATTTCGTGCGAAGAGAAGAAAGGAAATGGTGTACCTATAAGGATATATTGAATTTGCAGATAAGATGTAAAGACCCCAAAGAATGCACCAAGTCGGAGGCGACGTTAGTGGTTACGTACCTCACACAGAAAAACCGAATAGATCATTGTTGTAACTTGCAGCACCGAGGCGACGTTAGTGGTTACGTACCTCACAAAGAAAAACCGAATAGATCATTGTTGTAAATTGCAGCACGGAGGCGACGTTAGTGGTTACGTACCTCACACAGAAAAACCGAGCAGATCATTGCTGTAACTTGCAGCACATAGTCAAATATGACGTTAGAAGGCTAGAAGCTAAAGGCCCTCAAACTTCTTAAGGTCAGATTGATATCAAATATAAAACGGTGAACAGAGCCTTGCCCTAATCTGCTTCTTGCACATCGAGCCCAGGTAGGGGGTTAACATATAATGAATAACCTAAAGATAGTTGTCTCGAACTGCTCGGGGGCTGCGAACAGGTTCTGTTGAGTAACCACTATCTTGCAGTGCAATTTTTAACGAAGGAGGCCAGTGAAAAATAGTCAGCGTGAATCTTACTCACGTAATTACAAAACGTGCTTAATTTATGAAACTGCATTTAGAAAATTCGTGAGGAAACAATGACTACATGCGTTAATAAACCAATGGCGACATGATCCTTAATTGGTCCTTTGTAATAGTTTTGTGGGTGGGTACTTTTGAGTGGCATTACATACGCGCATCTATGGTGCACTCTGGGACAAAGAGAAACCACCAGGGGTTGTTCCGCAGTTTGGATTTATGGTATTCAACAGGTACAATTGGAAAATGTTGTGGCCTAGAATGTCTATGCCCTCCGACTGGAAAGGTTGTACTCGACCATCACAACAATGGAGTTGATTTTAGTTTGAATGCAACAGTACATTAGGATTGTTTAGTTTTTCAGTGAACCTGAACAAAAACTAAACCTAAACCTAAACAGTATATTTAGGATTGTTTATTTTTTCAGTAAATGTAAACCTAAACAGTACAATGGAGTTGATTTGACTTTGAATGCAACAGTACAATAGTATATGTTCATAGTGTTTTCTACCTTAGCGTGTATTATTTTGTCCCCTTATCACCATGATTCGTGACCATGTCTTTTGTTCCTTAGGCTCTCAAATAATAAACTCTATCAAAATATGCCCAAAGCGCCATATAATCCCCAAGGCACTAAACTATGAGCTTATAGGCCCAAACTTGATGTCCCTATCTTTTGCGCCATGTTATAAAACCCTAACAAATTGCGTGAAGACCAAGACCATTGAATGTCTTCGAATGCTAGCCATCCAAATGGACCCGCTTCCTTGTCATACCCTTTTTTTCATTAAAACCAATAACACATAAAAACTCATGCAAACATGTTCCTTTTGTGCAATTTTCAAAGATATGTGATATCATCATGCGCTCCTCATTCTTACATCATGTTTACCTCATCTAGGCCACATCACACTACCTATGTTGTGCCACACTTCATCCACATTTGCATGGAAAATTTTAGGGGCTAATATTCGCAGGTGGACTAATTTTGTATGATTTTTCTAAAAAAAGATTTGTCAATTTCTTTCTTTTCTAAAAATGATTCACCTAAACTTTACTGTACAAATTCACCAACATTATATAAATAATATATATAAAATCATTATAAATTTGAATAACTTTACAATATCAATAAGCATTTTATAGTTTGCATATGAGGGACTAGTGAGATTTACCAATGTTTTTAAACATTAAGATAATTTTCCATCCTTAAAATTTTCCATGCACATTTGGCTTACTTAGCTACCAAAAAATGCAAAATCAACATGCAACACATCACATGTATCGAACATGCCACATCATTTGTTGATGTCATATTGGCATATTGTTGATGTTAGCATGCCATTTCATTTGTCATTTGTACTGACAAGTCATGACTATCATCCAATAGTAACACACACTCTACGACATGATCAAATCTATATAGTGAAAAGAGGTCAATGTTCGAGTGGAAATATCGTTCTTCCTTTATAAATCTTTCTAGTGTCGCATGCCTGAATCCACTAAAAACATTGAAAATTGAAATTTCGACAGAATTGATATGGTTCGGGATATCCTTGAGTGCGCCCCACACCAATCTAGGGTCTTTCTCTAGGATACCCTTGAATGTGGCATCAAGGATCCATCCAGGTCTTTTGACGTTCGCATGTAGCCACAAGTGAGTCCCACATATTTTCAAGTTATTTTTTTGCATGCCTTTAATTTCTTTAGAGATGGCCCATACTAGTTTGGTCTAGCTCTTTTATGCAAAAACAGATTCAAAAAACTTTTTTATTCTTCTTAATTACGTGGTAAACTTCAAAATTATTTCTCTCATCAAACCTTGGGATTTTTATAAGTGCCATATATTGTTGGAAAGGTATTTTGAACACTGTCTAATGATGAACTTTGTAGAAGTTCTTGAGTTAATATTCTATAGATAAATTCATCCAAATGTGTACTCCATCCCTCACCAAAAACCACCTTTGACATCAATTACATCATTCTTTAACATTACAGATGACACTTCCTAACAATATCCCCCTTTGGCTTGATGGAAAGATGTAAACGCTATTCTCCTCCTATTTGCTTTTATGTTCATTCTCCCACTTTGTTCCTAAGAAGCTTATCTCCCCCTATTGAAAACCACAAAAATTAGTATACCAATGCTTCCTCACGCAAAATTTGCTAATACTCCCGTTTGACATGAATGTTGAAGAGACTCACTCTGTAACTAATCTCCCTTTGTGATTATTATGTTCCCACGGACATGTTAGCTCCCCCTTTTTTTATATTTGTGGGTTAACTATCCCTTTACAAATTGGCATAACTTTAGACTTTTACATGTAGAGAAGATATAGTTTAGCGAGGAGAGATAAATAACTCCCAATCTCTATCTTAAATACTCAAATGGTTATATTGAAAGGGGTTTGGTGAAGATGCCAACAACATGCTCTTTTGTGGGAACATACTTTAGTTTTACTACCTGATTTGTAACTTATTCTGTAATATATGAGTTCTTCATAGGGATATTCTTAGTTTTTGAATAAAGAATAGGATACTTAAATATGTTAATGGCATGTATTTTATCACTGATAATGGAAATTCAATTTGTATAAGTAACATCCAAGAACAAAAGCACCTCCACTTTTTATTTTCCAATCATTTACATATGTTGTCTACTATACATTTATATATGTTTCCAATAAGAATCTTTAACCTCTGAGATACCATAATCCATAATCCATTGTGGTTCTAAAAAATCAGAGTATTATTCGTGTTGTTAGGAGATGACTTTGTTTGCGGGATGATTGAAATATTCCAAGAACACCATCTTCTTGCATACTGTCTAGTATTGAAGTCGTTAAATATAAGAGGATTCCAATAAGTGATATATACAATGGTTGGTCTACCTCAGGTGACTCATCATCTTTACTGAGCTTACATTTAGTGACCATTGGAGTACTAAAAGGTGAGAATTTCTCCATTCCAAATTTCTTCAGTGCTTCTTTGAGGTACTTGCCGTGGTAGATGAAGATTTATTTTGTTGATTGTGTAATCTATAAACCAAGGAAATATGAAATTTCTCCAAGCTTGGAAATTACAAATATGGACTTCATATCATCTAGAAATTTTTCACTAAGTTTATCTGCATCAATACCAAAAATAATATCGTCAAAATAAAAAACAACAAAAACAACTATTATATTATCATTTTCATATTTGATATATAAGTGTTTGTCTACTCCTCCTCTTTTGAATACACATTGTTTTATATATTTATCTAGTTTGGAAGACCATTTCCTAGTTGCTTGTGTAAGACCATACAATGCCTTTCTTAACCTATGTACATAATCCAAATTATATAACAACAAAAAACCTTAATGTTTCTCAGTGTAGAACTCTTATTCAAGCTCATAATTCAAGAAAGTTAAACTTTTATGATTAGAAAAGGATAAAAACATTCTAATAGCCTCTAATCTAGCAACAAGAGCAAAAGGTTAGATCAAAATATAGTCCTTAAATTTGAGCATTTAACCTTTCCATACTAATTTCACCTTATTCCTCACCATTTGTCCAATGTCATTTAACTTATTCTTGAAGACTGGTTTTGCACCAGTTACATTTTTATTTTTCGCTCTTGGAACTAATTTCCAAGTTTGATTCTTCTCAATTTGATCTAGATATTCATTCATGGCCTTTATCTAATTTTCGTCTTCTATTGCTTCTACAAAATATTTTTTTGCAATCATGGATAATAGAGGTATATGTGCTTGATTATGGTTATTCAGATTTCTTTTTCTCGTTCAAACTCCTTCATCTAGATCACCTCCAATTTGATTATCAGGATGATTTTTTAGATCGTACCTAGAGTGATCTTTTGGTTCGGTGTTCTCTTCATCTTCATTGACTTCTTCTTCAAACTATTTGTCAACATCTTCATTTTTGGCTTGATTAAGTAGTCTAATATTTGATAGTTGTTTGTCTTCAAGAGGAGTAGATTCATCGAGTCTTACATCAATGCAATCAACTACTTTTCCTAATTTTTTATTGTAACACCTGTAACCTTTACTATTATGTCAATACAGAATAAATATGCCTTCATCTACTTTGGCAGCATACTTTTCAATCTTATCACGATTATTTTTTATTTAGCATTTGTTGCTAAAGACTTTGAAGTGATTTACTATTGTAGGCTTGTCATGCCACAGATCGTAGGGAGTTTTTATCATTGTTTGGACTGAAGTGTTCTTTATTCAAGATAACTTTTTTATGTGAATAACTACATCCCAAAATCTTTGTCGAATACTTCTCTCATCCATCATTGATCTTGCCAATTTTTGTATAGACCAATTGGCCCTTTAAGCTACACCATTCTCCTTTGGAGTTTTAGTAATGGTAAAATTCCTTTTATTTCCCTGTTCCTCACAATATTCATAACATTATTTAGAAGTAAACTCTTTGCCATTTTTAGACCTTTTGCACTATATTTTTTAGTCACATTCATTTTCAGCTATCACTTTAAGTTTTTGATTTTTACCTTGGAAACACAACCTATATTAGTTTGTTCTAATATCAAATAATCAACATAAAATACAACTTACCATTTGGTGTTTTCATTCTTACAAGACCACATGAATCCCTATGAACCAATTGTAACAACTTGGTTGAAGAATTTTCTTTAGCTTTGAAAGGCACATGAATTTGTTTCCAAATCGGATATGACTTACAAACTGTGTTTTCCAAATTGGAAATATTTGGTAGAAGCCTAAGAACATTATTTTGCTCAACTTTACTATGCGATTGAAATTTAAATGACCTAGCCATCTATGCCATAACCAATTCTTGTCAATTCTACTCAAACAACGTTTTTCACTCCTTTATTTCAAAACATAAACGTTGTTGTTTGTTCTAACAACTCATCAAAAAATTCACCCATGTCTATAAACTTAACTTCCCAACATTTAGATTGAAAAATAAAATCATATCCTTGATCACACATTTGAGAAATGCTTAGTAAATTATCTGTCAAACCCTCAACTATTAAAATGTTTATAGATTTATCTCCATGATTTACGAGACTAACAACACTTTTACCCATTATTCTACCTAGAGCGTCATTTCCAAATGTGAGATTGAATTTGTTGTTTTATTTTATTGATATAAATTCACTTTTATCACCAGACATACGCTTTGAACAAAATCATCCATTCTTAATAAAGAAAACATATACTTAGTAAAGAAAACATATACTTGATGGTGATATTATTGGTAGCTTGTGAATCTCTGGACCTTCACCATGCACGAGTATTTTTCGATGATCGGTATTGCCAATACTATGAATGAACTCTAACTCTCTTGAATTAATCCTTTGTCAAGTAACTATTGCATCTACCTATTGACCTCTTCACTTTCTGTTAGAATCATCTAATAATTGGCCTTGTTCAGTAGACTTAACTCTGGAATCAATCCAATTTGATGAGAAATACTCATTATGGGAGATAATCTCATTGGCAAATCATCCATAAAATTTTCCTTGAATTTTGTTAGTAAAGGTTTTATTTTTGCAAGTATGTTGTTTAATTTCACTTCATCCTTTACCTCCTTTGGATTCAAAGCTAAATATAAGTTCACCCATTTCTATTCCTACAAAAAATCCTTGGATAAATAAATCATGTTCTTGTTGTTACATGTGCTTGTAACTCCATAGTTCCTTGTTCCTTCCATTAGTTTTTTCAGCATTGGTGTTAATTTGTGCCGTTTTCCATTTTTCTTAAATTCAAGTGTTTTATTTACTATCATGCAAAAATTTCTTGTCAAACAACCATAGTCTTCTAAGAAGTATGGAGCATGCATCCACCTCAACCACATCAAACAACACCTGCTCAAGAAGATATCCAATCTGAAAATCTAATATTCATTGTTCAATCATAGTCACATGCTATCCTCTTTTTAACCATGAAACCCGTTAAGGATTTGGATGGGCCACACTTTTAAGATTTATCTTTTCCATAACCTCTATGGACAACAAGTTCTCAGAACTCCCACCATTTATTATAAAATTGTAGCATTTTCTTTGGACCATAAATTTGTTATTAATTTTATTTTTTCTTTTCTTAGGTTCTTTCACTACCTTCTTCTTAGGATTAAGAAAAACCTTTCAATTTTTTCATTTTTACCGTATTCTTTTTAAGGTACCACCACAATTTCTCCAACAACAGATGCCTCATTATCATTTGTGACTTTTGTTCATTCTTCACCTCTTCTCCGTGAGTTATGTTATTATAGACACTCATATTTCCTATGTTATTCAACTCCTTAATGGTACCATGTAATCACAGACTTTCCATTTTTTCTTCCAAATCCTCATTTTCCCCTTATAGCCCCATTTCCTCCTCTACCACCTTGACCACTGATGGATTTGTTTTCTTTCCAAATGCTTATGGCAATCCCTATTGTACCTCTCCCTCTAGAATCTCTTCCTCTACCTTTCTATTTTTTTCTATCAATATTTTCTTCTACCTTCAAGAATACTTGATAGGCTTCATCTAATGTATGGAAACAATGTTTACTCATATCATCCTAGATGAAGTATTCCAATCTGTTTTCATACCTTGCAAGTCACTGATATTCTAGTTCTTTTATTCCTGATCTGAGTGACATTTTAAAGAACTCCTATATATACTAAAGAACATATGAATCTTTTGGTCTCATGTTATGTACTTTCCTACACAATTTTGTTTTGTATTAATCAATTGGAAAAAAATTATCTTTAATCTTGCTAACCATTTTTCTCCATGTTCTAATCTTGTCTAATCGATTTTCCACTCTACCCTTTTGTAACATGTCCCACCAGAGTTCAACATGCCCTGTCTACTTCGTAACGATAAATCTCACATGATTTGAATCCTAAATACTTTCATACTTGAAATATCTTTCAAGCTCTCCAATCCTATGAATAAGCATATAAGTTCTCAAATTACCATCATAAAAAGAAACTTTTACCTCGGCACTACATCTCTTAATCAAGAATGATATCAACTATTATATTGAGTTTGTCATTTTAGTGTCTTGTTCTTCCTCAGTTTCATCCTTTGCCTCTAAATCTACTTCAACATCCCTATTTCTTTGATTCTCTAAGTCTTATATTGTTTGTCTCAAATCTACCAATTCTTGATTTCCTACACCTCCTCATCCTACTCCTATTTTCTGCGGATGCATCCATCCAAGTTGCAAATATCTTAGCAACATTCACAAACCTCACTTTCAAGTTGTATATCCTAACTTGTCCCTTTAGCACACTTTCTAAGAAAACACCAATTAGGGTGTTCTATTACCATGTCTCATAGAAGCAATTTAAGGTGCAATCCATAAAAGAGAAAAAACTCCCTCTAATGCCACTTGATATAATACTTAGGTCCTAAACTTTCTTAGACTCTCAGAAAACCTAATTTGCATTATGAGAGAGAACAACTACAAATATTTTCCTCAAAATATTCTTATAGAATTATTAACTATATCTAGAAATTGCAAAAAAATAATGAAATACGTTTAAAAAAAAATAGAGGAACTATATCAACATTGAAACCCTACTTTATTTAATCAAAATTAAGATTAGTACATAGTTAATCAACTTATATAATTCATGTTTCTTTGCTCATGTGACTTATTGTCATTTTCTAGTTCATTTCTTCTTTATGGGCTTCTCTGTAACAATGTGCTTCTCCTCCACTTAGCACAAAGTTATTCTCTGCCCTTTGAACCTCCTTTTCTGTAATTCCCCCCTCCATTCGCCTCCCATTAGTAAATTGAAAAATGATTCCATTCCATTTAGCTTCTCTTTCCAAATAATTGAATAGTTGGTCTTTCTCTCTTCTTTTAACTTCCTTAACTATTTTATTGACGCGTGAATAATTGTCATAACTCATCCACGCGAAGCTATAACTTGGAGTAGCAACACAACCTTGTAGCTTACAATAGCAACAGTGGTAACCATTACTACAACTCGGAGTAGCAACAAAGCCCTTTATTCTATAGTCACAACAAAGGTTTTACAACACAGTACAACAAAACTCTTGAGTCTATATTCACAACAATGGTTTTACAACACTTTATTATCCAATGGTAAAGTAGCTTAGAAATTAAATGTGTTTTTGTCTTATGCAAATTTCGAAAGCCCGAGGATGCTCGTGCGTCAAATTTCATTGCCAAGCTGGAAATGTGACAATAACGCAAATGGCTGTGGGGCATCCTCCTCAAATAACGGATGATGTTTCCTCCATTAGATCAAAAGCAACAATAATAGTAGGACAACGAAGATGGAGCCACCATAGAAGTTGTTGAACATTTTTAAGGATATGTTGATGCACAACATAGAACGGACTTGTATTTAAGCTTTGTAGAGACTTGCATGGAAATAGGATTTTGGCACGACTAAAATGGTCACACTTGAATCATTATACTGTTATATGTTTTTTGAAATGGTATTATTTAAAAGAAAGCAGATTGGACTATTTTTTCTATTTATATGAGATTTGAATTTTACTTTTTTATTATTATTTTTAAACCAACACGAGGAAACGATCACACAAATTCACCAATCTTGTATAAGTAGATATTATAAAAACTTGCAACATTCATCTAATTATAATCAATTTCAAATATTCTCAAAATATTAAATATATTTTTCTTGGTATTCTTAATTTTGTTATCAATATTTTTGTATTATTTTAAATTCAAAGAATCAAAATAAGAATATTATTTTAATTTAATTAAATGTCCCATGTATAAATTATTTCTCATATATATAATTGTTTATTCTTTAAATTTAGAAAACTTATATTACAATATTATTATTGTTATGTTTTTGAAGTACTCTTATTAAATTTTATGTTTTGAAGTACTTTTTGTTAGCATTGCTACATGTTTGAAGCATTTTTGAGGGTCAAGGACAGCTTGGCCGTGGTGTTTTCTGAAAAGGAGGAATCAGCAGCAATTCATTCAATCTTTCCCCTTCCATTTGCTTTACCCTTATAACTCCTGCCACCTTCATTTCCTCCTTACCTTTCATTTTCCCTACTGTTCCTTAACCCCATTGTTTCCTTTTTCTCTATTGTCCTTATAAACTCGTTGTAATTCTTTTTCCCTCGGCTTTCGGGCATATGTCATTTTAACAAAAGCCTGCCTAAACCCATGTTCCTCTAACCCCTTGGCGCTTTTGTTTATAATAATATTAAACCCCTCTACTCTTTATAAATTCCCAAAGACCATTATAACCTGTTCAAATCCCATATATCTCGTGTAAACCTCGTTTAAACACATTTTTTGTTCAATCCCTGTCTCTAAGGTTTTAATCCATAACCGCACACATATAATAATGTTTATAACTGTAAGCTTTAAATAAAGCCCGGGCCCGCCCCTCGATCGTCACATCACCTCAAGACATGTGCGTTATCCGTGCCTTTCCCGTCAGCCGTCCGATTGTACTCCCTGTATGATCCAATGATGTTTGCAATCCCGCACCCATGAACTGCTCGACCATTAGGCAGCAGGGAAAGTGGTTTCCCCGCCACGCATCTCCATTCTATTGCATCGCACTGCCTTGTACGTATACCACCTTTTCCCGAAGAGCGGTGCAGGGAAACCATTTACCGCCCTGCCGGTACAGATCCCCGCCTGTTAATCCGCAATCAACTTCGCCGCCCATCAACCATCATATCTCCCTGATCATGATCTAAGGGTCCACAATCCTCCATTCAAACTCCTTCCCGATGGCTTCCAAAATTTAATATCCACCGTCCGATTTTGGATCTGACAGCTGCCATCAGTCCATGTTGCCTCTGTGTTTTTCATCGCCTCTGGCCATCAGATCTAGCCCGCCCATCTGATCCATCCAACGACCAATGTTCTTCCTCACCTATTCATCCATTTTTTATGTATTTTGCTTCGTTTTTGGGCCAATGCTGGGTGCGTGAAGAAGTAAGAGATGATCCAGTTTTCAGTGCATTTAACCCTTAGCTATTGTAGTTAAGTAACAGCGTGGTCAAGGATGAGAAAGTACCACCTTCAACAATTGAATTCATTCAGTAGTTATGGACATTTATGTAGGAAACATTCCACCTGTTCAAGGAGTACACCAAAGTACCAGAGAATGTCAAATTTGTTAATTAGAACAATCAGAATGTATCAGAGGACCCATTTCAAACTATAAATGTGGTTGGTGATCCATTAAGACACCTCCATGTATAAGCTAGCTAAGAAATTTTGTAAAAAAATTCTATATATACCAAGAAAATCGATGTAATCAGTTTGATGAATGTTATTCTGTTGTAAGCTTCAACTTCTAGATACTGTAACTATTATGAGCCCTGCAGCTTTTGGTCTTCATTTCCAGCTAATACAAGCTTCTTTTGTTGTTAATTAATCACTTTCCACTTCTTCTTCTTTGTTCCAGGTTGTGCCTATTCTGCATTATTTCATGTGTTGTTAATATCTAGCATTAGAGGGGATGCCATCCCACCTCTGTGTTAGGATTTAGTATGTATCATTGAATTTGCTTGCAGGTTTCTATTGTTTTAATGTCAGAGATCTATCATCCTATCTGTGTATTAGAAAACATATTTACAGACCTTACAACTGGTTGCAACTGGCCATCATAGGGTTTTGTGTATCTGTTGATGTGATCAGTGTTCTCTATCATCACATTGCCTCTAAAATTGTGAGTGATTGGTGGTTAAAATCCTTGTAGCCTGGGGGTGTTCACCCATGTCTGGGGTCAATCATAGTAGAAGTGGTTATCTGGCTTGAATATGCAGCATTTGTTTCATTCATCCACCTAGTTTTCCAACATTTTTTGTTGAGTTTGTAATGTTCACGAGCATCAATGACATACAACCAAGGTGAGTTTCTTGGGGTGATAACATTAATTGGCGCCGTTGCCGGGGATAGGAGAATTTAAGCTCGACTTCCCTGGGAAAACGACACAACTTCAAGCTTTGATGACAGACAAGGTTTGAACATAGTTTCTAGTTGTAATCATCTATCTGGCGACTCCATTAGAGGAAAACCATCATTTGGGGACTCCACATTGAATTTCTGGCTCAGTTTGTGAGACATAATCGAAGAAATCCTCAGAAGTCACCAGTTGAACCAGTGCCTGAACCTAAGAGGACTGGTAAATCGAAGAAATCTTCATAGAAAGGGGCATCAGGATCAGGTAAGCCTAAGAAATCTAATTCATCTCTGAAAGATAAAGTTTTTGTCGAGGATGTACACATTGAATATTTAGAGCACAACACTATTAATAGGGAAAACTATTCAGAGATTACTTCAGCCCCTTGTTTAGTTGATTCCCCTTTGAATCTCAGTCCAAAGAAAGCATCCCATTTAGTCCAAAACATCCCTTTATCTTTGTCATCCATCACATTACTCCCTACCATTCAATCTGTTAGTATTCTTCCAAATATTCCAATCATGGCAGGACAACAAGCACCTACGAGGATAGAAAGAATTGTAGCTATCAGATATGGACCATTGGTCTTGCCTGTGCCTTTAAATCCTATGCCTGTGGGAGAATATAAAAAATATATGCCTAATTTCACTGGTACAAAGGGAGTAACAATAGAAGAACACCTTGAAGCTTTTTACAGTTATGCAGATAATTCAGATATAAGTGAAAATGATGTGTGGATGAGAGTTTTTGTCCATAGCCTTGATGGAGAGGCTAGGAAGTGGTTTAGAGAGTTACCCCAGAGATCAATAACAGATATTGAAGCATTAGATGATGCATTTTTGAAGCAATGGGGAGACAAAAAGGACTTGTTGTATTATCACATAGAGTTTGGTAACCTGAGGAGGGAAAATGGTGAATCAATACCTGATTTTAATAAAAGATTTAATAGAATGTATAGTAAGATACCAGCTGAGGTAAAGCCTACTCCTACCTCTACCAAACTCACGTATGCCAATTCTTTTGACTCTTACTTCTGCCTGTTATTGAGAGAAAGGAGTTGTGCTACACTGGCAGACATGCAGGATGCAGCCTTAGAAGTAGAATCCAATATCATGGTTGCAGAGAAGCTAAAAGGTCAAGCTGACAAGAGAAGACAGAGAAATCAGGCTTCTACTTCTTCTGCATCATCTTCAGAGCCTAAATTAGATAAAATGACCAATATGATAGAGTCATTGGCTGCTGAAATTTCTAAGCTAAAGGCTGAGAAGAATTCAGGGAAAACGAGGCAACATAACACATTTTCTCCAAGAAACCCAAATCATTTTAGAAGAGCAAATGAGCAGTTAAAAATTTTGTAGAGGGGTGAAGAATCAAAAGAAGACCAGAAAGTTAAAGCTCCTTTCCAAAATGTAGTCATGGAGGAAGAACAATTTGAAGAAGATGAGGATGAAATTCACTGCATGGAAGATAAAGGCAGTGCTGCATTTTTTATATTGGCTGAGTATGAAGAATCATTGCTGCAAGAAAAAAATAGTTAGGAGTGGGACAGAGGTACAAACCGGTGACCAGCAGAGATATAATCAGAGATCTGATGCAAAAAATGCCAAGGAAAATTCTACCCAAAGAGCTATCGTTCAAACAGAACCACAAAATATAAAGCAGAAAAGACCAGCAGCTGATCCAGTCATCCTCAAAGCTCCAGTTCAAGAGGTAAGAAGTTCTGATAAGTCATCTTCTTCTTTCAGCATTGAGTAAGAAGTTCAGAAATTGAAAATGTCTGTGCCTCTGGTTGAGTTGGTGAAGAGTGAACTATTTAGGAAACCTATCCTTCAAGCCCTTGAGCTAGAAACCAAACAAACCTCCACAGACTCTGTTAATTTGCAAGATGACAAACCTGCCATTGTGCTCAACCCAATGATTGAACCTGCTGATAATAATTCTCAATATTTTTATGTCTCATTGACTATTCATGACAAAATCCTCCACAATTTCTTGCTAGACATAGGGGCCAACCATAATTTGATGCCTAAAGTTGTCATGGAAGGGTTAGGCCTTGATATCACTAGACCCTATCATGATCTATTTTCTTTTGATTCAAGGAAGGTGAAATGCCTTGGATTTATTAAGGATTTGGCTATTACCTTAACTTAGCTGCCTATGAAGAGTATGATGATGGATATTGTAGTAGCATATGTCCCTCCTAAGTTTGGCATGCTGATGTCCAGAAGGTGGATTAAGAGACTAGGTGGGACACTACAAAATGATTTATCTTATGCAACTGTCTTGGTCTTTGAAGGAGAAAGCAAGAGATTTTATAGAGAAGCACAGTTGGCATATATTATCAGCAATGAGAAGAATCCTACAAATCACCCCATATATTCATGGACACTGATTTTGGAGCATGAATTCTCCAAATAGAAGAATCTGAGAAGGTCGAAATGCAGATCAAGAAACCAACAGTTCAGGCCGAAAATGAGCAAGAAGGTCAGGTTTGGGAGATGTTCTTTGATGGAGCATGTTCCAGGGAGACTGGAGGAGTAGGGGTGGTACTAATTTCTCCACAACAAGAAAGGATTCAACTATCTTTTAAGCTGGTTTTTCAAGTCACAAATAACATAGCAGAGTATGAGGCTTTGTTGTTGGGCCTTAATGGAGAGAAAGATAGAGGAATCAAGAATTTGAAAGTGTTTGGAGATGCTGATTTAGTTATACAGCAAGTAAATAAAATGTTTCAAGCAAAGCACCCAAGGCTAAAGTCATACAGAGATGATGTATGGAGAATCAGAGACTCTTTTGATTTTTTTTGTATTTCATACATTCCTAGAGCCCAAAATCAGCTTGTTGATTCCCTTGCTATTTCCCCTAGTCTATTTATTCCTCTTATGCCTCCCAGACTAGTTTATGAAGTCCAAGTGAAATATAGACCTTCCTTGCTTGACAAAGTCCTGCATGGGAAAGTTTTTTATGATTATGATGAGATAATTAGGTTCCTTCAAGTCATTGATGAATTTTCTGAGATGCAAATTTCCCAAGAATATGATGTCTTGTTAGAAAATCGCAAGTCCCAGCTTAGAAATAAAATTGGTAAAGACAGCATTGTCCAGCTTCCTAGTAACCATATTCTTAAGGGCCTAATTCCTCTTGAAACACTATTTGACCAGAATGATGTGCCTTATAAGGCTGCTCAAAAAGAAAACCAATCTATAGTCTGTAAGCATAATATAGGAAGTCCAGGCCAGCCTAAATATGTAAATCTGTCCACTCATTTTTCTGCTGATCAAAGTGTTGAATATTGCAATTTAATGAGGCAATTTGCTGATGTGTTTTCTTGGGAATATAGTGATCTAAAAACATATGACAAGAATATAATTCAGCGCAAAATCCCCCTGGAAAAAGACATTGTTCCTTTCAAAGAGAAACTGAGACCAATAAATCCCATGCTTCTTCCACTGAATGAGAAAAAAATTAAAAAGTTGCTCGCTGCCAAGATCATTGCTCGTCTCAGATATTCAAAGTGAGTGGCCAATCTAGTGGTGGTGAGGAAGAAGAGTGGAGAAATCAAACTGTGTGTTGATTTCAGAAATCTAAACAAATGCTCCAAGAAAGACAACTATCCTCTGCCAAAGATGGAGCACTTGTTGCAAAGGGTCTCAAGAGCTAAAGTATTGTCATTTTTGGATGGATTTTCAGGCTTTAATCAGATTGCTGTGAACCAAGATGATCAACAAAAGACTGCATTTACCAATCATTGTGGCACTTTTTTGTATGCTAAAATTCCATTTGGATTGATGAATGTTGGAGCCACCTTTCAGAGAGCTATGGACATAGCATTTGTGGGAGAGAAGGAAAAATTTGTCCTCACCTACCTTGATGATATAATAGTTTATTCCAGCAACCATCAAAATCATTTGCAGCATTTGAAAAAAGTGTTTTTTATGTGTAGAAGGTTTGCAATTTCAGTCAATCCCAAAAAATCTCAATTTGCTTTTAATGAAGGCAAACTATTGGGACATATTATGTCTACTGTAGGTGGTCAGATTGACCCAGAAAGAGTCAAAGAAATACAGCCTTTGACTGTCCCTACATCAAAGAAGGATATTCAATCTTTTCTGGGCAAAATTAATTTTGTCAGGAGGTTCATTCCAAATTTTGTTGAACTAGTGAAGCATGTGACCTCCATGTTAAAGAAAGGAGCAAAGGTAAGATGGAGTGATACAGCCAGAAAATCATTAGAATCAATTAAAAAGGCTATAATGGAGGCTCTCACATTAATAAGTCCATACTACAGCAAGGAGTTCCACATATTTTCTTTTACCTCTGAAGATACCATTGCAGCTGTTTTATTGCAGCAAGATGAAGAAGGTTCAGAGAATCCAGTAGCATTTTTTAGTAGGTATTTGAGGGATGTTGAACTAAGGTATGATATTATAAAAAATCAAGCATATGCTTTTATTAAATCATTAAAGGCTTTCAGAATTTATATCTTGCATTCAAAAATAATTGCATATGTGCCTTTTGCTACGATAAAAGATGTCTTAAGCCAACTTGATGTTGATGGAAGAAGGGAAAAATGGATAGCAAAATTGATTGAATTCAACATAGAATTGAAGCTCAAAAAACTGGTCAGAGGTCAAGGTCTTGGCAAGTTATTGGCTGAAGAAAATTGCAGGTCTTTAGACATTGATTTCCTATGCACGATGGCAAAAAATAGTTTGGCAAAAGAAGAGGAAACAGTTGAAACAGTGAAAGAATAGTCAGTGGCTGAGAATCTACCTTCGTGAGGTTCGTATTATGCAATAACTAATTTCTTGTTGAAGCTAGAAATCCCTTCAAGCTTAATCACAAATCAAGCTAGAACTTTAAAACTTAGAGCAGCAAAATATTTCATTATGGAAAATCTACTCTACTAGAGGGATCCATCCGGTTTACTTTTAAGGTGTGTGGACAAAGAACAATCAAAAGAAGTTATGCAGCAGTTTCATAATAGCATGTGTGGAGGGCACCATTATTGGAAGACTACTGGCCATAAAATTCTCAGAGCTGGGTACTATTGGCCCACTTTATTTTCTAATGTGTTTGCTTTTGTTAAATCTTGTGACAGGTGCCAAAGATTCGAAGGAAGACAACAATTGAAATCCCTACCCCTAAAACCAATAATTGTAAAAGGACCTTTTCAGTAATGGGGTTTGGATTTCATTGCAGAAATCAATGCACATTCCAGTGGCCAACGTAGGTGGATATTGGTAGCCACTGATTATTTCACTAAGTGGATTGAAGCAGTCCCTACAAGGGAGGCTAATCATGATGTGGTCATGAAGTTTTTGACCGAGAATATCTTCAACAGATTTGGATGTCCACATAAACTAATCACAGATAATGCAGTAGCTTTTAGGGCAAAAGAACTGGTGGAAATGTGCGATTCAATGGGTATAAAAATTATCCATTCCACTTCATATTATCCACAGGGAAATGGTCAGCAGAATCCTCTAATAAAAGTCTGATCAGGATAATTAAAAAGCTATTAGAGGACAATAAAAAGAATTGGGATTCAAAGCTCAAGTATGCACTATGCGCTGACAGAGTGACCACCAAGAAATCCATAAGGAGTTCTCCATTCAAACTAGTGTATGGCACTGAGGTTGTATTCCCAATTCAGTTAACTCTCCCTGTGGCAAAATTCCTTCAAGAAGAACAGAATGAGAAAGAAGACATGGCAAGAAGAATCACCGATTTGATAGAGTTACATCATATTAGAGAACAACTGGTATAAAGGGCTGCAGCACATCAGAAGAGAATCAAGGATGCTTTTGACAAAGGGACAAATATAGATAATTTTCAGGTTGGAGACTTGGTTTTGAAATGGGATGCACTAAAGAAAAAGAAAGGCAATCATGGAAAGTTTGGTGCTTTCTTGATAGGTCCTTTTATCATTTCACAGGTTCATGGGAACAACACCTTCATACTGAAAAGTATGGGAGGAGAACCAGTTTTTGACGACCCAGTCAATGGGCGTTTTCTGAAAAATTATATGATTTAAGGTCTTTGGCCTTAAAAGTTGTAAATATTTCATTTTATCAGTTTTAGTGCCAGCCAAGTAGACTCCATGCCCAATGGAACACTAGGAATTTTTCTAATTAGTTTTCATTGGGAAGGCATTGGTCTGCAGGTTGTTGAGACCTCACAAGGAGGGTCTCATCCCCAGAAGGAGCTAAATGTTAGCACTACTACATGTTTGAAGCATTTTTGAGGGTCAAGGACATCTTGGATGTGGTGGTTTCTGAGAAGGAGGAACTAGAAGTAGTTCATTCAATCTTTCCCCTTCCATTTGCTTTACCCCTACAACTCTCGTCACCTTCATTTCCTCCTTCCCTTTCATTTTCCATACTCTTCCTTAACCCCGTTGTTGCTTTTTTCTCTATTATCCTTATAAAATCGTTGTAATTGTTTTTCCCTTGGCTCCTGGGCATATGTCATTTTAACAAAAGCCTGCCTAAACCCATTTTCCTCTAACCCCCGAGCACTTTTGTTTATAATAATATTAAAACCCTCTACTCTATATAAATTCCCGAAAACCATTATAACCTGTTCAAAGCCCATATATCCCGTGTAAACCTCGTTTAAACACATTTTTGTTAAATCCCTCTCTATAAGGTTTTAATCCATAACCTCACACATATAATAAAGTTTATAACCCTAAGCTTTAAATAAAGCACGCTCCTACCCCTCGATTGTCACATCACCTTAAGACATGTGCATTATCCATGCCTTTCTTTTCAACCATCTGATTACACTCCCCATATGATCCAACGATGCTCGCAATCCCCGCTCCCATGAACTGCTCGACCATTAGGAAGCGGGGAAAGTGGTTTTCCTTCCATCAAATCCACCACGCATCTCCATTCCATTGCATCACGCTGCCTTATACGTATACCACCTTTGCCCAAAGAGCGGTGCAGGGAAACTGTTTATCGCCCTGCAAGTACGGATCCCCACCCATTAACCCGTAATCAACTCCGCTTCCTGTCAACCGTCAGATCTCCCCGATCATGTCGTGACGGTCCACAATCCTCCATTCAAACTCCTTCCCGATCGCTTCCAAAATTTAATATCCGCTGTCCGATTTTCGATCTGACGACTGCCATCAGTCCATCTTGCCTCTGTCTTTTTCATCACCTCTGGCCATCAGATGTAGCCCGGCCATTAGATGTTTTTGGGCCAATGCTGGGCGCACGAAGAACCAAGAGATGATCCAGTTTTTAGTGCATTTAACCCTTAGCTACTGCAGTTAAGTAATAGCATGGTCATGGACGAGAAAGTACCACCTTCAGCGGTTGAATTGATTCAGCAATTATGGACATTTATGCAAGAAACATTCCACCTGTTCAAGGAGAACACCAAAGTACCAGAGAATGTCAAATTTCTTAATTAGAACAATCAGAATGTATCCAATGACCCATTTCAAACTGTAAATGTGGTTGGTAATCCATTAAGACACCTCCACGCATAGGCTAGCTGAGAAATTTTGTAAAAAAATTCTATATATATCGAGAAAAACAATGTAATCAGTTTGATGAATGTTATTCTGTTGTAAGCTTCAACTTCTGGAGAGTGTAACTATTATGAGATCTGCAGCTTGGGGTCTTCATTTCCAGCTAATACAAGCTTCTTTTGTTGTTAATTTCTCACCTTCCACTTCTTCTTCTTTGTTCCAGGTTGTGCCTGTTCTGCATTATTTCATGCGTTGTTAATATTTAGCATTGAAGGGGCTGTCATCCCACCTCTGTGTTAGGATTTAACATGTATCATTGAATTTGCTTGTAGGTTTCTGTTGTTTTAATGCGAGAGAGCTATCATGCTGTCTGTGTATTAGAAAACAGATTTACAGACCTTACAACTGGTTGTAGCTGGCCATCACAGGGTTCTATGTATCTGTTTGTGTGATCAATATTCTCCATCATCACACTGCCTCTAAAACTGTGTGTATTTGGTGGTTAAAAACCTTGTAGCCTGGGGGTGTACATCCATGTCTGGCGCCAATCATAGAAGAAGTGGTTATCTGGCTTGAATATGCAGCATTTGTTTCATTCATCCACCTAGTTTTCCAACATTTTTTTTGAGTTTGTAATGTTCCTGAGCATCACTGATATACAACCTAGGTGAGTTTCTTGGGTTGATAACACCTTTTATTGAAGTTTAGTATTGTCATTATTACATATTTGAAACACTTTTATGTAGGTTTTTGGGATAATTTATGTGAATAGATATCATTACAAAAGACAAAGTGGAAATTTTAAAAAAATCATGATTGTAATTTTACTTACATTGTATGTTTATTCATTTAGTTGTTTTATTTATTTATTTTGGTTAAAATAAGATATACATTATGAATTGCATTTTTTATTATTTTATAATAAGAAGTAAATGTCACTCAGTAATATAATATAATATAATATGATGAATGTTTTCGATGAAGAAAAATATTTATATTTTTAAATTAATAGAGCAATATGTATTATTGGAGAGAGTCCCTTCATTAGTTGTGTGTGTGCCTCAGTGTAGGAATTAGTTCTTATTTTCTAGGTGTAAGTTCTAACTCCGATTCTCATGTAAACCTATATATTCTTGATGAATAATGATGAATGTAGAGCGTTATTCATGAGGCAGTCTCCAGGTGCAGCTTTCTTCGAAGAGATGCTAAGTGTCTGAATATATTTTGGTTTCTTCCATTTCTTGACATGGTATCAGAGCTGGTGAGTTTTTGGTGGCTGTGAGAGTGCCTAGGTGGCAATATTGTGAACTCTGGTAACTGGTGCAAAGAATTTCTGTTGAAGAGGCGAAGTGCTATGGAATAGCACGAGAGAATTTTTTTTCTCTAAGGAAAAATTTGATTAGCACACATTTTCTATTAACAACAACACTACTCTATGTTCTTATCAGCGCAAGATTTAGGGTGGATGTCTGCATTATTCACCCTTCCCTTACACCAATTGTCTTCAGTGTGACTGGTCATCATGGCCAAGTTGCCAAGATACACGTGTTGATACATGGAGGTTGACGTGGATGAGTTAGCATGTTGGTTTCGTGGCTCTTGACCTACTTGATTGATGCAGTGATGACAGTTATGGGATCAGCTGCATCATGCCATGTTTGAATGCTGGTCTTTTGGGCATGAAGTAAATGGAGTGCCACCCTCGGTTGTGCATCTTGAAACCTTTTAGGATTTCTTCTCTCGCAGAACCATAGATCCATCCAATCTCTTTCCCTCATTCGGTTTTCTCTTCGTAGCCATAGTTGATCACATGTGTAGCTTCTCTGATGATTGAAGCTGGATTGGTTGACTCTACAACACCATCATTGTCCATGAGAGGTAATGAAATGGACACCGATGATTGGCCAAACAACTTCTTCAAGCTTCTTTGAGAGACTAAGAGCTTCCTCTTGTTATCATTGTAATTTTTCATTTCATACAGATTCAAGATTGCAGCATTTAAACCTTCATGTGCTTATTGAGGTGTGATTGGAAGTCTTCGACTGCTGGGATGTTGAGGAGAAGCAAAATGGCGAAGAGGACTAGGATTACTTTGCTGGATCACGTGAAGGTTTTTTTTTAATTTTCAATGTGCAATCTGTTGCGAGATTTATCACAAAAAGCCTTATAAAGTGTCCCCTACGTACTCGAGTAAGATGTGGTGAGCAAGTCGTTTGTGTACCAATGGAAAAAGAAAAGTATTTGCCCAAAGATCATCGAGAAACAAGTAACCCACCATGTGAGATATACAATGGTATATGGTGCATAAATTGAGTCAATTTTCCATTAGAGGACACTATGGAAGCATAGTTTTCATCATATGGCAGCGTTTATTACATGGTATTACATTCCTCCATTGATTCTTAATAGGTTTTACCATTGATAAAACATTTATTACATGCCTCCATTAATTATTAATGTTGTATGTTTAGACATCCTCAATGCCATGCATCCATTTGTTTTAATGTATGCGTAAGATACATGCTGAGTGCAAGTCGATTCCTTTATTAGAGATAGGTATTTTTATTAGATCTCTCCTTTGGATCTAGAGATAGTTCTGTTGGTGGAAGATCTGGTAATTGAATTCACTCCTTGATCAATTGCTGGAGGTTGAAGGGGTCTTGGAGAAGATTCATAAATCAGCCTATGAAGATGAATAATCAGATGGGAGAGGCGTACTTGAACGAGAGAAATAAGATCGATGGGTCTAATTATTCTAATTGGAAATTCAAGTTGCAGACCCTGCTTGAGGGTAAACGTACATGGGCGATTGGAAATGAGAATGAATTGAAGCCAATTCTACCAGAATGCAGAACAACTGCAACAATTTAGGATTGGGAGAAGAGGGAGAAGAAAAAAAAAATTATGTTGAAATTTTCAGTTAAAGACTATATTATCCCTCACATCAGAGAGTGTAAATCAACAAACGAGATCTGGAAAACTCTCGAGTTTTATGAGATAAAAAATACAAATCGCCTATTGTTTCTGAAGAGAAATATTCTCTCCATTAAAATAGAGGAGAATGAATCAGTCGCTACATTCATCTCTCGGATCAAGGAGCTCAGAAATAATTTGGTCGATATAGGGCAGACAGTGTCGAACACTAATCTTGTCACGATTAGCATGAATGGTATGACTGATGACTATCAAATGTTTACTACAAGCTTCAATGCAATGGACAAATCCCCTGATTTCAAAGAATTGACAGGGATCTTGATACAAGAGGAAGAGAGGTGGATGACTCTGAAACCCTAGAATTCAGGTCTATTATTAACGGCGAAAGAAAACCTTTGAAAGAGAGAGAAATCATAGTACACAAAGGCAGAGGTACACCACAGATAAAGCCACCTCAAGGTATGTCTTTGACCTAAAATGATTCAGGGATCAAATGTTTTTACTGTGGTAAATCTGGTCACATTTATAGGAATTTCCATAAGAAGAAGCTTGATGACAATCGACATAGACATAAGAAGCATGCAAGGCACTTTGTTGATGAAGATCAGAATCAAAATCTCATATTTTTTGTATCTGATTCTGCTTCCTCTGCCGAAAATGATGAAGCAGAAACTTGGTTTGTGGATTCAGGAGCTTCGACTCAAGCCATAGGTAACAGACATTGGTTTGAAAATTTTAAAGAAACCATCAGTGGTTCTAATATCTACCTTGGTGATGACAAAGGGTACCATATTAAGCGGTATTACCTGATGGTAATATTAGGCGTATTCAAAATGTAATGTATGTACCAAGAATTAGAAAGAATCTGATATCAACCTCTATGATAACAGATCAAAGCCTTAAGGTATATTTTTTTTAAGTCTTATTATGTTATTAAATATTTCTTGGATCATATCAAGCCAATTGCATTAGGTATTAGAGTTGTATTCTATAAAATTTGAATATAAAGAGCACAGCGCACCAAGCCTTGGATTCAACAGTTATGACTTTAGAGAATTTGTGGCATCAAAGATTAGGTTATATCAATTTTCATGACCTACTATTACTTGAGGAACAAGGTATGGTCTCCCTATTTTAAAAAAAATTCAAGTTGATTATGAAGCATGTTCCCATGGGAAGATGCACAGGGATGATTTTCCCACAAGATTAGATAGAAAGAAGAGATATATACTAGAGTTTGTGCACACTTATATATGTGGGATGATGCAGACAAGGTCATTAGGAAATCCCTATTATTTTTTATTAATTTTTGATGATTGCACAAGATTTACCTAGGTATATCTTCTCAGAAACAAGAGTCATAGTTTTGAATACTTTAAAGAGTTCAGAAGGATGGTTGAAAAGCAAACAGGGAAGTTCATCAAGATTCTCCACTCAGATCAAGGGGGAGAATGCAAGCATAGTGGCTTACTCAAATATTGCAAGAACCATGGGATAATTCAATAGTTTATAGTACTCCACACTCCTCAACAAAACGAGGTTGCAGAGAGGAAGAACATAACGCTTGTGGAGTGTGCACGCAACATGTTAAAAGGTAAGAACTTGTCTAATGGTTTTTGGGTAGAAGAAATAAATAATGCAATGTATTTAAAGAATAGGAGTCCAATAAAATATCTTGATTTTAAGATTCCAGTTGAAGCTTTATTAGGTTTTAAGCCTGTAGTTAATCACTTAAAAGTTTTTGGCTCGAAAACTTTTGCTCATGTTCCAAAAGAGGATAGGAAGAAACTGGATTCAAAGGCCATTAAATGCATTTTTGTAGGGTATTGTATAGAGTTTAAACGATATAAACTATTTAATCCATCTACTCACAATGCTTTTGCGACTAGAGATGTAGTATTCTATGAGAAAGTTGTTGACATAAATTATGATAAAGGTAATGAAGATTGGCATATGCCTCTGCTGGTGTAAGATGAAGTGATGAAACAAGGGACAACGACAATAATCAACAATAGTAGCAAAAGGAAGAATCAAGTGATGCAGGTATAGTTGGTAAGCCAAGTCCACCAGGGAATGAGCAAGACAGATTTGAGGCAAGTCTAGCACTAAGGAGATCAGGTAGGAAAACTTAATTGCGAGAAAGATATAGGGATCATGCTCTTATAACTAGTATGTTAAATGTTGTTAAACCATTCAATAATAAAGAAGCAAGCCAATATGATGAATGGAGGGTAGCCATCAAAGAGGAATATGAGTCAATACTTAAAAAAAAAACCAGAGATTTAGCTGAGTTGATGTAAGGAAAAGAACATGTAGGTTGCAAGTGGTTATATAAACCTAAATTTAAATCTGATGGTAGTGTAGACAAATAAAAGGCTAGGTTGCTAGCTGGTGGTCTAGTTGCAGGTGTAAGGGATAATCCTTCATGTCCAACAACGATCTCCTCAAGCATTGGTGGAAGTCCTTCTTTTGTTTTCCTTGGAGTTTGAGTCATCCGCCTCCAAACTTAGCTATTCTTCTAAAAACAACAGAACTATTATTATTACTCAAAATATGGCAAAACTTCACTTACCACGGAACTGAAGGGAAAGTAAAGTTGCAGTTTATAATTTCTCAGGCCTGAACTTAGAATTAACCTGTGTGTACCTTTACCACACGATCACCATCAGATTGCACCGTTCACAATGAACAATTGTGATTGACCGGACCTCAACTGGAATAAATCACATTACATAAAATATCGCGTCCAGTTTCCAAATTAAACCCAATGCGTGTTACACACGACTACTGTTAGATATGTGCCTATCGATTAGATGACTAAGATATTTGTTGAGGCTCTCACGGCTTTCATCAGGTTTTCCTCCGCTCTACCGAGTATTTTCCTTCCACCAAGTTTAGAATGTGTCTAGCTATATTTCTTTAAAGTATATTCTGGCTATATTAATACATAGATATAAATATTTAAGCATGATAACACATGAATATACCAACCTCTAATTTTAAAGGTTGAACTGAAAATCAACAGAACTCAGAGAATTTTCAAAGGAATTTCAACCCTCTGGGATTGACCATTTATGCACAGAATACCCAAAGACACAGAGATATTTCAATTTTTCTAGTCTAGTTCTCCATAGCTAAATCCACCCAAATCCCCTTACAATAGTTCAAAACTTACATAAATACTTTACGTCCAACAATCTTATCCTCATTTAATGAATCAAATCTATCTAATCCTAGATAAATACCCAACCTACATAATATTCTCCCCGAGAATCTCAACTAAGTCTAAACTACTTGGAGTAATTACAAAATCATTAAAATACCTATATTCTAGCTCAAATGCTATCTAGAAAACATTGTAAAATGACAGCTAAAGGATCCCACTCCTTTTCTTGTAAACATTTTTTGGATTTTTGGAATAAAAATGATGCCTTTTGTCTTCAAGCCTCATGTTCCTACATCAGACTCTCGAGGACAAAATTCTTCATGGGCTCTTACCCATGAGCTCTTCTACAGAACTGCCCAACTTCTGTAGCATGGTATCTGTCACCCAGGTAGCATCAGTAATTGTTTGATCTTTCCACTTGATGAAGTACTGGAAATACTCTTGTCCCCTTGTCCTTTTAAACACTATCTTATCCAATATCTCCTCTAGCTATAGTGCCTTTGCTATAGGTAATTGTTTTACCCAATCCATCTCTTTTTCTTCCTTGTCTTCTGTTGTGACATATGCATTTCCCTATTCATACCTGTACAAATCAGCAACATTGAAAATTGAAGATATTCCAATACTAGGGGGTAATTCAATTTCATATGCATTTGCAGCAAATTTTCTCAAGATTCTGCATGGTCTAATATTCTTAAAATTTAAGTTATTATAATCCCCTTTTTGAAATCTTTCCTTCCTTAGGTGTGCCAAAACCAAATCTGCAACCTCAAAATTAACTTCTCTCTTCTTCAAATCTACTATGTTCTTGTACTTTGTGTTGTTGTCCTGTAACTGTTGTTTTACCTCCTCATGTATTGCTTGAATCTTTGAAGACAAATATTCTCGATGAGCACTCCTCATTTCATATTTACCCAAATCTCTTAATTCAGACACTCCTCTTGAGCGCATTCCATAAACTATATGGAATGGACTCTACCTTGTACTCCTATTAGGAGAATCATTATAAGCATACTCAGCCTGTGCCAACACTTGATCCTACTATTTTGGATGTTCACTTGCAAGACTTCTCAGAAGATTACCCAAGCTTCTATTTACAACTTTTTTCTACCCATTAGTCTGAGGATGATAAGCAGAACTGAAACTCAATTTAGTACCAAGTTTCTTCCACAAGGTCCTCCAGAAATGACCAACAAATCTAGTGTCTCTATCTGAAACAATTCTCTTAGGTAATCCATGAAACCTTACAATTTCTTTAAAGAATAAATTAGCAATATGAGTAGTGTCACTGGTTTTATAACATGGAATAAAATGTGCCATTATTGAAAATTTGTCAACTACTACATAAATTGAATCATTTCCTCTCTGAGTTTTTGGTAAACCCAAAACAAAGTCCATACTTACCATATCCCAAGGTCTATCTGGAATAGGTAATGGAATATGCAAACCTGTGTTTTGTCTCCTTCTCTTTGCACACTAATAGACTTTACAATTCTTCACATACTTTTCTACTTCAGATCTCATCTTCGACTAGAAATAAAATCGGTTCAACTGCTCATAAGTCTTGGCTACACCAAAATGTCCTCCAAGTCCACCACTATGTTTCTTCTTCATCAAATTTTCTCTCATAGAACAATTTGGTGGGCACAACTGATTTCTTTTAAACAACAGTCCTTCTTGCAAGAAATAATCTAGCCACTTACTCCTATCTAACAAAATAGTATTCTTACAAGCCTCAAATGCCTCTTTAAAATCTAAATCTTTCTCACATAATTCCTTAAGAAAATCAAAACCCAACACTTGAATTTAACTTTCGTGAACTAAAATTCTTTTTCTACTTAAGGCATCTGCTACTTTGTCTGATTGACTAGTTATATGTTCTAATACAAAATTAAAACTTTGAAGATATTCTACCGATTTTGCATTTTTCTAATTAAGCTTTGGCTGTTGCATAATGTACTGCAATGTATGTTTGTCTGAATAAAGTATAAAATCCTTAGACATCAAGTAATGTCTCCACTTCTTCAAAGACTGGACCACTGCATAAAACTCCTTGTCATGAGAAGAATATTTCTTCTTTGTCATGAAAACTTCTTACCTCAAAGACACTTTTCCTAAAGGCCAGTCCACAATTGCCTTGATCTTCTCTGAATCCGTCTGTAACCCATCAGTAGAAACAACAAAACCGAAATATACCAACTCTTCCTTCATGAATGAAAATTTATTTAAATTTAACACTAACTTCTGTTGTTGTAGCCTCTGTAAGACATAATTCAGATTTCTCACATGTTCCTCTTTTGATCTGTTGTAAACTAATATATCATCCAGATACACTGTTACAAATTTACCAATAAATTCTTTCAAAACTTCATTCATGAGCCTCATAAATGTACTATGAGCATTTGATAATACAAAAGGCATTACTATCCATTCATACAATCCTTCATTTGTTTTAAAAGTAATTTTCCACTCATCCCCCTCTCTAATTCTGATTTGATGATAACCACTTTTTAAATCCAACTTTGTAAAATATCTTGCTCCACTCAAACAATCCATCAAATCTTCAATTCTAGTTAATGGAAATCTGTACGTGATTGTTATCTTTTTGATTACTCTTGAATTAGTGCACATTCTCCACCCTCCATCTTTCTTTGGACTCAACACTCTTGGCATTGCACAAGGACTCAAACTCTCTCTAATTAGTCCCTTATATAACAGTTCTTGAACTTGTTTCTTGATTTGTTCATTCTCTGTGGGAGTCATCATGTAAGATTCTTTATTTGCGAGATTTTCTCCTGGAATCAAATCTATATGATGAGTAATTTTTCTAATGGGTGGTAACTCATCAGGAAAATTATCTATAATGATATCAAAATAACTGTGCAACATCTTTTGAATTTCAATTGTTAAATCAGAAACCTTAGTGGAAGTAATTCTTTTCTTGGGTTTTCAAATCAATGCAAAATTTACCTCATCCTCTTCAATCTGTTGCAAGTACTCCTTTCCACTCAAAAATAGGGTCTTTGGATCAGGTTTCCTAGATGCATCCTCTTCTTCCATAGGTAGCAATATATGATTGACACCATCTTTACCAAATTTGTATGTGTTCCTCTTTCCATCATGCATAAATCCTTTGTCATACTGCCAAGGTCTTCCCAGCAATATTTGACACACACCCATAGGCATCACATCAGACAAAATTTTTTCTCTGTATTTTCCCAACTACAACTCCACTTCACACTACTCATTCACTATCAACTGATATCCCTTTTGAAGCCATGACACATTGTAAGGTGTTGGGTGTTTCTTGGTTTTCAATTTCAACTTCTCCACCACTTTTGTGGAGACCAAATTATCTATACTACCACTATCAATTATCATCTGACAACATTTCTGTTCAACCTTGCACACAGTCTTGAGCAAGGTATTTCCCTGCTCTGGTTCAACAATTTCCTTTTCTGGCTTTAAAAAAGCTTTGTTAACTACCAAAGATTCCCCTTTCTCTAGTACATGTTCATCTTCTATTACCTTTGTTGCTTCCTCTTCACTCTTAGCAACAATTACATTTCTTTGGTTTATTCCTATGTTTTCTAGGTACTCATAAGCTCTGTGTCCCAGCTTGTTACATCTATAACATCTGACTTCTTTTCCTCTTCCTCTGGAAAATCTCCCTCTGCCAATTAGATCACCTACTGTGGTGACATGCTAACTTGAGCTGTTACTAGCTCCATCTCTAGGTGTTGTAGACCTTCCTCTACCACCTTAACTTCCTCTTCCTCAAAAAATACCTCTAATTTTGGCAGATTGCTTCCTCATGAGTTTTTCTTCAGCCTTCAATACCATCTGATAAGCCTCTTCTACTATTTTAGGAGACATTACACTTATCTCATCTTGAATCTCCATTCTGAGACCATTTACATATCTTGCAACCTTGTCATCTGTATCTTGGATTTGTCTTGCTCTTATGCTCACTTTGTAGAATTCCTTTCTGTATTCCTTCACTATCATCGACCTCTTTCTAAGATTCTGCATCTGTCTAAATAATGTCTGCTGATAATCACTTGGAAAAAACTTACATTTCAACTTCGCCACCATTGTGTTCCAATTTTTAATTGGCTATTTACAAGGTCTTCGTCTTTGTGCCTGCACTCCATCCCACCAAAGTGTTGCATGTCCTTTCAATTTTGTGACAGCAAACTTCACTTTCTTTCTTCTTTTGTTTCATCATAATCAAAAAATTTCTCTGTGTCATTAATCCAATCCATCAATTCCTCAAGGCTTAAACTTCTTGTATAAATTGAAACTTGAAGTCTGGGTTTAGATGTAGATCTCAATACTTACTTTGAGAATCTCATTTCACGAGCTACATCTGGAGGTTGTTCTTCTTCTGCAGCTCCAATTTCAGGTTAACTGAGATCTCCAGCATCTGCATCTCTTTCCATTTCCACTGCTTCTAATCTAGCTTGCATCTGCTGCATAACTTCCAACACTTCAGCATTTGCAACTGGTCTTCCTGTTCTTTGACCACCACCACTCCCTCCAACTCTGAAAGCTATGTTGGATTTCTTTTTCTAATCCTTGAGATCCTATTCAGTATCAGTAGGTTGCTCTGATACCACAAATGGTGGTCTGGTTGTAGGTGTAAGGGATGATCGTTCAAATCTAGCAACGATCTCCTCAAGCACTAGTGGAAGTTCTTCTTCTTTTTCCTTGGAGTTTGAGTCATCCACCTCCAAACTTAGCTATTCTTATAAAAAATAGTAGAACTGTTATTATTACTTGGAATATGGCATAACTTCACTTACCATGGAACCAAACAGAAAATAAAGTCGTAGTTTATAATTTCTCGGGTCCGAACTTAGGATTAACCCGTGTGTACCTTTACCACGCAATCACCCTCAGATCACGCATTTCACAATGAATGGATGTGATTGACTGGACCTCAACCACGTGACTACTGTTAGATCTGTGCCTGTCCGTCGGACAGCTCAGATCTTTTCTTAGGCTCTCACAACTTTTATCAGCTTTTCCTCCACTTCGCTAAGTATTTGCCTTCTGCCAAGTTTAGACTGTGTCTAGCTATATTTCTTTAAAGTATATTTGGCTATATTAATACACATAAATAAAGATTTAAGCACGATAACACGTGACTATACCAACCTCTAATTTTGAAGGCCGAACTAAAAATCAATAAAACTCAGAGAATTTTCGAAGGAATTTCAACCCTCTGGGATTGACCATTTATGCACAGAATACCGAAAGACATAGAGATATTTCAATTTTTTCAGTCTAGTTCTCCATAGCTAAATCCAGTCAAATCCCCTTACAATAGTTAAAAACTTACATAAATATTTTACATCCAACAATTCGGTCCTCAACCAATGGATCAAATCTATCTAATCGTAGATAAATACTGAAATTGCATGATATTCTCCCCGAGAATCTCAACTAAGTCTGAACTACTTGGAGTAATTACAAAATAATTCAAATACCTGTATTCTAGTTCAAATCCTATCTAGAAAACTTTGTAAAATGACAGTTAAAGGATCCCACTCCTATGCTTGTAAACTTTTTTTGTATTTTTGGAATAAAAACGAAGCCTTTTGTCTTCAATCTTCATGCTCCCACATCAGTAGCTAAAGGTTACTTGGAAAGAGTCAAATTGATTGTGACGAAACCTTTGCTTTGGTAGCTAAGCTAAACACTATTAGAATGATGATAGCTTTAGCCACAAAACATCATTGGAGTCTACACCAACTAGATGCGAAGTACCCATTTTTAAATGGAGAATTGAAAGAATAGGTTTATTTAAAAGAACTTGAAGAGTTTATCAATCAGGGGAAGGAGAATTTAGTTTGCAAATTAAAAAAGGCATTATATGGTTTAAAATAGGCACCGAGGTCATGGTATGAAAAAATTAACTCATTTTTTCTGCAACATAGTTATAAGAGGAGCAAGAACGACCAAAATATGTATATTGTGTTTGATGAAAGAAATCAAAGTGAAAATGTCACAGGTTTTTGAAATGAAATACCTTGCAGAGTTACATTATTGTTTGGGTCTTGAAGTCTGGAGGGATTCTCAACAAACCTTTCTGCCTCAAGGAAAGTATGTTAGGAGCTTATTGAAAACGTTCAGAATGGGTCAATGCAAAGTTGCCTCGGCGCCTTTACAACAGAATGTCAAAATTCAGAATGATGATGGTTCTAAGGAGGTGGATGGAACATTATATAAACAACTAGTTGGGAGTTTGATTTATCTAACTACAACTAGACCTGATTTAGCTTTTGCAATCAGTTCTTTGAGCCAGTTTATGTGAAAGCCTCTTGAAAATCATTGGGTGGTAGTGAAAGGCATCTTAAGGTATCTTCAAGGAACCTTAGACTTTTGTATTAAATATACTGATTCGATTGATGTTAAATTGACAGGTTTTTCCGATTCACATTGGGTTGAAAATATGGATGACAGACGATCCATAACAGGTTATGCATTCAACATTAGGTACGGGGTCATTGTATGGAGCAACAAGAAGCAGAATATTGTATCCTTATCTTCATCAAGAAGCAGAGTATCAAGCAATGTGTGCACCAACGTGTGAGGCAATTTGCTTGATGAGACTTCTTCACGATGCCGGAGAAGAACACAAAGATGCAACAGTTATCAGATGTGAAAACCAAAGCTCAATCAAACTTGCAAACAATCTCATGTTTCACAAAAACACAAAGTATATTGATACACAGTTTCACGTTGTTAGAGAGAAGGTCGACTCAAGACAAATTTATATTGAGTACTATAATACTTGTGATAATGAGTAGACATTTTTACCAAGCCCCTTGGAAGAATTAAATTTGAATTATTTAGAGAGATGTAAGAAGAACTAGTGAACTCTTTCTCTATTAAGGAGGTGTGTTGAAATTAATGGAGCAATATGTATTATTAGAGAGACTCTATTAATTAATTGTGTGTGTCCTAGTGTAAGAATTAGTTCCTATTTTCTAGGTATTAGTTCTAGCTCTCCTGATAATTTTTATTTTTTATTATAAATAATTATTTTTCTAATATTTATCGTTTTTGGTCAACATTAATATGTATTATAAAAATTTAAAATTTTTAAAATTTCCAAATTTACCAACATTTACTCTCTTTTCATGACGATTATCCTGTTAAGAAGTCATAAAATTATAAAAAAGAACATTATTATTAAAGATAATGATATAAATTTCCGAAAAAATATTTGGAATTACAACATTTTTAAACATTTATTTAAAATATTAATATAACGATTCTTCCCATCATCTCAGTATTGTCATTTATCCATTTCGAAGACATACTAATACTAAAAGTACAATTATTACCTAGCTGATCGAATCTTATCCTTATTCATTGCTTCTTTGAAATCGTATCTTTACTTGGATATCTCTGATAGATAAGTTGTCGTTTTCATTATCGTTTGTAACTGTCACGGTATCTAGTCAGATTCTCCAAAACTCACGTAGTGCTCTTTAGACACTGACATAAGAGGCACCTCTTGGTCTTCTGAGCCTAACACGCCACACACTTTTGTCTGAATTGTCTCATCCGGATTAAATTTGCAGCCCATAATAAATGAGTGCGCTGGGAATAAGAGTTCAATGATCCACTGAGCGGGGATTCCATTTATTTGATTTCTATGCCATATATCGTGCCAAACCATGCTAACGAATCAAGTAACATCAATGGCAACTCTTGATATCAATGGGCAAGTATAGATTGTCAGCGACAAAAGACCATTTCAATTCTTTCTTTTTTGAATAATGACCACCACAACACCAGCTTTTTCCTTTATGATTTTTGTACCTTGAGTGCGATAGTGCGCTTCACCATATTCCTCAGATCGCCGTTATGTTGCATCAGCTGCCTCCATCAATGTAAAGTCGCCATTAGACGGTCAAAATGGTCTTCGTAGGCCATTTTAGATCTCAAATGCGAGAATACGCAATTTTAATTATTTCTTGCATGCATCACGACCACGACAGCACAAGCATTTTCTTTTTCTTGTTTTCCAATTTCACTGAGAACACGCTCGTCATCATATTCCCGTGTTCCCGGTGCATCAGGTGCGTACATGAATGTAAGCTCGCCTATTATGTGGGGCTCTCAACTGCATTGTATAATCGCTGTGAGGGGTGGAATTAGACGGTCAAAATTATATTGGGTGTACTTAAATATTGATGAAGTTGTATTGGAATGTCTTATTAGTCCCTGCGTGGGACTATTAGCGTGGGATTATTAGGGTTCGATAGAGCGTTGAATGGATATTAATTTTTTGTTTGACTGTGGGATTATTAGGGTTCGATAGAGTCTTGAATGGATATTAATTTTTTGTTTGACCAGAAATATATATCTGCACCGAAGCTTTAACCAAAGTTTTAGTATTAAAAAAATAATATAAAATATATTAAGGTTTTTTTATTGGTCCATAGTTTTTGAGGTCTTATTGCAAGCCTCACTTATCCCAATGCAATTTAGTTTTGGATATCCTAAATTTTTCATTCATGCATCAATGAAAACTTTGGATGTTTCGACTTTCGCTGGCTAGCACATAAAAGTAACTTTGGATATCTTGGTTGGCAGGTAATTGCGAAGTTTGGATAAACATTTATATGAGTTAAAAAAATAACAAACTTTGGATATATAAACTCTCAAATTTTGGATATCTAAACTTTTGGCTGTCAAACCATTTGCAGGACGTTGACACCTGGTTCGCTAGCTGTCTCAGTGTCTTCATTGCGTTTCCATGACGTTGGCACCTGGCTCGCTAGTTGTCTCAATGTCTTCATTGCGTGACTGCTTCCACATTGTTGTCACCTGGCTGGAATTATGTATGTTCCCCGGCTTCCGCTCTGTCTTTCTCCATGCTCTCTGCGGTGCCGGTGTTACCGTCAGCCCAGGGCCGAGGACTCGATGCATGGTCTCAGTTACAGGGTTATAGTTTCTCTTCCGCTGCGGATTCCGGGTGAGGGCAGGGTAACCCTGTTTTATTATTTGACCCTATGTTCTGTTATTTGTTTTCATCGTTTTCATTTCTTATTGCTAATTGCAAATGTGGTGTCTCTACAGGTTCATCTCCAGAGGACCCGAGAATTACCTGTCAAGGTAGTGTGATGAACTTCCAACCAGATTTCCTCGCTCGGTATGATCCGGGTAAGAAGCTTCCACTGTTTTCTGGTTGTCCAGATCTGGGTGGTTCGACTCTTGATGAGATGTTGTCTCTTAGGCTCATAATCTTCATTGTTGGTTGTATGGGAAGTCGCAAGGCTGGACAGTCCAACGCTGTTTGCCTGGTACTCCTCTGTTAAATTCAAGGGTTTGTCTGTCGTTTAGAACTGTAGAGTCTAAATACCCTTTGAGGAATTTGTAGTCTGGAATTCTTAGTTTTCATTATAAGCACGATATCGGTATAGACCTTGCTTTTCCCTTCAGGAAAAGGGTTAGGTCTGGTTTCACCAGTTGTCAGGCTTGAGCGGACTGCTCCTCCTGTCGCTAGGTTTTGCTGTTCTGCTTGCCCGAAATGTTAAAATATTTAAGATTACACTCTGTTTTGTAACTGCACGGTTTCCTATCTTAGGCATGCATTCAAGGTTTTTCGCTTGTATAATTTATCTCTATGCTTACTTTGGTGCATAATGTTTTTTTAAGTTTGTAATTCTGTTATGGATGTATGAATATTCGACTCTGACATTACTCCTAGAACGGAAGGTTGCTTTGTTAAGAACTCTGTTAAGTTCATTTAGTTACTGTTAAGTTCATTTGCTTTGTTAAGAACTGCTGAATTGAAGGTTTGCTATACTGGTACTAGATGTTCTTCGTTTGTTGTTGTTTATATATTGGATGAAATGTTTCCTTTGCGAAAATTATAAGCTTTTCTGTGATACTAAGGGTTTCTCTTACCTGCATGGGTTTTATGGAAATTTCCGTAAATGTCGGTTTCGACCACCATGTGACTTCCTTATCATTTGGGCCGAGACGACCTGGGTTGAGGTTTCTCGGTCCTTCCATGTCTCTCTGTTTATCTCGGGTTACCGAACGGTGTGAACAGCTTCTTCCTCTGTTGTTGAAACTCCAGTTTTTTCAGGTATTTGCTCTGCTGTCTTTGAGTCGTTTCGCTACCTCAGTTGCTTCACAGGCGTTTAAATTTGTGGTTCTTGAATTATCTACTTGGTTAGGAATCTACTTAGTATATGCGTTACTCTACTGTAACCGAATGTTGCATTATTTAGAAGGGTGGCTCGACCCTAAACCTCGAACAGTCTTCTGAAACTACAGTTACAAGAGGGGTGTTTTTGTTCCGTCATATTTTGCAGCGGGAAGACGTATAAATCACCCCAAATGCGAGAGAAAGACCAGCAATTTGGGTAGATTAATGCGAGTAAATTCCTTTTATAGCTTTTTCTGTTATGCGTAGGATATCGTCCTTCGAAAGTTGTACAAGATATGTTAGGATGAGAAGGGCAAGATAAATATTTACGTCCATGGTGGGTTTTTTTTAGCTTCCAAGGTTGGAACTTAATATCTACGTCCATGGTGGTTTTTTTTTAGCGTTTCAGGCCTCTTGATTTTGTGGGCTCGGTTATGGCAGCAAGGCGGTGACAGGCTGTGAGTCAACTTTGGATAAAATGTGTTTGGATAAAATGTGTTTTGATGGCTATTAAATTTACATAAAATATTATGAATTAATGCTGGGATTTTCCGGAATCTTCGTATTAAATTTACATAAAATATTATGAATTAATGTTGCGATTTTCCGGAATCTTCGGGTTTAATTTAGCTCAAAGAACTGCAATGTCTATTTTGCCGTAACAGTCTTCAAAACCAGGTTGAGTTTACAACAAAATTTGTCTAATTCTAGACGTTTGTTACTTAATAAAGTTCGGAATAAAAAAATTCAAGATACTTACCTGCCAAATTTAAAAAGCAGCCTATGTCTTATATTGTAGTAAAATATGTTTAATGTTTCATGGCATGTTTACGGAGTTATGTATGTTATAACGTTTTCAAAAGAATATGTGTCTAGTTTTCTTCACCTCTTTTGAGGCAAGGAAAGATTCAAATGGTGATGATTATAACTTTGATGTGGGGTATATCGTTTTTCAGTGTGGCCTTTTTTTTTCTAATGATGTGGGGTATATTGTTTTTATTGTAGCTTTATTGAATGTTGAACTATAATAAAGTGCAAGAAAGTTTAAAATTAATTTTTTATATATAAAAATATTATGTTTATTGAAATTTTTATATAGCATATTTATTACATATAAAAAATTTGATAAATATATATATGACTATCTTTAATGTTGATGTGGGGTATATCGTTTTTTAGTGTGGCCTTTTTTTTTCTAATGATGTGGGGGTATATTGTTTTTATTGTAGCTTTATTGAAGGTTGAACTATAATAAAGTGCAAGAAAGTTTAAAATTAATTTTTTATATATAAAAATATTATGTCTATTGAAATTTTTATATAGCATATTTATTACATATAAAAAATTGATAAATATATATATGACTATCATTAATGTTTTTATTGGAAATTAAATTAACAAGAAGTAAAATGAAATTTTAGAAATTAAAGATTTTAATGTTTTTATTGGAAATTAAATTAACAAGAAGTAAAATGAAATTTTAGAAATTAAAGATTTTATTTAAATGTAATTTTTATTGAAAAAACATTGTGTTTAAAGTTGTGATTGTAGTTTTTAGTAAATTGTTATGATGAGATAGTTAATATTAAAAAATAAGATTTTGTAGTCAAGTTGTTGCTACTTGCATTAATGGAAAAGGGGAGGGAGCCTGCCACCCCACCTGTCACGCCCCTACACTGGTGGTGATCTTTCAACCGCACTATAGGAGGTGCATCACCACCGACCATTTTCTTTTTAACAATACTAACAATCGTCCTTACTTCTATACTTAGAATATTTTTCAAATACTAAGTACAATCTTTCTTTAAACACACAGGGGAAACTTTCACATCATTAACATATTATCACTACTAACATTCAAATGCACAACGGAATATCATGGGAGGGAAAACTCCCTGTAAGTATGAGTCTGCCCATATTAACAACGATAATATTTAGATTTATACATAAACATTACAATGGTGGGTTTTTTTTAGCGTTTCAGGCCTCTTGATTTTGTGGGCTCGGTTATGGCAGCAAGGCAGTGACACAATTGTATGGCAAGGCCGTGAGTGAACTTTGGATAAAATGTGTTTTGATGCCTATTAAATTTACATAAAATGTTATGAATTAATGTTGGGATCTTCCAGAATCTTCGGGTTTAATTTGGATCAAAGCCCTGCAATGTCTAATTTGTCTCAAAACCATATTAATTGATTATATCAAACATATCTTCAGTGTCATGTAGAGCACGTAGAGCACGATAGCACACAAAATACTAGTTATGTATTTTCTTCAATTTTATTTCTTCGTACGAATAGGGTTTACATGTAGTGAAACCCTAACACTAAATTAATGTTGGTTTCCATTTTAACCTTTATAAATTAGGATCATTCAATTTTTATGTTTTTCTTATGTAGAGAGAGGGATCTTAAGTTATAATTTAGTTTACTAATCTTATTTTGTTTAGTTTACTAATCTTATTTTGTTTATGTGTACCTGAATGGGCCAATTTACCCGGAGATATGGTTGTCTTCAACATGTATCTAAACAATTTTATTTCTCAATATTTCCAAATATTTCGCTTCCATGGTTTTACATTCAAATATTACTCTTCTTATTTTATATTACTAATGTTTTTATCTTGATATCCCCAGGGAAATAAAAGAATTTTGCTTCCGTTGTTGTACGAAAGACATTCAACTTAATTCCTAAATTGACTTTCTCTTCCTTAGTTTACACATCATATATTTCTCAATACACCCCAAACTTTGTGTGAAGTTATCCTAACGTGAAGATAAAAGTGATTTGTTCATGATATCATGAAATAAGGTTTTTGCTAGACTTCTAACCCTCCCATGGATACCATGTGTATAAAATGGTTATGAGCCTTAACAAATGGCATATTATATGGTTAGGCAGGGAATACCGGCTGCATGCAGCACTGGTTATTTTATGTTCTCATGGATTATACTCAAGGGTTCGAAATGTTGACTCTAAAAACAGTATTGTTATTAATTAGGAAAAGGCATTGTTCATTATTATGAATAGACAAACTCTGAATTCTGATATGTATTTCTTCAAAGTATACTTTTTTTTAAATATATTTAAGATTAAAAAATTAACATATATATATATATATATATACTTTGGAGAATGGTTTATAAAATCGTTTTTCTGGGATAAGGGATCATTTCCATCTTAAGCAATCAAGTTAATGGGCAAAAGTAGAAATATATCTTGTAGGAGCCCACTCACGTAGTGACATTACGGCCACCAGCACAAGTAATTACAACTGGTGTGATTTTTATCGAATAACAATAATGAGTCGACCTAGATTAATAGATAATAGAGAGTCATTGTTATCTCTAATGTTAGTTTGACACCCTTTCAGATAGAGTTTTCATATATATTTTTTCATTAGAAAAATTAGGTAGATCTATGTAATTTAATAAAAAGTATATATTCCTTCTTAATGGTCAGAATTTTTCCTGATTATTTTGTTTCAATTGTTCAAATATATATATATATATATATATATATATATATATATATATATATATAATGGGTTTGGGGTATGCCCTAAAACTGCTTATGTTTATTTATATATATATATATATATATATATAATGGGTTTGGGGTATGCCCTAAAACTGCTTATGTTTATTTAGGAGTTGGTCAAACATAAGAAAAGAGATTAATGACACAAAAACTAGAAATACTAATATGTAATTTAAAATAACTTAATTTCCCTTAAATACCAATAATAAATAAAGCTACATTCCTGGATAACAAACAATAATAATTATCCTTATTACAGATTTAAACACGAATTATATTAAAAAAAAACTTAACCTATCAATATAATCAATCATTTAATTAATATTAATATGACTACTCTAACTTAGGATACAACAATATGTGAGAAATTTCAATATTATATGTTACTGGAGAGGGTGATATAGTGGTATTAGCGAGGGTGATATAGTGGTATTAGCGATTTGCTTTATCGAAAACTTTTGACCCTCTTAAATTCTATGTCGTCTGTCGTTTCTGTTTAAATTCTAATGTCTCATCTGTGGCTTCTATTCGTTACAGAGTGCACATGCCTGCGATCAATCTATATATCGTGTCTGCGGTGGTTCCTATTTCGTATCTTATAGCATAGTAAATGCTCCTTTACATCGATCGATATAATATCATATAACACACGATGCGTTTTATTTCTTTCTCATTACAACGCAGTGTGTTATATGGTGTTATATTGACCCATGTGAAAAGCATTCACTTACTATGATATAGGATACAAAATAGGAACTTCCTCATAAATCACTTTAATCACTTTATTAAAAGCTTAATGATAACTGCTTGGATGATGAGTGCTTGCCTTGAAAGTTGACACATTCGTTGTTGTCAATTTATAAGGTCACGTTTTGCCCTTTACAGCTCTCCCTTTTACATTTTCCCTTTACCTTTTTTTGTTTACGTGTTAATTAAAAGCGGTTTATCTTTCGACTATATTATTTTAATACATTTTCAATGACATAAATGTAAATAGTCAGGTTTGAAAGTTGCCCGCGTTGGAATTCTTTAAAAAAATTATTTCATTGAAAAACTTTTTGAAAATTTCAGTGTATCATTATAACAGTGTATAAATGGTCAGGTTTGAAAGTTGCCTGGTTATGAATTCTTCAAAATTTATATTTCATTCAAAATCTTTTTGAAAATTTCAATGTATCATTATAACAGGTTTACTATTAGTTAACAGTTAATAATTTTTAGATTTTTGTATGATTTTTTTATTATTATTGATTTTTTAGTTAATAATTTTTTTAATTGTTTAGGTTTATTATTAGTGTAGTTAGATAAATAAATAATTTTAGATATCAATTTATAATAAATATTAAAAAATATATTTTATAGGATTAAAATTAAGAAAAAAATTTAAAATTAGTTAAATTATAACATTATTTTATCACAAATATATGAAAAATAATAAGCAAGTGCAATAAAGTTTATCGATATGACATTTTATTAGACTAAATTGAAAAGAAAAAAACATAATTAGGTTTGAATAAATTTGAATTATTATAGATAAATTTGAATCATTATAGATGTCTATATTTTGTTTCTAATTTCACTTATTTCCTATCGTGGGTCAATTTTTTCCTAGATCTTTATGGGAATAGTCATCTAGTAGTTTCTCCCTTTCATTCATGCTAAGTATTAATACATTGTAATATTGTGAGTTATCATTAAAATAATTCATACTTTGTTGCTAATTTAAATTGTTTTGTATTATCGGGTGCACTCATTTTTAGCTAAACTTTCAAGTTCAACATTATCCATATTATAAAGAAAGAGTATTCACATCACGTACTTAAGAGGTAGAGGAAACTTCATCCATTCTATTTCTAAATGTATTGATGATTAGAAACTAAGATGGTTGGGTAGAACATAAACATAGAAAGAGAAAATTACTTACTAAACGATACTTATATGCAAATTCTCACCACTCACCCCAAATAATTGGTGTTGATTGTGTGATTGAGAAGGGATTTAGAAACATTCATTTCCAAATTCACAAGGATATTTCATACAGATGATATCCAACAATAAAAAGTAAATCTACATAAAGCTTTCTTAAAAAATGAATACACAACTTCACTAATTAATAATGAAAGCCTTAGAGAATATAGAGACAAAGTATATGAAAACTCATCAAGGATATAATAGAGCAACTAACATTATATTTTCATCATATAATGTTCTTTTCATATATAAAAAGAGTAATTGATAAAATCTCATATTAATGTTGTTTTTTTAGTGCTAAATAATATTTAGAAGATCTTCAAACTTAAGAAAGATCACATTAACTTATGATTGGAAGTTTTTTTTATGAAATTCATTAACCTTACGAAAAACAAAAACATAGATGAAATAGCATAGCAAAGACATATATCTCAATAAAACTATCATATTAATTTTGTTTTTTCTTTATTCCTACATTACAAAATATCCCAAGCCTAATTAATTAAAATTCATAACTTAGTAAAAAAATAAGTAGGAAAGATATTTTTTTTTTTAAATTTGAACAATAATATAATATTAATAAACTTCATCCATAACCCTCATCCAGTGATAATTCATAATACTTAACCCCTCAAACAATAAATTAGTTGTCACAAAAATGTTAAAAAACTTGAAATGTTGACAGAACATTAATATGATTGAAACATACCACAACATTTTAGAAAATCAGTGAGGATTCCTAGAAATAAGTATGGATTCCTAGAAATCGTTTTAATTTATTGTATTTTTTTTTTGCAAAACATCGCAAATATTATGCTGGCATATATATATATAAATATATAAACAGGATTCTAATATCGATGATCGTGGATTCTCCGTTTGCAGTGTTAGTGTTTTGTTGAATTTAATCAAAAATATATTTATATGGTTTTGTTTATATCGATATTAAATTAGGTTGTTGTGAATTAACTTATTTAAAATTAATATGTAATAGGTTTTCTAATCATTTTAGTAATATAAAATATTTTTAAATTATATTAAATTTTTTAAATTTTAATTTAATATATAAAGAAATATCTAAAAATATTATTTAAAATAAATTATATTTAATATTTAATATGTAAAATAATTATGAATATTTTATGTAAAAACCAACAACAATTTCACATAAACTTAAAATAATAGATACACATTTTTTTTTTAATATACTACTCCTACAAACCTAAAGACTATGACTATCAGTCCATAGACCTTGAGCACACATACATAATGTATTTAGTGACAATTATGTAATATAATTGCAATTCAGTCTTTAATATTCAGGTGGGAGAATTAGAATGGGGATACTCTAACATTAATGCATATATCTATTCATGCCCCGGCTCGCTTCGTTGGCTATCACATGTGGTAACATGCTGGGAGCAACTTGACTGACGTGTGGTATTGGTGTCCTATCCCACCAAGTGGTTTAATCCGACACCGTCAATCTTCTGCCATCGATCTGACAGTGAGAAAAATTTAGAGTGATCCTCTAACCGATTTCGCGCCTCTGAACCTCTTGTGGCTCATTTTCATTGCTACTTGGGTTTCTTGCACTACTTTGTTGTGGCTAAGGTTCTCTTCTATACTGATTCCGATGCAAGGTGTGCTATGGCTTGAAAAGGAGTTGAAAATGGCACCTCCCCGAACATGTACTACAGTAATCTTAAGTTTTGAGTATTTAATGAATCGACCTTGAGGGTTTTCACGTTACTGTGGGGTTTTCAATTATAAACTTGTCCTGAAGTTTGACACTGTCTCAAAGGTATGAATTCGGAGGAGGCGGAGATAGCAGAATGCAGCCAGCTCTCTGACATACTAGATATAAGTAGATTATTTTCCATGACCATATTGCTTGTTGCAATTCCTGTTTATTGTAATCCTACTGTTGGTTATAAATTATCACCTTAGGTTTCGGATTGTCGTTAAACCCTTCTTCATTCTTGCAGGTTTTCACTTTAGTATGAGGATGCCACTATACCAGGTAAGAAACCCTATTGCATTAGTGGTTTACTTATTGTTATACCAGAAGGGTTTTCGCCTGAATTGATCATTAGTAATTCATGGCCTTCTATTGTAGGTAAGTTGTCTTATGGGAAATCTAAAGTTTGGATCTGTGGCTTTGAGTTCGTAAGGGCTTACAATCTTCTGGTCATTTCATAGGTTCACATTGAGACCTTGATAGACTATTTTGACCTATCTTTGCAGTGTTTCATGGAGGGTTTTCTTCTTATGGTTTCAGGTTAAGTCATGCATGCCTAAATTGCTAATGTTGATGTCAAATCTAATCCCTCGACAAGCTCGGTTGTCGAATACTCTTATTTTGATTATAAATTTTAAATGTATCAAGGTTATGACTGGTTCTGAGGTTTGAATTTGTCTTTCTATGGAAAGTCACGACAAGTTTCTTCTTAATCGCACAAAACAGTAAACAATGCCTCTCGGGTAGCCTTTAATGCTTTGTTAAGTTACTCTGAACTGATAATTTCTACGGAATGCTATTATATGCAATGGTTAATGTGATATATGCATTTTTTTTATTACTAAGGAATTCCAAGTCCTGCAACTTTATTCATGTATGCACAGTATTTACTTATATTCATTCGGATGCAACTTTATTCATGTATGCACTTTATTTACTTATATTCATTCGGATGCAACTTTATTCATGTATGCACAATATTTACTTATATTCATTCGGATGCTAAGTTCCAACTAAGTTAATTGGAGGTTTACTATGTATGCATGCATTTCATCCATTATATAGAGTTTTATGGGGAACAATTATCCAGAGGGTTTTTACAGTCATGATGTATATTGATTTGTTCTTATTTAACTTAGCATAGGAGAAATCTTTAACATGTATTCAGCCTTTCGAACTGTTGTTTCAATTACATCTGTACTTTTTTTGGAGTCTCTAAGAAAAATATTTGCATTTCTCTTGTTTACTTTTTATTTTATATGTAGTAATGCTATCCAGAACTTATCTCTTATTTCAGAGTCCTAAAAAAATCAATTCCACTATGTTCATCATATAATTCAGGATTTTTACACAGAGTTGAATCCTCTGTTTCTTATTTAATTGCATAACCTGCAAGTCAGTTATAAAATATGTAATCTATCATCTTTAATAATATTCCATTGTTTTGATTCATTTTTCTAACCTGTAAGTTAGTTATAATGTCTGCAATCTATCATTCTTAACAACATTCCATACTACACATTTATGATCTTATATGTCTAGAGCAAAATATACAAACCAGGACTAAATCTTGGAGGTTCTTTATATTACTTACCTATTGTCCTGCAACAATAATGACAAAAATAATACTTTTTATAAGGTCTCTCCTCCCAACCATGCATCTGGAAATCACGTCAAGACTCCCCCCGAGCACTTTCTACCTTTCACGCTGGATTATATGCATTTATAGTCAATACCATGTGCCTCGAGACTACTCTCCAACCTCCATCTCAGTACTCTTTGTTGACTATATTGGGGCAACCTTCCCACTTGTTTGTTTCACCCAGCTCTAGGAGAGATTTTTTTCTTTTTCCTTTCCCCTCTCTATATTTCCCTTTTTAGGTAGAGGGTTAACTGTTTCTTGGTAACCATTTATTTTAACTAAATCAAAATAGTTTTATTATGTTAAAGTAATGTTACCAATAATTTAGGTAATCACAAGATAACCATAATAAATGTTTCTTGGTCTTCTAGCCTCAGTCATTTAATGTTAAACATTAGAATGAATTAAAACTTAGTTTAAACATCTAGTAAAGATTTACTTAATAATTCTCAGTAATTTTAAATGCAATTTTTTGGGTGTTACATCTCCCCCCCGTATGAGGAACACCATCCCTAGTGTTCTCTCTTCCTTTAGAAAACAATGCTGGATAAACTTTTCACATAAGTTCCTCCTCTTCTCGGGTGGCCTCTTCCGGGCCGAAGTGCTTCCATTGCACTTTAACTTGGGTAGTGGCTCACTTCTGCAAGTTAGTTTCTCTCTCATCAAGAATACGAAGAGGTTCTTCTAGGAACCCTCCTTCCGATTTGACCTGCACCACAGAACAAAGTTATATTCCGTTTTCTTAAAAAAAATAAACGATATATCCAGTCTTATCTACTTAACTATTTACCTGAATGCTTTTTTAGGCAATAATGTGCTGAGGGTTATACACATACTTTTTTAGTAACGATACGTGAAATACACTATGGACCAGAATGTGGTTTGGTAGCGCAAGCTTATAGGCCACCGGTCCAACTTGTTCCAAAACTTGAAAGGGACTATAGCATTGAGGTGCTAATTTAGCACAACCCTGCCATTGTAATGAACTTTTCTGGGGCTTCACTCTCAAATAAATGTGATCTCCTGGTTGAAATTCCCTATAGGTCTTGTTTTTTCCTGCATACATTTTCTGCCTATCTTGGGCTACCTTCAAATTTTGTCGAATCTTCCTCACAGTCTCCTCCATTTCTACTAGCATGTCAGGACCTAGTGCAAATTTATTAACTGGATTATAAATTCTATGGGCACTCTGCACTTTCTTCCATACAACACCTCGAAGGGGCTCATTCCTAGCGACTCCTGGTGTCCATTATTATATGAAAACTCTAGTAAATGGAGGTAATCCTCCCACTTGTGTGGCTGCTGCATCACAAACATGTGTAGCATGTCTTCCAACACCTGGTTTACTCGTTCGGTCTGTCAATCCATTTGGGGATGGTAAGTGTACTAAATTGGACATTAGTAACTAAACCCGAAACTAGAGTTTTCCAAAAGGTGGAAGTGAATTTCATGTCCCTATCTGAAATCACTACTTTGGGTATCCAATGTAGGTGAAAAAACTCCTTCATAAATATTTCTGCAATTTCCACGGTTTTGTATGTGGACTTCACCGGTATGAAGTGAGATATTTTACTCAATTTGTCAATTACCACCATAATTGAATCATGTTTCTTTCTTGTGGGAGGTAAGCTGGTAATGAAATCTAAGGGTGTAGTCTCCCATTTCCATTCTAGAATGGGCAATGGTTGCAATAACTTGGCGGGATGTTGGTGCTTTGCCTTTACCAGCTGACACTCCAAACATTTGGACAAATAGTTTGTAATATCCTTCTTCAATCGAGGTGAAAAGTACCCTTTCTTGATGGCTGAAAGCATTTTCTGATAACTAGGATGACCAGTGCAAGGCTGCCTGTGAAACTCATCCAACATAAAAAGTTTAACAAAACATTGGTTGGATACATAAATTATGTTCTTAAAGGTTAGGAGATTATCAGAATTTATTTCAAATTCAGATTTTTCATTTTTCAGCAAAGCTTCTTTTGTTTGTTGCCAAAGGAAGGAATACTCTAGGTCTCTGTTAGCTGCTTCTTTTATGATTTCAGGGATATTTGAACTTACTTGGCTCATCTGAACCTCATAGATACAATGTAACTTCCTGCTTAGTGCATCAGCCACACGATTTTCCTTCCCTTTTAAATGTTTCATTTCAAAATCGAATTCACTTAGGAAGGTTGTCCATCTGGCCTGTCGAGTGTTCAAGCTAGACTATTTAAAAAAAATTAAAGGCTGCTATGATCAGTAAGCAACAATAATTTCCTCTGGAGAAGGTAATGTCGCCACATTTTAAGTGCATGCACCACTGTTGTTAACTGAAGGTCATAGGTTGAATACCGTCGTTCGTATTCCTTCAACTTTTGATATTCATAAGAAATCACCTTTCCCTCTTGTGTCAGAACCCCACCAATGCCCTCCTTGCTTGCATCTGTGCAAACCATGAAAGACTTTTCCGGACCAACCATTTTTAACAATAGTGCGGTGGTGAGCAGAGGTTTTAGTTTTTCAAAACTCTGTTGAAATTCTACTATCCAGTGGAAAGCGCGCCCCTTTTTCTGTAAGGAAGTCATGGGAAAGGCAATTTTTGAAAATCCCTCAATGAATCTATGGTAATACCTGGCTAATCCGAAGAATGATTGAATATCAACGACATTCTTTGGGTCTGTCCATTCCATAACTGTTTTGATCTTTTTCGGATCCACTGCAATCCCATCTGTTGATATAACATGACCCAAGTACTAGATTTTGTCTTTGAAAAGATCACATTTGCTGAATTTGGCATATAATTGATTTTCCCTTAATGTTTGCAATACTATTTTCAGATGTTCTTTATGCTCCTCCTATTTTTTAGAATATATTAAGATATCGTCAATGAAAATCAACAGAAATTTATCGAGGTAGGGCTGGAAAATACCATGAGTTAAACTCATGAATGTGGTTGGGGCATTGGTAAGGCCAAACGGCAATACCACAAACTTGTAATGACCATAGCTACTGCGGAATGCTGTCTTGTAAATATCTTCCTCCTTTTTCCTTATTTGATGATAGCCGGACCTTAAATCAGTTTTTGAAAATACATAGGCTCCATGTACTTGGTCAAAAAGATCATCAATACATGGTAACATATACTTGTTCTTGATGGTAAGATTATTTAATTATTGATAATCGATGCATAACCTCAGGGTCCCATCCTTTTTTCGTACAAATAAAGTAGGGGCTCCCCAAGGGAACACACTGGGCTAGATATACTTTTTATCTAAAAGATCCTACAATTACATTTTGAGTTATGTTACTTCAGGTATGCTCACGCGATAAGGGGCTGCACCCAGAATTAATTCAATGGTGAAGTCAATGTCATGCTTTGGTGGTAGACGTGGAATAGATTCCAAAAACACATCAACGGATTCCTGAATAATAGAATGTTTTCGAGAGAGGTCATCTTATTTTCAGTGTTTTTGAATCCCACCTGAACAACATATATTTGGAAACCTTTTCTAATACATTTTCCTAACTGACTAGATGTAATGGGATGTAACTTGGTATTAGTTTTAATGCCTCGGATTTCTACCCTTTTGCCTAATTCAACAATAAAAATGACAGTTTTCTTTTTGCAGTCCACCAAGGACCAACACATTTCTAACTAGTCCATCCCGATTAGTATGTCATAAGAACCCAAAGGAAGTATATTAAGATCTAAGTAAAAAGGTTGTCCCGAAATCGTTATGGGACAACATTCTGTCCTTGTGGTTACCATTCTTTTTGTTCCTCTAGCTAGTTGAACTAACTGTGGTTTTGAAAAATTACTGGTTGGCAAATGACATTTACCTACCACCTTAGGACTAACGTAGCTTAAGCTAGCACCTAGGACAAATAAAACAGATACTAGTTGCTTAGCAATCATACCTTCACATTCAATCATGGTGGGATGAAATTTTTCCTGATGATCATCGAGGGCAGCATTAATTCTCTGCATGGTCCTTGCCATGTCTCTTACCGTGGATGCTTCTTGCATGTTTGATAACTGTTTCGTTCTTGCTTCATGCTGACAACTTTAGTAATAGTGTGCCTCTCCACATCCCCAACACTGTAGTGGCAATTTGGTTTGTGGGTCGTTTACGAATTTAGGAGCTCATTCCAAATGTCTATTTTCTGGATAAGCCATCTTGGGCTGATTCCTGGCTGGAAATTTTTGTTCAGGGTTTTTCGTTCTACTTTTCTGCTACCTACAATTCTTGAATGCTTACTTGGAGGTAGAATTCTTCCTTTCTTGTTTAAATTCCAATTGGATCCTTCATTCTTTTGTTTCATTTATTGATAACAGATGTAGGATTTTCGCATAGCGTCATCCATTGCCTTGGGGTAATCAAACTCTAATTTCCCTTTCATGAAATTGGGAAAACTTCTAATAAAGCACTGAATTTTTGCCTTCTCTTCTTTCATGTAAGGAACATAACATAACAAGGAGGTAAAGCGTGTTACGTACTCATCCATGGTTGAGGTCCCCAACCTTAAATCATGTAATTCCTTTGCCTTCTCATCATCATAACGCTTTGTTAAATACTTATCTTTGAAATGCTTTTGGAATTATTGCCAGGTAACATACTCTTCATTGATTTTCCTTACTGTTTTTATTTCTTCACACCATAAGGTGTCCTTTCCTCTTAACTGATAAACTGCTAATCTTACTTTCAGTTTATTTGTGTACTCACAAATATTGAAATGTTTTCCCATGTCAATGAGCCAAGCTTCTACTGCCTATTCCAATTCCCCTTCAAAAAGTGATGGATTAATCTTTTTTAATTCACCTTGCAATTCAGTTTTCTGTCTTTTGGTTCTTCACTAGTTGGACACATTGTCTGAGCGCCCTTCCTCATATTCACTATGTTTCTCAATGGATTCAACTTTTTCCTCTCCATGTTACGTTGTTGGTGTCTTCTCCCGATCCTCAACACTGGGATCTGGCTATCGTTGATTCTGTCTATTGAACAGACCTCGTAATATCTATTTTTGTTCTTTGTGAAGTCTTTCAATATCTGATCTTAAATTCATCATTTCAGCACACAATTGCTCAATACTTTCTAATAATGTTGCATTAGCCTATCATGATTCTTCGCCTAGTTGTATTTATATATTAGGATTAGCATTTACATATGGAGTGCTAGGCGAACTGGTTGGTTGATGGTTCCCTTGCATTTTTCCCTGCCTCTTTTGTTGGTGTGATTCTTTAGCTATTAATGGTTACACACATAAATTTATTTAGTTATATAAAATAAAAAATTAAAAAATTCAAGAAAAAATATTTCTTGTACACTACTATTCCCCAAAGAGTCTCAGTGTCTGAACTTGAGCTCCGATACCATTTGTAACAACTAACGAAAATTTCACATAAACTTAAAATAATAGATATGCAAAAATAAATAAATTAATATACTACTCCTACAAACCTAAAGACTATGACTATCGGTCCATAGACCTTGAGCACACATACAAAATGTATTTATTGACAATTATGAAGGTAATATAACTGCAATTTAGTCTTTAATATTTAGGTGGGTGAATCAGAATGGGGATACTCTGACATTAATGCATATATGTATTCATGTCCCAACTCGCTTGGTTGGTTATCGCATGTGGTAACACGCAGTAAGTAGCCTGACCGAGGCATGATACCGCTGTCCTATCCTGCCAAGTGGTTTAATCCATCATCGTCGATCTTTTGTCGTCGATCTGACGGTGAGAAAAATCTAGAGTCTAATCCTCTAACCGATTTCGCGCCTTTGAACCTCTGGTGGCTCGTTATGACTATTGCTTGTGTCTCTTGCGCTACTCTACTATTGCTGAGGTTCTCTTTTGAATTCATTCTGACGCAAGGTGCACCCTGGCTTGAAAAGGAGTTGAAATTGGTGCCTCCCCGAACAGGTATGATAGTAATCTTAAATTCTGAGTTTTTAATGGCTCGACCTTGAGGGTTTTAACATTACTGCGGGGTTTTCAACTATAAAACTATTCTAAAGTTTGACACTGTCTTACAGGTATGAATTCAAAGGAGGCAGAGATAGCAGAAGGCAGCCAACTCTTTGACATACTGGATATAGGTAGATTGTTTGCCACGGCCGTATTGCCTGTTGCAATTGTTGTTTATTGTAATCTTACTGTTGGTTATAAATTATCACCTCGGCTTCCGAAGTGTCATTAAACCCTTCTTCGTACTTACAAGTTTTCACTTTAGTATGAGGATGCCACTATAATAGGTAAGAAACTCTATCGAGTTAGTGGTTTACTTATTGTTATAACAGAAGGGTTTTTGCCTGAATTGATCATTACTAATTCATGGCATTTTATTGCAGGTAATCCCTCTTATGGGAAATCTAAAGTTTGGGTCTGCGGCCTTTGAGTTTGTAAGGGCTTATAATCTTCTGGTCATTTTAGAGGTTGGCGCCACGACGTTGATAGACTATTTCGACCTGTCTTTGTAGAGTTTCATGGAGGGTTTTCTTCTTAGGGTTTTAGGTTAAGTCATGCATGCCTAAATTGTTGATTTTGATGTTAAATTTAATCCCTCGACAATCTCGGTTGTCAAATACTCTTATTTTGACTATAAATTTTAAATGTGTCAAGGTTATGACTGGTTCTCAGCTTTGAATTCGTCTTTCTATGGAGAGTCCCGACGATTTTCTTTTTAGTGGCACACAAGAGTAAACAGTGCCTCTTAGGTATCCTTTAATACTCTGTTAAGTTACTTTGAACTGATAACTTCTGTGGAATGTTGTTATATGAAATGGTTAAGGTGATATATGCATTTTTTTTGTTACTACAGAATTCCAGGTCCTGCAACCTTATTCATGTATGCACATTATTTAGTTGTATTCATTTGGATGCTAGGTTCTGACTATGCTAATTGGAGTTTTACTTTGTATGCATGCATTTCATCCATTATATAGAGTTTTATGGGGAGACATTATCCTGAGGGTTTTTACAATTATGATGTATATTGATTTGTTCTTATTTAACTGAACATAGAAGAAATCTTTAGCATGTATTCAGCCTTTCAAACTGCTATTTCAATAACATATGTACTTGTTCTAGAGTCTGTAAGAAAGATATTTTGATTTCTCTTCTTTACTTTTTAGGTTATATTTAGCAATTCTATCCAGAACATATCTCCTATTTCAGACTCGTAAAACAATTAATTCCACTATGTTCATCGTATAATTTAGGATTCTTACACAGATGTGAATCCTATGTTTCTGATTTAATTGCCTAACCTGCAAGTTAGTTATAAAATTTGTAATCTATCATCTTTAATAACATTCCATTGCTTTGATTCATTTGACTAACATGTAAGTTAGTTATAACATCTGCAATCTATCATTCTTAACAACATTCCATACTACACATTTATGATCCTATACATCTAGAGAAAAATATACAAACCAATATTAAATCTTGGAGGTTCTTTATATTACTTACCTGTTATCCTGCAACAATAATGACAAAAATAATTCTTTTTAGAAAGTCTCTCCTCCCAGCCACGAGTTTGGCAATCATGTCCAGACTCCCCCCGAGCACTTTCTACCTTTCACGCTGGATTATATCCAGCTATAGTCAGTACCATGGGCCTCGGGACTAGTGTCCAACCTCCATCTCAGTACTCTCTGTTGACTGTATTGGGAAACCTTCCCACTAGTTTGTTTCGCCCAGCTGTAGGAGAGATTTTTTCTCTTTTCCTTTCCCATCTCTATATTTCCCTTTTTAGGTAAAGGATTAATTGTTTCTTGGAAACCATTTCTTTTAACTAACCATTTCTTTTAACTAAATCAAAGCAGTTTTATTATGTTAAAATAATGTTAACAATAATTTAGGTAGTCACAAGATAACCATAATAAATGTTTTTTGGTCTTCCAGCTTCATTCATTTAATTTTAAACATCAAAATGAATTAAAACTTAATTTGAACATCTAGTAAATATTTAATTAATCGTTCTTGGTAATTTTAAATCCAATTTTTGGAGTGTTACATTTTATTAGATTTTAGGTGAAAAAATCTACAAATCTTAATGATAAAATAACAAGGATGGATCAGAGTCCAGAAGTCGCTAAAAACTAGCTGTTAGGAATTTAGTTTTTGTAATTATTATCTTATAGCTCTTATAAAGTAGCCATTTTAATTATTTATTAATAATATTAAAATGATTATATAATTATTAATTAAAATATTATTTATAATACTAAATTATTATATATAACCAATTTTTACTAAAATATAATTTTATTTTAAAATATTATTATCAATAATTGTAAAATAATATATATAAACAAACATGTAAGAAGATTCTTCACTAGTACTTTGGCATGTTGACTATTAACATGTAAATAGACTTTGCTACTATATCACCAGGAAATACCACGGTTTATCAATATTGCATATCTTGAAAACCATAATCATTTCATATGAAATTTGGTTTAACATTTTTTTAATCAATCAATTTATTCAAAAGTTTAGAAATGGCATAAATACTTTTGAAATGTCAATCTTTGATTTCCGACTACTACTAAAAACTATTCTAAAATATTTTTTGGAGAGTAAATCCCCATTATCTATCTAATAATTATTGATAATTAAATAAAAATTTTGGAAACCTTATTCCACAACCGATATAAAGATATAACCACAACCGATATAAAGATATAACTTAAATGTGATAAATTTATATTTATTTATTTATTCAAATAATATCAAACAAAACTTATATTATTGTCTTCCAATTTAATAAATTATTTTAGAATAATAAAATTGTATTTATCAAAAATCAACCTATTCTAATTACATTTCTAGTTAAAAAATTTATCATTCATTTTTCCAATGAACTCTTTTCGTAAATATTGTTATATTGAGTGTATCTTTTTAATCTCCACTTCCTAAAGAGAAGAAAAGAAATAAACATTTACTATTAATTAATAATAATTTTAAACTTCATTTCAAATAAAGAAATAATAATATCATAAGAAAACCAAATACATATTTATTATTAATTAATAACAATTCTAGACTTCATTTCAAATAAAGAAATAATAATAATATGATAATAATAATAGCGTTGTTATTAACGTCACGTTCGCTAGCGGAGCTGGATGAGAAATTCAATTGTTGTTTTTTTTTTCTTTTAAAGATGGCATTAGGATCACCCCATACAAATATCGATTACCAAAATTCATACGAGAGAAGCAATAGTTCTTGCAACATCCACCTCACATTACTGATTTGAAATATTCTTAAAATACGTTTGAACCTAGATTATAAAGTAAAATTTCTTTTTTTTTTTTTCAAAATTTCAAAGGTATTTTTCAAATTTTTAATGGTATTTATTTTTGTGTTTGTAGTATTTATATTTAGGTTTATCAATATTGGGTTTATAATATTAGTCTTTTGGGCTTAATATTATTCCCTTGGGTTAATAATCCCTTGGGGTTTTAGTATTAATCGCTTGTACTTAATATTATTCCCTTGGGTTCATAGTTCCTAGGGGTTTTAGTATTAATCCCTTGGAATTTTAGTATTAATGTAAATAAGTTTGGTTTACTATTCCCTTAGGTTTATAATATGAAAACCAATGATGGTCGATCATGTTTATTTTAATGTTTATAATATTTGTCTTGGAGTTTATATATGTTGGGTTTATAATATTAGTTCCTTAGATTTAATATTATTCCCTTGGGTTCATTTTTTTTTTTATCTATTAGACTAACCTAAGTACCCATGGGGGATTTGAATCAATGACCTATCACAAGGAGTGCCTAAACAACGCACCCATTCACCATCAATCGAAAGCCTAGTGGGCTAATCCCTTGGGTTTCTCATATTAATCCCTTGGGTTTATTATTCCCTTAGGTTTATAATATCCATCATGGTAAACCATTGTCAATCATAGCCAACCATGGTCAACTACACTTGAATGTCACATTGTGACAAGGACTGTCTCACCATGAAAAGAATAATAATCCAATGGGTTTATTATTCCTTTGGGTTTATTATATCAATCCCTTGGGTTTTTTATTCCCTTCGTTTTATATTATTAGTCCCTTTTGTTTAATAGTGTTCCCTTTGGTTCATAATCCCTTGGGGATTAGTATTAATCCCTTGGATTTATAATATCAATCGCTTGGGTTTATTATTCTTGAGTCAAACAAGGTTTATTATGATGTCGATCATGCTCTGACATGGAATTCTGATAAGGATTGTCTCAATATGAAAATCAATGATTGTACATCATGTTTATTTCGATGTCTATAATATTTGTCTTAGGGTTTGTAGTATTTATATTTTGGTTTACCAATGTTGGGTTTAGAATATTAGTCCCATGCTTGAATGTCACAAAGATTGTCTCACTATGAAAATAAAACATGTTTATTTTAGTGTTTGTAATATTTATATTTGGGTTTATGAATATTGGGTTTATAATATTAGTCCTTGGACTTAATATTGTTCCCTTGGGGTTTTAATATTACTTCCTTTAGTTTATTATTCATTTGGGTTTATAATATAAAAATTTGTGTTTTTCTTACTCCCTTAGGTTTATAATATAAATCGTAGCCAAACCATGTTTGAATGTTGCATTGTGACAAGGATTGTCTCTCCGTCAAAATAAACTATGTTTATTATCGTGTTTGTAGTATTGATATTTTCCTTTACTTGATGTGAAGTTTATTATTTGGTCCCATGGGTTTAATATTATTCCCTTGGCTTCATAATCCCTTGGGTTTTAGTATTTATCCCTTGCGTTTATTATTCATTTGAGTTTATAATATCAATCCTTTGGCTTTATTATTCCCTTTGGTTGATGATATAAAGCATGGTAAACCATTGTCAATCATAGCCAAACATCGTCAACCATGGTTGAATGTCTTATTGTGACAAGAATTGTCTCACTGTCAAAATAAACCATGTTTATTTTAGTATTTGTAGTATTTATATTTGGGTTTACCAATGTTGGTTTTATTATATTAGTCCCTTGGTTGAATGTTGCATTTTGACCAAGATTGACTCACCATGAAAATAAACTATGTTTATTTTAGTGATTGTAGTGTTTATATTTGGGTTTAACAATGTTGGGTTTATCATATTAGTCCCATGGGTTTAATATTATTTCCTTGGGGTTTTCGTATTAATCCATTGTAAACCATTTTCAATCATACCCAAACATGGTCAACCATGGTTGAATGTTGCATTGTGACAAGAATTGTCTCACCATCAAAATAAGCCATGTTTTATTTTAGTGTTTGTAGTATTTATATTTGGGTTTACCAATGTTGGCCCACATTTTGACAAATATTTTGTCACCATGAAAATAAAACATGTTTATTTTAGTGTTTGTAATATTTATATTTGTGTTTAAGAATATTGGGTTTATAATATTAGTCCCTTGGGTTTAATATTGTTCCCTTGAGTTCATATTCCCTTAGCGTTTTAGTATTACTCACTTCGGTTTATTATTCATTTGGGTTTATAATATCAAAATTTGGGTTTTTTTATTCCCTTAGGTTTATAATATAAATCGTAGTTAAACATGGTGAACCATGTTTGAATGTCGCATTGTGACAACGATTGTATCACCATCAAAATAAACTATGTTTATTTTAGTATTTGTAGTATTGATATTTGCCTTTACTCGATGTGAAATTTATAATATTAGTCCCATGGGTTTAATATTATTCCATTGGCTTCATAGTCCCTTAGGTTTTAGTATTTATCCCTTGGGTTTATTATTCATTTGTGTTTATAATATCAATCCCTTGGTTTTATTATTCCCTTTGGTTGATAATATAAATCATGGTAAAACATTGTCAATCATAGCCAAACATCGTCAACCATGGTTGAATGTCGCATAGTGACAAGAGTTGTCTCACCGTCAAAATAAACCATGTTTATTTTAGTATTTGTAGTATTTATATTTGGGTTTACCAATGTTGGTTTTATAATATTAGTCCCTTGGTTGAATGTCGCATTTTGACAAAGATTGACTCACCATGAAAATAAACCATGTTTATTTTAGCATTTGTAGTGCTTATATTTGGGTTTAACAATGTTGGGTTTATAATATTAGTCCCATGGGTTTAATATTATTCCCTTGGGTTCATAATCCCTTGGGCTTTTCGTATTGATACCTTAGTTTTATTATTCCTTGGGTTTTATAATATCAATGCCTTGGGTTTATTATTCCCCTAAGTTTATAATATCGATGATGGTCAACCATTGTCAATCATAGGCAACCATGGCCAACCATCGTTTAATGTCACATTGTGACAAGGATTATCTCACCATGAAAATAAACGATGTTTTTTTTTGCCTTTCTAATATTTATATTAGGGTTTACCAATGTTGGGTTTATAATATTAATCCCTTGGGTTTAACATTATTTTCTTCGGTTTATAGTCCCTTGGGGTTTTAGTATTAATCCTTTGGGTTTATTATTAACTTGGGTTTATAATATCAATCATGGTCATCTTTATGTTTTTCTTGTGTTTGTAATATTAATTCATTGTGCTTCTTCATCCCTTAGGTTTTTAATATTTATGCGTTGGGTTCACTAATTCCTTAGGTTTATAATATTGAAGAGTTAGGTTTATTAGTTCCTTGCATTTATAATATTAGTCCTTTTTGTTTAATATTATTCCTGTTGGTTCATAATCCCTTGGGATTTTAGTATTAAACTCTTAGGTAATAATAAACAAAAGGGACTAATATTATAAACCCAATGTATACAAACCCTAAGATAACTATTAAAAATACTAAGACCTAATAATAATAATAATAATATGAGTTTATATTATGATATTAATATTAATATAATAATCATAAATATAGAAATATATAAGAATATAGTTGCTATTATTTGTATAGTTATTAATTATCATAAATAATTAGTCTTTATTGTTACTGTTATAATAATATATTATAATAATATTGATTATATTATTATTATAATAATAATTATATTTGTATATTATTATAGTAATATTAATATAATAATCATAAATATATAATTATATAAAAATATAGTTGCTATTATCTCTATAGTTATTAAATATAATAAATAATAAATAATTGGTCTTTATTGTTCTTAGTATAATAATATTGATTATATTATGATTATAATAATAATTATATTGTTATAATAATATAATATTATTACAATATTATAATCAAATATTATTAATAACTATATAAATATTAACAACCAGATTATTTCTATATATTATTATAATAATATTGATTATAATATTATTATAATAATAATTATATTTGTATATTATAATAATATAATAATAATAATATAATATTATAATCAAATATTATTATTATTATTATTATTATTATACTACAATATAATTGTTATTATAATCTAATATTGTTATGAGCTATTCTTATTATTAATTAATATATATTAGGAGTTTATATAATTATTATAATATTAACATAATATTTATATAGTAACATATATAAATAATCTCGTTGTTAATATCTATATAGTTATTAATAATCTTGTATAGTTATTTATATAGTTATTAATAATCCTAAATATCCATAATAATTATTAATGTGGTTGATATAATCCTTTTCGACGTATATCAACCACATTGGAAAATGTGGTTGATATATATTCTTGATATACTCTTATCAGCTTATATCAACCATATTTACCTTGGTAAATATGGTTGTGCTAGTTACACCGATAGGCATATTCCCTATGGGAATCGACAACTTAATCATTTTCTTAATTAATCTTTTTGATCGGATGGCTTGAATTGAAAGATGTTGTTGTAGCGTCCCTAAATTAATGGATAGAATTCGCCACAATAGCTTTCTTGCATGTCTAAATCACATGTTTAAAGCATACTTAAATTAATTTTTTACAAAGCATGATTAAAAATTTACTGTGCTTAATATTTATGAACACGTATAAGGATTAACACAAATAAAATTTAAGAAAATAAATAATGAAACATGCATGATCATTTCATTACATTAACCTAGCGACGCGTGGATCGTAGATGAACAACCGAGCGACGATTTTCCTCGGGTTTGTGAAACGTGCATCTTATAGCAGTTGTCTATAACGCGACTTTTTGAAAGTCTTTCCGGTGGGTTTTTCTGGTCGAAATCAGGCAAGAATTTATTGGAATCGCAAGTTTGATAGCTAGTTTCTACACAATGAAAGCGTCCCAAGGGTTTTTCAGGGTGCTGAATCCAAATATGCAGTTAAAAAACCATTTTAACTGCAACAAATCAAGATTCAACCTCAATTTCTTCCGCCGGATTCCGTCACCGGAATCTCCAAAAAGTCCCATTATAGACAACTCCCATCTTATACCTCTTCGTATTCTAAAACGTAAGCCTATTCAAATGATTATTTCATTTCATTACATTAACCTAATGACACGTGGATCAAAGATGAACAATCGAGCGATGGTTTTCCTCATGTTTGTGAAACGTGCATCTTATACCTCTTTGTATTCTGAAACGTAATCCTATTCAACTATTTTCCAAGTGTTTTCTCAATTAATTTAACAATTACACTACCCGTCACACAACTCAGAACAGAAATAGCAATTCATGGATACGAATTGAGAACCAATAGGTCCATTTGGGCATGCAGATATTTGTAATAGGGTAGAATTCAGCCACGATCCGCAGTTTAATATGGCTAAATCTCTCCAACACTGCACTATGCTTTAGATATGCTCTGTCGAATTATAAGGGGTAGCGATTGAATTTGCAGAAAAAAAATCAGGTCTTTGCAATGCTTGATTTGTAATACTTAAGAGCATGTGATTAATAGGATTTGTGAATTGTTGTGGCTGACTGCAGGTTTGGCCATTGCAAATAAATTTTATCAACCCACTGTCACTATAATTGCCATAAAAGTAATGTTTGTCGTAACATAAGAAGTAGCCATTTTTCTGACATCCGTCAACAAGCCTCAATTTCGCCGTGGATACACACTGTTGGCAATCAGAAGTATTTAAATCTCCCCTGCTCTAGAGAGGGGCATGCGCATAAGCACACAAGTAATATAGCTCTGATTAATGTTTTCATTTTCATCGCCATCGGTATGAACACTCCTGTTATAATCCACTAGATTCACAATGTTGTAGCATTTCCATTTTGCCAAATCCTATTCGTTTTGAGCACACGGGTGCCCCAACTGGATCCTAAAACACACGAATTGACCAATAACAACGAAAAGAAAATCTATAAACTTTTTTAGAATTGCAAGTACTTGAATGAGCCGAACCAAAAGAAAACACTGGAAGCATGAGACTTGTTTTCTAAAACAAAATCATTTTTTTACACTGCGAAAGAGGTCCGCTAAAGCACAACTACTCTTTATGTAGCATTGAATAACAGTGTCTATAGACAAAATCTCCATATTTTTCTTAAATTTGTAATAGAATTACTCAATTGTGAATATCATTTTTCTAAACATGAGATTATAGATTAGAGACGGGAGCGCTACCTGCTTGGCTATCTCACACAAGTTCTGTGTCTGTCTGAGCCACGTAGGAAACAAATTCTGTATAATTTATCAAGTCTTTGCCTGGCTGGCGTAGTCCAATCCAGAGCCGAGCGTAGCCAGGGCCGACAAGAACGCTGGCTCCAGCTACAATTGATGGCATAGAAGAGGTATAGGGTACCCCGCCTATAAGAGGTATAGGGTACTCCACTCATAATCAGATATTATTATTATTATTATAATAATTCAATATAATTGTTATGATTTTTTTTAATAATTTTATATTATTATATTATTTTAAATTTAGGAGTTTATATTATTAATATAATAATCATAAATATATAATTATATAGGAATATAGTTGCTATTATTTGTATAATTATTAATTATCATAAATAATAAATAATTTGTTTTTATTATAATAATATTGATTATATTATTATTATAATAATTATTATATGGGTATATTATTATAACAATATAATATTATTATAATCTTATAATCAAATATTGTTATTATTATATTTTATTATTATAATAATAATACAATATAATTGTTACTATTTTTTATAATTATATATTATTATATTATTTAAATAATATAATGATAATTTAATATTATTATGAGGTATTCTTATTATTAATTAATATATATTAGGAGTTTATATAACTATTATATTGTTTATACAATAATATATATAAATAATCTGATTGTTAATATTATATAGTTATTAATAATCTTATATAATTATTTATATAGTTATTAATAATCCTAAATACCCATAATAATTATTAATATAATTGATATAAGTCTATCGATGTATATCAACCATATTAGAAAATGTAATGCATATATATTTCTGATATAAGTTTATCAGCGTATATCAATCATATTTACTTTGATAAATAAAGCTGGTAATAATAATATGATAATAATAATACCGTTGTTATTAACGTCACGTTCCCTAGCGATGCTGGATGAGAAATTCAATTGTTGTATTTTTTTGTTCTTTTAAAGATGGCATTAGCATCTCCACACAAATATCGATTACCAAAATTCATACGAGAGAACCAATAGTTCTTGCAACATCCACCTAACATTACTAATTTGAAATATTCTTAAAATACGTTTGAACTTGGATTATAAAGTAAAATCTTTATATTTTTTCAAATTTTCAAAGGTATTTATTACAAATTAATATATTATAAGATATAAGATTTTTATCAAGTTATATGTCATATGGAGTTGGTAAACAGAAGTCCCTATAATATTATAAATCTCTTTTAATTTGTTTTTTTTTTTAATTTAAATTATCGTTTTTTTACGTAACTATTCATCTGAATTTTATTTTGATAAATTTATTACTCTTAAAAATACCTTCTAAGTTGTAATTTTACAACTAAACTATCTAATTTTAGGGAATCTAACATTTCAGAACTCACTTCGAAGCAAAATGACAACCCCAGTGCCTTAATGTGCGTTGTTTAGGTTTGCTATTGTTGTATTATCTCAATTACATTGTTTACTACCTTAAACGACGTTGTTATATATATATATATATATATAAAAGTCTTATCGATTTAGACAATGCCTTCTTTTAGATAGCTTTTCAAAATGTGAATTACCATTAAAGATCTATCATTGTTTAGAATGAAACTGAAGGTATTTGAGGAAGTTGACTCGTTCATGCATAGCTCTAAATTTTGAAGCAAGAACTTTACATTGGATTTTTCTTTTCTTTAAAATTGTTACTTTAATTTTGGATACAATAATTATTAGACTAGAATTTTTATATTTTATGCTTTAAAAAAAAATATACTGTGTAATAAATCTTTTAAATAATTCCTTTCAAGTGTTAAAAAATAAATGTGTTTGTATGTGAATACATTTAATTATTTGATTTTATTTTTCTATTATTTACGGTTTGATTTCACAAAGTAAAAGTGAATTGTTTCTTTTATTATGTCTTTAATTTTTTAAAGAAATTTGTAGTTTTACGCGGAAAAATACAATTATATAGGAAAGCGGTGGAAAATGAAGGGATTTTGAAACGCAAATTGACAGCCAATACATTTTATGATGTTAATTTATTTAAATTATGACTTTCAAATCTAGTCATTTAAAGAGAAATATACTATATGAAATGCATTTTATTAAAGTGAAGATTACTCAATAATCCCATGCATATCTTAAAAAAAAAAATATTTAATTTTTTTTTATTTAGATGAAACATTACTTATATATTTTATTATTTATTATAGATATTTATTTTTACTTTTTTTCTTATCTATTTATATTAATTTTAATTTTTTTAAATTTATATTTCAATATTTCCCATTAAATACTTTATAAATATTCACCTTTTTCTTTTCTAGACATATAATGCAATCATTAGTTAAAAAATCCAAAAAATATTTCATTGCTGAGATAATGAAATAAATGTCTAAATAAAATATTTTTAGTTTTAATATCTTTAGTGTTTTTACTTAAATTATCATTATGATTCTCTTTTCTTTGAATATTACAAATTACACTTTTAAGTTAATAATTATCTTTATATTAGAATTTTCATTTTGGTATATAAGCTTTACAATTATAAATTACATTTTTAAGTTAATAATTAACCTTATAAATTACATTTTTAAGTTAATAATTAACCTTATATTAGAATTTTCATTTTGGTATATAATTTTTACAATTATAAATATTTTTCTTGTAAAGGGTGAAGGAAGCATCATGAAGACCTTAGCTTTATCATTTTTAATTTTTTGTTTTGTTTTATCTTTTGTAATTTTAAATATTTCTATTTGGGACAAAGTGTCTAAGTATTGCTTCTAATTCCAAATTCAAATTAGTGTGTTAACCTCTTTTCAAGTGTCACTAGTTATGTTATCTTAATAGCTTCCCAATATCTATGACGAAGAAGTGCACAAACAAGTGCATCTATAACCTTTAAATGTTACTCTTGATGTTATGATCATGTCATTCATTTTGGTGTGACTTCTTGATTCGAACCTTTTTGGAGAAGCATACCTCACATGCCAAAAAAGATATTATGCAGGCCATATATGATGGGTTTATCCAAGTAAATAAATTTTTATTTTTGTTTCCATTTCTTCCAATTCTTGACATCTACTTCCTTTTTTCCATTCCCTAGTCATATCCTTAGTCTCACAAGAATATTGGCATGGTTACCTTGTTGGTATTGCAGCTCGATAAATATATAAATTAGAAATAAATGCACAGGAATTAGAAACTGAATAACACAAGAAACTTGAAAGAAATTTACATGGTAAAACCATGAAAATGTGTCAAGGAAACATCCATGGGGAAATGGATTTGAATTCTTATTTCACAAAAATCAAGAATGGATCTGCAATGCTATAGCAAGCCTCTCGGGAAATCAACATTTTAATACAAAAAATTCTCTACATAACTCCTTATTGTTATATAAGTGTCTGAACAGTAAAACAATATTTGCTATGATAATTACATTTAACAATTATTATCATTCCTAACATCCTCCACCTTGACAAAAATTTTCCTAAACCCTTACCCATGCCCATTCATCATCTCTTATGCAAGCCAAGAGAAGCCAAACACCACTACAACTTCTCTAACAATACTGGTTTCTTGAACATGTCTACACAATTATCTGGTGTGTGTTCCTTCTTGAGAGCTACTTTTTTGCCATCAATCACATGTCTTACACAATGGTATCTAATATTAATGCGCTTAGTATTTTGTTGATAAGCTGGATTTGTGTCCAAATGAATAACATTCTGACTGTCATAGAATACATTCACTTTCTTCTGCGTCCTTCCAGGCTCATCGAATATACCTTTCAATGAGATCGCCTCTTTACATGCATATGAAGAATCTATATACTCTGCTTCATTAGTGGACAAAGAAACTTTTTCTCGAAGCTTTGGCATCCAGCTAATTGCTCCACTTGCAAGGGTAAATAAATATCATGTAGTAGATCTCCTTTTGTCCAAGACACCTAAATAATTTGCATGAACAAATCCATAGACTGAATCTCCATTACCATTAAATATGAGACAATGTTCACTTGTGCCTTTCAAATACTGAAGCATCCATTTCACTACTCGCCAATGTTTTTCTCCTGGATTTTCCATGAACTTGCTAAAAACTCCAACTGCATGTGAAATGTGAGGTCTTGTAGATACCATCACATACATTAACTTCCCTACCAGACTTGCATAAGGTATATGAGACATATACTTCATTTCTTCATTAGTTCAAGGACTCAAACTCGAAGAGAGATTAAAATGGGAAGCTAAAGGAAGAGTAACAGGTTTCACATTGTCCATACCAAACTTTGCAAGTATTTTATCCACATACTTCTATTGCGATAACCAAATCTTTCAATTTTTCCAGTCTCTTTGTATCTCCATGCCCAAGATATGTTTTTCAGCTCTAAGATCCTTCATATCAAATGTCCTAGAAATTTGAGCCTCTAACTTGTTGATTTCTTCCATGATTTTTACTACAATAAGCATATTGTCAACATATAAAACTAATATAATGAATATGTCATTGAAACTCTTAAGGTAAACACAAGGATCATACTCACTTCTAGTGAATTTATCACTCACCATGAAGGTGTCAAACTTCTTATACCACTACCTCAAAGAATGCCTCAGGTCATACAATGATTTCTTGAGCCCACGAACTAATCTTCTGTTGCGACCTTGTATAAAACCTTAAGGTTATCCCATATAGATCTCTTCATCCAAATCTCCATGGAGAAAGGCTATTTTACCATCTAGTTGTTGTAGCTCAAGGTCAAGAAATTGAGTTATTTCTAACACAGTACAAATAGAGATATGTTTTACGACTGGTGAAAAAATCTCATGAAAGTCAATACCTTCTACCTGAGAATACCCTTTTACTACCCGCCCCGTCTTATATCCTTCAATACTTCCATCAAAATTTCACTTCAATTTGAAGACTCATTTGCACCGGACAACACTTATCCCTTTGAGAAGTTCTACAAGATCCCAGGCTTTGTTATTCTCTAAAGAATCCATTTTTTTATTCATAACCTTCTTCCATTTCTCATTATCTGGATCGTTCATTAATTCCTGATAGCAAGAAGTTCTCCATATTCAATAATCAATGCAATAGATGAAGCAAAATATTCATACCTTTTGGGTCTTATTCTTTCCCTTGTAGACCTCGTTAGAGTGATTTGTTGTTGAGCTGGTTCCTGAAATTCTATAGTTTCCTTTGCATCTTCTTCACCTTTTTCTTCAGAAGTTTCTTCTTCCTTTTGACTTTCTAAAAAAGGTTTAGTCCCCAATTGAATTTTTTGATTTAGTGATACCTGTTCCCATTCAACTTTTACAACATTTCATTTTAGAATAGAGGATTCATCAAATGTTACATCTCTACTAATGACTATCTTACGTGAAGAACGATCTCAAAACATGTATCCTTTCACCGCATCATCATACCCAACAAAGACATAAAATTTTACTTTTGGTTCTAATTTAGAACATTGACTCTTTGGATTAAGAGCATAAGCATCACAACCAAAAAAAATTAAATGTGAATAATCACAACAGTGGCCCTATGAAACTTCTTCGGGACTTTTACAGTTAATGGCAACTGAAGGTGATTTATTTACCAAATAACAAGCAATGTACTTTTTCCCACAACTCCTTCAGTAGCTTAACATTGTTGATCATGCTTTTGGCCCTCTCAATAAGAGTCTAGTTCATACGTTCAACAACATCAGCTTGTTAAGGAGTATAGACAACACTTTTGTGTCTAACAATACCTTCATCCTTACAATATTGTTCAAATTTTGAGGAAGTAAATTCACAACGATTGTCAGTTATTAAACATTTAATTGATTTGCATGTTTTCTTTTCAACCATAGTTTTAAAATGTTTAAAGACATTAAATACATCAAATGTTCATTTTAACATATAGACCAAGACTTTTCTGGAGTAATCATCAATAAATGTTACGAAGTAAGATGCACCTACATAAGATACTATAGTAGATGGTCCCCAAAGATTAGAGTGAATATAGCCCAAAATTCCTTTACTCTTATGACTTCTGATTTTAAATTTTTATTTACATTGTTTTCCTTATCCAAAATGTTTGCAAAAATGCAAACTCAATGATTTCAAATTAGGAAGTAGTTTTTTATTCATCAGTATCTGAAGGCCCTTTTCACTAATGTGGCCTAGTTGCTGATACCAAAATAGAGTATCTTCTTCTTCCTTCTCAGACACAGTTGTTGCCTCACTGACCTAAGTGCTTCTTTTGAGTCTATAAAGGTTTCTAGTATTCTCTTCCTACATAACAACTAGATCACCCTTTGAAACTTTCAACACTCAACTATGACCTGTAAATTTGTAACCTTCTGAGTCCAATACTCCCAAAGAAATCAAATTCTTTCTTAGATCAAGTATATGTATAACTTCAGTCAATGTTCTAACTGTATCATCGTAGATTTTAATTTTGACATTTCCAACCCCAACAGTTTGACAAGATACATTATTACCCATAAACACAAAACTACCATTCACAACTTGATATGAGGTGAACCAATTTCTGTGCGGACTCATGTGATGACAAGCACCATAATCTAAGAACCAATTTTCATAATGCTGAGAAACATTGCAAAAAGGCATAACTTCATCTACCATACCTAATTCAGTATATAGAACTTCATCAATCATACTCAACTGAACTTGATATACTTCATTCTTTGGCTTTTCAATGGACTCCTTTCTTTTCCAACAATCTTTCTTGAGATGACCTGTTTTGTTGCAGTACCAACATTTGAGTTTACAATTCTTACATCTTGACTTTGATCTAGAAGAGCTTCTTACTTTCTCTCCTCTTTCCTCGGACTGGCCTCTTGCTACCATAGCTTATGGTGTGGAAGTTGCAATGTTAACTTCCTTTTTACCTCTTCATATAACAGAACTCCCACAATGGAATCAAATTCTAATGATTCGGTTGTGCTTAATCTGATAGAAGTCACAATGTGATCTCAAGACTCGGGTAAGGAACATAACAGGTTAATAGCTTTATCTTCTTCTTCAAATTTAACATCCATATCTGACAACTGGAAAATAATTGTATTAAATATATTTAAATGTTCTGTAATTTTAGTACCCTCCTTCATCCAAAGGCTATACAACTGCCTCTTCAAATAGATTCTGTTGGTTAAGGACTTGGCCATATACAATATTTCCAATTTCCCCACAAACCTGCTACTGAGGTGTCTTCAACAATGTTTAAGAGAACTCCATCCATCAGGCACAACTTGATGGTACTAAGTGCTCAGGCATCCAAGTCTTCCCAATTCAAATATGTCATGCCAACTGATTTCTTTTCAATCCCATATAATTCTTTGTGCCACCTTTGTTGCACTAGCAAATCTCGTACCTTTAGTTTCCATAGTGAGAAATTGTTCTTATTAGTGAACTTCTCCACCTCAAACTTAGCATTAATTATTTTAGCCATTTCTTCCTACACATGCTCTTTCAAAAAAGTTCTTCAGAAATAAAATCCTGCTACTAGGGTTTCCTTTCCTTCAACTATGGTTTATCCTTTCTTGTCTTATTTTAGTTAAGGGTTTCCTTCTTAAAAATTCTGATTTTACTTTCCCAAATAACCAATTTTTATCTAAAAACCTAGTCTCTTTAGCAGAATCAAGCAAACCCATTTACAAAAAAATATTCAAACGATCTTTAGTAACCCTACTTGTTTTCTTGTTCACTCATAAATTATTTTTCAATGATAATTTCCATAAATAAATTTCTAAATAATATTTTATTTAAAAAAAAACTACCCATCATCCACAGTAAGTTGCTTCCAGCTCCTTTGAGGTTCTGCCTGATAGTTCTATGTATACTTGATGGGTCTCTAGCTTCAAAACCCTCAGCGGCTGGTTACCGATTAAACTCTATAGAAACAACTTGCTTGACTTTTTTTATGACTTCATAGGCACAACTTGGGTACCTTTACTCTTACTAGTGGAATTTAGGATTAACGAGTCGCTCTGTGGATCTCAATTGGAAGATCCTCCACCGTCTTTAGCCAACAAATAGTTATGTGTATTCTTGATGGGTCTCTTGCTGTTCAACTTCTTTTTTGGGTGCAGGAGCACTGAAAAATGATGTCTCTATATAATGGTGGCTCTGCTCTTGGCTACACAAAACTTTTGAAAAAATTGACCTCATGGGCCACAATTTGTATGGAACTTAGGCATCTTTGTGCCTACATGGAAGTTTAAAAAAAAATTGACGTCATGGGCCATGGCTGGGGCTTACTTTCAGTGACTTCAATGAATTTTTATGACGACTCTATATCTCCTTCTACTCTGATACCACTTAATGGTATTCCAACCTGATAAATATAAAAATAAGAAATAAATGCATAGGAATTAGAAACTAAATCACCTAAGAAAACTAAAAAAAAATTACATGGTAAAGAAAGCCCAATGAGATTTACATGAAAACTCAAAGAAAATTATGTGGTAAAAACCTTGACAGTGTGTACGACCAAGGGGTAAGGGATGGGAAATATTCTTTCAACAAAGTTAGGAATGACTCTCCTATGTTACATCAATCCTCTTTGGTAATCTACATTTTTATACAAAGACTTTGTTACATAGCTCCCTATGGTTACACAACTACGTGAATAGTAAATCCATATTTACTAAGATAATTAAATTTAATAATTGTTGTCATTCCTAACATACTTCACTGCACAAAGTATCAATGCTATACCCACTATATTAAATGAGTTGAACCAAGTAAAAGAGTTTTCATTTTGTTTTCATTTCTCATATTTCTTGTAAATTGATTTCCTTCTGTACATTCTCTAGCCATACTCTTGATGGCCAACTACTACAAGAATATTGGCATGGTTCACCACTTTACAGTGAGATTGACCTACCCACTATACTCGATGAGTTGAACCAAGTAATTGAGTTTTGATTTTGGTTTTCATTTCTCTTATTTCTTGCAAACTGATTTCCTTTTGTACATTCTCTAGTCATATCCTTGATGGCTAATTATTACAAGGAGAGATTGGCATGGTTCACCCGTTTACAATGAGATTGACATGGTTCACTACAAAAAAAAAATCGAAATGTGTAGATATTCTATGTGTTGGCATGGTTCACCACTTTACAATGAGATTGATATGCCCACTATATTCGATGAGTTGAACCAATTAATTGAGTTTTGATTTTGGTTTTCATTTCTCATATTTCTTGCAAATTGATTTCCTTTTGTACATTCTCTAGTCATATCCTTGATGGCTAACTATTACAAGGAGATTGGCATGGTTCACCAGTTTACAGTGAGATTGGCATGCTTCACCACAAAAAAAAATCGAAATGTGTAGATATTCTATGCGTTAACTATTGAGAAGAAGTTAGATATCAAATCATATTTTTTTGTTCTATTCGTCTTCGATGAGATTAGATATCAAATCATATTTTTTGTTCTATTCTTCTTTGCTATTTTATATATACACCAGTGTCACTTCACGTAAGCATTATGAATTTTGTGGGATTTTACGACACTATATTACTTTGCGTCTTGAATTTACATCTCACATTTTAACAATAAACAAGAAAGAGTGGCTACAATAATTATTAGATTAATTTTTTTTATAATTGATACTATTTTTGTAAAATATTTTGTGTAATAGATGTTTCAAATACTTTCTAACCACATATTTCACAATAATTTATTATCTCAGATTTCTAATGTGTTTTAATTATAATGTTTCCATTTCTTTTTCAGCATTTTATTTTTCATTAATTTTATCCAAATAAAATAAGTGTTTGCATGTGAATATATCTAATTATTTGATTCCATTTTTCTATTATTTATTTTTATGTTTTGGACAAAGTAAAAGTGAGTTGTTTCTTATTTTATGAGTTTAATTTTTTTTATAGAAAAAATGTATCTTCTATGTGCAAAAGTACAGTTATATATCTAAGCTTTGGAAAATAAAGAGATTTTGAAAAGAAAATTGACAGGTAATACATTTTATGATTTTAATTTATTTAGATTATCATTTTCAAGTCTAGTCATTTTTCTTATTTTCTTACATTTAAAGCTAAATATATTATATGAAATGTACTTTATTAAAGTGAAGATTACTCAATAATGCTAAGGATATTTTCCAAGAAAAATAAATATTATTTACCTAAAACACTATTTATATATTTTATTATTTATTATAAATATTTAATTTTAGTTTTTTTTTTTTTCTATTTATTTATATTAATTTTATTTTTTAAAAAATTTATATTACAATATTTCCCATTAAATAATTTATAAATAAATTTTTTTCCTTTTCTAGAGATATAATACAATCGGTACTTAAAAAATCCAAGAAACATCTCATTATGGAAATAATGAAATAAATGTAAAAATAAAATATTTTTAGTGTTTTTATTTAAATTCTTATTATGATATTCAACCTTTAGGCTTTTCATATATATATAAGAGAATAATTATTACACATTACATTTTTATGTTAGTAATTGTCCTTATACCAGAATCAGTAGTTTGGATTATATGTTTTACAATTATAAATATTTTTGTGATAAGGAGTGGAGGGAGTGCAATCAATACATGATCTTTTGTACTTTTAATTTGTTATTTTGCTTATTTTTTGTAATTCTAAATATTTCTACTCATGTTCAAGTGTTTTAATATTACTTCTAATTCCAAATTTAAATAAATGTGTTAACCTTTTTTCAAGCCTCATTAGTTGGTCTAGCTTGATAGCTTCCTAATATCTATGACCAAGAAGTCTGCAAACTAGTGCATCTACAACATTTAAGTGTTCCTCTTGATGTGATGATCATGTCATTCATTCTAGTGTCACTGCGTGATTCTAACCTCTTTAGAGAAGCATATTTCACATGAAAAAAAAATGAAGTTATGGACAATTCTAACCTCTTTTGAAAAGCATATTTACATGCCAAAAAAGTGAAGTTATGCACACCCTATAAAATGGGTTTATCCAAATAAATAAGTTTGTAGTTTTTTTTTTCATTTCTCCCCCTTCTTCACATCTATTTTTTTGAATTCCCTAAAGATCTCCTGAGTCTTTTTTTTTGGGGATAAATCCAGTGAATAAATTTACATTTTAGTTTTTATTTCTTATATTTTTTACAAACTAATTTCCTTTCCTACATTCCTGAGCCATTTCTCATATTTCTTGCAAACTAATATCTTTTTCTACATTCCCTAGCCATATCTTTGATGGCCAACTATTATAAAAAAATTAGCATAGTTCACCACCAAAAAATCGAAATGTGTCGATATTCTCAATGTCAACTATTAAAAAGAGGTTAGATATCAAATTATATTTCTTTTTCTATTGTTCTGCACTCTGTTATATATACAACAGTACTTTGACTCTTGAATTTACATCACACATTTCAACAATAAAGAAGAAACAGTACTATGATTTAGCTTTTCAAAAAGCTATAAATAATATATTATGATTTACGTATATAAATCAGCTGTAATTGTCCAATGATTTACATATATAAACCAAAAGAGGAACATATGTGTAATTTAATCGAACACCTTGACTAAACACTTTGTGGTTTTTATCATGGTTTATAAGTGTGGGCTATCTTTTCAAAATATCCATCAAAACATAAGACGAAATTATCATGCGAAATTATTGTGCTTCGAAATACAAAAAGCCACACATTGTCTCCACTTTCTCCTCCCTAAAAGCAAATAGCGTATTTGCAGCACATAGTAAATGAGTGACTTGGGAATAAGAGATCAACTTTTATATTGAGTGTTTGACACGTATGATTCTACAGTGGGATTCCACTTATATCGCGTCGGATCATCTCTAAAATCAATGTTGCAGTAGATAGGAAATGAGTGAACTGGGGATAAGGGCTTAACTTTTCATAACTGGTGTTTGACGTACGATCCTGCAATGGGATTTCCACATATTTCGTGCCAGCGCATGCTAACGAATCGAATAACGATAAAGACCACTTTCGATATCAATGGACAGGATTTTGTTTCAACCCCAGCTTTTTTTTGTTTGTTTTTTTGCTGGTTGAGTGCGAAAATGCTAGTCCTCATATTCCAAGGCCCACGTTATCTTACATGGGCTGCGTCCAGGGTAAGAATTTCAAATATAAAACACCCCGTCAAATTCCGTCGTTGGCTGCGTCTATTGATTTAACAAAGCGGGAACATCAACCGTATTGCATCACGCTGCGGTCTATTTTTTAGTAGAGTTTAAATTTATTTATTTTTGATCAATTTTTCTTACAGTGCTTGGTAAAATTTAACAGAGAGAGTATATTCTTTCCGTCTCTTCACAGGAAATAACTGAATTAAATTCTAAACTTAATTTTGATACTTAATTAATTTTTGCATGAATATTTTTATTTATTTATTTTCATAATAACACATGTGCTTTATAACCATTTCATTAATGAAATGAAGTGACAATAAAATTAAAATAGGATTAAAAGTTAAGATTAAAGAAAATACAAACAAAAGAAATTAAAGTGAAAAAGAATTATTACTGTAAAATAATAAAGAATATTCAGTTGAGACAATTTAACTCCCATGAGTTTTGATATAAAAAAATGTAAATTAAAAAAAAAAACTTAATTGTAATATAAACATAAAATTAATAATCATAACTAAAACAATTAATTAAATCAATTTAGATCTATTTCAATGTTAGATTTTTTCATTCTAACCGATTTTTAGAATATTAACAAATATTTACTTTTCAAGATAGTTGATTCTCTCAACGCTTCATAAATCCAGAGCTAAGATGAATATAGACTAGTTCAATTATATATATATATATATATATATATATATATATATATATATATTACCTTTCTCATTTTTAATATTTATTTGTCTAGAATTTAAGTGAGACAACCATGATATCAATTTACAGAATTTATATATGAGAAATGCTATTAAGTTTAATTTCACAAAAAAGAATTTTAACTATGATACCAATTATAGTAGAAACATTTATTGCTTTTTAACTCAATTTTTTTTTAATTATAATATAAATTGACTTAGTTTAGGCTAATGTTAATTATTTTTTTATTTCCATAAATTTTATCTCACACAAACAAGTTTTAAATATAATATCAATTTACTTAATTTTTTCAAATTTTTAATTTGGAAGGTATTCCAATTTCATCCAACATTTTACATGTAATAAGAGTTGATCTATTTAGTTATTTTCAAGTTTCTACAAATAATTTTATATGACTTTTTACATTACAAAAAAACATAATCTAATATTTTGTGTTATGTCCTTTGAGGGATCAAAGCAACTCTTAATGAGGGTGTTGGTAAGTTTTATAACGAAAGTGAGTTTGCTTTCCCTATATGAAGCCAAAGCAATTCATAATGAGGAATGAGGTTTTTGGTATGTTCTATAACGAAGATGAGTTTGTTTTCCCAATATGAAGCTAGAAGGAGGTTACACACAAATGTTTTTATTTTATTGCTATTGATTAGACATTATATAGTTTAATTTTTGAAGAAAAATCATACAATAATTGAATTTTTTTGAACCAATACTCCTTATACTACTCTTTTTGTTGTCCACCCTTAATTTTTTTTTTTTACATTATCTGGGTTTTAAAAAATGATAAATATTTTTACATTATCTGGGTTTTAAAAAATGATAAATATTTTTTTATTTTGGTAGGTAAGCACGCACCGGGGATTTGAACTAGAACGGGGATTTGAACTAGTGACCTAATACAAGGAGTCCCTTAATAGTGCACCCATTCACCGTCAATACAATGCACCGTGGGCAAAAAGAAAAGAAAGGAAATGATAAAGATTCACTAAAATTTAACTTTATTTTTAATTGTTATTATTTTTTATTAATTATAAAAAACCAAGTACACTAGTTAAAAAATATTTTTAACCACGAAAATTTACTCTAACTTCACTAAACAAATTTTTAATTTGTAAATAAATTTTGTTACAATATGATAAGCCAATACCATAATTTATCAATACCACATACACAATATGGAAGTGTTGATATGTCATATTGTTTATTTAAATAATTTAAGATAAAATAATTAAGAAAGCATAATTAACATAAAGATAATTGCTAATTGTTAATCTGTCTATATTATTACGAAAACCCTAACCTATAAGATAAATATTGAATCTTTATTATTCACTTAATAATTATTTACAAATAATTTAATAAAATATCTAAAAAAACATTTTAAAATAAAAAAAGCCCTATAAACATAATTAAAATAATACACTTCATCGCATAAGTGGCATAATATCTTTGATCTTACTAATGTTTTGGAGCTTTGGAGCCGACGAGAAGGATCTGCAGCTAGGCTTTATGGCGGGAATGCGGAAGCTGATCTCTGCAGAAATGACATTGGGTGTAATGCAGGCTATCAGTCAAACCGCACAGAAATGGCATAGTGTTTATTGCCCTATTCCATATTTTACCGTTGAAAGAGAAAGAAAGGAAATGATATACACATATTGAATTTGCAGATAGAATGCAAAGACCCCAAATTATGCAACAAGTCGGAGGCGACATTAGTGGTTACATACCTCACACAGAAAAACCGAACAGATCATTGTTGTAACTTGCAGCACATTCTCAAATATGGCGCTAGAAGATAAGGTCGCTCAAACTTCTTAAGGTTAGATTGATATCAAATATAAAACGGTGAACAGAGAATTTCCCTAATCTGCTTCTTACACATCGAGCTGAGGTAGGGGGTTAACATATAATGAATGACACAAAGATAGTATCTCGATCTGCTCTGAGGCTGCGAACAGGTTATGTTGAGTAACCACTATATTTGTTGCCTTGCTGTGGATATTTTTTTAAAGAATCAGGAAAATACAAGTAATATAACAGTAAGTTTTATTATCAATTTCTAGCATATTTTGGTGTTTAGAATCAATTTGTAAGAGTCCCACCCATGTTCAGAGAAAAATAGTCAGCGTGAGTCTTATTCATGTAATTATAAAATGTACTTAATTTATGAAACTGCATTTAGAAAATTCGTGAGCGAACAATGACTACATGCGTAAATAAACCAATGGTGACATGATAGTTAGTTGGTCATTTGTAATTGTTTTGTAGGTGGGTACTTCTGAGTTGCATTACATACGCGCACCTATGGTGTGAGTCTTATTCATGTAATTACAAAATGTACTTAATTTATGAAACTGCATTTAGAAAATTCGTGAGGGAACAATGACTACATGCGTAAATAAACCAATGGTGACATGATAGTTAGTTGGTCATTTGTAATTGTTTTGTAGGTGGGTACTTCTGAGTTGCATTACATACGCGCACCTATGGTGTACTCTGGGACAAAGAGAAGCCACCAGGGGGTGTTCCGCAGTTTGGATTTATGGTATTCAGTAGGTACAATTGGAAAATGTTGTGGCCGCAGTTTGGATTTATGGTATTCAGTAGGTACAATTGGAAAATGTTGTGGCCTAGAATGTCTATGCCCTCCGACTGGAAAAGTTGCAATCGACCATTTTTGTCTAGAATGTCTATGCCCTCCGACTGGAAAAGTTGCAATCGACCATCACAAAAATGGAGTTGATTTTAGTTTGAATGTAACAGTACATTAGGATTGTGTAGGTTTTCTGTAAACCTACCAATGCTTCTATATTTGGTCCTCTTGTCTTTAAAATTTTGGAGTTATGCATCAATTTATGATTTCTAAAATGTCTTGGTTTTAGAGACCATTATATCTTCTTAGATATTTTTCCATATTAAGTTTTAGTTAAAAATACTTACGAGGATGTATTACTTTTTCTTTCAAACTAAATAACCTAAAACCAATTCTTGCTTCGTATCTCTTGGACTGCTGTATACAGACTTACAAGACATTCAATTTCGTTGGACCCATTTTGGCATGCTCTGCCAAATGGAATTGGGAGATTCGGGTTTTAGGATACAAGAGTTAGGGTGACGATTTAATAAACACTGAATATTCCTTTTTACCATCACAATATAATATAATATAATAAAGGATGACAATATAATATAATATAATAAAGGATGAGATTAATTTAAAAAGAAATTAAATATTTATTATTATTATTATTATTTTATATATAATTTAAAAGATTTCTAATCATGCAAGTGTCTGGGTAGCCTCTATTTGAGTGTCTTTTGTTTCTTCCAATGTGAGAATTTTTTTCTCTATTTCTTACACATGTGAGATTGACATGGCCATTTATCTAGACAATTAATGGAATGTGTGGTTATTTTATGCTTTAACTATTAAAATGATATTTTATATGAAATTATATTTTTGTTAGAAAACAGAATAATACTAAGAAGTGGGAAGATGAATCACTATTATGACAATTTAAAAATTTATTACGAAGAGAATATTTAGTAACAATAATAATCAATAGCACACCAAACTCATAAATAAGGACACAAGATATTAACATTGAACAAAGTATTATATATTATGATGCAAGGTAAAGCTCCAACTTCAATTTACATCAATTCTTTGTGTAGACTACAACTCACTGAAATCTCCAACCTTCTCTCTGTCTGAATGTACCAACATGAAGGAAGCTCCAACTTCCTTGGTTTGTTAGCTCTAATTGACAGGAAGCTCCAACTCCCTATTATGCAAGCACCAACTTGCACATCCCTATAAATATTTCTTTCATATAATTTTCACACTGTGATCATGAAGGTTTCTCTTCTTCAAAACTGATTCTTTGTTCTACTCACCAAAAGCCACCACACCTCATACACCTCAAATGTTTTCCGTATACCTCTGCTAGTCCTTATAAGGATTTAGAATTGCTTCTATTCTCAATAGATTTCCTATTTTTTTAGCTTAATTGTCAATGCTACTTCAAATTAAATGTTGTTCTGATTTGCAGTTTATCAACCTATTTTCATTATATTTCATCTTAACTATTGTCTTTAGTGTTGTTTAATAACTTTAACAATACAATTTTATTCTTTGATTGTATCTCTATTGAAGTGATGATGTTCTTATTTTAATGCATACCCTTCTTCCTGTTTTAATTTTAGTTCTAAACAATCATGTTAACTTAGCTCACCAAATTCTTCAATTTGTATGTTCTCTTTTTGTTCAATCAATATGCACATGAGAAATTAGTCTTCCATTTCCTGCACATTGTTAACTTTTGTCTGTGCATTTATACGTATTGAAATCTTTATTGGATTTTTCCTTCATTCTGTTCTATTTTGTAGTTTATTACAATGTTATTTTTTTTGTAGCTTATATGCCTTAACTTTTGGAAGACATCAAAAAATGAATAAAGCACCAATTTACCATTCTTCCTAGTGTTTTCCTTAGCGTGTATTGTTTTGTGCCTTTAGAACCATGATTCGTGACCCTGCCTTTTGTTCTTTAGGCTGTTAAATAATAAACACTATCAAAATATGCCCAAAGTTCCATAAAATGCCCAAGCCACTAAACTATGAGCTAATAGTCCCAAAGTTGATGTCCCTATATTTTGCACTAAGGGATAAAACCCTAACCAAGTCTATGAATTGGGACATTTTCAAATTTTCACTTTACAAATTATTTGAAGACCTAAACCTTTGAATGTCTTCGAATGCTAGCCATGCAGATAAACCCGCTTCATTCACATACCCTTTTTTTAATAAAACCACTAACACATAAAAATGCATGCAAACATGTTCCCTTGGTGCACTTTTGGAATATATCCCACATCGTCATGCACTTGTCATTCCTACATCATGTTGACCTCATCTAGGCCACATCACACCATCTATGTGATGCCACATGTCACCCATATTTGGCTTACTTGGCTACCAAAAAATGCAAATCAAGATGTTAGACATCACATGTATGGAACATGCAACATCATCTATTGATGTCATGTTGGCATATTGATGATGTTAGCATGGCATTTCATCTGTGATTTTTACTGACAAATCATCACTATCATCGAATATGATTCTACCACCTCTCACTTGTCAAATCTATATGATCGAATCTATATAGTGTGAAGAGGTCCATGTTTGGGTGAGAATAGCTCTTTCCTTTACAAAGGATTCTATGGTTGCATGCCTAAATCCACTAAAAACATCGAAAATTTGGAATTTTGACCGAATTGCTATGGTTCAAGATATTCTAGAGTGCTCCCCACATCGTTTTGTGTCCTTTCTCTATGAGCACCCTTGAATGTGGCATCAAGGCTTAGTATAGGACTTTTAATGTTTGCATGTAGCCAAAAGCGGGTCCCACATATTTTTAATTTGTTTTGTTGCATGCCTTTAACTTCTTTAGAGATGGTCGAAACTAGTTTGGTCTAGATCTTTTAGGAAAAAACAAATTTAAAACAACTTTCTTTTTCTTCTTAATTAAGTGGAAAAACCCAAAATTCTTTGTCTCATCAACCATTGGGATCTTTTCTAAGTGTGATATATTGTTGGAAATGTATTTTTGAATACTATGTAATGATGCACTTTTTGGAGTTTCTTGAGTTTATTTTCTATATATAAAATTGATCCAAATATGTGCTCCATCCCTGACCTCAAACAATGTTTGACATCAATGAAAACATTCTCTGACATTAGCGACAACACTTTGTAACAATGTCCCCTTTGGAAATGATTGAAACACCATTAAGCATTTCGAGTCATCAATGACAATCGAAATATCCAAACACAATTCTCCTCCTATTTACTTTTATATTCATTCTCCCACTTTTTTTTTAAGAAACTTCTCTCCGCCTATTAAAAACCACAAAACTTAGTATACCAATGTTTTCTAATACTCCCCTTTGACATCAATGGCAAAGACACTCCCTCTGCAACTAATTTCCCTTTGTGATTATTATCTTCCTATGGACCTATTAGCTCCCCCTTTTTTTATCTTTGTGGGTTAACTATCCCTTTGGAAACTAGGATAACTTCATTCTTTTACTTATAAAGAACATATAGTTTAGATAGCAGATATAAATTACTACCAATATTTATCTTAAATACTCAAATGGTTCTATTGAAAGGGGTTTGGTGAAGATGTCAACAACATGCTCTTTTGCGGGAACATACTCTAGTCTTTATTATGATTTGTAAGTTGTTCTCTAAGATAGCAGTACCTTATAGGGACATTCTTAGTCTTTGAGTATAGAATAGGATTCTTAAAAATGTTAATGACACTTTTGTTATAACAGATAATGTGAATATGATCTGTATAAGTCACCTCCACCCCTTTCTTTCCAATAATTTACATATCCTATATAATTTTCATTTGTATATGTTGTGAATAAGAACATTTTACCTCTGAAATATCATAATCCACGATCCATTGTGGTTCTAAAAAATTAGAGTATTCTTTTTACTGCTAGGAGATGACTTTGTTTGGGGGATGACTGAAATATTCCTAGAACACCAACTTCTTGCATAATGCCTAGTATTGAACCTCTCAAATATAAGAGGATGTCAATAATTTAAATATACAATGTCGGATCTACACGAGGTGACTCATCATCTTCACTGAGCTTACATTTAGTGACCATTGGAGTGCTAGAAAGTTATCATTTCTCCATTCCAACTTTCTTCAGTGCTTCTTTGGGGAACTTGTCTTAGTAGATGAATATTTCTTTTGTTGATTGTGTAATATCTAAACCAAGGAAGTATGAATTTTTTCAAAGCTTGGACATTTCAAACTTGGACTTCATATCCTTTGCAATGTTTTGACTAAGTTTATCTACATCAATACAAAAAATTATATCGTCAACATAAAAAACAACAATAACAAACGATGTATTTTCATTTTCATATTTGATATATAAGTTTTTGTCTACTTCTCCTCTTTTGAATCCACGTTGTTGTATATATTTATCTAGTTTGGAAGACCATGCCATGGGTGATTTTTTAAGAAGATACAATGGCTTTCTTAACCTACATACGTAATCCAAATGATCAAAATAGAAAACCTTCATGTTTCTCAGTGTAAAAATCTTATTCAAGCTCACAATTTAAGAAAGTGTATTTCACATATTTTTGATATATATTGAAACTTTTAGGACTAGAAAAGGATAAAAACATTCTAATATCCTCTAATCTAGCAACAAGAGCAAATATTACATTAAAATATAGTCCTTAGATTTGATCATTTAGCCTTTGCATACTAATTTGGCCTTATTCTTCATCACTTGTCCATCCTCATTCAATTTATTCCTTAAGACCCATTTTGCGCCAATCACAGTTTTATATTTTGTTCTTGGAAAAAATTTCTAAGGTTGATTCTTCTCAATTTGATATAGCTCTTCATTCACGATGTTTATCCGATTTTCATCTTTCTTGCTTGTGAAAAATATTTTGGTGCAATCATGGATAATAGAGCTATATGTGCTTGATTACAGTGATCCATTATTCTTTTTCTAGTTCAAACTCCTTTATCCAAATCACCTCGAACTTGATTATCTGGATGATTTTTTAGAACAAACCTAGAGTGATCTTTTGGTTAGGTTCTCTCTGCATCTTCATTGACTTGTTCTTCAAAATATTCATCAACATCTTCATTGTTGGCCTAATTAATTACACTAATGTTTGATAGTTTCCTTTTTTCTAGAGGAGTAGACTTATCCACTAGTACATTAATGTAATCAACTACTTTTCTTGAGTTTTTATTAAAACACCTATAACCTTTACTATTATGATAATAACCAATAGACATGCCTTCATATGCTTTTCCATCAAACTTTCCAATCTTCTCATCATTATTTTTGATGTATCACTACTTGGTAAATACTTTGAAGTGTTTCATTGTTGCAAGCTTCCCATACCATAGTTTGTGGGAAGCTTTATCATTATCTAGATTGAAGTGTACTTTATTCAAGATAACTATTGTTATGTGAATAACTACATCCCAAAATCTTTTTAGAATACTTCTCTCATCCATCACTGATCTTTCCAATTGTTGTACAGACTAATTGGACCTTTAAACTACACCATTCTCCTATGGATTTTTAGCAATGGTACAAATCCTTTTAATTCCCTATTTCTTACAATATTCATAAAATTATTTAGAACTCTCCACCATTTTCATACCTTTTGCACTTTATTTTGTAGTCACATTCGTTTTCATTCATCACTCTAAATATCTTAAACATTTCAAAAGCTTTTGTTTTTTATCTTAAAAATGCAACACATAGTATTTTCTTGTAGTATCCAATAATCAAAATAAAATACAACTTATCATTTGGTGTTTTCGTTCTTACAGGACCACATAAATCCATATGAACCAATTGCAAAAACCTGGTTGAAGAAATTTCTTTGGCTTTGAAAGGCACATGAATTTGTTTCCAAATCTACTATGACTTACAAATTGTGTTTTCCAGCACATAAATATTTGGTAGATCCCTAACAAAACTATTTTTTCTCAGCTTTACTATGCAATCGAAATTTAAAGTACCTAGCCATCTATGCCATAACCAACTCTTCTCAATTTTACTCAGACAAAATTCTTAACTCCTTTATTTCAAAATGTAAATGTTGTTGTTTATTCTAACAAAACTTTACCTGTGTTTATAGAGTTAATTTCGTAGCCTTTAGTTGAAAAATAACATCTTATCCATGATCACACATCTAAGAAATTCTTAGTAATTTATGTTTCAAACATTCAACTAGTAATATATTTTTATATTTATCTCCACTATTTACCATACTAACATTGCCTTTACTCATTTTTTTACCTAGACAATCATTTAGAAATGTGAGATCAACTTTTTTATTTTCTTTTGTTGATAGAAATTTGTTTTTATCACTAGAAATATGGTTTGAAAATCCACATTCTACATACAAATGGATTCCCTCATTTTTTTGCATAAAACATAATGCCACACTTTTCTTTATTTTCTTCCTTTTCCTACTCCAGTACCTTACTATGTTTCTATATTTTGTCACATCTTGGAGGACTAGTATAATTTCTCTAATTTTATAGTTCTCTTCCTTATGCCGACAATTATGGTAGTTATAACATTCCAACATGTCGATTAATGGATAAAATAAATTTTTGTCCCTAGGAATACTTTTCCTTTATACGACGAATCTATTATTTGGTTGATAAAATAGATTATTTTATTTCTGATTTGCCAATATGTTAAATTCACCCTACAACTGGTGTCTTTGTGACAATAATTTGTGCATGTAAAACAATAACCCGGAAAAACATCTTCAAACATGGGAGAAATTTAATTTCGAAAGTCTTATTGTTTTCTTCCTTGAAGTATCACAAGTCATTTCTAAAGTTGTGCTTGAGAACCGTGGTTGATTGCAAGGTTGTAGCTTGCTTTGAAATTTTGTTGTTGTTTTATTCTTTCCTGCTACTAATATGTGTAATTATTCTTCTTCCCAGTGCTATCTTTTTGTTGATTTAATTCGATGTCTATATTTTCCCATTTTGTTGTTGTTGAGACAAATTTTTTCCTTTTTCTTTTATCATCTTACTATGGCACTATATTCTCTATGGTTATAGCTTTGACTACATCATTAAAGATAGTGGAATGTTTTCCATTATTAGCTTCTGAACATGACCCTACCTCATAGCCCAAACCAATCTTGGTAAGAGGGATTCTTTGAAAACTCATAATTTCATTCAAACTATCGGTTCCCTTACTAAATTTATGATTTAAACTCAGTTGTGTTTTAGTTTTGTCTAACTCTTTTCTTCTATAGTCGGTACCTTTGGATTGAAACTTCAATAGCTTTTGGACTACAACTGACTCCTTTATTTTTTCATCAAGTACTCTAACATTATTGACCACGTCATTCACTCAAAGAAAAGACTTTGATATTTCCTAATCTTCATGCTTCTTCAAGGATACAAGCTACGCCATAAAGCCTTGTAGTTTGGCCTTCTTTACCTTACTATTTGTTTCATAACAACTACTCATTTCCTCCCATATTTCATTGGTAGTGGTGTAATCCATTACTTACACCAATTCAAATTTAGGTAATCCAGCAAGTAGTGCATTCATTTCATTAACATTATATGTGAACTCCATCTTATCATCTTTATAAGCATGATTGGAGGCTGTACATAACCATCTTGCATTATGTCCCAAATGTTTGCACCAAAAAATTGTGATTAAGTCATCATTCTTACCTTTAAGAATGTATATATTGTTCCACTGAACATCGTGTTAGCGCTTGAAATTTCACCTCAGGCTGAGAAAGGTAAACCTCAAGGCAACATCAAACCACTTAGCCTCGTAGCTAGCCCAACGGGGCAGGAGAGGGCTCTCTCCGGTCTATCTCGATAAAGATCTTCAATGGGCAAGATAACCAATAGGGTAACACTAATTTTAGGCTATTAAACTGATCAAAAGGGTTGATTTGGGATTTATAGGGTTTTTGGTGGAAAATTGGGGAAATGGCAATTTTAGGTGCGGGGATTGGACACAGTTTTCGCAGGGGGTTCTTTGGGGCGAGGTAGGAAACAATATTGATGCCTTTAATAAAGATGGATGGATGAGAATGACCGGTGAGGAGTTAAAGAGAGCAAGAAATAACCTTGAATTCCCTTTAAATAGTCGAAAACATTGATATTAAGCAAACTTAAAAGCAGAGCATGACAGTCATGAGTTCTACTTTAACACTTCATTTGCCTAATGTGCAGAAGGAAAAGTAAGGAAATGATTCACATAACACACTTACAAGTACAAAGAGAAACACACCATCAATACATGTGACCACAAGAATCCCAAAAAGGACTGCAAAACCCTGGTCTTCCTTTGCCAAAAATTGCAGAGATACAGTGAGTAATACAATAATAGCTTCTCCCTCAAGAGTCCAACCATGAAAATGAGCAAGAGAGTACATAATATAGATCATCTAACATATTTCCCTGCCTCTAGGGGTCAAGCTCACTATCCTAGGAGCTGTTTCAACCAATTCTAAACTAAGCACTGAAAACTAGGCAGTCAAAACAACTTGCCTCTATAAACTAGGAAACCAATTCATTCATTTAATTTTCACCTATCTCATGAATGAATCTTCCAGAAGAGATACATAAGTGTTAAAGTGTCATAAATTTACATCATTTACAACAATAAGGATAAAAATCAACTCCAAAAAGTCAAACACAGTCAAAACTGCATTTTGCTGAGTTGTAGGCTGAAATCCTGAGCAATTTGCCTGACGGGTCACGCGCCAAATCCTGACGGGCGCGCGCCTTTGAGAGCACTTTTGGGGCACTTTCAGGTGTCCAAATGAGGCAAGAGTAGGCGTGTTGGAAAGGTCTGTGAGTCCACTTTCCAACCCAACTGGAATTTCTAAATTTGGTTGTCATTTGCCCCTCCAAAATTGCAATCTCCCAAGACTGCTTTCTGTGTGTCAAAAATGTGGCAGAAAGTCATTTTTTGCTCGTTTTTTGACTTTCAGGAGGCCCAAAACTTCATAAAATCTCTTGGCAATGGGTGAGCATGTGTAACTTTTCATGACAAATCCAGAAATGCTGAGTTTTCCCAGAACGGAGTAGCCAAATGAAAGGGTCGCGCGGGGGGTGAGACCCGTTGAGGGGACAAAACCTTTTTTTTGCCTTAAAAAACCAAAAATGACCCAAAATGCTCAACATTTCTTGGAATTTGTGCTGGGGCTGAGCTATTTAGTGCCATGCTCCTTCAAGGAAGCCTCAACCAAGATGTGGAGGGGATCGGGCCTTTTTCTCCGTTTTTGTGCTTTGGCCAACCGCCTTTGGAGCACATTCATTTTTGCCTTCCATACGTGCATTCGGGCCCAATAGTGGTTTTTCATGTTCCGGAGCAGGCTCAACTTCTGGTGTTGACTCACAATCATCACTTTGCTCATAGTCGGTTTCGGTTTCTGACATGGTTTCAGGGGCAAAGCGACTGAAATGTACTGCTGCTTCTGCTTTGAAATCTACTGTTTTAACAGTTTTGAAATGATGTTTCAAGGGGACAAGTAGCACAAGGGAAATGTTAGGGAAGGGAGACTTGGAAGGGAAATTGGGAAAAATATATGAAACAGGGGTTAAAGAGAGGAATCATGACATCAACATCATCATACAATTTCATTTGCAAGGATGTTATGGAAGGTAGGGTTTAGGGTTTGATTTTTGATTTCTTAATATTTTTGGTAGGGAAATTAAATAACAGTGATAAGGGAGTAAGAAATGGGAGGTGGGAAAATGTAGGAACAATAGGAATGAAAAGGAATACCTTAAAACAACAAAACAAACCCTAGCAACTTTGATATTTTCAAGCAAAAGCACATGGAGTCTTTACTTGCAAATGAAGGCTCTTAAAATATTATCATGATCTTCTCAAGCTTTGGCAAACCATAATTTATATGATTGAAGGCCTACCGGACAAGCTTGAACAATTTGTGGTCGCTTGGCAGCTTGCTGGTAATTTTTTGTGGAGGAAACCCTGATGGGTCGCGCGCCCTCAACGGGTCGCGCCTGTGTAATTTTTACACTGCTGGAGGTGCCCAGACGGGTCGCGCGCCTTCAACGGGTCGCGCGCCTGGTTCAACGGGTCGCGCGCCTTCCCAACTCACACAATTCGCTCAAACTCTCTTGGAAACAATTTCTCTATCACTTGAATGCGCAATGAGGCTTGATGGAGGGAGATTAGGGCTTTTATAGCCTTGTTTGAATTAATTTCATGTCATAACCCTCTTTATAATGTTTTTCCATGACACTTTATAAACTTGACTTTTTGGTTTCCTTTTGTCTTGAAACTGATTGATTTGATGCTATTCTTTGATAATTTTTGCAGGGATAGCATCTGAGGGATCTTGACAAGGGAGCCAGGGTTACATGTTTTCCTTTGAATCATTTTGAATTTTTACAATTTTTACAAAATTTTGAGAAATGACCTTGGCTTTAAAAACCTGGTTTTTAAATCCAAGGTGAAAATTAACTGTACAAGATGAAATTTTTCGAAGAAACACTTTGAAAATCATCCCTCTGGCCTGCTGGGCATTTATTGACTTTAAAGACATGACCTTGAAAACAAACTAAACCTAAACCCTAGACCTAAAAATTTTGACCTAAAGACAAAGACAAGTAACCTTGAACAGTTTAATGATTGAAACAACTTGATCCAGCAGTGCCAAGAGGGGAATAAAGACACCAGCTCCTCCATCAGGGTTATGGCATGCCTAATGGAATGCAAGACACTCATGAGACACCTACTTATGCAAATGCAAAGAGCTTTGATCGCTGATGGAGGGCTACTAGACCGACTCTAACACATCGGATCTTTATTAGTGTGACCCCCTTCCTAGTTAAACATTATTATCAATCTTCCTTCCAGCTATTACAAAAATAGTGAAGTAAATTAACTCTTATAGCAATTGTTAGAAACCACGATAATAACGAGAGGGGTTGGTAAATTAGTATTATGAAAATTTAAAAATAATTTCTCAAAGTATAGAATACTCATCAAGAATGATAATCAATGGCACAACAAACTCATTAATTAGAACATAAGCTATTAACTTGGAAACCCAACTAGGAAAACCACAGACTCTTTATTATTATGATGCAAGATAAAACTACAAATTATAAGTACATTAATTTCTGTGCTTAGGCTACAACCCACTAAAAGACCCAATCTTCTTTCTATCTAAAAGCACCAACTTCTTTATTTTTGAGGAACCAACCTAAAAGAAGCTCCAACTCACTATTTTATTAACTCCAACTGAAAGGAATCTCTAACTCCTTGTTATGCAAGAACCAAATTGCATAGCCCTATATGTCCTTTGATATAAATATCACACTCAAATCATGAAGGCTTCTCTTCTTCAAAAATGATTGGTTGTTCTATTCCACAAAAGTCACCACACATCAGATACCTTAGATATTGTCCATATATATCTTCTTATAACCTCTTGTTGCTTATAAATATTCAAAACTACTTCTATTTTAGTTTAATAGTTACTCTTACTTCTAATTTTCCGTTTATCATCCTACTTTTTTTCTATTTCATCTTAACTATTGTCCTCACTATCATTCAATAAGTTTAACAGTATGATTTTTTTCTCTAGCCCTACCTATATTCAACTGATGATGTTATGATTATTAAGCATGTTTATCCTTCTTCCTATTTTAATTTTAGTTCTGAACGATTAATTTAACTTAGCTCAACAAACTATTTAATTTATGTGTTCTCTTGTTGCTCAATTACTCTGTGTATGAGGAATTGGTCTTCCATTTCCTGCATGTTGATAACTCTTCTCTATATATTTATCTATGTTTAAATCTTTATTGAAATTCTTTGTCATTCTACTCTATTTTCATTTTATTAGTTATTTTGTTTTATTTTTTTAGTTTAGCTTACTTAGGTTTGAAAAAATGACCAATATGGCACCAAGCACCAAATTATCCAATTGTGCACCAAAGCACCAATCTACCATTGTTCCCAACATTTTGTTTCTTAGTCTATATTGTTTTGAGAATTTAGAATTATGAGTTATGACCTTGTCTTTTGCTCCTTGGGAACTTAAATAATAAACTCTGTTCAAATATTCTCATAAAACTCTATAGTATCTAAGACACTGAAATATGAGCCCATAGGCCCAAAGCCAATGACCCTGTCTTTTGTGCCAGTGGCTAAAATGCTGATGAAGTTCGTGATTTTGTAACTTTTAAATTTTGCACTTTACAAACTACTCGAAGGCTTAGACGTACTGATGTTTCCAAATGCCAGCCATGCAAATGGGCTCTCTCCCTTGTCATATTCATTTTTTCAATAAAACCATTAATATATAAAATTGTACATAGACATGTTCCTCTAGTGTGATTTCCAAAGGTTTGGCACAAATCATGTTATAATTATTCCTATATCATGTTGATGCCATCTAGGTCATGTGGCAACTCCTAAGTTGTGCCATGTGTCATCCATATTTTTCTCCCTTTTCCAACCAAAAATTCCAAATCAACATCCCACATGTCACCCATACAGAACATGCCACATCATCTATTAGTGGAATGATTACGTATTATTGATGTCAACATGCCATTTTATTTTCCATCCATACTGCCAAGTCATCACTATCATCCAATAAGATTCATCCACTTGTCATTTATGTGCCACATCACTATGCCACGTGATCAAATATGTGCGACAGGAAGAGGTGCAAGAGGTGCAATTCTAGGTGAAAATATGACCTTTTCCTTATAAAAATTTATGGGGTAAAAGGGAATCAACTAAAAAAAATTTGAAAATGTAATTTTGACCAACTGGCTCTCATTCAAGATAGTCTGGAGTGGGCCCCAGTCTGGTTTAGGGGCTTTCTCCATGAGAAACCCTAAGTAATTCAACATGCTATGTCCGAGACTTCTTAATTATATATGTTTTTTTTGTGTGGCTCCCACGTGAGTCTGGATTGTTTTATTGCACACCTTTGGTTTCTTTACAAATGGTTTATACTTTCTCGTTTTGATTATTTTAACAAAAAACACCTTCAAAACACCTTTCGGTTTTGTCAATTAGCTAGAGAACTTAAAAATTCCTTATCTCCTCAACCCCTCAGAGTTTTTCTAAGTGACATATATTGTTGGAAAGGTATTTCTAAATACTATGAAACTGTGTATGTCATAGAGGCACTTGTGATGATCTTATGTAACTAGCATTTTTCAAGATATATGATCCATCATTGACTTTGTACCACCTTTGAAACAAATGGAAATATTATTTGACATCAATGAAAACACTTGTTAAGGATTGTTTTATGTCAATATATCATTATTTCTCTATAAAAATTAGTTGTGGCTAGTATCCTAGATGTTGTTCGATTTGGTAACCCAACCATGGATGATCACTAACTAGTGAACGTGTCCACAAAAACATGTTCTACAAAAATATGTGATCAAATCACTACACTTACTCACATGAATACTCAACCCTTATATGATACAATTTTGGAATAGATGAGGAGTGATTATTAACAATTTGCTCTAGTACTCCATGTCATAATAGTGGAAACGGTGAAGAGAACTGAATATTATTTACTTCAACTTAATACCACCTCTCATGCCCACACAATCGAACTAAGTTCCCAAATCAACTTGGCACTCCCAACGTTTCAGTCAATATGTGTTGTGGAGAAATATTGCTCATTTTGTTTTGTTGTCCTAACCATTCTAAGACTCTACAAGTCTATAATATGCCTCATATTAATACATTGTCTTATTTAATGTTTTCTCTCTAAATTAGCGTTAGATATTTCTTATTTTCCTCAAAGAAAAAAATTGGTTTCTTTCAATCCATGATCAGTTCCTTGGACCAAAATATGTATGTAAGGAAACCTTTGTTTCTTCCCAAGTAACACTCCTCTATGTAAAACACCCAACTTCGAAGTCATACACTTAGTATTTCCACCACAACTCGATGGTTCATATTACAAACATAATGATAGAATTCACCTTGGTCTTTTCTAAACTTCTTCTTATATGATCAAAATGTTCATCTATGTCCTAATATAAATTACCAATAACCTTAACACTCTAATTATATTCATATGGCTTTAGTATTTTTAACTTGATATGAATATGATTATTACAAATAGTTTTTCCAACTACCCTCTTCACTATAGTGATTCCATATTCTTGATCATGGAATCATTAGAGAATATATTTTAACTCATCCTCCATGAGCTTCAACCTTCATATAAAGTTGTATTTGTTCATTTATATGATTACATCAACAATATCATAAACTTCATTCATAACTTGATTGAAATTTATTTCCATCCATCTCATATCCATTTATATGCCTTTAATCTTCTTTCCATGATCACACAATGACTATCCTAGCTAATTAATCATGTTTTCTACTTCAATGATTTGGTTATTCATTTGCAGAGTTTTTGGTTCACCCTTCATGTCACTAGCTCCATTTTGCAACATGGCCATGGATTTTCTACAAAAAATATGTTATAAAATCACTACATAACTATGGAATGTACTCAATTTTTTTTTCTAAATTGTTGGCATGAACGAAGAGTGACTACTAACACTATGCAATGATACTCCCTATCACCACAATGGCAGTCATGAAGAGCTCCAGACTCTCATTAATTTAGCTCCAATACTAACTATCATGGCCACATATTCATAGTAGGGACCCAACTCAACTTCGCATTCTGATGAGAGTCATCACTATGGGGTGTGTGACACCATTTATCATTTCATCCTATTGTCTCGATGGATCAAAGACTCCATGAGTTTTAACTACACCTCACACTCACACTTAGTCTTCCTTCAAGTGTTCACTCTTACATTTGCTTCGTCAATCCAGTCATTTTATACAAATAAACAAACATTAACAAGGTGATACATAATGGAGAAGTACAAAACATTTATAATTAGGAAGCCCTAAAATAACCTAATACCCATGTTTTAACAAAGAATATGGGAAAAAACTAGAGATTATAAAATCCTAAAATCTTGGATTCATGTGACTCCCAATTATTAGTTCATTCTACAATTAACATATGATATAAGTATACTTTTCATGTATCCTTCATCCAAATTCCCTTTAATTATTTTTAAGTACCTATTATTCTTGCAAATGACTACCTAGGATATGGGCCCATGATAATGTCAACATTACATTGTTTATGATGGTTTCCATGTGAAAATCATGGTTCTTACATCCTTCCCCACTCCAAGTCCACAACGCAACTCCTCCATTCACCAAAATCTCAACTTGGTCATGTTACCTTTAAAGGCACTCAAATATACTTTTCATCTTCTACTCTAATAGTGAGGGATGCCATCACGTGTCAATTTCATTGTAGAGTTAGTTTACCATTTAGCCTACCTCCTCATATCCATCCATGATCTTCCTCATTAGGACCGATAATGTTCCTTCATATTTTCACATTCACTACAACAAAACCCTGTGATTAGCATCCCTCTTTGCTTCCTTTTTTGCGTCTAGAGCCCATTTTTGGTTCTATTTGTGTCCATTTATCAAATATGGTGCAAAAATTGATGCAAAGTTTGCACCAAATTTTGCACCAAGTCTTACATCAAGTTTAGCACCAAGTATTGTAATAGGTTTTACGCCAGATTTTACACCAAGTTTTACGCCAGGTTTTATGCCAAGTTTTGTGCCATCCTTTGTACCATGTTTTGCATCAAGTTTGGCACCTAATTTTGTTTCACCAACTTTTGCATCCTCTATTGCATCCACTTTTTGCGCCTACACTTGCATCAACTTTTGCATCATCTCTTGCATCCTCTTTTGCATCATTTTTTAAATCATTTTTTTCATCCATCTTTGCATTTTTTTGCATCCCCTTTGTGCCAAGTTTTGCATCGAGGTTTGTGTCTAGTTTTGCATCTAATTTTGCATCTACTTTTGTTGCATTGACTTTTACATCTTGTTTTGCATCCATATCTACTTCCTCTTTTTCATTTGTTATTGTGTCCACTATTGCATCCATTTTTCTTGTGCCATAATTTGCACCTAGTTTGACACCTCCCTTTGCACCTTTTTTTGTTTCTAAATTTGCATCCACGATTGCATCCTCATATACATCTAGGTTTTCATCAACTTTTACATCTATTTTTGCATCCCTTTTTATATCCACTTTTGCGTCAATATTTTCATCAGGTTTTGTGTCTCATATTGCATCTACTATTGCATCGAATTTTGTTGCATAAACTTTTGCATCCTATTTTACATCCATTGTTGCACCCATGTTTACACCCACTTTTACATCCCTTTTTGCATCTTCATTTGCTTCTTTTTTTGCATCTATCATTACATCCACTTTTGTTGTGACACAATTTGTGCCATGTTTTGTACTTACTATTGTACCCACGTTTTCTTCCAATTTTGCATCCATCTTCGCATCCTCTTTTGCATAAAATATTGCATCTATTTTTGCATCCACTTTTGTGTTGGGTTTTGCATCTCATTTTGTATGTTCTTTTGCATGTACTTCTATTGCATCCATATTTTGCATCCAATTTTGTTTCTCCTATTGCACCCATGTTTGCATCCACTTTTACATCCCTTATAGCATCTTGTCTTGCATCTAAGTTTGCATCTTTTTTTGTGTCTATTATTACATCCACTTTCTCATCCACTTTTTTTTTGCTATGATATGTGCCATATCTTATGCCTATCATTAAAACCTACATTTTCTTCCACTATTGCATCCTCTTCTGTGTCCAAGTTTGCATCAAATATTGTTTATGTTTTTTGCATCCCATTTTGAATCTACTTTTACATCCACTTTTGATTCGTCCAATTTTGAAACTAATTTTGTGTCCACTATTGCACCCATGTTTGGCCCATGTTTACATCCCTTTTTGCATCCAAGTTTTCCTCCCTTTTTCATTCAACTTTGTGTCTTTTTTTTTACATTCATTGTTGTATCCACATTTGTTTCACCACAATTCATGCTAAGTTTTATGCCTACTATTGTTCCCATGTTTTCTTCCACTTTTTCATCCATGTTTGAATCCTATTTTGTGTTCAGGTTTGCATCAACTATTGCATCTACTTTCTCATCTACTTGTGTCAATTTTTCTATCTTTTTTCACATCTACTTATGTTGTGTCCACTCTTCATCCAATTTTACGTCTATTTTTACCCCCATTTTTTTTTGTTCACTTTTGCATCCCTTTTCCAACGCACATCATATTTTTTGCATTGATGATATTTCTTATGACATTGAAAATTATGAACAACTGATGACAATTCCAGTAATTATGATGATTATGATAATGAAGATGATGATGATGACATGGATTGCGATTGTTATGATAATGACAATGATGATAAAGACGATGGAGGTTACAATGACAATGATGATGACGATGCTAATGACCTTGGCCATTCTTCCCAATTTTCAAATGTTGTCATGGTCATAATCATAATAATTATCTTTGGTGTCGTCTTCTAAGTTATCATCATTTGATCATCATTATCATTATTTTCATCTTGGTCATCATCAACAACAATAATGACATGAATGATGATTATGATGTTCATGATGAAGATGACAACAATTATGATAAAAATTATATTAGTTATGATGATGGGGATGATGACAATTATAATGAAGATGATAATGGTTGTGATGATGATCATGATCGATCATCTCTAAAAAATAAAGTTGTTATTTCTCTTGCATATATCATGTGTCCTAACAACCCTTTTCGAGCACTCGTAACATTTTTTGGGTTAATGATATTTCTTACAATACCTATAATTATGAACAATTGACGAAAATGTCCATAATGATGATGATGATGATGATGAAGACATGAATGGTGATTATGAAAATAATGAAATGATGATAATAATGGTGATGATGGTGGTGGTGATGATGGCGATAATGAAGATGATGACCCTCCCTCTAAACTAGGGAGGTACTCATAATGAGACAAAAAGGTACTCTCAAATTGAAATATTCATATAAGAAGGGATCTGGATTGATAAGCATCAATGATGATTTACATCATCATAGCCAACATTTCCAAAATAGCAAGGCCTTGACTAACAAGTTTATCTCTCCATTAGATCAGAGCACAACGTTAGGAGGCATAAATTTGGACACCAATGCCTCTCTAGGAACTTACTCCACCAGGATGTTCACCAGGTATGTCCTCACATGATCATTTCCTAATCCACTATCATAATATTTGACACCAGGAATTGTCAATCCTCATGACTATTCTTATCTTAGATTAATGTACTTGACTTATGGTGGTTAGTTCTAGTCAAAGTACAAATTCTCAAAGAATATTGGTCCCAGATGTTTATCCAATCGACCATTCTCCCTACTGGTGTCTTTACTAGGCTTACGATTGTTATTCGTGTCCATAGTACATGACACATGGATAATATGGTGTCTACCCTCACTCCCTCTCAACTAGAGAGGAGACATCCACAAGCATAAGATTTTCTCAAGAATACCCATCATTTTCATAGAGAATAACATCATTTACTTGTTTTCATTGCATGATGCCTTTATGATTAAGCATTCATAGATTTGTGGAAAAATATTTCCCCTTTTGTCATTTGTGATGAAATAAAATCAAAAAGTGAAAGCCAAAATCATTAAAGATACACTATAATGATTTATCTAAGTCTAAACTCTAAGGTTGAAGTGAAAATTCATGTAAATGTTATATCTATGAGTTGTGCCAAACTTTTGAAAACCTTATTTGCTAAGTCCTATATATAAGAAAAAGAAAAAGAAAGAAAAATAAGGCCCAATGAATGGTAACTCATGTATTCACTCCTTCTTTGGAAAATATATGAATATATACACTCCTAGTCACACTTGATCACATGTTTGTGATGGTTAAATCATGAAATCTTCTTTTCCCCTTGCATTTTCACTTCATCATATAAGCACCTAATTGAGGATCTAGGGAATGTTTGTTTCCTAACGGTTGAATATCTACTCTTGGTTTACTTATGTCACACTACTGTCAATATGTGACGGAGTGAAATACATAAGTTTGTGGAGTTATTAGAATAGTGTATTAGGTTAGTCACCACACACACATGTATTACATCTCATTGATCCACATGTGTGGGTTGGAGACTCGTTGCTCGACAACTTTAATGGAGACTACTTTATGGTTTTAATGGTATAGCTTACAAAATATCTTGTTAAACAGTGTGATTCATCCCTTCTTTTCCTCAAGACACATGATAATATTGAAGTCACTCCCAATAATCCATGGAGATGGGGAGTATAAATTACTTGTGCTAGAAATGGAATTGATAAATAGAGGTTTTCCATTTGCGATATTGGAGTCATAGACATTGGATACATGGTAGTAGTCCTCGATGTCAATTAACGAAAACTGCATTGTCATAATGCGAAACGAGGTAAACATATTGGTAACCTTGATTTCCTGATCATTTCAAATAATAACCATTCCAACCAAGTGTCTCTAAGCATCAATCGCTACTACTTGGAAATTCCTCCCCCATTTACTAATTATATGAGATAGAACCTCACTTAATATTTTTGTTTGTTATATCAACATTATTGATGGGTGCTTTTTGTACCATTTTTCTTTTAAGAGTCTTTGTTTTCCTTTATTGTTGAGGCCGCTCATGTTCCATGAGACTATTTTCATCCAGAATTTACACAGAAAGGAAGTATAATGTGACTAAAAAATACATGTCTCAAGATTTAAGTGCTTGGACAATTCCACTTCATGACTCCTATATTTCCTTAACCTGGGACCGAATGGTGAACATGATGGCCTTATGGGAAATTGACCAATGAAAATCTAAAAAAGAGGTGACTTTTGACTTTATCACATACAATTTAATATACTAAAAAAATATCCATAACAATTTCATCAATTAATGAATCATTAAAAAAAATTATCCAAAACAATTTCATCAAGCAATGAATCATTGCATTATAAAATACAATCTATAAACCTTTTGGGGACGTTTTTCTAAACCATGCTAAAAAACTAACATATTTAACAATAATATGGAAAATAACACATTTTGATAAATTAAATAACATATTATCAAGGCTAAAGAATGTCAGTAACATAAAACTATAAAGCATGGAACTAATGAAAGTGACCACTCAAGGCCACCATAAGACAATTAATCTATTAAGACCAAGATTAATGGGGCACAAAGATCTACAAAGGACAAAGGCAAACCTATTTTAACTTTATTGTTTTAGTAGGTTCAAGATGAACATTTCAAGATATAATGAAGAGCATAATTATTTTTATTGCATTAAGAAAACCCAAGCACATTCTATAACTTAGCAAGGAAGAGATGTATAATACCCATCTCAACGACACAACACATGGCATTAAGTTACTTTTTTATATATAATTTAAACTCCTATCATAAAATCACAAATTTAGCATGAACGGAATGTTTAAAATCCATTTTTATAAAAAAGAAAATATAAATTTTCTTATAGAAAAAAAATACCAAAAACTAAATATTTTTTTTTAGAAAATAAAAAAATACTAAAACTAAATATATATTAAAAAAAACTAAAACATAAGCAAACTAGAATTTGAATTTGACACTCTTGTTCACTTTCAGAAACTCATATGGTGGAATGTGATCTCTTTATCCTCATCTTTAGCTTTTTCCTAAAAAATAAAAGCATACAAAAGCGGGAAAGATCCATAAAGCATGGGGAAGCTTTTTCCTAAGCCCAAAAGCATCTAAAATGTGGAAAAGTCCATTTTTATATGAGGAAACATTATTCACCCAAAATATTTTGCCCAAATTGAACTAATGAGGAATTTGGGAAATCTTCATAGCCTTCACTGTCCTATATATTGGAGGCTTGGCAATTGAGAAAATGATGAGAATTCTTTTATTGTCACGCTGCTGAGATCTATCTTGAGAGGGAGAGTTTTGGAGCTAGGAGTTGGGGAAGGTGCTGCTGCAATTACATCCGATTGTTGTAACTTTCGTCCAACTCCTTTATTAATATAGATCAGTTGTTCTTCCTTCCATATGTTTCTATTCATTCTTGACTTATTGTATTTAACTAATGAATGTATGGGATTTTTGTTTATATTTATTTATTCAATAATATTTATATTTATTCTCTCTCTTATGTGTAGGACCAAGCTTTGGAGCTGGCTACGAGTGCTTTTTAGCTATAATAGAAACTCCAAGAAGACCTGCATGCGAGGACTCACAAGAATTCCTTCTCTTTTTCTTAATCTTTACTCTACATATTGATCTACTAAGCATCCTGAGCCTTAGAACAACCTTTCTCTTAATTGATTTGTCCTAGGTTTCTAGGATAAACTGAGAGGGTTTTATGTTCTTCTAATCGTGCATTAAATCCTACAGCAAAATGATATTCAGAAACTTTAATATATTTCACTATGTAAATGAAATTAGTAAAATGAACCCATAGAGGGGGTCATAAATGGAAATAAAAGTAAAACTCTAAACAAGAAGCCAAAAGTGGATGTAGCCATGGATACAAAATTGGGAGTAGAATTGGATGTTAAACTAGCCATCAAAACAAGATACAAACAATGACACAAAAAGGGTTTTAATGTAAAATTAAAAAAGGGTGCAACACTAGACACAAAGAAGGGAATAAAATAGGGCATATGAAAGGATACCAAATTGGGCGCAAACAAGGATGCAAAAATTGACACCAAAATGAGGATGCAAATAATGGTGTAAAATTAGGATGCAAAATTGGGTGCAAAAAGGATGTAAGAAAAGAAAAAACAAGATGCAAAATGGAACTAAACAAGGGTGAAACCAAAGATGTCAAAAATGATGCATAACTAGATGAAAATTCAAACTAAAATCTAGGTGCAAAATGAGATGCAAATGTGGACACAAAATGTGGCAAAAGAAAAGGATGCAAATTTGGATGCCAAAAAGGATGCAAAATTAGATACCAAAAAGGATGCAAATTTGGACATAAAAAATGGTGCAAAATTGGACACAAAAGAAGAAAAAATGGTGCAACAATGGGCATAAAAATGGCTCAAATTTGGATGCAAATTGAGATGCAACATTGGATGTAAAATGAGGTGCAACAAATCATTCAAAACTTGGTGCAAAAACAAATGCAAAAGTAGATAAAAAAAAATGGCTCAAAATTGAACGTAACGATAGACACAAAATGGGATGCAAAGGTGGATGCAACACATAGTTCAACATAGGATGCAAATTTAGATGCTCAAAAGGATGCAAAATTGGATGCAAGAAATGATGCTAAATTGGATGCAACAAATGATGCAAAATTAGATGCAAAATATGGTGCAAAAATGCATGCAAAATTTGGCACTAAATCAGATTCAACATATGGTGCAAATTGGATGGAAAAAATGGTGTAAAAAAAGGTAGAAAAATTGGTGCAAAAATAGATATAAAAATAAGTACAAAATTAGAAGCAAAAAATGGCATAAGACCAGATGCAAAAATTGGCACAAACTGGATGTAAAGAAAGACACTAAATCAGATGCCAAATATGGTGTAAAACTCGATGCAAATTACGACACAAAGCTAGAAGAAAAGAATGCCACAAAAGAGGAATCAAAAAATGATGCAAAAATAGATGCAAAAAATGGCACAAAACTAAAAGCAAATCTTGTTGTAAAACCAAATGAAAATCTTGGTGCAAAATATGATGCAAAAAATGATGGAAAATTTGGCATAAAAAAAGATGCAAAATTTGGAGCAAAAAAGGACGCTTTAAAATTTGTACAATAGAGCCAGATTTAGCGCCAGGCTACTCATCTCAATTGAGAAAAAAATGCACTAAAATCTGGTGCTAAATCTGACGCAAATTGCTCGTTTTGTTGTAGTGATTACATACATAAAAAATCGTACATGTGAATCAATTTTTTCATCTTCCTCCTGCACAAGTTGCTTCAACTCTAGATCATATTGCCACTCATTTCCTCTAAGTGTCTCCATGCTTATTCCAATCTCCTTCTTGGCATTACTATATCTAAGATATGTTATGTTAGCACACTTTTAGTAAATAATTTTTAAAGTGCTAGCAACTTCAGTGTCAACGTCAATTTTTAATAAACAAGGTTAAAATGTTGACAGATAGAATGTCAGTGTTACTGTAAGTTATAAGAATTAAAATACGTTGACATTCAGAGTAGTGGTGCATATGTGTAAAAATGGGTAGTTAAAACTTTAATGACTGGAGGATCAGTACCAAAGGGAAAATTTAATTTTTTTTGTCTTATTTCCAAATAATGAGTTGATGGAGAACATGTCAGCGGATGAACAATAATTTATTAAGCGAGCACTGATGAGTAACATGGTGGTGTGATGTGATGTTTTTATGGGTTATGCTACCGAGAGGTAATGTTTCGTTAAAAGGTCGTGATTTCACACTAATATTTTTTGAAATTACTGTCAGTTCCTTATATATTGTACTGATTTCCATGCCATGAAGTAATTTACTTCATATGGTAACACTCGTATAACGCATAATTGAGTTGTTGTATTTTTATGCCAAAAGAGGACATGTTGTTATGTTTTCCCAAAAATTCTGTATCAAATCGCAATCTGGCTTCTGATGTTATTGTTTGTCGGTGATACCTATGGGAAGGAGCGAAAGAGTACACAGAGGTGATTCCAAAGCACTCAACCTACTTGAAGTCTATCCAAATATTCAATAGGATTTTCCTGAAGCAAGCTAGGAACAATTTTTCTCTCGCTGTAAAGGCCATCACGATGGATTTTCAAGAGATTTTCCATAGGGTTTCAATGTTCAACTGGTTAATCTTGGAGCAATTTCACTTCTTGTAACTAAGGATTTAATTGCATAAGTCACATACCTATGTGTAGATGTAGAAATATCCTTCAAGAGTCATGTTTTGGCTGGAATTAATGTGCCAATTTTCTTCAAGGATGATTTTAAGGATATGAGTTGGTCTTCAGGAGTTCAGAGGTCTCGGTGGAAGGATAAGTGGAATTTTCTCCAATACATTACCCAATCTTACTTCACATGTGAAGGAAACTACAATCGAGTGAATCTCTACCATTTCTAGCTCCTAGGTCACATAACAGGTTAGTTAAGGATAAACACTCCATAATTTTATGTTAGAAAGTTTGAAGCATTTATATGTTAGGGTTAGATAAATACAAAATACATCTACTCATTTCATATATCATAAAGGTTTCATTAAAATATTGATTGAAATCCATTTGAGAAAGGTTGAAAAGACATGGGAACATTTTTTGTTTTGGGGAGGGTTTGAGCTTGAAACTGTGAAACCAAAAAGTGGTAGAAAGAGAGATAAAAAAGAAAGTCACGCAACCCCAAAAAATAGAAGAGGGGACCTCATACATGCAAATAAGGAGTCAAAAAAAAGTGGATCCAGTTCCTCCTTTAGTTCCTGAATTTCCCAAAGTTCATACCAGAAAAAGTGATAGGATGAGAAAAACAAAGGATACACCTTCTCGCACTGTACCCCTACCTGTAGAAACATAAGTCAACAAACAGATAGAGAAGGGAAAGGGAAAAATGATTGAGCTTGAAACAGAGAAGACACAGGTTGACAAAGAACCCACCTTAAAAAAATATTTAAAGGTGGACAGAGGCCATGCATAAGACCATGGAATAAGCTAAGGTTAAACATAAAACTAAAACATAACACTGAGTTGGAAAAGTAAGTCATCGACGTAGACAAATCTCGTCGAAAGGACTTAATTATCAATAGGGATGAGTCTAAGCTAAAAGAAACCCAAAATTACCAAAGGCTCAAGGAAAGGGATTGCTACAAAGTTCTAATGAACTAAAAAACAAAGAAAAACTAATGTAGATATTCTACTAGAGGGAGCTCGCACACTTGACTAGTTATTTTCATAGCTCTATGTTGATTACCGACTTTTCTGATGGAGTTTTAAGTGAAGGTCGATATCTAACATATTAACAATTTTGTAGGATTAAATTTCGATAAGCGCTGATAGTTTCAGTGTCAGTGTAATTTTGTATTGATTCTTTTATAAACGTGCTGATAACCAACTCATCAGACACCCTGGACCTTATCCAGATTTCAAAGAGTATCAGTCAATTAGTCAGTGTTGGAATATCAGGAGATTCCGAAATGGGTATCATTATAATAGATGCCATTTTTAGCATGGGGATGAGGCACGGATTCAAACAAATCAGGAAGAGTATCAGTCAATGATTTTTACCATGATTAACAGCCAATATTTCAGCAAGCTTTTATATCTTTGATTCAGATATTTCTGACTTTGTGTAGCATATTATTGTATTTTATATACACTTTTTTACATTTAGCAATTTGCGATTAACTATGTATGAGAGACTTGTTTTAGTTTTTAATTTTCCTATAAAGACAAGCTCTTTAGAATGAAGAAAGGTTGGTTTTTTTTTATTAAAATACTTATTTTACGCTGTATATTTTTTTAAATTTTAATGAAGGAATCTTGATTCTGCAACAGAGATTCTTGTGTTAAGAAATTTGGATATGTGTACCCTTGCTTTTGTTTTCCTTTCCATGTTGTCATACGTATGTCCTTCTATGATTGATGTGAGTAAATGAACATAACTCATATTTATTATGCTCCTTCTATATGCTCAGTCATCCATAGTTTTCTTATCTATGTTTTCTAGAATTCATCCTTGTGATGCTCTTATAAGTGTATCCTTTCCTTCCTATTTTGCATTCCATCTCAACAAATTTAAAATATCGAAGTATCTTAGCTACACTTCCTCTATGAATGTTTTATTTTTCTTTCTTGATTAAGCCAAATATTTGACTCCATGACCAATGGAATTCTATCAACCCCGATCATATTTTAAAAGCCTCGTTACAATAGATCTAGTGATTGTTTTAACTATATAACCAGTCATATTCCATTGAGTTATAGAAGTGATCCCCCTTCGTATTGAAAGGGATAGATTTCAATTCAAACTATTTGTTAGAGGTTACCTTAGAGTTTTTCCATCACATCAAGGGTTTTCTCTAAGTGATAATATTTTGTCTCCTAGTTGCACTCCTAGATCATGGGTGAGTCAATAATATCCTCCTTAAATCATTTTGGCATCATCTTCTCCTCAATATCTATTGATCTTTCATTTAGAATATATCTATTTCACAAAACTCTATCATAAAAATTGCCAAGGTTTTCACATTATCACCCAAGATATCCTCTATCTTGTTGACCTTATAATCCAATACACATATCCTCTCCTAATTCATCAATTTTTTGTTTCTAAAACCCTACTTCTTATTTTCATAGGATGCTCCATCAACTAAACTCATAGACATGAATTGTGCACCAACACCTACACCCCTCTTGTTAGTATACACTAATACCAAAGTTGGAACGAATAATATGTCCAAAATATGTAATTAAAAAGTTAAAATATATTTCTCGATTCTCGAGAACTACTACACCAAAATGACATCATAGTCATCTAATGGAACAATGGTAAGACTCATTTTCATCTACTAACCTTTGAGTCTAATCAAAACATATTTTTCTATATAAATGACCATATGCTCTTCTAATTTTACAAACTTGAATTATGTGTATGTTATCTCAAGCGTTAACCTACAATGCTTGGATATATCCTCTTGTAGAAGTGATTAATGATACCATTATCCACCATCACCACAACTCATCTCTCATTGATCTTTTCATGAAAAAATTAATGTTTGTTGGCCAATCACCTTGAATAGGTATGGGATCAGTCACCATGATCACCCCCAAAACCTATAATATCCCAATTACTAGGATCACTATCTATATCAAAGAAATTATCTTTTTCTTCAAAGAAATATTCTTTGCATAACATTCCTTCATGCAAAACCAACACTACTCTATAGATTTTTTATTTTTTCATAATCTATATGCTTGGATCCCTTACCTCCTTTCAATGTCTTCACTTTCCCTTTTTTCATTTTTCCTCATGCCGTTGTCACCATGTTCATCTTCATTTTTCTTAGAATTGGCCTTGTTATTTCTTATTATGTATAACGATTTATCCACTATAGTGATCATTTTTGTAAGTGGTTTCACATTTTGACATCACAACTCCTTTTGTGCCAAAGATTCTAAACTATTCATAAAGTGGAACAAGCTTCCCTTCTATAACATTGCTTTAATCTGAACCATGAAGCTTGAAAAATCCTTTCTATACATTGGTATTCTCCATGTATGCTTAAAAGACAATGGTTGGTTCCTAATAATCCATGCTTAGTTACCCAGTCCAAACTGTGTATGAAATGAATATTTCATTTTTACCCAACGACCAATCCTCTCCTTATTATGTTGGGATGCAAATTCCTTTACTCTTTTTCTCCCCCATAACTTCACAGTTCCCGTTAGAAACATAGAAACAACATCACTTTGGAAATTTGTTTGAACTTCCACTCGTATGATCCAAATACTACTCCATATCCCAATAGAAATTACTAAGTATATTACCACTTCGAGTATCATCATATGATTTCATTGTTTTGATCTTGATCCACGTAAGAAGGTGAATCACACCTTGTCCAATTCCCTCTTCTATACTGTTATCACTCAAGTTTTTTCCTTAGAAGTTATCAAAGAAGGAATAGCCCGAGGTAACCATAAACTAATCTTTTAGACTTAGGTTCTAGCCAACCAAGTCCAAAGAGGGCTCTCTCTTTTTGATTTAACCTTGTTTGAATAAGATTTTAGGCTAGTTCTTAGTGTTCACCATTGTTTTGTTTTGATTGGGTGGTAGAATTAAGAAAACAGATGGGCATAGAAAATATTTATGCTATTGGGATATGGAGTTAATTAAGAAATGCTTAACTCGATTTGATTTATTACTGAGGTAAGAATTCACTGGGTAGGCTAACACACCAACAACAAATCTGCAGGTTTCAATGGATGGAAGTCCTAACCAGGGCCAAGGGAAATGAAGAATCCTTAACTGGGATTAAGATGAAGAAAGGAAGGATGGCCAATAGCAAAGGGAAAGTAAGAATCCTTTACTATGGACTAAATGGGGGATAAAATACGGAAGTAAGCGGGCAATTAAGAATCCATAGACAAAGGCAATATAGTAGAAAACATAAAAGAAAGCAAACAGTTAAAACATAGAGCACTTAAGCTAATTTTGATGATATCATTCCTTGTTTTATTTTAAGATTTATAAGAGACACATGTGAATATTTCATAACATAAAGAGAAGACAATATATAAACATGAGAAAATGATACTTATTTGTTCCAACTGTGCACAAGAATCCAGCGAATTGTCATCATCTTTATTTCATTTCCAGCAAAACTAGTCCAATCTCGAGTATAATAGCTCTTTGGCTAAAAAATAATATTTCTACTAAAATTTATTTTAATCCACCCTAATTACTTCAATTTGTGAAGTATTTATACAAAAATTGATACAAAATATCTCATAACTATATGCGAATTATTCTAGGAAACAGAAAATATCTTCAGCATGAAGATAGAGATAGATGGAGAATTGTTTGTTTATTGTCACTTTAATTGTGACTGTGCTAGTTGTTGTTGCTCAGATTTGGCTCTTACAGTTTGCCTTGTAGTTATGTGCTGGAATCACTTTTATCTTTGACCTACTGATACTCTTTACCTGTGCTGTTTCATCCTGTCTTACATGTTTTACCTGGTAGTTATTTGTTACCTTATAGATTTACTATAGTAACTTATAGTAAATCAGTCAAAATGGTCCACCATTCACTGTCACGTAACTTTGTTCTGATCATTTTCCTGTAGATTTCATCGCTTCTGTATACTTAGAAAAATTGGGTTTGCTTGTGAATAGGTTCTTGACTTCATGTTCTATGTAGAACAAATTTTGCAGGCCAACATAAAGCACTCTTCCAGTGGGTAAGGATTTCACCCCTAAAGGACTAGCTTGGCTTTTGGCCAGCTTGTTTAACTTGTCAACATAATCTTCCTTGGTCATCAACTTATCATGGATCACCATAGGACTGGGGAGTCATTTTTCTCTTAAGATGCCATACTTTAGCATAAAGCTATCAATGCCTATTTGGATGCTCTGACATCTTTTCTCCAGATTAAGCATTAAGTTCCTTTTGGTAAGAACTTTTTTGATTTCTATGATTGTTGTTGTTCTATCATCTATATCCAATTCATCTAGTTGATATCTATTTTTGCTGTTCAAAAAGGTGATCAACTGATTGGCTTCTTCTGGTTTATTTCCCAATTCTTCCACTGTCTTGTGGATTGCCTCTGTAGCCATATTGACCAATTTTGTTTGCTCAAAAATAATCTGAATAGAAGGCCAAACATCATTGATGGAATCAATGATGTTGGTTGAAATAATTTCTCTCATATCTCCAAATGGTTCTTGCAGTGTTAACTCCTTTTCTAGGGCTTTAATCCTTTCTGCCATCCTTAAATTCCTCTGAGTTTTTTCTTTATGTTGTATTTGTACAAGTTTACAATCAGCTTCTAAACATGACACTTGTTCTCTGATCTTCTTGAGCTCAGTGGCTTGGATACTCATTTCTTCCATAGCCTTGATCAATTCTGCAGTTTTCTCTGTGGGTGCTTCTGTGCTGGTCGAAGTTCCTGTGCCTAAAGTAGTACCTGTCATTGGCAATGAGGTCACTGGTGAAATTGTTGGTGCCAATGTAGCCGCCAAGGTAGAGGGTACTATTGTGATAACTATACGAATTACAGTCTGAGGAGCAGTGGCCAACTCACTCTTCTTAGACTGTATCAATTTGTCCAATTCTTTCTCAGTTTCCTTCAATTTGTTATTTAACTTAAGGACTAGGTCCATAAGTTCTTCCTCCTTCTATGTATCCAACACCTCAGCTATTTAAGGATGATGAAGAGGTGGAACCTTAAGCTGTTTCTTTAGTGTATCTATGTCATTGTTTTTCTTTTTTATCAACTGCTTTGCTACTTTACTATCCTTGGGATCATGTCCCAACGCTATGACCAAGTCCTCTAAGGACTTTTTCTAGTGCCTTTGGCATGAGAAGAGGCCTTTTCCAACTGGAATTGGGCTGAGATGCTATTCACTAAATTCTGAAGTTGGTGAGCTACTATGCCCTTGCTAGTCAATGTGGAATACACCATTTCTCTAGTTTGTTTATGCAACTCAATTTGGTCAATAGGATGGATATCCTTTGCCATGACCTCAAAATCTGTCTTAAGATAATCTGCCATTGATTTAGGTTGTTGTATGGTTGGCTTGAGAAATCTCATCTGCATCTTGCCTTCTTTTATATCAAAGTTTGGCATTAGCTTTGTTTGGTTTGTTGGGGCCATCCTTACATAATGTGCACAGATTTGCACTTTCAACCTTTCATTCCTTGCCTTGATTTCGTTGTATTTCTCTTTGATGTCTTGGCTTTTTCTCCTGTGAGCCCTGAAGGAGGATACTTCCACACTCTGTTGCCTTTCCAAAATTTGATTTTGAGAGGTGGAAGGTTCTTGTGTCCCTCCTGAAGGAGTGTTGTGCCTGCTTTCTGTCCTCTCTGCTCCTGAAATCCTGGCTATCTCTTCACTGTATTCTTTCTCTGCATATGGGTTTAACCTTTCCCTCTTAGCATAGGCTTAGGGAGCAGGCCTGCTAGAAGGAGTGGCCTCATTTCTATATCTCTTAAGGCTCCTCTCCTCATTAAGAGGAGTTTGCAAAATAGGAGGATTGTTCATGATTTGTTCAGGTTGAGCAAGCTCCTCTGAAATTTCAGGCTGCTCAAATTCTTCTTGCTGTTCTGAAAGCTCCGGTTGTTTTGATGGGTATGCTTGTTCTGAAGATTCTAGCTGACCTGATGGTCCTACATCTGTTGATGGATCTGCTTTTGTCTGCCCCCTATGGCCTTATGCTTAACTCTGAGATTGAGATTCTCCTGGAGCCTGTACAAAGGAATCCTCATGAAGTCTTCTGTCTAAGTCCATTAATACATTATCAACAACAACCTCTATATTCTATTGATCTATCAAACTGCCTTCCACCCATACGGATTGATTAACATATTGTTCAATTTTAGGGATCCTATGATGGATGTAAGGAGATAGTCTATTCTTTTGTCTCCTATTACAAATGAAGCTGTAGGGGTCATAGGTCCACATGAAACTCTGTTTCAGTTTCAATCTTTCGAGAATTTCATCTTCCTCCTTTCCTGCTTCCCTACTGTTAGGAATGAATGGGCCCAATTGATATTTTATTCTAAGTTGGGCTTTCTTCTTGGATTTTACAAAGTGTACCACATCTGAATTTATCATTTGCCTATAGTACTCCAGAGCATATAATCTCATGGGGAGGTACTTTGGCAATTTGTAAGGTGGTAATTCACATCCAAATTTTTTTATTTTAGTATGGTTTTGGTACAAATACCAATCCCCTACTTTGTACTATTTTGAAAACTACAGGACCTTTAAGATGTCTTCACTGATTCTGGGTGGAGGGCTTCCTAGCAGCATGGTTGTCATAGGATAAACAAAGAGGTCTATGAAGTCTATATAGGATTATTGAGAATCAAACCGATGAATTAAAGAAGTCCAAAAGATCACTGATCAGGGTTTTCCTTTAGTATCAAGCTTTTGGAGGGAAATTGGGAACCTATCAGCTTGGAAGTACAAGAATAAATGATACAAAACTGAGGAATATTTAAACACTCTTTCATTTTCCAACCTCATGAATTGATCATGCATTCTATCAGCAATAAACTTTGCATAGTCAAATATGATGGCTGGTCGTTGGTCAAGAGAGTAGATTGACATAATGGATATTATAATCTCATCAATATATTCACTGGTGGTGTAGCCTAGTATACCAGATATCATATCTATAATATCTCGACCAAGGTTGGAGAATATAGTCCACAGATAAGGAGGAGGGTCCTTTGGGATATACTGTTCCTCTCTGATAAAAGTGAGTGTAGGGTACCTGTTTAGCATGTCTCCAATGGAAAGAGGGGTTAGGCTTTGGCTTGGCTACAATTGAAGCATCTGGCTAATGGATTTAGCAGTGATAGTAAACAGAATAGACTGGTCAGGAGTTCTTACTACCCTTTGGATAGGATCATAGTTCATGTGGTAGTAATGTACAATTTCTAGAAATACATGCACTCTGGGGAACTGGTACATAGGCCAACCTAATTCCTAAAGTCCAATGGAGTCAGCCTGGTTCAGGTACTAGTCTCTATACTTGCAGAAGAGTTTCAGAGGGGATTTTGAGACTGAGCTGTCTTTTATTTAGAAATATTTTTTTGAAAGTGGAATATGGTCTAAATTCCCGTGGGGAGTCATAATGGGCATGACATTCAGTGCAATTGGGGCTTCCATCGCTAGTTCTTGTTGATTCAAGGACAGGGCAAAAGGTTTCGGGGAAATTGGGAACAACTACTCTATTTTAGATTATTATAGGATTACCAGGTGGCTTAATTGACTAAATTACTTAGCATTTAAAGAAATTTAGCTCAGGTTTGGCAAGAAATTAGGGTTTCTTAGTTGGAAATGGGAGAAATACCTAGTTTTGGCTGTTTGGACAGTGAAATGATGACTGTGCACTGTTTTCAGGAAGTGCATGGGTCTACAAGGTGGTCTGGAGTTCAGCAGTTACGAAAAGTTGACGGTTGATAGCAGGTTTCCAATTGAACGTGCTCTGTGCTTTGCATGGAAGCCATAACATCATTTTAATGATAAAAAACAAAAACAATGAGTTTTTTGGCTTTATGTGTAAAGTCAATGATATTAGCGGGTGTAATGGGAAAACGATAGTTGGCGCCAATCAGAGGATGTGACAATTTGTCATGTAGCAGAGGCAGTAAGTGGAGGTAGTAAGCGGGATCCATCGCATCGATTTTCAGGAAAAATGGTTTTTGGGGGAGGCCACTCGATGCCATTCATCGGGCACCACATAGTGGCAAAGTGAACAATGAAACTTCTCACATCGGGTGGGTAAAGGTCGGCCTTAGGAGGCTACTCGATATGAGCGTTAGCCATTAGATATGAAGGGGTCAGATCGTATAGTGATCGGGGGTGTGATTTGGTCAGGGAGTTAATGGAGGGGCCCGACGGGTTATTAACTATGGCTTAGGATGGATTGATGACGTCGGGGGCGATATGATTGGCGGAGCATGTTATTAATTAATCAAAGTTTGATTAATTAAGCCCTTTTCATTTGGCGGAGAGTTATGGCTCTTAAATAGTCGTGCAGTGACTAATTATTCCATTTAATTAATTTCCTACTAAGGTTTATATTTCAAACCATCTAGGGGGGGGATATTACCATATGTGATTTTAATAAAACTTATGGGAAAGGGGGTTTTTCTTTTCAGGAGTTAAATAAATAATAAAAATTAGAGTTAATATGAAGCGAAAGCGGGAAAGAAAATGCACTAAGTATAATGTATTGATATTTGTTTCTATATCCACATCTACACATCATTACTTAGGCTAACTGCTTTTTTGTGGCTTTTTTGTGGGAAAAATGGGTTTTATGTAGGGTTAATTACTTTCCCTAGGTAAATGATGATTTCACCTTAGGAAAAGGGGTTTTTAGATGAAATAAATGTATTATAGAGGATGTGAATGTTGGTAAGGGGATTTTAGTACTTAGACCCTATAAGTTATTGGGCCGAGGGTCCGGTCCCTCCAAAAGTCAGAGAAATTCTCTAAGCCCCTTTAACTTAAGGTTTTAGGTACTTTTGATATTAGTTATGGGAAATTAGTGAAACTAGAGGTAAAATGAATGGGGAAATTAATCATTTGACATTAGGTAACTGTTCAATTATCATCCATACTTTAACAACTTGATGATGAAAGTAAATGATATGATTTTATCCAATCAATCACCATAACTGTGCAACCATACAACTACTTACCCATCTACTCATCCTACCATTTTTTCTACTCTTTATTAGGGTGCACTTAAGCTGGTAAACCCTTATCAAACATTTTTATTTTCCTTTTACAATAGAAATCTATCTAATTCTATCCTTATTACATCTAAGGGCTCAGATTAAATAGTTGAGCTCCTTTTATTTACTCTACCTATCTACTTATTTGCCAAGATTAAACAGTTTTGTCAGATTTTATTCTCTATCTCTAAGCATGAAATTCAAATCATGGAATAACCAAGATTAAACTTTTTGGTTACCACGGATTGTGTCATAAACAACAAGTTTCACACAATCATTACATAAAAAGTAAAATAGTAGTGGCATTTGGACTTTCACACTTTCATGGCCTCTTTCGTTTTCTTGGGGTTCATTTTTTATCTTTTTTTTTTTTACCTTTTTTCATTCTTTTTGTCCCTTTATTTTTCTTTTGGGACATAACCTCTTTACATTTTTAAATTTTTTGATTTTTTACAAATATGGAAAAAATTTGCAGAAAGAAAAGGTATGTACATATTACAGAGTTGACGTTAGACATTCAAAAATTATGATACCTATTGGTATAGGAACATAACATATACTACAATCATACTTTGTTGATTGTGTAAACCATGGAGAATGGACGTCAACTAATTTTGTGGCGCCTTAAACCTGAATATAAAGTTCTCTTCTGCTAGTTATATTATCACATTGGTACCATCCTAAACATTGTTCATATATCAATTGAAATTTGTTACCATTCATATAATCCTTGTTTCAATACCTTCCATCTTATTTATATGCCCACATAATGAATACAACAATTGATAAATAATAATTTCTAAAGAAAATATTTGTTCCATCATTTTGGTAGATTTTTGTCTCTCTCTATGTTATTGCATCCTTATTGTTACCTAGCCATAGATGATCACTAATGAGTGGACTTATCCACATGACCTTGTTCTTCCAAAAACATATCATAAAACCCCTATCTTGACTCATTGCTGTACTCAACTATTATATGCTACACTATTGACACAAATGAAGAGTGATTTTTGGAATTGTGTTCTAATACTCCATATCATCATAATGTAAGTGGTAAAAAGAACGAGGATATATTTAATTTAGGATCAATACCACATATGATGCCCCAGTAGTCGAATTGGTAACCCAACTTGACTTGGCACTCCCAATTCACCCATCACTATTAGCTGTCTAGCACTACATTTCATTTCATCCTTTCAAATTCATTTATCTAAGATTTTGCGATTTTGAAGTACACCTCACACCCAATCCTAGTCTTATTTCAAGTTTTATCATACATTAACTTCATTAATTAAATTTTTCCATAGAAATAATAAATCATAAACATGGTATGCACGAGTACACAAGTCTTATGATTGAGTGGCCCAAATGCAATGTAAAACCCATGTTCTTACAAAGAATATAGAAAGGAGTTAGATATTATGCAATGATGCAACATTAGATTCATGTGACTCACAAACACATGTTTGTGCCATATACAACATACAATACTAAAAAAAGTTTATATACATAACCCTTTCACATCCAACATGTGCTCTCCTTTGATGGAACAGAGATAGAAGTACAACCCATGTGAAATCTCCCCTTCTTTTCATCTCCCTTCACTCATGTCTCACACTATGAAAAATATCTCTCTTTGTTGTGGTCATGCACACCTCTTGTGTGAACCTCAATTTGTGAATTTCTTTCTGATTGATGATCCTCTCTTACCACTCATTCCATTTTGTTTATGTGGAGCATGCAATGTTGGTTGGAATAATGCATCATTCCTATTAATGCTCCATTTCACCTCCCTCTTACAAAATTACATAACATTTTTCCTTCACACACACATTCACTTATGATTTGGCATGATTTCACCCTTGGGCATGCCAAACCAACATTATTTTTCACCTCTAACACATGTCTTTTTGTTATATCACATGTTATCCAACCCTCATCTAAACCTCCACACCCTATCTAATACCTTCCCATTAATTATCCTCATCGTTTTGGATCTCAGTGCAACCTCATTGTGTGTTCAAATTGTACAATTATGTTAACCAACTCCATTTTTTATGCACCCTATCCATATCTCTTACCTAGCTTGCACTCAACACCCATGTTCATCTATAAACCCCACATTTCACCCTTTCACATGTGTGGTGTGTCTACATGTTTGTACATTTCTTGCCACACCATTTTTCCACATCCTACTCATCCTATACCCCATGTGTTAACGCATACCTCCCACTCTCAATCCAAACACCACATTTTGTTTTTCACTTGAACAACAATTGTTAACCTCTCTCCAATGTCTCTAGTCATGTGACCAATCGATGTTTGTCTATATATTTAGATATATTTTGCTATGAGTACCCATTGATGTTGTGCCACCCTGACTATTATAGTGTTGTGGAACAATTTTTTGCAATAGCTTTTCCTACGACACACTTGTTGTTATGGTGTTGTGATGCTATTTATAAAAGACCCCATCTATTTTAGTGTCTAAATAACTTTATTACTAGGTTGTTGTGACAATCATATTGTTACACACCTCTCTTGGTACAATGTTGTGAGACCCCTTCTATTATAGGGCCATGACAACATTCCTACAACACCTTTTATATTATGTTGTTGTGACACCCTTGATATTATAGTGCTATAACATTGTTGATGTGACACCTGTTCTTTTATGTTACTAGAGAATCCTTGTTGTTTCAATGCTACGCCACCGTCATTATGATACCTATGTTATTACATTGATAATACACCCTACTCTTATGTCATTATGGAACCATATAAGTTTTACAATGTTGTGATACCATTATTGTTAGACTATTACACCCTGCTATTGCTTCAATAACACCTTGCCATTAAAATTTTATTGATTCCATATCTCAAGTGAATCAATGGTGATTTTCTGTGACAACAATAAATTCCCTTTGAGATTTTTTATTGGATTTTCTACTTTTTTGAATTTTTAAATGATAGAGTGAGATACTTCATTTTGGTTGAAGGTAATATCTCTATCATTGTAATTAAATGTTATAGGACCTATGCTTGGGTTTTTTCTTTATTCCCTAGTTTAAATTAGATGGTTCATGTTCTACTATGTGTCTTATCTTCAATATTAACACTAGGTGGGGGGAAACAATGTCCATATGAAAGATTAGAAGAAACTCTTCTTTCCTTTCCATTAGCAACCTGATTAATAGACTACTTGTGTTTTTGATACATTGCTACGCATTTTATCTTATTAATACAATTCGATAGTTTATATGGAATATGGCCATGCTTCTATGCTATAGGTTTGGTTTCCGTAGTGGAAGGACAATACCCAAATAGAGACACAACTATGTTTCTAGTGAAAATTGATATAACCTATACCAAAATTACAAAAGAAAAATAAATATTTCATGGCATTGATTAACATATATTAATGCCCTTTAATGTAGTCACATTAGTATAATTTTTCAAATATCCAAAAAAACTATGACTATATTTGTCTTATCATAGAGTGTTTTGAGCTTAGATGGTTATGATACATGTCTGTAATATATGTCTAATTGAATTCAGTCATTTCTGCATGCATTTTAAAGGAAGCGTTCTTATTCATTTTTCAGTTGTTATCAAACAAAAATATTTGTTTCACATAAATTTATATGAAAATATTTTTTTTTTTATTACTTGTTATGATTTTTAAACCTCCACAGCAAATTACCTTCGGTTAAACTCTTTTACCATATATTATCTCTACTCAAGTGGTGTAAAATTAAAATAATAAAATTGAGTGTAAATTTTGGCCAAATTTTAAATTTTTGGCATGTTGTATTATTTATTGTTATTTTTTAAATTTATAAATGATATACAAGTGCAAATTACTTTTTTGGTTTTGGAATAATGAGAATAATTAAAAGAGGTAGCTCCTGGAGAGTAAAAAGGGTTCCTTCATTTTCTCTTCCTTCTAGTTCTTATGTAGCAGTAACAAAGCCTTCCACTATTAGTTGTTATGGAATAACAATAAGCTACCTTCTAATCCTCCTCGTGCTTGGAGATTTTAGGGATTTTAGTGAGGAATTAAAGTATGGAATGGAATGGTGAGAGTTTGATATGGGACAAGGGTGGTCATGAATGGCTATCAAAGGTGATGATGTGGTAATGAAAAGTAAAGGTGATGTTGTTCCCACAAACTAAATACCCTTTATATCCTTAGAAAGAAATTAAATGGTGAAAGATGCAGGACATAAGAAAATGCAGAAACAAAGGGACTTAAGTGTTTTCAAAATACAAGTTTAAAGTATTCGATGAAATTGATAAACAAATATCTAGAAGAAACATAGTTATACCTTACTATGAATATCATGGAATTGCAACAAGTGTATGATTCTCTGCCAACACAATGGAAAAGAGAAAATATGTCTACAAATAATTCAATTACATTTTTATGAGGTTTTAAGTTTTTCATGGTGAATATATTCAAGAATGACTACTTATTCAATATCTTTTTCTGCTACAAGATTTTATAAAGTAGAAATGTTTCTCCTTATTTAAATGTTCTTCGAATATTTTTTATACTATTGGTGCTTATGTTGTAAATATTAAGGCCTTCAAATTCTTTTTATTATGAGGAAACCTTATGCTTGTTGGTGCTTGTTCTTTTGTTGCAACACCTATTTCTTTTCTTGTATGAGATTCTTTTCTCGTATGAGATTTCCCTTGTATTTGGTTGTTATGTGGTAATCTCATGGGTTATTGGTCTTGATTCTCATGTAGCAACACCATTGTCTCCTTAGACATTGTTTTTTATGTCTCCTTTTTATTAGTGGTGAATTTGTGAAGTATTGCAAAGAATAGAAACATACTACAAGAGTCGTATCACATGCTTGAAATGTTGAATGAGAATGAAATGAGCTAGATTAGAGTAGTAGTAGGAAGGTAATAAAATTCTTGGAGATATCTATTTAATTAGTGAAACTCAGAAAGGTAGATTAACATTATAAGCGAGCCAAGTTACTTTTTTGGTGGACTAGGAGTTCTTGGACCGAGGATTAGGAAGTGGTGAGGATGAAGTTGTGAATTGATGGGAATGGTTCTCTAAAGGATACTGAAGCAAAACATTGAGCTTCAATGGTAACCACATAAACAAAATAACTTCATGAACCTTAGTATGAAATAATTTTGAATCAAGAAGAAGGAAATGTGTGGACATACTATGGTATTGGTGAAATGAGTAGGATGAATATTATGCCTTCTAAAAGGATTCATTTGTTGCAATGGGAATTGACTTCTCAAACACTAGTTTTCACTTAATTCTCAAATCAATTCTTCATTTTTGTTATTCTTGATCTATTTGTAACCTTAACTAGAATGTCTTAGTGTTGTTGTATTTAGCTATGACACTATTGGAGCAATCTAAAGGAACTTAATATTCAAATCACGATGCACTATTCTACAATTCTCCCAAAAAATCAAGCACATGTTGAATAAAGAGTTTAGCGAGGATTAAACTTTCTAAATATGGAAGAAGTCGGGGAACCCCTACAAACTATGGATGGTTTACATTTTTAGGATAAGTGATTTATATCATGACTATATGTGTAGAAGTTGCACCACTTTGGCATGAAATTTTGACTTCAAGAATCATCTAGGCATGGATTGGTTATTTTAACCTTCTTGCAACATACAAAATACTAAAACCTATCGATAATAAAACATGAGATCGTGGAAGAAGAAAGATGAACAATATTAATTCTTCCCACAAATACACAAATAGTGCATATAAATCATATGCAAAGAAAAATAAGCAAATAAAAATTCATTTGTTTTACCTATAAAGGAATAATGGCTTCCTTAAAATACGAATAATGGCTTCCTTAAAATACGCACTAGTATTTTTATCAATAAAAATACTTGAAGTGATTTTGAAGCCAAAATAAAGTAGAATCACATGGTTATCTTGATTATAAATAAATTTTGAAGGATTCTTAAAGTGATATGCCAAACATGCTCCGGAATAATTAACTTACTTGACTGAGTTGTTTTTTATTTTTAGTGTAGAACAATAATCATGGTTTTGGATAAAATTCGTTTGATTGATAATGGGTCGATACGATTTCCACTACAAGGGAAAAACATTGTAATAGAGGTTTGCATACATTGTAGTATAGGTTTGGCAAAGCCTTTTAGTGCTTAAAAAGTTTCCCAAATTTTTCAAAATGACTTTTGCTACATCCTCTAGTATACCGCATAGAGGTTTTAGTAGAACTTTAAATAAATGTTCCTTATAACTCGGAAAAATTGGTGGGAGGAGGCAATAACAAATGCTTTTCTAATGGTGTGTTCATTATTATCATACGTTGGTGCATCTATAAAATGTCCGCAGTAATGCATTTGTACTTTTCACTAAGAGCATTACACCCCATATATGTCGTTTCAAAACCAACAACACTCATTCTCCTAATAACATTACACATTGGGCCGTTACTTCTCATCTTATGGAACACTAACACTTGTATATTTTTTTAGAAACCAGGATTTATTTTTTTCTTTAAAAGTTTCCTCATGTGTGACACACCATTTATTATTATGGTATGAATGTACTAATGTTTATAGATCATTTATAGCATTGTCTATTTCAATTGAAGAACTAACGCATAGAAAATAGTAAATCACTAGTAAGATATATTTATGGAAACCAACAGGGGCGTTAATTCTTTCTAAGTACTCGTGTGTATGATAAATATACACGTTATACTATTTTGAAATGGTAAATATAATCCTACATTTTTGTTTAAAGTGACTACACTCTTCATGATTATATCACCAGTGTGGTAATATAGATTACAGTCAATAGGGCATGCTGATGATAAAAGTGCATCGATGTGTATTTTTATAGTAGGTAGTATTAGTAAGTTCAAAATAAAGAAATCCACAAATATGCATGTATTTCAATGTTGTTTTTGGTAACAAATTTTCAATTAATTATATAAAAATTGATTATTTTTATAACAATATTTATTTTCATAGTTATTACATTTTGATATAATGATTGTATTAACATATTATTTGTCTGGCATATTACACTTGTTTTTAATGTAGTAAGTTATCTAATATATTAATTAATTGAAAAAAATATTATAACATTAGATAATGTAATGTAATTGGAAACCAATTTATTATATATTTATAACAAACACATCATCAAATAAAATGAGACATATTAATGGTCCAAAATAAAAAAAACACATCCAATGCATAATTGGTACATCTTTTGGTAACCTATAAACATAAAATTGGGGAAATAAGTACATTACATTAAATAAATTTTGAATATGTGATTGTCATTCTTATTGGTAAGATATCTTTGTAGAATTGGGACAATATGTCAAACACATTAAACAAAATCCTTTATTTTCATGAAACAGTGTTCCAAAACATACAAAATATAATTATATTGATTGGCATTCATTACACGATCATTTGTTTTCATCACTCAAGAAACACCCATGCCTCATTTCATCATCACATACAAGTGATAGTGTACTTAAGTTGATTAACCTAGTGTATTGTTCATCAACTTATTCTTCATGTTCCATCTCTTGCTCCTCCATCTACAAAAATAGAAAAGAAATGCAATATTTATATCTACATGTATATATTATAATCTACATTATTACATATATCTAAAGGTAAGCTGGATAAAAATGTGCTTGATACATAGCACACATTCTTTCTAAGCTATACTTTATGCCTTCTTTATAAACATATTATTCTAGATCCTTTCAATACAGGTTTCCTCCATGTTTAATATGCCATGAAAATGCATAAATATAATTAATATAATTGTAATGCCCCACTCTAGTCCACTAACAGTATTATGACATTAAAATTTATTTTTCCTTAAGGCCCACACTATATTCCTTGAGGACCTCAGGTTGAGGATTTGGACACATGACTCTATTATTAGTGGTTGTGATGTTTATGTATATTATGATGAACTTAGCATTAATAGTTATGTATGTTATATATTGGTATTATGATTATTGTAGCATTAATGGCTATGCATGTTCTCTACTGATACTATGATGATTGTACCATAAATGGTTATGTTTGGTCTGTATTGAATTTATGATGATGATAACAGTAAATGATATGTATGCTTTGTACTGATATCATGATGATGATGGCTTTGATGGATATTTATGTTTTCCATTATGTATTGATGTTGATAGCTTTGATGGATATGTATGTTTCCATTGATGTTATGATGATGATAGCCATGATGGATGTGTCCCCTATGTTACCTACTTGCATTAGTTCTAGTTCACAATGAACAATGATGTGAATGACTAGCTAATGTTGATGATGGTATTATGACAATGACTACCATTGAGAAACCTTGTTATTGATGATTATTGAGTATTGCAGGAAACCACCAAAGGCATCCACATATGTCAAGTTGACGAAAACTGGGTTGATGAAAATTTATATTATTTTATAATTGAAATTCTAAGTCAATTTTGAAACTTGCTGTATATGTTTATCTATATTCTGTTGATATGTTAGTGGTTGTAGGAATAGATTAGCTGCTTGGCCCAATGACTCACATATGGGTGATGGGGTTGTACAATTGGATGGAACTGCATGGGAGGGGTGGGACAGTGTCCCTGATCTCACCCACTAGCACTTCCATTGTGACTTGGGATGGAAAGGTTGAAACACCTTTGCCTTGAAGATCATGATGTCATGAGGGCAGATCCCAAAGTTGGGTCGCTCACGAGGATTTTACCATAGAGCGCACATCAAGGCAGATTACTTGATCCTCAACACCATAAGTCTCTCTATAGAAGGCAACATAAGAGATGATAATGGTCTCTATCATTGCACCTATACTTTCCCTCATAGCCACTACATGCTTGAAGGGCAAGTGGCATGGAACCCTTGGAACGAGGGAATTCCTTGAAGTGCACAATCAACTTGGCACCCTTGGCATCACAAATAAACTGTTAGGCGTGGCACCCTTGGAACTCCAAGGGAATTTCTTGAAGGGCATGAAAAACGTGGCAGCCTTGGCTTCACAAATAAACTTTTATGCATGCCACCCTTGGAACTTCAAGGGAAGTTCTTGAAGGGAACGACCCAACTTGGCACCCTTGGAGTCACTAAAAATAAATAAACTAATAAATATAATCAAGATAAGAGAACCAGGTAAATTCACATCAAGGGTAAATGATTTTAGAAACTGAGGTAATTAAATCAAGAATTAAACTTGGGTTAAGATTATCATAGGAAGAAATAAAATATTTTACCTTAAAAACTCTACCTTTCCAATGTTGGAAAATACTAGGTAGATAATGTAGTTTAATTAGGTAAAAAGGGGAAAGAGGGACATAAATGTAATGATAAATATTAATCCTAAAATAGTTAAACCTCATTAAGAGAATATGATGGTGAATTAAAATAATATTAATAAATTAATTTTTAGAGAACCTCCATGTTGCAACAACCAACATAAGAATATACATTTAAGAGATAACTTGAGTTAAATTAGTGAGTAGATAGGGGATCAAATATTGACTTATCAATTGAATTTAGTAGTGAACACAAATTAAGGAGTAAAAATCGGGATCAAGAGACAACTAGGAGAAGAAATAGGAATCTTGTTGAGGCAAGAAAAAATATTAGATTTAAATTAAAAGTTAAGTAAATAATTTTGGAGACCCTTGATGAGAGAGTGACACATGGGTGGGTGAATAATCTAACTATTGAGTTATCACAAATAATTAATTACGCATGAAATTCCAAGTGTCACCTATGAGGAATCCTATAGAAGAATGGGCAGGCCATGGGAGAATGAACTTTTTCTTTACCCTATGGTTGGATGGATGAGATTATGTCAGAATAGTGACTACAAGCTATAGTGAATTTCATGAGGTAGAGAAATTTAGAGAGGGACTCTTGAGCCAAAGAGTGCTCTCCTCTACCATATATTACATTCCTCGATTGTACAACCCCATTGCAACTCGGGGGCCTGCGAGGAAGGAAAGTACACAAGGATTAGGCTTGGAGGTCAACCGATGGGTCATTGCATTTGGTTAAGCATGTCAACATTCACACTTGGAGGCGATCAACAACAAAGGAGGGAAAATAGAGGCAATTCATGTTTGAATCTTGTTTTTGTATGAATTCATTATTTTTTAGTTAATAATATCTAATTTGATGATATGTTCAATGAAGTGAATTTCAGAAAGGTTTTATATAATGCTCAATAATTTTTGAGCTCCCAACACTATTTTCTTATGGTGGTACTTTTAGTTTATTTAAAGAAAAAAAATATGGTTGGTCCCTACACTTGGTATCAGAGCCATGTTCAACCCTTCAGACCTATGGGCCCATGCATGCATGACTAGTCTTTTTAGATATCTACTACATTCTGGTATCAAAGATATAAATATTTTATCTCTACCATATGTCGGGCTCACCTCAATTACTTTAGTGGCTCCAAACACTTCAAATAAAAGCAATGCCAAATGAATGAGAAAGCTTATGATCATGGGAAAAAAATTCCAAACTAATCCCTATTGAAGACAACAATTGCTACAATTCATCCTAAACCCAACCTCAAAAGGAAAAGGCTTATAGAGTAACTCCCCGATTGTGGCAAACAATAATGCTTGTAATTTGTACAAAACATGCAACACCAGTTTAAAAGAGCTTTCAACATTAAACTGGCTACAAAATATAACCATGTTAAGATACAACTCACTCAATGGGCTCATTAAAAAAAATCACCTGCACTAATGATTTACTTTCTTTACTTTTTTTAAAAAGTCATTTCCCAAGAGATCTCCACATTTTTAGCTTGTTGCACTGATATAATAATGCACAGATATATTGATTCTCCAAAGAACATATGCAAACATACTCACAATGCTTGGAATTGAGTGCATGTAGCACAATAAATTCTCAACCTTGAAATGGAACGAACTCATTGCAATGAAGGTGTCTTAGTAGGCAGATTTGTCATTTTTTCACTAGAAAAAAAATTGAAAATCCACCACACGAGAGACTACCAGAAATACATATTCCCCTTCTTCCAATCAGATGTATAGAGTTATAGAAGCAAAGAAATATGCAAATGGTACCAATCAATCACTTTATGCGGCGCTTTATGACCATTACGCTGTTATGATGTACATGTTGTAGCCTATGGAATAGGTGATCAACAAGGCGAGGTTCATAGAGTTGGGCACAGGTAGTGATGCCAGAACAATGGCATATGCCAAGCAGTTCTTCGTATTTCTTGCAAACTCGTGAATCTTGTCAATTTAAAAAAAGATGATAAAGGAAATCTTAGGCTCACTGAGAACAAATGGCTCAAATGGCCTTAAGCAATCAATTTGTGTGCTTGGATGCACATTGATGTATTACGATATGTTGTCCTTTTGATTGGATTTCATACAGAATATTTTATGCTCTCTATGGAATCATTTACTGGTGAAATTGGACTCGTAAATATTGTATTCACTCTGGAAATGTATCTTTTTCTATTGGGTAAATACATGTGGAACCATTGTGATTACCATTCTTTCTAGAGAATGTCTATCTGAATTTGATTTTACAGGATTTTGCCTCATACACAGACATTTTGTGGAAAACTGAAAGATCTTTGGCCAATTTTTGCTGTTGTGATCTTGAATTTTTGAAAAATTAATGGATTCGTTTTCTAATATCTTGATCCGTCATAGGCTGAAGGGCACGAGAGTTTTGGATTTGTAATAGGAAATTGATGAATACTTTTTAGGTGTTTGCACTTCGACTCTCTAAATATATGGAAATCGATTATAATTTCTTTCTATTGTGATCCTTCCAGTGAGATTTATGCACTTTTAAATCTCCTCGATCTTTGATTTTGATTTAATGCGTTTCTGTATAAAGGTTGTTTTGGACAAACAAAAAGCTATCTCAACTGAGATTACCAAGGATTGCAAGAATTGAAAACTCTGTCAAATAATTTAATGCACTTTTCTGATGTGTCGATTTTCTCAATTTAGGCGATATCTTTAAGATCTCAAAATTACATCGCTAGTCATGTTTGAGGAACATTTACATTTTCTTTTCATTTCTTTATAAACAAGTCTATGATTCTTTCCGTCTCTTCCACTGTTTGACCTATTGTATATTTTTTTGTCTATAAGAAATCCCTTCGCTAGATGGAATATGCATTTATTTTAAAATGTTGTGACTTGAAGTTGGGTAAGCTATGGATAGAGCATTTCTATATCCATTCAAACTTCAGAAATTTGTGAAAAGCAAAAACAAAGCAATGTGACATCTTTGGAAATAGAGAAACAAATGAAAATATGTTGTGTACGGCATTAAATAAGCATGCAGCATCCCTAAGAGGCACACATGCTATAAATTGTTGCGTTTAAATTCCCTAATGTTTCTAATACACTTCACTTCCCATGAAATTAAGTGGAACTAGCAATGTAATCTCCAAGCTACTAATTGACTGTTCTGATGGCATTTCGATATGATTATACAGTTCTTCATCTTTTCTATCAAATTTTGACCTGTGTTCTGTTAAAACCAAACATTGAATACCTAATCAGGTTTCCAACCTGAAATATATTTATTTAAAAGAACCAATTTATACACAAGAATAGCGAATGTAGATCCCATAATTTCATAATCAAAGAATGATATGACTTGGCTACATTGTGATTCAAGCTATGTATATCTAGTTACTTGAAGAATGTCTTCTCCTAGATTTATTCAAACTGAAGTAATCAAATAAGGGTGTTTCTGGTACATAAATGAGCTTCACAACGGCAACTTCCAACAATTCCAACTCTCAGAATTTTAATGGAAAATCTAATAGTAAAACGGGTGCAACTAGTTTTTTCTGACACAATTCGAATTGGTGGCCGCGATTAGCATTTTCTTCATTTTGAAGTTATATTTGATATGTACATATTGGACCATGACTTCTGTCAAATACCAATTTCCTAAAGTTCCTCGTTCCATTGAAGAAATTAAATTTGTCAAGTAAGTTATTTGTTGTTCCTCGTTCCATTAAAGGATTCAATTTCTTGAGTAAGTTATATTTCATTTTATTTTCTAAATTTTTGTTGGGGTGAATTGTAGCTATATGGCTAGCTTTTGTCAGGTTTTAGTTTTTGTTTGGATTGTTTGCTAGAATAGACACTAAAATAAAACATCCTCATATGAAATTTCAATAAAATTGGATTTCACTTTTTATAGGAGGTTTTGAAAGTCGTCGAGTAATTAATTAGAGGTTTGTTTTCTTCTGATAATTTCCCTTTAACTCACCAATTAAGTGAAGTTTTCTCACCAATTAGTTGAAGGTAATTTTCTGTAGAGCCATGGAAGATTTTCTATTAATTTATTGAAATTATTTTGAGTATCGTTGAACACACAAAACAAATTTAAGAAATGCAACAAAATCCAATAGCCTTATCCCCTATCGTACAAGGTTGCATAGTCAGCGGCATATGGAAGATGGTACTTGAAAACGACATCACAACTTATTAGCCACTGATGTTGTTTGTCAATGTTAAATATGATTGCTTACCACTTCCATGAACTAGGTTTATATTTTAGCGGCCCTTTTACATATGGGCATGAATTCTCAAGCAAAACATCAAAAAAAGTTTTTCAGAAAAGTACCCACCTCAAAAATATTTTATTTCTTATATATGTAATTGTTGCAATCTAGGGGCTGGAACACAAGACATTTTACCTACAGATATAGATCATTGAAGAAACACATAAAAGAAGAAAAGATACAATGTTTACATGGTTCTTGTACCAGGTTTCTTCTGTTATATATTAAATGGAAAGGGTGTTTCACTAGAAAAAATGAAGCAATGGATTTTAACATAAAATTTTCAAAATTCTAACATGCCCTTGTGCCTCTAACCATAGTATTGTCACAGAGGCTGCTTGGTCCAAAATATCCCTAGCTTATGTTGGAATCGTTTCCGAAATTTTGAAGTCCTTTACATAAATCTACTCGCTATATATTTGGATCCACGACCCTCGGCTACAAGATCTTTTGTTGGTGACAGTAATGGTGTGGAATTCGTTTGAGCAATCACTGATTGAGTTGATATCATAATTCCTTCCACTTGTTTGCTATGCTCATATGTAACATGAGTTGTCCTAAGAATTTATATTTCCATTTGGAGATCAGAGCATTCATGGTTAATGGCATGTACCTTCTAGTAGTATACATTTCAATTTGGAGTTTCTAACCCATGTCACTACAAAAATAAAAAGCATAATCATCTTAAGTTGTCTAGGAAATTCTCATCGTATGTGGCCAATGTTCCTTTAATTTTTATTTTTTTGGATGTCATTGACCAGTAGCAATTCTATATTATCCTTTTGTGTTAGGACTTTTCTAATTGCATTATGGCACAAAGTGGAGTTGGTCTTACCTTCTCAACAGGAGAAATTTATTTTATTATGCTACCCGCATAGTATAGTGTGGAAACAATCAACCTTATCACGGAGAGTTTGCTACTTAGTCCTCTGAATTGAGTTAGAAATTGCCAAAAAAAGTTATGTGAGAAGTGCAACTAAGGGAAGAAAACTGGGAGTCAAAGAAAAAATATATCCCATGATATATATGGCCCAAGACAAAGAGAATGACAAATAAAATTACAACATTTCCCAATCTATTAAGCGAGTAGATTGAATTGGAAATGAATACTCCATTGCTTGCCTCTAAATAATCTTTTCAATCTCATCCCCGTCAATCTTTGAAATTCCAAGTAGCTTAGACACCTAGCACCCAATTGGTAATCAACAGAACTAGAAGGAAAGAGTCATCACAGTGTCTTCAACATACTAAAGATGAATGAAGTATCAATTCTGATAATTTATTGTTGGATGGTATAATTTGACCTCACTATATGTATTATGCTAAGACACTGAACCTACGCACCTAGAACTCCCTTGTAAGATACCTACATTATGAAACTACTCAAAGAAAAATAAATCATTAAGGCTAATTCTGCACTAGTGTTGCCCATTATTGAGGTGCATGTATTTAAGTAATAGGATTACATGTAGAACTAGCAATGTGTGTTATCTTTTAAAATTATTACATGGTCAAAATTAAATTTTTCTAAGGAATACCCATCTAACAAGAACAGCTATAAACAGCCACAAGTTGATACAAAAAAAATGTTGGAGGATATTGTAGGATATTTCGAATTGTGTCATATTATAGGATATTTATAATCTTTCAGTCAGGTTAAAAACTGAAAGATGAACTAATGGTCATGATTCCAACAAACTTAGATATAAAAACTTACCTCATGTCTAAGATTACGTGTCTTTGATTGTGGAACTAGCTTTCAAAAAGTAAGGTGACATTGATTGTGATAGCGTATAATACAAATTTGATATATATGCACCTTATTAAGTTACCTTATGAATCTTATGATGAGACATTTCCCTTTAGTTCCTAGTGGAATTAGTTAGCATATGTATTATTATTGTAATTTATACTTTTACATTCTCCTTTTTATTTGCATGCTTGCACTTTGGCTTTCAATTCCTTCTTGTGATTGTTAACATTGATGTTGTTTGCCCATTATGAGGAGCCATATTCCTTAAGTTCTTTATCGACTTAGTTAGAGTATGTATTATCATTGTAATTTACACTTTATACAGTCTCCTTTCTACTCACATGCTCTCTCTCTCTCTCTCTCTCTCTCTCTCTCTCTCTCTATATATATATATATATATATATATATATATATATATATATATATATATATATATATATATTAGGTTTTCTATTCCTTTATGTCAGTATTCACATTACTATTTTGTACTCATATTCACATTCTAATATACATTTCTACAACTAGCTCACATTTTGTCCGTTATTGATGCTAACATAGGTATATGCATTGGTGTTCGTTCAAGCAATGAAATGTTTATCTTTGGAATTGGTTTGGATTTAACATATATCCCTGAATATATATGTTAATTTTCAATGAAATTCTCTAATTACGTAGTGAATAACTCAATATAAAGAATCTATAAACTGAAAAAAAACTTCCTTTCACAAAGATAAATAATATTTTAACTGATAAGTAGCAGAATATAAATGTAGAGAAAAAAAAACATAGTCACACAACTTTACAAAATTATTTCTTGGGAAACCCAACTCTGAAAACCCTCTCCTTCGTTGTAGTAATTTATTGATAGACTTGAGCAATCGAATACCTTGCAAGATAGTCTATTTCACTTAGAACAAACTTTTTCTTTGTTGTACTACCTTGAAATACCATACAAAAACACATTGGGGGAAGGAAAAACAAAGGATGGGTGGGACAAGCACAAGCATGGCTTGCAATCACACATCAAGACAGAGGGGACTAATCAAATCCTCAAAGACATGCTTCAGATGTATGTGATGGAACAACAAAAGAGATCAGAGTTCCATCAAGATGGCACCATTTGAGTTCTTATACAGAAGACCTTGCAAAACACCTCTCAGTTGGGACCAACTAGAGGATCGAGTATTAATAAGACGAGAAGTGGTGCAAGTGATGGAAGGATAAATGACTATGATTAGGGAAAGCTAAAAGAAGCACAAGATCAACAAAAGTGCTATGATAATTCTCATCAGATAAACCGAAGTTATGAAGTGGGAGATAGGGTGTTCCTGAGAGTAAGGCACCAAAAAGAACAAAAAAAAACTCTATAAGATTTGGAAAGGGAGAAGAATTGTCTCCACGCTTTGTGGGACCTTTCAAAAACTTAGAAAGGAAAGGGCCGATGGCGTATAGGCTTGACTTACATCCATCATTAACGCATATGCATGATGTGTTTCATATTTCTGTTTTGCGTCATTATATTTCAGATCCTTCGCATGTTATTGACTTTGGTCATTTGTAGACTTCATACGAGGGAATAGTGATGGCTGAACCAGTTCACTTACTGGACCAATGAACTTTGTAGCTTAAACGATGGTTACTAGACCAGGTTAAGGCCTAGTGGGACAATTATAGTACTAGTTCATCTACCTGGGAGGACGTTTAGGAAATGCATCACTGTTTTCCTTACCTATTCCAAGGACTTAGAGATGAAGTCTAGTATTAAGAGGGGGTGTATGTAGTGCCCTGCTCTAGTCAACTAATACTATTACGACATTAACATTTATTTAGCCCTAAGGCCCACACTTTATTCCTTAAGGACCTCAGGTTGAGGATCCAGACACGTGACTCTATTATTTGTGGTTGTAATAATAGTGGTTGTGATGTTTATGTATATTAGGATGAAGATAGCATTAATGGTTATGTTTGTTATATATTGGTATTATGATGACTTTAGCATTAATGGTTATGCATGTTCTCGATTGATACTATTATGATTATAGCATAAATGGTTATGGTTGGTCTCTATTGAATATATGATGATGATAGTAGTAAATGATATGTATGCTCGTTATTGATATCATGATTATGATAGCTTTGATGGATAGGTATGTTTTCTATTGATGTTATGATGTTGATAGCTTTGATGGATATGTATGTCTCCATTCATGTTATGATGATGATAGCCATGACGGATGTGTCCGCAATGTTACCTACATGCATTAGTTCTGGCTCATAATGAATAATGATGTGAATGACTAGGTAATGTTGACGATCCTATTAGGACAATGACTAACACTGAGAAACCTTGTTACTAATGATTATTGAGTATTGCAGGAAAGCACCAAAGGAACTTGCATATGAAGATTTGACAACACCTGGTTTGATGAAAATTTATATTATTTTATCTTTGAAATTCTAAGTCAATTTTCTGGTGATACGATAGTGGTTGTAGGCACATATTAGTTTCTTGGCCAAATGACTCACATATGGGTGATGAAGTTGTACAATTAGATGGAACTGCATGGGAGGGGTGGGGCAGTGTCCCTGATCTCACCCACTAGCACTCCCACCATGAATTGGGTTGGAAAGGTTGAAACACCTTCGCCTTGAAGATGATGATGTCATGAGGGTAGGTCCCAAAGTTGGGTCTCTCATGAAGATTTTACCAGGGTGCGCACATCAAGGAAGATTCCTTGATCCCTAACACCATTAATCTCACAATAGAATGCAGCATAAGATACGATAGTGGTCTCTGTCGTTGCACCTATACTTTCACCTCGTAGCCACTTAATTCTTGAAGGGCAAGTGGTGTGGCACCCTTGGAACATCAAGGGGATTTCTTGAAGGGCAGGACCGAGTTGGCACCCTTGGCATCACAAATAAACTGTTAGGCATGACACCCTTGGAACTTCAAGGATATTTCTTGAAGGGAATGACCAACTTGGCACAATTTGCATCAAAAATAAGCTATTAGGGATGACACCCTTGGAACTTCAAGGGGAGTTCTTGAAGGGCATGACCAAACTTGGCACCCTTGGAATCATTAAAAATAAATAAATTAATAAATATAATCAATATATGAAAACTAGGTAAATTCACATCAAGGGTAAATTATGTTTGAAATCGAGGTAATTAAATCAATGAATAAAACTTGGGTTAAGAGGATCATATGAAGAAATAAAATATTTTACCTTAAAAACTCTACCTTTCCCATGTTGGAAAATATTAGGTAGATAATGTAGTTTAATTAGGTAAAAAGGGGAAGGAGTGACATAAATGTAAGGATAAATATTAATTATAAAATAGTTAAACCTAATTAAGAAAACATGATGGTGATTTAAAATAAGATTAATAAATTAAATTTTAGAGAAATTTACAGAACCTCCATGTGACAACAACCAACATAAGAATATCCATCTAAGAGATAACTTGAGTTAAATTAGGGAGTAGATAGGGGATCAAATCTTGAATTATCAATTGAATTTAGTAATGAACAAAAATTAAGGAGTAAAAAGGGGGATCAAGAGACAATTAGGAGAAGAAATAGGAATCTTGTTGAGGTGAGGAAAAATATTAGTTTTCAATTAAAATTTAAGTAAATAATTTTGGAGACGCTTGATGAGACAGTGACACATGTGTGGGTGAATAATCAAACTATTGAATTATCAAAAATAATTAATTATGCATGAAATGCCAAGTGTCACCTATGAGGACTCCTATAAAACAGGGGGTAGGCCATGGGACAAGGCATCTTTTCTTTACCCTATGGTTTGCTAGATGAGATTACATTTGATTAATGACTACGATCTACAATGATTTTGGTGAGGTAGACGACTTTAGAGAGGGAACTCTTGAGCCAAAGAGTGCTCTCTTCTACCATCTATTACATTCCTCCATTGTACAACCCCATTGCAGATAAGGGGTCCGCGAGGAAGAAGAGTACCCAAGGAGTAGGCTAGGAGGTCAATCGGTGGGTCATTCCATTCAGATTAAGCACATCGACATTCACACTTGGAGGCAACCGACAAAAAAAGAGGGAAAATAGTGGCGAGTCAAGTTTGAATCTCATCTCCTCGTGAACGGTACCTATGTTGTTATATATTTCTTTTGTATGACTTCATTATGGTTTTAGTTAATAATATGTAAATTTGATGATATCTTCAATGAAGTGAAATTCAGAAAAGTCTTATATAATGATCAATATTTTTTGAGTTCCCAATGCTATTTTCTTATGTTGGTATTTTTAGTTTGTTTAATGTGTGTGTGTGTATATATATATATATATATATATATATATATATATATATAGGGTTGGTCGCTACAATAATGTGTGTTATTTGTTGTTCCATTATTTATAGAGTTAAATAACATAATTGTTTAGGAACTGTACAAGATACTTCAACATATACTCACAACCCATGCTTACCGCAATGTTAATCATTTTTTTAGTTGGCTCTTCTTTGTATGGTAGAGCTTATTAGAGCATGATATCCATGGAATATTTTAAATAAATCATTTAAATATATTAATCAGAACAAATATCCCTTCTCTTCCTTCTCATCATGTCTTATGTCTAGAATGGGCTCTATTTTCATTTTCATTTATGAAACTAACAATTGAAAATTAACATTTCATATTATACTGAAATTTATTGTATATAAGAGAATATAATAAATATTCCATACCTCTTATGCATGTTTTTGTTAGGATGGTTCTTCTTGCAAAGAAATTATATTATTCATTTTACCATATCCTTGTATAGTTTTGTGGACATTCCTACTTACATGTATTGTTGTTCTCCTAATTTCTTCATTGGGATTAAAATAATATTCTTAAAGAAATTAAAGAACATAATTTTTAAATTGACATGGAAGTAATATAACAAACAAATTTAATCTAGTAATATTCATGACATATAATAGAAAAAACATTTTTCTTAATAATCACTTTTGAATGATTCTCTTTTGTTATTGTAAGTTTTTATTTTACAGTCTCCTAAATTGTGTTGATAATTACTCCAGAAATGTTTCATAGTTCAAATATAACTTGGTTCCTAGAGTCATTGGATTAATTTTTTTATTGTAAATGGAAACTATGTCTATATGTTATTTCCACTATCACTCATAATTGTATGGAAAAATTCCCCCTTATTAAATTAGAGCACCATTTTGAATTAACTAACGATCAACTTATCATCTTTTACATCCTTTGTAGTTTTTATCTTCTTAAGGAAATCTTCCATTCCCTCCCTATCACCCCATCCACAACATCTAAATTGTATGAAATCAAGTGTTTAAAATATCTTAGTGATTGATGTTAATATTAAAACTACATTATATATATATAGACACATATACATATACATTACCCACTGATCCTCCTAGTAATTCTTCCATTTGCAATGTTTTGATATATATTTTATGCTATTTTACACTTAGATGGTGAATACTCATACTGATTTTATTCAAGTTTCTTCTCTGCATAGATTATATTAACGAAAGCAAGCCATTAATGTGAACCTATAGATAATTCCAACTTACTAAATCTCAAACAAAAGTCAATAAACCTATTTTGTTCTCTTGTTTGGACGAGATACCATCATGCTAGCTATACAAAATATTTTTTCTCCAGCCCCTATAGATGATCATCTATTAAGAGAAAACGAAAAATCATCAAATATAGAAGTTATAAAAAAATATTTTGTAAAAAACTTAATGTTGCACGTATTAAATAGTTATTCGTTAATGAAATATACATAGTTATTATACAAAATTGTGCTATTTCAATATATTTTTTCCTGAAACATTCTTATATTCAACCCATGTTTATTAAGACAAAAGATGCAATGGTGCCACATTACTAATATTAGGTAGAGATAAACCTATGAACAAATTTAAAACCATAATTTTTTTATACTCAAACATGTTGTACTTATTTGTTTCATTAGCCATATAAATGGCATTAGTGCACTATCAATTTTTTTTATGTATTGATAACTAAGAAAGCATTTTTTAATCAAAATTAGTTATTATAGGGTTCCGTAACAAATGTAATTACTATTCTTCTTACAATTGAGACCCAACACCCCATGTATAAGTAGATAAAAGATAAAATAGTTATATGAATGTCGAAAAAATAGGAAAAAAGTAAACAAATCCTATAAAGAATGGTTTTTTTTAAAGAAAAAATATATTATTTTGAAATACAGATAAGTAAATTAACAGAAACACATAAGGGATAGGAGAGAATGTATTGAACCAAAATCAAAATTCCTATTTACAACTTTTCACTAATAAGTAAAAATAACTAACATTGAGGGAATATCTTGTGGGGAACAATAAAGACTATTTTTTTTATAAAGGTGACACTCCTCTTTCTTTTAACCTCAAATGAATGTAATGGGTGATGGTTAAAGAGAAATCCACACCAATTCATCCAATAAATCTCTTTATAACATATTTACTTATAAATAATATAATTATATTCAAATAAATAAAGGTGAGTAAATATGATTGCAACATATTTGATCTACATAGTTGGCATGTGCAAACTAAAAATACTATTCTAATGGAAATGGTATTAATAATGTTACTCACATCATAATATTTAAATCGTAAGAAATTTAAAGAGTAAAGTAAATATTGTGAGAAGACTACTTTTTAGAATAGTAATATGTAATACACAATGTGTCATTGCCCAGGATGAAAGGAAAATATCATATTTACAGAAAATGTAATATCATTTTTCCATTTCCAGTCATACAGATGAAAGAAGTTACACATTTTCAATCATAAGATTAAGACTTGTAGTCAAAATTTCACACTAGTTATAAACTCCAAAGATTTCTTTTTGGAAACTCGAATAAAAAAATATTTGAAAAGAGTTCATAATGTTTATTAGATTAAGATGCATTTGTCGAAAAGGGAAGGAATTGGGCTCCCATGTACCATGTAAAATAAAACTATCGGGAAGAGAAAATAGAAAAACAACTAGAAATTGACTCTTGTCACTGGAAGTGCCATTAAAATGAGAATTTGGATGATTGCTAGTTAAGAAGAATATTTCGAACACTCTTCTAGGAGATAAGATTACTTAATATGTCGAAAGGGTGTTATTTTTCTCTTCCCAAATGTTTTTCACATCTTTTTTATAATCCTTTTATCATATTTAAAATCCTTTCATCACATTTCTAGAACCCCAAGTAACCCCCTTTGTTCTCACTAAATTAAGTCATATTGGAAAATAAGAACTTTATTATTCATTCTCCAAATAAGGGCCCATTTTGAACATTTGAAAGTTTCTGCCAGGCCAGGCAGTAACTCCACCAAATCAATTCCTTCAAGTTGGTCTTTATTATATACATGAGGGAGAGACTATTCACTTCATCTCCCGATGACTGTTTATATTCTTTATTATTTATTTACATTACATTCACCCAATCTTGATGATTAGGTGTCAATATTCCCCTCCTTAATCTGAAGGGATGTTGGTGAGTCCAAGCATCATTCTGAATCGTTCAAGCTTTTCTCTTCCAAGTGCTTTGGTGAAGATGTTTGCAATGTGTTCATTAGTGGAACAATGACGGAGGTGGATTGTTTTGGCCTCAACATGATGTCGAATCAGATGATATTTAGTATTGATGTGCTTCGTTCGATCATGGAACTTTGGGTTCTTGGCCAACTTTATTGCAGAGGTATTGTCAATCATGAGTGGGGGTGATTGTACTTGTTTTACATGTAAATCTTCAAGAATTTTCCTGAGCCACACAATTTCTTTTGTTGCCTCAACTGCTGCCACGTATTCTGCTTCGGTTGTGGAATCTGTTGGAACTGATTTTTTGCATGATCTCCAGGAGTCAGCTCCTGATCCAAGACTCATAGCATATCTCGAATTAGATACCCCAGTTTCTTTATCTCCATCGAAATTTGAATCAGAGTATCCAATCAAGCTGAAGTCGTCCACCGGTGTATACTTGATTCCAAGGTCTTCAGTTCCCTTCAAGTACCTTAGAACCTTTTTTTGCAGAAGACAAATGTCCCTCATAGGGCTTTTGCATAAGCCTAGAGAGGATTCCAGCAACAAATGAAATGTTTGGTCTGGTAGTAGTTAGGTAGTTGACACTTCCTACAAGTTGTCTATACTTTGTTGCATCCTCAAATTCTTTTCCTTCAATAGATGTGAGCTTTAAGTTTTGTTCCATTGGAGTAGTGAGAGGATTGCGTTTTTTCATGCCAAACCTATTCAACAAATCTCCAATGTACTTCTTTTGAGAAAGAAATATGGACTTTGGATGTTGAGTTACTTTAATACCAAGATAGTAATGAACATAGCCCAAATCAGTCATTTCAAAACTGTGCCCCAATTCCTTCTTTGTGGATGAAATGTAGCCTTCATTGTTCCCTGTCATCAAAAGATCATATACATATATGATAGGATATACAACTGTTTTTCCAAGTCTATTGATAAATAAAGTTGCATCATCAAGATCATAATGTTTGAAATTGAGTTTCAAAAGATGCCCAGTTAGTTTTTCATACCAGGCTCGCGGTGCTTGTTTGAGGCCATACAAGGATTTCATGCAAGTTTGCATGATTTATGTTCATGTCCTTTCACAACAAATCCTTCAAGTTGCGACATAAAAACATTCTCTTTTAGATCTCCATTCAAGAAAGAAATTTTTACATCCATTTGATGGACTTTCCAACTGTTCTGAGCTGCTAGGGCAAAGAGTGTCCAGATGGCAGCCCATTTTGTTGTGGACGCAAAAGTATCCTCATAATCGACCCCTTCCTTGTCTGCAAAACCTTTTTCCACAAGCCTGGATTTGTGCTTGTCAAGTGAGCCATCAGCGTTATACTTGTTCTTGTCAACCCACTTGTAGCTAATTGATTTGATTCCTAATGGAGGATCAACCAGCTTCCAAGTGCCATTCTTTATGAGGGCATCATTCTCCTTTTGCATCACGTCTTTCCATTCATCATGAGATGCAGCTTCTTTGAAGTAAGTTGGCTCAAAATCTATAGACAAGTTTAATTCACAATCATAAGAAACATCCATATCAACCGGTGAATTAGAGTCATCTACATCACCTCCAGTTTGTCGGTTTGAATTTCTAGTTCCTATCTTTCCAACTTCATTAGGATGAACACTTTCAAGTGTCTTTATTAGCAATTGTAGGGGACCTTTCTCAGATGGTCTAGGCTGCTCCGTTGATTGAGTCTCCCAATTCTATCATTCACATCACTTAAAGCATCATCCGTTGTTCGAGTTTCATGAGGGGGGAGAGTTCTTCAGAAGAGGATTCCACGTGTTGATCTAGTATAGGAATACCCCCTTCAAGATGTGGAATCTGATTATCAACTTCTTGAAATGATTTTTCATTGTCAATCTATCTAAGTGATCAAGTTGTCTCTCAACAACATTGTTAGTTTTGGATGATTCAAGAAAAATTACATCTCTAGATACAACAATCTTTTTATTGACTTCATCATAGAGACGATATGCTTTGGAGGTGTTTGAATACCCCAGGAAGATACACTTACGACTTCTTGCACCAAGTTTGTTTGTATGTACCTTTGGTATCAAGGCATAAGAGGTGGAACCAAAGACCCTGAGATGCTTTACTGAAGGAACGTGCCCATACCAAATTTCATATGGAGTCTTGTTTCTAATAGCATTAGATGGACATATATTCTTTATATATGCAGCACATAGAACAGGATCAGCCCAAAACATTATTTTTACATTTTTGAAGAAAATCATGGAGCATACCATATTTAAGATAGTCCTATTCATTCTTTCAGCTACACCATTCTGTTGGGGATTATAAGATACAGTCGTTTGATGTTTGATCCCATGTTGGCGAAGATAGTTTCAAATTCATTTGATGCGTATTCTTTTCCATTATCAGTGTGAATAGACCCAATATGAGATTGTGCATCATTTTCAATCCATTTATGAAAGTTCTTGAAAGTTTGAAAAGCATCATATTTGTTCTTCAATAAATAAACCCAACACATTTTGGTGTAATCATCAATAAATGTCATCGTGTATTTATTTCCATTTGCAGAAGGAACAGGCATTGGACCACATAAATCTAAATGAATGAGTTCAAGTTTTCTATGTGCTCTTGAATGTCAATCATGAAAGGATTGTTTTCTATGCTTTCCTAGAATGCAAGCATCACATTTCTTAAATTTCCTAGGAATTGTAGACAAACCAACAACACCATTTTTCTTCAACAAGGGGAGGTTGTCATATTTCAAATGTCCAAATCTAGCATGCCATAAAAACTCAATGGAAGTGTACCTTCTTCATAATGAGAATTGTATACGAAATGTTGTGCACGAGCAGAGGTACCTTGTAGCTTGAGAAGCCTCTCTTCTTCTATTCCCCTCATGACAGGTGAGTGGTCAGATGCTTTTCTCACCTCAAGCTTGCCATCAAAAATATGAATGGAGTGACCTTGCTAGCAGATGTGGACCAAGGTTAGCAAGTTTCTCTTCAGCTATGGGAGATATAGAACATGATGTAGAAGAAAGTCTGGAAGACCAGGAAATTTAAGCCTAATTGTGCCAAGCCCTAATGGATTGATTTTTGATTGGTCTACAAAGTATACTACTTCATTAACATTGTCAGTTAATTCTTCAAAGAAATCTTTTCTATGAGACATGTGGCAAGTTGCTCCTAAATCAAGAAGCCAACCATCTTTCCAAGAAGCATGTGAAGCATTAAATAAATCTTCATTTACTCCAATATTACATTGTGCCACAACATTGTGAGCAGATTCAAGTGCTTTACCTTTGTCTGTAGCATCAGTTTTACCTTTGGGTTGATTTCTTTGTTGCTCAATTTTGTCCCAAGGTAACTTGCATGTAGAGGCATCATGTGATCCATTTCTTTTGCAGCATATGCAATACAAATCTGTCTTTTCTCCTTGAGAGTGTCTGCCCCCCCTGCCTCTGAAATATCTTCCTCTTCCTCTTCGACCACCTCTTCCTCTTGAAGAATCTTGAGCAGGATGATTTTCTTTATGAGCAAGGCACATAGCCTCTTCAGAAGATTCGGGGGTTGTCTTCTTTCGAAAATATTTCTCTCTTTCAACAATTTTTTTCACAAGAGAGTCAAAGGTAATGTCTTTAATATTTCGATTTGCTTGCGATGACTCAAAATAATTGGAGTAAGTAGGATAAAGTGCCTTGAAAAAAGCAATAAAAGGAATATCCAAATCAATTTTATTGGCTTGGATAGCATGCATTATAGACTTTACTTTGGATGAAAGAGCAAGATGATAATGATTTTTCAATTCAAGAGTGAAGAGTTTAATCATGAGTTGAACAACTTCAAGTGCAGAATGTGAGTCATAGAGTTTTTTTAGCTTTTTTAGGCTTTGAAAGTAGTTCAAAATGGTGTAATATGGAAACTAACCTCTTCACTTACAGATGCTGCAATTAATGCATAGGCTTTGTTGTTCTTATTTTCCCAATTGGTGAGCTCTTTGTCTAAGGTAGGTTGTTCTGGCTGTTTGTCTCCTTTTCCAATAGACACTCATTTCCACAACTCATTGAAAATGAGGGTGTGTTTTATCATCTAGGACCACTCAGGATAGTTCTCCTTGCTAGTGAGAACTATTCCCACAATGGATATGATTGAATGCATATTGTAACAAAAAAAACTTCTGCTGCAAAATTTCACTCCTAATGGGAATAAATATACATCTGATATGATGGGATAGAAAATTCAAATGTCAATTTGTATTCATCTGGACAGTGTTAAAGTATACAATATGGCAGCGTTTAAACAACACATAAGGCATCATTAAACAAGATCACTCCTTTGACACATGGGAGAGTGTACATTCAATGTACAATGAAAATACCAACATCTACCCTCTAAGCTATTCTCACATAAAATGCACAAGAAATAATATCCTTTATGTCAATATTCCATTCAATACTCATTTGAAATGTATCGAGGATCCACTCTAATGACAAAAACCCAATGCATAGAGTACAAAAAAACCTACAGAGTTTCAGTGTTCAAATAAGTATGGGATAGCGCTCCACTAGACAATGCATTCAACTGAGGTTTTACATAAGGTGGCGCAACAAAAATACAATGGAAGAATTTAGCATGGACCAAGGAGTAGCGTTAAGGTAATTCACAAAAACCTGTTTATCAAAAGGTATCAATGTAATACAGTGCTCCAACAGAGGCATATACCATACATCGTTCAACATTTAATAGACTTTGATGGCAAGAGCTCAAGTGTAGCAGCGTTAAAATTTGCTCTTGTATAAAAAGTATAAATGTATGTATGGGCAGTGATAAATAAATGTAAATGGAGCAGCGTAAATGGAGCGACGTAAATGGAGCAGCGTAAATGTTTAAATAAATATGGACAGTGCATAGATAATAATGGAGCAGTGCTCAAATAAACCTTGAGCAGCATTCAAATGAATAACACATTCAATGTGTATTCCTCCGTGGAGGCACCATATAGCGTTTAGCGTTCAAGGAAGAGAGCCTAGAGAAAATACCAAGTCAGGGGTGTCAGTTCTGAAATATGGGAAGAACACGAAAATAGGCAGAAAATGGAGTTACAAAGGTAGGAATACTAAAAATAGGACCTGCTCTGATACCATGTTAGCCCAGGAAGTAACTCCACCAAATCAATTCATTTTATTCCTTCAGGTTGGTCTTCATTATATACATGAGGGAGAGACTGTTCACTTCATCTCCCAATGACTATTTATATTCTTTATTATTTATTTACATTACATTCACCCAATCCTGATGATTAGGTGTCAACAGTTTGCTTAAATAAATAATTTTTAGAAACTTATTTATTGGCATATTGGAAATGATCATGATTGTAATTTAATCTATTTTGTATGATATATGAAATTTTAGTCATGAAAACCATTTACAATTTGTTCTTCATGCTTTGCGACAAGATCATTTTCACCAAATTTGAACATTGGGAAATCGAGTTATGGATTTCAAAATTTCAAAATCATCCATTGATTCATAAAATCCATCATCTAGATATACCACCACATGTCATTAAGAGGTGTGAGAAGCGAAATTGGGGAAAAATAATATACGAGGATGAATGTAAATAGTTTATGTTCGGTGAATAACATAAATTGGGGTTTAGATTAATGTGGAAGGAAGTAATGTACACATGAATAAAAAATAAGGTAATGAAAATTATAATGGTAAATGAAAAATGGATGAAAAATGAAGAAAAGTGATAAAAGGGATAAATGAAAAAGATAGAATGGCGAGGATATGGGTAAGTTAACTCTATGGGTTTTTCGACCAAATTGACAATATCTCAAGCATATGATCTTTTTTATTTATTTTTTAAAGTGGTAGACGAAGTTGAAAAATAGTGTTATTTAATGAGAAAGTAATATAATTTCGTTCATTTTTAATATGCTTTTAAAGTGATAAACCCTCACCATGGACCTTGTGTGAGAAAGCACTAAAATACTTAAATTGGATTTGAATTTGTAAGAACGCATTGTTTATTTTTTATCAACAAGTGAAGGTCATCTATCACTTTCAAGATATAAAATTTTTGTCTCCATCTAGAGGGATGTAGATTCAAGTATGAACTAAAATCATTTTAGATGATGTGCAACATGAAAACACATCAATAATTAGCTCAAGAAAAAAGAAAATATAGTAATGCTATATGGATTACTAGATACATTATGATGCTATATGGATTACTAGATACATTATAATGATACCAACATCATTTTGCATTGGTCTAAGGTGTCATACCAAAACAATATATCAATCCAAGAAATGCTTATTAGGAAAATTTTACTAAAAGAACAAACTTATTTACACAAGTAGACAAAATCTACCTACCATATCCTACATTGAGAGAAGGGATACGCTCAAGTATAAGTAGACTCGCAAGGAAGCCATGTACATAGCCAACTATTATTCTTGATCTTAGTTGTGTTTGAAAATTTTTGTTTATTGTAAATGGTTTGATATTATTCCAGTATCACGCAATTATAATTCTACCATGGCGAAGATGCAAAAAACATTGTTGTTAAAAGTTTGTGGAAAATTGTATGGAAATAATTTCATTATCTTTGAAATTTATACCGTCCATATTTATTATTGTAAAAGTTCTTTTACTTTTTATTTGAAGAGGAAATATTCTTCATTTTACTATAATATTCATGAAAAGTCAAGAGTTTTAAAATTTTATGTAAAGTGATAATTCTTTCTCATGTCATGTGTAATACCCCTCCATTGCCATAATATTATTTTGGTTAAGCCAAGTTATGTTGGATAGAATGGTGGGAAAGCCTAAGAAGAATCTTGAATTAATTGTGTAACTGGTTATTTACAAATAAATAAATAGATGAGAGATACTTACTTGGGAATGAGAGGCCTAGAAATGAGATTATTGACAAAATAATATAAAAATAAAAATAAATTCATTGGTAAATGAGATTTATATTTCTTTCATGGTATGTATTCTAGAATAAAATTTTAGATAAGCTTAATGGATGAGAGAGAAAAATACATTAAGTTGGTTAACAGGAGGAAGATGCTAAGTTTAGAAAAGTCTAAAAGCATCGTGGGAGACAAACGTGCACTTTTATGGGAAAGCCTAGGCAAGTGGATAAAAATATCCACAAGAGCAGGACACCGCTAAAAGGAAACCTTATCATGAAATACAAGTATTTAATACTTGAGAAGGGATCAAGAAGGGAATTTTTTCTAGGATCCGGCAAGGTAAAAAACTCTCAGCTTGAGGTTGAACTAGAGGAGATAGTTCCTCGATTAGTGGAGAGTAGGTGTGAATTTGAAAGTATCATGACTAGTGATTTTATTTACAATTCAAGTGATTTTCTTATCTAAACATAATTTACGTTCAGATGTTACTTTATCTCGTTATACCATGTATTACATGGTAGTAAATTTCAAAATGAGAATAACATGTTAGTACAAGTAGATGCATAATTATTTCTGAAAGTGTTGAATCAAAGTATAAAAAAGATATCGTAGGATTACATTAATACAACATGTTAAGACCTATGAAATCTCGATTACCTAAGAATGTTGATAGTAGACTCTTTGTGAATTATGGGAAAGGAAAAGGAGGGTATTAACAGTGGAATTCTCACATGTATTGTGAACTTTATAACCAATTGCGTAGAATGAGTTTAGTAGAGTTTAGGCTTCTGTGATCCATATCAAGTTTATAAAGGATTTTTTGGCGAAGATCACATGAGACATCATTTGTCGACACGTTTCGAATCAACCAGTGTGGTTCATCGAACCAACCAGTGTGGTTCATTGTCCTGACGATGAACCACACTGGTTGGTTCGAAACGCGTCGACAAATGATATCTCATGTGATCTTCGCTGAAAAATCCTTTATAAACTAGAATGAGTTTTTTACGCATGAAAAGAAGAATACAGAAAACCATGATTTTGTGTGAGGATTAGCTATAGAATTCCCTTAACTCTTTATATAGGAATATCTTTAGTGTTATGGTTAGAATAATTATACACACAAGAGAAATAAATAATATTAGGTAGATTAAGTATCAAAAGATAAATGTTGCACTTAAGGTAGAAATTGTATGTTAAAGCTGTGGAATCCAAAGGAAACTACAATATCCACTAGTGTTGGGAACAAAGTGAAGATGGTAAATTAGTAACGATTTAACCAAGAATAGTGGAAAATCCTATGGTTGTTTGAAGAGTATGTAATAATAAGCATATCCCTAGATAACAACTCGAGGTGAGAAATCACTTTAAACTCAAATCATTATTATCAAATTAGTTGGGTAAGTTATTGTATATGACAATGCAACTACCAAACGTTTTGACACTATAAGTGCAAATGCGTTCAATAATAGATTTGGTAAGTGTACCAATCTAATGGGTACATATAATGAAGGAACTATGCGTTGCATGGATTAATTAGACATGTGCATTAAATAGGTTAAAAATGAAACCATGCAAATAAATTTTGTAGCATAAACCGAAAAAAATGAGTAGAAATTATACGTTAAAATAAATTGAAGTTATGGAATACAAGCATACCGGAGAAATTGTTCTAGAGTATGTGAAAGTATAGCTGAGTCTTGATAACCTTATAGTACATGGAAACTCTAAGAAAGAACTGGTGTACTTCTTTTGGGTACATCCAATAAATTAAGGGAGAGGCGACGCAAATAATCAAAGGGAAAAATTAGGAATGATATATATATATACATACATATATATATATATATATATATATATTTATTTATTGACAATGGTGTTATGACCAAAGAAAGTATCCAAGTCTTTTTAAATATAAACAGTAACACATTCACTACTGTAGAATTCATTTGAATCAACTTTACATTAACAATATGCAGTACCATTGTTATGAAATTATCATTACGAGAAACCGCAACACTTTAAAATATGATGCAATCAATGGGAAACAAATGCAAGTATCTATATATATATATATATATATATATGAAAAAATCTACTTGATTATACTTATCAATAAATTTGTAATCATGGTGTACATTAACATTAAATAAAATATGCAACTCACGCAGTAACACTATTTGAACCTAGAAATCCATTGTAAGCATCCACTGAAAATTCCTTAACTTAAATATTGTAATTGTCCCCCATTAGATTACATTGGTGTTTCTATTAAAGTAGAGATATCTATATAAAATAGTTCTACAAGGGTTGCGCTTTGTGCAAGACATGATGCCACATGTTTAAGCCTCAAAACAAAAGTGAGAGCCCAGCATAATCAGAATTCGAATCTGTAATTTACAAAAGAATAAATGAATTAAACAATGCTACACCATGAGGAGTACATCAAGGGGTCGTGTTGGTTTGTTTCTAGCTAGCCTAGGTTCAATCTATACTACACACAAACAAAACCCTCAATCACTAGCCCTTTCAGCAATGATCTACAAGCACATCGCAATCTCACCCGAAGTGACTATGGGAGGATGCAGAATGAGGTTTCTGTAGCCTTGGGGGACTCTGAGATGTGGTATTATTATGTTATCTTATTCTTAGTACTTATAAATCACTTCACTGCATTAGATTAATCACATAAAATGCCATATAAACCATCATTGTGTTGAAGTAAAATGAAATTATAATAACTCCTACTCTACAATAGAAAATATACACATCAAAATACAAATTTGCCATCGTACACCGTAGTTTAGGGTTACGTCCACAAAAATTGTTGCTTAATATAATAAATATATGAACAACAGATAGTTCTTGGCTTGTGCGCTAAGATGCAGGTTCTCTGCACACCAAGCAGTAGACTTGGGCCTCTGTGCACTCAACTACAAAACCTCTCCTTCTCTACCAAATTATAGATCACAATAATTTACACATAACACTCATCGGGATCAATTTGATTTGATTGATCAATTTCTCTTCTTATTATTACCCTATATACACCATTACATTGTAGGGTTACATAATCAAAATACCATGGTCCAAACACCATGTACCCCCTAAAACAAAAAACAATGGTCCCAAAACCATTGATCCCTTACAAAATCATGCGCCTTTACAAAAAGGAGGGGCTTTCTCCCACCATGAAGCCCTTACAACTCTGTGCAGTATTTTCAAAATGCTCCACTATGTCGTCCACTTCGTGCTCCGCTATGCTCTCCACCACATGGTCTGCTTCGAGTTCCACTACATGCTCCACCACACAAAATGCTGAGTCTTTTCCAAAATCTAGGCCAAGTTGGGATGCGTCCAACAGGCCCCCAACACTAACATGTGACTTGTCCCGAGGCGCTCATCCAATTTTCCTCTTATCTTCACTACAATTCTATTTTACGCATTGTTGAACTACCACGGAATGTTTGTGACATGTTTCTCTCCATTGCACACTTCCTCTAGTAGTTCTTCTTTCACAGGTTTTGTAGCCTTTTGCATCATTTCTTTTCTCTCTCTCTCTCTCTCTCTCTCTCTCTTGAAGCTTGTAATCCATTGCTTGGGACAGTTGGAGAGCCTAATCCTGCAATGGATGTGTTCTCTCTGTCAGAGCCTTCTCTCCCTTCCTCATCTCCTCTATATTGTTCTGGATGGAATTTCCCTCATTGACCTTTGAACTCTTCTGTGAGATTGGTAAGGTTCTCACAATTGCGTGAATCTCCTCCAGCTGCTTTTGCTTCTGCTGAATATTCTCTTGTAGCTTCAAGACATCTGGATCTTTCTGCAGCGAAGTCAAAATCTACAAGCTCTCATCCGATAGCGTCCCACAATCTACCACTGCTATGGAGATGTTGTCCATTGTAGTCTTCAGGTCGGCCTCCCTCTACTCTCGCACTTCTGGTAGTGTGGTTGGTTGTAACTTCATTTGTAGCTCGTTGATATTTATCTCATATGTGAATTGTGTGTCTGTGATCTTATCCTTGTATCCTTTTACTTCAAGGCCGAGCTTCGCGACCATGTCCTTCACTGGTTCCTCTTATTGGACTTCAATGTCCGGAATTTCACACCATGTTTCTTTGACCACCTCTTTCAGCTTCTACTATGGCTATACTACCTGCTCCCTCCTCTGGATCATTTGGTCAAGCTTCTGCTACAATGAAGGTCACTCTCTCTCTACAATAATTTTTAACTATGAATTCTGTTGTTCGTGCAACTTCATCTCATCTATGATCTCTAGTTGTATCTTGTTTAATCTCTAAAGTGGTACTATTTCGATGTTCATGTTCACATACCTCTACTCTTTGGCTTGTTTTTGTACCTCAATGGAGTCAAATTGCAGGGTTCTGATAGGTATTAGTGCTATCTTCTCTGTAAGTGTAGGATCTATTGGCCTTTCTTCTCCAATATTTTCCTCTGTCTACACTGGTTATCTAACCATCTGTGCCAATATCTTAAGTTCTGCAATGCTCTCCTCGACACCTTCTAGAAGCATGACACAACAATCCTCCAATTTTTTCCATGATTTCGCCGTTGATTCTTGAATTATGTCCTTAAACTGGTCCAAGTCCCCATTAGTGATGACCACTAGTGTGATTCCCTTTTCCTTGTCTGCCTTCTGCTTCTTTTTTCTTCTTGCGGCAGCTTCGACATGTATGTTCCTCTTATCTATGACACCTGGGTCTGTCTCTATCTTTTCAGACTCTCTAATCCGTTTGTCACCTTTAGGAGGATCCGGGTGACCCTCTTCGTATTTCTCCTCTTGTTCTAACTCTTGGCTTATCTTTATCCTTCCCATTCGCTTCCCTGAACTGTGTCGTGTCCTCCTCTGTTGGAGTATCCTTCGTGTGCGTCTCTAACATAGTGATCCATTATGTGGGCCATTGTTGTAACTATGCTGTGAGATCGTCTTATGTTACTAAATATGGAAGTGGACTCCATGCTTCCTTGTATCCCTATGAGACTGTATGTAAATTTTGTGAAAGTCAGCCTTAAACTTCATGACAGAGCTACACTGGTTATATAGGCTCGGTGAAAGGTGAGGGTGTTGGTTCACCAACATGTGTAATTCCATATTATATAAAACAAAAAACATTATGTTATGTTGTGCTTGTGCCGATTTAGTGGTATACCATAGTGAGGCATATCATATGGCTTCACAAACATCTGAGGCTATTTGGGGGAACAATGAATCTTCCAGATCTCTCCATGTAAGCATCCCAATAATCAACATTAACCATGCGTAGAGAAAAATAGTACCTTTCTCGTGAGCCTTGTAGAAGTCATCGAAAAACTCTTGGCAAAGATATGTGGGTCAATTGTACTAAACCCTGTTAGCACACTGCACAACTAATGAAACCACCAATGGAGGGAGTTCATTAGGCCTAAACTTCCTCATGATTTTTCCAACCAATATATGTGCTAGAAAGTGAACTCCCTAGTCATTGATCGAGTTGATATAATAACCTCGCTTCCATTTTCTCAGTCCAAACTTCTTCTACATGTTCTCTATTATGGCTCTATCCTAATATTTCCCAACAAATCTTATGCGGGGTTCAACCCTTGATAAGGTACTCTTGTGATTCACCATATTAGAAATGCGTCAATAGGGATCCTTTTCCCTATGCACAGGCATCCATCGTGCACCATCATGAGTAGTTGTCTCACACAAACTATGCTTCCTGGACATCTGTCAAGTGCGACACATTCAACATATTCATCAAGCTTGACTGTGCCAATCTAACTGCCCATCACTGTGGTTCTAACCTTGTCACAACACTCTCAGTGTAGTGTACCTATTTTAAGTATGTGTCTCGTGCGAACTATGGATATTTCTTTATGTCATTGAAATCATAGTCCACAAAGTTCAGCTACGGAATATTCCCAAGGGTTTCTCTAGTAAATCGCACTGACTCCAACAATAAACATGTGAAGGTTCCATACTTCGCATCCTTCAAATATTTCACTAGTTTGGCATCTACTTTTCCTGACGAAATATTTGGTTTCCATTTACACTTTCTTTGCTTCTTCCTCAATATCTCTCATTTGGGCTCTTTCTGGGGCTCAACAGGTCTATTTTCTTGTAGAAGCTTCGTTCTCTACTTTCTGGTCATTTTATTTCACAGACATCTTCGCTACATGCATGATGATGTTTTTGTGGCTGGTGGTGCTAGCAAGAGCATATCAGTTAATGTTGCTTCCGTGAATTCGGCTAAGCCCTTCTCACTAAATATACGAATAAATTCTTTAGGCATGAGGGCATCCATGCGAAAATATCTTCAACTTCTTCATAATAGCAGTGTTTGAACTCTTAGTACAACAAAGTTATAAATCTATGTGGGACATGACTTTTTATAACAAATCTAAATTTCAAACCCCATCATTAGCTCCGATTGTGTTCATTAATTGCATATCTATCACTAGATCCAGTCAATCTGTCTCCATAAATCCATATTTCCACGTGTTTCAACAGAAACTTTCCTTTTTAACAATCATATTTTTTTAGCAAGATTCAACACATCCCATATTGTAACGAAGAAACCCCTCTTACATTGAGACTCCTACAAACTTCAACATAACCCAAAATGTAGTGAAGTAACTTTCTATGCCGAAGCTCTCTCTATAGCGTAGTTTATTGTCTAGTTCCCACTTTCAACTATAGGTGGAACTAAGACTTCTCTTCTTTCTTCACAATGAGTTTATATGGGTAGGGTTGTCCCTGTACAACTTCAACCTGCTCTCATTTACTCTTCCTTGAACCAATTCTCCATTTAACGTTGCAAATTGAATTGTGACTCCATTACTACTATGCTTGACAATATATGGGCCCAACCAATGCATCTTGAATTTTCCTAAAAAATTTACAAACTTACAACGATAAAGGAGGGAAAGGTATCCTACATGTAACATCTTTTTCTTAATATATCTATCATGCTAGGCCTTTTCTCTTGGTTTTTATATCTGCTGATGAAATCCTACTATAATTATATCTCCCTCCAAAGAAAGAAACTATGATATTGTTTCCTCCATCATATCAAGCTCTTCCACATCTGTAAAGGTTGCAATCCTCAAGCTAGGCATCTTGTATTCCATGTTTATCACAACTTCTTACCCATAAACTGACCTGAATGGTGTCTAACTTGTCAAGGTTTTACATGTGGTCCTATAAGTCCATAATACTACTAGAATTCTAAGGTCCCAGTCATCTCTATTAACATTGCATAACTTAGTAAGTGAATTCTCCAAAATATTATTAAATGCTTCTATTGTTACATTTGCCTAAGGATGATAAGGGGTACTCTTATAATGATAAACTTGGAACTCCTCAGTCAATTCTTCAATAGTATTATTTAGGAAGTGTGAACCTTGGTCACTCATCAAAATTTTTAGGCATCCAAATCTAGACAATGTGTACTTAAAAATAAACTTCACAGCAGTCTCTGTGTTGTAGTCCCTTACTGGTTTTTCTTAAGCCCATCTTGTCAAGTAATCAGTTTCTATAATTATGTACCTTGCATGAGTCCTCTTTCTAGGTGGGTTGACGTGTCCAACGAAATCAATGAACCACTTATCAAATGTCTGCAATGTAACTTTTGGTACCAATGGCATCTCATCTCGTCTCTAAGGCTTCCTTGTCCTTTGGCACACATCACATGCTTGGAAGTATTCCTTTGAATCTTTATGTAGTGTATGCCAACACAATCCTTCTCTCAAAACCGTTTGCGCCCCATGAGCTTCTGCTAGAATCATTTGCCTTTCATGTTCAGGAACATATGTGCACAGTATCTCATCTTGTCCCATCTTATATAATTGTCCTACTATTAATGAAATGTTAGCTTCCTTAACCACTAATCCTTTCCTTTGCTATGTGTTATACTTTGAAAGAGACATTCCTGTGGCCAAAAGTAGAACGATATCTATGAAATGACCATCTACAACTCCAATTGCAAATAATTTCACATCAGGGAGATTATCCTCTACAATGGTTGGTTCTTCCCTGTTTCTAGTATTGATAGATGGTCAGGTCCTGCATTCAGTGTCCCTGGTTTAACAATTATCTCAAAGTCATATTCGTAGAATAATAGTAACCATCTACAAATATCTCCTCCTAAGATAGACTTATTAACAAAATACTCCAGTGTATAATGATCTTAAAATTTTTAAAGTGTGACCCCAAAAAACAATGTCTAAATTTCTACAAATCATATACCATGGCAAGTCCTTCCCTTTTTATAGTGGTGTAATTCTCTTCTGCTTTAGATAAATTTCTACTTGAGAAAGATATAGAATGATCAATATCTCCTGCACTAGGTTGTGCCAGTACCACTCCCAAAACTATACAAGAGGCATCCACACATACATGGAATTCCTTATTCCAATAAGGGAACACTAGTATAGGCGCAACTACAATTTTTTCTTTCAATATGTCGAGGCTCTTCTTACATTCTTCATTCCACTGAAAAGTTACATCCTTCTTCAACAACTTCTCCATATGCACAGTGATTTGATCATACCCCTTGATGAACTTCTTGTAATACCTAGTATGTCCCAACATAGTGTTCAGTCGTCATACTGTCTTATGTGGAGGCAAGCTCACAATGGCAGTAATATTAGCAGGGTCAACCATTAGTCCTTTCTTACAAAAAATATGTCTCAACAATATGCTGATAGGTACACAAAATATGCAGTTCTTTATGTTAAAAGAGATCTTATCTTATCTACATGTATCAATCATAAGCCTTAAACTTCCAACATGTTTTCCCCACAATCCAAATATTGTCCAATCATCAAAATATACCTCTAAAAAATTGTTGATGTATTAATTAAAAGCTGCAACCACCACCCTATAAAATATAGCAGAGGCATTTTTTAATCCAAAATGCATTAATGTGTATTGATATGAGCCCCATTCTATAGAAAATGTGGTCTTATATTGATCTTCATGTGCAAACCTAATATGATGATAACCTGAGAATCCATTTGTATATTAGTAAGCTTTCTGACCTCCTACATTTTCTAGTACTTCATCTTTCAAAGGGGTAGGGAAGGGATCATGTAAACATGCATCATTCAACTTTCTCATATGAACATAGATCCTAACTTCTCCTTGAGTCTTCTTCTCTTGCACAACCATAGCGCTCACCCATTCTGATTCTTCTACAGGCTCAATAATTCCTACTGTTATCATCTTATGAAGCTCTACTTTCACTTTCTCCTTATACTTTCGGTTTAGCCTGTAAGGTCTTTATTTGACTGGCTTCACATCAGGCTTAAGGGGAATCTTCATGACTCCTACATCTCCTATTATACCCTTCATCTCTAAAAAATTGTTGGAAAATATTTCTTGATATTCATGTAGTGACTCTGTAATTTTACTAACTGTCTCTTCATTCTAGTAGTCCTCTATTGTTGAAACTTGGATTCCTTATTTGATCCTATGTTTACCTTCTTGGTCTTCAGTGGCTTTGTTATGTCTGGTATCTCTAGCTGAGGTCCATTTACTTCATTGTATCCTTATGACTCTGCTATGTTGACGTTGTGAGGGTCTTCTTCTTCATCTCCAGTATGGTTATAACACTCTAGTGCATTTTCTATCTATGAAGCACAATCAAGTTTTTTCCATGTCAGTGGGGTTACATTCTCAAGTATCCTCTTCTTGACTATCTGAAGGGCCAAATCTATGTATATGAAATTATCCTCATAGCTAAATGCTAAGATGAAGCCATCAACCATGTTTTCCCAGTTTATGGTACCATGTCGAAGCTTCATTTCTAGGTATCAGTTCTTAGCGATTATCTCTAATGTATGAATGAATCCATGCACCCATTCTTGTTGTGGAATATCCTTCCATGATGTAGTGCATAGATGGATATGCTTCCTAGGATTAGTTTCACCATTTTATTTTATCTCCATCTCTATATCTATCTATCCAAACCTCATCCCCATCAATATTCTACATTCTTGCCAACCTCCTATATTCCTTTTGTGTTTATTCCATCATCTAGCAGAGGTAAATTTTAGGTGTATATCTAATATTGACAACCTTTCATTTTCTGGAAGTTGTTCCTCATAATCATTAACAAAAGTATTTACATCACCTAGGGCATCAGAAGAAGGCAGGTTACATACCTCAGATATCATACAACGAAATAATTTCATAATTCTTGCACAACGCCTTGTGGATACTCCATGCAACTTATTATGACAGTTCTCTAACTCCTCCTTTGACTTCGAGGTACAAGAACTATCATGCTCCCAACTCAACTCGCCCTTTGTAGTAGGGTTATCACAATCCTATTACTTTTTTTGTCATTTGATAGATATTTTCTATGTCAGCTGTGCAATATTGTTCTTTGACTCGTTCTGTATATCTTACTCCTTCTAATGGATCCAAGGGAGCAATTACTCTCATATTGTTTCCTTGAAATATATTTTGTCTCTTCTTCAGATTAACTATGGACATATTGTCAAATGCCCAATCAATTCCAAGCAATGCATGATAAGGGTTATTGTCATCAACGTTCTCTATTACTTCAAAATCAGCAGTAGTGTGAACTCCTTCAATATCAACTGTGACAACTGGTAGTCTTCCCAGAGGGGAGATATTTTTCTGATCTTCCATCATTAACTGAATAGGTTACCACTGCAGCTTCCACTTACCCATTAATTTCCATGTCTTCTTCGTCAAGACATTAGCATCAGATCCCAGATCCAAAATAATTTGATCCATCTCATATTCTCCTACCTACGCATTAAGCCTCATTTCTCTTCTTGTTCTCTTCTGTCAATGAAAATTATTGGCTACGCGAAACTCACTTCATGTTGTTTCTTTGGATGCAAAAGAATCTATCAACTCTTGAAGCCCGTCTACAACCTTTTGATCTCTTAACAATTTCATACAAGTCTATAAAAAATATTTTAAAATACCTACTTGATTTGATGAATGCTAGTCTTGTGGTGGAGCTCGATCCTATGTTGGAGCTTGATCTCATGTCAGAGCTTGATTACCTTTCGAGGCTGATGACACCTCGCAGTTACTTTTCCGATCAGAATTTGGTTGTGCTTTAGAGTTTGAAGCTCTAGCATTCATAAAACTTCACTTTTCTTCCATAAATTCTTCTTTTTCTTATTGAATATAAAAAAAAGAACTTTCTAAGTAGCTTTTCCGACCCTTTATCAATATCGGTAGCAAATCCACTTCTAGTGACAATACTAATTTGAGGTTTGTCAGTCCTCCTTTCCATAGTCATCATTTGAATATTTTGCGTCAGCTGCTAATTCCTTTTTTCTTGCACCTTCGCCATAAGTACAAGACATTCTTCAATTACATGGTCAATGGATTTAAAATACTTACATTTCATTGTGGGGTTCTAGTAGTCTCTCACAAAATGACCCGGCTGGCCACAGTTATAACAAATGATCTTTCCATGTCTTTGACTAGCTCCACCACCTCGACTTATTCCTTGATAACCTCCTCGACCACTACATTGTCCATCTTCCTCATGTCCATGCTATTCATCTTGAATTCTATAAGCATGAGCACCGTGCTTCATCATTTGTGCGTAAGCCCAACAATTATGGTGATCATGTCCTACCGATTTAGAGAATTTGCAATAAAGATTCCTCGAAGTTTGTACATATTTTGGTAACAAGTAATAGTCTTCTGAATGATGTTGGCCTCTAATGTTACATATTTCACACCACATGTTGGATCTTGCATCCAAGGGATTCGGTGCCCCACCATCCATGCAATTTCTGAAGATAGGGAACTGTTCTTTAGAATGGCCCTTTGATCCGCACTTCGTACATCATACTTCTTCTCTAACTTCTTTACTTTTCTTCATGTATTGTATATGTAGGGTTAGGTTTGCCAGCTAATTTTGAATCTGTTGCATGCCTGCACTAGTATCTCCAATAGGAAAATATTCCAATTTCATCACAATCTGTAGAGCTTCGGCTTCACTTTCTATCTTTTGTTGCATCAATGAAAATTTGATATGCGATAGTAGCGCAGCTATAAACAATTATTGATGTTGTTGCGGAGCTATGTGTAAGTTTACTATATCCAATAACATGTTAAATCTTTGATCAAACTCCCAAATAGTCTAAGTAGGTTTTTTCTTTTATTTGTTTCAACTTGGTGATGCATTGCAACTCAGACTTCGGCTTCTTAAACTCTTTTATGAGCATTGTTTTAATATCTGTAAATATTTTGTTTTGATTATTTGAATACTTAATATACCATGTCAATGCTCTATCCGGACCATCGCAATGATATGCACCTTCTTTATTTTCTCATAGTTGATTTGCTTCGTTGTCCATACAACTTCACATAAAAACGAAAACTATTCAGGATCCTCTAATCAAGTTCCTTTGAAAACATGTATCTTAATATCATCATCCATACTTCTTCTTTCAGGGGCGGGGGATGGGGATGGGGGGTAGGAGGGTTAGGGGTAGAGGAAGGGGGAGGGAGAAAGCTAAAAAGACCCTTGCTATTACAAGATTCTAGCCTCTTCAAACTCTCAAGCAAGGAGGGTAAATACTATAAAGTTATCTGGGGGTTATCAGGGTAGCTTTCTTCTCTTTCACTTTTAGATTTACTTAAAATAAGGCTACAATCAGTCTCTACACTGGTTTTTAGGCCTTGTCCACGAGATCTCCTTTTGGTATCTACTCTATATCTCTTTCCACTTAGTGTTACTTTGATCTCTTACTCGGATTTATTCTCTCTTCTTCCAAACATAAGTAAACTAACAATCCGATTTCACCTGTAAAACTTCCTTTTATCATAGAAGGACCTTAATCTAAATTTTTAGAGATTTAAAATAGTCACCTCATGACCCTTCGAATAATCATTGTTCTACTTCCTTGTAGGACATGATCGAGTCTACGATGAACTCAATAATAAATGCTCCCAAAATTCTAACAATCGAAAAATCGGATGCCCTTGAAATCCTATTATTAGTGCCCTTGAGTCGTTGTATAAGTTCAAGAGTCCACACCATAGGTTTTTCACCCTTTAAATAGTTATTCCTTTCAGTAAACCTTCATATCCATTAGTACAACTCAACCAGAAAAGAAGTGAAGAAAATCTCGTATTGATCTGTAGAAACATACTTCTGTAACCAAGCTTTAGATGTCAGATGAGGGTTTCTATTTTCTTGATCTGTAAATTCTCACTCTTTTAGTTCTATCCATTCTTGAATATCTTTCTTCGATGGGTACCAAATCCACATATCCCTCAAATAGATCCTATTCCTGGAAATGGAGCATTTTTTTGGCTTGGTTTTGGCTAACCTAGGTTTAATCTATACTGCACACCAACAAAACCCACAATCAGTTGCCCTTTTGACAATGACTTGCAAGTATATCGCAGTCTCATCCGAAGTGACTATGGGAGGATGCAAAACCATGTTTCTATAGCCTTGAGGGATTGGGAGATGTGGTATTATTATGTTATGTTATTCTTAGTACTTATAAATCACTTCGCCATGTTAGATTAATCACTTAAACATGCCATATAAACAATTAGTGTTTTCAGGTAAATTCAATTGTAACAACTACTACTCTACAACAAATAATAAGAAAATATACACATTATAACATGAATTTACCGTGATTCACTCAGTGTAGGGCTACGTCCACAAGAATTGTTGCTTAATATCATAAATCTTTGAACAACAGATAGTTCTTGGCCTGTGCGCTAAGTTGTATGTTGTCTGCACATGCAACTGTACACTCAAGGCTTTATGCACTCAACTGTAGAGCCTCTTCTTCTCTACCAAAGTACAGATCACAATAATTTTCCCATAACACTAATCTAGATCAATTAAATTTGATCGATCAATTTCTCTTCTTATTATTTAACCCTATATATACTATTACATTATAGGGTTACATCATAAAAATACCATGGACTCCCTAAAAAAAGAAACAATGGTCCCCAAACCATTTATCCCTTATAAAATTGTGCGCTTTTACAAAAAGGAGGGGCTTTGATCCACCCTGAAGCCCTTATGACACCACGCGGTATATTCAAAATGTTCCACTATGCAGTCCACTTTACGCTTCACTGTGTGCTCTGCCCCACAAAATGTGGAGTCTTTGCCAAAATCTAGGCCAAGCTGTGCTGCACCAAATAGGTGGGCATATGCCTCACCAAGGAAAGTATCTATAACAATGCAAGAATTTGAATCCATGACCAGGGAAGCATTAACCAACCTAAACATAACTATGGTAGCGATTTAAACCTTACGGTGTCGTGTTGCAAAATAGAACGCTGGTCATAAGCCATATGCATCTGTAACACAAAGGTGGGGTGAGTTGTAAGATAGAAATGTGAGAGTTTATATATATATGTGTGTGTGTGTGTGTATGTATCTATATAGATATATATCAGGGTTACAGACTAGAAGAGTAAGTACTCAAAAATCTTGATAACCCTCACTTATGTCAAGAGGTTAGGTAGCTAATGATGGATACTCTATTGGGCTTGATAGTGTGAAATATGTTAGACTTTCTTCAGGTAGGCATATCCTTTGCCAACACTAGGTTAAAATGTGTCAAAAAATTCAAAGTAAATCCTGGAAACATGAAAAAGAAATTAAACCACATATATGGGAAGGAGATAATACAATTAAAGTGTGAGAAGAATCAAAAAGTTACAATTACCTAGTAGAGTGTGTGTAAACCCTTTCAGCGATTGAGGCCACATAGTATGTACACATTAACTGTGTGGATAAGAACTACAATAAAAAATTAAGAGGTTGAAATAATGAAAAAACTACTTAAATTCACACAATATATCCGACTTAATTTATTGACATTTACCTTGCTCATTTTCAATTAGGAGTTGGATTCACTTCAGGAGGGTGCGCCTAGTAATTATGAAAATGGAACCTGATAAAACCCAAAGGTTTGAGCTAGAGAAACTAAAAATTAGAAAAAACATTGTTCACCATAGTGAAACCCCAGTAACATTTGTGTAGTCTCACATGCATATAAGATCTTCATGGAAAGAAAATGAAAGAAAAAGTAGGTCAACTTGTTATTTTGTTATGCAAAATGACTCAAGTAAAAACCCTGCTGCTATATTATATATGAAACTGAACAAAATATAGGATACTGATGTGAAGGGTTGGGTCTCTGTGAAACAAAAAAACAACACAACCTTAGATATATGAACTCAATTAATTAATTAGGGGAGATCCTATATTGAATAAAACTAGAGCCAATTGGTAAACAATGGGAGAAAAAAATATTAACATATTATGTGAGGTAGATACAAATTCTATTCTAGCCACAAGTAAATTAGAATAGAACCTGCAAAATAAAAACGATACAAAAATAATAAATGTCATTAGGAATACCATAAGAATAGCATTGAACTGGAGGGAAAAAAATATGAATGCATAAGAAGTTTGAAGTATTTCCTAAAAAATTAAATTCTTTTAGTAGGTGCAAATGACAGAAATCAGGAGTTCCTTTCATCCATAGTGATTCCAATGAATTTATTGTACTTTATAAGCGAAGTAATTTGGCACCAAAATCCTCCTGAGATCACACAGGGTTAATCGATGCCCTTACTACTGCAAACAACAAAGTTTTAAGAAGAAACAAAAAAAAGAATATGAAAAGATAGGGTTTAGTCTTTGGAACAAACCCAATTTCGTTCCACAATTAGATCTGTAGAGGGAAATTGTAGATGTCACATGTGTGAAAGTGCATGGGACCATGTGGATTCACATGGGATGTTTTGTATAGCCACTATAGTTTGATGCCAAGTCTACTACTTGGTTAACCCGTGAATTAATATTCCATGTATATGCCACAAATCCTATTAATGAAGGTGTAAATTTAAATGTTACAGATTAAAGGTTTCAATGTGTAGGACAAATTACTCATACACTTAAATAAATGATATAAATTAATGTTTATTCCAATGTAATGTCAAAAAGTACTAACTTTAAATAAATACATTAAACCCTAATCATGGAATAAGGGCTTGTATGATCTTGTGTGATGAGATACATGTGGTAATGTAGAAGAGCTTATACAAAGCAAACCATATAATTATAAAGAGCACAATTGGGTGCATCAACAATTATAATAGTTGGAATTTTTATTGTAATGTCTCACCAACATTGGAAAGAAAATGATATACACTAAATCTAGATGACTAGTATTATATAGGGTTAAATAAGTTTAGATGATGAAACATGAAAGACACCATTTAATGAAAAAAATTGGGAGTATAAAGTAGAGGTGTGTTATAGATGGTATGAGAGCCCAGGTTCAACACTTTGACCTAATGGGCTCGGGGTAAAGTTGTTATATTATAAATGTGCATAACTAGATTTGAAAGATAGTTGTTGGGTGCTAAAGTATTACTACTTTAAGTAAGTTGCTTTGTTAAATTATTCTCAAAGTGATTCTTATTCCTTGAGGAAGGAAACACTTAGTAGTCAATTAAATTAACAGAAAGAATGTTCAACATTATAGAAGGAACAATAACATTAGGTTTTCCAGTGATCTATCATACACTTTAGTAATCTAGATTTAGGGAATGTTGTTTGGAAAATCATTTCCTAATGTCACTAGCAAATAAGTGATAGGAGGAAGCTATATCACAATTTTTGTACCTAATGTAATTAATTTCTACGAGTAATAACTTGAATTGAATTATGTGTGTGACAAGGAGTGGGGGAGATAATAGTGGGCTACTTTCTAACATTGCCAAGACGATTGCCCTAGTGAAAATTCAAGGGACATTTACAAACCTAGTAGAACTCCACAAGATTCCAACATTCCTTCTACTTATAAATTAACACACCACTCATGCACATCCAATATAACTTCAGTCAAGTAATCAATTAGAAATCTTCCGAAATAATTAAAAGTGGTTATCTCCCTTCTCTGCCTTTATAAGCATGTCTATGTGCTCGAGTAGATTAGCCCTATTATTTGGATGTGCCCATTAAATATGCCTTGATCACAATTTCAATGGTTGTGAGTATCTCGAATCACAGCCAAAAATGTCGTTGATTCACATGATGCAAGGAATCTGAATCTATTATGAAAATAACATGCACTCTGAAATTTGTTAAATAATAATATTCATGTTAGGGTTGGCTACAAGGACTTTCTTGGTTATGGCAAGTTATCACTAAAACCATCAAGCTAATATAAATATGAACCCTTTCCCAATACAACTAGAAAATAAAATAACCCCATAGAGGTAACACAAGAATATCACTGTAAGATATGGTACACACAAGAATTAAATCACAAAATACATTCACATGGGGATTTACATTGGAATTTCAAAAAAACCAGTTCAATCATCCATATAAATGAACCAACAACATGAGAATGCAGCCCCTATATGGGTTCCAATTTCATGGTACCAATGATAGAGAAAGTAAACAATTGGGAATAGATGCCAATCAATGAATCAGTTAGTTGTGATATCAAGCTATGGGTGCATCTAACAATTCAGCAAACTCATTTGGAGGAAACCTAGGTAGTGTCCATAGATTCACAGGAGTGTTGCAGAATGTGAGTTACTCACACCAACAAATAGAGCTAATGAGAAATAGTGATGTGGGAATGCAAATAAATTGGTTCTGGGGTAATTACAATTGACTATCATTTCAGCGTTGTAACAACTGAATCACTATGAAATCATTTGTGAACTAGATGGTGCACGGATAATAATGGTCTTTTATACCAATAGCTAATTAACATATTCAAAACCAAGCAAGCACATGACGTTTCAACAATTGCATAAAAGTTAAACACCATGAAGAAACAAAGGATTGTGGGTATACAAAAATATAAAAAATTCATATATATATATATATATATATATATATATAGATAGAGAGAGAGAGAGAGAGAGAGAGAGAGAATTAATGGGGTCAGAACCTTGTCCCTATAAGGAAGGGTTCAAATGAAAAGTATTGTAAGTTACAAGCATCAATTGAGACACCTATGAGGAACATGTATTCAGGAGATACTGAAAATATATGATAAGAGGTAAACATTATATGGAGGAAGAAGTATCATTAGGTACAATTTCCTCCAAATTTATTATGGCCACATATTCAGAGATTCAATCTTAAGTTTACGCAACAAATTGAAAACAATTCAACCCTGGCACTAGTAATATGATTTAGGTTGAGCATATAAAAGATTTAAACTTTAGAATAAGACAATCAATATTAAAGGTATAATATTCCCATCAGTAAAATAAAGAAATGTTACTTAATTGAATAGCCATATGCTATAATGAAAAGCTATTCACACTTACAGGATAAAACAATATTGCTAAAATCCTCTTTAAATATATAGGTATGAAAATGGACAATCACACAAATGAAGAATATGTGATAGATGAGATATATGTGTGTGACCTGATAGAATATCCCTTTAGCCTGCAATAACATAGGCAACTAAGTGATTCAGAAACTTATAAGAAAAAGAGCTAAGGAATGCAATTTAAGAGTAATATGATGAGCTAAAGGTGGTTTTAATTACTAAAATGATTGGATATAAATTTTTTTAATCAAGTATGGTTCATTACGAAGAGTAGGAGTAAAAAATTCCTAAATATTTTATGAATGTTTTGAAGATTTGGTATAGTAAACTTGTTCATATAAAATAAATTTAAATGGTAGGTTGGTTCCATTATAATCAACAAGTTAGGAATTCAAGAAACCATGTGAGTACCGGATTGAATTTTATAATATTATTGCAACTGAACCACCATGGTGAATTTAAAACCCATGTTCTACATGGAATAAGGATTATATCAATTTAATACAAATAAGGACTCATCAAAAGAAATTTCCTTGAGCATAGTGATATGTTGATACAATTAAGACATTGTTATCAAGGAAATTAATGCATTAGTATTCTCAATATTACACCTTTATTGTTATGAAACCAGCTCACAAAAACATAGAAAAGAGAGATCCACGCCTTAGAATTCAGCCTCTTCGAGGGGGCAACCTCCTTTACATTACATAAATGAACAATTCTTGGATGATACAAATGACAAAACCTCCTTTCTATATATAGGAGTCTAAGGAGTCACAATGTAATCCAGCCGACCTAACAATAATAATATAAAGCCACAAAAATAACAATAGAGGGATTCTATGGGGCACAGAAATAAAAATATGGGGGTAATAGGGGCACAACAATACAAATAAGGGGTATAACTACAATAGTAATGGGGTAATTACTAGTATTATAGGGACCCAACATGCCCCTCTCCTTCAAAAAAGTGTTGTCCTCAACGCTTGAGCAGTTCTGGGTACTTCTGCATAAAATTCTCATCCTCCCATGTGGAATCTTCAGCGGATAAGTTCTTCCACTTGATAAGATACTCTGAAATTGATCGATTCCGTAGCTGTCGAATTCTTGTTTCCGTGACTGCTTCCAGTTCCAATATAATTTTTCCTTCCTCGTCAAGTTCTGGCAATATTGTTTGAACTGGGAGCTTGTTGCCTATGACCTTCTTTAAACATGAAACATGGAAAACTGGGTGCAATCGGGAAGCTGCAGGAAGCTCCAATTTGTATGCCATAGTACCAATCTTTTCCAACACCTTGTACGGACCATAATACTTTGGTGATAATTTATTATCCTTCTTAGCTTGCTTTAGGGACATTTGCTTATATGGTTGTAGCCGTAGGAATACCCAATCACCTACATCAAAACTTCTTTCAATGCGATGTTGATCTTCCTGTTGTTTCATTCTATTTTGTGCCAACACGAGGTTATCCTTTAAGAGTTGGAGCACTTGTTGTTGATGTTCGATGTGATGTTCCACTGCCTGAACCTTAGAATTTCCTCTTAAATATGATGTGATTGATGGTGGTTGGTACCCATAAAGTGCCATAAATGGGGTCATTTTTGTTGCTGTATGGAAGGAAGTGTTATACCACCATTAAGCCAGAGGCAACCATTTGACCCATTGTGTCTGTTTATCAGATACAAAGCAACGGAGATATCCTTCCAAACATTTGTTTACTATCTCAGTTTGCCCATCAGATTGAGGATGATAAGATGAGTTATGAGCTAACTGAGTACCAAGACAAGAAAATAATTTTGTCCAAAAATTTCCAGTGAAAATGGGATCTCTGTCACTTACAATAATCTTTGGGTTTCCATGTAGCTTTTGAACTGTTTCCATAAATGCAGTAGAAACTGTACTGGCTTTAAATGGATGTGATAATACACAAAAGTGTGCATACTTGGTAAGTCTGTCAACTACCACCATGATGACACTCTTTCCCTCAGACTTGGGTAAACTTGTGATAAAATCCATTGAAACCTCCTCCCAACGTTGGCTTGGAATGGATAAAGGTTGTAATAGACCAGGTGTCTTAATTGTTTCAACTTTATTTTGTTGGCAAACCAAACATTCCGCCACAAACTTTTGAATATCTGATTTAAGGCCATCCCAAAAAAATTCCTTCTTAACCCTGTGGTAAGTTTTTAAAAATCCTGAGTGCCCTCCTAAGGGAGAAGTGTGCAATTCCATAAGAATATTTTGTTTTAGCTCGGAATTCTTATAGAGGTATAAGCGATCTTTGTACCATAACGAATCATTTTTCCAGCTAAATGTATCAGAAGTACTGGAATCTTGTTGTAGCTTTCGAATAAGTGCCCACACTTCTTCGTCATTCTTCCATTCCTCCTTTGCTTCGTTTATCCAATCTGGTTGGATAATAGAAATGGCACACAACAATGCTTCCATATCCTCATCCTTTCTTGAGAGTGCATCTGCCACCACATTTTGCTTCCCTTTTTTGTAGATGATTTCAAAGTCATAACCCAACATCTTTGTGACCCACTTTTGTTGCTCTTCAGAGGATAATCTTTGTTCTACAAAGTATTTAAGGCTATCATGATCCGTTTTTACCTTGAAGTGTCTTCCCATTAGGTAGGGTCGCCATTTCTTAAGTGCATGGAGTATTGCCAACATTTCCTTCTCATAAATAGCTTTGCTTAAAAACTTTCCCTTGATTGGACGACTTTCAAAAGAAATGGGCTTTTCATCTTGCATTAGAACAACACCAATTCCATTTCCTGAAGCATCACATTCCACAATAAAGGTTTTTGTGAAGTCCGGTGTAGCTAAGACCGGTGCTTGGCACATTGCCTCTTTAAGATGTTTAAAGACCTTTGTTGCTTCTGGAGTCCATGAAAATGAATCTTTCTTCAATAATGTTGTTAGAGGTGCTACTATTCTCCCATAATTCTTAACGAACTTGCGATAATACCCTGTCAACCCAAGAAATCCTCGCAGATGCTTTATGGATGTGGGTATTTTCCATTCCTTAATGGCTTTAATTTTGCTAGGGTCTACCTTAACTCCTTCATGAGATACAATATGACCCAAATATTCCACCTCCTGGACTCCAAAGAAACATTTGGATCTTTTTGCATATAATTGTTTCTCCTCCAATAGTTGTAGCACCTTGTCAACATGTTCAACATGATCCTTCCAAGACTTGTTGTAGATTAGTATATCATCAAAAAATACCAACACAAATTTTCTAAGGAATGGTTTGAAAATTGAATTCATCAAACCTTGAAATGTTGAAGGTGCATTGGTAAGGCCAAAAGGCATGACCAAAAATTCATAATGACCCTCATGAGTTCTAAATGCCGTTTTCGGAATGTCTTCAATCTTCATTCTGATTTGATGATATCCCGAACGAAGATCCAACTTGGTGAAGTAAATTGATCCATGCAATTCATCCAGTAATTCATCAATGACAGGAATGGGGAACTTATCTTTAATAGTGAGCTTGTTGAGCTCCCTATAATCTGGACACATGCGCCATGATCCATCCTTCTTGTGCACCAATACTACTAGAGCTGAGAAAGAACTTTGACTCGGTTGAATTATACCAGCCTCTAGCATTTCTGCAACCATACGTTCAATTTCACTTTTTTGGACATATGGATATCTGTACGGCCTGATGTTTGGAGGAACACTTCCTGGAATCAGATGAATAGCATGATCATGATCACGCATAGGTGGGAGACCTTTGGGAGTCTCAAATACCTTGGAATGATTGTCCAGGACTTTTTGGAGATCTGGAGAAATAGATGATTCCAATGTGGAAACATCTAGCGAACATAATTGTGCAATTACACCTCTTTGCTCCTTTTTTAGAAGCTTTGTCATGCCATTAGAGCTGATTATCTTTCCTGGTTTCCCTGCAATACCCCTTAATTCAACTTCCTTTCCTTCCACAGAGAATTTCATGAAAAGTTCTTGAAAATTAAAAGCTATTGTACCCAAGGATTGTAGCCATTGGACTCCTAGTACAACATCAGCACCTCCCATTGGAATGGAAAGCATTGGGCTAGTCAATACATATTCTCCCATGGATAGCTTGATATTATGGCACTTTCCAGAACAATTTATTGTTCCTCCATTTGCAATCATCACTTGACACTCTGGTGCTGGATATAGGAAGCAATTCAATTCTTTTGCTACCCTACAATGAATAAAATTGTGGGTGCTTCCTGAATCAATCAACACTATTACCTTTTTCTTCTTGATTTGTCCTTCTATCTTGATGGTTTGAGGAGTGGTAATTCCCGCCAATGCATTACAAGATATGGTCGGATTTATTTGTTCTTCATCTAGGCTTTGTTCCTGGAATATATCCTCTTCTTTTGACCTTTCTTGCTCCTTTTCTTCTTCCTCTTCACAATCTATGTAGAATAATTTCTTCTCACCACACTTATGACCCTTTGTGTATTTGCTATCACAATTGTAACAAAGCCCTTTTGCTCTTTTTTCTTCCAATTTTTGTGGTGTCAACCTTGTAGGTTGTGGAAGACTATGGGCAACAACACTTCCGTCTTTATAGTTGTGAATGGTATGCTTCCTAGTTGCCATAATTTTGCTTTCCATTTTTCTTGCTAACCTGAATGCCTTCTCTAATGAATCAGGTTCCCAAAGACGCACATCATGTTGGATATTATCCTTTAAAGACCCTATGAACACATCAATCCTATGCTCCTCTGGAATATCTTTTACCCTTATGTTCAATTTTTGGAACTCCTCAATGTGCTCCATTATTGAACCCTTTTGTTTGAGACTTATCAATTGGCTAAAAAAAGTGTTGCTTTTTGTATCCTCATAATGTGCTATCAATTCTTCCGTAAAAATTGCCCAAGTGATAAATTTTTTACGAGAACAAAGCCATTGATACCATACAAACTGATTTGGTTCCAAATATAAAGTTGCCATACGTACCTTTTGTGTGTTTTGCACATTATTGAGATCGAAGAATTGCTCCATCTGTAATATCCATGTGGTGGGATCCTTGCCATCAAACTTCCTCATATCGATTTTTGGAACATGGTGAGTCTTCGATCCAACATTAGAGTCTATGGAATCATGATTAACATTTCTTTTGTTCTCATCATGAGTTTCCTTTACTACCTTTTCACCATTAGTGACCCTTTCTTGTAGCAACTTCTTCAATTCTTCCATCGAATCCTCCATCTTAGCTTCCATGCCCTTTATCTTAGATTCCACGCCATTTATCTTAGATTCCACGCCACTTATCTTAGCTTCTGTTAGCTTTTGTGAGCGTGACATTTGTTGCACTTGTTCTTGTAATTTTGATATATCATGTAGCATTTCTTCCTCTTCTTCATGAGTCATGCTAGAGCTTTCAGGTTCCTTACTAGGTGTTTGCATTTTCTTTCCTCGGGGCATCAGTTACCGATAATAATGCTTTACTATGCCCTTTGAATTCCTTCAAACCAAGCTTATGCAAAAATAAAAAAAAAACTACACACCTTTTTTTTTACTTTGTAGACGCCTGATATTGAATCTGATGTATCTCTGTAATTTCGAATCATCCAGTTCTGAAATTGTGACCTGTAGTAGCCTTCTATGTCCTCTTTCCAATGCCACTAGTCTGATCCAAATTAGATTCTCCAAGAAAGAGTTATGCACAATCGCCCGCAGTGACCTGATTATAGACTAGTTTAGTAGAGCGAACTTGTATGAAGTTCCACGTGTCACTGTTTCAACCTTTGACTCTAAAAAATATATAAAAGAAAACTAAAGTCCGTCCTCTTTCTGCACCTTCTTACGAAATTTCAATCCGATGCTCAGAAAGAAAGTTATGACGATTTTCCCCAGGTCACCTGTTTTGAGTGTAATTCAGGAGTCTGCAAAAAGACCAACTTCCTCAGATCATATCTCCGAAAATATCGCGCGAAAAGCTCTGAAATTTTGACCCAAGGTTCAGCACGATTTCTTCTCAAATGGGTTTTGTTTGTGACTTCTGAAACGTCACCGAAAAAAATTTATAGCGAAATTTCCACGATGACCTGTTTGGAGCAGCGAAACCCTAGAATCCAAAGCTCTGATACCAAATGTTATGAAACTAGCTCACAAAAAGATAGAAAAGAGAGATCCACGCCTTAGAATTCAGCCTCTTCGAGGGGGAAACCTCCTTTACATTACATAAATGAAAAATTCTTGGATGATACAAATGACAAAACCTCCTTTCTATATATAGGAGTCTAAGGAGTCACAATATAATCCAGCCGACCTAACAATAATAATATAAAGCCACAAAAATAACAATAGAGGGATTCTATGGGGCACAAAAATAACAATATGGGGGTAATAGGGGCACAACAATATAAATAAGGGGTATAACTACAATAGTAATGGGGTAATTACTAGTATTATAGGGACCCAACATTTATGGTTGAATATTAAACAACCAATGATATTTTGGAATGAAAATACTAGAACAATTGATAAGATTTTTGGAAAAGAAAATGTGTTACCAAGGTAACAAATAGTTGAAGTGGTGACCACCTCGATTGAGGAACATAAAAAAAATCGTTGTAAAATCAACTTCCAATGCCTCAATACCAATGGAAACACTATAAGAAGGGACTCGATTCAGCCATCTTAGGACAAAATATATAAAATGTAAGAACTATGTATGGAATGTTCATCACTGGATTTTGCAAGACATTTGTGTCATGGTAGGAGAGTATTAGAATAACAAGTATAATAGGACTTAGCTCCTAACCAGAGCTAAGAATATTTGGAGATTGTTTGTGATACTAAATATGAAATGATCCCAAAATGAAGTTCATATAAGAAATATATATGGTTGAACAAATAAAGGGAAAAATGATTAGATTGTGGTAGGTAAATTATGCTAGGTCAATAGCGAAATTGGTGAACAACAAAATAATTTTGACTACCAACATTGGTGATAGCAAACAACTAGAAAGAACATACAAAGGTAGACATAGCTAAGTCCACTTGAGGGTTGTTTTAATTATCACATAACAGCCATAAAAATGAATAAAATGCATATATGCACACTTGATACAATGATATCGACTTTATAGCATGCTAAAACCAAGCACTTGATAACTGCTACTGGTATGCAAGCATTGCGAAAAGCAATTTTTTATATGGAAATTTATAAGTAGCAATATTCAGGTTGATGGGAATCGCTGTTAGATCTATGGTGGTATGTTATTTAGGTACTAACCTTTTTGAATGCAGGTTCCAATTAAGAAGCATGTATTCAACATATGTGTTGAAAGAGCATGGTACAAAGGCTAGAGTAGGTATGCTCCAGCATTGCGTTTTCACAATAAGTGAAATAATGTACCACTTGGAAGTATGCAGGATAGGAAGTATCTTCTTTTCAGTCTAAAAAAAAAATCATGTATCACTATGTCAGAAATAGGTACATGACAACTTCTCCCTAATTTGGTGACGAATGTTACAAGTAGATCCGATGGATACCTTTTGGTAGATCCTATCATATTGTAAATCAGAAAGGGTTCAAACTCAAGAATCAAGTTGTTGCACAGGTTAAAGTGAAAAATAACTCTTTACTTCCAATGGAGATACATGAGTGCAAGAAGATGGGAATGAGAAAAGTTATGGAAAAATAATTGAACAACACCGAGGATGGTGTGAATAAAAGCGGAGGAGAACGTAATATCTCTCTCTTACCATAATATTGTTTTGGTTAGGCCAAGTTATGTTGGATAGAATGAAAGAAAAGCCAAAGAATAATGTTGAATTATTTATGTAAATTGGTTTTTATTAATAAATAAATGGATGAGAGGTACATACTTGGGAATGAGAGACCTAGAAATGAGATTCTCGCCAAAATAAAATAAATATAAAAAAAATCTCATTGGAAAATGAGATTTAATAATTATTTCATGGTAAGTATTCTAGAATAAAATTCAAGATAAGGTTAATGGATGGGAGATAAATATCCTTTAATTTGTTTATATAGAGAAATATGCTAATCTTAGAAAATCCTAAAAGCATCACAGGAGAGAATGGTGGGCTTTTATAGAAAAGCCTAGGCAAGTGGATAAGAATATCCACAAAAGCGAGATGTTGCTAAAATGAAACCTTATCTTGAAAGATAAGTATTAATACTTGAGAAAGGGGATCAAGAAGGGTATTTTTTATTGTATTAAGGAAGGAAAAGAACTCTCAACTTGGGGGTGAACTGGAGGAGACAATATTAGTATGGGTCGAGAGCAGGTGTGAATTTCCATGTATCATGATTGGTGATTTATTTACAAATCATGTGATTTTCTTATCTAAACCTAATTTAGATGCAAATGTTACTTTATATGGTTAGAACATGCATCTCATGGTATTAAAATTCAAAATGAGAATAACATATTAATCTAAGTAGATGTAGAATTATTTCTAAAAGTGTTGATATCTAAGTATAAAAACGAAATCATAGGATTACATTAATACAACATTTTACACCTCTGAAATCACGATTACCCAAGAATGTTGATAGTAGAATATTTGTGAATTATGAGAAAGGGAAAGGAGGGTATTAATTGTTGAATCCTCATATGGACTGAGAACTTTATAACCAATTGTGCGGAATGAGTTGTTTACTCACGGAAAGGAGAATACGAAAAACTATGATTTTGTGTGAGGATTAGCTGTAGAATTCCCATAAATCTTTGTACAATAATACTTTTCGTGTTGTGGGTATATTAATTATGCGCATAACAAAAAAAAATTATTAGGTTGATTAAGTAGCAAAAGATAAATGTCCCACTTAAGGTAGAAATTGTATGTTAAAGGTGTGGAATCCAAAGCAAACTACGGTATGCACTAGTGTTGGGAATAGAGTGAAGGCGGTCAAGAAGTAATTACTTAACTAGGAATAGTGGAAAATCCTCTGTTTGGCTCAAGTGTATGTAATAATAAGGATATCCTTATATAACAACCACGGGGGGAAATGAGTTTAACCTCAAACTGTTATTATCAAACTAGTTGGATAAGTTATTGTGTACAACAATGCAACTACCAAACTTGTTGACACTATAAGTGGAAACACGTTCAATAGCTGATTTGGTAGGTGTACCAATCTAATGGGTACATATAATTAAGGAACAATGGGTTGAATGGATTAATTAGACATGTTCATTAGAGAGGTTAGAAACGAAACCATGCAAATAAATCTATAGCATAAGCCAACAAGAATGAGGAGATATTATACATTAAAATAAATTGAAGTATGGAATATGAGCATAGAGGGGAAATTGTTCTAGAGTATGTGCAAGTATAGTAGAATCTTGATAACCTTATAGTACATGGAAAGTGCAAGGAAGAACTCATGTAGTTCTTTTGGGTACATCCAATAAATTAATGAAAAGATGAGACACAAATAACCAAAGGGCAGAATTAGATATATATATATATATATATATATATATATATATATATATATATATAACCACAATGGTGTTATGACTAAAGAAATATGTAGGATTTTATAAGTATAAACAGGAAAACATTCATTGTTGTAGCATACATTCGAATTAACTCTACATTAACAATATGCGGTACCACTGTTATGAAATGTTATGAAATTATAATTATGGGAAACCCCAACACCTTAAAATATGATGCAATCAAGGTATGTATATATATAGAGAGAGGGGAAAAATTTTACTTGAGTACAATTATCAGTAAATCTGTAATCGCGGTGTACATTAGCACTAAAGAAAATAAACAACTTACGCAAGAACATTGTATGAACCTAGAAATTCACCTAGAAATTAATTGTAAGCATTCACTGAAATAGTAAAATGGAATTATTTAAATTAAATCATGTAATTGTTCCGAATTAGACTGTATTGGTGTTTCTATTAAAGTACAGATATCTATATAAAATAGTCCTACAAGGGTTGCACTCTATGTAGGAAGTGATGCCACGGGTTTAAGCCTGAAAATGAAAACAAAAGGCAAGAATAACTGGACTTGGGATATAAAACTTACAAAATAGTAAATTAATTACAAAATTATACACCATGAAGAGTACATCTAGGGGTCGTCATACGTCTCACCAGGGAATTTATCTAGAACAATGCAAGAATTTGAGTCCATGACTAGGGAAGTGTTAACCAACTTGAACATAACCATGGTAGAGATTTAAATAAAATGGTGTTGTGTTCCCAAATGGAACTGTTGTCATAAGCCATGTGTATCTGTAACATGAAGGTGGGGTGATTTTTATGATATAAATGTGAGAGTTTACAAATGTATATATAATATATAGGGCTACAGATTAGAAGAGCTTAGAAATCCTGATAACCCTTACTTGTGTCAAGAGGTTAAGTAGATGATCGTGGATACTCTGTGGGGATTGACATTTTGAAATCTATTATACTTTCTTCTGGTAGTAATACCCTTTGCCAGCACTAGGTTAAATCATGTCAAAAAAGTCAGTGTAAATCCTACTGACATGAAAAAAAAATTAACCGAATATACATGAATGAGAAAGTATAATTCAAGTGTGAGCAGAATAAAAAAGCTACAATGATCTGGTAGAGTGCATGTAAACCATTTCATTGATTGAGGCCGCATAGGCTATACATGTTAACTATGTGGATAAGAACTACAATTGGAAAGTAAAAGGTTGAAATAATGAAAAAATTCCTTAAATTCACACAATAGATCTGACAAGTGCATATCGAACTCAATTTATTGACATTTGCCTTCCTATGTTTCCATCAGGTGTTGGATTGACATCAAAAGGGTGTACACATGAATTATGAGAATTGAACCCGAGAAAACCCACACGTTTGAGCCAGAGAAAATGAAAAGTAGAACAAAATTGTTCATCATAGTGAAACCCCAGTAAAATTCTTGTAGTCTCGCGTGCATATAATATCTTTGGGGAAAGAAAATGAAAGAAAAAGTAGGTCAACTTGTTATTCTCTTATACGACAAGACAAGTAAAAACCATGTTGCCCTATTATATCTAAAACCGAAAAAAATATACGAGACTGATGTGAAGGGTTGGCTCTCTTTGATTCACAAAATCAACACAACCGTAGAGACATGAACTAAAAAAATTAATGATGGGAGATCTGATATTCAATAAAAGTCAAGCCAATTGTAAATAATTGGATCAAAATGATCCACATATTACATGATGTAGATACGACTTCTATTCCAGCCACTGGTAAATTACAATAGAAACTGCAAAAAAAATAAAATGAAGAAACATGGGTAGGAATGCCATAGGAGGAGAATTGGACTGAAAAAATATGAATGAAAAAAAAGTTCAAAGGATTTTCTAAAAAAAATACATTTTAGTACTCAACAGTAGAAATCAGGAAGCCCTTTCATCCATACCTTGAGTGATTCCAAATAATTCTTTGTAGAGTAGAAGGGATGGAATTTGAAACCAAAATCCCCCTGAGATACATAGGGTTAATCATTGCCTTGGCCACTACAAACAAAAAAGTTTTAAAAAGAAAAAAAGGTAAAGAAATACGAAAGGATAGGGTTTAGTCTCTGAAACAAGCCCAATTTCATTCCATCATTAGATCTGTAGAGGGAAATCCTAGAAGTCACATGTGTGCAAGTACATGGGACCATGTGTATTTACATGGGATGTTTTGCATAGCCACTATAGTTCGATTCCAAGTGCACAGCCTGGTTAACCCATGAATTAATATTCTATGGATATGCCTCCAACCCTATTAATGAAGGTGTAAATTTAAATGTTATAGATTAAAGGTTTCAATGTGTAGGAAAACTTACTCATGTGCTTCAATAAAGGATATAAAATAATGTATATTACAATGTAAGGTTACGAAGTACAAGCTTTAAACAAAGACACTAAACCAACATCATGGAATAAGGGTTTAGATTCCCTTGTGTGATGAGGTACGCATGGTAATGTAGAAGAGCTTATGCAAAGAAAACCAGATAATTATAAAGAGCGCAAATGGGTGCATCAACAATTAGAATAATTGGAATGTTTATTGTATGTTCTCACTGACATTGGAAAGAAAATGATATACACTAAATATGGATGACCACTATTAGGTATGGTAAAATAAGTTTACATGATGAATCATGAAATACATCATTTAATGAAAAAAAACATGGAGTATAAACTAGAGATGTGTGACAAAAGTAGAGGTCTGTGACATCATGCTAACATCCCTCTTGTAGCTTTGTACAAATTATCCATGGCCATTTAGCATCCATTGTAGTATCTTCCCCATACACATGTGCATCTAGGAAAGGTTCATCATATCCATCCTTAAAATAATTGTCAACATTACTCTAAAAATCAACGTATTAGAGATCAAAGTTTCCCTCGCATGGATCATTTGATGAATGTTGTTTTTCTTAATTTGAGAGATTATGATTATCACTTTTATCTTTAAAACATGATTCCATCTAGATAAATCTAGATTTTTTTCATTGTATTTCACTTCTATATACTTTCCTCCATGTTCACTAAATCATATTGGAAGGTTTAAAATATCAACACTACCTTTATGAATATTTTCTTCAATTCCTTGAGCCTACTCCATCAACTCTTTTCAAATAGGATTCTCTCTTTTTCCTCAATAAAATTATCATATTAGTAGGAAATGGATTTTCATAACAACTAAAAATGATGAAATCATTTGGAAAAAATATTGAGGAATCTAATGAAGGACTTTCAAAAATCGGAAAGTGATTTTTTTTACTCTCTTTGTCATTTATCCATATTATAACCAAATTGAAGAAAATATAATATGGGTCTTTCCTTTAGTAATAGTTCTCAATAAATAATTATATTAACACATCTTGGGAAATAGTGAAGTAAGCTATTAATAAAAATTTCCTTGAAGAGATTGGATGAGCAAATGGAAAGAAACATCATCTTCAACCACATTATAAATGTCACAAGTATTATCAAAACCTAGATTATTTATTTTTATAAATTTGTTAATGTATTTATGAATAACATAAGAAGATGGAAATATTGTGTACTCAATGAAATTGCCCTTGCTAATTGACACGAATTTCATACAATTGTTTCTTTCTTAGAGAATTTCCTCCAGTGACCATAACTTGAAGAACTTTTGTTGGGCCTCATGGAGAAGAGAAAATATCATCACAACATGAAATGACATTTTGGTGGATTCATCATGTATATCATCTTGCAATTTTGGAATCCTTTTAGTGAAATCACAACGGAATCTTTAATAATGGAGTCACTAGGGATTTCATCCTCTAGAATTTTGGTTGGTTTTTAGGTCTCCAAGAATTTTCTTAACTCACTTATGTCTAAATACTAAATCTCCTAATATTGGAGGCCATCTAATGTTCATTAAACAAGGTTTTCAATAACATAGTTTATGTTAAACAATTATGTGAATTGACCAAATATGTCTCCGAGACATGAAACCATACATATTATAGTTTCTCAATAAGATATAATCCTTTAAAGAAAATATTGTATTTCTTAGAAATGAATTATTCCCTATTAGATTCAAAGGAAAAAAATTGATCCCTTTTCCTTTCAATGGAAAAGAACTAACATTGAGAAAAAACCTTGTGGGAGAACAAGAAATTCTCTCGTTGTTATGATACATAGCACTCCTATTTTTATAGGTGGAACATCCCTCTTCTATTCTAAAATGAATGTAACAGGTGAGAAAAATAGATGAAATATGGATCAATCCTCCAATAAATCTCTCATATAAGATATTTAATTCTAAAGCACAACATTTCATTAATTCAAATAAAAGGGAATAGATATGATTACAAAAGATTGTATCTACAAGGTTTGCATGTCAAAACTAGAAAGACTTGTATAACATGAATGGTGTTAATAATGAAATTCACATCATAATACTTTTAAAGACTAAAGAAAATGTTGTGAGAATATTAGATTCTAGGTTAATAGTAATAAATACACACCATGTCATTGAGAAAGATGAAAAGTAACAAAAATATTTAAAGAGAACTTAACATATTGTTTCCATTTAACCTCATAGGGGCGAATGGAGTTACACACAAGAAATATTGATATTAAAATTAAAGTTCAACATATGGGACAAGCTATGAACTTCTAGGATTTTTCTATGGAATGTAACACCCAACCCCACATTGACCCACTTTGACCTACTCACTAGGGTAAACATGAGATGAGAGTTACTATACGAGATGCACCTATGGAAAATGGGATCCACATGTCCAGAAATGAATGGAAACACCTAGTGATGTATAATCACATTATTATTAGCCTAACCTAACCCAACGCTATTAACTTTAAGTTTAGTCTCCTTAAATTTAATATAACTTTCAAGCTTTTGGCAGTTTTTTGGGTCCAAAACTCTCGAAGCCATTTTTAGAGCCTAAACGACATTTTCAGGGAAAACAAAGAGACCAAAAAAATGCCAACATTTGCTACATCTTTATTTTTTGTAGGCCTCCTCAGGGGGATCTTCGGAACTAGGTATTATGATATTCAAAGGAAGATTGTATGCCAAAGTTGCGACCCTAGGAAGTTGGAGGTCCAAATTACTCATTGGTGAAGACACTTTTGTACATATTACATGTATGTTATATATACATATATATTCAATAATTCAATAATATCATGAGAGAATCATCAATAAGGATCTATGCACTCTCCACATAACTATAATAACACTTATTAGTCCATGTATTCATTAGCCAATCATTAATTTATCAAAACATGACAAGAGCCATAGAAGGTATATATCATCTAACCAGCATACGACCAACTAATAACCAACATATAAACCCTATCAATCTAGACATAAAAATCAACATGATATCCAACACAAGTGATGATAAATCATAATAGGAAAATACCTCATATTAAAATATTAAAATGTCAACCAAGTTAAGGAGTTCCAAGTACCACCCCACCATAGATTCGGATGAACCAAATTTTTCTTTCATATAATCCCCCCCATGCCATATTCCAAGCGTGCATGTGAGATCTCATCAATAAAAAAACACAAAACCAAACCAAGGCTTCTAGAGGGCAAACTACGTCAACCCTTAACCACAATGATTCCACCTACACTATCAGACATCTCTAAGACAAACTAGATTGTTATCTACCCATGTCATCCAAGTCTCCATCAACTAATAACTCGACTCATAGTTGTGAGAGGGATCTAGAGAGTTTGTACATTCAGTCTCCATGGACAAGTAATTCAACCCACCAATGGCTCAAGAGCGTTTGTCCCAACCTAGGCTCTCAGACAAGTAACTCAACCCAGGCTTTCTAGGGATCCAAATCATTTCTTCAAGGCCATAGAAATAGGCTAAAAATAAGATCCAATCGGGAAAAGAAGGTAACTGGAAAAACCCGCAACACTAGGCGTATCCAAGGAATGGTAGGGCAGTGCTAAAATCACTATCAATCCAGGAAATCCCCCATGCCAATAACAACACATAACTAGATAATAACATGTATATACCATGCATCCAAAAATCAAGAAGCAGATCATACATAAAAAATGTTACCTACAATAAATATAGTTGTAGTTACTAACATTGCTATCTCCCTACTCTTCCTTGCTTACTTTTGCTCCTTTATCCAATCCAAGTGAATACTATTGTGCTCCAAGCATGCTCCAAGAATACAATAAGTGTGATAGAGTGAGAGAGAGAGAGTGAATGAATTGAGAGAGAGAAAAAAGACTGACAAAAGGATGTGAAATGATCCTTAGAAGCCTTTTTATCATTGAAGCCTCTATTTTCTTAATTTTCCTCTATTTTCTATTCAATTTCCTCCTCATGCAAATTTGTAACCCATCATCTCCCTTTTATCCTATTTTCCTTTATTTTCATAAATAAAGGCCAATTGTGGCCTTTCTTCCTTTGAAAATTCCCATAGCTATTTATTAATCATCAGTGATAACTGTCATTATCTTTTACCCAATATTCATCTTTGAATACATGTCCCATGACCTTCATCTTATTTTTATTTTCATAGGAAATGAACAAGGAACTGTTACAAACCCCTCCCGCTTTGGGGAACACTGTCCTTGGTGTTAAATGAAAATTATAAACCAACAAAACACAGGCTTCCCATGGAGGTTTATAACATAACTCGATGCAACATTTATATAATATCATACTTCCAATACCATGACCATCATAACACAAATCCCATATCTCTTATTGGAGCTTTATAAAACAACTCAATGTGATACTTACACATACACACACACACACACAAACATGACCAAAACACAACATCACACACATATATCAAAATGCATCCAATCAACTAGTGAATAAAGAAGGATACATAACCATCATTTGATCATCCCTCTCCCATGTAGTTTCATATGGCCCAAAGTGCGTCGACTGCACTTTAACTTGCTCGATTACCTTTTTCTGGAGCATGCATTATTTCCGCTGCAAAATGCATTACGGTTCTCGCTAGAATTCTCCTTTTCACTCCACCTGAAATACAAACCATTCAGTTACATGATGAACATCCTACACATACTTCTTAACCAATGAAACATCGAAAACATCATGTAATTTCACTGTCGGAGGCATTGCAAGCTTGTAGGCCACTGGTCCAATCCTCTCAAGGATCTTGAATGACTCATAATACTGAGGTGCCAACTTGGCACATGATCCCATCCTCAAGGAGCTCTTCCTAGGATTGATGGGTAAGTAGACATGCTTCCCAACCTAAAAATCCTTGAAATATCTATTTTATCCTGAATAAATATTTTTCCTATCATGTGCTACCTTTAGATTCTCCTTGATAACCTACATTTCGTGTTCCATCTCTACCAAAAAGTATGGTCCAATCAGTACCTCGTTCAATGATCACTCTAGTTGATAAGAGTATTACAACTCCACCCATAGACAGCCTCAAATGGACTCATCCTCAAGGACTCCTTATACCTATTATTGTAATCAAAATCTGCCATTGGTAGATACTCTTCCTACTTTTGTTGTTGATGATTCACCTACATACTTAACATATCCCTAAGAACATTGTTAACCCTCTTTGTTTGTCCATCTTGTTATGGATAATAGGCTATACTAAAAGCCAAATTTGTGCCCAGCCATGTCAACAAATCCTTCCAAAACATGGAAATGGACTTCACATCTCTATCTGACACAATCTTCTTAGGAACATCATGCATTGTCACTATATCCCTAATGAAAATATGAGATACCTAATTATTTGAATTAGTAGAATTCACTTGAATGATGTGAGCTACGTTTGACAACCTTCCAATAAACACTATGATGGAATCATGATGTTTATATTTCCTCAGAAAACCTATAATGAATTCCATGGAAATGGCCTCCCATTTCCACTCTGGAATCATAATTGGCTGTATTAAACCACCTGGATGATTACAATCTAATTTTACTTGTTTATAGTCCAAACACCTATTAATAGTGCTGAACTCGCCAACATGTCAGTGGATCTCCCTAGTAAGAAGTTCCAACGAGACCTCAAAATGTTTTGAGTAGGAGTCCCAACAATGGGTAGTAAAGTAGTGCATTGATCACAGTAACACATAGAGGTCAATATGATAACTTTGTCCGAAGAAAGTGTGTGACCTTGCAGTGAGTCAAGTGATATGCATGGGGGTTCTAACACACATAGGGGAAAAGGAAGTGTGTCCCTTAGAATCCTATAATAGTATGCAACACGAAAGGAACACATAAGCGGAATGAAATCATATGATGGAAGAAAAATAGTCCACAATCCAAAGTGATGGGTTAATACAAAAACATGTCTTCAACAAGGCTCATACAATCACATACAAAATAGTTGCAAGTCATCACTGGTGGCCTCTTGCATTAACTTCTCCATCTACCTGTTGACCTATAGGAGGACTTGGTTCTTCTTCATGGATTAAGTGAGGTATCCGTTTGAAAGGATCATGTGTGTCCTCACTATAACATCTAGAATCTTGAAAAATTGTGCATAGGAAGCCTCAATGTTGGTGATGAGTGGAAGGAGCTTCTCGTAGTTCCGAATCAACATCTGAATCCATGATTTGTCTAGATCTACTTGTAGCTTCATCATCTTATGAAAGTACAGTGGGGCTCCATTGTATCTCATTGTCCATTCTTGTGCATGTGTAATAGCAGTGTGTGTGTATTTGAGAGTTTAGACAATCTTCATGCACTACTGTTGGAAACCATATATATGGACAACTAGCTTGTGCACGGTGACAAATATGTCATGCAATTTCTGCATGGTTGTTGGGTCCCTATAATACTAGTGATTACCCCATTACTATTATAGTTGTAGCCCTTATTAATATTGTTGTGTCCTTGTTGCCCCCATATTGTTATTATTGTGCCCCATAGAATCCCTCTATTGTTATTTTTGTGGATTTATATTATTATTGTTAGGTCGACTGGGTTATATTGTGACTCTTTAGACTCCTATATATAGAAAGGAGGTTTTGTCATTTGAATCATCAAAGAAACAGTGATTTATGTACTGTAAAGGAGGTTTCCCCCTTGAAGAGGCTGAATTCTAAGGCGTTGATCTATCTTTTCTATCTTTTTGTGAGCTGGTTTCATAACATTTGGTATCAGAGCTTTGGATTCTAGGGTTTTGCTGCTCCAAACAGGTCATCGTGGAATTTTTGCCATAACTTCTTTGTTGCGATGTTTCAGAAGCTAAAAAAAAACCCATTTGAGAAGAAATCAGGCTGAATCTTGGGTCCAAATTTCAGATCTTTTCACGCTATATTTGCGGAGATATGATCTGAGGAAGTTGGCCTTTTTGTAGACTCTTGAATTACATTGCAAATAGGTGACCTGGGGAAAATCGTCATAACTTTCTCTCTGCAGATCGGATTGAAATTTCGTAAGAAGTTACAGAAAGAGGATGGACTTTACTTTCTTGTATATCTTTCTCAGAGAAAAAGGTTGAAACAGGGACACATGGCACGTCGTACAAGTTCACTCTACTGAACTAATCTATAATTAGGTCACTGTGGGAGATTTGACATAACTCTTCATTGGAGAATCCAATTGGAATCAGACTGGTAGCATTGGAAAGAGGATAGAGAGAGCTACTATAGACCACAATTTCAGAACTGGATGATCCAAAATTATAGAGATACATCAGAGGAAATATCAAGCTCGTACAAAGTGAAAAAGGGTGTGTAGATTTTTTTAAATTTCTGCTTAAGCTTGGTTTGAAAAATTATTTTGAAGGAATTCAAAGGGCATAGTAGAGCATTTTTATCGGTAATTGATGCCCCGAGGAAAGAAACTGCAAACACCTAGTAAGTAACCTGAAAGCTCTAGCATGACTCATGAAGAAGAGGAAGAAATGCTACATGATATATCCAAATTACAAGACCAAGTGCAACAAATTTCACTCTCACAAAAGCTAACAGAAGCTAAGATAAATAGCGTGGAATCTAAGATAAAGGGCATGGAAGCTAAGATTGATGATTTGAAGACATATTTGAAGATAGATTTGAAGAGATACATGGCAGATTTGAAGACAGATTTGACAAATTTTCTACAAGAAATACTTACTAATGGTGAAAAGGTAGTAAAGGAAACTCATGATGCAAACAAAAGAAATGTTAATCATGATTTCATAGACTCTAATGTGGGATCGAAGACACACCATATTCCAAGAATTGATATGAGGAAGTTTGATGGAAAGGATACCGCAACATGGATATTACAGATGGAGCAATTTTTCGATCTCAATAATGTGCAAAAAACACAAAAGGTATATATTGCAACTTTATATTTGGAACCAAATCAGTTTGTATGGTATCAATGGCTTTGCTCTTGTAAACAAATTATCACTTTGACAATTTTTATGGAAGAATTAATAGCACATTATGAGGATACAAAAAGCAACATTTTTTTTAGCCAATTGATAAGTCTCAAACGAAAGGGTTCAATAATGGAGCACATTGAGGAGTTCCAAAAATTGAACATAAGGATAAAAAATATTCCAGAGGAGCATGGGATTGATGTGTTCATAGGGACTTTAAAGGATAATATCCAGCATGATGTTCGCCTTTGGGAACCTGATTCATTAGAGAAGGCATTCAAGTTAGCAAGAAAAATGGAAAGCAAAACTATGGCAACTAGGAAGCATACCACTCACAACTATAAAGATGGAAGTGTTGTTGCCCCTAGTCTTCCACAACCTATAAGGTTGACACCACAACAATTGGAAGAAAAAAGAGCAAAAAGGCTTTGTTACAGTTGTGATAGCAAATACACTAAAGGTCATAAGTGTGCTAAGAAGAAATTATTCTACATAGATTGTGAAGAGGAAGAATAAAAGGAGCAAGAAAGGTCAAAAGAAGAGGATATACTCCAGGAACAAGGCCTGGATAAAGAAGAAATGAATCCGACCATATCTTCTAATGCATTGGCAGGAATTACCACTCCTCAAACCATCAAGATAGAAGGACAAATCAAGAAGAAAAAGGTAATAGTGTTGATTGATTCAGGAAGTATCCACAATTTTATTCATTGTAAGGTAGCAAAAGAATTGAATTGCTTCTTATATCCAGCACCAGAGTGTCAAGTGATGGTTGCAAATGGAGGAACAATAAATTGCTCAGGAAAGTGCCATAATATCAAGCTATCGATGGAAGAATATGTATTGACTAGCCCAAGGCTTTCCATTCCAATGGGAGGTGTTGATGTTGTACTAGGAGTCCAATGGCTACAATCTTTGGGTACAATAGCTTTTAATTTTCAAGAACCTTTCATGAAATTTTATGTGGAAGGAAAAGAAGTTTAATTAAGGGGTATTGCAGGGAAACTAGGAAAGATAATCAGCTCTAATGGTATGACAAAGCTTCTAAAAAAGGAACAAAGAGGTGTAATTGCACAATTATGTTCGCTAGATGTTTCCACATTGGAATCATCTATTTCTTTAGATCTTCAAAAAGTTTTGGACAATCATTCCAAGGTATTTGAGACTCCCAAAGGTCTCCCACCTATTCGTGATCATGATCATGCTATTCATATGATTTCAAGAAGTGTTCCTCCAAACATCACGCCGTACAGATATCCGTATGCCCAAAAGAGTGAAATTGAAAGTATGGTTGCAGAAATGCTAGAGGCTAGTATAATTCAACCTAGTCAAAGTTCTTTCTCTTCTCCAATAGTATTGGTGCACAAGAAGGATGGATCATGGCACATGTGTCCAGATTATAGGGAGCTCAACAAGCTCAGTATTAAAGATAAGTTTCCCATTCCTATCATTGATGAATTACTGGATGAATTGAATGGATCAATTTACTTCACCAAGTTGGATCTTCGCCTAGGATATCATCAAATTAGAATGAAGACTGAATACATTTCGAAAATAGCATTTAGAACTCATGAGGGTCATTATGAATTTTTGGTCATGCCTTTTGTCCTTAACAATGCACCTTCAACATTTCAAGGTTTGATGAATTCCATTTTCAAACCATTCCGCAGAAAATTTGTGTCAGTATTTTTTGATGATATACTAATCTACAACAAGTCTTGGAAGGATCATGTTGAACATGCTGACAGGCTGCTACAACTATTGGAGGAGAAACAAATATATGCAAAAAGATCCAAATGTTTCTTTGGAGTACAAGAGGTGGAATACCTAGGTCATATTGTATCTCATGAAGGAGTTAAGGTAGACCCTAGCAAAATTAAAGCCACTAAGGAATGGAAAATCGCCACATCCATAAAGCATCTGCGAGGATTTCTCGGATTGACAGGGTATTAGCCCAAGTTTGTTAAGAATTATGGGAGAATAGTAGCACCTCTAACAACACTATTGAAGAAAGATGCATTTTCATGGACTCCAGTAGCAACAAAGGCCTTCGAACATCTTAAAGAGGCAATGTGCCAAGCACCGGTCTTAGCTACACCAAACTTCACAAAAACCATTATTGTGGAATGTGATGCTTTACGAAATGGAATTGGCGTTGTTTTAATGCAAGATGAAAGACCCATTGCTTTTGAAAGTCGTCCAATCAAGGGAAAGTTTTTACAAAAAGCCATTTATGAGAAGGAAATGTTGGTAATACTCCATGCACTTGAGAAATGGCGACCCTACCTAATGGGAAGACACTTCAAGGTAAAAACGGATTATGATATCCTTAAACACTTTTTAGAACAAAGATTATCCTTTGAAGAGCAACAAAAGTGGGTCACAAAGATGTTGGGTTATGACTTTGAAATCATCTCCAAAAAAGGGAAGCAAAATGTGGTGGCATATTCACTCTCAAGAAATGATGAGAATGTGGAAGCATTGTTGTGCGCCATTTCTATTATCCAAATAGATTGGATAAATGAAGCAAAGGATGAATGGAAGAATGATGAAGAAGTGTGGGCACTTATTCAAAAGTTACAACAAGATTCAAGTACGTCTGATACATTTAGTTGGAAAAATGATTCGTTATGGTACAAAGATCGCTTATACCTCTGTAATAATTCCCAACGAAAACAAAAGATTCTTATGGAATTGCACACCTCTCCCTTAGGAGGTCACTCAAGATTTTTAAAAACTTACCACAGGGTTAAGAAGGAAATTTTTTGGGATGGCCTTAAATCAGATATTCAAAAGTTTGTTGTGGAATGTTTGGTTTTCCAACAAAATAAAGTTGAAACAATTAAGACACCGGGTCTATTACAACCTTTATCCATTCCAAGCCAACGTTGGGAGGAGGTTTCAATGGATTTTATCACAGGTTTACCCAAGTCTGAGGGAAAGAGTGTCATGATGGTGGTAGTTGACAGACTTACCAAGTATGCACACTTTTGTCCATTATCACATCCATTTAAAGCCAGTACAATTTCTTCTGCATTTATGGAAACAATTCAAAAGCTACATGGAAACCCAAAGATTATTGTAAGTGACAGAGGTCCCATTTTCACTAGAAATTTTTGGACAGAATTATTTTCTTGTCTTGGTACTCAGTTACCTCATAGCTCATCTTATCATCCTTAATCTGATGGGCAAAATGAGATAGTAAACAAATGTTTGGAAGGATATCTTTGTTGCTTTGTATCTGATAAACAGACACAATGGGTCAAATGGTTGCCTCTGGCTGAATGGTGGTATAACACTTCCTTCCATACAACAACAAAAATGACCCCATTTATGGCACTTTATGGATATCAGCCACCATCCATCACATCATATTTAAGAGAAAATTCTAAGGTTCAAGCAGTGGAACATCACATCGAACATCAACAACAACTCCTCCAACTCTTAAAGGATAACCTGGTGGTTGCACATAATATAATGAAACAACAGGCATATCAACATCGCAGCGAAAGAAGTTTTGATGTAGGTGATTGGGTATTCCTATGGCTACAACCATATAAGCAAATTTCCCTCAAGCAAGCTAAGAAGGATAATAAATTATCACCAAAGTATTATGGTCCGTACAAGGTGTTGCAAAAGATTGGTACTGTGGCATACAAATTGGAGCTTCCTGTGGCTTCTCGATTGCACCCAGTTTTCCATGTTTCATGTTTAAAGAAGGTTATAGGTGACAAGCTCCCAGTTCAAACAATATTGCTAGAACTTGAAGAGGAAGGAAAAATTATATTGGAACCAGAAGCAGTCACAGAAACAAGAACTTGACAACTACGAAATTGATCAATTTCAGAGTATCTTATCAAGTGGAAGAACTTATCTGTTGAAGATTCCACATGGGAGGATGAGAATTTTATACAGAAGCATCCAGGACTACTCAACCATTGGTTGTAGCCCTTATTAATATTGTTGTGCCCCTGTTGCGCCCATATTGTTATTACTCTACCCCATAGAATCCCTCTATTGTTATTTTTGTGGATTTATATTATTTTTGTTAGGTCAGCTGGGTTATATTGTGACTCTTTAGACTCCTATATGTAAAAAGGAGGTTTTGTCATTTGAATCATCAAAGAATCATTCATTTGTGTAATGTAAAGGAGGTTGCCCCCTCGAAGAGGCTGAATTCTAAGGCGTTGATCTATCTTTTCTATCTTTTTGTGAGCTAGTTTCATAACAATGGTGTTCACAAGAGTCGATACTTCAACAAGTACCACTTTTCTCATTTCTTCCATAGCAGATCCTATGAATTTTTCTCTCCTTTGCCTGGCCTCCTGCAAGTCCTTAGCCATCTGATCATTCTCTATTAACAGTAACTTGACAGTTGAACTTGTGGCTTATAGATAAGTCTTAGAAGCATCAGCCATGGGAGATGGATGTATCCTAATATCTAATACAATCACCCTTTCATCTATGTGTGCAGGTGATGCATGATCGTCTAGGAGCTTCTTTCATCATGCTTGTACAATCTTTTGTTGTGACTCATCAAATGACAGATTTTCCACATCCATCACCAAATCATCATCAAGGAGGAAAACCTCTCGTTTCTCTCTCAGGAGTAGTTCTAATTCTGAAGGTGGTGGATACAGAGGTATGACCTCAGATGTTATCATCATGAGGTCAGTATCTTGGTCCTGTGGCTCCTGTTCCAACTCCATGTTTGCTTCTTCAACTTCTGCTCAATTTGCTGAGAAAGTTTCCGAGCCCGCACTTGCTCACTCTCTTCTTCATCTGCTAGTTGCTTTGACTCCTCAACCTCCATAGGCATAATTTTGTCTATCATTGTGCCTTACCTTTCTTCCTCTTCCTGTTTCATCTTATCTTCCCTCTCTATCCTTCTTAGGTCCTACTCTTCTTTTGGCTTCTTCTATGTTTCTTGCGACTTCCTCTATGTATCCTCCAACCTTTTCTTCTCTCTCTTCCTTTGTTTTACTCTCCTTTCATGTTGTCACCTCTTCGCCTCTATTTATAAATCTACTTTCTCAGCTAGAGGATCTTCTCTAGACTTATATATTTTCTTAGCCTTTGGGTTCTTGACAGTCTTCATCTTGCCTTTGTCATGCACTAGTTTGTTGCTCACTATTGATGTTGTTGTTGCATCTTGTGGTGTTGTTTCTTGTAGAGCTTCTTTCCATTCAATAGCCATACTGACTTGTTCATTTAGCTTAGAGGAGTTGTAGTAATACCTCCAAGGGTCCTCCTATGGTGAATGACATGCCCTATGGATCCATGGATAATACATCTTCAGACAATGGTTCTTGCATATCCAATGGGGATCATAAAAATTGAAACCCTTAGTGTCCAGCTCAAATTTCTTCAAGTCCTCGACCACAACATCCACATCCTTCAAGCTCTAGGTCTCATACATCCAATCCTTAAAGGAAGAGAAGGCCATAGTTTCTTCTTCTGCCTGTGTAGTCCCATTGATAACACTGTGGAGATGTGATGCACAACCTCTTGCATGACCAACTTATTTGTGGCCAAATTTCGTAGGACATGCAGAGGTGTATCTATGCCAAACATCCTAATGAAGGCTCCATTAGTTCAGGCATACCAATCAGCAATGTTAAGTAATGCCTGAATCACTTCTTGGGACATGCAAGGTGGATCCTACTCAATGATTATCTTGCAAACTGGGGTGATGAAGTGGTCATATAACCTCGCCATGAATCCTCGGTAGCTGCACGCAGAGAGAAACTTGCAATAAATGTTCACAACATCCTCTGATGGCGTCCATGTCCAACCCATGCCAAGAAACTGATTTTTTGTGCCAATTGCATCAAGTACGTATGCGGACATATAGAATCTCACTTTCTCATCCTTAGGCAGATTTCAAGCATTATGCACATGCACTTTCAGCTGAAGAGCCATCATATCCAACCAGTTGAATGGCCTTCCTTCATTTGCTAAGTGATTTAACACAACCACCTAATTGTGTAGAAAGGTCTTCGTGATCTCTTGACAGTACAAATGACATGAAAAGATGATCAAGAGTTGGTAGGCATTTTTGAGTAACTTTTTCTTGTAGACCTGATTGGGTGTCAACTTGAACTTTGATGGCTCTTTTACCAAAAACTTCATGATGTATCTTGTGTTCAAATTTTTTTTGGGATTATAGAAGAGTGCATCCATGTAGTTCATTGAATCTGGCAAGTGATACATTCAATGATAGTTTTTCATCTCGAAGGTAGCAATTTATGTCCCACTGTCACTGCTCAATTTCATCATCTCAGGATGGGTATGTGAGACAATCCAGTGAATGACATTCGCACATGGGAAGCTAGGGTACATTCATGCAGCCTTGTACAAATATGACTTGTGGATGTTGACATAGTCCTATAAATATTCCAAATATTCCTTCAAGATGCCTGCAAATATGTTCTTAATTTCCTTCCATGTTATCTTCATGTCCTTCTCTATGAACAATCCTATGTCTACATAGACTTACAACTTCATTAACAACAGTTCAACTACATCTCCAGTGATTCTCTCTATAGTATCCTTTGAAACATCTTTCTTGGAAGCCATGCTAGATGTACTGTTGAGAATCTACTCAACAACTATTGTACCTCGAGATAGAGAGGACACTCATGGCATGCAAATGTTAGCTTGAAATAAAAACGAACTTCAAGGATTGATCATGTAACAAATTGGGCAACTCCTGGGAAAACTTTCTCTATTTTTTGTTTCAGAAGTGAGGGACTTTCAGCTGGATCTATGCATTGCGCAGTCTTTGCTGCCAATGAGATTTTATGATTACTATAACTGCACAACGCGTAGTCTATTGTGGCTTGTTGATGACTCGAACTGCACAATGTGTAATTCAGTTTAGATTTGATGCTCATTGAGACTGTGCATTACATAATCTTAATGGGAAAGACTCCATGACTATCTCATGGAACTACGTTGTGCATAGTAGGAGCCAGTGACTGGGAGCCTCTGTGCAATTCTTGGAGCTAAAGCATAGCCTTGAGATCAAAAAATTCACAGTGCATGGTAGGAAGAGCTAGATCTATTCCAAGGCAGCCTAAATCTAACCAAGAGAAAATTTTAAATGATCATATATGAATGTGTGTGTGATGGTTGGTGGAGATATGAGTGAATAGTGATCCATGCAATCAAAATAGATGTAGGAATTAGTGAAACAGAATAACAATGAAGCTTATGGGGAGAGTTTCCACAACTGTGAATGTTTGTGCAAAACCTAGGTTATGCATGCATCACTTAGGAAATGCAATGAAAAACTTATTAAAACACTTCTATGATATAGATCAAATCAAAATGTCAACAATCATTCAGTAAAATGGGTAAAACAACACTCTCACATTCCAAGCAAACAAAAGTGACAAAAAAAGCAGCAAAAGACAAGAAAAGGAAGACTTACCCAGAAAAGTTGTGCTGATCGTACCGAAGGTTCCTAGATTCCATGAAAATGCTAGAGATCCAAGATCAAATGTGAAAATGACCTCTCACAGTGTCCATTAAATAGATTTGATTGATTTAGGGTTTATGACATGAAGGCCTAAAATTTAGGAAAAAGTGACAAATTCTGGAAATTTCTAAAATTAACTCAAGTATAACTCCCATTGCTAAAAATAGATCCCTATTTTTTAGGGAAGCTTTTTTGTTTTTTTATTTTTTATTTTTCTTGAAAGGCTTCCATGCGTGCATGGATGAATTGCACAGTTCTCCGGAGAACTGGGCAACTCACAGGCACATGCATCAGGAAAAAACTTAGGGAATGCTTCTACACAATTCCTGGGTCAAGTGGCTCTGGCTGCCTCTCATGCTTTGTCCAGTTTCCTAGTTGAATACAAGATGCTATCTAGGTCTGCACAATTTTGGAGCTGAAGTTTACTGTTGGGTTGAACTGTGCATTTCTTGAGAGCAAGGTTGGTTGCCCTCTAGGATTACTTAGATCATCAAGGCAGTGCTAGAATCATATTTAAACCAAGTCACGGGGTCAAATTGTGGCTTGAAAGTAGAGAAATTAAGAAAAAAGGGAGTTGTAAAGTAAAAGATAACACTCAAATGAAAGCATAAGTACGTTGGCACTGTAAGGCAAGATGCTAGGAATTTAATAATGAGGCTCCGAAATGAAGCATAGGAAAAAAATTGGAGGGTTGTTGTGGCCGCTACGACATTGGAGACACATTGGTAGAACTCCACCTCTCTATATGGACCTTGTATCATGTAAACTATTTCTAAATCCTATGGACGTATTCTTTGATTCTTTGATCATCATGGTTCCTTCTCTAGCTTGAGTTAAAGATATAGTCCCTACCATTCTCTTGATTGATCAACACACATACCAAGCCAAGTCAATTGAGTTGTTTCGATTAAGGTTTAGGGGTATATTGATGCACAAGTAATATAAAATCTCCGAGTTTGAGTTTCATCTCTGGTGTTGCTCTGCTGCCAGCAGGCTTGGACAGTACCTTGATGAAGTCACCTCAGGAACACAAGCATCACTCTGCTGTCAGCGAGCTAGGAAAGTACCTTGGTAGAGTAAATAATTTACCTTTCTGCATAGGAAGCCTTTGTCTTATTTTTCCTTTATTTTATTTTTTTTATTTTTTTATTTTTCAAAGAACTGTGCATAGGAACTTATTTATTTCATGAGGCGGAAGAGTGATCCCGATTTATTGAGAGCAGAAGATGTTGTCCCTCCATAAAAGAATGTTATATATAACTTTAACATACCTGTTAAGGTTTTCCCCATTACATTACTCTACTTGACTGAGTTGACAATGGTTAACCGAACTAGGTGTAGGTGGTACTAGTTAAAAGTTCAAGCATTGTGATTTCACCAAGACTCGCTCTAAAAGAAACATATTTTCCATTAGGGTATCATTGACTAAAAGAATGTGAGATCTTCATAAGGAGATGGAATAGATAGATAACCAAGTATTTATAGTTCTAGAAGTCCTCTTGTATTTCACCCTACTTGTCTCAAGAAGCCAAACAAAGTTTCATGGGAAACTAATCCGCCAGGTGCATAAGCAGAAAAACAAGCAAAGGAACGAAGTAAAATGAAATTGAAAACAAGTAAGCGAAAGAAAACAAGAAAAAAGGAAAAAGGAAAGAAAACACTACTCCTACTCCTAAGCTAAATAGTGCATGGGCCTACTCATGTGAAGTGATATTTCCAATGTAGACATTGGTGCATTGGTTGGCCCATGTAAGTGAAGGCATGGTTGACAAGAAATATATAGCAATGAAAACCAGCACACTCGACGTTTGAATGCATCCACAAATAAGAAAAGAGTAAAATCACATGACATGAGTAAAATCATAGATGTTATGTCACTTTGTACATAGATGACATTCATGTACACTCTTTCGACCTTGACACATGATAAAACATGTAGAAAGAAGAAAACTTTCGTTTCGAAACATGACTCACTATGTACCACTCCTCCAATGCATGAGCGATAAGATTGTGAGATTCTAGTGGAGGAAGTGAAATCTATAGATCAGGTTAATTTCCAATGTGCACAAGAGAGTGATGACGAGCTTGGGGTGATTCAAAAGTATTTTGATCGGAAGTGGAATTGACCTGAGGGAGGTGAGAACCTGACATAACCAACAACTTAAGTTGAAGTGCCTCAATAGCTTGAGGGGTCTCCACTTCATTAGAATACATATCATCAAATACCAATGGCTTAGAATTATTGGCAGTAAGTGAATTAAAATCATGCTCAAATGAATAAGGAGATCACAACAGCCATGCTCAGATCATTTCAGATGTTCATCAACATCCTCATGACCTGACGAATCATACAAACGGATTGATGAGAAAAAAATTTCTTCACCCTCTAAATTTTTCAAAGAAAGGATGATAGATTGGCTGGATTCAGAAAGAAATATTTTTCCTCACCGCAATCAAATGACGCACTAACATCTTGTATGTCCTCTGAATGATCGGAACTAGAAAAATTTGGGTATGAATTTTCACAAGAAAAATGAGAAATGGCAGGATCAAAGAAGATGTCAGGATAAAGTGGATGAGGTGACGATAGAAGGAGGTCATCCTTCACTGCAAATTCTTCTTCAGATTCCCACATATAACCATCAAAAATTACAATGCATGTTGGTTGCTAAACACCAACTTCATCAACAACTTGATCCTCATGAACAACAAATGTAGAGTCCAGAACGGATGAACAAAACAAAGTAAAATATAGAGGACCATAGGAACTAGACAACGGAGGTTGATAGAACGAGATCACATGACAACCATTAGGGTTGTAGTCCAAATCTGTGAAAATATCCAGAGTAGGTTGGGTGGGAGGAGGTGAAAATTTGACAAATTGGTTCGCAACTTCTCCCGCCTTGTCCTGTGGTGCTAGATTTGTTGGATGAGAAGAGGATGAAGGGTCACTTGTGACAAAAACCTTGTCTGTATTAGATTTGGAAGCTCTAACACTGAAATATACTGGGAGGCATTTGAATTATTCTAACTCGTGACGATTTTGAGATACGTGAAGAAGATATTGAAATATTTCTTTGAGAAATTTCCAATCAATTTCATCTTCAGGGATTTGAAAATAAAGATTACATAAACGATCCAAAATTTGCATGGTAGATTCATCAGGTGGTTTCCATAATTCCATAATTCTTTTATTAAGTGCCTTATAGTCATAACGAAAGAAATCACTGCCTAAATCTCTGATCATATGATTAAAAGAGTGAATAGATGTTGTGGGAAATGTGCGACAACATTTCTTAGCATGCCCTTCAAACGTGTAAGCGAACTTCCCACAGGAAATGTCGTTTGAGGGAACTTCATTCCTCTCACAGAAGCCTAAGAAGGAAAGTTTGTGCCTTAACATGCCTATTCTTCCTTCAACATTCCAGTTGAGTCATGATAAGTCATAGATGACATCCTCTAGTGCTTCAAAATCATGTGCATGAGAAAAACATGTCAGAGTTGAGATTTTAATGTAAGTGATGAATGTTGTGCGGAGATTCAAAACAAACTTTGATGCCTCATCTTTTCATCTCGCCCTCCTTCTAGCGCCACAAATGCTGATGGTGCTAGACCCAACAACATGTCAGGGGATCTCCTCACTAATAAGTCCCAACTACACCTCAAATCGTTTGGAGTAGGAGTCTGAGGAGTGAGTAGTAAAGTAGTGCCTTGACTGCGGTAGAGCTTAGAGGTCAGTATGATAACTTTGCTAGAAGCAAGTATGTGACCTTGCAGAGAGTCAAGTGAGATGCATGGGGGTTCTAACACATATATGGAAAATAGAAGTGTGTCCCTTAGAAGCCTATAATATTACGCAACTTGAAAGGAACACACGAGTGGAATTACATCACAAGATGGAAGCGGAATAGTCGAAAATGCAAAGTGACAGGTTAATACAGAAACACATTTTCAACAAGATTCATACAATTTCATACAAAATAGTTCATGCACAAATGCATAAGTTAAATAACATGCATTGCTAAGGTAACCAGAATAGTCGAACTACAATAAAAACATAAGCATGAATACATGTTGGCCTAGTTATATTATTAAGTGAAATTTCCATCAATACATACACCATTGACAACCACTAGCCCCAATAGTGGAACCTTATAGTCAACACCACCTACTCCTCCAAAGAGATATACTCACTCTATATTCTGGAGAAGCCAAGGCTTGTCACAATACTCTCCAAGCCTTCTCTAAGAAATTCCTTGCCAAAAGCTTGGCTCCCCAAAAGCCTATATTATGAGTTATGAGTTTCTATATATAAAAAAGGGTGGGGTGACCTTGACATTCCCCTTTGACTCTTGGACTACCTTCATGACTCTTCAACTCCTTTACAAATATCTCCTTACATTACATAATGGTTGTTCACATTCCAACAATGACACTTGGAATTTCACTTATAATATATTTAGAAATAATAATACAATTTCCAAATATACCCATGTGGGACAAAATAGGCTTGAGTCAGCCTAACAAGACAACACCATCACTCAGAAACTTGGTTAAAAACCAACTCGGAAACATCCTCTTGATATTATTTGGTGATGAAATGATACAAAGCTTGGTATTACACTATTGTGTTCCCATACTATTTGGTGATATATTTCTGAAAACAAACTCTTGCATCCATGGCTTCTGGGTATATGGTTGTGGAACCTTTCTCCAACTCATCTTGAAGCATGCACAACATTATCTTGAGTGTGGCTAGACCACCGATTTACTTCTTCATGTTTTCTGTTCTCAGTTGCAAATCATCACTGGTGGCCTCTCAAATCAATTGCTCCATGTACCATTCGACCTCCGAAAGGAATTGGTTCTTCTTCTTGGATTGAGTGAGGGATCACGTGTGCCCTCACTGTGACATCTAGACTCTCGAACAACCATGCATAGGAATCTTCAATGTTGGTAATGAGTAGAGGGAGCTGCTCATAGTTCCAGATGAACATCTAAATATGTGCTTTTCTAGCTCTACCTATGACTTCATCATCTTGTGCAAGTAAAGCGGGGCTCCCTTGTACCACATTGTCCATTCCTGTACATGCATAATAAAAGTGTGCATGTCTTTGAGAGTTTGGAAAATCTTCTTGCACTTCTCCTAAAAACCATATAGATGGAGAATCGACCTATGAATGGTGACGAATTTGTCATAAATTTTACGTAGGGTGGTCTCAAGAGTCGATACTTAAGCAAGTATCACTTTCCTCATTTCTTCCATAGCAGATCCTACAAACTATTCTTTCCTCTGCCTCACCTCCTACATGTCCTTTTCTATTTGATCATTATTTGCTAACAAGATCTTGACAGTCGAACTTGTGGCTTCTGCATAAGCCTTAGAAGCATCAGCCATTGTAGCTAGATGTCTTCTAACATCTGACACAATCACCCTTTCCTCTATGTGTGGAGGTGACACATGATCATGTGGGAGATTCTTTCTTTGTGCTTGTACAATCCTTTATTGTGACTTATCAAATGACAGATTGTATACATCCATCACCGTATCATCATTAATGAGGGAAACCTCTTCTTGCTCACTCAAGACTGGTTCTAATCCTGGAAGTGGTAGAGGCTGAGGTGCAACCTTGGATGTTCTTGGCATGAGGTCAGTATTTTTTTCTTGTGGCTCCTATTCTAGTTGCATGTTTGTTGCTTCAACCATCTGCTCAATCTGTTGAGCAAGTTGCCCAAGGTACACCTACTCACCCTATTCTTCATCTGCTAGCTGCTCTGACTCCTCAATCTATATAGGCACAACTTTCTCTATCATTGCACCTTGTCTTTATTCCTATTCATGTTTCTTCTTCTCTTCCCTCTCTCTCCTTCTTAGGTCCTTCTCTTCTTTTAGCTTCTTATTTGTTTCCTGCAACTTTCTCTTTGCATCCTCCAACCTTTGCTTCTCTCTCTTCCTCCATTCTACTATCCTTTCACGTTGTCACCTTTTCACCTCTATTTCCAAAGCTACTTTCTCAACAAGAGGATATTCTATGAACTTCTAGCTTTTCTCAACCTTTAGCTTCTAGATAACCTTCCTCTTGCCCTTGTCCTATGTTGTTTTGTTTCTCATTGCTAATGTTGTCACTACTTCTTATGGTTTTGTTTCCTGTAGAGTTGCTTTCCATTTTATATCCATGCTGACCAGTTCATTGAGATTAGAGGAGTTGTATATATTAGAGACCAATGTCACACATAAAATATTACATAAATATAAACATAGAAAAATAATGAAACAAGAGAGACATAGATATAAGTGGTTCACCCAATTTGGCCTACGTGCACGGAGAAACAAACAGTCCTTCGTTTTATATTATCTATAAAAATGAAGAGATACAACCTACAACAAATCTAATGTAATTCCCTCTTCACTCTCACACAATTTCCTCCGTCTTTCTCGATCAGAATAGACATCTATGTAGCTGCAATACAATTCCCTCATATATAGTGAGGGGTTGTCATCTGGGGAAAAAACCCTAAATTAAACATAACTTCTACCGTCATATTTATGCCTAATAAATGGCCCAGATTGATTACAAAATTACAACATTTTACAAACTGGGGTCTAATGCTGCCATACCTTTGAATAATTAAGATAATCAGGCTCCACACTCAACAATCTCCCACTTGCAGACTGATTGTAGCTACTCCACCACTACTTCATTTGCTGGAAAATGACTCCACTTTGTACATGGTTGTTTCTCATCTTCATGATCATATTTGAAGACTAATCGAATCTAAGTAGAATCTCAATTTTTCCATGGTTACAACTTTTGTTAACATATCTGTAGGATTTTTGCTAGTGTGTATCTTTTCTAGCCTCAACTGTCCATATTCCAACACTAACCGTATGAAATGGTACTTTAGCTTTATATGTTTACAATTGGATTGAAAAGAAGAGTTCTTCGCAAGATGTATGCCACTCTGGTTGTCACTGTATAACCCACCCAACTTCTGCTTCTTACCCAATTCATCCTAAAACTTTTGTCACAAAATCATTTCTTTACTAGCCTTTGTAGCAGAAACATACATTTCTTCTGTTGTTGAGAGTGCGACAACACTTTGCAGTTTTGAAACCCAACTGAAAATTGTTCCACCTAAAGTAAACATATACCTTGTGGTGCTCCTCCTATTATCTTTATCACCTACCATATCTGTATCAACATATCCATGTAGAGAAATGTTTCAACCCCCAAAGCATAATGCTCGATATTTGGTACCTCTCAAATACCTGAGAATCCATTTCACTGCCATCCATTGTTCTATTCCTGGGTTGTTCATGTACCTACCTACAACTCCCACTGCATGTGAAATATCAATAATTGTGCAGACCATTGCACATTGTTGATGCATATGGCACTTTAGACATATAAGCCATTTCTTCCTGAGTCTTGGGACACACCTCCTTATTTACTTTGAAATGGCTAGACAAATGTATACTAACTGGTTTTGCATTCTGAATATTAAATATTTTCAACACATTTTGTATGTACTTACTCTAAGATAACGTTAACTTGTGATTGTTCATGTCTCTAGTTATTCTCATACCAAGGATTTAGTTTGCATCACCCAAATCCTTCATTGCAAATGAGTTTGCCAATTTTATTTTGAGAACATCTATTTCGTGAATGTTAGAACCTGCAACAAGCATGTCATCTATAGACAATAACAATATAATATATCTTCCAGCATTTTTCCTTTTGAGATAAACACAATGATCAGAGTGACATCTAGTATCACCTTGTTCAGACATAAACCTATCAAATTTTAGATATCACTGACTTGGAGCCTGTTTTAAGCCATACAAGCTCTTCTTCAAAATACACACTAATTTCTCCTCCCATTTTAGCTCATATCCTTGTCGCTTCTGCATATATATTTCTTCCTCCACATCCCTATGGAGAAAGGTTGTATTTACGTCTAACTGCTCAAGATCTAAATCTTCAGCTACTACTAGACTTAAAATATTTCTGTTTGAAGTCATTTTAACAACCGGAGAAAATATCTCATCAAAGTCTATACAATTTTTCCATGCAAACCCCTCCACCACAAGTCTAGCTTTATATCTTTTTCTACATCCATCTTCTTCATTCAACTTGTAAACCCATTTATTCTACAATGTTGTTTTACCTGTAGGAAACCTGACTAAGTCCCAAGTCTGGTTATGTACTAAGGAGCCCATCTCTTATTTCATGGCTTGCTCTCACTTCTTCCTGGTTTCTACCTTCACTTCTTCTTCATAAGATTCTGGTTCACGAGAATCAGTCAAAATTACATAATATAATGAAGGAGAATATCGTTCATGGGGTCTACTTATCATGGTAGATCTTCTAACACCACTTTCGGGTGTTTTAGGTGCTTGTAGTTGTTGTGGTTGTAGTTGTTGTTGTTCTGGCTATTGATCATTATGATTTTCAAGCATCTTCACTTTTTATGTGCTCTCATCAAGCACTGTGTATCCTTTGTTTTCTTTTTCCTGTTTCTTTTCCTGCATCTAATCCTTATAGAAAAAAATTTCATTGAATATGACATCTCTACTCCTAATGATTTTATGTTTTTCATAATCATAAAAGAGATAACTAAAATCATTAACACCATATCTAATGAAGGTACATCTCTTTGATTTTTCCTCTAGATTTGTTCTATTTTATTTATTAATGTGAACAAAGGCTTCGCAACCAAAACTCTTTAAAAATGAGTAGTTTACCTTTTTACCTATCCATGCCTCCTATGAAATACCACCATCCAAGGAACTTGAAGGCCCTATGTTTATTAGATAAATAACAGTATATACAACATTTGCTGAAAGTTGTGAAGGCAATCCTGCATGTAATCTCATGCACCTTGCATGCTCCATGATTGTCGTGTTAATCCTTTCTGACTCACCATTTTCTTGTGGTGTTCTTGGAACTATCTTCTCTCTACGAATTCCATTCTCTGAATAGTACCTATCAAACTCTTTCCTACAATATTCACTTCGACTATCTGATCTGAGACACAAACATTTTTCCTGTCTCATTTTCAACTAAACCTCTACATTTGTTGAAATTATCAAATACATTAGATTTATTTCAAATACAATAAATACATTTTTTTCTGGTTGCATCATCAACAAAAGTAACATAATAATGAAAGCCACCAAGAGTTCATGCCTAAGCAGTTCTCAATACATCTATATGCACAAGATATATTTTTTTGGTCTTCCTTCTTTTCCCAACTCTGTGGAATTTGACTCTCTTCTGTTTTCCATAAACATAATTCTCACAGAATTCCAAATCAACATGCTTCAAACCTGGAAACAAATTTCTTGAGTGAATAATTTACATCCCCTTCTCACTCATGTGCCTGAACCCATGATGCCACAATGTCATATCTTCTCCTATAGAGGTTAAAGCATTAACAAAATTAGAAATACCATTGCATAAATACAATGTACGAACCTTTTCTCCTTTTGCTATTACAAGGGATCCTTTAGTTACCTTCAAGGTTTTATCTGTAAAAGTAGTTACACAACCTTCACCTCCCAACTGCCCTGTTGAAATTAGATTTTTCTTCAAATCTGGAACATGCCTTAACTCCTTCAACAACCATTTATTTCCATTCTAATGTTTTATGAAAATTGTACCCATGCCAATGATTTTATAGTGTTTATCATTACCCAATAGAACCTGTCCAAAATCTCCTTTAACATAATCATGAAAATGCTTCCTATCAAGTGTGGCATGAAATGAGGCCCCTGAATATACCACCAAGGCATCAATGATATTTTCTAATGAAAGAATCAAATAATATTGCAACACATCACCTCTCACATTCGCTTCATGATTTTTCTCTTGATGCACGTCTCCTTCTCTTCCCCTCCGAGACTTGAAGTATTTCTTCAGGTTTCCTTTCTTCCCACATTTCTACCTTTCCTTGACTTACTGTGATATTTTGGTCTCTTTCCTCTTTCCATTTTCCTTCCCCTGGTCTCTAAAGTCAAAGCATTACTTTATGTCTCACCTAAGCTTTTCCGTCAAATTTCCTCGCTAAGGATTGCACCAAGAAAATCATCAAACATTAAAGTACTAGATCTAGAGACATAGTTACTAATGGACATAGCTAAACCAATCCAAATTTTTGGTGATGAGCATAGAAATGATAGTGCCCTAAATTCATCATCAAAAGTTACCCCTACAGAGCTTAATTGACACAAGAAGTTCCAATCTATATATAACAAGTAAGATGTTGTAATTTTGTAGTCAATTTGGGTCGTTCATTAGGCGGAAATCTGACGGTAGAAGTTATGTTTAATTTAGGGGTTTCTTCCCTAGAAGGAAACCCCTCACTATGTATGATGGAATTGTATTGCGGCTATGTATATGTGTATTCTGAGTGTGAAAGAGAGAGGAGATTGTGGGAGAGAGAAGAGGGGATTACAGTGAATCTATTGTAGGTTGTATCTCTTCATTTTGTTGGATAATATAAGAGGAAGGATTGGTTGTTTCTTCATGGACGTAGCCCAAATTAGGTGAAACATGTATATCTATGTCTCTCTTGTTTTATGCATTTTATATGTTTATATTTCTGCAATATTTTATGTGTTCCATTGCTCTGTAATATATAATTTTCTAACAATTGGTTTATATTTCTATGCTTAGTTAAGATGGAAAGGAACTTAACTGATATGTCCAAATAGCATGGATGAGTTGTGTTCTCTTAGTTACTGTTTGAGTCTATCTATCATGAGTTGTGTCTTTGTATTTTTTGTTGTGAGTTGGTGATCTAAATTATTTGGATCTAGCTTACCCTAAAAGTTGTGTATGTGTGCCTATATAATGTACTGGTTGTCCAAACAATTTGATCAATGAGATTTGATTTCATTCTTGTGCATCTATGTGATTTTATATTATATTATCAAAGTTGAGGGTGGTGTAGACTAAAAGATATGTTCTCAAGAGATCTTGGAGGTTTGTTGCATTGTGGTTAAGCAGTGAATAACATTGAAACATAAGGTGACCACATAATTCTAGTGCAGTGATCTATTGTGGTGTATTGTTTGTGTGCGATCTGGATTTTATTGTTGATTGTGGAGAAGGGAATGTAGTTGCTGGTGTCGTGGCCATGTGGAGGATGATGGTCATTTTGTGTACCCTTTGTTTGAAAGTTGATTTGAGTGTGATCTATTAAGGAGTTGTCAAGGGAGCCTTAGTAAACCCTCGACACACAGTCTTCGTACTGATTGAAAGAGTTCAAGGCCAAGAGCTACCATGAGATATTTCACTTTTCGTTGTGAGGTAATACTTTTTTTTATTTCTCCTTTGAAGTTTATGTCACGAAGTGCTATAAATATTTTATAAGGAAAGTTTTTTGCGAACGTGAAATTTTTTATACGGAGACATAAGGGATTAAAATATTTTTTTATGGTAAATTTATTTTTGGGTGAAAATAATTCATATCAAGTTTGTATTTAGAGTGAAAATTGGGTTTGATAACGGAGGAGAAATAAGGATTATTATTTTCTTTTGTTTTTTATTATTTAAAACAAGATTGAGTCTTTTTTGTTTTAGATCATGTGCATTTGGATGTAGATCTGGTGAATTTTGGCTTTAGAGCTCGTGGCTTGGGTGCATTTTGTTGATTGGGGACAAATTTTTTGTCACTATGTCAATTTTTTTGGCTGAAACTTATTTGAATGAGTCCACAAGGCTTCATGGATGAAATTATGCAAATTGTAAATTCAAGGTATTAATAGTTTTAGAGGGAAATAATTTGTGGTCCATACTGAGTGGGACAGATCACAAATCCACTATTGCTGCAATTATTCTAGATTGGGAAAAAAGGAAAAAAAAGAAATTTAGGTGTTGCTATGAATGTGAGCTAAGGACAACATCATTCCCCATATTAGGGACTATAAAACATCCAATGAAACATGGTATGTCCTCAAAATCTTGTATGAAACATCTAACACTAACCAGATTTTGTTCTTGATGACCAAGCTTTTGTCAATTAAAATGGAGGGCAATGAAAGTATAAGCAATTTCATTTCCCATGTCAAAGAGCTAAGTGATAAGTCAGGAGATGTTGGTGAAAAGGTGTCCAATATAGACTTGGTCACCATCACATTAAATGGCTTAGTGGAAGATTATCAAATATTTGTTTCAAGTCTTTCTACTAGAGAGAAGCCTCCTACATTTGATGAACTAACATGTATTTTTCTACAAGAGGAAGAGAGGATGAAGAACTTCAATTTGGGCTCAAGCAATTCAGATTTGGCATTGGTATCCAAGGGTAAGTAGCCATACAAAGGAAACCCATGGGACAAAAGAAAAGGAGGAAAGTTTCAAGAAAAGAAAAAAGGTACGGCACAACCTAAATTTCTAGTTCATGATAAAATAAATGATGATTGTTATTATTGTGGCAAACCTAGACATGATGATAAATATTGGTATAGAAGGAAATATAATGAGTCTAAACAAATAAGCAAAAGGCATAATGGGAATTTTGTGGACAAAGACATCTCAATGAATGATGGATTTAAAAATCTCAAATTGTTTGTGTCTGATGTTGTATTGTCTACTGAGATTAATGATGTGAAGGCTTGGTTCATTGAATCTGGTGCATCACTCCATATGTCTTGTAATAATATATTTTTTAATGAATATCATGAGAACATTGATGGAACATGTGTTTATATAGGAGATAATATATCCCTTCAAGTTCAAGGATATGGAGTAATATGTGTGATGTTACATAATGGAAAAGAGAGACAGATCGATGATATGATGTATGTTCCTGCTATAAAAAAAGAATTTAATTTATGTTTCTACTATTGTTGATCAATATCTAAAGGTGAAATTTGTCAAATAACAGTGTGTTGTTAAAGATATCCAGTATCACTACAAGGTTATTGCCACAGGTATTAGAGTTGGAGGCTTGTATAAGCTAGATGTCACTAGGACAAGGCATCAAGCATTAGCATCTATAGCAATGTCAACATAAAAGTTATGGCATCAAAGTTATGGTCATTTAAATCACAATGATTTAATGTTACTTCAAATAAAAACAATGGTTGAAGGTCTTCCTGTTATGAAGAATAATCATGTTGAATGTGAAGCATGTGCACTTGGAAAGAAACATAGAGAGGAATTTCCTATAAATGAAGGAAAAAGGTAAAGAGAAATACTTGAATTAATTCATATTGATGTATGTGGACCTATGCAAACTAGATCTCTTGCAGGATCATTGTACTTTCTTATTTTTGTTGATGATAGATATAGATACACTTTCTATTTCATAAGAAAGAAAATTGACATTTTTGAGTACTTTAAGGAATTCAAAAACACGGTGGAAACAAAAATTGGGAAATACATCAAAATTATGAGATCTGATGAAGGGGGGGAATATAAATCAAGAGATTTTAATCAATATTGCAAAAGTCATGGGATTCTACAACAATTTACAGTGCCTCATATACCTCAGCAAAATGGAGTTGCTAGGAGGAAAACTAGAACACAAGTGGAATGTACACGGAGCATGCTTGAAGGTAAAAATATCTCTAATGGTTTTTGGGCTGAAGCCATTAATACTGTTGTTTATTTCAAAAATAGGAGTCCAATAAAAAGCTTAAATTTGAAAACATATTTTGAAGCATTTTATGGATATAAATCAAAAGTGAATCATTTAAGAGTTTTTGGTGAGCATTTGCACATATTGCAAAAGATGAAAGAAGAAAACTTGATGCAAAATCAATTAAGTGCAAATCCGTTGGTTATTGTCATGACCAAAAGGCATACAAGTTGTTTGATCCTAGTTCACATAGATTACTTGCAAGTAGGGATGTGGTGTTTCATGAAAATGTAGATGAAGGTGATAAAATGATTAACACAGGTGTCCAACACGATATTGACGATTATGTCAAAATTGAAGCAAGTTTTGAATAGGAATAGGAATAGATAAAACAACCGGTACAAGAGGAGGTATAGGTTCAAGAGCAGGAAGCATCTAGCAGCCACGACACTCCAATAAGAGAACGTGATACTCCATAAAGCAAAAAGAAGGATGAAAGAATTAAAACTCTAAGGAGGTCATGACATCAAATTTAGCCACCTATAAGGTATAAAGGTTATGCATTGATGTCCCATGTAATGACTGTTGTAGAACCTTCAAGTTATGAAGAAACTAAAGAATATAGAGAATGGAGAGATGCAATGAATGAAGCATATAGCTCCATAATGAAGAATAACATATGGGAATTAAGAGAATTTCCCAAAGATAAAGTTCCCATTGGACGCAAATGGTTGTTCAAACCAAAGTTTAATGTTGATGGTAGTATTGATATGTATGAAGCTAGATTGGTTGCAAAAGGTTATTCACAAGAAGAATGCATTGATTATAAAGATACTTTTGTACAAACTGAATACAATTAGAATCATGATTGCATTAGCTATAAAACGAAATTGGAAAATGCATCAATTAGATCTCAAATATGCTTTCTTGAATGGTGAATAAAAGAAGAAGTTTATCTGGTTTAGCCTGAAGGGTTTGTAAAGCAGGGATAGGAGCATCTTTTTTGCAGGTTAAAGAAAGCTTTGTATGGTTTGAAAGAAGCACCAAGATCTTGGTATGTGAAATTGATTCATTAATTTATGAAAATGGTTTTGTGAGAAGAAAAAGTGATCCTAACTTGTACATTAAAAGAGATGAAGATGGGAACATTTCCTTAATATCTTTGTATGTTGATATATAAAATTACTCTATGAAATTACAACATTTTACAAATTGGGGTCCAATGTGGCGATACCTTTGAATAAAGAATATAATCAGGCTCCATAGCCAAAAATCTTCCACTTGGACACTGGTTATAGCAACTCCACCACTGCTCCATCTAGATAATGACTCCACTTTTGACCTGGATATTTCTCATCTTCATCATCATACTGAAGACCAATTGAAATCGAGAGGAATCTCAATTTATCCCCGGTTACAACATTTGTTAACATATCTACAGGATTTTGGATAGATTGTATCTTTTCCAGCTGCTGGACACTATCTCTCAGTGAATTGATTCTAGGGTGGGTAAGCTGTTAAAAAGAAAAGATAACTCTTCCCATGTAAACATGTGTGATTATGTGTTTATGGTTATTGCTGGTTATTTTTATATTTATTCCACTCGGTAATAATTTATTTCTCAGCAGGATATTCTTAATGATTAGTATTCGAGCCTTCACCGCTCATGTCAAGACCTACATTACAAGGAAGTATTCCCAACATTTTATAGGCTCCATTACATGCAATACCATGGACAATAATACCATGGGTACATTATACCATGTGCCCAAAACCATTACTATTTAACTAGGTCCTCGTCAAACAAACTTCTACATGTGTTCTCATGGGAGATAAATCAAAAGCCCTTCGATCTCATCATCTTTTCACTGTAGAGTGCTTACATTATTACCAGAATCACAGTATTCTGACCATGAGGAATTTCATAATAAAGAAATCCTCTCCTAAATGGATCTGATTTCCACAACTCACCCATAGTATTTCCACCCGAATTTTTTTATGCTCATTTTTTAGTGTCGCTTTAACATGGCCACTGTCGCATCTTATTATTTCTTACTGCAATGCAAAAAGAGTTACCATAACTTGTAGTATATCCTGCTGATAAAAAAATACCTCCATACCACCATCATGTAAACTATTATTTCCCTCATGTGTGATGGTCCCATTTGTAATAATGTAGTTTTTATCAAACCTTTGCACTGGCTATCATTCAACGAATTGAGGGATTACTCGAATAAATCATGCTCTGGTCATCGCCAGATCCACATATCCACATCATATCTGACACAAATCTGTTAACAATCAAACTCTACATAGCAAATCCGTTCTCTTCTCATGCAATTTTTTCCAATAAAATTTTACTTAGTTGATCTAACATCTTCTCCATCGATTTTGGGTACATTTTGGGCCTCTTTCCACAACATATTCTCATCAACGCTACACCTTATTCCATCATTTGTCTACTGCACTTAGATCTAACAACTAATCACATGATTCATTAATGAAACCACACACTAGATTTTTACACTGTGTAGATCTCTCCATCTAGCAGTCCAATATAAACTCTTGGAAACAAAACTCTATTTCTCATGAAGTCTATTTGGATTTGAGTGCAGCTTCAAATCTGCCACTGATTTTCTTCCACCAGCTCTTTGACCGATGTTGCATTGTTACTATGATCCTTGTTGGGCCTTGAAATTGTCATTCAATTCCATTAGATTTTCACTTATATTTCTGTATTGTCACCTTCACTCCACCTCTATTTCATTGCATTCACCTCCATTTCATTAAATTTACCTTACCATTATCATTATTGGATCACATTTATGTTTTTCCAAACTTTATTAATTATTAGCATTTTCAAGTAAATTTATGGTTAAAAATTAGAAAATAATGTGCATATGCTTATACCTAACAAGTGGTATGAAATTGTTGACATGTGTAGATCAAAAGGAAGCTTCTAAAAGACCCTTATGTGGCCTCCCAAAATCAAATTCGAATTTGAGTGGAGAAGATCATGGGATCATGAGGATATGTGTCTCACTTCCTATTTCTATTGAAACTCTAAGAAGACACGTGTCTTATCATTTCCTATTTTGATTGTAACTCTAGAGATATAGGGAGAGATTCATGGACTCTCATTAATGAGATAGCTTCTCATCTTTTTGTATAAATAGGGAAAGTTTTCTCCTATCATTTTCATGTGTAAAATTGGAGTTATACTCAAGCTTTGAATACATAATTAGATTGTGGCACCTTACTTATGAATGTTCCTTCATTTTGACTTGGTTTTGTTTACATATGGAGCAACCCTATTTACCATCTCTCACACTTTTAGATCAGCTACCTAAAATGTGTGAGATTTAATTCCTTTTATAGATTAAAGTTCATTTTCTTTCTTAGTATTAGTTTTAGAATGACTCTGCAATATTTGCTTTCCTTAAAACATTTCAATAGGAAAGATTTATGTATTTTTCAATTGGATTAAGTTTGAGGCAAGAGCTCATAGTTATTTAGTTTCCTTTCATGTTCTATTATTTACTTTCTTAGATCAACCTATCAATTGGTTGTATAATTGAATAAAATATTAGGCCAAGAAGGTGACATCAAATTGGGTGATTGAATGTTCAACCTATGTAATCATTGATATTTACCTTTTTGTTTTTTTATATTTGCTTTCGAGATCGTCATTTAAGTGCATTAACTGATATCCCTAAACATCATTCTAAGAAATTGATTTAATCATATTTCAAGATTTAATTGTTGAATATTTAACACATGCAATTACTGAGTTATTTTATGCACACTTTACTTTCTTTTCTAGGACATTAGAAGTTAAGGTATAAACAGTTGCTTATACATCATCTCAAGAACGTAACACTTCATGATTGAATGTTGGAGTAACTAATTATACATTAGTTGTTTTTGATTTCACAGATTAGTTGAATTTCATTTTCATTATTTGATTTCATAGATTAGATGAACTGGTTTTCATTATTTTGTAGTTAGATTTATCTAAATTAAAAGACAATTTCTAGCACATATAGTGCACAGATGCTTCACAAGTTTACGAAACCCCCGGGTTGACAAATTGAATGACAGGAAATCACTTTGCCCCAACATTTTGATGCTGTTGCCAGGGAAGTGTGCATGGGAACTAGTTTGTAGTTTAGAGTGTATTTTTTTTTTTTTGTTTTTACTAACCATTTAAGGACAAAGGGTCGAAAATGCAGCCAAAAGACTACATTGAGGAATGGTATCAAAAAGTGGTTATGCCAAAATATTCATCAATTCATCAAGAGATCCTTGTGGCAAATTGAAAGTTCAAGTCGATTTTTCATATTGTTACAAACAATCAAGTACATTTTTCAAGTTTGGATATGAGCATTTCAAAAATTTTAATGCATAAATGGCTTCATTGGAAGCATGAATATACTTAAAAAAAGAAATAGTTTTTAGATAGATAGGAAAAATAAAAATAAATTTTTATAGTTTTTAGGATAAATTTGATCTTTTATGGTGCAGTGAGAACCACCCATCTACTGACCCTTGGTAGGAAAAAAATGCAATAAAATAAATGGTTGAGAACAAGGAGCACAAGCGAAGATTGCAAACGATAATTTAAGGTATGAGATAAAGCCTTTCCATTTTATTTTTGCAAAATTTATAGAGGAATTGATTGATGAAATCTTTACTATGCTAACAAAATAAATCTCTCAAGTATGCTCTCCTTCTGCACTTCGTGTGACTTGGAGGATCAGAAAAAGAAATTTTTTTGTTAGCATAGCATAAAAATTATTTAGCTACTGCAAAACTTGCAAATCCATGTGCAAAAATCCTTACCTCTGTAATGCAAGAGTTTTCTACAGGATTACAAAAATCATGAGGTTAGATTTCTTCAGAGCGATGTCCCATCTTTTATCTCATTCTAGATTACGAGTCCCCCAGAATTGTCTATAGGATGATTGATATAATTAGATCTTCCCTTTTCCTTTACTCGAAGACATCCACGCAGTCACAATCCCAACCTTCAAATCCTGCAAATCAAAAATCATGGGAACATTTCTAGAAAATGCAGTAGCATAGAAACATGATTTTAAAATGCAAATTCTAAGGAAACCAGGGTGAATCTGAAAAAAATGAGACATGGGTTTTCTCTGGAACGGGGGAAACTAGGCAAATTGTGGGCGATTTTCAAAAAGTGTAAACTGTCATGACACCCGGTTTTAGAACAATGTTTTTGAGCAAACGAGGGCGAATCTAAAAAAACTAGGACATGATTTTTTTCTAGAACGGGAGGAATTTAATAACCCAGAAATCGTTTCTTCGGATTCCTAACCATTTGGGAGAAATATAGGGTTCTTCAGAGCTTTGTTTTGCAGATTGCGTGAGGAAAAAAATGATCTGTTTTGAATTGTTTTAACATGGCAAGTTGAAGGCAGAAAAATCCAAATGAATAACAAACTCTGCTCCACATGGAATGTGGTCTAAGAGTCCATTTTGAATTAATAAATTTGATTTTAGAAGAACCCAAGTGAATAACAAAGTCTGCTCAACATGACATGAGGTCTAAGAGTCCAATCTGATTTCATAAATTTGATTTTAGACACGTATGTGTCTCATTCCCTATGTGTCTCATGATTTAAAAAAAAAAATGTTTCCTTTATTATAATTTCTTTTTGATAAAGAAAACTAAAAAAAATGAAAATAAAAATAAATAAACATTTTACTTTTTATTTTTTTTGCAATGATACAATCAAGTTTTTTGAAGAATTTTATAAAAATGAAAAATAGTTGCAAAATTTGATTGAAATATGTATAAATATATATATTTTACAAGTACTTCTTCATATTTTTCAGCTTCAAATATTTTTGACAGCGTGTTATTTTCGCAGCACAAATGACGATTAAATAATGGCTTGCAAAACAATTGGAAAATTATTTAGATGATTTATGAACATTTGGAATTAATATTTATGTTGTGTATTTTACTATGAAGTTTTAACTTGCAGAGCACAACAAATCTTTGTGATGCCAATTGTTTTACTGAGCAGAGTGCATGAAGTCATCTGACAATAGGGAGTTAATTTAATTTTCATGGTTATTTCTTAAAAATGAATTTTTATCAATATCATGAATTGGACTGAATATAACACTTTTGATTTTCCTTAATCTGTTTTATTTGACATTTACATTTTGCATAAGAATCAAAAAGTAATTTGGCCATTTCTTTTTGAACACACTTATGTTCTTTATGTCAAGTTTTGTTTGCAGGTTTGGGATTATCGAATAATCATTGGAGAAGACTAATTGTGCACACAATTGGTCTCCAAAGGACTGATTCCATGAGAAACATAAGAACAAGTCCATGTCAATATCCACCAAAACTTACCTTTCCTCCCTTTTGAATTACAAATCTAACCAATCAATTCAAAGCAAGCCACAATCATTTTTCTCAGCAACAGTCAGTTGTTCATTTTCCTTTATTCACATACACTTTCCGCTTGACCCATAAATAAAATCAAGAAGCTCACTTACATGCTTATTGTCCATTGTCATTATTATTTTCCATTGTCATTTTACATTTCATTTTTCCTTTCCTATCCTTTTTCATTTCGTAAATAAACTTTGCTTCAATGAAAATTATTGAGTCCATAGTCCTTTAAGTCTAAAATCCTTGCAAAAACACATTGAGGCTTGCATGCCTTAATGGAAAGTCCTCATGCTGACGAATAATGGGAATACATCAATGTCCCTTGTTCATCAGATCTTGTAGGTGCTCGATAACAACAAAATTACTCATACTTATCAAGATGTGTTTGGGCATTTTGACTCTCATTGTCATCAACGGTGAGAGTTCTCATGTTGACTAGTGGCATCCACTAATGGCCACTAAGTCAACAATTTCCTGCTACGTTTGAGATCAAAACGTTTATTCACATAGCAAGATTGTGCCAATGAGCTTTGAAGACATGAAGACTATCATTTTCAGCATTTTGGAGCAAATTTAGAAGATATGTAGCTACAGAAAGAGATGGTAGCTGTGGAATCAGACAGCAGCTGCAGAACGAGGTAGTAGTTGCAGAATCAAACAATAGCTATAGAATCAGATGACAATTACAAAATCAAATAACAACTGCAGAATCAAATGGAAGCAGTAGAATCGGCACTATTTCGTAGCAAATTCGGCAAGTTTTAATAAAAGCAAAAAAAAATTAATCTTGACTATTTTCTCCATGACTTGTCCAACAACTTGAAGAAGATTATGATCAGAATTTTGTAGCCACCACACATGCAACTCATCCATTTCTAAAGGGTAAGTTAACATATGTCATTTTCTAACTTTTTACCATAAAATTCCTTGAAAAGCCAGAATGATATTTTTTTGGAAAAAACATTTCTCTTCCTCATCTCATAAAATTGTCAATATCATCAGTTGGGGGGAGATGCATTCATATTCATATTTTGCCATATTCATATCACATTTAAAAGCCCACATACTTTCAAAATATATTAACTATTACATTATTGTTATGAGCATACAAAGGCATGTCAAAAGTACTAAAAAGGTCATTAGATACAAACACAATCATGGCTGTCACACAAAAAACAACTATGATGCAATCCAATAAAGATATACTTTGCAACAATAATCAAATTATCATTATGCAAAGTTCAAAGATAAAAAATGAATGCAACAACAAAATATTGTTGTAAAACAAGAACCAACCATGTTGTAATTCAACTAAACGATTTTCTAGAAGTATGAAGTTATCAAATGATATCATGCAAAGTTAAGCCAAAGCTCAAGGATAAAAAATAATTAATGTAATAGATTGCACGAGGACATGCAATAGCTTCAGTTGGCGGGTATGTTTGGCCTTGAAATTGTCATTCACTTCCATTAGAGTTTCACTTATATTTCCATATTTTCACCTTCACTCCACCTCTATTTCATTACATTCACCTCCATTTCATTACATTTGCCTTACCATTATCATTAATGGGTCAGATTTATGTTTTTCTAAAATTTATTAATTGTTAGCATTTTTAAGTGAATTTATGGTTAAAAATTAGAAAATAATGTGCATATGCTTATACCTAACAAGTGGGATGAGATTTTTGACATGTGTAGGTCAAAATAAAGCTTCTAAAAGACCCTTATGTGGTCTCCCAAAACCAAATTCGAATTTGAGTGGAGAAGATCATGGGATCATGAGGATATGTGTCTCATTTCCTATTTGTATTGAAACTCTAAGAAGACATGTGTCTTATCATTTCCTATTTTGATTGTAACTCTAGAGATATGGGGAGAAATTCATGGATTCTCATTAATGAGATAGTTTCTCATTTCTTGTATAAATAGGGGATGTTTTCTCCTATCCTTTTCATGAGTAAAATCGGAGTTATGCTCAAGCTTTGAATACATAATTAGATTGTGGCACCTTACTCATGAATGTTCCTTCATTTTGACTTGGTTTTCGTACATATGGAGCATCTCAATTTACCATATTTCACACTTTTAGATCAGCTACCTAAAATGTGTGAGATTTAATTGCTTTTATAGATTAAAGTTCATTTGTTTTCTTAGTATTAGTGTTAGAACGACTGTGTAATCTTTGCTTTTTTAAATACATTTCAATAGGAAAGATATGTGTATTTTCCAATTGGATTATGTTTGAGGCAAGAGATCATAGTTATTCAGTTTCATTTCATGTTCTGTTATTTACTTTCTTAGATCAAACTATCAATTCATTGTATAATTGAATAAAAGATTAGGACAAGAAGGTGACTTCAAATTGGGTGATTGAATGTTTAACCTATGCAATCGTTGATCTTTACTTTTTCGTGCTTTTATATTTTCTTTTAAGACACTCATTTAATTTTATTAACTGATATTCCTAAACATCATTTTAAGGAATTGATTTAATCATATTTCAATATTGAATGGTTGAATATTTAATACATGCAATTACTGAGTTATTTTTTGCACATTTTACTTTCTTTTCTAGGACATTAGAAGTTAAAGCATAAATAGTTGTTTATACATCATCTCAAGAAGGTAACACATCATAATTGAATGCTAGAGTAACAAAGTATACATTAGTTATTTTTTATTTCACGCGCTAGTTGAATTTCATTTTCATTATTTGATTTCATAGATTAGATGAACTAGTTTTTGTTGTTTTGTAGTTAGATTGATCTAAACTGAAAGACAATTTCTAGCACATACAGTGTATGCATGCTTCACAAGTTTACAAAACCTCCATGTTGATAAATTAAATGACAGGAAATCACTTTTCCCCAACAATCCTTTTACCACATAAGAGGATCTAGTAAATTCCTTATTTATCCTATATCGAGATCAAATGATCCTAGATCTACACCCATATAGTATATATTGAGCTTTATTCATTAGACTATAAACCTTTGGTGATAGAAGCATCTCTCTGAATCCAACTCTTGGCTCTGATACCAATTGTTAAGGATTCACTTCGATATCCTGGGCTCTTTCCTCTTTCCATTTTTCTTCCGTAGTCTTTGCAGTCAAAGCATTACCCGATGTTTCACCAAAGGTTTTCTATCACATTTCCTCACTAAGGATTACACCAACAATATCATCAAAATTGAATGAACTAGATATTAAGACTGAAATACTAATGGCCGTAACTAAATCATTCCAACTTTCTTCCAATGAGCATATAAATAACAGAGCCCTAACTTCATCATCAAAATTTACCCCTACAAAACATAATTGACTGGTAACTGTATTAAATTCATTGAAATGGTCACCGATAGATGTACCTTCTTACATCTTCATATTAAATAAATGTTTCATAAGAAATACCTTACTTGAGGCTGAGGGTTTTTGATATACTTTTTCCTGTGCCGATATTAAACCCTCTGTTGTTGTTTTCTTTGAAATATTAAAGGCTAATGACGCCACTAGGCACAACCATATTGTTCCAAGTTTCCTTCTGTCGAGAATATCCCATTTTGCATATGTCATACTCATCGGCTTCTTTGTATTTCCACTCAATGGTATGTAAATATCTTTTTGATATAAGTAATCTTCCATCTACATACTCCACAACTGGTAGTTTTGATCGTTAAATATTTCAACCCTAAAACTACCATCTTCCACCATTGGTCCCACTTGAACCAGGAATCCTTCTCTCCTGCAATTTTACCAACCAAATATGCCTTTGGCTATGATACCAGATGCTAAGAACTTACTGAAGAACATAAATAATAACTGAGAGGAAAAAATAAAAATAACCAACAATAGGTATTCAAATAAACAATACACATAAGATTTAACCAAGAAAACCCCAAATCATGCTCCACACCCGAAAATCTCCCTCTTGTAGACTGATTATAGCAACTCCACCATTACTTCATTTGTTGGATGATGACTCCACTTTGGACTGGTCATTTCTCATCCTCATCATCAAACTTGAAGACCAAATGAAACCAAGAAAAATCTTAGTTTCTCCCCGGTTACAACTTTTGACATTATATCTAAACGATTCTGGCTAGTGTGTATCTTTTCCACCTTCAACTGTCAATCTTCCAACAATGACCGTATGAAATGGTACTTGAGATGTATATATTTAGTCTTGGAATGAAATACAGAGTTCTTTGCAAGATGTATGGCACTCTGTCTGTCACTGTATAACCTGCCCAACTCCTGCTTCTTACCTAATTCATCTAGAAACCTTTTTACCCATATCATTTCTTTACTAACCTCTATAGCAACAACATACTCTTCTTCTCTTGTTGAGACTAGAACAACAATTTGAAGTTTTGAAACCCAACTGGCGGTTATTCCACCTACAGTAAACACATACCTTATGGTACTCCTGTTATCTTTATCACCCGCCATATATACATCAACATACCACAATTCGAGCATTATTCATTGGTTGATCAAACATTTCTCTACAGGGATATGTTGATGAAGATATGATGGGTGATATAGATAACATGAGGAGCACCACAGGGTATGTGTTTACTATAGGTGGAACAACGGTCAGTGTGGTTTCAAAACTACAAAGTGTTGTTGCACTTTCAACAACGGAAGCAAAGTATCTTGGTGCTATGGAAGCTAGTAAAGAAATGATTGGGTTACAAAGGTTATTGGATGAGTTGGGTGAGAAGCAAGAGTTGTTCAGGTTATACAGTGATAGCGAGAAAGCCATACATATTGTAAAGAACTGTACATTTCATTCAAAGACTAAACATATACATCTCAAGTATCATTCCATACGGTCAGTGTTATAAGATGGAAAGTTGAAGCTAGAAAAGATAGACATTAACCAGAATCCTGCAGATATGTTAACAAAAGTTATAACCAGGGAGAAACTAAAATTCTTCTCAATTTCAATTGGCCTTCAAGTATGATGATGAAGATGAGGAACAACTAGGTACAAAATGGAGTCATTTTCCAGAAAATGAAGTAGTGATGGAGTTGCTATAATCAGTGTCCAAGTGGGAGATTATGGGTGTAGAGCCTAATTATCTTTGTTATTTAAAGGTACATCGCATTGGACCCCATTTTGTAAAATGTTGTAATTTCATAGTCAATCTGGGTCATTCATTAGGTGGAAATATGACGGTAGAAGTTATGCTTAATTTAGTGTTTTTTGCCCTAGAAGGCAACCCCTCACTATATATGAATGATTTTTATTGTGGCTAAGTAGATGTGTATTCTTAGTGAGAAGGAGAAAGGAGATTGTGTGAGAGTGAAGAGACAATTACAACCAATCTTCTGTAGGTTGTATCTCTTCATTTTATTGGATAATATAGAACAAAAACCTGGTTGTTTCTGCATGGATGTAGCCCAAATTGGGTGAACCACGTATATTAGTGTCTCTTGTTTTATCCGTTTTCTATTTTTATGTTTCTACAATATTTTATGTGCTCCATTGCTTTGTAATATATAATTTTCTACTGCTATGGTACCAATTTTCTAACATTACAATGAAGAATTCCTATCCTTTTATAGGCTCCATTACATGCAATACTACAAACCATAATACCATGGGTACACTATACCATGTGCCCAAAACCACGAATATTTAACTAGGTCATCCTTGACTCAAACACCGAGTCAATTTTACCAAACAATTGCCCCCTTAAACTTGACTTCGGGTTTCCTTGACTAAATCCAACAAAAACTGCTAAGTGAGACAACCCCACTCACTCTAGCCATTACCCCCCTCAAATATTTTCACCAGGATTTGTTAATCCAACATCCCCCCCTATCACCTTGTTCTAACCCAGACTTTATAGGTAATTACCCAAGCGTATGCATGCCTTACCAGGTCTTACAACAGTATTACCATTTACATGCAATAAAATCTGAATCCATTATAATAATATTTTTTACACTTGTTCTTGTCATTGTACATATGACATCAATGTCCATATAAAAGTAACCCATCTACATAATTACATAGGTTACCAGCCACTCTAACCACTAGTTATCTAGGTGTTCTTTTTAGGTACATGGTTCATCAATTAATTAATCCACATGCACATATCCTCCTTATCCATTGAATGCCACAAAAAATGCACTAATGACCTCTCAACCTTACGAATTTTTTTCTTCCTCACTTGGATGGTTTTATACCACATTTTTATGTAACTTCAAGCTTTTATTAGAAGCTACCACGATCTGTATGGAAACAACCAGAGAAAATTCTATCTATTCCTGAATATCGATCACCATAGTGTAGCCTTTGCTACACATTCACGCTTTGTCAATAATTCATATCAGACCATGGAGGATGATATGACATCAAGATTAAAACCCAAGAAATTGCATCTAGAAACCAACTTCTAGATTATCATTGTAACACAATAGAGTTGACAATGCCAGCATATCGGATAACCAAGTTGAGAGAAACACATTTGGCCGGAGCAAACGAAAAAGATCGAATATGATTCCTAGGTATTTCACTCAACAAGTCCCTATTGTTGACAAATATCAAAAGCATCGGAGCTACTATACCAGACCCAAGCGAGTGCCCAGTAAAAGTGAGAGTGTAATTTAGGTATTCCTCGATGAATTCCTTAATCATGTTGCCGTCATTGTCGATGATCCATGTAGCATATTTCAAGAGCCCATTATGAAACAAAACTCATCGAACATCTTCAAGTCGAGCTTTTTGTCCTAGAGGAAGGCATAATCAATTCCCATCATCATGTTCAGGCCTCGGATTTCCAACACAATGTCACAATTTTCATGATGCAAGTAGATCAGCTCGAAGTTTGCTCGTAAGTGACTTTCTTGAGGATCCATTCTGGATTGATCCCGTAAACTCCCAGTGGAGCACACTTTGCATTCGACGGGTCATAGTCATATTCAAAAAGGATGAGGCAGAAGAGACGGGGCATAGGTTTGAACTCCTCCCACCTTGCATAACCCCATCAGTCGATGTCTTTCTCATAAGTACTTTCCAGGCCTGCTACCACGCTAATTTCCCAGGCTTGTACTACACAACGAACTTGGAGCCTACCTTTGACCACATCTACCTCTGTGACACTCTTTCCTGTGACATAGATATTGTGGGCTCATTCTCACAAGTTAACTCTACACTGATTGATCATGAACAAATCAGATCAGCATTAATCTATTGCTCAGATATCAATTTTTTCTGTAGAAAATTTAGAAATGTGCATTCCTTTTCTATAAGTACTTGGTTTCTCTATTATTCTTCCAACTCAATATTTTTCTTACACCACTGAAATCGTAACTTTGCTAACCATTTTTCTATACAAGATCTAACTAGATCTTTCTCGATTTAACATTTTAACACATAGATCTAAACAAATCAATTTTGATTCGGTATCTTCATACATAGATCTATCCTTATTTTATGTAGATCTTTCCACAACTAAAATTGTACATATCAGATTTGTCCAATAAAAATTTACATAGCAATAGAAAAACCATAGACACAAAAAAATATTAAGTTCACATCCAGATCAAATGCATCAGTGCAACAAATCATATCCCCTTCATTCGCAAGGCTAAAAAAAACTCTAGGAAACAAAAGACGTCCATCTGAAGCCAAAATGGCTCTGATACAAATTACAATTTCTAATATAATTTATATTAGAAAATTATATATTACAGAGAAATAGAAAAAATAATATATTGTAGAAATATAAACACAAAAAATGCATGAAACAAGAGAGACACAGATATACATGGTTCACCCAATTTGGGCTATGTCCACAGAGAAACGGCTAGTCCTTGCTTTTATATTATCCAACAAAATAAAGAGATACAGCCTACATTAGGTCTGTTGTAATTCCCTCTTCACTCTCACAAAATATCCTCTCTCTTTCTCGTTTAGAATACACATCCACATAGCCGCAATACAATTCCCTCATATATAGTGAGGGGTTGCCTTCTAGGGAAAAAAATCCTAAATTAAACATAACTTCCACCGTCAAATTTCTTCCTAATGAATGGCCCAAATTAACTACAAAATTACAACATTTTACAAACTAGGGTCCAACGCGGTGATACCCTTGAATAAAGAAGATGATCGGGCTCCACACCCAACAGGCTCCCACTTGGAGAGTGATTATAGGAACTCCATTGCTGCTTCATTTGCTAGACAATGACTCCACTTTGGACCTGGTTATTTCTCATCTTCATCGTCATACTTGAAGACCAATTGAAACTGAGTAGAATCTCAGCTTCTCCTTGGTTACAACCTTCGTTAACATATCTGCAGGATTCTAGATAGTGTGTATCTTTTCCAGCTTCAATTGTCCATCTTCCAACACTAATCATATGAAATGTTAATTGAGTTGTATATACGTAGTCTTGGAATGAAATGCAGAGTTCTTTGCAAGATGTATGGCACTATGGCTGTCACTGTATAACCTGCCCAATGCTTGTTTCTTACCCAAATCATCTAGAAACCTTTGTAACCAAATCATTTCTTTACTAGACTCTGTAGCAGAAACACACTATGCTTCCATTGTTGAGAGTTCAACAACACTTTGAAGTTTTGAAACCCATCCAACAGTTCTTCCAGCTACAGTAAACACATAGTCTATGGTGCTCCTCCTGTTATCTCTATCACCCACCATATCTGCATTAACATATCACTGTAGAGAAATGTTTGAACCAACAAAGCATAATGCTTGATTTATGGTACCTCTCAAATACCTGAGAATCCATTTCACCTCCATTAAATGTTCTTTTCCTAGATTGTTCATGTGCCTCCTTACAACTCCCACCACATGTCCAATATCAGGCCTTATGCAGACCATTGCATACATTAGGCTTCCAATTACTGATGCATATGGAAATTTAGACATATAAACCATTTCTTCCTAACTCTTCGGACACACCTCCTTACTTATTTTGAAATGGATAGCAAAAGGAATACTAACTGGTTTTGCATTCTGCATATCAAATCTTTTCAACACCTTTTGTATGTACTCACTCTGAGACAATGTTAATTTGTGATTCTTCCTGTCTCTAGTTATTCTCATACCAAGGATTTCTTTTGCAACACCAAAATCTTTCACTACAAATGAATTTTCCAATTTTATTTTGAGCACATTTATTTCCTGCATGTTATAACCTACAACAATCATGTCATCTACATACAATAACAATATAATATATCTACCATCATTTTTCCTTTTGAGATAAAACAATGATCCGAGTGACATATAATATAACCTTGTTCAGACATAAAATTGCCAAATTTTAGATACCACTATCTTGGACTTTGTTCTAAGCCATAAAATCTCTTCTTCAACCTGCACATTATTTTCTCCTTTCCCTTTACGTCATATGCTTATGGATGTTGCATATATATTTCTTCCTCCAAATCCCCATGGAGAAAGGTTTTCTTTAACTCTAACTGCTTAAAATGCAACTCTTTAGCTGCTACTAGACTTAAGATAGTTCTGATTGATGTCATTTTAACAATAGGAGAAAATATCTCATCAAAGTCTATACCCTTTTTCTGTGCAAACCCCTTCACCACAAGCCTAGCTTTATACCTTTTTCTACCTCCATCTGCTTCCTTCAACCTGAAACTCATTTATTCTGCAATGTTGTTTTACTTGTAGGAAACTTGATTATGTCCCAAGTTTGGTTATGTACTAAGCATTCCATCTCTTCTTTCCCAGCTTGCTCCCACTTCTTCCTAGTTTCTATCTGTGCTTCTTCATCATAACATTCTGGTTCTCTAGAATCAGTCAACAATACATAATATAATGAAGGATAATATCGTTTAGGGGGTATACTTATCCTAGTAGACCTTTGAAGACAACTTTTAGTTGTTTGAGGTGCTTGTTGCTATTGTGTTAGTAGTTGTTGTTGTTCTAGCTATTGATCATTATGATTTTCAAGCACCTTCACTTTTTATGTGATCTCATCAAGCAGTGTGTATTCTCTATTTTCTTTTTCATGTTTATTTTCCTACATCTGATCCTTATACAAAACCTTTTCATTGAATATGACATCTCTTTTCCTAATGATTTTGTGCTTTTCATAATCATAAAAGTGATAACCAAAATCATTAACAACATATCCAATGAAGGTACATCTCTTTGATTTTGCCTGAAGCTTTGTTCTATTTTCTTTATTAATGTGGACAAAGGCTTCACAACCAAATATCTTTAAAAATGAGTAGTTTACCTTTTTACCTATCCATGCCTCCTCTAGAATACCACCATCCAAGGAACTTGAATTCCCTATGTTTATAAGATAAATAGCAATATCTATAGCATCAACCCAAAATTGTGTAGGAAATCCTACATTTAATCTCATGAACCTTGCATGCTCCATGATTGTCCTCTTCATCCTGTCTGAAACACCATTCTCTTGTGGTGTTCCTGGAACTTTCTTCTCTCTGCATATTCTGTTCTATGAATAGTACCTATCAAACTCTTTTCTTCAATATTCACCTCCATTGTATGATTTGAGACACATCACCTTTTTCTTGCCCCATTTTCAACCAAAGATTTCCATTTCTTGAAGGTATCAAAACATTATATTTTTTTCGAATACAATAAATCCAGGTTTTTCTAGTTGCATCATTAATAAAAGTAACATAATAAATATAGCCACCGAGAGATGATACCTAAGCAGGTCCCCACACATCTGTATGCACAAGCTGTAATTTTTCTCTCTTCTTTTCTTTTCCAACTCTAAGGAATCTGACTATCTTTTGTTTTCCATAAACACAAATCTCAAAATAATTCCAAATCAACATGTGCCAAACTTGGCAACAAATTTCTTGAGTGAATAATCTCCATCCCCTTCTCACTCATGTGCCTGAGCTTATGATGCCACAATGTTCTATCTTCTCTTGTAGAGGTTAAGGCATTAAGCGAATTAGAAACACAATTTCATAAATACAATGTACCAACCTTTTCTCCTTTTTATATTATCAGGGCTCCTTTAGTTACCTTCCAGGTTTTATCTGTAAAAGTAGTTACATAGCCTTCACCTCCCAACTACCCTGTTGAAATTGAATTTTTCTTCAGATCTGGACCATGCCTTACCTCCTTCAACAACCATCGATTTCCATTCTACTGTTTTATGGAAACTATACTAATCCAATGATTTTACAGAATTAATTATCATCACCAAATCAAACCAGTCCCAAATATCCTTGAACATAATCATGAAAATGTTTTCTATCAGGAGTGGCATGGAATGAGGCCCATGAATATATGACCCAGGAATCAATAAAATTTTCTAATGAAAGAACCAAATCATCTTGAAACACATCATGTGCCACATTCACTTCATGATTATTTTCTTGCTGCGTGTATCCTTCTTTTCGCTTCCAAGACTTGCAGTCTTTCTTCTGGTGTCCTTTCTTCCCACATTTCTAGCACACTATCCCCGATATGGACTAGGATATCTCTTTCCTTAACTTACTGTGATATCCTGGGCTCTTTCCTCTTTCCATTTTTCTGCCCCTAGTCTCTACAATTGAAGCATTACCTGATGTCTCACCGGACCTTATTTGTCGCATTTCCTCACTAAGGATTGCACCGACAACATCACCAAACCTTAAAGTACTAGATCCAAAGACAAAGTTACTAATGGCCATAACTAAACCATTCAACTTTCTGGCAATGAGCATAGAAATAACATAGCCCTAATTTCATTATCAAAATTTAACCCTACAGAACTTAACTAACTAGTAACTATATTAAATTCATTTAAATGATCAGCAATAGATCAACCTTCTAACATCTTCATATTGAATAAATGCTTCATAAGAAATACCTTATTTTAGGCTGAGGGATTTTCATATAGTTTTTCCAATGCTGAAATTAAAACCTCTATTGTCGATTCCTTTGAAATATTAAAGGCTACCAAGGACGTTAGGCACAGTCGTATTGTTCCAAGTGCCTCTCTATTGAGAATATACCATTTCGTGTTTGTCATACTTGTCGGCTTCTTTGTCTTTCCGCTCAATGGTAGGTAAAAATATTTCTTACACAAGTAATCTCCCATCTACATCTTCCACATCTGGTAGTTTTGGCCATTAAATTTTTCGACCCTAAACCTACCATATTTTGCTATTACTACCACTCGAACCAAGAACCCTTATCTCTTGCGAGTTTATCAGCCAAATAGGCCTTTGGTTTTGATACTAGTTGTTAGAAAATTCTTCGTGTGAGGAGGCAAGGCGAAAAGTCTTTCCTCATATAATGAGGGGGGTATATATAACGAAGGGTGATGCTTGACCCTTGTGACTCTTGGACTTCCCTAATGATTGTTGAACTTCTTATGACTTTTCAACTAACATAAAATTTTCATATTTATGTGTGTGTCCATTGGACTTCCACTTTACATTACATTTGATTTACAACAGATATGGCTGATAATAGTGACGTGGACTATGAAAACTCATTAGATGACTTCACATGACACTGCTAACATGAACTTACTTGCTGAGGAGGAAATGTTAAGTAATTTTTGCTGCTGAGTGATAGATGTGTTCTTGAATCTGCTCTCCCTTCTCGTCCACATAGCTTGATGATGTGACGTTCTCAATGATAGTTGGTATCTTGAGGTCGTTGCATGCATGTGCTCTCTTTGCTTATTCTTGATAAGCTTCTTTATCCATCTAGGTGTAAGTGACTCTTCTAACATGTTCAACCCTTCCTTATTTTCTTTATTGTCTCTTCATGATCTAACAATGTATCTATTATTGCAATTCACTCATGATGAGATGACATCAAATCCAAAAACCTTCTAGCCTAAGGTGATACATTCTTATCCATGGAATTGGCCTGGGACAGGTAACAAGCTAGGAAATAAGTCCCAATAACTACGCATTTCATACTTCCAGGTGACAGGGCGAGAGACTGTTTACTGAGACTGTGTAGAGCACATCTCAGGCTTGGCTAAGGAACTTGTTATAGACATATTTTGGCACTTCAACCCCAAACTCATATGTCCATAAACTAAGGACTCCTCAAGTCCCTAAAAGTGTTGCTTCATACCCTAAAGGATCATGGTCAGTTGATTACATCATTTCGCAGAAGTTCCATCAGAAAAACTACTCAAAACTAGCCAAAACTAGACCATACAAGCTGCTCCATGGACAAGGTACGATGCATACTGACTGCCCAACTAGCCAGGTGTGATGTATATTGCAATGGCCTTCTATGGGGTGTGACAATAGACAAATGGCAGAGATAGTTTTCAAGGTGGATGATCATGGAATCTTCCAGAAACTTCTCCTATGACACTTGGCTCTAATTCACCTAGGGATGAGTAAGAGATCATGAAATCTCCAAGTGGAACCAAGAACTATCAGTGGAATGACACTAATCAAAAACCTAGAGCTGACTCACACCCCTGCAAGACATCTATATATGGATCACTCATCTGAGAGATATAAAGGCTGGAATTTTGTATTTTTGTAAGGAAGTGTTGTTGGTTTGGTGAGAAGAGACATTGCATTGTTGGGTGATTTGCTTGTTCATGAGGTGAAGAGGGCTTCTACAATTGGGAGGATGATGCTGGATCAGACAACTGGGTTTTAATCCTCTCTTACATTACTATTAATAAATTTCTTTGAGTTTTCCTCCATATGATCTTTTATTTGTGAATCTTATTGTTTATGAATGCAATTGTATGGTCAATGTGTTTCTGATTCCACATTGGTTATGATGTTTTAGATAGAGATGCTTTGATAGTTTGTTGTTACTTTGACTCTACAGGTACTCTTTGAAGCGGGACAAGTAGGAGAGGAGTGGCAAATTCTATAAAAGGAAGGAGAAATCAAGCTAGGATCAAAGCAAAAGATCCAGGTTGGTCCTCTCTTCTTCTTTCCATCTATCACACTTAAAGGAATTCTTGAAAAGATTTCATTGTTTGTTTATAAGATAGCTACCATCTTAGTGGGACTAGTAGTTCGAATCAACACTAGCTTTCCTTGAAACAAAATGGCGACTCCGTTGGGGAACTAATAGTTTGTTTTGTTTGTTTATTGTTTGCTTTATAAACTACATATGGAGCCTGAAGTTAAGCTAGCTAGCCTTCGAAATGCCTTCGCTATGCAATTGCGAAGTAGATAAACGCTGCTTCGGTCAATCTCCGGGTTGGTTTATGAACTAAACATCTAACTTACAAAGCATCTTAAGTACCCTTGTGGTAGCTCAGAACCTCATCAGATCCTACCCTTATGCTTTGTGTTTACTGTACATCATTACTCAGCCTAAATCACTGAACTTAGCTGCAAGTTTTGAGCAAAAACCAAGCTCAGTTTCACTCCCTGGCCCATTGCACTATCTATAACTGTGCTACCTCGATGCATCACACATCTCGTGTGTTGCAGGTGAGATGCATCCCTATTTCCCTATGTTACAGGTGCGATGATTGAGTAAACTGTGTTTTCTTCTCAGAAATTTGGTTTTTTTCTCTCTGTTTTCAATTCTATTCGGTAGTTTTGCTGTTCATGATCAGTACCTTCTTACTGTAACCATCTTCCTTCATATTATTTCAGCCTCCATGAGTTAGGAATTTTAAATGTTTTTGTGTATTTGTCAATCATTTGCAATCTTCTTTTGTCGAAAGTAGCCTAATCGAACTATCGTCTTTGATGCAAGTGTCGTAATTGTCATTCTAAATCAAAAGAAGAGTGTTGTAAAGTCTTCCTCTTCTAGATAGTTCATTGTACTTTTGTCATTGTACTTGATTTTGAAATTGTTAGTATTTCAAGTGCCGAAAATAGTTTTAAATTCGAAATTGAAAAGTGTCATCTTAGTCTTCCTTTCGTTTTGAAAAGAGAAAATTGTTAGTACTGTAGCTTTGAAAGAAAATAATTCAGATCTTTACTTAGCATTCCTTTTGTCATTCACACATTAAGAAAGTGGAAAACAAATACATGCATGTGCATCTACATTTTGACTGCTTGCGAAATTTGATTTAGGAAAGTGCATTTAGTGTGTGCTCTATGCTCTTTGCTGAAAAAAATTTGTTATCTTCTTTCCTTTGTAGCTAGGATTTTCTTTGCTGAAAGAACATAAATGACTGTTTATCATTTTAGATTGCATATTTAGGAATTTCACATCTACATCACGCGGTGAACCTTGAAAGACAAACTTCTAAGAAAGATCAACCATAAAATTGACCTCAATGAACATAAAAATGCTTTGGAATCTAACACAACACATCTAGAAGTCTAGGCTAGAGACGTGTTCCAGTGTCATAAAACCTGGTAACTATCATTTTCATCGTAGGTTGGGTGATTCCCCCTCTTTGATAGGACAAGTGCCAGTACGGACTTGTGCTCCCCATACCATCAAGTATATATTGGAAGACCACAATAGGCTATCATCCTTTATCCTCAGGAAGCCATGTCTGCCACCCTATCGATCGTGATGCACTGAGCATAGCATTCGGGAAGATTGACTACCATACATAAGTCCTTGGTAATTTCTCTATCATTTATCACCAAGGTGTATTTTTTAGTTTTATGATCGATTTGGTAAACCCTCTAGCTAGACTTCCAGAACAGTCACTTTCATTCCTTTTCAACTCCTTAAAAGAAAAGGTCCATCTGAGGACTTGTCACTTTAGGCTCATTAAAAATCAAAGGAGACTAGAATCACCTTTAGCTTTTTCTCGACTCTTAAAAATTGAAAAAGCAAGTTGCATCCAAGTGGCTTTAATTTTTTTTTAAAAAGGATAACACCCTTGTTCCTACGTTGATCTGAGGTTGAGATAATGGAGTCTACCAATCAAGGAATTCCCCTTGGAGGGAATCCTAGTCGTTTCTCCTCTTGGGGAGATATTGTTTCTCCATATATGGCTACATTGTCCCTTCCAGGAATCACAATCGCCCGGCCGGTATGGCTTTCCTTGACCTTTTTCATTCAAAACACTGCAATTCCTCAACAATCTAATTAGCAACTAGATGATACTGAAGTTACCCCTTCGCCTTCTGCTTCATTTGTTTCTCCTCCCCCTTCTTTCTCTCCGCTTGGTGAAAGTAGTGACACTAAAAATCAAGTAACTAAGAAGAAAAATAAGGGGAAGGAGAAGAAGAAGAAACCAGCTAAACAAGGGAACACTAAAGCATCGTGTGGCGAAAATCCACACACTAAAGTTTCCAAACCAAAAACTCCATGCGAAATTTGCAAGGAGAACCATTACCATCGAGCTTACCCTTGCATACTGTGGATCTTGAGAGCATGGTCTCCCCGGTTGCACCATTCGGCGTCATCAACCGCTAATAGTTAGGTTGACAGCACACCATCAATTAGTGAAAATGAAGTCAATCGAAAGAAAGGAAAAGTTAGATTTCCAGATAGGTTATCTGAAGGTGATCACACTGTTTACTATTGTCATTTTTTGGACGAAGCCAAAAGCATTTTGGATAACCGCCCTGCTTCACCACAGCAGCTTCCACCTGGATACAAGAAACTATTACCAAATCCTTCGCTAGTTGAAAACATGATTGACATAACTCAATTGTCGATCGAACCACCTATCATTGAAAGTGAACCATTTGAGTCCATACTGGATCAATGTCAACTGGTCGAGATGGCAGTTGACCCAGTCTTACCTTCATAAAATCCACCTTCAGATGATATAGTTTCCAAAGAGGATGAGAATGACACCGTTCAAATTCTTTTTGAGGATATAGAGTCTAATGAAATTGGGGGCAATCTACCCATTCCTTCACCATAGGAAGAGATGCTCCCCAGTTCATGGAACTTATCTGGACATTTATCTGATACCTCCTCCGAGTAGTCTGGTTGTTTTATTTGACTAGAATCAGCTTGCGAAACCTCGCCTTCCATCTAATGCACGCTTTCGAATCATAGTACAGGTGTACAAAATGATCGTGTCTGGCACAATCATAGATGAAGGTGCTTTGGTGAGTATCCTTTCCTCAACTTCTTGGAAAGCACTTGGTCGACCATCGCTTTTGCCTGAAAAACAAAATTTACCAGGCTTCAACAAAGGAACCAGTCGACCATTAGGGATCCTTCCAAAGTTTCCTATAACTTTGAGAAAGAAAACCGTTCATTTGAACATGATGGTAGTCCAAGGTCCACTAGATTACAATCGACTCCTTGGACGTGATTCTATATATAGCATGGAAACCATTGTCTCCACATTCTTTTGAGTGATGTGTTTTCCACATGAAGGCAGACTGGTAGAGCTTATTGAGCAGCTTTCATTTCCTGGTTCAAAGACAACTATAAATCAACCATCATCCCTAAATGGTCTCTTTACATCAACAATGTCTCTTCCATCTTCATCTCGCCCACCTAATTACCACAGGTAGTTTGCTAAGTGTGATGAAGATTAGGTGGCATGCTCCCTAGTCTGCTTCAGCAGGCAAACCCAGAGGAAAAGAGAAATTTTCTTGGAATGGCATAATACTTGGACCAAATAACATTACCATATAGGTTATGTAATTAGTCTGACATGATTATTTCCTTTGTACAATTATGAATGGAAGCTCACATCATTCACCTTTGTACGTTATGTGATTGGAAGCTCACATCAATCACCTTTGTCTACTTCGATAGACATCGCAAAGGAATAGTTTTTTGTCTCCCAAGAGAAACGAACCTGCCTAACCGCAAGGACTTGCATTTGATAACTTGGAAACTCTTCTTTTATTGAAAGACCTAGGGGCATGCAAGCCTTTGCATACAAGTAAAAAGCAACCCTTGATTTTCTTAGTTTATAGGTTCTTAACCCTTTAACCTCGTAGTTCAATCATTTCTAGCTTACATAAAAAGGTCATGAGCACATGTTATAGTAGTGATCAAGCTCATTAAAAAATAAATCTACCAAGAGATATTATCAAAAGACTGGTAAGAGCAATGTTCCCGCAACGTTCAAGCTCGTTAAAAAATCAACCTGCATTGAGCACATGTTGGCACAAGGTTCAAGCTGATTAAAAAATAAATCTGCCTCTGGTAAATAACCTTTGGTGATTGCTTTTCTATCTGCCCTTTTGAACTTTGGTTGTGTTCCTTCTGTCACCTCCATTTCATTCGGCCGAACATACGCTTCCACTTGATTGCTTACCCTTTTGAGGAACATCTGTGACGAGGGATTCTGATTGCCACCCTCTTCACACTACCATGTTTTGAGAAGTTCCAAACTTACCTGGAACCAACTGCTTGCCAGAAACATCATTCGTTCCTAAAGAAAGGAGCCTCTTTTAAACTCCTTTTAGACTTGTTAAATATAAAAAGATCATCAAGCTATTAGCCTTCCCAACTTTTTAACGTAACGGGAACACTATCCCTCTCATATATTTTAATATTTTTAGACTTGAGGGATTATTAAACAAAAATATCGAGTGCTTGCTTTTGTCGACTCGTTAAAACTATCGAAAAGTCATCCCTTTCATATTATTTTATGATTTTTCAGACTTAAGGGATTATACCATGAAAAAGGACTGTTGGAGTGTCCTTTTTGTCTGTTTTCGGTCTCTCTAAGAAAGAAAAGTACCGAGTTATCTTTTCCATTAAACTCGTTAAAACAATAGCTACAAACTTGTCCACCCAGACAAGAACGAGTCTCACTTATGCTAGGCTCGCTAAACACAAAGCGACAGGTTTACCCGAAGGGCAAATTATAGACCAAGCATATGTTATCCTCCTCAAGCTTGTCAAAATAAAGAGGTACTGGTCAGCAATGACTAGGGAAAAATGGGAAGAAAACTTGAAGAACTCTATTGGTATCAAGTCTCTCTTGAGCATGGCACTTTCACTCCATCACCATGATTGAGTTGGGTTGGGTTTCCGTTCACCGTCACCATTGGTCCGTCGTGCCATCCATGGGGTTAATGCTACCAGTCCTTATTAGTGTCGCCAATATGTTCAAGAGAAGTCATTCAGAGAATTCACCATCCAGTAAGTGCCTTATCCACTGCATTACATCCACGCTTCATTTTTCATGACCGCCATTCCTGAACCTCGTATCATCAGATCATTTTCACCTCCACAAAAATCATTTGCTCTGTTTCGCGTCATAGATGTGGGATACATCAAGGCCCTCCTATAACAGGTCACCTCTTATCGACATCAGCTCATTATCCATGAAGTTGACTTCGAAAAAAACACTTTTAGTACTTTGAAGCTTGCATGCCTCAATGGCAATTTTCTCACTTTTGGCGATAGGTTTACATCAATGACCTTCAACTGAAAGACTTTGCATGGCGTTTGAAATCAACTCGTATAATCACACCAAGTGAATTGTACTGTAGTACCTTGAGGGTCATCATCATTATCGATGATTCCTCTCATGTTTGTTAACAACTTACATCATTCGCTGGTAATCAGGCAATGTCCTTCCATGTTTGACTTCAGAACATCTTTTCACATGGATTGACTTGTACATCAGGCAAAGATTGGACAAGTTTGAAGACTCCGGATCTAGTTTCATCCATCCGGGCTGCGATATATTCAAGAAAATAAAGACATCAATTGTACACAGAAGCTACACAGATAGTCATCTAGCTAGGGAAGATGACTCTTCATGCGAAGAATCACAAGTCTGCAACATCAGACGATTGTCTGTCCTATGTACATGAAAAAGAATTTATAAAGCTGAGCATGGGAATGCCCACCTCAGCTAGATCATGAAAATAATATGATGATGATGTATTGTATTGTCTCTTATATAGGTCACCTTCCAGTTCGAATATGTTGGATCTCATGAATAAAGCATTTCACCCGACATCAGAAGATTTACAACCTCATGCTTTAGGGGGCATCTGTTATAGACATATCTTGGCACTGCAACCCTAAACTCATATGTCCATAAACTAAGGACTCCTCAAGTCCCTAAAAGTGTTGCTTCATACCCTAAAGGATCATGGTTAGCTGATTACATCATTTCCTAAAAGTTCCACTTGAAAAACTACTTAGAACTGGCCAAAACTAGACCTTATAGGTTACTCCATGGACAAGGTGCGATGCATACTGACTGCCTAACTAGCCAGGTGTGATGCATACTGAAATGGTCTTCTGTGGGGTGCGATGAGCGAGAATAGACAAATGGCATAGATAATTTGCAAGGTGGATGATCATGGAATCTTCCAGAAACTTCTCTTGTGACACTTGCCTCTCTGAATTCGCCCAGGGATGAGTAAGAGATCATTAAATCTCCAAGTGGAACCAAGAACTATTAGTGGAATGACACTAATAAAAAACCCAGAGCTAACTCACACCCTTGCAAGATATCTATATATGGATCACTCATCTGAGAGATCTAAAGGCTAGAATTTTGTATTTTTGTAAGGAAGTGTTGTTGGTTTGGTGAGAAGAGGCATTGCATTGTCGGGTGATTTTCTTGTTCATGATGTGAAGAGGGCTTCTATAACTAGGAGTATGATGCTAGATTAGACAACTCGGTTGTAATCCTCTCTTACATTACTATTAATAAATTTCTTTGATTTTTCCTGCATATGATCTTGTATTTTTGAATCATATTGTTTATGAATGCAATTGTATGGTCAATGTGTTTCTGATTCCATATTGGTTATGATGTTTTAGATAGAGATGCTTTGATACTTTGTTGTTACTTTGACTCTATAGGTACTCTTTGAAGCGGGACAACTAGGAGAGGAGTGGAAAATTCTATCAAAGGAAGAAGAAATCAAGCTATGATCAAAGTGAAAGATCTATGTTTGTCCTCTCTTCTTCTCTTCCATCTATCACACTTAAAGGAACTCTTGAAAATATTTCATTGTTTGTTTCTAAAATGCTACCCGTCTTAGTGGAACCAGTAGTTTGAATCGAAACTAGTTTTCCCCAATACATAACTCCTAAGAACAATCTCCATTTCTAGGTAAAATTGTGTATAGGCTGCTTGGAGACAGGATTGAATAGTTAAGACCATTATTGGCTACTGCAAGGTGGGACAGTAGGGGATGTCTCTGCAGTTTTTTAGATTAGTGAGTCCTAATTGAGGGCGAACACTGGGAGATAGTTGTACACAGCTCATAGGGAGAAATCAGGATTGGGTAGTAGAAGGACCTGGGAGGATAGACCTGTGAATTTTTTGGGATCAGTGAGTCTCGACTGAGTGAGGACACTGGGAGACAATGCTGCGTGGTTCTGGGAGGAAAGGCAGGGTTGGGTCTCTGCACATTGCAAGGTTCCAACTAATATGGAGGAATCTTGGGTATTGATCTTGTGAAATGCGCACTTCAGGTCAGGCTTGAAGAAGCTACTGTGCAATTATGGGGAGGAATGAAATTTTCTCATCGCTGGAATTGCACAGTGCAGCTGCCCCGGGGGACAGTGACTACACACTGTGTAATTCTTAGCAAAAAGGTTATATCACAAAGTGTTGAGACTACACAATTCACATATAAATTGGGGTTCAGTGAAATGGAGCTTCCTAGTCTATAGGATTTCAAGAAAAGAGCTAAGTGTGGGAGGCAAGTGAACTTTGTGAGGAACTTGAAACTGTGATCACACACTTAATATATTTGATGACACGACAACATAGGCTATTTGAAGAATAATCCAAAGCATTACCCTCTGTGAGATAGTCTAGAACAAAAAGTGACAAGTGTGGCACTTGAGATAGACCTTAAGATGACGGTGATCATATGTATATGAGTGTGGCTGATGTTTACATATATAGGAAAAATCAAACACGCAAAGGCAAACCTTCAAACGCACTAGAAAAGGACTGCAAGAATGATAGAACAATCCAATCTTCCAAAATATGATAGTTGATCAAATAAGAGAAAGAGGTGAAAATACTCTGAGGAATCTCATGAATTGAGCTTGAGTTCCTGAAACAATAAAGGGAAAGACCAAGGAAGGCTCCAAAATTTGAGTGCAATTCAAAATTTTGGAGGGTGCTGCAGCCACTACAACAGATATGCAATCTATGAAATAGGGGCCATTGAAAGTAAGTATTTAAATTTCTAAAAACTTTACTAACATTTGGTTGTCCACTTAAATTGAATTCCATTCTTCTATAAGGATGTAATAGGGTAGGTCAATTTAGAGAATCATTTTATAAATCTTTGGTAATATCCTATGATTCGCATGAATGAGGGGATAATTGACCCATCCTTAGGTATGGGCCAATTCAAAATAGCCTTAACCTTCTCACAATCAAAAGACAGTTCCTCCCTTGAAATAATGTGACCCAAATATTGTATTTTGTCCTTATAAAGCTCACATTTCCTAAATTTAGCATATAGTTGATGTTCCCTTAAAATTTGCAGCACTAATATAATATGTGCTCTATGTTATTTCCCATTCTTGGAATACATTAAAATTTTATCTATAAATACCAGCACAAATCTATCAAGGTACTTGTTAAGAACACTACTCATTAACAACATGAAGGTTTTTGGTGCATAAGTAAGACCAAAGGGTAACACTACAAATTTGTCCTGACCATATCTGGTCCAAAAATTTGTCTTATGAATGTATGCATCCTTTACTATCAACTTGTGATACTTGATACTTTAATAAAATTTTGAAAATATGGTTGCCCCCCTCACTTGATCGAACAAATCATGAATACAAGGAACTCGATATTTATTTTTTATGGTTAAATTATTTAATTGTTGATAATCGATGCACATTCTAAATGTTACATATTTTTTTATTCACAAATAACATAGGAGCCCCCCACAATGAAACATTGGGTCTAAATGTAGCCCTTATCTAATAATTCATGTAACTGCATCTTCAATTCCAAGAACTTCTCTATGATCATTCTATAAGGATCTCTAAATGTTGGGGTTGCACCTAGTACTAGCTCAATGGAGAAATATATGCCTCCGTGTGGAAGTGTTAGGTTCCTATAATAATAGGGATCATAATTTAGAATTGACTATGTTATGTCTTGTAATATTGTACATACCTTTGCTTTTCTGCAAATGTTTTCCCATATTAAAAATTGTAAAGAGGGTATGTCCTAAAAGAATAATCAAAGGAAAAAAAGAAACAAATATCAAAAAATAATATTAAATATGAACCCCACCATAAAGAGATAAGATAGATCATGAAAATGTGCACATTCAAATGCCACTCCTCTCAGTTTACTTTTTCCAAATAAGATTGTGCCCAGTTTTTCAAAATGCCACAATCCATGATGATCAAACAGATTAATCTTGATTATTTCATGATTTAAATTTCATGTTGATAGATAGAGAATAAAGATCTAGCCAAACTATTTAATCTTGGCAGATAAATAGTTACTTAGAGAATAATAATGATCTCACTAGTTTAATGTGAGACATTCGACATTATAAGATTAGAATTAGATAGTTTGCTTATCAAAAGAAAATAAAAGGGCCAACAAGCTCAAAGGCACCCAATAAATGAAGAAAAAATGTTAGGGTAAATGATGGGTAGGTAGAAGCATTTTGCACAAGGTATGGAAAGCAGCAGTTGGTTTGCTTCTTATCACTAAATATCTTACTAATTTCTACTTCCTAATTCCAAAAATCCCTTCCCTCATCATTTTCCCTTGAAAAATCACCCCTACCTCTCCATATTACTATTCCCCCCTTATTAGTTTCCATTTTCCCTTAAAACCCACTAAAACCCTTATCCTATGTTTGAATAATGTATCAGGCCCCATTCAAGAAACCCTCCCCGATACCCTTTTAACTTAACCCTTATATTATTCATACAATAATCCCTCTTTATATATTCAAACGCCCCCCCCCCCCCCCCCCCCCAACTTTATAAATCCCGACCGTCACTAAACCATTGAAATATATCTAAACCACTGCATTATTTATCTCAAGGCCCCGCCAACCACACCCTAACTCAGCCCTTGCAACTCCGTCGTGTGATAACCCTCTGATCTCCCACCTCCAGATCCAACGGCCCATATCCATATCATGTGCTCCCATCTTCCGACAGTTAAAGTCCCAAAATCACGCGAGATTCGTGGTTTCGCCTGAGCACCCTTTTTCTATGTAGAAACCCCACGTTATATCACATGCTCTCAAAAAATATCGCCCTCCACTAAAAAATGGTGTGATATGCCACAAAACCACCTCCCATTCCACGGCAACCCCCTCAGAAGACCGACCTCCAACTATCTCCTTCTGCCCAAAAGCCTCCTCCAACTGCTTCACTGTGTATCCCCGGAAGGCCTATCATCCATTTTTGTGTGGTAAACCATCTAACCACACCAGCACAATGTGAAAAATCACAGAGTTTTTACAATATGAAATTCTGCCATTCCCTTAGTTCTATTTAAAATGAATAAATGAAAACCCTTTTCAAAACAGAATTGAGCCATCCACAGTTCGGACTATGTCCACAGACATCTCAGTTCAATAAATCCATTGATTTCCTTCCCTGCAGAGCTATGCTTTATTAATGATTATTTTATTTTGCAGGTGATTAGCAGAACGAGAGCCTGGACAAACAGTTTTGATAATAGTTCCAAAACCTGTTTATTTAGAAGGAACAGACAATTATCACAAAGCAAGATGAAATGATTTACACATAGGGAGTAATGGCTAAAACAGAGATAAATCTGATACAGTAAAAAAGAAAAAAAAATGAAAAAAATATCTCTCTCTCTCTCTCTCTCTCTCTCTCTCTCTCTATATATATATATATATATATATATATAATCCTTCCTTTTACCCCTTACTTCACCAAACCCTATTAATATAAAGTTTTGGACTTTATATTAATTTCTCCCCGCAAGCCTATACTAACTCTGCCCCTGCAAAGTCAACCAATGGCCCACCCCGCTTTGAGAGTTAAACCCCCCTTCATTTTTATTTGCCTCAAGATTTGTAAAAACAAATGAACGGTTAAAATTCCATATCGCGCACTCATCTCATCCAACACTTAACACTAAAAAAGCACGTGATATTAGTGGCTTTCCCAGCCCATCTTTTTACTACATGGTAGCCCCACGTTATATCGCATCCTCTAAAAAATACCACCTACCACTCAAAAGCAGTGCAATAAACCATTAACTGTTTTGGTTTTAAACCTTATAAATTTTACGGAAACATAGGGTGCATTAATTTCAAGTGAAATACAGAGATATGAGAATGTGGTAATATTTCAGAGCTATGGGTGAAACCATACTTGAGGTAAAATTATATAGCTACACACAATATGAGACTAAGATTGTGGAATGATATTCAAAGGTAAAATGGTTTTACAGTGACACATGAAATAAAATTCATGGATGCCATGAATTTATGAGAGAAAATAAAAGGGAAAATTTTAGATGAAATTAATGTACAAGAGAGAAAAGATAGCATTCATGTAAATGCATTTCATGATAAAAGATTAATGTGAAATAAATTTACAAGCACAGTGAAATCAATTTACTGGAGAAAGTAAAAGAGTAAAGTAAGGATACTCTTCCAACCATACAAATCAACACATGGTTTTGCAAAACCATCCTGGTATTCTACAAGGGTAAAAGAATTTTACATACGGATAAAATGGATATACAGAGGAAGGAGTGATAAGAACAAAATTACACATGTTTTTGTGAATTCATGGAAAGAGAAAACAAAACCATAGCATGGAAACAACACATGGTTTTATAGAAATTATAAATTTCATTTAAAATATTTTGGAAATATTATTCATATATATATATATATATATTCAAAATATTTTGTTACACTAATGGATGATAAAACAAGAGGCCAGTCACAGGATCAACCATCAGTGAGGAAAGTCTCAGATTATGAAGTCAAAGGATCAGTAAGCAGTTGAGTGAATTACTAAGAAAACAAGAGATACATGCTAGTCCATCTACCAGCACAGCCACAAATTTCGGTCCACATCCTACCTGCTCCCACTTCCACAACAACAACATTTGAACAACACATTCCACCAAAACTATTAATCTACAACAGTTAGAGCTTCTTTAGTTCATCTATAGTCTAAAAATGTCTTGTCTATTAGAGACAACATTTATTGTAAATAGTTTGTAAATTTTGTATAAATGCTTCTGATTTTGAAGTATTAAGGTGTGGGATGTTGAACATTTCTATAGGCGAACTCATCTACAACTCGAGGGGTTACTGTACTTTTTTAGTTAATAGACATGGAAAATAATAGAAGCATTTCTTTATAGGATTCATCTATTTAGCCACTTCAGTGAAGTATATTTCAATTGTTCATGTTCTTTTCTAAAGTATTCCATAAACTTGAATGTTTTCTAAATTTGAATGGTATAACAGGAATGTTATTGCAGAAATTGTTTAAGTACACTCTACTCTTACTCTTATACATTTCTATTTTTTCTTTTGATATCTGAATCTAAGAATCCTGAATTGCTCTCCCATTCCGATTTACCTCTTTCACTTCCTTTATTATCCAGTTTAAGGAATCCTTAATTGCTTCTTGATCTTGATTGAAAATCATTTCACCATTCGAGCCTTGAGATCTGATATTGCTCAGCTACCTTTCCCTATAACATTTCTTTTATAATTTGCTTCTGTTATGTTTTCTTGATATGTTGACTCCATATTCCAATGGAAAACAGACAATCATCTATCCATCTAAATCAGTAATTCCACCAGCAACTCAAATCAAAACCAAATCAAGCTTACATAACTATCCTAAAATCAATTAAAACAACAAAATTAAATCATTAAGAGAGAGCCCTCTTTTACCATTAGGAAGGTAGATCCTAATCTCCAAAGTAGTTTTGTGGTTACCTCTATTATTTCTTTCATGACAACCCTAGGGAAATTTTGGAGTGATAACAAGAGGTAAACCTAGGATCTCCTCCATAAAAACATGATGAAATTCCATAATGATTCGTAGTGTCTCTAAATTTTTCTTTTCTACTTGTTTTTATTTTTTTCCACATGCACCATATATAACTGACACCCTTTTCTTTCACTTCTTTTGAAATGTAAAGCTGAGATTTGTCTAACTGATATTCATTTTGGTATACCTTTAATTAACTAGTCTTTTCCATGTTGACTCACACAACTTAGTCTTTTCTCTAAATAGTTTATAACAAATCCTCGCTTCTCCAACCAGTCCATGACTATTAATAAATCATAGGACCCTAAGGGGAGGATATTTAGATTAACAAATGTGGAAAAAACATTAACATTGAAGGGACACTATCTTACTTGGTTGGTTACCTTTCTTTTTGTGTCAGTTGATAATTGTACCAATGAAGCGTTCTTAAATTTTTCAGTTTTTAATTCACATTTTTCCACAATCTTGAGACTAATGTAACTTAACCTAGCCCCTGTATCAATTAAAATAGAAACAGATTGGTTTGAAATGGTACCTTCAATCTCAATCATTGTATATTGGTGTTGATCTTGTCTATCCTTTAGCACGACAATTATCCTATGAATGTTTCTGGTTATGTCATTCACAGTTCTTGCTTCATGGAAAGCTTGAATAATTTGTATGGGTTTGGGATTATATAGTCACTCTCTCAATAGGTGTGGTTCACCACACCCCCAACACTTCAATTATTCTCTCTCATTGATCCCACTGGTCTTTTTATTGTTCAGGTCCATGGGTTTGGAAGCAGTTTCAGATTGTGTTAGTTGGTTTAAATTCCCCTTGCTAAACTTCTTCTGCTAATGCTCCTTCCCAAAATTCTTAAGATAAGAGGGTTTCTGTCTTTTTGACCCATTGTAATTTTATTTTTGTCTTTACCATGCCAAGGTTTTAAGCCTTCACTCCTATTCTTGAATTGTTGATAGGACAATCTTTCTTTCCTTACTACCTCATCCATTGTCTTAGGATTGTCGAACTCAATCCTTTGTTTGTAAGGCATTGTTAGGTAATTTAAAAGTCGTTGTACCTAAGATTTCTCCTTGTTAATATAAGGGACATACTGCACAAATTGGTAAATTTATCCACAAACTCGTCCATAGTTAACTTCCCTACCTTTAATTCATGAAACTCCTTTTCTTTGTCATCATAATATTGTTCATTTAGATATCAATACTTGAACTGTCTTCGGAATTCCTCCTAGGACATTGTTTTCTCCTCCATGGTATGTATGATTTTTGCCTCTTCCCACCAGAGAGAAGATTTACCTTGCAGTTGGTAAATGGCCAATATTGATATTAAAATGCTCTCATACTTATAAAATTGGAAATACTAGGTCATGTTTAGGAACCAAGCCTCTCCATCCTCTTCCTTCCCCCCATCAAAAGTAGTGGGTTTATTTTCTTAAACTCCCCTTGCAACTCCACCTTCTTTTTATTTGATTTTTGGATAAGTCATATCTAAATCACCTCCACTTTTAGACTTCTATGATTCCATCTCCACACTCTTTCTTTTCGGTGCTTCTAGTTTTATTATTCTATGACTACACTTTTTAGTCAATTCTCTTATCATTGTTTCCTGCTCCTCACTAGCCTTTAGTAGGCATTCGTTGTTGTTGCTAAGTTGAGCCAATTATTGATGAGAATTTATGATAATATCCATAAACTCAGATGTTGGTGGGGTACTTCCATTCCCCAACTTTATAGATAATCCTTCTCCTTCTGCTAGAGGTGCAGGGAGATCCTCTGCCTTTCTATGATTTTCTACTTCACTTCAATACCTTCTAGTTAACATAAATTGATATTCGCATGGAAATATTGAATTCAACCTTTCAGTTCTATACACTTATATTTATCACTATGGTGGTTCCTTTCAAGACCAATTTTGAAAATGGTGCTTTGATACCATATGTCACATACCACACTATGCATCATGTTTTAAAAATAAAGGTTGGATAACATATACAATATATATACATAGACCTCTCCTACATGTTGATACCTTGATATATGATTTGGTATCCTACTTTAATCTATATGAATGAACTTACTCATTCCTTTTAATACCACACAAAAACATAATTTGGAATAATTCCTATTTTAAAATTTTTTTTTGTAAGCTAAGATGGAGCCATTTCTATTATAACGGGTTAAAACCAGTGCATACATACGATGGCCTCAACCCGCCCCGAAGGGAAACCGGGTCTGTTGGCCATCTGTAGTTCTTAATGGCCATCCAAAAACAAAATTTAACTAGTCTGTTTGAACATGCTATATATACTAACCATTCAAAAAAACTAACACTGTTTACTAGCTGCATTATGAAAAATAACAGAGGGTGGCATGCTTTTCAACTTCCTAACTAAAGAAGAAATAGACATATCTTGACAGAGTCATTCTTCCATTGCGCTCCGCTGATGCTCCTCCTCTTTAACCTCCTGAGTGAGCTTCTTTAGCTGCTGCTATATCTCGTCTAGCTTGCCATCTTGCATCAAAATGGTTATTTGAAGGTTGTTTATCTCTTTCTTTAGATTAGGAATGCCTTGGGCTAGTTCAGCCATCTCCATGACCACCTGCTCCATAACCTTAGCTAACAATCGCTTCATGACCCAATACACATGTAAGGCTTGTTTATACAGGGACATACGACCTCTGATATTGCAAGGGTGTGGTAACAGGTATTCCCAATCCTCCATCTCAGATTCTGATTGCTCCTAGGTCACTTCTTCTTCCAGATGCTGAATTATTCTCCTAATGTTTGCATGCCTGTCTTTGCAATAGGCCCTCTCTGCATACTGCACCTAGCGATTCATCGTTTTCCTTCCGCGTTTGGTTCATGCTGCTCTGGTGTGTCCCTGATCCTAACGACCAGCTTGTCACCATCCTCTTCTCCCTCTGCGGCCCCTTCTTCATCCTGCTCTGCCAGCATTGTATTCCCTTGCCCCGATTCCCTGTCCTAATTCTCTGGTTGGTGCACCCCTGTCGGTTTCCTCTTCTCGGTCCCTGGCTTTCCTTTTTCCTATATCCTCCGCTCCTTGTCTTGTATTCTCCAGAATTCTCCCTTTACCTCTATCACTTCTTCTTACCTGTTGTTGCCTATCTCGTTCCAGGTCATATATCTCCTCAGTGTTTGCGTGGGTTTGTTCCTCTTCTTCCCATTGTTCTAACTTAGTGCCTTCTGCTCGTGCGGGTCTTCCTCCCCTGTTCCTCAGCATTGCGGTCCTCATTCCATCCTTAATTTTCTTTCTCTGAGTTTTCCCCAGCCCCGGAGGTCGATCCTGAGTAGTTTCTCCTACTTCGTCTGCCACCTTTTCTTTCCTTCCTCCGTTCACCCCGAGGATGCTTCTTTCATGCTTTCCCTTATGCCTCCACCCATATCCACTCCCGCGCTCCTGCCGTGATCTCCTGCTATAAGGTGGCTCATAATTGCCACCACCCGTCCCTATACTGCCTTCCTGTCTCATCATATTAACCACCCCAATCAGGGGTTCTACCCCCTTCTCCTTATTGCATTGCATGTTCATTATCCTAAGTGATTATTGAGTTGAGCGTTTCCCATCCCGGTTTGTTCGTAACTGTTGGCCATAAGCTATCCATTTTACCTTCTTTGCATCCCCATTTTGCCAGAAAGTCTGCATCTTTGTTTCCTTCTCTCTTTACATGGCTGATGATTTTGTAATCGATACGCTTCAGGATGATAGCCATGTCTTGAAGTAACCCTGTCGTCCTTGAGCTCGTGGCAACCTGCTCCCAGTCATTCCCTTTGTCAAGTTTCCTAAGCATTTCTAATACAATCTGCGAGTCTCCTTCAATCTCCAGGTTCCTATATCCATTTCTTATTGCTATTTTAATACCTTGGTATACGGCCATCATTTCTGCTTCATTGTTGGTCATTATGCCTCCTCTGTCTGCGTACACCGATCTGGTGCGACCTATACTATCCCTAAAGATACCCCCAAAGCCTGCAGGGCTTGGGTTTCCTTTTGAAGCCCCGTCGAAGTTAAATTTAATGAAATTTTCCCCTGGATATTTGAACTGAACCTGGCTTTGTATCTGCATTCTTTGATGTCTTTCCTTTCGGGGGTAGATCATATTGTATTCTATATTAGGTCTGGCTAAGATTCTTTTCTCCTCTAAATTTGTGTTCCATTCCTCCTCCTCCCATTCTTCAGCCAGAATGGTTTCTCTTATTGCTCTTTGAATTTTTTCCAAGGTTCTCCCCGGTGGATTATTTTTATCTCAAAATATCCTCTGGTTTTGTTCTTTCCACAGAAACCATATGGCAAATCCTACTACTAAGCTCCATATTCTCTTTACTATGAAACATGAAAATTGGCCTTTTCCCCATTGGCATATGGTCTTCTTTATGTCATTTGGGTCTCTTTTAGATTTTCCAAATAGGTTCCTTACCTCCTCCCATTGGAACTGGGCATAAGGATAGGAATTCAGAAGGTGCTCTTGGGTCTCGGTCTCCTAATTACAAAGGCTGCATCTGGGGGGGCCCTGAAAACCTCTTTTTTGCAGCTTGTCCCATGTCAGGATTCTCCCTTTCCCTACTAACCAAGCAAAAATAGTTACCTTCGGCCACCATTTATTCCCCCAAATTTGTTTCCAATCTATGTCTTCCTCTTCTCCTTCTTGCTGAGTAGTTAGATAATATGCTTCCCTGACAGTAAAGGTCCCTTTTGTATATTTTCCCCATCTGAGTATATCTGGTCCTGTGCTGTTCTTGATTCTTCTTACTTCCATCTCTTTTGTTAAGGTCTCTTTCTGGATTTCATCAATGGTTTCGTCCCATTCTTCAGGTTTTTTCCAGATCCTCCAAGTTTCATCTACCTCGTTTTCTTTCCAGTAATATTTAACCAACTTTAATCCCATCCTTGTTGCTTTCTGGTAAGCATTCTGAAGATTTTGAATATCGGCCATTCTGTCCCTTTGCTGCCATGCCTCCTCCCAGAATTGAGCTGAACTTCCGCTCCTGATTTCCCAAAAGGTAAATTTGTTTATGAGCTTCGTGTTTTGGCTTGCTAGGTCCCAGATTGAGGATCCTTTAGGCACTCCTTCCATTATGAGGATGCCTTCCGTTGTTGAGGGCATGCTATTTTTTGTGTCCATATTTGTTTCCATATATCTTGTCCTCCTCTCATCCACCTCCACCATAGTTTTACCCACAAGACTTGGTTTAGAGTCCCTAGATCCCTGAGGTCCAATCCTCCTTTTTCTTTTTGTTTTGATATGCCTTTCCACGACACTAGGGCCCATTTCCTTTCTTACTTCGGACCTCCCCATAGGAATTTTCCAAAAATTTCTTTCATTTTGACGCAAGCTCGTTTGGGGCTGCCATCACCGATAGAAGATAAATTGGGATGGCCTGTAGAATTGATTTCAAGAGTACCATTCGTCCTGCTATATTTAATGCCCTAAAGGACCAGTTTCCCAATCTTTTCTTAAGCTTTTCTATAATTTGAAACCAGTTTGATACTCTTGAGGGGTTTAGAGATAGAAGGTTCCCCAAATATTTTGTAGGAAACTCTCCTGTTCTAAAGCCCAAAGTTATGGTCAACTGCGATTTAATCAATTCAGGGGTGTTGAAGATGAACGTGCATGACTTTTCTTTATTGATTTCCATCCCTGAAGCTTCCATGAATAGATCCAGGATCCTTTTCATTCGTTTTACTTCCTTTAATGATACCTCACAGAATAACATGATATCGTCTACGAACTGCTGGTGGGTGATAGGCATGTTATTTCCCCATAACCGAAGACCCTTTATCTTTCTTTCCATTTTTTTTTTTTTTTAATGTATCTTCCAAGACCCTCTTCCGCCATAATAAACAAAAAAGGGGACAAGGGATCCCCCTGTCTTAAACCTTTGGTGGCATTAAAAGTCGAGGTGGGAGTACCATTCAAAAGGATAGAAAAGTTTGGCATTGATATCATGCTATAAAACCATTCAATCCATCTATTACTGAAACTGAACGCCCTGAGTGACGCCTTGAGGAAGTTCCAATTGAGGCGGTCATAGGCTTTTGATAAATCTAGCTTTACCATCATTCCTTTCTCCTTTTTTGTTTTAGAGAATGAATCACCTCCTGAGCTACCACCAGCCCATCAAGGATTTGTCTTCCTTCAACGAAACCAGTTTGTTCCGGTGATATAATGTTTGCCAGGAGAGGTTTTAATATTTTAGCTATCAGAGTTGCAATAATTTTATAAATGACATTACATAGGGCTATTGGGCGAAACCCTTGGGCGTTCTCAGATTTAGCCGATTTAGGGATAACAGTAAAAAGGGTAGAGTTAAGACTTGGCCATACCTTTTGTTGTCTTCGCGATTTCTCTACAACTTCCAAAATATCTTGTCCCAAGAAATGCCAACTTGCTTGATAAAATTTTGCCGTGAACCCATCTGGTCCTGGTGCCTTATTTTTCTTCATTCCTTTAACTATTTCCTCTATTTCTTCTAGTGTTGCTGCTCTCATCAGTGCTTTGTTCTGTTCTTCGGTTACCATCCTAGGGATTTCATTGCAGATTCTTCCTATAGCCTTGTCTCTGTTGACCCTTGGTTCTGTCAGCACATCCTTGTGGTAGTCTACTAACACTTGTTCCATTTCTTCATGTTCTGTTACTCTTTGCCCTTCCTTGTTTAGAATGGAGAAGATTTTGTTCCTTTGCCTGTGTTGAACCATTGCTTGGTGGAAAAACTTGGTGTTCCTTTCTCCTTCCCGTCGTCAATTTACCCTGGACTTCTGTCTCCATAGGATTTCTTCCTGTTTTTCCTTTCCTCTACTTGACTAATCATTATTCCTTCTTCTCTGCTTTTTTGTTCATTTCCTCCTTCTGTTATGATATTCTGTTATAATTCTTCCATTTTTTGTTCTAGTCTCTGCTTCTCCATACAAATGTTCCCAAATTCATCCTTGTTCCATCTTTTGATTTTCCCTTTGAGTTCCTTGAGCTTTAGCTGGAAAGTGTGCATCTTATTTCTTCCTCTTTGTTGACTTTTGGTCCACCAATCCTCTACTTTCTGTTGAACTGATTATGCCTGAGCCAGAAAGCCTCGAACCTAAAAGGGCATTTATTGGGGTATTTTTTGATATATATTTCCAGCCTTATAGGCCAATGGTCCGAACCCATGGCTGGTAGAATTTTTTCCTCTACAAATACATCCCTATTTAAGATCTGCTATGAAACTAAGAATCTATCTAGCCTTGATGCTATCTGATTTCTGCCTCCCCTACGATTGTTCCATGTGTAAACTCCGTTTGTTATCGGGATATCTACCAATTCTTGCTCTATTATCATTTCACTGAAGGCCTCCATGTCTTGATCTGGTCTACTTATTCCTCCTTTCTTTTTGCCTAGGGCTTTTATCATATTGAAGTCTCCTCCTACCGTCCATGGGGTCCAGGGAAAAGTCTGTGAATAATTTTCATTTCCTTCAGGAAATTTTTGCGTTCCCTTGGAATATGCGGGCCATAAACTCCCGTGATGAGCACCCACTCTAAGGACCCTATCAGTCTCAATGAGCCTGAGAGGATTGTAGGGAGACTGACCCAGTCTTTGGCTTGTACCTCTTCTGGATTCCATAGGATTGCCAATCCTCTAGCTGTACCGATCGCATCTTGGGCCATAACTTCTGAATTTTGTATTTTTTCACTATCTCTTCTAGTTTTTGGTCGTTAATCTTTGTCTCTTCTATTATCATTATGCTAGGTTGTCTTTCTTCACTCTTTCCCTCAGATATCTTTTTTTCCCAATACTGTTGAGGCCTCTGATGCTCCAGCTTGTTACAACCATTTATAACTTTTTGGTTGTTGTTGAAATACTTCTGACAGAGGTATGACTCTTCCAAAATTCACCAGGGTCTCCCCTACCACCTGTATAGTTTCGCTCATTGGCTGCCTTTCTCTTTTTCTACTTCCTTTGCCAAAACTACCCATTCCTATATCTTGTGTTTCCTGTGTTCCTGTTTGCTCCATAGGGCTTGTCATAAGTGCTCCTTTCTTCTCCTTGTATTTCTGAAACCTTTCCTTGTATAACTGTTTTTGCTCCTCCGGTATGAACCTCTCATCCAAGTTCCTCCAGTCCTGTAGCAGCCTTTTCATGACTCACTCCTCTTCATTTCCATTCTCCTTTTGTGAGTCGATCTCCATTTGTGTTTGTTCTATGTCTGCATTCTCCTCTATCACTTCTTTTCCAATGTTTTCTCGATTTAGGTCTGTTTCCTTTATGTTTTTATTCGATTCCGTGGGTTCTTCTACATTTTCTTCCTTTTCTATCTCTCCCTCTTCTTCTTGTAGTATATTGAACTTATTTTGACATTCGACCGATACAAATTTATGGGTTTGAATCTTACTTGACGTCTCTTTCCCGGGCCTCCTTTTTCTTTGGACTTCCTGGAAACCCTCCTCCACTCCTTCTGTTCCTTATGTCCTTCTTTTTCCTTCTTCTGTTTTCCTTTCTGTGTCTTCCCCAGCATTCAGAGGGCATTGTTTAAAGAGATGTCCGTATTCATGGAACCTTCTACACCTGAATGGTATATGTTCATAATCCATTGGCTGTTGCCATATTTCGTCATGATATTCCAGCTCTATGTTTTCTGGCAGAGGTTTTGATATATTCATATATACGCATATCCTTGCATTGGATGTGTATCTCCCTCTTTTCGTTGATTCTGATACTTTGACAAAAGACCCTATCGTATTGCCTATCCCTTTCAGGATTTCAGGGTCCCAGAACTCTATTGGTACGCCAAACAGACAGACCCAGACCGGTGCTGCCAGCATCCTTTCTTGATCGGGGTTATAGTTGTCCTCCCAGTGTCTCATGAATAGACCTATGTTGTTCATGAAATACGGTCCTCCCTCAAAGATTCTTTCCTTGTCTTCTAGATTAGCAAATATCACTGTAAAAAAACCATTTTCCCCCAACTTCATGTCAATATGCCCTTTCAGCTTCCATCTTTGTTGTATCCACCTTGCCAGGTCCTTTTCAGCCGGCCAGAACCCTATAAATTTACATATCAGGGCGTGGTCTCTCATATAACATCTTTACTCTTCGAGTTCGTTTTTCGGGATCACAAACCTTGGCTTTTTTAGGGCTCTGGGTAGGCACCTGCCTCCTAGTTTTGCTTGCCATTGGTTTCCCAACACCGGCGCCTCCCTGTTCTCTCCCCCTGGTCCCCTTTGTGGTCCGCTTCCGCTTGCTTTTCCCGCTGTTACATTTTTGTAGGAGGGGATCTCTCCCCTCCCTAGATCCCTGGCCATGGCTCCTTTCAGCTCCTTCTGATTTGGTGAGCCTCCTTATCTCCCTTTTGCAGCACTGTTTATTTTTTTCTTTCTGTCTATTCGTCCTCTGCCCTTATCTCCCCTGTTGATCCTCTTTCAGCCTTCCTGCTGCAAACCCTAGTGTTTCAGAAACCCTCACCATTTCCTGAAACTCTCGCCATCCCCCCCCTTGAGGAAATGTTTGTTAATCACTTAACAATACAATTCCTATTTTAAAATTATTAAGGCCCTAAGGTTCTTTTAATATGTGTACCATTTATATACACCCTACCTTCTCCTAGTCTCCAATAATTGAAATCGGCATTATCATAATTCTTTTGTTCTGTCGTGCTAAGGTGCACATTATTCTCATTATATGAACGTGAATACAAATTTTCTATACCACTGGGGATAAGGCTAATTTTATTATACTAAGGTTTATCTCACCAGGTTATAAGGGTTTATAGGAAAACGATGGTGGCAAGATGATATTTGAAGGAATGATAATTTAATACATTATCTCATGATTTACATAGTACATGTTCCCTTGCCGAAACGAGATGTGGAAACTTCTCACAAGCAGTCACTTTCATTATCACATTATCGCCATGTGCCTTGCCATATGGTCCTCATTCAATGGTATATGTGAGAGGTTATAAACTAACGATTAAAACCTTCCTTAGGATTGCTCCCTAAACCCTAACCTGGACTGATGGCATACTCCAGTCGTTCCACCTTCCCATTTCATAATGTGCCGTTGAGACAGGTATGAGGGTCCTCCATATAGGGATAGGTTTTTGGTGCTCTAGTTTGAGTCCACTGAATGTTGCCCCTCTATGAAAACACTTATGACCACTCCACTATCATCGCTTATCCCTCAGGTATCTTTGGCATTTCTTTTATTGTGCTTCCTTCTAATTTTCTAGATAAATTGTTTCTCTTAAATGATTTAATACTCACACTCATGGTTGGCTAGTATTATAGTGCTTGCATTCTCTTTATTTTATAGGGTTCCATCTATGACCTATTCCCATCCTTGGCAGAATATTGTTATCATACTGGAGAGCTCTCAGAACTATATTCACGTGGTATAATTGTTTGTTCTAGTTTAATGGGTAACTAGAAGGAAACCCACTTCTTATGGGTGTTCCATTATGGTTTTGCTATTTGTTCCTCTGTTATATACGTACCTATGTAAGTTTAGGTGTCTAGAAAAAAATCCCCATGGTTATCTACCCTTATTAAGACGGTTACAAAACTTGTCATTTATCTTCTTCCTTTTTTGGTTTATTCATCTTTATATCACTCGATGGAAGGGTTTCTCCTCACTAGAGTTTCCTTAGCGACCCGAACTTGATTTTTCACTTGATATGTATGGAAATTGATTTGAAGCCATCGACTTAGCAAAATACCTTCAAGGGGCATTGAAATGGATTTTGCGGTCTTCCCCATCAGGTACTGTATTTTTCTATCTTTCTTTTCTGCACACAAAGCTTGAGTATCGTGCTTGAGTCTATCATAATTAAACAAAGCCTCTCTTTTTTGTCTTTATTTTTTTGAGGATCAATGACGTTTTCACCATGGCTACCTTTCAAGTAAGAGGAAATATATACATTTCTTCTATAACAAACATTTTCATTTAGCTCCCCTATTTGAGTTTGTCTTTGAATTACTTTTGCCTATTAATTTATCTTGTCATATCTTTTCAGGTACACTTACTACCATATTTTTCTTCCTTCGAATGGAATTTTTCTTCCTTTCCTTTCCACGCTAGATGGGGATAACTCGTTCCGTTGTTCTTTTCCAGGTTGGAAATTCGTCATTTGGACTTTGTTTTTTTCCTATGGTGTCTATGACACATACTTCACCTCTACGTTTTGTAACAGTTGCATATATTTAATTTAATGTATGACCATGGTTGTAGCCACAGTTTCATATAATGGGGTTGTGGAATTCCAAGTACAATTATGTCCGTCAAGGATTTAATCTCCGGGTTCATATTTATGTGGCTCTAGGAGCCATTGAAATCAATATATCGCAGAATTTTGGTAACAATGTTTAATCAGTGTATTTGTGTAATGCTTCAACCACTCAATATGATGAATTGTTAATTTTATGTGTGTACTAAGCTATCTTTCTTGGGAAAAAAAATTTGGTAGTGAAATTTCGACCCAGTAATGTGTTTATGCTATATCACTTGGCTATATTTAATTAAAATCTATTCCCTTTATTTATAAAATTTGTCTTTTCCATTCATATATTTCTTCAGTTCGACTGGTATGGTGACTAGTCTTGTTAATATTGCATAGATGGGTTGACCTTTCTCAATTTCAATGTTTGAATGATGTTTAGAAATTTATTTTTATTTCTATTTGAATATTTCGTTATTAGTAGATAAGATTTTATCCCTGAGTGGATTTCGTCTTGGTTTCTTTTCCCATTCTTGTGGAATGTTAGTTATGTTATAGTGGGTAGAGTACTTCTCCCTTTATATATGTTTTGTTAATAATTATTGTACTTTTGCTACTAGAAGATTCTCGCTTTGAAAACCACCACCAATGGTGTCTCCGCTGTCTAACCCTTTTAAAAATATTTGGTTGGCTAACCATCACGTTATTTTACTATTCTTGTTACATTTAAGAATATTCCTAATATAGTTGCATACTTGGAAAAATCTAATTCTTCATACCCTTAAGTCTAACCCAATTATATTTTTATATTGATAATCAGTTTCAGGATTTGTTTTTACTTAAAAGGGGAAACATCAATGCTCCGTGACCTGAATCGTTGTGGATATTACTTGAGCTACCACCCAATAGAACTGGAAGCTTCCTACCCTTATGAATAAAACCCCATCTCACATTTTGGTCACCAAGTATAAGTTAGGGTCATCCTTTCACGTCTTGACTTCTTGTTCTTCGTATCTTATAGATTTTTATGACCCTTTCTGGGTATTTCATTACCTCTATATGAGTACCTTAGTTCCATTTTTGGTTTCAACTTCATATATGTTTCGTGAGGAAGCTTTATTTTACAAATATAAGAAAACAATTCATATTCCCACATTGCAATAGTCATATTTCAAACATATTTATGGCATAAGAAAATTATAAAGGAATAATATAAAAAATATTCATATTTTTACATTATTTTTTTTGAAGAATTCATATTCTTACACTATCATAATCATATTCAATCTTATTTTTGGCATGCTATATAACCAAAATGGTAACCCAAATTGATAACTAAATACTCCTATGCTTCGTGCATGTAATTTCTCTAACTATTTAACAAACTACTTGATTCACAAAGAATAATGAATGCACCACACTTTCAATCCATGTTTGCTACTGAAAAATCACATGGTAAATCGCACCTTCCTCTCGACCATGAACTAGATCCTCCAATTCCCCCCAAGCAAAGATGTGACTGCCTAGGAACCAACTCCTCTTTGATTCCATGATAATGTATCTTATACATTTTCTTCCCTAGCAATTTTTTCCTTCGCAGTGTACCGCTTTTTTTGGGTCTACCAACCCACTTGCGTAGGCTTTCTTTGATTTCTTTTTCAGAAAAGGTGTTTCTTCCTTTTTATTTAAATCCCACCTCTCTTCCCCATGGCGCTTTATTCTACCCATACTTACCATCTTTCTCTAGATAAGTGATTTAATAGATTTTTCTCTCCCATCTCATTAAATCATATATGTTACCAAATGGGTATTTTTAGGAGCTCTTTTTAGGGAAGATTTACTTTTCTCTCATCCATCAAGGATGATTTTCTAGATTTTGCAAGAATCCCTTTACTCTAGCGCTTATTTCCCAAGTAGTTTTAATTTTTTCCTTTTATTAACAAAAAATTATGTTTACATCATAATTATTAATTATTTACTATTCACATTCATTCCAACCAATCATGGCTTTCCCTCCACCATGTCTACAAATATTTCAGTCTGAATATCATAAGACATTAACATGAAGATAAATGGGTATTAGATTTTGGAGTGAGGAGATTTTTGTGCGAAGAGATTTCATTGTGCAGAGAACTCAATAGAGATAAGGGTGACTATTGATTCTAATATATTAGTCCCAAAATATATGCTTCACTCAACCCTAAAATAATGATTTTTAGAACCTGGATCTACTCTTATCTTATGAGTATGGAAACATGATAACTCTCACTCATTAGCCTCACCTTCCCATAATCTCCTAGTAAAGATCTCATAGGGACAGTCAAGGGAATATATAAGAGGAACATGAGGAGATTACCTTATTTGGGGGAAGGAGATTATTCATTGGTGACAATGTTCTCTTATATTGAAAGAGCTCCTGAGTGGTTTGGTGCACCCGATAACAACAATCATTGCTCAACTTCATGTGTGACGAGAAGTGCATTTTTGGTCATTAATTCGATGATATTAACTATTAGGTCCCTATAATACTAGTGTATTCCCTTATTATTATTTTCATTATATCTTGTTATTATTATGGTTGTGCCCTTACATTATTATTGTTTTGTCAGCTCTGATTATATTATGACCCCTTAGACTCCTATATATAGAAAGGAGGTATTTTCATTTGTATCATCCAATAATTTTTCATTTGTGTAATTTAAAGGAGGTTTCCCCATCAAAGAGGCTACTTTTGAAGTCATTTATATATCTTACTCTTCTATTTTGTGAGCTCGTTGTATAACAATGGGTATAAGAGCCTTAGACTCTAGGGTTTCGCTGCTTCAAACAGGTCATCATTGAATTTTTGCTATAACGTGTTCTCTACAAAGCTTTAGAAGCTGAAATTAAAACCCATTTGAACTGAAATTAGGATCAATATTAGGACCAAATTTGAGATATTCTCTCGCTATGTTCAAAGATATGAACTGAAGTACTTAGGGTTTTTGCAAGCTCCCGAATTCGATCTCAAATAGGTCCTCTTTGGAAAATCGTTATAAATTTTTCTCTAAGGATCAGATTGAAATTTCATAAATAGTTACAAAAAGATAATGGACTGTATTTTTTGTGTGTATCATTTTCAGGTTCGAAGGTCAAAACTGTAACATGTTGAATTTCATACAATTTCTCTCTAATGAATAAGTCTATAATCAAGCCATCGTGGGAGATTTGACATAACCCTTCCTTGGAGAATCCAATCTGGACTAGACTTATGGGGTTGGAAATACAACACAGAGGGCTATCACAAAGTGAAATTTCAAACCTTGGAGATCTGAAAGTATAGATATAGAAAAGATTCAATATCGAGCTCCTACAAAGAGAAAAATGGTGTGTAGTCTTCTTAAAAAAATTGCATATGTTTGGTTTAAAAAAATTGTTTGAAGTGATTCAAAGGGCAAAGTTAAGCATATTTACCATTAATTGATGCCTCGAAGAAATAAAATGGAAACATCTAATAAGCAACCTGAAATCTCTAGCATGACACGTGAAGAAGAGGAAGAAATTCAACATGATAAATAAAAGTTACGAGACCAAGAGCAACAAATTTCAATCTCACAAAAAGTAATAGAAGCTAAAACGGATGGTTTAAAGAAAGGTGTGGAAGATAACATGAATGACATGGATGCTAAGATGAATGGCATGGAAGCTAATATGGATGGCATCGAAGCTAAGATGGGTGGTTTAGAAGTGAACATTGAAGATTTGAAGAAGGATATGGAAGGTTTGAAAGGGGGTTTGGAAACGTTGCTACAAGAAATGCTTACTAATGGAAAAAAGGTAGTAGCAGAAACTGAAGATGAGAACAAAGGAAATGTTAGTCATGATTTCATAGGTTGAATTAAAGACCCACCATGTTCAAAAGATCGATATGAGGAAGTTTGATGGCAAGGATCCCGTAACATGGATACTACATATGGAGCAATATTTTGATCTCCATAATGTGCAAAACACACAAGAGGTATGCATTGCAACTTTATATTTGGAATCCAATCAGTTTGTATGTTATCAATGGCTTTACTCTCGTAAAAAAATTGTCACTTGAGCAATTTTTACAGAAGAGATGATAACACATTATGAGGATACAAAAAGCAACACCTTTTTTAGCCAAATGATAAATCTCAAACAAAAGGGTTCAATGGTGGAGCACATTGAGGACTTCCAAAAATTGAATATAAGGGTAAAGGATATTCCAGACGAGCATAGGATTGATGTTTTTATAGGAAATTTAAAGCATAACATCCAAGATGAGGTTCACCTTTGGGAACCTATTTCATTGGAGAAGGCATTCAGGTTGGCAAGAAAAATTAAAAGAAAAATTTTGTAGAGAAGGAAGCCTACCAATCAGACCTATAAAGATGGAAGTGTTGCTTCGCCTAGCCTTCCACAGCACCACAACAATTAGAATAAAAAAGAGCAAAATGGCTTTGTTACAATTCTGATAGAAAATACACTAAAGGTCATAAGTGTGCTGAGAAGAAATTATTTTACATAAATTGTGAACATGAAGAAGAAAAGGAACAAGAAACATGAAAAGAAGAGGATACACACCAGGAACAAACCCTAGAGAAAGAAGAAATGAATCCAACCATATCTTGTAATGCATTGGCCGGAATTACCACTCCTCAAACTATCAAGGTAGAAGGATATATCAAAAAGAAAAAGGTAATATTATTGATTGATTTGGGAAATACCCATAATTTTATTCATTGTAACATAGCAAATGAATTGAATTGATTCCTATGTCAAGCACCAGAGTGTCAAGTGATGGTTGCAAATGGAGGAACCATAAATTCTCTTTAAAGTGCCATAATATCAAGCTATCCCTGGAAGAATATGTGTTGAATAGTCCAATGCTTTCCAGTCCAATGGGTGGTGCTGATGTTCTACTAGGAGTTGAATGGCTACAATATTTTGGTACAATAGCTTTTAATTTTCAAGAAATTTTCTTGATTTTTTTTCAAAAGGAAAGGAAGTTGAATTAAGGGGTATAGTAGGGAAACTAGGAAAGATAATCAGCTCTAATTTCATGAAGAAGCTTCTAAAGAAAGAACAATGTTGGGTAATTGCACAATTATGTTCGTTAGATATTCCCACATCGAAATCATCTATTTCTCCAGATCTCCAAAAAGTCTTAGAGAATCATTCCAAGGTATTTGATACTCCCAAAGGCCTCCCACCTATTCGTGATCATAAGCATACTATTCATTTGATTCTAGGAAGTGTTCCTCCAAACATCAGTCCTTACAGAAATGCTACAGGCTGGTATAATTCAACCTAGTCAAAGTTCTTTCTCTACTCCAGTAGCATTGGTGCAAAATAAGGATGGATCATGGCCCATGTGTCTATATTATATGGACCCCAACAAGCTCACTATTAAAGATAAATTTCCCATTCATGTCATTGATGAGTTATTGGATGAATTGCATGGAGAAATTTACTTCACCAAGTTAGACCTTCGTTCAGGATATCATCAAATTAGAATGAAGACTAAAGACATTACAAAATAGCATTTATAACTCATGAAGGTCATTATGAATTTTTTGTTATGCCTTTTTTCCTTACCAATGCACCTTCTAAATTTCAAGGTTTGATGAATTCCATTTTATAATCCTTCCTTAGAAAATTTGTGTTAGTGTTTTTTGATGATATACTAATCTACAACAAGTCTTGGAAGGCTCATGTTCAACGTGTTGACAGAGTGCTCAAACTAATGGAGGAGAAACAATTATATGCAAAAACGTCCAAATGTTTCTTTGGAGTACAAGAGGTTGAATATTTGGGTCATATTGTATCTCATGAAGTTATTAAGTAGACCCTAACAAAATTAAATCCATTAAGGAATGGAAAATCCCCACATCCATAAATCATACGTGAGGATTTGTCAGGTTGATAGGGTATTATAACAAGTTTGTTAAGAATTATGGGAGAATAACAGTGCCTCTAGCAACATTACTAAAGAAAGATGCATTTTCTTGGACTCCAGAAGAAATGCAAGCCTTTGAACATCTTAAAGAGGAAATGTTCCAAGCACTGATGTTAGCTATACCAGATTCCATAAAAAGCTTTATTGTGGAAAATGTGATGCCTCAAGAAATGGAATTGGTGTTGTTTTAATGCAAGAAGAAACACCCATTACTTTTAAAGGTCGTCCAACCAAAGGAATTTATTTACAGAAAGATATTTATGAGAAGGAAATGTTGGAAATACTACATGCACTTAAGAAATGGTGACCTTACCTAATGGAAATATATTTCAAGGTAAAAACAGATCATGATAGTCTCAAATACTTTTTAGAACAAATATTATCTTCAAAATAGCAACAAAGATGGGTCACAAAGATGTTGAGTTATGCATTTGAAATCATCTACAAAAAAGGGAAGAAAAGTGTTGTTGCAGATGCACGTTCAAGAAAGGATGAGGATGTGGAAGCATTGCATTATGCCATTTCTACTATCCAACCAGATCAGATAAATAAAGCAAGGGATGAATGGAAGAATGAAGAGAAAGTGTGGAAAATCATTCAAAAGTTGCAACAAGATCCTAGTACATCTAATACATTTAGCTGGAAGAATGATTCATTATGATAGAAATATCACTTATACCTCTGCAAGAATTCCCAACTCAAACAAAATATTCTTCTGGAATTGCACACTTGTCCCTTAGGAGGGCATTTAGGATTTCTAAAAACTTACCATAGGGTTAAGAAGGAATTTTTTTGGGATGGCCTTAAATATGTTATTAAAAAGTTGTGGCAGAATGTTTTTTTTGTAAACAAAATAAAGTTGAGACAATTAAGACCCCAGGTATATTACAACCTTTATCCATTCCAAGTCAACGTTGGGAGGAGGTCTCAATGGATTTTATCAGAGGATTACCCAAGTCCAAAGGAAAGAGTGTCATCATGGTGGTAGTTGTTAGAATTACCAAGTATGCACACTTTTGTGCATTATCTCATCCATTTAAAGCCCATATAATTGGTATTGCATTTATGGAAACAATTCAAAAGCTACATGGAAACCTAAAGATTATTGTAAGCAATGGAGATCCTTTTTCACTGGAAGGTTTTGGACATAATTATTTTCTTATCTGGGTAATCATTTAGCTCATAGCTCATCTTATCATCCTCAATCTGATGGGCAAACTAATATAGCGAAAAAATGTTTGGAAGCACATCTTCATTGCTTTGTATCTGATAAACAGACACAGTGGGTCAAATGGTTTCCTCTAGCTAAATGGTGGTATACCACTTCCTTCCATACTGTAGCAAAAATGAGCCCATTTATGGCACTTTATGGATATCATCCACCGTCCATCACATCATATTTAAGAGAAAATTCTAAGGTTCAAGTAGTGGAAGATCACATCGAGAATCAACAAAAATTTCTCCAACGTTTAGAGGATAACCTAACTTTGGTGTAGAATAGAATGAAACAACATGCAGATCAACATCACAATGAAAGAATTTTTGTTTAGGTGAATGTTATTTCTACCACTACAACCATACAAACAAATGTCCCTCAATCAAGCTAAGAAGGATAATAAATTATCACCAAAGTATGATGGTCCTTACAAGGTCTTGCAAAATATTGGTACTATGGCACACAAATTAGAACTTCTAGCATCTTGCTGAGTGCACCAAGTTTTTGATGTTTCATTTTTAAAGAAGGTTATAGGTGACAAGCTCCTAGTTCAAACAATACTGCCAGAACTTGATGAGGAAGGAAAAATCATATTAGAACTTGAAGTAGTGGCTGAAACAAAAACTCGACATCTACAAAATCGATCAATTTTAGAGTATCTCATCAAGTGGAAGAACTTACTCGTCGAAGGTTCCACATGGGAGGATGAGAATTTTATACAGAAGCATCCATAACTACTCAAGTGTTGAGGACAACACTTTTTTGAAGGAGAGGGGAATTTTAGGTCCCTATAATACTGGTGTATTCCCTTATTATTATTTTCATTGTAGCCCCTTATTGTTATTGGTGTGCCCATGTTGTCCCTATATTGTTATTATTGTGCCCCATAGAAGCCCACTATTGTTATTGTTGTGTGTTTACATTATTATTGTTATGTTTTATTTGATTATATTATGACCCCTTATACTCGTATATATAGAAAGGAGGTATTGTCATTTGTATCATCCAAGAATTTTTCATTTGTGTAATGTAAATGAGGTTCCCCCTCAAATAGGTTACTTTTGAAGTTATTGATCTATCTCATCCTTATATTTTGTGAGCCAGTTGCATAACCTTAACTCTGACAATTGACTGGAAAGCTTAGTGATTTCTTCCAACTCTTGTGAGGCCCAAGCTTGGAACCCAAATGAGGTTTGGAGTGGGCCCGCTATGTGGTGATATTTGACTACCTGTGCTGGGTCCCTATAATACCAGTGATTACCCCATTACTATTGTAGTTGCATCCCTTATTAATATTGTTGTGCCCTTATTATCCCCATATTCTTATTATTGTGCCCCATAGAATCCCTCTATTGTTATTTTTGTGGCTTTATATTATTATTGTTAGATCAGCTGGGTTATATTGTGACTCCTTAGACTACTATATATAGAAAGGAGGTTTTGTCATTTGAATCATCCAAGAATTGTTCATTTATTTAACGTAAAGGAGGTTACCCCTTGAAGAGGTTGAATTCTAAGGTGTTGATCTATCTTTCCTATCTTTTCTTGAGTTGGTTTCATAACATTCGGTATCATAGCTTTGGATTCTAGGGTTTCACTGCTCCAAATAGGTCATCATGGCATTTTCACTATAGCTTTTATTCCGCGACGTTTCAGAAGCTAAAAAAAACCATTTGAGAAGCAATCGCATTGAACCTCAAGTCTGAATTTCAGAGCTTTTCGAGCTATATTTGTGGAGATATGATCTAAGGAAGTTGGTCTTTTTATAGACTCCTGAATTACATTCCAAACAGGTGACCTGGGGAAAATCGTCATAACTTTCGCTCTGAGCATCAGATTGAAATTTCATGAGAAGGTACAGAAAGAGGATGGACTGTACTTTCTTGTATATATTTTTCAGAGCAAAAGGTCGAAACAGTGACTCATGGCACGTCAGACAAGTTCGCTCTACTGAACTAGTCTATAATCAGGTCACTGTGGGAGATTTCGCATAACTCTTCCTTGGAGAATCCAATTTGGATCAGACTGGTGGCATTGGAAAGAGGACACAAAGGGCTACTGGAGATCACAATTTCAGAACTAGATGATTTGAAAGTTTAGAGATACATAAGAGGCAATATCGAGCTCCTAAAAAGTGAAAAAAGGTGTGTAGATTCTTTTAAATTTTTGCTTAAGATTGGTTTGAAAATCTATTTTGAAGGAATTCAAAGGGCATAGTAGAGCATTACTATTGGTAACTGATGCCCCAAGGAAAGAAAATTCAAACACCTAGTAAGCAACATGAAAGCTCTAGCATGACTCATGAAGAAGAGGAAGAAATGCTACATGATATATCAAAATTACAAGAACAAGTGCAACAAATGTCACTCTCACAAAAGCTAACAGAAGCTAAGATAAATGGCGTGGAATCTAAGATAAAGGGCATGGAAGATAAGATGGATGATTTGAAAATATATTTGAAGACAAATTTGAAGAGAGACATGGCAGATTTAAAGACAGATTTGAAGACAGACATGGCAGATTTGAGGACAGATTTGACAAATTTTCTACAAGAAATACTTACTAATGGTGAAAAGGTAGTAAAGGAAATTCATGATGTGAACAAAAGAAATGTTAATCATGATTTCTTAGACTCTAATGTGGGATCGAAGACCCACCATATTCCAAAAATCGATATGAGGAAGTTTGATGGCAAGGATCCCGCAACATGGATATTACAGATGGAGCAATTTTTCGATCTCAATAATGTGCAAAACACACAAAAGGTACGTATTTCAACTTTATTTGGAACCAAATCAGTTTGTATGGTATCAATGGCTTTGCTCTCGTAAACAAATTATCACTTGGGAAATTTTTACGGAAGAATTGACAGCACATTATGAGGATACAAAAAGAAACACTTTTTTTAGCCAATTGATAAGTCTCAAACAAAAGGGTTCAATAATGGAGCACATTGAGGAGTTCCAAAAATTGAACATAAGGGTAAAAAATATTCCAGAGGAGCATAGGATTGATGTGTTCATAGGGACTTTAAAGGATAATATCCAACATGATGTTCGCCTTTGGGAACCTGATTCATTAGAGAAGGCATTCAAGTTAGGAAGAAAAATGGAAAGCAAAATTATGGCAACCAGGAAGCATACCACTCACAACTATAAAGATGGAAGTGTTGTTGCCCCTAGTCTTCCACAACCTATAAGGTTGACACCACAACAATTGGAAGAAAAAAGAGCAAAAGGGCTTTGTTACAGTTGTGATAGCAAATACACTAAAGGTCATAAGTGTGCTGAGAAGAAATTATTCTACATAGATTACGAAGAGGAAGAAAAAAAGGAGCAAGAAAGGTCAAAAGAAGAGGATATACTCCAGCAACAAAGCCTAGATAAAGGAGAAATGAATCCGACCATATCTTGTAATGCATTGGCGGGAATTACCACTCCTCAAACCATCAAGATAGAAGGACAAATCAAGAAGAAAAAGGTAATAGTGTTGATTGATTCAGGAAGTACCCACAATTTTATTCATTGTAAGGTAGCAAAAGAATTGAATTGCTTCTTATATCCAGCACCAGAGTGTCAAGTGATGGTTGCAAATGGAGGAACAATAAATTGCTCTAGAAAGTGCCATAATATCAAGCTTTCCATGGGAGAATATGTATTGACTAGCCCAATGCTTTCCATTCCAATGGGAGGTGCTGATGTTGTACTAAGAGTCCAATGGCTACAATCCTTGGGTACAATAGCTTTTAATTTTCAAGAACTTTTCATGAAATTTTTTGTGGAAGGAAAGGAAGTTGAATTAAGGGGTATTGCAGGGAAACTGGGAAAGATAATTAGCTCTAATGGTATGACAAAGCTTCTAAAAAAGGAACAAAGAGGTGTAATTGCACAATTATGTTCGCTAGATGTTTCCACATTGGAATCATCTATTTCTCCAGATCTCCAAAAAGTCTTGGACAATCATTCCAAGGTATTTGAGACTCCCAAAGGTCTCCCACCTATTCGTGATCATGATCATGCTATTCATCTGATTCCAGGAAGTGTTCCTCCAAACATCAGGTCGTACAGATATCCCTATGCCCAAATGAGTGAAATTGAACGTATGGTTGCAGAAATGCTAGAGGCTGGTATAATTCAACCGAGTCAAAGTTCTTTCTCTGCTCCAGTAGTATTGGTGCACAAGAAGGATGGATCATGGCGCATGTGTCCGGATTATAGGGAGCTCAACAAGCTCACTATTAAAGATAAGTTTCCCATTCCTGTCATTGATGAATTACTGGATGAATTGCATGGATCAATTTACTTCACCAAGTTGGATCTTCATTCAGGATATCATCAAATCAGAATGAAGACTGAAGACATTCTTCAAACAGCATTTAGAACTCATGAGGGTCATTATGAATTTTTGGTCATGCCTTTTGGCCTTACCAATGCACCTTCAACATTTCAAGGTTTGATGAATTCCATTTTCAAACCATTCCTTAGAAAATTTGTGTTAGTATTTTTTGATGATATACTAATCTACAACAAGTCTTGGAAGGATCATGTTGAACATGTTGACAGGGTGCTACAACTATTGGAGGAGAAACAATTATATGCAAAAAGATCCAAATGTTTCTTTGGAGTACAAGAGGTGGAATATCTGGGTCATATTGTATCTCATGAAGGAGTTAAGGTAGACCCTAGCAAAATTAAAGCCATTAAGGAATGGAAAATCCCCACATCCATAAAGCATCTGCGAGGATTTCTCGGGTTGACGGGTATTATCGCAAGTTTGTTAAGAATTATGGGAGAATAGCAGCACCTCTAACAACATTATTGAAGAAAGGTGCATTTTCATGGACTCCAGAAGCAACAAAGGCCTTCGAACATCTTAAAGAGGCAATGTGCCAAGCACCGGTCTTAGCTACACCAGACTTCACAAAAACCTTTATTGTGGAATGTGATGCTTCAGGAAATGGAATTGGTGCTGTTTTAATGCAAGATGAAAGACCCATTGCTTTTGAAAGTCGTCCAATCAAGGGAAAGTTTTTACACAAAGCTATTTATGAGAAGGAAATGTTGGCAATACTCCATGCACTTAAGAAATGGCGACCCTACCTAATGGGAAGACACTTCAAGGTAAAAACGGATCATGATAGCCTTAAATACTTTTTAGAACAAAGATTATCCTCTGAAGAGCAACAAAAGTGGGTCACAAAGATGTTGGGTTATGACTTTGAAATCATCTACAAAAAAGGGAAGCAAAATGTGGTGGCAGATGCACTCTCAAGAAAGGATGAGGATGTGGAAGCATTGTTGTGTGCCATTTCTATTATCCAACTAGATTGGATAAACGAAGCAAGGGAGGAATGGAAGAATGATGAAGAAGTGTGGGCACTTATTCGAAAGTTATAACAAGATTCCAGTACGTCTGATACATTTAGCTGGAAAAATGATTCTTTATGGTACAAGATCAGTTATACCTCTGCAAGAATTCCCAACTCAAACAAAATATTCTTATGGAATTGCACACTTCTCCCTTAGGAGGGCACTCGGGATTTTTAAAAACTTACCACAGGGTTAAGAAGGAATTTTTTTGGGATGGCCTTAAATTGAATATTCAAAAATTTGTGGCGGAATGTTTGGTTTGCCAACAAAATAAAGTTGAAACAATTAAGACACCAGGTCTATTACAACCTTTATCCATTCCAAGCCAACGTTGGGAGGAGGTTTCAATGGATTTTATCACAAGTTTACCCAAGTCTGAGGGAAAGAGTGTCATCATGGTGGTAGTTGACAGACTTACCAAGTATGCACACTTTTGTGCATTATCGCATCCATTTAAAGCCAGTACAGTTTCTACTGCATTTATGGAAACAATTCAAAAGCTACATGGAAACCCAAAGATTATTGTAAGTGACAGAGATCCCATTTTCACTGGAAATTTTTGGACAGAATTATTTTCTTGTCTTGGTACTTAGTTAGCTCATAGCTCATCTTATCATCCTTAATCTGATGGGCAAACTGATATAGTAAACAAATGTTTGGATGGATATCTTCGTTGCTTTGTATCTGATAAACAGACACAATGGGTCAAATGGTTGCCTCTGGCTGAATGGTGGTATAACACTTCCTTCCATACAGAAACAAAAATGACCCCATTTATGGCACTTTATGGACATCAGCCACCATCCATCACATCATATTTAAGAGAAAATTCTAAGGTTCAAGCAGTGGAACATCACATCGAACATCAACAAAAAGTCCTCCAACTCTTAAAGGATAACCTCGTGTTGGCACATAATCGAATGAAACAACAGGCAGATCAACATCTTAGCAAAAGAAGTTTTGATGTAGGTGATTGGGTATTCCTACGGCTACAACCATATAAGAAAATGTCCCTCAAGCAAGCTAAGAAGGATAATAAATTATCACCAAAGTATTATGGTCCGTACAAGGTGTTGCAAAAGATTGGTACTATGGCATACAAATTGGAGCTTCCTGCAGCTTCTCGATTGCACCCAGTTTTCCATGTTTCATGTTTAAAGAAGGTTATAGGTGACAAGCTCCCAGTTCAAACAATATTGCCAGAACTTGACGAGCAAGGAAAAATTATATTGGAACCAGAAGCAGTCACAGAAACAAGAACTCGACAGCTATGAAATCGATCAATTTCAGAGTATCTTATCAAGTGGAAGAACTTATCCACTGAAGATTCCACATGGGAGGATGATAATTTTATAGAGAAGCATCCAGAACTACTCAAGCATTGAGGACAACACTTTTTTGAAGGAGAGGGGCATGTTGGGTCCCTATAATACTAGTGATTACCCTATTACTATTGTAGTTGCATCCTTTATTAATATTGTTGTGCCCCTATTATCCCCATATTGTTATTAGTGTGCCCCATAGAATCCCTCTATTGTTTATTTTGTGGCTTTATATTATTATTGTTAGGTCGGTTGGGTTATATTGTGACTCCTTAGACTCCTATATATAGAAAGGAGGTTTTTTCATTTGAATCATCCAAGAATTGTTCATTTATGTAATGTAAAGGAGGTTGCCCCCTCGAAGAGGCTGAATTCTAAGGCGTTGATCTATCTTTTCTATCTTTTCTTGAGCTGGTTTCATAACAACCTGTAACGAAGCTATGAAGGAGGGAGCATGTGGGGGAAGGGTTTGGTTGATGGTATCTTCATGAAATTATGCAATGAAAGGTATTTTGTGTTATATACGTAATTATTCATAGACTATTAGAAACTTGATTGTGAGTGTGTGTTGGGTAGCTCCAGGAAAGAGTAACAAAAGATTGATTGAAACAAATGCCTTTACTGATGCATAGAAACCATTAATAGGTTGATCCACCTCATTGTCTGGTCACAGTAGTCACACAACTTATTTACCTTAAGCAATGTAAAATTTATACCCAAAAAGCTACACGAATTCAATGTACAACCATTATAACATACCTTTTAATGTTTGAAATTTGTTGAGTGTTAATGCCTCGTTCAAGTGATAAGGTATGGATTTTTATGTTTTTGGCTTTGCAAACCATCCTTCCAAATATATTCGGTGGTGTGGAGAAAGATGTGTTGATAAATAAATAAAAATTAGTTATTATTTTATTGACTATTTGGAATTCTACTTCACACAACTTATTTATGTTCAATATTGTAAAATTTATACCCAGAAAGGTTACATGAATAGAATGTATGGCAATTATAACATACCTTTTAATGTTTAAAAGCTATTGAGCGTTAGTGCCCCATTGAAGTGTGGAGGCATGGGAGTGTCTTGGTTTATGTTTCTTACTCTACACACCATTGTTCCCCACATATTTAGGAGTGCAAAGAGTTTTTGGTGGAGAACTTTTATTGTGCAGAGAATTGTGCCAGAGATTACATTATGCAGAGTTTTCTCTACACTGACAATAGTATATTGCAACTATTACGCTCGTCCATTGAGTGTTTGGATTATTTCATTTTATTTTTTCTATGGTTTATAAGACAATACTATATTCTTAAAAGAATCCAAAAAGAAGTTCATGATCAAGATAATAAAACAATTTCCAAGAATAAAAATATTTTAAGAGTTCTTATTAAAAAAATTATTATGATTATTTTTTAATAAATTCAACATTTACCTTCTCCATATAAAAATTAAATTTGATAGATGAATTCCATTTTATAACCCTTCCTTAAAAAATTTGTGTTAGTGTTTATTGATGACATACTAATCTTCAACAAGTCTTGGAAGGCTCATGTTCAACATGTTGATAGAGTGCTCAAACTAATGGAGGAGAAACAATTATATGCGAAAACCCCCAAATGTTTCTTTGGAGTACAAGAGGTTGAATATTTTGGTCATACTGTATCTCATGAAGTTGTTAAGGTAGACCTCAACAAAATTAAATCCATTAAGGAATGGAAAAGCCACACATCCATAAAGCATCTCCAAGGATTTGTTAGGTTTACAGGGTATTATAACAAGTTTGTTAAGAATTATGGGAGAATAACAGTACCTCTAACAACATTACTAAAGAAAGATGCATTTTCTTGGACTCCAGAAGCAATGCAAGCCTTTGAACATCTTAAAGAGGAAATGTTCCAAGCACGGATGTTAGCTACAACAGACTTCACAAAAACATTTCTTGTGGAAAATGTGATGCCTCGGGAAATGGAATTGGTGTTGTTTTAATGCAAGAAGAAAGACCGATTTCTTTTGAAGGTCGTCGAATCAAAGGAATTTATTTACAAAAAGATATTTATGAGAAGGAAATGTTGGAAATACTACATGCACTTAAGAAATGGTGACCTTACCTAATGGTAAGACATTTAAAGGTAAAAATGCATCATGAGAGTCTCAAATACTTTTTAGAAAAAATATTATCTTCAAAAGAGAAAAAAAAATGGGTCACAAAGATGTTGAGCTATGATTTTGAAATAATTTACAAAAAAGGGAAGAAAAATGTTGTTGCAGATGCACTTTCAAGAAATGATGAGGATGTGGAAGCATTGCATTGTGCCATTTCTACTATCCAACCAGATCGAATAAACGAAGCAAGGGATGAATGGAAGAATGACAAAGAGCTGTCGGAACTCATTCAAAATTTGCAACAAGATCCTAGTAAATCTAATACATTTAGCTAGAAAAATGATTCATTATGATAGAAATATCGCTTATACCTCTACAAGAATTCCCAACTCAAACAAAAGATTCTTCTAGAATTGTAGACTTGTCTCTTAGGAGGGCAATCAGGATTTTTAAAAACTTACCACAGGGTTAAGAAGGAATTTTTTTGGGATGGCCTTAAATATGTTATAAAAAGTTTGTGGTGGGATGTTTGTTTTATAAACAAAATAAAGTTGAGACAATTAAGATCCCATGTATATTACAACCTTTAAACATTCCAAGTCAATGTTGGGAGGAGGTCCCAATGGATTTTATTAGAGGTTTACCCAAGTCCGAAGGAAAGAGTGTCATCATGGTGGTTGTTGATAGAATTACCAAGTATGCACACTTTTGTGCATTATCTCATCCATTTGAAGCCAATATAATTGGTACTACATTTATGGAAACAATTCAAAAGCTACATGGAAACCTGAAGATTATTGTAAGCGATGGAGATCTTATTTTCACTGGAAGGTTTTGGACATAATTATTTTCTTGTCTGGGTAATCATTTAGCTCATAGCTCTTCTTATCATCCTCAATTTCATGGGCAAACTAAGATAGTGAAAAATGTTTGGAAGCATATCTTTGTTGCTTTGTATCTGATAAACAGACACGGTGGGTCAAATGGTTTCCTATAGGTGAATGGTGGTATACCACTTCCTTCCGCACTATAGCAAAAATGACCCCATTTATGGCACTTTATGGATATCATCCACCATCCATCACTTCATATTTAAGAGAAAATTCTAAGGTTCAAGTAGTGGAAGATCACATTGAACATCAACAAAAATTTCTCCAACTCTTAAAGGATAACCTGACTTTGGCGTAGAATAGAGTGAAACAACAGGCAGATCAACATCACAATGAAAGAATTTTTGTTTAGGTGACTGGTATTTCTATGACTACAACCATACAAACAAATGTCCCTCAAGCAAGCTAAGAAGGATAATAAATTATCACCAAAGTATTATGGTCCGTACAAGGTGTTGCAAAAGATTGGTACTATGGCATACAAATTAGAACTTCTTGAATCTTCTTGACTGCACCCAGTTTTTGGTGTTTCATGTTTAAATAAGGTTATAGGTGACAAGCTCCTAGTTCAAACAATATTGCTAGAACTTGACGAGGAACGAAAAATCATATTAGAACCTGAAGCAGTGGCTGAAACAAGAACTCGACATCTACGGAATCGATCAATTTTAGAGTATCTCATCAAGTGGAAGAACTTACTCGTCGAAGGTTCCACATGGGAGGATGAAAATTTTATACAGAAGCATACATAACTACTCAAGCGTTGAGGACAACACTTTTTTGAAGGAGAGGGGAATTTTAGGTCCCTATAATACTAGTGTATTCCCTTATTATTATTGTCATTGTAGCCCTTTATTGTTATTGGTGTGCCCATGTTGTCCCCATATTGTTATTATTGTGCCCCATAGAAGCCCACTATTGTTATTTTTGTGCCTTTACATTATTATGGTTATGTTGGATTTAATTATATTATGAACCCTTATACTCCTATATATAGAAAAGAGGTATTGTCATTTGTATCATCCAGGAATTTTTCATTTGTGTAATGTAAATGAGGTTTCCCCCTTGAAGAGGCTACTTTTGATGTCGTTGATCTATCTCATTCTTCTATTTTGTGAGCTGGTTGCATAACATTAACTCTGACAATTGACTGGAAACCTTAGTGATATCTTCAAACTCTTGTGAGGCCCAAGATTGGAACCCAAATGAGCTTTTGAGTGGGCCCACTATGCGGTGATATTTGACTACCTTTAATGAAGCTATGAAGGAGGGGGCATGTGGGGGAGGCATTTGGTTGATGATATCTTCATGAAGTTATGTAATGAAAGGTATTTTGTGTTATATACGTAATTATTCATAGACTACTAGAAACTTGATTGTGAGTGTGTGTTGGGTAGCTCTAGGAAAGAGTAACAAAAGATTGATTGAAACAAATGCCTTTACTGATGCATAGAAACCATTAAGAGGTTGATCCACCTCATTGTTTGGTCACAGTAGTCACACAACTTATTTACCTTAAGTAATGTAAAATTTATATCCAAAACAGTTACACGAATACAATGTACGACCATTATAACATACCTTTTAATGTTTGAAATTTGTTGAGTGTTAATGCCTCGTTCAAGTGAGAAGGTGTGGATTTTTATGTTTTTGGCTTTGCACACCATCCTTCCATAGATATTTGGTCGTGTGAAGAAAGATGTGTTGATAAATAAATAAAAATTAGTTATTATTTTATTGACTATGTGGATTTCTACTTCACACGACTTATTTATGTTCAACATTGTAAAATTTATACCTAGAAAGGTTACATGAATAGAATGTATGGCCATTATAACATACCTTTTAATGTTTAAAAGCTATTGAGCGTTAGTGCCCCATTGAAGTGTGGAGGTATGGGAGTGCAGTGGTTTATGTTGCTTACTCTACACACCATTGTTCCCCACATATTTAGGAGTGCAAAGAGTTTTGGGTGGAGAACATTTATTGTGCAGAGAATTGTGCCAGAGATTACATTGTGCAGAGTTTTCTTTGCACTGACAACACTATATTGCAACTATTACCCTTGTCCATTGAGTGTTTGGATTATTTCTTTTCTTTTTTCTATGATTTATAAGACAATACTATATTTTTAAAAGAATCCAAAAGGGAGTTCTAGATCAAGATAATAAAACAATTTCCAACCATAAAATTATTTTTAGAGTTCTTATTAAAAAAATTATTATGATTATTTTTTAATAAATTCAACATTTAGCTTCTCCATATAAAAATTATATTGATTAATGAGAAAATAATTAAAAGAGATCTTATGTTTATTATAAACTATATTTTTATATTAATAAATACTTTTATATCGAAGTTACCTTTTTAAAATATAAATTTTATACTTATAAATATCATATTATACGGAGAGAAGATTTAATGAATTTCAAATATTCTTAGTTGTTATGAAAAATGGGGAGATTAAAGTCAAAACCTAATTTTCACTACTTTGTTGCTTCATTTAATCTTTTATGATTTTTAAATATTTTTATTACGATTGTGCGTTAATTTAGGTAAGTTTGTTGACTTATTCACCAGCATTACTCGTTGGGTTATCTTTAGGCTTCCCAAATCTTGAATATATGTGATCAAGCAGTCTACCAACCAATGCAATTTTATTTCATTTTATTTTTTATATTTGTTAATAATTTAATTGATTACTGTAGTTCAGGTAAGTATGTTTATTTATTTTCCAGCCCCATTTGTTTGGCTAGCTTGATAACTCCTGAATTTTGAATATATGTTACAGAAGTCTACCAACTAGTCCACATGCAACTTTTCAGGGTGTGTTATATGTTTCTGGTCATAAAGCAACACGAAATCTCCCGTGTTTAATTTGTTCGTCTTGATGTTGTCATCATGTCATTCTTTCTGGGGGTGGCTTCTCGATTGTAACCTCCTCTGAGAAGCACACCTTGCATGACCATATGGGATGGGCTGTCTTTAGTGAATTCCCATTTGGTTTCTATTTCTTCCAATTTTTTCCAATTTGACTTCCATGCCTTTGCTTGCTCACTCCATGGAGGATTGTCATGATTACTTAGAACAATATCAAATTGTGATATTGGCCATATTGGACTGACGCAAGAAAGTGATCTGTCATTTCTCATATTTCTTCCATGATAGAGAGATTGGCGTAGTTATTTTACTACACAAGGTATAAATATATGCAATCATTCACAACCTCCCATTAAGAAAATATTAAATACCATATTATATTTTTTTCCCGTTCATATGCATTCTGTTGTGTAACAATACGTGTGACAATACGACTTGTAACCAGTAACCAACAATAAGAATGTTGTTAAATTTTACCACAATACGTTACTTTGAAACTGGAATTCGCAAAAGAAAACATGAATTCACAACCTTAGCTTAATTTAGTTTTCTCTGACGCTATAAGCAATATAGTTTATCTGATGAGTTACTTACATAAACTACTTGTATTATTTTTGTATATAAACTAATATATATACAGTTATCTGTAGATTAATAGGGGGCGGCAGTAGATGCTACTAGTTAAATAATGTATTTGTTGTTAAATCTAACTAGTAACATACAGTATAGACTGATAGCTCCATATATATTGGTGGCCTATAAACCTCCTGCAAGTGTGCTAATCTCCATAAACATTTCATGGAAAAGAAACATGAACATATCTGTAATTCCATCATTTTACTAGAAACCTTTCACCGAGGACAAAGACTAACGACTTTCTCGTTTTCGTCGTGTCTATAAGGGTCGGCTATCTTCTCAAAATCTCCATCAAAGCAATGACATCATATGCAATTATTGTCATTCGAAACCTAAAGTGCCACATAGCAAATTTGCAACACATAGTAAATGGGAGTTGGGTTAAAGAGTTCAACTTTCATATTGAGGGTTTGACACGAAATATTCTCCAGTGGAGATTCCACTTATTTCTTGCCAGAGCATGCTAACGAACCAAATAACGTCAAAAGCCACTTTCAATATTAATGGCCAGGGTTAGATTTCAGCTTGTTGCGCTGCTACAGCCGGCTATTTCAATACTTTGCTTCGACTTTCTCCTCCATAAAAAAAAATAACGTCAAAAGCCACTTTGAATATTAATGGATAGCGTTCGATTTCAGCTTGTTCCGCTGCTACAGCTGACTATTTCAATACTGTGCTTCCACTTTCTCCTCCATGAATGAGTGAGCTGAAAATAAGAGCTTAACTTTTTATACTTGGTGTTTGATTCGTTTTGTTATCCAGTGGGGTTTCCACTTAGTTCGTTGCAGAGCACGCTAAGGAATCAAATAAAGTTAAAAGGCTAGTTTCGATATCAATGGACAGGGTAGGCTTAGATTGTCAGCTTATTGCGCTGCAACAACAAGCCACTTCATTTCTTTCTTGCATGCATCGCGCCCACCAGAACACCAGCAAAAACGCTAGTCATCCTATTCTCCGTCCCGCTTTATCTTGCATCAACTGCATCCATCGATTTAAACTGGTGAATAATTATGTGGATATCTTAGTGTATTTTGGAAGAGTCAGATAAATACTAAGACACATCAAGATAGATACTTATTCAGATTACATCCGGACAAACATTTAAAAGAAAATTCATTTAAAAAAAATCATTACAATTAATTAAATTATAATTTGATTTTAAATTATTGATATTATTAATTAAAAGATATATATATATATATATATATATATATATATATATATATATATATATATATATATATATATATATGTTAAATCCATATATTTAAATAAAAATATTGTAAGATTGGAGATTCAACTGGAAATTCTTAATTTTTAATCGTTACAATATTATGGGTAAATATGATAGTTTTTAATATTATAGGTTAATCAAAACTTTAACTCATCTTCATTTTAATTAACTAATTTTATTAAAAATGAAAAAATAGCATAATTAAAATCTCGACTTTAGTCTATGACTATAAATAATAATTTTCTAACATATTATTTGTATCTTAAATTTTTACTATTTATCTAATAATTATTGATAACTAAATAATTATTGATAACTAAATTAATAGATAAGATTAGATTTCAGCTTGTTCCTGGTATAACTGACCATCTCAATACTGTGCTTCCACTTTCTCCTCCATGAATGAGTCAGCTGAAAATAAGAGCTTAACTTTTTATACTTGGTATTTGATTCGTACTATTATTCAGTGGGGTTTCCACTTAGTTCGTTGCAGAACACGCTAACGAATCAAATAAAGTTAAAAGGCTAGTTTCGATATCAATGGACAGGGTAGGCTTAGTTTGTCAGCTTATTGCGCTGCAACAAGAAGTCACTTCGTTTCTTTCTTGCATGCATCACGCCCACCACAACACCGGCAAAAACGTTAGTCATCCTATTCTCCGTCCCTCTTTATCTTGCATCAACTGCATCCATCGATTTAAACTAGTGAATAATTATTTAGATATGTGAGTGTATTTTGGAAGAGTCAGATAAACGCTAATACACGTCAAGATACTTATTCAGATTACATCCGGACAAACATTCAAAAAGAAAATTCATTTAAAAAAAAATCATTACAATTAATTAAATTATAATTTGATTTTAAATTATTGATATTATTAATTAAAAGATATATATAAGTTAAATCTATATATTTAAATAAAAAAATTGTAAGATTGGAGATTCAACTGGGAATTTTTAATTTTTAATCGTTATAATATCATAAGTAAATATGATAGTTTTTTAATACTATATGTTTATCAAAATTTTAACATATCTTCATATACATTATTTTAATTAATCAATTTTATTAAAAATGAAAAAATAACATAACTAAAATCTAAAATCTAGACCTTTGGTCTATGACTATAAATAAAAATATTTTAACATATTATGTGCACATTAAATCCTTACTATCTACCTAATAATTATTGATAACTAAAATTTAATTAAAAATTTATATTCTTTGTTGATTTTTACTAAAAAAATCAAATTAAACTTTAACCTTAATCTAAGTAGTTAATGAATTTTTGCATAAAGAATTTTTTCGAATTATTTTAACAAAAATGCATAAAGAAAGTAGAATTAAAAATAAGATTGACAAAACCATATAAATTAATAGTTATATGAGCTACATGTATATACATTTAGAAAAGATGGTAGTCTAACTAATAGACAAAATGATTATTCTCTCAGTTTTTTCTAATCAATTTTGCCAAAATTTGCTAGAATTTTTAAAGAATAATAAGTTTAATCCATTTAATTTGCAAAGTTCAAGTACCTGACTGTTTTTCAGGGTGTTGAATCCACTTATGCACTCAAAAACTTATTTCTAACGACAAGGAATCACAATCTTCCTAAAATTGAATTGCCTAATTCTAGGAAAATACCATTTCTTCTATTAGTTAGATTTTCCCTTAAAATAGTATGTAACAAGTTTCTTCATAGTGGAGATTTATCCCCATTTTACATGGAGATTCTTATTTTGTAAATAGACTGTCATAATATCATGGCTTAACAATACCACATAACCAAAAAACAAATAATTCACACATGTTCATATCACATTTTTTTAAAATTATAATCAATTTGCTTAAAATATATAAAAAAAAATCACTACTTTTTAGCTAAATCTCAATATTTCATCTTTAATTATTACTAAAAATATTTTAAAATATTTTATAGAATTTAAATCCTTACCATCCACCTAATAATTATTTTGAAAATTATATTTTAAAATAAACAAACTTATCTATAATTAAAAAAACAAAATTAACCCTAAAAAAGCATAAAAAAAAGCTTTAAAAAAAATAAAAAAAGGCAAAACAATTTAATTTAGAAAGCTGGATATGTGAAGACTCATATTATGATTCATGTTATAACTTTGATATTATTGCTCCCGTTAGGGCGCGTGGAGACGAATTACTTGTAGCTAGGTTGTACGGCGGGAACACGGGAACTGATCTCTGCAGAAAGGACTTTGGGTGGAACACATGCTATCAGTCAAGCCCTACAAAAATGGCAAGTTTTTATTGCCATATTCCGGATTTTGCAGTCGGAGGTCAAGACCATATCTCAATAGCTACAGATTTCGTGCTGAAGAAAAGAGAAGGGAAATAATATGCATATAACGATCGATTCAATTTACAGATGAGATGCAGAAATCCCAAATTATGCAACAAGTCGGAGGCGACGTGCGGTTACGGACCCCACACAGAACAACCAAACAGATCGTTGTTGCAAGTTTCGTTGTAACTTGCAGCACATTCTCAAATATGGCATTAGGAGCTAAAGGCCCTCAGGTTTCTTAAGCCCGGATTGATATCAAATATAAAACGGTAAACAGACCATTACCCTAATCTGCTATTAAGTTTTTACACATCCAGCACAGCTAGGAGGTTAAGATATAATGAATAACTCTAAAATTAGGTATCTGAACCTGGTCGGGGACTGCCTACAGGCTCCCTTGAGCAACCACTGTCCTTATAATCTTGCTGAGCAATTCTTATACCGAACAAGGCCAGAGACAAATAGTAAGCGTGAATCTTATGCATGTAATTGGCAAATTATGTGCTTAATTTATATAATTGCATATAGAACACTGACTACATCTGTTAATAAGCCGATGGTGATATGATAATTAATTGGTAATTTCTAATACTTTTGTAGGTGGGTACTCCTGATTAGCATTACATGACGCGGATCCATGGTTTTGTCTGGGACAGAGAGAAGCCACCGGAGGGTGTTCCGCAGTTTGGATTTATGGTATTCAGCAGGCACAATTGGAAAAGGTTGTGGCTGAGAAAGTCTGTGCCCTCCAACTGGAAGGTTGTACTCGATCATCACAGCAGTTGAGTAGACTTTAATTTGAATGCAACAGTAAATTAAGATTGTTAGTTTTCAGTTAACCTATCGATGCCTCTATCCTCGGTCCCTTATCTTTACAGTTTTGAAGCCCTACATCAATTTATGATTTCTAAAATGTCTTGGCTTTCCAAACCATTATATCCTCTTAGATATTTCTTCATATCAGTTTTAGTTAAAAACATTTCTTCATATCGGTTTTAGTTAAAAACACTTACGATGATGCAATTGTTTTTCTCTCCTACTAAATAACTTTATACCTAAACCATTACTTGGTTGGTCTTCAGTGTAGCATACTTTCTCTATCTCTATTCCATATAAAGGGTAAAGAGAAACATTACTAGTATTGATTCAATTTCCAATATTTTGTTATGGAAATGGGGTCATAAAATTTTTGACATTTTGCAAATTCTTCGACACTTAAAAATAAACATTGTGATTGCATTCATGTCATCAAGAGCTTTTTGGCAATATAATTGTTTGCCTCAATTTGAACTTCAGATTGAAGGATATGGTTGTTCAAAAGCTTGGTTAATGACCTCTTGCCACGTCTCAACATCTTGCCACATGGCACCCCAAAATGGTTCCCACATGGCACTGTACATCGTGCTTTAATATTATACTTCGTGGTTCCATGTAAGTCTACTATCATACGTGACATATGTCTCATCACCATATGTGACGTCTTCTCGACCACCTCTAAGGCTTGGAAAATACATATAAATATATGTTATAATCCACAAATTAAACTATAGTGCCTTGTCACCTTGGATGATCGATGGCCCACACCAAGCAGGAATAATAAGAGTAAAGATCAAATGGGGAACCCCCACCCTTCCCCCTTGTGACGTCATCCAGTGGGGGTCCTTAGTTGTGTTACCACTTTTGGTTTACCAACCCCAAATCAATGGAGGACATTTGCTTGAGCAATATTGATGACATGAAGTGGTTGTAACCCCCATGAGGCATGGAGGAAAGTTGGGGGTTCCTCATTAGATCTTTTCCCTTCTAAAACCATGCGACAGATGAAGACATGTCATTTCATCATCTCCCAAGAAGTTTTCCATTCTCGATAGCAAAAGTTCCCTAAGGTTTTCATGATATGCTTCTTCAAAATATACTAGAGTGACATCATCCCAAGGTGGCATCACCCTAACATCACCCTTCCAAATCACTAGGACAAAATTCCTTCTACATCAATTGCACGGAATTTCTCCATTCCATGAGATGTAAATTCCGTAGACCCTTATTCTTGACCCCCTTCCAAAGCTGTCAAGGGGATGTCAACACTGAGGTGACATCATGCTTACGTCACCCATCCACGTGGCCTCCTTTGGGAGAACCACTTCTCATCCATTTTTGGCCTACTTGGCGCCACAAAAAGGATATTTTTAGGTGCCACATGTCATGCCACCATGGAACCACATCACCCTTACACCACAGCATTCACTATCGTGGCCTAGGACCCACCAGAGTTAGGACAACTTGCAAAACATGACTTCCTTATTATATTTTATTTACACATTTTTTGGTTATATTAATTCTGGGATCCCTTCCATCCAATAGTTACGAAGGTTTGATATTGTCTATATTTAAATACAAACCCTCCTTCCCCATGCTGACATGTCAGGGGGGCACGCTATCATCATTTCCCCTATATATTCTAAGGCCACCATATCATGGCTCCAATATGTTCCAAACCTCCGAAGGTTATGAATAAAATTTGTGACCCCGTCCTTCCCCTCATTGACATAGTAGGGGGGATTCTCTATTGAATCTCCACCATTTTCTCTCTCATATTCCTCCATTGTTGATTTAAATTTAGTTAACTATTGTATTAATTTATATTTTTAATAATGAATGCCCGAGGACATAAATTACCTAGGGTTTTTGTTCTAGGTGCAAGTGGTCTCTTTTTAAAATGTTGGGGACCAAGGTTTAATGCGATGACTATGCCCTAGATCACATAAACCCTCTCCACCAGCACCATTCGTAACAAACCATTTGGGATTGGGCCTGACCTTAACCCCCCAACTCTTAGTTGATTCCGCCATTCCACCTGAGCTTTGCATATATATATATATATATATATATATATATATATATATATATATATATATTAAACACATATATGTGTGTGTATGTATGTATGTATTTGACTACTATCCTTCTTAAGCTTAATAACACCTCAGCAAGACCTGTCCATAACTATGTAGTCATATATATGTGTGTGTCTATGTCAGTAAGCATCCATTGTACCTAAGCATAATAGTTAATCACAAGGGCCTATGTTTAAAACATTCCAATCCAAGATTTAAGTTAATCATATAAATATTTTCCCATCTTTTCTAAAGTTAGGAAATTCGGAATGATTTAAAGATCATACCATCATAGAGACATATATGTCTACTATATCCAAGCAATTACAATAAAATTTAAATAGGCTAAGGATTTAAAAATAGAAGTTAAACCATTCCTTATAGAAATACATAGGAAATTAACATATGTCATTGATACGGGAAATCACATTCCTTGGGAGTAACATAACCATTAAATTAGTTCAATAGACATATACATAAGGTTCCATTTACAAGAGCATAAAGGAGTACATATATTTATAAAAAAATCCTAGAAAATGATATTGAGACTTCAAATCTCCACCCAACCTGATATTAGCCCACACTGTAGTCTTTCTTGTAGCTAATGAACCCCAAGTGTGATTTTAGAGCTTGAGGAGGAGTTCTTTCAGGGAATAAACCAATGTTGCCATCCAAATGAGGGAGTCCAAATACTATTTCATCTCCACCCACCAATTAATTCAAGGGAATCCATAGACTACACCATGTCCCTCCTCTTTTTATTACACGGAATCTATATGTTGATCCACCTCCACCCCTGAACCAATGCCCTTAGTGGCTCCACCCTAAAAAGGAATCCATAGCTCAATGAGAGTAGCCAGGAAAAATACCCTCAATGGCTCTGCCCTAAACTGGGAATCTAGAGCTCACTAAATTAATTGCTCAACCGAAAACCAAGCTTTGAAGTTGCAAGAAAACACCCTGGCTAGGAATGTAAATAAATAGGGCCTCCACCCAAACCAAGGAATCCAAGTAGCCTTTTTCATTCACATGAGAGATTCTCATATCACTTTTATTTTTCTCTAGAGATATATCGCTCTATTCCTTGGCATTCTTCCTATGTGTTATTTCTTTCCCCTATGTTTTCCACCCATCACTACTCTTCAACTCCTTCGAAAATTATCCTCCCTGCCACCTTATTTATTTCTTTTCTTGCTCATTTTATGTCCTTTCTCCATTGAGCCTCCGACTGAAGCACACTCCTACTTGCATTCTCCCAACTAAATGCTTCCTCTTTCCCTTGGGTACTTTTTACCGAAGTCTATGGTCCTCTCCTCTACTTACCCTGCACTGAGTTCTCTCCCTCTATTTCTATCCCCTAACTCCCTAAATCCTTTTTTTTCCTTATTCCCTATTGTGATTTTGTTGTGGACGTTGGTGGTTGTAGGTGTGCCATCCTACTAGCACAAACCACTCCTCTTAATTAATATTCTTATCCTGTTTAGCATGAGGACTTGTTCAAGAAGGGTGTGCCTCTCGTCCTATCTTCCTTTAGCTTAATTATTATCTAGCCATCCCAAATAAGGAACACCAGTTATCCCATGACTGGTATTAATAACCACTTCCTCTTTCTTCCCAAAAAACCTCCCCCCCAAGCTCTAAAATCCATGTCCCATTTCTCATCCATTTTAATTATAAAAGAATGACTACAATGCTTACAATAGGGATATTATCAAGGGGCTATCACAAACCCCACCTCCTTGGAGGATCATCATTATTAGTGTTCTAATCCTAAACATAATTAAAAAAGCATGTTTAATCCTAAGCATAGATCACTATGATCTTTATAAATATAGCTCAGTTTACAATTACATTTTACATACAATTTTGCCTGATCAACAACTCAATGAGCATAAAATTGATTAACTTAGCCATTTATTCATTGCTATTTTGAAATTTATGGTGCTTTTGCTATGCCCAATCCCAATTGATGACTTTTCTTTTTTATGGAGTGTTTCATGCTTCAAATTTTCAATGCCACTTTCCTTTGCACTCCTTATTCCTATAATGAATAGTCTCGACCCATTTCTTCCAGGGACACACTAAATGTTTCTTTGATTCCAATCAGTCATACCCATGGCCCTTTTAAAACCAATATTTTTTCTAACATCCCCTTCTATGAATCTTATTTCCTAAGTAGATCTATTCCCTCTTCTCTACAACCACTCACCTTCCAAGTTCAGGTAGCCACCTTGCCTTGGCAAGGCTTCCTCACGTTAGAATAGTCCCATAATAGAGGATTGTCCTTGCCTCAACAACTTTAATGTTTACATGGAATGATTTATGGTATTCATAGGGCACTATTGGGTGCTAGTCTCCCATGATGGCCCTATTTCGAAAATCTTCAACCTTAACATATTGATGCATCTGTTAATACATTTACCTCTTATACTATCTAACCTTGCATCCATCTCTAGTCACCCAAATTGATTGGCTCCCATGCTTTCCTACATCATGGCATATAATCTCTATGAGATTCATTATAAATAAAGTGCAATAAAATTAGATCATTCCTCATTAACACATTTTTCCATGGCTTGAAAACTGCACTTTTATTTTACATCCTAACATAGAAAAACCAAATTAGCCCATAAACCAAACCATCATAACTCAAAATATCCAATCATGTTCATAATTTAGAAGATCATAAAATCTAACGAAACAATGATACTTATATTTGTTTACTCGTTGCTTCTTTATTCGCACACACTCAATGTGATTCCAAACCTAATAAGAACCCAATGGTCTTTTCTTCTCTTCTTCTCACGCACACATTAGATCTGTTGCAAACCATGACAAGCACCTGATAGTATTCTCTTCTCTTATTCTCACACACACACTAGATTGGTTTCCAAACATGGTAAAAGTCCAATCATATTCTCCTCTCTTCTTCTTGCACATAGATTACATCACTTTCCAAATCCGACGCGCATCCATTGGCTTTCTCTTCTCTTCTCTTCTGCTAACACTAACTAATTCAGTTCCAAATCCCAAGTAGCACCTAATGATTGAGGTGCTCCATGAAATATTCAATATTGATCCTATGCACTTGATCGGTTTTCAAAACTAAAAGGAAGCCAATTATAAATATATCTATAAATAATCCCATTCAGTTTACCACGAGTGTGGGAATTACCAATCTTGATAGTATTCTATTAACAAGAATATTATCATAGGACCAAGCAACCATGAATCCTAGGTGGTTTACCTACCCCAAAATCATCGCAGGCTCAAGAAATCCCATACTTGCCTATGCTAAACACATTATACAACACACCATCCAAGAGAGCCCCATATCTTCTTATCCCAAACACATTATGGAAAAGACAAGCCCAGATAGTTGCATACCTTCCTATCCCAACATATTTTACAACACACGCACATTTTCACATTGTACAACACATACGATTGTACACATGATACATCACATATAAACATACACACGATAGAACATCATTGAGAATCAAAGTATGGTGCCATCTTTGGCCACAAAAACCGAGAAATGTGACCTTCAGAGTCTTTCCCATGCTCTATCATGTGCACCATCAATCCCAATCCTGGAACTATCATTCCTTCAACTTTCTCATGCTTGTCCCAACATGTCGTAGATCACGTTGCTCTTTATCTATTAATATAACCTTCATCATTCCCTATTCATAACCATGACATACCATGAGTGTCAAAATTTTAGGATAATAAAATCATAATTTAGTCAGGGATTTCTCTTACCCAATTTATTCCTCACACAACGTTAATTAGAATAAATTCATTATGTTATCCCAAAAATCCATTCTAATACGCATCACATAAATTTAAACAATCATTTTTCCCCAGGAATGATTCCTGATAAGAACCTGTTAGTCACAGTGAATTTAGATATATTCAGTTAATCATCATCGTATTCATGATTATAACATACATCCGCATATGTCAAGTAAGATCAGTATTAATAGAACCTTCTTTTGTGTCATTTTCATGGTTTCCATATCACTTACCATTACTCCTATGGACCTAACCTGCCTACTTTGTTGTCATACTATTGTTTACTTATTCATGGAAATAATACACATTGACGTGTGTTAAATAAAATTAGCATTTAGATAAATCCATTCAATTTTCCAATATGGCCAAGGATTTTTTCTCCAATTCCTTCCTTTTTATCTTTTCCACCTTATTGTTAGTACCAATACTTTTAGTAGTATTTTATTATGTTATTTTTCATGCTCAGGAGCAACGCTCTAATGGTTCCATGTTTGGTGTTATTCCACCCCATTTATGCACTTGGTGTTCCATCTTTCCTGAAACTCATCAAATAATCTCGTAATGTTCTCACCAATATGAGTTACAAACTTCCCATTCCAATCCTTTCTCGTTTTTCTTCATTTCTTTTTGTTTATTCACATGGCCTTACCCCAATTGCATAACTCTTTTTGGCTCCCCTCTATTGAGAAATCTGGGGGAATCTAGATTAGGTGATTTACCTTACTTTGATAACTACTTGTGATGTATTTTTACTTAACGTGATTAGATTCTTATTACACTTTATTATTATCAGTATTATTTATCATCAAACAACTACTAAATAATAAATTCAATGAGATAATAGGAAACAAGATTTAGACAATCAACAAGAGAAAAATCCTCTCCAATTGAGAGGAAAACCCACAAGAATTCTTCTCTTCTTATATAACATCAATCGATGAATTCCAATACCTATGACTTGTAACCAAGACCCTCAAATACCATGTCAAAACTTGCTTCCAACAACTTCTACAATTTCGAATTACCAAACAAATTCTTTTGGAACTTCGATCTCCCCAGCGAATTTTTGTGCAACTTCAACCCGCCCAACAAATTATTTTGTCAAGCAAATTGTTCTTCCCAATAAATTCCTCTAGCCAACAAATTCTTTTACCTAACAAATGTAGATACCCTAACACGAGAGAGAGAGAGACAGGCCCAAAAACTTCGATCTTGTTCTTCTCCTTCTTTATCTTCCTTTTCCATCTTATACCTTGAGAAGATCAAACTTGCTTGAATGAGTCTTCAAATGAGGTCAAGTTGCTTCTTATTTATAGGCTTCTGAGGGGTACAAATTGTTATCTTTAGGTTGACTTGTCCCTTCATGTAGGCCAAGTTGATATTTGCACCATGACAAGGTCTTGGAGGTTCTTTTGACTCAATTTTGACTCAAATAAAGTTTCTTTACAATATGTAACATGCCTAAATGGGTCTACAATACATGATAATGAATCAATTGAATTTATGACAAATGTAGAAGAACTCAATGGTTTCTTGACCTAAAAATAAATTTCCCTTGAACATGAAACCCATGCCTCAAGAATAACAACAATAGATTTAATTTTGTCTTTTCATTAAATACATAAAATCATGATTACATGTGTCATTATGAAGATCGAACCTAGTTACATTTTTCAACACTCCCTCTTAACTAGGGAGGTATTCATAATCCATACAAGGTACTTAGACATTCTCAATTTGAATAATTATCATAAGAAGAGTCGAATTGGTAACCCATTTGTATAGCATCCTATCATCTAGCATTCTAACATAACAAGGCCTTGACTAATAGTTCTATCTCTCAACTTGATTAGAGCACAATTTGGTGACACCAATGATTTATGGACACAATTATCATTGTCCCTCAAGGAGCATACCCCACCTTGGTGTTCACAGGGTATGTCCTTCTAGGACTATTCTTATCTTGGATTCTCAGTCCTCAAAGAATATAGGTCCTCTATGTCTACTCTTATATTGGATACACTACCACATCCTCAAAGAGTATTGGATGCCAACTGCTTACCCAATCCTCCATTATTTCTTCCCAAGTGAAGTCAATAAAAATGTGGCTATCTCTCCTTCTCAACTAGGGACGATATACCCATTCTAATGAAGTAATATACCCATTCATATAAAAGGAATATACCTAATCTCCCTCTTAACTAGGTACTTGTTGAAGCTCCTTCTTAGCTAGGGACTTTCTTCCAAGTTTCTTCTTAATCCGAAACTGGCTTCCATACTACCCATTACCTAGGGAGCTATTTCTAGCAGCATCTGTCTCTTCTTAGGTGGAGATCATGGGACTTTTAACTGCTTATTGAGCTCCTCCTTTTGATGCCATGAATTTATCTTTGTTATTGTGGATCCTTCATCTTGTAGGGAATCGACCATCCATCACTTTCCTCAAGTCAGTCATGTCATCCTTCCCCTCATCCAAAAGAAATTTTCTAGTCCACATCTAGATTTCCTTCATACAACTGCCTCTCCTAAATCATGTTTTCTTTAGGATCTTCCATCCCACCACATGAGTCATAGTTGTAGGCAACATCCACAACTCTTTTTCCAGTAGCCTTGCATTAACCCATCCAGATGTTGTTCAAAAATAAAAATGAACATAAAATCTAAGTTACCTTTTGTGATGGACCTTCATTGCGGCATCTTCTTGTAGCAACATCAACATCCTACACACATATTGAAACATCTCCAACATATTCATTGTAAAGGGTCACCTTTCTTTCTAGACTCAATTAGAGTCTTCATACCTTTTCCATGGAGATGCCATGGTCAATTCTCCTAGTCATCAGATGTTGATTTCCTTTTCTATGTTCTCATTGTTGCATCTTTTTCGATATCTTATTTCTTTCTTCATGTATTTCTCCCTAGGAACTTTCATCCATAGTTCCTTCATCTTTGTCAACCACCTCATATTCCATATTCGGACATATTATGTTGATTTCATCTAGTCAATATGTGAACCATGCCATCATGCATCTTTCCAATGAAAGAGATCCATTTTCTTCAATCATGCTCATGAGGTAGGTGTTTATCAATGATATCTACAACTATATGAGATGTGACTCAATCTTATCAAATACATGCATACATACGTCATTTCTTCTTTTTGGTCATATAGACATCCTTTGAGAACTTCCTTGATTGAGATTACTTCAACCATCTTGACCTCCTACACTTCTTTTTCATCATACCATCATCCCATGAATCCTCTACGAGATGGAATTATCAACGAGACACTCGCTTCTTGTAAGATAGTTGAACCTTCCAAAGAAGATTTTAATAGAGGATCTCGATTATCCTCATCCTAAAAATGCTCCATCCTAGTGATGATAATACATGATGACTTAATTCTATTCTAGATTATTTTCCTTTTCCTATAAGTACTACTTATGCTTTCAATGAGGTTACCTATAGCTACTTCATTTTTATGATGACTGCTACAATCATGTAGACTTCTACATCAGCTACCCTTTCAAGATTTTCTAATGAGATAAACTATATCATTTTAATATGATGTCATCTTCTACTAAGATGCATTCTATCATTATTCTCATGTCTCCTACCATGATAGCTATATTTTACAAAAACAAAAAAAGACTAGGTGAAGAAGACTTATCTCAATCATAGTAGAGATATTTTACTTCTTCCTTCTTGGATTTCTTCTTTCCAGTTTCTTCCACTTCTTTGGTGACATGGGTTTCCTATATTCCTCTTTTGTTGTTGCCCTTCTTTACCTTGTTACAATCTCTCTTGTGTGCCCATATTCTTCACATTCATAGAATTGAACCTTCGCCATATTCTTTTTCCTTTTTTGTGGACCAAATTTCCCAAACTTTCCATTCCTCTTCACCATGGTGGCATATTCTTGAGTTTTGTCTTTTCATCCTACAACACTTTTTCCCTTCAACCTAGTTTCTTCAATTTTTTATAGTGACCATAGTTCATTGAATGCAGTAGTTTCCTTCTTCCCATAGATGCTTGATGTAAAGTTATTGTTGGAAATAATACTGAGAGGGGGGGGGGGGGGGTGAATCAGTATTATCTAATTCTTTTAATAAATCTTCCTTATTTGTTCTTTGAATTAGTTTTTCATGTCAGTACCATAAAATAATGAGCATGAACAAAGAAAACAGATAGTCACACCAAAGAACACAAGATGTAAGGTGGAAACCCAATGTGGGTGAAAACCACCTGCTGCAATATGTCTCTATCTTCTTTCAAATTAGAAACTCCTTTTAAAATGGTTTTGTACTGGTGCAGTCCTTTACGAGTACGCAGGCTGCAACCTGCAGAGAGCTACAACTCTCTCTCGTTTTCCAGTCTCTCCTGGAAGGGAGCTACAACCCCCTACTTCTTTTCTTACAAGGACCACTTTTCATAAATTTTCAAACTGGATCCATAAGCATCAAATAATCATCAAGTATAAGAGAATCACCCAGTCAACTGTAGTAACCAGATCAACAATAATAGGACCAAACCCAGAGCATAACAATGATAAACAAATATTTTAAGAGAAGTAAGCACCCTGCTCAACTGCTCGCCTGCTTACGTAAGCACCCTGCTCAATTGCTGGCCTGCTTATAGTACTCACCCTGCTCAATTGCTGGCCTGCTTATAGTACTCACCCTGCTCAATTGCTTGCCTGCTTACAGTACGCACCCTGCTCAACTGCTAGCCTACTTATGTACGCACCCTGCTCAACTGCTAGCCTGCGTACCTCGCTCTAAGTCCATTGAACTGCCTGTGGACCTCCGCACCTGCAACCCTTCTGTGCCTGCGTACCGGCGCACCTGCAACCTTTCTGTGCCTGCATACCGGCGCACCTGCAACCCTTCTGTGCCTGCGTACCGGCGCACCTGAAACCCTTCTGTGCCTGCGTACCGGCGCACCTGAAACCCTTCTGTGCCTGCGTACCGGCGCACCTGAAACCCTTCTGTGCCTACGTACCGGCGCACCTGAAACCCTTATGTTCCTGCGTATGTACGCACTTTTATCTCACTGTACCTGCGTACCTTCGGGCATAGATGATTTCAAGACTTCAGAAATAACCCAGACAGTCAGATCTACAGATCTGAACATGCGCCGAAGAGATCTCGGTCCATCAGTAGATCCGCCTTCTTTAGATCTAGACCAGATCTAGCCCTCATAAGATATTCAACCAAAAACATACTCAAGCCAAATGATCTCCTTTGCTTTATATAGGAAAGCTATTCCTTAAAACATGGATCAATACCACGAGCCGACACCATAATAACACAATACCGTCGGCTAAATACCAAGAGTAAAACATAAGAAAACCCCACATGTGAATTTCTTTGCCTTGAGATGTGTGCACTGGGGGTACGCACCTCCTGAATGGGATAATTGCGGGTATGTACGCACTTTATGTAACACTGACCTGCGTGTACGCAACTTATGCAAGGTGTACCTGCGTACCCCTTATTTTCTTCAATATTTGATAGCTGATCATCAATCTCTGCTGCTGACTTGAAGTACTGTGATCTATCACCTGAATGGGTTGCCATCAAGGACAACACTTTAGCCATAATGCCAACAATGTCCCCCTTTGGACTTGATGGCAACCTCAAAACTTCAGCTTCATTCTCCCCCTTTGACATCAAGGGCAAAGGGTTATGCTCCCCCTAAGAACATGCTCCCCCTGAATATGAACCAGATCTGCAACGAAAAACCAGAATTCACCATGAAAGAGATAGAGACATATTGCAGCTACTTCCAAGATCTCCTTCTGCACATCCTCCATAATGCCAACAATGCATTATATGCTCCCCCTGAACCTGTACCACCAATGAGAAGAGGTTCGGCAATAAGATGATGCATCAACAACCCCCATCTTTTTCCTGAGGTATTCAAAAGTGTCCCTGGGCAATGGTTTGGTGAGAATATCAGCAACTTGTTCCTTAGAAGGAACATACTCCAACTTGACCTTCTGTTCAAGCACTTGTTCCCGGAGAAAATGGTACTTGATTGGTATGTGCTTGGTTTTTGAATGCATAACAGGATTCTTTGAAATGTTGATTGCACTTGTGTTATCACATAAGATGGGGATTGGTGGTGTACAAGTGATTTGAAAATCCTGCAAAGTTTGCATCATCCAAAGGATTTGGGTGCAACAAGATGCAACAGCAACATATTCCGCTTCAGCTGTAGACAAGGCAATTGAACTCTGTTTCTTGCTGAACCAAGATACCAGTCTGGAACCCATAAAGAACGCACCACCACTTGTGCTTTTCCTGTCATCCACGCTTCCGGCCCAATCTGCATCTGTATAAGCATGAAGTGTAAGATCTGTATCTCTAGGATACCATAAGCCATAATTTTGAGTCCCTTGAAGATATTTGAAAATTCTCTTCACTGCCTGAAGATGAGTCTCCTTCAGATTTGCCTGAAATCTTCCAACTATTCCAACTGCATGTATGATGTCCGTTCGGGTACCTGTCAAATAAAGTAAACTTTCAATCATAGATCTGTAGGTTGGTTGATGTACTGCTGCAGATTCATCATTTGCACTGAGGCTACATCCTGTGACCATGGGTGTACATACTGGTTTTGCATCTTCCATACCATATTTCTTCAAAATCTGTTTGAGATACTTGGTTTGAGATAAAAAGATTCATCCTTATTTTTGTTGGATTTGCAAACCAAGGAAATATGTCAGTTCTCCTAGCAAGGACATTTCAAATTCTTTCTGCATGACCAAGGCAAAGTTTTGACTCATAGCTTCTTCATTGCTCCCAAAAATAATGTCATCTACATACACAACAAGTATTAGCAATTTGTCATTTTCAACTTTTATATAAAGATTGCTATCTGTCGATCCTTTTGAAAAGCCTTGTTGATGAAGATATTTGTCCAAACGGTAGTACCAAGCCCTTGGAGCTTGTTTGAGACCATAGAGAGCCTTTTTCAATCTGCATACAAGATTTGGATCATTTCCAAGAATGAACCCATCTGGCTGTTCAATGTACACTTCTTCTTCCAAGTCTCCATTCAGAAAGGCTGATTTCACGTCCATTTGAAATACTTTGAAGTTTTGAAAGCTTGAGAGAGCAAGGAACATTCGGATGGCCTCAAGTCTTGCAACAGGAGCAAAGGTTTCTTCAAAGTCTATTCCTTCTTGCTGCGCATACCCTTTACAAACAATTCTGGCTTTGTTTCTAATTACTTCTCCATTTTCATTCAATTTGTTTTTGAAGACCCATTTTGTCCCGATAACATTCTTATCTTTTGGTCTAGGAACCAGCTCCCAAGTGTTGTTCTTTTAGATCTGCTCAAGTTCTTCATCCATTGCTTTCACCCAACATTCATCTTTGCATGCCTCTTTCACATTTTGTGGTTCAGTAGAGGAGAGTAATGCCAAATAGCTTGAAGCTTCTGCAACTGTTCTTCTTGTTTGTACACCTGCTTCTTTCTGCCCCATAATCTGAGATTCTAGATGGTTCTTCTGAACATATCTGGATCGAGTCTTTTCTTCTATTCTTGTTTGCTCCTCTGGTTCTTCTTGAGGTTCTTCTTGAGGTTCTTCTTCTTCATCATTCTGTCGTTGGGGGTAGCCCTCATCTTCTTCGATGTCTTCATGATGTACTTGCCTAGGAATGTATCCCTTCTCATCAACCACTACATCAATGCTGTCAACAATTATGCCAAGTCTTTTATTGTAGCATTTGTATGCTTTGCTATGTGGAGAGTAACCAAGAAGAATGCCTTCATCTGCTCTAGGTTCAAGTTTGCCAAGCTGCTCATCAGTATTCTTGATATAGCATTTGCTCCCAAAGATTTTGAAGTGCTTTACTGAAGGAGTCCTACCACTCCAGAGCTCATGAGGAGTTTGAGTGTTGTTCACCCAGACATATTTTTTGTTGAGAATAACAACTGCAGCATGTGCAGCTTCACCCCAGAAAGTTGCGGGAGTTCCTGACTCATCAAGCATAGCACGAGCCATTTGTTGGACTGTTCTGTTCATTCTTTCCGCAACTCCATTTTGCTGAGGAGTTCTTGTTGTAGAGAATTCTCTTCTTATCCCATGTTCTTCACAGAAATCGAAAAGTTCATTTGAAGTAAATTCCCCACCTCTGTCGGATCTGAGGCACTTAATTTTGTGAGCTGATTCATTTTCAACCAAGGCTTTGAAGGATTTGAATTTTTCGAATGCTTCATCTTTGTGCTTCATAAGTCCTAACCAGACAAACCTGGAGAAATCGTCAATGAATAATATCAAGTATTCTTCTCCTCGAGGTGTTCTTTTCCTGAAAGGACCGCATGTATCTGTATGTACTAGCTCAAGAGGCACGCTAGCTGATCCCTCTTTCTCTGGAAAGTTAGTTCTGGTTTGTTTTCCAAACTGACATGATTTGCATATGGTGTTGTCAGGAATTTTGATATCTGGAAGATTGCGAACTTCCTGATTGCATGTTTTCCTTATTTGTGAAAAGCTTAGATGTCCCAACCTCCGATGCCATAACCAGTGCTCATCATCCTTGCTCAGATAGCATTGTTGTTGTCCTTCTTCAAATATGTACAGATTATTTGGAGTTCTTTTGCCTTTGATCACTGTTTTACCTGTATCAAGATCACGAACAAGACATCCATTTGATCTGAATATAACCTCGGTTCTTTGATCACACATCTGGCTGACACTTAGAAGATTATGTTTCAATCCATCAACATACAAAACATTTCCAGCCTTGACCTTTTCTTTTAACTGAGCAATGCCTTTTCCTTTTATAGTTGCAGGAGTATCATTTCCAAAAGAGACTTTCTTTCCTTTTTCTAGAGCAGAAAATGACTCAAGTTTTTCTTTATCACCTGTCATATGCTCGAACATCCACTGTCAATGTACCATAGATTTTCCTGTCCCTCTGCATAAAATGCTATCCCACATCTTTCTGTTTGTGGTTCCTTTATTCTCCATGTTTTGGTGCTTGAGGCTTGTTCCTTTTTCTGCTGAAACCTGCTCCTGCATTCAGATTCTTCATGACCAAAGTTATTGCAAATAGAACATTCAACTTCATTTTCAAGAACCAAAAAGTTGTTATAGGTCCTTTTTGTAATCCCAGTCATACTTCTTTGTTTTTGAGCTTCCCTAGTCATGATTGTTTTATATGCAACACATTGAGCTGCTTTGTGACCAAAGTTATGGCAAGAAAAGCATTGTCCATTGAAAAAACTTCTGCAGTTATCGAATCTACCAGCCAGTTGATTGTAATTTCTATTGTCATATATTCTTGAACCAAATTGAGAAGATTTTACATGTGGCTGGTTGTAGCTTTTGTTCACCCTTAAGATGGATTGCCCCTAATAGTTTCTGTTTGTAATTCGTCCCTGCTTTACCTGATGATCTTCATTGTGCTTTTGCTCATTTCTTCTTGGTGCATCAAGATAACTTTTTGAGGTGGATGCTTGAGAAGTTTCTCCATTATAGCCCAGACCTGTCTTGTTTAGTGGAGACCGCTGCACATTGATAATCTCATCCAAAGTTTCAGATCCTTTTACAAACTTGAGATTAATAGCTTTTGTTTTCTCAATCTCTTTTCTAAGATCAACAATTTCACCTTCTAATTTTTCAAGATGTTTTTCCTTTTCATCAATTTGAAATTGTAGAGTATCAATGATCATGTTCTTTTCTTCTATACATCTCTTGAGTCTAGTAATTTCATCATAAAGGTTATCCACATCTATAGCATCCATATAATCATCATCTTCAAATGCCATTAACAACTTATATTCATTACCTTGTTCATCTTCATGACTGTTTGATAGACCATCACTATCTTCATGAGTGTAGTATCTTTTCTTATTTGTGTTCTGTTTCTTGTTCCATCTAGCAGGTTCCTTTCCTTTATCCTTATAAGGACATTTTGCAGCATAATGACCTACTCTTCCACAAGCAAAGCATTTAAAAGGTAACTTACCTCTGAACCTTCCAGAACCCCTTTGAAGATTTCTGACAAAAATTGATTCTTCTTCCTCTTCTTCTAGGACGTGGCTTGCTTCATAGTAATCTCCTTTGCTTGATGCCTTGAAAGCAGCTTCTCTTCTGTCTGATGGACCTCCCTTTCTCATTTCATAAGCAGTTAGAATTCCATGTAGCTGAGACATAGTAAGAATTCGTAGATTTTCCTTTTCTTCTATTGCAGATACTTTAGATTCAAACTTGGGGGACAATGATCTTAGAACCTTTTCAACCACAATAGCCTCTTTTATTTCTTCACCCAATTTTTTCATACAATTAACAACCTCATCTACCCGAAGAAAATAGTTAGCCACACTTTCATCATTATACATTTTGAGAGTCTCATACTGAATTCTGAGAGTTTGAAGTTTAGCACGCTTTACCTGTTCATCTCCTTCATAGCTCGTGACAATTTTGTCCCATATTTCTTTTGCGGATTTATAGTGCATTACTTTCATGAATTCTGATTGAGATATACATCCTAATAGAGTACTGATTGCTTTCGCATTTGTTTCATAATTCTTTTTCTCGGCTGCATCTATAGGAGTAGTGGAAGGAAAAGCGTAGCCTGTCTCTATGATCCGGATTTAAACAGGAACGCAACAAATTATAGAGATAACCATATACACAAAGATGCAGCGGAAATAATACTTCATTTCATTAATGGAAAATACTGAAATATGCTTACAAACAGAAATGGCAATAAACTAGCTAGGGCGATGGTAGCTTATCTCTGAGAAGAGATGTGATGGCTACATGCCTCTGAACTGTGTTACAATGAGGCTCGAAGGCCTATTTATTGTTGAGAAACAATGGACAACCCTTAACATTCCAAAACCTAACCCTAGGAGATGAAACACCAAACTGTGGGCCCCGTTTGGGTAAATTGGTACATCAACTTCCCGGGGTCGTAACTTTGGCATACGATCTCCGTTTGACGCGTACAATAGCTCGTTAGAAAGATCTATCCGAGCACTACCACTTTGGGAAGGGCAACATCGGTCCATGGACCCATGTTTCCCCCAGATTTCCCAAAAAACGTCGTTTAGGGCCTCAAAACGGCTCCGGAAGTTCAGGACCCGAAAAACTGCTAAAAATAGTAAGTTGTGCTACAATTAAGGAAACTGAAAATGCTGAGAAAGAAAATGGTGGGGGTCCAGGTGGACTTGGCAGGTGGCCACCAATATCCACCTGGATCATTCCTCCCCCCTTAGGAAGCAATGGTCCCCATTGCGTTGAGCTCCTCCATGAGATGAGGAAACTTTTGCTGAACTTGTTCCCTGGTGAGCCACTTGCCCTGCTGAAGGAGTTGGCCCGCTTTGACAACTCGATACAGTTGGATATTCTGTTGGCGAGTGTTCTTGATCTGTGTGTCCATGATCCGATCAGTTGCAGCTTGTTCCATGCAATCTGGATTTAATTCTGTGGGTTTGAGCTGTTCTGCAATGTCGGATGTGTCTAGCAATGGTGGAGAGTATGGCCGAAGGCGGTCCACATTAAATACTGGGTGCAGGCCAAGGAATGGGGGAATGCTGAGCTCAAATGCATTGTCTCCCATAGCCTTAGTAATGGTGTAAGGACCATATCGGAGTGGTCTCAATTTCCGATAGGCTCCAGTAAGGCGTTCCTTTTGCAAATGCAACCAGACTTTGTCGCCCACCTGAAACTTGTGTGGCACCCGATGTTGATCATGTCGCTGCTTGTACTTGGCATTTGATTTCTAAAGAATGTCATGGACCTGCTGGCGAATATGTTGGATTCGCTCAATGAAGCTGGTGGCCTTATCTGTTTCGGACTGGACATGAGCTGAATTCATGTGAGTAGCTGCAAGTGGCATGGCCACATCAATGGGGCATAGTGGCTGGAATCCCAAACCCACCTGAAAAGGGCTATGGCCAGTGGAGCTGTGAAGAGCTCGGTTGTAGCTGTGCTGAACGTAGGGGAGGCTCTCGTCCCATGTGCGTGGATGCTTTGAGTTATACATGCGCAGAATGTGCACAATCATCCTATTGACAACCTCCGTCTGGCCATCAGTTTGAGGATGGAAGGCTGTGGACTTCGTGAGTTTGGTGTCTAGCATTGACCAGAGACTGGACCAAAAGGTGCTGAGAAACCGATTGTCCCGATCTGAGATGATAGACTGTGGGATCCCAAAGTGCACCCACACTCATTCAAAGAAGAGTTTAGCAGTGGCTTCCGCTGTGATATTCTTCTTGCAGGCCATCATAATGGCCATCTTTGAGAACCTGTCGACGACCACAAAAACACAGTCATTTCCATGCTTAGTGGAAGGAAGGCCTGACATGTAATCCATGGAGATGGATTCCCAAGGTCGACTAGGGGTAGGCAACGGGGTATAGAGGCCTTGCTTCTTAATGGTCGGTTTGGCAATGGCACAGGCAATACATGATCGGATGTACTTCCCAACATCCTGTCGAAGATTCGGCCAATAGAAATAGTTTTGCAGTACTGCCACTGTTTTCTCGACCCCGAAATGACCAGCAGCCCGATTGTAGTGTGCTTCCCAAATCATCTTGGCACACTCGCTTGAAGGAACACAGAGGTGACCGAGGTGGCATAATAGGGCGTCCCGGAGGTGAAAATCTGCAACCTGCCGACCCTCCAAGAGTGTCTGGTATGTGTGGCCGAATTCTGGGTCGCTTTTGTAGAGAAGTGGCCAATCAGAAGTCTCGTGCCCGCAAGAGTTGAGCACGGTGGTTAGCGCCATGATCGGTGGTCGACTGAGGCAATCTGCAACATTATTAGTGCTGCCCTTTTTATACTTGATATTCAAGTGAAACTGTTGCAGGTATGTAGACCACTTCTGATGGCGATCATTCTGCAATTTCCCTTGGGTCTGTATGAACTGCAGAGGTCGGTGGTCTGTGTGGATGACCGTTTCCTTCCCCAAAATGTAATGCTTCCATTGTCGGCAGGCCTGTACAATGGAATACATCTCTTTATCATAAGTGGGGTACTTCCGGACTGTGTCTGAAAGTGTTTCACTGTGATATGCCACTGGATGTCCATGTTAAGTAAGGACTGCCCCAATAGCATAGTCAGAGGCATCTGTCTCGACCTCAAATGGTTGTTGTAAATCTGGTAACGCGAGCACTGGTGCCGTGCAGAGGCGATCCTTCAACTCCCTGAATGACTTCTGTTGAGATTCAGACCAAAAGAATTTTGCTTTCGCCCCACCCTTGGTGACTTGACTCAAGGGCCAAGAAATATGAGAAAATCCCAACACAAACCTGCGGTAGAAGTTGGCAAGACCTAGAAAGCTGCGGAGCTTTGTTAGAGTGGTTGGAGAGGGCCAATCCCGAATGACTTGGACCTTGGCTGGATCGACATGCACCCCCTGTTCATCAATGATGTATCCCAGATACTGAACCTCGGTCATGCCAAAAGTGCATTTCTCCAAATTGGCACATAGCTTGTGTTGCCGCAGTGTTTGGAGAACCTGTCGGATGTGGTGGAGGTGCTCTTCCCAACTCTGGCTGAAGATCAGAATGTCATCCAAGTATACTACTACAAAGGAGTTGGTGAATGGCCACAAGATGTCATCCATTAGCCTCATAAAGGTTGCAGGAGCATTCGTCAATCCGAAAGGCATGACCAACCATTCGAAGAGGCCCTCCTTGGATTTGAAGGCAGTCTTCCACACATCTGAGGGTTCAATTGGTACCTGGTGATATCCTGACTTCAGATCGATCTTGCTGAAATATTTCGCCCCCTTTAGTTGGTCTAGGAGGTCATCAATCCGCGGGATCGGGTACCTATTACGGACAGTGATCTTGTTCAGCGCCCGATAGTCAATACAGAGTCTCCACGTCCCATCCTTCTTCTGTACCAACACTATCGGGCTCCCACAGGGCGAAGAACTCGGACGGATGTGACCTTTCTGCAGGAGCTCCTGAATCTATCTCTTGATTTCATTGTTCTCCAGAATGGAGCGCCGATAAATTGGTCCATTGGGTAGCGGCGCACCTGGGGTCAGATCGATGGAGTGCTTGACTTGACAGTGCAGAGGAACTCCTGCCGGGGAGGTGAAGATGTCTTCGTACTCCTCCACAATCTTGTCCATCTGTAGCTTCCGTGCAGAGGAACCCCGTTTGGAGGCCGCGGCCACTGTCTTCTTCTTCCCTTGAGGGCGTATCATCAGGAAAACAAATTTCCTGGTTTTGGAAATGATCTTACTGCATTGTTTTGCAGTAATCAAAGAGATGGCGGCAGGTGGTGCTACCTCTGGTATCCTGAACAACTTATTTCCCAATGTAATAATAACAGCACGGGGCCTTGATTCATACACAGCATGTCGCTTCCACAAGTATGGTTGTCCTAGTAATACATCACAAACTTCAAGGGGAGCAATGTCACACAATACCTCATCCGTGAAGGGCTTGATGTTGTATGGAAGGCGACACTGCTGGCTCACGCGAAGATCTCGCCCTTGGTGAAGCCACCCAATGGTGTATGGTTGTGGATGTGCTGTGGTCGGTAAGCCCAACCGCTTCACGACCTCTGCCGAAATGAGGTTCTTTTGACTCCCGCTATCAACAATGAACTGTATCGGGGAGCCCTTTACCCACATCTGGGAGTGGAAGAGACGCTCCTCCTCCTCTGGATCTTCGGGTTCATTTTTCTGGATCTTTGCGGTAGCAACAGTGGTGCTGGGATCCGCATCAATGATCTGCTTCCCTTTTTCATACCCCTTATCGGGTTCTGACTCAGAGTCGGAACATGCATCTGATTCTGAAACCTTTAGCTCAGCCACCAGTGACTGCTTGGCCCGACACTCACTTGTGTTGTGAGTGGAGCTCTTATGGAACTCGCACCATTTTCCAGTGTCCTTTCTCGGCTTCGCGGTATTGCTCTTTGCTTGCAGCTTCAACTGGTTGTCTTGGGCTGTCCCGCCTTGGCTTTGTCCTTTGTTCTGTGGTTTAGGGGCACCTTTCCCCTGCTTTGGATTCGCAGATCCAAAGTCTCGCTTCTTTTGTTTAAACTTCTGCTCGACCTTGACGGCATACCGGTATGCTGCGCCGAGCGAGCGGATATTTAAGAACTGTATTTCTTCCTGGATGTACTTGTGCAGGCAGCCACGGTATTTGAGTATCAAATGTTGCTCCGAATCCTTGATACCCAACTTTGTGCGAAGGGTATGGAAAAGATTGGTGAACTCCGGCACGTCTTGGTCCCTTCCCTGCCGCAGCGTGGTCCACTTTATGTATTCATCCTCATAGCTTCCGACAGGGTAGTACTGCTCCTTGATGGCATCCCGGAACGAATCCCAGGTGGGTGCGGCTAAAAATAGTGAGCCAGTACTTTCATCCTTCTGCTCGCAGTAGGTTTCCCACCAGTCCTTGACGTGGGGGGCTGCTTTGAGAAGAGCAAAAACAATCTTTTCCCGACTCGAAAATTCATGAACAAAAAAATAACGCTCTAGCAGATTTAACCATTTATCTACGGCATCGGCGTCTATCTGACCCTCGAATATGGGGATTTCAAAATTAACTTGTACCTTAAAGGGTGTGGCGTTTCCAGAGGAGCTACTGGATGCCGATGCACCGCTTCTGGGTATCCGCTGAAGGATCTGCGCAAAGTTGTCCATCATCGCGTTCCGTTGTCGCTCGAGCGCTTCTTCGAGCAAGATTTTGATGGGATCTCCTGCCCCCTCATCTTTCTTCTCGTCCGCCATGGGAGGCCGTCGGGATTTGCGAGGCTGGTCTTGCAAAGGTTCAACCAGTTCAAGCCCTAACTCCTTATATCCCGACCTTGTTGGGGACATGCAAAGAAAAACAGAGAAAAAGCAGACCCCTCTGATACCACTGATCCGGATTTAAATAGGAACGCAACAAATTATAGAGATAACCATATACACAAAGATGCAGCGGAAATAATACTTCATTTCATTAATGGAAAATACTGAAATATGCTTACAAACAGAAATGGCAATAAACTAGCTAGGGCGATGGTAGCTTATCTCTGAGAAGAGATGTGGTGGCTACATGCCTCTGAACTGTGTTACAATGAGGCTCGAAGGCCTATTTATTGTTGAGAAACAATGGACAACCCTTAACATTCCAAAACCTAACCCTAGGAGATGAAACGCCAAACTGTGGGCCTCGTTTGGGTAAATTGGTACATCAACTTCCCGGGGTCGTAACTTTGGCATACGATCTCCGTTTGACGCGTACAATAGCTCGTTAGAAAGATCTATCCGAGCACTACCACTTTGGGAAGGGCAACATCGGTCCATGGACCCATGTTTCCCCCAGATTTCCCAAAAAACGTCGTTTAGGGCCTCAAAACGGCTCCGGAAGTTCAGGACCCGAAAAACTGCTAAAAATAGTAAGTTGTGCTACAATTAAGGAAACTGAAAATGCTGAGAAAGACAATGGTGGGGGTCCAGGTGGACTTGGCAGGTGGCCACCAATATCCACCTGGATCACTCTACGATGTCCCAAACTTCTGTACCAAGAGATTGAAGATAGGCAGTAACTCTTACCTTCCAATAATTGAAGTTTGTCCCATCAAAAACCGGTGGCCTGATTGATGCTTCTCTCTCATAGTTGCTCATGATGAACGATCTACCTTCAAGCGATCAAGCTTCTCTGAAGGACCTGCTCTGATACCAATTGTTGGAAATAATACTGAGAGGGGGGGTGAATCAGTATTATCTAATTCTTTTAATAAATCTTCCTTATTTGTTCTTTGAATTAGTTTTTCATGTCAGTACCATAAAATAATGAGCATGAACAAAGAAAACAGATAGTCACACCAAAGAACACAAGATGTAAGGTGGAAACCCAATGTGGGTGAAAACCACCTGCTGCAATATGTCTCTATCTTCTTTCAAATTAGAAACTCCTTTTACAATGGTTTTGTACTGGTGCAGTCCTTTACCAGTACGCAGGCTGCAACCTGCAGAGAGCTACAACTCTCTCTCGTTTTCTAGTCTCTCTTGGAAGGGAGCTACAACCCCCTACTTCTTTTCTTACAAGGACCACTTTTCATAAATTTTCAAACTGGATCCATAAGCATCAAATAATCATCAAGTATAAGAGAATCACCCAGTCAACTGTAGTAACCAGATCAACAATAATAGGACCAAACCCAGAACACAACAATGATAAACAAAGATTTTAAGAGAATTAAGCACCCTGCTCAACTGCTCGCCTGCTTACGTAAGCACCCTGCTCAACTGCTGGCCTGCTTACAGTACTCACCCTGCTCAACTGCTTGCCTCCTTACAGTACGCACCCTGCTCAACTGCTAGCCTGCTTATGTATACACCCTGCTCAACTGCATGCCTGCGTACCTTGCTCTGAGTCCATTGAACTGCCTGCGGACCTCCGCACCTGCAACCCTTCTGTGCCTGCATACCGGCGCACCTGCAACCCTTCTGTGCCTGCGTATCGGCGCACCTGCAACCCTTCTGTGCCTGCGTACCGGCGCACCTGAAACCCTTCTGTGCCTGCGTACCGGCGCACCTGAAACCCTTCTGTGCCTGCGTACCGGCGCACCTGAAACCCTTCTGTGCCTGCGTACCGGCGCACCTGAAACCCTTCTATTCCTGCGTATGTACGCACTTTTCTCTCACTGTACCTACGTACCTTCGGGCATAGATGATTTCAAGACTTCAGAAATAACCCAGACAGTCAGATCTACAGATCTGAACATGCGCCGAAGAGATCTTGGTCCATCAGTAGATCCGCCTTTTTTAGATCTAGACCAGATCTAGCCCTCATATTATATTCAACCAAAAACATACTCAAGCCAAATGATCTCCTTTGCTTTATATAGGAAAGCTCTTCCTTAAAACATGGATCAATACCACGAGCCAACACCATAATAACACAATATCGTTGGCTAAATACCAAGAGTAAAACATAAGAAAACCCCACATGTGAATTTCTTTCCCTTGAAATGTGTGCACTGGGGGTACGCACCTCCTGAACGGGATAACTGCGGGTATGTACGCACTTTATGTAACACTGACCTGCGTGTACGCACCTTATGCAAGGTGTACCTGCGTACCCCTTATTTTCTTCAATATTTGATAGCTGATCATCAATCTCTGCTACTGACTTGAAGTACTGTGATCTATCACCTGAATGGGTTGCCATCAAGGACAACAGTTTAGCCATAATGCCAACAGTTATCCCATTCCTCTTGCAATGCATTGAGAACTAATATAGTAGTCATTTCCTTGTCAAACTCTATCTCTCCCAACTCTTGTAGTTCATCCCTTATATAAAAAATCCTCATAAATTATGAGGTTATTCCTTCTTCTTTTGATATCTTCATCTTATAAGGTTCTTGTCTCAATGAGATCACTTCTCTTGTAGTGCTTACAAATGAAAATCCTACAAGCTTGTTGTATATTTCTTTTGATGTCTCCAACTTTGATATATAAGGTATGAGGGGATCGTTGATGGCTTCTATGAGAATCATTTGAGCCCTTACCTACCTTTTCATATACTTTTCTAGAGCTTGAGCTTCTTCCTTTGGAGGCTTAGTGATTGTACCCATAACATGTTTAACAACTTCATTCTCTACAAAGATCAAATATGTCATGTTCTTCCACTCAATTAACTTTGAAGACCCAACCAATTTGTTCCTTTCCTTGCAAAATGAATTCATTTTAATAGATTCATACATATATAAAGATACTTCTGAAGTGAATATGATCCTTGATGTTAATATCTTCAACTTGATTACTTCTTGATTTTGATGATGATATAAGATGTCTTCTTAATTAAAATTTATTCCTTCAAAAGTGATCCTTCAACGAGATGGAGATCACTTTGATTCCTTGATGATGATGATTATGCTTGTTCTTGCTTCTCTAGAATGTAGATACTTTTAGATGCTTCAATGTGTAGTTCTTATATGAATGAGATAGAATTTTTAGGTCTTCTTAGTCCCTTCCAATTACACTTGTCAAACTTACAACTTCATATTTTGACCCTAACTTAGAATTTTCAGCTAGTTGTTGTAGACCTGTAATTTTAGCTTGTGCTACAGAAACTCTAGGTCACACATGCCACTGGAATATGAAAATAGTTTATTCCTTTTTAATTCTCTTAACCTTCACTTCTTCTCTTGAAATTTTGGCTTGCCAAATATACCTTCTTTAATCCAAACTTTGGCTCCTTTGAGTGACTACAATTTTTGGCTTGTACTATTGCAAGATAATGCCCTAACCTTTGCCCTATTCCTTTTATTTATTGACCAAACTTCTTAATTATTCTTAAATGATTTTCTGTAGCTTCAACCCTTGAGTGTCCTTCTTTAAGTTGTCTTTCCTTACCTTGTCATCCTAGCTTTGATACAATGTTGAGAAATCTAGGGGCAACTTGAATAGGTGATTTATCTTACATTGATAGATTCTTGTGATGCATTTTCACTTAACATTATTAGCTTCTTATTACACTTTATTACTATTAGTGTTCTTTATCATCAAACAACTACCAAACAATAAATTTAATGAGAAAATAGGACACAAGATGTACGCGATCAATGAGGGCCAAAACCTCTCAAGCTAAGAGGAAAACCAACAAGAATTATCCTCTTCTTATAAAACTTCAATTAACGAATTCCAAGATTTATGAACCTTGACCAAGGCCGTCAAATACGAATTCAACCCTTGATTCTAGCAACTTCCACAATTACCCAGCAAATTCTTCTGGAAATTCGATCCTCCCAGCAAATTCTTCTACCCAACATATTATTTTGCCTAGAAAATGTACAAACCCTAACACGATTGAGAGAGAGAGAGACCAAAAAGCTTCAATCTAATTCTTCTCTTTTTTCTTCATCCTTTTCTAGCTTCTATCTTAGAAAGATCAAACTTACTTGAATGAGTCTTCAAATGAGGTCGAGCTCTTTCTTATTTATAGGCTTGTGACGGGTACACATTTTTATGTCTAGGTTGGCATGTCCCTTCATGTAGGCCAGCATGACCTTTGCACCATGATGAGGTCTTCGAGGGTCTTTTGACTCAATTTTGACTTACATACATTTTCTTTACAATATGCAACATGCCCAAATGGGTATTTAATATATTACAATGAATCAATTAAGTTTATTACAAACCTAAAAGCACTTAATGGGTGCTTGAATTAAAAAAAAAAATTCCCTTGATCATGAAACCCATCTCTCAAGAATAACAATAATAAATTTAATTTTCTCTTTTCATTAAATACATAAAATCACAATTACATATGTCATTATGAAGACATAACCTAGTTACATATTTCAACACCCTCAGCCATTTCCCAAAGCCTCATCGACAAAATTTCCCAAGGCCCTAAAGCATGAAATAGAAAGGGAAAATTACAAGCAATGAGGGGGAAAAAATCATGATGCTAATACTTAAAAGCATAATACACAAGAATTTAAAAATAAAATCCCACAACAACTCAATTTGTGAGTCAAGTGTTCAATGTGTCCTTTACCATCATATACAAAGGTATATATAAATACATATACAAAAAATAGACTAAGAGTCCTTCAATGTTTACAACTACCTTGAATTATCAATATCTGATAGGCAGTTCATATTTGAATCTTTTCAATAAGAGTATATGAAGGGGCTTGAGGATATTCTCCCTCCTCCTTCCCAGTATTCTGCACTACTGATTCATGTCCCTGTGGTTTGCATGGACTACTTTATTTCCTATTCTTCTTGTAGGGATAGTCCCTCCTTAAGTTCTCCACTCTACAATGCCAATAGGAAATAGTTTTCCTTTTCTTTCCAGTCTTATGAAGCCCCTTTTCAGCCCTCTTAGTAGGAAATTTGTCCACCTATCAGAGGGTTGGAGTGTGTTACAATAGTTTTATGTAGGACAAATTTTGCATCAACATGGGATTCAATATTTCTTGTTCCTTTTTCTTCCTAAGAAGACTTTCATTCTCTAGTTGCAACTCTTAAATTCGACCTTCAAATTCTTGAAAGTTTATTCATTTTTCAAGGTAGTTTCCCCTTTTATGTTTATGCTTAATTCCACTGACCATGGATTTCATTTTGTTCTCATTGAGTCTTCTTATGCACTATCACACACACTCACTTTTTAGTGCATTAATAAAATATAAATAATTATACTAGATACCTCATTGACATGTGAAGCCAAGCACGTAACCCTGTAGTTTCTCACACATATTCAAAATTCTTAGTAGTCACATATCTCAAACCAATACATAATTTAAACATATACATCAACATGGTTTCAAATTTATATATATATATATATATATATATATATATATATATATATATATATATATATATATATATATATATATTACAAAACGGCTAATTACATACTAAAAAAAACCATGAATTTTCATACTAACAACCATTTTTTAGTCAGTGACCAATAGTGGCTAACTTACAGTATCTTATAACGTGAAAAACATTTAGTCGTATTTAGCTTAGTCATTAATTGGTTATCTCAATTTTATCATCTAATAGTATATTTAGTCATTAATTGTCAGAATTAATGACCAATCAACAACAAAATATACTACTACTTGATCACCTGAGAAAACTAATTAATAACCAAAGAAATATGACCATAATGTTGCTACCGTTATAAGATACTATACATTAGCTACTAATAGTCATATATATGCAAATTTTAGTCATTGTTTGAAACTAATTAATGACCGAAGAAATATGGCTAAATTTTGGTCATGTTATAAGATATTATAAATTATCTACTAATAGTCATATATATGAAAAATTTAGTCTCCATTTGTAATCATAAATTTATCATTACATTAGTCATTTATATTTTTTTGGTTTTTTCATAATCATTATATAAAGGAATAATTTAGTATTTAGTTTCATTAACAATCATTATAAATTACTAAGCTATTCATTTTCTATTCATTCTATTTTTGTTTGTCAATCAATATAAAATACTTATTTAGTACCTATATATTGACTTTACTTGTTCATTATTAATCAATATAAATTAATTAGTATGATTTTGGGACTAAATTAAAAAAATTGTCATACAACATCCATATTCATCTACTATGAAAACACAAAGTTACATATCTTAATTACACTACTAAATAATATCAAACACAACTATAGATAATTTCAACCACATAAATTATATTATATGAAATGTAAAGTATTACATTATGAGTTTCCAACTTAATATTGGTTGGACTACAATTTACACATCAGATATTGTTTCATCACTGCAAAACATTACCATTTTGTTTCCAAGGTATCACTGGTGAATTCACCACCATCAGTCTGTATATGTGTGTCTCAAGCACGGTATTGTCTTTAAGGATATCACTAGATTGGTTCTCCTCTATTATTCTACATTTTTCGCTCTAGTGTTATTGTTCTCCTCTTTCTTCAATTCTTGCTTCTTTCCATAAATATTAAATTCGTATTGTGAAATGAAATAAGATACAATGCAAATCATAAGACATGAAAGATGATGAAAACTATAATATAAACTAAATTATTCTATGAAATAATTATACGACATATACCTCAACATCAACATTGTCAATGCCATTACTCCTTAGAAAACCAAGAAACTTGAACAAGTTTTATTTAGTTTGGTAATAGTGGCCAAATAACTTCAATAAACAAAGAAAATAAAATGTCACCATAGAAAAGAACACCTTCAGAACATAGCATTCAATGTTCAGGAAAATCTTAGGCACAATCATGCCAACTACGTTACATGCTAAAAATCTTAAGCTGTCGATAACTTGTGAAAAGAAATGGGAAGAAAGAGACAACATATAATCAACAAGAGCCACGTGGTGGCAATGTCACAACTTTTGCTTTTTTGCACATTGCCATTGCGTGACTCTTGCTATAATAAGTTTAATAATATCTCTCTCTCTCTCTCTCTCTCTCTCTCTCTCTCTCTATATATATATATATATATATATATATATATATATATATAAAAGAATAAATTACAAAGTAAGCAATTTGATTATTTAAATAAAAAGATAACTTGAAATGCAACTGGATCTATACATATAATTTTAATAAAAATATTATTTTAAAAAATGTATAAATACAAATAGAGTTTAAAGTGGAACCAATTCTAATGACCAAAGTGCAATGTCAATGCCATTACTCCTTAGAAAACCAAGAAACTTGAACAAGTTTTCTTTAGTTTGGTAATAGTGGCCAAATAACTTCAATAAACAAAGAAAATAAAATGTCACCATAGAAAAGAACACCTTCAGAACATAGCATTCAATGTTTAGGAAAATCTTAGGCACAATCATGCCAACTAAGTTACATGCTAAAAAGCTCAAGCTGTCGATAACTTGTGAAAAGAAATGGGAAGAAAGAGACAACATATATCAACAAGAGCCACGTGGTGGCAATGTCACAACTTTTGCTTTTTTGCACATTGCCATTGCGTGACTCTTGCTATAATAAGTTTAATAATATCTCTCTCTCTCTCTCTCTCTCTCTCTCTCTCTCTATATATATATATATATATATATATATATAAGAATAAATTACAAAGTAAGCAATTTAATTATTTAAATAAAAAGATAACTTGAAATGCAATTGGATCTATACATATAATTTTAATAAAAATATTATTTTAAAAAATGTATAAATACAAATAGAGTTTAAAGTGGAACCAATTATAATGACCAAAGTGTCGTATTTGAAAGTTGTTTGATTTGGTGGAATTTCATCTTTCACCACCTCAATGCTAAGAATCAACTTGATACCTATGATATCAAAATTCATACGAAAACTATATAGTCAATAATATATATTAATCTGACCAACTATAATGATGAATTCAAATTTATAATGACATTAAATTCATTTGCAAGTAACATTGATTATAGGACGACCCTAAACTACTACAAACTTAAAATGTCCAATCATTTCCATTTCCATAAATTAAGCATATCCTTGAAACTGATATGGAAGAAAACTAATATAAAAGTTGCACACCTTTCTCAGAATACCACTCTCGAATATGCCTCTCTCCCCCACTCTCAACGTCGACATGGAAGCTTGGTAGTCATGCATCTCCTGAAAGAAACAAATACCAATGTTCACATCTCTCTCTCTCTCGTATGGAAGAAAACATACATATGCATTCATGAATGCATCATACATCCTACAAAAACACTATCATGGAGAAGAAATTTTAAGATCACATGGGATCAATGCTTGTTTCAATCAAATGTGAAAATCGAAACAATCAATATAGAATTGGATAATGGAGAGTGCCTCATATATTTTACATCTATAATATACACACATACTGGTAAGATGCACAACAAATGCATCCATAAGGGATAAACATAATTTATACAGCAGCATGTAATGGATATATGACATTGTAGACTCTTAGAAAAGGGTATGTTAGGATCATTTCCAATCATAGGCACTAGCTTCTAAGTAAAATTCAACAATGATTGTAACCGTTGAGACATTAGAATCTACTCGTGACTTTTCATGGTAGTGAAAAACCAGATAGATATCCTTAGTGTGACAAACCATTGTCACAATGAGATAAGAACAAAATATAGATATTGACATCTTTGTACTATTTTTAATCTTTTATATCTAGTTAATTTACATCCATTGAACTTGTGAACATGGGTGACTATCTGTATCTCCATTTTATGGATAGAAAGGAAAGGCCTTGTCCAAAAAACAACACATACATTGAAAATAGAAAATGTAGTACTGATGAAGAAATAATAATAATAAATAGGTAGAAATTCCTAGAATTTCATATATACGGCCATCACCATGTAAAACAGTAATTTAAAAAATAACAGTACAAGTTGAGAAATCATGTTGGGGAGCAAACTTGGTTGTTTCCTTTCGGCTCACTTATATATCATTTAATTTGACTAAAGGATCCAAATCATTGAGACCATAACATGAACTTTAAAATAGATGAGTAGAACTCTCCTTTATTATAATGGCTAGAGAAAAATATTAAGCTACTTCAAATACAACAAAACTTAATTACTACTAGCTCCCATGCATATATGCAACCAAAATGAATTTCATCTAGCTCATGTGAATTCAAACGAAATATCATACCTTTTAGAAAGAGATAAGCCTTTCTAATTTCAAATCTTTCATATGGAACTACCTATAAAAACAACATAGATTTCCATTGTAAATCCAATCCATCATGCACAAAAAACAAGATAAATAGTTTTCTCTTATAGTAATATTACTTTCTCATCAAATAAAATATGCATCCATTATCCATGTGGTGGTGTAACAGGATTATTAAATACTTATTTAATAATGTAATAAGTGGTTTCAATCTCTTCTCTAGAATTTCACCATGAAAAAAACATGACAACAAAGTCATTAAACTTTGTTTCTAGTTTTCATGTTTTTGGGTTCAATAAATAAATCAATATTACAACCTTATATCAGGTCATATGTTTCCAATTAAAATATTACTTTATCTCTTCAAAATTGAAGCAATTATTCATTGAATACTAAAGAAACACTCAACATTGTAATCGTTCTTGATAAAAGTGGGAGGCAACAAAGTGCTCCAAAGTCCAACTTTGGTAATAACAAAATCAATAATGGGTAATAAGGGCCTTCCTTGGTAATAACTCAGTAGTGACTAACAAGGACCTTCCCTTGTATCTACTTGTAATAGTCTATCTTATTGAATGTAGTTCCTTACTGTTGAATTGGTCCAACATTTTAATCCTCTTTCTCTATTGTTGTAGCAGCTACAACCACCCTCCAAAATTTTGCCTTAGATTCCTTTTGGAGCCTCCCTACCAACCATCCTTAGTAGCATGTGTTTCACTATACAGGTACATATGCTTCAGTTGAGTTTCAGTGGCATACCAGTCTATTCTTGCCAGCTTGTTTGCCTCCCTTAGGTAGGATGACATTCCAGAGCTTGGTCATTTTCTGGCTGTGATGCTCACCTGAAAAATTGTGCAAATCTGGAGGGGAACCAACCTTCCTCACTGAAATTGCGCAATCCATCAAGGCTCCCTGCTGCTCTCCAAAAATGCACAAGGAATCCTGGCAACCATCCCTCTAGAAATTGCACATACAAGTCCATCACTCAGTTTGCTCTAAAAAATTGTGTAATTCTGGCATCCAGCGAAAGCTTTAGTCCAGAAATTGTGCAAAGCCTCAAGGGAAAACTAGACTAGCTCACCCCAAAAACTGTGCAAAAGGAGTTCTCCAAGTCTTGTAGGTTGCTGGATGTGCTCCCAAGTTGACCGGTTCCCTCTAGGACTAAGCAATATTCACTTGCATGCATGGGCTGCTTTTCAAGAAAAACAAAAAAATAAAAAAGAAAAATAATCCCTAGATTTTAGCGATCCATTTTTAGCAATTACAAGTTACATGCAAAATTTGTTTTAGAAACCTCCCACCAAGTGTCGCTTTTTCGTAGATTTGTGGCATGTGTGTCATAAGCCTCGATCTTGTCAAAATTATTTATTCAACACTTCAGATCTCATTGCTCAGATTGATCTTGAACATCCGACATCCCACATCGCATCTAATATCATTTGACACATTCATCTCATCGTTTTCCGAGTAACTCCACTTTTCATGTCTTTTACTGCTTTTCTGTTACTTTTTGTATTTTGGTTTGTTTGAGTGTTGTTTTCTTCATTTTGTTGAACACCCATTGTCGTTTTAATGCATGTTAGATTGTAGAAGCATTGTTTCAAGTTTCTCATTGCATCTCACTAATGTTCCATGCATGACATTGTTTATGCACTTAGGGTTGTCATTTCGATGAATCGCTTCACACATTTACTTGCTTTCCCATTTTCTGAATCTTGCACTCATTGTTTGCATGCACAATCATTCACTCTTTTCCACACTCAACTTCGCCATGCATTCAGCCTTTACATGTTTTCAGTCACCCGTTGACGGGTCTAGGCTACCTTGGCTCGGACCTTGCCTTGCCCAACTTGCACTATGCATTTCTGAGAATGAAGGCTCTCCATTCTTCCCAGAAATTATGTAGAGTTGGCCCAACACTAGCCTCAAATCTTTCTCTACACAATTCTGAGAAGAATTTCCCTACTGGCCCCCAAAATTGCACAGATCCAATTTTCTGGGTTGCAGTCATTGCTGACTGAAACTGTGCATTGCACGGTTTCAGTCCTCAACAGGCAAAGGTGGATTTCACCTTGCACAATTTCAGTAGTCATTTAGTACGCTAACAGTCCAGACTGTGTTCTACGATGTTTTGGTAGTCAGTCTCCCAATCTCCCAGTGAAAATTGTGCAATATTTCCAGTTAGTCACCTAGGTGTGTTGCCTGTCAGTCCCCAAGTTGTTTTGGTTTTTAAATGACATTGTTCTTTCCATGAGTGTTGGTCTGTCTCCACCTATCATAGGTTTTCTTCCATTGCTTAACAATACATGTACAATGGCTTTCAAGAGAGAAGGGTCAAAGGATACCATTGAGAGTGAAACTAGAGATGTAGTTGAGCAAGTGTTTATGAGCCTGCCCATCTATGAAGACACTAAGTTGTTCATAGACAAGGAGATCAATATGAAATGGTAGGGCATCACTAACACATCTTCAGGCACATTTGAGGAGAATCTAGAAGACCGCATGGTCTATGCCAACATTCACAAGTCTGGCTTGTATCAGATTGCCTGGAGGTATCCCGCGCTTGCATGCGCGGACATGATACACTGGATTGTCTCACATACTGATCCAGATACAATGGCGTTAAGCAATATTAGTGGAACATAACTTTATACCTTGAGAGCGAAGGAATTTCAAGAGATGTATCACTTGCCATAGCTGGTGATCACAATGGATATAGCCTTCACCAGACCCAGTAGCAATGCAAACACTAGAGACATCTTAAAGAGTTGGGTGAAAGATCCATTCAAGTTTATGACAACACCCAACAAAGTGTACAATACAAGGATACCACGGAAGGAATATCAGCTCTTGGTCATCGTCACATGCCACCTATACTGACAAGAGAGTAGAGAGACCTTCCCGCGGAGTTGGGTGATTATGTTTGATGAACAAGCGAGTCAAGGAAGACCTTTCCACTTGTCTGAAATGTTGGCTGTCAGGTTGAGGGAAGAATTAATGGAATCCCAACATCCACCAAAGGGCTAGCAAGTGAAGCTATCATTGTTTTCTTCCATACTGAATGCAGTTTGCACTCATCAGCAATTCCCAGGCTTGCATTAGGCATGGACACCTTCAGAAACCTTTGTGCATGCCTATTGCAGGTTGCTCTTTGAATGTAGCTTCTGTAGAGTTAGCATACAGCTATCAAACCACTTATTCACCCCAATATACAATATTATCTTTGAGTAGGATCCACCTTGCATGTCGCAGGAAACAATGGAGGCATTAATCCACATAGCACATTGGTATGCCTCACCCCTTGGCACCTTCATCCAGATGTATAGTGTAGAGATGGCACCACATGTTTTACAAAATTTTTCCATGTATAATCTCTTCATGCAAGAAGTTTCATGTCACATTTGGATAGGATTGTCAGGGAGACTAGATAGGAAGAAGGAGGCAACCTGACCCACTCTTCCTCTACAGATCGGGTTGCATGATATCCAGAATCTTCAGCATGATAACGTTGATACTAGAAGTTTCAATCCATATGACCCGCATTGCTTAGTGAAAGACCACTATCTGAGAGTGCAACATCCTTGGATCCACGGGGTGTGTCATTGGCCTGAGGAAGACCCATGGAGATACTACTATCACTTCTCAAGGTTCAATGACCTTGTCAGCATAGATGTAGAGTGGTTAGAAAAGCAAAAGGCACCAACATCTCATAGAGCAGCATCATCAGCAGTAGCAGAGTGCAGAAGACCAGCGCTTCACATAGGTAAGAGGAAGGTTGTTGACATCGCAGAGGCAGAGCAAAGATGCAAGTTCAAAGAAAAGCCACTTGTGTTGGAAGTAGCTTTGGAGATTGAGGCTAATAGGTGACAAAAGGATTGCGTAAAGGAAAAGAGAGAAGTAGAATATGGAGGAAGCAGAAAAGGAGTTGTAGGAGTTGAGGCAACAACTTAGGGAAGAACTTGAGCTACACAGAAGAGAGAAGGAAGTGCAGCAGGAACATGAATAGTAGGAGGCGCAACATGGATAGATTGATGAAACTGTGCCCATACAAGTTATTGACTCATTCGAGCAGCTGGCACAATGTAGAGAGGCTGAGCAATCAAGTGAGAAGGACTTTTCTCAAGAGATTAAATAGATGCTAGAGAAAATGGAGATGGATATGGTTCAGCCAGAGTCAGATCAAGATATTGACCTCATGCCTTAGAACCAAAAGGTCACCCCACTGTCCTCACTATACCTGGAAGCAGAGCAAGGCCCAAGTGATCAAGGAGACACTAAAATCTGTGAAGATAATCTGGAGGTGGAGATGCACAACATGTATTTTGACAAGTCACAAAACATAGTTGTGCAATCATGAAGAGTTCCTACTTCAGATGCCCATGTATCTCCTATGCAGTTTGAAGAGTGAGTGATCATGTCCGATATGCGTAGATATCTAGCTGCATTGGTCAATGCTACTAAATCATATGCCGAAGCCACCAACTTGAGTGTTAGAGTCATAATAACTAAGAATAAGAACATGGCTAAGGAGTTATACGTGGTTGAGTAGGGAGGAGAGTAGGTTAGAACTTCTGTGAGAGAAGAGTTGAGGACAACGATACTAGATGAAGTATTGTCTCTCGAGACAGTCATGCAGAAGTTGTACTCTAGGTTCATCACCATGCATAAGTTAGTTGTCCATATTAATGGTTGGAAGCAGCGTTGTGCTAGGAGAGCACGCATCTTGTCAATCTGCACACTGTTGTTGATCACATGAAAATATGGACAATGACGTACAAAGGATCCCCTTTGCACTTGCCAGAGATGTTGAAGCCAAAGGCAGTAGAGTTGAAGGCACACATCCGAGGTCATATCCGGAACTATGAGCGACTCTCGCAGTTCATTACCAATTTGCAGATTTCACATGCATGGGTGTTCATAAGCATGGATGTCATTATGTGCACTCATTCAATCCCATCCATTGGCACACTCACTGAGGCAAAGTCGAAGAACCAATTCTGACTAGAACTTGACATGTAATTTGATCAATTGATACGCCTATCCACCAGTGCAGATTTGCAGATGAGCGTAGACATTATGCATAAGTATGTTGTTGGTCTAGCTACACTTAAGAGTATGATGCACATGTTATCTAATGAGTTGGATAGAGATGCCAAATCAGTGTAACCGGATGCAATGGAGGCAAGAGTTTGCTTCCAAAAGGATGTCATTATAGAGCACGTAGACACCATAACATACTACGAAGCCTCGCATCAATTCACCACCATTGATCATCGTGAGGATGTCGAAGATTTAGTCTTCTCACAACTGTCTCAGCCTTAGTGATGTCTTGCATGGCTTAATCAAGCCTATTTTTGTCTCACATGGATACATGCATAGACTATAATGTAAACATGTTGTAAAAGCAAAAGACCAAGTGTCAATAGTAGAAAGTAATAGTCAGGTAGTAGTTGAAGAGTCATGAGGGAAGGTGAAGAGTCATAAAGGGGAATGTCCATGGACACCCAACCGTTTTATATTTATAGAACCTCATAACTCATTGTATTAGATTTTGGGAGTTAGGCTTCCTATAGGTGTAACTTTGATTCGAGTTGACTCAACTCCCAGATCAAGTTTGGTATCAGAGCGGTCTTTTCATGGATGTGAATTGCAAGCATGAACAATGGAATGTGCAACAACATAGGATGAAAAATCGATGTATGAGACCATGCTAAAAATTTCCAAAAGGATGGAAATAATGTATGAAGCTTTACAAAAAGAGACAGATGAAAAGGAGCAATTGCAACTTCAGTTGCAAGCCACGGAAAAGGCCCTGCAAGAACTAAAGCACAACAAAAAAAATCTTCAAACAAAGAATGTTGAATTGAAGACGCTTCGTCATGAAGAGAAAGAGGAAAAACATATTTTTCTACGACAGCTGCAAGCTAAGGACGAGTCCTTGGAAAATCAGCAACATGACCCATGTGAGGTAAAAAGTAATTATCTAAATTCATGTATGTGTTCAGATGATGATTTCAGTGTTTTTGAAAATCATACCACAGGAATTGGCTCTAAACTATTGAAGAAAATGGGTTATGAAGGAAAAGGCTTGGGAATTAATGGCCAAGGCATTGTCAACGTCATCATAGTAGAAGAATTACCCCATTAGGCAGGACTTGGGTATATCAGGAAAGAAGTTGGGGAATCCTTTGAGACAGACAGTGAACCACCAAAACCAGATGATGAGTAGCCCTCATCAGTTCTTTCCAACTCAATAATGGAGGTAAAAGTCATTGATTTCCTTTCAGTTTCATCTTCACATAGTATGATTTCTATTGCCTATGTGGAGATACCAATTATATGGACAAACATGAGGCTCCTTACCAGGATGAGGTACAAGGAGGAAAAATAACTTAGTGTTAATAATCAAGGCATAACTCAACCAGTGGATGTTGCGTAGAGACCTCAATTTGCAAGCTTGAGATACACTGAGGGAGAATGTTCGAAGGTGTCAGATTCTTCCAAGACATTATCGAAATCATTGAGGAAAGAGAATGATGGGAACACATCCCCATCATCCCATGGCAGTTTCCATTGTAGGGAAAGAGATGAGGTAAGCTCTCATCGCCATAATGACATCAGAGGAAGCAAGGAAAGGTATAACCAGTTTCAATATTCGAATGTTCATTTCAATTATAATCATGTTGTTAATGATGAACGTAAAACATGGCATCAAAATACATGTAACTTTTGTGGATTACATAACCATAAATTTTCTAAGTGTTGGAAAAGAATAGAGGCACAAAAAAGGAGGCATGAACAACCCTCTCAACAATAGGTTAAGCAAATACGGAGGAAGAAAATGTATTGTAGTCATTGTAGCAGAGGTGGCCATCAGAGGACCACATGTTGGAGGCTCCATCCAGAGAAGCGCCTTAAAGACAAAATGTCGACACATGAACTAGGTGAAACAATTGTTCGACAAGAAAAACCACCACAGGGGGATGACCCATTCACAGTGATAACTGAAAAATGGTTTTTCGATATGTTAGCTTGTCATGGTCATGCTTTTCTAAATCATTTGTTGCATTTTAAAATGTAAAAGTGATGATGTGTTTTCCATTACCTTTCAAGCAACAATGATGTCTGGTCTTGTTTTGTATTGCATTGTACACGTTGAAAGTGATGTTGTGTTTCCATCACTTGTCAAAGAAAAAATAGTGTTTGGCCTTATCTTTGTAAATCATGTGTTGCAACAATGATGTGTTTTCCATCATTTGTTGGAGCAACAATGTTATGTTGGCCTTGTTTTCATAGCTCGGGTATTGTTTCCATTTTGATATAAACTTGACCATCGAGTATGTGTTATAAACTCGTGGCAAGTTTGGGGTGCTTGGTTCATTATTTGGTCATGAAGGTCAAGCATGTAATTTGGAAAAATAATGTACTACAGGTTGAAAAGGTTGCAAGTGTCGGCTCATCGCTTAAGGCTTCGAAGAACAAAGGTGAAGGAGATGGAAGCGAGACCTTTTCAGGACGTTTGTGATGCAAACAAGGTACAAAGAAGTGCAGATTATTTTTCATGCTTTTGGATGACCAAAAGCTCCTCAGTGGGGAGGATTGATTCAGGTGGCTCTAGAAACAGGCAAAAGTCCCAGAGGACTTAGAAAGGATCAAAAATAAAAGTGATCATAATGTTGTCGAACCAAGACCAGAGTGTAGATCTCATTGTCCTCATTGCAAAAGTGTGAATGGTTCATCAAACCGAGGTTCTGTGTGAAAGAAAGAGGTAGTCAAAGTTTAGGGTTGACTTGGGTGACTCGGCAAGCTTAAGGAGGGAACAATCTTTTCGAAACCTGGCCACTAGATTCTGACCAACACGCGCTGGATTCCGGGCAAATTTGTAGAATAGATAAAAGCACTCCTATGGTCAATTTTCTGAATTTTGGAAAATGACTATTATGTTTAAAAAATAAAAAATAAAAAATAAAAAAAATATGGGTAGTTGGCCACCACCCCCGCCACCCACCGACCTATTTTACATATATAACAAATTTTAAAAAATCAAATGGGCCAATGGGCCATGACCCCCACCGGTCCCCCCTCGACCACGACACACCACATTAATATTACATTAGGTTGTGGGCGGTCCACCTTTGGTGGACCCGGCCCATGCCCCCACCCTCTAAATAAAATGTACCATATATATTTGGGCTGACGGGAATTGAACCCTCCTGGTCGCGTGGTCGGCCCAGTCCATGGGCAGCCCAACCAAACAACACTTCACCATTTAATACACCAACGAAACTTAATACAAAAACACATGCCATTTAAACATAACCGTTTAACAAATCACGCCGATTTTTATAACAAAAAATTTGTTGTGTGTAATTTTTGCAAGGGCCAATATTTGATCCCCCGACCCCTTGTTAACAAACTGCCATTTTTTACCAATGCGCCAACGGCCAATGTTGGTAACTCCACCCATGAAATCATATATAAACCCATTTTATTAGTGTGTGAAGGGACCAAACAATGGATTTGAGAAAGGAGGTGTGGAATGGAGAAAAAAACCGTGACGCAGTTCTAGGTGGTAGAATGAGACACGAAAATCGAGGCAACACTTTTTTCTTAATTTTTGCAGGTGGAACCATGAACCTAGGAAAAGAGCAAGCAAAACCATGATTGAGCCAAATTTTCAAGAGGGTGAAATTTTTCCAGTGTCCATATTGGACAAATTTTATGTCTATCCTACACCTCTCAGTGACACGAACCTGATGGCACAGTCATAATTTTGATCTGAGAAGCAGATCTTCTGATGACCCAAAGGAGACAATCTTTAAGGAATCTAAAATATTCCTTAAGCCCCAAATATCCACTTTCAAAGAATTCAGAAATTTTATAGTCGATTTTGCACTATTCGACGCTACAAATATGATGGTACATTTAGATTTTCCATTTCGTCATTCTATTTTTTGGCCACTTTTCAAAGTGGAGTGAAAGTGTCAGCATTCATGTGCGAGCAATCACTTCCATTCAATTCGATGTCGTGAGATTGATGGTACGACAGGCTTCAACAGTTTCACATCCTTTCCTTCAGATGGCCCCAGGATGTGAGGTATGTGTAGTATGTTAATGTACTTCTTTTTGTTATGAGATGCATTGTGCTGCATATATCCCTGTTTGATGTTTGATGTCAGATATTGTTTTCATACTTGTTTCATGATTCCTGCTTGATGTGATGCGAAATAATATGTGGGATGTACTTGTTGTCATGATTCGTCATGTTTTGTTTGAGATCCCTTTGTTCTTATGTTGTTGGGATACTCATGTGTCACCATGTATGTTTGCATTGAGATCCCTTTTATGCCATGTTTGCGGGATGCTCACTATCATCATGCATGAGTTTACGTAATACTGATAGGAGTCCTTTTTGAATGAGAGTTCCTACAGTGGGACATCTCTTGGAGCCACTCCTGTGTGAGGGAATTTTCCTTGTATGATAGTGATGTCACGACCTATGTACGTCATCACTCTTTCAGCACTTAATGCAGCGGCCTACACCATCTTGACACTGGGGCCCAGAGACGTAGTCCCTCCTGGATGAACTCCATTATCAACGCCTTATTATTTTATGTTGTTGATGATTGTCATGTTCCTTCTTCTTTAAAACATGCATATATGTTCAATTATGCTATTTTCAATGCAATTCCAATCACATCATGAAAGTAAAAGATCTTGGTCAAATCTGGGAGTTGAGTCAACTCGAATCAAATAATGTAAACATGTTGTAAAAGTGAAAGACCAAGTTTTGATAGTAGAAAGTAATAGTTAGGTAGTAATTGAAGAGTCATGAAGGTAAGTGAAGAGTCACAAAGGGGAATGTCAAGGGACACCCCACCCTTTGCTATTTATACAACCTCATAACTCATTGTACTAGATTTTTTGAGCTAGGCTTCTTATAGGTGTAACTTAGAGAAAGCTTGGAGTGTATTGTAATGAGCCTTGGCTTCTCCATAGTGCAGATCTAGTAAATCTCTATGGAGGAGGAGGTGAAAGTGACTATAATGTTCCACTATCAGGGCTAGTGGAAGTCTTGGTTGTATGCAACATTGGATATTTTACTCTTTTAATATAACAGAACCAACACGTTTCATGGATATGTTGTTATTGTAGTTTGACTATCCTGGTTACACTAATGATATATGTAGTGGTTATTTACGCATGTATATACACACTATTTCGTATGTGTTTGTATGAATCCTATCAAAGCATGTTGTTGATATTGTCCATCACTTTGGATCATTGACTATCCTGATTTCCATCTCATGATGTCTTTCTACTCTTATGTTCCCTTTCAAGTTGCATGCTATCACAAGTTTCTAAGGGGTGAACTCACTCCCCCTTCTATGTGGTAGAGCCTTTCATGCACCTTCCTTGACATGTTGCAAGGTCACACCCTTGCTATCAATAAGGACATATTAGTTACCTCCGCGCGCAACCGTAGTCAAGGTGATATTGTACTACCCACTGCTGGGACTCCTAATCCAAACATTTTGAGGTATAGTTGGGACTTCTTACTGAGGAGATCGCCTGACATGTTGGCAGATGTAGCATGATCAACATTTTTGGTGCTAGAAGGAGGGCCAGATGACAAGCTGAGTCCTCACATCCTGTTCTGAATCTTCGAACATCTATCATGGATATCATTGTAATCCACCCTCTACGATGTTTGTCCAATGCACATCCCTTTGAAATCATGAAGGAGTTTTTTGATCACCTTTCTGAATTCACGTATGATGGTGAAGGTGAAGTGGCCTAGCTTGAGCACTTACATGACTTCCTTGCATTCTTAGAGGATGTGGAAGAGTTTTATGAAGTATACACTAGCATGCTGCTTGAAACCACACTTCATGAATCCCCACAACTATGGTGTCACAACTTTCCTCACAATTTCATGCAGTCATTTAAGAAGTTTAGTGATCTAATTGAATATGTTTTCCATCATTTTGATCCTGAAGCTCTTGACCAAGAAGTGTTAAAACAATGGAAGGCCCCGCATGAGCAGCCTATGGATTTTTGGTAGCACTTCCATTTACTCCAGTTTGAAGCTCTAAAAATCTAGATGAAATATCAATATCTCATGAACATATTTGAATATTTCCTTACAAAATCACTTTGTCCCAAAATGAAGTTAAAGTTCAAACCTTGCGCACTATACTTTGGTGATGGAGGTGCGCAATCATAACTGGACATGGTTGCTGTCACAAGTGATTTTCCACCTTCCCTTCATCAAATAGCTCCACCCCTACAAAGTGATGTGGGAGAACATGCACACACCTTTGTTCAACTCTTACACCCTCCCACCATCACCAATATTAATTTCTACACATATTTGGTTGGGAAGCCCATGGGTTGTCAAATGCCTTTGTTACCTCAACCTCCATCTTTGCATTCCGCTGATCCTCTGGATTACATTGTCTTGTGTTCTTCCATTCCAGACTCTACACCTATTGTAAGCGAGGATCAAGCCATTGACGGAGTTGATGTTGTACAACCAACCTACATTTTCATTTATGATGAGTATGATAGGGAATCTAAATGTCAACCCATGGTGAAGGATGACCTCCTTCTGTTTGCGCCTCCTTCGATTTTTCCTGACATCTTTGGTGATTTTGTTATCTTTGATTTTCCTTTTGTAAATCCATCCATGGATGCATCTACTTCCGATCATTCACAGAGAATAACTGATGTCAGTCCCTGATTTGACAGTAGAGAGGACAAAGTCTTCATTGAAAATCCAATTGATTTTTCATCTGCTTTTTCCAGAAATGTAGAGGGTGAACATTCATGCTTATCATCTACCCCTCTATTTGATTCATTAGAGCACGAGGATGTTGATGAACCCATTTATTTTTACGATCATAGTTTTCGTGATCTTTTTACTCCTGTATTCGATCATGGTGTTGATTATATCATTGTTTATTTTTAAAAGTCACCTGTTTATGATGATCTATCTATCAATGAAGTCAAAACCTCGTAGGCTGTCAAGGCACTTCAGCCCAAGCTAGTGGTTATGTTAGGCCCTCGTAGTCCTGATGTTGGGTTAACTTCCAACCAAGAAATTTTTGAAACACCTAAGGCTCCTCATCACTGATATGTATGCATTGAACATCAATCCAACACACATATATCACTTCCGCCACTCGAATCACATGATCCCATCGCTCATGCATTGGAGGAATCTTACATGAAAAGAACACTTGCATGACATAAGTTGTCAATGTTTCTCATGTTTCTTTGCATGTCACAGTTAAGAGAGTGCATATTCCTAACATCTGCATGCAGTGTATATAACACCATGGTAATTCCACGGAGTGCTTGTCATGTGCTTTCACTTTTCCCTTTCCTATGGATGCACTTAAAATGAGAGTGTGTTTTTCTTCATTCATGTTTGTTGGTTCGCTTAATTGTGCTATTCGTGAACCATGCCTTAAACCAAGTGTCGCTGGTTGCATTGGAAATATCACTTCATGTGATAAGACACATGCATTGTTAGCTTAGGAGTAGGAGCAGTTTTTTCTTTATTTCTGGTTTGCTTTAATGCATGTTTTCTTTCTTGCTTTATCGTTTGTCTTATTCCCTGTTTTATTTGTTTACTTTCTCCACTTTCGCATTTAGTTATGGTCTTCTCTTCATTGTTTTCTTGTTTTATTATGCCCTTAGGTTGGTTTCACATGAAACCATGTGTGACTTTTGAAACGAGCAGAGTAAAGTACAAGAGGACTTGTGTGGTTATCATTACTTGCTTATCTGTTGTGCTATCTCTTTTTGTAGAACTTGTTGTCTTCTATGAATGGTACACCAACGAAAAATGCTTTTTGGTCAAAGTGAACCTTGGTGAAAACACAACACTTGCATGCTAACTAGTGCCACCTACTTCAGTCGATTGTTTTTGGTTAACCCATTTCAGCCCAATCAAGTAGAGTAAGGGGAGGGGGGAAACCTTAACAAGTATGTCAGAGGTATATACAAAATACTTCTCTTAAAGGAACAACTTCCTTTGCTCTCAATAAGTCGAGATCCGTCTTGAAGTAAAAAAGTTCCATGCACAGTTCTTGAAAAGATGAAGAATGAAAAAATGAAAATGCAATTTAAAAAAAAAAAATCAATAAGGCGAAAGAAGAGAAAGGCTTGTTGTGCAAAGAGGTGATGAAAGTAACTCCGCCAGGGTACTAACCAGACTTGTTGACAATGGAGTTATGCTTTTGTTCCTGTGTGACTCTGTCGGGGCACTATCTAGGCCTCCTGGTAGTGGAACACTAGCACAAATGAAACTTAAATTCTAGTTGTCATATTACTTATGCACCAGTATACCCCTCATCCCAAATCGAAACAACTTTTTTTACTTTTCTTGGAATGTTTTCTGGCCGACTAAGAGCATGGTAGGTGCTTCATCTTTCAATCAAGCTATTGTGGAAACCGAGATGGTCAGAGAACCGAATAATACTTCCAGAGGAGTTAGACTGGATTTTCACTAAACAAGGTCCATTCAAAGAGCTAGAGTTCTACTAGTGTGTTGCCAAGTGGTGTAATTTCTACAATCAACCTTCAAAAAAATTTCTTACCTTCATTTTGAAACCTACCTACCGACCATCCTTAGTAGCATGTCTTGCACTGTCCCAGTACATATGCTTCAATTATGTTTCAGTGGCATACCAGCCTATGCTTTCCAGCTTGTTTACCTCCCTCCTGCAGGCTGACATTCTGAAGCTTGGTCATTTTTTGGTTGTGATGCTCACCTGGAAAATTGCGCAAATCTGGTGGGGAACTAGCCATCCTCTCCAAAATTGTGCAATCCATCTAGACTGCCAACAGCTCTCCACAAATGCATAAAATAGTCAGGAATCCTTCCCTCTGGAAATTGCATAGAGCAGAAAATCACTGGGCTTGCTCTCAAAATTTTCACAATTCAGGCTGGCATCCAGGGATTCATTCTAGAAATTACATAAAGCGTCAGGGACAATCAAACTAGCTTAGCCGAGAAACTGTACAAAAGGCACTCCAAGCCTTGCAGGTTTTTGCATGTGCTCCTAAGATGATCGGTTTTTTCCATGGCTGAGCAATATTGATTTGCATTCATGCACTACTTTTCTCAAAAAAAAAAAAAAAAAAAAGAATCCCTCAATTTTAGGGGTCCATTTTTAGGAGTTCGAGCTTACATGCAAAAGCCATTTTAGAAACCTCCTGCCAAGTGTCACCTTTTCCTAGAATTGTGGCATGTGTGTCCTAAGGCTCAATCTTACCAAAACTATTTATTCGATGCTTCAAATATCATTACTCACATCGATCTTGGATCTCTAGCATCCCACATCGCATCTAGGAGAATTCAACACATTCAACTCAACTTTTTCTCGGTAAGTCCACTTTTCATGTCTTTTGTTGCTTTTCTATCGCATTTTGTATTTTGGTTTGTGTGAGTGTTTTTCTTGGTTTTGTTGAATGACCACTGCCCTTTTAATGCATGTTTGCTTGTAAAATATTTTTTCAATTTTTTCATTGAATCTCATGATTGTCAAATGCATGACACTATTTCTCTATTGATAGTCAGCGGAGAGGTGAATCGATTCACACACTTAGTTGTTTTCACATTTTCTAAAACTTGCACTCACTGTTTGCATGCATGATCATTCACTCTTGTCTGCACTTAGATTTTCCATGCATTTAGCCTTTACATGTTTTCAGTTACCTGTTCGTGGGTCTGGGCTACCTTGGCCCGGACCTTGCCTTTCCTGGCTTGCACTGCGCAGTTGTTGGAGTGAAGGCTTTGCCTTCCTCCTAGAAATTGTGTAGAGATGGACCAGCACTAGCCTATAGGATTTCTCTATGAAATTCTAAGAGGCAGTGCCCTCCTGGCCCCAAGAATTGCATCGATGCAATTTTCTGGGTTGCAGTCACTACAGACTGAAACTACGCATTGTGCAGTTTCAGTCCTTGATAGGCCAAGATGGATTGTGCCTTTCACATTTCAATAGCCATTTGTCCCGCTGATAGTCTGGATTGTGTTTTGCACAGTTTTGGCAGTCAACCTCCCATCCTATTAGCGAAAATTGCACAATCTTTCAAGTCATTCGCCGAGGTGTGTTTCATGTGAGTCCTCAAGTTGAGTTTTCAAATGACATTGTGACTTGCATGAGTTGTTCTCTGTCTCCAGGTATCATATGTGTTCATCCATCTCTCAGCAATACAGGTAGAATGACTTCTAGGAGATCTGGGTCAAAGGACACAGTTGAGAGTGCAACTGGAGATGCAGTTCAGAAAGTCTATATGAGCTTACCCATTTATGAAGACACTAATTTTTTCATAGACAAGGAGGTCAACGTGAAACGGTAGGAAATCAATGACACATTTTCATGCACATTTGAGGAGAATCTAGAAGGCTGCAGGGTCTATGCCAACATTCACACATCTTCCTTATACCAGATTGCATGTAGGTATCCCACGTTTCCATATGCGAACATGATCCACTGTATTTTCTTGCATATTGATCCAGAGAAAATGGTGTTGAGTAGTGTCAATGGAACATAACTTGCTACCTTCAGAGCGATGTACTTTCAGGAGAGGTATCAATTGCCATAGTCGTTGATCACAATGGATACACCCTTCACGAGACCCAGCAATAGTGAAAACTCAAGAGACATCTTTAAGAGTTGGGTGAAAGAGCCATCAAAGTTCAAGACAACACCCAACCAAGTGTACAAGACAAGGATATTTTGGAAGGCATATCAACTCTTGGTCATCTTCGCATGTGGCCTATATGGACAAGAGAGCACAAATACCTTCCTACAAGGTTGGGTGATTCTGTTGGATCAACTGGCGAGTGAAGGAATACCTTTCAACTAGACTGACATGTTGACACTTAGGTTGAAGGAACAAGTAACAAAATCCCGACATCCACCTAAGGACCAACAAGCAAATTTATACATGTCTGCTTACATACTTTATGTAGTTTACACCCATCAGCAGTTCCCAGGCTTCCACTGGGCATGGACACCTTTGAAAACCTCTATGCACATTTATTGCAAGTTATTCTCTAAATGAAACTTCTGTGGAGTTATCATATAGTTATCAGACCACTTCATCACCCCAATATATAATATGATATTTGAGCAGGATACACCTTGTATGTCATAGGTAGCAATGGAGGCGTTGATCCACATAACATATTGGTATGCCTCACCCCTTCGCACCCTCATCCGGATGTACAACATGGAGAAGGCTTCATATGTTTTACCAAAATTTTCCATGGATAAGCTCATCATGCAAGAAGTGTCATATCACATTTCGACAGGTTTGTCAGTGAGACTACATAGGAAGAATAAGGAACTTTGGCTTGCTCTTCCTCTATGGATTGGGTTGTATGAGATTCAGAATCTCAAGCATGTTGAGGCCGAGATGGAGGAATTCAAGAGATTCACCTTCGGCACCAAAATTTTGATGCCAGACTAAGCCGACAATACCCACATTATGCAAATTAAAATTCCTCAAAACCTTAATAATTACAATAATCTGATACATAGGAAACCAACTTCCTTGAAAACACAAGACCCCCTATGTTAACTAAAATACAATGAAATTGTTGAGTTGGATGCTCCTGCATCATCCTCTCAAGGTTAAAATAATCATGATCTCCTGATCATGTGCTTCTAATCTTTGTCCTCCTGGATCACATACTTTGTTCTATAGTCTGTCTTTGGTTGCTGTTATTGTTTGTTGTTGTTATCCAGTTCTCCACACTTTATGATGCATTTCCCCACTAGCTATGCTCTCACAGTCTGCTGCTATATTTTTATTGTTGCTTCTTTTCTTTCTTACTATTGTCTTCTCCCTTTGAGACACTTTTCCCATCAATTCCATCATTGATTTAATTTCTATGTCCAACTCATTTCTTTATTGGACTTTTCCCTCTTCCTCTCTTACATATCCTTTGCAATGTTCATCAGGTTCTTTCTTCCCTACTGGTGGTTTCAGCCATTTCTCTAGTAGCTCCAATTCTTTCTCACATTCACTGATTCTTTGATGAGAGTTTATTCCTTCTTCTTTAGTCACTGCCTCAACAGATTCACTGGTTATCTCTGTTGTGCCTATCATCATGATGGAATGATGATCCTTTACTATGTTTTCAACTAACATAGTCTCTTCTTCAAGTTTTCCTTTAATCTTCTGTTGGTTACCTTCACTTTGTAGTTGTTGGATCCTTACTACCACCCTTACATCCTTACCCTCTTGCTGCTTCTGAACTTCCATCTCATCTCGAAATAACCTCTGCTCAATTTCTTCGATAACAACATCACACTCATTCATTCTATTCATTGTTCCTGCAAACAAACTATTGGTTTGTGAATTAAAACACTCTTCTGTCTCCATGTATTTTACAGACGCTCTGCTACTCTCAAGTACTGTTGTAACCATTTGTTTTGTATTGCCATTTCCTCCTAGCAACTTCTCCAACAATTCAATTTCCTCTTTGCATTTAGCAATTGTTTTCTCACAATTCTCTTCATTTCCATCTTCATCCTTTACATGGTCACTATTCCTCAATGATTCAATCGGATTGTCTTCCGTATACAATTCTGTCTCATTCATCTTCACAGAAATAGGTTCCTGTTCTCTCCTTACGTTTTCAAAAATCAATACTTTATCAACTCCATGTTGTGTAACAGTATTTGAGAATTGTCCTCCTTCAACACTTATAATCCCTGTATTCATACAACAATTGTCAGTTTGAAAAATGTAAGGCTCAACAACCTCAACTAATGTTTGACATATCAGCTCTTTAGGCTAAACTTCATCTCCTTCTTCCACAAGCAATTGTCCTTGTTTTATAACAGCTCCAAATATCAATTCATCAATAATTTTCTTCTGCTGCAACAATTCAATATTTTCCTCATTCAAGAGGGATTCTCCATCATACTATGCTCTAGAATACTTATCTTATGAGAAGTACTCTTCATCCTATGTCAGCAAATCAATATGCTAATCCAAGTTCTCCTATGAATTCTGGTGACTTTTATCAATTTTTAGGACAGCTTCATAAGACTCCCAATCCTCTTTAAAACCTGCAAACAGACCAAAACTATTATATTCAAATATATAAGGTTGTATAGCCTCTTATGCTACCTTTTTCCACATTTCTTCATGCTACCTTGAACTATCACGATAGTTCATGAGATCTTCCATAGATCTCCAATCTTCATCTTCACCCAGAGCTTCCTCCTGTTCTGCTTCACAAATAGAAACTTCCATTTCCAACTCAGCTTCTCTGAGTTTTTCCACCAACCACTTCACTTGCCTTTGTTGTAGCATTCTCTATAATTTATGCCACTTCACTCCCTTTTTCCTCAAGACCCAACCTTTTCTTTGGTTTTCCTCTAGTAGCATCCTTAATACATCAAGTTGTTCTTTTAACTCTATAATCTCCTTGTCAAGCTCCTCTTGACTCATTCTCTTGCCATTTCCCTTGGCATCCTCTTTCTTCACCTTTCTTCTGATGTGGTCTTCCTCAGAACCTTTACTATGACTATCAGTAGTCATTTTCTCCTCTATCTTCATGAGCTCCTCACTCACTTGCTATGAGCCACATTCAAGCCTCCGCAACAGCAAGTCCTCCCTACTACCACTTACCTCACTAAGCTTTCATCTGTACTTGGTCTTTTGGCAAGCACTTGGTTCTCTATCTCTGGAACCTCTTGATCATTTCTCTCTACTCCTTCTAGGCTTCAATTCATCTGCACCATTTAAGAACACAATTGTCCTCTTGTATTTCAATCACAATGAAATACTAGGTTCTGAACACCTCTTCTTTCACTCAGAAATTTTTACCAGCTTTTTCCATTCCTTGGAAATTCTGCCCACATCCTCTGTGGAATTTCCTTTATTATTTTTTGTGAGCCGCAACAATACCTCTGCAGTAAGAAGCGTCTCTTGCTACATGACACCTCACTAAACTTCTCTCGTATGAGCTCAGTCTTTTGGCATCTCTCTGGTTCTGTCCTCTAGAACCAATTGACCACTCCTTGCTCTAGGTTGCTGCAATCTTCTCACCTTCTATCTTCAAGAACTTTGCATGATCTTGTTCTACCATTCACCTACACTTTGAATGGATTTTTCTCTGTTTCTTTTGCATCTGCAATAATGCTACGCTTTATCTCTGTGTTCCTACTGTTTGTCAAATTTAAAATATGATCTCCTCTTGCCTGCTTTCATCACCATTCACCTGTATACACACCTTCAAAACATAACTCTGTTCTAAGTTTCTCAAAGAAATTTTACACATAGAATCTTTGTGTTCTGCTTTGATACCAAATGATGCCAACCTAAGCCGACAATACCCACATTATGCAAATTAAAATTACTCAAAACCTTAATAATTACATTAATTTGATACATAGGAAGCCAACTTCCTTGAAAACACAAGACCCCTTATGTTAACTAAAATACAATGAAATTGTTGAGCTGGATGCTCCTGCGTCAAAGTTTCAATCTGTATGACTTGCATCGCTTAGTGAAATATCACTGTGTGAGAGTGCAACATCCTTAGATCCACAAGGTGTGTCATTGGCTTGAGGAAGACCCATTGAGATATTACTATCGCTTCTCAAGGCTCAATGAACTGATCAACATAATTGTAGAGTGGTTAGCAAAGCAAAAGACAACAACATCTCAGAGAGTAGCACCATCAGCAGCAACAGAGGGTAGCAAACCCACGCTTGACAAAGACACGGAGAAGGTTGTTGACAGTGAAGAGGCAAAGCAAAGTTGCAAGTTCAAAGAAGATCCACTTATGTTGACAGCATCTTTGGAGATTGACATGAAGAGGCCATGGCATGATAGAAGGATTTCACAAAGGCAAAGAGAGAAGTAGAAGTTGGAGGTAGTAGAAAAGGAGTTGCATGAGTTGAAGCAGAAACTCAGGGAAGAACAAGAGTTGCGCAGAAGAGATAAGGAAGTGCAATAGGAACATGAACAATAGGACGCACCACATGCATAAGTTGATGAAATTGTGCCCATACAGGTTATTAACTCATTCAAGTAGCTATCACAGAGCAGATAGGGTGATCGATCACAAGAGTAGTGCTTTTCTCAAGAGATTGAACATATGATAGAGAAGCTGGACACCAATATGGGTCAACCAGAGTCAAATTAGGGTATTAACCTCATGCCTCAAAACCAAGAGGTCACCTCACTAGCTTCACCAGATTTGAAAGCAAGGAAAGTCCTAAGTGATGAAGGAGACACTAATCCCTAAAGACATTTAGGAGGCGGAGATGCACAACATATCTTTCGATGAGTCACCACACAGAGTTGTGAAATCGCGTAGAGTGCCTACATTGGATGTCCATGTATCTCCTACACAGTTTGAAGAATGGGTGATCATGTGCGATGTGCACAGACATCCAGATGCATTGGTCGATGCTACTAAAGCATATGTTGAAGCCACCAGCTTGAGTGTTAGATTCTTGATAGCTAAGAACAAGTGGATGGCTAAGGAGTTACAGGTGGCCAGGCAGGGAGGAGAGCATGTTACAGTATCTGTCAGAGAAGAGTTGAGGAGACTGATACTAGATGAAGTATTATCTCTCGAGACATTCATTTAGAAGTTGTACTCTAGATTCAACACCATGCATAAGCAAGTATCTCATCTCAATGGTTGGCAGGAGCGTTGTGCTAGGAGAGCACACATCTTGTTAGATCTGCACACTGTTTTCAATCACATGAAAATATGGATAATGAGGTACAAAGGAGCCCCATTGCACTTGTGAAAGATGATGAATCCAAAGGCAGTAGAGTTGAAGGCACGCATCTGAGGTTAGATTCGTAACTATGAGCAACTCCTGCAGTTCATCACCAGTTTTCAGAATTCACACGGATGGGAACGTATGTGATCCCATCCATTGTGCACACGCATGTGATACCATACATTGTCACACTCACTAAGGTGAATTTGAAGTAACAATTCCGACTAGAGTTGGACATGTACTTTGATCAGTTAATGCGCGTAGCCACCATCACATAATTGCAGATGAGCAAAAACATTATGCATCAATATGTTACTGGCTCGACTGCACTCAAGACAATGATGTGCATGTTATCTGATGAGTTGGACAAAGGTGCCAAATGAGTGTACTAAGATGGAACGGAGGAAAGAGTTCATTTTTAGAAGGATTTCACCACAGAGCATGCGGACACCATAACATACTACCATGCTTGGCATCAGTTTGTCACCGTCGATCATCGCGAAGATGTTGAAGAGTTATTCTTCCCATAGTTGATCGAGACTTAGTGATATCTTTCATGTCTTACTCAATCCGATTTTTTGTCTCACATGGGTACATGTGCAAATTGTAATGTAAATATGTTGTAAAAGTGAAAGAAAAAGTGTTGATAGTAGAAAGTAATAGTCATGTAGTAGTTGAAGAGTCATGAGTGTAGGTGAAGAATCACAAAGGGGAATTTCAAGGGAGACCCCACCCTTTTCTATTTATGGAGTCTCATAACTCATTGTACTAGCTTTTGGGATCCAAGATTTTTATAGGTGTAACTTAGAGAAAGCTTGGAGTGTATTGTAACGAGCCTTGGCTTCTCCACAGTGCAGAGCTAGTACATCTCTTTGGAGGAGTAGACGATAGTGACTCTAATGTTCTGCTATCGAGGCTAGTGGAAGTCTTGGTTGTATTCATGATTGTATCTTTCACTCTTTTAATATAATAGATCTAGCATGTTTCATGCATATGTTTTTATTGTAGTTCGGTTATCCTCTTACACATGTATGTATGGACTATTCTGTATGTGTTTATGTGAATCTTATTGAATTTGTTTGTTGATATAATCCACCACTTTGGATCATCGTCTATTCTGCTTTCAATCTCGTGATGTCTTTCTTCTCATGTGTTCCCTTTCAAGTTGCATGCTATTGCAGGTTTCTAACGGGCACACTCACTCCCCCTTCCATGTGTTAGATCCTTTCATGCACCTTCCTTGACATGCTTCAAGGTCACACCCTTGCTACCAACAAGGACATCTTACTTACCTCTACATGCAACTGCATCTAAGGTGATACTGTACTAGCCACTGCTAGGACTCCTACTCCAAATAGTCTGAGGTCTAGTTGGGACTTCTTACCGGGGAGATCCCTAACAAGTTGGCAGGCCCAACACCATCAACACCTACCTAGCCTTGTAAATGGCACTATGCTTTCTCATAAATTCCAAACCTTGTTCTATAACTTGCAACTCAAGTCAATATGGAATCCAAGAACTGGTCAAACATTTTAATCCACTTTCTCTACCTAGCCTTGTAAATGGCCCTATGTTTTCTCGTCACTTCCAAACCTTTTTCGACTAACTCTCAAACATGATGATATATTTTTTCATCTGATATTAGTTTCTTATTTAGAAAAAAAACATAAGAAACTTTCAGTTTCCCTCCCTGTGAAGCCTCTAATAAGATGAAAAAATTATGGTTATTGACGACTATCATGAAAATAAAATTGAAAGTGGAGAAGGTGTTTTTCCTAGGTTGGTGATGCAGTTCATAAATTACAAGGTATTTTCCCCATATTTCAACAATAAATACCTAAGAGTAGGCCTTACGATGGTATTTCCTAAAGTAGCAAAAGAAGTAAGCACACTGACAGGTGCAATACTTAGAAAATATGCACCAAGTCTTTAACACCGAAGCGAGGGTAAAATTTTGAATAACACAATGAAGAGAGCTCCCTAGCCTTAGTTGGATTTGATTCCAGACACAGGTGTCCAACTAAGAGGTGGATGCCATAGATGGAGAAAAGTTGACACTAGATGTGATAGATGGATCAATTCTAAAATTCCCTTATGATTCTAATTCAATTTTCCAATTGTCCTTAGAACCTTGTGCTACTTATTTTTAATTGAAAAATACACATCATAAAAGGATAATTGTAAAATGGTCTCAAAAGCACTAGACAAATATTCTAAGTGTCTACCTAGAGAACATGTACATATTCTTATAATATTTACCCAGATAATGAACTACAAGGATGATCCCATGCAAAGTGATCCATGGTGACCTCCAAAATGTCCCTTTAAGGGTTGTAGAAACTAAAGAAAAAGGAAAGGATTGTGCCAAATCTATTTCAATATTCAAGTACAATGAATTTATAATAGTAGCAAAGATGATGGTCTAACCATCAATTGAAGAAACACTAATGTTTTTTTCATAGAAACTCTACTCCCCTAGTGAAACCAACCACACCCTGACTTCGGTTTGGGTGGAGAATGTCAAGGAATTAAGTGTAGTCATAATCACAACCTAGAAGAAATATGTAAATGAATTGACTATCATGGTTGGATATTGGAGCTTATGGTGTATGAAAGTAACCACCGACCTGATGAGTAAAGATAAGAACCTTTTATCAAGGTATCTAATAAGAAAAAAATTATCCCTATAATTATTGAAGAGGAAAATGCATCCTAAGTCATTGAGTTTACCAAATTTTAAATTTAAAACTTTAATTTAGACATACTTTAAAGCTGCAAGAAAACTTTGTTAACCATTTCTACAAATTCATCATGTCTTCTAGGGGTCAACAATGTACACTACTTAGTGCAAGTCAACAAATGATTATTTAAGTCTAACATTACAGTTAAATTCAAAGTTGAAATGAACCAAGTGACTCAGATTCTATGAACAGAAAAATATCATAAGAAACAAAGCAATGAAAGAAGTTCTCCTTTGTCTCGACATCACATAAGAAGCGTCGCTTGGAAATCCATTTTTCACTTTCAATATGGAAATTCACCTTCATCCTCCACTATTGCAAACATACCCACTATTGGCAATAACAGAAGTCTAAATCTTGTGCATCAAAGGGTCGAACTTGTTCAAGCATAACCAGTGTTATCCAAGAGCAACATTGTGCTCATGCATATAAAGGAAGTTTGAGGGATAAAAGCTAAATAATGAAGACCTTAGAGATCTATAGAAAATAACCTAACATGGGAGAAGCCCATAACATCAAACTCAAGACTTGAGACCAAGTGATTGTGGATTTGTGTTCTTACCATAATGCAACTACAACCCATTCAACACAGTGCCCATATTATTGGTAAATATGCCACCCATGGCGAAGGATGTCTCCCTTCTGTCCGAACCCCCTACGTTATTTCCTGACATCTTTGTTGAATGTTCCATCTATGACTTCGCATGTGTACCTTCATTTATGGATGCACCTATTGTTGATCACTTGCAGGACACCCTGGATGTCAGTCCATAATTTGACAATAGAGAGGATAAATTATTCATTGAAAATCCACTTGACTTTTCATCTGCCTTTTTTGGAAACACGGAGGATGAATTTGTCCGCATCTCATCTACCCCTCTATTTGATTTATCAGATCATGAGGATGCTGATGAAATCATTGATTTTTCTAATCGTAGATGTCGTGATATATTTACTCACATATTCGATCACGATCATGATTCTATGGTAGTTGATTTATAGAAGCCACGTGTTTATGATGATCGATCTGGTGACAAATTCAAAACCCCAAAGATTGTCAAGTTGCTTTAGCCTGAGCTGATGGTTATGTTAGGCCCTTGATATCTTAAGTCTGGTTTCACTTCCGATCAGGAAATCGTTCAATCACCCGAGGCTCCTCATTACTCTTTTGTATGCATTGAAGATCAATCTCACACACAGATCATGCCTCCTTCACTAGAACTCCACGATAGCATGGCTAGAATCTTACACTGCAAGAACACGTGCACGACCCAAGTTGTCTTTGTTTCTTTCATTTGCTTGCATGTCACAGTCAAGAGTATGTGTGTGCTTCACATATGCACACACTATCACACAACACCGTGATAAGTCCAAGGACTACACGTCATGTACTTGCACTCACTTATGTCCTGTGGACACTTTTAAATATGGAGTGTGTTTTTTTTCATTGTTATATATTTCTTGTTTTCTATTTCGCACAACTGGGTTGCTCGCGAACCAAGCCTTCAACAACATGGGGCAACCAATGCATCGATGGCTACATTGGAAATATCACTTCATGTGATCAGGAACATGCACCGTTAGCTTAGGAGTAGGAGTAATGTTTACTTTCAGTTTGTTTTCTTTCATGCCTCTTTGCTTACATGCTTTTCATGTTTGTTTGTTTTCTTTCTTGTTTTCTTACTGTCTTTGCTTTTATTTCTACTTCTTCTTTTCTTTGTTGTTTGTTTGCTTGTTTTGTTCATAGGTTAGCTTCACATGAAACCATGCGCGACTCTTGAAACAAGTTGGGTGAAGTACAAGAGGCCTTGTGTAGCTATCACTACTTGGTTATCTTTCAACCTACCTCTATGTGAATAACTTGTTACTTTTGGTCCATGATACGTCGATGGAAAATATGTACTGTTTGAAGTGAACCTCGGTGAAAACACAACGCTTACGTGCTAACTAGTGTCGCATACTCTAGTCGGTTATCTTTGGGTTAACCCTTGAAAGCTCAGTCAAGTAGAGTAAAGTGAGAGGAAAAACCTTAACATGCACATCAGAGGTATATAATAAACTACTTTTCTGAAGGAACAACCTCTTCTGCTCTCAATATGTCAGGATCCCTCTTCCACCTCTGAAATGAATTAGTGTTATGCAAATTTATGAAAATGAAAAACGGAAAAATGAAAAGTGATAAATTACAAAAATGAAAAGAAAATAAGGCGAAAGAAGAGAAAGGCTTCTTGCACAGAGAGGTGATGCAAGTAAATCCATCGGGGTACTGAACAGGCTTGTTGGAATCTAAAAAACGCTTGTGTTCATGCATGACTCTACCAGGGTACTAGCGAGGCCTGCTGGTAGCAAAGCAACAAGAAAGATGAAACTAAGACTTTGACAACTATACTGCTTGTGCACCAATATACCCCTCAACCCTAATTGAAACAACTGTGCTGGCTTGGCTTGGCTTGGAATGTGTGTCAACTGACCAAGAGCTTAGCAAATGCTACATCTTACAATCAAGCAAGTATGGAAGCCAAGACAAACTAAGAATTGAACAATACTTTTGGATGTGTTAGAATTTCTTTTCATGAACAACGTCCATTCAGAGAGCTAGAGTTCTTCTAGTGTTTCTCCAAGTGTTTTGGCGGCTACAACCACCCTCCAAAATTTTTCCTTAGCCTCATTTTTTTGCCTCTCTATCAACAATCCTCATAAACGTGTCTTGCACTGTAAAGTACATAAGCTTTAGTGGTTTTCTAGTAGATTTACTGCATGTACATGATAGCTTGTTGCATCCACCACACAGGTCATTTCTCGAGGCTTGGTCCAGCTGCAGGCTGAGAAGATTCCTGAAGAAATTACACGATTCTGGAGGGAAACCAACCTTCCCTCTAGAAATTGTGGACTCCTGTCTAGTAGCCTACTAGGCTCTAGAATTGCGCAAATCTTCCTGTCAAACTTCACTAGGAAAATTGCACAATCTAGCCTAGTAGGACTGCTCTGTAGGTTTTAACCTTGTATAGAAATTACCTGCACATGAATTCTAAAACACAGAAAATAAACAATGCGAGAGCATAACACATAAAACACATATACATAGAGATTTTCTCCTACATCCCAAAACCGGGACTACTAGCTTGATTTTTCATTATATTCCTTTCAATGTTATAATACATATTTATACATGCCAAAGCATCCAATACCATGGACCGAAAACCATCGCGTCTAAAGACGTGTGCGAAAATAATGCACAAAACCATAGGTGGTCTGCCCATTCTAACATAGGGTCCAAAACCAAAATTTTCTAGGGCGCTACCCTAGAACCCATAAAGTGGGGTTACGGGTACGCCTCAAACCCCCTGTGACCCCTCCCCCCCTTCTAACCCTTGGTTAACTACGTGGGCTAGTCGTGGAAAGAATATAATGCAACCCAACATTCTCCCACTTGTTGTTTTCTTTGCACAAGGGGCCACAAGAGAGCTTAGTGATTTTTCCAACCCTGAAATGCCCATTGTCTCTTGACACCAAGAGAACTTCTTAGAGCTCACAGATTTTGTCAATGAATCTGCAGAATTCTTCAGAGTGTCCACCTTTACCAGCAACACCTTTTTGTCTTCTATCATATCCCTCACAAAGTGATACTGAACATCAATGTGCCTTGTCTTTGAATGATATGCGGGGTTCTTTGCAAAGAAAATTGCACTTTGGCTATCACAGTCTATCCTTATAGCTCCTTGTACTAATCCCATACTTGAACACAATCTATGCAACCAAACTGCTTCCTTTCTTGCATGAGTGGCTGCCATGTATTCTGCCTCTATAGTTGATAGTGCCACTGCAGATTGTTTCTTACTCATCCAACTGACTGCACCTCCAAATAGGTTAAACACATACCCACTTGTAGATCTTCTCTGATCTAGATCTCTAGCCTAGTCTGCATAAACAAAGCCACGAATATCCAACACTCTGTCCAATCCTGGCCTTCCTTGGTAGCACAAACCATAATCACTAGTGCTACACAAATACTTGAAAACCCACTTCATTACTGTCCAATGATCCTTTCCTGGTTTTGACATAAACCTGCTCAATACTCCCATTGCATATGCAATGTATAGTCTAGTATAGACCATTACATACATCAAGCTACCGAATTCACTTGCATATGCAACACGGGACATGTCCTCTTCCTCTTCTTGTGTCTTGGGACACTGTTCAGCAGATAACCTTACAGCTACAGGAATAGGAACCTTCACCAGTTTATTATCTTGCATATTAAACCTATGTAGTATTGTCTCGAAATACTTCCTCTGGTTTAACTAGAGCTTCCTCTTTGCCCGATCTCTTTTAATTTCCATGCCCAAAATATAGTTTTCAGCACCAAGATCTTTCATGTCGAATTTCGAGGACAATTGGGTCTTCAAATCCTGTATAATTTCTTTGTCATTTCCAACCAGCAACATATCATCCACATACAAGACCAGATAAATAAAATGGTCACCAATTAATTTAAAATACACACAATGATCTACTTTTCTTCTAGTGAAGCCAAGTCCCCATATAAATGTATCAAATTTCTGATACCACATCCTTGGTGACTGTTTTAACCGATACGGAGACTTCTTTAACTTTCATACTAGTTCATTCTTACCCTTCACCACAAAGCCTTCAGGTTGCTTCATGTAGATTTCCTCTTCTAGATCCCCTTGAATAAATGTTGTCTTCACATCCATCTCTTCTACCTTGGCAACAGGAGAAAAAATATCACAAAAATCAATTCCCGACACCTGGGAATAACCTTTTGCTACCAACCAAGCTTTGTATTTCTCCACTTTTAATTCTACATTTGTCTTCTTTTTGAACACCCATTTGCTGCCAATGGGTTTCCTTCTAGCCGGCAACTCCACCAGATCCCAAGCCTCATTTTTGTACAAAGATTCCATTTCATCAACCATGGCCTCTTTCCAGAGTTTTCCATCCTCTGAATCCACTGCTTCCTTCATAGTTCTGGGATCATCATCATTAACAGAAAAATCAAAATTTGAAAAGAAAGCAGATGGACTATACCTTTTTGGTTTCCTCCTTTATTGAATTGATCTTCTCACAGCCAGAGTTTGGGCTCTTCATCTTCTGATTCCTCCTCTGCTGTAGAGTCTCATTCTTCCTCCTTTAGCTCAAACTCTATCTTCTCAGGTTCCTTTGGTTGGACTTCATGTTTAATAAAATATTTCACCTCTCTGAACACCACATCTCGGCTATACACAACCTTTCTTGTTACTGGTTTCCAAAGCTTATAACCCTTTAAACCATCCTTATACCCAACAAAGATGCACTTTTCAGATTTACTATCCAACTTGGTTCGTTTCTCCTTTGGAACATGTACATATGCATCACATTCAAATACCCTTAGATGTGAAAGAGAGGGTTTCTTACCAGTCTATACCTCCTGTGGAGTCTTATCCTCCAATGCTGATGAAGGTGACCTGTTGACTAGGTAACATGTAGTATACATTGCCTCTGCCCAGAATTCCTATCTTGACTCCGCACCACTGAGCATGCTTCTTGCCCTTTGCATCAACGTCCTTTTCATTCTTTCTACAACTCCATTTTTCTAAGGTGTATATGGAGTAGTCTTCTACCGTGATATACCCCACATCTTACAAAATTCTTCAAATTCCTTGCTGCAAAACTCTCCGCCATTATCTGTCCTCAGCACCTTTATCTTCTTCTCTATCTGATTTTCCACGAGAGCCTTAAATTCTTTAAACCTGTCAAAGACTTCAAATTTCTTCTTAAGGAAATATATCCATGTATTCTTTGGGAAGTCATCTAAAAATGACACATAGTACAGACTTACCCAGTGATGGAACCTTCACAGGTCCAAACACATCACTCTGCACAAGTTCTAATATCTGTTTCGCCCTCTTACTACCAGAGGGGAAACTCACCCGATTCTGCTTCCCATATAAACAATATTTACAAAAATCAAAATCCAGAGAGCTATTACTCATACCTTCTACCATACCTTTACCATGAAGTATTCTAAGGCCATTCTCTCCAATATGCTCAAGCCTTTGATGCCACAACATGGTCTTCTCTCCAGAGACCACTAGATTTTCTACTCCATTTTCAGGAACCACAGAACTATTGCACCCATCAAAAACCGTGCTACCATGCAGCTTGTACAGAGTTCCAATCTAAACTCCCCGCATCAATACCAATGCTTCCCGAACCATCTTGTAGGTATCCTTCTCGAACACTATTTTTACACTTGCATCATCTAGCTTGCTTATAGAAATCATATTTCTAGCCAATGCAGGAATATGTAGAACACCCGGAAGTGTTCTAACCCTTCCGCCTTGCAACTTCAACTTTTCTTTTCCATGACCAATGATTCTAACCTTCCTATCATCCCCCAAGAAGACATCACCACCATCATATTTCTCAAATTCGCAGAACCACTCTCTATGGGGAGTGAAGTGAAAGGATGCACCTGAGTCAATCAACTATTCCTCATGATCTACATGTGTACTTGAAGAAGCCAAGTACACATCCCCACCTTCATCTGAGGTGGTTTCCGCCTCTACAGAAGGAGCATCATCAGATCCCTTTCCTTTATTGGGTGCTTTATATTTACAGTCCCTTTTGAACTGCCCTTCCTTTCCGCATTTCCAGCACACCACCTTTACAGGTTTTCCTGGAGATTTAGATCTCCCTCTAGATTTAGATCTCCCACTCGATGACTTATTTTTGTTTCTGTTTTGGGACCGTCCTCATACAGAAAAGGCATCACCATTCTGGCTCTCCATATTTTTCTGTCTCATTTCCTCTGTCAGTAAGGCTGAGACTATTTCATCAAACTACAAGGCAGTTGCATTGCTACCTATTGCAATAACCAGACTATCCCACGAATCTGGTAGAGAACACAAAAAACTGATGCACTTATCTTCATCTAAAATTTTAATATCAACAAATGCTAATTGAGTTACCATAGTATTAAGTTCATTCAGATGCTCTGTCACTGAATCACAATCTTTCGTCCTCAGGTTATACAGCTTTTTCCACAGGAATAGTTTATTCACTAGAGACTTAGATTGGTACAAAATCCCTAACTTGTCCCACAAAGCCTTCACTGTAGTTTCCCCTGATACATTCAGCAATACTGAATCTGAGACACATAATTATGTTATGCTCTTTTCCCTTCGATCCAACTTCTTCCATTCTTCATCGGATGCTCCCGTTGGTTTAGTACCTATATCTATCATGATCCACTGATCTTTATCCACCAACAGATCCTCCATCTTGAGTTTCCACAACTCAAAACTCTGACCATTAAATTTCTCGATCTCTATATTTCCACTGCTCGTCATCTTCTTTCACCACCAGAATTGATCTCGTAGATCTCCCACTAAACAGGGTCTACCATACACCCGAGCGAAACCCCTCAGCAACAAAGTCGTCGCCTTGAAGCCAAAACTGCTCTGATACCTAATGTAGATTTTATCCCCGTACAGAAATTACCTGCATACAAATTATAAAACACAGAAAATAAATAATGCGAGAGCATAACACATAAAACACATATACATAGAGATTTTTGCTTGGATCCCAAAACCAGGATTACCAGCTTGATTTTTCATTATATTTCTTCCAATGTTATAATACATCTTTATACATTCTGAAGCATCCAATACCATGGACCGAAAACCATCGTGTCCAAAAACATGTGAAAAACTCATGCAAAAAACAATAGGTGGGTCCGCCCATCCTGACATAGGGTCCAAAACCAAAAAATTTCGGGGCACTGCCCCAGACCCCATAAAGTGGGGTTACGGGTACGCCTCAAACCCCCTGTGACCCCGCCCCCCTAACCCCGATGTTAACAAAATATTGTCGCCATGACATTCCGCAGTCAGTGTGAGTCTATCACCACTCATATTGTCCTCCTTTGCAAGTCTCAAACCTCAGCTCTTCATGTCAAGCTTTAAAAATGAGAGAAAGTCTTTAAAAATCTATAAAACTCTAGTTTCGCACTCTCTTACAATTACCTGCGGTCCCGCACCCCTTGGTCATGTTACCTATGGACCTGCTCGCTCTGTCTCTAAAGGAGTGGGTGCGGACCGCTGTGAAAGTAAAAAAGGCGCAAGTTTATTCTTAAAAACTCACTTTGGGTTAATTCTAGATGCTTCTATAAGGAATCTTGACAAGGTTGGTTCTCTCCTAGGTGGTTCATGCATCCCATAACTAAAGGAGCTAACCCCTTGATGAGAGGAGCTTATCCCTTTGAAGGAGGGCTCTATCCCTTTGAAGGCGGACCTAGTAACTTCCCTCCTCTGCACTAAAAATTAAGGCATTGGGCTGGTTGCTAGGGAGGTTAAAAGCTGAACATTTTTTAGGGTAAACGTTGTTGGAATTGAGACTTCCTAGTTAAGCTTGAGAGGAGAGATTACATACCTTTTGGCTTCTTTGGGAAGAGAGTGAAACTTGTCAAAGTAGAGGAGATTCTTGCTGGACCCTGGGAGGAGCTCGTATAGCATCAAGGCATCAAGGTTGTAAAGTTCTTCTTTAATTAAAGTTAGTACAATCAGATTCATTTCTCTCAATAAATTGTCTTCTATGGTTTATTTCATGAACTTCTTGATCATCATGATAAATATGGTTTATTATATTGGCTATGCGGGTGCTATTTGATATGTGTGCTTGTTTGTGTTTGCAAATTCTTTAAAAAGGAGCTCATTTGGACAAACGGAGTGTGGCTTCCTCAAACTAGCACTGGACCTTAGGTAGGCCTAAAACACCTGTTGGCCTTTATCTATAAATTGCATATTTAGAGGAAGATAGAATTTGTTTTGTTTGCTTGTCACTAGATATCATTAGATACTAGGGAGATCAGTCTTCTCCGCAAGAACGATTTATCCACCCGAAAAAATTGCGACTCCGCTGGGGACTTGAATTTTTGGTTTTTTTCCTTTTTTTTTACTTTGACTTGAGAAATTGTTTCTTTGTATCTGGTTTTTGCTTGCTATGTGGGATTGGGTAGGTTTTTAGATTTTGAATTGTTCTTGTTTTTTATGTTTTTTAGAGTGGACCGCACCTGCTGTTTGTAACACAATGCGTACATACCCGCACTATTCCTTTACTACACAATGCGGTACCGTGCCTAGTTATACCAAGGGCCTGCAGACCCTGTCAAAATTTTGAAAAACTTAAAATATTTTCATTCAGTTAAGCTTAGGATTTGTTTATGTGTTTTAGCCTCTGCCCATATCTGCACGTCTCTTGTCAGAAACTTTTCGTAGGTTAATTCCATTGGCATTTAGGTTTTAGATGAATTTCTAGAAGCTCTGTGTGCCTGGCTTGATTTTTGTTTTGTCTTTGTTGTAACTCAGAGCTTAGAAGCCTTAGAATCCTCAGATCACCCTGGTTTTTGCTGGTCTTCTTATGAGTCTAACCGATTTGTAAAATTTGCCTTTGTTGAGGAATACATCTTGTTTTTCTCTTTGCGAATCTTTGAAAGAACTTGTTTTGAAAGTTTTGGATTTCATTTTTAAAAAGAAAACAAAAGCTAGTTGTTTTTTTATTAATTTGTGATTCTGGACAAATTAGTCCTTAGTTTGCTTATAACTAAGTAAAACATCCTTGAAAGAAATTTTGTAAGCCTTTACTTCAATTAGTTTTTTAGAATTTAGTGATCTCAAGATTAGATTTTTTAATAGTTTTGAGTGTTTTAAAAAAGAAAAAAAAATCTCTTTTGAAAAAGTTTGTTTTTGTAGTTTTTGATTGTTGAAAAAGAAAAAGGATTTTTTCGTGAGCATAATTAGTGGTCTTGTTTTTTGGTTAATTGAAAAACACAAAAATGTTCTTCTTTTTATTCGTTTGTTAAGGAAATATTTGTTTTTAAGCATTTGCATTCTCAACTCTTTCTTTAGCTAGAAATTCATTGAAGAAAAAGGATTGTTTATCATCTTAAGTGCATTTTTAGTGTTTTGGAGTCGAGTCTTCACACCATAAAGTTTCATCTCCGTACCATTTGACTTAAGAAAAAACCAATAAAAATAACGCTTAAAGTAAAATTAGTAGTCTTTTTATTTCTAGGGCTTTTTATCACCAACATAGCTTAGGCTAGTATCTTGGAGTAGGGAGTAATTAACTCTCCAAGATAGTAAAACAAACAAGTAGTTGTATCTTGCGGAGGAGATAAATTCCAATTGTTACATCTATGCTCTGGGAAGCTCCTCTTAAAGGAGTCAAGCATGAGGTCATATCCGAACTAGTGGGGTAATCAATCCTTCCTCATTGGGAACGATAGTAGATATACACGTATTAAAAACGGTAAACCTCAGATTAACCATTGTCGAGGAGCCTGGGGTCACTTGTTGGTAAACCTTGGATTATGTCAAGGAGCCTTCAAGGGGATCGAGCTTGCCACTCTGCCCTTGCATGTGTATCAGATCACAGACTGTTCCCCTAGGTTACCATAGTGACCATATTCTATAGGATTCTTTCCTAAGGTGACGGTGGAGGGAAGATCCCACTATACTTGGAGCAGATGTCGACTTGACTCACTTGGATTTTCTGGGGTGTTCTCTTCACTCAAGATGGCTTAGTGGAGAAACTTGTGCTAGTCTATTCATTAAGTAGTTTGTTGGGGTAACTATTCCAACCGCCATTTCTGTATTGAATTCTGCAACGTTGGATTTCATCACCAACTAGTGTTTTCGGTACGGAAAGTTACTGTTTGTGTGTGGTTTGACCTCCTAGATTTTTTAGGCGTGTGATTCAAAATTGTTTGGTTCTTTAGAGACTTTAGGTGGTTTTCATTGAGATTTTTCTTTGTTTGCGTGTGAAGTAATTAAAATTTTTAATCGTGGCTGCATTACCGAGGAAGTCCCGTAGACTTCGGGGCCAACCTCCTGAGTTTTCACCAAGCCAGCATGAATGGCTACAAGCCCTTGTAACTCCTAGTGACAGTAGAGTTGGGTCACCTGAAGAAGGAGAGTCTTCTTTAGTTGTACATCTTGATTATCAAGTTCAAGCACCAGAGCATATTATTGAACCTGTTTCATTTTCCGAAGTTACTGGTAGTTTTTCTTCTACTAGTGAATTAGCCAAGGAACCTGAAATTTCTGAACCTGAAACTAAAACTGCTGCTACTCCATCATTAGGATTTGCCTCTCCAAGTTCCAGTGGTCCTGGTTCACCCAGGGTAGAAAGAGTCATTACCCAAAATCTTCCTTCTGGACTTATTGCTATTGAAGAACTTGTTACTCTGGAAGAAGGTATACCTATCCCTGAAAATCAACCAGCTATAGAACTTAGGGAGCGTGAATTGATCTTTTACAGTCCACCTAGGAGGGATACTTGGTATATTTCATTGATCAATTTTTTGGAAAACCCGGGACTAAGTTTTTCACCACCTCGCATTCATTTTCATCCAACATCTAGAGGTTATTATCCTCCTTTGAATATGTCGAGATAGTCATCCATGTTTTCTCAATCTCCAGAAACTTTTTTATATGGTGATCCTTCTATTCCCTCTGGGTATCAATCACTTACTGGTACTTTTTCGGGAGCATCTCCTCAACCTGTTGAACAAGGGTTATTAAATAGTAATAACATAACTAAGCCATTGAGTGTAGAAGATATTCTTATGATGTCAGGTACCATTCCAAATCCGAAACCTCAAGGTAGTCAGTTACTACTTGGGGGACAACCTCAAGGTCCTCAATTATCGCCTAGGAGGCAACCTCAAGGTACCCAATTACCACCTAGGGGAAACCTCAAGGATAGTACATACCTTCGGGGCAGTACATTCCTCAAGGTCAACCCCAGACTCAGCATGTACCTCAAGGTAAACCCCAGTATCAATATATACCTCAAGGTCAACCCCAGTATCAGTACCTGCCTCAAGGTTATCAACCTTAAGGTCAGTACCCAACCCAAGCTTTCCAACCACCTTTAGGTCAGTCATTTGTCCTGCTGTGTAGAACCCAGTCTATTAGTATCAACCGTACCCTGGATATACTTATCAGCAAGCTCAACAACCCCAATACAGTCCAGTTACTCCTGGTTTTCCGAGAGGATATAATATCCCAAATGCAATTCTAATTCCTAGTTATCTTGGATATCCTCCTCCTAGGGTTGGTCTCATGACCCAGGGTTTTCGAGGCCCTAATCGTTAGTTACCATTCATTGCAACTTTGGACTTTCCTGATTTGTCACACCTTATGAATGATCCGATTAATTATCTTCCGTTTTGGCTGCTAATGCTGAATAAGTTGCCCAGTGACATCCCTAAGTTTGAATATAAATCAGGAGAGGATCCGTCGTACCATGTGATGACTTATCACCTCTGGTGTGCGTCTAACTCCAGTTCAGAAGATTCAACACACTCTAATTGGTCTTGCAACCAAGTGGTACATTGAGTTACCGCGAGCTTCTTTTTATAATTTTAGTCAGCTAGCTACTTCATTTTTAACTCATTTTCAGTTTCCAGTCAGATATGACAATGGCACGGAATTATTAACTTCATTAAAACAGTCAACGTCCAATTATATTTCAGATCACATTCATGAATGGAGACGTCAACGGCGTTTAGTGAAAGCTTTTATTCCGGATCAGATCTTAGCAGAATGGTTTGTTAAATCTACCTAAAATCACTAAGGATGTAGCTAAGGTAGGAGTCGTTACTGAAGAGCAAGTAATTGCTCAAGCTCAATACCTTGACCTCGTTTATACGCAGTTGGGTACCTTACACGAGAAAATCCCTGACCTTCCTAAACAAAATCAAATAACCGCAGCTCCTTCAGGGTCTCATGCCGCTGATGGTATGATTGGTACAGTTAATACCGAAAGTAAGAATAAATCTTCCAAGAATTCTTCTCCTATCATAACTTTACCAGATTCCCCGACAGGAGATTCTTTCGCTGAAAATTCTACCGATATTCATGTTGTAGAGTCATCTACAGCCAAATCAAAATCCGGTTGTAAGAAGAAGGGGAAGAAGAAAAATAAAACAGACAAAAACTCGAAAGAGAAACCAGAAAAAAAAAGAACCAACTGATGAAAAACGCAAACCTCATTATACTTGTCTCATTTGTGATGAAGAGCATTTTACAAGAGATTTCCCTCATCGCGCTGAGGTTGCGAAAATCGTCAAAGGTTCTCAAATGCCTGCTGTCTTGAAGGATCCTTTTCCTAGTCAAGACAGTAAGATGATAGGTTCTTCCTCAAATTCCTCAGAAGAACCCATAATGATGATGTCCCATGTTAGGATTGCGACACGATCGCAGGATTATGGAAGTAAAAGTCCTGTTGGTGGTAAGGAAGCAGAATCTTCTAATTCGAACCCATCAACTTCAACTCCTGGTTCCGATCCACTACAGATCGAGAATCCTAACCCAGACTTAGTAATCAAACCGCCTGCCAAGGGTATACTTCGAAAGTCAGTTTTTAATCCGCATGCGAGACCTACTCAGAACTATAACATTGTTGAATATTTAGCTATTTCACCTTCAGCAATGTCAGCTTTGGAGGTGCTGCAATCATGTCCAGCACATCGTAAATTGCTATTGTCGGCTATAGGAGCTGTTGATATTTAGGACTTCAACCTTATAATCTTCGATTTACAAAATAGTACACCTCACTTACCTCATCAAATGGCTTTCCAGATTCCATTGCTAGTCAAAAACAGACCTTGTTATAGGACTGTGATTGATGAGGGAGCTTCAACGTGTATTATGTCGATCCATTGTTCGAGATCGCTTGGTTCTCCTACACTTAACCAATCCCCAACTATTCTAAAGGCTTTTGATGGCCATGGGTTCCATCCTTTTCGCATTCTACAGGATTTACATATAGGGTTTGAAGGCAAAACTGTTAATCTAGATGTGGAAGTGATTGATGCCCCTCTAGATTACAACCTTCTCGTGGGTCGTTGTTGGTCTTACGCTATGACTACTATTGTTTCATCAGTCTTTTGGCTTATAAAGTTTCCTCATAATGGAAATATCATAACTATAGACCAGCTAACTTACTTTTCATCTGACCCAGCCTCTTCTGAAAGTATCCAGCATGTCGGCAAAACAACTATCCCTTATAAGGATGTTGGAGTAGGACTAGTTAAAGATTCTGGTTTACTAGGAAATTTTTCCTTTCCTCCTCCTAATGTATCAGCTTCTACTGCAACCACTCATATGATTTCATCAGACACTATTGTTTATGATGATCCTTGGATCGTACCTTCTGAATCTAAGATAGATTCATTTGGTGATGCTATGCCTTTGAGTCCATATGAAATTGCGTATCAGGTCGTACATTCATTTTTCAACCCTTCTTTGACCAAAATTGACTTAATGAATGTGGTCCATGAAGAATCACTTTCAACACCAAACTCAGATTCAACAAATTTTTCCGAACTTGTTCACACTGATGAGAAAATTCGTGAAATCTTGTCTGTTGATGATTTACCATGGGAAGATCTTCATCATAGATATGCATTTTTACCTGAGATTGATCACTTTGAAAATGATTTTTCATCTATTTTTACAACTAATTATGTCAAGGAACCTCAAAATCCATTGAAAAATCCTGATTTTGAGCTAAATTTGGGAAATATTTCTCGAACTATTCCTATTGACGTTTCGGTTAAGCCTGGAATTGTTGAAAACATTCATATAGGTGCCTCTTGTATGGAAGATGAAATTCAAACATATAAGGCCCTATTTCAAGAATTCCTCGACATGTTTCCCTGGTCATATGAGGAAATGCCAGGAATTGACCCAGCAATTGTTGTTCATGAAATCAAAACTTACCCGGATGCTAAACCCGTCCGGCAATGTTTGCATCAGATCCACCCACGAAAAGCTGCTACTATTAAAGCAAAAGTTTAAAAATTACTTAAACCATGTTTCATTTATCCAATTCCCTTAACAGATTGGGTATCAAATATCGTTCCTGTTAACAAAAAGCAAGGAACAATAAGAATATGTATCGATTATAGGGATATTAATCGAGCATGTCCAAAAGACAATTATCCGACTTCCTATATCGATCAAATCATTGATGATTGTGCTGGCAATGAAATATTCTCCTTTATGGATGGTTTTTGAGGTTACAATCAAATCAACATTCTACCTGCTGATCAACCAAAAATGGCTTTCATTTGTCCATGGGGAGCATTTGCTTATTGAAAATTACCTTTTGGGCTTAAGAACGCCGGTGCAACTTTTCAAAGAGCCATGTCTTACGCGTTTCATGACATCAAGCACATTGTGCAACCCTATCTCGATGATTTACCTGCTCATTCATTACATCGAGCTGATCATCTCATCCATTTACGAGCAACCTTTATGAGGTCTAGGCATTATCAAATTATGTTGAATCCACACAAGTGTATTTTCTGTATAGAAACGGGTCAGTTACTGGGATTTGTTGTTTTGAAAGTCGGCATTTGTGTCAATCCCTCGAAGGTTGAAGCTATTGTCAAATTGCCTCCTCCTTCGACTCTTTTCCAACTCCAAAGTTTGCAAGGGAAAGAAAACTTTTTATGCCGATTCATTCCTAACTACGCCGAGATAACAAAGGGTTTTACCCAGTTGTTGAAACATAATACTCCATTATTTTGGGATGAGATAGCTGACAAATCTTTTGATGCACTAAAACACGCGTTGACCCATGCACCATTATTACATCCTCCCAACTACAACTAGGACTACTTCTTATATCTCGCCACCTCTCATTCCACCATCGGAATGGTCTTAGTTTAGGAAGATTAATTCGGTAGTGAACATGTGATTTATTACCTTAGTCGCACTTTAAATCCAACTGAGCTAAAATATTCACATGTGGAGAAATTGGCCTTGGCAGCCGTTCAAGCTGTCCAACGTTTTCGTCATTACATTTTACTATGAAAAAGTACTGTAATTTCTTATTGCAACCCTATGATCTATATTTTGACCAAACAATTGCTAGGGGGCAAGTATTCCAAATAGATTGTTATCCTGCACGAATTTGACTTGGAATTTGAAAAATCTAAGTTAAAGAAATCTTTAGTTTTTGCGGAGTTGATGTGTGACTTCCCACATGCTGATACTGAAACTATGGTGGAAGAGCCCATTGCGGATGAATCTTTGTTTCTAATCAGTACTCTTGATCCATAGTATGGAGATATCATCGTTTACTCCAAACCCAATCATTTCAGCCTGAAATTTCAAGATCTCAGTGTCGGAAAATACGATTCCAATCCCAACAATTCAAAATTATTGGAGATACACTTTATCGTCGTGGGGCGGACTCTGTTTTCCGATGTTGTTTAACTCATGAGGAAGCTGAAAGGATTCTAAATGACTGTCACTCTGGAGCGTGTGGTGGTCATATGTCTGGGTTTGCCACAACCCAAGAGATATTGCGCGCTGGCTATTTTTGGCCGTATTTGTTTAAAGACTGTACTAATGCGGTTCGAAAATGCCACAACTGCCAAATTTTTGATCGAAAGATGTGCGCTCCACCTGCTCCTCTCCACCCTGTAATTTCCATCGGTCCTTTTGGGAAATGGGGTATCGATTTTATTACATGTAACCTTGACTCGGTTGGTGGGCATGCATATATCATCCTTGTGGTAGATTATTTTACCAAGTGGGCCGAGGCGATGCCTACATTTTCGGAGGACGCCAAAACTGCTGTGATTTTAGTTTTCAATCATATAATTGCTAGTTTCGGTGTTCCACAAGCAATTATCACTGATCATGGGCATCATTTTTGAAATATTATGATGACTGAACTAACAGACCAACTTGGCCTATGTTATGATAGTTCAACTCCATATTATCCACAGGCTAATGGTCTAGTTGAAGCCATCAACAAATTTCTAGTCATTATGATCCGATGAATCATTGGCATTCATAGGTCGAATTGGAATAACATGTTATTTTCAGCGCTTTGGGTTTATCGAATCTCAGTAAAAACATCAACCGGTTTCACTGCTTTCCAACTAGTTTACGGTTTGGAAGCTGTGTTACCCATTGAATGTGAAATCCCGTCGTTGCAAATGGCCATAGAATTACTTCCAGCCACTTCTGAAGAGGAGAAATGTTTGTTGTACTTGGCTCAGCTAGATGAGAATCGACGTGATGCTGCACTAGCATTCGAAGCTCATGCCAAAAGTATTAAAGCTCAGTATGATCGAAATATTACACTGTGTAATTTTTCGGAAGGAGACCTAGTCTTACTGTACGATCATGCAAATGATAAATTAGGCGCTGGAAAAATCCTACCCATGTGGCGTGGTTGTTATGTTGTTAAGCGAAAGCTAGAAAAAAGGGCCTATGAATTGGTAGACTTTTATGGACTCTCTTTAGGTAAACCCAGAAATGGTCTTTACCTGAAGAGATGTTATGCTTAAATCTGGGTGTGGAGATTTTTAGTTAGGTTAGTTTTCTTTATAGCTGGTGTGTTTTAGATTAGAAAAGTGTGCTTAGCTTAGAGATTGTTTTTGTCATTATTTTTGCTTATCTTGATTTTACTCTTGATATTGCAGATGTCGACGTCTCTCCAAACATACATTGGTTTTGCTGATGGTGCTTGTCGTAATACACGAAACATTTCTTCCGCAACTTGGTGTTGGAAATAATACTGAGAGGGGGGGTGAATCAGTATTATCTAATTCTTTTAATAAATCTTCTTTATTTGTTCTTTGAATTGTTTTTGCATGTCAATACCATAAAATAATGAGCATGGACAAAAGAAAACAGATAGTCACACCAAAGAACACAAGATGTAAGGTGGAAACCCAATGTGGGTGAAAACCACCTGCTGCAATATGTCTCTATCTTCTTTCAAATTAGAAACTCCTTTTACAATGGTTTTGTACTGGTGCAGTCCTTTACCAGTACGCAGGCTGCAACCTGCAGAGAGCTACAACTCTCTCTCTCGTTTTCCAGTCTCTTCTGGAAGGGAGCTACAACCCCCTACTTCTTTTCTTACAAGGACCACTTTTCATAAATTTTCAAACTGGATCCATAAGCATCAAATAATCATCAAGTATAAGAGAATCACCCAGTCAACTGTAGTAACCAGATCAACAATAATAGGACCAAACCCAGAACACAACAATGATAAACAAAAATTTTAAGAGAAGTAAGCACCCTGCTCAACTGCTCGCCTGCTTACGTAAGCACCCTGCTCAACTGCTGGCCTGCTTACAGTACTCACCCTGCTCAACTGCTTGCCTGCTTACAGTACGCACCCTGCTCAACTGCTAGCCTGCTTATGTACGCACCCTGCTCAACTGCTAGCCTGCGTACCTCGCTCTGAGTCCATTGAACTGCCTGCGGACCTCCGCACCTGCAACCCTTCTGTGCCTGCGTACCGCGCACCTGCAACCCTTCTGTGCCTGCGTACCGGCGCACCTGAAACCCTTCTGTGCCTGTGTACCGGTGCACCTGAAACGCTTCGTTCCTGCATATGTACGCACTTTTCTCTCACTGTACCTGCGTAACTTCGGGCATAGATGATTTCAAGACTTCAGAAATAACCCAGACAGTCAGATCTACAGATCTGAACATGCGCCGAAGAGATCTCGGTCCATCAGTAGATTCGCCTTCTTTAGATCTAGACCAGATCTAGACCTCATAAGATATTCAACCAAAAACATGCTCAAGCCAAATGATCTCCTTTTCTTTATATAGGAAAGCTCTTCCTTAAAACATGGATCAATACCACGAGCCGACACCATAATAACCCAATACCGTCGGTTAAATACCAAGAGTAAAACATAGGAAAACCCCACATGTGAATTTCTTTGCCTTGAAATGTGTGCACTGGGGGTACGCACCTCCTGAATGGGATAACTGCGGGTATGTACGCACTTTATGTAACATTTTCCTGCGTGTACGCACCTTATGTAAGGTGTACCTGTGTACCCCTTATTTTCTTCAATATTTGATAGCTGATCATCAATCTCTGCTGCTGACTTGAAGTACTGTGATCTATCACCTGAATGGGTTGCCATCAAGGACAACACTTTAGCCATAATGCCAACAATCTCCCCCTTTGGACTTGATGGCAACCTCAAACTTCAGCTTCATTCTCCCCCTTTGACATCAAGGGCAAAGGGTTATGCTCCCCCTAAGAACATGCTCCCCCTGAATATGAACCAGATCTGCAACGAAGAACCATAATCCACCATGAAAGAGATAGATACATATTGCAACTACTTCCAAGATCTCCTTCTGCACATCCTCCATAATGCCAACAATGCATTATATGCTCCCCCTGAACCTATACCATCAATCAGAAGAGGTTCAGCAATAAGATGATGCATCAACAACCCCCAGCTTTTGCCTGAGGTATTCAAAAGTGTCCCTGGGCAATGGTTTGGTGAGAATATCAGCAACTTGTTCCTTAGAAGGAACATACTCCAACTTGACCTTCTGTTCAAGCACTTGTTCCCGGAGAAAATGATACTTGATTGGTATGTGCTTGGTTTTTGAATGCATAACAAGATTCTTTGAGATGCTGATTGGACTTGTGTTATCACATAAGATGGGGATTGGTGGTGTACAAGTGATTTGAAAATCCTGCAAAGTCTGCATCATCCAAAGGAGTTGGGTGCAACAAGATGCAGCAGCAACATACTCCGCTTTAGCTGTAGACAAGGCAATCGAACTCTGTTTCTTGCTGAACCAAGATACCAGTCTGGAACCCATAAAGAACGCACCACCACTTGTGCTTTTCCTGTCATCCACACTTCCGGCCCAATCTGCATCTATATAAGCATGAAGTGTAAGATCTGTATCTCTAGGATACCATAAGCCATAATTTTGAGTCCCTTGAAGATATTTGAAAATTCTCTTCACTGCCTGAAGATCAGTCTCCTTCGGATTTGCCTGAAATCTTCCAACTATTCCAACTGCATGCATGATGTCTGGGCGGGTACCTGTCAAATAAAGTAAACTTCCAATCATAGATCTGTAGGTTGGTTGATGTACTGCTGCAGATTCATCATTTGCACTGAGGCTACATCCTGTGACCATGGGTGTACATACTGGTTTTGCATCTTCCATACCATATTTCTTCAAAATCTGTTTGAGATACTTGGTTTGAGATAAAAATATTCCTCCTTCTTTTTGTTGGATTTGCAAACCAAGGAAATATGTCAGTTCTCCTAGCAAGGACATTTCAAATTCTTTCTGCATGACCAAGGCAAAGTTTTGACTCATAGCTTCTTCATTGCTCCCAAAAATAATGTCATCTACATACACAACAAGTATTAGCAATTTGTCATTTTCAACTTTTATATAAACATTGCTATCTGCCGATCCTTTTGAAAAGCCTTGTTGATGAAGATATTTGTCCAAAAGGTAGTACCAAGCCCTTGGAGCTCGTTTGAGACCATAGAGAGCCTTTTTCAATCTGCATACAAGATTTGGATCATTTCCAAGAATGAACCCATCTGGCTGTTCAATGTACACTTCTTCTTCCAAGTCTCCATTCAGAGAGGCTGATTTCACGTCCATTTGAAATACTTTGAAGTTTTGAAAACTTGAGAGAGCAAGGAACATTCGGATGGCCTCAAGTCTTGCAACAGGAGCAAAGGTTTCTTCAAAGTCTATTCCTTCTTGCTGCGCATACCCTTTACAAACAAGTCTGGCTTTGTTTCTAATTACTTCTCCATTTTCATTCAATTTGTTTTGGAAGACCCATTTTGTCCCGATAACATTCTTATCTTTTGGTCTAGGAACCAGCTCCCAAGTGTTGTTCTTTTCGATCTGCTCAAGTTCTTCATCCATTGCTTTCACCCAAAATTCATCTTTGCATGCCTCTTTCACATTTTGTGGTTCAGTAGAGGAGAGTAATGCCAAATAACTTGAAGCTTCTGCAACTATTCTTCTTGTTTGTACACCTGCTTCTTTCTGCCCCATAATCTGAGATTCTGGATGGTTCTTCTGAACATATCTGGATGGAGTCTTTTCTTCTATTCTTGTTTGCTCCTCTGGTTCTTCTTGAGGTTCTTCTTCTTCATCATTCTGTCGTTGGGGGTAGCCTTCATCTTCTTTGATGTCTTCATGATGTACTTGCCTAGGAATGTATCCCTTCTCATCAACCACTACATCAATGCTGTCAACAATTCTGCCAAGTCTTTTATTGTAGCATTTGTATGCTTTGCTATGTGGAGAGTAACCAAGAAGAATGCCTTCATCTGCTCTAGGTTCAAGTTTGCCAAGCTGCTCATCAGTATTCTTGATATAGCATTTGCTCCCAAAGAATTTGAAGTGCTTTACTGAAGGAGTCCTACCACTCCAGAGCTCATGAGGAGTTTGAGTGCTGTTCACCCGGACATTTGTTTTGTTGAGAATAAAAACTACAGCATGTGCAACTTCACCCCAGAAAGTTGCGGGAGTTCCTGACTCATCAAGCATAGCACGAGCCATTTGTTGGATTGTTATGTTCATTCTTTCCACAACTCCATTTTGCTGAGGAGTTCTTGCTGTAGAGTATTCTCTTCTTATCCCATGTTCTTCACAGAAATCGAAAAATTCATTTGAAGTAAATTCCCCACCTCTGTCGGATCTGAGGCACTTAATTTTGTGACCTGATTCATTTTCAACCAAGGCTTTGAAGGATTTGAATTTTTCGAATGCTTCATCTTTGTGCTTCATAAGTCCTAACCAGACAAACCTGGAGAAATTGTCAATGAATAATATCAAGTATTCTTCTCCTCGAGGTGTTCTTTTCCTGAAAGGACCGCATGTATCTGTATGTACTAGCTCAAGAGGCATGCTAGATGATCCTTCTTTCTCTAGAAAGTTAGTTCTGGTTTGTTTTCCAAACTGACATGATTTGCATATGGTGTTGTCAGGAATTTTGATATCTGGAAGATCGCGAACTGCCTGATATTTGCATGCTTTCCTTATTTTTGAAAAGCTTAGATGTCCCAACCTCCGATGCCATAACCAGTGCTCATCATCCTTGCTCAGATAGCATTGTTGTTGTCCTTCTTCAAATATGTACAGATTATTTGGAGTTCTTTTGCCTTTGATCACTGTTTTACCTGTATCAAGATCACGAACAAGAAATCCATTTGATCTGAATATAACCTCGGTTCTTTGATCACACATCTGGCTGACACTTAGAAGATTATGCTTCAATCCATCAACATACAAAACATTTCCAGCCTTGACCTTTTCTTTTAACTGAGCAATGCCTTTTCCTTTTATAGTTGCAGGAGTATCATTTCCAAAAGAGACTTTCTTTCCCTTTTCTAGAGTAGAATAAGACTCAAGTTTTTCTTTATCACCTGTCATATGCTTCGAACATCCACTATCAATGTACCATAGATTTTCTTGTCCCTCTGCATAAAATGCTATCCCACATCTTTCTGTTTGAGGTTCCTTTATTCTCCATGTTTTGGTGCTTGAGGCTTGTTCCTTTTTCTGCTGAAACCTGCTCCTGCATTCAGAGTCTTCATGACCAAAGTTATTGCAAATAGAACATTCAACTTCATTTTCAAGAACTGAAAAGTTGTTATAGGTCCTTTTTGTAATCCCCGTCATACTTCTTAGTTTTTGAGCTTCCCTAGTCATGATCGTTTTATATGCAACACATTGAGCTGCTTTGTGACCAAAGTTATGGCAAGAAAAGCATTGTCCATTAAAGAAACTCCTGCGGTTATCGAATCTACCAGCCAATTGATTGTAATTTCTATTATCATCTATTCTTGAACCAAATTGAGAAGATTTTACCTGTGGCTGGTTGTAGCTTTTGTTCACCCTTAAGATGGATTGCCCCTGATAGTTTCTGTTTGTAATTCGTCCCTGCTTTACCTGATGATCTTCATTGTACTTTTGCTCATTTCTTCTTGCTGCATCAAGATAACTTTTTGAGGTGGATGCTTGAGAAGTTTCTCCATTATAGCCCAGACCTGTCTTCTTTAGTGGAGACCGCTGCACATTGATAATCTCATCCAAAGTTTCAGATCCTTTGACAAACTTGAGATTAATAGCTTTTGTTTTCTCAATCTCTTTTCTAAGACCAACAATTTCACCTTCTAATTTTTCAAGATGTTTTTCCTTTTCATCAATTTGAAATTGTAGAGTATCAATGATCATGTTCTTTTCTTCTATACATCTCTTGAGTCTAGTAATTTCATCATAAAGGTTATCCACATCTATAGCATCCATATAATCATCATATTCAAATGCCATTAACAACTTATATTCATTACCTTGTTCATCTTCATCACTGTTTGATAGACCATCACTATCTTCATGAGTGTAGTAGCTTTTCTTATTTGCATTCTGTTTCTTGTTCCATCTAGCAGGTTCCTTTCCTTTATCCTTATAAGGACATTTTGCAGCATAATGACCTACTCTTCCACAAGCAAAGCATTTAAAAGGTAACTTACCTCTGAACCTTCCAGAACCCCTTTGAAGATTTCTGACAAAATTTGATTCTTCTTCCTCTTCTTCTAGGACGTGGCTCGCTTCATAATAATCTCCTTTGCCTGATGCCTTGAAAGCAGCTTCTCTTCTGTCTGATGGACCTCCCTTTCTCATTTCATAAGCAGTTAGAATTCCATGTAGCTGAGACATAGTAAGAATTCGTAGATTTTCCTTTTCTTCTATTGCAGATACTTTAGATTCAAACTTGGGGGACAATGATCTTAGAACTTTTTCAACCACAATAGCCTCTTTTATTTATTCACCCAAATTTTTCATACAGTTAACAACCTCATCTACCCGAAGCAAATAGTTAGCCACACTTTCATCATTATACATTTTGAGAGTCTCATACTGAATTCTGAGAGTTTGAAGTTTAGCACGCTTTACCTGTTCATCTCCTTCATAGCTCGTGACAATTTTGTCCCATATCTCTTTTGCGGATTTATAGTGCATTACCTTCATGAATTCTGATTGAGATATACATCCTAATAGGGTACTGACTGCTTTCACATTTGTTTCATACTTCTTTTTCTCGGCTGCATCTGTAGGAGTAGCTGAAGGAAAAGCGTAGCCTGTCTCTACGATGTCCCAAACTTCTGTACCAAGAGATTGAAGATAGGCAGTAACTCTTACCTTCCAATAATTGAAGTTTGTCCCATCAAAAACCGGTGGCCTGATTGATGCTTCTCTCTCGTAGTTGCTCATGATGAACGATCTACCGTCAAATGATCAAGCTTCTCTGAAGGACCTGCTCTGATACCAATTGTTGGAAATAATACTGAGAGGGGGGGTGAATCAATTTTATCTAATTCTTTTAATAAATCTTCTTTATTTGTTCTTTGAATTGTTTTTGCATGTCAGTACCATAAAATAATGAGCATGGACAAAAGAAAACAGATAGTCACACCAAAGAACACAAGATGTAAGGTGGAAACCCAATGTGGGTGAAAACCACCTGCTGCAATATGTCTCTATCTTCTTTCAAATTAGAAACTCCTTTTACAATGCTTTTGTACTGGTGCAGTCCTTTACCAGTACGCAGGCTGAAACCTGCAGAGAGCTACAACTCTCTCTCTCATTTTCCAGTCTCTTCTGGAAGGGAGCTACAACCCCCTACTTCTTTTCTTACAAGGACCACTTTTCATAAATTTTCAAACTGGATCCATAAGCATCAAATAATCGTCAAGTATAAGAGAATCACCCAGTCAACTGTAGTAACCAAATCAACAATAATAGGACCAAATCCAGAAAACAACAATGATAAACAAAGATTTTAAGAGAAGTAAGCACCCTGCTCAACTGCTCGCCTGCATACGTAAGCACCCTGCTCAACTGTTGGCTTGCTTACAGTACTCACCCTGCTCAACTGCTTGCCTGCTTACAGTACGCACCCTGCTCAACTGCTAGCCTGCTTATGTACGCACCCTGCTCAACTGCTAGCCTGCTTATGTACGCACCCTGCTCAACTGCTAGCCTGCTTATGTACGCACCCTGCTCAACTGCTAGCCTGCGTACCTCGCTCTGAGTCCATTGAACTGCCTGCGGACCTCCGCACCTGCAACCCTTCTGTGCCTGCGTACCAGCGCACCTAAAACCCTTCTGTGCTTGCGTACCGGCACTTTTCTCTCACTGTACCTACGTACCTTCGGGCATAGATGATTTCAAGACTTCAGAAATAACCCAGACAGTCAGATCTACAGATCTGAACATGCGCCAAAGAGATCTCGGTCCATCAGTAGATTCGCCTTCTTTAGATCTAAACTAGATCTAGCCCTCATAAGATATTCAACCAAAAACATGCTCAAGCCAAATGATCTCCTTTGCTTTATATAGGAAAGCTCTTCCTTAAAACATGGATCAATACCACGAGTCGACACCATAATAACCCAATACCGTCGGCTAAATACCAAGAGTAAAACATAAGAAAACCCCACATGTGAATTTCTTTGCCTTGAAATGTGTGCACTGGGGGTACGCACCTCCTGAATGGGATAACTGCGGGTATGTACGCACTTTATGTAACACTGACCTGCGTGTACGCACCTTATATAAGGTGTACCTGCGTACCCCTTATTTTCTTCAATATTTGATAGCTGATCATCAATCTCTGCTGCTGACTTGAAGTACTGTGATCTATCACCTGAATGGGTTGCCATCAAGGACAACACTTTAGCCATAATGCCAACACTTGGGTTATCTATTCGCCCTCTGATGAGTTGGTATCTATGCATGGGGTAAGCCTCGGTCAAACAACGAACAACATTGAAGAGTATAGTGCAGTGGTTGAGTTATTATCTGAATCCATCTCATTTGGGATTCAGAGTTTGATTGTGAGGTTAGATTCTGAACTCATTGTGTTACAACTTAGTAGAGTGTATGCCATTAGAAATCCAGTGTTCTTGAGATTATTTTTGAGAGTTCATCTCTTGGAACGTGAATTTGACTATATTGAATATCAGCATATTCCAAGATATTTAAATACACTAGCAGATGCAATTGCTTCTCGAATTTTAAGTAGACATATGCAATAATCAAACAAGTAAATTTAAAAACGTTCCATAACATGTTTTACAAGATAGCCGGTAATAGTGATATAGCATAGCATAGAAGTGTGTCAAATATACATTGTCTCCGATCATAGGTTGGAAAACACCTTATGATCGGCAAAAATGATAGTACAAAAAGAAAAATTGTTGTATGAGTCTACAATAGGTGATCATCCTATCACTGGTGATGATCACAATAAGAAACCACTGTACGGGCCACCCTACAAAGGAACCTCCTGAAAGGTCCCGGGACCCCAATCACATAGCGCTATAGCCTAAAAGGAATGTCATATGTGCTAGTCTCTCGAATGTCTACTGTCAAATGCTCTAGATGGTTTTCCAATTCGGCCAGGGTCTCTGTAGATTCGTCTCGTGGGGTTGGTGCTGCTACAGCTAGTTGTTTCCTCTCATAGGGCTGGAGACTGGCTGGTCGCCGTGGACCTACATCTGCATTTGAAACTTTTTACTATCAATTTTCGGACGATTTAAAAAAAAAATTAAATTAGAAAATGTTGAAAATGATTTTACCTGAGTCATCCCATTTCTCTCCTGGTGGAAGAGCCATGTCTGGGTCACCATGATATTCCATCCCAGCATAAGGAAAACCCTGAGTAGCAAAAACTTGGTTCTCCAATAAATGAAAATACTCAGGAGGAAATTGAACAACATCTGAACCCTCCTAAGGATGACGGGCCATAATTGCAACCCAACGCATCAGTTTGGGCTCTCGGGGAAGCCCTGCTTCAATGGAAATATGTCGTGGGACCAACATTGGGACCCTCTCTAGATCAAAGCTTACAACTAAGAAACCATATTCAAAGTTTTTCAAGTGCCCGTTCTTTGCTCTAGTCAGTTGGCCTTTTACATTAGCCAACACAGCTTCACACCAATTGAAGACGGTTCCTCGAAAGAAGTCTACTACCATCCGCATTTGGGATCCAGTGGCCATATGTAGTGTTGCACTTCCGCAGAGCCTGGTGACAGTAAGTGCAATCACTTTGAGTTCAGGATGGGAAATGGTTTTGATATCAATCCCTTTGTCCTTGGTTTGGTTGTTACAAAACTCTAGCCGGAGGCTATCAACAGACTGGCCACCTGGCCTAGTCCCGAATAGATTCAATTGTTCACCTCTCTTAGGCAAACCAGTCAAAAATTAAATGTCTTCCTACTCCATTGCAAGCTGGTGGCCATCAATAATTAAACACTGGTCCTGCACATTCCACCTGTCTACCAACCACTGCAAAAATTCTACTTGGGCCCTCATGCCAGGTATGGCCCAGAATCTATATAGCTCGCATGCCCTCAATGCATCTATTGAGGGTTGATGATTTAGTACGGTAGCATCCAAATCCTCGTGCTCCTGTTCCTACCAGCTAAGCATAATGTATACCCTACATTCAAAGAAAAGGCAGATTAAAACAACTTAAATCAAAGTTTTTGGGTAAATATTGGAAAATTTGGAATTTTAGAACATATGTCACGGGGACCGCACCCTCTAAGTTAGAGACAGTGCATAGGTCCGCATTCTGCCTAAACAGTGAGTGCGGGCCCCTGACTTTTTTCTACATGCGAAAAATTCGGGGTCCATAGGTTTTGCATGCTACACCTGCGGACCTCCACGAGCAGACATTTAAACAAAAATTTTCCAAAAAATCAAAATATAAACCTAAAAACAAAATTTCAAACGGTTGAAATGAAACAGTAAGTTGATGTGGATTACCTGGAGGTGACTGTGTTCGATTCCAACAAACGTATTTTCCGCAATCTTCATGGGAATTTTCTTACCTAAAAGCTCTCTTTCTCACTGTAAAGTCAAACGGTAAAAATGAATTTACAAAAGCCCTTTTTATAAGCTTTTTTGAATAAGTGAATTTTTAATTTGTTTATTTTTCACTTTAAAGAGGTAACTTTTGAAGCATTTTTATTTAATTTAAATAGGTATCAGTAATGTTTGAGTTTTTGTGCAGGATAATGGATTTTTCAGGAAAAATTGATCATTTTTGACAAAAAACGTTAGAGTCACCTTTAAGCTCTTTTCAGACTCCTAAAATATGAAAAGATTGCCGAGTTTTTCTTTTTAAGCTTGTTAAAACTGAATTAAAAAGACGGTCCACTTACAACTCTTTTTTGACCGTAAAAACATGAAAATATTGCCCGATTTTTGTCGTTTCAAATTCGATATTGGTTATAAACGACATGTCACTGATCACTTTTTTACTTTTTCAGATCAAAGAGGCTAATTATGAAAAGTACTCCTTGATCGTAATGGTCAAGCGGTTCTGTCAAGTATTATTTTATACTTTTTCAGGCTTGGGAGACACAAATTTATGAAAAAGGACAACCATGGAGTTTTCTTAAGTCTTTTCAGTCTCCCTAAAATTGAAAAATGTCAAGTTTCTCCTATACTGGACTCGTTAAAATTTAATAGTAAAGGACCTGTTCAATTACAGATAGGAACGGACCACTCCTTCTTAGGGTTCGAATTTAAACTAAGTTGGACTCATCTGAAGGATGAGCTTATAATCAAGCAAAATTTTTCCTCCTCAAGCTTTTCAAAAATAAAGAGGTACTTGCCAGAAATGGTGGGGGAAAAGAGAGAAAAATGAACCTGTTTGTCATACTTTGTGTCTCAGAAAAACATTTAACCACTCTTGAACATGACACTTTTTGTTCACCTGGGTTGGGGAATCCTTTGCCTAACAGTTAATCAAACCATATTGAAAGTCTTCAGTCAGTTTCTGGGTATTAGCTTTTGGTCAATTATTACCAAACCATCTGCAGTGTCATTATGTGTTCAAGAGGTTAGTGAAAATAAACCATTCATCTACAAAATATCTGTCATCCATCTTGACCATCCCTGAGTCATTCCTTACAACTATATTTCTTCAAACTTGATCTATTATTTTGTGTTGTGGGCTTGCCTATGACGGATCACTTTCTATCGACTTCAGCTCGTTATCTAGAAACATGATCTAGAAATCATCAGTACCTTGGGATCTGCATGCCTCAATGGCACGTCTCTCGCCTTCGACGATAGGTTGCATCATGACCTTCGATCAAAGGATTCTGTGACATGTTTGACATCAACACATCTATTCACATTTCATGGATTCTATTGAGTACTTTGAGAGCCATTGACATTAATGGTGGTTTCTCTCACACTTGTTAACAATTTACATCATTGACTGGTAATCAAGTGGTTTCTACCATGTTCAAATTCAACACATTCATTCACATGGATAGAATTGTACTATTTCGGGAAGTAGAAATCAAGACCCTGGATCTAGTTTCCACCATCCAGGCTGCGAGGAATTTTGTATTCACTATACAGTGGACTATTTATAAAAAGATGGTTGTGCTCATACTGTGTCTACATGAGTCTATACTTGTGATGTATTACAAGATCATTCCCATATCAGAGCAGTTTAGTTATTTTTCTAGTCAGTTTTGATCTGAGTATGGGAATGCCTACCTCAGCGATGATATGATCTCATATATATATTTTGCATTGAATGTTTTTACAGGTTCCAACCAGGCTCTCCACAAGATGATCCTCGAAATGATAAAGTACTTCACTCTTCTTAGATGATAAATGAAATCCTCATCTACTATAGACTTCGCACTTTAGGGGGAAATCCGTTACACAAAATATTGTCACCATGAATTTCTGCAGTCAGTGTGAGTCTATCACCACTCATACTGTCCTCCTTTGTAAGTATCAAACCTCAGCTCTTCATGTCAACCTTTAAAATGAGAGAAAGTCTTTAAAAATCTATAAAACTCTGATTCCACACTTTCTGTTACCATTACTTGCGGTCCCGCACCCCTTGGTCATGTTACCTACGGACCTACCCGCTCTGTCTCTAAAGGAGTGGGTGTGGACCCCTATGAAATTCAAAAAGGCGCAAGTTTATTCTTAAAAAATCACTTTGGGTTAATTCTGGATGCTTCTAGAAGGAATATTGATGTGGTTGGTTCGCTCCTAGGTGGTTCATGCATCCCATAACTAAAGGAGCTAACCCCTTGATGAGAGGAGCTTATCCCTTTGAAGGAGGTCTCTATCCCTTTGAAGGTGAACCTAGTAACTTCCCTCCTCTGCACTATAAATTAAGGCATTGGGCTGGTTGTTAGGGAGGTTAAAAGCTGAACATTTTTTAGGGTAAATGCTGTTGGAATTGAGACTTCCTAGTTAAGCTTGAGAGCGGAGATTACATACCTTTTGGCTTCTTTGGGAAGAGAGTGAAACTTGTCAAAGTAGAGGAGATTCTTGCTGGACCCTGGGAGGAGCTTGTACAACATCAAGGCACCAAGGTTGTAAAGTTCTTCTTTGATTAAAGTTAATAAAATCTTATTCATTTTTCTCAAGAAATTTTCTTCTATGGTTTATTTCATGAACTCCTTGATCATCATGATAAATATGGTTTATTATATTGGCTATGCAGGTGCTATTTGATATGTGTGCTTGTTTGTGTTTGCAGATTCTTTAAAAGGGAGCTCATTTGGACAAACGGAGCATGGCTTCCACAAACTAGCACTCGACCTCAGGTAGGCCTAAAACACTTGTTGGCCTTTATTTATAAATTGCATATTTAGAGGAAGATAGCATTTGTTTGGTTTGCTTGTCACTAGATATCATTAGATACTAGGGAGATCGGTCTTGTCTACAAGAACGATTTATCCGCCCGACACCCTGGTTAACTATGTGGGCTAGTCGTGGAAAGAATATAACACAACCCAACATGTTCAGCCCAAAAATTACAAAAATTATGGCCAACAGTTAGTTGCTCAACCCAAAAATTTTGCAATCCCTCTGCGAGAACTAGCCCAGTAGCTAGCATAAATTTTGCAATCCACCTAGGAAAGCCTATTGGGCTCATAAAGTGCAATACAGTCAGATAGGGTTCCTTACGAAAATTGCGATGTTTGACATAGGACTTTTGCCCAGCTTAGAAATCGCGAGATGCAGTCAAACAAGCTTCCTTGAGAAAATTGTAAGGTCTGACCCAAGATAGTTCCTTAGCCTAGAAATTTTGTAATTCTGGGAGACAGTCACCTGTTCCTCCCAGAAATTGCACAATCCCTCTAGGACAACCATCTCTTCTCAGCCCAGAAACTATGAAAATTTTTATCTGGGCTCGTAGACCGATGCATGTGCCTTCAGGTTGACCAGTTCCCTCCAGGACCGAACAAAACTGATTTGCTTGCATGAACTATTTCTCCCAAGGAAACCTACAAAAGGCATCCCTTGGTTCAAGGATCTATTTTTAGCAGCTGAAGGTTACATGCAAGGATCATTTCAGAATCCTCTCGCCAAGTTTCGCTTTTCCTAGATTTTTGGCATGCGCGTCACAACCATGATTTTGTAAAACCTCATCAAGTGGATGTTGCAGAGCTCATTCCTCACATCAACCTTGCAGCTCTCGCATCACACATTGCAACTAGGAGTGGTTGGCACATTCAACTCAGTTGCTTTGGGTTAAGCCTGCCTTTCATGTCTTGTGTTGTTTTTCTATCGCTTTTTGTGTTTTTCTTTGTGTGAGTGTTGTCTGCTTGATTTTAGTGAGTGCTTGCTGTCATTTTGATGTATGTTAGCTTGTGGAAGCATTGTTTCAATTTTCATTCACATCTCACTATTGTCGCATGCATGAAATTGTTTTGCACGGACGGTCACTATTACGGTGACTCTCTTCACATACATCCATGCTTTCCCATTTTCTGAATCCTAAACTTACTATTTGCATGTATGACCATTCACTCTTGTTTGCACTTATCTCACCATGCATTCAGACTTCTCATGTTTTCAGTCACCTGTCAGTCGGACTGGGTCGCCTTGGCCCAGACCGTGCCTTGCCCAACTAGCATTGCAAATTTCCAGAAACAAAGGCTCTACCTTCCCTCCAGAAATTATGTAGGTCTCGCCCATCAATGACCTCTAGGCTTGCGTTGTGCAATTCTTGGAGGCAGTGTCCTGTTGGCCTCAGAAACTACGCAATGTAGTTTAATTGTTGCATGTCACTGCTAATTGAAATTGCGCAATGTGCAGTTTCAGTCCTCAACAGGCGAAGCTGGACTAGGCATTGTGCAGTTCGAGTAGTTAGTCAGCCTCCTGATAGCTCAGACTGTGCCTTACGCAGTTTTGGCATTCACCCTCCAGACCTCCTGATGGAAATTGCACAACCTTCACATTCACTCACACAGGTATGTTGCAAGGCAATCCTCGAGCTCTTTTCTGGTTTTCGATAGACAGATATCTTGCCATGAGTGTTGCGATATCTATAGGCATCACAGGTGTTTGTATGTCTCTCAATAGCACAAATACAACGACTTCCTGGAGAGCAAAGTCAAAGACACTGATAAGAGCGCAATTGGGGATACAGTTGGTCAAGTGTCTATGACCTTGCCTATCCAAAAAGACATAAATTTGTTCATGGACAAGGATATCAATATCAATGGCGATAAAATCACATTTGAGCAACACCATCAGCAGAAACAGAAGGCATCACACCCGCGTGTGACGAATGGGAGAGGGAGGTTGTTGACAGAATAGAGGCAGAGAAAATCTCCAAGTTCAAATCCAATCCACTCATGATGAAAGCAGCTTTGGAGATTGAGGCTATGAGGTGATGATGCAACATGAAGATCGCACGAAGGTAGAGAACGGAAAAGAGAAGGAATTTCATGTGCTAAAGCAGCAATTCAAGGAATAACAAGAGCTGCATAGATGAGAGAATGATTTATAGCTAGAACAGGTACAGCTGGAACAAGAGCTGCATAGATGAGAGAATGATTTATTGTTGGAATAGGTACAACAGGAGGCCAAACATGTAAAAATGGATAAAATTGCACCCGTACAAGTTGTAGATCCAGCCCAGCAGCTGGAACAGAGCAGACAATGTGAGAAGTGTTGTTGATCGCATGCAAAGGAATTTAGCAACATGTATGTCATTGCACGCAGGCATGTGATCACACCCATTTGGCACACTCACTGAGGTGAATACAAGAAGCGAGTCCAAATGGAGTTAAACCTGTACTTCAACAAGTTGATGTGCATGGTCACTAGCACACACTTGGAGATCGACATAGACAGTATGCATTAGTATGTTGCTGGTCTAGCCATGTTCAAGATGATGATGTGCATGATATCAAACAAGTTGGACAGAGGGGCCATACAAGTGTACCAGGATGCAACAGAGGCAAGAGTTCGCTTTCAGCAGGATGTCACCATTGAACGTATGGACACCATCACAGGTGACAAAGTTTGGCATCAGTTTTTCACCATCGACCATCAAAATGATGTCAAATAACTAGTCTCACCACAACAGTTCAAGTGTTAGTGATGTGTTGCATGGCTTTCTCAAGCCATTTTGTCTCACATGGGTACATGTGCAGATTTTATGTAACGTCTTCTTAAGTTGAAGTTAATGTGTTGATAGTTGTATGTAACAGTCGTAGATTAGATGAAGAGTCATGAGGGTAGATGAACTATCACAAAGGGGAATGTCAAGGGCTAGTCCACCCCTTTCTATAAATAGTCACTCATAACTCATTGTAGAAGCTTTTCGTTAGCCAAGCTTCCAATAGGAGTATCTTAGAGAAAGCTTGGACAATATTGTAACGAGACTTGGCTTCTCCACTACGCAGAGCTAGTATATCTCTTTGGAGGAGCAGGCGGCAGTGACTGTGACGTTCCGCTATAGGAACTGGTGGTTGGTCATGGTTTTATTGTATGACTGGAACTTATACTTCTTAATATAACAGAGACAATACATTTCATGCATATGTCAAAATTTATTCCAGCTATCTTGTTTACTCTAAATGATATATGTATCTATTTTCTTACCCATGCATGTGTAACTATTTTCTGTATATGTATGTATAAATCTTACTGAAATGTGTTGTTGGTTTAACCATCACTTTGGATTGCTAGCTAAATTGCCTTCCATGCTGTGATGAATCTTTTTTCATGTGTTCCCTTCTTAATTTTGTGTTATCACAGGATTGCAAGGGGTGCACTCACCTCATCCTCCATGTGTTAGAACCGCTTGTGCACCTTCCTTGACATGCTACAATTTTCACACCCTTTCTACCAACATGGCCACCTTACTTGTGTCTGTGCAAAACTGCGGCCAAGGTGATACCGTATGACCCACTAATAGGACTCCTTGTTGTAGGGAAAAGTATCCGATTCGGATGACCCTATCCCACTCTAAGGGTGATAGTACCTCAGCAACAACTGTAAAGAAAACTACTTAAGGTTTACTTCTTTACGAAAGCAAGAGAGAATGAAGAAATGCACTAACCGTTGCCTTGCGCTTAGTGTCAAATCCAAACTCTTCTCTTTGCTGCTTGCTCCCAGCTCCTTGCTCTTTTGCTGGCCCAGCTACAATGAGATCCTGCAAAATAACAAAGAAGGAAACTACAAGAAGCATGCAATCATAACTGATTCAAGGATTAGCATAAATCAAATATACAATTATCACAATACATCATTGAAACAAGTGCATATAGAAGAACCTCAATAGCTTTTATTAATGGAAGAAGTAAAGTTCTGAGAGTATTACAACCATTGAAGGCCCCAATCCAGCAACACTTCCCAGCATAAAGAATTTCTCCTCTTCACCTCCTTCAAGCAATCACCCAATAGTTCTAAAGTGAAACCAACAGCATATCATTACTTTGCACAAAATTCTAGCCCCCTGAGCTCATAGGAGAGAGCTCAATATATAGATGAATTGAGAAAGGATGAGTCAGCTTGCAACTGATGTGTAGCTGCCTTGTGTCCTCTCTCTCTTCAGTTGATCTTCAGTTCTTGAGTCCACTTGGAGAACCTTGCTTCCACTTGGAGAAACAGAGCCTCTGACTCATCACAAGGCGAAATCCCTGATCCAAGTGTCATTTTTGGAAGATTCCAGAGCAATGACTCAGTGTGCCACTTGTCCCATCTCGCTCAGCGCAGGTGGTCTTTGTTCTACCTGCTTTGCAACGCAGGTACACCATGGAGGAGTTGAGTTTTAGCGCAGAAGCCTAGTGGAGCACCTGCTTTGATTTTAGGATTACTTGTTTTTGAGTGTTTTCAGGTGGAGAACTGATCTGAGAGCTGTTGGTTTGCTGATCTTGTTCCTCTAGGGGTAGGAACATCATGTTTAGGGACTTTGGATCCCTTGGATTATTGACAATTCATGCCTGATGCTGCAAGGCACAAAATTGTCTATAACAGATGCCCCCTAAAGTATGATGTCGTTTATCGGGTGAAATGCTTTATTAGGAGGATCCGAAGTTCATTCAATCTGCTGAGAAGTGTCCTGTAATAAGATACAATACAATACATTATTTTTCATATTTTTTCATGATCTAGCTGAGGCAGGCATTCCCATGCTCAGCTTTATAAATTCATTTTGGTACATAGCACAGACGATCGTCTGATGATAGACTGATAATTCTCTGCTGAAATTATCATCCTTTGAGAAGGATGATCATCTGCTGCAATGATGTACATATCAAATGTCTTTATATCCTGAATATATATCGCAGCCCGGATGGATGAAACTAGATCCGGGGTCTTCAATCTCTTCCGATCTCCACTCGATGTACAAGTCGATCCATGTGAGAATTTCTTGAAGTCGAACATGGAAAGACATCGCTTGATTACCGGTCAATGATGTAAACCGTTAACAAGCGCGAGAGGAATCACCGATAAGGATGATGACCCTCAAGGTACAGCAGTACAATTCACATGGTGGGAATAAAGGACTTGGCGTCGACCACCATGCAAAATCTTCTGGTCGAAGGTCATTGATGTATACCTGTCGCCGGAAGTGAGAAACTTGCCATTGAGGCATGCAAGCTTCAAAGTACTGAAGGGGTTGTTCCTAGATCAACTCCTTGGATAATGAGCTGATGTCGACAAGGAGCGATCCGTCAAAGGAGGGCCTTAATGAATCCCACATCAGTGACACGGAATGGAGCTAGTGATTGTGATGAGGTGAAAACAAACTGTGATGTATGATTCAGGGTGGCGGTCATGAAATGGATGAAGGACAATGTATGGCAGTGGATGGGACACGGTTGACTCTTTGCAGAACAACATCTCTTGAACATATAACGACACTGATGTGATGGATTGGTAGCATTACCCCAAATGTGGATGGTGTGGCGAGGACCATGGTGATGAGACCGGTGAATGAAACAACCCAACCCGACGTGATATGGAGGACAAAGTGTCATGTTCAAGAGCGACTTGCTACCATTAAAGCTGTGAGGTTCTCCCAATTTTTCCCCAGTCATTGCTGACCAGTACCTCTTTATTTTTATCAAGCTTGAGGAGGATAACATATGCTTGTTCTATAACCTGCCCTTCGGGCAAGACCATCGCTATGTTTTAACGAGCCTAGCGATAGGGAAACTCGTTCTCGTCTAAAGACAAGTTTGTCGCTATTTAATGAATTTAACGAGTCTAACGACAAGGATAACTCGGTCCTTTTCATTTTTAGAGAGTCTGAAAAGGTACATAAAGTCAACTCCAGAATTCCTTTTTCTTCATCTAATCCCTTAAGTCCGAAAAAGTATAAGACAATACAGAAGGGATGAATTTTCGATTGCTTTAACAAGCCGAACAAAACAAGCGCTCGATCTTTTTGTGCAATAATCCCTCAGGTCCAAAAAGATTAAAATCTAGAGGAGGGATAGCTCTTCCGGTTGTTTAACGAGCTGGAAGGCCAAAACTCGGCAAACTTTTCATATTTTACGAGTCAGGAGAAAAGAGCTCAAAGAAGACTCGTCTTTTGAGGAACGAGTGATAAGCAGGGATAGCAGCAGATTCCAGGTACAGGTTGGAATTTTCCAATCACGGCAGTGTCACAAGGATGGCTAAGTGAAATCACTCTTCGCAGCTGTTCCTCAAAATGGGTAAACAAACATATGGAGATGAACGATTGGCCAAATGAACGGATGGAGGTGAGACTGCAAGAACACGACCAAGGGCTTTAATATGGCTGTCAAAGGTTACATTTACCAAGGTTATTTACCGGTTCATTTTTTCTGGGTGAGCTTGAACTCTAGGGGAAGATTGCTCACAACTTATGTTTATTTTTTAACGAGCATGAACTATGTGCTAAAACTGCTCGGATCTTGCGTTTATTTTTTAACGAGCATGAACTGTGTGCTAAAACTGCTCGAATATACCAGTCTTAATACAAGGAACGCCTCAGGTGAGGTAGTCATATTTAAGGAGCTATACCTCACTAGTTACTCCAATTTGGCAAGTTTTAACTTTTGCCCCACATCCTTTCTTTATGCAAGCTGGAAACGGCTAATCCTACGAGTTTAACGGGTTAGACCTACAGGTTTAAAGGGAGGACCTAAAAATTTAAAAAATAAATAGTCGTCCCATGCTTGCACTCCAAAAGGTTCGCATGCCCCCAGGTATAAAGTATAATTTCAAGGCTACCCCTCCTCTGTCCCACCTCTGTTTTTCTACTTGTCGTCTTGCTATATTTTTAACGATACTTGTCTTCTTGTTATTTTTTGGTGCCGACGGTACTTGTCTTCCCATCAGTTCACTTTTTGATTTTTGCAAGATTGCAACAGATAAAACATTGGCGTTACGGAGGGAGGTTTGCCTCTTACTTATTATCCGAAAAATGGTTTTGTTCGCTGCCGCAAACTAAACTCTTTTTTCCGGCGATGTCTATTACTAGGTTACTAAAGATGGTGACCACTTGTTGCAGCAATTTCATCTCTTTCTTTGGAGGCTACCCCTACTTATCCTTCAAAACATATGTTTTAATGGGTGAGGCTTGCCTTCAAAGATGGTGGCTACTTGCCGCCACAAATGGATCTCCTCCCTCGGCATCCTACTTACCTAGACAAGGGGAGTGAGAAGCTGATTATCTCACTCACATAACTTTGACAAAAGAACTTTATCCTAGAACAACCCTCTCTTCCATGCCGGACGGGGTACGGACTAGTCATATTCTTTTGTGGAAATTAACTTTATACCCAAGGTTTTCTCTGCCCAAGGCAGGCCAGGGTGCATGCCCCCTGGGTCCCAGTTCTTTCTTCGGAATCACTCGCATTCATCGGGAAGTAGAACCGGGGGTGGAGACATTCCTTGAGTGAATAAACCGTTAAGGGATGGTATTTGACTATTTGCGATGCGTGATCCTGGAAATGAAAGTTGGTCTACGAGCTTGACCATTCTTCCTTCGTGCGGAAAACACATAACTCTGAAGAGTGAGGACACTATCGCCTCCATGCAATATATATAGTCTCGTCCAAGGAGTAAGTTATACACCAAGGGTCCCTGGACGACCATGACGTTCATATGAACTGTCTTCCCCTTCAATGTAACGGGAACATTGGGGAGAATCCCTAACGGGCGACTGGTTCCTTTATCAAAACCTGATAGATTTCTCATCTCAGGTAAAAGCGCCGGGGAACCCAGTGCTTTCCAAGCAATAGAGGAAAGGATACTCACAGATGCCCCTTCATCAATGATAGTTCCAGCCATCACCATTCTGTAGATTTGGACGATGATTCTGAATGGAATACTGGCTGGTAACCGGGGTCTGCCTAGTTGATTCCAATCAAAGGACACAACCAGGTTGCTTGGTGGTGGGACCGAATACACGGCCGGATATGACCCTGACGATGTTCCTTCCTGCGATAAAGGAATGGGTGCATTGCCCTGATGCTCATCAGAGTCTGTGTTGATGAAAAGAATCTGGATGGTGTCATCCTTGTTCTCTTCAGTGAGGGTGTCATTTGAAGATGAATCTTCAACGACGGTGTCATTTGAGGATGAAACCTTTGAAGGAAGAACCGGGTCAACCGCCGTTTGAACCTTTAGACTTTCGTCTGGTCTGGATTCAGTAGGTTCATTCTCAATGACCGACACTTCAGCTGACCACTTGATCGGGCCGGCTGGATTTTCAACTATCGAGGGACTTGGCACGAGTTTTTGGTATCCAGGAGGAAGTCGTAACGGTGAAACCGGACGATCTTCCAAAACTCTCTTCGCCTCATCTAAGAATGGACAACGGTGGATGGCGTGATCGCCTTCACACAGTCTGCAGGGTGATCTTGGTCTCCCTCTTTGTCCTTCACTCTCGCTAGTTGACGGAATGCAATCAACATGTCTATCAGAGGTTGATGCTACCAGATTGTGCAACCTGGGGGACCAGTCCCTTAGTATCCGGGGAATACAAGGACAGTCACGGTGGAAGTGGGTCCCTTTGCAAATGACACATGGCGATTTAGGCCCGGTCGGTGCAGTGTGTGGATTTTTAAATATTTTATTTGAATTTAATTTTATAACATTTTTTAATTAAATCTAAAAGCAAAAATATTATAATTGCTTTTAAGATATATCTAAATCCCTTATCACATTCAAATATATGAGATATAAATAATAGTTATAAATTAAGATCCATTTTACCATATAAGTTAGTCTAATAATTTTGTAACCATATTTAAACTTTATTAATAAGCACATAAAAATTTAATACTTATAATATAACAATTTTTTTAACCATGGATATTCACCTCCACTTTACCATGGACATTTTTAAGTTGTTGTTGTAGACATTTTTGGGCACTGCAACCCCAATCATATATGTCCATAAACCAAGGGCTCCTAAGTCCCTAAAAGTGTTGCTTAAAACTCTAAAGAAACAAGGTCAGCTGATTACATCTTCTCCCAGAAGTTCTCCATGAAAAACTACTCAAAAATGGTCAAAACTGGACCATATTGATTGATCAGTGCTGAGGGTGAGATGCATCCTACCTAAATGCACATGGGAGGTGTGATGCATACTGACAATTCCTTCTATAGGGTGTGATGAATGAGAATAGACAAGTGGCAGAGACAATTTGCGAGGTGGATGATCATGGAATCTTCCTTAAACTTCTCATGTGACACTTACCTCTCAGAATCTCCGAAGGATGAGTAAGAGATCAATGAGATCTCCAAGTGGAATCAAGAACTATCAGAGAGAAGACACTAATCAAAAACCCAGAGCTGACTCACACCTCTGCAAATATCTATATATAGATCTCTCATCCTAGAGATCAGGAGGTTAGGGGCTGGAATTTTGTATCTTGTAAGGAAGTGCTGCTGGTTTCTTGGTGTAACGTCATAGTGTTGGGTGATCTAAGCTTTTCATGAGGTGAAGAAGGGATTTCTTTCTCAAAGGATGATGCTGGGTCAGAGAAATTGTTTGTAATCCTCTTTTCTATTCTTGATATTAATAAAGCTATTCAAGTTTTCCTCCATATTCTTGTATAATTGATGATATATGCATTTGTGTGGTCAATATATATCTGGTCCTATATTGTTTATGATAGTAGATCTCTGTTCTTGGATAGTGTTATGCTGCTTTGATTCTTCAAGTGCTCTTTGAAACTGGGTAGACGAGGAAGCGAGTGGCAAAGATCTATCAAAAGGGAGAGGAATCAAGCAAGGAACCAAGCGCAAGACTGAGGTTGGTCTCCTTCGTTCCCCTCTCATCTACTTCTCATAAAGGAAAACAGAAGTAGTTTTATTTTTTTTGTTTCTAAGATTGCTACAATATTTCTAAAATGGTGATGACCCATGTTGTCAAAATGTTCAAGAATGTTCTGAATCCATTAGAGAAGATTTGATATTGCAGGTTTCCACTTTGTCCACTTCCGCCATATTACTCGGAGGTGGTAGGGTAAAAGTACCCATTAAGGCAGGGTCTTTTAGTAGGCCTACTCAGATATTTTGAAGCGAATGATTGCTTCCATGGATCATTGGAATGCTTCCTGTAACTTGTGAACTTTTGGGGATAAATTTTTGTTGGTCGACAATTGTAATTCCTGCTTGAAAGGGAAATGCAATTTTCCTGAAGTAGGTCGACACAACTATGGCCATGGCATATATCCAGGTCCTTCCCAGTAGGATTTTGTAATCTAGGTTTCTTTCCATTATTTTGACATTAATCTCTACTGTTTTTCCCCCTATTTCAACTTGCAAGTTACTTAAAATCCCATATGGAGTGTATGATCATCCATCAAATTCTTTTAACATCGTTGATGATCACGACAAGGGTGGTGAGCCTAAATTTTTCCAGCAACTCATCGACATAATAGATGTAGATGCCCCCTCATCAATAATTGTTCGATGAACAATTTTGTTGAGGGCTTTCACTTGAATAAGGAAAGCTAGTTGAGCTGGTAACTGAGGGTCATGTCTTTTGTGATTAAAGGATACAAGATTGGAATCTGTTGGGTCAATCCGACCTATTACTGATAATAGATCCTGCTTTTGGGAGGGGCAATTTTGCGGTACCTCAAGTGTCGACATAGTGGACGGCGATTGGGCTAGGTCCTCTACCATATTATAATTTTGTGCTACTTTGGCATGAGGATTAAATGTCAATTTGCGTACTACTCCCTTTGGCGGCTTTATCATTGGCTCAGGAATGATGGGTAGCACAACTTCGGTCAAAGTTGTTGTCGAACTACTAGGTTGTTCATTAGCCTTGTTATTCGACAACTGTGGATTCTTGTGATCTGTATTCCTTGTCAAAGCATCATTTTTCTACTTTGAGCTAGACAACATAAGCACTTGGGATTGGGAGGCATTTTTATTAGCAACTAGTTTGGTTCCCGAGTTTACAAACAGGTCAGTCAATACTGTTGAGGTTTTTGAACTCTTAAAGAGTTTCTTAACTTTAGCTTTATGGGGACAATCTCTCGTCCGATGATCCTCATCACATATCTGACACCCCGCAGGGGGTTTCCTTTGCCCAGAAGGGTTTGCAGAAGGTTTTTCGGGATATGACTCATCTTGCTTCTTTTTTCTCCCTTCCTTTTTCTTCTTTCCCCCTCGTTGCTTCAGTTGTTTACCCTTGTCGGTCGACACATCATTTAGCTCCGAGGCGAGAGGTTCTTCATTTGCATTTTGATCAGAAATCTTACAGGCTTTCGTAGTGTTTGGATAGATAGGTCTAAGGAATATGGTACCTCTTTAGATCCTTGGTCGCGTGTACATTCTACAGACAAAGGAATCATTTAGTCAATGATGTTAGGAGAGGCACCATGGGAAGATTACCGCCATCATTCCCATCTTCCGGATTACCACGAAGATTATTCCAGTGACCTTAATCATCCTTCAGTTTTTAATTTTCTGTCAAATACTGTAAATACAGTGGATTCTGAGGACAATTCCTATCTTTTGTCAACCTCATTAAAAAATGAAACATCTCCCTGTCCAAATCGAGTCTTTGATTATGATCTCGTAAAATCCAAGTCGAGTCTTTCAAAGATCTCAAAGGTAAACCTTCATTCCAACCACCGAGATGAATGCAATGAAGCTTGGGGGTCATGCACCTCGATTTGCATTATTATGCTGGGGGCATGAAAACTTACCTCGAGCAATTTTTATGTGGAGTTCAAGCTTGTTAAAAATTAAACATAAGCAGTGAGGAAATGTTTCCCTGAGAGTTTAAGCTCATTCATTAAAAAATGAACCAATTTCTGGTAAATAATCATCGTGAATGCACTATCATCAGCCTTTGAAGCCTTGGTCGTTTTCTCATCATCACCTCCACTCTATTTTGGCCAATTATTCACCTCCATTTGATTGTTTACCCTTTTTGAGGAACAACTGCGAAGAGTGATCCTGTTAGCCATCCTTGTGACACTGCTGCGATTGGAAAATTCCAAACCTTACCTGGAATTAGCTGCTACCCGAATTTATCACTCGTTCCTCAAAAAACGCGTCCCCTTTAAGCTCTTTTCATCTCACTCGTAAAATATGAAAAGATTGCCGAGTAATTGGCCTCTCCAGCTCGTTAAAGTGACTGTAAGTGATATCCCTCCTTTAGATTTTAATCTTTTTGGACCTGAGGGATTATTACACAAAAAGATGGAGCGCCTATTTTGTTCGGCTCGTTAAAATTACCAAAAATTCATCCCTTTTGTATTGTTTTATTCTTTTTCAGACTTAAGGGATTATAAGATGAAAAAGGATTATTGGAGTTTTCTTTACATCCCTTTCACACTCTCTAAAATTGAAAAGGACCGAGTTATCTTTGTCGTTAAACTCGTTAAAACCGAATAGCGACAAACTTGTCCATACAGACAAGAATGAGTTTCACTATCGCTAGGCTCGTTAAAACATAGCGATGGGTTTGCTTGAAGGGAAAATTATAGAACAAGCATATGTTATCCTCCTCAAGCTTGACAAAAATAAAGAGGTATTGGTCAACAATGACTGGGGAAAAATTGGGAAGAAAACTTGAAGAAACTTTATTGGTAGCAATTCGCTCTTGAACATGACACTTTCACTCTACATCTGAGTTAGGTTGGTTGTTCCGTTCACTGGTCATATCACCATTGGTCCATCACACCATCCATATTTGGGGTTAACGCTACCAATCCAACATGTCAGTGTCACCGGTATGTTCAAGAGAAGTCGCTCAGAGAATTCACTTGTGTCTCATCCACTACAATACATTCATGCTCCATTCTTTCATGACCGCCACCCTAAACCCTATATCATCAGACCGTTTTCACCTCCAAAATCATTTACTCTATTCCGTTCCGTAGATGTGGGATTCATTAAGGCCCTCCTACGGCGGGTTGCTTCTTGTCGACATCAGCTCATTATCCAAGAATTCGACTTAGGGACATCCCTTTCAGTACTTTGAACCTTGCATGCCTCAATGGCAAGTTTCTCACTTCCGTCGATAGGTTTACATCAATGGCCTTTAACCGAAAGATTTTGCATGGTGTTCGACACCAAGTCCCTTATTCAAACCATGTGGATTGTACTGTAGTACCTTGAGGGTCATCATCATTATCAGTGATTCCTATCGCACCTGTTAACATCTTACACCATTGGCCGGTAATCAGGCGATATCTTTCCATGTTCGACTCCAGAACATCTCTCACATGGATCGACTTGTACTTTGAGTGAAGATCGAATGAGATTGAAGACCCTGGATCTAGTTTCATCCATCCGGGTTGCAATATATATTTAGGAAAATAAAGACATCAAATGTACATCATTTCTGCATAGATAATCATCCAATCTAAGGGATGATGACTCTACCAGAATCATCAGTCTGCACTCAGATGATTGTCTGTCTTATGTACATAAAAATGAATTTATAAAGCTGAGCATGGGAATGCCCGCCTTAGCTAGATCATGAAAATATTATGAAGATAATGTATTGTACTGTATCTTATTACAGGTCATCTTCCAGCTTGAAAAAACTTCGGATCCTCATGATAAAGCATTTCACCCGACATCAAAAGATTAACGACCTCATGCTTTAGGGGGCAACTGTTATAGACATTTTTGGGCACTGCAACCCCAATCATATATGTCCATAAACCAAGGGCTCCTAAGTCCCTAAAAGTGTTGCTTAACACTCTAAAGAAACAAGGTCAGCTGATTACATCATCTCCCAGAAGTTCTCCATGAAAAACTACTCAGAAATGGTCAAAACTGGACCATACTCATAGCTCCGTGCTAAGGGTGAGATGCATCCCACCTAAATGCACACAGGAGGTGTGATGCATACTGAAAAGCCCTTCTATAGGGTGCGATGGACGAGAATAGACAAGTGGCGGAGATAGTTTGCGAGGTGGATGATCATGGAATCTTCCAGAAACTTCTCCTGTGACACTTGCCTCTCAGAATTGCCCAAGGATGAGTAAGAGATCAATGATATCTCCAAGTGGAATCAAGAACTATTAGAGAGAAGACACTAATCAAAAACCCAGAGCCGACTCACACCTATGCAAATATCTATATATAGATCTCTCATCCCAGAGATCCAGAGGTTAGGGGCTGGAATTTTGTATCTTGAAAGGAAGTGTTGCTGGTTTCTTGGTGTAACATCATAGTGTTGGGTGATCTAAGCTTTTCATGAGGTGAAGAAGAGCTTTCTTGCTGAGAGGATGACGCTAGGTCAGAACAATTGGTTGTAATCATCTTTGCTATTCTTGATATTAATAAAGCTATTCAAGTTTTCCTCCAAATTGTTGTATGATTGATGATATATGCTTTTTTGTGGTCAATATATATCTGGTCCTATATTGTTTATGGTAGTAGATCTCTGTTCTTGGATACTGTTATGCTGCGTTGATTCTACAGGTGCTCTTTGAAGCTAGGTAGACGAGGAAGCGAGTGGCAAAGATCTATCAGAAGGGAGAGGAATCAAGCAAAGAACCAAGCGCAAGACTGAGGTTGGTCTCCTTCGTTCCCCTCTCATCTACTTCTCATAAAGGAAAACGAAAGTAGTTTTATTTTGTTTGTTTCTAAGATAGCTACCAGTCTTAGTGGGACTAGCAGATTCGAGTGGACACTAGATTTCCCGATAACACTTGTGAACATGCTTTGATATAATACCATGGGCCAATACCATGACTTATCAATACCACATGCCCAAAAATCATTTCTCATTTTACAATCAAAATATTTTACCGTTTTTTTTTTTAATTTAATGTTATTACATTTTTGGTATGGAAAAGATATTGTAATGTCATTTTATGTTATCTAAATATTATGACTCAATCAAATTAAAAAAATTGATTGATTAAATAATTAAAAATTAAAATATTTTGACTCACTAAAATTACATAAAAATAGAAATTACATTAAAAAAATAAAATTAATAATAATTAATAATTAAACAAACCTAGATCCATTTTAACTTTGGATCTATCTAGAGATTTGCTAATTAATAACCCTATGTTAAAATTAAAAGTCTATGTTATTATTTTATGTAAAAAATTTAGGTTATTATTTTTTTTAACCAATTTTTGTTGAGTAAAGGTAAATTTGAAATAAAAACAAAAATAACTCTATGTAAAAATGATAGTTCTACATTTTTTTTTTTTATTATATCAAGAGATATTGTTTTGTCCATTACTAGTTTTTGAGCTCAAGGTTTATAAGAACCCATGGTATTCATGTGGAATATAGTCTATTTATAGGGGGGAATTATACCATCCTAAATCCATCTTCTCATTCTCCCTCTTTCTCTCTCTCTCACTCAGCTTTGATTCACATTTCGCATTAGCCTTGACTATAGATCTCTCAAGATTTTTCGATCTCTCAAGCTTAGAGAGGGATGGATCTTGGTTCGTGTCTATCTAAAGAGAGGTATGCTATGAATTCTTAAAGTAGTATACTTGGATTTGCAAAATGTAAGATTTTTTTTACATAGGGATATCTTAATGTAGTATACTTGGATTTGCAAAATGTAATATTTTTTTTACATAGGGATATCATTTACTTTTGATTATGGTCTTGCCTATTAAGTGCCCATATTCTGGTTTTGATGAGTTTTGATTATGGTTTTGGTCAAGTGCAACGTCTATGAACCTTTCCTATTAAGTGTCTATATTCTGTTTTTGATCAGGTGAAGCGTCTATGACCCTTGTCTATTAAGTGCCCATATTCTATCCATCATCTGGGAGGTTTTTTTTATTGCACCCAAGGATGTTGTCTTGTTCTGTGAAGTTACCAGTGGTTTTTGAGCTCCAGGTTTATGAGAACCCATGGTATTTCCCATGATATTCATGTGGAATATAGTCCTTTTAAAGGGGGAATTAAACTAGCCTAGATCCATGTTCTCCCTCTTCCTCTTCCTATGCGTCAAAACCATTAGTTTTGATTCTCATTTCCCACTTGCTAGGTTTTCATTCTCATAAACTAGCCTAGATCCATCTTCTCCCTCTTCCTCTGGGTATCCCTTGAAACCCTCGGTTTTGATTCTCATTTTCCACTCACTAGGTTTTTATTCTCATTTCCCATTCACCTTAACTAAGGATGAATCTAGGTTGGTGTGTATCAAAAGAGAGGTATATTGTGAATTCTTAAAGTAGTATATTCTGATTTGCAAAATGTAAGGTTTTTTTAAATAGGCATATAGTTTATTGGATTTGAAAAACATAAGGTTTTTCTATGTAGGGATACGGCTTACTTTTGATTATGGTTTTGATCAGGTGAAGCATCTATGACCGTTGCCTATTAAGTGTCCATATTCTACATATCACTTGGGAGGTTTGCATAGGTTGATCATAATTGTGAAACCCTATTCCAAAACAAAGACATCTATCGACTTAATCATTTTTTTCATTTAAAATAAAAATAAAAATCAATAATATGAAAAATATCAATTATGGGGCTGAAGAAAAGCTAGAAGCACTCGTAGTTGTTGGGAGATTTCAGGTTTTCTAATATCATGAGAAAAATGTTTTTTTTTTGTTTCTTTATATTTTATAGTTTGTGTACGATAAAATATGGTATATTAACGACTTAATCATTTCTATCTTAATGGTTAACTTTTTTAAATTCATTTAAATTATAATTAATTAACTTGATATAAAAATTATTGATGAGACAATATTATATAAAGGGAAAGTGATTTGATAATTATAATTACAAGTTGTCCAAATTTGTGAGTGAATGATTACCTTCACTTTCAAAATCTGCATTGAGATATAATTAAATTTGTAATGGTTTATTTATATAGTCATCACTCAAACATGATATTTTTCCACAAGGAGGTCACTCACAAAACATAATAATAAAAATATACATATTTTAATTCCAAAACTAAATAGGTCATTTCAAGTTACAAGGGTTTGTCTATATATATATATATATATATATATATATATATATATATATATATATATATATATATATATATATATATGAAAATTAACGATCATGCAATATAATATTATGTTGACTCCCTTAAATTAAAACATAAATTATTATTTTAATATGATAACTATAATTATTGTTTATATGTGTCCTTAGAGGTATCCCAAATTGTTGTTAGATTCTAGCTAGTTCATTTTTAATCATGTTACGGAAACAATCATAGTACCTAAGGTGACCATGTATATTCATTTTAAAATTTAAATATTTTGTAATATTTTTTGTCAATATAGACAATTTTAAAACTGAAATTCATTAAGAAAAATCATAACAATACTTATCTACTAATCTCTCTCAAAACTACATCTCTCCCTAGACTTTTGTAATTAATATACATTTAAAAAATAAATATTTAAAACTGAAAACTAAATCTCTCCTTAGTTTCAAATGTTATATAAAATATTTTTTAATTAGTACATATTTAAAAACTAAATATTCAAAACTTATTTTTATTCACACCGAGCCACGTTTTCCAATGATGGTCTAAAATCCAAAACCCTAGTAGAAAAAAAGATTCCTTCCCACATGATAGGCTTCTTTGCACTCAGATTATTGGGAGGATGATACTAAAATGTAAAAACTAGTAATTCAAAAATACTATAAGATAAAGAATAAATAAGTTAACTACATTATAATTTTTTTGAGTTGAATTGCAAGGCGCAACCCTTGACATTTAACAAAACATTACTTAAATCATGATCAGGCTATTTACCTGCTCGCAAATAGTAAAATCTCATCTTCCTTCTTAGCTATTGCGAATATATGTAGGGCTCTGCATTTTAAGGAAGTCGCTTTGAAATGTTGAGCATTTTTGTAGGGCATAAACCTCTTCTTTTACTGATGCGAGGGGTTCTCACTTATTTTCGGCTAGGGCTTTGCATTTTGGGGTTTCATCTTGATACATAAAATTCCAAGGGAGACGCAGGGTTATTATCATTGTTTTGCTTGGCCGTAGGAGTTTAAGGCCGATTTCTATTGCAAACCTTTATGCGCTATAACCTTTCGTGCTGATTTTCACCATGTGGATTTTATTAATATGCTCTTTTAGTATGTAATGTTGGATTTTTTAGGCTTTTTAGTACTAAAAAGTTTTTGGTTTGCGAATATTGTCGAAAAAATTGGGGCATACTTAATGATAGACATGGCTATACCTATACAATTTGTTACAACAAAAAATGGGACAATTATATCTCCAATACTCATATTTGTTGATCTCCATCTAAAGATAGGTAGGATGAGTAAAATACATTTCACAAAATCCATGCTCTAACATATCTACTTGGCAACTATTTTACAAACTAATTATATAACAAGATACATAGATAGATCATTCCTAATTTTTCAATAGGCCTCAAAATAAGTACCCAAACTCAACGAGCAAGGATTGTAATCCCAATGCTTTGTTCCATTTAAATTCTTGTTCTCACATTTCTTTCCTAGATTTCCTCCCTCTCATGACTGGCATAGAGCATAATGTTTTTTTAGTTACACTTGCATAAGTGAGAGTTCTAATGTCTACCTTTGTTACCCTTAAGCTGATGGAACATCTTCCCTCACTATCTCTAATCATTGTTCCTCCCATGGATTATTAATTTGTTGTTTCACCATTTTTCCCTTGTATTTCTTCTCAATTTTTCCATTTTCACCTTTTTTATTTTTTGCACTTATCTTCTTCATGTCAATTTTATAAGGACTTATTGTGGCTCATCTCCCACTCCTCACTCATATATTTATATTCTAATACATGATAAATATATTTATATTCCATACGAGTAATATACATATTTCAGTCCTCAAGGGATTGCTTAGAAAATAAGGCTTATAGTCATTACAAGAAATACTCATTATGAGTCCAACACATTGTCACATGTAGGATTTCTCCCTACCACCTGTGCTAAACCTAATTGACTTTCCATGAGAAATATCGTTATATTTCATATAAGCAATATAATTTTAAGGAATATACTTGTTTTGGTTCTTGATGGATTGATTAGCAAGGCTTCAAGTCATGAGAAGAAATACTTATTATGAACTTTGTTAGCCCTTTACAAAGCCTTTATTATTCAGTGAAATATTCACCATGATCTTACAAGATTTTATAATGCAATGAAAGATTCACCATGATTTTACAAGATAATATAATTTGGTTAGAGATTCGCCAAAAACATTATATATACATATTATATTATTGATAAAATCACCTTCCATTTTTCCTATGTATCATGGGGATTCTCTCATTTATTATATATATAAATTTAGGGAGGTTTTAAAAATTTTCCCTATAACAAAGTCTCAGCGATTTAATTTCCTTTGAAAGTCGTATTTTTGAATAACTTGAGATTTTCACTAGATTGTTGTACCATTGAGAAGATTTGGTGATTACCTGCAGAAAGAAACACCATGTTTTGTTATCTGAACAAAGGAATCTTGTCAAGAATTTCTATTCCTTGACAAGTTGTTGGGTAAAATTCAAGTAACTATTTGTCGCTTTCTACTTCTCCAAACAATTCCACTGATCCAAGCAAATCTTATAAAGCTTTGTGCGACTGATTGTTTTTTGAGCTTTCTGTTATTGCTCCCCTCTTTGACTTTTGTTTTACTTCCCAGATTGTCTTTCTTACATCTGGAAAGCATTCCTCTTTCTCTAGTGAAGTCTTTGGACGAATTGATTCATATTAGGAATTTATAAAGAATATTTTTCCTCTCCCATTCCTCTTGGATAGTGGGCATGAACTTCCTTTCACCAGCAAAGGTTGCATAGATCAAAAGGGATTCTAAAATTTGATGAGCAGAAAGGATGGGTGAAGCGTCTCCATTAAGAATATGACATATCTCAGATTTGAGATCATCATAAGTAATTATTGGCAAACATTTCTTGTAAGTAGATCTGTTAATTTTCCCCCTTTAGATGTGCCTCTTCAAATACTCTGTATCGACATTTATTCCTAGGATTGGGGAGAGAACACGAGCCTACACCTGGTCGGCATTTTGGTAACATTCTTAATGAATTCCGGAGTTGCCTTATGTTCAGTCATTGGCATCATTATGCATCTGGTCATTGGTTTCTATGAATAATAAAAGAAATTGTTCGGTGGTGATGGGTACATGAAAGGAGCCTTCTTTTTCTTCCTCTCAGAGTCTCCGTGCAAATTTTACAATTGGCCAAATATATGTAACCGGTCTACAATAATTTGCAATGCAAACGTCTGAGTCCGGTGTGGATCTCAATGGAAATTCATGTGGCTACTTAAGCGCATGGATTTAGTGAGGACCGCTGCTCAATTTTGATGATCTCCATTGTTGATTACCAGACTTGGGAAGTGTGCACCATGCAACAATGATGCATTGTGTTGTAACTTCATCTGGTGGTGATTTAAATATGCACCCCTACCGGATTTGAACTTCTTGTTAATGATGCAGGTTTTGCGGCTCATAAGAATGTAATTTCTAGGAAAACGTTGTAACTTGAGCAATATAATACCAAGGCTTTATCAAGTTAATTTCAATTTCGATTCTTCAAAAGCCAACATTCCACATTGCTAGATCAAATTAGTTTTGGGTAATTTATATAGCCCCTCAGTTCTAAAAATACGAACCACATTGCTTGATGCCAATATTTGGTGGTCATCATGAACTGAATTTGGGCTTTTCGAAACATCATTAAAAGATATAGGGTAGTTTCAGTGATTTTTATCCAATTTCGACTTTTTACTTGACGAACCTGTAGACTTGAACTTTTCCATGCGACTGGCCCAAAAATAAATGATTAACAGTTTTGAATTTTTCACCTTCTAATCCTTCTTTTAGTTGTGTTGAGACTTGTGATGGTACGATATAGAGTTCTTTATCTCATGCTCTTACTTTAAAGTTATAACAAGGCATAATACTCCAATTCGTGCGAATAAAGTTGCAGCTCGAAATCATGTAAACCTTATGGATGTTGGGTAAAACTCGGGGGCATAAATGTAGATAACTGTAACGGTTCCTGTGATGCATAGGAGTGCTCTAGATAAACATAAAAATCATTTCAACCTCATGTTGATGGACTGTTAATGGAAGAAGAAAAACACAACATATGTAAAACATTGTAGCCATTGACAATTTACGCGCAAAAAGGTTCACAATAGTTGCTGATAACAAAAGAAGAAGAATATGCAGAACTTGAAATAAAAACATCCCTATAAGACTACTCTCATCGTAAGAAATTAAAAGCATAGTGTCTGATGTGAAATTCACATCTCCACTTCTCAATTCAGATGTAAGAAAGACAACCCCATAGTAGGAAAATGCATTTTGCAAATAATACTATCCACAGAAGAAGCACTGACCTGATTAACAACAGGGAAAAGAGACTAGAAAACTCTGAGAGTACTTCAGTTTCACTTTCTAGTTCCATGTGGCTCTCCTTTAACTTATCCTATGCTTCCAATAAACAACCTTCTTCTAACCCACCAATGGTAACTACTTCATTGAGTTCTATGCTGACATCACTAACAGATTTGCCAGGTGCAAGTTCTCTTTTATTTACATGTGAAATTTTTCAAGGATATGGCGTGTATCATCAGTTCTGCCCTTTAGCAAAAGGTACCTTGGGGATTCTGGTACTACAACATAGAATAGAAATATAATCAATAGAGGTGTCAAAGATAGTCGAAGTAACCACCTCCAACCATGTTAACATCACGATGTGGCTTTCAAGAACACTCTATGAAATTTCAAAAAACGGAGTTGATGTCACCCACAATAGTATTGATCCTTGGGAAAATTATGTTTTCTTCACACCTCCTTGCAACTCAATTAGTGAGGATAGTGTGCCATATTTGATCAATTTTTAATCTAGTCTTCTATATTGGGAAATCTATTGGCTCGGTAAACATTGAGAAGAAGTAACTTTCAGTATTATCTAATGTGTTAATTATTAAAGCTTCTAATGTTTATGGAAATGGAATTATTTGACCCTTGACTACAGCTTCAAGACTATAAGGATGAGAAAATCCACCAATTGAAAGAATAGGGTCTAGCATTTTCCACAGGGTCCATAAAATTTTGCAATTTTTAATCTCGTGTTGGAACTCCCTTAAACATCTCCAATAATTTAGTTATTCTAGAATAAACTACAACATCTGGGTCCCACTGGAGACAACGGTTTTCTTTCAAAAAGCCGAGTATCATAGGTCAGTGGCCTTTGTTGGGAACGAAGTCCAAAATTATAAAAACCCTGAAATATGAAAAATTGAAATTTGAAACCTCTACAAACCTTTAACTAAAAAATGAATGGAATAAGTTCAACTGAAAATAAAATGCTCACTGGTTGAGATTATTTATGCATAGGTTCTTACCTATGTACATGACTGATGTCAATCAGGTGAAGTCATCTTCCAATGGTACTAGGTTAACATTTGAGTGCTAGGTCGAAGACCATGTCCGTGAATTTTGAAAATACAATTCATCCTCAATAGAAAATAAACTATCCATAAGGGCAGCTTACAACGAGATGATATGCATAGATTGCTAATAAATTTCTCCATGTAATTTGCTGCAGGATCTTCAAAAGTATGAGAAAATATATGGTCTTGATTAGCTCCAAAAAATTCTCTATCTTTGAAGTTTTCTGCTGAAATAGATTTTCTAATGGAATAATACTCTCAATAGAATAATCAACAACATACTTAATAAAATGAACTATGTCACTTTTATGTCTCCATTTTACATATTTGAGTTTTGATTAAAAATACTTTTTAATTTTGATCTCATGAAATAAAAGAATTTTTTTCATATCACTATATGACATATGGCCAACTTCAAATAGATTGTTTACCTCTGATCCACGAGAAACATTGTGTTCTTCATTGCGATGATAAACAATCTCTTAATCAACTTCTTTTTTACATAAGATAGCATATTTTGCTATGATAATTGGCTTGACATAATGTTGTCCAACATTTCCCACTCACTGCTTTTCTTCTCATGTTCAACACTCAACTTATGAACTTGAAGACATTCATCATGTTCCTCGTATGAATAATATTTGTCATAAATAGAAGGACCAAGAAAATTAAGAACATAAGATCTCTGAGGATTTGTTTGCAATTTAATCATTACTCCTTCTCGATTGTTGAGTAGAAACTCTTGATGTAGGTTTAAACCTCTCCCTATTTTAATGCTTTCTTTATTTGTTTGGAATAGGGTCAAGAAACTTTTCGCTTGTGGGATTATTGAAGAAGAGTATTTTTTAAACTTTTTGATGCAGGAGCATCTGGCTAACAGGGCGAAGAGGAAAAGAAGGTTGACGTGGTTTCTGAGAAGGACAGAGAACACAACTCACTGGACTGACAACATATCTGTCTTTATTTTTATTTGTTGTTTTTATTTTACTTTTCTGTTTAAAATGCCTAAGAATAATGTAATGACTTCTAATTAGGAGTAGTCGTAATTATTTAGAATCACTTGTTTCCGAACAGTTATATTACTGTTGTAAATACATGTAAAGGAAAATGTGCTAGTTATGAAGAAGTTTCAAATATGAAACAACTACTATAATCGACAGCAAAAAAAACTAACAACAGTTATCCAACTGTTTGAGAACAATGATACAAAATGAGGAAAACAAGCCCAATACGGGTTCGACTGTGAAAAATAAATTACCAGTAAAGAATATATTCATTTTTTTAGTGCACATACAATTCCTACGAGCGTCCTCAAATACTGTATAATTCAATGCTGTGCAATCTTTTTGGGTGTGAACGTTGTTAAATTACCACTACAGATTCTGAACCAGAACGAAAAGACAACTAAATCAAACGAAGAGCCACAACGACCAGCACAGGCCACACAATCATAGCGTTCAGGCATATACAATTATAACAGGTAAGTAAACAAACCACGAGAGCGATTCAAGGTTTATTTCCACATAAATTCACAGGGTTATAATATAGTCATCCAAAGTCCATGTACACATTCACATTCTCTTTTCAAAACAATTACAAGACCAACCTAGTTCGCAGACGTGGGAACTGACACGACTACAAACAAAAGCCACCAGCATAGAGTCCGAACTCATTTCTTGAAGCTACCACCAAGCCTTATAGCTAAGGAACCAACAACAGACAGCGGCACAAGGCCAAAGAAAAACAAATAGACCCTACAAGTCGGAAACCCAGCCAAGCAAAGCTAGAACAACAGAATGATTCTACCCGTATACTGTTCGGGGCAGTCGAAAGTCCAGGCATCCATACCAACGAACGACTCCACCCGCACAAAGGCAAATAAAAGAAGGGTTAGGTTCCAACCACAGAAAAACAAAAACAGAGAACTCGGACGAAGACATTGACTAAGATAAACGAGTGTCATTACCTGACAGGCAAGCCATAGCTGTATTTTCTCACCCGGACGAACCCCCTACTCACAGAGGAGCCAGGCCATTAGACTCACGAAAAACAGCTTAAGAAAAGTCTAGCATAGAATAGAAGCTTACCAGGTTAAGCTGACGGAGGAACAAACAGAGCATGCCACCACCACCTGTCGAATTTGGAAGCCAACAAACCAGAGCTGAAGTGAATGTCACCATGAACCTTACAGCTCTCGACTAGCTGTAAACCCTTGTGAGATACGGGCAGAGATTGACCAAAACACACAGAGGCAGACATTAAGGCCAAATATATACACATAGTGACAGAGAATATACATGCAAACAAATCCCGTAATGCAAACCTTACCAAGGTATCGCTGAGAAAACAATAGCATGCAGGCCAATACTTAGAACGATTGAGACCACAACTGCAACCAGGAGCACATCACTCCGTCGACCAGGCAGATAGAACTCACAAACTCACAATGGAAAATACAGAAGTCGCAAGGAATCGCCAGGAGCTCGCAGAGCCAAAGACCGGAGGAACAATGAAAACCAAAGGAGCGCGAACAGTGTAAAACCCCAACCCAAGGTGGGTTTTGCAAAATCCCGAGGAGGGACAATTGTACAATAGACAGACCATCAAGGTAAATATACCGTAACCCAAGCAGATTGAAAATAAAATGACATTTATATCCAAAATCAATTGCATTGCTAAACATATTGTGAGTACATAACACATCAGCGTTTAGACGACGGGACCACGTGGGCTAGCCCCATCAAGTGGTATCAGAGCAACATTTTGAGGAAGTAGAGGAAGATGGAAGTACAAAGACGAGGACGTAGGAGAGGTGCACGCAGAGTAGCAGAAGAAGGTTTGAGAGAACAGTTGAGAATCCTTACAGCTCGCTTGGAAGTAGTAGATGCAGGTAGGTGAAGAGACCCGGAACTTGCGGATGATACTAAAGATGAGGCAGCAACTGTTATAGATGGGTCAGAGGAAGAAGCCCCAGAGTTAAGACTGTTGCGATCGGTACTGTTAGCCAGCAGCAAACCCAAAACGGAGATCCCTAACTATGATTGCAGTCTGTCCGCAGATGTCGTACTGGATTGGGTAAGTGAATTAGACAAGTATTTTGAAAATGAGTAAATCAGTGAAGACAAAAGAGTTAGATTTGCTGCAACTAAATTAAAAGGGCACGCTGCCTTATGGTGGGATAGTGTCCAAGCGGACAGGAGACGAATGAACAAGTTGCCAATAAGAAAGTGGCCAAGGATGGTGGCAAAACTGAAGGGCAGATTTTTTCCTAAAGACTACCAGGTTGAGCTTTATCGACGAGTGCAAAATTTAAGGCAGAAAGGTATGACTGTAAAGGAGTACACAGAAGAGTTTTACCGTGTAAATTTATGTGCTGGTTATACATATGATACTCCAGAAAAAATAGCGAGGTATGTAAATGGCTTGAGGTTGGAAATATTGGACGAGATCAGTATTCTCTCTCCCCGAAATATTGAAGAATCCTTTCAGAGTGTTGTAAAGGCTGAAGAGAAAATCAACAGGAAGCAGAACAAAAGGAGAGGGAGAGGGAATGGCAGAGGACGAGGACAGTCCTACGGCAGAGGGAGAACTACCACAAACAGGGAAGAAGGCAGCAGTTCCAGAGCTTCAGGGACAGCAGAGAAGGGAGAAAGCACTAGAGGAGGTCGGCCATATCAGCGGGGAAGAGTAAATGGTCACGGAAGAGGGACTAATGTCTAGTGCTACAGGTGCCATAAGTGGGGGCATAGATCCTTTGAATGCCCAGAAGCTGAGCACGCTGGCCAGAGGGGAGCATTTGATGCACAGCCTGAGGAAGTTGAAGCACAACCCCTGGAGATAGAAAACGTGGCAGAAACAGGGGAAGCTTTAATTTTGAACAAGGTACTGTTGAAGCCAACCAAGGAGATGGCTGAATAGACCCAGCGAAAGGCGTTGTTTCGAACAGTTTGTAAATCACATGGGAAGTGTTGTAAATTGATTATAGACAGCAGGAGTACAGACAATTTGGTTGCCACCGAAATGGTGGAAAAGCTGGGACTGAAGTGGCTTAAACACCCCACACCTTACAAGGTGTCGTGGCTACAGAAACGCCACGAGCTACTAGTTGATGAACAGTGCGAGGTTGAATTTCACATTGGCAAATATCAAGACATGGTGGTCTGCGATATTATGCCAATGGATGTGTGCCATATACTACTAGGGAGACCGTGGCAGTATGATCGGAGAGTGACACACGATGGGAAGACAAATTGTTATAAATTTGTGAAAGATGGGGTCAAACATACGCTTGTACCCATCAAAGAGGAGGATGCAGCAGAATCAAGTGGAACAAAGGCACTGTTAATTGGAGGAAAACAGTTTGTGAAGCAGATTGAGGAAAATGTGGACAATTATGCGATTGTAAGGAGGACAAAACCGATGTTGCTAAACATAGAAAAATCAGAACTGCCTGTAGAAATTCAGGAGCTGTTAAAAGAATTTCAAGACATTGTAGTTGACGATCTACCAGATAAGTTTACTCCCAAGAGGAGTATTAGCCATAATATTGATTTTATACCTGGAGAAAGCTTGCCAAACAAAGCAGCGTATAGGATGAGTCCGAAAGACAATGAAGAAATTCGTAAACAAGTGCAGGAGTTGCTGGATAAGGAACTGATCAGAGAAAGTTTGAGCCCTTGTGCAGTACCAACAGTACTTGCACCTAAGAAGGGTGGGGAATGGCGAATGTGTACAGATCTGTGAGCTATTAATAAAATCATTATTCGATATAGATTTCCCTTACCCAGGATGGACGACATGATGGATTGTCTTAGTGGAGCAGCTTATTTTACAAATATTTATCTGAAGAGTGGTTATCATCAGATCAAGATTAGGGAAGGAGATGATTGGAAAACAACTTTCAAGACTAATGAAGGGCTGTACGAATGGCTGGTCATGCCATTTGGATTGAGCAACACTCCTAGTACCTTTATGAGATTGATGAATGAGATGTTAAAGGAATTTATTGGCAAGTTCGTGATAGTTTATCTTGATGATATTTTAATTTTCAGCAGAACAAAGGAGAGCATCTTCAACATGTTCGAAGGGTGTTAGAGAAGTTATAGCAGAACAAACTGCTGATAAACTTAAGGAAATGCACTTTCCTGTAGAAGGAGATGGTCTATCTGGGGTTTGTAGTTGCGGAAAATGAATTGAAAATGGACCCTAAGAAGATTGCAGCAATTATAAATTGGCCATCACCGAAGAGCTTATTTTAGGTACGTAGTTTCCACGGACTGGCAAGTTTTTATCGAAAATTTATTAGAAATTTCAGTGAAAATTGTGCACCAATGTTAGAGACCATAAAAAAGGCCAGTCAACCTTTTTGTTGCACCAAGATGGCAGAAGACAGTTTTCAGCTTTTGAAGCGGAAGATCACGGAGAGGCCAATCTTGAGGCTGCCCGATTTCAATAAACTTTTTCAAGTTTGGTGTGACGCAAGTGGAACAACTATTGGCGCTGTGCTCAGTCAGAAAGATAGACCAGTGGCATTTTTTAGTGAAAAACTAAATGAGAGCCGGAAGAAATATTCCTTGTATGACAAGGAATTTTATGCAGTGGTCCAAGCTTTAAAACATTGGAGGCACTACCTGCTGGGCAATGAGTTCGTTTTGTTTTCTAATAATTCGACATTACAATATGTAATGCAGCAGCACAAGTTAAGCGATAAGCATGCCAAGTGGGTAGAATACTTGCAGAGTTTCACTTTCGTGTTAAAACACATAAGTGGGCAAGCTTACAAAGTGGCGGATGCCGTGAGAAGAAGAGCCTTGGTCTTACAGGAGAGTAGCATACAAGTATTGGGATTCAAACATTTGAAAGATTTGTACCAAACTGACACAGATTTCAAGGAATCTTTTGAAGCCTGCCAAAATCCCGTATTAAGGAATGCAAGCCCATGGGTGGACTATAATTTACAGGAAGGATTATTATTCAGAGGTGGGCAGTTATGTATCCCGGACTGTTCAATGAGGGAGAATATTGTACAGGAAAAGCATAGTGGCGGATTAGCGGGACATTTTGGCATCAACAAAACTTTGGAGCAACTCGGAAATTTTTATTATTTGCCTAAAATGAGCAGGGATGTACAGAGATATGTAAACAGGTGTAAAGTCTGCCAACTGTCAAAAGGACACAGTCATAATAATGGACTTTACACACCACTACCTATTCCAAGTAGGCCATGCGACTCGATCAGCATTGACTTTGTTCTCGGACTGCCTAGAACACAGCGGGGGTATGATTCAGTAATGGTGGTGGTAGGTATATTTTCGAAAATGGCTCATTTTATTCCTTACCGGAAAACTAGTGACGCCACGTATGTGGCACACCTGTTTTTCACAGAGTTTGTTAGATTACATGGCCTACCCAGAACTATCATTTCAGATAGGGATGTAAAATTCACAGGACACTTTTGGCGCACCCTGTGGAAAAAGTTGGGAATGCAATTGAATTTCAGCTCTGCGTATCATTCGCAGACTGATGGACAAGCGGAAGTGGTGAACAGGAGCTTGGGGAATTTATTACGAAGTTTAACTGGAGAAAATTCACGATTATGGGATCGAGCTCTCGCCCAGGCAGAATTCGCTTATAATGATTCGCCCAATCGTAGCACCGGACACAACCCATTTCAGATCTTGTATGGCATGCATCCTTGGGGAATACATGAACTACGAGATTTGGGAAAGTTGGAACGGAGAAGCGTGGATGGGGAAGACTTTGCTGAAGCAATGAGCGAACTTCATGAAAAAGTCAAAATAAGGTTGCAGGACAGCGTATAGAAATACAAGCAGAAAGCAGATTCAAAGCGACGAGAGGTGCATTTTAATGTTCAAGATGAGGTCCTTGCGCACCTGCGCCGGGAACAGTTTCCTAAGGGCACGTATAATAAGATAAAATATAAGAAAATTGGTCCATGCAAGATTTTACGAAAATTTTCAGCCAACGCTTACGAGATTCAACTGCCACCTGACATAGGCATATCACCTATTTTCAATGTGGCAGATCTGTTCCTATATAATGCCCAAGTAGAGGATGATAATGTGGTACAGCCAGAACGGGACACCCAACTTGGAGACAGTTCTTGGAAGAAAAAATTTCCTTTGGCCCAGTCCCATTAAATTGAAGGGATCCTCAGCACCCAGGTAGCCAAGAAGACATGTAGGAAAGAATATCTATGTTACCTCGTCAAGTGGAGAGACCGTCCAATGGAGGAAAGCTCATGACTCGACGCAGCGCAGATACATAAGGCTGGTTATTCAATGGAGGAACTCATGGAACGGAGCCATGAATTTCTTTTACCCCTGGAGCCTGATGCAGGAGCATCTGGCTAACAGGGCGAAGACAGAAAGAAGGTTGACATGGTTTCTGAGAAGGACAGAGAACACAGCTCACTGGACTGACAGCATATCTGTCTTTATTTTTATTTGTTGTTTTTATTTTACTTTTCTATTTAAAATGCCTAAGAATAATGTAATGACTTATAATTAGGAACAGTAGTAATTAGTTAGAATCATTCATTTCCGAACAGTTATATTACTATTGTAGATACATGTAAAGGAAAATGTGCTAGTTATGAAGAAGTTTCAAATATGAAACAACTACTATAACAGACAACAAAAAAAACTAGCAACAGTTATCCAACTGTTTGAGAACAGTGATACAAAAGGAGGAAAACAAGCCCAATACGGGTTCGACTGTGAAAAAGAAATTACCAGTAAAGAATATATTCATTTTTTCAGTGCACATACAATTCCTACGAGCGTCCTCAAATACTCTATAATTCAATGCTGTGTAATTCTTTTTTGGTGTGAACGTTGTTAATTTACCACTACAGATTCTGAACCGGAACGAAAAGACAACTAAATCAAACGAAAAGCCACAACGACCAACACAGGCCACACAATCATAGCGTTCAGGCGTATACAATTGTAACAGGTATGTAAACAAACCACGAGAGTGATTCAAGATTTATTTCCACATAAATTCACAAGGTTACAATATAGTCATCCAAAGTCCATATAAACATTCACATTCTTTGTTCAAAACAATTACAAGACCAACCCAATTTGCAGACGTGGGAACTGACACGACTACAAACAAAAGCCACCAGCATAGAGTCCGAACTCATTTCTTGAAGCTACCACCAAGCCTAATAGCTAAGGAACCAACAACAGACAGTGGCACAAGGCCAACGAAAAACAAACATACCCTACAAGTCGGAAACCTAGCCAAGCAAAGCCAGAACAACAGAACGACTCTACCTGTATACTGTTCGGGGCAGCTAGAAGTCCAGGCATCGAGACCAACGAACGGCTCCACCTTCACAAAGGCAAACAGAAGAAGGGTTAGGTTTCAACCACAGAAAAAAAAAAACAGAGAACTGGGACGAAGATATTGACTAAGATAAACGAGTGCCATTACCTGACAGGTAAGCCATAGCTATATTTTCTCACCCGGACGAACCCCCTACTCACAGAGGAGCCAGGCCATTAGATTTAGGAAAAACAGCTAAAGAAAAGTCTAGCATAGAACAGAAGCTTACCAGGTTAAGTTGACGGAGGAACGAATAGAGCATGCCACCACCACCTGTCGAATTTGGAAGCCAACGAACCAGAGCTGAAGCGAATGTCACCATGAACCTTACAGCTCTCGACTAGCTATAAACCCTTGTGAGATACGGGCAGAGATTGACCAAAACCCACAGAGGCAGACATTAAGGCCGAATATATACACACAGTGACAGAGAATATACATGCAAACAAATCCCGTAATGCAAACCTTACCAAGCTATCGCTGAGAAAAAAATAGCATATAGGCCGAGACATAGAACGATTGAGACCACGACTGCAACCAGGAGCACATCACTCCGTCGACCAGGCAGACAGAACTCACAAAATCACAACGGAAAATACAGAAGTCGCAAGGAATTGCCAGGAGCTCGCAGAGCCAAAGACCGGAGGAACAATGAAAGCCAAAGGAGCGCGAACGGTGTAAAACCCCAACCCAAGGCGAGTTTTGCAAAATCCCGAGGAGGGACAGTTGTCCAATAGACATACCATCAAGGTACATATACCGTAACCCAAGCAAATTAAAAATCAAATGACATTTATATCCAAATTCAATTGCATTGTTATACATATTGTGAGTACATAACACATCAACGTTTAGACGGTGGGACCACATGGGCTGGCCCCATCACTTTTCATCATCATTTTCATTAAAGGATTGCTCTTTGCAGTCAAAGACATGTTCATAATTAATTTGGCTATAGCCTCCTTGAATGCTCACTACATTATCAACATTATCATCAATTTCTTCAGCAAGATCGTGAGGCGCTTTAAAAGTATCTTTAGAATCGTAATACTCACAACAACCTTAAAAAGGAAACTCGTGTGCATATAAAGTTTTGCAAAATGAATTCAGTACTACATGAAACACCTTCAAGGATGAAACACTAGATTGAGGCAAGGCTCTATACCAAATCTGAGCATCTCTATTTAATGAATAGAAAAATAGCTTCATTAATGTGTCTTCATGTTTGATCCCTTATTAGCCCATGCATATATGAAAATCGTTGAGGTGTCGAGTTGCATTTTCATATTCATTTTCTTTGAATATTGGAAGAAAGGAATTCTAGTCATGGAATGAAGGCATGGGATTTGGGAAGCCAGGGATCCCAGTAAAATCTAGTGGGGAAAATTCATTGGCTAAGAATGTAGGGATAGCCATTAAATCCTAGAAAAATAAATGCTCAAAGGGAAAAAACACTAGGTGAAAATTTTACAGCCTACCATTATTTTTTGTCACTTTCAAAAACGAGACAAAAATATTTAAATCCAGGGAAAAATAACTTCGTGTCTCTGTTCCCGATGCAGAAAAATGTTGTACCTTAGGAGACAATTCCTATTTGTGGGGGAACGAGCGCCCGAGACAATTTTGAGATTGGATAAAAAGATTAAAATGAATGGCTGGAAGTACAAAACCATGAAGGCTTGTAACCAAAATATCTATTTTTGAAACCCTAGCATTCCAAAGAAGAATGGTGAGAGAGGCTATGAGAGTTGCAAGGTGGAGGTGTAAAGCAGAAAATAGAAGAGACAAAGTTTTTTCATAGGCAATTAAGAATCTTTGCTTTAACTTTGTGGAAAGAATAATGTAAGACTGAGAAAATGTAATGAAGTTCCTGGATGTGGAGCGCTTCATTAAGGGATTCAAGATTAATTTTAATAAGTATAATTAAGTAAAATCATCAAAAACTAAACCAAAGCACCAACTGCATCTTACATTGTCAAAAAGAGCAAAATACATAAATTTGAGTGTTGAAAATCAAGAGAAAAAAAATCACTACAACTTCCCAATACTAGAATCAAACTAAAACATACTATTTAGGCTTCAAAAAGATTTTGGACTAAAATACTGAGTCATGAAGGCTAAACTCCAAACCCTTGCCATGTCTAATTTCTGCTTTTTTATTCTCTCCCCTCCTCAATTGTCCTAGAATTAGTTATAAAACTATTTTTTGAAACACTTATACAACTTTTCAAAATATTTTTACAAAAATATGATATAATAAATCTCATAATATTTGAAACCCAAAGAAAATAAAAGGGCTAGCTCTTTTAATGTGTATACATTGTATAATTAGCAAGCCCCTTTTCAACTCTCTGAATTCAATGACACGAGCATGCAATTGACTTTTCCAAGAGAGGAAATTTAAATGGGACCCAGGGTTTGTCCTTGGCACACATCGCTAAGCAAGATCGTAAACAACTTACGGGGGCACTTGAGAAGTTTCGAGATTAGAGAACTAGTGCTTCCGTAATGATTAGTAGTCATCGATCCGTACATGAATGGTTTTGTCCAAACCACTCCCAGAGGCACTCTCTATATTAAAATTCATGTATACTATGGTGTCGAAATTCATTAAAATTCATGTCATTATTTTCCGCTTTATTCTTTTCCAAACAATTCCACTGATCCAAGAGAATATTATAAAGCTTTGTGCGACTCGCTGTTTTTTGAGATTTCTGTTGTTGTTCTACTCTTAGACTTTCGTTTTACTACCCAGATTTTCTTTTTTACATCTAGAAAGAATTCATTTTTCTGTGGTCAAGTCCTTGTACGAATTGACTCATAATCGACATTAGGAATTTATGAAGAAGATTTTTCCTCTCCAATTCCTCCTAGATAGTGGGCATCAACTTCCTTTCACCATCAGAGGTTCCATAGTTTGTAAGGGATTCTGAAATTGGATGAGCACAAAGATGGGTGAAGCATCTCCATTAGAAATATGATGTATGCCAGATTTGAGATCATCATAAATAATTGCTGGAAATCATTTCTTGAAAGTAGTTCTGTTAGTTTTTCCCCTCAGGTCGCGCCTCTTCAAACACTCTGTATAGACATTTCTTGTTACGACTGAGGAGACAACGTGAGCTTGCACCTAGTCTGTGTTTTGGTGAAATTCTTGTTGAATTCCAGAGATGCCTTATGTTCATTCATTGGAACTATTATCCATGTTATCATTGGTTTTTATGAATAATAGAAGAAATTGTTTCGCGGTGATGGGAATGGGAAAGGAGCCTTCTTTTTCTTGCTCTCAAAGTCTCTGTGGGAATTCTCCAAGTGGCCAAAAATATGAAACCAGGATACAAGAATTTGGAATGCAAATGTCTGAGTCCGATGTGGATCTTAATGGCGATTCATGTGGGGAATTAAATGCACAGAATTAGCGAGGACCACTGCTCAATTTTCGTCCTATCCATTGTTAATTCCCAGACTTGGGAAGTGTGCACCATACAACAATGATGCGTTTTCTTGTAACTTTTTTGGCGGTGATTTAAATATGAACCCTACCGAATCTGAACTTCTTGTTAATGATGCAAGATTTATGTGCTCATAAGAATATAATTTCCAGGAAAACGTTGTAACTTGAGAAATATAATACCAAGGATTTATCATGTAAATTTCAATGTCGAGGCTTGGAAAACCAACATTCCAAATTGCTAGATCAAAGTACTTTGGGGTAATTTATATAGTCCCTCAGTTTTAAAAATACAGAACACGTTACTTGTTGCCAACATTCAGTGGTCATCATTGTTGCAAAATGTAATTCTTATTTGTCTAAGTTGTGATTCTTTCTACTTAAAGGAGTATGTTCTTATTAGTTAGGAGTTGTTTCGTAGATTGTTGTGTGGTTAAGTGTTGGAAATAATACTGAGAAGGGGGGGGGGGGAGAGGGGGAATCAGTATTATCAGATCAATAAAACTTTTCAAATTTCATGCTCAGAAACATATACGCTACTTCAGTTAAGTGAACCAGTGTGTACATGCTACCGTGTCTAAGGTAACTAGCGTATATCCAGAAATCTTATGATTCAGTTAGCTTATATTCAGTAAATGCATCATAACATTATTAACCACATTGACAGTAAACAGGTGTAGTATAATAGAACAGATCATCACATAAAAGCCACACACATGAACACCATGATATAAGGTGGAAACCCAATGTGGGTGAAAACCACCTGCTGCAAGTCGTCTCTTTCTTTCTTTAATAAGAATCTTCAGTTTACAATCTTTTGTACTGGTGCAGCCTTATACCAGTATGCAGGCTACAACCTGCAGAGGGCTACAACCCTCTCTCGTTTTCCAACTACTTTTGGAAGGGAGCTACAACCCCCTCAGCTCTTGTACTAGCCGATCCATTTACTAGTACGTAGGTGCTGACCCTACAAAACGCTACAACCTTCTTTCCTACAGGGACCACGTTTCATCAATTTTCAGACTGGATCCATGAGTACAAAACAAACACTGCTACAATACAATCATCAACTTATACTTGTATCATAATTCTCTAAATCACCCAATATTGAATCACTGAAACCCTGTCATCAAGAACACATAACACAAACCAGAGCCCAGAACTCTGCAACAACCACCAGAATCAACAACAACCTGAAATATCAAACCTTATTATGCATACGCTACTTCGCTATACCAAAACCGCGTGTATACGCGCTTTCTCCAAAGGCAACCCGCGTGTAGATCTAGAAATAATTACTTATACCTTCGCTGTCAGATCCGACCCTTGCCAAGCGTCCCGAACAGATAACCAGCAATACCAGATCTTCTCACTTCATCAGACACACATTGCTTACATCACTTTGCCTAATGATCTTCTCCTTATATAGCCTTAGGCACTTCACAATACCACGGACCAAAACCATAGTAACACAATACCATCAACTTCAAAACTAAGGATCGACACGCCCGTCGAGACACCATGGTCCAGAACCATAGGCACAACTTCCAAGGACTAACCGCCACGGACCAAAGGTACTTTTCACATGTACGCGCTTTTCCTGAAGCCAACCTGCGTGTACACGCTGGTTTTCCTTAATGAACCTGCGTATATCTCTTTCTTGTCCTGTTGTACTGAGATCTGTCCTCTGATCAATTTGCCATCACTTGTACCTGTCTCTGAGTGAGTTTCCATCAAGGACACCACTTGTATCTTAATGCCAACAAGATATTCTCTCAACCATGTGTCTAATATAGTTTCGCTATATTGAGACAACACTTCATATATTTATTTATAACATTATTTGGTTAATAACAATATAGATTTCCTTATGGAAATTTAACATGGTATCAGATCCCTTGAAATGAGAAGTACAATAACTTTTCCCTAAATGTAGGATCTCCCTCCATTAATGTTCTATCAACCGTTATCTGAATACATGTACCTATACCTGCAAATGCCCCTCCATCATCATCGTGGGTTTTATCGGATTACCCATAACCATGCTCTGGGTTTTTTCAGATTACCTTCAACCATGCCAAGAAGGGCTCTCAGCCACCAAGGCTAAACTCAGCCATGAAGACTCAACACAACCACGAAGGATCAACTCAACCTTGTAGGCTCTATCATAGCCACGAAGACTCACCACATACCCAACTCAACCAGGGCCTGAGTTTTCATGGCTCACCCTCAACCATGCCAAGGGTTTTGTCGGCCGACCCAAAACCATGGCTACAGGAATACCTGTCCACTTCACTCTCACATGTGGTTTCTGGCTTACCACAAACCAACGTTGCACATTAGTTTCCAGCTAAGACTATCATGGCCGACATTCAGATAATTTGCTGGACTTTGAACCTGCATGTCCAAAATTTGATACTTCCATGAACTGTGTGGGATGGGGCTCAGATTTGATTTGTTGCAGGAGACCCCATTTGGAGGAGGAAAAAATGGAGGAAGTCCATTGTAGTGAAGGACACCATGAAAGTTGGCCTCTCCAAGGTCAATAGCGATTAAAAGGAATTAGACGTAGTTGTGGTCAAAGCCACCAATCTTGTCGAGTATCCTCCAAACGAAAGGCATATTAGAAAAAAAATTCCAATGAACTCATTATCTCGGCCTCGAGATGATGCTTAGGGCTGATGTAGCTTACTGTATACATGCTCTTGCTAGGCAACTGGCCAAAAGTCATAACTCAAAGGTTTCATTAAAGACTGAAAGTTATCGATAGAACATTAACAGAGGGAGATCCTACATTTAGGGAAAAGATATTGAACTTCTCATTTCGAGAGAATATTCTTTGTTTAACCAATTTAAAGTATGAGTCAAGTAGAGAATGGTTATTTGTGTATGCTTGGGAAAGTTAAGAATTTTTTTTTCATTATAAAAATATTTTGGAATTAAATCAATATATATATTGAGATTAACCACCGTGATATATAATTACTAGAGATCATCTCTTGAAAGTAGATCTGTTAGCTTTTCCCTTTGGGTCATGCCTCTTCAAATACTCTGTATAGACATTTCTTGTTACGACTTAGGAGACAACTTGAGCCTGCACCTAGTCTGCATTTTGGTTACATTCTTGATGAATTCCAGAGATGCCTTATGTTCATTCATTGGAACCGGTATCCATCTTATCATTGGTTTTTATGAATAATAAAAGAATTTGTTATGTGGTGATGGGAATGGGAAAGGATCCTTCTTTTTTTTCCTCTCAGAGTCTCTGTGGGAATTTTCCAAGTGGCCAAAAATATGAAACCAAGGTACAAGAATTTGGAGTTTAAACGTCTTTGTTTGATGTGGATCTCAATGGCGATTCATGTGGGGAATTAAATGCACGAATTAGCGAGGACCATTGCTCAATTTCCATCCTCTCCATTGTTAATTCCCAGACTTGGGAAGTGTGCACCATACAACAATGACGCGTTGTGTTGTAACTTCTTCTGGCGGTGATTTAAATATGAACCCCTACCAGATCCGAACTCGTTGTTAGTGATACAAGATTTATGTGCTCATAAGAATATAATTTCTAGGAAAATGTTGTAACTTGAGAAATATGATACCAAGGATTTATCAAATTAATATCAATGTCGATTGTTCGAAAACCAACATTCCAACTTGCTAGATCAAATTACTTTTGGGTAATTTATATAGTCCCTCAGTTTTAAAAATACAAAACATGTTTTTTGATGCCAACATTCAGTGGTCATCATTGTTGGAAAATGAAATTCCTACTTGTCTAAGTTGTGATTCTTGCTATGTAAAGGAGTCTCTTCCTATTAGTTAAGAGTTGTTTCCTAGATTGTTGTATGGTTGAGATATTCTCTCAACCAAGTGACTGTGTATCCAAGATATTTTCCCTATCTCGAGACAACAATTCATATATTTATTTGTAACATTATTTGATTACTGACAATATAGATTTCCTTATCGAAATTTAACATGGTATCAGAGCCTTTGAAATGAGAAGTTCAATAACTTTTTCCTAAATGTAGGATCTCCCTCTGTTAATGTTCTATCAACCATTATCTGCATACATGTACCTGTACCTACAAACCCCCCTCCATCAAAATCGTGGCTTTTATTGGATTACCCATAACCATGCTCGAGGTTTTGTCAGATTACCATCAACCATACCAAGAAGGGCTCTCAAACATCAAGGCTAAACTCAGCCATGAAGGCTCAACATAGCCACAAAGGCTCAACTTAGCCATGTAGGCTCTATCACAACCATGAAGGCTCACAACATACCCAACTCAACTAGGCCCAGAGATTTCTCAGCTCACCCTCAACCATGCCAAGGGTTTTGTCGTCTGACCCTAAACCATGGCTATAGGAATACCTATCCACTTCGCTCTCACACGTGGTTTCTGTCTCACCACAAACCAACACTGCAAATTGGTTTCCAGCTAAGACTATCGTGGTCGACATTCAGATAATTTGCTAGGCTTCGAACCCGCATGTCCAAAATTTGATACTTCCATGAAATCTGTGGAATGGGGCTCAGATTTGATTTGTTGCAGGAGACCTCATTTGGAGGAGCAAAAAATGGAGGAAGTCTGTTGTACTGAACGACACCATGAAATTTGGCCTCGCTAAGATCAATAGCGATTACAAGGAATGAGACGTAGCTCTGGATAAAGGCACCAATCATATCGAGTATCCTCTAAAGGAAAGGCATATTGGAAAAAAAAATCAGGTGACCTCATTATCTCAGCTTCGGGATGATGCTTAGGGTTGATGTAGCTTATTGTATACATGCTCTTTCTAGGCAACATGCCAAAACTCATAACTCGGCGGTTTCATTAAATAGTGGTAGTTATCGATAGAAGATTAACAAAGGGAGATCCTACATTTAGGGAAAAGCTATTGAACTTCTCATTTCAAGGGCATATTATTCGTTTATCCAATTTAAGGTATGAGTCAAGTAGAGAATGGTTATTTGTGTGTGCTTGGGAAAGCTAAGAAAACTTTTTTCATGATAAAATTATTTTGGATATATATAATATCATATATATATATATATATATATATATATATATATATATATATATATATATATATTGAGATTAGCCACCTCAATATAGAGTTATTTTGCTAGGATTGGCTATTCCAACAAATGACAGGTTAAGCATGGAATTCCAAGACTTAATTGACAAAGGCAAAGATGCCCGAGATGTGAACAATTTTAAAGGAGGAGATAAAGGAGCAGCAATAGTGACTAAAGAATGATGGAAAACTAGGTGAAAGCTTGTGTGACTTAGTGTGAGTTTGTGGAATAGAATCACTAGCATGATATATTATGAGTCACACATATTAATTGTGAGAAAGTCTAGGATGTTTTGTAGTTGGATTTATAATTTATATATCTGTTAACTCCAAGAGTTGGAGTGTGTAATGTAAGCCTAATGAGGCATATGTACCCCCATAAAGTTCGTGGTAATCTTAAAACCACTTTGTAATTGCAGGTTTGTAGTCAGCTGGAAACCATTGTCCAGTGTTGGTTTGTGGTAAGCCAGAAACCACGTGTGAGAGTGAAGTGGACAGTGATTCCTGTAGGCATGGTTTAGCTTCAATTGACAAAACCCTCGGCATGGTTGAGGGTGAGCCGAGAAAAACCTCGGCCTGGTTAAGTTGGGTATGTGGTGGGCCTTCGTGGCTATGTTAGAGCCTTCATGGCTTTGTTGAGACTTCGTGGTTTTGTTGAGCCTTCATGACTGACTTTAGCCTTGGTGGCTGAGAGCCCTTCTTGGCATGGTTGATGGTAATCCAACAAAACCCGAAGCATGGTTATGGGTAATACGATAAAACCCATGATGATGATGGAGGGGCATTTGTAGATACGGGTACATGTATGTAGATAATTGTCGATACAACCATGTATATGAAGGACAACCTACTAAACTAGTGGTTGCAGCGGTTGGACACCCATGCATTCTGGTGGATGGTTGTTCCTTTATATGGACATCAATATTTTCTCTTCTTATGTTTGACCACAACTAGACTTTGTAGATTGATATCGGGACAAGTAGTCATTAAGGGGGTGTGTTGGAAAATGTAATTCCTACTTGTCTCAGTTGTGATACTTGCTATGTGAAGGAGTCTATTCCTATTAGTAAGGGGTTGTTTCCTATATTTGTTTGTGGTTGAGATATTCTCTCAACCAAGTGATTGTGTGTCAAAGATAGTTTCCCTATCTTGAGAAACACTTCATCGATTTATTTGTAACATTATTTTATTAATGCCAATATATATTTCCTTATGGAAATTTAACAATCATGAACTGAATTTGAACTTTTGGAAACATCATTAAAATATATAGGGTCATTTGAGTCATCTTTATCCAATTTCGACTTTTTACTCGATGAACTTGTACACTTAAACTTTGCAATGGGACTGGCCCAAAAAGAAATGATTGATGGTTTCAAATTGTTCGTCTTCTAATCCTTCTTTTACTTGTTTTGAGACATGCGACGATATGAATAGAGTTCTCGATATTATGATCTTACTTCAAAGCTATAATAGGGCATAATACAACTCCAATTTGTGTGAATGAACTTACGGGTCGAAATCCTACAAACCTTATGGATGTTGAGTAATCCTCGAGGGCATAAATGTAAACAATTGCAATGGTTCCTATTATGCATAGGCATGGTCCATAGAAAATAAAAGTCATGGAAAATTCATGTTGATGGAATGTTAATGGAATAAGAAAAAAATAACATAGGAAATGTTGGGCCATGGAAAAGGTATGTTTTATCCTCATATTAGCTTAATTTATCATTCATCTTTATGTGTTTATTTTCGTTTTATGAATAAATATAGAAGAAACAAGCACAGAAGATGGATAAAATCAATTATTAACGAATTGGGTAAATTTGGGCACGAAAAAATAACTTTCGCTCTCTTTATATGCAGGAACATGAATTGAACGATCGTTGTTCAAATCACAAAACAACAGTGACCAAGAAAGGAAAAGGTGTTGGGTCCCTATAATACTAGTGATTACCCCATTACTATTGTAGTTATACTCCTTATTAATATTGTTGTGCCCCTATTGCCCCCATATTGTTATTACTGCGCCCCATAAAATCCCTCTATTGTTATTTTTGTTGCTTTATATTATTATTGTTAGGTCGACTTGATTATATTGTGACTCTTTAGACTCCTATATATAGAAAGGAGGTTTTTCCATTTGGAGCATCCAAGAATTGTTCATTTATGTAATGTAAAGGAGGTTTCCCCCTCGAAGAGGTTGAATTTTTGTTTTGCAATGTTTCAGAAGTTGCAAGAAAAACCCATTTGAGAAGAAATCGCGCTTAACCTCAAGTCCAAATTTCCGAGCTTTTCGCGCTATATTTGTGGAGATATGATCTGCGGAAGTTGGTGTTTTTGCAGACTCTTGAATTACATTCCAAACAGGGGACCTAGGAAAAATAGTCATAACTTTCTTTCTGAGCATCGGATTGAAATTTTGTAAGAAGGTACAGAAAGAGGACGGACTGTAGTTATCTTGTATATATTGTTTAGAGTCAAAGGTCAAAACAGTGACATGTGGCACTTCATACAAGTTCGCTCTAGTGAACTAGTCTATAATCAGGTCACTGCGGGAGATTGTGCATAACGCTTTCTTGGAGAATCCAATTTGGATGAGACTAGTGGCATTAGAAATATGACACAGAAGGCTACTAGAGGTCAAAATTTCAGAATTGGATGATTCAAAATTACAGAGATACATCAGATCCAATATCAGGCTTCTACAAAGTGAAAAAAGGTGTGTAGTTTTTTTTAAATTTTTGCGTAAGCTTGGTTTGAAGGAATTCAAAGGGCATAGTAAAGAATTATTATCGGTAATTGATGCCCCAAGGAAAGAAAATTCAAACACCTAGAAAGAAACCTGAAAGCTCTAGCATGACTTATGAAGAAGAGGAAGAAATTCAACATGATATAGCAAAATTATGAGACCAAGTGCAACAAGTGTCACTTGCACAAAAAGGAACAGAATCTAAGATGGATGGTTTAAAGAAAGATGTAGAAGCTAAGATGGATGGTTTAAAAAAAGGAGTAGAAGCTAATATGTATTGTTTAAAGAAAGGCGTAGAAGATAAGATGGATGATTTGAAGATAGATTTGAAGACAGACATGGAAGAATTGAAGAAGTTGCTACAAGAAAGGGTCACTAATGGTGAAAGGGTAGTAAAGAAAACTCATGATGAGAACAAAAGAAATGTTAATCATGATTCCATAGACTCTAATGTTGGATCGAAGACCCGCCGTATTCCAAAAATCGATATGAGGAATTTTGATGGCAAGGATCCCGCAACATGGATATTACAAATGGAGCAATTCTTCAATCTCAATAATGTGCAAAACACACAAAAGGTATGTATGGAAATTTTATATTTGGAACCAAATCAGTTTGTATGGTATCAATGGCTTTGCTCTCATAAATAATTTATCACTTGGGCAATTTTTACAGAAGAATTGATAGCACATTATGAGGATACAAAAAGAAACATTTTTTTTAGCCAATTGATAAGTCTCAAACAAAAGGGTTCAATAATGGAGCACATTGAGGAGTTCCAAAAATTGAACATAAGGGTAAAAGATATTCGAGAGGAGCATAGATTGATGTGTTCTTAGGGTATTTAAAGGATAATATCCAACATGATGTTCGCCTTTGGGAACCTGATTCATTAGAGAAGGCATTCAGGTTAGCAAGAAAAATGGAAAGCAAAATTATGGCAACTAGGAAGCATACCACTCACAACTATAAAGACGGAAGTGTTGTTGCCCCTAGTCTTCCACAACCTATAAGGTTGACACCACAACAATTGGAAGAAAAAACAGCAAAAGGGCTTTGTTAGAGTTGTGATAGCAAATACACTAAAGGTCATACATGTGCTGAGAAGAAATTATTCTACATAGATTGTGAAGAGGAAGAAGAAAAGGAGAAAGAAAGGTCAAAAGAAGAGGATATACTCCAGGAACAAAGCCTAGATGAAGAACAAATAAATCCACCCATATCTTGTAATTCATTGGTAGGAGTTACCACTCTTCAAACCATCAAGATAGAAGGACAAATCAAGAAGAAAAAGCTAATAGTGTTGATTGATTTAGGAAGCACCCACAATTTTATTCATTGTAAGGTAGCAAAAGAATTGGATTGCTTCCTATATCCAACACTAGAGTGTCAAGTGATGATTGCAAATGGAGGAACAATAAATTTCTCTGGAAAGTGCCATAATATCAAGCTATCCATGGGAGAATATGTATTGCCTAGCCCAATGCTTTCCATTCCAATGGGAGGTGCTGACGTTGTACTAGGAGTCCAATGGCTACAATCTTTGGGTACAATAGCTTTTAATTTTTAAGAACTTTTCATCAAATTTTCTACGGAAGCAAAGGAAGTTTAATTAAGGGGTATTTCAGGGAAACCAGGAAAGATAATCAGCTCTAATGGTATGACAAAGCTTCTAAAAAAGGACCAAAGAGGTGTAATTGCACAATTATGTTCGCTAGATGTTTCCACATCAGAATCATCTATTTCTCCAGATCTCCAAAAAGTCTTGAACAATCATTTCAAGGTATTTGAGACTCCAAAAGGTCTCCCACCTATGCGTGATCATGATCATGTTATTCATCTGATTCCAGGAAGTGTTCATCAGGCCGTACAGATATCCCTATGTCCAAAAGAGTGAAATTGAACGTATGGTTGCAGAAATACTAGAGGCTGGTATAATTCAACCGAGTCAAAGTTCTTTCTCTGCTCCAGTAGTATTGGTGCACAAGAAGGATGGATCATGGTGCATGTGTCTAGATTATAGGGAGCTCAACAAGCTCACTATTAAAGATAAGTTCCCCATTCCTGTCATTGATGAATTACTGGATGAATTGCATGGATCAATTTACTTCACCAAGTGGGATCTTCGTTCAGGATATCATCAAATCAGAATGAAGACTGAAGACATTCCAAAAACAACATTTAGAACTCATGAGGGTCATTATGAATTTTTGGTCATGCCTTTTGGCCTTACCAATGCACCTTCAACATTTCAAGGTTTGATGAATTCAATTTTCAAACCATTCGTTAGAAAATTTGTGTTAGTATTTTTTGATGATATACTAATCTACAACAAGTCTTGGAAGGATCATGTTGAACATGTTGACAGGGTGCTACAACTATTGGAGGAGAAACAATTATATGCAAAGAGATACAAATGTTTCTTTGGAGTCCAGGATGTGGAATATCTGGGTCATATTGTATCTCATGAAGGAGTTAAGGTAGACCCTAGAAAAATTAAAGCCATTAAGGAATGGAAAATCCGCACATCCATAAAGCATCTGCGAGGATTTCTCAGGTTCACAGGGTATTATCGCAAGTTTGTTAAGAATTATGGGAGAATAGCAGCACCTATAACAACATTATTTAAGAAAGATGCATTTTCATGGACTCCGGAAGCAACAAAGGCCTTTGAACATCTTAAAGAGGCAATGTTCCAAGCACCAGTCTTAGCTACACTGGACTTTACAAAAACCTTTATTGTGGAATGTGATGCTTCAAGAAATGGAATTGGTGTTTTTCTAATGCAAGATGAAAGACCCATTGCTTTTGAAAGTCGTCCAATCAAGGGAAAGTTTTTAAGAAAATCTATTTATGAGAAGGACATGTTGGCAATACTCCATGCACTTAAGAAATGGTGACCCTACCTAATGGGAATACACTTCAAGGTAAAAACGGATCATGATAGCCTTAAATGCTTTTTAGAACAAAGATTATCCGCTGAAGAGAAACAAAAGTGGGTCATAAAGATGTTGGGTTATGACTTTGAATTCATCTACAAAAAAGGGAAGCAAAATGTGCTGGCATATGCACTCTCAAGAAAGGATGAGGATGTGGAAGCATTGTTGTGCGCCACATGAGGATGTTGATTATGAAGAATAGCGAAAGACCAGGAGGATTAATTCTATTCTATAATGAAATCAGATTTTCTGTTGCGAAATCCTCCGGATCACCTAATCCCGAGGATTCACTTTTGTCCATTTATCTTTCCAAAGTTATATAAATCCATCCGACAAAATGAACAACTAGTTTGAAATTTCAAGATTGTAACTATTCATTTAGGAAACAAAGTATTTTTACTACTATGACGTTGTAACTCTATTATCAAGTTTAATGAAGAAGATTTTGTTTTACCTGTAATCGCATTTTGAGTGTCTTTCGGTAGTGACTTCTGGAGACTTTGGGCCTGGTCAATATGAGACTTATTGCTTTAATTGTGTCATATTTATTTCTACTTATTCTTATAATTGTTTATTATTGTTAGTTCATGAAATTAGAATTATAATGATTGTTGTGAGTATTGATTATTATGATTTGCTAGATTCTAGAGTTTGTCGTGTTTTACATCTACGTGTTAATATTTACCGAATTGATTAGGTTAATTTAAGTATTCGATTGTTGTTCATTGTGAGGTAGTGTTACGAGAGATCTCAAGCTTATATTTGATTTCTTTCCATGAGATGTTTGAATAGTTACTTGCTATTCATTTGTTGTAGCTTTCCTTCATGCTAAATGAGTTATTGTCTCTACGAGTTAGATTTGCTAATAGTGATTCCTTTTACTTGCATTCCGATTCAATTCTTTACATAATAGATTAAAGTAGATTTCGAAATGCTTTAAAGATTTCTTTTAGAATTGTTTTGGATTGAACTTCGAGAATTAGATATTAATCATTGAAATGATTCTCAATCATTTCATTATGAATTAGCCTCTAAATTCACTTGCATATACAATGTTGGACGCTCGTGAAATAAAGAGAATTTCCCTGGTTTGATAACTAATGTAGGTATTAAGGTTGCTTTTAATAGTCAACTCAGTGCACCAACATTTTGGCGTCATTTCCGGGGAGAGTGTTTCAAAGTGATTTTTTTTATTTTTTTGTAAAAGGATTGGGTTTTAAAACTTAGAGGTAAGAACCTGCATAACCAGTAAGTAAAGTGCTTTCTCATCATCCCGCTTTTCAACAAATGCATAGAGGTTAAATAGGAGTAGTTTTTGTTTTATTTTATGAATGACTAGGAATAAAAATATAGAAAAGGATCAGAAGCCCCCACCTAAATCCAAAAAACCCAAGGGATCAGTGAACCTTGGGAGATCAACTTTTGTAGACAAAATCCTAAGAAAATTAGAGTCTCAAGCATCAGTAGGATGCCAAACTATATTTGGAAAAATCTCTACTATAATCCCTGAGGAAACAAGCTCACCATCTACAGCCTACGCTAAGATTCATAGCCAAATCGGAGGATCTCACCAGAGATTTTAGGTTACAGAAAATTTACATTTTGATCCTTACAAGAGGGAAAATCATGCAATTTAAAATAAGGATAGGAAGAAACCAGTGAAACTGCTAAGCAGAGCCACAGTTGTTTGAACTAGGATCTCATGTGATCCCAGATTTGGGTAATGTCGCAAAACCATTTCGGATTGAGAATACTCCACTTACTCAAATAGCACCCCCTGAAGTCCCTGAAGGATATTGGCACATTTCCGATGAAATGGCTAATCAACCTCAAGGTCAGACCTCGACATTGGAATACCCCATAGTCGACCAAGTAGCCAATGCCCCTATGAAAGCCATTCCCTTTCAAACCCTCCCAACCTTTCATGGGATGACCAAAGAAGATCTAGATGCCCTATCATTCGAGTTTGACATCCTCTGCAAAGGATACGATTACACCACCAATCCTCAAAAATTAAAGTTGTTCGCTTCTACTATAAAAGGAGCAGCTTTGAGGTGCTTCATGGGTTTAGGTGGACGCATTATTAAGTCTTGGGATGACATGAAAACTTCTTTTCTGATAAAATATTAGGACTAGGGAATGAAAATATTAAATATTTAAGATTTCTACATAGGATAGTGAAACCCTAGAGGAATATGTCAAATTATTTCACTACAATTTGCAGAGATCCCCTCACTCCACATTACCAAAAGAAGTCTTAAAAGCCATCTTAATTAAAGGAATGAAAGAAGAATGGACAGAAACTCTAAATTTGATGGGGAAGGGGGAAACTTCTCAAGAGGATTATCACAAAATTGTGCTCTTATGCATTAGGTGTTCGCGAGGTAGCACACGCATCGGGACAGGAAACCGAGATCTTATGACTAGAGGAAGAAAACCAAATAGTGGAGGTGTAACAAGAGTGGGAATGAGTAACCTCCTGGAGAACTTCAAGACAGACATCCTTGGCACCCTTACAATGCATTTGGACATCCTACAGGCCAAACAAAAACAAGCCTTAGTAGAACAGAGCTTGGCCATTTTTTTCCCACGTTGCCGGAAGAAGCACAACCAACAGGAGTGTCCATTGGACATTTTCCAGACATGCGCCATCTACACCAAGGACCATGCCACTGAGGAGTGTCCATCACTTCTAGTGCTAAAAGTAGTTTTTAAAGAAGAAAAAGAAGAGACAAAAGTTGTATACTTAATGAACCAACATCGATAGTGGCAAGGCTGACCCATAGGTATGTCACAAGACACATCTCAGTTCTTTCCTTCTTCATCATTTAATCAACAACATAATTCTAGAGCAGCATGGCATGGTCAATCAACTTTCTGGAATTGGTAGTCCTAACCATTTCCTATGTAACCTTGGCCAACTCAGTTGTTTCTGGGTAATGGTTGGCCAAATTATCCTTTTACTCCTTTCTGGTAGAGTAATCCATATCCATCCCAGTGGCCTGCCTTCACTTCACAAAATTCAAACTCATCTCCGAATTGGCAGTGACCTTTAGGGATAACTAATCCTCCAATGGGGATGGGTCCTCAACCTCAACCTACATTACCGGCCCCATATCCATTATAGCAAAATCCGCAGCCCCTTCTGCATCCCCAACTACTAGCTCAACCGAATCCAAACCCCAATAACAGGCTAGTTCAGTTGAGACAAATTGTTGAAAACTCAGACTATGAGACTGAACAAAAAGAATGCAATGAACCTAGACTAAGGCCAGGACACCTTATCTCTCCTAAGGAAGACAGATACCAGCCACCAATTGAGTTAGAAACCCCACTTGTACATATACCACCAACTGCGACTGACACAAAAATAAAACAAGGAGAATATATAGTAGGTCATAAAGATCCTGGAAAACTCATAGTTACTTCTCCCCCATTCCTTGAAAGATTAACAATACCTAAACGTGTTCTTTATCTAGACTTTGATCTCGTTGGGGAACTGAAAAATATTTGCATTAAAATTCCTCTCCTATAGGCCATCCAAGATATTCCTATTTATACTAAAACAATTAAAGAACTTTGTGTGAAAAATCTTGTGAGGGAAAAAAAATGTCCACCCACTATTCATGTTGTAGGGACCTTATCTGATTTTATCTTGGGTAGGGAAACAAAGATAAAATATGAAGATCCTAGGAATCCCATAGTTACAGTCCAAATATATGGTCACTCCTTTCCAAACACATTGGTTGACTTGGGTGCAGTCATTAACATCTTAATAAGAGAAACTTGTAAGACACTTGGTATCATAACATTGGACCTAACCACCACTGTACTAGAACTTTCTGATCATTTGATGGTAAGACCATATGGAACTTTATAGGATATTACAATTTCTATTGATTCATGGGAGTACCCAATATATTTTCTTGTCATAAACCCAAAAAATTGATTAGATGGGCACCCTTTAATTTTGGGTTGACCTTGGCTGGCAACAGTTGATGCTTACATGGGTTTCTAAGAGGGCAGCATGACCATTGCTAAGGGGGATGTCGTACAAAATCCTTTTTTCTATCCTCCTCCGAAACCAAGTCCACCCATTGTTAAAATACATAAAAAACCACCCTCATACCTGGAATAGGGCATTAGTTCACCGCTTGAAATAGCAGAGGTGCTTGAGTTTAAGAATCAGACTGAAGAAGACGTACTCAGTAACTTTATCAATAAGCCAACCACTATGAATAATGTAAAACATCAAATGTTAAAAGAAATTCTTGACAATGAAGCCTTGGAAGAGCCTTTTAAAAGTACTGATGATCAACATATCCAGACAACTGTCGCTCATAATAAAAATCCTGTTGAAATTGAACTAGGAAAAATTTTAAACATTAATGATAGCCTCGACAGTGAAAAATAGAAAAAGCTAATACAAGTTGTGAAAAAATATAAAGGGGCTTTTTCTTGGGACTATCTAGACATGAAGGGCATAGACCCACATTTATGTACATATCATATCTACACTGAAAAGGATGTTCATCCTATCCAGAAACCTCAGCGGAGATTGAATGTGCATCTCAAAGATATTGTAAAAGAAGAGCTACAGAAGTTGTTGGACGTGAATTTTGTTTATCCCATTTTGGATAGCAAGTGTGTCTCTCCACTAGTAGTTGTTCCCAAGAAAAATGGGAAGTTCCACATCTGTGTGGATTATTGAGAATTAAATAAGGCCACAGAGAAAGATCGCTTCCCTCATCCATTTATTGATCAAGTCCTTGATAGACTCGTAGGAAAATAGTTCTTTTCCTTTCTGGATGGCTTCAGTGGCTACAATCAGATCCAAATCACCCCTGAAAACCAAGAAAAAACCACCTTTACCTACCCGTGGGATACATTCGCTTACAAAGTGTTATTGTTTGTGTAATGCTTAGCCCCAACTATGTTTCAGAGGGCCATACTAAGTATTTTTGTTGATCTGTTAAATGAAGGACTTGAAGTTTACATGGATGACTGTACCCCATATGGGGATGATTTTGACCAAGCGTTATAGACATTAGAGAAGGTTTTGGAATGATGCATCACCACTGGGTTGTTTTTAAGAAATGTCAAGTGTCACGTGATGATGACAGAAGGTGTAGTCTTAGGACACTACATTTCTGCAGTAGGGATACAATTAGATCCAACAAAGATACAGGTAATTCTCTTACTACCTACACCCTATAGTCAGATGGAGGTACGTAGCTTCCTTGGATATGCACGTTATTATCATAGTTTTATCAAAAAAAATTCACAAGTCATTGTGCCTTTGTATGCTTTAACAGGAAATGTTCACTTTAAATGGTTTGATAAATGTGACACAACTTTTACAGATTTGAAGAAATTAGTTTTGACGGCACGAATATCGCGTGGACCAAACTAGGAGCTACCCTTCACATCTCTACACATGTGTCATATACAACGATAGGCACTGTCCTCAGTCAACAAGCGAATATAAATCCTTATGATATTTATTATATCAACAAAAATATTACTGTTGCTAAGCTTAATTATAGAGTAACAGAAAAGGAATTCTTAGTTGTCATTTATGCAATAAACAAATTTAGACATTATATAACTGGCTATCAAGTTATCTATATACTGATCATTCTGTCATTAGATACTTAGCTAACAAACCCATTACAAATGGTCGAGTGACTCGTTGGTTGTTACTTTTATAGGAGTTTGATATCACCATTAAAGACCGTCGAGGGAAGGAAAACACAGTCATGAATTTTCTGTCTCGGATTCCAAAGATAAATGATCTGTTGGCAGTAGATGACCAATTTCTAGATGAACATTTGTTTTCTGTAGCAGTTAAAATGCCATGGTATGAAGACATATCAAACTATCTCACAGTAGGAAAGATGCCCAGTCACTTGACTGCAAGGGAAAGGAAACAGATTGTCTAGCGTAGTGCCCGATTTTCTTGTATTGACGGATACTTTTTTCATATAGGGTCTGATATCTGCATACACATATGGATTCATGAAGATGAAAGCTACGACATCCTCAAGGTTTTCCATGACGAGCCCTATGGAGGACACTTCGCAGATCACAGAGTGGGGCATAAGGTACTACATATGGGCTATTATTGGTCCACTATTTTTAAAGATGCTAAGAAATATGTCCAGGTTTGTGATAGTTGCCAAAGGATGGGCTATCTTAGTCAATCTGACGAAATGCTGCTGCAACCCCAATTGGTAATAAAACCTTTCAAGCAATGGGCATTGGATTTTGTTGGCCCATTTCATCTGCCATCAAACCAAAAGGCCTAGATACTGGTTGCTACAGATGATGTAACGAAGTGGGTAGAAATAGTAGATTTGTCAAGAGATACGGAAGAAGCCGTAATTAGTTTCCCTTTTGGGTTATTTGTGTGGTATGGTTTACCTAGGGAAGTGATAACAGATGGAGGGGGGCGATTTGTAGGACATAAGATTACAACCACTTTACGGAACCACCACATCACACATAGAGTCACTTCCCCATATCACCCATAGGTGAATGGGGAGGTTGAAAGCACCAACAAGGTCATCGAAGCAATTCTGACCAAGACATTTTGACACATTGGCAGGATTGGGATGCTAGACTAGCAGAGGACTTGTGGACCTATAGCACAACTTGGCGAAATACTAGTAGATATTCTCTGTACCAACTTGTATTTCGCAAAGAACTTATCTTTCCTATTGAATTTGAAATAAATACTCTTGGAACATCAAAGGAAGTTGGATTGGATCAGACGGAGGCCCAAACTAAATGACTTCAACAAATAAATGAATTGGATGAGTCTCGACTACTTTCTCTACAATGCACCACAATTATTCAGAAGCAAAGGGAAAAGTGGCATGATAGTCTTATTAAAAGAAGACGTTTCAAAAAGGAGATTGGGCACTCCTCTATTATTCAAGATTCCAAGGCTTTCTTGGCAAGTTGCAGACAAGGTGGCTTGGCCCTTATGAAATTCAAGAGGTACACAACAATAGCACTCTCACTCTGACTACCATTGATGAGTCTGGGCATTCTTTCAGGGTGAATGGACATCAGTTGTGTCTTTATCATAAACCACTCACTAAAGAGTCTTTTTTCCAATAGGTACATAATGATATCACTATGAAAATTTTAGCTACAGGGAGGGATGATTCGACTACTTTACTTCATAAAATTTTTTCTTTCTTCAGTTGTAAATAATGTGTATATTATTTTTATGGTTGGTTGCAATTTAGTTTAGGAATCACTATGAAAATACAAGGATTTCTCTTTTTCTTTGGGTGTTTTTAATAATTGTTGCTCAATCAATTGAATAGATGTTGTTCAATCAATTGAACAACTCCAATTTTTCCTTTTTATGTATTTTGTTGTTCAATCAATTGAACAACTACTGTTCAATGAATTGAACAACTCCATTTTTTTATTTTTGTGTGTTTTCTTGTTCAATGATTTGAATAATTGTTGTTCAATCCATTGAACAACACCAATTTCTTTTTGTGTATTGTGTTGTTCAAGCAATTGAACAACTGTTGTTCAATCAATTGAAAAACTATTGTTCAATCAATTGGACAACAACAATTTTTTTGTGCGTTTTGTTGTTCAATAAATTGAGCAACACTGATTTCTTTTTGTGTGTTTTTTTATTCAATCAATTGAACGGTTGTTGTTCAATCAATTAAAAAACACCAATTTCTTTTTGCGCGTTTTGCTATTCAATCAATTGAACAGCTGTTGTTCAATAAATTGAACAATACCGATTTATTTTTATGTGTTTGCTATTCAATCAATTGAATAGTTATTGTTCAATATATTGAATAGCTGTTGTTCGGTAGAATGAAAAGATGTGATTTCTCTTTGCTGTTCCAGTCAGTCATTCTTTTTTCCAATTTTTTTCTCTTCCATGTTTTTTTAGTAAAACCATCTATTTGTATTTGGAATTTGTACATGAGATAAAAGAAAAACAATAGTATCAATACCATTATCACTTTTAAAACCTTTGATGGTCATCTTTATTCCAAAACTGACCCGGTTCATCTATATAATGACTGGTTGTATATATTCTCTTTGAACACATCATAAAATTATTTACTATCTTAATACCATGTTGGTTTATCTTTCACACTTTAAATTGATAATTCCCTTTGGTATGATGATATAGGGGTAAAATCATAACATTCATTGGCATTTTTTTACTTCTCATGCCATACCTGGCTCTTAAGGAGTAAATGAGCCTCCCTTGCTTTAGAATATAAATATGAAAATATGAAAATGAAACACACATCTTAAATAGGATAGGGGGTCTAATCACGAGCCAACCTACCATGACGATAAGGATGTAACAAGTGACATTCCATTATGGCCACCACACCATGGTAATGACCTTGATAGTTAAAACTATCAAAAGGATAGGATGTCTTATCATGAGATGACCTGATTAGCTTGTTATATCTTGGTGAATGAAACTCTTATTATCTAATTACCATGCCAACATAGTGGTCTCTTTATAGCAAGAAAAAAGAAAATCATTTAAATATTGAAAGGATGACTCTAGCTCATTTTTGGGTTAAAAAGGAACCATGTTGAAGCTATGAATGCCTGCTGGTAGTAGTGGCTCTGCTTGTGGTATTGAAGTGCTATGTTACATTGCCAAATATTCCTTATCCTAAAATACCCTATTGATTCATTTCTAAAGGTGAATTTACCATTTGAACGTCATTTATAACTAAATAACCAACATGCATGGTAAACTATATCTTTATATGCATTATATCATTATTGTCTGATCAATCGATAAGAATAGTCATTAACATTTATCGTCGGTCATGCGTCATCACCTCTTCCACTTAAGGTAAATATCTCTTCACATAATGATCTAATCTCCATTTTATTCCTTTTACGAGCATTTCAAATCTTTTCACATGTACTACTCTAACTGTTTTTGTCATATTTACACTATTTGATTGTTCTCCAACAACATTTATGGGTTCTCGACGCCCTTTCCCTTTTTCCCATGATTTGTGGGTGTGGATGCCCTTTTCTAATTGGGGGGGGGGCAGTCTGCGTTATGGATAGCAGGTGTAATGATTATTAAACTTATTTCTGATTGGAGGGGGGAAGGACTGCATTATGAATGTGCATGTGTAATAATTATTAGATTGTTTTCTGATAGCATGAGAATTAATTATGAAGCTGTGCTAAAAACTATTGATAAGAGAATCAACGTGATTGCCTTTAATATTAATTCTAAAACAACGTCACTGCTCTATCAATAACTTTAATGTTTTGTACATGATTTTCGTTGTTGTTCCAAACTATGAAATTGGGAGAGGAGTGCATGCAAAATTGCAAGTGAACCAGTTACTGAAAAATTACAACCATGGGAGGAAAAGCCATCCATAGTGAACCTACAGTACTCCAAGTATCAGAACAGGCTCGTGAAATTCTTTAGCGTGCCAACTCGATTCAATACCTGACCAAATTATAGGGATTCCATGAGGAAATAACACTTGAATTTTTGCGTAATCTATAGAATGGATGCATGATGGTGAAAGGAAGAAACATAACAGTTTCTAAAGCAGTTATAGCTAAAGTCTCTAGACATCCAGTGGAAGGCACGAGATGAATAGATAAGCATGTTCTTCTGCACGATGCAGTCGTAGTATTCCAAGACCCGGATGAAAAATTGGTATGCAAAGGAAAATGGATTCACCCTATAGCTTTAAGGCAACCATGTTAGGAATTGGTGACCATTATTTAGAGGTATATCACTTGTGATGGATGTTAGGATGTGGTAAAACCTCAAAAAATAAAACTGTTAGTTATTATGAAGCAGAAAATTATAGTTAATTTGGCATTTTATTTAAATTCTCTATTGCATGACGTTGCTAGTCGGGTCAGGAAGGCTAAGGACCCACATTTTGTCATCAACCATCATGGTCTGATCAAATTAATCATCATTCATGGACTGGTCCAGTAGAAATTAACTTGGGATAACCTTGTAAATCTTGCTTTGACCCCATCAGATGAAAACCCAGACTTTAAACAATAGGGGGTAAGTGTAACAAGTCCAAAAGGGACAAGAAAAAGAAGGAATCCTTCTTTGGCCATGGGCCCAGTAAAGTGTAGGCACTCTGAGAGGATCATATCACAACAACACACCCCAATTCTAATAGAGGAAGTAGGGTCATCTCACATGCCCTCTCCAATTCCACAAGATTAATTTTTGTAGGAATATGAGGAAGACGTGGCCTGAGTATTGGAGAATATGGGGACATTCTGTGAGGAAAGGGAGCCGTCTGGAAACTTTGAAGGGAAAAATCATGCCCTTAACTAGTTTTCCTCTGCCGGTAGTTCCAGCCATGCTAAAAATTTTCCATTTTTTAATAAGTTGGAGGGTCGGAGGAAACCAGTTCCCTCTATGAATGAAAAAAATATAGGTTATTATTCCATTGGAACCCCGAGTGAAGGAAAACCCTACAGAAGAAATCTTGGAGGATGAAAATAAACCAGGGGATACCGTCTTAATGAAGTCCCTAGAGGATGAGGCCCATACAGAAGAAGACCCTAAAATGATAATCACTCAGGAGATACTATTCTGTTAGAGTCCCCTAAGAGAGAAGCCCCTGAAGAAAAAAACCTGGAAGATGAGAATCCATGGGGCGATACTGTTCCAAGGGAACATTATCTTGATATTTGAAAAACTCCACTTGAACCTTAAATAAACAAAGTTATGCCATTGCCAATCAGAAAACCCATGACAAAGAAAATGTATAAAGGTAGATTAAGGAAGTTGCTTAAGAAGTACAGGAAATAGAAGAAAACAGTTAAGCAACTAAGAAAATGGTTAGAGAAAGCAGTTAGGGTCTGGAAATTGAAGGTGGAATTGGAAACTGTAGGGACCCAAACAAAACATTTTTCTTTGGAGGATATTGAAGCCCAGACTGAGAGTTCTTGTGTTTGCTCAAAAGGTACCCAAACAGAGAAATGTCCTTTAAGGAATAGTGAGGTTAAGACTAAAGGTCCTTGTATTTACTTAATGGAAATCCAAATGGATTTTCCCACTATAGATGTTGCTATCCAAACCAATTTTGAGGAGAAAACTCAGGAATATTGTTGTATGCCCCAAGGAACAGTTTAAGTTTATGTTCAAATTGATTTTGAAGTAAATTCCCAAGAAAATTGTTGTATGTACCGAGAAGCGGTTGAGGTTGTTGTTCAAACTGATTCAATGATAAAACATGATGATGAAACTCTGACAGAGGAAACACCTCACTACGTTCCTATGGTAAGGGAAGTTGTTATCATAAAATTTCAAAATGAGCTAGCCAAGATTCAAAAGGAGTTGGATCGACATAAGGAAGAACTAGTGCCATTACAAGTACACCAGGAATTGTGGAATAAATTTGAGGCACTTAATGTATCAAAAGATGAGACTTTCACCAATTTCAAATATGAGTAGAAGAAAGTAGAAAAGTAAAAGCTAAGTTGTAGATTGCCAAGGAGAAAATTGAAACTATTTGTTCTCTCTACTCTGATGCTTTGTCTTGTCGATCACCCGCCACCAATTATGGACTATTCTTGTTAGAAATATATCTCTTACTGGAAGTTAAAGCCGTCAAGGTTGGTAACTTAGCAGAATTCAAGACCACTCTAGACTTTGTCAAATGTTTGAAGGAACAAAATGAACAAGCACAACACCTTTTATGTGAGTTATACACGAACAATTTTTTCTTGGAGGATGAACTAGATAGTAATTCTGGCCCCTTCAATGGGGATATTCAATTTCAAGCTTTTCTTTCATTTGCCACCAATCAAATTTAATGGGCTAAATCCTGTAACACTTTTCTAAGAAGGGAATATGGTATATACGTATGCATTAGGGGAGAACCCACAAAACCCTTACATATTTCTGTCCAGCATAAATAGTTCATGAAATGAGCAAGAGTCATGGCTCACTTAGGGCCACTCCATAAAGATATCACATAGGCAGGAAAGGAACACTTTTAGGAAATTAAGGAATCTTTGTTAGCAGCAAGTCAAAGATGGGAAGCTTCCTCTAACAATGTTAGAAACAAGGAGCCATTTGGGTAGAGAAATTTCCAAGCTACCTCTACTTGCCTACACAGATACAACAATATGGCCTTAAGCATCGACCCTGACTAGATAGGGTTCCGGTACAAATTTCCTATTATTTGGTACCCTCCTGATGGGTATAACAATGATTATAATCTTCCAGATTACCATGTAAACCAGGCTTTTGCAATTGTTAAACAAAAACACAGTTTTAGGCTATATAAGGAAGAAGTTTATCCTTCTTATTCATTGACATAACTTCACCTCAATCATCTTATTACCTGAGGACATGAAAAAAGGTAAGCGAGGGAGTATGTTGGGCCATGGAAAAGGGATGCTTTATCCTCATATTAACTTAATTTATCATTCATATTTATGTGTTTATCTTCTTTTTAGCAATAAATATAGAGGAAACAATCGCAAAAGCTAGATAAAATCAATCATTAACGAATTGGGTAAATCTGGGCATGAAAAAATAACTTTCGCTATCTTTATATGCAAGAACATGAATTGAAAAATTGTTTTCCAAACAAGAGAACAACAATGACCAAGAAAGGAAAAGGACAACGTCTCGATTACGAAGGGCAACGGAAGACTAGGCGGATTAATTCTATTCTATTATGAAATCATATTATTGGTTGCGAAATTTTCAGGATCTCTTGATACTGAGGATTCGCTTTTATCCATTTATCTTTCCAAGGTTATATAAAGCCATCCCGTGAAATGAACAACTAGTTAGAAATTTCCAGACTGTAACTATTCATTTTGGACAGAGAGTATTTTCATTATTGTGACATTGTAACTCTACGATCAAGTTTAATGAAGAAGACTGTGTTTTACCTATATTCACATTCTGAGTGTCTTTCGAAAGTGACTTCTGCAGACTTTGTGCCTGGTCGACAGGAGATTTACTGCTTTAATTATGTCATATTTATTTCTTTTTATTCTTGTAATTTTTTATTACTGTTAGTTCATGAAATTTAGAATTATTCTGATTGCTGTGAGTATTGATTATTATGATTTGCTAGATTCTAGAGCTTGCCATGTTTTACATTTTCATGTTAATCTTTACCGAATTCATCAGGTTAATTTAAGTATCAATTGTTTTTCATTTTGAAGTAGTGTTACCAGATATCTCAAGCTTATAGTTGATTGCTTTCCGTGAGATGTTTGAATAGTCACTTGTTGTTCATTTGTTGTAGTTTTCCTTCATTCTTAACGAATTATTGTCTATACAAGTTAGACTTGCTAAGAGTGATTCCTTTTACTTGCATTGTGATTCAGCTCTTTGCATAATATATTAAATTAGATTTGAAAGTGATTTAAAGCTTTCTTTTAGAATTGTTTTGGATTGAACTTCGAGAATAAGATATTAATCATTGTAACGATTCCCAATCATTTCATTATGAATTATGCTCTGAATTCACCTGCATAGACAATGTTGAACACTCTTGAAATAAACAGACTTGCCCTAGTTTGATAACTAATGTAGGTATTAAGGTTGGTTTTAATAGTCGTCTTAGTGCACCAACAAGAAAAAAATGATAATTGCTAACAATTTGTGCCCAAAGAGGTCAACAATTGTTGTTGATAACACAAGACCAGGAATCTACAGAACTTGAAATAAAAAAAATCCCTGTAAAGACTACTCTCATCATAAGAAATTAAAAGCACAGTGTCCAATGTATAATTCCAACCTTCACTACTCAATTCGGATGTAAGAAAGACAAATCCATAGTAGGAAAAAGCAATTGCAAATAATACTATCCATAGAAGAAGCATTGGCCTGATTAACAATGGGGAAGAGAGACTAGAGAACTCTGAGATTACTCCAACTTCACTTTCTATTTCCATATGTCTCTCCTCTAACTTCGCATAGGCTTCAAACACCAAGCTCCTTCTAACCCATCAATGGTATCTACTTCATTGATTTCCATGCTGAGATCATTAACAAATTTCTTAGGTGGAAATTTCCTTTTATTTTCATGTGAAAATTTTCAAGTATATGGTTTGTATCATAAGTTCTTCTATGCTTCAGCAAAAGGTACCTCGGGGATTCCGGGACTACAACATAGAACAAAAATAGAATCAATAAAGGTGTCAAAGATAGTCCAACTAACCACCTCCAACCCAATGTTAAGATCACGATGTGGCTTTTGAGCACACTCTCTCAAATTTCACCAAACACTATTGATGTCACTCGCAATAGTATTGATCCCTGAGAAATTGATGTTTTCTTCACAACTCCATGCAACTCAATTAAGGAGGATAGTATGCAATATTTGATCAATTTTTAATCTAGTATTCTATCATGGGAAATCTATTTTCTCTGCAAAAAAATGAGGAGAAGTAACATTCAGTATTCTCCAACATGTTAACTAAAAAAACTTCTAATGTTTATGGAAATGGAACTATTTGTGCATGGACTGCAACTTCAAGCCCATAACGATGAGAAAATCCACAAGTTGGAAGAACAGGGTCTAGCATTTGCCATAGGTTCCATCTAATTTTGTAATTTTTCCTTAAACATCTTCAATATTCTAGTTGTGCTAGAATGAGCTACAACACTATAAAAAGAAGAAAGCATACAACATGTAATACAATATGAAAGACCAAACAAAATTTATGATCTCACGTCCCAAACATAATTTAACTTCCATCTTTTTACAAATAATATAGCAAGGAGTGAGAGTTCATAGAATGATACAACTGTAGATTCATGTAACTCCCAAATACAAGTTTGTGCCATAAATGACATATAATACTTATACAATATTATTTACATAACCCTTCCACATCCATCCCATTCTCTACTCTGATGGAGGACACAAGGAAGTACCACCCATGTGAATTATCCCTTTGTTTCCTTCTCCCACCATTGATGTTTCACACTATGGAGAATATATAATTTTTTTGTGGTCATGCACACCTCTTATGTGAGCATTGACATGTAAATTTCTTCTCCAATGATCATTTTCTCCCTCCACTCATTCCATTTTATTGATATGGAGCATGTGCTCTTCATTGGATCAATCCATCATTCTAGTGGATTCTCGCTTTCACCTCATTCTTACCAACTGACATTTCAACTTCACACACCCATTTACATATGAGATAATCATTGCACATTTTTGCACAAGAAACCAACATAACATTTCACCCTTCATCCATGTGGTTTTTCTACTTCACGTGCTAATTTACCTTCATCCTAGCTAGTCCATGCACATCCATTCTCTTTTTTCATGTTGGATCCTAGTTCTACCTCCTTGTGCATTCCAATTGTTCTCATGTGTGAACATATTCCATTGTTCATGGACGATTCTCATACACATTACTTGTCTCACACTCAATACCCGTGTTGGTCTAGCAACCCCACATTCTTGGGAATCAAGAATTACTAAGATTGGAAGGGGGTTAATAAGTGAATACAAAATTTTACAATTTTGAGTGTTTATTTCAAAAGATGACATGCTTTTTGTAGGTTCTAACATGCAGGAAACAAATGTGCTCAAAAGGAAATTGGCAAACTCAGTTTCAATGAAGGATTTGGGTGTTGCAAAACAAATCCTTAGTATTAGAATAACTAGAGATAGGAAGAATCGCAAATTAACATTGTCTCAAAGTGAGTACATATAAAAGGTGTTGAAAAGGTTTAATATGCAAAATGCAAAACCAATTAGTATACCTTTCGCTAGCCATTTCAAATTAAGTAAGGACGAGTGTCCCAAGACTCAGGAAGAAATGGCTCACATGTCTAAAGTTCCATATGCATTAGTAGTTGGAAGCATAATGTATGGAATGGTCTACACAAGGCCTGATATTGCACATGTAGTGGGAGTTGTAAGCAGGTACATGAACAATCCAAGAAAAGAACATTGGATGGTGGTGAAGTGGATTCTCAGGTATTTAAGAGGTACCACAAATCAAGGATTATGCTTTGGTGGATCAAACATTGCTCTACAGGGATATGTTGATGCAGATATGGCAGGTGACAAAGATAACAGGGGGAGTACTACAAGATATGTATTTAATGTAGGTGGAATAGTTGTAAGTTGGGTCTCAAAACTACAAAGTGTTGTTGCACTCTAAAAAACAGAAGCAGAGAATGTTGCTGCTACAGAGGCTAGTAAAGAAATGATTTGGTTACAAAGGTTTTTGGATGAATTGGGTAAGAAGCAGGAGTTGGGTAGGTTATACAGTGACATCCAGAGTGCCATACATCTTGCAAAGAACTCTGCATTTCATTCCAAGACTAACCATATACAACTCAAGTACCATTTCAAACGATCAGTGCTGGAAGATGGACAGTTGAAGCTGGAAAAGATACACACTAGCCAGAATCCTGCAGATATGTTGACAAAAGTTGTAACCAAGGAGAAGCTAAGAATCTGCTCAGTTTCAATTGGTCTTTAAGTATGATGAAGAAGATGAGAAATAGCCAGGTCCAAAGAGGAGTCACTGTCTAGCAAATGAAGCAACGACAAAGTTGCTATAATCAGTCTCCAAGTGGGAGATTGTTGGGTGTGGAGCCTGATTATCTCATGTATTCAAAGGTATCACCACATTGCACCCTAGTTTGTAATGGGGTGGCAATGTCACCCATAAAGATATTCGTTGCAAGGGGGGTACAAGGGGGGTGGCAGTGACATTTTGGGAGAACCCCATGGTGGGGTGTTTCTGGGCCAATTCCCCTGAAGCTAAGAATATATGTAAAATTTCCTTTTAAAAGTATACTAATTTTTAGTCAATATGGGATGTTCATTAGGTAGAGATCTGACGGTAGAAGTTATGTTTAATCTATGGTTTTTTTCCCTAGAAGGAAACCCCTCACTATATATATGATGGAATTGTATTGCATCTATGTAGATTTGTATTCTGAGTGAATAAAATGGAGGCGATTGAGAGCAAAGAGGGAGTTACATCGGATCTGTTGTAGGTTGTATCTCTTCAGTTTGCTGGATAATATAATAAAAGAAGAACTGGCTGTTTCTTCGTGGATGTAGCCCAAACTGGGTGAACCACATATATCTATGTCTCTCTTGTTTTATTCGTTTTCTGTGTTTATATTTCTGCAATATTTTATGTGTTCCATTGCTTTGTAATACATAATTTTATAACACCCAGGTCTTATGGACTATGCATGTGACCTCGCCTCCAACTTTTTAAAGGCCCAACAGGAAGGGCTGGTAGTTAGCCTAAACCTTGGATTGGTGGTGCCCACATGACCACGTGCCCATGATTCAAGCACTAGGCCAACGAGGGAGGGCCTTAAGGCCCAGCCCATGGCCTTATTTACCAATGTGACCCTATTTTTCAAACATGAGATTTATGGGAGAAATTAAATTTCCAACAAATTACATCCACGAATGCAAATTTTTTTCTCAGTTAGTGAAAAATAAGGTGGATTAGTAGGACAGTTAGATTATTGGTCTCATTGGTAGCCTCTAATTTTTTATTTGATCACCTCTAGGTAGTATTTTTGTAGGTTTGAGACTAAGGGTGTATAGATCACTCAGGGTTTGGAAGCAGTTCTAGAAGGTTTTTGAGCATGGAGAAGGCCTTGTAGGGGTTTTCTCAGCTTTAGAAGTCTACTGCAATAGCTGTTACTTGTAGGGTTCAACTCAATTTTACTTTTCTCATTATGTTATGCTAAGAGAAGTTTTGTTTATGTGCTTCAATGTGGACTTGAAGTGTTCACGTGCTCATTTTAGCTCATTTCAGTTGGAGTATGGAATATTTGTAGGAGATGCTTTGTGTTTCTATTGTATGTTAGAGTTCTTTGCAGGAGAACACTATCTTGTAGAGGTACTAGCCATATGTTTCCATTACAAAACAATTATGTACCTCCTTTTCCTACTGAATATAAGAGTCGTCTAGCTATGTTGGTAGGCCTAGAGATGTAGCTGAGGAGGGGCGAACTCTGTCAACACATTTTTTTATACTCTTCATTATGCCCCTATGAGTTATGTGGTTTTATGTTGGTTATGTTAGGTTTACATCTGAAGACTAACTCATGACATGAAGCGACACTAGAAACATGTGTCTTGTGACAAGACCCATTTTACGTTTCAAAGGATCAAAAGGATCCTATTTTTATTTATTTATATTGTGGAGAAGAGGAAGAAGAAACCCAATCCATTTTTAGATCAAGCTGGTATTAGAGCACCAGTTGACCAATTTGCAAGAATGGGTAGCAAAAATAGTCTCCAAGAGCTAGAGGAACAACTTTTTTCTCTTCATATGGAGAACATAGAGTTGATAGGGATGCTAGATATCGATGAAGAGGAAAAGAGTCACATGCAAATTCAGTTGCAACACGTGTTAGAAGAACAAGGTGTTGAAAGTTCTACTCTTGTGCTAGCAAGACAAACCTCTAGAATGAAACTAACATGTGGTCATGGTTCAAACAGTGGTTATGGATGATATAAGGAAGATGATGCATGTGCATTTTGCAAGCATCTTCAAGAAGCACACCATATACCATTGAAAACTAAATTAAAGTAATTGTTTGAAGCATAGAACATACCATAAAAATTGACATGGTATCAGAGAAAATTAGAAGACAACGCCAAGGAAGTAGTGGAAAATCACTGTTGGAATACTGGTTGTTGTTGAAAAATAATTATTGGACATGTCTCCGTGGCCACTACCTCTTATTTGAAGACTAAGGATAAGCTCAATGACAAATGAGATTGACATGTCTGCAAGATAATTCTTCTGGATTTAAGACATCTGTGGTTTATATCTTTTGACTTAGTTACCGGAGAATCATAGTACGAACCATTTTCCGTCAATGTTTCAAATCCCAACCGGGATCCATCATCAGGACTTTATGAATGATGATATTAGAAGAGCTTAATTGAAGGATAGAAATAGTTATGAGGAGAGTAGATTTAAGGATCAGCTGAATGTCGACTTGTTTTTATAATATTTAATTGTAGGTTTTTTTTTGAATAAATTATTTTTACTGATGAGTTAATATATTAATTTAAATTATTATTATTAAAATCCTTAACCTTATTGCTAATAATAATAACTCTCTAAAGAATTTAATATTTAATATATGTTAATATAATATTATTAATTTTAATTTTGTATGTGAAATGATTAATTATGTTTAATATATATTAGTATTTAATGAGTAGAAATATTAGTATATTGTATTAGTATTTCAAATTATTTAACATTATATTAATATTAATACTAATTAATATACTAATTAATTAAATAATTAATATATTAAAATAATTAATATTAATAAATATTAATAATGTTAATATTCATGGAGTAACAGATAAGATTGCTAAGATCCTATGGAAGAAAAACATAATCACGCAATTCTCAGCACCTGGAACTATTAGGCAAGGTATGAGGTCTGTAAAAGATAAAATTAATAAACATCAACTTAAGGGAGTCTATAAAATAGATTGTTCATGTGGAAAAAGCTACATTGGTGAAAGAGGTCACTCCTTGCAGACAAGACTCAAGGAACATGGAGTTGATATTAAGAATGAAAGATCTCATACTTCGGCCTTGGCGGAGCACTCCTCAAAAACTAAGCACCATATCTGCTTGTAAAGCACCTCAATTGTCGCAAGGGAATAAAAACATCATAGGTGAAAGATTAGAGAAGCACTTGAAATTATCAAACATCGTCATAATTTGAATAGAGACAATGGTTTGGAGATTAGTGGGAGCTGGCTTCCCTTGATCGGAGAAATTAAGATGACCAGCACATCACATATATAGCAATCGGTAGGTAGGTATCCCTCTCCTATTCTAATATTTAGTAGTTAGCAACCCTGCTATTATAATAATAATAAATATTTAATTATTTTTATTATTAAGTTTTTAATTAAAATCTATTAATAAATCTATTAATTTGTAAAGACTATTTATAAAAATTAAAACATACCCTAGTAAAATTCTTCATAATAATGGGTATTATTAATATTAATTAATTATGATGTCTCAATATTAATTATCAATTAATATTAATTATCAACTATTAATATTAATTATTGTTAATTAATTATTAAGAGATTATTAATTATTAATTATTATTAATATTTATTTACTAATATTATTAATATTTATTAATATTTATTATTTTAATATATTAATTAATTAATTAATACATTAATATATTAATTATTATTAATATTAATATAATTTTAAATAATTTTAAATAAAATTATTAAATATTAATACAATATACTAATATTTCTATTCATTAAATACTAATATATATTAAAAATAATTAGTCATTTCACATACAAAATTAAAATTAATAATATTATATTAACATATATTAAACATTAAATGCTTTAATGAGTTATTATTATTAGCATTAAGGTTGAGGTTTTTAATAATAATAATTTAAATTAATATATTAACTCATGACTAAAAATAATTTATTCAAAAAAAAAAACCTACAATTAAATATTATAAAAAACAAGCTAACATTCAGCTGATCCTTAACTCTACTCTCCTCATAACTATTTATATCCTTCAATTAAGCTCTTCTAATATCATCATTCATAAAGTCCTCATGATGGATCCCGTTTGGGATTTGAAACATTGATGGAAATGGTTCGTATCGTGGATTCTCCAGTAACTAAGTCAAAAGATAATTCTTGATTTAACCTTGTAGGAACATGAAATGTTGGATTGTGTGCAAGGGAAAGTGGTGGAGTTTCCTTCAAATGAAAATGTTTCTTCTAGAACAAAGTATTGAAAATGACACGTCAACTCTAAGAAAATATTAGTTGACTCCATTGAAAATAATTTAATCTCTTATGTTTATGATTTGGGAACTCCTAAGAAAAAGTATGATAAGTTAATAGAGATGTTCAGAATCAACAATTCCAATGAAATCCTCTTTCTTAAGAACAAGTTAAGGGATATTAAGATAGAGATAGGGTATTCTATACATGCTTATTTCATGAGAATAAATCAAGTAAAGAATTATTTTCTATCGAATAGAGAACTTACTACTGATAGGGAACTCACCCTTATTTCACTTCGAGACCATACAATGTCATTGGAAACATTTATCACCACCATTCCTAATAATGATATGAAACCAAGTTTTGATGAGTTATTGGCTAGATGTGCTTAACACAAAACAAGGATGATGGAGTGGTATAAGAATCTAGATGGAAATTAAACTACTATCTTCTCAACTCATGATAAAAGTAGGAATAATGTTGGTCCATCAAATTCAAGAAAGCAGGGTCAAGGATCTAAGAAGGGATTCAAGGGAAAATACAAAGGAAGATTCTGCAATTGCAGCAAGTTTGGACACTATGCTAGAGAATGTCCTAACAATAAAAATCCTCGAAGGGACAACAAAAAAAATTAAAGAAACAAAAAGTCTAATAACAAAGGAAAAAGGAATGTTGTTACTCCTTGAGAAGGAAATAATTGACCTCCTAAGAGGACAAGAAATGCAAGGTATTGTTAAAATAATGTTGTTGGAAGTGAATAATATCTCATTTCTTATTTTTCTATTACCTCTTCTTGGGACACCATTGATCATTGGTTAATTGATAATGGAGCCTCAAGAAATTTCATTGTATATAAGTAGGTTCTCTCAAATTTAGTTGAGAGGAAGACTAATTTAATTATTATTCTTGGAGATAATTCCACCTACATCTTGAGAGGGTTATGACCTGTTACTCTTCACTTGAACTATGTTCAAACCATATACCTTCACGAAGTCTTATGTGTGCCTGATTTGAAGAAGAATCTGGTGTATACTTCTGTGATGGAAGATTAAGACTTTAGTTTAGCTTTCATTGATGGAAAGGTACATGCATGGAACAAGAACATTAAATATTCTTTTACACTTAGGTTCAAGGTTGATGGTATTCATCAATTTGGTAGAATTACTTTGGGAGATTTAGAAAATGACACCTCTATGCAATATGAGCTATGGAACTGAAGATTCGATCTTACATGACAAAGTCTTACCTAGTGTAAGGAACATGGTTATAGGGAAGCCCTGATTTCATATGAATCATGAAGGAGTTTGTGAAGGTTGTGCAACTAGAAAATATACAAAGAAACCTTTCCCTTCTAGTGAGAGAAAGACATCTAATATTATACAATTGGTCCATTCTGACATGGTTGGTCGTTTTCTTGTGAATTCATTGGGAGGATATTTATACTATGTGATATTTGTGGATGTCTTCTCCCGACTTGGTTTTATTTATTTAAGAATATGGATGAAGTGTTTAGATGTTTTTGTTCTTTCAAAGCATTGGTGGATAATCATACATGAAAGAAGATCAATACATTGAGAATTGATAATGTAACTGAGTATGAATCTAATGAATCCAATGAATTTTTATAATAGTCGGGTATTAAGAGGGAGACCACCCTCCTTTATAATCCACAAAAAATAGATTCATTGAGAGAAATAATCAAACAATTGGGCAATCCACCTATGCCATGATTCATGATCAAGATCTACCCAAGTTTTTAATGGGAGAGGTTACGAAAACTATTATGTACATTAAAAATATGAGTCCTCATCAAAAATTGGATTTGGGGACACCTAAAGAAGTATTCACCGGCAAGAATATTGATTTTGCTCATTTAAGATATTTAATTGTCTTGTATATTTTTATGTCTCAAACGAGAAAAGGAAAAATTTGGAAGCCTCTCGGAAGAAAGGTATATTCATTTCATACAATCAAGATTCAAAGGCACATCATATTTATGTACCTAGTCAATGTGATATGCAAGTGAGTGGAGAATTTACGTTTGATGAAGACATTGTCTTTTGAAATCTAGGGACCTTCCTATCACTAGGAAGGATGATGATGCCGCTAAAATTCAATAAGAACCTGCTATGGATGAACCTATTCCCGATGTTGATGGACAAATGGATCCACTTGATCCACCTCCTTATGATCCCTCTATCTCGAAGAAAATACGACTATGGCTCCAGGATACACTTGAAGATGATGAAAAACATGCTTTCCCAAGTGGAACATTTCAATCAAGTAATAAACCAACTAGGTATCAAGGATAGTTGGTTTCCATGAGTACTACCATTCAAACCAAACATTGCACTTTCGAAGAAGTTATGAAGCACCAAGTATGGAAAGATGTTATGCCTAAGGAATATGAATTCATCATGAAGAAAAATGTATGGGAAGTGGTTCGTAGACATAAGGACAAGTCTTCCATGGTCACTTCAAAATGTATCTAAAATATTAAACATGGAGTTAATTAAAGTGGTGAAAACTACAAGGCACGGTTCATGGCTTGAGGATTTTCTCAAAAGGAAGGAGTTGACTGTGATGAAATATTTGCACCAGCTACTCAATACACCATTATACAATCCAAAACTTCTCTTGCTACAAATAAAGGGTGGATATTCCATTAAATGAATGTCAAAACAGTATTATTACATGGCTCACTTAAATAAGAAGTTTATTTGGAATAACCTCAGTGGTTTGATGAGAAGGATACAAGGACACATGTATGTGGTTTGAAAGAATTCCTAAGAAAGCCACTAGAGCTTGGTATGACAGGTTTGATATCTATCTTATGAATTTGAAATTTACAAGGATCTATGTTGATACAAACTTATACTTCAAGGTTGAAAAGGACATGCCACTTATTTTGGCCTTGTACGTTGATGATCTATTTCTAACTAGTGGAGACCCTCCCATCTACCAATATAAGAGTGAGTTGACTTCACAATTAGAGATGGACCTAGGAATAATGCACTACTTCACAAGCTTTGAGATTTCGCAAAGTCCAAGTAATATCTTCCTCTCTTAAGGAAAATATATTGTGAAGATGTTATAAATATGTGGCATGGTGGAATGCAATTTTGTGACTACACTGATGGAACTAAATTTTAGGAAGTTGTGTGGAAGTGTTGCTAGTCCATATTTGGAAAATTCTACTAAATAAAAACAACTTGTGGGAGATTTAATGTTCTTGGTGAACACATGACCAAACATATTATTTTTTGTTAATACATTAGGTCCATTTATGGTTGAGCCTCATCATATCCATTAGGTTGCTAAGAATATTTATAGATATCTCCATGACACTATCAACCACGAACTAAGATACTTTATCAGGGATCTGAGACTACATGGATTTACTGATGTCAATTGGGTTTTAGTGTGGTTGATAGAAAAATCACATCTGGATGTTGTTTCTCTTTGTCCTCTGCTTCAATTTCATGGGTGAGATGGAAAAAAATTACATTCCTCTAAGAACTGCTGAGGCTAAATATATTGCAACTAGTATGGTTTGTTGTGAAGCCATTTGGTTGAGGAAGCTCTTCAGTGAGTTATTTGAGCATGTGTTGGATACCATCATCATTTATTATGATAATCAAAGTGGGATTCACCTTTCAAATAATCCTTTGTTCCTTGGCCATTCCAAGAATATTGATGTTAGGTACCACTTTATTTGAGATATGGTACATCGAGGAGAAATACGGCTCCAACACATCAGGATGGATGAATAAGTTGTTGACATCCTCATATAGACTTTAGTAAATATCAAGTTCTTAGCCTTTAGAGATAGACATGGAGTCTGGAAATACTCTCCCATGAGTGTCTCGATTGAGTTGGACATTGAGCTCTAGGAGCTATTGTGGGTGTATGGTACTTCTTGGAGCTACATGAGGATAGGAATACTGGTTCACCTTCTCATGTGGGGTACACACCCTAGCTTGTGACCATAAGGTGAGTGGTTCATCTTCCCCTATGGAGTACACTATATAAGAATGGGGTCAATGGTTGACCTTGTCCCGTCGATACCCTAGCATACATCCCACCCTTGTAGTCTGGGACTCTAGGAAACACCTCTCATTTAACCAATGAATTGGGAAAAGTGGTTAGGGATAATAAGTACTATTGATGGAGAGTTAGGTACTAATGGTTTCCCTATGATGAGGATGCATGATATTCAATATCTTGATCACTTAAGGATCAAGAGTGGTCGGGGTTTTACACCCTGGACATGAGGACTTTCCTTTGTCATTTTGGCAAGGGTGGCATGGGCTTATGAACCACCATTTTTCGATACTTTCTTATTGTTCTATCATATCAATATTTAGTAGAGATGAGAAAATTTTCATATATGGTACATCATGGACATGACAACATAACAGTAGTAGGTGGAATTCCTGCTTAGTTGAGAGGGAGTATTAGAGAGTCCAACTAGGGCTTAATTCCACTTCGTGGAAGCCCCTCATTTGATGGTTCATGACACCCTTGGATCAACCTTGATGATATCTCTCTTCAACTTGAAAATAAAAAAAAAATCACACCTACAAATGGCTCTTTTTCAAGTCAGCCTAATCTCCCCAGGTTGTCTCCATTAGTCAAGGGACATGAACCTTGACCACCATGCTCACCACTATAAATACACCATATGGCCACATCATTTGGGAATCTAATCATATCACAAAAACATCTCTCCTATAATTGGTTCATATATTTTTGAACTAGTTTCATTTCTCTCATGTGTGAAGGTTTTTTTGCAGCTGTAATTTATATATGTTGACTTTCTTGAAGTTGACTTTGACTAGTATTGACCAAGAGGTTTTTGGAATCTCCTTTCTATTATTTTTATGGAATATTTTATATCTGGGTGCGCCACATTGTTTCTCACAAGATTCAAGGTTTTTTTGCGAAGTTTGACCTATTTTCAACGTAGAATATGACTACCACATTGACCACATGTTGACTAGTGGTTTCTCCTTCCTTTGAGAGAAGAATTTATGGATTTTTTTACCCTCCTTTGATTAGCTTGGGAGGCCGCATTGACTGGCTATTTGACCACATTATTTTGAAGGTTGTTTGACTGGTATTTATCTATTGTTGACCTTACTGGTTAGGGCATGTTGACTGTTGTTATCTACTTCAGAAATTGCACGCTTGGAATAGGATTATTGTTGATCAATTTTGGGTTTATTGTTTATCGTCATTGTACTAAATTGGATCTTCTCTCTCTATTTAAAATTTTATATTAATCAATAATAAGGATTGGTTGGGATCTCCACCTTGTGGATTGTATCCCTGGAATTAACCTAAATCTCTTTATTTCATTGTCTTGGCTTTTCTTCTTGCGCACTGTTGACGATGTTCTCTCTACAATTATTCTCAATGTTTATTTAAATTAAATGATAATTGATTGCTACTAAAGGTTACTGCGATTTCTATCGGTATATAAAGTGGAATTATTATTGGGCTAATAAGACATTGAGGTAATTATTGCCAGCATAGAACATACCATAAACATTAGCATGTATTTCTTATGAAATATATTTTATCGAATCGTAACAAAAGTTATCAGACGAATATTTCTAAATAATGACATGGAATATAAACTATGGATGTTTTTCAATAGATATTTGGGGATTCATTTATACAATTTCTTTGTAGGTAGTCTTTGAACCCTGAAGATGTCACAACAACACATATTAGTCTATTATCAACTATAGTTTAGTTATCACACTACCACTATTACTACATCAAGTAATTAATCTCTCATTTATTCCATAAGATCATTTAGTAAAGTTATTGATCATAAAATTATTTTCTTGGAGTATATATTCCTAATGTTTCTAGAAGTTGAAAATTGATTACGATATTTATTCATAGGCCACCATTGAAAAGAGCTAGATAGGCCTGGGATTGAATTTCTTAATATGATAGTAATATATGCGATAAAAACCATCTACATATTTAAAATAAAAAACCCAATTTTGAATATATGAATTTTATGATTAATCAAAGTAAAATTTAACTTGACAATAGAAACATTGACAAAAGATATTTCATATCAACATCAGGCACAAGGGAGGAAGCTTTGATTATGTGGAATCATTGAGTGTGGAGGAAGCATAATAAAACCTTCCTTTGCATTTCCATATTCTACGCAATGAAATTAACTCAATACTAAAGACAAAAAATTTTGATCTTTAAGATGTTAAAGCACATAACATATTTATCGTGTTATCATTGTACTCTGAAGAGATGTATGTATGAGATCCAAAATTATTGCCATATATATATTTTTTTTCAATAACAAAATGTTAGGCATAATACAAAAGCTCAAATCACATGTTTGAGAACTTGTACAAGCATTATCACGCAATTGTCACATACACACAATTGGAACACATTACTAAGTCTTTGTGCTTGAGAAGCATTAAAGAGTAAGAAATACAACTATAGTAACAATAACTTCATGCAAATTAAAATGAAATTAACCATAGATATAATTTAGATATATAAAACATCATATTCAGAACATTATGCCAAGATTCTTGACAAAATTGGTGAACAGAGTCAGAACTAGAACAACGAGAATTGAAAATTCTGATACAAAATCATAAAAGTGAATGTGCTTGACCTAATGGGGATTGGGATAGGGATATTTTGAACTGTAATATGAAAAAGAAATCTATATTGAAAAACAATAATTTTTATACTTGAATGAGCTTAGGTCATGATCACATAACCAACAAAGTTGAATAATCAAAGACTAGTGAATACAAAAATGAATGTTGAAGAATTTGAGAACACTTATAGTATGTAAGAGAATATAATGTGATTTTCTAACTGTTAAGTGTCTACCAAGTTAATGATTTGGCTAAGGAATTTATCCACCATATTTTAATGAAATATTTGATAGGAAAAACTATAATTGTTGGGTGTAGGAATTACACTTAAGCAAACTCCTCAACACTTAAATTGTCAACCTAGGGGATTCGTAAACTTAGCGATGAAGCGCAGGTGATGCCAGGGATGGTATGAATGTTTCTATTGTCAATCCCTACTTTATTTAAAGGAAAGATTGCAGAATCAAACTAAAAACAGAAAAAGGCAACTTGAACCATCAAAATAATCTAAGGCTGGAACAAGGAAGAATGCATTTGCAAAAGGGATTTAGAAATAAATGGGGCAATCACTCTAGCTAACTATTGATTAACTACTGGGTGTGTGTTTTTCCTTTAGCAAAGACACTTTAGCAGTCTCATCAGATGGGCCCTTCAAACCTGCTTATGAAGAGATTTTCGTTTTGCACTATTCTATCTTGCATTATCGCAGTCTGCTGCAGGAAAAGAGATTTATGCAGAGGGTATAAATAGTGTCTATACTGAAAGTGTTTTGGTTCTTGCAAGGGCTTGAACTTTTTTAGGTTCATAGCACTCAGATCCCATGGCAAGAAACTACTTCTTGGACAAGATTAGAGCCTCTTGCGCTTAGCATTTAATTCTTGAAATAAGTGCTTAATTATTGCAAGTGTTATTATACTGTGAAATCAAATTGCACACATGAAAGTGAATGTTTCTGATTTTAATAGAGTGCAGAAATAAAGAAACAATCCTTATAATTTATCTTGTCATAAAGTATTTAATGAAAGCAAGAAATTGCGGGAAGTAAATTAGAAAGGCTTGCTACATCACACCAACCTTCATTGGTGTAGGTTCATTTCTCCTGCTTGGACCAGGCGGGGAAAACCAATCAAACAAAACTACAGAAAATGAATAGCACACCAACGTGCACTGGTGCAGGTTTATTTCTCTTGCTTAGACCAGGCGAGAAAACCAAGCAAGCAAAATTGCAGAAAATGAATAGCACACCAACGTGCACTGGTGCAGGTTTATTTCTCTTGCTTGGACCAGGTGGGGAAAACCAATCTGAAATCAAGTGCAAGAAAATGAATAGAACAACAATGTCAACTGGTGCACGTTTATTTCCCCTGCTTGGACTAGGCGAGAAAACCAATCTGAAATCAGGTGCAGGAAAAGTAAATCTAACTACTTCAGATAGTGGATCCGCTTTCACTCAAATAGGAATATGTGTGCTGGAAATTAGATCACACTTGAGAGTATAAACATAAATTACAAGAAATAGAAAATAGGGTAAACGTGTTGGGTTGGTTGGGCCCTAGCCAACCAGCGTGTTTCCCTTTCAAATAGAAATGTTGCTCAGTGCTTTATGAGTTCATCAGATTTCAAAAATAGATATACGATATATGAAACGTGAGGTAGAGCTCCATTTCTTATTAATTCATTAAGGAAAATACATGCCTGAATACATAGTCTAGCCCAGATTCGAGAGATAACAAAATGCAAGCCTGTTACCACCTCCCTAGTTATATCTCTATTCTGTACAAACTCTATCAAGAAATACCTCATCCTATTTACATTCTTCATTATATAGATTTGTGGCCAAAGGCCAAAAACATCATTCAACCAATAACATAGTCCATATGCAGAATTTAGCTTCTCGATTGTTATGAAACCAACTCAAGAAAAGATAGAAAATATAGATCAACGCCTTAGAATTCAGCCTCTTCGAGGGGGAAACCTCCTTTACATTACATAAATGAACAATTCTTTGATGATTCAAATGACAAAACCTCCTTTCTATATATAGGAGTCTAAGGAGTCACAATATAATCCAGCCGACCTAACAATAATAATATAAAGCCACAAAAATAACAATAGAGGGATTCTATGGGGCACATAAATAACAATATGGGGGTAATAGGGGCACAAGAATATAAATAAGGGGTATAAGTACAATAGTAATGGGGTAATCACTAGTATTATAGGGACCCCACATGCCCCTCTCCTTCAAAAAAGTGTTGTCCTCAACACTTGAGTAGTTCTGGATACTTCTGCATAAAATTCTCATCCTCCCATGTGGAATCCTCAGTGGATAAGTTCTTCCACTTGATAAGATACTCTGAAATTGATCGATTTCATAGCTGTTGAGTTCTTGTTTCTGTGACTGCTTCCGGTTCCAATATAATTTTTCCTTCCTCGTCAAGTTTTGGCAATATTGTTTGAACTGGGAGCTTGTCACCTATAACCTTCTTTAAACATGAAACATGGAAAACTGGGTGTAATCGAGAAGCTGCAGGAAGCTCCAATTTGTATGCCGTAGTACCAAACTTTTGCAACACCTTGTATGGACCATAATACTTTGGTGATAATTTATTATCCTTCTTATCTTGCTTTAGGGACATTTTCTTATATGGTTGTAGCCGTAGGAATATCCAATCACCTACATCAAAACTTCTTTCACTGCGATGTTGATCTGCCTGTTGTTTCATTCTATTTTGTGCCAACACAAGGTTATCCTTTAAGAGTTGGAGGAATTGTTGTTGATGTTCGATGTGATGTTCCACTGCCTGAACCTTAGAATTTTCTCTTAAATATGATGTGATGGATGGTGGTTGATACCCATAAAGTGCCATAAATGGGGTCATTTTTGTTGGTGTATGGAAGGAAGTGTTATACCACCATTCAGCCAGAGGAAACCATTTGACCCATATTGTCTGTTTATCATATTCAAAGCAACGAAGATATCCTTCCAAACATTTGTTTACTATCTCAGTTTTCCCATCAGATTGAGGATGATAATATGAGCTATGAGCTAACTGAGTACCAAGACAAGAAAATAATTCTGTCCAAAAATTTCCAGTGAAGATGGGATCTCTATCACTTACAATAATCTTTGGGTTTCCATGTAGCTTTTGAATTGTTTCCATAAATGCAATAGAAACTGTACTGGCTTTAAATGGATGTGATAATGCACAAAAGTGTGCATACTTGGTAAGTCTATTAACTACCACCATGATGACACTTTTTCCCTCAGACTTGGGTAAACCTGTGATAAAATCCATTGAAACGTCCTCCCAACGTTGGCTTAGAAGGGATAAAGGTTGTAGTAGACCCGATGTCTTAATTGTTTCAACTTTATTTTGTTGGCAAACCAAACATTCTGCCACAAAATTTTGAATATCTGATTTAAGGCCATCCCAAAAAAATTCCTTCTTAACCCTGTGGTAAGTTTTTAAAAATCCTAAGTGTCCTCCTAAGGGAGAAATGTGAAATTCCATAAGAATATTTTGTTTTAGCTGGGAATTCTTACAGAGGTATAAGCGATCTTTGTACCATAATGAATCATTTCTCCAGCTAAATGTATCAGACGTACTGGAATCTTGTTGTAGCTTTCGAATAAGTGCCCAAACTTCTTCATCATTCTTCCATTCCTCCCTTGCTTCATTTATCCAATCGGGTTGGATAATAGAAATGGCGCACAACAATGCTTCCACATCCTCATCCTTTCTTGAGAGTGCATCTGCCACCACATTTTGCTTCCCTTTTTTGTAGACGATTTTAAAGTCATAACCCAACATCTTTATGACCCACTTTTGTTTCTCTTCAGAGGATAATCTTTGTTCTAAAAAGTATTTAAGGCTATCATGATCTGTTTTTATCTTGAAGTGTCTTCCCATTAGGTAGGGTCGCCATTTCTTAAGTGCATGGAGTATTGCCAACATTTCCTTCTCATAAATAGCTTTTCTTAAAAACTTTCCCTTGATTGGACGAATTTCAAAAGCAATGGGTCTTTCATCTTGCATTAGAATAGCACCAATTCCATTTCCTGAAGCATCACATTAAACAATAAAGGTTTTTGTGAAGTCCAGTGTAGCTAAGACCGGTGCTTGGCACATTGCCTCTTTAAGATGTTCAAAGGCCTTTGTTTCTTCTGGAGTCCATGAAAATGCATCTTTCTTCAATAATGTTGTTAGAGGTGTTGCTATTCTCCCATTCTTAACAAACTTGTGATAATACCCTGTCAACCCAAGAAATCCTCGCAAATGCTTTATGGATGTGGGGATTTTCCATTCCTTAATGGCTTTAATTTTGCTAGGGTCTACGTTAACTCCGTAATGAGGTACAATATGACCCAAATATTCCACCTCCTGGACTCCAAAGAAACATTTGGATCTTTCTGCATATAATTGTTTCTCCTCCAATAGTTGTAGCACCCTATCAACATGTTCAACATGATCCTTCCAAGACTTGCTATAGATTAGTATATCATCAAAAAATACTAACACAAATTTTCCAAGGAATGGTTTGAAAATTGAATTCATCAAACCTTGAAATGTTGAAGGTGCATTGGTAAGGCCAAAAGACATGACCAAAAATTCGTAATGACCCTCATGAGTTCTAAATGCTGTTTTCGGAATGTCTTCAATCTTCATTCTGATTTGATGATATCCCGAACGAAGATCCAACTTGGTGAAGTAAATTGATCCATGCAATTCATCCAGTAATTCATGAATGACAGGAATGGGGAACTTATCTTTAATAGTGAGCTTGTTGAGCTCCCTATAATCCGGACACATGCGCCATGATCCATCGTTCTTGTGCACCAATACTACTAGAGCAGAGAAAGAACTTTGACTCGGCTAAATTATACCAGCCTCTAGCATTTCTGCAACGATACGTTCAATTTCACTTTTTTGGACATAGGGATATCTGTACGGCCTGATGTTTGGAGGAACACTTCTGAGAATCAGATGAATTGCATGATCATGATCACGCATTAGTGGGAGACCTTTAGGAGTCTCAAATACCTTGGAATGATTGTCCAGGACTTTTTGGAGATCTGGAGAAATAGATGATTCCCATGTGGAAACATCTAGCGAACATAATTGTGCAATTACACCTCTTTGATCCTTTTTTAGAAGCTTTGTCATACCATTAGAGCTGATTATCTTTCCTGGTTTCCCTGCAATACCCCTTAATTCAACTTCCTTTCCTTCCGTAGAAAATTTGATGAAAATTTCTTGAAAATTAAAAGATATTGTACCCAAGGATTGTAGCCATTGGACTCCTAGTACAACATCAACACCTCCCATTGGAATGGAAAGCATTGGGCTAGTCAATACATATTCTCCCATGGATAGCTTGATATTATGCCACCTTCCAGAGAAATTTATTGTTCCTCCATTTGCAATTATCACTTGACACTCTGGTGCTGGATATAGGAAGCAATTCAATTCTTTTGCTACCCTACAATGAATAAAATTGTGGGTGCTTCCTGAATCAATCAACACTATTACCTTTTTCTTCTTGATTTTTCCTTCTATCTTTATGGTTTGAGGAGTGGTAATTCCCGCCAATGCATTACAAGATATGGTTGGATTTAATTTTTCTTCATCTAGGCTTTGTTCCTGGAGTATATCCTCTTCTTTTGACCTTTCTTGCTCCTTTTCTTCTTCCTCTTCACAATCTATGTAGAATAATTTCTTCTCAGCACACTTATGACCTTTAGTGTATTTGCTATCACAACTCTAACAAAGCCCTTTTGCTCTTTTTTCTTCCAATTGTTGTGGTGTCAACCTTATAGGTTGTGGAAGACTAGGGGCAACAACACTTCCATCTTTATAGTTGTGAGTGGTATGCTTCCTGGTTGCCATAATTTTGCTTTCCATTTTTCTTGCTAACCTGAATGCCTTCTCTAATGAATCAAGTTCCCAAAGGCGAACATCATGTTGGATATTATCCTTTAAAGACCCTATGAACACATCAACCCTATGCTCCTCTGGAATACCTTTTACCCTTATGTTCAATTTTTGGAACTCCTCAATGTGCTCCATTATTGAACCCTTTTGTTTGAGACTTATCAATTGGCTAAAAAAAGTGTTTCTTTTTGTATCCTCATAATGTTCTATCAATTCTTCCGTAAAAATTGCCCAAGTGATAAATTATTTACGAGAGAAAAGCCATTGATACCATACAAACTGATTTGGTTCCAAATATACAGTTTCCATACGTACCTTTTGTGTGTTTTGCACATTATTGAGATCGAAGAATTGCTCCATCTGTAATATCCATGTGGTAGGATCCTTGCCATCAAACTTCCTCATATCGATTTTTGGAATATGGTGAGTCTTCGATCCAACATTAGCATCTATGGAATCATGATTAACATTTCTTTTATTCTCATCATGAGTTTCCTTTAGTACCCTTTCACCCTTAGTGCCCATTTCTTGTAGCAGCTTATTCATATTTATCTTCAATTTGTCCATGTCTGTCTTCAAATCTGTCTTCAAATCTGCCATGTCTCTCTTCAAATCTGTGTTCAAATCATCCATCTTAGCTTCCATGCCATTTATCTTAGATTCCACTCCATTTATCTTAGCTTCTGTTAGCTTTTGTGAGCGTGACATTTGTTGCACTTGTTCTTGTAATTTTGATATATCATGTAGCATTTCTTCCTCTTCTTCATGAGTCATGCGAGAGCTTTTAGGTTGCTTACTCGGTGTTTGAATTTTCTTTCCTTGGGGCATCAATTACTGATAATAATGCTTTACTATGCCCTTTGAATTCCTTCAAACCAAGCTTACGGAAAAAATTTAAAAAAACTACACATCTTTTTTCCCTTTGTAGAAGCCTGATATTAAATCTGATGTATCTCTGTAATTTCGGATCATCCAGTTCTGAAATTTCAACCTGTAGTAGCCTTCCACGTCCTCTTTCCAATGCCACAAGTCTGACCCAAATTGGATTCGCCAAGGAAGCGTTATGCGAAATCTCCCACAGTGACTTGATTTTAGACTAATTCAGTAGGGCAAACTTGTACGACGTGCCAAAAGTCACTGTTTTGACCAATTGATCTGAAAAATGCATGCAAGAAAATACAGTCCGTTTTCTTTCTGTAGCTTCTTACGAAATTTCAATCTGATCTTCAGAGAGAAATTTGTGACAATTTCCCAAGGTCACCTGTTTAGAATGTAATTCAGGAGTCTGCAAAAAGACCAACTTCCACAGATCATATATCCCAAAATATATTGTGAAATGATCTGAAATTCGGACCCAAGGTTTAGCACTATTTCTTCTCAAATTTTTCCTTTTTGCAAATTCTGAAACGTCACAGAAAAAAAGTTATAGCGAAAATGCCACGATGACCTGTTCGGAGTAGCGAAACCCTAGAATCCAAAGCTTTGATACCAAATGTTATGAAACCAGCTCAAGAAAAGATAGAAAAGATAGATCAAGGGCTTAGAATTCAGCCTCTTCGAGGGGGCAACCTCCTTTACATTTCATAAATGAACAATTCTTTGATGATTCAAATGACAAAACCTCCTTTGTATATATAGGAATCTAAGGAGTCACAATATAATCTAGCTGACCTAACAATAATAATATAAAGCCACAAAAATAACAATAGAGGGATTCTATGGGGCACTGATATAACAATATTGGGGTAGTAGGGGCACAAAAATATAAATAATGGGTATAACTACAATAGTAATGGGGTAATCACTAGTATTATAGGGACCCAACATCGACATTCAAAATTAGGCAGTCCAACAAAACTGGTCGTAGCCAATCTCCAGCTGTTCGTTCTTCATAAGTTCGATCTTGACTCCCTTTGGATCGCCTTTCTGTCGTGGCTGGAGCTCAGCTGCCTTCAGATCTATCCTGCTGTCATGGCTGAAGTAGCACAAAATGAGGCGGTGATCAAGGAGGTCTGAATCTGCTACAAGGATTTGTTGTGTTGGCATCGATGCAAGATCCGATCCTGCACTAGGATCAGAGGTTACGGTAAGCACTTGACTACCAAATAAACATTGAAGATATCGATAACTTACAAAGAGTGATTATAAGCAAGAAATCATGTAATAAATAATTAATTAATGCTAAGTTAAGTTGAAAATATGAAATATAAAGTTCATACGAAATATGTCATTGTTCTTGGACTAGTGCAAGATGAAGGTGTATAAAAGAGGTAAAACAGTCGTAAATGGTTATAATTTAGGAAGGGAAAAATGGCCAAAAGAGAGAAAATTAGGGAGCTAACATCCTCCCATCCCTAAACTGTGGTGTTTCCTCACACAACTCTTTACCTCTGAAAAAATCTTTCAAACTTTGAGCATTCCAACTTAATCTTGCTCTAGCATACTATCATCAGCCTGCAATGTTTTAGACTTCTTCTTTCTGATGCTTTTTAATTTCTTTGTCACATTTTTAAGTCACTTGAAACATTTCGTAGCTCGGTAATTCCAGACTTTAACTTCCCTTTTCTTTTTCTGGATCTCCATCATCAATTCTCCTCTACTATATTCCTTATCCTCATGCGCTTTGGCTACAAGCTGCTCTAAATTCTTCACTTGAAGCTCTAATTCAACTACCCGAGTAGCAAGAGTTACTAAATCTTTTTCCTTTTCTGTTTTAGCAGGGGCTGTGTCATCCTCAAGGACCTCCATATCCACCATGGTTACATCAGGAAACTCTTCTCCCTCCATTCCCTTTTCTTCTAGTTCTTCCTCCTCTGGTTCTTCTTCTTTTGGTTCTCCTTCTTCTTCTGCTTCTTCTTCAGTGGGTTCTACCTCTTCCTTTTTGGATTCTGCCTTTTCTTCTTCAGATTCCACCTCTTTTCCCTCGAATTCTTCTCCTCATGCTTCTTCTTCTTCTTCTTCTTCTTCTTCTTCTTCTTCTTCTTCTGCTTATTTGTCATTTGGTTCTTCTCCTTCTCTCTCTTCTTCTTCTTGTACTGGTGCAGGAGGGGATTCCACGCCCTGTGGGGACTGTGGTTCTTTGCCTGCATCGGAGACTTTATTCCTTTTCTGGGGCTTTTGATAAAATTAGCCAATAGAGCATCATCTTTGACCTCTATAAACTTTCCTTCACTCTCAAGGACTGACAGGTTGTCATTTTCGAGTGTAGAATGGGTCTCTTCAACTGGTGCGCTAGCTATCTTCTTATTTGAAGATGAGGCCTTTTCTGCTTTTTCAGATTCTTTCCTTTTTACACTGGTGCAAGAAGGTCTTCCCTTTTCATTTCAACATGGGCCCTTGCTTGTGCTGGCGGGGTCCTCTATCTCCTTTCCAATAGCTATCCCTTTGTACTATTTTAATAGTGCCTCCCATGTCATACCTTTCACTTCTAGCTGTTTCAGAACCAAAATTTTTATTCGGTCGTGGTGTTATAGCCTTGTGTCAGCCTAGTCTACCCGTCCGTCTTGCACACTTTTAGCAATTTACTCTAAGCTCTTAAGTAGAATGTAGGGGAAATTCATCCTCCACCAGACATGTCAGCCGACTTCAAAATGTTGCAGCATTCTAAAATGATATACCAAGGTGTGGGTGTATCTTCCCTCGCAGGTCACAAACTTCTGTAGGATGAAAAGGAGGTCTTTCCATTGACCCAGCAGGGCATTGCATAGAACTCCTACCTTCCACTCTACTTCTATCTTCTTATCAACGACGAAACGTTGCCACCGCTTTCTTTCTAGCTTCTAATTTTTAAACCATTGTTCACCAGTGTTCTCCATGCCTATCGCTACTACTATAAATTATTCTGCGAATTTGAATTTGAGAGGCCCAATTTTCACTCAGTTGTTTCTGAAAATCCTGGAAAACTGTAAAGCCACTTCTTTATCATGCCCATCAAACTTCTACAAAAACTGAAGAAAACTCGAGTCTTGCAATAGTGCAAGACTATTGCGATACTCGGCAGTCTTCTCTACCTTACTGAGAGACGAGGGTTCGCTCAGAATAAGAGGCATCGCTACTTAACAGATATGAACAGTTAAGGATTTTACATGGAATACCAGGGAAATTGGTTTCTATAAATAGAGATCCAACTGTCCATCATCCCTTCGATCTTATCACCAGTTCATTTGTCGTAATTGCATGACATCTTTGAGTTCAGGCCAAATTGGTACTTGCGAAGGCAGTTTAACAGCTAGGTGAGGCAATCATCATGTGTGAAGGACATCTAGGATTATGGTGGAGAGGGGTAATTATCTCCAAGCAATGGTTAATCACTTCCACATCCTTTATAATTCAAAAAAACAACTTAGCATTTATTAAAAAATGATCATGACTTCTAACTTAAAAACATCTTGTACTTTAAATAATTTTCTCCTAGTTAGTATGATACCATAAGTACTCATCAGCTAAGTGAAGACTTCAAATAAATTTTCATGATAACCACTTTCCTATGCCATATGCTATGAAAAGAGTAATTTGCACTATGTTTCTGACAAGGTGCATGCTTGCACTAATCTGCTTGCACTGCTTAAATTATATTGTTATGCTGGTACTTCTTCCTGCTTTATCACATAGGACAACATGCTTGCACTAGTGCAAGCATAATATGTAAAAACAGAAAATTTAAATAAAATATAAGCTGGACTTCCACATGACTTCCTCAACTTATACTGAAAATTTGCTTTGCCCTTTCTTGATGCATTAGAACATATCCTTTTTCTCTTTGTTCGCGAGATCCTGCAATAAATTCATGAGGGAATAAAGAAGTGGGAAAAGGGAAATTTCAGAATGGGAAGGAATTATGTTACAGGGATTCCAAGAATAGTACCAAAAGAGGGAATAAACAGAAGTGGGATAGGGAAAAAAAATTCAAGGGTAAGTGGGATTTCATTGAAGCTGATAGGGTAAATTTAGAAGAATGTGGGAAGATTAATCATTCTGGGATTGAAGAAGAAAATTGAGGGGATATTACGAAAGTGGAATATGAAGAAAGGTAGAAAATTTTCTGGAAGGTCTGTCTGCACTGGTGCAAGAAAAAATAACTGCAGCGAAAATTAAGCATTAATTGAGTAAAAATATCCATGCTAATTACCCCAACTGTATAAAGGTTGGTTCTGCTAAACCTGATTTTACTTGGTGATCACTAGCATATCTAAAGATCAAGCAACATTTTCTTTTTATTAGATTTTTTTGATCTTCCTGCCAACAAGCTAGTTTTCAGGTTGATCCTTCTGCAATCATGTCAGTGCACTGATTTTCATAATTACAAGAAAATATTTTTTCTTTAATTTTTTTTTATTTTTTTTTATTTTTAAGAATAAAGAGAATTCATGTTTTCAAAAGTTTGGTATTACCATTCGCCACTACCATCCCAAATTTTTGTTGGACTTGTTGTGTAAAATATTTCCTGGTAGGTGGCTGAAAATACTTTTTTAACCTATGTCCATTTATGAAGAGTACTGAATTTTGTTCATCAATAGTTTTAACTTCTACTGCTCCATTCTCAAATACTCAGATCACTTCATAAGGTCCCATCCAACGTGTATGGAATTTCTTTTTAAAGATTTTAAATCTAGAATCATAAGGAGCACCCAATCACCTGGTTGGAATTGCTTTTTCTAAATAGACTTGTCATGCCACCTTTTACCTTGCTGCTGAATTAGTATGTTTTGCTGAACAACATCCCTACGAAATTCATCTAACTCATTTAATTGGAGAAAATGTTGTTGTTGTGCCTCAGAGAGATCTAGTCCTAACTAAGTTGTAGTTCTGAAAGTTTTGATCTTGAATTCAATTGGTAATAGAACCTGTTTTCCATATACCAGCTCATATGGTGTATGTTCCATGCAATTTCTCCAAGTGGTTTTGTATGCCCACAAAGCCTCTAGTAATCTTTCAGCTCAGTCCTTCCGATGCATATTGACTATCTTTGTAATAATGGACTTGATCACTTTGTTTATGGATTCCACCTGGCCATTTGCTTGTGGGTGATACGGCATGGATTTCCTATTCTGGATCTTATATTGTTCCATCATACCCTGTACCAGATTAGAAATAAACTGCGGACCATTGTCAGAAACAATTTCTCTAGACACACCAAATCTAGTAAATATTTCATTTAAAAAAAATCAACAACAACTTTTTCTGTAGCAAAAGAAACAGCTTTAGCTCCTACCCATTTCGTAACAAAATATGTACAAACCAAGATATTCTTTTTACTTAATGATGTTGGATTTATTGGCCCTATAAAATCAATAGCCCATTTTTCAAATGGCTCAATCATAGCTTGGGGGAATAAAGGCATTTCATTGGTTTGATTAGGCTGGCCCATTCATTGAGAGCTATCACAATGCTTGACATACTGTTTGGCATCCTTAAACAAGGAAGGACAAAAGTAACCAACACGCAATACTTTATATGCAGTCTGCTTATTCGAAAAGTGGCCTCCACAAGGTTCACCATGAGCAGATTTCAATATATCAAACACTTCCTCCTCTGTTACACACCTACGGATAGTCAGATCTAGACCAATGTAAAAGGGATCTTCTTGAATCCAGAAATATGCAGCACTTTTCTGAACAATACTCTACTTTTCATGAGCATACAAGTGGGGTGGTGTTTTCCCAGTAACCAAGTAATTAGCAATGTTGGCAAACCACAGAGAATATGTTGACATAGCAAAAAGATGTTCATTTGGGAAATCATTGTTAATAGGAGTTGCTTCACCAGTATTATCTAATCTAGAAAGAAAATCTGCTACAACATTAGATTTTCCTTGTCTATCAATGATAGTAATATTAAATTCCTGCAACAATAGTAACCACCTAGTCACTCTACCACTAGTTAATGGTTTATTCATCAAATATTTAATCACAAAATTATTAGTATGTACAAATACTTCATATCCCGTAATATAGTGCATGAACTTATTAATTGAAAAAATTACAGCTAAAAACTCTTTCTCTGTAGCTGTATAAGTTAATTAAGCGGAAAACAAATTCTTACTAATATAATAAATAGCATAGGATTGTTTATTTTCCTCTTGTCCTAAAGTTGTGTCAATAGCCAAATCTGAAGCATCAGAGGAAATATGAAAAGGCAAAGACCAGTTAGGACCTCTTAAAACTGGTGCATGCACTAACTTTTCCTTCAATGTTTCAAAAGACTGTTGGCAAGTTGTGGTCCAAGAAAATTCACTATCCTTAGCTAGAAGTCAAAAAAGACGAGCAGCTATCTTAGAAAATTTTTCAATGAATCTCCTATAGTAACCAGCACGTCCTAAAAAACCTCTTACTTCCCTTTGAGTTTTGGGTGCATGAAGATGCAGAATGATTTCGATCTTTGCTGGATCAACCTGGATACCTTTACGAAAAATCAAATGGCCAAGTACCACTCCTGCTTTGCACATTAATCTACATTTCTTATCACTTAAAGTGAGATGGGCTTCCTACAATGAAGAAGTATTTTTTCCAGATTTTCAAGAGCTTCCTGAAAAGAATCACCAAACACAAAAAGGTCATCCATATAAATTTCTACAAATTCTAGATCAGCAAAAATGGCTAGGACTACCCTTTGAAAGGTAGTCGGGGCATTACATAAACCAAAGGGATGCACTCTATAAGCCAATGTACCCCATGGACATGTAAAAGTAGTTTTATCCTGATCTTCGAGTGTAATCTGTATCTGGTTATAACCACTGAAGCCGTCCAAAAAGGAAAAGTATTTCTTTCCTACAAGGGTATCAAGCACCTAGTCAATGAAAGGTTGAGGGAAGTAATCTTTGACAGTGGCTTTCTTTAATTCTCGATAATCAATACAAATATGCAATCTTCCATATTTCTTAGGGACTAGCACTAATGGATCAAAAACAAGATAGATAAAACCAGCATCCAAGAGCTTCTATACTTCTTCGTTCACAATATCTGTTAGAGCTAGATTCATTCACCTTTGGGGTTGTTGTAGAGTTGCGATGCATCCCACCTACCCAGTGTAAAGGGTGTGATGCATACTGAAGAGCCCTTCTGTAGGGTGCGATAGGTGAGAGTGGACAAATGGCAGAGACAGTTTGCGACGTAGATGATCATAGAATCTTCTAGAAACTTCTCCTATGAAACTTTCCTCTCTGAATTCACCCAAGGATGAGTAAGAGATCATCAATCTCCAAGTGGAATCAAGAACTATCAGAGAGAGGACACTAATCAAAATCCCAGAAGCTGACTCACCCCCTGCAATTATCTATATATGGATCACTCATCCCAAAGATCCGGAGGCTGGAGTTTTGTATCTCCTAAGGAAGTGTTGTTGGTTTCTTCGTGGAACATCATAGTGTTGGGTGATCTAAGCTTTTCATGAGGTGAAGAAGGGCTTTCATGCTAGGAGGATGACGCTGGGTCGGAACAATTGCTTGTAATCCTCTTTGCTATTCGTGATATTAATAAAGATATTCAAGTTTTCCTCCACATAATTTCTTGTATGTTTGATGATATATGCATTTGTGTGGTCAATATATATCTAGTCCTATATTGTTTGTGATTGTAGATCTCTGTTCTTCGATAGTATTATGTTGCTTTGATTACAGAGGTTCTCTTTGAAGCTGGGTAGATGAAGGTAAAGCAATGAGGATCTGTCAGAAGGGAGAGGAACCAAGCAAGGAACTAAGTGCAAGACTGAGGTCGGTGCCCTTTGTTCCCCTCTTATCTACTTCTCATAAAGAAAGGCGAAAGTAGTTTTAGTTTGTTTGTTTCTAAGATAGCTACCAGTCTTAGTGGGACTAGTAGCTCCGAGTGGACACTAGATTTCCCGATAACACTTACCCTACCAACCCTGCCTCAATCTGTCTTCTTGAATTTCATTCTACCTAGTTGCAAGGCTTATTCAGCATCCCTACCTCCTAGGACTATGAAATGCACAAAAACTGCCTCCAACCACAACACATTGCATAGTCACAATTCTCAAGAGCTACCACCTGCTACCCAAAGCTGTACAATAATGCCTCCCAGTCATAATCTCACTTTTCACTATGCAATTTCAGTGAGTAATCTATCTCCCTCTCTCCCTGAAGTACACAATCCAGTGGCCCAATCTCTCTCCTGAACTATGCATTGTGTAGTCACAATGGACAAGCCTAGCTCACTATGCTATTATTTCCTTCACATGCAATCTTCCTTATCACACCTCAAACCAATATGAATTGTGTAGTAACAGTAACCAATGCCTCACCCCTGCCTCTTGAAACTGCACACAGTGAAATTCCCGAGCCTTCTCCTTCATCTAGGAGTAATTTTTGGGCTAATCAATGAATTGCATGAGGAAAGTTAGAGTATGATAATTTCAAACTGATTTCGTGTTTTCATGAGTGGATTCCATTTATAGGTATTATATCTTGACATGATAGGATGATTTTCAAGAAGGATGACAAAGGAGCTATGCAAGAAAACACTCAAGAAGGATACAAAGATAAAATTTTCATTAAACAAGAATATTAATGGACACTAGATCATGACAAAGGTTAGAAGATTAGAACACATAGAGAAATCCATATATTCTATCCTTTTGGAGGAGAAAGAGCATGAACATCCAACATCTATCATGAAGATATGAAGATAGCCACATGAAGAGGAGCTTGACATTGACATGTCATCATAAAGTCCATGTCATTAGTGTCAAGTCATGTCTTCTCAAAGTGTCATCTCAAGATTCATATGAGTCATCATGTTGCCACATCATTTGTGAATGTAATTATGGAATTTTCAAGAAAAGGATAAATTTAAGGTGTCTGGAAGTCGAAAGGTCACCCAAAGAATATCAAGAGTCACGTATAAGTCCAAAGGTCTCTTAGGAGTTTGAAAATTCATATGGAAGATCAATAGTCATGAGGGGATATCAAGAGTCACAAGGGAGGTGAAGAGTCAACTCATTTATTATATACATGATCATAGCTCAAGCTAAGGACTTTTCACCATGGATTCTCAAGCTAGGCATAGGAGAGAATAATAGGATTTTTAGAAGAAAGTAGTGGCTTAATGTTTCAGTATTGGAACAAGTTTTCTATAATTGTAATGGTGCATCTTGGAACTCTCACTTCATAATTCAAAGCTTCTAGAGATGGTACACTTTTCATGCATATGTGATAAATGATTTTGAGACTATTCTTTCATATTTTATGGTGTATTCTTATGTTAATTCATAGTAATGAAAATGAACTATTTTGTTTCCTTTAGTATGCTTCTTTGAAATTTGTGTCTTATACTTTCATGATCATGGTTTCTTGGTGAACTATTTTGCTGGATTATTCAGATTCTTTCATATTTATGTGTATGTCTTTTTTAGGATATTACTATTATTTTTCTTTCAAGGACAACACTTTATTTTTGATTTCGTGAAAGAACCATCATACAATTTACAATTCAATACATCACATGACTAACATATTGTTTATATCAAAATTCCATGTGTTTCTCTTGTGTCATTTATTGCGGGCAAGGAAAATATTTAATATAATGGCAACTTGCTATACTTTTCAATTGGTGTACGCCAAATGTTGTGAGGTGTAACTGGTATTTCATGCCAGAGTGTTAATCTTTATTATGGTTCTATTATTATTTTCTTTAGATAATTTCATATAATCATTTATACAATGAATTGACCCCACAACATTACATCATATACAATTATGAAGAAATAACAATATCATCAACAATGTAGCAGAGCATATGGAATAATAGAAGAAAATCATTCACAGATAGAGACAAATTGATTGGTCAAAGACCAGGGAAGAACCCCACAAGGGAGAAAACCCTTTCAAATTAATCTTCTTATTAGATTTTCATAAAATGTTCAACAAAGAGTACAATAATCCAATTCTTCATTCAGAAGAGTATCCAATAAAAAAAACAAAACTATAACCAAGACATTAACCGAAAAGTAATACTAATCAGGATCATGATTCGTAAGCATGTGGTCAATTGTCAAGATCCACGGAAGCTTGAGGTCAACTGTCAACATTTGCGGTCAAGTATCGAAATTTGTAGTCAATTATCACCTAAAATCCTAAGTGTTTGATGCACATTGCACGTTCTCTTACGTGTGGTTTAAGAATTATGGCTGCATGGAAAGTATTTTGTGCACTTGGATGTAGCCAAAAATATCTTGTAGCAACCTTGCGGCTGAAAAAAAAAAACCCTAATTTGCACGTGTGAGCTTGGAACTATGCGATCACATTCCCCCTGAACCAATTTCAGACCTGCGTGAGCCAAAACTAAAGAATATAAAAAATTCTTGATTACAATCTTTGAATTAGGGTCAATTAACTTGTATTTATATCCATCCAAAGGTGTCCAATATTTTTTTGGGTTGAACTATCCTTTTGTGCACATATGGGTTTCCATATTAAAATTTTATTTTTCCTTAACCAATTAAATTATTCCAAGGAATAGAAGGGGTATTTCTTGATGAGGAATATTTTCAAATGGAGTAAATTAATCCTTGATATTCCAACTTAGCACTCCCTCTCATCTAGGGATAAATTACCAACTATAACATATTTCCCATCACAATTATCTCGTCATCTTCAAATGTTGTCTTTTTTCATATCTGCTCATATTTTCTTATTTATGCTGATCTTTTCTCATCTTTCTCATATATTGAACACTCTTGAATGTAAAAGAAGAAGAATTTGATATTAAATGGGAGCCTAAAATACTACCCTCTATCCATTAGGGATTGACTGTTACCACCTCGAATCTAATGATAATGAAGAAGGTCCTATGGGACACTCTCACCTCATTCTTGCGACAATGGGGAAGTTCCTATGGGACAATCTCACCCCAAGACATCTCATATATGGGAGCATATGACTACCACTCTATATCGAGTAATAAGCAAGGTACCACTTACCAATCAAGGATCAAAATCATCCCACTGTGCAATCAATGGGTGACATACCACTTGCTATATGAGCTAAGGATCACAACCATCCTATTTCCTGCTAGAGTTCCTAGCAATGCCCTTAAGATTCATATGGTAGAACTCTCAAATCATAATCCAACATGGGTGATATACTGGACTTACCAAAGTTGAGGATCACACCCAAGCCTCCTCAATCCATTGGGAAAATGAGGATGGACAGTCCCAACAAGCTCATCTTATAGGTGTGATGCCAACTGGTATATACTCTACCATACCAAGATAGGAGGAGATACCTAACTTGTAAAATAAAAAAATATCATGCACACCGTATAGGTGACAATAGGTGATATACTCAACCTACTACAAGATTATGGATCATGCACACCTATTTTCTAGTGTTCCCTAAAGCCAAGGAACTCTTCAACTCAGTTCCTCACCCCAGGAGTGAAAGTAAGGTGGGAGAGCTAGCGTAGTGTCCTCAATCAGCTTAGAAAACTACTCGGGAGGTTGACATCTTTCAATGTATTTTGATCTATGTATATTAGAAACATATAGGCATGCTGATATATGGTATCAACTCGAACTTTTCACTAAATATTTCAATTACACTACTTTATGTAGTTTTTTCTAGTAGTAGTCCTCTATTTTCCTCTTCATACGAAACATAAAATTAAATATTATCTTAGATAAAATGCATTTCATAAAAGTATACCTTATTCATCTTCCCTCTCAGAAAGGCAACAACCACAAGCCTAATATTGTCTCATATGGCAGCATTGTGCCAATGTACGAAGATATATCTATACCATCTATACACGATATTTTCTACAAATCAGATCCGAGTGCTCTTGTCACAATATATTACTATCATTTCCATAACTTACTCAAACATCTCTCCAAAGAGAATCCTTAACCAAATTTTCTCACAGATAGCCATGTCACCAAAAATTAGTACTCTACATGGATCGTGTTTAAAGTTGCAAACTTCTATTTCCTACTTATCCAAAATATCATAGCAGATCCCGAGCTAGAGCAACACTGTAATGTGATATTTTTATAAATAAAGTGTATATGCCAATCAACATCAATGCATCCATGCAGTTGTACATCTATTATAATATACCAATATTGGTCGTCGCATGCAGATTATTTGAAAATGTGCTCAGCGGCAACCGAATTTGTATTCAAGGTTTTTAGTGAAAATCATATATCCAAATGAGTGTTTTCAAGTACCATCAATGCCTCAGTCAACTATCGGTACTGATAGGATCCTTCCAAGTGAATTCCAAGAACATCTTGGCATAATTTCTTCAAATTCTATTCCATTGCGGTGTCCAAGGATTTGCATTTTTTCATTCAGAATCTCTCCACTAGCTTCATGTTATATTTTCCTTAAGAAATGAATATTTCTCTAGGTATTTTCAAAAATTATAATTCCATAAAGTTATTCTTCATGCCAAGATTTTTTATCTTAATATGTTATGCCAAATCCATCTTAATTTGATCATCAGAGGCTCATTACCTATCAAGAATAGGCTGTAAACATATAAAACCAAAATCAATGGCATACCCTGGACCACATTGAAGTAGATTTTTGGATCAACATGACTTCCAAGCTTCACTAGGTAGTTATCAATGCAGACATAACAGGCTTGGGGAGCTTTCTTCAAACCATACAATGCTTTCTATAATTACCAAACCAATATACCCACCTTCAAACAAATAAATATTGTGCAATCAAATCAACCAGGTCTTTTTTTCAAGCCTTAAGTCACAAACCAAGTTGATATCAAAACCATAAAAATATCATTGTCAAACTCTTCATCCAAGTACCAGGTACAGTTCACACTTAAGTACTAGGCTACAAACTTATCTATTATTATGTCAACAACTATCATTTACCAAGAAAGATCGAACTTCATCAAACCATCCACATGATCATAATATGAATCATTTCTATCACTAAATTTAAATTCACACACAAAGTACAGATCATATAAGTTTCTGCCATCCATTTATTGGGATATATCTGCAATAACCATAATAAAATTAATGCGTAATGAGGAGAAATCCTTTATTGTCATAGTAGCTCGAATGATCAAATAAGGACAACCAACATATTGATATGCATACTATAGACCCCTACAAACACAAGATGATTTAATACATTCACATTCCATGCAACATAAATATCTCTACATAAGACAGTAATCATGTCAATTATGAAATTCCCCTAAAGATTATATTAGTGATGATTCTCTAGATTTCATCCCTACAACACAAGTAAGACTAGATTCCAAAAGGTACATCACTTCAAATTTTATAGAGAGGTATCACTATAAAACAAGTTTCATTTTGATACTTGTAACAATTTAAACATTATTTAGATCTTACTATTCATTTTCTATCCATGGAAATTTCTATCATGTGCTCTTGGTTTCATGCATAATGTTTTAGATTTTTGTATCCTGCAGGCTTAACCACTCCCATAGGCCTTCTTCTATATGGCTAGGAGCCCTATAGCTAAACCCTTAAGCCTTTATCCCAATAGTTGGGGCTTAGCCTCGGATAAACTATCTCAGCTTAGATGATAACTCGTCTATTAAGTTATGGTACGTTCTATGCTTATAATAGTTTACTTCTTTTTCTTATTATATTCCACAAATTATCAATCACATGTACATAAAGTAAAGTGCAGATAGAACATTAAACGATTGACATAAAACAAGCTAAGACAAGAGACACAAGATGCGCTGGCTAGCCCGGGACAAACCCCACAATATGTAGGGAAACCCTTTGATCAAATTTTATTTTATCTTCAATAATTTAGTGGAGAGGAATAGTACAATAAATCTGATTTATATCAATAGTAGCAAACCCTAGATCAGCAGCATCAGCATCAGTGGCTTCATCATCAAAACTAGGGTAGTCGATATCTCACAAACCAACCGTTGGATCGACTAGATTCCACCACCAAAAGTTGCAACCTTCAGAGGAGGTTCAAATGAACCTACAATGTAGTTTAGAAGGAGTCTTGATTGTCCATGCTGGTCAAAATTTGGATCTGCAGTTGCAGCTTCAATTTCAGTATCTTCCTTCAAACTAGGATAGTTGATATCTCGCAAACCGACCATCGGATCGACTTGATTCCACCAGAAAAATTTGTAGCCTTCAGAGGAGGTTTAGATGAACCTATAACATAGTTCAGAACAGGAGGTTTGATGGTCCATGCGGGTCAAACTTTGGATCTGCAGTTGCAGCTTCAGTTTCAGCAACTTCCTTCCACATGTGTGAGAGAGAGACTCTTTTCTGCGTAGTAGAGAAGACCCTCTTTTTTGCACAGGAGAGAGAGATGTGATGAGATGAGTGAGTGAAAATGATGAAAATTCCTCGTGTATTTATACATGACATTGATGTTTTAATAGATGTGACTGTTGGGCTTCTGAGCCTACGTGAGTTTGAGGTCGGCTTGATAATAATTCCATAGTCAAAATAAATTCATATCTCCATAAATAGTTATCGTAATTAGATGATCTTTAGATCAATACTACACCTCTTGATGAGAGGAATCTAATAAAAATATTATTAGTCATGAATAAGATGACCCACATGAAGTTTGGCCCTAGTTTCCAATTTAACACTCCCTCCCAACTAAGGAGAACTTCATCTACAATCTGTCTGTCGGTTGCTACTATTCATCCATCAAATGCATTTCCCTTTATAGCCTGACCATTCCCTTGCTCTACTCTATTCTACCTATTCTAATTTGTCTTGTTCTACCCTGCACTCCTCTTCTCTGTTATGCTGTGCTCTGCTTTGTTCTGCTCTTCTTTTATCTGAATTATGAAGAAGAAGAAATGTTCGAGGATGTATCATACTAACTTAAAGTAAGCCTCAGAGTATGTATCACTGGTCCCAGACTAGTCTCAACCGACCTGAAGTTAGTTTCATAGTATGTACAATTCCTACCACTGGTCCTAGACTAGTAATATCCTCCACTGACTCGAAGTCAGTCTCAGAGTGCGTACCACTGGTCCCAAACCAGTCTCAACTGACTCGAAGTCAGTGTCATAGAATTTACCACTCCTACCACTAGTCCCAAACCAGTATCATTGATCCCAGATCAATGGAGGTCATCCTAGCATAGGGAGTATGGTAGATACAATGATACATCCATTGGTACTACCATGGTCCCTAACTTCATTTCCCTGCTCATTGATCAGATGAGAGGTACTTCGCATGAGTCCCAAACTGCATGGGTAGGAGGCCTCGATAGGAGAACTAATCAATCCAATCCTCATAGGAGAACACATCAATCCAGGCCTCACAGGTGAACACATCAATCTTGCTATAATTGCCTTGGAGAACACATCAATCCAAGCCTCACAGGAGAACACATCAATCCTGCTACAATCACCATGGAGAACACATCAATCGAGGCCTCACAGGAGAACTAATCATCCTCTTACACAGAAGAGTGAATCATCATGTTCCACAAGAGAGTGAATCATCTTGTCCCACAATAAGCGAATCATCTTGTTCCAGTGTGCACCACCAAGGGAGGGTGAGTCACCCTCTGGTCGTATGTTGCTCCAGTAAGAACTGCGAGCCCTTAGAGCTCCCAGAGCTCAATGTATGCAACATGCAGGACCCTTATACAAGGGATTCTTGACGACTCTAAGTTGTTTGGGAAAATCACTACTAAGATCTTTTCTTGGGGATTTGACAAGGTGTATCAACCTGTACATCATCTTAATGCAATGGAGCCTCTTTTGTCATCAACTTACCATATCCCAGATGATGTCTATATGCTGGAGCAATTGAGAATACAATATTACTCAATAGTCGAATCCCACCTCTATTTGTTACAGAGAATCACAATGGCATGTGTTCAAGCAAATCAATAAAGAGCTTCCCCAACCAGGTAGCTTCATACGAGATCATACGCGTAGATATGTATCTAGTCTCAGTGGTGCTTATGGAAACCTACTTCTGCTTCCTACTCACCCATTATATCGAAGCATAATCCAAAGAGAAATAGCACTAAAAGTGCTCCAGTGATCTTCCACACTACCTGCTTAATTAGTATTCGAATAATCATACGGTTTCATATTTCCAGCAGTGTATCTCAATCCATGAGAGATTGTGTCCTGAAGACATCTTAGAAGGTTCTTGGCACCAATCTAGTGAGGCTCAACCAAATATGAGCTCACAATGCTAATTGCAAAACATAGGTTTCGACGGAGGTTCACCAAGAACATCAATGCAAATGAGCTTTTGAAACTCAGAGGCATTTCCCAAATCTAGTCCGACATCACTACCATATAATTTCTGAAAGCTAAGATCCTCGAGGTAGTCACAAGCTTGCAGTCCATCATACAAAATCTTTTAAGAATCTTCACCACATATTTTCCTTGAGATAGGAAAATTTGCCTTGGCTTCTGCCACACTTCAAGTCCTTGGTTCTTGATTTCAAATTCAGAAGCCAACTCCCTCTTACATCTATGAATGAGAGGTTATGCACCTGTTAGAAAGAGGTCATCCATATACAACATCAGTATGAGAGGCTTGTCATCTTCAACCTTAAGGTAAAGGTTAGGATCGGCTTCACTCCTAGTGAATCCCAGCTTCATCAAGTAGCTATCGATCCTCTCATGCCATGCTTGGGGTGCTTGCTTCAGCCCATAAAGAGCCTTCTTCAACCTGCATACATGAGATTTTCAATCATAAATCTCAAATCCTTCAGGTTGCTCCACATAGACCTCTTCTTTGGTCGAACCATGCAAGATCGTGGTCTTGACATCCATCTAATGTAGGTTCCATCCTTGTGAAGCCACAAGGGCTATGATCAAGTGGATGGTCATATATCTGGCAACAGGTGAAAATATCACATCATAGTCTATACCTTCCTTCTGTGAGAAAGCATGAGCAACAAAACGAGCCTTATACTATTACATACTTCTATCCGCTGCATCTTTATCTTGTAATGCCATTTTGAAGTAACAATTGTCTTGTCTTGGGGTCTAGGAACTACTTCCCAGACATTGTTGTCCATAATACTCATATTGTTTGGTCATATAATCCTTCCATGCTTGATGCTTGACGACATCTAAGAATGATTAAGGCAGATTTTGTATAATCGTGCTCATGATGGTTAGGTATCCCTGATACCTGTTAGGTTTCTTACTTTCACGAAAGGTTCCTTAGGGTGCAGCATGTCCTTTAGCATCACCAAGTATCCTCGTAAGCCATGAAGGCCTCTTCATAGAAGAGGAAGGCTCAGGTGGATAAATAGGATCCATAGGTTCCTCCACATCAAGCATTGTTACATAATCTACCCATAGATACAGCTTCCACAATCGTACGGTTCTTCCTTACTGCCACACCATTCTGCTAAGGAGTATGTGGTGTAGTAGTCTCCCTCTTAATTCCAGCCTCAGATATTCCCGAGTGAACCAACTGTAATATATTAGAGGTCTTTCTTTGGCTTGAGGGGAATGGTCCCCTTTAGAGTTTTCCTTCAGCACATCCTGGACATACACCTTCTTTCTCTACTCAGAATTCGGGCATCCCTGTAACCATTTGTCTTACACCGATTAGAGATTTATAATGAAGGGGGGAAAACCTTCGATGCCAAAGTTCATACTGAAGAGATGTGTCATAAGACATGACATCTAGTGGACTTCCATCAACCTGATATAATGAATCAACACGAAACCTAAGAGTAAAGGAATCTTTAACATTATTTTTCCATATATGTACCTTGCCGTCGCTGAAGGTTACATTGTAGCCTTTGTCTTCCATTGCCGAGATGGACACCAGGTTTTTTTGTGGTCAGGTGCATTTAATACATCCTAGAATTTCTAGCCTTCTTGAATGGTTTTCTTCTTCCTTGATTCCCAGATCTCCTCTTACCTTTGCTATTGAATTTGTCATTCCTTTGATTTCCATCAAAGGGATTTTGATCATCGTCCCAGTCTGGGTCCTTTCTATCAGGGCACTCCATTGCATAGTGACCTACCTTATCGTAGATGTAACATCATCCTTTTCTTCCACCCTTGGGTCCAACCTTTCCTTTTGATTTAGTCCGGGAATTATTTATTTTCTTAGCATGAGAACAAAAGTTAGTAGGAGGACCTTTAGGCATGGGCATTTCTTGCACCTCTACCCTTGTTTCTTAATCTAGCCATTAATTCCTCGAAACCAGGAATTATATTATTGTTTAGAAGAGTAGTCCTAAACAGATACCATTTGGATGGTAATCCTCCAAGAGCCGTGAGTGCCATTTCTTTGTCAGTAATAGTCTCCCTAATAGATAGGAGATTGTTCTTGATCTCAGTGATTCTTAAGAAGTATGCTTTCATACTCTCATCTTTACCCTTCTTGATTTCCCTCAGTTTATTTCTAAGAAACAAAACATGATTTGCATCATTAACTTTAAATATACTCACTAGTCTATCGTAGATTTCCTTGGAGGTGTCCAGTTCAGAGATGTAGGCCACCAAGTGCTTGTCGATAGAGTCTCGGATGATCTTCTTTGTTTTGAATTCTCCGTTTTTTCATTTGTTACAGGGAGCAGTGGATGCATTTGATGGAGGCTGAACAATATTGCCTCTTACATGGTCCAACATTCCTTGATATTATAGGGTTATATTGATAGACATCTTCCATTCGTGATAGTAAGATTTCTCACAGAGCTTTTCCTTAGGAAGAAAGGGTGTTGAGGAACCCATAGTTCTTTTATGATAGCCTTGCCAATCTTCTCTTCAGTGATTTCTCTTGCTCTTGCCCAGGCATTGTCTTCACCTCGGGTCTGATACCATGTTAAGTTACGGTATGTTCTATGATTATAACAATTTACTTATTTTTCTTATTATATTCCACATATTAGCAATCACATGTAGATAAAGTAAATTGCAGATAGAACATTGAACGATCGACATAAAACAAGCCAAGAGAAGAGACACAAGATGTGGTGGCTAGCCAGGGACAAACCCCAAAATGTGTGGGGAATCTCTTTGATCAAATCTTCTTTTATCTTCAATAATTCAACAGAGAGAAATAGTAAAATAAATCTGATTTATATCAACAATAGCAAACCCTAGATCAACAACATCAACATTAGCAGCTTCATCATCAAAACTAAGGAAGTCGATATCTCACAAACCGACCATCATATCGACTTGATTCCACCACTAAAAGTTGCAGCCTTCAGAGGAGGTTTAGTTGAACCTACAATGTAGTTCATAAGAGGAGGTTTGATGGTCCACGCTGGTCAAAATTTGGATCTGTAGTTGCAGCTTCAGTTTCAGCAGCTTCCTTCAAACTAGAGCAGTCGATATCTCACAAACCAACTATCGGATCGACTTGATTCCACCACCAAAAGTTGCAGCCTTTAGAGGAGGTTCAGATGAACCATGCAATTTAGAAGAGGAGGCTTGATGGTCATCGCTGGTCAAACTTTGGATATGCAGTTGTAGCTTCAGTTTCAGCAGCTTCCTTCCACATGTGTGAGAGAGAGACTCTTTTATGCGCAGTAGAGAAGACCCTCTTTTCTATTCAGGAGCGAGGGAGAGATGTGATGAGATGAGTGAGTGAAAATAAGGAAAATTCCTCCCGTATTTATACACAATTTTGATGTTTCAATAGATGCGACTGTTGGGCATCTGAGCCTACATGGGTTGTAGGTCGGCTAGATAATAATTGCATAATCAAAATAAATTCATATCTCCATAAATACTTATCGGAATAGGATGATCTTTAGATCAATACTACACCTATCAATGAGAGGAATCTAATAAAAATATTATTAGCCATGAATAAGATGACCCACATGAATTTTGGCCCTAGTTTCCAATTTGACATCGTCAATACTAACAACGTTAGAAGAACATTTATTCATGTCCATAAACCTTGCTTCAATAATCAAGAGTCTTTTATTCATTTATAGAAAATGGTAATAGGTGTTGGGACATGATGGATAGTTTCTCCCTCTCAATGAGAAGCCTCATCATTAATTAAGACATGAACCTATCTATAATAATACTGTTATGCATCAAAAAAACTATCAGATCATGAAATCAAACAATATCAGCTTCTCAAACATATACACATCATAGTTATGAAAAATCATCATCATCTGCTTCACATGAACATGTCATCCATCATTCATAAAATATTAGTGTCATATAATTATACCTTCTTCATACTTTAAGGGTCATAATCACAACATCACGTCTTTATCACATTATTCAGTGATCATGTCTGGGCATCCAATTTTACCACATTGTCAACTTTACTAAGCTTATCAACACCTAACCAAGAACAACAGGAAGGTTGTGAGTATAAATTTTATTATTAGGGTTAAAATTATTATAAAAATCATTAACAATAGTATCAAGTTATCAAAATCATTACTTCTATCCCTTTTTAGAAGATTAGGAAATCCACTATGTCTAAAATTCAACGTACTTCCCAAATATCAGGTGCACCAATACATCACATGTATTAGAGATCATATGTAATTTCATATGAATGAATGAGTCATTTATGAAGGTGATATTACCAACATACCTTAGGACTTAATTTACCATCCATCTCACAGATAAATCACAAAATTGAAAGTATACTTCACTTACCTTATATTATTCAATTACCTTTGCAATTTGTAGGACTTAGTTATTTTTGATAGTTGTAGCACTTTCATATTCTAATTTTTGGATGCCATTTTGAAAATTTTAAAAAACTTCCTATAGGTACTTCTTTCCTTTTCTAGAACCATCTTTTATCTTCATACACTAGCTCTCTTTTCTTGTAACTTAGATGATCCTTAAGAAGGATATATTTATCACATATCATCAGGAGGTTAGAAGTATTCATATACTCAAATATTCATGCAGGAAGGATATAACATTCTTATGTATGCATAAAGTAATGATGTAAATTCTTTCAATGGATAGGAGGGATCTTTCTTGATGAGGAAGATTTTCCAATTGAAGGAACTTATCCTTAGGCTGCAACATTAACACGGGGAGACCCCCTTACTGTTAGTTAAATCTAGCACTATCAACACCCATTTAACTGTGCAATAATCAATTGCAATATACAGGTGCATGCAATTATAAAGTCATGAGTTTTATCTGTATCACAAATGCAATTATGTTTATATTAACTTGCATGTAAATAAATAATGTGCATAAAATTACAAAACATCATCTATTTAAGAAATAACCATGGTTAACTTATCTTTCTTTGCATAATAATTTAGTTTACTTATCTTTGAAATCTTTTTCAACACAAGAACCATGCAATCCTTTCGAAGAGATTAACATAGTTAATTTATCTTTCACCCAACAAAACCATTAAATGTTTTTCAGAAAATAAACATAAGTAACTAGAATTCATGAAAGTTTTCTTTTTTTTCAAGATTTTTTTAAAAGAGAAATGTATGGTTAACTATACCTCTATACATTCAAGAACCATGAAAAAATTTAATAAATAACATGGTTAGCTTATATTTTTCTGCAAAATAATTCGTGCAACATTTTCAAGAAAATAACATGAGTAGCTTATTTTTTATGTAGAAGAAGCATCCAAATCTTTGCAAGAAAATAACATGATTAACGTATCCTTTTATGCATAATAATAATGAGTTTTTTTCATGAAAATAACTTGATTAACCTATATTTTTATTCATAAGAATCATGCAAACCTTTTCAAAAACAATAGCATCATTAACTTAATGTTTTACACACAATAATCACATGTAATAATTTTCAAGAAAATGACAAAAGCTACATAGCGTTTTATGCACACAATTTACATATCGTTTTCAAGAAAATGGTAGGGTTACTTATATTTTTATGCAAAAGATTCACATGTAATATTTTTTAAGAAAATGACAGGGCTACTTAGGTTTTGATGCACAAGATGTTTTTGGAATCATGATTTCTGTTAGACCAAAACCCACAGGTCTTAGTCAACAATCACATCACCAGAGATAACGATCCATGAGAGGTGATTATTACATCTCACAAAATACACGGGTAGTGTTGGTTTCTCTAATTTCCAACAATCAGCCCCCCCACTTTGATACCACTTGTTGGGAATCGTGATTTTCGTCAGACCAAAACCCATAGGTCTTAGTCAACAATCACATTACTAGAGATAAGTATCCATGAGAGGCGGTTAGTTCAAGTCTTCAAACACACGGGGAGTGTTGGTTTGTCCAATATCCAACAAGATTCGCATGTAATTATTTTCAACAATATGGTACGGTTACTAATATTTTTATACACAAGATTCACATCTAAACTTTTTCAAGAAAATGACTAGCTTAATTAGCTTTTTATGCACAATATTCACATGCAATCATTCTTAAGAAAAGTAACATGGATTTTTATCATTTTATGCAAAATATTTGTATGCAAACTTTTTCAAGCAAATAACATGGATTCTTTATCTTTTCAAGCACAAGATTTATATGCAATATTTTCAAAAGAATAACTCACAAAACCATGCAATACTTTCAAAGTACCAATATGTTTAGTTTATCCTTATATGCACAAAGCCATGCCATATTTCCAAGGGGCTAACTCACATACCTAATGTACATGGTGATACTTTGTATTGCATACCATCGATGGATGGAGGAAAAGAAATGATTTCTACCAACTCTAAGCCACGAAGCTGCAACGAATTGAAAGCATTTTCCATCTAGCTAGTCCTTCTTTCTTATATCAAACAAATCTTGATCTTTCCATGTTGGGAATGATTTGAAGAATTATTTCCTGATTTGAACTCACGAGTTAAATTAGTTAGATTTTATAGGAGGCAACATTGACCATAACTTTGTCAAGGGAGGCGTTGTACAACACTATAGAAAATCCAACCCATTGGTCTAAATAAAACAACCACAAGAATTTTTTTTCATTAATTGTCACACAACAAACTTGAACAATGGTCGTAACGAGAAGCCTTCTCCAAGTTGGAGAAATTCATAGGGTTCACATAGCATTTTTGTAACTAGTTCTTGGTGGAAACCATTTAGATCACAATAAATCTATAATATTTTCATGAATAGCACATTTAAATATGTTTTTTTAAGGATATTTCATTTCCCCCCTTAAAGGTAATGTCATCCTCGATTTTCAACTCTTCTTTCTTTCATCATCATTATATTTTTTTCCTAGATTTTATCTCACACTATGACTATATTTCTATTAAATTTTTATCTCTTTCAATCTGCCTTTTTTATCAACTTTCACTCATGACATCTATCCCTATTCGTGATGGTTTTGTAGCCAGAACAACCAAAATGAGATTATTCCCCTTCAAAATGAAGGTTTCTATTTTCAAGATTTACCAATGGGTAAAAGCAATAATTTTTACTTATAATCATAAATATCTATATCTTTGAAAATATTGAATTTTTATTTTCAATATTTTAGTCGTTGTTATATTTCAGAAAATAAAAACAAGGTCTTTACAAAACTTACTGTTACTTTCCAATACTCTTGGTAATCATTTCCACTTCACGCAATATTTTAATTACAGGTGGTTTATCATTGCTACAAGCACTCTAAAAGTGGTTTATTAGCCCAACAACAAGCAACTTGGGTGGTTTATTAGCCTCCATGACAAGCACCCTATATCATATGACCAACAAATCCAATTCGTATCTCTCAATCATAATCACATTATTTTTAATTGCAACATTTTAAACTATCAGTTATCTATGAAATTTTAGGTGATTTTTTTTTAACTATCAACTATTTATCACAACACCTCTACGAGTAATTAGAGTCCATATAGCTATCTCATTAATAAAATACTCAAAGAAATCATTATTTCATAAAGTGAATATTTTCTAAACCCTTGCTAAATGCATCCACAAGTCTAGTATCACAAATTTATGGAAATATAATAGAGGCCACCTGTGAACTATAGTTCTAGTGGATCCTCCAAATGTGCTAGGATCATTTCCTTCTAGCAAACTAATCATAAATATTTCACATATTTACATCTGCTCAACTGAAGCAATGCCTTTCAATATTTTGATACAGGTCCAGTCTCTATCTCCCACAAAAAAATTTAAGTTTAGACTTCCTTAGTGACACATAACTTTTTTCATACATCTTTCACCCATGACATTTATCTACATTCATGTGATATTTTGGCTTTTTTCCACCCATGACATTTATCTTCAGTAATGTTAACTCTTGGTGGTTGGATCATCCAAACTGGGTCATCCCTTTGGGAAAAATGGATGATTTTGCATGTCCCTTCATAGACCATAACTAATTTTCAATTGTCCTGGTAGTTAGGAGTCTAAGCTCTCATATGGTGGCTCCTCTAATATTCCCAACAATAATAGTAAATAAAACACTTTCATTTTATAGAAAAAAAAAAACACACTTACCTTCTTCCAAAGAATATTTACTTTCACTTTTTGGCTTATCATTCACATGTCATCTTAGAAAATCATACAAGTCATTTTATACAGATTTACAACTTGTCTTCATGCCATTTGTCAATCTACATTTTCAGAAATAAAAACAAATATTACAATTCAATTTCCACTATCATTGAATGTTTTCTTGAATCATTTCCCAATTATCACTTATGATTCCTACCAGTGAATGATTCCTAGAAAGGTGTTATGCCCATACTACCTGAGTGTTCTCGTAGTTTTGGCCATCAATCAAGGCATCCCTCGAAATACAAAAATTCACACGAATCATAACTGACATCTTATATCACATGAGTGGTGCTCATTTCAAATTTCCCACATCATAATAAACATGCATTCTAGAAAAAATATCACTATATCTTCTATGTACAATACACATTATACCTTCACACTTTGGTCTCAAATCACATTGCAACCTTTACCTTTCTCAAATTCTTAAATTTCGTGCTACGAGAATCTTAGTGATGTCTTTATGCTTCCATTGAGCTACCCCTACTTAATAACACTAGCCTATTAGTCACAACTGCATTTTAAAAACCATACTTTTACCAAAATCATGTTATTTGCAATTCATCTTATAAAATATACCCAAAATGTATTTCAATTCCACATTTATTACTATTCCTAAATACTTCAACAATGTAAGAAGATATTTGTCCTATTAATTTCTCATAAACCATTTCCATGCATTAATAATATGCATAGGAAATTAGGATGCCTCTTTAAAACAAAGTTTCCATGAAGATGTTTTCCACAACAATAATAAAGGAAAATAAGACCTTCTAAAAATATTGACATTCTAATCCAATATTGACATCAACCATGGCTATAATTCATGCAAAATGACTTTTCATGCACATGTGCTCAATCATGAGTCATTAGGAAACATTACTAATTTAAATTAAATCACATGCAATTTTTTGTTCAAGAAAATCATTAATGCCAACTCATTGAAAAGAACATTTAGATTATGATTAATAATGACAATAAAGACACCACATTTCAACAACATAATGGACTTAACTAATTATGTTTAATAACTAATGTCACCCAAAATATTCACACATATTGGATTGATTTATAAAGGATGAAAATATAATATTTTTTTAGATGCATAACTTATTCATACTAGCACCATCACTGAATCACTCACTTGTAGAACTAAACTGTTATGTGTAAAGTTTGAGCAAGCAATCTAATTAGCAACAATTGGTTGTTACTATTTTATCATTAAGTTTGTAGAACATGCATTAAACTATGAAATAATTTGTGTTTCCCTTATCACACTAGTTACCATTTATACATGTCCATATGAAAGGGCACAACCCCTTTTCTTTGTACTCTTGTCATGAACATAAAAATGAATTTCTATCAGTCACTTTTATAAAGCACTATGTTATCATGATCTAGGTTCCCTATAATTTTCAGAAATTTAAACCATGCTTATGGATGGTTAAACAAATATCCACTTCCATAGCTATTGTAGATTTTTACGTATTCATAAAAGCCTATAAAAAGTTTTAACCATACAAGAACATTGATTTACTATTAGTACTTGAGTGTCAATAGAAAATATGGTCACAATTTAGAAATTAATCAGACCCAAATTCAACAACATATTATTGGCATTAGACCAAAGTCACAAAAATGAACTACGACTATCACATTGTTTAAAACATAACAATGACCCTAAAAAAAACCTAAATGATGCATATTGCAATATACCTTTGAAGATAAGTTTAATAGTTTTCCGACAGATCACATACAATTTATTGGTATTGAAATTACTAATGATGATGCCATGCAATGCTAATGCATAGGAGGTAGTGCAATACGCTAAATAGACAATGCTACCAAAATATAATAAATTCATTCAAAATCCATGACAAGAAATAATCGATTGTTAGCCATTCCAGTTCATACCTACTACTTGACTCATTGTGTATTTTAATCATTCAAGCGGGGTCTTTTAATCTCCTTCTAAACATGCTACTCTCCCGTTTAAGAACCACTCCTTCATTTTTACACTCTTTTCACTATCACGTTGTTTTCAATATATATTATTGACTAGGTAATTCATGTATTCGTTCTTTCCTTATAAGAAATGCATTGAAAATCTAACCATTTTCTTTTTAATGCACCATAAATGTATGCATACAAAGGTTGGTAGTTAATCGACATTATCACTATCTACAATGTTAGTATTCAAAATTGTTTATGATTTAGCTACAACCAATGCAACAAAAATTATAACTATATTTTATCTAGATGAAGACTCAAATGCCACGAGTACAATTATTCTTCAAAGAAATCATTAACATTGTCATTCTTCAATACAATAATTAACAATCTCATGCATCTCATATTAAATGCAATCTACTCAATACGTTACCTTATAATTTCGCTAGTTTCATACATGAGATTATACCCAATAACATCATACCTACACTCCTTCTCGTTCTTACAGAGCCTAGAGGTTCAAATGCTAAAAGCTTTACTTTGATACCACTTGTAACATCCCTTGGTAGTCCTCATCCAAAAATACATAGGATTAGAAATTTTACTAGTTTTACTAGCATGTAATATTCCCAATGATTTATCCCATATTCTTTATCTAATAATCAAATGATATAAGCATGATAATTAAGTGAAGTAACCTTAGAAAAGGGATAACAAATATTATGAATTAAGAACCATTATTATAACTTATTAAATTAATGCATCTTGCTACAACTTACATCATTAACATTTTTCATTAGATTAAGCTAGTTAATGACACATTGATGATGATGTAAGTATCCACATCATTTAAGGTAGGAATATAGTAAAAATAACAAAATATTCAAACACATAAATAGACACATATATATCCTAGAAATCCAAAAGGGAAAAATCAACAAACATTTCTTTTATTAAAATTTTTCTTAGGGTGTTCGCCCCTCATTCAATGGCAGAAAGGGATTCCATCCCTTGTCGATTGTTAAAAATTTACAAAAGAACATCATATTTAATTCAAACATAATTAACTATATATCAATATCTCTAACATGATGTAATGTCTCACAAACACTTTACCCCACACTTTTCGAGAATAGTATCTTTATCGCATGGTTATTTGTTGTAGTAACTTATCCATTGTAAATTGAATTTGATGATCCTTCACTCTACGTGAAATAATCGTCAAGCATCACGACCTCTCATTAGCTTACATAGTGTTATTTATCATCCATTAATTATTATTTTCAAAAGGAATAGGTTAGAAACTATCCATTATTCATATAAGTCAGAATTCTTTCCTCCAATTTTTATCATGAATAACTCTAACATCATGATTAGGTAATATATCCATTTACTAAAGCAAAATAAACAATCTCTACTTGTTATCACTAATAATATTCTATGTGTTATACATGTTTTCATGCTTCACTTTCTTTCATATGCATAATAACATTAAAAATCATCCTCAATATTTTACTTTTACATGCATCTCCAAGTGCAAGACCACTTCCTTTTAGATGCATAAATAAAAGTTAAACGTTATCTTCAATCTTTTACATTTACATGCATCATCACGTAGCTAAACCATCCTTGTTCTTACCAATATAATAGCATTGGCTAATAATAGAAAATACAAGTAAAATCTTGTTCTTTTATTCTAATGCTTTATACAAATGCATATACTTACGAATGCATGTCTAATACTTCATACTTTCAATGCATTAATAAATGAAAACAAAAATGATGATTACTTATCTTGCATTAAATAAATGCATAAACTTAATAAACATGTTTTTTTTTTTCATATTTGACATACTTTAAAATACAAGCATATAATTAAAAAGTAAGGTTTTCTTATCCACATCATATATGCATTAAATAAAATGCATAAATATTATCAAGAATGCGTATTCATATGCATTAATTGAATGCATGAAATCTCCCCTATCCATCCTTATTCCAACTACAATACCAACTTTAGCTATATAATAATCACTTGCAATCCACATGTGCATGCAATTGTAAATCCATGACTTTTATGGATATCCTAAATGAAAATATTTTTATATTACCTTAGATGTGAATAATAATGTCCATGCAATTACAAAGCCTCTTCTATTCATGAAATCACCATGGTTAACCTATCTTTATATGCATAGGAACATAGTTAACTTATATTTGAAACTCTTTCCAACCCAAGAACCATGCAATCCTTTTGAAGAGGTTAACGCAATAAATTTATCTTTAACGCACAAAACCATGCAATGTTTTGGGGAAAATAAACATAGATCACAAGAACTCATGAAAGTTTTTTTTTTCAATAAACATTTTTAAAGAAAAATAGCATGGTTAATTATACCTCTCTATGTAGAAGAACCTTGAAAAATTTCCAAGAAAATAACATGCCTAACGTAGATTTTTATGAAAAATAATTCATGCAACCTTTTCTTGAAAATAAGATGAATGGTTTATATTTTTACCCATAAGAATCATGCAAATATTTTCAAGAACATGGTGTAATTAACCTACCATTTTGTGTATAAGAATCATGCAAATAGTTTCAAGAAAATAACATCATTAACATATCTATTTGTTCATAAGAATGATGCAAACCTTTTCAAAAAAATAACACGATTAACTTGTATTTTCTCACATAATAATCACATGTAATTGTTTTGAAGAAAATTACAGGACTATTGAGCCTTTTATGATCAAGATTCACATGTAATCTTTTTCAAGAAAATGATAGGGTTACTTAGCTCTTTATGCACAATATTCAGATTTAATCTTTTCAAGAGAATGCCACGACTACTTAGCTTTTTATGCACAAGATTCACATGTAAACTTTTTGACGAAAATAACAGAGTTCGTTAGCTTTTTATACATAAGATTGACATGAATCTACTTCAAGAAAATGATAGGGTTACTAAGCTTTTTTGCACAAGATTCACATGTAATATTTTTGAAGAAAAATAACATGGATTTTCTTTTTCTTTTTTTAATGAAAAACAACATGGCTTCCTTATATTTTTACACACATGATTGATATGAAACATTTTCAAAAGAATAACATAAAAAACCATTCAATATTTTGAAAATATCAACATAGAAAATTTATCTTTCTATACACAAAGTCATGCCATATTTTCAAGAGATTAACTCACATACCTCGCGTACATGGTGCGATATTGTTCTCCATACTATGCACGAATATAGGAAAGGAGACAATTTCTACGAACTCTAAGCCATGAAGTTGCAGTGGCATGGAAATAGTTTCCAACTAGTTGTCCCTTCATTCTTGTGTCAAAGCCATTTTGATATTTCCGTTTTGGGCTCCATTTAAAGAACAATATCTTGATTTGAGTTCATGACTTTAATCAGTTAGAAGCTATAGGAGACAATATTCACCATAGCTTTGTCAAGGTACCCAATGTAGAACAATATAGAAAATCCAACCCAATGGTCCAAATCAAACAATTATAGTTATATTATTTCTCATGAATTTTCACCCAACAAACTTGAACAATGATCATGGCAAGAAGCCTTTCCTAGGTTGGAAAAATTTATAGGGTTCACATAGCGTTTTTCCTAGCAGCAACCATTGAAATCACAATAAATTAATAATATTTTCATTAATGCCACATGTAAATACATATTTCTAGGGATATTACATTCTCCCCCTACGGAACACTGTCCCCGGCGTTGAACTCTTCTTTCTTTCATCATCATTATATTTTTGCATAGTTTTTATCTCAAATTGGAACTATGTCTTTTCATTTAGATTTATTTTATCTCTTGCAATCTACATTTTAAACCATATTTCGCTCATGACATTTATCTCTAGTCATGATAAAACTGTAAACAAAACAACCAAAATGGAATCCTTCCCTTTCAAAATGAAGGTTCTTATTTTCAAGAAATTCAAATAGGTAAGAGAAATAATGTTTTACTAATAATCATAAATATCTATAGCTATGAAAGCATTAAATTTTTATTTTCAATCTTTATCCATTGTTCAATTTCATAAAAACAAAAGCAAGGCCTTTATGAAATTTATTGTTACTTGCCAATACTCCTGGAAATCATGGCCACTTCGTGAAATATTTTCATTACAAGTGGTTTATCAGCTATGAAAAGCACTCTAAAAGTGTTTTATCATCTTGACTGAAAGCACCTTGAGTGGTTTATTAGCCTCCATTGCAAGCACCATGTGGTGTGTGACAAACAAATACAATTAGTATCTCTCAATTATAATCACATTATTTTAAATCACAACAATTTCAATGATCAAATATGTATGCAATGTTAGGTAATTTTATTTTAACTATCAACCATTTATCATAGTATCTATGCAAGTACTCGGTGAGAATATAGCTCTTTAATCACCAAAATGGTCAAATTAATCATAATCATACAAAGTTCATACTATCTTACTCCATGCTAAAGATATACACAATTCTAGTATCATGAATTTCTAGAAATACAATAGACATCGCCCTTGAACTACAATTCTATCATTTCATTTCCAAGTGCTCAGTTCCTTTCCTATCTAGAAAGTAATAAAAAATATCTCACAAATTTACACCTCTGCAACCCAAGGAGCATCTTTATAGATCTGGGTATAGGTCGAATCTCTATCTCCCATTGGCACCTTTAAATTTAGACTACCTTTATCTCCTACAATATTTTTCATATATATTCCACCCATGACATTTATATCAAGCCATGTTATCTCTTGGTGGTTACATCATCCAAATAGGGTCATCCATTTGGCAAAAAAGTTTGATTTTTCCTATCCCTTCATGGACCATTACTAATTTCGACACTCTCCTAATATTTAGGATTCTAAGCTCTCATGTGGTCACTCCTCTAATGTTCCCAATAATAATAGTAAATGAAACACTTCCATTTTATCAACAAACTAAATATTTAGCTTCTCATAATGAATATTTACTTTTCACAATTCATCTTATCATTCACATGTCATATTATAAAATTATACAACTCATTTTAAACGAATTTACCACTTGCCTTGATGTCATTTCTCAATCTAGATTTTAAGAAATAAAAATCAAGATTACAGTTCAATTTCCACTATGATTGAATGTTTTCTTGAATAATTTCCTAACTATCACTTATGATTCCTACTAGTTCATGATTTATAGAAAATGTTCAGTCCCTACTACCCGAAAATCCTCGCACTTTTAGCCTTCAATTAGGGCATCCCATAAAATCCAACAATTTATAAGAATCATGAATGACATCTTATGTCACATGGGTGGTGTTCATTTCAAATTTCCCACATCATAATGAACATGAATTTTAAAAAAAGCATCACTATATCTTCTATGTACAATAAAATTATGCCTTCACATTTGGCACGCAAATCACATTACAACCTTTTAGCTTTCACCGATTCTTACTTTATGTCCTTCCAGGATCTTATTTATGTCATTATACTACCATTAATTTACCACTACTTAATCGCAATAGAACATTAGTCACAACTACATTTTGTAAAACCTTACTTTTCCCAAAATCATTTTATTTGCAAATCCCCTTTTCAAATATACCCAAGATGTATTTTAATTTCACATATATCAATATTGTTCAATACTTCAACAAACTAAGAAGGTATTGGTTTTGTTATTTTTTCATAAATTGGTTCCATGCATTAAAAGTAAGCATATAAAATTAGGATGCCTCTTTAAAACAAAGTTTCTAGATATATGTTTTCCACAACAATAGTTAAGGAAAACATGGCATTCCAAAAATATAGCCACTCTAATCCAATATTGACATTCATGATTGTTCTAATTCATGCAAAATGAAATTTCATGCACATGTTTTCAATCATGAGCCATTATACAACATTAATAATTCAGAGTCATTCACATGGAATTTTCTTGTCAAGGAAATTTGTAATGCCAACTACTAAAAAACACCATCTAGATTTTGATTAGTAATGACAATAAAGATAGAAAAATTCCACAACATAAAGGACTTTATTAATTAGATTTAATATGTAATGTAACCCACAATATTCACACATATCAGATGAATTTTGACAGGATGAAAATATAATATTTGTTATATTCACACATATCAGATGAATTTTGACAGGATGAAAATATAATATTTGTTAGATGCATAACTCATTCATACTAGCAGTATCACTGAATCATCGACCTGTTTAACTACATTATTATGTGTAAATTTGAGAAAACAATGTAATTAGCAACATCTGGCAACTACTAGTTTTATCATTAAGTTTGTAAAACATGTGTTAAATTGTTAAATAATCTTTGTTTCCCTCATCACACCGGTGATGATTCATGAATGTGCATATGAAAGAGCACAACCACTTTTCTTTTATAAAGCACTATTGTTATCATGGTCTAGATTCCATAAAATATTTAATAATTTACAACCATGCTTATGCATGGCTAATCAAATATCCACATCCATAGCTATTATAGTCTCTTGCATATGCATAAAATCCTATATAAAGATTTAGTCATACAAGAGCATTGATTCATCATTAGCACTTTAGTGTCAATACAAAATATGGCATGAATTTAGAATCTAGTAAGAAAAGAATTCAATGATGTGTTGTCACCATTAGACCAAAATCATGAAAATGAACTACCACTATCACATTGTTTACTCTTAACAAAGGCCCTCAATCAAAAAATAAATGATACATTTTGAAATATACCTTTGAAGATATTTTTAATAATTTTAGGATGGATCATAAACAATTTATTGGTATTGCACTCACCAATGTTAACTTCATGCAATGCTAATTCATAGGAGTTATTGCGATACACTAAATAGTCAATGCTACCATACTATCACAAATTCATTCAAAATCCACAACAAGACATATTTGATTGTTAGCCATTACGCTTTAGGCCTACAAATTGATTCATTGTTTATTCTAAGTATTCAAGTGGGTTCTTTTAATTTACTTTTAAACATGCTATCATCACATTTATGGATAATTCTTTCCTTTATACATTCTTTTCACGATCACACTGTTTTTGTTTCATTATTGACCATGAAATGCATGCACTTGTTCTTTTCTTATAAGAAATGCATTGAAATATAAGCATTTTCCTTTTAATTCACCATAAAGTTATCCATATAAAGGCTAGTATTTAATCTACACTATCACTATTTACAGTGCAAGTAATCAAAATTATTGATGATTTAGCTACAACCAATGCAATAGAATTTCTAAATGTATTTTATCCACATGTTCACGGTGATGGATAATGCAAACATATGTGGGATCTCCCTGATATGAAGTCCTAATAAGACCTAACACTGGTTGGTATAGGTTTCCCATTTGGAATTATGGCCCATATGTCATTTACTTAAATATTTTCCTTGGCTACAAGTATTAGCATAAGCGAGAAATGCACATGTACTCTTGAATGTGTAAGCAAGTATAACTTGTGAAATGTTCAAACGTAATCTATATCAAGGTTCTTTCACTGGAATGGAGCAAAAGTGAGCCTTTAGAAGAGAAGAATTATTAGTAATATACTAAATAAACACACACATCATGAGGAAGAATCATTAGCCATCAAGAAAAATATTTCACATAGATGCAATAATCATGTAAACAAATACAACACATATTCAATAAGACGAGTACCAAAGCCACTGAAATAGTTCAATTTCTTTAGTACATGTGAATGCCAACTTATACTGTAAAAACCAAAAGAATAATCTCAAAAAATTCACGATAGATGTGTTATGCTCCTATACCAATAGGTGTCATATTTCATGATTTCCTTAATGGGATATGAATATGTTCACACCTTTCCTTGTTGCAAAGGTTTTCCATATTGTTAAAAAATAAAAAAATTTAAAAAAATGGAAAGAGGGTATACCCTAAAAGAAAAATCAAAGCGTGAAAAGAAATAAAATGGTCAAAAAAGTGAAGAAAAATCAACCCCACCAAAAGAAAGACCAAGGAAAGTGTGAAAGTCTAAATGCCACTACCTTTTACTCTTATGTAATAAACAATTGTGTGCAGCTTGTTAATTGATGCCACAATTAATGAATAGTCAAACAGCTTAAACTTGGATAGTTCAAAATTTCATGTTTTATAAGTAGAGAATAAAATCTGACCAAACTGTTTAATCTTGGCAGATAAGTAGATAAGTAGAGTGAATAAAAGGAGCTCAACAGTTTAATCTGAGCCCTTGGATGTAATAAGGTTAGACTTAGATAGATTTCTATATGTAAAAGAAAAAGTGTGATAAGGGTTTAACAGTCCAAGTGCACCCTAATAAAGAAGAAAAAATGTCAGGCTAAAGTAGGTAGGGTACGTAGATGGTGTTGCAGGATTACTTGTGATGGATAAGATCTCTAAATGTGTTAATTTTCATTTTTATCACAAGTGCAAGGCAGAAATTTCACTTGATGCAGTTCCAGCAAAACAAGGTCAAATAATTAACTTCCCTTCACATTTTTCCCTAAAGATTTCACTAACTCCCCCTGAAGTATTAAGGTTTTTGACAATTAAAGGGTCTCAGAGCATTTCTTTGACTTTTGGAAGGACCGGACCCTCAGCCCAATGATTTAAAAAATCCTAAGTACTTAAAATCGTCCATAAACCATTCATTTGCCTTCATGAACTCATTTCCTAAGTTAAAATCCTATTTTTACTTAGGAAAATACACAATATCACCTAAAAAACCCCTTTTCCACTCTAAGCCTAAGTTTTAATATATACCCAAAATGTTTTAACTTAGCGCTTTCATCTCATTTATCATATTAATCTCTGACTTATATTATATAACTCCCAAAGAAATTCACCCTATCCCGTATTATCAAATATATTGAAAAAACCCCAAATTGTTAAATATCCCGCCCCCGGTTGAATACAACCATAATCAACATTTAAAAGAGGATTAATGAGTTAATCCGTAACTCATTAAGAACCTCAACTTTTCACTTTATTACATGGGATTAACTAACCCTCTAGGTTAATTAATAACCTTCATAACCATTCGCAATCACCCCAATATGATTTATGAACTCGTTAATTGAATCAGGCCCGCATACATAAAGCCCCACCGTACCCTGCTCTTGTCCGTCGTCCTATCATTCCCCCATCATCTGATGGTCAAAGATGATATCACGCCTCCCCTGGTGACCACACTTTAACGAGCAATGATTGGACAGTTTTCAAAACTCTACCCTGTCATGCGTCAGACAGTCTATGTGATCGCTACCCCCCAGTCGAAAACCACCCACCCCCAAAAGTGGTGCGAACACATACCACATACCGCCCCTCCATAAAATGACAAAATTTCATCTCCCTGCATACATCACCCGCCCGATAAATCCAAAAAACCCCCTGCCAACCTAGATTTTGCAAATAAAACCAACATAATGTCATTTTCACTGTTATATGTTGCGACTATTTTTGCATGAAAAGTGACGTCCCTGTCAACTGCCAAAGCTTTCCAAATGCCACCTGATCAAGAAATTTCCAGCAACTCAGCCTGGGACCGGTTATCCAACCAGCCATTATACTGTTCACTTTCCCATTACAGGTATTTATCAATTTCCACCGAAACCGTGCAAGTTTTGGTTTTATGCTAAATATTCCACAGAAAGGACCAATTTCGCTATACATTGAAGTCATTGTTCACTATATAGGTTCCCAAACCTGTTGTTTCCACTTTTTTTCACATAAATTCCAAGTTCCATTCCTAAATACATAAGAACCAGTGATGGAAACTCCTATATCTCTGAATGTTGTACCTGTGAATGCCCCTAAAAAAGATTTAGATTATCTGCCCCTGGCCGATAAATATTTTTAGATAAAAGACTTATCAGGTAATAAAAACCACCTTGAGATCTTTTTCCAAGCCAGAGATAGCTATCTTAATGGCTCTGAAATCTTAGGACTGTGGGAATCCAACCTTTCCATGTACTTCCTCCCCTCAGTCCATTTTTTCCCAGATATCATTCATCACTGCTGTGTCAATTATGACCCTAACCAAAGAGCAGTCCTGTCCCCAAGTCAAGAAGTCATTTTTCCCATAACTGCTAAGGCCATCAATGAAATGCTGCAATTCCATTACAGTCATGCTCTCACTCCCCTTTCTATGGGATACTTACTTAAAAGAGCTCCCCAATTGTCTCAAGCAGAACTTACTCGCATCTGTCAAATGTTTGTGGACCCTAAACATTAGCCTAAAGGCCTGCCTCCTTATCCACAAGTTCTCTTTACAGATACAGAAAGAATTATTATTGATATGATAGCCTCAATCATGGGATTCAACTCCGGAGAGTATGTTGATGAGATAACCTTGGTATTATTGTCTATTTCTACTCCTGGATAGCCCCCGCTGTTAAATATGATTATGCCTCTTATATTGCCAACAAAATTCATCACCAATTCCTAAGATTGGACAATTAAGGAATCTTCAAATACACTACTTTCATCTATCATCTTCTGTTGTATTATCAGTCAGACAACTTCCCTTTCCTTTTCAAGAAACTTGATACTAGAGGCAATCCAAGGTCTGTCATTTTTTGGAACCCCATTTTCCATAGATCCCTTGAGACTCCTTACACCTACAATGAGTTCATTGAACTATTTGTCCATCCAGCAACCACTTTATTGACAAGATTTTCTCCTCCTAGGATAAATGGTGATATGAAGAAAATCCTCCAGCTCTCAAAGTAGTATAGGATAGGTGACTGGTACCTATATAAGAATCACACAGAAATTAGAATTTATGGATGTGAACTCTGCCCTTTTAAGCTACCAAAATATGTTCCAATGAGACTCTTTGCATTGGAGTATTTCAAGAAAATGATAAATGCAGACCTAGTCCACTTTTGTAATGCCAAGAAGAAAGCTCAGCTTAGAATCAAAAACCAGCTAGGCCCTTTTGTCTGCAACACTAAGGAAGCATGGAAAGAAGCAGAAATTTTTTTAGAAGAGCATCTTAAGTTACAAAAGAGTTTTGAGTGGAAACCATATGATCCTAACAATTTTATATGTGATAGGATAATGAAGAACATGTTGTCCCCATATATTCACCATAGAATTCTAGAAATTGAAAAATATGCAAATATGGATGAATGGAGGGAAGGTACCCTAGTAGAGCATGATAGTGAACAGGTCAATTTTGAGAAAGTTATGAAGATCTTGAGAAAACACTTGACTTGGACTCTTTTGGGCAAGTATCATTTAAGTTATCTCAAAGGTCAGAGTTGGTGCCTCCAGTGCTGGAACCTCTCAGCAACCTTCACAAGAAATAAGTATACCAGCTACAGGGTCATCAAAGGGCAAGGAATTAGAGACTGGCTTTCAACACACTCAACAACCTACAATGTCCAAGTAGCCTAAAAATTCCAGAGAACAGGCTCAAATGCAGACTCCTCCCACTCAGGTTAATATAGGAGAGCCTCCAAATCTGCAAACTGCTTTAAATGAGGAAAGAAACAAAAAGAGAGACAGGGAAAAAAGTACCCCTGCCAGTGAACCATCAGGATAGCCTGGAACAAAGAGACGGAGATTAAATCCCCTTTCAGAGGAGTAAGCTGCAGAAGAAAATACAAATAGGCGGAGGGAAGAAAGAGGGGAAAGCCAACAAAATTTCCTAATAGAAGGAACATCCACTAGCTCTCATAGGGAGGAGCTAGAAAGGTAGAAAAGCATAGAGATATCTTCTTCCAAGCCACCAGGGACTAATGCCTTAGACATCAAGAAAACATTCACATAAATAAAAGATAAGAATGATCCATTGAGGCTGCATGTTTATAACTGATATTTGAAGATGGCTCCTACAAATCAACAAAGATTGATGTCAGCCTATGAAATCAAAGAAGGAAAGATGATAATGAGCTATTTCAAGCCCAAAGTGCAACAACCTAGATTAGTAGAAGATTATCCCAGAACAAACATTGAATTCATGGAAAAGGATATTCATCCTTTGGATCAAATTGAGTTGCATAAGCAAATAGGAGAAATGATTTACTCAACCTTGACTAGCAAGGCAATGATGGCCCACAAGTTACAAAATTCTTTGGACAATACTACTGCTCAACTACACTTGGAAAAGGCCTCCTCTCAGGCCAAAGATAACATAATAAAGTCATTGGAAGAAATAATTATTGGATTGGGACATGATCCCAAAGATGTGAAAGGTGTAGAAGCACTAATCAAAAAGAAATATGAAGATATTGCTGCCCTAAGGAAACAACTAAAACTGCCACCTTCAAGACACACACAGGCTGATGAGGTTATAAAGCAAAAATATGAAGAAGAAATGATGGATTTTCTCTTAAATCTTAATGAAGGACTAAATGAAAACGAACAAGCACTTGAAAAGGCATTGAAGGACAAACAGGGAGAGTCAACCTCACAACCTCCCGATGTAATACCAGTAGTATCAACAGTAGTACCATCAACTCTTGGAGAAACATTGGCACCAAATATTCCAGTAGTCACAACAGAGGTAGTTACAGGTACAACAACAATAAGAACAACAAGTGTAGCATAGGGCAGTACTGCTAATTTGAGCATAGAAGAGCTAATAAAATCAATGGAATACTTGAAACTACAAGTTTCAGAACTAAATAAGCTAAAGGAGAAAAATGCCAAAATGGAACAAAGCTATGATCTCTCAAAGAGAAATTTTGCAGAAAAGATAAGAGAGATTAAAGTGTTAGAAAACAAAGTAAAATCATTAAGGAAGGATCTTACATTTGACAAGCCTCTAACATAAATCAAGAGAATTCTCTAGGGAAACATCAATCAATCCATAAATGATGTTTGGCCTTCTATCCAAGTAACTTTTGAGCAGATTGATCTGGTGAAGGCAACCCAAGAAGAAATCCAAACAACAAGAGAAAAATTATGAAAAATTCTTCAGGAAGCCAACATGTTTATACATTTTTTGAATACGAGAAATAAAGAACAGCTGGAAGGAATAGGCATAAATGACAGGATAGACACCATTTTGGAAATCAAAAGGGTATTAACCAAGAAAACTTTAATGCAAAATTTAGAAAGAAGATGTCATGACATGAGGGCAGATATTTATGCTTTTAGGGAGAATTTTTACATTTTGCAAAATAAAGGGCTACCCAGTCCTTTAGTGATTAATGACAGGTTAATGAGGCATAAAAATTATGTGGACAAATTGAATAATTATTCAGGCAACCAAGTAGGATTGTCAACAAGTGCATCAGGGATAAAAGCATTTCCTACAAGCAAAGTGCTCTATGACAACCTAGAGAACTTATTCTATGTTTAGCATGAACTGAAACACTTGTTCCCAATTCATCCTACATTTTTCAGGTATATAGAAACAAATGAGACCCTTAGAAAGCTTTAGAAAACCAAAATACCACAGCCAAAATGATGGGAAGAAATGCTTGATATTTTGTAATTTATTCTAAGTAAAAGGTAAATTTTGATTTTTACTACAGTCAATGAAGATAAAGAGGATGAGAAGAGATGAACAGATAAAGAGTATCAGATGCAGGTAAAGTGTATCAGTAGGGAGGTCAAAACAGAGCAGCCAACACATAATTACACCAAGGACAACAAGAGGCCAAATCATAGGGCCTAACTCCATCACATTCTTAGAAATAGGGACAAAAAACCATTCAATTGCCTTATTTCTCATCTACGAGGTCTTCTAGCCCTTTTTCTTGAAGGATATGGTTAGTCACCCCAATTTATATCTCACTTTGTTACGAGATATTTCATTGTAAAAAGTTTTGTATAAATACCCCCTAAATTGGAGTATTGAGGGTGGATTCTTAGACATTGTTGTAATATTTATTATTTTGGAATAAAGTGCTATTGGACCAACTTTTGTATGGCTATCTGGATAAAGAATTGAAGCAAAGGACTTTTCATAGATTTCTTGAAGCAAACAGTGGATCAATAAGTCCTCTATACCTTATGTTTTAAAGTTTTCCTTATTTATTATATCATACATGTTTCACATATGACTGATAAACAAAAAAGATTAATTCATAGTATGCTTGATTGCACTCCGTTTTAAATCATTATTATTGTCCATGTTTTCTTCTGAATTAGGGTAAACAGTGAAATCTTAATTTCTCATGTTTTCTAGTTCGTTCATTTTGATTATTTCTTAAAGAATTCTTAACTGCTCTTTAGTAGTAATCATTCAAGTTCACTCTTTAAATATGCTGAAGGATTCTTAACTACCCTTCACCAATTTTGAGCCCATTCCATCTATTCCAAGTTGTTATTTGTTCACTGTTTGACCATCTTGCCCTATGAAACCATCTTTTGTTAATAAACCAAGTCTAGTTAAGCCATCTTCTTTGAATCCATTAGCCCAATGGCCTGAACTACTCAGTTTTACCCCTTTTCTATTGAATCTCACCACCCAAACTCAAACAAAACTCCTAAACTTGACAACTAGACAAATATCTTTCAAAACCAAGCTAAATCATAGAGAGAGAGCCCTCACTGGGTATAGATTGGCTAGATTGTACCTAAAGTTGGTTTGTGGTTACCTCAGACCCCTTTCCTCTTCCCAACAACTTCTAGGAAAATCTGAGTGATAACAATATGCATGAAAATGTGTTGGCCAAATAGAGCTTCAAATATTGGGTGAAATTTCCTAGATACATTAATACAATGAACACCACTAGCTCTAATAGTGGAGAATTAAGATACTTCTTTCTCTCCAAAAGAACTATCTTCCTCTCTAATGCATTTGTGGAGAAGCCAAGGTTAAAATTACTATATTTGAGTAGTTAGGCCTATTTTATAACAAAAGGAATGACCATTCATATCCCCATGACTTTTGAACTTCCTCATGGCTCCTAGATTTCTAGTATGATCTTTGGAATTCTATAACAATTTTCTACTTCCAAGTGATCTTTGGACTTCGATGATACTTTTACACTTCTCCATGTTTTTTTTTGTCCATATATGACTCTTGGAATTCCACATATTTACATTTACAATAATTGTCAAAATTACATCATGATTTCCACATCTTCATGTCATGACAATATAGCAAGTTAACAACACGGATGACTTGAACTCATGGTGAATTCTACATAGGGTTCTATCATAAGTGAAAATACCCTCGAAAGGGTCTTGAAATATATCAGAGTATTCATAAGTCACTTTTATAATCAAGATCCATTGTTCTTTCAACTATCACAACAAGGTGCCTTTTTCATTAGGACGATTTCTTGGGTGACAATTCTCATCAAATATCCTCGTATATATTTTTCATGCTTCATTGAACACGTGCATATGAGGATCAGCCATGTAAAGCAAATATTAGCCCAAAAATATCATATTCTATCATGCTTGATGCAAATTTTATGTTTGTGGATTAACAATGTGCTAAGGGGAGAGAGAGAATCTTTCTGTGTGTAAGGCACATTTGTAGAAGATGAAGAGGGCCATTTGTTGAGTGATAGAAGGTGTCTTTTTAACTCCTATTTATCTTATATTAATTATCAATCTAGGTAATATTTTCTATTTCAATAGTCTACACAGTATGTAGTGGCAATTTATTCAAGAGTAATTTTTCTAAATTGCAGTACAGAGCTTTCAAATACAAGAGTAAATTGATGCTTGAAATAAAACTTTCTTGCAATTAAAAGAAACTCAATGCTCTGAATCTAAATCATTCACTCAGGAAACTAACAACAGTTATCAGTCAAGGATACAGTGGCAATAACTCTTTCCTCTTTTAACTGATGTAAATGAAATCAAACATTAATAAGATCCTCAATTTGAGAACTCTGAGAGTAATATCCAATGTCCTTTATAGTTGTTGATCTCACACTCCACACTAAATGACCTATTGGAAATGAAAATGAATTAAATCAATAATGTTGTTGATCTATGCTAACTGTAACAATGCTGAAAGGAAAACTCCAATGCTTGCAGAGAGGAAATGAATAGCAGAACTTATGAAACTGTAATGAACAACAAAGTCAGTTTACTGGAATGAAAAACAAAGCTTTGTAATTGAAATGAACAACATAACAATATAGTTGTAGAGAATAATAATCTTATTATGATGAGAAGGAATGGCAACGCAATTCAGTTACAACATATATAATGAAACAAGTCATAAATTCTCAAAACAAGGAACAGCAAATCAATGTGATTCCAATAAATTAAGATCAAACCAAACCATCACACAACTGCGATCATAAAGGAATGGTACATAATAGCAAGGGGATCCACCAGGGCTAGGCCCTTAGCCACTAGTGAAGCACCGCTGGACTACCTCAGTATAAAAGAAGGAACAACAACCGGATTGTGTATTAATCATATGCAAAAATGGTTACATCCAATCGTACTCTGTTTTAATTAATGAGAGTCAATAATCAAAGTGAAAATACAACAATAAGTTCTGAATAATGATGATGAATGAATGAATGAATCCCCATTCTTTACAAGCATTGTCCCTTTTATAATGGCCAAGAGAATAAAACAAGAATTACAGATAGAATTTGAAACAATGATTCCTCAGGTTCAAGAGATCCTGAGGGATCTGCTCAATCTTCTAACTCTAGTCAACTCTTTGTCTTTTGCACTGATGTTTTGATGTTTTCAATTCTTATCCTTAACTTCACGCTCCAATCTTGATCTTCTTATCTAGATATGGCTTCCTGGTGAAGGAACAAAAGCTACTTTGTTTTGTCTTTTCCTCCGGAATGGTAATTTCCTGTTTCTTCTCTTTCCTACATGAGAAAAGACAATAATTAGCTAAATTGCAATAATCAATAACTCCTTTGTTTTTGCTATAATTCTTTGATATATTATCATCTTAGAATATAAAGGAGAATGATTAAGGAAAAATATAAGGAAATAAATGTCAAATTCATACCTTTTCCATAGCTCAACACACTCCCCTGCTTACCCTTTTTCATGCCCTCATGAAAACCATGTAGTTTGTGTGCAATGCAGTCAAAGAATAGGGTAGAGAGGGAATGTCATGAGGTGGTCTAAAACCATGATTTTTAGCCAAAACTTCAAATATTGGCCCTCTCTACCCTTTAAGCAACTCATATATGCCTTTATACCCTTCTGCGGGATACCAAATAATAGGTCTTCAAAACCTACAACCTAGCCAATACGGGCCTTCCATTAAGATCAGGTTACTATAGGTAACCAGGCAATTTGCAGCTAATTCAAAGTTTTTGTAGTTGAATGGCTCTCTCTCCTGTATATTTTGATTGGAAGTTTTCCATCTGAATTTAGCTATTGCCAAGGAATTGTCTTTGATAAAAAGGAAATACTCTACCCCTTTCTGGACAATTTCTTTGTGGATGGGTCCCAAGGTTTGGATTACTCCTTCCTTTTGCATTATACTCTTAGGTTTGGCCAGCAGTTGTAATGGGTTTTTCGGTTCACCCCTAACCCAAAGGTCTAACCCATTTTCTTGCCTCTGAAAAGTGTTATGGGCTTTGAGCCACTTGAATTGATTAACAACAAATGCAATGAATGCTTGAAACTGTACATCACCCACAAAAGGACTGGTATTCTTTTCCATTTCTTCTTCCAATATAAAATTATGTAAATAAAACTCAGAGTAATCGTTGAACTTTTACTCCATGGTGTTTACAGCAATTTATAAAATCCTCAACGGTTTTTATTTCTATGGGTTTCCCTACCCTAACAACCTTATGTTTAACTATAAATATCTTTCTAATAAAAATAAAGCATAGTTCTTAGCAGGGTACCTACATGTTAAAACATCTGTGAAAAGGGAACAGAGAGTATCCATCTGACACATGATTATTTCCAGTCTGTTCTTTATCTTTTCAACTTTTTCTTCTACCCTCCTATATTTATTGAAGGCTTCATTTTTTGAAGTGTTGATGTCCCTTAATTGTTTCTGCAACTCCTGGTACTTTTGTTGGGGAATTGTCTCTTCCTCAAGCTTTTCTATGGTCAGCTGTGCTTGTGCCAGCTTCTCTTGGAGACTTGTTATACCAGGATCACTGCTTATTAGAACATCTTTGGCTTGGATATCTGTCCCGGTCCCTGCACTACTGGAGGGTATTGCCTCCATTTGAACAGTTGTATTATGGAAATGTGAAATCTCTATTTCGGTAGCCACTTTTGTAATGGTTGCATGTTGTTCCTTATCATTTTGAATGAGTATGGGCTCGGTTTGAGTCTCCATAGCCCTTGTATCATGGAATTCTATTTGAATAACTGCATTCACCATTCTCGGGGTTCTCCTTGCATTTTTCACCTTTTTAATACCCTTATCTTTTGTCTAAGTTGTTTCACTAAATTTTACAGCTTTTGTTGTTCTTGTCGCAACTTCTTAATTTGGCTCTTTTTTTTTTTTTATAGGAACAACTATTTCCCTAACTGTTTCTATTCTTACTGGACATGGCTACTCAGTTACATTTTTCTCTCCAAGGGTTGTGCCTTTTGTAGAGCTGTAACAAGGGTCTCTTTCACCTCTAGTTATGCCACATTAATAAGTCAATCCAGGAACGCTTTGTTATTGCAAAGAGTATCTCAATCCGAGGCTATTCATCAGAGTAATGCTTAGTAGTATAGTGTTCAAAAAATACAAGAGTAAACGGATGCTAAACTATGACTAGATTACTTTAACGGCATAAAATCACACAAGGCAACTTATCAGTCAAGGGTGCGGAAGCGATAACCCATCCCTCTAGAAACTGATGGAAAGGAAATTAGAGCATGGACCATAGGTCTGGGAGCTAGGCAGCGACTGTTGAGGCTCTCTACAGCCTTAGACCTTCTCTCACACCAAAGCAGCAATTGCAAGTAAATAGAAAGACAGAAAGTAAAATGGAACAGCAGTAAATGGAATGGCAGCAAATGGAACAGCAATCAAATAAACTAAGTCTCGCGAGTCCGAACTAAACTTGCTATATTGAACCAAACTCACATTCTGCAATAAAATAGCAATCTTCTCTCTTAAAGCAAATTGGATGGAATGTACTTCACAGATGAATTATGGAACAACAAGCATCAACCATATATACACACACCACGCTAATATATCAATCTGATGGTTAAAGAGAATATGACTATGTTTCCAAATAGAATAACATTACTTCCAGATTCCAATAATTGGGATTTCACATGAATCCAATAACAGTAATATTCAGTATAAATGCTCTCTAACATAAATAGTTGCCTTAGACTGATAACATCCAATCAACTCTGAAAGGATTCACTCATACGATACAGAGTCACTACATCAATCTCCTAAAGAAGCCATTAATGAATTAGTCGTAACAGAGCGTGGAATAGCATATAAAAAAACATGTCAGATTGATGAGCAATAAAGATAAGCAAACCACGCAGAAATCAAATTATAATGATACAAAAGCAAGTGTCGTTCGCAGCTGGGCCCTTAGCTTCCAACGGTACACCGCCTTAGATTACTCCAGATGCAGAGAAGAAATAAACACCAAGTCTTTTATATTAACGCATCAACAACGTACAGCAAACCAAGTCTCAGTGAGAGTCGATGATCAAAGTTTAATCTGAAACATAAAATTACATAAAAAGTCTCTTTGCTTAACGGTGTTGTTCCTTTTTATAAAAGTAACGGCGGAGGTATCTAGGTAACAAAAAATAAGCAAAACAACGATCCCTCAAGATCAAAGATCCTGAGGGATTCACCAAGCCGTTAATCCTTTACTTTTCTTTCCCTGTTCCGCCGAATTGGTAACCCTTCCTTCTTTCCTGGGTCATTCTGCTTCGATCTGTTCGATCTCGTTTGCATCTGGTACCCTTCTAGAGGGACAACAGTTATTCCTCCTTTGTCTTTCCCTTTTGGACGGCAGCTCTTCGTTTCCACCTTTTCCTGCATAGAAAAATGACAATTATCAGGGATTAAGCTTTCCATACTAATTCTCACACATTCTACTAAAATTCTTTATTTCTTTAAGTTCATGATGCAGAAAGGGTCACAATTGTTACTGAAAAGTAACTAAATTGTTCGTCAAAAACATACCTTTCCAGTGCTCCACACACCCCCCTGCTTATCCTGTTTCATGCCCTCATGAAAAAATTATAGCTGACATGCAAGGCGGTAAGAGAATAGGCTGGAGAGGGAACCTCGTGTGGAGGCCTACAACCGTGATGAGCAACTAGATCATCAAAGAACTGATTTGTTTGACCTTCAGGCATTTCATACAAGGCCTGATATCCGGGTGCAGGGTGCCAAATGATTGGACTACGAAATCGATACCCTAACCAAGATGGCCCCGCTTGCAAAATTCGCTCGCCATAAAGGTTCAATCGGCTGGCAGCCAGCTCAAAATTTTCGTATTTGAACAGTTCCCTGAGCTGGATGTTTGGGTTAGAAGTCCGGTATCGGAATTTTGCAGCATCGATGGCGAGGTCTTTAATAGTCAGAAAATATTCCAGACTGTGTCAGATTAGGTCCTCGTGCATGGGTCCTAATGTCTCCATAACACCCGGGGTTCTCATAAGGTTCCTATGTGCTCTCCATAGCAGCACTGGGTCTCTAGGCTCGGCTCTTACCGTCAAGTCTAGGCTATTTTCCTGTCTCTGAAAAGTGTTATAAGCCCTGAGCCATTTTAGCTGATTAACCCCGAATGAAACGAAGGCTTGCAATTGTATGTCCCCAACAAAAGGGCCAGGATTTAAATCAGTTGCCTAGTCTAGCACGAGGTTATGCAAGTAAAATTCACACAATAAACTTTGAACCTTAGTTCCATAATGCTTGCAACAATCTATAAAATCATTAACAGTATTGATTTGTATAGGGGCACCCGCCCTCACAGCTTTTATCTTTAATCGTAAATATCGTTCAAGCAAAAATAAAGCATAGTTTTTAGCAGGGGCCCTACAGGCCAGAACGTCATTATACAAAAGAACACACAGTGTCCATATGCCTAACAACAATATCTAATTGACGAGTTACCTTGGAAACCTTTTCTTGCTCCTTTTGCCAGCCTTCGAAGGCCTGGCTCTCGGATTGACTCATATCCTGAAGGTGCTGTTGCAACTCTTCATATTTCTCCCGAGGGACTGTTTTTTCCCTCAGCTGTTCAGTTTCTTGCTGAGCTTGCTTCATCATCTTGTGCAAGGTTCTTGTTTTCGGATCCTTTTTCCACAGAGCCGTAGAGGCCGGGAGTTTTACCTGAACCTTTTTATTATATTGTTTGGAGTTTAGAACCCGAATTACCCCTAAGGGTGGTGCCTCTGTTTGGATCTCTTTATTCTCCTTTTCTTTCTTAACACGAATGAAAGGTTGTTGTGGTTCCCCTATTAATGGAACATCATCTTGTCCCTCTACCTCAATTGGAATGACAGTCCGTTCTTCAGTGTCAATTGGAATAACAGTCTGTTCCTCAACGTCATTTGGAACAGCCGTCTGTTCTTCAGTGTCAATTGGAACAACAGTCTGTTCTTCAACATCGTTTGGAACAGCAGTCTGTCCTTCAACATCATTTGGAACAACAGTAGGTCTTCCAACAGGGTTTTGACCAACAGTGCGGCTATAAGTCCTTCGTCTTCTTGTTCTACGGGATTTTGCTGCAGTGGCCCTTTTTCTTTTCCTTGTGGTCCTTTGTATCCTCAGATTGGCTTTTAGAATCCGAACTTGTTGTCGGAGCTGGGCTATAGTGTTCAGCAGCCCTTGTTGTTTTCTCCTTAATTTCTTGATTTCCCTTGCCTCAGCAGAGGGCTTATGACTGGCCCTTAAATCTGCTCCTACTCCGTCTAGAATTTTTGCTGGTGTCTTGGGAACAGATTGTTCTTGATTGGTGTCCCTTATTTCTTCCTCATGAACGGGTGGGTTTTATTCTCCTGCCTTTTCTGAATGTGATTTCTCAGGTATGTCTTCCTCTGGAGGTCCATGGGGAGGACCTGCTGGGCTCGAGGGTTGGCCATATTCCCCCATATTGGCCACGATTGCGGCCAATTCATCTTTTCCCACAGGGTCTCGCAGTGGGCTGCTCTTTGGCTGTACTACTTCCTCCTCCTGATTGTCCTGCTCAGTGACTGCCTTGGAGTGTTCAACGTCTGTTTCTGTTTCAGGGTGCACTTCTCCCTCCTCGCCTCCTTCTTCGGCTTGCTCAGCCTCGCCCCCATATTGTCCAACATTTTCTTCGGAAGGTCCTGCTTCTGGTTCTGGAGGTTTGTTTGTAATCTCGATTGGCTGGCTGGTGCTTTCCCGAATCTTTTCCAGCCTCCCTTGTATTCGAGCTAGCCGGGCTGATTTTCTTGGTCTCTCAGGTTGTTCAGGTGTACTATCAACAGGTTTTTCTGCTACCAATTCTCTGCGTTTTTCTAGTCATTCCGGTGTACTTGAAGAATGTTTACGTTTTGGAGCAACACGTTTTTATGCTGCCAATTCTCTGCGTTTCTCTGATCGTTCCAGTGTGCTAGAGGAATGTTTAGGTTTTGGGGATGGTGCAGCCAATCCCCCCTCAATCAATGCAATGAGCTCCTCCCAGCTACTCTGATGTTGAGTGAGACTATGGCTCACTATCAATCGAATCAATCCATGGTGGCTAACAACTGTTTCTACGTGCTGTGCCTTTTTTAGGCTTCGGGCCGCATCATGCAATAGTGAATTTAAAAGTGCAGGCAGATTTACAGAATATTTTTCTTTCAAAACAGCTAAGAGTTTAAGATGACGTGGTATTACCACGTCTTTCCTTCCTTCACAAGTAATGTAGCTCTGCACTATCTTTACTAATTCGATCCAAGGTTCTCCTAACGTTGCTGGCAGAACTCCCTTCCCCTTGACTGTCAAGCTTTGGCCTTCATCCTGGAAAATCTCCATAATCTTTTGTAGTATTTCTTTCCTCAGCGTCCATACAGGTCCGGCGGCTGGTAGTCCTGAGACTTCTGCAATTACATCATCAGTGACCGCTATCCGCCTTTCTCTTACCATGGAGTAGTCCTCCTGCAAGTTTTGCAGAAATTCCAACGCCATTGTCTCGTTTGATTCTTGTAGGCGACTGAAATAATTCAGCCATCCTGCCTTTTCCAGGATCTCCCGGGCAGCAGCGGAGACTGTCAATTCCTGAGGTTTGCTTCACATTGCCTTTCCTCCCATGGTTCCACTAATAATTTCCAATGGAACAACAACTGCCTGTGCTGTTTTGAGATGCAGAGAGGGTGATCGTCGCAAGAAAAAACAGAGTATGCAACAAAAAAGGATTGTGGATGGCAACTTTGCGTAAAATAGAATTATCATACCGTTAAACCATGCCATACCTTCGTACACTATCTACCCCGAATGGTGTGCTGACATGTAACTCGTGGAGTAATGAGATTACCTTCCCCCGCGCGATGTGATAGGCTTCCCCAACCGTCAAATAGAGGAGCAGCAGCTATCGTGTAACCAATCATAGGAACAACATATAAATTACGCCATGTTTTAGATGGACAACGAAATACCGAACTAGAGGCAAAAAGGTGGATCACATTTTACATAAGAGCCTGCGTGATATGATGCGAGGCCGGGGGATGGGATGTCTGTCATTCGTACGAAATCTCCAGAGGTCATTGTCAGTTCCTTTGCCATGATTGGTGGTAATGAGTGTTCATGCGATATATTCATTGGGACATAAAATATGAATTATTCATATGATATAAGAGACAAAGAAGTATTAATATCATACCTATTGGTGTAACCATTATGACTTCGGTACCATTAACAGAGCTCTGCTGCCGACAGGTGTTCATAACCTTGGCATAGTTGTTTATTTCACCCTCGGAACCATAATCCTTTGTGTGTATTTTGAAAAATATTTTGTCGAATGCAAGTCATTATGCTGGCTTGGTAGCCAGGTAGCCATAATGTCATTCACAAGGAATGTACGAAACGTGGCCAGGCCGACTCGTGATGAGACCCCCTGTTCCAAGGTCTGTTTATTTAGTGTACCTTTTGTACCATATCCCTGGTGTGGTGGCCATACTGGGAATGCCACTTCACTTCCATCCTGATGATCATGGTAGGCTGGCTCGTGGTGAGACCCCCTATCCTGCATTTGACAATCCATATTCATTTTTTCTTTTTGCAAAGCACTTTTTTCTTATTTATTTACACATAAGGGTGGTTCAGCACTCCTTAAGAGTGGGAATGGTGGAAGAAGTCTTATCATCCCAACAGGAAGATATGAATCCTCTGCTCTTATCCCTAAGTAATAATCAAAGAAATTTTTTAGGGAAATCGCCATGATAAAGATAACCAACCAAAACAATGGGAATAAGTCAATGACAACGGAGATGAGAGGTAAGTATGTCCCTCCTCTTGTCCTCTTATCAATACTAGGCCCTATAAAGATAGCGATCTATGATCTGCTGACTTCGGTATGTCGTAATTTATGTTCATTGCATAAGTGCATAGCTGTATCTTAAAGACTGGAGAGAACATGGCTAAAATCATCCTCAATATAAATCATCACAGAGAGAAAAAAAATAGCTATGGTGTTCCTTTTGAAAAAGGAACAGGAGAGAAGAATCCATGCAAAACAAATAGTTAAGATGCCATTCTTTGAGAAGGAACAGTCGAAGATCATGAACGATGTCCCCTTTGAGAAGGAACAACAAAAACTCACAAGTGTTGTTCCGTTTGAAAAGGAACAACAAAAACTCACAAATGTTGTTCCTTTTGAAAAGGAACAACAAAAACTCACAACTGTTGTTCCTTTTGAAAAGGAACAACAAAGACTCACAGATTTTGTTCCTTTTGAAAAGGAACAACAAAGACGCACAAATGATGTTCCTTTTGAAAAGGAACAGCAAAAAACTCACACATGTTGTTCCTTTTGAAAATAAACAACAAAAACTCACAAATGTTGTTCCTTTTGAAAGGGAACAACAAAAACGCACAAATGTTGTTCCTTTTGAAAAGGAACAACAGAACATCACAAATGTTGTTCCTTTTGAAAAGGAACAACAAAAACTCACAAAAACTGTTCCTTTTGAAAAGGAACAGTAGAAAATTACAAATGCTATTCCTTTTGAAAAGGATCAGCAAAAACTCAAAAATGTTGTTTCTTTTGAAAAGGAACAACAAAAACACAAAAATAAGCAAATGTTGTTCCTTTTGGAGAAGGAATAGCAAAGACACGCAGAATGCAAAAATCAAAATTAAAAAAAGAGAAAGATCAAAAAAAATGTTAAGAAAACGTATATACAAAAACTTATGTACAAGTTATAGGAAAAAAAAAAATGCATTCCTTACTGAATTACAGGTGAGGAAGATTTTACTTCCTCTCCTAAAATTTCCATATCAGTGTCTCGACGTAGCTGCTGACAGAAGGATTCCCGAGTGAGTGGCCTGCGATAGAGATGAACTCGGTGGCCATTTACCTTGAATGCATATCCAGAACCATCAATTGTGATCAGAGTAAGGGTCCCATTATCATGTACTTTCTGGATTTCGTATGGTCCCAACCAATGAGTCTGCAGTTTCCCCGGGAAGTCCTGAAACCGAGAGTCATATAACAGAGCCCAGTCTCCTTCGTGAAAGACTTTGTTCTTGACAAGTTCATCATGCCATTTAGCTCGCTGTTGTTGAATAAGTGTTGTATTCTGTAATGCAGAGAGCCTTATTTCGTCCAATTCATTAATCTGCTGTAATCGATTAATTTGTGCCTCACTTAAATCTAGGCCAACTTCATGTGCAGTTCGTAACGTTTGGATTTCGAATTCTATGGGGAAAGTAGATTGTTTTCCAAACACTAATTGATAGGGTGAATAACCGGTGGTACTTCTCCATGTGGTTCTCTAAGCCCAGAGTGCTTCAGGTAGTCGGGCGGCCCAATCACGCCTATGTGAAGCAATGGTTTTTGTTAAACTTGATTATATTACCTTATTGCTACTTTCTACTTTCCCATTCGCCTGCGGGTGATATGGGGTAGTAATTTTATGCTGGACGTGACAATTGTTAAGTGTTGCAGCTAATTTGTTTCTGGCAAATTGTGGTCCTCCATCTGTAATTATTTCTCTCGGAAGGCCATAACGTACAAACAAATGGAACAGGAACTGTATTACAGAATCTTCTGTAGCTCTAGGTAACGCTTCAGCCTCAACCCATTTAGTGACATATTCTGTGGCTACCAAGATATATGTTCTCTGATTTGATGATGGGTTGATAGGTCCAACGAAGTCAAGAGCCCATCGTTCAAATGGTTCAATGACTAATTGTGGCCTCAGAGGCATTTCGTCGGCTTGACCAGGTCATCCTGCTCGCTGGCAGTTGTCACAGGCTTGAACGAATTTCTTCGCATCCTTAAAAATTGTAGGCGAGTAGTATCTTGTCTGCAATACTTTATGTGTTGTTCTTTTTTCAGCAAAGTGTCCCCCACATGGTCTGTCATGACAAGCTTTTAAGATGTCGAAAATTTCATCTTCTCGAATACATCTCCTAATTTACATGTCTGCCCCTGTGTGGAACAAATAGCCCCCAATCCACGAAAATCGAGTACTCTTCTGAACAATCTGCTTACGTTCATTAGGGGTTAAGTGTTTTGGTAGCTTACCTACTGCAAGGTAATTGGCAACATCAGCATACCAGGGTGTTTGAACAGCAACAACAAACAGGTGCTCATCCGGAAATTGGTCTTCCACTGCTGCTGCCTCAATTGATTTTGGTATTCGTGAGAGAAAATCAGCTACAGGGTTTTCCTTGCCGGGTCGATCCTTGATTGTGATATCGAACTCCTGCAATAAGATCAACCATCTAGTTATTCTAGCATTTGTGATAGGCTTATTTGCTAAATATTTGATAGCAGAATGATCTGTATATAAAATAACGAGATAGCCTGTAATATAATGTCTAAACTTATTGACAACATGTATTAAAGCGAGGAATTCTTTTTCAGTGACAGTGTAATTCAATTCAGTAGGGGATAAATTTTTGCTGATATAATAAATAGCATATGGTTTTTTTTCCTCTTCTTGCCCAAAGACTGCACCGATTGTTGTATCTGAGGCATCAGATGAGATTTGGAATGGTAAATTCCAGTCTGGTCCTCGAAGGACTGGAGCTGTTGATACAAGCTTCTTTAATTCCTGGAAAGCGCGGTCACATTTTTTTGTCCACATGAAATCAACATTACCAGTTAGTGCATATAGAGGTGCAGCAATGTGTGAATAATGTTCTATAAATCGTCTATAATACCCAGAAAATCCAAGAAAGCTGCGTACCTCCGTTTGAGTAGTGGGGGTGGGGATAAGCAAAAGTATTTGAATTTTGGCCGGATCTACCTGAATGCCAGCTGCTAAGACAAAGTGTCCTAGAATAAGACATTCAGTCATCATCATATAACATTTTTCGTGGCTTAAGCAAAGCCTGGTAGCAATGCAACGCTGTAGGACTTTTTCTAGAGTGTCTAAAGCTAGATCAAAATCATCTCCATATGGTGTAAAGTCATCCATGTACACTTCAAGTCCATCATTTATTAAATCTGCAAAGATGCTAAGAACAACCCTTTGGAATGTGGCAGGAGCATTGCATAGGCTAAAGGGTAGAACTCTATAGGCAAACGTTCCCCAAGGACAAGTAAAGGTAGTTTTATCCTGATCTTCAGGGGCAATCTGAATCTGATTGTATCCAATGAAGCCATCCAGGAAAGAAAAGAATTTATTTCCTGCTAAAGTGTCCAATACTTGGTTTATGAATTGGAGAGGGAAGTGATCTTTTTGTGTGGCTTTGTTTAACTCCCTATAATCCACACAAATCCTCCATTTCCCATTCTTCTTGGGTACAACCACAAGCGGAGAGACCCATTTACTATCAGAAATAGGATAGATAAAATTAACATCTAAAAGTTTCTGAAGTTCAGCTTTTACAACATCTTTTAGATGAGGGTTGAGTCTTCTTTACGGTTGATGGACAGGTCTTGCATCTTTTTCTATATAAATATGGTGGGTGTACAATTGAGGATCAATCCCTTTCATATCAGGGTAATCCCACACAAATGCTTCTTGATACTTCCGTAACAGATGGATGAGTTTTATTTCTTGGTCCGGTGTAAGGTTGGCATTGATGTTTAAAGTTTTTCCCGGTTCAATTTCCACTACTTTACTATTGGCAACAGAAGTCACAGGTATTGCTTGGTCATGCGCATCTTTCAAGGGATCTTCTTCTATTTCGCTATCGAATGCAGCTTCTATCATGAAACACTATGTGTGAGGTCTACATTCAATTTGACTAATGAAGTTATTGATAGCATCGTCTTCTGTTTGGTCTTTAAAGTCTAGGGCCTTCTCTATAGTCAATGGTGATCTGATATTATCAGTAAGATATGATACAGGGTGTTGGTTAGTTTTTATCATTGTAATACTTGGCTGTGCTGGAGGGTATAGAACTAGATTTTTAATATCTGGTCCTCTGGTTATGGTCATATTTCCCTACCGGAAACCAATGTAAGCATCGGCGGTAGCAAGCCAAGGTCTACCTAAAATTAGCGGGTGTCCATCCAGTCGGGTTTTTGGATTAATTACCACGAAATCGGTTGGGTATTCCCAGGAATCTATAGAAACCATGACATCGTATAGACTACCTTCTGGTCGAACTACAGATCGGTCAGCCAATTCCAACAAAGTAGAAGTGGGTTCTATCGATGTAATGCCGAGCTTTGGCAAGTAGAAGTTGTCAAAATATTAATTGCAGCTCCTAGATCAACTAAAGCATTAGTCAAGGTCTGACCATAGATTTGAACAATTACGATTGGATTTCCCGGATCTTCATATTTAATGGGTGTTCCTGATAACAGGTCAGATAAAGTATCGACTACTTGGACTCTTGGGTTAGTGGTTGCATTCCTCCTTGATTTTTTTATGCACAATTCTTTTATAGTTTTTGCATATATAGGGATGTCATGAATGGCTTGGAGGAAAGGAATTCTTATGTACATATTTTGTAACTCTCCAAGAATATCAAAGTCTGGATATTGTACAGGTCATGGTATGACTAATCGTTCTGGGAAGGGAGGAGAGGATGTACTTGCTTGATGATGAGTCTGCTCCTTATTTACACCCTCTTGTTGTAACGGTTGTTCTGTTGGTAACTGATCTTCAATGTGAATTGTTTTATCTCCCTCTGTTTTTATTATACGTCCAGATCTTAACTGAAGATCATTGGACTCCCTCAGATCAGGTCAGATTTCTGATGATTCTATGATTTGGAGGGATTGGACCAGTCTATTGTTTGGATTGGGATTGGGTTGGGCTGGAAGTTGCGGTCTCAGATTAGACTGGGGATTTTGTTGTAAAGCTGGCAGAGTCGGTTGAGTGAGCGGAATAGTTCCTATTGGGTGATATGTCGATTTTGGCCAGTTTGTCTGCCAGGGTGAACCTTGTGAAGTAGGGGGGTCCATTGCGGAGGATATGGGTTATTCTGCCAATATGGTGGAGCGTAGGGAAAATTCGGCCAACCAAATTGGCTTGTCTGGTTCATCCACGGATTTGGAGAAGGAAAAGGTTGTGATGACCAGTTCAGAAATGGGGGTTGAGATTGGTTTTGTCACATACTATATTGCTGGGCATTATACTACGGAGGCTGGAAAGAAGAAGTTGGGTCTGAAAACATACCAGATTGCCTTGGTTGCCATTGGCGACGCTGGTTAATGAAGTATGCTAATTCTGGTTCTTCTTCCGCTTCCTTATATACTGCCTTCAATCCAGGAAGTGAGGGGCAGCTCTTAGTAAGGTGGTCTTTTGTACATATAGCACATGTTTGAACTGCATCCAGTGGACATTCCTTATGACTATGTTTTCTTCTCCATCGGGGGCAGAAGATCGCCAAATTATGTTCTGCCTCCATCTGCTTCTGTTTAGCCTGCACAATATCAAGTTGTGTAGTTAATGTCCCCAGAATATCAGTTTTAAAATTTTCTAATAAATTTCCAAGTTCTAAACGTTTTGCTCCTTCTGTTGATATTTTGTTATCTCTGACAAACCGATCATATTCTGCTGGTTTTATCCTTGTGCTGCCTCTCGAGCTCCTGATACATAAGTCGATGATGTTAGCAAAATTCTCTTGATAAATATCCCCTTTTCCCATGATATTTAATGCTTCAATCCATTGTTCCTTCATGCCTCTGATCAATTTTGTTTTTAACACATTATCAGGCAGAGGGAGTGATGCATATGGAGATCTTTGTAAATTATACTGAAAACGTTCTACATATTCTACTAATGTTTCATTTGGTCTAGCTATCATCTGAAATATTTCATCTTTCAGCTCTCTAGACCTACAGTAATCTTGATATTTCTTTAGGAAAGATTCTTTCATTTGCTCCCAGTTATTTATAATTCCACCACCTAAACCCATAAACCATCTTAAAGCTGCCCCTTTCAAGGTGGAGGGGAACAATTTTAATTTCTGGGGGTCAGTGGTGTAATCATATCCACTGCATAACACATCAAATTCAAATAAGAATGCATCAGGGTCCTCTGATGTAAGTCCATGAAATCTAGGAATGTGTTGAAGGGGAATTGCTTTCATAGGAGCATTTGCTGTGGAATCCACTATAGGATATTGTAATGTAGAAGTTTGAGTATTTGGTTGATTCTGTGCCATAGGATCGAATATGTGCCAATAACCTTCCGGGATTTCTAGGAGGTTATTCCTAGGCTGAGAAGGAACGACCTTGACAGGGATTATTTTAATAGCACTTCCTTTGTCTGGAATAATAGAAATCCCTGTTGTTTGAGGAGATTGAATCCCCCCAACAATGACTTTTGCAGCGCTCCCTTTATCTGGGTTATTTAATGGCTGAATTATCCTAGGAGGAGATCTTAGCTCCTCAACTTCCCTTGTTTCCCCTTCTCCTTCACAAAGATTGCTTAGATTCCCTTCCTGCAGTCGTTCTGGAATAGAATTTTCAATTTCTTGAAAGTCTTGTTCATCAGTCTCACTATGCACCTCAGCGAAGGCTACAGATGGTGATCCTGTGGCGTGAAGGGAGCTAGTAGGCTGTTTAGAATTGGTTTTCCTGGGCCCTACTGATGGCTGAGATTCAGTTTTCTTATAGATTTCGTCTATGAAGGTTGTTCGACCAAGGGTCACCGGCCCTTTGTCTTTTTTGGGTTTGAATGGAGGTTTGATATTTTTTCTGGCTTTTTCTGCTTAGTCATGCACTCTATAAACTACCAGATCCTATTCAACCCACAATTCTGCCAGGAAAGAGGACGGTGGAGCAGGGCTTTTACATGCTCCGTACGCAGGTTCTTACCTTCCGTTTTTAAAATCCAACTCTCCCCTAGCAGACTCGTACACTACTCTATAAAAGACAAATGGATATACTCTTTCCCCGACAACGGTGCCGAAATGTAGAGTTGTAACAAGGGTCTCTTTCACCTCTAGTTATGCCACATTAATAAGTCAATCCGGGAACGCTTTGTTATTGCAAAGAGTATCTCAATCCGAGGCTATTCGTTAGAGTAATGCTTAGTAGTACAGTGTTCAGAAAATACAAGAGTAAACATATGCTAAACTATGAATAGATTACTTTAAAGGCATAAAATCACACAAGGCAGCTTATCACTCAAGGGTGTGGAAGCGATAACCCATCCCTCTAGAAACTGATGGAAAGGAAATTAGAGCATGGACCATAGGTCTGGGAGCTAGGCAGCGACTGCTGAGGCTCTCTACAGCCTTAGACCTTCTCTCACACCAAATCAACAATTGCAAGTAAATAAAACGACAGAAAGTAAAATGGAACAACAAACAGGAAATGGAACAGCAAGTCTGAAATGGAACAGCAGTAAATGGAATGGCAGAAAATGGAACAGCAGTCAAATAAACTAAGTCTCGCGAGTCCGAACTAAACTTGCTCTATTGAACCAAACTCACATTCTGCAATAAAATAGCAATCTTCTCTCTTAAAGCAAATTGGATGGAATGTACTTCACTGATGAATTATGGAACAGCAAGCATCAACCATATATACACACACCACGCTAATATAGCAATCTGATGGTTAAAGAGAATATGACTATGTTTCCAAATAGAATAACATTACTTCTGGATTCCAATAATTGGGATTTCACATGAATCTAATAACAGTAATATTCAGTACAAATGCTCTCTAACAGAAATAGCTGGCTTAGACTGATAACATGCAATCAACTCTGAAAGGATTCACTCATATGATACAGAGTCACTACATCAATCTCCTGAAGAAACCTTTCATGAATTAGTCGTAACAGAGAATGGAATAACATATAAAAAACATGTCAGATTGCTGAGCAATAAAGATAAGAAAACCACGCAGAAATCAAATTATAATGATACAAAAGAAAGTGTCCTTCGGAGCCGGGCCCTTAGCTTCCAACGGTACACCGCCTTAGGTTACTCCAGACGCAGAGATGAAATAAACACCAAGTCTTTTATATTAACGCATCAACAACGTACAGCAAACCAAGTCTCAGTGAGAGTCGATGATCAAAGTTTAATCTGAAACTTAAAACTACATAAAAAGTATCTTTTCTTAATGGTGATGTTCCATTTTATAAAAGTAACAGCGGAGGTATCTAGGTAACAAAAAATAATCAAAATAGCGATGCCTCAGGATCAAAGATCCTGAGGGATTCGCCAAGCCGTTAATCCTTTACTTTTCTTTCCATGTTTCGCCGAATTGGTAACCCTTCTTTCTTTCCTGGGTCGTTCTGCTTCGATCTGTTCGATCTCGTTTGCATCGGGTTCCCTTCTAGAGGGACAACAATTATTCCTCCTTTGTCTTTCCCTTTTGGATGCCAGCTCTTTGTTTCCACCTTTTCCTGCATAGAAAAATGACAATTATCAGCGATTAAGCTTTCCATACTAATTCTCACACATTCTATTAAAATTCTTTATTTCTTTAAGTTCATGATGTAGAAAGCGTTACAATTGTTACTGAAAAGTCACTAAATTGTTCGTCAAAAACATACCTTTCCAGTGCTCCACGCCTTTGCCCTGGCTAGTTTCTATTTCCTCTGTTTGGAACATATCCTCTGTGCTCGCATTGTCCTAGTTAGGTTCCTCTAGAGAGGTAACCCTAGTTTGGTGTACCACTTCCTGGGTGGATTTTGCTCTTGCTTCTACTTTACCATTTTTTTCTTCTGATATACTCTTGTTGTGGGCAGAGTTTCCTTCTGATTGTGCTCCCTCAACATTGAGGTCAAGCGGACTTTCGGGTTACATATACTCACTCATATTGGCCAAAATCTGGGTCGTTTCCTCCAAATATAATGGGTTTTGTCGTGGACTTGTGTTGGGGGTTAAGGGAAGTTCTGCTTCCTCCCTCTCTTCTTCACTAGTATGCTATGTTTCTTCCTCCAACTCTGATTGTTGGTTGTCTCTTCCTTCCAACTATAAGGGCTATTCATTTTCAGAGCTATGTAATTCTAAGGGTTAGTTGTTGCTACCCTGGAGGTTCTCAGCTATTTCCCTGCTTATTCATAATCTAGAATGGTGTCTATGTTTTTGTTGTCTTCTTGCTGTGCTGGTGGTTTTTTTTCTCTTTTGGGTAGGTAAGGCTAATCCCCCGTCTATAGAAAACACCAATTCCTCCCAATTGGCCTACTGTTGAGCAAGGCTATAACTTACTATCAATCGAATTAAACAATGGTGGCTAACTACAATATCTATATGGCAGGATTTTTTTATGCTCTCAGCAGCATCATGCAACAAAAAATTTAAATATGCAGGTAAATTTACGGCACATTTCTATTTTAGTAGTGCTAGTAATTTAAGGTGGTGTGGTCTTACCACATCCTTTCCTCCATCGCATGTAATGTAACTCTACACTACTCTAGCTAGTTCCATCCATGGTTCCCCCAGAGATGAAGACTGGACTCCTTTTCCTTTGACAATCAGGTTCTGTCCCTCCTCCTGAATGGTGGCCATGGCATATTGAAGTCTCAATTTTTTATGTGTCCATATGGGTTTGGCTGCTGGTAGTCTAGATACCTGAGCAATTACTGTATCCATCACTGTTATTCATCTTCCTCTTACTATGGAATGATCATCCTGCAAATTCTGCAAAAATTCGATAGCCATAGTTTCATGGGGTTGTTATAGTCGTGTGAAATATGCGATCCATCTAGCCCTTACTAAAAATTTTCATGCAGCATCAGAAACTACTAGTACTAGTGGCTCAATACTTACTGATCATCCTCCCATTCCATCTAAGTTCTGCACACTATTATTTTTACACAACAATACACAGAGATAACAATGGAACAACAAATTGTGCATATCAGATAATACCCTTTATTCTAACATCAATACTGTTAAAAACTGCTATTAAGGGATCTGATGTAGTCTAGTACACCTAAATAAAAGACTGACACATATGCAAGAGTATTTTGGAAGTCACCTGCGCCCCCTTGAAAAATGGTAGGTCATCCTCGACCGGTTAAATGGAGGAGCGACGTACTGGACGACAATCGTATAGTGTAAAAAGGGCAAAGTGTACATATTCATGACAAGATCACAAAAAGTATCAAGTTGCTAAAATCAAGGCTTAAGATGAAAATCGTGAATAGATATGGAGATGCTATGGAGTGATGCGAAAGAGGGAAAAGGACAACTGATGTAGGTAAAATGCTATGCGGTCATTATTTCACTTAAACTGTTATGATTCACTCTTTTAAATGATATTTCATGCATAAAAGGTTCAAAGAGAATGGGAACATAATCCCCTTTGAAATAAAGATAAAGAAATAAGCAAAGGGTTTATAGCTACTATTGATGTTGAAAAGTAAGGCTCTAATACCATCAACAAAGCTATGTTACCCATATGTGTTTATAACCTTGGCAAAGTTGCTTTTTCACCCTTTGGAACCATAATCCTTTATGTATGCCCAGGAAAGTGCTTTATGATGTCAAAATGGAGGCCACTGTGCTGGCTTGGTAACCAGATGAATCACAATGCCATTCACTGGGAAGGAGTGAAAGGTGGACAGGCCGGCTCGTGATGAGACCTCCTGTTCCAAGGACGTTTATTTTTCTAATGTGTCCATTGGATCATATCCCTAGTGTGGTGGCCATAGTGGGAATGCCACTTCACTGCTTCCTTATGATCATGGTAGGCTGGCTCTTGATGGGACCCCCTATCATCCATCTAACAAATCATAGAATTATTAGTCTATATATATATATATATATATATATATATATATATATATATATTTTTTTATATAGCACTTTCTATTTATATATAGAGGATGGCTCAACACTCCTTAAGAGTAGGGATGGTGGAAGAAGTCTAAACATCTCAATAGAAGAAAATATGCCCTTATTCTTATTCATTAATAATCAAAGAGAATTATGAGAATTAGGGAAGAACCAACATGATAAAAATAATCAATCAATTTGAGTTTTAGTGAAAATAAGGATAGCAAAGTGATATATATAGTTGTGTCCTTTCCTTTTTTTATGAATACAAAGCAATCTCATTAAAGATGATAATTTTCTTTGATTTTCTTATTTTAGCAACCTCTACCTTTTGTGTCCTTCCATAAATTTGTATCTTTACCTTGAAAGGATCATGAAGAGTGAAACATCATTCACAAAAGCTCTCAAAAAAAGTGATGTTCTTTAAGAAGAACAACAAAAAAATGCACTCAAAAAGTGTTGTTCCTTAGATGGAACAATTGTTGTTCCTTAAGATGAACAACAAAAAGAAAGCTGCACACAAAATTGTGGTTCCTTTAAGAGGAACGACCAAAAAGGAAAAAATTGCATGAAAAACAGTTGCTCCTTAGGTGGAACAAAAAGTAAAACATATGAAAAATAAAGTGTTGATCCTTATGCGGAACAGCCTAAAAAACACTCCAAATTGAAACTATTGTTCCTTAGAAGGAATGGCAGAAAGTAAAAAAAAATGTTGAAACTGTTATTCCTTTAAAATGAACGGAATTTGTTCCTTAAGAGGAACAACGTAAATGTAAGCAGGAAAGATTGTTTTTCCTTAAATGGAACAACAAAAGAAAATACACTCGGATTTCTATTCCCTAAGAGGAACAAAAAAATATGAACATGCAGAGTTGTTTTTCCTTAAGAGGAATGGTTGTTGTTCCTTGAGAGGAACAACAACCGTTCCTTAGGAGGGACAACAAAAATAGAAACACGTGAAAGTGTTGTTCCTTAAGAGGAACAACTGCTATTCCTTAAGAGGAACAACAACTATTCCTTAAGAGGAACAACGAAAATAGAAACACACAGAAGTGTTGTCCCTTAAGAGGAACAACTACTATTCCTTAAGAGAAACAACAACTATTCCTTATGAGGAACAACGAAAATAAAAACATGCAGAAGTGTTGTTCCTTAATTGGAATGACTATTGTTCCTTAAGAGGAACAACATCTTTTCCTTAAGAGGAACAACGAAAATAAAAACATGCAGAAGTGTTGTTCCTTAAGAGGAACAACTACTGTTCCTTAAGAGGAACAACCGTTGTTCCTTAAGAGGAACATCGAAAATAAAAACTCGCAGAAGTGTTATTCCTTAAGAGAATGGATGTTGTTCCTTAAGAGGAACAATAGCTGTTCCTTAAGAGGAACAACAAAAATAAAGCATCAGACGACTGTTCCTTAAGAGGAACGGTCGTTGTTCCTTCGGAGGAACAACAGTTGTTCCTTAGGAGGAACAACAACTATTCCTTAGGAGGAACAACAAAAATATATGGACATGTAAATATGTTGTTCCTTAAGAGGAATACGAAAAATAAATAAAGAAACCTCTGTTGTTCCTTAAATGGAATGGTCGTTGTTCCTTAAATGGAACGACTGTTGTTCCTTAAGAGGAAAAACACTAAAATCTGTACAAAAGATAGTTTATAAAATCAAAATTAAAGAGAAAAGTTTAAATACAAAATTCAAAAACACAGGAATTGTTCAGTGAATTAATGCTAAGGAGGGGTTATCTTCCTCAACAAGAATTTGCATAGTGGAATCTTCCCGTAATTACTGGGAAAAGGATTCCCTGGTAAGCGGTTTGTGATAAGGTGGCACTCGATGACCATTCGCTTTCAAAGAATGTCTAGATCCATCAATGGTTGCCAATGTAATGGTGACATTGTCATGCGCTTTTTGTCTCTCATAAGATCCAAGCCATTGTGTCTGTAGTTTCGTGGGGAAATCCTGAAACCTTAAATCATATAGGAGTGCCTAGACTCCATCATGGAAGATTTTTTTTTTAATAAGGGCGTCATGCCATTTTGGTCTCTGTTGTTGAATTAATGTAGTGTGTTGAAGAGCTGAGACCCTGATTTCATCTAACTCATTGATTTGCTGTAATTTATTGATCTGGGCTTCATTTAAATTCAAACCCACCTCCTACATTGTTCTTAATGTTTGAATTTCAAATTCGATTGGAAATATGGGTTCTTTTCCAAATACTAATTGATATGGTGAATACCCAGTGGTGTTTCTCCACGTTCTGCGGTATGCCCATAAGGCTTCTGGAAATGTTGAAGCCTAGTCACGTCTGTGTGATGCCACTGTTTTTGTAAGTATTGCCTCAATCACCTTATTAGTGCTTTCTACTTGGCCATTTACCTGTGGGTGGTATGGAGTCATAATTTTGTGCAGAATGTGGTAACTTTTTAATGTTGCACCAATCTTACTACCTACAAATTACAGTCCTCCATCTGTAATTATGTCCCTTGGGAGGACATATCGCACAAATAATTGGAAAAGAAAATGTATCACTGAATCCTATATAGCTCTTGGCAGTGCCTCTGCTTCAACCCATTTGATAACATACTCTGTTGCCATTAGTATGTATGTTTTCTGATTTGATGATGGGTTAATAGAACCAATAAAATTAAATGCCCATCGCTTAAATGGCTCAATTATTAACTGCGGGTTCAGAGGCATCTCATCAGATTGTTTATGGTGTCCCACCCTTTGGTAGCTATCACAGGCTTGAACAAACCTTTTAGCATCTTTAAAGATAGTGGACCAGTAATAGCCTATTTGTAAGACTTTGTGACCGGTCCTGCGGTCTGCAAAATGTCCACCACACGGCCCATCATGGCATGCTTTCACAATGTCAAATACTTAATCTTCTTGGATGCATCTTCTGATGTGCATATCTGCCCCTATATGAAATAAGTAGCCCCCAATCCAAGAGAATCAGATACTGCGTTGCACTATCTGTTTTCATTCATTAGGCATTAGATGCTTGGGTAATTTTCCTATGGCTAAGTAATTTGCAACGTCGGCATAACATGGTGTTCTGATAGTAACAACAAACAAATGTTCATTCTGAAATTGATCTTCGACTGTTGCTGCGTCTGCTGGCTTTGGCATTCGAGAGAGAAAATCAGCTACAGGATTCTCTTTTCCAGGTCAGTCCTTAATTTTGATGTCAAATTCCTGCAAGAGAACCAACCATCTTGTCACTCTTCCATTTGTAATGGGTTTATTTGGTAAATATTTTATGGCAAACTGATCTGTATATAAAACTACAAGATACCCAGTTATATAATGTCTAATTTTATTTACAACATATATTACAGCTAAAAATTCTTTTTCAGTCACAATATAGTTTAATTGAATAGGAGATAGATTCTTGGTAATATAATAAATTTCATATGGCTTTTTATCTTCTTCCCGCCCAAGAACTGCTCTGATTTTTGTGTCTGAAGCATCAAATGAAATTTGGAATGGAAAATCCCAATTTGGGCCCCTTAGCACTGGGGCTGTTGATACAAGCTTTTTTAGATCCTAAAAAGCATGGTCACACTTGTCTGTCCAAAGGAAGTCAATGTTCCCTATTAGTGCATATAAAGGTGCAGAAATCTGAGAAAAATGCTTTATAAATCTTCTATAATAACCAAAAAATCCCAAAAAATTACGTACCTCTGTTTGTTTAGTATGAGTAGGTATTAACAAAATTATCTGAATTTTAGCCGGATCTACCTATATTCCAACTGATAAAATATAATGACCTAAGATGAGTCCCTCGGCCATCATCATATGAAACTTTTCATGGCTCAAACAGAGCCTGGTGGCAATGCATCTTTGCAGCACTTTTTTTAATATTTGTAATGCTGGCTCAAAATCATCCCCATAGGGTGTGAAGTCATCCATATATACTTCGAGCCCTTCATTTATTAATTCTGAAAAAATGTTGAGGATAGCCCTCTGAAATGTGGTAGGTGCATTGCATAGCCAAAAGGGTAAGACCCTGTAAGAATATGTTCCCCAAGGACAGGTAAAAGTAGTTATATCCTGATCTTCAGGGGTAATCTGAATCTGATTGTATCCACTGAAGCCATCTTCGAAATAAAAGAATTTATTTCCTGCTAATGTTTCTAATACATGACCAATGAATGGAAGGGGGAAGTGGTCTTTCTGGGTCACTTTGTTCAATTCTATGTACTATACACATATCCGCCACTTTCCATTCTTCTTTGGCACCACTACTAATGGAGAGACCCACTTGCTATCATATATTGTGTAAATAAAGTTTACCTCTAAATTCTTTTGCAATTTAGCTTTCACAATATCCTTAAGATGAGGGTTTAATCTCCGTTGGGGTTGGAAAACGGGTCTAGCATCCTTTTTTGTATATATGTGGTGCATACACAACTCAGGATCAATTCCTTTCATGTCTGGGTAATCCCATGCAAAGGTTTCCTTATATTTTCTCAGGAGTTGAACCATATTTTCTTCATGTTCAGCAGTCATGTTTTTGTTAATGTTCAAATTTTTTCTCGGATCAATCTCTAAGGTTTTTCTGTTATAAACAGAGGTGGTTGGTATTCATTAATCATAAGTATCATTTAGGGGATCTTCTTCTACTTCATTATCAAATGTTGCCTCGATCATGTGACATGGTAGATGGGATCTGGTTTCTGGTTGGTTAATGAAGCTGTTAATGATGTTGTCCTATGTTTGGTCTTTAAATTCGAGGGAATCTTCTATGGTTAGCGGTGATCTAATTTTTTCAGTTAGGTATGATATAGGTTGTTTTTTTGTTTTGATTATTGTTAAGCTTGGCTGGGCTAGAGGGTATAAGTCTAAATTATTTACATTTCTCCCTCTTGCTATAGTCATGATGCCTTCTCGACAGCAAATGTAAGCATCAGAAGTTGCTAGCCAACATCTACCTAGAATTAAAAGGTGTCAATCCAGTTGGTTTTTTGGATTAATGATCAGAAAGTTTGCAGGGTACTCATAGGAGTCTACAGATACCATTACATCATGTAGTGTGCCTTCTGGTCCGACTACCAATTGGTCAGCCAACTCCAATAAGGTTATGGTTGGGTCTAATGATGTAATGCCAAGCTTTTGACAAGTGGTGGTTGTTAGAATATTGATTGCAGCTCCTAAATCAACTAAGGCATTTGGGAAGGACCATCCATTGATTTGCACCGTGACTATAGGATTTCCTGGGTCCTCATGTTTTATAGGGGCTTCCCTTCCTGATAGTAAGTCAGATAGGGTACCGATTACTTGGAAAATTGGATTAGTTGTTATTTTCCTCTTTGGCCTTTTTATACAATTATTTTATGGTTTTTGTGTAAATCAGGATGTCTTGTATAGCCTCGAGGAGTGGAATTTTTATACACAAATTTTTTAGTTCTCCCAGAAGATCAAAATCCGGATGTTCTATTGGGTGAGGTATGATTGCTCATTCTAGAAATGGTGGAGAAGAGGTGGTTGCTTGTTCATGAGTTTGTTGTCTAACCAAATTCTCTTCTTGTGGTGTTTGTTCTAAAGGTAACGAATTTTCAACTTGAACATTTTTATCTCCCTCTGATTCTATTATACGCCCAGATCTTAATTGAAGGTTGTTGCACTCCCTTAACTCAGTTTCAAGCTCTGGTCCTTCGATTATTTATAGAGACTAGACCAGTCTATTGTTGGGGTTCGGGTTGGGTTGGGCTGGGAGTTGCGCTCTTAAGTTGGTCTGGGGATTTTGTTGCAATGTATAAGGTGCTGGCAGTGTAGGTTGAGGGAGAGGAATCATTCTAGTTGGCTGATTCATAGGTCTTTGCTAGTTTGACTGCCAGGTCTGACTCTGTAAGGTGGAGGGTGACCATTGTGTTGAATATGCCTTATTTTACCAAAATGGTGGACAGTAAGGAAAGTTTAGCTAATTGGTTTAATTTGTTTGATTTGCCCATGATGATATGGGGAATGGTTGTTGTGACCAGATGGGAAAAGGTGGTTGATTGTGCCATATTCCATTATATTGTTGAGAATTATACTTAGGAGACTAAAAATAAGAGGATGGATCAATAGGCATACCCATTTGTTGTGGCTGCCACTGGCGGCACTGATTTAGTAGGTAAACCAGTTATGTTTCTTCTTATACTTCTTTGTAGATTGCTTTCAATCCTGGGAGTGAGGAGCAACTTTCTGTGGAGTGATATTTCATGCAGATGGCGCAAACTTAGATTGTAGCCAGTGCGCACTCTTTGTGGCTATGTTTATTTCTGCATCTAGGGCAAAATATTGCCAATTTTTTTTTGCTTCTGCTTGCTTTTGTTTAGCTTGCATAATGTCGAGTTGCATTGTTAGAGTCCCTAGAATATCAATTTTGAAATTTTCTAGTAGATTGCTGACTTCTGCATGGTTTATACCTCTAATGTCTCGTTATCCCTTGTGATCATGTCGCGTTCTACTGGCTTCAGTCATGTGCTGCCTCTTCAACTCCTGATACACAAATTAATGATGTCAGCAAAATTTTCCTGATATATGTCACCTTTGCCCATAATGTTTAATGTTTCAACCCATTATTCTTTCATCCATTTAATTAATGTAGTTTTTAACACATTTTCAAGCATGGGTAAAGATGCATAAGGAGATCCATGGATATTATATTGAAAGCGTTCTACATATTCCTCTAGTGTTTGACTAGGTCTTGCTGTCATTTGAAATATTTCATCCTTTAATTCTATAGATCTACAATAATCCTAATATTTCTTTAGAAAAGAAGTTTTCATCTGATCCCAGTTGTTTATAACACCTCCACCTAACCCCATAAACCATCGTAAAGCTGCTCCTTCTAATGTGGAGGGAAATAATTTTAGTTTTTGGGGATCGGTGGTATAGTCATACCCCCGGCATAATAGATCAAACTCAAACATAAATGCAAATGGATCCTCTGATGTTAAGCCATGGAATGTAGGAATATTCTAGAGAGGAATGGCCTTCATAGGTGCATTAACTGTAGTGTCAACGGTGGGATATTGCAGTGTGGAGGTTTGAGGTGTTTGCTTGTTCTGGGTCACTTGATCAAATATGTGCCAATACCCTTCTGGGATTTATAGGGAGTTATTCCTAGGATGACTAGAAGGAGTAGGAATGAGCTTAACAACACTTCCTTGGTCTGGGATAATGAGTGTTCCTTGTTGAACTACAATCTGGGGGGGATCTCGGCTCCTCACGTTCTTCTTCTTTGTTTTGGATGATCGTGACAACACTCCCCTTATCTAGGCTGCTGAGTGTTAGAACTATTTCGAGAGGGGATCTTGGCTCTTTTGTTTCCCCTGTTTATCCTCCTCCTTCACGGAGATTACTAGAATTCCATTCTTGTAAAGAAATTGGGTGAGAATTCTCAATTTCTTGAAAATATATTGCTCAATCTCTTTTGTTTTGCTATGCACCTTAGCAAAGGCTACAAATGGTGAGCCTATGGCCTGAAGGGAGCCAGTAGGTTGTCTGGAAACAACTTTTCTAGGTCCCACTGATGGCTGAGATTCAACTTGCTTAATGATATCGTCTATGAAGGTTGATTGACCAAGGGTCACCGGTCCCTTAGCTTTCTCAGGTTTTGGTAGCAGTTTCGGATTATTTTCAAGTTTTTTCTTCTTAGTCATACACACAACTCAAATATTTATTTCTACCGCCCCAAAAAAAAAGAATTAACAATTCTTTTGGAAAGCAGGGGGGGAGCAGGGCTTTTACATGCTCCATACGTATGTTCTTACCTTCCATTTTTAATACTCAATTCTCTCCTAACAGGCACTCATCATATGCACACTACCCTTTTTTAAAAAAATGGTTACACTCTCTCCGACAATGGCGCCAAAATGTTGAGCGATAAAAGGTTCCTTTTTAACTCCTATTTATCCTACATTAAATATCAATCCAAGAAAGATTTTCTATTTCAAGAGTGTATACAGTATGTGGTGAAAATTTATTCAAGAGTAATGTTTCTAAATTGCAGTACAGTTCTTTCAAATACAAGAGTAAACGGATGCTTGAAATAAAACTTTCTTGCAATTAAAAGAAACTCAATCCTCTAAAACTAAATCATTCACTCAGGAAACTAACAACAATTATTATTCAAGGATAGAGTAGCAATAACTCTTTCCTCTTTTAACTAATGTAAATGAAATCAAACATAAATAAGATCCTCAATCTGAGAAATCTGACAGTAAAAGCCAATGTCCTTTACGGTTGTTGATCTCACACTCCACACTAAGTGACCGACTGGAAATGAAAATTAATTAAATCAATAATGCTGCTGATCTATGCTAACTGTAACAATGCTGAAAGGAAAAACCAAATGCTTGCAGAAAGGAAATGAACAACAATGCTATTTAGTAGAAATGAACAACGGAACTTATGAAACTGTAATGAACAACAAAGTCAGTTTACTGGAATGAACAACAAAGCTCTATAATTGAAATGAACAACATAACAATATAGTTGTAGAGAATAATAATCTTATTATGATGAGAAGGAACGACAACGCAATTCAGTTACAGCATATTTAATGGAACAATTCATAAATTCTCGAAAGAAGGAACAGTAAAGAAATGTGATTCCAATAAACGTAGATCAAACCAAACCATCACACAACTGCGATCATAAATGAATGGGACAGAATAGCAAGTGGATCCACCAGGGTTGGGCCTTTAGATGCTAGTGAAGCACCGCCGAACTACTTCAGTATAAAAGAAGGAACAACAATTGGATTATGTATTAATCATATGAAAAAATGGTTACAACCAATCGTACTCTGCTTTAATCAACAAGAGTAGATAATCAAAGTGAAAATACAACAATAAGTTTTGAATAATGATGATGAATGAATGAATGAATCCCCATTCTTTGCAAGAGTTGTCCCTTTTATAATGGCCAGGAGGATAAAACAGTTCTAACTCCAGTCAACTCTTTATCTTTTACGCTGATGTTGTGATCTTTTCTATTCTTATCCTTAACTGCGCTCTCCAATCCTGACTTGCTTGTCTCAATAGGGCTTCCTGGTGAAGGAACAATAGTTACTCTATTTTTTCTTTTCCTCTGGAATGGTAATTTCCCATTTCTTCTCTTTCTTTCATGAGAAAAGACAATAATTAGCTAAATTGCAATAATCAATAAGTCCCTTGTTTTTGCTATAATTCTTTGATATATTAACATCTTAGAATATAAATGAGATATGATTAAGGAAAAATATAAGGAAATAAATGTCAAATTCATACCTTTTCCATAGCTCAACAGCATCTATTATCATTTATAATGTGTTTTGTTCTCAACTCGAGGAATAGGAGGCTTGATAGAGGCCGTGGGGCACAATAACAAAGGATAGGAAGCATGGTTGTTCATTACGGATGTAGTTTCCCTCAGAAGGGAAACCAAGGCCACAAGGAGGGCATAGGGAACAGGAACAAGCCATAAGGGAGGACTTATTTCCCACTTAGACTGATAAGTGCACTCAAATGGGAGGCATAGGCTAAGGCAGGGCACAAGGGGTAGGAACAAACAACAAGCAGGAGGGGTTGTTGACTCTGTTGGAGGAAGAGGGAGGGTTCACCTTGGCACATAGCATAGAAAGCATTGACAAGAAGGGTCTCCTCTAAGCCTTAAGAGTGTGTTATTCTTTGCACATGGTGTAGAGTGTAGGCTTAGCCATTCAAAAAATCAACCAAGTATGGAGCGATAACATATTGAAAAACACACTAAATTAGAAATAAAATCAAGTGCGACGTAACTTAACCCATCAGTAAAACTTAGACAAAACCCAAGGCTAGGAATTATACATCAAAATTCTAGTTCAAAAACACTCACCAAGTATAACAAACAATGTATGCACAATTACAACCAAAAGTGTCATTTTGTGACCTTAAAGTGTACTATGATCCTAAAGTGCAATATTGTTACTCTTTTTGATGCAATGACACTTATAAAGTGTTAATTTTTCTTTTATATTTTTCTTTGCTTTAGGTAATTAAATTTATTCATTTACACATTAAATTCACCCCATAAAATCATATCATTATTGAGATTAAAACATTATTCAACAACATATGAAATTATATAGAAACAAAAACATCATCATCAATGAAAGAGAAGAAAAAAATCACACATAGAGGCACCAGGATTGGTCAGATACCAGGGAAAATCCCACTATCAGGAAAACCCTTTCAAATTCTTCTTCTTATTAGATTATTATTGAATGATTGTGCAAAAGACAGTACAATGATCCATATATTCATCCATACAACTATCCAGAAAAATAAATTAAAACATATTCATGAGATGAATCCAACAATGTTAATAATCAAAACCTTGATTCAGAAGCCTATGATTAGCTCTCACTCACTGTGATCAACTATAGAACTCTGCAGTCAACTGGTGAAATCTTCGATCAACTGGAAATTAAGACCCTAAGTCTCAACCGCACTAAGAGATTGTTGTGCATGCAACCGAAACCTTTCAACCATATGCATAAGACTACATGCCTACAGTCATAGCCAAAAACTTCCTCTGATAAGGCTACAGTTCCGACCCAAAACCATATACATGTGGGAAAGCTTTGAACCCTCCAATTTTGGACTTCTGCGAGCCAATCTCTGAAAACTTCCTCATAGTTGTGCAAGCGCAAACGAAAGAAGAGAATATAATAATGCTTCATGATCATATCCAAATGAGGTTGAGGTCAATTGTATTTATATATTTAAGAGAGTTTCCATTTATTTTGGGGCCAACTTTATCAAATGTAGACATGTGGGCTTTAATACAAAAATACACTTTCCCTTATCCAAATTGAGCACTTTAATAGATAAAATTGGTCCTCTTGAAAATAGGAATATCATCCCATTGTTGGAATTTTTCACTGGGATACCAAATTTACACTCCCTCTCAACTAGGGAGATATTCCAACTACATCTTGTAATCATCACAAGTATCCTATCATCAAACCATATCCAATCTCAAGTATCTCATCATCAAATGTCATCATTTCTCATCTCTTCTTATTCCTACTTATCTCCTGAATGTCTCTGCTGATATGTTGAACATTATCGAATCTAAAAGAAGAAGAATTTAACATCGGAGGTGAGCCTAAGCCTCCAACCTCTATCCATCATGTAGCCATTGCTATGACCTATAATCACTTCCACCGAGGAGCCCAAATCTACCACCCAGGAAACATCAGAGAGCTTATCGTCGGGCAGCACATCTCAACCTGAAACCACATCGGGGAGCACATCTCAACCCAAAATTATAATAGGTAAGGTAATACGAAACACTCTTACGTCATGTGTATGACTATGGAGAAGGTCCTTTTCGACACTTCCACACTAAGTCATGGCATAGGGGAGCAAACATATTCCAACCAATGTCGAGCAATGGGATTCATCACATAGGGGAGCACATCTCAAGCCATCCTATTTCCCACTAATTTTCTCGGCAATGACCCTCAAGAGTCATGTGGTAGAGAACTTATATAATAATCCACCTGGGTTACACAACTCTAAGCACACTCTCAACCTTTCGGCAAGACATGGAGTGGTATTGGTATTATGCCAACAGGGGCTTACTCTACATAGGTCAAGATAGGGGAGCTAACAGATCTAACCCTATGGGTGAAAAATAGGCGAGAAGCATCTAAGAACCTATTTTCTAGAGATCCATCAATTCTGGGACCCATTCATCTCAATTTCTTACCTTAGGAGCTCAGACAAGGGGGAAGCATTAAGTAAGTGTCCTTGATTAGTCCTACCATTTGTAGATCATAAACTTACTATCGTGCTCATATATCGCACTGGCTTAAACAAGTCACTCAAGGGTTCAATCATAATGGTTCAATAGTAGCAGTCTCTTGTTCATGTAGGACATCAAATCAAATGTAATATTAGAACAAATATATATATAAGAAAAAGGATACCTTATTCATCCTCCCTCTCATGAAGGTTGAAACCACAAGGCTAATATTGTTTCATATAACAATACTATCCCAATATATGAAGACATCTCAGTCCCAACTATATATAGGATTCTCTTCCAATTAGATCCCACTCAATATTATCGTAATGTATCCTTGTCATATCAAGAACCTACTCTAACAACTCTCAAAAGAGCTTCTTCAACTTGCCTCAAAGCTAGCCATGCCAACAACATTGTACTTCACCTAAACCATGCTTAAAGCTACAGAATTCTCACCCAAGAATATCATTGCAGATCTCATACTAAGGTAGCTCAAAGATGAGCTCATCAATAACAATCCCAAGTGGGATCAACACATCCATGTGGTCACATATCATAGGAAGAATATCTAAGACTAAAACGTGATCGTCCCATGAAAATATCTCGTAGGTTTCTCAACAACAACTCAATGTGTATGAAGTTGCTCAATCATGAGTTCAATCAAGTTGTTATATGAAAAACATATATATGTTCATAGAGAACATCAATATTTCAACCAAATATCAGTAGCCAAGTCATATTCAACAATATATCTTCATAACCTTTTTAAATTCAATTGAAGTGTCCAAGGATTTTCATTTCCACTTTCTTTAATAGCTTCACGAGATAGATTTTCTTTTGCAAACTTGAGAAATTAATTCATCATCCCGTGATTATTCATTTTAAACTGTAGAGGAAAAATCACTTTTATATTGACCATCAGAGGCTCATTACCTATCAAGAATAGACCATTAGTGTATTAATGTTGTGGACCACTTTTGAAGTTGATGATTAGATTGGCACATCTTCCTTTCTTTATCAGGTATCTATTAGTGCAGACATAATAGGCTTGAGAAGCTTGATTTAGACCATACAATGATATATGCAAATATTATAATTCTAAAAAAAATATACCCAACCTCACACAAATCAAATAAACTAATTCACCTTATCAAGCCTTAGATGTCAAATCAAAACTAATATCGAAGTCATAAAACTTTCTCCAATATCCTTATGATGAACTCTTCAGACCAAGTGTTATGTAGAGCTCACATCCAAATACCATGTCATGAATTTACCTATTGTCATTTCAACAATTTTTTATTAAGAAATATCAAATTCCATTAGACCAACCAAATAATAATAATATGAATCATTTTTCTCACTAGATGTAAATGCATACACCAAGGATAAGTCATATAAGTTTCTTCTATAAAAATATAACTACACATTGAATCACCACAATGCATACATAAACCAATGTGCCAAAGCCAATGATGTGAATACTAAATCACTATTGAATACCAACTTCAACCAATGTGCTAAAGTCCATGATGTGAATACTGAATCACTATTGAATACCAATATTATTCACTGAAAATCTTTATGATCACATAGCACTATCATCAAGGAAAATCATTAGATATCAAGTCAAAACCATAAATTATTATCACATTGAATTAAATCAGTCCATAAGACAAAAAATATATATGAACCATCAAGTATCATGTCAAAAATCCAACACTTCTCATCTATACAAATCAGCCAAATCTTGTAAAAACCTTGGAACTGTTATTAATTATTGTCATATACTAGCTTCAATGATCAAATCAAAATGGCATGTTGATATTCATATTTCGGTCCCCTACAAACACAATTTTAGTCATCACATTCACATTCTCTGTAGTAAGTCAAACACTAAAACTTCCCTACTCATAGGAAATTCTATTGTTTGCTCCATATATGTAGGACTGTCATACTCCAGGTGCACTCTTGATCTTATGCATAATTATTCTGATTTTGTGACTTGTAGGCACATCCACACCCATAGGCCTTCTTCCATGCAGCTATGAGGATTATAACCACACTAATAGGATTTCTTATGTGCGGTTGAGGCTTAGAATAAGGGAAACTCTCTCTTCTCATACCAAAGCTTGTTTTATACCAATAACATTAGGCATTTTTCTATTTATGTGCAAAAATCTTACTTCGACAATAAATAATATTCTATGCATTTAATGGAAACGATAGTAGGTGTATGGATGTTATGAAGAGTTTCTCCCTCTTAGTGAGTAGCCATTCAAGTCATCAACCTGTTTATCATAATACTATCATGCATCAATAGAATTGGTAGATCATGAAATCAATCTATATCAATTTCTAAAATGTATCATGGTCATAAGAGGTTAGCATAAGATACTTAATCATCACACATGAACATGAAATGAATCTTTCATCAAGGTTATTTTCATATAATTAAGACAACTAATAGGAGTATGATTCAAGAATCGTGATTACAACATCACTTCATTTACGTTATCCAATCATCAAGACAGGGTATCCAATTTTGCCATATGTCATAATTACTAAGCCAACCAAGGTCAACAACAAGATCTTGAATATAAATCTTATTTTTACACTTATATCATCATGGTTATCATGCTCATCACAAGCATTAATAGTAGTATCACCTCACCATATATCAAAAATCAATGAATCTAGCTTGCTTCATAAAATCAAATAATCCATCATGTAAAATGTAATATACTTGTGAATTACCAAGTGCACCAATACATCAAATGTATCATAAATAATACTTAATTTCATATGTATATTCTCATCATACATTAGATATTTCCCTTACATCTGATATTGCAGTTGAATCATAACATACCATGCATGCCTCTTAGTATTCAGTTAAATGTGCACCTTCTTATTTGACATTAGAAACTGAAGGAATTTGTTAAGTTTTCATCAGGTGCCTCTTCCTTTTCCAGAACTATCTCTTCTCTCCCTGTACTAGCCATGTTTTTCCTACACTTCATATTATCATCAAGAAGGATCAACTTATCACATATCATCAGGAGGTTGGGCATATAGATGTAGGAAGTATAAGTAATAATCAAAGAAATAAACCCAAATAGGAATAAAATCACAATGAGGTAACATAAATCTAAAAGGTGCTTAACTTTTAATGAGAGGAGATATACTCTTCTTGAAGAAACCTTCAAGAGTTATGACTACCCATTGTCCATATACCATTGTTTCCTTCATGATATTTCAACCAACTTCATTAACAATCAATCCACATTGAGACTATCCCATCTAGGGATACATCAAACCTGTCACAAGTGCTAGAACATATTCACACTGATCATTCTAGGGTTCCTATATTGCATATTTCAAACCATAATCCATGGTTTCTTCCAAACCCTAACCTCATAATATCCATCAAACCCTAATAACCATATTTCCTAGGGTTTCCTTCAAACCCTATTCTTCTTTTGGGTCTCCACAATATTATATTGCTTCCAGAAAATGTGTCTTCATAGGGGTGATATTGAATGACTTTTCTTCAACCAACTTTGATACCATGTTAATTTTTCTTAGGGATATATTGTTCTTTGCTTTAGATAATTTAATTTCCTCATTTACACATTAAATTCACCCCATAGCATCATATCATTATTCAAATTATTTAGAAAAATATGAAATTATATAGAAAGAGCAACATCATCATCAATGAAATGGAACATAAAGGAACAATAGAAGAAAATGATTCACATAAAGGGGCACTAGGATTGGTCAAAGACCAGGGAAAAACCCATTATGGGGAAAACACTTTCAAATTCGTGTTCTCATTATATTTTCATTGAATGGTTCAACAAAAGGGAGTATAATGATCCATATATTTATCCATACAACTATCCAAAAAAATAAACTAAATAATATTCATGAGATGAATCTAACAATTTTAATAATCAAAACCATGATTCAGAAGCTTGTGATCAACGTTCATTGTTTCTGGTAAATTGTTGAACTTTACGGTCAACTGATGAAATATTTAGTCAACTAAGAATTGAAACCATAGGTCTCAACTGCAAAGAGATTTTGTCATACATGTGGCTAATGTTTTGCAACTTCATGCACATGCCTACATGATTTTACTTATAGCCAAAATCTTCCTATGACAAGCCCGTGGTTATGACCCAAAACGCTAGGCACACGTGCAAGATTTGGACCCTGTAATTTCATACCTGTGTGAGCCAATCCTCGTGAACTACCTCAGACCTATGAGAGTCAAAACTAAAGAAGATAATAGAATAATGCTTCATGATAATATCCAAATGAGGTTGATGTCACTTGCATTTATAAACTTCCAAGAGAGTGCAATTTTCCTTAGGTCTGACCTGATCAAATGTGCACATGTGGGCTTTAATTAAAAAATACACCTTCCCTTGTCCAAATTGAGTGCTTCAATAGTCAAAATTGGTCCTCTCGAAAAGAGGAATCTAACTCGATGTTTCGATTTTTTCATTAAGCTTCCAAATTAACAAAAAGGAACATGTAACCTTATCATATGTGAAGAAACATGAAATGACACTTAACAAAAAACTAACAGTTCACATAATAAAAGCCAAGCTCCAAAATTTGAATATAGTAAAATTAGGAGGGTGTTGTAGGAGAAAGAGAACGTGATGAAAATTTGGATGAAATTCAACCTCTTTATTGAGGAATAGTTTTCATCAAAGGATTAGCCCTTCAGGATATATTGATTCACCAAGGGGTTTTCCTTGGCTTCCCCACTCAACCTGGTTATAGATGTAGTATCCTAATTTCCTTTCTTGGTTTCATGCAGAAAAAAATATAATAAATAAATAAATAAGTAATAAAAATAAATAAATAAATAAATAAATAAAAATAAAAATAAAATAAAATTGTTTTATAATTGTTTCAATCTAGGAGAACGATATTATGTATTTGCAAGTTAAATATATTTAGAGTATTTATTTTTTATCTCTTGTGTTGCTCCACTTCCAGTACGCTTGCTCAATACCCCGACAAAGTCACTATAGGAACACAAGCATTGCTTCATTGCTAGAAAGCCTCTTTAGTACCCCAATAAAGTTACTTGCTTCACCTCTCTATGCAAGAAGCCATTATCTTCTCACCCTTTATTTATTTTATTTATAGATACGTTCTTTGAAATTTTCTATTTCATTAGTTGGAAGAGGGATCCATAATTATTGAGAGATAAAGAGGTTTTTTCTTCAGAAAAGAGTATATATACCTCTGATGTAGGTTTTCTCACCATTGGTTTTCCCCTTTCCCTTATCTTCTTGACTGGATTAACATGAACAACACCATGTGAGGGAATAAGGATTCTAATCAAATTTCAAGTGTCATGGTTCCACTCAAATATTTCCTCTTGAGTGTATCGTATTATCCATCTAGACATTAATTGACTTGAGTCACATCCCAAATAAAGAAGAAGAACTAACAGATAGCCAAGGGTTGTGGTTGTCACAATTCCCTATTTCGTTTCACCACACAACCCTTTTGAGCCATATGTACATTCATACAAACATGTCTTATTTACATACAACTCACCAAACAACAAAAGGAAGAAAACGCATGACCGAAATAAACAACAAATACAGAGGAGGAAAATTGTACGAAAGGAACACAACAAAAGTCCACAACTAGAAGTAGTGTTTAATATCTTGGAAATTAATAGGAATATGTTCATTCCTCCTATATAAATACTTAAACTTGTAAGGATTTTGGCCAAGTGCTTCAATGATGGTATATGGTCCAATCCACAAAGGTTGAAAATCGATGTGATTCCCTTTCTCTTTGTGGGATTTGTCCCACCACAATACTAGGTGACCCACACTAAAGTTGTTATTCCCTGTGGTATTCTTATCGAACCAATGGTTCATTTGCTTCTAATGGATGGAAAACGTTTCTCACTTTGAGCATTTCTTCTTGAAGATTAAGAAGAGTCTGTACTTAACTTTGAACAAGAAGACAAGGTTTTCCCTGAGACTCTTGTGAAAGGTGCAATGTGGGAAGGTAAATGTTTAGTAAGAGGATAACCTATTTTTCATATGCAAGGAAATATGGAGATGATTTTAGAGTGGGTTTAGGAGTGACATAATCATCCCATAATGAATTCACCAAAGTATTGTGCCAATTAACCAAAGAAGACAATTTTATTGATAATGTGGATAAGGTTCTTGTTTATGGAATCAGGAAAACTATTTCCTTATGCATAATAGTTAGATGCATGATTTAAAACAATAACATATTGCAATGCAAAATCATAAAGCTTTAACAAGAAAATATAAGCTGCATTATAGAAGACAAGTGATATAGGAGTATCGAACATGGTTATAATATTGTATTCGAGCAATTTCATGACTTCTTGATCATTAACTTCCATCAATGGCACTAATTTGGTCACCGAGTGAAATAATTGGTTGTGATTAAAATGTATCGGTGTTTCTTTGATGAATGTGGAATGATTTCACTTATAACGTCCAGTACTCACTGTTGGAATGGTTCTTCAATTTCTATAGGTAAAAATGGGGTGGTGGACTTTTGATCACGAATATCACACTTTTTACATATAAGGAAATTTCAGGCTTATGCATGAGCATCCTTGAATAGTGTAGCCCAATAATAGTCAGCCATCATAACCTTAAGAGTTGTGGTATCGCCTGTGAAGTTTCCTCCTTCTAGTCCATCATGCACATATTTTGACACCCTTTCTAAATCTTGGGACTCTAAGCATCTAAGTAGGACACCATTATAACTCTTTCGGAAAATCACACGATGTACTAGTTGGTAAGATAAAGGTTTGAGTTAGATTAGCCTCCTTTTTTGTTGAATAAATGAAAAGGAAAGGTGTGGTTGTCTAATTATTTTCTGATATCTGAATAATTAGACTTGGTTGCACTAGTGGGAGGAACTTTTCGAACATTATACATTCCTATTTCTTAATCTCATCCTAAAGTATCTTCTTCTTGTGAATCCATCACTTTAGCTACCAGTCGATAGAGACCGTGGTCTTTAACAGTATGAACTGGGTTGAACTCAAGATCATACTCTTCTAAGCATTCCATCCAATTCGCTTTCCTTTCGCCCAGTTTTTGTTGTACAAAAAATGTTTTAAATGTTGGATAAGGAACATAGATGATTGTATGAGCTTTCAAGAGGTAAGGCCTAAAACATTTAACCACTTTATAAACAATGTGTGATTTTTTATCAATAGCGGGAGAATTCAATCCACGTCCTTTTAAGCCATCCCTCATGAAAGATATAGGTCTTTAATTCCCTTGATTGTCTTTCTGTGTCAATACGATTAAATTGGATGAATCAGAAGTGAAAGTGTACATCAAGAACTCTTTGCCAACATTGGGACGGTATAAGGTTGTCGAATTAGCAATGGATTGCTCGATTAAGGCAAAAATATCTTTCTCCCTTTTATCCCATTTATATATATCATCCTCTTTTATCATCTCCTGTAATGGTTTTACAATATGTGTATAGTCATAGATGAACTTACAAAGGATATTGATCTTCCCAAAGAAAGATTGCATTGCATTATTATTTATAGGAAGAAGGATTTGAACAATAACTTTGACCCTTTCCAGTTCAACTTTGATCCCACTATTAGAAATGATGTGTCTTAAGATATTACCCTCTCACACACTAAATATGCTCTTTTTCGGATGCAATGAAATCCCGTACTTGCAACATCTCTCAAAAATATACTTAATATGATGAATGTGATTTGATATCTTCATTGGAAATATAGTTATTTCATTCAAGTAGATGACTAAAATCTATCCAATCAGTCCATAGAAGGTGATGTCCATGGCCCTCTAAAAAGTAGCAATAACATTAATAAGTTTGAAAGCAATGCACTTAAATGTCAAAGTTCCACACTTTCTCCGGAACATGGTTTTCAAACGATGTGGTTTTGCTAATAGCACTTGATTATAACCAGAAAAATTGTTTAACAACAAGAACATTTCAAACCCATATATTGTCTAGAGTATTTGCTCCACTTATGGCAGAGGGTAATTGTCTTTATCTGAAGATTCGTTTAGGTTTTTGAAGTCAACACATAGGCATATCTCGCTAGACTTCTTTCTAATTGGATCTAGATTGGGGACCTAGGGAGAAGGTCAAATTTTAAGAAGGATCCAAGCATCCAAAAAAATTCTTAATTCCTTTTAAATCAGAGGCTCAAGTGTCAAATGAAATTTCCTTAGTTTTGGTTGGAATGGATTTATCCCTTCCTTGATAGGAATGGTGTGTTAGATAACGCATGTATCATAAGTATTGATATCACCGTACGTCCATGCAAATACATCTTGGTACTGCATGAAGAGGTGAATAAAACCATGTAGTTATTGAGGAGAACAACATGTACCAATATTGACATACTTCAGATCCTCCTTGGTTCCCTGATTGACCTATTTATATGACAACATCAAGCTCTGGCTCTTCATGTTCACTAGTCCTATGAATCAGCTTTGCAAGTTATAAATTTTCTCAAGAGAAATCACACCCTTGTGCATAAGATTCCATATTGATGCTTGAATTGCTTCCTGCAAATCCTTCTGAAGCTCATCTTCTTCAATAATTTCATCTTTAAACACGTTCACATTGGCCATGAAGTGCATTACATTTTGGTCATCATTAAATACATAGAAATTAGCTACATTGTCAAGCACAAATGGCTTATAATTAATATTAATAGAAAAAACATATTTAAATGATGAAATTAGAGTAATTTCAATGGCTAAAAGGTCTACGAAAAAATTACGTATTCTAAGAAAACATAAATAATATTAAATGCTTTGAAAAAATAAATGAGTCACCATACCTCTTGCTGCCAGTTTTTCAAAGTAGGTGAAAGATAATGAATGGTATTTTAGTGGTGGTCTCTGAATCACTGATTACCTTAAGTACTCATACCTTGAGCTCTATTTATTTCTTTAATCCCAAAACAAGTGCTTCATATTCAACAATATTGTTCATGCACTCAAACTCTAAGCAACATGAAAAAATGTACCTTTTATTCTAAGGGTCGATAAGAATAAAACCAGATATGGAGACGCCTTGAGTCTTAGAACCATAAAATTATAAGGTCCATATATCAGTAGTATTTCGGATTATTCCTACATTTTTTATATGTACATCTATATTAAAAATTTCATTTGCACGAGTTGGACTAAAAGGAAGGAGATCAAACTATGTATCTAATGATATGGGTGGTTGCGCTTGGTAACATTCGCGATAAACTTCCAAGATTTTTTTTTGAAAATAATGTCTCCAAAACTAATTGGCTCAATAAGTTCCTCAAGTGGTGTCAAAATATACTTCATCTAAGGCTCATTTTATACTTAAATTTGATTGTTTATTCCCTTGTATGGAAGCCACAAATGTGTCTAGTCAATTGACAACTACTCTTGAAGCTTGTTGGACCAATCTCTGGTCATAAGAAAACCATAGGCTTCCATTATTTCCATAGTAACAATTTTCATGCATTGGCGAACTCTTTTATCTGAGAAAAAACAGATAATAACAATTTGGAGTTAACCAATTTCCTGGACCAATGATCTATCTAGTTGTATGATTCGTGCATTGGTCTTTCCCATTTAGCATTAATTTTTTTAGCAACAAATAATGAAATTACATTTACATATGCACCTGAATCAATGATACAATTGTGGACATTATAATGAGTATGTGTATTCAAACGGACAACATTGACTAGAGATTTGAGAATGTCATGAGACTTTCCAAACAAAACTTGATAAGTAGAAACTTCATTACCTACTCGAGATTGTGATGAAATTGCTTGGATGATTATTTGATGATGTCTAGTGATATCTGTGAGCTCAAATATTGAGATATCCACATAAGCTCTTTTTATATCCTCAAAAATATTATGATTAACACTTTCAATCTTCAAAGGTTGTGTTGAAGTATCTGCCAACGTAGCTTTGTTAGAAGCTTCAAGAGTGATGGAATCATTCTTATTATTGGTGGTATATTTCATAGAAAAGGGATCTCTTTCAAAATTATTATACAAATTTTGAGCAAAATTGGGAGGTGGTAAATTCATCCTCAACAATTTCTTTTTAAAATATTGCTCAGAAATCGGTCCCTTGCTTCTCAAACTATACAGGTATTTTTTCTACTGAGGAGGAGCTTCACTCACTGGTGTTCCTTCAGTGTTCTACTTATCAGCATTATAGATGACGTTGTATGCATTGACTCAATGTGAAGCACTTGAGTTCTGCTCAGGCACGGTAGATTCATTATCCTTTTCACTGTGCTCAAACTCCTCATTTGCTAATAAAGTATCTACAAAGTTAGTCATCATAGCATTTAGGTTATGAGTCTATTGGGGACATGTTTTCTCTAAATGCTTCTTCTGATGGAAAGTGAAATAGTTATCCATACCCCAACTCTCAACATTGAACAATGAATTAGATCTTTGAGAATACTTAGCTAGTTGGTTATTGTTTTTCTTTCTATAGAGAGTAAAATTTAAAGACTTACTACTAATAGATGCCTCACTTGACCTTCTCTTTAATTTAGATAATTCATTAGTGAGTGACTTCAAAGACTTAGCTAATATTTCCATATCGAATGAATCCCTCTCTTTGGCTTTAGTATAAGAGGCCTGAGTTTTCTTACTAGTGCCTTTAGAGTCTTCAGAATTCTTATGATATTCAATGGATCCAATAAAATTCAAGTATTTCCCTACAACAATTTCTTCCCCACAGTTCAAGGCCAATGTTTCATTTGCATCTCTTTTAAAGAAAAAAAAATTGTAAGGCAACTGTATAATAATTTTTTGTGATTGAATCATGAAGTTGAGCATATGTGGGAACTTATTCAATAAACAAGTAAACCTCTAATTGGAATCCTTTAAATTTTCCTTGTCCCCCATTTTAAGATTCCTGATCTCATTTAGTAACATGGAGGAAGTCTTTTCATCAACAAATTTATCCAAAATAACTTCTTAAACCCCATCCAAATTTGGATTGCATTAGGAAGAAGAATTTGATACTATATTAATTCTCTACCTTCAAGAGTGTAAGGAAAAAAACTTCAAGTAATGTCATTGAAGCGTACCTCGAGCATTTTCAAATACATGTAGAATTCCTCAATATGGTCATTAGCTTTCATCTCCTTATCAAAATCAAAACTTGATAGCAGATATTCTCGGTGTTTAGGCATATGGTGGAGATTTCCTAGAAGAGAACGCCGCCCTTGGGAAATCCAATCCAATTTTTCATGAGCCATTTCTACTTCCTCCTCTTCTTCACCTTTACAATATGAATCATCTTCTCCCTCTCCATTCAAATCGTTGTTATAATATAGTTTTTCTCCTCTTCCTGGTTTTTCTTCATGATAAAATTGAATATCCTCCCCTTCACTATCTAAATATTCCTCAATAAGTGGAATTTCCATTGAAGAAACTAATACATCATTGTAGGTGGTTTCTTTCTTTATCGGCTTATGAGGTAGAACAATAGCAACAAGATGTAAACCAAGTGCTCTTGAAAACTAATGAGTAATAGGTTGGATTGTCCATACTTGATCATTAGTAACTTCAAAAGCTTGTTCTAGACAATGATGAGTGGAATCCCATATCTTAGGAGCACAAATTGGAATGGAGGTAAGAATGTTACTACCTTACATGGATGGTTTGTTGTTTGGATGAGGTAAATTATTGGCCAAATAAAGGTTTCCCTCATTCTAGTGTTAGAAGGTTGATGGTGTTGGATCCCATCAACATATAGAGGAATTTGCCGGTATGATGTCTCAATTAGACATCACACCATTTTGTATAGGAGTCATATCCATAAGTATGACCTGGTTTCCATTTACTTAAATATTTTTCTTCGCTACATCTATTAGCATAAGAGGTCAACGCATCCATACTCTTGAATGAGTAAGCAAGTATGCCTTGTGAAATGTTCAATTATAATTTGTGTCAAGGTTCGTTCGCTAAAAGAGAACAATAGTGGGACTTCGAAAGAGAAGAATTAGTATTAATATAATAAAGAAACATACATCCATCATGGGGATGAATCATTAGTCATAAAGCGAAATGGTTCACATGGATGCAACGATCAAGAACACAAATTCAAACATATTCAATGAGATGCGATCCAAAGAAACCGAAATAGTTCAATTTCTTTAGTACATTTAAATACCAACATATATCAAAAACATCCAAAGAATAGTCTCAAAACATTCACAATATATACATGAACATGTGTTACCTCAGTATAGCTTTAAATATTAGGTGAAAGTCCAAAGATAAATCAATACAATGAACACCATTGGCTTCAATAGTGGAGCACTAAGCCACTTATTACTCTTCGAAAGAACTATCTTCCTCTCTAATCCTTCGGTGGAGAAGCCGAGGTTAAAATTCGTCCATTTGAGCAATGAGGCCTATTTTATAACAAAATGAATGATCTTTTATATCCCCATGACATTTGAAATTCCTCATGGCTCTTACACTTCTAATATGACCTTTGGAATTTTATAATACTTTTGAACTAATAAGTGACCTTTGGACTTCTATGAGACTTTTCAACTTCTCCATTTGGCTCTTTTTTCCATATATGACTCTTGGACTTCCACATATTTACATTTACAATAATTGTCAAAATTACATCATAATTTCCACATCATCATGTGATGACAATATGACAATTTAATAACACTAATGACTTGGACTCATGGTGAATTGCACATAGGTTTCTTTGATAAGTGATGATACTACCACTCTACCTTCAATACTTGTAACAAGTCTTGCATTGTTGTTTCCATATAGCCTCTAAAGGGTCTTCAAAGATCTCAGAGTATTCATGAGCCACTTTGTTCAACAGGATCCATTATTCTTTGAACTATCGCAACATGGTTCCTTTGTCTTCAAGATTCTTTCCTAGCTGACAATTCTCATAAAGTATCCTTGAAAATCTTCATCATGCTTCACTAAACACCTGAAAATGTAGATCACTCATGCCAATCAAACATTATCCTCATATTTTATCATGCTTCATGCAAATTGTTTGTGTGTGGATCAACAGTGCACCAAGGGGAGAGAGGGAGAATATTTTTGGGCACAAGGCACACTTGCAGGATATAAGGATAGGATTCACTAGTCATTGATGATGTGTTGTGTGCTGAACTAGAGGATGAGGAGGCCTGATGTAGGGTGCAAGAAAGAACAACAAGGGACATACACCACAATTTTTCATTAAAGATGTGTTGTGGGCTTGGAGGGGAAGTGAGGGCCTCTAGGAGGCCACAGGGCATAGGAAAAAGGACAAGGGCAGCCTTACTACCCACTGAGAGTGTGCATTGTGCTCAAATGAGAGGAAGAGGGTAAGTCTAAGTGTAAGACATAGGAACAAGTAACAAGCAAGAGGGGCTATTGATTTGGGAGTGTGTTGTGCAATAGATTGAGAGAGAGGGTTCATATGGGCATAGGGCACATAACAATAGATAAGAAGGGTCTCCTCTAAGCCTTAGAAGTGTGTTATGCAGTCCTCATGGCCTAGAGGGAAGGCTTAACCAGTTAGAAAATTTTATAAGTCTGGAGGGATAACACATTAAAAAACACACTTAATACGAGTAAAATCAAGTGCAACACAACTCAACTCATTATTAAAACTTGTGTTGAACTAAAGACTAGGAAATATAAAACAAAATGTTAGTTAACAAACACTCACTAATTATAATGGACAATGTATGTGCAATTGTGGCCAAAGGTAACACTGCACATGATAAAGGGTAGGCTCCAAAATTTAATTATGTTGGAATTTTGACGGTTTTGTAGCAGCGACAACACCTCCTAGATATTCAAATAACAGGAGTACAATTATTCTTCAATGTAGTTATTACCATTCTCATGCATCTCATATTAATTATACTTTATTGCATACATTACCATATAATTTTGCTAGTGTCATACTTTAGCTTATATCCAATAACATCACACCTATACCCATTCTTGTTCTTCCAAAACCCAAAGGTGTGAGTGCTCCAACCATTTCTTTGATACCACTTATAACATCCCTTGATAGACATCATGTAAAAATACACAAGATTAGAAAATTTTACGAGATCTGCTAGCATGTAATATTCTCAATGACTTAACCCTTATTCTTTAACTGATAACCAAATGATATAATCACAATCATCAATGTAATTAACCTGGAAAAAGGAATATAAAATCTTATGAAGTAACAACTATGATTGCAACTTATTAACATAATTCAAACTGCTACAACTTACATCATTAACATTGTTCATTTAATTAATCTAGTTAATGACACATTGATGATGATGTAAGTTTCAACGTCATGTAAGGCAGCAATATCATCAAAACGATATAATAGGAAAAAAAATAACGGGACATCGATATTTCATGGAAACTTTGAAGGGAAAAAAACATTTATTTTATTAAATGTTTTGTGAGGTTGTTCACCCATCAATAAATGGTAGTAAAGGAGTGCATCCAGTGTCCATTGTTAAAGTTTTTAAAAAATAACATAACATTTAATTCAAACATAATTAACTAAATATCAATACATTCAACATGATGTCATGTCCATCAAACACTTTACCTCACACTTCTTGAGCACATTATATTTGTGGCATGGTTATTTTATATAGTAAGGTATACCTTGTAAAATATGTCTGACAATCCTTCATTTTGCATGAATGAATAGTCAAACATAACATTAGTTATCATCCACCTTCAATTGTTGCAATAGGGATAGGTTAGAAACTATCAACCCATTCTTCACATAAGTCACGATTCTTTCTAGCAATTTCTATCACCAAGAACTCTAAGATCATGATTAGGTAATGAATCCATTTACCAAAACAAAATAAGAAATCTATACGACTTATCACTCATAATATTCCATATGATATACATGTTTCCATGCTTCACTTTCTTGCACATGCATAATAACATTAAAAATCATCCTTAATATTTTACTTTTACATGCATATCCAAGTGTAAGACCACTACCTTACACATGCATAAAAAACATTTAAAAGTTATCTTCAATCTATTACTTTTACATGCATCATCAAGTAGCTAAACCATCATTATTTATACCAATGTAATAACATTAACTAATAATACAAGCTACATCTAAAATCTTGTCATTTTTATTCTAAAGCATTATACAAATGAACATGCTTACAAATGAATGTATAGTACTTCATATTTCCAATGCATTAGTAAATTCATACAAAAACCACTCCTACTTTAAATAAATTCATAAACTTATTAATAATGTGTTTTTGTTCATATTTCACATACTTTAAAGTACATGTGTATAATTATCCACAGGGTCTTGGATAAAAGGTGGTCGGGTGCCCAGTTAATGCACTCCTTAATGTGAAGTCACTGGTTCAATTCCCTGCCGTGATTGTGGTCATATATTGGACATGATGAAGATGTAGTCCTACCAAGATGACAAAAAAGTGCATATAATAATAAAACCAAGTTTTGTCATCTGCATCACATATGAATTAAAGAAAATTCATAAATATTATCAAGAATTCCTATTCATATGCATTAATTGAAAGCATAAAATCACCCCTATACATCCTTATTCCAACTAGAATACCATTGTTAGTTATATAAGAAGAACTTCCAATCATCATGTGCATGCCATTGTAAAGCCATGAATTTTTTCTCTATCTCAAATGCAACTATGTTTATATTAGCTTGCATGTGAATAAATAACATGCATGCAATTCCAAAGCCTCATCGATTCAAGAAATCACCATGGCTAACTTATATTTCTATTCACAATAACATAGTTAACCTATATTCGAAATATTTTTAAACATAAATACCATGAAATACTTTCTTCCCTTAGAACCATGCAATATTTTGGAAATATAAACATAGATAACAATAATTCATGAAAGTTTTTTTTTAAGAAATATTTTTAAAGAAAAATGGCATGGTTAACTATACCTCTGTACGTACAAAAACCATGGAAATTTTATAGTAAAATAATATGGTTAACTTATATTTATATGCACAAGAATTCGTGCAACCTTTTCAAGAAAATAGAATGATTAACTTATCTTTTTATGCATAAGAATCACCCAAATCTTTTCACAAAAATAGCATAATTAAGCTATATTTTTATCCATAAGATTCATGCAAGTATTTCCAAGAAAATTGCATGATTAACCTATATTTCTCTTCATAAGGATCATGCAAACCTTTTCAAAGAAATACCATGATTAACCTATCATTTTATGCACAACAATCACATGGAATATTTTGCAAGAAAATGATAGGGATATATAGCTTTTTATGCACAATATTCACATGTAATCTTTTTCAAAAAAATGACAAGGTTACTTAGCTTTTTATGCACAATATTCACATGTAATATCTTTCAAGGAAATGGTAGGTCTACTTATCTTTTTATGCACAATATTCACATGTAATATTTTTCAAGAGAATGGACGAGTTATTTAGAATTTTATGCATAAGATTCACATGTAGTCATTTTCAAGAGAATGATAGGGTTACATTGATTTTTATGCACAACATTCACATGTATTCTTTTTCAATAAAATGATAGGGTTACTTAGCTTTCTATGCACAAGATTCACATATAATATTTTTCAAGAAAAATAACATGGATTTTATCATTTAATGCAGAAGGTTTGTATACAAAATTTTTCAAGAAAATAGCATGGGTTTTTTATATTTTTATGTGCAAGATTCAAACACAATTATTTCAAAAGAATAACTCACAAAACCATGCAATATTTTCAAGATACCAACATAGTTAATTTATTCTTCTATGCACATGGTTATTTTATATAGTAAGTCATCCCTTGTAAACTATGTTTGACAATCCTTTATTTTGCATGAATCAATAGTCAAACATAGCATTAGTTATCATCCACATTTAGTTGTTGCAATAGGGATAGGTTAGAAACTATCAACCCATTCTTCATGTAAATCACGATTATTTTGATCAATTGTTATCGCCAAGAACTCTAACATCATGATTAGGTAATAAATAATTAGCAATCTCTACCACTTATCACTAATAATATTCCATATGTTATACACGTTTCCGTGCTTCACTTTCTGGCACATGCATAATAAAATTAAAAATCATCCTTGACATATTACTTTTACATGCATATCCAAGTGTAAAACCACTTCCTTACACATGCATAAAGAACATTTAAAAGTTATCTTCATTCTATTAGCGTTGCATGCATCATCAAGTAACTAAACCATCACTCTTTATAACAATGTAATAAAATTCACTAATAATAGAAAGTACAACTAAAATCATGTCATTTTTATTCTAATACATTATGAACATGCTTACAAATGCATGTATAATACTTCATATTTTCAATGCATTAATAGTTGCATACAAAACCCACTCCTACTTAAAATAAATTCATAAACTTATTAAGAATGTGTTTTTATTCATATTTCACATACTTCAAATACATGTGTATAATTATCCATAGGGTCTTCGATAAACGGTGATCGGGTGCCCAGTTAATACACATCTTGATATGAAGTCACTAGTTCAATTCTCTGCCCTAATTGGGGTGGTATATTAGACATGATGAAGATGTAGTCCTACCAAGCTTACAAAAAAAAATGTATATAAAGTTTTCTTATCTGCATCAAATATGCATTAAACAAAATTCATAAATATTATAATCATTCCTATTCATATGCATTAATTGAAAGCATAAAATCCCACCTATAAATCTGTATTCCAACTACAATACCACAATTAACTATATAAGAAGCACTTGCAATCAACATGTCTATGCCATTGTAAATCCATGACTTTTATCTCTAGCTCAAATGCAACTATGTTTATATTATCTTGCATGTGAATAAATAACATGCATGCAATTCCAAAGCCTCATGTATTCAAGAAATCAACATGGCTAACTTATTTTTTTATTAACAATAACATAGTTAACCTATATTTGAAATAGTTTTCAACCTAACAACCATGAAATCCTTTTAAAGAGATTAACATAGTAAATTTACCTTTCTACCCATAGAACCATGCAATATTTTGGGAATATAAATCTACAAAACAATAATTAATGAAAGTTTTTTTTTTTTAACAAATATTTTTAAAGAAAAATAGCATGGTTAACTATACCTCTCTATCTAAAAGAACAATGAAAGCTTTACAAGAAAATAACATGGTTAACTTATATTTATATGCATAAGAATCCAAACAACCTTTTCAAGAACATAAAATGATTAACTTATCTTTTTATGTGTAAGAATCACGGAAATATTTTTATCCATAAGAGTCATGCAAATCCTTTCATGAAAATGGCATGACTAACCTATATTTTTATGCAGAAGAATCATGTGAACTTTTTCAAAAAAATACCGTGATTAACCTATCATTTTACGCACAAGAATCACATGTAATATTTCTCAAGCAAATGATGGCTACATAGCTTTCTATGTACAATATTCACATGTAATCTTTTTCATGAAAATGACAAGGTTACTTAGCTTTTTATGCCCAAGATTCACATGTAATATATTTTAAGAAAATGACAGGTCTGCTTAGATTTTTATGCACAATATTCACATGCAATATTTTTCAAGAGACTGAAAGAGTTATTTAGAATTTTATGCATAACATTCACATGTAGTCGTTTTCATTATAGTCGTTTTCAAGAAAATGATAAGGTTACTTTGATTTTTATGCACAACATTCATATGTATTGTTTTTCAATAAAATGATACGATTATTTAGATTTCTATGCACAAGATTTACCTATAATATTTTTCAAGAAAAATAACATGGACTTTTATCATTTAATTCAAAAGGTTTGTATACAAAGCTTTTCGAGAAAATAGCATGGATTTTTTATATTTTTATGCCCAAGATTCATACACAATTATTTCAAAACAATAATTCACAAAACCTTGCAATATTTTCAAAATACCAACATAGTTAAGTTATTATTCTATCCACATGGTCATGCCATATATTCAAGAGATTAAATCACATACCTCACGTACATGCTGAGACCTTGTTCTGGATACCATGGACAGATGGACGAAAGGACGCAATTTCAACCAACTCTAAGCCACAAAGCTATAGTGGCATGGGAATTATTTTAGGCTCACTAGCCCTTCATTCTTATATCAAAACCATCTTAATCATCTTAATCATTCCGTGTTGGGATCATTTGAAGAGAAATATCTTCGCTTTAAATCACGACTTCAATTAATCAGAAGCTATAGGAATCGACACTCAGCATAGCTCTGTCAAGGGAGGCACTGTACAATAATATAGAAAATACAACCCAACGGTCCAAATAAAACAACCACAGGAATATTTTTGTTCATGAATGCTCACCTAACAAACATGAACAATGGTCATAGCGGGAAGCCCTTCCTCGGTTAGAGAATTTTGTAGGGTTCGCATAGCAGTTTTATAACTAATTCCTGGTGGCAACCATTCAAGTCGTAGTAAAGTAATAATATTTTCATGAATCCCACATGTAAATATGTGGTTGTAGGGATATTACAACATTAAACCCTATCATCGATGCATTTTTCTAACACAAGCTAGTTGCTAAAAGGAAAAAAAAAAATTGGGTTATAGGTCTAAAGCTCTTTCTATAACATGCTAATGGTTTTGCAACACGTTATATTGGAGACTAATTTGGTCTAATGTTTCCGTCATATAGCTCAACATACTTGTTTATTTGAAATTTACCGATGGATTTACAAAATCTATTCATATTACATCAAATACCACTCTTACCTAATGTAACTAATTAATAAAGATTTAACAAGAGTACTAAATTAAAAATATTGGAATTATACACAATATAGATTATTTAACAAACATAAATTATTAATTTATTTTTTACCATTAGCTTTAAACAATTATTATTAGATTAATACACAATTTACCTATATTCTATTATTAATAGACATACTTTAATTATGTATTTACCTAATGTAACCTAATAATAAAGATTAACAAGAATACTAATTTAGAAATATTGGAATTATAAATTATAGAGATTATCTAATAAACATAAATTATTTTCGAATGGGCCAATTTGATTTAATTAAAATAATTTACCTTTGGACCATTAGCTTTAAACAATTAATATTAAATTAATACACATTTTTCTATTATTAATAAACGTATACTTTAATTATGTATTTACCCAATATAACTAAATATTAAAGATTTAACAAGAATACTAAATTAAAAAACATTGGGATTATATTATCTTTTAATAAACATAGATTATTTTTGGGCCAATTTGATATAATTAATTAAAATAATATGATAAGGGTTACCTTTGACCTTAGCTTTAAACAATTAATATTGAATTAATACACAATTTAACTATATTCTATTATTAACATATTCTTTAATTATGTATTTACCTATTGTAACTAAATATTAAAGATTTAAATTTAATAATACTTGAATTATCAATTATATAGATGATTTTATACAAAATAACATTATTATATTATTCATACTCAAAAATAACAAAGGAACTCCCTTAATATATAAACTATTATAAATAAATTATATGTTGTAGCGGTTTTTAAGAATATTAATAATATAATTGTGGTTTGACTAAGACCTTTGGTCAAAATTAGCCGTTAGCATTATAGCCGTTGGAATCTCTGCATACTATATTTAAACCAGCTTAACCAGATTAGTCTTCAACTTGTCCTAACGATGAACCACACTGGTTGGTTCGAAACGCGTCGACAAAAGATTGATTATGTGATTTTGCCGAAGATTATCTAACATACATTACACGTCTTATAACATATTGAATCTCAGTGCCTTCATTTTTCATTACTTATAGTGTATAGAACAATGCATGAACATGCTAAATTATGTTAATTATCTATTTTAATGGCAGAAGTGCCCACAGACACGTAATTTTATTAATAAGAAAATAAATTACATCTAGAATTTGTCAAGAGTTTAAACCCGAACAACAAAACACTCTTGAAATGAGCCATTTATAAGCTCACTGTCCTAACTAACTCTAATTAGGGATCACTTATAAAATAACAAGTGTCCATTTACAATAAAAGCTATTTAAACAACTTACTAACAATTCTCCTAATGTAGAGTCGTATCTTTTTACAACAATATTCTAATTCTAAATGTATACATTTAATAATTAAATATTATAGATTAATAATTATTAATTTAATATTTTAAATTAATAATTATTCTATTCTAACTTTATAACCTATGATAATATTTTATTTTTGGATCATCTAACATTCCCCCTATGATCCAAAGATACATTACAATAGATACCAAGTTCATCCCTGAACTTAGTAAATTTTATTTTACCAAGAGGTTTCATGAAAATGTCGGAGATCTGATGTTCTGAAGGACAATAAATTGGTTTAAGGACATGCTTGGCAATAAGAGATGTAATATGATGATACTTGGTGTCCACATGCTCTGTCTTTGAATGAAAAACTAGATTCTTGGCAAGATTTATGGTTGACTGGCTGTCGATGAATAATAACGTAGCTTCTGCCTGAGAAATGCCCATGTCCTACAAAATTCTACACAACCAAACAATTTCACATGCTACTTACCATGCTAAAATGTACTCTACTTCTAATGAAGAAGTGGCCACTATAGCTTGTTTCTTACAACTCCAAGACACTGCTGCTAACCACATGCTCATTAAATAACCTGATGTTGATGCTCGATAATCAATACTTCCAGCAAAGTCGGCATATGTTATGAAACCAGATCAGAAAAAGATAGAATGGATGGATCAATGCCTTAGAATTCCGCCTCCTCGAGGGGGAAAAATCCTTTACATTACATAAATGAACAATTCTTGGATGATTCAAATGACAAAACCTCCTTTCTATATATAGGAGTCTAAGGAGGCACAATATAAGCCAACCGACCTAACAATAATAATATAAAGCCACAAAAATAACAATAGAGGGATTTTATGGGGCACAGTAATAACAATTTGGGGACAATAGGGGCACAAAAATATTAATAAGGGATACAACTACAATAGTAATGGGGTAATCACTAGTATTATAGGGACCTAACATGCCCCTCTCCTTCAAAAAAGTGTTGTCCTCAACGCTTAAGTAGTTCTGGATGCTTCTGTATAAAATTTTCATTCTCCCATGTGGAATCTTTAGCAGATAAGTTCTTCCACTTGATAAGATACTTCGAAATTGATCAATTTTGTAACTGTTAAGTTGTTGTTTCTATGGCTGCTTCTAGTTCCAATATAATTTTTCCTTCCTCGTCAAGTTTTGGCAATACTATTTGAACTGGGAGCTTGTCGCCTGTAACCTTCTTTAAACATGAAACATGGAAAACTAGGTGCAATCGAGAAGTTGCAGGAAGCTCCAATTTGTAAGCCATAGTAACAATATTTGGCAACACCTTGTATGGACCATAATACTTTGGTGACAATTTATTATCCTTCTTAGCTTGCTTGATGGACATTTGCTTATATGGTTGTAGCCGTAGGAATACCCAATCACCTACATCAAAACTTCTTTCGTTGCGATGTTGATCTGCCTGTTGTTTCATTCTATTATGTGCCAACACGAGGATATCCTTTAAGAGTTGGAGAACTTGTTGTTGATGTTTGATGTGATGTTCCACTACTTGAACCTTAGAATGTTCTCTTAAATATGATGTGATGGATGGTGGCTGATATCCATGAAGTGCCATAAATGGGATCATTTTTGTTGCTGTATGGAAGGAAGTGTTATACCACCATTCAACCAGAGGCAACCATTTGACCCATTGTGTCTGTTTGTTAGATACAAAGCATCGAATATATCCTTCCAAACATTTGTTTACTATCTCAGTTTTCCCATGAGATTGAGGATGATAAGATGAGCTATGAGCTAACTGAGTACCAAGACAAGAAAATAATTTTGTCAAAAAATTTCCAGTAAAAATGGGATCTCCATCACTTACAATAATCTTTGGGTTTCCATGTAGCTTTTGAATTGTTTCCATAAATGCAATAGAAACTGTACTGACTTTAAATGGATGTGATAATGCACAAAAGTATGCATACTTGGTAAGATTGTCAACTACCACCATGATGACACTCTTTCCCTCAGACTTGGGTAAACCTGTGATAAAATCCATTGAAACCTCCTCCCAACATTGGCTTGGAATGGATAAAGGTTGTAATAGACTCGTGTCTTAATTGTTTCAACTTTAGTTTGTTGGAAAACCAAACATTCTGCCACAAACTTTTGAATATCCAATTTAAGGCCATCCCAGAAAAATTCCTTCTTAACCCTGTGGTAAGTTTTTAAAAATCCTGAGTGCCCTCCTAAGGGAGAAGTGTCCAATTCCATAAGAAGCCTTTGTTTTAGTTGGGAATTCTTACAGAGCTATAAGCGATCTTTGTACCATAACGAATCATTTTTCCATCTAAATGTATCAGATGTACTGGAATCTTGTTGTAACTTTCGAATAAGTTCCCACACTTCTTCATCATTCTTCCTTTCCTCCCTTTCTTCGTTTATCCAATATGGTTGGATAATAGAAATGGCGCACAACAATGCTCCACATCCTCATCCTTTCTTGAGAGTGCATCTCCCACCACATTTTGCTTTCCTTTTTTGTAGATGATTTCAAAGTCATAACCCAACATCTTTGTGACCCACTCTTGCTGCTCTTCAGCGGATAATCTTTGTTCTAAAAAGTGTCTAAGGCTATCATGATCCGTTTTTACCTTGAAGTGTCTTCCCATTAGGTAGGGTCACCATTTCTTAAGTGCATGGGGTATTGCCAACATTTCCTTCTCATAAATAGCTTTGTGTAAAAACTTTCCCTTGATTGGACGACTTTCAAAAGAAATGGGTTTTTCATGTTGCATTAAAACAACACCAATTCCATTTTCTGAAGCATCACATTCCACAATAAAGGTTTTGTGAAGTCCGATGTAGCTAAGACCGGTGCTTGGCACATTGCCTCTTTAAGATGTTTGAAGGCCTTTGTTACTTCTGGAGTCCATGAAAATGCATCTTTCTTCAATAATGTTGTTAGAGGTGCTGCTATTCTCCCATAATTCTTAACAAACTTCCAATAATACCCTTTCAAGGCGAGAAATCTTCACATATGCTTTATGGATGTGGGGATTTTCCATTCCTTAATGGATTTAATTTTGTTAGGGTCTACCTTAACTCCTGCATGAGATAGAATATGACCCAGATATTCCACCTCTTATACTCCAAAGAAGCATTTGAATCTTTTTGCTTATAATTATTTCTCCTCCAATAGTTGTAGCACCCTATCAGCATGTTCAACATGATCCTTCCAAGACTTGCTGTAGATTAGTATATCATCAAAAAATACTAACACAAATTTTCTAAGGAAGGGTTTAAAAATGGAATTCATGAAACCTTGAAATGTAGAAGGTGCATTGGTAAGGCCAAAAGGCATGACCAAAAATTCATAATGACCCTCATGAGTTCTAAATGTTGTTTTCAGAATGTCTTTAGTCTTCATTTCGATTTGATGATATCTTGAACGAAGATCCAACTTGGTGAATTAAATTGATCCATGCAATTCATCCAGTAATTCATCAATGATAAGAATGGGAAACTTATCTTTTATAGTGAGCTGGTTTGCTCCCTATAATCCGGACACATGCACCATGATCCATCCTTCTTGGGTACCAATACTACTGGAGCAGAGAAAGAACGTTGACTAGGTTGAATTATACCCGCCTCTAGCATTTCTGCAACCATACGTTCAATTTCAATCTTTTGGGCATAGGGATATCTGTACAGCCTGATGTTTGGAGGAACACTTCCTGGAATCAGATGAATAGCATGATCATGATCACGAATAGGTGGGAGACCTTTGAGAGTCTCAAATACCTTCGAATGATTGTCCAAGACTTTTTGGAGAACTCGAGAAATAAATGATTCCAATGTGGAAACATCTAGCAAACATAATTGTGTAATTACACCTCTTTGTTCCTTTTTTAGAAGCTTTTTCATATCGTTAGAGCTGATTATCTTTCTCGGTTTCCCTGCAATACCCCTTAATTCAACTTCATTTCCTTCCATAGAAAATTTCATGAAAATTTCTTGAAAATTAAAGGCTATTGTACCCAAGGGTTGTAGCCATTGGACTCCTAGTACAACATCAACACCTCCCATTGGAATGGAAAGCATTGGGCTATTCAATACATATTCTCCGATGGATAGCTTGATATTATGGCACTTTCCAGAGAAATTTATCATTCCTCCATTTGCAACCATCACATGGCACTCTGCTGCTGGATATAGGAATAAATTCAATTCTTTTGCTATCCTACAATAAATAAAATTGTGGGTACTTGCTGAATCAATCAACACTATTACCTTTTGCTTCTTGATTTGTCCTTCCATCTTGATGGTTGGAGGAGTGGTAATTCTAGCCAATGCATTACAAGATATGGTCGGATTCATTTCTTCTTTTTCTTGGCTTTGTTCCTAGAGTATATCCTCTTCTTTTGACCTTTCTTGCTCCTTTTCTTCTTCTTCTTCACAATCAATGCAGAATAATTTCTTCTTAGCACACTTATGACCTTTAGTGTATTTTCTATCACAACTATAACAAAGACCTTTTGCTCTTTTTCGTTCCAACTTTTGTGGTGTAAACCTTATAGGTTGTGGTAGACTAGGGGCAACAACACTTCCATCTTTATAGTTGTGAGTGGTATGCTTCCTGGTTGCCATAATTTTGCTTTCCATTTTTCTTGCTAACCTGAATGCCTTCTCTAATGAATCAGGTTCCCAAAGTCGAACATCATATTGGATATTATCCTTTAAAGCTGGTATGAACACATCAATCCTATGCTCCTCTAGAATATTTGTTACCCTTATGTTCAATTTTTGGAACTCCTCAATGTGCTCCATTATTGAACCCTTTTGTTTAAGACTTATCAATTGGCTAAAAAAAGTGTTGCTTCTTGTATCCTCATAATGTGCTGTCAATTCTTATGTAAAAATTGCCCAAGTGATAATTTGTTTACGAGAGAAAATCCATTGCTACCATAAAAACTGATTTGGTTCCAAATATAAAGTTGCAATAAGTACCTTTTGTTTGTTTTGCACATTATTGAGATCGAAAAATTGCTCCATTTGTAATATCCAGGTCGCGGGATCCTTGCCATCAAACTTCCTCATATCGGTTTTTGGAATATGGTGGGTCTTTGGTCCAACATTAGAGTCTATGAAATCATGATTAACATTTCTTTTGTTCTCATCATGAGTTTCCTTTACTACCCTTTCACCATTAGTAAGCATTTCTTGTAGAAGCTTTGTCAAATCTGTCTTCAAATTTGTCTTCAAATCTTCCATGTCTGTCTTCAAATCTATATTCAAATCATCCATCTTAGCTTCCATGCCATTCATCTTAGCTTCCACGACCTTTGTCTTAGATTCCACACCATTTATCTTAGATTCCAAGCCATTTATCTTATCTTTTATTAGATTTTGTGAGAGTGAAATTTGTTGCACTTGGTCTTGTAATTTTGATATATCATGTAGCATTTCTTCCTCTTCTTCATGAGTCATGCAAGCACTTTCAGGTTTCTTACTAGGTGTTTTCTTTTTCTTTCCTTGGGGTGTCAATTACCGATAATAATGCTCTACTATGCTCTTCGAATTCTTCAAAATAATTTTTCAAACCAAGCCTAAGAAAAATTTAAAAAAAATTTACACACCTTGTCTCACTTTGTAGGAGCTCGATATTGCCTCGATGTATCTCTGTAATTTTGGATCATCAAGTTCTGAAATTATGACCTGCAGTAGTCCTTTGTGTCTTCTTTCCAATGCCACCAGTCTAATCCAAATTGGATTCTCCAAGGAAGAGTTATTCTAAATCTCCCACAGTGACCTAATTATAGACTAGTTCAGTAGAGCGAACTTGTACGACATTCCACGAGTCATTGTTTTGTCCTCTTTCTATACCTTTTGACGAAATTTCAATCTAATGCTCAAAGACAAAGTTATGACGATTTTCGCGAGGTCACCTATTTGGAATTTAATTCAGGTGTTTGCAAAAAGACCAACTTCCTCAAATCATATCTCCGAAAATATAGTGCAAAAAGATCTAAAATTCAGACCCAAGATTCCATACGATTTCTTCTCGAATGGGTTTTTTCATTAGCTTATGAAACATCGTCGAAACAAAGTTAGAGAAAAAATGTCACGATCACGTATTTGGAGCAGCGAAACCCTAGAATCCAAACCTCTGATACCAAATGTTATGAAACCAGCTCAGAAAAAGATAGAATGGATGGATCAACGCCTTAGAATTCAACCTCTTTTAGGGGGCAACCTCCTTTATATTACATAAATGAACATTTCTTGGATGATTCTAATGACAAAACCTCCTTTCTATATATAGGAGTCTAAGGAGTCACAATATAAGCTAGCCGACCTAACAATAATAATATAAAGCCACAAAAATAACAATAGAGGGACTCTATGGGGCACAGTAATAACAATATGGGGACAATAGGGGCGCAACAATATTAATAAGGGATACAAGTACAATAGTAATGGGGTAATCACTAGTATTATAAGGACCTAACAGCATATGAAAAACCATCAAGTACAAAGTTTTTAGTCTTTTTGTAAAGAAGACCAAAATCTTTTGTTCCTTGGATATATCAAAGAACTCTTTTCGCTTCATTCTAGTGGCTATCTCATGGTTCTTTCATAAAACGTGAAAGAATATTGACTACATAAGATAGATCAAGGAGAGTGTTTGTCAAATAAACCAAGCTTCCAATCAAATGTTTATAGATAGTGTTGTCCATCATTCCCTCCCTTCAATCTTTGAAAGTTTCAAGTTTTACTCCATGGGGGTAAGAACATGCTAGAAATCCTGCATTCCAAATCATTGAAGAACCTCTGTTACATACTTCCTCTGAGAAATGAAAATATAATGTGGACGTTGGAAGACTTCAACTCCAATATAGTAGTGAAGTAATCCAAAATCTATCATCTTAAAACCTGCATGTAACTCCATTTTCACCGGTTCAATATGATCATCATCGTTTCCAGTAATGATCAAACCATCTACATACAAAGAATCATCAGATTCACTTCATTGAAAACCAACATTCCTAAGTTATTCATCCATTTTTTCATACCAATCGTGGGGAGCTTGTTTTAACCCATATAAAGCCTTGATCAATTTGTAGACTTTTATGTTCCTACCCATCAATTTCAAAACCTAGTGGTTGTGTCATATATACTTCTTCTTGTAAATCCCTGTTGAGAAAAGCACTTTTTACATCCATCTGATGAACTTTCCATCCTTTATGAGTGACCAATGCAAGTGTTAATTAGATCATGCTCCATTTAGCTATAGGAGCAAAACTTTCCTCATAATCAATGCCTTCCTGTTGTGCAAAACGTTTAGCCACAAGTCTAGCTTTGTATTTATCAATTTCTCCATTTTTTTATTCTTAATTCTGTAAACCCATTTGCATCTGATGGGTTTAATATTTTGAGGACAATCAACAAGTTTCCAAGTGTTGTTGTCTTGAACTGCCTTATATTCTTCAATCATAGCTTGTTTCCATTCTTAATATTTTACTACTTCATTGTATGTGGAATGTTTAGTAAAATCATTTTCTATCAAGGAAAAAATTCCTTCACTTCTGTGTGACTTCCTTGTTCCTGTTATATTCTACTCATCAGGCCTTGCATCTTCCAAATGTTGAACTTCCCATTTTGATAGTTGATTCTCACTTCTTTGAGATTCTGGAAAGTTAGCATCATTGTAAAGAGGATTAATGTAAACTGATGTTCGTGGATCAATTGAATATTCTGGAGGTGGAGAATCACTGTCAAAAGAACTGTTGTTGCTAGGAGATGCAGATGAACTGCTAGAAGATCCGTATGGTGTTGTTGAAGTAGATGGACTGGGTGAATCATCTTCAGATGAAGGAAAATAAAGTTCATACCAATTTGGTGAATTTGGTTGACTTTGCATATGTCCTCTTCTTTGAATGCCTTTAGTTTCTAGCTTTTGAAGAAGACTTTCTATTTCTTCAGCATTGTTACTCTTTCATAAAAAAATTACATCCTTGCTCACAATAGATTTTCCATTGATCAAAAGATGGTACCCTTTATTCTCATGAGAATATCCAATCATTGTTCATTTCAAACTTCTTGAGTCAAGCTTAGTTCTTTTTGCTTTCAGAACTAAGACATAACATACTGATCCAAAAACTCTAAGATGTTTAACTTGAGGTTTGAAACTAAACCAAGCTTCATAAGATGTGATTCTGTCTAAAGAAGTAGTTGGAGATATGTTTCTTAAGTAGACATTTGTATGAATTGTTTCTGCCCAATATGCTGGACTTAACTTTTTGAAAGATAACATGGATCTCGCCATTCCTAACAAGGTGAGATTCATTCTTTCTACTACATTTTGCTGTGGAGTGTAAAAATTTTTAAGATGTCTTCTTATGCCATTATTGCTGCAACAAGTTTTGAATTCATTTGAATTGAATTCTCCCCCATTATCTGTCTTGAGAGTGCCTATTTTTTCTTTGACTTCATTTTCAACAAGTTGGCAAAAAATTTTAAACTTTTCAAATGCTTCTGACTTTTTCTTCAAGAAATAAACCCAAGTCATTCTACTAAAATCATCAATGAATAGTAAGAAATATTTGTGACCACTTAATGAAGTTTGTAGTGGTCCGTAAACATCACTGTGAACTAGTTGCAGCAGCCTTTTTTGCACACCATGAACTTGTTGGAAAACTTTCTCAACTTTGTTTTCCATAATTGCAAGCTTCACATTTTTCATTTTTCTTTTTGAAAGTTGGAAGTCGCTTAACCATCCCTTTTTTTTGCAACTGAAAAATACTTTGAAAATTTAAATGTCCATATGTTACATGCCACAATCTTATAGGTGAAATTCCTGTAGTCACTGCGCCTACAAAGTCAAAATGCCTTCGAATAATTGTCCCTTTCATCCTTAACAATTTTCGATCTTCATAACCTATCATCACAGTTTGCAAGATCTGTTTGACTGAATTAATATTAACTAAGTGATCTTCCATAATTACCTAATGTCCTATTTGTCGAATCGTGACTAAAGATAACAAATTCTTCTTAAATTTTGGTACATACCATACATTTGAAATCATTTTTTCTCGAATGCCATGGAGATAAAATTTAACTACACCTTTTCCATGAGGAGTATGTTTTTTATCATCTACAAGAAATATGGAATTAAGTTGGCAATCTTGAAAATTCCGAAAGAAGTCTCGTCGACAAGTCATGTGTTGAATTGCTCCTAAATCCAAGATCCTAGCATATTCATTATCAATTTTAATATAGGAGGAAATTTGTAATGTCAGCGAATAAGTAAAGACATATTCTTAAACGTCATCGTCTTGATCATTTGCAAATTGTGCTAAGTGCTGATGAAACTTGGGTATTTTATCAAGAGAAGTTTAATAATCTTCAGCATAATGGCCAACTTTGTTACATCTTTGAAACAAAATTTGACTTAAGTCTCTTCCTCTTCCTGGAGACTATCCTCTACCTTTGCTTTGACTTCTATTTTGATGTTGTCCTCTACCTTGATTATTTCCTCTTCCTTGAAAATAGCCTCTTCCTTGTTTGTTTGCTCTGCCTTGAAAATTACTCTTACCTAAACTGTTGCCACTGTTAAAATTGTATCCTCTGCTTTGGCTTCAACCATGACTTTGTACATTATGTGCTACTTGATTCTGATTGAAATTCCCTCTGCCTCTACTTCTAGAACTATCAGTTGATGATTTACTAGTACTAGCCTCTATGAAAAAGACATCTTCACCAACTTTCTTTTCCTTCCCAAAGTTTATCATGTTGGGTCAACATTTTGCAGAGCTCATCAAAATTTAGCTTCCCTAACTTTCTAGTTAGTTGTAGAGTTTCCAAAACATGTGTGTAGGAAGAAGGAAGTCCAACAATTAAAATTGTGACCATAAAACTTGCTTGAAAACCAGCATTAATGATTTCCTATTTAATATTCTTAAGTTTGCAGATGTATTCAAGGACATCACCTCCTTTAGTCAATTTTTGTTGCAACAATTTTAATTATAGATCAACTTTCTTTGATTAAGGCTGAGTATCAAAGAAGTATTTAAAAATTCACAACAAAAACCATGCATATGTAGCATCTTCTATATGGACATACATTTCATCATTAACAGAAGATTTAATGAGAGCTAATGCCTTTGCATTCTTAACTTCCCATTTTTCTAGTGTAATTGTATCTGTGGGTTTATTTGGCTTAATATCACCATGACATATATCATACCAAATTTCATTATAAATGAGAGTACTTTCGATGAGGCGTTGCCATGTTTTGTAAGATTTATGCCTTCAAGTTTGTCTGAATCAGAAAAAAAATTAATCAACTTTGACATTGTAGTGTTGAAGCTTCACACCAAGAATCAGGCTCGGAAAAAAATATCAAGATGTGCAACACAACATGAAACACACTACAAAAAAAAAAATGATCTATCGGGGCTTGGCCTTGACCCTCACATAGTCATTGAAATAGGAGAAAAATGACTGAGCTTTGCACTTGGCTCTAGTCAAATTCTCGAATATTTACAAAGTAACTTTTGAAATTTGACTTTTACAATTCTCTTGCAAATCCTGGTAAAAAAAATGTCACCCCCCTCAAAGTAAAATTACTTTGAGTTACAATGCGATGAACCCAAATTTACAAATGTTAAATAAAAAATCACTTCTTTGAGAAATTACCCACCTCACCTTATTTCACCATTACAAAAAAAAAACTTTATCGCCCCATTACAAAAAAAAAAAAAAAAACTTTTCTCTCCATTAAGTTTCCTTATTACTCCCAAAAAAGATTGAAAACATACATAAGATAAAACCAAAGCACGTAGAAGAGATTAAAGAGGATAATCTAAAGCAATAAGTAGATCCTTTCGTCTACTTCTGTGACTGGACAATACTGTACATCTGTTGCAGCTTGATGTTGGGAATTGACAGGCAGAATCCACTGTAATACATGATTTATCACAAATATGTTGCCAAGAAAAAATATAGTTGTTTAGAACGAAGCATAGTCTTTGGGACTAAATGAGAGCTTATTGTTTGCCAAACCGTAGGTTATGTGGAAATTTTTTTGCTGATATGTGAGTAGGAACACATTTTGCAGAGGTAGGGTATATGGCACATTGCCATCAAAGTAAAACATTATATCTGGAAGCTCGAGCTGAGGCGTAGATTTGTAGTAGAAATCAAGGCCTACGACTGCATTGGCATTAACTAGCTTGCCTTGAAAGTTGGATCGCAGAGCATCCCGAAGAAGGTAGTATTCCTAGTCCTAGATTCGGTCCTGTGTTAGGATCTCTCAAAGGCCCCACTGGAACGCGTTGCTAGTGCACTTGGTAATTTAGTTGTGGATCACAAATGTAGCATGGGGGTTGTAATGGCTAGAGGGGTGCACAATTTGGTGAGGCTTTCTCGCTTCAAAAAACATGAGGGAGTCCAAGAACGGGCTGCTCGTGGTTTAGATAACTCAATAGCTCATGGGGACAACAATGTAAATAATGCTATTGTGGGACAAGAATTAGGTGCACTTGAAACATTAGTGCATCTTACTAGCTCTCATCATGAAGAAGATAGACAGGAGGTAGTTGGAGCACTCTAGAAGTTGTCTTTTAATGACAAAAATAGAGAGGCAATTGTTGAATATGGTTGTGTCGAGACCTTGGTCACCCTCGCACAAAATTGTGGCAATGCATCACAAGGGTTTCAAGAAAGGGTTGCAGGAACTAGCTTAGGAAGGAACGCAAACTTGCAGCACCGTAGAGGCTCACGAGGAAGTTGAGCATGTAGAGGCTCAAATTGAACTCGCAGAGCATCAGAGTGGGTAGCACGCAGAAAGGAATTGAGAGAAGGCCGGAGCATGGCGAGAACATAGAGAGAAATTGTTACCTGTTTCATTTATGTTGAAGCAATTTTTTTATTCTTTTTTTGTATAATGATGTGAATGTTGTCTTTATATTTAGCTGATTTAAAAAAGAGAAAAAAAAATAGATACCAAATATTAATTGACCAAATTAATGGAGTTTTCCATATGCCTGTAGAGCTAAAATCTTCTCCTCACATCTGTTGCAGCATTAATGGAGCTCTGATACCAAAATAATGGTAGAAGTGTCCACATACATGAAAATAATGGCGTAAGTGTCCACAGACACGTAATTTTATTAATAAGAAAATAAATTACATATAGAATATTGCAAGAGTTTACACCCGAACAACAAAACACTCTTGCAATGAGCTATTTATAAGGTCAATGTCCTAACTACCTCTAATTAGGGATCACTTATAAAATAACAAGTGTCCATTTACAATAAAATCTAGTTAAACAACTTACTAACAATTATCCTCAATTAGAGCCTAAGATACGACACATTTGTAGAGTCATATCTTTCTACAACAATATTATAATTCTAAATGTCTACATTTAATAATCAAATATTCTAGATTAATAATTAATAATTTAATATTTTAAATTAATAATTATTTTATTCTAGCTTTATAACCTATGATAATATTTTATTTTTGGATCATCTAACATATTTCATGCTCCAGCTCTTTTGGTTCTCTTATTAAAAATGTTCGATCATCTGTTATTGAAGTATTAGTAAATAAACATTTTCTAGAATTAGTATTCAGTAAAAATAACAACACTTTATATACAACCTATTCTGCAAACATTTGTTGCAAGTTCAATAAATATTTTCCATGTCTTGCAAATGTTTCTATGATAGCACCATTGGGTTTTTAACATTCATTTTGTATATGTTTAAGCATTGACATCATTGCTTTATCTAGCCTTGTCATATGTGAACTACAATAAGTAGTTGTAGCATATGAGTCAAGTAAAAATTGACATTAGTAATTTCATCCTAGATAAATGGAATATGATGAGAAAAGTTATTAGTCCATATTTCTATTAGCTCTCTTTTCAATAGAATTGTTTTTCATTTTAGAGTACATTAAATTTCATATAAATAAACACATTCACTTATCCCTAATTCTTGAATAAAACTATCAAATTTATATGTCTCATCATGTTCCATATTTTTTGAGTGCATCAAATAGCATTCTTGCATTTGCCTTTGTTTTCGCATTATCGAATTCCATAGGCTCAAGTATTTGTGTCTTTTGCATTGGCGAGATTAGAAAATTGAACTTGTAATGCATCTATTTACCTTTCCTATAAGTTTTTGTATGATAATGATGTTGAATAGTTTTCATATTTGAATGTAGTTTACTTGAATCACAACCCAAGTAATTTTCATCTAATATATCAATTTCAATGTTTGTGCTTGTTCCATAGATAGGAGCATTTTTTTATCCATAGCAATCCATCTTCATCCTGAATTCCTCTATTTTGGAATTTTGTTACAAAGAAATAGTCAACGACATCATTGAAGTACTTGGAATCATGTAAAATTAACTGGAGTATAGCATTCATTCTACTTCTATAATACAATACAAAAGTAATGGGGTCATTTCTAATCAATGCATCAATATCATCTTCCTCTACTTTGTTTTCAATTCTATTTATTTGTTGCAAATCCTTTACTAAAGGCTCTTAGATATTTTAGCAATGCTAAATGAAACAAAGAATGTTGATGAACAAAATTTTCAAATCATTACATATAAGTTCTTGCACAAATTTAAAAAATAGTTCGTCGATGTTTTTATTCATCTAAGGTCCATATATCCAATGTTCAAGATTAGAATCCATTCCAAGTCTGCTTTTGATCTAACATCTTTAGATGTTATATTTTTTTCCTTTTAACTGTATGTTTTTGATATGAATACAAATACAATTGAAATACATGATTGATGATTATTCACATTGTTTTGAAAAACAAATTCATGGTATGATACACAAAATCATGACCTAGATGCAAAAATTTTGATCAAGCAATATTGTGACATCTAAAGTTTTTTTGTGACACTATCTGATCGCTTTTTTCCAACAAAAAAATGTTGGAAAGCTCATCTCTTCTAAATATTTATCTTTGAATATGCTAAAATTCCTATAGCTTTTACGAGGAGCAATGTTTATTTGATTATTATGAAGATCATAAATACTACACGAATCGTGAAATCCATGTAACAGTTCTTTTGTAACTAGATCTTCATCACCATCATCATTATCATCATCATTTTTATAACTATCTCACATTCATATTCATCCTTGTTTTTAACAATGGTTTGTTTGTAGTCTTCGTTTATTCTGACATTCTCTAGTTTATAAAGTAGAGTTTTACAAAAAAAAATTCAATGCCCTCATGACTATATCAACACATATTTTCCCAACAATAAATATGCTTTTAAACACTAAACACCTTTTAATTTACACAAGCATTGTACTAGATTCATTTCTGTCAGGACAAACTGCAATTTCAATTCGGTATTTCTCGACAGGTACATTGATTAGTCCACTACTCGATGCCCATTGAGTTTCCTGAAACACTGCCCAACTTCCCATATTTAAAAAAATGGTAATCTTAGTGATATTAGTCATTCTTCCCATTCAAAGAGTTCTTTCACTATGTATATCTTTCTAATACACCTAATCCGCTATAGAAATGAAAATTTGATAATTTTGTCATTGTCTAATTTTTGTTTACATTTTTTTAATATACACTTACTTTTGCACACATAGGTCAATTTCTTTTCTATGAAATCATTTTTAAACCAATTTTAATTTCATATTGCACAATCATAAAGAGGGACATCTTGTACTTTCTTAAAATACTATTGTTCGACCACTATTTCAAATGTATAATAAAACATTTTTAATGATTCCTTATGTTTATTTGGAAATATTGTATTTTGTGTTGATTTCATTCATTTCTATGGTTTTATAGTTAAACTTATTTCAAATACATCACTATTTCTTATGTGTTTTTAATTTGATGCAATGACAAATGTGACCTCTTGTTTCAACTGACAGGTATTTTATTAAGTTTTGTAGTATCATCATATACTTTGATGGTTTTAAAGATAATCACTTTATGTCCATTATGTTTTTTATAGGGTTCTTATACATGTTAATTTTTCTTACCTATTTTAATATCACATAATAAAAGAATCCAATTTTTGTCTATTTCAAACATTTCGAATGAAAATCATTAATATTTGTATGAAAATTTGATCGCTTGCATGGTCTTGTAACTAAACTTGTTTTAATGATTCCCTTGCTTCTTATATGTTTTCTGAGTTCTTCTTTTCATTTATAAGCTATATATTAAGTTCTATAATATCTTCATCTATGTTGTGTTTTCAAAGCCATTCACATTATCCTCAATATGTTTTTTATGAAATTCCTTTATATATTTATCTTCATTAATTGCTTCAATACCATGCAAAATGTTTCTCTCTTGCACTATTTCTTTTATAGGTTCCTAATTCAAATGAACTACATTTGTTTGAAATTGCATAACATGGAATACCATTATGTCTTCCTTAAATGAGTGAAATTCAGCTACAACAGTCAACATATCATCAGACTATATTTATATAGTTATATTCAATTTATACCATCTCCATTCATAAACTAAAAGGCCACTCTCTATCTTCCCCTTTCCATGTGGCATTTCCAATTGTATAATGTATCCTTGCTAATCTACTATTCGAGGGACTTATGCAATTGCATTTGTATTCATGTATTTTTTATGTAATATAATGCAAATGAATCATTATGCATGATTGCATTGCAAAAAGTATGTGAATTTATGTGTCGTCAAGAGGAGACATCATATTCATTGTTCGTCAATTGATATATTGTTTCAGAACAACTCTCAGTGTAAATACTCTTGAATCCGAACAATATCTCAAACATATGTATGCTCGTGATTTAATCTATTTGCATCCATTTATATTACGTTTTTGGTTACCTTGTTATATTCATTATATGATCATGATCAATTCTTATTAAATATTTTTTGTGCATATAAGTGGTTCAAAATGTCCAATAATTGGATTTTCATCGTTGAACAATAAGTAAAAAAATTATTTGCACAAATTTGAATTAAAATGCAACTAGGCTTTCATTCTTGTCTTTCACCAAAATATTATCATATTTTTTAGCCAATTCGATAAATAATGTTAACAAAATATTCCCCCATAATGCTCACTCTTCCGCAATCATAGAAGTTGGAGCTAATTTTTTCATCCTTTCAAGGTAAAAATTTGACCTATTTACACCATGCATCTCTATTAATGCATCTATACTTAAATTCATGTTCATAATATAATATTGCTCTAACTTTCCATTCATCTCAACAATTTATGAAATGTCATATCATTCCTTCATGTATCTCTATGGATGCATATCTAAAATGAAATAGAGTTTGCATAGAATCAAATAGGAAATCTCCTACAATGTATGCAAAATTGTTTAAATGAAATATATTGTGTTGGTTTAGAATTGCATATGTACGATCTGCTTTTATAAAAGACAAATTCTTCTCCATTGATTCTCTAGCAGTCATGCTCCAAACATGTTTTAAATTCACTATGATATATTGCTCAGCGATAATCACAACATAAAAAACATTAATTGAATTGAAAAATATGGTACAACCATACATTATAAAGGCATAAGATAACAAATAATATACACATTATAAAGGCATAAGATAACAAATAATATACACATTAATAGCATATGCATATATCCACATCGATTCCTACAAAACTCCTTTGTAGCAACCAAATTTAGGATTTTATTGTAACAAACTAAGTCGTGGGACTGGTAAACTCCACTCACTCCTATGTATATTATCGAAATTCTCCAAAGACTCACATTCAAAACAAAAAATCCACAACGTAAATGATAAATATATTTTAGAATATGTCCCTATATTCTAAAGCAACTTATTTGTATATTTCTTACACTAACAAGAAAAATGCATGAAAACTATCACATCACTACTTACTGTACATTTCGAAAACTAGAAAAATGACAATTTAGCATAGCACGTAGAAAAGTACATTTCGAAAACTAGAAAAATGACAATTTAGCATAGCACGTAGAAAAGTAGTTGGAAAAAAACCATTTGTAGCAAGCCCCCTTGAGGACTTATTGAGTATGTGTTCGAAATGTGTATTTCATAAAATGCATGATGAACACCTAGCCAATGCAACTATGGACACATTACTTGTCAACATTTCATTAGATTCTCTATCCTAATTTGGAATTATGTTCATGAAAGCTTCATAAAATTTAGATTTCTTTGAACATTTGTGAATTGAAAAATTATTGTCTAATATTAAATGTTTTTTTTCAGTTTTTGATTTATGCGAGAGAACAAGTGTGTGTGATAACAAACAAAATCATTATGTTGCAATGTTCCTCACATCCTCGTGAATTCTCCCTTCATGTAATTCTCTCACACACCTTTTTTCTGCACAATATTAGTTTTTAAATGATTGAAGCCAATGAAATTGTGTGTGAGCTCAAAAAATTAGCTTTCCATAGTATTATTCAAAATGGTGTGTCAGGTCATTTGCAAAGTAATTTTGTGAAAGCTCTTTTGTATCCTAATATGCAATAAAATGAGCCCACTTTGACATAGCAATCCATTTCTCAAAAACATGTTTTGTGGATATGAATGTGGAGGTTTGGTGATGTGGAGGTATGAAAGTAGTGCAATGAAAGTTTCATCTAAAATTTTGGATTGATTATTTAAAAAAAAATATTGTTCGACTGAATTTGATAATAATTTATTAAAATTTCAAAATATACAATGTCTAGAATGTGGAGGAAAAAAAAACATGACTTCATATAGTCCCTGCTCTTTAACAAACTACCCCACACACTATATCACCACACAACCTTTCCCTCGCACTTCCCATGCACCTGATTAATTCTTTCATTGAGCATGATGTTATATTTTCTAACAATCTAAATTTATCCAAAGTGTGGAGATGAGGAATAAGAATAGTCTCACCATCGCACCTCAACACCCAGAGCCACTCACAAAGGTATAAACATTGAGAATAAAAGTTTATATTTTTTGTTTCGCATACCCATTCTCTCACATTTTCAGACATGTGGAGTATGTTAAGTGAAATGCAAGAAGCTACAATATAGAGGATAGACTTGTTAATGAAAAGTAAGAAAAATGCTGATGTAATATGAAAAGATTTTGTAAATCCACAACATGGTAAACTGCAAAGAAATAAGTATCATGAGCTTAAACGATGAAATTCATTGAGATAATTTTTTCTTCAATGCCAATAGCTACATATCACATAACCACAAAATGAAATCAGAACCCTAACTATCCAATTAATTGAAAAAGCGCTTCAGTAATGCTCATATTCTTGAACTAGAAAATAGAGTATGATGCTAAGATTGTAATTCTGGATATGTAGAGGTGTAGAATTGCAGACGCCCCCTCACCCCTTGCGAATATTCAATGGGAATTCAATGTTACTAGTTACCAGTAAGAGGGATATGTGTACTTTCCATAGAACACTTCGTTCCATTAAATATTTTAATTAGGACTTCTCATCATCATCCACATATTTTATGACATGAAACCCTCTTTTCTACGGTAGACGTAAAGCCAAGATCATCAGAAGGAAATGGTAAAAAATAGGACCATATGGGACACAAGGCTAACGAGACCAAAAACCTGATTCTATATGCCTAAATTGTTTTCGTATTCCTATCAAGATTTATGTTCATGTTAATATTGATTATTGTGGAACTTGAAACTAATTTTTTGAAAAGAATTAATACGTAAATTTCAAAAAGCATGAACCTATCTTTTGGAATTCATGTACCATTAATATTACAATTTTGAAATTAAATAAAAAGGAAACAATTTACTCGTAAGTATACAATTTACTCGTAAGTATTGATCAAGGGAATGGGAATCATCAAATCCGTAACAAAAAACTTAAGATATAGACGTAACTCAAACTTCTCGTCGCCCAAACTTTTGTATTTCTTTTTGTTATAGAAAGAGGTATGCAAAAATGCATGCAAAGATACGAAACATTGTGGGACAATGTATGTGTTCCTTACTCTGCACAACCATTCTTAGAATTTTATTTTGTTCACTAGGAGTACTTCATCATTTGAAGGTATTGCCACTCTGAAAATTTACCCATATCCTTCAAAATTGCTATATCTAGTTGCTATGTATATATCAAACAAAACAAGGAAGTGTTTAAAGCTAATAAATTGCATGTTCTCACATTTTATCATACAATCCCTCTCCAAGTGTGGAATTGCTTCTATGCATTCCCTTACCTCCACACTCCCTTATCTCTGTACACAGCCCTTCCGTAAACAGATTCACTGCTACATGCACCTATTCTCCTACACTACCAAATCTTTAAAAGTCTAAGATGAAAATAAAATTAAACAAAAATTAAGAGAGAAATGCACTAGCAATACATGTCATTGTGTTAATGCCAATGTTAGTTTTATACCACTCGCCGATGAAACCCCCTGCTTATCTAAAGGACCTACTCAGAGCATTGTGTAAATCTTAGTGTGAAAGCTCTCATCGATGAAATAGTCACTCAGAACGTTATCCTTTGCATCTTTAAAATTATTTGCAAAGCATTGAAAAATAGAAAAAATAAATAACCCTCCACTAGGGGAGTTATGTCCCATCACATCTGACTTAGCCAATCGAAAAGTAGAAATACGTTTTCTAGAAATTAGAACAAAAAACTTGAATTATGGGAAAATAGAAATATTCATCATTAATAGAAACTTTGATTAAAATTGAAAACACACAACAAAATAATGGAGAGTCAACACACTTTGACCACGAGGCAAGTGCTACGTTCCCTAGCGAGGCATGGACTAATACTAAGAGTGCATAACTTTGATATTAATTTTACTTGTTATATTATAACAATGAATTTATTTTATGTTAGAAAAATATTTATGTTGATTATTATTTATTTTTATAAATAAATTATAAATTTACATTATCTAAATAAAAATCAGATTTATTTTTAATATTATGATAGGATGATTGCGTAGAACAAACTTTTTTAGGAAAAAAACATATACATACCAATATTTGTATTAAGTTCTCACTACCACCAACGCTAAAAGATAAAGGTCTTAAATACTATAATTACCAAATTTACCAAAGTTTCTAGCATATATCAAAGTAAACAAGAAGGTAAAAAATAGGTGTCTTAATACTATAATTGCCCAAGTTACAAAGATCTCTAACATATCATACCGAACAAGAAAACGAAGATTTGTGCACGTTTTCCTTAATGGATACATCATTCTTGAAATTGATAAAATATTTACTAAAATAGGGAGACGTTATTGGAGAACTGAAAAATATATCCAAGGAAACAGTGATAGAAATCTATCATAGAATGTTCCTGTCATGCGTGGAAAGAGTATTTGATAAAATTTCAAGGAATAATTGATCTCATTCATGGAAAGAGTAATTAGTAAAATTTCAAGGAGTAATTGATAAAATTATTTCAAGGAGTAATTGATAAAATTGGAACGTTTAGTAAAGAAAATTATCGATGTTGATGAAGAAACCTAAGATTTATGAAACATCCGACTAATCCAAGGTAAAAAAATAATTTATCAAAATCTTTATATATGTGGGGAAACATAAATCGGTGGAATAGCATTTGTGCAACACAAATAAATCTCACAAAGATTGATAAGTGCTCCAAAATAAACATAAGAGAGGGAATCAAGATTGTTTGAATTGGTATCATAGTTTAATCAAGAATTAAACTCGAGTGTTGACTCCCCATATAATAATTCTCGTATTGTCTAAGGTTATCGAAATATCTTTATTAAATCAAGAAAAAAAAGAAAAAAAAATTAACTTGCTATTAGAAATTTATATTTAAATATATGATAAAGTTTAATTTAGAAAATTTCTTGTTTATTTGTATTTTATTAATTGAATAGTGATTTTTTATAATATTCTTTTCCATTTCGAAAATTGTTAAAAAAACAAATAATAACAATTATAATTACATATCCCATATCCAATATATCATTTTAATATTGATTAATATGAATGTTTAATGAGTAAAAATAATTTTAATTTATATTATTAATATGTTTTTAAAAATTCCATCCATGGTTAACTACGACTAATTCTTTTCCAATATTGCACTGTGTCAAATGTAGTCTCAATATCAAAATCAATTATGGTTAACCATAATCCAATGTCACATTGTGACAAAGATTGTGCCAATATCAAAATCATCCATGGTTAACCGTGTTCAACCATGCTTATTTTAGGGTTTATAATATTCATCTTAGGGTTTACATAACTTGGGTTTAGTATTATTCCCTTGGGTTTATAATATTTATCTTAGGGTTTATATACCTTGGCTTTAAGATATTAATCTATTGGGTTTAGTATTATTCCTTTCAGTTTATAATAGCTTGGGTTTTTAGAATTAATCTCTTGGGTTTATAACATCAATCTATTTGGTTTATCAATCTAAGGGTTCATGTCCCTTGGGTTTATCAATCCTTTGGTCCAAATTCACATTGTGACAACCATGGTCTCATGTCGCATTATGAGAAAGATTGTCTCAATATGAAAATCAACCATGGTCAACCATGGCCAACCATTGTCTAGCATTGCATTGCCGCAATGGTTGTCTCCATATGAAGATCAATCACTACCAGCCATAGTCCAACATTGCATTGTGACAAAAATTATGTCAATATCATAATCAATTGTGGTCAACTATGTTTATTTTAGGGTTTATAATATCTATCTTAGGGTTCATATACATTATGTTTATAATATTTATCCCTTGGGTTTAATATTACTCCCTTGGTTTTATAATCCCTTGGGTTTATAATACCAATATCTTGGGTTTATCAATCCCTTGGCCCAACATAACATTGTGACAACCATGGTAATCCATATTCAACCATGGTCCAACATCGCATTGTGAGAAAAATTGTCTCAATATGAAAATAAAAAATGGTCAACCATGCCCAACCATTGTCCAACGTCACATCTTTCGAAAGGTTGTCTCAATATGAAAATCAATCATAGTCAACCATAGTCCAGCATTAAATTATGACAAATATTGTATCAATATGAAAATAAATTATGGTCAACCATGTTTATTTTAGGGTTTACAATATTTATCTTAGGGTTTATATGCCTTGGATTTGTAATATTTATCCCGTGGATTTAATATTATTCCCTTGAGTTAATAATCCCTTGGTTTTTTATTATTAATCCCTTAGGTTTATTATTCCCTTGGTATTAATATTATTCCCTTGGATTTATAATACCTTCGGGTTTTAGAAATAATCCCTTGCGTTAATAACATTGATTCAAGGGTTTATTAATCTAAGGGTTAATATTACTAGAGTATAATATTATTCATAAGATTTATAATATTAATTTTAGGGCTTAATATAAGCCCCTTGGGATTATAATCATGGTCAACCATGTGCAATCATGGTCCAATGTCACATTGTGACAAATGTTGTCTCAATATTAAAATCAACCATGGATAGATGTCGCATTGTAACAAAGGTTGTCTCAATATGAATATCAACCATGGTAAAACCCAAGTCAAGCATGTTAATTTTAGGGTTTATAATATTTATTTTATTGTTTATATACCTTCAGTTTAATATTTATTCCTTGGATTTAATATTATTCCCTTATGTTTTAAGCATTAATCCCTTGGGCTTATAATATCAATCTTTTGGGTTTAATATAAATCCATTGGGTTTATAATCATGGTCAACCATGATAGAACATCACATTGTTTGAAATATCATCTTTATATGAAAATTGACCATGGTAAAACATGGTCAACAAAGGTCCAATGTTGTATTGTGATAAGGATTGCCTTAATATGAAAATCAATCATTGTTTTAACCATGGTCCAACGTCGCATTATGAGAAATATTGTCCCAATATGATAATCATGGTCAATCATGGTCTACCATGATCGAATGTCACATTGTGACAAAGATTGTCTTGATATGAAAATAAACCATGGTTAAGCATTGTCAACTAAGATCCAATGTCGCATCGTGACAAGGATTGTCTCAATATGAAAATCAACCATGATCAATCATGTTTATTTTAGTGTTTATAATTTTTATCTTAGGGTTTATATACCTTGGGATTATAATATTAGTCTCTTGGATTTATTATTATTCCCTTAGGTTCATAATCTCTTGGGTTTTAGTATTAATCCATTGGGTTTCTTAGTCTCTTAGCCTCATAATATCAATCTCTTTGTTTTATTATTCTCTTACCTTTATAATATCAATCATGGTCAATCATAACCTCAATTTGAAATCAACCATGGTCACCCATATTTATTTTAGGAATTATAATATTTATAATATTTATATTAAGGTTCATCTACTTTGGATTTATAATTTTCATCCCTTGAGTTTATAATTTTAGTCCATTGGGTTTATTATTCCCATACTAATATTCATATTAATAAAACAATATTAATAAATAATAATAATAATAATATTTAATTAATCATTAGTGTTATTAATTAATTAATTATTAATAATCAATTTTATTAATATTATTATTATTAAAAAATTACTTATTATTATCATTCATAAATATTATTATTAATAATTATAAATGGATTATTAATAATTAATTAATTATTGAATTAATTAATAATATTATTAAATTTAATTAACAATAAAAATAATAATATTAATTAAGAATAGTAGTAATATTAATTAATAATATCAATTATATTAATAATCACAATATTAATAATTATAGGTTTTTGTTGTATCACGTTAACCACTATCATTATCATTTTATATTTAATAATATGATTGTGCATATGATTGGTAAAATTTTTTAAACTATATCAATCAAATTTACTATTATATTTTTTCTTAATATTAATTAATATACATTCTTAATTAGTAAAAATAAATTCATTTATATTATTAGTCTTGTGTTAAAACTTCACAATATCATATTTAGAAATTAATATATTTAGATTTTAATAAAAAATATCAATCTTCTTTTATCTTTATCTCACGTAAACATGTGAGAATTATCCAATTCTAGAAGGCAAACTGTCTCACATCGATGCTTTTCGATACATTATTCTCAACCAGGTTCATGAAAACATAAACTACTCCCTACTTATATACAAATTCTCCTCATAAATATTGTTAAAGTATTAAAACTTTCCTTTATGGTTTTAATCAATAATAAATATATTATTTATTTAATCACAGAGATGGTTCAGTTGTTTAATCTTTCCATCTTAGTCTCAAACATGTATGAATTGATTTTCCATCCATATGAAAGTCAAGCCCCATCCCATCAATTGGACTTTAATGATAATGCCTTCCTAATTTTTGTGCTACTTTAATAGGCCTTGAATAAATATGTATAATTTATATCATTTAATATTTTATTGAATAGAAAGAAATATGCGATAATTGCCCCCTTAGTAAGAGAAATAGAAATTGCTGTGTTTTTTTCATTCTAATTTATATTTTTATTTAATAATATTTAATATTTTATTGAATAGAAAGAAATATGCGATAATTGCCCCCTAACTAAGAGAAATAGAAATTGCTCTCTGTTTTTTTTCAGTCTAATTGTATAATATATTTTTATTTAATAATCATAATTGATAGCGTTTCTTTACGAGAAAAAAATATCTTTTAAGTCACCTAAAAATACTATATCAATATTTCCAAAATAAGCTAATTGAGTATGTTTTATTTTGTTTAAACGTATGTCAACATGGTACAATAATGTTACACTTATCAAGGATACCAAATCAATAAGCATCACATAAAGTTCTTCCCAATGCTTTTGAATGTGCCCAACTTTACACCTTTTAAGTGAAAGATATTTTGATTTGTTAACTGGAAAATGAAATGTAGAATGAAACACTATACCACTCACATTGAACACTACCTTCCCTATATATGTTGTTACGATTTTTTTTAGCTTAGCTAGGTCATATTGAAATATATTTTTGTACATGCAATTAGATATTGGAATATTGTTATAACATTAAAGATATTGTTACTTCTAAGTTTAAAGAAAAAATGTGGTGTGAGAAAGACTTAGCGGCTAAAAGAAAATTAAGTTATTATAAGGTCATAAACCCCACCCTAGAAGATCAAAAGTATCTCTCTATTTTAACTAGCTCAAAGAAGAAAATTAATATAGCAAAGATTAGAACGAATTCTCATGAGCTCCATAGTGAAACAGGTCGTTGGGCAGTTCCTAAAACGCCATGGACGGAAAGGATCTGCCATATATGTAAGAATAGGAACATCGAGGATGAAAACCACTTCCTCTTAGAGTGCCCCGCGTATAACCACATTAGATCTCAGTTTCACAATCTTTGTTACAATACTGACCTTCCTAGCCTTTTACAATGTCAAAATTATAGTGAGCTCGGGAGGATTCTCTCCAAGCTTTTTGAGCATAGGAATAAAATCTTAAATCAAAATAGATAATTTGTTTCTTTAGGTCCGATAGACCATTATTTGGTCTTAGCGGACGTTAACCATCATCATCATCAATAAATGTTTTTCCAACACATGCATCACCTGTTACAAATAAATCCAATAGCCGATTTGATTTTTTTTTCTTTGTGATTTTTTTTCTTTCTTTGTGTTGAGTATCCTCATGATTTATAGAATTTCATTTCCTCTAGTATAAGTGGTTGTTTTAAAACTTGATAAGGTCTCTCAACTATTGATTTTGCATTTCTAAACTTTTGTAAATATTGAAAATTTGATTTGATATTGTATTCTTGATAACATTTTCCGTTATCTATTTCTTGGTATCTAGGTACAACTCTTTCAAACAATTCTAATGCAGGAGAATTAGCTCGAAACTATCATTGTATTGTAGTAGACATAGGGGGTGTTGTGTTTTCAAGGAAGTTGGATTCTTATGTATGTAATTATTAATGTTTGAGTGGTTAATTAGATAAGTGTGAGGATATTTGTAAATGCTCTCGAATGAATGAGAAAATGAGTGATTAATGATGCTGAGAGAGTTAGAAATCAATCGAAAGTCTTGGACTAGAAAGTGGTTTCATGATTCGAGGAGCTAGAGAGGACTCTTAGCGATAAGTAGGAGTTAGAAGTGGACTTAGAGAATATTAAGGAGTTAGTTCAACAGATTAAGCATCTAAACTAGAATTAGTTCAAACAAACTTTATTGTATAAAGGTAAGCCTAAAAGGCGAGAACAAGTTAGTCAGTCAGTAGTCAGAGAAGTAGCTAGAGAGTAGCTAGTGAGTCAAAGATTCGGATTGTAAGCCTACGGGTAGGAGAAGAAAGGCCACTGACCAAAAAATCAGGCCAGAGAGAGACTCTTGTGTAAATACTCGTTTATTAATACGAACAAGTCGGTTTAGAGTTTGTACAATGTGCACTGTGTAATTGAATTATAATCTATGTGTGGCTAGAGTGTTTCTACGTAACTTATGTTGTAGGTGCAGAACAGAGGCGAAATACAGAGAAGCATAATAGAACAACTTCCAGCTATGGTTGGGTAGAAGTTGTTAAGGTAGCTCCACAGTTGCGATTGTGGGCAGAGTTGTCCTAGAGATAACAATTCTAGAAAAAGGAGTGTTGGGCATAATTGTTAGTCAATGAATGGTTTAAGGAGAGAACCATAGAGTTTGTGTTTTGGCTCTATACACACATTGACAATACAAAAGAAAGCTTTTAGTGTTATAGTGAAGGGGGAGGAGCATAAAGGTATGAATGGAGTTAAATTAAGGACAGAAGTTGTGATGGGACAACGAAGGGATAGAATCTTGAAGAAGCAAAAGCATCGAAAACATTAAAGAATTGGCATGGAAACCCAAGTGAAGAGAAGAGCGAAGAATGGAAGTGTTGTCGTACAGTAGCCGTTGGATCTAGAAGATCAACAGATGAGATTTGTTCGTGATGCGTGGCCAAGATTAAGTCATAAGATAGAGTTAAGAAATGGATGGTGGAGATTTAATCTAAGTACTAGTGGAAGGACAAAGACAAGAATCGATCTGGATCGTAGGATTTAAAGGCCTTGTCATCCAATGGATATTGGGCTCTAAGTTGATCGGGTGTTAACCGTAAGGGTAGATGCGAAATTTTATAGGTTGAGAGTTTAGAATTCCCATCGAGTCCGAAAAGGTGTTAAACCTCGTGTAAGTATTCCACCTGACATTGTTTTGGATCGTGAGATCAAGAAAATCTAGATCAACAGTCACAAAGCATCAGGCTAGTTTGGTGATCGAGAAAAGACATCAGTGGTTGGATTGAGAACAAGGTCAATGATGGAGAAAGGTCGCGATAAAGGAATTGAAAAGGCGGAACCACAAAGTTATATGCATGGCTTTAATTTATTTGAAGTCTGGCTGTGATCGCATATCGCATGCGAGAGGTGATGAAGGCATGTAATGATTTGATGAGATAGTGCGATAGCCATTGATCTAGGTGAAAGAAATCAATGGTGCAGAAGTTTGACACATATCCCAAGATGAACACTACGAAGGTATACTCTATTGAGTTATAAGGGTTAAGAAAGTATTAACCAGGGTCATATATGTTATTGATTAAGGATTGGGTTGAGTTTAAATGAATAGTTAAGCTATAAAGTTCCAATAGGGAGACTAATGAAGGGTTAGACTATGGGAAGTCTAATGAAATGTTTCCGATTGAAGATTAAATGAAAGACCTTAACCTTAGCTTATGAAGGTTTGACCAAGGTAGTCATACGAATTCCTGGTAGAAAGAGAATATGCATATTATATGCATATTGTGGGTATAGTGGGGTAATAGCCCTATGTCGTTTGCGGTATCAAAGCTAGTTAAAGCTCTTTTTTATTAAAGAAGAATTGTGTAGAATACAAGTGTGGTTACAAAAGAAAGAGGAGATCAGGTTATTTGAATCTAATAAGTAGAAGACATGAGATAAGATGACAGTAAGTGATATTCTTAAGAAGAGATTGCATAAGCATAAGGAAAGCACAATGATGTTTTTTCTTTTAGGAAAGTGGAGATTTACTCAAATGTGAAGAATGGATGGAGACTGCTTTTGAAGCCATGCAGTGGTAGTGAACCTGAAGAATCCAATTGAAGGTTGGACAGAGAGGATAAGATTATTCTCATAAGGAAACTGAGAAGAAATCTTTTGAAAGGTTGGGAATGATCTTTGGTTTAAATAACATTGACATGCAGATGAAAGCAAAGGAAGGCGAGAAGATTATAGCAACCTAGAGCAAGGAGTGCTCAATTGGTTCCAAAGGAAAGAACTAGACAAATGCTAAAAGACTGAGTTCAGAAGAGAGAAGCTTAGTAATCCATATGTAGCAAGAAGGGTACTTGTTACTATAGAGGTAGTGCTGCAACTCACAAAGGCAATTCCACAAAGGATGTGGGTAGAATTGCTAAAGGATGAAGAAAGCTAGTAAGATTTTCTAAGTGAAAGAAGAGGTGGTTAGAATGTAGTACTTAATTTGTGATTAAAGTATAAGAGGACACTTTTGTTCTTAGAAGAGGCAGATGAGTTGAAGCCTAGAAGGAGCAAAGAGAAGTGCTCAAAGAGGTTCCAAAGAATAGAGAACCAAGTGCTTGCCAAAAGACCAAGTACAAAGGAAAGCTTGGTGAGGTGAGTGGTAGCAAGGAGGAGTTGTTGTTGCAGAGGCTTTAATGCAACTCATAGTAAATTTGTGAGAAAATCATGAAGATGGGGAAGAATATGATTATTGATAGTCATAACAGAGGTAACGGAGGTTTTGAAGAAGACCACAGCAGAAGAAAATTGAAAAAGGAAGATGCCAAGGTAAATGGAAAGAGGATTAGTCAAGAGGAACGTGACAAGGAGATTGTAGAGTTAAAAGAACAACTTGATACATTAAGAAGGATACTCGAGGAAATCCAAAGACAAGGTTGGGCCTTGAGGAAAAACGCAGTGAAGTGGTCTAAGTTATAGAGAAGACTATAGCTAAGGAAAGTGAAGAGCTAGGTGGAAGAACTCAAATAAGCTGAGTTGGAAATGGAAGAATCCATTTGTAAACAAGAATAGGGTGAAATTCTGGGCAAAGATGAAGATTCAATATCTATGGAAGATCTTATGAATCATATGAAGGCTTCAAAATAGTAAGGGGACATGATGAATGAAGCATCAAGTGAGAACACAAGGTCTTATGATTTTAAAATTGATAATTTGTGCATGATTCAAGGTATTGTAGTAGAAGAGCAACCTTTTGAAGATATCTTCATAATAGATGAAGATCTAGAAGTAAAAGGTGAGAAAGAAAACCTCTCAGAAGAAGAAGAATTTGACTGGATACCGAAGAAAGAGTCTATGGATGATTCTATGGAAGTTGTCATAGAGATGGAGGATCAGGATCTTATTCTGGTGAAGAATGAGAAATATTATCTCAGAGAGGTAGTTTAATGAATTTGGTTAATGCTATTGATGAAGAACAAATGTGGGAGAATATTACTGCAGATGATGAGACAAGGATAGCTCTGGAAGAAGAGTTACAAGGGACAACAAGGCAAAATATATTGAAGAAGAAGGACTAAACTCATCGAAGGATCAATGAATAGGAGATAGAATTGGAACTACTGGAGAAATGGCTAAAAGCACCATTGACAAAGAAAGAACCTGATGAAGATTGCAAGGGAGATGCAAGAGAGGAGGAAAGAGTCCAACAAAGAAGGGAGCTGGAAAAGTAGAGGATATATACTCAGGATAGATTACTGGAAAAAGACAAAGAAATTGTCATGAATGACAATCATAAGGAGAAAGAGATGGTAGTGGAAGTTCAACAAATTGACATTATAGAAGGAGGAGTTCATTACTGTGAGCCAGAGTAGAGAGATATCATTGAAGAAGATGGTATGGAGGAGAGACTAGCTGACAATCTCATGAATTATTTTGAGAATTCAAATTGGTAGACTAATATGTTGATAGAGGAGGAGAAAACAGAGCAGCATACTGATGTGTTGCCAAAGGAAGAAGAGGCACTTAGGCCTTACGTTTTCTATTTTAATAATTTTTTTGTGAGTGCAGGTTTAGTTGCAAATGCTAGAGAAAATTTTCCACAGATGAGCAGCCAAATAAAAATGAAAGAAGAAGATTTTGTCGAAGTATTTAATCCATGGAATAAAGATGTTAGATTACCAGAGAGAATGTTGAAAGGTCGGGATTCAGTGCTGAAAGAGATGATCATGAAAGAGGGTAAGGATGAAAGGGTGGCGGTAAGAATATGACAACTTCAAAGAGCATGTAATAAACAACAATTTCAAGAGTTAGTGGACAACAGCAACAACCTGAAGCAAAGAGAGAGAGATAACAGTGACTGGAAGAATATGGACCAACCCAAAGATATGCTAGAGATGGAGGATTGAAGAGTTATGGTAGTTAATGATGAAGCAATCCATATGGAGGAGGTTGACAACAACAGGAAGAATGATCAATCAGAACTTGAAACCGATTGATAACGAGAGGAAGATGAAATAGAAGACAGGTGACATATAACAACAACAAAGGTGAAAATCATTTAGACAACTACAAACCAAAGTTTGGGACCCTGGAGGTTTCCTATCAACACATGAAGACATATGATTAGGAGATCATGAATGTTTTCTACTTTGGGAGTATGATGCAAGAGCATTAGCTCGCAACTATCATTGTATTGTAGTAGACATAGGGAGTCTTGTGTTTTCAAGGAAGTTGGATTCCTATGTATGTAATTAATAATGTTTGAGTGGTTAATTTGGTAAGTGTGAGGATATTTGTAAATGATCTCAAATGAAAGAGAACATAAGTGATTAAGGATGTTGAGAGAGTTAGAAATCAATTGAAAGTCTTTGACTAGAAAGTGGTTTCATGGTTCGAGGAGCTAGAGAGGACTCTTAAGGATAAGTAGGAGTTAAAAGTGGACCTAGAGAATATTGAGGAGTTATTTCAATAGATTAAGGATCTGAACTAGAGTTAGTTCAACAGAACCCTCTTTTATAAAGGTAAGCCTAACAGGTGATAACAAGTTAGTTAGTCAGTAGTTAGAGAAGTAGCTAGAGAGTAGCTAGTGATTCAAAGAGTCGGAATGTAAGCCTACGGGCAGGAGAAGAAAGGCCACTGACCAGAAAATTAGGCCAGAGAGAGACTCTTGTGTAAATACTTGTTTATTGATACAAAAAACTTGATTTATAGTTTCTACAATGTGTATTGGTAATTGAACAATAATCTGTGTGTGGCTAGAGTGTTTCTGCGTAACTTATGTTGCAGGTGTAGAACAAAGGCAAAATACAGAGAAGTGTAATAGAACAACTTCTAATTGTGGTTGCGTAGAAGTTATTGAGGTAGCTCCATGGTTGCGATTGTGGGTAGAATCATCTTAGAGATAACAATTCCAGCAAAAGTAGTGTTGGGTAGCATTGTTAGTCAGCGAATGGTTCAAGGAGAGAACCATAGAGTTTGTGTTTTGGCTCTATACACACATTGATAGTACAAAAGAAAGATTTTAGTGCTACAGTGAAGGGGAAGGGGCATAAAGGTACAAATGGAGTTAAATTAAGGAGAAAAATTATGATAGAACAATGAAGGTCTAGAATCTTGAAGAAGCGAAAGCATAAAAAACAATGAAGAATAGGTGCAGAAACCCAGGTGAGGAGAATAGCAAAAAATGGAAGTGTTCACGTACACTAGTCGTTGGATCTATAAGATCAACGAACAAGATTTGTTCGTGATGAGCAGCCAGGATTAAGTCTTAAGATAGAGTTAGGAAATGGATGGTGGAGATTCAATCTAAGTACTAGCAGAAGGAGAAAGACGAGAATCGATCTGGATCGTAGGATTTAAAGGTATCATCATCCAACAGATATCGGGCCAAAATTTGATCGGGCATTCATCGTAAGGGCGGACCAAAAATTTTATAGGTTAAGAGTTTATAATTCCCATTAGCTCCAAAAAGGCGTTAAACCTTGCGTAAGTGTTCCACCCGACATTGTTTTCGATTCAGATCAAGCAGATCTATATCAACGGTCACGAAGCGTTGGGCTAGTTTGGTGATTGGGAAAAGGCATCAGCGATCAGATCGAGAAAAAGATCAATGGTGGAGAAAGGTCGTGATAAGGGAATTGAAAAGGCAGAACCAAAAATTTATAGGCGCAGCTTTAATTTATTTGAAGTCCAGTTGTGATCGCATATCGCATGTGAGAGGCGACGAAGGCACGTAATGATTTGATGCGATAGTGCGATAGCCGTTGATTTGGGTGAAAGAAATCAATGGTGGAGAAGGCTTTCACATATCCCAAGTCAAAAGCTCCGAAGGTATATTCTATTGAGTTATAAGGGTTAAGAAATGATTAACTAGGGCTATATATTTGAGGGATTAAGGATTGGGTTGAGTTTGAATGAAGAGTTAAGTTATAAAGTTCTAATAGCGAGACTAATGAAGGGCTAGACTATGGGAAGTCTATTCAAATGTTTTTGATTAAAGATTAAATGAAAGACCTTAACCTTAGCTTATGAAGGTCTGACCAAGGTAGTCATAGGAATTCCTGGTAGAAAAAGAATAATATGCATATTGTGGGTATAGCGAGGTAATAACCATGCGTCAAATTCCCTCTCTTTGTTTTCCATATCAGCTACTATGTTGTCAATATTTTTCCACATTCTAATATTTCAGTCGCGAACTTTCATTCATTATATTTCATGATTTCTTTAAATAATAGATATGCATTGTTCCAAGTCAAGTTTCATTCTTCAAAATTATTGTCATCAATACGATACAAGACATATCAAATTAATAATTATTTTTAAAAGTTATTGGGATCAATATGTTTATTATACATTACATATCTTATAACATATTGACTCTCAGTCCCTCCACTTTTCATGCCTTCTAGTGTATATAACAATGCATAAACATGCTATGTTATCTTAATTATCTAGTTCATGCTCCATCTCTTTTGGTTTTCTTATTAAAAAAGTTATGATTATCTATTATTGAAGTATTAGTAAATAAACATTTTCTACAACTAGTATTTAGTTAAAATAACAACACTTTATAGACAACCTATTGTGCAAAAATTTGTTGCAATGTCAGTAAAGATTTTCCATGTCTTGCAATTGTTTCTATGATTGCACCATAGGTTTTTTTACATTCATTTGTATATGTTTAAACATTGGAATCATTGTTTTATTGAGATTTGTCATATGTGAACTATAATAAGTAGTTGTAGCATATGATTCGAGTACAAAATGAATATCAGTAATTTCACCGTAGATAAATGGAATATGATGAGAAAATTTATTACTCCATATGTCTATTAGCTTTCTTTTCAACAAAATTGTTTTTAATTTTAGAGTAGATTAAATTGCACAGAAATAAACACATTCATTTATCCCTATTTTTTCAAGAAAACTATCAAATTTATATGTCTCATGATGTTCCATATTTTTTGAGTGCATCAAATACCATTCTTGCATTCACTTTTATCTTTGCATTATCGAATTCCATAGGCTCAAGTATTTGTGTCTTTGGAATTAGCAAAATTATAAAATTGAACTTGTAATGCATCTATTTTCCTTTCCTATGAGTTTTTGTATGATAATGTTGTTGAATAGTTTTCATTTTTTCATATAATTTACTTGAATCAAAACCATAGTACTTTTCAACTAATATATCAATTTCATTGTTTGTGCTTGTTCCATTGATAGGAGCATTTTTTCATCAATATCAATCGATGTTCATCCTCAATTCTTGTATTTTGAAATTTTGTTACAAAGAAATAGTCAACGTAATCCCTGAAGTACTTGGAATCATGTAAAACTAACTAGAGTATAACATTCATTCTACTTCCATAATATAATACAAAAGTAATGGGGTCATTTCTAATCAAGGCATCAATATCTTATTCCTCTACTTCATTTTAATTATGTTTGTTTGTTGCAAACCCTTTACTAAATGCTCCTAGATATGTTCAACGATTCTAAATGAAATGAAGAATGTTCATGGACCAAATTTTCAGATCATTGCATATAAGTTCTTTCACAAATGTAAAAACTTATTCATCGATGTTTGTATTCCTCTAAGATCCATATATCCAATCTTTAACACTATAATGCATTTCAAGTTTGCTTTTGATCTAACATCTTTAGGTGTTAGCTTTTTTCCTTTTAATTGTATGTTTCTTATATGAGTAGAAATACAATTGAATACGTGATTGATGATTTTTCACATTGTTTTGGAAATCAAATTTGTGACATGATACTCAAAATCATGACCTAGATTCGAAAATTTTGATCAAGAAAAATTGTAACATGTAAATTTTTTTGTAACACTATCTTATCACTTCTTTCCGATAAAACAATGTTGGAAATCTCATCTCTTCTGAATATTTATCTTTGAATATGCTCAAATGCCTATAACCTTCACCAGGAGCAATGTTTATTTGATTATTATGAAGATCATAAATATTACACGAATCATGAAATCCATGTAATAGTTCTTTTGTAACTGGTCTTCATCACCGTCATCATTATCATCGTCATTTTTATATCTATCTCACAAGAATATTCATCCTTGTTTTTATCAAATATTTGTTTCTAGTCTTCATTTATTCTGACATTCTCTAGTTTATAAAGTGGATTTTTACACAAATTTTTCAATGCCCTCATGAATTTATGAACACATATTTTCCCAACAACAAATATGTTTTTAAACACTAAACACCTTTTAATTTCCACAACCATTGTCCTAGATTCATTTATGTGAGGATGAATTGCAATTTCAATTTGAGATGTGTTGACAGGTATATTGATTAGTCGACCAGTCGATGCCAATTGTGCTTTCTAAAACACTACACAAGTTCCCATATTTGTGAAAATGGTAATATTAGTGATATTAGTCATTCTTCCCATTCAAAGAGTTCTTTCACTGTGGATATTTTTCTAATACACCTAATCTGCTCTAGAAATGAAAATTTGATAGTTTTGTCATTGTCTAATTCTTGTTTACATTATTTCCATATACACTTACTTTTGCACGCATTGGTCAATTTCTTTTCTATGAAATCCTTTTTAAACCAAGTTTAATTTCATATTCAGCAATAATAAAGTGGGACATCCTATATTTTCTTAAAATACTATTGTAAAACCACTATTTCAAATGTATAATCAAACGTTTTTAATGATTCCTTATGTTTATTCGGAAATATTGTATTTTGTGTTGATTTTGGTCATTTCTATGGTTTTGTAATTAAACTTGTTTCAAATACATCACTATTTCTTTTGTGTTTTTTAATTTGATGCAATGACAAATGTGACGTCTTGTTTCCATTGATAGGTTTGTATTAAGTTTCGTAGTATGATCACCTATGTTGATGTTTTTAAATATAATCACATTATGTCCATTATGTTTTTTATAGGGTTCTTGTACATGTTTCTCTTTCTTACATTTTTCAATATCACATAATTGTTTTTTCCAATTTTGTCTATTTCAAACCTTTCAAATGAAAATGATTAATATTTGTATGAAAAATTGATCACTTCATGGTTTTGTAACTAAACTTGTTTCAACAATGCCCTTGTTTCTTATATGTTTTTTGAGTTGATGCAATGATAACCATGATCATATATTCATCTATGTCATGTTTTCAAAGGCATTCACATTATCCTTGCTATGCATTTTATAAGATTCCTCTATATATTTCTCTTTGTTAATTTCTTCAATACCATGCAAAATATTTCTCTCTTGCACTATCTCTTTTATACATTCATAATTCAACTTAATTACATTTGTTTGAAATTGCATAACATGGAATGCCATTGTGTCTCCCTTAAATGAGTGAAATTCAGCTGCTATAGTGAACATATCAAGAGACTATATTTATATAGTTATATTCAAGATATATCATCTCCATTCATAAACAAAAAGGCCACCCTCTATATTTCCTTTTACATATGTCATTTCCAATTGTACAATGTATCCTTAATAATCTACTATTCCAAGGAATTTCGTTATTGCATTTTTGTTAATGTATTTTTTATGCATTGTAATACAAATGAATCATTATGCATGATTGCATTGCAAAAAGTATGTGAAATTATGGTTTCATGAAGAGGAGACATCATATTCATTATTCAACAATTGATATATTGTTTCAGAACAACTTTATGTGTAAATACTCTTGAACTCGGATAATATCTCAAACATATGTGTACTCATGATTTCATCTATTTACATCCATTTATATTATGTTTGTGTGTACCTTGTTATATTCACCATATTCTCATGATCAGTTCTTATTAAACATTTTTTGTAGACATAAGTGGTTCAAAATGTCCAATAATTATATTTTAATCATGGAACAATATGTCATAGTTTTCTTTGCACAAATATGTATTTTTTAATTAAAATACCACTAGGTTTTCATTATTTTCTTTGAAAAAAATATCATCATATTTTTTATCCAATTCGATAATTAATGTATACAAAATATTTTCTCTCGTAGTCCTTGCTCTTTCGTAGCCATAGAAGTTGGAGCTAATTTTTTCATCCTTTCTAGGTAAACATTTGGCCTATTTATACCACGCATCTCTATGAATGGATCTATGCTTAATTCATGTTCATAATATAATATTTCTTTAACATTTCCTTCATCTAAAACAATTCTGAAATGTTATATCATTCTTTCATGTATCTCTATTGATGCATATCTAAAATGAAATAGATTTTGCATGGCGTCAAATAGGTAACCTCTTAAAATGTATGCAAAAATTTTTAATTGTAATATATTGTGTTGGCTTAGAATTGCATGTGTATGGTCTCTTTTTATAAAAACAAAATGCTTCTCCATTGATTCTATAGCAATCATGCTTCAAACATGTTCTAAATTCACTATGATCTATTGTCCGCGATAAGCAAAACATAAAGAACATTAATGGAAATGAAAAATATGGTATAAATATACATGATAAAAGCATAAGATAACAAATAATCTACACATTACTAGCTTATTCATATATCCACATTGATTCCTACAAAAATCTTCTATTACAACTAAGTCATGGGTCTGGTAAACTCCACTCACTCTTATGTATATTATGGAAATGCTCCAAAGACTGGCATTCAAAACAAAAAAAAACCACAACGTACATGATAAATATATTTTATAATAACTCCCTATCTTCAAAAGAAACTTATTTTCATATTCCTTACACTAACAAGAAAAATGCACAACAATTAGCACATCACTACTTACTATACATTTTGAAAACTAGAAAAATGACAATTTAGCATAGCATGTAGAAAAGCACTTTGGAAAAAAATCATTTGTAACAAGCCCCCTTGAGAACTAATTGACTATGTGTTGGAAACATGAATATCAATAAATGCACGATGAACACCTAGCCAATGCAACTGTGGACACATTACTTGTCAACATTTCATTAGGTTCTCTATGCTAATTTGGAATTATGTTCATGAAAGCTTCACAAAATTAGATTTCTTTGAGAATTCGTGAATTGAACAATTACTGTGTAATATCAAATGAAATGTTTTTTTAGTTTGTGATTTTTGCAAGAGAAAAAATGTGTACAATAACAAACACAATCTTTATGTTGCAATGTTCCTCGGATCCTCATGAATTCTTCCTTCATGCAGTTCTCTCACACACCATTTTTCTACATAATACTACTTTTTAAATGATTGAAGCCACCAACATTGTGTGTCAGTTCAAAACATTAGCTTTTCATAGTAGTATTCAAAATGGCGTGTCAGGTAATTTGGAAAGTAATTTTGGGAGAGCTCTTTTGTATTCTAATATCTAATAAAATGAGCCCACTTCGACATAGTAATCCATTTCTCAAAAACACGTTTTGTGAATATGAATGTGGAGGTTTGATGATGCGGAAGTATGAAAGGGGCACAATGAAAGTTTCATATAAAAATTTACATTAATTATCTGAAAAAAGGATATTGTTGGACTAAATTTGATAATAATTTATTAAAATTTTAAAATATACAATGTCTCGAATGTGGAGGAAAAGAACTTGACTTCATATAGTCCATACTCTTTAACAAACTGCCCCACTCATTATTTCGCAACACAACCTTTTCCCCGCACTTCTCGTGCACCTGATTAGTTCTTTCATTGAGCATGATGTTATATGTTCTAACCATTTAAATTTATGCAGAGTGTGAAGAGACGGAAAAAGAATAGTCACACCATCCCACCTCAACACCTAGAGCCACCCACAAAGGTACAAACATTGTGGACAAAAGTTTTTTTTTGTTTCGCATAACCATTCTCTCGCATTTTCCCACATGTGGAGCATGTTACTCTATATGAAAGAAGCTACAATATAGAGGATGGATTTTTAATGAAAAATAGGAAAAATTTTGATCCAATCTGAAAATATTTTGTAAATCCAAAGATTGGTAAACTACAAAGAAATAAGTATCATAAGCTTAAATGATGAAATTCATTAAGATAATTTTTTTTTCAATGCTAATAGCTATAGATCACATAACCAAGAAAAGAAATTAGATACCTAACTATGCAATAAACTGAAAAATCACTTTCGTTATGCTCATATCCTTGAACTAGAAAATAGAATACGATGCTAATATTGTAAGTCTGGATATGAAGAGTTGTGTTAAAATTGGAAACTAGGGAAAAACTTCATGTGGGTCATCTTATTCATGGCTTATAATATTTTTATTAGGTTCCTCTCATCGAGAGGTGTAGGATTGATATAAAGATCATCTGATACCGATAAGTATTCATGGAGATATGAATTTATTTTGATTATGGAATTATTATCAAGCCGACCTACAACTCATGTAGGCTTAGAAGCCCAATAGTCACATCTATTCAAACATCATCAGTTGTGTATAAATACAATAGGACTTTTCCTCATTTTCACTCACTAATTTCATCACATCTCTCTCTCTCTACTGCGCAGAAAAGAGTCTCTTCTCTATTGCGCAGAAAAGGGTCTCTCCCTCACATTTGAAGCCAGAAGCTGCTAAAACTGAAGTTGCAACTACAGAAGTAAAGTTTGACCTCCATGGACTAGAACATCTCCTCATATTAATTACACTATAGTTTCATCTGAACCTCCTCTGAATGCCACAACTTTTGGTGGTGGAATCAAGTCAATCTGACGAACGGTTTGCAGGATATCGATTTCCCTAGTTTGAAGCCGGAAGCTGCTGAAACTGAAGCTGCAACTGTAGAAGTAAAGTTTGACCTGCATGGACTAGAATATCTCCTCATCTAAACTACACTATAGGTTCATCTGAACCTCCTCTGAAAGCTACAACTTTTGCTGGTGGAATCAAGTCAATCGAACGGACGGTTTGCAAGATATCGACTGCCCTAGCTTGAAGTTGGAAGCTACTGAAACTGAAGCTGCAACTACAGAAGTAAAGTTTGACCTACGTGGACTAGAAGATCTCCTGGCTTGAACCACGTTGTAGGTTCATTTGGACCTCCTCTGAAAGCCGTAACATTTGGTGGTGGAATCAAGCCGATCCGACGATCGGTTTGTGAGATATCATCTGCCCCTATTTTGATGATGAAGCCGCTAATGTTGATGTTGCTGATCTAGGGTTTGCTACTGCTGATATAAATCATATTTATTGTACTATTTTTCTCTGTTGAATTATTGAAGATAAAAGAAGATTTGATCAAATGGTTTCCCCACACATTATGGGGTTTGACCCTGGCTAGTTGCCACATCTTGTGTCTCTTCTCTTGGCTTGTTTCCTGTCGATCGTTTAATGTTCTATCTACACTTTACTTTATGTACATGTGATTACTAATCTGCGGAATATAATAAGAAAAAAGAACTAAAATGTTATAAGCATAGAACATACCATAACTTAACATGGTATCAGAGTTGAGGTGAAGACAAAGTCTAAGCAAGAGCAAGAGCAATCACTAAGAGAAGATTGGCAAGGCTATCCTAAAAAAATGATAGGGTCCTCAACACTCTTTCCTGCCGAAGAGAATTTCTGTGAGAAAGCTGACTATCATGGATGGAAGATGTCTATCAATCTAACCATTGAGGATCAAGGAGTGTTGGACCATGTGAGAGGCAATATTGTTGAGCCTCCATCAAATGCATTTGTTGTTGCCAGCAACAAATATCAAACCTGTGAATTCTAAACAAAGAAGATCATCTAAGACTCTATCGACAAGTGCTTGGTGGCCTACATCTCTGATCTGGACACCTCCAAGGAAATCTACGATAGACTGGTGAGTTTATTTAAAGTAAATGATGCAAATCAAGTTTTGTTTCTTAGAAATAAGCTGAGGGAGATCAAGAAGGGTAAATATGAGAGTATGAAATCATACTTCTTAAGAATCACTGAGATCAAGAATGATCTCCTATCTATTGGGGAGACTATTACTGACAGATAAATGGCACTCACAACTCTTGGAGGATTACCATCTGAATGGTACATGTTCAGGACTACTCTTCTAAACAGTAATGTAATTCTTGGTTTCAAGGAATTAATGGCTAGATGCATTCAAGAAGAAACAAGGGTATAAGAGCATGAAATGCCCAGACCTAAAGGTCCTCTTGCTACCTTTTCTTCTCATGCTATGAAAATAAATAATTCTGGGACTATATCAAAAGGAAAGGTTGGACGTAAGGATGGAAGAAAAGGACAATGTTACATCTGCGATAAAGCAGGTCACTATGCAAGGGAGTGCCCTGATAGAAAAGACTCACACCGGGACAATGACCAAAATCCCTCTGATGACAATCAAAGGAATGACAAATTCAATAGCAAAGTTAAGAGGAGAGCTGGGAATCAAGGAAGAGGACAACCATTCAAGAAGGCTAGAAATTCATACATGTATTAAATGCACCTGACCTCAAAAGGAACCTGGTGTCCATCTCGGCAATTGAAGACAAAGGCTACAAGGTAACCTTCAGTGATGGCAAGGCACGTTTATGGAAAAATAATGTTAAATATGCCTTTACTCTTGGGTTTCGTGTTGATTCATTATATCAGGTCGATGAAGTCCACTAACTACCATATCTTATGACACATCTCTTCAGTCTGAACTTTGGCATCGGAGGTTTGCCCACCTTCATTATAAAGCTCTACCCAATGTAAGACAAATGGTGATAGGGATGCCTGAATTCCAAGTAGAGAAAGAAGGTGTATGTCCAGGATGTGTCAAAGGAAAGATGAAAAGGGGACCATTCCCCTCAAGCCAAAGCAAGACCTACAATATATTACAGTTGGTTCACTCAGGCATATCTTAGGCTGGCATTAAGAGGGAGACTACTACACCACATACTCCTAAGCATAATGGTGTTGTGAAAAGGAAGAAATGTACGATTGTGGAAGCTATCTCTATGGGTAGATGATGTAATAGTGCCTGATGTGGAAGAACCGATGGATGCTATTTATCCACCTAAGCCTTCGTCTTTTAGGAAGAGGCCTTCATGGCTTAGGGGGCTACTTGATGATGCTGAAGGACATGTTGCACCGTAAGGAACCTTTCATGAAAGTAAGAAACCTAATAGGTATCAGGGATACCTAACAATCATGAAAACGATCATACAAAATGAGCCTTCATCATTCTCAGATGCCATCAAGCATCAAGTATGGAAGGATGTTATTACCGAAGAATATGAGTCTATTATGAAGAATGATGCCTGGGAAGTAGTTCCTAGACCCCAGGACAAGACGGTTGTTACTTCCAAATGGGTTTACAAGATAAAGCATGCAGCAGATGGAAGTACAGAAAAGTATAAGGCTAGTTTTTTTGTTCGTGGTTTCTCCCAAAAGGAAGGTATAGACTATGATGTGATATTTGCACCTGTTGCCATCCGCTTGATCATAACCCTTGCAGCTTCACAAGGATGGAACCCACATCTGATGGATGTCAATACCACGTTCTTGCACAATTCGATCAAAGAAGAGGTCTACATGGAGAAACCCGAAGGATTTGAGATTTCTGATTGAAAATCTCATTTACGCAGGTTGAAGAAGGCTCTCTATGGGCTGAAGCAAGCACCCCGAGCATGGTATGAGAGGATCGATAGCTACTTGATGAAGCTGGGATTCACTAGGAGTGAAGCCAATCCTAACCTTTACTTTAAGGTTAAAGATGACAAGCCTCTCATATTGGTGTTGTATGTGGATGAACTCTTTCTAACATGTGTATACCCTATCATTCACAAATATAAGAGGGAGTTGGCTTCTGAATTTGAAATGAAGGACCAAGGACTTGAAGTGTAGCAGAAGCCAAGGCAAATTTTCCTATCTCGCGGAAAATATGTGGTAAAGATATTGGAAAGGTTTGGTATGATGAACTGCAAGCCTGTGACTACCTCTAGGATCTTAACTTTTATAAGTTACATGGTAGTGATGTCGGACCAGATTTGGGAAATGCCTCCGAGTTTCATAAACTCATTCACATTGATGTTCTTGGTGAACCTCCATCTAAACATATGTTTTTTAGTTAGCATTGTGAGCTCATATTTGGTTGAGCCTCACTTGATTGATACCAAGAATCTTCTGGGATATCTTCATGGCACAATTACTAATGGGTTAAGTTACACTGTCGGAGATGTGAGACTACTTGGATATACTGATGCTGATTGAGCAGGCAATATGGTGGACCGTAAGAGCACTTCCAGGTGTTGTTTCTCCTTGGGATCTGCTTCGATATCTTGGATGAGCAGGAAGCAGGAGTCAGTGGCCTTGAGCACTGCCGAAGTAGATTATATTGTTGCCAGCATGGCCTCCTGTGAGGCATTCTGGTTACGAAAGCTCTTCAGTGAGCTATTTGGATTTACATTGGATACCACTGTGATTCTCTATAACAACCAGAGGTGGGATTTGATTATTGAGGAATCCCATATTCGTTGATTGCTCCAACAAATAGACATCGTTTGGGATATGGTAAGTCGATGAGAAAGGAGGATCCATCGCATTAAGATGATGTACAGGTCGATACACCTGGTCAAAGCCCCGAGGAAAGATCTAATCTGTGATTTTCCCAAACGACTTGGATTCGTCAAGAAACCGTTATACAAGGGTCCTACATGTTGCATACATTCAGCTCTGGGAGATTTGAGGGCTTGCGGTTCTTACTGGAGCAACATACGACCATAGGGTGACTCACCCTCCCCTGGTGGTGCGCACTAGAACAAGATGATTCGCTGTTATAGACAATTTTGTGCCTTAGAGCATCAGGCATGAATTGTCAATAATCCAAGGGATCCAAAGTCCCTAAACATGATGTTCCTTCCCCTAGAGGAACAAGGTCAGCAAACCAACAGCTCTCAGATCAGTTCTCCACCTGAAAACACTCAAAAACAAGCAATCCTGAAATCAAAGCAGGTGCTCCACTAGGCTTCTGCGCTGAAACTCAACTCCTCCATGGTGTACCTGCATTGCAAAGCAAGTGGAACAAAGGCCACCTGCGCTGAGCGAGATGGGACAAGTGGCACACTGAGTCATTGCTCTGGAATCTTCCAAAAATGACACTTGGATCAGGGATTTCGCCTTGTGATGAGTCAGAGGCTCTGTTTCTCCAAGTGGAAGCAAGGTTCTCCAAGTGGACTCAAGAACTGAAGATCAACTGAAGAGAGAGAGGACACAAGGCAGCTACACATCAGTTGCAAGCTGACTCATCCTTTCTCAATTCATCTATATATTGAGCTCTCTCCTATGAGCTCAGGAGGCTGGAATTTTGTGCAAAGTAATGATATGCTGTTGGTTTCACTATAGAGCTATTGGGTGATTGCTTGAAGGAGGTGAAGAGGAGAAATTCTTTCTGCTGGGAGGTGTTGCTGGATTGGGGCCTTCAATGGTTGTAACCTTCTCAGAACTTTACTTCTTCATTAATAAAAGCTATTGAGGTTCTTCTATATGCACTTGTTTCAATGATGTGTTGTGATAATTGTATATTTGATTTATGCTAATCCGTGAATCAGTTATGATTGCATGCTTCTTGTAGTTTCCTTCTTTGTTATTTTGCAGGATCTCATTGTAGCTGGGCCAGCAAAAGAGCAAGGAGCTGGGAGCAAGCAGCGAAGAGAAGAATTTGGATTCGACATTAAGCGCAAGGCAACGGTTAGTGCAATTCCTCATTCTCTCTTGCTTTCGTAAAGAAGTAAACCTTAAGTAGTTTTCTTTACAGTTGTTGCTGAGGTACTATCACCCTTAGAGTGGGATAGGGTCATCCGAATCGGATACTTTTCCCTACAACAAACTGGCGACTCCGCTGGGGATCGTATCTGTTTGATTGTTTGTAGTATTTTGCTATTCATTTCCTGAACAAAAGAGTACCAAATCGAAAAGCTTTTGACTATATCAAAAGCGAAGTAGAGGGCAGCTACTCTAGCTCATTTCTGAGCATGTTCATGATTTGAAGAGCTGATCTACAAGGATCCTTGTAAGCTCTTAGTGATAGCTTTTCATCCTCCTAGTCATCCCTTAGTGTGTGCTTGACTGATTGCTTCTGATTTGAGCAAAAACTGTGCATTTTTGAGAAAATTGTGACCCGGAAACTGAGAAAACGCAACTTTCGTTTTCCAAAGCAGGTAGTACACAGGCTACCTGCTTTGCAACGCAGGTCCCAAAGGGGCTACCTGCGCTGAGAGCCAGACTGGCTGAGCAGCACCTGCGTTGGCCCAATTTTGCCTAGTGCAGTTGGGGTTTCCTCTCTTTTTCTTGCCTGTTTTCACTATAGGTTTTGCAGCCAGTTACCAGTCTTGTACCTATTCTGAAACCAACCTTACTTGCCATCATTCCGCCTCTGTTATATAACGAAATTGTACTTGTTCTTTTGTATTTCTTCTGTCATTTACAATTTCCCATAACGAAGAGTAAACTAGTCTTGCTTTGGCCTCTTAGATCTGAACCTGTGTTAGGCATTTTGCTGGTCTAAAGAGTTAGCTTGTTTGCTGTCCATAGCTGATTAGTCTTTTTACTTTCGTCATTATGGTTTGATTTCATGTATTTCCAGTGATTAAACAAGTAAATCTTAAGGTGTCTTTTGATTTTGGACTAGCTTGTTTACTTTCGCTTTAAATCGAAATCAAAGTTATATAACAACTTTCTTTTTGTAATACATCAACATTAAGAAAGGGAAAAGAAAATACATGCATTGTGCATTTTGCATTTGACTGTTTGCATGACGATTTAGGAAATTTTGCATTAGTGTGTGCTCTATGATCTGTGTGAAAAGATTTGCCTTTCTTCTCCTCAGTAGTTAAGATTTTCAAAGTTGAAAGATTGAAAAGTTTGCTTCTCATCTTAGACTGCATTCAGGAATTTGTTACATACATCTCGTGGTGATCCTTAAAGGCAAACTGCTAAACAAGATCAACATTAAAATAAATTCAATTTACATAACAACGCTTTGTAACATAACGCAAACACATAGAGGTCTAGGTAGAGACGTGTTCCGGCGTCGTTAAACATAGTGACTGTCGATCTCTACGAAGGTGGGTGATTCCTCCTGAGAGTCGGTGGCACTAATACGGACTTGTGCTCCCACGTACCGTCGCGTATATATTGGGAGACCCCTATAGGAACAAAGCCTTTATCCATAGGAAGCCGTGTCGGCCGCCCTACTGATCGCGATGCAGTGAACACAGCATTCACGAAGATCGACCACCCGTACCGTAAAACGTATTCTGTGGTTTCGCGAAAAGTTTGGCACACCCTCTGCCTAGAACTCCAGAGAAGTTTCTTTTGGCCTTTTTCAAACTCTATAACTGAAAAAGTCCATCCGAGCATTTGTCACTTCGGGCTCGTTAAAACATCGAAGGAGACTAGAGTCATCTTTAGCTTTTTCTCGACTCTTAAAACATGAAAAAGCAAAGTTGTGTCTAAAGCGTCGTTAATAAAATTTATTTTAATCGGAACATAATCACCTGTTATTCCCACGTTGATCTTTCAGTTGAAAAGTATGGAGCCCACCAACCAAGGAAGTCACCTTGGTGGAAGTCCCAATCCCTTCTCCTCTTGGGGAGATGTTGGTGCGCCTCATATGGCCACATTGTCACTTCCAGGATTGACAATTGGCCTACCTGTATGGCTCTTTTCGACTAATGTAGTTCAGATCGCCACTAATCCTGAGCAGTCGAATCAACAGTCAGACCAGTCTAGAACTACCCACCAGCCTTCCACTTCTTACAATTCTTCCTCTGATCCTTCATCTTCGCAAGGTAGAGCCGGCAAAAGTCAGCCTCCCATGGAGAAGAAGGAAAAGAAGAAGAAAGAAAAGAAGCAGAAGGGGTCTATGGCGAAGGCGACTGGGGGCAAGCAAAAGACATCTGACAAAAATCCACACACTGCACCGACCGGGCCTAAATCGCCATGTGTCATTTGCAAAGGGACCCACTTCCACTGTGACTGTCCTTGTATTCCCCGGATACTAAGGGACCGGTCCCCCAGGTTGCACAATCCGGTAGCATCAACCTCTGATAGACATGTTGATTGCATTCCGTCAACTAGCGAGAGTGAAGGACAAAGAGGGAGACCAAGATCACCCTGCAGACTGTGTGAAGGCGATCACGCCATCCACCGTTGTCCATTCTTAGATGAGGCGAAGAGAGTTTTGGAAGATCGTCCGGTTTCACCGTTACGACTTCCTCCTGGATACCAAAAACTCGTGCCTAATCCCTCGATAGTTGAAAATCCAGCTGGCCCGCTCAAGTGGTCAGCTGAAGTGTCAGTCATTGAGAATGAACCTGCTGAATCCAGACCAGACGAAAGTCTAAAGGTCGAAACGGCAGTTGACCCGGTTCTTCCTTCAGAGGTTTCATCCTCAAATGACTCCGTCATTGAAGACCCATCTTCAAATGACACCCTCACTGAAGAGGATAAGGATGACACCGTCCATATTCTTTTCATCAACACAGACTCTGATGAGCATCAGGGCAATGCGCCCATTCCTTTATCGCAGGAAGGAACATCGTCAGGGTCGTATCCGGCCGTGTATTCGGTCCCACCACCAAGCAACCTGGTTGTGTCCTTTGATTGGAATCAACTAGGCAGACCCCAGTTACCAGCCAGTATCCCATTCAGAATCATCGTCCAAATCTACAGAATGGTGATGGCTGGAACTATCATTGATGAAGGGGCATCTGTGAGTATCCTTTCCTCTATTGCTTGGAAAGTACTGGGTTCCCCGGCGCTTTTACCTGAGATGAGAAATCTATCAGGTTTTGATAAAGGAACCAGTCACCCGTTAGGGATTCTCCCCAATGTTCCCATTACATTGAAAGGGAAGACAGTTCATATGAACATCATGGTCGTCCAGGGACCCTTAGTGTATAACTTACTCCTTGGACGAGACTATATATATTGCATGGAGGCGATAGTGTCCTCACTCTTTAGGGTTATGTGTTTTCCGCACGAAGGAAGAATGGTCAAGCTCGTAGACCAACTTTCATTTCCAGGATCACGCATCGCAAATAGTCAAATACCATCCCTTAACGGTTTATTCACTCAAGGAATGCCTCCACCCCCGGTTCTACTTCCCGATGAATGCGAGTGATTCGGAAGAAAGAACTGGGACCCAGGGGGCATGCACCCTGGCCTGCCTTGGGCAGAGAAAACCTTGGGTATAAAGTTAATTTCCGCAGAAGAATGGAACTAGTCCATACCCCGTCCGAAGGAAGGAAGAGAGGGTTGTTCTAGGATAAAGTTCTTTTGTCAAAGTTATGTGAGCGAAATAATCGGCTCCCTTTGTCTAAAAACTAGGCTCTCCTGAGGGAGGAGATACATTTGTGGCGGCAAGTAGCCACCATCTTTGAAGGCAAGCCTCACCCATTAAAACATATGTTTTGAAGGATAAGTAGGGGCAGCCTCCAAAGAAAGAGATGAAATTGCTGCAACAAGTAGTCACCATCCTTAGCAACCTAGTAATAGACATCGCCGGAAAAAAGAGTTTAGTTTGCGGCAGCAAATAGAACCATTTTTCGGGTAATAAGAAAGAGGCAGCGCCTCGAAATTATGCTTTATACCTGGGGGCATGCAAACCTTTCGGAGTGCAAGCACGGGACGACTATTTATTTTTTAAATTTTTAGGTCCTCCCTTTAAACCTGTAGGTCTAACCCGTTAAACTCGTAGGATTAGCCGTTTCCAGCTTGCATAAAGAAAGGATGTGGGGCAAAAGTCAAAACTTGCCAAATAGGAGCATAGCTTCGTGAGATAAAGCTCCTTAAAAAATAGCTATCTCACCTGAGGCGTTTCTTGTATTATGACTGGTATAATCGAGCAGTTTTAGCACACAGTTCATGCTCGTTAAAAAATAAACGCAAGATCCGAGCAGTTTTAGCACATAGTTCATGCTCGTTAAAAAATAAACATAAGTTGTGAGCAATCTTCCCCTAGAGTTCAAGCTCACCCAGAAAAAATGAACCGGTAAATAACCTTGGTAAATGTAACCTTTGACAGCCATATTAAAGCCCTTTGTCGTGTTCTTGCAGTCTCACCTCCATCCGTTCATTTGGCCAATCGTTCATCTCCATATGTTTGTTTACCCATTTTGAGGAACAGCTGCGAAGAGTGATTTCACTTAGCCATCCTTGTGACACTGCCATGATTGGAAAATTCCAACCTGTACCTGGAATCTGCTGCTGCCCTGTTCATCACTCGTTCCTCAAAAGACGAGTCTTCTTTGAGCTCTTTTCACTGACTCGTAAAATATGAAAAGTTTGCCGAGTTTTGGCCTTCCAGCTCGTTAAAGCGACCGGAAAGCTATCCCTCCTCTAGATTTTAATCTTTTTGGACCTGAGGGATTATTGCACAAAAAGATCGAGCGCTTGTTTTGTTCGGCTCGTTAAAGCAATCGAAAATTCATCCCTTCTGTATTGTTTTATACTTTTTCGGACTTAAGGGATTAGATGACGAAAAAGGAATTTTGGAGTTGACTTTATGTACCTTTTCAGACTCTCTAAAAATGAAAAGGACCGAGTTATCCTTGTCGTTAGACTCGTTAAATTCATTAAATAGCGACAAACTTGTCTTTAGACGAGAACGAGTTTCCCTATCGCTAGGCTCGTTAAAACATAGCGATGGGCTTGCCCGAAGGGCAGGTTATAGAACAAGCATATGTTATCCTCCTCAAGCTTGATAAAAATAAAGAGGTACTGGGGAAAAATTGGGAGAACCTCACAACTTTAATGGTAGCAAGTCGCTCTTGAACATGACACTTTGTCCTCCGTATCACATCGGGTTGGGTTGTTTCATTCACCGGTCTCATCACCATGGTCCTCGCCACACCATCCACATTTGGGGTAATGCTACCAATCCATCACATCAGTGTCGTTATATGTTCAAGAGATGTTGTTCTGCAAAGAGTCAACCGTGTCCCATCCACTGCCATACATTGTCCTTCATCCATTTCATGACCGCCACTCTGAATCATACATCACAGTTTGTTTTTGCCTCATCACAATCATTAGCTCCGTTCCGTGTCACTGATGTGGGATTCATTAAGGCCCTCCTTTGACGGATCGCTCCTTGTCGACATCAGCTCATTATCCAAGGAGTTGATCTAGGAACAACCCCTTCAGTACTTTGAAGCTTGCATGCCTCAATGGCAAGTTTCTCACTTCCGGCGACAGGTATACATCAATGACCTTCGACCAGAAGATTTTGCATGGTGGTCGACGCCAAGTCCTTTATTCCCACCATGTGAATTGTACTGCCGTACCTTGAGGGTCATCATCCTTATCGGTGATTCCTCTCGCGCTTGTTAACGGTTTACATCATTGACCGGTAATCAAGCGATGTCTTTCCATGTTCGACTTCAAGAAATTCTCACATGGATCGACTTGTGCATCGAGTGAAGATCAGAAGAGATTGAAGACCCCGGATCTAGTTTCATCCATCCGGGCTGCGATATATATTCAGGATATAAAGACATTTGATATGTACATCATTACAGCAGATGATCTGCGATATATATTCAGGATATAAAGACATTTGATATGTACATCATTACAGCAGATGATCATCCTTCTCAAAGGATGATAATTTCAGCAGAGAATTATCAGTCTATCATCAGACGATCGTCTGTGCTATGTACCAAAATGAATTTATAAAGCTGAGCATGGGAATGCCCGCCTCAACTAGATCATGAAAAAGTATGAAAAATAATGTATTGTATTGTATCTTATTACAGGACACTTCTCAGCAGATTGAATGAACTTCGGATCCTCCTAATAAAGCATTTCACCCGATAAACGACCTCATACTTTAGGGGGCATCTGTTATAGACAATTTTGTGCCTTACAGCATCAGGCATGAATTGTCAATAATCCAAGGGATCCAAAGTCCCTAAACATGATGTTCCTTCCCCTAGAGGAACAAGGTCAGCAAACCAACAGCTCTCAGATCAGTTCTCCACCTGAAAACACTAAAAAACAAGCAATCCTGAAATCAAAGCAGGTGCTCCACTAGGCTTCTGCGCTGAAACTCAACTCCTCCATGGTGTACCTGCGTTGCAAAGCAAGTGGAACAAAGGCCACCTGCGCTGAGCGAGATGGGACAAGTGGCACACTGAGTCATTGCTCTGGAATCTTCCAAAAATGACACTTGGATCAGGGATTTCGCCTTGTGATGAGTCAGAGGCTCTGTTTCTCCAAGTGGAAGCAAGGTTCTCCAAGTGGACTCAAGAACTGAAGATCAACTGAAGAGAGGGAGGACACAAGGCAGCTACACATCAGTTGCAAGCTGACTCATCCTTTCTCAATTCATCTATATATTGAGCTCTCTCCTATGAGCTCAGGAGGCTGGAATTTTGTGCAAAGTAATGATATGCTGTTGGTTTCACTATAGAGCTATTGGGTGATTGCTTGAAGGAGGTGAAGAGGAGAAATTCTTTCTGCTGGGAGGTGTTGCTGGATTGGGGCCTTCAATGGTTGTAACCTTCTCAGAACTTTACTTCTTCATTAATAAAAGCTATTGAGGTTCTTCTATATGCACTTGTTTCAATGATGTGTTGTGATAATTGTATATTTGATTTATGCTAATCCGTGAATCAGTTATGATTGCATGCTTCTTGTAGTTTCCTTCTTTGTTATTTTGCAGGATCTCATTGTAGCTGGGCCAGCAAAAGAGCAAGGAGTTGGGAGCAAGCAGCGAAGAGAAGAATTTGGATTCGACATTAAGCGCAAGGCAACGGTTAGTGAAATTCCTCATTCTCTCTTGCTTTCGTAAAGAAGTAAATCTTAAGTAGTTTTCTTTACAGTTGTTGCTGAGGTACTATCACCCTTAGAGTGGGATAGGGTCATCCGAATCAGATACTTTTCCCTACAACATTCGCTCTCTTGTGGGACAAGATGATTCACTCTCTTGTGGAACAGGATGATTTTCTCTCCTGTGTAGTAGGATGATTAGTTCTCTTGTGAGGCCTAGATTGATGTGTTGTCCATGGCGATTGTAGCCGGATTAGTTTGTTCTCTTGTGAGGACAAGATTGATTAAGTTCTCTTGTCAAGGCATCCTACCCATGCAGTCTGGGACTCATGGGAAATACCTCTCATCTAATCAATGAGCAAGGAAATGAAGTTAGGGACCATAGTAGCACCGATGGATGCATCGTTGTATCTACCGTACTCCCTACACTAGGATGACCTTCATTGATCTGGGATCAATGATACTGGTCTAGGACCAGTGGTAAGAGTTCTACCATACTATGACACTGACATCGGGTCAATTGAGACTGGTCTGGGACCAGTTTTACATACTCTGAGACTAACTTTGTGTCAGTGCAGTACTGGTCTAGGACCAGTGACAGTGGTACATACTGTGACGCTGACTTCGGGTTGGTTGAGACTGGTCTGGGACCAGTGGTACACTCTCTAAGACTACGATACTAGTCTAGGACTAGTGGTAGGAGTGGTATTTACTATGAAGCTAACTTTGATCCGATTGAGACTAGTCTGGGACCAGTGGTACGCACTCTGAGATTGAATTTGAGTTAATGGAGGATGATACTGGTCTGGGACCAGTGGAGTTGTACTCACTATGACGCTAACTTGGGGTTGGTTGAGACTGGTCCGAGACTAGTGGTAGATACTCTGAGAATGACCTTGATTCAGTATGATACATCCTCGATCATTTATTCTTCTTTATAATTCGAACAAAAGCAAAGCAGAACAGAACAGAGTAGAGAAGAGTAGAACAGAGCAGAATAATATAGATCAGTACAAGGCAGAACAAGGCAAAGTAGAATAGGAAAAATAGAGCATAGTAGGGCAAGGGACAGGTTGTACATGGCAGCACATTTGATGGATAAATAGTAACGACCAATAGACAGATTGTAGATGAAGTTCTCCCAAGTTGAGAGGGAGTGTTAAAATTGGAAACTAGGGAAAAACTTCATGTGGGTCATCTTATTCATGGCTGATAATATCTTTATTAGATTCCTCTTGTTGAGAGGTGTAGGATTGGTATAAAGATCATCCGATTCTGATAAGTATTCATGGAGATATGCATTTATTTTGATTATGGAATTATTATCAAGCCGACCTACAACTCATGTAGGCTCAGAAGCCCAATAGTCACATATATTCAAACATCATCAGTTGTGTATAAATATAAGAGGACTTTTCCTCATTTTCACTTACTCATCTCATCACATCTCTCTATCTCTACTGCGCAAAAAAGAGTCTCTTCTCTACTACACAGAAAAGGGTCTCTCCCTCACACATTTGAAGCCGGAAGCTGCTGAAACTGAAGCTGCAACTACAGAAGTAAAGTTTGACCTGCATGGACTAGAGTATCTCCAGATCTGAACCGCATTGTAGGTTCATCTGAACCTCCTCTGAAAGCTGCAACTTTTGGTGGTGGAATCAGGTCAATCCAACGGACGGTTTGCAAGATATCGACTGCCCTCATCTGAAGCCGAAAGCTACTGAAACTGAAGCTGCAACTACAAAATTAAAGTTTGACCTACGTGGACTAGAATATCTCCTCATATGAAATGTGCTATAGGTTCATCTGAACCTCCTCTGAAAGCCACAACTTTTGGTGGTGGAATCAAGTCAATCCGACGGACAGTTTGCAAGATATCAACTACCCTAGTTTGAAGCCGAAAGCTACTGAAACTGAAGCTGCAACTATAGATGTAAAGTTTGACTTGCATGGACTAGAAGATCTCCTCATTTTAACCACGTTGTAGGTTCATCTGAACCTCCTCTGAAAGCCACAACTTTTGGTGGTGGAATCAAGACGATCCGACGGTTGGTTTCTGAGATATCATCTGCCTTAGCCTGATGATGAAGCCACTAATGTTGATGTTGCTGATCTAGGGTTTGCTACTGCTGATATAAATCAGATTTATTGTACTATTTCTCTCTGCTGAATTATTAAAAATATAGGAAGATTTGATCAAAGGGTTTCCCCCACATATTATACGGTTTGTCCCTGGCTAGCCACCACATCTTATGTCTCTTGTCTTGGCTTGTTTTCTATCGATTGTTTAATGTTTGATCTACACTTTACTTTATGTACATGTGATTGCTAATTTGTGGAATATAATAAGAAAAAGAAGTAAACTGTGATAAGCATAGAACATACCATAACTTTACAAGGTGTAGAAATGTAGACACCCCTCACCCCTCGCGAATATTCAATGGGAATTAAATGTTACTAGTTGCCAGTAAGAGGGATATGTGTACTTTCCATAGAACACTTTATTCCCTTAAATATTGTAATTAAGACTTATGATCATCATCCACATATTTTATGACATGAAACCCTCTTTTCTACGGTAGACGTAAAGCCAATATCATAAGAAGAAAATGGTAAGAAATAGGACCATATGGGACACTAGGCTAACGAGACCAAAAAAAAATGATTCTATATGCCTAAATTTTGTTCATATGCCTATCAAGATTTATGTGCATGTAAAGATTGATTACTGTGGAACTTGAAACTAAATTTTTGAAAAGAATTAATATGTAAAGTTCAAAAAGCACTAGTCTCTCATTTGGAATTCATGTACAATTAATATTACCATTTTTAAATTAAATCAAAAGGGAAAAATTTTCCTGATCTAAGGGAATGAGAATCACTAAATCCACAACAAAAACTAAAGGTATAGACGTAACCCAAACTATTCATCACCAAAACTTTTGTGTTTCCTTTTGCCATAGAAAGGGGTATGAAAAAATGTATGCAAAGATATGAAACATTGTGGGACAATGGCTATGTTCCCTGCTCTGCACAACCACTCTTAGCATTTTATTTTGTTCTCCAGGAGTACTTCATCATTTAAAGGTCTCCTTCGAAATTTATATATCTATTAGTTACGCATATATCAAACAAAACAAGGAAGTGATTAAAGTTAATAAATTGCATGTTCCCACATATTATCATAAAATCCCTCTCCAAGAGTAGAATTTCTTCTCTGCACTCCCTTATCCCTTCAGACACCCCTTCCCTTACATAGATTCACGGCTACATGCACCTATTTTCGTGCACAACCAAATCTTTTAAAAGTCTAGGATGAAAAAAAGGTTAAAAAAAATTAAGAGCAAAATGCACTAGCAATACATTTCATAGTGTTAGTGCCAATGTTTTTTTTAGAGCACTCACTAGTGAAACCCCCTGCTTATGTAAAGGACCTACTTAGAGCATTGTGTACATCTTAGTGTAAAAGAACTCATCAACAAAATAACCACTCAGAAATTATCCTTTTTATCTTTAAAATTATTTTCCAAGCATTGAAAGATACCTAAAATAAATAACTCTCCACTAGGGGAGTTATGTCCCATCACATCTCACTTAGCCAATCAAAAAGTTGAAATACATTTTCTAAAAATTAGAACAAAAAACTTGAATTTATGGGAAAACAGAAATATTCAGCATTTCTAGAAATTTTGGTTAAAATTTCAAAAACACAACAAAATGATGAAGTGTCATCACACTTTCACTGTGAGGCGACTATTATGGTCCCTAGCGAGGCATGGGCTAACAATAAGAGTGCATAATTTTTTATATAAATTTTGCTTGTTATATTATGACAGTGAACTTATTTTTAGTTAGAAAAATATTCTTGTTGATTATTATTTATTTTTATAAATAAATTATAAATTTACATTATCTAAATAAAAATCAGATTTCTTTTTTTCTTTTTTTCAATGAGGATGGTGTAAGGCAAACGTTTTGAGAAAGAAAACATATACATATCAATATCTTTGTTAAGTTCTCACTACCACCCAACCTAAAAGATAAATGTCTTAAATATTATAATTACCAAATTTACCAAGGTTTCTAATATATATCAAACTGAACAAGAATGTTAAAAATAGGTGTCTTAATACTATAATTGCCAAACTTACAAAGATCTCTAATATATCATACTGAAAAAGAAAACGAACATTTGTGCAATTTTTTCTTGATGGATACATCACTTTTGAAATTGATAAAATATTTTACTAAACTAGGGAGACGTTATTGGAGAACTCAAAAATATATCCAAGAAAATAGTGATAGAAATATATCATAGAATGTTCATATCATGCATGGAAAGAGTAATTGATAAAATTGCAAGGAGTAATTAATAAAATTGCAACTTTTAAGAAAGAAAAATATCGATGTTGATGAAGAAACCCCTAAGATTTATGAAAGATCCCATTAATCCAAGGTAAAAAAACAATTTATCAAAATCTTCATATATGTGGGGAAACATAAATCGGCGGAATAGCATGTGAACAACACAAATACATCTCATAAAAATTGAGGAAATGAAAATACTAATGAGTTTGGTAAGTGATCCAAAATAAGATAAGAGAGGGAATCAAGATAGATAAAAACTTTATGTTTGAATCGGTATCATAGTTTAATCAATCATTAAACTCGATTTTCGACTCCACATATAATAATTCTCGTATTGTCTAAGGTTGTCGGGATATCTTATTAAATCAACAAAAAAAAATTAACTTGCTATCAGAAATTTATCTTTAATTATATGATAAAGTTTAATTTAGAAAATTTCTTCTTTATGTGTATTTTGTTAATTGAATACTGATTTTTTATAATATTCTTTTTAATTTCGAAAATGGTTCAAAAAATAATAATTATAATTATAATTACATATCCTAGGTCCAATATATGATTTTAATATTGATTAATATGAATTTTTAATTAGTAAAAATAATTTTAATTTTAATTATTAATATTTTTTTAAAACATCATTCGCTGTTAATTATGATTAATCTTTGTCCAACGGTATATTGTACCAAAGATAATTTCAATATGAAAACCAATTATGGTCAACCATTTTCCAATGTCACACTGTGAGAAAGATTGTGTCAATATGAAAATCAACCATGGTTAACCATGGTCAACCATGTTTATTTTAGGGTTTATAGTATTCATCTTAGGGTTTATATAACTTGGGTTTATAATATTTATCCCTTGGGTTTAGTATTATTCCCTTCATTTTAGTATCCCTTAGGTTTATTATTCGCTTGGATTTATAATATTTATCTTAGGGTTTATATACCTTGGCTTTAAAATATTAATCTATTGGGTTTAATATTATTCCCTTCGGTTTATAATACCTTGGGGTTTTAGATATAATCCCTTGAGTTTATAATATCAATCCCTTTGGTTTATCAATCTAAGGCTTCATATCCCTCGGGTTTATTAATCCCTTGGTCCAAATTAATAATGTAATGACCATGGTGTGATGTCGCATTGTGAGAAAGATTGTCTCAATATGAAAATCGACCATGGTCAACCACGGTGAACCATTGTCCAACATTGCATTGTCGCAAAGGTTGTCTCCATATGAAGATCAATTACAGTCAACCATAGTCCAACGTTGCATTGTGACAAGGATTGTGTCAATAGCAAAATCAATCGTGGTAAACCATGTTTATTTTAGGGTTTATAATATTTATCTTAGTGTTTATATACATTGTGTTTATAATATTTATCCCTTCGGTTTAATACTATTCCCTTGATTTTATAATCCCTTGGGGTCTTAGAATTAATCCCTTGGGTTTATAATATCAATATCTTGGGTTTATCAATCCCTTGGCCCAACATCACATTGTGACAACCATGATAATCCATATTCGGCCATGGTCCAGTGTCACATTGTGAGAAATATTGTCTCAATATGAAAATCAAACATCATCAACCATACCCAACCATTGTCCAACATCGCATTTTTCCAAAGGTTGTCTCAATATGAAAAGAAATCATGGTCAACCATAGTCCAACATTGCATTCTAACAAATATTGTGTCAATATGAAAATCAATTGTGGTCAACCATGGTCAACCATGTTTATTTTAGGGTTTATAATATTTATCTTAGGGTTTATATACCTTGGGTTTGTAATAATCATCCCATGGGTTTAATATTATTCTGTTGGGTTAATAATCCATTTTTTTTTTACTATGAAACCCTTGGGTTTATTATTTCCTTGGTTTTATACTATGGATTCAAGGGTTTATCAATCTAAGGGTTCATATTACTAGGGTATAATATTATTCATAATGTTTATAATATTAATCTTAGGGTTTAATATAAGCCCCTTGGAATTATAATCATGTTCAACCATGCACAATCATGGTCCAATGTCACATTGTGAAAAATATTGTCTCAATATTAAAATCAACCATGGTCAACAATGTTCAACCATGGCCAGATGTCACATTGTGACAAAGATTGTCTCAATATGAATATCAACCATGGTAAAACCCAGGTCAACCATGTTTATTTTGGGGTTTATAATATTTATCTTATTGTTTATATACATTGGGTTTAATATTATTCCCTTATATTTTTAGCATTAATCCCTTGGGTTTATAATATCAATCCCTTGGGTTTATTAATCTATGGGTTCATATTCCTAGTGTATAATATTATTCATAGGGTTTATAATATCAGTCTTTCGGTTTGATATAAATCCATTTGGTTTATAATCATGGTTAACAATGATCCAATGCCACATTGTTAGAAAGATGTTATTTATATGAAAATCAACCATGATTAAGCATGGTCAACCAAGGTTCAACGTCGTATTGTGATAAGGATTATCTCAATATGAAAATCAATCATTGTTTCAACCATGGTCCAACATTATATTTATGACAAATATTGTCCCAATATGATAAACATGGTCAATCATGGTCAACCATGGTCGAACGTTGCATTGTGACAAAGATTATCTTGATGTGAACATAAACCATGGTTAAACATTGTTAACTAAGAGTCAATGTTGCATTATGAAAAGGATTGTCTCCGTATGGAAATCAACCATGATCACCCATGGTTATTTTAATGTTTATAATTTTTATCTTAAGGCTTATATACCTTGGGCTCATAATATTAATCTCTTGGATTTAATATTATTCCCTCGGGTTCAAAATATCTTGGGGTTTTAGTATTAATCCGTTGGGTTTATTATTCACTTGAACTTATAATATCAATCTCTTGACTTTATTATGGCCTTGCCTTTATAATATCAATCACGATCAATCATAACCTCAATTCTGAAATCAACTATGTCAACCATATTTATTTTAGGGGATATAATATTTTTATTAGAGTTTATATACTTTGGGTTTATAATTTTAATCCATTTGATTTATTATTCCCATACTAATATTCATATTAATAAAACAATATTAATAAATAATAATAATAATATTTAATTAATTATTATTATTTTTTATTTATTATTATTATTATTATTATAATAATAGTGCATGTAATTGCTATACCTCTTTAAACTATATCAATCAAATTTAGTACTATACTTTTGCTCATTATAATAAAACATATCTTATACACTACATCATCTTAACATTAATAAATATATATTCTTAATTAGTAAAATTAAATTAATTTATATTATTAATATTGACTTAAAACTTCACAATATCATATTTAAAAAATAATATTTTTAAATTTTAATAAAAACATTAATCCTAATTTATCTTTAATTCACGTAAACAGGTGAGAATTATCAAATTCTAGAAGGCAAACCGTTTCACATCGATGCTTTTCGATACATTATTCTCAACCATAAACTACTATTTATCTATATAGAAATTCCCCTCATAAAGATTGTTAAATTATTTAAGCTTTCCGTCCTGATTTTAATCAATAATGAATATATTATTTATTTAATCACATAGATGGTTCCAACATGAATGAATTGATTTTCCATCCATGTCAATTCCCATCCCTCAATTGGACTTTCATGCTAAAAAAATATTTAAAGTGATTATAAGAATGATAATGCCTTCCTAATTTGTGTGCTACTTTAATAGGGATACACTATTGTTGAATAACCATGTATAATTTATATCATTTGATATTTTATTGAATAAAAAGAAATATGCAATAATTGCCCCCTTAGTAAGAGAAATAGAGATTGCTCTCTTTTTTTTTCATTCTAATTTTATAATATATTTACATTTAATAATATATAATAATAATGATTAAATATCTAATAATAATGATTGATAGCGCTTCTTTTCAAGGAAAAAATAACTATTAAGTTGAATAATGTACATTACAACTCATCAGGAAGATGTGTTAATTTTTTCATACTTAACTTGATTTTGACATCTATTTGTTTCAAAATAAATATAAAATATTCGCTAAATACTAAATATACGATAATGTTTATTATAATAAAAAATAAAGTGAATATATATTTAGTTAATTTGAGTGTAGTTATTTTTATTGTTACTTAAACATACTTTTTACAATTTAATATTTAATATTTGTATTAAATAATGCAAATTTATATCAAATTTATATAGAAAAATAAATTAACTATTTTAAAACAAATAAAAAAATAATTGCAGTTTGTAAATAGAGATGTGTTATTCTTTAATTATTTAAAAGTATTTTAATGTTAGCCTTAAATAAAATATTTGAATTCTTTTATTAAATTAGTACACACTAGTAATCATATAAGTATACATAAGCATCAAAACAATTATCTTATAATACTTCATAAAAATAAACTAAATTATAATTTTATTTTAAATTACTACTTTTATTATTAATTAAATTAATATATAAATTAAACATGATGCACTTATGTAACAAAATTTTTAATTATGAAGATTTACTCTCAATTTATATAGAGATTCTTGACTTATAAATATGGTTTATTACAATATCACTCCCTAGTAAATATCAAATACCCAAAAAAACCATAATTCATGTTTATATGACACGTGTTTATATATATATATATATATATATATATATATATATATATATATATATATATATATATATATATATATATATATATATATATAAAAAATATATTAATCAATTTAATTAAAAAAAAGATAAAGGGAATAACTATTTTTGAGATAAATTGATATATTAATTTTATTGAGAATATTCTATGGAAGTTAAATACTTAGAGTTCATGTAGTTACTTGATATGTGTGTATATTTTGGAATAAAGCTTCAAAAAAATAATTTAATTAGTGTAGAGATTTAATTTTTATGGGATATTCTAGAATATTTGTAATAATATATGAAAGATTGAGATTTATCTTTAAACTAGTTATGCCATTTTTTCCATTTTAATTAAAATGATTAATTTAAAAAAAATCTTTTGAATAAGCGTCATATGCAATATTGGTCCATAGTATTGTAACAAACACTATTTACAAATTAAGAGTTTGCATAGTAAAAGAGTGAATATCCATAGATAAACATGTTGTTACATGTTTTTTTAAAACATATGTAATGCTAGGTAAGATTCTTTCTTTGTATCCTCTCACTCCCAAGCATCCTCCTTAGGTATAAAGTGCCTCCATTGCACCTTAACACCAGAAACAACTCAATTTTGGAGTAAGATCTATTTATGATCTAAGATGTGGAGTTCTCTGGCATGAAATATCCTTCATGTTCCACCTGTATCCAATCAATTACATGAGAATTATCATCGACATATTTTTTTAATAAGGACACATGAAAAACATTGTGCAGTTTAATATGGATGGGTAAAGCCATTTAATACACTGAGGGACCAATTGTGTCCAATATTTCAAAAGGCCCACAAAATCATGGTGCTAATTTTCCATAGGTCCCAGTTGTTAAGGTACTTTTCCTTGGTTTTACTATTAAATATACATGGTCTCCAATCTTAAATCCCTTATGAATTATCTTCTTGTACGCATAACGTTTCTACCTATCCTGTGTTATTTGATGCTATGTCTACTCTTTCGTACCACCTATTCCATTTCTTGTAAGGCATCCAATCCTAATATCAATCTATCCTCCGACTGACTCCATCTGGGAGGTGTACGACATTTTTTTCCATAGAAAGCTTCAAATGGACTTATTTTTATTGAAGTTTGGTAGTAGTTGTTGTAAGAACATTCTACTAATGCAGAAAATCCTCCCATTTGGTAGGCATATCCAAGACGTACATCTACAACATATCCTCCAATATTTTATTGGATCTCTTTGTTTATCCATCTATTTGAGGGTGATATGCAGTGCTAAAATTTAGTTGAGTTGCCATGCCCCCAAATAGATATTTCCAAAATTTGTAGCTAAACTTAGCATCCCTGTCTGATACTACCATCTCTGGAACTCCATGTAATGGAAATATTTCCTTATTGAAAATATTGGCAATCTGTGGTGTTCCATAAGTAGACTACACCGATATAAAAGGTGTTGCTTTACTGAAGGTGTCCACCACCACCATGATGGAATCATGTTGTTGTTTTGTCTTTGATAATTCTATTATAAAATATAAGGAAATCACTTTCCATTTCAATTAAGGAATGGGAAGTGGGTTCAATAATCCAACAAGGTTTTGGTGTTCCACCTCTACCTGTTGGCACTCCAAACATTTTTGTAAGTATTTTTCCACCTCCGTTTTAATGCCCGACCAAAATCATTATTTCCTTAACATTGTTATCATCATTTGATATCTGGGTTGGATTGCATATGGTTTCATGTGATATTCATATAGTATCATTTGTTTCAAATCACTCACATTGGGAACATACAATCTATTTCTGTAGGTTTGAAAATTTTCAAAATTTTTAGCATATCCTAGAGTTTCTAATTGCTACAATTTATGTTGAATTTCGAGTCTTTTATGATCTTGTGGTATTGAGTTTTTAATTTGATCTACAAAATTTATATTAATACTGAAAACATATTCTCCCATTAAATCATGTGTATGCCTCCTTAAGGCATCTTCTATTTTATTTTATTTTCCTTTTATGAGCTTAATATCAAACTTGACTCACTGAGGAAAGCCAACCACCTTGCCTTCCTCGAATTTAGATCCATTTGGCTAAAAAAACATTTCAAGCTGATATGATATGTCACCAAAGTAATTTTTTTTCCTAAAAGGTAGTGTATGCACATCTATAAAGCATGTATTAATGTGACCATATCTAAATCATATACAACATGATTATTTTCATGTGTTTTCATTTTCCTAGAGTCATAAGCTACTACTGCATGTTCCTACATCAAATCTCCCCCAAATCCTTCCAAACAAGCATTAGTGAAAATAATGAATTCCTTGTTTGGGTTTGCAATTTTCAGTATAGGATATACTATTATTAATTGTTTCAGTTTTTCAAAACCTTCCTCACATTTGGTTGCCCACTCAAATTTTACCCCCTTCTTCTACAAGGATGTAGGAGGGTAGGCTAGTTTAGAGTATCCTTTTATAAACCTTCGATAATACCTTTTGATTGACATAAATGAGTGGGCGATTGGGACATCCTTAAGTTTGGGCCAATTTAAAATAGCCCTAACCTTCTCAGGATCAATAGAGAGACCCTCCTTTGAAATGATGTGACCCAAATATTGTATTTTATCTTTATAGAACTCACATTTGCTATTTTTGACATATAGCTATTGTTTTCTTAAAATTTGTAGTACTAATTTCAAACGATCTTTGTCCTCTTCTTCATTCTGGGAGTACACAAAGATAACGTCTATAAACAACAATGAAAATTTATCAAGGTACTTATGAAGTACATTGTTCATAAAACACATAAAAGTTTCTGGTGCATTAATAAGACCGAAATGTAGCACTACAAACTTGTAGTGACCATATTTGGTTCTAAAAGATGTCTTATGGATATCTTCATCTTTTATTCATAGTTGTTGATAACCAGTCCTTAAATCAATCTTTGAAAATATGGTTTCTTCCATCACTTGATCAAACATATCATAAATATAGGGCAGTGGGTATTTATTTTTAATGATCAACTTATTCAATTGTCAATAATCGATGCACATTATAAATGTGCCATCATTTTTCTTTACAAATAGTACAACCCCCCCCCCCTCCTGCACCCCAAGGTGAGACAATGGGTTTAATGTAATTCTTATCTAGCAGTTCATGTAACTAAATCTTCAATTCTAATAGATCTAGTATACCCATTCGATAAGGATCTCTAAAAATTGGGGTAGCACCTAGTACTAAATCAATGGAAAAATATATGTGTCTGCAGGGAGATAAACCTGGGATTTCCTCTAGGAGAACATCTTGAAATTCACTAGCGATTGGTAGTGTCTCTAAATTATCATTTTTAGTCTATTTTTTATATGTTTCCACCTGCATCATGTATAACCAAGATCCTTTTCTTGCACTCATTTTCAGTTGTAAAGCTGAGATTTATCTAACTCATGTTGATTTTGGTATACCTTTAATTAACCGATCTTTCCCATCTTGACTCACACAACTTACAGTTTTCTCCAACTAGTTTAGCAACACTCCCTATTTATCAAACCAATCCATGCCTATTAAATCATCCAAGCACCCTAACATAAGAATATTTAAATTTACTCATGTGAAATAGCCATTTAAGTTAATGGTACACTGACTTACTTGACTAGTTACCTTTATTTTTGTGTCAGTTTCTAACCGCACCAACCATGCAATTATGAATTTTTCAGATATTAATTCACATTTTTCCATAAGTTAGGGACTAATGTAACTTAAACTAACCCCTGGATCAATTAAAACAGAAACAAAATGGTTTATAAGGGTACCTTCAATCTAAATCATTGTAGATTTATGCTCCACATCTCTGTCCTCGAGTGCGACAATGATCCTAGGAATTTTTATGTTAATGTCATTCACAATTTCTACTTCATGGACAACTTGAATGTTCAGAATGCATGAAGGATTATGCGGGCACTCTACCAATAGGTGTGGTTCACCACATCCCCAACACTTCAATGGTTCTCTCTCCTTGAAACCAATGATATTTTTATAGTTCAACGGTTCTCTCCCCTTGACACCAATGATATTTTTGACTGTGCGAGTTGATTTAAATTTCCCTTGCTGAATTTATTCTGCTGATGATCCTCCCCAAAATTATTAAGATAAGAGGGTCTCTATATTTTTGTACTCAATATAGTTTTGTTTATATCCTTACTTTTCCAAGGTTTTAAGCCTTCACCTCTATTCTTGAATTGCTGATAACATAGTTGTGCTTTCCTTATTGCCTCATCCATTATCTTAGTATTTTCGAATTTAATCATTTATTTGTAATGCGATGGTAAGGAGTTCAAAAATAGTTGTAACTTTTCTTTCCCTTCTTTAATATAAGGAACATGCAATAGAAAATTAGTAAATTTAACCACAAGGTCTTATGTTGGCTTGTTGGGGCCTGACCCAGGTTCAGAGGTGATTTAGCCAAACAAATCCCAGTACTACTGGCCCTTTCGGCAACAGTCCATGGAGCGTGGAATGAGGTCTCATCAGAAATAGTATGGGAGGGTGCTAGAACCAAGTTTCCGCACCCTGGAGATGTCTAATGATTTCAAGTGGTCCACGGTTCAACCCTAGGTGCACATCACTACGCGCACTTTCCTATGCCTTACAGCCTGAGATGTTGCCTTACTCAGGGGTTGAACATTGTTATTACCCAAGTCCTTAATGATATTACAATGTTAGTTGATTATCTTAGTCTACTTGCATGCTTTAAGTTATACTTAACAATATACACCATACATACAGTTATGCGCAGTAAATAAATAGTATATTTGCAATTTATATCAAACATGAAATAACCTAAGAACAAATACACATAATTTAGATAAAGATTGTCTTTATTATTCTCTTCCTTGGTTACAAACTTGACTCCGCCCTACGCACTCAGTTGCAACGGTCCGCGCACTCAGCTGCAGACTACTAGGCCTCTACACACTCAACTGCAGAGCCTTCTCCTACCCTACAGCCCAAGACACTTAGACTCTTGATCTTTTCTTCTACTTCACTCTTCTTTGTTAGTTGGTTCTCTTTTACACTTAGAGCCTCACTCTAGTTATACAATCCCATCGACATTACATTACAAAACTAGGGCAGACAACCTTGTGACTCTATCATACATTTCGCGCTCCGCGCCCGTAATTTATGAAGTCTTTACAACAATATCATGTCAAAACTTGGGCTTTGAGCCTCGAAACATGTCTTGGGGGGGGATTCCATGCCCAACAGGCCCCCAATACAAACATCGTGACTCGCCCTCGAGTCACTTAGTTGATGCGGAGTCCCTCTAACTGTTCTTGAACTGTGTTGAATTCTATAGCGCACTCAGATGTTGTTTGCTGAATCTGCGACATCCACTGTTCCGAGACCTCTATGTTTGGGGTGCTTCTCTGCGTCAATGTGTGAATGCCCTATATGTGCACTAGCTTTCCTTCGATGTTGGCCGTGACAGTGAAGGCCTCATCGATCCAAGGCTAAACGTGCGCTTTGAGAACTACCTCCTTGTGTCGCGCTATGTCTACCTGCTCCTTCAGTGCTTTTCCTTGCTACATCCTTACAAGCCTCTGGGTGAGGAATACTATCTGTGTAGTTCCTCAGACACTGTCATATTACTGTTGGAGTTCTCACACTTTTGTTTCCATGCGCTAGATGTTGGGTTCCTCCTGTAGAGTCGTGAGTACCACATGTGCTTATTCCAACATGCTGATACAGTCTTGTACTGCACCTCCGATTTCCTCCAGTCCCCCTGCGATAGAGCTAGCATGCTGTTCTATGAATTCTGGGGGAGTGGATGGCTGCGAATTTAACCACAACTTGAAGATCTCAAGATTCAGCTGCAGCTGAACCTTTGTCACTTCTTCCTTGGCCTCGCAGACTCCTGCTACTAACCTGTGGATAGGGAAAATTTTAAGAACCCCCCCTAAATTTATAAATATAATAAATGGGCGAATCTCCATGGTATATAGGAAAAATGGAAGGCGATTTTATCAATAATATAATATGTATATATAATTTTTTGGCGAATATCTCACCAGGCATGGCGAATATTTTACTCAATTATAAAATCTTGTAAGATCTTGGCGAGTCTTTCACTAAATAATAAAACTTTGTAAATTCCTAGTGAATCTTAGCATAGGCTACATGCTGGTTTAATTCCCCCATTTAAATAGGCTACATTCCAGGTGAATACCATGGGTCAATACCATGTGCCATTTTGGTGAATACCATGGGTCAATACCATGTGCCATTTTTATTTTTATTAATTCTAATATTAGGGTTAATAATGATTTTTTGCATGGTATTAGTAACAATCTAGTCCATGGTATTTGTCTCATAGTATTTTGGCCATAGGTTTCACCTGAATATAACCCATTTTTTGAGTGTTAGTAAATATAAGGTGACTTATGGAGTAAATATAAAAAAATGTTTTATTTGTTTACCATACCTCTCGTTTATTTATCTTTTTATTAATTTACCATACCTTTTTTACAAATATGGTATTTCCATAGGATTCACTTAAATAAAACCTCTTTCTTGAGCCTTCATAAATAGAACGAGGTTATGGACTAAATATAAAAAGAGGTTTTATTTATTTACGATACGTCTAGTTTATTTATATTTTTATTTATTTACCATACCTTTTGAGTAAGTATGTTTTATTTATTTACCATACCTCCACTTTACTTATATTTTCATTTGTTTACACCCTTACATGTATATAAGGTGACTTATGGAGTAAATATAAAAAAATGTTTTATTTATTTACCATACATCCACTTTACTTATATTTGTATTTGTTTACACCCTTATATGTATATAAGGTGACTTATGGAGTAAATATAAAAAATGTTTTATTTATTTACCATACCTCTCATTTATTTACATTTTTATTAATTTACCATACCTCTTTTATAACTATGGTATTTGGCCCATAGGATTCACTTAAATAAAACATGTTCTTGAAAATGGGCAAATGGGTTCACTTAAATAAAAACTATTCTTGAAAATGGGCGAATGGAATGTTGTAAGTCCTAATTTCAAGGGCTAAATTTACCTTTTTTACCCTCTCCCTTAAAATAAGGTGGGCTATTTGAGGTGATTTGTAAAAATGTACTATGATACAAAATATTCGCCCACTAAAAATTTAAAACCCCTTAATTTCGCCAAAGGGCGAGCATTCGCCCCTAAAATTATCCTTGCCTGTGGATCTACACCTCCACTGCTAGATCGGCTGGGATGGCCATCTCCGGGACATTGTGGCAAGCGTCACCTACTACCTGTACCAACTATTGATTTTGGGACATCCATTCCTCGCACTACAAGCTAAGTTGTTCCATGGTTATCTTTTGTTCAATAACGACTTGAATCACGCGGCTCTCCCTAGCGCGTAGCTTTGCCGTTATCCCATACTCTAACAGATATAGTGTTTGACGCGGAAGGGTAGCTAGATTAAGGCAAAGGCCTTTCATCATGCTCACCGAAAATTGATTGACCTCATTCGATGTCACTAGGGCCCCTTCTAGTAACACTATTGTGTTTTCCATCTATGCGTGCAACATCTGCTCTACTTCTGAGGATCCTACCGTGAGGTGGATGGAAAGGGTACCCACCTGAGGGGGGAACACTTGTAAATCCTACAACTGCACTCTAAGGGACCCCAACACAGTCTGGTGCTCCTGCATAAAACCCTGAAGAGCCTCATTGGTGACATCGTGCAATGTCTCACCGATGTCATGCATATCACCCTCGGTTAGGGTGATTGGGTCAAAGGCCAATTTCGAGGCCTTGACCTTCTTCCTCCATCCTGCTCGCTTTATCAGGTGTGGGTGCTTCAACTGTGTGAGCATGGTCCCTGGATCCACACTCCCTTATGTTATTTTTGCTTTCTTTGCCTCCTACTCCTACGAAGGCATTTCTTGGCGCTCGCCTACCTTCGCGGTGGCTTCCTATGCTATAGCAACTACGTCTGTAGCCTGTTTCTGCTCCGTGGCTTTCTGTGCCGCTACTGCCCATACCTTAGTTGTTACTATTTCCTTTTGTGTTGTCACCCTCATGAGTTTTGCAAGATTGGGGGTGTGCCATTCTAGAGGCCATGTCTCCAAGACATTGAAAATGGCATCGTCAGTGGCTACAAAGGGTAGCTTTGCCCACTACTTCGTTGGGTCCTTTCGCACCTTCGTAAATATGTTGTGCATGTTTGCCTTAAATTCTACAAAACTTTGTAGACTTTTTTACACTGTGGGTGACAATCACTGCTTCCGACTGATCCACATTTGAATGTTCATCTCCATGAACACCCATAAGATCTTGCTATCGTGTATCCTCTGTGCATCCTTTATGGCCTAGAGTGAAGCATACTTTATGGCCTCTAGTAAATCTTTGTCAATTGTGGGGAATTGATTGTCCTCCGGCAGTTCCCCTGCTGCGAGCACAATGGATAGCAACAACCACGCATAGTGGGAGGTTTTACCTTGCTCCTAGGTTTCTTGACAATTTGTCAAGAATTCCATGCAGAGAAATTCAACCCAGTTAAATTGGACCCCCTGTGCACACTGCTTGGCTAGTGTAATCACTGGTGCCGGTACCTCGTCTGCATGACACTTTTGCATAACTTTTCCTACCAAGATTTGGGTTGCTACACGTACCTCTTTTTCCTTGATGTTGGAGATGGCGTAGCCCTGCTTCTTCTTCTCCAGCTTGTACTTCATCTTCATGGTCTCTGCGAGGGCCAAATCACTACCCTTCCCTTCCAATATGGTCGTAGGGTCCTTTCCTTTGTATGGTAGTCCGGAAATGAGATGGATTAGGTCGGTCATGATGGGGATAGGCTCCTCCAGCCACAGATACCCATCATGCACAAGGCAAAGCAGCTATCTAATGACAAAAATGGCTATTGGAGCTTGGTGGAAATGCGGCACCCATTGCAGGTTCAGTAGCTAGGCCTTTTTCACTCGACACAACCATTTCCATGGCTCTAACATTGTCACCACTTCCGTGGTGCTCTGCTCCATGAGGTTCCCAGTCTCCAAGTGAGGGAACTTATCATCGTCAGTGAGGTCCCAATGTTCAAACTTTATGGTTGGCACATGGCCTAGGTGCAGGCCTTCCAACACAACATCGTCAGGGAAGAGTGGCGTATGGAGCAAACTCTTGGTTTTTTCCAGGTCCTTGCGCACTTTGGCCTTCCCTTTTCATGGGGGGATATATGCAGGAAATTTTGTTGCAGAGTGTGTAGTTTGAGTATCCTCCTTCATGCCTTAGTCTTCTTCCTCTACGATGATAAGGGCCTGCAAATCTTCTTCTTCCTCATCTGTGTCTATCGTCACAACTTTTCCCTTCTCTTCCATTCATAGTTTGCTATGCAGTGGGTTCCTTGGGGACATGTGTACAAGAGCCATTGCCTGCTTATCCTTCTAGGGTCGTGGTGTACGCAGTGATTTTGGGATCTCTAGCAAAACCCTGGGACCTTCTGGAACATCCTCCACAGTTAGGGTTTACGCAGCCTCGCTGGCAGTTACCTCTTTTATTCCCAATCGATCCTCAGTCGTTGTCATCGTTGCTAGGCTGTAATCTGTCACCCACAAATTTGGGGGCTGAATTAACACTTGGCTCACAACGCTCAGGGCTTTGTTCAATTGCTCAATTCTAGAATGACTAAATGGTGTTTGCTTGGTAGATTTTCAGTTCATTAATGCTCTCTTGGCGGCAGATTTTCGCAAATCTTTCCCATAAATCGCATCTTAAATATCTTCGGCCCACTCCATTTGGCCTCAAGTCAACCATCCCATCATGAACAGTGACTTCAACGGTCACTTTCTATCTAATCCATGCAGAAGCATAGTCCCCTGTGCGTAGTCGCAGACCTTGTGATTCTTTGCTTCTACATGTATCTCCAACATCGTGTAGCTCCCAGGCAAGATATTTTATAGTCCCGCGCTCCCTTCCAACTACCTGGAGCACTAAGACTGTCCTTCTCCTAGCTAGTCAGGTGGTCACACCACCCATGTGGGGCTCCATCCTATCCTCCATCATGGTTCTTGGACAATCTGCACCCTCTATGGTTGCGCATTTCCTCATTTGCAATGTCCTACCCTGGTCCCTATGCTTAGGAATATGTGGTCCAAGCCAAGGCATCAGACTAACGAATTCACGACGATAGTTCTTAAACTTGTTAGTATGATCATACGCACCTTGCCTTACCATCCTATTTTTTTCAGTAAGAAACTCTTCCTTTATTTCACCTTCCAACTTCTTAACCTCCGCGTCCATCAAAGCACTTTTCTCTCTTAACCATACCCTTTATTTCTCATGTTCGTGAAGTATACGTTTTCCCTATTGGATTTCTTCCTCAAGTCCCACGTGTTTTGTTTCTGGTGACTCTATGATTCCTTCTTTCTAGACTTCATGCACCATCATATATATGGGTGCTTCCATGCACAGACAAGGAGTTGCATGCTCCATAGGGATTACAACATCTTCGTCATACTTCAGCGTTGGAAGTGCCCGCACGGTCAGGGTTTTTCACATGGTCCTATAAGCTCATAGAACCATTGGTATGCACAGGTCCTAGTCAGCATGTCTCACATCGTGGACTATGTTCAGTGCTTCGCACATTTTTTCAAAGGCTTCCATGCAGATAATCTTTGGCACGCTTGGTCTTATCATACTTCATCATTCACACCATTGTCTTGCCCACCCTGTTTTTTCACTCCCATTTCCTATCACGAGGATGGTGTGCATTTGTGCAGGTTGCGAACCATATGCCTATACCCATCTGGAAAGGTGGCCATGTAGGCTGTTTCATCCACCATACCTAACTTTCATCTACATCTAAAGCTTTCCAAACCACATGAGCATCATCCTTTTGCATCCCTGCCAGTGCTCACAATTATGTTGTTGCGTACCCCACAACCTGTTATAGAATTTTTTTCCCTACAACCCCAAGCATGAAATGTCCATAAACCAAGGGCTCCTAAGTCCCTAAAAGTATTGTTCTAACCCCTAAAGGAACAAGGTCAATAGATTATAGCTTCTCCCAGAAGTTCTCCATGAGAAACTACTCAGAATTGGTCAAAACAGGATCATTGCAGCTGCTCCACTAGCTAAGTACGTTGCATCTCACCTAAATACGCTGTGAGGGTGCGTTGCATTTCAAAAGTCCCTTCTGTGGGGTGCGATGGGTGAGAAATGACAAATGGCAGTGTCATTCCGCGAGGTGGAGAGGCAATGGAAGCTTCTAGAATCTTTTCCTGTGACACTTGCCTCACTGAATTCGACCAAGGATGAGTAAGAGGCCCTCAGTCTCCAAGTGGAAGCAAGAACTGTCAGACAGAAGACACTAATCAAATCACAAGCTGACTCATCCCCCTTACAGATATCTATATATGGATCCCTCATCCCAGAGATCCAAAGGCTAGAATTTTGCATATTGTAAGGAATTGATGTTGGTTTCTAGAGACAAACATCAGATTGTTGGGTGATCTAAGCTTTGTTTGAGGTGAAGAGGGGCTTCTTTGCTCGGAGGTTGATGCTGGGTCGGAAAAACTGGTTGTAACTCCTCCTGGATCTTTTCTTTTTTATCAATAAAAGCTATTTGAGTTTTCCTCCATGCTTTTGTATCATTGATGCTTGTTACATTTGTATGGTCAATTTACATCTGATCCTAGATTGTTTATGATTATAGATCCATGTCTTTGTATAGTGCTATGCTTCTGTGATCTTACAGGTACTTTGTGAAGCTGGGCGTGCAAGGGAGAAGGTAGTTGAGGACTATCAAAGAAGAGAGGGATCGAATCGAAGGATTAGCGCAAGACAGAGGTTGGTCTTTCTGTTCCTCTCTATCTATAATTCATAAAGGAAAAACAAAAGTAGTTTTTCTCTATTTGTTTCTAAGGAAGTTGTCACACCTTAGTGGGATAGAGCAGTTCTAAATAGACACTTTTCCCTGTAACAAAATGGCGACTCCGCTGGGGAACTAATTAGTTTGTTTGTTTATCATTCTTTGTTGTCTGTTTCATAAACTTACAAGTAGCATTCAAACTGCATTTGCCATAACAAATGCAAAGTAGATAACTGCTACTTCAATCCATCTACCAGATTTTCTTTATGATTTAAACAACTGATTCACAAACTATCTGATTGCCCTTGTGATAGCTCTTAGATCCTCCTTAGATCTACCCCTGATTGTTGCATTACTGATTGCTTTTTACTCGGCCAAAACCCAAGAACTGAACTGCAAACTGTGACCCGGAACCCGAACAGAGTCTCGTTTCTGGCCCAGCGTAGGTATTGTTCAGAGATTCTGAATTTCAGCGCACTTCGCGTGTGGACAACCTGCGCTGCATTTCAGATTCTCTGTGTTACAAGTGCGCTGATTAGACTAGCTCTGTGTAGCTGTGTCTTCTGTGTTTCATTCTTTCCAGTTCTATTCCTCAATCTTACTGGCTATGATCAGTATATGTCTGTTTGAAACCCCTTTTCCTTGTTGTTATTCCGCCTCCTTTGTAGAAAAGAACTGTAGATGTTTTTTTGTGTTTGTTGAGTCATTTACAGTTCTCCTTTGCAAAAGTAGCATAGTCGTACTATCGTCCTTTGATTTGAATCTGTGGCAAGTGTTGATTTCGATCGTAGGAAAAAGTTTGATTGCTTCTGATGGTCGATTATCCTGTTACTATTGCTTTTGGTCTGAATTTGTAATTTTCTAGTGTCAAGAACAAGTATTCAATTCAAAATCGTAAGGTGTTGTAATCGTCTCCATTTTTTATTTCCAAAAGAAGCTTGTTGATATTTGTTGCTTGAAAAGAAATTTAGATTTGTGCATCAACTTTCTTTTTAGCATCCATATACTAAGAAAGTCGAAAACAAATACATGCATGTGCATTTGCAGATAGACAGTCTGATTGGCTTGATTTAGGAAAGTGCATTTAGAGTGTGCTCTTTGCTCTTTGAGAAAAGATTTTGTCTTTATTTTCCCTAGTAGCTAGGATTTTCATTGCATAAAAGAGATAAAAAGTTTGTTTATCATCTTAGATTGCATTTTAGGAATTACATCTACATCTCGTGGTGAACCCGAAAGGCAAACTTCATAAACAATATCAACTTAAAATAAATAAAATGAATCTAACAATGCTTTGGAACTTAACGCACAACATTTAGAAGTCTAGGCTAGAGACGTATTCCAGCTTCGTAAAGCCTGGTAACTGTTGTTCTCACTGATGGTTGGGTGATTCCTCCACTTTGAGACAATAAGTGCCAGTACGGACTTGTGCTCCCACGTACTGTCAAGTATATTTTGGGAGACCCCGATAGGCTTAATCCTTTATCCATAGGAAGCCATGTCTGTTGCCCTATCGATCACAATGCACTGAACACAGCATTCAGGAAGATTGACTGTCGTACTGTAAAAAGTATTCTACAGTTTTGCGATTGGTTTGGTACTCCCTCTACCTAGACTTCCAGAGCAGTCCCTTTCGTTCATTTTCAGACTCCTTAACGGAAAAGGTCCATCTGAGCACTTGTCACTTCAGGCTCATTAAAAATCGTAGGAGACTAGAGTCATCTTTTGTTTTTTCTCGACTCTTAAAAACTGAAAAAACAAGTTGTGTCAAAGCGTCTAAAATTTATTTTAAACAGAATATTCATTACCCTTTCCTACGTTGATCTTGGGTTTAGAAATGGAATCCACCAACCAATGGATTCCCCTTGAAGGAAATCCTAGTCCCTTCTCCTCTTGGGGAGATGTTGGTGCACCCCATATGGCCACATTGTCACTTCCAGGACTAACAATTGGTTTACCTGTATGGCTCTTCTCAACCTCTGTCGTTCAGAACACCGCAATTCCTGAACAATCGAATCAGCAATTAGATGAGTCCAGAGTTACCCACCAACCTTCTACTTCCTCTAATTCTTCCTCTCCTCCTTCCTCTTTGCTTGATGGGGCTGGTAAAGCCAAAAGTCAAGTACCTAAGGAGAAGAGAGAAAAGAAGAAGAAGGAGCCAAAAGCGAATGGGGGCAAACGAGTGTCGTCTAGCGAAAATCCACACACTGCATCGACCAGGCCTAAATCGCCATGTGTCGTTTGCAAAGGAGACCACTATCACAAAGATTGTCCTTGCATCCCTTGGATCTTAAGGGACCGGTCTCCTCGTTTGCACAACCCGGTGTCGTCAACCTCTGATGATCATGTTGAAAACACACCGTCAACTAGTGAAAGTGAAGCCCCAGGACAAAAAGGAAAATATAGATTTCCTTGTAAATTGTGTGAAGGCGATCATGCCGTCCACCGTTGTCCCTTCTTAGACAAAGCTAAAAGAGTTTTGGACGATCGTCCAGTTTCACCGTTACGACTTCCTCCTGGATATAAAAAACTCTTGCCGAGTCCGTCACTAGTTGAAAATCCGGCTCGCCCACTCAGGTGGTCGGCTGAAGCATCTATCATTGAAGATAAACCATCTGAAACCATACCATATGAAATTCAAAAAGTCAAGGCGGTAGTTGACCTGGTCTTGCCTTCAGAGGTTCCATCTTCAGATGATACAGTCACTGAAGAGAACAAGCATGACACCGTCCAAATTCTTTTCATAAGCACAAACTCCAACGAACATGGGGGCAATTTACCCGTTCTTTTACCACAGGAAGAAAGTTCGTCAGAGTCGTACCCGGCCGTCTATTCGGTCCCACCTCCAAGCAACCTAGTTGTATCCTTCGACTGGAATCAACTAGGCAGACCCCGTTTACCAGCTAGTGTACCATTCCGAATCATTGTTCAAATATATAGAATGGTTATGGTTGGTACCATCATAGATGAGGGGGCTTCTGTGAGTATCCTTTCCTCAACTGCTTGGAAAGCGCTTGGTTCGCCATTGCTTTTGCCTGAGATGAGAAATCTAACAGGTTTTGATAAAGGAACCAGTCAACCGTTAGGGATCCTTCCAATGTGCCCATAACATTGAGAGGGAAAACAGTTCACATGAACGTAATGGTAGTTCAAGGACCCCTCGATTACAATCTACTCCTTGGACGAGACTATATTTATTGCATGGGAGCAATTGTCTCCTCAATCTTTAGAGTAATGTGTTTTCCGCACGAGGGAAGAGTGGTCAAGCTCGTACACCAACTTTCATTTCCCGGATCATACAAAACAAATAGTCATATACCATCCCTAAATGGTCTTTTCACGTAAGAAATGTCTCAATCCCCGGTCCGTCCACCCGATGAGCGCGAGTGATTCGGGAGGACATGACTGAAACCCAGGGGGCATGCACCCTGGTCTGCTTCGACAGGAAAACTTCGGGTATAGGGTAGGTTTCCGTGAGAGAATATGACTAGTCTGTACTCCCATCCGTGATTGGAAGAGGGGGTTATTCTAGAACAAGATTCTCTTGTCAAAGTTACGTGAGTGTAGTAGCCTCCTTCACTCACCTTTGTCTATCTCGGTAAACATCGCCAAAGAAGTGTTTTGTTTGCACTGTGAATAGAACAATCTTTGCGGTAACCTGTAAGAGCTAGGCCTCTCTCGGTAAAACAAATGTTTTAACGGACTAAAGAAGGGGTAACCTTGAAACTCTGTTTTATACCTGGGGGCATGCAAACCTTTTGGAGTGCAAGCAAAGAGCGATCATTTATCTGTTTTTTGGATTGATCGTTTCCTAACTTGCATAAAGAAAGGATGTGGGGAAAAAATCTAAAAGTTGTCGTTTTTATATGAGACATTCTTATCACATGACTGCATTAATCGAGCAATGTTACCACGAGGTTCAAGCTTGTTAAAAAATAAACCCGCATCGAGCAGTTTTAGCACATATTTCAAGCTCGTTAAAAAATAAACATAAGACATAATCAAATGTTTCCCCCCAGCGTTTAAGCTCGTTAAAAAATGAACTATTCCCCAGTAAATAACCATCGTGAATGTAGTACTTCAGCCGTTAAAGCCTTGGTCGTGTTTGCATCGTCACCTCCACTTTTTCATTGGCTGATCATTCACCTCCATTTGATTGTTTACCCATTTTGAGGAACAGCTGCGAAGAGTGATTTCACTAGCCATCCTTGTGACACTGCTGTGATTGGAAAATTACAAACCTTACCTGGAATCAACTGCTACCCATTTTATCGCTCGTTCCTCAAAAGACGAGTCTTCTTTAAGCTCTTTTCAACTGACTCGTAAAATATGAAAAGATTGCCGAGCCATTGGCCTCTCCAGCTCGTTAAAGGGACAGGAAGTGCTATCCCTCCTCTAGATTTTAATATTTTTGGACCTGAGGGATTATTACACAAAAAGATCGAGCGCTTGTTTTATTCGGCTCGTTAAAAGTATCGAAAATTCATCCCTTCTGTATTGTTTTATACTTTTTCAGACTTAAGGGATTAGATGACGAAAAAGGAATTTTTGAGTTACCTTTACGTTCCTTTTCAGACTCTCTAAAATTGAAAAGGACCGAGTTATCTTTGTCATTAAACTCGTTAAAAAGACTAATAGTGACAAACTTGTCTATAGACGAGAACGAGTTTCACTATCGCTAGGCTCGTTAAAACATAGCGATGGGTTTGCCCGAAGGGAAAATTATAGAACAAGCATATGTTATCCTCCTCAAGCTTGACAAAAATAAAGAGGTACTGGTCAGCAATGACTGGGGAAAATTGGGAAGAAAACTTGAAGAAACTTTGTTGGTAGCAAGTCACTCTTGAACATGACACTTCCACTCCGTGTCCGAGTTGGGTTGGGTTGTTTCATTCACCGGTCACATCACCATGGTCATGCCATACCATCCACATTTGGGGTTAATGCTGCCAATCCATCACATCAGTGTCACCGATATGTTCAAGAGAAGTTATTCAGTGAATTCACCTGTGTCTCACCCACTACCATACATTATACTCCATTCTTTCATGATCGCCACCCTCAACCTTATATCACCAGATCGTTTTCACCTCCATTAAAATCATTTGCTCCGTTCCGTGTCATTGATGTGGGATTCATTAAGACCCTCCTATCACGGATCACTTCTTGTCGACATCAGCTCATTATCCAAGAAGTTGATCTAGGAACACCCCATTCAGTACTTTGAAGCTTGCATGCCTCAATGGAAAGTTTCTCACTTTCGGCGACAGGTTTACATCAATGGCCTTCAACCGAAAGATTTTGCGTGGTGTTCGACGCCAAGTCCTTTATTCACCCCACGTGAATTGTATTGCAGTACCTTGAGGGTCATTATCATTATCGGTGATTCCTCTCACGCTTGTTAACAGTTTACATCATTGACTAGTAATCAAGCGATGTCTTTCCATGTTCGACTTCAGAACATTTCTCACATGGATTGACTTGTACTTCGAGTGAAGATCGGACGAGATTGAAGACCCCGGATCTAGTTTCATCCATCTTGGCTGCGATATATATTCAGGGAAATAAAGACATTAAATGTACATCATTACCGCACAGATAATCATCCACTCAAAAGGATGATGGCTCTATCAGAATCATCAGTTTACACTCAGACGATTGTCTGTCCTATGTACATGAAAATGAATTTATAAAGCTGAGCATGGGAATGCCTGCCTCAGCTAGATCATGAAAATATTATGAAGATAATGTATTGTATTCTATCTTATTACAGGTCTCCTCCCAGCATTGAAAGAACTTCGGATCCACATAATAAAGCATTTCACCCGACACCAAAAGGTTAACGGCCTCATACTTTAGGGGCAACTGTTATAGACATTTTTGTGCCCTACAACCCCAAGCATGAAATGTCCATAAACCAAGGGCTCCTAAGTCCCTAAAAGTGTTGTTCTAACCCCTAAAAGAACAAGGTCAACAGATTGCAGCTTCTCCCAGAAGTTCTCCATGAGAAACTACTCAGAATTGGTCAAAACAGGATCATTGCAGCTGCTCCACTGGCTAAGTGCGTTGCATCTCACCTAAATACACTGTGAGGGTGCGTTGCATTTCAAAAGTCCCTTCTGTAGGGGTGCGATGGGCGAGAAATGACAAATCGTAGTGTCATTCCGCGAGGTGGAGAGGCAATGGAAGCTTCCAGAATCTTCTCCTGTGACACTTGCCTCACTAAATTCGACTAAGGATGAGTAAGAGGCCCTCAGTCTCCAAGTGGAAGCAAGAACTGTCAGAGAGAAGACACTAATCAAATCACAAGCTCACTCATCCCCCTTACAGATATCTATATATGGATCCCTCATCCCAGAGATCCAGAGGCTGGAATTTTGCATATTGTAAGGAATTGTTACTGGTTTCTAGAGACAAACATCAGATTGTTGGGTGATCTAAGCTTTGTTTGAGGTGAAGAGGGGCTTCTTTGCTGGGAGGTTGATGCTGGGTCGGAACAACTTGTTGTAACTCCTCCTGGATCTTTTCTTGTTTATCAATAAAAGCTATTTGAGATTTCCTCCATGCTTTTGTATCATTGATGCTTGTTACATTTGTATCGTCAATTTACATCTGATCCTAGATTGTTTATGATTATAGATCCATGTTTTTGTATAGTGTTATGCTTCTGTGATCTTATAGGTACTTTGTGAAGCTAGGCGTGCAAGGGAGCAGGTAGTTGAGGACTATCAAATAAGAGAGGGATCGAATCGAAGGATTAGCGCAAGACAGACGTTGGTATTTCTGTTCTTCTCTATCTATAATTCATAAAGGAAAAACAAAAGTAGTTTTTCTTTGTTTGTTTCTAAGGCAGCTGTCACACCTTAGTGGGACAGAGCAGTTCTAAATAGACACTTTTCCCTGTAGCACCACCTTGTGGGTGTAGCGCGCAATACCCATTTCAAAGCGTTGAAACATTGTTGTTCTAGCACTTCTCTCTCAAACATGCTCAGGAAATCATCCATTGTTGTCAACTCATCATACATAAGCAACTCTCTTACCTTTGTTGTCATGTAGCATAGCGACCTTATCATCATGTTGCAGTTGAGCATGGTTACCTCGTGTAGCTGGTTTTGTCAGTGTTTTATTTCCTCATCCGAGTCTGAAGTACAGGAGCTTTCGCGCTCCCATGAAATCCTACCATTTGTTGTAGGATTCACCCAATCCTGTTCTCAATCGGTTATCTTGTAGATACAGTCTAGATCATAGTTGCTCTCATCATCATGCACTGGCTCTGTGTAGCGTGATCCTTCCGCAAGGTCTAAAGGTACCACTACGCGTAGTGACTTTTTCTTAAAAATCATCTTAGGCTTCTTCAGGTTTATTACTCCATTCATGTCAGTGGCCCAATTCATTCCCAGTAGCGTGTGATAGGGATTGTTGTCATCAACAATATCTATGACTTCAAAATCTGCAAGCACGCTCACACCTTCGATATCTACCGTTATTCCATGTAATCTTCATATTGGGAGGATCTTTTGCTGGTTTGCCATTCATAATTAAATAGGATACCATTGCAATGCAGATCTGCCCATGCACTGCCATGTCTGATTTGGTAGGACATTCATGTCCGATCTTAGATCCAAAATCACTTGATCCATTTCATATTCTCTGATTTGCGTAGTCAATCTCATCTCCCTTCCTTTTCGCATTGTGTGTTTCCCCAACTTTCGGACTACGCACATTCCCTTGATCCAACACATCTAGTGATGAGTTCTTACAACCCTTTCACCACTTTGATGTCGTGCAGCAGCTTCATGCATGTCTCCAGGAAGTTAGTGAGCATTGATGGGTCCATCTCCGATTCTATTTTGTATTTACTACTTGAAGTGGAGGCCTCTATGAAGCTCTTCTTAGCTTCCACGATTGTCTCCTTCATGCGCCCCAAATCGAACTCGGGTTCCTTTGTTGGAGCCTTGCAAACCCAAGCACTCTCTTCAGGCTGCTTGCCCTTGTCATCTCTTGTTGTAATACTACTTCCTAGCATGATGTTTACATTCGGGTCCTACTCACATGGCTCAGACCTCATCGTTTGCAGGTTTTGAGTCGGGGGAGGTTGGAGTGTTCCTTTATCATGCAACCTCGCTATCAGTGTGGGGCAATCCTCCGTTTCATGATCAAACTAGGTACAATATAAACATGATGCTCTCGTCAGATTTGTACAATCACGGGCTAATTCCTTGGCCCTCTGCAGTTATAACAAATCAGTTCTCTGCGACCCCTTCCTGGTCCCATTCCACCTCGACCTCGTCTGTGCCCTTGAAATCCAGTGTGCGCTTTCCCTGCATTTTGATCGAGGGCTCATGTTTTAGTTTGAACTCTATAGGTAGGAGTCCAATCCATCATCAATTCATAACTTCTATAGGTGAGCTCATCATGGCCTATTGACCTGTAGAAATTATAGAAAAGCTGTTGGGATGTATGCGTATACTTCTGTAATAGGTGGCAGTTATCTGTGGCATACCTTGCTCATATCTAAAAAATCGTGCACCATAATGCAGGCACCGCGATCAGTCCTACTTGTGCCTCTGGTCTCAATGGCATCGACCCTCCCCCAGCCGAGTAGTTCGCGAAGACTGGACAATGGTCCTTGTCATGTCCTTGGCCTTTGCACTTTATTCACCATACCTCCTCGCGTGCTTTTGGGCGAGTTGTACTATCTTGTTTCGAGCTTTGCATCTCTAGAAACAAATTCTTCAATTTCGCGTGAATTTGTTGGAATTTGGCTAGGATCTTCTATCGGGGTCTTGTGCAGTCTCATTGCAATCTCCAACGCTTCGGCCTGAGTGGATAGCTTCTGTTGTGATAACGCAGTCCTTAGATGCGGTGTTAATGATGCTACGAACCATGTGTAGTGTTGCCCATCCATTAAGGTCATATTGGCTTCATGAATCATATCCTTCAATCTCTTATCCAACTCCCAGGGGGTCTCGCCTAGAAGCATCACAATTTCCTTAAACCTGATTATTGACTATGTCTCTGATTTTGGCTTTCTAAATTCCTTGTTTAGTGCAGCTTGGATATCCATGATTCTTGTGTTTGGATTGTCGTTCGAATGCTTAATATACCATGTCATTGTGTGATCCTGCAAGGCGCTAACCAGCATTACTTTCTTTAGGTTGTCATTCATGACCCCTTGCGCTTCCCATACAGTGTTTACCACAAACCAAAATTGGTTCGGATCTTCATTCCGTACTCCTTTGAAAACTGGCAACTTTATTGTGCTCGCCATATTGAACTGTGGTGGTGGTGGAGGTGGTGTGGGCAAAGATGGGGATGAAGATGGTGAAACTGGTGTGCTGTAGGTGGGGGTGATATATGTGGAATTTGTTGTCTTATCATACTGATCGCACTTCTTGGTCAAACTTTTGCGAGCTCTTCCTTGCTTTCTCATTGAGATGAAATCAAGGGGCTCATTTCTATATCTGTACTACCTTCGGTTCTATAGATCCTCCCACTTCGACTGGCCCCAAACATCAATTTATTTGCATAACCCACTTTTCACATAGTAGCATCTTAATCCAAGTGTTCAAATATTTAACGTACCCTTGCGGTCCTTTGAAGCTAATTGAAGTGTCTACTGCGAACTTGGTGATAAAACCTCCTATAATTTGATCGAGCCAATGGTACAAAACACACGCGATATTATCTTCTGATGCTTCTAGTATGTGCACCAACTCTGGAGTACACACAATAGGTTTTTCAAGCATACACCTTCCTTGACTATCTGCTAACTTTGTGATCCACTCATACAACTTAGAGGGGAAGGATGCAAAGAAAATTTCATGGATTTCCATATACAAGTAGCGCTCTAACCACCCTTCCTTCGATACTCTCAAATTCCTATTTTCCTACGCCACGAACTCGTGAATTTTTCTGTCCAACCACTCTTCAATTTCTTTCTTTGTTTGATTCCAGTGAGACAATATTAGACGTCTCTTATGGAAATCCCGGTCCTGGCAACAGAACCATTTATTGGCTTGTTGGGGCCTGACCCAGGTTCAGAGGTGATTTAGGCAAAAAAATCTTAGTACTGCTGGCCCTTTCAGCAACAGTCCGCAAAGCGCATATTGAGGTCTCACCCAAGGTAGTATGGGAGGGTGCTAGAACCAGATTTCCACACCCTAGAGATGTCTAATGAGTTCAAGTGGTCTGCGGTTCGAACCTACACGCATGTCACTACGCGCACTTTCCCGTACTGTGCAGCCTGAGATGCGACCTTTGCGCAACCCTACTCGGGGGCCGAACACTGTTATTACCCAAGTCCTTACTAATATTCCAATGTTAGTTGATTATCTTAGTCTACCTGCATGCTTTAAGTTATACTTAACAATATACACCATTCATAAAGTTACGCATACTAAATAAACAATATATTTTCAATTTATATCAAGCATGACCCAAGAAAAAATACACAGAATTTAGATAAAACTTCTCTTTATTATTCTCTTCCTTGGTTACAGACTTGACTCTGCCCTACGCACTCAGCTATAGGGGTCTGGGCACTCAATAGTGGACTACTAGGCCTCTGTGCAGTCAACTGCAGAGCCTTCTCCTAGCCTACGACCCAAGACACTTAGACTCTTTCTCTTTTCATCTCCTTCGCTCTTCTTCGTTAATTGGTTCTCTTTTACACTTAGACCCTTGCTCTATTTATACAATTCCATGGTCCGTGGACCATGGGTAGGCTAACATTACATTACAAAACTAGGGCAAATAACCTTGTGACTCTATCATACATTTCACGCTCCGCGTCCGCAATTCACGTAGTCTTTACAACAATATCGAGTCAAAACTTGGGGTTTGAGCCCCAAAACATGTCTTGGGGGGATTCCATGCCCAACATCTTCCATTTTTAATTGTCCCATTATCATTTCATGAAACGCTTTAGCTCTATCATCATAATACCATTCATATAGATACCGAGACTTGAAATGTCTTTGGAATTCTTCCCATGAAACTATCTTCTCTTCTAAGGTATGTATTTTTTTTGCCTCTTCCCACTATAGAGTAGCTTTCCCTTGTAGCTCGTAAATGGTTAATCGATATTTTAAATTTCTCTCATACTAATACACTTAGAAATACATGGTCAAATTGAGGATCTAAGCCTCTGCATCCTCTTCCTTCTCTCCATCAAAAGTAGGAGGTTTGATTTTCCCAAACTCCCCTTACAGTTCCACCTTCTTCTTTCTTTTGTGATTTCTGGGATAATTTTTGTCTGAATCACCTCCACTTTTACACCTCTCTGATTCTATCTCCACTCTCTTCCTTTTTGTTGCTTTTGGTTGCATTATTCTATGACTAGACCTTCTGGTTAAATCTCTTATCATTCTTTCCTGCTCCTCACTAGCTTTTATCAGGCACTCATTGATGTTTCTGAGGTGAGTCAATTCTTGCTGCAAATTCGTGATAATATCCACAAATTGGGATGTTCCTGGGGTATTTCCATTTCCTAACTCTACATATAACTCCTCTCTTTTTGGCACCTATGGAGTAGGATCCTTAGCCATCCTGTGTTGTACCTTGTGTTCCTTTAGTACCTTATGGTCAATCACAAACTAGCATTAGCATTTTGATATTCAAATCGATTTTTGAAGTCTACACATAACTTCAGAATAGCATGGGAGTGCCTTTCAACCCTGGTTTTGCAACCTGCTTTGATACCATCGGTAATACACCTCTGTTCACCAAAAAAAAATTGATTTTCAATTTATAACTACAACTTCATCTTGGTTATTTTACCCTTATCAAATTTTATGAGGGTTAAGAGAAACCAATCTCATGGTATGCAATAATTTTATATTCAACAAAGACTTCCCGAGTGTATTGTGTGTGAAGATCTCACTTACTATTTCTTTAGGGTTCATGCCCATTAAATAATTATAAAATGTTAAAGTGTACTATTATGTGGTTCTTATCATGCCCTAATTATTGAGCTACCCAACTTATGGTTATTTTATTAATGTTTAATTTCCCTCATGTTATTCCTCTCCCACTATGCTATTGTGGCTAAATACCCACTTTCCTATGCATAAAGCATGGTATTGCACATGGTTATTTTTAATTATCTACTTATTTAATGACTAAATTCTTACCTTGTTTTCACATGAACCCCTTGAAATTTATATATGGGTATGGTTTATATGTGTAACTCGAGACCTACGTTAGTATTGACACACTTTTCCTCTTAATCTCTTAGCACAGTGGCATGAAGGATATTCACAGTTATTTATTTATTTATTTATTTATGCACAACTACTTAGATATTAATGTTTAAAGCTACACATAGACCTTAGGTGTCAACACAGTGGAGAAAGGGTCAAGTTTTTGGGTTTCATAACATTCGTAATGTGTCACATGCCTCACTCCCATGTGAATACCACATGCCCTATTATACTATCACCACCCTACTGTCAGATTGGAATTGTACTCATCCAACGACATACGTAGCTCCTCATCACTTCTACCCTAATCGACTAGGTGCCCATCCATTTCCATTGGAACTTATTTCTTAATTCCACCTTACTAGTGTTGACTCTTGTAACACAACCATGGGGGTAGTAGCAACAAGAAAATTTTGGACTATCGTGGCTTTCACCAGGTTGTCCTCGTATCCCCACTTATCCTAAGTGAGCGATTTAATTTGCATTGGTTTTGTGCTACTCTTCCTCATATTTTAGCTGTGTTAACTTATCTTATTTCCCTTCATTTGTATTCAATGTTTCCACCGTGCTAAGCATGCTAGTATTACGAGCTCTAGTCGAATCTCTGGTTACAATTTCACCTTGGATACTACAAGTAACTCTATTTTTTGTTCTTCCCCTCTTGTTGGTGTAATTCCTGCTACAAATTGATACTACTACAGGGTTCTAATTAGTCTCCCATTTTTCAATTTCATGCCAAGTTTTCAAGTATAAAAGAAATAGTTTCTTTTCCTCTCCCTGAAGGTGCAGGATTTGGATATTCTGTTCTCATTTTCCTTCATAATTTTGGAAAAGGGGGGCCTCGTTCAATAGGGAGGAAGGTATCTCTGGCCACCTTCCACGCTACATATATTTTGTATTACTCAACACACTAAGTATATGTTAAGTTGGCTAACACTAATGTCACCATTCAAATATTGTTTATTGAGGAACAATGATCCATGTAGCAACCCCTCTCTTCCATGATAGGTATCTTGTTTTAAGCAGACCCAGTCATCACATTTAATTGTTCCTCTCTGTTCCTGTAGTTTAAGTATATTTCTTCTCCCTAAATGTTTTCTTTTATTCCTCTTATAGTCTTTCTTCTCTTTTAAAGGTGATCTCGAATTGTGCTTAGTTCCGAGTTCTTATGTTCATGGTAAAAGCGTAAAAGTCAATTCATCTCCTCTTAACTAATATCTTCTCACTTGCATTCGGGTTGGTCCCCTTCATATCTCTGTTCCTCAGTGGTGTCACCTGTGTGTTTGGAATGATTACATTTCACCATAATGAATTATTGTTAAATTCTCTTTCTAAGATGATTCCTAGCCACAAGCTTGGGATAAATAACACCCAATTGGTACCTAGTTTTTTTCTTCTTCTGTTTACTTATTAACTGTAATTTATGGGTACATTTGTAAAAGGGGTTTATATACCTCCATCACCGGACTGAACCCATCACAAGTCTCCTCTCCATAAGGATCTCATGATTTTTCTTTCTTTTGTTCTTAAAAATATGGGTTTTGGAAGATTTCTCTGAAATAGTGTATTTTGTATATATATTTATATAACTGATGGATTCTCACTTCTTTATTTACTAGTTTAATGACTTTAGTTTTCAGCATGAAATATTGAATTTTATTAATGCCTTCATATCTTCTATTTTTTCCTAAATGTTCACATTATGAATTTGTAGTTATTCTGGTGCGATTAAATACCAAACCTCATTTCCTGAATTGAAATGAAACAATTTTTTTTTGTTTTAGATGTAATCAAATAGACTTATAACACCAATTGCATTGCATTGAATTATATTTATTTTTCCTTTGTGTTAACGATTTTCTATTTACAAATTATTGTTATACGTGCAAAATAATTTATTGAAACTTGGCATTAAAATTGGTTTTGGAGAGTGTAGAATAATTATTTCCCCTTCGCTTCCAACTTAAATCTACCGCACCTCTCCCCTGAAGGGTGTTCAATTCAACCTTGCTCTATATTTTTGAAATTCATTTTTCATCTTGGCCTGGGTTAAAATTCCAATACTATTTCAGTCTTGAATACTTAACTTACCGCTAGGCTCTCAGCAATATCTTTTAATTTATATTCTTTTATCATCGATATCGATTTCCTACATGGCTTGTGATGCCCGGCCAAAAGGACGTTAAACGATATTCTCTAAATAGTGGAGAAATTTTCCAGCATATTTCCACTTAAACTCTGAATGCTATGACCTACTAGTATAATTCTTGTCCTAATCCCCATACTCCTACTTGGTAAAAAAAGACATCGATACATGTGATTATAATTGTATTTATTATTTTTGTAACCTTACCCATGTTACCATTCTATTGTACTTCCCGCATGTCCACTCTATAGCATTTAGTGTTGTGGTTGTAAGCATTGAATATGTAATTTCTGTGGCCCTTTGACTCTCATAACGTATTTTGGGATTTTACCATACTTCTGGTAAATCACTAAGGATATGTATATATGAAATATAAAATAACATTTCCATAATATTTAAGTTAGTTCATGTTAGAGCATAACAGTGTACAACGGAAAATAAAAGACAAATACAGTATAAAAACCATACACAAATGACACAGTGATTTAACGTGGTTCACCCAACCAATCTAGGCTACGTCCACCAAACAGAGGCATCCGCAATCTTATTATTAATCACGAGATTACAAATAATTATTTCCTTATACTCTCTACTACCACACCCCAATATTTGTACGGACATATATTTTATAGCTAAGAGAATCCAAGTGACTCATAAATCCTCTCACAACAAATATAAGATGCATTAACTCTTTCCCAACAAATAGAGCTAATTTAGCAACAAATCCTATTGTTGTCACATACATGAGATTTTGCCCAATTTGTTAAAACCAAAAATCTCAGCAATCTCCACCTTGACAACAATTAGCCTCATACCCTGTTTCTTTATTATTTTTATCTTTTCTGCAAGCCAAGAGAAGCCAAACACCAATGTAGCTTCTCTAACAAAACTGGTTTCGTGAACATGTCTGCACAGTTCTCCTTTGTATGCACCTTTTCAAGAGAGACTCCCCTTTCAATGATAACCTGTCTTACAAAATGGTACTTGATTGGTATATGCTTTGATTTACTATGATAGGTTGGATTCTTAGTCAAATGTATTGCACTTTGACTATCACAAAATAACTTGATGTTGTCCTGCAACCTACCAAACTCACCAAACAAACCTTTCAACCAAATTGCTTCTTTGCAAGCATGAGAAGCAGCAATGTATTATGCTTCAGTAGTGTATAAAGCAACAATGTTCTGTAGCTTTGACATCCAGCTAATAGCTCCACGTGCAAGAGTAAAGACATACCTCGATGTTGACCTTCTCTTATCCAAATCACCTGCAAAATCAGAATCAACATATCCACAAACAAATTCACTACTTTTATTATAAGTGATACAATAATCACTTGTGCCTCCCAAATACCGAAGCATCCATTTCACTGCTGACCAGTGTTCTTTACCTGGATTTGCTAGATATACCTGCTGACAACCCCAACAGCATGTGAAATATCTGGTCGAGTACAAACCATCGCATACATCAAACATCCTACTACATTGGCATACGGAATTCGAGACATATATTCCTTTTCTTCATTTGTATTAGGACATAAACTGGAAGAAAGCTTAAAATGGGAAGCTAAAGGGACTAACACAGGCTTCACATTGTTCATACCAAACCTCAAGAGTATTTTCTCAATATACTTCTGTTGTGATAGCCACAGCTTACCATTGCTCCTGTCTCTGAAAATCTCCATGCCCAAAATCTATCTTGTTGCTCCCAGATATTTCATATCAAACGTCCTTGCCATCTGAGCCTTTAACCTATTGATCTCGACTATGCTTTTGCTTGCTAAAAGCATATCATCAACATATAACACTAAGATAATGAACATGCCATTATTTAATTGCTTAAAATAAACACAATGATCATATTCACTTCTTATATATTTCTAACTCAACATGAAAGAATCAAACTTTTTGTACCATTTTCGGGGCGACTGCTTCAGGCCATACAATGATTTCTTGAGCCTGCAGAAAAATTTCTTATTGCGATGCTGAACAAACCCTTCTGGTTGTTCCATATAAATTTCCTCATCTAAGTCTCCATGTAAAAATGCAGTCTTAACATCTAGTTGCTGCAATTCTAAATCAAGCAAAGCCACTAATGCTAATACCATTTGAATTGAAACAACTTTTACAACTGGTGAAAATATCTCATGGAAATCAATGCCTGCTTTCTAAGAAAAACCTTTTGCAACCAGCCTCGCTTTGTACCTGTCCTCAGTATCATTCACACTCTGTTTCAACTTGAAAACCCATTTACATCCCACAGTTTTCCTGTCTTTCGGAAGTTCAACCAGATCCCATGTGCCATTCTTACCTAAGGCCATCATTTCGTCCTTCATGGCTACTTTCCACTTGTCACTTTTCGAACCTTCTACAGCTTCCTGATAGCACAAAGGTTCATCATCATTAGCGGTAAATGCAACTGAAGTAACATAATCATCATACCTTTTAGGAGGGAATTTGATTCTTGTAGACCTCCTTAAGGATGTTTCTGGTGCTTCCAAAATTCACTGACTACCATCTGTAGGAACTTCTTCATGATCAGCATCTGAGACCTGTTCATGATCTACATCTAAACCCTATTCATGATCTGATTCTGAAACGTGTTCATGACTAGTATCTGAACTATGGTCATCATGACTATCATTAGAAGTGCTTTCAAACTGAATGTGCTAAAAATCAAATACATCATCCTGTTTCAATCTATTATCTACATCTAATTGTACAATAGAGGATTCATTAAACTTTACATCTCTGTTGATGATGATCTTGCGGGTAGTAGGATCCCACAATCTATATCCCTTTGTTCCATCACCATATCCAACAAAGATATACCTTTTTGACTTTGGATCTAATTTAGTTCACTGATGTTTAGGCACTAGAACATATGCATCACAACCAAACACTCTGAGTTTAGAATAATCACAAGGGTGAGCTTTCCATACCTCTTGAAGAATCTTGAAACCTATCGCCGTGAATGGTGATCGATTTATCACATAACAAGCTGTAGCCACCGCTTCTGTCCACAATTCCTTCTGCAAATCGGCGTTACTCAACATACTCCTTGCTCTCTCTAAAAGAGTCCTATTCATGCATTCAGCAACTCCATTTTGCTGAGGAGTATAAACAGTGGTCTTATGTCTCTCGATCCATGCATCCTTGCAATATTTTTCAAACTCCTTGGAAGTAAACTCACCACCATTGTCAATTCTTAAACATTTTATAGTTCTACCAGTGATGTTTTCTACCAATGCTCTAAACTGCTTGAAAATTGTAAAAACATCAGAATCCCTTTTCAACATGTAGACCCACACTTTCCTAGAAAAATCATCAATAAATGATACAAAATATGACGAGCCACCATATAAGGTTGTAGGGGCTGGACCCCAAACATCTGAACGGATATAATCAAGTATTCCTTTACTAGTATGTTTTCCTGTTTTAAAATTTTGCTTACTTTGTTTTCCAAACAGACAATGTTTACAGAAATCTAACTTTCCAGACTTTAGATTAGGAAGTAACTTGCGATCAGCCAAAAATTTTAACCCTCTTTCGCTCATATGGCCCAACCTTTGATGCCATAAGCAAATGGAACTACTGTCATGTTCAGACGTCGTAGACACATGATCTGACCCTGTTCTTCCTTCTAACTAAAATAGATTTCCTACCTTCTTAGCTTTCATTACTAGTAAAATACCTTTGTAAATTTTCATTACTCCACCTTGAATTACAATTTTATATCCATTTGTGTCAAGTGCTCCTAGTGAAATTAGATTTTTCCTTAAATCTAGTACATGTCTTACATCAGTTAACATTTTGGTTGTCCCATCAAACATTTGCGGTTGTATACTCCCTATTCCCACAATATTACATGTGACATCATTACCCATGTACACGACTCCATCATTAATTGATCTATACGTATTAAACCATTCTCTATGAATACACATGTGGTTTGGTGCACCAGAATCTAACAACCAATGTTGATCATGATTTGAAAAATTAACTGATAACACTTCATCACTCATACCTGAACCAAATGCCGAACCTGCATCTGTCGTGTTTGCTTCCTTCTTCTCTGTCGAAGAATCTTCTTTAGAATTTTGTTGTCACTTCCAGCAGTCCTTCTTTAAATGCCCCGATTTTCCACAAAACCAACACTTTACCTTACTCTTCTTCCCTTTCGACTTTGACCGTGAGTCGCTTTGCCTGCTGAAGCGTCGTTCTTTAGAACGACCTCTGACCATCATTGCTTCTGATGTAGAGGTATCTAGATTCAACCTTCTCCTTGTTTCTTCAGATAATAAAGATCCAAGTACATCATCAAACTCAAGGGTTTCTGATGAACTAAGACTTATAGAAGCAACAAAATGATCCCATGACTCGGGAAACGAGCACAATAAAGTAATAGCTTTATCCTTTGATTCAAATTTTACTACTATACTTTCTAATTGCACCATGAGAGTATTAAAAACATTCAAATGATCAGTAATCGATGTACCTTGCTTCATTCGCAAATTGTACAACTATTGCTTTAGGAGAATCCTATTGGATAAGGATTTGGTCATGTACAACTTCTCAAGGTTCATCCACAAACCAACAGCTATTTTCTCTGACACGATATTAAACAAAACATCATCTGCCAAACACAGCAGAATAGCACTCACTGCTCTTTCATCCATCTTGGTCCACTCATCATCTGTCATGTTGTAAGGATGTTTGGACTTTCCCATCAACGCCTTCGCCACGCCTTGTTGCACAAGCAGATCATACATCTTCACCTTCCAGATCTCAATTTTTTTCTTTCCATTAAACTTCTCGATTTCAAAACGAGCACTCTGAGTTTTTGCCATATTGTATCAACCAAAAAACAATCTCCAATTCCAACTTGTTAATCAATCAAATTAATATCTACCAAAAAATTGCCTTTGCCTTCTACTATACTACCTTTACTTTATCAAAAAAAAATTGCCTTGCCTGTACATACTACAAATTATAAATCAAAAACAAATAAAAGTTTCAGTTTTACCAACAAAGTCCTTGGTTGGCGCGCGTAAGGGGTTTTGACGCGTCCTCAACAGCAGATGATCCACGCGACTAAACTCTTCAGATCAGCGCAAATCAGGATATTAGGCTCTGGCGTGATTATCAAGCTCAGATCCGCACCAATTGGCGCTCCTATTCCTTAATTACCCATGCCAATCCGTTCACTACCTAATATTGGCGTGGCTATTTCGCCCGAAACCGTGCCAATCGCCAAATCTCGGAAAAAACTCCACCTGCCGCTCTGTCGCACGCACGCACTCACTCCTCAACACGCTCTGATACCAATTGTTAGAGCATAACAGTGTAGAGCAGAAAATAAAAGACAAATACAGTATAAAAACCATACACAAATGACATAGTGATTTAACGTGGTTCACCCAACCAATCTGGGCTACGTCCACCAAACAGAGGCATCAGCAATCTTATTATTAATCAGGAGATTAAAAATAATTATTTCCTTATACTCTCTACTACCACACCCCAATATCTATATGGGCATATATTTTATAGCTAAGAGAATCCAACTGACTCATAAATCCTCTCACAACAAATATAGGATGCATTAACTCTTTCCCAACAAAATAGAGCTAATTTAGCAACAAATCCTATTGTTGTCACATACAAAAGACTTTTCCCAATTTGTTAAAACTGAAAATCTCAACAGTTCAAACAGTGAAACGAGTATTTTAAGGGATGAATCTACCCTAAGTTCGATGGAAATTACACCTGTAAATATTTATGCCCATAGATGATAACTTTATATTCTAAGGTCCTTTAATTCGTATTCCTAATAATAAAATACAAAATTTCCATTTTAATAAAATTCAATAGATGATCATAGAAATTTCTAGTACCATTCACATATATTAAATTAAATAAATGATGACAATAAGTTCTAGTAACATTCACACATAATAATTTATTCAAATAAATTTTCATAACAGAAAATATACCCATATTCACTACTAGAAGAACTCTTGGGACTGAACACTTTTGATCATGACATTGAACTATCTCCATCAGTGCCCCCGAGCTGAGATTTGCTTTCGAGGGAATCAATAACCTCTTGTGATGCTAGATAATGTATTTTTTACATTACTTCCCTTTCCATATTTTTTTTCAAAAAAATATTTCCTCCTTTTGCTTCAAATCCCCCTCTCTATCCCACAACGCTTTATTCCACCATCACTAAGTGTTTTTCTACAACATATTTATTTAATTTATTTTCTCTTCCATCATATTAAATCTTGTTCATCTACTCCAAGGTAATTTTAGGAGTTATTTAAGGGAATATTATTTTGATCTCATCCACCATCATTAGTTTCCGAATCTTAGAAAGACACTCTTAACTCTAGTGTTTATTTCCGAAGAAATTTCAAGATTTTCTTTTCATTAATAACATTCATTTAATACGTCATCATGCTTTATTGTTCACTTTGATTCAAATCCATCATGAATTTATAGATGTCACATCTAAATATAGTTCATTCTAAAAAGAAAAGTCATTTACATAAAAAATAGGGATATTATAGGGAAGTACTCAAAGACCATATATATTTTCTTAAAAGGTAATCCCATGATTATTTTATGTCTTTTCACTAGGTGTCAAAGATGTCACACTAGTTGGTTTTCTCCTTTCGTGGGTTGGTATTCGCTAGAGTTTGCAATGAAGGCTGATACTCAACGATATGTGCGGCACCCTTTTCAAGAAGGAACTTATGCATAAGGGTAGGAGTCATGAAAAATAAGCTATCATGTAAACTTCCTAAGGATATGGCTCCAACGCATTCGATGGATGTTTAATATTCTATTGCTTGTTCCTTGGAAAACACATCCAAAATCCATTTGACCCACTCGTGCAAATTTGTTCGGCCATCATTTCATAGTTTCAACAAAAGTCAAGCATCAGTTTTGTTCTAAGGTTATTTCATGGGTGAATCAGTCAAGGAATTTCTTGATCTCTATTGGTGAGCCTTCGATAAATCGTTCATGTGATTTTGTGAATAATTCTACTATAGATAGTCAATTACTCTGCACACAGTTTTTCAGATAGTTATTAATTTTTGTCTCCCACCATAATTGTATCTCCTCCAATGTTAGAATTTATCCTTGCATACTTTTGTGACTTGAGTTCTAACTACTAGAAATAGAACCAACGTTGTAATCTATTGAAAAGTGAGTATAGTTACTGGTAGTATCGACAACATCTAATCACATAACAGGAATAAGTAATGATATAGAGATACACTAATGGATAACTAACGAAAGAAATCTGATATGTTATCTCTTATTATCCAAATCAAGACTGATACATTGATGTATAGATAGATATATATAGACTATTGAGATAATTACAACAATCTAATTGTCTCATTAGACACCCTAACTAATTCCACATTGGTTAATAGTTGTGACAATATATTTTTATCAACTTGACTTGGGTTGGTCGACTTAGGACTATGCTAACTAGCTCCTTTAACACTCCTTTACTTTATCCTCTAGCATCCTCTTTTGACTTATGAACAATCTAAGACTATCAAAATCTATATGTTGTATAATGAATATAAAATTTAGGGAAAGTATACAATTAATTACATAAGTGCATGCATATAAATATGCACTATACTTCATTACCATTCCAAATACACTCACAAACATACACATTTTTTTATTTAATGTATAGGGATAACATGGATATTCCATGTTTCCTTACATGAAAGTATTTAGTTCCATTCCACTATATAAATATTTTAGTATTAGTCCTTGGAAGAAATCTTGTATATATTACATCAGTTGAACATAATATACTACAGTAATGCATCATTTCTTTCGATCTGTAGTATATTTTTAAATAGAAATTACTATAGTGGAAACACCAAATATGTAGCTAGATAGCTAGAGAAGATCATATGTCCAATCTCATGTATCCTACTACATTGTGATTCTATTATAAAATTTCCATTAATAACTAAATGTGATACACACACACACACACACACATATAGTTATTATTTAACACCCTTATGATATGAAGAACAACTTCTATTGTTTCACTTTTGTCGAATTTATATCTCAAGCATAATTCCTTAATTATCTATATATCTATAAATTTAAGATTTAAAATATGATGATTCTAATATGAACTAACTTAGCTATGCATGTATCATTTAGTCTCATTCTCTGATCTAATTATAAATTTCTATTAACGTATGACAATTCTCATCACTAGAAATTATATTTAACAATTATTTCTTCTATGCATTTTTATAGAAATTCATATAAACATAGCAACAACATATGGAAGAATAGTTAGAATATGCATGTAGAATTAAAAAATATACAATTCATTTCAAATATGCAACGTTACATCTATTCTATCACTACATTTCATTAAACAACTTTAGATTTAGTAATATAACATAAACATGCATTCATTTAACCATACTTACTACTTGGGGAATATTCAAGAACAAAGAATGTTCCACCCAACAACTATCTCTCTCCAATATCCTCCCCCGAGATAAGATCTTCTTGCCTACAAGAATAAAAAACTTATTTTCTTGCATAGTGGTTTCTCTTATACATTCTTCCCAACAAATTTTTTTAATAGTATCTATCTTTAAGGTCTTCCCGCCTTTTTCCTAGGCCTTTTCTTTTAAATTTTTGAAAACTATTGTTTTCTTTTTATTTAAAGCATGCCTTTTCTCTACCCCCATGTTTTATTTTGATTTTCACCCATCTTAGCATTTATGTCTAGCTAAGTAATTAAGATAATGTTTCTCTCCCATTATGTTAATATATTTAACTAATTTATTGTAGGGATTTTTAGAAGACTTTTTAGGAAGGTCTACCATGTGGACTTTAACCACTTAATGATTATTTTATGAGTCAAAAAGAAGTATCTAATACTCTAGTGCTCTTTCCTGAATATTTCTAAACAATTAATTTATTAATTGAATAAATAAAACATAATTACATCTAAAAATAGTGATGTCTTAAAAAAAAACATAGGGGGTGTTTCATATTCCCCCTCTAAAAATAGGCACCATACTTGGTGTTTCCTTTCAGTTTCTTTCCTTCTGGAACAATATTGGAAACACCTCACACATTTTTTCCTCCATGTCAAAGGTAGCCTCCCTCGGGGTAAAGTTCTTCCTGCACATCTTTGCCTCCTAAGATGTTAGATATTCTAGTTTCCCTATGTTTTATTTAGCATGGACTAGTTATATGTATAATCATTTGTGGCTTATGTATCTATATCCTCTCTTATTGAATTTAACTTGCGAGATTTTATTTTCTTATTAAAAGAAGGGACTGTATTCCTTTGGAAATAGCACACACAGATTTTCTTGTTTAAATTATTTAGTTTACAGATAATTACCAGTTACAGTTGTATCTCAAGCAATAATAGTATTCTGCGTTGTTTTCTCAATATATTTATAGTAACATGCCTTTGATGATGGAAATAAATATATTTTTCTTTCATGTAAATTATTTTATACTATTCAATATAGACGAGGATGATTATGGGTATTTATGTAATGCAGAACTCTAACCTCCTCCTTAGCTCCTAGTTCTAGTAATATACGAGACATAGGGTTTTCAATAATGGACATATATTCTACAATATTATCCTCTAACCTGTTCAATTCCCACTAATTCCAAAAACTTGTTTCCTCTACAGTAAATATATATAACAACACATACACACACACAAACACACATAAAACTGATCGTCTTAACAAACTTATACTAAAACATTAGACACTAATCAATCCCTACAATAAGAAAACATTAGTCAATAAATATTACCTTTATTTATCACATAAACCTTCAACATCTTTTGTTATGCAATCATAATTCTTTTGTTAGAAAAATTCTTTTCTTTTCAAAAATAGGATGGTATACTTGTAAACATACATACATTCTACTTGCAATCTTCTCCTACAAAATACATAGTTAACATATAGAGTAACTTTTTCGAGAAAAATGCAATTATTTCCGTTTTTCTTCTTTTTTTTATAAATCAACCTACTCTTATCTAGATCCTTTCTCAAAAAAATCATAGGTCTTCATGTTCCACCCAACATTGAACCCAACAATTGTTGGTTCCCCCCCAAGTTATCCCCAAACTATGAGGAAAACCAAGTCACAACATGGTTCATTACCAATAGATTTCGTATCCTAAACCCTTAGCAACATCCTACTAAAATATCTAAGTTCTACCAATATTTCTCTTCCACTAGAATTTCTTTTCAAGAAATGGAATTTCTTTTTAATCTATCTTTCCTTTCCATTTATCCTAGAAGTAACTGGTAGAAGTAGTATTTAATTTTCTTATTCCTACCTCTCTAAGAACAACTAACTCCAATTACTCTCCATGATAGTTAGGGGTTAATATCTCATGTTAGCCTCTAACCTTTCCTCGAGAGGATTAGTAACTTAACACAATTTCCTAATTTTCATTTTTATCAAATAATATTTACTGTATACCATTCATCACATGTCATTCAAATCCTACAACCAAAAATTAAATAACATAAGATAAAATAAGTGAAATATTAGTGATTTTCTATGGGTATTACACTTCCATTGCAGTTTAACCTAGGCAATGGCTCAATTTCATAGCATGGTTTCTCTTCGATCTAATATTGTAGTTATTTGACCTAGACATCTCCTTTTGGTTCCACCTATATCACATTCCAATAGATCACATGAGAACTATCATGAACATAATTTTTTTATAAAGAAACTTGAAAAACATTATGATGTTGTGTATGACAGTGCTATCTAGTAAGCCACAGACCTAACTCTAGATAGTATCATAAAGGGGTGACAAAATCTTGGTGCTAGTTAAGCACATGTTCCTAGTTTTAGAGTTCTCAAATTTGGTTTGACTTTGATGTATACGTGTTCTCCCACTTTGAATTATTTGTGCATTCTCTTTTGATCTGCATATCTCTCTTTCTTATGTTGGGAAGTCTTCAAACATCGTCTTATTTTCTTTATTACTTGCACAATTTCCTAAAGAACATAAAATCTCAACACTGACCTATATTTTGGCTAACTCAAGCTTAAAGGAGTGTGACACTTCTTCCCATACATAGATTCAACTGGGCTCATATTTATAGACACTTGACATATGATATTGTATGCAAATTCGGCTAGATGAATGTAATCCTCCAACTTTCTGGGTCGATCCATAACATAAATCCTTAACATGGCTTCTAAAATATGGTTTGTCCTTTTTGTTTGACCATCTGTTAGGGGATTCTAGGAAGTACTAAAATTGAGTTTCATACCCATTCCTCCCAATAATTTATTCCATAAGATAGTAATGAATTTACCATCTATATTTTAAATTACTACTTTAGGTATTCCATGTAATTGAAATATTTTCTTCATGAATATGTCTCTAATTTGGGTTGTCCAAAAAGTAGAGTGAACAGGTATAAAATGTGTTTCTATACTTAATTTTCCATAATGACCATAATAGAGTCATGTTGTCTTCTATTTCTTGAAAGACTACTAATGAATTCTAAAGAAATAACCTCCCATTCCCATTACGGAATGGGTAATGAGGTTAAGAGTCTAGCTGGGTGTTGTTGGTCTACCCTAACCTGCCAACACTCTAAAAATTTACCCAAATAGTCAACTGATTCCTTTTTCATGCTTGGCCAATCAAATTCCTTTCTTAATGTTGAAATCATTTTGTAATATATAGGGTGTTCTGCATAAGGCTTCCAATGATGTTTATTTAAAATATGTTATATCAGTCCAACTTCACTAGGAACCTAAATTCAGTTCTTAAAATTTAGCAAATTTTCTTGATTTTTTACATAACCAGGTTGTTTAGTATGTTGTAATTTTTGCTATAATTGTAAATAAACTTCATCTTTCTCTCTTGAAATTTTTATTTTTTCTATTTCAGTTAGCTAGTTTACACTTCTACTTAGGGCGTCTGCAACTTTATTGTATTTACCATTGATGTGCTCGATGTTAAATTCAAATTCACTTAAAAATTCTATGCACTTGGCTTGTCTAGCATTCTAATTAAATTAATTGAAAAAATATTTTAAATTGATATGGCGAGTGATAAGTGTAAATCTTTTCCCTAATAAGTAGTGCCTCCACATTTTCAAAGTATATACAATAACAACTAATTCCAAGTCATACACAACATAATTATTTTAATCGGGTTTTAGTTTTCTTCATTCATAAGAAACCACATAGTTTTCCTGCATTAACACACCACCCAGTTGCTCAAGGAATGCATCCGTACCCAGAAAAAAGTCTCTTTCTAGATCTACAATATTAAAAAATGGTGCTACTATCAATAGATGTTTTAACTTATCAATACTATCTTGAAATTTGGTTGTCTAGTTATACTTCACTCATTTGTTTTGTAAGGAGGTGACGGGATAGGATAATTTGGGAAAGGCTTCAATGAACATTCTATAATACCGTGTAATTCCCATGAAGGACAGGATATACGATAAAACCTTAGGTACTTTCCAATTTATAATGGCCTTGACCTTTTCAAGATCAACATGTATGCCTTATTCAGAGATAACATGACCCAATTACTAACTTTTGTGTTTATAGAAGTATCATTTGCTGAAATTTGTGTATAGCTCGTGTCCTTTAAATGTATGCAATGCTATTCTTAGATGTTCCTCATGTCCTTTTTGAATTTTCAAGTATATAAAAATATCATCTATGAAAACCAATACAAACTTGTCTAGGTACTTACTAAATGCGTTGTTCAGTAAACACATAAAATTAGTAGGTGCATTGTAAGACCAAAATGTAATACTACAAATTCATAGTACTCATAGCTAGTTCAAAATGGTTTTTTTGTGTATGTTCTCATATTTCGTTATGAAACCAGCTCAAGAAAAGATAGAAAAGGATAGATCAACGCCTTAGAATTCAGCCTCTTCGAGGGGGAAACCTCCTTTACATTACATAAATTAACAATTCTTGGATGATACAAATGAAAAGACCTCCTTTCTATATATAGGAGTCTAAGGGGTCATAACATAATCAGAGCCGACATAACAATAATAATGTAAGGGCACAATAATAACAATAGTGGGCTTCTATGGGGCAAAATAGTAACAATATGGGCACTACATGGGTACAACGATATAATAAGTGGGTTGTACTAATAACAATAAGGGTTTACACTAGTAGTATAGGGGCCTAACATGCCCCTCTCCTTCAAAAAGCATTGTCCTCAATGCTTGAGTAGTTCTTGATGCTTCTGTATAAAATTCTTGTCCTCCCATGTGGAATCTTCAGCGGGTAAGTTCTTCCACTTGATGAGATACTCTGAAATTGGTCGATTTCGTAGCTGTTGGGTTCTTGTTTCTATGACTGCTCCAGGTTCCAATATGATTTTTCCTTCCTCTTAAATTTCTAGCAATATTGTTTGAATTGAGATCTTTTGCAACTTTTGAATAAGTGGCCATACTTCTTCATCCTTCTTCCATTCATCCCTTGCTTCGTTTATCCAATCTGGTTCGATAATAGAAATAGCACAAAATAATGCTTCCACATCCTCATCCTTTCTTGAGATTGCATCTCCCACCACATTTTGCTTCCCTTTTCTGTAGATGATTTCAAAGTCATAACCCAACATCTTTGTGACCCACTTTTGTTGCTCTTCAGAGGATAATCTTTGTTGTAAAAAGTATTTAAGGCTATCATGATCCGTTTTTACCTTGAAGTGTCTACCCATTAGGTAGGGTCACCATTTCTTAAGTGCATGGAGTATTGCCAACATTTCCTTCTCATAAATAGCTTTGCTTAAAAAATTTCCCTTTATTGGACGACTTTCAAAAGCAACGGGTCTTTCATCTTGCATTAAAATAGCACCAATTCCATTTCCTGAAGCATCACATTCCACAATAAATGTTTTTGTGAAGTCCGGTGTAGCTAAGATCGGTGCTTGGCACATTGCCTCTTTAAGATGTTCAAAGGCCTTTGTTGCTTCTGGAGTCCATGAAAATGCATCTTTCTTCAATAATGTTGTTAGAGGTGCTACTATTCTCCCTTAATTCTTAACAAACTTTTGATAATACCCTGTCAACCCGAGGAATCCTCGCAGATGCTTTATGGATGTGGGGATTTTCAATTCCTTAATGGCTTTAATTTTGCAAGGGTCTACCTTAACTCCTTCATGAGATACAATATGACCCAAATATTCCACCTCCTGGACTCCAAAGAAACATTTGGATCTTTTTGCATATAATTGTTTCTCCTTCAATATTTGTAGCACCTTGTCAACATGTTCAACGTGATCCTTCCAAGACTTGTTGTAGATTAGTATATCATCAAAAAATACTAACACAAATTTTCTAAGGAATGGTTTGAGAATTGAATTCATCAAACCTTGAAATGTTGAAGGTGCATTGGTAAGGCCAAAAGGCATGACCAAAAATTCATAATGACCCTCATGAGTTCTAAATTCTATTTTCGGAATGTCTTCAGTCTTCATTCTGATTTGATGATATCCTGAACGAAGATCCAACTTGGTGAAGTAAATTGATCCATGCAATTCATCTAGTAATTCATCAATGACAGGAATGGGGAACTTATCTTTAATAGTGAGCTTATTGAGCTCCCTATAATCCACACACATGCTCCATGATCCATCCTTCTTGTGCACCAATACTACTGGAGCAGAGAAAGAACTTTGACTCGGTTGAATTATACCAGCCTTTAGAATTTTTGCAACCATACGTTCAATTTCACTCTTTTGGACATAGGGATATCTGTACGGCCTGATGTTTGGAGGAACACTTCCTGGAATCAGATGAATAGCATGATCATGATCACGCATAGGTGGGAGAGAGTCTCAAATACCTTGGAATGATTGTCCAGGAATTTTTGGAGATCTGGAGAAATAGATGATTCCGATGTGGAAACATCTAGCGAGCATAATTGTGAAATTACACCTCTTTGCTCCTTTTTTAGAAGCTTTGTCATACTATTAGAGATGATTATCATTCCTTGTTTCCCTGCAATACCCATTAATTCAATTTCCTTTCCTTCCGTAGAAAATTTGATGAAAATTTCTTGAAAATTAAAAGATATTGTACCCAGGGATTGTAGCCATTGGACTCCTAGTACAACATCAACACCTCCCATTGGAATGGAAAGCATTGGGCTAGTCAATACATATTCTCCCATGGATAGCTTGATATTATGGCACTTTCTAGAGCATTTTGTTGCTCCTCCATTTGAAATCATCACTTGAAACTCTGGTGCTAGATATAGGAAGCAATTCAATTCTTTTACTACCTTACAATGAATAAAATTGTGGGTGCTTCCTGAATCAATCAACACTATTACCTTTTTCTTATTGATTTGTCCTTCTATCTTGATGGTTTGAGGAGTGGTAATTCCCGCCAATGCATTACAAGATATGGTCGGATTTATTTGTTCTTCATCTAGGCTTTGTTCCTGGAGTATATCCTCTTCTTTTGACCTTTCTTGCTCCTTTTCTTCTTCCTCTTCACAATCTATGTAGAATAATTTCTTCTCAGAACACTTATGACCTTTAGTGTATTTGCTATCACAATTGTAACAAAGCCCTTTTGCTCTTTTTTCTTCCAATTGTTGTGGTGTCAACCTTATAGGTTGTGGAAGACTAGGGGCAAAAACACTTCCGTCTTTATAGTTGTGAGTGGTATGCTTCCTGGTTGCCATAATTTTGCTTTCCATTTTTCTTGCTAAACTGAATGCCTTCTCTAATGAATCAGGTTCCAAAAGGCGCACATCATGTTGGATATTATCCTTTAAAGACCCTATGAACACATCAATCCTATGCTCCTCTGGAATATCTTTCACCCTTATGTTCAATTTTTGGAACTCCTCAATGTCCTCCATTATTGAACCCTTTTGTTTGAGACTTGTCAATTGGCTAAAAAAAGTGTTGCTTTTTGTATCCTCATAATGTGCTATCAATTCTTCCGTAAAAATTGCCCAAGTGATAAATGGTTTACGAGAGCAAAGCCATTGATACCATACAAACTGATTTGGTTCCAAATATAAAGTTTCCATACGTACCTTTTGTGTGTTTTATACATTATTGAGATCGAAGAATTGCTCCATCTGTAATATCCATGTGGCAGGATCCTTGCCATTAAACTTCCTCATATCGATTTTTGGAATATGGTGAGTCTTCGATCCAACATTAGCATCTATGGAATCATGATTAACATTTCTTTTTTTCTCATCATGAGTTTCCTTTAGTACCCTTTCACCCTTAGGGACCATTTCTTGTAGCAACTTATTCATATTTACCTTCAATTCGTCCATGTCTGTCTTCAAATCTATCTTCAAATCATCTATCTTAGCTTCCACGTCAATCATCTTAACATCTACGCCTTTCTTTAAGCAATCCATCTTAGCTTCTACACCTTTCTTTAAACCTTCCATCTTAGCTTCTACATCTTTCTTTAAACCATCCATCTTAGATTCTGTTCCTTTTTGTGCAAGGGACAATTGTTGCACTTGGTCTTGTAATTTTGATATATCATGTTGCATTTCTTCCTCTTCTTCATGATTCATGCTAGAGCTTTCAGCTTCCTTACTAGGTGTTTGCATTTTCTTTCCTCAAGGCATCAGCTACTGATAATAATGCTCTACTATGCCCTTTTAATTCTTTCAAAATAAATTTTCAAACCAAGCTTAAGCAAAAATTTAAGAAAATCTACACACCGTTTTCACTTTGTAGGAGCTCGATATTGCCTCTGATGTATCTCTATACTTTCCAATCATCTAGTTCTGAATTTGTGAGTTGTAGTAGCCCTATGTGTCCTCTTTCCAATGCCACAAGTCTGACCCAAATTGGATTCTCCAAGGAAGAGTTATGTGAAATCTCCCATAGTGACTTGCTTATACACTAGTTCAGTAAAGGGAACTTGTATGACATGCCACGAGTCACTGTTTCGACCTTTGGATCTAAAACATGCATACAGGAAACTACAGTCCATCCTCTTTCTGTACCTTCTTACAAAATTTCAATCTGATCCCCAGAGAGAAAGTTATGACAATTTTCCCTAGGTCACCTATTTTGAATGTAATTCAGGAGTATGCAAAAAGACCACCTTCCTCAGATCATATCTCCGCAAATATCTTGCGAAAAGCTCTGAAATTCAGACCCAAGGTTCAACGCAATTTCTTCTCAAATGATTTTTTTAGGTGACTTATGAAACATCACAGAAAAAAAGTTGTAGTGAAAAGGCCAAAATGACCTGTTTGGAGCAGCGAAACCCTAGAATCCAAAGCTCTGATACCAATTGTTATGAAACCAGCTCAAGAAAAGATAGAAAAAGATAGATCAACGCCTTAGAATTCAGCCTCTTTGAGGGGGAAACCTCCTTTACATTACATAAATTAACAATTCTTGGATGATACAAATGAAAAGACCTCCTTTCTTTATATAGGAGTGTAAGGGGTCATAACATAATCAGAGATGACATAACAATAATAATGTAAGGGCACAATAATAACAATAGTGGGCTTCTATGGGGCAAAATAGCAACAATATGGGCACTACATGGGTACAACGATATAATAAGTGGGTTGTACTAATAACAATAAGGGGTTACACTAGTAGTATAGGGGCCTAACATATTTTATCCTCAACTGGTGATAACTTTATCGAAGGTCAATCATTGAGGATATTGTCTCCCGTCTGAGTTGAGGAAACAAATCATTAATGTAGGGTAAAGGATATTTGTTCTTAATGATCAATTTATTCAACAACTGATAATATATGCACATCCTGAGGGTTCCATCCTTCCTTTTAACAAAGAACATTGGGGATCCCCAAGGGGAAATGCTTGGTATGAGATACCCTTTATCTAACAACTTATGTAATTGCGTTTCTAGCTACATTAGTTCAAGAGTAATCATTTTATATGGTGCCTTTCATATAGGTATAGCTCATGGTACCAAATCAATTGAAAATTCTATGTCTCTTTTTAGTGGTAATCTTAGAATTTTTTTAATTTTTTTAGTGTTTTCTCCAATCTAGAAAACAAAGAGTTTACAATATTTTGGGCAGTTATTTTGAGTTGTAACGATGAAATATATCTGGTGGATATAGGCCTATATATGCCTTTAACTATTTCTACATTTCCTTTATCACTTTTATAGGTTATAATCTTTTCTAAACAATTTATTACAACTCTGTTTTTCTCTACCCAGTCCATGCCTATCAACAGGTTATATGAATTTAGAGGAAGTATATTTAGGCTTAATTTAGTTTTACAACCATTTAGTTGTACAAGACACTATTTTATAAAGCTAGCTACTTTTTTATTTATGCCTGTAAGTAACTAGAGTAAGCATGAATTTTTAAATTTTCCAATGTTTAATTTGGATTTTTCTACCACTTGTGGACTAACATAACTAAGAATATGTCTTGGACCTACTAGTATACATATAGGTTGGTCTAGCATAGTAGCTTCAAATTAAATCATGGTTGATGGATGCTCACTTGTCTTTCCTCTAGTGTAGCATTGATATTTGGTATATTTCTAGCGATATCATTTACTATTGTTGCCTCATGTACAACTTGTATTTTTTGAACATATATAGTGTTGTGTGGATAATTTCTCAATTAATGGGGTTCTCAACAGGCTCAAAATTTTAGAGGCTCCATTTCTCTTGTACCAGTCATTCCCTTATTATTCAAATCAAATTTTTTATAACCAATTTGAGATTGTGTATGTTGTGGTTAGTTATTCCAATTGAACCTTTTCCACTGATGGTCTCTCCCAAAGTTCTTCATAATATAGGATTTTGGCTTCTTTACTCCACTTGCAAATTTATTTTATCTTTAGTAAACCATTAGTTTTTACCCTTCATTCTTGTTTTTAAACTACTGATAACAGAGTATTTCTTTTCTTATAGCTTCATCGATGGTCTAGGATTTGCAAATTCAATGCTTTCTTTATAAGAGAGTGGAAGACAATTCAAAAATCAATGTACTTTCTCTTTTTCCTCCTTGATGTAAGGAACATATATTAATAGGTTGGTAAAATTAACCACAAGTTTGTTGATTCTTGATTGTTCTAAACTTAAGTCATGAAATTATTTATCACGGTCATTGTAATATCTTTCAGTCAATATTTTTGTTTTGAACTATTTCTAAAATTCTTCGCAAGAGATTATTTTCTAATCAAGACTATGCACTAGCTTTGCTTCCTCCCACCATCATGCGACTTTTCCTTGTAGCTAATAGACTCCTAATATGGCCTTTAAGTTAATTTCATATTCATATACTTGGAAATACTTGATAATATTTAACAACCAAGATTTTGCATCTTCTTCTTTCTCTGCATCAAAGGTAGGTGGTATTATCTTTTTGAACTCTCCTTGGGTTTATGTTTTCTTCATCTTTTAGGATCTGTTATATTTTGGAGACATTTTTACAAAATCATCTACACATTCAAATTTTTCATTTTCATGTTGACCTATCAATTTCATTTTAAACATTTTTCCTCTTTAAGGGGCCTTCCTTGCACCCTTCTTCCTCTGTATCAAGAGGTTAGTGGCTTGAACTTTTAGTCAAATATTTTATAAGATTCTCTTGCTCCTCGCTTGCTTTCAAAAATAATTCATGGAAAACTCTAACATTGGCCAAATCTTCTCTTAAATATCTTAAAATATCCATGAATTGGGATGATGCAAGTGGATTTTCCCCTCCCAAATCAACCCAAACCTCTCCTCATTCAACAAGAGTTTGGCCAGAGTCTTCTTCCATGTTTCACTTCTTTTCTACATTTTATTGTATCTTATTGCGAATAATAAAATCAAATTAGTTTTTTCTAAAACATAATAATTTTCGCAACTCACTTTTTCATTGTGGGTTGCCACTTAAGCCTAGTTTTTGAACCTACAACTTTGATACCATATGTAACATACATCATATAAGAATCCAAAAAGTAGTATCATGTTTATTACATTTGACCCTTATTAAATCTATCTCACTATAGATTCTTTAATGACTTTAACAAATTACTTAAATTCCTTTGAATGACTAAATAACTTTCAACAAGGAAGAGTTTCTCTCATTAATTCAATGGTCGATATTCTATAATCACTTTTATTCCTAACCATAATCCCACTTCAATACACATATCATAGCCTTAATTACTAGCACCTTTTAACTATGATTTTTCTCCTTTGTTACATTCATGTGGGATATATGAAAATAGTTTTGCTTGTTGGCCCACTTTTTACACTTGACGCTCATATTCATAGGCCACACAGTCCCTTTCTTTGCGAACCCATGTGACTCTTATACTTATGCAATTTCGACAATGGAGATCTTGTTTGTGAGATGTGAGGACAGAGGTTGATTAGGGTTTAAGCTAATTAAATTACCCTACCCTTCTTAGCTTTACTTGACCTCATTTGTTCTTTCCATTATGCTAGAGCACCACTATGTTGTTTAGCAAAGTGTTATTGATTTTGATTAGAGTAATGGTCATATGGCCTTTATTACACATGTATCTCTTCACCTTAGACACTTGTAATCCTCAGGATTTCATCTTAGATGCTTGGTGATTTTTGGAAGTCTTTATACCATGCATTTTTCTCTACATTCATCCATTTTTATTTATAATTGATATTCGCAAGGGATATCAATTGTTTATTTGTAATATTTTTTCTTCTCCAGGAAGGAAAAATAATGAGCTTGATTCCAAAAAATTATTGGCTTCCACTTGAGTCACTTGGGGTTTAGATTTCTTCTTCTAAGGTAACATCCAAAGATGCTTTTATCTATATTTTATTGTTATAGTTTTTGACATTTGGAGAGGGATTTTTAGGTTGCATATGGATTTTTGGCCCAAATTCTTCTACTTGTTGACTTGGTTAATGCAGAAGTAATTTTTCTTCATCCTCTTACCTCTCGAATCGAGGAATTCATTTATATTGGGTTTTAGTTTAAGGTTTTAACTATAACATAAGAGACAATGTTGGGAAATGGGTTTTAGCCTTCTCTTAACTATTTTGTTGAATTACTTGTATGATAATTGTTTGTAAAATAAGAGAGTTGGTACAACTTTCTTTGCTTTCGAAATTTTTTGGCTCTTGGGCTTTGTGGAGTTTCTCCCTTCTGTGTATTATTATCTTAGAATGAGGGTTTCATGATTGAGTTATGATAAAAATTCATTTTAACTAAATATACATAATTTATTTAAAGTATTTCCTTTGTTTTTATTTTTCGCGCTTAATGTTTTTATCAAAATCATAGTGCTCTTTTCCCACATTCATTTTTCAATGGCATACATAACTTATTAGTTGATTTCTCTTCATTCTCTAAAGTTTTTTCTTATTATTCCTCTCTCATTCACTTCAATGTCAATGTGTGTGCATAGTTTTTGGAGCAAAGGCACAACCTTGCTCAGTAATAGGTATATCTCCTTTGAACTTTTTCTCCTTTCACGTTTTAATTTTCTATTTACTTTAAATTATATAAAAAAGATTAAAGTCCTAACCCCAACCTGTAAATTCTTAGCTTTATGTATGGAATTTGACTGAAATAGTTTTTAGGGTTAGTTTGCACCCATATATTGTTCCACAACAGATTTTAAAGTTTGAATCGTTGTTCCTATAGGTTGATATGTTGAAATACTTTATTTCTCTTGAGGTCCCGATGGCATACTGTTATGAGCTAAAACAATTAACAAAAGAAAATATATATGTTTTCCCTTTTTATATTGAAGAGGTCTTTCTTTCACTTTGTTCAATATGGCTACTATTTTAATAGTTATCTCTATAGTTAAACATGTGTCTTACACCCTTCCAAGGTTATTTATTTTTAGGTTGTTGTTTCTCTCTTAATTTCCTAGTTCATCTAGAACCAAAAACTATCTTCTCTTTATGTTGATGTAGATTTAATACCATTCCTATTTTGGTATTTTATTATTACCTCGCCAAAATATTTGTATGACTCTTCCTTGATTAAATTTGATGTTTTAGGAATAGACTATCAATTCATACCTAATATACTATACAGGAGGGCTTCATTGGGAGAGAAATACTATACCACGTTCATTCATATTGGGGGATGTATATTGAAGAAAAAATGATATATTATAATGAGCATATAATAGTAGGTAAAGGATTTTTATATTTGTAGGTGTAAAAATGGAGCTAAAAGGTAATGCAAAAATATAAAGTTGTATAAAAAATGTTAGTGAAAAAATGGAACGCATACCTACAATATCTATTGAAAGTAGGCATTTTTTAAGCTCATAAGTTGTATTGGGTTTGCATTGGTATGGGTATAACAATGTGATTTTTATAGGTATCTTCCAATATGTAGTCAAATTAGGGGTGTTGTTTAGTATGCCAAAAATACACATGATATATCATAGGTTCATTGAGTGAAGACCCCGTGATATTGTAAAGGATTTAATTGAAGAAATAAATTTCTTAATTAGTTCTTGCTACTTGAGGACTTTATTTACTTTACTCATTTAATTCATGTATCCTCTTATAGTAACTTTCTTCACATTATTCACTTATTAAAAAGGCTTCAACTTATTACTCATTTATTGTCACTTCCCAAATCCTCTTTTGACTTATGAACAATGTAAGACTTTAAAGGTCTATATTTTGTATAATTAATACAAAATTTAGGTAAAGTATAAAATTAATTACATAATTCAATATATATAAAGATGCACTATAATCTATTATCATTCCAACTAGACTCACAAAAAAAAAGAAATTATTTATTAAATGTGTATGAATAACATTTATATTCCATGTTTCCCTACTTGAAAGAAATTAGTTCCATTCCATTATATAGATATTTTACTATTAGTCCTTGGACGAAATCTTGTATAGTTTACATAAGTTGAACATATCCCACAATAATGCATTCTCATTTATTTTGATTTGTCATATATTTTTAAATAATTATTGTACCAACGGAAACACAAAATGTGTAGCTAGATAACTAGAGAAAATCATCTATCCAAATACACTGTGACTCAATTATGAAATTTCCATTGATAACTAAAAGAGATAACTTCCCTGATATATAGATTATCTATATTTATTCTTGATTTTGTTTTCAATGATTATCTAATAGCCTTGGGTATGAAACATAACTTCAATTCTTTCACCTTTGTATACTTCATATCTCAAGAAAAATTCCTTAATTATCTATATCTCTCCATAGTTCAAACTCAAAATCTGATAATTCTAATACGAATTAAGTCAACTATGCCTATATAATTTTGTCTCATTCTCTAATCCAATTACAAATGTATATTAATCCATCACAATTATTATCACTAGCAATTATATTTAATAATTTTATCTTCTATGCATGCATATTGACATTCGTATACATATATCAACAACATATAGGAGAACATTTATACTAAATATGAATAACTACAACACACACAATTGACAATAGACATGCAATGTTTCATTTATTCTATCACTACATATCATTAAACAATGCCATATTCAACAATAGAACATAAACCAACCTTTATCTAATTGTAGTTATTACTTAGGGAATATTCAGGAATAGAGTGTGTTCCACCCAACCATGAACTGTCTCCAACATATCCACTTTATCTAAGACCTTCTTTCATACATGACTCAACAACCTCTTTGGTTCGTCAATGGTTTCTCTTATAGATTCTTCCTCGTATATTTTTTTAAGTAGTGTATTGCTTTACAATATGACCGCCATTTTCCTAGGCATTTGTTTTAATTTTTCGAAAACTATTCTTTTATTTCTCTTTAAAGTACATCCATTCTCTCCTAATGTGCTTTATTCTGCTTTTTACCCAAGTCAACATATATTTAAGATAATATTTCTCTCCCATTATGTTAATATATTTAACAACTTTTTCTTCGGTATTTTTAGGAGACTTTTTGGGAAGGTCAACCGCATTAAGTATAACCACTTAAAAACTTTTTTATGAGTTGGAAATAAGTCTCTATTATTTTAGTGCTTTTTCCTAAATATTTCTAAACAATTTATTTATTAATTTAATAAATAAAACATAATTAAATCATTGCATAGTTTCGATCATGTCTTCCATAGTCATTATGTTTAACAATAAATTAACAATGTAAAAATAGTCATGTCAGAAAATGAAAAATATAGGGGTATTATAGGATGAATTGGGTTATGAAGAAATAAACAAATATCACAAAGTTATTGGTAATGAAACTCTAATATCATGTTCATTATTACTAGATATAATATAATTTTTATGCATGTAGATAAAATACTAAAAAAAATTTAGACTCGGCAAATTCTAATTTATAATTTCATGTTATATATATTAAATTGAAAAATTAGCAAATGTAAAAACGTAATAATTCAAACATGTTTTATATATTTCTTGAAAGCAAATTTTTCCTCATAGTTTTTCTTTTAGTTCCAAGTCTCTGAGTGTTATATGTTTCTTGAAAATGGAAAAAACTTCATATAATTTAATAATCAAATGACAATAAATAGAACATAAATGCACCTTTTAGAAAATTTATCACTCTCTTTCACTATACCTATTTTATTTTTCTTCATCTTCCATTCCCCAAATATATTAATTAGATCAAATATATAGAAAGCGTAATAAAAAAGGGTTCTAAAATCATAGTATGAAAACAATTCATACCTAAATACTACATGACACTAATGTATATTGTATAGACATTTTTTAGCACTCACATATTATCCACTTTTTGAGTTGCAAACCTCATTGTTGTATGGTTCTAACATATATTGTATAAAAAATCTTAGCACTCACATATAGAAAGAATGATACATTGTTTAACAAAAGAAAAAAAAAATGTGACATGTTTTGCAAAATGAACTTATGGAGAAAATAACTCACATCATGGAGCTACCAGAATGACCAATGTAAAACCCCGAGAATAAATCCCTTTTGTAACCAACTCACCTGAAAAGTAATTAAACATGCATTGGAAATGTGCATATTAACAACTGCATGATAAACACCTCGCCAATACACCTACAGAAAAAATAACTAGAACACGTGGTTAAAATTGTCACATTACCTTTTAAAATTTCAACATATGTATTAGATTCTAACTAGCGATTATGATTTGTTATTTATATATTATTTTACACATGTGACCAATGCACTTGTGGGCATAATAAATAGAATTAGTAGTTAAAATTGTCATGTTAGCTTTCAAAGCTTTATGATATGTTCTAGATACTAAGTAATAATGACAATATACTATTCATGATATGTTATTAGTCTCTTCCTTGTTATAGATGATATGTACTAGATACTAACTAATAAAAACATTAGTTAAAGTTACAAAAACTTGGCAAAATAATCAAGAGTCAACGAACTTTGATCAAAAAGTGAGTGCTTATATAGTCTCTAGGGAGGTAGGGACTAATAACATGATGTACACATAAACAAAATTTTTCATGCCCAAAAGTTTAGTAAGAAAAAACCCAAAATTAATTGATTAATATTTAGTGTTATGCAGGAGGTAGGTGTGTGAAAGAAGTATGTCGGGAGGAATGTATGTGAAGATACGAACATTGCATTTGAGAGTTTATGTTTCTTACTTTAGACACCGGTTCTCCCACCCAACAGTTCTTTTTCATACACATTAAAAAGACAAACCATTTAATATTGAATAATAACTATGTAATTGAAAAATGTTAAATAAAAAATGTACTTAGTATTCAGGAAGCTTAAATAAAATGAAGCCATGTTGAGATAATAATTTTTACACTTAATCGCCCACCTTATCTCATAACCAATATACACGTAACCTAAATTTCCCATGCCGCAAATTTTAATAAGCCAAAACTGATAATTAATTGACTAATATGTAGTATGTGAGAATGTATATGGAGGTACAAAACGTTTGTTCTATGTTTTGGGCACCCATTCTCCCACACAACACTTCTTCTCCATATGCATTAAAAAGGCACTTAATTTAATATTGGATAATAACTATTTAATTGACAAAGGTGAAATAACAAATTCACTTAGAATTCATGAAGCTCAAATAAAATGAACCCATGTCGACGTAGTAATGGGGACACTTAATCATCCACTCTTATTTCACACCTTATATACAAATAACCCAAATTTTCCATTCCACAAATTTTAATAAGAAAAAAGTGATAATTAATTGATTAATATGTGGTATGCAAGAATGTATGTGGAGATAAAGAACATTTCCAAAGAAAGGTTTTGTTCCCTACTTCACACACTTGTTTTCCCATGAAACACTTCTTTCTAACACATATTAATAACCCAAAACAACTAATTAATTCATTAAATGTAGTGTTATGTAGAAACGGATGTGTGTGGGAAGATTGTTTGGATAGGGAATCTATGTGGATGAATAAAATTGCAAATCAAAGTTTATGTTCCTTATTCTAGACACTCATTCTCCTACAAAACACTTCTTTCTCATATGAATGAAAATGACACTTCATTTAATATTCGATAATAATTATTTAATTGACAAATGTGAAATCGCAAATGCACTTAGTATTGAAGAAGATCAAATAAAAAGAGTCTGCTTTGAAAAAGTAGTGGGGATAGTTTATCGCTGGCCCTTCTTTCACACCCAATATAGACACAACCCAGAGTTTTCAGGCCCCAAACATTAATAATACTGATCCACTAATTAATTAATTAATATGTATTATGTATAAATGTACGTAGAGATATAAAGTATTGTAAAAGAAACATTTTGTTCCTTGCTTTGCATACCTATTTTCCTAGAGAACACTTCTTCTTAACACACATTAATAAGTCAAAACTGCTAATTAATTGATTAATGTGTAATGTTATGTGAGAGGGAGGTGTGTGCTAGAAGTTTATGGTGGGGGGGAATTATCTATTACTTTCGCCACACACCTGTTGTCTCATACATCACTTCCTCTTCACATGCATTAATAATCCCGAAAACACTAATTAATAAATTAATATGTAATGTTATGTGAGAGATAGGTGTGTAGTAGAAGTGTACACAAGGGAGAATTCTTTGTTCCGTGTTACATACACCAATTTCCAACACAACATATCTTCCTCATATACATTACAAAGAAACTTCATTTAATATAGGACAATAACTTTTTATTGACAAATGTCAAGTCACAAATGCCTTTGGTATCTGAGAAGCTCAAATAAAATGAGCCCGCATAGACATAATAGTGGGCACAATTAATCACCCACCCTAATTTCATGCCCTATATATATGTAACTAAATATTTCCATGCCCCAAACTTTAATAAGGAAAAACCACCAATTAATTGATTAATATGTAGTGTGAATATGAAAAATTGTGAAAGAAAGTAATATTCAACAACTGTGAATACCAAAATTTTCCATTTTTCTAGAGAACCTTTCCATCCCAATATCAAATAAAATGTACTTGTAAACCAAAATTTTCATGGCCCAAACTTTAATAAACGAAACCACTAATTAATTCATTAATATGTAGTGTTGTGCAAGAGGGAGGCATGTGAACAAAGTATGTAGATGGGGAATGCATGCAAAGTTATGGAACATTTTGGGAGAAATATATTGTTCCTTGCTATGTAGACCCAATCCCCCGCACAACACTTCTTCCTTGCAAAGAAACTTTAATAAGGAAAAAACACAAACTTGTTGAGAATAGCAACAAGAAATGCTAAAAATAGCATTCAAAATATTCCAATTTTAATTTATCCTTGAATTAAAATTCGAATTTAATCTCACCAACTGCTTGAAAAAATAATTAATTAATTCATCTTGAGTTAATTAGTTGGAGAAATTCAAGCTAGAAGTCTTTGTGAATTCATGCAAAATTTATCCCTTAAATTAAGGATATTGTCCCTTAATTAAGGAGATAAGATTTATTTGTATTTGAGTTGTAATTAGTTAGCTCAGTTTACTAAGTTAAATCCAGTTAAATTAGTTCCAAACTATTTAAGGAAATAATTGTGAGTTCAGTCAGTGAATGCATGCATGCATCCAACTAGTGTGCTCCAGATATTCTCTCATCAGTAACTCATGCATGTCGATTCTGAGAAAGACACAGTTGAGATTAAAGATTGTGACATTGTACTATCAGTTGCATGACTTTTCCTATAAAGGAAACTCATCCATGCAGAAGGAATAATGTTCCTTGAGGATTGCGCAGTTTTATAGGGTGTGAGATTAGTGTGAGTGATTAGTGTTACACTTGGTAACAGTAGGATCATCCAGGAGAAACAACGCAAAGAAATAAGAGGCTTGGAGGGCAGAGGAGAAGGTTTGTGAGAAGCCTTTTTTGCCTGTGAGCATCCAGGAGGATTATACTGAGAGCTGGATAGCTGTGAGAGCTAAAGCTTTGTGTAATTTTGATATATTTCCACCTTGTATGATAGTACAGATAGTGGGGTTTTTAGCTGAGGCTTTCCCCTGAGTATTTTCTATGTTTCATGTGTATTGATTCTTCTTCTTATGGTTATATGTGTTTAGCTCTAATTCAACTCAATCTTTAAGCTTCCACAAGTTTGATAGTAGAAGTAGATTATAGTATTTTTCTTTGGCATATTGCAATATCAAGTTAATCTACAGTCATATTTCTACATAGATCTCAGAGGTAGATTTGTAGAGAATTTGAATAAATTCTACATAACTAATTGATTAATATGTAGTGTGAATACAAAACATAGTGGAAGAAAGTAGTATTCAGGAAATATGAGTACCAAGGTTCACTATCTTGCCACATATTCTTTGCATCCTGAGCTCAAATAGAACATACATGTAAACCAAATTATACATGTTCCAGTCTTTAAGAAGCCAAAATCGCTAATTAATTGATTAATATATAGTGTTATGTGAGAGGGAGACATGCCGAAGAAGTGTATGGAGGGAGAATGTATGTAGAATTATAGAACATTCCATGAGAAAGTTTATGTTCCTTTCTCTACACACCTGTTCTCCTCCAAAAATATCAAGTTATGTTGATATGGGCTCGTTTTATTTTATATCAAGATGCAAAGAACCTATGAAAATAGCACTTTGTCGATGATACGAAGTATTAAAGTTAAAATATTTTCATGTCTATGGACAAAGGTTATGAAAGTTTTGTTCCTTGTTTCAAACACCCACTCTCTTGCACAACACTCTGCTTCATACGAATTAAAAATACACTTCATTTAATATTGGATAATATCTATTTAATTGACAATTCTGAAATCACAAATGCACTTATTCCTAAAGCTCAAATAAAACAAAGCCACATTAACATAGTAATGGGGACACTTAATCACCCACCTTGGTTTCACATTTGATATACATGTAACCCAAACTTTTTATGCCCTAAATTTTAACAAGCCAAAATTTCTAATTAATTGATTAATATGTAGTATGTGGTAATTTATGTGGAGGTATGGAACATTTCTAAAGAAAGTTTTTGTTCCTTGCTTCAAACACTCATTTTTCCACACAAAGCTTCCTTCTCACATGCATTAATAACACAAAACTGTTAATTAATTCATTAATATGTAGTGTTATGTGGAAGGGAAGTGCGTGATAGAAGTGTGTGTATAGGGAATGTATGTAAAAGCATGAATATTGTGAATGTAAGTTTTTGTTCCGTGTTCCAAACACCTTCTCTCCCACACAACACTTCTTCCTCATATGCATTAAAAAGATAGTTCATTTAATATTGGATAATAACTATTTAATTAACAAATGTGAAATCACAAATGCACTTAGTATTTGAGAAGCTCAGATGAAATGAGCTCATGTTAACATAGTAGTGGGAACAATCATTAGTTGATCCTTATTTCACACACGATATACACATAACCAAAAATTTTCATGCCCCAAACTTTAATAAGCCCAAACCCTTAATTATTTGATTAATATGTAGTGTGAAAAAATATATGCATAGATACTGAACCTTGTGGAATTTTTTTTATTCCTTGCTCTACACAATTGTTCTCCCGATAGTGCTTCTTCCTGACACACATTAATAAGTCAAAACCGTTGATTAATTGATTAATATGTATTGTTATGTTAGAGGGAAGTGTGCACTAGAAGTGTGCTATGGGGGTCAATTTTATGTTACCTGCCCTGCACACCCATTCTTCCACACAACACTTCTTTGTCATATGCATTAATAAGTCCAAAATATTAATTAATTAGTTAATATGTAATGTTATGCAAGCGGGAGGTGTGCGCTAGAAGTGTAATGGGGTGCAAGGGGGAGTTTTTTTCCTTTATTTTGGACATTCTTTCTCACGAACAACATGTCTTCGTCATATGCACGACAAATATATGTCATTTAATTTTGGATGATAACTATTTAATTAGCAAATGTCCAATCGCAAACATAATTCTATGTTCGAAGGCTTAAAGTTAAAATAACTTGATGTGTACAAAGAAAATATCTTCTCCACCTCTGTTCTCTCACATAAAACCACTCTTTTGCACAACCTTCATTCTACACATATTAACAACTGCATACTCCTGCTCTCTCGCACATAATGCCTCTTCCACACTCCATTTCACACACACTAATGGATGCATACACATGTTTCTGTGCACAACACAATATATAAAGTTTAAAACTAAAAAAACTTTAAAATTAAATAAGAAGGAAACACACTACGAGTCCCTTTTTTAGTTGGCAATTTTTCTCTATCCGCACACCCACGTACATTAATTCCTCTGAGCGCCAAATCTTTTAATCAAATATATTAAACTTTTAACTTTATCATTGCTTGCACTTTCACACTCTCAAGAATTAAAGAGTGAGGTGTGTTGTAGTAGTGTCCAGGTATTGAGGGGCAAGTTGTTTTTCCTTGTTTTGAATACCCGTTCTCCTACATAATACTTCTTCCTCATACATGTTATAAAGAAACTTCATTTACTATTGGATAATATTTATTTAATTAGCAAATGTTGAATCACAAATGCACATAGTTGAGCTTCCTCTACATATTTGTTCAACAAGTCCCTTTCGCATACGTAAAAACTCTGCAACCTCATGAGTTCTGACATCATTGGGAACAACACTAACAATGTCAAGCATAAGAGTGTGAGTGTCACATCACTCACAAATGAAATCACCATTTACAAAAATAATCTTTTTTTATTTGAAAATGATTGGTGATGCAGTGACAAATACCGGAAGCAAATTACCCTGCACAAGGAGAATTATGTCACATCAAGAGTCCCTTAACAAATGGAAAATAAGAAATAAAATATCTAGAAATTAAAAAATTATTTTTAAATTTAAAAAAAAACTTTTCCTAAAACTTTAATGGAAATTATGAAAATTTAATAAAATAATAAAAAATCTACAGAAATGGACCACGATGCAAGCGCTATAGCGTATTGCGTATAAACTATAATAGAGTAATAAGTATTGGACTTTTTGCTATTGAAATGAAAATAAACATATACTACGAGTATGCTCTACAAAAAATAAAAGCAATGCTTTACCATTTATAAAATACTAAACGTAGTGTGCTGAAAGAGTAAGGGAAGAGCGTTTAGTAATGAAGGTGTCACATGGCTATTTAGAGCAAATCTTCACAGATCTAGCGCATTTAAACGTCGCAAGATTTCTTTAGATTTTAAGAGGTATTGACAAAATAATGTCATTTATTGTAAAGTTGTTTGTAGTCGAAAAAGAAACTCGTAAACCTTCGCATGATACGTGTCTAGTGGGGAAGGAATTTAGGTCAAATACCTTATGTCCCACTCGGATTATTGGAGATTTAAAATAAGGAGAATAAGGAGTTGTATTAGAATTTGGTGGAAAAATTTGAAGTGAAATCTTGATTTGTGTTATTTAAACTAATTTTTTTGATTGTATATATAGATTCAACACCCTAAAAATTTTTAGGGCACTTCAATTACACAGGATTATCCATTAAACTTGTGATTTCAATAAATTCCTACTTGATTTTAGAGAAAAATTTGACAGGAAAAGCTCATGTAAAAACTTCCAAAAAATTACACTAAAAACAACTCTTTAGAATAAAGGAAATAAATCTAAGTGTGTATTTACCTCACGAATTAATAACTCTAAAACCTACTTTATATCCACCCTTGTAGACGTGTTTAGAAAAGAGAGTATCTATAATTTTGTCAATTTACTTGTTTTATTTCTTTCCTTATAAACTAGTGACAAACGTTCACCACGTTACGAGGGACATTATTGATGTTTTAATAGACAAGGCACAAAAAGACATAATTTTCATCCCACATTCTTCTTCTGATCTATAAGGATGTGACACCATTCCTTCTACTCATATCGAGCCGAATTTAAAGTCTACCGCGGTTACCGTATTCACGTTACATGTCGTTGTTGCGAGGATGTGACAGCATAATTACTAAACTAGAGCACTGTACTTATATCATCTAAAATTTAGACTCTACCCAACTCACTATAATTACGTCATATGTGGTTGTTGCCTTAACAACTACAGAGGTATGCAATATTCTCTTGTTATCTTTGAGCAATGGGATATCATATGTCAATTATTCGGTGCCAAGGACATTTATTAGGAGGAGCATCGTTGAAATATCAACGAGTTATAATCATTTGATTAATCGATCCAATTTGATTGACTCATCGAATAATGCGAGCCATATTTCCCAGGCTATCAGGCCATAAATGAACGGGGTATACGTCGACCGTTTGATTTCGGCCTTAGCAAAATCGAACGATGGGCGTATACAGCCGCCATTCATTTATGACCTGATAGCTTGGGATTTATTGGTTGCCATCGAATAAGGCGAGCCATATTTCCCAGGTTATCAGGTCATAAATGAACGTCGGCGGTATACGCAGACCATTCGATTTCGGCCTTAGCAAAATGGAACGATGGGCGTATACAGCCGCCATTCATTTATGACCCGATAGCTTGGGATTTATTGGTTGCCATCGAATAAGGCGAACCATATTTCCCAGGCTATCAAACCATAAATGAACGGCGGCGGTATACGCCGACCGTTCGATTTCGGCCTTAGCAAAATCGAACGATGAGCGTATACAGCCGCCATTCATTTAATCACATGTCAATTATTCAGTGCCAAGACATTTATTAAGAGGAGGATCGTGGAAATATCAATGAGTTATAATCATTTGATTAATCGATCCAATTTGATTGATTCATCGACTTCCTATACACAAAGTTGTTGTGGTAGGACATATCCCATCGTTACGAGTTTGGGCCTCGATTATGAACCATAAAAACTAGGTATGATTTGTGTCAAGGAAACTTTGTTGGATTCATAAAATCTAAACCCATTGCTTAGTCTTGTTGATGCTTTGATGTTGCATTATCAAAGTGGGAAATGATTTCATCAATTTTATGAAATGAAAAGACATAAAGAACTTTATTTTAATAATAATCATAGTTTTATTAATAAATAATTTATAATCCGCTTTTGATATCCCATGCAATCGTTTGTGAATATGTGGCTACTTGGCTCTTTGAAATCTCCCTTATGAAAAATCCATCATTTTAACTTTCGAATGCTAATCATTCCCATGAACATGAAAGTTAGAGAATCGTTGTGTGCTTGAAGATATCAACAGGAAAATCATAGTGTTTTAAAAATCAAAGCCTAACTTAGGAAAGTTAGAGAATCATTGTTTGCTTGAAGATATCAATAGGAAAATCATGGTCGGTGTTTTAACATTCAAAACTCAACTTTATGCGAAGGTGAGAAGGAATAAATGCAAGATAGAAGTATTTATTGAGGGTCCCTTCTATAATATTTTTAGAAAGGATAGTTGCGAATGTATGAAGATTTCAAACTTTTCCATTTACAATGAGTATATATTTTATTGTAAGTTTTCTTTATAATATTTGCTTTTCATAATAGTTGAATTTCATTGCTTGTAGAATAATATGATGCTAACGATTTTATGTATAGGAAAGTGAAAAATGATCTCTTAAAAGAAGATTTTATAATTAATAGTAGTTTCAATACATGTTGATGATACATTTAGGGAGGGAATTGTTATTTATAACCAATAAAATGACTATCTTGTAGTTAGGAAAACTTGATAGATTTAATTAGGGATTTGTATACCAATTCCCAAGGTGTGAGGTGTAAAAGTGACCTTTAATAGTGACGTTTCTTGAACCTTCCACACTGTACCTTACCAAAGGAGTTTATAGAAAAATGGTTAATATGTCTAACATATCAAAATTTGTTTAGATGATAGAAATAGTTTAGCGAAGTTGTGAGAAGGATATGTCTTTTTTTGTTTGTTTGAAGCTCATCAATATATTGTTGCAATAGAGCATTACAAATGATAGCTCTCTGTACTACTAGCCCACCCACTAGGAAACCAGCCTAATAGCACAAATTGAGAAGCTTGATATTGTATATATCTCACTTAATCAGTTTAGCAGATACAATTTTTTTTTACAAAATTTGACATGTAGTTCCAAGAGTTCATGAACATAGAGGATCTATTCTATAGAGCTATATAAACATAACTGCAACAAAAAGAGACCACACATATGTAATTAAGCCATGAAATAGAATTGTAGAGTAACATAGAAGTTCCATGGATAAAGTGACATAAGCTCAGGAACATTGAGTAGCCCCTTTAATGAACCTCGAACAATAGTATCCCACAAAACTCGAACAACAGTAGCACATGAACCAACTCCCATGATGTCTAATGAGAGTCGATGAAGAGTTATAGGAGGCATTGATAAATGGCCTTCATCCACCATGATGCTCACATCCAACAGGGTGCAATCAAGATCCAAATTAGGAGAAATGAACCAATGGACAGTCCATTGAAGAAAGGTGGTAGTAACCCATGAACCAAATCCCATGACAACCAACGAGAGACGAAAAATAATGGGAGGAGGCTTTAATGAATGAAATTTGTCCACTATGATGCTCACAACCAGCGAGATGGGGCTAAATCTTGAATTGGGAATAAGGAGTCTAGCCACAACTGAGGCAAGCCTCTACGCACAATGATTAAGCAACATGATGAACTTGTGAGTCGGGTGATAGATGACGTACAATGCCGAGAGGTAAGTTAATGCAACCATCACATGAGGATTAGTCGAAGTGTGCTAACCCATAATAGAATATAGATGCTAGGCCTACTGGCCACCTACTCTAGATGACTTCATCATAACATCGATGGGCGTCAAGTTCAATCACCAGCCGTAGGGGAATAATCTTGGTGTGCAATGGAAAACGAACAAGTTTCAACTCAGTAGAAACTATTTAATAACTTCACACATCAAGTGAATGGTTGTTTGAGTCAAAAACAGTGAGAAGGATATGTCGATGCAAAGTATAAAGAAATAATTCATTGAAGCTAATAATACATAATCATATGAATTCTTGCTATATCTATAACAAAAACTCACCCTCCAGGAAAAAAAAATACATGGAGAGGAGATATCCTATTATAAATACAAAAGTACCCTTAGAAATAACAATCCAATATTCTCACTCATATTATATGGGTGCAAAGCTCCTTTTATAAATTAAACGCACCATCATAACTTATATCATGTCAATACTAATTTAAACATACTTAACTATTTTAATAATTATATAGCTATTTAATATGTTTCATAATAAGATAATTATCCTATTTATAATGATGTTACCTTTTCCATTTTTAGAAAACCGCTACTAACTCTAAAATAAAACTCGTAACTAGTTAACAAATAACATAAAAAAATTATTCAAAATAGAAATAAAATTTTATAAATAAACCATTAATGAACAAAGAAGTTATACTAATATAATAAACCTAAATTATATTGAATTTTGTTGATCATGAAATAGAAAATACGTTTGATCATTCCAATATTATAGGTAAGCATTTCAATATTATACGTTTGATTATTTGTACAAACGGAAGGGTGTGTTTGAACTACTTTCTTTTACTATCATTCATTTATTTTAATATCGTGCGGTGGCCGAGCATAGGTCGTGAGGTACCTTCTCAAATATCCATCATGTCTTGGGTTCCGCAGGCATGACCCGTGAGGTGTCTAAGAGATTTCATAGGTTTTGAGTGGGGTTGGTAGGCTTTATTATTGGATTTGAAAGTTTAAATATGAATTTATGTTAATTTTATTTTTATATATGTATGAGCATGTTGTATGTCAACTTGATCTTCACTGTGAAGCAATTATATGTTTGCTTCATTTTAAAACTTATGAAAATATTAAAATTATTTTAATGAGTATTTTATATAATTATATTAATAGGTATATTTATTTTGGAATAGAGTTTTCATAATTTTAATTTAATTATTATTAATTATAAACATAATTTTATAAATTAAAATGTTAATAAAAATTTATAAATATCAATTTGTGATAAAGAATCAAAACATTTTATAATGTATCTCACATTATTTAAAAAATATTAAAAATAAACTAAATTTTAATTTTATTATTATTATGTTCCAGGAATGAAGCAAATGAAAAATAAACACTGAGGATAGTGTTAATTTACAAAGGAGGGGAAGGTGTAATACCCCTATGTTTTTATGTAAATAACTTTTGTTTTTAGACTGAACTATTTTAGATGTAATGGCTATAAAGTCATGATGGATTTGAATCAAAGTGAACGGTAAATTATGATGATGTAATAAATGAATTTTATTAATGAAAAAAATAGAAATTTACTGGAAAAGAAACATTAGAGTTAATAGGTTCTTGCCAAGATCTAGAAACTGTTGTTGGTGGATGAAGCCAAAATAATATTCTCTTAAATAACTTCTAAAAATCCCTTGGAGTTTATCAACAAGATTTAATATGATGGGAGAGAAAATTTATTAAATCACTCATTTCTATGAAAACACTGAGTAAGGGTGGAAAAAAAGGAAAAACAAAAAAAAAATCCTAGGTGAGTTGGTTGACAAGCCCATGAAAGGTGGGACACCGCTAAGGAAAAATATGCTAGGGAAGTAACGTATAAAATACTTTATCTGGAACCACAAGAGGTTGTTGATTCCCTGGCAAGAAAATATAAGCTCAGGGAGAACTAGTGGAGTTAGTTCAAGGTCGACATGAAAGGTATATAATCCCAAGAGTTCTGCTAACAATGAATATGGGTGTATTTTCTGTTATGAAAATATATTACAATAAATATTTATATGTGAATGGTATTAGAAATTACTCTCATCATTTATTTAATTTTTATATATGTGAATGGTACTAGATATGCCTATGGTCATTGGTGAGCACCAGTATTGCAGCAATAATGCTGCAACTCCTGGGGCTTCCTACTTTACTTTTATCAACCCGGTAGTTCGTAACAAACTTGGAAGCGGCGGTGTTGTATGCACAATTACTAGTTCTTGCTGCAGGCTATATTTGGTCAGCTGGCGCAAAATTAGTAGAAGCTCAACCCAGCTTCTATGGATTCCAGAAGAAGCTTTAAAGTGATGAAAGAAATGAAAGCTTACTCTACAAAGGCTATTCTACTTGCAGAAAGAGAAAGAAGACTGAAATGCAAAGTAAACCTAGCAAACCCTAATTAACCAACTAATCCTATTTTTGTAGAAAGAGAAATGGAAAACCATGAAATGAATTCCATTACTTAATCTAGGAAGCAAACAACATCTACTCAAGATATTTGTAGAAGGAAATGAGAAAAAAACATCTTTTTTGATTTTATGTATTTTTAGGTGAAATTGTCATGTATGAAATTTATTTGTTTGTGAATGTGGTAGTGATTAGGTGGTGAGGGAGGGAAACTCTAGAGTTTTTAGAGGTGTAGGAAGTGTGGAGGGGTCCTAGGAGGTCTTTCGTAACCTTTTGGAGGCTTTCCTACCATCAGACTTCAAAAAGTCACCTACAGGAGTTTCTATAGGAGGCTACAGGGGATCTATAGGAGGATGCTGAGAGTTGTTTTAGAGGTTTTGAAGGTGGGAAAATGGTTGGAAAGGGTATCTGAGGGCTAGAAGGATGTGTTAAGGTGTTTGAGGTTCATCAGGGAGGATTAGGAAAGAGAGAGGTGGTTGGATTTGTTCAAGGAAAGGGAGGAAAGTTTATAAGAAGAGTGTAGAAAATTAGGGTAGATTTATGAGGGGTTGTGAATGACCTATGGAACATATAGAAAAGAGAGATGGTGGTGGCTGATTTGTTTACTTATTGTGAGTAGAGATGTACTACAAGAGAGCTACAAATCAAACATTGAAACTGAGCAAGCAAAGAAACTAGCTGCACAAAGAAAACAAAAATGTATCTCATGTTAACCTAAATTCTGATCTAGCAAAATAGAACGCTGAACAATGCTATATGGAAAGGAAAGCATGAATGGATATTTATTGCAGAAATAGAAATGAGTATGGAAAAATGGATTTGAAGCAAAGCATTAACCTCTAAATCAAACTATAACACTAGAAATTGCATGGAGAAGGCAAAACTGTGTTTTTGGTGGCAGCAAGAGGGTCTTGACCTCAGCTCATGGTCCCAACGGGAGGAAAGGAGGTCAAGGCTCTATTAATGGCAATTTTGTATCTTTATCTTACCATTATTTAACCTACTTAATAAAATTGAAATGGAAACAACTATGTAATTCACCAAAAAGCAACCTATTTTACTAAGGAAGAAATCTATCTAATAGCAACTTATTCATGAACTGCAACAAAAAAAAAAATACAAAACAAGAGGTGTTGGGTAGCTTCTGTTGGGCCCTAAGCTAAGAGCTTTAGCCCTTTGAGGTAACTCAATGCTGGCTCATAAAAGATTTCATCTTCACTTATCAAAATAATAGTCACATTACATGAAGCTGTCCATAAAAGTAAGCTCGAAATGAGTTGAGAAAAGGTTGCAACAAAAGTGCAAAAATTTGACTAACATCCAACAACCTAATGAGGCCCTAGGCATCTCTACTTATACAACTAGATCTTCCAACAGCTCCCTTAAAATTAGGGAGACTCGGCTTCTAGGACTTGAGATAGACAACAGTTAACCTTCACTTGCTCAACTGCCTCTTTGATGTATAGATATGACTGTGTGTGCTCCGAGATTTCTGAAGGAGGATTTGAATTAGGGAGTCAGCAATGAGGGGCACACCCTCCTATAAATCCTCTCCCTTTTCTTCCTTGAATATTGGCTGTGAAATGCTCATTAAACCTTTGACTTTGTCTCAAAATTGACCAAAATTCTCCATAAAGCAAACATTAGACTTCATGGCATAATGACTAACCCAACTCACTCTATTAGCATAAATATAATTAAAAAACATGGAATAAACTAATGAGAATGGTGGATTAAGCTAAGTTAGTAGGCCAAATGAGCCCATATAGTTACCCATTTTGGGGCTCATCAACACCCCCCCACTGAATGTGTTGCTCATCCTCTGAGCAACTAATCCATCTCCTCATCTTTGATGGCCCTGATGGCCTCCCTGACATCCAATGCTTCTGATGTGAGATCCTCTTCTTTATCATGGAATCCGGCCTTTCTACCCACTTCTTCCCACTGTTGTTTTTCTTCTTTCTCTTTTCTGCCCTCTAGCAGTCCTAGCAGTAGTGTGGGACTTAGTTTGAGGCCAATCCAATTGACCTTCAAACTCTTCATAGAGTTCTTATATAATGGCACTCTCCTTAATGCTTCTTTCATCCTGGTTGGGGAGTGATACTCCCTAATCTACAAGCAATACAAGCATGAATGTAATCATCTCCAAGCAATCTTTCCATTTCCTCAAAATGTGCAATAGCCTAGGCCTGATCATTGATATACTTAGGGGCACTTTGAGGATCATTTGCCAATAACCGATGGGTACTAATGAGAGCCATAGGGTCTGATGGCTCTGCTCTAATCATGAGAGGTTCATTTTGTTCTTTTGCCATCAACTTCTTGATTTCTGTTGCCCTTTTCTCCTCATGACTCATCCATGATGCCATGGCCATCACCTGCAAGTCCCCTTACCTATCATTAGGGTCCCATAGGTTCATATCAGTTAGGACCATGTTATGCAAATAGAACTCTACTATCTTTGCCTTGTCTTCTGCTGAACTGTGGTTGCATAGGTCCATGAACTGTCTATAATCTTGAAAAGGCATGGTGCCTCTCTGTGCCATGGTCTTGATCTGAAACTGTAGCCACTGGTGTTTGAGGTATACTCCATATGATTTTGTTGGTTTCCTACACTGTAGTGCCTCCATAGACCAGCTAGCCATACATGCCAATTGTGTGTCCTTTTCTTGCAGTTGTTTTCTTAACATTTCATTTTCTGCTTCCAAGAGAGATCTTTTGATTGCTTCTATATGTCTTATAGTGCTTAACTCCTTACCCATTTCTCTAAGCTTTCTTTCCATGTGGCCAATATCTTCCACCCCTTTTGACTTGGTGATTTGCATTCATCTATGGCTCCTTATCCTTTCTTTTTCTAGTTCATAGAAAAGTGGGACTACAAATTTCTGTGGAATAATTTTTCCCCTTTCAAGAAGATTGTAATAAGAGCCCAAACTAGGTTGGGGGTCAAGTTCTTGTGTCTCTGCTACCTCATCCTTCCCCTTGGTCTGTTCCTCTACCCTTTTCGCAAGTTTTTCAGTCTCTTGTAGCTTTGTTAGGGTCTCTTGTAGAGAAGTTTGTGCCTCCTGTAGGACTGTCATTGAGTCCTGTACTTTTATTCTTTCCTTCCAAGTGGAAGATCTAGGACTTCCTCTTTCATAAGTAATGGGGGTTTTGGATGGGGATTCTTCCCTTTTTACAGTAGGGGAATCTTCAATTATGATAGGCTCTTTTGGAGGATGGTTGTGGCTTCCCTATTTTTATTCTTGTGCTTTTTTGTACCCTGAAATACATTGATGGTTGCCTTTTCCTCTTTTGTTTGGGTTTAACTGGGGCGCTGACGGCAGCAAGAATAGTTGATGCTTCCCTTTCTAATGTCTCAGGAGACACTTCTGTCTTCTTTGCCCCTTTTTCCTCTTATTTTGTCTTTTTTGCCTATGCTAGCTTTTTTCCTCTAGCTTTGTTTTGGTTTCCTTCTCATATTCTTTAGTTTTTGTCATCTCTTCTTTAGTATTTTTCTTCTCTGGTTTAGTCTTTTTCTTTTCTATTTTAGTCTTTTTCTCTTCTGTCCTAGGTTCATTCTTCTCTGCTTTGATCATTTTCTCCTCTGTTTTAGTCTCTTCCTTCCCTGTTTTAGGTTCTTCCTTCTTTGTTTTGGTTTCCTCCTCATCTTCCCCTTTTTGTTCTTCCACCTCACTTTCAGAAGGACTAAGGTCATATGTGAGGGCTTTAATATCATCTTCTCCTATCATATTTCTAAATATCTCCGAGGCTATGGGGATTGTGAAGGTGTGGAGGGCTTCTTCCACTAGCAGTTTAATTAGTCCATGGTGAACCAATTGATCTAGATCTCCTGCCTTCAATTTAATACTAGAGTATATAAGGGACTGTAGGAGAAAATAGGGAATGTTGAGTTTTTGGGGTGTGGGAATATCCATGCCATATCTCAACTCATGTAGAAGTCTAAAATGGTAACCATAAACTATGCTATAACTCCCTTCACAGGAAATGTACTTGATAATTTGGTAACTGACCTCATCCTAAGGGTAAGGTATCCTTGTTATTCTGATGCCATTTTTGTCCTCTATAGGATTCTCATTTGGTTGGAAGAAGGTTTTCTTGGCAACTTGACCTAATGGCTTCTCATCTTTGCTCCAGGGTAGTCCAAGTGGAACATTGGTAGTCCTACTGATATATTCCGGTGTGATTTCCATGGTGATACCTCTGAAAGTAACAGCGGCATGCATCTTTGAGTGGGGTACCAAGGAAAGGGCAAACTCCTGAGTCACTTCTTCATCATACCCTCTAAATTTTTCGAAAAATGGCATCCAATTGGGTCAGGTAAAAATGGTTATTGCCTCAAGATGTTCATGGAGCCTGACTGAATTTATGTGTTCCTTCCTCATGAATCCCCCTATCATTATGTTTATAATATTTTGGAACACCCCAGTGGAGAAGGGGACAAATTTTTTTGTAGAAACAGGAAACAGAGAAAAACCTGTGTTTTTTTTTAAGAAACATGCAAATTTTTTAATGCAATTCCTCTTCTTTTCAGGCATAATTCATCCTTAAAATTGCATCATTTCTTATATATATGAATATCCAAGGTGGGTTTGTGCAGAGCCTACCTCTTCAGGTCCGAATTTTAGCGAAAACCCTGTGTTCTCTTTTGTAAAACTGCTTACTACCCCTCCTGTAGAAATGGTTGTAGGTTCTCTTGTAGAACTTGTTACTACTCTTGTAGAATTTGATAATGCTTCTATAGAACGCTGATAAGAGGAGGAGGGCTGAAAACAATAGAGAACGATGGTCTCGAGGCTATGGAGGTGGTATGGAGCTTGATACAACCGTGGGGATGATGATAAAATGAAAACAAAGGTGGTGAATAAGTTCGAGGAGGAGTTCTTGTGTTTACTCGAGATATTTCTGGCAATGATGTGAGGTGGAAAAAAGGGTACATTGACATTATTTGGACCATTGGTCCCCACTACTGTGTCATCATGACTCCTCATGACTTCTGCTCGGAATCAATTCCCATAATTTGCATCAGAGTTTATACACCCACCACTACCTGTCTTTTTGGATTTTCTATGAGTTGATTAGGCACACATGTGTGGGATATTTGGATGAGCGCAGTCGAACTGGATAAGGGTGGCCAGTTAACTGACCACCTTTCTGGTTTAACCCTAACCATCTCATTTGTTCATGCAATTTTTGAATTATACAGATGCAATAGAGGAGACGGTTAGACACTTACCTGCAAGTCGAATGTTCGTGCTACGGTGTTGCGTGGTTCTGTTGTTGCTACATGCTTGGATTTCAGTGCTGCATGCCTGTATCCCTTATAATATATGCTCTTTTCTTCTTGATATGTGGCTTTTTTGTTTTGTGCCAGTTCACTTTATCTAAATATTTCTTCGGAGATCCTCCTCATTCATGTGGTTGCACCTATTTTTCTACTGGAGCTAGATTTTAAGGGGATTAGCTGCTATAGGAAATCCTACAGGAGTTCTTGTAGCTGCTTCTCCCTCTAAAAATTTTAGTTGATTCTTGTGCTGGGAGCTGTGAGGATGCTACTAAAGATACTGATGGCAATGGAGAGGTATTTGGTACGCTGTAGGTGAGTTGTGGAGGTATTGTTATTTTTATTTCATTTTTTTTTAAATTGGTTTCTATGTTTTTACTGCAGGAAGGAAAGAAATCAATGGAAATGAGGTGGTGCAGGTGTGGGATGGATAGTTAGGATGGTGGATAGCTATAGGATGGCCTACATGCTCTCTATGAAAATCCCCAGCTCCTCAAACTATTTTTAAAAGCTATTTCGAACTCTCTGTGATTTCTACAAGAGCCTCATGTAGAATACATAGGGCCTCCTGTAAGATACACAATCTTCAGAAAAAAACACAGAGAGGTGGAAAAAAAGGTTAGAAATGATGGGGAAGAGGATAGAGGATGAGTAATAGGCTTTGTGGCATTTCCTCTTGCTTCCTGTGGTCAACCTGTAACCTACAATGCATTTTAAAAGTCAATTTTCTCTTCCTTTTTTCTCTGTTTTTTTTTTTTTTTAAAGACAACTAGGGCACCTCCATGAGGTTTTCACCCTACTTGCCTACCCTGGGTGCCTCCAAGGGAGGTTTTCACCTAGGGATCTTATTCTCTCTCTCTTTTTTTTGTTTTTGTCATCACTGGGCCACCTCAAAAGAGGTTTTCAACCTAATGATGGGACTCAAGCGCCTCTAGAGGTTTTCACTTGAGTCCTTATTATTTTTTCTCTTTTCTCAATGAGTGCGTGGAGTGGAGGCTGAGACCTGCTCCACTACCAAAACTGTCTTATCCAGATCTTGAATGAACTCTCACTTGGAGAGGGGCTTCTTGTAAATTTCCAACCTATGTCCATTGACAAGCATGGGGATGGCTTCCTCATCAATGGTTCTGATCAGAATTGAACCATTGCCATTACATTTTTCTATAGTGTTGGGTCCCAGCCATATTATCCTTTGCTTGCCTTTTAACTCTTGATACCTTGAGTCATAGAGCAACGCCCAATCTCCTTCTTGGAATTGCTTCTCCTTGATATTTTTGTCATGCCATATCTTCTTTTGAAGCTAGACTACATCTGTGTGGAGAAGGGCCTGCAATCTTTGTTTGTCCAATCCAGTGAGTTGGAGTAACCTTTCCCTTTGTGCATGGCTGAGGTCTAGGTCTAGCTGAGCTACCATCCTTAGTGTATTGTATTCGAATTCTATTGACAACAAAGCCTTCTTCCAATAGACCAGTTCATAGGGTGTGAACCCAGTGGTGGTCATCCGTGTGGTGTTGTAGGCCCAGGTGACCTCAACCAATATATCTACCCAATCTTTTATGCTACTACTCACTACCTTGGTCAGAATTCCTTCCAAAGCTCTGTTAGTGACTTTCACATGCCCATTGGCTTGTGGATGGTAAAGGGTGTAAGTCTTGTGCTTGATTTTATGATGTGTGAGCAGGTCTTCAACCAAATTGGAAGTCAACTGACTACCTTGGTCTGTAACCAATTCTCTTGGATACTCGAACTTATAGAAGATGTTCTCTGTTAAAAATGCAGCTACTTTTTCTTCCGTTTCTGCCTTGATTGCCTTTGTCTCTGCCATTTTGTCATTTAATTAGTGCACACAATGATGTATTGCCTTTGTTTTGAAGGAGGGTTGATAGGACCCACAAAGTCCATGCCCCACTTCTCAAATGGCTCAAAAGTCACTTGAGGTTGCACGGGCATCTCATCCTTTGGAGTAGGTTTCCCCATCCTTTGGCACTGATCACATTGGCTAGTATATCTCTTCACATCTTAATGAAGAGTGGACCAATAGTAACCTAATTGCAAGATTTTTAAGGCAGTCCTTTTTGCTGCAAAATGGCCTCCATAAGGCCTGTCATGATAAGTTAGGAGAATGTCAAAAGCTTCCTCCTACTTGACACATCTTCTCAAGATCTGATCTGGGCCAAGTTTGAAGAGATTGCCCCGAATCCAAGTGAAAGGGGATCTTTTCCTCATGATCTTGCTCTTCTCTTTCGAGGATAGGTGTGGTGGGAACTGTGTTGAAACTAAGTAATTTGCTATATCAACAAACAACGGAGAGAGTACTGAGATAGAAAATAGGTGCTCATCTGGCATTTGATCATCCACGATTCCTTCCTCACCTGCAGACAAATCTATTCTAGACAAAAAGTCAGCAACAACATTTTCTTTACTAGGCTTATCAACAATGGTTAAATCAAACTACTACAATAAAAGCAAACATCTAATAATGTGAGCATTTACATCTGGTTTATTCATTAAATACCTAATTACAACATGATCGGTGTGTAAAAAGGTCTGATAACCTATGATGTAATATCTGAACTTATTTAAGGAATGCACTACAGCTAGGAGTTCCTTCTCGGTGACCGTGTAGTTTAACTTTGCCTTGGACAAATTTTTACTTATAAAGTATATGGCATAAAGTAACCTTTCATCAGTCTACCCCAAGGCTGCTCCTATTTCTTTGTTCGAGGCATCGGTGTGAATGTGGAAAGGTAGGGCCTAGTTTGAGCCTCTCAAAGTTGGGGCGGTCACAAGTTTACATTTCAAGGTATCTAGAGCTTCTTGACAGGTTTCAGCCCATATGAACTTGAAATATTTTCCCAAAAGGCCAAACAACAGAGAGGCTAACTTATTGAAATCCTTAATGAATCTTTTGTAATATCCCGCTAAGCCTAGGAAGCTTTGGACATCTCTCACCTTTTGAGGAAGTGGGACCCTTTGGATGATGGCAATTTTGTTGGGGTCCACCTACAATCCTTGTTGAGGTATTGCATGACATAGCACGGTCCCTTCAGTCATCAAGAATTCACATTTTTTTGGACTGAGGGGCAAGTTCATTTCAATACACTTGTCCAAAACTTTTCCTAGGTTAGATAGAGCTTCTTGCAAGTTAGAACCATAAGGAGTAAAATCATCCATATATATTTCCACTGCATCATGAACCAGTTCAGAGAATATACTCAATATTGCTCTCTGGAAAGTGGCGAGAGCATCACACAAACCAAAAGGGATGACCCGATATGCAAAGGTACCCCAAGGACAAGTGAAGGTGGTCTTATCTTTGTCTTTTGGCCTGATTTGAATCTAATTGTACTCGCTAAAACCATCTAGGAAGGAAAAAAACTTTTTCCCCACCAAACCATCTAACACTTGATCTATGAAAGGCAAAGGAAAATGGTCCTTTTTAGTGGCCTTGTTTAGTTCTCGATAATTGACACAGATCCTCCACTTACCATTTTTCTTTGGCACTAGCACCAAAGGAGAGACCCATTCATTGTCATAGATGGGGCAGATGAATCTTGCATCCAATAACTTTTGCAATTCTTCCTTGACAATGTATTTAAGGGATAGATTCATCCTCTTTTGAGGCTGCTTGACTGGTTTGCAATCTTCCTCAATGTAAATGTGATGAGTGCAAAATGAAGGGTGCACTCCCTTCATCTCCTTATAGCTCCAGGCGAAGGCATCTGAGTGTTTTCTCAATAAGCTACATAGTTCCTTCTCCTAGGAGGTGGATAGGGATGAGTTGATTTTCAAGGTTCTTTTTAGGCCGAACTCTATATTCTTAACACGGATAGAGGTTAGATCAGCCCTACAGAGATCAGTTAAGGGATTATCTTGGGTTTCTTTCACTAGATATTCTAATGGAAAAATACTGCGGGGTGGATTCTGAATTAAACTTTCAATGATATCATCCTCATTTTGCAGTTTCTCCATTTCTACTGCACACAATGGTGCAGAATAGACTTCACCCTCATCCTCCTCGTCTAACCAGAGAGGTATATCATGTTCTACCAAGGGTTGGGCAGGAGGGTATAGGATTAGCTGCTTGGACATATGCTCATTCTTGATAGTCATGTTCCCAGCTCTACAATTTATTTAAGCATTGGTAGTGGCCAACTAGGGTCTTCCCAGGATGAGAGGATACCAGGTGAGCTTTGCTTTTGGCTGGAGAACCAAGAAATCAAGAGGTTACTCCCAAGAATCAATGGAGACAACCACATCCTCCACAATCGCCTCAGGGATCATGGTGGAGCGGTATGCTAGCTACAGTACTATCGTGGTCTTTCCCAATGAGCCCTGGGGTTTGAGCTTGAGCGTGGTGTCCTTTGTCATCACATTAATGGCAACTCCCAGATCAATCAAGGTATGTGGGATCATGGTGCTATTAATGTGGACATCAACTACTAGGATTCAAGGGTCTAAATATTTCAGACAAATTACTTGCGCTAACATCAGGTTGGACAGTTGTCCTATGACATTGATGGTTGAGGTATCTCTCTTGCACCTACTTGGATGCCTGAATCACTTCTCTTTGATCATCTTATTGTATATGGGCACATCCTTTATGGCTTGGAAAAGTGGTATCTTTACACATAACTGTTTCAATTCTCCTAGAAGTTCAGTTTCTTCTGGGGTGGGTTTTGTTGTCCCAGATAGTCTCTTAGGAAAGGGTGGATTTGATTTTGGTTTACTTTCCTCTTTATATTCCTCAACCTCTTGAGTGGGATGCTGGCTATCTAGGAGCACCTTCCCAGATCGTAGGTTAATCTCCTGGATCTCCATAACATAGGTTGGGCATGATGGTTCCCCACTGTATACTTGCTGAACCTGTTTGTTGTTCAGGTTCAGGTTTGGTTGAGTAGGCATTTGGGGTTACCTTGGTGGAGCAAGAGGTAATGGTTGTGGCTGAGCAGGTGGTGGAGGCAAAAGAGCTGGAGGAGAGTTGTACAGGGGCCTCCAACCCTGATGAGATGCATTCCAATGAGGTTATGGCTAAGTATAGGAATGGAATGAATGAGTGGCTGGTTGGGCATGATATTGAGATGGATGTGACTAAGGAGGAGGTGTGGACCATGACGGATGAGCAGGGGGGCCCCAAGAAGGTATGGAAGTGGCTTGATTGGAGTTGTAGTATGCTTGAGATGTCCCTTGCATTCTTTTCTAGTACGGTCTAGGTCCATGTGGCCTCCTTTGGTTCATGAAATAGAGTGGTTCAGTGGCTCCTTTGGCCCCTTGGTATATAGCTTTAAGTCCAGGTAAGGAGGGGCACTTTATCTATAGAATGATCTTCTTCATAGACTGAACAAATCTCTAAAGAGTTCAATGGAAATTCGTTCCTACGATGCCTTTTGGTGCACCTAGGACAAAAAATGGCCAAATCCCTCTTTGCTTCCTCTTGTTTCCTTTTGATCTACAAGGTATCCATTTGCATAGCAAGAGTCAACAACATCTCACTCTTGAAGTCTTCCAGCATGTTTCCAAGTTCACCTTTTAGGGATGAACTGGATGAGGAGGTACTGGCTATGGGTTGACTCCCCCACCACTCTTTCTAGCTACCCTAGAATGGTTTCTAAAAACAGTCTTTATGTCTTCATAAAGTAGTTGGTAGATGTCTCCCTAGCGAACAAATGGGGGGTGTCTAGAAGGTTTTTTGGAATTCCCCTGAGCCTAACCAACTTTAGAGATTCGGGGTCAAGTTTGCACCTGGCCCTTTTATAACTAAGTTGGAACTTCTCTTCATAATCTTCCAAAGATTCATCCCTTCCCATGGTCATTCGGAAGATTTCTTCCTTGGTATCTTTTGACCTATAGTAGTCTCCATATTTGTTATTAAAGGCTTGCTGCATCTGAGCCTAAGTTGTGATGTTGTTGCCAAGTAACCCCATGAACCAACGCAATGCTGCATCCTTGAGTGTAGAAGGAAATAGTTTCAACTTTTGCTCATACTTTGCATAGTCATAGGTTTGATAGATAACAACAAAGTCAAACAGGAAGTTTTTAGGATCTTCTGTAGTCAATCCATGGAAGTGAGGTAGGGCTGAACGGCTTATGTTATTCATTTTAGTGTCCCCATTGGTCTCTTGAATGGGAAAGGTACCCTCTACTCTTTCTCCATTCCCCCTAGAATTTATGTTTTCATCCATTGTACCAGGAGGGATGTTTTCTTCCTCTTCTTCTCCTATAGGTTCTTCAAATATCTCTGGTTGTTCCCCTAAAGGTTCTTATGGATCATTGCCACTGAAGAAGAGAGAAAGGTGGCTTTGTGATGTGGTGGGGGTGTTGGTTAGGAATTTCCCTGAATTATCTATCTTCCTACGAGGCATGAAAGGAAATCTCTTTTTGGGTGTTTTTTGTTTCTTCCTACTTCTATTTGCAAAACTGAAATTGATTGAACAAACAAATTGCAACTATTGAAATGAACATGTCACTAGCGCAAGGTCACTAGGAGCTCAAGCCAACTTCTTTGGATTCTATAAGAAGCTTTAAATGTGATGAAAGAAGGTAAAGATTACTCTACAAAGGCTATGCTACTTGGAGAAAGAGAAAGAAGATTGAAATGAAAAGTAAACCTAGCAAACCCTAATTAACCTAATCCTATTTTTGCAGAAAGAGAGATGGAAAACCATGAAATGAATCCTATTACTTAATCTAGGAAGCAAGAAACATCTACCCAAGCTATTTCTAGAAAGAAATGAGAGAAAAAAAACATCTTTTTGGATTTTATGTATTTTTAGGTGAAATTGTCATGTATGTAATTTATTTTTTTGTGAATGTGGCAGTGATTAGGTGGTGATGGAGGGCGACTTTGGAGTTTTCAAAGGTGTAGGAAGGTGTGGAGGGGTCCTAGGAGGTTTTTGGTAAGCTTCTATAGGCCTTCCCTGCAATTGGACTTCAAAAATTCACCTACAAGAATTTCTATAGGACGTTGCAGGGGATCTATAGGAGGATCTAGAGGAGGGTGTTGAGAGCTATTTTAGAGGTTTTGAAGGTGGGAAAATGGTTGGAAAGGGTACATGAAGGCTAGAAGGATGTGGTAAGGTGTCTGAGATTCATCAGGGAGGATTAGGAAAGAGAGAGGTGGTCGGATTTGTTCAAGGAAAGGGAGGAAATTTTATGAGAAAAGTGCAGAAAATTAGGGCAGATTTATGAGGGCTTGTGAATGACTTGTGGAACATGTAGAAAAGAGAGATGGTGGTGGCTGATTTGTTGACATATTATGAGTAGATATGTAGTACAAGAGAGCTACAAATCAAACACTGAAACAGAGCAAGCAAAGAAACTAGTTGCACAAAAAAACAGAACTGTATCTCATGTTAACCTAAATTCTAATATAGGAAAATAGAATGTTGAACAATGCTAAATGGAAAGGAAAGTATGAATGGAGATTTATTGCAGAAACAGAAATGAATATGGAAAAATGGATCTGAAGCAAAGCATTAACCTCTAAATCAAACTATAACACTAGAAATTGCATGGAGAAGGAAAAACTGTGTTTTTGGTGGCAGCAAGAGGGTCTTGACCTCAGCTCATGATCCCAACGGGAGGAAACGAGGTCAAGGCTCTATTGATGGCCATTTTTTATCTTTCTCTTACTACTATTTAACCTACTTCAGCAAACTGAAATGGAAACAACTACGTAATTCACCAAAAAGAAACCTATTTTACTAAGGAAGAAATCTATCTAATAGCAACTAATTTATGAACTACAAAAAAACATATAAATACAAAACAAGAGGTGTTGGGTAGCTTGTATTAGGCCCTAACCCAAGATCTTCAGCTTCCTGAGGTAACTCAGTGCTGGCTCAGAAGATATTTCATCTTCATTATCAAAATAATAGTCACATTACATGAAACTGTCCACAAAAGTAACCTCTAAATGAGCTGAGAAAAGGCTGCAACAAAAGTGAGAAAAATTGACTAATATCCAACAACCTAATGAGGTCGTAGGTATCTCTACTTATACAACTAGAGCTTCCAACATCTCCCTTAAAATTAGGGAGGCTCGACTCCCGGGACTTGAGATAGACAACAATTAACCTTCACTTGCTCAACTGCCTCTTTGATGTATTGATGTGGCTGCTTGTGCTCTGAGCTTTCTGAAGGAGGATTCAAAATAGGGAATCGTTAATGAGGGGGACACCCTCGTATGAATCCTCTCCCTTTTCTTCCTTGAATATTGGCTACCAAATGCTCATTAAACCTTTGACTTTGTCTCAAAATTGACCAAAAATCTGCATAAAGCACACATTAGACTTCATGGCATAATGACTAACCCAAATCACTCTATTAGCATAAATATAATCAAAAGAATACAATCAACTAATGAGAATGGCGGATTAAGCTAAGTTAGGAAGCAAAATGAGCCCATATAATTACCCATTTATGGGGCTCATCAGTCATCTATTTAATTTTATTGAAACAGAAATTGTGTACTTGACTGAGAAGAATAAGAATTAGAGGACTTTATAATATAAAGTTATCATCTATGGGATTAAATATTTACGGGTGTAAGTTCCATCAAGCTCAGCATGGATTCATCCCTTCACACACTCGTTTCACTGTTTGATCTAACTTAAATATTCCTGAAATTTTGTTTTATATTTCATATATACATATCCTTAGTGATTTACCAGAAGTATGGTAAAGCAAAAAATAATTTCTAAGAGCCAAAGGGCCAAAAACATTTCAAATTCAATTCTTACAACCACAACACTTAATGTTGTAGAGTGGGTCTGCGAGAAGTAAATTAGAATGGTAACCTGAGTAAGATTTCAAAAGGAATAAATCAAATTATAATTGCATGTCTCAATGTTTTTTGTTTTGCCAAGTAGGAGTATGGGGATTAGGCTGAGAATTCGACTAGTAGGTCATAACATCCAGAATTTAAGTAGAATTATGCTAGAAATTGTCTTCTCTATTCCAAGAATACCCTTTAATATATTTTTGTCCCTACATCGCAGGCCATGATGGAAATTGGGATCGATGAGAAAAGAATATAAATTTAAAGTTGTTGCTTAGAGCCTAATGGTAAGTTAAGTATGCAAGATTGAAATAGTATTGGATTTTTTAGCTAGACCAAGTTAAAAAATGAATTTCATAAATATAGAGAAAGGTGGACTTGGACACCCTTTAGTGGAGATTAGGTGCAATAGCTTTAAATTGGAAGCTGAGGGGAAATCATTATCCTACACTCGCAAAAAAAAATTATAATGGCCGGTGTCGATAAATTATTTTCATGTATAACAATAATTTGTAAGTAGATAATTGTTAATACAAAATAAAAATTAATATAATTCAATGCAAAGAATAAACCTTGGAACATGTATTATAAGTCTATCTGATTACACCTAAAACAAAAATAATTGTTTCATTTCAATTTCAGAAATGAGGGTTGGTATTTATTCACACCAGAAGAACTATAAATTAATACTGTGAACACTTAGGAAAAAATAGAAAATATGAACGAAGTACAAAACTCAATATCTCATGCCAAAAACCCCTATTATCAATGTACCCATAAATTATAGTTAAGATTAAAGAAAAAAATATTGTGTACCAACTAGGTGGTATTTATCTTAATCTTCTGGCTAGGAATCATCTTAGCAACAACATTTTATAAGAATGCATTAGGGAGAAATGTAATCGTTCCACATGCATGGGTGACACCTTTGAGGAACATAGATAGGTAGGTGATCAACTTAGATGCAAGAAGGAAGCAGTTAGTTGAAAGGACATGAATTGGGCTTTATGCTTTTACCACGAACATAAGAACTCAAAAGTAAGTAGATTTTGAGATAACTTGAAAAATAGAAGAAAAGCTATTAGCGAAAATAACTAAATAAATAATAAATAAATAAATGAAAAATAATACATACATACATACATATATCTATATCTATACATACATATATATATATATATATATATATATATATATATATATATATATATATATATATATATACTTTAGAGAGAAGAAATATACTTAAACTATAGGCATAGAGAGGAACAAATTAAATGGGATAACCATGTTCACTTAGAAAAACACACATGTTGTGGAAGAGAGGGATTTCTACCTATATCCATGTTCCTCTGTAAACATTATTCGAATTGTGACATTAGTGGTCACCAACTTAACATATACTGATTTTCTAGTGTCATACAAAAGATATACAGGGTGGGAGGTGGCCAAACAACCTTCCTACAAGGTGAATGAGTCCCCGCTTGTCCAAAATTATAAAGGAAAGTCAAAACAAAATATCCTCACCCTACACATTGAGGGAGAGGGAAATAAACAAATTCTCAGAGACTCGAAAACATAGCACAATATATAAAAATAGGAGACTAATTATAACCCTATAGTACAATCAGTTTGTAGCAGAAGTTATGCTAGCAAGAGGGGAAGAACAAAAAAGAGAGTTACCTTGTGAAGGCCATGGAAATTCAAAATTTTCTAGGTACTTGTACCCCATAGTCTCACATGGCGGCGTTACAAGAGTCAACACTAGTAAGGTGGAATGAGGAATGAATTTCTAATGGAAACAAACGGGCACATGGTCGATTAGGGTAGAAGTGATGAGGAGCTACCAACATAGTTGGATGAGTACGATGCCAATCTGGCCATATGATGGTGATAGTATAGTAGAGAATTTGATATTCACATGGGATTAAGGTATGTGGCACATTACCATACGTTATGAAACCCAAAAACCCAACCCTTTCACCATTCCATTGACACCTATGGTGTATGTGGAGTTCTAACCATTAATATCTAGGTAGTTGTGTGCAAATAAATAAAAATAAAAACTATGAATAACCTTCATACTAGTGCACTAAGAGATTAAGAACAAAAGTGTGTCAAGCCTAAGGTAGGTCTGGAGCTATGGCTATATACAATACCCATATATAAATGCCAAAGGGGCCATCGGAAGACAAGGTAAGACATGAGTCAATTAATAAGTAGATAATTAAAAATAACCATGTTCCATACCATTATTTATGCATAGGAAAGTGGATATTCACTGACAATACCCTGGTGGTAGAGGAATAGTGCAAGGGAAATCAAACGTTAATAAAATAACCATAGACTGGGGGATTGAAAAATAATGGCATGATACACTAGAGAAGTCCTTATCGAATATAAAAAAATATCGTGCCATGGGTATGATTCCTCTTACCCCTCATAAAAGTAGATAAGGGTAAAATAAGAAAAATAAGAAAAAAAATTGTGAATAGAGGTGTACTAAATTAGCCATGAACCAATAGTAAGTCGGTTGAGATAGTGGGGGTAACGGATTGTGAGAAGTTAAGAGTGAAAAGGGAAGAAAGGGTAGAGTTGGAGAAGTACATATAAATTGTAAAAATGGAAGGAAGAAGCTCAACTGGTAGAAATCCAAAGCCAAAAACTAAATGACAGAATAGCAACCGACAGTTTAAGTAGTCAACTGACATATATAAAATAGCAAGGGAGAAGAGATAATAGCAATGATAACAAATAATAAAATAAGAATACTAGAGGAAAAGAATGAATAGGCAAGAGCATGAGTGAAGATGCATGAGACTCCTTAGATGAGTTGAGTGGCGTAGCACCAACCACTCTGACAAATAATAATGGTCTACTTATAACCTCGAGAGAGAAATTAGATGCTATGGAAATAGATGATTTTGGTCTAATGATTCTAATAGCTCTAATTATAGCAATAGAAACTCCCTCTATTCACGACCTTCTTTAGCATATGTTGTAGAATTATTTAAGAATACCTACAATTTGGCATAATGTAGAAGCAAAAAGAAACAACGTAGAAATGAAAATCCCAATGAAGTTCAACAAAATAATAAAACTAATGAAATAAAAAAACTACTTCTCCAACTTCATAATATCATGATCGTGCCCCCCTTGCCACAATTAATATCTATTTAGTAAGTTGAAAGCACAAAATTGGTTGAAGAAGAGTCTAGACACCGAGAGAGTCCATTTGCCAAATATATAGACATATCATGCCAAACCGATGAATCAATTTAATAACACATCGTCAAAAAAGAACATAATAACATGCTTTAGAACCATCCAAGTTAGGATCTAACATTTGGAATGCCGCTACCTTAGACAAGAAAAGTGGGATTGAACCATAAACCCCTCTATGAGGGCAACAAAGTTCTGAAAAAACACATGTTAATCTGTGAAAAAAATTGGCTTGCAAACAATGTAACTAGTGAAGTCAAATAAATGGTGTAATTCCCTACAGTCTTAAGGAAATTTGCTCTGATGTGGTTCATGAATCTTATGGATAAGCAACCAAAGTAAAAAAATGAAATCGAGAATATCTCCCTTACATTCTTTAATGCCCAAGATGTGAAGCACTTGGTAGCACATAAATTAAAGGAAATTAAATAATGACTAAATGAATTAGTAAGGGAATATGATAAATGATTTAAGGATTATTGATCCATATCCCATATTTTATTGATGAAAAGTTTTAAGTACTTTTCGGTTGTGTTATATTCTTTCCATGACTAGCCCACATAGTTAACCGGGGGGTTAGAATGGGGGCGAAGCCCCCTCTTCATTGCGTGGATTGCATAGAGGGGAGGGTCACAAGGGGGTTTGAAGGGTGCAGGTAACCCCACTATATGGGGTCTAAGCTAACGCCCCGAGAAAAAAAAAATTGGACCCTATATTAGGTTGGGTGAACCTACCTATGGTTTTTTGCATGATTTTTTGCACATGGTTTTTTGACAGGTTTAAAGAATTTAAGGCTCTAGTGGAAAACTAGACAGAGAAGAAGATAAAGGTGTTGAGGACAGATAAAGATAGAGAGATTTGTAGTTAGGAATTTGAAGAATTATGTAAGAATTATGGTATAGCATGGCAGAAGACTACTCCATATACACCTCAGAAAAATGGAGTTGCAGAAAGAAGGAACAATACATTGATTGAAAGGTCAAGAAGCATGCTCAGTGGTGTTGGGTTAGGACAAGAATTATGGGTAGAGGCGGTGGAGACTGCATGTTACCTGGTCAACACATCACCTTCATCAGCACTGGAAGATAAGACTCCACAAGAGGTATGGACTGGTAAGAAACCTTTTCTTTCACATCTGAGTGTATTTGGATGTGATGCATATGTTCATGTTCTAAAAGAGAAAGGAACCAAGTTGGATAGTAAATTTGAAAAGTGCATATTTATTGGGTATGAGGATGGTTTAAAGGGTTATAAGCTTTAGAACCCAGTAACAAGGAAGGTTGTATATAGCTGAGATGTGGTGTTCAAACAGGTGAAAGATGTTATTAAACATGAAGTCCAACCAGAGGAACCTGAGAAGATAGAGTCTGAGCTTAAGGAGGAAGAATCAGACTCTACAGTAGAGGAGGAATCAGAAGATGAAGAGCCACAAACTCCAGGTGTGAGAAGATCAGTTCGAGAAAGAAGGTAGCTAGAAAGGTATAGTCCATCTACTTTTTATTCAAATTTTTCTTTATCTAGTATTAATGATGATCCCAGAACTGTAAGGGAAGTAGTAGATTCATAGGATGGAAAACTCTGGAAAGAGGCCATGGTTGATGAAATGGCATCTTTGCACAAAAGCGAGGCTTGGGATCTGGTGGAGTTTCCGGCTGGAAGGAAACCCATTGGCAACAAATGGGTGTTCAAAAAGAAGACAAATGCAAAAGGAAAGGTGGAGAAATACAAAGCTCGGTTGGTAGCAAAAGGTTATTCCTAGGTGTCGGGAATTGATTTTAGTGATATTTTTTTCTTGTTTACAAGTTAACCTCTATTAGATTACTTTTATCTATTGTTGTTGCTTTTGATTTTGAGGTAGAACAGATGGATGTGAAGACAACATTTCTTCGCGGGGATCTGGAAGAGGAGATCTACATGAAGCAATCTGAAGGTTTTGTGGCGAAGGGTAAGAAATAATTGGTATGCAAGTTAAAGAAGTCTCTCTATGGGTTAAAATAGTCACCAAGGATGTGGTATCAGAAATTTGATACATTTATATGGAGTCTTGGCTTCACCAGAAGAAAAGAAGATCACTGTGTGTATTTTAAATTAATTGATGACCATGTTATTTATCTGGTCTTGTATGTGGATGGTATGTTGCTGGTTGGAAATGACAAAGAAATTATCCAGGATTTGAAGACCCATTTTTCCTCCAAATTGAACATGAAAGATTTTGGTGCTGCAACCTATATTTTGGGCATGGAAATTAAAAGAGAACAGAAAAAAAGGATGCTCTGGTTAAACCAGAGGAAGTATCTCAAGACAATATTGCAGAGGTTTAATATGTAGGATAGTAAACCAATGAAGGTTCCTATTCCTGTAGATGTGAGGTTATCTGCTGAACAGTGTCCCAAGACACAAGAAGAGGAAGAGGACATGTCCTGTGTTCTATGCAAGTACAGTCAGTAGCTTGATGTATGTAATGGTCTATACTTGACCAAAAATTTCACATGCAATGGGAGTATTGAGCAAGTTTATGTCAAAACCAAGGAAGGAGCACTGGACAGTAGTGAAGTGGGTTTTCAGGTATTTGCGTGGCACTAGTTATTATGGTTTGTGCTACCAAGGAAGACGAGAATTGGACAGAGTGTTGGATATTCATGGCTTTGTTGATGCAGAGTGGGTTGGAGATCTGGATTAGAGAAGATCTACAAGTGGGTATGTGTTTAACCTATTTGGAGGTGCAGTTAGTTGGATGAGTAAGAAACAATCTGTAGTGGCACTATCAACTACAGAGGTAGAATAAATGGCAGCCACTCATGAAATCAAGGAATCAATTTGGTTGCAGAGATTGTGATCAAGTATGGGGTTAGTACAAGGAGCTATAAGGATAGGTTGTGGGAACCAAAGTGCAATTTTCTTGACAATGAACCCTGCATATCATTCAAAGACAAAGCACATTGATGTTTATTATCACTTTGTGAAGGATATGATAGAAGACAAAAAGTTGTTGCTGGTAAAGGTGGACACTTTGAAGAATACTTCAGATGCATTGACAAAATATGTGAGCTTTGGGAAGTTCTCTTGGTGTAGAGAAACAATGGGCATTGCAGGGCTGGATAAATGACTAAGCTCTCTTGTGGCACCCTGTATAAATAAAACAATGAGTGGGAGAATTTTGGGTTGTGTTATATTCTTTCCATGACTAGGCCACGTAGTTAACTGGGGAGTTAGAATAGGGGCGAAACCCCCCCTTCGTTGTGTTAATTACGTAGCGGGGGGTGGTGGGGGGTGGGGGGTCATAGGGGGTTTGAGGGTTGCAAGTAACTCCACTCTATGGGGTCCAGGGCAGCGCCCTAGAAAATTTTGTTTTTGGACCCTATATTAGGTTGGGTGGACCTACCTATGGTTTTGTGCATGATTTTTTGCACATGGTTTTGGATGCGATGGTTTTCGGTCCTTGGTTTTGGACGCAATGGTTTTTCGGTCCATGTTATTATATGCTTTGGCATCTATAAATATGTATTGTAACATTGAAAGGAAAATAATGAAAAATAACAAACTGGTAGTCTCAGTTTTGGGATCCAAGGGAAAATCTCTTTGTATATGTGTTTTATGTGTTATGCTTTCACATTGTTTATTTTCTGTGTTTTAGAATTCATATGCAGGTAATTTTTGTACAGGGATAAAGCCTACAAGTACAATGATATGTGGTTTGCCTCCTCCAAAATATTCGTGGCCCACTAAAAATGTATGAAGTCACAACTTGTGAAGAAGTGCTTAAGCTAGCATAGCCTATCGAAACATATGATGAAGGCTAGTCAATCATCTCACTGACTGATAGAAAACTTGAAGACAAGGTTGAACAACTACAAAATTCTCTAATGGCATTGGCACTGCAAAACAACAACCTATGGTGTGCTAATTGTCACATGCAAAGACATAGTAAAGACAATTGTAAATACACATATTATTTCGATCAGGAAGTCTGATGGATACAATATGATGTATATTGTGATATCTTCCAAATCACTTCAAATCATTCAACCAAATTCTATCAATATAATATTTGAAATTCCGTGCCAAAATGGCATGCCATTTGCAAAGATAAGACACATTCCACAAAAAAATGCTCGCTTAACAGAAAGAATAAACCAAATTATCACAATGTTCATTATACGTAGGACACAAATCAATTTAATGAACCACCATCATACGAAGGATGAGGAGCTAGTTGAGGAGGTTATGGTGGTTGAAGAGGAGAAGACAATGGTAGAGGTCATGGTCGTGGTTTAGGTCGAGGGAGATTATACTATTATACCTATTGGTAAGAGTGGTAAGTAGTTGCAGACTTAGCTTTGAAGGATAAGAATGATCTATGCTTCTATAAAATGTGTGAATTGGGTGATCACCCATTTTAGGATTTCCCCAATATTATTGAAAAAAAAAAAATAAGAGTTAATCTGCTATAAAACATTCTGAAACAAGAAATTATAAAATCCAAAAATGTCCATGTAGTTACAAGTTGGGGAGCCAGAAAAGACATCATTAATAAAAATTATCAAGTTATTTGACCAATAAAAAACAAGAATAAATATCCAAATATGCAGGAAAAAGTGACACAATGTCAAAAGAACTATAATTCTTTATGAAAGAAACTAATCATCAAAGACTATCTAAGGATTTCATCTTGGAAGAATTTAGGGAAATTCTAAAAGAAGAACATCTATTGGTCAATTGGTAGAACTCTTAAATATGCTGAAAATTTGTAATGAAAATAGAGAAAAGTAAAGAAATGTTCAAAAAATCTCTCATGGGAAGCAAATGGAAGACCATGATCCACAAGTTTGTTTAGAAATAAATAGGTATATGGTTCAACATGTTGTTGTCAATTTCGGTTCATAGGTAGATATCCTTCCATAAGAAACATGAATTGATATGGGACAACCACATCTGCACAAGATGACCAACTACCTTAAACTTGCTGACCATATATTTAATGAATCTATTGGGACACAAACGCAGGTGAGAAATTCAATCATGGAAATCCCGATGATGGTTTATTTTGAAGTCATCAACCTAGTCAATGGAATACTCGCATACCCTACATTAGTTGGTTGAGCTTGGGGATACATGATGAAAGAAAAACTATCCCCAGAGAAAGATAGAATCAAGCTCAAATGCAATAACAAGAAAAACATGATTCCTCTAGATCGCCAAGAAGAGAAGCTTTGGGTTGAAGCCTATGATGAAGAAACTGAAACAATAAGATTGTATTAGATACTACATGAAGAGCATGATAATGTTGAACGAAATGATTTTGTTGAAATTTTGATAGGTTTAACACTCTCCATTAGAAATAAATATAACACAAATATTTATGAATGGCAAGATGAGAATTATGAATCTAGAGCTAAAAGGTGTTGGTCAATAGAAGTCATTCCGAATTCAAATATCTGATCATGCTAATCCATACAAAATGTATCCATTTTATAAGAAAAAAATTGTAAGGAAACACCATCTCTATTTCCAACAAACTTAACCAACTATTCTAGCAAAACCATTTGATTTAAAAAATGTGCATCACCTACTAACCATGTGGGACAAGTAACAAATTTTATTGGAGGGAAGAATGAAAGCTTAGTACAAATTTTCACGAGTCAGGCAGTGAGATGATGGGATACCCATTCATCTCGTCTACAAATACTGATGACCATAACAAAATACTCCACTGAATTTTTTGGAGGGAAAAAAAGTTGGCACAAGAAAACATACCCATTTTTAGTGTTAGACAAGACCCTATTATTCACATTCACAATTGTTAGTCAAAATGGAGGAGATTTAGCTATAGAGATGAATGAGAATGGCATATATATTACCAAACACTTTAGATGATTTACCAAATAAATGGTACAAAATAGAAGAAGCCAGAGGTCAATCATTGCAGTGGGAAGAGTTTAGAGAAAAATCATCAAATACTTTGAATTTAAACCAAGGCAACCTAGGTTAAAAAACATAGTTCGGAAATCAAAGAATTCATAAGAGAAAAACCATCTAACCATCAGAAACCACCATTTGATGCTTCATCAACTTTTAATTATGTTTCATGCACCTCAAATCATAAAATGGTCAACCACATCAAAATGGAAGGAACACTTATAGTTGGTCAAAGCTTTTTCGTAAAAAAAAAATACCCAAAGAAGCATGAAATAATACAATGAGTATACAAACTCAACGAAAAATAAATTGAGAAATGTGACGAATTATATTTTCCATCAACATATGAAGAATTAAAAGTAAGGGAGTATCCACATGATTGATCAAAAGCACCCAATTGGATTAATATAAAAATAAAAATATGTGAGTTGACATATAAAACGATGATCGATTGAGAATTTCCTAAATTAGTGATTACTTGTTGGAGAAACATATTGCAAAACTTTTAAACTTGATTGAATTGTATCAAGAAGTATTCTCCTGTGATTGCAATGATCTAAAAGGACTTGTCAAAGAAATGGGGGGAATGAAAATTAACCTCATTTTGGGAGAAAATCCTACAAAAAAGAGACCATGCAAACTTGCTAACAAATATATTCCTACTGTTCAAAAATAAATAGATGGGATGCTTTCCATTGGCATCATCTATCCAATAGAAAAATCACATTGGGAAATTTCCATGGTTGTACAACCTATAAAGCATGACCTAACTATATTGTGTATTTGTGTCGACTACCGTGAGCTAAACAGATTAAGAGTTACTAATCCATTCCCTACCCCATTCGATGATGGAATTATAAACGAAGTCACAGGCCATGAATGTTACTCATTCAAAGCTGACTTATTAAGGTACAATCAAATACCTGTTATGGAAGAAGACAGAGGAAAAATAATGTTTGTTACTGATTTCGGTTCTTTCACCTATAGAGTAATGCCTTTTGGATTGAAAATTGCACCAGTGGTATTCTTAGGAATTGTTGTCTAAGATGTTAAAGTATATATTTATAAAACAATGGAAACTATTTTGATGACTGCATGGTCTACACAATACTTAAAGATCACATCCAATGGTTAACATTAATGCTTGAAAGATGTTGATAGATCCGTTTGTCTCTAAATATTAAAAAGTGCATCTTTGCGACACCAATTAGAATATTTTTTGGTCATGTAGTCTCAAGGGATAAAATTAAAGTTGACATGGAAAAGGATAAGGTAATTTTAGATTTGAAACCCCCTGTCAATCAAAAGCAAATTAAAATATTTTTGGGACATGCTAGGTACTATAGACAATTCTTTAAGCATTATTCTGGCATTACATTTCCAATAGATGAGATTTTAAAGAAAGATATTTTTTTTATTTGGTCTAACGAGTGTGATGAGTCATTCAACTACTAAAGAAGATGTTATTTGAAGCTCCCATCCTTAAGTTCCCTTATTGGTAAAAAAAATTTCATGTACATGTCAATGCATTGAATGTGGTAGTTGGAGCAGTTCCAGCACAACCAAATAATGAGCCGATAGATCATTTGAATGCTTGTGCCAGTAGGAAACTTAATAAAGATGAATGAAACTACTCAATCACTAAATGAGAATATCTAGTAATGATCTTTGCCTTACATAAGTTTCAACACAAACTTCTGGAAAACCCTTTCATATTCTACACAGATCATCAAGCAATTAAGTATTTCATAAACAAATCAATTCATCAAGGGTGTGTTTGTTGATGGCTATTACTATTTCAAGAATTTGAATTTGAAGTTATTATTTGACCAGGAAAGCATAATGATGGCCTTGATCACTTATCCCAACAAGAATATGGAGAGAAAATAACTGATATTGATGATGATCTCTTTGATACACATTTATTCAGAGTTGAAGCAATCCGTTCAGAGCTTGTTGAAATAACAGAATTTTTGGACACTAGTAAGGCACCTGAAGGAATATCCAAAAAGAATAAGAAGACACTTGTAATTAAATTAGCACCATTTACACTGCTAAATGGACAATTATATAAACTTGGAATTGATGAGGTTCTCTGGAGATCGACCTTGGAACATGAAAGAGAAGAAATAACTGATGAAGCACATAGAGGGGGATCTAGAGGTAATTTTCAATTCCAGACAACTGCATGAAAAATTTTGCAAGTACAATTATGGTGGCCAATGTTATTTTGAGACTACTAACAACATATACAAAAATGTGACATCTTCCAAACATCAATACGACCACTATCGAAACATCAAATTCCGCTACATTCAATTGTTCCATCACTACATTTTGAAATCTTGGCAATCGACTTTTCCAACCCATTTCCCAAAAGAGAAAAATGAACAGGAGAAAAGTATATCATAACAACAGTTGAATACTTAATGAAACGGGTAGAATAAGAACCATTTGATTCATGTACCAAAGATGTTGCGATGAAATTCATATACAAAAATATAATAACATGACTTTGATGCTTATGATTCTTATTAGTGACACAGAGATTCATTTTGTTAAAGGTGCAATTTAAATATTAATGAATAACTTTATGATTGAACATAAGAAGACTACCACATATCACCCATATGCTACTAGTGTAACCCCTTATTGTTATTAGTGCAAACCCTTTATTATATTTTTGTGCCCTTACATTATTACTGTTATGTCAGCTCTGATTATATTATGACCCCTTAGACTCCTATATATAGAAAGGAGGCCTTGTCATTTGTATCATCGAAGAATTTTCATTCGCGTACTGTAAAGGAGGTTTCCCGCTCGAAGATGTTGATTTCTAAGGCATTCACCAATGTTTTCTATCTTTTTCTGAGTTGGTTCATAACATTTGGTATCAAAGCTTTGGATTCTAGGATTTTGTTGCTCCAAACAAGCCATCGTGGACTTTTCTCTGTAATAATTTTTCTACAATGTTTCAAAAGCTAAAAAACAAATCCATTTGAGCCGAAATTGTTCTAAACCTCGGGTCTGAATATCAGATCTCGTCTCACTATATGTTTGGAGATATGATCTGAGGAAGTTAGGGTTTTGGCAGACTCACGAATTACATTCCAAATAGGTGACCTTGGGAAAAGTGTCATAACCTTCTACCTGAGCATCAGATTGAAATTTCATCAAAAGTTACAGAAATAGGACAGATGATAGTTTTCTCCGTATATTTTTTAGATCCGAAGGTTGAAATAGTGACACCTGAAACATCATACAAGTTTTCTCTACTAAAAAAGTATATAATTAGGCCATCTTGGGATATTGGTCATATCTCTTTCTTCGAGAATCTAATTTCGATCAGACTAGTGGAATTGGAAAGAGGACACAGACGATTACCATAAGTCGCAAGTTTGGGATTTGGAGATTTGAAATTGCAAAGTTACATTAGTTTCAAGATAAAGCTCCTAAAAGAAATAAAAAGAGATATGAGTAATTTTTATGGCAAGGATCTAGTAACATGGATACTATAGATGGAGCAATATTTTGATCTACGTGATGTGAAACTGTTACAAAAGGTATGTATTGTATCTTTATTTTTAGAACCTAATCAGTTTGTATGGTATAGAGGGTTTTGTTCTCGTAAAGAACTTGTCACCTGGCCAATTTTCACAAAGGAAATGATAGCACATTATGAGGAGACAAAGAGCAACACCTTCTTTATCCAATTGATAAATCTAAAACAAAAGGGTTCAATGGCAGAGCACTTTGAGGAATTCCAAAAATTGAATATGAGGTAAATGATATTCCAGAGGAGTAGAGGATTCATGTCTTCATAGGGACTTTAAAATATAACATCCAACATGAGGTTAACCTATGGGAACCTAATTCATTGTAGAAGTCATACAAGTTGGCAAGAAAATTGGAAACAAAAATTATGGCAACAAGAAAGTCTACCGCTCACAACTATAAAGATGGAAGTGTTCTTTCTCCTAGCCTTCCACAACCTACAAGGTTGACACCACAACAATTGGAAGAAAATAGAGCAAAATGGCTCTGTTAGAATTGTGATAGGAAATACATTAAAGGTCATAAGTGTGCTCAAAAGAAATTATTTTACATAGATTGTGAAGAGGAGGAAGAAAAGGATCAAGAAACATCAAAAGAAGAGGATATACATCAAGAACCAACCCTAGAGAAATAAGAAATGAATCTGACCATATCTTGTACTGCATTGGCAAGAATTACCACTCAAACTCTTAAGATAGAAGGACATATCAAGAAGAAGAAAGTTCAAGTAATGAAATATCAGGAAGAAAAGGATCAAGAAACGTCAAAAGAAAATGATACTCACCAAGAACCAACCCTAAAGAAAGAAGAAATGAATTTGGCCATATATTTTAATGCATTGGTAGGAATTACCACTCCTCAAACTCTCAATATAGAAGGACATATCAAGAAGAAAAAGGTTCAAGTAGTGAAACATCACATCGAGCATCAACAACAAGTTCTCCAATTTTTAAAGTATAAACTCACTTTGTCATAGAATCGAATGAAACAACAAGCAGATCAATATCATAGCGAAAGAAGTTTTGATGTAGGTGACTCGGTATTTCTATGACTACAACCATACAAACAATTGTCTCTCAAGAAAGCTAAGAAGGATAATAAATTATCACAAAATTACTATGGTCCTCACAATGTGCTCCGAAAGATTGGTACTATGGCATACGAATTGGAGCTTCCTACATCTTCTCGAGTGATCCCAATTTTCTATGATTCATGCTTAAAGAAGGTTATAGATGACAAGGTCCTAGTTCAAACAATATTTTCGGAACTTGAAGAGGAAGGAAAAATCATATTGGAACCTGTAGCAGTCACAGAAATAAGAACCGAACAGCTACGAAATTTATCAATTTCAGAGTATCTCATCAGGTGAAAGAACTTCCCCATTGAAAATTCCACATGGGAGGATGATAATTTTATACAGAATCATCCAGAACTACTCAAGCGTTGAGGACAACACTTTTTGAACGGGAGGGGCATGTTAGGTCCCTATACTACTAGTGTAACCCCTTATTGTTATTAGTGAAACCCCCTTATTATATTTTTTTTCCCATGTAGTCCCCATATTGTTATTATTGTGCCCCTTAGAAACCCACTATTGTTATTTTTGTGCCTTACATTATTATTGTTATTTCAACGCTGATTATATTATGACCCCTTAGACTCCTATATATAGAAAGCGGGACTTTTTATTTCTATCATCCAATAATTTTTCATTTACATAATGTAAAGGAGGTTTCCCCCTCGAAGAAGCTGATTTCTAAGGCGTTGATATATATTTTCTATCTTTTCGTGAGTTCGTTTCATAATAGGTGTTGTTGAATCTTTCAACAAAACACTACATAAAGGATTAGCGAAGAATTCCAACATAGACAAAGATGACTGGGATGAAGAAATTCTAGCCATTTTACGGGAATACTACACAATGTATAAGCAATCAATAGGATCGACATCGTTTAAACTCATTTATGTACAAGAACTAGTCATACCATTTCATTGTTGGAGGAATTCACAAAGTGTATCAAGTATACTAAAATAGAACAAAAAAGTACAAACAAAATTACTTAAACAATTACATCACCTGAAGAACACCACCTCGATGCACTTCATCATCAGCAAATTAACAAAGAAAAACAAAAGGAATGGCATGATATAAAATTGCAAAATAATAATTTTCAAGTTAGCGATTTATTCTTATTATACGATGATCGGGTGAAGGGAAAATCAAGGAAACTTGAAATAGCATGGATAGGACCCTTCATCATAGAATACATATGATCTTCAGGATTCGCTCAAGAGTCGTTCAATTGAAAACACTACAGGGACACCTTTTCAATTGACTTGGTAATGGTGTCTAGGTTGAAAGTCATCTCTTAATAACAATTAGCATGAGTTATCTCCCAGACTACTTGGTGGCAAGATAAATGACTGGTAATTTGTAAAATTATTAATTTTTTCTTTGTTAAGTTCAAGGTAGTAAATTATTTTAAAAAGTAGTTATAAATTAGCAATGAAAATAACCGACCTAACAGCCAAGGATCTAATTAAGGCAATGAAAGAATAAAGGAAGAAGAAATATGCAATAAAGGTATGGAAGAAGAGCTCGATTTCAGTAATATTCTAAATATTAGAGCAAAACAAAACATGTAATCGCATCAATTTAGAAGTGATCGTAACCAAATACCAAAGAAAAATTTAAAAACCACTATAAAATTTTTGTCTCAGTCAATAAACCACACCAACAACATAGAGGTCAATTTGAACTAAGGAAGAACCATTTGACAGGAAAAAATCACAAAGTACAATTTGATAGGATAGAAATTCAAGATAAAGACCACGACCAACCATCAGAAGGGGGTTCCAAAAAATCAATTGCTAATAAATAATTGGCATGTGAGGCTAACATCATATGCACATATTTGAAGTTGACCAACAAGTAAATTAGTCGATTGATCCATTCCAAGAAGTTTGATGGAGACTATAGAATTACCTATCAAAGAGCTACTAGTTGTATTGCCTTGCTTAACTTTTTATTGTAATCTATTTTTCATTCAAATTTTTATTCTTAAAGAGCTAGCAACATTAATTATATAACTCTTTGCTCTATTAGAATTTTTCTCATTCTTTTGTATCACTTCAAATATCCCCTTCTTTCAGACAAAGAAGTATTTGAGGGTGCTGGAGATGTTGGAGAAGCTATTTTTCCTAGCCTACTAGCCCAAGTCGAGTTGATAAAAATATATTGTAATGAGAGTTAACTAATGTTGGATTGGTTAAGGTGTCTAGTCAAGAATTTCTATTGTTGTTATATCCCAACAGTGTATATATCTATATGTTTGTATATCAATGTATCAATTTTGTTTCAGCTAATAAGAGATAATATATCATAGTGATTTTGTTGGTTCTCCATCAGTATATCTTTGTTTCTTTACTTATTATTTGTATGTGATTGGATGTTGTCTATACTATTGGTAACTATGCTCACTTTTTCCTAGATTACAACAAGGAGTAATGAGTTGAATCTTGTTTAACAAGCAAATGATGTGAATAAAGTTACTATAAAAGGATAGAACAATTAAATGAGTAAAGTAAATAGAGTCCTCAACTAGCAAGAATTAATTAAGAAATTTCATTGTTTATTTAGATCCTTTACAATATATTAAGCATGATTTGATAGACTATTATTACAATAAATCTAACCAAGGAAAGGTCATATAAACATAATGATAAGGTAATAATATTATATCGAAATAGTAATGGTACCAAATATACATCAACATTAAGAGAAGATAGTTTTCGGTTCTAGCTGAACCAGGAAACTAAGAGAGAGACAACAACCTGAAAATATATAACTTCACAAGGGTACTATATACATGCATAACTATATAAATAACCATTAAAGTAGAAGATATACTAAACAAAGTGAAAGAAATACCTTTTCGATATAAAAATAAAAAACATATGCATCTTCTTTTGTAAACACAAAATTAATATATTTTCTATTTTTTTACAAGTGTCTCTGTAAAACATAGTCAAAAGAAGACTATATGGTATAAAATATAACAATAATGACTTGTTGATGGTGTTGGACCCACCAAAATTCAGTGGATCTCACTGATATGAAGTCCCAATCATACCTCACACCATTTGGAGTAGGAGTCTCGTCTAGTATAAAGGCTCAGTTGTCAAATCCTTAAAGATTTTCCATGGATCTAGTTGACAGAACAAGAGAGTGATGCAATAGCATCTTTGGAAAGAAAGGGGAGTGGGCCTGGTGAGTGAGCAGTGAAACTTTGTCGAGGGTTTTCTACTGTGAAAGGGGAAATAAAAGTGAGCTTCTAAGTGAGAGGTAATAGTACCACCCAAAAATAGGCACACACGATCTAGAAGGACCTGTCTAACATTAATTGGAATAGTCCACAGCGGATGTGATGGTCGTTACAACCAAAAAACAAGGAAACATATGTCTAACATCCATCAAAATAGTCCACAGTGGACATGACAATCATTCCAACCAAAAAACAAGGAATGATGTGTCTAGTGTCCCACGGAATAATCCACAAGGATGGGACAACAATAACAACAATCACAACACATTCTCAATGAGATAAGCACTAAAATAACTGAAATAGGTCAACTATCTTAGTATATGTGAAAGCAAACATGAAATACAGACATCCATAGAATAGCCTTAAAAACATTCATAGCCCATGAATGAAGAACATGTTGGCCTTAAAAGGACTTTTTTATTAAGAAACAGGTCCAAGACATATATTTACATTGTGCATCACTAGCCACAGTAGTGGGACATTGGAGCCACTTCTTGCCCCTCAAATAACTAGTTGATCTCTCTAATGTCTTGCAAGGGAGCCAAGGTCAAAAGTACATTTCTCATACAATGAGGGGGTATATATATAACCATGGGGTAATTCTTCCCCCTTGTGTGACTACCCTCATGACTTTTCAGTTTATTATGAATATTCAACTTACATGACTCTTTATATTCATGTGTGTCCTTTGAACTTCCACTTTACAATACAATTGATTACAATATGCACGGTCCACACTAGTGATGTCACATATGACAATTCATGACATGACTTGACATGACACTCGTGACATGGATTTGCTTGATGATGTGGCATTGTCAAGTCATTATTGTTGCTAACTGCTAGATGTGTTATTAGATATGCTTTATCTTCTCCTCTAGATTGCATGGCAATGTGAGTCTTCAATGATCTTTGGTCTTCGAAGGTGGTTGAAAACTTGTGTCCCTTTTCTTTCTCTTGATAGGTCCATTTTTAATTTCAACTCCAAGTGAGTATTTAGGCATGCTTCACTCCTTCTTCTCCTTCTTCACCATCTGACCATGACTTGATAGTGTAACTATTCCTCCAATTCACTCATGGCGTGATGACATCAATCCGAAAACTCCCTATTCTAAGATGATTCATTAATATCCATGAACAGAGCCCAAGACAAGTCACATATTGGGAGGAAGGGCTCAATGACTACACATTATGCAATTTCAGCTTCCAGGGAGAGATATTGATCATTGAATTTGCACAGAGTACAGCTCAGGCCTGACTGAGGAACTTTTTTGCATGGTCCTCACTAAGAGGAAAAAATATACAGTTCCCACTGAGGGAAAAAATTTCATAGTTCAATCAAGTAGGGGATACTGCAAAATGATCCCTAGGAGGTTAGCCTATGCAGTTTCAAGAGGCTAGGGTGGACTGGGTAGCAGAGAGGTCTAAATGGAAAATTTGCACAGTCTCTAGAGGCAGTAAGTTCTAGCTGGGGGAATGGCAATGGAGAAAGCATAAGCATAGTTTTGAAGGCCAATGGTAGTTGGGCTCTCTATGCATTGTGCAGTTTCAGTAGGCAAGAGAAAATATTAAGGGTTGAAGGTGTGAAGTGTGCACTTCAAGCTAGTTTGGGAGGCACAATTGTGTAATTTTTGGGGTCAAGGGAGGCTAATCGACTCTTGAATTATGCAAAACCACAGCCTTGGAGGATAGTGACTGCACATTGCGCAGTTACAAGAATTAAGGTCACATCAATGAAGGTTGAGGCTATGCAGTTTGTAACTCAGTTAGGGCTCAATGAAGCTAAGTTGCCTGATCGAGAAGATTTTCTGAAATTGGCTAAGTGTGGTGATGAGCCTCATTATTCAGTAATTATATGTGCCTTAATTGGCCTTAATTCACCTCCTACCTTATTCAAACCAACTATTCTCACAACTCATTGCATACTTTTGATTATATTTCGTTTATGAAATGAGTTAGAGTTGGATATTTGGCTTTGTGGTCTAATGTGCATATAATGTAGGAATAAAGGATAAAAGCAAGGAGAAATGTAGTTATAAAGGATAAAAGAAAACAACTATAGCAAAAACCTTGGTCAAGACTTGAATGGAACAAGGGAGAGTAATTATAGGAGGTAAATCCTCCTCATTTACTACCCCTCCATTCAAATATTCCTCCATCAGCTCGGAGTGCAAACAACCATCACTTTGAGGACTAGAAGATAGGCGAGCAAGTGAAAAGGATAGAAACCAGTTATTTTTGAGTTAGAGGCCAAGCCTCCCTAATGGGAAGGAAGTAATTAGAGACTTTAGATGTATAAATAGAGAGGATTAGGACCTCAGTAGGATTCAGACTTCATTTGTAAAGCTCTGTTTTATTTTTGAACTACAAAGACTTTTGAATTTGCTCTGTAATCCATGGTTTCTATAATAAAGATGAGTTTTCTTTAAGCTCGCTTTGAGTTAACTATGTGGGTTGAAGCTCTTGGCATAGGGCCTAACCCAACTAGCCACAACTCCTCTTTACTATATTGTTATGCTAGCATAAAGTTCTATTATGTTTATTTGTTTAAGTAGTTTCATGGTATGCTGATTCATTTGCTTCAGTAATTTCATGGTTTGCTAACGCATTTGCTCAAGAATTTTCTGGTTTTGATTCATTTGATTAAGAATATTTCTGATTTTGTTCATTTGTTTGAATATCTTCCTGTTTCTATTCATCTGTTTCAGTAGTTGCATTTGTTGTAGTTTACTTTTAGTTGTGTTTTCAATGCACAGGTTAGTTAGAGGAAAAATATCACTAGAAGGTTGTGTGCAGGTGTATCAAACTCATCTCCTCCCTCTAGGACCATGACTTGAGGAAGACAGGCTTAAAAAACCCCAAAAACACAGTTTCTAGTTCTCGCATAAGCTATGGAGTTCGTTGTTTAATACAGTTAGTTGTTCACCTGCACTGGTTTTCTCTGTCATTTCCATTTGAAACCACCTCCAGCACATTCCTCATGCATTGGTTCCTTGTTATGAAACTAGCTCAAGAAAAGAGAGAAAAGAGAGATCAACGCCTTAGAATTCAGCCTCTTCGAGGGGGAAACCTCCTTTACATTACATAAATGAACAATTCTTGGATGATACAAATGAAAAGACCTCCTTTCTATATATAGGAGTCTAAGGGGTCATAACATAATCAGAGTCGACATAACAATAATAATGTAAGGGCACAATAATAACAATAGTGGGCTTCTATGGGGCACAATAGTAACAATATGGGCACTACATGGGTACATCAATATAATAAGTGGGTTATACTAATAACAATAAGGGGTTACACTAGTAGTATAGGGGCCTAACATGCCCCTCTCCTTCAAAAAGCGTTGTCCTCAACGCTTGAGTAGTTCTTGATGCTTCTGTATAAAATTCTTGTCCTCCCATGTGGAATATTCAGCGGGTAAGTTCCTCCACTTGAAGAGATACTATGAAATTGATCGATTTCGTAGCTGTCGAGTTCTTGTTTCTGTGACTGCTCCAGGTTCCAATATGATTTTTCCTTCCTCTTTAATTTCTGGCAATATTGTTTGAATTGGGACCTTTTGCAACTTTTGAATAAGTGGCCATACTTCTTCGTCCTTCTTCCATTCATCCATTGCTTCGTTTATCCAATCTGGTTGGATAATATAAATAGCACAAAACAATGCTTCCACATCCTCATCCTTCAAGAGTCTTCCCATTCGGTAAGGTCGCCATTTTTTAAGTGCCTGTTGTTTCGTTTGATTTTGCACTAAAGTGGCATTATCCTTTAAAAGTTGGAGAACTTGTTGTTGATGCTCGATGTGATTTTTCACTTCTTGAACCTTTTTCTTCTTGATATGTCCTTCTATCTCTAGAGTTTGAGGAGTGGTAATTTCTTCCAATCCTTTACAAGATATGGTCGGATTTATTTCTTGATGCTCGATGTGATCTTTCACTTCTTGAACATTTTTCTTCTTTATATGTCCTTCTATCTTGATAGTTTGAGGAGTGGTAATTTCAAACAATGAATTACAAGAAATGGTTGGATTCATTTCTTCTTTCTCGATGCGATCTTTCACTTCTTGCACCTTTTTCTTCTTGATATGTCCTTCTATCTTGAGAGTTTGAGGAGTGGTAATTCTTGCCAATGCTTTACAACATATGGTCTGATTCATTTCTTCTTTCTCTGGGGTGGGGTCCTGGCGTATATCTTCTTCTTTTGATGTTTCTTGATCCTTTTGTTCCTCCTCTTCATATTCTATGTAAAATAATTTCTTCTCAGCACACTTATGACCTTTAGTGCATTTGCTATCACAATTGTAACAAAGCCCTTTTTCTCTTTTTTCTTCCAATTGTTGTGGTGTAACCCTTGTAGGTTGTGGAAGGCTAGGAGAAACAAAACTTCCATGTTTATAGTTATGAGGGGTACGCTTCCTGGTTTCCATAATTTTTCTTTCCACTATGTCACAAATCCCTTTTACTCTTTCCAATTGTTGTGGTGTTGCTCTAAATAAGGTGTTTCTCTTTGTATCCTCATAATGTGCTATCATTTCCTCCGTGAAAATTGACCACGTAACAAGTTGTTTACGAGAAAAAATCCCTTTGTACCATAAAAATTGATCTAGTTCTAAATATGAAGATGCAATACATACCTTTTGCAACAGTTGTACACCATGTAGATCAAAATATTGCTCCATCTGAAGTATCCAATTTACCGGATCCTTGCCATCAAACTTCCTCATCTTGCTTTTTCTTGATTTTAGGAGCTCGACCTTGAAACGACTGTAACTCTGTACTTTTCGATCTTTAAGTTCTGAAATTGCAACTTGTAGTAGCCTTCTGTGTCCTCTTTCCAATGCCACTAGTCTGATCTAAATTGGATTCTCCAAGAAAGAGTTATGCACAATCTCCCGCAGTGACTTGATTGTAGACTAGTTCAGTAGAGCGAACTTGTATGAAGTGCCACGTGTCACTGTTTCAAGATTTGACTTTGAAAAATATATAAAACCAAACTAGAGTCCGTCCTCTTTTTGTAGCTTCTTGCGAAATTTCAATCAGATACTCAGAAAGAAAGTTATGACGATTTTCCGCAGGTCACCTGTTTGGAATGTAATTCAGGAGTCTGCAAAAAGACCGACTTGCTCAGACCATATCTCCTCAAATATCGAGCCAAAATATTAGAAATTTGGACCCACGGTTCAGCGTGACTTCTTCTCAAATGGGTTTTTTTTGCGACTTATGAAATTCCACAGAAAAAACGTTATAGCGAAAATTCCACGATAACCTGTTTGGAGCAGCGAAACCCTAGAATCCAAAGCTCTGATACCAAATGTTATGAAACTAGGTCAAGAAAAGATAGAAAAGAGAGATCAACGCCTTATAATTTAGCCTCTTCAAGGGGGAAACCTCCTTTACATTACATAAATGAACAATTCTTGGATGATACAAATGAAAAGACCTCCTTTCTATATATAGGAGTCTAAGGGGTCATAACATAATCAGAGTCGACATAACAATAATAATGTAAGGGCACAATAGTAACAATAGTGGGCTTCTATGGGGCACAATAGTAACAATATGGGCACTACATGGGTACATCAATATAATAAGTGGGTTATACTAATAACAATAAGGGGTTACACTAGTAGTATAGGGGCCTAACATTCCTTGCCATCCGATCACCAACAAACCTTCACAATCACTATTCAATTCACTATTTTCTCCAACTACTACCTCGCGTGGAGTCCACCACTCACTTTATGAACATTAAGTCCCCACTGTCGATCTACCTCACCTGATTTGACAGCTATCACGTCACCCGATCACTTTAGACTCTTTAAACCCCCACTGTCAATCTACCTTGCCTCATCCAAAAGATGTTGCCTCACCCGATCGCAAACTACCTTGGCTGATCTCCACCATTGATCAGCCCTGCCTGATCCAACGGATATCTCGCAATCTCAAGCAGATTAGTGCACGAATGTTATTTTCCTGAGGGCATGCGAGAAAAGTGGTTTCTCTATGCTACGTGTCACCCAATTAGGCGAATCCTGTGAAATTTTAGAAAATAGCTTACATCTTTGAGGGCATGCGAAATACAACTTATCGTCCTCTAAACCCATTCTACCATTTCCACAAGTTTCTTTTTCCCACGATCTAATTTCTGTCATCCATATCTTGACTTCACTCGCACCATAAGATCAACTAATCATCTCCTATTAACCTCATTCATCCATCCACTCACCTAATCCCTCATGACATGATCTCCGTCGTTCATCTGCCTTACTCCCTTGTTCGTCCATCCCTTCACTTAAAATCCTCACGATAAGATCTTAACTATCCATCCCGTTAGTAAACCTGTTCACCCATCTACCTACGTGACCTCCTAAGATCAAATCTTCGTCATTCATTACCTTTCACCCGGTTGATCCAACAGTTTTTATGTGTTGTTTCTCCCTCACATCCTCCTTTCAATGATTTTGACCTTCGATCACTTTTTCCACCTGAAACCCTGTTTAGCCTACGTTTCTTTGTTACCCGTTAGTCTAGTTTTAATGTTTTTACTTCTGCAACATAGATCATTAGCATTAGGTTAATTTTAAATTAGCAATTCTTCTTAAGATAGCTATTTGATTGATTGAGTTTGGTTATGGTGCAAGTTTATCATTTCATGTTGTTTTCTTCATTACTGCAGTGGAAGTATCTCTCTCTTAGAATAAGGTTTGCTCTCCTTCCACAAAAAATTAAGCTTCTTCTGAATCTATAGAAGTTTGGCTTGGAACCCCTGGGGTCTCTTGCCAGATAAACAGTGATAACAGGTAGGACCTTCAGTTCTACTTGTGCATATATAACTGTCACCTCCAAGTTTGTATGAACCCCGGGTTGATAAGTAACACTGGTAGCCCTAGGAGTTGCAACATTATTGTTGCAATACCTAGGCTCATTACTTTTTGGCGCCATTGTTGGGGATGTGTCTAAGTAGAAGTAATTACTGCTTTCTTTAATTTTGTAGTCTCCAACTTTCTTTTCTTCTACTTCTAGTCTTCACATTTCTTCCATTAGTTTATTTCTGCAAAAGTAATCTAATAGCTTCCTTTCTTTCATTTGTCCTTAGCTTCTTTCCTTTCCATTCTGCAAGAACTTTCTAGCTTTAAAAAAAAAACATACAAAAACCAACCCAAAAACATTTCCTTTCATGCCTCATAGGAATAGAGACAATTCAGGGAAATTCTTGTCAAATACCCCCACTACAGCCAATAGTCAACCTTCTCTCTTCTTTAGTGATGGTGAATTGGAAGACCCTTAAGGTGAGCAACCTTACATATTTGAAGAACCTATAGAGGAAGAAGAAGAGGAAGAACCCATTCCTACTAAACCAATGGTTGAAAAATGAATGACAGAGGGAATAGAGAGAGAATTGAGGGTTCATTCCCCATCAAGGAGACCAATGGGGACATTAAGATGAAGAATATAAGACCCTTTGCTCTACCTCATTTCCTTGGCCTAACCACACAAGACCCTGACACTTTCCTATTTGAGTTTGTTGTTATATGTCAAAAATATGACTATACAGATGATGACAAAAAGTTAAAATTGTTTCCATCTACCCTCAAGGACATAGCATTATGCTAGTTCATGGTTTTACCTAGAGATAGCATCACAACTTGGGCTCAGATGCAACAAAATTTTAACAACAAATATAGGGACTATTGTAGGTCAAAGGATACTAAACAAGAGACTTTTAGGATGACCATAAGCTAGGATAAATCCTTAGAAGACTATTAAGAAAGATTCCAGCTCAGTTACAAAAGGACCAAGTGCACACTTGACCCTGAGCCACTAAACCTGGTCTTGCTTAGCGGAGAAAGGGAGGATCTTATGGATAACTTACATATGATAGAAGGAAGAGATGTCTACCAATTACCCTATGAGGATATCAAGAATGTCTTTAGAAACCATTATAGGTCAGCCAGGAAAAAGGGTAGGCGTAGTCAACCTATGGCCAGTACATCATCCTCTGACTTATCCATGAAGGGTGAAATTGGAAATATGCTAGAATATTTCAAAAGTGATATGTTGCAAACCCTTGCCTTACAATTGGACACCATGAACATCAAAAGGAAGAAATAGGAAGTAGAGAGGGCCTTGGCCATATTTTGTCCTAGATGCACTAGGAGGCATCTTAGGAATGAATGTCCTTTAAACTGTATTTAGATTTTCTCAGTCTGTGAAGAAACCCACTCCAAAGACAGGTTCCCTTCTTTCCTGGACCCAAAGTTGTATATCAAGGAGTTGAAGGGGTCACTAAGCAGCTTTGCTACATCAACCAAAGGCGACCTCTTGGGTGTAGACCATACCAGCAGGGAATGCAAGGGCCATCCCATGCATACTACAACCCCAACCAAGCCACAATTATACATTCTTTTGGACCCCCTGCTCATCCTTCCTGGTATACACTCCCTCCTTGGTCCTATGCATCTTAATATCAATCCCGGCCAACCAACCAGTCATTTCAACCTTATGTTCAACCACAACATCAGTGGAATGCCCCACCCCAGGGGTGGAGGCCCCAATTCAATAACGTTCCACACCTATTTCCTCCACCACCTACACAACCACAACTCCTACACTCTGCTCCACCAAAGCAACCCTAGATGCCTTCCCAACCAAATCTGAACCCAAACAATAGGCAGGATCAACAAGAATATAGTGGAGATACATCATACCCATCTTATGTTGTAGAAATCTAGGAGATCAACCTAAGATCAGGGAGAATTGTCCCTGATAACCAATCCCCCTCTACACATAGGGAGGTTGAGGAAGAAAGAGAGGAAAGCAACCTTAAATTAAATCCACCCTTTCCTCAAAGATTAGCCCAACCACTCCATCCCACCCCAGGAGAAACTGAACTTCTGGGGGAATTGAAGAATCTATGTGTAAAAATCCCTCTTCTCCAGTACATCAAAGATGTTCCCATTTACAACAACTTAATTAAGGATAAGTGCTTCATGCATCTAGGAAGAAGAAAAAGGAATGCCCCTACCATTAATGTCATTGGGCAGTTGTCAGACTTAATGGTGGGGCAGGTGATATGTCCAACATATTTGGACCCTGGAAGCCCTGTAGTATATGTACACACCAATGGCACCATTGTCCCACACACTCTGATTGATTTGGGGGATGTCATTAATGTGATGACTAAGGACACCATTCTCAAACTCAACCTCCAAGGGTCATTGAGAAAGACCACAAATTGCAGACCATTCCATAGTCACCCCTGAGGGAATTGTGGAGGATGTGATGGTCTCCATTGATTCTTGGGAATACCGTAAAGATTTCTTAGTTCTCCAGCCTAAGGCTAAGCTTACTGGTTACCCTCTCATCCTTGGGAAGTCATGGTTAGCCATAGCTAATGCTTACATTAGCTGCAGAGCTGGGAATATGACCATCAGGAATGGGCATATGTCCGAACAATTAGCCCTATACCCTCCTACTCAACCTTCTCTAGAGCATGATTTACCTTTATGGTTAGAGGAGGATGAAGAAGATGGGGTTTATTCTGTCCAACTTTATATTTTGGAAGCAATCATAAGAGGAGGACATCAAGATGGGGATGATTTAATTGAACACCTGCTCCAGAATCCAACTCCTAGTTCCCTGCCATTAGAACAAGAAGTAAGGGAAGCCTAGAATAAACATCCAATTGAATTATGCCTGGCCAATTCCAACCCACTCCATGTCAAAACCATAAAATTTGGCCCAGATAAAACTTTGCAAATTAATCAATCTCTTTCTACTTTGGAAGAGGAAAAGCTATGCAACATGTTGAGAGTGAACCTAGAAGCCTTCACTTGGAGATATAAGGAAATGGAGGGAGTACACCCCTCAGTGTGTACTCACCAAATCTACATCGAAGAAGGTTACAAGCCAATCAAGCAACCATAAAGGAGGACCAATCTAGCTCTTAAAGAGATAGTCAGGGAAGAACTGCAAAAACTTCTAGATGCAGGATTTATTTACCCTATCTCAGACAATGAATGTGTCTCTCCTTTAGTGTTAGTGCCCAAGAAAAATGGTAAGTGGAGGATTTTTGTGGGTTATAGGGAGTTGAACAAAGCCACAACGAAGGATCATTTTCCCCTACCCTTCATTGACCATGTGCTAGATGGCTTGGTAGGGAATAAATTCTTTTCTTTCCTAGATATATTTAGTGGGTATAACCAAATCCAAATCTACCCAGAAGACTAGGATAAGACCACATTCACCTGTCCTTGGGGTACTTTTTCCTATAGGGTCCTTCCATTCATCCTATGCAATGCTCTTGCCACTTTCTAGAGAGAAATCTTGAGTATTTTTATTGAATTAGTACATGATGCTATGGAAATCTATATGGATGACTTTACAGCTTATGGTTGTGATTTCCAAGAAGCCCTGACTAACTGTTACACTAAAAAATGTCACCATGACTATTTACAGTTAGTATGGCTCTATCAACAGTCATGCTATCCTCCTGGGCAAGTCTTATGCCTCTGCTCTCCATGTCAAAACTCCAAAAAGAGAGAAAGTCTTTGTAAATGTGTTTATCTCTGGGTACGCAGATTCTCTCGGCCTTACCTGCGTATACGCAGCTAATGTTCACAAAAACTGCGTACTTGTACGCACTGTATGTAAAGGGGCAGGTGCGTACCCCTGTAAGGGTCAAAAGGCGCAAGTTTCACTCCAAAAAAGTTACTTGTGGTCATTTCTAGAGGCTTCTAGAAGTATGTTTGACGTGTATGAAGCGCCTCCAGATGGTTCATGTACCCCTACCGAAGAGGAACTTATCCCATCAATAAGGGAGCTATCCCATCCAAAGAGGGGATTATCCCATTGATGGTGGACCTGATTAACTTCCTCTTGAGCACTATAAATACAGGAATTGGGCCAGAAGGAAGAGAGGTTGGAAGCTAAACATTTCTAAGGGTAGATGCTGCTAGAATTGGGACTCCCATTTATAAGCTTGTGAGGAGAGATTGCCATCTTTGCTTGTTCTATTTGGAAGTGGGTGAGCTTTGTCAAAGTAAAGGAGAAATCTTGATGAACCCTGGGAGGGACTTGCACAACACCAAGGCTCAGGTTGTAATTGTTCCTTTTGTTTCCTATTAATGCAAATAAGTCCATTATTCTCAATAACTTGTTATTTATGAGTTGTTTCATGTACTCCTTGGTCTATGTGTTAAATATGTTTTATTTTATGAGATTATCAAGTGCTATTTAATCATTTGATTGTTAGTGAATGTAGGTTTCGAAGTGAAGGAGGAGCTCATCCGGATCAGCGAGGCTGGATTGCTACAACATCATTGGACTACAGGTAGGATCTAAACACTTGATTTCTTATATAGTAAATGCATGTTTAGAGAAGGATTGCTCTTGTTTGTCTTGTTTGTCACTGGAGAGTCTTAGGCTCCTAGGGAGGTTGGTTGTGTCCGCACTATCGACTCTTTCCGCCTGACAAAATGGCGACTCTATTGGGGAATCCATTGATGAGAAAGTTTTTTCCTTTGTATGCAACTTTGATCTGAGAAAAGTCATTTATTTTCTGGTTTTTGGCTCTGTGACTTTGTATTTGGGTGGGTTAGCTTAGGGTTAGATTGAATTTAGTTTTTCTTGGTTTTTCCAGTAGTACGCACCCTCTGAGTATTGCACAGTGCGTACTTGTACGCACTGTTGCTGTGTGCACAGAGCGGGCCCGCACCTGTCTTAACAGGTTGCCTGCATACCGTGCTAAAAATTAAGAAATTTCCATTTTTTACATTTTTCCTCTTAGATTTTGCTTTTTCTTAGTTTTTACTGCCCAGATCCATTAGTCTCTTGTCAAAGATTTTCACCTGAACTTGTTTCGATAGCATTGAGTGTTTTAGTGGATTTCATAGAAGTTTAAGCCCTAGGGTTTGATTTTTTAGTAGGTCCTGTAGTGACTTTGGCGGTAGAAGTTGTCAAGCCTTAGATCTCTCTGGTTTTGTCAGCCTTCTTAGGAGTCGGACCTGTCATAAAGTCTACCTGTGAGAGCAACTTACCTTTCAGTTGTCTCTTTGGAAAATTTCGAAGTGCTTATTGATTGAGTATTGAATTCCATTTTTCAAAAAGAACAAAAATATTTGAGTTTTGTTTTGACTGGTCTTTTGATTCTGCATTAGCTGGTCCTTGGCTTGATTGTGGTCAAGTAAAACAACCTAGAATCATATTTGTAGGCTTTTGCCTCGTTAGGTTTGCTTTAGAGTAAATTTCTTTTTGATTTGCTTATGAGTCAATTTTTCATAGATTTTATACATTTTGAGATTGATTTTCGTTAAAATAGATTTATATGCTTTATTAAATAAAAGAAAATACAAAAACATCTCCTTTGAAAAGTTTTGTTTCAAGTAGCTTTGAGGTATTTTGAAAGAGAGAATTTTTCGTGCACGTAAGGAGTGGTCATGTTTGTATGCTTGGAAAGATAAAGAGAATTGTTTCTTTGATTTTCTTTACTAAGAAAGTTGTTTTCTATAAAATTTGCATTTTCCAACTCTCTTAGTTAGGAGTTTCATTGAAAGAGAAAAGTAGCGTAAATCATCTTAGGTGCATCTTTGTAGTAGTTTGAGTAGAGTCTACACACCATTGGTTTCATTTCCGCTATCTTTTGTCTTTAAGAAAAACCATAAAATTAACGCTTAAAGTAAAATCAACATAGTAACTTTTATTTACTAGGGCTCTGAAACACCAATTTAGATCAGGCTAGTGTCTTGGAGTAGGAGAGTAATTAACTCTCCAAGACAACAAAACCAAACAAGTAGCTTATCTTGTGATAGAATAAATCCAATTGTCTCATTTGTACTCTGGAAAGCTCCTCTTAAAGGAGAAGCACGAGCTCGTGTCCGAACCAGTGAGGGGATCAATCCTCCCTCGTTGGGAACGACGCCAAACACGCACGTATTACAAACGGTAAACCTCGGATTAACCATTGTCGAGGAGCCAGGGTTCACTTGTCGGTAAACCTTGGATTATTTTCAAGGAACCGGCAAGGGGATTGAGCTTGATACTCTGCCCTTGCGTGCTGTCGGAGTGTAGACTGTTCCCCCAGGTGCATTTGTTGCGGTTGGTAACCTTAGTGACCATTATCTTTAGGATTCTACCGAGGTGACGGTGGAGGGAAGATCCCACTGTACCTAGAGCAGACGTCGGCTAGACTCACTTGGATTTTCCGGGGGGTTCACTTCACTCGAGACGGTTAAAGTGGAGGAACTTGTGCCGGTCTATTCATTAAGCAAGTTGCCGGGGTAACTGTTCCACCCGCCACTTCTGTACTGAATCCGGCGATGTTGGGTTTCATCTCCAACTAGCGTTTTCGGTCTGGAAGGCTACTGTTTATGCTTGGTTTGACGCCCTAGATTCTTTAGGCGTGTGATTCAAATTTGTTTGGTTCTTTAGTGACTTTAGGTGGTTTGATTTGAGATTTTACTTTGTTTTCGTGTGTAGTAGTTAAAATTTTTTAGCTGTGGCAGAATTACCGAGATAGTCCCGTAGACTTCGGGGCAAGTCACCTGAGATTGTTACCGGAACTGATTTGTTGAGGAAACTCCGTAGATCACGGGGTGGATCTCCTGAAGACGTCCTGGGTCAGTACGAAGGATTGAAGGTCCTTGTAACTCCTCCTAGTGGCAGTAGAGTAGGTTCACCAGAAGAAGGAGAATCTTCCTTGGTAGTCCATCCAGATTACCAAAGTCTAGAGACAGGTTATAATCCCGAAGCTGTTACAGTTTCTGAGCTTGCTGGTAGTTTTTCTTCTACTAGTGATATAGGCGAAGAACCTGAAATGTCTGAACCTGTTACTCTGACTTCTAGTGTTCCAGATTCACCAAGAGTAAAATTAGTTATCACCGAAAATATTCCTACTGGTTTGATTGCTATTGAAGAACTTGCTCCAGAGGAAGAAATAGGCGTCTCTAACCTTGAAGATCAACTTACTATTGAGCTCAGGGAGCGTGAATCTATCTTTTACAGTCCTCCTAGAAGTACTACTTGGTACCTTTCGTTAACCAATTATTTAGACAACTCAGGGATAGGTTTTTCTACACCTCGTACTCCTTTTCCACCTGGAGGTATTTATACTCCTGTAAATATGTCTGGTCAGTCGTCTGTGTTTACTCAAACTCCTGAATCTTTCTTACACGGCGGTCCTTCTGTTCCCACTGGGTATCAGTCACTTTCTGGTATCTTTGCGGGGGCATCTCCTCAACCCGTCGATCATGGGTTATTAGCTGGAAACAATGGTAATAAACCATTGGGTGTAGGAGACATTTACATGATGTCAGGTTCAGTTCCCGTTTCTCAACCTCAAGGTGGCCAATTACCGCCTGGGGGGCAGCCTCAATTAACGCTTGGGGGGAAACCTCAAGGTACACAAATTGTGTCTGGAGGGCAGCCTCAAGGTCAGTATGTACCTATGGTGCAATACATGCCTCAAGGTCAACCCCAGCCTCAATATGTACCCCAAGGTCAACCTCAGTATCAATATTTACCTCAAGGGTATCAACCCCAGGGGTATCAACCTCAAGGGTATCAACCTCAAGGTCAAGGTCAACCCCAGTATCAGTATTTACCCCAAGGTTATCAACCTCAAGGTCAATACTCGAGTCAAGGTTATCAACCACCTCAAGGTCAGTCATATGCTCAAGGTATGGGAACTGTACCTTTCAATTACCAATCTTATCCTCAATCCGGTTATGGATTTCAGTATCCTCAACCTGTTACGGGTCAATACCCCAGAATGATAGTGTGGGATCCATCACAGGGTCAACAGGTGTTGCAGCCAAGTATACAGTTGGTACCTCAAGCTGGACAACCCGTAGTTTCTGATCCACCCCAGCAACCGCAACCTGTCCAGTCCAATGTTCTAACTTCTGTAACTTCGGTAGTTACTCAGCCGCCAATTGCACCTAGTACTCCATCTCAAACGGCTGCTGCAACTACCACGACATCTTCCGCACTTATGTCTAGAGTATCGACAGCTCCGGTTTCTACTGTCTCTACAACCACTCCTCAGACATCTTTACCGTTGTCTGGATCTACGATTCAAATCACGGTCCAGATGCCTACAGGTCAGCCTGGTATAAGTACGGTTTTCACTACTCAACCTCAATTTGTTCATCAACCGTACCAGGGACAGTACCAATATGGGCAAGCTGTCCAGCAGCCAGTTTACCAGTATCAACCGTATCCTGGGTACACTTATCAACAACCTCAACAACCCCAGTACGGTCCGGTTAATCCTGGTTTTCCAGGAGGATATAATATCCCTACGCGATTCCTGTTCCTAGTTATCCTGGATATCCTCCTCCTGGGACTGGTCTTGTGACCCAGAGTTTTAGAGATCCTAACCGGAAATTACCGTTTATCGCAACTTTGGATTTACCAGACTTGACGCGCCTAACGAACGATCCAATTCAATATCTTTCGTTCTGGCCGCCAATGCCAAATAAGTTTCCCAGTGATATACCCAAGTTCGAAGGTAAGTCTGGAGAGGATCCGTCCAATCATGTGATGACTTACCACCTCTTGTGTGCTTCAAATTCTATCTCGGATGATTCGATCCGCTTACGTCTTTTCCAGCGTACACTCATTGGTCTCGCGACCAAGTGGTACATTGAGTTGCCACGAGCCTCTTTTTACAATTTTAGCTAGTTAGCTACCTCGTTCTTAACTCACTTTCAGTTGCCGGTCAGATACGATAACGACACGGAGTTACTAACTTCACTAAAACAATCGACGTCCACGTATATTTCTGATCACATTCATGAGTGGAGATGTCGAAGAAGGTTAGTGAAAGTTTTTATTCCGGACCAAATCTTAGCTGAATGGTTTGTTAAATCATTATTACCGAATATTACTGAAGATGTAGCTAAGGCCGGAGTAGTTACTGAGGAGCAAGTCATTGCTCAGGCGCAGTACCTTGACTTAGTTTATACTCAGTCAGGTACGTTACACGAGAAGATCCCAGATCTTCCAAAATCGAATCAAATCGCTGCTGCTCCTTCGGGATCTCATGCCGCTGATGGTATGATTGGTACGGTGAATACAAAGAGCAAGAAGAAATCTTCCAAGAATTCTACTACTCCTATAATCACCTTGCCTGATTCCCCGACAGGAGAGTCTTCTCCTGAACTTTCCGCCGATATTCACGCTGTAGAATCATCTACGACCAAATCAAAAAACAGTGGAAAGAAGAAAGGAAAGAAGAAGGCTAAAGCAGACAAGGCTCCGAAGGAGAAAACGGAAAAGTTGGAAACCAATGACGAAAAGCGCAAACCTCGATATCCTTGTCTTATTTGTGAAGAGGATCATTTTACAAGAGATTGCCCTCATCGGGCCGAGGTTGTGAAAATAGTCAAAGGTTCTCCCACTCCTGTTGTGTTAAAAGATCCATTTCCAAATCAGGAGACTAAGATGATAGGTTCTTCCTCGACTGTCAGTGAAGAACCAATTTTGATGATGTCTCATGTGAGGATTGCGACTTAGTCGCAAGATTATGGTAGTAAGAATCTTGTTGATGGTAAAGAAGCAAATCTTCTCATTCTAATCCATCAACCTCAGCTTCTAGTTCCGATCCACTACAGATTGAAAAACCTAACCCAGACTTAGTAATCAAACCACCCGCCAAGGGTGTACTTCGAAGGTCTGCTTTCAATCCACATGCGAGAGCGGCCCAGAATTACAACATTGTTGAGGACTTAGTTGTTTCACCCTCAACAATGTCGGCTTTAGAAGTGCTGCAATCATGCCCAGCACAGCGAAAATTACTTTTGTCAGCTATCAGAGCTGTTGATGTTCAGGACCCGAATCTGATAATCTTCGATCTAGAAAATAGTACACCGCGCCTTCCCCATCAAATGGCTTTCCAAATTCCAGTGATAGTCAAAAACAGGCCTATTCATCGGACTGTGATTGATGAGGGAGCTTCTACGTGTATTATGTCGATTCAATGTTGGAGATCGCTTGGTTCTCCTTCGCTGAACCAATCCCCGACCATCCTTAAGACCTTTGATGGCCGTGGGTTCCGTCCGTTTGGTATTCTACAGGAATTACCTATAGGGGTAGAAGGTAAAACCGTTAGTCTGGATGTGGAGGTGGTTGATGCCCCTCTAGACTACAACCTTCTTTTGAGTCGAAGTTGGTCATATGCCATGACAGCAGTCGTTTCATCGGTCTTCAGAGTAATAAAGTTTCCACATAACGGTAAGATCGTGAAAATTGATCAGCTGACATACTTTTCATCTGACCCAGCCTCTTCAGAGAGTATCCAGCATGTCGGTAAGACGACAATCCCTTATAGGGACGTTGGCGTAGGTTTAGTTAAAGATTCCGGTTTACTGGGAACTTTTTCTTTCCCTCCAATCAACGCAGACCCTTCATTTGCATCAATTCATACGATAACATCAGACACCACTATATACGCCGATCCTTGGATTGTCCCATTTGAATCTGAGATAGACTCATTCGGTGATGCTATGCCTTTGAGTCCATATGAAATTGCTTATGAAGTCGTCATGTCTTTTACCGACTCGCGTTCAACCCAAATCGACCAAATGAATGTGGTCAGTGAAGAATCACTTTTCACATCAACCTCAGAACGGATAGCGTTTCCCGAAGTCGTGTCATCTGACGAGCAACTTCGCGAAATCCTAAGTGTAGATGATCTACCATGGGAAGATCTTCATCATAGATCTTCGTTTTTACCTGAGGGTGATGCTTTTGAAAATGATTTTTCATCTATCTTTACCGCTGAATATGTCAAAGACGCTCAGAATCCAACGAAACATTCTAATTTGGAGTTGAACTTAGGGAATATTTCTCGCACTATTCCCATTGACATTTTAGTGAAGCCCGGAATTGAGGAAAACATTCATATAGGTGCCTCATGAACAGAAGATGAAATTCAAACTTACAAGGCCCTATTCCAAGAATTCCGTGATGTGTTTGCCTGGTCTTACGAGGAAATGCCAGGAATCGATCCTGCCATTGTTGTTCATGAAATAAAGACCTACCCGGACGCTAAACCCGTCTGGCAACGGTTGCGCCAGATTCACCCTCGGAAAGCGGCTGCGATTAAAGCAGAAGTCGAGAAGTTGTTGAAAGGGGGCATGCATATATCATCCTCACAGTTGATTATTTTACTAAATGGGCCGAGGCGATGCCTACATTCGACGCAAGCAGCAAAACAGCTGCAGTTTTCGTATTCAATCACATTATAACTAGGTTTGGTGTCCCGCAAGCAATCATCACTGACCATGGGAGCCATTTTCGAAACATCATGATGACTGAGCTTACAAGCCAGCTTGGTTTGCACCACGATAGCTCTACTCCTTATTATCCGCAAGCCAACGGTTTGGTTGAGTCTATCAACAAAGTTCTGGTTATCATGATCTGACGAATCATTGGTATTCATCGGTCGAATTGGCACAACATGTTATTCTCAGCGTTATGGGCATACCGAACTTCAGTGAAAACTTCAACAGGGTTCACTCCTTTCCAGCTAGTTTATGGCTTGGAAGCTGTGTTACCCATTGAATGCAAAATCCCATCACTTCAAATGGCTGTCGAATTACTCCCAGCTACTTCCGAAGAGGAGAAACATTTATTATACTTAGCTCAGTTAGATGAGACTCGACGTGACGCTGCACTGGCAATCGAGACTCACGCGAAGCGAATGAAAGCTCAGTATGATAGAAATGTGACCCCTAGAATTTTTTCGGAGGGAGACCTAGTGCTATTATATGATCAAGCCAACGATAAGATAGGTGCTGGGAAATTCGTTCCTATGTGGCATGGACCCTACATTGTAAAGTGAAAGCTAGTAAAAGGGGCCTATGAGTTGGTAGATTTTGATGGGGACTCTTTGGGTAAACCCAGAAATGGACTTTACCTAAAGAGGTATTATGCTTAAATGGTGGGTATGGAGAATTTTAGTTAGGTTAGGTTTTCTTTCTAGCTAGTATGTTTGTTAGTTTAGATAGTGTGCTTAGCTTAGAAAGTGTGTTTTTTCATCGTTATTCTGGCTTATCTTGGTTTTACTCTTGATATTGCAGATGTCGACGCCTCTCCAAACGTACATTGGATTTGCCGATGGTGCTTGTCGTAGTACACGGAATATCTCTTCTGCAGCTTGGGTTATCTATTCACCCTCTGACGAGTTAGTTTCTATGCATGGGGTGAGCCTCGGTCAAACGACGAACAACATTGCAGAATACAGTGTAGTCGTTGAATTATTGTCTAAATCTATTTCATTTGGAATTCGACGTTTGATAGTGAGGTTAGATTCTGAACTCATTGTATTAGAGCTTAATAGAGTTTATGCCATTAGAAATCCTGTGCTATTAAGGTTATTTTTGAGAGTGCGTCTCTTGGAACGTGAATTTGATTACATTGAATATCAGCATATTTCAAGTTCTTTAAACACATTAGCAGATGCAATTGCTTCTCGAATGTTGGACAACATTTGAAATAATCATACAAGTAAATTTAAAAACATTTCATCACATATGTTAAACAAGATAAGCCGGTAATAATGATATATATATATATAGACAGGAGTGTGTCAAAAATATACATCGTCTTCGATCATAGGTTGAAAAACACCTTATGATCGGCAAAAATGATAAGTACAAAAAACCAAAAATGTCATATGTGTCTACAAAAGTGACTAGCCAATCACTGGTGGTGCTCTCTATACGAGACCACTGCCCGCGCTACCCTACACAAGAACCTCCTAAAAGGTCCTGGGACTACGACCACATAGCGCTGAAGTCGAATGGGAATGTCATCTATGGTGGTCTCTGGTATATCCGCCGTCAGACGCTCTAGATCCTGTTCCAGCTCGGCTAGGGTCTGTGCGGCCGCATCCTGTGGGGCTGGTGCTGGTACCACTGGTACTCTCCTCTCAAAAGCCCGAAGGTTGGCCGCACACCGTGGACCTACATCTGCATTTTGAAAATTTGTGTTGTCAGTTTTGAGGCAATATATAAAAACAAAAAAAATATATACATAATTTGAAAACTCGTGAAAAATGAAATACCTTTATCATCCCACTGTTCTCCCTGTGGAAGAACCATGTCCGGATCATTCCGAAAATCCATTCCGGCATAAGGAAAGTCCTGAATAGCAAAGACCTGGCTCTCTAGCCAGTGAAAGTAACCATCAGGAAATCGAACAACTGCTGCTCCCTCGTCAGGATGCTGGGCCATTACCGCAACCCATCTCGTCAACTTAGGCTCCCGAGGAGCCCCTACTGGAACTGTAAGATGCTAGGGGACCAACATTGGAACTCTCTCTAGGGCAAAGATCACGACTAAAGGCCCATATCCAAAGGTCTTCAGTTGTCCTCTCTTTGCCATGGTTAGTTGGCCCTTCATATTGGCCAACACAGCATCACACCAGTTGAAAATGGTGCCTTGGTAGCAATCTATAGCCATCCGCATTTGGGACCCGGTGGCATGGTGCAAAGCGGCCGCGCCGCAAAGTCTGGTAACAGTAAAGGCTATCACCATAAGTTCAGGTCAGGATATGTACTTGATTTCTATCCCCTTCTCCTAGTTTTGATTGTTGCACCACTCTAGCCGGAGATAAGCAAGGGATTGGCCACCCGGCCTAGTCCCGAATAGAGAGAGTTGCTCGCCCGTGTTAGGAAAGCCAGTGAGAAAATAGATGTCGGAGGGATCTATCTCGAGCTGGTGCTCTCCGATGTAGAAACATTACTCCTGAATGTTCCACCTTTCAACCAGCCACTCAAGGAATGGCACCTGGCCCCTACCATTGACATTACTGGTGGTTTCTCTCACACTTGTTAACAGTTTACATCATCGACTGGTAATCAAGTGGTTTCTACCATGTTTGACATCAACTCATTTATTTGCATGGCTAGAATCGTACCAATTCGGGAAATAGAAATGGAGACCCTGGATCTAGTTTCCACCGTCCAAGTTGCGAGGAGTTTTGTATTCATTATCTAAGTAGACTAATCATAAACAGATGGTTGCGCCCATACTGTGTCTACAAAAGTCTATGATTATGATGTACTGCAAGATCATTCCTGTATCAGAATAGTTAGTCTGTTAGTTAAAGTTTTGATCTGAGTATGGGAATGCCTACCTCAGCGACGATATAATCTTATACATGTATTTTGTGTTGAAAATTGCAGGTTCTGACCAGGCTCTCCACGAGATAATCCTTGAAATGATAAAGCGCTTCACCCTTCCTAGATAATACAAAACCCTAATCTATTACAGGCTTCGCACTTTTGGGGGCAATCTGTTACACTAAAAAATGTCACCATGACTATTTACAGTTAGTATGGCTCTATCAACAGTCATGCTATCCTCCTGGACAAGTCTTATGCCTCTGCTCTCCATGTCAAAACTCCAAAAAGAGAGAAAGTCTTTGTAAATGTGTTTATCTCTGGGTACGCAGATTCTCTCGGCCTTACCTGCGTATACGCACCTAATGTTCACAAAAACTGCGTACTTGTACGCTCTGTATGTAAAGGGGCAGGTGCGTACCCCTGTAAAGGTCAAAAGGCGCAAGTTTCACTCCAAAAACGTTACTTGTGGTCATTTCTAGAGGCTTCTAGAAGTATGTTTGACGTGTATGAAGCGCCTCCAGATGGTTCATGTACCCCTACCAAAGAGGAACTTATCCCATCAATAAGGGAGCTATCCCATCCAAAGAGGGGATTATCCCATTGATGGTGGACCTGATTAACTTCCTCTTGAGCACTATAAATACAGGCATTGGGCCAGAAGGAAGAGAGGTTGGAAGCTAAACATTTCTAAGGGTAGATACTGCTGGAATTAGGACTCCCATTTAGAAGCTTGTGAGGAGAGATTGCCATCTTTGCTTGTTCTATTTGGAAGTGGGTGAGCTTTGTCAAAGTAAAGGAGAACTCTTGATAAACCCTGGGAGGGAATTGCACAACACCAAGGCTCAGGTTGTAATTGTTCCTTTTGTTTCCTATTAATGCAAATAAGTCCATTCTTCTTAATAACTTGTTATTTATGAGTTGTTTCATGTACTCCTTGGTCTATGTGTTAAATATGTTTTATTTTATGAGATTATCAAGTGCTATTTAATCGTTTGATTGTTAGTGAATGCAGGTTTCGAAGTGAAGGAGGAGCTCATCCGGATCAGCGAGGCTGGACTGCTACAACAGCATTGGACTACAGGTAGGATCTAAGCACTTGATTTCTTATATAGTAAATGCATGTTTAGAGAAGGATTTCTCTTGTTTGTCTTGTTTGTCACTAGAGAGTCTTAGGCTCCTAGGGAGGTTGGTTGTGTCCGCACTATCGACTCTTTCCGCCTGACACTAACCTAGGCAAAGTATACACAAATGCATTGAAATGAATCTATCTCTTAGTCCAGAAAAGTGTGAATTCTTAATGACTGAAGGGATTGTGCTAGGTCATTCAATATCTCATCAAGGACTTCAGGTGGACCCAAACAAACTAGAAATCATCCAAGGGGTCCCACCTCCACAAAAGCAGATGTCAGAAGTTTCTTAGGATTGGTTGGATACTACTACAGGTTCATAAAGGACTTCAGCAAGTTGGCCTCTCCTTTGTTTGGGTTGTTGGCCAAAGATTCTAAGTTTATATGGTCAAAGAGTTGTCAAGAGGCCTTAGACATTATAAAGGGTACGTTAACTACTGCACCAATCCTTAGAGGCCCAAACTGGGCCCTCCCCTTTAATATTCATGATGATGCCTCACAGAAAGCCATGGGAGCAACCTTAGTTTAGGAAGAGGAGAAATTTCCTTATGCCATCTATTTTATCAGTAAGAACCTATCAAAGGCCAAGATAAGCTATACCATAACTGAAAAAGAACTCCTAGATGTTATGCATTCATTGAACAAATTCAGGCATTACATTACAGACTATCAAACATTTGTGCATATTGATCATGCTGCAATAAAATATTTAATGAACAAACTAGATGTAAATGCTAGAATTATAAGATGGTTGCTTATATTACAACTCTTTGATCAAATTATTATTGATAAGCCTGGTAAGTAAAATGTTGTTGCTGACTTTCTATCTATAATGAATCTTCTTGCAGGTGAAGAAGGAATGGTGGATGACCAATTATCAAATGAGCATTTGTTTGGTATTTTAGTTCTCTCCCCATACTTTTTTGATATAGCAAACTATCTCGTATCATCATAGTTCCCACCAAACTTGCCCTCCAAATAAAAGAGCAAGATAGTCAAAAGAGCACCCCTTTCACCTGTATTAGGGGAAATCTATTCAAACTTGGCCCAGATCAAATCTTAAGAAGGTTTGTAAGGGAAGAGGAACTCTTTGACATCCTTCTGAGCTATCATGATGGGCCTTGTGGAGGTCATTTTTAAGCAAAGAGGACAACATTCAAAGTTTTGCAAGTAGGTTATTATTGGCCTACACTTCATTAGGATGTGAGGAAGTACATTAGTTAGTGTGATCGACGCTAGAGAATGGGAAAGCCTACTCAAAGAGATGAAATTCCCCTACAACCTCAAGTGACTTTCGAGCCATTTGACAAGTGGGGCATCGACTTCATTGGGCCTATTAACCACCCTTCAAAGAAAAAAAAACACAGAATTGTGTGCATTGTTTACTTGACTAAGTGGGCTAAAGCCAAGGAAATTAAGGCAACAACATAAGAGAATGTGGCTGAGTTCCTAAAGGAGAATATATTCTACAAATTTGGGTACCCTAGAGAGCTAGTCACAGACCAAGGCAGCCAGTTTACCTCCAGCATGATTGAGGAACTGCTCAGCGATCATAGAATCAATCATAAGACCTCCACTCCCTATTATCCACGAGCTAATGGGCAAGTGGAGGTGACCAATAGGGCACTGGATAACATTTTAAGCAAGGTAGCGAGCACCAGAAGAAAGGACTGGGCAGAGAGACTAGTTGAGGCCACCTAGACCTATAATACAACATGGAAGACAACAACTGGATTTACACCCTATGAGCTGGTGTATGGTAAAATGGTTGTGTTGTCAATTCAATTTGAATATAACACATTAAGGATGGTAGCCCAACTAGATTTATATCTCAGTCATGCACAGAAAGAAAGGTTGTTACGTTTGAATGGCTTGGATGAATTCGAAATGTAGGCCCTCTACATACAAAGATAGTTCAGCTTCAGAGGAAGATCTGGCATGACAAGCACATCAAGGAAAATAAATTTCAAGAAGGAGACGACGCATTGTTATATGATTCCAGGTTTAAAGACTTCAATGGAAAGCTAAGGACAGGATGGCTCGGACCTTATGTGGTGGAAATATGCCATGACAACGGTTCAGTACAAATCAGAATTATTGATGAAGAAGCCATTCCATTGATAGTTAATGGAAACTGATTGAAAATGTACAAGAGGACTTTATCAAGAGAAGAGTTCATTGACAACATTAATAAGACAGTGATGATGGTGGAGCAAGTTCCAGCTCCTCCCTCATGAGGTCACTGGAAAAGATAAAAGAATAAGGATTCAGGTGAAAACCTCCATGAGATGCCTGAGTCCCATCTCTGGGTTGAAACCCTCATGAGGCGGCCCAAGGATGAGAAAAAAAATGAAAAGAGTAAGAATATCCCTAGGTAAAAACCTTCCTTGAGGTGGCCAGGGAAGATATCTAGGGTGAAAACTATCTGAGGCAGCCTAGGTGTTTCTTTAAAAAAATATAATTAAAAAAAAAAAAAAAACATAATTGATTTTTGCAGGTGGGTGAAAAAGACAAGCAAGGAGAAAAGAGGAGATCCAAAGGGAGCATTGTATCATATATATTCCTCTCCTCCGCCCCTTGCCATGAATCCCTCCATCAATTCCATTATTTTTCACTTCATTGCTTCAATTTAGGTGAAGATTATGGTTTTTGACAGAATCACCTCAACCATTACCATCATCCCTACATCCACACACACTCCTACTCCCTCTGTACATTCGTTACAGCATCCTCACAGCACCAGCCAACAACATGATCAAGAAATTGTAAGGTAGACACCAAACACTGCCAAGTGGTAATCCAGGAGCTCCACAGCAGCAGTCGCATCAAATCCAGGAGATCCACAGCAGCAATAGCATCAGATCTCCAGTCATAGACACCTCTAAAAGCTAAGAACCCATTAGCAGACAATAGAGGAGGAAGAAGAATGACCATCAACAACACCTCTGATATTTGACAACTACAGCATGGCATCATGACCATAGGTAAGTATCCCACTCACTCACTCATATACATCATTTAATCAAAATTTGTAAAGGTTAAGGGGTAGTTGGTTTATAAGTGAAAAGGTGGCAAAAAGGAAATTCTTTAATAAGTCAAAAGAGAATGCAAGAGTCCATAGATACAGTATTGTTATGGAAACCATTTGAGAATGCTTGAATAATTAAGACTTGGGGTAGAAACACCAGTTCACCAAAGACTCGACATACCCTATTTCTTGATGCAATCACTCATAGGCTCCAGCAGCAAAGTAAAGGAAGGGAATTTCCAACAGTTGGCTCACCATGGTTTGATCAGAATCCTCATTAAGGATGCCCTCCAAAACCTTGGGATCCCTATAACATGGACAGTATTCAGAGAATTACCAGCATAGGATGACATGATCAAAACCCCCACCTACGATGTTAGTCCTTCTGTCAATGAGGAGGAGGCAAAACGAGAAGAAGAAGATACAGAGCTAGATGGGGATAAGATGGGTGAAGAAGAAACTAATACAGAGGAACAAGCTAAAAGAAGATAAGGAATATGATGTTGAAACAAGAGGAGGAAACAAAGGAAGAAATGGATGGAGATGCGAAAGAACAACAAAAGGAAGAAGATAAGAAAAAACAGAGAGGACAACTACGGGGAAAGGAAAACCAACTAGCATGTATGGCCAGCCTCTCCTTGGAGGCCATCCAGTGTAGGATGCTAGCTAAATCCTATGCTCTTTACCTCATAGAAGAATAGTTGCAATTTCATATTAAAACAATAGCAAAAAGGAGCACCATGCCATTTCAGGACTGCAAACAGTTTATTGATCTTGGTGATCAAAGTGCACTAGAGGATAGGGCCAAAATGGTTGAGTTTCACTTGCATGACATGGCCCTCACAACAATGAATATTTGGGATCCTAATGAAGATCTAAGAGATCTACGATTAATGGCTTTGGCATCATGGATAAACCATGAGAAGTCAAGGTCTGCAGAGATGAACCTCTTTTCATCAGAGTTAAACAATCAAATCCCATGGCCGTAGTCACCAGCCATAATCTAATTGCAAATGATCCTTAGATGGCACTTAGATATCTTGCTGCCCAAGGGCAAGAAATTTCACATTTTGAGGATATTTTGAGCTGCTAAGAAATGATAATATACATGCCTGCTAAAATGGAACACACTGCAACATAGTTTGAAGATCAACGAAAAGAGGAAGAGGAAAAGAGGCAGTCGAAAGAAGTAGAAAGGAAATCAGGCTTCTATGAACAAGAAGAAGAGACCATAGCAGGAGCATGGGATGTCAGAGAGGCTACTAGAGCCACTAAGTTGCTCAAAGGATGAGCAACGCTTTCAATAGGGGGGGTGATGATGAACCTCATTGAGTAATTATATGGGCCTTAATTGGCCTTAATTCACCTCGTAGCTTAGTCAAACCAACTATTCTCACAACTTATTGCATAATTTGCATACTTTTGATTATATTTTGTTTATGAAATGAGTTAGAGTTGGATATTTGGCTTTGTGGCCTAATGTGCATATAATGCAGGAATAAAGGATAAAAGCAAGGAGAAATGCAAGTATAAAGGATAAAAGAAAATAACTATAGCAAAGACCTTGGTCAAGACTCAAATGGGACAAGGGAGAGTAATTATAGGAGGTAAATCCCCCTCATTTACTACGCCTCCATTCGAATATTCCTCCATCATCTCGAAATGCAACAACCATCACTTTGAAAACTAGAAGATAGTCGAGCAAGTGAAAAGGACAGAAACCAGTTTTTCTTGAGTTAGAGCCCAAGCCTCCCTAATGGGAAGGAAGTCGTTAGAGACTTCAAATGTACAAATAGAGAGGCTTAGGACGTCAGTAGGGTTCGGACTTCATTTATAAAAAACTGTTTTATTTTTGAACTACAAAGACTTGTGAGTTTCCTCTTTAATCCATTGTTTCTGTAATGAAGATGAGATTTGTTTAAGCCAGCTCTGAGTTAACTCCAAGGGCTAAAGCTCTTGGGTTAGGGCCCGACCCAAGCAGCCACAACTCCTCTTTACTGTATTTTTATGCTATCATAGAGTTTTGTTCTATTTATTTGTTTAAGTAGTGCCATGGTTTGTTGTTTCATTTTCTTCAGTAGTTTCATGGTTTGCTAATGTATTTGCTCAAGAAGTTTCTGCTTTTGATTCATTCGATTAAGTGGCTTTCTAGTTCTATTCATTTGTTTGAATAGCTTAATGTTTCTTTTGATCTATTTTGGTAGCTTCATTTGTTGTAGTTTACTTTCAGTTGTGTTTTTAATTCATAGGTTAGTTAGAGGAAAAAGATCACTAGCAGGTTGTGTGCAGGTGTCTCGGCCTCATTTCCTCCCTCTGGGACCATGACTTGAGGAAGAGACCCTTCAGCAACCCCAAAAACACAATTTCTCATTATTGCATGAGCTATGGAGTTCATTGTTTACCTTCAATGGTTTTCTTTGTCATTTTCATTTGAAACCACCTCCTGCACATTCCTCACCCATCGCTTCCTCACCATTTGAGCACCAACAAACCTTCACAATCACCGTCTAATTCACTATTTTATCCAACTGCTGCCTTGCGTGGAATCCACCACTCAATTTATGAACTTTAAGTCCCCACCATTGATCTACCTAACCTGATCTGATGGCTATCATGTGACCCGATCACTTTAGGCACTTTAAACCCCCACCATCGATCTGTCTTACCTGATCTGACGGTTGTCGCTTCACCTGATCACCAACTAGCTTGGCCGATATCCACCATTAATCAGCCCCACCTGATCCAATAGTTATCGCGCAATCTTGTGTGGATTTATGCATGAAAGTTATCATCCTAAGGGCATGCAAGAAAAGTGGTTTTCTCGTGCTATGTGTCGCACAATAAGGCTAATTGCCTGAAATTTAAAAATAATACTTACAGCCTGAAGGGCGCATGATAAACTACTTATCACCTTAGAAACCTGTTCCCTCACTTTTGCACATTTCTTTTCGCCGCGATACAATCTCCACTATTGATTAGCCCCCCTTGATCCAATGGTTATCACGCAATCTCGCATGGATTAGTGCATGAATGTTATCCACCCTAGGGCACGTGAGAAAAGTGGTTTCTCCATGCTACGTGTTGCCAAGTTAGGCTAATCGGATGAAATTTTAGAAAATAACTTACAACTTTGAGGGAATGAAAAATACAACTTACTGCCCTCTAAACCCACTCCACCATTTCCACACGTTTCCTTTTCCCACTATCTAGTCTCCGCCATCCATCTCTTGACTTCACCTGCTCGATAAGATTGGCCATTCATCTCCTGTTAACCTCATTCATCCATCCACTCAGCTAATCCCTCACGACATGATCTTTGTCATTCAGCTACCTTACTCTCTTGTTTGTCCATCCCTTCACTTAAAACCTTCACGATAAGATCTTAACCGTCCATCCCGTTAGTAACCCTATTCGCCAATCTACCTACGTAACCTCCTGCGATCAAATATTTGTCATTCATTACCTTTCACCTAACTGATCCAATAGTTCTTATGCAATGTTGCTCCCTAACGTCCTCCTTTCATTGATTTTGAACTGCGATCGCTTTTTCCACCTAAAATCCTGTTTAGCCTAAGTTTCTTTGTTACCCCTTAGTCTAGTTTTAATGTTTTTACTTCTACAACATAGATAATTAGAATTAGGTTAATGTTAAATTAGAAATTCTACTTAACATAGCTATTTGATTTATTAAGTTAGGTTATGGTGAAAGTTTAGCATTTCATGTTGTTTTCTTCATTACTGTAGTAGAAGTAGCTCTCTCTTAGAACAAGGTTTTCTCTCCTTCCACTAAAAAATTAAGCTTCTTCTGACTCTATGGAAGTTTGGTTTAGAACCCTTGGGGTCTCTTGCCAGATAAATAGTGACAATAGGTGGGACCTTCATTTCTACTTGCGCATCTAACACGGTCACCTCCACATTTGTATGAACCCCAAGTTTGATAAGTAAAGTTGGTAGCCCTGGGAGTTGCAGCATTATTGTTGCAATACCTAGGCTCATCATGTGGGAAGGGAGATGGACTCATGATGAACTTGAAATGTGATCACACACTTATAATATTTTGATGACATGACAACATAGATCATCCAAACAAACAAACAAAACATGCCCCTATGTGTTACAACCTCAGGACGAGATGCGACGAGTGAGACACTTAAGATAGACTTTGGGATGACTATGACGACACTTGTACAGTGTTAAGAATTTGCGTATGAGTTTGAATTATGTTTACATGGTTAGGAAAACTCATTTACACAAAGACCAACCTTCAAAACCTCCAGAAAAGGCTCGCAAACATTACATAATAGTCAAACATGCCCAAAGATGACAGTTATTCCAATAAGAAAATAGGGCCAAAGAACTTCAATAAATCTCATGGAATGAGCTTAACTGTTTTCAACAATCAAGGAAAAGACCAAGGAAGGCTCTAAAATTGGAGTGCAAGCCATAATTTTGGAGGGTGTTGCAGCAACTACAACACTTGGTGACACACTAGTTGAATTCCAACTTATCTGTCTTGGTTAGTTTCTTTTGTGCAAGGCCTTCGTTCCTTAGGGAGTATTGATTCATCATGTAGATCATTTTTGCCTTCCAACTTACCCCATGGAAAAACATTGTCCCCTCTATACCTTCTCAGTTGAACACAACATAAGATTCAGTGTAATCACAATGTTTCAAGTTGGGAAGGGTAGTTTAGCTTGTGAGCTTAAGGTTTTTAGAGTATATTTTTTCATATTTGGTGTTGCTCCATTACCAGTAGGCCTAAAAGTGCCCTGATAGAGTCATATAGGACCACAAACATTTCTCCACTTCCAGTAAGCCTAGACAATACCCCAATGTAGTTGCTTGCTTCACCTCTCTACGCAAGAATCCTTTCTCTTCTTTTACGTTTATTTATTTATTTAAAGAGAATTTTCCATCACCACTTATTTATTTTGGGATGGAAGAGGGATCCCGACTTATTGAGAGTAGAAGAGGTTCTTCCTTCAAAGAAGCATATAGAGACCTTTGATTTTGGTTTGCTTGTTTATATTTTCCCTTTCTCCATTTCTAATAATTGGATAAGCTTAAGAACACTAGTAGAAAAAGTAAGTATAGGCATGAGGTTTTTTTTACTAGCCATGGGTTCATGTTTTCACCAAAACTCTTTGAACGAAGGGATCGTATTTTCTGTCGGAACTTCATCAGCCAAAGATGTAACTAACACAGGTTAGATGAATAGAAGGGTAGCCAAATGCTACAATGTCACAAGACTCTTTATTCTTCATCCACACACACACTTCAAAGACACAACACAATACAACACAACACTTATTCACAGGACAAAAAAACACAAAATTCAAGCAAAGAAACGAGCGATAAATAACAAAAGACTATCTATATAGTGTGGGGTGCAACCCATATTTTCACTGAAAATATTATCAATCTTCCCTTCAAGTGATTGAAGATGATATGTGTGTTGGCCATGCTTTTCATGTACTGTGTACGGTCTAATACATAGGGACAGAAAATTAGTGTGTTTTCCTTTGTCCTTGTGGGATTTATCCTGCTTTAAGACTAAGTCACCCACACTAGAGCTATTTTTCCCTACATGATTTCTATCAAAACACCTCTTGCTATGACTCTAATGAAGTAAAAAAAATCTTTAGCTTTCAACATTTATTCCTGTAGCTTGTACGAAGTGTTCATCCTACACCGAACTAAAAGACATGGCCTGCCTTGGGACTCTGGGATAGTTGGAGAGTGGGCAAGTAGATGTTTGGTGGGAGGACAGATTATTTTCCATACGCCAGGAAGTAAGGGGAGGTGTTCAAAGAAGGTTTAGGTGTGACTTAGTAAGGCCATAAGGCATTCACAAAAGTAGAGTGCTAGTTTTGTTATTCAAAAAATATAGTCTTTTTGATGATACAAATAAAGCTCTTGTTTGTGGATTCAGCAAAACCATTCCATTGTGAATAATAATTAGCTAAGTTTTTCAATATGATACCATTTTCCAATGAAAAATCATAAATATTTAATGTATAAAAATATGTTGCATTGTCAAAAACAAGTGATTTCTAGATCATATTCTTGTAACTCGGTCATCCAGTTTGCCCTCCTTTCACCTAACTCTTATTGAACAAGTAGTGATCTGACTGTTGGGTGTGGAACAAAGATAATACAATGGTTCTTTAACATATAGGATCTGAAGTGCTTTACCACTTTTTACACTGCATAATCCTATTTTTCCACTATGGGGTAATTAAGTTCTGGTCCTTCTAGACTTGCGCTTATGAAGGAGATAGGTCATTCATTGATTAACTCATCCTTCTAGGTAAGTACAACAACTAAATAGGCATTAGAAGGAAAATTATAGAGAAAGAAATATTTACCAAAGTCTAGGCTTTATAATGTGGGTGCTTTGCTATAGCTTGTTTGATATGGGAAAAGACACCCTTTTCCCTTTTATCCATTTTATAAATTGCGTCCTTCTTTATCATCTCCAGTATTGGTTTAACAATCTAGGCATAGTCAGAGATGAACTTACGGAGGAAGTTGATCTTCCCTAAGAAGGACTGCATGGATTTCTTATTCACTAGGTGGGTAATATGCGTGATAGTCCAGGCCCTATCCGAGTCTACCTGGTCCCACATTTAGCAATGTTGTCTCATAGGAGGTTACTTTTCAGACACTCTAAATATACTCTTCTTGGGATTCAAGGATATCCCATATTTACGACATCGCTCAAAAATATTCTTCAAATGGCATAGGTGGTCTGACCTCTATTTGGAGAATACTATCACATAATTAAGATAGACCACTACGAAAGGCGATGTCCATCACATGTTGGAATGTTTCACCAACATTGACTAGCTCAAATGGAATTTGTCGAAGTGAAAACATGCTCCACTTTTTTTTGAAAGTAGTTTTTAGTATGTCAGTGTCTGCCACCACAACGTGGTTGTATCCTGAGAAAAAGTAAAGAAAAGAAAACATTTTTGCCCCCAATATTGTTTACATTATTTTATCCAGGGATGGCACGAGGTAGTTATCCTTGTCCTAGCTGTGGTTGAAATTATGGAAATATTTACACAGGCGGATCTCCCTGGACTTATTTCTCATAGGAACCAATTTTCATACCCATGTTGAATGTCATACCGTATAGATGATCTGAGCATCCAAGAGTTTTCTCAAATCCTTTTGTATGAGGGGCTCAAGAATTGATGAACTTTCCTTAGTTTCTATTGAAATGGTTTGGCCCATTCCTTGATTGGTTTTACATTTCGGATGATTCACATCTCATATTTCTTGAGTTCATCATACATCCATCCAAAGACATCATGGTACTACGTGAATAGGTGGATGAAGGCTTTCCACTCTTGTGGTGTGTAGCAAGTACTGAGATTAACATACTTCAGATCCTTCTCAATTCCCAAGTTGATTTTTTCATCTGATAGAGTGGATTTGTGGGTCTTGGCATTAGCAAGCCCCCATAAGTGGCTCTACAAATCATACAACTTCTCTAATGATACCACACCCTTGGGGATGAGGTTCCCTTTACTTGCATTGGTTGTATCCTGTAGTGCCCTTTCATGCTCGTCTCCGTCGATAGTTGCATCTTTGAACATGTTAGCATTCACCACAAAATACAGTACTTGTTGGTCATCATAAAAAACACGTAAGTTGGTGATATTATTTGGGATGGAATGCTTATACAAAATTTCAATAGAAAATTTGTCCCTTAAAGATGACATCCCAGCTGCAGCTTTTACCAAGGCATCTGCAACCCCATTACGCATTCTTGGAACTGAAATAAAGTTAAAATCTTGGAAGTGTGAGTTGAGTTGTCATACCTGTTTTTGATAACTTTTAAGATGATGTGACACAAAATGTATGGAGTTACGTACCTGAAGCACCATTATTTCTCAGTCACCTACCACTTTTACAATGGAAACATTGAGTTCAATCGCCTTCTGTAATTCGAAGATCAATGCTTCGTACTCTACAGTGTCATTGATGCACTTGAATTCCAAGCAGCTAGAGATCAAATGTTTTCTTTGAAGTGGGTGTATTAAAATGAAATCAGCTCCAAAGCCCTCCTATTCCTTGGATCCATCGAAATACATATTCCACATATCATATGTACAGGGACTATTGACTGCACCAGTACTACAACTACTACTACTACTACTACTACTATTAATTGTAAATATTTCTTTATCGCTAATTGGACATCGAAGGAGATCCAACTATGTGTCTGGTGGGGCTAGTGATGGCTCTGCAACATAACACCCCAACTGTGTATCCAGAAAATAATTTCCAAATAATAGTTTTGTGAAATCCATTAGTTCGTTATGTGTGTTCATGGGAGTAACCGTATGTTTCATTTATCTCTCTAATTCTTCCTGGATTTGATTTTTCCTGCCCTTGTACAATAGCCATAGGTGTGACTAGTTTGTGGAAAATTATCCTTGAATCTTGATTGATCAGTCTCTACTCAATAACACTCTGTATTCTTCCGGAATGTCCACGATCACTATGTTGATACATTGGTGAACTCGTCCGTCACATGATAAACGAATGATAATATATCTTAGTTCACCAACTCCCTGGATATGAGTTATGTCCAGCTGAATAATCTGTGCATCTACTCTTTCCCATTTAGCATTGATATTCTTGACAACAAATTGTGGCATGGCATTCACTGATGCACCCGAATCAACCAAGAAATTGTGTGCTTTGAAATTTAACATTTTGAATGTTAACAAGAACAACGAGTAGAGTGTGTTTGTATCTATCGTGAGTGCATTAGGTACAGATGTGAGAGTATCAGGATACTTAGTAGATCCCTTATCCAAAGAGGTGGAAATTACTTGAAGATGTTTTCCCAATTTTCAATAGAAGGATGTCATGTTGGCCCGTGATCTTTGTGAGCTCGAACATGGAGATGTTTACACAAGCCTTCTTCATATCATCTACAATGTTATAATCCACAACATGAGGATTGACCGAGGTGTCCAGGGATAGAACTTGGTTTGTATTTTTTGAGGGATGGTTCCATCTTTACTATTGTCAGAAACACTTTTTGTTGAGACTGCACTGAGTTATCTAGAGGTTTGAGTTTCCTTTACTAATTTTTCTTTGAATATTCTTTCAGCGCCTCAATCACGAAGGTCAACCCTTGGATTCTTAATTTGAGTTTGTTTCTTTGCTTCTAGCCCAGACCATCACTTGAAGGCTTCTTATTGGCAATACTCTTTTGGGTTGTGAGAACACAATGATACATGTTCACTACATACCCAATGCTTGAAGCTTCATCAGTTGTAGCAACTTCTTACTTCTCTTAATCGAGTTCAGCCTACTCCTTAAGGATCACTTAGTCAACAAACTGCATAGCCATTCTTCTCATGAGTTGTTTCCACTATGGGCACATCCTTTATGAATTATCCTCATCATTAAATGTGCAATATGAATCCTTGCCAATCTTTTCAATATGCAAGACAACATTGGAACTCTGTGTAGATTTTGTGAGTTGATTATTGTTTCTACCAAAAGCTGAATTCCTTCATGAATGTGAACTTGGGGGGATTGATGCTCAATATAGTATCTCTTGTCATTTATTTGATTTCAGGCATTTTAGTGCTTAGGGGCTTAACGAGATGAATCAAGCTTTCAAGATCATTCGATTCTTTCTCCTTAGCCTTTGTCACAGATGCTTGAGACCTATTACCCATGTTCTTGGAGTCTTTTGTTGATTCATCATTTAAGATGACTCCAATAACATGCAAGTCACTCTCAATGGTGATAGCCTCTTCGTAGTTTTTTTTCAATGTCTTTCTCATTGTTTTCTTTACAAATTGTGCAATATTTGTTGGCAAGGAAAAAGTGTAGTAATTTGTGGTAAATGAGTCATGAGGTTTTGTGTCATCTAAAAATTTGTTCAATATGTGATTGAACCTCTGATTGAAATCTTTAAATTTTTCCTTTTGCTCCATCTTAATATTACCCAACTCCCTTAATGACATGGCAGGGGTCTTATCTTCAAAAGAAAATCAAGAAATATCCTTTCGAATCCCCTCCAATTCTGGATAGAGTATTGAGGAAGGCTATGATACCATGGAAATGCTCTACCATCCAAGCTACATGGAAAAAGTCTACATGCAACATCATTGTAATGTACCTCAAGTATTTCCAAATGTAGGTAAATGTTTTCCAAGTTATCTTCAACCTTCATTGTCTTTTCAAGGTCATACTTCATCTCAAAGGATGGAGTTAAAGTTGACATGGAAAAGCTTAAGGTAATTTTAGATTTCAAACTCCCTGTCAACCAAAAGAAAATTAAAATATTTTTGGGACATACTAGGTACTACACACAATTCATTAAGCATTTTCCAACATTACATTTCCAATAGATGATATCTTAAATAAAGATATTCTATTTATTTATTCTAACGAGTGTGATGATTCATTCAACTACTAAAGAAGAAGCTAATTGAAGCTCCCATCCTTAATTTCCCCGATTGGTAAAAACAATTTCACGTACATGTCAATGCATTGAATGCAGTAGCTGGAGCAGTTCCAACATAGTTAGACAATGAGTCAATAGATCATTTGAATGTTTGTGCTAGTAGGAAAATTAATAAAGATGAAGGAAAACCCATTCATATTCTACACAGATCATCGGGAACTTAAATATTTCATAAACTAATAAATTCATCAATGTGTCTTTGTTGATGGAGAATCACTTATCCCAAGAATCTGGAGAGGAACTAACTGATATTGATGATGATCTATTTAACACACATTTATTCAGAGTTGAAGTAGTCCCTTCTCAGCTTGTTGAAATAGCATAATTTGTGCATATTGGTATGGCACCTGAAGGACTATCAAAAAAGAAGACAAAGGCACATGAAATTAAATTAACACCATTTACACTGCTAAATGGAAAATTATATAAATTGGAATTCATGAGGTTCTCTGAAGATCCACCTTGGAACAAGAAAGAGAAGAAATCACTCATGTAGTGATCAAGGTGGCTCTAGAGAGACACATAAGACAAAGATATCTCAAAAATCATAGTATTGGTATTATGCTCAAGCCAGGACCAGATCGAAGACCTTTCCATCCTGATCATGGAGGTGCGAACATGTTGTCAAACCGAGCTCATATATGAACGATAGAGCTCTTCAAAGTTTGACATGACAGGAGGAAGTGGGGCCCATAGTGTGCCACATGGCATCCCAGTAAGTAGGTGGGACCCACATGGTAGCCCATCAACCATTGACACTTGGCACTCTCTCATTTGTCTCCTAAAAACTGGCATAAGAGGAAAAAATCATGGGAAATGTTTAAATAAATAACCATATAAAAAAATGTTTAAATAGTTATTAAAATAACTATATAAAACCATCCAAACACATGGTTTCGGGATCAATAGCAACAAACCTCGCCCAACCCTTTGAACAATCCTTATCGCAACAACAAACAGTTCCATATGGGAGCGGGATCAACGGTAATAACTTCCACCGAACGCTCCTCCACGTAACCCTGTTGAAGGGAAAAATGCCTATGCAGGACGATCCTATCCACCTAAGGTGTGACAGTGCCTTAGAAACAAACAGAGACAGCTATTCTGGTTTCTTCCTTTATGAAATGTGAAAGAAGAGAGATCAATAGACTTACCGGTGTCTTCCGTTTGTCCCTCGATCCGGTCTCTCTTCTCTTTGGGAGTTCACAGCTACTTGCCTTCTCACTCGCCCAGCTTCAACAGGTTCCTGTAAGATCACAAGAGAACAGCTACTTGCGACAAGAGAAGAACACTACACAAAGACAGATATTCACATTCATAACTAGTTTAGGATTAGAAATAAACTAAACATACTAATGCATTCATACATCAAAAATACATCAGCATATAGGAGAAACCAAGATAGCTTTATTGATCAATAACAAGGTTCAGGAAGAGATACAACCCAGAGGGCTCCAATCCAGCATCTCCTTCCTAGCAAATGGAATTCCTATCTTCACCCCCTTCAAAGCATTAAGCACCCAATGATTCCAGTCTCAAACCAACAACAATTCCTTGCAATAACAAAATTCCAGCCTCTAGATCTCATGGAGGAGAGATCCATATATAGATGTTTGGAGAGAGGATGAGTCAGCTTGAGATCTAACTAGTGTCCTCTCCCTCTGTCAGTTCTTGAGTCCACTTGGAGGTTCTTGCTTCCACTTGGAGATTTGGAACCTCTTACTCATCACCAGTCGAATTCCCTGAGGCAAGTGTCATTTTGGAAGCTTCCTGGGTTTTGACACCTTGAGAAATGAGCCTGCCACATGTCCATTCTCGTTCAGCACAGGTAGCCAGTGTTCCCTTTGACATTCAACGCAGGTAGCCAGTGATGGCTTTGACATTCAGCGCAAACAGTTAGTGTAGCCACTGAAATGATCCTGAATTGACTTGATTTTGAGCAGTTTCTGGTGGAGAACTTCTGTGAATTGTTGTGGTTTGTTAGCCTTGTTCCTCTAGGGGTAGGAACAACATGTTTAGGGACTTTGGATCCCTTAGATTATGGACATTTCATGCTCAATGTTGTAAGGCACAAAAATGTCTATAACAGTTTCCCCCTAAAGTATGAGGTTGTTTATTAGGTGAAATGCTTTATCAGGGGGATCCGAAGTTCATCCAATGCTGAGAGGAGACCTGTAATACAATACAATACAATACATTATTTTTCATACTGCTTTCATGATCTAGCTGAGGCGGGCATTCCCATGCTCAGCTTTATAAATTCATTTTTCTGTACATAGAAGAGACAACCGTCTGATGGTAGACTGATAATTTTGATGAAATTATCATCCTTTGAGTAGGATGATTATCTGTTGCAATGATGTACATGTCAATGTCTTTATCTTTCCTGAATATATATCGCAGCCCGGATGGATGAAACTAGATCCGGGGTCTTCAAACTCGTTCGATCTTCACTCTAAGTACAAGTCGATCCATGTGAGAAATGTTCTGAAGTCGAACATGGAAAGACATCGCTTGATTACCGGTCAATGATGTAAACCGTTAACAAGCGCGAGAGGAATCACCGATAATGATAATGACCCTCAAGGTACTGCAGTACAATTCACGTGGTTTGAATAAAGGACTTGGCGTCAAACACCACGCAAAATCTTTCGGTCGAAGTTCATTGATGTATACCTGTCGCCGGAAGTGAGAAACTTGCCATTGAGGCATGCAAGCTTCAAAGCACTGAAGGGGTTGTTCCTAGATCAACTTCTTGGATAATGAGCTGATGTCGACAAGAAGCGATCCGTCAAAGGAGGGCCTTAATGAATCCCACATTAGTGACACGGAACGGAGCTAATGATTTTAATGGAGGTGAAAACGATCTGTGACATATAATTCAGGGTGGCGGTCATGAAAGGATGAAGGATAATGTATGGCAGTGGATGGGACACGGTTGACTTTTCTGAACGACTTCTCTTGAACATATGGCGACACTGATACGATGGATCGGTAGCATTACCCCAAATATGGATGGTATGGCGAGACCATGGATGTGATCGGTGAATGAAACAACCCAACCCGATTGTGGTACGGAGGAAAAGTGTCATGTTCAAGAGCGACTTGCTACCATCAAAGTTTTCTTTAGTTTCTCCAAATTTTTCCCCAGTCATTGCTGACCAGTACCTATTTATTTTTGTCAAGCTTGAGGAGGATAACATATGCTTGTTCTATAACCTGCCCTTCGGGCAAGCCTATCGCTATGTTTTAACGAGCCTAGCGATAGTGAAACTCGTTCTCGTCTAAAGACAAGTTTGTCGCTATTTAATGATTTTAACGAGTCTAACAACAAGGATAACTCGGTCCTTTTCATTTTTAGAGAGTCTGAAAAGGTACATAAAGTTAACTCCAAAAGCCCTTTTTTGTCATCTAATCCCTTAAGTCCGAAAAAGTATAAAACAATACAAAAGGGATGAGTTTTCGATAGTTTTAACGAGCCGAATAAAACAAGCGCTCGATCTTTTTGTGCAATAATCCCTCAGGTCCAAAAAGATTAAAATCTAGAGGAGGGATAGCTCTTCCTGTCCCTTTAACGAGCTGGAAGGCCAAGGACTCGGCAATCTTTTCATATTTTACGAGTCAGTTGAAAAGAGCTTAAAGAAGACTCGTCTTTTGAGGAACAAGTGATAAATAGCGTTAGCATCTGATTCCAAGTACAGGTTGGAATTTTCCAATCACGGCAGTGTCACAAGGATGGCTAGGTGAAATCACTCTTCGCAGCTGTTCCTCAAAATGGGTAAAGAATCATATGGAGGTGAACGATCGGCCAATGGAAAAGTGGAGGTGACAGTGCAAACACGACCAAGGCTTTAATGGCTGATGATATTACATTCACAGTGGTTATTTACCAGGATAGTTCATTTTTTAACGAGCTTAAACGCGGGTGGAAACATTTGCTCGATCTTATGTTTATTTTTTAACGAGCATGAACTATGTGCTAAAACTGCTCGGATCTTGCGTTTATTTTTTAACGAGCATGAACTGTGTGCTAAAACTGCTCGATTACCCAGTCATATGATAAGAGTGTCTCATTGAGATTCTATTTTTTATGGAGCTTCATCTCACAAAGCTATGCCCCGCATCCTTTCCTTATGCAAGTTAGGAAACGACTAACCCTAAAAAAACAGATAAATAACCGCTCTTTGCTTGCACTCCAAAAGGTTTGCATGCCCCCAGGTATAAAGTACGATTTCAAGGTTACCTCTACTTCTTTTCCTTCAAAACAATTGTTTTAAAGAGAGAGGCTTACCTCTTTCAGGTTACCCAAAGATTGTCTCGTTAATCTTTCAAACAAAACACTTCCTCGGCAATGTCTACTGAAATAGACAAAGGTGAGTGACAACGAGTGCCAAACACATAACTTTGACAAAAGAATCTTATTCCAGAATAACCCTCTTCCAGCATGGGTGGGGTACAGACTAGTCATATTCTCCCACAGAAACCTACCCTATACGCAAAGTTTTCCTGCCGAAGCAGACCAGGACGCATGTCCCCTGGGTTCCAGTCATATCCTCCTGGATTACTCGCGCTCATCAGGAGGACGGACTGTGGGTTGAGACACTTCTTGCGTGAAAAGACCATTTAGGGATGGTATGTGACTATTTGCGATGCGTGATCCAGGAAATGAAAGTTGGTCCACGAGCTTGACCACTCTTCCTTCATGCGGAAAACACATTACTCTAAAGAGTGAGGAGACTATAGCTCCCATGCAATATATATAGTCTCGTCCAAGCAGTAGGTTATAATCCAAGGGTCCTTGAACGACCATCACGTTCATTTGAACGGTCTTCCCTTTCAATGTTATAGGCACATTGGGGAGGATCCCTAAAGGTCGACTGGTTCCTTTATCAAAGCCTGATAGATTTCTCATTTCAGGCAAAAGCACTGGCGAGCCAAGCGCTTTCCAAGAAATAGAGGAAAGGATACTCACAGTGGCTGAAAGGCACACTGGCTGTCTGACTAACTCTAATAAGGGCACAGCCACGCCCCACCATAGATGGACGGTCCTAAGAAAAGAGACACTGTCACTATAGAATAGCATAGCATCCTACCACCTATAGAAATCCCATTCATTTATGAATCATTTAGAGCCCAGTGTTGACACGACTTGATTTTGATCCTGATCTTGATTGAGCTCTTCTCTATTATCTATCTAAGAAGGGTCTATCTACTATAATAGAAAGATATGCCTTCGCTACGCTCGCTCAAGGTAGAACTCAACAAGGTATGGTATAACTAACCTACCTTACGCTCAATAACCTGTGTGTGGCTGCTATGCCCCCTCATCAATGATAGTGCCAGCCATTACCATTCTGTATATTTGAATGATAATTCTGAATGGTATGCTTGTTGGCAACCGGGGTCTGCCTAGTTGGTTCCAGTCGAAGGACACAACTAGGTTGCTTGGTGGAGGGACCGAATAGACGGCCGGATATCGCTCGGACGAACTTCCTTCCTGCGATAAAGGAATGGGGGCATTGCTCCCTTGTTCATCAGAGTCAGTGTTGATGAAGAGAATTTGGACGGTGTCGTCTTTATTCTCCTCTGTGATGGTATCATTCGAAGATAGAGCCTCTGAAGGCAAAACCGGGTCAACTGCCGTCTCAACCTTTTGACTTTCGTCAGGCATGGATCCAGACGGTTCATCTTTAATGATAGGTGCTTCGGCTGACCACCTGGGTGGGCCACCCGGGTTTTTGACTAGTGAAGGACTTGGCAGGAGTTTTTGATATCCAGGAGGAAGTTGCGCTCGTAAAATCGGGCGATCTTCCAGAACTCTTTTAGCCTCGTCTAAGAAGGGACAACGGTGGATGGCGTGATCACCTTCACATAGTTTGCAGGGAAATCTAGCTTTCCCTCTCCGTCCTGGGACTTCACTTTCACTAGTCGACGGTGAGCTGTCAACATGGCTATTAGAGGTTGATGCTACCGAATTGTGTAAACGGGGAGACCAGTCCCTTAGTATCCGAGGGATGCAGGGACAATCTCTGTGGAAGTGGTCTCCCTTGCATATGACACATGGCGATTTAGGCCTGGTCAGTGCTGTGTGTGGATTTTTGTCAGACGACACTTGTTTGCCCCCAGTCGCCTTTGGCTCCTTCTTCTTCTTCTCTTTATTCTTCTTTTCCTTCTTCTCCTTAGGAACTTGGTTTTTTATTTTACCAGTTCCGTTAAGCGAAGAGCTAGGAGGAGAGGAAGAGTTAGATGAGGTAGAAGGCTGGCTGGCAACTCTGGTCTGGTCTAACTGTTGACTCGACTGTTCAGGAATGGTGGTGTTCTGAACGACATTGGTTGAAAAGAGCCAGACCGGCAGGCCAATTGTCAGTCCTGGAAGCGACAATGTGGCCATATGGGGCGCACCAACATCTCCCCAAGAGGAGAAGGGACTAGGATTTCCACCAAGGGGAATTCCTTGGTTGGTGTGCTCCATTTTTTCAACCTAAAGATCAATGCAGGAATTAAAGGGTGATTGTTCCGTTTAAAATAAATTTTTAACGACGCTTAGACACAACTTGTTTTTTCAGTTTTAAAGAGTCGAGAAAAAGCTAAAGATGACTCTAGTCTCCTTCGATGTTTTAATGAGCCCGAAGTGACAAATGCTCGGATGGACTTTTTCCATTATAGAGTCTGAAAAAGGCCAAAAGGAACTGCTCTGGAGCTCTAGGCAGAGGGTGTGCCAAACTTTTCACAAAACCGCAGAATACTTTTTAAGGTACGGACGGTCGATCTTCCTGAATGCTGTGTTCAGTGCATTGCGATCAGTAGGGCGGCCGACACGGCTTCCTAAGGATAAAGGTTTATGCCTATAGGGGTCTCCCAATATATACGCGACGGTATGTGGGAGCACAATCCGTACTGGCGCTATCGTCCCTCAGGAGGAATCACCCACCATCCACGAGATCGACAGTCACCAGGCTTAACGACGCCGGAACACGTCTCTAGCCTAGACCTCTATGTTGTGCGTTATGTTGCAAAGCGTTGTTAAGTTCATTCAATTTATTTTAGGTTGATATTTTTAGAAGTTTGCCTTTCAAGGTTCACCATGAGATGTATGATACAATTCCTAAATGCAGTCTAAAGATGATAAGCAAGATTTATATGTTTTCAACTTTGAAAATCCTAGCTACTAAGGGAAAAGAAAGACACCATCTTTTCTCAAAGAGCAATCAGCACACTCTAATGCACTTTTCCTAAATCAATCATGAAAACTATCAAAATGAAAATGCAGAATGCAGGTGTTTGTTTTCCACTTTCTTAGTATTGATGCCTACAAAGAAAGATTTTTGTACAACTTTGAGTTTTCTTTTAAATGACAAATACAAACAAGTTTACTTTTTCGAAATCAGAGAAGATAGAAGAGATTACAACACTTAACGATTTTCGAAATGAATACTTGTTTCGACACTTAAAAGAGACAAACTCAAACCTATAAGCAAGAGTAGATGTATAATCAATCTGCAAACAGCCAATGAACTCTCTTCTAAGATCACAATCAACAGATCTGAATCAAGGGCTACAGGATGACTATTTCACTCATGCAAAGGAAAACTGTAAATGACGCCACAAACACATAAAAACACTCACAGTATTTTTGTACAAAAGGAGGTAGAATTTAAGAAGAGAAAAGGAGTTATCAGACTGGTACCTATGCTGGTTACAGCCTGCAAAAATCAGAGATCAAAACAAGGCAAAACAGAGCAGAGAACCACAGCTGCACAAGGACAAACTGATTCAGCGCAACCTCAACACAGGGGTTTTGACATTCAGCGCAGGTAGCCTTCACGGTACCTGCGTTGAAATGCAGAATCCCTTCACTGGGTCTATGCTGAAGGAGAAACTCTCGTTTCCCACAGGTTCTGGGTCACAGATTGCTATTTAATTCACTGTTTCAGGCCAAATAAAAGCAACAAGCAAGGTGCAATCAAAGGGATGCTTTGAGGGGGTACTAAGATCTATCACAAAGGATCATCAAATCATTTGTGAGTCCATTGTTCAGATCATAGACAAGTCCAGTGATTGGATCAAAGCAGCAACTGTCTACTTTGCATCCGGGAAAAGCAGATGCAGTTCGATTGTTGTTGTCGAGTCTATGAAATAAACAATGATAGAAACACAAATAAAATGACTAAACAAATTTCCCCAGTGGAGTCGCCAATTTGTTGAAGGGAAAAATGCCTATGCAGGACGATCCTATCCACCTAAGGTGTGACAGTGCCTTAGCAACAAACAGAGACAGCTATTCTGGTTTCTTCCTTTATGAAATGTGAAAGAAGAGAGATCAATAGACTTACCGATGTCTTCTGTTTGTCCCTTGATCCGGTCTCTCTTCTCTTTGGGAGTTCACAGCTACTTGCCTTCTCACTCGCCCAGCTTCAACGGGTTCCTGTAAGATCACAAGAGAATAGCTACTTGCGACAAGAGAAGAACACTACACAAAGACAAATATTCACATTCATAACTAGTTTAGAATTAGAAATAAACTAAACATACTAATGCATTCATACATCAAAAATACATCAGCGTATAGGAGAAACCAAGATAGCTTTATTGATGAATAACAAGTTTCAGGAAGAGATACAACCCAGAGGGCTCCAATCCAGCATCTCCTTCCCAGCAAATGGAATTCCTATCTTCACCCCCTTCAAAGCATTAAGCACCCAATGATTCCAGTCTCAAACCAACAGCAATTCTTTGCAATAACAAAATTCCAGCCTCTAGATCTCATGGAGGAGAGATCCATATATAGATGTTTGGAGAGAGGATGAGTCAGCTTGAGATCTGACTTGTGTCCTCTCCCTCTGTTAGTTCTTGAGTCCACTTGGAGGTTCTTGCTTCCACTTGGAGATTTGGAACCTCTTACTCCTCACCAGTCGAATTCCCTGAGGCAAGTGTCATTTTGGAAGCTTCCTGGGTTTTGACACCTTGAGAAATGAGCCTGCCACATGTCCATTCTCGTTCAGTGCAGGTAGCCAGTGTTCCCTTTGACATTCAACGCAGGTAGCCAATGTTGGCTTTGACATTCAGCGCAAACAGTTAGTGTAGCCACTGAAATGATCCTGAATTGACTTGATTTTGAGCAGTTTCTGGTGGAGAACTTCTGTGAATTGCTGTGGTTTGTTAGCCTTGTTCCTCTAGGGGTAGGAACAACATCTTTAGGGACTTTGGATCCCTTAGATTATGGACATTTCATGCTCAATGCTATAAGGCACAAAAATGTCTATAACAAACCCACATATATATGTCATAACAATATATATATATATAGATATATTAGGGTCAACGGTCATAACCACCATCGAACCCTCCACAACTGTCGCAAACCCATGTATGTATATATATATATATATATATATATATATATAGATATAGATATATATATATATATATATATATAGCGTATGTCATATGTCGGCGTAACCTTGATAAGGGTGCTGATATCTCACCGTGCCGATCGCCGATTTATACTATCACCGATATGTATATCGGAAAAATCTCCAATACCTCCACCGTGCCGACTGCCAATTGTGATAATTCTGATTGGCGATATTGGGATTGGCGCACTCCTGGAAATCGGGCAGATATATGTGCCAGCGGCCATTTTAGTCGTCGGTCACAGCTGTCGACCACCGATATTAAAGCAAAACTGTAGGGTTTTTGGGGATCATGGTTGATAAGAGGTTTATATAAGGAAGAGGCGGGATTTGATCTCCCAACCTCTCCTCAACCATCCGCCTAATATTATCAATGCGCTAACCACTCCCATTGGAAAATCCGCCGATGAGTTTGTATTTAAACTCAGAATTTTTCCTTTGCACACAGTTCGAGGAGGAGAGAGACTGAAAGCATGAATTTCGAGGCAGAATGTAGGTATGAATTTCAAGGCAGCAGATCAATTAATATTTTAATGGAGGAACCATGAATTTTGTAGGAGTGCAAAATTCTCACTTTGTCAAAATTTGACAAGTTTCATATGGTTTTTACACCTCTCATCGCCACGAACACAATGGTGCTATTTGTTTCTTCATCAGAGGTCTACATTTTCCAGTCAATTCTAGAATGCACGTGGAACCATCATTTCAGCAAAAACAGGGAGCGGAACCATGAGCCATGAAATTTTCCCGAGGTAAAATTTTGACATTTCAGAATATAGTCAAGTTTATACTTGTTTTTCATGGTTTCCCATAGATATCATAATGCCAAGACCATATTTGTCATCTGAGTTGTAGATTTACAATCCACCCATGGAACAGAATCTTTAAGGAATCCTAGGGGAATATAGAAGATTCCTTGAGCCTAGAATTCTCAACTTCTCAGAATTCAGATTTCGGACAATCGATTCAGCACTACTCAACACCACAGCATTGATGGTGGCTTCATATTTCTTATTCTCTCATTTCTTCTTCTAGTCACTTTTCTATGTGCTAGTGCAGATGTCCACATTCATGCGTGAGCAGCCATCTTCATGAGATCGATGTCGTGAAAGCAATGGTCCGAGTAGCCTCAATAGTGAGACATACACTTCTTCAGATGGCCCTTGGTTGTGAGGTATATGATGTGCTCATGTACTTCTTCTTTCTACACTATGTTGTATAGAACCATGATTGATGTTGATGCAGGATCTTATTTATTTCATGTTGTCATGATTCCTCGCTTCATGTTGTGCATAATATTTTTATGTGATGTACTTTCTGTCATAACTTATCACGTTATGCTTTGAGATCCCTTGTTGTATGTTGCTAGGATACTCTTGCTGTCATCATTCATGTGTTTTTCTTTGACATCCGATTTGCACCATGCTGGCGGGATGCACACCATGCTTGTTTTTGTGTCATACTAATAGGATTCTTTTGATTGAGAGCTCTAGCTGTGGAACATCTCTTAGAGCCACTCCTGTGGGAGGGAATTCTTCCTTGTATGATCAAGACATAATCTCTGTGTACATCACCTTATTGACAACATATAATGTAGTGGCCCACACCATCTTGACACCGGGGACTGGAGACGTAGTCCCTCTTGGACAAACTCCGTTATCAATGGCTTTTGTTTTCATGTGCTAATGATTTTTATGTTCCTCTTCCTTACAGTCTGCAGCTTTATTTGCTAATGTTCTTTTGAAATGAAAGTTTAACACATCACGAAAGTAAAATGTCTTGGAAAGGTCGTTCTTCACACCCAGACCTAGACCAAGTGGTACCAGTGCAGGTCTTAGCATTGATGTGAATTGCAGTGCGAACAATGATAGAGGATGAAAGAGAAATGTACAATACCATGCTTAACATTTCCAAGAAAGTGGAAATCATGTATAAAAATTTACATAAAGAAACATAGGAAAAGGAGCCATTATAGCTTTAGTTGAAAGCCATAGAGGAGGCCATGATAGAACTGAAGCAAGATTGACATAATATTCAAATAGAGAATGATGAATTGAAGATGCATCTACATGAAGAGAAGGAGGAGAAACAAAGTTTGCTACTATAGCTGCAAACAGAGTATGAGGCCTTGGAAAAGTTGCAGCGAGACGCATGTGAGGTAAAAAGTAGTTCTCCATCTTCATGTATGTTTCGTGATGATGATTTTGTTGTGTTTGAAAATCATACCATAGGAATTGGCTCCAAACTATTGAAGAGAATGGGGTATGAAGGAAACGGATTGGGCATTAATGTCCAAGGCATCGTCAATCCCATCCAAGTAGATGAATTACCTTGTGGAGTAGGACTTAGGTATGTCAAGGAAGAAATTGGGGAAGGTGCTGAGACAGTTAGCAATCCACCAACAATTAATGAGGAGCAGCCCTCATAAGTGCTTTCCAAATCAAAAGAGAAGGCAAAAGATGTTGATTTCCTTTCGATTTCATCTTCTCATAGTATGATTTTTGTTGGAGATTTGGAGATCCAAATTACAGGGACAAGTATGAGGCTCCTTACAAAGACAAGGCACGAGAAGGAAGAGCTTGGTGCTAACTACCAAGGTATCACTCAACATTTGGAGTTTATGCATGAACCTCGATTTTCAGGCTCAAGGTACACCAAAGGAGAGTGCTCAAAGGTGTTAGATTTTTCCGAGACTTTTTCGAGGAAAGATAACGATGGGAGAACATCCCCATCATCCCATGGCAGTTTCCATCATAGGGAGAGAGCTAAGGCAAGCTCTCATCACCATACTGACATCAAAGATAGCAAAGGAAGGTATAACCACTTTTGATCTTCAAATGTTCATTTTGATTATGATCATGTTGTTAATAATGAACAAAGACTAAGGCATCGGAAAACATGTACTTTTGTGATTTACCTAACCATGCCTTTTCCAAGTGTTCGAAAAGAATGGCAGCACTCATGAGGCATGAAAGACCTTCTCAACCACATGAAAAGAAATAGGTTAAGCATAAATGGAGGAACAAAGCCTACTGCAGTCATTGCGATAGAAATAGCCATCAGAGAGCCACTTGCTGGAAGCTCCATCAAGAGCAGCGCCTTAAAGACAAAGTGTCGGTGTGTGAAGCAGGAAGAGCAGTTGTTCGACAAGAAAAACCACCTCAAGGAGGTGACCCATTCACAATGATAAGTGAAAAATGGTTTTTTTGACTTGCTGTCATTTTATGGTCATTCTTTGTAAATCATTTGTTGCATTTTTAAAGTGTAAAAGTGATGATGATTTTCCATCACTTGGTTAGCAACAATGATGTCTAGTCATGTTTTGTGTTCTATTTTGAGTCGCATGTTAGAACTCTGAAATTGATGTTATGTTTCAATCACTTGTAAAAACAATGGTGTTTTGCCTTATCTATGTAAATCATGTGTTGTAATGATGATGTGTTTTCCATCACTTTTTGAAGCAACCATGGTGAGTTGGCCTTGTTGTCATATTTGGAGTATTATGTCCATATTATTGTAAACTTGTCCACTGAGTATGTGTTATAAACTCATGGCAAGTATGGGAAGTTTGGGTCTTTAGTTTGGTCATGTTATTCAAAGCATGTGATTTACAAATAGTGTACTATAGGTTGCAGAAGTAGCAGGTGTTGGTTCGTCGCTTAAGGCTCTGAAGAAAAAAGGTGAATTAGATGGAAGCAAGACCTTTTTAGGACGCTTGTGATGCGGACATGGTATAGAGAAAGATGCAGATTATTTTCCATGTTTTTGAAGGACCAAAAGCTCCTCTTTAGGGAGGATTGATCCAGGTGGCTCTAGAGAGACACATAGGACAAAGATGGCTCAAAAGTCAAATATTGGGTTTATGCTCGAACTAGGACCAGATCTAATACCTTGTCGTCTTGATCATGGAGGTGTAAATGGCTCATCAAACCGAGCTCATATGTGAAAGATAGAGCTCTTCAAAATTTGACATGATAAGAGGAATTGGGGCCCAAAGTGTGCCACATGGCATCTCAGTAAGTATGTGGGACCCACATGGTAGCCCATCAGCCATTGACACATGGAATTCTCTCATTTGTCTCCTAAAAACTGGCATAAGAGACAAAAATCATGAGAAATGGTTAAATAAATAACCATATAACAAAATGTTTAAATAGCTATTAAAATAACTATATAAAACCATCCAAACACATGGTTTCAGGATCGGCGGCAACAAACTCCACCGAACCCTTTCAACAAACCTTATTGCAAAAATAAACATTTCCATATGGGATCGAGATTGGTAGTAATAACTTCCATCAAATCCTCCTCCACATAACCCACATATATATGTCATAACAATATATATATATATATATATATATATATATATATATATATATAGGGGTTGGTAGGCATAACCTCCGCCAAACCCTCCATAAATGCTGCAAACCCATGTATATATATATATATATATATATATATATATATATATATATATATATATATATATATATATCGCATATGTCATATGTCGGCATAACCTCGATAAGGGCGTCCATATCTCGCCACGCTGATCGCCGATTTATACTATCGCCAATATGTATATTGATGAAATCTTCGATAAAAGCGTCGATACCACCATCGTGCCGACCGCTGATTGCGATAAGTCTGACTACCGATATGGGCATCAACGAACTCCCAGAAATCGGGCTGATATATGTGCCAGTGCCCACTTTAGTCGTCGGTCACAACTGTCGATCGTCGATATTAAAGGAACAGTGTGGGGTTTTCGGGGCGGATGGTTGATAAAAGGTTTATATAAGGAAGAGGGGGGATTTGATCTCCCAACCTCTCCTCAACCATCTGCCTAATACTACCAATGCTCCAACCACTCCCATTGGGAAATCGGCCGATGAGTTTGTATTTAAACTCAGAATTTTGCCTTTGCACGTAGTTTGAGGAGGAGAGAGACTGCAGGAAACGATTTCGAGGCAGAATGCAGGCATAAATTTCAAGGAAGAATATTAATTAATATTTCAATGTAGGAACCATGTATTTTGCAAGAGGGCAAAATTCTCACTTTGTCAGAATGTGACAAGTTTTATATGGTTTTTACACCTCTCATTGCCATGAACAAAATGGTGTTGTTCGTTTCTTCATCAAAGGTGTACATTTTCCAATAATTTCCATAATGCACGTGGAACCATGATTTCACCAAAAACAGGGAATGGAACCATGAGCCATGAATTTTTCCCAAGGAGGTAAAATTTTGACATTTCAAAATATAGTCAAGTCTATGCTTGTTTTTCATGGTTTCCCGTAGGGATCACAATGGCTAGACCAGATTTGTCATCTAAGTTGTAAATTTATAGTCCATCCATGGAACAGAGTCTTTAAGGAATCCTGGGGGAATCTAGAAGATTCCTTGAGACCAGAATTCTCAACTTCTCAGAATTTGGATTTTGGACAGTCGATTTAGAACTACTCGATGCCACAACATTGATGATGGCTTCATATTTCTTATTATCTCATTTCTTCTTCTATTCACTTTTCTAAGTGACAGTGCAGTTGTCCACATTCATGTGCAAGCAACCATCTTCATGAGATCGATGCCGTGAGAGCAATGGTCTGAGTAGCTTCAGCAGTGAGACATCCACTTATTCAAATGGCCCTTGGTTGTCAGGTATATGATGTGTTCATGTACTTCTTCTTTCTGCATTATGTTGTATAGATCCACGATTGATGTTGATGCAGGATCTTGTTTATTTCATGTTGTCATGATTCCTTGCTTCATGTTATGTAGAATCTTTTTATGTGATGTACTTTTCGTCATAACTTACCATGTTGTGCTTTGTGATCCCTTTTTATATGTTGTTGGGATACTCTTGTTGTCATCATGCATTTCTGAAAAATTTGCAACAAGAAATGTTAAATTTAGAATGTGCTAAAAATAGACCTTCTAAAAATAGCATGTCTAAAAATAGCAGTTTGGCCAGTGAGGTCATTGGCCACATTGGGTGAGAGGTGAAACTACTAAAAATAGAAAGTTCTAAAAATAGAATTTCCGGGTCCCTTCCTATTTGTAGCAGTCCCTAGTCTACCTATAGGAAGTAAAATTAATTTTTGTTTGAACAACAGTTGGAAATATTAATTAATTAATTCAGTTGAGTTAATTAGTTAAGGAAATTCGAATTTGAAGTCTTTGTGAGCATGCACAGGAGTTGTCCCACTGATTAAGGAATTTATCCTTAATTTCCTCCACTGATTGAGGGAATAAGTATGAGTTCTATAATGAGAGAATCAGTTGACTTAGTTGTAACTAGTCAAGTCTAGTTAGATTATTTTAACAAGTTGTTAAAATAATAAAATATAGTTTGTTAATGCTTACATGCATGTGACAACTATTATTTTAGATAACTGAGGATTCACTCATGGATAATTGTTGCATGTCAGTTCTGTCAGAGACCCAGTTGAGATCAGATGTGGGATAGTGTACTATCAGATGCTTGACTATTTCTAGTAAGTAGTTTTTGCATGGTTGAGGAACTAGTGTCCTCAAGGGTTGCATAGTTGGACCATTGGTTAATTTTGGTATGTTGGAATTAATAGCATATGATTTTGCTATTATTTCCTAAGAAAACTATGGAAGGACCATAGGTAAAGGCTATATAAACAGGGCTTGGTTGGTTCATGAGACATATCTTCATATCTTCATACTTCATTGAGAACTGAATAGCTTGAGAGCTAATTCTTTTTGTATTGTGACGAGGATTTCCACTTGATTGATAATACATGGCTAGGGTTTCATGCTGGTGCTTTCCCCTGGATATATCTTGTGTTATGTGTGATTAATTCTCTTGATTAGTTATGCATGTTTCTACTTGATGTTTCTCATGAATTCGGTTATGCTTCCGCTTAATGTTTTGTAGAAATAGAACAAGTATTATGCTTTAGGACATTGCATATATTGGTTTGTTCTACAAGTGAAATTTCTACATGGAATTAGAGCACAGGTAATCAAGCAAGAACAGTATACTAGCACAAGGAATTTGAAGTTTCTTATTCTTGATATAGATCTAAAGTTCTTATCACCTCTATTTCATTGATGGCATTCTATGGTTTGAGGCTTAAGTATGCACTTGATGGCAGCTCAAACTATATAGCTTGGAAGGATCGCATGGAGGCAATTTTGGAAGATAATGGCCTTAAGGACTTCATTGATCAAGAAATTCCTAAGCCTACTGACAAGATTGAGCAGGTGGAATGGAGGAAGTGTGTGGCTAGAGCTAGGAGAATTCTCTTGGAGGGAGTGCAAGACAACATTGTCTCGAGCCTTCATGGGAAGGAGACTCTGCTTGCAATGTGGTAAACATTGAAAGATTTATATCAAAATAGAAGTGATCTGAGGAAGCTGGCACTGAAGGAAAAACTTTGAAAGATCAAGTGTGAAATGGATGAGATGATCTCTATGTATTTGACCAAGCTCATCACATGCAGGTATGAGCTTGCAAGTGTAGGGGTCATGACATCAAATGAGGATATGGTGAGTCTAGCACTCCTTGGCCTTCCGAAGAGCTAGCATAGCTACCAGGACTCGGTGAATGGGAGGGAGAAACTACCAGATTTGGAATGACTATGGTTAGATTTGATGTAGGAGGAGATCAGATGGAGCACCAGAGACAGTTCTTCATCCATGCATGATGAGGCGAACTGTGCCTCAGCGAGTAAGGTGAATAAGGGGAAGGACAAGGTTTCTCTTTCCGAATCTAGTTTTTCGAATGATGGGAAGAAGGTTGAAAAATCAAAAGTGTGATGCTTTCATTGTCATGAGGTGGGCCATTATTGTACAAATTGTCCATGGGGGGAATCCAAGAAGGGATCGGGGGAAGGATCTAAAGGTGAGGCACTTGCTTCACAGTTTGAGTTGGATTTCACACCCTTCGCATGCATGGTTTCATCCCTAGTGGGAAGTGGTTTGTTTCTTGATAGTGGAGCTTCTTTCCACATGACCAGTGACAAGAGTTTGTTCAGTACTTTGGAGGAGAAAGATCTCCAGATACTCATAGCGATGGGTAATGATGAGAAGTATAGTGTCTCAGGTGTACATACGGTTATTTTTCAAAGGAAGAATGGATCTCACCTTACCTTAACCAATGTCAAGTATGTACCAAGACTAAAGAGAAACTTGTTGTCGATCACGATGCTGGAACATAGAGGCTATGATGTAGTCTTCAGTAAGGGAAAGATTTTCCTTAGACACGTCATCACTAGATAGGTGAAGCAGATTGGTTCACAGGTCAAGAACCTTTATGCTCTTGAGGTTTAAGATGCATGCAAAGCCTTCAGCATCAAGGCAACTGATGGAGACTTGGTGGTTGAGAGGGAGGGTATATTAGCTCTCAACATGCAGAGCCAGAAGAAGTCTCAGACAATTGTGGAAGAGCCACGATTGGTGCAGCAGCTTCAAGAGGTTGTGGAGTAGCCGCAACAGGGGAAGCTAAGTGGAGATTGAGTAGAGACATCTACTCATGTAGAGACCTCCAGTAAGGGGAAATTTCGAGCCAAGTGGGCTGAGGGATCACATGCGGCGGTACCTCTAGGTAGGAGGTGGGGCGATATAGAGTGATTGTCCCAAGGAGGAGGGGTAGGATCCTTGAGGTACCCAACCTCTTGGATGAGACCTTGCTAGGGGAGCCCCTATGTGGAGTAGCAAGAACTGAATAATTGGGTAGAGACAAATGTGGATGGAGCAGCAGAGAGAGCTACAGTGCAGGGAATCTCAGGACAGCGCATAGCTAGTAGGCTGCAGCAATGTGAGAGGCACAAGTGTTTTGCATAGTGCTGGGTGGCACAGAGAGGTGTGCAACGGTGCGAGATGCATGGAGATGTTGTAGTAACGCAGATGTCAGAGAGGGAGCACTTGTCAGCAGTAGGTAGAGCTTCATCATCAAAGTATGTTCCTATCCCAACAAAGTGGTTAGTTGGGAGTGTTTTTGTTCCAAGTGTTGCTGGAACAAGTGGACCAGGTAGATGTGTTGCATGTAGAACATTCCAGAGTTATAGCATTGGGTTCGAGAGAAAGCCTTTCTTGTTGAGAGGGAGTGCTAAAAAATGTGCAACAAGAAATGATAAATTTAGAATGTGCTAAAAACAATGTAAACTTTGAAACGAGAACTGATACTGTTACCCGTTTTGTAGAGGTGGCAAAAAAATGACCCGATTTTCAAAAGTGGTGATGCAGAATACACATGTTTTTTTTAGAACATGGTTTTTGGAACTTTATTTTTTTCATTTGCATTAAGTTTTAGAATGGTAGTGAATGGTAGTGATTTTCATCCTGATTTTAAAAAGTGAGTATTCTGCATCACACCCTTTTTTTAAAAGACCTATTTTTTGACTTTAAATTTTCTAGTGTGTGAAATGTAAAAAATTATTTTCTAAATTTGATAGTTTTTGAAGTGGTCATTTTATTCATATTTTCTTGTTCTCTATCTTAATTTTTTTTTTTTTTAGTGGGGTTTTTATTGTTTTGCGTTTTTAAATTAGAAAGTCGATAGTTTGAATTTTAGATAATCTACATATTTATACATCCTTAATTAATTTTTCAATCCACATGAAATAATTGTTTCTAAAAAACAACATTTTTTAACAATGGACATAAAAATAACCATTTTTAACATAAATATAACAAAAAAACTAAACATTTTGATAATTTTTTGCTAGAATTAACATGTCAAAATCACAATTTTTATACAAAAATATTAACTAAAAATGGTCAAATAATAGTTTTTTTTATGAATTTCATGTCAAAAAAATAATAATAACAACTTTTTTTTTCAAAAAATAATAATTAACTAAAAAATCAATGCGAAAATCACAGTTGTGCTCGCCCCCTCCCCGCCCACCCCTCCACCGCCACCGCCCCTTCCCCGGCCACCCCTCCCCCTCCCCCCCCCCCCGCCCCCTCCGCGGCAGCGGCACCCCCGGGCCGCCTCGTCCCGCCCAACCGGCGGCGGGTCGATTCCGGGGCCGGTCGGGCGGGGCGGGGCGGCCCGGGGGTGGCGCTGCGGGGATCTAGAACACATCTACCCAAATCTTCAAGTAATTTCGAATCAAACAATGAATACTTTATTCTCGCACCTTCACATGCAATTGTTTTATTTCTAGACGCACGTTAGGAGGGACAATGTTGAAAATGGATCCACCTTTTTTAAGAGTTGATCTAGTCTATATACTCGTCGCACTTCATTTTATCCCATTCTCTTCTCTTAAACTTCTCTTTTCATTCCTTTTTTTCTAGTTTGTTTCCTCTTATTTGAATTCTCTCATGCATCCCCCTAGCAACTTCCCCTGAATCCTTCTTCTTATTCCAAGAATGGAGGTGAGACACCTCTTTAGTCTTCCTAGTCAGAATTTGCCTCCAAAATTTCTTAGGAGCTAGCTTAGAGAGGTGTAAGAGATTCCCTTGTCTTTGACAAATGTATTGCCTCTTTTTCCTTTTAGTTAGGGCTTTATATATTTTTATCTTGTCCATTTTAAGAGATTCATCAACAGCTTCCTTAATTGCTCTCCTCGCACTTTTACACTCTTTGTCATACCATGGATTGGTTTTGCTATTTCTTTTATTATTTGATATAGGAAAAATAATTTGCAAAATTTGATAACTAATTCTCTAAATCCCTTTCCAAGACTAACATTTGAAAAATCAATTAGGTAACAAACATGCTATTAGATAGAACTATTTGTTTCTTTATTTCACCAAACCAAATTGAAAAAATAATTTTATAAATTAAAAATCAATAATACAATCTTAGAAGCAGTTTAAACCTATTATTATAATCATGATGTGAAATACAATTATTATAAACATTTTTTCAATATAATAACTTAAAGTAGGCGTTAACACCAATACTAGAAACATTTGTGCAGGGATTTTAACATGTGGGACAGTATATAAACTGTGGCTCTCTAGTGAAAGTTGTCACATTCGTGTTTCACAAAATTTCATCGCATTAACGAGAGTGAGAAATTTCCAATATCTACGACACGATATTATGTGAACTATGCACATGGTCGTTGGAGATTTAACTAATTCGTTGAGATTGTAGTAAAAAGGAATTATGAATAACAACACGCACGTGAATTCCAACTACTATGAGCTACTCCGAATATTTTTATTTCACCAACCACCTGACGCATTCAGCTTCCCAAAAATGAAATTATGTTTTCTCTATAGCTTCATGACAAATGTCTCCTCTGTCGTTTCATGACAGATCTGGGTATTATGTCCACGACACGTGATGTTTTTCCTGTTTTAAATAAGACAAAGAATTGATCACACTAATGCAAACACAAGAGCTTCTTTACCAAACTTTCCCTCGGTGGTTTTAAAGAATCCAAGAATTGATGACCTAATGCAAACACCAAATCTTTTTAGTGACACTTTCCCGTAGCTTTTTCTTTTGAGATTAAACATACAAAATTATAATTAAAAGCTGGCATTGCAGTACATATCAATGTAAAGAGACACTGGCCTCACTAATGAAGCTTAAAGAAACTTGTAACAGCTTCTTGACGACTTCGTTACATAGAAACTGCCATTGCCACCGTTCATGCAAATCTCCATTTCCAGGCATTCTCGAAGGTCATCAAGACTGATGTATTGCTGTTTGGCTGGCATGGGTGACATCAGATATTTAGCAGAATGAGTGGGACTGTGGATCCACACGTATGGCTCAGAACGCCCATCGTAGAAGTAGCTGCTCTTGGCTCGGGGAGCATAGCTTCTGTATATCTTCTTGCGCCTCAGCATCTTACTGCAGCCGGGCTTAAGTGCATAGGTCTTCATTAGAATCAATCCTACCCTTATCTGTATTTCAACAGGCCGGTCAGTCAAGTTTCTAACTGCCGTTTTGGATTCGGGTGATCTCTTCCTCATCATCAACCACAACAAGAATAGGCACATTATTAATTATTTCACTCGACACTGATAGAAAAATGAGATCGTTAGTATCAACTAAAAAATTATGTCGTTGGGCAACACCACTTAGTTTAAGTTCGGTGAAGCGCATTAATACTACAGACGAAGCAACAATTCATTATATATGATAGCAGTGCAGCAGGTGTGAGAGAAGAAAATTGCTCACTCTCGTTAATTTTGTGAAACACGAATGTGACGACTTTCACTAGAGAGCCACAGTTTATATACTGTCCCACATGTTAAAATCCCTGCACAAATGTTTCTAGTATTGGTGTTAACGCCTACTTTAAGTTATTATATTGAAAAAATGTTTGTAATGTTTGTCTTACTGCCCACTTGAAGTTATTATTCAGAAAAAGGAGGTGCATTTTATAGATTAGAAGGGAGGCTATACGTTAAAATTTGATGTATGGTTAGTCGAACCCACTCTTCAAAATCGTAACGCTTTCAGAAATCTTCACCAGAATTTGTGAACTAGAGCTCACAAGCTCCGAAGCCGGTACGGGTCGATTCCCGGAATCGACCCGCCGCTGGTCGGGCGGGGCGGCGCGGAGCCGGGGTGGCGCTGCGCACCCCGCGCCGCCCCGCCCCGCCCGACGGGCGGCGGGTCGATTCCGGGAATCGACACGTACCTCTAGTTCACAAATTCTAGTTCACATCGAGAGTATGACCGCAGCACAAGGTGGCATTTTATTGATGCGCTCTTTTGCAGTGGATCCTCTGCTAATTCTCTTCAATCCTCCTACTCTTTTACTCAGTGATGATTCATTCGCTTCTGGGCCATTGCTAACAGTGCTGCTGCTTCCATGTTAATCAAACCTTGGTCGATGATCTTCTTCTTAAATTGGCAAAACAGAAAATGCAATTCTCCTGTGCTTTACACATTATAATTAGCTCCACTCCCCAAATACAAACTGTCTGTCCACAACCCACAAGACAAGACATGCTATAGGATACTGCTTTGTTTATTTGGCAGTGGAGGACAACTAAACTAAAATGCCAATCAAGCAAAGAAGAGAGAGCAGAGCAGAGCAGGTGATAGTCCTCTAATATATTATTACCCTAACATTGTATGAAGTCTTACAGCCTGCTTGCATTTATGGACCTCTGTCTCACAACTAGCTGTACTGCCAAAACCGTCACTCAATCTGGTGAATGTTGTTTTCCCATCATATGGGTTGATGTGAAAATTGATTTAATGACATCCACTACCTGAGACAAATCAGTTGAGGACTTTGAAAAATTGTCGGATGTATTATTCTCGATTCGATGAAACGGCTCCAAAACTTGACCTCGAACTTAAGCATATTTAATTAAACATTATATTTTATCCTTTTAGGATTAAACATGTGGTTTCGAAGGAAGAAATATCTGTTTTACAAAGTTGGATCTCTTACAGTGGATACACTATTCAAGCGTACGATAAAATCTAACCTAAGGAATGAAAATACATAAATAAAACAGAAATCCATTACAAAGTAAAATAGAATCTCTGGGCTAGAACGTATTGAACGACCAGTTGTATTTAGTAATACATTGTATTGAACGACCAGTTGTATTTAGAAGGTATTGAACGACCAGTTGTATGTATAGAAATACATAAATTCTCTGGGCTAGAAGGTATTGAACGACCAGTTTTATTTAGTTCTTTACGCTTCCCGCAACAAGTATAAGATCTGTGATTACAATTTCTTTTTTAAAATGTAGGTCGTCTTTGTTTATAAGCCCTCTTGGAGCTCACTTACGGAATATATTTATCAATCAAGACGAGCAAATTGTAAAAGATATGCATCATATACGAGTCTTGGTCCACTCAGCAGACGAAGCATGGCTCATTATTAGGCATGCGCTTCCATCAAAACATGAAAAAAAACTCCACTATCATGATAATCAAATCAAAAGTTAATCATCAATACTAAACAAGATTCCAATGTCAAAATTGTGCAAGTATTTTTAATGGTTAGTTTTCATGACATTTTCCAAATATTTTTTAGGGTTATTGCTCAAGTTAAAGTTAAACAAGAAACCAAATTAATGTATAAGATTTTTTATTTATAAGACAAAAAAAACTCACTTAAATGTAGTGACTGCTACTTAAATTTATAAAAACATATATATTTTATGCGATCTAATTTTAAATCAATAATCTTTTAAAAAAACCACATAACCATTAAAACCCAACCCACTCAAACTGTAACATACTCTTTACAAACTTCAAACTCTCTCTCCCAGCGAAATTTTTAGTTCAAAGTAAAAACTATACTTTTTATATTTCAATGGTTGTGTTGGTGGAAGCTAACCAACATGGCGGAAAAACAGGATGGTAAATATATTTTTTTGTCAAAATAAAAATTATCTTTTCTATATTTGAAAAGAAATCAAAAAATACAATCTCTTTTGACTGTAAAGCAGTTTATTTGATAATTTAAAAAATTGAATAACCTATTTAATAACCTAATTAAATCTTATTTAAATAAGATCAAATAAATTGAAAAACAAAACATGAGTAAATCTTATTTAAATAAAACTGAAACGGACAACGCATTACTATTAATATTATTATTACATTTCTGAAATAAAAGCTAAGCTAAAAACTAATAACAAAACTTCTTTAGATCCATCCTGATATTATTTTCCCTAGATATATGAAAAACTTGCACATAGTCATATAGCCCGCGGATTTTCCTCTGCCAAGATTGCATAATCAATTATCAAAAACTTGCACATCGTCATATAACCCGCGGATTTTCCTTTGCCAAGATTGCATAATCAGTTATGAAAAACTTGTACAACGTCATATAGCCGGCGGATTTTCCTTCGCCAAGATTGCATAATCAGTTATTAATTTTAGTTGTGCTTTCATCTCCAAACGGATGGGGAACTCTGGGGTAATGGTTGCGATTGGCACCCGGAGGTGGGTAGTCGCTCATGAGCCCGTTGCCTTCCGCCAACAGTATCCTCCGGTCCTCTAACATTTCAGAATCCTGCACCCAATAAACACACGAAATAAATATCGCTTCTCTGTTATTAAACAAAATATTCAAGTACTGTAAAATACTCAAGTGAGGGAGAAAACAAGCCCTCCGCACCTCCGTTAGTACAGACTGGGATTCGACTACTTCAACAGCTTGAATGGATGTTCCTTTTCGATTCGAATCCAGTAGCTGAGAATCTGTAACACCCAGTTAATTCTCTGTAACTTATTTTTTTACATCAACTAGTTTTAACATGTATAAACAGTATTAAATGATATATTTTTTTTGACATAGTATGAAAATCTATCATAACTAGTTGTCGAATTGGCAGTAAGATAACCATCACTAAAAAAATATACAATATCTCATCATTATTATTTAAAAAAAACAATATTAAGCGGAATCACCCGCTACCCGTTAATAATCCATAAAATATCATGCTTTCACTCCTACTAAATACTTATATAAAATACTGGGGATTTAATGATTTCCTCACCTTCCAAAACGACAAACTCTTATCACATGGAAACAATACAAACTCTTTATCACATGGAAACAATTTGAAATCATACTTGAGAAACTACTTCTATGTCGTACCTGTAATAAACTTCTTTTCCTTTTTTTTTTTTAAATTTGACAGATTCTATTTTACTTTGTAATGGATTTCTGTTTTATTTATGTATTTTCATTCCTTAGGTTAGATTTTATCGTACGCTTGAATAGTGTATCCACTGTAAGAGATCCAACTTTGTAAAACAGATATTTCTTCCTTCGAAACCACATGTTTAATCCTAAAAGGATAAAATATAATGTTTAATTAAATATGCTTAAGTTCGAGGTCAAGTTTTGGAGCCGTTTCATCGAATCGAGAATAATACATCCGACAATTTTTCAAAGTCCTCAACTGATTTGTCTCAGGTAGTGGATGTCATTAAATCAATTTTCACATCCACCCATATGATGGGAAAACAACATTCACCAGATTGAGTGACGGTTTTGGCAGTACAGCTAGTTGTGAGACAGAGGTCCATAAATGCAAGCAGGTTGTAAAACTTCGTACAATGTTAGGGTAATAATATATTAGAGGACTATCACCTGCTCTGCTCTGCTCTCTCTTCTTTGCTTGATTGGCATTTTAGTTTAGTTGTCCTCCACTGCCAAATAATACCCAGATCTGTCATGAAACGACAGAGGAGACATTTGTCATGAAGCTATAGAGAAAACATATTTTCATTTTTGGGAAGCTGAATGCGTTAGGTGGTTGGTGAAATAAAAATATTCGGAGTAGCTCATAGTAGTTGGAATTCACGTGCGTGTTGTTATTCATAATTCCTTTTTACTACAATCTCAACGAATTAGTTAAATCTCCGACGACCATTTGCATAGTTCACATAATATCATGTCGTAGATATTGGAAATTGCTCACTCTCGTTATTGATGCGATGAAATTTTGTGAAACACGAATGTGACGACTTTCACTAGAGAGCCACAATTTATATACTGTCCCACATGTTAAAATCCCTGCACAAATGTTTCTAGTATTGGTGTTAATGCCTACTTTAAGTTATTATATTGAAAAAATGTTTATAATAATTGTATTTCACATCATGATTATAATAATAGGTTTACTCTGCTTCTAAGATTGTATTATTGATTTTTAATTTATAAAATTATTTTTTCAATTTGGTTTGGTGAAATAAAGAAACAAATAGTTCTATCTAATAGCATGTTTGTTACCTAATTGATTTTTCAAATGTTAGTCTTGGAAAGGGATTTAGAGAATTAGTTATCAAATTTTGCAAATTATTTTTCCTATATCAAATAATAAAAGAAATAGCAAAACCAATCCATGGTATGACAAAGAGTGTAAAAGTGCGAGGAGAGCAATTAAGGAAGCTGTTGATGAATCTCTTAAAATGGACAAGATAAAAATATATAAAGCCCTAACTAAAAGGAAAAAGAGGCAATACATTCGTCAAAGACAAGGGAATCTCTTACACCTCTCTAAGCTAGTTCCTAAGAAATTTTGTTTGCAAATTCTGACTAGGAAGACTAAAGAGGTGTCTCACCTCCATTCTTGGAATAAGAAGAATCAGGGGAAGTTGCTAGGGGGATGCATGAGAGAATTCAAATAGGAGGATTCTCATAGATATGATTGCGCTTAGTTAAAAAACAACCGTGCATATTCATTGAACCCTTATGCTTTGGAACAATATAAATATTAGGATTGGATAAGTTCTTTAGTGATGCATACGCCCTTTGGTTGGAAGTCCTCACATGTATAGTGTATTTCAAGACCATATTACACTTCATGGACTCTTAAAGACTATTGTAATATATTGTATTTTATTATATGATACTGTGAAGGATGCCTCTTAGGTCAGCAATGGTCCAAGTAGCATGTTTTTGAAAAATTAATTGTATATATTAAATTTGTTATTTATTATGTGAATGTTTGAGCAACGATATCTATATTTGGTTGAGCTCTATTATTTTGTCTGTACTCCAATTATATATAGTTAGCATTATAGTTTTGATGAAAATTTTAAGGTGACGTTAGGTTGCTTTCGCATCCCTGACTACAGGTTTCGAGGGTGGACGTCAGCTTGTATGTGCGATACAACGAACATAGAGACAGTACGCGACAGAGGGACTCGGCAAAGTGAAAAGACACAGACATTCTCCATTGACGGGCATCTTGGGTTTTACCAATTCCACGCATCAAATGACGATCCACATTACCAATTCCACGCAGTGGCACCCCCGGGCCGTCCCGCCCCGCCGGACCGGCGGCGGGTCGATTCCAGTATCAACACTTTCGTTCTGAAGCTATATTTTACAGGAAAATTTCGTAGAAAATTTCGTAGTCACTGCCATTTTTAAAACAGCAGCAAAATTGACACCTAAAAAAATAAATCATTATTCCAGTATCAACTCTTTCGTTCTGAAGCTATATTTTGCAGGAAAATTTCATAGAAAATTTCGTAGTCACTGCCATTTTTAAAACAGCCGCAAAATTGACACCTAAAAAAAAAAAAAATCGTTCCAGTATACACACTTTTCGTTTTGAGCACTGTTTTTGTGGTTTTTTTGGGGTTTTTGGGCCAGAGTTCTCGTTTTGAGTTTATAGTTCCCGTTTCAAAGTTTACATTGTTTAAAATAGTCCTGGTAAAATAGCATGTCTAAAAATAGCAATTTGGCCAGCATGGTCATTCGCCACATTGGGTGAGAGGTGAAATTGCTAAAAATAGAAAGTTCTAAAAATACAATTTCTGGGTCCCTTCCTATTTATAACAGTCCCTAGTCTATCTATAGGAAGTATAAGTTAATTTTGGTCTTAACAGCAGTTGGAAATATTAATTAATTAATTCAGTTGAGTTAATTAGTTAAGGAAATTTGAATTTGAAGTCTTTGTGAGCACACACATGAGTTGTACCACTGATTGAGGAATTTACCCTTAATTTCCTCCACTGATTGAGGGAATAAGTATGAGTTCTATGATGAGAGAATCAGTTGGCTTAGTTCTAACTAGTCAAGTTCACTTAGATTATTTTAACAAGTTGTTAAAATAATAAAATATAGTTTTTTAATGCTTGCATGCATGTGACAACTATTATTTTAGATAACTGAGGATTCACTCATGGATAACTGTTGCATGTCAGTTCTGTTAAAGACCCAGTTGAGATCATATGTGGGATAGTGTACTATCAGATGCCCAATTATTTCTAGTAAGTAATTTTTGCATGGTTGAGGAACTAGTGTCCTCAAGGATTGTGTAGTTGGACCATTGGTTAATTTTGGTATGCTATAATTAATAGCATATGATTTTGCTATTATTTCCTAAGAAAACTACGCAAGGACCATAGGTAAAGCCTATATAAATAGGGCTTGGTTGGTTCATGAGACATATCTTCATATCTTCATAGTTCATTGAGAACTGAATAGCTTGAGAGCTAATTCTTTATGTATTGTGAAGAGGATTTTCACTTGATTGATAATACATTGTTGGGGTTTTATGCTGGTGCTTTCCCCTGGATATATCTTGTGTTATGTGTGATTATTTCTCTTGATCAGTTATGCATGTTTCTACTTGATGATTCTCCTGAATTCGATTATGCTTCCGCTTAATGTTTTGTAGAAATAGAACAAGGATTATGCTTTAGGACATTTCATATATTGGTTTGTTCTATAGGTGAAATTTCTACATGCATGTGTTTTGCTTTGACATCCCTTTTTTGGAACATCTCTTAGAGCCACTCCTGTGTGAGGGCATTCTTCCTTGTATGATCAAGACATCATCTCTATGTACGTCACCTTATTGACAACACATAATGCAACGGCCTACAACATCTTTACACCGGGTCCTGAAGACATCGTAGCTCCTGGACAAACTTCGTTATCAACGACTTTTGTTTTCATGTACTGATGATTGTTATGTTCCTCTTCCTTATAGTCTGCAGATTTATTTGTAAATGTTATTTTAAAATGAAATTTTAACACATCACGAAAGTAAAAGGTCTTGGAAAGGTCCTTCTTCACACCCAGACCTGGATCATGTAGCACACGGAGGGGGAATCCAGAGGTCATTTTCAATTCCAGATGACTACATGAAAAATATTACAGGTTGGGTTATGGTGGCCAATGTTATTTTGATATTTCTCACAACATGTACAAAAATGTGACATGTGCTAAAGGTCAGTACAACCACTACCGAAACATCAAATGTCGCTACATTTAATTGTTCTGTCACTACATTTTGAAATCTTTTCCCAAAAGAGCCAAATGAATAGGACAAAATTATATCATAACAACAATTGAATACTTAATGAAATGGGCATAATAGGAACCATTCGATTCATGTACAAAATAATTTGCAGTGACGTTCATATGCAAAAATATAATAACATGATTTTGATGCTTATGATTCTTATCAGTGACAAAGAAATGCATTTTCTTAAAGGTACAATTTAAACATTAATGAAGAACTTTACGATTGAAAATAAGAAGACTACCACATATCACACACAAGAAAATGGTGTTGTTGAATATTTCAAAAAATCACTACATAAAGTATTAAAAAATATTTCCAACATAGATAGAGATGACTAGGGAGAAAAACTTCTAGCCATTTTATGGGAATATTGCACAACGTATAAGCAATGAATAGGATCGACACCTTTTAAACTCATTTGTGTACAAGAAGTAATTGTACGTTTTCATTGTTCAACGAATGCAAATTGTATAAAATATACTAAAATAGAACACAAAATTACAAACAATCTGTCTTAGACAATTACATCAACTAGATGAACATCGGCTCAATGCACACTATCATCAGCAAATTAACAAAGAAGTACAAAAAGAATGGCATGATAGAAACTTGAAAAAATAAGAATTTTCAAGTTAGTGATTTACTCTTATTATACCACAATTGAGTCAAGGGAAAATCAAAGAAACTTTAAAGAGCATGGATAGGACCCTTCGTCATAAAAGACATATGATCTTCAAGAGTCATTCAATTGAAGACACTAGAAGGACACTTTTTCAAGTGACTTGGTAATGGTGTGTGTAGTTTTGTTTTAATAAACCTTATTTGACTCAGACTGCAACATTAATTGTCAACCTATGGTAGGTCTTTTTGTTTCAATGGAGTTCACACTGTCTGTGCCGATACACTCTAGCCAAGCAGAAGAAAATGCAGAAAACTGTAAAAGATGTCGTTGATCTATATTGTTGAATCAAACCATGTGTGTAAATATAAAAACACTCTACAATATTAAATCATAACCCGCAGCTATTAAAGTAAGGGTGCGCCACAGAAGAACTAACATCTACTCCAGCTAGTTACTACCACTCTGTTGATTAACTTAGTGTAACAACATAAGATAAATAGAAACAACAGCGAATGTAATCCACGATTTGTATAGCAACAGTGAGAAACCATAAATCAATGAAATAAACTAGAATGTACACTACCTATATCACTGCAATCCCTGCTAAAGAGGAAGGCCCTTCGTCCTTAGCAGGGCACAAGAAGAACATGAAAGTGATTAACGAATTACTTGGAAAGAAGTAACAACATCACCGTGCTAATTGATATTAAAATAAATTTAGAATTACATAAACAGAGGAATGGTACTTTTATATATGTTATCTCTTGATACATAAAAGGTCCAGTCTTTTATAACTATTACAACCCGAAAATTAGAAAGAGATCAGTTATGAGAATTTCCCGATTCTCATGCTGATAAAAAATAAAGAAGTTACAACCTATTTCTAAATAAATATACATCAGTTGCAACTATTGGAGTCTTGTTTCTTCAAAAATAAACAATCCCTACTGCAGACAGCTATTATGTGGAATAGTACCCACATTTCCAGCTTCATTGCAAGAGCATTGAGCAAATGGTAGTTTGAGATGACGCGGCATAACTGACGACAACACTGTTGGTGTGACGACGGATCAGATGAGGTGTAATAGAATCCAATGTGTAACAGTAGCCTGTAACAAAATCTAATGTGTAACAACAATCTGTAATAGCAGCAACCTGTAACAGCACCTAGTGTGTAGCAGCAGCTTGTAACAACACCTGGGGTGTAATAGGGTACCGTTCTACCCTTTGCTGTAGTTAATCCTTGCTTCTTGTATACTTCATAGCTTTGTTCTCTTGATCTGACACCTGGAAAGATGAACTTCCCAAAAGAATTCTTCAATTCTCTCCCAGTTAGCCACAAAAAGGAACAAAGCCTCATATTATTCAGTAAAATATAGCAAAGTAACATGACAGTAAAATGAATTAAAAAGGTAAGGAAATAGGGAGTTTGGTCAGATAAGGGCATAGGCCTAGAGAATAGAAAGGTCAAAACAGGGGAAGGAATGTGCAGAAAATAGGTAAAAAGCCACAACCAACATCTCCCCCCGACTGAAGCAACTACATGTCCCCATGCAGAATCTTAGTTCCTTCTACTGTGCCTCCAGTGGAAATCTGTGAAATTGTAGGCACCAGTAGTATCATCACCCGGAGCTCTCAATCCTTGATCAGCCATTAACTCACATGGCCAATATTCCTCTTCATAATCACATAACCAATAATCAAGCTGATATTCCTACAATGGCAACCATATCAAAGGGAATTTGAACCTGAGGCCAATCGAGAATGCCCCTAGTGTCAGCATAATTTTAACATATTCCGACACCCATGTAATAGCGGCCACAAAGTTCTTGTACTCAAAGGGGTCCCCTTCCTACAACTCTACACTACAGGCCTTAGTGCACTTGAGAAATTTGACTAGCGCTTGGCTCTTCATATTTGCAAACAAGTTGAGGGAGATCCTCACAATTCTTCTTTTGTAAATGGCCAACTGATCTCTGATTTCCACAGTGCTTAGGAACTACCTGAACTCTCGCTAGAGTCTGTAAGCCATTTCTGGTTCATCCCTGACCCACAATGATGTCTTCTCCTCATTGGCCTCTGTTGTTTTCTTGGCCAGTTTCCACTCAATCTGATTCATCATAAATGAGAGGAATGCCTGCAGCTGCAAGTCTCCCATGAAATAAAGGACACTCACCACTATCTTCCTACTCACATATTCACACATAATATTGTGCAAGAATAGCTCGCATAACAAACTCTGATCATCAAAATTACAGGAACGGAAAATTTCCTAAAAGGTGCAGGTTGAAGAACCCGTATAGGACCTGTTCTCATAAACTGCCCTCAACTAAAATAACTAGTAATGTTCGCATATTAACACTGGGTATGACTAGGATGACCGCCTGCATGCTAGCAGGTTTAGAGCAAGGTCACAGAGTTTGGTCTTATCAAATGTCAGGTCAAAGACCTCTCAATGCAACTGATATAGCTATTCATACTTTTTCTTCATAATTTCATTATGCCTTCGTGTGTCCTCTTCTCTTTCCCATTCTTCTTTTAGCCATTTTTCTTTTATGGAATCCACCATTTTTTTATGCGTCTTGAGTGGAATCACTCCATCCTATAGGAAAAGCGTCAGCCGCTTCCACTTTTGCAGCTCTGCGAATAACAACAACTTCTCATAACACCATCCTTCATCAAGACCCTATGTTCTTTTGCATGCACTATCAATTGAGAGTGTAGCAGCCTCTTGAGGGTGATACTGTCCCACCTTGGTTGTTGGTTCTTATGTAACAGTAGCTTCGTCAGTGGGTTTTATCATAGTTTCTTTACCTTCCTGGTGAGATTCCATTTTCACTGTTAGTTCATGTGTGGCAGCAGTGATGTCCACAGGATTCTGTTCATTGATTTCCTCCAGACCAGCTTCTGTCTCTACTATTGGTTCTTGTGTAACAACAGCATTGAACGTCGGGTCATGGATATTATCTTTCTCTTCCTCCTCTTAGCTGATTTCCTCCTCCACTATTGGTTCTGATGAAACAACAGTGTCAGGCAAGGGTTCCTGTGTATCCATCACTTTATCACTCTCTATGGATTGTGTTATCTTGGTTGTTGGTTCTTGTGTAGTAGCAACATCCTCGATAGGCTCTAGTGTAACAGCTTCCCATATTTCATTTTGAGTACCCCTCGAGGTAGTGTCTATTGCATAGAATTTGAATCCTACTTCCACCAACTTCTCAGCACAAGCTAGCACAAAGTGTCTGGGATTTCTCCCCTTTGGGCCTTGTCCATGGCCTCTGCGAAAGAATCTAGCCTTGGGGCTCTTGACTCTCCCTTTCCTACTACTAGTTGTTCCCTCAATTCTTTAATTTCTTTTTCTAAAATTTGAATTTTCGACAACAAAGACTGGGTTTCGCTCTAACTAGGTGAAGGAGGTTTTTCTGGCTGAGCTTGCTCCTCGTCCTTCTACTCAACTACTTCTTTGTTCTTTCTTGACATGGATGTGACTCTACGTGCTCGCTAACCCTTATTCTCTGCTTTGGCCTTCTATCGCCAATCTATTTATCAACTTATTTCTTACTTACCCTCAATGTCGAGGACTGGGGTTGCTCCTTTGTCACCTTTGGAGTTTCCCTAGCCATCTCTGTTTACCTTCTGTGCGTGGTCCTTGGCCTTTTTCACATGAACTCTTTCGAATTCTTGCCTTGTCGGTTCAAGGCATCCAGCACAATGAGTTTAATAAGGCCATGGTTAGTAACACACGTTTCTGGATGTGCATTCATTTTCACAATCGCGGCCATGTGCCTAATATTGCTCGGTAATAAATAAGGAAGGTTGATCAGCTATTGATGCCAAATATGGTTCAGCAATGGAAAATGATAAGTAAACACAATTGTTTCCCTTCCCTCACAAGTAATGTACTTAATGAGTAAGACAACAACATCCACCCATCGTTGGAGGAGTGACAATATATCAATTCCCTTGCCTTCCTTAACCAGTGACTCACTTTCTTGGAGAAAATCCGCTTTCAGTGAGGGGTCATTAACCTTCCTAGTAAACCATCTCTTCCCTTCTGCTAGAAATCCTGTTACTCAAGCAATAACTTCTTGTGTGACCTCCAATTTCATCCCTCTAATTTCCATTTGGTTTCTCTCCAGATTCTTTGTAAATTCCATCGCTATTCCACTATCTGATCCTTCCAATCTCCGGACGAATTTGAACTAGCCTAAATCTTTGAAAAACTAGCATGGTTCAGGGAAATCTTCCATGGCCTCTATAGACCCCGGCTCATGCCGTATTGCTACTCCTCCTAGTGCTTATGCAATTGAGTGTTGTTTCACCTGCTTATCCATCCCTTCAACACACACTCTAGTTGTTTCAGCCTGTGCTGCTGTCTTCCTCCTCTCCAAACACTTTGAATGGGGATTGAGCGCTTCCAGCAGGGCTAAATCATAGGGTGGCGCATGTGAATATTTTGGATTAGGATTTGGCACACATGGTTCATACTGCACAATGAATTTTTCCTTAATGGTGAGTAATGGGGAGGTCCTGTCCATGGTGCACTTACCCCTTTTCGTATGATTCAGCATTAAGTGACAGTAACTACTAGGTCACATCCCTTAATTGCTGGATTTTTCAAATAATTACAAATCATGCGATGGTCATGTCGCAATATGATTCGTTCCCCCCCAGCTTAATTATGACTGCTATCCTCGGTCGTCAATAGTCATGTTAAGTTGCAATAATTACAAAATAAAACAAATTCAATATTACCTTTTTGATTACATACCTTGGTGACGTGCAGCGAAGTAATAGGTGGTGCGACGTCAAATCATACCTGAGCAGTGAGATGTGCAAACTTAATTCTAATGACGAGGATCACGGTGATGTTATTGCTATTTATTACAATAAAATATCTTGATCTATTCCTGAAAAGTCATTGGCTATTACCGATGTAACAACCAAGATGACTGATATATATTAATTTAATTTCCACAAAAAGATAAATAATAAAAGATCATGTAACAGTACTTATCACATGATATACTTTGGAATAACAAATGCTGTTACAGAGGGTGTAACAGCCACCACCAGGTGGTTTTCAACTGTTACAAAAGTGTCTGTCTGCACCTGAGAAGGGTTTTCATAGCAAAATTATTATTATTATTACAATTTTTTTTTAAGTTTGAAGGTGTAACAACAGCCACTAGGTGGTTTTCAACTGTTACACTTATTGGAAAACTTAAAATTTTTGCAGCACGGGGGGGGGGGCTTTCCCCTATTCCCGTAACTTGTAGATCTAAATTTGTGACAATGTTGACAGATGGATCCTTCAAGGTAGTTTTGTGATACAGCCGAAGATGGTGCCCATTTGCAAGTAATGGTGTCCTCTCATTGTCAATGGTCTCTAAATTTATAGTCCCATTGTCAAAGGCTGCATCTAATCTCATAAGGACCTAGACATATGGTGTAGAGATTGCCATTGAAGTCTTTAAACCTTGAGTCATATAAGAGATTCCAATCTCCTTTCTACAACTACTTCTTCTTTATGTGGGTTTTAACCCCGTACAAAAATTACCTACATACGAATTCTAAAACACATAAAATAAACAACGCGACAACATAACACATAAAACACATATACACAGAGGTTTCCCCCGGATCCCAAAACCGAGACTACCAGCTTGATTTTTCATTATGTTCCTTTCAATGTTATAATACATATTTATACATGTCGAAGCATCCAATGCTATGGACCGAAAGCCATCACATCCAAAACCATGGACCGAAAACCATCGCGTCCAAAACCATGGACTGAAAACCATCACATCCAAATCCTTGTGTGAGAATCATGCACAAAAGCATAGGTAGGTCTCTCCAACCTAACATAGGGTCGAAAACCAAAATTTTCCAGGGCATTTCCTCGGACCCCACAAGTGGGGTTCCCTACACCCCTCAAACCCCCTGCTACGCAATCAGTGCAACGGGGGGGATTCGACCCCCCTCTAACCCCCCAGTTAACTACGTGAGCTAGTCATTTAATGAGTATAACACAACCTAACATTCTCCCACTTGTTGTTTTCTTTCCACAGGGGTCCACAAGAGAGCTTAGTAATTTATCCAACCCTGCAATGCCCATCGTTTCTCTACACCAAGAGAACTTCTCAGAGCTCACAGATTTTGTCAATGCATCTGCAGTATTCTTCAAAGTGTTCACCTTTACTAGCAACACCTTTTTCTCTTCTACCATATCCCTCACAAAGTGATATTGAACATCAATGTGCTTTAATAGAGTTCAGGCTTCTGTGATCCATATCAAGTTAGAGAAAGATTCTTCGGCGAAAATCACATGGAATACCATTTGTCGACGCGTTTCGAACCAACTAGTGTGGTTCATCGTCAGGACAAGTTGAAGAAACAGATCTAGCTCATCATGTTAAATAGTCTGAGCGGAGCCTCCAACAGCTATCTTGCCTAACGGCTAGTTTGACTCTAGGACCAGGGTCAAAATTATTATATTAGTTTAATTAGTATAAAAATAAATAAATTATTATTGAGGGTATTTGGTTTGAGAAATAATTATTAAAAATTATAAGTTAATTAATAATTTAAAAGGAAAATTAGTTAAATAAATGACCTTATAATAAATGAATAAGTTAAATGCCTAAATAAAATATATAAAATAATTTTATTTAAAATTATTATTAAAAATTGTATGTTAATTAATAAATAAAAGTTAATTAAGTTGTATAAAGGACCATATAAGATCAGAATATAATAAAGAAAATCAAAGGATGTTATGTTAGTTAGGAAATTAGTTAAAAATATAAGCTGATTAGAATTTGAAAGGAAAAATTAGTTATATGAAGGACCTTAGAATATAAATATAAAAATAATAGGAATGGGTGCCAATTTATAAGAATTATACAAAAAATAATTGAAATGGGTGCCAATATATAAAAATAATAGGTATTAAAATGGAAAAATAGTCACAAAGGACCTTAAAATATCAGAAGAAGATCACATAAGGGAGTTAATAAATTAGTTAATAAATAAATAAATAAATAAATAAAATAAATAAATAAATAATAATAATAATAATAATAATAATAATAATAATAATAAGAAATAGAGTTGAGATGCAGAGATCATCCCGCCTGCAAAACTTCTGAGAACCCTAATCACAGATCTCCTCTGACGGTTCAAGCTCGCGCCGCCGGACTCCTTCTGACGGCCTTCAATGGCTAAGACTGCAGGAGGGGAGGGCTCCTCCCCCCCTCCTCTCGTCCCTCCAGCCTCTGACACGAATCAGCACGCGACTCCTCTGACCCCTTCTGGCGCTGTCCCTGAATCTGAGCAGGGAGGACAAAGGACGAATGGAAAAGAGATACCCGCAGCTCAGAGCGATGCGGTGGACATGGAAAAAGATGTGCACCAGAAAGCCTCTTCGTCACAGCCAAAGGCGACCTCGGCCACCTGTATCCCGAAGGCTGCAGAGCGCATTAAGGTTGATCTTCCAAGCCATCGCATTAACGGTGAGATCCAATACATGCAGGATCATGTGCTAATAGGAAAGTTTCTTGGATTCTGGCCTACTGAAAAGGCATTGCAGGGTTGGATAGCTTCAAAATGGAAGCCCAAAGGACAGGTCACCCTGCAGCTTGGACCGAAAGGCTTCTTCACAGCCATCTTCCATTGTGTGGAGGACAAATTGCGGGTATTCGAAGGCGGCCCATATTTCTTTAACTCCTCAGGACTTTATCTCACGGAGTGGAAGCCAAGATTTAACCCTGATAAAGAAGATTTCAGCTGGGCTCCAGTATGGATACGAATGTATTCCCTCCCAGTGGAATACTGGAAGGAAGAAACGCTAGCAGATATTGGCAACAAACTAGGGACCTTCATCAAAGTTGCGGCGGAAACAAAAACCCGCAAATACACCTCGTACGCCAGGATCTGTGTTCAGATGCACCTGACCAAGGCTTTAGCTGACTCGGTAAGTCTCTTTCACGATGACTTTGAATGGACACAGCCTTTAGATTATGAGCATATCCCCTTTCGCTGCCGTAAATGCCATGAGCATGGCCACCTCTTCCGAGACTGTCCTCTGAACTCGCAGTCAAAAGCCGCCTCCAATGAAGCCAATAAAGACTCGGATGGATTCACCAAAGTTCCTAACCGCCGTAGGCATGCCAAGAAAACCCAGGTAGCCCCTGATAACGCCATCAAATCAGATACCCAGAACAGATTCACTCTGCTTGCTACTCAAGATCCGCAGGATATACCAAGCTCTGAACCCAAGGAGAATATTTCTTTGCCTTCTTCTTCCCTTAACCCCTTAGCCCCCATGCAGTCCTCAGATCCAGTCTCTTCTCGCCCCTCTCCTAATCCTCTTTCGGATAAAAATAAAATGGTTTCAGATCTCAGCCCTTTCCCCTCTTCCCAGGGGAAATCTGTTCTAGATTTCAAACAGCAGGCCTCGGCCATGGACCTAGATGCAGCTCTTGCACTCAGTCTACAGGAAGACGCAGATGAGGAAGACCAGAGCTCCCCTATCATCATGGAGGACGATATGGAGCATGTCAGCCTAGATGGTCTTGATATCTTCAAACTTGAAACGGCCTGCAAACAAAAAGAATATAACTCAATTCCCCCTTGGCAAATCGACAGGCTTGAAGGTGTCTTGACCAAAGTGCAGCACAACAAAAGTCTTGGTATACAAGGAGGAAGCCCCTGGGACGGAAAAAAAACTCTCAAAGAAACCAAGAAAAGGGGATGCAAGACAGACCTTCAGCGGACCATAATAGTAGGAGAAATACTTATGGAATCGGGGCGATTCCCTAAGTTGACAAAGTTCTATAAACCCAAACCTCAGTATCCATGAAGCTCATCTCATGGAATGTGAGAGGACTCAACAGCCCCTCAAAACACCGGATGATAAAAAACCTGATTCAACAAGAAAAACCATCCATAGTTTTTCTGCAAGAGACAAAAAGCAGCAACACAACTATAGAAAGAATTCGAAACAAGATCTGGGCAGGTAGCTGCTCAATTTCAGTTGACGCCTCAGGGGCTTCAGGCGGACTTGCCATTCTATGGAATCCGCAGACTCTTTCACTATATGATTTCCATGCTACCCATCACCTCATCCAAGCGTCCTTCCACCTCATTGGTACCAACATCCATGGGCATCTCTCAAATGTGTATTTTCCGCAGTCTATTCAGCAAAAACTAGATCTTTTGGAAACAATCTCTATTCTAAATGAGAACAGGCAGTTCCCCCTCTGGATCGGCGGAGGAGACTTCAACATCATAAAATCAATGGAGGAGAAAAAAGGAGGCAGAATCAGGTTAGACAGTGACAGCAATGGCCTCAGAGAATTCATTCAGAACAATCAACTCATGGATATTCCAACCTCCAATGGAATCTTTACTTGGACCAATAAGCGTAGGGGCATTCATCACATAGCATCTAGGCTCGACTGGTTCCTCATTTCGGACAATGCAATACATCTGGGAGGGGACTTCCACGCTTCCATCATACCCCAAGGAGGATCCGACCACTGGCCAATTATGTTACAATGGTCTCGGCCAGGCACTCGTAGTAATAGACCCTTCCGATTCGAAGCCTTCTGGCTCACAAGTCCAAAATTCAAGACAGTGGTAAGTAAGGCATGGAAATATTTTATCCCACCAGAGGGTGCCAAAATGTATCAATTCCAACAAAAGTTGAAAAACTTAAAACAAGTACTCAAAGTCTAGAATCGCACACATTTTGGCAACATACAGGAGAATTGCAAGAGGCTGGAACAACAAATGAAAGAGCTTCAACAAACTTTCATCCTAGAAGGCAGAAAAGATGAACAAACACATCAGGAGCAAATCCTTTGGAATCAAATTGAAGAATGCAGGCAACAAGAGGAAATTCTCTGGCGTCAAAAATCCAGAATCAGGTGACTAAAAGAGGGGGGAAAGAATACCAAATTCTTCCATAAAACCGCTATCCAAAGGCGAATGCACAATAAAATTGCATTTATCAACAATCAACATGGAGAAAGAGTAGAAGCACATGAATATATGGAGAAGGAGTTCACAGGCTACTTTCAGGATATTCTCAGGGAGCCCATAGGTAACAGAGATGAGGCAATTAGAACTATCACGCAACACATTCCTCGAATTATAACGGAGGACCACAACAACAAACTGCTCCAGCCGACGTCACTGAGGGAAGTTGAAGAAGCTATGGCCCAACTCAAAGATGGCAAGGCTCCTGGGCATGATGGCTTCACAGCCAATTTCTTTCATGAATTTTGGGAGCTCATCAAGGCAGAAGTATGGGAACTTGTGGAGGAATCAAGAATTATGCACTGGATTCTTCCTGCCCTCAATTCAGCCTTCCTAGCGTTGGTTCCCAAAGGTTAAGAACCAAATAAGCCTGAAAAATATAGACCAATAGCGCTATGCAATGTTATCTATAACCTCATCTCAAAGGTAATAGCGAATAGGCTCAAACCTCTCCTTCCACTTCTCATTTCTCCAGAACAGACGGGATATGTAGAAGGACGGCAGGTCATGGATGGTATAATTATATAAAACAAGGTGATTCACTCATTAAAGCTTCTAAAAAAACAAGGTATGATTCTAAAACTGCATCTCTCTAAAGCCTTTGATAAACTCATTTGGAATTACAGTCACAAAATGTTACTGGCTTTCAGTTTCAGTTCAACTTGGACCAGATGGATCATGAACCTAATTTCCTCTCCCAGCATCTCTGTCTTGCTGAATGGTTCTCCTTCTTCTCCCTTCCATCCCTCACGTGGCATCAGGCAGGGGTATCCCCTTTCACCTTTCCTCTTTGTCCTAATGGCAGAAGGGATCAGTAGGCTACTCAAATCCGCTATTTCCTCCCATACTTTAAAAGGAATCTCCCTCCATGCTCTCAATCCCTAGTCCCCTCAGCAGTTTGTAGACGACACTATGTTATTTGGTCATCCATCCTCTCAAGAGGCCTCTGTCTTCAAATCCCTACTCTCCCTCTTCTCCGACGCCTCTGGCACCTCCATCAATGCCTCAAAATCTCAGCTCTTCTTTTTCAACACTCCCCCCTCCACGCAAAGGAATATTGCTAGAATTCTGGGGTTCACCATATCCAAGCTTCCTTCAAAATACCTAGGAGCACCCCTAGCTGACTCTGCCATCAAGCATGCTTCTTGGAGGTCTCTCCTAGATAAATTAGAATCCAAGCTTTCGTCATGGACTTTTCGTGCTCTAAACATGGCTGGCAGACTTGTCTTAATTAAATCGGTCTTACAGGCAATGCCTTTGTATCTTTTTTCCATCATGGCAGCTCCAAAATGGGTCCTTAAAGCCATACGCAACCTTCAGCGCAACTTCCTATGGGGCTCCTCCGGCCTGAACAGAAAATGGGCTCTTGTCAACTAGAAAGAAGTCTGAAAACTCAAATCTAAAGGAGGTCTAGGATTAAGAGATCCTCTCCAAAGCAACAATACAATGGGAGCATGAATGTGGTGGAATTGGATCTCCAAGCCACACTCACAACGGGCCAGACTCTGGCAAGCCAAATATGCCCCGGGCAGTCAATGGAGCAATCTTATCAGAATCAACTCCACAACCCAAGGATCTCTAATATGGAATACTGCAAAGCTTCACATCAATTTCATTCAAGAGCATAGCTTCTGCGAAAGTCACTCAAGCACGACGACAAGGTTCTGGGAGGATTCATGGCAACAACTCCCAAAACTGGCAACTTTATTCCAAAAGCCACTTTGGCAAATTCACATGCAGTAGACGAACCTCACCTGTGTTCATCAATTCTGGCAACAACCCACACATCATGACTTCCAAATCTGGAAACCCGCTAGCCTCTGGCAGATGGACTGGCAGGGAGAAACGCATTCTGACATAGATCAAGAACTCACCTACAGAAGGATTCGTTACTCCAACCAGCAGGACAAAATCAGATGGGGTCATACGCCCAAAGGAGCATTCACCACTAAAGAAGCACACCGACTACGCTATTCAGATATCCAGACAGATAGGGACCAAATATGGGAAAACGTCTGGCAACTAGGAATATGGCCCAAAATCTCAACTTTCTTATGGCTTCTAAGTAAAAGGCGCATACTCACATGGGACAACCTGTTAAAGCGTGGATTCATTGGGCCCTCAAGATGCCCAAACTATAATCTCCACTCTGAGACCATCAGTCATTTAATGGAAACATGTCCACTAGCTACGCAACTCTAGAAGAGAGTTGAAAAATGTAACATGAGATCGAAAGCAAGGATGGAGGATGTAACAGAAACTATAAGGAAATGGACTAAGAACCCTTTTAAAAGTCAGCTTCTTAACTCTCTGTGGAGTCTAATACCAGGCTTTCTTTATTGGATTCTCTGGAAGGAAAGAAACTACAGAATCTTCAATAATTCCTACCGGTCAATAGACTCTCTGTGGCTCCTCTTCAAAAAAAAATTACAAGAAACTCTAACCATCAGAACCTGGTATGATACAGATCTGCCAGAATCTCAGCAGGAATGAAACATATTGAAAGAATGGAATCTGGACCTCTCCTTCTTAGAAGAGGTCAGTACCCGTCCCACAACTAGCACCGCCTCTCAGCTATTCTAGTCCCCACCGGCAATCAACTCCTACAAGCTGAATTTTGATGGGGCTGCCAAAGGTAATCCTGGGCCTACGGGATTTGGAGGAATCTTCAGAATCCACACGGGAGCAATATTTCATATATTCTATGGATTGATTGGCAAAGACACTAACAATGTAGCAGAAATGGAAGGACTTTGGGAAGGGATCTTCATTGCAGAACAAAAGCACTTCTTCCCTCTTGAGGTCGAAGGACACTCTCTCATTCTTATAGCCGCTGCTAAAAGAATACAAGCAGGTTCCACAACAGTCAAGATTGCATCAAGCTGGAGATTGCTCAGTAGATTGGAATCACTGGAGGAAAAGCTCAAAAATCCCCAAAGCATAACCTTCCAGCATGTTCGAAGAACAACAAATCAAGTAGCAGACAGACTAGCTAACCAGGGCATAACTCGGCTACCTCCCCACTTCTCAGGATCTCTTGACATGGTAGATGATGACTGACTCAAAAAGGATTGCATTTCTTTGGTGCAGAAAGATCTCTCCCTCCCGGATGCGGGTGATCAATGAGTTTGGCAGTTCCAAGGTGGCGCTTCACATGGGTAGGTGTCAGCCCATGCGCGCCACCCAGTACCCCACAACATGTTTTAGCTGGTCGCATGCAGGATATTTAATGTAGGTTTAAACTCCGGTCTTGTCCGCCTTAATACGCCTCCTGGTAACCTGAGCGATGGAGCTACATAACCCTGGAGCTCCTGCCACCTTTTCGCATTCCTTTGCAGTCGTTTGGCATACCACTACAACACCGGCGCACTCCTCTGTGGTGTGGGGGATTGCTCAGGGGCATTCTTTCTCTACGCCAAATTTAGACATTATTCCAAGCCTGCGAGTGGTTTATAAGCATTGCACGCCAAATTCTGCGGCCTCTGTCCTGGTTAATTTCTCCTCTCCGGGTATCTGCACGCTGGTTCATCCTCTGAATCTGGCAATGCGGCGAGAGCGGCTTAGAATGAGCAGCAAACGAGGAGGCTCTTGCGGTCGGGCCACCACTCAAAGGTCTGCCCCCATTTCCCCTTCTTCCTTCGTCGAATTAGCACCTGAGCAGCACCGCCTTGATGGCAACAGAGCTGGCCGTGGCAGAGGGCATGGGAGAGGAAGCATTACAGAATGTGGACATGTAGCGCATCCTATGGTCAGGTATCGGATACCCTACACACTCACCAACTCCACTTTCATTGTCTTTGTTACTGTAGAGCATTGTGATAATCTCAGAGGTTAGGTAGAAGTAAATCTGGAAAATCCACTAGTTCAAGGGACAGTGCCCACAATTGATCTGCAACGCCTAGTTAGTTCCTCCTTAGCTACTCAAGCAGGCCTGGCGGGTCCAAGCGAGCCTGCTCAGGGAGTCCCAACCAGCTCAGTGGTCCCACTCTTAGATTCAGAAGACTCCCTGCAATTTGGGTGTAGGGTAGAGGAAGAACCATACACCATGGATGATGATTGATCCGGTCAGGCATTCCGCTCTCGGCAGCCTCGGAAGTAGGCGTTTTACTTTGCCTTCGAATCTTGTTTTTCTGTATGTGTTCGGCTGTAGTCTGGGTCTCAAAGTCTTTGTGTCGGAAATATGGTCAGTATGTTTGTAAGTCCATGTTTAAGAAGTGTTCATCATCGTTATGATTGTCTGCCTCAGCATGTCTCTGTTATGCACTGTTTAGAGTCTTAGGAGAAGACGCAACAGAAGGAAGTCACCCAATTTTTGACTGTGTTCAATTTTGGCATGTGTAATTCTGGGAAAACTGTCAATCTCATGGCAATATTTACAAGGCCACGGCCTTATTGTAACTCTGATGTAACTTTTGACTTTTTTGTACTATAATAGAAATATACTGATTCAGAATTTTTTTTTTATCTCTTTTTCATTTTAAAATAATAATAATAATAATAAATAAATAAATAAATATGAAAAATAAAGATAAAAGTCAAAAAAAAAAAAAACCAAAGAGGATGAAAAAATGACTAGGAAGAGAGGGCAGGAACCCAACACCTACTGACTTTCCAACCATCCTCTCTATTGAGATTGCTTGGTCTCTTTTCAATCTCAAGCGCTTCCCTGAATTTTCGATGATGGAAATGCGAAACCTTAGCAATAACACTGGCCTCTTCAATACAAACATGATGATTGGTTTTCGCAGCATGTTCAGCTAAAGCGGAAGACTTAGCTCTCCTATGCTTAAGATCTGCTGTGTGCTCGCTAATCCTCTGGTTAATGGAGCGACCAGTCTCCCCAATATAGGGGGTCCCACAGGAACAAGGGATCATATAAACGCCCTTGATATCCTTAGGATCGATAGGATCCTTCACTGATCTGAGGGACATACGAATGGTGTTCAGGGGCCTAAAGGTCACAGGGATACTATGCATCCTGAGAATCCTACCAATTCTATCAGTGGTCCCTTGAACATACGGAAGATGGACACCTGGAACTTGATCTTTCGGTTCTCTTTTAGTCAAAGAATTCTTGGAATCTTTAAGGAAAGCCCTTTGACCCATGTATCTACTATAACCATTCTCCACAAAGACATCCAACAGATGGGATTTTTCTATCTTAAAGCTCTTCTTGTCTGAGATCCTCAGGGCCGAAGTAGCAAGGGTATTGAGAACACCCATCTTTTGAGCCGGGAAATGGTGGGAACTGGCATGAAGATACTTCTCCAAATGAGTTTTCTTTAGAAAAACTCGATGGGCGAGGGAACCATCATCATTCTTAGAAATAAGAATATCAAGGAATGGAAGGCATCCATCAACTTCCTGCTCCTTAGTGAACTTAATGGCTGAGGATTGCCTGTTGAGATGATCAAAGAAGAGATCAAGCTCATCCTAGCCATGAGACCAGATGACATTGGTGTCATCCACATACCTCCTCCATAGCTTAGGCATGAGCCGGGAAGAGTTCAGAGCCCTGGACTCAAAATCTTCCATAAACAGATTAGCAACAACAGGGGAAAGGGGTGATCCCATTACAACCCCACATGTTTTCTCGAAGAACTCCCCTTCAAAACTGAAGAAGGTGGAAGTGAGACAGATCTCAACCAACCTGGCCATGTTAGGATAGGTTAGGCGGTTGATCACAACCATGGCCTCATTAATAGGGATGCAAGTGAACAGGGAGACAACATCAAAACTGACAAGAATGTCCCCAGGATCAAGCTTAATTTCCTTGAGCTCTTCAATAAATGAAGCAGAGTCTTTTACGAAGGACTCCGTACAACCAACAAGGGGCTTAAGCTTTAACGCAAGGAACTTCGCAAGAAGTTAGGTAGGACCTCCAAGAGAGCTTATATTTATATTCTATGGTCCTTCATATAACTAGTTTTTCCTTTCAAATTCTAATCATCTTATATTTTAACTAATTTCCTAACTAACATAACATCCTTTGATTTTCTTTATTATATTCTGATCTTATATGGTCCTTTATACTACTTAATTAACTTTTATTTATTAATTAACATACAATTTTTAATAATACTTTTAAATAAAATTATTTTATATATTACTTTATATATTTTATTTAGGCATTTAACTTATTCATTTATTATAAGGTCATTTACTTAACTAATTTTCTTTTTAAATTATTAATTAACTTATAATTTTTAATAATTATTTCTCAAACCAAATACCCTCAATAATAATTTATTTATTTTTATACTAATTAAACTAATATAATAATTTTGACCCTGGTCCTAGAGTCAAACTAGCCGTTAGGCAAGATAGCTGTTGGAGGCTCCGCTCAGACTATTTAACATGATGAGCTAGATCTGTTTCTTCAACGTGTCCTGACGATGAACCACACTAGTTGGTTTGAAACGCGTCTACAAATGGTATTCCATGTGATTTTCGCCGAAGAATATTTCTCTAAATCAATGTGCTTTGTCTTTGAATGATATGCATGGTTCTTTGCCAAGAAAGTTGCATTTTGGTTGTCACGGTCTATCCTTATAGCTCCCTGTACTAACCCCATATTTGAACACAATCTCTGCAACCAAACTGCTTCCTTGCTTGCATGAGGGGTTGCCATGTATTATGCCTATGTAGTTGATAGTTCCACTACAGATTGTTTCTTACTCATTCAACTGACTACACCTCCAAATAGGTTAAACACATACCCACTTGTAGATCTTCACTAATCCAAATCTCCAGCCCAGTCTGCATCAACAAAGCAATGAATATCCAACACTCTGTCCAATCCTGGTTTTCCTTGGTAGCACAAACCATAATCACTAGTGCCACGAAAATACCTGAAAACCCGCTTCACTGCTATCCAGTGCTCATTCCCTGGTTTTGACATAAACCTACCCAAAACTCCCACTACATGTGCAATGTCTAGTCTAGTACAAACCATAGCATACATCAGGGTAGTAACTGCACTTGCATATGGAACACGGGACATGTTCTCTTCCTCTTCTTGTGTCTTGGGACACTATTAGAAAATAATTTTACAGCTATAGGAATAGGAACCTTCATGGATTTACTATCCTGCATATTAAACCACTGCAATATTGTCTCGACATACTTCCTCTGGTTTAACTAGAGCTTCCTCTTTGTCCGATCTCTTTTAATTTCCATGCCCAAAATATAGTTTGCAACACCAAGATCTTTCATGTTGAATTTGGAGGACAAATGGGTCTTCAATTCTTGGATAATTTCTTTGTCATTTCCAACCAACAACATATCATCCACATATAAGAAAAAATAAATAACACAGTTGCCAATTAATTTAAAATACACATAGTGATCTGCTTTGCTTCTGGTGAGGCCAATTCCCCATATAAATGTATCAAATTTCTAATACCACATCCTTGGTGACTGTTTTAACCCATAGAGAGACTTCTTTAACTTGCATACAAGTTCTTTCTTACCCTTCACTGCAAAGCCTTCAAGTTGCTTCATCTAGATCTCCTGTTCCAGATCCCCATGAAGAAATGACGTCTTCACATCCATCTATTCTACCTCAAAATCAAAAGTAACAACAATAGATAAAAGTAATATAATAGAAGCTACCTTGGCAACAGGAGAAAAAATATCACCAAAAAAATTTCCCGGCACTTGGGAATAACCTTTTGCTACCAACCGAGCTTTGTATTTCTCCACCTTTCCTTCTACATTTGTCTTCTCCTTGAACAACCATTTGTTGCCAATGGGATTCCCTCCAGCCGAAATCTCCACCAGATCCCAAGCCTCATTTTTGTGAACAGATGCCATTTCATCAACCATGGAATCTTTCCAGAGTTTTCCATCCTTTGAATCTACTACTTCCTTCATGGTTCTAGGATCATCATCAGTAATAGATAAAGAAAAATTTGAACAGAAAGCAGATGGAATATGCCTTTCTGGCTGCCTTATGTCTCGAACAGATCTTCTCAGACTCGGAGTTTGTGGCTCTTCATCTTCTGATTCCTCTTCTGTTGTAGAGTCTAATTCTTCCTCCTTTAGCTCAAACTTTATCTTCTTAGGTTCCTTTGGTTGGACTTCATGTTTAATAAGATATTTCACCTCTCTGAACACCACATCTTGGTTGTACACAACCTTCCTTGTTACTGGGTTCCAAAGCTTATAACCCTTTAAACCATCCTTATACCCAATAAAGATGCACTTTTCAAATTTACTATCCAACTTGGTTCATTTATCCTTTGAAACATGTACATATGCATCACATCCAAATACCCTCAGATGTGAAAGAGAGGGTTTCTTACCAGTCAATACCTCTTGTGGAGTTTTATCCTCCAGCGCTGATAAAGGTGATCTCTTAACTAGGTAACATGCTATCTCCACCGCCTCTACCCAAAATTCTTGTCCTAACTCGACACCACTGAGCATGCTTCTTGCCCTTTCCATCAACATCTTGTTCATTCTTTCTGCAACTCCATTTTGTTGAGGTGTATATGGAGTAGTGTTATGCCGTGCTATACCACACTTTTTACAGAATTCTTCAAATTCCTTATTGCAAAACTCTCCACTATTATCTGTCCTCAACACCTTTATCTTCTTCTCTGTCTGGTTTTCCACCAGAGCTTTGAATTATTTAAACCTGTAAAAGACTTTAGATTTCTTCTTAAGGAAATATATCCATGTATTCCTTGAGAAGTCATCTATAAATGATACATAGTACACAGACTTACCCAGTGATGGAACCTTCACAGGTCCAAACACATCACTATGCAAAAGCTCTAATATATGTTTCGCCCTCTTACCACTAGAGGGGAAACTCACCTGATTCTGCTTCCCATATATACAATTTTCATAGAAATTAAAATCCAGAGAGCTATTACTCATACCTTCTACCATACCTTTACCATGAAGTATTCGAAGGCCCTTCTCTCCAATATGTCCAAGCCTTTGATTCCACAACATGGTCTTCTCTCCAGAGATCACTAGATTTTCTACTCCACTTTCAGGTACCACGAAACTGTTGCACCCATCAACAACTGTGCTACCTTGCAGCTTGTACAGAGTTCTAATTAGAACTCCCCACATCAATACCAATGCTCCCCAAACCATCTTGCAGTTATCCTTCTCAAACATTATTTTTACACTAGCATCATCCAACTTGCTTACAGAAATCAAATTTTTGGACAATGCGGGAATATGCAGAACACCCGAAAGTGTTTTAACCCTTCCACTTTGCAACTTCAACTTTTCTTTCCGCAAACAACAATTATAGCCTTCCTATCATCCCATAAGAAGACATCACCACCATCTTATTTCTCATACTTGCAGAACCACTCTCTATGGGGATTGAAGTGAAAGGATGCACCTGAGTCGATCAGCCATGCCTCATGATGTACATGTGTACTTGAAGAAGCCAAGTACACATCCCCACCTTCATCTAAGGTGGTTTTTGCCTCTGCAAAAGGAGCATCATTAGATCCCTTTCCTTTATTAGAAGCTTTAGATTTATAGTCCCTTTTGTAGTGCATTTCCTTTCCACATTTCTAGCACACCACCTTCACAGGTTTTCCTGGAGATTTAGATCTCCCTCTAGATTTAGATCTCCCACTCAATGTATTACTTTTGTTTCTGTTTTGTGACCATCCTTGTATAGACAAGGCATCACCATTCTGGCTCTCCATATTTTTCCATCTCATCTCCTCCGTTAGCAAGGATGAGACTATTTCATCAAACTGCAAGGTAGTTGCATTGCTACCTATTGCAATAACTAGACTATCCCACGAATCTGGTAGAGAACACAACAAACTGATGCACTTATCTTCATTTGAAATTTTAATATCAATAGATGCTAACTGACTTACCATAGTATTAAATGCATTTAGATGCTCTGTCACCGAGTCTCCATATTTCATCCTCAGGTTATACAGCATTTTCCACAGGAACAGTTTATTCACCAGAGACTTACATTGGTACAAAGTCCATAACTTGTCCCACAAAGCTTTCACCGTAGCTTCCCTTGATACATTCAGCAATACTAAATCTGAGACACACAATCATATTGTGCTCTTTGCCTTCTGATCCACCTTCCATTCTTCATCAAACACTCCTGCTGGTTTAGTACCCAGATCTACCATGATCCATTGATCTTTAGCCACCAATAGATCCTCCATCTCGAGTTTTAACATCTCAAAACTCTGGCCATTAAATTTCTCAATCTATATCTTTCCACTGCTTGTCATCTTCTTTCACCACCAGAATCGATCTCGTAGATCTCCCACTGAACAGGGTCTACCACAGGCCCAAGCGAAACCCCTTAGCAAGAAAGGCATCCCCTTGAAACCAAAACAACTCTGATACCAAATGTAGGTTTTAACCCAGTACAGAAATTACCTGCATATGAATTCTAGAACACATAAAATAAACAATGCGAGAGAATAAGACATAAAACACATATACACAAAGATTTTCCCCTGGATCCCAAAATCGGGACTACAGCTTGATTTTTCATTATGTTCCTTTCGATGTTATAATACATATTTATACATGTCGAAGCATCCAATACCATGGACTGAAAACCATCGCGTCCAAAACCATGGACCAAAAACCATCCCATCCAAAACCATGGACCGAAAACCATCACGTCCAAAACCATGTGCGAAAATCATGCACAAAACCATAGGTAGGTCCTCCCAACCTAACATAGGGTCCAAAACCAAAATTTTCCAGGGCACTACCCCTGACCCTAGATGTGGAGTTACTTGCACCCCTCAAACCCCCTGTGACTCCCTTGCTACGCAATCAGTGTAACGAAGGGGGGACTCAACCCCCTTCTAACCCCCTAGTTAACTAAGTGGGCTAGTCATGGAAAGAATATGACACAACCCAACACTTTATAAATATGTCATGTCACTTAGCTCTCTGCTGCTAGATAATCTCTATTTTTGGATAGCAGCCAACCGTTTTTCCTCCAATTCATTAAGCTGGTTCAATCTTTGCCTTTGTGTTGTATCCAAATCCAAATTGACTTGCAATGGTCCTTTGTGTCTTAATTTCAAATTCAATTCGGTTAAAGGGTTCTTTCCATACACAAGTTCATATGGTGAGAATCCAGTGGTGTTCCTCGATGTAGTCTTGTATGCCCATAACACTTCTAGAAGTTTTTGAGCCCAATTTCTTCGATGATTGGCCATAGTCTTAGTAAGGATCCCCTCAATGACTTTGTTAGTGCTTTCTACTTGCCAATTTTCTTATGGATGATAAGGCATTGTGATTTTGTGATGGATTTTATATTTCTCAACCAACTCCTGGATATTATGAGATGTGAACTATGACCCTACATATATGACTATCTCCCTAGGTATGCCAAACCGTACGAAGATGTCTCCAACTAGAAATTCTGAGACAACCTGCTTCATGGCTCTAGTTAGTGGCTTCGCCTCAACCCATTTTGTGACATAGTCAGTACAAACCAATATGTAGGATCTCTGTCTAGTTGAAGGATTGATTGGTACCACAAAATCTAGAGCCCACTTCTCAAAAGGTTCTATGACAATCTAGGGTTAACGACATCTCATCTGATTGCACTGGTTGGACCATCCTTTGGCAACTGTCACATCCCTTCACAAACTTCTTGGCATCCTAGAATATTGTCAGCTAATAGTACCCTATTGAAAGGACTATGTATCCTATCTAGTTGCTTGTGAAGTGTCCTCCGCAAGGTTTCGCATGGCAGGCTTTGAGAATATCAAATACCTCATCCTCTCTAACACAACATCAAACCTAGAAATCAGGTCTAATGTGGTAGAGGTTCCCATCTGTCCAGGTATATGTAGCACTTTGTTGTATGATTTTCCTTTTCTCCTTAGAGGACAAATACTAGGGATGCTTCCCTGCAACAAGGTAATTGGCTATATCTGCATACCAAGGTGAGTAAGTAGAAATAGCAAAAAGATATTCATCAGGGAAAGAATCTTCAATAGGAGTGCAAGTGTAATCAATAGTTAGCCTTGAAAGAAAGTTAGTTACTACATTATCTTTTCCAGGCCTATCTATAATAGTGATATCAAATTCTTCTAATAGCAATAACTAGCGTGTAATCCTACCATTTGTAATTGGCTTTTTCATTAAAAAATGAATGGTAGAATGGTCAGTGTGTACAAATACTTGATACCTGGTGATGTAATGTTGAAATTTATTAATGGCATGCACTACTGCTAAGAAATCCTTCTCAGTCACTATTTATTTGAGCTTAGCTGGAGTTAGATTTTTACTTATGTAGTAAATAGTGTAAGGTTTCTTATCCTCCAGTTGGCCCAAAACATCACCTACAGCAATATCCAATGCATCCATAGTTATGTGAAACGTTAATTCCCAATTAGGTCCTCGCAAGACCGGAGCTGCTCATACACAACATTTAAGCTTTAAGAAGGCATACTCACACTTCCCTATCCACAAGAAATCAAAATCCTTCATGAGCAAGGAAAATAATGGCAATGAAATTCTTGAAAATTTTTCTATAAATCTTCTGTAATACCCTACATGCCCCAAGAAACTACGTACCTCTTTCGGCATTTTGGGGGTTTGGATTTTTAGAATTACCTCTATTTTTGCAGGGTCTACCTTGATTCTGTGAGCAAAAATGTAATGTCCAAGCACGATCCCTTCAGTCATCATCATGTGACATTTCTCAGTGCTCAAGGCAACACTAGTATGTACACATCGCTCTAGCACTTTTTCCAGATTGACTAATGTTGTTTCAAAATCATCTCCATAAGATGTGAAATTGTCCATGAAGATTTCCACATAGTCATTCAATAAGTCAAAAAAATTTCCTAGTATTTCCCTTTGAAAGGTTGCTAGTGCATTACAGAGCCTAAAAGGTAGCACTCTATATGTGTAGGTTCCCTAAGGACAAGTAAAGGTCATTTTATCCTAGTCTTCCAGGTAATCTGTATCTGATTGTAGCCACTAAATCCATCCAAAAATGAAAATAATTTCTTTCTGGAGAGAGTATCAGGACTTGGTCTATAAATGTTAATGGAAAATGACCCTTCTTAGTGGCCTTGTTGAGTTCTCTATAATCAACACAAACTCTCCACTTGCCATTCTTTTTAGGAACGATGACAAATGGGGACACCCATTCACTGTTAGATATTGGATAAATAAAATTATCACTCAGGAGTTTTTGTAGTTCTTCTTTAACCACTTCCTTTAGTGTACGGCTCATGTGGCGTTGTGGCTGTCTGACTGGTTTGCAGCCATCCTTCAAATAAATATGGTGAGTGCATAGGTTAGTGTTTTAAGGAAAACTAGTGTCAATTCGAACTGCTAGTCCCACTAAGATGGGCAGCTATCTTAGAAACAAACAATGAAAGCCTTTCGAGAGTTCCTTTAAGTGTGATAGATTAGAGGAAAGAAAAGAGGACCAATCTGGATCTTCTGCTTTGATCCTAGCTTGATTTCTCCTTTCCTTGATAGAATTTGCCACTCCTCTCCTACTTGTCTCACTTCAAAGAGTACCTATAGAGTCAAAAACATAGAAAACCATCAAATCATCTCCATATAAAACATCATAAAAAAAGCGGAATCGGAAACACATTGACCATACAATTGCATTCATAAACAATAAGATTCATAAACAAATTATTATATGGAAGAAAACTCAAAAAACTTTATTAATAGTGAAAGAGATGATTACAACCCAGTTGTCTGATCTAGCATCATCTTCCTAGTGTAGAAGCACTCTTCACCTAATGAATAAGAAAATCACCCAACAATGCAATGTCTCTTCTCACAGATAAACCAACATCACTTCCTTACAAAATTCAAAATTCCGGCCTCTAGATCTCTCATATGAGGGATCCATTTATAGATGTCTTGAAAGGGTGTGAGTCAACTCTGGGTTTTTTATTAGTGTCATTCCACTGATAGTTCTTGGTTTCACTTGGATATTTATCACTGGGTGAATTCAGAGAGGCAAGTGTCACAGGAGAAGTTTCTGGAAGATTCCATGATCATCCACTTAGCAAACTATCTCTTCAATTTGTCTATTCTCGCTTATCGCACCCCACAAAATGATATTTCAATATGCATCGCACCTAGCTAGTGTTGCAATCAGTATGCATTGCACCTTGACCATGGAGTAGTCAGTATGGTCTAGTTTTGGCCAGTTCTGAGTAGTTTTTTAGGTGGAACTTCTGGGAAATGATGTAATCAGTTGACCATGATCCTGTAGGGTATGAAAAAACACTTATAGGGACTAAAGAGCCCTCACTTTATGAACATATGAGTTTGGGGTTGCAGTGCTCAAATATGTCTATAACAGCTGCCCCTTAAAGCATGAGGTCATAAATCTTCTGATGTTGGGTGAAATGTTTTATCACGAGGATCTGAGGTATTTGAACTGGAAGGTGACCTGTATAAGATACAATACAATACATCATCATCATATTATTTTCATGATCTAGCTGAGGCGGTCATTCCCATGCTCAGCTTTATAAATTCATTTTTATGTACAGAGAACAAACAATCGTCTGCTATTGCATACTAGTGATTCTTTGCATGAAGAGACATGTTCCCTAGCTTAGATGACTATCTGTGCAGCTTCTATGTACATTTGATGTCTTTATGTTCTTGAATATATTGCAGCTCGCATGGATGAAACTAGATCCGGGGTCTTCAGAACTCGTTCAATCTTTGCTTGATGTACAAGTCGATCCATGTGAAAAGATGTTCTGATGTCGAACATGGAAAGACATCGCCTAATTACCAAACAATAATGTAAGTTGTCAACAGACGTGAGAGGAGTCACCGATAATGATGATGACCCTCCAGGTACTATATTACAATTCACGTGGTGTGAATATATGAGCTGATGTCGAACACCGCGCAAAATATTTTGGTCGAAGGTCATTGATGTAAACCTGTCGCCGGAAGTGAGAAACTTGCCATTGAGACATGCAAGATTCAATGTACTGAAAGGGTTGTTTCTAAGTCAACTTCTTGGATAATGAGTCGATGTCGACAAGAAGCGACTTGTCATAGGAGGGCCTTGATGTATCCCACACCTACGACGCGAAATGGACCAAATGATTTTTCTGGAGGTGAAAACGATCTGATGATATAAGGTCCAGGAATGGTGGTCATGAAAAATGAAGGGTGGAGGTATTGCAGTGGATGAGGCATTTGCTGGATGGTGAATTCTCTGAATGACTTCTCTTGAACATATTGGTGACACTGATATGGATTGGTAGCATTAACCCCATGGATGGTATGGAGGACCAATGGTGATGGTTAATGGAGAAATCCACCCCAACTCAATCATGGTGATGGAGTGAAAGTGTCATGTTCAAGAGCGACCAGCTACCAATAAAGTTCTTCAAGTTTTCTTCCCTTTTTCCCTAGTCATTGCTGACTAGTACCTATTTATTTTTGTCAAGCTTGAGGAGGATAAGATATGCTTGGTTATAATTTTCCCTTCGGGCAAATCTGTCACATTGTTTTTAGTGAGCCTAGTGTCAGTGAGACTCATTTTTGTCTGGGTGGACAAGTTTGTCGCTATTGTTTTAACGAGTTTAACGACAAAGATAACTCGGTCCTTTTCATGTTTAGAGAGTTTGAAAAGGGATGAAAAGGAAACTCCAATAGTCCTTTTTCATGGCATAATCCCTTAAGTCCAAAAAAGTATAAAATAATACGAAAGGGATGACTTTTCGATCGTTTTAACGAGCTGACAAAGAAAAGCACTCGATCTTTTTGTTTAATAATCCCTCAGGTCCAAAAAGATTAAAATATGTGGGAGGGATGGTGTTCCCTTTACTTTAACAAGCTGGAAAGGCCAATGGCTTGACAATATTTTTATATTTAACGAGTCTAAAAATAGTTTTAAAGGGACACATTTTTGAGGAACGAGTGGTATTTTTAGGTAGCAACCGGTTCCAGGTAAGTTTGGAACTTCTCAAAACATGGTAGTGTGAAGAGGGTGGCAATCAGAATCACTCATCACAGCTATTCCTCAAAAGGGTAAACAATCAAGTGGAAGCGTATGGTCAGCGAAATGAATGGAGGTGACAGTAGGAACACAACCAAGGTTCAAAAGGGTTGATAACAAGGCGATCACAAAGGTTATTTACCAAAGGTGGTTTCATTTTTTAATGAGCTTGAACCAGGAGAAAACTATGCTCAGTGGCACATTTATTTTTAATGAGCTTGAACCCTGTAGGAACATTACTAATTTTCCTTTTTATGTAATCTAGGAATGACCAAGCTATAAAGCTAAAAAGCTAAAAACACTAAAAAGCTAAAAAATGAAATTGGTCATTTTTGCTTGTATAAAAAGGTTTTCATGCCCCCGGCATAAAAAACAAGTCTTTAGTAACCATATGGAAACTTACTGTAGTTAAGCAGGATGATTTTCTGTCAATACTTAGACAAAACACTTCCTACACATTGTCTGCCAAATAGACAAAGGTGAAAGGTCACTCAGACTGATCACATAACTTACAGGGAAGCTTATCTCTACAGCTAGGTTTGTTCGCAAAATAGAGAAGGGTGGATGTCCCCTAAGCTTTGCTACATTCACTAGACTACTCGCAGTAATTAGGTGGATGGAATGAAGGTTCCTTTACGAGATCAAGTGAAAGACTCGACTTGGAACTTTGCTCAGCCTTGTTTCATTTTTTAACGAGCTTGACACAAGACAAGGAATTCTGCTCAGATCTTTGGTTTCATTTTTTAACGAGGTTGACACCAGTCAATGAAATATCCTCTGGCGACCTTTGATCACAACTCATAAGGGATCATGAAGGAAGGATCTAGTTCCAATGCCCCCAGTACATATTGTACAACATCACTTAATTGAGTCGTGTTAGTGGGATTTTCAACTATGAAAACCTCGCTGTGATGGAAACTATCAAAATGGTCAGAGTCCTTCTTAATCTTTGATGATGTAGAAGATATCATATGATAGGTTTCCACTATGGCCACTTCCACCAGATTACTTGGACGCGGGAGGGAAAAAGTACCCATTAAGGATGAGTCTTTTAGGATACCTACTCCGACATGTTGAAGCGATTGAGAACTTCCATGGATCAATGGAATGCTTCCAGTAACTTGTGAACTATTGGGGAAAAAGGTTATTTGGTCAATGATTGTAATTCCACCTTGGAAGGGAAATGCAATCTTTCTAAAATATGCTGACACAACGGTGACCATAGCATAAATCTAGGGCCTTCCTAGCAAGATATTGTAGTCAATGTTTCCATCAATGACCTCAACTTCAATTTCTACTGTTATGCCCCCCAGTTCAACTTGCAAGTTACTTTATATCCCATATGGTGTGTATGTTCTTCAATTGAACACTTTTAATGTCATTGATGATTGTGACAAGGGTGGTGAGCCTAAAGTTTTCCAGCAACTCATTGACATAATACAAGTAGATGCCCCCTCATCAATGATTATTCGATGAATAGTTTTGTTGAGGGATTTTACCTGTATGAGGAAAGCGAGTTGTGCTGGTAACTGAGGTTCTGTTGATGCCTCGAAAATCGCTGCAACAACATCGGGGATAACCACCCGGTTCGGACCTTAGTACAGCTCCTTTTCCGTTTGGAATAGTGGCTCCGACTGGTTTAACTAGGTCCAGTTACCTTCTCTTAATCTCCGATGACTTAAAATATGACTTTCATTCATCAATGGAGAAGAGACATCAGATCAGCTCTCTTGCTGATTAGGCAAGAAAGTGATCCTTAAGCTGATTTGGGGCTCAGCTAAGCCACGACTAGGTTATGACTTACAATTAGCGTAACTATTCTAACCTAACTGACTTTATAGTATTATGTTAATATTAATTGTTAATCCTAAATGACGCTATGATAATATTACACTATTGTTAATGTCTTTATGTTAAGTATTAAAATACTCCTATTTATCTCATATCTCAAAACTAAACCAATATATCCTATGTTATTATGCTAATTAACTAACTATACTATGTAAATAACTATACCTTATACTATAATATATTCCTAAATATCACTAATATAGTTATAATACTAATCATAAATATTTAATCTATTTTATTATGAGATTATAATATATCTAAGATAAACTATAAAATGAATGTTAATAATGTTATTATTACTCTAAGAAAAGTAATTAATAAAATTTTAGTTAACTTATACTACCATATTAAATTTAAAACTATTCTAATTACCTTAAGTTAATATTATTTATTGAAAGTAAATCTTACAAATCACTGAGTAATTAGTATGTTAAGGCTATCTCTAAACAGAAAAAGAAAAATGAATTCTAATGTTAATTGTTATTAATAAATGAATTAATATACACTATATTACATTAGTCTTTATGATTGATTTCTTAATGTTTTGGATAAAGATTAAAATCAATCAAAAAGTTGACTAATATAAAAATTTGAATTTGTGAGAACCAAAATTGTTTGCCTTTAACTGAAAAGGAATTTATGTAGATTTCATTTACAAATATAAAATTAATCCTAAAACAAAAATCCTATCTCGGACTAAGATGGGATAGCCCTCTCTTAATCCGAGAGCAAATGAAATAAAAATAGGGGGAAAGACTGGGTTATGAGCGAATTCACCATGTGATTTCCATTAACCAAAAGAAATAGTTCATATTAATTAATGGAATAAAAAACAAAATACATTTGCAATTAAATGATAAATAGTTATCATTTATCTCATATATACTTCAATGAATTCATTATAGATCCCACCTCATTCTGCCTTCTGGAGATAGCTCTTAGTAAAGCTTCAACAACATATCAAAATTGAATCAACAATAGTGTTAGATATCAACAAGAAATATCATTTAGAATAAAAATTGAAATCAATTATAAAGTTTTGACAGAAATATAAAAATTCAGCATTCGGATAATAGTACACAAGAATGAGAATTTATTTTAAACAATGACAAAACTTCATACAAAATACGCAGTCTTTGAGAATTTCAGAACTATGATCTTACTGCCTGCAATAGTTCAAAGCAATTAGTCATAGCCAACAAAACTCTCTTCGAATACTTACAATCACCTCCTCTACGCAAAACAAAAGTGCATAAGTGTAGATTGAATGACAACAAAGAATCCCCTTGGCTGGAATGCAGCTTCCCTTGTGCGTAGATCTGAATCACCCCTCCGCGCCATACAATAGTGCAATAGCCCAGATTGAAAATCTTTGTAGCGTGCCTGCGTCCCTCCTCCTTTATGCTGGATTAATGTTCTGTTTAAATAGATTCTGATGTACTTCGAGGTTCTTCTCCCCTGTTACGAATTCTTCCACCATTCACCTTCTTAGAGGTAGAGCGATATCTCCTCCAAATTCTTTGCACAATTGTTACATATTTGGGGTCTGGCGAAAATTCTTCTAAAAACTTCTTGGGCTTCCCATAGTAAAAACTTGTTTTGAAATTACCTATGCCTCATTCCAGTATTGAAACTTGGAATGTTTCAATGTTTTAGCCAATTGCCGAGTGGTAAGCTTGAAATCTTTTCGAATTTTGGATACGACAAATCTTGGTAGTTACGATTGAATTAATTCCTTCATGATCGCTTTTGACTAATCACAAAATGTTCCACAATTACCTGCAATCAGAACAAACTGTTATCAAATGTATTGAAATCAGAATAAAATAAAAATGCATGTTTTGTTTTCTTTTTTTTGGAAAGCGGTACTTCTGATCTAAAATTTTCAGTTATTGGGCAGCGTTGATTATGATGAATTCAACGAAAATATGAGGAAAGATAAATGGGATTGAGATTTTATTTCATTATCCATGCGTTAATTTTAATATCAATTCCATTATTGAGTATCGGCTAACACTGATTTGATTGTATTGATTTGCAGGAGAAGTTTCTTGTTTTGAGGCGAATTTCTGGCCTTGATTGTGTTGGATTTATTAGTTACATTGTCAACAGTGCTGGGATATTCGCATTAATGGCCAAGCCACATGGTGAAATAATCAAATATTTCTAAATCTGTCACGCGGATGCATTAGATTTAACCTTCCTTCAAAGAGTAAAGGTCTAAATATTGATTATCTTAGCGTGTTGACTGGGATCCTTGTACCTGCAAATGAGCGGAAAATCAAACAAAAAATGTGTTTAACATAATTGTGATAAGCTTGCTATCATTACGTTGATGGTCGATTTTGCAGGGATTATGAAATTAAATGAGAATTGAAGCTGGCATATATTTTCCCGCGATAGAGGGTAACCAAAACCGTAAGTGTGTGAATATTGATCTGGCACGACATTTTGCAAATTCGGCGCTCAACTATGTAGTGAGGTTTGTTGATGTGAAAGTCAAAGCTTAAATCAAGCATTAATTATGTAAACAAAAACGTTTTTTGTTTTCCTTTGGAATGTGCTCGGTCACGAGACGTTTGAATTGAATTTATATTTGGGATCTTTAAATAATAATACAAAAGTTTTTTAATATTACAATGTTAAATGTTTAGTCTTACACTCTAATGGTTTTCACAATGTTATTTTATTTTGTTTTTGTTTTAATTGTGAATGTGGAATGTTTAAAATAAAGAAAAATATAATTAATCTAATTTTTTTACAGATTATTAAAGTTATGAAATTATATTTATTTATGTACAAAAATGGAAAAGATGATAGATTAATTATTTACTCCTTTATTTATGGATATGTCAAACCAAGTGAAGGAGATAAACAATCGATGTGGAATGTGAAATGATGCGCTAAGTCATGTGGAAGAAATGCCAACTAGTGCGATCAAATGCCAAATGCGAGGTGATGTGACAATCAAATGTTCTTCTTTGTGTTTAATTGATCAATGTGAAAATATTTCCATGCATGCGAAAGAAAGCAAGGGGGTGCCAAAACATACGATCAAAACCATGAGGCAAGTGATAAAGTTTCAAGAAGTCAAGAATTCTTTCAAAATGCCAATAAGGAAGGTAGTTGGAAAATGAAGGATCCCTAAAATTAAACAAATACAAAAAATAAAAAGCCTTCAAATAAGTACATTTCACAATGACTAATCCAAATGAGGTCAAAACGAATTAATATAGATCAATAAGAACAAATTGAACCCATTTAGATCTTTCCTCATTTTCAATTTCTATAGTAGTACTATCAAGTTGATCGTTTTAAAAGGGTCCTCATTTTTCATTTGTAAGTGAAAAATGGGGGGGTTATGTTTCACCACAACAGGTTCATATCCTTTATGATTAAAGACCACTAGATTGGAATTCGTTGGATTAATCCCACCTATTGCTGATAACAAAGCCTGTTTTTGAGAGGGGAAATTCTGCAGTACTTAAGTGTCAATATATCGGATTTCGATTGGGCTAGATCCTCCACTATATTATAATTCGACGTTGCTTGAGCATGAGGATTAAACATCAATTTATGTACTACTCCATTAGGCAATTTTATTGTTAATTCAGGAATGATTGGTGGAACAACTTCTAGCAAAGTTGTTGTCGAACTACCAGGTTGATTTGTAGCCTTGTTGTTCGACGACTGTGGATTTCCATAATCTTTATTCCTTGTTGATATCAAAGCATCATTTTTTTGTTTTGAGATGGATAGCATAAGCACTTGGCATGGGGAATCACGATCACTAGCAACCAGATTAGTTTCCGAGTTTGGAAGCGGATCAGTCAATACCGCTGAGGTATTTGAAGTCTTTTTGAAAAACTTTGTGACCTCAGCTCAATGTGGACAATCTCTCATGTAATGGTCCTCATCACATATGAAACATAGCTGATTAGGTTTCTTCTTTCCAGTAGGGATTCCAGAAGATTTCTTAGGAGTCGAACCTTCCTATTTCTTATTTTTGTTTGTCCCTTTCTTCTTTCCCCCTGGTTGCTTAGGATTTTTGCCTTTGTCGGTTGACACGACACTAATCTCCAAGGCAAGAGGTTCTTCATCTACTTTTTGACTAGAAACTGTACGAGATTTTTTGATGTAGCCTTTGTAGTTTGTGTGCTTGTGGTACCGATCACGCCATCGCCGGCATGAGAGTCCTTATTTGATTTAGGAGGGGGGGGAATGGAAACTTCTGGTCTAGGAGCATCAGTAATTTTGTCGTAGAGCATGCCTGACTGAGTATAGATCAAGTTTAAATATTGTGCATGAGCAATGACTTGCTCTTCAATGACAACTCCTCCCTTAGCCACATCCTCTGTAATAGAGGGTAATAATGACTTTATAAATCATTCAACTAAAAGCTGATCAGGAACATACGTCTTCACCATTCTTCGGCGACATTGCCACTCATGAATATGATCAGATATGTGAGTGGTTGTCATCTATTTAAAGTTGGTAAGGAGTTCTGTCCTTGTTTCGTACCTTATGGGTAACTGAAAATGGGTTAAAAAGGTAGTGGCAAGGGTGCTAAAGTTATTAAACGAAGCTCTACGAAATTCAATATACCATTTTGCTACCAGACCAGTTAGTGTTCGTTGAAAAAGGCAAAGCCTAATCGAATCATCATTTAGGGTGTTAGATGAGCACCACAAATGGAATTTCATTACATGATTCAATGGATCTTCACCTAGATTTCCATTGAATTTAGGAATATCAGAGGGAAGTTAATGAGGAATCGCTGGCCACCAAGGGGCGTAAGCAATTGGATCATTCGTCAGCTGATTTAGATATGGTAATTTTAATGTTGCTACAAAAGGCAATTGTTGATTTAGGTTAGGCAAAGCATACCCAGGACAAGATGGAATTTCCTGAGCAGTAGGTCTTTGCATACCAACATAATGTATCTGATGCTGGTAACATTGATAAGGTTGATGAGCATAACCATTATAGTATGGTTGTTGATAACCATTTTAGAAATGCGGTTTCCTATTACATACAAAGCCTTGTTTCTTAGGTCCTTGGTATCATTGCTAAAATTGCGGTTGTTGATATTGCACCAGCCATAGTTGTTGGACCATTTGCTATTGTCCAATACTGGATGATTGACCAATATGCAAAGTGATAGTACCTATTTGAGCCTAAGTCATTCTAGGTAAGGAGACACTAACCTGAGGTTGTGATTGAAACACGGAGTTGAGAGGTTGTTGTATTGCAACCTAAGAGACTTGAGGTTGACATATAATAGGTAGCGCTTGTACTTGTGATATAGTCACAATAGCAGGTGTAGTGGTAATATTCGACACAGGATGGACCAGTTGCATTGAATATGCAACCCTTGGTTGTTGAGGTAGTATTGGTACCCAACCGCTGGATGTAATTCTAGTTTGGCCTAAATTTTGTTGTCAACTCCCATATGGTTGTCCTTTGAGAGGGAACAATGAAAAGGCATACTACCCCCCATATGGTGGCAATCTAGTGCTTAAATGGTATATTGGCCTTTGAAGACATATTGGATCAACTTGTTGAGTTTGAACATAAGAAATATGAGATGTGATTCTGGATGAAGGAATAGGAACAGACCATGTCATCGAAACAGTCCCTGAGTGGACTCCGGCTTGTTGTTGATAACTAGTTGGGACATATGGTATACTAGCAAGCATTGTAGGAACGGTAGCAGGAAGCTCCATTGTAGTTATGTCAATTGACACAGTTCTAGATGTTGATGGTTGTTCAGACATATTTAGTCTATCCAAAAGATTTCCTAGTGATTTGATAGGAACTTGCGATGAAGGATGATTAAAAGAACTAACTTCTGTAGTAGAAGGATATAGGTGGATCCCAGTTTCAAAATGCACTGGAGTACTGGGTGGAAGATCCTCTACTATATTTTCTATCACAATCAATCCAGGTGGAAGAGGTAGACCGTTAAGTCTGTAAAATATTTCTGGAGCTGAAGAAAGTGTAGCTTCTGCAGTAACAAATACTAGAGGGGTGACACCTTCTGAATTCTAGAACTTAACTTCCAGATGTTCAGGCAAGTGAACTTCAATTTCTGGATCAGTCCTAGATGGAGCTGCTTCAGGAATAGAGGTGTCAACCATTACACTAGGACCAGTTCTAATGTCCTCTTTTAACTGCGGAAATTTTTCTGTAAAGGCATATGTACCAGAGATAATTGGAGTAATTGTAGTATTTGATGATGTTGAAACACAAGTTTCAAATAAATAAGGTGAATTGGACTCAGTTAAATGAGACTGTTTTGCCCAGAGTGGTTTTGTTTCTAGAGTCAAAGACGGTTGACTCGCTAGTCTCCGCGAATGACGGGGTTTTGATTGAATTTCTTCCATGATTATGGATTACTTGATCAACTCAAAATTAAAGGGGAAAATTCTATTCTGATTTAAATGAATTCTAAGACACTTTGATGCAACTTGCTTTTTCAATTTTTAAGAGTCGAGAAAAAGCTAAAGGTGACTCTACTCGCCTTCGATTTTTAATGAGCCTGAAGTGACAAGTGCTCAGATGGACCTTTTCTTTTAAGGAGTCGAAAAGGAACAAAAGTGACTTCTCTGGAAATCTAGACAGAAGGATTACCAAACCAATCGCAAAACTACAAAATACACCTTGGTGATAAATAATAGTGAAGTTACCAAGGACTTATGTACGGTAGTCAATCTTCCTGAATGTTGTGTTCAATGCATTGTGATCAATAGGGCGGTAGACATGGCTTCCTAATGATAATGGATATCAACCTATTATGGTCTCCCAATATATACTCGACGGTATGGGGAGCACAAGTCCGTACTGGCACTTCTCATATCAAAGAGGAGGAATCACCCAACCTTCGATGAAAACGATAGTTACTAGGTTTTACGACGCCAGAACATGTCTCTAGCCTAGACTTCTAGATGTGTTGCATTAGGTTGCAAAGCATTTTTATGTTCACTGAGATTTATTTTAGAGTTGATCTTGCTTAGAAGTTTGTCTTTCAAGGTTCACCACATGACGTAGATGTAAAATTCCTAAATATCCAATCTAAAATGATAAATAGTCGTTTATTTTCTTTTAGCAATGAAAATCCTAGCTACAAAGGAAAGAAGATTATGATTTTCTTTCAGCAGAGAGCATAGAGCACACACTAAATGCACTTTCCTAAATCAAATTTCGCATGTAGTCAAAATGCAAATGCACATGCATGCATTTTTTTCCACTTCCTTAATGTGTGAATGCCAAAAAGGAAAGCTAAGTACAGATCTGAACTATTTTCTTTCAAAGCGACATTTCTAACAATTTCTTTTCAAAATGAAAGGAAGACTAAGATGACACTTTTCAATATTGAATTTGAAAACTGTTTTTGACACTTCAAATTCTAATGATTCAAATCAAGTACAATGAAAATCAACTATCTAGAAGAGGAAGACTTTATGACACTCTTCTTTTGATTCAAAATGACAATTATGACACTTGCATAAAAAACAACAGCTTGATTAAGCTACTTTTGACAAAGGAAGACTGTAAATGATTCACAAATACACAAAAACATTTACAATTCCTAGCTGATGGAGGCTGAAATATGTGAGGGAAGAAGGTTCCAGCAAGAAGATACTGATCATGAATAGCAAAACTACTGAATAGAGCTGAAAACAAGGAGAGAAAACCAACTCTCGGAGAGAAAAATAGTATCACTCAATCATTGCACCTATAACACAGGGAAATAGAGATGCATCTCACCTGCAACACACGGGAGGTGCGATGCATAAAAGTTGCACAGTTACAGACAGTGCGCTGGACCAGGGAGCGAAAATAAGCTTGGTTTTTACTCAAAATGTGTAGCTAAGTTCAGTGATTTAGGTTGAGTTATGATGGACAGTAAAACAAAGTATAGGGGTAAGATCTTATGAGGTTCTGAGCTACCACAAGGGCACTTAGAATGCTTTGTAAGTTAGATGTTAAGTTCATAAACCAACCCAAAGATTGATTGAAGCAACATTCATCTACTTCGCAATTGCATAGCAAAGGAATTTCGAAGGCTAGTTGACTAACTTCAGGCTCCATCTATAGTTTATAAAGAAAACAATAAACAAACAAAACAAACTATTTGATCCCTAGCGGAGTCTCCATTTTGTTTCAAGGAAAACTAGTGTCGATTGGAACTCCTAGTCCCACTAAGATGGGTAGCTATCTTAGAAACAAACAATGAAAGCCTTTTGAGAGTTCCTTTAAGTGTGATAGATTAGAGGGAAGAAAAAAGGACCAACCTGGATCTTTCGCTTTGATCCTAGCTTGATTTCTCCTTTCCTTGATAGAATTTTCCACTCCTCTCCTACTTGTCCCGCTTCAAAGAGTACCTGTAGAGTCAAAGTAATAGAAAACCATCAAAGAATCTCCATCTAAAACATCATAAACAATGCGGAACCAGAAACACATTGACCATACAATTGCATTCATAAACAATAAGATTCATAAACACACGATTATATGGAGGAAAACTTAAAGAACTTTATTAATAGTGAAAGAGAGGATTACAACCTAGCTGTCTAATCTAGCATCATCCTCCCACTGTAGAAGCTCTCTTCACCTCATGAATATGAAAATCACACAACAATGCAATTTCTCTTCTAACAGATAAACCAACAACACTTCCTTACAAAATACAAAATCCAAGCCTCTAGATCTCGCAAATGTGGGATCCATTTATAGATGTCTTGCAAGGGTGTGAGTTAGCTCTGGGCTTTTGATTAGTGTCATTCCACTGATAGTTCTTGGTTCCACTTGGAGATTTCTTTGATCTCTTACTCATCACTGGGCGAATTCAAAGAGGCAAGTGTTACAGGAGAAGTTTCTATAAGATTCCATGATCATCCACTTAGCAAACTGTCTCTACCATTTATCTATTGTCGCTCATCACACCCCACAGAAGGCTATTTTAGTATGCATCACACCTGGCTAGTGTTGTAGTCAGTATGCATTGCACCTTGACCATGGAGCAGTCAGTATGGTCTAGTTTTGGCTAGTTCTGAGTAGTTTTTCAGGTGGAACTTCTGGGAAATGATGTAATTAGTTGACCATGATCCTTTAGGGTATGAAACAACACTTTTAGTGACTAAAGAGCCCTTTTTTTATGGACATATGAGTTTGGGGTTGCAGTGCCCAAATATGTCTATAATAATTAGGGTGGATCCCTTTAATATATGTATAATCCCATGCAAATGGCCTTTTATACTTCTGTAATAGCTATAACAACCATTGGTTCTGTTCAGTAGTCAAATTGGGATTAATATTCAAAATCTTCCATATTCAATCTCAATTAGACTGCTTGCAATATTCGGAGTGGTTCTCATTTGTTCAAAATCTATATCTTCCAACTCTTTCTCTTCATTTTCATTTTAAATAGAAGAAAAAAAAAGTGAATTACTAATAATTCCATTAATAACATCATCTTTTGTCTCATCTTTGAAATACTAGGATTTCCCCAGAGTGAGGAGTGGCAACGAAAGATCTGACTTAGGCTCAAACTCATCCCACCAAGGGTTGTACACATCCATATTTGGTTTAAGGGGATAAATATCAAGGTTCTGTGTTTCTTGGCCATTGAGATCACCATGGATCCCATCCTGTAGCCTATAAATGCATCTGCAATGGCCAACCAAGGTCTCCCTAGGATCAAAAGATGCCCCCCCAAATTGGATTTGGGCTGTAGGATAAGGAAATCAGTCGGATATCTCCTGGAAGCTATCATAATCACTATATATTCTAACATCCCCCCGGATTTTACATAGGACCTGTCTGCCAATTCCATCACAGTAGGAGAGTTTCTGAGTCCCTGTAGCCCGAGAGCGATAAAGAGATCTTTCGTCATTACATTAATGGAAGCCCCAAGATCAATCAATGTATTTGCTATGGGTTGATAATCAATGTAGACAATGACCATAAGATTTCCTGAATCATTGTACTTATTAAGGAGAGGCTGAGCAGACATTAATTCGGATAACTTTCCCCACATGTATGGTGGTAGGGTCTTTAGGCTTCCTCCCAGGCTCTTTGATGCACAAATATCTCACTCTCTTGGCATAGATGGGTACTTATTTAAGGGCTTGCAGTAGAGGAATTCGTACATACAAATTTTGCAACTCCTTAACAAAATTAGATTCACACTGTGAAGCCATGATAGTTTGGCCAGTCTCTAAGGGTACGGGGCGTCATGCATAACAACATTTGAATTTTTTGTTACAAATGTATCAACCTTCTGCGAATTACTTGTTACAAATGTAACAGTTCTTCACGTGTTGACTGTTACAGAGGTAATAGCTCCCTCTATATCAGTTGTTGTAGGTGTAGTAACTGCCTCAAAGCCTTTGGCTTCTCCTCTGGATGGTTCACAGTCTTCCTCTGTAATGATAGCGAAGTGACTGGGGTTAATTATTGTGCCCTATGGAAATTTTATTTCATTAAGTTCCACGAGCGTAATAAGGTAGGTCTGGAAGGTCGCAGGAGCCTCTATGCCCTGAGCTACTTTATTGTTTGGGTTTGGGTTAGGTTGCACAGGTAGTTGGGGTCATATAGGTAGTGGAGGAGCAGGGGCTTGGAAAGGAGTTAACTATAGTTGTTGCTACATGGGTGGTACAGGCAGAGCTAAATTATGGGCATTTGCTCTCCAGTTCTGGTTCCACAGGTATGGTTGAGATTGAGGATATTGAACAGGAGGAGATGGAGACCACTGGTTCCATGGTGAAGGGAACTATGCTGAAGGAGGATCAGAATATTGGCATGGATATTGTTGGTTATTATATGCATTGTTCCATGAATTGAAAGAGGAAAATTATTGAGACTTACCTGGAGGTCGTGGTTGCCATGGCCTTTTTGGTGTGATGAAGTAAGAGGAATCCACCTCTTCACTTGATTTTCTCAGTACTGACTTTAGTCTAGGAAGCTTCAGACACTTCTCTGTCAAATGCTCCAACTCACAAATATTACACAGGCTGATGTTGTTCAATTCACATTCCTTATAAGGATGTTTCTTCTGACAAGTTGGACAGAACACGGCCAGGGGTGTATTAGCTTCTTCCTGTGTCTGTTTGATATGTGGTGTTGTTATCTAAGCCGAGGGAGTACTGAGGACATCAGTCTAGAAATTTTCAAACAAATTTCCGATCTCCACTCTAGTTACTCCTTCGCATGCATACTTTTGTATGTGAATAGAGGCATCCCGAATTGTACTTCTTCCTTTAGAAGATACTTGAGAGCATGGTAGGCAAAGATTTACAATTTTAGCGAATGGCTCTTGTGATATATCCCCTTTTCCTAATAAGTTTAGGGTGTCAAGGCAGTCATACCTCATTCCTTTGATGAATATAGTCTTCAACATTTCCAAGTCTAAATCGTTGTGTTTCAACCTCTGCATATTGTAGTGGAACCATTCCACTTAATCTTCCAGGATTTCTTCCTCCTTCTGTGTCATTATAAATATCTCTTCCCTTAAGCCCCTAGTCCTACAATAGTCTTGGTACTTTGACAATAACATCTCCTTCATAGCATTCCATGTTGAAATGGAAGTGAGGCCTAATCCCATGAACCATCTCAAGGCTTCTCCTTTCGAGGTAGTAGGAAATAGCTTTAACTTTTGAGAATATGTTTCATAATCATAACTTATACATAGGACATCAAACACAAATAGAAATGTATCTATATATTCCACAGACATCCCATAGAATGATGGTAAGGATGATAGAGGAATATTTTGCATAGGAGCTTCACCTCCGATATTCCCGATTGGGAACTCAAAGGTAGTGGTAGTGACGTCTGTTTTAGCATTGTTATCATTGTTGTCTCCCATGATTAATTCTTCTAACCCTTTCTGTAGGAGACGTTCTTCGAGCTGCGTTTTTGATGGCCTTGCAGACGTGATTAGTGCCAGCCTTAGAATGATACCGTCCCAAGATGGAGGGATTGGAGGTTTCTGCTTTCTTTATGGGAGTAATAGCCTTCTACAGCCTGTTTTCCTTTCATTCCTTTGAGAGCTAGACTATTCTTTTACTACCTTGGAGATTAATTCCTGGATAAATTTTTTCCATCCAAAATCTTCACCCTTCGTTTCCTTTTTATGACCTGTCATTCCTGTGACTTATTAGAGTGGGGGTGATTTCAGTATCTCTGTAAGTCCTACAAGTGCAAACATGGACCCTATGTGTATTAAATCACACTCTAAGTGGCTCATTCTTCGATAGTGGTGAGCCCACCCAGGTATGTTAGAGTCATGCATAGGTTCTTACCTCTTGTATTACCGCCTAGCGACTGAAGAGCTAAAAACGCACCAACAGAGCACCAAAATATCCTAAGTATCCTAGTAATCACAATGGTGAGCCTACCCAGGTATGTTAGAGTGATGCGCAGGTTCTTGCCTCTCTTCTTACCGCCCAACAATTGTGTACTATGGGCACTCTATATCAAACAAATAACTTGGTTGACTGTATCATCAACTTTCCATCCCCGACAATGGTGCCAAAATGTAGTGTTGTTTTAATAAACCTTATTTGACTCGGACTGCAACATTAATTGTCAACCTAGGGTAGGTCTTCCTATTTCAATGGAGTTCGCACTGTCTATGACGATACACTCCAGCCAAGTAGAAGAAAATGTAGAAAACTGTAAAACATGTCGTTGATCTAAATTGTTGAATCAAACCATGCGTGCAGATATAAAAACACTGTATAGAATTAAATCACAACTCTCAGTTTTTAAAGTAAGGGTGTGCCAGACAATAACTAACATCTACTCCAGCTGGTTACTACCACTCTGTTGATTAACTCATTGTAACAACATAAGATAAATAGAAACAACAACGAATATAATCCATGATTTGTATAGCAACAGCAAGAAGCCATAAATCAATGAACTAAACTAGAATGTACACTACATATATCATTGCAATCCCTACCAAAGAGGAGGGACCTTCCTCCTCAGTAGGTACAAAAAGAACATGAAAGTGATTAACGAATCAGTTGGAAAGAAGTAACAGAATCACCGTGCTAATTGATATTGAAATAAATTCAGAAATACAGAAACAGAGTAATGGTAGTCTTCTATATGATGTCCCTTGGGACATAAAAAGTCAAGTCTTTTATAACTATTACAACCCAAAAATTAGAAACAGATTAGTCATGAGAATATCTTTATGCATGATGATCAAAAATAAAGAAGTTACAACCTATTTCTAAATAAACATACATCAGTTTCAACTACTGGAGTCTTGTTGCTTCAAAAATAAACAATCCCTACTGCCAACAGTTGTTATGTGGAATAGTACCCACATTTCCAACTTCGGTGCAACAACATTGAGCGAATGGTGGTTCGAGATGATGCGACATATCTGACGATAACACTGCTGGTGTGACGGCAGAATAGCCAACGTGTAACAACATCCAATGTGTAACAACAGCCTGTAACAACATCAAATGTGTAACAAAAAACTGTAACAGCAGCAACCTGTAACAATACCTAGTGTGTAGCAGCAGACTGTAACAGTATTCAATTCCATCTTTAACGAGTAGATATTTGTTCTCAGCTCTATAGAAAATAGCCCTTCTATCATACAACTAAGGACTTCCTAAAACAATTCCACATATATCCAAAGGAATTATGTCTAACTCAACCTCATCTACAAACGCTGACCCAAAAGAAAACTTGAGTTTGCACTATCTAGTCACTTGTAGTTGTGCTTTATCATTCAACCATCCTAATGGGTATGGTTTCTTATGAGGTGTAGTTGCTAATCCCAATTTCTTTATAATTGCTTCAGAAATTAGATTTACTTGTGAGCCACTATCAAACAAAGTATCAATCTTTTGATTTTTGGAAATAACTCGAATATGAAAAGCTCATGTCTTTTTCTCTCATTTTCTTCATCAATAACAAATTGAGAAGAATTACTAGTAGATGCTTCAGAATTCTTACCTTTTATACCTGTGGCAGCTATATTTGTTTCATCTCCTGAGTCTGATCCCAAATTTTTCTGAATAGCTACAACAGTCTTCTTCTTCTTGCCCCCGGACTTCTTAGGTCTCAGCTCTGGATACAGAATCCAACAATTCTCATCATTATACCCATCCTTTTTATAGTGAGTGCATGAAGATTTTGTTTTCTGTATAGTGTTACCCTTCCTTTCTTTCCACTTATGCTTTCTTTTCTCCTTGCTCTTGCTTACAGTGGGTTTGTATGGTCCCCCAACTTCTGGATTTCCATTCTTTCCTCTAGCTTCTAGATGAGTAGCTTGTACAGATACCTCATCTATACTAGTAGGATTAAACATGAGGATGGTATGCCTCATCTAGCTGTGTAGACCACCAATGTACTTCAAAAGAGTCTCTAGTGAGTCTAATGAGGTACCCAACATGAATGCTCTCTTTCTGAATTCTTGAGTATACCCTTGCACACTTTTCCCTTTCAACTGTCAAAGAGTTTGCTAACTTATCATGGATTGTTGCATGTAGGCCAATGGATAGAACTGCCTTTTGATTGCAGTAACAAATTCACTACAGATAGAGATGGTATTACTATGTCTTTTCATATCAGCTTGGGTTCTGCCTTCCCACCAAACCAAGGCAGTGCCTCCTAGGCATAGGCTTGCCAGCTGAATCTTATTCTTGTCTTAGTATATGTTGTGTACCATCAAATACACATCAATTTTTCTAATCCAATTGTCCAAATTTTTAACATTTAGCGCTCCATCATATATAGGCAAATCAAATTTAACATCTAGCTTAATCAAAGATGCTTTATTATTATGCACAACGCTATTAGGAGATGTGAGAAATATTTACTATTTCCCCTTTCCTTTGGAGTGGTCATGGAAGTGAGACTCATCTTCTTTATCTTTTTTAGAACCTGATGAATCTTCAACCTTATGCTTTATAAAGTCTCTGTACATTTCTTCAACCATAGACTTTATAGCTAGGAAACTATCTATGAATTGATGGTCTGGCTCCATAGAACCTTCCTTTGACATTTTCTTCCAACGATAGACTCCCCCAATTTCAGGATTAGTTTCCTCCAACTCTCCTTGTCCTAATTTGACCTTTGATCTAGTGAGCATTCATAGCTAAACCAACACAAGCTTATCTAACCTTACAGCCCAGAGCTCTGATACCACTTGATCTGATAATCACCCTATGAGTGACATGAGTTGAAGATTTATTAAACAAAGGTATTACATACTCATGTGCTGGTGTGTGTTTTGTGTTATTGAAGCAACGGATCGATCAGATTGCCAATACACAGACGTTTAAATGGAAAGATAGCAGAGAAATATAGTAAGCAAAGGCAATGACACAAGAAATTAATAAGGAGTTCACCCTATCCCCCAGGGCTACATATCTTGTCCAGCTTTCAGTGCTGGCCTTGTTTTATTGTGTCTTAGGCAGAGAATTACAATGCAGGGACTCAATGTGAGTTCTCCTGAAACAGATTCTCTTGGCAGGGTGGTCCTTGGATTCCCCAAGCCACTTGAGTACACAGACTTCTTCTTCCTACCATCTACGTGACCTTCTAGTCTATAGTTGAAAGAGCCTAATGTGGTGGTCAGTTCGGATAGATCCTCTATGGGATGGCTTGAATCTTCAAGCTCTCTGGTGCTCGATGCTACCCTTGTTCAGCTCGACCCTTTGTCTTCTTCTGCTTTTGCTTCACTGTTCAGTTTCTCTATGTTCCGTCCTCCTCTCGGGATTCTGGTCTCTTCCTCTATCTCTCTGTCTTCGTCTAACTCGACTAACTGTGTATTCTGTCTCTGTTCATGGCTTTTAGGCCATGTGTTCCAAAAATTTTCGGTTCCTCTTCTGCCTCTGTTGATTCACCTTCTGCAGCTGTGCTTGGAGTTCCCTGTTCGGTGTCATCATCAGCACTCACGGAGTGGCCACATGTCCTCCTCTAAACGGCACCACCCTTCTTCGTCGGTTTGTTTCTTTAGTTATGTCATGTATGAGTCTTTCTCCACCGTGGCAGTCAAACGGATTCCAAATCCTTTTAAATCGTGGCTCATTCCTTCGTCGTTTCGACTTCCTCCATTGGGCGCAATCTCAATCGTTCGATCTGGGGCATCTAGATCCAACGCCATACGCATGTTTTGCGTGGTTGACTTGCTCGACCGTTAGTGCGTGATCAATAGCAATTTTCTCTCACCTCCACTTGCCACGCGTCGATCGATGAATGGAATCGCTCTACTCTCGCCCAAAACCTCTTATCGTTTAAGGGCACCCCGATCAATACCACTAGTTTTCCAAAGCGCGGGTGCCACCTTTGTAATTTTAGTGCTTTTTCTTTTTCTACCTGTGGTTCTCCAGTTCCCCCATGCTTCCAAGTGCTCGAGCTTTTCCATTATGGCCTTGTTCACCCAGTGATGCCACTAATTGCGCATCAAAAATCACCTCCTTTTCCCGATCCAGGGATCCCGGGGGCTAATTCGGCCTCCTACGCAGTCTCCATGGGCCACAGTCAACGTGCTTTGACCGAGGTCCTCGTCGTTCCATGCTGGCTGCCATTGCCACTGGTTCTGGGTGCTTTTGATCACTGTTTTGGAACTTTTAGAGATTTTTCCTGACCTGATACAGTCATGGTTTTTTGACAGTCTTTTATGGATCCAATTTAGATCACGACCTTCCCACTGAAAACGCTTTTGGACCACCAAAAGTTGGTTTTCAAGCATCAACTAAGTGAGGGTATTGTTTTCTCACTTGTCCAATCTCAATCCACTTTGCACTACTCGGCTTTGTACCTTTGAGCCCAATCCTGAGGTACTTAACATCTCCCCTGCACGTCGTCCTCACCTTCCTATCTAGTATTGTGTCTTCCTACAACTCATTGAGATATTCAGGTAGCAAGTCATCAATAGAAGGCAATTGACTCTGCTCTTCAAGGTCCTCAATCATTGAAGGTTCAAACAATCTCAAGCAATCTGCATTTATGACTGAGTAGATGTTATGAAACCAGCTCAAGAAAAGATAGAAAAGATAGATCAACGCCTTAGAATTCAGCCTCTTCGAAGGGGCAACCTCCTTTACATTACATAAATGAACAATTCTTGGATGATACAAATGACAAAACCTCCTTTCTATATATAGGACTCTAAGGAGTCACAATATAATCTAGCCGACCTAACAATACTAATATAAAGCCACAAAAATAACAATAGAGGGATTCTATGGGGCACAAAAATAATAATATGGGGGTAATAGGGGCACAACAATATAAATAAGGGGTATAACTACAATAGTAATGGGGTAATCACTAGTATTATAGGGACCCAACATGCCCCTATCCTTCAAAAAAGTGTTGTCCTCAACGCTTGAGTAGTTCTGGATACTTCTGCATAAAATTCTCATCCTCCCATGTGGAATCTTCAGCGGATAAGTTCTTCCACTTGATAAGATACTCTGAAATTGATCGATTTCGTAGCTGTCGAGTTCTTGTTTCTGTGACTGCTTCCGGTTCCAATATAATTTTTCCTTCCTCGTCAAGTTCTAGTAATATTGTTTGAACTGGGAGCTTGTCACCTATAACCTTCTTTAAACATGAAACATGGAAAACTGGGTGCAATCGAGAAGCTGCAGGAAGCTCCAATTTGTATGCCATAGTACCAATCTTTTCCAACACCTTGTACGGACCCTAATACTTTGGTGATAATTTATTATCCTTCTTAGCTTGCTTTAGGGACATTTGCTTATATGGTTGTAGCCGTAGGAATACCCAATCACCTACATCAAAACTTCTTTCACTGCGATGTTGATCTGCCTGTTGTTTCATTCTATTTTGTGCCAACACAAGGTTATCCTTTAAGAGTTGGAGGACTTGTTGTTGATGTTCGATGTGATGTTCCACTACTTGAACCTTAGAATTTTCTCTTAAATATGATGTGATTGATGGTGGTTGGTACCCGTAAAGTGCCATAAATGGGGTCATTTTTGTTGCTGTATGGAAGGAAGTGTTATACCACCATTCAGCTAGAGGCAACCATTTGACCCATTGTGTCTGTTTATCAGATACAAAGCAATGAAGATATCCTTCCAAACATTTGTTTACTATCTCAGTTTGCCCATCAGATTGAGGATGATAAGATGAGCTATGAGCTAACTGAGTACCCAGACAAGAAAATAATTTTGTCCAAAAATTTCCAGTGAAAATGGGATCTCTTTCACTTACAATAATCTTTGGGTTTCCATGTAGCTTTTGAACTGTTTCCATAAATGCAGTAGAAACTGTACTGGCTTTAAATGGATGTGATAATGCACAAAAGTGTGCATACTTGGTAAGTCTGTCAACTACCACCATGATGACACTCTTTCCGTCAGACTTGGGTAAACCTGTGATAAAATCCATTGAAACCTCCTCCCAACGTTGGCTTGGAATGGATAAAGGTTGTAATAGACCCGGTGTCTTAATTGTTTCAACTTTATTTTGTTGGCAAACCAAACATTCCGCCACAAACTTTTGAATATCTGATTTAAGGCCATCCCAAAAAAATTCCTTCTTAACCCTGTGGTAAGTTTTTAAAAATCCTGAGTGCCCTCCTAAGGGAGAAGTGTGCAATTCCATAAGAATCTTTTGTTTTAGCTGGGAATTCTTACATAGGTATAAGCGATCTTTGTACCATAACGAATCATTTTTCCAGCTAAATGTATCAGAAGTACTGGAATCTTGTTGTAGCTTTCGAATAAGTGCCCACACTTCTTCGTCATTCTTCCATTCCTCCTTTGCTTCGTTTATCCAATCTGGTTGGATAATAGAAATGGCACACAACAATGCTTCCATATCCTCATCCTTTCTTGAGAGTGCATCTTCCACCACATTTTGCTTCCCTTTTTTGTAGATGATTTCAAGTCATAACCCAACATCTTTGTGACCCACTTTTGTTGCTCTTCAGAGGATAATCTTTGTTCTAAAAAGTATTTAAGGCTATCATGATCCGTTTTTACCTTGAAGTGTCTTCCCATTAGGTAGGGTCGCCATTTCTTAAGTGCATGGAGTATTGCCAACATTTCCTTCTCATAAATAGCTTTGCTTAAAAACTTTCCCTTGATTGGACGACTTTCAAAAGCAATGGGTCTTTCATCTTGCATTAGAACAACACCATTTCCATTTCCTGAAGCATCACATTCCACAATAAAGGTTTTTGTGAAGTCCGGTGTAGCTAAGACCGGTGCTTGGCACATTGCCTCTTTAAGATGTTTAAAGGCCTTTGTTGCTTCCGGAGTCCATGAAAATGAATCTTTCTTCAATAATGTTGTTAGAGGTGCTGCTATTCTCCCATAATTCTTAACAAACTTGCGATAATACCCTGTCAACCCAAGAAATCCTCGCAGATGCTTTATGGATGTGGGGATTTTTCATTCCTTAATGGCTTTAATTTTGCTAGGGTCTACCTTAACTCCTTCATGAGATACAATATGACCCAAATATTCCACCTCCTGGACTCCAAAGAAACATTTGGATCTTTTTGCATATAATTGTTTCTCCTCCAATAGTTGTAGCACCTTGTCAACATGTTCAACATGATCCTTCCAAGACTTGCTGTAGATTAGTATATCATCAAAAAATACCAACACAACTTTTCTAAGGAATGGTTTGAAAATTGAATTCATCAAACCTTGAAATGTTGAAGGTGCATTGGTAAGGCCAAAAGGCATGACCAAAAATTCATAATGACCCTCATGAGTTCTAAATGCCGTTTTCGGAATGTCTTCAATCTTCATTCTGATTTGATGATATCCCGAACGAAGATCCAGCTTGGTGAAGTAAATTGATCCATGCAATTCATCAATGACAGGAATGGGGAACTTATCTTTAATAGTGAGCTTGTTGAGCTCCCTATAATCTGGACACATGCGCCATGATCCATCCTTCTTGTGCACCAATACTACTGGAGCTGAGAAAGAAATTTGACTTGGTTGAATTATACCAGCCTCTAGCATTTCTGCAACCATACGTTCAATTTCACTTTTTTGGACATATGGATATCTGTACGGCCTGATGTTTGGAGGAACACTTCCTGGAATCAGATGAATAGCATGATCATGATCACGCATAGGTGGGAGACCTTTGGGAGTCTCAAATACCTTGGAATGATTGTCCAGGACTTTTTGGAGATCTGGAGAAATAGATGATTCCAATGTGGAAACATCTAGCGAACATAATTGTGCAATTACACCTCTTTTCTCCTTTTTTAGAAGCTTTGTCATGCCATTAGAGCTGATTATCTTTCCTGGTTTCCCTGCAATACCCCTTAATTCAACTTCCTTTCCTTCCACAGAAAATTTCATGAAAAGTTCTTGAAAATTAAAAGCTATTGTACCCAAGGATTGTAGCCATTGGACTCCTAGTACAACATCAGCACCTCTCATTGGAATGGAAAGCATTGGGCTAGTCAATACATATTCTCCCATGGATAGCTTGATATTATGGCACTTTCCAGAACAATTTATTGTTCCTCCATTTGCAATCATCACTTGACACTCTGGTGCTCGATATAGGAAGCAATTCAATTCTTTTGCTACCCTACAATGAATAAAATTGTGGGTGCTTCCTGAATCAATCAACACTATTACCTTTTTCTTCTTGATTTGTCCTTCTATCTTGATGGTTTGAGGAGTGGTAATTCCCGCTAATGCATTACAAGATATGGTCGGATTTATTTTTTCTTCATCTAGGCTTTGTTCCTGGAATATATTCTCTTCTTTTGACCTTTCTTGCTCCTTTTCTTCTTCCTCTTCACAATCTATGTAGAATAATTTCTTCTCAGCACACTTATGACCTTTTGTGTATTTGCTATCACAATTGTAACAAAGCCCTTTTGTTCTTTTTTCTTCCAATTGTTGTGGTGTCAACCTTGTAGGTTGTGGAAGACTATGGGCAACAACACTTTCGTCTTTATAGTTGTGAATGGTATGCTTCCTAGTTACCATAATTTTGCTTTCCATTTTTCTTGCTAACCTGAATGCCTTCTCTAATGAATCAGGTTCCCAAAGGCGCACATCATGTTGGATATTATCCTTTAAAGACCCTATGAACACATCAATCCTATGCTCCTCTAGAATATCTTTTACCCTTATGTTCAATTTTTGGAACTCCTCAATGTGCTCCATTATTGAACCCTTTTGTTTGAGACTTATCAATTGGCTAAAAAAAGTGTTGCTTTTTGTATCCTCATAATGTGCTATCAATTCTTCTGTAAAAATTGCCCAAGTGATAAATTGTTTACGAGAACAAAGCCATTGATACCATACAAACTGATTTGGTTCCAAATATAAAGTTGCCATATGTACGTTTTTTGTGTTTTGCACATTATTGAGATCGAAGAATTGCTCCATCTGTAATATCCATGTGGTGGGATCCTTGCCATCAAACTTCCTCATATCGATTTTTGGAATGTGGTGATTCTTCGATCCAACATTAGCGTCTATGGAATAATGATTAACATTTCTTTTGTTCTCATCATGAGTTTCCTTTACTACCTTGTCACCATTAGTAAGTATTTCTTGTAGAAAATTAGTCAAATCTGTCTTCAAATCTGCCATGCCTGTCTTCAAATTTGTGTTCAAATCTATCTTCAAATTGTCCATCTTAGCTTCCATGCCATTCATCTTAGCTTCCACGCCATTTATCTTAGCTTCCACGCCATTTATCTTAGCATCTGTTAACTTTTGTGAGCGTGACATTTGTTGCACTTGTTCTTGTAATTTTGATATATCATGTAGCATTTCTTCCTCTTCTTCATGAGTCATGCTAGAGCTTTCAGGTTCCTTACTAGGTGTTTACATTTTCTTTCCTCGGGGAATCAGTTACCGATAATAATGCTCTACTATGCCCTTTTAATTCCTTCAAAATAAATTTTCAAACCAAGCTTAAGCAAAAATTTAAAAAAATCTACACACCTTTCTTCACTTTGTAGGAGCTCGATATTGCCTCTGATGTATCTCTGTACTTTCTAGTCATCTAGTTCTGAACTTGTGACTTATAGTAGCTCTCTGTGTCCTCTTTCCAATGCCACAAGTCTGACCCAAATTGGATTCTCCAAGGAAGAGTTATGCGAAATCTCCCACAGGGACTTGATTATAGACTAGTTCAGTAGAGCTAACTTGTACGACGTGCCGCGAATCACTGTTTCAACCTTTGGATCTAAAAAACACCCAAAAGAAACTACAGTCCGTTCTCTTTCTGCACCATTTTACGAAATTTCAATCTAATCCTCAGAGAGAAAGTTATGACGATTTTCCCCAGGTCACCTGTTTTGAATGTAATTCCGGAGTCTGCAAAAAGACCAACTTCCTCAAATCATATCTCCGACAATATCACGCGAAAAGCTCTTAAATTTGGACCCAAGGTTCAGTGCCAATTCTTCTCAAATGGGTATTTTTTGCGACTTCTGAAATTTCACAGAAAAAAGTTATAGCGACAATGCCACGATGACCTGTTTGGAGTAGCGAAACCCTAGAATCCAAAGCTCTGATACCAAATGTTATGAAACCAGCTCAAGAAAAGATAGAAAAGATAGATCAACGCCTTAGAATTCAGCCTCTTCGAGGGGGAAACCTCCTTTACATTACATAAATGAACAATTCTTGGATGATACAAATGACAAAACCTCCTTTCTATATATAGGAGTCTAAGGAGTCACAATATAATCCAGCCGACCTAACAATAATAATATAAAGCCACAAAAATAACAATAGAGGGATTCTATGGGGCACAGAAATAATAATATGGGGGTAATAGGGGCACAAAAATATAAATAAGGGGTATAACTACAATAGTAATGGGGTAATCACTAGTATTATAGGGACCCAACAGTAGATGTGCATGTAAGCTGGTAGATCAAGGCGAAAAGAATTTTCACTTATCTTCTCAAGTATCCTAAAGGGTCCATACCTGATAGGTTTTAGCTTTTTACCTTCACCTTGCATGTTTTCCTTGCTGATATACATCTAGACATGGTCTCCAACTTGAAAACATTGCTCCATCCGATGCTTATCATGACTAGCCTTGTACTTGGCCTAGCTCTTTTCTAGTTATTCTTGTACTGCTTGGTGGATCTCCTAGATCTGTTCAATGAACATAGTTTCCTTTTCCACATTACTGTGTCTATCAACCATGGTATCTTTACCAAAGACAAAATCCAAAGGAGACCTTGGTGTGAAACCAAAACAGATCTCAAAAGGAGATTTCTGTGTAGAAGAGTGTTTTGCTCTGTTGTAAGCATGTTTCACATAACACAAGTGTTCATCCCAAAGCTTAGGATGTTTGCTGCAATATCCTCTCAGCAACTAGACCACTGTCCTATTTACTATTTCTGTCTGGCCATCTATTTGTGGATGAAAAGCTATGCTTTTCTTCAACTTGGTGTCCATCAGTTCCCACAGACTTGACCAAAACTTCCCCACAAATCGGGTGTCTCAATCAGATACAATGGAAGTGGGTAATCCAAAATGAACCCATACATGTTCAAAGAACAAGTTTGCAGTCTATTTAGCTGTAATATGTTTGTTACAAGGTACCAAAATACACATTTTACTGAAACTATTCACAACAACATATAGATAATCATGACCTTTCCTAGATTTAGGTAGTCCTCTAACAAAATCCATGGAAACACTTTCCCAAGGGTGAGAAGGAACTGCCAATGGAGTGTACAAGCCTGGTTTTCTATTACCGGTCTTGCTTTTAGCACACATGGCACACCCTCTTACATATCCATAAACTGTCTCATTCATTTTCAGCCAATAGCAAAACCCTTGCAGCTGTGAAACTATTTTACTTACCCCAAAGTGACCTGATATTAGAGAAGTGTGTGCTTCCCTAATTATCTTTATCCTCTCAGTTTGTGGAATGTAGAGTTTCCCACAATGATATAAGAGTCAGTCCTTCACATGATAGTCCAATTCCTCTACTCTTTTTCCTTGACTCAAAGTTGCATATACATCTTTAAAGTCCATATCCTGAGCATATTGTTCTATGTAGCTTTCATGTAGTACAGAATTATGCTTAAGTATGGAAAATGAATTTATAATGGGTCTAGATAACATGTTTTCAACCTTGTTATGTATGCCCTTTTTATATCTAATGACTAAATGAAAATGTTGTATAAAACCCATCCATCTATAATGTCTTGATTGCTGCAACTTAGTTTGGGAGTGTAGATATTGAAGTGGTTGATGATTAGTACACATTACTCTCTCTTTGCCCATTAAGTAATGTTTCCACTTTTTCACACTCTAAACTAATGCATACAATTCTTTATCATATGTACGATAGTTAACTACTACAGGATTAAAAGTCTCAGAATGATAACATATGGGTTTACCATGTTGTGTCAACACTACTCCCATGGCATAGTCACTAACATCAGTTTGGATCTCAAATGGTCTTTGTAGATTTGGCAGTGCTAGTACAGGTGTTGTACTAATTTTTTCTTTCAAGGTGTTGAAGGCTTTCTAATGTTTGCCTCCCCACTGAAACACCTTATTCAATCTTGTTAAAGCATGTAAGGGAGCTCCAATCGAGGAGAAGTTAGAAATGAACTTCCTCCAATATTATGTTGCTCCTAAGAAGCTTCCCACTTCTGTAGTAGACCTGGGTTTAGGCTAGTTCACAATGACTGCCACTTTAGAGGGATCTATTTTCAATGGACCTCCCCCTACTATATGACCCAAGTAGTTTAGAGATATTTTTCCAAATTCACATTTTGAGAGTTTAACATAAATTTTTTCTCTTTTCAAAACATCTAATGTCTGCTTAACATGATTTGAATGTTCTTCCCACATTTTATTAAAAATCAAAATGTCATCCAGATACACAATAACAAAGTCATCAAGAAAAGGTCTGAGTACATCATTCATTAACCTCAAGAAAGTAGTAGGAGCGTTAGTTAAGCCAAAAGGCTTAACCAGCCATTCATACTATCCCTACTTTGTTTTGAAAGCAGTCTTCCATGCATCTTGCTCTGCAACTCTGACCTGATGGTATCCATTGTGCAAATATAGCTTGGTGAAATAAATAGCTTCCTTCAATTGATCTAAAATATCATCTATGCGAGGAAGGGGATAATGATTTTTTATTGTTATCTTATTTAGTGCTCGGTAATCAATGCACATTCTCCACGAGCCATCTTTCTTTCTCACCAAAATGATTGGTGACCCACATGGTGATGTGCTAAGCCTGATGAACCCTTTCTCGAGCAACTCTTGCACCTACCTCTTGATTTCAAAATTCTCTAAAGTAGACAACCTGTACATCCCAATGTCAGGCAATGGAACATCTTGCTTCAAAATAATATCATGTACTATTCACTTTTTGGGTGGCAGACCTTTAGGTTCTTAAAATAAGACATCATAATCTGAAACAACCTTTTCTATATCAGCTTGTTGTTCAGCATTACAAACCTCAAATACATTGGTTTTATCAGGTTTCTTTTCCTTTACAACCATTAGTAAGAATTGTTTGCATGAATTTATCATTCTTTTCATCTGCCCCGAGTTTATGAGAGTATAATTATTCTTGAGCTTATGAGATCTTACAAAGTATTTCATTCCATCTTTAACAAGTAGATACTTGTTTTCAGATCTATAGAAAATATCCCTTCTATCATGCAAGTAAGAACTTCCAAAAACAATTCCGCATATATCCAAAGGAATTATGTCTAACTCAACCTCATCTACAAATCCTGACCCAAAATAAAACTTGGGTTTGCACTGTCTAGTCACATGTAGTTGTGCTTTATCATTCAACCATCCTAATGGGTATGGTTTCTTATGAGGTGTAGTTGCTAATCCCAATTTCTTTACAATTACTTCAGAAATTAGATTTACTTGTGAGCCACTATCAAACAAAGTGTCAATCTTTTTATTTTTGGAAATAACTCGAATATGAAAAGCTCATGCCTTTTTCTCTCATTTTCTTCATCAATAACAGATTGAGAAGAATTACCAATAGATGCTTCAAAATTCTTACCTTTTATACCTGTGGCTACTATAGTTGTTTCATCTCCCGAGTCTGATCCCAAATCTTTCTGAATAGTGGCAGAAGTCTTCTTCTTCTTAGGTCTCAGCTCTGGATGCAGAATCCAACAATGCTCATCATCATGCCCATCCTTTTTACAGTGAGTGCATGAACATTTTCTTTTCTGTGCAGTGTTAGCCTTCCTTTCTTTCCACTTCTGCTTTCTTTTCTCCTTTCTCTTGCTTACAGTGGGTTGGGATGGTCCCCCAACTTCTGAATTTCCATTCTTTCCTCTAGCTTCTAGATGAGTAGCTAGTATAGATACCTCATCTATACTAGTGGGATTAAACATGAGGATGGTATGCCTCATGCAACTGTGTAGACCACCAATTTACTTCAAAAGAGTCTCTAGTGATTCTAATGAGATACCCAACATGAATGCTCTCTTTCTGAATTCTTGAGTATACCCTTGCACACTTTGCCCTTTCAACTGTCAAAGTGTTTGCCAACTCATCTTGGCTTGTTGCATGTAGGCCAATGGATAGAACATCCTTTTGATTGTAGCAACAAATTCACTACAAACAAACATGGTCTTACCATATATTTTCATATCAGCTTGGGTTCTGCCTTCCCACCAAACCAAGGCAGTGCCTCCTAGGCATAGGCTTGCTCACTGAATCTTACTCTTGTCTGAGTCTATGTTGTGTACCCTGCAATACACATCAATTTGTCTAATCCAATTGTCCAACTTTTCAACATTTAGGTCTCCATCATATATAGGAAAATCAAATTTAACATCTAGCTTAATCAAAGATGCTTTCTTATTATGCACAGGGCTATTAGAAGGTGTGAGAAAGATTTCCTCTTTCCCCTTTCATTCGGAGTGGTCATGGAAGTGAGACTCATCTTATTCTTTATCTTGTTTAGAACCTGATGAATCTTTAACCCTATGCTTTCTAAAGTCTCTGTACATTTCTTCAACCATAGACTTTATAGCTAGGAAACTCTCTATGAATTGAGGGTCTAGCCCCACAGAACCTTCCTTGGACATTTTCTTCCAAGGATAGACTCTCCCAATTTCAGGATTAGTTTCCACCAACTCTCCTTGTCCTAATTTGAGCTTTGATCTAGTGAGTATTCACAGCTAAACCAACACAAGCTTATTTAACCTTATAGCCCAAAGCTCTAATACCACTTGATCTGATAATCACCCTATGAGTGACACGAGTTGAAGATTTATGAAACAAAGGTATTACAGACTCATGTGCTGGTGTGCGTTCTGTGTTATTGAAGCAACAAATCGATCATATTTCCAATACACAGACATTTAAATGGAAATACAACAGAGAAATACAATAAACAAACACAAAGACACAAGAAATTAATAAGGAGCTCACCCTATCCCCCACGGCTACATATCCGGTCCAGCTTTCAGTGGTTGCCTTGTTTTATTGTGTCTTAAGCACAGAATTACAATGCAGGGACTCAATGTGAGTTCTCCTGAAACAGATTCGCTAGGTAGGATCATTCTTGGATTACCCAAGCCACTTGAGTACACACACTTCTTCTTCCTACCAGCTCTATGACCTTTTAGTCTACATTGGAAAGAGTCTAATGTGGTGTTCAGTCTGGACAGATCCTCTATGGGATGGCTTGAATCTTCAAGCTCGCTGGTGCTCGATGTTGCCCTTGTTCAGCTCGACCCTCTGTCTTCTTCCACTTTTGCTTCACTGTTCTCTTTCTCTATGTTCTGTCCTCCTCTTGGGATTCTGGTCTCTTCCTCTGTCTCTCTATCTTCATCTAACTCAACTAACTATGTATTCTATCTCTATTCATGGTTTTTAGGCCATCTGTTCCAAGACTACTTGGTTCCTCTTCCACCTCTGTCAATTCGCCTTCTGCAGCTGCGTATGGACTTCCCTATTCAGCGTCATCGTCAGCACTCAGGGAGAGTCCACATGTCCTCCTCTAAATGGCGCCAGCCTGCTTCGTTGGTTCTTTCTTCAGTTACATCGTGGATGAGTCTTTCTCCACTGTGGTAGTCAAACGAATTCCAAATCCTTTTAAATCGCGGCTTATTCCTTCGTTGATTCTACTTCCTCCATGCGGCACAATCTCAGCCGTCCGATCTGGGGCCTCCAGATCCGACACCATACGCACGTTTCACATGGTTGACTTGCTCGATTGTTAGCACACGATCAATGGTAGTTTTCTCTAACCTATGATTTCCACGGATCGACCGATGAATGGAATCGCTCCGCTCTCACCCAAAACCTCTTACCATTTGAGGGCACCCCGATCAATACTGTCAGCTTTCCAGAGTACAGGTATCACCTTTGTACTTTCAGTGCTTTTTCTTTTTCCACCTGTGGTTCTCTAGTTTCCCCATGCATCCAAGTGCTCAAGCTTTTCCATTATGGCCCTGTTCGCCCAATGATGTGCGATTAGCGCGCTAATCACGCATCAAAAATCACCTCCTTTTCCTGATCTGAGGCTCTCAAGGGTTAATTCAGCCTCCTGCCCAGTCTCTATGGGCCTCGATCAACGTGCTTTGACGAAGGTCCTTGTCGTTCCACACTAGCTGCCATTGCCACTAGTTCAGGATGTTTTTTATCGCTGTTTTGGAATTTTTAGAGATTTGTCGCGACCTGATATAGTCATGGTTCTTTGACAATCTTTTATGGATCCAATTTGGATCAACGCGTTGTGTTGCCTTGCTTAACTTTTTTATTGTAATCTATTTTTCATTCAATATTTTGTTCTTAAATAGCTAGCAACATTAATTATATAACTCTTTTCTCTATTAGAATGATTCTCATTCTTTTGTATCACTTCCAATGTCCCCTTCTTTGGGACGAATAAGGTTTTGAGGGTTCCATAGATGTTGGAGGAGCTATTCGAGGTAGCTGACTATCCCAAGTCAAGATGATCAAATTATATTGTAACAAGAGTTAACTAATGTTGGAATGGTTAGGGTGCCTAGTCGAGCAGGTCTATTGTTGTAACTATCAACATATATATATATATATATATATATATATATATATATATATATATATATATATATATATGTTTTTATATCAATGTATCAGTTTTGATTTAGATAATAAGAGATAATATATCAGAGTGCTTTTGTTTGTGCTCCATTACCATATATTTGTTTTTTTACTTATTATTTTTATGTGATTGGATGTTGTCTATACTACTGGTAACTATGCTCACTTTTCCCTAGATTACAAAAAGGAGTAATGAGTTGAAATTTGTTTAATAAGTGAATGATGTGAAGAGATTTACTATAAAAGGATACAAGAATTAAATGAGTAAAGCTAAATAGAGTCCTAAACTAGCAAGAATTAATTAAGAAATTTCATAGTTTAGTTAAATCCTTTACAATATATTAAAGATGATTTGACAGACTATTCATACAATAAATGTAACCAGGGGAAGTTCATATAAACATAATGATAGGGTAATAAGATTATATCAAAATAGATATGGTACCAAATCTCAATCAACATTAAGAGAAGATAGTTTTTGGTTCCAGATAAACCAGGAAACTAAGAGAGAGACAACAGCCTGAAAATAGATAACTTCACAAGGGTGCTATATACATGTATAACTATAGAAATAACCAGTAAGATAGAAGATATACTAAACAAAGTGAAAGAAATACCTTTTGAATATAAAAAGATAAAACATATGCATATTCTCTTGTAAACACAAAATTAATATATTTTCTCTTTTGTTACAAGTGTCTTTGTAAACGGAGTCAAAAGAAGATTATATGGTTAAATAGAACAATAATGACTTATTGATGGTGTTGGAACCACCAAAATTCAGTGGATCTCCTCGATATGAAGTCCCAATCATACCTTACACCATTTGGTGTAGGAGTCTCGTCGGGTATAAAGGCTTAATTGCCAAATCCTTAAATATTTTCCTTGTCTCTAGGTGTCATCACAATAGAGTGATGCAATGGTATATTCAAAAGGAAAGGGGAGTGTGTGTGTTGAATGTGTAGTGAAATTATGTCAATATTCTTCTACTACAAACTTGGAAAGAAAAGTGATCCTCAACGTGAGAGGTAATAGTACCACCCAAGAAGAGACAGACAAACTAGAAGGACCCATCTAACATCAAGTGGAATAGTCCATAGTTGATGCCAGGGTCGTTACAACCAAAAAAAAGGGAAAGATATGTCTAACATCTAGTAGAATAGTCCACAACAGATGTGACATTCATTCCAACCAAAAAACAAGGAATGATTTGTCTAGTATCCCAGAGAATAATCCACAAGGATGGGACAATGATAACAACCATTACAGAACATTCTCAATAAGATAAGAACTAAAATAACCGAAATAGTTCAACTATCTTAGTACATGTGAAAGCAAACATGAAATACAATCATCCACAGAATAGTATTACAAACATTCATAGCCCATGAATGAAGAATGTGCTAGAATTAAAAGGATTTTGTTATCAAGAAAAAGCTCCAAGACACATATTTACATTGTACATTATTAGTCCTAGTAGTGGGACATTGGAGCCACTCCTTGCTCCTCAAAGAACTAGTTGATATCTCTAATGCCTTTTGGTGGGAGCCAAGGTGAAAAGTCCCTTTCTCATACAATGAGGTGGTATATATAACCAAGGGGTGATGCTTCCCCCTTGTGACTCTTTTACTACCCTCGTGACTATTCAACTTCCTATGAATTTTCAATTTACATGACTCTTTATATTCATGTGTGTCCTTTGGAATTCCACTTTACAATACATTTTATTACAATATACATGGTCCACACTAGTGATGTGGCATATGAAAATTCATGATATGACTTGACATGAAACTGCTCACATGGATTGGCTTGATGACGTGGTAATGTCAAGTTATTGTTGGTGTTGTGCGTTAGATATTTCTCTTCTCCTCTGTATAGCTTGGTAATGTGAGGTCTTTAATGATCTTCAATCTTGGAAGGTGGTTGCAAACTTGTGTCCCTTTTCTTGCTCTTGATAGGTCCATGTGTAAGTTTAGCTCTAAGCCAATATTTAGGCATGCTTCCATCCTTCTTCTCCTTCTTCATCATCCCACCATGACTTGATAGTGTACCTATTCCTGCAATTCATTCATGATGAGACAACAACAATCCGAAAACTCCCATGTCTAAGATGATGAATTAATATCCATGTACCAAGCTCGGGAAAATTCACATACTGGGAGGAAGGGCTCAATGACTACGCATTGCACAGTTCCAGCTACCAGGGAGAGAGCTTGATCAATAAAACTACGTAAATTTTAGCTTAGGCTTCACTGAGGAACTTTTCTACACAATCCTTGCTGAGGGGAAAAATGTCCAGTGCCCATTGAGGGACAAAATTGCGTAGTTTGAGCAAGTAGGGGCTAGTACGGGATGAGGCCCTAGGAGGTCAAACTATGCAGTTTAAAGAGGCTAGGGTGGAATGGGTAGCAGATAGGCCTAAATGAAAAATTTTCATAGTTTCTAGAGGCAGTGAATTCTGCATGAGGGAATGACATTGGAGGAATAATCTGCATAGTTTTGCAAGCCAAGGGATGTTGGGATCTCTCTGCATTGTCCAATTCCAATAGGAAAGGGAAAATATTGAGGGTTGAAGGAGTGAAGTGCACAATTCAAGGTAGACTGGGAGGAATAACTACGCAATTTTGGGGGTCAAGGAAGGCTACTCGACTCTGGAATTGCACAAAACTACAACCCTCGAGGACAGTGACTGCACATTATGAAGTTCAAGGCAGTAAGGTCACATCAATGATGGATGAGACTGTGCAGTGCATAACTCAGTCAGGGCTTGGTGAAGTTAAGTTTCCCAGTTGGGAAGATTTTATGAAATTGGCTAAGTGCGGGAAGGGATACTGACTTGTGATGAACTTGACTATGATCACACACTTAGAATAATTTGATGACATGACAACATAGATCATTAGAACAAACAAGAAAAACATGCCCCTATCTGTTACTGCCTCATGACAAAATATGACAAGTGTGACACTTAAGATAGACTTTGGGATGACCATGAAAAAAATTGTATAGTACTCAAGAGTTTGTGCATGAGTTTAAATGATGTTTACATGGTTATGGAAACTCATTTACACAAAGACCAACCTTCAAAACCACAAGAAAAGGCTCACAAGAATTACATAACAATCAAACATGCACAAATATGACAATTAATCCAATAAGAAAATGGGACCAAATAACTTCAATAAATATCATGAGATGATCTTGAGTATTCACAACGATCAAGGAAAATACCAAGGAAGGCACCGAAATATGAGTGAAAGCCAACAATTTTTAGGGTGTTGCAGCAACTACAACACTTGGGGACGCACTGGTTGAATTATAACTTCTTTTTCTTGGTTAGTTTCTTTTGTGTAGGGATTTGGTTCCTCAAGGAGTATTGATTCATCGTGTAGATCATTTTAGCCTTCCAACTTACCCATGGGAAAAGATGGTCCCCTCTATACCTTCTTAGTTGAACACAACATATTCAGTGTAATCACAATGTTTTGAGTTGGGAAGGGTAGTTTAGCTTGTGAGTTTAATATTTTCAGAGTATAATTTTTCATCTTTGGTGTTGCTCCACTGCCAGCAGGCCTAGACAGTACCTTGGTAGAGTCATGCAAGAACAACAACATTACTTCACTTCCAGCAAGTCTAGACAGTACCCAACGGAGTTTCTTGCTTCACCTATCTATGTAAGAAGCCTTTATCTTCTTTCACCTTTATTTATTTATTTAAAGAGAATTGTGCATAAACATTTATTTATTTTGAGATGGAAGAGGGATCCCGACTTATTTAGAGTGGAAGAGGTTGTTCCTTCAAAGAAGCATATAGAGACCTCTGATTTTGGTTTTCTCGTTTAGATTTTCTCCTTCTCTATTTCTACTAATTTGATAAGCTTGAGAACACTAGCAGAAAAATGGAGTATAGGCATAAGGCATTTCGGACTAGCCATGGGTTCATGTTTGGACCAAAACTCTCCTAATGAAAGGATCATATTTTTTATCAGGACTTCATTAGCCAAAACGATGTAACTAACACAAGAAAAATGAACAGAAGGCTAGCCAAATGTTGCAGTGTCACAAGACTCTTTAGACTTCAACCATGCCCGCACTTAGAAGAAACAACACAATCAAGCACAATAGTCATTCACATGACAAAACAACACAAAATTCAAGAATAGGAACAAATGACAAACAATAAAATACTATGTAAATAGTGTGGGGCATAACCCCATATTTTCACTGAAAAATATTGTTCTAAGTCTTGGCCATTGACAAGGAGATATTCAATCTTCCCGTCTAGAGATTGAAGATGATATGTGTGTCGGCCAAGATTCTTGTGTACTAGTAGTGTCTAATCCATAGGAACTAAAACAAAGTGTGTTTTCTTATGTCCTCATGGGCTTTATCCCACTTTAATACTAAGTCACCCACACTAAACCTAGTTTTCCTTGTAGAATTTCTATCAAACCACCTCTTCATACGACTCTGGTGAAGTAAAAAAAATCCTTTAGCTTTCAACCTTTATTCTTGTAGCTTGTGCAAAGTGTCCATCCTAAACTGAACTAAAAAACATGACTTTCCTTGGGACAGTTGGGGAGTGGGCAAGTAGATGTTCAGTGGGAGGATGACTTCTTTTCCATACACCAGGAAGTACGGGTAGGTGTTCAAATAAGGTTTAGATGTGACTTGGTAAGCCCATCAGGCATTGACCAAAGCAGAGTGCCAGTTTCGTTGTTCAAAGAATATGGTCTTTTTGATGATACAGATAAGTTTCTTTTTTTTGGATTGAGCAAGGCCATTCCCCTGTGGATAATAATTAGCTGAGTGTTTCAATATTATACCATTTTATAATGAAAAAGTATAAAGCTTTAACAAAGAAAAATATGTTGCATTGTCAAAAACAAGTGACGTAGGAACCCCAAACCTCGAGATGACGTTTTGTTGCAGAAAGATGATGACTTCCTTATCGTTCACCTGTTTTAGCGGAACTGCCTTTGTCCACCATGTGAAATAGTCTATAGTAGTTGGAATATAGCGATGTTTCTTCATTGAGTACGGGAAAATTTCCCAAATGATTTCCAAGCCCCACCGTTGAAAAGGTTCTTCCACTACAACACGCTGCAACAGGGCTACTAACTTCTAATTTCTACTGGCACACCTTTGATAAACTAGACACTTGTGGGCATAGGCATGAGCATCTTTGAACAATATAGGCTAGAAAAATTTGACTCACATAAACTTATGTGTTATAGTGTTTCCTGTGAAGTGTCCCCTACCTAGTCCGTTGTGGAGATCAAGTAATACCTTTTCTTATTAATATTTCACCTCCAAACACCTGAGAAATACTCCATTGTGGTGTTTTCTGAACAATGCCCTGCACACCAACTGATATGATAATATTTTAAGTCAGAGTGCCATCTTCTACTGTGTCGATAAGTGATATGGAATTTTTCCATGCTCGAGGTATTGAGGAACATCTGTGTGCCAAAATTTTATGTTTGTAGTAGGGAATGCTTGCTCAATGTTGTAAATTTCAATGTCTTCCTCTCATCCTGTGAGTTCTTCTTCTTCCTCTTTTATGTTTACTGCCTCTACTACTAATTTCCAAAGGCCATGACCCTTTATTATGTGAACTGGGTTGGGTTCTAGATCATATTCTTGTAACCTGGTCATCTAGTTCTCCCTCCTTTCGCCGAGCTCTTGTTGAACAAGTAGTGATCTGACTGCTGGGTGTGGAACAAAGATAACACAATGGTTCTTTAGCACATAGGGTTTGAATTTATTTACCACCTTGTACACTACATAATCTTATTTGTCCAAAATGGGGTAATTAAGTTTTTGTCCTTCCAGAATTGTGCTCATGAAGGAGATAGGTCATTCATTGTTCAACTCATCCTTCTAGGTAAGTACAACAACTAAACATGTGTCAGAAGAAAACTTATAGAGCAAGAAACCTTTACCAAAGTTTGGGCTCTATAACACGGGTGATTCTTCTATAGCTTGGTTTATACGAGCATAGTTAGAGAGGAACTTATAGAGGAAGTTGATCTTCCCTAAGAAGAACTGCATGGATTTATTATTCACTTGGTGGGGAATCTATGTGATAGTCGTGGCCCTATCTGAGTCTACCTTGATCCCATTTTTAGCAATGATGTGTCATAGGAGGCTACCTTCGAATACTGCAAAGATACTTTTATTGGGATTCAAGGATATCCCATATTTACAACATCGCTCAAAAATCTTCTTCAAATGGTGCAGGTGGTCTAACCTTTCTTTGGAGAATAATATGAAATCGTCATCACAAACCACTACACTTTGTCCAATAATCCCATGAAAGGTGATGTCCATGACATGTTAGGATGTTTCACCAGCATTGACTAGCCCAAATGGAATTCGTCAAAGTGTGAACATGCTCCACTTCATTATGGAAATTATAGTTTTTAGTCTGTTAGTTTCTTCCACTAAAACCTGGTTGTATCCTGAGAATCTGTAAATTAAAGAAAAATTTCGTCACCCATAATGTTTACATTACTTTCACCATGGACGACATGGGGTAGTTATCCCTGTCCGAGGTGCGGTTGAAATTTTGGAAATCTAGATCTCCTTGGACTTCTTTCTCATAGGAACCAAGTTTTATACCCACATTAAATGTCGCACCTTATAGATGATCCAAGCATCCAATAGTTCTCTCAACTCCTTTTGTATGAGGGACTCAAGAATTGGATGAACTTTCGTCAGCTTCTATCGAAATGGCTTGGCCCGTTCCTTGATTAGCATTACATTCTAGATGATTCACATCTCATATCTCTTGAGTTCATGATATGTCCACGTGAAGACATCATGGTACTACTTGAATAAGTGGATGAAGTATTTCTGCAGTTGTGGTGTGCAAGATGTACCGAGATTAACATACTTAAAATCCTTCTTAGTTCCCAAGTTGATTTTTGCATGTGACAGAGTGGAATTTTGGGCCTTGGCATTAATGGACCCTTGGAAGAAGTTCTACAAATCATACATCTTATCTAATGATACCAGACCCTTGGGGATGAGGTTCCCTTTACTTGCGTTGGTTGTATCCTGCAGTGCTTTTTCGTTCTCATCCTCTTCAATCGCTGCATCTTTGAAAACATTATCATTCACCATAAAATACAGTATCTATTGGTCCTCATCAAAAATGCATAAGTTAGTGCTATCTGCAATCTGCAATCGCATTACGCATTCTTCGAACTGAATTAATATTAATAGCTTGGAAGTGTGAGATGAGTCATTATACCTCTTGTTGATAACTTTTAAGATGAGTTTACACACAATGTATGGTGTTGTGTACCTAGCGCACCATGATTTTCTAGTCACCTACCACTTTTAGAATGGAAACTTTAAGGTTGATGGCCTTCTATAATTCCAAGATGAGTGCTTCGTACTCTGCAGTGTTATTGATGCACTCAAATTCCAAGTGGCCAGAGATCAAATGTTTTTTCTATAGTGGGTCTATTAAAATGCAATCAACTTTAGAGCCTTCTTGTGTCTTAGATCCATTGAAATACATAGTCCACATATCATATGTACAAGGACTATTTACTACACTAGTGCTACTACTACTACTAACTGTACAAATTTTATTATCGCAAGTTCGACATGGAAGGAGATCCAACCGTGTGTCTAGTGGGAGTGGGGATGGCTCTACAACATAACACCTCAATTGTGTCTCCAAAAAATAATTTCCAAATAATAGTTATGCGAAATCCACTGGCTTGTTATGTCCATTCAAGGGAGTCACTGTATCTTTCATGTATCTCTCTAGCTCTACTAGGATCTTATTGTACTACCCCTGTACGAAAGCCATAGGTGTGACTAGACTGTGGAAAAGTATTCTTGAAGCTTGATTGACCTATCTCTACTCAGTAACACTTTGTATGCTTCCAGAATGTCCACAATCACTATGTTGATACATTGGTGAACTCGTCCTTCACATGATAAACAGATGGAAAAATCTCTTTGTTCACCACATGAGTTCTGTCCAGATGAATAATTTGTGCATCTGTTCTTTCCCATTTAGCATTAATATTCTTTGCAACAAATAGTCGCATGACATTCACCGATGCACCTGAATCAACCAAGAAATTATGTACATTGAAATTGAGCATTTTGAATGTTAACAAGCATGGTGGGCATAGTGTGTTTCCATCCATCATGAGCACATTAAGTACAAATGTAAGAGAGTATGGAGACCTACTAGATCCCTTATCTGAAGAGGTGGCATTACCTGAATAGGTTTTCCCAAGTGTCAGTAGAAGGATGTCACGCTAGATCGTGATCTTTGTGAGATAAAAAATGGAGATGTTTACACAAACCTTCTTCATATTGTCTACAATGTTATAATCCACAATAGGAAGAATGACCGAGGTGTCCAGGGATGGAACTCTGTTTTTGGTTTCTTGAGGAATGGCTCTGTCTTTACCAATGTCAGAAACAATTTTCAGTGACACTGCTTTCCCAAACATACTCTCATTTTTATACGCTAAGTTAGCCGGAGGATTGAATTTCCTTAACATTTTTTCTTTGAATTTTTGTTTTGGCACCTCAATCATGGTGGTTGACCCTTGGATTCTTAAGTTGTATTAGTTTTTATACTTGTAGGTTCTACCATCACTCAAAGATTTCTCATTGGCAGTACTCTTCTGGGTTGTGAAAACACAATGATACATGTTCACTGCATGTCCAATGCTTTAAGCTTCATCAACTGCAGCAACTTCTTCCTTCTCTTATTCAGGCTGAGCCTGCTCCTCGAGCATGACTGAGTCAATGAACTGCCCAGCCATTCTTCTCATGATTTTTTTCCACTGTGGGCACATAATTTTTGAATGAAACTCATTATGAAGTGTGAAATATGAATTCGAGCCAATTTTTTCAATATTTGGGACAACATTGGAACTCTGCGCAGACTTTTCTTGTTGATTGTTGTTGCTACCAGAAGCTGAATTCCTTCATGAACACGAACTTGGGGGACTTACTTGTTTGTCCTTTATTTTAGTTTAGGCATTTCAGTGGTAAGGGACTTAACTAGGTGATTCAAACTTTCAAGATCATTTGGTTCTTTCTCCTTTGTCTTTCTCATAGAGGCCTAAGAACTCTTACCCATGTTCCTAGAATGTTTTGTTGATTCACCATTTAAGATGACTCCAATAGCATGAAATTCCTTCTCAACGGTGATAGCCTCTTCGTAGTTTTCTCTCAATGTCTATCTCATAGTTCACTTTACAAATTGCACAATATTTTCTGGCAAGGCAGAAGTGAGGTAATCTATGGTGATGGAGTCATGAGGTTTTGTGTTGTTTGAAATTTGTTCAAGATGTGACTGAACCTTTGATTGAAATATTTAACATTTTACTTATGCTCCAACTTAATATTACCCACCTCCCTTAATAACATGGGAGGGGTCTTATCTTTAGAAATTCTTTCATGAAAGATCCTTTTGAATCCCCTCCAATGTACATGGAAAAAGTCTGCATGAAGCATCATCGCAACGTACCTCAAGTGTCTACAGACGTAGATAAAAAATTTCCAAGTGATATTCAAACTTCACCATATTTTCAGGGTCATACCTCATCAAGATCTTCTCCACATGCCTTGACATCTTATGCAGGACACCCAGAAGTACTAGTGGGACCTCAGTCATCTAGTCCAGATTTTTCTCTACCATGTCTTCCTCTTCTTTTTCCTACTCTTCCTTTTCCAAATATAATGGTTGCTCTTCCTCTTCTTCTTCTTATTCTTCTCTACCTTCCCCACCAAAACTTGAACCTAAAAGAAATGGATTTCCTCTGTTACCTTCATGAATGAGTGGAGGCTCTTCTTCCCCTTCCACAGCATCTGCTAATTCTTCAAGAGTAGTGAGAACCACTTCTCTATGGGGTGAGACTACTATCCCTATGAGAGTGGTATTGTTTTTCATTTGAGAATATGGAATTTTGATTCCTCCCTAAACAAATCCAACAAATTTTACAAACTGGCGAGTGATGGGGCAGACGGCTAGAAGCTAGTCATACAGGATTTCACGTTCAGGCCTGGGCTAGGAAGAGTCACCAAATTCCAATTTACGAGTAGGGAAGGTTGAGTGAACGTTACTTCCTTGACCATAATATGGATTAGTGGGGTCATTGGGTTTACCATAAAATACTACATGGCCTCTTTGTAGCACCAAAAATATTGATGGTGATGGACCCACCAACATTCAGGAGATCTCCCTGATATGAAGTCCCAATAAGACCTCACACTATTTGGTGTAAGAATCTCATCTATTATGAAGGCCTAATTCCCAAATCCTTAAATATTTTCTTGTCTCTAGTTGTCACCATAGGAGAGTGATGCAATGGTATCTTCAAAAAGCAAGGGAGTGTGCCTCGTGAGTGTGTAATGCAACTATGCTAAGGTTCTTCTAGTGAAAAAGGGGAAAGAAAAGTGAACCCATAAGTGAGAGGTAATAGTACCACCTAGAAAGAGACACACATGAACCAAAAGGACCCTTCTAACAGCCATCAAAATAGTCCAAACCGGATGAGATGGTTGTGACAACTAATAAGCAAGGAAATATACATCTAATATCCAGTTGAATAGTGCACAACGAATATGACAATCGTTCCAACCAACAAGAAAGGAATTATATGTCTAGTATCTCGTGGAATATTCCACAAGGATAGGACAATGATAAAAACCATTACAACACATTCTCAATAAGATAAGCGCTAAAATAAAAAAAAAAATAGTTCAACTATTTTAGTACATGTGAAAGAAAACATGAAATACAAATATCCATAGAATAATCTTACAAGCATTCATAGCCATGCATGAAGAACGTGTTGGCCTTAAAAGACTTATGTTACTAAGAAAAAGATCCAAGACACATATTTACATTTTACATCACTAACCCCAGTAGTGGGACATTGGAGCCATCCACTGCTCCTCAAAGAACTAGTTGATCTCTCTAATACCTTGTAGGAGGAGCCAAGGTGGAACATCCCTTGCTCATACAATGAGGGGGTGTATATAACCAAGGGGTGATGCTTCCCCCTTGTGACTCTTTGACTACCCTCATGGTTGTTAAACTTCCTATGACTTTTCAACTTACATGACTCTTTATATTCATGTGTGTCCTTTGGACTTCTACTTTACAATACATTTGGTTAGAATATATATGGTCCACACTAGTGATGTGGCATATCAAAATCCATGACATGACCTGACGTGACACTGCTGACATGACATTGCTGACATACTTGATTATGTGCTAATGTCAAGCCATTGTTGCTACTAAGTGCTAGATGTGTTCTTGGATATTCTTTCTCTTCTTCTCTGCATAGCTTGGTGATGCAAGGTCTTCAATGATCTTCTGTATTGGAAGGTGGTTGCAAACTTGTGTCCCTTTTCTTTCTCTTGATAGGTCCATTCATAAGTTCAGCTAGAATTGAGTATTTATGCATGCTTCCCTCCTTCTTATCCTTCTTCATCATCTGGCCATTACCTGGTAGTGTACATGTTCCTGTAAATCACTCATGATGAGCCAATATGAATCTAAAAACTCCCTAGTCTAAGATGATACATTATTATCCATGAACTATGCCCATGACAAGTCACATACTAAGAGTAAGGGCTCAGTGACTACGCATTATGTAGTTCCAGTTGCTAGGGAGATAGCTTGACCATTGAGACTGCAAAGAGCACAACTCAGGCTTCACTGGGGAACTTTTCTACACAGTCCTCCCAGAGGGGGAAAAATGTGCAGTGCCCACTATGGGACAAAATTGTGCAGTTCAAGAAAGTAGCAGTTGCTCTAGGATGAGGCCCTGTGAGGACAAACTACATAGTTTCAAGAGGCAAGGGGGAACTAGGTACACAAGGCCTAAATGGAAAATCTGTGTAGTTTCTAGAGGCAATGAGTTCCGGCTGAGGGAAGGGCACTAGAGGAAGCATCTACATATTTTTGGATGCCAAGGGAATCAAGTCTCTCTATGCATTACATAATTCCAGTAGGCAAGGGAAAATCTTGAGGGTTGAAGGTGCGAACTGTGCAAAGTTGGGGGTTAAGGGAGGCTATGCACTCTAGAATTATGGAGAACCACAACCCTATAGGATAGTGTCTGCAAACTGTGTAGTTCCAGACAACAAGGTCACATTAATGTGGGTTGATATTGTGTAGTGCACAGCTCAAGTAGGATCAGTGATGCTAAGTTGCCTGATCTAGAAGATTTTCTGAAATGTCTAGTCCGGGAAAGGATATGGACTCATGATGAACTTGAACTGTGATCACACACCTAGCATACTTTGAAGACGTGACAACATAGATCATTGGAACAAACAAGAAAATCATTCCCCTTTGTGTGGCTGTCTCATGACAATATGCGACAAGTGCGATACTTAACATAGACTTTAGGACGATCGTGACCACACTTGTGCGACAACGCTCAAGAATTTATGTATGAGTGCAACAAATGTTTACATGGTTAGGAAAACTCACTTACACAAAGACCAACCTTTGAAACCACAATAAAAGGCTTGTAAATATTACATAACAATCAATCATGCCCAAATACAATAGTTAACCCAATAAGAAAATGGGGCCAAAGAACTTCAAGAAAGCTGATGGGATGAGCTTGAGTGTTTGCATTGATCAAGGAAAAGGCCAAGGAAGTCTCCAAAATTTGAGTGCAAGCCAAAATTTTGGAGGGTGTTCCAGCAACTATAACATGACTATATAGGAAAATTGCCAAAAAATTATAAAGCAAGTCTATGACATGTAAGGCCTCTGGCCGAATTGTACAATGTATATAACCCTATAGGGTTAAAAAATATTAATCAAAGAAAAGCCCAAATTAAATTAGTTTTAGCTCATAACAGTACACCATGGAGAACTCAAGAGAAAGAAACTATTTCAAGGTGTTGACTTGTAGGGACAGTGAGTCAAACAAAAATGGATGAATGTAATGCAAAATTCAAAATGTAAAGTACCTGCGGGAATTGCCAAGTCTCCAATATGAAATGATGAGGATTATAGGAATCACAAGTGAAGAGTTACATGTGTAATAGAGACCATATGGCCATAAATCCAATCGAAACGAATGACAGTTTTCTAAATGGCAGAGTGGCACTCTGGTAGAATGAAATCGACAAATGAGGTCAACTAAAGCCTAGAAGGGTAGGTTAAGGTGATTAGTATAAGCCATAATCCACCTCTTTCCTCATATCTCACAACCAATATCTCCACCATCAAATTTTCATAGGTACAAGAGTCACATGGGTTCACATGGAAAGAAACCATGTGGCCTATGACTACAAGCGCTATGTTTAAGAATTGGTCCAACAAACAAAACTATATTCATATCTCTCACACAAATGCAGCAAAGGAGCAATATCATAGTTAAAAGGTGTTAGTAATTAAGCCTATAATATGTGTATTGAAGTGGAAGTATGCTTAGGAATATAAGTCATTATATAATATGGACCATAAAATTTATGAGAGAAACTTGGTCCTTGTTGAAAGGTATGTTTTGGTTATAAGGTGTAAACCTTATACCTACAAGGGTTTAACGTAGTTTATATTGAATTTAATTCCATGTAAAGTTAGATATTATATTATGAAGTATGATGAAAATACAAATAAGTTGGAAAAAGACTATAAGAGATAAATAAGAACCTTGTCTTAGTAGTAAAAGGTTGAATTTTAATATTTCTATATGGATAAAGAGGAAATCCAAAGTTACCAAGACTAGGTTCAAAGGAATTTAAGCAATTTATTGAAGTCATTAAAGAATCTATAGTGCGACGTATTTAATAAAGGTCAAATGTAATAAACATGATGTTACTTTTTGGATGCTTATATCTAGAAGGATTTTGTATTTAGTATGCTAAATTGATGTATGTTACACTTAGTATCAAATATAATGTCCTTTTATGTTGTGATTTTAGTGCATTATTTGTGACAAAACAAAAAAGATGAGATTCTAAACCGGTCTCAAACAAAGATATTATCAATGATGTGATGATAGACATGGATGAATAAGTAGAGATGGAAATAAGCATAATTACAGAAGAAGATATTATAGGAGACACAAATAAAAGAGCAGACAATAGGCAAGAACTCCAAATAGAGAGGTAGATCATTCAAAGTTTAGTTAATTGCATATCAAATTCATTTTTCTTTTCTTGAATTAATTTTAATTCTTTTCTCATGACTACGAAATATATCAGTAATAACATAATGGGAATCAATTTCCATAGTGTTTTGTTGGTTACATATCAAACGTTTTTGGACAAATAAAATACAACAAGACCAATACTCCATGCATATTTGATAGATAATCAGGAAGACATGACAATAACAATTCTTGTGCCAATGTTATTTCTTGAATAGCATGAGGCAAAACTTATTGCAAATGTTGGTGTTCTACTAGAAATTTTGAAATAATTCCAAAGCACAAATATGATAATGGTGACTGTGGGAAAATTGTTTAACCAATTATCTCTAACATTGTAGGAAGAATCCGTCATGTTTCTAGAGAGTATAATTTTTTCCAAATATGACAATTAAAAATTTGTCCCATAGTCGAGATCAATTTCTAGTTCACACAATCAGTTTCATTGCAATTTCAAATCACAGACATGGTTGTAATATGTACAAGAAATCAACTATGGTATTCTGATTGGAACAGGGCAATAGTAAGCTTATATTTATTTTAATTTTTTAATCATAGTAAGTCATTGGCTGTTGCATATACAACTTACATGTATTGTTTTACAAATACAAAGTATGTGACAGATTCATGTACACAACAAAATTCTTCCAATATGTCATTCAATCCAAAGAAAATTGCAACAAATATTTTTTTCTCATCTTGTTAAAAAATATAGCTAAAAAAAGACATATTTTCCGTACTTCACAACAAATATTCATATGTTCATTGAAATCAAAGACGAAAGCGGAAAGTATGATAAAACTAGTTTCTTCAACGAGTGAAGTATGCACAACAAATGTATATGTATATATATATATATATATATATATATATATATATATATATATATATATATATATATATATGTAGAGAGAGAGAGAGAGATATTTTATTTTAGGTTGCTAACTCTCATTTTTCTATATCAATTTCACATCATTTCCAAGGACTATAAACAAAAACTAGTGCATATATGAATCCCTTTGAGATTGCATGTTTGAAATAAAGTAGTCCAAATATAAATACTAAAACTATGGATGAAGCTACATCTTATTGTTCCATTTTTAGGGAAAGTTGTCACTTTTTTTAGTTCCATTGGTTAAAATATATGGTACATGCAAACGACAAGACTACAACATATTTTATTCTATGAGGTGAAGAAATAGAAAAAAAAAAAAATCCTGACCTAAGAAAATATTCCTATTAGCAATATTGTGCAAACAAATCATTTTTTATTAATATGTTGTCTAATTTCTAGATCCATGGCATATTCCCAGTCAACCACGACAATGTAATTTTGTGTATACAATGATCACAATCTTTATATTCATTATCGTGCAAACTAATGATAGTATGGTTCTCTTTAGTTGCATTTTCAAGAAATATACAAATGGTATTGTAGAGATGGTATAGCATAGTTAAACTCATGAACCTGTATTATTGTCGAGTTATCAAAATCAAGAAGTGTTTTATAGCAGGTGCAGATATCCCTATTACTAGTAACTAGTAAGACTGAATTACCAGTGACTAGTCGCAAGAAGTGAGGGGGTGTTTGCAAATTTTGACCTCTATAGTTCCAATATTAACTCCGCCTTCTACATTTTTCTTGATGATTTTGACCATTACTAAAGATTTTTTTCCAATCTTTTGGATGGTTGAGATCTTATTTCACCCTGTGGTTGCCTAATATGTAGTTATTAACATTGTATAAAGATGTATTTCAATAAATTTATTTGTTTAAGTTCCATATTTTGTATTATGATATTTACTTACATTATATATACTCTAACATTTGCAGTATATAATGTGTAGCTAGCTCATTATCCTATGCCGTGTGTATTTTTTTGTAGTGTGATTTCTTGCTTTGTTTTATTTATTTATCAAATTTTCAAATCATATGATGACTGAAAAAAATACTAGAAAAAGATTTTCTTTCACACATATTTTATGTTGACATATACTTTTCCATCGCACATGACTTCTTTATAAAATAAATAAGACAAGTTAATTTTACAATGTAACTTTTCCTCAAGGAAGGAACAAGATCCATCTGTTTGCAATTGATAGCATGTAATTTTTTCGTAACGGAGGGAACAAGACCTATCTATTTGCAATTGTACAATTTCATTAGGATATGAAAGAAAATACTTTTAGAAATAAAATTTACATTAGTTTGATGATCCAATTTTTCATAATTTATAAAATTTATGTCCCATGAGCATGATCAAAATATAGGTGATGTACCATCCCCTGGTAACCTCGAATGAAAATGAATGGAGTAAGAAAACTTTTATAGCATTTTACAACGTGTAACTTCCTGAATTACTTTCCACATTCCTTCAATCACCACTAGAAAAACCATCATCATTACATAGAGTAAACATTTTTAAAGGAATAGTAAGTTACACAACCATTAACTACCAATGTTGTAGCATATTAGCTTAAACATCTTGATGTAACCTTGCATCAATTCAATGATTCTATTAACTCATCTAGTTAATCATATTCTTGATAATATACATATCACATCATGTAAAGAATCAACATCATAAAAGTTTCACAACAGGAAACCACACCATTAGACATCGATATACCCTAGAAACCCCGTAGGGTGAAAACTAGAAAAAAATTAATTTGATTATTAAATGCTCATGAGTGTGTTCACCCCTCACTCAATGGTTATAAGGGAGTCCATCCCTTGACCATTGTCATGAAATATTACATATAAATATTATTTTAAATTAAAAATAACTACCTATAAGCTATTGCAATCATCATGATCTCATTTACCAACGAATCCTCAGTATGTATATCTTTATGGTCTAGTTGTTCCCATTAGTGGATCATCTTGTAGTTGGAATTCCTCAATCTCCATGGATCAACAAATATTTACTTGCCACAATGTTAAACATTAACTATCCTTTGCACAAGTCATCATATGTTCGTGCCATTTTTGTTGTCAACAAACTTTGATAGCATGATAAGATAAAATATTAATCAAGCATTAATAAATCCTTATTAGTGACACTTCAACATCTATTCGAGTGCATACATACAACATAAACAAAATATCATTACATGCCATTTTTAACATCACTACACACACATTAATAAAAAGCATATAACTATTAAGCAATCCTATAGATTAATACCACATTCACTAATATTCACCTCACACAAACACATACTCTTTTGCAAAGGCAAACCACTTCAACTATTCATTATGTTTGAAATGATACTAGCATCTTAGCTTTCATTTGTTTGCATGTAATCAAATAAACTTATATAGAAGAAACTATCCCCTTTATTATTTCTTGTGCATGCAACTATGCATTCTTTCCAACAAAACTAACACAATACATATTACTATTATGCATGGAAATGCATATCCCTTTCCAACGAAATATAACATAATATATCTTATTCTCATGCATGAAACTACATGTTCTTTCCAACATCATATTTTCCAAGGAGATTTATTCACAATAGCTATTATACATGAAAAATCACATGCTTTATTCCAAAATAGAGCTAACATACTAGTTACAATTTCTCACATGCAACTACTTGTTATTTCCAAAATAAACTCACATGATAGCTATCCTTCTTGCATGTAAAGAACATCTTTCTTTCCAAAGGATTATAATTGAAAAAATAATAATCACATATTCTTTTAAAATAAAAACATGGCTACCTATCCTTATACAAACTATTCCCATACAATGTTTTCTTGAATATGACACAATAATTATCCTTCTTGCTTGCAAGTACATAATCTTTTCCCAAAATATCTCTATCCCAACCCTGTTTATTTTTGGTATATGCGAGCACATGTTATTTCCTCACAGAAATTTTCATAATATATGATACTTATGGGTCTAGCTACATATTCCTTGTAAATAACAATAAACTAAACACATTTATCGTCAGGCTTAAAGCACAATATAAATATTAAACTATGCATAAATTTAAGGCTAAGAATATTTTACCAATCTATGGGACTCAATCTAATTTATTGAAGAATGTTTTCATCAAAGGCATGTGTCTTCCCATGAATGAACTAAGTGAGAGCATCCATACCTTTAATATCCCACCCTTTTTATGCAAAATATAATTATAATAGAATTAAAAGAAAACTACCATACATTATGTCTTTGTGCATGAGGTTTGCATATATATAATTTTACATATTTAACCCCATTTATTAATGTACTCAATTTTTAAACAAACATACAACATCTCAAAAGAACTAAGATTATCTCGACATCCATATATCTAAGTAGATATATCAAACCATAGTGCATGTAAAATCATGAAATATTAAGATGCATGCAAGTAAAGGTAGAAAGGCGTAAAAAAAGGCATAACAAGCCAATAGAAATTAAGAATGAAAACCATATGACTATCTTCCAAATATTTTATGTAAATGCATAATATTTCCAAGATATCTATCATAATGGATTATTCCTTTCCTGCAAGAACAACATATATAACCAAGTAGAGCTTGATTCTCGACTTGTGGGATATGATGAAGAATGCTAAGGTTTCATTGCGCTCTACAACTAAAGGGATAATACACAATGGGGTTGCGTCTCACGTCCAGTATGTCAAAGGATAGATCTGGAGCATCTCAAATGTCTCGGATGGGTCAGGGAACCTTGGATTCTCTCCAAAACCTCTTTTTCTTTCCAAATCTAAACATTCTAAGGTCTCTCAGAGAGAGGTGAATACTTTTCTTTTTATTAGTTTTTATTTATTCGAGCTAGATCTGCACCTACTAACCCATGACATAGATCATAGAGATCTCCCTTCTATGATGTAAGTGGGTGGATATATGCATGCATAAGCACACCCACCGAGAGCTCACAAAAATTAATTGGGGTTTCTCTTTTTGTCGTCACAGATGCTCGATAGGCCCAGGAATTATCAAAAAATTAAAAAGCCTCTACATTGATAAACTGATGCATCCTAGATCTATCCTTAACATTGTTGGCTGACATATATCCAAAGATATTTTCACCTCTATATAATGTCTTAGCAAATCCATTACAAGAACGTAAACAACAAACTGAATGTAGCACAATGATATCTGTATTTTCTACAAAGAACAAATCTATCCTCGGATGAGATTTATATATGCATGAGAAAACGTCAAATTGCTAGATCTACACATTTGATTCATATTCATACAAAGAAGGGATGGGAGATCGATGAAATCTTATGTATATTGTGGATAAAATCTTCTTAGTACTATATACTAGATCCAAAAACCTGAATACCTCGGTGACAACTCCAGCCGCACACACCTACACTATAAGGTATACCAACCTCAGAGCTACCATAGTGAATCTAGGGTATACACTCATCCTTGGCATATCTAATTCTAAACGAGATGTATTAGGCCCTAATCTAAGGTCTCCTGAATGCTTCTCATTGAATCTTACCTCAAACTTAATAAATCATATAACAGCAAGGATCTTGCAATTGACAAATGTACCCACAATGCAATCCCTACTACAGGCAACAAAAACATCATACGACACCGATCTGGATCCTGAAACATCTCATATCCAAGAGATAAAAGAACATAATTCCTTCCAAATTTTATTAAACTCCCCTTATGGTAACTCATCATTACTATGGGTACAGGATTCTGACAAGGTCTCTCAATTGAAGAAAAATATTATGCAAAATATGGGTTATCCATCACACTTGCAAAACTTGATATATGTTGGATGATCACAGTCTACATGAATACAACATTTTACCTACGACCACCATCATCCTCAATCTGAGATTGAGAGGACGAGCAACGGGATCAAGTAAATCAAAGGGAGTAGGAGGTGTTGTCATATCAACATTACCCAAATGTACAGAACTGAATCAGGAACACATAAATGCTAGTATATCCTTCAAAATCATCCTCCAAGGGAAAATAATAGCTACAGTGAAACCAAAACAATCACATAATATTCAAAGCCCATACATAGTGGAGGAAGAAAATTATGTCCCTAAACTGATCATAGATATTCCACTACCTATGAAGCACAAGAAATCATCTGCAAATTCAACAGCTTCTAGCTAAAACCAATGGTCTTTTCTACTAGATATTCACCAAGTGGACAACAAATTGTCAAATACACCTCTGCTCCAAAGGTTTCTTCATTATAAAGTTTGCATCATCAAAGGAACAAGAAGTTATCCTTTAGGAAGGCCCATGTTTTCTGGGATGGAAGGACTTTTCATCACTTCATGGTTCCCATGTTTTGATGCTAATACCATGATTGGATCAAGAATGTCATATTGGGTTAGGCTACGTAACCTTCCCCTCTATTTCTGGCATAATCAAGTGCTACAAGGCATTGTGAATATCTTAGGACAATTCATAAAGACATAAATACAAAGGATGGAAGAACGAATCTGTAATTTTGTACAAATATGTGTGGACGTGGACCTCAGTAAAGGCCTACCAGATCACATTCAACTGTCACACAACAAGATTATTTGGTCTCCATTCCTATATTTCGAGAACACAGCCTTAAGATGTTGAATATGTCGATAAACATGAAATATACAAAATACGTGTCTTCATGCCCAGAAAGAGTAGCGAAGGAACAAGAAACCAGGGAAGCAACCCAAATGATGAAAATATCCCCTAAATGAGCTAGAGGAGGAAGAGGAAGAAGTATAAAAGTATCCCATTCCAAATGTGGAAGGAAAAAATATAGAAGAAGAAGGGAAAGGGAAAATATCTCAAGAACCATCAAAATTACAGATCACTATGGCGCAAATTATGAGGATGCCTGAAGCAATGGACACTGGAGGAAACAAACATCATCATGCATATGATGATTTAGATTTAGACAAGGATACTTTAAGAATAGAAGGAAATCATCTAGCTATTGTTTCATCCACACCATCCAAAGGAGAATGGCGGAAGGTTGAAAATAAGAAATGGACAAAACTTTAACTTTTTCTCTCCATCTATTAGTTGATTTTTATGTACGAACTTACGATCATCAGTCTTTGACTAGATGATGGAATGATTGCAGCCATATACAACATTTAATTTTGTTTTCATTAATAAAATTATGATTTTTTCCTTGGGAAAAACATATATAACCAAGCACGAAACATATTATTTCCCAAGAACACTAACACATTAGCTAATATTTTTATGTACATAAAAACCTATTCCCTTCTAGGTAACTATCATCATGGCTATTGTTTTGTGCACATATACAAGTATTATTTTCTAAAAGAAATCATAATATTTTCTCTTTCCATGCTTGCAAGAGAACATATTTCTCTACAAGAAACTAAATGCATGATAACTACTCCTTAAAACATGCAAGAATGTATTTATTTTCAAAAAAGGAAACGTATAATAGCTATTTTTATTGCACGAAAAAGAAAATACTTATTTTCAAGAACTCAAGTGTATAGTAGCTAATTTTTAATGTGTGAAAACATATAAATCTTTCCAAAGAAGACCAAAGTTAAAGCTACTATGATTGCATGCAAATGTACATTCTTTCCAAAATAGGGATGACACAAAATTTATGAAATAGATTCATATGAAATCTTTCCACAGTCAATACTTATCTTGGAAACCATTACAGCTGATGAACCCTATCCAAACTAAGCTCAATTGAGCGGTAATAGTAGATCTCTATGCATGCCTTAAAAGGATTTCCAAGGATATCTTTTGACACATAATTTGACTCTTGAACACTCATATGTGCATTCACATTTTCTCACATCTCACCTCATGATGCAACATTTACAAGATTCCCCTTTTCTAAAAAAACATTCACGTGATTCAAAACTGCGACCAAGCCTATGTGAGAACTCAGGATTGCGTGGAAACAATGCCAATGAAACTGAGGTGTGGAGGGAGTCGATTACAAAACACACAAGATGCTAAAAAAAGTCCAAAGAATTCTATCTAATGAGTTGAATTTTACACGAAGGGATCTTGGAGCAGAAAAGACTCTCATGGCTTTAGTAGTATACATCGCTTCCGAGTTAACCTTGTTGGTGTTATGCATGGTAGTAGTGGTGTACATAGTAACCTTCATTTACACTACAAATACCAAGGATTAGAATTGTCCTATGTGATGGTTTTGAGCATCAACCTCCCATCATTCAAAAATGCCTCTGAATAATTCTGGTATTCCTCCTTTAAGATTCAATGGTAAGGGTAAGAGGATTAGTTATACAGGCTTCTTCATTTCCAACTGTTTCATCAAACAAATTATTATTGTAACTAGTAAAAACATTTGTCACTTAGGGGTATTATAGGTGATGGAAGCTTATTGGAGTATTCTACTACATGTTTTGAAAACATATTTCTTTTACTTCCTCTAGAAAATTGTAATAAATATTCTTTAACATTTACTAAATTTCAAAATTGGATTTGGTAACAATTTCTTTATTAATCAATGATGGTTCTTGGAGGTTGGAACTCCTCCTCATTATGCAGCAAGAATGGAGGACTATTTTCTTGCTTCATGTTTAGAAATAGTTCTTCCGATTGTGTTCTTATGGCATCCATTTCATCTTCTAGTCACCCAATCCTTTGTTGAAATTCCAATATGCTATTCATCAACATTAATATATCTCACCTAAGAATTAAGATAACTTGGATGAGAATTAATATATATTGGCTAAGTACACATAACTCTTCCTACATTATTCTTCAATTTCTCCCTTCGGCCATTTCTCTCACTATTAGAACTACAATAGTAATAGCTAGACAATGTTATTCTAACTAAGTGATAGATCACTCCTCTCACCCACCCTCCTCTGTTCGGCTTACCAGTTCTCTAGAACTACTATGATAAGGTCTAGTGAAATACCAAATTAATAATGCCAAGAATATCAAAGTCCTAAGACAGTTTCCATTTAAAATAATTTTGAGTTAAATCCAAAATAATTTTATAAGACACTTTACTACAAAAATATTTCTAACAACGATAATACCAACAAGACTTAGAAAATTAAAAAAATAAGACATATTATAAAGAAAATACTGATAACACTTGTGATTTTTAGAAAAAAGAGGAAGAAAACCACTTTCTTATAGCTTTTAGAAATGATTTCAGTGCTAACGAGCCTACAACAAGATTTACAAGATTCAAAAAATAATAGACATTTAATAAATCATACCTCAACAATGCTCGTCAATTTTACAACAAGTGAAGAAAACCACTTTACTAGAGCTTTTATAAATGAGTTCAGATCCAATAGGCCTACATATAGTGCTTCGGAGGCCATAATCATCTAAATCATGAATTAACAGCAAATTTTTAAAAGGACATTTGACTACTATCAATTTTAATGGTATTCATTTACCACTAGCTATCAACAATTTGGCTAGTAATAATTTTTCTGATCTACAATTATAAAATATTATTCCGATATCGATTACTATAAACCATATTTATTTTTCTTAAATTCGCACTCGACATATTCCAATTCATAGGATTTTGTTTCCTCATTGTTGTGTTTGGTATGCTTTAGAAGTGGATATCAACATATTATTTTATTAATATGCTAATTATGATTCTATATGGATTTACGTAATGATACAATGACATTTAAACATTGATTTTACTAAAATGGATTATTGTTTGTTTACGGAAATTTTATTTTTCATGCTAGTTTGAACGTAATGTTCAATCTAGGATGGATCTCAATTTTTTTTTACAAAAACACAAAATAATATTTCGTCACAAAATCAAAAAACTTAATGCTTAATCCTACATTTAACTAAATCTCCCCTACCAATAAATGTAAGTTTTTTCGGCATTTATTGGATGAATCAATGTGTAATCAAGACATTGTTTGGGTTCTTAATAACATTCAGTCTATCAGGTTGTTTCGCTACTAGCCAATGTTATCTTATCAAAATAGGGTCAATGAATCTTGATATTTGCATTTTCCAGACATTAAGTGTACTAGTGATTTAACATTTGTGAATTGAACACTTATTATCCAATATTAAATTAAGTGTGCTTCTAATCCGTGTGAGGAAGACATGTTGTGTGAGAGAAAAGGTGTGTAGAGTAAGGAACACAAATTTTCTTCTAAAAGGTTTGGCACTTTCACATACATTCTCCCTCTCCACAATTCTTTTACACACTTCCCTTCTATATAATACTACACATCAATAAATTAATTAGCAGGTTTGGCTTGTTAGATTTTATGGCATGAAAATTTTGGTTTACATGTATATTGGATGTGGAATAAAAGTGGATGATTAACTATCTCCACAACCCAATTTTGTAACTTGACTTAATATGGTGGATAAAATTTAAATTTTTACTATGTAGAATAATGGAGCACATTCCACATCTCTTCATGAATTTCCCATTGACACATTTCTTTGACACATTGACATTTTAACTAGGAACTACATGGGTACTTTAATTTTCTACCAATTCATGTTAGGTTAGAAACTAGTATTTGAAAATTATTCTTAGTTTTAAAATTTTATAATTTTAATATAGATTTTAGTTTTAATTTTATAATTTTAATATAGAACACCATCCGAGCTGAGAACAAAAATAACCTACCCAGGTTTGCAGTCTGATGAACTAGGACATAGTCCTAAAAGAAACTATCTAGATGAATAGTCACACACTGCAAAAGAAAATTTATAATACCCCCATGATGCTAATCTGAATAAAGATACACAACCATAAATCCAATCTCCTAGAAATTCCTACTCATTTTGGACCTTCAATGTCTAAAAAAAATGTAAATAGATAGTCGAACGACCCAATTAAACAAAAACAAAATAGAGTAACAATGATCAAATGAAATTTGAGCATATAAGTGTTTCATGTTACCTCATTATTGAACTACAAATCTGAAAGGGGTTTATTATGTAGCTCTCCACATGCCCTCCAAAAAACAACAGAATAAAATTTTATCAGACTTACTGAATAAATAACATTCAATTCCCATGAGTAACATGCATCTATATAACTCTTTTTAATTCATTGTCTATACCCTACATCAATGTAAATCACAACAAATTTGTTCGTTGCCATACTCTGGGTGTAAGAAATTATTTCTCCCATATTTTTGTAAACCAAAAAATATTTCCCTAATTTATTTTTTTTATTTCTGAGAGGTTGTAAAACACTTCTAAAATAGGAAAAAAAGGAATTACATTATTCGTAGCTCTAGAGACTCTAAAAATGTCTATGATGATTGTGATGAGTGATTTCCAAACATCCTCAATCTAATCAATATTTGCAATAATAGAATTGAACTTGTTTTATTATTTTTTTACTTCCAAGACCCAATATGCATGATAAATCTACATTCCCCACCAATTGCATTTCTTTCAATGCCTATAAAAATAGTTGCAATGAATAAAGCATAATTAATTCATAATTATTATATTTCTAAAGTAATTGTAAATTTCAATATTGCATAAATATAGATAGAGAAATTAGTAAATATTGACTATATTACATGGAATCAAAACAAAGGAAATAAGTCATGAAGCTTGGACAAATTACAATTGATGCTTTATTACATTCAATGTGATTTTCTATAAGTAACCGATGTAGCATATAGAAATATACCCACATGGATTCTAAGGTAGTATTTATAAAGTGATCATCATGATTACATTACTTCAGAGACTTCTCTTCATATGCACATAACCTAAGTAAACACAAATCTCAAATTGAATCATTTACAAATACTTAAGTATTTTTCCCAAGAAATCCTAGAGTTGTTGTCACCCCATTTTCTAATTTCTTATCTTAATGGTTGCTAGCTTTGAGCATTGAATAAACAATAATCATAATCAACTACCTCCTTTTATATTGCATTAGAGAGGTCTCTCAACTTCTTCATCATCCTTATTCATAATAAGGTGATAACTGAGTAGATAAGACAATGATTACTAAAAATGCACTTACCATAAAGAGTACATGTATAAGTTGTGAGTTTTTGAGAGATGTTAATTGAATTGCTACTTTGTGCTTTTCTATGTATTGAACTTTGGCCTTTATTGTCGCAAAGGTTATGGGTTTACTTAATGATGTATATTTTGTCATGCTACATTCTACAATGTTGAAACAAGAATACTTAAGCTTCATCTTCCATCTGAATTTTGGATTCTAACAAGGGTATATATTTCATTGGCCTATGTTCCATCATTCATTCTGACTTTGACAACATTTCGATGAGAGGAAACGGTTACAATTTCTTCTTACCATAAACAATGTAACAATGTGACAACTCTATGCATGAAGAAATAAGAACCAAGAAACAAGAACCACTAGCAAAATTCAATAGCTTTTTATTTTCCTAAGCTCTAAATATATGACAATTTTATCATTACTCTTGTATGAATGCTTATTATTTTGATAGTACTTTCTATTAAGATCACAAAAGATATTTGTTGATCATAGTATTAGGCATTAGTTAAGTTTGTTATATCTGCTAAGACACGCTATGGGGTGTTGACATGTGCATAGGGGTAATGTATACAGAAGTGTAGAAATGAGGGAAAAGGGTTGTCCCACACGTATACATCTTCCATACATCCTTCCAATTTTCCAGAATGGATTCTAGTTTTGAAGCCATGTAAACCTTCTAAATTTGTTTACGACATGTAAATACTATTATGCACTCTAACAATGCCTTGGTTACATGTTGATTCACCTAATAAATGTTGAAAAGACTATTTTATAATAATTATGGATAACATTTTTTTATTTTTTAACAAGTAATGTTTCAATAATGTATTAGAGTAAATGTTATTAAGCATTGGAATGATGTCTTGATTGTGGGAAATTCAATGAATAAATGGTTACATTTACTGAGAAGGGATATTTTGTTAATCATAGGATTAAGCTTTAATTATTATTTTAATATTTTATCAAGCACTTGAATGATGTCCTGATTACATGTTGATTTTCCAAATAAATTTCGAGCAAAGCTACATTTACCAAAAATAAAGCTTCTATTAATTCTAAAATTAGGTCTTCATTACTTTTTTTATATCTTTTGTTCCTTTCTAAGAGAGGTTGATTGAATCTATGTATAATTTTACTAAAACATTGTTAGTAAACGAGGCAAGGTGTGGAGAAGTGTGCAGAGGGTGTCTGCACATCATCTCAATTTGTTATAATGGATATTGGATGTAAAGCCTTGTGCATTTTCTTGACTTGTCTACAAGAAATAAATTTTATTAAGAACTCGAACAATGTTTTTATTATGCATTGATTCCCCAAGCAAATATCAGAAATAAGATTTTATAATATCAATAGATTTAATATTCTTGATATTTTTATGTTAAGTTATGGTATGTTCTATGCTTATAACAGTTTACTTCTTTTTCTTATTATATTCCACAGATTAGCAATCACATGTACATAAAGTAAAGTGCAGATAGAACATTAAACGATCGACATAAAACAAGCCAAGACAAGAGACACAATATGTGGCGGCTAGCCAGGGACAAACCCCACAATGTGTGGGGAAACCATTTGATCAAATCTTCTTTTATCTTCAATAATTCAACAGAGAGAAATAGTACAATAAATTTAATTCACATCAGCAGTAGCAAACCCTAGATCAATAGCATCAGCATTAGTGACTTCAATATCAAACTAGGGCAGACGATATCTCACAAACCGTCCATTGGATTGACTTCATTCCACCACCAAAAGTTGAGGCTTCCAAAGGAGGTTCAGATGAATCTACAACGCAGTTTAGATGAGGAGATCTTCTAGGCAACGTAGGTCAATCTTTACTTCTGCAGTTACAGCTTCAGTTTCAACAGTTTCTGGCTTCAAACTAGGGCAGTCGATATCTTGCAAACCGTTTGTCGGATTGACTTCATTCCACCACCAAAAGTTGCGGCTTTCAGAGGAGATCTAGATGAACCTACAATATAGTTCCAAAGAGGAGATCTTCTAGTCCACGCAGGTCAATCTTTACTTCTGCAGTTGCAGCTTTAGTTTTAGCAGTTTCCGGCTTCAAACTATGGCAATCGATATCTTGCAAACCGTTCGTCGGATTGACTTCATTCCACCACAAAAAGTTGCAGCTTTCAAAGGAGATCCTGATGAACCTACAATGCAGTTCCAAAGAGGATATCTTCTAGGCCACGCAGGTCAATCTTTGGATCTGCAGTTGCAGCTTCAGGTTCAACAACTTCCGGCTTCACATGTGTGAGAGAGAGACCCATTTCTGCGCAGTAGAGAGAGAGAGATGTGATTAGAAGAGTGAGTGTAAATGAGGAAAATTCCTCTTATGTTTATACACAATGTTGGTGTTTAAGTAGATGTGACTGTTAGGCTTCTGAGCCTACATGAGTTGTAGGTCAGCTTGATAATAATTCCATAATCAAAATAAATTCATATCTCCATGAATACTTATCGGAATCCGATGATCTTTATATCAATCCTACACCTCTTGACGATATGAATCTAATAAAAATATTATCAGCCATGAATAAGATGACCCACATGAAGTTTTTCCCTGGTTTCCAATTTTAACACTCCCTCTCAACCAGGGAGAATTTTATCTACAATCTGTCTATCGGTCGTTATTATTCATCCACCAAATGCACTGCCCCATACAGCCTGACCCTTGCCCTGCTCTACTCTATTCTGCATGTTCTTCTTTGTCTTGTTCTGCCTTGTACTGATTGACACTGTTTTTCTCTGTTCTTCCATTATTCTGTTCTGCTCTGCTTTTGTCTGAATTATGAAGAAGAAGAAATGATCGAGGATGTATCATACTGACTCAAAGTCAGTCTCAGAGTATGTACCACTGGTCCCAGACCAGTCTCAACCAACCCAAAGTCAGCGTCATAGTGAGTACAACTCCACTGGTCCTAGACCAGTATCATCCTCCACTGACTCAAAGTCAGTCTCAAAGTGTGTACCACTAGTCGCAGACTAGTCTCAACTGACCCAAAGTCAGCTTCATAGTAAGTACCACTCCTACCATTGGTCCCAGACTAGTATCATAGTCTCAGAGAGTGTACCACTAGTCCTAGACCAGTCTCAACCAACCCGAAGTCAGTGTCATAGTATGTACCACTCTCACTGGTCCTAGACCAGTACTGCACTGACATGAAGTTAGTCTCGGAGTATGTACCATTGGTCCTAGACCAGTCTCAACCGACCCAAAGTCAGCATCATAGCATGGTACAACTCCTACCGTTGGTCCCAAACCAGTATCATTAATCCTAGATCAATGGAGGTCATCCTAGCGTAGGGAGTACGGTAGATACAATGACGTGTCCATCTGTACTACTATGGTGCCTAACTTCATTTCCCTACTCGTTGATCAGATGAGAGGTACTTCCCATGAGTCCCAGACTGCATGGGTAGGATGCCTCGACAGGAGAACTAATCAATCCTGTCCTCACAGGAGAACACATCAATCTTACTACAATCGCCATGGAGAACACATCAATCCAGGCCGCCATGGAGAACACATCAATCCATGCCTCACAGGAGAACACATCAATCCTACTACAATCGCCACAGAGAACACATCAATCGAGGCCTCACAGGAGAACACATCAATCTTGCTACATAGGAGAGAGAATCATCTTGTTCCACAAGAGACCGAATCATCTTTTCCCACAAGAGAGTGAGTCATGTTGTTCCAGTGCGGACCACCAGGGGAGGGTGGGTCACCTTGTGGTCATATGTTGCTCCAGTAAGAACTGAAAGCCCTCAGAGCTCCCAGAGCTCAATGTATGCAACATTCAGGACCCTTGTACAAGGGTTTCTTGATGACTTCAAGTCGTTTGGGAAAATCACAAATTAGATCTTTCCTCGAGGTTTCGACAAGGTGTATCGACCTGTACATCATCTCAATGCGATGGAGCCTCCTTGCTCATCGACTTACCATATCCCAGATGATGTCTATCTGCTAGAGCAATCGAAGAATATGGGATTCCTCAATAATTGAATCCCACCTCTGGTTACTACAGAGAATCACAATGGTATGTGTTCAAACAGCTCACTGAAGAGCTTCCCCAACCAGGCAGCTTCATACAAGATCATACTCGTAGATATGTAACTGGTCTCGGTGGTGCTTATGACAACTAACTTCTGCTTCCTACTCATCTATTATATCTGTTACCAGGAAAAGTGTCTATTTAGAACTGCTCTATCCCACTAAGGTGTGACAGCTGCCTTAGAAACAAACAGAGAAAACTACTCTTGTATTTCCTTTATGAATTGAAGATAGAAGGCTATAGAAAGAACCGACCTGTGTCTTGCACTAGTCCTTTGATCCAATCCCTCTCTTCTTTGACAACTTCCAGCTACCTGCTCCCTTAATTGCCCAGCTTCACCAAGTTCCTGTAAGATCACAGAAGAAGAAAACTACACAAAGACATGGATCTATATTCATAAAAATCTTAGGATCAGATTTAAGCTAAACATACAAATGTAACAAGCATCAATGATACACAAGCATGTAGGAGAAACTCAAATATTTTTATTGGTATAACAAGAAGATCTAGGAGGAGTTACAACTGATGATTCCTGATCCAGTATCAACCTCCCAGAAAAGAAGCCCCTTCTTCACCTCCAACAAAGCATCAATCACCCAATACTCTGATATCTATCTCAAAACCAACAACAATTCTTTGCAATATACAAAATTCTAGCCCCCGGATCTCTGGGATGAGGGATCCATATATATATGTATGCAAGGAGGATGAGTCAGCTTATGATTTGACTAGTGTCTTCTCTCTGTTAGTTCTTGCTTCCACTTGGAGACTGAGAGCCTCTTACTCATCCTTGGTCGAACTCAGTGAGGCAAGTGTCATTGGAGAAGATTCTGGAAGCTTCCATTGTCTTTCCACCTCGTGGAATGGCACTGCCATTTGTCATTTCCCGCTCAACGCAACCTGATAGTGCATTTAGGTGCGTTGCAATGCACCCAGCTAGTGTATTTAGGTGCTATGCAACGTACCTAGCCAGTGGAGTAGCTGAAATGATCCTGATTTGACTGCTTCTGAGCGGTTTCTGGTGGAGAACTTCTGGGAGAAGCTGTAATTTGTTGACCTTGTTCCTTTAGGGGTTGGAACAACACTTTTAGGGACTTAGGAGCCCTTAGTTTATGGAAATTTCATGCTTGGTGCTGCAAGGCACAAAAATGTCTATAACAGTTTCCCCCTAAAGTATGAGGTCGTTATTTGGGTGAAATGCTTTATTATGAGGATCCGAAGTTCTTTCAATGTTGGGAGGAGACCTGTAATAAGATACAATACAATACATTATCTTCATACTATTTTTCATGATCTAGTTGAGGCAGGCATTCCCATGCTTAGCTTTATAAATTCATTTTAATGTACATAGGACAGACAATCGTCTGAGTGTAGACTGATGATTCTGATAGAGCCATCATCCTTTTGGTAGGATGATTATCTGTGCTACAGTGTTGTACATTTAATGTCTTTATTTTCCTGAATATATATATCGCAGCCTGGATGGATGAAACTAGATTCGGGGTCTTCAATCTCGTCCGATCTTCACTCGAAGTAAAAGTCGATCCATGTGAGAAATGTTCTGAAGTCGAACATGGAAAGACATCGCTTGAGTACCAGTCAATGATGTAAACTGTTAACAAGCGCGAGAGGAATCACCGATAATGATAATGACCCTCAAGGTACTACAGTACAATTCACGTGGTGTGAATAAAGGACTTGGCGTCAAACACCACGCAAAATCTTTTGGTCGAAGGCCATTGATGTAAACCTGTCACCAGAAGTGAGAAACTTGCCATTGAGGCATGCAAGCTTCAAAGTACTGAATGGGGTGTTCCTAGACCAACCTCTTGGATAATGAGCTGATGTTGACAAGAAGTGATCCGTCAAAGGAGGGCCTTGATGAATCCCACATCAATGACACGGAACGGAGCAAATGATTTTGATGGAGGTGAAAACAATATGATGATATATGGTTCAGGATGGCGGTCATGAAAGAATGAAGTATGATGTATGGTAGTGGATGGGACACAGGTGAATTCTCTGGATGACTTCTCTTGAACATGTCGGCGACACTTATGTGATGGATTGGTAGCATTTACCCCAAACGTGGATGGTATGGCGTGACCATGGTGATGTGACCGGTGAATGAAACAACCCAACCCGACTCGGACACGGAGTGGAAGTGTCATGTTCAAGAGTGACTTGCTACCAATAAAGATTCTTTGAGTTTTCTTCCCAATTTTTCCCCAGTCATTGCTGACCAGTACCTCTTTATTTTTGTCAAGATTGAGGAGGATAACATATGCTTGTTCTATAATTTTCCCTTCGGGCAAACCCATCGCTATGTTTTAACGAGCCTAGCAATAGTGAAACTCGTTCTCGTCTAAAGACAAGTTTGTCACTATTAATATTTTTAACGAGTTTAACGACAAAGATAACTCGGTCGTTTTCATTTTTAGAGAGTCTGAAAAGGTACATAAAGGTAACTCCAAAATTCCTTTTTCGTCATCTAATCCCTTAATTCCGAAAAAGTATAAAACAATACAGAAGGGATGAATTTTCGATAGTTTTAACGAGCCGAACAAAACAAGCGCTCGATCTTTCTGTGTAATAATCCCTCAGTTCCAAAAAGATTAAAATCTAGAGGAGGGATAGCACTTCTTGTCCCTTTAACGAGCTGGAAGGCCAAGGACTTGGCAATCTTTTCATATTTTACAGTCAGTTGAAAAGAGCTTAAAGGAGACTCGTCTTTTGAGGAACGAGTGATAAAACGGGTAGCAGCTGATTCCAGGTAAGGTTTGGAATTTTCCAATCACGGCAGTGTCACAAGGATGGCTAGTGAAATCACTCTTCGTAGTTGTTCCTCAAAATGGGTAAACAATCCATCCTTGTGACACTGCCGTGATTGGAAACACTGGAGGTGACGGTGCAAACACGACCAAGGCTTTAATGGCTGAAGTACTGCATTCATGATGGTTATTTACCGGGGGAATAGTTCATTTTTTTAACGAGCTTAAACGCGGGTGGAAACATTTGCTCAGTCCGGGTTTATTTTTTAACGAGCTTGAACCTCGCGGCAAACACTACTCGATGCGGCTTTATTTTTTAACGAGATGGAACCTTGCGGTAACACTTCTCGATAAGTTTGCATGCCCCCAGCATAATAACTCAAATCGAGGTGCATGCCCCCCAAGCTTCATTGCACTCAACTCGGTGGTTGGAATGAAGGCTTACCTTTGAGACTTGGAAAGGGGATTTGTTTCATCTTTTTAAGGAGGTTGATACAGTAAACGAACTATCCTCATAATCCACCGTGTTTACAGTATTTGATAGAAAATCAAAAACTGAAGGATGATTAAGGTTATTGGAATGATCTTTGTTGTAATCCGGAAGATGGGAGCGATGGTGGTAATCTTCCGATGGTGCCCCTTGTATCATCATTGTTTGAATGATTCCTTCGTCTGTAGAATGTACATGCGACCAAGGATCCGAAGAGGTACCATATTCCTTAGACCTATCTATCCAAACACTCGATGAGCGTTGATTTGGGTTTGCCCCCCAAGCCAAGAAAATTGATTGCTACAATATTTCTAAAACGGCGATGATCCATGTTGAAAAAATGTTTAGGAATATTCCGAACCCATTAGATATAGAAGATTTCATATTGCAGGTTTCCACTGTGGCCACTTCCGTCAGATTATTCGAAGGCGGTAGGGCAAAAGTACCCATTAAGGCAGGGTCTTTTAGGAGACCTACTCCAATATTTTGAAGTGAATGATTGCTTCCATGGATCATTGGAATGCTTCCCGTAACTTGTGAACTGTTGGGGAGAAATGTTTGTTGGTCGACGATTGTAATTCCTCCTTGGAAGGGAAATGCAATCTTCCTGAAGTAGGTCGACATAACTGCGGCCATGGCATATATCCAGGGCCTTCCCAGTAGGATGTTGTAATCGAGGTTTCCGTCGATTACTTCAACATCAATTTCTATTGTTTTGCCCCCTAGTTCAGCTTTCAAGTTACCTAAAATCCTGTATGGAGTGTATGATCATCCATAAAATGCTTTTAACATTGTTGAAGATCGCGACAAGGGTGGTGAACCTAAATTTTTCCAGCAACTCATCGACATAATACATGTGGATGCCCCCTCATCAATAATTGTTCGATGAACAGTTTTGTTGAGGGCTTTCACTTGAATAAGGAAAGCTGGTTGAGCTGGTAATTGAGGGTCATATCCTTTATGATCAAAGGCCACAATATTGGAATCCATTGGACCAATCCCACCTATTGCTGATAATAAAGCTTGCTTTTGGGAGGGGAAATTTTGCGGTACCTCAAGTGTCGATATAGCGGATGGCGATTGGGCCAGGTCCTCTACTATATTATAATTCTGTGCTACTTTTGTACGAGGATTAAATGTCGATTTATGTACTACTCCCTTTGGCGACTTTATTATTGGTTCAGGAATGATGGGTGGCACAACTTCAGTCAAAGTTGTTGTCGAACTACTAGGTTGTTCATTGGCCTTGTTATTCAACAACTGTGGATTCCCGTAATCTTTATTCCTTGTCAAAGCATCATTTTGCTGCTCTGAGATAGACAACATAAGAACTTGGGATCAAGAAGCATTTTGATTAGCAACGAGTTTGGTTCCCGGGTTTGGAAACAGATCAGTCAATACTGCTGAGGTTTTTGAACTATTAAAGAGTTTCTTAACTTCAGCTTTATGTGGACAATCTCTCGTCCAATGATCATCATCGCATATATGACACCCCGCAGGGGGTTTCCTTTGCCCAGAAGGGTTTGTAGAAGGTTTTTCAGGAGATGACTCATCTTGCCTCTTTTTTCTCCCTTTCTTTTTCTTCTTGCCCCCTGGTTGCTTCAGTTGTTTGCCCTTGTGGGTCGACACGGCATTTACTTCCGAGGCAAGAAGTTCCTCATTTGCATTTTGACTGGAAATCTTACGGGCCTTTTTAGATGTAGCCTTTGTCGATTTCGTGTCTGTTGCGCCAATCATGCCATCGCCGGCATGAGAGTCATTGTTTGATTTAGAAGGAGGAGGGACTGAGAATTTCGGTCTAGGAGCGTTAGGTATTTTGTCATAGAGTGTGCCAGACTGAGTGTAAATCAAGTCCAAATATTGCGCACGAGCAATAACTTGCTCTTCGGTGACGACTCCCCCTTTTGCCACATCTTTTGTAATGGAAGGTAACAAAGACTTAATAAACCATTCAGCTAAAAGCTGATCAAGAACATACGTTTTTACCATTCTACGATGACGTCACCACTCATGAATATGATCAGATATGTGAGTGGTCGTTGTTTGTTTGAAATTGGTAAGAAGTTCTGTTCCCATTTCGTACCTTATCGGTAACTGAAAATGGGTTAAAAAGGTTGTGGCTAAGGTACTGAAGTTGTCGAACGAAGCTCTAGGCAATTCAATGTACCATTTTGCCGCTGGACCCGTTAACGTCCTCTGAAAGAGGCGAAGTCTTATCGAATCATCATTTAGGGTGTTTGATGAACACCATAATGAAATGTCATCACGTGATTCGATGGATCTTCACCTGGATTCCCATTAAATTTAGGAATATCTGATGGAAGTTTATGCGGAATCGCTGGCCACCAAGGGGCGTAAGCAATTGGATCGTTTGTTAACCGATTTAAATCATGTAACTCTAAGGTTGCGACAAAGGGTAATTGTTGATTCAAGTTAGGTGAAGCATACCCAGGATAAGATGGGATTGCCTGAGCAGTTGGTCTTTGCATACCAGCATAATGCATTTGATGCTGGTATGTTTGGTAAGGTTGGTGGACATGACCATTGTAAAATGGTTGATTTTGACCATTTTGAATGTACGGCTGTCCACTGTTCGCAAAGATTTGCTGCTCAGAACCTTGGTATACTTGTTGGAATTGCGGTTGTTGGTATTGCACCAACCATGGTTGTGAAGCCATGTGCTATTGCGCTATACTAACCATTGGACCAAGGTGAGGGGTAATTGTACCCGTCTGGACCTGTGTCGCCCCACTAGTCGGCGATTGTGGTTGGGTCGCAGGGTCAAGGGGCTGTTGCATTACAACCTGAGAAACCTGAGGTTGGCATACAACAGGCAGCGTTTGAACTTGCAACATCGTCACAATAGCTGGCGTAGTCGGGATATTTGACATAGGTACGCATTGTTGCATCGAATACACAACTCTTGGTTGTTGAGGTAGTATAGGTACCCAACCACTTGAGGTAATTCCAGTGTAACTTGAATGTTGTTGTGAGCTCACGTATGGATATCCTCCCGGAGGGGATAATGAAAGGGCATACTGCCCCCCATAGGGTGGTAATCCGGAACTCAAGGGAATTGTTTGCCCTTGGGGACCGGACTGCCCAAATTGACCTCCAAATGGATCAATTTGTTGAGTCTCAACATAAGAGTTTCCGGATATTATTCCGGATGAACAAACAGGAACGGACCATACTATTGTAATAGCCCCTGAGTGGGCTCCTTCTAGCGACTGAGAGCTAGTCGGGACAGATGGTATGCCGACGAACATTGTAGGAGTGATAGCAGGGAGTTCTGCCATCGCTGTGTCAGATGACACAGTCCTAGATGTTGACGGTTGCTCAGACATTTGTAGTCTATCCAAAAGATTACCTAGCGATTCTACAGGAGCTTCCGCTGGTGGTAGACTAACCTCTGATGAAGAGGGATATATAGTGATCCCGACTCTAAAGTGCGTTGGAGTACTTGTTTGAGGATCTTCTACAATTTCTTCAATAGCAATCAGACCAGGTGGAAGGGGAAGACCGTCAGGTCCGTAAAATATTTCTAGTGCCGAAGAAGGTATGGAATCGACAGCGACAGATGTTTGAAGAGAAAGACTCTCCGAACCGGTTGTAGATGGAACTGGTTTGGTAACACAAGTGTTTACTCTCAGACTAGGATTAGTATCACTGTCCCTCTGTGGCTATTGAAATTCTTCTGTAGAGGCAGGGATTCCAGAAATGTTTGGAGTAACCAGAGTCTCTGATGTCGTTGGAACACTTGTTCTAACTTTAATAGGAGATTTGGATCCGGTTAAACGAGTTCGCTTTGTCCATACTGGCTTCGATTCCGGTGACAACGACGGTTGCCTCGTAAGCCTCCGCGAACGACGGGGTTTCAATTGACTTTCTTCCACGATTGCGGATTACTCGATCAACTAAAATAAAAAGGGGAAGTATGTTTCCGAATTAAATGAATTTTAGACGCTTTTGACACAACTTGTTTTTTCAGTTTTTAAGGGTCGAGAAAAAAAAAAGATGACTCTAGTCTCCTTCGATTTTTAATGAGCCTGAAGTGACAAGTGCTCAGATGGACCTTTTCCGTTAAGGAGTCTGAAAAGGAACGAAAGGGACTGCTCTGGAGATATAGGTAGAGGGAGTACCAAACCAATCGCAAAACTGCAGAATACTTTTTATGGTACGACAGTCAATCTTCCCGAATGCTGTGTTCAGTGCATTGCGATCGATAGGGCGGCAGACACGGCTTCCTATGGATAAAGGATTTAAGCCTATAGGGGTCTCCCAAAATATACTCGATGGTACGTGGCAGCACAAGTCCGTACTAGCACTTATCGTCTCAAAGTGGAGGAATCACCCAACCATCAGTGAGGACAACAGTTACCAGGCTTTACGACGCCGGAATACGTCTCTAGCCTAGACCTCTAAATGTTGTGCGTTAAGTTCCAAAGCGCTGTTAGATTCATTGAATTTATTTTAAGTTGATCTTTCTTATGAAGTTTGCCTTTTGGGTTCACCATGAGATGTAGATGTAATTCCTAAAATGCAATCTAAAGATGATAAACAAACTTTTATCTCTTTTCTGCAATGAAAATCCTAGCTACTAGGGGAAAAGAAAGACACAATCTTTTCACAAAGAGCAAAGAGCACACTGTAAATGCACTTTCCTAAATCAAGCCAAACAGACTGTCAATATGGAATGCACATGCATGTATTTGTTTTCAACTTTCTTAGTATTGATGCTAAAAAGAAAGTTGATGTAAAAATCTGAATTTTCTTTCAAGCGAAAAACACAAACAAGCTTCTTTTCGAAATCAAAAGATAGAGACAATTACGACACTTTACGATTTTGAAATGAACACTCGTTTTTTACACTAGAAAGTCACAAATTCAAACCAAAGGCAATAGTAAAAGTATAATCGATCATCAACAGTAATCAAACTTTCTCCTATGATCGAAATCGACACTTGCGACAGATCTAAATCAAAGGACGACAGTACGACTATTCTACTTTTGCAATGGAAAACTATAAACGACGCAACAAACACACAAAAACATCTACAGTTCTTTTGTACAAAGGAGGCGGAATAACATCAAGGAAAGGGGGTTTTTAAATAGGCATATACTGATAACAGGCTACAAAAATTAGAGACAAAACTGGAAAGAATGAAGCATAAGAACCTCAGCTGCACAGGGCTAGTCTGATCAGCGCACCTGTAACATAGAGAAACTGGATTGCAGCGCAGGTTTCCCTTCCGATAAGTGCACTAAAATGCAGAATCTCTTAACAGTACCTGCGCTGGGCCATAAACGAGAATTTGTCCGGGTTCTGGGTCATGGTTTGCAGTTTAGTCTTTGGTTTTTGGCCGAGTAAAAGCAATCAGTAATGCACAATCAGGGGTAGATCTATGGAGGGTCTAAGAGCTATCACAAGGGCAATCAAATCATTTGTGAATCAGCTGTTCAAATCATAAACAGATCCAGTGAATGGATTGAAGCAGCAGATGTCTACTTTGCATTTGTTGTGGCAAATGCAGTTCGAATGCTACTTATAAGTTTATGAAACAAACAACAAAGAGATACACAAACAAACTAATTAGACAATCATCCCCAGTGGAGTCGCCATTTTGTTACCAGGAAAAGTGTCTATTTAGAACTGCTCTATCCCACTAAGGTGTGACAGCTGCCTTAGAAACAAACAGAAAAAACTACTCTTGTATTTCCTTTATGAATTAAAGATAGAAGGGGATAGAAAGAACCGACCTGTGTCTTGCACTAGTCCTTTGATCCAATCCCTCTCTTCTTTGACAGCTTCCAGCTACCTGCTCCCTTACTTGCCCAGCTTCACCAAGTTCCTGTAAGATCAAAGAAGAAGAAAACTACACAAAGACATGGATCTATATTCATAAAAAGCTTAGGATCAGATTTAAGCTAAACATACAAATGTAACAAGCATCAATGATACACAAGCATGTAGGAGAAACTCAAATAGTTTTATTGATATAACAAGAAGATCCAGGAGGAGTTACAACCGATGATTCTTGATCCAGTATCAACCTCGCAGCAAAGAAGCCCCTTCTTCACCTCCAACAAAGCATAAATCACCCAATACTCTGATATCTATCTCAAAACCAACAGCAATTCTTTGCAATGTACAAAATTCCAGCCCCTGGATCTCTGGGATGAGGGATCCATATATAGATGTATGCAAGGAGGATGAGTCAGCTTATGATTTGACTAGTGCCTTCTCTCTGTCAGTTCTTGCTTCCACTTGGAGACTGAGAGCCTCTTATTCATCCTTGGTCGAACTCAGTGAGGCAAGTGTCATTGGAGAAGATTCTGGAAGCTTCCATTGTCTTTCCACCTCGCGGAATGGCACTACCATTTGTCATTTCCCGCTCAACGCACCCTGATAGTGCATTTAGGTGTGTTGCAACGCACCCAGCTAGTGTATTTAGGTGCTATGCAATGCAGCTAGCCAGTGGAGCAACTGAAATGATCCTGATTTGACTGATTCTGAGCGGTTTCTGGTGGAGAACTTTTGGGAGAAGCTATAATTTGTTTACCTTGTTCCTTTAGGGATTGGAACAACACTTTTAGGGACTTAGGAGCCCTTGGTTTATGGACATTTCATGCTTGGTGCTGCAAGGCACAAAAATGTCTATAACAATATCGAAGCAGAATCCAAAGAGAAACATCACTAAAAAGTGCTCCAGTAATCCTCCACACTACCTGCCTAATCAGCATTCGAATAATCATGCAGTTTCATATTTCCCGTAGAGTATCTCAATCCATTAGTAATTGTGCCATGAAGATATCCTAGAAGATTCTTGGCATCAATGCAGTGAGGCTCAACCACATATGAGCTCACAGTGCTAACTGCAAAACATATGTTCAGACGGAGGTTCACCAAGACCATCAACGCAAATGAGTTTTTGAAACTCAGAGGAATTTCCCAAATCTGGTCCGACATCACTACCATATAACTTCTAAAAGTTAAGATCCTTGAGGTAGTCATAGGCTTGCAGTCCATCATACAAAATCTTTCCAATATCTTTACCACATATTTTCCTTGAGATAGGAAAATTTCCCTTGGCTTTTTCCATACTTCAAGTCCTTGGTCCTTCATTTCAAATTTAGAAGCCAACTCCCTCTTACATTTGTGAATGAGAGGGTCTACACCTGTTAGAAAGAGGTCATCCACATACAACACCAGTATGAGAGCCTTGTCATCTTCAACCTTAAAGTAAAGGTTAGGATCGGCTTCACTCCTAGTGAATCCTAGCTTCATCAAGTAGTTGTTTATCCTCTCATACCATGCTCGGGGTGCTTGCTTCAACCCATAGAGAGCCTTCTTCAACCTGCATACATGAGATTTTCGATCATAAATTTTAAATCCTTCAGGTTGCTCCATGTAGACCTCTTCTTTGATCAAGCCATGTAAGAACGTAGTCTTGACATCCATCTGATGTAGGTTCCATCCTTGTGAAGCAGCAAGGGCTATGATCGAGTAGATGGTCGTATATCTGGCAACAGGTGCAAATATCACATCATAGTCTATACCTTCCTTCTGGGAGAAACCACAAGCAACAAAACGAGCCTTATACTTTTCTGTACTTCCATCTGCTGCATGCTTTATCTTGTAAAGCCATTTGGAAGTAACAACTGTCTTGTCCTGGGGTTTGGTTCCCAGACATCATTCTTCATGACAGACTCATATTCTTTGGTCATAGCATCCTTCCATACTTGATGCTTGACGGCGTCTGAGAATGATGAAGGCCTATTTTGTATGATCGTGCTCATGATGGTCAGGTATCCCTGATACCTATTAGGTTTCTTACTTTCACGAAAGGTTCCTCGGGGTGAAGCATGTCCTTTAGCATCATCAAGTAGCCCCCTAATCCATGAAGGCCTCTTCCTAGAAGAGGAAGGCTCATGTGGAGGAGGATCAATTGGATCCATGGGTTCTTCTACATCAGGCATTGATTCATCATCCTTTTCTTTCAGTTCCCAGGTATCGGCTTCTTGAGAGCTCCTCAAAGTCAAAAGATTGTTCACCTTACTGAGAGCCATATCTTCGTCAAAGGTGACATCAGGACTAATTACGACTTCCCTTTGACCGCCTACATATATTCTATAGCCTTTAGTATTTTCACCATAGCCCACGAAAATTCCCTTCTTTCCAAATGCACCCAATTTATTTCTTTTCTCTTTCGGCACATGAAAATATACAGGGCTTCCAAAAATTCTAAAATGAGAAACATCAAGTTTCTTACCAATGAACTTTTCTTCAGTAGTCTTGGAACTCAATGCTTGATGAGGGCATCGATTTTGTACATATACGGCAGTATTTGTAGTTTCAGCCCATAGAAACTTCGGAAGTCTTTGATCATGTAGCATGGCTCAGACAGCTTCCACAATCGTGCTATTCTTCCTTCCTGCCACACCATTCTTCTCAGGAGTACGTGGTGTAGTAGTCTCCCTCTTAATGCCAACCTCAGATATGCCTGAGTGAACCAACTGTAATATATTGGAGGTCTTGCTTTGGCTTGAGCGGAATAGTCCTCTTTTGAGCTTTCCTTCAGCACATCCCGGACATACACCTTCTTTCTCTACCTGGAATTCAGGCATCCCTGTTACCATCTGTCTTACATCGGGTAGAGCTTTGTAATGAAGGTGGGCAAACCTCCGATGCCAAAGTTCGGACTGAAGAGTTGTGTCACAAGACATGACACCTAGTGGACTTCCATCGACCTGACATAATGAATCAACACTAAACCCAAGAGTAAAGGCATCTTTAACATTATTTTTTCATATACATACCTTGCCATTGTTGAAGGTTACCTTGTAGCCTTTGTCTTCCATTGCCAAGATGGACACTAGGTTCTCTTTGAGGTGCGGTCCATTTAATACATCCTGGACTTTCTAGCCTTCTTGAATGGTTGTCCTCTTCCTCGATCCCCAGCTCTCCTCTTACCTTTGCTGTTGAATTTGACATTCCTTTGATTTTCAATCAGAGGGATTTTGATCATCGTCTCGGTGTGAGTCCTTTATATCAAGGCACTCCCTTGCATAGTGACCTGCTTTATCGCAGATGTAACATCATCCTTTTCTTCCACTCTAAGGTCCATCCGTTCCTTTTGATTTAGTCCTAGAATTATTTCTTTTCTTAGCATGAGAAGAAAAGGTAGCAGGAGGACCTTTAGGCATCGGCATTTCTTGCTCTTCTTGCCTTGTTTCTTCTTGAATGCATCTAGCTATTAATTCCTCGAAACCAAGAATTACATTATAGTTCAGAAGAGTAGTCCTGAACACATACCATTCTGACGGTAATCCTCCAAGATTCATGAGTGCCATTTCCCAGTCTATCGTAGATTTCCTTAGAGGTGTCCAGTTCAGAGATGTAGGCGACCAAGTGCTTGTCGATAGAGTCCTAGATGATCTTCTATTTTGACTTCTTCGATTTTCCATTTTTTCCATGCAGTAGCGGATGCATTTGATGGAGGCTCAACAATATTACCTCTTACATGGTCCAACACTCTTGGATCTTCTAGGGTTAGATCGATAGACATCTTCCATGCGTGATAGTCATCTTTCTCACGGATCTTGTCTTCAGCAGGAAAGAGTGTTGAGGACCCCATAGTTCTTTTAGGATAGCCTTGCCAATCTTCTCTTCGATAATTTCTCTTGCTCTTGCTCGAGCTTTGTCTTCACCTTAGCTCTGATACCATGTTAAGTTATGGTATGTTCTATGCTTATAACAGTTTACTTCTTTTTCTTATTATATTCCACAAATTAGCAATCACATGTACATAAAGTAAAGGGCAGATAGAACATTAAACGATCGACAAAAAACAAGCCAAGACAAGAGACACAAGATGTGGCAGCTTGCCAGGGACAAACCCCACAATGTGTGGGGAAAACCTTTGATCAAATATTCTTTTATCTTCAATAATTTAGCAGAGAGAAATAGTACAATAAATCTGATTCACATCAGTAGTAGCAAACCCTAGATCAACAGCATCAGCATTAGCGACTTCATTATAAAAGTAGGGCAGACGATATCTCACAAACCGACCGTCAGATTGACTTCATTCCACCACCAAAAGTTGTGGCTTCCAGAGGAGGTTTAGATGAACCTACAACGCAGTTCATATGAGGAGATCTTCTAGGCCACGTAGGTCAGTCTTTACTTTTGCAGTTGCATCTTCAGTTTCAGCAGTTTCTGGCTTCAAACTAAGGCAGTTGATATCTTGCAAACCGTTTGTCGGATTCACTTCATTCCACCACCAAAAGTTGAGGGTTTCAGAGGAGATCTAGATGAACCTACAGTGTAGTTCCAAAGAGAAGATCTTCTAGCCCACGCAGGTCAATCTTTACTTCTGTAGTTGCAGCTTTAGTTTCAGCAATTTCCGGCTTCAAACTAGGGCAATCGATATCTTGCAAACCATTCGTCGGATTGACTTCATTCCACCACAAAATGTTGCAGCTTTCAAAGGAGATCCAGATGAACCTACAACGCAGTTCTAAGGAGGATATATTCTAGGCCACGTAGGTCAATCTTTGGATCTGCAGTTGCAGCTTCAGGTTCAACAACTTCCGGCTTCACATGTGTGAGAGAGAGACCCATTTCTGCACAGTAGAGAAGAGACTCATTTCTGCGCAGTAGAGAGAGAGAGAGATGTGATTAGAAGAGTGAGTGTAAATGAGGAAAAGTCCTCTTATATTTATACACAACATTGGTGTTTGAATAGATGTGACTGTTGGGATTCTGAGCCTACATGAGTTGTAGGTCGGCTTGATAATAATTCCATAATCAAAATAAATTCATATCTCCATGAATACTTATTGGAATTGGATGATCTTTATATCAATCCTACACATCTTGACGAGAGGAATCTAATAAAAATATTATCAGCCATGAATAACATGACCCACATGAAGTTTTTCCCTAGTGTCCAATTTTAACAGTTTACAACTAGTAATCATTACACAATTTGTGAGAGTAAATGCTAATAAGCACTTAAACAATATAATATTCTAACATTTTAATGTAATAACTATAATAATATAGTTCTTTTTGGGGAGTGCAAAGGTGCATAGGAAGCTTCCATTGTGCTTCATATGCAACTCCACACTCAATAATTGTTTAAAAGAACTATAACGATTAGACTTAAGAAAACTAATTTATAAAAGCAAAACTTCGGGGAAAAGAACATAATATACAGACAAGCCATTGGTTCCAGAACACCATGGCATCATTTTAGTAGTGATTACAGTGTTCCTTCCTTATGTATCGAGGGAAATATATCGCATGAATAAACAAGAACCAAGAATCAAGAACCACTAGCAAAATTCAATATGCTTTTATTCACATAAGCTCCATATATATGATCATTTTACCATTACTATGGAATGAACGCTCATGATTTCCATAGGAGTTTCCACTAATATCTAAAAATATTTCTATTAATCATATGATTGATCCTTAATTAAATTTTTAATACCAGTTAGTCCACCTTATGGGAGGTTCATATGTGTAGAGGGATAATGTATGTGAAGGTGTAGAAATTGGGGAACAAAAGTTCTCTCTCACATATCCCTCTTCCATGCATCCTTCCAATCTGCTAGAATAGATCTTTTTTGTAGAGCCATGTATAACTTTTTTATTTGTTTATGGCCACTAAATATTATTAAGCACTCAAATGATGTCTTGATTATGTGTTAATTTGTCGAATAAATACCGAAAAGACTATTTTATAATATCGACGGATACAATCTTCTTTATTTGTTAAAAATTAATAATCATTACACAATTTGTAACAGTAAATGTTATTAAGAATTGCAATGATGTCCTCATTACGCTTCAATTCACTAAATAAATGTTTATGTTTACTAAGAAGGGAGACTTTGTTAATTGTAGGATTAATCCTTAATTATTATTTTAATATGCTACTAAGAACTTGAATGATATCTTCATTACATGTTTATTTTTTCAATACATGTCAAGAAAACTTACATTTATCGATAATGAAGCTTGTATTAAACATAAAGTTATGTCAATTTCATTTTATATCTACTAATTCATGCCACAAGAAGTTGGTTGAGTTGATGTAACATTACATCAAAACATTGTTGAGGCAATGTGCAAAAGAATTTTGTGGAGGGTATCCACACATCGTTTCAATTTTTTCATCGCAAATATTGGCTACAGGGCATTTTTCATCTTCTTGACTTGTTTACAATAATTAAATGTTATCAACCACTCAAACTATGTGTTGATTACACGTCTTTTAATGGAATAAATGTCGAAAAGACTATTTTATAACAATTATAGATATGACCTTCTTGATATGTTTACAACCAGTAATCATTACATAATGTGTCAAAGTAAATGCTATTAAGCACTCAAACGATGGCCTAATTAGGCATTGATTCATTGAATATATGTTAATAGTAAGACTAAGCATTGATTAATTTTTCAATACTGAGTGCATAGATGTTTGCACTAAAGTCAGCATCCATCACTACAAGTTGCCACACCTTTGTAAAAGTTTCTGCCTAAGACACATTTTTCCCATATATGGCCACCCTACATAGTTGTCCTTTCTCACATGTTTTGGTATTAAATGCTCTCAATAGTTTTCCCACCGCCTTTTCTCATTAAATATATTTCGTTATATAATATTTAGTTACTGTACATGGATTAATCCTCTAATTGTAATGATTAAAACTAATGTTTCATTATGGAAAGAAAAACATTTACTTTTCATGGTAATCCTTGATCTTGCCAATATATGGTGAGTTATTTTAGATGTTGATGTGTACAAATGATATGGAAAATGTTCTTTCTTAAGCCCTTGTAACAATGACATGTTTTAATTGGATAAACACTCACACTAATTCTTTGGTTAAATGACATAAAGTTCATAATCTTACGCATTTTGTTAGCTCATGCTCTTCGCCACCCATAAATGATACACTATGATTTTATGTTGAAAACTAATAACTAAGTCTCACATGGCTAGTGTGTCGTAATAGCACCTGTCACTTCTTTTGGCAACATAAGCATCTTACCACATTTTCTTGTTTTGCATAATATGTCATTAATTTGCACTTGTAATACACATAAACCAAACTTTTCATTCCACAAACTTTAATATGCCAAATTTGCTAATTAATTTGTTAATAAGTAGTGTGTGAGAATGTGTACAGACATATGGAACATTGTTGAACAAAGGCTTTTTTCGTTTCTCCACACAATTGTTCTCCCACTAAACACTTATTCTTCATACAAAAAGTCAATTTCGATTGTATGATAAGCTACAGATTCTTTGGTAAGCTACTTCTATACAGAATGATATATGAACATTGTGATCATGGTATATAAGTAGTTAGAATAGCATAAAGAGAAGCTAGATGTAAGCATGTGGGGCAAGCCAAAAAAAAAATATTATTACTAGATGTAGAGCCCTCTGCACCACATTTAATATCTATAACTGTAGGTTCCTACACTAGTCAATGAAAAATCCAACGAAAACACATAATGTATGACAACTTTTTATCATTTTGTTTATTGAAAATTTGTATTATATCTTTTAATTTTTAAATTTTGAGAGATGTTGTTTATTTAAATATTTTATTTTTAATTGAGTTAATTTCATTGAGGAGAGTGTAGAAGTGTAGAGGAAGATTTCATTGTGCTTCCTTCACGCTCCACACATTGAAATATTCCTCCACACCTCAGCACTACGCACAATGAAATATTTCTCCTTAGCTCCACTTTCCATGCAATGAAAGTTTTCTCTGCACCTCCAAGTGAAATTAATATATTAATTTTCTGAGACTTAAATTTCGAGTTATGCACTTGCCTCATATATAATATTTCTTAGTGGCTTAATTCTCTATATCTTTAATGGTTTGGGAAAATTGCAATAATGATTCCATAATGTGTATATCTCAGTGCTTAGCTTTCAATGTGCGTAGTGCAGAGGTCTGGAAAAAGCTTTCATTGTAAGAAATGCGGAGGTGTGGCTTGCAAAAATGATTATGGAAACAGAGTGTTCTCTAACAAAGTACAAGCTTCACACAAAGAAAAAAAGACTATGCTAATATACAACTATCATCCTTGTCTTATAATACAAAATAGATATTATAATTGAAAAAATAAAATCTTAAACATTTTAATTGGTTTTGAAAACTTTTTAGAAATACTTAAAAGGTTGAAAAAAAGTGTTTAATGAATAATGAAACTAAAAAATAAAATAAAATTACAAATTCACATGAAAACAAGGTAAATTAATTATTAATAGTCCCATACCATAGTCCTTAAAAACTAATATCAATATAATTTAATAAAAGTTCAATAAGATTATATAAATTATTTTATATAATCATTCAAGTAGCGAATAATCCACAATTATATGTACTAATATCCTTAAATTAAGGAGAATCATAGAAATAATATTTTTGAACTAATTACAATTAGTTTCATATTTTATTTGTCGAGTTTTATTAATAGAGGAATTTTGAAGTTAAAATTATATCTTAAAACAAAAATGTATTATCACTAGTATAAATTTATTTTAGGTATGGATCTATTCAAATGTTTTAGAGGCTTTTTTTTGGGGTTAAATATATTTATGTATTCATAAATTCATTTTATGTAATGGAAAGTTGAAATTTTTCTAAAAGTTAATTAACCGCTAAAACATAAAATGCTGAAACTCTACCATATATGAATTTGTATCTACATATTCATATATTAGTTAAACTAGTATATAACTATTGGGCGTCACATAAATTGAATGACTAGTAAACTTGAGTAAAGATAAATTATATATATATATATATATATTAAAGTTGTAATTATTATTATTAATAAAAAAAAAATTAATATATGCTTTTATATATATATACACACTAAAGCTGTAATTATTATTATTATTTAAAAAAAAAGAAATTAATATATGCTTTATAATAATAATAATTACAGCTTTAGTGTGTGTGTGTATATATATATATATATATATATATATATATATATATTCTTAACTTATAAATAAGTTTTAATATAATGGGCGAATATCATGAATTACTAATACTACATAACCAAAAAACCATAATTAATATTCATATGAAACTTTTTTATATGATTTTTTTTAATTAATCAATTTAATTAAAAAGCTATAAATAACATTACTAATTTTGAGATAAATTCAAATTTTTTCTTTATAATTACTATAAAAAAAATATTTTAAATTTTTTTTGAAGTTTAAATACTTACCATCCACTTAATAATTATATTAAGATTATAAAAACTTCATTTTAAAATGAACATAATTATCTATATAAATATATATTAATTTAATTAATATAACTACTATTAGAGATAATGGACAATATCTTAGAATAGTGAGTTGGTTCACGAGACCTTAGGATAGGAATTAGTTTCTATTTCTTAGGTTATGGTTCTAAATTCCCTAAATCTATGATTGCTATATAATGTGTGATGTCCATGGACAATGTAGTGTGTTCTGTGGAGCCAAACTCTCCTCGCTCAAACTCTCTTTCATAGAGCTAACCAGTGGGTTCTTTTTTATTAGTTCCAACATCACCTTTTAACATGGTATCAGAGCTACAGGACGGAGGAACATGTACATTGAGTGGAGGATTTGAAAGGCGTGGCTGAGGCGAAATCTTCGCATGATTTGGAGGGATAATCCCATCGATCCCATTGTAGCACTTACGTCTGTTTTTATTTTTCCAACCATCGTAGATATGTAGTGTACAGTCGTGAAGACCTTCATGAATCCATGGTGCTAACACATGCCAACTATGCAAAAAAAAAAAAATAACAAAAAGGGGTTGCATCTTGACGGTGGCTACCGACAGAAGGCTACGTGTGGAGGCCGAGGTAGAGGCCAAGGTCTTCTGAGGAGGCTGTGGTAGAGGTCATCAAGGAAGCCACTATGGTTTTCATATGCTCTATGGAATCAAACAGTGCTTGAGACTGTTTATCAATGATTTCTATCTTTGACATAGATCTAGGGTAAATCTAACATATATTTTTTTTTACCTATCAAATTTTCTGAATTGCCAAGATGAATAATCAGATGATTTAAGCATACTTGAATGAGCATAACAAGCTTGATGGCTCCAATTATGCGAATTGGAAATTCAAGATGTAGACTGTGCTAGAAGTGCAGAGTGCTTGGACGATTACAAATGGGGATGAGCAGAAGCTAGCAGCTGGATCAGCATCAGTCCGAGATTGGGAGAAGTGAGAAAGTAAAGAAAGGATGCTGTTGAAGATGTCAGAGAAAGACTGCATCATACCACACATCAGAGAATGTAAATCACCAAGAAAAATTTGGGGAATTTTGAAGGATTTGTATGAGATCAGGAATACAAATCATATTCTATTCTTGAAGAGCAAGATCTTATCCCTGAAGATGGAGAAGAATGAAACAGTCGCTTACTTCATAGTGAGGATCAAAGATCTGAAGAACAAATTGGTAGACATTGGTAATATAGTTGCAGATAAAAATCTAGTAACCATTACCATGAATGGTGTGACCGATGACTACCAAATGTTTATCATTAGGATAAATGCGAGAGAGAAAATCCCGAAGTTTGAAGAACTAATAGGAATACTGATGTAAAAAGAAGAAACAAGATCGACTCTGAAGCCCTAGAGTGCCAATATTGTGTTGATGGCAAAGAATTACTTCTTCAAAGGAAAATGAAATCCGTAACAAAAAACGGAGAAAACTCACACAAAATACCAAATCATACTCAAGGTATGCATCCGAATAGAAATGACTCTGAAATTAAATGTTTTTATTGTGGAAAACTTGGTCACGCTAAGGAGTGCAGGAAGAAGTAATATCATGAAAAACAACAGAAACAAAAATGACATGAAGGTCATCTCGCGAATGATAATCATGTGCAGAACTTCAAATTGTTTATGGAAGAATTTGATGAGAATGTTGATGAAGACATCTGGTATGTAGGTTCGGGAGGATCAACACATATGACAGGGAACAAGCAATGGTTCAAAGATTTTAAAGAAATCAACGACGAAGCACAAATCTACCTAGGTGATGATAGAAGCCATCAGATCAAAGGGCGTGGGAAAATTTCTGTCATTTTACCTAATGGTATTGTAAGACAAATTCATAATGTCATGTATGTGCCCGGTGTAACAAAGAACTTGATTTTTGTATCCATGATTATAGATCAAGATCTTAATGTTGAATTTTTTAAATCTAACTATTATTTTAAATATCTATTAGATGGCATGAATACTATTACTACCAGAAATCGAACAGGAGGTCTGTACAAATTGGATGTAAGACCAGCACCAGTTTGAGCTTTGACAACAATGAGTTTGACTACAGAAGAGTTGTGGCATAAGAGAGTTGGTCATATCAACTACAATTATTTTTTGTTACTTCAAAAAAAGGAAATGGTAAGAGATCTTCCTATGTTAAAACAAGCGCATAATGATTGTGATTCTTGTACATTAGGAAATATGCAGATAAGAGTTCCATGTTCGAGTAGAGAAGAAACAAGGAGAGATACTTGAATTAGTGCACACAGATCTTTGTGGACCCATGCAAACAAAGTCATTAGGAGGTGCACTGTAATTTTTACTGTTTATTGATGACTGTACAAATTTTTATTGAGAATATTTTTTGAGTAAAAAAATTCATACATTTGAATACCTTAAGTAGTTCAAAAACATGATTGAAAAGCAAACAGGGAAGCATATAAAAATTCTTTGCTCCGATCAAGGGGGAGAATACAGGAAGGATGAGCTTATCAAGTATTGTAAAGACCATGGGATATTACAGCAATTCACAGTACCCCATACTCCTCAGCAGAATGGAGTAACATAAAGAAAGAACAGGACATTGGTGGATTGTGCTAGGATTATGTTGAAAGATAAGGATCTTTCAAATGGTTTTTGGGCTGAAGCATTGAATACTGTAGTTTATTTAAAAAATAGGATTCTTACAAAGAGTCTTGAGTTTAAAACTCCTTATGAAGAAGTATATGGATTTAATCCTGCAGTAACACATTTAAGAGTATTTGGGTCTAATGCATTTTCCCATATTCCAAAGGAAGACAAAAGAAAACTAGTTTCAAAAGCCATTAGATCTACCTTTATAGGGTATTGTTCACAATATAAAGCTTATAGATTATTTAATCCCTCTACTTACAAGATTTTTGTTAGTAGAGATGTCATATTCCATGAGCAGGGTCATGAGGAATCTGATACGAACAATGAGGAATTGGATATTCCGTTCTTGGTGGAAGAAGAAAGCGAAGAAACAGGAAACAATCAGGATCAACAGACAAAGGCAGAAGATGAGCAGCAACGGTAGTAGCAACAGAAGTAGGAAGGAAAAGAAGATGATGTAGCTATCAAGCCAAGTCCAGAAAATGATTATCAGACAAGGTTTGAAGTTACCCCACCACTCAGGAGATCAGGTAGGAATGCTCAATTACCTGCAAGATATGGGGAAAATGCTTTTATAACTAGTATGATGAATGATGTTGAACCTTCTAGTTATAAGGAAGAAAATGGATGTAGTGAATGGAAAACAACTATGAGACAGGAATATGAGTCTATAATCAGGAACAACATTTGGGAGCTGGTTGAAATTCGTAAAGGGAAAGAAACCATAGGTTGTAAATGGTTGTATAAACCCAAGATTAATGCAGATGGAACTATAGATAAATTAAAATCTAAATTGGTAGCAAAGGGGTATTCACAAAAAGAAGGCATTAACTATGAAGAAACCATTTCGCCTGTAGCTAAACTAAATACCATTAGAATGTTGATTGCTTTAGCTACTAAGAAACATTGGATAATTCACCAACCAGATGTGAAATCTGCATTTTTAAGTGGATAATTGAAAGAGGAGGTTTATTTAGAGCAACCTCAGGGGTTTGTCCAGAAAGGGAAAGAACATTTAGTCTGTAGATTAAAGAAATCTCTTTATGTACTAAAGCACACACTCGGGTCCTGATATGAAAATATTGATTCATTTTTTCTACAACTTGGCTACAACAGAAGTAAAAATTACCCTAATTTGTATACCATGCAAGATGAAAAGGGGCGCATAGTGTTGATTTCTTTATATGTAGATGATTTAATTACTATAGGTGATGTTATTTCTCTAATCAAAGAAATCAAGCAACAAATGTCATAGGTGTTTGAAATGAAGACCTTAGTGAATTAAGATATTGTTTGGGTCTTAGATCTGGACAGATTCAAGACAAACATTTATGTCCGAGGGTAAGTATGTCAAAGGTCTACTAGAAAGATTCAGGATGGATCAGCGTCATCTTGTAGCAGTACCACTACAGTAGAACATCAAACTACAGAGTGAGGATGGCTCTAAAGTGGCAGATGTGACACTTTATAGACAACTGGTTGGGAGCCTAATCTACCTGACCACTACTAGACGAGATTTGGCTTATGCAGTCATTGTGCTAAGTCAATACATGTCCAAACCACTTGAGAGTCATTGGAATGCAGCAAAACGTGTTTTTAGGTATCTACAAGGTACTGTAGAGTATGGTATTATTTATACTGATTCCTATGATGTTATATTGATAGGATTTGTAGATTCAGATTGGGCTGTAAATGTAGACAATCCCAGATCGATAACAGGCTATACATTCAGCATTGGATCCAGGCTAATTACATGGAGCAGCAAGAAACAAAACATGGTTTCCTTGAAAGTAGAGTATCAAGCTATGTGTGCAGCAACGTATGAGGCAATTTGGTTGCGGAGACTTCTCCAGGATGTCAGGGAAGAACAGAAAGTTGCAACAACAATCAGATGCGACAATCAGAGTTCAATCAAACTTGCTAATAATCCGGTGTTTCACAAAAACATTAAACACATTGATACACAATTCCACTTTGTCAGGGAGAAAGTGCAATCAAAAGAAATTCATTTGGTATATTGTAATACATGTGATAATGTTGCAGACATTTTCACTAAGCCTCTTGGCAGGATTAAGTTTGAAATGTCTAGGGAGATGTTAAGCATATTTGTGAACCCCTTCTCCATTAAGGGGGGGTGTTAGAGATAATGGAGAATGTCTTAAAAGAGTGAGTTGGTTCATGAGACCTGAGGATAGGAATTAGTTTCTATTTCTTAGGTTATGGTTCTAACTTCCCTAAATCTATGATTGCCATATAATGTGTGATATACATGGACAATGTAGAGTGTTCTACACAGCCAGAATCTCCTAGTTCAATCTCTCTTTTATAATACTGACGAGTGAGTTTTTTTTAAATTAATTCCAACATCACTTTTTAACAATTATATATATAACAAATATATGAATATAAAAAAAATACTATTATGCAACATATACATATTTAAATTAATTAATATATAAATCTCTCTTTTCTGTATATGTTCTCACATAGCTTCCTTGCCAAAAAGGAAAAAAGAAGACTCTTCCCGATTCCATATAATAATAGTCCATAACTATAAACACAGTTATGCAGCGAAATGACGTAGAGGTAGACAACATTATCACTGTTATTGGTTATCAATCACTAAAAACTACCCATAATAAATCTATTTTCCAGAATTATAAAATTAATACACTCGCAAAGTCCACTTTGTGCGCGACGAAAGACATGGAATCGTTGAACAATCTCAGTAACATGAACTATGCTTCCAAAAGCAGAACTGTTTACACTATATATATATATATATACAATTACGTTACCATAAATCAACATCCATATAAAGTCATAGAATGGGGTGATGACTCATGACCCTCTGTAGCAAAAAAATCATTGAAATATGCATTAAAATGTTTCTCTTTTTATTTTTATGACCATAGCCCAACTACTGAATTTTTGTCTATCAAATTTGTGATATAAGGGTGTACGATGCTTAATATATTATATAAAATAAACAATATCACTAACTGAATCAAGCAACAGAAGCGATGAGGATCACCATAAGCACGATTTTTAATATAGGAAAATATACGTATTAACTATTTGAGGAAGTTACATATGGTTAGTAATGAAAGCGCACACATAATGAATGGCATGGTTGTTGCTTTGCATAGATCTCACAGAGATACATGATGTGGAAAATGTTCATGACAAGATGACTTATTAATTTGGATGTAAAATTGATATCATAGTCAAGAGAGCAAGGCAATATTGCATGCCTCTCCAACCGCAAGTCAAACAAAGGCATATGGGTATACTCTAAATTAGTGTGATATAAGCATAGCTGTGGCATCCTCTTGCTCTTTCTTTGTATTAAACATCCATAAAGATATATTTGATAATGTTTTATCCATTATGTTTTATATGCCTCTTATATTAAAAAATAAGGAATACCTTTGGTAATGTGGTCAACATGGGTGACAACCACAATGTAACAAATAAATGGACCAAATTGGTGAAGCCCTAAGGTCATTATAACCTCAAGTGAGGTGTTTATAACTTTGAATTTGAATCTCACTCCGAGTTCGCCATGACGTTACTTATGTGACATAAGTTCCTTCTCCACTAACGCTAGGCATTGAATAATTACTAATTCAAATGGTGAAACCAATGATATTGTTGCTAGAGACATAGATACATATTATGGGAGCCTTACAGACTTCTCAAATATAGTCAAATTTACCATAAATCTATATATTTTTATACCTTCTAGAAAACCGAATCGTGAAAGCCATGTGACACCTTCATTATACCTCACAATAAATCTATATATTTTATACCTTCTAGAAAACCTAATCCTAAAAGCTATGTGGCACCTTCATTATACCTTCCGGAAGACCTAATCCTAAAAGCCATGTGACACCTTCATTATCAATGCTCCTCCATTAGTTTCAAGAAATTATGCCACATTCAATAACAACAAAGTTATGAAGTCCTAATCCAAAAGCATGTGACACCTCCATTATCAATGCTTTTAGTTTTTCACAAAGGCAACATTAAATATGGATTGGTTGTATTTGTAAAAAAATGATATAGGTAATATTTATTTATTTATATTTTAATAGTAAAAATTCAAATACTTGTTATAATTGAAAATATAAATATAAATATAAACATAATTTAAGTATCAAAAATATTTAATAGAATTTTATAAGACGGTAACAGAATTTAAGTAAAAGGGAAAAATTATTACCAAAATTGATATTAAACTAATCTATTTTATAAAGGAATATTATTTATTGTTTTTACATTGATAAAATTAAATATACATCTATCACATTTGAAATTATAAATAACAAACTCATAATTATCTATTATTATATTATAAATAAATATTTTTAAATTATTTTTAAATTTAATATAATGCCTTCATAGAATAAAATTATGATAAATTAAAATACTTTTAAATATATAAATTCAAATATTAATTTAAATAAAAAAATATGTATATTAATCACACTTTACATTACAAATTAATTAATAAATAAATTTATATTACATTACATAATTACAAATTCGAATTCATATATTTTGATATTCAATCTAATATCATATGCACAATTATATATTCGAATTAATATCAATTATATGTTCAAATTAATATATAGTAATATATTGAATTTCAAACTAATATATAATATTAGAGTTCATGTTAGAAAGAATGTTCTTATATTAGTTGTAACTAATATATAAATATGTTATTTATAATATGAACATATATTTATATATATTATTTTATTTAAATTTATTTTAAATTTAAATTTATTAAGTATGGAAAGAATTAGTTTTTTTGGTTTTAATTAAAAAGAGTTTAATGTCTTATAAGTTTGAGTATGGTTGTGGGAAACATATTAGGAAGAAGTGAAAGTTTTCTAGATTAAAAAAGAATTAATATTGTGTTTTGGGACGAAGAAATAATCAAAATTGATATCCAACTAATATTCATTGTAGGTAAAAACTTATAAAAATCTTATTAGAATAACATTTGAAGAACATATTTACTATTTAGAAAGGTGAATCTGAGATTCTTCCAACCTTCCATCATCATGAGGGAATAATTCCAAATCTTTCATTGCTGACTAAGGGCATATATTGGTTGCTTCACTGAGACTTCTATTCAAATACTTAATTTGTTCCTCTAGTTCCACTATTTCCCCACTCAAAGCTCAACTTTATCATCTTTGATGCCCTATATGAGTTTTCAAATTATTGATTACACCAAGTTCTTGATTGATGAGTGCTCCTTGATAATCTTGTTTTAGTTGAATCATAAATATGTATATCTGGATGGCATCAACTCATTGAGCCAAATTTGAAATAATGTTTCTATAGTTACAACTCTTCACTATCAATATCAAAAACAACAAATAAGGCTTATCTATTGTTATCTTGTATATTCTTGCAATCTATGATATCTTAATACAAAAAATTCCTTCTGAATATGTATCACCACCAATATATGTTTCGAATAGAGCCCTGCATATATATTTCTGAGGCAGAGGCTCCTCCTTGAGGTCTCACTAAAATATGGTTCACACCTAAAACCATTGACTTTGCAAATTGAAGGGCACCAAGAAGGTCTCTTTGGCCATGTCAAAATATTAAAATTAACCATGGATAATCAACACCGAAGAAAAGCAAGGGGGAGCCTTGGTTGTGTGTAACATTATCCAAATTTTCCCTAAACTAGATACAACACTATCTAGAGAGACTAAACTCCAGAATGAGAATCAAAAGATTGATTCAATAAAGTTTAGAGTTTATCATGAATTATGTTTCAATTTTCAAGGCTCATCGTGAATTTCACTTGAATGTCCTAAGAGTACAATCTAGCATGATAAAATGAACTTTTTATTTTCGTTGAAAATATATGTACGAGAGGGAAGTGGATAAGGAGTAATGCAACATACAAAATGCAACAAGCAAAATTGTTAAATCAATTCCCCTAATGCAATTGTTCCAATTTCCAATTTCACACAAAAAGCCCTAAATATATTGCAAATTGAAAGATGGTAATATTTTTCTTTCGATCCTCTTAATTGCCAAATGAAATGAAAACTACGATGATTTCTAAATCATTGATAAGAGAATTAATACATAATGATCACTATAATATCAATTCTTTCAAGCAATCAGTGATCAAGCAAAATTTTGCCAATGACCTAATTACCAAGAACAAAGAAAAATATAAACAAATTCTTATCAAATGCTATTAAAACCAAAAGAAAACAAAGTGAAGGAATTTTAGAGACTAGGACACACTGAAGGAGAGAAGGAAAACCAGTTAGAACAAATCATATCATAGAGAAAGGAAAAAGAGGAAATCTCTTACATCTTATAGGGATCAGTGCAGGTGGAGAATAAGCACCAGTGCTTTGTAGCATAGGTGCAAAGAAGGAGTAGGTGCATTGGAGCACTCTGTCTCCACATTAGGGTGTGTGATGAAGCAAATCTGGCTAAATTATGACATAAAAATTCAAATCAACATAAGAGAAGGGATTCCCTATTATCAATCAAGGTTGGCTCAAGAGGTTAAAAATGTGTTGAGTTCAAGGAAAACACTAAGGAAATATAATGATCCCAAATGGAGTTGCCAATTTGTTATGTGGAATTTACGATTGTGGACAAAAAAAATTCCCTATACTTAGGGGACTCGCCTATAACAATAGAAGACAAAGGATATATATTTTTCCTTAGAGAAGTTAGAGAAGGGGAAAGAGGCCTACCTCGGATCTTTAGCAATCTCTCCTTCCTCCTCGCTTGTAAGCTCCAATTGTAGCTTCAACTGCTATAGTTAGAACATGCACACACGACTAAAACAAGCAAAGGACCTATGACAACCAAGTAGCATAAGCTAACATCTCTATTTAATGAATCACAAGGAATTTAAATACGTGAATGTAAATGTAACACAACACATATAGGAAAACAAGATACTCCTTGTATTAAAAGAAATAGGAGAGAGTACACAACCATAAATAGTAGTTGATATTGTTTAAGTCTCCCCAAGATGACTTGTCCTTCCTTGCCACAAAGAACACCTCAATATAAACCCTAATGCATGAATATGATGACTCCTTTAGGGTCAAGACAGTAGAATAATGGAACAATCAATATCCCAAAGACAACCCTAATGTTATGGATGATAATAATTTTATAGGAGAGGGATGGTAGTTTAGTACTTACCATAGTGAGATTGTGATCCACATATGATGGGAGGATGAGCTCAAGGGATAAGAGGTGAGGTCTCTGTGATATGATCAGATAGGATTCAATCTCTTTATCCATCATAAATAGTTAAAACAACCTTGGAAGCTTTTGGAAGAGGAAGCTTCAAAATATTTTACAATTTTCTTGAATTTCTATAATCAACGCACCTACAAAAGGTAGCAACATGTACTGACTGGTGCAAGTGGACAAGGAGGCAACATGCGATGAATGAAGGTATCTAGATAAAGGGACACAGTGCGTTGGGGCTAAAAAAATTGATTTTGAGCAGTCAATCTTTTTGGAAATGTCATGATTAGGGTTTTATGAAGGGATGATGACAACATGTTCATATATGTTGATTGATCTGGTTTGAATACCTATTGACCAAATGTGACAAAATGGCCTATAACGACCTACTACTTGTTAGGTTTGACTTCCTCAACTCTTAGACATAGTTACAATATAGACTCTTCTAGAGTCTTCATGATTATAATAAAGTAGCTAGCCCCTTTCCCTTGATTAATCAGGCTAATATGGCATCATCTCGAGTTATGGTGGTGAAAATAGGAAGGTCAAACTTTGAGTGGTATAACTTAACGTATCAAATGGGTGTCATTAAAGTGGCAAACTTTTACCCAAAGAAAATGTCGTTTAATGCCTCAAAATGCTCCTAGAAGGTTTTAGACCCCAATTTTCCAAACTGGGTCTTGCTAGTAAAAATGGTCTCGAAAGTTGATTCCTCCACTTTTCCCACACTTAAAAGCATCAAAATGGATGAAAACTATATAATGATCCAATCTAGATGACACCACCCCATTTTAGGAGGCTTTTCATCCCTAAAAGCTTCTACTGAATGATGTGAGGAAATTTTTCCTCCACCTTCTCTTTGGTGTACAATTTAGCTTTTCCTGGAAGTTGTCCTTTTGTAACAACTCTTGGTTGATTTTCCATGTAAGAGAATATAATACCAAGGTCATGGGACACATATTCCAAGTTGAATGGTGGGAAAAACATCCTAGTGGTGTCACTTTTGGTTTATTGTGTCTAAGGAAATTTGTAAATTCATTAGCAAAGGCAAAGAGGAAATAATTGGCATTTATTTATGAAAAAAAAGCAAAATAGGAGAAAGGGAAGGTGAAAGGTCACATATTTGCATGAGGAGGAAAATGAATAAAATATAGGCCTCAATGATAAAAAGGCTTCTCGGGATTAATTCATAGACTTTTGTTAGTTCATTCTTTGGCTCTCTCTCTCATTCTCTCACTCTCTCATACTCTTGCAAACTTGGAGAATTCTTGGAGCATGCTTGGAGCACTCTAGTATTGACTTGGATTTGTTGAAAGAAGGAAATGGAAATCAGGAAATTGTAAGGAAATAATTGGATCAACAGCGATAGTTGTATTTCTTTGCAAGTACTGAGTTGCATATATGATTTCCTTGCTAGTTTTTGCATGCATGATATATGCATGTGGTTCTTTGTTATGTGTTGCCGTTGGCATGGAATATTACCTAGATTGACAATGGTTTTAGCCTTGCCTTACCATTTCCTAAAAATCCATGGTGTTGTGGGTTCTTCCACTTGTTTTTTTCTGATTGGTGCTTAGGTTCCTTATGGTTTTTGGTTGAGTTACTTGTTCCTAGATCCATTGGTTAGAAAAAATGCTCTAGAAGCCATAGAAAATCTTGGGTTGAGTTATTAGATTTGGAGCCTAGGTCAAGACAAATGCTCTGGAGCCCTTAGTGGGTTGAGTTACTAGTCCCTGGATCTAGGTTGGAAAAATTCTCTGGAACCTTGGAAAGTTGTGGGTTGACTTATTAGTTCCTAGAACATGGTTGGAAAAAATTCTTTTGAGCCCTGGACAACTTGGGTAGAGACCAATCTGGTTAGTGTTAGTGATGTTTGACCATGAGGTGGAATCACTAGTTAAGGGTTAAGGTGGTTTTTCCTCTAGAGTCCATTTTGTTTCATTTATTCCATGACATCCCACATTCATGCTTGGAATATGGCATGGGGGTGATTGGTTGAAAGAAAGATTTGGTTTAGCCCAATCTATCATCGGGTGGTACATGGAAATCACTGACTTAGTTGGAATTTTCATATGCTAATAATAGTTATTTCCTATTGTGATCTAGGAGAATATGTATTGATCATGTTGGTGATTTTATGACTGAGTTTTCATGGCTTCTATGTTGGTTATGTGATGTTCATTACTTATGGCTCTTCACATGTTTAATGAATATATGAATGGTTTATGAATTCATGGAATAATTAGTGTTGTTGCAACTATGTGGATATGGCATAGAGCCTTCTTAGTGATTCTTAGATGAATCTCAAACTTTTATGATCAAATATGCATTAATGACTTGTATCTTATGTGTTTTCCATGTATTTGATGAAAGGTCTATTGTGTTCTAGGAACTCTAGGTCAATTTATACCATAAATTTTGTATGTTTATCCTTGTTTTCATGTCATTAAGGATTATGAGAAGTCGTAGGAAGTTTTTCGGAAGTGGTTGGAGACCTATAACTGCATGTAGACCTTTTAATTCATTTGGTTGGGGGTTAAAGTGTGTGAAAAGGAGCCCCAACTCACAGTTTTGTCACTTGGGGTGGTTCTTTGGCCCCTAAGTGTCCTTGTAGTCATGTGGAATATTGTGATTTATTAGTCGGTGGTCAATTGTATGCCTCACTTCCTTAATGGGATCTAGGAGGTTGGATCATGTCATACTACCTCTCTATCTCATGTTTACCTAGGCAGGCTAGCGAAATTCAGTAAATGTGGGAGGGGTGGTTATAGGGTGGTATCAGAGCTCCCATGTTCAAACACTTGGACTAGATGGAGTAGATGCATGTTGTTATGCATGCATTGTAAGGGTTATGGATGTTGTGCATGAGGTCATTGTATGTTTTTTATGTCATCATGATGTTGTTGGTATGTTATGAGGCTGATATTTTGGCCAAGATGAAGATGGAGATGTAGATTATTAGAGAAAGGTTGCAACACTGCACGTCGACGTAAAAGAATATCGTCATACATGTGTGTATATTAGGTATTCAGATATGTTGGTTAATGGTTGTTATAAGAATTATAGTTTTGTACATGCCTATCATTTTATTTCCTTTGTTCTTACATGAATGATAGATGCTAATGATTAGTGCAGTCATATGCACATGTGACAAATAGTCATGAATGGTAGTAACTTGTTTTTATATGCATTGTGGTCATATGCATGATTAGTATGGTCATTGTAGTTAAGAGCTTGATGTTATTATGTATAATGCTAGTATAGATTTTTCTATGCATATGTTTATGGTTATGGTATTCAGGTATGAGTTGACATACTTGTGATATTATGTCATACTAATCTAGAATGACTTGTGCAGATGTGACAGCCTCCGCTAAGATACATTGAGATATGAGTTTGATTGTGTCATCTATTTGGTTTATATAAAATGTTATGTTTACAAGTTGTTTGAATGTTTGATTAATTGCATGATACGAGTATGTGTCTATAAGATTTCATGAAGGAATGATCTTGTTTTAATATGGTTGTACTAACACAATATGTGATGAGATAGTTGATATGCACTTGAGTGCAAGTGTGTGAAAGTTGTAGCATATGATTAATGACTATGAGTTGATTGTAGACTATGACATGGTTGTTAGTCTTGGTAAAGGCTGATTTTAAATTAATATACATGATGTCTTGATATTTGGAACATGTGATTGGCATGTGTGAATAGTTGCAGGGAAACATGTTTGGTATTAGCATGACAAGGTAACAATTGATTTGTTTATATAACTAACAACTAGGAGATGTGATACTACATAATAAGGCTCAATTGCAACAAGGTAAAAGTCGAAACAAGGGAATTTGGTGAGAATTCATTTAGCTATGCTTGGAAATCACAATTCCAAATGAATGAGTGCCTTGCATGAATACAGGGAGTCTTATTAAGCTTGATCTTGTTTAACAAAATGTGGATATGTGCTAGATTCACCAATATGTATTTTATAGGTATAATATTTGGTTTCTAGTTATGGCTTGATTAGTTAAGAGAACTGGAGTCCCTTGAGAGATTATATATGTACATGTTGAGTTACATGTCGGTGTGTTGGGTACAACAAGGTAAGCTAACTAGTATATTTTTATTTTTATTTATGCATTGATAGTTTTGTGTTTATGACAGTATGATGTAGGAGATCTCATGGAAAAAGAGCCTACCACAAAATCTTGAAGAAGGCTCGAGTTGAGCTTTCCCTTATAAGCATAGGGAACCCATGGGGTTGAGCCATGGTGTTTGCTACTAGTTTTTTGTTTTCAGTGCCTTATGATTTGTTTGTGCTTGACTTACATTTTTTAATGTCTGGTGCATGGCCATGCCACTTTGTTTGTGGTGTCATATTGCTATTGGGTTTTCGTGGTTTTATTCTTGTTTGTTTCTTTTTCTTGCCTTATATGTTTTGAGGGCCTTTGGAATTGGTTGGGGAAAGAAGAAATTTAATGGATCGTGGGGAGAGTTGAATGAAACCTAATGTGAGACCTAGATGAACCCTAGTGCATGAGTTAAAGGAAGCTAAAGGCAAGAGTATGATTGGTTGGGTCCATTGGGGTAAGTGAACGTTGGTAGGACAATCATGAAAAGGGTAATAGGAAAGGTAAATAAATGGATTTCGGTGTTGGATGCCTTAGCTATGTTGGGAATTGTTGTTCTCAATGTTGTGCATGTATTTCATGGATAAAGGGAGTTCTCTTATCCTTGACCTTATTATATATTGTAATTGTGTTCTGATTATGATTATATATATATATATATATATATATATATATATATATATATATATATATATATATATATATATATATATATATATGTATATATATATATATATATATATATGATATATATATATATATATATGTATATATATATATATATATATGTCTATATATATATATATATATATATATATGTATATATATATATATATATGTATATATATATATATATATATATATGTATATATATATATATATATATATATATATATATATATATATATATATATATATATATATATATATATATATATATATATATATATATATATATATGTATATATATATATATATATATATGTATAGATATATATTACATTATATGACAGGGTTGTCAGGGATCATTATTTCTTTATGCTAATGTTTATATGTGTATATGTATGTATGTCATTGTTTGACAGGGTCATTAGGGATCATTCTTGTGGAGGAATTTTTGCATATGCAATTTAATGGCATGAAGAAGTTCCTAGTTTCATGAGGAATCAAGTGGGAAGAGTAGCCCTCACTTATCTAGGAGGTTAGTATTGTGTGGATATGATTTGATATTACATTTTTATACTATGCATATGTTTATGTTATGGATAGGTAATGTTCAAGGATACATCAATGGAATGAAGGAAGTGTGATATGTGGCATGCAAGGACAAGCACAGATAATGGAGAGACACTAAAATCAATTTTGCTTGGTAGATATTTTTTGTTCTCTCAATGTGTAGTACTGGTGCATTATGCAACCATCTCACAAAATAGAAGAAGAGATAGATCAACAACTTCAAAATTAGCCACTTCAAGGGGGAAACCTCCTTTACATTACACAAATGAACAATTCTTGGATGATACAAATGATAATAATTCCTTTCTATATATAGGAGTCTAAGGGGTCACAATATAATTAGAGCTTGCATAACAATAATATTGTAAGGACGCAACAATATCAATAGTGTGCTTCTATGGGGCACAATAATAACAATATGGGGACTACATGGGCACAAAAATATTACAATAAGGGGGTTGCACTAATAACAATAAGGAGCTACACTAGTAGTTGTTTACAGGAAAACTAGTGTCAATTCGAATTGCTAGTCCCACTAAGATGGGTAGCTATCTTAGAAACAAACAATCAAAGCAATTCAAGATTTCCTTCAAGTGTAATAGATAAGAGGGAAGAAAAGAGGACCAACCTGGATCTTCTGCTTAGATCCTTGCTTGATTTCTCTTTCCCTTGATAGAATTTGCCACTCCTCTCCTACTTGGCCCGCTTTAAAGAGTACATGTAGAGTCAAAGTAACAAAAAACCATCAAAGTATCTCTATCTAAAACATCATAAACAATGAAAAATCATAAACGCATTGACCATAAAATTGCATTCATAAACAATAAGATTCACAAATACATGATTATATGGAGGAAAACGCAAAGAACTTTATTAATAGTAGAAGATAGGATCACAACCCAGTTGTCTGATCCAGCATCATCCTCCCAGCATAGAAGCCCTCTTCACCTCATGAAAAGCAAGATCACCCAACAATACAATGTCTCTTATCACAGATAAACCAACAACACTTCCTTACAAATTACAAAATTCCAGCCTCCAGATCTCTCAGATGAGGAATCCATTTATAGATGTCTTGCAAGGGTGTCAGTCAGCTCTAGGTTCTGATTAGTGTCATTCCAGTGATAGTTCTTGGTTCCACTTGGAGATTTCATTGATCTCTTACTCATCCTTGGGCGAATTTAGAGAGGCAAGCATCATATGAGAAGTTTTTGGAAGATTCCATGGTCATCCACTTAGCAAACTATCTCTACCATTTGTCTATTCTCGCTCATCGCACCCCATGAAAGGCTCTTTCAGTATGCATTACACTTGGCTAGTGTGGTAGCCAGTATGCATTGCACCTTGACCATGGAGCAGTCCGTATGGTCCAAGTTTGGCCAGTTCTGAGTGGTTTTTAGGTAGAACTTTTGGGAAATGATGTAATCAACACTTTTAGCGGTTAAAGAGCCCTTGGTTTGTGGACATATGAGTTTGGAGTTACAGTGCCCAAATATGTCTATAACAGTTGCCCCCTAAAGCATGAGGTCATAAATCTTTCGATGTCGGGTGAAATGCTTTATCATGAGGATCTGAGGTATTCGAACTAGAAGGTGACCTGTATAAGATACAATACAATACATCATCATCATATTGTTTTCATGATCTAGCTGAGGCAGGCATTCCCATGCTCAGCTTTATAAATTAATTTTCATGTACATAGGACAAACAATCGTTCGTTGTTGTAGACTGGTGATTCTTCGCATGAAGAGTCATCTTCCCTGGTTTAGATGACTATCTGTGCAGCTTCCGTGTACATTTAATGTCTTTATTTTCCTGAATACATTGTAGCCCGGATGGATGAAACTAGATCCAAGGTCTTCGAACTCGTTCAATATTCACCCGATGTACAAGTCGATCCATGTGAAAATATGTTCTAAAGTCGAACATGGAAAGACATCGCCTGATTACCAGCCAATAATGTAAGTTGTTAACAGGCACGAGAGGAGTCACCGATAATGATAATGACCCTCAAGGTACTACAGTACAATTCACATGGTGTGAATACATGAGCCGTTGTCAAACACCACGCAAAATATTTTGGTCGAAGGCCATTGATGTAAACCTGTCGCTGGAAGTGAGAAACTTGCCATTGAGGCATGCAAGCTTCAAAGTACTGAAAGGGTTGTTTCTAAGTCAACTTCTTGGATAATGAGCTGATGTCGACAAGAAGTGACTCGCCATAGGAGGGCCTTAATGTATCCCACATCTATGACATGAAATGGAACAGAAATATCTTCTAGAGGTGAAAACGATCTGGTGATATAAGGTTCAGGAATGGTGGTCATGAAAAAACGAAGGGTGAAGGTATTGTAGTGGATGGGGCATTTGCTGGATGGTGAATTCTCTGAATGACTTCTCTTGAACATGTCGGTGACACTGAGATGGATTGGTAGTGTTAACCCCAAAAGATGGATGATACGGAGGACCAATGGCGATATGATCGGTGAACGGAATAACCCAACCCGACTCAATCATGTTGATGGAATGAAAGTGTCATGTTTAAGAGAGACCTGCTACCAATAAAATTCTTCAAGTTTTCTTCCCTTTTCCCCAATCATTGTTGACCAGTACCTCTTTATTTTTGTCAAGCTTGAGGAGGATAACATATGCTTGTTCTATAATTTTCCCTTTGGGCAAACCTGTCACTATGTTTTAGCGAGCCTAGCGTCAGTGAGACTCGTTCTTGTCTGGGTGGACAAGTTTGTTGTTGTTGTTTTAACGAGTTTAATGACAAAGATAACTCGGTCCTTTTCATGTTTAGAGAGTTTGAAAAGGGATGAAAATGAAACTCCAACAGCCCTTTTTCATAGCATAATCCCTTAAGTTCGAAAAAGTATAAAATAATATGAAAGGGATGACTTTTCAATTGCTTTAGCAAGCCGAAAAGGAGAATCACTCGATCTTTTTGTTTGATAATCCCTTAGGTCCGAAAAGATTAAAATATATAGGAGGGATGGTGATTCTCCTTACTTTAACAAGCTAGAAATGCCAATAGCTCGACAATATTTTTATATTTAATGAGTCTAAAAAGAGTTTAAAAGAGACTCGTCTTTTAGGAACGAGTGGTGTTTTTGGGTAGTAACTAGTTCCAGGCAAGTTTGGAACTTCTCAGAACATGGCAGTGTGAAGAGGGTGGTTGATAGGACCACTCATCGCTGCTGTTCCTCAAAAGGGTAAATAATCAAGTGGAAGCGTATGATCACCCAAAAGAATGGAGGTGATGGTAAGAACATAACCAAGGCTCAAAAGGCTGATAGCAGGGCAATCATAAAGGTTATTTACCAAGTGTGGACTCATTTTTTAATGAGCTTGAATCGGAAGAAACTATGCTCAGTGGTGGGTTTATTTTTTAACGAGCTTGAACCTTGTGGAAACATTGCTCATGCCAATTGTTTTAAAGATGTCTCTCATTGGTAGGTTTATTTTTTAATGAGCTTGAACTCTACTACAACATGTTCTCATCACCTTTTAATTTAAGCTAGAAACGACCAAACTACAAAGCTAACCACACTAAATCTAAGGAACTATTGAGGTTAGGTAGGATGGTTTTTTCTTTTGCTGAGACACAACCTCTCCTTTGCTTCATCTGCACACTGTAGACAAAGGTGAATGGTGGTCAGACTAGTCACCTAATCCAAGAAGTTAACACTAAAAAGCTAAAAAGCTAAAAAAAATGCTAAAAAGCTAAGAAATGAAATTGGTCATTTTTCACTTGTAAACAAAGCTTTTCATGCCCCTAGGTATTTAAGAAAAGGAGAGTTCCCAAGTCACCATATGGAAGTCCTTGTGGTTAGGCAGGACTTCCTTGGCTTTGTCCATCAAAATAGACAAAGGTGAATGGTGTGAGCTTCCAATCACATAAATTACAAGGAAATAGTTGTTTTAGACTGATCACATAACCAGCAAGGAAATGGTTTTTCAGTCCAATCATATAACCTTCAAGGAAATCTCTCTTTTCAGTTGGGTTTGCATGCCGAACCAAACTAGGGTGCATGCCCCCTAAACTTCATTACATTCATTGGACTACTCGCGGTAATTAGGTGGATGAAATGAAGGTTGAAGAGACATTGTTGACGCAAAGAGACCATTTAGGGATGATGGTTGATTCGTAGCTGTGTTTGAACCAGGAAATGAAAGCTGGTCGACAAACTGCACCAGTTTTCCTTCATACAGAAAACACATCACTCAAAAGAGTGTGGAAACAATAACTTCCATGCTATATATATAGTCATGTCCAACGAGTAGATTGTAATCTAGTGGCCCTTGGACTACCATCACATTCAAGTGAATGGTTTTCCTTTTCAAAGTTATCGGCAACTTCGAAAGGATCCCTAATGGTCAACTGGTTCCTTTGTTGAAGCTTGACAAATTTTGTGTTTCAGGCAGAAGTGATGGCAAACCAAGCACTTTCCAAGAAATTGAGGAAAGGATACTCATTGAATCCCCTTAATCTATGATAGTGCCAGACATGATCATTTTGTAAACTTGCACTATGATCTGGAATGGTACACTAGATGGAAGGTGAGGTCTTGCTAGTTGATTCCAATTAAATAAAATGACTATACTACCTGGAGGAGGTATCGGCTAAATGGCTGGATAAACCTCATGAACTGGCGGGCTTTCCCCCTGTTGTAAAGGAACGGGTGGATTTCCCTCAAGTTCATCATACTTTGTATCAACAAAAAGAATTTGAACAGTGTGATTCTCATTCTCTTTGGAGATTTTATCATCTGAAGGTGGACCTTCTGAAGGCCAGACTGGGTTGATTGCCATCTTGACCTATTGAATTTGGTCTGGTATGGACTCAGAAGGTTCGCTTTCAATGATAGGTGCTTCGACTGACAACTGAGTTATGTTAGTCAGGTTTTCAACTAGCAATGGACTTGGTAAGAGTTTATTGTATCTAGGTGAAAGTCGCTACGGTGAAGTAGGACGATTATGCAAGATTCTCTTGGCCTCATCTAGAAAAGGACAACCAGGAAGGTGATGGTCTTCCTCACATAGTAGACATGGAGTTTTGACCTTTCTTTCTTGTTCAGGACTTTCATTTTTCACTAGTTGACGGTGTGCTATCAACCTAATTGCTAGAGGTTGTTGACACTGTATGGTGCGAACGGGGATACCATTCTCTCAAGATCCACAGAATGCAAGGACAATATCGATGATAATGATTTTCTTTGCAAATTAGACAAGGGTATCTAGGAGATTTAATGTGTGAATTTTTACCAAATGATTCATTATTGCCCCCTTGATTAACTGGCTTTTTCTTCATCTTCTCCTTCCCTTTCTTCTTCTTCTTAGCTACTTGGTTTTTAGTATCAGTAGTTTCACCAAGTGAAGATGAAGAAGGGGAGGGAGAAATAAGCGAATTAGAAGGTGAAGGGACCACTTCAGTATCATCTGGTTGCTGATTTGATTGTTAACAAATCACGGTATTTTGAATGATAGAGGTCGAGAATAACCATACTGGTAGGCCAATTTTGATTCCCGGAAGGGACAATGTAGCCATATACATAGCACCAATATCTCACCAAGAAGAGAAAGGACTAGGATTCCCTCTAAGAGGGCTTCCTTGATTGGACTCCATTATCTCAACCTAAGATCAATGAAGGAACGACGATGTTATTTCGATTTAAATAAATTTTATGATGCTTTGACACAACTTTGCTTTTTCAATTTTTAAGAGTCGAGAAGAAGCTAAAGGTGACTCTAGTCACCTTCGATTTTTAGCGAGCCTAAAGTGACAAGTGATCAGATGGACCTTTTCTTTTAAGGAGTCGAAAAGGAATGAAAGTGACTACTCTGGAAATCTAGATAGAGGGATTACCAAACCAATCGCAAAACTACAATATACAACTTGGTGGTAAATTAAAGAGAAATTACCAAGGACTTGACATATGACAGTCAATCTTCCTGAATGTTGTGTTTAGTACATTGTGATCGATAGGGTGGCAGACACGGCTTCCTAAGGGTAAAGGATATCAGCCTATTGTGGTCTCCCAATATATACTTGATGGTACGGGGAGCACAAGTCCGTACTGGCACTTGTCATATCAAAGAGGAGGAATCACCCAACCTTCGATGAAAACGATAGTTACCAGGTTTTACAACGCCGGAACACATCTCTAGCCTAGACTTCTAGATGTGTTGCGTTAGGTTCCAAAGCATTTTTATGTTCATTAAGATTTATTTAGAGCTGATCTTGCTTAGAAGTTTGTCTTTCAAGGTTCACTGCATGACGTAGATGTAAAATTCCTAAATATGCAATCTAAAATGACAAATAGAAGTTTACTTCATTTTAGCAATGAAAATATTAGCTACTAAGGAAAGAAGAATACAATTCTTTCAACATAGAGCAAGGAGCACACACTAAATGCACTTTTCCTAAATCATCTTTCACACACAGTCTAAATGCAAATCCAAATGCATGTATTTTTTTTTTGTTTCCTTAATGTGAGAATGCTCAAAAAGAAAACTAAGTACAAATTTGAACTATTTTCATCAAAGCGACATTTCGACAATTTCTCTTCAAAAAACGAAAGGAAGAATAAAACGACACTTTTCGATTTTTCATGGAAAACTGCTTTCGACACTTCAAATATTAACAATCGAAATCAAATACAATGACAAAAGTATAATCGACTATCTAGAGGAGGAAGACTTTATGACACTCTTCTTTTTGACTCAAAATGACAGTTACAACACTTTTTTGCATCAAAAACGATAGTTCGATTAAGATGCTTTCGACAAAGAAGGACTGTAAATGATTGAAAAATACATAAAAACATTTAAAAATCCTAATCAATGGAGGCTAAATAATGTAAAGGAAGGAGGCTTCAGTAATGAGATACTAATCATGAACAATAAAACCACTGAATAGAGCTGAAAACAAGGAGGAAAAAACAAATTTCAAAGAGAAAAATAGTGTCACTCAATCATTGCACCTGTCCTTTAGGGAAATAGGGGTGCATATCACCTACAACACACGGGAGGTGTGATGCATATAGGCTTCCACTCACAGATAGTGCAATGGTCCATGGAGCGAAACTGAGTTGGGTTTTTGCTCAAAATTTATAGGTAAGTTTAGTGATTTAGGCTGAGCTATGATGGACAGTAAAAACAAAGTATAGGGGTATGATCTTATGAGGTTATGATCTACCACAAGGGAACTTAGGATGCTTGTAAGTCAGATGTTCAGTTCATAAACCAACCCGGAGATTGACAAAATCAGCATTCATCTACTTCACAATTACATAGCAAGGGCAGTTCGAAGGCTAGCTGGCTAATTTTAGGCTCTGTCTATAGTTTATAAAGCAAACAACAATAACAAACAAACAAACTATTCCCTCCCCACTAGAGTCACCATTTTGTTTACAGGAAAACTAGTGTTGATTCAAACTGCTAGTCCCACTAAGATGGGTAGTTATCTTAGAAACAAACAATCAAAGCAATTCGAGATTTCCTTTAAGTGTAACAAATAAGAGGGAAGAAAAGAGGACCAACCTGGATCTTCCACTTGAATCCTTGTTTGATTTCTCTTTCCCTTGATAGAATGTGTCACTCCTCTCCTACTTGTCCCGCTTTAAAGAGTACTTGTAGAGTCAAAGTAACAGAAAACCATCAAAGTATCTCTATCTAAAACATCATAAACAATGCAGAATCAGAAACACATTGACTATACAATTTCATTCATAAATAATAAGATTCAGAAATACATGATTATATGGAGGAAAAATCAAAGAACTTTATTAATAGTAGAAGAGAGGATTACAACCCAGCTGTCTGATCCAGCATCATCCTCCCAGCATAGAAGCCCTCTGAACCTCATGAAAAGAAAGATCACCCAACAATACAATGTCTCTTCTCACAGATACACCAACAACACTTCCTTACAAATTACAAAATTCCAGCCTCTAGATCTCTCAGATGAGGGATCCATTTATAGATGCCTTGCAAGGGTGTGAGTCAGCTCTGGGTTTTTTATTAGTGTCATTCCAGTGATAGTTCTTGGTTCCACTTGGAGATTTCATTGATCTCTTACTCATCCTTGGGTGAATTCAGAGAGGCAAGTGTCATATGAGAAGTTTCTGGAAGATTTCATAATCATCCACTTATAAAATTGTCTCTGTCGTTTGTCTATTCTCACTCATCACACCCCACAGAAGGTTCTTTTAGTATGCATTGCACCTAGCTAGTGTGGCAGCTAGTATGCATCGCACCATGACCATGGAGCATTCAGTATGGTCCAGTTTTGGCAAATTTTGGGTGGTTTTTCAGGTGGAACTTCTGGAAAATGATGTAATTAGTTGACCATGATCCTTTAGGGTATGAAACAACACTTTTAGGGTTAAAGAGCCCTTGGTTTATCGACATATGAGTTTGGGGTTGCAGTGCCCAAATATGTCTATAACAGTAGTATAGGGAACCAACATGCCCCTCTCCTTCAAAAAAGTGTTGTCCATAATGATTGAGTAGTTCTAGATGCTTCTGTATAAAATTCTCATCCTCCCATGTGGAATCTTCAGTGGGTAAGTTCTTCCACTTAATGAGATACTCTAAAATTTATCGATTTCATAGCTATCGAGTTCCTATTTCCATGACTACTTCAAGTTACAATATGATTTTTACTTCCTCGTCAATTTCTTGCAATATTGTTTGAACTGGGAGCTTGTCACCTATAACCTTCTTTAAGCATGAAACATGGAGAATTGGGTACACTCGAGAAGATCCAAGAAGCTCCAATTTTTATGCCATAGTAACAATATTTTGCAATACCTTGTAAATACCATATTACTTTCGTGATCATTTATTATGCTTCTTATCTTGATTGAGGGAGAATTGTTTGTATGGTTGTAGCCATAAAAATACCTAGTTTCCTACATCAAAACTTCTTTCGTTGTGATGTTGATATTCCTATTATTTCATTCGATTTTCTGCCAAGGTAATTTTATCCTTTAAGAGTTGGAGAACTTGTTCTTGATGCTCGATGTGATCTTCTACTTCTTGAACTAGAATGATTTTCCAAGACTTTTTGGAGATCTGGAGAAATAGATGATTTCGATGTTTGAACGTCGTGTGAACATAAGTGTGCAATTATGCCCAATTGTTATTTATTTAGAATATTTATCATGTCTTTAGAACTTATTATCTTTCAGGGTTCCCTGTGATACCCTTTAATTCAACTTCATTTCCTTCCTGAAAAAATTTCAAGAAAGTTCTTGAAAATTAAAATATATCGTAGGCAAAGATTGTAATCATTGGACTCCTAGTATAACATCAACACCTCCCATTGGAATGGAAATCATTGGACTATTCAATACATATTATCCCATGGATTTCTTGATATTATGGCACTTTCCAAAGAAATTTATGGTTCCTCCATTTGCATCAATCACTTGACACTCTATTGCTGGCCATAGGAAGCAATTCAATTCCTTGGTTATCTTACAATGAATAAAACTATGGGTACTAAGTGAATCAATCAACACTATTACCTTTTTCTTCTTTATATGTCCTTTTATCTTGATATTTTGAGTGGTGTTTCTTGTCAATGCATTACAAGATATGGTTGGATTCATTTCTTCTTTCTCTAGGGTTGGTTCCTAGTGTATATCCTCTTCTTTTGACATTTTTGTTCCTTTTCTTACTCCTCTTCCCAATCTATGTAAATTAATTTATTCTCAGCACACTTATGACCTTTAGTGTATTTTCTATCACAATTGTAACAAAGTCATTTTTCTCTTTTTTCTTCCAATTGTTGTGGTATCAACCTTGTAGGTTATGGAAGGCTAGGAGAAACAAAACTTCCACCATTATAGTTGTGAGTGGTAGGGTTCCTTGTTACCATAATTTTTCTTTCAAGTTTTTCTTGCCAAACCTGAATGCATTCTCAAATGAATCAGGTTCCCAAAGACGAACCTCATGTTTGATGTTATCATTTAAAGTCCATATGATGACATCAATCCTACTCCTCTATAATATCATTTACCCTTATATTCAATTTTTGGAAGTCCTCAATGTGCTCCACCATTGACCCCTTCTGTTTGAGATCTATCAATCAGCTAAAGAAGGTGTTTCTCTTTGTATCTTCATAATGTGATATCATTTCCTCTGTAAAAATTGACCACATGACAAATGTTTTACGATAACAAAGCCATCTATACCATACAAATTGATTGGGTTATAAATATAATGATGCAATATTTACCTTGTGTGAGGGTTGAACATCATGTAGATCAAAATATTGCTCCATATGTAGTATCCAAGTTACCGGATCCTTGCCATCAAACTTCCACATATCTATCTTCAGAATGTGGTGGTTCTTAAACCCCATGTTGGAGTATCTAAAATTGTAATTGATACTCCTTTTGTCTTCATCATGATTTTCATGGATTGCCTTGTCACTACTAGGATGCTTTTCTTCTAGCAACTTTGCCAAACCATCCTTCAACCCCTCTATATTGACATTCATCATTGCTTCCATGTATGGTTTTAAACCATCATTACAAAATCCCATGTCCAATTTTATACCATCTATCTTAACATTCATATTTTGTTACTTTTTGCAAGAGCGAAAATTGTTGCACTTGGTCTTGCAATTTTTATATATCATGTTGCATTTCTTCCTCTTCTTCATGTGTCATAATATAGCTTTCGGGTTTCTTACTAGGTGTTTCCATTTTCTTTCTTCAGGGCATCATTTAATGATAAGTATGCTTCACTATTCCCTTTGAATCACTTCAAACTAATATTTCAAACAAACCTTATGCAAATTTTAAAAACTACACACCTTTGTTTTTTGCTTTGTAGGAGCTTGATATTGAATTTGTTGTATCTTTGTACTATCTAATCTCCAAGGTCTGAAATTTCATCTTGTTGTATCCCTCCAAGTCCTCTTTCCAACCTCATAAGTTTGATCAATATTGGATTATCCAAGAAAGCGCTATGTCCAATATTCCACGATGATGTGATTATAGACTGGTTTAGTAAAGAAAACTTGTACGAAGTGCCATGTGTCACTTTTTGGACCTTTGGCCCTGAAAATGGTACACAACAAAGTAAAGTTTGTCCTCTTTCTGTCATTGTTTACAAATTCGAATTTGATTCTCAGTGGTAAAGTTATGACAATTTTCCCAAGGTCGCCTGTTTGAGATGGAATTTGGGAGCCTACAAAACCCCTTGGATCATATCTCCAAAAATATAGAAAACAAAAATATGAAATTATTACACAAGGTTCACCAAGATTTCTACTCCACTAGGTTTTAATTTCATATTCTTAAGCTTCTTAGAAACACAGTTATAGATAAAATTCAGCGATGTCCTATTTCCAACAGTGAAACCCTAGAATCCAAAGCTTTAATCCCAAATGTTATGCAACCAACTCGCAAAATAGAAGAAGAGATAGATCAGCGACTTAAAAATTAGCCTCTTCATGGGGGAAACCTCCTTTACATTACACAAATGAATAATTATTGGATGATACAAATGATAAGACCTCCTTTCTATATATAGGAGTCTAAGTGATGCAGGAGCACTCACCCAAGGGAAAATCATTGTAAATGGTAGACATAGGGGGTCATGCATTTTAGGAAATAGTTTTCCTAAGTTTCAAGTAATGCAATATTTAGGCCTTTAAGTGTGATTTAATTAGATAATGGTAGAATATGTAAATGCTCTCAAAAACAATAAATGATAACATGAGTGGCGAATAAATGACAAAGAGTTAGAAGTCAAATCCAACTCTTAGATAGTTCCATGATTCAAGGAAGAAGAGAGAGCTTTTAGGAATTAATTAGAGTAGAAGTGGACCATTGAGTTGATAAGGGAACTTTTCTATTTTAAAACAGAGAAAAAGATGGAGTGGATAAAGTCTATCGCATATGTATGTATGTAGCGAGCTCTAGATCTTTTGTTAAAGGATGGGATTAGGTCCTTCATAGTAATCCAATCCAAAGTTTCCATATAAATATATGTAATCCTACGGGCATAAGGGAGGCCACTAATGTTGAGAATTGGGCCTATGCGAGACCAAGAAGTCTCGAATGTAAACTTTTCTTTTATATTAATATATGCATATGTTTGTTCCTGGCTGTGTTAGAATATGGAAGAGTATTTTTTGAATGATTTACTATGAATCCGTAGGCTCTGTGATAGTTTGCAGGTAGAATTCTGAAGGATGCAGAGGAACAGGATATTCAAAGGAATCATAAGGGATTGGTGAATCTAGTTGAAGGAAAAGAGTGAAGCTTTGAAGATGTAGTGAAGTGAGACTTCACATAAAGGCAAGCTTTGAGGAGGTTGAGCAGTGGAAACAGATAGCAGTGTTTTGAAGAATTGCACAGAGAAGAAGAGCGATTTGGAAGAATCGTATTGATCCTGTTAAGAGGTCAAGAGTTGCTTTGAAGTAGAGGTGCATGCAAAGAGAATTTGAGAAGGAAGAGTCGCAGTGAAATAGCGAAGGATGAAGAACCTCTAAAGAACCCAAAAGAGCTGCAGAAACCATTGAAAATGCAGAAAAATCCAAGTAAGAGAGGCGAGCGAGAAGTAAGGGTTTGATGCTCAGCAGTCATTGGATCTTCAAAGATCAATGGCCATGATTGAAAGTCACAATCACATTTCAGAGGTACCAAAGGACAGCGACCACAGAAATAGAAACTCCGACGAGCGATTAGCGATATCACCAATAATCTGATCGCTAATCGTGTAATTGGAGGTTTATAGTAGAATAAGTAATGCATGGGTGGAGAGGCGATAGCCGATAGCGAGTGTCAGCATATTGGAGCTCGAACCTATCAGAGTTTAGCATAGCTAGAGGTCGGCTATCAGAGAGCACAAAGGCAGCGTAGAGGAGGAAAACTTGATGATAGTTATGAACACAGTTGGATAATATTTGAAATCCAACATATGCAGTTCGGAGCAGAATTCCTTTGTAATTACGCTAAAGTGTTGTCGAGCCTTTATAAGACTTAAATGTTATGTTAATGAATTTCGATAGTCATTAGAGAGTCAGAGGAGGGGTGATGAACCACATATGTGGTAAGGCTGGGAAATATAGCCAATAGCGATTGCGATGAGGTTTAACCTCGAGGTCTGTGCCATAGTTGTACGAAAGGTGAGGAATGCATGTTTTGGGGTATTTTTGCTTTATAAATGGATTTTATAAGAAAAATTGCAATAAAGCATTATATGTTAAATATGTATTAACCAAAGGTTGAGGGGACTGGTTATATATATGTGTGTGTGTGTGTGTGTGTGTGTGTGTGGGCTAAAGGCTTAACTAAGGTTTAGAAGGGTTGTAAAGTCCTGAAAGGGAAGATTTGAGGCAACCTTTAATAAAATAGGCTAAAGAAGGCTTATAAGGGTAGATGGAGTCCCGATAGAGGACTTAAGAGGGGTGATTAGTTTCGATACAAAGGAACCTATAAAGGGCCTTGACCACTTATATAGATGGAGATTTTACTCCATTGTAGAGTCAAATACCTGGGATAGTTGTGTTATGTAGATTCTTTCATACTATGGGTATATGCTGGGTAACCCTGGCATCATTTTGTTGAGTATGGTTATATGTTGGGGGACCCGTGCACCACTAAGGGGTCACGGTATAATTAGAACCTGCATAACAATAATATTATAAGGGCACAACAATAACAATAGTGTGGTTTTATGGTGCACAATAATAAAAATATGGGGACTACATGGGCAAAAAAATACAATAACAGGGTTTCACTAATAACAGTAAGGGGCTACACTAGTAGTATAGGGACCAAACATGGTGTTAGGTACATGTTGTATATGTAGTGTTATATACATGTGGTGGTGTGTACATGTTGTATTTTTTGTGTTGTGTACATATGGTGTTATGTCCATGTTGTAGATGTTTACAAGTTGAATATGTGGTACTGTGTACATAAGGTGATGTGTATATATTATATGTGCATTACTATGTACATATGATTTTGTGTACATGTTGTATATGTAGTGTTGTGTAGATATGGTGTTGTGTGCATGTTGTATGTGTAGTGTGTACATATGGTGTTCCATGCATGTGGTGTCGTGTACATATTGTGTAGGTGGTGTTGTGTACATGTCATCCAAGTGGTGTTGTGTATATGTGGTGTTGTATACACGTTGTGCATGTGGTGTTGTGTACATGAAGTTTTGTGTACACATTATGTAGGTGGTATTGTCTACACATGGTGATGTGTACACGTTGTCCAGTTATTGTTATGTACATGTGGTATTTTGTACATGTCATACACATTTTGTTGTACATATGTGGTACTTTGTTATGTGTAATAATTGTGTTGTAGTTTATGTATGTATATGTATTATGTTGTACCCTCGGTGTAGGTGTATGTGTTGTGTTGTACACCAGGTGTAGGTGTATATGTTGTGTCATACTCCAGGTGGAGATGCATGTATTATATGGTGTTGTACATTGTGTGTGGGTGTATGTGTGTGTATGTGGTTGAAGAGAAGGCACTGGGTTTTTTCCAAGTGTGGCAATTGATTAAGTGTGTGTACAAAAACAATAAAGAAGAAAGATAGAAGCAAAGAACTAATTGAAGGATAAGTATCTGTACTTTATTTCAATTTTTATTATGCATTGATTTTAATCTATGATATTCACACATGATCTATGATTCTAACTATGATGGTTTCATTTTGAGCTAACCGGGTGTGATATGTTTATACATGATGATTCGATCAAAGAGCTAGTTTGACTTGTGTGACAAGAAGTAAACAAGATTCCAAGTGTACCTTATTGACGAGATACCAATGAGGTGTGATTTGAATTTATTTCAAATTGTTTTGAATCTAATAAAAATTATGAGCTTGTTACAAGAAAGCATGGAAAATTCCCATGTTTTGGTGGTTTAAACTGACTACAATAATTAGTAGCAGTAGTGAAAGGAATTGGAACATGCAATAGTATGATGGTAAAGTATTCAAGAGCAAGGCCATTGTGGAACACCAGTATCCAATAGTGTCCATTGATTTCCATGAGCATTCTATGACTAGTATGATGGTTTGAGGTAGGGATACTCCTTTGTTTTTGGATCTTCTGATGCGAGGAAACCATATTAAGGGATGGATGGCCTGAGGGACTATGTAGCAGAGAAGGGGATGCCAATGGAACTTGGAAGGTGTGTGATTGCACAGAAGGGGGTGACTAGATTTCTTGAGGGACTATATAACAGATAAGGGAAGGCTGGGGAATGGATTTTTTTTGGTCATTATCATTTCCATATGGAATCATAAGCACATTAGGAGTGTGCCCTATAATAGTGAGCCGTCAAACGTTCACTTGAGAAAACCTAGATAAATATGTAAGTATGGGCTCATTCTTACCCATTTGATTGTTCCTAAATTTGTCCTTCAAGGAAACTTTTCTCGCATCACTACTACTTTCAAACAGATCAATAAGGCCCTTCCACATATGGAATGTTGTATCCTTCCCATGAAAATTTGGAACAATATGGTCTCTAACTCCTATGATCAACCTTCCAGTTTTGGCAGTGTCCTTCTTCCATTTAGTTAGTTGTTGTGCATATGATGCAACATGTCTAAGAATATCAATCTCGATGTATTCCAAAACCCCATTATCATCTAACACAACCTCCATTTTTTCCTTCCATACACAAAAGTTTGAGGTCCTTTCTAGGGCATCTTTGTCTGCAAGTCAAAGGAAGACTTGATTCTTGTACTTATGGAATTCTTGCACTAGCTTATCTTCTCTCCAAAAAACTTTGAATCTGAATAAGGAACTCAATATCTATATTCTTACTTTTCTCTGGTACCATGTAGAAAATCCCTGAAACCTTGCAATTTTTAATGACAACAAATTTATCTACCAAAGGCACAAGATTTCTCTACCAAAATTTTGCAGAAAGAAAACAATGAATATAAACATAATCACACATAGAACAAAAAATATATATGGGGAACCCAATTGGGAAAAAACCCTCTTTCTTTAACTGAGAAATGTGATCTATTACATAGAATTTTCTTCAAGCCCAAAGCCCTTACAATAATGGTCAACTCTACACAATACTTGCCCAACACTTATGCAAATAAGGCCTATTAGGAGCTCCTATCTCCTAGCAGAAATTTTCCCCTAAAAAATAGCAATTTATCCCATTCCTTGCACAATTCCCAAGAGAAATTATCTGCCTTGGTCCTTAAGCATCTACATAAAAACTTGTATGCAATAAATAAAGACATTTGTGCCTTCATTCAATCTCAACAAGAAATTCGAATTGCATGACCTACTAGGGCTAAATTTAGTAGCTGCAACTAGTTAACTGAGATTCATTTGAGTTAACAAATTCAAAATACTCAACTAAACTCAAGAACTCAAGTCTATCTCTATTCTATAACTAGAGATCAATTAACTGACAAACACTAGAATTTAATTCCACTAGATAGCTAAATTTTAGATATTAACTAGTACACAACTCACTGAAATCCATCTAACTTGAATTACCTGAAAATAACTCAGTGATAGGCCACATCACACATGTTAATTGAAATCTAACTCAAGAAACTATGAGACAGAATTGAAATTAGTATCCTTGACTAAGGCATAAGTCAAAGAAGACATTCCTTGCTACGTTTTCAACACTCTTCAACTTTGTGTCCATATTCTCCTATGATGTAGTCTAGAAGGCACTGATAAATCTTATGTCCTTCTTTGAAATGATGCTCCTTGGTATCCAAAAGTGCACCCAAACCTATCCAAAGAAAAATTTTGGTTCTTCTTTCTGGCTAATGGCCTTTTTAAATGGCATCAGATCACACATCTTGTTAAACCTATCAACTACCATGAATAGGTAGGCATGTCACTTCCTAGTTGTTGGTAAACCTCCCACAAAGTCCATGGAAATTCTTTCCCAAGGATGAGTGGGTATAGGTAAGGGATGATATGGAATTTATTTCCTACTACTGAGCTTTCTAGTACAACAAGGAGTGCATCCTCTTATGAATCTAGCTACCTTCTCTTGCATCTTGGGCAAATACACACACCTATACAAGTTGGCCACAGTCTTCCCTACACCAAAGTGTCCTACAACCTTGGAGGTGTGAGACTCTCTAATAAGTTCCAATTGCTCACCTTTAGCAACACATAGTTTATCAAGCATATAGAGTAACCCATCCTATATATGGTAGTCAACGGTGTTGTCATTATCGTGCACATGACTCTAACTCGGCAACTACAAAACCTCCTCCTTGAAGTCCTCATCCTTTGAACATACCTCTTTGTATGCATCATGGGTGAATGGCTCCATGTGAATAAGAGTCCACAAAGCTATGATCTTTGATGTGGGTAACCTTGAGAGCATGTTGTTCAACTTCTTTGTGCTTCCCTTCTTTTACTTGATCACCAAATGAAATTGTTGTAGAAACTCCATCCACTTGTAATGTATGATCTGTTGTAGCTTACTCTGGGCCTGCGGGTACTATTGTGGTTGGTGATTTGTGTGTTTTATCATCACCTTTCCCATTAGATAGTGCTTCCACTTCTTCATAGCTTGCACCATGGCATAAAACTCATTATCGTTGGTAGGGTAGTTAAGAACTACCCCATGAAATACTTATGAATGGTAGGGTACAAGCCTTCCTCCCTACATCAAGACTCCTCCCATAACATACCCACTTTCATTTGTCTCTACTTTAAAGGCTTTTTGTCATTTCAGTAATGCAAGAACTAGTGCTTGAGTGATATTCTTCTTTGGCTCCTTGAAATCCCTTTGTTTACCCTTTCCCCACTAGAAACTCTTGCCACCTATTGTTATGGCGTGGAGCGATACTACTACCACTGAAAATGAGGCTATGAATTTCCCCAGACATTTTTCTATCCCAATGTAATTCCTTGCCTTAGAAACATCAGTAGGCACTATCCATTTCATGATGACCTCCATCTTGGAAGGATCTATGTTCAACTCTCTTCCACCTATCACATACCCCAGATACACCAAAGAATATTTTGTAAACTCAAACTTCTTGATATTTTCTAGCATTTGGTGCTTATTTAATGTCTCCAACATCTGCATCAAATGTGAGATGTGCTCCTTCCAGGTAGCACTGTATACCAGTATATCATCCAAATATAAATTAACAAATGAATCCATAAATGGTGCAATACATCATTCATTAATATCATAAATGTATTTGGTGCATTACATAGGCCAAATGGCATGAATAACCACTTGTACAAGCCTTTCCTAGTTTTAAGGTGGTATTTCAATTATCCTCTTCTTTGAATTGAACCTGGTGATATCCAGACTTAATTCTAGCTTGGTGAAGTATTTCACTTGTTGTAACAGATCCAATATATCATCTATCCTGGGAAGGGGGTACCTATTCTTGATCATGATTTTGTTCAACTCCCTGTAATATATACACATCTTCCAAGTCTTGTCCTTCTTTAGTATAATGATGATGGGTGACCCACATGATGATGTACTCTGTCGAATGACACCCTATTCTAGTAGTTGGTGCAATTGTTTCTTCACCTCACTTTCTTTGATAACTAACTTCCTATATATACCAATGTCTAGAAATGACGAGTCTAGCAAGAGTTTGATCTCGTGCTCCAGTTCCCTCGTAGGTGGTAACCCTTTAGGCTCTCAAAGCACAACCATGTATTCTTGTAGCAAATTTTCCACTTGTTGTTTCTATTTCTTAGTACACCCGTCTAGGGGTCCCTTAACTCTTAATGACTCTTCTATAGAATGATTTTTTGTTAAAAACAATAAAAGATACTTCTTGCTAGAGCAGATAAATTTCTTGCCTTGGTTGGCACTTACCAACAAATTTTTTGACTCTCCTTTGTGCGCATTAATGGTCAATGATTTTCCATCCTTGACAAGTCAATATTGGTTGGTTCTTTACATGAATATTTCATATCTCATATACATGTAAGGACTCTCAAACATGACTCCACATACATCAAGGGGAACCACATTTAGTTCTACTTGATCAATAAAATCAACACTGATGGAAAATCTAACTTTACATTGTTTTGGTACCTTCATCTTTGCATCCTTATTTAACCATTCCAATGGATATGGGCTTTGATGATCATGAGCTTTCAACCCCAACTCCTTGACCAACTCAGTTGCAATGAGATTCACCCACAATCCCTATGTGAAATAGAGCATCAATCTTTGTCTTCTTGACCTGTATCATTAAATGGAACAGTTTGGCCATTTCTTTCTCTTATTGTTATTGAAGGCTACTCAGATTCACCTCCTTCTTGGCACTTATGTATAAACAATATTCTCATTCATGTCTAATATTCTTTCAACTTGGTTTCTCGAATCAATGGCCATGAGATTATTCTCCTTATTATCTGTCTATTTTTCCTTTGATTTAAACTCTGGATATGACTTTCAACACTTCTCCTTTGTATGGCCATCAATGTTGCAATGGTTGCATCGGTGGTTGTGATATTTTCACTGGTGTGATATGGTTATTGTATTTTTTATTTTCCCCGCTTTATACTTCTCTTCCCCTCCTTATAAGCATAATGTTGCTACTTCTGCTTTGATCTACTTGATTATGGTTCCTTAACGTCGATGTTTTCTAGATAGTTTGTCTATACACAAGCCTCATCCATCAATTTGGGCTTGAAAAACATCACTTGCTCCCATTTATGGCAGTGTAGACCCCCCCAAATACTTGAGGGATACATCTAATTTCTTTGGGTAAAAACCTAGCATTATGGCCATCTTTATGAACTATATGGTATTATCTTGCATGCTTTGCCTTGACGTTTTCCTAAGGTAGTGGCATCAGATCCATTAGTCCTCTACATACCAAATAAGATAAGATTGTGACCTTATGAGGGTTTTCAATTCCTCCCACTTAGACACTAGAAGTTCTCCCTCCAACCTCAATGTCTCTGTGTGGATTTCCCACCAAGTCAGGGCATGGCCCTCTAATTTGAGCCACACAAATGAAATCTGTTGTTCTTCCTTAATTTTATGGACAACGAAACACACTTACAGTTTTTGCAACTAATTATTTATATTCAAAGTGTTGATATTTCTATGAAATGGCTTGAGATCAACCTTCGCCTCCATTTTAAACAAGGGTTATAATCGATTCACGACGCTCAATTGGTTTGATCTTTTCTAGGTTCTTTCTTTGGTTGGTTCTTCGTTTCTTCTCAATATCATGATCTACCTTCTGATCTTTCCTCTGCATTTGAACCCACATCCTCTATAAATACTCCAATATTATTTCTTAGGTCCACCATAAGGAGATTCACATTACGATCAAGGATAATTTTAGGGGCAAATGTTCGCCCTTTGGCGAAATTAAGGGGTTTTAAATTTTTAGTGGGCGAATATTTTGTATCATAGTACATTTTTACAAATCACCTCAAATAGCCCACCTTATTTTAAGGGAGAGGGTAAAAAAGGTAAATTTGGCCCTTGAAATTAGGAGTTACAACCTTCCATTCGCCCATTTTTAAGAACGGGTTTTACTTAAGTGAAATCATGCGCCCATTTTCAAGAATAGGTTTTATTTAAGTGAATCCTATGGGCCAAATACCATATTGATAAAAGAGGTATGGTAAATTAATAAAAATATAAATAAATGAGAGGTATGGTAAATAAATAAAACATTTTTTATATTTACTCCATAAGTCACCTCGTGTAAACAAATAAAAATATAAGTAAAGTGGAGGTATGGTAAATAAATAAAACATATTTTTATACTTACTCAAAAGGTATGGTAAATAAATAAAAATATAAATAAACTAGACGTATGGTAAATAAATAAAACCTCTTTTTATATTTAGTCCATAACCCGAGTCGTTCTATTTATGAAGGTTCAAGAAAGAGGTTTTATTTAAGTGAATCCTATGGGCCAAATACCATATTTGTAACAGAGGTATGGTAAATTAATAAAAATATAAATAAACAAGAGGTATGGTAAAGAAATAAAACATTTTTTTATATTTACTCCATAAGTCACGTTATATTTACGAACACTCAAAAAATGGGTTATATTTAGGTGAAACCTATGGGCAAAATACTATGGGACAAATACCATGGACTAGATTGTTATTAATACCATGAAAAAAACCATTATTAACCCTAATATTAGAATTAATAAAAATAAAAATGGCACATGGTATTGACCCATGATATTCATCAAAATGGCACATGGTATTGACCCATGGTTTTCACCTGGAATGTAGCCTATTTAAATGGGGGAATTAAACCAGCATACATCCATCTTTACTCTGGATCTACTAACCCCCGAGAGGTGTCAAATATCGTGATATGCAAACTAGCATAGAGTGAAAAAATATTTGATCCTCTTGGGGCTTGGTCAAGAGTAAAAATGGATGTTGTAATTTAATGTAGGTTAAACATTTTAGCTTGGTTAAAATCAAGGATAATTTTAGGGGCGAATGTTCACCCTTTGGGGAAATTAAGGGGTTTTAAATTTTTAGTGGGCGAATATTTTGTATCATAGTACATTTTTACAAATCACCCCAAATAGCCCACCTTATTTTAAGGGAGAGGGTAAAAAAGGTAAATTTCGCCCTTGAAATTAGGAGTTACAACCTTCCATTCGCCCATTTTTAAGAACAGGTTTTACTTAAGTGAAGTATCATAGTACATTTTTACAAATCACCCCAAATAGCCCACCTTATTTTAAGGGAGAGGGTAAAAAAGGTAAATTTCGCCCTTGAAATTAGGAGTTACAACCTTCCATTCGCCCATTTTTAAGAACAGGTTTTACTTAAGTGAATCCATTCGCCCATTTTCAAGAATAGGTTTTATTTAAGTGAATCCTATGGGCCAAATACCATATTGATAAAAGAGGTATGGTAAATTAATAAAAATATAAATAAATGAGAGGTATGGTAAATAAATAAAACATTTTTTATATTTACTCCATAAGTCACCTCGTGTAAACAAATAAAAATATAAGTAAAGTGGAGGTATGGTAAATAAATAAAACATCTTTTTATACTTACTCAAAACGTATGGTAAATAAATAAAAATATAAATAAGCTAGACTTATGGTAAATAAATAAAACCTCTTTTTATATTTAGTCCATAACCCGAGTCGTTCTATTTATGAAGGTTCAAGAAAGATGTTTTATTTAAGTGAATCCTACAGGCCAAATACCATATTTGTAACAGAGGTATGGTAAAGAAATAAAACATTTTTTTATATTTACTCCATAAGTCACGTTATATTTACGAACACTCAAAAAATGGGTTATATTTAGGTGAAACCTATGGGCAAAATACTATGGGACAAATACCATGGACTAGATTGTTATTAATACCATGAAAAAAACCATTATTAACCCTAATGTTAGAATTAATAAAAATAAAAATGGCACATGGTATTGACCCATGGTATTCATCAAAATGGCACATGGTATTGACCCATGGTTTTCACCTGGAATGTAGCCTATTTAAATGGGGGAATTAAACCAGCATACATCCATCTTTACTCTGGATCTACTAACCCCCGAGAGGTATCAAATATCGTGATATGCAAACTAGCATAGAGTGAAAAAATATTTGATCCTCTTGGGGCTTGGTCAAGAGTAAAAATGGATGTTGTAATTTAATGTAGGTTAAACATTTTAGCTTGGTTAAAATAAAAAATAAAATAAAAATCAACTATTAATTTTATTAATTTTTATAAGTTACTAATAGTAATTTTTAAGCTCCAGGTTTATGATAACCCATGGTATTGACCCATGGTAATACCATGGTATTCATGTGAGCATAGTCTATTTAAAGGGGAAATTCTATCGTCTTAGATCCATACAAATTTTTATTATTTAGTGAAAGACTCGCCAAGATCTTAAAAGATTTTATAATTGAGTAAAATATTCGCCATGCCTAGTGAGAGATTCGCCAAAAATTTATATATACATATTATATTATTGATAAACTCGCCTTCCATTTTTCCTATATACCATGGAGATTCTCCCATTTATTATATTTATAAATTTAGGGGTGTTCTTAAAATTTTCCCTGGTTAAAATAAAAATCAACTATTAATTTTATTAATTTTTATAAGTTACTAATAGTAATTTTTAAGCTCCACGTTTATGATAACCCATGGTATTGACCCATGGTAATACCATGGTATTCATGTGAGCATAGTCTATTTAAAGGGGAAATTCTATCGTCTTAGATCCATACAAAGTTTTATTATTTAGTGAAAGACTCGCCAAGGTCTTACAAGATTTTATAATTGAGTAAAATATTCACCATGCCTGGTGAGAGATTCGCCAAAAAATTATATATACATATTATATTATTGATAAAATCGCCTTCCATTTTTCCTATATACCATGGAGATTCGCCCATTTATTATATTTATAAATTTAGGGGAGGTTCTTAAAATTTTCCCTGATTACGATTTATATCTGTGACTTATTGTTCTACCCGTGAAAACCACTCTTTTGCAGGATCACAAGGGTTATTCACATATTTTTTTGAGTATGATTAGGGTTTTACAACTTTTGGCCTAGTCATTCTAGATCCCCTGTAAATCCCATAATATACCTAAATAAACATAATCTAATATCAATATGATACATAAATTTTCATGGATATTCCACTAGATAGTTCGTCACAGCAAATCTGATAAAATTATATTTAAAATATGAAATTATACACTATTATGGTTATATTTATTTTTATATTCTGAATATATAAAATATTGTTAATAGCGGATGCAAATGAATTATAAATTATGCAAAAATAGATAAAAATAAAATAAAAGTGCACACACACATTTGACACAAGATATGACCTAGGAAACACTTTCATGAGAAAAATCCAGTGGGAAGGTGAGGTCGCTCTACTCTCTTTCTTTGAATAGAAAATGTCTATGAGTGAAAATATGTATGTATTATGGCCTGTGGGCTACTACAATGTACAAATCCTATATGTGTGCTCTATCTCCTATCCCTCTTGGTTATTTTTTCTCAGCAATGCAACAAATGCACTTGAAAGAATGGAAACATGTTTCCTCTTAGTGGCCCGGTTATAACACATCCTGATAGCCTACTAGTGGTTAGGTTTCATTGCCTCAACTATTAACCATAAATAAAATATATAATATTCTAGATTCCTCTTCATCATTATCATATGGCTATCCCATTTTCCATGAATAGTGGGTTGATGTGGCATCCTCTCGAATTATGGTGGTGAAAACAAGAAGGTCATCTTTTGAGTGACATAACTTTCACATACAAACTTTGATTGACATCATTCTTTCCCCATTGGAAAGGTCCTTGTGTGTATAATAAAAAAATAATGGTGCAACACTACCCCAAAATACTTCATTTGATGCCTTAAAATGCTCCCGGAAGGTTTTATACCCCCAAGTTGCAAAACTATGTCATGCTCGTAAAAATGATCTTGAGAGCTCATTCTTCCACTTTTTCCACTTTGAAAGCATAAAGATGGAAGAAAATCAATATGATGATCCAATCCATATCAAATACCCTTCCAAGGCATCTAATTTATCAATTCATGATGTTATAGATCCCTATGGTTTCCCGTGAGTTCCAACTACCCTTAATGTTGCCTCTTTGACCTAACATCAAGGAAACCCATCCCTTTTACCACAAATCCCCTAGGATTTTACCATTTTCCATCACATCAATGGGTTTCCCCTCTTTCACTTCCTAGAATTCCAGTCATATGCCATTAGTCAAAATGATGAATTATGTGTCTCCAATGACACTAACACCCTCACTTTTATGTGCATGCTTCCATCTTGACACATAGCACTCTGTAAAGTCACTCTATGGTGTTACGATAAAACATGTGCAGTTTTTTATTTACGCTTATTTTAATGATTTATTACCCCTAGGCTTCGTCCTTTCATCACTTATTCCTTAGCCCCTTTTTTAAATTCATGAAATGGTATCCCCCCATACCTTGTTTTCTCACTTGGTCTATGGCGTCAATGTATTTTATTAATATGCATGTGATTTTATATTTACAAACTAGGCTATCTAGTCTCAAAACATATAAGCATAGCCATGCTTGCCTAAAACAAATATGTACATGGGCACATTAACCCTAAAGTTGTCCTCAAGTCACCAACATAAACATCATAAATTTACATCATTCACAAGGGTCATCCTAGGGGTGTTATATTTTTGGCCTCCTCATGTATGCATTGTCCTAAGTGCATCATAGCATCTTCACATTCCCATGTCGTATCCTAAAGACAAAAATGTGTCCACTACACATTTACCAAGATGATGGCTCGATACCATAGAACCTTGACCTTCTTCTCTAGAATTCCCACCCAGTGGACCTTGACCTCTAAAATTTCTTTAATCTTCTCTAAGTATAGTTCCACCCTTTCCTCTAATATGATATCAACCAAATAATGCACTTATTTATTGTAAAATGAAAATTTACTCATCTTAACATATAGTTGATGTTCTCTATGTACCTAGAGTACCATTCTCAAATGTTGTGCATGCTCTTCTTAATAATTTGAATAAACAAGGATTTCGTCCAAAACTACAATGACAAACTTATCCAAGTAATTATAGAAAATGTGATTCATAAGGAACATGAAAAACACCTAGTGTGTTAGATAACCAAAATGGTGTTGTCACAAACTCATAATTTCCAAATCAAGTTCTAAATATTTTCTTGTTTGTGTCCTTCTCATTAATTCTTACCTGGTGGTACCTTGACCTCATATCTATCTTGGGGAACACCTTAGCTCTCCTTAGTTGATAAAAAATGCCATCTGTCATTGGAAAAGGATACTTTTTCTTGAATGTAACCTTGTTTAGTTCTTTGATATAAATACGCAATCTTAGAGAACCATATTTAATTTTAAGAAAGAGTATTAGGGAACCCCATGGTGATGCCGTTGTGCACATTTACCCCTTCCTCAAAATTTCTTCTAGGTGCATTTTCAATTCCTTAAGCTCTGGTGTGCTCATCTTATATGGTGTCTCAGACACTAAAGTATCTCCAGGTACTAAATCTATGGAAAATTCAATATCCTTTTTAGGTGGTAAACATGGGATTTCAAAGAATGCATGTTCAAACTCCTTAAGTACTTGATGATATTCAGTGATTGGTACCTTGTCGTTGAATTCCTCTTTCATGTGAGATACATAAATTTGGAATTCTTTCTTCAAAAAAATCTTCAATTTCATGGTTGATATCTCCTGGAATAAATAGGTATTGCAATCCCTTTCTCTTGTGTATCTTTCCCTTATTCATCAAGGAAAGTGAATGTGTTACTGTAACAATCTAGGACTACATGGTTCTTTTCCAACTAATCCATACCAATTAGACAATCATACGACCCTAATGGTATGATGATCAAATATGAAATTGTGCTTAACCCATTAGTGCTAATTTGTCATTCTTTAACTAGCTCAATTATCCTTCTTTTAACCCATATATCTAATTGAACTAGCCATGTCCTCCCATGCTTGGTTCTCTTTAAATTAAATATTTCGCCTATTTTAGGATCAAGATAACTATGACTAGCTCCAAAATAAAAAATGGAAACGGCATGGTTATTTTTATTACCTTCAACTTCAATGATATTAGCCTAGTGGTTAGTCTACATATTGCCCAATGCTGCATAAATTCTAGGCATGATTCTACCCATGTCCTCCACTATAACATCTCCTTCAATCTAGTGTGTAGTCCTCATTTTTTCTCCTTTTTGAGTGTAGTCCCTATACATGTGTTCTCATCAAATTTAATTTTTTCACTGTAGAATTATGGAAACCCTCTTACAAATATTTGTATTTTAATCTTTTAAACCATGATAAAACCAACATGCATGAATAATTCAATGAATTTTCTTCCATGTGCCTCCATTGTCATACACCCTAGTTTGAATTCAAAAAAAGCCTTGAATTTTCCTTTCATAATGATGCTCTAATAACTTGGAATGGTTTTGCAGAGTTTCCAGCTGTGGCTATGGTTTGCCCCTAGCTAGATTTATTTGCAATTGTTTTGGTGGCATCGATGCTCATGGATTTCATCTCTTAGCTCAGTATTTTCTTCTCCTACAAAATGGGAAAATCCTCTCCCGTGCATTCGCCTTTTTCTCTACCAATTTCATTTGTTTTCAAACCATTGGACCCCTCAGTTTATTCTCTAACTATGAAGCATTACATACCATCTGTAGCTTTTTCTTTCATTGAGGGTCAGATATCCTATGATCCCTTGGTGCGTGGTTCAATGGCTACCCCTTCTGTGGTAAGGGATTTTGGTGTTTCTACTTTGTCAAATGTTTCAGGTTCTTTTCAAACCTCTATGAATTCTTTCAATGATATTGTTAACACTTATATAGGTGGTCTTCCTACAGGCATCATAATAATTCATGTTAGTGAAATCCCCATAATTGAGATTTCTCTGGGGGCCAATGCTCTTAGTGAAAATAATTTATTTTTTGAAGTCGAACTTATTTACAGGTTCATGGGGTTATGGCCAAAGTTGGTTTACCTACATGAATGGATCAATGTATATTGGAAGCCTCTCCCCCCTCGCTAATTTAAACATTTATCCTCTGACCATAAGTTTTTTCTTCATTATCTTCAATCAAGTTGATGATCGTTCAAGGTTTATTGATTCGGGCTCTTGGTTTTGGGGTTGTACTAGTTTATTTACATAACCATGGTTCCCCTCCTTCACCCCTATCTTTGCTTCAATTTCAATAGTTGTTGGGCGCAACCCAACTTGGTCCAAGTTTCGTCAAAGGGCCTGCATTTTCAGGAGTGGAGCGCACAGAGTCTGCAAAGTTATATTTACCGTGCGATGTTTAGCGGCTTTGGGGTGGGTCAAAACCCCTCATTTTGTAATGGGTATTGGGTGTTAGTCATTATCTTGTCAGATCCATGGCATGTGGACCATGGTCTTGTCATAATGAAATATATATAAGGAGATGTAACACTTCGTTGAGGTTATAAAGATAGTAGGGAAGTCATAGATAAATCATTGATATCTTATGTCTTTAGTCTATATTTTGGGCTTTAGGAGAAGGTTCCACAGTTTAGTGCATGGATATCTTGAAGAGACTACAGTTGAGTATGTGAAGGCCTTGAACATTCTGCAACTGAGTGCATAGACCACCAGCAACTAGGAGAGCAAGTTGAAGAAGTTGTATGTATTAAAGATCTATCTTAATAAAAGAAGATGAAGTTCAACAAAATTTTATGTCTTTGTGTTTATTATCTATGTTTATACATATTTTTATGCATGATTTTGAACTGAATTATGCGAAAGAATACAATTTATACTATTTTCTAATATTTTTATGCGATAAGTGTAAATCTATGAAGTAAATCTTCAATGTGAAGTTATTTATTCATGCAAAGTTGTAGATAGGTCTATGCCATACGTAAACACATGGGGGAAATAGTGCGCATATCCCTCTGGTTGCAGAAACTTGGTTCTGAAACCTCCCATAACTACTTCAGGTGAGATTGTGATTTGCTTGCAGGTCATTTCCAAAAGGGCCAATGGTTGAGGGTTTTGTTGGTGTGCATTACACCTTGAACCTCGGTTCAAGACCCTTAAGCCAAAAATTGGTTTCATTGTCGAGACCAGGATCTGTTTGAGGGATATGTTTTAGCGTCCGTCAAAGAAGGAAATTTAGAATTAGGTTGAACAAAAAGAGAGAGAATTCGTAGTTCAGGAAAACAGAAATTTATGATTGTCGACTGAAAGTTGGTTGCAGAAGTATATCTTCGAAGAGCAGTATGAAATATTCTTTGGTTCATTTCACATTGAACTATATGAGTGGGTATCAAATTTGAATGAGAATAACACTTTTTGTAACGAAAATGAAACTAAGGAATGGAATCCTATGTTGATACAACGACTCAAGTATGTTAATAACATGATCTCAAGAGTTGTTCATTTCTGGATCGATAGCATTTTGGGAGGATTTATCATTGGATTTGCAATAGACACAATTATATATTACAACAAAGTTGAGCAGATATTTTTCAAGGGTCTGCGAGGTAAGTACCTGAACTCTTTGAAGTTGTGGATTAAAATGTTTTTATGTGAAAAGGGCATACTATGAATGCATTCATATTAATGTTTGGGAGAAGAGGGAATAATTCTGAACTAGGATCTGCGTGAAGTGGGAACCAATATAGAGTAGAGAATGAACCAAAGAAATTTATTGAGACTAACTATAGTCCCTTGTTAGTTGTGTCTAAGAGTGAAGAATAAGGAAGTAACCTGCAACCTCGTGGTATTCCCCCTCCCATCCTAAAGGTACATCGAAGTTAGGAATTGAGAAAAATCAGGTGTCTTTGGGATTCCCCATCCATCTACTCCCCTTACCCCCCATCCCCCTCCCCATAATTCCCCTGCACTACCTACCCCCCCCTCCTCCTAATGCCCTAAGAAGAAAAATGGTCGATGACATTAAGCTACCTATATTTAAAGGGCTTGGATCAGAGGATCCTGACTAGTTTTGGTTTGTAGTTGATGTTGTATTGAAAACAAGACAGATCTCTCATGAAGATGTAAATAAGGCGCAACTCATCATGACGATGTGAAAAAGAGCAGTAACATGGTACATGAAATACTCTATGACTAATCTAGATGCTTCGCTGGATGATATTAAGAAAGAATTGGTATTAGAATTCAAGAATCCACAATGAATTACAGAGCTCAAGGAAATCAAACAGTTAACTATTGAGTCCATGTGGGAGTTGGATCAACGATTCAAGGTATTAATGGGACAAGTGAGCTTTATCATACCCCCAGAAAAACATAGGCAGTAGTTTATAGCCATGCTACTACCACATATTAGGTCACCCTTGATGCAACAGAAGACCACGACTCAAGATTAAGCATTGGAGATTGTGATGAAGCTGGAAGATTCGCCGACCAAGATACTCATGCAGGAGTATAGCAGATTTAGAGCTAGCTAGCAAATTTGAACTTGGAATTGCAAGATCTCAAGAAAGGTAAAGAGTCCAGATTAGAATTATGGTGCAAAAAAAGAAAAATAAAGGGCCATTAGAAGGATCAATGCCATGTGTTCATAAATTAATTGGCAAGTGGATCACCTAACCTAGTGAATCGAGAATCAAATTTTTGGTGTGAGATTTGCATAATGAGAGGCCCAAATCACTCTGAAGATTAATATTTATTAAAGAAGTAAATACAGACCCCAAAGTAGTTGTTTTGAAACTTTTGTAGATCATTAGGCCATGATGAGAGAAATTGTCAAAGTTATGACTTGATGATGGAGCGCACTACCGATGCTTATAGACTGCAAGCTGAGGGACATACACATGAGGATACATGCCAACATGTTGTTCAAGGTGGTTTGCAAGGATGAGGACAAGGATTTTGTCAAGGAAGTTTGCAAGAATGATGACGTGGAGTTAGTCAAGAGTGTAGCCATATTATCTATTATAATGGTGGATAGGCAGGGCACTTCGCAAGAGACTGAGAGAACCCTATGACAACCTACAACTACTGTAAGTCTTTTGATCATGTGATAGAATAATGTTTTGTCCTTATCCTGAAGATACAGGAGAAAAGGAACCAATAGCCCACAACAAATCTTCAAATGATGATTGTTGAGCTAAGGGAGGATCAACTGTGCATTAGCATTGTAACAAGAAGTAGAGCTGTGACTGGAAATGATAAATCCAATGGGGAAAAGGAAGTTGAAGCTATATTGGTAAGAAAAACTATTGAGAAATCCCTTACATTTTATATTCACAAGGAAAAGCAAGTATTCATGGAGGTGAGGAAAAGCTTTCTGGATGATGGGGCTTCTACCTCTACCATGTAGCCAACACAAAAGAATAACTATAAGATAGTACCAACTATGACACAAGATGTGGATCTAGATATTTCGAAGTCATTTCTACATACTTGCATGAATTTGATATGAAACCAGAAAGATGTGGAGGGATTTCAGGATTTGATAGACTCTTGTGCTTCTAAGGAGGTGCAACAGAGTGATATGCGTGCAGTAAACAACCTACATTGACACAAGAAGAGGACTAGAAAAGAAAATAGGCTTACTGCACAGATTGGAGAATATGACATGGATCAGGTTATCTGGACCTAGGATCTGATTTCAATGTCTTGCTGAAGCAGACTTGGGAATTGATGGGTAAGCTGAAGTTGCAATGGTCACCGATCTAGCTGAAGATAGTGAACCAACAGAATATTGTTCCTCTAGGAAGGTTGTGAGGTATCGTGGTATACATTGAAGGAGTGTGCACTACTGATGACTTTGAAGTGATTGAAATTGTGGATGATAGTAATCCTTATCCTACATTTCTTGGATTGGATTGGGAATTTGATAACATGGCTATAATTAATATGAATAAAAGGAAAATGATATTTGAAAGAAACAATGTGAGAGTCATTGTTTCACTAGATCCATAAAAAAGAACAAGGTATATTGAACCTATCAAAGAGAAGTACAACACAGATGACATTGACAAAATTTACTAGATAACAAAAAAAGGAGAAAATCGATCAACCCTACTGCCGATGGAAAATTGGGCTGGGAGAAAGATAGTTCCTTCACTTCAGATGCAAAAGAGGAATTAGAAAAATGGAAAAATAGGTTACATGAAGTGTCTATAAGGCGACGTGAAAAGATCACTAAAGTAGTGCATTCTATGGTAGCAGAGGTATGTGATTTATCTTTCTATGATGGTTTTGGTAATGTCGATACTTTCTTTAGAGATTGTGAAAGACAAGTGTGAGAATGTTATAGGGTGTTAGCTTTGGATCTAACTTGAAGAGATACTCCTGCTAGATGGTGGGGTACACATAAGAAGAACATAGGATATTGGCAACAATGTCAAATATTGATGTGGGTAAGGTTTCGACAGTAGAAATAGAACTAGTAGATAAGTAAGATGGTCAAAGTGATCCTAGAGAACACATACAGCTCTATATGACAACATGGAAAAAAATTCTGTGACAAGAATGGGTGCATGGCTTCTTTCATACCTTGGAGACAATTCCTTAGAATCGATATTTGAAAACAAAATTATGAAATGGTACTGCAAGTTGGACCGAGATGGTTGATGGATTTATAATGACATTTATTCTTGAAGATGATTTTCCACATATAGATGCAACCCTTCAGATAGTTAAGAAGAATATTTTTGAAAACAAATTTCCATGTATGTGGAAACCTAATTGGGCAGTGCAATTACATAATGCAATGAATGCTACAATATCACTATAGAAGAGGAGGAAGATCCTCGAAATATCAACATTGCAGAATCTGAAGGTCACTGTGAAGTGAATAGACCTGAAATAAAGATGCTTGATATAACGAAGCCACTAAATATGAAGAAGTTGAATATATGATCAAAGAATGGGTCGAAGTTTGCAACAATAGGACATTATTGGGATTAAGACATAGTCAACAAGATAATAGATCTTTTGCATGAGTACCAGGAGTTGTTTCCCACTAAGTTCTCATAAATGAAGGGCATAATGAGAGACTTGGGAGTTAAGAAGTTTCCTCTGAAACCTGACGTGAAGCCTATCAAGCAGAGACCTTATAGACTGAATCCAAAATATAAGGGAAAGGTGAAGGGAGAATTAGATAAGATGATAGCAGTTGGGATCATCGAACATGTCGAAGAGTCTAAATGGGTAAGTCCCATGGTGGTTCAGGAAAAGAAGGCAAAAGGGGAAATCAAAATTTATGTCGACTTGAGAAAATTGAATGATGAATGTTTGCATGACCCCTTCCCTACACCATTTACAGATGAAGTATTGGGCAATCATTAGGGGATTTTTGAGGTCTAAAATGACCCTCCTAAGGAAATTATAAAATAATAGTGGAAATAATAAAATAAGATTAGATTACGTCATCAAATTTTAGAGGGAAAAAAGAAAAAACTATTTTTTCAACTCATGTTTTCAACTTACCTCCCTATTGGTTTACTCAAATTTTGAGTGGAATCACTTGTTGGATGCATAATTTGATTCATCATCCAAGGAGTACACATGTTGCATACTTTTGATGGACCCTCCTACACAAAAAATGAGAAATACATGAAAAACGTGATTGCAATCACGTTTTTCAGGTATTTCTCAATTTTTTTGTAGTGGGCGTTGAAAATGGCAACAAGAAATGCTAAAAATAGAAGTGCTAAAAATAGCACTGCCATAAATAGCAGTTTGGGTACCAGTGCTGGATTGAGCAACATGGAATGAAAAATGGAAGTGCTAAAAATAGAATTGCTATTTTTAGCAGTTCGGGATGCATTATAATTTTAGTCAATCCCTGGACTAAAATAGGAAGTAAAATTCGAATTCGAACTTAACAATTGTCTGAAAATAAATTAATTAATTCACCATGAGTTAATTAGTTGTGAAAAATCAAACATGAAGTCTATGTGAGGACATGCAACAGTTTCTCCATTAATTGAGGAATTTATCCATCAGTTAAAGAGATAAGTATGAGTTCTAATTTGAGTTGTAATTAGTTGGCTCAATTAACTGAGTTAAGTCGAGTTAGATTGATTTAAACAGTTTGTTTAAATTAATGTGAATTCAGTTAGTTAATGCATGCTTGCATATAACTAATGCACTTCAGATAATTGAATATTCTCTCATGAATAACTCATGCATGTCAGTTCAGACAGAGACCCAGTTGAGATTAAAGGAGCGATAATGTACTATCAATTGGATGGATTTTTCCTATAAAGGAAGCTCATCCATGGAGAAGGAGTTATCTCCTTTAGGATTGCACAGTTAGATCAGAGGTTAGTGAGTATGTGAAGAGGCCAATTCACACGTGTGGCTTAACTAGACCCCAAGGAAAATTGCGCAAAGAAATATGAGGCTTGGAGGGTAGAGGAGAAGGTTTGAGAGAGGCCTTTAACTATCCATGAGTAGTAGAGGGATTGCGGAGAGAGCAGGATAAATTGTGAGCTTATTCTTTTTGTAATCTAGACTATATTTCCACTTGTATGGTAATACAGAGTTGGGGTTTTAGGCTGAGGCTTTCCCCTATTTATTTCTTCTTATCAGTTATATGTTTTCAATTGATCTTGCTCAATCCAATTAAGCTTCCGCATAATTGGTTGTAGAAGTAGATCAAGTATTTTGCTTTAGTATATTGCATTATCAGGTGATCTACAATGGGAATTTCTACATGGTATTAGAGAAAAGGTGCTCAAGGAAGAATAGTATACAAAAAGGGAGAAGTTTGAAGTTTGTGACTCTTGAATATAGAAATCGAGTTCTTATCACATCTCTATTTCACCTATGGCATTCAGTGGTTTAAGACTCAAGTATGCCCTTGATGGCAACTCGAATTACATAGCCTGGAAGGATCACATGGAATAAGTATTAGAGGATAATGGTCTAAAGGAATTCATTGATCAAGAAGTCCCTAAGCCAACTGATGCTACTCAATTGGAAGAATGAAAGAAGTGTGTGGCTAGAGCAAGGAGAATCCTTCTGGAGAGAGTTCGAGACCACATAGTCTCAAGTCTCCATGGGAAGGAGACACCATTTTCAATGTGGAAAACATTGAAAGATCTATATCAGAATAGCAGTGATCAAAGGAAGCTCGCACTGAAAGACAAGCTTCGGAAGATCAAGTGTGAAAAGGGCGACACGATCTCTACGTATCTGAACAAGCTCACCACATGCAAGGATGAGCTTGGAAGTGTAGGGATCACAACAACTGATGATGACATGGTGAGTCTTGCACTCCTCGGTCCTCCTAAAAGTTGGCATAGCTACCAGGACTACATTAATGGAAGAGATAAACTGCTAGATTAGGAACGACTTTGGTTGGATCTGATGTAAGAGGAGATAAGAAGAAGCACTAGAGATGGTTCTTCATCCATGGAGAATGAAGAAATCTATGCCTTAGCGAGTAAGGAGAAGAAAGGGAAGGAGAAGGATTCTCTTTCCCAATCCAATTCTTCCCAAGATGGGAAGAAGTTTGACAAATCAAAAGTGTGATGCTTTCATTGTCATGAAGTGGGCCATTTTGCTACAAGTTGTCCACTAAGGAAATCTAAGAAGGGATTCGTGGAAGGATCAGAAGGTGAGGCACTGGCCTCACAGTTCAAGTTGGATTTCACACTTTTCACATGCATGGTTTCATCCATGGTGGGAAGTGGTTGGTTTCTTGATAATGGAGCTTCTTTCCACATGACCGGCGACAAGAGTTTGTTCAGTATTTTGGAGGAGAAAGATCTCCAGATACTCATAGCGATGGGTAATGATGAAAAGTATAGTGTCTCAAGTGTAGGCACGATTATTTTTTAGAGGGAGCATGGAGCTCACATTACCTTGACCAATGTCAAGTATGTACTGAGAATGAAGAGAGATTTGGTGTCGATCGCGATATTGGAAGACAGAGGTTATGGTGTAGTCTTCAGTAAGGGAAAGGTTTTCCTTAGACACATCATCACTAGACAGGTGAAGCATATTAGTTCATGGGTCAAGAATATGTATGCTCTTGAGGTTCAAGATGCATGCAAAGCCTTGAGGAGAAAGGAAACTGATGGGGACTTGGTGGTTGAGAGGGAGAGTACATTACCTCTCAACATGTAGTGCCAGAAGAAGTCTCAGACAATTGTGGAGGAGCCACAATTGGTGAAGTAGCTTCAGGAGGTTGTGGAGCAACCACGACTAGAGAATCCAAGAGGAGACTGAGTGGAGGCATCCACCCATGTAGAGACCTCCAGTAGGGGGAAATTTCGATCCAGGTGAGCAGAGTCACAATCCCAAGAAGGCTAGAATAGGGGCAGGATTATTGAGGTACCCAGCCTCTTTGATTAGACCTTTCTACGGGAGCCTCGATGAGGAGTAATGGGACTAGCTGAGTGGGTAGAGACAAATGCAGATGGAGTGGCAGAGAGAGCTACAATGTAGGAGTCCCAAGAAATTGTAGAGCTAGTAGGTTGCAACAATGCGAGAGGCACAGGGGTGTTGCACCAGTGCAGGATGACACAGAGAGGTGTGCAATGATGCGAGATGCATGGAGTGTTGCAGCAGCTCTGAGGTCAGAGAGGGAGCACTTGTCAACAATAGGTAGAGCTTCATCATCAGAGTATGTTTCTAGCCCAACAGAGAGGTTAGTTGGGAGTTTTTTTTTGTTTCTAGAGTTGCTAGAGCAACCAGACTTGGTAGAATTGTTACATGCAGAACATTCCAAAGGTACAGGATTGGGTTCGAGTTGAATGCCTTTCTTGTTGAGAGGGAGTTTTGAAAATGGCAACAAGAAATGCTAAAAATAGAAGTGCTAAAAATAACACTGCCATAAATAGCAGTTTGGGTACCAATGCTGGATTGAGCAACAGGGAGTGAAAAATGGAATTGCTAAAAATGGCATTGCTATTTCTAGCAATTCGGGATGGATTCTAATTTTAGTCAGTCCCTGGACTAAAATAAGAAGTAAAATTTGAATTTCAACTTAACAGCTATTTTAAAATAAATTAATTAATTCACCATGAGTTAATTAGTTGTGAAAAATAAAACATGAAGTCTATGTGAGAACATGCAATAGTTTCTCCATTAATTGAGGAATTTATCCATTAGTTAAAGAGATAAGGATGAGTTCTAATTTGAGTTGTAATTAGTTGGCTTAGTTAACTGAGTCAAGTCTAGTTAGATTGATTTAAACATTTTGTTTAAATTAATGTGAGTTCAGTTAGTTAATGAATGCTTGCATATAACTGTTGCACTTCAGATAACTGAATATTCTCTCGTGAATAACTCATGCATGTTAGTTTAGACAAAGACCTAATTGAGATCAGAGGAGGGACAGTGTACTGTCAATTGGATGTATTTTTCCTATAAATGAAGCTCATCCATGGATAAGGATTTATCTCCTTCAGGATTGTGCAGTTAGATCAGAGGTTCGTGAGTGTGTGAAGAGGCCAATTCACACATGTGGCTTCACTAGACCCCAAGGAAAATTGCGCAAAGTAATAGGAGGCTTGGAGGGCAGAGGAGAACATTTGAAAGAGGCCTTTGACTGTCTATGAGCAGCAGAGGGATTGCACAGAGAGCAGGATAGCTTTTGAGCTGATACCTTTTGTAATCTAGACTATATTTCCACTTGTATGATAATACAGAGTTGGGGTTTTAGGCTGAGGATTTCCCCTGGTTATTTCTTTTGTGTTATGTGTGATTGACTTATTCTTATTAGTTATATGTGTTCAATTGATCTTGCTCAATTCGATTAAGATTCTGCATAATTTGTTGTAGAAGTAGATCAAGTATTTTTCTTTAGTATATTGCATTATCAGGTGATCTACAGTGGGAATTTCTACAGCAGGGTCCATTGAAAGTATGCAACATGGGTAATATTTGGATGAGGAATTAAATTTTGCATCCAAGGAGTACTCCCACTCGAAATTTGGGTAAAACCTTAGCGAGATAAATTGAAAGTATGAGTTGAAAAATTCATTTTTTTATTTTTTTATTTTTTTATTTTTTTATCTTTTTACTTTTTTACTCCAAAAATGGTGAATCATCCCCCATGGTTGACATCATCATCTTAAATCTTATTTTTTCTTATAAAGTTTATTTTGGTTATACATTTTTCTTAGGAGGCCCATTTTAGACCTCAAAACTCCCCTAATTGTAGGAGGACATGAGGTCTATTCTTTCACAGATGGCTTTTCGAGGTACCATCAGATCAGAATTGCGCTAGAGGATAGACATAAGACAACCTTTGCTACATAATGGGGCTCTTACTAGTACACAGTGATTCCTTTTGGTTTGAAGAATGCTCCTGCCATCTTTTCCATAGTTGTAGTTGCAGCCTTCAAAGAATATGTGCACAAATTTTTGGAAGTTTACTTTGATGATTGGATAGTCTTTGCGATGTTGAACAAGCATGTGAAAACCTTGAGGTTGATGCTGGATACATGTAGACAATACCAGATATCATTGAACTTGAAAAAGTGTATCTTTTTTCCACCATTTGGTATATTGTTGGGACAGGTAGTTTGTAATAAGGGATTAGTGGTGGATCCCGTGAAGATCGTAATTATTGGGAAATTGCCAGCACTAAAAACAATAAGACAACTATGCATGACACTGGGACACACTAGCTATTATAGAAATTTTATATAATGGCATGCGCAGATAAATATGTCAATGGAGAAATTGTTGAAGAAATATGTGACCTTTTAGTGGAGTGAAGAGTGCCATAAAAGTTTGGATGTACCAAAAGAGAAGATGGTGATTGCACCTAATCTAGTTTTTTCAGACTGGAATAAGGAGTTTTAGGTGCATTTTGATGCATCTTGCATAGCGTTGGTTATAGTACTAGCGTAACCAGGAGAGGGATATATTGATCACCCCATAAAATTTCCAAGTAGAAAACCATCCAAGGTAGAGAAGAACTATAGAACAATAGAAAGAGAGGGGTTAGCTATGGTATATGCATTACAGAAGTTCATGCACTATTTGTTTGAAGAGAATTTCAAAAATGTTCACTGATCACTCTGTGTTGAAATATTTGGTGAAAAATTCTCTTTTAGGAGGGAAAATTTGTCGATGGTTATTATTGTTCTAGGAGTATGACTTTGAGGTTGTAGTGAAGCCAAGAATATTGAATGTCGGTCCTAATCATCTATCAAGGATAGAGACAGGAGAAGAACCCACAAGTATTGAAGATAACTTGCTTATCACACAGTTATTCATAATCAAAGTCGCAAATGATCACTTTCTGGATATTGTTCAGTTTCTGGCTACAGGAATGGCGCCCACAAAGTACACTATGAAGTAAAAGAAGGAGTTGGTAGTTATAGTAGTTGATTTCTCATTGGTTGTTGAGCACTTGTACAAAATTGGGTTGAACAAAATATTGCGTAGATATGTCCCTAAACACGAAAGATAGGGTATTCTGACACAAGCTCATGGAGGAGTTGTAGGTGGTCATTATGTAGGAAAGGCCACCATGCTGAACATCTTGAGAGTTGGGTTATGGTGGCCCACAGTACATAAGGATGAAAAATAATTATGCCATGCATGTGACGTATGTCAAAGAATAGGGAAGCCATCTAGGAGAGATGAGATGCTACTAGTACCATAGGTAACTTTGTAGGATTTTGAAAAATAGGCTATTTCCTTTGTTGGACCTATCAATTCACCAGGGATAAAGTAAATGTATGAGGTATATAGTCACTGCAACTTATTATTTGATAATATGGGTTGAAGCACAACCAGTGAAGGATTGTAATGCAGAACCTACTCTGAAGTTCATTCTTGAATATATACTGTCCAGATTTGGCTACCCAAGGATTTTGATGAGTGACCAAGGGACACACTTCTTGAATAAGACCATTGAACCATTGATAGAATAATTTTACGTGTGCCACCAAAAGAGCACTCCTTATCATCCTGAGGTGAATGGAATAGTGGAATCTTTCAATAAGATTCTGCAGAATGCATTTTCCAAGGTATGTAGTGTGAACAAAGATGACTAGGATTTGAGTCTTCTAGTTGTGTTGTGGGCATATAGGGAAAAATGCAAGAAATTGATGGGGCAAACACCTTTTAGGTCGGTATATGGACAAGAGGAAATTATGCCTATGGAGTACATTGTGCCAAGTTTGAGGATTGTTATAACACCCCCTCCCAGATCTACTCAAAGTAACCATGCCAATTGGGGTACACATGAAGAGAGATGCTACTATAATCAGATTTGACCTCCTATATCACCTTAAGGAAGTGGAAACAGTGAAACATCACATACAGTCATCCAACACCATTAACAAACCCCTCAGGCCACAAGTTAGCCACTTAGATAGCATGTCCCTAGGTCCCATTGTTATTCTATAGCTCTTAACCCTTACTCGCTCTCATGCTATGGGAAAAGGAGCAACTAGCAACTCAAATTCGCTCTCACAAGCCTACGTACCAGCAAATGTGGTCCAGAATTTTCAATTTTGTGCTAACGACCCTAGGATTTATGCCACTTTTCTAGCCCATAATCCTAGCCTATGACCAATACTTGTTGTAACTTTCAGAAATCATTAAAAACATGATAACAATATTGATCAATCAAAAATAACCCTCAATACTAAGCCTGAGCATCCCTAACTAGGAGTGACATTCTGTCAAACACTTGGCACCAATGTAAACTACAGGCCTGGGATACAAGACAGAGCAGAAATAATTGAAACAACTTATGAAACCTAACCAAAAGAATCATCTCCTTCTCCATTGAACTACTAGATCATCAGTTACGTATTGCATCAATCCATTTAAAATTTACAAGTAAATACATGAAATAACCATGACATAAAACAATCACACAACCATGCTTATAACCATCATTAAACCATGTAAATATCAGAGATGTGGAAGCCATTAAATCCACATGTAAATCAGTGCAAAAGTAAGAGAACTTAGCTTTTATTAACCATAGGAAAATTTGGCTAGGCTCAGAACTTCAATGTACCACCTGACCATAGACACAGTTGAACCAAATCTCTCATTTATTCAGTCACACTCGTGCCATATTCCAATCAAGAATGTGGGATATTGTAGAAAAACCAATCCAAGAACAATTAAGGGGATCCAGAGGTTAAGCCACCTCCATCCTCACCAAACTGTGATCACATCAAAACTGGTGCTTCAATCACAACTGAACATAACTTAGAATTCCATCCACAATTCATCACTATCCTTGAGGAATTTTCCATCTCCTTGTCTCTCAGGCTTTACCGCAATACAATCTTGAATCACTAAGCCCTAAACTAAGACTTATCCCTCATGATTTACCATATATCCCATCAAAACTGGTCCCCTAGGCCTTTGGGAATGAACCTTGATACCACCTTCACCCCTGATTCTGAAATCCATCTAGTAATTCCAAAGTTCCAAAACCAAAATGAACATCCCAACATACCATGGCATCCAGAAAAAGGGTAAGCTAGGCTGAAAACCACTCTCATAATTCGGCATGACCATGTCACCAACAACAACAGAACCATATACCAACATGCAAAGCCATGCATGTCCAAACCCGCTAGGAAATCACACATGCAAAAGGTTACTTGTAAGTATTCCTACCGAAGCTACTTGATCCCGCTTTCCTTTCCTTGTCCCTTGCCTTCTTTTCCTTTCCTTTCCTTTCCTTCCCTTTTCTTTGCTCCAAAATAGAGTGCTCTAAGAAATCTCTAAGTTACCAAGAGTGAAAGAGAGAGAGAGAATAATGATAGAGCTCCGAACTTGAACTTGACAAAAGCCCAACATTAGGCAACCTACCAACTAATCCACAGAAAGCATTTTATCGATGAGGTCTCTTCATTTTCCATTATTTTCCTTCATTTTCCTCTTCACATGCAATATCTGACCTTTTACCTTCCTTTTCTCTTACTTTCCTTCATTTTCATAAATAAATGTGCCAAAAATGCTTTTTTTTCCTTTTAATGCCTTTACCTTAGCCTTTGCCAATTTTCCTTAGCCAAAACACACACATCCAGTGATTCCCACTAGGATATCTTTTCCCAACATTTAGCTTGGAATATGTGTCCCTTACCCATGGTCTTATTTTTCCTTTATTTACTTTTGTTACATGAATTTTTTAATAGGGTTGTTACAAAACCATCACCCTTAGGGGAACGCCATCCTCGATGTTAAACCACACCAAAACCTCAACAAAAATTTTGAAAGAAAACATATTGTCCATGGATCTTTATAGCTTACCTCGTTGTAGTATTTACAATGAAATACCTACTCAAAAGAAAAACATCATGACAACATGACAATATAATAACTATACCGCATACTTGAGCTTTATAACAGCTCTTTATGGTTTTTACAATAACCACATATCATAATTTGTTAAACCATAAAATAAAAGGATACGATGCATGTATTAATCAACAAGGGAATCTAGAGGATCAAACTACCAGCCCTTAAGTAATACAAGGATTCACTTCCTTCCCAGGAAGTCTAGAATCCACTGTCATAGTCAAAGATGCATCGAATGTCCAACCCTATAATCATGTGCCACTTGTCCTCTCAGTGAACAATTATCAGCTCATCGTTCTAGGTTGCACTCCCAATGTGCATCTGATTCTATCTAGAAATTATCATGACCAAAAAAAGTATATTTGCGACCTTCCCTTCACAGCTACACAGTCCCTCGGCAAATCTAGTCACCCCCTTTCATGCAGTCACTCACCTTCCAAGTTCCCTGGAATCCCCTAACCCAGGTGATCCATCCCTTGTCCAGGCTTCCTCGCATAGGAAGATACGAAACAAGGCATATACCTGCCTCAAAACCATCATACCAGTCAGAGCATGCTCCTTGAAATCGATGGACACTATTGGGTACCAATGTCCCATAATGACCCTGCTCTTGAGGTGTTTTACCAGCATACTGCTGAATGTTCCAATCATTTTGTTGTTTTTGTCAATTCTTTTAGTTGATTGTAACCACCCGACTAGGCATGTTCATGCATTCTTGTTCAAAGCACATAACTTCCATTAGATTTAAAATAAATTGAAATAAGTTGACATCATACCTCATTGGTGGCTCGTTAATAAGATACATTTCCAATCTTGTTTGCTTCCTGTCACAACAATTCAAACTAGCATATTTGACCAAAACATGTATAAAAATATCACATCAATTTAGCTCAAAACAAAACCATCAAAATCATAAATCATATGTAACCATCATAAACGAGAATCCTAGATCACATTTAATCATCATAGACCATAATCATAAATCACATGCATAATAAAACTGAATTAAAATAGTAATACTTATCCTTTAATCAATCCTTAGCTTCCACATTTGTTCTTATTCTCTATTCACCTCAGATCGGTTTCCACACCAAAAAAACTCCCAGTGCCTTCTCCTCATCCATGTGCACATGCACATAGTGTGCATCACACACATATAGCTACACACATCATACAACACCATGCAATACATGCATCTACACCAGTACAATATATAGTACATGTACACAGAACCATCTATACATTGCAATGACCTACACAATGTGTGCACAACATCACATGTAAACGACACCACCTACACAATGTGTACACAATGCCACATGTACACTGCACCACATATACAACATGTACACAATGCCACCAGTACATAGCATCACATACACAACATGTGCACGACACCACATGTAAATAGCATCACATCCATGACATGTACACAGCACCATATGCACATAGCACCACATGTACAACATGTACACAACACCACATGACCAAAAAACCACTTGTACAATCATGCACACAACACCATATGTACAACATGCATAGAACAACATATGTACATAGCACTGCATATCCAACGTGTACATAGCATCATATGTACACAGCACTGCATATCCAACATGTGCACAACACCATATGCACACAACACCACATATCCATCATGTACATAACCCCATCTATACCAAGCACTTCATATACAATATTCGCACAACACTATGTACCATCCTGTACATAACATTGCATAAACAACATGTAAACATGTTATGTATACACAACACCGCATGCACACAACATCATAGATGCAACATGTACAACATATACAAGTTATGCAAGATAATAGTACCTCACATCCAAAAGCACACTGTCTCTACCAAGAAACCTTCCTCCCAATGTCTTATCTATGCTTGTCCCAGCATGTCATAGACCACACTACTTTCATTTTGTTGATGTATCATTCGACATTACTTGTCATAAACATAAGCATAATACAAGTATACAATATAAATTCATATCCACATGATACTAACCTCGTATATTTGTTAGCTACTCTCCCCACTTGATTCCTCATGAACCAAGAATCCCTTCATGCCATTCACCTACATAAGAAATCATTCCACCACAAGAATGATCCCTAACAACCCTGTCAAACAGTGGCAACATACATACATACATTCATATATAATCATTAGCATAAACAATGATCATCCTGTCAGACAATGACATACATGCATACATGCATGCATATATAAACATCAGCATAATCATGATCATGACATAATTACCCGATAACATAAGTTCTAGGTTAAGAGAACTTCCTTTATCCATGTACAACATGTGCAACATTGAGAACAATCATTTGCAATGTAACCAAGGCATCTGACACCTCATATCCATTTAAGTTACCTTTTCTAGTTTCCTTTCACACGTTTGTACTACCACCATCCATTTACCACTATGGACCAACGAGTCCAACTAACTGTCATAGTCTTACCTTCCATTATGCTTACTCATGCATAGAGCTTCATTTGAGTCTTACCATACCTGTTGGGTACCAGATGACTCTCCCCAAGCTCCACTAACTTTCCTCTTTCTCGAACAATTCCTAAGACTAAAAACATAAAGGGAAACCCAAGAAACAAACAAGAAGAAGATCATGAAAACCCATAACAACAATACAGCACCACAGAAAAGTGGCATAGCTATGCACGAGATGCACGCAAAAGAACAAATCAAGCATAACCATTGCAAACATAAAAAGCACAAGACTAACAATAGACACCATCGCTCAATCCCCATGGTTCCTAGTGCTTCCAAAGGAAATATCAACCTATGCCTTCTTCAAGGTTCATGGAAATCTCTCTTGCCATGAAACTACCTGCATTATACTACCATAAACACATAATGTCAGTGCATAAATAAACATAACAATAAATTAGTTAACTTATCTTTTCATGCTAAGCTTGTTGATTTGTAACTGAACACATCCACACCATCTCTCAAGGGACTCCAATTATCTTGACATATCCACCTGTGAGTAGAGACTATATAATATACCTGTTAATTACATGTTCATGAATCTAGTGCATATCCACATAACATCAACAAAATGAAGGTTAAGAAGACTCCATGTATGCAAAGAACTCATTTGTTTGGAATTAGGCTTTCCAAACATAGCCAAAGGAATTCTTGCCCAATTCCTTTCATTTACCATTTTTACCTTGTTGCAATCGAGGCCTACTATGTATTGTTATATCACCTGATTGTTAGTGATATAAACACATCAACTATTACATTGTTAGGCTAATACTAGCATGCTTCCTCCAACTGCTCACACATGTCAACCACACATTCCAATATCAAGGCAATCATATCTATCAATTTTAAATCAACCTTTACTAGGATTAACAATCATGTCATAATCCATAGCCAACTCATAGTCATCAATCATAATACATAATGCGACAACTATGACTTATCATACTCAAGTGCATGCCAGCTATCTCAACTCATATGTATTAGCACAATAATCTTAAAACAATATCAATTGAAGACATACTCATATAATGCAATTCATCAAACATTCAACCATCTTGCAATATACCATGTTAAATAAATCAACAAACGACATAATAAAATATTCAAGCACCAAATATAGAACATAAGAAAACTCGTACCTTACTGTGTCTCAGGGAGGGTATCTTGTCTTCACAATTAATATAGTTAGCATGATATAACTTCACAACATATCAACTCAAACATAAATAATAACATGATATCCAAAATAGTCACTAGTTAATATGTTTACACCATAAGTCATACACAATTATCATTCACATATATGCAAAGTCAATCTAGATTAGTACAACACCATATCACAAATATATCATCTCATACCTGAATATCGTAACCATAACCATCTACATAGGCCAATCTAATTTAGCATGATACATATAACATCAAGGTATAAATTCTATAACCCTAATCATCAAGCTAACTATCATTCTCATCAACAAAATCTAACATAATCGTCAAGCTAAATGTCATATAACAAAAACAAGTTAACCTATAACATACCCATCAGCAACATAGAACATAATCATCAGGTTATCTAATATAAAACAACAATCAACGAATATAACTATAGGTTACTATCATTCTTGACTATCTGACACATGTGCATATAACTACACTAATCAACTAACATCTATCATGAATGTAACCATAACATCAAAAGGCATGTACACAGCCCTAATGTATATAAACCTAATGCATATAACAATCATTGAATTGCATACCTGCATGTCAAACATACAATACTTGTACCACGATCTGCTATTACCCAAAAATCCAATGCTACAACCTCATTATGATGCTCTGCATCTCTTGCTCTATCTCAGCCAACACATTAGCATCATAACATACCAATATGACCCTGATGACCTAAATTGCATACCATGACTTCATAAGCCATGTTTCACCTACTAGGCATGCATAACTATAACCAAGGCCATACATGCATGATCACAACCATTAATCCATTGTACAGATTTCCTCATGCAACTATCAATATGCATAAGAAATGCTTAATCAATTACACATATGCATAACTGCATGTAATCGAGCATAAGCGATCAATTCTTGTAATCAACCTACAAGATTGATGCATGTAATAAAATGACCAAGAATGCAACTTGACATACACGGATGTAATCAAACTACATATACTCAACATCTAAATCAACATAAAGTTCCTCATGATAACCTTACTACAACCATGATCAATATTATGCATTGTAACAAGTGCGTGGAACGCAAGTGTAAGAGACACACATGCAACTCACATGCATGCATGACCGACACATTCACCCATTTCTGTAGCACCAAACATGACCCAAAGAGAGCATAACCATGCTCTAATACCACTTTGTAACACCCCCTCCCAGGTCTACCCAAAGTAACCATGCCAACTACGGTAAACATAAGGAGAGAGGCTACTACAATCAGATTCGACCTCCTATGTCACCTTAAGGAAGTGGAATCGACGGAACATCACATACAGTCATCCAACACCATCAACAGAGCCCTCGGGACACAAGTTAGTCACTCAGAGAAACTGTCCTTGGGTCCCACTGCTATTCTGCAACTCTTAGCCCACAGTCGCTCTCATGTTATGGGCAAGGGAGTGACCAACAACTCAAAGTCACTCTCACAAGCCTACCTGCCAGTGACTATGGTCCAAAATTGTGAATTATGTGCCAACAATCATGGGATTTAAGCCATTTTTCTAGCCCAGAATTCTGGCTTCTTCTTAGAAAATTTTGTAACTTTCATAAATCATTAAAAACATGGTAACAATATTGATCAATCAAAAATAATCCACAGGACTAAGCCTGAGCATCTACAACCAGGATTGACATTTTTTCAAACACTTGGAATCAATGCAACCTACAAGTCTACGATACATGACCAAGCATAAAGGACTGAAACAACTTATGGAACATAACCATAAGGATCACCTCCTTCTCCATTTAACTACTATATCATCAATTAAGTCTTGCATCCATCCATTTAATAGTTACAAGTAAATATATGAAATAACCATGACATAAACCAGTCACACAATCATGCTTATAACCAACATTTACCATGTAAATATTAGAGACATGGAATCCATTAAATCCACATATAAATAAGTGCAAAAGTAACATAACTTAGCTTTTATTAATCATAGGAAAATCAGACCAGGTTTGGGACTTCCACGTATCACCTGACCATACACATGGCTGAACCAAATCTGTCTTTCAACCAGTCACCCCCATGCCATATTCCAAGCATGAATGTGGGATCTCATAGAACAACCAATCCAAGAACAATGAAGGGGATCCAAAGGTTAAACCACCTCCACCCTCACCAAATTGTGATCACATGAATACTAGTTCTCTAATCGCAATCGAACAAAAGTTGGAATTCCATTTGAAATCCATCACTATCCTTGAGGAATTTTTTGTCTACTTGACTTATAGGATTTACTGCAATCTAGACCCAAATCACTAGGACCTAAATCGATACCAATCCCTTAGGATTTACTGTCTATCCCACCAAAACCGGTCAAGGGATTCCTAGGCCTTTGGGAATGAACCTTGAGACAACCTCCGTCCCGAATTCTAAAATCCATCCAGGAATTCCAAAGTTCCAAAAAAAATAAACATCCCAACATATCATGGCATCTGGAAAATGGGTAAGGTAGGCTAAAAATCATTGTCATAATCGATCAAGACCATGCCACCAATAGAAATAGAACCATACACCAACATGCAAATCCATGCATGTCCAAACCAGCTAGGAAATCACACATGCAAAAGGTTACCTGCAAGTATTCCTGCTTAAGCTACTTGATCCTGCTTTCCTTTCCTTGTCCCTTGCTTGCTTTTCCTTTCCTCTCCTTGCCTTCTCTTTTCTTTATTCCAAACCAGAGTTCTCCAATAAAAATCTAAGTGATGAAGAGTGAGAGAGAGAGAGAATAATGAGAGAGTTCCAAACTTGAACTTGACAAAATCCTAACACTAAGCAACCTACCAACTGATCCTCATAAGCCTTTCTATCAATGAGGCCTCTAATTTCTTCATTTTCCATTATTTTCCTTGATTTCCCTCCTCACATGAAACCTGTGACCTTTTATCTTCCTTTTCTCTTAATTTCCTTTATTTTCATAAATAAATGTGCCAAAAATGCCTTTTTTCCTTTTAATGCCTTTTCCTTAGCCTTTACCAATTTTCCTTAGCCAAAACACAAACATCTAGTGATTCCCACTAGGATATATTTTCCCAACATTCAGCTTGGAATACATGTCCCTTACCCATGGTCTTATTTTGACTTTATTTACTTTTTCTACATGAAATTTTTACCAGAGCTATTACAATTGCAACGTTCACAGATATGGCAGATCATGACATTATGAAGGAAAGGATGTCACAATTACTAGCTTTAGAAGAATACAGGTTCATAGTAGGGTTCCATTAGCAAGTGCAAAAAGAAAGGGAGAAAGCCTAGCATGACAGACACATCAAAGAAGAAGACATTCAGGGAAGGATATCTTTTACTATTATATGACAAGCAAATTCATGAAGTTCCCGGGAAAATTTCAAACACATTCGTTAGGGCCATATATCATCAAGGACATCCCTTAAAATGGTGAAGTTCATCTTGCGAAGTTCAATGGTCAATTGATTCCAGGACAAGTGAATGGTATTATATTGAAGGTATATAGGGACGATTCTGTCATTGAAAATTCACACTAAAAAATGAAGGGGAGAAAGTCTTAGTGCCACCTGAAGCTAAAATTGGGCATAGTACTATAAACTACTCTGCAAAAAGGGACTTCTTCAAAGGAAGATTATTGTTCAACACTTAGAAGTATGACAAAGTCCATAGGAACTATGACGAAGAGAGGATGATTGTGCCACAAGGGAAGGTTCATTGAAGTTGGCCAGAAATAAGAACATTGGAAGGAAAAATATACCCTTAAAGGGAAGTTGTCATTAAAGGGTGTGGGAGAAACAAATTTATGAAGCACAGCTATACAAATATATCACCATACCTACATTAAATGAGAAAGATCTTAGCCAATCATGGGGACGGAAATTCAAATTCATTATAAAAACCATATCTTGTGCCACATTTTACACTTTGTGTCTAGAGAATTCAGTTTGAGAACTTGCAACTAAGAGTGAGAGAAGTAATCTATTGTATGTCTGAGAGATTTTTTGAAGAACTTTCTAAAGAATTTGCAAAGAAATGGCTAGCAGGAATCATGGAAGCCCCGGGTGGTCAAACCACAACAGTGAATGTACCCATATCCCCAAGGTGCATGAGGTCACTACAAAAGTAGGTACCCACAGAAGCATAGCCATAGAAGAAATAGGAAAAGAGGTCAACTGAGGCTTAAGGACATCTCTGAAGAAGAAGACACAGAGGGAAGTGCAAACAAAGAATAAGGAGGACAAGGGGAAGAAACCTGCGTTGAAGGGAAAGAAACCAATCGAGTAGAAGGAATTGTAGGAGATTCATGATATTGAGGAAGAGGTCGAGGTGCATTAGATGGAGATAGAGGGTGCACAAATTCCCTTTGTGCCCCCACCTTACATTCCACTCAGAAAACTAAGTGCCAAGCTAGTCAAGGACCCACAAGATGTGAAGTTTGGCACATTCACTCCATTGCTACTAGAGGAAGTGTCGTTCAATGGCAAAGTGTTGGGGAAGATCCCACAGTTGAAGATGGAGGACTAGGATTTCAATGATCGTAGAAAATACCCACAGTTTGAGTCGACTAGATACCTGCAGTAGGTATATTACCCAGAAAGTGGAGTCACAAGGTTGGAACCACACCGATGGGTTTCAGGGTTGAAAAGAGCAGGTCTATTAAATATGCTACTTGTGCCACACTTCAATAGAATCACATCCAATATAGCCTATGTGTGACAAATTCTTGCATTATTACATGATGGATACCTCTGGCTGGGGATGAGGATCCTGATCGATGAAATGTTGATCATAAGAATTACAGGACTGCCTCACTAAGGAAAATACCCCATGGAGGAGTTTGTGGGAAAGAATCATGACAAGCTGATGGCACAGACGATGAAGGATAACTTTAAATTTTTCAAGAAATCATGCAGATATGATATCAGCTCTATCAACAACCAAGTGGTATACTTTGCCATGCACATCTTAGCAGGGAAGATCATGCAGAAGTGCAGAGAAAATGAGGTCCCTATAGATATAGTTTCTTTGGTTGCGTAGTGCAACATTGGGGTCAAGTTTAACTGGGCCACCTATTTGTGTAAAGATTTTTTGGAACACTACAGGGAGGTGCAAGAGGAAGGGAAGATGTTTCATTATGCATGGTTAATCATCATCATCGTTATAACTGTATGGAAGGAGTCAAAGGACTCGTAGTTTCCTCCTATCGAGCTAGATGTTTGTGAAGCAACGAAGTATGCCTCCCTTTGTTATACTAAGGAGTCATCATGTGCAATGGAAAGTAGGAATTTCTTTGTAATACTATCAATGGATTTAGACATGGTGGTGAATCAGCACCCAATGTTGTCACCTAGTCAGTATAGGCAAAACTGCAACATCGCAGACTTTAAAGAGGACTTCCATCGAGTCTATGTAAAGGCAAGGAAGGACCTGACAAGGACATGACACCCATTGCCATATTTAGTGACCGAGGATGACTTACTCACAATAGTACAACATTGCTCAGTAGAGTGGATGACTCCACCTAGTGAAGATGTTGGAACAAAGAAGGCTACTCTACATGATGGAGATCTAAGTGGAAAGGTTACAGAAAAAGAACAAGGCATAGAAGAGACAGAGCCAGAATAGGAACATGGTACTTAGGAATCCCTCAATGATGAAGGAGTATCAGAGGATTCACCATTCATCATTAAAAAAGGGTACCCACAACAACCACATTGGGCATGAGGAAAAAGAATAAGGCAAACAAATCTAGGGTTGTTATACCACTTGTCCTCACTAATGGGGACATCGATGAGATCGAAGGAAAGGTCGAGGAGGTAACAGCAAAAACTTGGGACAAAATTGATGATCATTATAAAACTATCTTGGCCAAGGTTTAGAAGGGCATCACAGAGTTGAAGGCACTACCACAGATAGGGAGACAAAAAAAGCAGAAAATTCAACCATTGCAAGAAGAGCAACGAATAAATACAAAATTAAACGTTAGGATTTTGAAGGTGCCAGCTGGAGAACTACAATTCAAAGCACCAAAGGATAAGGAACACGCTAAATCTTGGAGCAGTGTCAACATGAACAATACCACGTTGTCGATTTAGTTATTGCATGAATTCCACCATAGTATAACAACTAAGTTGTAGGAGCAGGAACAACGAACTTCGTTATGGAGCAATCAGGTGGGAAAAGAGAAATCTTCACTAAAAATGGAGCTAGATCAGTTGGCTAAGCAAAAAGATGAGGTATGGCAGCAGTAGCAACAATTGTCCATTGTAGACACTTGTAACATAGTTCCGGGCGTGAAGGTCCATGAGGAGGAGCCAACAACAGAGAAGGTTTTGAAGCTTGCCATCACAATAAAAGAATCAAAAATATGATCGCGAATATGAAATTTGACTATGAAGTGCAGATTTCAGAGCTGCAAATAATACTGCAGCCAGCCATGCCACGAGAAGTACGAGAGTAGAGGGAGAAGGAATTAAAATCACATTTGAAAGGCATATCTGACACAATGGCAGACTATGGAAAATTACTAGATGAAACTATGAAAATTTTTATATCCAAACATTCAGAAGGTCAAGGAGGAGATACAAGTGAAGCAGAAGCAGTGGGAAGAGATCCTTGCAACTCTGAAAACACTACTAGTCTCACAGAGGCTTGCCAACATTACTGAAGGAAAGAACCTATAGAAGCATATAGAATACCTTCATAGGAAGGAGAAGGTCCTACAATTGAGGACTCAGCCGTGGTGGGATGAGGCCCTCCAAATTTCGCATGAGTGGATGGAAGGCTCAAGCAGCCAAAGGAAAGGGAGAAAGAAATATTGCAGAATATTGTTGGTCCAACTATAGAGGCATTGTTGGAGGAAGTGCTTGAAGAGGAGAAACAAGTAGTAGAAATATTCCAGTTGTACAATGTAGTCTACAATGGTATTGAAATGAAGGTCAAGGGCATCGTAGCTTAGTGACTTAGGATGAGTCACATGTGAATGTTGGGGGCCTGTTGGACGCAGCCCAACTTGGTCTAGTTTTGGTCAAAGGCTATGCATTTTGAGGAGCAGAGCGCATGGATTCTACAAAGTTATATTTACCACGAGATGTTTAGGGGCTTTAAGATGGGTCAAAGCCCCTCATTTTGTAACAAGTATTGGGTGTTAGTTCATTGTTTCGTCAGATCCATGGTATGTGGACCATGGTATTGTAGTAATGAAATTTATATAAGTAGATGTAATACTTTTTCAAGGATAGGAAGATTTTAGGAAAGTCATAGATGAATCACTGATATATTATGTCTTTAGTATGTATTTTGGGCTTTAGGGGAAGGCTCCATAGTTGAGTGGGCTAAGGCCTTGAAGAGTCTACAACTGAGTGCGCAGATCACTTACAGTTGGGTGCACAAGTCGAAGAAGTTGTATGTTTTAAAGATCTTTATTAATAAAAGAAGAAGAATTTTGGAAAACATTTATGTATATCTGTTTATTATCTCTGTTTATACATATTGTTATGCATGCCTTTTAATTGAGTTATGCGAAAGAATACAAGTTATACTATTTTCTTATATGTTTATGTGATAAGTGCAAATCTATGAATTAAATCATCAATGTGAAGTTATTTATGCATGCAAATTTGTAGATAGGTTTATGAGATAAATAAACACACGGGGGCCATAGTGTGCATATCCCTCTAAGTGCAGAACCTGGTTCTGCAACCTCTCATAATCGCTTCGGGTGAGGATGTGATCTTCTTGCGGCTCATTGCCGAAAGGATCAATTTCTAAAGGTTTTGTTGGTGCGCAGTACACTTTAAAGCTAGGTCCAAGCTTCTTAAGCCAACAACAGCTCTCGTATGGGTAAGACTCCCCAGCCTTCCTATGTATTTGTGGAACCTAGCATATTAAACTAAAATAAAAAATACCTTGGGAAAGTTTCATTATCAGAGTGGCTCATATGCTATAATCTATGTGGATATGGATTTTAGCAAAGGCTTCCCTATTGAGATAAAGTTCTTTGGCCCAGATTTGTTGTAGGTCCAATCTATGGATTATGAAAGGGTATCCTTTAGATGTTGAGGATGTTATGAGACCAACCACTCTTTAAAATATTGCCCCAAAGCAAGGAAATCTAAGGCTAAATTTTCTCACAGAACTAAATGGTGAGATGGAACCTCCTTCGATCATTCCTCTGTCTCCCTAGAGGCTTCCCTCCCAGTTTCTTAAAAATCTCAAAGTCATCAGATGCCAATCCCTCTTCTCTGCCCATCTCTTCCGATATAAAGACAAAATACTTGAAGTATGAGGTTGTGGTTTGTTACCTTGCTAAGTCTTCCAATGCTTCTACGCATGTTTCTGGTTTACAATATGGCATAGCACGTGATCCATCAAAAAATTAGAAATAAATTATGATCTCATCGGGGCATGTGTCTTCTAGACAAAATAACAAGAAACAGATCCCATGGTTTGATCAAATGAAGGGAATTTTTCCTCCCCTGATTTTACTGGTGAATATTAACATCATACCCAACCTTCTCATTAATAGAGAATTCTCCCCTGGTCCAGGGGATGATGGAGCATGGACTCAAATCAAAATAAAGGAAAAAAGTAGTTCTCTTGGAAAGGAAAAATCTCAGCAAAAAAGCCACAAGTAGAAGTGAGTGGCATTTCAATTTGGCATTAGGAATATTATGGAAATTTTACAGTTTCTCTCAAGTTTTGTAATATTTTGTTATGTTAACCTGCAAATTTTGTTCTTTTTTAGGAACATTTTGTAGAATCTATGAAGATCATTTGTTTTGTTTGAAGGTTGATGTCAGTAATAGAGGTATTAAACTATTTGTTTAGTATTATGAAGATCTCTGTTGTGTGAATGATTATATATGTAAGGGATTTGATGTAAGGGTACTGGCCCAAAATCCATACTTTTATTAATATAAAAATCCTCTATTTGTTTCTTTAAAAAAATAAAAAAAAATAACGCTCTAATAAGTTTTTCGTTTGAATATCTCTTTTAAGTTGGCTCCATGAGATCTTATTCTCATCTAATTTTTTGAATTCATTGAGTATTTCCCACCATAGATTTTTTTTCCCATTCAATTGGTAAATTTCCACTAGTTCCTTTAACTTTGATGAGTAATTGTAAAATTGGAAATGCTTTCTTATCTCCAACATTGAACTTTTAACTTCCTCCCCCTTTTTATGCTCATCATCAAATATGGGAGATTTGATCTTCCTGGTCTGTCCTTGCAAGTTATCCAAGCCATGTTTCCTTCTTTGTTGTTTCACTAGTGATATGTTTGGACTACTCCCATATTTTGAGGAATCATAGGCTCTCTTGGGCTCATTCCTTGGTGAGTTATGGAGTCTACCTAAAGACACTCCTAGAATTCCTTGAATTTCCAACATTCTCCCCCATAACTTGTGAATCATGTTTCTCTTCTCATATTGAATAATATTTCTGATCTATTCTCATCAATAAATTATTTAAGATCTGTAAAATATAATTGTTCATTTGTTGTTATTCCTTTACCATCCTTTCATTATTAGCCTTGTAAATAATCACCTCCACTTTGAGACTCCTTATGGTATCCTCCATGTCTCTATTTTATGACCTTTCCCTCCAATGTCCATTCAACTATGTGTCAACTTTACCCATAAAAATATTCACACCTTTCACCTCCTCTTCATGACTGTAGAACCCCTTAGCATCTTCCATAATTCCGGTCCTCATGATAATTTGGGTCTGATAGGCCACCATAAACTTATTTTAATTCCTTAAGAAAGTTTGCATTCGAAACCAGGATTTTGGGTGAACAGATGTACTCTCCTCCTCAATAGTTTTCTATTTACTAGTAATTTTCCCAAATACGAACTATGGATTGAAAGTTATGGCCTATGAAAGTTTTCACCAATTTTACACAATTTTCCTTATTCTACTACAATAATCATCTGCAAATTTCCTAAATTTTTATGTGGAAAAATTCAAATCCATCTTTGTGGCTATGCTCTGCTATCAAAGAGGCTTCTATTTACTACTTTTCTGTCCCAATTAGAGCTTTGATTACATAGTTGCACCTCACAGAAGTGAATTTATACTTTATTTTCCCCTTATACTATATATATATATATATGTATATATATATATATATATATATATATATATATGTATGTATGTATGTATGTATGTATGTATGTATGTATATGTATATGTATATGTATATGTATATATATATATATATATATATATATGTGTATATGTATATGTATATATATATATATATATATATATATATATATATATATTATACATATATATATTTATATATATGTATATATAAATATATATATGTATATATATATATATATGTATATATATATATGTATATATATATATATATATATATATATATAGAGAGAGAGAGAGAGAGAGAGAGAGAGAGAGAAGTTGTCCTTAAAAACAAACTGAGTTTGCATGCCTTCCCTTCGATAGTTAACCCACAAGAAACTACCTTTTCTTCCTTTCAATTTCCACCTACACCCCATGGTTCACATGGTACCTTTACTAAACTCTACCAAGATGGAAGGGTCCCACTTAATTTTCCACCTTTCCATATGCCATTCTTTTATTGGTTGCAATAGAATGTGAGGTCCATCCCCCATTTTCTCCCATAGTGTGTGACTCGCACACTCGTAGATTTGACAGTTGATCTTCGAGGAGATCAATTACCCATACTTCATATCAAGATATAACATAGACAATATTTTATGGTGAGTTATGCTTCTGATGGATTCGATGGCCATGATTATCCTAATATAGTGGTCCAAATCCATACCAGATAATAATGTTAGCCTCCTATTGCAACAGGTTTCATATTTCATGATTGACAGTGGAAGTGCCAAAAATGTTCATCTTTTCCATGCTGCAAAAGTTCCATTTTCGAAAGATTTCTCAATTAAGGGAAGGCCAAACAGCTTAATCTTGGTTTCTTTAGGTTTAAATTGCTTGTTTTAGATTAGAGAAAGAATACCTGTCCAAACAGTGCAAGCTTGGCAGAAGAGTAGATAGGCAGAGAAATGAAGGAGCCCAACTGCTTAATCTAGGTCCTTGGAAGAGATAAGTGTTGATTTAGATAGGAGGGCAGCCAAAAGAAAAGAGGACAATCAGGGTTTGCAAGTCTAAGTGCACCCATTCAAAATTAAGAAAAAATGTTAGGTGTATTAGGTTGGGTAGGTAGTTTGAGGTTGCAGAAGCAAATTCTGGATCACATTTTGTATTATTAATCAGGGCTCATCTCATCAATCACAAAAAGGTCGAAGCAGTTGTCTAATGGCAGAATTCTGGTAGCATATCTAACTCCCTTTCACCTCCCCCTCGAAATTTCTTACTAACACCCCCTTGAGGACTTTGAGATCTTCCTAGCAAGTCCTGTTATCACTTCATTTTGTAAAATATCAAGTCAAGTTTTGGCTTTCTCAAATGAAAAGAAGACACATTTCTTGTGTAAAAGCATTCCTCCATCTTCGATTTAAATCTCATGTCTAAGTTTCAAATCATAAACTTGGCATCATTCCCCTTACATTTCCATTTCGCAAACTCATATTAACTTCTAATCTTATTTATATAGCTCCCTAACTAAATTTTCCCATCCCTATTGTTATAAAAAACTATATAAAGTCCCAAAAAATATTAAAATACCACCCTATAGCATTATAGCTATGTATATAGATTTTAGGGAAATAATAGTCCATCTGGGACTACTATTAACCCTTCTGTGTTCTAACCCGGGGTTGTTTTAACCTCTGGTTAAAATAATAACCATGGTCTTCCCCTTTTTATTTATAAACCTAACCCTTTCTCAGCGCTCACTATTAATGTTTAGCGTTTAAACGTTTAATTTAACATTAAATGTTGCCGGCTCACACAACCCACCAACCCGCGTTTCCAAACTTTATGACCCTCGTAGCACATTCTGTTTAAATAATATGGGCGGGTCCCGTCCCTAATCCCCGTCACCTTACCTGTGCCGCCAACCGTCAGATTGTGCGCGCTCCAGATCAACAGTGGGCGGTTATTTTTGCGCCTCGATCAGCCGAAGGTTAACCTCCGGGGGATGGGAGGTTTCCCTGCCGCACCCCCGCCACGCGTCGGCCTCCTGGTGTGTTTGGAGGCCCCTCCTCCAATACCGCCTGTGCTGAAAGGTGGTGCGGGGAAAACCAGTTACCACCTTCGGCCCTCCTACGTCAGCCCTGCGTCGCTTTTGACGTCATGCCTTCGTATCCCCGCCAGTGCCCCGTGTCATTGCCACCTCACATGCTCACATTGTCACCCCGCTAGAGTGTCCTATGCCACGTCGTCATCCAGTCAACTGCCACGTCACCCGTCCATACCTGGGACCCGCCGATGACATCATGCTAACGTCATCGCGAAAAAGCGCCAAAAGCGCATATATGTCAATTTTTTATAAAAAACACGCGTTTTTCAACCGTTTGTTAGTAATTTTCATTGGACATGTTGGAGAGCTACTGCTGCCGTTTGCAACCGTTTGCCTCCAAAATTCAAAATTCGACCAATTGAGCTGGAACCACCTCCGAACCCGTCTTCACCAGTTGCCATTGGACTAGTCCAGCTGCCCTCGGTGCCAGTTTAACCAAGTATTTGCCCTACTTTGCCCCTTCGCCCCTGTTCTTCCCATTTTTCTCCATTTTTACATGTTTTGAAGCCTGCAAATTCCCAAATTAATGACTCTGCCCTACCTAAATTCTACCTAAATCCACTGCTAAGCCCCTACCTCAGGAAAAACCTTTCCAACCTGCACCTGTTTGTGAATTTACCTTTGAAAACTCATTTTTGAGTTCGATTTCTAGCAAAAATTTCATAAACATGTCGGCATTGTTCTCTTTTACTGCATTCCACTCATAAACCTTTGCAATTTCGATGTAATACTCCCCGTTCCCTTGCAAAAATTTTCCCTCATAGTCTTCTATCCAAGGAATTTGCCAAAGAAACTAAAGCCTTATCCGAACTCTGCAAATTTTTCCTTTTCATCATAATTACAAATATTGAAGGCCATTCCCTCACTTGAACTCATTTTGCAACTCCTTTGCAAATCCTCAGAGTCAGTTGTCAGCAACCTGTTACTACTGTAAAACTTCATTCCAATATAACATCAAAAAATTTTATAATGGCCACTCCAACAGCTCTCACTGTCACTCATATGAATCCACCAAACAAAGAACTTGAAGCCATGCCTCTGGCTAATAAGGATTACCTCATTCAAGATCTAGTTGGGCACAAAAATCACTTGAATACCTTCTGCCAATTAAGGCACGGCGTTATAAACAATTGTGACACGTTTGGCATATGGGAGTCCAATTTGCCTTATTATTTCCTTCCCTATGTTAATGTTTTTCCTGAGGTCATCCATTTGTGTGCTGAGTACTATGAACCTAATCAGAGAGCTGTCAAGTCTCCATCTGGGAGCATAATTTTTTATATTACTCCTGACTCCATCAACCAGATGCTCAATTTCAAACAAACTCATCTATTGATTTCTTTCTCCATGAACTATTTGTTGGATGAAGGCGCCAATATTTCCAGTTGTGAAATTGCAAGGATTACCAAGACATTCATGAGGACAGACTGCCAGCCAACAGGCCCACCCCCTTTCTTATATGACAATTTCAATGAGGTGGGCAAGCTGCTTATAGATATGATTTCCTCTGTGCTAGGTTTTAAAACAAGTGAGCACATTGATGAAACAGTGCTGGTCCTGCTGTATGCATACAGCCCAGGACAGCCCCCTGCTGTCAAGTATCATTATGCCAACTTCATAGCCAACAAAATACATGACCATCTAGTGAAGTTGGATAGGGAGGGAGTCTTTAAATATTCATCGTATATCTATCATTTGTTCATGTATTACCAGTCTGAATGCTTCCAATGCCCCATTAAAAAGCTGGATTCTAAGGGGGAAAGAAGGTCTGTCATCTTTTCGTCATCAGTTTTCCATGAGGTTCAAAGCTCTCCATTTTCCTACTGTGAGTTCATTGACCAGTTTGTATACCTAGTCTCTTGTCTTCTAAAAAGGTCCCCTCCTCCTAGATTGTCATATGACATACAGAAGACCTTGCAGTTGTCTAAGAGTTAAAAAATAGGTGATTGGTATCTCTACCAAAATCACATTGTCATTAGGCTCTATGGCTGTGAGCTCTGTCCTTACAGGCTCCCAAGATATGTACCAATGAGACTGTTTTCATTGGAGTACTATAGGCAGCTCATCAATGCTGATCTTACTCATTTTCATAGTGCCAAGAAGAAATCTCATCTGAAATTCAAAGACCATCTAGGCCCCTTCATTATGAACAAGAAAGAAGGTTGGCAAGATGCCGATCAAATACTGAGGGACAAATACAACTTAAAGAGGAGCTTCTAGTGGGTCCCTTATGACCCAGAGGGTTTTATCAGTGCCAGAAGAGATAAATACAGGCTGATGGCCTATGACCATTGTAAATTAACACAAATTGAACAGAATGCCAACCAAGATGAGTGGCTGCAAGACACATTAGTTGAGGAATTCACCCAAGAAGAAATTATGGAAAGAAATGTCAAAGATTTAGAAAAAACTCTTGACTTGGATTCTACTGACCAGGTAACTTTCAAACTGCCCCACCAAGTCGGAGAAGGCACATCCACTGCTACATCTTCACAAGTTGCCCAAGGAGCATCTACATCAGCAACAGGTATAGCTAAAGGAAAAGAGCCAATGGATACAGAACAAGGAATGGTCACAGAGCAGCCTGCCATTTCAATGAAACAATCTCAAGGACAGGCTCCTCCACAGCAAACAGAGGCACCACAAGTGCCTGTTTTATAGACTCCTGCCCATGAGGAAAGAGGCAGAAAACGAGACCGAGACAACTCCACACCTGCTAGTGGGTCTACACAACAGCCAGAAGCCAAGAGGCAAAAGGTTGATTCTCCAATTGAGGAGGAAGTCAGTGAGGAAATCCTTGGAAGTCCAAGGAGAGACAGAGAAGGAAGTCAACAAAAAGCTACAAGCTCTTTCCAACAAGATCAGAACAGACAGCATGGCATGGAGGTATCTTCCTCTACACAGCAAAGTAAGAAGCCAGCTAGCATCAAAGCTACCTTTAAATAAATTAAGGCTCAAAATGAGCTATTAAGATTACAATTGTATGACCAATTTCTTAAGGCAACAACTGCCAAGAAGGAAAGATTGATGGCAGCATATGACATTAAAAAAGAAAGGATGATTCTCGCCCACTTCAAGCCCAAGGTTCAGCAGCCACAGTCAGCTGTAGACTATGTCAAGACAAGATTAGAGGTTCTGGCCAAGGACATTCACCCCATGGATCAAATAGAGTTACATAAGAAAATAGGGGAAATGGTGTATGCCACCCTGGCAGATAAGGCTACGTTGGCTCATGAGTTGAAAGAATCTTTAAAGAATACAAATACTCAGCTTGATTTGGAAATAATGTCCTTCACAACCAAAGACAACAGAATTAAAAGATTGGAGGACATTATTGTGGACCTACAGCATGATCCTAAGAACCCCAAAGCCATCAAGGCCCTAATGAAGAAAAATGAGGATGATATTGTTGCCTTGAAAAAGCAAATGAGGCTCACCTCGACTATGCACCCACAAACAGGAGAACTGGTTCGAGAGAAAGAAGCTGAAGATACAATGGACCTGCTGATGCAAATGAACCAGAGAATAATTGAGATGGAGGGAGAGTTGGAGAAAGCACTACAAGGCAAGCAGGGAGAGTCGACCTCCTAGCCACCTCAAATAGTTCCAACTGTGGTTATTGTTCCTCCTACACAAGCAGCAGTGACCCCTCCAAATATTACAGCAACTACAACAGTTGCAGATGCTACACGGAAACAACAACAGCTCTTGTGTCTAGCATGAGCATGGATGAATTGACCAAAGCCATCAAGGAACTAGAGCTTCAGGCAACAGAGATAAAAGAGGCCAAGGAAAAGTTGGCCAACCTAGAAGGAAAATATGATAAGTCCAAAATGACAGTGGTTGAGAAGACAAGGGAAATTAAGGCCCTAAAGGACAAAATAAAGGCTTTGGAGGAGGGGCTAACTTTGGACAAGACACTAGCTGAAATAAAGAGGATTCTGTGCGCCAAGATTAATCAATCAATCACTAACCAGTTGCAGTCAATTTAGGCCATACATGAACAGATATATCTAATTGGCCTAGCTCAGTTTGAAAATAAGAGAGCCAGAGCAGCATTAGGGACCATGCCTGAATAGGCTAGCAGAATAATTAATTTTTTGAACCATCATACTAAGGAAGAGATGGCAACCATGCAAATTATGAATAGGACGGAGGCCATACTCACAGCAAAGAAGGTGCTGACTCTGAGAGGTTTTGTATAGACACTGGAAAGAAAGTGTCAAGAGATGCAAAGGGACATAGATGATTTTAAGAGGAAACTTGCAGCATTACAAAGAAAAGGTTTGCCCAACTTGCTGACCAGTACTGGAAGGCTGTTAACACGTGGGAAATATGCCACCAGAGTGAACAACTATGTCACAAATCAACTTACTGCATCCTCAGGCTCTACAGCAGAGGCGGGGCCACCTTCTAGGTAAATTCTCTATGATAAGTTGGAGAACTTATTTTTTATTAAACATGAAATTAATCATTTGTTTGAGATGCCACCCAACTATTATATCTATACATAGGCCGATGAAACACTCATCAAAATACAAAATCATCAGTTACCTCCCGAGGATTGGTGGCAGGCAATGATGGCCATTGTGCCTAGGTAATTTCAGTTTTTGCCCCTTTTTGTTATTTAAAATCTCGGTCAGCTATGAGTCAGCCAAATGAGGCACGAAAGCACCGGACAAAGTGGTTAAAGAACAGGTAGGGAAGGTTGGAGCAGTGACAAAGCAAAGACATAGACGGCAAGCCTAAAGGATCGTGGATTTTAAAAGCGCAGCCCAGCCGACTCAATTGGACTCAAAAGTCAATTTTCTTTGATAGAATGAACAACTTCTATATTCATGTTTACTACAGCACTTACTCTTTCAGCTACTATCCCTTAAGAGTTGGCGAAGAAGTTATGAGCTATTAACTCATCATCTAGATATTTTTGCATCTTGTTTTTGTATATATACCTCCCCACCAAAACATATTTGGGGTTGGTTGGTTGAGTTGCTCCACTAGAGACTCGCTCTGTATACTTGATGTTTTCATTAATCAAAGACTACTTAAAAGCTTGGCAGATGAACTGTATGTTGTGTTATTAATGTTTGGAAGAATGAATATGGAATTCTTGTGCTGCAACACAACTCAAAAAGTGATTTCTATCTCTGTTTTCCATTGATATATGCTCATATCATACATATGTCGCCATCTAAATAGCAGATAAAAAGATTAGCTTAGAACTTGCTTGACTGCACTCTATGCTCAATTTCTGTTGTTTCTTCATGTTTTCCTCTCAATTGGTAATAAATATGAATTCCCTTTGGCTCATATTTCTCCTAATTCACCCATGTTTGATAGTTATCTAGGGATTCTTTACTGCTCCTAGATAGAGCTCATTCACCTTCCCTCTGTTAAGCTGAATAAGAGATTCGTAATTGCCTCTCATTCCTTAGCCTTCAATCCATCTCCATTTAGCTTGAAAGTTGTTTCATGTGTGGCTATCCTGCTCCATATTCCTCTTGTGACCAAGAAAACGCACCAGCAGTCCTACTCCATGACTCCATGCCCAATGGTTTGAACTTATCATACTATGCATTACCTCTCTACTTGAAAGCTTCATCCTTCCCACCAAAACTCAAACAAAAACCCTTGAACTCAATAACTAGCCTAAAATCATCATCAACAAAGCTAAATCATAAAGAGAGAGCCCTCTCTGATTGCAGGTGGACTAGAACCTGCAGTCCAAAGGTTGGTTTGTGGTTACCTCGGCCGTATTCCCTTGGGAGTCAAAGGGAACAACCTGAGTGATAACATAATGGCGACTCCACTGGAGAAATTTTCAGGAAAATCCAACTTTTTCATGTTTAAATCTGATCCGTAATGGTGGACAGGGATCAGACAAACCCAAAAGATAAATCATCCACCTGGCGACTCCACATCATCTTTTCAAACAACACTCCACTGGAGGAGCAAACCCAAAAGAGAAATAGGATCTAGAGCTTCAAGCTTTCCAAACAATTCTACAACCAAACAGTCCATATTCAAAGAACTAATAGTCAGACAGGATGACCTGGTCCGTGGAAGATATTGCAATAGCTCGAGCTTTAGATGAATTCAGGAAGCTGTTATCCGAATATGAGCTTGATGAAGAATTTTTGAGATTGGTCTTGTTAAAGGTCAAAGCAATACAACAGCCTCAAATCAAAATGTATTTTCTTGATTTAGTTGTTGAAGAACATGAAAATGAAATTGAACTTGTGCTTTCTCAAATTCAGTCATGTGATTTTCGCAATCCTAAAGAATTCCTCCAAAATCTTCCTTCTCCGAGTCATGAGGAAATTGTGCTACCTTCTGACTGACAGATTGAGGATAATCTTGCTTTCAAGACAAAGACTGAAGTATCGGTTGCAAGGTTTGTTAGTCAGGATGCAGTTGTTCCATTAGACCAAGAAGGCCCAGAAGAAACTATCCCACATAAGGCTTTCGTGGATCCTATAGCACATTACATGGAGGATCTTCTCAGCTCAAAATATTTAACATGTTTTCTCTATGAGGGCCAAGTATATCAGCAGTGGCCTTTATATGTCACAATTTTGATTATGGGGGCACATGACCAAATAATGTTTCTGATTTCACCATCAGTCAGTCAAGCATTTCGTTTCCTTCTACAATTTCTTAGGTGGTTGCACTGGCTGTTTCATTTTACCTAACCAGCAAGCAAAAGGATGACTAGTGTAAGTAGGTAGTAATTTGTTTTTCTTGTTTGGATGGCAAGCTTGTTGCAGTTCAAGCCCGAAGTGAAGGCCCTAAGCTCTTCAAGTCTGCTGTCGTATACATAAATAAAGTAGCCAGCAAAGGGAAGTTTTTCAGAGTACAGCAACAATGGAAGATCAAGGCAATCTGACCTACTGTTCTTGACTTTTCATAAGGAAAAGCCATCCCCAAGTGGAGCCACTGTTAGCCTCCTATTGCAATAGGTTTCATATTTCATGATTGACAGTGGAAGTGCCAAAAATGTTCATCTTTTCCATGCTGCAAAAGTTCCATTTTTGAAATATTTCTTAATTAAGCGAAGGCCAAACAGCGTAATCTTGGTTTCCTTAGGTTTAAATTGCTTGTTTTAGATTAGAGAAAGAATACCTGTCCAAACAGTGCAAGCTTGGCAGAAGAGTACATAGGCAGAGAAATGAAGGAGTCCAACTACTTAATCTGGGTCCTTGGAAGAGATAAGTGTTTATTTAGATAGGAGGGCAGCCAAAAGAAAAGAAGACAATCAGGGTTTGCAAGTCTAAGTGCACCCATTCAAAAGGAAGAAAAATTGTTAGGTGTATTAGGTTGGGTAGGTAGTTTGAGGTTGCAGAAGCAAAGTCTGGATCACATTTTGTATTATTAATCAGGGCTCATCTCATCAATCACAGAAAGGTCGAATAAGTTGTCTAATGGCAGAATTATGGTAGCATGTCTAACTCCCTTTCACCTCCCCCTCGAAATTTCTTACTAACACCCCCTTGAGGACTTTGAGATCTTCCTAGCAAGTCCTGTTATCAATTCATTTTTGTAAAATATCAAGTCAAGTTTTGGCTTTCTCAAATAAAAAGAAGCCACATTTTTTGTGTAAACTCATTCCTCCATCTCCCATTTAAATCTCATGTCTAAGTTTCAAATCATAAACTTGGCATCATTCCCCTTAAATTTCCATTTCGCAAACTCATATTAACTTCTAATCTTATTTATATAGCTCCCTAACTAAATTTTCCCATCCCTATTGTTATAAAAAACTATATAAAGCCCTAAAAAATATTAAAATCCCACCCTATAGCATTATAGTTATGTATATACAGTTTAGGGAAATAATAGTCCATCTGGGACTACTATTAACCCTTCCGCGTTCTAACCCGGGGTTGTTTTAACCTCTGGTTAAAATAATAACCATGGTCTTCCCGTTTATGTTTATAAACCTGACCCTTTTTCAGCGCTCCCTATTAATGTTTAGCGTTTAAACGTTTAATTTAACGTTAAACGTTGTCGGCTCACATAACCCACAAACCCACATTTCCAAAGTTTGTGATAGCGTTTAAACATTTAATTTAACATTAAATGCTGCCAGTTCACATAACCCACCAACCCGTGTTTCCAAAGTTTATGACCCCCGTAGCACATTCTGTTTAAATAATACGGGCAGGTCCTGTCCCTAATCCCCGTCACCTTACCTGTGCTGCCAACCATCAGATTTTGCGCGCCCCAGATCAATAGTGGGCGGTTATTCCTGTGCCCCAATCCGCCAGAGGTTAACGTCCGGGGGATGGGCGGTTTCCCTGCCGTACCCCCGCCACGCGTCGGCCTCCTGGCGTGTTTGGAGGCCCAGCCCCCAATACCACCTGTGCCGAAAGGTGGTGCATGGAAAATCGGTTACCGCCTTCGGCCCTCCTACGTCTGCCCTGCGTCGCTTTTGACATCATGCCTTCGTATCCCCGCCTGTGCCTCATGTCATTGCCACCTCACTTGCTCATGTTGTCACCCCGCTAGAGTGTCCTATGCCACGTCATCATCCAGTCAGCTGCCATGTCACCCGTCCATACCCGGGACCCGCCGATGACGTCATGCTGACGTCATCGCGGAAAAGCCCCAAAAGTGCATATATGTCAAATTTAAAAAAAAACACGCGTTTTTCAACCATTTTTTAGTAATTTTCATTGGACATGGTGGAGAGATGTTGCTGCCGTTTATGCCCGTTTGCCTCCAAAATTCAAAATTCGACCAATTGAGCTTGAACCACCTCCAAACCTGTCTTCACCAGTTGCCATTGGACTAGTCCAGCTGCCCTCAGCGCCAGTTTAACCAGGTATTTGCCCTACTTTTCCCCTTCGCCCATGTTCTTCCCATTTTTCTCCATTTTTACATGTTTTAAAGCCTGCAAATTTCCAAATTAATGACTCTGTCCTACCTAAATTCTGCCTAAATCCACTGCTAAGCCCCTACCTCAGGAAAAACCCTGCCAACCCGCACCTGTTTGCGAATTTACCTTTGAAAACTCATTTTCGAGTTCGATTCCTGGCAAAATTTTCATAAACAGGTCGGCATTGTTCTCTTTTACCGCATTCCACTCATAAACCTCTGCAATTTTGCTGTAATACTCCCCGTTCCCTTGCAAACATTTTCCCTCATAGTCTTCTATCCAAGGAATTTGCCAAAGAAACTAAAGCCTTATCCGAACTCCGCAAAGTTTTCCTTTTCATCATAATTACAGATATTGAAGGCCATTCCATCACTTGAACTCATTTTGCAACTCCTTTGCAAATCCTCAGAGTCAGTTGTCAGCAACTTGTTACTGCTGTAAAACTTCATTCCAAATATAACATCAAAAAGTTTTATAATGGCCACTCCAACAGCTCTCAGTGTCACTCCTATGAATCCACCAAACAAAGAACTTGAAGCCATGCCTCTGGCTGATAAGGATTACATCATTCAAGATCTAGTTGGGGACAAATTGATTGAAGACCTTCTGCCAATTAAGGAACAACTTTGTAAACAACTGTGACACATTTGGCATATGGGAGTCCAATTTTCCATATTATTTCCTTCCCTCTATTAATGTTTTTCCTGAGGTCATCCATTTGTGTGCTGAGAACTATGAACCTAATCAGAGAGCTGTCAAGTCTCCATTTGGGAGCATACTTTTTATATTACTCCTGACTCCATCAACCAAATGCTCGATTTCAAACAAACTCGGCTATTGATTCCTTTCTCCATGAAATATTTGCTGGATGAAGGCGCCAAGCTTTCCAGCTGTGAAATTGCAATAATTACCAAGACATTCATGAGGGCAGACTGCCAGCCAACAGGCCCACCCCCTTTCTTATATGACAATTTCAATGAGGTGGGAAAGCTACTTATAGATATGATTTCCTCTATGCTGGGTTTTAAAACAAGTGAGCACATTGATGAAACAGTGTTGGTCCTGCTGTCCGCATACAGCCCAGGACAGCCCCCTGCTGTCAAGTATAATTATGCCAAGTTCATAGCCAACAAAATACATGACCAGCTAGTCAAGCTGGATAGGGAGGGAGTCCTTAAATATTCATCGTATATCTATCATTTGTTCATGTATTACCAGTCTAAATGCTTCCAATGCCCCATTAAAAAGATGGATTCTAAGGGAGAAAGAAGGTCTGTCATCTTTTGGTCATCAGTTTTCCATGAGGTTCAAAACTCTCTATTTTCCTACTGTGAGTTCATTGACCAGTTTGTATACCCAGTCTCTTGTCTTCTAAAAAGGTCCCCTCCTCCTAGATTGTCATATGACATACAGAAGACCTTGGAGCTGTCTAAGAGTTACAAAATAGGTGATTGGTATCTCTACCAAAATCACACTATCATTAGGATCTATGGCTGTGAGCTCTGTCCTTACAAGCTCCCAAGATATGTACCAATGAGACTGTTTGCATTGGAGTACTATAGGCAGCTCATCAATGCTGATCTTACTCATTTTCATAGTGCCAAGAAGAAAGCTCATCTGAAATTCAAAGACCATCTAGGCCCCTTCATTATGAACAAGAAATAAGGTTGGCAAGATGCCGATCAAATACTGAGGGACAAATACAAGTTAAAGAGGAGCTTCTGGTGGGTCCCTTATGATCCGGAGGGTTTTATCAGTGCCAGAAGAGTTAAATACAGGCTGATGGCCGATGACCATTGTAAATTACCACAAATTGAATAGTATGCCAACCAAGATGAGTGGTTGCAAGACACATTAGTTGAGGAATTCACCCAAGAAGAAATTATGGAAAGAAATGTCAAATATTTAGAAAAAAACTCTTGACTTGGATTCTGCTGACCAGGTAACTTTCAAACTGCAGCACCAAGTCGAAGAAGGCACATCCACTGCTGCAGCTTCACAAGCTGCCCAAGGAGCATCTACATCAGCAACAGGTACAGCTAAAGGAAAAGAGACAATGGATACAGAACAAGGAATGGTCACAGAGCAACCTGCCATTTCAATGGAACAATCTCAAGGACAGGCTCCTCCACAGCAAACAGAGGCACCACAAGTGCCTGTTTTACAAACTCCTGCCCATGAGCAAAGAGGCAGAAAATGAGACTGAGAAGACTCCACACCTGCTTGTGGGTCTACACAACAGCCCGAAGCCAAGAGGCAAAAGGTTGACTCTCCAATTGAGGAGGAAGTCAGTGAGGAAATCCTTGGAAGTCCAAGGAGAGACAGAGAAGGAAGTCAACAAACAGCTACAAGCTCTTTCCAAGAAGAGCAGGACAGACAGCATGGAATGGAGGTATCTTCCTCTACACAGCAAAGTAAGAAGCCAGCTAGCATACAAGCTACCTTTAAAGAAATTAAGGCTCAAAATGAGTTATTAAGAGTACAATTGTATGACCAATTTCTTAAGGCAACACCTGCTGATGAGCCCCAATTTTGGTACAATTTGGGCTCATTTTTGGCCTATTTTGCTTGCTCAAACCATTCATTTTTATTGTTTATGCATACACTTCTTAGTTTATTCATGTTGTTTGTAGGAGAAAGGATAGGCACTTTATCCACGTAGCTAATGCATTGTGATTCCAGGTTTTGGCATTAAAAGGGAGCAAAAGACAACGAAAAGGTGGCAAGGAGACAATGAGTTGGCATTGCTGACATAAGGAGAGGTTGTCCACGGTTTTGGGGGACATTCCTCGTGATCCTCACCAAGAACTCCGAGCCCACTTCAGCCTCCCTCCGAGCTTAATACACGGCCAGCTGTTCTACAGGAACAGCAGTTCAAAACTGCTCTACAGGAAACAGCATTTATGACCATCCTACAGGATCAGCAGTTAAACTATAGATTGAACAGCCGAGCTCCTAGAATCATGGATATATGTTGGAGCATCGTTTTGTATAAGTATAGAAGCCTTAGCCTTGGTTAGGTTGTTGAAACTCTCATATTACTATTGTAATTTTGGAGCACAGCTCAAGTTTCGTTCTCTTTTGTAAGCCAATTTGGCATGTTATCAGATTATGAATAAAGAAGGCCACTTTTGAGTTAGTTCTGAGTTTTCTCAAGGAGCTATAGCTCTCAGGTGAGGGCCCAACCTGAGAGCCATAGTCCTCCTCCGTGTTGTAATGCATTTACCATTAGTTCCAGCACTTGAGTTTGTTTAGTTTCCTATGCAATTCGGATTTACAGCTTCTTGGTTTAGTTGTTTTCATTAGCATAGATAGGACTGGTATGATGCTTTGCTTTCAGTATTCGAGTTTGATAGGTTGGTAGAATAAATCTCTTGGAGCTCCATCAAAAACAAGTTGCAAAAGGCTCACTGCCATCTCACCGTTGGGATTGGGGTGTAGACCATGATCAGCCACCAAAAAGAACAGCAGTCGTCTCATCTCCACGCAAGTTGCCACATGAACGTTTTTATTGAAAATCCATTCATATATTCTCGACATTGATCCATACTGCACTCTCACGCATTAGTTTCCTTTCTTGTTTTCCATTTCGGATTTGTAGGTTTCATGGCATAATAGGTTAATGAATCTCTTGTTTTGATGCACAGGTCATTTGTTTCATTTACGCTGCTCTTTCTCAAGCCACTTCCTTCGTCGTTTTCTCCATCCACCTGCAAGTTCTATTCATCCTCTACCTCACTCACTTGCCCTCCAACTCTCTCATTCCACGTACCGCTCCATTTCCTTCACTCTCGTTGATTTCACCCTTCCAAAACATCAACCCATTGCATGCACCCTTCCTTCGTCTGACTTGCCATTTCCTAAGACATCATTAGGTCCATCTCCATCTCCCTTAGCCTCCCACACCACTCCAACACTCCATCCACTCCTAAAATCTCCACGACCAACCATCCTGTAGAAAACAGAGTATCCTGTAGAATTCCCAGCAGCCTTCCTGTAGGAGGCCATTCACTTCGTTGCCGAGCTTCTGAACGTGAGGGACCTCTGTTGATGGGTGCTGAGGATCCTTAGGAACCTCTCCAAGCCTCCCCAACCTGTCCCACACTTTCCTTCCATCTCCATCCCACCTGCACAATCAAACCCTAGTTAGGCCAAGGTCACAATCACTCCACACACTTAAAGGAAAAACACAAAAACACATTTCTCATGATGCCAGTAGCTTAGACCCATGCATTCATACTTGTTAGAGGCAATGACAGCATTCATAAGAGTTGCACCCACATTCTTTGCATTATAGAGGATAGACTAGTTAAATTAGGGTTTCATAGATTTACATGCTTTAAGTTGCTTTTGATTCAGTTTGTCAAGTAGAGTAGCCTTTCTTTGAAGTTAACTTTCGTCCATCATTGATAAAGCTTCTTCTGTGAGCCTATAGAAGTTGGCTTAAGCCCTAGCGGACTTGTGCCAGTTGACCAAGTGACAGCTGCGACAAGGGCTAGTACTTGTGCATACAGCACCGTCGCTTCCAAGTTTGTACGAACTACCGGGTTGATAAAATTAAGAGACAGGAAGCCCCAGGAGTTGTAGCATTATTGCTACAATACTGGAGCTCACCATCTTTTTGGTTCCGTTGCCGGGACAGCGTCAGAGTATTAGCACCTGTTGCTTTTCCTCTACTTTCCTACTCTTACCTTCTGCTAAGTAGTTTGCTTCATTTCCATTCTGCAAAAGTAGCATAGACTTTCCTGCTTTCTTAGACTAGTATTTCCTGCTTTCTTAGATTAGTATTTCCTGCTTTCCTAGATTAGTATTTCCTGCTTTCCTAGATTAGTATTTCCTGCTTTCCTAGATTAATATTTCCTGCTTTCCTAGATTAATATTTCCAATTCCGCAAATTTCATTTGAGCAATCTAGTTAGTTGTAGATCACTTTGTTTCAGTTTTGCAGGTACAAGAAAAAAGCAAAAGCACTAAAAACAGAGAAGAGTCATTTCCCTTTCATGCCTCGTAGGAACCGAGATAGATCAGGCAAATTCCTACCAAATACCGCCACCACACAACCGAACCCAGAAGAAGATGAGCTTTTGGGTGAGCTCAAATAGTTGTGTGTTAAAATCCCACTTCTCCAAGCCATCAAGGATGTGCCAATATATAACAAGCTGATTAAGGAGAAGTGTTTCAAACACCCAGGCAGACGGAAGAAGGATGCCTCAACTATCAACGTCATAGGACAACTGTCTGACCTTATGCTAGGACAAGTCATCTGCCCAAAATACCTAGATCCTGGAAGTCCTGTAGTAGATGTACACATCAATGGCACCATTATCCCCCACACCTTGATTGATCTGGGGGCAGCCATCAATGTGATGACCAGGGATACCATGCTTAAACTCAATCTTCAGGGTTCCTTGAGAAAGACTTCGACAGTACTGCAGTTAGCAGATCGCTCCACCGTGACTCCCGAAGGGATTGTGGAGGATGTCTTGGTCTCAATTGATTCTTGGGAATACCCTGCAGATTTCCTGGTCCTGCAACCAAAGGCCAAGCTTACTGGATATCCTCTCATCTTGGGGAGGCCTTGGTTAGCTACTGTAGATGCTTACATAAGTTGTCGGGCAGGGAACATGACCATCAAAAATGGTCACATGTCCAAGCAGCTAGTCCTATACCCTCCTGCCCAACCTTCTTTAGAACATGATTTACCACTCTGGTTGGAGGACGGAGAGGAAGACGAGGTGTACTCTGCACCTCTGTGCACCCTAGATACCGCTAGAAGAAATTCTCCTACCGAGTATGATTTAATTGAGACCCTGATCCAGAATCCACCTTCCAGTGCACTATCTTTAGAGAAGTTGGTGGAGGATGCCCAAGCTAGCCCCTTAGTGGACCTTTGTACAACCAGCCCTGTAACTCCCAGAGTCAAAAGTGTGGAGTTCGGCCCTGAGAGAGCGTTAAAGATCAGCTCCTCTCTGTCTCCTTCCCAGGAGAAGGAGTTGTGTAGCCTATTGGCCAGCCACTTAGATGCTTTTGCTTGGAGCTATAAGGAGATGAAAGGAGTCCACCCCTCGGTCTGTACCCATCATATATACATCAAAGAGGATTGTAAACCAGTTAGGCAACCCCAGAGGAGAATGAATCCAGCCCTTAAGGACATTGTCAAGGAAGAATTGCAAAAACTGTTGGACGCCGGATTCATTTACCCCATCTCAGATAGTGAATGGGTGTCCCCTCTGGTGTTGGTTCCCAAGAAGAATGGGAAGTGGAGGATCTGTGTAGATTACCAGGAGCTGAACAAAGCTACCAAGAAGGACCATTTCCCTCTACCCTTCATAGATCAAGTGTTAGATGGACTGGCAGGAAAGAAGTTCTTCTCTTTCCTGGATGGGTTCAGCGGGTACAATCAAATCCAAATCAGCCCGGAAGACCAAGATAAGACCACCTTCACTTGTCCTTGGGGTACCTTTTCCTACCGAGTCCTTCCCTTTGGGCTATGCAATGCTCCTGCTACTTTTCAGAGAGCTGTCTTGAACATCTTCTCGGAGTTGGTCCATGATGCAGTGCAAATCTACATGGATGACTTTACCCCTTATGGGGCCAACTTCCAGGAAGCATTGTCCAACTTGGGAAAGGTCCTAACCAAGTACATCGAGATGAACTTGTCCCTTAGCCCTGAGAAATGTGAATTCCTAATGACTGAAGGGACAGTGCTAGGCCATACCATTTCTTCTCAAGGATTGCAGGTGGATCCTAACAAAATTGCTCTCATCAAGAGGGTTCCACCTCCTCAAAAAGTAAGGGATGTCTGGAGTTTCTTGGGATTAGCAGGATACTACCAGAGGTTCATTAAAGACTTCAGCAAGTTAGCCTCACCGTTGTTTGGTTTGTTGGCAAAAGATGTGGAGTTTAATTGGACTGACGATTGTCAGAAGAGTTTGAATGAATTAAAAGACAAGTTAGTGTCAACTCCAATCCTAAGAGGTCCAAACTGGGCCCTACCTTTCCACATCCACACTGATGCCTCGAACAAAGCCATAGGTGCAGCCTTAGGACAAGTTGAGCAAAAACTTCCATATGCCATTTACTTCGTTAGCAAAAACTTGTCCAAAGCAGAGCTGAATTACACTGTAACCGAGAAGGAATTCTTAGCTGTGGTTCATGCACTGAACAAGTTCCGACATTACATTACTGGTTACCAGACTTTTGTACATACTGACCATGCTGCTATTAGATACTTGATGAATAAACCAGATGTGAATGCTCGTATTATTAGATGGTTACTTTTATTGCAGCAGTTTGATCTAACCATTGTTGATAAACCAGGAAAAGAAAATGTTGTTGCTGACTTCTTGTCTAGATTGGATTTGTCTGCAGATGAAGATGGGACGGTGGATGACCAGATGCCCGATGAGCATCTGTTTGCTATCTCAGTACTCTCTCCATGGTTTGCTGACATAGCAAACTACCTTGTTTCAGCTCAGTTTCCTCCGCACCTCTCTTCAAAAGAGAAGAGCAAAATCATCAGAAAGAGTGCCTCATTTACATGGATTGGGGGCAACCTGTTCAAGCTTGGCCCCGATCAGATCTTAAGGCGTTGTGTAAGGGAGGAGGAAGTCTTTGACATTCTCCTCACCTGTCATGATGGGCCTTGTGGAGGACATTTTGCGGCAAAGAGAACTGCCTTCAAGATCCTGCAGGCAGGCTACTATTGGCCCACACTTCATCAAGATGTCAGAAGATATGTTAGCCAGTGTGACCAATGCCAAAGAATGGGGAAACCGACCCAAAGGGATGAGATGCCTCTCCAACCTCAAGTGACTCTCGAGCCATTTGAGAAGTGGGGCATGGACTTTGTGGGCCCAATCAATCCCTCTTCGAGGCAAAGATCCTACATCATAGTGTGTACTGACTACTTGACAAAGTGGGCAGAGACTAAAGCAATCAAAGCAGCAACTGAAGAAAAGGTGGTTGAGTTCTTAAGAGAGAACATCTTCTACAAGTTTGGCTACCCAAGAGAGCTGGTGACCGATCAAGGGAGCCAGTTCACCTCTAACTTGGTTGAAGATCTATTGGCTCATCACAAGATCAAGCATAGGACTTCCACCCCTTATCATCCTCAAGCCAATGGGCAGGTGGAAGTCACCAATAGAGCTCTAGAAGGGATCTTGACCAAAGTGGTAGACAGCAGCAGAAAAGACTGGGCAGATCGCCTAGTTGAAGCCACATGGGCTTACAACACCACTTGGAAGACCACCACCGGTTTCACACCTTATGAGCTGGTCTATGGGAAGAAAGCTTTGTTGTCCATTGAATTTGAGTATAACACTTTGAGGTTGGCAGCTCAGCTGGACCTAGATCTCAGCCATGCACAGCAAGAAAGGCTATTGCAGCTGAATGGACTGGATGAACACCGCATGCAGGCCCTCCTTCACTCAGAGGTGGTTCAACTTCAGAGGAAGGTGTGGCATGACCAACATCTCCATGACAAGCAATTTCAGCCGGGAGATTGGGCTTTGTTGTATGATTCCAGATTCAAAGATTTCAAGGGGAAGTTGAGAACCAGATGGCTAGGACCATATGTGGTGGAACAATGCCATGACAATGGATCTGTCCTCATTCGAACCATTGATGAGGAATCCATTCCCATGCTTGTAAATGGGCACCGATTGAAGATCTATAGAAGACCTCTCTCAAGACAAGAGTTTATCAGCACTATGGAGAAATCTGTTTTGGTCATAGAGAAGGGTTCTGCATCCACTTTGGGCATACCCTGAAGGATCTAAAACAAAAAAAAAAAAAAAAAAAAAAAAAAAAAAAAAGGAAAAAATAAAGATCCTTGGGTGAAAACCTCTCTGAGGCGCCCAAGGCAGGCAGTAGGGGTGAAAACCTCATTGAGGCGCTCCTATTGTCTTTCAAGAAAAAAGAGGAAAATAAAGATCCTTGGGTGAAAACCTCTCTGAGGCACCCAAGGCAGGCAGTGGGGGTGAAAACCTCATCGAGGCGCTCCTATTGTCTTTCTATAAAAAAAAAAAAAAAAAAAAAGAGAAAAAAACAATCAGCACAATAAAAAGGTTTGCATGCAGATGTTCTATGGAGGAGAAGAAGCCTCTCCACTCCAAGCCAGGGGCCTTCATCATGCTAGCAAAGGATGTCATCAGCACCTCCTCCAAGAACAGCAATGTTTTTAAGGTATGTGCAGTTATTATCATGCTTTGGATCTTCTACAGGAGGATACAGTTTTTCTACAGAAACAGACAGTCTTCCTACAGGAAGACGTGGATCTTCTACAGGAAAGTGCCAAATTTCTACAGGAAGCTCTGTGTTCTACAGGAAACTTCCTGTAGAAGGTTACGATGGCCGAAATGTGTTTCAAATGAAGATCTAGCGACTGAGAAGTGGATTGAATGCATGCATGTCAATGATGGCACCCCTGAACATTGCCATTATCGTCCTCCACCACCCTCGTCGCCATGCAACCCAGATCCCTGCAGCAGCACACCAAAGTAATCAGTTCTCGTGAGAAAGCACCTGTCAAAGAGAAACTAAGCACCGAGAACCATACCACATCCATGTTGATACATCAGAAGCGCTGGGATCATGATCGAGAAGCCAAAACCGCCAGCATGCAGCATACACCCGAGAAGAAAGAACGGTGACAAGACCCCTCGCGGGGATCCTGTAACAGTTCGACCTGCTCAAGTGAAGACCGTTCACAGCACCGCCATCTGAGATCAAACACGGGCGCATGAACGCAGATCCATCCACTCCATCGCCAGCATCCTGTAACCACGAGCCTACAGGAATGTGCAGCCACATGCGGCAGGTGGATCCATCGCTAAAAAAATCTGGAAATCATGTGCAGCCGCGCGCAGGTAAGTGTTCTAATCCTTCTCTCCATCAAACTGCATGATTATTACTTCGATTTGTTTTGCATGGCATAAAGGTGAATGGTTGAGCGGCCTAAAGGCCAGTGATGGGCCACGTCGGTTAGTAAAGGGATAGTCAGAGGACGAGGTGGCAGCCACGACGAGAGACACACGCAGCAAGCACGTGAAGATCAGTCCCGTCAACCGAGAAGTGAAGTTTAACCGAAAAGGGCGGCGGCAGATCTGTGGGAATGAATGCGGCAACAAACGAATGTGCAGGCGGATGAGGGGTGACGTCACCCAACGGTCCGGCGGGGACAGCTCACCCCCGCGCCACGAGCTGCGCCGATTCAAAATCTAATCGGCTCGATTAAGCGTGTATCTCCATCAACCTCACTTCAAAACTCGAGTAGATCCTCTGCTTACCTCTGCATGTTGACACGCCGAGCTCTCGGCTACCTGAACGCTAGTAAAGCACCTCTCGACCGCCAGCCAGCTAAAAGCTCTTCCCGAAGCCTGCACACTGCTCCTACAGGAACAGTTTCTACAGGAACGCCGTCCTACAGGAAGCAGTTTCTACAGGCACGCGGCTCTACAGGAAGGTGAAGTCTTCACGTAAAAAAAGGTGGCAGAAAAGAGGTAACCCTGCAACTCCTTCCGCAATTGGTTTTTTAAAAGGTGGCAAGGCAATTAGTCACAGTGTGGTCATAAAAAATTTTGGTTTGCCGTGCCTATACTATCGCTCCTATAGGATAGCTGTATAATCACACTGTGGTCTGAAAATTCATTGCATGTTCTGTCTTTAAGACCGAATTTCCTGTGTATCCACCACCTCTGGTACAAACACTGTGTTCATCATGCCTGGCGGGTTTATCAGGCGAGAGCCCACTAATTCAAATGCATTAAGGAGAAACCCGGCAGTGGTTGAGCTCTTCACTAGAGCACAATGGATGCCTTTCTGTGATAAACTACAGGGCTATGATGAGGAAGTAGCCGAGGAATTTTTGCAGGCTCTGCAGCCTAAATCACAGACGTTGGCCACGGTAACCTTCAGAGGTCTCAGCCTCAAACTCACCCCCGAGCATATCAGTTGGATTACAGAGTTGCCCATGGGTCTGCCGTGGGACAAAGAAGAGCGGAAGCAGAGCCAGCAAGCAAAGAAGGAGTTCTTCCCACCAGAAGAGTCATTCACCGAAGACAAAAATGGAGTCAAAAGGGCAAGCCTGTTGCCGCCATGGAACGAAGTCAGTCTACAAATTATGAAATATATCACCTGTGAGGGCCGATATAGCATTGTATATGCGTATCACTTCAGGCTGCGTAACGAACTAAGACACCAGATTGACCTCCCTGCAGCACAGAGGTTGAGCATTCCTTACTTTCTACTACAATCCTTAATGGAGTGTTCCACCAAGCTCAAGGACGGAATTCCAGACCAGATAGCCCACCATGGGCTAGTCAAGCTCCTCGTGGAGGATGCTCTCCGCTCATATAAAGTTCCCCTCGCTTGGGAATCATTTAGGAACTTATCAAGAACGGGGAACATAAAAATGTTGCTTGAAGAAGCGGAATCCTCTAACGGAGAAGAAGACGAGCCGGCAGCCGAGAGTAAGAAAGGAAAAAGCCAAAAAGTTCCGGCTCCAGCACAGAAAAAGGAACGAAAGAAGAAGGAGGAGGGAGAAGATGACAAAGTCAAAGAGGACACCCTCATCCTATCAGCAAGAGAACAGAGGTTGAAGAGCAGGGCAGTCAAAGCTGAGGTGGCCCCTGCCAGCCCAAGCACCTCGTCAGCTTCTGCAGTCAAAGCCAAACGCAAAAGCCACGCAACAAGGCAAGAGAAGGTGGTGAGAATTGCATCTGCAGGAACGCAATCACAGGCTTCTACAGGAAGCCCGAAAACGCAAACTCAGGCTTCTACAGGAAACCTGAGAAAAAAGGCAAAGGTTTCTACAGGAAGCCCGAAGATCAGTAAGGAGCAGGCTTCTACAGGAAGCCCAAGAGCAACGACCAAGGCTTCTACAGGAAGCCCGGAAATTGCTGGGAAACAGGCTTCTACAGGAGGCCCAAAGATGGAGATAAAGGCTTCTACAGGAAGCCCGACAGTACAACCATAGGCTTCTACAGGAAGCCCGAAGACAGAGACAGGGGCTCCTACAAGAATCACTAGGCTGGAAAGAGGGGTTCCTACAAGAGGCCCGAAGGTCATTGAAAAACAGCCTCCTCTAGAGAGCCCAAAGACAAAGAAGGAATCTTCTACAGGAGGCCCGAAAGCGGGCAAAGCAGGGTCTTCCACAGGAAGCCTGAAATTTAAAAAGGAGGGGCCCTCTACAAGGAGCTCCGAGAAAGCAAAACACAAGAAAGAGAAGGCTGACATCCTCGATAAGGAGGCAGCAGTGGCACTAGCTGTCCTCAGCACTCCTCCAAAACCGAAAGAGAAAAGGGAGAGGGAGACCACTCTGCCACCTGAAGCCACGAGAAGCAAGAGGCTGTCCCCAAGCAAGCCACAGCCTTCACCCAGTGGCCATACCACTTCAGGGGATGTACCTACCTCACCCATTGCAAGAACCCCCTCTAAACAATCAGCTACCCCCGAAAAAGGGAGCCCAAAAATAACTTCCTGGACACGAAAGATAGGCCAGTCGCCTTCTGAAGCCCGACTCAAGGAAATAGAAAAAGGGAAGGAAGCATCACCCTCATCACCATCAGGGGCAGAAAAGGCAGGACCATCAAAAGCAGAAAAGAAACAGCCTGTTCCGGTCCCGAGTCCTCGGCCAAGGACAAGGAGCAGGGGCAAGGTTGCTCAAGGATGAGCAAATGGTTCAGCTGGGGGGTGATGATGAGCCCCAATTTTGGTACAATTTGGGCTCATTTTTGGCCTATTTTGCTTCCTCAAACCATTCATTTTTATTGTTTATGCATACACTTCTTAGTTTATTCATGTTGTTTGTAGGAGAAAGGATAGGCACTTTATCCACGTAGCTAATGCATTGTGATTCCAGGTTTTGGCATTAAAAGGGAGCAAAAGACAACGAAAAGGTGGCAAGGAGACAACGAGTTGGCATTGCTGACATAAGGAGAGGTTGTCCACGGTTTTGGGGGACATTCCTCGTGATCCTCACCAAGAACTCCGAGCCCACTTCAGCCTCCCTCCGAGCTTAATACACGGCCAGCTGTTCTACAGGAACAACAGTTCAAAACTGCTCTACAGGAAACAGCATTTATGACCATCCTACAGGATCAACAGTTAAACTATAGATTGAACAGCCGAGCTCCTAGAATCATGGATATCTGTTGGAGCATCGTTTTGTATAAGTATAGAAGCCTTAGCCTTGGTTAGGTTGTTGAAACTCTCGTATTACTATTGTAATTTTGGAGCACAGCTCAAGTTTCGTTCTCTTTTGTAAGCCAATTTGGCATGTTATCAAATTATGAATAAAGAAGGCCACTTTTGAGTTAGTTCTGAGTTTTCTCAAGGAGCTATAGCTCTCAGGTGAGGGCCCAACCTGAGAGCCATAGTCCTCCTCCGTGTTGTAATGCATTTACCATTAGTTCCAGCACTTGAGTTTGTTTAGTTTCCTATGCAATTCGTATTTCCAGCTTGTTGGTTTAGTTGTTTTCATTAGCATAGATAGGACTGGTATGATGCTTTGCTTTCAGTATTTGAGTTTGATAGGTTGGTAGAATAAATCTCTTGGAGCTCCATCAAAAACAGGTTGCAAAAGGCTCACTGCCATCTCACCGTTGGAATTGGGGTGTAGACCATGATCAGCCACCAAAAAGAACAGCAGTCGTCTCATCTCCACGCAAGTTGCCACATGAACGTTTTTATTGAAAATCCATTCATATATTCTCGACATTGATCCATACTGCACTCTCACGCATTAGTTTCCTTTCTTGTTTTCCATTTCGGATTTGTAGGTTTCATGGCATAATAGGTTAATGAATCTCTTGTTTTGATGCACAGGTCATTTGTTTCATTTACGCTGCTCTTTCTCAAGCCACTTCCTTCGTCGTTTTCTCCATCCACCTGCAAGTTCTATTCATCCTCTACCTCACTCACTTGCCCTCCAACTCTCTCATTCCACGTACCGCTCCATTTCCTTCACTCTCGTTGATTTCACCCTTCCAAAACATCAACCCATTGCATGCACCCTTCCTTCGTCTGACTTGCCATTTCCTAAGACATCATTAGGTCCATCTCCATCTCCCTTAGCCTCCCACACCACTCCAACACTCCATCCACTCCTAAAATCTCCACGACCAACCATCCTGTAGACGTGCACAGCCATCCTGTAGAAAACAGAGTATCCTGTAGAATTCCCAGCAGCCTTCCTGTAGGAGGCCATTCACTTCGTTGCCGAGCTTCTGAACGTGAGGGACCTCTGTGGATGGGTGCTGAGGATCCTTAGGAACCTCTCCAAGCCTCCCCAACCTATCCCACACTTTCCTTCCATCTCCATCCCACCTGCACAATCAAACCCTAGTTAGGCCAAGGTCACAATCACTCCACACACTTAAAGGAAAAACACAAAAACACATTTCTCATGATGCCAGTAGCTTAGACCCATGCATTCATACTTGTTAGAGGCAATGACAGCATTCATAAGAGTTGCACCCACATTCTTTGCATTATAGAGGATAGACTAGTTAAATTAGGGTTTCATAGATTTACATGCTTTAAGTTGCTTTTGATTCAGTTTGTCAAGTAGAGTAGCCTTTCTTTGAAGTTAACTTTCGTCCATCATTGATAAAGCTTCTTCTGTGAGCCTATAGAAGTTGGCTTAAGCCCTAGCGGACTTGTGCCAGCTGACCAAGTGACAGCTGCGACAAGGGCTAGTACTTGTGCATACAGCACCGTCGCTTCCAAGTTTGTACGAACTACCGGGTTGATAAAATTAAGAGACAGGAAGCCCAGGAGTTGTAGCATTATTGCTACAATACTGGAGCTCACCACCTGCCAAGCAGGAAAGATTGATGGCAGCATATGACATTAAAGAAGAAAGGATGATTCTCACCCACTTCAAGCCCAAGGTACAGCAACCACAGTCAGCTGCAGACTATGTCAAGACATGATTAGAGGTCCTAGCCAAGGACATTCACCCCATGGATCAAATAGAGTTACATAAGCAAACAGGGGAAATGGTTAATGCCACCCTGGCAGATAAGGCCACGCTGGCTCATGAGTTGAAAGAATCTTTAAAGAATACAAATACTCAGCTTGATTTGGAAAGAATGTCCTCCACAGCCAAAGACAACAGAATTAAGACACTGGAGGACATTATTGTGGACCTAGGGCATGATCCTAAGAACCCCAAAGCCATCAAGGCCCTAATGAATAAAAAGGAGGACGATATTGCTGCTCTGAAAAAGAAAATGAGGCTCACCTCGACTATGCACCCACAAATAGGAGAACTGGTTTGAGACAAAGAAGCTGAAGATACAATGGACCTGCTGATGCAAATGAACTAGAGAATAATTGAGATGGAGGGAGAGTTGGAGAAAGCACTACAAGGCAAGCAGGGAGAGTCAACCTCCCAGCCACCTCAAACAGTTCCAACTGTGGTTACTGTTCCTCCTACACAAGCAGCAGTGACCCCTCCAATTATTACAGCAACTACAACAGCTGCAGATGCTACAACGGCAACAACAATAGCTCCTGAGTCTAGCATGAGCATGGATGAATTGACCAAAGCTGTCAAGGAACTAGAGCTTCAGGCAATAGAGATAAAAGAGGTCAAGGAAAAGTTGGCCAACCTAGAAGGAAAATATGATAAGTCCAAAATGACAGTTGCTGAGCAGGCAAGGGAAATTAAGGCCCTGAAGGACAAAATAAAGGCTTTGGGGGAGGGGCTAACTTTGGACAAGACACTAGCTGAAATAAAGAGGATTATGTGGGCCAAGATTAATCAATCAATCACTGACCAATCGCGGTCAATTCAGGCCATACATGAACAGATAGATCTAATTGGCCTAGCTCAGTTTCAAAATCAGAGAGCCAGAGCAGCATTGGGGACCATGCCTGAACAGGGCAACAGAATGATTAATTTTTTGAACCATCAAACTAAGGAAGAGCTGGCAACCATGCAAATTATGAATAGGATGGAGGCCATACTCACAGCAAAGAAGGTGCTGACTCTAAGAGGTTTTGTACAGAAACTGGAAAGAAAGTGTCAAGAGATGCAAAGGGACATAGATGATTTCAAGTGGAAACTTGCAGCATTACAAAGCAAAGGTTTTCCCAGCTTGCTGACCAGTACTGGAAGGCTGTTAACACGTGAGAAATATGCCACCAAAGTGAACAACTATGTCACAAATCAACTTACTGCATCCTCAGGGTCTACAGCAGAGGCAGGGCCACCTTCTGGGCAGAATCTCTATGATAAGTTGGAGAACTTATTTTTTATTGAACATGAAATTAATCATTTGTTTGAGATGCCACCCAACTATTATAGGTATACAGAGGCCGATGAAACACTCATCCAAATACAAAAGCATCAGTTACCTCCCGAGGATTGGTGGCAGGCAATGCTGGCCATTGTGCCCAGGTAATTTCAGTTTTTGCCCCTTTTTGTTATTTAAAATCTCGATCAGCTATGAGTCAGCCAAATGAGGCATGAAAGCACCAGACGGAGCGGTTAAAGAACAAGCAGAGCAGGTTGGAGCAGTGACAAAGAAAAGACATGCACGACAAGCCTAAAGGATCGCATATTTTAAAAGCGCAGCCCAACTGACTCAATTGGACTCAAAAGTCAGTTTTCTATGACAGAATGAACAACTTCTATATTCATGTTTACTACAGCATTTACTCTTTCAGCTACTATCCCTTAAGAGTTGGCGAAGAAGTTATGAGCTATTAACTCATCATCTAGATATTTTTGCATCTTGTTTTTGTATATATACCTCCCCACAGAAAGTATTTGGGGTTGGTTGGTTGAGTTGCTCCACTAGAGACTCGCTCTGTATACTTGATGTTTTCATTAATCAAAGGCTACTGAAAAGCTTGGAGGATGACTGTTTGCTGTGTTATTAATGTTTTGAAGAATGAATATGGAATTCTTGTGTTGCAATATGACTCAATAAGTGATTTCTACCTCTGTTTTCCATTGATATATGCTCATATCATACATATGTCACCATCTAAATAGCAGATAAAAAGATTAGCGTAGAACTTGCTTGACTGCACTCTATGCTCAATTTCTGTTGTTTATTCATGTTTTCCTCTGAATTGGTAATAAATATGAATTCCCATTGGCTCATATTTCTCCTAATTCACCCATGTTTGACAGTTATCTAGGGATTCTTTACTGCTCCTAGATAGAGCTCATTCACCTTCCCTCTGTTAAGTTGAATAAGAGATTCTTAATTGCCTCTCATTCCTTAGCCTTCAATCCATCTCCATTTAGCTTGAAAGTTGTTTCATGTGTGGCTATCCTGCTCCATATTCCTCTTGTGACCAAGAAAACGCACCAGCAGTCCTACTCCATGACTCCATGCCCAATGGTTTGAAATTATCATACTATGCATTACCTCTCTACTTGAAAGCTTCATCCTTCCCACCAAAACTCAAACAAAAACCCTTGAACTCGATAACTAGCCTAAAATCATCATCAACAAAGCTAAATCATAAAGAGAGAGCCCTCTATGATTGCAGGTGGGCTAGAACCTGCAGTCCAAAGATTGGTTTGTGGTTACCTTGGCCGTATTCCCTTGGGAGTCAAAGGGAACAACCTGAGTGATAACAAATAACATGCATGAGTTTGGTCAAAATTGCACCCTGATGGATCCAACGACCACACTCCATTTTATCTAATGGTCTAGATCCATATTGGATCCCAACATATGTAGAGGTTAAAAGTTATTTTCACCTGCAATGATTCTAATGGCCATGATCCGCTCCCATCAAATGGTCTAGATCATATATCAAGTTTGAACAGTGCACCAGTTAATAGGAAGTTGAGACTTCGATAGAATGGACGACTATGATTTCCCCATCCAATGATTCAAATATCATATTGGGTTTCGACATGTGTACTATTTAACAAGAAGTTTCAATTCTGATAGATCAAATTGTTATGATCCATCCTCATCCAAAAATTCATATCTCACATCAAGATTTAACATGTGCATTAGTTAATAGGAAGTTGCACTTCTGATAGATCGAATGACTACAATCTTCCCTAATTCAATGTTCCAAATATCATATTGGGTTTTAACATGTCCGTGGGTTAACAAGAAGTTGTATTCAACCACAATCCACCTAATCTAATGGTGATTTAAGGGAACAAAACTATGGTCAAAGATAAAAGTGCTCAAACTTTCTTGAAATCAATGCCAAATCATAGTGTTAGTTGTTTTAATTCAAACACCTCTTCAATCATCTCAATACGACATCCTATGCGAAAGTTATCATGTTTTGAATTTTTTAGCAAATAACTAAAAAGTAAACTTGCAGGGTTGACTTGGTTACTAACTAGGCAAGCCATATGATGATGTCATCATTTAACTATGCAGGGTATGGTGTTGGATGAACCAATCTTGTACTGACACATGGCAGCATTGTACAAGGTTAAGTGTTGAGATTTCATTGGTTGTTGAGTGTTTGAAGTGGCCCAATGAGGATGTGCCACATGGCCCAATGGGAGGGCACCACATGGCCTCTATTCATTGGCCAAAAAATTTATAGGTCATTCGACTGGCCTCGGTACGGTTGGACCCCTTGACCTACTGCACAACAGACCAATGACTTATAACTACACCACGACCTCATTTCTTAATACAATATGGTTTCCATTTTTTTTTAATGTGAATGTGTCAGTGGTTTGCGGGGAGGGGTCGGGTCAATGAGCCCGCTCGACCAACCTTGGCCCCAGTCACATTACTTAACCATATGCCCGATTTGGATCTACAACGAAGGGGGGGAATGGATAGCCCACAACCCCCAAACATTTCGGTAGTGGATAAGACCATGGAAGGAGCTAAGTTGCCAGGGGCGGGTGGTTAACCCAACCCCCAACCATATTAATGTCCATGTGACCTATACTAAAGGAGCAAAGAGCTTAGCTAGTGGGGGCAGTTAGTTAGCCTGACCCCCGGTCATATGTGGCATGTGATTGACCTTAAGGTTTAGAAAATTGGCATAAGGCCTATTTGGTGCGCTCCAATAGGCAAAAGATTACACCAATTATGGAGGGAATCCCACCAATCCTAGGTGAGATTGTCTCTCTATGGTTATTGAAGAGGGATTTCATATATCAGTTAGACAATTTTGTGAATTTGTAGAATAGATAACAAGGAATTGGAGCAAGAGGCCTAACTTGGTCATTTTTTATCCCTTTTTAGCCCAATAAGAGCCTAAACAACAGATTTTGGGTGTTTTGAACTCAATGGAAGTATCATTTTTGTAATTTGAGCTATGTAAATTGATGTAATTTCATATTTGAGCATATAATTTAAAAGCCCAAAAATGGAAGTCGAAAATTGGAGACGTAGCCTGGGAGGGGTGAACTCTGTCATCAAATTGTTGTTTTTGTGATGATGTTCATTATCCATTTTTCCCTATTTTATTTCTGAAAAAATTTAAACTAAAAACACTAAGTTTATGTGCTTTTGCAAATTGATCCATTGCCCACAAGACATAAAATTTCTTGCAAAAATTTTATGAAACTTTCAAGTTTTTTAATTGTAGGCTAGTTTGATATCAGAGCATGGGTTTTTTGAATATTTGACTGTGTTTGCAAGTATTTCCTTGATTCTTACAAGGTTAAAGTTCAAAATAGGAGGAGTGCTTGAAGAGACAAACCCTCAAATTGGCTCGAGGAGGTCACAAAATCCTCAAAATCCACCAATCATGGTACATGAAGAAGGACATGAGATGATGTCTGAGGATGAGAGAGATTTTAGAAAGGCTTTCTATGATAAGTCTAAAATGGTGAAAATTTTGTATGAAGAGAAGGAAACAATGTGGCAAGGAGAGAGTTCAAATCATCCAAAAGGTAATGGTGGTGATGGGAGAAAGCCTCCACCACCACCTCCTCCTTCACCTCAATCTTCACCTCCATCCTCACCTCCTTCTTTGCCTCCTTCAACACCTACACATACTCCTCCTAGATCTCCAACATGAGATTCTAAGTCTCCTTTGCTTAAGCTTGATGTTAAGTTTGAATTACCTATGTACAATGGAGAAGTAAATGTTGTTGGATAATTGGGTTCATCAAATTCGGTTCTATTGTAGGATTCAAAGGATTAAGGATGACGTGACCAAGACAGCTTACTTTTCTTCAGTTGGAAAGTGCAACCCTCATCTAGTGGGAGGCCAGAACTTGAGAAGATTTGAAGAAATGTGATAAAATTATCTCTTCTTAGAATAAATTTTAGAGCTACATTAAGAAGGGAATTTTATCTAGTAGCTTATATGCAAAAAGAAATTATGGATTGGAGAATTTTAGACAAGCTAGAGGTCAAAGTGTTCAAAATTACACAAAATAATTTAGAAGAGCTTTAATCTTGGGTGTAGGTTTGTCTTCACAAGACACTCTCCTTAAATACATAGGTGGATTGCATAGTTATTTGAAACATACAATTCTTATGTTTAATCCCACCAAACTAGATGAAGTATGTGTTCAGGAAACTCATTTAGAAGTAAGATGGAAGAATGTTCCTCAAGAGACTAGGAAGAATCCATTCAAATATGGAGACAAAGGAAAGGGGGAGTTTAAAGGAAAAGGAAAAAATAATGTTGCAGTCAAGAAATAGGGAGTGAAACTTACCTGTAAACATTGCTTTAAAGAAGGAAATGGTGAATACCATTGTAGGAAACTACATCTAGAAATGAGACCAAAGAAGTTCAATAACAAGGGGAAACAAAATAATATTGCAATAACTCAACAAGGTCTAGGATCTTATTGTTGAAAATAACAACAAGAAATGTTAAAAATAGAATCTAGGATTTTCAATTTAATTTGTCCTTGAATCACATTGTGAATTGATATTGTCATTCTCTTCTCATAGAAAATTGTAATAGCTAACTAAGTTAAGTCGACTTAGTTAACTTAGGAATTTTGAGTTGGAAGTCTTTTGGAATTCATGTATATGCTCTCCCTAAGTTTTAGGGGTCTGGGATGAGTTTAAATGTGGGTTGTAATTGGATAACTTAGTTTACTGAGTTATGTTTAGTTAAATTAGTTATAACTATTTGTGGAAATAATAGAGGATTAGTAGTCTGTTGGTGCATTGGTGCATCCACAAGTGTTACTCCAGTTAACTGAAGCTTCCCTCATCAGAAACTCATGCATGTCAATTCTAAGAAACATCGAGTTGAGAATAGAGTGCAGTGGCAATGTACTATCAGTTGTATGATTTACTGAGTTGTATAGATCATGCATACAATCGCGAAGTAAACCTAGATTGGATTGTGCAGTTTTGGAAGCACTGGATTCCCATTAATATGGGTTATTCAGCCATAGGAATTTCTCAATGAAATAGGGGCTTGGAGAGCTACAGAATAGGCATAGAGTTTGGCTTGAGCTATCTTGTGAGCTGAAAGTTGATTATACTTGTGCGGGGATTTTTGTTTTGAGAAGAAGAATTGTATTCTCATCTTGGATTTTTTATTAAGGCAATATAAATAGTAGGGGTTTTGGGCTGAGGCTTTCCCCAAATACATATTGTGTTATGTGACATTGATTTATCTTCTTCTTGTTCATAATGTTTTCATCAATCTATTGGATTTTGTTGGTTAAAATTTAAAGTAGATTCTTGTCCTATGCTTTAGTAAATTGCATGATCTTGTTAATATATAGGAAATTCTACACTTATTCAAGCGATGAAACCAAAATCACAGCCGTGGGAAAGAAAGGAAAAGATTATATTGCAAGTACTAGTTCTTCTAGTAAGCCTATTGAGTCTGAAAATGATAAAGAAAGGATTGAGCTTTTCCATATCAAGGTCATTACAAAACATACCAAAGTTGATACCTTATTTGATAATGGATCCCAAGTTAACTGTATTTCTGAAGCTATTGTCAAGAAACTAAACTTAGAAACTACACCTCATCTTAAACCTTACCCTTTAGATTGGGTATGTGAAAATACGAAATTGCAAGTGTCAAGAAAGTATAAGTTAAAATTCATCATGACTGCAAACTTTATCGATGAGGTAGAGCTTAGTGTTGTACAATTTCAAAAATGCGAGTTTGTTTTAGGGAGTTCATACTTGTATGTCCGAAAAACCATATTCTATCATCATGAGAACAAATATCATATTTTTAAAAATCGTATTGAGTATATTGTTATAGCACATTGCAAGAAGATGAACCTATCGCTTGTGACTGTTGGTCAAATGAAAAGGTTTGTTAATGCTAGTAATAATTTTGTGTTGTTTATGACCAAACCCAAGGATGCTATTGAATATGAAGCTTTCAAAGGATGTGATTCAAAACTCAAGCATGATTTGGTTGAAGTTTCTAACACACATGATATGATTTTATAAGAACCTAAAGGGTTGCCTCCTAAAATAGGAATCCAACATGAGATTCAATTGTAGTAGGATGCACCTCTTCTAAACATTGGCATGTATAGAACGTCAGTTTTGGAGAATGTGGAGATTAAGAAGAAAATTCAAGAGCTGCTTTACAAAGGGGTCATTAGGCTTAATACATCTCCTTGTGGGTCTCTTATCATCATGGTTCCAAAGGAGGGTGGTACATGGCACATGTGTGTGGATTTTAGAGATTTGAACTAAATAACGATAAATAATTGCTACCCTCTTCCTATATTGATGAAATTTTTCTAAATTTTGCTAAGTTGGATTTGAGAAGCAGTTATCACTAATTAAGGATTGTTGAATGTGATATTTGGAAGACAACTTTCAAGACAAAACAAGGTTTGTTTGAATGGTTGGTTATGCAATTTGGGATTTCCAATGCATCTGCAACATTCATGAGAGTTATGAATGATGCGTTTAGACCATTCCTCGATGATTTTGTAACAATCTACTTAGATGATATTCTAATTTTCAGTGAGACTCGAGAAGAGCATGCCAAGCATGTGAAACAAGTTTTAGATGTCTTAAAGAAAGAGAAATTTTATTTGAAGATGTCTAAGCATGAATTTGGGAAAACCTCTTTGGTTTATTTGGGTTATATTGTAGGACAGGGTGAACTGAAAATTGATCCCTTAAAAGTTGAAGTTATAGTAAATTGGCATAAACCCAACAATGTAACAAAAGTTAGGAGCTTTTTGGGAGAAACCCACTATTGGAGAAAAATTATAGCTAACTTCTCACTCATTGCAACACCATTACATGCATTGACAAGTGTGAAATAGGCCCTTTAGTAGGGAGGTAGGTAGTACAAAGGCTTCAATACATTGAAAGAAAAAATCAATGCAACACCAATTCTTGCACTTCCATATCTTAAGGATCCATTTGAGATTCAAATTGATGCTAGTGATTATTCCATGGGAGCACTTTTGATGCAACACAATAAGCCTAGATGTTATCATTCTGAAACCTTTACCAATGCACTAATTAACTATCCAATTTATGATAAATAATTGTCTGCTTTGGTACAAAGCGTGAATAAATGGAAGCATTATTTGTTGAAAATAGCAACAAGAAATGTTAAAAATAACAACAGGAAATTCTAATTTAATTTTTCCTTACTTAAATTAGGAATTAAATCGAAATTTTATTCTCATGGCAACTTGTAATAGTTAAATAAATTAATTTGACTTAGTTGGCCCAGTAAATTCGACTTGGAATTCTATCTAGAGTCATGTAAAGTGATTCCTAAATTTTAGGGGTCCAGGTTGACTTCTTTAGAGTTATAATTAATTAACTCAATCTAACTGAGTTAAAGTCAGTGAAACTAGTTATAACAGTTGCAGGAACTAGTAGGAAGTCTAGTAGTGGGGACAAACACCAGTGCAACTTCACTGCTACACTAGTTAACTGAAGATTCACACATAAATAACTCATGCATGTCAGTTTGAAGGAAGACCCAATGGATATTAGAGTTCAGGGAGTGTGTACTATTAGTTCTATAATTTTCCGAGTTGTAAAGATGGTGCATGCAATTAGTAGAAGGGCTATTATGAATTGCACATTTGTGGTGAGGGATTTTCCCAATTAAATATGGGATAATTCTCTCAAGAATTGTCCAAGGAAGTAAGGGCTTGGCAGGCAACATATTTGGCTAAGTGTTGGCTTGAGCTTGTTTGTGAAGGAAAGAGATAGATTGTACTTGTACAAAGATTATTCAGGTTGAACAAGCATCGTATTTTATTCTTAGATCTTTTGGTTAATGCAATATAGATATTCAGGGTTTTGAGCAATTGCTTTCCCCAAAGAAATATTGTGTTATGTGTGATTGAAATTATTCATTTCCTACGTAGTGTTTTCCTAGATTAATTTTTGTTTTCGCTGATGAGTAGAGTATATTCTTATCTTATGTTTTAGCATATCACATAAGTTTTTGAATATACAAGGAAAAATATTCATGGTATCGAAGTTGAAGACATTATCAAAGAGGAGAACTCAAGTTTGTTGTGCAAGTGAAATCGAATTTGTAGGTTCATACTTCAGAGTCAACAATATGTCATTCTACGGTTTGAAACTTGAGTATTCCTTGGAGGGTAGCTCACATTACATAGCTTGGAAAGATGTGATGGAGGCAGTGTTGGAAGACAATGAGCTGAAGGAATTCATAGATCATGATATTTCAAAGTCTCCAGCATCTGATGCTAAAGATATAGCTGAATGGAGAAAGTGTGTGGAAAAAGTGAGAAGGATTATCCTAGAAGGAGTTCGAGATCATATTGTCTCGAATCTCCATGGTAAGGAAACTTATTTTTCAATGTGGAAGGCATTGATGAACCTGTTTCAAAATAACAGTGACCATAGGAAGTTGGCACTGAAAGACAAACTCATAAATATCAAGATGGAGAAGGGAGACTCTATTCTGAAGTACTTGATTAAGTTCACCCAATGTCAGGATGAGCTTGGAAGTGTCAGGATTACTATTTCCAAAGATGATCTGGTGAGCCTAGCACTTCTAAGACTTCCCAAGAGTTGGCATAGTTACTAGGACTTAGTTAATGGGAGGAAGAACCTACCAGAATAGGGCAGTTATGGTCTGACTTGGTACAAGAAGAGTTTCGGCAGAACACCAAAGATGGGACCTCATCCAAAGAAGTGGAAGAGGACTTTGCATTAGTTAGCAAAGAAAATAAATCCAAGGGAAATAAGTCCCAAGGTGAGGAGGGTGGAAAGAAGAAGGACTTGTCGAACATCAAGTGTTTTCACTGTCACAAGTATGGGCACTATGCCACGAATTTCCCACAGAAGAAAGCAAGCAATAAGGATCCTATAGCAACAGTAGCAGATGAAGATCTAGCTTCACAATTCGAAATTGATTTCACTCTCATTGCATGCATGGCCAACACTGTAATGGGAAGCGTGTGGTATCCTGACAATGATGCCTCGTTGCATATGATGGGGAATAGAGATCTCTTCAGATACTTTGAGGAGAAAGACCACAAGAAGAACATAGAGTTTGGAGAGGAGGGGAGTTATAACACGACCGACATTGTTACAATTACCTTTCAGAGGGAGTCTAGCTCCCCACTCAAATTCGCAGATGTGATGTATGTTCCAAGACTAAAGAAGAATCTTGTTTCTGTCACAGTATTGGAAGGCCATGGCTATAATGTGATTTTTAGAAAAGGAAAGGTTTTCCTTAGACACATCACCATGGGACAAGTGAAATATATTGGTTTGTGAGTCAATAACCTGTATGCACTTGAGATAAAAGATGCATGAAAAGCTTTGAGGAGAAAGGAAAAGGTTAGAGACTTGGTGGTTGAGAGGGAGCATGAATTATCTCTCAACATGTAGCCCTAGAAGCAACCTCAGAAGCAACCTCAGAAAGTTGTGGAGCAACCACAATTAGAGAAGCAAAGAGGAGACCAAGTGGAGCCATCCACTCAAGCACAGACCTCCAATAGGGGAGAATTTCGAGCCAAGTGGGTAGAGGCAGCACATGCATCCATACCTCCAGGTGAGAGGTGGGGCGATGTGAAGCAATAGTCCTAAGAGTGCAGAAATTTGGGCAGGGTCCATTGAGATGGTTTGTCTCATGGATCATTACCTTGCTACAGGATCCCACAGTAGTAGGATGGATCAGTGGTGGTTGATGCATTGAGATCTCAGAGTGACAGAGGAAGAGACTAACAATAGTTAGATACTGGGGAGCGTAGAGCAGAGTTGACAATAGTGCAGATGGTATAGTGCAGAGTCAACAGAAGCGCAGCGTTCTCAGTAGATAGTGCAGTAGCTAGTAGCAGTCAGACTTTGGTACCAGATGAATCATACTGATTCAGTTTGGAGTTTTTTCAGTTTCGGAAGTTGTTACAACAACAACACTAGAGAGAAGTGTTGCATGCAGAACATTCCAAAGGTACCAGATTAGGATAGAGTAGAATTCATTTCTTGTTGAGAGAGAGTGTTGAAAATAGCAATAAGAAATGTTACAAACAACATCTAGAAATTCTAATTTAATTTTTCCTTAACTAAATTAGGAATTAAATCAAAATTCTATTCTCATAGCACCTTGTAATAGTTAACTAAGTTAATTAGACGTAGTTGGCTCAATAAATTCAAGTTGGAATTTTATCTAGAGTCATGTAGAGTGATCCCTAAATTTTAGGGGTCCAGGTTGAGTTTTTTTTATTTGTAATTAATTAACTCGATCTAACTAAGTTAAAGTAAGTTAAACTAGTTCAAATAGTTTGAGGAACTAGTAGGAGGTCTAGTAATGGGGACAAGCACCAATGTAGCTTCACTACTCCACCAGTTAACTGAAGATTCACTCATAAATAACTCATGCATGTCAATCCTAAGGAAGATTCAGTTGAGATTAGAGTTTAGGGATACTGTACTATCAGTTGTATAAATTTCAGAGTTGTACAGATGGTGCATGCAATTAGTAGAAGGCCTATGATGGATTGCACAGTTGCGTTGAGGGATTTTCCCAATTAAATATGGGCTAATTATCTTAGGAATTGCACAAGGAAGTAGGGGCTTGGTAGGCAACAACATTTGGCTAAGTGTTTGCTTGATCTAGTTTGTGAAATAGAGAGATAGATTGCACTTGTGCATAGATTGTTCATATTGAACAAGTATTATATTTTCTTCTCAGATTTTCTAGTTAATGCAATATAAATAGTCGTGGTTTTGAATATTTTCTTTCCCCAGATAAATCTTGTGTTGTGTGCGATTGAAATTCTTTCTTTTCTACTTAGTGTTTTCATTGATCAATTTTTGTTTTCGTTGATGAATAGAGTAGATTCTTGTCTTATGTTTTAGCATATCACATAAGTTGTTGAATCTACAATAAAAGTCTACACTATTTGATGGGTATGGAAATGATTATTCATGCTAAGAATCAACCTTTGCAATATTTACAATCGCAAACCAAGCTACAATAAGCTAGCCATTTCAGGTGGATGGAATTCATACTGCAATTTCATTTGGTAATCAGGTATAGGAAAGGCATACACAACAAAGTTGTCGATATGTTATCAAGGCCTATTTTTAATGCATCTGTCATTATTAAGCATAAATCAATCATGCATGAAATTTATATTGAGCAATATGCTCAATATGACGATTTTAAAGATGCTTACACAAGTTTGATTCAATGAAATCATGTTGAAGTGTTGGATTATCACGTTCATAACAAGTTGTTGTATCATCTTGGCAAGTTTTGTGTTCCATAGAGTGAAAGAGTCAATGTCATAAGGGAAGCCCACACTTCTCCTATCTATTGTTGGTCACTTTGGTGTAGGCAAAACAATTGAACAAATTCAAAGGTATTGTTATTGGCCTCACATGAATGAAATTGTTTCAAGATATGTACCAAGGATGTTCCATGTGTGCTACTAGCAAGCCTAGCAATATGAAACTGGGTTTGTACACTCCAATTCCTATTCCTTCTCGTCAAATCTTTATGTTGTGGATTGTTTCAGCAAAATCTGTGTGTTGATGCCATGTAAGAAAAAAATTACATCTTAACAAACCGCAAAGATGTTCTTCCAAAATGTATGGGTACACTTTGGGTTTCCCACTTCTATTATTTATGATCGAGATTCTTGATTTGTCGGGAAGTTTTGGTCAAGCTTATGAGCACTCATGGACACCAAGTTGAAGAAGAGCACAACATTTCATCCACAAATTGATGACCAGACAGAAGTGGTAAACAAAATAGTGGTGCATCTACTTCATGGTTATTGTGGTAAGCATCCTAAACTTTGGGATGAACATTTGCATTACATCCATCATGCCTACAATAGTGCCAAGCATTCATCTATGAAAGTATCTCCATTTGAAGCTTGTTTGGGTTATTTGCCAAAGTCTCATTTAGATTTTATCTTTGGTAAAGATATTGCAATAGATGGACATGATGTGGACAAAACCAATAATTTTATTTAACAAATTCATCTAGTTCATCAAAGCGTACAAGAACAGCTTGAGAAAACTAGAGCCAAGTACAAGGCAATACATGACAAGCATCGGGTTGATCATGATCTCCAAGTGGGAGATAAAGTTTGGTTGTATTTCAACAAGGAAAGACTTCAAGGTGAAGGTAAAAAGTTCAAGCCAATCATATATGGTTTTTTGGGTGTTTTGAACTCAATGGCAGTATCAATTTTGCAATTTTATCTATGTAAACTAATGTAATTTCAAATTTGAGCATATAATTTAAAGGCCCAACATTAGAAGCTGGACCTAAAGACGTAGCCCAGGAGGGGTGAACTCCATCATCAAATTGTCGTTTGTGTGATGTTGTTCATGGTCTATTTTTCATTGTTTTATTTCTGCAAAACATAACTAAAAACACTAAGTTTATGCGCTTTTGCAAATTGATCCATTACCGACAAGACATAAACTTGCAAACTTTTTATGAAACCTTCAAATTTTTAAATTTAAGATCAAATGGCCCCGATCCATATCGAATTCCCAACATGTGCATGATTTAACACAAAGGTACATTCTGATGGATTTGATGACTGATTTTTGAGTAGATCAATGGCTTATATTGATATCATATTGGAAGACATGAGCGGGTTTAATATAAGTGAATTTCAACATCTCATAAATGACTATGGTTGGTCTCATTTGAGACAATGGTTTCTAGCCTCTAATTGAATTTGTATCAATGGCCAATGAAAATACCGTGATACATAATAACAACTGTTTAGTTCCTCATTTTGTGCTTGGGAGATTTGAAACACCAATTAAGGAAAATTGAAAGATGAGTGAGTATTTCATGATCTTTGACATCACATCCTCCCATTATATGTGGTACCATGTCATTGCATCATATTTCCACTCACATTTACTCCTATTGGAAGAAATTTTGAACTATCCATTTCCATCCGAAAGCAAAATCCCTTGATCTTTGAATAACATAACCATTTGATTCACTTCATCATTTCCTTTTCCCCTTTTGCGGGTATGTTAGCGTGTGTGCTATGTCTCATTCATCCTCTTGGAATTCAATAACCCAAAGGATTTGAATGTATAGAAAAACCATGATGAATCACATAAGTTGTGGTTCAATAATATTGAATCCTCGAGTCTCGACAATTAGATCACATCACTTTTAGAATTTAAACGAGCAACCCATGAGGTGTATACGAATTTGTTTCTACTGGTTTCATCCTTGTTAAGTTTAATGTTAAAATCTCATTAGGAAAGGTTGAGAGAGGGAGACAATTGTAAAACTATCCCATCCTTGTTAAGTTTAACGTTAAAATCTCATTAGGAAAGGTTGAGAGAGGGAGACAATTGTAAAACTATCCCATAGGAAACGCTGAGAGAGAGCCAATTGTAAAACTATCCCATAAGATATTTCTTTACATTGTATTTAGTGATTAGGGACATATTTGGCCAATTGTGATAAGAATCTAAGAGTAGATGATCACTAAGATAGATTCTACCTTGGTTTCAATGTAAAAAGCTAAATGATATTTTTATAATTTTATTTAACTTTTTAATAAGTATGAAAAATATAAAAATGATATATTAATATTTAAAAAATAAAATTTATGAATCATAAAATATAACCTTTTCCAAATAATTAGAATTAAATTTCAAGTTGTCTTTAGTGCCATTTTTTGGAAGTTTTCCGGGTGGGTTTTCCCGGTCTAATTTCTCTAAAATCCGGCGGGAATTTATTGAAATCACATGTTTGATGGGTAACCCTGCACAATCCAAGTGCCCTAGGGGTTTTTCAGGGTGCTAAATCCACATATACAATAAAAAAACAGTTTAAATAACACAAATCAATATTTCACCTCAAAATTTTAAGCCGGATCCCAAAAAGTGGCACTAAAAACAAATCCATTAAATTTTATAAATTAAAAAATATAATGTTTTCCAAATAATTAAAAATTATAGAAATTAAAAATTCTCTAAAATCCGGAAAGAATTTATTGAAATCACACGTTTGATGGGTAACCTCTCCACAATCCAACTGCCCTAGAAGTTTTCAGGGTGTTGAATCCATATATACAATCAGAAACGAGTTTAAATAAGGCAAATCAATATTTCACCTCAAATTTTTAAGCCTAATCCAACACCGAAAAATCTAAAAATCACACTAAAAACAACTCTATTAAATTTTATAAATTAAAAAATATAATATTTTCCAAATAATTAAAAATTATAGAAATTAGAAAATAATACACGAATTAGGAAAAATAAGAAAACATAAAATTCAAATATCTTTGACCAGCCATCAAACACAATACGAATTGCCGTTTTTGGATGTTTTCAAACATAAAAAACACAAAATTCAAATATCTTTGATCAGCCATCAAACACAATATGATATGGAGTTGTCTTTAGTGCAACATTTTGGAGATTCCAGTGATAGAAGACGGCTGAAAAAATTGAGGTTAAATCTTGATTTGTATTATTTAAAATGGTTTTTTAACTGCATATTTGGATTTAGCACCCTGAAAAACCCCTAGGACGGTTTGATTGTGCACAAATTACCTATCAAACTTGCGATTTCAATAAATCGCTGCCGGATTTTAGAGAAATTTGACCGGAAAAACCCACCAGAAAAACTTCCAACAAATCTCACTAAAAACAACACCATATGAGATGTCGTTTTTGGATGTTTTCTAGAAAAAAACCCAAACATAACGTTTGGTTACCATAGCATTTAAGGATACTAATATAAATTGGCGTAGTCTACCGACGCCAAAAATGAGAACGATTTCGATGCACATCGAAAATGAGATTCCCTCTCCAATTAACAAAATTACACCATATTCTAACGATTATGTTTTTTGTCTTGAAAATTATGGAAATTCAGGTACCCACGCCAAAAATGAGAACAATTTCGATGTGCGTTGAAAATGAGATTCCCTTCCCAATTAACAAAATTACACCATAGTCTAATGATTATGAGAACAATTCAATTTCGATGCGCGTCGAAAATGAGATTCCCTTCCCAATTAACAAAATTACACCATAGTCTAATGATTATGAGAACAATTTCGATGCACATCGGAAATGAGATTCCCTTCCCAATTAACAAAATTACACCATAGTGTAAGGATTATATTTTTTGTCTTGAAAATTATGGAAATTCAAGTTATATTTTAAAAAAAGTTCGTAGAGATTTTTATAAATATAAATAAAAACTATTAAAATTTATAATTTTAAGTGTTTTAAAATTTTTTGATGATATTAAATTTATTTCAACCACCAAATTTAAAAACAATTTTAAAAAAAATTAAATATTTTTTATCCAAATTCCAATCATTTTTGACCATCAAAACCATTCCTCAACCCCACTAGACTCCTAAATAGACGACTCCATTACAAATTGTCGTAACAATTTAGTACGTGTGAACCCTTCATGTGAAGAACTCTAGAATGACTCTGTTTATGTGGAGGACTTATAAAATAATATTATACACTTACTGGGCTAGATTTTCAACATTTATTCTTTTCACATGGGCTAGCATATGTACTTATGAGCTACGTCTTTAAATATAGTTTCGATATAAATAAAGTTCCAATGTAAACGCGACAGCACATTATGAAATTTGAATGAATGTGCTAATTAGGTTTTCCATTAAAATAAGCATTCATGTAAAACCTGCACATAGTTGTAGACTACTGGTTGGACTTGGCGTGTGTATTTACCAATTTCTTTTTAATTATAAATTTGACATGGAAGAGCAGCTCAATCTGATGATTACAATCAGATTATAAAGCTGTGAAACTTAGATAAACATGCCAAACATGTATTATAATAATAATATATCTCCTGTCACGGAAAAATCTGCGTATTGACTTACAATATTCGTCCATCTGTTATTGGCGGCATGGATATTATTTCTACATAATTTTTATACTAGAGGTTGACAGCACATATTCATATGAGGATGGTGACAATTGGTTTAATTTATTGTGTTATGTTTCAACTTACTCCATATCTTTATATATATTATTATTTTTATTGTAATGTTATATTATTTAAGATCAAGTCAAATAAATATTTTTTTTATCGCGTAGGGTCGTTTAACCAGAAAATTTAAAATTTATATAAATTTAATATGAAAACTAAATTTAAGAGAAAAAAATCTTAATTATTCAAAATAAATTTAATTAATTATATATTTTAAAAGGTAATAAGTAATTATTTAAAATAAATTTAATTAATTATGTATTTAAAAATGTAATAATATATTCATCAGTTTGGAATAGTTTATTTGATAATGGTCATAAAAATGAAATCTCACTTAACTGAAAGTTTTAGAATTAGATCTTATTTTATTTTTTCACTAAAATGAAAATTTAAACATACTTACAAAGTAATCCTATCAAACTTTCAAATCTTGTCTTAACTCTTTATTGAGATAAAAATTTAAATATGATAAAAATATAATCCTACCAAATTTATAAAAAATTATTTTTACTCTTAAAAAAATATGAATAAATTTCAAATAAAAAAAATAAAAAAAAATAAACAATTTCAAATCTAATAAAACTCGTATAAGATTCAATGAAAAAAACATATTCCATAAAAAAGAAATATACTGCTGGCGATACTTTCACTACTCATCGACTTTTTATAAAACTCCTCGTATAAAATTCAATATAAAGAAATATATTCCATATATTCCATAAAAAAGAAATATATTCCTGGCAATACTTTCCGTACTCATCGACTTTTTAGGTTGTCATCGGGGAGTAAACTCGCTGAAGTAACTAACCTAGTTCGATTTTGACAGGGTGGATCCACCAGAGAGCTACGTCTAGGAACTTGGAAGAAACCAGGAGTTCATATTCTGGTTGACATAAACCAGGAGTTCATTTTTTGGTTTCTTCATGTCAAGTTTGTACTAACATCTAGCTATATTGTCGCTTCTCCATGCCCACTGCCTTTGACATGATCTCTGCCCATTGACAAATTTATTTTCTGACAGTTAACAGTATGTCAGTAAACGCAGTAATCAATTTAGTTACAGATAAGCAGAGAACATCCGACTTTAGTTCAGGGCGTGGACATGTGAATCTTTTTTAGGAAAGGAGATCTGAATTTAGTGGGGGTGTGTTCGTTGCATGTTGACGAGAGAGTAATAGGGATTGCCTTCTCCTTTGCTCATCAGATAAGAATGACTTCCCTGCTCAATCACTTTCCCTTCTTGAATCACGGCAATCGAATCTGCATTCTGAATGGTGGTGAGTCGATGAGCTATCACAATGCTCGTTCTCCCCACCATTATTCTGTCCAGCGCCTCTTGAACAATCTTCTCCGACTGGCTGTCCAATGCGCTTGTTGCCTCGTCCAGCAGTAATATGCTCGGATTCTTTATTATAGCCCTCGCTATTGCAATCCGCTGCTTTTGTCCTCCAGATAATTGAACTCCTCTGTCCCCGCAGTTTGTTTCGTATCCATCCTCCAAAGAGCTGCACAAATCCAAGTTAATTTCACTGGTCTGATTCAATAAATCTTAATTTATTGCATCAACATTCTATTTGAATTGAACAATTGCAGTATTCACCTGATGAAGTCGTGAGCATTTGCAGCCTTGGCAGCTTCGATCATCTCCACTTCGGTTGCATTCTCTTTTCCGTAGAGAATGTTTTCTCGAATGCTTCCTCCAAATAGGGTGGGTTCCTGACCGACCAGAGCTATATGCTTTCTCAGACTCCTCAGATTGAACGTCCTGATGTCCCTGCCATCGATTTTCACCACCCCTTTTAATGGGTCGTAGAATCTTTCGATTAATCCAATGATGGTGGACTTTCCTGATCCGCTCTGTCCTACAAGTGCCATGCTGGTGCCTGCCTTTATTCTTAAGCAGAAGTTCTTGAAGATGATCACATCGGGGCGAGCTGGGTAAGCGAAGTCCACGTTTCTCACGTCCATGTTTCCTTCTATCTTATCCGCGATCTCGCCCTTCTCATCGTCTGGGTTTATGCGGCTCTCTCTGTCCAGGATGCCGAACACAGACTTCACTGTATCAGAGCCTCTAGCGATGTCGCTGCTCATACTCCCTGCGTCTGCTAGCACTTTCCCTGTGCTCATCAGAATGAAGAAAGTTTGAAAAAGATCTTTAGAGCTGATATACCCTTTATAAACAAGGTGCCCTCCATACCAAAAATCCAGAGCCGTATTGCATATATTGATGCATTGTGAAAGTCCCAGGACGACTCCCGCAAACAAAGATTGTTTGATGTTGTCTCTCCGAGGGCCTTCTTGAGTCTTTTCGAAGAGCCGGAGAATCTTTTCCTGTGAAGAGAAGGCACTGATAGTACGATGGTTAGCCACAGCCTCTGCCGCAAGCTGACTACCCTGATCTTGAGCTTTCTGAGCCTTCTGAGACATGGTCTTGAGCATAACCTTTTTGGTGTAGAAACATAATATTACCAGAGGTTGCGCTGCGATTATTACAATTGCAAGACGCCATGCTATAACCAAACCCATTGTGAAGGCGATCGTCACAGCGGATACAGTTTGTACAAGTAACGATATACGATCTCCCACCAGAGACCTCACCTGTATCACAAATAAGAGATTAAAACTTTCAAATTGTCACAAAATTTTATCACGATCACATATTCGCTTCAAACATTTAAATTTTAATGTCAGATACTTGCCACATTAGCCTCTGTCGCGAGTCTCGAGCACACTGCTCCGCTGGAATTCTCGTCCTTATCGAACCACCCAACCTCGAAAGTCAGAATCTTGGAAAGCATCCGCTCACGAATCCTTTTCGTAAGATATTCCCCCATGGCTCCGAAGTTGTAATGTTGCAATAGATTTACTATGAACGATACTACTGTCAAGCCCACAAAAATGGTGGCGTATTCTTTGATTTTGGATTTGATCTCATCATGGTCATGGAGGAAAAATACTGATATCACGCTCCCCATGAACAAGGAATAAACAGGATGAACTGCCCCATAACCCAAGGCTCCCAAACAGCCTAATACGGCTTCCTTCCACTCCGGAGAATTTAAAAGAAGCAGTCGACGGAATGAAGGGGCGGCAGGAGCTTTATCTTCATAGGTTCTTTCTTCGTGGCCTGTTGCCGACGTGTTCGAACTGGATCTACTATATAACCCAGAGCTCTTCGCTCTCAAAGACGAGGGTCGGATATTGTCTCCTTCGGCTGTCTCATCTGGATTATCTGCTGCGGCCTGTTGCAGTTGCACCAAAGTAGCGTATGCTCCGTTGGGTTTATATATCAGATCTTCATGCGAACCTGTCTCTATCACCTGACCCGCTTGAACCACTGCAATCGTGTCCGCGTTACGGATGGTGGAGAGGCGATGAGCAACAATAACTGTTGTGCGCCCGACTGAAGCTTGGTCTAGAGCATCCTGAACGATCTTCTCGGATTCCGCATCCAGAGCACTAGTAGCCTCGTCAAGAAGAAGTAGACGAGGATCTCTGAGCATAGCTCTAGCAATGGCTATACGTTGCTTTTGCCCTCCCGACATCTGCACTCCACGCTCCCCCACCTGCAATCCCCAAATCAAAGAAAACTTGTGAAATCGACTGCACTTTCTAGAGATAGAGATGAAAAAAAAACCGTAATCTTACCTGTGTGTCATAACCATCTGGTAGTTGACTGATGAAATTGTGAGCATTGGAAGCTTTGGCGGCAGAAATTACTTGGTCAATGCTGGCTCCTTCCTTTCCGAACAAGATGTTCTCCTTGATCGATGTAGCAAAGAGTGCTGGTTCTTGACTTACTAATCCAATTTGTGAACGCAACCATTTCAACTGCAGAGCTTTAATGTTCACTCCATCAAGAACAATCTCTCCTGCCTGGGGATCATAAAATCTCTCTATCAACGCCACAGCCGTAGACTTGCCTGACCCACTTCCTCCCACCAACGCAACGGTCTTACTTGCGGGAATGGTTAGACAGAAACTGCGAAATATCTTGGTGTCTGGCCGAGATGGATATGCAAACTCAACATTTCTAAATTCAACTTCACCGCTAACCTCCTGCAATATTTCTCCTTCTAGATTATCCGAATCAATGGCGGGATCTCTATCAATCATATCAAAGATGCGTTTACCAGCAACCCGTGCTTCTGAAAAGTTTCTGACATTCGGAAGCGCAGTCCCTAGACCTCTGCAAACACATCAATTATTCCAGAAATTTTGTTGAAATCCTTCGGAAAATGGGGTAAATTTGCTGTTCAGCAAGATCTGAAATTACAGAACCAATGAAAAGAGAAAAATTCAGAGAAAGAAAACTTACAAGCCACCCATAAGTAAAGAAACTGAAGTCACGAATATCTTTCCTCCTGATGCGCCATGATACATGACCAATCTGCTACCATACCACGAGTTGAAGGCCCAGATACCGAATGACACTCCCCCGCTTCCTATTGCCAAGCCTTTGACAAGACCTTGTTTAAGCCCAAGCTCTACAGTTCCATTAAGTGCATCGGAGAACTTGGCCATTGTTCTTTCCTCTCCAACGAAAGAAAAGACCGTTCGAATCGATGACAGAGCTTGCTCTGCGATATTCCCAGCTACATTATAGGCTGCATTAAGCTTCTTAGAAGTCTCCCCCAGAATCCGCCCATACAAAATTCCTGGAACCATCAGCAAGATAATGAAAGGGAATGACACTATTGCGAGTCTCCATGTCAAGTAGAATGCCACAAAATAACTGCCGACGAACAGAGACATATTCATGATGAAGATGGGTAGCTGAAGATGGACAATATTAGCATCAGAATTGGAAAACTCAACGAAGATCCGGAGCAATGTTAAATTAGATGAGAGGATAGAGTAATCAAGATCATACCTTTTCAGCGAAAACGTCCTGTATAATGAGAGTATCATTAGAAACGCTGGTAACCACTTCTGATGTGGTAGTTCCTTCAGTGTCAAAGAATCCTTCGTCTTGCCTCAATACCGCTTTCAAATACATTATTCGCATCCTAGATGCTTGCCTTTCACCGGTTCTCGCCCAACAGAACGCCTCTGATTATACAAAGCAAAGCAACATCATTTAAACAAGAACCCTTGAATTCATAAACACTCAGGAATGGGCGAAAGGGCGAAAGCAAAAAGCAGCAGCTATACCCACCAAGAAACGCAGCGAACATCACACCGATCGACAAATACACTAGACGCAAAGCATACTGCACAATTTAACAACACCCAGTCATTAATCACTATACAAGATCCTGGCTTTTATAGCGTTTCAGAGGGTTGAAGGATACGAGAATTACCGTGATGATCACATGAATGAAATTAATGCCCGATGGACCCTTTCCTATTGCGTCCATCAAACTGCTCATGATAACCATCGTCGCAGGCGTGGCAACTCCATCTGCAATGGTTCCTATGGTTCCGAGTACCATAAGCCACTTATCTGTTAAATCGGCATACTTGAAAAGTTTGAACAATGCGATATCTGGATTCTTAGAGGCACCAGCTTTCTGGCCATTATTTTTCTTTTGTGGATCCGACACCGTGCCTGGCTTCTTTTCTGCAGCTCGTTCCTCTAGACTCAACATCTCTTGCTGTTCCCTAGCCATGTTCTTCTGCCCCTGCAAACGCACATCTCACAGGGCTTCTTTTAAGTCAAAAAAAAAAAAAGAGCCCCTTTTTTTTTTCCAAGAAAGCGTGCAGCCAGGAGTCTCGAACCCTTGGTAATTACGATTCTAAGTTGAAGTCAAAATCGAACAGCTTGCATCTACCGAACAACAGCCGCTGCCCATTTTCTATGGAAAAAGCAAGGCCTGTCTTAGAAAAAACAAACCATGATAAGACATGAGGATCGGATTGTACAGAAAAGCCGTTTAGAGACAAGAAAAATCAGAAATTAGATCTTCCGGATTACAAATAATGAAAGCATCGAAAGCAAACCATGTCTCAGAGGAAGCGCAGCACGATAAGACTTGAGCATCGTAAGACAAGAAAATCGGAGATCTAGATCTTTTCCAGACGATAAATAGTGAAAGCATCGCTTTATTTTGAAGGCGGTCAGTTAGGGTTTGCTCTGCATCATCTAACATGGGTTGTTAATGGCGCCCAAGAGTTTCGATCCATGAGCGACGCGACACGTTTCCAATTGGACCAATGGTCGACTGTTTTGTGGCCGGATTTACACCATACATACCGGATATAATTAAAGTAATATTTTCATTAAACTAAAAAATAATATATATATATATATATATATATATATATACCTACCAGTAGTTTGATGAATTTAATATGTAATTTATGAGGTAATTTGAGGTGGTGTAGTTTTTTTAATAACAGTTTTAACTCAACTTGTATGGCTTTATTTTAGGTAGTATAGTATTTTTTAATAACAGTGATATAGTGATATAATTTATGGAGTAATTTTAGGTGTAGTATTTTTTGAATAACAACCATAACTCAACTTGTATCCGTTGATTTCAGGTAGTATAGTTTTTTTTTAAATAACAGTGATGATTTAAGTTGCATTTTCTATTAGTAATTAGTGATGGTTATCTAATTGTTGGTTTGAAGATTATTGATGGTTATCTAACTGTTGGTTTAAGGATTATTGATAGCAATCAATGATAACTATCTACTATTACTTTGACAAACTGTATTATGATAAAATTTTCCAATTTAAAAAAAATAATCATGACAATCAATATATATATATATATATATACCAGTAGTTTGATGAGTTTAATATGTAATTTATGAGGTAATTTAAAGTGGTGTAGTTTTTTTTGAATAACAGTTTTAACTCAACTTGTATCTGTTTATTTTAGGTAGTATAGTATTTTTTTAATAACAGTGACGTAATTTATGGAGTAATTTTAGGTGGTGTAATATTTTTTGAACAAGATAACTCAACTTGTATTCATTAATTTCAAGTAATATAGTTTTCCTTAAATAACAGTGATGATTTAAGTTGCATTTTCTACTAGTAATTAGTGATGACTATCTAACTATTAGTTTGAGGATTATTGATAACAATCGATAATAACTATCTACTATTACTTTGACAAACTGTATTATGATAAAATTTTCCAATTTAAAAAAAATAATCATGACAATCATGATTATAAAATATTATGCTTTGATTTATTTCTAAAATATATATAAAATTATTAATGAAAATAATTTAATAAAGAAAAAATTTGCATGTTCTCTGATGCAATTCAATTCGATGGAACGGTTGTGATTTGCGTGCAGACGCAAGTCCGCACAATGTCACTGTCAGTCTCGGGCAAAGAAGCTTCTATAGTTGCGTACACATCTCGTCATTTGCAGTTGTCTAGAAGTCTGCAAGTTCAGTTTTGTGGAGTAGTTGAGTTATATTTAATTTTGGATAATGTTGAGTAGAACCGCCAGCGTGTTTAAATTTGGCCTTCGAACATCGTGGAGAAAATTCATGGTCAAGAAATTATCATGAGACCCTATGATCTCACGGGAAAGTTCATGGTCAAAAAATTATTATGACACCGTATGGTCACTTGGATCTTTTACCTCCATTGTCGCTTAGATCTTTCCAAAAGTGACCTCCATTATTGAACAAAATAGATATTAAATTAAAGGAGTTGATAGATAATAATATTAAAAAGTTAGACATTAAAATACATAATTGATGAATAATAATGAGGAAAAAATAATTTTATAAAAAACATAAGATCAAATATAAATAAGTGTGTGCTTGATGATGTATTGATTTCAAAAACATAATAATTGTGTGATTGATGATGTATTAATTTCAAAACATTATTGAATCAAAATACATTTAAAAAAAAAAATTTAACAAGTTTTCTTAAAATTGGATAAAGGTATGAAATAAATAAATAAATAATGATAATATAAAAATTGAAATTTAATATTTAAAAATTATATATTAAAATATTAAATTAATAAATATTTTTTTAAAAATGAAAAATCAAATTGATGATCTATTGATTTCACAAGCATTATGAAATCAAAATGTGGGGAGGTAACTAATAAATTCTAAGAAAAGTTGAATTTAATACGTTGCAGCTGTTGATTTTCATTTTTTTTAATTTATTAAAATTTGTTATTTTAATAAATTTATATGGTAAATCACAAATAATATTATATAATTTAAATAATTAAATTAATTTATATATGTTTAAATTGTTTATGGGTTTTAGTTGGATGGTGATCCGGTGTGTTAAAATATTTTTATAAATTTTCATTTTATTGAGATATTATTTTTGTACATAATTATAGTATAGCCTCAACATAAAGGAAAATCAAATTTTAAAAAATAAAATCTATATAATTATTTCTTTAAAATACCTAAAACCTTATTTCCATAAAACTAAATGAGGGTAGACTCATTTAATAACTTTCCAATAGTTATCATATTTTGGAATTATATTTATTTTTCATTAAAAAATTAATTAAAATTAAGATCCTTTGAAATAATAAATAGCGATTTAAGTTTAAAAGACTATTCAACAACAAAAGCCTTCCCATTTCTTTATTTGAAATAAAACTTTCAAAACGTATTAAACCCAAAACCTTCATTTTCCCGCGAGGAGACCAGAATTAAGTATTACTTGTTACTTAGAATCAAAATTTCGGAGAATAAAAATGGTGCACTTATATAAAAAAAGGTTTACCCATTGGTGCACTTTCACAATATTTCTTTGATACATGTTATTGTATTGTATTATGATATTTACAAAAAATTCACACAGTAAAAGAAGTTGCAATTTCAAAGGGAAAGAAGAATACCTATGGGTCATCGTGCTACTTATAAAAATATAACGAAAAATTAATTCCATTAACCTAAAAGTAAAACAATTTTAAATGATTAAGCTTAACTCGAGTCACACATGTTAATTCTAGTTTATTTATATTTAATATTAATCTTATTTTTTATTTTTATTTTTAATTTTATATATATTTAAATATTTTTTCTATTTTTATTATGAATTAACGATTTTTATTTTGATGATAATTTTTTTTGTGAGAATTCTTTATATAAGGTGATAATTGAAGAAATTTTGGACCTCTAATGCAGCATCATAGCCTCCTTTACTACACATGACACCATAATACAATATTGTAGCTTCCTCTACTACACATGACATAGGGAATCATGAATTGGTTTAAAACCCCATGTGGGTGGAGGCCATCAAGAATTGGTAAGGGCAGTCATATTAACCATTTCTTGTATAATTCAATTGTATATCTTGTATTTGAACATCATTTCGAGTAAAGTGGACGCTCCGTAGCATTAAGGATGAAGGTCTATGGTCATTTATGGAAAGAAGTGAGGAAAATCTCTGTAACTAATGCTGGTACCTAGGCATTTATGAATAGAAATGAAGAAAGGCTCTGTAACCAATGTTGGTTTCCACTCACGACCCTTAAATCGGATATGTTACTAAGAATTTCTTTGGATTTTCTCTTGTTTCCATTTGTTTTACTACAATCCACGGGGTTTTTCATAACCTACCTTCTTCTTGACCCCTATTTTGTTGTACCTTCTTGTCTATGGTCTAAACCAACTCTTTCATTCTTCCATCCTTGTTCTCTTCTGGGACAAGATTTTTTTCCTTTTTCAGCTTGAGTTTCTCTCTTAGTGTCTAGTTCTTTTCCTTTCCTAGTAGCCTTCTGAAGGAGGTGAATCTTAGTAGCCTTCAGTAATGGGAAGAGAAAGAAATGGCAAAACTCTTCCATATAAAGATACAGGTCTAGAAGGAAAATATTGATGCTCTTTTTGACTCAGGATCACAGGCGAATCTCATTGCAGCAAGTTGGTCAAGAAGTTGGGGCTAGAAGTTCATGACCATCCAAACCCATATCCAGTAGGATGAGTAAATAAGGATGTAGAGTTGAAGGTAACAAAACAGTGCAAAATTAGATTTGATATTAGTGTTGATTTTATTGATGAAGTATATCAACATGTGGTTCCCCTTGATGTATGTGGAGTCGTGTTTGGGAGTCCATACATGTACATTCTTGATGCAATATTCATGAGGAGAGCTAACTAGTATCGACTCATCAGGGATGGAAAATCATTCATCATCAATGAGCACAAAGGTAAGTCGAAGATTTCATTGGTAAGTGCCAACCAAACCAAGAAATTGATCAGTTCTAGCAAGAAGTATGTTTTATTGTTTTTAAGAGAAATTCAGTCTGAAGAGGAGTCAATAAGAGGCAAGGCATCCCAATAGGGGTGTTCTAAGAAAGAAAAACAACAATTGGAGGAGTTGTTACAAGCATACAAGGATGTGCTTTGAGAGCCTAAAGGGTTACCACCTAAGAGAGAAATGGAACATAAGATCCAGCTATTGCCAGAATCCCCATTGCCAAATATTGGATTGTACATGAAGTTTGTTATAGAAGCAAGAGAGGTGAAGAAACAGTTGCAGCAACTACTGGAACAAGGTTTCATCCGTCCGAGTACATCACCATGTGGGTCACCCATCATCATTGTGTAAAAGAAGGATGCGACTTGGTGGATGTGTATAGATTATAGGGTGTTGAGTAAAATCACGCTCAAGAATAGATACCCCCTACCTAAGATAAATGATATGTTAGAACAGTTGCAATAAGAAAAGTATTTCACCAAGATGGACTTGAAGTCTGGATATCACCAGGTTTGAGTCAAAGTAGAAGATACATGGAAGACCACCTTCAAAACTAGACAAGATTTGTATGATTGGTTAGTTATGCCATTTGGCCTATGTAATGCACCAACTATGTTTATGAGATTAATGAATGATATACTACACTCCTTTTTAGATTCATTTGTTATTGTCTATTTGGATGATATACTAGTATATAGTGCTACCTGGAAGAAGCATATTTCACATTTAATGCAGGTGCTAGAAACATTGAAGAAGCACCAACTGCTAGAAAATCTCAAAGAAGTGTGAGTTTGCGCAATAGTCCTTGGTGTATTAGGGGTATGTGATCGGTGGAGGACAGCTAAAGATAGTACCTTCCAAGATGGAGGCCATCATGAAATGGTCGATGCCTACTAACATTTCTAAGGTGAGGAGTTGCATTGTGGTAGCACATTACCTGAGAAAATTCATAGCCTCGTTTTCAATGGTAGCAGTAGCACTCGACGCCGTAACAACAAGTGGCAAGAGTTTCCAGTGGGGAAAAGGTCAGCAGAGGGCTTTCGAGGAGTTAAATAAGAAGATTAGTGAAGCACCAGTTCTAGCATTACCAAACTTGCAGCGACCTTTCAAAGTGGAGGAAGATGCGAGTGGGTATGTTATGGTAGTTGTCTTTATGCAAGGAGGGAGGCTCATTTTCTACCATTCCGAAGTATTTCATGGGGAAGTTCTTAACTACCCTACCTATGGTAAGGAGCTATATGCCATGGTGTAATATGTGAGGAAGTGGAAGCATTATCTAATGGGAAAGGAGACAATAATCCACACAGATCATCAACCGTTACCATACTTACAGGCCCAAAGTAAGCTACAATAGACTAGGCATTACAAGTGGATGGTGTTTTTATAGTAGTTTCCTTTGGTGATCAAGTATAAGAAGGGAAACACAAACAAGTTTTTCATTATTCTTTCAAGACCACCCACATTAAAGATTACAGCTTTGGGGAATCTTATGCACACAGAGCCATTCACCCATGATGCATATAGAGAGGCATATTCAGAAGATGACGACTTCAAGAAGGTGTATCAGTAGTTTTAGAGTCAGAGTCATGTGCACGATGGCGACATCACTGTTGATTACCATCTCTAGGATGGGTTACTCTATAGGCTGGATAAGCTATGCATTCCTAAAGGTGAGCATCTGTAGTTGATTAGAGCGGCTCACACCTCCAAGGTTGCAGGGCACTTTGGTGTGGGGAATACTATGGCTAACTTGTAGAGGTATGTGTACTAGCCCAAGATGCAAGAGCAAGTAGCTAAGTTCATAAGAGGATGCATGCTTTGTTGTACCAGCAAGCCTAGAAACATGAAATAGGGCCTATATCATCCCTTATCTATACCTATTCATCCTTAGGAAAAAATTTCCATGGACTTTGTGGGAGGTTTACCGACAGGCAGGAAGGGACATGACTTCTTGTTCATGGTAGTTGACAGGTTCAACAAGATGTGTGTTTTGATGCCCTGTTAAAAGACCTTAAACGGACAAGAAGCAACAAACTTATCCTTTGGATAGGTTTGGGTTCACTTTGGGATACCAAGGAGCATCATTCAGATAGGGACACAAGATTTCTCAGTGCATTCTAAACTACATTGTGGGAGAAGATGGACACAAAGTTGAAGAGATCTATAACATTCCATCCACAGACAAATGGGAAGACAAATGTAGTCAACATGACTTTGGTGCAACTTCTGAGGGGATACAACCAGAATCATCCGAAGACCTAAGATGAAAATATGATATATTTACAAAATTTTTATAATAGAGAAATCCACACTTCTACAGGAAAGTCCCCATTTGAGACTTGGTTTGAATATTTTCTGCCTTCGCCTTTGGATATTGCATATGGGCAACAAGGAGAACTGAGAGAATATCTTATAGGAGATGCTTTGAGGGCTATAAATTTTATAGATAATATCAAGTAGATCCATCCACAGGTACATTAAACACTGCAAAAGTCGCAGGAGACGTATAAGGTGAGGGATGATCAACACAGAATAGAGAAATCATTCAAGGTGGGAGACAGAGTATGGCTAAAGTTGAACATGGAGGGACAGTAGGGGCATGGTAAGAAACTCAAGGCTCTAAGGTATGGTCCCTTTGAGATACTAGAAAAGGTGGGTGATAATGCCTATCGACTTAGTTTACCACCATATATGCACATTTACTTAGTTGTGAATGTAGATAATTTAAAACTCTATGAGCCTTCCATGCTAGACTAGGAAGAGGAACATGTCCTACCTTCTGTGGAGGATTTGGCACCAGACGCTCATGATAAGTTGACAAATAGATACAGTTTTACAAAAGAGGTCTAGAAATACAAGGCAGGGACAACATGACCTTTGGCAAATTGGGTTGAAGGGACAACTTCTAGGAAAAGATAAATGGTACACCAAAGAGAAAGTGGAGGAAAATTTCCTCACCTCATTCAGTAAAATCTTTTAAGGACCAAAATCCTCCCAAAATGGAGTGGTGTGACCCAAATTGGATCATTATTTTTTTCCATCCATCTCGATTCATTTGGAATGGAAAAAATGGAGGAATCAGCTCATGAGACCATTTTTTACTGGCGGGACCCAGTTTGATGAAACAGGGTTTGAAACCTTTCGAAAGCGTTTTGAGGATTCAAACAATTTTTTTTGGGGGTAAAAATTTTCCACTGAAGCGTGAACCTTTTCATGTTATTCAACATACACAGACCTTTCCAATGACGTGTGAAGCATGTCAATCAGAGTTTGTATGCAAATGTTATGCCACTTAGAAGTTGACCTTCCTATTTTTACAAATATAGTTCAGGAAGATACCACGTTAGCCCCCATTATTCATGGAAAAGGGGCTAGCCATATGTTTGTGATGTAAAAGACTCTAGAAGAGTCTATTTTATAACTCTAGTTAAGAGTTAATGTAGTCAAACCTAACCACTAGTAGGCTACCGGGTTGTGTTATAACTAGACCACTAGCACAAAGAGGAATTCCATTCATTCGAGAGCATTTTGTTCCATAGTTGAGCCAATATATCCAGGAGAGATAAGAGGTAGAGAACATAGAGAGGATATGTGAAATGTAGTGGCCTAGAAGCCACATGAATTAATTCTGTGTATCTGCAGCCATATTTCTAGATAGAGAAAGGGAGTGAAGTGACCTCACCTTCCAGTTAGGCTTTCTCCCAAAAGGTTTTGCCAGAGAACATATATTGTGTCTCATGTATGTGTGTGTGTGTGCTTATTTTGTCGTTCTCAACTTTTTTTTGCATAATTTTCATTTGCATGCATGCACTAATTACAATTAAATCCACAGTTCTTAAAGTTTAATAAACTGTAATAATGTATAATTTTCAGATATTTGTTGTGACGAACTGTCAAGTGGAATATCCACAACAATTTACGAATCAAGATAAGCCAAAAATACAATTAAAAAATAGTTTTCTCTTTTTCCCTTCAAAAGATTTTCCTTGGGAATGACATCATCATATTTAATCCTAATGGTTCTTTTAAAGATAATTTTATTAGTAAAAATATTGTTTTAACACCCATTTTTACCTCAAAATTCTCCTAACACACATTTCTTATCCTTCTCATCCAACACTTTAGTCCTTCTCCCTTCCTCATCTTTGTTCATCAACGCATCTCGAAATGGTAATTTTCACTTTGGTTAGGTTTGAAGTAAAAGAAAGGATCCACCTTGAATGCAATCCTATGCTAACATGAAGGCTTATGCATGTCATCACTAGGAAAATGCCACTAAACTTGTTTGATAGAGATGATTATTATAGAGAAAAAGGCTCATATTAAATGCATGTTTCTATCATACACAGATGTAGAGGAGAATGTCAGGCAATAGATTCCTGACATAGGAAACACTTGCTCCATACAAACTCAATTAACTAAAAACATTGACTTATACTAGAAATTGAAAACAATGCACCACATTTTAGTTGAGCATGGTGAAGCCTAAGATGAAATTGTTCTTTGCATAGATGTTCTTTAGCAACATGTCATATAACTAGACAATAAAGTCTCAATGTTAGCCAAGAAACTTGCCAATATGGACTTTCATAGTAGTGAAGATAATGAATACGCTTCAACACCCATGTAGTTGGACTCTCATACCGGTTGATCATGCTCTTAACTATAGTAATTTTGATTTTTAGGAGAATATATAAGAAACAAAAGCTTGTTGTAGGTATCTTTTATGGTTTTGTCTTTAGTCTCCTAGATATACATAGACTTATATTCCTAGTTAACTATTATATGATATTTGGTATACACGGTAAATCTTGAGGGAGCAGTCTTGGTTTAGGGCCTAGTGATCTGGGTCTGGATTATGGTAAAGCCTGAGAGACAAGGAGATGGAAAATTCCTCAATCATAGTGATGGATCCCGGATGGCATTCTAAGTTATGTTCAGCTGTGATTGGAGCACCAATTTTGGTGTGATCATAGTTTGGTGAGGATGGAGGTGGTTTAACCTCTGGATCCCCTTGATTTTTCTTGGATTGGTTGTTCTATGAGATCCCACACTCATGCTTGGAATATGGCATGAGCGTGACTAGCTAAAAGAGGTATTTGGTTTAGCAATGTATATGGTTAGGTGGTACATGGAAGTCCTGAGCCTGGTCAAATTTTCCTATGATTAATAAAAGCTAAGTTCTCTTACTTTTGCACTGATTTATATGTGGATTTAATGGCTACCATATCTCTAATATTTACATGGTTTAATGATGGTTATAAGCATGGTTCTGTGACTGGTTTATGTCATGGTTATTTCATATATTTACTTTTAACTGTTAAATCAAAGGATGGAAGACCTAATTGATGATCTAGTAGTTCAATGGAGAAGGAGATGATCCTTTTGGTTATTTTTCATAAGTTTTTTCCGTCATTTATGCTTTGTCTTGTATCGTAGACTTGTAGATTGCATTGATGCCAAGTGTTTAGACATAATATCACTCCTAGTTGGGGATGCTCAGGCTTAGTTCTGAGGGTGATTTTTAATTGATCAATATTATTATCATGTTTTTAATTATTTATGAAAGTTACAACAAGTTTTGGGCATAGGCCAGGATTATGGGCTAGAAAAGTGGCTTAAATCCTGGTGTCATTGGCACAAAATTGACAATTCTGGACCACAGTCGCTAGCAGGCAGGCCTGTGAGAGCGACTTTGAGTTGTTGGTTGCTCCTTTGCCCATAGCATGAGAGAGACTAAGGGCTAAGAGCTACAGAATAATAGTGGGACCTAGGGACATTCTATATGAGTGGTCGATTTGTCTCCTGAGGGGTATGTTGATGGTGTTGGATGACTGTATGTGATGTTCCATTGATTCCACTTCCTTAAGGTGACATAGGAGGTTGAATATGATTATAGTAGCATCTATCTTTAGGTTTACCCCAGTTGGCATTGTGACTTTAAGTAGACCTAGGAGGGGGTGTTAAAACAATCCTCAAACTTGGCACAGTGTACTCCATAGGCATAATTTCCTCTTGTCCATATACCAACCTAAAAGGTGTCTTCCCTATTAGTTTCTTGCATGTTTCCCTATATGCCCACAAAACAGCTGGAATCCTCAGATCCTAGTTATCTATGTTCACACTGCATACCTTGGTCAATGCATTCTCCATAATCTTATTGAAAGATTCCATTGTTCGATTTGCCTCAGAATGATAAGGAGTGCTCTTCTGGTGGCACAAATGAAATTCTTCAGTAAATGCTTCAATGGACTTATTCAAGAAGTGTGTCCCTTTGTCACTCATCAAAATCCTTGGGCAGCCAAATCTGGACATTGTATATTCAAACATGAACTTCGCAGCAATTTCTACACTGTAATCCTTCATTGGTTGTGCTTCATCCCATTTGGTCAAATAGCTAGTTGCAGTGACTATATACCTCGCACATTTCCTTTTCCTTGGTGGACTGATAGGTCCAACAAAGGTAATAGCCTATTTTTCAAAAGCCTGTAAAGTTACCTGTGGTACTAGTGGAATCTCATCTCTCCTAGATGGATTCCCTGTTCTTTGACATTACATGCTTGGCAGAATTATTTTGCATCCTTATGTACTGTGGGCCACCATAACCCAACTCTCAATATTTTCTGCATGGTGGGCTTTCCTGCATAATGCTCACCTGCGACTCCTCCATGAGCTTTTGTCAGAATACTCTGTCTTTCATGTTCAGGGATATATCTACACATTATTTCATCTGGCCCCATTTTGTACAAGTCTCTAGCAATCAACAAGAATATCGTATGTACATCAATGCAGAAGGAGTTGAATCTGAGTATCCTTCAACAACGGGAAGAGAAATAAACAACAAAACTCTTCCATAAAAAGATACAGGTCAAGAAGACAAATATTGATGCTCTGTTTGACTCAGGATCGCAGGCGAATCTCATTGCAGCAGAGCTGGTCAAGAAGTTGGGGCTAGAATTTCATGACCATCCAAACCCATATTCATGGAGATGGGTAAATAAGGATGTAGAGCTGAAGGTAACAAATGAAAAATTAGATTTGATATCAGTGATGATTTTATTGATGAAGTAGATCTACATGTGGTTACCCTTGATGTATGTGGAGTCGTGTTTGGGAGTCCATACATGTACATGCTTGATGCAATATTCATGAAGAGAGCTAACCAGTACCGACTCATCAAGGATGAAAAATCGTTCATAATCAACGTGCACAAAGGCAAGCCGAAAATTTCATTGGTAAGTGCCAACCAAGCCAAGAAATTGATCAGTTCTAGCAAGAAGTATGTTTTATTTTTTTTAAGAGAAAGTCAGTCTGAAGAGGAGTCAGTAAGAGGCAACGAATCCCTATAAGTGTGTGCTAAGAAACAAAAACAACAATTGGAGGAGTTGTTACATGCATACAAGGATGTGTTCCGAGATCCTAAAGGGTTACCACCTAAGAGAGAAGTGGAGCATGGGATCCAACTATTGTCAGAATCCCCATTGCCAAATATTGGGTTGTACAAGCAGTCTATTATAGAAGCAAGCAAGGTGAAGAAATAGTTGCAACAGTTGCTAGAATAGGTTTTCATTCGACCAAGTACATCACCATGTGGGTCACCCATCATCATTGTGCCAAAGACAGATGGGACTTGGCGGATGTGTATAGATTACAGGGTGTTGAGTAAAATCATGCTCAAGAACATATACCCCCTACCTAGGATATACGATATGCTAGATTAGTTGCAGCAAGCAAAGTATTTCACCAAGTTGGACTTGAAGCCTCGATATCACTAGGTTTGAGTTAAATAAGAAGATACATGGAAGACTACCTTAAAAACCAGACAAGGTTTGTATGAGTTGTTAGTTATGCCATTTGGCCTATCTAATGCATCAACTATGTTTATGATATTAATGAATGATATACTATGCCCTTTTCTGAGATTCATCTGCTATTTTCTGTTTGGATGATATAATAGTATATAGTGCTACCTGGGAGGAGCATATTTCACATTTGACGTAGTTGCTAGAAACATTGAAGAAGCACCAGCTACTAGAAAATCTAAAGAAGTGTGAGTTTGCGCAACAATCCTTGGTGTATTTGGGGTATATGATAGGTGGAGGAGAGCTGAAGATAGTTCCTTCCAAGATGGAGGCCATCATGAAATGGCTGGTGCCTACTAACGTTTCGAAGGTGAGGAGTTCATTGTGGTAGCACATTACCTGAGAAAATTCATAGCATCGTTTTCAATCGTAGCAGCACCACTCGATGCCATAACAATAAGTGGCAAGAGTTTCTAGTGGGGAAAAGGTCAGCAGAGGTTTGTTGAGGATTTAAAGAAGAAGATCAATGAAGCACTACTTCTAACATTACCTAACGTCCAGCGACCTTTCAAAGTGGAGACAAATGCGAGTGGGTATGCTATGGGAGTTGTCTTGATGCGAGGAAGGCTCATTTGCTACCATTCTGAAGTATTTCATGGGGTAGTTCTTAACTATCCTACCTATGGTAAGAAGCTCTATGCCATGGAGCAAGACGTGAAGAAGTGGAAGCACGATCCGGTGGGAAAGGAGACAGTAATCGACATAGATCACCAGAAATTACAATAGTTGCAGGCCCAAAGTATGCTACAACATACTAGGCATTACAAGTGGATGGTGTTTTTACAACAATTTCATTTGGTGATCAAGTATAAGAAGGGTAACAGAAACAAGTTGGTCGATATTCTTTCAAGGCCACCCACATCAAAGATTATAGCTTTGGGGAATCTTATGCACATGGATCCATTCACTCATGATACATACAAAGAGGCATATTCGAAAGGCGAGGACTTCATGGAGGTGTATCAATAGTTGTAGAGTCAGAGTCATGTGCACGATGACGACATCACTATTGACTACCATCTCTACGATGGGTTACTCTATAGGCTGGATAAGCTATGTGTTCCTAAAGGTGAGTGTCTGTAGTTGATTAGAGAGGCTCACACCTCCAAGGTTGCAGGGAACTTTGGTGTAGGGAAGACCATGGCTAACTTGCAGATGTATGTGTACTAGCCCAAGATGCAAGAGCAGGTAGCTAGGTTCATAAGAGGATGCATGCTTTGTTGTACCAACAAGCCTAGAAACATGAAATAGGGTCTATATCATCCCTTATCTATACCTACTCGTCCTTAGGAAAGCATTTCCATGGACTTTGTGGGAGGTTTACTGATAGGCAGGAAGGGACATGACTACCTGTTCATGGTAGTTGACAAGTTCAACAAGATGTGTGTTTTGATGCCCTATAAAAAGACCATAAATGGACAAGAAGCAACAAACTTATTCTTTGGACAGGTTTTGGTGCACTTTGGGACAGCAAGGAGCATCATTTCAGACAGGAACACAAGATTTCTTGGTGCATTCTAGACTAAATTGTGGGAGAAGATGGACACAAAGTTGAAGAGATCTACATCATTCCATCCACAGATAGATGGGCAGACAAAAACAGTCAACATGAATTTGGTACAACTTCTGAGGGGATACAACCGTAAGCATCTGAAGACTTGGGATGAAAATATGGTATATATACAACATTCTTATAATAGAGCAGTCCACACTTCTACAGGAAAGTCTCCATTTGAGACTTGGTTTGGATATTTTCCGCCTTCACCTTTGGATATTGCATATGGGCAACAAGGAGGACTAAGGGAATATTTTACAGGAGATGCTTTGAGGGCTGAAAATTTTATAGACAAGATTAGGTAGATCCATCTATAGGTACATGAAACACTACAAAAGTCAAAGGAGAAGTATAAGGTCAAGGATGATCAACACATAATAGAGAAATCATTCAAGGTGGGAGACATAGGATGGCTAAAGTTGAAGAAGGAGAAGTACTAGGGGCTTGGTAAGAAAATCAAGGATCTAAGGTATGGTATGTTTGAGATACTAGAAAAGGTGGGTGATAATGCCTATAGACTTAGTTTACCACCATATATGCACATTTACTCATTTGTGAATGTAGATAATTTGAAACTCTATGAGCCTTCCATTCTAGAGTAGGAAGAGGAACAGGTCCTACCTTCTGTGAAGGATTTGGAACCAGTCACTCAAGATGAGTTGACAAAAGATACAATTTTCCAGAAGAGGTCTAGAACTACAAGGCGGGGGAAACATGACCTTTGGCAGATTGGGTTGAAGGGACAACTTCCAAGAAAAGCTAAATGATACACCAAAGAGAAGGTGGAGGAAAATTTTCCTCGCCTCATTCAGTAAAATATTTTGGGGACCAAAATCCTCCCAAAATGGAGAGGTGTGATCTAAATTGGATACTTATATTATTTTCCATCCCTCACGATTCATTTGGAGTGGAAAAAATGGAGGAATCAGTTCATGGGACCATTTTTACTAGAAGGACCCAGTTTGGCGAAACAAGGTTTGAAACCTTCTGGAAGCGTTTTGAGGCATGAAAAAACTTATTTTGGGGGTAAACATTTTCTGCTATATGATACACTTTTTCATGCTATTCAACACACACAAACCTTTCTAACGATGCAAGAAGTGTGTTAACCAGAGTCTATATGCAAACATTATGCCACTTCGAAGTTGACCTTCCTGTTTTCGCACATATAGTTTAGGAAGATACTGTGTCAACCCCTATTATTCATGGAAAGGGGGCTAGCCACATCTTTGTGATGTAAAAGACTCGAGAAGAGTCTATTTTGTGACTCTAGTTAAGGGTTAATGTAGTCAAACCTAACCGCTAGTAGGCTATCAGGCTGTGTTATAACTGAGCCACTAGGAGGAAGAGACACTCCATTCTTCCGAGAGAATTTTGTTCCATAGTTAACCAAAGACAGCCAGGAGAGATAAGAGTTACAACACAAACAGAGGATATGTGTAATGTAGAAGCCCACAAGCCACAGACATTACTTCTTTGTACCTACAGCCATATTTCTAGATAGAGAAAGAGAGCGAAGCGACCACACCTTCCAATTGGGTTTTCTCCCAAAATGGTTTGCTAGAGAACATATCTTGTCTCATGTGTGTGTGTGCTTATTTTGCCATTCTCTACTTTTTTTGCATAATTTTCATTTGCATGCATGCACTAATTATAGTTAAATCCACACATCTTAAAGTTTAATAAACTGTAATAATGTGTAATTTTCAGATTTTTAATATAATATTATTAGATCTATTGTAAAGAAGTGTCAAGTGGAATATCCATGACAGTTTACGAATCAACATAAGCCAAAAATACAAATAAAAATAGTTTTCTCTTTTTCCCTAAAAAAATATTTTCCTTGGGAATGACATCATCATCCTGAATCCTATTGGTTCTTTTAAAGTTAATTTTATTAGTAAAATATTTGTTTTAACACCCATTTTTACCTCAAAATTCTCATAACACACATTTCTTATCCTTGTTATCCGACGCTTTAGTCCTTCTCCCTTCCTCATCTTTGTTCATTAGCGTGTCCCAACATGGTCATTTTGACTTTGGTTAGGGTTGAAGTAAAAGAAATAATTTGCCTTGAATGCAAGCTTAGGCTAACAGGAAGGCTGATGCATGTCATCACTAGGAAAATGCCACTAAATTTGTTTGATAGAGACGAGTATTACAGAGAAAAATGCTCATGTTAAATGCATGTTTCTATCATACACAAAGGTAGAGGAGAATGTTAGGCAATGGATTCCTGACATAGGAAACACTTGCTCCATACAAACTCAATTAACTGAAAATATTGACTTATACTAGAAAATGAAAATAATGCACCACATCTTAGTTGAGCATGGTGAAGCCCAAGATGAAATTGTTCATTGCATGTGTTATCACAAAATCACAACTGAAGGGCTGCTGATCAGGCAGACTCTGTGTAACTATTTCAGACCAAGCTTTTGACTAAGGATTAGCCTCCCTAGCCTGAGAGGGCTCTCTCAAGAAAAGGTTATTGATTTTGAATGTTGATAAGAGGGCTAACTCTTGTACAATAGATTTAATGTAAGCATAACTGGTTGGAAACACACCAAAAGATATCTCATTGGGCTATGGAGTCTATAATATCAAGTAAACAAGAAAAACACAGTGAACTCATAGAAATCAAGGCTCTTAGCATTACAAGTCAAACATATTCCACCACACATAGCTTGCTGTATACACAGGAAGTCAGAGCATATAAGTATGAATTCTGAGTGATTGCATACAACAAAACCATAAAATAACATAAGGTATAACACATCATCACTTCATTTGACCATGGCAATCCTTCGAGAATCTTGAGAAGAGTATAACTCTGTTTTACTATTACTGTCAAAAAAGATCTTACAGTGGCCCAAAACAACACACTTTTTCTATTAAGTATCCAACCTTTTTTACATCTAAGTTATTCCTATATATAGCCTATCAAAACACTGCTGTACGAGACTCCTCATCAAGCATGAAGGGAGCTCGGGCTTTTGACATAAATGACCTTAACAATAACATAAACGAACTAATTTATTACAAGAGATATGATGCTACGAAAACAGAGGATTCCATCATATTGGCACTTTAAGTCTTCTTCCTTGTATACCCTGATGTGTCCTTTGAGCTTGCCACCTGTAGTACTGCAATAATAACCATATCCAAGCTTAAAACAGATTCAATGTACATACAACTCCGGATACTTGATGCATAGATGACTTCAACAACCGAAAAGAAAATGAAGCCTATATTCTTGGTTGCTGCCTCCCCTCGGTGTTCATATATTAATGATCCATCTTTAAGCCATTTAAACCTTGGATAGTCCCGTGTGACTGAAGAAAACTCATAACCCAGCCATCCCACAACTGGTCAAGTGTATCATTTAACACCTCAGCAGCTCTATCCAAACCCTAAAATTTCGGAGATAAAGTGACTTTTAGGCAAAAGACAAAACTTCGACTTTTTCTTTGAATATTTACACCTGGCCTCCTTTTCAAAATTTCTGACTGATCTTCTATAGTCTACATGCTGATATTAAACCATCTCTTTGAATATATGCTGATCTCAGCATTCCAACTCAAGCTTTAAACCTAACCAGTCATCTACAGCAGTTTCGTAGCACGCTACGAAACTGCTGTAGGTCATCAAAATTAAATATATGAACCTCAAAACAGCAATATTTCAAATCTATGATTCCTTTAGTCTTTCCATACAGGTGTGAAGACACAAAAAAGTCTCAAAAACTTTTAAAAAGACAATGGCCTAACATATATCAAAATTTGAGAAAACACATTCCTCCTTGAATCATTTAGCTAGCTTGTCTAGCTTTTCTTTCAGGCTGATGACTTCCTCCTTCAACTTCTTGTTCTGTGCTCTTAGACTTGCATTCATTTGTTTCATAGTTTTTGCCTGTTTTAGAGCTGGTATTGTCCATACATAGGCGTCAGATACCGAACTAGCTTGACTGATCAAACTTGTTTTACCTTTCATCACAGCTTTCTTATAACTAGTATATCTCACTGCCTTCTCTTTAAAAATATTATGAACTTGAGGTATCTCCTTACTTGCTCCAGCTTGTTTTGTAATGGAAACCACATTTCCACTTTGACTGATAACCACCTTATTGTCCTTATTCTTGTTTTTAACTGCTTGGACTATTCCAGAGAAGATTTCAAGTGCCTCTGTCCTAGGCATGTCTGAAGGGACTTTCTCTTTTTGAGCCTTTTCTGCTTCCTTTATTTGCCTCCTAGTCATTGGTCTGCGAGGTTTAAAGGCATACTCTTCACCTGGTTCTTCAAACTTTAACCTTTTGGAAGCCTTTGACTTCTTAGAACTCTCAGGTGAAGATTGTGTTAGATCAATATGCATAGGTGCCACCAATTGATCTGGTTCTATCTCAAGTGGTTCAACTTGGATTGGATGTTCTTGTTCTAATTCAATGGCTTCCAGCAAATCATTTAGACTACCCTTAGAAACAGGACTCTCTTCCACATGAGCAGATTTTTCTTTTTCTTTGTTCGGCTGGCCTCTAGTTCTTGCTCTTGAAACTCTTTCAACTTCACTAGACTTAATTTCATCTTTTCTTTTGTGAGTCTTCTGTTTAGATGATTCTGGTGTTTCTTTAAGCGGCAACTTAGAAGCTTCTTTTTCAGACACTTTGGATGATTTTGAAGTTTTGACTACTGATGCCTCAGGAGTTTCTTTGACTGCTAACTTAGGAGTCTTCTTTGTTGATGCTTCAGGTGTTTCTTTGACTGTTACAGACCTCTCTGGCTTCTTTGTTTTAGCTTTGGGCTTCTTATGGTCTGTTATTTCTTTCCTAATCTCAGCCAAAGTAGTATCCTCACTCCTATCTTCTCTTTCTCTTACAGGTAATGGAGTGAGGCCCGTTTTACTAGGGAAACCGGCCATGAATACAAACGAATCCCAGTCTTTACCAATTTTATGTAGACTATCCAACACCAATAATTTAACCAGACCATGATGGAAAAGAGATGTTTCATAAGCTTCCTTTTTCAACTGAATCTTGTCACACATCTTAGAAATACTCCTGAATAAGTAAAAAGGGATGTCTATTGAGCTCTTACCAGTGAAGTGTAGTAGCAGCTTGAAATGATATGAGTAGACTTTGTTGTACCGACCTTCACATGTCAAGTACTTCTGGATGCATGTCAATAATGTAGCATAACTCTCCTTAAGATAGCTCCTTGGGACAGCTTTAGTAAGATCTTCGTCTACATATGGTGCCTTTAAGAACTCCTTACACGGACCCATATCAAACTTGAAATTCTTGAACCATTCTTGGCCACCTCTTGGGATTTCTGTGACTGTAGAAATGACTTCAGGGGAAACCGGAAACTCCAGCATGGCCACCTTTGAATTTAATCCCGTGAAGTTCACTGCAAATGCCTTGGTCACTTCTGCATGTCCACCTTTGAGTTTTTCACAGAACCGCCAACAACCAGCAGCTCTGAACGCCTTTGCTACTTCCTCATCCCCGAGGGTTACATCTAATCCCTCCGGCTCTGTTCTCACACATCTACCCGAACGGTGCTCCTTTCTTTCCATGTTTCTTTGCACAATTCTACACAAGGAAATGACGGTGGTTTGCAGCACGATAACACTCTTTGGCTGTAGAACTCAGGCTCGCTTGCAGTAGTCTGATTAGAATAAAGCTCACGCTTTTCATAGATTAGAAGACATTCATATGCTATGAAAAACACATTATGGAATGACCACTTCCTATAACGTCCTCCAAACTGACACCTAACTCAATGAAATCAGACCTGATGGCAAAGTAATGGCTAATCATGACACGTAAATGGTGTGAGGAAACAATCATAACCGGACTCGTGACTCACCACTTCTCGGATTAGACATTCCAGGAAAAAAGCTAGACAACAGCCCGAAACCCCGATTTCGTAGCGCGGGCAGTTCAAATTTAAAGGAATGCGCTACGAAATCGCTGGCAAACGGGCCGCTACGAAAACACGCAAACATTATTTAGCAGCAGAACTGACCAATCACACTCGCGCTACGAAACTGCGCAAGTACCTAAGAGATCATACCCGCGCTGCGAAACTGCGCAAGTACCAATGACATGACATGACATAACTAACCATGATGGAAGATGACTAATGCCCTTGCCTTTACACGAATTTCATTCATAACTCTTGAATTTCAAAATTTGAAATTGACATAAGTTAACAAACTTATTTACAAGACCTCAAGACTTTATAAAAACTTATGGATAATTAACATATACATGAACTATAGATTCTAGTGATAACAGCATGGATGTGATTTAGCCACATGTCATATAACTAGACAATAAAATCTCAATGTTAGCCACGAAACTTGCCAATATGGACTTTCATAATAGTGAAGTTAACAAATACACTTCAACACCCATCCAGTGGGACTCTCATACCGGTTGATCATGCTCTTAACTATAGTAATTTTGATTTTTAGGAGAATATATAAGAAACAAAACGTTGTTGTAGGTATCTTTTATGTCTTCTTCTTTAGTCTCCTAGATATACATAGACTTAGATTCCTAGCTAACTATTATATGATATTTGGTATTATTTTCTTGATTTTAGACTCATATTTATGTTACTGAGTTGGTTACCTTTACTAATAGACTAGTAAACATAAATATCTAAATTTTTATTTTATTGAGATGGTTACCTTTACTAATAGGCAAGTAAACATAAATATATAATTTTTTATTTTGATCAATAACATAATTTCAACCTAATTTAAAAATATATATATATATATATATATATTAAATTAATAAAAACTAAGATCTTATTATTTTCCATGGAATTCTAATCTCTAGCTTATCTTAAAAAAATAATTGTTGTTTATCTAGTTGGTGGAATTTAAGAAAAGTAGGGGACAGTGAGAAACAAAGATGTATAAATTATACTCTCAATTAATTGGTATTTTTATTTTCAGTAATTACTTACATATTAATTATATTTCTAATATTTTATGGTGTAGTTTAACTAATAGATGAAATATTTTTGATTCAGCAATATTATTTTACATTGCACTTTTAAATGTATAAATGGATTCAACACGTAAAAACCCATGAAGTACAAGACCTTTACAAATTAAACAACTTAAATTTATGATTCTTAAAAATATTTATCAAATTTTAGGCCCTAACCAAAAAAAAAAACTTGCAAAAATATCATTTCATCTATTAATTTTAGAGTGTGCAATATTGTACTATAGATTATCTATGATATATGGAACTATTAATACTAAAATAGAACACTAAAATTACTTTTATATTAATATAATTAATTGAAAACTTTATAAATTTAACTTAAATATATTATTTAATTAATTTTGGAAGTACGAAAAATAATACTCATTATTAGTGCTAAGGAATAACTATAAAAATATATTTTCCTATTGACCACTATTAGTTTAACATTGACCAACGCAAGCTATAATGTTTAATTTTGAAAAATAAATATTTATTTTAAAATATATTAAAATAACTATTTTTTCAAACATTTGATATATTGCCCACTATTTTGAAATATTTGAATGGACCATACCTTGAAGATATTATTATAGCCTTTGCACAATACAATGTCCATAACTACTTCATAGATGTTTTGCCCTAATTTTTGGATGTGTTAATATTCATGCCATGTTTTTTAGGTACTTACACAATGCTTTTTTATTGTTAAGCTTTGTAGAAAAACCCCCTGTTACACTAAAATTTGTCACCATGACTATTTGCAGTTAGTATGGCTCCATCAACTGTCATACTATCCTCCTTGGCAAGTCTCATACCTCTGCTCTTCATGTCAAACTCCAAGAAAGAGAGAAAGTCTTTAAAAATCTATATATCTCTGGGTACGCAGTTTCTCTTAGCCTTACCTGCGGGTACGCACCCCAAGTTCACAATACCTGCGTACTTGTACGCTCTGTCTGTAAAGGGGAGGGTGCGTACTCCTGTAAAGGTCAAAAGGCGCAAGTTTCACTTCAAAAAAGTTACTTGTGGTCATTTCTAGAGCATTCTAGAAGCTTGTTTGACGTGTATTGAGCGCCTCCAGATGGTTCATGTATCCCTATCAAAGAGGAACTTATCCCATCAAGAGGCAAGCTATCCCATTCAAAGAGGGGCTTATCCCATTGATGGTGGACCTGATTAACTTCCTCTAGAGCACTATAAATACAGACATTGGGCCAGAGGGAGGGGAGGTTGAAAGCTGAACATTCCTAAGGGTAGATGCTGCTGGAATTAGGACTCCCTTATAGAGCTTGAGAGGAGAGATTCCCATCCTTTCCTAGCCTTATTTGGAAGTGGGTGAGCTGATCAAAGTAAAGGAGAACTCTTGCTAGACCCTAGGAGGGACTTGCACAACACCAAGGCTCAGGTTGTAATGGTTTCTTTTGTTTCCACTTAATACAAATAAACTCATTTTTCTCAACAGATTGTTATTCATGATTTGTTTCATATACTCGGTCTGTATGATGAATATGTGTTATTTTATAAGTTTATCAGGTGCTATTTAATCTTTTGGCTTGTTAGTGAATGCAGGTTTCGAAGAGAAGGAGGAGCTCATCCGAATCGGCGAGGCTGGACTACTACAAAGCGTTGGACTAAAGGTATGTTATAATCACCTGATTACCTGTATTCTAAATGCATGTTTAGAGAAAGGTAGTGTTTATTTGTCTTGTTTGTCACTAGAAAGCCTTTGCTTCTAGGGAGGTCAGTTTTGTCCACAAAATCGACTCTTTCCGCATGAAAAAATGGCGACTCCACTGGGGAAGAGTCCAGTCTATTCATTAAGCAGGTTGCCGGGGTAACTGTTCCACCTGCCACTTCTGTACTGAATTCTGCGATGTTGGATTTCATCCCTAACTAGTGTTTTCAGTCTGGAAGGTTACTGTTTGTGTATGGTTTGACTCCTAGATTTGATAGCGTGTGTTAATTTGTTTGTTTTTACTTTTAGAGACCATAGGTGTGAATTGTGAATTTTAATTGTTAGGTGTGAATTGTGAATTGTTAATTTTAGTTATAAATTGTTAATAAAATTCACTGAAGTTGAATATAATGGCAAACGTTCCGGAATTTACCAACCTAGGAACCCCTCCTAACGAGAATCCTAGTACTTTTCCTTACTTTGGAAATGTTGATCCTCCTTATATGGCTACTTTGTCATTACCTGGATTTACAATAGGATTACCGATATGGTTATTCTCAACTTCGTTGGCCCAAAATACTCCAATTGTTCCACCTCAACCGAATGCTTCACCTCAATAGAGTTCACCATCTCAACATCACCAACCTTCTATTGACCCTTTACCTTCTTCGCCTAATTTTTCTTCCTTCATTTCTTCCTCTTCGCTTGGTAAAAGCCTTGATGCTAGTAACCAGGTGTCTAAGAAGAAGAAGAAAGGGAAGAAGAAGAAGAAGAAGAAGAAGAAGAAGAAGCAAGATAAGAAAGAAGTCAACCAACCAACCGTGGCTGTAAGTGTTAGTTGTGTTGAGGAAAACTCCGACATGCATCGCAAACCCAAATACCCTTGCAGGCTTTGTAAGGGTGACCACTTCCTTGTCAATTGTCCTGGTATCCCAAAGGTCTTGGAAGTATGGTCAGCAAAATCTCATCAACTTTCCATTGATCCATCAACCATTGATAGTCAGGTTCCTGGGAAAAAGTGTAAAGTTAGGTTTCCTTGTAAGTTATGCAAAGGGAGTCATCAAACTCACATTTGCCCTCACATGGATGAAGCCTCAACATTGTTGGAAAACCTTACTGTTCCACAGCAAGAATTTCCAACTGGTTACCGTAAACTTTCTCCCAACCTACCATCAACTGACGGAGTGATTGATCTAATTTCAAGTACAGTCGATCACACTCTTCCATTAGAGAGTGAAACTCATGTCACTCAGGTTGATGATCCGTTAGTTGATCAAGTGGTCGATTCAATTTCACATTCGGTCGATCCCACTTTCCCTTTAGAGAGTGAAATTCATACCGCTCAGGTTCTTCTTGTTACATCAGATTCTTCTATGCCGGGGGGCATTTCACCTGTTTCAACAGAACCCCCTCCAAGTACTGAGGTCTTTTCCTTTGATTGGAATAGACTGACAGAACCTCGTCTTCCTTCCTCCATCCCTTTTCAAATCATTGTCAAGACTGGTAGTAGGGACATACATCGCACTCAGGTAGATGAAGGTGCTTCTGTTAGTATTTTATCCTTAACTGTTTGGAAAGCTTTCGGTTCCCCTCAGCTTGCGCCTATTACGCAGAATCTGAAAGCTTTTAACAGAACCATTAGTGAACCTTTAGGGATCCTTCCTAAGTTTTCTATTACCTTGGAAGGTAAAACTATCTGTATTGATCTTATGGTAGTTCGAGGTCCCTTGGATTTCAATTTACTCCTTGGGCGAGACTATGTTTATGCAATGAAAGTTGTCGTATCGACACTCTTTCGCGTGATGTATTTCCCTCACAATGGCAGTATTGTGACTGTAGACCAGCTTTCGTTCCCTAGTCTTGTTTCAACTACCAATAATATGACAACCCTAAATGTTCCTGATTCTCAAGTGGTATCTACCCTGCCACGGGTTAATTATGTGGCAACTTGTCCCATGTTTTCAGTTACCGATGTAAGTGAGCCTCTCACTGTTTGCTCATCTTCCTTTGATTTAGATCCGTTAATTGACATGGAAAACTCTAGGGGATTACTTGAACACGCTGTTCTTATCCCTTTTGAGTCCCTTGACATGTGTTCCTTCCAGAGAACTATTCTTCCTTCTGATGAAGACCTCTTGGAAGCCATGATCAAGGTGTGTCCATTGACATGTCTTTCTTCCAGTTGGAAGCCATGATCAATGTAGTGAGGAAAGTTCCTTTTACTGTGTCAACCTCGTTAAAAAATGAATCAGTGTGTACGAGGATAGTTTTGTTCCTGTGTCAACCTCGTTAAAAAATGAAACAGGGTGTTAGAGGATAGTTCTTTTACTGAGTCAACCTCATTAAAAAATGAATCAGGTAGATTTTCGGTTAAGTAGGTAGATTGTAGAAAGTAGGGTTTTGAGGATAGTTCCTGTTACTAAGTCAACCTCATTAAAAAATGAATCAGATATGAGGATAGTTCTTTTCTTGTGTCAACCTCCTTAAAAATGAAACAACTCCCTTTTCAAGTTAAATATTGAAAGTAAACCTTCATTCCATCCATCTGGTTGAATGCAATGAAGACTGGGGGGCATGTACCTCACTTTGCATCATTATCTTGGGGGCATGCGAACTTTTTGAGCATAGTTCCTTGTCTTGTGTCAAGCTCGTTAAAAAATGAAACAAAGAGTCTTGAGCATCGTTCCTTGTCTTGTGTCAAGCTCGTTAAAAAATGAAACAAGGGTAGGTTAAGTAGGTAGACTGTAGCGAGTAGTCATGAGCATAGTTCATTGTCTTGTGTCAAGCTCATTAAAAAATGAATCAAGGATTTTAGAGCATAGTTCCTTGTCTTGTGTCAAGCTCGTTAAAAAATGAATCAAGGTTTTTAGAGTAAAGTTTTTTTTAGGTAGATTGTAGAGAGTAGTTATGAGCATAGTTCCTTGCCTTGTGTCAAGCTCACTAAAAAATGAAACAACTCCCACAAGTCTTTCAAAGATCTTGAAAGTAAAGCTTCATTCCATCCACCTCATTGAATGCAATGAAGCTTGGGGGGCATGTACCTCGTTTTGCATCATTATGCTGGGGGCATGTGAACTTATAACAAGCATAGTTTTTCATTTCAAGCTTGCGTAAACATGAAACCGAATCCGAGCATAGTTCCTTTCCTGTGTCAAGCTCATTAAAAAAATGAAACAAATCCTCCTCTACTTGAGTCAAGAGTTTGACTAGATCTCATAAATGTTAAGTTATATATTTAGGTTAGTTATTTCAGTTTTTCCATAATTTTCTTACAGTTTTAGGTCGAGTCTTTCAAATGATCTCGTAACTCAACCTTCATTTCATCCAACTGGTTGAATGAAACGAAGCTGGGGGGCATGCACTCTAGCAATTATGCTTAGGGGGCATCAAGCACAGTTTTCTCTCTGTTTCAAGCTTGTGTAAAAATGAAACTACTTTAAAGCATAGTTTTTCTCTGTTTCAAGCTTTTGTAAAAATGAAACCTATTTCGAGTCAATTTCAGTTATTTTCAAGACTCGTTAAACTCATGAAAATCCCGAGATTATTTTGCTATTTTTCATTCTCATAAAACAAATGAAAATGCCGAGTTCTTTCCGTCTTTTCCTGCTCGTAAATTAACTTGAAAGTCGGCCATATGAGTACATTTTTATCATTTTTTCGAACTCGTTAAAACTTACGAAAAAGTGAAACCTCAGAGTCATCTTTTAAGCCCTTTTTTGACTCCTAAAATATGAAAAGATTGCCGAGCATTTCTTTTACACTCATTAAAACAGAATTAAAAGACGGTCCCCTTATAGCCCTTTTCTGACCGTAAAAACAGGAAAATATGAAAGGATTTTTTTCGTTTCAAATTCGATACTGGAAATAAAACGACGTGTCCTTGATCGATTTTTACTTTTCAGGTCAAAGACACTAATCATGAAAGTACTCCTTGGTCGTAAGATCAAGCGGTTCTCTCAAGTATTATTTTATACTTTTTCGAGCTTGGGAGACACAACTTTACGAAAAAGTTCAACTTGGAGTCTTCTTAAGTTTTTTTAGACTCTCTAAAATTGAAAAACGCCGAGTTTCGCCTATACTGGACTCGTTAAAATTTCACAGTAAAGGACCTGTTCGATTACAAACAAGAACGGACCACTCCTTCTTAGGGTTCGAATCTAAAACTAAGTTGCACTCATCCAAAGGATGAGCTTATAATCAAGCATATGTTATCCTCCTCAAGCTTGTAAAAAATAAAGAGGTACTTGCCAGAAATGGTGGGGGAAAAGAGAGAAAAACGAGCCTATTTGTTATCCTTTGTCTCAGAAGAAGCCTTATCACCACTCTTGAACACGACACTTTGCATTCACCTGGGTTGGGAAATCCTTTGCCTCACAGTTGATCAAACCACATTGAAAGTCTTCAGCCGGGTATTAACTTTGGCTCAAATGTCACCAAGCCATCTGTTGTGTCGTTATCTGTTCAAGCGGTCTCTGCATATAAACCATTCATCTGCAAAATACCCGTCATCCATATCGACCATCCCTGAGTCAGTCCTTACAGCTACATTTCTTCAACTTGATCTATGATTTCGTGTTGTGGGCTTGCCTGCAACGGGTCGCTTTCTATCGACATCAGCACATTATCTAGAAAGATGACCTAGGAATCGTCAGTACCTTGAAGTCTGCATGCATCAATGACAGGTTTCTCGCCTTTGACGACGGTTTACATCATTGACTTTCGATCGAAGGATTCCGTGAAATGTTCGACATCAACTCATTCATTCACATCTCATGGATTGTACTGGGTACTTTTAGAACCATTGACATCACTGGTGGTCTCTCTCACGCTTGTTAATAGTTTACATCATTGACTGGTAATCAAGTGGTTTCTACCATGTTCGACATCAACTCATTTATCCGCATGGATAGAATCGTACCTTTTCGGGAAGTAGAAATGAAGACACTGGATCTAGTTTCCACCATCCAGGCTGCGAGGAGTTTTGTATTCATTATATAGTAGACCAACTATAAACAGATGGCTGCGTCCATACTGTGTCTACAAAAGTCTATGATTATGATGTACTGTGAAATCATTCCTGTATCAGAGCAGTAGATAGTTTGTTAGTTAAAGTTTTCAATCTGAGTATGGGAATGCCTACCTCAGCGATGATATGATCTTATATATGTATTTTGTGTTGAATACTTGCAGGTTCCGACTGGGCTCTCCACAAGATAATCCTTGAAATGATAAAGTACTTCACCCTTCCTAGATGATATGAAACCCTTATCTACTACAAGCTTCGCACTTTAGGGGGCAATCTGTTACACTAAAATTTGTCACCATGACTATTTGCAGTTAGTATGGCTCCATCAACTGTCATACTATCCTCCTTGGCAAGTCTCATACCTCTACTCTCCATGTCAAACTCCAAGAAAGAGAGAAAGTCTTTAAAAATCTATATATCTCTGGGTACGCAATTTCTCTTAGCTTTACCTGCGTGTACGCACCCCAATTTCACAATACCTGCGTACTTGTACGCTCTGTCTGTAAAGAGGAGGGTGCATACTCCTGTAAAGGTCAAAAGGCGCAAGTTTCACTCCAAAAAAGTTACTTGTGGTCATTTCTAGAGCATTCTAGAAGCTTGTTTGACGTGTATGGAGCACCTCCAGATGGTTCATGTATCCCTATCAAAGAGGAACTTATCCCATCAAGAGGGGAGCTATCCCATCCAAAGAGGGGCTTATCCCATTGGTGGTGGACCTGAATAACTTCCTCTAGAGCACTATAAATACAGGCATTGGGCCAGAGGGAGGGGAGGTTGAAAGCTGAACATTCCTAAGGGTAGATGCTGCTGGAATTAGGACTCCCTTGTAAAGCTTGAGAGGAGAGATTCCCATCCTTTCCTAGCCTTATTTGGAAGTGGGTGAGCTGATCAAAGTAAAGGAAAACTCTTGCTAGACCCTAGGAGGGACCTGCACAACACCAAGGCTCAGGTTGTAATGGTTTCTTTTGTTTCCACTTAATACAAATAAACTCATTTTTCTCAACAGATTGTTATTCATGATTTGTTTCATATACTCCTTGGTCTGTATGATGAATATGTTTTATTTTATAAGTTTGTCAGGTGCTATGTAATCTTTTGGCTTGTTAGTGAATGCAGGTTTCGAAGAGAAGGAGGAGCTCATTCGGATTGGCGAGGCTCGACTACTACAAAGCGTTGGACTAAAGGTATGTTATGAACATCTGATTACTTGTATTCTAAATGCATATTTAGAGAAAGGTAGTGTTTATTTGTCTTGTTTGTCACTAGAAAGCCTTAGCTTCTAGGGAGGTCGGTTTTGTCCGCAAAATTGACTCTTTCTGCATGACAATTACCAGGTTATCAAAAATTATGAGGAAAGAGTCCAGTCTATTCATTATTCATTATCCTCAACATAATTTGCCATTTTGTCATGCGGAAAGAGTTGATAATGCGGACAAAACCGACCTCCCTAGAAGCTAAGGCTTTCTAGTGACAAACAAGACAAGTAAACACTACCTTTCTCTAAATATGCATTTAGAATACAAGTAATCAGGTGATTATAACATACCTTTAGTCCAACGCTTTGTAGTAGTCCAGCCTCACCGATCCGGATGAGCTCCTCCTTCTCTTCGAACCCTGCATTCACTAACAATCCAAAAGATTAAATAGCACCTGATAAACTCATAAAATAATACATATCCATCATACAGACCAAGGAGTATATGAAACAAATCATGAATAACAATCTGTTGAGAAAAATGAGTTCATTTGTATTAAGTGGAAACAAAAGAAACCATTACAACCTGAGCCTTGGTGTTGTGCAGGTCCCTCCTAGGGTCCAGCAAGAGTTTTCCTTTACTTTGATCAGCTCACCCACTCTCAAATAAGGCTAGGAAAGGATGGGAATCTCTCCTCTCAAGCTTTACAAGGGAGTCCTAATTCCAGCAGCATCTACCCTTAGGAATGTTCAGCTTTCAACCTCCCCTCCCTCTGGCCCAATGCCTATATTTATAGTGCTCTAGAGGAAGTTAATCAGGTCCACCATCAATGGGATAAGCCCCTCTTTGAATGGGATAGCTCCCCTCTTGATGGGATAAGTTCCTCTTTGATAGGGATACATGAACCATCTGGAGGCGCTCAATACACGTCAAACAAACTTCTAGAATGCTCTAGAAATGACCACAAGTAACTTTTTTGAAGTGAAACTTGCACCTTTTGACCTTTACAGGAGTACACACCCTCCCCTTTACAGACAGAGCGTACAAGTACGCAGGTATTGTGAACTTGGGGTTCGTACACGCAGGTAAGGCCAAGAGAAACTGCGTACCCAGAGATATATAGATTTTTAAAGACTTTCTCTCTTTCTTGGAGTTTGACATGAAGAGCAGAGGTATGAGACTTGCCAAGGAGGATAGTATGACAGTTGATGGAGCCATACTAACTGCAAATAGTCATGGTGACAAATTTTAGTGTAACAGATTGCCCCCTAAAGTGCGAAGCCTGTAGTAGATTAGGGTTTCATATCATCTAGGAAGGGTGAAGTACTTTATCATTTCAAGGATTATCTTATGGAGAGCCCAGTCGGAACCTGCAAATATTCAACACAAAATACATATATGAGATCATATCATCATTGAGGTAGGCATTCCCATACTCAGATTGAAAACTTTAACTAACAAACTAACTACTGCTCTGATACAAGAATGATTTTGCAGTACATCATAATCATAGACTTGTGTAGACACAGTATGGACGCAGCCATCTATTTATAATTGGTCTACTATACAATGAATACAAAACTCCTCGCAGCCTGGATGGTGGAAACTAAATCCAGGGTCTTCTTTTCTACTTCCCGAACAGGTACGATTCTATCCATGCGAATAGATGAGTTGATGTCGAACATGGTAGAAACCACTTGATTATCAGTCAATGATGTAAACTGTTAACAAGTGTGAGAGAGACCACCAGTGATGTCAATGGTTCTCAAAGTACCCAGTACAATCCATGAGATGTGAATGAATGAGTTGATGTCGAACATGTCACGGAATCCTTCGATCAAAAGTCAATGATGTAAACCGTCGTCAAAGGCGAGAAACCTGCCATTGATGCATGCAGATTTCAAGGTACTTGGTGGGCCCCAGTATTGTAGCAATAATGCTACAACTCCTGGAATTCCCTTCTTTAATTTTATCAACCCGGTAGTTCGTAACAAACTTGGAAGCGACGGTGCTGTATGCACAAGTACTAGCTCTTGCCGCAACTGTCACTTGGTCAGCTGGCACAAGTCCGCTAGGAGCTTAAGCCAACTTCTATGAGCTCTTAGAAGAAGCTTTTTAATTGATGGATGAAATCTAACTCGAAGGAAGCTAACCTAATTGCAAAAAGAAACTGAAAGCCAAAAACAAACGCAAACCCTAGCAAACCCTAATTCTACTAGCTAGTCCTACTGACGCAAAGGAGAGCATGCAAACTACTGAAAGAGATGCCATTACTTCTAGGAAGGTAAAATGCATTTGTATAAGTTATCACTATCTGAAGAAAACATCTTTTTGTATTTTTGATTAAGTTATTAGAATTATCATACATGTGCTTTTAACTAGCTTTTCACTGTGCAGAGGTGGATCAAGGAGGAGAAATGCTTGGAAGAGATCGGGAAGGTTTAGAGAGGGTCTAAGGAGTCCCTAACACCCTTCCAGAGAGTTTCACAAAGTTTGGCTATCAAGAAACCTCATTTGTGAGCTTCTACATGAAGTCTGCAGGGGTTCTATAGGATGTTCAGAGATTTCTACAGGATGTTCTGAAAAGAGGATTTTGGAGAATGGATGGAGGGAAAAAGATGGAGGAATGAGTATGGAGGTGAAATAGGGGTGTGAAGAGGTCTAGGGCTTGGTGGATGAGGCTAAGGAGCGATTGGATTTTTTCAAGGATGGATGAAGCGATGTTGCACAAGAATATGAGAATCATGGCAAAGTAAGCAGATGAGGCAAATGTAAGGTAAGGGTTATAAGTGAAGGGTGAAGCAGGTAGGTTGGATGGAGTATGGGCAGGTAAGGAAGGATAACAGGTACTCTGCAAGTGGTTTTTCAAACTGACCAAACAAAGACATGCAAGAAAACAAAGATCTAGTTATAAAACCTATGACCTAGTTACTTCACTCTAATCTGACCTAACAGCAAAAGGAAATGAACATAAGTTTATTTGTAGTGAAACCGTGTCAAAAAAATATGAAACTAAGTGATCATAAACCTAAGCATGCATCCAAACTGATATCAAGTTCTACGAACGAGATTCAAACACTAATGATTGCATGGTGAAGCAAAGAAAGTGTTTTTGTTTGGGACATCATGGTTACTTCAACTCCAGCCCCTGATCCAATAAGGAAGAGGTGAAACCAAAAGCGTTTGTTGACCCTTTTTTGGAGCTTTTTCCTGTTATTATCCTACCAATATAATCTAAACAAAATAGCTACTTTAACCATCAAAAGAAATCTAAATAACGAAGCAAGATCTAAATCTAAATAGCAGATTTTATTTTAAGAACGCAACAAACACATAAAGATAAACGAAGGAGGTACTAGGCGCTTGAGACGGGCCCAACCCCAAGAGCTACAGCCTCCCAAGAGAGATTTTGAGCTGGTGCAAAGCTGGATTCATCTTTATTGATCAAGAAATGAAAAGTTACATCAAAACTGTCCACAAGAAGAACTTGCAAATGAGCTGAAAGCAGAGCTAATCTATTGCATCCAAATCGAACTGTAAACTAGCTAACTATTGGCTACAAAATGACTAACCACTAGCTAACTATCTACTGGCTAACTAGCTAACCAAAATGAGGCCCTAAGCCTTCTTATTTATACAAATTGAGGACCCAACAGTCCTCCTAAACTTTAGGGACTCGGCTGCCCAAGACTTGTAGTTAACAGCAGTCCTACTTGACTTGCTTGGCTGCCCTTGTGTTGATTGATTTGGTGGCCTTTGAACTCCGAGCTGATGGTGGAGAATTTGAGGTAAGGGCCCATAAATGAAGGGGACACCTTCCTACAAATCCTCTCCCTTGTCTTCCCACGAATTTGGCTGCCAAGTGCTCATTAAGACCTTTAATTTTGTCTCCAAATTGACCAAAACGGCTACACAAAGCACTCATTAGACTTGTTGGCATAATGACTAACCAAATTCACTCTATTAGCATAAATATAATAAAAAACATGCAATAAACTAATGAGAATGGTGAATTAAGTCAAATTAGGAGGTTGAATGAGCCCAAATAATTATCCATTTTTGGGGCTCATCATCACCCCCCTACTGAAAGTGTTGCTCATCCTCTGAGCAACCAATCTCTCTCCTCATCTTTGATGGACTTGGTGGCTTCCTTAGCTAAAATCTCGGTCGATTTCTCCTTTTGCTTCCCTTTTTCCAAACTTCCTGTAGAAAGTCCTGTAGCTACGTTTTCTGGCTTCCTGTAGAAACAGACAGCACCACTGTATCCTGCTTGGCTGTGGGCGATTTTCCTTTCAGCTTGGCTGTGGCAGCCTTCATCTTCTCCCCCTTTCTGCTCTTCTTCCTCACTGTTAGAAGGACTGATATCTTTGGCCAAAACTCTTCATTCATTTTTGTGGCACATTCACTTAATGACTGTAGAAGAAAATAGGAAATGCTTAACTTCTTTTATGGAGGTGAATCAATTCCATGTCTAAGTTCACACAGCAACCTAAAATGATAACCATGGATAATGATGAATTATGAATTCCCTTGGCATGGTGAGAGTGCTTCCTTTCCTTATGCTTTGGTTAGAAAAGGAAATGTTGTTGATGGTTTCCCCTTGGACTCAAGGAAGAATTCTTGGGCTGTGTGATATTAATGAACAACAATTCCTTGGCTTCAAGACTTTTGCTGCCCAAATACTCGGCTGTCCGTGTATAAAAGGAAGACTTAGGTTTCCACAGACAAGGCACAGAGCTCAATTCTCATCCCCAGTGATCATACAACCATGTAAATTCGAATTCTTCATGCATAGGTTAGCCCTCACAGTGATTTAGCTTTTCTACAGGAGGAAATTTTTTTAACGGGAACTATGGAGGAGAATTTTGACACAAAATCAAATGAGAAATTCCATGCTACACACAAGCAGCTGCTATTTTTGACTCACAGGCAGGCTTATCTCTAACTCTCCTACTCTCGACAGTTCAGTTCACCATTTATTCCAACACATATCATGACAACATGTTCTTGTGTCCTTTCGTTACTGATTTTATCTGATACAAATTCAGACATTCCCTGAGTGTCAGCATCCATAGAAGTGTTTGCAACACTCTGTTCTGTCTTTTCAACTTTAATTTTAGCTAATATAAATTTTGGCATTCCCTGAAAGTCCCCCGGAGGAACCTCTGCCTGTAGAACCTCTGTAGTCTCGGTGCTTTTATCCAATAGTGATTCTGAGATCCCTTGTGCTTCTATTGATTCCTTTGACTTCTGAGAAGGCTGTGAAGAATCCTCAAAACTACTAATCTCAATACGTTCATCCACCAATGGTCCTAGACATCCTTGCAAGTTAGCCATCACGACATCCTTCCCAGCAGCATAGTTTCCTGTGTCTTCATTGCAGTTCTCATCCAATGAGGATGTTGATGGTCCTTGCATTTCTGGCAAAAAAGCATCCTGCTGAGTAGCCTCTGTTACACATCTCCCTGCATGGCCTTCATTTATTTCTCCCAATATTGGAATTGAAATAGGTTGTTTTGACTGTCCAGAATCAACATGTGTTTCTTGAAAAGATGCAATAACAGTTGTGTTTTGTCCAGCATCATTGTCTGACAACACCATGTCCCTTGGATTTTCATTCATCCCACCTTGTCTTGTATCCTCCATCTCTGTCAGACTGCTCCGGAAGGCTATGCTGTACTTCCTGTAGAAGACCCCACCCGTTTCCTGTAGAATGTTATTCTGCCTTTGAGTGAGCCCGATGCACTAGAGAAATTCGAAAACAGGTAGAAAAACTCAGCGGAGGACGATAGGTTAATCATTTTGTGGAAGCAGAGGATGTATACTTCAGTTGAACATGTTGCAAGTGCAAGTTGAATAACAGTCTATGAATTTCAGCTGAGCGCTCATTAATTTCTGCGTGATTTTTGGTGGAGTGAGGTGGCAAAGACGTGTGCTGGCCCATGCAAACTGTTGTGCTATCATGAACTGTAGTGGTTAACTATTTGTTCTCTGCTTGTATTCACTTCCATTAGTTGCACTGGAGTTTAGAATATCCACAACTGTCTGTGTTTTTTAAATTTCACGTGAGTGACTGATCCATGCATGCTGCGTGATTTTTGCCTTGATGAGTGCAATCGAATCTGGCTAGCTTCCTGGCTGAATCCACCCATCTCATTCGTTCATGCAATGCTTAGATTAGATTCATGCAATAGAAGAACAAGGTTTAGTCACGTACCTGAAGTCAAATGGCTGCTGTGAAGCTTTTTGCTGCTGCATGCTCATATTCTGCTGCTGCATGCTTGGATCCTTTGGTTGCATGAGGGCTTGGCTGATGATTTTTGATTGCTTTTCCTTGTGCAGGTTTCCTCTGACCAGATCTAAGCTGCATGCAATTGTTTCCACGTTCAAATCTACACGTTCAAGCTGCCGCTGCTGCATTGACACAGAACCAGAACTTGTTTTCACCATTGCTCCCAAACGGTAAACCGGATTGATCTGAAACTTACTGAGCATGTTCCTATCATCATTATGCATCTCCCATAGCAAAATAGTGATCAGTGGATGCACGGATTTCGAGAAAAATGGAAAATGGCTGAAGATTCCAGAGATCGATTTCTCGGAAACCGTGCATCGGAATCGGCTAAAACTGCTTGGGTAGGTTACAATCACTCGCATGCATATCCGCATGAAACAAGTTTTGAAACGGATGCACGGATATGGAGAAAATGCAAAAATGGCTGATGGTGATGGAGGCTGATTTCTTGGAAACCGTGCACCGGAACGGCATGAAACTGCTCAGGCATGTTTTCATCACCCTTGTACAATTCCCCATAAAACGGTTTGTCAAATGGATGCATGGTTTTCAAGTTATGGCAAAAACAAATTCTGTTCTAGGTATTTTTGCTTCAAGGCCTTTTGCAAGTGTTTGCATGGAAGGAAAAACTGAGCTTGGGCTGTGATGCAGGTATGGAGATGATGGAGGAGGAGTTGGAAGATTGCATGAGGACTTCTGAACCCTTGAGGAAGCTACCATGTTCGCCAAACCACTTTTTGAAATCCATGTCTAGTTTCCCACAATTTCTACAGGAAGTTCCTGTAGAAGCACAATGAGAAGCATAATGAGGTGGAAAAAAATGATGGAGAAAGGCAAGGGATGGACACACGAGTGCTTGTAGGCCTAATCAACATATTCCCACCATCAGATTCCATTTTAAACTTGAATTTGGTTGCCAAAGGTTCTACAGGATGTTTCCTGTAGAAATACAGAGCTTCCTGTAGAAGGCACAAGAAAAATTCCTTTAACCTTGATTTGAGTGCTCCTCCTGTCATGAAACGTCCTTCTTGCAACCTGCAATTAGCCAATGGAAATTAGTTTTATTTATTTTTTCTTTTTTTCTCTTTTTTTTTTGAAAAACAACTAGGGCGCCTCATGGAGGTTTTCACCCTAATTGCCTGCCCTGGGCGCCTCCAAGGAAGGTTTTCACCCAGGGATCTTATTCCCTTTTTATTTTCTCTTCTTTCCAACCCATTGACCGCCTCATGGAGGTTTTCAATCAATGAGCCAATCTAAGGCGCCTCCGAGGAGGTTTTCGCCTTAGATTTTTATTTTCTTCTTATTTTCATTTTTTCATTTCTTTTCTTTTTTTTTCTACCCTACCCTACTTGAAAAACAAAATCATTTTCAAGTATAAGAATACTTCCAATGAAGCCATGTGCACATCGAGATTAGAGACAAGATGATTTTAAGGCTCGGAATGCATGCTTTGACAACTATCCGAATTTCAGAGACAAAATGATCTGACTTTCAAAGTACCAAACATAGCTGAGGAAGAGAGTGCCGCTGCAACTTAGTGACCCTCTGAAGCCATATCTCAATATAGCTTTGATATCCTTGGTTCTTTTGCTGATCTGGATCATTCTTCATGTCACCTTCTAACATGACCTTCTCATCTTCCTCTTTTTGCTGATCTTTCTCTTGAGTACATGGAGGATTTGATGATAACCATGAGGGAACTCTCTCGATCTCTGATTCTGATCTCTTCTCTTCATCAAGTGCAGCCCATGGTTCTTTGATCTCCTCTTTGGAATCTTCTTTTTCCTTTGGCCCTTCAATGTTGTCAATATAATCTCTGTTTTGCAACACTCTTCTTGAGATTTGGTGAACATCATTGAGCTCAAGAGGAGTCATTTGCACATGTTGTGCCTCAGCTTTGCAATTGGGTTGAGCTACTCCATTGTATGGTTTTGGAAATGGTGGTATGGGTAGTTGAGTGGGGGTGTAGATTTGAGATGGATGTGTATGGGGTTGCGGTTGGGCAGGCATTTGGGGTTGCCTTGGTGGAGCAGGAGGTGATGGTTGTGGATGAACAGGTGGTGGAGGAAAATAAGCAGAAGGAGTGTTGTATTGGGGCCTCCACCCCTGATGAGGTGCATTCCAGTGAGGCTGTGGCTGAGCATAAGAGTGAAACAAATGAGCAGTTGGTTGGGCATAATATGGATCTGTGAAGGAACAAGGAGGAGGTGTGAACCAGGAAGGATGAGAAGGGGGACCCCAAGAAGGCATGAAAGTGGCTTGATAGGGGTCATAATAGGTCTCGGATGTCCCTTGCAGTTCCCACTGATAAGATCTAGGTCCATGTGGCCTCTTTTGGTTCATATAATAGAGTGATTCAGTGGCTCCTTTTTCTCTTTGATATGCAACTTTAAGTCCAGGCAAGGAAGGGCACTGATTCGTAGGATGGTATTCTTCACAGACAAAACACACTTCTAGGGAGTGCATTGGACATTCGTTCCTAGGATGCTTTCTAGTGCACCTAGGACAAAAGATGACCAAAGTCCTCTTGGCTTCCTCTTGCTTCTTTTGGATCCACAGGGTATCCAATTGCATGGCAAGAAACTGCCTCATATCACTCTTGAAATCTTCTATCTGATCTTCAAATTCGCCTTTGGACAAGGGACTGCTCCTAGCATTTCTGCTTGTAGCCATTTGCTCCAAAGGAATGGTTTCTTCTTCTTCTCCCCTAGAGGTTCTTTAAATATGTCTTGTTGGCCACTTAGGGGTTCTTCTCTCACAGCGATCGAAGAAGAGAGAAGGTTGGCTGTGTGAAGCAGTGGGGGTGTTGTGCAATCATTTTTCTGAGCTATCTCTACTCCTACAAGGCATGAAAAGAAATCTTTTTGGTTGATTTTTGTATTTTTCTTCTTGTACCTGCAAAACAGAAATAGATTGAACTGCAACTAACTATCTTGCGAAAATGAAAATGCGGAATTGAAATGAAAGCAGGAAATGACTAATCTATTTTGCTCAAATGAAATTGCAAGAATGAAATGCTAAGCTACGCTTGCGGAATTGAAATGCTAATCTACACTTGCAAAAATGAAATTGCGGAATTGAAAAGCTAATCTATGAAAGCGGGAAATGCTAATCTACTTTTGCATAAATGAAATTGCATAATGGAAATGAAATAAACTACTTAGCAGAAGATTGTAGTGGAAAATAGAAGAAAAGCGACAATCACCAATACTCTGACGCTTCCCTAGCAATGGCACCAAAAAGATGGTGGGCCCCAGTATTGTAGCAATAATGCTACAACTCCTGGAACTCCCTTCTTTAATTTTATCAACCCGGTAGTTCGTAACAAACTTGGAAGCGACGATGCTGTATGCACAAGTACTAGCTCTTGCCGCAGCTGTCACTTGGTCAGCTGGCACAAGTCCGCTAGGAGCTTAAGGCAACTTCTATGAGCTCTTAGAAGAAGTTTTTTAATTGATGGATGAAAGCTAACTCGAAGGAAGCTAACCTAATTGCAAAAAGAAACTGAAAGCCAAAAACAAACGCAAACGCTAGCAAACCCTAATTCTACTAGCTAGTCCTACTGACGCAAAGGAGAGCATGCAAACTTCTGAAAGAGATTCCATTACTTCTAGGAAGGTAAAATGCATGTCTCTAAGTTATCATTATCTGAAGAAAACATATTTTTGTATTTTTGATTAAGTTATTAGAATTATCATGCATGTGCTTTTAACTAGCTTGTCACTGTCAGAGGTGGATCAAGGAGGAGAAATGCTTGGAAGAGGTCAGGAAGGTTCAGAGAGGGTCTAAGGAGTCCCTAACACCCTTCCAGAGAGTTTCAAAAATTTTGGCTATCAAGAAACCTCATTTGTGAGCTTCTATAGGAAGTCTGCAGAGGTTCTACAAGATGTTCAGAGATTTCTACAGGATGTTCTGAAAAGAGGATTTTGGAGAATGGATGGAGGGAAAAAGATGGAGGAATGAGTATGGAGGTGAAATAGGGGTGTGAAGAGGTCTAGGGCTTGGTGGATGAGGCTAAGGAGCGATTGGATTTGTTCAAGGATGGATGAAGCGATGTTGCACAAGAAGATGAGAATCATGGCAAAGTAAGCGGATGAGGCAAATGTAAGGTAAGGGTTATAAGTGAAGGGCGAAGCAGGTAGGTTGGATGGAGTATGGGCAGGTAAGGAAGGATAACAGGTACTCTGCAAGTGGTTTTTCAAACTGACCAAACAAAGACATGCAAGAAAACAAAGATCTAGTTATAAAACCTATGACCTAGTTACTTCACTCTAATCTGACCTAACAGCAAAAGGAAATGAACAGAAGTTTATTTGCAGTGAAACCATGTGAAACAACTATGAAACTAAGTGATCATAAACCTAAGCATGCATCCAAACTGATATCAAGTTCTACGAACGAGATTCAAACATTAATGATTGCATGGTGAAGCAAAGAAAGTGTTTTTGTTTGGGACAACATGGTTACTTCAACTCCAGCCCCTAATCCAATAAGGAAGAGGTGAAACCAAAAGCATTTGCTGACCCTTTTTTGGAGCTTTTTCCTGTTATTATCCTACCAATATATTCTAAACATAAACAGCTACTTTAACCATCAAAAGAAATCTAAATAACGAAGCAAGATCTAAGTCTAAATAGCAGATTTTATTTTAAGAACGCAACAAACACATAAAGATAAACGAAAGAGGTACTGGGCGCTTGAGATGGGCCCAACCCCAAGAGCTACAGCCTCCCAAGAGAGATTTTGAGCTGGTGCAAAGCTGGATTCATCTTTATTGATCAAGAAATGAAAATTTACATCAAAACTGTTCACAAGAAGAACTTGCAAATGAGCTGAAAGCAAAGCTAATCTATTGCATCCAAATCGAACTATAAACTAGCTAACTATTGGCTACAAAATGACTAACCACTAGCTAACTATCTACTGGCTAACTAGCTAACCAAAATGAGGCCCTAAGCCTTCTTATTTATACAAATTGAGGACCCAACAGTCCTCCTAAACTTTAGGGACTCGGTTGCCCAAGACTTGTAGTTAACAACAGTCCTACTTGACTTGCTTGGCTGCCCTTGTGTTGATTGATTTGGCGGCCTTTGAACTCCGAGATGATGGTGGAAAATTTGAGGTAAGGGCCCATAAATGAAGGGGACACCTTCCTACAAATCCTCTCCCTTGTCTTCCCACGAATTTGGCTGCCAAGTGCTCATTAAGACCTTCAATTTTGTCTCCAAATTGACCAAAAAGGCTACACAAAGCACCCATTAGACTTGTTGGCATAATGACTAACCAAATTCACTCTATTAACATAAATATAATAAAAAACATGCAATAAACTAATGAGAATGGTGGATTAAGTCAAATTAGGAGGTTGAATGAGCCCAAATAATTATCCATTTTTGGGGCTCATCAGTACTGACGATTTCTAGGTCATCTTTCTAGATAATGTGTTGATGTCGATAGAAAGTGACCCGTTGCAGGCAAGCCCACAACACGAAATCATAGATCAAGTTGAAGAAATGTAGCTGTAAGGACTGACTCAGGGATGGTCGAGATGGATGACGGGTATTTTGCAGATGAATGTTTTATTTGCAGTGACCTCTTGAACACATAACGACACAACAGATGGCTTGGTGACATTTGACCCAAAGTTAATACCCGGCTGAAGACTTTCAATGTGGTTTGATCAACTGTGAGGCAAAGGATTTCCCAACCCAGGTGAATGAAAAGTGTCGTGTTCAAGAGTGGTGATAAGGCTTCTTCTGAGACAAAGGATAACAAATAGGCTCATTTTCCTCTCTTTTCCCCCACCATTTCTGGCAAGTACCTCTTTATTTTTTACAAGCTTGAGGAGGATAACATATGCTTGATTATAAGCTCATCCTTCGGATGAGTCCAACTTAGTTTTGATTCGAACCCTAAGAAGGAGTGGTCCGTTCCTGTTTGTAATCGAACAGGTCCTTTACTATGAAATTTTAACGAGTCCAGTATAGGAGAAACTCGGCGTTTTTCAATTTAGAGAGTCTGAAAAACTTAAGAAGACTCGAGGGTTGAACTTTTTTCGTAAATTTGTGTCCCCCAAGCCCGAAAAAGTATAATTTCTCCTATACTGGACTCGTTAAAATTTCACAGTAAAGGACCTGTTTGATTACAAACAGGAACGGACCACTCCTTCTTAGGGTTCGAATCTAAAACTAAGCAGGTTGCCGGGGTAACTGTTCCCCATGGATTGTCTATGATTTAACTGTTCCACTGGGGTAACTGAAAATTATGGATAACCTGGACTCTTTTCCATTACCTTGGAAGGTAAAATTTTCTGTATTGATCATATGGTATTCGAGGTCCCTTGGATTTCAATTTACTCCTTGGGCGAGACTATGTTTATGCAATGAAAGCTGTCTTATCGACACTCTTTCGCGTGATGTCTTTCCCTCACAATGGCAGTATTGTGAATGTAGATCAGCTTTCGTTCCCTAGTCTTGTTTCAACTACAAATAATATGACAGCCCTAAATGTTCCTAATTCTAAAGTGGTATCTACCCTGCCACGGGTTAATTATGTGGCAACTGGTCCCATGTTTTCAGTTACCGATGTAAGTGAGCCTCTCACTATTTGCTCATCTTCCTTTGATTTAGATCTGGTAATTGACATGGAAAACTCTATGGGATTACTTGAACACGATGTTCTTATCCCTTTTGAGTCCCTTGACATGTGTTCCTTCTAGCGAAGTATTCTTCCTTCTGATGAAGACCTCTTGGAAGCCATGATCAAGGTGTGTCCAGTGACATGTCTTTCTTCCAGTTGGAAGCCATGATCAGTGTGAGTGAGGAATGTTCCTTTTACTGTGTCAACCTCGTTAGAAAATGAATCAACGTGTATGAGGACAGTTCTTTTCTTGTGTCAACCTCGTTAAAAAATGAATCAGTTGGTCATGAGGACAGTTCTTTTCCTGTGTCAACCTCGTTAAAAAATGAATCAGTTGGTCATGAGGACAGTTCTTTTCCTATGTCAACCTCATTAAAAAATGAATCAGTTGGTCATGAGGACAGTTCTTTTCCTGTGTCAACCTCGTTAAAAAATGAATCAGTTGGTCATGAGGACAGTTCTTTTCCTGTGTCAACCTCGTTAAAAAAATGAATCAGTTGGTCGCTAGGATAGTTTTTTCCTGTATCAACCTCATTAAAAAATGAAATACGATGTGTTGAGCATAGTTCCTTGTCTTGTGTCAAGCTCGTTAAAAAATGAATCAAGGTTTTTAGAGCATAGTTCCTTGTCTTGTGTCAAGCTCGTTAAAAAATGAATCAAGGTTTTTAGAGCATAGTTCCTTGTCTTGTGTCAAGATCGTTAAAAAATGAATCAAGGTTTTTAGAGTAGAGTTTTTTGTTAGGTAGATTGTAGAGAGTAGTTATGAGCATAGTTCCTTATCTTGTGTCAAGCTCGTTTAAAAAATGAAACAAGGATTTTGAGGATAGTTCTTTTCCTGTGTCAACCTCCCTAAAAAATGAAACAACTCCCACACGTCTTTCCAAGATCTTGAAAGTAAAGCTTCATTCCATCCACCTCATTGAATGCAATGAAGCTTGGGGGGCATGTACCTCGTTTTGCGTCATTATGCTGGGGGCATGTGAACTTATAACAAGCATAGTTTTTCTCTGTTTCAAGCTTTTGTAAAAATGAAACCTATCTCGAGTCAATTTCAATTATTTTCAAGACTCGTTAAACTCATGAAAATCCCGAGATTATTTTGCTGTCTTTCATTCTCGTAAAACAAATGAAAACGCCGAGTTCTTTCCGTCTTTTCCTGCTCGTAAATTAAATTGAAAGTCAGCCATATGAGTACATTTTTATCATTTTTTCAAACTCATTAAAACTTATGAAAAAATGAAAACCATGAGTACATTTTTATCATTTTTTCGAACTCGTTAAAACTTACGAAAAAGTGAAATCTCAGAGTCATCTTTTAAGCCCTTTTCTGACTCCTAAAACATGAAAAGATTGCCGAGCATTTCTTTTACACTCGTTAAAACGGAATTAAAAGACGGTCCCCTTATAGCCCTTTTCTGACCCTAAAAACAGGAAAATATTGCCAGATTTTTGTCGTTTCAAATTCGATACTGGAAATAAAACGATGTGTCCTTGATCGCTTTTTACTTTTCAGGTCAAAGACACTAATCATGAAAGTACTCCTTGGTCGCAAGATCAAGCGGTTCTCTCAAGTATTATTTTATACTTTTTCGGGCTTGGGAGACACAACTTTACGAAAAAGTTCAACCTGGAGTCTTCTTAAGTTTTTTCAGACTCTCTAAAATTGAAAAACGCCGAGTTTCTCCTATACTGGACTCGTTAAAATTTCACAGTAAAGGACCTGTTTGATTACAAACAGGAACAGACCACTCCTTCTTAGGGTTCGAATCAAAACTAAGTTGGACTCATCTGAAGGATGAGCTTATAATCAAGCATATGTTATCCTCCTCAAGCTTGTAAAAAATAAAGAGGTACTTGCCAGAAATGGTGGGGGAAAAGAGAGAAAAATGAGCCTATTTGTTATCATTTGTCTCAGAAGAAGCCTTATCACCACTCTTGAACACGACACTTTGCATTCACCTGGGTTGGGAAATCCTTTACCTCACAGTTAATCAAACCACATTGAAAGTCTTCAGCCGGGTATTAACTTTGGGTCAAATGTCACCAAGCCATCTGTTGTGTCGTTATGTGTTCAAGAGGTCTCTGCAAATAAACCATTCATTTGCAAAATACCCGTCATCCATCTTGACCATCCCTGAGTCAGTCCTTACAGCTACATTTCTTCAACTTGATCTATGATTTCGTGTTGCGGGCTTGCCTGCAACGGGTCGCTTTCTATCGACATCAACACATTATCTAGAAAGATGACCTAGGAATCGTCAGTACCTTGAAGTCTGCATGCATCAATGGCAGGTTTCTCGCCTTTGACGATGGTTTACATCATTGACTTTCGATCGAAGGATTCCGTGAAATGTTCGACATCAACTCATTCATTCACATCTCATGGATTGTACTGGGTACTTTGAGAACCATTGACGTCACTGGTGGTCTCTCTCACGCTTGTTAATAGTTTACATCATTGACTGGTAATCAAGTGGTTTCTACCATGTTCGACATCAACTCATTTATTCGCATGGATAGAATCGTACCTGTTCGGGAAGTAGAAATGAAGACCCTGGATCTAGTTTCCACCATCCAGGCTGTGAGGAGTTTTGTATTCATTATACAATAGACTAATTATAAACAGATGGCTGTGTCCATACTGTGTCTACAAAAGTCTATAATTATGATGTACTACAAAATCATTCCTATATCAGAGCAGTAGTTAGTTTCTTAGTTAAAGTTTTCAATCTGAGTATGGGAATGCCTACCTCAGTGATGATATGATCTTACATATGTATTTTGTGTTGAATACTTGCAGGTTCCGACTGGGCTCTCCACAAGATAATCCTTGAAATGATAAAGTACTTCACCCTTCCTAGATGATATGAAACTCTAATCTACTACAGGCTTCACACTTTAGGGGGCAATCTGTTACACTAAAATTTGTCACCATGACTATTTGCAGTTAGTATGGCTCCATCAACTGTCATACTATCCTCCTTGGCAAGTCTCATACCTCTGCTCTTCATGCCAAACTCCAAGAAAGAGAGAAAGTCTTTAAAAATCTATATATCTCTGGGTACGCTGTTTCTCTTAGCCTTACCTGCGGGTACGCACCCCAAGTTCACAATACCTGCTTACTTGTACGCTCTGTCTGTAAAGGGAAGGGTGCGTACTCCTGTAAAGGTCAAAAGGCGCAAGTTTCACTTCAAAAAAGTTACTTGTGGTCATTTCTAAAGCATTCTAGAAGCTTGTTTGACGTGTATTGAGCGCCTCCAGATGGTTCATGTATCCCTATGAAAGAGCAACTTATCCCATCAAGAGGGGAGCTATCCCATTCAAAGAGGGGCTTATCCCATTGATGGTGGACTTGATTAACTTCCTCTAGAGCACTATAAATACAGGCATTGGGCCAGAGGGAGGGGAGGTTGAAAGCTGAACATTCCTAAGGGTAGATGCTGCTGGAATTAGGACTCCCTTATAGAGCTTGAGAGGAGAGATTCCCATCCTTTCCTAGCCTTATTTGGAAGTGGGTGACCTGATCAAAGTAAAGGAGAACTCTTGCTGGACCCTAGGAGGGACTTTCACAACACCAAGGCGCAGGTTGTAATGGTTTCTTTTGTTTCCACTTAATACAAATAAACTCATTTTTCTCAACAGATTGTTATTCATGATTTGTTTCATATACTCCTTGGTCTGTATGATGAATATGTGTTATTTTATAAGTTTATCAGGTGTTATTTAATCTTTTGGCTTGTTAGTGAATGCAGGTTTCGAAGAGAAGGAGGAGCTCATCCGGATTGGCGAGGCTAGACTACTACAAAGCGTTGGACTAAAGGTATGTTATAATCACCTGATTACTTGTATTCTAAATGCATGTTTAGAGAAAGGTAGTGTTTATTTGTCTTGTTTGTCACTAGAAATCCTTTGCTTCTAGGGAGGTCAGTTTTGTCTGCAAAATCGACTCTTTCCGCATGACACCCCCAAAAATTAAAATCCTTGAAAATAGCTCATACTCATCAACCATCACTTACTTCTCACCATAATTTAAGCAAGTCTTTGAATAAAAAATGGATAAGAATAAGATGTAAATAAATAGAATTATCAAGAGTTATTGCTCACCATTCTTGACTGTTCCTCAACACTTTAACAAGTGGGTGTACAAATATTCATGTACATGAGTAAAAGTGTAAATGTGCAAACTTATTAATGGTAGAAAAATACCCAAAAAAAATTATGCTAAGTCCTTGATTTATTATTCCCCACCAAGGTTAGACCATAGGAAGCAATTTTCCGATTGACTATTATTAGTTTAGCATTGGTCAATACAACTTATAACATTTAAATTTTAAAAAATAATTAGAAAATAAATCTCTCAAAAACATTCTATGCTACAATGAAGGTGCACCCATTTCATACATTTCATACTTTCAATATTTCTAAAATATCCTTTTCTCTTAACTCCACTAAATTCTATCCATTACAACTCAGGCTCAAATTTAATAAGCCCATCAAATGATATCATAATCCCATCAAATGATAGGGAATAAGATACCGTGTAGCCCTTATTATTCCCTACCTTTAGCAGGACTATAGTGATCGATAGATCATTCACTGTCCATTAATTTATTTGTCGACCAATTGTTTTAAGCTTTTTCAGTGTTTAACCAAAGTTTTATAATCCAATTTTCATCCATCTAAATTTTAACGAAAGTTTTTGGATATAAAAAAATCGACCTCTTATTGCAAGCTTGGTGAATCCCAATGTAAAAAACGTTGTGACAATTCATTTTATCCAAAGTCGAGTTTGCAAAATGTTGTGACAATTAATTTTATCCAAAGTCCAATTTGCATGTTGGGACAACTGATTTTAAGTTTGGGGAAAAGTGTTTTTGGTATCTAAAGGTTTTTATAACCAAAGTTTTTTTAGCGTTGCACCCAAAGTTTGGTCATGCACAACAGCCAACTATTGGTGTCAGAATGCCATATGTTGGAGACTTCTAGTAGGTGGCAGCTTTCGTGTATAACTACGATGCACATGGTAAGAGACATGCCGGTGCTTGTAAAGGAGAGATGGGCATGGTAAGAGACATGATTATATTTGGGTATTTTCCAAATTGTCGTGTTGGGGGCAACCATTGTCCTTTATAATTTATATAATTATGCCAAGGAGAACGTAGGTCCTCTGAAGCCGGTGTCGATATAGTGGAGCAGACCGTGAAGACCATGGTTGGCCCTATTTATATCAAATTTGATGGAAAACCCCTTGAGCTTCTTCATTTCCTTGATATAAAGGTATGTATTGTTATCCCAATTACAGGTCTTAGTGTTAGGGTTTTTTCTTCAGAGCTCTGGCAGAGCCACACATGGTTTTAATACACTTTGATGTATAATCGTGTGTCAAGCAAGGAGTCTCGTGGGGCAGCCTCATTTTATCCTTCGTCTTTTGTGGGATACAACTTATAAAAGCATCTCGCTAGTTGTCCAAATGATTTTCATATTCAACATATACTCTACTCAGATGTATTGGTATATTTTTGTTTACATTTGGATTATTTTCAGTATATTAGTTTTTTTAAGCTACAAGATCCTATCTGCAATTTGTTCGGTGAATTTTATTTAGCTCGACGTGGTAGTTGGTATGAATAACATGAACAAATTTCTTGATAGACTCAAGCCCTGTGGATAACTTTTGAAGCTCATAAATCCACTTATACAAGGAAGTGCATGCACAGATTATTTCTACTTGTTCACTTTCCAAAATGTCAAAATAAAATAATTGTAATTATTACATTCAAATATACTCATACCTCTTCAAAGGGTCAAAATAAAAATAACTCTAAAATTTTTGAAATTATTTTCCTAAATTATTATTCGATGGCGTCTACCCGGATGTGGGTGTTCACATCTGCAATCAATGATCGAGCCTGCCACGCAGACACCTGGCCTGACGGATGGCAGGCGGGAGATCAACTGGGTACGCGTCATCGGAGGTAGTTTAAGGTTTAAGGCAGGTGAATTAAAGCCTCTTCAGTCTCGAAGCAAGCTGGATTTCAATGCGCGCATGGCTACTCCGTCCTTGATTCGGCTCATCAACATGGATTAGCTCAATTCCTCTATTGCAGTTAATGCCTCTGCTCTATATGAAACTATGCCGCTTTAGTTTCCTTATCTGGTCTTTCCTTTCGTCTTAATCGTTCGGCTCCGAAATTGTCTGGATATTAACAGCACTCCAGCCATTTCGGGTTTCCTCTCTCTCAATCAATCTCACAGGTTTTTTGACTCTGTTACAATGCCACGCAGTCGAGGTATACTGCGTCGGGGGGGTCGGTCTGGTATCAGGGCTAACCCCTCTCAATCTGAGCCTCAGCAGATTGCCCCAATTGCCTTGGTCCCTCCCTCATCTCCGCTGTCAGACCAAGAGAGGTTCATCCCGAATAACTCTTACTAGACCTCCAGATTTGTATTCCAAAGTCGGCTCAACATGCCGGTGGTGACAGTGAATTTTACAGTTTTTGTTTCAGAGGAGGAGAGCAACCAGCTCAGCTCGACCCCTCCGGCTTCCTCAAATTCTCAGGATGAGAGCATTCTACTTGGGGATATGACTGGGTTGGTGTTTCATGTTGATCGCATGAATGAGGACGCCCCTGTCCAGGAAGTGCCTCAGCAACCTGATCCCGCCAAGGAAGATGACAATGTTTGCGAGCCATCTCAACGACCAATTGGCTGTTTACACTTGGTCACTGATTCTGGTGGAGCGCCGCTTCTGTACGAGGACGGGTTTGTTACTTGGGTCGCCTCTCCAAGCCAGGCGAAGGAGGATATGCAAGCTTCTCCAAGTCAAGTGGACTGAATTCCACTGGGTGCACATGCTATGCTTTTTTGATCCTGTGTCTTCGATTTTTCAGCTAAATTTTCTTATCTGTTTTAGTCTTTTTAGTCTCATGCTTCAGGTAGCAATTTCATCCAACACAGACTTCAATTTTTGTTTTAAAGTCAGCTATGCTAGGCGCTACTGTGTTTTTGAGGTCACTGAAGGGTATGATAACTGTAGTCTGGGTAAATTTTGTCAGTATGTCAGGGACCGAAATCAAATCTTTGAGGTCTGCATTGTAAATCTGGTTGACAGGTTAAACTGTATTGTCCCTGAGTTTTTGGATGAGGAATGGCCTCGGCCTCCTCTGAGGCTTTGACCTCATTGTACATATTTTTACACTTTTTTAATAGAATTAGTATTTACAGAGAAAAAAAAATATTCAATGGCATCTACATAGCTTTCAATGGTGTCTACATGTTCCATAGTATCCACATAACTTTTTTTTTTGACCTTTCTATTTTTGAAATCTATGTATTAACACACTCTTGTCTAGTGTGCCCTGCACTATCTCCAATCACTACCTCCAATCTGCCTTGCATATCACTTTGTTTTTTATACATTTTCCTATTTTTCCTCCTAAAATAGGAAGGGTTTATTTTCAATAACTAACGTATTCACAATTTTGTCTGCAACGATTCCCTGTCAAAAAATAACATTTTTGGTTTTTTCATTAAAAAAAATTGTACCCTGTTTTTTACATCCTGCTAGTAAAATTTTCTCAAAATTTTTTATTTCCTAAAAAGAGAAAAATACAAATGAATCTTTTATTTCCTAAAAATAGGAAAATATAAATTGAAGCCATGTCAATTTTCTCATGAAATACATTCATGTTTCTCCCTATTCTATGTCCTTTATATTTATATCCTATTAAAATATTCCTTTCAACCTTTTTCCTTTTAAACTCCCGCCGCCTACTGGTAAATTTCTATTTACAATGCAACAATGCAGGCATTATGCAACTGTAAAAATAAATAAATAAAAATTTCTTAGGAGTTCATATTGCAAAACAAAAGTATAGAATTGAGAATCAAAAGCATAGGAAGGCTCGCTCACCTTTTTTTTTCCACGCAACAAAAAATACAAATGCACTGGTAGCACTAACAACCCATAGAGAATAAGCTTTTGGACATTTCTCTTGATCAATCAAGTGCACACATTTTTCGGCGTTCCGCGTAGAAAAGTGTGCCATTCAAGTTCTTTATTATAACACAACTTCACAAAGCTCCACCCATTGATCCCAAGCTGGCTGATCCAACAATCATTTCCTTCTATCCCATCTAATCGAGGGTGTGTATAGTGGTGATGTATAAATACAGAGAAGTGTTTACAATGTTAGAACGTGCCAAGGATATAAATACCTTTGAGAACCACGTCAACGTGTCAAATTATGTAAGCCTCATATAATGTAATTAATTTTCTATAAATAAATTTGTGGGCCCATCTCTTGGCCACTCATCCACACCATTGATATCATGTCCTTCCCCATGTAGTCGTGCTTATCGCTTCTGTGACAGAGCCAAGGACATAGCTAATAGATTAGAAGTGTTCTAGCTAATGTTATCTCAACCCAACTAAATGCTATAGTAAAACAAAGAACTAACCGTACACTACATTTCGATACCATCCTTTCTGAGTTGGGGAAAAGGATTTATTTCATTTGTTTAGGCTTTCTCTGCTCTACTTTCTAGTGTTTTCTGTTAAATTTTATGTAAGTTAATGAAAAAAATTCAGTATTACGAGGATTTCAACTGAAAGTTCTTTTATTTTTCGTTAGAATTACTTTATGTTGTGATGTTAACTTGATTTCTGTTAAATGTTCCTTTATGCTTCGTTCTCAGGTGAACTTTCCTGAATTTGCTCTTTTAATTCTAGAAGTATTTTTCCTTTAATGATAATGATTTTTTTAATGGCTTAGGCTTTTTCAACTTTGCTTTCCAATGCGTTCGATGGCCTGGTTGTCTTAATTTTATGCAAATAAAGCACAAGTTCTAGTGCTATGATGATTTCAAATTAAAGCTTAGTTTTATAATATTTGACCTCATTTATCTTTTTTTCCCATCCATTACAAATTGTTGTTATGAGTGGTTTCTTAGATTTCTTGTCATTTATAGCCTTATTACCATCGTAAAGCCTTTAGATTTTCCTTGGGATATGGAATTTTTTTCTCGCCTTAAGTTGGTAGATATTCATTATATTTTTCACCAACTACCTTGGTGCAGGAAGCTTTTATCTTTGACCCTAAAATTCCATTCCTATTATCAATTACTTCATTTTAATACAACTTCCTTCGTCATTGTGATTTGCTAAAATTCATTCAACAATCTTAATCACTTCTAGCGTATTTTAAATTTCATGCATGCATATCATTTATCTAGTTTATAAATTTGATTGAAAATATTTTGGGATCCCCTTTTCTTCAGTTGGAGGTGATTCACTATTAGTTGGAAAACTAGTATTTTTCCATTTGTTGGAACATGCGCTTTTCACATAATTTGAGCCCTTTAAAACCCTCCTTGAGTGAGATTCAACATTTAGAAATTTGCATTTTTGTATAACAATTCAGGAATATTAATGCCTTCCTCTTTATCACAAAGATGTCTTTTATTGAACATATATATATCCTGTCCGGCTCTATTTGATTCGGAATTGAAACTTCCTTTTGTTGGATGAGCTCACTTGGTTTGGAATTGAAACTTCCTTTCGTTGGATGAGCTCATTGGACGAAAGAACGAAGAGGAGACTTCGAAATAATTCAATCCCTCCAAAACCATCCCTAAACGAATTCGAGTTTCAGTTATGGCTTTGGCTTCTCCTGCTTTTTAAGTCAATATTTATTTAGTCATTGCTCTAATTATCCCATTTGATTATCCGGCCTTTTCAGTGGTTGCTTTCTTACTAATTTTTCTAGTTTTCCATCACATAAATCCTTCCATTTAATTAATCTCACTTTATTAATTCTAAATAGTTAACTAAAATATTCATTTGTTTTTTCAATGTAACCATTCGGTCCGATAGGCATAGCCTCTCAACTCCATTGATATCAACGATTCATCCCATATGTCATCAATGAAAATAGGGCTAAATCCCACTGCATCTAACAATCCAAATTTTAGGGTTAGTCAACATGGAATTTGTGTATTATAATTAACCTTGTTAGGCTTATTTTATATATTTTGAAGTGGGTTACATACCCAATTTTATACACATTAAAACCCTGTTTTATATGCATTAAACAAGAAAATTTTCCATTCCAACTTATATTATAATTTGAGATGGATTCCATGCCCGTATTTATACTTGTATTTTCCTTTCGATTTTAAAACACGGAAGCCTCTACTCGAAGAATAGAAAATTAAAATTATGATTACGTTGTAATAATGGTCTTGTTTGTAAATACTTGGTCATGTTTTGTAGGTACAACAAATGAAAGCAAGGAAAATGAAAATACAAAAGGAGTAACAACAAAGGAAATTGCAGTAGCATCTTCATGTCCAGATAAAAAGGATATAGGAATCATCATTTCTTTAATGGTTCTGCTAACTTCAACAATTCTGAAAATTTGATTGGGAATTCAATGGCCAATGTGGACAACTTTTGTCTTATTCGACTGAACTTTTCCATAGGCAAAGAGTGAAGAAACTTTAGAATTATATTGCAGTGTCAATAATGAGATGTTTTGCATATTGTTTGAAGAAACTTTGAAATTATATTGTAGTGTCAATAATGGGATGTTTTTCATATTGTTTGTAGTTGTAACAAAATCAAATTGATCCTTTTAGATGTTTTAGCGTGAACATGTACAATGTAATCCTCTTCATCTCTCAGTAAATCTACTTCCCAGGGGATCATTATGGCATACCAAAATGTATTTACATGAAGAATCTATTTGATGCAACAATTAACATTTTTTGCATATGCAGTGTGATACTTTTGGCCATCCCGGTCTATCATATGGTCTTGTCTTACCAGCTTCTCTAATTTCGATGCTATTCCTATCAAGGTTAACATCCCTGGCGCAATGGAAGCACTGAATTATTAAACCCTAGCGAAGGCAAAACACTTCAACTTCCAGAAGTGAAGTGCCTTGATAATTATATTATGATTATATTACGCGATAAAAAAACATGTTCATGTCTTATGCAATCATAAAATTATATTTGAATATTGTTAATTGACATTACATATGGTCGATAGGGACTATGGCTACACAGTTGCTCCTTGTTTATATATAAAAAGAAATTGAAATTTGAATATGATGAGTTGCACTCAAATACTTTGATATTTCCTTATATAAAAAATAGAGGAGCCTTTAGTAAGGTAAGTAAATTTGCTTTCCTTTTTGTCCAAGTTCACATTCTACTTTTAGAGATCGTCTCATGAATTTCAAAAGAATAATGTGTTCTGATTTGTGTTTATTCACATAATGAGGAAGAAGTGAAACTATAATTTTTTTATTTTACATCAATGCATCTAATATATTAAAATTTTAATTATATATAATTATAATTATAATATAATATGATATGGTAAAGGGAAAAAAAATATCCAATATAAAATAATATATAATTTTATTATAAAAAATTAATTTTTATAACTTTATTTTCTCGATATTCATTATAACTTTAATGATTCATACCAATTTTCTTATAAATCATTTTCCTCTTACCACGGAAACGCTCTATGAGACATTTCTCTACCTTGGTTGATTCTATGACCAATAGCATCAATGTTTGATGTTAAAACATTTGCGACAAATAATTTAATATCTAAATACACGTGTATAGGAGAAAAATCTAAAATGAACATAATGAAAATGCTGTTAAAATTAAATTTATAATCATACTAAATGTAAAAATATATATTGTTAAAATTTATAATCACACTAAATTTAAAAATATATATTAATAAAAATAAATAAAGTAATAAAGTAATAAATAAGGATAAATATTTAATAATTTATTAAAAATTATTATAATTATACAAATTAAATGATTAGTAAATGTGAATAGATACCTATTCATAATAAATATTAAAATATCTATTTCATCTTATATTTTATATGGCTTAAATTTTAAAAAATCATAAAAATTAATTAAATTATATTTTTATTTTAAATTATTTTATATGAATTTAAGTATATATATTTGAAAAAACATGTAGCAAGATTCTTAATCATGGAGATTCACTTCACTTTATCATGGATATTCTTTATTTGTAAATAAGCTTTGTTACAATACCATGGGTCAAAATCATGGATTATTAATGTCACATGCTCAAAAAAACATAACAAGTTTCATATGACACTTGTTTATATAACATTTTTTTAATTCATTAATTTTATTAAATGAGAAAAAATAACATAACTACTTTGAAAACAAATCTCAATATTTGATCTATGACTTATACTAAGAATATTCTAGAATATTCCATGGACATTAAACCCTTGCCATCTACCTAATAATTATTGATAATTAAATTAAAATTCTAGAAGCCCTATTTCGAGATAAGCACTCCTATTAGCTTAATAATAATGACTACTAGTCACACTAATAAACTTAATAGTAAATTACTAATGGGGTTTGGCTACTAAAATAATGTATATGTTGCCACTCCTTATCAATTTCTTAAATACCCCATTGACATGTTCACTCCCAGTGCCATAGTCAATATTACTTGTTATGTATTGTACATGTTATAATACTTATGATCATAGTCACATAAATTATCCTCCTAGATATTATGACCCTCAATCTAACCATCTTGTAATCTTTCTAGCTCCATACCCACCGTATTCCAAATTATTATGATATTTAATACAATCTTCTTTTGGCACACTATGATCCTTAAATAAAGAAACCCTTTAACGCATCAAGACCCATACCAAATATGACTAGATAGACACTCTAACACCTAACCCTTATAAGCTTTTATATAATGACCCTTAAGCATTATGACATTTTGAACTTTGATTCCTAAAAAAGTGACCCCCTAGCACACCAACCCTCTCATTCATTGTTACTTTGAAGACACTAACCCCCTAACACACTATGGCTATGTTGATGGTGCTGGATCTGCCAACATTCAGGGGATCTCCCCAGTATGAAGTCCCAACTAGACCTCACACCATTTGGTGTAGGAGTCCCATCTGGTATGATGGCCTGATTGCCATTATCTTAAAGGTTTTCCTTAGTTCTTGCTTGTCATCACATGAGAGTGGTATTCTTTGTCTTTGAACAACGAGGTTTGCGTCCCTGGTGAGTGCTTAGTGTTACTTGTGTCAGGTTCTTTCACCATAGAGGGAGAGGGTGGGAGTGAGTCTCAAGTTGAATGGGAATAGTCCCAACTCTGCTAGAGACACACAACACATCAATACATGTGTAGCTTTCGATGGAGTACTCCTCATGGATGGGGTAGTCACAAACACATAGTGAACAGATAACACGTACTAGATGCAATGGAATACTCCACATGAGTGTGACGATCATTGTAACAAGTTTATGAGAATGGTTCTATCGAGTGTCAAGTGGAATAGTCCACATAGGGGAGACAACGTTAACAACTTATACAACACATTTTCGAAAGAATATGTATTAGAACAACTGAAATAGTTCAACTGTCTTAATACAGTTTAAAGCAATATGCATTACATGCGTCCAAAGAATAGTCTTACAAACAAATACAATACATGTGTGAAAACATGTTTTCCTGTTATCATGCTTTTGAATTAATTGAAAGTTCCAGGACACATTGGTACACCATTACATCACCACTGCTCGCTCCTCAAGGAAAAGACTACAGACTCTGAAAGTTATGTGAGATGAGCCACGTGAAAAATATTTTTCATGTACAAATGATGGGTATATAGAGCCAAGGGTGAAAATGACCCTTTTGATTGTTCAACTTCCATCATGACCGTTTGACTCACATGACTCTTCAAATTTACATGAATCTTCAACTTTACATGTGGGTCTCTTGGACTTCCACATTATAGTACATTGATTACAATAGTATGGACTTGAGACGAAAAAGCTAGTATGTTCATGTTGCTAGTGGTGTCCATCTTGAGCTACAATGTTCCTGAGTGGTGGGTGTGCTCTTGGTGTATCATAGCTTCACCTCTGCATGGCAAGGTGTGTAGAGTCTTCGATGGTCTTTGTGTTTGCTTGATGTTGCATGTGCATGTCTCTCCTTCAACTGTATTTGTCATGCTCCATGTTTTTGTTCATTCGTGAAAAATTATCCCTGCATGCGCTCCATGTTCATCTCGTTCATCGTCATGCCATATATCATCCATGTACTTGTATCTACAATTGCTCATGACGAGACAAAATCAAATCCATAAATCTCCTAGTCTACCATGATTCATTATCTTTCACTTTCAGATGCAGGTGCCCAAGAGAGAGGACAAGGCTTTGAAACTACGCATAACACATTTCATGCCGGGATGTGGGCTCCGTGCACTATCAATGAAAATTGTGCAGAGGTTACTAGGAGGTTGAGATGGGAAGTCCAGATCAACTGTGACTATCTACAAGATTTAACTTGGTTGGAGGGTAGATCTGCGCAATTTTTCTATGGAGACAATGCATGCAGCAGGGAGACATTGGCAATGAAAACTGCATAGATTCTCTGGGTGAGCTGGCAGCGGGTTGCGGGAGGCTGCTAGTCAAAACTACGTAGAGCTGTTAGGTTAGCCTACACAACATCCTTGTGCAGTTTATGGGCTGAGTGGGATGATGGGAAGCTTGGAGGCATCGCATGAAAAGTGTGTAGTTTTCCGGAGGAGCAACAGGTCGGCTGACAGGGTGACTGGATGACAGAACTAGACAATTTTTTAATGTAGTGTAGTGACAGGCAGTGGGTGTTTGTGTGGCATGTCTATGTAATTTCTTTAGATAGCGGAAGCGGGCATGCTTGGAAGCTTCTACACAAATTTTTGGAGGAGTGAGGCCTAGGGTCACTACTCGATCAAACTGTCTACTTGACCAGCTGGTGGTTTGATGCATTTTCTTGCGAGCAATGCAAATTGAGATGGCTTGTTGAAAAACTTTTGCTTGTTCTGGGTGACAGTTAGTCAGGTCGTCTCGTGGATTGCACAGTGCCGACTGCCTAGGAGGCAGCCTCACTCTTTGCTTGATTTTAGGCAACAGTACATGTTCACTGAGGGTTGAGACTGCACAATGCAACTCAGTGAAGGTTCAGTTGTTGGAGGGTGGTTCGGTCGACAGAGTTTCAACAAAATGACCAAGTGTGTGAATGAGTGACTTTGTACATGCATGACCTTGTGAGCACACACTCAACATGACTTGATGACAAGACACCTCAAACCATCAAGACACCATGCGCTTAGTGTGACTGACCGATGGTTGTGAGCGACAAGCTTGACACTTGTGATAGATCATTGAACAACCATGACGACACTTGCATGACATTGCATACAACTTCGTGTGTGAGTGTGACGAATATTAAAATAGGGAATACAACTTGTACACACGAAGAGGGACTCTATGCATAGCCAGAACATGGCTGCAAGCATGACATTGTGACCAACATGATAAAAGATGTCTAGTGAACGGTCAAGCGAGGAAGGTGCAAGACTCAACACAAGCTCGTAAGATGAGCCCGAGTGCTTGAAAACATCAAGGAAAAACCTAATAAAGGCTTCGAAATTGGATGCAGGCCAAAATTTTGGAGTGCGTTACAGCCGCTACAACACTTGGCAACACACCGGTTGAATTCCAACTTCTCTGTTTTGGTTCATTGACAACACAGGGCCTTGCTATTTCAGGGAGTATTGAATCATTGTGCAGGCTACTTTGTCTTCCCCACTTGCCCCATAGACAGACATGGTTCAACTTTCACCAACTCAATCAAACACAAAAACAAGTTTCATCTTGATCATAGTGTTTCGAAATCGGGAAGGGTAGTTTCGCTCGCAAGTTAAAATTTTTTAGAGTATAAGTTTTCATCTTTGGTGTCACTCTGCTGCCAGCATGCCTTGATAGTACCTTGACAGAGTCACATAGGAACACACACATTTCTCCACTTCCAGAGAGCCTGTTCAGTAGCTCGGTGGAGTTGCATGCTTCACCTCTCTATGCAGGAAGCCTTTCTATTCTTTCAACTTTATATTTTTTTTTAAGAGGACTGTGCATAGGCACTTATTTATTTCTATGGTGGAAGAGGGATCCCAACTTATTTAGAGCATAAGAGGTTGTTCTTTCAGAGAAGCATGTAAGACCTCTGAAATAGGTTTTCTCATTTATATTTTCCGCTTCTCCATTTCTACTAGTTGGATGGGCTTGAACACATAGAGTAGAATGGTGAGTATAGGCATGGGGTTTCCCATTGTGGACACAAGTTCATGGTTGGAACCAAGCTTCCCTTGCAGATGGATCGTATTTTCTGTCAATACATCTTCAACTAAAGGTTATAACCAAGCACAAAGAAGATGAAGCCAGGATTGGCAAAGTGCTGCAGTGTCACAAGACTCTTTACATCTCAACCACATATTCATTCAAAAGCCAGAACTCAATAGAGAGTAGCACTTATTTACAAGAAAAAAAAAATGATACTAAGAAAACAAAACAAAATGAAATGAAAATAGTAAGAAAAGTGAAAATACAACAAGCAATAAATAGAGTATGTACATGGCGCGGGGCATGGCTCTGACTTACTGAAAGTAGTATTTGAGATCTTGGCCATTGACAGGAAGGTTGTCAATCCTCCCATCAAGTGATTGTGGATGGTATGTGTGTGGGCCAAACTTCTCATCGACAGTGTACGAACCAATCCACAAGGATTGGAACTTCATACGTTTGCCTTTTACTTCATGGGGTTTGTCCCATTTCAAGATCAAGTCACCAACATTGAAGTTAGTCTTCCTGACATACTTCTTATTAAACCATCTCTTGATACAGTTCCAGTGGAGTGTAAATTTTTCTTTTTCTTTCATCCTTTCTTCCTGCAGCTTGTGAAGTGTATCCATCCTACATTGAACTAGCAGACAAGGCTTGCCTTGGGATTCTTGGGACAATTGGAGTGCAGGAAAGTAGATGTTTTGTGGTAAGATGGCTTATTTACTATAAACTAGGAAGTATGGAAAAGTGTTCAAAGAGGGTTTAGGTGTTACGAAGTCAAACCATAAGGCATTTGTCAAGGCAGAGTAGTACTTACATTTATTAGAGTAAATTGTCTTATTGATTATGTAGATAAGGTTTTTATTTGTGGATTTGACGAGACCATTTCCCTGAGGGTAATAGTTAGATGAGTGTTTCAACACAATACCATATTGAAATGCAAAATCATAAAGTTTCAAAGATGAAAAGTAAGTTGCATTGTCAAACAAAAGTGATACCAAAACTCCAAAGAATCAGATGATGTTTAGTTGGAGGAATCTGATGACTTCCTGGTCATTCACTTGCTTGAGTGGAACTGCTTTTGTCCACTGCGTGAAGTAATCAGTTGCTATCAAGATGTAGTGGTGTTGTTTTGAGTAATGTGGGAAAATTTCCCCAATGATGTGCAGGCCCCATTTTTGGAATGGTTCAGTCACTACAACAGGGTGTAGTCGGGCTGTTGACCTTCGTGTTCTGTTAGCAAATCATTGACAGACCAGGTACTTTCAGGCGTAAGTGTGTGCATCCTTGAACAATGTTGTCCAGTAGAATCCAGCTCACATAACTTTTTGCATAGTGGTGTTTCCCACAAAGTGGCCCTCGGCTGGTCCATCATGCATATCATGCAATACCTTCTCTGAATCATGTGCCTTTGGGCACCTAAGAAAAATCTCGTTAGTCTCCTTTCTGTAAAGCACTCCATGAACCAACTGATAGGATAAAGATTTGAGTGTCCTCTCTTGGCTCATGGAGAAGTGAGAGGGTATGGTGCCATGCTCAAGGTACTGGTGCACATATTTGTACAAAGAATTTCTGCATGCAAAGGGTGCTGCTTTCTCTAAATCATACATTTCGATTTCTTGCTCCCAACCAGTGAGCTCTTCTTCTTCCTCCTGTCTGTGGACTTCCTCGAATGCGATTCTGTAAAGACCATGACCCTTGATAGTGTGAACTGGCTTTATTTCAAGATCATACTCTTGCAATCCTATCATCCAGTTCACACGTCATTCACCCAACTCTTAGTGTACAAGTAATGAGCAGACTGCTAGGTGAGGCATGTAGACTATGCAATGGTTCGTCAACATGTAGGGCCTGAAGTGTTTCACTGCCTTGTATACTGCGTATGATTTTTAGTCAATGGCGGGGTAGTTGAATTCGAGTCCCTGCATGCTTGTGCTCATGAAGGAGATGGGATGTTCATCATTCAGCTCATCCTTTCAAGTGAGTATTCCAGCAAGAGAGTTATCGGAGGTGAAGGTGTATAGCAAGAAATATTTGTTAAAATTTAGGATGTAAAGTGCAGGAGTTTCTACTATAGCCTGCTTAATATGGGTGAATGTGTTATTTTCCCTCTTTCCCAAGTTGTAGACTACATCCTTCTTGATAATGTGTTGCATTAGTTTTACTATCTGCACACAGTCCGAGATGAACTTTTAGAGGAAGTTTATCTTTCCCAAGAAGGACTACATTTTTTTTTATTGGTTGGGTGAGGGATCTATGTAATGGCCCAGACCCAGTTTGGATCAACCTTGATCCCACTTTTGGCAATGATGTGCACAAGGAGGTTGCCCTCAGACACTACAAATACACTCTTTTTGGAATTCAAGGAAATCCTATATTTCTGGCATCGCTCAAATATTTTCTTTAGATGCATATGTGGTCTGACTATTTTCTAGAAAATACAGTCACATCATCAAGGTACACTACTACACTTTATCTAATGATTCCATAGAAGGTGATGTCCATGGCATGCTAAAAGGTTACGCTTGCATTCATGATCCCAAACAACATTTTTCTGTATGTGAACATACCCCACTTGGTACGGAAGGTTGTTTTGATTCAATCAGGTTCTGCTTTCAGGACCTGATTATATCCTGAGAACCCATCAAGTAAGGAAAACATATCTGCCTTAGATATTATCTGTAAAATATGCTTCATAGATGGCACGAGGTAATTGTGTTTGTTTGAGGTGTGGTTCAAGTTTTGGAAATCAATGCACAAGTGGATTTCCCCTGACTTGTTATGTACAAGAATAAGGTTAGAAACCCATGTGGAATGATGAACTCTGTATATGATCTGTGCATCCAACAACTGGGTCATCTCTTTTTGTATAAGGGGTTCAGTGACGAATGTACTTTCTTCATCTTCTACTGAAATGGTTTGACCCCATCCTTGATTGGAATCACATGTTGGATTATTTGCATGTCGTATGTTTTCAGATCATCATATGTCCACATAAATAGATATCGGTACTATTTGAACATGCAAACAAAGGCTTACCACTCCTGTTGTGTGCAACATGTATCGAGATTGACGAACTTCAGATCTTGTTCTATTCCCAGGTTTATCTGTTCATGCATCATGGCGGAGGAGTGGGTTTTGTTGTTCCTTGGCCCCTGAAAGTGGTTTTGCAAGTCATAGAGGCTTTCCAAAGATGCCACACCCTTAGGGATGAGGTTTCCTTTCTTGTCATCAGCCCCAACTTGCAGAGACTACTCATGCTCGTCTTCATCAATCGTTGTGTCTTTGAAGACATCAACGCTGGCCATGAAGTGGAGTATCCATTGATCATCATAAAAAACACATAGATTAGTTATGTTATCATGGATAGAAGGCTTATAAAAAATTTCAACAGTAAATCTATCCCTAAGTGGTGACATGCTAGAAGCTATGTTTGGTAAAGCATTGGCAGCTGGGTTACGTGTTCTTGGCACAACAGTGATATTAAATGCTTGAAAGTTAGAGAGTAGTTGCCATACCAATTGCTGCTAACTTTTGAAATGAGGTGATAAACAATGTATGGTGTTACATACTTGTCATTCCACTATTTCCACTTTGAGCACAACAACATTAAGCACAACAACATTGAGGCTAATGGTTTTTTGCAAGCCCAACACGAGTGCTTCGTATTTAGCAATGTTGTTTGTGCACTCCAACTCCAAGTGGATTGAGATCAAATGTTTCCTGTGTTTAGGGTCAATTAAGACACACCCACCTCTGGAGCCATCCTGTTTCTTTGATCCATCATGGTCCATAGATCATATGTACATAGATTGTTTGACACGCTTGTACTACTTCTACTGTTACTGCCACTAGTGTTACAATGTGTTATACAAGTTTCATTTCCATTAGTTTGGTAAGGAAGGAGACCCAACTACATGTTTCGTGGGGTTGGAGTTGGCTATGTGAGATAACAACCCAATGTTGTTTCCAAGAGGCAGTTTTCGAACATGAGCTCGTGAAAGCCACCAGTTCTTTCTTGCCATTAATGGGAGTGATGTTGTGCCTAATGTATCTCTAGGATAACACTTGGATTTGATTTATTTTGCCCTGATACAGAGGCCACAAGTGTGACCAGTCTATAGAAAAGTACCCATTCAACTTGCTAGACCAATCTCTTGCTGAGCAGTAAGCCATATGCTTTTGATATGTCCATAATAATAATGTTTATGCACTAGTTAACTTGGCCATCATGAGATAAATGAATGATCACATCTCAAAGTTCACCAATGGCTAGTACACATGTTCGATCGAGTTGGAAGATCTGTGCAGATGTCTTGCTCCATTGTGCATTGATCTTCCTTGCAATGGAGAGCATAATGCCATTGGTTGATGCGCTAGAATTAACCAAACAATTGTGAATGTTGTAGTTAAATATTTCAAATGAAAGCAAGAATGGGGGGAACACAAAGTTTGCTTCTTCTATCCAAAGTGTCTTGAGCATAGTTGTGAGTGAACCGGGAGATGTTCTCGCTCCCTTGCAAGTAGAGGTTGTGCTGTCTAGAGATGTTTGCCACAGTGCACGTAGCAGAATATTTCACTGACTTTGAATCTTAGCCAACTCGAACAAACTGATGTTTCTGTGAGTTTTCTTCATGACTTCCACAATGTTGTAGTCAAGAGCGGGTAGACTCACCGAGATGTCCGGGGTCAGACTTGTGTTCATACTGTCTGGCGAAGTGTTATGTAGTTTACTACTCATGGACTTACTCTTGTCCGTTGCTTTCTTCCTGAGCTTGATTTGTGTTTTCTTTTTTCGGACAGTTGGTGGATCAACCTTCCTTAGCAGTTCAAGATTTTCTCACATTTCCTCAAATGTAGGGGGAGTCCCTTGACTTCTAAGATTGTATCGACCATTTTACTTTAGGGGATGCTTCTCGGTGTTTGTCTTCTGCGCTACTTGCGATAAATGATACATGTTGATTACTTGCTTAGTACTAGGTGGTGAAGCATCTTCATCATTGTCTTTATCTCTCAGCTGGCATTGCGTACTGCTCACTACATTTAGTGTGCAGTTGCATACTGAGCCTACAACTCATTTCCCTTCTGAATAAGACCCTTCCAGGTGATCATTTTCATGGAATGAGCAAAATTCATTATTTGTGCACTGTTCTAACTAGAACACTGAGCTAGAGTACTTCTTAGTTTAAGCTAGGAAGTGGTTCCTGCCTAATGCAATGCTTCCTTTTTGTTTTCTGGGTGGTCAGATGCTCGCAAATGTGTTGATCATTCGTTGTTTCAGCTCAGACACTTTTGTTGTCAATTTCTTGACAAGACGAGTAAGGGTTTCAATGTCACTAGATTCCTTTTCTTTAACCTTTCTCGCCACAGCCTAGGGCTTCTTGCTCACATCCGTGGAGTACTTCGCTGGTTCATCATCCTTGATGACTCCAATCATGCACATGTTTTTCTCCACAATGACTGCCTCTTCGCAATTTTCTGATAACATTGGTTTCGAAACTCGCTTGACAAATTGCACAATGTTAGTTGGCAGTGCGGACATATGGTAGTCAACAATGATGGAGTCATGAGGTTGTGTGTCCGCTAAAAACTTGTTCATTATGTGTAAAATCCTATGATTGAAATCTTTTACCTTTTCTTTTTCCTCCATCTTCAAGCTGCCTAACTCTTTGAGCAACATGGTCAAGGTCTTGTCATCATAAATTTTTTCCAGAAGCATCCTTTTGAACATACCCAAGTTATGGATGGAGTTGAAAGGAAGGCTATGATACCATACTGCTACGCGGCCATCCAAGGTACATAGAAACAATCTTCATGAAACTTTTTCGTACCGTACCTCGAGTGTCTGCAACTGTAGGTAGAAGTTGTCTAAGTGATCTTCTACCTTCATTGCTCTGTCAGGGTCATACTTTGTGAGAATTCTCTCCAAACACTTTGGCATCCTATGCAAAGAACCCGGGAGAGCCAATGGTCCCTAAGTCATCCATTCCAAGTTTTGGTCAACCATGTCTTCTTCTTCTTCGTCCTCCTCCTCTTCTTCAGAATTTGACGGTTCCGGATCTAAGTCTAATGGTTTGCCTTTTCCTCTTCCTCCTCCACTGCCTTCCCCTCTATCTCTTCTACCATAATCTGACCCAAAGATCATGAGGGTGTCTTGTTCTCCTTGTTGTAAGACACAAGGTTCCTATCCATTCTCAACAACTTCCGCCAAACCTTCGAGTGTGCCAAGAACTGCTTCTTCCACTGACGAAACAAAAACTCTTGTGGGAGTGGTCATTGGCTTCCTTTATGTGTATGGAAAATATTGTATTCCTGGGATTGGTTTGATTTACTTTGTAAACTGATGGGTGATGGGACAGATAGAGTGGAGGTTTTGATGCAAAATTTCATGTTCACGTTTAGGAGGTGAGGAGTAACCAACTTCAAAGTTGTGCATAGGTGAGAGGGAGTGCAAGTTACTGCCTTGACTAGATGATTGATAAGTGGGGGTGACAAGAAATTCAACCATAAAAAACTGGAGGCACTCCTTCCAGTGCCAGAAATGTTGATGCTACTGGACCCGGCAATATTTAGGGGATCTCCCAAGTGTGAAGTCCCAACTAGACCTCACATCATTTGGTGTAGGAGTCCCATTGGGTATGATGGCCTGGTTGCCATTATCTTAAAGGTTTTCATTGGCTCTTTCTTGTCAGCACATCAAAGTGGTCTCCTTTGTCTTCGAACAACGAGGTTTGTGTGTCTAGTGAGTGCTTAGTGTTACTTGTGTCAAGGTTCTTTCACCATAGAGGGAGAGGGTGGGAATGAGTTTCAAGTCGAAGGGGAATAGTACCAACTTTGTTAGAGACACACAACACAAGACATGCATAACTTCTGGTGGAGTAGTGCACATGGATGATGCAATCACAAACACACAATGAATGGATAGCATGTACAACACTCAATGGAATAGTCCACACAAGTACGGTGGTTGTTATAACAAGCTTATGAGAATGGTTTAGTCAAGTGTCCAGTGGAATAGTCCACACAGGTGAGACATCATTAACAAATTATACAACACATTTTCGAAAGCATATGTATTAGAACAACTAAAATAGTTCAATTGTATTAATACATGTTAAAGCAACATGCATTACAAGTGTCTAAAGAATAGTCTTACAAATGAATACAATACATGTGTGAAAATGTTCTGGCCTGTTATCAAGCTTATGAATTAAGAAAAAGTTCCAAGACATATCAGTACACCATTACATCACTAACCTCGATATCGAGGCATTGGAGCCACTGCTCACTCCTCAAAGAAAAGACTATAGACTCTCAAGGCTATGTGGGAGGAGCCAAGGTGAAAAGTCCTTTTCCTGTACAAATGAGGGGTATATGTATCCAAGGGTGAAAATGACCCTTGTGACTGTTCTACTACCCTCATGAATATTTAACTTACATGACTCTTCAACTTTACATGTGGCTCTCTTGGGCTTCCCCGTTACATTACATTGATTACAACAGTATGACCCACATTAGTGATGTGGCCGAGATGACTCATGACATGAATCGACACAACAGAGCTAGTATGTTCATGCTGATGGTAGTGTCCATGTCGAGCTGCAGTGTTGATGAGTGGTGGATGTGCTCTTGGTGTATCATAGCTTCACCTTCGCATGGCAAGGTGTGTAGAGTCTTTAATGGTGTTGGTGTCACTTGATGTTGCACGTGAATGTCGCTCCTTCGCTTGTACTTGGTATGCTCCATGTGTTTGTCTGTTCATGAACAAATCTCCTTGCATGCGCTCTATGTTCATCACGTTCATCATCACGCCATGTCTCATCCATGTACTTGTATCTGCAATCACTCATGACGAGACAATATAAAATCCATAAACCTCCTTGTCTACCATGATTCATTATCTTTCGCGTTCAGATGTAGGTGACCGGGAGAGAGGACAAGGCTCTGAAACTGCATAGAGTGAATTTTAGGTCAGGATGCGGGCTCCAAGCACTGTCAATGAAAATTGCATAGAGGTCATTGGGAGGCTAAGATGGGTAGTCCAGATTAGTAGTGACTGTCTGCATGATCTGTCTTGGCTGGAGGGTAGATCTGCACAATTTTTCCAAGGAGACAGTGTAGGCAATAGGGGGACACTGGCAGTGAAAACTGCGTAGATTCTCCGAGGAGGCTAGCAGAGGGTTGTGGGAGGATGATAGTAAAAAATGTGTAGAGTTGGGAGGATGGATTGCAGGACATTCCCGCATAACTTTTGGGTTGAGTGGGATGTTGGGCAGCTGGGAGGAAAGCCATGAAAATTGTATAGTTTTAAGGAGGAGCAGTAGGCCAACTGACAGGGTGACTAGCTGATAGAATTGCACAATTTTTTAGGGTAGTGCAGTGATAGGCATCAGGTGTCTTCTTGGCATGTCTGCACAATTTCTTCAGTTAGTGGAAGCGAGGATTCTTGGTAGCTTACGCACAATTTTTTCAAGGAGTGAGGCCTAGGGTCAGTACCTGGTCAAAATCTCTGGTTGACTAGCTAGAGGCTTGATGACTTTGTTTGCGGGAAGCACCGATTGAGATGGCTTGCTGAAAAAATTCTGCACTATTTTGGGCGACAGTGAGTTAGGTCAACTCTAGGATTACATAGTGTAGACTGCCTAGGAGGTAGCCTCAATCTCTACGCAATTCTAGGTAGCAGTACATGTTTAGTGAGGGCTGAGATTGCGTAATGCAGCTCAGCGAAGGTCCGGTTGTTGGTGGGTGGTCTAGTTGACATATTTTCAACAAAATGACCAAGTGTGTGAATGATTCACTTGGTACATGCATGACCTTGTGAACACACACTCAACATGACCTGATGACAAGACACCTCGAACCATTAAGACAACATGTGCTTAATGTGACTGACTGATGGATGCGAGCGATAAGCACAAAATGTGTGATAGGTTGTTGAAAAACCATGATGATACTTGCGCAACATTGCATACAACTCCCTGTGTGAGTGCGTTAGATGTTTACATAGCAAATACAACTTGTACACATGAAGAGAGACTCTGTGCATAGCAAAGACATGGCTGCAAGCATGACATTGTGACCAACAGTCTAAAACATGTCTAATGAACAGTTGAGTGAGGAGGGTGAAAAGAATCAACACGATCTCACAGGATGAGCCTAAATGCTTGCAAAAATCAAGGAAAACCCAAGGAAGGATCCAAAATTAGATGGAGGCCAAAATGTTGGAGAGTGTTGCAGCCACTACAATAGACTATGAGCACACTAATCAACTACTAGACTTTAAACCATAACCACTTTGACCCTCTTACAATCACCCCCTAACGCTATATGACCTTGAATGTTCTAACTCTTTAATACACCATAATCCTCAATCATTATAACCCTAGACAAGTAATTTTATGAACCTTGACATGGTTAATCCTTGGAAAAATCTCTCTGTCACACACTATGTCATCAAAGATGTAGAAATTTGATAGAATTACAATTGCTCAAGAAATTTAGTCTAAAATAAAGAGACACAATTATACACTACTAATCAATGAAATGAAATTCACAATTTAGAAAAACATGCATAGACATCCATTATGAAAAATCACAAATACATAGTGATTTCTAGGGGAACCCAAATTGGAAAAACCCCTCAAGCATCTTCGAAATAATTAGACGAATAGAGAATCTATTACAATTACTAGATCCAACTCTGAGTTCAACCTGAAAAAGAATAATTGTTCTCTCTTATCAATGAACAATTGTAGCCAACACTTGGCCAAATATCAACTCACTTAGCCTCCTATTTCCTTGCACAAATCCTGGGGAAATTATCCCCTATTATTTAGGAATTTCCCCCAAATTTATTGTGTAATTCCCAAGGATGGATTACTTGACCTCATGCAACACTTGTACACTCATGATAGTTTACAATTATTGTTACACTACCTTGTCATCTCCACTTTAGTTGAGGAGCTGGAATTCCTTGCTTGCACTAGCTATTTTGGGATGATTGATCAGTTAACTAACAAATCTCTGAGTTAGATTGTTGTCCCACTATACAACTAACTTTCAACTTACTCTAATAATAGTTAGAGGTCAATTAACTGAATACAACTGAAATCACTGAACTTGATTACTAAAATTTAGCAATCACATGTGCATAACTGAACTCCAATCCATCTAACTTGAATTTACTAAGCTAACTAACAGATAAGATCCATGCCACACTAGTTAACTGCCTCCAAGTTGTCCTATTCATGTGGAAATTCTATTTTACTCAATTTGACTAAGGCTAATGTCAAATGGAGCCTTTCTTGTGACATTTTGTCAGCGCTCCCTCTTAGCAAGAAAGGGATTTTTCACCACCCCTATCCTGCATCCATGTAATTCAAATTTACCTCTTCATAATGCCTTTGCAAAGATGTCAACATCTTGATCGTCAGTTGGAATGTACTGTAGAAACATAATTATCCTCTACACAAAGTCACACAAATGATGATACTAGACATCAATGTGCTTACACCTGTCATGAAATACTGGATTCTTAGAGAGCTTAATGAAACTTTGATTATCACAATACATCACTATTGGGTTCATCTCCTCACTAAATACTCCCAAAAGTATTTTCCTCATCTAGATTGTTTCACATGTTGCTTGAATTGCAGCCATGTATTCAACCATTATTGAGGTAAGCACCATGGACCTCTACTCCTGATATACCAGGAAATAGCTGCACATACAACACTAAAGATAGCTCCTAATATACTTTTCCTATCTGATGGACTCCCTGCCCAATATTCATTGGTGAAGCCTTGGAGCTTTAATCCCTCTATCCTCTTGTACCATAATCCATACTCAGTAGTGCCTTTGAGGTACCATAACAAATGATTTTGTTTCTTCCAATACAGTTTGGTAGGCCTCACCATAGCTTGGCCAAGCTAGTTTACTGCATAGCACATGTTGGATCTTATGTTTACCATATACATCAAATACCCCACAATTTTCCTCTAAATGGTAGAATCAACCTATTCATATGAAGTGGAATTCTCCTTCCTCTGGTTTGTATCTATAGGCATGTCCATTGGCTTACAATTATCCATGTGAAATATCTGAAGTATTTCAAACCCATACTTCCCCTGTGACACAAAAAATTCACCATCACCTTGTCATGCTTCTAGCCCAAGGAAGTAATGCATGAGGCCCATGTCTTTCATCTCAAATTCCCTTGCAAGATCCTCTTTGCAAGAGAGGAGAAAATACTAATCACCTGTTAATATTAAATCATCAACATATAAAACAAGAATAAGAAACTTACCATCTACCACAATGTGATAGAGGTTCACATCTACTTCACTTGTGGTGAAGCCCAAAGAACTGAGATAACTGTCGATCTAAGTGTACCATTCTCAGGGTGCCTATTTAAAAACATACAATGCTCTCTTGAGTATGCACACATGCGACTCTTGATCATATGTGTCAAATCCTTCTAGATGCTCTATGTAAATTTCCTCCTCAATAACACCATTGAGAAAGGGGGTCTTCACATCCATCTCATGGATTTTCCACCCCATCTATGTAGCCAATGCTAGAATGGATTTGATTGAGGAATATCTTGAAATAAGTGAAAACATTTCCCCATAGTCCACACCCTATATCTAAGAGAATCCTTTGGCCATAAATCTGGCCTTGTACTTCTCGATTATCCCATCCACTGCATGCTTCACTTTGTAAATCCATCTCAAACCAACCACTAATTTCCCTTCTGGTCTAGGCACCACCTCCCATACACTATTCTTCATGATGGATTCATATTCTTCCACCATGGAATCTACCCAAATTGGTTGAGCAAATTCTTCCTCAAATGAGGAAGGCTCTTCCTCAATGAGCTTGGTCCTGAGAGCCATGTCACCCGTGTACTTATCAGGTGACCTCCTCTACATGCGCTATGATGTGCAGGCTCCCACATTCTCCCATGCATCCTGCAACAATATATCAACTTCTTTGGTTCTATTTCTCCTCTCTCTGGAATATTTTGGTTGATTGGGTGCCTCTACTCTTCCTCTACTCTGCTCCTTTGCATGTGGCTACTCCACAACCTCTTGAAGCTCATCCTGAGACTCCTCCTTTGGAGCTATAAGCTCCTTCTCCAGTGGGATACTCACCTCTCATTCCAAAGAGAATATCATAGCCTTATCCTCATCGAACTTGATATCTCTCCTTATAGTTGTTATCCTTAGTGAAGGAAAATACACCCAGTAATTGTGTGATGTTTCAGTGTATCCAACAAAAACTCCCAACTGTACTATAGGATCAAGTTTCTTCCTCAAATATTTGGAGACATGACACTAAACTAAAGCTTCAAAAATTTGGAAATGAGACACATCGGGCTTTCTCCCTGAGAAATATTCCTCCAGTGTGATCATACCAAGTATCCTATGAGGACTCCAATTTTGTAAGTAGACTACGGTTTTTCATGATTATGCCCATAGATGTAATGGAAGACCTTGATCATGAATCATGGTCATTCCTTCTCCCACGATGCTTTTGTTCTTCCTTTCAGCTACCACATTTTTCTATGGCTTATGGCGTGATGTCAACTCCCTTCGAATAACTTCTTTTACACAGAACTATTTCAAGGCATGCAAAAAAAATTCACCTCCATTGTTGCTCCTGAGAGCCTTCACCTTATTCCCAATCGCCTTCTCAACTAATGCCTTGAACTAAACAAATTTTGTGAAAACTTCAACCTTCTTCTACATGAGAAATATCTAGAATTTCATAGATAAATCATCAATAAAAATAACATAGTATTTATGGATTGTTGTGGAAGCTATAGAAAAGGGTCCACAAAGATTAGAGTGGCTTCACTCCAAGATTGTATTTTTTCGGAAATCTCGATGATGGAATGTGGATTTGGCATATTTCCCCAATGTGCAACCTGTTCTTGGGAAAAGTATCCAATTCGGAATGCCCCTATCCCACTCTAAGAGGTGATAGTGCCTTAGCAACAAACGCAGTAAACTACCTAAGTATTCTTCTTTATGAAATGTAAATGAGGAGAAAGGATCTAACTAACTTGTGTCTTTCGCTAGTTTTGTTTATCCAATTGCTCCTCTCTTCAGTAGCTCCCAACTCCCAGCTCTCTCACTGGCCCAGCTTCACCGAATTCCTGCAAGAACACAAGAGAGAGAAACTGCAAGAAGATACAGATATACATTCATAAAAAGCTCAAGATCAGATTAAGCTAAACATGTAAGCATAACAAAACATCATTGATATACAACATGTAGGAGAAACTCAAATAGTTTATTGATAGAGTAATAAAGTCCAAGAGGAGATACAACCAAGTGAGGCCCGATCCAGCATCTACCTCCCAGCAATGGAATCCCTTCCTCTCCTCCAACAAAGCATAAATCACCCAATGTACTAATCTCAATCTCAAACCAACAGCAATTCTCTGCAAAGTACAAAATTGCAGCCTCCTGAACCTCTGGGTGAGAGATCCATATATAGATGTAAGCAGAGAGGATGAGTCAACTTATGTTTTGACTTGTGGCTTCTCTCTATCAGTTCTTGCTTCCACTTGGAGGTTGAGAACCTCTTACTCATCACTAGTCGAATCCATTGAGGCAAGTGTCATTGGAGAAGATTCTGGAAGCTTCCAGGGTCTTTCCACCTCGTTGAATGAGCTTGCCATTTGTCATTTCCCGCTCAGCGCACCCTGGTAGTGCTTCCACCTGCGTTGCAGTGCACCTAGCAAGTGTAACTTCTGCATTTCAACGCAGGCAACTAGTGGAGCCTCTGAATTGATCCTGAATTGACTATTTCTGAGTGGTTTTTGATGGAGAACTTCTGGGAGAAGCTGTCATTGGTTGACCTTGTTCCTTTAGGAGCTGTAACAACATCTTTAGGGACTTTGGATCCCTTGAATTATGGACATTTCATGCTTATAGATGTAAGGCACAAAAATGTCTATAACACAACCTTTGCAGACATCCTACTACTCAAGGGAGCCTTTAGGGAAACCATTGGTTATTTTCTACATGAGTTTTAAAGGAACATGGTGTAAATGACCCAATATCTTGTGCCATAGTTCTCCAACATCACGACTCTGCACTTTTTCTGCCTTACTACTCAATGCGGTGCAATCTACCACTCCAAGTTTGTATAGTTTCTTCACATGAACCACTATCTTCTTCACTTGTCTGATAGCTATGTGTCTCATAAAGGATTTCCCTTTATTGAAAATAACATCTAGCCATGATCCTCTAATACTACTACAGAGATCAAGTTCTTCTTCATCCCACGTACAAAGATAACATCTTTGAGGTGAAGAGGAGAGGCTTTCTCACTCTCAAAGGTGACAATACCAATTCCTATAGCATTGTACCTCCCATCATCCCCATTTCGATATGCATCTGGAGATCCTTATCCTCTAAACTAGTAAAAAAACTCCTTTCACCCTATCATATGGAATGAGGCAACAAAATGAAGATACCACACACTCCCATAATAGTGTTGGCCATGCATGGTATTAGGGTGAAGTCTAATTTGAATTGTGAAGCCAGTTCTTCACCTTCTCCTCCTCTTGAAGGATTCTTCATAGAATTCTTGTGTGGACATTTTATTGCATAGTGTCTGAGTTTGTGGTAGTGGAAGCATTTTATCTTAATCATGTCTTTCTTCTTGCCATTATTTTGGCTGGACTTAGGTTTCCCCTAGGTATTCTTCTCTTTGTCATTCTTCCCCTTTCCAACCAATGCAAAATTCTCTTCATCCTTAGATTTGGATGATGTTCCATCTCGATGATTTATCCTAAACTCTTCTTAAAACAAATCAGACCACAACCTTTCCCAATTTAGTAATTTTTCCCTTCCATTCATAACGTCCTAGTAGATTTTCCAGGATTTTGGAAGGCCTATAAGAGCTAGGATCACCAGGTTATCTTCTACAACATTCACACCAACCCCTTCAAGCTCATCCTGAATGTTTCTAAATCTTGAGAGATACTGCAGAATAATATCATTCTTCTGCATCCTAATGTTTCAAAGTTTGTATTTTAGGGCCAATTTCCTATGGTCACTATTATTTTTGAATAGCTTAGTTAGTGGTTTCCACATAGAAAATGATGTCTCTTTTCCATGGAGATTTGAGATCACATGGTCTTTCATACCTTCCAGAAGAATTCTTCGGTCTTCAAAATGTCCTTCTTCCATTGGGCTACTTGTTGTGCATCCAACTGTGGAGGTCTTGCAATGTCAATTTTAACATATTCTAACACACCATTCTCATTGAGAACTTCTTCCATTTGATCCTTTCATTCTATGAAATTCAAGTTACCCTCCAGGGAATACTCCAATCTTAGCCCATTGAAAAACATCCTCTCGATCTTGAAGAAAAGTTGTTCCACAAAAAATGAAAATTAGACATTATTGAGAGACAAGTTAGAAATACTAGTTCTAATGTGAATTCTCAATCTCTGATACCATGTGAAGATTTGATAGAATTTCAACTTCTCAAGAAATTTAATCTAAAATCAAGTGACACAATTCTACTCTACTAGTCTGCAGAATGAAATTCACAATTTAGAACAACATGCATAGACATGCAATAAGAAAAATCACAAATACAGAGTGATTTCTAAGGGAACTCAACTAGGAAAGACCCCTCAAGCCTCTTTGCATTAATCATATGAATAAATAATCCATTACAATTGTTAGCTCCAGCTTTGAGCTCAACATGCAAAAGAATAATTGTTCTCTTTGCTCAGTGAACAATTCTAGCCAACACTTAGCCAAATACCAACTCACCTAGCCTCATATTTCCTTGCACAAATCTTGAGGAAATCAGCCCCCATTATTTAGGAATTTCCTTTAAAAGTGATTTCACAATTATCAAGGATGGATCAACTGACCTCGTGCAACACCTATACACTCAAGCTAGTTTACAACTACTGTTACACTACCTTATCATCTCCACTTCAGTTGAGGAACTCAAATTCCTTGCTTGCACTAGCTATTTTGGGACGATTGATAAATTAACTAATAGATATTTGAGTTAGAATCATGTCCCACTGCACAATTGACCTTCAACTGACTCTAAGAATAATTAGAGTTTAGTTAATTGAATACAATTGAAAATAACTGAACTGGATTACTAAAATTTAGTAATAACACATGCATAATTGAACTCCAAGTCCTCTAAATTGAGTTTAGTGAACTAACCAAGTGAAAAGATCCATGTCACAATAGTTAACTTCCTCTAATGTCTTGTTTATGTGGAAATTCAATTTTACTCAATTTGAATAAGGCTAAAGTCAAATTGAGCCTTTCTTTCTACATTTTGCAACAAAAGACATTAACCCCTAAGAGATATTATGGCCTTGAGTGCACTAATTGCTTAAGAAACAATTACAAGATCCATAAAATGGTAACCACATAAAAAATACTATCACACCTCAAAGACACTATTCCCTTAACAAAATATCATCACAAGCTCACTAACACCCTCATACACTTTAAATCATTATTATTATTAATTATATAAATAATTAATATATACATTTAAAAAAACATGTAGCAAGATTCTTAACTGTGGCTTATGTGTCTCAATTAATGACACGACCATATCAATTACTACAATTATGAATTTATATAGTTATAATGGCTTGAGGGATAGTTTACTGTCACATTGGACAATGAATCTCATCCTATTGTTTGCAATTCAAATACTCTATGGTACATTATCTATATTACAATGACATAGCCATGTTGTACAAAACCTTCAATGGAATTTCTTGATTATGACTCTTGCTCCATATGATGGCACTGTAGCTCTTATGCATTCTTCGCTCTTATATTGGTATTATTCTATACATCAGAAAGGATTGTCTCTTATGATATTGTGGTTAATAATATATTATAGTTCAACAATTATGTTATAGTGTCCAGATATATGATGACAATGACATCACTTTACTTATGACTGTGCTCTTATTTATAAGCTACATATGAATGTGTTCTGAACTCACCTCTTGACAATTATGAACGATTGATGGTAACTCTACAAGAAACAAAAATCTTGATTCACATAGGATGATGATATTTTATGATTCAATGTATAGTATTCTTATACAAGACATATTGAAAATATATTCTATGAAAACATGTGACAATGATCATGATATAATTCATATGGAAATGACCTTTTATAATGGTAATGATTTTACTCCTATGAAAGTCGCAGGAATGGAGAGCTAGTGTAGGAAGAGAAAGGATGGAGTAGGAATAAGAAGCTAGAACAAGAAAAGGAACCTGATGAAAATTCATCATGGGAGATAGTGAAAAGTATTTTGGGCATATGCGAGATGACAAAGTGTATATGCTTCAAGTTTCTAAGGTATCTGAATATTACATGGTATGCATAGTATAAAGAAATTGTTAGAATGATATGGTGTTTGATTTAGCTGCAACATTGGGATGGAAAGTTAAGCTTTGAGATATAACATGAATATTCCCTGCAAAAAGGTCTTGATTCATATAGTACTCTTGAGCAATGCATTCCAATCATATACATATGTGAGTAAGTTTTATTCCTAGTACATTTGACATACTAATACACTTTATAATTTGAATCTCATTGATATTTGGATATCCTTAATTTTTCTAAAGGTAAAGCATAGCGAGAAACATTGACTTTGATACATGGTAACTTGATATTGTTGTCAATTCTTATAATGAGTATGGTAACCCTAATGGAAATAGTGTCATTGTAAGATTGATACTCAAAATGTACTAACTATCTTCTTATTGATCTTGATAAGGCTTTGATAAGTTGTAACTATTATGATACTTAACAACATGGTAAATTTGACAATGAGATCAAAATGGATTCCCTGATTTGATGATGTTAGGACTTTGATGGAACTTATTATAGAACATGATAGAGATGTGATATTGAATGGAGGTACACTTGTCATCTACCCTAATTGTATGACATTAACCCTTGATGAATGATTGATGACATATACATGTATTACGGTGAAGCCAAATTGAATAGTTGATGATGACTTGTCATGATATAGTTTGAATCCATGATCTAATATATGACAATTTTATACCTATGAAGATGATATTAATGATTGATGACATGAGTATTATGTGATTGTACGGTCAGGAGCCAAGGATTTAGACCATTCGATGTTGTTAAAGGTATGACTTGTCATGGAAATGATCAATCATAAATATCATAATCATATATTGCATTAATGGATTATTATTGCTAGATATCTCGTATGATCGAAATGGATCTTAGTGTTATGAGATAGTCTTGGAATATAGCTATCTTCTAGATTTGCTATATAACTTCTATATATGGCATATGTGATAGAAAATAGAGAACTGCTACTCTAGAGAACTTCATAAGGCATTGTGATTGAAATCTTCAATGAGTTATTTGAGGTGATGCTGAATATGAACACTTTGATATGTTGCAAAGAGAAGAAGTGATGCTTCATCATAATTTCTAATCTTCAAAGAGTAGCTTGGATTGATGGATGTGACCCTCCTGGGTAAGGGACTCGACTAATCGAGAAAAATGAGGATAATATTCCACCCTCTTGAGCTCCAAGGGTGGGAATGTAGAATTAAGGGCTCCTCAGGTTGATAGACCTTTGGAAAATAGGATAGGGTGTGTATCCCTACCCTTGTGATAAGTTGATATCGCCTATTATTGCTTTGATAGAGTATGCCCATGTTGGCATCCTACACACAAGTTGGGCTTGTTGGCATTGGACTTCCATATCTGGATAATAAGTTGAGGTGACTTGAGATAGGGTGTGTATCCTTACCCATGTGGTAAGTCGATCTCGCTCAATGTTATAGACAATTTTGTGCCTTACAACAACAAGCATGAATTGTCAATAATCCAAGGGATCCAAAGTTCCCTAAACATGATGTTCCTACCCCTAGAGGAACAAGGTCAGCAAACCAACAGCTCTGAGATCAGTTCTCCACCTGAAAACACTCAAAAACAAGCAATCCTGAAATCAAAGCAGGTGCTCCACTAGGTTTCTGCGCTGAAACTCAGTTGCTCCATGGTGTACCTATGTTGCAAAGCAAGTGGGACAAAGGCCACCTGCGCTGAGCGAGATGGGACAAGTGGCACACTGAGTCATTGCTCTGGAATCTTCCAAAAATGACACTTGGATCAGGTATTTCGCCTTGTGATGAGTCAGAGGCTCTGTTTCTCCAAGTGGAAGCAAGGTTCTCCAAGTGGACTCAAGAACTGAAGATCAACTAAAGATTAACTGAAGAGAGAGAGGACACAAGGCAGCTACACATCAGTTGCAAGCTGACTCATCCTTTCTCAATTCATCTATATATTGAGCTCTCTCCTATGAGCTCAGGAGGCTGGAATTTTGTGCAAAGTAATGATATGCTGTTGGTTTCACTATTGAGTTATTGGGTGATTGTTTGAGAGAGGTGAAGTGGAGCAATTCTTTCTGCTGGGAGGTGTTGCTGGGTTGGAGCCTTCAATGGTTGTAATACTCTCAGAACCTTTATTTCTTCATTAATAAAATCTATTGAGGTTCTTCTATGTGCTCTTGTTTCAATAATATATTGTGATGATTGCATGTTTGGTTTACACTAATCCATGAACCAGTTATGATTGCATGCCTCTTGTAGTTTCCTTCTTTGTTATTTTGCAGGATCTCATTGTAGCTGGGCAAGCAAAAGAACAAGGAGCTAGGAGCAAGCGGCCAAAGAGAAGAGTTTGGATTCGACATTAAGTGCAAGGCAACGGTTAGTGCATTTCTCCATTCTCTTTTGCTTTCATAAAGAAGTAAACCTTAAGTAGTTTGTTTTACAGTTGTTGCTAAGGAACTATCACCCTTAGAGTGGGATAGGGTCATCCGAGTCGGATACTTTTCCCTACAACAAACTGGCGACTCCGCTGGGGATCGTATCTGTTTGATTGTTTGTAGTATTTTGCTATTCATTTCCTGAACAAAAGAGTACCCAATCGAAAAGCTTTTGACTATATCAAAAGCGAAGTAGAGGGCAGCTACTCTAGCTCATTTCTGAGCATGTTCATGATTTGAAGAGTTGATCTACAAGGATCCTTGTAAGCTCTTAGTGATAGCTTTTCATCTTCCTTGTCATCCCTTAGTGTGTACTTGACTGATTGCTTCTGATTTGAGCAAAAACTGTGCATTTTTTAGAAAACTGTGACCCGGAAACTGTGAAAACGCAACTTTCGTTTTCCAAAGCAGGCTGTACACAGGCTACCTGCTTTGCAACGCAGGTAGCCCCTTCGGGACCTGCGCTGAATGTCAAACTGACAGTGTACTACCTGCTTTGATCCAGTTTTGCCTAGTGCTGCTGGGGTTTCCTCCTGTTTCTTGCCCTGTTTTCACTATTTTTTTTTGCAGCCAGTTACCAGTCCATGTACCTATCTGAAACCAACTTTACTTGCCATTATTCCACCTCAGTTATATAAAGAAACTGTACTTGTTCTTTTGTATTTCTTACATCATTTACAATTTCCCATAACGAAGAGTAAACTAGTCTTGCTTTGGCCTCTTAGATCTGAACCTGTGTTAGGCATTTTGCTAGTCTAAAGAGTTAGCTTGTTTGCTGTCCATAGCTGATTAGTCATTTTACTTTCATCATTATGATTTGATTTCATGTATTTCCAGTGATTAAACAAGTGAATCTTAAGGTGTCTTTGGATTTTGGACAAGCTTGTTTATTTTTCGCTTTAAATCGAAATCAAAGTTATATAACAACTTTCTTTTTGTAACCCATCCACATTAAGAAAGGGAAAAGAAAATACATGCATTGTGCATTTTGCATTTGAAAAATTTGCATGTTGATTTAGGAGAAAGTGCATTAGTTTGTGCTGTATGAACTGTGTGAAAAGATATGCCTTTCTTCTCCCTCAGTAGTTAAGATTTTCATCAGTTGAAAGATTGAAAAGATTGCTTCTCATCTTAGACTGCATTCAGGAATTTGTTACATACATCTCGTGGTGATCCTTAAAGGCAAACTGCTAAACAAGATCAACATTAAAATAAATTCAATTTACATAACAACGCTTTGTAACATAACGCAAACATATAGAGGTCTAGGTAGAGACGTGTTCCGGCATCGTTAAACATAGTGTCTGTCGATCTCTACGAAGGTGGGTGATTCCTCCTGAGAGTCGGTGGCACTAATACGGACTTGTGCTCCCACGTACCGTCGCGTATATATTGGGAGACCCCTATAGGAACAAAGCCTTTATCCATAGGAAGCCGTGTCGACCGCCCTACTGATCGCGATGCAGTGAACACAGCATTCACGAAGATCGACCACCCGTACCGTAAAACGTATTCTGTGGTTTCGCGAAAAGTTTGGCACACCCTCTGCCTAGAACTCCAGAGAAGTTTCTTTTGGCCTTTTTCAAACTCTATAACTGAAAAAGTCCATCCGAGCATTTGTCACTTCGGGCTCGTTAAAACATCGAAGGAGACTAGAGTCATCTTTAGTTTTTTCTCGACTCTTTAAAACTGAAAAAGCAAGTTGTGTCTAAAGCGTCGTTATAAAATTTATTTTAAGCGGAATAATCATCACCCTTCCCTCGTTGATCTTCGAAGTTAGTCCACCACAAGTGGAAGTTCCTGTAGAATCGCTAAGAAATCTTTTGGATAGACTAGATATGTCTGAACAACCGTCGACATCTAGGACTGTGTCATCCGACACAGCAGCAGCAGAACCTCCTGCTGCTACTCCAACAATGTTCGCTGGTATACCATGTGTCCTGGCAAATTGTCAACAACAAGCCGGAGTCCAATCAGGGACAACGACATGGTTAGTTCCTATTTCTTCATCCAGATTATCATCTGGTACTTCTTATGTTGAAACTCAACAAATTGATCCAATGTGTCTTCAAAGGCCAATTTACCCTTTAAGTACTGGATTTCCACCATGTGGAGGGAAGTATGCTCTTTCATTGTTCCCTCCTGGAGAACAACCATATGGGAGTTTACAACAAAATTCAGGTCAAACTGGAATTACATCCAGCGGTTGGGTACCAATACTGCCTCAGCAACCAAGAGTTGCATATTCAATGCAACCAGTCCACCCTGTGTCGAATGTTGCCACTATACCTGGTATGGTGATTGCGTCGCAAGTACAAGCGCTGCCTACTGTATGTCAACCCCAAGTTTCTTAGGTTGCCATACAACAGCCTCTTGTCTCGACATCTCAATCACAACCTCAGGTCAGTGCCTCCTTATCCGGAGCGACTCAGGATCAAACAAGTACTGTGACTCCTCATCTTGGTCAATCATCTAGTATTGGGCATCAGCAAATGGTCCAACAACCAGAGCTGGTTCAAACTCAACAACCGCCATTCCAACAATCATGTCAAGGACCTGAGCAACAAGTCTTTGTAAGTAATGGGCAACCATACTATAATGGTTATGCCCATCAACCTTGTCAAAGTTGCCAACATTATGCTGGTATGCAAAGACCCACTGCTCAGGCGATTCCATCTTATCCTGGATATGCTTCGCCTAACCTGAATCAACAGTTGCCCTTTGTAGCAACTCTAGAATTACCAGATCTAAACCAGCTGATGAATGATCCAATTGCTTATGCCCCTTGGTGGCCAGCAATTCCGCATAAACTTCCATCAGACATTCCTAAATTTAATGGAAATCCAGGAGAAGACCCGTCGAATCATGTGATGACATTCCATCTATGGTGTTCATCAAACACCCTGAATGATGATTCGATAAGACTTCGCCTTTTTCAGAGGACATTGACAGGTCCAGCGGCTAAATGGTACATTGAATTGCCAAGAGCCTCTTTCGACAATTTCAGCTACTTAGCCACGACTTTCTTAACCCATTTTCAATTACCGATAAGGTATGAAATAGGAACAAAACTCCTTACCAACTTCAAACAGACAACGGCCACTCACATATCTGATCATATACATGAGTGGCGACGTCGTCGTAGGATGGTGAAAACTTACGTTCCCGATCAGCTGTTAGCTGAATGGTTTATAAAGTCGTTACTTCCGGCTATAACGGAAGATGTGGCCAAGGGAGGAGTCGTAACAGAGGAGCAAGTCATTGCTCGTGCTCAATACTTAGACTTAGTATATACTCAGTCGGGCACGCTCTACGACAAAATACCTGACGCCCCTAGACCTGAATTTTCGATTCCTCCCCCTCCTGAATCGAATACTAACTCTCACGCCAGTAATGGCGTGACTGGAAAATGCAAAATTTATAGTCAAAATGCAAATGAGGAACTTCTTGCCTCATAATTAAATGCCATGTCGACCGATAAGGGCAAACAACTGAAGCAACCAGGGGGCAAGAAGAAAAAGAAAAGGAAAGGGAGACCCCCGACAGGGTGTCATATATGCGATGAGGATCATTGGACAAAAGATTGTCCACATATACCTGAAGTTAAGAAACTCTTCAAGAGTTCAAAAACCCCGGCAGTATTGACTGATCCGTTTCCTAATCCAAGACAAAATCTGGTTGCGAATCAAAATGCTTCCCGATCCCAAGTGCTTATGTTGTCCACCTCAAAGCAGCAGAATAACGTTTTGACAAGGAATAAAGGTTACTGGAATCCACAGCGGTCGGATAACAAGGCTGATAAACAACCTAGTAGTTCGACAACAACTTTGAACGAAGTTGTGCCACCCATCGTTCCTAAGCCAATAATAAACTCGCCAAAGGGAGTAGTACACAACTCAACATTTAATCCTCGTGCAAAAGTAGCACATAATTATAATATAATAGAGGACCTGACCCAATCGTCGTCCGCTATGTCGACACTTGAGGTAGCGCAAAATTGCACCTCCCAAGAGCAAGCTTTATTATCAGCCATAGGTGGGATTGGCCCAATGGATTCCAACCTTGTGGCCTTTAATCATAAAGGATATGACCCTCAGATACCAGCTCAACTAGCTTTCCTTATTCAAGTGAAAGCCCTCAAAAAAACTGTTCATCGAACAATTATTGATGAGGGGGCATCTACATGTCTTATGTCGATGAGTTGCTGGAAAAATTTAGGCTCACCACCCTTGTCGAAATCGTCAACGACATTAAAAGCATTTGATGGACGATCATACACTCCATACGGGATTTTAAGTAACTTGCAAGTTGAACTGGGGGGCAAAACAGTAGAAGTTGATGTTGAAGTAATCGACGGAAACCTCGATTACAACATCCTACTGGGAAGGCCTTGGATATATGCCATGGCTGCAGTTGTGTCGACCTACTTCAGGAGGATTGTATTTCCTTTTCAAGGAAAAATTACAATCGTCGACCAACAAACATTTCTCCCCAACAGTTCTCAAGTTACGGGAAGCAGCACAATGATCCATGAAAGTAATCAATCACTCCAAAATATCGGAGTAGGTCTCCTAAAAGACCCTGCCTTAATGGGTACTTTTGCCCTACCGCCGGCAGGTAATCTGGCGGAAGTAGCCACAGTGGAAACCTACAATATGAAATCTTCTATATCCAATGGGTTCAGAAGATTCCTAAATATTTTGTCAGCATGGATCGTCACCCTAATGGAAATACTGTAAATACAATGGGCCCCGAGGACGGTTCTTATCTCGTGTCAACCTCGTTAAAAAATGAAACAAGGAGTCATGAGGATAGTTCTTTTACTATGTCAACCTCAATAAAAAATGAAACAAATCCCCTTTTCAAAATTCAAAGGTAAACCTTCATTCCAACCACCAAGTTGAATGCAATGAAGCTTGGGGGGCACCCTCCTTTGACATGCGTCATTATGATGCTGGGGGCATGCAAAAGAATCGAGCAGTTTTTTGTACAGAGTTCATGCTCGTTAAAAAATAAACATAAATTGTGAGCAATCTTTCCCTACAGTTCAAGCTCATCCAGAAAAAATGAACCAGTAAATAACCTTGAGAAATGTAACCTTTGACTGCCATATTAAAGCCCTTGGTCGTGTTTATATGCCATCACCTCCATCCGTTCATTTGGCCAATCATTCATCTCCATATGTTTGTTTACCCATTTTGAGGAACAGCTGCGAAGAGTGATTTCACTTAGCCATCCTTGTGACACTGCCGTGATTGGAAAATTCCAACCTGTACCTGGAATCTGCTGCTATCCCTGTTTATCACTCGTTCCTCAAAAGACGAGTCTTCTTTGAGCTCTTTTCACTGACTCGTAAAATATGAAAAGTTTGCCGAGTTTTGGCCTTCCAGCTCGTTAAAAGGACCGGAAGAGCTATCCCTCCTCTAGATTTTAATCTTTTTGGACCTGAGGGATTATTGCACAAAAAGATCGAGCACTTGTTTTGTTCGGCTCGTTAAAGAAATCGAAAATTCATCCCTTTTGTATTGTTTTATACTTTTTCGGACTTAAGGGATTAGATGACGAAAAAGGAATTTTGGAGTTAACTTTCCGTACCTTTTCAGACTCTCTAAAAATGAAAAGGACCGAGTTTTCCTTGTCGTTAGACTCGTTAAAATGATTAAATAGCGACAAACTTGTCTTTAGACGAGAACGAGTTTCCCTATCGCTAGGCTCGTTAAAACATAGCGATGGGCTTGCCCGAAGGGCAGGTTATAGAACAAGCATATGTTATCCTCCTCAAGCTTGACAAAAATAAAGAGGTACTGGTCAGCAATGACTGGGGAAAAATTGGGAGAACCTCACAGCATTAATGGTAGCAAGTCGCTCTTGAACATGACACTTTGTCCTCCGTATCACATCGGGTTGGGTTGTTTCATTCACCGGTCTCATAACCATGGTCCTCGCCACACCATCCACAATTGGGGTAATGCTACCAATCCATCACATCAGTGTCGTTATATGTTCAAGAGATGTGGTTCTGCAAAGAGTCAACCGTGTCCCATCCACTGCCATACATTGTCCTTCATCCATTTCATGACCGCCACCCTGAATCATACATCACAGTTTGTTTTCACCTCATCACAATCACTAGCTCCGTTCCGTGTCACTGATGTGGGATTCATTAAGGCCCTCCTTTGACGGATCGCTCCTTGTCGACATTAGCTCATTATCCAAGGAGTTGATCTAGGAACACCCCCTTCAGTGCTTTGAAGCTTGCATGCCTCAATGGCAAGTTTCTCACTTCCGGCGACAGGTATACATCAATGACCTTCGACCAGAAGATTTTGCATGGTGGTCGACGCCAAGTCCTTTATTCCCACCATGTGAATTGTACTGCCGTACCTTGAGGGTCATCATCCTTATCGGTGATTCCTCTCGCGCTTGTTAACGGTTTACATCATTGACCGGTAATCAAGCGATGTCTTTCCATGTTCGACTTCAAGAAATTCTCACATGGATCGACTTGTACATCGAGTGAAGATCGAAGAGATTGAAGACCCCGGATCTAGTTTCATCCATCTGGGCTGCGATATATATTCAGGACATAAAGACATTTGATATGTACATCATTACAGCAGATGATCATCCTTCTCAAAGGATGATAATTTCAGCAGAGAATTATCAGTCTACAATCAGACGATCGTCTGTTCTATGTACCAAAATGTATTTATAAAGCTAAGCATGGGAATGCCCGCCTCAGCTAGATCATGAAAATGTATGAAAAATAATGTATTGCATTGTATCTTATTACAGGACACTTCTCAGCAGATTGAATGAACTTCGGATCCTCTCAATAAAGCATTTCACCTGATAAACGACCTCATACTTTAGGGGGCATCTGTTATAGACAATTTTGTGCCTTACAGCAACAAGCATGAATTGGCAATAATCCAAGGGATCCAAAGTTCCCTAAACATGATGTTCCTACCCCTAGAGGAACAAGGTCAGCAAACCAACAGCTCTCAGATCAGTTCTCCACCTGAAAACACTAAAAAACAAGCAATCCTGAAATCAAAGCAGGTGCTCCACTAGGTTTCTGCGCTGAAACTCAGTTGCTCCATGGTGTACCTGCGTTGCAAAGCAAGTGGGACAAAGGCAACTTGCGCTGAGCGAGATGGGACAAGTGGCACACTGAGTCATTGCTCTGGAATCTTCCAAAAATGACACTTGGATCAGGTATTTCGCCTTGTGATGAGTCAGAGGCTCTGTTTCTCCAAGTGGAAGCAAGGTTCTCCAAGTGGACTCAAGAACTGAAGATCAACTAAAGATTAACTGAAGAGAGAGAGGACACAAGGCAGCTACACATCAGTTGCAAGCTGACTCATCCTTTCTCAATTCATCTATATATTGAGCTCTCTCCTATGAGCTCAGGAGGCTGGAATTTTGTGCAAAGTAATGATATGCTGTTGGTTTCACTATTGAGTTATTGGGTGATTGTTTGAGAGAGGTGAAGTGGAGCAATTCTTTCTGCTGGGAGGTGTTGCTGGGTTGGAGCCTTCAATGGTTGTAATACTCTCAGAACCTTTATTTCTTCATTAATAAAAGCTATTGAGGTTCTTCTATGTGCTCTTGTTTCAATAATATATTGTGATGATTGCATGTTTGGTTTACACTAATCCATGAACCAGTTATGATTGCATGCCTCTTGTAGTTTCCTTCTTTGTTATTTTGCAGGATCTCATTGTAGCTGGGCAAGCAAAAGAACAAGGAGCTAGGAGCAAGCGGCCAAAGAGAAGAGTTTGGATTCGACATTAAGCGCAAGGCAACGGTTAGTGCATTTCTCCATTCTCTTTTGCTTTCATAAAGAAGTAAACCTTAAGTAGTTTGTTTTACAGTTGTTGCTAAGGAACTATCACCCTTAGAGTGGGATAGGGTCATCCGAGTCGGATACTTTTCCCTACAACACTCAAGTCTTGGATCCAGGTGTTCTGATACTGGACTCTTGATGGTCAACGTGGGAAAATCAACATACATTGGGATGGATGTGATCACTACCTTCTAAGGAAAGTTGTATCTCACTCGTTGATTAGAAAAACAATATGTATGTGATCCTTACTTGGTAGATGGATCTTGCCCATTGTCACTCGAAGATAGGATGGATCTGATCGCTACCTTCTATAGTGAATGGCATCTCACATGTTGATTATGAAACATGATGGTTGTGATCCTTTCTTGGTATGTGGATCGCACCTATTGTCATTGGAAAGAGGGTAGTAGCTTGAGCTCCCTTATGATGTCAGATTATTCTTCTTTAGATTCAAGATTGTTCAACAAATAGAGATGGGAAAATATGATATGAGACGAGATATGACTTGATGACTGCGAGGATTCTTCTTATTCTATTAGATTGATATTGTTAATATGATGTTCAAAGGAAAATGAGATGAGATGTAATGATGATGCATCTACCATCCTTCTTATAGTGAGACATGTCATTCGAGATGATGACTTCTGATGCAAATGGAAATTCCTCCCTCGATGAGAGGGAGCGTTAAAATTTGGGGCAACATTGGGAATACTTTCCCTTGAGAAATCCTATTGCCTAAAAGGAAAATAATTAAAAATGAAAGAGGAATTCAATTGGTAAAAGTAATTATTATTAAACTATTAGTGCATTAAATTTTATGCTATCATCGGTCAACTTTAATTAAAGGAGGGAAGAATATAATTTGAAATCTCGAATTTTGATCTATGTCGGCCTCAAATGGTTAAGTTGGCTCTCTTAAGAGTCAAGACTTTTCATTCATATAAATCACTATAAATACCTTGTTGGGATTTTCTCCAAAATATATACTTTGTCTGAGGTTCTGAGGTGTGGCTTATATCCTTTCTATGGTGTGGATTTGAGTCTCTCTGAGGTGTGGTCTATATCCTATCTGTAGTGTTGATTATATGCACTCTCGGGTTCTCACATGGATGTGACTCTCACATGGTGTATATGTATACAAATCTCATATGTGGCTCGATGAATGGCATAAACATACTATTAATACAATTATGAATTTCTATATTTACAATGGCTCGAGGAATAATTTGTAGTCACACTTGACAATGACTCTCATTCTATTGTTTATAGTTCAAATACTCTATGGTACGTGATATATATTATTGTGACATAACCATGTTGTACATAATATTCAGTGGTATTGCTTGATGATGACTCTTGCCCCATATGATGCCTATTTATCTCTTATTCAAGCTTCACTCTTATCATTTTATTTCTCTATACATCACAATGGACTATCTCTTATGGTTTTTGTAAATAATAATATATTACAATTTATTTATGTTATAGTGTCCAAATATATGATGACAATGACATCAATTTTCTTATGATTGTGTTCTTATTCATAAGCTACATATGGTTGTATTTTGAACTCACATCTCGATAATTGTGAATGATTGATGGTAACTCTATAAGGGACAAAACTCTTGAATCACATACAGAAATGATTTTTTATGATTCAATGGATAGTATTCTTCTACAGGACATATTACGGAGATATTATATGAAAACATGTGGCAGTGACCTTTTATGATGGCAATGATATTGTTCCTATCATGATGGTAATGCTTATTAATGACATGGATATTGTTACTTACAATGATATGGCGGAAGTCTTCTTGGACTCATCTGGTTATCATAAGTCAGTTCAAAAATGAAGTTTTGAACTTACTTGGTTTTTCCGTAAGTGTCCTAATGTGATTAAAGATATCTCATGATGTTGTACTTTGTCTCTTAGCTAAAAAATTGATGAATATCTAATAGAATAAGTAGAATTAAATTCTAGGTTTTCCCCCTTGTGGGGCTTTTTCCTTGGTCTCCAACCAAATTCTAGTGTCTCTATTTATGTATGCTTTTCTTCTATTGTTCCTTTATGTTTAGTTGCATTTCTAATCTTATTGTTATTTCTACATAATTCCTAATGTCGTTATGATGCTATGGGGTGAATTCAATGTTTCAAAGACGCAATGCAATTATCTAAAGAAAAGAACAATATACACCTTGAAAAATTCAACACCTTTAAGGTCATAGTGTTTCTTAGAATGCTATTGTCTCTTGTGTCATTTTATGTGAGGAGGTGGTTGTGCCAAAGGTTGACCATGTCAAGTTTTATAGTTATTAATGTTTTACCCATGTCTAGGGTGATAATGGTTGAAGATTATGGTATATTAATCGATTAGTACACATAGGGTAATAAGTTGTTAGATGGTGAATGTAGGAGGATTATAGTGTAAGGGTTAAAGTGTTGTAATGAACTAATGTGTACATAGTCATAGTTCATTAGGGGGATAGTGATTTTAGGGTCACAATGTGTGAAAAGATATTTTTTTAGGGAAAAAATTTCACCAATCGACTATTTTTTGGGTTTTTTTTGAAAAATTATTCACCTATTTGGTTAAATTTTTTTTGTATTTTTTCATACATAAAATTAAATGGACAATATTCACAGAAATTTTAGAAATTTTAGTAGTAAAGTTGATGGTTTTTATTTAATATTTACCTACATTATATATGTATAATTTTTAAACCAGAATAATCATCTAGAATACTTAGATGGGTATAATATTTAAATCCTTAATAAATACCTTGGTGTCAAATGGTTAGTATGTTAATGATTCATTATGTTAGGGGATTTAAGGTTAAAATGTCATAGTGATTAGGAGTTTTTCTATAAGATATGATAAGGTTATGAAGTATAGTGTCTATGGAGATTGCTATGGGTCCTTTCATGGCTGAAAGGTTTCTCTATTTAGTGTCATAATGTGGAAAAACAAAATTGTTCTAAAAGTTAATGGCTTATGGTGGATATGGGGTTAGACTACTTGCATGATGGTTATCTTAAAATTCATAGAGGTGAGCAGGATTAATATGTAGGTGAGCAGAATTATTGTGTATGTGATCATAATGATCATAAGATGAATAAGGCAAAATAAATAGAGATCAAAATATTTACGTGATTTTTGAAAATTTTTGGGAATACTGGCAAAGTTGAGGCTTCAATAGCTAAGCCTCATTAACATCTTACCATTAGGATTATTAATATTTTTACTATTAATTATTATCACTTATTATGAGTTAATTATTATTACCTTCATTTATTTTTAATTACATTATTTATTATTTATTATTGCTAATACAATTCTAAATATTATTTAATATCATCATAAAACGTAACAAACTTTGGACCACCTCGTTAATGGATCTCATGTTGTGGCTACGGTAGTCAATGTCAATGCATTTGGGGTATGTTTCATCTCTGGTATAATATCTTGGTTCAGATGGAGGAATATTGGAGGGAGGCTGTTGGGGGTTGAGGTATGTTCTTAACCTCATCCTCAAGATTTGTTAGTTGTTCTCTTATGATTTGTTGGACAATGTTCAATATGATTTTTCTCCTAGCTTGCGGTGCATTAGAATTGGCATGGGTTTGATGTCTGGGAAAATCAAATTGAGACTTATAATATCTTCTCCTCTCTAGAAGATATTAAATTTATGGTTCGTAACATTTTCTTCTGTATAAAGAATATTGACTCTCACTTGGAAAAGGTGGAATTAATTCTGATTTCAGACTCTGGATTAGGAGACCTCATAGATCCTCCTGCTCACAGTGAGCATAATTCTATTATGCTCTCTTCTGATCATGGCTCTTCACATGTAAATACTTGAGGTTCTATGGCTTTTCGCTCTGTTTCAACACACATATGATCCATGTTATATGCACATCATGGCTACCATGATTTTTGGGTCATGGTTATGTGCGTGTTTATGTGGTGATGGTGTTTTCGTATTTTGGCAATGATTCTGTGCATGTTTGTTTGGTATTGACATTTTGGTCTTGTTTTTTGGGTGTTCAAACAACGAGCCTTGGATTTTATTCCATAGTGTATATTTTAGTTCATATATATTATCACGTTTGTTCCTTTCTAGTGTTTATATGGTTAAGAAAGTTCTAAGGTTGATAGACGTTCTATGGTGGGTGGTCGTCTCCTTAATTGGGCATGTAATTTCTCTATTTTCTCTCTTTGTGCGTGTATGTAATTTTCATGGTGAAGTTAGTGTTCTTCTATTGTGTTTCAGTGTTAGTATGGCCCTCTTCTGGCCTGTATCTCCATTGTACTCACTAATGTAAACATTATTTTCACTATAGAGATCTCTATGTGTTTACTTACAAAAAAAAAAGAAACATATATATACACCAATTTAGTTCTTAATTTACATTGTGGAGCATATTGTATTAGTCATACCTAAATTCATTTTTAATGAACATTTTATCATCCAATCCTTAGAATGTGGATCATAAATTGAACATTTCTGTTAAGGTGGAGAGTTTCAAGTGTTAAGGTAGAGAGACTTCCTTGATATAAATTAGATGGTAAATCACCCAAACTTTTATAATGAACATGTTTTATAACTCCATCAGATTTATTCTACACAATGAAGTCGTAATATACATAGATGGGCCACACTATCATGCAACATATTTGTTTAAATAACTTTTCCATTATATTATTATTATATTATTATACTGTTTGGGGGTCCAGGTTTATAAAGTAAAAGGGGAAAATGGGTTTTTTTCATTTTTAATTAATATTATTTTTGTTTTACACAATTACAAAAATTATTTTTATCGTATATTTTCTCGCAAGGAAAAAGATCATAATTACATTTTGCAAATACATGCTCTAAGTGCATTCATAAAAAGAGATAGATGATATGGGATCTATGGCCCACCTAAAAAAGCTAACAAATTGTTTCTTAGTGAAGTACATTATGTTGAAGAGAAACCAAAAATTTCCTACAAATATAAACTATTTGAGTGATATAATTATCTTAAAAGGACTAGAAAAATTAATTTAGAGTTGGTCTTGGATGTTGGTTTGTTCATCCCCTGTGTTAAGATCTTGAAAGGGCTTGTGTAATAAAACAATAGTGGTTGTGCCATCATGTTGTTCCATGGCCTCCCAGGGCCTTGCTACCATTTGCAATCCTTCTTTGGAAAGGTGATCTACATCTTGATTCCTTTCCTTGTAAATGTGAGAAAATGTGAAGCAGTTAATGAGACTGGTTGGCTACTTAGCTTCTTTGAAGATATGCATAAGATTGATATTCCTACAAATTTTAAATCCATTTAACTAGTTTATAATTAGCATGAAATCCCGATAAACTTGGATATGAGTGTAGCCTTTAGCTAAGGAAGAGAGGAATAATTTTTGTAATCTATGAGTTCATACATGTTATTAGACCTTGGATTGAGCCCCATTTTTACTCTTAAACAATGTGAGACTGAAAGGAATAGGATAAAACACCCTCCATTTTTCTACTCAGAATTGGATGATGCACCATAAAAAAATCTGAGGTGAAAGAGTGATTAGGGTTTCATGAAATTACAATACAAGTTGGGGAAGCCCTTTTTTCCTGAGGGAAATGTTGTCGAATTACCATGGCTTCATTCATAGTGTGTTCAACAATATCCCTTGCACATGGGGTGAAAATCATCTAGGGATGAGGGATGGTCCACGTTGGGAATTAGGGTGATAAGTGTGGAATTGAAAGCACGAAACATGCACCTCCCTCTTCTATATTCTTCAATTACCTTAAGGACATCTTGGCCAACTATGTCAAATAATTCGAGAAAAAAATCAATAGCCCACCCATCTAGGCTCGAGTGTTTATTTCGTTGAATTCTATGTGATACTAGTTTTAATTCATTCTCAATGAATTTTTCCATGATGGCCCTATTTTCTTCATCCTTAATTAGCCTGGGAACAAGCTAGGCAATTCTTATTACTTTTGCTAATGAGGCACCGAGGAGGGGAACATAATCAATTTTCATAATGACTCTTACTAAGAGTTGTAAGAACTTCAAAATGTGTGACTTCAACACTATTAGGACCATGAAGGCTCAAGATAGTGTTTTGCATTTTCCTCTCCTTTGCATAAGCTTGTAAAAACTTGGTTTTCTCATCCCCATTAGCCAATCAGATTACTTAGCTTTTTAGATGCCACTCCTCTTCATGTTCAACAAGTAGATATTTTTTCTATCTTTTCAAAGTCAAGAGCAAATCTTAGGATTTAGGGGATGTGAATCCTTCCCCATATTGACCAGTAATAATTTGTAGCCTCTCTTTGATTACCTTTATCTCGTGTATGTCTGCCAAATTCTTCTTTTTAGCATGTTCTATCAATTTTTTCTTTATGAGCTTTAGTTTTGCTTCAAATTGGCAAGTTGCAGAGGATTTTGCAAATCATGTTTTAAATTAACTTGATAAGAAATATGAGAATATTTAGTTGGATTGTCATTAAGCTCTTGCAATGCTCTTCATGTGATTAAACATATGACTCTACAATTAAGAATAACCTATTCAACTTCCTAAATATTATAGATAGCTTTAATATTAAATTAATAAAAAAATCTACATCATTAACTAATTATTAATTAGAATTAAGGAACAATACTTTAATTATTTGCCAATCAAACTTAAAAGCTAATCAAGTGTTACATTAATTAATATTTAATCAACCTTAAGACTTAATCATTAATTCACATTACGATTCAATTATGATAACAAAACCTAAAATACTAAAAAATCATGCAAGATATATATATAGAGCTAACATACGCATACTAGAAAATTCATGCAAGATATATGTATGTTAGCTACATACATATACCTTATACATATACTCATACTCATAGCATTAATAAAGATCTAACACTATAATAAATCTCATAGTAAATAAACTAATAAAATTAAGAAATGAATTAATTATAAAATACACTAATTTACAATTAATTAATACAATTTATTTTTTCTGCATATTTTATATTTACTTTTTTATTAACAAAATACATAAATAATTAATATATTCCATGCAAATTTATTTCAACGTCAAACACATGTTTTTGACTTATTTATTACGGAATGGAATTGATAAAACATTAATAATATAATTTGTAACCGGATCAAATAAAAATTATCAACGCACGATTGTTTGCAACCTATGTGGCTGGGCAAAAAGGAGAGCAAATTTACTTCTCTAAGGAAAGGGACCTTAATTCTTAATCTACGCTCATATCAAAGCATTTAAATTAATTAAAGGTTTTGGTAAATTGTTGTGCTGAGAGGATTTTTTTTAAGAATGGTAGAGATGTGTTAATGTTTTGATTAATATTTTGATTTATTTAAAAAAAAAAAAATTAATTATTATTTATTAAATTAGCTTATGTCTATTTTAATTCTTAATTTGCCAAAGGCTGAGGAGATCAAATCTCTTTTTACTTTTAAAGAAGTTTGTAATTCAAGAATTTGGAATTATAAATGATATAAGCTAATTAGCTTTTAATCCACAAAATCTGTTAAATTTTGACGAGTTTTACAACAACCTATATTTTTTAGTGGAGCATATATTAAGTCACTTGAAATAGAAAATGGAAACTATAAGATAGTGGACGCTTTTTAACTAATAAAAGAAATGAAAATTTATATTTATGTTTAATAGTATTTTTATAAAATATCAAAATTGATTTTTAGAAAACCAATCTAGATCCATCATATTTTAATAGAAATCAAATTCTTAAGGTACAAACTTCTTTTAGAGAGAAGAGGTTTAATCCCTCTAGGCACTAGATAGATCCCTAATTAAGTAGACTGGTTTAATTATTAATTTTTATTAAAGTTATTATGATTTGTGTGCATAAATTGACATCCATTTAATATATAGAAAAATATTATAATTTTTTTTTAAAGTAAGAGAAAAATCATGGTTTAAGAATACCATAGGAAAACCATACTCTAAAACAACCTATGCTTTTCCTATGGTATTATTAAACCAATTTGTTAAGACAACCTAAGCTTTTCCTATAGTATTATTAAACTAATTTGTTATTATACCATGGTTATTAAAAATACTATAACACAATGTGTTGTGATTTTTATAACAATATAATGAACAAATCATTATTATTATGCCCCAAAATGGAAAAAAAGTATTATTACTATTATTATGATGATGTTAAATTATGAAAAAGTATAATATTTAAAATTATTGGTTTAATTTTTGGTAATATAATCTTCAAATTTAACATATAACTAGCCTAAATCCTTTTTAAATTTAGATATATTAAGTTTTTGAGAGATACCAAATTTCTAGATTTTCATTTTTTTTAATATTTAATTTTGTATCCTATGTTAATTTCTTCATATTAAATGATTAAAACAAATTGTATATTGAGAAATTTGATTTTTTTGTGTCTGATAATCCTTGTTTTAAATAGATCTAGGCTAAATGATTTATGAACCTATGTAATAATTTAATTTCTATTTAAACATCCTCTTTTCTTCTTTTATTTGCAACACATAACTACTCTCTAAAAACATATTTCCGCAAATTAATAGCTAATAAAAATCAATAAACATATCTCTATTACAAACCAAATAGTTTTCCATATATTAGAATATATTTTTTAGGGACATCAAAAAGATTTGACTCTATAATTTCCTAATAAAAAAACACCTAACAACAAAAACTATCCCTTCTCACTAAATAAACTTCTTTTTCTTTTTCCATAATTATTTTATTTCTATAATTCAAAATAAATTCTGTATATTTTAAAATTCTAATTTTATACTTAACCTACCATTAATGATTAAAAATATATGTTTTCTTTCTCTATATATTTTCTAAATTCCTAATCACAAAAACGAGAGAAAATTTTAAAATAGAACATATAATGAAAAAAAATATAATGTTTGACAGTAGTATTAAAAATAAATTATTAATTTCATGTAAGTAATAAAATTACCAAAGGATGTGAAACCTATGCATGACATAACGTTCGACGTGAACATGATAGGCACGTAATAAGGATCTCAATTACTGTATTTTTAATTATACACTTTAAGGAAGTCTTCTTTCATACTTAAATTTAAATACAAAATTCAATATGTCAAATATTTGGTGTAGAACATCATTCTGTAATAAGACAAATTGTTCATTATTTTTTTATAAACAAATGATTTGGTGTAGAATATCATACTGTAATAAGACAATTTGTTCATTATTTTTTTATAAACATCACAACACAATGGCATGGACGTTTTTGAAGTATCATGCACGTCTACTTCCCACGAAAAAAATAAATTTCTGTGGGTTGAATAGTGTGTTTTTTTTCTCAAGTGAAAATGATATTTTTGTTTTGTTGAATAATTTCATAGGATTAAAATTTCCTTTTATTCAATGATTTAGGTTTATATTTTAATTTTTAGGTTAATTTTTTTTAATCAAACGAGTTGGTTTGATAAAAAATATTACAAAGATATAATAGTGTTGTGATTAGAAAATAAAATTGAATAAATATGGGTGAAGTCAAAATATAATTACAATTACTTGTTTAAATCAAAATTAAATTTATAGGTCAATAATTGAGAAGATCAAATTTAAGCTATTAAATATTTTTTGAATACAATTTTATTTATATATATATATATATATATATTTTATATATATATATATATTATTTTTTCTTTTGAATTGTGGTTTATGGTTATTAAGTAGTTGTTATTTCATGGGTCACTAAGTGGCTATTATATCCATAGGTAAAATTTGGCAGATCCACTCAAAGGGATCTACTTTCATGTCGGTTTATCTAGTCAGGGCTAAACCCAAGGGCGTCGAGGAGGTTTGACCCCATGACCTCCCAATTGACAAGGTACTTAGCAACGAGAACTCAACCAATTGAGCTATTCCTTGGGGCTTTTCATTGATCACTTTTGTATTACATTTCGTACACTTTTTGTTTACTTAGAGAACATTTTTCACATAGGGAGAACATGAACCTAGGATCTACGGGGACCAACATCTTGGCTAACTCAAACATCTAAATTTACTCCATTGAGTGCCTAGAAAAGAGTATACATGTGGCTCAATTTAGTTGAAAATACCTTAAAACTATTTGGCTACAAAGTTACAAGGTGATAGCTGTGATACTTGAAATGCTTGCGCTACATAGTGAGATGAGGGATATATTTATAGGCTTGTTAGAGGTTGATTAATAGTTGAGATTACATGTAATAGATTGAAGATCAATAAATAAGACTTGATTTAAGAAAGATTACCAATTATATGATATAGCTTGCGCTACATAGTGAGATGAGGGATATATTTATAGGCTTGTTAGAGGTTGATCAATAGTTGAGATTACATGTAATAGAATGAAGATTAATAGATAAGATTTGATTTAAGTAAGATTACCAATTATATGATATAGTTAATTGATTGCATGATCAAAGAACTTGGATTGAGTTGCACTTAAGACATGAAAGTGGACCAGAAAATCATCTAATTTTGTAAATGAAAAGAAAAAAAGAATTTTATTTTTTTAAATTAAAAATTGAATACATAAAATAAATAAATGACTTAATCAACTAATTTAATAACTAAAATATTGATTTAATTATAAGAAATTAGAATAAAAATTATTTAAATGATTCAATTATCTTTGCGAAGAAATTAATTTAGAAAATGAATAACTACAATAATCATTTTATTTATTCATACATAAAATAATTAGTTAACTAATTAAATAATTAAAATTAATAATAAGAATAATTAATTTTATGAAAAAAATATAAATGAGGAATAAATAAAATAAAAAGTGTATTTATTCGCTTATAAATGACTTAATTATCAGAAATAAAAATGGGAATAATTAATTAAATAATAAATTATTTAATTATTTTGGGGGAAGAAATAAATTTTAAAAATGAATAAATAAAACAAATATTTTATTTATTTAATTATAAAAAATAATTCATTGATTAACTAATTGAAATAGTTATTTAATTATAGGAGATTAGATTAAGAAGAAGTAATTAAATAATAGAAATCATATAATTAATTTTTATGAAAAAATGAGTTTAGAAAGTAAATAAATGAAATAGAGATTTTATTTATTTAATTATATAAGATGTAATTATCTAGTTAAATAGTTCTTTAATTAAAGAGATTAAAAATAATAATATGATAAAAAATGTTTGGTTAATGAGAAAAGAGGGACAATATTAAAAGAGATTGCTTAATTATTATGTGTAAAAAGAAACTAATTAAATAATAAGTATTATGTAATTAATGTTTGGAAGAATTTAAACTGATGAAAGGATAAAAAAAGTATTTAATTGTGATGGAAGAAGGAAATGTTGTTTAGCAGACACAAGAAATTTCTTTATTCAGTTTTCAATATTACATTTTACTCTTTTTTGAGACAATGCATTTTACAACATTTTTTAAATACATGATGTCATATGCCCTAGTATGTCGAGGGAATAGATAAATGGGAAGTAGGTTTCCCTTTGATAAATTTGGTAGGAAAAAATAACTTTCCTAAAAATATCTTGAAAAGTTGTATGTAATATGTTAGAAGAAAAATGAGGGAAAAGGAAGATGGAGTTAGTTAGAAGAATAAATATTGCATGGTAAAAGTGGAAGAAGGGGGGTGTGGAGAAAGCTATACATATGGAATGGAATGAAATTCTAGGGATGGAAAAAAAATAATGATAGGATAAAATTGGATGTAATGCTAAGATATAATTAATGCATGATAAGATGGAAATGTGACTTTGTATGACCTTGATTGTAGTTAAATTAAAAAAAATATAGATAACAATCATAAATTTAATATAGAAAATGGACACTATGCACCAAGGTATGAATTATCAGGGTGATGATATATCCACTATGTGGAACTATTACTTTGCAAACAAGGAGTATCCTTGTTCATACTAGATATATTATAACCTCGTCAGAACCATGTGAGGAGGATAGTCATTTGAATAATAATAGTCCTAATGCACAAAAGGTATAAATTACCTAATATGCAAGAGGATGAATTTTATGCTAAAAGATATTTCAAGATATATAAGGAAAATAATTTCCATGGAAGTATTACAAGAACATCCACAAGAAGGTCATACAAAAGCAATAACTATGCCCCATGACGTACTCCTCTAGGTTCACCATCATACTAAAAGATGAATATGGATTCAAGTGACTATTAGAAGGAAGAAAAATATATAACAAATAAAGAAAAAGACTAACTAACTAAATGAGAAAAAACCATTATATTTCTTTCCACGAGTGTTATTATACCAGAAAATGTTTACATTGTGCCTCTTGTAGGAATAATATATCAGTTAAGGCATGATTGGTCTAAGTGATACTTGATTAGGATATTTAGGAAATGGGTATGTTGAAAACTAGACTAATTCAGTTAGATTGCTTTCTTCTTCTTTGATTTTCATGACAACTCTATGTTTTACATAATGCTTAGTTTCTTGTCCATTTTAAGTGTCATAGTCTAAGTGACAATGAGAGGTGAAGTGAGATGTCATGTTTGTCTTATTGTAGTTTTGTGAATGATGGGTTATTAATAATAACATGAGTGATTTGTTGCGATAACCGCTTGACTGAAATTTATTTGTGAATATTGTATATATCAAGTTCATTTGATGTTATGACTTTAAGATTTCTTCGGGTTTGGTTTATTAGTATTACATCACCGATAAATATTTTATATAAATTTGTTTGCTAAGTTTTTAATAAAAATTTGGAAAAAAAATATGTTACAAATGGCTAAAGAGAAATTATGGGATGCAAGTTAATGATGGAATTTAAGTAACCTTGATGGAATAATAACTAGGCACCTAGTATGAGGATTAGATTATTAAATCATCAAAAGTTATTGATCAATAAACCTCCCAGTAAGATAGCACATTGGCTTACGATGCTAAGGAGAGTCAGACTCATTAATGAGACAAGTGACTACTTACCACCTGGTGGTTATTGACTACCAGCTGAATTGGAAAAAGGGGCTATGTTTATTTTCCTACACTGGGAAAAAGATAAAACTCATACAATGTTGAATTGAGGTGAAAAGGTAAAGTTACAGAAAAAGAGAATAGTCGATTAAATTGATTTGTAGTCTATTGAAGCTCGGGGGGACACTTTTAGGAGAAGGATTTAAGGTTGGGTGGAGCCTAGTAGCTCTAGAATTATTTTCTAGAATATAATTAACAAGTCAGTGCATTGACTATCTAGTGTTTTAACATGAGTAATTTGCTAAATGCTTTTGTTTTTGTAAAAAATGTAGAGATGAATGTTTCTTTTAGAATGCATGCAAAAAAAAAGTAAAATTCTCTCCTTTAAGCATTGGATTCAGTTAAGGTACTTGTGTATTTAAAACGATGAAATTGTGATGCATATATACATATGAACAAAAGTAGATTTTGTTTACTATGGGGTTATTTTCTAAAATATTATGTGAATATACTTCTACCATCAGAGACGTGAATCATAATTCAACTCAGATTATAGTATAACTGCAAATATGTACTAGCGACGAGTGTTGTACAACTAATGTATAATACAACTAAATTGGTGTATGATAATAGTATTGTTTCCTACATGGGTAAGATTGGTTATACTAGATTATAACCATAGTATAAGTGAAAAATCAAAGATATGGTTGAGGTTAGTTTAGCATATCAAAAAACAAGGAGAAGTTGAGTTGTAATTTCAGGCCAGAATATAAACCTTAAAAGGATAGGGTGATTTTTTTTATAAATTGGTAGGAAAAGACTTATTATACAAATAAAGAGTGTGTGAGCAAAGGAAACATAAAAAAATTATGGCTTAAATAAACAACGGAAGAAAAACCAAGCAATATGTTTAAACCCTTTACAATTGTTATTTTAGAAATTCTATTAAAATATTATGTACATGGAAGATTTATCAAGTACATATTGATAATACATGAAATAACCAGGAAAAGTTTGAAGAAATTAATGAAATCATTGAAATAACAATAAAGTTATAGTTTTTAAGCATCTCGAATTAATGGACAATGTTCAAGATACAATGCAAATTATAAGAAGTGGTTAATTGATAAGGTAAGAAATACCCATAAAATATTACAAATGGAATAGTATTATGATAGAAGGCTCTCTGCCTTAGTCTCTTAGCAAAATTAATAGGGCAAAAAATGCCATAAAAATACATTTCTCGTCAAGGAAAATAATCTAGAGTAACTTCCAAGTATCATGACACAAATGAGAGAACCATTCTTACAGAACAAGTGACTAGGGGTGTGAGTATGCTGACATGTATAGGAAGGAGGCTAAATACATTAAGAAATTGAGAGGTTCCTATTCCATATTCGAACTTCGAGAAGTAGCATTTGAAAATGAAACCCAAGTTTTAGCATACCTAGAAATTCCAATAAAGATAAAAGGTAAGGTAGAGTCTATTGAAAGAAAATAATTATAAAGAGAAAAAAATGAAACTAGGATAACTATTTTATACCTAAGAATATATTGCAACCAAAAACCCTAAATGAATTGTCTAAAAATGACATAAAAAATCAGTTAAAAAAATTGGTGAGAGATATAATAATAATATATTCAAGAAAGATTAATGCCTGGTAAGTTTAATTAACTCTGAAGAATTAATTCCAACTACAACTTATCTTATATATAGTAGCCATGATCAATTAATAAATATAGATCTTTATTCTAGGTCGAAAAAACCAAAATGTTTTGTCTAGGGTTTTAATTAATAAACTCTGACCCTCAAAATGATAAAGAAATAATATAAAATAAAAGAAATTATATTTCTTTATGAGAATATTAAAATAAGAGTTAATATGTGAACCTTTCCCCAAGAATAGACCAATGTTGAGAGAAATTTTAACCTTGGAAAGGCTAAAAATGATAGTACGATTTCATTAGTGAAGCTATGCACAAACAAATTAAGGGATTAGTTTAAAAACCCTTGTATCAATAATTAGAAAGAACCTTTTACATAGAAATGGGATGAATTTTGTATAAATACATAATAGTTCACTTGAATAAATGAGACGTCGAGAAATAATCCTTGTGAGTGGATTAAATAAGTATTAGACCTGATTATACATTTGTAAGCAGTGCAACCACAGAGAAGCCTCGACAACCCTACGGAAAAATACTTCAATGAATCTGCAAAAAAATAAGGAATACGACTGGTTAAAGCTAATAAAGTTAAAATTGTTAAGAATGTAGAGAAAACTAATCCTAACCTAGTAAAACATCCAACATGCTTATCCAACCATTGGAACCGCAACACATTTTAACTCAACAAGACTAAACAAGATATGAAGAAAGATAAGGGTCTCAATTGTTTCGAGTTCATAGATAATGGAAAAGTTAAGATGGTGTTGTTGCAGCTACAACCACCCTCCAAAGTTTTACCTTAGCTTCGTTTTGGAGCCTCCCTACCAACCTTTCACAGCAGCATGTATTGCCTTGCCAAGTACACAAGCTCCAATGTTTTTCTCATAGAATGAAAGCCTGTCTATGAGAGCTTGATGCATCCCCCTCACACGCTGGTTAACCAGACTTGGTCCAACTGTAGGCTGAGCAGAGCCCTCAAGAAATTGCGTAATTCTGGAGGGTAACCAACCTTCCCTCCAGAGATTGCGCAATTTTGTCTGGAAGCCTGCTGGGATCCAGAATTGCACAAATCTGACTGTCTTTGTTCACTGGAAAAATTGTGCAATTCCTCCTAGCAGGACTACTCAACCAAGAAATTACACAATTCTGGTCAGCAATCAGCTACTCTACCGAGAAATTATGCAATCCCTTTGGGAAGCCAGCCTAGCTCCCTCCCAAAAATGCACATTTTTTCCTTCCAGCTGAGTAGACTATTGCATTTGTAGCTGAGTTGACTGGTTCTCTCCGGACCGAGCAAAAATTATTTGCATGCATGGGTTGCTTCTCCCATGGCAACATACAAAGACATCCCTTGATTCAGGGATATAATTTTAGTAGCTCGAGGTTACATGCAATGATCATCTTAGAAACCTCCCACAAAGTGTCGTTTTCCCTAGATTTGTGGCATGCACGTCGCAACCTTGATTTTATAAAAACACATCAGCTGGACGTTGCAAAGCTCATTCCTCACATCGATCTTGCAACTTGACATCCCAAATTACATCTAGGAGTCATCGACACATTCAACTTAGTTGTTTTGGGGTAGGCTCACTTTTCATGTCTTGTGTCGTGTTTCTATTGCTTTTTGTGTTTCTCTTTTGTGTGGGTGTTGTCTACTTGATTTCAGTGAGTGCTTGTTGTTGTTTGCATGCATACTAGCTTGGGCTAGCACCGTTTTAGTTTTCATTTGCATCTCACTGCTATCACATGCATGACATTGTTTTGCACAAATGGTCGTTGTTGTAGCGACTCGCTTCACACAGGTATGTTGCCAGTTAGTTCTCATGTTTGTTTTGGTTTTCGACTGATAGATTTATTTCCATGAGTGTTTCCATGTCTCCAGGTATCACAACTATTCATCTATCTCTCAACAACACAACTACAATGGCCTTCATGAGATCAGAGTCAAAGGACACTGCTAAGAGCACAACATGGGTTACAGCCAAGCAAGTGTCTATGAGATTTCCTACTTGTAAAGACTTCAAGTTGTTCGTAGACAAGGAAAGCAAGATAATATGGCAAAAACATCACAACAATCAATACCACAATGAGCAAAACCATCAGCAGTAGCAGAAGGCAACATATCGGATGCAATGAACACAAGAGGATTTTTGTTGAAAACATAGAGGTGGAAAAAAGTTGGAAGCTCAAGAAGATCCACTTGTGATGAAAGCAACTTTGGAGGCTTAGGCTATGAGGTGACGACGCGACATGAATATAGTGTGAAGGCAGAGAAAGGAAGAGAGAAGGTGCTGCATGCGCTGAAGCAACAACTCAAGGAAGAACATGAGCTGCATAAACAAGAGAATGAGTTGCAACAGAAACAAGTACAACAGGGGGTGCAACATGCACTCACAGATGAAACTGCACCTGTACAAGTTACAGATCCATCCCAGCAGCTGGCACGAAGCAGATAAGATGAGAAATGTTGTTGATCACATGCAAGGGAATACAACAGTATGCATGTCATTGTGCACACGAATGCGATTCCACCCATTCGTCACACTCACTAAGGCGAAGAGAAGAAGCAATTCCGACTGGATCTGAACATGTATTCCGACAAGTTGATGTACATGACCACCAGCACATGCTTGGAGAGCAACGTAGACACTATGCATCAACATGTTGTTGGTTCGATTGCACTAGGATGACCATGCGCATGCTATCAGACGAGTTGGACAGAGGAGCCACACCAATGCACCTAGATGAAATGAAGGCAAGAGTTTGCTTCAGCAAGATGTCACCATAGAGCGCATGAACACCATCATGGACAACCAAGCTTGGCATCAACTCACCACCTTCACCATCACAAGCATGTCAAAGATTTGGTCTCACCACAATGGACCGAGTGTCAGTGATGTCTTGCATGGCTTACTCAATCCATTTTGTCTCACATGGGCACATGTGCATTGTAATGTAATGTATTTTCAAGTGGAAGTTCAAGTGTCGATAATTGGATGTAACAATCATAGAGTAGATGAAGAGCCATGAGGGTAGATGAACTATCACAAAGGGGAATGTCAAGGGTCACCCCACCCTTTGCTATAAATAGAACCTCATAGCTCATTGTAAAGGTTATTGATCAGCCAAGCTTCTGATAGGACTATCTTAGAGAAAGCTTGGACAATATTGTAACGAGCCTTGGCTTCTCCACTACGCAGAGCTAGTACATCTCTTTGCAGGAGCAAGCGGTTGTGGCTGTAACATTCTGCTGTCAGAACTAGTAGTTGGACATGGATGTATTGTATGAATGGAACTTACACTTCTTAATATAATAGAGCCAGAACATTTCATGCATATGTTGTATTGTATTCTATGCTATCCGATTTTCTCTAAATGATATATGTATTATTTTGCTTATGCATACATGTATGGACTTTTCTATGTATGTATGTATGAATCTTTCTAAAACATGTTGTTGGTTTAACCATCACTTTGGATTGCTAGCTAACTTTCCTTCCATGTTGTGATGCATCTTTGCTCGTGTGTTCCCTTATTAACTCTGTGCTATTACAAGTTTCCAAGGGGAACACTCACTTCACCCTCAGTGTGTTAGAACCTCTCATGCACATTCCTTGACTTACTGCAACTGTCACACCCTTACTACCAACAAGGGCATCTTACTTTCCTTTGTGCGAAATTGCGGTCAAGGAATTATCATACGACCCACTGCTGGGACTCCTACACCAAATGGTTTGAGGTCTAATTGGGAATTCTTACTAGGGAGATCCCCTTACATGTTGGCGGGTCCAACACTGTCAACAGATGCGTAGAGCAAGATTAGGGCTCTGCCTACAAACCCAAGTGAAAACATTGCCAACTAAACTTTAGGAAATAAATTCATTACATACAAAATGGAAACCTAACAATCTATGCCAATGATCAACCAAAACTGCATCAAAACCCTTGATTCTAAGATTCACATATTTCCATGCTTATACCACATGAAGGCACATGAATGTAGGAGGAACCATAGTCGTGGCTTAACCAAATTATGGCATGAATTCAAAAGGGACCACCTCATAAGTCCCTTTGATTGCCACATCAAATTTAGAGTGAGATTATATATATTTATGTGGCTATAAACATTAAACCAATAATTTTATATACCACATACCAAGGATTAAACACAAGTGCAATAGATATATGTTTAAATGTCATGGATAATACATGTGTAAATGGATAACGATGTTCCTCGAGTGTTTTGGGTTGTATATGTTTAACATGCAAAATACCCCTAAGTTTACAAAGATAGTAATAACATCTTTTAAAATTTAAAGCTTGGTATAAAATATAAAGGAGAAGGGGTAGAAACCCATCATGACCATAACTGTTTCATATATATATATATAAACCGATGTACAAACAATTCTTATAATATGGATATGTATATTGACGTAGTTATTATAGTAATACTTATGAGGAATTAAGAAAATATCTAAACCTATCCTAACACTTTTTTATCGTAATAAGACAATAGATTAAGGTGGGCTAGAAGGCTCTATAATGATTCTAATAATAAGAGTAACTTAGTATGTCACCAATACCTGCATTAATCAAAAAGCACACGAGAAAGAGCTAAGAGTAAATAAAAAAGAATAAAGAAATTTTTTTGTGTTTAAAGGTTAAGGTTTGATTTGCAGCTATGAATTTATAAAATTATAAAATAATAGTGGATAGTGATTAAAAACTATGTAAAATTATTAAAGTATAAATAATTAGGATAATTCGCCGATAGATGTCTCCATATCGACCCCATATAGATGTAACGACATTGACTTTTTGTTTTATTTATATTTTAAATTAAGAGATGGTCGCGATTGAGCCCGAAGCGAATATGCTTCGTCTAATTTTGAAATCGATGGCTCGGGTGGTGGGGAGTGTGAAGTGTTACTGCGGAATATATTTATGCCCAAATTTCCTATGCCCAAATTTTAGACACCTGCGTCAGTCAAGCGGCCATGTCGGCAAGGCCAACAATAAGTTTGCGAAGAGCGCGAAGTTGAACGTTATAAATTTAATGTTTAAATATTTACTTTTAAACATTATGTTAAACTTTAAATTTTTAATATTAACATTAAATATTAATTTTTTAAGTTTTAAACATTAACTTTTTAACTATGAATATTAACTTTCATTAACATTATGTTAAACATTTAACGTTGATTATTAAATATTAAGTTACAACAATATTAGCTTTTCAATATTAAATATTAACTTTACAATATTAAATATTAACTTTTCAATAATATATATTAACTTTACAATATTTAATCATTAAAATTTAAATAATAAATTAAAATTTAAATAATTAAACATTACAATTTAAATTACACATGTGAAAAATTTAACCACGGAAATTAACCAAATTTAAAATATAAATATCAAATATATTAATAACTAAATATGGAACATTTAAAATTGAAATTTAAACATTTAAAATAATAACATATTAATAACTAAATATGGAACATTTAAAATTGAAATTTAAACATTTAAAATAATAACATTAAGAAATAAAAATTTAAACACTGAATATATTATCAACTAAATATCAACGACATTTATCGGCAACAATAACTAAATTAAATATCACCTAAATATAAACAACTATTTTTACACATTGAAATTGAAATTGAAAAATAAAATATAAAAATTTAAACATTAAATATCAACTAAATGTGAAGTGCATCATCAATTAAATTAGAAAAACATTTTAAATTTAAATATAAAAATTTCAACATTGAAATTTCAACATTAAATTAAATATCCAATTAAAAAATTAAATATTGAAAATTAAACATTAAAATTTAATGTTTAAACTTATAAAAATAAAACATTAAAGTAAAAATTAACCATTTAGAGTTTTAAACATTAAAAAAAATTATCAGCATTTAAAATATAAGAATTTAAACGTAAGATATGATATTTATATAAACTAAATATAAGCTGTACTATCAATCAAATAAATATCAACTACATTTAAAATTTTAACATTATAATTAAAACATTGAGTAAAAATTTAAACATTGAAATTAAAAATTAAAATTCAATGTCTAAACATTTAAAAAATCACATTAAAATAAAAAACTAAAATTAAAAATTTAAACATTAAAATTTAAATAAATAAAAAAAAAGAAATTAACTACATTTACAATATATAAATTTAAACATTAAATATAAACTATATATCAACTACATGGTCAATCAATTACATTTAAAATTTGAACATTTAGAAGTTAAACCATTCAAATTATAAATGAAAAAAAAAAAAAAAACATTCTAAATTAAATTTTAAAATTTCAACGAAAATAAATAAAAATAAAAATTTAAAGAAATAAACATTTAGAAATTTAGTAATTTACACCTAATAAAAAAACACATTAAACTTTAACCATTAGAAAAATTAAAGAAATAAACATTTAAACATTTAGAAATTTATTAATTTACACATATAAAAAAAACCATTAAACTTTAACCATTACGATTTGAAGGAAATAGATAAATAAAAATAAAAAATTAAATATTTATAATATAAAATTTAAAAAAATAAAAAATTGAAATTTCAAACATTATATTAAAAATATTAAATATAAAAATTGTAATTGAGATATTAAAAATTTAATGAAATTAAACCTTAAATTATTTTGAAAAGCAATAAAGTCTAAGATCAAGCAAGATGTTAAGTATTTAAAATTCTAAAATTTCAAAATTCTAAATTTGAATTGGAATATTTGAAAAATAAACAAAAAAGTCAAAAAATAAAAAATACAAATAGATTTAAACGATTAAAATATGAACATAAAAAAAATAAAAATAAATATTAAAAAAAATAAATAATTAAAAAATTTAACAATTGAAAATAAAAAAAATAAACGATTAAAGATTTAAACACTGAATATTAAACATTAAAATTGAAAGAAATAAAATTTACTAGTGTTATGAAACATTAAATTAAACATTGAGCAATTAAACATTAAATAAAAAAATAAAACATTGAAAATTTTGAAAATTGAATTGAAACATTTGAATAAACGATGCTGAGAAAGTTTATTATTTCTTTTCCAAATGGAAAAACGAAGTAGTGCTTGCAAGAACGGTCTCCTTCCGCTTTGTTGGAAGATGTCATTAGTGTAGGTGGAGGAAGGGAATTTGAATCTCAAACGATTGAGGTGGTAGGAAATTGTACTGGGAGAGAGGAGTTCCAGAATAGCATCTTCGTGCATGTTCTTTTGTTGGTGGGTTGGAATTCAGAGGATGCTGATCAGGTTGGATATTGTTGGTTGGGTCGGAGATTGTTCATGGGGTCGAGCTGCAGAGAGTTGGTTTTGCTGGTGGGCGCGCTAAAAGTGTGAGGGGCACTTTCTATGCTTTTCTTTACAACTATTTTTTATATAATGTATGTTGAACATTTGTATTTTTTTTTGTTAATACTGAAAATTCATTTATTTATTTTTTTTGTTAAATACTGAGCAAAGAGAGTGTGCATAAGTCTTGGGTGGGCTGTTGTAACACCCCATGGTAACTTGGAATTACTGTCAGTACATTTTTGTTTTTTTGGTTAATTACGTAATACCATAAGTGAATGGGCTCATAGAATCCTAATGAAACTTTGCTTTTAAATATTTAATTATATATTAATGTTATTTTGAATAGAAAATTGTTGAAAATTCAAGAGGGCTGATCTGTAACAAATTCTCACCCCCAGGTAGTTAGACGGTTACCACTTTCTTTCCTAGAGATAAAAGGAGGAATCTCAGGGGAGAGGTAGGTTCTGCATTTTTCTTGGAGTCTAATGATAGAAAAGAAATATAGTATATGGCATTGGCAAGATGTTGTCAAGGGGAAAATTGTGAGTTGGACCTGAGCCAGTGGAGAACTACAGTACAAATAGAGTTCAGAGGGTGATAGGCTGGACAGTGGTCTTGATGCCTATTGTCTATCACTAATAAAAATAATTGTTGCATACTACTATGGGGTGGAAGCTTGGGGGACAAGAAGTGGATGGAATTTCCCTTCTTAAGGTTGGGTGCAGTGTTACTCTGGAGCGGGAGCGAAAGCAGGGAGCAGGAATGAAAACGGGAGCCGGAGTGACATTTTTAGAAGCTCACGGTTTGGGAGCAAATCTCGGAGTGATTTTTTTAAAAAATATATATTTTTTATATTTTGATACATATATGTCAACAAAAACATGTAGAATGATGAATTAGATATAAAAAACATAAAAATAACATAGATTGATCATTGAACCATATCACATCAATCATCTAGAAGTTATAATCTTCATCAACCATGTCCACAAGTTAGTAACATACATATTACAACTGCAACATATTGAGTCTCGTGAATCATGATTCATCAAATTCAATCTTAAAGTTTCAACTTCAAGCTTTCAAAATTGAAAATTCAATATATAACATTTATCATCATTGATCACCAAAGTTGTACTTGTAAGCTAAGTTTAACCATTACAAGAAATAATATCTAAGTTTCTAACTGTTAACATGAAACGGAATGTTATAAAATGAATTATGAAATGAAATGAAACAACTTTAGTCTTTCACGAAGCATCATATTCATAATTCACAATCATTACCAATGAGTTATAATTGCCAACTTCAAACTTCAAACTTCCATTGTCACAGTCATATATTGTTTACAAAAAATATCATTACGATATGAAAGAGTCAAGAGTCAAGAGTCAAGGACTCAAGACTCAACAGTTATGAAAACTAATAGAAACTAGAAAAGACAAGTAAACTGTAAATCTATTATCTACTACTGCATGCGGCCCTTGCCACGAGAGTCTACTATATGAGCAGGTTGTGGTGGTCTTCTAGGAGTATCCTGCACAGATCGACGACCAGAACTAGAAGGCACATGCCCTCCACGTGAGGGTGTAGATGGAGGTGGCGACAGCAAAGGAATAAGACTCAGAACTCGAGCACTGCCATTGGATGGTGGAGGTGGCATGGCTGCTGCAGCTCCTTCATCTTCATCCCTTATAAGTTCCTCTTCCAATTCTTCAAGATGTATAATGCCATCCTCCAAATTGTCATCCTCTAGGTGGTTGTCCCAAATTTTATTTGTTGGATCCTCATAAGCCCAATCACAGTAATGACTGAACAACCTCAAGTTGTAGTGCACATAAACCAAGCTTTCTACCCCGTTTTCATTGAGTCTGTTTCTTTTCATGTTATGTATGAAGCTGTAGATGCTCCAACACCTCTCTGCAGAAGAAGTATTTAGAACCTGTGATAGAACTTTTTTCGCCAATTTTGGCAAAAGTCCCTAGCCACCATATGATTCCCACCATGTGAGAGCATAAAATCTATCTCTATCTTCCATTTCATGGAAGCTACCAAACAAACCAGTGCCATTGAAGTATCTGCCTATTTCAAGGCGCACACTAGCACATTCCTCCCTATTAGGTATCAACTTTTCTAATGCATCCAAATATCCTCTAGTTACCTCTTCATCTAAATAGGGTTTGGTCCTAACCCCACCCCCTGGTGCAGGTTGGCCCAACCAATATGTAGAGTAGTATTTTGGCGTAAGGATATACACCAAGCAATGTAGTGGAAGATTAAGTTTATTCCACCATACACACACATAATTGTGAATCAGTTTGTACAAGTCGGAATCATTGTCATGAACAATATCTTTTATTTGCCCCAGCATGGTATCCATTTGCTCATACACCTCACCAATCATTGGTTTATCTGTATCTGCAAACTGAATCATGTGATAAATGGACTTGGTGAAATCCAATACTTGCCTCACATTTGCCCAAAACATACCATCAAGAGCGACCTCCTCCACCAGTTCAAAACCTCACCTGTCAGCTGCATTTGTAGCCCTTTCCTTTAATACCTGCTAGTGTGGACTTGATACCATGCTAGCCAATGACTCTCTTACCTTCAAAAGGCGCCTGAAGGTGAGGTAATAGCTACCAAATCTAGTCCTCACAATCTTTAACAACTCTAATCTTGAGTGACTACGGAAAAGGCCATGGGTATTGCTATGATTTGTAATAAAATTTTGTCATTTGTTTGCCTTTCTTGTACAAATCACCAATCCATTTGTATTGTTCATTTTTGTTCTTAACAATATCATGCAACAAAAGGTTCAATGTGTGAACCAAACACCTAGAACAAAATATGTTGGGGTATTTATCCTCAATAATTGCTCCCATTGACTTACAATTAGGAGTATTCTCAGTGATGAATTGGATGAAATTGTATGGCCCAATACGATCAATTGTTTCAAGTAATTCTTCTGCAATGTTGATGCTGGTCTTGAACTTCTTTGAGTAATCATATGCATTTAGAAAGATGGCACCACTAACAGACACAACAAGAACACTTATCAATGGCTTGCCTTTTACATTTGTCCATTCATCAAATATATTGGACAGCCCATGGTCAGTCCAAGAACTTGTCATTCTATTCAAAGAATGTGATATTTTTGCTTTTTCATGATCAAGTCCAACGATTCTTGCCTTGTCATACTCAGGGCTCTTTTATCCTTTAGGGGCATCATTAATGGCAGAAACCATTTCGTGCCAATAAGGTGAGCGAAGAACATTTAATGGTATCCCACATGCATAGAGAAACCTATAAACTTTTGAATCCACATCATTCCTACACCCCTCATTAAGGAAATCTGATATGGTTCTACGCCTTAAAGCTGTTGACCTTATGCTTCCATATCGATTGCCTTGGGAGGATGCTGAAGGAGTTCTTTGTGCTTGTGATTGTGAGCTTGGTTCAAAGAAACCCCTTGATTTTTTAGATTTGTATTGGTATTCCTCCTCCTCCCATATGTATTTGGCTCTATCTGCTGCTGACACAACTACACAAGTTTTGATTCCTATTTGTTTATCTCCATCCCATGGCGTTTTCCTGCAGAGGTGTTTTCTGGCATGGGTGTATGAACCTGTGTAATTATTGTTGCAATGGGGGCAATGAAATTTAGTGGTTCCACCCACTTTCCCTGTTTCAGACCTATTAACATATTTCAACATTGGGGTTTGGTCTTGTTTAGTATTTTGAGACTCATGTTCACCCTCCTCCAGCTCCTCCTCACTGAGGTTTTCATCAAATCCACTTTTTCCCCCTTCTTCATCCCCCTCTTCATTTTGACCCCTCCTTTTCCTACTCTCCAACACCATAATAACCAGAAAAGGGACCAAGAAGAAGAAAATGCCAAGAAATATAACCAGGTCCATGATGTTTGAAATTTGTAGTTTTGAATCTGCAAAATTTAATGGGAATGGGAATGAGAAAATTAAAAATGTATTTACTATTTATTAATTTTATTTATTTAGATTCATCATTCTAGAATCTAGAAATAAGTTACTAACCTACTAAATTACTAAGTTACTAACCTCCTTGCAGGCTTTCTCCTTGCTCCTCGGCGCTCACTCCTCGCTCCTCCTCGCTCCTTGGCACAAGCTCCTTGGCTCTTGTCCAAATCTCTCAAGTCACAATGACAAACAAAAGCCCTCCAAGCCTTTATATAACAAAAAAAATTCTTAAAACATTTTTTTTTGACGCGTGGATTTTTTTTTGCCCGTTTCGCTCCCGGCGATAGCCCGCATCACTTCGGGAGCGCAAAATAAAGCCTGGGAGTGATCGGGAGTGATCGGGAGCGATTGCTCCCTGATCGCTCCAAGTCTTTATTTTTTGCTCCCGGAGCGATGGGAGCGACACTCCCGAAGTCGCTCCCTGTTTTGGCAAGGAACACAATTTTTTTTTGGGAGTGCGCTCCCGACCCACTCCCGAGCAGCTCCCACCCAGAGCATAGATTGGGAGCGGGTTTTTTGGGGGGGGAGCACTCCCCCACAACACTGGTTGGGTGGATCAGTTCATCCCTATTGGGCTTCTTGGAATCCGTGAGACAGATAACTGGTTTGGTTCAAGTCTTCACGTTGCTTAGTCTCATTCTATTAGAAAATATTGAGTTATATTCTCAATTCACCTTTTTTTCCTCTGTTGAATGTTTAGTATGATATTATAGAAGAATTATGTAGTTTTTATTACGAAAAAAGTAGTGGCATAGCTAATAAAAAAAGTATGTAACTATTACTCACCAGCTGAAAGATTTTATAATGAAGAGTTGTTTGTTTCGTTTTACCAAATTCCATGAACTAGGGACTAGGCTTAAAGTAATCGTTGGTCAGGGCAAAAAGAAAATGAACCAAGTCCATGTTGGACTATAACCAGACAACCTAGCTCCAGGTGAGGATGTATGAAGTGTTCTAACCCTTACCACCATTAACATAAAGAAAATGGATAAAATTGAAAATCGTATTCCATTTGGAATAGCAGGAAAGAATAGTTTAACAAATGAAAACTGGAAGAGGGGTAGCCTTACTGTTTAGAGGAACCAAGAAGGTTGAGCTTCGACACAAGAATGAATCAATAGCTTGGCCCGTGCCCCCTCCGTCTATTATCAAGTAAGTTACAAGGTGAAGACAAAGAACATGAGTCATGCAACTATAGGTTCATACTATTACTGGTTTATGTATTTCCATAAAATAAAAGAAAAATTAAATATAGAGAGTACATTTGTTAAACTGTAAACCAAGAACAACATATTCACATAATTATCATTGAATTGGACAAATTATGGTGCAAAATCTATCTCTTCATTGAAATATTAACCCTGAAAGCAGGCACTATTGATGCCTGCAAAGGGCATAGAAAAGGGGTTTAGTTCTCTCCATAATTTCAAATTTGTTAAAGGGGAAAACAAAGTGTTTAAGAACCGTGCTTGGAAAACCCTGTGAAGCCACTATGGAAGCCCTGTACTAGTTAGCAGAGTAGGGAAGTGCTAGAGGCGGTGGTGATAGCTTGAGAATTACATTAAAGAATGCACAGTAAGCACCAGGAGCATTCTAGGTGGAAATAAAAAGGAAATGAAGGATTAATCATCACTATAAAACAACTTACTAAATGATGGCAATGGAATGGATAGATGCACCCTCAATTGAGAAAACCCTCGTTTTAACTGCGGAGGAAATGGAATTGGAATAAGGCTTGGTTTGAGGCCAACCTTGTAGGAAATCAGTTTAAATCCAGTCAGAAATATCACCATGAAGAGTACAACTTAACAAGAAAGCAAGGAAAGACTAGACTTGAACTGTAATGCTACCTGTGCGAGGGCCTGAAATGCGTGTAACCACCAAAGCTAAACCTCTAGTACTAGGTTTGTAGAGCTCAACTATGAGGATGTTCCAATTAAAATGAGCGGGATGAGTGACGACATAGGTAGGGTTCAGTTACCCTAACCTCCCAAGAAAAAATCACCATAATCCAGCTACAATCGAGATCACCCGAGTTGTAATCACATCAATCGACATCTTAGGGTGGCAAGTGTATCTAGAAGGTTCTACAAAGGGGCTCCAACATCTATTGAGTAACCGGTTAAGGGGGTTGAGATCTGGTGTGTCAGATAGATCATGTGGGTCGGGTAGAGCCAGAGGTGCCTGACCTTAGTAATATAGTAAACTTAGAATTTATTTTGAATCATAATGAAACCCTTTTGAAAGGACTTGGGTCTTGTCTCATGGAAAATCACATACATTGCCTAATGATTCAATTTAATAGTTTGTTTTGTATATATTGATGTTGTTGCATAATTACAATATTATGTGTTTAGGTGCTTAGCATGTGGCAAATGTTGTAAACTCAAGTTTGGTTCGAGTAGAGCCCGAGGTGCTTGAGCTTAGTACTATAGTAAACTTAGAATTTCCAAACCCCGATTTATATACAAAAATATCTTTTCAACTTTGAATTATTCCATGGACCAGTTAATTTGAAAATGGAAACAATATTTTCCTTTCACAGGCGCCGAGTATAAAATATAATTAACATTTTAATTAAATATTGTTTCTAATTTTAATAAATTTAATAAATATTGATGTGAACATGACATTGTTACAGGGAAAAGTGTCTACACAGAACTGCTTATCCCACTAAGGTGTGATAGCTACCTTAGAAACAAAAAAAGTAAAGCTACTTTCTTTTTTCCTTTATGAAGTATAGATGAGAGAAGAACAAAGAAGACCAACCTCTGTCCTGCGCTAATCTTCTAGTTCGATTCCTCTCTCTCTTGATAGTCTTTCGATACTTGTTCCCTTGCATGCCCAGCTTCACAGAGTACCTGTAAGATCACAGTAGCATAGCACTATACAAGAACATGGATATATAATCATAAACAATCTAGGATCAGATGTAAATTGACCACACAAATGCAGCAAACATAAATGACACGAGAGTATGGAGGAAAACTTGAATAGCTTTTATTGATAAACAAGAAAGAGCCAAGGGAGTTACAACTAGTTGTTCTGACCCAGCATCATCACCTCAGCAAGGAAGCCCCTCTTCACCTCATACAAAGCTTAGATCACCCAATAATCTGATGTTGTCTCAAGAAACCAACAACAATTCCTTACAATATGCAAAATTCCAGCCTCTGGATCTCTGGGATGAGGGATCCATATATAGATATCTGTAAGGGAGATGAGTCAGCTTGTGATTTGATTAGTGTCTTCCCTCTGATAGTTCTTGCTTCCACTTGGAGATTGATGATCTCTTACTCATCCTTGGTTGAATTCAGAGAGGCAAGTGTCACAGGAGAAGTTTCTGGAAGTTTCCATGCCTCTCCACCTCGCGGAATGACACTGCCATTTGTCACTTCTCACCCATCGCACCCCATAGAAGGGCTTTTTGAAATGCAACGCACCCACACAGTGTATTTAGGTGATATGCAATGCACTTTGCATATGGAGCAGCTGAAATGATCCTGTTTTGACCAATTCTGAGAAGATTTTCATGGAGAACTTCTGGGGGAAGCTGTAATCAGTTGACCTTGTTCCTTTAGGGGTTAGAACAACACTTTTAGGGACTTAGGAGCCCTTGGTTTATGGAAATTTCATGCTTGGGGTTGTAGTGCCCAAAAATGTCTATAACAGTTGCCCCGTAAAGCATGAGGTCGTTAATCTTTTGATGTCGGGTGAAATTCTTTATTATGAGGATCCAAAGTTCTTTCAAGCTGGGAGGAGACCTGTAATAAGATACAATACAATACATTATCTTCATAATATTTTCATGATCTAGCTGAGGTGGGTATTCCCATGCTTAGCTTTATAAATTCATTTTCATGTACATAGGATAGACAATCGTCTGAGTGTAGACTGATGATTCTGGTAGAGCCATCATCCCTTTGATTGGATGATTATCTGTGCAACAATGATGTACATTTGATGTCTTTATTTCCCTAAATATATATCGCAGCCCGGATCGATGAAACTAGATCCAGGGTCTTCAATCTCGTTCGATCTTCACTCGAAGTACAAGTCTATCCATGTGAGAGATGTTTTGCAGTCGAACACGGAAAGACATCACCTGATTACCAGCCAATGATGTAAGCTGTTAACAGGCGCGAGAGGAATCACCGATAATGATAATGACCCTCAAGGTACTGCAGTACAATTCACGTGGTGTGAATAAAGGACTTGGCATCGAACACCATGCAAAATCTTTCGGTCGAAGGCCATTGATGTAAACATGTTGCCGGAAGTGAGAAACTTGCCATTGAGGCATGCAAGCTTCAAAGTACTGAACAGGGTGTTCCTAGATCGACTTCTTGGATAATGAGCTGATGTCGACAAGAAGCGATCTGTCATAGGAGGGCCTTAATGAATCCCACATCAATGACACGGAACGGAGAAAATGATTTTAATGGAGGTGAAAACGATCTGATGACACACGGTTCAGGGTGGCGGTCATGAAAGAATGGAGTGTAAATGTATTGTAGTGGGTGAGACACAGGTGAATTCTCTGAATGACTTCTCTTGAACATATCGGCGACACTGACATGATGGATTGGTAGCATTACCCCAAATGTGGATGGTGTGATGGGACCATGGTCATGTGACCGGTGAATGAAACAACCCAACCCGACTTGGATGCGGAGTGAAAGTGTCATGTTCAAGAGCGACTTGCTACCAACAAAGTTTCTTCAAGTTTTCTTCCCAATTTTCCCAGTCATTGCTGACCAGTACCTCTTTATTTTTTTCAAGCTTGAAGAGGATAACATATGCTTGTTCTATAATTTACCCTTCGGGCAAACCCATGGCTATGTTTTAACAAGCCTAGCGATAATGAAACTCGTTCTTGTCTGCTATGGACAATTTTGTCGCTATTAAGTTTTAACGAGTTTAACGACAAAGATAATTCGGTCCTTTTCAATTTTATAGAGTCTGAAAAGGAACATAAAGGAAACTCCAAAATTCCTTTTTCATCATCTGATCCCTTAAGTCCGAAAAAGTATAAAACAATACAGAAGGGATGAATCTTCGATACTTTTAATGAGCCGAATAAAACAAGCGCTCGATCTTTTTGTGTAATAATCCCTTAGGTCCAAAAAGATTAAAATTTAGAGAAGGGATAGCACTTCCGGTCCCTTTAACGATTTGGAGAGGCCAATGGCTTGGCAATCTTTTCATATTTTACGAGTCAGTTGAAAAGAGCTTAAAGGAGACTCGTCTTTTGAGGAACGAGTGATAAAATTGGGTAGCAGTTGATTCCAGGTAAGGTTTGGAATTTTCCAATCACGGCAGTGTTACAAGGATGGCTAGTGAGATCACTCTTCGCAGTTGTTCCTCAAAAGGGGTAAACAATCAAATGGAGGTGAATGATCAGCCAATACAGAGTGGAGGTGATGATGAGAACACGACCAAGGCTTTTAAAGGCTGAAGTACTACATTCATGATGGTTATTTACCGGGAAACAGTTCATTTTTAATGAGCTTAAACGAGGGGGGAAACATTTGCTCATGGCTTATGTTTATTTTTTAACGAGCTTGAACTATGCGCTAAAACTACTCGATTAATCCAGTCGTATAATAAGAATGTCCCATTTAAAACAACATTTTTTAGAGTTTTTCCCCACATCCTTTCTTTATGCAAGTTAGGAAACGACCAATCCTACGAGTTTAAAGGGTTAGAGGACCTACAAATTTAAAAAAATAAATAGTCGCTCTTCGCTTGCATGCCAAAAGGTTTGCATGCCCCTAGGTATAAAATAAAGTTTCAAGGCCACCTTTTGTTCTACCGACAAAACATTTGTTTTATCAGGAAAGGTAATCCTATTTCAGGTTACCAAAGATTGTTCTATTCACAGCACAAACAAAACATTTCTTCGACGATGTCTACCGAAATTTACAAAGGTGAGACAATCCACTCACATAACTTTGACGAGAGAATCTTGTTCCAGTCTAACCCCCTCTTCCAATCACGGACGGGAGTACAGTCAAGTCATATATCTCTCGCGGAAACCTACCCTATACCCGAAGTTTTCCTGCCGAAGCAGACCAGGGTGCATGCCCCCTGGGTTTCAGTCGTGTCTCTCGAATCACTCGCGCTCATCAGGTGGATGGACTGGAGATTGATGAGACATTCCTTGTGTGAAGAGACCATTCAGGGATGGTATATGACTATTTGCTATGCGTGATCCGGGAAATGAAAGCTAGTCTACGAGCTTGATCACTCTTCCTTCGTGCGGAAAACACATTACTCTAAAGAGTGATGAGACAATTGCTCCCATGCAATAAATATAGTCTCATCCAAGGAGTAGATTATAATCCAAGGGTCCTTGGATGACCATTACATTCACGTGAACGGTTTTCCCTCTCAATGTTATGGGCACATTGGGAAGGATCCCTAATGGTCGACTGGTTCCTTTGTCAAAGCCTATTAGATTTCTCATCTCAGGCAAAAGCGCTGGCAAACCAAGCACTTTCCAAGTAGTCGAGGAAAGGATACTCACAGAAGCCCCTTCATCTATGATGGTACTAGCCATAACCATTCTATATACTTGAGCAATAATTCAGAATGGTACACTTGCTGGTAAACGGGGTTTGCCTAGTTGATTCCAGTCGAAGGAGACAACTAGGTTGCTTGGAGGTGGGACTGAATAGACGGCCGGGTACGACTCTAACAAACTTCCTTCCTGCGGTAAAGGAATGGGTAAATTGCCCCCATGTTCATCGGAGTCTATGCTTACGAAAAGAATTTGGACGGTGTCATCCTTATTCTCTTCTGTGACTGTATCATCTGAAGATGGAACTTCTGAAGGCAAGATCGGGTCAACTGCCGCCTCGACCTTTTGACTTTCGTCCGGTATGGGTTCAGATGGTTTGTCTTCAATGATAGATGCTTCGGCCGACCACCTGAGCGGGTCAGCCGGCTTTTCAGCTAGTGACGGAGTTGGTAAGAGTTTTTTATATCCAGGAGGAAGTCGCAACGGTGAAACATGACGATCATCCAAAATTCTTTTAGCCTCATCTAAGAAGGGACAACGGTGGACGGCATGGTCGCCTTCGCACAGTTTACAAGGAAATCTATATTTTCTTTTTTGTCCTAGGGCTTCACTTTCACTAGTCGATGGTGTGTTTTCAACATGATCATCAGAGGTTGACGACACCGGGTTGTGCAAACGAGGAGACAAGTCCCTTAAGATCCAAGGGATGCAAGGACAATCTCTATGATAGTGGTCTCCTTTGCAAATGACACATGGCGATTTAGGCCTGGTCGGTGCAGTGTGTGGATTTTCGCTAGATGACGCTTGGTTGCCCCCTTTCGCTTTTGGCTCCTTCTTCTTCTTCTTTTCCTTCTTCTTCTCAGGTACTTGATTTTTGGCTTTACCAACCCCATCAAGCGAAGAAGAAGGAGGAGAGGAAGAATTGGAGGAAGTAGAAGGTTGGTGGGTAACTCTAGATTCGTCTAGTTACTGACTCGATTGTTCAGGAATTATAGTGTTCTGAACGATAGAGGTTGAGAAGAGCCATACGGGCAAGCCGATTGTCAATCCTGGAAGTGACAATGTGGCCATATGGGGTGCACCAACATCTCCCCAAGAGGAGAAGGGACTAGGATTTCCTCCAAGGGGAATTCCTTGGTTGGTGGGTTCCATTTTCTCAACCTAAGATCAACGTGGGAAAGGGTGATGATTATTCCGTTTAAAATAAGTTTTAGACGCTTTGACACAACTTGTTTTTTCAATTTTTAAGAGTCGAGAAAAAACAAAAGATGACTCTAGTCGCCTTCAATTTTTAATGAGCCTGAACTGACAAGTGCTCAGATGGACCTTTTCCATTAAGGAGTCTAAAAAGGAATGAAAGGGAATGCTCTGGAAATCTAGGTAGAGGGATTACCAAACCAATCAAAAAACTGCAGAATACTTTTTACGGTACGGTAGTCAATCTTCCCAAATGCTGTGTTCAGTGCATTGCGATCGATAGGGCGGCAGACACGACTTCCTATGGATAAAGGATTAAGCCTATTGTGGTCTCCCAAAATATACTCAACGGTACGTGGGATCACAAGTCCGTACTGGAATGTATCGTCTCAAAGTGGAGGAATCACCCAAACATCAGTGAGAACAACAGTTACCAAGCTTTACGATGCCGGAAAACGTCTCTAGCCTAGACTTCTAAATGTTGTGCGTTAGGTTCCAAAGCGTTGTTAGATTCATTGAATTTATTTTATAGTTGATCTTGTTTATGAAGTTTTCCTTTCAGGTTCATCGCGAGATGTAGATGTGTAATTCCTAAAATGCAATCTAAGATGATAAACAGTCTTTTATCTTCTTTGTGCAATGAAAGTCCTAGCTACTAAGGAAAGAGAGACAGTATTCTTTCACAAAGAGCAAAGAGAACACTCTAAATGCACTTTCCTAAATCAAACCAATCAAACAGTCTAAATGCAAATGCACATGCATGTATTTGTTTTCGGCTTTCTTAATATGTGAATGGAGAAAAGAAAGCTAATGCACAAACCTAAATTACTTTTCAAGCGACAATTACCAACAAGTTTCTTTTCGAAATCAAAAATGGAGACAATCACAACACTTTACGATTTGGAAATGAATACTTGCTTACGACACTAGAAAAATTACAAATTCAGACCAAATACAATAGTAATAGGATAATCGACTATCTACAGCAACCAAAGTCTTTCCTATGACTGAAAACGACACTTGTGACGCTTTCAAATCAAAGGACGATAGTACGATTACGTTACTTTTGCAAAGGAGAACTGAAAATGACTCAACAAATACACAAAAACATTTACAGTTCTTTTGTACAAAGGAGGCGGAATAACAGCAAGGAAAAGGGGTTTCAAATAGAGATATACTGATCACAGGCAGCAAAATTCATGAATAGAAATGGAAAGAATGAATCACAGAAAACAAAACTAAACAATGCCTAGTCTGATCAGTGCACCTGTAACACAGGGAATTTGAAATGCAGCGCACCTGCTACACTGGGGAAGTGCGATGAATTTCAGATTCACAGAACAGTACCTACATTGGGCTAGAGACGAGACTTTGCTTGGGTTCCGGGTCACAGTTTGCAGATCAGTTCATGGGTTTTCGCCGAGCAAATGGTAATCAGTAATGCAACAATCAGGGGTAGATCTAAGGAGGATCTAAGAGCTATCACAAAGGGCAATCAGAGAGTTTGTAAATAAGTTGTTTAATTTATAAACAAATCCTGGAGATTGACTGAAGCGACATTTATCTACTTTGCATTTTCATAGCAAATGAAGTTCGAAAGCTACCTGGCTCGACTTCAGGCTCCATCTGTAAGTTTATAAAATAGACAACAAGGAAGATAAACAAACAAACTAATTCGTCCCCAGCGGAGTCGCCATTTTGTTACAGGGAAAAGTGTCTACACAGAACTTCTTATCCCACTAAGGTGTGATAGCTACCTTAGAAACAAACAAAGTAAAGCTACTTTCATTTTTCCTTTACGAAGTATAGATGAGAGAAGAACAAAGAAGACCAACCTCTATCCTGCGCTAATCTCCTAGTTCGATTCCTCTCTCTCTTGATAGTCTTTCGCTACTTGTTCCCTTGCACACCCAGCTTCACAGAGTACCTGTAAGATCACAGTAGCATAGCACTATACAAGAACATGGATCTATAATCATAAAGAATCTAGGATCAGATGTAAATTGACCACACAAATGCAGCAAACATAAATGATACAAGAGTATGGAGGAAAACTTGAATAGCTTTTATTGATAAACAAGAAAGAGCCAAGGGAGTTACAACCAGTTGTTCTGACCCAGCATCATCACCTCAGCAAGGAAGCCCCTCTTCACCTCATACAAAGCTTAGATCACCCAACAATCTGATGTTGTCTCAAGAAACCAACAACAATTCCTTACAATATGCAAAATTCTAGCCTCTGGATCTCTGGGATGAGGGATCCATATATAGATATCTATAAGGGAGATGAGTCAGCTTGTGATTTGATTAGTGTCTTCCCTCTGATAGTTCTTGCTTCCACTTGGAGATTGATGATCTCTTACTCATCCTTGGTCGAATTCAGAGAGGCAAGTGTCACATGAGAAGTTTCTGGAAGTTTCCATGCCTCTCCACCTCTCGGAATGACACTGCCATTTGTCACTTCTCACCCATCGCACCCCATAGAAGGGATATTTGAAATGAAACACACCCACACAGTGTATTTAGGTGAGATGCAACGCACTTTGCCTATGGAGCAGCTGAAATGATCCTGTTTTGACCAGTTCTGAGTAGTTTTTCATGGAGAACTTCTGAGAGAAGCTATAATCAATTGACCTTGTTCCTTTAGGGGTTAGAAAAACACTTTTACGGACTTAGGAGCCCTTGGTTTATGGACATTTCATGCTTGGGGTTGTAGTGCCCAAAAATGTCTATAACAGACACTTTGGCTTATTTTGTTGGAAGAAACAAATTTTTCCTTTGTAGTCATGCTCAGACTATTTGTCTCACACATGCGTTTTAGAGGAAAGTTTGTCTTATCCTTTTTTTCATCGTTTTTTTTTTTGATGTTAAGTTGTTAAATGTTTCATTTTAATGTTTAATTTTAACAATGTCATATACATAGTAATTTAAGTGTTTAAATGTTTTTTATAAATTAATAACTATTCTTCTTTAGCAACCATTTAATTTTTATATTCATACTAATAAATATTTAAATTATAATTATAAAATCCACTTGATAAAATAATACCTCTCAACCCATTAAACCCATTATAGAATTTCCTTGGTCAATGGAAAAATCCATATACATTTATGTTTCTGTACATTTTTCCAAATTCATACTTATCATTTAATTTAAAATAAAATGGATCGCATTTGATATCAGCATCTTGGAACATACATGATCTAGGTGGATATCAGTGGCCGCTTGCCTATTCCACTTGGACCCCCACTATTGTTTCTTTTCAGTTTTCTTAATTGTAGCACAACTTACTACTTTTGGCAATTTTTCGGACCTTAAACGTCCAGAGCCAATTTGAGGGACTAAAAGACATTTTTATGGAAAACAGAGAGTTAACAAAAGACCCAAATTGATTCACTATGTTTTTTTCGAGCTCCTCTTTGAACTCGTCAAAACGAGGTATTCTGATAGCCAAGCAAAGATCATATGCTAAAGTTACGATCCCAGGAAGTTGACATACCAATTTTACCAAACGGGGCCCACAATTTTGGTGCTTCATCTCCTAGGGTTAGGTTTTTGGATGTTTAGGGTCTTCCATTGTTTTTGAATAATAAATAGGTCTTTAAGCCTCATTGTAACATAGTTCAGAGACATGTGGCTACCACATATCTTCTCAGAGATAAGCTACCATCGCCAGAGCTAGTTTATCTTTATTTCTGCATGTAAGCATATTTTAGTTCTTTGATATTAGTGAAATGAAGTTTTATTTCTGTTGCATCTCTATTTATATTGGTATTTTGTATTTTTTAGTGTTCCTATATAAGTCAGGATCAGTGGTATCAGAGTGATTTGCTCTTTCTCTATTTTTCTTTGCATGTCCCCAACGAGGTAAGGGTATAAGGAGTTAGGGCTCGATCTGGTTGAACCTTTGCAAGACCAACCTTAGAAAACCAAATGACTTCCCATGGCAGAAGAAAATAAATACAATAGGGTCAGAGATCATTTCAAAATACTGCTTGAGGAAGCCCTCGAGCAACAGAGGAACGCAATGATGGATAACTTTGCCCAGATCCTTCGACGACTACCCGCATGCAACACATCTTCATCTAGTAGCAACTCTGAAGGTGCCACTCCTTTTAAGGTAAAAGTTAACTTTGATATTCCCATATTTGAGGGCCAGATAGATGGAGACGTTGTAGATAAATTGTTAAATGTTTTGGAAGGATATTTTTCAGTTCATGACTTTTCCAATCGGGAAAAGATTACCTTTTCACTTCTCAAAGCCGCCCCATAGATTAAGGACTGGTGGGAAACCACTGTAAGCAAAAGGACAATAGGGAATACTCACAGTTTTCAGCCACACCCTATCGGGAGATATGAAGATAAATACATGAAGTGGACCAAGGTACGACAGGGAAGGGACCAATATGTGCTAGAGTTTACAAATTTTTTCCATACCCTTCGTACGAAGCTGGATATCAAGGATTTTGAGCGGCCTTTGGTACTCAAGTACTATGGATTTCTACACAAGTACATCCAGGATGAGATGGAGTTCTTAGACATCTCCTCACTCAACATGACATATCGATACCTGTCAGGATTGAGTAGAAGTTTAAACAAAAGAAGGGAGACTTTGGATCTATGAATTTGAAATAAGGAAAAGGTTCCCTCAAACCATAGAACAAAGGAAAAATTCAAGACAGGGTGACCCAAGATAGCCTGCCCAAGCCACAAGAAAAGAAAAATAGCATGAAGATAAAGAAGGACATGGGAAAATGGTGTGAGTCCCATAAGAGCTCCACTCACAACACAAGTGAGTGTCGAGCCAAGCAGTCACTCATGGCCGAGTTGAAGGCTTTCAAATCAGACACATGTTCTAACTCTGAATTAGAACCTGACAAGGAGAATGAGAAAGGGAAGAATATCATTAACATGGAGCCAAGTGCCACCGTGGCGACCATTAAGATCCATAAGAATGACCATGAAGATCTAGAGCAAGGGGAATGCCTCTTCCACTCACAAATGTGGGTGAAGGGTTCTCTGCTACAATTCATTGTTGACATCGGGAGCCAAAAGAACCTCATTTTAGTTGAGGTCGTGAAGCAGTTGGGTCTATCAACTATAGCACATCCACAACTGTACTCCATTGGGTGGCTTCACCAATGACAAGATCTCTGCGTCATCTAGCATCATTGTCTTCCCTACAACATGAAGCCCTTCATGGATGAGGTACTATGTGATGTTGCTCCTCTTGAATTTTTTGATGTCTTATTGGGACATCCATACTTATTGAAGTGACATGTTGTATATGAGTTTAGACCTCGCTTTGTGATTATTACTTTAGGAGATAAGTTGTACAAGATATGAGAGGTGGTCCTGCTTACCACCATCTCTTTGGTCATAGTAAAGCAATGCAGTACGATCATTTCCTAGAATAGGAAATTTGTTTTACTTATGATTCACCCTGAGGCAAGAAGAAGGTTGTGGCCATGACTTCTAGACATCGCTCCTCTGCATAGCAACAACAAATAGACAAGGTTATGGAGGCATACAGGGAAATTTTCACCTCACCTACAGGGGTATCTTTGCACTGTCAAGTCAAGCACTACATTAATCCGACCCTAGGTGCCCCACTACCCAGTGGGCTGATGTATCAATGCTCTATTCTAGAGAACGATGAGATAAAGAGGAAGATTCGAGAGTTGTTGTAGAAAGGGAACATCAAGCCAAGCTCATCACCCTATGGGAGCCTGATTATATTGGTACATAAGAAGGACAGGAATTGGAGACTCTTTAGTGACTATCAGGTGCTGAAGAAGATTAATATCTAGAATAGGTACCCAATCCCATAGATTTATGACCTTATGGACTAGATCAAGTGGGCCAAATATTTCAACAAGGTTGACTTGAAGTCTAGTTATCATTAGGTGCCTATCGAACCCTCCAATCTGTGGAATATTGCCTTCAAATACAAGGGGGGTCTTTTTGAATGGTTGTTCATGCCTTTCGGGTTGATGAATGCCCCCACAACCTTCATGAGATTGATGGACGAAATATTGCAATCCTTCACCAATGCATTCTTGGTGGTGCATTTAGATGACATCTTGATCTTCAGTTGGAGTTGGGAAGACTACCTCCACCATATTCGATAGGTCCTTCAAACCCTGCAACAACACAAGTTGTGTGCCAATTTGGAGAAGTGCACTTTTTGCATGACCCAAGTTCAATATCTAGGGTACATCATTGAGGAGCAGAGTGTGCATGTGGATCCAGCCAAGATACAATTTATTCAGGATTGGCTAAGCCCAACCACTCTAATAATGCTCCACAACTTTTTGGGTGTTTCCAATTTCTATCATAGGTTTGTGCCAAGGTTATCTCATATCACTTGGCCTTTAAGTCAAGTCACCAAGGGTGGAGCGAAGAAAAGTTATTTTGGTCCAAATCCTAACAGAAGGCATTTGCTGAGTTGAAATATTGCCTCTACTCTACACCAATGCTCACATTATTAGACCTGCAGTAACCATTTGAGATCAATATAAATGCCTTCGCCTATGCTATTGGTGCAATTCTTACTCAATAGCGGCATCCATTGGCATATCACAGTGAGACACTTTAATACCTAGTCTGAAAGTATCCCATCTATGACAAAGAGATGTATTCCATTGTGTATGCCTACCAACAATGGAAGAATTACATTCTGGGGAAGGAAATGATCATCCACACAGACCACTAACCCTTGCAGTTCATATAAGCATAAGGAAAGTTGTAGAACAATCTCCATAAGAAATGGTTCACATACCTATAATAGTTCTACTTGAACATTAAGTAAAAGAAGGGCAGGACTAACAATGTTGTAGACTGCCTCAGCTAATCACCAGTCATGGCGCTTACCATGATGTTTGATTCTTGTTCGCACGAGATTGCGGGGTGGCCGCTGTAGAGCTGTAACAAGGGCCTTTTTCACCTCTAGTTATCTCACATTACAAGTCAATCCAGGAGCGTTTTGTTATTGCAAAGGGTATCTCAATTTGAGGCTATTTGTCAGAGTAATGCTTCGTAGTATAGGCCTAAGAAATACAAGAGTAAACGGATGCTAAACTATGACTAGATTACTTTTGCAGAAAGGAATTACACGCAGCAACTTTACCAGTCGAGGGTGCGGAAGTAATAACCCATCCCTCTAGAAACTGTTTGAAAGAAAAGAACTTAGAGTATGGATAATGGTTCTGGGAGCATAGTAGCGTCTCCTGTGTCTCACGATAGCCTTGATCCTCCTCTCACACCACACCAATGAATGCGAGTAAAAAGGAACAGCAGGAAAGTAAAATGGAACGGCAATGCAGAAATGGAATAGCAGTAAAGAAACTAAGTCTCGCGAGTTCAACACTCTCAATCCTTTACATCAACTTATACACAAAGACAGAGCAATCCTTTATACAAGTAAACAGCTTAACCAAATGGAACAGCAAACCATCATAAACAGGAAACGTCAATCATATATAAAAGTAGACAACTAAATCAAATAAACAGGAAACGTCAATCATATGTACAGATAATCTGACATGATCACCAGTAGTCCACATACAACATTGATTCCAGCTTCTTATGATCGTCACTCCAACTATATGTAGCTAAAGCATTCCACTTATAAATTCTGTAACAGAAGTGAACAACTCAGAATAATCGTTATATGACCAATTCTGGAAATATGATACGAGCTTGTTATAAAGATTTACAATAGGAAACTACTGATGAACGAATATGGAACAGCATGTAAAATATGTCAAATTATTGAGAATGATAAACAAACCACACAAAGCCAAACTGTAATGATACAATCAGCTAGTGTTCGTTGGAGCCGGGCCCTTAGCTTCCAATGGCACACCGCCGGAATTTACTTCAGACGCAGAGGGAAAATAATACCAAAGATATTATATTAACGCATCAACGATAGTACAGCAAAAACTAAGTCTCAAAGAGACTTGATAGTCTGAGTTCCAACTGACTGTGAAGTCTGTAAACAGAGAATAAAGATACAAGATAAAAACCAGAGTCCCTTAAGTCTTCAATGCTACCCTTTTTATACTAGTGATGGCGGAGTTAACCAGACAACAAAATAATTGAAAGTAACGATCCCTCAGGATCAAAGATCCTGAGGGATCTGTTAAGCTGTTAACTCCTCTCTTTTCTTTGCCTAGTCTTCCGAACTGACAGCTCCTTATCTCGTCCCAGATTGATTTGCCGAGATTTGCTCGCCCTGGTCTGGACTTTAGTTAGTTCCGAAGGGACAACCGTTATCTTCTCATGGAACTCCAGTTTTGCACTGCGTCTTCCTCCTTTTGTCATTTTCTGCATAGAGAAGACAATTATTAATAATTGGTCATTCGTGCTCATTTTCATTACATTCTTCTTACTTTATAACAAAGAAAAGATTACAAACATTGCTTGAAACATCACTAAATTATGCATCAAAACATACCTTTCCAATGCTCTACACACCCCCCGGCTTACCCTGTTTCATGGCCTCATGAAAACGTTATAGTTAACATGGAGAGCGGTAAGAGAATAAGCGGGAGAGGGTATCTCGTGAGGAGGTCTGCAACCATGGTGAGCAATGAGATTATCAAAGAAGTAATTCAATTGATCTGCAGGCATATCATATAAGGCCTGGTATCCAGGTGCAGGGTGCCAAATAATTGGGCTACGGAACTGATATCCTAACCAAGACGGCCCAGCTTGCAAAAGGTGCTGGCCATAAAGGCTCAACCGTTCAGCAGCCAGCTCAAAATTCTCATAGTTGAATGGCTCCCTGAGCTGGATGCTTGGGGTGGAAACCCGATAACGGAATTTGGCAGCATCCACGGCAGAATCTTTAATAGCCAGAAAGAATTCCACGCTATTTTGGATCAAGTCCTCATGCATGGGTCCTAACAGTTCCATGACGCCCTGGGTTCTCATGAGGCTTTTGTGTGATTGCCATAGGTGAACTGGGTCTCTAGGCTCGGCCGTGACCCATAGATCTAGGCTGTGCTCCTGCCTCTGAAAGGCATTGTAAGCCCTGAGCCACTTTAACTGATTGACCCCAAACAAGACAAAGGCTTGGAGCTGTATATCCCCCACGAAGGGCCCCGGGTTTAAGTCAGTTTCCTGTTCGAGCACCATATTGTGAAAATAGAATTCACATAGCAACCGTTGAACCTTAACCCCATAATGTTTGCAACAATCAATAAAATCATTAACAGTATTAATCTGAATAGGGGCACCTGCCCTGACAGCTTTTATTTTCAGTCTTAAGTATCTTTCAAGGAGAAATAAAGCATAATTCTTTGCAGGGGCCCTGCAAGTCAAAACATCATCATACAGCGAACATACTGTGTCAAATTGTTTAATAACAACATCTAATCGACGTGTTACCTTGGCAGCCTTTTCCTGTTCCTTCTGCCATCCTTCAAAGGCCTGACTCTCTGATTGACTCATGTTGCGCAGTTGCTGCTGCAATTCTTCATATTTTGCCCGAGGGATCGTTTGTTCTTTCAACTGCTCAGCTTCCTGCTGCAACTCCTCGTATTTTTCTCGAGGGATCATTTGTTCCCTCAGCTGGTCAGCCTCCTGTCGGGCTTGCTTCATTTTGTGGTGCAAGGCCTTGGTTTTTGGATCCCTTTTCCAAGAATTCTCAGAGGCAGGGAGTCTTAGCTGTACCTTTACGTTTCGCTGCCTGGAGTTCGTGTCCCGAATTATTCCTAACGGTGATGCCTCAGTTTGGACCTCTTTGTTTTCCTTTTCTTTCTTCACCTGGATAAAGGGGTACGGTGGCCCCTCTGTAAATGGAATATCGCCTTGCGGCTCGGTTTTGATTGGAACAGCAGTTGGTCCCAATGGGCTATTTGGTACAGCAGTTTGTTCCGGAACGACATTCTGCTGTTCCATATCAGATGGAACGACATTTGGTTCCTCAGTGCTGGTCGGACCAGCCGTAGGTCTATCAGCAGAGTATTGACCTACAAAACGCCTATAAGCCCCTTGCCTTTTCTTCTGACAGGACCCTGCTGCATTTGTTCTTCTTTTTCTCCTTACGGTCCTTCTTATTCTCAGACTGGCTTTCAAACTTCTAATTTTCTGCCGAAGCTGGGCTATAATATTCAGCAGTCTCTGCTGTTTCTTTCTCAATTTCTTAATTTCCCTTGCCTCGGCAGTGGGCGTATGAGTGGCCCTCAGCTCTGTCCCTCTTTCATCGAGGGTTTCTTCTGGAATTCTGGGAATGGATTGTTCCCGATAAGCATTCTCATTCCCCACATCATCAGCAGGTGGGTTTTCTTCTGGTGCGTTGGGAACGAATTGTTCCCGGTCGGTATTTACATTCTCTCCATCAACAACAGGGAGGTTTTCTCCTCCCGCTATCTCTTCATGCAATTCTTCATGTGCCTCTTCCTCATAGGGTCCCTCAGGAGGGCTTGCTGGACTGGGAGGTGAAGTATAATCTCCCAGGCTGGCCAAGATAGTGGCCAGCTCTTCTTCCTCCATGGCGACCTGTGGAGGGCTGCCTCCCAATTGTTCCATCTCCTCCTCCTGAATTGGCTGCTCAATGGCTGCCTTCGGGTGACCGGCTTCGGCCTCAGAGTCAGAAGTTTTCCTTCCTTCCTCGGCTTCTGCTTCGTCCTTAGTTTGTTCCACATTTTCCCTCGAAGGTTCCCGTTCTGGCATAGGTGGCTCATCTGTTATCTCGATCGGCTGGTCAATGCTTGGCTGGATTTTCTCCAGCCTGCCTTTTATTCTTGCCAGCCGAGCTGACTTCCTAGGTCTCTCAGGTCGCTCAGGTGTACTGGCCACCTGTTCTTCCACCACCACCTTTCTACGTTTTTTAGATTGTTCTGTCGTGCCAAAGGGATGCCTACGTTTCGAGGCAGCACGCTCTTCTGTAGCCCGTTCCTTATGTTTTTCTACATGTCCAGATGCCTTAGAGGAGCGTTTTCGTTTTGATAACTCCGTTTTTTTCTTGGGTTGTTCGGGTGTATCCGAGGGACGCTTAGGTTTTGGCGATGGTGATGCTCTGGGCTCCCTGGGTGCTTCAGAGGTACTAGCAGGGTGCTTAGCTTTTGGGGATGGTGATGCTACTCCCCCTCCGATTGCTGAAATAAGCTCCCCCCAGCTACTCTGCTGCTGAGTGAGACTATGGCTCACTATCAGGCGGATCAACCCATGGTGGCTAACTACTGCATCTTCATGGTGTGCCTTTTTCAGGCTCCGAGAGGCATCATGCAATAATGAATTTAACAATGCAGGGAGATGCACAGAACATTTTCCTTTTAACACAGCTAAGAGCTTAAGGTGACGCGGTCTTACCACATCTTTTCGGCCCTCGCAGGTGATGTAGCTCTACACTACTTTTGCCAATTCGCTCCAGGGTTCTCCCAACGTTGCCGGCAGCACTCCTTTCCCTTTTACTGTTAGATTCCGTCCTTCGTCTTGGAAAATCTCTATGATCTTCTGCAGCCTCTCTTTCTTTGTCGTCCATATTGGTCCTGAGGCTGGTAATCCTGTTACCTCCGCGATTATTTCCTCCGTGACCGTTATCTGTTTTCCACCCACTACAGAGTGTTCTTCCTGCAAGTTCTGCAGAAATTCCATGGCCACAGTTTCATTTGATTCACGCAGGCGGCTAAAATAAGTTAACCACTCCGCCCTTTCTAGGATCTCCCGAGCAACTTCGGAGACTACCAGCTCACTAGGTTCGCTTCTGATAGCTTTGCCTCCCATGGTTCTGTTTCGGCTCCTAAATGGAACAATAGTTACCTGTCGCAAAGAACGTAATCGCAGCTAGAAAAACACATAGCATGCATGAAAAATCGATTGTAAATAACAACTTATTGCAAAAATAGTATTATCATGTCGTTAGCCCGTATCGTACCTTCGTACCATATCATTTCCGAATGGTGTGTTACCACGTGGCCGGTGGAGTAATGAGGTCACCTCCCCCCTCGCAATATGATAGGTTGTCCCAGCCGTCAAATGGAGGAGGAGCCGCCATCCCGTCACCAAGTCATAAAGGAACAACATGTAAAGTTTTGCCATGTTTCAGATTAGACAAAGAAATACCGAGATCGAGGCAACAGGTAGATCGCGTTCTGCATAAGCCTTCGTGATGTGATGCAAAACAGGAGGATAGGACGTGTGGCACTCATATAAAGTCTAAGGTAGTCATAGTCAATACTTCTGCCATGATTGGTAGTGATAGATATTCATGTGACGTATTCATCAAAATATAAGATATCATTATTACAAGGATAGAAGGAAGTATTTAATATCATCCAAATTGGTGTATATATTACGACTCCGATACCACTAACAGAGCTCTGCTGCCGACAGGTGTTCATAACCTTGGCAGAGTTGTTTATTTCACCCTGGAACCATGGTTCTTTGTGTGTTTTTGAAGAGCAATTCTTGTCAAAATGCAGGCCATCATGCTGGCTTGGTAACCAGATAACCATGATGCTATTCACCAGAGAGGCGCGAATCGTGGGCAGGCCGGCTCGTGATGAGACCCCCTGTTCCAAGGTTTGTTTATATAGTGAACCTGTTGGATCATATCCCTGGTGTGGTGGCCATGATGGGAATGCACTTCGCTTCCAATCTTATGATCATAGTAGGCTGGTTCTTTAATGAAACCCCCTATCCTGCATTTGACATATATATATATATATATATATATATATATATATATATATATATATATTTGGAAATAATAGATTGTGCTCTTTTATAATTACACATAAGAGTGGTTCAGCCCTCCTTAAGAGTGGGAATGGCGGAAGAAGTCTTGTCATCTCAACTTGGAAGATATAAATCTTCTGTTCTTATTTCCAAGTAATAATAGAGAAAATTGTAGGAACTCAACATGATAAAAATATCCAACAAGGCAGAGGAGGTGAGACTATGACAGCAAAAATTATGAGTGTGTGGATCCTTCCTTTGTTGTTGCATCAATACTAGGGCTTGTTAAAGATAGCGATTCATGTTATTTCGATCTCGATATGTCCTGACTTTTATATTCATTGCATAAAGGTATAGCTGCTACTTATGACCTTGGAAAGAGGATGGACAACACATCCTTTATGTGAAAGGGACAAGAGCATACTATTTGTTTTTGAAAGGAAGGGTGAGGAGGAGTTCATTTGATGCATTGCCTTAAAAAAAATCAGCAAAAGCACACAAATGCTGCTTCCTTTTCAAAAGGAGCAGCAAAAACCCAAAAGTGCTGTTCAAACACACAAATGTTGTTCCTTTTGAAAAGGAACAGCAAAAACACACAAGTGTTGTTCCCTTTGAAAAGGGACAGCAAAAACGCAAACGGTGCTGTTCCTTTTTTGAAAAGGAACGGCAAAACGCAAGAGTGTTGTTCCTTTTTTGAAAAGGAACAACAAAATCACACAAGTGCCGTTCCTTTTGGAAAGGAACAGCAAAACGCAAAAGTGCTGTTCCTTTTTGAAAAGGAACAGCAAAACACACAAGTGCTGTTCCTTTTGAAAAGGAACAGCAAAACGCAAAAGTGCTGTTCCTTTTTGAAAAGGAACAGCAAAAACACACAAGTGTTGTTCCTTTTGAAAAGGAACAACAAAACGCAAAAGTGCTGTTCCTTTTTGAAAAGGAACAGCAAAACACACAAGTGCTGTTCCTTTTGAAAAGGAACAGCAAAACGCAAAAGTGCTGTTCCTTTTGAAAAGGAACAGCAAAACACACAAGTGCTGTTCCTTTTGAAAAGGAACAGCAAAACGCAAAAGTGCTGTTCTTTTTTGAAAAGGAACAACAAAACACACAAGTGTTGTTCCTTTTGAAAAGGAACAGCAAAACGCAAAAGTGCTATTCCTTTTGAAAAGGAACAGCAAAACACAAAAGTGATGTTCCTTTTGAAAAGGAACAACAAAACGCAAAAGTGCTGTTCCTTTTGGAAAAGGAACAACAAAAAAACCAAAGGTGTTGTTCCTTTTGAAAAGGAACAGCACACACAAATACTAAAAACATATATACAAAATTTACAATTTTATATACAAAATGTGGTAATAAAAAGTAAATTCTTACTGATCTATAGGTGAGGAAGTTTTTGCTTCCTCGCCCATAATCTTAATGTTAGTATCTTGGCGTAGCTGCTGACAAAAAGATTCCCGAGTGAGCGGTTTGTGATACAGACGAACTCGATGACCGTTTACCTTAAATGTATATCCAGACCCATCGATTGTGATCAGTGTAAGGGTCCCATTGTCATGGACTTTTTGAATCTCATATGGTCCCAACCAACGAGTCTGAAGCTTCCCCGGGAAATCCTGAAATCTAGAATCATATAACAGAGCCCAGTCTCCTTCATGAAATATCTTGTTTTTGATAAGCGCATCATGCCATTTGGCTCGCTGCTGTTGAATGAGTGCTGTATTCTGTAATGCAGAGAGCCTTATTTCATCTAATTCATTAATTTGGTGTAATCGGTTTTTCTGTGCTTCACTTAAATCCAATCCAACTTCTTGGGCCGTTCGCAGCGTTTGGATTTCGAATTCTATAGGAAAAATGGGCTGCTTTCCAAGCATTAAATGATATGGTGAGTAGCCGGTGGTGCTTCTCCATGTGGTTCGATAAGCCCACAGTGCCTCGGATAATCGGGCGGCCCAATCACGCCGATGTGAGGCAATTGTTTTTGTCAAAATCGACTCTATTACCTTATTGCTGCTCTCCACTTGCCCATTCGCCTGAGGATGGTATGGGGTAGTAATTTTATGCTGGACACGATAATTATTGAGTGTTGCAGCTAAGTGGTGCCCTACGAATTGTGGTCCTCCGTCTGTAATTACTTCCCTTGGGAGACCATAACGTACAAACAAATGGAGCAAGAACTGTATTACCGAATCTTCTGTAGCTCTAATCAATGCCTCCGCTTCAACCCATTTGGTAACATATTCAGTTGCTACCAAAATGTAGGTTCTTTGATTTGATGGCGGGATGATGGGGCCGACGAAGTCCAGAGCCCAGCGTTCGAAAGGTTCGATTACTAATTGGGGCCGCAAAGGCATTTCGTCGGCTGGCCCAGGTCGTCCTGCACGCTGACAGCTATCACAGGCCTGGACAAATTTTTTCGCATCTTTGAAAATTGTAGGCCAGTAATATCCCGTTTGTAGTACCTTCTGTGCTGTTCTTTTTTCAGCAAAGTGTCCTCCACATGGCAGGCTTTCAAAATATCAAAGATTTCGTCCCCCCGGATACATCTTCTGATTTCCATATCTGCTCTTGTGTGAAACAAATAGCCCCCAACCCACGAAAATCGAGTGCTTCTCTGAACAATTTGTTTCCGTTCATTGGGAGTTAAATGTTTTGGAAGCTTACCTACTGCAAGATAATTAGCAACATCAGCGTACCAGGGAGTCTGAACAGCGACAACGAATAAGTGTTCGTCTGGAAATTGGTCCTCGACTGCTGCTGCTTCAACTGACTTTGGTATTCGTGAGAGGAAATCGGCTACAGGATTCTCCTTCCCCGGTCGATCTCTGATTGTAATGTCGAACTCCTGCAACAAGATCAACCATCTGGTTACTCTTCCATTTGTAACAGGATTGTTTGCTAAGTACTTAATAGTAGAATGGTCTGTATACAAAATAACATGATAGCCTGTAATATAGTGTCTAAATTTATTAACAGCGTGTATCACAGCTAAAAATTATTTTTCGGTGACAGTGTAATTTAATTCAGCTGGAACCAAATTCTTGCTGATATAATAGATGGCGTATGGTTTTTTATCCTCTTCTTGGCCCAGAACTGCACCGATTGCTGTGTCTAAGGCGTCGGTTGAAATTTGGAATGGTAAATTCCAATTAGGTCCTCGGAGAACTGGAGCTGTAGATACCAGCCTCTTTAGTTCTTTGAAGGCCCGATCACATTTCTCTGTCCATAAGAAGTCAACATTTCCAGTTAATGCATGTAAAGGTGCGGCAATATGTGAATAATGTTGTATGAATCGTCTATAATAGCCAGAAAAACCAAGAAAACTGCGTACCTCTGTCTGATTAGTGGGGGTTGGAATAAGCAAAAGTATTTGGATTTTAGCCGGGTCTACCTGAATACCAGCTACTGAAATATAGTGTCCCATAATGAGTCCTTCAGTCATCATCATGTAACACTTTTCGTGACTCAAGCAGAGTCTGGTAGCGATGCAGCGCTGTAGGACTTTTTCGAGAGTATCTAGAGCTGGATCAAAGTCCTCTCCATATGGTGTGAAATCATCCATGTAGACTTCCAATCCATCATTAATTAGATCTGCAAAGATGCTAAGAACAGCCCTTTGGAATGTGGCTGGAGCATTACATAAACCAAAAGGTAAGACTCGATAAGCGAACGTTCCCCAGGGGCAAGTAAAGGTAGTTTTATCCTGGTCTTCAGGGGCAATCTGAATCTGATTGTATCCGCTGAAGCCATCTAGGAAAGAGAAGAATTTCTTGCCTGCTAAGGTGTCCAGTACCTGGTCTATAAATGGAAGAGGGAAATGATCTTTTTGTGTGGCTTTATTTAATTCTCTGTAATCCACACAGATCCTCCATTTCCCGTTCTTTTTAGGTACTACCACCAGTGGGGAGACCCATTTGCTGTCAGAAATAGGATAAATGAAATCAACATCTAAAAGTTTCTGAAGCTCGTCTTTTACAACATCTTTTAAATGGGGGTTGAGTCTTCTTTGCGGTTGTCGAACAGGTCTTGCATCTTTTTCAATATAAATATGATGTGTACATAGCTGGGGGTCAATCCCTTTCATATCGGGATAGTCCCATGCAAATGCCTCCTGATACTTTCGTAAGAGCTGGATGAGTTTTGTCTCTTCTTCTGGTGTCAGACTAGCGTTAATATTTAAAGTTTTCCCCGGTTCAATTTGCACCACTTTGCTATTAGCGACAGAAGTCACCGGTATATTTTGGTCATGTTCGTTCCTCAGGGGATCCTCTTCTAATTCATTGTCAAATGCCGCCTTTATCATAAAACATTGTGTATACGATGTGGATTCTGTTTGATTAATGAATTTATTAATGGCATCATCTTCGGTTTGATCTTTGAAATCTAGCGCTTCCTGGATTGTTAATGGAGGTCTAATGTTGTCTGTGATATATGAGGTAGGGCGCAGGTTGGTTTTCATCATCGTGATGCTTGGCTGAGCTGGAGGGTACAAAATTAGATTTTTGATATCCGGCCCTCTGGTTATGGTCATGTTTCCCTGCCTGTAACCAATGTAGGCATCAGCAGTAGCGAGCCACGGTCTACCTAGAATTAGCGGATGTCCATCTAGTCGAGTTTTCGGATTAATTATCAGGAAGTCGGTCGGGTATTCCCAGGAGTCTACTGAAACCATGAAATCATACAGGGTGCCTTCTGGTCTAATTACTGATCGGTCGGCTAGTTCTAACAATGTGGAAGTAGGTTCTACCGATGTAATTCCGAGTTTCTGGCAAGCTGATGTTGTCAGGATGTTGATTGCAGCCCCTAGATCAACTAAGACGTTGCTCAAGGTCTGCCCATAAATTTGAACAGTGACAATTGGGTTCCCAGGGTCCTCGTATTTAACTGGTGTTTCTTTTCCTGATAGGAGGTCGGATAAGGTGCCGACTACCTGGACTCTTGGGTTAGAAGTTACATTTCTTTTTGGTTTTCTGCTGCACAGGTCTTTTATGGTTTTTGCATATATGGGGATATCCTGTATAGCTTGAAGGAATGGAATTCTTATATACAAATTTTGTAGTTCTCCCAGAATATCAAAGTCTGGATATTGTGTTGGTCGTGGAATAGCTAATCATTCTGGGAATGGTGGAGGAGATGTAATTATTTGTTGATGAGCCTGGTCTTTATTTACATCTTCCTGTTGTGATGGCTGTTCTATAGGTAACTGATATTCAATGTGAGTTGTTCTATGTCCCTCAGTTTCTATTATTCGCCCAGATCTTAACTGAAGATCGTTGCACTCCCGCAGATCAGATTCAATTTCTGAGGATTCTATAATTTGAAGAGATTGAACTGGTCTATTATTTGGATTAGGGTTGGGTTGGGCTGGGAGCTGCGGCCTCAGATTAGGCTGGGGGTTTTATTGTAAGGCTGGCAGAGTCGGTTGAGGGAACGGAATTGATCCTGCTGGCTGATATGTCGATCTTGGCCAGCTTGTCTGCCAGGATGAGCTTTGCGAAGTGGAAGGGGTCCACTGCGGAGGATATGAATTATTCTGCCAATATGGTGGAGGATAAGGGCAGTTTGGCCAACCAAATTGGGACATCCAAGGATTCGGAGTAGGAAACATTTGAGGTGACCAATTTGAAAACGGGGGTTGAGACTGGTTTTGCCACATATTCTGTTGCTGGGTATTGAACTGCGTGGGTTGAAAAGAAGAGGAGGGGGTCTGAAAACGTACCTGATTGCCTAGGCTGCCATTGACGACGCTGGTTAATAAAATATGCTGACTCTGGCTCCTCTTCTGCTTCTTTGTATACTGCCTTCAAACCAGGAAGTGAGGGGCAGCTTTTGGTCAGGTGGTCCTTGGTACAGATAGCACATATTTGGACTGTATCCAGCGGGCATTCCTTGTGGCTATGTTTCTTCCTGCATCGTGGGCAAAAAACTGCTAGATTCTGCTCCGCCTCGGCTTGCTTCTGTTTAGCCTGCACAATGTCAACTTGTGTAGTTAATGTTCCCAGGATATCAGTTTTAAAATTTTCTAGCAAAATTCCAAGTTCCACCCGTGTTACTCCCTCTGTTGATATTCTGTTATCTCTGGGGAAGCGATCATATTCCGCTGGTTTTATCCTCGTGCTGCCTCTTGAGCTCCTGATACACAGATCAATGATATCAGCAAAATTTTCCTGATAAATGTCTCCTTTCCCCATAATGTTTAACGTTTCGATCCATTGTTCTTTCATACCTCTAATTAATGTAGTTTTCAACACGTTATCAGGCAGAGGTAGCGATGCATAAGGGGATCTTTGCAAGTTATATTGGAAACGTTCCACATATTCTTCTAAGGTTTTTTTTGGTTTGGCTGACATTTGAAAATTTTCATCTTTTAATTCTCTCGACCTACAGTAATCTTGATATTTCTTTAAAAAGGCTTCTTTCATTTGATCCCAATTGTTAATAACCCCACCACCTAAGCCCATAAACCATCTTAATGCAGACCCTTTTAATGTAGAGGGGAACAATTTTAGTTTCTGGGGATCAGTGGTGTAATCGTATCCTCTACATAATACATCAAATTCGAACAAGAATGCGTCCGGATCTTCTGATGTAAGGCCATGAAATGTGGGGATATGCTGGAGAGGGATGGCTTTCATGGGCGCATTTGCTGCAGAATCTACTATCGGATATTGCAATGTGGAGGTCTGGGTGTTTGGCTGATTCTGCGCCATGGGATCGAATATATGCCAGTAATCTTCAGGAATTTCCAAGAGAGTGTTCCTTGGTTGAGGAGGGGTAGTCTTAACAGGGATTGTCTTGACACCACTCCCTTGATCAGGGATGATAATGGCCCCAACTGTCTGCGGTGAATGGATTCCTTCAACAAGGATTTTTACAGCGCTTCCCTTGTCCAGGCTATTTAAAGGCTGGTTTAATTCAATAGGAGATCTAGGTTCCTTGATTTCCCCTGTTTCTCCTTCTCCTTCACAAAGGTTACTTTGGGTCCCTTCGTGCAATGGTCCAGGAGTCAAATTTTCAATTTCTTGAAAATCCTGCTCCTCTGTTTGACTGTGCACTTCAGCAAAGGCTTCAGATGGTGATCCCGAGGCCTGAAGGGAACTAGTAGGCTGTTTAGAATTGACTTTCTTATAACCTACCGATGGCTGAGAGTCGGCTTTCTTATAGATTTCATCTATGAAGGTCGTTCGTCCAAGGGTCACCGGCCCCTTGGCTTTGGATGGAGGCTTTTGATCTTTCTCTAACTTTTTCTGCTTAGTCATGCACTCCAATTAAACTGCTAAATCCTATTTAACCAATCAATTCTGCTAGGAAAGCGGACGGTGGAGCAGGGCTTTTACATGCTCCGTACGCAGGTTCTTACCTTTCGTTTTTAAAATCCAACTCTCCCCTAGCAGATTCGCACACTACCCTGTTTAAAAGACAAATGGCTATACCCTTCCCCGGCAACGGCGCCAAAATGTAGAGCTGTAACAAGGGCCTTTTTCACCTCTAGTTATCTCACATTACAAGTCAATCCGGGAGCATTTTGTTATTGCAAAGGGTATCTCAATTTGAGGCTATTTGTTAGAGTAATGCTTTGTAGTATAGGCCTAAGAAATACAAGAGTAAACGGATGCTAAACTATGACTAGATTACTTTTGCAGAAAGGAATTACACGCAGCAACTTTACCAGTCGAGGGTGCGGAAGTAATAACCCATCCCTCTAGAAACTGTTTGAAAGAAAAGAACTTAGAGTATGGATCATGGTTCTGGGAGCATAGTAGCGTCTGTTGTGTCTCACGACAGCCTTGATCCTCCTCTCACACCACACCAATGAATGCGAGTAAAAAGGAACAACAGGAAAGTAAAATGGAACGGCAATGCAGAAATGGAACAACAGTAAAAGGAACAGCAGTAAAGAAACTAAGTCTCGCGAGTTCAACACTCTCAATCCTTTACATCAACTTATACACAAAGACAGAGCAATCCTTTATACAAGTAAACAGCTTAACCAAATGGAACAGCAAACCATCATAAACAGGAAACGTCAATCATATATAAAAGTAGACAACTAAATCAAATAAACAGGAAACGTCAATCATATGTACAGATAATCTGACATGATCACCAGTAGTCCACATACAACATTGATTCCACTTTCTTATGATCGTCACTCCAACTATATGTAGCTAAAGCATTCCACTTATAAATTCTGTAACAGAAGTGAACAACTCAGAATAATCGTTATATGACCAATTCTGGAAATATGATACGAGCTTGTTATAAAGATTTACAATAGGAAACTACTGATGAACGAATATGGAACAACATGTAAAATATGTCAAATTATTGAGAATGATAAACAAACCACACAAAGCCAAACTGTAATGATACAATCAGCTAGTGTCCGTTGGAGCCGGGCCCTTAGCTTCCAATGGCACACCGCCGGAATTTACTTCAGACGCAGAGGGAAAATAATACCAAAGATATTATATTAACGCATCAACGATAGTACAACAAAAACTGAGTCTCAAAGAGACTTGATAGTCTGAGTTCCAACTGACTGTGAAGTCTGTAAACAGAGAATAAAGATACAAGATAAAAACCAGAGTCCCTTAAGTCTTCAATTCTACCCTTTTTATACTAGTGATGGCGGAGTTAACCAGACAACAAAATAATTGAAAGTAACGATCCCTCAGGATCAAAGATCCTGAGGGATTTGTTAAGCTGTTAACTCCTCTCTTTTCTTTGCCTAGTCTTCTGAACTGACAGCTCCTTATCTCGTCCCAGATTGATTTGCCGAGATTTGCTCGCCCTGGTCTGGACTTTAGTTAGTTCCGAAGGGACAACCGTTATCTTCTCATGGAACTCCAGTTTTGCACTGCGTCTTCCTCCTTTTGTCATTTTCTGCATAGAGAAGACAATTATTAATAATTGGTCATTCGTGCTCATTTTCATTACATTCTTCTTACTTTATAACAAAGAAAAGATTACAAACATTGCTTGAAACATCACTAAATTATGCATCAAAACATACCTTTCCAATGCTCTACAGCCGCAACTTTACAAGAGTGATCTAGAATTCGGCAGCACATACAAAATGGTCCTAGAAGTTAAGAGAGTCACAAATTTTCACCTCTAGGATACATTGTTATGCCACCTAGGACACATATGTGTTCCCTCAAGTGAGCGTGCCAAGATGATTTTGGAGGTGCACTACAGTCAGGTTGCTGGACATTTCGGGGTAGAGAAAACAGTGGCAGTGTTGCAGAAGTATTTTTAATGGCCAAACCTTTGACAGGTTGTTGGGAAGTACATTAGATCATGCACTGTGTATGCCATTGCCAAACTGATCATCAAGAAGCAAGGCCTATATACTCCTCTTCATACTCCTAGTTTACCTTGGGAATCCATCTCTATAGATTACATTTTGGGCCTTTCTTCTACTAAGCATGGAATGACTGTATGTTCGTGGTTGTCGACAGATTCTCTAAGATAACCATTATGGCAGTCTGCAAGAAGAGTATCACAACAGAAGCCATTTCTAACCTATTCTTTGAACGGGTGTGGGTACATTTTTGGATCCCACAGTCAATTATCTCAAATTGGTAAAATAGGTTCCTAAGTACATTTTGGTCAGGTATTTGGTCGATGTTGGATACCAAGTTCATTAAGTCCATGAATTTCCACTCCCAAATTGATGGCCAAACAGAGGTCATCAACAAGATGATCATACACATTCTGTGTATGTACAAATTGAAGCATCCATGATCATGGGATGGAAACGTCCTCTATGTCCACCACAACTACAAAAAAGCTCTCCATAGCTCAATTGGCCACAACCCCTTTTAGGTGGGGTTGGGATTCCAGCCACTATGTCCCATTGATGTGGTCATACAATTTGCAACTACTCAGGAAGATTCGACTCATGTCAAGTCTAATACTGAAAGGGCTAACAACTTCATTGAGCACATTTAGTACATCTTCCAGCAGGTCCATGGCATATTGGACAGAGCCAATGCTAAGTACAAGCAGCGTCATGATCACCATTGGGTACCACACGAGTTCTAGGTGAGCGACAAAGTTTGGTTACATTTGCAGAAGGAGTGCCTCATTGGGCCCCACCGCAAGCTTCGCCCGATCCAATATAGTATTTAAACATTCACTAAGGCTATAGGGGAAACTTCTCTTTGGCTTAGCATTCCACCATTCCTTGGCTTGCACCTAGTGTTCAATGTGGACTACCTCCGGCCATAGTTTCCACCATTACTGGACACATCAGACATTGAAAATAAACTCACACCAACAGATTTAAACCCATACTACATGGAACAAGCCACAATTGATCAGATCATGGACACATAGATCATGAATACTTGCCAACAGAAGATCCAACTGTATCTGGTTGTCAAAGCTGACGAACTCCTACACCAAGGCAAGTGGCTCACTAAAGACCAAGTTTAGCAGAAGTTTCCCCATCTCATGGTGAAACTCAACACAATGGGGACCATTACTTCATAAGGGGGATGATTGATCCAAGTGGATATTGGTGGCCAATCACCTATTCCAATTGGACCCTTGCCATTGTTTCTTTTTAGTTTCCTTAATTGTAGCACAACTTACTATGTTTGGCAGTTTTTTGTGTCCTAAATTTCCAGAGCCATTTTGAGGGACTAAAAGATGTTTTTAGGGAAAACGGAGAGACCAAAAAAGTCCCAATTTGGTTTACAACTATTGTTTTGACCTTCTCTTTGAGATATTCAAAACAAGGTATTATGGTAACAAAACAAAGACTGTGTGCCAAAGTTACGACCCCAGGAAGTTGATGTACCAATTTACCCGAACGAGACCGACATTTTTGGCACTTCATCTCCTAGGGTTAGGTTTTTGGATGTTTACGGTCTTAAATTGTTTTTGAATGATAAATATTCCTTTGAGCCTCATTATAACATAGTTTAGAGGCATGTAGTTGCCACATCTCTTCTCAGAGATAAGCTACGATCACCCGAGCTAGTTTATTTTTATTTCTGTATTTAAGCATATTTCAGTTCTTTCATATTAATTAAATAGACTTTTATTTCTGCTGCATCTCTTTTTATATTGCTATTTCTATATTTTTTTCCGTTTCAGCATAAGTCTCGATTAATGCATGCTTCATGACTTTCGATTTCTGATTTTTAATGCTTCATGTTTCATGTTTAATGTTTAATGTGTCGTTGTTATTTTGATATTTAGTTGATAATCTTGATATTTAATGTTTAAATTTATAAATTTTAATATTTAGTTGATAATGTTCTTGTTATTTTATATTTATATTTAACATTTTAATATTTTGATATTTTGATATTTGATGGTATATGTGACATATCTTTCCATATTTTGCCTTTGCAAAACTCATTTGATATTAATAGTGTGGACTTTTACGTAATCCGTTCAATATTAAAGTGTAAATTTCTTTGATAGCACCATTCCGAAATTTACATAGGTGTCATAATGGCCTGGTTCAGTGTATAATGTCCTTCTCATATGTGTGATGTGTATGCCTTCACTATAACATAGTCTACATTGTTGAAAGGTTGGTGGACCCATGTTTCCATACTCTCTCTCTCTCTCTCTCTCTCTCTCTCTATATATATATATATATATATATATATATTGAAATATATATTGAAACTAAATAATAAAAACTATATAAATATTTGGGATGCCATATAAAAAATGAAATCTCTACAAATTTGACAATGGTTGACCATCTCTACAAATATATCTTGAAATAAAAAAAGAAAAACTATATTTAATGATATTTTGATATTTTAATATTTTTGATATTTTGATATTTGCTTGTATATGTGGCATATGTTTCCAACTTATGCCTTTGCAAATATCATTTGATATAAATTGTGTGGAATTTTATAGAATTCATGTGTAATTTCTTGTGATAACATTGTTCTAAAATTTACATAGGTGTCACAATGGGCTTGCTGGGTGTATTGTGTTTTTCTCATTTATGCGATGTGTTTGCTTTCATTATAACAAAGTCTACAGTATTGAAAACATTGTTCAAAAGGTCGGTGGCCCCATCTTTCCATAATACACACACACACACAGATATATATATATATATATATATATATATATATATATATATATATATATATATATATATATATCTTGAAATGAAAAAAGAAAAACTATATATATTTGGGATGGCTTATCAAATACGAAATCTCTACAAATTTGAAATTTTAAAATATTTAAAATTGGTAAAGACATATATTGAGAAAATTATGATATGAATTGACAAATGGAATATTAAGTTGTCATATGAATTGAGAAATAGATGAATTAATTTTCCATAAGTTTACAATCAGTTTGGTTCATATTGCTATAAAGATTTCTTTATTGTTATAGCTAAGGGTTGTTATTTGTTGGTTTTAACCCTTGGGTTTATAATGTTATTACCTAGGGTTTATTATTCCCTTTCCTTTAAAATATTTATAAATGGAGAATGTTTTGTTGTGAAAATAAGTTATGATGTGGTCGGTTTTCACATGATAGTAGCTACATTGGAGGTTTTTTATATGTCATCTTTTCAAAAATATTGATACATTGTTTTTAGATGTTTCAATGTTAAATATTGTGTGCATTTTGTTGACATCCTTTTTGTTTTGATATGCCATAAACAAATGCAGCATCTTCTTTACTTTAATCAAAGTTCTTCGTGTAAGGATGGATGCGACTATTTGGGAGTTTTTACCGTTTGAAATTATTGTACTTGTTTTTCATTGGCTTCCTTTATCTGTGTTGATGAGATTTAAGCTAGTTTGCAAACAATGATGTCTTTTATTGGAAGAACCCATATTTCTTGTTAGTTTTGATCGTTCTAGTATCAAAGTGTTTGGATTTATTACTTTAAAGTTCAACAGGCCCTGGTTGTCTTGTTGGGTCTTACCTTAGTGATAAGGGAGTAATATCTTCCATACTTTCCCCTTTTCTTGAATCTGGATTTAAAATTGAAAGTGTTGTTGGATCGATGATTCTATTCATTTCGCCTCCTGATTCTTTGGGCTTTAAAAGTTTCTTTGTTTTGAACCCTTTTACAAAGGTATTTAGAAATATTTATTTTCTTCTTCTTTACGAGCAAGGATTCTTATCTATTTTGTAAAAATCTAGCCCTTGAAAATATGTTTGGGTTGTTTTGAAACAAGTGTCCTATGAGATGGATCCACATTTTTTACTCTGTAGCAGTGATGACATGGTTTGGTGGAGAACAATACTTCCTTATGGTGGTGTGTCATTACCGAAGGAGGAGATATTTTATAAAGGATTTTTTTTTTGGTTGTATTTCAAAAAATATTATGATAATTATCCTATGTATGGGTACACTCTATATTGGTTGGACCTACAAATGAATAGTTGGTGTTTTATGTTTGTGCCTATTTTAGACATATGTCTATGGTAATAAGGCGCTACCAGAACTGACTTTTTTATTTTGGGAATAATGGTGCTACGTCTGTTTGGTCACTAGAATAACTGATAATTTTGAAATTGGCCAAGCTTCAAATGAATGAACTGTTGAATATTTTGAAGATGATTACGGGTTTAGCTGGACATTTCTTGAAGAGATGCCTATGGATATAAACAATAAATACTCGAGGTACCCTCCTTTTCATGTTGTGCAGGGAAAAGTTCTTCTTTTGGATTCCATGGAAGTCAAATTTAAGCTATATGATTTGGTGAGTGGGGTTTGCACAAAAGAAACTTTTGATGGTGTCTCCATGTTGGAAATATCAGGGTTCCATGTTCATACTATTAATTGTTTCAATGAGGATATTGAAAATGGGAATGTGTTCTGGCTTCTTCCAAATGTTCATTCTATTCTAGACATACCACCAGTAATCATGGGTGTTGTTATATAGTGTTTGAGCATTGGAAATGTTTGTTATTACATGTTGTTGGAAATGTATACTTTGTCCAATATTTTCAAATTTGAATTTGAAATCATTATGTTTTGAAATGTGATGTTTCACTTAACACATATTTATGTTGACATTGAATTTTTGTTTTAGAGATAAATATTTGTTTATATGTTCTTTGTCATGTTCTAGAATCTCTCTCAAAGTTCTTTTTGGAAAAATACATTTTTCGGCAGCAGTTGTTTGGAAAGAAAAAATTGCAATTTTTTTTCCCAAATTTTAAATATATCGTTTCCTTTTTTTCATTTCTTGGATAATTTGTTGGTTGTTTTTTTCTTTTGTTTAGGAAGTGTTCATTTCGTTTATACATTTATTTTTTTAAACTATTGGGGGTTCATTATTTTGTGAATATGGTTTGTTTAACATCATTGGGGTTAAGAAAAATAAAATGAGAAAACAAAGTTTAAAATGGTTGTAGAAATTTCGAGCAAAGAAAAGAGAAAGCATGCAGGTAAAAGATTTCTCTCGCATTCCTCTCGCGAGAGAGAAAATGAATATCAGAGGCAATGGTATCAACAGAACAAAAAAGCTATAATTTCTCGCAGAAAGGATATTTACCCACAAAGGAAAAGAGCTTCCGCAAATAATGGAGATGTTGTGGTTGACATTCATGAGTACCATAATAGCATAATTGTGTTTGGAATTATATTTTTTTTGAATGTTTGTTTCATTCATGTTGATTGTGGGAAATTGTTTCTCTTTATAATTTTTTTTTTTATAATTTGACTTCTTTCTACACCTTCCTATTCTCTAAGAGAGCGGCCAACCAATGAACAATGAGGCATCCTATCAATAGAGTCGAAGAAACTCACCATTACTAGAAGAGTTGTCACCTACAAATCCACGATTTGTGGCCTCAGGTTTATTTGTTGATAGAGATATGGTTCCTCATGTTTTCGACAATTTGGATCAATCTACTGGAAATGTTCATTTTAGTGTTCCTAATAGCAGTTATTTAGTCAAATTTGTCAGTCCACCTAAATCTTTGCATACTATCTATTAAATAAGTATATGTAGTTGAACTTTTTTACTTTAAATTCTTACTTCGTGTTGATCGAAAAACAATTGTTGTCGAGTGGTTTTCTTTTCTCCTATATTTTTTCTCAATGTTTTGATAATGGATTTTCCTATTTGTTCATTTTCAGTGGTGGGGAAATGAGCATCGCCTACCATATTTGATCCTTGTGGGTTGGTCTATCAAATAAGAGAAAATGGAGAGTTTGGTGCTCTTAATGTTGGTGAGTATGGAAGCTTTGGTGTTCTTTGGTAGCACGAATGTTTTGAAATATACAATTTAGGGCATGTTTTGTAGAAAAATTAATTTCCACTTCTTTGATGTTTTACTCTTTTTTATGTTGTTTCGGTGGCTTGACTTTACAAAGTCCGCATGCAAAGTGGGAATCATGGGAAACCTGTTAGGCCCCTATACTACTAGTGTAACCCCTTATTGTTATTAGTACAACCCACTTATTATATCGTTGTACCCATGTAGTGCCCATATTGTTACTATTGTGCCCCATAGAAGCCCACTATTGTTATTATTGTGCCCTTACATTATTATTGTTATGTCGGCTCTGATTATGTTATGACCCCTTAGACTCCTATATATAGAAAGGAGGTCTTTTCATTTGTATCATCAAAGAATTGTTCATTTATGTAATGTAAAGGAGGTTGCCCCCTCGAAGAGGCTGAATTCTAAGACGTTGATCTATCTTTTCTATATTTTCTTGAGCTGGTTTCATAACAAAATCTCAAATGGGGGGGTCGCTATAATGGAAGGTGGCCGAAATGAAGGCCTTGAACAACTGCTTGGGTTTGATCTATTTTTTAATAGTAGTATGCTTGTTAGGATGGTTGACAATCTGTGACAATCTGTTGGGGCTGTTGGGCCTACTGTCCCTTCCTATAACTCTACTACTAATGTTTTTTGCCATAGAGAAAGTCTCCAAACTTCTCCTTTTAGGAATGCATAGGTTCTTTCTCTACTTTTTTACATTTTGAATATTTCAATAAAGAATTCAGTTTTTTCTATTTAATCACTGTTTTATGAGGTTTAATAACAATTTTGAATTCAATATCTGACAAAAACCATATTGGTAGGAAGCACAGTCTCTGCTAGTTCCTCAACTTGTGGTTGGAGAGTGCAGTAATGAACGAAATGTATATTCTCTCTATTTTCAAATGGTTTCTTAGTTAGAGAAATTGTGTTTTCATTGCTAGCATTCTTCGTTTTAAAATAATGGTTGTTACATTTGGTTTGCAAAACAAACATGTTTTTAATGAAGTAAGGGGAATTCATGTTTTTCATTCCATGGGAAGAAATGACGTTTTCCATGTTGCAACCACCCAGGCTGTTTCTGATCATCGACATGTTCAAATGCCTTTTGGTGGGGGGATCAAAGCTAGTTGTTTTCGTTTTAGAAGCGACATGCTTGAAGCACATAGAAAATTTCATTCTAGGATTGACGACCTGTCTATTGTGCAAATGTTCCAAGTGTATAATGAATTATATCCAGGCATACAAGTTCTAAGATTGCATGAAGGGCCCATTTATAAAAGATGTAAAGGGGAGAAAGGATCACATTATTTTTCTCATTTTAATAACATGGATCTAGGTGAGTAGCCTAAAGTTTTGATTTTTTTGACACAAGTGGAAGAAATGCTTACAACAAGGATGAATCCAATACTGCAAGTGTCACATGCTGGTGGTGGTCAATATGAATATATTGGTCATACAAAATTTTTTCCACAAGATAAATCCACGATTGCAAAGAAACTCCCTTGACATGTTGAAAAACCTGATTATATTATTGTGAGAAGATGTAGATTTGAATCAATATATTATGAATTCTACGTGAAGAGAAAACGTGTGATGGATGTGTTTCTTTACAAAATCCAAATGGATAAATATTACAGGGATGTTGAAATTAATATGAATTCAACTGAAAATCTCCCAAAAAGGCCTACTCATGTGTTGATCATGCTACAATATGTCAATAGAAATTTATATGAAAGAAGTAGGGCCGAGGAGGACATTGAAAGAGAGGGTGATAATTCCTTGTGGTTCCATCCATTGTCATTTCTATCACGCTTTCGTAATGATTGCGGGGAGGTTGATCGAATAAGAAGATTTATTGGAAATGTAGAAGCTACAGACGCAAAGGCTTTAGAATGGATAGATATTGGTATATCTCTTGTTAATGAATATAATATGCACGGATTAGTAGACATGGAATTCCTAACCTTGTTTCCGACTGGATATGCTGATTGATTGCATCCATGTATTTGCAACATTAAAATTCATGAATATGGTTTGCAACTAATTAAATATAATGATCAAATATTTGGAATTTATCCTAGACTTCGGTACCTTATTTTGAATATGATTACATGACATCGTAGTGAGTGAATGACATTTCTTTTTTTTTTAAAGAAGGGTTTACATAAAAATGCACCTTGTACTGTTGAACAATTGCATCAATAACTTCATGATTTTCCAAAAAATAAATTGGCTGAAAATTTATGCATTTTGGTCTGTCCCTTAGGGGTACAAGGGCATATTGGATAAGGTTTTGGTCTGAGCTGACTTCCATGATCACCCAGTTGGGTTTCTCAACTATTTTTTTACGTTAACTGCAGCTGACAAAAGGTGGTCAGACTTGCATATTGTCATGCCTTTTAATTATCCAATATCGACATCAAAATGAGCATGCGAGAAAGATTTCTAATGTTATTTAGTATCTGCATATTGTTGCTAATTATATGCACCAAACATTTACTATTTTTCATAAGGTTGTTTTACATAAATATCTTGGGGCGAAAGATTTTTGGTACAATTTTGTTTTCCTTTGTTTTTGATATGTCGTGTTGAATTTTGAACATAATGTTTAGAATTGTTTTATGTTTATATTTCCTGATTGTATGTGTTGTTTTTTCAAATAAGAGTGGAAAAATAGAGGCTCTGCATGCATCCATAGATTCCTATGGTTGTCTGGAGCTTATGATATGGAGAGAATGGATTGGTCGAATCATTTGAGTCTTGATGTAGCAAAGGTTTTTTTTGACAAATATGTGATAGATTGGAATCTATGTGGCATACATCGTTGAAATGTCATGATACCTATAAGCGTAAATGATGATCCATGCCTCTTAAATACCCAAAAAAAAATTCTTGTAACGTTGAAAAAGATTATGAGCATTTGGTCAATCAAATGCAGAGAGACATTAAATGCAGTGTATATTTGTGTTTGAGGAAGAAGAGGTTAGTATGAAGCTCCATGGGAGGTTCATGCAGAGTCGAGTTTGTATGCGGATGAAAAAGGGAAAAGCCTATATGTACCCACTCAGATAAAATTTATAGGCAACAGGGAGATTATCCTAGGCAGACATCTTTTCGCAAACCTTAACAAATATAAGAAATGTAAAGCATTTTTTGGATGATTGGAATCTTCTTATGACGTGCGTTGATAGTTGTTTGGATTGTGAGAAAAAGGTTTTATTTTATTATTTAGTAAACTTGTTTGCAACGAATGATCTCATTATTTGCACAATCATGAAAAGCTCAAATCCTTGAATTGCCTAGTTGCTATATGTGTTGTGGAATGTGCTAGGACATCGGATATTGTTGAAAATGATGATGATGTCTTGGATCATGAGGTCTTGTTGTGTCTTGGTCAGCGTGTTGATGAGCCCTAGAAATGGGTAATTATATGGGCTCATTCAGCCTCCTAATTCGACTTAATCCACCATTCTCATTAGTTTATTGCATGTTTTTGGTTATATTTATGCTAATAGAGCAAATTGGGTTAGTCATTATGCCAACAAGTCTAGTGTGTGCTTTATGTAGTTTTTTGGTCAATTTTGAGACAAAATCAAAGGTTCAATGAGCACTTGGCAGCCAAATTCGTGGAAGAACAAGGGAGAGGATTTGTAGGAAGGTGTCCCATTCATTTATGAGCCCTTACCTCAAATTCTCCACCAGCAGCTCAGAGTTCAAGGGCCACCACATCGATTATCACAAGGGCAGCCGAGCAAGGGCCAGTAAAGTTGCTGTTAACTGCAAGTTTTGGCAGCCGAGTTCCTAAAGTTTAGGAGGACTGTCGGGGTCCTCAATTTGTATAAATAAGAAGGCTTAGGGCCTCAGCTCAGTTAGTCAACTTTTAGTCATATTTTAGTTAGATTGTAGTTAGATTTTAGTCAGTAGGTTAGTGTTATAGACATTTTTGTGCCTCGCATCATGGAGCATGAAATGTCAATAATCACAGGGATCCTCAGTCCCTAAACATGTTGTTCTTACCCCTAAAAGAACAAGGTCATCAAACAACAGCACTTCCGATCAGTTCTCCACCTGAAAACACTTCAAAACAGGCTTATTTTGGATCATGTCAGCTGCTCCACTGAGCTTCTGCGCTAGAATGCAACTGTCCCTCCTTGTACCTGCGCTGGAAGTCAAGATTAATGAAGGCTACCTGCGCTGGGCGAGATTGGCCAAGTGGCACAGTCATCCTGCAAGGTGTCAACTGCCCAGGAAGCTTCCAAACTGACACTTGGTTCATGAGATTCGCCCTGTGATGAGTAAGAGGTACTTGATCACCATGTGTAAGAAAGGATCTCCAAGTGGACTCAAGAACTGAAGATTAACTGAAGAGGGAGAGGACACAAGGCAGCTTCATGTCAGTCTCAAGCTGACTCATCCTTTCTTCTTCTATCCTATATATAGAGCTCTTCTATGAGGTCTAAGGGGGCTGGAATTTTGTGTAAAGTAAGGAGGTGCTGTTGGTTTACAGTTAGAGCTATTGGGTGATTGTTTTACTAGAGGTGAAGAGGAGAGTTCTTGCTGCTGGGGAGGTGCTGCTGGATTGGAGCCATCATTGGTTGTAACCTTCTCAGAACCCTGTTACTTCTATCAATAAAGTTTTGCATGTTCTCCTATATACTTGTATTGCATTGATGTATTGTATTTACATGTATATTTGATTCATCCTAATCCATGCTTCAGTTATGAGTACATGTATCTTGTAGTTTGCTCTCTTGTTTTGTGCAGGATCTGTGTGTAGCTGGACCGGCAACGAGAGCAAGGAACTGGGAACAAGAGACAAAGATAGAGGACAAGGATCGACTAAGCGAAAGACACCAGGTTGGTTAATCTTTCTCCATTCTCTCTGTACTTTCATAAAGGAAATCATCAAAACTTTACTTTCAGTTGTTGCTAAAGACTGTCACCTTTAGAGTAGGGATAGGGTCATCCGCATCAGATACTTTTCCCCACAACAAACTGGCGACTCCGCTGGGGAGCCTAGTATCTTGTTGGTGTTTGTAGTATTTTGCTATTCATTTCTTGAAGAAAAGAGTACCAAATCGAAAAGCTTTTGACTATATCAAAAGCGAAGTAGAGGGACTGCTACTCTTGCTCATTTGCTGAGCAAATTCAAGATTTAAAGAGCTAATCTACAAAAGACTCTTTACTCTTTGTGATAGATCTTCATCCTCTTGATCATCCCTTAGCCTGTACTTGACCTATAGCTTTTTATTTCAGCAAAAACAGTGCATTTTTGAGCTTTTTATGACCCGGAATTCTTTGTAGACGAAACTCTCGTGAGTCAGTGCAGGCTGTCCACAGGCAGTCTGCATTACAGCGCAGGTACTCCCTTCGGGAACTGCGCTGAGAGTCAAACTGGCAGACTAGAACCTGCGCTGGTCCAGTTAGCCATTGTCTTGCTCAGCTTTCCCTTTGTGTCTTGGCCCTGTTTTCACCTGTTTTTGCTGATTGCTTGCTGGTCATTGTACTTGCTATAAACCACTTCTCCTTGACATTATTCCGCCTCAGTTGTATGATGAAACTGTGAATGTTCTTTCAGTATTTCTTGTTTCAGTTACAGTTTCCCATTGTGAAAAGCGAACCAGTATAGCTGTGGCCTCTTAGATCCTGAACTGTAAAAGTGTCTTTGTGATCTTATGAGCTAGTTTTATTACTGTTCATGGCTGTTTGAGTTTGTTTGCTCTTCATTTCATGGTTTGAATCTATACATTTCCTGTGTTTGAACAAGTCTATCATAAGGTGTCTTTTTGATTGTGGACAAGCTTGTTTATTTCTACTTGAAATTAGATTCAAAATTATACAACAGTTTCCTTTCTGTCTAGCATCAACATTAAGGATAACGAAAAGAAATACATGCATTGTGCATTTTGCATTTGACTGTGTGCTTGACGATTTAGGAAAATGTGCATTTTAGTGTGTGTTCTTTGATCTGTGGAAAAAGTTGTGTCTTTCTTTTCCCTCAAGTAGATTAAGGTTTTCAAAGTTGAAAGATTGAAAAGATTTGCTTCTCATTCTTAGATTGCATATAGGAAGTTGTATATATACATCTCGTGGCAAACCTGAAAGGCAAACTGTTAAGAAAGATCAACATTAAAATAAACTCAATTTACATAACAACGCTTTGGAATTTAACGCAAACATCTAGAGGTCTAGGTAGAGACGTGTTCCGGCGTCGTTAAACATAGTGACTGTCGATCTCTACGAAGGTGGGTGATTCCTCCTGAGAGTCGGTGGCACTAACACGGACTTGAGCTCCCGCGTACCGTCGAGTATATTGGGAGACCCCTATAGGCTTTTATCCTTTATCCTTAGGAAACCGTGTCGGCCGCCCTACTGATCGCGATGCAGTGAACACAGCATTCACGAAGATCGACCACCCGTACCGTAAAACGTATTCTGTGGTTTCGCGAAAGGTTTGGCACACCCTCTGCCTAGATCTCCAGAGCAGTTTCTTTTGGCCTTTTTCAAACTCTATAACTGAAAAAGTCCAACCGAGCATTTGTCACTTCGGGCTCGTTAATACATCGAAGGCGACTAGAGTCATCTTTAGCTTTTTCTCGACTCTTAAAACATGAAAAAGCAAGTTTGTGTCTAAAAGCGTTGTTAATAAAATTTATTTTAAGCGGAACATAATCACCTGTTATTCCCACGTTTATCTTTCAGTTGAAAAGTATGGAGCCCACCAACCAAGGAAGTAACCTTGGCGGAAGTCCAAATCCCTTCTCCTCTTGGGGAGATGTTGGTGCGCCTCATATGGCTACATTGTCACTTCCAGGATTGACAATCGGCCTCCCTGTATGGCTCTTTTCAACTAATGTAGTCTAGATCGCCACTAATCCTGAGCAGTCGAATCAACAGTCAGAACAATCTAGAACTACCCACCAGCCTTCCACTTCTTATGATACTTCCTCTGATCCTTCATCTTCGCAAGGTAGAGCTGGCAAAAGTCAGCCTCCCAAGGAGAAGAAGGAAAAGAAGAAGAGAGAAAAGAAGCAGAAGGAGCCTCTGGCGAAGGCGACTGGGGGCAAGCAGAAGAAAGCTGACAAAAACCCACACACTGCACCGACCGGGCCTAAATCGCCATGTGTCATTTGCAAAGGGATCCACTTCCATCGTGATTGTCCTTGTATTCCCCGGATACTAAGGGACTGGTCCCCAAGGTTGCACAATCCGGTAGCATCAACCTCTGGTTGTCATGTTGATTGCATTCCGTCGACTAGCGAGAGTGAAGGACGAAGAAGGGGACCAAGATCACCCTGTCTATTGTGTGAAGGCAATCATGCCATCCACAAATGTCCATTCTTAGATGAGGCAAAGAGAGCAAGGAGCTGGGAACAAGAGACAAAGAGAGAGGACAAGGATCGACTAAGAGAAAGACACCAGGTTGGTTAATCTTTCTTCATTCTCTCTGTACTTTCATAAAGGAAATCATCAAAACTTTACTTTCAGTTGTTGCTAAAGACTGTCACCTTTAGAGTAGGGATAGGGTCATCCGCATCGGATACTTTTCCCCACAACAAACTCCGCAGCCTGGGCCATTTTTGATCCAAGCGGCGAGTTAGTGAGTTTCAGAGGTGTGTGTATTGGACAATCAACGAACAATATCGCTGAGTATAGTGCGTTGATTGAACTCCTCTCTGATACCATCGCTCATGGTATACGCCGACTAATTGTTAGGCTAGACTCACAACTTGTGATACTACAACTCACTGGTATATATTCAGTCCGCAATCCAGCTATTTATCGAATGTTTCTAAGAGTTAAGATTTTGGAAAGAGAGTTTGATTCAATTCAATACCAACATATTTCCAGAAACTTGAACACATTAACAGATTCATTAGCAAACTATGTATTAGATAGACATTTACAACATATATAAAAAGAGATGCATCGGTGCTATGTAAGTGGATCACAAATAAACTGAAATAAACTCCGAAAATCAAAATATATAAAGCTGTTTATAGTCTGTACATAATGTGCTGTAATCAAAACAAAATTGGTCATATGACCTAGAACTCAAAAAGATGCTAGGGGGCACCCTAGCCTAGTGGTGCTCATGAAAGTACGTCACGGTCTGTGCGATCATGCGCAAGAGACGAGTCCATCGTCTAGGCACGCCAATAGTGTGCCGCTGCAACTGTAAAGGTAACTCGTCAATCTGTACATCCGGAAGACCACGAGTAAGGCTCTCAACCTGCTCCTTCACAGCTGCAAGTATCTCAGTATCACCAAGGTCGCGAATAACAACTCTCCTAGCAGGCTCTGCTGCTGGGGCAGCAACTGGCGATCGTGGACGAGCTACTGGACGAACAGGACCAACATCTGCATGCACCCAAGAGTTTGATCAGTTTGAACAGTAACATCATAAATAAAAACAATAAACAGTGATATGGTCAGAGATTTTACCAATAGCGCCCCATTGCTCGCCATCCGGAAGCACCAAGTCCGGATCACCTCGGTAGTCCATACCCACATATGGATACTCAGAAAATGCCATCTCCTGACGCTCGAACCACCTAAAGAAGGACTCAGTGAATGTAATATGAGGTTGACCAGCATGCCGGGACATATGGTCAACCCACCTCTGCATGCGTGGCTCGGTCGGAGAAGGCACATCAAGCAAGATGTACTGAGGTTGCATCAATGGGATTTTCTCCAAGACAAAGGCAGTCAGAATAGAACCAAATCCAAAGTTCTTCAGCCCCCCGTCCTTTACCTTGTTCAATTGACTTTTCATCTGAACAAGTACTGCATCGCACCAGTTAAACACTTTCGGTTGGAGACACTCCAAGGCGTGCTGCATATAAGATCTGTTGGCAACATGTAAAGCTGCGCTACCGGCCATCCTACCAATAGTAAACAGAATGGACCTGAGAGACCTGTCAGTGATGTCACGGATGTTGATCTTGCCGTCTTTGCTCGGCTGTGAACCTTCCCGGCAATACTGACGGATATAGTCTCTGGTGGAAGTAGTCCCTCGAGCCGTACCTGACAAAGAAATGGGGGCACCCCGCCTTGACAACCCAGTCAAGAAGTACATGTCCTCTATGGTCAAGGGGAAAGACTTCCCCCTAATCTGGAATACTTGGTTAACAGGATCCCAAGCATCAAGCATATACTGCAGTAAAGAAATCTGTGCTCTCATGCTAGAGATACGGAAGAACTTCAGCAGGCCACAGTTCCGAAGCGCGTTCACCGTGACTGGGTCATGGAGTGCAACCATGTCCTCTGCTTCATGTTCTCGTTCTCGCCATGTAAGGGACATTTTGTTCAAAGTTCCCTACAAGCAAACAAGAGAAGGAGTAAGTTCCTGATTTTGATGAAAATCTGGCGAAAAAATCATCAAAAAACACATGCAAGGTCAGCTTTTCTAGGCCCAGCGCAGGCAGAAAGGCTTCCCCTTGCGCTGTAAGGCAGTCTGCCTTAAGGCTGCCTGAAATACAGCGCAATTTTCGAAAGGGGAACCTGCGCTGATGCCAGGGCGCCCTGATGAAACCCCTGGGGCTTAGAAACCCTGAAAAACATGCATGAAACTGAAAAAGGAAACCATGAAAGTGAAGGGCTAAGGTTTAGCTCCTACCTGGTCCAAACGGCGCCGAAAATCGTCCACAGAATCTCCCGAAATCAGCTGGTGAAAATCAAGGAAAAAGAGGCACCTCCAGAGCTCCAACAAGCAAAATGCAAATGAAATGGTAAATGAGAGGTAAAAACCCCTTTTTATGACTTTTACACAGTTTAAAGTTAAATATTAGGGTTATAATCTCGTTTTCATGCAAATATTGTCCATTTCTAACAAAATTTGTTGCAGCAATTGAAGATGAAGTACTACATTTGAAAAGAGAAAAGCTAGTAAAAGTAAAAAATTAAAACCATGAATCGAGCAGTTTTACCACGGAATTTATGCTCGTTAAAAAATAGAAAAGTGTGAGCAGAGTTTTTCCGCCAAAGTTCAAGCTCATTAAAAAATGAACCTATCTCGGTAAATAACCATTGCGATCGTAAATTTATAAGCCTTAAAAGCCTTGGTCGTGTTTTCATCCATCACCTCCATTTCATTTGGCCGATCGTTCACCCCCATATGTGTGTTTACCTATTTTGAGGAACAGCTGCAAAAAGTGATCTCACCTAGCCATCCTTGTGACACTACCGTGATTGGAAAAGTCCAATTTGTACCTGGAATCAGTTGCTATCCCTGTTTATCACTCGTTCCTCAAAAGACGAGTCTTCTTTGAGCTCTTTTCACTGACTCGTAAAATATGAAAAGTTTGCCGAGTTTTTGGCCTTCTAGCTCGTTAAATGACCGAAAGCTATCCCTCCTCTAGATTTTAATCTTTTTGGACCTGAGGGATTATTGCACAAAAAGATCGAGCGCTTGTCTTGTTCGGCTCGTAAAAGTACCGAACAACCATCCCTTCTGTATTGTTTTATACTTTTTCGTACTTAAGGGATTAGATGACGAAAAAGGAATTATGGAGTTAACTTTCTGTACCTTTTCAGACTCTCTAAAAATGAAAAGGACCGAGTTTTCCTTGTCGTTAGACTCGTTAAAATGATTAAATAGCGACAAACTTGTCTTTAGATGAGAACGAGTTTCCCTATCGCTAGGCTCGTTAAATCATAGCGATGGGCTTGCCCGAAGGGCAGGTTATAGAACAAGCATATGTTATCCTCCTCAAGCTTGACAAAAATAAAGAGGTACTGGTCAGAAATGACTGGGGAAAAATTGGGAGAACATCAAAGTTTAATGGTAGCAAGTCACTCTTGAACATGACACTTTTCCTCCGTACCACATCGGGTTGGGTTGTCTCATTCACCGGTCTCATCACCATGGTCCTCGCCAAACCATCCACATTTGGGGTAATGCTACCAATCCATCGCATCAGTGTCGTTATATGTTCAAGAGGGGTCATTCTGAAAGTGTCAACCGTGTCCCATCCACTGCCATACATTATCCTTCATCCATTCATGATCGCCACCCTGAATCATATGTCACAGTTTGTTTTCACCTCAACTAAAGTCATTAGCTCCGTTCTGTGTCATTGCTGTGGGATTCATTAAGGCCCTCCTTTGACGGATCGCTTCTTGTCGACTTCAGCTCATTATCCAAGAAGTTGATCTAGGAACACCCCCATCAGTACTTTGAAGCTTGCATGCCTCAATGGCAAGTTTCTCACTTCCGGCGACAGGTATACATCAATGACCTTCGACCAGAAGATTTTGCGTGGCGTTCGACGCCAAGTCCTTTATTCACGCCACGTGAATTGTACTGCAGTACCTTGAGGGTCATCGTCATTATTGGTGATTCCTCTCGCGCTTGTTAACGGTTTTCATTATTGACCGGTAATCAAGCGATGTCTTTCCATGTTCGACTTCAGCAAAATTCTCACATGGATCGACTTGTACTTAGAGTGAAGATCGAACGAGTTTGAAGACCCCGGATCTAGTTTCATCCATCCGGGCTGCGATATATATTCAGGAAATATAAAAGCATTTGTCATGTACATCATTGCAGCAGATGATCATCCTACTCAAAGGATGATAATTTCAGCAGAAAATTATCAGTCTACCTTCAGACGATCGTCTGTCATATGTACCAAAATGTATTTATAAAAGCTGAGCATGGGAATGCCCGCCTCAGCTAGATCATGAAAATAGAATGAAAAATAATGTATTGTATTGTATTGTATTACAGGGCGCCTCCTCAGCACTGGAATGAACTTTGGACCCTCTAGATAAAGCATTTCACCCGATAAACGGCCTCATACTTTAGGGGGCAACTGTTATAGACATTTTTGTGCCTCGCATCATGGAGCATGAAATGTCAATAATCACAGGGATCCTCAGTCCCTAAACATGTTGTTCTTACCCCTAAAAGAACAAGGTCATCAAACAACAGCACTTCCGATCAGTTCTCCACCTGAAAACACTTCAAAACAGGCTTATTTTGGATCATGTCAGCTGCTCCACTGAGCTTCTGCGCTGGAATGCAACTGTCCCTCCTTGTACCTGCGCTGGAAGTCAAGATTAATGAAGGCTACCTGCGCTGGGCGAGATTGGCCAAGTGGCACAGTCATCCTGCAAGGTGTCAACTGCCCAGGAAGCTTCCAAACTGACACTTGGTTCATGAGATTCGCCCTGTGATGAGTAAGAGGTACTTGATCACCATGTGTAAGCAAGGATCTCCAAGTGGACTCAAGAACTAAAGATTAACTGAAGAGGGAGAGGACACAAGGCAGCTTCATGTCAGTCTCAAGCTGACTCATCCTTTCTTCTTCTATCCTATATATAGAGCTCTTCTATGAGGTCTAAGGGGGCTGGAATTTTGTGTAAAGTAAGGAGGTGCTGTTGGTTTACAGTTAGAGCTATTGGGTGATTGTTTTACTAGAGGTGAAGAGGAGAGTTCTTGCTGCTGGGGAGGTGCTGCTGGATTGGAGCCATCATTGGTTGTAACCTTCTCAGAACCCTGTTACTTCTATCAATAAAGTTTTGCATGTTCTCCTATATACTTGTATTGCATTGATGTATTGTATTTACATGTATATTTGATTCATCCTAATCCATGCTTCAGTTATGAGTACATGTATCTTGTAGTTTGCTCTCTTGTTTTGTGCAGGATCTGTGTGTAGCTGGACCAGCAACGAGAGCAAGGAACTGGGAACAAGAGACAAAGAGAGAGGACAAGGATCGACTAAGCGAAAGACACCAGGTTGGTTAATCTTTCTCCATTCTCTCTGTACTTTCATAAAGGAAATCATCAAAACTTTACTTTCAGTTGTTGCTAAAGACTGTCACCTTTAGAGTAGGGATAGGGTCATCCGCATCGGATACTTTTCCGCACAACAGTTAGCACTTTAGTGCAGCTCTGTATCAGCACATTTTCGAGCTTCTCTTATAGACAGTTTTTGGGATGTAACTATCATTTTTTGATCAATAAAGATGAATCCAACTTTGCACCAGCTTTAATATTTCTTAGGAGGTTGTAGCTCTTGGGGTTGGGCCCAACCCAAGTGCCAGTACCTCCTTTGTGTATTTTTATGTGTCTTTGTTGCATTCTTAGAATAGATTTTGTTATTTAGGTTAAGATCTTGCTTTGTTACTTTTGATGATTAAGATAGCTTTTTCTACTTCAGGTTGATTTGACAGGTTGATAACAGAAAATATCTTCAAAAAAGGCCATCAGGAAACCCTTGGTCTCACCCCTCCCTCATTGGGACCATGAGATGAGACCAAGGCATCCTTGCTGCCACAAAAACATTGTTTTTGCCTCTTCATGCAATTGCTAGTGTTAGATTTTTAGTTAGGAAAGTTGATACCAGTTGTATTTGCATGTTTAGAATCTATTATTGCTTAGCTTTCATAGTTGTCTTACATGATTTTCTGCCAATAAACTTTTGTTCATCATGCTTATGGTTTCTAGGTCAAATTAGGTCAAAATAGCTAGATCTTTGGTTTTCTTAGTCTTTGTTGATTAGTTTTGGAAAATAATGTGTAGAACACCTGTGATACCTCCCTACCTACCCTTCCTCCATCAATACAACCTGCTCCATCCCCTAACTCAGATTCTTGCCTTTCATTTGCCACATTTTCTCACTTTGCCCTAATTTCTACATTCTTGTGCAACATTGCTCCCTCCATCCTTGAACGAATCCAATCACCATAATCACTCCCCAGCCTCATTCACTAGGTCCTAGACCCCTTCACATCCTCATCCAACCTCCATTTCCACTTTTCCACCATTTTTCCACCATCAACCCTCCAAAATCCTCTTTCGGAACATCCTGTAGAACCCCTGCAGACTTCCTGTAGAAGATCACGTGAGTGGTTTCTTGGGATCTGAACACTGTGAAACTCTCTAGAAGGGTGCTAGGGACCCCTTAGGCCCTCTTCTCACCTTCCCAACCTCCTGCAAATTCCTACCCCATTTCCTTTCGCCAATCAACCTCTGCACAGTAAAAAACAATTAAAGCACATGCATAATAATTTTGACAACTTACTCAAAAATACAAAAAGATGTTTTTTTCCAGATTTTACTTCAGAATTAGCTTAGTCACATGCATTTCACCTTTCCAAGAGTTAGTTCCATCCATTTCCACTGCTTTCATCTCTTTTCTTGCACCAGTAGGGCTATTCGGTAAAACTAGGGTTTGCTAGGGTTTGCATTTCCTTTCAGCTTTCTGCTCCTTTCTGCAAGTAGATTAGCCTATTTTGAGTTAGATTTCATCCATCATAGTTAAAAGCTTCTTCGAATAACTCATAGAAGTTGGGTTAAGCTCCTAGCGGACTTGTGCCAGCTGATCAAGTGACAGCCTGTGGTAGGAACTAGTACTTGTGCATATAGCACTGTCGCTTCCAAGTTTGTTACGAACTACCAGGTTGATAAAAGTAAAGAAGGGAGTCCCAGGAGTTGCAGCATTATTCTTGCAATACTAGAGCTCACCATCTTTTTGGTGTCATTGCCGAGGAAGCATCAGAGTATTGGTGATTGCTTCTTTTCTTCTATTTTCTACTACAATCTTCTGCTAAGTAGTTTATTTCAGGAAGAGTAGACTAGGTGTTTCATTTCCATTCTGCAATTTCATTTCTGGAAAAGTAGATTAGACATTTCCTACTTTCATTTCATTTAAGCAAGTGTAGATTAGTTATTTCCCACTTCCATAGATTAGCATTTCAATTCCGCAATTTCAATTCTGCAAGCGTAGCCTAACATTTCATTCTTGAAATTTCATTTCAGCAAAATAGATTAGTCCTTTCCTGCTTTCATTTCAATTCCACATTTTCATTTAAACAAGATAGGTTTTAGTTAGTTTCAGTTCAACCTATTTCAGTTTTGCAGGTACAAGCAGAAAAAAGACAAAAATCAACCAAAAAAAATTTCCTTTCATGCCTTGTAGGAGTAGAGATAAGTCAGAAAAATGTTTGCACAACACCCGAACTTCTTCACACAGCCAACCTTCTCTCTTCTTTGATGGCTGTGATTAAGAAGAACCCCTAGGTGGACAACAAGACATATCTGAAGAACCTCTACGGGAGAAGAAGAAGAAAACATTCCTCTGGAGCAAATGGCTACAAACAGAAATGTTGGGAGCAGTACCTTATCCAAAAACGAATTTGCAAATTATCTGGAAGATTTCAAGAGCGAGGTGAGGCAGTTTCTTTCCATGCAACTAGATACCTTGGGGATCCAAAGGAAGAAAGAGGAAGCCAAGAGGGCTTTGGCCATATTTTTTCCTAGGTGTACTAGAAAGCATCCTAGGAACAAATTTCCATTGCACTCTATAGAAGTGTGTTTTGTCTGTGAAGAAGACCATCCTATGAATCAGTGCCCCTCCTTGCCCGGAATTAAAGCTGCATATCAAAGGGCCAAAGGAGCCACTGAACCACTCTATTATATGAACCAAGGGAGGCCACATGGACCCATGCCTTACTAGCAGGGAATGCAAGGGACATCCCAGACCTATTACAACCCCTAGCAAGCCACTTCCATGCCTTCTTGGGGTTCCCCTACTCATCCTTCCTAGTCCGCACCTCCTCCTTGGTCCTTCACATCTCCATATCATGCTCAACCAACTACTCATCCATTTCACCCCTATGCTCAGCCATAGCCTCAGTGGGATGCAATTCATCAGGGGTGGAGGCCGCAGTACAACTTTCCTCCACCACCTGCCCAACCATAACCCCATCCACATCCATATCAAATATACACCCCCACTCAACTACCCATACCACCATTTCCAAACCCGCACATTGGAGTAGCTCAACCCAATTGCAAAGTTGAGGTACAACACTTGCAAACAACTCCTCTTGAGCTCAATGATATTCACCATAGCTCAAGAAGAGTATTGCAAAAAAGATATTATATTGACAGCATTGAAGGACCACATCTAGCAAAAGAATATGCAAAAGAGAAGAGAAAAGAACCATGGGATGCACTTGATGAAGAGAAGACATCAGAATCAGAGATTGAAAGAGCTCCCTCATGGTTACATCAAATCCTCCATGTATTCAAGAGAAAAATCAGCAAGAAGAGGAAGATGTGAAGGTCATGATAGAAGAATATATGGTGAATGATCCAGATTAGAAAAATGACCAAGGATATCATAGCTATATTGAGATATGGTTCTAGAGGGTCACTAAGTTGCAGCAATACTCTCTTTCTCAGCTATGTTTGATCCCTTCAAAGTCAAATCATTTGGTCTCTGAGATCCGGATACCTGTCAAAGCATGCATTTCAAGCCTCCACATCATTTTGTCTATCATCTCGATGTGCACATGGCTCCATTGGAAGTATTCTTATACTTGAAAATGATTTTTTTTTTCAAGTAGGGTAGGGTAGGAAAAAAGAAAAAGAAAACAAAAAATGAAAATAAGAGGAAAATAAAAATCTAAGGTGAAAACCCCCTCGAAGGTGCCTCAGATTGGCTCATTGATTGAAAACCTCCATGAGGCGGTCAATGGGTTGGAAAGAAGAGAAAAGAAAAAAAGAATAAGATCAATGGGTGAAAACCTCCCTTGGAGGCACTCAATGCAAGCAATTAGGGTGAAAACCTCCACGAGGCGCCCTAGTTGTTTTCAAAAAAGAAGAAGAGAAAAATACAAAGAGAAAAAGAAAATACACCTAATTTCTGGTGAATAAATTACAGGTTGCAGGAAGGACATTGCAGGTTAGGAGGATCGCAAAAGAAAAATATAGAGGTCATCACCAAGCTGAAAGCATCCCTCACAATCCATTCCTCCATGACCACTACCCTTTCCTAAGATTTGGTCTCATTCGGACTAAGATTTCACCTTCTACAGGAAGTTCTGTGTTTTCTACTGGAAGATCTTGTAGAGCCTACAAGCAAGCCAAAATCGATCTCAGAAGAGGACCTGAAGGTTGAGAATCTGTCTATGAGGCCTGTAAACATCCCTGTTTCCATCCCTCACCCTTCTCCATCATTTTTTCCACGTCATTGTGCTTCTTTTCTTAGTTTGGCGAACATGGAAGCTTCATAAAGGGTTCATAAATCCTCCTGCAGACTTCAAACCCCTCTTCCATCATTTCCATGCCTGCATCATACCCCAAGCTCATTTTTCCTACTATCCAAAAAACTGCAGAATGCTCAAATAAATAGAGCAGAAATTTGTTTTTCCCTAACTTGAAAACTGCACATCCATTTAAAAAACTGATACATGGGGAGTTGTATAGGGATGATGGCAACATGCCCAAGCAGTTTGAGCAAATTTCATTGCACGATTTCCAAGAAATAAACCTCCATCACCTTCAGCCATTTTTGCATTTTCTCCATATCCGTGCATCCATTTCAAAACCTGTTTCATGGGGAGATACATATAGGTGATAGTGACCTACCCAAGCAGTTTCAGCCAATTCCAGTGCATGGTTTCCGAGAAATTGACCTCTCTCACCTTCAGCCATTTTCATTTTTTCTCGAAATCTATGCATCCATTGATCACAATTTTGCTATGGGAGGTGCATAACGATGATAGAAGCATGCTCAGAAAGTTTCAGGTCAATCAGATCTATCGTTTGGGAGCTATGGAGAAAACAAGTTGTTGTCCTGCAAAAATTCAACATCAACAGCATGAGGGTGCAAATCTGAAGGATGAAGCAGACTTCTGCAGCTTAGATCCAGCCAGAGAATACCTGCACAAGAAAAATAGCCACACATCAGATAGTAAAAGGCATATAGCATAAGGGATCCAGGCATGTAGTAATGGAATATGAGCATGCAGCAGCAAAAAGAACCAAGCAGCACGTCGACTTACAGGTAAGTGTCTAAACCAGTTCCTTTATTTGAATCTGTATGATTTGAAAGTGAATGAACAAACGAAATGGTTGGTTTAAGCCAGAAAGCTAGCCAGTTAACCCGACACCCTCAGCTAGTTCGATTGCACTCATTTGGAGATCACTCAGTGCACGTGTCTAGTCAACTCACGAGAAATTAAAAAAACAGGTAGTGGCAGATGTTCTGAACTCCAGCGCACATGATGTCAAGTGATTAACAAGTAGAAAACATGAAGTTTTGTGACAGCACTGCAGTCTACATGAGGCCAACGTACATTTCTTCCACCTCATCTCCTCACCACGAATCACGCCAGCAGTTAAAAGACAGCTCAATAAATTCATTCACCACTCTCTATTCACTATGCCTTCACGACGTCCCCAACTGGAGTATGCATTCACCACTTCCAGAGCAGCTAACCAATGGTCCTGTACAAGATTTCTGCCTATTTTTTTTAAATCTCCCACCTATCAGGCTCTACAGGAAGCATAGTTTCGTTCTACAAGAAACGAGAGCCTTCTACAGGAAGGCTTCTACATGAAAGGCAGAAAACAACCCTGCAGAAAGAAAACTCGGGATTTTCAGCGAATTTCAAGCTCAAAACGAGGTAGGCTTGAAAAAAATCCTCTGTGCATGATTTGTTTGTGCAAGGTGGTGAATTAAACACGACATTAGAATGAAAAAGAGAGTGAAAGTCTACCTGTGTATTGAACAAACCGTGAAAGATTGCCAGCATATTTCACTGAATTTACCCAGTTCTTTCTCTGCATTCCAAAATCTCCTCATCAGTTTTAAAAAAGAAAATTCTCCTGTAAGGAAGATACATGCTGCAGTAGAGGCCATCATGTATGCATGAAGAAACTAAATTCACATATCTATCTATGTGTTGAGAAGAGAATTTGTGCCCTTGTGCTCCACCTGTAAAAACAAAATTCTTCCTTTCATAAGAAAACAGTCAAATTCTGGGTGGCAGCAAACAAGGGAATTACTGCCATTTGATGTTGTAAGGATCACATGAAAAATTCCTTCCTGGATTCAGAAAAAACTGAATTCACTTATCCTCTGTTTCAGGGATTGACTGTGTTTTTTTCCCACCTGAGCATTTTCTTTCCTAGTTAAAACACAAACTCAACACCATGCCAATTGAATAAATTGAGAAGAACATTGTTGAGGGAGCACAGGACATTCAAGCAGAGGGAAAACAGAGGAAGAATAGAAGGAAAAAGAGGAATTTGACAAGATTTCTAAGCATGAGACAGAAAAGGAGACAACAAAAAAAACAGAGAAGGTGAAAAAGGAAAAAGGTTGGGAAGAAAAATACCAAATGAAGGCTACCACAGCCAAAGCAGGCACAAAAAAAAAAAGGAAAAGACACACCCTGAGATCTCAGCAACACACACAGAAACAATGACATAGGGATTTCTACAGGAAGCAATGAAAAAGAACAGCAAGAGGAGAAATCACCTGATATATGGGCAAGGGAGGTAGCAGCTCTGCTTGCTGCCTTAAGCACACCTCCAAAACAAAAAGGGAAGCGAAAGAGGCAAACCTCCATGTACTTTAAAGCATGGAGGAGCACATGGATCAAAGTGGGCAGACCCCAGCCACAGTCAAAGGAGCCAATTATCATTGAGGACACCACAACTAAACAAAAGGAGGAGTCTCCTTCAAAGATATCCATCACCTATGAACGAGTAAGCCCAAAAATCTCCACCTGGAGAGAGAGAAATAGGATAATGAACTCAAAGACAACTCTACAGGAAGCTGAGACGGTTCTACAAGAAACTCTGGCTAAGTTAAAAGAGACCGAGAAATTGGAAGAAAAGGCAGCCAAACCATCACAGGAAGAAGAAAAGGCTGAGGAAATATCGGAACCAAGCCCTCAGCCTAGCTTGGGCTCATACTACAACCTGTTAGAAGCTGGGAAGATAATTCCTCAGAAATTTGCGGTACCATTCTTCTTTGCAATAGAAAAATAAATGGTGAGGACTCACACTTGGATGAGGATTGCCAGGTCCAAGGGTGTGGCAGACATAGGTCACCTGGAAGAACAACTCAAGAAATCAAGAAAGGAATTGGCCATGGTAAGGCATGTGGAAAGCAATCAGAGGGCCAAAATATAGGAAGAGAACGAGTTGTTGAGACATCAGCTACAACTACAGGGACGCTATAAGGAAGACAAGCCCTCCGTTTTGGATGAATGACAACAGCAAGAGGGATATCCATCAGGCAAGGAAGCATCTGATGGACAGTAGGAAGGGGACAAGTTGCCAGCTGAGTCTAAGGCACTAACAAAACAACTACATGAGAAGGAGTCACAGGTAGCATAGGAAATACAGTTTCTAAAGAAACAAGTGCAAGAGAAAGAAGCCCAACTTGCCTACATGGCCAGCTGGGTAGTAGAATCCTTACAATGTAGGCAACCTACTAAGTCATATGCCTTATATCTCAAAGATCAAGTCAATGCAAAATCTGCAGGCCAACTAAATTGGCCTAAAGTTCAATCCTCCCTTGCTTTTAGCACTGTTGGAAGCGGTCAAAGAAGAAGAGAAGCACAGGCAGTGGGTGGAAGTAGAGAGAAAAGTAGGGTTTCATGACCGAGAAGAGAACATCATGTTGGAAGCCTAGGATGTCAGAGAGGAAGTCAACGCAATCAAGGATGAAGAGATAGATTAGTTGCTCAGAGGATGCGCAACACTTTCAATAGGGGGTGATTATGAGCCCCAGAAATGGGTAATTATATGGGCTCATTCAGCCTCCTAATTCGACTTAATCCACCATTCTCATTAGTTTATTGCATGTTTTTAATTATATTTAGGCTAATAGTGTGAATTGGGCTAGTCATTACGCAAACACGTCTAATGTGTGCTTTATGCATTTTTTTGGTCAATTTTGAGACAAAATCAAAGGTTTAATGAGCACTTGGCAGCCAAATTCGTGGAAGAACAAGGGAGAGGATCTGTAGGAAGGTGTCCCCTTCATTTATGAGCCCTTACCTCAAATTCTCCACTAGCAGCTCGGAGTTCAAGGGCCACCACATCAATTATCACAAGGGCGGCCGAGCAAGGGCTAGTAAAGTTGTTGTTCACTGCAAGTTTTGCCAACCGAGTTCTTAAAGTTTAGGAGGACTGTTGGGGTCCTCAATTTGTATGAATAAGAAGGCTTAGGGCCTCAACTCAGTTATTCAATTTTTAGTCAGATTTTAATTAGATTGTAGTTAGAATTTAGTCAGTAGGTTAGCACTTTAGTGCAGCTCTGTATCAACACATTTTCGAGCTTCTCTTATAGACAATTTTTGGGATGTAACTATCATTTTTTGATCAATAAAGATGAATCCAGCTTTGCACCAGCTCTAATATTTCTTAGGAGGCTGTATCTCTTGGGGTTGGGCCCGTCCCAAGCGCCAGTACCTCCTTTGTGTATTTTTCTGTGTCTTTGCTGCATTCTTAAAATAAATTTTGTTATTTAGGTTAAGATATTGCTTTGTTACTTTTGATGATTAAGATAGCTTTTTATGCTTCAGGTTGATTTGACACGTTGGTAACAGAAAATTTCTTCAAAAAATACCATCAAGCAACCCTTGGTCTCACCCCTCCCTCCTTGGGACCATGAGCTCAGGCCAAGGAATCCTTGTTGCCACAAAAACACTATTTTTGCCTCTTCATGCAATTGCTAGTTTTATATTTTTAGTTAGGAAAATTGATACCAGTTGTACTTTCACATTTAGGATCTATTCTTGCTTAGCTTTCATAGTTATCTTACATGATTTTCTACCAATAAACTTTTGTTCATCGTGCGTATGGTTTCTAGGTCAAATTAGGTCAAAATAGCTAGATCTTTGGTTTTCTTAGTCTTTGTTGATTAGTTTTGGTAATAATGTGCAGAACAATTCTGATACCTCCCTACCTACCCTTCCTCCATCAATACAACCTGCTCCATCCCCTAACTCAGATTCTTACCTTTCATTTGCCACATTTCCTCACTTTGCCCTAATTTCTACATTCTTGTGCAACATTGCTCCCTCCATCCTTGAACGAATCCAATCTCCATAATCACTCCCTAGCCTCATTCACTAGGTCCTAGACCCCTTCAAATCATAATGCAACCTCCATTTCCACTTTTCCACCATTTTTCCACCATCAACCCTCCAAAATCCTCTTTCAGAACATCCTGTAGAACATCTTGTAGAACCCCTGCAGACTTCCTGTAGAAAATCACGTGAGTAGTTTCTTGGGATCTGAACACACTGAAACTCTTTGGAAGGGTGTTAGGGACCTCTTAGGTGCTCTTCTCACCTTCCCAACCTCCTGCAAATGCCTACCCCATTTCCTTTCACTAATCAACCTCTACACAGTAAAAAACAGTTAAAGCACATGCATAATAATTCTGACAACTTACTCAAAAATACAAAAAGATGTTTTTTTCCAGATTTTACTTCAGAAGTAGCTTAGTCACATGCATTTCACCTTTCTAAGAGTCAATGGCATCTATTTTCACCGCTTTCATCTCTTTTCTTGCACCAGTAGGGCTAGTCGGTAAAACTAGGGTTTGCTAGGGTTTACATTTCCTTTTAGCTTTTTTCTCCTTTCTGCAAGTAGATTAGCCGATTTTGAGTTAGCTGTCATCCATCACAGTTAAAAGCTTCTTATAAGAACTCATAGAAGTTGGCTTAAGCTCCTAGCGGACTTGTGCTGGCTGATCAAGTGACATCCTGTGGCAAGAGCTAGTACTTGTGCATATAGCACCGTCGCTTCCAAGTTTGTTACGAACTACCAGGTTGATAAAAGTAAATAAGTCCCAAGAGTTGCAGCATTATTGCTGCAATATTGGAGCTCACCACGTGTCATGCTTATGTGTAATTTGTGGGTGGAAGTTGTCTTGGTAAATGGTGTTGTTTGGTTTTTAAAATATATCATTTATTCACCTAGTACACATCTACGTCAACTTCCACAATTTTCTAAAGTTATTTTTGAGAAGTACAATGGTGTTCTATTTGACAATGATTGTCCTAATGTTGTGCCCATAACAACTGCTGTTATAGGGAACCTTAGACAAATTCCTTTATAAATGGCTTGGGGCTTATCTATACACAAGTCGCAAGGGATGAATTTGCAATGAGCCACTGTAGATATTGGAGATAGAGAGAGGCACGATTTGACATTTATAGCTATATAGAGAGTGAGATCAATTAATGGTTTATGGATTTCACCAACTTTTTCTTATCATCATTATGAAAAAATGCAAAATAGTGCTTATGTTACACTCAGGAAAATAGAGGAGCGATTGAAGTATATATCATTTTGAGTTTTTTATCTAGAACTAAGTTCAATGTTGTGGTAAAGTGGTTGGAAATGTTATTGATGGTTTATTATTTTCCCTACCATGATTTAGTTATTAGTTTTGGCTTTTTTCATTTAAGTTGTCATATGGAATGCCTGGAAAAATTCATGTGTGTCTTGGGTTTCATATACCTTGGATTTGTAATTTTTGTCGCTTGGGTTAAGTATAATTCCCTTGGGTTTACAATTCATTCGTTTTTTACTATTGATCCCTTGGGTTTATTATTTCTTACCATTTGTGATATTTAACGTATGATTTATATATATTTTTTTATATTATCAATTTGTTACATTTATTAATGTTACGGTTCATATTCAAAGGGTATAATATTGTTCGAATGGTTTAGTGTTTCTACATGCCTTTGAGAAAAAGATGAATAGTTCTATATAATTGTTGTTGTTTCTTGAATTTTTTTATGCAGCGTGATAATTACTTTGTCTTTCTTTCTTATCATTTGAATATATATTTTTATTGTTAAAGTTAGTAAATTGAGCATTTCGAAGATACTGCATGGGTCTTTGATTTGTTGGTTGTCTTATGGTTGTTTGATTGGTTTAATTTAGCATATTGCTACTATCTTTTCTCCTTTTCTTTAATGCTCTTACATTTATGGTCATTAATTTTTTATGGGTTTTAAAGAAAATATATAAGGGTTTATATATATTTGCTTTATAATTATAATGTTGTTTTTTCTTTTTTCTCTCTTTATTTTAAATTGTATTAGATTTATGTTCAATAAATTTTTTTTTTTTTTGCAAAATCAGATACAAAAATGAAAAAACTCAAGCTATTTTGTGTTTCTATATATTTGTTTCTTTATTTATTTATGTACTAATTTTGTTTCTATCTTTCTGTGATTGAAATGAAGATATGGACAACCATGATGGCATCTATTACATTAAAGTGATCAAATGTATTGTTTCAACCATAAATTTTGTTTTGTATATTCACAAAAGGCTAGATAAGGAACATGGCTTCCATCCTTGTTTTATTGATGAGCATATTCATGTCTTGGATGTAATGAAATAAAATGTGAAAATGTAGTATCATTTGCACGTAAGAGAAGCTAGGAGGAAAACAAGAAGGGATTGGTTGCAGAGAATTAAGTAGCATGACCATTATCCTATTGATTTGAGTTGGTGTTGCTTTTGTCATTGTTCAGGGTGTGTTTTGGAAGAGGCTTGGATGAAATAGTTGTGTTATGGTTGAGTATTTGAATTTCATTTTTGTTTTGCAATTTATACATGTTAAGAGATGTGAAATAAATCTCTATCTGTATAGATATTTTAATAAAATGTCAATAAATTTTTATTTTTTGAGTTTAATTGTCAAGAAACTCAATTTCCTTGCCATTGTTGTTTCCACGTGTTATATTATTTGTCAATTTTATTGGATTCTTGATTTTTTCGTAGTTGGTTTTTTATAGCGTTTAATATTGTTCGATTATGTTGAATATTTTTTCGTTCGTTTGTTAAACATTCGACTTTCTTGTTAGTAATGTTGAATTCATTTTGGTTTATAGGATAATAAACCCAACTTTTGTTATTCTGAAAAGGATTATCTTTGTACAACCTTACATTCTCAACCATGGTTCAATGTCGTTTAATGTCAAAGATTGTGTCAACAACAAAATAAATCATGGTCAACCTTTGTATGATGTCACATTGTGACAAAGCTTATCCCAATGGTACTCAACCATAACCGGGCTTTTCATTGTGAAAATGCTTCAATAGTAAAAAATATACTATGGTGAACTCTTCTCAAACATCTTTATCTAAGGGTTTTACTATTTATGTCTTAAGTTTATAATATTTATTCATAGGGTTTATATAGCTTGGTTTTATAGTATTAATTCCTTGGGAACACAAAACATATGGGTTATAGAATTAATCACTTGCGTTAATAATATTTATTAATAATAATAGTGGTGACCAAACAGATTGATATTGTAAACCTACAAGGTTATTATTAACCCGAAGGTATTATCAAGCAACATTTCTTAGTCTATGAAGGATTGTGCGAATATTTCAGGGTTTACATATTCATTGAAAAGTTTATAATATTTATCTTTGGGTTTGTAATCTTTGTCCCTTCGGTTTGTTATTATTCACTTGGGTTTTTAATGATATAGTGGTAATATCTTTAGTGCATTTTTATTGACCCAATTGATTGATAATGTAAAGCCAAGGGCATTTTACCAACTCCTTGGGTTTATATTTTGCTTTCGATTATAATCCTTTGGGTTTTTAGTATTAAAATGACAAAGGATTATAAACCCAACTTTTGTTATTGTGAGAAGGAATATCTCTTTGTACAACTTGACTTTCTCAACCATAGTAAACCATGGTTCAATGTCACATCATGACAAAGATTATCTCAATGGAAAATTCAACCATGGTGAACCATTGTTTGATTTTTCATTATGACAAAGCTTGTCCCAAAGGTTGTCAACCATGTTCAACCATAAATAGCCTTTTCATTTTAAAAAGGCTTATGTTCTCCAAAATCTATCGTGGTGAACTTTGGTCAAACCTCTTTATTTAAGGTTTTAAATATTTGCCTTTGGTTTATAAGACAAATCCATTGGGTTTAAAATTGTTTTCTTGGGTTTATCATTCGATTGGGTTTATTATTCACTTCGGATTTTACTATAAACCCAAGGGGTTTATACTAAAACCCCAAGGTATTATAAACCCAAGGGAACAATATTAACCATAGGGATTATTACTAAAAACCCTAGGGTTTATATTACCTTGGGTTCATAGTATTAATCCCTTGGGTTTATAATATCAATCCCTTAGGTATATTAATCTATGTTTTCCTATTCGTAGGGTACAATAATTTTCATATGTTTATAGTATTAATCCCTTAGGTTCAATATCATGGTCAACCAAGGGTTTATATACCTTGCCTTTATAATATTAATTTTTTAGGATTAATAATATTAGTCCCTTTAGTTTATAACACCTTGGGATTTTATTATTGACCCTTGGGTTTATTATTCCCTAGGGTTCTTAATATCAATCCCTTAGGTTTACTAATGTAAGGGTTCATATTCATAGGGTTTAATACTAAAATCCCAAGGGATTATAAAGAAAAGGAAATAATATTAACCCTAAGGACAATAAAATGATGAGATTAATGTTAAAAACCCAAATGGAATAATATTAAACCCTAGGGATTACGCCGATCAGGGTGTGTGCCAGAGGATGGCAGGGATGGGGGAGAGTTATGAGGAGTAAAGGTTGGGTACTATCCACCACCCCCCACACACTCATGGTGATGGGTGTAGTGGCCCTTCACATGAATACATGCAAGGGTGGTGGGAAAGGTGGCAGGTATGACAAGGACAAGGCAAGAGGTGTAGAAGGTAAGGAAGGCCAAGGGAGGGGCAATTGCATTGTCGACTGTTGAGTTAAGGAAAGACAGGGGAGTTTTAACTGCATTGTTGTGTGCGGAGTTGGGAGCTGGAGCATTGGAGCAGGTAAGTGGAGGCATTGTTGATGACATCAAGCAACCACGGGTATCAATCTTGGACCTGTAACCTCATTGAAATGGCGAATTGGTTTTTTTTTGGATGGAGGGATTGGGAGAAACTTGGGGAGGGGAATTGGAGGATTTGCTAGGGAAAACGATGTAGGCATGGTATGGTTGATGTTTCGTTATGCGTCTTGGCTATAAGGCTCCTAAGTTTCGACCTAGCCAGTGGCTGGGAAGCCCCTCTTGAGAGTTGCACTGTGAATTCGTGTCATAATTGGGATGGAACTGGAGAAGCTATGCACTGGGGATGGGTAGGCTATAAGGAAAGTAGACGAGTAGTGTAACTTAACTGGGCATAAGGGAATGGCAAGGATCACCTATGCATGAGAAACCTTGTGTGGCTGAGAGAGAGGACTGTCAACCACTTTGTGTATTGAGCGGCATTGGGAAGGGAGTAATGAGAAGCATGCCAAGATATGGAGACTGATCTCATCCCATGAATGTGATTTCAGCCAACCTGTATACTGCTTAGAGAGTAATTGTGATATCATAAGAATTAAAAATAATGATGGTAATGAGATTCAAAGCCAGAAGTTAATACCTAATTCTTGTGAACAAGTTGTGTACAAAGTGCAGATGGCTCATCCCGCGAGAGGAAGAGGTCATGGCAGACGCGGAAGGGAACCTGCAAGGGCCAAAGACTCAAGTACTTCGAAACCATGCAGAGGATGGAAATATGTTGATTACCTCATTAGTGACCCGCAGTGGCTTATAAGGAGGGAATATATGTATGCACAGGAAGAATGGGAGGGAGAAATTAAGGAGCAGAGTGAGACTAAGGAGGAACTAGAGAACTCGAGGACCCTAGTCTGGGATCTCAAAAATACCATAGGTAGAATAACTCAGTTTAAGCAGACCCTTTATCTCTACTGGCTTATGAAAAGCATGATGGGGAAGGCCATGGAACAAATATCTGTGGGGATGGATTTGATCCTCTAAGACATACCCAACTACAAACAGGATTTGCAGTGAATCGAATTCCAACTACATAAGGAGGACATCCACCTGGATAGAATCCAAAGGCACATTCCATGCATCATCAAATTAACTGAGATGCCCGGTGAAACAGTCAAGGATCCAAGACCGATTAAATCAGTTTCAGAAGAGAAGTAGGAATAGTTAGTTAATCTGGCTTCTTTTTGCTTAATTTAGGTAGCATTTAATTTTAATTATGCATGCTTATGATAGATAGACATATAGTGTCTTGCCATGAAACTGGGACATATTTAGCTTGGTTAAAAAGAATGATACTTTATTGTTTTTGGATGGCTTATAACAAGGATAGGTGGCCAACAGACTTGGTTTCCCAGTGGGAAAGTTGAGGCCACCTGTCCCACATAAGTGGTGTAAACTTCTTGTTTATAAATAGAAAATGTAGGGTCCTCCCAATATTAACCAAAAAAACAATTAAACCCTAGGGATTAATATTATAAACATGGTTGATTTTCATTTTGAGACAATCCTTTTCACAATGTGACATTGGACCACGGTTGACCATGGTCAACCATCTTATTTCTAGGATTTATAACATTTATCTTAGGGTTTATATACCTTGGGTTTATAATATTATTTTATTTGGGTTTATAATCCCTCATGTTTAATACTAAAAATGTAAACAAGTATAAACTCTAGGGAATAATATTTAACTGTAGGGATAAATATTAATTACAAACCCTATAAATAATATTATACTCTGTGAATATTAACCCTTAGATTAATAAACTCAAGGATTTCATATAATAAAACAAAGAGAATAACAAACCTAAGGGGTTGATACTAAGACCCCAAGGAATTATAAAATCCAAGGCAATAATATTAACCCAAGAGATTAATACTAAAAACCATAGGGTTTTTTTGTGGCCACAACCACCACCCTATTAAAACCTGCTCTGGTGGTAAATTTGAATGGGTTCCCTAGAATTTTGATCTTTCATTTCTCCAATGATAACTCTCTCAATGATCTGTTTTTATCCCAGGGATTTCAACTCTGTGCCGAGTCAAATCTTCAATTCTTAATGGTTAAGACCCCCTGAATAAATCTCTTTATAACCCAATCTAGCCCTTCATTCGTGTTCTGTCATCGGGAATTTTCTCAATCCTCATAAACATTCATGGTACTCTATGCCCACACATATAACCAACCCCCACTCTTTACTATGGGTGTATATAGACTCAACCCTCAAAACCTTCTATCGCGTCCTTATTTCTATATCAATGCTTTGATAATGGAAATACCATACAAATATGCATAACTTACCCTTTACGCGCTCCCTCGGTCTTTACACATTTCTCGATGCATGCCTTCATCGCTTATCACAATCGCTTGCCCACTCACAATCGCTTGCCCACAAGACCTGAGTGTAAATGCTTAAATCCGGACCTCAAATAAAACATACCCGCATTCTGAAAATTTTTGGATACGCTCTGTCGCCATAGATCAAATGTCCATCTGATCCGATGACCAATAGCAATTTCTGGTGCGCAAACTACACGACCCTTAATAAAAATCCAGGCTCGATGGAAATTATAAATTACCAATCTAAAAAAGTTCGGGTCCAATATCGCGCTTAACACCCATTCACTTTCTCAACCTGGAATCTGTCAGATGATGAAGCCCGAGTATTCTACGATTTGCGATGATTTCATTAGTGTGCAGGTTAGCCAATGAAATCAACGGTTGTGGTTGATCACGATTTGACGGTCGCGATTAAATCGCTCATCCACCATCGCAATATCAGAGTTTGGCAGTTCAATAAGCCCGGTTCCTCTCCACCGAAACGATGCGATGCGATAGTGTTTCATAGACCCAATAGGGTATGGGTTCTCGTCTATAATATTTGAAGTCTGGATTTCGGATCCGATTTTGTGTTACATGCTGATTTTCAATGTAAATCGGATTTATGCTTGCGGGACTTAATCAATGCATGAATTAAAAACCTAGGGATGACCCGCGGTTAACACGACTTAAGAAATAAAAGGAAGCATGCCAGATCTATTAAAACTCAGAGATTTCAAAGGAAAGCTAATATTCCTCTAATACACAACATGATCTGATATGGCGGACCCACCGGGATTATTAAATGCCACACATATATTTTGAGGTTCAGCCAATCACAAATCGCAATCGGTGGGACCAGGGGTGATGTTGCATGCAACTGCCTACTGCGATGTGCGATTGCGACTTGATCACATCGCAACCTTGGCTGAACTAGGGGCCAATTCTTTCACGCTTGTTCCTTTTGAATTTATAAAAGCATTATTGAGGGCAAGATGTGATTTTTAGGCATGTTTGTCATATTTGTCATAATCATAGGTAATATGAACTATTTCTACAGGCGAGGACCAAGAGAAGGAAGGTGAAGTTTGAGTGGACCTAGTAACAGATAAATGCAATTTATATCAAGATGACACCTCTGCACCACCGATGTCGATATTGCAAAGACATCATCTTCAAGAAAGGGATACAAACTACCATAGTGCATAATGGAGGCACGCTCTATGGCAAGAGGAAGCACTCATGACAACACTGATCCATCAAGATGTTATTACCTCCGAGTGCACCTTCAATCATGCCAAATGTGGGATGATGAGCGCAGTGTCTTCAGTTTCCTTCAAGAAATAATAGAGAATAATGTCTGCTCAATACAGGTGTGAAGAGATGACATACATTCATTCTCTTTTGATCAACATCTATTCATTTCCCCAGGAAATGAAGCGCTCCAACAGATATGCCCTCTATGTGTCAGCCATTTCACCGATCGATTCTATGTCTGTATATTTTAATGTTTATGTGGAAAAGAGCAGAAAGGTGGAAAGTTGCAGGGGGAAGATGGAGGGTTAGTTTCTTCCTGCATAAGTATTACCCAAGGAGATGGAGGGAGGACTTTTTCTGGGCAGAAAAACTTTTGATTTATTATGCTAATAAAGAAGACTGTTTGGGTCAAGAAGGAGCCTTTTTTCAAATTTATTTTCCTCTTCTTTCATGTGTTTAGAATCACGGTGTTTTTGCTGGCATAAATATAAATGTGTTTTGTCTGTGCATATTGATAATGATACGGCTTATGACTAGTCTTGGTTATTGGAATGTAATTCTTCATCATGGTTAACTCATGAGTGATCCCCGATTTGAAACTATATTAAACATCAGTTGCAAGTTTATTTGTAGGAACATGAATGTACATTCTTGTATGAATAATTAGATTGCAATTAAGCTTTAATACAACTTTGTGCATTTGTGAACTCAATAATTGATTCATCTAGACCTGGAATCTATATATGATGTTTAATCTATTTTATTATGCTCCTGGAGGGCAGATTAGAATAGTTGAGATTAGTATAAGTAGCTAGAATTAGTATAGATAGGAATTAATATATATAGGTTAGATTTTTCTTTTGTTGATTTAATTGAAGTCTTCCTCCGGGGAGCAATCTTTCAACACGTATAACAGTTTACAGGATCCTTTAAAACTTGTTGGAACTAGCCACTCCAAACAAAAGTAGATCTAATTGGGGCCTGCGATCGGGTTAGTTCCCGTTGTTGGCATAGCAAAAATTTAGAGTGTCAACAAATTGGCACTAGAAGGAGGGCTTGAACCGCCATCCACAACTTTTTATGATTTCATCTATAAATGTCACACACTGATTTGAAAATATTAATGCATGGATTGTAAAGGTCGAAAAGATCCTTCCTCCGATTTGGAAAAGCCTCATTTTGAAGAAACAGAGATCCCTCTGAGTCCCGTGTTTGGGTCACCCAAGGAAGAGACATTGTGAGAGTACCCTGTCACTTAGGAATAGCCAGTTAGAGTACTTACTCATGCTTATGGTTGTTCCCTATCACGGTTCCCCATCTTTCAGTCTTTACCTCCGATAGCTAAAATAATGCCAAGGATCTATCACATAAACGAAGAGACATTTGTAGCCCCTTCTCTTGAAGATATTGTGCTAGAGTCTTTGCAAAGTATTGACACTCCTTGAGAAGAAATTCCTAAGGATCCCCCTTCTAAAGGTAATCCCTGGCTTGATTTGGAAAATCCTAAGAAAGAACATCCAGGGGAAACCTTCAACCAGAACCTCCCTATCCATAATATGGCTAACATTCCCCCTCCAGGTGGGAATCTACCTCTACTGCCTCCTCCGCATGGGAATCAACCCCCACCTCCTCCTGGAGTACTCCCTCCCTAGCTTGCACAGGATGTCGTAGCGGTACTTGGGCAGGAGCATGCCTTACCCAAGAACGCAGAAAGAGTATTGCCTAAATTTGACCTTGAGTGGGAAGACACTGCTGATAACCATATTCACTCTTTCTTCCTAGTCATGCGCATGTTAGGGGTAGCCGATGAGGATGTGGTATGTCACTTGTTCCCTTTTACTCTAATTGGTATGGCTTCCACACGGTACTTTAGCTTGAGAATAGGATCGATCACCTCATGGGGTGCCTTTAAGTAGGCCTTCTTAGACAAGTTTGGCAATGAAAAAACACCTGTGGCCCTAGTTTTAGAACTATCCCACTTAAAAATGGAAGCCAAAGAAAAGGTTAAGGATTTTAACATCCAGTTCAACACTTTGTTCAACAGAATCCTGGCTAACACTAGACCTACTGATGAGGTGCTCATGGAATTCTACATCACTACTCTCCTTGTCCCTACTGCAATGTGGGTCAAGAGAAGTAACACACAAACCTTACAAGGTGCTATCGATGAAGCAGTAGAAGTCAAGAATGAAATGATCAGTCTCACAACATGTCATCATACGACTGAAGGAAAGAAAGCCTCTCAGTCATCCAAGAATAATAATGGGAGTGATAATAAAGGGGTTGAGGTCAAAGAAAAGGACACCACATATGTGGAAGGTTTGCAACAGATCATTAAGAAATTGACAAACATGGTCATCGATATGAAAAGGAATTCTGGAGAGAGTGCAAGTGGGAATGGAGGAGATTATAACAATAGAAAACATTTCAAACCTCTCTATCGTAAGAAGACAGAAGGTGGTCATGGTCAACTTGCGTTGCCTGCTCCACCCAATGAAGGGAATTTAAATATGGAAGAGCTGGCTCTTATCAGATCACTCCTTAACAATGAAGAACCTATAGTCGAGCTGAAGCCAGAACAAGAAAATGAGGAAGAATACCAAGTAGAAGAACCCTTGGATGAAGAATCTCAAATCAATGTACTGTGGGATTTCTATACAAATGAGAATGATGACAATGAAGGAGATAGTATGACAGAAATCCACACTAATGAAATCCACACACGAAGTAAAGGGCCACTTGCGAGCATGATGAAGCCTGTAGACCAGACAAAGGAAGATGTTCACCCTTTGAAGGCATCCACTCCTAAAGTTCCTGTTGATAAGGGTAGACCTAGTGGTGATTCCAAGAGTACTCCAGTTGTGAACTATCCATAGAAAGATAATACATCTCCGACTACAATGAAGGTGACTCAAAATGGTAAACTTCCACCTAAAAATAGAAAAATCGGTATGTTTACTTTACCCTACCCTGTTTATAACATTGATTACAACACTGTGGATGATCTTAAGAAATCTCGAGCTAATATCACATACTTCAATTTTCTAAAATTAAGACTGTAAAGAGATCTACTCTTGAAAGATATGAATGAACGGAATTGCAAATCTACCACCATTCTGAGTAGCCAAACCAGGAAGTCACTGTCCAGACCTGTTAGTACCCCCAGTACATCCCAAACAACATCAGCTATGGAAGCCACTCTGCCAAAAATGAATCGAACCCCCCAAGATGTCAGTGCGGCCATGATAGGAAGGAAATCAAAATCCATGACTCCACCTTTCCTTATCACATTTGAGATCTTCAACATCAACGTACACAATTTCTTGGTAGATTTTGGTTCCTCGTCCACTGTTATGCCTTACGTTGTTGCTAAAATACTTTGTGTGATACCCAAGAAAACTGGAACTTGAATTATGCAACTGGATAGAACGAATGTGAAAGTAATTGGGGAATTGAAAGATGTGTTGATTCGGATGGCTACCAAACTGCAATACACACAAGTCATTGACATAGTGGTAGTTAACATACCCAAGGCTTATGGAATGCTTCTTAGTAGGGACTAGTCAACAAAACTGAATGGATATTTCTCAACTGATTGGTCCCATCTCTTACTGCCTCATAAGGGAAAAGGTGATATGATGAGAGTTGATCGAGAAAGATACATGAAGTATGTGGTGACAAAATTAAATGGCCCTAATGAACTTGTAATGTTTATCAACTCTATCCTTGGGAATTATAGTTTCGACGTTTGTGCCATTGAAACCTATTTCGGAGAATTCCATGCAGAGACAGTTGAAAAAACTGTGAGAAACACATAGTTGGAAGCCCCCCCTGTAATATAGTAGATGATACAACCAATTTCATAGGAAGGAGTTCATTTAATGTAACATTAGATTCTATTTTCTGGACACTCTACTTTGATGGCTCTAATTGCCTTGAAGGTGCAGGTGCTGGGAGCATTCTTCATTGACCTGCAAGGGAACCAACATTTGGTGTCCAGTTGGTTGGAGTTCGCGTGCACCAACAACACGGAAGAATATGAAGGCTTGCTACAAGGCCTGAAAATAGCCATTGATATGAAGGTAAAAAATCTTAAAGTTTTTCGTGACTTACAGATAATTGTGGACCAGGTAAGGAAAAGGATGCACTGCAATTTGCCACACCTGGTAAGATACCAACATAAGGTATGGAGCTTAATTGAAAATTTTGATTCTTTTAATATCACATACATACCTCAAGGGAAAAACCGAGATGCCGATTTGATGGCTAGTATGGATTCAAAAGTTTTTCCTGACCTTAGATTAAATAAGAATAAATATTATGTTGAATTAATTTCAGACCATATGCACCTAATAACATCTCAAATTGGTAGGTATTCGAAGGTGATGAGAAAATCCTTGAGTTCCTACATTGTGAGAAGACATTCAAAAATTCACTCATTGATGAAAAAGAGAATGACAAGCTTATGAATGAGAGTGAAGATTAGGAAAAATATCAGTCCAATATAATTCCCATGTCAGTTGTCAAGATGGAGCACTTGTATGACCTGCATGATAAATTTGAGAAGCCGACTAACTACAAAATGCATAGCTCATCCATGAAGTATGAATCGGTCAACCTTGGAACCAAAGAAGACCCAAAAATTGTTAATTTGGGCTTGGGATCCTCTCCACGAGGAAAGGCTGCATTTGTTAAGCTGTTTAAAGAGTACAATGACATCCTTGCATGGACATGTGGCGACTTAAAAACCTTCAATACTGGCGTTATGAAACATGTGATTCCGTTGGAGAAGGATGTTAGGCCATACCAACAAAATCTTTGCAAGATGCATCCAAGCTTGGAACTTTTGGTGAAGAAAGAATTAAACAAAATGTTGGACACCAAAATAATTTTTCCTATCAGGAACACCCGCTAGTTAGCTAATCTTGTGTCAGTAAGAAAGAAAAATGGAGACATCAGATTATGTATCGATTTTAGAAACTTGAACAAAGCATTAAAGAAAGATAACTATCCAATCACTTCTATGGAACACATTATTCAGTGCATTTTTGGGTCTGAAATGTTGTCCCTATTGGATGGTTTTTTGGGAAGTGTTGGTATCGAATGAAGATCAGCTTAAGACAACCTTCAACACTAAATGGGGCACTTACGCATACTGTAAAATTTCGTTTGGACTTATTAATGTAGGTGCCACATTTCATAGAGCTATGGACATAGCTTTCCGAGGATTGATTAACAGATCAGTAGTAGTGTACATGGATGACATTGCTATGTATTCATATCGCAAAAGGGATCATATTTATCACTGGAAATAGTTTTTTGAAAGATGTCGAAGATACAGAATATCGTTGAATCCCAAGAAGAGCGTCTTCGTAGTTATAGAAGGGAAACTATTGGGTCATATCCTCTCTAAAGAAGGGATTGTTATTGATCCTGAAAGAATAAAGACCATCATGAGAATACAACCCCTTGCAAATAAAAACGCAATGCAATATTTCTTCGGGAAAATTAATTTCGTTAGGAAATTTGTTTCAAGTTTCGCAGAAATAGTGCATCCCATGCAGCTATTGATGAAGAAAGACGTTGTGTATAGGTGGAGCAATGAAGATAAGAAATCATTTTAGCGAATTAAGGAGGCCATCGCAGAAGCTCCTGCATTAGTCAGCCCCAATTTCAACAAAGAATTCCTCTTGTACACTTTCACTTCTGATGTTTCATATGCCGCAATCCTCACCCAAAAAAGTGATGATGGAAACGAAGTCCTTATTTCTTATATGAGTTCTAATATCCAGGGAGAAGAACTGAACTACCCAGACGTGGAGAAACAAGGTTTTGTGGTTTTTAAAGCCCTAAAACATTTCCGCCCTTATTTATTAAAGGCCAGGACTAAAGTAATCCCCACCCTCCTTTAAGAGCCCTCTTCATGCAAAAGGAAATGGGTGAACAAAGAGGGAATTGGATAACCACCCTTCAATAATATGACCTCGAGATTAAGCCGACGAAGATAGTTCGAGGGCAGGGATTGTGTGAGCTCACAATAGAAGCCTTGGAGGATAAAGAAGGGGCGTTTGAAGAACCAGAAGTGTAGAGCATATAGAATGTACAAGTAGAATTCAGGGAGGAGCCCCTATGGATTAATGAGATGTTGATGTGTGAGTGTGAAATGTCAGAAGTCCCTTTGGACCCTGAGTCATGGTATTACGACATATGCTTTTATTTAACACGGGGATCATGTCCTAAGTACATGGATGCATCACGAAGGAGAGTGCTCAGAATGTAATCAGTATCACTTGGCCAATGACACATTATACAGAAAAAAATATGATGGAGTTTGGTTGAGGTGTTTGGAAAAGGATGATGTCGATCATGTCTTGAAAGAAATGCACGACGGCCCAGCACGTGGTCACTATGGAGGAGAGACCACTGGTCAAAAAATATTAAATGTTCGATATTATTAGCTGATAGTGTTCAGAGACTCACATGCTTACGCTCGGAAATGCAAGGTATGTCAAATTTTCGTAGAACAAGAAAGAAATCTAGTCATTCCCCTCAAGTCCGTTATGATTTATCGCTCGTTCCAACAATGGGGACTTGATGTCATAAGTGATATATCTCTAAACTCTTCACTGTAGCATAAGTATATACTCACAGCAACTGAATACTTCATCGGATGGACCGAAGCCATCCTGCTTCGGAAGGTTAATGAAGACAAGGTAATATCTTTTATTGAGAAGTTTATTATCAACTGGTTTGGAATCCCTGACGCTCTCATATTTGATAATGCTTCTTACTTTTCATCACTAAAATTGACTGAATTTCCTATCGATAAATAAATTCGCATAAGGTATGCATCAAACTATTATTCCCAGAGAAATGGAGTTGTAGAGTCCTGAAATAAAAACCTCATGAGCATAATCCGTAAATCTATCAGTAACAACCAGAGGAACTGGTACAACGCTCTAACAAACGCCCTTTGGGCTGATAATGTCACCCCAAAAGTAGCATTAGGAAACTCCCCATACTTCCTCGTCTACGGACAAGAAGGCATCTTTCCCCCTAACATTCCCCTTCCATCTTTACAACTCTCCCAAGCTTTGAGACGGAACCCTTGAGCCTTACTTCAAAAAAGGAACAACCAATTGATGGGGTTGGGGGAATTGAGAGATAAAGCCAAAAATAAATTTATAAATCACCAAATTATTGTGAAGAGATGGTTTGATCATCATATGACAGGAGATAAAGATTACCAAGTAGGAGAGCTAGTCTTGAAATGGGACAAGCTGAGTGAGCCAAAAGATGAACACACGAAATTCCAACACTTATGGCTGGGCCCATTCCTAGTTGAGGAAAAAATTGGTCAGGGAACTTACAGATTGAAAACTTTACAAGGAGAAACTGAGAAACTCCCTGTTAATGGCCAACATCTTAAGAGATACTTCTAGTATCCCCCACATGGTGGCTACCTCCTGAGTATGTTAGGATTCATTTATTTTTGCTGTTAGCTTAAGTTATATTTTAGTCTCGTCCATTGTTGTTTTTTTCCGCAAAGTTTATTTTCCTTCTATTTGAATTTCAGTCCCTTTCAGCCAATTGATTTCGGTCCTTCAGTCTCATTTCCACCTTTATAAATCTCTTCAGATTTCCCTCATTCCCCACCTTCAACTTTTTTCTTCCCTGATTAACCTACTAATGAGTCTGTCGATCCTAAATTCATCGTTACCTTGCAAATAAAGAAAACTTTCAATGAGCCTATGAGAATTGGAAAATCAGTGGTGAAATTCAAATCAGAGCTACTCATTGGAATCTATTGGGAACTAGCTAGGATCCGTTGATAACCTGGATACCTGGAGCATGTAGGGGCATATTTATAAAATGAAAAATGTGTAACCACACCTGGACTGGAATGGTGGAACACTGCATTTTTAAAATCCCATCCAGACCTAACCTATACTTGTCTATAAGGTTTACAGTCATTCTCCATTGGTTCTATCTACCACACTAAAATTTCCAATATATATCATCTACAAGTAAACCTCCTCTCATGGGCTAAGCTCGTTGTCGTATATCCTGTGGAAAATTTAATTGTGCTCTCGTCCTTGTGCCTGAAACTAGAAGGACTTACGTAAAAGAAAATGAAATGTTGAGTCCTTGTGCCAATCTGGAAGGACAGGTTGTTTGGGAAGCCAGTTGGAGTAGGGACTATTGCTGGGCTCAGAGTACCGGTTGACACAGCAAGCCCAACCTTGGTTAAGTGGTTTAAAAATATGGCATGATCCATGACTACACCCCATTCGATCATACGAAAGTATTTCACTTAAAAAAAAATTTATTACATAAAGTGAAAATAAACATATCTACATCAAGTTTGATGAGTGATAAAGAGCTGAGGTACACACCTAAACAGGTATTGATAGACTAGTGATGGTCCCAAAAGGATTCTAAAAGTAGAAAACAAGTAAAGGAAGGTCAATAAATCCCATAATACTACCATAGGAGAATGCCTGTCAAAACCCTATCAGTAAGTAGAAGCTATTTGTATTTAGCCCGCCTAAAAGTTATTAATGCTGAAGTGGAACCCATGCCTGTTCGTCTATACAATTCGCATTTCAAGTTTATCTTAACACCCTGATGCTCTATGGATCAAATTTTATTTGGCAACAGAGATAACTGGTTCACCCAGCAGTTTGCCATTTGTTGTGGCCATAACCACCACCCTATTAAAACTTGCTCTGGTGGCAAATTTTAATGGGTCCCGTAGAAGTTTGATCTTTCATTTCTCCGAATGATAACTCTCCGAATGATCTAATTTTATCCCAAGGATTTCAACTCTGTGCCGAGTCAAATCTTCAATTCTTAATGGTTGAGACCCCCTGAATAAATCTCTGCGGCATGATTCATTTATAACCCAGTCTATCCCTTCATTCATGTTCTGTCATCGGGACTTTTCTCAATCCTCATAAACATTCAAGGTACTCTATGCCTGCACATATAACCAACCCCCACTCTTTACTATGGGTGTATATGGACTCAACCCTCAAAACCTTCTATTGTATCCTTATTTCTATATCAATGCTTTGATAATAGAAATACTATACAAATATGCATAACTTACACTTTTCATGCTCCCTCGGTCTTTACACATCTCTTGATGCATGCCTTCATCGCTTCTTGCAATCGCTTGACCACTCAGAATTATTAACTGCGATATCGCTTATCGGAATACAAAGGAAATATGTGAAAAAGGCCCGAGCGTAAACGCTTAAAGTCGGACCTCAAATAAAACATACCCGCATTCTGATACTTTTCGGATCCGCTCTTCCACCGTAGATCAAACCTCCATCTAGTCCAACGACCAATAGTGATTTGGGGCGTGCAAACTGCACGAACCTTAATCAAAATCGTGGCTTGATGGAAATTATAAATCACCAATCTAAAAAAGTTCGGGTCCGATCTCATGCTTACCACCCATTCACTTTCTCGACTCGAAATCTGTCAGATGATGAAGCCCGAGTGTTCTATGATTTGCGATGATTTCACTAGTGCGCAGGTTAGCCAATGAAATCAACAGTTGTGGTTAATTGCAATCTGATGGTCACGATTAAATCACTCATCAATCATCCCAATATCAGAGTTCGGCATTTCAATAAGCCCGGTTCCTCTCCACTAAAATGAAGTGATGAAATAGTGTTTCATGGACCCAATAGGGTATGGGTTCCTGTCTATAATATTTCAAGTCTGGATTCTGGATCTGGTTCTATGTTATGCATCGATTTTCAATGTAAATCGGATTTATGCTTGCGGGACTTAATCAATGCATGAATTAAAAACCCATGGCTGACCTGCTGTTAACACAACTTAAGAAATAAAAGGAAACACACCAGATCTATTAAAACTCAGAGATTTCAAAGGCAAACTAATATTCCTCTAATACACAACACGATGCGATATGGCGGACCCGCCGGGATTATTAAACACCACACATATATTTTCGGGTTCGGCCAATCGCAAATCGCAATCGACGGGACCAAGGGTGATGTTGCATGTGACTGCCTGCTACGATGTGTGATTACGACTTGATCGCATCGCAACCTTGGCTGAACCAGGGGCTGATTCTTTCACACTTGTTCCTTTTGATTTTATAAAAGCTTTATTGAGGACAAGATGTGTTTTTTGGGCATGTTTGTCATATTTCTCATAATCATAGCTAATATGAACTATTTCTACAGGCGAGGACCAAGAGAAGAAAGGCGAAGTTCGATTGGACCAGTAACGGATAAATGCGGTTTATATCAAGACGACACTTGTGCACCACCGATGTCAATATTGCAAAGACATACTTTGCAAAAATGGGATATGAATTGCCATAGTGCATAATGTAGGCATGCTCTATGTCAAGAGGAAGCACTCATGATAGTGTTGATCCACCAAGATGTTATTAGCTCCAAGCACACCTTCAATCATGCGAGATGTGAGATGATGAGTGCAGTGTCTTCAGTTTCCTTTAGGAAATAATAGGGAATAACATCTACTCAATATAGGTGTGAAGAGATGACATGCAGTCATTCTCTTTTGATCAACATCTATTCATTTCCCCAGGAAATGAAGCGCTCCAGCAGATATTCCCGCTACGTGTTAGTCATTTCACACATCGATTCTAGGTCTGTATATTTTAATGTGTATGTGGAAAAGGCTAGGAAGGTGGAAAGTCAGGGGTGGGGGAGGGGGATGGAGGGTCAGTTTCTTCCTGCATAAGTATTACCCCTGGAGATGGAGGGAGGACTTTTTTTTGGGCAGGATAGCTTTTGATTTATTGTGCTGATAAAGAAGATTGTTTGGGTCAAGAAAGAGCCTTTTTTCAGATTTATTTTCCTCTTCTTTTATGTGTTTAGAATTAGGGTGTTGTTGCTCGCATAAATATAAATGTGTTTTGTTTGTGCATATTGATAACGATACAACTTATGACTAGTCTTGGTTATTTGAATGTAATTATTCATCATGGTTAACTCATGAGCGGTCCCTGATTTGAAACTATATTAAACATCAGTTGCAAGTTTATTTGTAGGAACAGGAATGTGCATTGTTGTATGAATAATTATATTTCAATTAAGCTTTAATACAACCTTGTCCATCTGTGAACTCATTAATTGATTCATCTAGACTTGGAATCTATATATGATGTTTAATCTATTTTATTATGCTCCTATAGGATAGACTAGAATAGTTAAGATTAGTATAAGTAGGTAGAATTAGTATAGATAGGACTTAATATATATAGTTCAATTGTTTCTTTTGTTGATTTAATTGAAGTCTTCCTCCAGGGATCAATCTTTCAACACCTATAACAGTTTACAGGATCCTTTAAAACCCATTGGAACTAGCCACTCCAAACGAAAGCAGATCTAATTGGGGCCTGCGATTGGGTTAGTTCCCCTTGTTGTCATAGTGAAAATTTGTAGTGTCAATAGGTTTATATCCCCTTGGGTTTTTAGTATTAATCCCTTGGGTTTATAAACCCTATATTATTCAAATGGTTTATAAATCCAAGGGATTAATACTAAAAACCCAAGGGAATATAAACTCTTGGATTTCTAGTATTAATTCCTTGGGTTTATTATCCCTTTGGTTAATATTATTCCCTTGGGTTTATAATCCTTTTGGGTTTTAGTATGAACCCTTTGGGTATATTATTCCCTTGGGTTTATAATATCAATCCCTTGGGTTAATATTCCTAGGGTATAATATTATTCATAGGGTTTTAATTAATATTATTTCCGAGGGTTTAATATTATTTCCTAGGGTTTAATATTATTCCATAGGGTTTATAATACCTTGGGTTTTAGTATTATAAACCCAAGGGAATATAAACCTAAGAAGTTAATACTAAAACCTCGAGGGATTAAAAGTCCAAGGGAATAATATTTAAGGGTTTATAATTTTTTTCTTGCGATTTATATACCTTGGGTTTGTAATATTTTTCTTGGGATTTATATACCTTGGGTTTATAATATTTGTCCCTTTGGTTTATTATTATTCACTTGGGTTTATAATTATATTAGCCACTTGTGCCTTGGGTTTTTAATGCTATACATTGGCAGACCCTATGGTTTATATTTCACTTCGTATTATAATCCGTTGGGTTTGTAGTAAAAAATAAACCTAAGGAACAATGTTATAAACTCAAGGGAGAAATATGTGGTTCATATAAATGTATAAGTTCATATACAATATTCTATATTGATGTGTATTTATAAATGTGGTTGATATATGCCTATTGGAATTTATCAACCACATTTATTAATGTGGTTGTGCTAGTGTATGATTATTGTACCTAGATTTTTTTTTTTTTTAGGTGCGCTTAGAGAGGTATATTACATTTGGTATCAGACTTGTAGGTTACAGTATTGGACCTTTATAGGTCCTTACTGAAATATTTTTTTTTGTAACATACAAACAACAAAACTACTGCAAAAATAAAAATGAAGAATACTTGAAGATAATAATAGACATACTTCTGTAGGATCACTTGAAAGGGGTAAAGAGCATGATTATAAGTTGGGAATGATGGGGGTAGAAATTGGAATTCAAAATAACCATGCGATTTTCCAAATATTTCTTAGTCTAATAGAATATGTAGACAATGTAAAATCCAAAGAACAGAATTGTCTAAGGCAAGAGATGAATAAGAAGATATAAATGGCTACATACTCAAGAGGCTAGAAGAAAATAGAGGTTGTAGGAAAGCTAGATGAACTCATAAGAAAATATTTAGAAGTGAGACTCCAAATAGAATTGAATCTATAACTTATAGTGAGAGTCAAACACATAACTTTACTAATACAATAGAAAAACAAAAGTCTCGAAGTAGTGCTTCTGTATCTAAGAAGAAAAAGGTTGTTTCTCATTTTGCATGGTGAGTTTAAAAATATCACACTTCCAAACATTAATAAAGAATCAGGAGAAGGGGAAGAATCTTGACTTCTAAATATGTCAAAATATTTTGAGGTCTATAAATTCCCTATTAATCTGAAGGCTATATTGGCTACATATGAGTTGACTATAAAATAAACTTTGTGGTGCGAAGAAGGAAAAGCAATAAAGAAAATTATTGGTAAAAATTTTACCTATAAAATATTCGAGGAGTTTAAAAAGAAGTATTTAACAGAGAGGTACTTCGATGACAAACCTAGGGATTTCCATGAGTTAAGACTGGATCAATTAACAATTGATGAATTTGGAATAACTTTATGAGATTGTTGAAATATGTGCCATATATTAAAGAAGAAAAGGAAAAAATTCAAAGGTTTATCAATTGTTTACCTTTTTACTACAACAATTGTTTACGTTTTTACTACGAGGAGAGGATTGAATTTGATAATCTAAAAATAATGGATGAAATGATAAGAAAATCCAAACCATGCCATCAACTAGAATAAGTAGAAAGGTGATAATTCTAGGAGTTGGGTAACAAAGAAAAATGAAAATTTCAATGCTAAAAGGAAAATATTTAAGAAACATACTTTTTCCAGTACTTTTAAGAGTGTTCAAGGGGGGAATTATAGTAAAAATGTGATTCAACAAAAAACATGACTCATAGAAGTGGGCAAGTAGCAGGAACAAGGAATTGAAACATTCGTGAATCAACTAGGTCACAATTCAAGTGTTGGGGTTGTAATGAAAATCATCTGTCGAGTGAATTTCCACAAAGTCCTTCAAACAAGAAAGCAATAGTGCATAACGTTCAGGAGGCATATACAATAAATGATGTTACTTGTAATCTTCCAATGATTACTGCAATACTAGATGATAGATAGGCAGACCATGAATCCATCATTGGTGGAGATCTAAGGTAAAATATTTCAGAATATTGTTGTTATGTGAATTTGTTATGCAACCAGTTCACAAAATAGAAGAAGAGATAGATCAAAAACTTCAGAATAAGCCTCTTCGAAGGGGAAACCTCCTTTACATTACACAAATGAATAATTCTTTGATGATTCAAATGACAAAACATCCTTTCTATAAATAGGAGTCTAAGGGGTCATAATATAATTAGAGTGGACATAACAATAATAATGTAAGGGCACATCAATAACAATAGTGGGATTCTATGGGGCACAATAATAACAGTATGGGGACAACAAGGGCACAATAATAACAATAAGGGGTCACAATGACGATAATAATAGGGGAATCACTAGTATTATAGGGATCTAACATTCCCCTCTCCTTCAAAAAAGTGTTTTCCTCAACACTTGAGTAGTTCTGGATGTTTCTGTATACAATTCTCATCCTTCCATGTGGAATATTCAATGGGTAAGTTCTTCCACTTGATGAGATACTCTAAAATTGATCGATTTCATAGCCGTCGAGTTTTTGTCTTTGTGACTGCTTCAGGTTCCAATATGATTGTTTCTTCCTCATCATGTTCTGGAAATATTGTTTGAACTGGGAGTTTGCCACCTATAACCTTCTTTAAGCATGAAACATGGAAAATTGGGTGCACTCGGGAAGATCTAGGAAGCTCCAATTTGTATGCCATAGTAGCAATTTTTTACAATAGCTTGTACGAACCATAATACTTTGGTGATAAGTTATTATCTGGTGGCTGGGGTGAAAGTGTTAATGACAAACATTCAAAACACGAAACAAATTCCTCTAGTTCAGGTTGAATCTATTCTTGAATTTCCTACGTAGTATCAATGATCTACCTCCAAAGTTATCTATTATGCTAAATTAGTAGAACTGCTTAATTTACCCCAACAACAAGTGCCTTACAAGTCATTAAAACATCACAAATCACAATTGCCAGTTCCTTAGGGCAAGGTTCACTTACTTATGACCGATGCGATGTGAGATTGATCTAACGATCAGAAGTCTTCAATGATCCAACGGTTACTGTGACATTGCTCGGAGATCTATGCACTGATTATCAGGCCTCACGGAGCCGATGAGGTTTATAAGTCCTCAATTTATAAAAGTTTGGTTCTGTATTTTTTCACGTACCTATTTCCTTTGGACAGAGTTGATGGGAATATTAAATTGTGATTTAATCCATATTAGGTCTAGTTTTTGAATTAACCTCCACTCACTTTTAAGCCTAATATCCATTGGATAATAGTGGTCATTAGATCCTTTGGCTCGCGGGACTTCTATTAACACACGAGTTAACACCAGGCCAACCCTCACTATTGACTGAGACATAAGGCATTGAAAATAAAATCAATGGCTAAGGATGAGTGCGACCCTTCAAGCCTGATCACAGAATCTGTACACTTTCAATCCCCGCAGTTGCTAATACGCGGCCAAAAGTGATTAAATACGATCACATAGTACTCTATGTTTTCAGGGCTAAATTGGAATTTCAATAATACACAGTGATATTATAGAGGGATGCAACACCTCTAGGATTGACCAAAAATACATGGAAAGACACAAAGATATAATTTCTGCAACTAAATCTTATATGGTAAGCCAAGCTGAATCAGTAAAAAATCCCCTTATTATGATTCAGAACTTAGATTTGTACTAGTTCATTTAACAACCAGATCCTAAATCAAAGGATCGAACTAGCTAATCTTATTTAATTTGCATGACATTGTCGTCAAGAATCTCCACTACATCTAACTACTTGAATTTATTACATGATAATCTAAATCCTAGATTCTAGTCTAAATCCTATCTAGAAAGCTTTGTAAATTAATAGCTAAAGGACCACACTCCTTTGCTTGTAATTTTTTTTTGTATTTTTGAAATAATACGAAGCCTTTTTCCTTTAAGCCTCATGCTTCTGCATCAAAATCATGAGGACAAAATTCTTCATGGACTCATGTCCATAAGCTCTTCTACGGAACTTCCCAATTTCTGTACTGTGGCATCTGTTACCCAGGTAGCTTCAGCAATTGGTTGATCTTTCCACTTGACTAAATACTGAAAATACTCTTGTCCCCTTGTCTTCTTCAACAATTTCTTTTCCAAAATCCTCTTTGGCTGCAATTCCTTTGTTGTAGGTAACTATTTTACCCAATCAATTTCTTGTTTGTCTTGGTCTTCTGTTGTGTCATCTGCATTTTCACCTTCATACCTATACAAATCAGCAACATTGAAAATTGGAGATATTCCAATATCAGGGTGTAATTAAATTTCATACGCATTTACAGAAAATTTCCTCAATACTCTACATGGTCCAATTTTCTTGAACTTTAACTTGTTGTACCTTTTTTTTGGAAATCTTTCCTTCCTCATGTGTGCTAAAACCAAATCTCCAACTTCAAAGTTAACTTCTCTCCTTCTCAAGTTTGCTTTGCTCTTGTACTTTATTTTGTTGTCCTGTAACTGTTGTTCTACCTGTTCATGTATTGTTTGCATCTTTGAAGCAAAATATACCCCTTTAGCGCTTCTCATCTCAGCTTTTCCCAGATTTCTTAATTCAGACACTCCTCTTGGGTGCATTCCATAAACTATATGGAATGGACTCTGCCCTGTACTCCTATTAGGAGAGTCGTTATATGCATATTCAGCCTATGCTAATACTTGATCCCATCGTTTTGGATGTTCACCTGTAAGACTTATCAAAAGATTACCCAAGCTTTTGTTTACAAGTTCAATCTGTCCATCCACTTGACGATGATAAACAGAACCGAAACTCAGTTTAGTTCCAAGCTTCTTCCACAATGTCCTCCAAAAATGTCGAACAAATTTGAAGTCATTGTCTAAAACAATACTCTTAGGTAACCCATGTAATATTACAATCTCTTTAAAAAGAAAATTAGCAATGTGAGTAGCATCATTGGTTTTATAAGCCCAAAACAAAACCATGCTTACCATATCCCAAGGTCTATCTGGGATAGGTAATGGAACATACAACCCTGTGTTTTGGCTTCTTCCTTTTGCTTACTGACAAACTTTTCAATTTTTCACATACTTTTCCACTAAAGTCCTCATCTTCCGCCAGAAATAAAACCTGTTCAATTGCTAATAAGTCTTGTCTGCACCAAAATGTCTTGCAAGTCCACCACTATGTTTCTCCTTGATTAAATTTTCCCTCATAGAACAATTTGGTATGCACAACTGATTTATTTTAAACAACAACCCATCTTGCAAGAAATAATCAAGCCACTTACTTCTATCTAACAAAACAGGTTTTTTACAAGCTTCAAATAACTCTTTAAAATCTAATTCTTTTTCATACAATTCCTTAAGAAAATCAAAACCCAACACTTGAATTTGACTTTCTTGAAGTAGTATGTTTCTTCTACTTAAGGCATCTGATACTTTATCTGATTGACCATTTATATGCTTCAATAAAAAATTAAAACCTCGAAGATACTCTACCCATTTGTCATGTTTCTGATTAAGCTTTGGCTATTACATAATGTACTGAAATGGATGGTTGTTTGAATAAAGTATAAACTCTTTAGACATCAGGTAACATCTCCACTTCTTCAATGACTGCACAACTACATAAAATTCCTTATCATAAGAAGAATATTTCTTCTTTGATTCCTTCAGTTTCTCACTGAAATAAGCTACAAGTCTGTCCTCTTGACTTAAAATACCTCCAATGGCTTCTCCACTAGCATCACATTTCACTTGGAAAGGTTTATTAAAATCAGGAAAAATCAAAATAGGTTTTTTAGTGATCTTTATTTTCAACGGCTGAAAGTTCCTTTCTACTTCAGCAGTCCATTTAAATGGCTGTCTATATTTCTTTATAGTTTCGATAATAGAAGCATTGATCTTACTAAAGTTCCTTATGAATTTTCTATAAAAACTAGCAAGACCATGAAAACTTCTTACCTAAAAACACTTTTTGGCAAAGGCCACTCTGTGATTGCCTTGATCCTCTTTGGATCCATCTTTAATTCATCATCAAAAACAACAAAACACAAATACACCAATTCTTCCTTCATGAATGAACAATTCTTTAAATTTAGCAATAACTTCTCTTGTTGCAACCTTTGTAAGACATAATTAAGATGTCTCATGTGTTCCTCCTTAGACCTGTTGTAAACTAATATATCATCCAGATATAAAATTACAAATTTACCAATAAATTACTTCAAAACTTCATTCATAAACCTCATGAATGTACTAGGTGCATTTGACAACCCAAAAGGCATTACCATCCACTCATACAATCCTTCATTTGTTTTAAAAGAAAATTTCCATTCATCCCCTTCTCTAATCCTTATTTGATGATACCCACTCTTTAAATCTAGCTTTGCAAAATATCTTCCTCCACTCAAACAATCCATCAAAAATTCAATTATAGGTAAAGGAAATATGTACCTAATGGTTATTTTATTGATTTCTCTTGAACCAGTGCACATTCTCCAGCCTCCATCTTTCTTTGGGCTCAACACTGTTGGCACTGCACAAGGACTCAAACTCTCTCTAATCAGTCCTTTATCTAATAGTTCTTGAACTTGTTTTCTAATTTCTTCATTCTCTATGGGATTCATCCTGTAAGCTGCTTTATTTGGTAGATTTTCTCCTGGAATCAAACCTATATGATGACTGATTTTTCTAGTGGGTTGTAACTCATTAGGCAAGTCATCTACAATGATATCACAATAACTGTCCAACATGTCTTGAATTTCAATTGGTAAATCAGGAACTTTTGTGGAAGTATTTATTACCTTGGGTTTGCAAACCAACGTAAAACTTACCACATCTTCCTCCATCTGTTGTAAGTACTCCTTTCGACTCAGCAAAAGGGCCTTTGCTTCAGGTTTTTTCAATGTATCTTCTTCTTCTATTGGCAGTAATGTATGATTGACACCATCTTTGCTGAATTTGTAGGTGTTCTTCTTTCCATCATGCATAGCTCCTCTGTCATACTGCCATCTCATCTTGAATGTCGTTTCTAAGACCATTCACATATATGGCGGCCTTCTCATCTGTATCTTGGATTTGTCTTGCTCTTATACTCACTTTGTAGAATTCCTCTGTGTATCCCTTTACTATCGAAGACCTCTGTCTAAGATTCTGCATCTGTCTAAATAATGTTTGCTAATAATCACTTTGTAGAAACGTACTTTTTAGTTTTGTCACCATCTTGTTCCAATTCTTAATTGGTTGTTTTCCAAGTCTTCTTCTTTTTGCATGCACTCCATCACACCAAAGTGCTACATATCCTTTCAACTTTGTGACAACAAACTTCACCCTCTTTTCATCCTTTGTTTCTTCATAATCGAATAATTTCTCCATGTCATTAATCTAGTCTATCACCTCCTTAGGATTTAATCCTCCTGCATAAATTGAAACCTCAATTTTGGTTCTAGATGTGGATCTCAACACTGAATTAAAGAATCTCATCTCAAGAGTAAATTCTACAGGTTCCTCCTCTTCTGCAGCTTCAGCTTCAGGATCACTAACATCTCCAGCATCTGCATCTCTCCCTGTTTCCATTGCTTCTAATATAGCTTGTATTTGTTGCATAGATTCCATCACTTCAGCATTTGCAACAGGTCTCCCTCTTCTACCATGTCCTCTTCCAGCTCTGAAAGCCATGGTGGATTTCTTTCTATGATCCTTGAGATATTTTTCAGTGTCTTTAAGCTGCTCTGATACCACAAATGGCGGCCAGGGTGCAGGTTTTAATGACAAACGTTCAAAACCTGAAACAATTTATTTCAGTTCAGGCTGAATCTCTTCTTGAATTTCCTATGGAGTATCATTCATCTACCTCCAAAGTTATCTATTATGCTAAATTAGCAGAACTGCTTAATTTCCCCCAACCACAAGTGCCTTACAAGTCCTTAAAACATCAGAAATCGCAATCGCCAATTCCTTAGGGCAAGGTTCACTTATAACCGATGCGATGTGAGATTGATCTAATGGTCAGTAGTCTTCAGTGATCCAATAGTCATTGTGATATCGCTTGGAGATCTATGTGCTGATTATCAGGCCTCATGGAGCCGATGAGGTTTATAAGTCCTCAATTTATAGAAGTTCGGGTCTGGCATTTTGCACGTGCCTATTTCCTTTGGATGGAGCCAATGGAAATATTAAACTATGATTTAATCGATATTGGGTCCAGTTTTTTAATTAACATCTGCTCATTTTTAAGCCCAATATCCATCAGATAACAGTGGTAATTAGATCCTCTAGCTTGCGCGATTTATATTAACACATGAGTTAACACCAGGCCAACTCACGTTGTTGATTGAGACCTAAGGCATTGAAAATAAAAGCAACATCTAAGGATGAGAGTGGCCCTTTAAGCTGGATCACAGAATATGTACACTTTCAAGCCCCGCAGTTGCTAATACGCAGCCAAAAGTGATTAGATATGATCACATAGTACTCTAAGTTTTCAGGGCTAAACTGGAATGTCAATGATACACAGTGACATTACGGAGGGATGCAACACCTCTGGGATTGACCAAATATACACGGAAAGACACAGAGATATAATTTCTGAAACTAAATCTTATATGACAAACCAAGTCGAATCAGTAAAAAATCCGCTTATTATGATTCAAAACTTACATAATTATTGGTTCCTTTAACAACCAGATCCTAAATCAAGGGACTGAACTAACTAATCCTATCTAATCTACATGATATTCTCCTAGAGAATCTCCACTACATCTAACTACTTCTACTTATTACATGATAATCTAAATCCTATCTAGAAAGCTTTGTAAATTGACAGCTAAAGGACCCCACTCCTTTGCTTGTAAACATTTTTTGTATTTTTGGAATAATACGAAGCCTTTTTTCTTTAAGCCTCATGCTCTTGCATCATTATCCTTCTTAGCTTGCTTGGGGGACATTTGTTTGTATTGTTGTAGTCGTAGAAATACCTAGTCACCTACATCAAAATTTATTTCGCTGCGATGTTGATCTGCCTGTTGTTTCATTCTATTATGCGCCAAAGTGAGGTTATCCTTTAAGAGTTGGAGAACCTGTTGTTGATGCTCGATGTGATCTTCCACTACTTGAACCTTAGAATTTTCTCTTAAATATGTTGTGATGGAGGGTGGATGATGTCGATAAAGTGCCATAAATGGGGTCATTTTTGCTGCAGTATGGAAGGAAGTGTTATACCACCATTCAGCCAGAGGCAACCACTTGACCCATTGTGTTTGTTTATCAAATACAAAGAAACAAAGATATCCTTCAAAACATTCGTTCACTATCTCAGTTTTCACATCAGATTGAGGATGATAAGATGAGCTATGAGCTAACCAAGTACCCAGAAAAGAAAATAATTAGGTCCAAAAATTTCCAATGAAAATGGGATCTCTTTCACTTATAATAATCTTTGGGTTCCCATGTAGCTTTTTAATTTTTTCGATAAATGTAGTAAAAACTATACTAGCTTTAAATGGATGAGATAATACACAAACGTGTGCATACTTGGCAAGTCTATCAACTACCACCATGATGACACTCTTTCCTTTGGACTTGGGTAAACCTGTGATAAAATCCATTGAAACCTCCTCCCAACATTGACCTGGAAAACCAAACATTCCGCCACAATCTTTTGAATATCATATTTAAGGCCATCCCAAAAAAATTCCTTCTTAACCTTATGGTAAGTTTTTAAAAATTCTAAATGCCCTCCTAACGGAGAGTTGTGCAATTCCATAAGAATATTTTGTATGAGTTGGGAATTCTTATAGAGGTATAAGCGATATTTGTGCCATAATGAATCATTTTTCCAACTAAATGTATTAGATGTACTGGGATCTTGCTGCAACTTTTGAATGAGTTCCCACATTTCTTCTTCATTCTTCCATTCATTCCTTGCTTCATTTATCCAATCTGGTTTAATGATAGAAATGGCACAAAGAAATTATTTGCCATCCTCATCCTTCCTTGAGAGTACATCTGAAACAACATTTCACTTTGCTTTTTTGTAGATAATTTCAAAGTCATAACCCAACATCTTTGTGACCCATTTTTTCTTCTCTTTTGAAGATAATCTTTGTTCTAAAAAGTATTTAAGACTATCATGTTCTATTTTTACCTTGAATTGTCTTCCCATCAGGTAAGGTCACAATTTCTTAAGTGAATATAGTATTTCCAACATTTCCTTCTCATAAATAGCTTTGTATAAATACTTTCCTTTGATTGGATGACTTTCAAAAGAAATGGGTCTTCCTTCTTGCATTAAAATAACACTAGTTCCATTTCTTGAGGCATCACATTCCACAATAAAGGTTTTTGTGAAGTCTAGTGTAGTTAAGGTTGGTGCTTGGCACATTTCCTCTTTAAGATGTTCAAAGGCCTTCATTGCTTATGTAGTCCAAGAAAATTCATCTTTCTTCAATAATGTTGTTAGAGGTGCTACTATTTTCCCATAAATCTTAACAAACTTGTGATAATACCTTTTCAACCCAAGAAATGCTCATAGATGCTTTATGGATGTGTGGATTTTCCATTCCTTACTAGCTTTAATTTTTCTAGGGTCTACCTTAACACCTTCATGAGATACAATATGACCTAGATATTCCACCTCCTATACTCCAAAGAAACATTTGGAGGTTTTTGTATATAATTGTTTCTCCTCCAATAGTTTGAGCACCATGTCAACATCTTGAACATGATCCTTCCAAGACTTGTTGTAGATTAGTATATCATGAAAAAATACTAACACAACTTTTCTAAGGAAGGGTTTGAAAATGGAATTCATCAAACCTTGAAATGTAGAAAGTGCATTGTTAAGGCCAAAAGGAATGACCAAAAATTCATAATGACCCTCATGAGTTTTAAATGTTGTTTCAGAATGTCTTCAATCTTCATTCTGATTTGATGATATCCTGAATGAAGATCCAAATTGGTGAAGTAAATTGCTCCATGTAATTCATCCAATAATTCAGCAATGAAGGGAATGGGAAATTTATCTTTAAAAGTGATCTTGTCAAGCTCCCTATAATCCAGGCACATGTGCCATGATCCATCCTACTTGTGCACCAATACTACTGGAGTAGAGAAATAATTTTGACTAGGTTTAATTTTACTAGCCTCTAACATTTTTGTAACCATACGTTCAATTTCACTCTTTTGGGCATAGGGATATCTGTAAGCCTTGATGTTTGGAGGAACACTTCCTGGAATCAAATTAATAGCATGATCATGATCACGAATAGGTGGGAGGCATTTGGGAGTCTCAAACACCTTGGAATTATTGTCCAAGACTTTTGGAGATCTAGATAAATATATGATTTCAATGTGGGAACCTCTAGTGAACTTAATTATGCAATTACACCCCTTTGTTCTTTCATTACAAGGTTTGTCATGCCATTAGATTTGATTATGTCTCTTGGTTTCCCTATGGTACCTCTTAATTCAACTTCCTTTCCTTCCAATTTTCTTTCGAGAAAAGTTCTTGAAAATTAAAAGCTATCGTATCCAAAGATTGTAGCCATTGGACTCCTAGTACAACATCAACACCACCCATTGGAATAGAAAGCATTGGACTATTCAATACATATTGTCCCATGGATAGCTTGATATTATGGCACATTCCAGAGAAATTTATGGTTCTTCCATTTTCAACCATCACTTGACACTATGGTGCTAGATATAGGAAGCAATTCAATTCCTTGACTATCTTACAATGAATAAAATTATGGGTACTACCTGAATCAATCAAAACGATTACCTTTTTCTTCTTGATATGTCCTTCTTCCTTGAGAGTTTGATGAGTGGTAATTCCTGCCAATGCATTACAAGATATGGTTAGATTTATTTCTTCTTTCTCTAGGGTAGATTCCTGGTGTATATCTTCTTCTTTTGATGTTTCTTGTTCCTTTTGTTCCTCCTCTTCACAATCTCTGTAAAATAATTTTTTCTTAGCACACTTATGACCTTTAGTGTATTTCCTATCACAATTGTAACAAAGCCCCTTTTCTCTTTTTTATTCCAATTGTTTTGGTGTCAACCTTGTAGTTGTGGAAGGCTAGGGGAAGCAACACTTCCATCTTTATAGTTTTGTGTGGTAGGATTCCTTGTTGCCATATTTATTTCAATTTTTCTTGCCAACCTGAATGGATTCTCTAATGAATCAGGTTCCCAAAGGTGAACCTCATGTTGGAAGTTATCCTTTAAAGTCCATATGAACACATCAATCCTATGCTCCTCTGGAATATCATTTACCCTTATATTAAATTTTTGGAAGTCCTCAATGTGCTTTACCATTGAACCCTTTTTTTTGAGATTTATCAATTGGCTAAAGAAGTTGTTTCTCTTTGAATCTTCATAATGTGCTATAATTTCCTCTGTAAAAATTGACTAAGTGACAATTTTTTTATGAGAGAAAAGGCATCGATGCCATACAAACTGATTGGGTTCCAAATATAAAGTTTCAATGCGTACCATTTATGTTTTTTTCACATTATGGAGACTGAAATATTGTTCCATCTATAATATCTGTGTTACGTGATCCTTACCATAAAAATTGCTCATATCAATCTTTGGAATTTGGTGGATCTTCATTCAAATGTTAGAGTCTATGAAATCATGATTAACATTTCTTTTGTTCCATCATGAGTTTCCTCATTAGGAAACCTTTCTTGTAGCAACGTCAAACCTTCCTTCAAACCTTCCATGTCTTCAAATCTTCAATGGTGTCTTTCTTCAAATCATGATAAACATTTCTTCTTTTCTCATCATGAGTTTCCTCTACTACCTTTTAACCATTAGGAAGAATTTCTTGTAGCAACTTTGTCAAACTATCCTTCCAACCTTCCATGTCTTTCTTCAAATCTTCAATGTTGCCTTAAAATTTTTCTTCTATACCATTGATGTCATTCTTTAAACCATCCATCTTAGCTTCTGTTACATTTTTTGAGAATGAATTTTTTTTCACGTGGTCTCATAATTTTGATATATCATGTTGCATTTGTTCCTCTTCTTCATGTGTCATAGTAGAGATTTTGGGTTTCTTACTAGGTGTTTCCATTTTCTTTCTTCGAGACATCAACTAATGATAATTTTATTCACTATGACCTTTTAATCACTTCAAACTAATTTTTCAAGCAAAACTTATGTAAATTTTTAAAAAGACTACACCTTTTTTCGCTTTTTAGGAGCCTGATATTGAATCTATTGTATCTCTATAAATTTGGATTTCCAAGATGTGAAATTAGTTCCCATGCTATCCCTCTGTGTCCTCTTTCCAACCCCATAAGTTTGATCAATATTGGATTTTCCAAGAAGGTTTTATGCCCAATATCCCACAATGACCTCATTATAGACTATTTCAGTAGAGAGAAATTGTACGAAGTGTAGTGTATCACTGATTTGATGTTAGACCATAAACAATATAACCAACAAACTAAAGTATGTCCTATTTCTATCACTTTTTATGAAATTTTAATTTGATGCTCAGAGAGAAAGTTATGATGATTTTTCCAAGGTCACTAGTTAGAGATGGAATTCACAATCCTGCAAAAACACTAAATTCCTCGGTTCATATCTCTGCAAATATAGAGAGATAAGGTCAGAAATTCAGACACAACATTCATTTCGATTTCTTCTAAAATGGTTTTTTTTTTCAGTTTTGGGAGCTTTGTAGAAAAGAGTTATAGAGAAAATTCCACGATGACCTATTTCATGCAGCGAAACCTTAGAATCCAAACCTTTGATACCAAATGTTATGCAACTAGCTCACAAAATAGAAGAAGATATAGATCAACGAATTCAAAATAAGCCTCTTTGAAGGGGAAACTTCATTTACATTACACAAATGAATAATTCTTGGATGATTCAAATGACAAAACCTCCTTTCTATATATAGGAGTCTAAGGGGTAGAAATACATTCAAAGTCAACATAACAATAATAATGTAAGGGCACAACAATAACAATAGTGGGCTTCTACGGTGAACATTAATACAAATATGTGGACAACAGGGGCACAACAATAACAATAAGGGGATACAATGACAATAATAATAGGGGAATCCCTAGTATTATAGGGACCTAACAGAATTGATCTCGACTCTACTTTAAGTTATATTTCTCCCTCTGTGATTGAAAAATGTGATCTTAAAAAGGAAAAATAGACTAAGCCTTGGTTAGTGTAATTAGCTAAAGGAACTAAAAGAAGAGTTATTGAAACTAGTAAATACCACTCAATAAACATAAATGGATTGCACACCAAATTAAATTTAAATATTCTACTTTTGGGATCATGTGACGTCCTTATTGGCATGGATTGAATATAACAACACAAGGTAGTCTTGAACTATTTGGAAAAATATTTCATATGCGTCAATGATGAAGGGGGTACTTGCAAAGAAAAAGAGGTTCCAAGAGTTATTTCAATGATGAAAATATTTTCCCTATAGTCAAAGAAATGCACTCAAAAGGGATGTAAACTATTTGTAGTTTAGATTGAATATCATTATAACAAAAATTATAAACCCTCTATGGAAGATTGTGCCATTCTAGAAAATTATAAGGATGTATTTCCTAAGGAAATTCTAGGAAAACCTCCAAGAAGGGACATAAATTTTACTATAGATATTATCCCTTCAACAACCCCAACATCTAAAGCTCCATACAGAATGAGTATTCCAGAGTTAATGGAATTAAATATACAACTTAGATAAGAGGTATTAGATCAGAAATCTAGAAGACCCAGTGTTTCACCTTGGGGTACACCAAACAACTTTCACGAGATAGTATGGGCATCATGACTTTGTTTTACTTTCTTTTTGACTCACTAATGAACCAACGAATTTTATGTGTTTGATGCCATAGTGTACTTAAACCCTATATAGAAAATTTTGTCATTATATTTGTTGATAACATCTTAGTCTATTCAAACAATAAGAAGGAACATGGCCAACACTTGCAAATTGTTCTCCAAACACACAAAGAAAATTAATTGTATGCTAAGTTTATAGAATGTGCATTTTATCACAAAAAAATTCATTATTTAGGGGATTTTATATCTTAAGAGTGAATTGATGCATATTCAAACAAGATAATGGCCATTATGGAATTTCCAATACCTAAGTATGTGGACGATATCAGGTTTTTCATCGGAATCGCAAGTTATTACAAGAGGATCATAGAGAGATTTTCCAAATCAGTTTACCCAATCACTTATTTATAAAATAAAGAAACTATACAGGGACAACTTTGAGAAAACAAAGAAGTTATTGACTACTACTCCAATTCTAAAACTAGTTGACCCCAACAAATATTTTGTAGTATATAGTGATGCTTGTAACGAAGGTTTTGGAAGTATTAATGCAAGAAGGTCATCTCATAAGCTATGGATCACAAAATCTTAAATAACTAATAGTTATTATCCATGCCTCGAAAATGTGGATGCACTATCTTATAGGAGGAGATTCTAGTTAAAGAATGATAATGTTAATCTTAAATATCTATTTGATCAATCAAAGTTAAATGCTAGGAAAGCTTAGTGGTTGGACTTACTAAATGAGTATGATTATGAAATAATACACATTAAAGGAAAATCAAACAAAATAAATATTCTCTTAGTGGAAAAGTAAATTAGATTTATGTTATTTCTGTAAGTAGTGGCAAACAAGTTTGGATGAAAAAGTGAGATAAAGAATATGTTAAAATCAAGGAGAAAATTCAAGAATAAGAGCCTCAAGATGACGAAAAGAATGAATTTTATGTTAGTGATGTGGATTTTATGATGTATGGAGGCAAATTAAATATACAATGACCAAAACATAAAATTGTTTATCCTTGATGAACTACATAAAAGGCCTACAACTCGACATCTTGGTCATTATAAGCTAATAAACATGTTGAGGAAGGATTTATATTAGCCTAATATGATGTCAGAAACAACATAGTATATAGAAAAATGTTTAGAATGCCAACATGTTAAGGTTTCCCATCAACATTAGGATGGATTGTTACAACATTTACCCATTCGATAATGGAAATGGGAGGTCATATCCATGGATTTTATCAATGTTCTGCCAAAAATAGGATGAAAAATGACTCTATAATGGTTGTAGTTGACAAACTTAGTAAAGAAACATAGTTTATCCTAGAAAATTATACTTCCAAAGCCATTAATATAGTAGAAATATTCATGAAGTAAATAATTAGATTGCATGGTATGCCTAGAACTATAATATAACATCAAGGTGTGAAACTTACTTTTAATTTTTGGAAGGGTTTATTTGAGGGCATACCAAACATTAACACAACTTATCATCCTCAGACTGATGGTCAAACATAAAGGACCAATGAAATCTGAGAGGACATGTTGCGAATGTATGTCATGTATAGGCCAACTAAGTGGGAAGATTACTTTCATTTAACTAAATGTTTCTACAATAATGGTTATCAAACATTAGTAAAGAGGAGTTATTTTGAGGTCATGTATGGGATATTGTAACCACCCCTGGTTGATTTCCTATGTAAATAATTAAAAATATTAACCAAGGTCATGGGACTTGTATTCCAAGCTGAATGTTGGGCAAAAGCATAGTGATGGGGATCACTATAGATTAATAAATGGCTATGGAAATTGACAAAGGAAAAGAGGCATTAATTGGAATTCCTATGAAAATAATGGAAAATAGGAGAAAAGGAAGGTGTAAGGTCACAAAATTGCATGTGAAGAAAATTAAAGGAAAAATGCAGGAAAATGAAGAAAATAGAGGACTTAATGATAAAAAGTCTTCTAAGGATCAGATCACATTTTTTTTCAGTTTAGTCTTTGGCTCTCTTCTATTCTCTCTCTCATACTCTTTCACACTTGGAGAAATCTTGGAGCATTTTCAGCACAAGCCGACAATGGGATCAACAACTACAATTGGATTTATTTACAATTATGAGTTGCATGTATGATTTCCTTACTAAGTTTGGCATGCATAGTATATGCATGTGATTATTTGGTTATGATGTGTCATTGGAATGGAGGATTTCCTGGATTGACAGTGGTTTTTCCTATCCTTTCCATTCATAGATAAACATGATGTTGTGGCTTTTTCCACTTGTTATTTATCATTCTTGTTCGGGTTCCTTATGGATGTGGATTGAGTTACTAATCCTCCAGCCTTAGTTTGAAAAATTCTCCAGAGCCCTTGGTGGGTTGAGTTACTAGTCCTAAAGCCTTCATTGGAAAAATGCTCTGTAGCCCTAGAAGGTTGTGGGTTGAGTTAGTATTTTCTGGAGACATAGTTGGGACAAATGCTCTAGATGCCTGGACAAATTAAGTAGAGACCTATCTGGTTGGTGTTAGTGATGTCTGACCATGAGGTTGAATCACCGATTGAGGTTTGAGGTGGTTTGGCCTCTCGAAGCCTTGGTTTGTCTTTGTGTGGTTTATTCTACGATATCTACGATTAGAATATGGCATGGGGATGATTGGTTGAAAGAGAGATTTGGTTCAATGCAATATATGGTTGGGCGGTACGTGGAAGTTCTTGACTTGGTTGGATTTTTCATATGTTAATTAGAGCTATTTTCCTATTGTATTTCATCAATATTTATACTTTTTATTATTTGGTTTTGATGGTTGTTCTATCATTGTGTATATGTTGTTTATTTGTTGGTTATATGTTGGTTATTAGATGTATAGAGGTTATGACCCTTGATGTGTTATGATTTGTTGATGAATGGTTAATGAATGCATGAGATAATAGATGTTATTGTAGCTATTATGAGAGAGAATCATACCTTCTTAACAAATATTTGATAAGTATGAGACCCCTATGTTTAAATATGCATTCATGACTTATAAATTACATGTCCTCAACATGTTTGACAAAATGACTGTCATTGTTAGGCCTCATTAGGTCAAGTCCTTGATGAAATTTTATATGGATAGCTTTGTCCCAATGTCATTATTGATTCCAGAAAGTCTCACTGAGTTCTGGGAAGTGGTCTGGAGGCTGACCTAGAAATTAGGCTCAGAATTCAAGACTGCAAGCTATGAATACATTTTGGGCTGCAATTGCTAGGAAGCACACTTGTGGTAGTTATTAGAGGCTTCCAACTTCATGGATTCCTTGTTGTGGAATATTTTGAGGGCTTAGATTATGAGAATGGATGTTTATCTTAGGTTTTGGCCACCTAGGGTGGTTCCTCAGCCTCTGAGTCACTTGTAGATCCTGTAGAATATGTTGAGTTATCGTTTTATCTTCCCTAGTCAACCCCACATTCTTAATGGAACCTAGGAGGTCAAGTCATGTCATAGTAGCTCCTCCTCTCATGTTTACCTTGGATATCAAGTGAAACTGGGTAGATATGGGAGGGGTGGTTACAGAATGGTATCAGAGCTCCCAAGTTCAACACTTAGACTAGATGGGCAAAATGTGTTTGTCATGAATACATGTCATTCGTCTATGTGTTTGTTATGCATGCATTGTGTTTGTCATTGTTGTAGTAGTTTCATCATGTAGAGGTTGATTACGTTGGTGTTGAGATGATTGATATGTTTATTTCATTATATATACATATTTTGTGCTAATGCTGATTTATTTTGCAGACGAGATAGCCTCCCCTGAACTTCACTGATGTATGTTGATTATGTTTATGTTTGGTTTATCTGACATGATATGTTTATAGGAAGTAGAGGATTAAATGTGCCAAGAAAAATGGTGGACTATAGTTGACGTAATACTCACTATAGATCAGATGAAAAACATGGTGATGAGTATTGTCCGGACATAGTAGATACATTGAGAAGTGTAAAGGCAAGTATTAGGAGTTGTAAGGCAGATAATGACAGGGTCATTTAGTTATAGGAAAGACTTGCTAAGGCTTAGGAAAAACAAGAAAAAGTTAGTCCAAACATCCTTAAGATACTATCATATTTGTAGAGACATGGACCACATAGGATTATTCATGGACAGAAGGAAAGGACCGATGGGGCATATGGTAGTAGGTATCAATTAGGATACAATTTTGACAGGGATGATAGAGTCAAACATGGTAGGTGTTACACAGTAATTTGTCACCATCCCTGTTACTCCTCTTGTCGTACCTTGGAGGACTCATCCCGGGAGTTATAAGAAGTGACAAAGTCTAAAAACACTTGCATTATGTTCCCCTGAGTATGTACTTCATGTTCCCTGAAGACACCTCCTACAGATTATCCCTGAAAAGTGCTCTTTTTTCATTGGCGCAAGTCCACAGTATCTTACCCGCGCCAATCATGGAGATCCTCAAAAGAGGGCGCGACCATTGGCACTCTGTCTTAGAGCAGTAGTCGCGCCAACCAAGTTTGGTCATGCTTTTTGCCTTAACGCACGTCCGACTGTTGTTTCCTTCATTACATGGAGCTTTTTGGAGGATAAAAAATCAGTCTTATGTCGAGCTCTATCCTATTTCCATCTTTAATGGCTTTTTGGGATAATGTTAATCCACAATAGGTGTCCCGGTTCATCGTATCCTCCTCCCTTCTTCATCTATATAAGCTTGTCCCTATGCATTTGACAAGCTAGTGATAATGGTTAGTCATGGAGTGCTAGATGTTGAGTTCTTGAGTTCTTGGAGGAATGCTAGTGAGTGCTAGAGAGGTTATGCTGCCGGAGAGGAGATGCATTGCAAGACACATATAGTTACTCGCCCAGCCAGGAGAGGGTCAACGTCAGAACAATGGTTGTAACTTTTCCTGTTTATTATTAATTGATGAGCGATTGCTATTATAGTTCCAATCTCATTGTCTATTATGGTGATGTGTTGATTTATTTCCTTTTTGACTGAAATATAGTTGTGCCTTGGTAGCTTTTATGTTGGTATCTGTCTCTTCCTTTTCATGTGCAGGTGTTCGTTTATGATCTGCTGGAGCGAGGGAGCGGGGATATCAACTCTGCTTCAATCATAGTGTTGGACTCCAGGTTGGTCTTCTTGATTCACCTTTGATGCATAACTAGGAACTTGCGTAGCAGCGTGGTTTGATTGTGGCTAGTTCTGTTATAGGCTAGTGGGATCGCCTCTGTCCGCAGAGGGGATTTACCTAACCAACAATTTGGTGACTCTGCTGGGGAGGAGCTATTTGATTTTTTGTCTTGCATGTTAATTTTCTTCTGCTTGCTTGAGTGAATGAGCTTCCTGAGTCAGTTTTGAGGTTATTCTTTACTGTTTGACCCATCTCAGCACTGTCAACCCGACCTGAGGTCGTATTATTTATTTTTCTAGTCGGCAAGCTTAATTGGTGCGGTTATTACTCTAACAGTCGCGCCAGTTGGCGCATGTTGCTCTAAAGCAACTCGCGCCAATCCTGTGGTAGCGCAAGTTGCAGGCTAACAGTCGCGCCAGCCCTGTAAATTTTGCCTGTGTGTGGGTGGAAAGCTCTTTCAGTCTCTTTTTATGTCTCTTACAGCCTGTGGAAGTGTGTCGAACCACTGCTTGACTGGTCTTAGCCTTTATCCTTCAGTTGTTTGCTTATTTCTATTGATTTTCGTCTCAACCCTAGGACATCTAGTGACTTTGCATGTCTAGCCTTCTGTGGGAAGTTTCGGTCTCTTGATTATCCAGTCAGCTTGTTGGTTGTGTTCTGCACCTATCCAGTGATTTGTTAAAGCTTGATCTTCTATACTCTGAGTGCTTCACTTCTAGCCTCTTTGGATTTCACTTGACTTCATTCGAACTTAGATTACATGGTTCAGTGAAAGTCTTTGTGTTTTTCCTTGCTTGCATGGTTCATTTTGGTGTTTCAGAATTGGTTCTATTTCATTGACTGAACTTGGATTGTGCATATCTCTTAAAATTTGTTTAAATGCATCATGCCATATTAAAGAAAAGGAAAACAAAAAATCTTTTGCATCATAGTAGTTAGCATTTATTGTTATTTGTCGCTATTAAGAAGAAAAATAAAAATTTCGTTTCTTGTTATTAGCTGCATTAGGATCTTTTTTGTTTGTTAAGTGATCATTTCGTTTGTGAAAAGATCTCAACCCTCCTGTAGATAGAATTCATCGAATCAAATGATATAATTTTGGCATATAGTTTGCATTTAAGAAGTTTTTGAGATATCACATACGGTAGGACCAAAAACTAAAACATAATCGAAAATAAACTTTAAAATGAACTCAATGAACATAACAATGCATTGGAACATAACGCAAATACTCTAGAGGTCTAGGTTAGAGACGTGTTCTGGCGTCTTTAAACCTGGTAGTTTATCGTCGAGTGGTTGGGTGATTCCTCCACGGTGAAACGATAGGTGCCAATACGGACTGTGCTCCCACGTACCGTCGAGAATATATTGGGAAACCCTTATAGGAATAAATCCTTTATCCATAGGAAGCCGTGTCAGCCGCCCTACGATTCGCAATGCAGTGAACACAACATTCACGAAGATTGACCACCCGTACCCTAAAAAGTATTATGTGGTTTTGCGAAAAGTTTGGCACACCCTTTACCTAGAATTCCAGAGCAGTCACTTTTGATCCTTTTCGGACTCCCTAAAAGAAAAGGTGCCTGTGAGCGTCTTGTCACTTCGTGCTCATTAAATATTTGAAGGAGACTAGAGTCATCTTTTATCCTTTTCTCGACTCTTAAAAAATGAAAAGGTTAAGTTCAGTGTCTTAAAATTTATTGGCCACGATAACATTTACCCAATTAGATTTTGTTTGCGTTAGCTTGAGTAGGGTTATTTCTCGTTCAATGGTAGCCTTCCCGGCGCCCACCGGCCAAGGTGTTCCTCCTGATGGGAACCCTCGTCCATTTCCTTCTGTTGGAAATGTCGGTGTTCAGTATATCGCAACATTGTCTTTGCCTGGGTTGACCGTTGGTTTACCCGTATGGTTGTTTTCAAACTCGGTGATCTCAAGTGTGATGACTCATGTTCCGCCACCACCTCCTCCACCCGAACAACACCATGTTGATTCTAAGGTGGAACCCTTCCCTTCTTCGCTTATTGCTGCGTCCTCATCTTCTACTTCGCCTGGTGAAACCCTAGATTTTAGTAACCAGGTGGCTAAGAAGAAGAAGAAGAAGACCAAAAAGAAGAAGTCTCCTAAGGGAAAGGTCGTATCTACCACGATACTATCAGAAGTGGAACCGCCTTCTGCTCCTCCGCGGAAGGTTCGGTCTCCTTGTCGATTATGCAAGGAGGACCATTTTCTTTCTGATTGTCCTGGTATTCCCAGGATCCTAGATATATGGTCCCGTGACCCGACTCGCCCCTTGTTGTCGCAGATCGACGATACCTTACTAGTTGGTAAGAGAAAAGGGAAGGTTCGTTTATCTTGTCGACTTTGTGAAGGTAATCATCTCCTTCGCCTTTGTCCACTTATGGATGAAGCTTCCCGTCTTTTGACAAGTCTGTCGGCTCCCTTACCCCAACTACCCGCTGGATATCAGCGTCATTTTACAACTGCAGATCATCTCTCCACTAACCAAGTGATCAAACATGATTCCTCTTTGGTCCAGCTTTCTCTTCCTGAACCTACCTGTGCTCTGCCTGCTCCAGACCAGTCCCTGTCGGAATGAGTGTTGATTTATATTCATCATCTACGCACCACTCTATCATCAAAGATGAACCACTTGAGTCCAAACCAAACGAAAGTCCACAGTTCCAGATTACAGTTGACCCGGTCTTTCAAAAGGTCCAGCTTACAAGTGACCCGGTTTTGCCTACAGAAGTTCCATCCTTAGATGATCTTACACCTGAATCCAAACCAGACAAAAGTCAAAAGGTCTGGCTTACAAGTGACCCGGTTTTGCCTTTAGAACTTCCAGCCTTAGATGATCCTACATCTGAATCCAAACCAGACAAAAGTCAAAAGGTCCGGCTTACAAGTGACCTGGTTTCGCCTTCAAAAGTTATCTCCTCAGATGATGTTCTCACTGCCAAGAATGAAGATCCCACCGTCCAAATTCTATTCATCAACATAGACTCTAATGATCAAGTGAGCATCCCTCTCATTCCTTTGCACCAGGAAGAAAGTCCATCAGAATCATATCCGGCTGTCTATCCAGTCCCACCTCCAAGCAACCTAGTTGTTTCCTTCAATTGGGATCAACTAGTCAATCCTCGGTTACCAGCCTCCATACCATTTCGAATTATAGTCCAAGTCTATCGCATGGTTATGGCTGGTAAAATTATTGATGAGGGATCTCCTGTGAGTATCCTTTCTTTAACAGCTTGGGAAGCACTTGGTTCCCCACTGCTTCTGCCTGAGATGAGAAACCTTACAGGTTTCCATCGAGAAATCACTCGACCTTTAGGAATTCTTCCCAATGTACCTATCACGTTAGAAGGGAAGACTATCCAAATGGGTGTCATGGTAGTCCAAGGTCCGTTAGATTTCAATTTACTCCTTGGACAAGACTATATTTATCGCATACGTGCTATTGTGTCCTCACTCTTCAGAGTGATGTGTTTTCCGCATGAAGGAAGGACGATCAAAGTCGTAGACCAACTTTCATTCCCCGGTTCACACTTCACATATAGTCATCTACCATTCCTAAATGGTCTTATTTCCACAGGAAATGCCCCAGCCTCCACTCCGTCATTCTGATGACGGCGGCTGGCCCCCGGAGGCATGCATCCTCCTTCAAAATCGAGTTTTTCCAACTAAACCTTCATTCCATCCACTCCGTGAATGCCATGAAGCTTGGGGGGCATGTATCTCGATTTTGCATTATCATGCTGGGGGCATGCAACAAAAAAAAATTTAACAAGCAAAGTTCTCCATGGTTCAAGCTTGTGTAAAAATGAACCCATACCTGATTTACATCCCGTGATTGCCTTTTATCTGCTAAATTCTGCTAGATGATCCTTGGTTGTTTCATTCCATCGCCACCATCTTTTTGGCCGATCATATGCTTTCACTTGGTTGTTTCTCCTTTCCTGAGGAACCGCAGTGATGAGTGGTTTTATTAGCCAGCCTCTTAACCTTTACATGTTTCGAGTAAGTTCCACCATTACCGGAACCAGTTGCTATCCTTTATACCACTCGTTCCTTCAGGACGAGTCGCCTTTACGCTCTTTTCTGACTTGTAAAATATGAAAAGATTGCCGAGTATTTTTCCTTTTTTGACTCGTTAAAGAAAATAAAAATGGAGGTCCGCTTTCAGCTCTTTTCTGACCATTTAAAGAGGAAAAGATTGTCGAGTCGCTCCTCTTGACTCGTTAAATGGTAATAAGGGGCGGTCGTTTTAAGTTCTTTTTGTCGACCGTTAAAACATAAAAAGATTACCGGGTTTTTGTCGTTCCAAACTCGTTAATGGTTATGAAACGACGTGGTTTTGACCGCTTTTTTACTTTTTCAGGTCGAAATCACTAATTATGAAAAGTACTCCTCGATCATAATGATCGGGCGGTTCTTTCGGGTATTATTTTATACTTTTTCGGGCCCGAGAGACACAACTTTACGAAAAAGGACACCCCTGGAGTTTCCTTTTCTGCTGTCTTTTCAAACTCTCTAAACGTGAAAAGACGCCGAGTTCTTCCTTTGTTAGACTCGTTAAAACTTAATGACATCGGATTTTGTCATAACACAAGCATATGCTATCCCCATCAATCTTGTTAAAAATAACTGGGGTACTCGCCAGAAATGGCGGGGGGAAAATAAAATTTTTTGAACCATAATTATTACCGGGACGGCAGTATGTCGCTCTTGAACATGGCACTTTTCTGCTTTCGTGTCCAGGGTGGGAATATCTCATCTCATATCTTTCACTTGCTTCCATGGACTTGGGTACCTTATTTGACCTCTCATCCACTCATTGCCTCGTCATCATGACCTTTGATACATTGATGTCAAATACTGCCAATTCCGTTAATGTGCCGCCGATATGTTCAAGAGAAGTTGACCCCTGCAAAGAAACAACCTCCCTCTGATAGTTTGTACAATCTTGATTCACAACATTATCTCTCTGTCTCGTGTCGATGATGTGGGAAACATTATGGCCCACCTTCGATCAAGGTCACTCCCTGTCGACTTCAACTCATTATCCAGGAAGTTGATCTAGGGACTCCCTTCCGGTGCCTTGGAGCCTGCATGCCTCAATGGCAGGTTCTTCGTGTTCGACGTGAGGTTTTCATCATTGGCCTCTGATCAAATGATTCTATAGGCGTTCGACTTCAGATCATTAATTCACACACCGTAGATTGTACCTATAGTACCTTGTGGACCATTGTCATTATTGGTGGTACCTCTCGCGTCTGTTAACAGTTTCCACTATTGACTGGTAATTAGACGATGTTCATGCATGTTCGACTTCAGCTAATATATTCACATGCTTGAACTTGTACTCTTGTTCGGGTCGAGATGGAGCGCAAGACCCTGGATTGTGTCTGTTGTAATCCAGGCGTTATTCTTGATACTTGACTCATTCACTGAATGGCTGCGACCATACCTGAGTCAATTCATTGATCCTAACCAGATGGCCGCGTCCATACTATGGATCTAGATTATTTATGTACTCTCTTATGGATGGCTGCGACCATACCACGTACATCATGTAATTGAACTATCAGTCATGTCTCTTAATACAGATCCTCGGCGGCAGTAACTATATGTGTTCTTATGTGTGTTCTTGTAAAGCATTTCTCCCCTCTCCACCTCTCGGACTTCATGCTTTAGGGGGCATCTGTTACACAGTAATTTGTCACCATCCCTATTACTCCTCTTGTTGTACCTTGGAGGACTCATCCCGGGAGTTATAAGAAGTGACAAAGTCTAAAAACACTTGCATTATGTTCCCTTGAGTATGTACTTCATGTTCCCTGAAGACACCTCCTACAGATTATCCCTGAAAAGTGCTCTTTTTTCATTGGCGCAAGTCCACAGTATCTTACCCGCGCCAATCATGGAGATCCTCAAAAGAGGGCGCGACCATTGGCGCTTTGTCTTAGAGCAGCAGTCGTGCCAACCAAGTTTGGTCATGCTTTTTGCCTTAACGCACGTCCGACTGTTGTTTCCTTCATTACATGGAGCTTTTTTGAGGATAAAAAATCAGTCTTATGTCGAGCTCTATCCTATTTCCATCTTTAATGGCTTTTGGGGATAATGTTAATCCACAATAGGTGTCCTGGTTCATCGTATCCTCCTCCCTTCTTCATCTATATAAGCTTGTCCCTATGCATTTGACAAGCTAGTGATAATGGTTAGTCATGGAGTGCTAGATGTTGAGTTCTTGAGTTCTTGGAGGAATGCTTGTGAGTGCCAGAGAGGTTATGCTGCCAGAGAGGAGATGCATTGCAAGACACATATAGTTACTCGCCCAGCCAGGAGAGGGTCAACGTCAGAACAATGGTTGTAACTTTTCTTGTTTATTATTAATTGATGAGCGACTACTATTATAGTTCCAATCTCATTGTCTATTATGGTGATGTGTTGATTTATTTCCTTTCTGGCTGAAATATAGTTGTGCCTTGGTAGCTTTTATGTTGGTATCTGTCTCTTCCTTTGCATGTGTAGGTGTTCGTTTATGATATGCTGGAGCAAGGGAGCGGGGATATCAACTCTGCTTCAATCATAGCGTTGGACTCCAGGTTGGTCTTCTTGATTCACCTTTGATGCATAACTAGGAACTTGCGTAGCAACGTGGTTTGATTGTGGCTAGTTCTGTTATAGGCTAGTGGGATCGCCTCTGTCCGCGAGGGGATTTACCTAACCAACAGTAGGTTCTATAATACAACTGATAGGAGTGGTGATGACCATCGGTTCTATTCTAGTTCTGGTTCATAGAGAGAACATCCTCATCGCCATCACGATCCATATGGGAGGAGTGAGAAGTAATACTTTCTAGAGGAGTTCAAGAAAGAAAATCCTCCTACATTCCATGGAGAAATGAAGAAATCATGGGATGCAGAAGTGTTGTTGCTTGGGATGAATAATTTTTTTCTCAATGCATGATTACTCAGAGAACATGAAGACCAATATAGATAATTTCAATCTTAAAGGGAAAGAATACATTCGGTGGGAATATGTAAATAATGCCAGAAGAATTCTAGAAGAGGAGTTGACTAGGGGTGAGTTTGAGAGAATTTTTAGGAAGAAGTATCTATATGAAAGATACTATGATGAAAAGGAAGAGGATTTTTATGAGTTGAAAATGGGATATATGATCGATGAGGAGTATACTAGAACATTCTTGGAGTTGTTGAGATATGTGCATTATCTTAAGGAGGAGAAAGAAAATATTCAGATATTCATCACTAGGTTTCTAGTATCATTCAAAGACGAGATTGATTTTGATGAGCCTAGATCGCTAGAGGAAGCCATCAGAAAGATAAATAACTTTTATGAGTAATCAAAGTGTAAGAATGAGTCTAAGTAGGATTAGAACGGTAATGAGAATAATAAAGGAAAGTAGGTTAAGAAGAGAGAAAAAACATAGGATACACGTGACAAGGAGAATGATGCACCACACAAGATGTTCAATGCAATAACAGACGACATGGATTTTAGTCTGAGGAGTAGAACAATGATGATGGCAGGAAGCCTTTACAGTGTTTGAGTTGTGACAAGGATCATCACAGGAAAGATTGTCCATAGCATCATGGTGGAAGACCATAGATTTACAATGTTTAGGAGGCACGGGCAGTGGAGGATTTTGGACAAAGTATTCCTTAGATTTATATAGCATTGGATAATAGGAAAGCTGATCATCAGGTGTTTGTGATAAAGATGGAAGGTAAGAACTGTGATCAAGTTGTTTCTATTTTGATTGACCCTGGATCTAACTATAGTTATATTAGTCCTGACCTAGTGGATAAGTGTGGTTTGAATAAAGAAGTGCATGTAGAATATTGCTTAGTGTAGTTGCTTGCAAGTACTAAGAAATGAGTTCATCATTGGGTAAGATCTTGTGAATTTGAGTTGAATGGTATGTCTAGATCAGTGCATCCAAATGTGATTACATTAGGATCATACAGTATGCTATTGGGTATGGATTGGTTGTATATTCACAAGACTAAGGTGGATTGTTATGAAAAATCTATTGAGTGCTTGGATGAAAATGGAGAACAAAGAATCTTGGAGGGTAAGAAGAAGGAAACACCAACTAGGATGGTTACAACTATGTAGGAAAAAAATAGTTGCGGGAAAGGGTGTGTATTATTTATAGTTCATATTTCTAGTTATAAGTGTAAGGATGTCGAGGATCCCAAAGTCTTGAAGAGCTATCTATTTTTGCAGCAGTTTCAAGATGTATTCCTAGCATAGATATCTTAGTTACCACATCATAGGGAAGTGTAATTTTCTATTGATTTGATTCTTAGAGTAGCACCAACATCGAAGGCACCGTACAATATGAGTATCTAAGATTTATTGGAACTGAAGTCATAGTTGAAAGAAATGATTAACAAGGGATACATTAGGCCAAGTCTGCCACCTTGGGGTGCATTGATATTGTTCATGAAGAAGAAGGATGGTACTCTCAAGTTATGCATTAATTACAAGAAGTTGAAAAAGGTGACGATTAAGAACAAGTACCCTTTTTTGAGGATCCATGACTTATTTTATCAACTAAAGGGAGCCTCTATGTTCTTGAAGATTGACTTGAGATCAGGATATCATCAGGTACACATTAAGGAAGAGGACATGTAAAAGACTGCTTCCTAGACCAAGTATGGGCATTATGAGTTTGTTATGGTTTCTTTTGGTTTGACTAATGCTCCAGCTACTTTTATGTGTTTGATGAATAGTGTGTTGCATCCTTATCTGGAAAATTTTGTGATTGTATTCACTGATGACATATTAATATATTCTAATAATGAGGAAGAGAACACAGCAAATTTAGATACAATGTTGAAATTGGTAACAGAGCATAAGTTGTACATCAAGCTTAGCAAATGTAGTTTATTTCAAGTAGAGTTACATTATTAGGGGCATGTGACTTCCAAGGAAGGCATAGCAATGGATCCGGAAAAGATCAGATCCATCATGGAGTGGGAAACTCGTAGAAATGTGGATGAGGTTAGCAGCTTATTACAGGTGGTTCATCATGAACTTATCTTGGATTTCTTATCTTGTTACATCCTCACATCCTTGTAGTGAAAAGGGGAGAAATTTGAATGGAAAAAGGAATGTGCAACTACTTTTGAGTAGTTAAAGCAGTTTCTCATGAATGCTCTAGTTCTAAATATTGTAGATTTAGACAAAGAGTTTTTTCTATGTACATATTCTTGCAGGAGAGTACGTGGTGGGGTTATGATGTAGGAAGGACATGTAGTATGCTATGAGTCAAGGTAACTGAATGAGAATGTGCATAATTATGTGACACATGATCTTCAATTGGAAGTTATCATCCATGAATTGAATATGTGGAGATGATATATTCCTGGAAGGAGGTTCATCTGGATGAGTGATCACACTGGATTGAGATACTTATTTAACCAATCAAATATGAATTCCAAGAAATCTATGTGGTTGGCTATGATTAGTGAGTTTGACATTGAGATCAATTACATTAAGGGTAAAGAAAATAGGGTTGTTGATTCTCTTAGCAAGATAGTGTAGGTAAATCAAATAAGATTTATGAGTTCATATGGGACAAATTTATTTGATTCGATCTTATAGGAAGGAAAACAGGATGACAGGTACCAACAGCTTAAGTACAAGTTACAACAGTAAGGTACACGTGAATAGGATGTGGACTATCATCTCATGGAAGATGGTTTAGTCAGAGTTAGGGATAGGATCTATGTTCCAGACAACAGTGAACTCAAGAAGCTTATCTTGGAAGAATTTCATGTCAAGTTGTATTCAGGTCAACCGAGATATCAAAATACATTGACATTGTTTAAAAAGTTCTACCATTGGCCAGATTTGAAGAAATAGGTGGTAGATATTGTTGCAAGGTGCTTGGATTGTTAACATGAAAAGGTTAAGTGTAAGCATCCATGTGGTTTATTGTAGTCAATTCTGATTTCAGAGTGGAAATGGGAGGTCCTTTCCATGGACTTCGTTACCAGTTTTTTGAGGACATCTAGAAAACATGATTCTATTATGGTTGTGGTTGAAAGGTTGACTAAGGTAGCTCACTTTATACTGGTGAAGTCCACAAATTCAGTTAGTGAGGTAGCACAAGTCTTCATTAGAGAGATAGTGAGGTTACATGGTATTCCTATGCAGATTGTGTCAAAAAAAAGATTCCAAGTTCACTTCTAGGTTTTAGAAAGAGCTATTTGTAAGTTTGGGGATATATTTGGCCTTAAGTATGACTTCTCATCCATAAAAATATGGAAAGATAGAGAGGGTCAACAAGATTCTTGAGGATATGTTGAATATGTATGTTATGCAATAACAGTAAAGTGGGAAGAGTATCTTACATTGGTGGAGTTTGCATACAAAAACGGGTTTTAGGAGTCTTTGAAGATGAATTTGTTTGAGGCACTTTATAGGAGGAGTTGTAATACTCCCATCAGTTGGAGTGATCTAGTGAACATGTTATTGATTGGACCGGACATGTTGGTAGAGATGGAATAGGAAATTCCGGTAATGAAGAAGAATATAAAGGTAGCACAAGACAAGAAAAAGAGCTATGCAGATCAACAAATGGTGCTTAAGGAGTTTCAGGTTGGGGAACAAGTGTACTTGCACAACAATCCTAAGAATATCTCTTTAAGGATTAGATCATGTGCCAAGATGACATCTCGGTATTGTGGGCCTTTCAAGATTCTTTAGAGGATTGGACCAATAACCTACCGACTTACACTACCTCTGACAGTGAAATTCCATGATGTTTTCTATGTGTCATTGCTTAAGGTGTGAAATATTCTGATCATGTGATTGAATCGTATGTATTGTAAGGGGAGCCTAAAGGAGAATTCCATCCGCAACCTCAATGCATTTTGTAGCAAAAATTCTCATGCTCTAGAATTGAGCAATCAAGCAAGTTAAAATAAAGTGGAAGCAATTTGGGTTGAATGAAACTACATGGAAGATAGCTAATCAAATGCAGCCTATGTATCCTTATCTATTCACTGATTGAGCGAATGTACTTTGATATATGTTTTTGCTATGTCTAGGTATATGAATATGTATGTAAGTACCACATCGAGCTTTGTTATAAAGCTCCAATAAACGGTATGGTGTTGATGATATGTTGGTTATGTCTTCAACAATATGATATGATGTAAATGTTGCATTGAGCTATGTTATAAAGATCTATACGTGACATTTGTTTGCTAGTTTATGAGTTTCATTGAACATCGAGGATGATGTTCGCCTAAGGGGGAGGGGTTTATAACATACTGTGGTTGATTTCCTATGTAAATCATGGGACATGTATTCCAAGTTGAATGCTGAGAAAAAAACATATTGATGGGGATCACTGGCGATTAATAAATGCTTATGGAAATTAGAAAAGGAAAAGAGGCATTAATTGGCATTCATTTATGAAACTAATGGAAAATAGGAGAAAAGGAAGGTGAAAGGTCACATAATTGCATGTGAGAAAAATTGAAGGAAAAATAAAGGAAAATGAAGAAAACGGAGGCCTCCATGACAAGAAGTCTTATGAGGATCAATTCAAAGCTTTTTTTAGTTCAGTCTTTGTCTCTCTTCTATTCTCTCTCATACTCTTGCACACTTAGAGAAACCTTGGAGCATTGATGGGGCATGCTTGGAGCACTCTAGTTTTCAGTGGATTTGGAAAAGAAAGTAAAGGAGTAGTAGAAAAGTGCAAGGGGACAATAGGATCAATAGATATAACTGGATTTCTTTGCAGGTACCAAGTTGCATGCATGATTTCCTTTCTGTTTTTGGCATGCATGGTATATGCATGTGGTTATTTGGTTATGATCTGTCATTGGCATGGAGGATTTCCTGAATTGACAGTGGTTATGCATAGCCTTGCCATTCCTAGATATCCATGATGTTGTGGGTTTTTACACTTGTTTTTTCTAATTGGTGATCAGGATCCTTATGGTTGTGGGTTGAGTTACTAGTTCATGGAGCCATTGGTTGGAACAAATGCTCTAGATCCCTAGAAAAACTTGGGCTGATTTACTAGTCCTAGAGCCTTAGTGGGAAAAATGTTGTGGATCCCTTGGTGGGTTGAGTTACTAGTCCTGGAGCCTTGGTTGGAAAAACACTCTGGAGCCCTGAAAGGATGTGGGTTGGGAAAAACACTCTGGAGCCCTAGAAAGCTTATGTAGAGACTGATCTGGTTCGTGTTAGTGATGTCTAATAGTGAGGTGGAATCATTGGTTGAGGGTTGAGGTGGTTTTGCCTCTGAAGACCGTATTTTGGTTTTGTGTGTTTTATTCCATGAGATCCCACATTCATGCTTAGAATATGGCATGGGGATGATTGGATAAAATAAAGATTTGGTTAAGCCCAATCTATGGTTGGGTAGTACATAAATGTCCCTAACTTGGTTGGATTTTGTTTATGTTGATAAGAGATCTTTTCCTCTTGTATTTCATGAGTATTTATGCTTGTTATTAAGTGGTTTTGATGGCTATTCTATCATTGTGAATATTTGTTCATTTGTTGGTTATATGTTGGTTATCATATATATATTGACTATGGCCCTTGATGTGTTTTTATTTGTTTATGAATGGTTAATGAATGCATGGGATAATATATGTTATTAGATATATTATGAGAGGGCACCAAACATTCTTGATGATTCTCAAAAGTGTCAGACCCCTATGTTTAAATATGCATTCATGCCCTGTAACTTACACGTCCTCAACATGTTTGTTGAAATGACTGTCATGGTTAGGCCTGGTTAGGTAAAGTCCTTCATCAAAGTTTATATGGATAAAATTTTATTATGGAAAGTCTCACTGAGCTTTGGGTAGTTGTTTAGAGGTTGACCTAGAATTTAGGCTCAAAATTCAAGATTCCATGCTTTGAACTAAACATTTTGGGCTGCAACCACTGGGAAGCAAGATAATGGGAGTGGTTGGAGGTTTCGAAATGCAATGGTTCCTTGTTATGGGAGTGGTGAAGGGCTCATATTAGGAAAAAGGTTGTCCATATTAGGTTTTGAGCACATGGCATGGTTACTTAGCCTTTGAGTGACCTGTAGCCCTTGTAGGATGTGTTGAGTTACTAGTTTGTCTTCCATAGTTGGCCCCACTTCCTTAATGGAACCTAGGAGATTGGGTCATGTCATAGTAGCTCCTCCTCTTATGTTTACGGTATCAGGCTTGTGAAAATAGGTAGATATGGAAGGGATGGTTACAAATATGGTTTAAAGTGCCTTAATATTGAGATCATCCTAAAGATAAGTTAGTTTTAGGACCATATATGCTGAAGGAAATGGAAGAAATAGTTAAGTAGGTGAAACATAATTTGAAAACAACTCAGGATCAACAAAAAATTTATTCATATTTGAAGATATTCCACAGATAGTTTTATTTTATTGACAACGCTTATCTGATAGTGAAACTTAAGAAGAGTACTCTTATACTTGGTAATTTTGCTAAGTTGTCACCCATATATGGTGGACCTTTCGAAGTGTTAGCAAGGATAGGCCCAGTTGCTTATTATCTTGCTCTGCTAGAAATCATCAAAGTTCATGATGCATTTCATGTGTATTTAGTAAAGAAATATGTACATGACCTAACCCACATAATTTATTGGAATGTTTTATAGGTAGAAATGGAGGGAGAGTTATTATCGAAACCTCTACACATACTAAACTAGTGAGAAGTCATGCTCTGGAATAGAGTTATAGCCCAATTTAAAATTTAATGGAAACACTTCAGCCCAGAATAGGCAATTTGGGAAGTGGAATATGCTTTTAAAGAAGCTTATCCATCCTTATTTTGAAAATTGGGTTGAATTAGAGAATTCCAAAGAAGACATCAAGATGATGTTATTCTCAAGTAGTGGAGGATGTGATATTCTGTGACTTAGAGTTTATCTTTGAATATTGTATATATCAAGTGTGTTTTATGTTTTGACTTTAGAATATATTTGGGATTGGTTTATAGGTAGTATGTGATTGATAAATATTTTATCTTATTTTATTTTGTTAAGATGTTAATAAAAATATGGAAAATAATTTTGAAGCTACAATTCATTGAAGAGAAACTATGGGCTGCAATTTAGTAATGGAATTTAAGTACCATTGATGGAATAATACCTAGGCATCTAATATGAGGATTATATTATTAAATCACGAAATTTATTGACCAATAACTCTACCAGTAATATATGACACTGTCTTAGGATGTTAGGAAGAGCAGGGCTCATTAGCGAGCTAAGTTAATACCTTATTAACTACCAACTGAATTGGAAAAGGGGTTATGTTTCTTGTCCTATAATGGGGAAAAAGGTTAACAAACAGAGTGTTGAACGAAGATATATGGTGGTAGAAAAAGAGAACAATGGATAAAATTGACTTGGAGTGTATTGAAGCTCAGGGGGTGGGGGGGGGGGGGGGGGGGTTCTCTTTTAGGAGGAGTAGTCAAGGTTGGGTGGAGCCTAGTAGCTCTAGACTTATTTTCCAAAACATATTTGACAAATTGATACCTTCACTATCTAGTGTTTTAATGCTAGTCATTTTCTAAATGCTTTTATTTTTGTAAGCACTATTGAGATGAAATTTTTCTGAGTATGCATGCAACCAAAAATAATAGAATTCTCTTCATTAAGCATTAATTTGGTTTAGGTACTTGTGTATTTCGAACAATGAAATTGTGATGAATATTTGCATAAGAACAAAAGTAGATTTTTGTTTACTATGAAGTTATTTTCTAAAATATTATGCGAATATACTTCTACCATCGAATGCAAAAATCATAATTCAACTTAGAGTTTAGAATAACTAGAAATATGTACTAGAAACTAGTGTGGTACAAAAAAAGTATAATATAGTTCAAATGGTGTATGTTAAAAGTATTATTTACTACATGAATAAGCTTGATTATACCAGAGTATAACCATAGTATAAGTGAAAAATCAAAGATATGGTAAAGGATAATTTAGCATATTAATAAATAAGGAGAAGCCATTTGTAGCGTAAGGTCATCTAATAAACCTTAAAGGATAGGATGGATTTTTTCTGAAATTGAAAAGAAAAAAATTAATATGCAAATAGAGAGTGTGTGGACAAAGGAAAAAACCAAAAATTATGGCTTAAATTAACAATGGAATTAAAACCCATCAGTAGGTTTAAGCCCTTTACAACTACTAATTTATAGATTCTATTAAAATATTATATACATGGAAGGTTTATCAAATACATATTAAAAATAGATGAAATAACCAGGAAAATTATGAAGAATTTAATGAAAGAATTCAAATAACAAGTTACAATTTTTAACAATTTGGAACTAATGTCACATGTTCAAAATACAATACAAATTATAAGAAGTCTTTAGTTTATAAGGTTGAAAAGAATGATAAAATGTTACAAATGGAATAATACAATGACAAAAGGATTTTCACCTTAGTCTCTTAACAAAATCAATAGGGAAAATTTTTCCATAACAATACATTTCCCCTCAGGGAAAATAGTCCAAAGAAACTTCCAAGTATCATAATGTGAATAAGAGAACCAATTCTTATAGAAGAGGTGACTAGGGGTGCAACCTTTCCAACCTTTATAGGAAGGAGGGCAAACCCATTAAGAAATTAAGAGGTCCTGGTTCCATAAACAAACTTACAAAAGGTGCATTTGAAAGTGAAACACCAAGTTTTAGTGTACCTAGAAATTCGAATAAAAATAGAATATAAGGTAGAGTCTAATGAAAGAAAATCATTCTAAAGAGGAAAATAAGAACCTTGGGAGAACAATTTTATACCTAAAAAGAGACTACAACCAGAAACCCTAAATGCATTTTTTGAAAATCACATAAAAAATTAGTTAAACAAATTGCAAAGAGGTATAAAAATAATATATTTAAGAAGGATTAATACCATGTAAGTTTAATAAACTCTAACGAATTAAATCTAGTTACAGCTTCGTTTATCTATAGTACATATGACCAATTAATAAAGCTAGAGCTTTATTCTAGTTTCACAACCAAAAGGTGATATCTACGGTTTTAATTAATAAACCCAAAACTGCAAAATGATAAATAAATAATATAAAATATAAAATATAAGAAATTCTATTTCGTTATGAGAATATTAAAATACAAGTTGAATAAATGAGCCTTTACCCAAGAATGGACCATTGCTGAGAGCAATTTTTACCAAGGAAAGGAAAAAATCATGGTACAATTTCACTAATGAAGCTATACACAAACAAATTAAGGGATACATTTAAAAACCCTTGTCTAAATAATTATAGAGAACCTTGTACAAAAAGATGGAGGGAATTTTATATAAATACATAATAGTTCAACTGAACAAATGATATGAGGAGAAATAATCCTTGTAACCAATTTAAATAACTATGAGAGCTGAGTATATGTTTGTAAGAAGTAGAACCCTAGAGAAGCCTTGAAAACCCTAAGGAAATGTACTCCTACGAATTTGTAAAAACAAGGAATATGACTAGTTAAATATAATAGATTTAAAATCATTAAGAATGTAGATAAACATAATCATAACCTCTTGAAAATTTTACTTTATACTTGCAACATGCTTATTTAGAAATTGGGGTTCCAATGCATTTTCACTCAATCAGACTAAATAAGGTTTGAAGAAAGAGAAGGGTCTCAATTGTTTCAAGTTGAAAGAGAATGACAGAGTTAATATTGGTAGGGGAGTAGAGTAGAGCTTTGTCTGCAAACCCAAGTGAAAATAATGGAAAAATAATTTTTGGAACAATGCCAAATGAATTTTCTGGAACCCTAAGAACATATATCCTTGATCAACCAAAGTTTCATCACAACAATCGATTCTAGGGTTCTCATATTTCCATGTTTACACCATGTGAAGGAAGGAGTAATCATACTTGTGGCTTAATGAAATTGTTGATTTTCTAGTAACAAAATAGATTAGAACAATTTTCAATATGATAACTACTTCTAATGATACAATTATTCTTCTTAGAGAATTCAAATCATCAAGAAATTATACTTAGAGAATTTTAACCATAATATTCAGTACAATAGTAGAGATCCCAATGAAATAATAAGACAAGAGACATGAAAATTTTCTTGGGATAGAACCCCACAAGGGGGAAAACCCGATAATATTTCCTTATGAGAGATTGTTCAATTCATCAATTTGTACATATAATTTTCTAGTCAAAATGTCAACCCTTGACCACAATAAATTCCAAGTCAAAAATAAGTTAAAAGAGAGAGAAAAGTCAATGATATTCTCACTGGACAAAGTCTAGTCAAGGGGAAAATGTTTACCTGTAGCTGCTAGTCAAAGGGACAAAATTTGGTCTAGTAATTCCATAGAGAGAGTTTGGTCAAACCATAGAGTTTTACCTACAGTCAATCCTTAGTAAACTCCCATAGAAAAAGTAAGAAATCAGTTAACAGTTGATCCAAGATACCAACAATATTCTACCTACAACCTCTGTCAAACGTTTAGTCAAACAGTAGGGAGAAGAGGCAAGGCAATGAATAGGACATAATTCAAACTTGCATAGTCATATTATTCTTCTCCTCCTTCGCATCTGTGAGCATAGTTTCTTTCTATAATAGATCAAATGATGAGTTGATGTGTTTTCCAAATGAACTCCAATGAATGCCAATATATAGGAGTCATAACAAGTGGGTTTTTACCTTGGGTCAAACCCCATCAAAAGGTCAGGCCAACCTATCAAGTTGAGTTTGACTTGAAAAACTAGAAAGTAAATAATTTCTCTCTTGAATTTTATGATGAAAATACCAACCACAACTATAATTTCTCAACACTCCCTCTTATCTAGGGAGGTAATTTCCATTCTCTCTCTCTCTTAGATGTATAATACTCTACATAAGGAAAGGTTGATATAATCAAATTCATCCCATAAGCCAAAACCAATGACAACAAGGTAATAAAATTCATCCCAAAAGCCAAAACTAATGGCAACAAGGTCAAAACCCTATTGATCATTGGATCAATCTATATAATTCATGAGGCCAAACTCTCCAACCATAAGAAATGGTTTTTGAGTTAAGCACAATGACCTAAGAGAGTAATCAAATCCAATATATATGACCATCCCACTGGGCTCTCAGTAAAAAACAATGACCCAAGTGAGTAATTAGGATCAAACTCTTTGACCATAGTAATGGTTTCTTAGTCAAACCTAGTGACATAAGAGAGTACAAAGGGTCCATCTCCTTCACCGTAAACAAAGGTCTCTCAGTTAAGTTGAATTACAAAAGGGAAGAACCCCTATTTCAATATCAAACTCCATAACTATATGGTCTCTCGGTCCATGATCCAAGGGAGGAAGCCCAATATCAATGTCAAAAGAGTCAATGTCCCCAACCATATGGTCTCTTATTCAAATAAAATTACCTAAGGGAGCAACTCTATACCTTATAACCAACCTCCCCAACCATAAGGCTTCTTTGTCAAACTAAGTGACCTAAGGGAGAAATCAAGACAATATTCCCAACCAGAAACCATGGTTTCTCAACCAAGCCCAATAAATATTGTTATTCTCACAACGGTATACATCCAATGCTCTCTCCCTTCAAGAGGAACTCTTAGTCACTCTAGGCTTCTCATAGAAGAAAGCAAACTCCATTCAAGATAGTGGCTTTGTCAAAACATCAACAACCTACTCATCAATAGAATGTAATCAAGCCTCACAACTCATCATTGGAAAACATCCTAGATACTTGATCTCAATGTGCTTTGACTTGTCATGGAAAAGAAGATTCTTAGAAATTTTTATGCAACTTTTATTGTCACAATATATCACAGTCAATTCTAGCACCTGATCAAACAATATAGCAAACAAATTTCAAAGAAAATTTATTCACAAAATTTTGAATGATCAAATATATACTTAAATTCAGTCATTCTAAGTGCACCCAAGGTATACACCATAATCATCCATGATATCTAAGCTAAAACAACACTAAGAAGTTCTCTTCCTATCTTCAAAACACCCAACTCAATTAGAATCTACAAATAAATGTAGTAGATAATTCAATGAGCCAATCAGTAGGATCAATCAAGTGAGCAATAAAATCTCACAACTTCTTCAAATTTTTCAATATGGGGGTGTCCATGGACTTACATTCCATCATGCCAAGTTTCTGAAGTATCTTCTCGAGGATTTCACCAAGCTTATGCCACACTTTCAATCCCTGGTAGTAATGCATTAGACTAATATCCTTCAATTAGCTCCCACTTGCACTAGACAAGGAGGTCTTCAACCCTTGTTAGAAACATATCACCAACTTATAGTAGTCAAATCAAGGGCTCAGCTGCAATAGATTTGGATTAAAATAACTCTTTTAGAAACCAATACTCAACATCCTAGCCTAAGGTGCTTAACAAAGGGAGAAAATAGCTCTTCATAATATTGTCACTCTGACTGAGGTAATCCTTCACTTTGTACATCTAACCATTTTCGTCATGGAAATCACAAGTGGATTCATTTTTCCATTGACCAAGGCATACTTCAATCTCGTTGATTTGTTTTCTCCCTCTAAGTCCACAACATGAGTCTTTTTGTCACAAGATTTACTTTGTTCTTTCATTCTTTTAATCTACTGTCACAAGCTTGGAAGCCTTCTTATGAACCCACAACCTTCACTAGGAGGTCATGGAATAACAAATACAACCAAGTAAGATATACAAATACAAGAGATTAATAGAAACAATAACAATCGTAATAAACAAGAGAGGGATTTATAAAACATAATTATCTTTTAAGAACATGTCAATTCCCTCTTGACCTTTGAATTCTTGCATCCAAATTGTAAATCAACCTTTTCAACATCATCATCATGATTACATTCCTTCCTTTCAAAAGACATGGTTTCTTCTTTTAGTAGAAATGATCAATCATCAGACCTAAGATCTTGTCCATAAACCCTACGATTTTCCTTATTCAATATTTGTTGCTTACAAGCGTATTCAAACCCTTTCAATTGTTTAAAAACAAGATAACATTTATGATATCAAATCCATTATTTTCATTGTTCAATCAATCATCCTTGATATTATAAAATAAGGTAGCTCGACTTCTTCAAATCATTGATGCAATGTATTTCATCATGGTAGATATTCATACCCAAGTACTTAAATCACATCAATATCTTACAGAAAACATAGATATTTATAAATAATAGGTTAATCCAACATCATAGGTCTTCTATGATAGGGTAATATCGAAATTACAAGAGCTTTGATATTCATATTTGAAGAGGGACTCAGTTTCTTTTCCACTGCAGGCAAGATTTTTTGAAAAGTATAATCTAATGATAGTGATTCCTTTCTTCCATCTATCAAAACTGACCATCCATGGTTTATGAATCACACTACAACATCATCTTATTTAAATATTTTGACACATGAGTAAGATCACATATTTTCTCGCGTGCCTATATTGTTATGAACCAATGCCCTTAATGCCATATGTTAAAAATATCAAAAACATTCCTTTAACATTCATGTCTGTCCTCAAGGGTTTCCTTATAGTTCCATGAATTTCACAAAGTATCCAACATAAATAGTTTCAGGTCTCATTACATATCTATAACCAAAATTATATTTGGTCCTCATAAATAGTATACAAGAATGAGCCAAAGGAACTAAGAAATTATAGTTAGAAAATTGAGTGATGATGCATACCCTTTACAAATTTCTAGCTTTGTTGGACTCTAAAATTCATGTCCCAAGTAGAAGAAAAAGCTTGATTGGAAGCTAAACTTCATTCTTGGACACTATTAGATCAGATGAAAAAAATGTATTATCATATGCATCTTCATTCCTTGACTTCCTGTGAGAAGGTTAATTAAGATCGATTGTAGATGCATGTTGCTTCCCTTTCTTTTATCAGTCATTATATCTTCCAATACATATGTTTTAATAGTGACAATATATGTGGTAATGAAAACATTGAACATATGACATGTCCCTTCTTTCTTGAGAGTGAGGAGGAGGTATTTTTCCTAAAGAAGATCCTCTTTGTGCATTTCTTTGAAATTTGCCAAAATTTCTTCTTTCTTTGTTATTATTTGAGTGGGCTACAAATGCTTGAGAATATTCATCCTAGGGACTTTGAATGTTTCCTTTTGACATGAGCCTAGATTCTTCTTGAGTGAAAGAATCCCATAGTTTTTGAAAAGTAGGGGCATTTTCTCTGACATTGATACTTGATGCAAAATAATCCCAAGAGTTGGGCAGACCATTGAGTGCTACAACTAGTAATTCATTATTAAGTACAATTTCATCAATGACATTGACTTGACCTCTTAATTGAGGTATTATTACGAAGTATGATTCCATTGTATCATTCTTTTTCATCTTAACATCACGAAGTTGATTCCTTGGAATTATATATTGTCCAATGTTGTTGATGGTGTATAATCTAATGAGAGCATCATACATTTTCTTGGAAGTTTCATGATCAACAATATAAGGAATTATATGATCTCTAATAGATTCTACAATGGTTCTTATGGCCAAGATGTAATTTTCTTTGAACTTATATTTTCCTGGTTAATCAACTTGTTCACTAACTTTACCTTCCATGATATCCAAGAATTTATTCCTTGCAAGAACAAGGTCAATTCTAGTCTTCCATTCTCTGAAGTTTGTAGCTCCCTTATGTTTTATTTTGTACCTTCATGAAGGAATTCATGATGAATATAATCAAACAAAAAGAAATATGAAGGATAGGTTCTCTTCAAAGTTATCTCAATGATCTTCTCCTTCACCAAAGATCTGATACCATGTTGGTTTTCTAGTAACAAAATAGACTAGAACATTTTTCAGTCTAATAACTACTTCTAATGACACAATTCTTCTTCTTAGAACATTCAAAAAATCAAGTAGTTATACTTACAAAATTTCAACCATAAATTCAGTAGATCAATAGAGATCATAATGAAATAATAAGACAAGAGGCAATAAAATTTTCTTGGGACAAAATTCCATATGGGGAAAACCCAGTAATCTTTCCTTATTAAAAAACAATTTGCACATCTAATTTTCCCAATTAAAAAAGGAACCCTAGACCATAATAAATGGGAAGTAAAAATAATTCAAAAGGGAGAGAAAATTCAAAAATCTTCTCACTGGTCATATTATGGTCATGGGGTTGAATTCAGGCTAGTAGTCACTGGTTAAAGGGAAAAAATTTGGTCCTCAAATTCCACAGGGAGAGTTTAGTCAAACCACAGAGTTTGACCTGCATGCAACCCTTAGTCAACAGCCAAGAGAAAGAAAGAAATTGGTTAATAGCTGGTCCAAGATACCAAGAATATTCAGTCTCCAACCTCAGTCAAAATATTATTCAAACAATAAAGAAAAGAGCCGATCAAACACTGGTCAATGTAGAGGACAAGAGTCAGACTTTGTTGGTTATATTCTTCTTCTCGTTTTTCACATGTGTTAGTCGATCATCTTGCTAGAACAAATTGAACAATGGGTTGACATGTTTTCCAAATGAAATCCAACAAATGCCAATATATAGGAGTCATAAAAAGTGGGTTTTGACCTTGGGTCAAACCATTTCAAATGGTGGGGTTGACCTGACAACTTGAGGTGGACATGGATAGATAGAAAATAAATAATTTCTTTCTTGATTTTGATGGTGCAAATACCGGTCACGGCTACAATTTCTCAAGAAAATTATGCCATGAATACAAAAGGGACCACATAACAAGTCCCTTTCACTGCCACATCGAATGCAGAGAGAGTCTATATATACTTATGTGGCTATAGACATTAAAACAAAAATTTTATATACCACATATAAAGGATTAAGCACTAGTGCAATAGAGATATGTTTAATTTCCACAAATAAGACATATATAAAATGAATATCGATGTTCCTCGAGTGTTTGGGTTTGACTAACACTTGGAAGTATTTAAACTATGAACGTGGATATGTTTAACATGAAAAGGACTCTAAGTTTATAAAGATAGTAATAACATATTTTAAAAACCAAATCTTAGTATAAAATGTAAAGGAGAAGGGGTAAAAACCTATGTGGTCTTGTTGCAACGACAATTGTTTCAAGGTATACATATATTGCATAATAAATCAATGTGTAAGCAATTCTTAGAATATGGATATGTATATTGAATTGGTTATTATAGTAACTTTAATAGGGAATTTATGAAAGTATGTAAACCTATTCTAATACATTTTCATTGTAATAAAGACATAGATTAAGGTGGGTTAGAAGACTTTATACTGAGAGTAAGAATTGTAGAAAATTTGTGATAGGTTAACCCGATAATGCAATATAAATCAAAGCAGAATAATATAACCTACTTCTACTATCAATTTGCGGAAGCTTAAAGATCGAGCTGAACAATATAACCAGAAGAAGAAGAACCAATGACACAAATGAAAATACTTTAGGAAAAGTCTCAAATAAAACCCCACACTATTGTATTATCATACATGGTAGAAATACATAGGAATTATACAAAGCCTTAGCTCTCACAGCTAGCCAGCTCTTAGTACAATCCTCACAGATGCTCACAAGAAATCTTGGCTTCTCTCCAGCCTTCCTCTCTGCCCTCCAAGCTCCTATTTCCTTGTGCTATTCCTTGTGGATGATTTTCCTATTACCAAGTGGAAAAACAAGCCTTCAAAACTACGCAATCCTCAACGATGAATCCTTGACTGCATGCATGAGTTTTCTCCATGAGAAAACACATGCAACTGATAGTACACTATCCTTGAACATTAATCTCAGCTGGGTCTTTCTCATAATAGACATGAATGAGTTTCTAATGAGGGAAACTTCAGTTAACTGGAGTAGCACTAGTTGAGTACATTAATGCATCAACTGACTGTTAACTCACTATTAGTTCCTCAAACAGTTTGGAACTAATTTAACTAGACTTAACTCAGTAAATTGAGTTAACTAATTACAACTCAAATATAACTCAATCTTATCTCCTTAATTTAAAGGATAACACTTGCATGACTTCAGAAAGACTTCTAACTTGAATTTCTCCAACTAATTAATTTAAAAATAAATTAATTAATTATTTCCAAGTAGATGTTAAGACCAAATTCGATTTTAATTCACAATTTAATTCAAGGATAATTAATTTGGAATATTCTTGTTGCCATATTTCAACACTCCCTCTCAACAAGAAAGGGATTCAATCCTGTCTCTATGGAACTCAAATCTACACTTTGACAATGCCTTTGTCAAAATGTCAACATCTTGCTCCTATATTGAAATATACTGCAGCAACATGATCCTCCTCGCTACACAGTCTCTGAGATGATAATACCAGATGTTGATGTGCTTGGACCTATCATGAAATACTGGATTCTCAAAGAGTTTGATACAACTCTTATTATCACAATAGATAACAGTTGGATCCATCCTCTGATCAAACAAACCAACTAGGATTTTCCGCATCTAGATGGCCTCACATGCTGCCTAACTTGCTGCCATGTATTCTTCCTCTGTCCAGCTGACCGCAACCAACCTTTGTTTCCTATTGTACCAAGAAACTGCCACTGACCCAAGGTTGAAAATACCTCATGATGTGCTCTTCTAATCTGATGGAATCCCTGCCCAATTTGCATCAGTGAAGCCCTATAGCTTCACTCCCTTTGTCCGTCTATACCATAATCCATACTGAGATGTGCCTCTGAGGTATCTCAATACATGCTTTACCTCCTTCCAAAACATCTTGGTAGGTTGAATCATCGCTTGACTCATCTGGTTCACCGCATAGCACAAATTTGGTTGTGTGTTCATTAGGTACATCAATGAACCCACAAGATGTCTGTACATAGTATCCTCTACCACTTCTCTTGAAGCAGAAACCTCCTTCCTCCAGTTACTTACTAGATGAGTCTACATGGGCTTGCACTTCTCCATGTGGAATCCCTTGAGTATCTCGTTGGCATACTTTCCCTGAGACAAACAACTCCCCATCCTTTTGCCACACTTCCATGATAAGGAAGTAATGCATGAGACCCATGTCTTTCATCTCAAATTCTCTTGCAAGGTCCTCCTTGCAAGACACGATCAATTGATCATCACCAGTCAATATGAGATCATCAACATAAAGTATGATGATCAACAGCTTGCCTTCCACCACGATGCGGTACAGGTTCGCATCCACTTCACTCTTTGTGAAGCCCAACCCAATGAAGTAGTTATCTATCCTAGTGTACCAAGCACGAGGTGCTTGCTTTGGCCTATACAACGCTCTCTTGAGTCAACACACATGTAACTCACGATCGAATGTCTCAAAACCTTACGGCTGCTATATGTACACCTCTTCCTCAATCTGGCTATTGAGGAATGCAGTCTTCACATCCATCTGATGGATCTTCCAACCCATCTGTGCTGATAGTGCCAACATAGATCTGATAGATGAGTACCTTGCGACAGGAGCAAAAGTCTCCTCATAGTCAATTCCCTCAACATGTGAAAAGACACAAGCAACAAATCTTGCCTTGTGCTTCTCCACACTACCATTAGTACCTTGCTTTACCTTGTAATGCCAATGTGAAATCACAACTGAATTTTCCTCCGGTCTTGGGACCACATCCCAAACACTGTTACGGACTATGGAGTCATACTCCTCCACCATAGCATCAACTGAAATTGGCTGCTGCACTGCTTCCTCAAAGGAATATGGCTCAGTCTCAACACATTCCCCATCAAGGGCCATGTATCTAGTGTACCTCTTAGGTGACCTCCTCTGTCTACGATGAGAATATGGTGCTCCCACATTCTCTCTCGCATCCTCCAAGAATTTGTCAGCTTCTCTTGTGCACTTCCTTCCATCTCTAGAAGACTTTGCGTGAGTAGATGTCTCCACTCCTGGAACCTCTGCGTGTGGTTTCTCCACATCATTCTGAGGGTCCTCCTCCTTAAGAACCAACAGTTCCTCCATAGCTTGTAGTTGGAGCTCCCTTTCAAGGGAAACTCACATGGCATTCTGCTCATCAAAGTTGAGATCTCTGCGAATCACTATCCTCCAACTGGTAGGAAAGTACACTTGATAGTTTTGAGGTGTATCAGTGTACCCCAAAAATATCCCCAACTCTGTTGTTGGCTCAAGCTTCTTCTGTGCATCCTTTGTCACATGGAAATATACCGATGAGCCAAAGATCTTGAAGTGACCCACATCTGGTCTCTTACGGAAGAAAGCTTCCTCTGGTGTCTTCATCCCAAGTATGCGATACGGGCTTCTATTCTGCAAATAGACCACTGTGTTGCATGCCTCAGCCCACAAGTGAAGTGGTAGGCCTTGGTCATGCAAAATTTCCTGTGCTTCCCCTATAATAGTTCTATTCTTCCTCTCGGCCACCCCATTTTTCTGTGGGTTATGAGGTGCCATCAACTCTCATTTAATTCCTTCCACTACACAGAAGTCCTTAAACTCTTGAGAGACATATTCTCCACTATTGTCGCTTCTCAAGGCCTTGATCTTCTTCCTTGACTCTTTCTTGACAAAATCTTTTAACTCACAAAACTTTGAAGGCTTAGTTCTTCTTTTGCATGAAATAAATCCAGCATTTACGAGAAGAGTCATCATTGAAAATCACATAATACCTTTGCTTCGCTGTGTATGCCATCGAGAATGGTCCACACAAATCAGTATGAACTCACTCTAAGATAGCCTCTACTCGACTGTCTCAATCATGAAAGGAAGACTTGGTGTACTTTCCCAAGGTACAACCTTTGCATGTGTCAACTTGCTCAAGTTTTCCTTTGGGAAGTCCTATAGATATTTGTTGCATTATCTTCAAAGCACCATGATGCAAATGGCCCAACCGCATGTGCCACAACTCGCCAATGTCTTGGCTTTGCACCAATTCTGCTTTCGTACTCAATGTTGCACAATCATATACCTCTAGTTTATAGAGATTCTTTACCTGAATCCCTATCCTCTTGGTCTGACCCATGTCTATGTGTCTTAAGAGCACCTTTCCTTTACTAAAGACAAAATCGTAGCCTTTTTCCTCCAACATCATGACCGATACCAAGTTCTTCTTCAGTCTAGGCACATACATCACATTTTTCAAGGTGAGAGGAGCTCCATGCTCCCTCTGAAACTTTTCCCACTCTTGAAACACTATACCTTCCATCATCACCCATCTCTATGCGCATCTTTAGGTCTTTCTCCTCCAAGGCACTGAATAATTTTTTATCACCGGTCATGTGGAATGAGGCTCCACTGTCAAGATACCAGACACAACCCATCATCAATGACACCATGCATGCGATGAGGGTAAAGTCCATTTCAAACTGAGAGACTAATGCCTCACCTTCCAATCCTTCCGAGGATCCCTTCTTGGACTTCTTCGATGGGCAATTAGTTGCATAATGTCCCATCTTGTGACAATTAAAGCATATTACTTTAGACATGTTGCCCTTCTTCCCTCATGAGAAGAATTCGATTTGAAATGGGAAGCCTTCCCCTTTCCTTTCCTTGCCTTACTTTCTAGGGCCAAATTTTCATCATCATCATTCTTGGATGATGAACCATTTCGTGTGCTCCTCCTGATCTCCTCCTGCATAAGATCTGACCACAGTTGTTCCCAATCCGGTAGTTTCTCCCCTCCATTCACAGAGTCTTGTTAGCTATTCCAACTCTTTGGAAGGCCAAGGAGAGTGAGGCTCACCATATCATCATCGACAGTAGTTATTCCCACGCTGCCAAGCTCATCTCTACAGGTGGTGAGCTTGTTCAGATATGTGGAAATAGTATTGCCCCTCTCCATCTTGATTCTTCGAAGCTTATCCTTGAGTGCCAATTTCCTATGGTCAATATTGTTCTGGTATAGGTCCTTCAATGTCTTCCACATTGAAAATGGAGTATCATTCCCATGGAGACTCGAGACAATATGGTCTTGAACTCCCTCAAGGATGATCCGTCTCGCCTTTGCCACACACTTTTTCCACTTAGCCAACTATTGTGCATTAGTTGAACCTGGCTTTGGGATTTCTTGATCAATGAATTCCTTTAAGCCATTGTCTTTTAATACAACCTTCATTCTATCATTCCATGCTATGTAATTCAAGCTACCTTCCAATGCATACTCAAGCCTCAAGCCCTAGAACGCCATTGGATAACCTTGAAGTATGATATGAATTTGATTTGCACCTGCAACCTTGAACTTCAAACTTTGAATTCTCTTCTCAGTATGCTATTCACAGTTTCGATACCATGTAGAAAATATGTGATAGGTTAACCTGATAATGCAATGTAAATCAAAGAAGAATATTATAACTTACATCTACTATTAATTTGTGGAAGCTTAAAGATCGAGCTGAACAATATAATGAGAAGAAGAAGAATCAATGGCAAAAAAACACATGAAAATACTTTGGGGGAAGTCTCACATAAAACCCCACACTATTGTATTATCATACATGGTGGAAATACATAAGAATTATACAAAGCCTTAGCTCTCACAACTAGCCAACTCTCAGTACTATCCTCACAGATGCTCATAGGAAATATTAGCTTCTCTTTAGCCCTCCTCTCTTCCCTCCAAGCTCCTACATCCTTGCACTGATCCTTGTGGATGATTTTCCTATTACCAAGTGGAAAAACATGCCTTCAAAACTGTGAAATCCTCAAGGATGAATCCTTGACGGCATTCATGAGTTTTCTCCATGAGAAAATACATGCAACTGATAGTAGACTATCCTTGAACATTAATCTCAATTGGGTCTTTCTCAGAATAAACATGCATGAGTTTTTGATGAGGGAATCTTCAGTTAACTGGACTAGCACTAATTAAGTGCATTAATGCATCAACTAACTGTTAACTCACTATTAGTTCCTCAAATAGTTTGGAACTAATTTAACTGGACTTAACTCAGTAAACTGAGTTAACTAATTACAACTCAAATATAACTCAATCTTATCTCCTTAATTTAAAGGATAACACTTGCATGACTTCAGAAAGACTTATAACTTGAATTTCTCCAACTAATTAATTTAAAAATAAATAAATTAATTATTTCCAAGTAGCCATTAAGACTAAATTTGATTTTAATTCACAATTTAATTCAAGAACAAATTAAATTGGAATATTCTTGTTTCCATATTTTAACAAGAATAAGAGTAACTTAGTATGTCATGAGTACCTACATCAATAAAAATGCATACTGGAAAGGACTAATTGTAGTTGAAATATAAATGAAAAATAATAAAGGAAACCTTTGTGTTTAAAGGTTAAGGTTTGATTTGCAACTGTGAATTTGTAAAAGAAAAGTGGATAGTGATTAGAAAATATAGGAAATTATTAAAGTATAGATAAAGAGGATGCTATATGAGTATTGCATCTAAATTTAAAATAAAAATAAAAATAAATTTTGTTTAGAGAGGTATATTACATTTGTGATATGGATCCAATATGTTGACTAGTTATGGAAAGATACCCTCAGTTAGGTATGGATTTGTTTTATGGGATGGGTGGATAAATTTGTTGTAGGGATAATGGAATGGACATGTTACAAAATTTGATATGATATTTTTCGAGCTATGATTGATCCAAACTTAAAAAGGAATGCAACAACTTACAGATATAATCATAAACACGGAGATGTGGAAGAAAAACACTTCATTTCATTAATGGAAAAACATTGAAATATGGTTACAAATAGAATGGAAATAAGATAGCTCGGTCGATGTTAACTCATCTCTAAGGAGAGATGTGGCAGATACATGCCTCTGAACTATGTTACAATGAGGCTCAAAGGACTATTTATTATTGAGAAACAATGGAAAACCTTAAACATGGAAAAACCTAATCCTATGCGATGAAGCACCAAAACTATGGGCCCCATTTGGGTAAATTGGTACATCAACTTCCTGGGGTCGTAACTTTGGCATATGATCTCCATTTGGCTATCATAATACCTCGCTTCTAAGATCTTGAAGAGAACACTGAAAAAAAATAGGAAAGTTGGTTTAGGACATTTTCGGTCTCTCCATTTCCCTAAAAACATTGCTAGAACCTCAAAACGGCTCCAGAAGGACCCAAAAAGTTACCAAAAATAGTAAACTATGCTACAATTAAGGAAATTGAAAAACTAAAAGGGACAATGTTGGGGGTCCAGGTGGAATAGGAAGGTGGCCACCAAAATCCACTTTGATCATACCTCCCCCCTTAGGAAGCAATGGTCCCCCTTACATTGAGTGCCTCCATGAGATGGGGAAAATTCTGCAGAACTTGGTCGCTAGTGAGCCACTTGCCTTGGTGAAGGAGTTGGCCAGCTTTGACAAACCGATATAGTTGGATCTTCTGCTGGTGAGTGCTCTTGACCTCTGTGTCGATGATCCAATCAGTGGTGGCTTGTTCCATGCTGTCTAGGTTTATATCTATTGGTGTGATTTGTTCTGCAATGTATGATGTGTCCAGCAATGGTGGGAAGTATGGCCGAAGGTGATCTACATTGAACACTGGGTTCAAACCAAGGAATGGTAGGATGTTGAGCTCAAAGGCATTGTCACCGACAGCCTTGGTAATGGTATATGGCCCATATTAGAGCGGGCAAAGCTTGCAGTGGGGCCCAACAAGGCGCTCTTTCTGCAAATGAAGCCAAACTTTCTTGCCCACCTGGAAGTTGTGCGGTACTCGATGTTGATCATGGTTCTACTTGTACTTAGAATTAGATCTATCCAATATACAATCGACCTATTGGCAGATGTGTTGAATGTGCTCAATGAAGTTTTTAGCCCTTTTAGCTTTAGACTGCACGTGAGCTGAACCTACCTTAGTGGATGTAAATGGTATGGCCACATCAATGGGGCATAATGGATGAAATCCCAGCCCTACCTGAAAGGGGCTGTGGCCTGTTGAGCTGTGGAGAGCTATGTTGTAGTTGTGTTGGACAGAGGGGAGACTTTCATCCCATGTGTGTGGATGCTTTGAGTTGTACATGCATAGAATGTGTACGATCGTTCTATTGACAATATGTGTTTGGCCATCAGTTTGGGGATGGAAAGGCCTGGACTTTGTGAGTTTTGTATCCATCATCGACCAAAGACTTGACAAAAATGCACTCAGGAATTTTTTGTCCCAATCTGAGATAATGGAATATGGGATCCCAAGGTGTACCCACACTCGCTCAAAGAATAGCTTAGCAGTGGCATCTACTGAGATACTCTTCTTGCAGGCCGCGATGATAGCCATCTTAAAGAATCTGTCGATGACCACAAAAACACAATCATTGTTGTACTTAGTAGAAGGAAAGCCCGACATATAATCCATGGAGATGGATTCCCAAGGCCGGTTAGGAGTAGGTACAGGAGTATATAGGCCTTGCTTCTTGATGGTTTGTTTCGTAATGATGCAAGCGGTGCAGGATCTAATGTACTTCCCAACATCCTAACAAAGTTTCAGTCAAAAAAAATACTTCTGCAATACTGCCATTGTTTTCTCTACTACAAAATTTCTAGTGACCCAACTGTAGTGCACCTCCAAAATCATCTTAGCATGCTCACTTGAAGGAACACATATGTTTCCCAAGTGGCATAACAGTGCATCCTGAAGCTGAAAATTTGAAACTTTCTTCCCTTGCAAGAGTGTCTGGTATATGCTGCCAAATTCTGGATCACTCTTGTAAACATGCAGCCACTCAATGTCTCTTTCCCATAGGAATCGAGCACAGTGATCAATGCTATGGCTAGTGGTTTACTGAGGCAATCAATGACATTATTGGTTTTGCCCTTCTTATACTTAATTTTTAAATGGAACTGTTGCAGATAGGTAAACCATTTATGATGGTGATTGTTCTGCAACTTCCCTTGTATCTATATGAACTGTAGAGGCCAGTGGTCTGTGCGGATGGTTGTTTCCTTCCCCAGAATGTAATGCTTCCATTGATGATAGGCCTACATAATGGAATACATTTCTTTGTCGTATGTGGGGTACTTTCAAACTGTGTCTGAAAGCGTCTCACTGTGGTAAGCCACTAGATGCCCATGTTGAGTAAGAACTACCCCAATAACATAGTGAGAGGCATGTGTCTCAATCTCAAATGGTTTTTTTAGGTCTAGTAATGTGAGAACTCGCACAGAACAAAGGTGATTGTTCAACTCAGAGAGTGCTCATTGCTAGGTTTTAGACCAAAATAACTTTACTTTTGCTCCATGCTTGGTGAATTGACTTAAAGGCCAAGTGATATGAGAGAACCCCAACACAAACCTCCGGTAGAAATTGGCAAGACCCAAAATGATGTGGAGCTTCATTAGAGTCGTTGGTGCTGGGCAATATTGATTGAATTGTATCTTGGATGGGTCCACATGTACACCCTCCTCATCAATGATGTACCCAAGATATTGAACCTGGTCCAGGCCAAAGGTGCATTTCTCGAAGTTATCACACATATTGTGTTGTTGAAGGGTTTGAAGGACCTGCCGAATATGGTGGAGGTGTTCTTCCTAGCTCTAGCTGAAGATCAAGATGTCATCTAAATACACCACCATGACTGCATTGGTGAAGGGATGCAAGATGTCATCCATTAGTCTCATAAAGGTTGCAGGGGTGTTCGCCAACCAAAATGACATGACCAACTAATCAAAAAGGTCCTCCTTTAATTTCAACGTAGTCTTCCACACATCGGAGGGTTTGATAGGCACCTGGTGATAACCTGAATTCAAGTCAATCTTGTTGAAATATTTGACCCCCTTGATCTGGTCCAGAAGGTCATCAATCTACAGGATTAGGTGCCTATTGTGGACAATGATCTTGTTCAGTGCCTGATAGTCAATACAGAGTCTCCAGGTCCCATCCTTCTTCTATACCAATACAATTGGGCTCCCACAAGGTGATGATCTTGGCCTAATGTGCCCTTTCTACAGTAGTTCCTGAGTCTGCCTCTTGATCTCACCGTTCTCCAAAAGAGAGCACCGATAGATCGGTCCATTAGGCAGTGGCACACCTGGGGTTAGATTGATGGAGTGCTTGACCTCACAGTGCAGAGGTAACCCTATGGGTGAGGCAAAAATTTTATTATACTCCTCCACAACCTTGTCCATCTATTGTTGCTGTGTAGAGGAGCCCTGCCTAAATGCCGTGGCCACAACCTTCTTCTTGCATTGCGGGCGAATCATAAGGAAAACAAATTTGCTAGTCTGGGAAATGATCTTACTGCATTGCTTTGCAATTATCAAAGAGATGGTGGTAGGCAGGGCTACCTCCTGTATCTTATATGACTTATTAGCCAAAGTAATAATCACAGAGCGAGGTCTAGACTCATATGCTGCATGTTTCTTCCATAAGTATGGTTATCCTAACAATACAACAGAAACTTCAAAAGGAGCAATGTTACACAATACTTCATCTGTAAAGGGCTTGATGCTATAGGGAAGGCAGCAGTACCGGCTGACGGAAAGTTCTCGTCCTTGGTGAAACCACCCAATGGTGTATGATTATGGATGTGTTGTAGTATTTAGGCCTAGCCGCTTCATGAATTCTGTTGAAATGAGGTTCTTATGACTCCCGCTATCGACAATGAACTGCAACAGAGAACCCTTCATCCACATTTGTGAGTGGAAGAGGCATTCCCACTCCTCTAGATCTTCAGGCTTAATTTTCTGGATCTTTGCGGTTGCCACGGTGGCACTGGGATCTGCATCAATGATCTGCTTCCCTTTGTTAGTACCCTTATCAAGTTCTGATTCAGAGTCAGAACGTGCATCTGATTCGGAAGCCTTAAGCTTGGCCACTAGTGACTACTTGGCCTGACACTCATATTGTGAGTGGAGCTGTTATGAAACTCACACTAATTTCCCGTGTCCTTCTGTCTTTGTGGTGTTGTTCTTTTCTTGCAGCTTTAGTGCGTTTTCCTAGGTAGACCTCCCTTGGATTGGTCCCTTGTTTTGTGGTTTGGGGGTGCCTTTTCCTTGCTTTGGATTCAGAGCTCCAAATTCCTGCTTCTTCTGTGTAAACTTCTGCTCAATCTTTACAACGTACCAATACACCATGCTGAGCAAGGAAATGTCCAGGAACTCCATCTCGTCCTGGATTTACTTGTGTAGATAGTTGTGGTAGTTGAGCACCAAATGCCACTTAGTATCCTTGATACCCAGCTTTTTGCGAAGGGTATGGAAAGTATTTGTGAACTTTGACACATCTTGGTCCCTTCCCTGTCGTAGTGTGGTCCACTTTATGTATTTATATTCATAGCTACGGACAGGGTAATATTGTTCCTTGATGGACTCTCAAAAAGAATTACAAGTGGGTGCAATTGAAAACATTGAGGGTTCACTCTCATCATTTTGTTCATAGTAGGTTTCCCACCAATCCTTGATGTGTGGGGTGGCTTTGAGAAGTGCAAATGTAATCTTTTCTCGATTGGAAAATTCATGAACTGAAAAATATCCTTCCAATAGATTTAACCATTTATCTATGACGTCTGCATCTATCAAGCCTTCGAATATGGGAATATCGAAGTTAACTTGTACCTTAAAGGGAGTGGCACCTCCAGAGTGGCTGCTGGATGAAGATGCATTGCTTATGGGTGTCTGTCGAAGGATCTGGGCAAAGTTATCCAGCATCGCATCCCTCTATCACTTGAGAGCTTCTTCGAGAAACATTTTGAAAGGATCTCCAACCCCCTCGTCTTTATTTTCTTTCACTCATCGGGTTTTCAGAGGCTGATCCTATAATGGTTCAACTAGATTGAGCCCTAATTCCTTATACCATGACCTCGTTGGGGACATGCAAAGAAAAGCGAAGAATGAGCAGAGCTCTCTGATACCACTAATTCAAACTTAAACAAGAATGAAACAACTTACAGATATAATCATAAACATAGAGATGCGACAGAAAAATACTTCATTTCATTAATGGAAAAACACTTAACTATGCTTACCAACAGAATGTAGATAATATAGCTCAGGCGATGTTAGCTTATCTCTGATAAGAGATGTCACAGGTACATGCCTCTAAACTGTGTTACAATGAGGTTCAAAGGCCTATTTATTATTGAGAAACAATGGAAAACCCTAAACATCAAAAAACTTAACCCTAGGAGATGAAGCACCAAAACAATGGGCCACCTTTGGGTAAATTGGTACATCAACTTCCCAGGGTCGTAAATTTGGCATACGATCTCTATTTGGCTATCATAATACCTTGTTTCGAAGATATCAAAGAGAGAGCTGAAAACAAATAGGTAAGCCCATTTGGGACATTTTTTGTCTCTCCATTTTCTCTAAAAACATTGCATGGGCCTCAAGACGGCTCCTAAAGTTTAGGACTTGAAAAACTACCAAAAATAGTAAACTATGCTACAATTAAGGAAACCAAGAAACTGAAAGAGACAATGTTGGGGGTCCAAGTGGAATAGGAAGGTGGCCACAAAATCTACCTGGATCATTTCTTCCCCCCTTAGGAAGTAACAGTCCCCATTGCATTGAGTGCCTCCATGAGATGGAGAAACCTCTGTTGAACTTGGTCCCTGGTGAGCCACTTGCCTTGGTGAAGGAGTTGGTTAGATTTGACAACCCAATATAGTTGGATCTTCTACTAGTGAGTGCTCTTGATCTGTGTGTTCATGATTCGATCTGTGGTGGCCTATTCCATGCTGTCTGGGTTTAGCTTTTATTGGTGTGAGTTGTTCTGCAATGTCAGATGTGTCTAGGAATGGTGGGAAGTATGGCCGAAGACAATCTACATTGAACACTGGGTGAAGACCAAGGAACAGTGAGATGCTGAGCTCGAAGGCATTGTCACCGACGAACTTGGTGATGGTGTATGTCCCATATTGGAGTGGGTGAAACCTGCGGTGGGGCCCAACAAGGTGTTCTTTCTGCAAATGAAGCCAAACTTGTTTCCCACCTAGAAGTTGTGTAGCACTCGATGTTGATCATGGTGTTTCTTGTACTTAGAATAGGATATTTCCAATATATCATGGACCTGTTGGTGGATGTGTTGAATGCACTCAATGAAGCTATTAGCCCTTTCAGCTTCGGACTACACGTGAGCTGAACCTACCTAAGTGGATGTAAATTGTATAGCCACATCAATGGGGCATAATGGTTAAAATCCCAACCCTACCTCAAAGGGGATATGGCTTGTTGAGCTGTGGAGATCTCTATTGTAGCTATGTTGGACATAGGGGAGACTTTCATCCCATGTGTGTGGATTCTTCGAGTTGTAGATGTGCAGAATATGTATGATCATTCTTTTGACAACCTTTGTTTCGACATTAGTTTGGGGATGGAAAGATGTAGACTTAGTGAGTTTTTTATCTAGCATCGACCAAAGACTTGACCAAAATGCACCGAGGAATCTGCTATCCTGATTTAAGATAACAGACTGTGGGATCCCAAAGTGAACTCACACTCGCTCAAAGAATAGCTTAGCAGTGGCCTCTGCTGAGATACTCTTCTTGTAGGCCTCCATGATGGCCATCTTATAGAATCTACCGAAAACCATGAAAATGCAATCGTTGTCATGCTTGGTAGAAGGAAGGCCTAACATATAATCCATGGAGACAGATTCCCAAGGTCGGTTAGGAGTAGGCAGATGAGTATACATGCCTTGCTTCTTGATGGTTGGTTTGGTTGTGATGCAGGCGATGCAGGATCTAATGTACTTCCCAACATCGTGATGAATTTTTGGCCAGTAAAATTACTTCTGCAATACTGCCACTATTTTCTCTACTCCAAAATTTCTAGCGACCTGACCATAGTGAGCCTCCAAAATCCTTGGCATGCTCACTTGAAGGAACACATATATGTCCCAAGTGGCATAACAGTGCATCCTAAAGGTGAAATTTTGAAACTTTCTTCCCTTCCAGGAGTGTCTGGTATATGCAGTCGAATTCTGGATCGCTCTTGTAAACATGTAGCCACCATGATGTCTCATGCCCATAGGAGTCGAGCACAATGATCAACGCCATTACCAGTGATCTACTGAGGCAATCAACAACATTATTGGTGTTTCCCTTATACTTAATGTTCAAATGGAACTATTGCAGATAGGTGGACCATTTGTGATGGTGATCATTATGCAACTTCCCTTGTGTCTGTATGAACTGTAGAGGCCTGTGATCTATGTGGATGACCATTTCCTTCCCCAAAATGTAATGCTTCCATTGATGACGGGCCGGCACAATGGAATACATTTCTCTGTCATAAGTGGGGTACTTTCAAACTTTGTATGAAAGTGTCTCGCCATGGTAAGCCACTCGATGCCCATGTTGAGTAAGATCTGCCCCAATAGCATAGTCAGAGGAAATTGTCTCAATCTCAAATGGTTGTTTCAGGTTTGGTAATGTGAGAACTGGTGCAGAACAGAGGTAATTCTTCAACTCAGAGAGCACTCATTATTGGGTTTCAGACCAAAATAACTTTGCTTTCACTCCACCCTTGGTGACTTGACCTAATGGCCAAGTGATATGAGAGAACCCCAACACGAACCTGTTGTAGAAATTTCCAAGACCCAAAAAGTGGTGGATCTCTATTAGAGTGGTTGGGGTTGGCCAATCTTGAATGACTTGTATCTTGGATGGGTCCACATGTACACCCTCCTCATGAATGATGTACCCGATATATTGAACCTAGGTCAAGCCAAAGGTGCATTTCTCCTTGTTAGTACACGGATTGAGTTGTCAAAGGGTTTGAAGGACCTGCCGAATATGGTGTAGGTGTTCTTCCCAACTTTGGCAGAAGATCAAGATGTGATCTAGATACACCACCATGAATGCATTGGTGAAGGTCTGCAATATGTCGTCCATCAGTTGCATGAAGTTTGCAAGGGTGTTTTTCAATCCAAATGGCATGACCAACCATTCGAAATGGCCCTCCTTTAATTTGAAGGTAGTCTTCTGCACATCGGAGGGTTCGATAGGCACCTAGTCATAACCTAACTTCAAGTCAATATTGATGAACTATTTGGCCACCTTGAGCTGGTCCAGAAGATCATCAATCCATGGGACTGGGTACCTATTCTAGATAGTGATCTTTTTCAGCCCTCGATATTCAATACAGAGTCTCCAGGTCCCATCCTTCATCTCTACCAATGCAATCGGGCTCCCACAGGGTGATGAGATTTGCCTAATGTTCCCTTTCTATAGTAGTTCCTGAATCTTCCTCTTCATCTCATCGTTCTACAGAACAGAGCATCAATAGATCGGTCCATTGGGTAGCGGCGTGCCCCGGGTCAGATCGATGGAGTGCTTAACCTGACAGTGCAGAGGTACCACTGTGGGTGAGGCGAAAATGTCTCTGTACTCCTCCACGACCTTGTCCATTTGTTTCTGTTATGCAGAGGGACCCTGCCTGGAAGCTGTGGCCACAACCTTCTTCTTGCCTTAGGGGTGAATCATAAGGAAAACAAATTTCCTAGTCTGGGAAATGGTCTTACTGCATTGCTTTGTAGTGATCAAAGAGGTGGCGGTAGGCGGGGTTACCTTTGGTATCCTGTACAACTTAGTATCCAAAGTAATAATCATAGTGCAAGGTCTAGACACATATACAACATGTCGCTTCCAAAAGTATGGTTATCCTAACGATACATCAAAAACTTCATGAGGAGAAACATCACACAATACCTTGTCCATGAAGGGCTTGATGCTATATGGAAGGTGGCATTTTTGGCTAACGCGAAGATCTCGTCCTTGGTGAAGCCACCCATTGGTATACGGTTGTGGATGTGTTGTAGTCTTTATGCCTATCTGCTTCATGACTTCTATGGAAATGACGTTCTTTTGGCTCCCGCTATCAACAATGAACTACAATGGAGAACCCATGGGGGCTTCACTCAATGAAACCGTGACCTATCATCTGCGTTCATGGCATATTAAACAATACCCCTAATTTGACTACATATTGGAAAATAACCCTAAAAATCACATTATTTAACCCCCTACCAATACAAAACCAATACGTCTTCCCAATTTAAAAAACCCGTACCTTCACTAGATATTGTAGGTATCCATTTTTTCATTAACATTTTTTATACCCCTTTATATTTTTTCATTGAATATGAGCTCCATTTTTATACCTACCAATATAAAAACCCTTTACCCCCTATATATGGCCCAATATATTATGCCATTTTTTCCTCAATATATATCCCCCAATATGAACCCATGTGGTATGGTATTGCTCCCCCAATGAAGGCCCCGTGGGAGAACCCTTCACCCACATCTATGAGTGGAAGAGGTGTTCCCCCTCCTCTGGATCTTCTAGCTCAATTTTATGGATCTTTGTGGTGGCGATAGTGGCATTGGGCTCTGCATCAATGATCTACTTCCCTTTGTCAGTCCCCTTATCGAGTTCTGATTCAAAGTTGGAACCTTTGTTTGATTGTGAAGCCTTCAGCTCAGCCACCAGCGACTGCTTGGCCTGACACTCACTTGTATTGTGAGTGGAGCTCTTATGGACCATTTTCCTATTTCCTTCTTTGTCTTTGTGGTGTTGTTATTTTATTGTGGCTTTAGTAGGTTGCCCTGGGTAGCCCCGCCTTGGCTTGGTCCCTTGTTTTGTGGTTTGGGGGTACCTTTTCCTTGCTTTGGATTCGCAACTCCAAAGTCCCACTTCTTCTGTTTAAACTTCTGCTCAACCTTTACAGCCTACCGATACGCCCTTGTTGATTTGGGGTAGTATCAGATGTTCTCTAGCCACTAAATTTTGTGGAGAGGTTGGGGCACATGAGATCTCCAATACCCAGAAAGGGTTTGGGCAGATTCTAAACAGTTCATGAGATATTAAAATAATTAATTTTAATGGAGTCCCTAAGTCTAAACTTAGGGAAATTAAAATATTAATGTGGATTAATATTAAACTATGTTAGAATGGTCCAGAAGACATGGATCAAGCCAGACCTAATCTTAGTAGTTGATTAGGGACTTAATCTTGGCCATTGGTATGTCAACGATAAAAGTATAAGAGGAGGCTTGAGGGTCACTTGGAGAACACACCAGAGTGATCAATCATTCTATTCTCTAGAGCGGGGTTTGCTAAGAGACATAGAATCAGTGATCGGAAAGCAGCTGAGGGGAATTGAGTATAGAGAGACAGAGAGGCAGAGATAGTGTCAGGATAGTACCAGAGCAACTAGAGAGAGAGATGCAGAAGTAGCCAATGCTCACGCAGGGCCACGCAGAGGCAGCCAAATGTTGCACAGAGCATCCGAGGGGCCAACGTAGCTAACGCAGAGGCTCAAAGAGCTGGTGCAGGGCCTCTTGGGGCTAGCGCAAGGCCATCGTTGGGCTAGGAGAGGTTGATGTAGTCCAGATTAGGCAGATGCTTGGGTTTTGGGGGCATATTGGTGCTAAGTAGCTGCCTGAAGGATTATCTGAGGTTTTTACCAGTAGATTTGTCAGAAACCAAGAGGTATTACTACTAAGGAAATTCTCTGTTGGGTAGGCTAGTTTCGGCACCCAGATTTTACTCTGATATTGCTTAATAAGAAAACCCTCAAATAGTTGCACCGGTTTTCCCTCATTGGGTTTTTCCGAGGACATTAGTCCAAAAATAATGGTGTCATATGGTGTGTTTGTTCTTGTTTCTTTTAGTGGCTGATCCATAATATGTTAAGCATGCACTAGTGTTTATTTTCAGTATTTACATTGTGAATAACTTGTTAAGGAAAAATAACAAGTAGGTAGGAATAAATCAGATAAAGTGCATGGAGGGTTTCTAACTAGGTAAACTTAGAAAATTCAACATGGTATTAGAGCATGATTGCAGATCACATGAGGACTAAGAGACATCAGCTAAGAAAAGTAATAGAAGAAGAAAACAGTTGTCCCGAGGTGATAGAAGTTGTTTCTAGCAGCACATAAGCCAAGGAGTGTGACGCAGAGCCAACCAGACCCACGCAAAGGAAGCCAGGAGCTGCACAGAGCCTTAGAGAGGCCAACATCGCTGACGCAGAGGGCTATAGGGCTGACGCAGCGCATCCCAGGGCTGACGCAGACCCATCCAGAGTGATGCTGGGCCAACGTTAGGCAGAGAGGGGCTGACGTAGTTCACAGAGAGGTAGTTGCTGGGGTCTAGAAGGTTGCAGGAATATTGCAGAGTGGATCTCATGAGGTACTATAGTAAAAACAATACCTGACAGAGTAGGGCTAGAGGAGTTGTTATCAAGGGTTTCTAGCCGAGGAACCTGGATCAACAGTGCAATTACACAAGACGATCAGAGTAGGGGGCATCTCAACAAGTAGCAGAAGGATTTCCAGGAGGGAAGTTAGGACTCAGAGGGAGTCTAGAAGAGAACTTCTAGACAGGAAGTAGAGACTTAGAGGAGTCGAATAGAGAACTTCCAAGAGGGAAGTAGAGGAGCATCATGGCACTATAATGGGGTAAGAGACCAGGATAGATTGGATGAAGCATCGAACTTCGCAGTCTAGAAGGCCAGAATGTTATTAGTGCTTGATAAGAATCATGTCAAGAACTTTGCCTTGAAGGTAATAGTTGTCCTAGTTGACCCTAATGATAATGACAGGTAAAAAGAGACGATGGCGAGGGCTAAGTGCATTATCCTTGACGGGGTCAAGGTTCATGTGGTACCACATATAGCTGAGAAGGAAACAACATTTGAGATGTAGGAGGCTCTCAAGAAGTTGTATCAGCATACTTCTGTGCATAGAGTAATGTTGCTCGAGAATCAGATGAGTTCATATTAGATGAAGATGGGAGAACCCATTGACACTTTCCTCGAAGGACTGAATGAGATGCGACATCAGTTGACTACTATAGAAGCCACGCCAGATCAGGAATTGATGGTGAGGACAACCCTGAATGTTGTCTTAGAAGACTGGGAGGTATTTGTCCAGAGTATATTGGGCAGAGGGACACTTCCACCTTGGGATGAGATGTGGGTGGCTTTTCACTAGGAAGAGATCAAAAGACAGTTAAATATGGGTAGCAGCAACAAGGGGATCAAAGTCAAGTAGGAGGAGGAAGATGTTGACATAGCATTTGAGGGAAAGTAGGAAAGGCAGAAGCAGAAGGATCTCTCCAAGATCAAGTGCTTCCATTGTGGGGAGCTGGGTCATTATGTGACCCAGTGTCCAAGGAAGAATAGTAAGTGAGAGTCTTCCGAGACTAAGGAAATTCCAGCAAGGGCAGAGAAGGAAGTTTTGACAAAGGATGGTTATGCCATGAGTGCACACACACCACTTGAGCAAAAGTGGGGAGACTTTGAGCTGTAGCCATGTGGACTACAGGCGATGAGGGGTAGGATCCTTGAGGTACTCAGCCTCTTGGGCTAGACCTTGCTACATGAGCCCCAAGGAGGAGTAGCACAACTAGATGATGTGGGTGGAGATGGATGTGGATTGAGCGGCAGAGAGAGCTATAGTGTAGGAGTCCCAAGATAGTGCGAGGCTAGTAGGCTGCAACAGTGTGAGAGGCATAAGAGTGTTTCACGAGTGCAGGATCGCATAGAGAGGTGTGTAACGGTGCAAGATGCAGGGAGTTGTTGCAGTAGCGCAAAGGTCAGAGAGGGAGCACTTGTCAGTGGTAGAGGGAGCTTCAGCATTAGGAGGGTATCTATCGCAATAGAGAGGTCAGAGTTGGGAGATCAGTTACTTACTTCTAAGTAATTGATTTGCAATGCAACAGTGGGCAGCACGATGCAACATGATGAGAGGAGGTGCAGTGCAGATGCAGTTTTGGGAGAAAGGATCAGCAACAACATGGATGCAGAGGGAGCTGTCATATAGATGCAACAGTGGCAGTGGAAAAACCATGGGAAAAAGTACATGATACAGTATTGTAGAGGATGGTGGGCAGCAGGCCTAACATCAGCACAGGGACCGATGCCGGATGATCAAGGTGATACTCAGTGAGGAGTATTACTAGAGCACACTCCTCACTAACAGGGAATGTTGATTTGGGGTAGAATCGGATGTGCTCTAGCTAGAAAATTTGGTGGAGAGGTTGGGGCACATGAGATATACAATACCCAGAAAGGGTTTTCGTAGATTCTTAATAGTTTAGGATATATTAAAATAATTAATTTCAATGGAGTCCCTAAGTATAAACTTAGGGAAATTAAAATATTAATGTGGATTAATATGAAATTGTGTTATAATGGTCCAAAAGACATGGCTCAAGCTAGATCTAATCTTAGCTGTTGATTAGGGACTTAATCTTGGCAGTTGATATGTCAACGAGAAAAGTATAAGAGGAGGATTGAGGGTCACTTGGAGAACACACTAGAGTGATTAGTCATTCTATTCTCTAGAGCGGGGTTTGCTAATAGATATAGAATCAGTGACTAGAGAGAAGTTGAGGGGAATTGAGTATAGAGAGACAAAGAGGTAGAGATAGTGTTGGGATAGCAGCAGAGCAGCTAGAGAGAGAGACGTAGAAGCATCCAGTGCTCACGCAGGGCCACGTAGAGGCAGCTAAGTGTTGCTCAGAGCACTAGAGGGGCCAGCGTAGCTAATGCAGAGGCTCAGAGAGTTAACGTAGGGCCTCCTGGGGCTAATGCAAGCCAAGATAGGCTGATGTAGGGCCAACGTTTGGCTAGGAGAGGCTGACGCAGTCCAGATTGGGTAGACGCTAGAGTTTCTTGGGCAAATTGGTGTTGAGTAGCTGCCAGAAGGATTATCCAGGGTTTCACCCAGTGGATTTGTTAGAAACCGAGAGGTATTATTTCCAAGGAAATTATCTATTGGGTAGGCCAGTTTCGACACCCAGATTGTACTCTGGTATTGCTTAATAAGAAAACCCTCAGATAACTACACCAGTTTTCCCGCATTGGGTTTTTGAAGGGACATTAGTCCAAAAATAATGGTGTCATATGATGTGTTTGTTCTTGTTTCTTTTAGTTTCTAACCTATAATATGTTGAGCATGCACTAGTGTTTATTTTTAGTATTTACATTGTGAATAAATTGTTAAGGAAAAATAACAAGTAGGTAGGTATAAATCACATAATGTGCATGGAGGGTTTCTAACTAAGTAAACTTAGAAACTTCAACAAACCTGCTGAGCGAGGAAATGTCTAGGAACTCCATCTTGTCTTGGATGTACTTGTGTAGACAACCGCGGTACTTGAGCACCAAATTCCACTCAGTATCCTTGATATCCAGCTTCGTGCGAAGGGTATGGAAAGTATTTTTGAACTCCAACACATCTTGGTCCCTTCCCTGCCGTAGCGTGGTCCACTTTATGCATTTATATTCATAGCTCCCGAAAGGGTAATACTATTCCTTGATGGCCTCTCGAAAAGAATTCCAAGTGGGTGTAGTTCAAAATAGTGAGGGTTCACTCTCGTCCTTTTGTTCATAGCAGTTTTCCCACCAGTCCTTGACATGTGGGGGGGCTTTGAGAAGTGAAAATATAAGCTTTTCTTGATTCGAAAAGTCATGAAGTGAAAAATATCCTTCCAATAGATTTAACCATTTATCTATGATGTCTGCATCTATCAGGGCTTTGAATATGGGAATATTGAAGTTAACTTGTACCTTAAAAGGAGTGGCACCTCCAGAGTAGCTACTGGATGAAGATGCATCACCTGTGGGTAGCTGTCGAAGGATTTGGGCAAAGTTATCCATCATCGCGTCCCTCTATCGCTTGAGAGCTTCTTCTAGCAACATTTTGAATGGATCTCTTACCCCCTTGTCTTTATTTTCTTTCGCCATGGGAGGTCGTCGGGTTTTGAGAGGCTAATCCTTCAATGGTTCAACTAGATCAAGCCCTAATTCCTTATACCCTCACCTCGTTGGGGACATGCAAAGAAAAACAGAGAAAGAGCAGACCGCTCTAATACCACTAATCCAAACTTAAACAAGAATGCAACAACTTATAGATATAATCATAAACATGGAGATGTGGCAGAAAAACACTTCATTTCATTAATGGAAAAACACTTAACTATGCTTGCAAATAGAATGGAAATAATATAGCTCGGGTGTTGTGAGCTTATCTCTAAGGAGAGATGTGGCGGCTAGATGCCTCTGAACTATGTTACAATGAGACTGAAAGGCCTATTTATTATTAAGAGATAATCGAAAACCCAAAACATCCAAAAAACTAACCCTAGGAGATGAAGCGCCAAAACTATGGGCCCCATTTGGGTAAATTGGTACATCAACTTCTCGGGGTTGTAACTTTGCCATACGATCTTTGTTTGGCTATCATAATACCTCGTTTCGAAGATGTCAAAGAGAAGGCCAAAGAAATAAGGCAATATGGTTTGATATGTTTTAAATCTCTCTGTTTTCCCTAAAAATGTCGTTAGGGACTCAAAATGACTCCAGAAGTTCAGGACCTGGAAAACTGCCAAAAATAGTAAATTGTGCCATAATTAAGGAAACCAAAAACATGAAGGAGACAATGTTGGGGGTCCAAGTGGAATAGGAGGGTGGCCACCAAAATCCACCTGGATCATTTTCCCACCCCCCCTTAGGAAGCAATGGTCCCTATTGCATTGAGTGCGTCCATGAGATGGGGAAACTTCTATTCCGCTTAGTCCCTGGTGAGCCACTTGCCTTGGTGAAGCAGTTGGCTAGTTTTGACAACCCGATATAGTTAGATCTTCTGCTAGGGAGTTCTCTTGAACTGTGTTTCCATGATCCGATCATTGGTGGCCTGTTCCATGTTGTTTGGGTTTAGCTCTGTTGGTGTGAGTTGTTCTGCAATGTCAGATGTGTCCAATAATGGTGGGAAGTATGGCCGAAGGCGATCTACATTGAACACTGGGTGCAGACCAAGGAATGGTGGGATGTTGAGCTTGAAGGCATTGTCACCAATGGCCTTGGTGATGGTGTATGGCCCATATCATAGCGGGCAAAGCCTACGGTGGGGCCCAACAAGGCACTCTTTCTGCAAATGAAGCCAAAATTTATCACCCACCTGGAATTTGTGCAACACTCGATGTTGATCATGGCATTGCTTCTATTTAGCATTGGATCTATCCAATATATCATGGACCTATTGGTAGATGTGTTGAATGTGCTCAATGAACCTATTAGCCCTTTCAGCTTCGGACTACACGTGAGCTGAACCTACCTGAGTGGATGTAAATGGTATGGCCACATCAATGGGGTATAATGGCTAAAATCCAAGCACTACTTGAAAGGGGTTGTGGCCTGTTGAGCTGTGGAGAGCTTTGTTTTAGCTTTGTTGGACATATGGGAGACTTTCATCCTATGTGCGTGGATGCTTCGAGTTGTACATGTGCATAATGTGTATGATCATTCTATTGAAAACGTCTGTTTGGCCATTAGTTTGGGGATGGAAAGACGTGGACTTAGTGATTTTTCTATCCAGCATCGACCAAAGACTTGACCAAAAATGCACTCAAGAATCTGTTGCCCCGATTTGAGATAATGGATTGCGGGATCCCAAAGTGTACCCACACTTGCTCAAAGAAGAGCTTAGCAGTGACCTCTGCTGAGATACTCTTCTTGTAGGCTGCCATGATGACCATCTTGGAGAATTTGTTGATGACCATGAAAACAAAATCGTTGCCATGCTTAGTATAAGAAAGGCCCGAAATATAGTCCATGGAGACAGATTCCCAAGGTTGGTTAGGAGTAGGTAGAGAAGTATACAAGCCTTGCTTCTTGATTGTTTGTTTGGAAATGACACAGGTGGTGCAAGATCTAATGTACTTCCCAAAATCATGATGAAGTTTTGGCCAATAAAAATATTTATGCAATACCGCCACTGTTTTCACTTTAAAATTTCTAGCGACCCGACTGTAGTGCACCTCCCAAATCATCTTGGCATGCTCACTTGAAAGAACACATATGTGTCCCAAGTGGCATAATAGTGCATCCTAAAGGTGAAAATTTGAAACTTTCTTTCCTTCTAGGAGTGTCTAGTATATTTTGTCGAATTCTGGATCATCCTTGTAACCATGCGGCCACACCGATGTCTCGTTCCCATAGGATTTGAGCACAATGATCAACGCCATGATTGGTGGTTCAACCAGATCGAGCCCTAATTCCTTATACCCTGACCTCGTTGGGGACATGGAAAGAAAAATAGAGAAAGAGAAGACCGCTCTAATACCACTAATCTAAACTTTAACAAGAATGAAACAACTTACCGATATAATCATAAACACAAAGATGTGGTAGAAAAACAATTAATTTCATTAATGGAAAAACATTTAACTATGCTTACAAACAGAATGGAAATAATATAGCTCAGGCGATGTTAGCTTATCTTTGTAGAGAGATGTGGCGGATACATGTCTCTGAACTGTATTACAATGAGGCTCAAAGGCCTATTTATTATTGAGAAACAATGGAAAACACTAAACATCCAAAAACCTAACCCTAGGAGATGAAGCACCAAAACTGTGGGCCCCGTTTGGTTAAATTGGTACATCAACTTCCCGGGGTCATAAATTTGGCATACGATCTCAATTTGGCTCATAATACCTTTTCCTGAAGATCTCAAAGAGAAGGCCGAAAAAAATAGCAAGCTGGTTTGAGACATTTTTAGTCTCTCAAGTTTCCCTTAAAACGCCGCTAGGGCCTCAAAACGGCTCTAAAAGTTTAGGACCCGAAAACTGCCAAAAATAGTTAAATGTGCTACAATTAAGGAAATCGAAAAACTGAAAGAGACAATGTTGGGTGTCCAAATGGAATAGGAAGGTGGCCACAAAAATCCTCCTAGATCATTCCTCCCCCCTTAGGAAGCAATGGTCCCCATTGTTGGGTGTGGAGCCTGATTATCTTCTATACTCAAAGGTATCACCACATAGGACCCCAGCTCAAAATGGGGGCAGCAACGCCGCTCGTAAAATGTTCGCTGCAGGGGGGGTGGCTGCGACCTTTGGGAGCCCCCCCCCTGGCGGGGGGTTTCGGGGGCAGCGCCCCCGAAGCTAAAAACAACTGTAAAATTGCCTTGTAAAAGTATAGTAATTTCTAGTCAATCTGGGCCGTTCATTAGGCGGATGATCTGACGGTAGAACTTATGTTTAGTTTAGGGATTTTTGCCCTAGAAGGCAACCCCTCTCTTTGTATGAGGGTATTGTATTTGAGGCTGTGTGATAGATGTGTATTCTGTGAGTGAGAAACAGAGAGGTGAGACTGTGAGAGAAAACAGAGGATATTACAGTGGATTTGCTGTAGGTTGTGCCCCTTCATTTTGCTGGATAATAAAAAGGAAGGACTGGCTGTTCGGGGTGGACGTAGCCTAAACTGGGTGAACCACGTATATCTGTGTCTCTCTTGTTTTGTGCATTTTCTGTGTTTATATTTCTGCAATATTTTATGTGTTCCATTCCTCTGTAATATATAATTTTCTAACACCCATTGTGTTGAGTGCCTCCATGAGATGGGGAAACTTTTGCTGTACTTAGTCCCTCGTGAGCCACATGCCTTGGTGAAGGAGTTGGCAAGCTTTGACAACCTGATATAGTTGGGTCTTCTGTTGGCGAATGCTCTTGATCTAGGTGTCCATGATCCGATCAGTGGTGGCTTGTTCCATGATGTCTGGGTTTAGCTCTGTTGGTGTGAGTTGTTCTGTAATGTTAGATGTGTCCAATAATGGTGAGAAGTATGGCTAAAGGCGATCTACATTGAACACTAGGTGTAGACCAAGGAACGGTGGGATGCTGATCTCGAAGGCATTGTCATCGATGGCCTTGGTGATGGTGTATGGCCCATATCGGAGTGGGTGAAGTTTGCGGTGGGGCCCAGCAAGGCGCTCTTTTTGCAAATGAAGCTAAACTTTGTTGCCCACCTGGAAGTTGTGTGGCACTCGATGTTGATCATGGTGTTGCTTGTACTTAGCATTGGATCTATCCAATATATCATGGACCTATTGGCAGATGTGTTGAGTGTGCTCAATAAAGCTATTAGCCCTTTTAGCTTCGGGTTGCACGTGAGATGAACCTACCTGGGTGGATGTAAATAGTATGGCCACATCAATGGGGCAGAATGGCTGAAATTCCAGCCCTACCTGAAAAGGGTTGTTGTCTGTTGAGCTGTGGAGAGCTCTGTTGTAGCTGTGTTGGACATAGAGGATAGTTTCATCCCATGTGTGTGGATGCTTCGAGTTGTATATGCATCGAATGTATACGATCATTTTGTTGACAACCTCTGTTTGGCCATCAGTTTGGGGATGGAAAGATGTGGACTTAGTGAGTTTTGTATCCAGAATCGACCAAATACTTTACCAAAATGCTCTCAGGAATCTACTGTCCCTATCTGAGATAATGGACTGTGGGATCCCAAAGTGTACCCACACTCGCTCAAAGAAGAGCTTAGCAGTGGCCTCTGCTAAGATACTCTCTTTCAGGCCACCATGATGGCCATCTTAGAGAATCTTTCGACAACCATGAAAATGCAATCATTGCTGTCCTTAGTAGAAGGAAGGCCCGACATATAATCCATGGAGGCAGATTCCCAAGGTTGGCTAGGAGTAGGTAGAGGAGTATACAGGCCTTGCTTCTTGATGGTTGGTTTGGAAATGACAGAGGCGATGTAGGATCTAATGTACTTCCCATTATCCTAACAAAGTTTCAGCCCATAAAAATACTTCTGCAATACCGCCACTATTTTATCTACTCCAAAATTTCTAGCTACCCGACTGTAGTTCACCTCCAAAATTATCTTGGCATGCACACTTGAAGGAACACATATGTGTCCCAAGTGGCATAATAGTGCATCCAGAAGGTGAAAATTTGAAACTTTCTTCCCTTCCAGGAGTGTCTGGTAGATGCTACTGAATTCTGGATCGCTCTTGTAAACATGCGGCCACCCCGATGTCTTGTGCCCATAGGAGTCGAGCACAGTGATCAACGCCATGACTAGTGGTCTACTGAGGAAATCAATGGCATTATTGGTGTTTCCCTTCTCATACTTCATGTTCAAATGGAACTGTTGCAGATAGGTGGACCATTTCTAATGGCGATCGTTCTACAACTTCCCTTGTGTCTATATGAACTATAGAGGCTGGTGGTCTATGTGGATGACCTTTTCCTTCCCCAGAATGTAATGCTTCCATTGACGACAGACCTCCACAATGGAATAAATTTATTTGTCATAAGTGGGGTGCTTTCAGACTGTGTCTGAAATTGTCTCACTGTGGTAAGCCATTGGATGCCCATGTTGAGTAAGAACTTCCCCAATAGCATAGTCAGAGGCATCTATCTCAATCTCAAATGGTTGTTGCAGGTCTGGTAATGTGAGAACTAGTGTAGAACAAAGGCGATTCTTCAACTCAGAGAGTGCTCGTTGCTAGGTTTCAGACCAAAGGAACTTTTCTTCCGCATCACCCTTGGTGACTTGACTTAAAGGCCAAGCGATATGAGATAACCCCAACACGAACCTATAGTAGATATTCGAAAGACCCAAAAAGCTGTGGAGCTTTGTTATATTGGTTGCGGCTAGCCAATCTTGAATTACTTGTATCTTGGATGGGTCCACATGCACACCCTCATCATCAATGATTTACCCTAGATATTGAACCTGGGTCAAGCCAAAGGTGCATTTCTCCAAGTTGGCACACAACTTGTGCCGTCGAAGGGTTTGAAGGAACTGCTGAATATGGTGGAGGTGTTCTTCCCAACTCTGGATGAAGATCAAGATTTCATCTAGATACCCCACCACGACTGCATTTGTGAAGGGCCACAAGATGTTGTCCATTAGTCTCATGAAGGTTGTTGGGGTGTTCGTCAATCCGAACGGCATAACAATGATTCGAAAAGACCCTCCTTTAATTTGAAGGTAGACTTCCACACATCAAAGGGTTCGATAGGCACCTGTTGATAACCCGACTTCAATTCAATCTCGTTGAAATATTTGGCCCCCTTGAGCTGGCCCAGAAGGTCATCAATCCACATGATTGGGTACCTATTCTAGACAATGATCTTGTTCAGTGCCCGATAGTCAATATAGAGTCTCGAAGTCCCATCCTTCTTCTGTATTAATACAATTGGGCTCCCACAGTGTTATGAGCTTGGCATGATGTTCCCTTTCTATAGCAGTTCCTAAATCTTCCTCTTGATCTTATTGTTCTCCAAAACAAAGTGTCGATAGACCAGTCCATTGGGTAGTGGCGTGCCTGCGATCAAATTGATGGAGTGCTTGACCTGACAGTGCAGAGGTACTCTTGTGGGTGAGGCGAAAATGTCCCTGTACTCCTCCACAACCTTGTCCATCTATTGCTGCTGCGCAGAGAAGCCTTGCCTAGAAGCCATGGCCATAACCTTCTTCTTTCCTTGGGGAAAATCATAAGGAAAACAAATTTCCTGGTCTGGGAAATTATCTTACTGCGTTACTTTGCAATGATCAAAGAGATGGCAGTAGGCGAGGCTACCTCTGGTATCCTATACAACTTATTAGCCTAAGTAATAATCACAGAGCAAGGTCTAGACTCATATATGACATGTTGCTTCCACAAGTATGGTTATTCTAAATATACATCAGAAACTTTAAGAGGAGCAATGTCACACAATACCTCAACCATGAAGGGCTCGATGCTATAGGGAAGGTGGCACTGCTGGCTGACGCGAAGATCTCGTCCTTGGTGAAGCCACCCAATGGTGTATGTTTATGGATGTGCTATAGTCTTTAGGCCCAACTGCTTCATGACTTCTGCTAAAATGAGGTTCTTTTGCCTCCCGCTATAAACAATGAACTGTAGTGGATAACCCTTCACCCACATCTATGAGTGGAAGAGGCATTCCCCCTCCTCTAGATCTTTAGGCTCAAGTTTCTAGATCTTTGTGGTGGCCATGGTGGCACTGGACTCTGTATCAGTGATCTTCTTCCCTTTGTCAATCCCCTTATCAGGTTCTGATTCAGAGTCGGAACTTCTATCTGATTCGAGAGCCTTCGACTCACCACTAGTGACTGCTTGGCCCGACACTCACTTGTATTGTGAGTGGAGTGCTTATGGAAATCAGACCATTTTCCTGTGTCCTTCTTCGTCTTTTTGGTGTTGTTCTTTTCTTATGGATTCAGTGGGTTTTTCTTTTTGGTGGGTTCTTTGCTCAATCTTTACAACATACTGGTACACCGTGCTGAGTGAGGAAATGTCTAGAAACTCCATCTCATCCTAGATTTACTTGTGTAGACGGCCACAGTACTTCAGCGCTGAATGCCACTCAATATCCTTGATACCCAACTTCGTGCGAAGGGTATGGAAAGTATTTGTGAACTCCAGCACATCTCAGTCCCTTCCCTGCCATAGCATGGTCCAATTTATGTATTTATATTCAATTCTCCTGATAGGGTAATAATGTTCCCTGATGGCCTCTCGGAAAGAATTCCAAGTGGGTGCAACTGAAAATAGTGAGTGTTCACTCTCATCCTTTTGTTCATAGTAGGTTTCCCACCAGTCCTTGATGTGTGGGGGGGCTTTGAGAAGTGAAAATGTAATCTTTTCTCGATTGGAAAAGTCATGAAGTGAAAAATATCCTTCTAATAGATTTAACCATTTATCTATGACGTCTGCATCTATCAGACCTTCGAATATGCGAATATCGAAGTTAACTTGTATCTTAAAAGGAGCGGTGCCTCTAGAGTGGCTGATAGATGAAGATGAATCGCATGTGGGTAGCCTTCGAAGGATCTAGGCAAAGTTATCCATCATCACATGCCTCTGTCACTCTAGAGCTTCTTCGAGCAAAATTTTGAAAGGATCTCCTACCCCCTCGTCTTTATTTTCTTTTGCCATGGGAGTTCATCGGGTTTCAAGAGGCTGATACTACAATGGTTCAACCAGATAGAGCCCTAATTCCTTGTACCCTGACATCATTGGGGACATCCAAAGAAAAATAGAGAAAGAGCAGACCACTCTGATACCATTGATTCGAACTTAAACAAGAATGCAACAACTTTCATATTAATCATAAACACAGACATGCATCAGAAAAACACTTCATTTCATTAATGGAAAAACACTTAACTATGCTTACAAATAGAATGGAAATAATATAGCTCGGGTGATGTTAGCTTATCTCTGAGGAGAGATGTGGCGGCTAGATGCCTCTAAACTCTGTTACAATGTGGCTCAAATGCCTATTTATTATTGAGAACAAATGGAAAACCCTAAACATCCAAAAACCTAATCCCAGGAGATGAAGCACCAAAACTGTGGGCATTGTATGGGTAAATTTGTACATCAACTTCTCGAGGTCGTAGCTTTGGCATATGATCTCTGTTTGGCTATCATAATACCTTGTTTCAAAGAGCTCAAAGAGAAGGCTGAAAACAAATGAGCAAGCCAGTTTGGGACATTTTTGTTCTCTCCTTTTTCCATAAAAATGTCGTTAGGGCCTCAAAACGGCTTTGGAAGTTTAGGACCTAAAAAGCAGCCAAAAATAGTAAACTATTCTACAATTAAGGAAACCAAAAACCTTAATAAGACAATGTTGGGCGTCCAAGTGAAATAGGCAGGTGGCCACCAAAATCCACCTGGATCAATGATGGGGTGATATATGTATATGTGCTAGATATTTATTATGGATGAGATGAATGTTTATTATGGACGAGAGATGGAATTTATTATGGAAGTCTATAAAACCTAATAGAAAGTGGATGAATCCCACTACACATGGTGCCTAAATAATAGGTTCTCACCATGCGACTTATCCAAGGTGCCACTAAAGTGGTTTTCACAAAAGGAAGTATTATTTCTCTTTTATTTTTTTTTGGGGGGGGGATACCTTGAGAGTTACGTGTAGAATTTCTTAAAATGGATATTATTAATAGGCTCTGCTAGAGGTGACCTTGAGATGTAAAAAGTTGATATGCTAATGTACCATAGCTAGAAATTATGACAAAAGGTTCCAACAAGTTAGGTTCAAATTTACCCTTTTTGTTTGTATGTGATGGAAGATTTTTATTTTCATTAAGGAATAGGTTTCCAATTTCGAAATTTCTTCTCCCTATCTTCTTATTGCTACGATGAAGTCTATTTTAGTAATCTTGTAATTGGTTCAGTGCATTGAGAAATTTTCATTTATAATTTCTAGCTCATGTAGTTTGGAAACTCTATATTCTTTATTATAAACCAAGTGTTGCAAGGATATCTATAAATATGTGACCTCGACCTCAATGGGTAGAACAACTTGAGTACCATAAATGAGGGAGTATGGAGTGGAAACTATAGGAGTGTGGATACTAGTGTGATAACACCATAAGGAGGGTTTAAGCTACAAGTTCCAATCATGACTAGCTTCATTGACTGTCTTTTTTAAGGATTTTTATAATGGTTTTGTTACATGCCTCAACTTGGTTGTCACCTTGTGGGTAATATGGGGTGGAGAAGTAGTGCTAGATATGGAATTTATGGAAAATATTGCAAACATAAACATTTTTGAATGTTAAAACATTGTTAGTGATAATATCTTATGTGACACAATATTGACATAAGATATAGTTCAAGATGAATTTCGATATTTGTTTGCTAGCAATTAAGTGAGAAAAATTGTTCTAACCCATTTTGTAAGATATTTACTGGTAGTGATTATGAATTTAAAACCAATGGATGAGGTGGGATGAATTTTTCCTATGAGATTGTCCCCATCGTGTCAATGGCCATGGTGTAGTAATTAGTTTGATATCTTATGTTGGTGCATGTATCAAATACCTATGTTGATGACATGTAGACATTTCCTACTATAATTTTGAGCATTTTTTTTATAGTGGGGCAATAATAACATTTTTTTAGTAATTTAATAGCTAGGGTTGTACTATTAGAGTGTGAACCACACATTCCTTCCTCTATCTCATGTAATGTAGTATTAGCTTCTTTCGAGTTGAGACATCTAATGAGGGAACCATTGAGGCCTCTTTTGTATAATGTATCATCGAGAATAACAAACTAAGATGAAAAAGGAATGAATGTTTTATTTTGAGTGTTGGTAAGGTTGGATAGTAGGATATTATTGTGAAGGTATGTATAAATTTCTTTCTACCAATGTGAATCAGGGCTAACAATTTCACACATAAGTTTGGTATTGAGGACCTTGAAAGGTGGAATCATATCATTAATTATTTTTAGGCATATAAATGAGATATCATATGGTTGAAATTGCATCAGTTGTTTTATTATTAAGTCTTGGTACCTACTAAGTAATAATGTCAGCGAAATATTGCTTGAAACTTTATTCATATTTTTTAAGATATTACTATTTCTTCTATTGTGTGGGTCTTCTCATTAACCTATTTGATGACTAACTAAGAAGATCCATAAATTTGAAGCTCTTTTATGTGCCATTAAATAGTCATCCATAGTCCTATAATGAGATCCTCATATTCCATTATTCTATTTGAACACAGAACACTATCCTACATGATTTTGGTATGAAATTTCCCTAAGATGTGATAAAGAGTATATCTACTCCTAATCCATGCTGAGTATAGGAACAAAGAATGTATAATTTACACTTAGATCTAGTTGTGATACTAAATATTTATTCATTAGGAAACTCAGACACCAAGGGATTTTATAAATATATTGGTGCCCTGACCAACTGATATGCAACAATTTGTCACTTAATAACTTGATGATCCAAATATTCTATATCAGATTCACTTAAGATCACGACCCACTCAACCATACACCCTGTTAGATTTTCCTTTAATGGAAGATACTTGAGTGTATCAACCTTTCAAATGAGCTTTGTTTTTTATTAAACATGTAGTTGTCAACCTTCTGAGAGGCAACAACGACTACTAAACATTCTCACTCTACTGGTGTGCAATTTAGCTCATATCCCAATATGGTTTTGATGATATAGTATAGTATTTCTCTTTCCTACTATCATCATGCTATGCTAAGAGAGATCCTAGTGCAGCTGATGTACAATAGATGTGTAAAATGAATTGTCTACCCTAGTTTAGTGGCACCAATAGTGGTGGCTATGCTACGTAGTATTTTATTTTTTGAAAAGCTTATTGACACCTCCCAGTCCATTTAAAGGTAATTTCCTTATGTAATACCAGTGAATGGATGAGACTTGTCTACAAGCTATGAAATGAATCATCTAATAGACTATATTTTTCCTTGAAGACTCCTTAGTTGTTTTAATGTAGTCGATGAAGGCATATCAATAATTCCTTTGAATTTATCTAGATCCATTCCAATGCCTCTAAATGAAAAAATAAATCCCATTAGTTTGCTTGATGGGAATCCAAAGATATACTTCTTGGGGTTTAATCCACCTTGTATTCTTCTAAGACATCAAAGACAAATGTGAGATTATCTAACTGTGATTCTCTAGTAATGGATTTTCCCAAGATGTCATCTACATAATTTGCCATGATTTTGCAATATTAGTCATGAAAGATGGCATTCATTGCTCCTTGATAGGTTTTCCTAGACTTTTTAAAACCAAAAGGAATGGAATTGAAATATTAAGTACCCCATGGGCATGTTAATGATTTTTTATGTTGGTGCTTAGGTGTTATGCAAATCTGATTATAATAAAAAAAAACCAATGATTAAGGAAAGAATCTCATCACCATCATTCAAATATACTATCATGTATGTATTTGGTAATGGGAAGTCATCTTTTAGACATTATTTGTTTAATTATTTGGATTCAATGTAGATTATTATTCCTCTAGTGGTATTTGACATAGTTACCAAGTTTGAGGTCCACTCAGGATAATGAATAGGGTGAATGAATTCAACATCTAGCAGTTTTTATAGCTCAACGTTTACCAATAATTCTATTTTAGAGTGCATTTTTCAAAGCTTTTGTTTGGACTATTTTGCATCTAAAAATATTTTCAAATGATATACACTTGAGAAGGGTCTAGTCCAACCATACTAGCATACAACCATGCAAATTTGATACTCCATTTATCGAAAATCTCTGTGAAATTGCTATTTTATTTGAGAGTTAAAGATGTTGTTAGGAAGAAGATATTTGGAATATATGGTGTCTCAATATTAGTCTCATTAGAAGGTTTTGCTAAGGTTTTTGATATCTCTTGATTTTTTGTGTTAATGGGGAGGTCAGATCCTTATTCTTCAGGCACCTCAAAGAGGTTTTCACCCTCATATATGTCCTTTATTTTAATATTTTTGGATTTGATAGTGCCATATTGTAGTTTTCATTAGGGTATCTCTTGACAATTAATATATTTTCATTTTTGCATATGAAGGATTTTATTGTGTCTTGAAAGTATGTTATGACATCTACCTCTATAAAAAATGCTTCTTTATGATCTTCTAGGGACATGCTATCTCTTAGTGCCATGAACTATGTGATAGCTTCATCATTTTCAAATAAATACTAAAGTTGTGGTCCTTGTTGGTTCCAATCAATTAAGTTAGGAGAAACAAGCATGGTGTCATTGTTTGATGGCATCAATGTGTATGATACTTTAGTTATAGTACAAATTATGGTATTATGAATAACTCGTTAATATGTAATGAAACATCCTCAATGACACCTAATTTAGAAGTATTACCATTGTTATAAGTGTTAATCACATTTTTGTGGTTACGTTTAGTATCATTGGTCTTATCCAGTGCTTGAAAGGAAAGTCCTTTATATTTTGTAGCTTTATTTAGAGAGATATATAGTTTGATTCCTTGTCCTTTGGATCCTATACCATCAGGACTTTTATAACCATTTTGTTTGACGAGTGGATATACCTTAGGATATTGATAAATAGGTACTAAGATAGTTTCTTCCTCTTTGTATAACCATTTAGTGGTGTCCTTTTCAACTATATCTTAATATATTTCTCCCCAACATGAAAATATTGTAGGTGAACATTTTATTGTGATAGAAGAAACTTGCTCTCTGAGTTAGGTTTTTTATATGCTTTAGGAGATTGAGGAAGATATCATATGCAAAAGAAGATTCAGAAAGTATATTCTCCTATACCATTGTCTTCTACTTGGACCTGATCTTGGATTTGGGAAACTTTATGTTGGATGATGAAGCAAGTGCAGATAGGTCAACATAATATTCCTCATTGGTAGGGATTTGGTATTCTTTTTTAATTTTCTCTTCTAGGTGTTTACAATATTGATAAGTTTTTGGATCTCCGTTAATGGTGACTTTTGTGTCATTCTAAGGAAAATTTACACACTAGAAAAATATGGATGCAACAAATTTCATTTCATGAATCCATGGTGGCCTATGAGGAGATTGTAAGGTAGATCAAGCCCCAAGACTTTAGAATTGACATTTATTGTAATTGGACTAATTCACACTGATAAAGTGTTGGCTCCTTCTAACTTTCATTCTTTCTTGTCATAACCCTTGACAATTGATTTATTATCTTTATCTAAAACTTCATGAGGGTATCCCAACTATTTAAAAAAACTTAAGGAAAAGATTTTTAGCACTTCTACACTATCTATCAAGAGACATTTCACCTCGTGTTTATGGATATAGACCTTTTTATGTAGTGTGCAGTTACGATCTGGTATGGGTGGAATGTACTTTTAGTAAAGCTAATATTGTGGCGTGAATAATTATGTCCTACCATGGCTTGGAATATATCAACATCTATATTTGTGGAAATGTAAGATATTTGTAAAGATTTATCCAAGATTTCTTTGTGTTTGGGATATATACAGAGAATTTTTAAGATGGATATTTATGTAGCTATCGTCTTTAGGTGATCTAATAGAAAATACTTTGGTAAATGATTGGGAGGTAGAGTATGATGTCCACTAAAGTGTTATCTTGCCTTGTTTAGTGGTGGCTACACAATCATTATTTATATTATGGATGGAAAGGGTATTCAACTTCTTCAACTCATCCACAATAGAATCATAGGAAAAGTTTATGGAATTATAGCTCTTTCCCTTCCTCGGGTCATTCTTCTTCCCATGATTATTGATTGGATATGTATAAATTGTAATGATGGTTGTGTTGGATATCTCATCTATGTTAAAATCACCCTTATCAATCACGTCTTGGATTAGGTTTTTGAGTTTCATGCAATTAGGTATTGTGTGTCCTTTAACATGATGGTACTCACAATATTCATTGTCTTTATACAAACATGGTTTAAGTTGTGATTTGTCATGTCATATTAGTTATGGTAGTTTAATTAAGTTTAATTTTATCAATTTCTTAAGAACTATTTCAATAGACTCAACTAACAAAGTATATTTTCATCGAGGTCTATGTTATCCTCTTGAGGTGTTAGAATTTTGATGAGTTTGTCCGTGGGATGGAGCTTGGAAATTTTGAACAAAATGAGATTCCACAACTCTGTCATTAACTATGTTTTTATTCTTTAGCCGAGATACATAATATGTTGTTATTGTTAAATGGTTGATGTTTTTTTTCTTTATAGATATTGACTAGGCCCTTAGCGACAGGAGCCTCCTCTATGCACATACATTTTTCAATGACATTGAAATTATTAACACATTGTACCTATAAATATAATTCCATTTCTTGATTTAAGTTATGTACAAATATGTTAACTATTTTTTTTCTTTCTTTCTAGAATAGGGTATGGAAATTTTCTATCCATGCTTCTCCATCCCTGGGGGAAGGAAACAAAAGTTTCTCCGTCCTTTTCTCTCTTATCACAAAGATCAATGATGAAATTTTGTGTTCAATATTGTGTGAAAAATGACTAATGAATTTTTCCACAAGTTTTTGAAATGCTTTGATGGCATGAGAATGGTGGGAATAGCATTCAATGGACCATCCTCCTAAATATTGCGGGAAAGGATGCATCAAATAAGTGTCATTGTATGATACTTATAGACATGAAATATATAATTCTCTGATATGTTCCATTGGGTCACCTATTCTTTTATATTTGTCAAATTTTACCATTTCAAAGTTATTGGGGAAGGACACCATCTTAATAAATATGTCAAAGGGATAAGCAAATATGTACTCAAGTGTGTAACTCATTTTTGGATGTCCAATCAAGATGTTGGAGAATTATTTCTAAATATCATAAATTTGTTAGATCAAGTCATTATTTGGTGGTTCCATGTTTATGTTGCTAATGGTTGTTGTTGATATGTCTTGGGGCGAGGTTGTTATTGTTGTTGATTCTTATTGAATGGGTTATGTTTGTTGTTGTTGAATATGGTATATGTGTATGTGTTATAGTTAAAGGGGTTTTTTTGTTGGTAGTTATTGTTAGGGTTGATAGAGTCATGTTGAAATTGGTATGTTGTTAGTGTTAGAAGTGAGAAATTGTTGTTGTCGATACATGTTGAAGATTTTTGTGTTAGATGATGTAGATGTATATGTTTTATATGATTTGGACATGGGAATGAAAATGCACATGTTTTAAGTATTTAGTGGTATGGATGTGGATGTTATGTTAGGTATTTTTATGTTATGCGTAATATGTGCATTAGGACTTGCAGATGTTAATATGTTGGAGATGTTTGGAGTTAATACTTTTGAGGATGATTGCAGGTAAGATGGTATGTAGTTTAAAGTGTAGGTGTTGTTAGTTTATGTGGTACTTAAGGTGGTGTTGTGTGACATAGTCACAGGAATGAAGGTTTGCATTCCTGAAGTGTTGGGTTGCATGCGACTAGAAGTGTTGATGGAGCTTGTGTTTCTTTTTCTCAGTACTAGATTTGTGGAGCTTCAACCCTGAAATAATGGATTAATCATTGTCCTTGTGAATGAGGGGTCATGAGTATGTATTATAAGTTGTATTAAAAATATCATTGATTTTTTGTGTGTTATGGGTGTATGAACTTGGGAGAAGTTAGGTCTTCCTATACATTGTGTTGTGTTTTTCACGCGATCCTTCATGATGTTAGTGTAAAAATAACTATAAATTTTTGTCTATCTAGATCTAAATGTACAAAAGCTATGAATATATTTCGTAATATATCAATCTTGTTCTAAACCTATAAGTTCCACATGTATCAAATATGTTGTGTTAGGTATTGTTATTACCATTGTCATTGTTGTCCTCAAAGGAAGATGTTTAGGTTTTTGATATACTTGGCTTAGAAAATGGAAAGAATCTGCACTTTTATGTTCACTATCATCAAATGATGGTGGGTTGGCATTGATTGTTTCCTTTTGACACCTTGTGATAGGAGTCATGATCTTGTGACAAAGTAGGTGAACTCCTAAAAAGCTACTAACTAATGCTTTATTATTTTGTTTTTGGATTTTTCTTTATTATTCTTGGATTTTGGGATATTTTATGCTTTTGAATATTCTAACTAGATACTAAAATTGACTTTCGATTTGGAAGCTGTTGAGATTTGGATGGTGAAGGATGAAATACACCAACTTAAGAGGAGTCAAATATCTAAGTGATTGTACTCACTCATAGGGATAACTAAATAATCTACTTGGAAAAGTTAAACTTCTAAGGAAAAGGCCAAGCTAGAGATAAGATGAAGGATGCATGATCTAGAATGACTTCAAACTCTTCTAAGAAGCTACATGATTAACTACGTGATGGATGATATGATGGTGTTGGTCCTAGTCCAAAGTAAGTTTAAAACCTAGGGAAATGCAAATGCTAAAATGTAAAACCTAAAGGTAATCTGGAAAGCAAGCTAAACTACAGTATATCGAGTATACTATCCTTGATCCGTGGTTTTTTTTTGTCAAGTATGTTTATGTTTTGACCAGTTTGATCTAGTTTCCTTTTTTCTTTCAATTTTATTTGAGTTTGGTGGAAAGAAAACACTTGAAGTAGAAAGACAATTGTTGTTTGAACTTAACTCGAAAGGGTATTAACGATGAATTGATATCACTAGTGCTACACAAATGTGAAGACAAACATAAAAAAGTGAATCCTAATTATTCAAATAAAAGTGTGTTTCCATTCTAGTGCAGACCCTTTAGAAAAATAATAGGATTTGTAACACCCTTGTGCTAACCCTTGAGTTTGTAATGATAAATGATTACTGTGATTATAAACAAAGTTGATATTTTGTTGGAATTGAAGAATGGGATAAACAGATCCACAATCTAAGAGAAGGCTTAGAGTGGTGTGAGCTGGCATGGCTGAGTGCCCACCACTAAACAATTGGTAAAACATGAAGGGACAAAGGAAATGCCCACATTCCTTGCTTCCATGTCATGAAGAGAAGGGGAAACGAATAGTGTCATGTGGGGGCATCACGAAAAGCTTGGAAGCAAAGAAGGAATACCAAGGATGTAGAACACAAAATAAAGAGAGAATGTGAAAAGGCTCTTGATAAAAGAGGAAGTAGAATGCAAGAGTAAACGCTGCACACCTAAGAAAGTCTAAGACCGATGGAACGTGAATCCCATAATTGATGCAGGTGAGAACTTTGAGACACTAGTGTCCAAATTTGAAAGATCAAAAGGATGTAGAACACAAAATAAAGAGAGAATGTGAAAAGGCTCTTGATAAAAGAGGAGGTAGAATGCAAGAGTAAACGCTGCACACCTAAGAAAGTCCAAGACTGATGGAACGTGAATCCCATAATTGATGCAGGTGAGGACTTTGAGACACTAGTGTCCAAATTTGAAAGATTAATGTGAGACTTAAGGGAGGAATTGGATTTTGATTTCTTCTACTTCTTCTTTGGTTATAAAATGCTTTTCTTTTTTTAATATTCCTAGAATATATATAAAACTATTAGTGGACCTAATTTAATAAAGAAAATAGCTGCATGTTCCCGGAAGAACGATTGTGATTTGCGTGCAGAAGCAATTCCGCACGACGTCACATCAATCTCGGCGTACACGTCTCGTCATATGTAGTTGTCTAGAAGTGTGCAAGTTCTGTGTAGTTTTTTATTTTTTGATTTGGTAATGTGTAAATATCGCAAGAATTTATTGATTTTCATTATTATTTTAACATGGATAATAGTGAGAATGCTTAAATTCGGCCTTAGAAATCCTGGAGAAAGTTTATGGTCGGAAAATTATTATGAGATCGTATGGTCACCAAAGATCTTTTACGTCCATTGTCGCTTGGATCTTTTCCAAACTGAACCCCAATGTTGAAAAATGTAGACATTCAATTAAAGGATTTGATTATGGATCAAATAAAAGAAAAATAATATTAAAAAGTTATATATTAAAATACCAAACGAGGAAAAATGGATTTTATGAAAAACAAAAAGGCAAATATTAATAATTGTGTAGTTGATGATGTATGGATTCAAAAAGCATAATAATTGTGTCTTTGATGATGTATTAATTTCAAAACATTATTAAATCAATATATATATATATATATATATATAAATAAATAAATAATAGATTTAAAAAAATAAAAAAATGCAAATTAATGATGTATTGATTTCAAAAGCATTATGAAATCAATATTTATGGATATAATTGGTAACTAAGAAATGTTAGAAGGCATGCACAGGGAAGATGAGTTTGGAGTTGTTGATTCTCAATTAATTTTTACTCAAAGAAATAAGGTTGAATGTATGTAAAGAGGAGATGAGTAAGAAAAGTTGAATGTAGGCAAAGGGAGATGAGTTTTTAGTTATTGATGGTTTATTAATTCTTTCACGATTTATGGTATATGTTAAAAGATATATTAAGTTTATTATTTTTTAATAAATTTAAATGATAAATAATATTATATATATATATATATATATATATATATATATATAAAATTTCAAAAACTAAAATTTACATAATTATTTTTTAAAACAATTATATAAATATTTAATTTAATTTTCGTAATTTTTTAAAATTTAAAATAATAATATTTTAATAATTATTATAATTTTTTTTATATTTATTTTGTATTAAATAAATATATATATTTTTAATTTGGTCATTGGTGAGGTTATATTATGATAATGTCTAAAAATAATGCTTGAATAAAGAGAAAAATTGAACAAGTAACTTAACATCTAGGTGTGCCTTAATCTATCTAAAATCTAATACACTTTCATTCAATGATTTAGCATCTTAGAAATAATAAATAGAAAATTAGGTTTTAAATACTATTCAACAACAAAGCCTCTCATTTTATTCATTCCAAACAAAACTTTCAAATAGGGAAAACTTTAGGGAAAAATTTAGAGAACTATTTTTAAGACATTTTTTGAAAAAAAATCACCAATTTAATTAAAAATTACCTATTTTTTACATATATATAATTAAATGGATGATATTCACCAAAATTTTCCAAATTTTAATAGTAAATTACATTTTTTTAATTAAATATTTACCTTCATTAAATATTCTCTGCATTCTATAATACTAATTTTTAAACCAAAATAATCTCTTACAATATTATATATCTAAAAAAAATATTTAAATCCTTAAAATATATCTCACTTTCAAAACGTATTAAACCAACCATAAAAACAAACAACCTCATTTTTCCTTGCGAAATCGGACTTAAATATTATTTGTTATTTGGACTATTCGACAAAACAAAAAACCTCGTTTTCTCTCGTGGGAACAAGACTTCAGAATAAAAATTTTAAATAATAAAAAATGGCCTACTCAAAATGTAATTCATTGGTGCACATACAACAATATCTCTTTGGTAAATGTCATCTTAGGGTGATGTTTATAAATATGTAACGAACAAATAAATCCCATTAACCTAAAAGTAAATAGGTCCAAAAATAAGTAAAGAAATTTTGGAACTATTTAGAAAATCATTTTTAGATGATTATGCTAAGACAAACCTTCTTAATTCTATTTTCTTTATATTTAATATTAATTTTATTTTTTATTTTTCAAAAAAATCTATATATTTAAATTATATTTATTTTTCTATTTTTCTATTATTTTTAATGTGAAATAACAATTTGTTATTTTGATTATAATTTTTATTTTTATTTTTCTATTTTTCTATTATTTTTAATGTGAAATAACAATTTGTTATTTTGATTATAAATTTTTTTGGGGAGATTTTTCATATAAGGTGATAACTAAAGAAACTTTTGTTGACAACCCCTAGTACAATATCATTGCCTCCCCTACTACACATGACATAGGGAATGATGAATTGGTTTAAAGACTTATGTGGGTACATGTCATTAGCAATTGGTAAGGGTAGTCATATTAGCCATTTCTTGCATAATTCGATGATATGCCATCCATTTGAACATCATTTTCACTAGACTTGAGGCTCCTTAGTATTAACAATGGAGTTTCATGGGAATTTCTGGAAGCATTTGAGGAAAAGTTTTATAACCAATTTTAGTCTCCTCACACGACCCTTAAATAGGGTATTACCATGCATTGGTTTCAATTTTTTATTGTTTCCTTTTGTTTTACTACGATCCATGACATTTTTTCATCCCCTACCCTCTTCTCCACCCGTGTTTAACTGTGACTTCTTGTCAAGTTTCTAACCAACTCTCTCCTTCTTTCACCCTTGCTCTCTTCTAAGATAGGTTTGTGGTCCTATTTATACTTGAGTTTCCCTCTTAGTGTTTGGTTCTTGTCTTACCTAGCTCGTTCTTTCTCCACATTTATTTCCTTATAGGTTGGTGTTGGCATTTTCTTATCCTTATCATCTGACGTCTTAGCCTTCCTCATATTTAATCATTAGCATGTCTTGGCATGGCCATTTGCACTCTAGTTAAGGTCAAAGTAAAAGAGAGTCTACCTTCAATGGAAACCTAGGCTAGAATGGAGGCTTATACATGTCATCACGAAGAGAATGCCACTATATTTGCTTGGTAGAGATAGATATTGTAGAGAGAAAGGCTTGTTTTAACTGTTGGTTTCTATTGACACAAAGGTAGGGATGAATGTATGGTAATTAATTGTTGATACAAGAAACACTTGCTCCATGCAAACTCAATATTATATTGAAACTATTGACTTATAATGAAAAATGAAGAAAATAATGTGCAATGTTTTGGTGGAGCATGGTGAAGCCCAAGATGAAATTCTTCTTTGCATAGATATTTCTTAGCAATAGGTTAGAAAGCTAGCCAATAAAGTCTCAGTATTAGCTAATAAGCTTGCCAATATAGACTTCCATAGTAGTAAGGATGATGAATAGGCTCCAACTCCTACCCAAGTGGACTCTCATACTGGTTGATCATGCTCTTAGTTATAATAATTTTGAGTTTTACAGGAATATATAGGCAAGAAAGCTTTATTGTTTGTATCTTTTGTGTTTTCTTCTCCAGTTTCCTAGATATAAACAGACTTAGGTTCCTAGATAGTTATTAAATAGAATTTGTTATAATCTTATCAATTTTAAACTCATATTTATATTAGGGATCTAGTTTCCCTACGGATAAACTAATAGACATAAATTTGTAATTTTTTTATTTTAGTGCTAACATAATTTTGAACTAACTTTTATACGAGAATTTTTTTATTTTACATAAAATCCTAGTCTCTAGCTTATCTTAAAGAAATTTGATTTACCGGAAGGAATCTCTGAAGAACATTATGAATCACAAAGGTTTCCTTTCAGACATTTTTGTTTTTTATCAACTTAGTGGAGTTTAAAGAAAGTAGGAGACTATGTACATGACAAATCAAGATGCACGAATTATACGAGAAATTAATAGGAATTTTTTTTCAATATTTACTTATTACGTATTAAGTATGTCATTAATATTTTATTTATTATAGATTGATTATGAGATATAGAATGATTAGTAATAAAATAGATTTTTAAAATTACTTTTATATTAAAAAGATTTAGATTAAAAAGATTATTTAATTAATTTTAAAAATAGAAAAAATAATATTCATTATTATTTATATAGAAAAAGAAATTAAATTTTGAATATGTTTAATTACACTCAAAATTTTGATATTTACTTTCATAGAGGATGAAGGAGGTTTTAGTTAGCTAAGTAATTTTTCTTTTCTTTTGTCTAAACTCACATTGTACTTTTAAATGTTGTGTATTGTAACCACCTCGCTCCCATGCACTTAAGGATTCTATGGCTAAAGAAGGTGTTATATATCATTTGACCTGATCCCCAAGGAATATTATGAGGATTGGATTAAGAAAATGTATCATCTTTGTAGGTATGCAGAATTGAACTCTAATAATTCCATTGTGTTAATATCGTCAAGTGCTTTTGGGCGATAATAAATTTACCTCGATCTAGACCTCGAATCAAAAGTTACACTCATTTGAAGCTTTGACCTATAAAAAGAGACAATGTCATGGTACTAACCATGTGGCACTTACATGACCTCCACATACCCCTAGCAAGTTAGCCCAATAGGTTTGTTGGGCACATCCATTGTCATGCTTCTTGGTCATATTGTCATTTTAAATTTTAAATACTAAACAAAGGTGAAGGGAGGTAGGTGGTGAGTAGTGATAAGGTTCCATAATGGAACCAAGGGCATGCCAACCTCCTTCCATCATCAAGCTTGTTAAGTTGGAAGGTTTGGTGGTTACGATAATGGGAAGTGAGTGATAAGGTGGTAGGAAGGTTTTACACTCAAGGTTATGCTCGACCCCACTCAAGGTACCGTTTATTTGTGGTTAAATGGTGCTCTATCATTGTATCAAACATTGACTAAGTTGTTATGGTTACCGACTGCAGTTGATTTATGATTGACAACCTTCATGGCATGGTTCCATTAGATTAGGGTTCCACTAGTGCATACTCACTATTCACCCCACCCCTTCACATGGATATGTTTAAAATTTTCCTCCTATTGGTTTTGATGGCATACATGCACATAAAACAAAAGTTTTAAGATTGTGTTTAGCATAGGGGCAGTCCATCCAACCATCCTTTGGAGGTTTTGTCCCTATAGCCTATAGCTACAAGCTGTAGAGTTTAACCAGATAATTGAGTGAGCAATATATGCTTATTTCAACCACAAACCTTAAAATATGTCTAAAAGAACATGCTTATACAATTTCTCACATTCAACATGATCATAATTAAATATAACATTCTTTGGGTATGCATTAACATTCATTACCATACTGGATATCATTCTAATCATGAGTATAACAACAATCCTTTACAACTTAGGTATTAAACGTGTTCATAAAAATTCAAAAGATGCCACTATTCCTAATATAGAAATAAGCATTACATTCGATAACAACAAGTACCAAAGGAAATTACACTTCTCTATGTAATTAAAAATAGCTGGAAATTGAAGGAGGAACTTCAACTCTCCACTCAGCCATAAGACAACTACATTGTAATCTTTCTTGTAGCTGACACCCCCAAGCCTGATCCAAAGTCTAAGGTTATTCTAATCAGAGAAGTTTAAACCCAAGGATTAGTCACATACCCAGGAGGAGGAGTCCACTACCCATGTGGTTTGATAACTACTCTCCAACAGTAACCACCATACAGACTTGCCTACTCTCTGGGCTAAAATACAGGGATTCACCCATGTTTAGATGGTCTATTTCTCAATTCTAGGAAAATGAATCAACTTCTTTTGGTGGTTTAAAAACTACCATTTTTGTGGTAAGCATTGCAAGGGTTCATAGTTTTCTATCCGTACAGTTTATCAAATCTTCCTGTAAGCACCATAATGGATAGATTACCCTATCCTAGTGGTTTAACATTTAGGATGCAAGAACAAGGTGTTTTCATAGCCATACGATAAACACCACAATGATTAATTCCTCCACTTAGATTCCCATTGATAATTTAGGCTTACATACACCATCTAGTGGCCTTAACACTATTCATAGATACATCATCTAGTGCCCTTAACACTATCAGAAGGAATACTTTCCCAATTCACAGAGCACAGGGTTCAGTCACACCCAATATTGCTCCTTTTCATTTTCATGCTGGTTCCCTTGACACATAGTTCTTCTTCAATAGTTTTATACATAAATTCCTTCTATTCTGAGTTACCCTCTAATGCTTTGCATGCTCTCTATTGTATTCTCTTCTTCTCCAATCATTTCCTTTTCACACAATACCACCCTCCTTTCCTCCACACACCCATTTATCGCTTATAGCTAGTAGACCGTCCATTTAATTTTCCTTGAGAGTATTATCCTATCTCTTCCATGTTTTGTGAGGAAAGGGATAGTATGGGTGGTTTCGTTGGCCAAACTTTCCCACACCAAAACTTCATTTCCTGTCAGCACAGGCCATTTTGTGGTAAGGTGATAGTCATGGTAATTAAGTGAGGTTGGAGGAAAGGCATGCAAAAGGTAAGAAACAAGCATGAAATAAGCCCTCAACAATGCCCTCCCCCCTAGATATTTTGATCTGCATGTCCCTCCATTTTACCAACCATCAACTTATTTTCACATAAATTTACATGTGTCCAAGATTCATACAATTATGTTTACAAATAGGGGGTGAACTAAAAATGGATGTTATAGACTCCACCCCCTTAAGGGAACACCATCCTTAGTGTTTTATAAATAGGTTGCAATATTAACCAATAAGGTTTGTATTTATAGCTCTTATATTCATTTATATAGTAAAAAAAAATAGGTATGATACCCTCATTTGATCTTCCATTTCCCAGTTTTCTTCATTTGGTCCAAAGTATTTCCATTGGACCTTGACTTGCTATATTACTCGATTACATAGCAGAGTCTACCTCCTATCCAAGATGCATAGTGGTTCTAGTTGGAAATCTCCCTCAGGTTCCACCTGTATCACAGACTAATCAATAGTATGATTAATGTCACATACATACTCAAGGACAGAAATGTGAAAAACATCATGTGCTTTCGCTGTGAGTGGTAAGGCCAATCTATAAGCCATTGGCCCCACTCTTTAAAAAATATGAAATGTTCCACAAAATCCAGGTTCCAACTTAGCATAAGAACCCACTTTCAATGTGCTCTTTCTTAGTTTGATGTAGAGGTATATAAGTTCTCCCACTTGGGAATTATATATGAACCATTTTTTTTATCTGTATAACTCTTTTTCTTATTATGGGATGTCTTTAATTTTTGCCTAATAAGGAGCACTTCTTGCTCCATTTCCTTCAACATATCTGACAAAAGGACCACCCTATCCACTAGATCCTCCCAGCTAATGGTAGTGTTAAATATTTTTCCATACAAAGCCTTAAATGGGATCAACTTTACTGACTTCTAGTACCCATTCATGTATGTGAATTCAACTAGTGGCATCAATTCTTCCCACTTCGTTGGCTGATGCATGAAATACATCGTCAACATGTACTCTCAAATTTTATTCACTCTCTCAAGGTTTCCATCAGTCTGAGGATGATATGCTATATGAAAAGCTATATGGGTTCTAAAACTAGCAAATAATTCCTTCCAAAAATTGGAAGTGAACTTGGCATCCCTATTTAAAATGATCATCTTGGTGATACCATGCAATTTGGATATTTCCTTCATGAAAACTTGAGCTATGTCAATGGATTTATGTGTGGACTTGACAACCATAAAGTGAGCTACATTACTAAACCTATCGATAACCACCATAATGGAATCATGCTATTTAGAGGTTCTTGGAAATCTTGTGATGAATTCCATGGATATGAATTCCCACTTCCACTTAGGAATAAAGATTAGTTATAGAAATCTTGTTGGGTGCCTGCATTCCACTTTAACTTGTTGAAATTGCAAGTACTTGACGATGTATTTATTAACTTCCATTTTCATGCCTAACCAATAATACATTTTCATGATGGTTTTTATCACATTTTGATAACCAAGATGACCTAAATAAGGTCTTTTATGAAGCTCATCTGTGATGAGCTTCTTCAAGTTTCCCATACAATGTACATGCCATCTATCCTTTAACTTTAACTTTCCATTGTTTGTGAGCATATAATTCTTACGCAATGGCCCTTCTGGCATCTACTATAAGCAATATTTCACATGTTGAAAGTGATTTTCTTGTATCAATGCCTCCTTGATATTTTCTTTGGTATTAAATTCACAAGTGTTCATGGCTTCCAAGTGAGCCACTTGTAGAAGTCTACTAAGTGCATATTCTAATTTATTTTCCTTTCCTTTAATGTGATTTATCTAAAAATTGAACTCATTGATCAAGGCCAACCATTTTGATTGTCAAGAATTTAACTTGGGTTTGTGAAACAAGTATCTCAACCCTCCATGGTCTTACATTAACGAAAAATTCCTCCCAAGCAAGTGTTTCCTCCATGTTTTCAATGTATGCACTATCACTACAAGCTCCAAGTCATTAGTGGCATAGTTCTTATCTTGCTCATAGTTTTATTGACTCATAACAGACCACATGTCTTTCTATTGTTGCTGCTACAACTCCCCTCCAAAAATTTTCCTATGTTTTGATTTTGGAGACTACCTTTGTTTATAGGAATTGTTGTTTTAAGTAGCATCAAGTATTATTCTTTCATATTTAGTGTCACAATGAATTATTCTTTTATGTAATGCTTGTGGTGTCTTAATTGTGTTTTCATGATGATGACTAGGTCTTGTCGACAACAATTTCAAATCTTATGAATACAAGATAACTCCCTCTCAAGCACAAGATTTGTCATGCCTTGATCAAGCAATGGTTTCATGAATTTTCTTGAGAAACTGTGCAATACTCTGTCACTGAGAATTTTTCAACTCCTTGTGGAACTCAACTATGCAATCTTCTCAGATAGGAAGCCACTCAGTAAGAAAACTGCACAATTGATGTGAGTCACAATTGCGCAACTCATTGTGCCAACAAACTGTGCAATCCCACGTGACTAGGAATTCTGCAGTACCTTCTACCAGTCAATTGCGTAGTCCCTTGGATCAACCAATTGCACAATCCTAGAAAATATGAAGTGCACATTCTTATCTGATAGTGTGTTTGCATTTCTAATTTGAAGACAGGTGTCAATCTCTCCTTGATTTTAGGCATGCGCATCAAAAATCATAACCCTAATATCGTGAGAGCTAATATATAATATAGGCTCATAGAGCTCATTCTCACATTTGAGATTAGAGCTCAACCATTCTCATGAGTTGAAGGAGCTTTGGTTTTGCTTTATGGTGCTTTTCGGGGTAATTTTCTCAAGTGTCTCTTTTTTCTACTTTTTCTGTCGCTTCTATTTATTTAGTGTTTGCAAGTGTAATTTTCCCTAATTCTTCTTGTATAAAGTGGTGCTTTTGTTATTATTATCTTGCACAAGTCTCATTTCAGTCTTTTAAATTTATTTACAAGTGTCACCAAGCATTTCTTATCTTTTCACCTACTAGAAATTTCTGCCACTGGGTCTATTTATGCATGCATCTTCTTCCCTTTGCATAATATATTTAGTCAATGTTACTAACTTATTTGAATAATTCCAAGACCGATCTACATTCTACCCTTCCTCAATCAAAAATTTTAGTTTTACCTCCTACTCGAAAGAATATACACAATTTTCAAGTCTTGTTGGCCTCTCCCATTATGCATTGTGCAATCATAGGCAACAAGACCCTTCCCTTTCCAGCTACAACTATGTAATGCATAGTCACATGGCTTCCTAAGCTATGAATTATGCAATGAAAGCTAGCGATGGCTTTGCATGGCAGCTGGAACTACACATTGCACAATCTAACATCCCTCTCTCCCAGGTGGGACTATACATTACATAATTCCAATCCAAAAGCCAACTCCTTACAATCCAGAACTGTGTAGTCTTCCTCCACAACTATGCAGTGCAAAATCCAAGAGCCCAACCTTCCTCCTTGCAGCACAAAATTGAACAGTCCTTTCCCTTAGTGATTTTTTTGTTGCATGAAAGTTGATTGTTGAACTAAAATTTTCCTTAATCTAACTTTCCATTTCCATGAGTGCATCTTTTACACTAGGTACTACAAATCCTAAGAACATCACTTTATCATCATCAGGCAACACCATGCCTCCCAAGAAATTAACAGCAAAGCAGGTCACAAAGAGTAGTGTTGAAGGAGTCATTAATAGTGCTTCAATATCAATTCCTATCCTATCACATACACAATGTTATATTGAGAAGGATTCTATTGTCACTTGGCATGCCATTAAGGATAAATTCACTAAAACAAAGTTAAGAGAATATATAGAGGACATGAATATTTATATCTACATCCAATAGTTAGGGTTCTCAAGGGTTTCCTACAAAATTCCAATTTTACCATGTGCAAATGTTACTAGGTGGATTTTGCAGGGCTTGGATACCAAGAGCATGACAATGAAAAACAATAGTAGGTAATATCTTTCTTCCTAATAACCACATGAAATCCACTTAATCTACACTTTTCCCAGGCCGAAGAAACACCTGGATTGAAAATTTTATGCAACTTCATGCTATCTAAACATTAAGGAAATGGTAAAGTCATGGTGGAAGGAACCAAGAAAGTTTCACCAAAAACCTAATAATACTTACAAAATCAAGTCACTCAGAACAATGTATCAGTACTGGATGGCTAAATATTTTTGAGTCTATGGAAATAGGAATACTAAATCGTTCCCAGAAGGATGGATCTACATGTTATATTTGATTGTCATAGAAGGGAGAATATTCAACCAGTCTCATCGATTGTCTCAATAGTTGCAAGTTAATTAGAACAATGAAAAAACACACCACAAGACAAGAAACAAAAATTTATATGTCCGTCTGCCTGCTAGATGGAATATGTTCTCGTAATCAATTCCCTGGTCTGGAATGGAAATGGAAACCTAATAAACCCCCTATCTACATCTACTACAAACTGTTGGAAGAATGTAGTTAATAAGGATTACATGATAGAATTGTTGAGCACTTCTTCAAGGTCTTATATCATATTACCTTTGAATAAGAACCTCCATGCATGTCCCAGGAGGAAATGATGTTAGCGGCAGAAGTAGAAGATTGGTTTTCCTCACTGGGTGGTACATACCTTAGTGTATTTGGATTTGAGAAACCACCTCACCTCTTGCCGAGGTATGTCACAGATAAAGTGGTCATGAAAGAGGTGATCTATCATCTTGTCATACGTCTATCTTTAGTGCTACATAGAAATAAGGAGGCACCTTGGCCTTCCTTTCCTTTGCAGGAGGGATCCTATGAAATGAAGAGCTTGAAAGTTGTGGAAGATGAAGCAAAAGAATTGGAAAGCCTCACATTTAGTACAATGGACTTTCATAGATATGATTCCTAAGGAGTTTGCAATAGACATTATGCCAAGCTACACTTTTCCTAGTCATATGAGACTTATGCCATATTGGAGGAAGAGAATATTAAGAATTTCTAAAATGCCTTGTGTTCACATGCACCACATAAAGAGCATACCCTTCCAATGCAGTTCCTAAGCAGAGTGTTACTTAGGAAGGAAAGAAGAAGGAACAATGCACCCCACTGAACATCAAGTATAAGAGTAAGGTTGATCCTAATCTAGAAGAGGAGTAGAGCCATAAGTTCAAAGTAGACCCAATCATTTTGAAAGTGGCCATGTAGAAAAAAGGAAGATAATTCATTGAGAACAAGAGAAGATGTAGGAAGAAGAATGGAAGCGGAAGGAAGAGCGAATGCAGAAGGAAGAGAAATAAAGGAAAGAAAAGGAAGAGATGCAACCAGAGGAAGAAATGGAAAGGAAGGAAGAAGAAGAAGTAAGATTGAAGCAAGCAGAGGAAGACCAACAAATACAACTAGAATATGAAGAAAACAAGAAAAAAGAAGATCAAGAGTTTGTACAAGAAATTAAGGAGAAGATACTAGCCAATGACATGGATTTTGAGCAGGTGGAGTAGAACCAAGAGGTTAACATCATGCCTTTTGTAGAACATCCTAGTAGTCAACCTTCAACTCACCTCTCAAATGGTCACATCACAGGTGATGAAATGGGAATCTCTGCTCTAGACGATGGTATGGTCATGGATATTTCCAGCCTGGCCTTTGATCAACTAAAGAGCAAGATATTATAGTAAAGGAAGACATATTTCCCTAATGATCTGGCTCACCTGGCTTCATTCACATAGATATGGTGATTGTTACTAATATAAGGAGGAATCCAAAGATAATTACAGTAGTATATTCAACCTCTGTAGGAGTTGTAAAAGAAAACAATGATTTCTTCATGGAAGAAAACCAACAAATGGCAAATGATCTCGATGAAGTGAGACAACAAATTGGTCATCTCCCAGCTAAGGTCCAATAATTTTCCTCCATGAATTCTTATTTAAAATAACTTCAATCAATGATAAAAAACAAGGATTGGGAGACACCATGAAGAAAAATTATGAAGAGATAATCTCTTTGTATAAGGCAGTAGTGCCCTTTCATGACATGTAGAAGAGGTTGCAAGAAAATGTGAAAGCTCTGAAAAAAATTCATGCAACCATTTGCGCGATCAAAGAATGGGGCACCAAGTACAAGAATGCAACAACAAATTTGACCAAGAAAACAAGAAAACAAGCATAATTGGAGAATGTCGAGGTTAGAATGCTCATGCAAAGAAAAAAGAAACTTGATACTTTTGTGAAAAACATTATAGCTTCTTGTGCATGGTTAAAAAATAGTTTGGAATCCTTTGCCATAACCCTTTGATTGGACCATTTGTAGAAACCAAAGGTAGAAATATCATCAAGTAAGAAATCCATGAATACTTGGACAATCTAAAGTAGGTCACCACAAAAGAAGACTTGGAGATCACCAGAAAAAACATGCAGAAGTATATAGCTAGACCTACTAAATTGGATATGAAACTATTCATATTATATGATGAGGCACAAAATTGCTTCAAAACCATTTATCTAGATGCTATGGAGGCTATATTCATATATCAACTAAATCTTCCTGCAAAGTTTGAGGACATAGTTGCACAATATAAATCTTCGCATCAATATGTTACTATAGAATTACAAGTTGAAGTTGTTGAGCTAGAGTTTCCTCAAACTCAAGCTTAATGTATTAAGTTTTTTCTTATTAGGCTCTAGCCATTTTTATCTCATCTGGAGTTTTTTCTTATTTTATTTGGAAAATAATATAGTGTAAATGGAAGTGGAAGTCCAAGAGTTAAATGTGAAATGTGAAATGTGAAAGGTAATTAGTTAGAGTAAAGATAAAAGAAGTCCAATATTCATGAGGGAAGCTCAAAGGTAACAATGGGAGATGAAGAGTCATCCCATTTTTTATAAATAAACCCTGATTGTAATTTTATGATTGGAATTTTCACTTAATAATCATAAGCTCTCATATCCGACACACTTTTGTGCATCTATTGTGAATGTTGTAAGACTACCCTTTATGTGTTTTCGGTGTATGTTACATTTGCGCTAATTTTAATAAACTATTTCATTTACTTTAGCATGTATCTAGTTGAATGTGCGTTGTTTTATGCTATAATTATCATTGTTATCTTGTGAACCATTTTACAGGCTAGATAAGAATTCTTTTACATGTGCTTGTGTGTCTCTTTTAAGTTAGTACTATTACTTTCTTTCAGGGGGGGCTCACTCTTTCCCCTTTGGTGTGAAGAAACATTTTATACATTGCAATTCATATCTCACAAAATTCACACACATTCTATCACCAAAGTTATTTTATATTATCTTACTTGTTTATGGTAGCCAAGGAACATCTTTGAGACCACCAATTTGGTAACCACCATATTCTGGTTGGGGATCCTATTTCAAATGGTGTGGGGTCTAACTGGGAATTCACATTAGTGAGACCTGCTTCCCCGTTGTCGACATCCAGTACTTCCAATAGGATTTGGCACTAGAAGGAGGGCCAGGTGACAAGCTGCGTCTATGAAGTCTAGTTTCAATTTCTCATCTTGAATGGCTTACTCCCATATCATAACCCTAGGATGTTTTTCTAGAGTTGGATATGAAATTTGATAATCCATAATATATCAAATTTGAAATTTGACGGTGAGAGTGAAAAAACCATGCTTGAGCACACCCTCCTCTTTCATGAGTTTTGTGATTCTTATGAAGCTAATTTTCTGGATGCTACTTGTAGGTTGTGGGGCTCCTATTCCAAATGGTGTGGGATCTAAATGGGAATTCACATCAGGGAGACCCACTTCCTTGTTATTGACATTGAATACTACCAACATGATTTGGCAGTAGAAGGAGGGCCAGGTGACAAGTTGAGTCTATGAAGTCTAGTTTCAATTTCTCATCTTGAATGGATTCCTCCCATATCATAAGCCTAGGATGTTTTTCTGGAGTTTCAAATCTGAAATTTGAATTTGAAATTTGATGGCGAGAGTGAAACAACCATTCTTGAGCACACACTCCTCTTTCTTTAATTTTGGGATTCTTGCTTATGAGAAAGAATTTTTTGGTGTAAATAACATGATAATGTATTTGTGATTCTTATTAAGTTAATTGTGAGGATTCTAATTGTAGGTTGTTCATTCTCACTTTCGAGGGCTATGTTAAATATTGGTGTTATAAATTATTGATGACTTCCATCCACTCCTTTCAACAAATTTTCATGGAAGTTCACCAGTCCTTTGATAGGTATGCTTATCAAAGTGTTTATAAGAAGATTATTAGTCTCATAATGAAATCTCTGTTAGGATATTTCGACACATAGGAAATAGTTAAGTATAACTTGGTCTAGTATAGAGTTAGGTAAAGTGTGTTTCTTTACTATGTACATTTTGTAACTTACAATCCGACGGTCACGATATGTAGTGATCTGACGGTTCATTCTCTCCTCGGTATTACTGACACTTGATCCATGGCTTAACACCTGATTGGTCCATGATCTCTATTTAAAGAGCATGGAGGGTCATTTGTAGGGTAACCGTTCATGAGAGAAGCTTATGTAAATTTTCATTCTTTTTATTAATATATTGCCTGAAGTGGCCGCGTTGGCTTAGGCCGTGCACTGTTTCCCTCTTTGAGGGTTTTAACCACGTCAAAAATACTGGTGTATTGATCTGTGATCTGTTTGTGAGCGGTGTCCTTTGGTGTTCTGTCTGTGGAACTTACCCTATAAATTCCTACATGGTATCAGAGCTATTTGAGGGCCGCGTCCGTTGGGGATCCAAATCTGAAGCTGGCAGAATTGCATCCGACTGTCGTTTCCTAGATATACTGTTTCTGACTACTTTCGGGCTAAGAGGACTGCTCTATTGTGTTGGGAGCATCTGTTTCAGTGATGAACCCCTTTCGTTTCACGCGAAAAGGTTTCCGGTAGCCCTAGCTACGTCATTTTTAAGATCTGGAGGTATATAGTGTTTATTTGCAGTTTACAGTTATTTGCTCTTTGTTTATTTCGGTTCCGGTTTATTTAGCTTTTTTTTTTTTTTTAATTACCGGATCTATACCTTTCATTTCTGCGTATGCTCTTTACCCTGCGACTCTGTGCGATCTGGGCAGAACAGAAAGGAAGGATTTTTCTCATGCGTATGCTCTTTTCCGCTGCGCCTTAGTGTGATCTCGAAAAATCAGAAACATTGAGGAAAATATTTAGTTTCCGACTAAAGCTAACATCGAGCCGTGAGGTTCATTTTTTTTTTGTATGTCTGTGTTGGGTTTTGTGTTTTTTGTTTTGTAGGGAAAAAGAGCTTTCTCAAAGTAAGCATGCAGCCCAAAGCTTCAGCGACAAAAAAAAAAAAATACCCCTTCCTCTTTTCCAAAAATTACTAAACTTTTAGTTTAGCTCACTTGGTCCAAAGCTGCTTTATGAGAGTAGAGGTCTTGAGTTAAAGTCTCCATTTTTTTGAGCTAATTAGATTAAGTTTGGAAAGGGGGCGAATTTTTTTTTAACATTATCATTCATTTCCACACATTCCCGCACTTCGTCGGCATCTTCATCAACTTTTCTTCAAAAAGCCATAACTCTTCATCCGGAAGCCATTTTCAGAGCCATTTTTTTAAACCAGCCTAATTTTTCAAGATCTTTCCATTGGAACACTTAGTTTTAGCATCTATAGCTTCAGTTTCTATTAAAATGGAAAGTCCATGCCAAGTTAATCTTGACAGCACCAACTACTTCCAATGGTTGTCCTACATTGTGGATTTACTTAGAAGTAAAGGTCTCTACAGAATAGCCTCAGGCCAAGAAACCAAACCGAAAGATGAAGATAAGGAAGCTAAATTGGAAAATAGGCAAGATCAAGCACGAGGTTGATAGGGATGTCTATTTCTCCAGATCTTAGATTCCATATTGCAGAACTTGGTACTCCTAGGGAGGTAATGAAACAGATCACTAAAGCTTTTGGAATTAAAAATGAACTTAAACCCCATCAACTCAAAAATGAGTTGCTTACATTGGACCGCAATAATTTTTCTTGCATTGAAGATTTTTTGTCCAAGTTCAAGACCCTTATACTTCTCTTGGAAGGTGTTAAGGTTAAGAAAGAAGACAGTAACCTTATCTATTCCATTCTTACTAAGTTGGGACCAGCCTATTCTATTTTTGTTTCCACCTTCCATTCTACAAGAGAAGCCTTCATTTCTCAAGGACAAGCCTACAAGTCCCCTTCCTTTGATTCCTTTTGTGATTCTTTAATAAGAGAACAAGAAAAACTCTTACACCTTGGTCTTCTTCATCTTGGAAACTCTTCTAAGAAAGCGTTAGCCGCCCAGCAGCAACCAAATTCAAAGAATCCTAAGAAGTTGTATCCTAAAAGGAATGGTCCTAAACCAAACAAGGGTCCTAAGCAATTTCAGCCTCAAAATGAAAAATCATTTCAACAAAATGATAAGACAAATAAAAACAAAGGGAAGAAGACTGACTTTTGTAATCGATATGGCCACTTAGAATCCAAATGATTTAAGAAGATGGAAGCCTTGGAAGTAGAAATGAAGAAGCATAACATCCATTTGGAGAACTCTTTAAATTCAACTTCATCTTCAGGAATAACACTTTCTGCATGTGGTTGTCAAGCATCTCGATCTGGCTATGCACTAAATGTATCTTCTTCTTCTCATTCTCATGAGTGGCTCATTGATTCTAGAGCTTCTTATCACATGGCCAAAAACAAAGCCATGTTTTCTTCTTTAAATGATTGTAACACCAAAAATATATATGTTGGTGATGATAGATCCCTAGTGTTGTAGGGACGGGAACTGTTCATATAGACAATGGTCAATTTAATGATGTAATATGTGTTCCAACCTTATCATGCAACCTTCTATCTGTATATCAGATAACTCATTCAGGTGAAGGTAAAATCGTTGAATTTTCACCTCACGATGTTGTAATTAAGGACCTAAGAGATCCTAGACAGATTTTAGCTGCTGGCATTGCTGATGATTCTACAAGGTTGTATAAGTTTAACAAATTTGGGTCATCAAATCTTCCCTCGGTATTTGTTGCTCATAACGATGAAGTGAGAAAACTTTGGCATGAGCGATTTGGTCACTTAAACTATCGCTCCGTTCAGAATCTATGTAAATAAAATATGGTGACAGGTCTTCCAATGGTATCTTGTAGAGATGGTGTTTGTTCCGGATGTGTACTCGAAAAACATCATCAGGATAGTTTTGGAAAACGTGCCTCTTGGCATGCCTCAGCCCCTTTACAGCTTGTGCATAGTGATTTATGTGGTCCGCTTCCAGTTGTTTCATTCTCTGGCTACAAGTATTTCTTAACTTTCATTGATGATTTCTATAGATGCACTTGGGTATACTTCTTAAAAGTTAAGAGTGAAGTATTTAACATGTTCTTGGCCTTTAAGGCCTTTGTTGAAAAACAATCTGGACATCAAATTATTAAGCTAAGATCTGATAATGGCAGAGAATACGTCAACAACAAATTCATAAACTTTTGCACTGAGAATGGAATTCAAATGCAACATAATATTCCATATACTCCATAAAAAAATGGTGTAGTTGAAAGGAAGAATCGCACCTTAAAGGAAATGGCTAATTGTATGCTTCAATCTAAAGGAATTGGTCTTAATTTTTGGGCAGAAGCAATTAACTATGCAAATTACATAATAAATCACACTCCTACTAAGGTTTTAAAGAATATCACTCCAAAAGAAGCATGGAGCTCAATTAAACCAGATGTAAGTCACTTTTGTGTTTTTGGAAGTGAAGCATGGGCCCATATTCCAGATGAGAAACATAAAGCTTTAGAACCTAAGAGTTAAAAATGTATTTTTGTTGGATATTCTGAAGATGTCAAAGGATATAGACTTATTCCACTTAAGTCCAAAAATGTTATCATTAGAAGAGATGTAAAGTTTGCTGAAAATATATCGGCCTACTAGCCTAGTTCGGCAGATGTGCCATCTCTCCCTATCTCTTCTACTTTTGAAAATATTTCTTCTTCAAATGATGAAAGCGAGGATGAAAATCCTCCCCCACCTTCTCAGGATCCTCCTTCAGCTCCTCAGCTTCCAAAATGGGTCTGTGCTACTCGGGATGTAGCAGGTGATCTTGCCGGTGATCCTACAGATCATCGACGTACACGTTCTCAGTTTGATAGAGCCTCTTCTTTACTAGCTCAAGCTTCAGTGAATTATGATCCGAACACCTTTGTAGAAGCTTCAGGCCATCTAGATTGGGAAGCAGCTATGAATGAAGAATATCATTCATTATTGGCAAATGATACATGGGATCTTGTTCCTCTACCAAAGGGACAAAAATTTGTTAGATGAAAATGGGTTTATAGAACCAAGTATGGACCAGATGGGAAAGTTGATAAACATAAAGCTCGTCTTGTTGCTAAGGGTTTTTCACAAGTTGAAGACATTGACTACACTGAGACCTTCTCCCCTGTTGCCAAAATGAACTCTATCCGCCTTGTTCTTTCCCTTGCTGCCTCTTTCAAATGGGAAGTCCATCAGATGGATGTTAAATCTGCCTTCTTGCATGGGGACTTTCATGAAGAAATCTATATGGAACAACCTACTGGCTTTATACAAACAGACTCTAGCCTTGTATGTCGGCTTAAGAAATCCCTTTATGGTCTCAAGAAAGCTCCTCGAGCTTGGTATGCCAAAATGGATAAATTTCTTTTAGAAAATGGCTTTTCTAGGTATCATTCTGATAATACTGTCTACACCAAGAAAGTGGGCAAGTCTCCTATCATTCTTGTTCTTTATGTTGATGATCTTATCCTGACTGGTAGTGATCCCAACCTTATAAACCATGTGAAGTCTAGCCTTAAAAGGAAGTTTGAAATGACAGACTTAGGACACTTACATTATTTTCTTGGTCTTCAAGTCTTGCAATCCAAGGAAGGTATTTCCCTTTCCCATTCCAAGTATGCTTGTGATATTCTACGCCATTTTCACATGGAAGACTGTAAGCCAGCCCCTTCTCCCTTTTAGTCTGGAGTCAAACTTTCAGTCACTTGTACTTCTCCTAAAGTTGATGCTACTTTATACCATCAACTTGTAGGAAAAATTTTGTATCTAACCCATACTCGTCCTGACCTTTCCTTTGTCGTTGGCCTTGTTGCTCAGTTTATGCAAAACCCACATGAAAGTCATTGGAAAGCAGCTAAAAGAATACTTCGTTATGTTCGAGGTACAGTTCAGTTTGGGATTCATTACAGTGCTGAAGCAACTCCTCTATTGGTTGGTTTCATTGATTTTGATTGGGCTGGTGACCCTGACGATCCGAAGTCTACTACAGGTTATGTACTCACTCTTGGTTCAGGACCTATTACATGGGCTTGCAAGAAACAAGGTGCCATTTCTCTTTCTTCAACAGAAGCAGAGTATCGTGGTGCCATTGAAGCTAGTAAGGAAGCCTTGTGGCTTCGTCAAATCCTGTCAGAGTTTGGCTTTCAGCAGCAACATCCGACTACACTTTGGTGTGATAATCAAAGTGCCATTCAAATATGCAAAGATCCAGTCCAACATCAGTGCAGCAAACACATTGAACTGCACATGCACTTCATCGGAAAGCTCATTCATGACCATGTTCTTGAAGCACAATATTGTTCAACAAATGATCAAGTTGCAGACATCTTTACAAAGGCTCTCACAGAGGCGAAGTTTACTAAACTTCGATTTATGGTTGGAGTTCAAGAAGTTGTCACTAAGGGGGGATAGGCTCTAGTGCCTCCTTCCTTCTCCTATTGTGTCATATTTGTAAATCCTTCAATCCTATCCCAAGTTGTTCTTAAGGGGGGATATTAGGATATTCCGACACATAGGAAATACTTAAGTATAACTTGGTCTAGTATAGAGTTAGGTAAAATTTGTTTCTTTACTATGTACATTTTGTAACTTTAAATCCGATAGTCGTGATATGTAGTGATCCGACGGTTCATTCTCTCCTAGGTATTACTGACACTTGATCCATTGCTTAACATGCGATTGGTCCATGATCTCTATTTAAAGAGCATGGAGGGTCATTTGTAGGGTAACTGTTCATGAGAGAAGCTTATGTAAATTTTCATTCTTTTTATTAATATATTGCCTGAGGTGGCCAGGTTGGCTCAAGCTGTGGACTGTTTCCCTCTTTGAGGGTTTTAACCATGTCAAAAATACTGGTGTATTGATCTGTGATCTATTTGTGAGCGGTGTCCTTTGGTGTTCTGTCTGAGGAAATTACCCTGAAAATTCCTACAATCTCATGAATTTTTTGAATATTTTCATGATCACTTCCTCCACTTTTGTTATGAGATTTCATAGGATGACATAGATTGGGATTTTATAAAAGAGAGATTTCATTATCGTGTTCATATTTCTTTGTATCTTCCTAAACGTAAATCTCTCTCAAGTCTCCCAATTGTCCCTGGTCATGGAGCTCCTAAAGTTTCAAAGAAAGAATTTTATCCTTCTTGTAACCGTTCGTCTTCTTTCATTCCTTTATCAAATGAAGCAGCTCCATGTACCAATGTTGGGGTTGGAAAAATTGAAGATCAGATTATTGAACTTACTCTATGTCCTCCTCGCCCTCATAATCAATATTTGAATTCATGTTTCAATATTGAATATAATTTGATTAATGACATTGCCTTTTCTAGATATGTCTTTTTCTCTCTAGTAGTCTTTGCCTCTGATCCTCTTTATCTTGATTCACCAGATCAACCTGTTATATCAGCCTCTATTGAATCTCATGAGGACTAAGTTCAAAACCATGGTAATGAAGATCAAGAGATTCAAGATACCCTTTATGATGATTATTTTTGGGCTTGGGATTATGAACAAGACCCTGTTATTAAATATGATTTCTTGCTTGACCTTTCCTTTTCTTCTCCACCATTCACTCACCTTCCTGACATGTTTAATGAATATGTCACATCAAATCCTTCTTTTAATTATTTAGATCTTAATATAATTGGTGTTGATTGTAGTCTGAAGTGGTGGGATATTGATTCTTAATCAAAATAAGATAGGATTAGATCAAGTACTCATGATCATTCCCTTTCCTCATCTTTGGCATGTGAAGAAGTACAGTGTGAACTCCTTGCACTAAAGAAAATATTTCATCTTATACATCTCATCATGAAGAGTCCTTGGAATTGAATGTAAAATATGATCGAGTGTAGGTTTTAACCCTGTACAAAAATTACTTGCAAACAAATTCTTAAAAACAGAAAATACACAATGGCAAGAAACACAAAAAATACACAGAGATATTCCCCTGGATCCAAAAACCGGGACTACTAGTTTGATTTTTCATTATATTCCTTTCATTTTTACAATACATATATATACATGCAAAAGCATCCATAAATCGCAATCTATTAACCATGGATTAGAACATAACCATAGTTCCCTTTACCAAATCTGCAAAATACCATGGGAAGAAAACCATCATGCCCAAAACCATGTGTGAAATCCATGAGAAAAACCATAAGTAGGTCCACCCACCTAATATATGGTCCAAAACAAATTTCTCAGGGCGTTGCACCCAACGCAACGAGGGGGGGATAACCACCCCCAGTCTAACCCCTCGTCTTCATGCCTAGGGCTAGTTGTGGAAATAATATAACACACACCAGACATCCATTAGTGGCATATTTGATGTTTTCACTGATACATCTAGTGATGGTTTTTCTCTTTCATCTGTTGATTTTTTCCAAGGCACTAGTGTTTCTATGATTCATCATTGAAAAGTTTGGAAACTTACCAAGAAGCTGAGGCACTTCAAACTTCACTGACAGTTATGTCAGGACTCATGATCTTTGTAAGGGTTCGAAGCATGATTAAATTGATGTTCCATCGTGGGAAAATATTCATGAATTGACTCCATGTTTTGAAAATGAATATATCTTTCAATGTCATGCATATTCACCTAGTTATCATGATCCCATTTTTGAATGGTTGGAAGAGTCCTACTTAGCAATCCAATAGCTAGGAACAAGCTTCTATTTCTCTTCATGTTTGCTAAGGTTAGAAGTCAGATGGGATGTATTGATGTGAAAGGTTGTTGTAAACTATGTGAGCACCGAGATATAATAGTAGAATATCTAGTACATGCTTTCATACCAAGCTTCTCTACTAATGCTTCTTGCCTTCGAATTTTGGAACATTTTGGTCTATCTTTCTCTTTTCATACTTTATTTGATGACCCTTTTTGTTGTTCACTCCCTCACTGACATAGGTCAATAATTAAATCATTGGTTGCATTGGAAATTTCATTTCATGTGAGCCTAACCTTTTCTTTTGTTAGTTTATGAGTAGGGTTACTATAGTTTGTTTATTTGTCTTATTTGGTTTGTCATTCCTTTATTCGGTCTTTCATCTTGCACTTTTATTTAAGTTTGTTTGTAATAATCATTATATGAAACTGGTGTTTTGGTTCTAAATAAGTACGACAAAGTTTGAAAGGACACTATACAAATATTATCGCTTGCTTAATTATGAATCCCCCTTCTTTTCATGGGCCTTGTATCTTTTAGCCTATGATTCTTAGACAAAAAATTGATTCTTTATTAGAGACAACCTTAGTGGATATATGATGGTCAAATGTTTAATAGGATATTCTTATATGATCAACCTTTTATATTTGGTTATTTTTAACTTGTCAACTTGGTTGAATAAGAAGGTGAAAGAGGAAATTTAGGTGAGAAAATCTTATTTCAGAGGTATATACTGCTATCTCTGAAGGAACAATCTCTCTTGCTCTCAATAAGTCAGGATCCCTCTTCCACCCTGGTGAATAAATAAATGGCTATACACATTCAAATAAATAAAAATGAAATGAAATAAATAAAGGGTGAAAGAAGAAAAAGGCTTCATGTGTAGAGAGGTGAAGCAAGTAACTTTTGGCAAGGTACTGAAAATTGTTACTCGTAGCGAAGCAATGCTTGCATTCCTAAAGTGAGTTCGGTGAGGTACTAAATAGGCTCATTGGTAACATAACAACACCAAAGATGAAAACTAAAACGCTTACATTTTTTACTCACATATATCTACACTCCTAACCCCTAATCGAAACAACTGAAGTTTGACTTGCTTGTGTAAATGTTTGGCCGATGAAGCGAATGAAATAAATTATATATTTAATGGAGCTAAGTAAGGAAACTATGGTGATTGACAGGCTGAAACAATACTTCCTAAAGAGATAGACTTGGTTTATATAGTTAGATTAATTATAGGCAATTTTGTTGTGTCTGGTTAATAGGCATTCAAATAGGATCAATTCACATCCTTCAACATATTGTCATCATCCCTACACAATGCCCTAAACATGACTCTGTTAAATCCCTGAGTTTCTTCTCTTAACTGCTGAGTTCCCAAGATTTTAAGGCCCAACACACCCTGACCCTTTAGTGACCAACTTGACTACCAAGTTGACCCTCTCTGCACCTGTGCTAATCACCAGTAGGTTGCTTAGTCTTCGTGGTGTGCTAATTCTACAAATTGAGAAAAAGATAAAAAATTCCCGAAGCTTCCTCTTCAAGAAGCTTCCTGAGGTTGTTCTAACCATTCACCTTGGATGAGAGTCCCTAATCATATCCTACCCTACCTTGGATATTTCACCCCTTATCCCTTGAGCTCATTCTCCCATCAAGAGTGGATCTCAAGCGTAGATTGGTAAATGGATAATAATTCATGAACTACCTCCCTCATCTATATATTTACAGCCATCCATGGGCAAGGGGTTGGATTTTGGAGATTGATTCTACCCTCACGCTGTTGTTTTGAGAATCATTATTCCATTCATTAGGGTGACATAGACGCATGATTTTTGGCAATGAAAGGACAAGTCAACTTAGAGAGTTCTTCTACAAGATCAACTCCTAATTTTGGTTGTAGCTCTGTCCATTTCTATTAATACAAAGAGTAGACTAGTTTCCTATATATGATGTTATGATTTGATTTATTTCAATACCATGTTGATCTATTGAATGAAGTGATTGGATTATTCTACATAGGTGTTGTAGACTTTTGGCTTGTCTTGTTTGATTGTGCAAGTTCTAATTATAGCGATCAAAGGTAGCATTGGAGGATACAAGCCGAGGAAGGAGTGAAGCTTGTGATGTATTCTAGGTAGGCCTCATCCCATAATTCAATTACTTTAAGGAAGAAATTATGCCCTATGATTTATGTTGTTCTAGGTCATTCCACCAGCGTAGGGAAGACACTTTTGTCCATAGTCGTAGATTCCGTATAAAAGATTAGAGACCATATTTTTTCTTGCCCTTAATGTGTATTTTTCCTCTTGCTTTGATATTTATAGTTTCACTCAGTCACGATTAAACATAGGAGGACCTGTCATTAAGATTCAATTGGATGTTTTGTGCCTGAACTTGAGTTTCCTTGATCAATGCACCCTCTGGTCTAGAGACAGTGCATTATAGTGCATTGGAGCCTTCATTGAACCTACGTTGTAGTGCACCTCGACCTTCTTTGTTCCTACGTTTTAGAGCACTAGTATCCCTTGAGCACCTGCGCTAATCTCTATTTCATGCCAAAATTTGCCTTGTTTTGGTTTTCTCTCTATCCAACCTTCTTCCAGCTACCCTTCCTTGTGTCCCTCAGTGTATTAGTATCTCTCAGAATCCTCCATATTGTTTTCATGTGGTTTTGATATCCTTTGATGAGGATTTGTTTATATTTTTATTTGTTTTTGTTATGAGGACATTATTAGGCATATTTTTTAGTCATTGAGTGCATGAAAGAACTTGTGTTCCAGTCATCATTCTAAAAATTTTGTTTTCATTAGTGATTAGACATGCATATTAGTTTTCTATAATTTTGAAAATTAAGAGGAAATCGAAAAGAAAAATCTCTTTGCATTGGCATCTAGGGTTTTATGAGTAAATTTGAATTGGAATAGTTGAATTTTAGGGAATTGCTATTAGTTATTGTTTGCAACATATTCTTTGTCTCTTCCCTCCTTTAGATAGATTCTCATTGAAAGTGAAAGTTTCCATATCTTCATATTACATTGCATTTTAGGATATTCTAGTGAAATTGGCAGTGATCCATGAAATTGAAACTTAATCAAAGATAAACTTTAAAATATTTTGAATCAACCTAAGGATCATTTATCACATTAACGTAAACATTTAGACGTCTAGGCTAGAAATGTGTTCCAATGTCGTTAAATATAGGAGATGTCATTGTTTGTCAGCGTTGTATCCTAGGTGTGATATCATATTTCACGTACGTAAGCGTATCAAATCATACTCTATGTACATTTTGGTATATTAGATGGTGCTCAATGCATGAAAAGTATATGGAAACACTCTCATCGAATGTTTACGCATTAAACAACACTACTACGAATTGCATTTCCATGTACCATTGATTATATTTTGGAAGTCCACCATCAGTTTCTATCCTCTCCATAGGTAATTTAGTCGGATTCCTTGTATACCGTGATACACCAAACACAACATTTAGGGATATTTCCTACACGTACGTTAAGTCCTTGGTTTGCCAAGGTGTATATTGTAGTTCATGGTGGCTTGGTAAACCTTTATGCCTAATATTTCCCTCTTTTATTTATTTTTGTGTTGATTATTAAAATTTATTAATCCAACATGGAAGAACACACCCCTCCTCCCCTTCGTTTGCATAGAATGAAAAATAAGCCTCCTCTTCCACTAGAGGCTACTCTTGTCTGTCATCAAAAGCATAAGAAGACACAAACTACCAAATCAGGAACTTTGGGAACTACTTCTGGTCCTCCTCCTAAACCTGATCTACCAAAATCATCCTTTCATTAGAGTATTAAGCTTGAGATTACTTCATCATTTGCTGGTGAATCTTACACAGTTGAAATTGAAGCACTTGAGACTTTGGTGCCTGAGGTCATTGAAACTAACTTTACGAAATCTGAGACTTCATTACCTGAGGTAGTTCAATCTGAGGTACCTTAGCCATCTTCACCTATTACTTTAGAACTTCCCTCTTCACTTCCTCTATCTCAGACACAACCAAAAACTATATATCTTTGATCTGATGATGAACCACTTCCACCTGGTCTTGTGAATATCAAAGAGATCACATAGGAAGAACCTCATCCCTTTACTCATGTTCATTGGAGTGGAATCCATGTTTATGAAGCTCGTCCTCTTCATCTTCTTTAAACTACAACACAAAATAATTTACTTGATTCTTCTCACTCACATGTGATTTTCTCATAGAAATATTCTTTGGGATAGTTAACCATGACTAAATCCTCTATGGTTTCCCAACTTGTGTACACCACTATGGCTGAGATAACTACTTTTTCTTCTTCATCCTTGTTTGCAACAACACTAAAGGCACATATGTATGGTGGCACATATATACCACCTATTTATCAATTATTATCTGGTACCTTCTCTGGTGTGGCATCCAGTCCATGGACCTCTCTGTTAGGATATTCCGACACATAGGATATAGTTAAGTTCAACTTGGTCTAGTATAGAGTTAGGTTAGAGTTAGGTAAAGTGTGTTTCTTTCCCGTTGTACATTTTGTAACTTACAATCCGACGGTCACGATATGTAGTGATCCGACGGTTCACTCTCACCTCGGTATTACCGACACTTGATCCGTGGCTTGACACCCGATTGGTCCATGAGTTCTATTTAAAGCGCATGGAGGGTCATTGTTCGGGTAATCCGTGCATGAGAGAAGCTTATGTAAATTTTCATTCTTTGATTAATAAATTGTCTGTACCCACGTTGGGACAGGCCGTGGACTGTTTCCCTCCTTGCACTCTGAGGGTTTTAACCACGTCAAAAATACTGGTGTATTGATTTGAGATCTGGTTGTGAGCGGTGTCCTCTTGGTATTCTTTCTGAGGAACTTACCCTGTAAATTCCTACATGGTATCGGAGCTATTTGAGGGCCGCGTCCGTTGGTGATCCAAATCTGAAGCCGGTAGAACTGCATGCGGCTGTCGTTTCCTAGATCTGCTGTTTCTGACTGCTTTCGGGCCGAGAGGACTGCTCTGTTGCGTTCGGAGCATCTGTTTCAGTGAGGAACCCCTTTCGTTTCACGCGAAAAGGTTTCCGGTAGCCCTAGCTGCGTCATTTTTCAGATCGGGAGGTATACAGTGTTTTTTTTGCAGTTTACTGTCATTTTCTCTCTGCTTATTTCGGTTTCGGTTTATTTAGCCTTTTTTTTTCCGGATCTATACCTTTCATTTCTGCGTATGCTCTTTGCCCTGCGACTCTGTGCGATCTGGGCAAATCAGAAACAGAAAGAAAGGATTTTTCTCATGCGTATGCTCTTTTCCCTGCACCTTAGTGTGATCTCGGAAAATCAGAAACATTGAGAAAAATATTTAGTTTTTCGGCTAAAAGCTAACTTTGAGATTTTTTTTAAATTTCTAGTTTTTTGGCTAAAGCTAACTTCGTTTTTCTTTGGATATTCGTGTTGGGTTTTGTGTTTTGTGTTTTGTAGGGGAAAAGAGTCTTCCCAAGGCAAGCACGCAAATCGAGGCCCCCCCCCCCCCCTCTCTCTCTCTCTCTCTCTCTCTCTCTCTCTCTCTCTCTCTCTCAAATATTTTGTATAGATCAATTGGTTCAAAGACCTTTTAAGAGAGTAGAGGTCTTGGGTTCAAGTCTCCATTTTGTGGGGGCGGATTTTTTCATTCCCGCACATTCGCGCACTTTGCCGGCAACGTCAACAATTTTTTTTCAAAAAGCCATAACTTCTTCATCCGGAAGCCTTTTTCAGAGCCGTTTTTTTTAAAACCGCCTATTTTTTCGAGATCTATCCATTGGACCACTTACTTTCAGCATCTTCAGCTTCAGTTGTTTTTCAAAAAATGGAAAGTCCATGCCAAGTCATTCTTGACAGCACTAACTACTTCCAATGGGTAGCCTACATGGGAGATTTACTTAGAAGTAAAGGTCTCTTCAGAATAGCCACAGACCAAGAGAAGAAACCCAAAGATGAAGACAAGGCCGAAAAATGGGAAAATCGACAAGATCAAGCACGTGGTTTGATAGGAATGTCTGTTTCTCCTGATCTTAGATTCCACATTGCAGAAATTGAAACTCCTCATGAAGCATTAGAAAAACTTGCTAAAGTTTTTGGGATTAAAAATGAAATTAGAGCCCATCAACTTGAGAATGAGTTGCTTACTTTGGATCCTAATAATTTTTCTTGCATTGAAGATTTCTTGTCCAAATTCAAGACCCTTAGATATCTCTTGGAAGGTGTTAAAGTTAAGAAAGAAGATGGTAACCTTATTTATTCCATCCTTACTAAGTTGGGACCAGCCTACTCTGTATTTGTTTCCACTTTCCATTCTACAGGGAAGCTTTCATTTGTCAAGGCAAAGACTACAAGCCCCCTTCCTTTGACTCCTTTTGTGATTCCTTAATAAGAGAACAAGAAAAACTCTTACACCTTGGTCTTCTTAATCTTGGAAACTCTTCCTCGAAAGCGTTAGCCGCCCAGCAGCAACCAAATTCAAAGAATCCTAAGAAGTCTTATCCTCAAAGGAATGGTCCTAAACCAACTCAGCCTCAAGATGAAAGATCATTTCAGCAATATGACAAGACCAATAAAAACAAATGGAAGAAGACTGACAGACATTGTAACTTTTGTAATCGAGATGGCCACTTAGAATCTAAATGCTTTAAGAAGATGGAAGCCTTGGAAGCCGCAATGAAGAAACATAACATCCATCTGGAGCCTACTTCAACTTCAACTTCCGGAACGGCATTTTCTGCATGTCATCGTCAATCATCTCAGTCTGGTTATGCATTAAATGTATCTTCTTCTTCTTCTCATTCTCATGAGTGGCTCATTGATTCTGGAGCCTCTTGTCACATGGCCAAAAACCAAGCCATGTTTTCTTCTTTAAATGATTGTAACACCAAAAATATATATGTTGGTGATGATAGATCTCTTAATGTTGTAGGGACTGGAACTGTTCATCTAGACAATGGTCAGTTCAATGATGTATTATGTGTTCCAAACTTATCCTGCAACCTTCTATCTGTCTATCAGATAACTCATTCAGGTGAAGGTAAAATTGTTGAATTTTCACCTCATGATGTTGTAATCAAGGATCTAAAAGATCCTAAACAGATTCTAGCTACTGGTCTTGCTGATGATTCCAAAAGGTTGTATAAGTTTCACAACTTTGGGTCATCCCATCTTCCCTCAGTATTTGTTGCTCATAATGATGAAGTGAGCAAACTTTGGCATGAGCGGTATGGTCACTTAAACTATCGCTCCCTTCAGCATCTATGTAAAGAAAACATGGTGACAGGTCTTCCTATGGTATCTTGCAAAGATGGTGTTTGTTCCGGATGTGTACTCGGAAAACATCATCGGGACAGTTTTGACAAACGTGCCTCTTGGCACGCCTCAGCCCCTTTACAGCTTGTGCACAGTGATTTATGTGGTCCTCTTCCTGTTGCTTCATTCTCTGGCTGCAAGTACTTCTTAACTTTCATTGATGATTTCTCCAGACGCACTTGGGTATACTTCTTAAAACTCAAGAGCGAAGTATTTACCACCTTTTTGGCCTTCAAAGCATTCGTTGAAAAACAATCTGGACATCAAATTCTTAAGCTAAGAACTGATAATGGTGGAGAATATGTTAAAAATGCATTCATCAACTTTTGCACCGAAAATGGAATTCAAATGCAACATACTGTTCCATACACTCCACAACAAAATGGTGTAGCTGAAAGGAAAAATCGCACCTTAAAGGAAATGGCTAATTGTATGCTGCAATCTAAAGGACTCAGTCTTAGTTTTTGGGCCGAAGCAATTAATTGTGCAAATTATATAATCAATCGCACTCCTACTAAGGTTCTAGAGAATATCACTCCAGAAGAAGCTTGGAGTTCCATTAAACCAGATGTAAGTCACTTTCGTGTGTTTGGAAGTGAAGCATGGGCCCATATTCCAGATGAAAAGCATAAAGCCTTAGAACCTAAGAGTGAGAAATGTACTTTTGTTGGATATTCTGAAGATGTAAAAGGTTATAGACTTATTCCATTTAAGTCCAAAAATGTTATCATTAGAAGAGATGTAAAATTTGATGAAAATAAATCGGCCTGCGAGCCTAGTCCGGCGGATGTGCCACCTCTTCCTATCTCTTCTATCTTTGAAAACATTTCTTCTTCTGATGATGAAAGCGAGGATGATAATCCTTCCCCACCTTCTCAGGATCCTCAACTTCCAAGATGGGTCCGTGCTACTCGGGATGCAGCAGGTGATCTTGCCGGTGATCCTACAGATCAGCGACGTACACGTTCTCAGTTTGAAAGAGCCTCTTCTTTACTGGCTCAAGCTCCAGTAAATCATGATCCTGACACTTTTGCAGAAGCTTCAGGCCATCCACATTGGGAAGCAGCTATGAATGAAGAATATCATTCATTGATGACAAATGATACATGGGATCTTGTTCCTCTACCAAAGGGACGCAAACTTGTTAGATGCAAATGGGTTTACAGAACCAAGTATGGACCAGATGGGAAAGTTGATAAACATAAAGCTCGTCTAGTTGCTAAGGGCTTTTCACAGGTTGAAGGCATTGACTACACTGAAACCTTCTCTCCAGTTGCCAAAATGAACTCTATCCGCCTTGTTCTTTCCCTTGCTGCCTCTTTAAAATGGGAAGTCCATCAAATGGATGTTAAATCTGCCTTCTTGCATGGGGACTTGCAGGAAGAAATCTATATGGAACAACCCATTGGCTTCATACAAACAGACTCCAGCCTCGTTTGTCGACTTAAGAAATCCCTTTATGGCCTCAAGCAAGCTCCTCGAGCTTGGTATGCCAAAATGGATAGCTTTCTTTTAGAATCTGGCTTTTCTAGGTGTCATTCTGACAATACTGTCTACACCAAGAAAGTGGGCAACTCTCTCATCATCCTTGTTCTTTATGTTGATGATCTTATTCTTACTGGTAGTGATCCCAACCTTATAAACCATGTGAAGTCCAGCCTTAAAAAGAAATTTGAAATGACAGACTTAGGACACTTACACTATTTTCTCGGTCTTCAAGTCTTGCAATCCCAAGAGGGTATTTTCCTTTCCCAGTCCAAGTATGCTTGTGATATTCTTCGTCATTTTCACATGGAAGACTGTAAGCCAGCCCCTTCTCCCTTTCAGTCTGGAGTCAAACTTTCAGTCTCTTGTACTTCTCCTGAAGTTGATGCTACCTTATACCGTCAACTTGTCGGAAAACTCTTGTATTTAACCCATACTCGTCCTGATCTTTCCTTTGCTGTTGGCCTTGTTGCTCGTTTTATGCAAAACCCCGTGAAAGTCATTGGAAAGCAGCTAAAAGAATACTTCGTTATGTTCGAGGTACAGTACAGTTTGGGATTCATTACAGTGCCAAAGCAGCTCCTCTGTTAGTTGGTTTCACTGATTCTGATTGGGCTGGTGACCTTGATGATCGGAAGTCTACTGCCGGTTATGTCTTCACTCTTGGTTCAGGACCTATTACATGGGCTTGTAAGAAACAGGCTGCCATTTCTCTTTCATCAGCAGAAGCAGAGTATCGTGGTGCCGTGGAAGCTAGTAAGGAAGCCTTGTGGCTTCGTCAGATCCTATCAGAGTTTGGCTTTGAGCAGCAGCATCCAACCACACTTTGGTGTGATAATCAAAGTGCCATTCAGCTATGCAAAGATCCAGTCCAGCATCAGCGCAGCAAACACATTGAACTACACATGCACTTCATCAGAAAGCTCATTCATGACCATGTTCTTGAAGTGCAATATTGTCCAACAGATGATCAGGTTGCAGACATCTTCACAAAGGCTCTCACAGAGGCGAAGTTCACTAAACTTCGATATATGCTTGGAGTTCAGGAAGTTGTCACTAAGGGGGGATAGGCTCTAGTGCCTCCTTCCTTCTCCTATTGTGTCATATTTGTAAATCCTTCAATCCTATCCCAAGTTGTTCTTAAGGGGGGATGTTAGGATATTCCGACACATAGGATATAGTTAAGTTCAACTTGGTCTAGTATAGAGTTAGGTTAGAGTTAGGTAAAGTGTGTTTCTTTACCGTTGTACATTTTGTAACTTACAATCCGACGGTCACGATATGTAGTGATCCGACGGTTCACTCTCACCTCGGTATTACCGACACTTGATCCGTGGCTTGACACCCGATTGGTCCATGAGTTCTATTTAAAGCGCATGGAGGGTCATTGTTCGGGTAATCCGTGCATGAGAGAAGCTTATGTAAATTTTCATTCTTTGATTAATAAATTGTCTGTACCCACGTTGGGACAGGCCGTGGACTGTTTCCCTCCTTGCACTCTGAGGGTTTTAACCACGTCAAAAATACTGGTGTATTGATTTGAGATCTGGTTGTGAGCGGTGTCCTCTTGGTATTCTTTCTGAGGAACTTACCCTGTAAATTCCTACACTCTCCCTTGTTACCTATTTATGGAACTCCGTATGACTCTTCCTTAATGAGAACTATACATCCTTCTCATTCTCCTCTAATTATACCGACAATTGAATAGCATGTTGGCTCTTATGTTAGCAGGCTTGGTTACCTCCAAAAGCATAACTTTCCTAATGTTGGATAGCCTCCGGAACGGGGTAGTTTCTTCCATCATCCCCTCCTCCTTTAGCAGGGGTGAAACCTATAGTTGGTATACCTCAAATTTCTGCTCAGCCTTATTTAAATACCCCATATCCTTGAATGGATACTAATGTTTGGAAACCTACTTTGCCTGTATAACCAAGTTTGATTATGGATCCATTTTTGAATTCTCAACCTGTGTCGTCCACATCTCAAATTCCTACTTATCAATCTCTACCTCTCCAAGATCAAATTCATGTAAGCCAACCTTCTAAAGTTGTAACTGTGACTCAATCTATTTCCTTGATATCTCGTACCCCCCAGGTTCCACTTACCCAGCCTTTACAAGGTACCTTACAGTCTCAACCACTTGGACAAGTTATTCGTCAAATTCTAGTAGGAGAACTTGCTTATAGTATTACACAACATCCACCGAATCTACCTTACGTTGGGATGATGTAAAATAACATGGGGCAATAGTATCAACCTTATCAGGGTATTCCTCAAGTGCCTTATCAGGACCAGCAAGTCCAAATCCCACCTCTCCAGCATTTGGAAGCTTATCCTGGAGATATAAAATAGGGTTATGCATATGATGGTTATCATTATCCTCCTTATTATGGTGCCTAGCTTCCTATTTATCAAAATCCTCCCCATCATGGAGAGTAGATACCTGTTGCTCAGGCTATTCCATCTTATCTAGGTTATCCTCCACTGGATTTTAACATGTAGTTTCCACTTGTCGTGACTCTTGAATTTCCAAATTTGACTCAAATCACCAACGATCCTATCACTCATTTGCCTTGGTGGCCAATTATTGCTATGAAATTTCGTTTTGTTATCCCAAAATTCAATGGGAATCCTAGAGAAGACCCATCGATGCATGTCATGACTTGCATCTATGGTGTTCATCGAACTCCCTTAATAATGATTCGACTCAATTATGTCTTTTCCAACGCAATCTTATCGGTATGAAAACTAAATGGTATATTAAATTAGCAAGAGATTCATTTAAAAATGTTAGTTTCTCGGCTACCACCTTCCTCACACATTTCCAGTTTCCCATCAAATATGAAACTAGAATGAAACTTCTGACCAACTTCAAACAATCTGATTCCACTCACATCTATGATCATATTCATGAGTGGAGATGTTGTCATTGGTTGGTTAAGACATATGTTCCAGATAAATTGTTAGTGGATTGTTTTACTAAGTCTCTATTGGAGTCTACAACAAAAGAAGTAGCCAAGGGTGGGGTTGTAACTGAAGATCAAGTAATTTCTCATGCACAATACTTGCATCTCATTTATACCCAATCTGGAATACTTTATGATAAGATACTGAATGCTCCGTGACATTTAAATACTGTTCCTTAAGCTCCTAGAAAATAATTTCATGCTATTGATGGCATGATTGGTTTTTCCAGTTCATGGTCAGAGAGTAAATCATCTGGTACTACTCTTACCATAGCTTCCCAAATCCATCCATTCAATCCTCTTGCGAATTCTACTTTCGATATCATTTCAATTCATTTTGATAAAGAAAAATATCAACAACAACCAAGAAGTAAGAAGAAAGTAAAAGGTAAGAAGAAGAAATATTCTCCTCCGTAGAATAAACGAAAAATAAAACTTCTGATGAGAAATGGAGATATTGTTACCCATGCTTGATTTGTAATGAGGAACACATGATTTGTGATGGTCCCCATTGAGCAGAAGTGAACCTATTTCTAAAATCCTTGGCTTCACCCTCTGTATTGACAGATCCATTTCCAAATGAGGAGACTCATTTGATTTCTCGAGACCCTACTTCCTCTAACTCAGTTTTGGTGCTTTCTTCGGCTAAATAAACAACTAATATTATGGTGGCTGCCCATAATAAATACTATGGTAATGTGAATCCTCTAAATGGTCAGGATACTGATCAACCTACCAGGTTGGCTGCATCTCCATTGGATCCTGCTCCTCTTATAATTCCTACAAAAGGGACTGTTAAGCCTCGAAAGGGCGTTATCCATAAATTTGATTTCAACCCTCGCATGGGAGCTACTCATAATTACAACATAGTTGAGGACATGGCTCAGTCTCCATCAACTATGTCTACTCCCCAGGTGTTGAAAAATTGTCCCACCCAGAAAAATGCTTTTCTTTCCACGATTAGGTGCATCGATCCTTCGAATTCAAACATAGTCATTTTCAACAATGAAAGTTATACACCTAGACTTCCAGCTCAATTATCGTTACGATCCAGGTTGTTGTGGAAATAACATTCATCATTCTAATGTGGACGAGGGAGCCTCAACCTGCATCATGACCTTGTCTTGCTGGAAGGCCAATAGTTCATCTCAATCGAGTCAATTTCCCACCAAATTGAATACGCTTGATGGGAGGATGTACAAACCTTGTGGGATTTTGAATTCCTTACAAGTAGAATTTGGAGTTAAATATATATCCATAGAATTCAAAGTTATTAATGGACCACTCAATTATAATCTTCTATTCAGTCACACTTGGGTTTACGCTATGGGAACTTTCATTTCAACTTACTTCTAGATGATCATCTTTCCTCATAAAGGGGGCATAATAGCCATCGATCAACTCACATTTCTTTCCTCCAATTCTGTAGTTACTGGAAGTGTCCCTCTTGTAGGGGAAACTCTACACCCATACCAGCATGTCGGGTTAGATTGCTTAAAGATTCCTCTCTTATGGGAACCATTTCGCTTCCTTCTCCTTCACTTCCCGAAAACTCCTTTCCGATTTCCTATATCAATATGATATCCTCTTATACTATTCCAACTGATCCTTGGGTAGTACGAGATGAAGTTAACATCGATATTTTTGGTGGATGTATGCCTCTTACCACCATCCATATTGATTATAAATCCATTCATTTAGCTTGTGTGACACATTCTAATTTAGTCTCTTTGATTAATTCAGTCAATCGCTCATTGGATTATGGCACATCTTCTGATCCCTTCTCTCGCGAGTTCCCTACCAATGGGAGCATCATGATCTTGAGGATGCGCCATGGGACAATCATCACCAGTGTTCCTCCTTGTCAGATCCCATCAAGGACAATCCTTAAGAATTTTACCAACCCAATATCATTGACATCTCTACGAATTATGATTCCATCTACAAAGTCGATTGAAAGAAAAACCTATCGAATATTGAAGACACCATCCCTCTCTATATCTTGATTAAAATTGTCATAGTTGAGAACTTATATGTTAGCGTGTCTTGCTCTTCGGATGATATTAAGACTTACAAAGCTCTATTTCATGATTTTCTTGATGTCTTTTCCTGATCTTACAAGGAAATGCCAAGGATCAATCCAAACATTGTGGTTCATGAAATAAAAATGTATCCCGATGGTAAACCAATTAAGCAGCGCCTTCATCCTATCCATCCCAAGAAATATTCCGCGATTAAATCTAAGTTTGAAAAACATCTACGCGTTTAAAGTTCCTTTAACAGATTGGGTGTCAAATATTGTTCCCGTCATGAAGAAATGGGGAACAATTTGTGCATGTTTAGATTATCAGGACATAAATTGTGCTTGTCCAAAGGATAACTATCCCACCCCCTTCATTGACCAGATTATTGATGACTATGATGGTTGTGAAATCTATTCTTTCATAGATGGATTTTCCAGCTATAATTAGATCAACATTCTCCGAGTGGATCAACCTAGAACTCCATTTATTTGTCCATCAGCCATGTTTTCATACTGAAAAACTCCCTTTCAAATTTAAGAATGGTAGGGCTATGCTTCAGAGGGTTATGAACTATTCCTTTCATGATATCAAACACATCATGCATCCTTATTTGGATGACCTCTCTGCTCACTCGGAAGATCAACTTGATCACTCGACGCATCTTAGTGATGGGCCTCTAAGTTAAACATAAATTAAGGCCCATGGCTCTAATTTAAAACATAAATTAAGGCCTATGAGCATCCTTCAGCACATTAAAACTCTCTTTTGCATTAGATAATTTATTTTCAACTTTAATCTATTCATTAGGAAGGTTTATAAATAATTGAATATTTGTGCCTAATATTATTTATTTATGTGGAATATTATGAGAATATTGGGTAGATTATGAAGAGTTGGAGGAGGAAATAATTTAGGGACCTATTCCCTGCAACTCGAGGATCAATAATAAATAATAATCCAACAAGATATTATTGAATTATGGCACAAATTGTGGAACTCCAATGATTGAGAAAATCTAGGAATGTGTTCCACTAATCAAGGGAGCATATCCACCAATCAAGGGAGTAGATCCACTAATCAAGGGATTTCAATTGGGAAAGCTTCCTCCATCCACAGGGAATTATTATTAATCATTTTTTATAAGTACCAAGTCAAATTTTCCTGTAGGGAATGATTGAGAAAGTCTAGGAATGTGTTCCTTGCCATTTAATGCAAATTCCTAGTATTGGGGATTAGATCCACAAATCAAGGGATTTTGGTGGCGAAAGCTTCCTCCATTCATGGGGAATGATTCCTAATCATTTTATATAAGTACCAAGTAGAATTTTCCTCTGGGGATAGATTTTCATTAGTGTTATGATGTAGAGAGCTTGTATATTTGAAGCTCCATTGTATTTTCTTGCAGGGATGTAATTCCATTAATGAAAATAATGAAGATTGGTGTCATGTTTAGCTTCTAAATATTTTCTCCTCCTTAGGTCTCTGAGTGTCCTTGGGCTTGGCCATCCCAGGAGCCTCAGATCCATTTTGTATCATTTTTTTCCTTCTTTTCATTGCTTATTCACATGCATCTCTAGTTTTTATGTCTTTCTATCTCTACATTTAGGATTAATAATTTCTTGTTGTAGGATTGAGTTAAATGGTTGATATAAGTTCTTTTGTAGGAATATAATTTCATCCTTGGAATATATTTTTAAGTTCATAGAAATCATTGAGCTGCTTGGATTAGTCATCTTATTCCCAAATCTAGATTGTTGGACCTCCTTTTTGACAAAGAACAATAAATTTCTGCTATTTTTTAGAGCATGCTAACGAGATTCAATCGACTTGACTCCACTTACATTAGATCAAAAAAACATTTGAGTTCATAACAAAAATTACCCCAATGAATTTTCACTTGATTTGGTTAGGATTTTTTATATTTACTAGCTCACTAGTTCTCGAATTTCTAGATTTTCGACTAGTAATGTTTTTTATTTTTTTTCATGGGTTAACATAGGTATTTTTGAGTGATTCCACTTGGAATGGGGACCTAAGACATCTTAGTTAATACCAAAATTTGTCCCATCCAATTTGGATTGGATTTTCTTGGTCATTCGATGAATTATTGTAAATCTGTACATCCTGTAAGAGATCAGGGGATCCTGTAGGAAATCACTATAGCATCTTGTAGGAAAGCCTGTTTTGAGGTTGAATTGAGTAAAAATCCTCTAGGAAGCTTGAAAATGGTCCCTACTTGTCTCCAAAACCTTCCGACCATTCATCATCATCTCCAAGCCACTTGCCACATCACCAAAAGTGATTAGCTTTCACACTCTCACATGAAAAAAAGGAAAAAAGAAAAACAAATTTATTTTATTCATTTAAATGCACAACAGTAGAATGTTTGATGTTTTGAATCTGCATACTTAGGATAGTAGGATTGCATACATGTTAACTTAGCATTCTTTTGAAGCAAGGCCTCTTAGGAGTTAGTTAGAAAATGGTGTGTTTTAACATTTGATTTCATTCTCTTTCCTTGTACTTTCTTTCTTGCAATAGGCTAAAGTTACATTTCGAGCATTTCATTTTATGAAATTAGCTTAGGATTTTACTTCAGTACATGCACTCCATTACATCATGACAATAAAGGAAAGACACATTATATGCTGCACATATAATGTCAATACCTCTTAAGTTTGTACGAACCCAAGGTTGATAATTAAAGTTGGTATCCTTGGGAGTTGCAACATTCTTGTTGCAATACTGAGGCTCATCACATTTTGGTGCCGTTGTTAGGGAGGTGTCAAAGTATGCATTTTTTTCTTCCCTAGTTGATTCATTTCTTTTTACTTTTTGCAAAAACAAAACATAATTTCATTAGGCATATTTCATTTCAAAAATAGAAAAGTGCATTGCATTAGAGCTTTCATTCAATCATAAGAACAAAAACAAAATTTCTCCAACACCAACCCACCCCCCCTGTTTGTTCACATGGTGCAGTAAGAGCCATATCACCATTCACTTTTTCACGTAGAAGAAGAATATGGAAAAGAATGTAGAAGAAATGGATGGAGATGATGACAATGAGGAAGATCCTCTTGGATTTCCCATTCAAGATACTGATGGTAGTGTGCACATGAAGAACATCCCTCCATCTTTTCCTCCAAAATTTCATGGTCTAAGGTTACAGGATTTGGAAATCTTTCTCTTTGAATTTGAAATTGTTTGTAGATCTTATGGTTACTTATCAAAAACTCAAAAACTAAGATTGTTTCCAGCAACATTGAAGAATAGAGCTCTTAAATGGTTCATGAGTTTAGGAACTAATTCAATAAGATCATGGAATGATATGCAAAATATATTTCTAGAAAAATATAAATATCATTATCTTAAGGAAGAAATATTTATAATGAATCAAAGAGAAGATGAGAGTCTAGAGGATCTAACAGAGAGGTTCATGTATAATGTTAAGAGGGAAAAACTACATCATTTAGGATTTGACACACTAAAAACCCTCTTACTTAGAACAATTAGGGATGAGTGGATTGATCTCCTTAATCTCATGAGTAGAGGTGATTTATATCAATTATCATTTGAAGAAATTTGTGAAACATGCAAATGCATATCAAGAGGAAAATCAAGAGTAGGTAAATCAACATCAAGATTGGTAAGTCAAGCTAAACTTGGGAAGTTCTTTGATGATTTTAAAATAGAAACTCTAAGCAATCTAACAAAACAAGTAGAAATGTTAAGAATGCAATATGAAGGAAAAGAAAATGTTGATATTTGTGTTGTAGAATCACATGATGTTAAATGTTTCTCCTCATTACCAAGGTTGAAGGAAGTTCACCAAGAGGACAATGGAGCAAGTCAATTGCCAATGCAGAAATGTTATGTAGCTCCAAGAGCACCATGGCAGCCTATTCGGCCTGATATGATGCAAGAGCCTAATTCAAAAATTCAAGCTTGCGCACGTCCACCTCAAAGTAATTGGAACACACCCTTTCCTTGGCAACATTGGCCATCTCAACCCCAAAATCAATCTTGGCAACAAGGTTGGCAAGGAACTTATGGGAGCCATCCACAATATCCTCAGTATTTTCCTCAATATCCCCCATACCAAACTTCATGTTATCCTTACCATTCACCTCAACCAAAACCGCAACCCCATCCACATCCATCTCAAATATGCACTCCCACTCAACTACCTATACCACCATTTCCAAACCCACAAATTGAAGTAGATCAACCCACTTACAATGTTGAGGTACAACACTTCCAAACATCTCCTCTTGAGCTCAATGGTATTCACCATAGGTCAGGAAGAGGATTGCAAAAAATAGATTCTCTTGATATCATTGAAGGACTAAATCCAGAAGAAGAAGAATCGAAAGAGAATATCAAAGAATCATGGGTTGCACTTGATGAAGAGAAGACATCAAAATCAGAGATTGAGAAAGCTCCTTCATGGTTACCATCAAATCCTCCATGTATTCAAGAGAACAATCAACAAAAAGAGGAAGATTTCAAGGTCATGGTAGAAGAAGACATGAAGAATGATTCAAATCGGCAAGTGGAACAGGGGCATCAGAAATATATTGAAATATGGTTCCAGACAGTCATTAAGTTGCAGCATCACTCTCTTCCTCAAATATGCTTGATCCTTTCAAAGTCAAATCATTTGGTCTTAGAAATCCAGGTACATGTGAAAACATTCATTTCAAGCCCCACATCATTTGTCTATCATCTTGATCACATGGATCCATTGGAAGTATTCTTATACTTGAAAATGATTTTGTTTTTCAAATAGGGTAGGATAGAAGAAAAAATAAAATAAAAGAGAAAAATAAAATAAAAATCTTAGGTGAAAACCTCCTTGGAGGTGCCTTAGATTGGCTCATTGATTGAAACCCTTCATGAGGTGGTCAATGGGTTGAAAAAAGAAAAAAAGAGAAAAAAGAAGATCCTAGGTGAAAACCTCCTTTGAGGTGCCTACGCAGACCTGCTAGTTGAAAATATCATTGAGGTGGCTAGTAGGCCTAGAAGAAAAAAGAGAAAAATAAAATAAAATCCTTGCTCCATGCATCTCTTTGATAAATGCATGTACTCTCCAACATCTGCAAGAAATAAGAACAAGTTGGTACCAAAAGGATAATTGGTCAAGCCTAGTGAAAAGAAGTCAAATTTTGACTTTCTCGTCCTTTGCTCAAATGCCCCAACAATACCAAGGCCATGACAATCCATCACCCTGATCTATTTTCACCATCCCCCATCATTATGAAGCTTCTACCATTCAGTTTGCTTATTGTCCTAAAAAACTACAGGATTCTCTATTTTACTACAAGATAAAAAAATACATAGAGCAGAAATTTGTTTTTTCCATAACTTGAAAACCATGCATCCATTTACCAAGCTGTTTCAAGGGGAGATGCATATGGATGATGGTAACATGCTCAAGAAGTTTCAGCAAATTCTAGCACATGGATTGCAAGAAACTGGCCTCCATCACCTTCAACCATTTTTGCATTTTCTCAATATCCATGCATCCATTTAAAAATATGTCTCAAGGTGATGTGCATTTGGATGATGGTAATGCCCAAGCAATTTCAACAAATTCCAGTGCACGATTTCCAAGAAATCAGCCTCCATCACCTTCAGCTATTTTTTTTTTCTCGAGATCCATGCATCCATTGACCAAAATTTTTCTTTAGGGAGGTGCATAATGATGATGGAAGCATGCTCAAAAAGGTTTAGCTCAATCCAGTCCATTGTTTGGGAGATATGGACAAAAATTCGTTGTCCTATAAACCTACAAGATACAGAACAACACCTATAGGATTAGCAGTGAGCAGTTTTAAAGGAGATCCAGAGGTCAAAGAAGCTCCTCCAAAGCTTAGCAGCAGCATCAGGATCATCAACATCACCATCCAACACCTACACATCAACATCAACTCAGCAGCAACATGCATGTCTCTCCAACAACCATCAGGTAGGTACATGTATGCAATATTCTTGACCTCTTCTATTGAGCATATTATAGTTATAAATTTGTTGTTAATGCATGAGAGAGCAAGTTTTATAAGCTAAGGATGGGTCAACAGTCTCAACCGCCTTCAACCAGTTGATTGCATCTCACTCCTTCACTCATGCAATGTTGAAAAGCCAAACTATGAATGGTGATGATTTCAAGGAATGAGGACAACAATTAAAAGAAGAAATTTTTGCAAAGGCCAATTCACCACAACACTCCAAGCCTTCCATCCACTTCATATTCACCATCTATTCATCATTCATCGATCCCATTTCATTCTTGAGAAAAAAAAACAAGAAGAGCATCCTCTCCATTTTCACAAACCTACACTACTCCCTTTGAGCCCTAGCATCATCATCCAATACATCTTCATCATTTCATTTCACTCCCATATAGTTAGAAGACTCTGAAAGAAGAAGGAATGATGACTACAGGAAGGAAAAATGCTGCTAAAAGAAGGAATAAAGGAAAAAAGTGTGCCAAAACCCAAAATGACAGTGCCTAAGAGAAACCTAATCAAAACAGAGAATTCCAAGGCCATTAGACAATCATCTAGGCCATAAAAGAGAATAAGAAGGCAACAAAAAGAAATAAGGCATTCACCATCAAAATAGAACTCAAACTATAGTGATGAAAAGAGGTGTTCCGAGAGGTCTCCAATCTCTTTCTAGCTTTTGTCCAAGACCTAAAAATGGGAGAAATGCATGGGAGTCAAGTTGAGGGCCTGCCCTAACCTCAGTCTATCATTTATGCTCAAAACTAGTTTCCTGTAGTTTTAACAGGGTTTCCTGTAGTTTTGATAGGAATTACTACAGGATGTCCTAGTTCTCATCTAAAGGCAATTTGAAGATTTTAGAGGTGTCTAAATGGCAGAACAAGGTAGCATATGGTTGATAAGGGTGTGGAATACCTTACCAAACAAAAAAATATTCAAGAACTCATCTTGAATAAGGGAAAGAAAGCAAGCTAATGGTCTAAAAAAAAATGATTTTTCTTTAAACAAATATGTTTTTGGTCTTGTCCTTGCAGAGCTTACAACCAAGATTCTTAATGCACAAGAGAGATGCCACCAGGGCCATGGATGAGGCACAATGAGGTCACTAGGTTGCTCAAAGGATGAGCAACACTTTCAACAGGGGGTATGATGGGCCTCTAAATTAGACATAAATTAAGGCCCATGCCTCTAATTTAAAACATAAATTAAGGCCTATGATCATCCTTCAACACATTAAACCTCTTTTTGCATTAGATAATTTATTTTTAACTTTAATATATTCATTATGAAGGTTTATGAATAATTGAATATTTGTGCCTAATATTATTTATTTTTGCGGAAAATTATGAGAATATTGGGCAGATTATGAAGAGTTGGAGGAGAAGATAATTTAGGGACATGTTCCCTACTACTAGAGGATCAATAACAAATAATAAGTCAACAAGATATTATCGAATAATGGCACAAATTGTGGAACTCCAATGATTGAGAAAATCTAGGAACATGTTCCACTAATCAAGGGAGACGATCCACCAATCAAGGGAGTAGATCCACTAATCAAGGGATTTCGGTGGGAAAACTTCCTCCATCAATACAGAATGATTCTTAATCATTTTTTATAAGTACCAAGTTGAATTTGCTTCTAGGGAATGATTGAGAAAATCTAGGAATGTGTTCCCTGCCATTTAATGCAAATTCCTAGTATTGGGGACTAGATCCACTAATGAAGGGATTTTGGTGGGGAAAGCTTCCTCCATTCATGGGGAATGGTTCCTAATAATTCTGTATAAGTACAAAGTCGAATTTTCCTCTAGGGATAGGTTTTCTTTAGTGTTATGATGTAGAGAGATTGTACTTTTGCATCTCCATTGTATTTTCTTGCAGGGATGTAATTCCATTGATGAAAATAATGAAAACTGGTGTAATGTTCAACTTCTAAATCTTGTTCTCCTCCATAGGTCTCTGAGTTTCATTGGGCTTGGCCATCCTAGGAGCCTCAGAGCCCTTTTGTATCATTTTCCTTCCTTCTTTCATTGCTTATTGACATGCATCTCTAGTTTTTATGTCTTTTTATTTTTGCATTTAGGATTAATAATTTCTTGTTGTAGGATTGATTTAAATGGTTGATATAATTTATTTTGTAGGATCACAAGTATTATTTCATCCTTGGAAAATCTTTGTAAGTTCATAGAAATCATTGGGCTACTTGGATTAGTCATCTTATTCCCAAATCTAGATCGTCAGACCTCCTTTTTGGCAAAGAACAATAAATTTATGCTATTTTTTAGAGCATGCTAATGAGATTAAATAGAATTGGTTACACTTTCATTAGATCAAAAAAATATTCTAGTTCATAAAAAAAATTACGCCATTGAATTTTCACTTGATTTGGTTGGGAATTTTTTAGATTTACTAGCTCACTAGTTCTCGAATTTCTAGATTTTCGACTAGTAATGTTTTTTATTTTTTTTCATGGGTTAACATAGGTATTTTTGAGTGATTCCACTTGGAATGGGGACCTAAGACATCTTAGTTAATATCAAAATTTGTCCCATCCAATTTGGATTTGATTTTCTTTGTCATTCGATGAATTATTGTAAATCTGTACATCCTATAAGAGATCAGGGGATCCTGTAGGAAATCATTGTAGCATCGTGTAGGAAAGCCTGTTTTGAGGTTGAATTGAGTAAAAATCCTCTAGGAAGCTTGAAAAGGGTCCCTACTTGTCTCCCAAACCTTCCGACCATTCATCATCATCTCCAAGACACGTGCCACATCACTAAAAGAGATTAGCTTTCACACTCTCACATGAAAAAGAAGACAAAAAGAAAAGCAAATTTATTTTATTCATTTACATGCACAGTAGTATAAGGTTTGATGGTTTGAATCTGCATGATTAGGACAATAGGACTATATACATGTTGACTTAGCATTCTTTTGAAGCAAGGCCTCTTAGGAGTTAGTTAGAAAATGGTTTGTTTTAGCATTTGATTTCATTCTCTTTCCTTGTACTTTCTTTCTTGCAATAGGTTAAGGTTCCATTTCAAGCATTTAATTTTATGCAATTAGTTTAGGATTTGACTTCAGTACATGCACTCCATTACATCATGACACAACAAAGGAAGGACAGATTGTATGCTGCAGATATGTTGCCGATACCTCTTAAGTTTGTACAAACCCCGGGTTGATAGTTAAATTCGGTAGCCTTGGGAGTTGTAATATTCTTGTTGCAATACCAAGGCTTATCACTTAGATCCATTTTCTTACAATGTAGGCATTACAATATTAGAGTAAACCATCAAAAATGTGTATTTTTTGTTATCTCTGGTTGACTTCTTAGTTTTGTGGTCTCAAAACACGTAATTCATATTGAAGCTCTAAAAATTCAGGTGATCATAGATCTTCCTGTATCTTCTTCCCTCCTTTAGCTCCAATGACTCCAAGGGAAGGCTAACTTTCTACAGAGGTTTTTCCCTATCTACACTGAGTTGACCAATGCATTCAATCACCTATTAAAGAAAGGGGTTCCCTTCGATTTGGACGATGCTTCTCAAACAACATTTGATTCCTTGGAAGATTGACTGATTCGTGCATCTCTGTTATATCCACCATATTACCAGCGTGATTATTTCTTGTATCTTTCCACTGTAGTCACTACCATTGCAAAGGTATTGGTCCAAGAGGAAAATATAGGGACTGAACATCCTTTTTACTACTTGAGTCAAAATCTCCTTGATACCGAAGTCAAGTACACTAACGTTGAGAAGTTAGCTTTGCGGGTTGTTCAAGCTATCAAAAGATTCTGCCATTTTATATTGCCCTAGAAAACTATGGTTATTTTAGATTGCAATCCTATGACATAAATTTTTTCACGTCAATTGTTGGTGGGAAAGTACTCCAATGGATTTTCATTCTGCAAGAATTGACCTGGAATTCATCAAATCGAAGTTAATGAAATCCTTAGTTTTCATTGAGCTAATTTGTGACCTTCCAACTGGTGGTTTTGAATCCACATCTAAAAATTCAATCCTAGACGAGTCATTGTTTATGATTTCATCTTTTGACCCTTGGTATGGAGACATTATTGTGTATCTCTAAACCCGTAATTTTTTGTCTAATACCTCCTGCTCCAAGCATCAACGTGTTTGATATCAAGCCAAATATTATATAATATTTGGTTACACCCTCAATCATAATGGTATTGATATGGATTTATGAAGGTACCTCACCCATTAGGAGGTCCAGAAAGTCCTTAATGAATGAAAATTGGTGGAATGTGGTAGTCATTTATCTAGTTATGCTACCACACAAAAGATCCTACGTGTTGGTTATTTTAAGCCTAATATTTTTTGTGATTGTATTCTTGCTATCCAAAAGTGTCATTCATGCCAGTTCTATGTATCCTATTATTGTTGGAGGTCCTTTTGTGAAATGGGGTATTGATTTCATGACATGTAACCCTCACTCGTCCTAGGACATGGCTATATGATTGTAAAGGTTCATTACTTTACTAAATGGGTGAAGGAAATACCTACCTTTAATAAAACTGGCGAAACAACTATGCCATCACATGGTTTGGTGTTCCACAACCCATATTTACAGATCACAGAAGGCATTTCCAGAATCATATGATGAGCAAACTAACTGCTAAGCTAGGACTTTCCCATGAAATTTCCACTCCCTACTATCCACAACCGAATGGACAAGTTGAGGTTATCAATAAGGTTTCTAAAACTATGCTTCAACACATGATAGGGGCCCATATATTATAGTAGATTTTGCTTCATTTTGCTGCTTTGTGGGTATACCGAACCTCCATTAGGACTGCTACTGGATTTACACCATTTCAGTTTTCTTATGGTCTGGAATCTATCCTTTCGATAGAGTGTGAGATTTCGTCATTGAAATAGGCTATAAAACTTCTTACCGTGACTTCTGCAGAAGAGGAATGCATTTTACATATCACGTGCTTAGATGAGACACAATGTGATGTCTTTTTAGCTAATGAAGCACATAAGTGATGTATCAAGGTAAATTATGACAAGATTGTCAAGCCTCGTGCCTTCTCAGAAGGAGACCTTGTTATTCTTTATGATCAAGAGTCTAATAAATTAGGTTCAGGAAATTTCGAGCCAATGTCGCTAGGTCCATATATTTTTCAAATGTGTTCTTGCAAAAGGGTCCTATGAGCTAGTAGATTTTGATGGAGTTCCATTGGTGCAACCTAAAAATGTGTTGTACCTTAAAAAATACTATGCTTGATTTTGTGTAGTACACTATGTAGATGTTGTTTATCGGTGTGTTGAGCGTGTTTGCACTGTGTTCCTTCCATATTTCCTTATGTTTCTATTAATATCATCTACATTTGGTTTGTAGATGTTAACATCCTTGGAACCATTTTTTGGTTATGCTAATGGCGATCCTCGTAGTACTCAGAACCTATATTCTGTAGTGTGGGCCATATTCACTCCAGATGGTGAGTTAGTGAGTCTACAAGGTATTTGTCTCGGTCACTCTACCAATATTAATTTTGAGTATAGCACGGTGATTGACCTACTCTCTGATGCTATTTCACTTGGTATCCATCGTATAGTCATCAGATTGGACTCACAACTCGTAGTAGTATAGTTGACTAATGTCTCCTCAGTGAGAAGTCAAACTATGCTTCACATGTTCTTAAGGGTTTTCCTTCTAGAAAGACATTGGTTGCATCTAATATCAATGTTAAAAAATTTATATATTACAGAGAAATGGAACACATAAAATATATTGCAAAAATATAAACACAAAAAACACATAAAACAAGAGAGACACAAAGATACGTGGTTCACCCAGTTTTGCTACGTCCATGGGAAATAGCCAATCCTTCCTTTTATATTATCCAACAAACTGAAGAGATACAACCTAGAGCAGATCTGCTGTAATTCCCTCTTCTCTCTTGCTCAATCTCCTCTCTCTTTCTCACTCATAATACAGATCTACATAGATGCAATACAATTCCCTCATATGTAGCGAGGGGTTGCCTTCTAGGGCAAGAAACCCTAAATGAAACATAACTTCTACCCTCAGAACTCCGCCTAATGAACGACCCAGATTGACTACGAAATTAAAACACTTTAGAAGGAAAATTTAAATCTATTTTTAGCTTCAGGGGCGCTTCCCCTGATCCCTCGTCGGGGGGGGGGGCTCCTAAAGATCGTTTCCACCCCCCTGGACCCCGCTTGCAATGTAAATATTACAGATGGCATTGTTGCAACATTACAAACTGGGGCCCAATGCAGTGATACCTCTTTTCCAGCTTCAACTGTCCACCTTCCAACACTGACAGTATGAAATGGTACTTGATCTATATATGTTTAGTCTTGGAATGAAAAGCAGAGTTCTTTGCAAGATGTATGGCACTTTGGTTGTCGCTGTATAACCTGCCCAACGCCTACTTCTTACCCAATTCATCCAAAAACCTTTGTAACCAAATCATTTCTTTACTAGCCTTTGTGGTAGCAACATACTCTGCTTCCGTCGTTGAGAGTGCAATAACACTTTGCAGTTTTGAAACCCAACTAACAATTTTTCCACCTACAGTAAACACATACTCTGTTGTACTCCTCTTGTTATCTCTATCACCCACCATATATGCATCAACACATCATTGTAGAGCAATGTTTGAACCACCAAAGCATAATGCTTGATTTGTGGTACCTCTCAAATACCTGAGAATCCACGTTACTACCATCCAATGTTCCTTTCCTAGATTGTTCATGTACCTACTTACAACTCCCACTGCATGTGCAATATCAGGCCTTGTGCAGACCATTGCATACATTAAGCTTCCAACTGCTGATGCATATGGAACTTTAGACATATAAGCCATTTCTTCCTGAGTCTTGGGACACACCTCCTTACTTAGTTTGAAATGGCTAGCCAAAGGTATACTAACTGGTTTTTCATTTTGCATATTAAATATTTTCAACACCTTTTCTATGTACTCACTCTAAGACAATGTTAATTTTCAATTCTTCCTGTCTCTAGTTATTCTCATACCAAGGATTTGTTTTGTAGCACCCAAATATTTCATTGCAAATGAATTCACAACTTTTCTTTTGAGCACATTTATTTCCTGCATGTTAGAACCTGCAAAAAGCATGTCATCTACATACAATAATAATATAATATAGTTGCCATCATTTTTTCTTTTGAGATAAACACAATGATCAGTTTGACATCTAGTATAACCTTGTTCAGACATAAACCTGTCAAATTTTAAATATCACTGCCTTGGATCATGTTTTAAGCCATACAAGGTCTTCTTCAACCTACACACTAGTTTCTCCTTCCCTTTTACCTCATATCCTTGTGGTTGCTGCATATATATCTCTTCCTCCAAATCCCCATGGAGAAACGTTGTCTTCACATCCAACTGGTCAAGATGAAAATCTTCAGCTACTACTAGACTTCAAATTGTTCTGAATAAAGTCATTTTAACAACAGAAGAAAATATGTCATAAAAGTCTATACCCTTTTTTTGTGCAAACCCCTTCACCACAAGTCTAGATTTATACCTTTTTCTACCTCCATGTTCTTCCTTCAACTTGTAAAACCATTTATTTTGCAATGTTTTTCTACCTGCAGGCAACTTGACTAAGTCCCAAGTCTGGTTATGTGCTAAGAATTCCATCTCTTCTTTCATGGCTTGCCCCCACTTCTTCCTGGTTTCTACCTTCACTGCTTCTTCATAACATTCTGGTTCACCAAAATCAGTCAACAATACATAATATAAGGAAGGAGAGTATCATTCCGAGGATGTACCTATCTTGGTAGATCTTCTAACGCCACTTTCAGGCATTTGAGGTGGTTGTTGTATTTGTTCTTCTCGTTGATCATTATGATTTTCAGGCACCTTCACTTTTTCTATGATCTCATCAAGCACTGTCTATTCTTTGTTTTCCTTTTCTTGTTTCTTTTCTTGTCGCTGATCCTTATACAAAACCTTTTCATTGAATATGACATCTCTTCTCCTAATGATTTTGTGTTTTTCATAATCATAAAAGCGATAGCCAAAATCATTAACACCATATCCAATAAAGGTACCTTTCTTTGATTTTGCCTGAAGCTTTTTTCTATTTTCTCTATTAATGTGGACAAAGGCTTCACAAGCAAAAGTCTTTTAAAATGAGTAGTTTACGTTTTTACCTGTCCATGCCTCCTCTAGAATACCACTATCCAAGGAAATTGAAGGCCCTCATTTTATTTGATAAACAACAATATCTACATCATTTGCCAAAAATTGGAAAGGCAATCCTACATTTAATCATGCACCTTGCATGCTCCATGATTGTCCTGTTCATCCTTTTTGACACACCATTTTCTTGTGGTGTTCCTGGAATAGTCTTCTCTTTGTGAATTACATTCTCTGAATAGTACCTTGTTGAGGGCCCCGAAATCGGGTCAACAACAAGGGGGATACCCACCCGGTCCGGAACTTGGTTGGCGGCTCCTTGCCCGTTTGGAGTAGCGGGTCCGACTGGGGGTAATGGGACCAGTTTCCCAATGTGATGGGTGTGTGTGTGTGTGCGTAGAGTCTGATGATATTAATCTAGAGGTTTTTCTAAACTAGTCTTCATTTTAACTGCTAAACTAACTCTATGCTAATGTAATCTAATGAAGAGAAATACATCTGATCTATGCTAACCCGGGGTGTTTTTCTTTTGTTTATGCGATCTAGAAAGATTTCTAACAGCAGCTGGTAATAAAGATCATTCAACTGATATCAGAATATAAACCAATAAAGATAAATCGTTCTGCATAAGAAGTTAGGCAGAGTAGATGTGAAAAACATATCGCATAATCAGTTTTCTATATGTTAAGCATGATTAAATGATCCCACCGTACAGAAGTGCCAAATGGTAATGCAGACATTCATACAATAACATATAAAGAACTCAGCTACATATCACTTTAGGGATACTAGCATAATCTAGTCAAGAGATAAAAGTACCATTTATGACTAATTTCACCAATAAACTTCAAGTAATAATGATTTATTTCTACTTGTTCTAACATCTGCTAAGAGTACAGAAGTGCAACATCAGTAACAGATATTAAAATACAAACATAAATAAATCTTGATCCATCTATTCATCAAAAACCTCCTCTGAGGGTGCAGAAGTGCATGTTCTGAGGATAAGTTTTTTGACGGATTTCCGGACCCTTCTCCAAATGCCATGAGAAGGGTTAAATACTACTAGCTAATTGATATTAATTACACGAATCTAGGGAATTGGCTTCAAATGACCGCCCTTTACTAAAAGCAAATTTATTTCTAAAACTTTAAATCTAATTTCTGACCGTTTCTGTATATTCTCTTTAGTGCTATCAACAGCACAACGCTTTCCTGGGAAGAGTCGGCTGACTGCCTTCTTCTTTTGCTCGGGAGATAAAAGTGGAAATAACGAGAGCTGACACTTTCTTCTGATAGACCAGAAGATATTTTCGAAAACCTTTCTCTCGCTGGGTGTATTCGCCGCGTGTATACTTAGCACAACCCAGGTTCTTCTCGAACTGATTTTGCTGTTGCTGTTTTCGGTTTCCGGTCGTGTGAATGACTGAGTGGGTTAGGAGTCGTGCTGTATGGACATCCCCCTGTTTTAAGAATTGTTTCCGTCCTTTGTTCCAGGTTTTCCTGAAGCGTCTTCCTTCTCATGCGCTTCTTTCTCTGCTTTACCAAGTCTGAGCTTCAGGATCTTTTCTGAACACGCTGCTTTTGTGCGCCTTTGACTCTGAGTCCTGGATAGTCTAATTTCATCAGTGCCGGTTGTCTGATAGTCTGGAATCCGCGGTCCTGCTGCATGCGGCATTCGTTTGCGGAGGCATCTTCTCTCTGCTGTTTAATTGGCGCTTTCCCCTTTCTCTCAGATGTTTCCTGCATATAGATTTATATCAGTTGCGTGTCTTGCAGTCTATGCAAAGAAGAAGGGAAATGAAAATATTGACATGAAAGCATTAAACTCTAATGAATGCGTAATCCTGACATGCATCATGACTTGAATCTTCGATAAATGCGATGTAATCATTCCTTGATACTCAAGCATGGGGTCATTAAATTCCTTCAAGGCGCGCACTTAATCCTGGGCTTATCGTGTGATAAGTCTTTTCAGATCGCAGATCACAAATCGCTGCCATCGCAGATCGAAAATCGCTGCCATCGCAGATCGCAAATCGCAGATATCGCAAATCGCAAATCGCAGATTTTGTTTAATGGTTATGCCGTATAGCGTGATGCTTGCGATTTGCGATTTCGCAGATCGGTGGTCGGCGTTTTTCGAAGGTCTTCGTTTACAGGGGCGCGTGTGATGTATGTGACGCGATGAACTTCGCATCGCTCATTCACGGTCTTGCTTTTCGCGCTCGAGCAATGCTTCGGCCTTTCTTTGCGATGCGATTTAAGCCTTAGGGAGAGAAATATAAAAACTTTAGAAAAATATTTTTTGGGATTTTTTGTTCAGGGTCCCCTCTTTGCTTGACGTTATTGCTAATGTCAAGTGAAGAAGGGGGGTTGTTGATGACCACAACAATGGCGATTCACTGTGAAGAACCAGTTATCTCTGCTTGTTCTATTGCATTTTCACTTCCAAAACAAAAAAGTTTTCTTACGCCTAAATTTTGTTATGGACAGATAGAGTATTACCCCTTATCCTGTCAATTATGTTTCGTCACAACTTTTTATTTCATTCCGATTGTTTGCTTCCTCTGGGTTATTTCTTGTATTTACACCTAGACATTACTCAGTCTTTTCAAAGACAAAATAAGGTCTTCTTTGCGTATTGGCTTTGTAAAGTATGCTCACTTGTCGTAGGTAGAGCCTCTGCTGCCCGCAAGCGTCCATAGCCTCGACAGGGTTACCATATTATCCAGCAATGATCCTTTTTCCTGCTTGAGGTTGTTTACAACATTCCAGAGAAAAACCCTTTTGACACTTTTTCTTTCTTTTTTTAATTTTTTATTCTCTAAAGAACAATGTCTTGGTTTGGTGGCCAAATTATGACACAGTCATTCACTTGATTTACACTTTTGCTGAACAAGCTGGCTTGCGATGAGACCCCTTGTCTTTTGATTGCAATAATCTTGAGTCGTTGCCCTGTTTTGATAGACAGTAGTGGCAAAGTCAGCAGGTTATAATATCTATGATCATGATAAGCCGGCTCGTGATGAGACCTCTTATTCTTTGAGATATAGTGTTTTCTTGGATTGTTTCTCTGGATGATGCGATTTTCCTTAACAGGGAGGAAGTCATTGTTTTTTCCTTAAGAAAGCTCTGGACGACAATAATAGAGTTTAAGAACAGCAGTTTTGCAGAGAATACTTACTTTGCTATTGATGATACTTTTCATTGCGTTGGTATAGAACAATTTTTGCCAAAAGTTACCTTCATCCCAGATTTCTTTGTAAAGTTGAAACTAACATCACATTCAGGCTAAAGTTAACTCTACCTGTCAATAATAAAAGTCAGATTTTTTTCGAAAAGTTTTACTATTTATACAAGTGAAATCAAAATCTGATAGAGAAATGGTATATACTTCATAAATACAATTTATGATCACTCACAACCAACCTTATTTATATTTAAAAAATAAAACTAAAATTATCCTACAAAAATTAGAAGGATAACCTTCTATGGAAAATACATTTTGAGGATTTGTCCGTTTACAGGCAGAGAATCTCTCCTGCCTGTCAAGTCCTGCAACTCAAAATTCGATGGGCCTATGACTTCTACGATTTGAAAAGGACCAAGCCATAGCTTCTGGAATTTCGTATGTTTGCCCTTCTCTTCGTGAGCCTTATCCCACTTCAAAACTAAATCTCCAATCAGAAAGTTTTTTCTGGTCATTATGTTCGAACCAAAAGGGGATTTTATCAGCGCTTGGTGGTGAGCGTGGGTTTTCTTGGCCTGTTCTCGTTGTTCTTCTAGCTTGATTATTTCCTTTTGCCTTAGTTGGAAGGGAGCAGTGGATACTTCATCAATGTATTGTACTAAGGACAAGGAGGGAATGACTAAGTGAGTAGGAAGAACTGCTTCTCTCCCGTAAACTAAATTAAAGGGAGAAGTGTTGATAGAGGCTTTCTTTGTAATTCTGTCTGCCCATAGGGCGTTTACTAGCGCTTTATGCCAATTCTTTTGGCTTTGGTTGACTGTCTTTTTGATAATCCTAATTAGGTTCTTGTTTGTTGATTCAGCCAACCCATTACCTTGCGGATAGTAGTTGGCAGAATACTTTAGTTTGAACCCTCTTTTGAGTGCGAACTCAGTCATGGTATTTCCAAAAAAATATGAAGCGTTATCGAATATTAAGGCCGTTGGCAATCCAAACCTAGTAATGATAAACTGATCTATGAATTCAATAATATTTTCAGAATTAGCTGTCTTGAGAGGAACTGCCTCTACCCATTTAGTAAAATAGTCAGTTGCAGTGAGGATATACCTATGCTGTTTAGAGGAGTGAGGAACGATCTCACCTATTATGTCCAGGCCCCATTGACTGAACGGCTGTTCGATGTTAACCGGCTGTAGTGGCATGGATGACTTCTTTTGTTTCCCTGCAGCCGTTTGGCAGACTTGGCATTTTCTTACATGATTGTATGTGTCTTTGAACAGCGTGGGCCAGTAGTATCCTGCACGTAAGATTTTGTGTGCGGTGGCTTCTCCAGCATAGTGTCCACCTGCTGGTCCATCGTGGAGTTCCTGCAAAACCTTTTCGGCTTCAGTTTTCTCAAGACATCTAAGAAGCACAGAATCATAGTTTCTTTTAAATAAGACATCATCTACGAGCTGATATTGTTTGGCTTTCAACCTCAGGGCTCTCTTTTTGATGTGATCAAGGTGAAATGGAGCATATCCGTTTTTGAGGAAATAAATGATGTCAGCAAAAAATGATTCTGCGTCGTTTAGCCTTACCTCATACGTGTGTACCTCTTCAGGCGATTCTTCAGGGATTTGTGATGCTCCAGCTAACATCTTGCAGAAGCCTTGGCCTCTTACGATGTGTGCCGGCTTGATTTCCAGGTCGTATTCTTGCAAGGCGGTGATCCAATTCGCTCTCTTCTCGCCCACGTCTTTCTGAATCAGGAGGTTTCTTACCGTTGGGAATGGTACTATGACCTTGGTATGGGCCTTTAGCAAGAAGGGTCTGAAATATTTGACCGCTTTGAAAACGGCATACGCCTGTTTCTCTACGTCCGAATATTTCAGCTCAGCACCTTGTAAGTTTGAGCTAAAGAATGCGATTGGGGCTTCTGCCTTTTCTTGGTTTGCCTGGGTCAAGATCGCAGCATAAGAATTTTCTGAGGCAAACATGTATAAGATGAATGGTTCTGAAAAATTTGGGGTTGCTAGGGATGGAGCGTTGATGATGGCTTGTTTGATTAAGTTAAACGCTTCGTGTTCGTCTAGACCCCATTTAAAGTTTGATTTTTTTTTTAACATTTTTTGTAAAGGAGAAATAATACGTGAAAAATCTGGTACAAATCTTTTCACAAAATTGATCTGTCCTAGGAAAGATTGCATGGTCTTTTTGTTATGGGGCATGGATATCTCGGAAATTTCTTTGATTATGTCAGGTTCAATGTGAATGCCCGATTTGGACACTATGAACCCTAGCAATTTTCCTTCACTCAACGCGAAAAAAGATTTCTTCGGGTTAAGCGAGATTCCATACCTTAAACATCTTTGAAATATTTGCTTCAAATCTTTGAGATGGTCGCTTCGGTTCCTGGAGTACACAGTGATATCATCCAAGTAAATCACTACTGATTTATTGACTAACCCTTTGAACGCAATGTCCATAGCCCTTTGAAAAGTAGTGCCGGCATTGATGAGACCGAACGGCATCTTCCGATACGCGTAGGTACCCCATTTAGTTCGGAAGGTGGTTTTTCGCTGATCGTCTGGGTGTACCAGCACTTGATTATATCCTGAAAATCCATCCAGGAAAGACATCAATTCTGAGCCTGCTACAGCCTGTAGTATTTGCTCCATAGGTGGGAGGGGAAAATTGTCTTTCAGACAGGATTTGTTGAGATTCCGGAAGTCGATGCAGATTCTAATATCTCCGTTTTTCTTCCTAACAGGTACCATATTGGATACCCATTTGGAATGTCTGACCGGAAAAATTATTCTGGCTCTCAACAACTTATTCAGCTCAGTTTTTATCTGATTTTCCAGGTTGGGGTGGATTTTCCTGAGCTTCTGTTGGACGGGTTTCTCGTTGTCAATCATAGGGATAGTGTGCTGAATGATAGAAGTGTTATAAGTTTTCAGCTCATTGTAGTTCCAGGCAAAGATGTTTTTGTACTGTCGTAGAAGACGAATGTATGTTGACTTTTCTCCAGGAGCTAGGCCTTGGCCTAGATTAACGTTTTGGGGTTTCTCTTCGGTTCCTAAGTTCACTGATTCGTAGTTCAGAGTTGAACTATAAAGTTTGGCGTTAGCTGATCTTTTGAACCGACTTTTTAAGTCATACAAATCTTCTAATTTGACCACTGATTTGGGTATAGCATTATCCGTGCCAATTTGTTGTATTTGGTGGTCATGACAGTCCTCGTCGATTATCTGGTTTGAGTAGGATCCTTCAGAGGTAAGGAAACTTACGATGTCTGGGTCGTCGTTGAATACTCTCCAGTTGGTGATATTGTCAGGGATAGACGGCTTAAAAATTAACTCTATGGAAAACCTATCTGGACTAAAGTCTTCGGAGGGGATAAGTCTTGAGGCTACGTTTGCTAGCAGGTCTGCGTTTGCATTGTGAAGTCTTGGTATTGATGAAATATTGAATGTTGTAAAATGCGCAGTGAGATCTTGCACTAAAGACTGATAGTGCTTTAAATGACTAGACAGGCAGTGTATGGTGTTACGTACCTGTTTGACGACGATATCGGAATCTCCAAAGACTTGAAGATATTTGACGTTGCAGTCGATTGCTTTGTATAGGCCTTGCACCAAGGCTTCAAATTCCGCTGTGTTGTTTGTGCAATCGAACTCCAGCCTGCATGTGAGCATGGTCTTATTTCTGTCGGGGCTAATTAAGACGCATCCTGCTCCCGCTCCCTCATTGGACTTAGAGCCATCAAAATATAATTTCCAAAATAAAGAAGTATTTACAGGGTTATCTAAGAAACTAACACATTTTGAATCATCAGTCTGGGAAAATTTTTCTAATTGGGACACGACTGATTTTTCTAAATATGGTGATATGTGAGCATTGAAATTTCCAAGGAAAGAGTCTACCGAGTAGTTGCCTATGATGCTGCTGTTGTATGCTACGGATTCGTTCTCTCCCTCCAAATCCGTCACTATGTATTTTTGGTGCAGTTCTCGTTCAACCTTTATTTGATTTGGCTTCCTGTTGAAGGGTAACCACATGTGTGACCAGTCAGTCGAAAAATATCCGTGGAGCTTCTCAGACCAATCCCTGCTAAGAATTAGACCATAAAATTCATGGATGTCAGCAACTAGAATATCGATGACCTGGCATACCTTGGGGTTGGACGACAGTCTTATGTTCACTTGATTAAGTTCGCCTATCACTTCGACTTGTGATCGATCAAGTTGAACTATGCGCACTGCGGATTTTTGCGGTTGAACATTAAGTTTGGCACATATTGACTTGGGTAAAATATTGGTTGAAGCACCAGAATCAACCAAGCAGTTATGCATGTTTCTGTTAAAGATCTCACAAGTGAGGAGGAAAGGAGGAGTGTGAGATCTAGACCTCCCTCCAATCAAAGCGATGTAATTTGGATTGATTTTATTGATCGCGTTGATTGGGGGTCTTCCTATATTATGGGAAGCTATAGCTGTGGGTAGAGGTGCAGTAGGTACGGCGTGTAACTCTTTCATCATGATCTTCTGTTGGTGTTTCAATTTGCTCAACTCGTACAGGGTGATATTAGCCCTAGTCTTCTTCATGTCGTCGATGATGTTATACTCCATTTCATCTGACACTATTAGTGTCTTTGATGGAGGCGATTGCTCTGATTGGACTGGACTAAATGAGGTCGCTTTAGGGGTTTTCTTCTTTGTTGCGACCTTTTCTTTCGCTGGAGGGCTTGCGCCCTTCTGTTTTGAGGTAGTCTGGGGAGGATCAAGTTGATTTCTGCTTTGTGTGCTAACCGGAAGTGCTTCTTGATCTTCCTCTTGTGAGGGGATGAAATCCCACATTCCTTGCAGTTCCACCACTTCTTCATCGTCGGTCTGTGTTTCGATGGTGCTCTCTTCTTCTTCTTCTTCTTCAGATTCCACATTTGAGACCACGTTGGGTGGCTTTGTCTCCATAGGGGGATTTCTTTTGAAATTCCTAAAAGGCTTTCTTGGGGATGATTCTGCTACTTGCTTTCTTATGTCAATGATCTCATTAGACATGGCTTTCAAGACTTTTTGTAATCCTTCCATGTCGAAAGGATCCTTCGTTTGCTTCTTCTTGGTTTCTTCTTTGAAAGAGATTTTCTTAGATTTACGCTCTTCGATTGTAGATCTCTTTTCTAGGGCTACTACGCATCTTTCGACTGCCAATGCCTCAGCCAAGTTTTCGACTAAGGTTGTCTTGCTTGCCCTATCTATGAAGATGGCCAAGTTTGAAGGTAAGGCCGTGATGTACCATTCGCATCTTACTTCCTCGCTGGGCTGGGAAGCGGCGGGGATTTTATTGAGGATCTTGTTGAACCGTAAGTTAAAATCTTTAATGGGTTCCCTAGCCTCAGCTTTAAGATTGGACAGATCGTTGATCAATGTCACTGTTGATCTATCATCGCCGAATTTGGTGAGAAATTGATTTTGAAAAATATCCCAGCTGGTGATAGATCCGGAAGATAGCGAAAAGTACCATGACCCGGCTTTCCCTTGCATCGTATAGGGGAAGAGTCGGACCACGGCATCTTCGTTGGTGACCCCGTTGAGATTAACAGAAAGCATGAAATTATTGATATGTTCTTCAGCTAGCATTCCAGTTTCTGGATTGAACTTTGGTAACCACTTCTCAGGATGGGCAGGTATTGGACTCAGGGGTTGAGGCATTAAAACCGCCCCAGGGTTGTTCCATGGAGATTGTGCCATCGCTGAGTTGCTGGTTAATAAAAGTGTAGAAGATGATCTTCGAGGTTGAGAAGATAGAGATGTTACGATCTTTGACGATTATGGAGGAAGGGTTGCGGAAGATGGATGAGTGATTTCAGGTGGAGATGTGGGTGGTTGACTTCGCGGAGAGGGAGTTGAAATGGACGAGGTGGATGAAAGAGTCTCTCTGTCAGACTCTTGAAGTGCTTTCCTTGCTCTTTTCCTAGTGGGGAGAGGGATTTCAGTTGGCTGAATGCCGAACTTTTCACTCTTCAATCGGGTCAGGGGATGAGCAGGGTTGTATTGCGAAGTCAAGCTGCCTTTAGATTTATCAGATTTCTGGTTAAAAATAGAGAATCCCTGGAGTTTACGGATCAAGGTTTGAACTTCAGGGGGATTGACAATAAGTTTTTCTGATGTATCGGGATGTATAGCAGTGGCGGATGTCCGAGCGACTTCCAGTTCCGAGTTTAGTCGTACCGGGGAAGTCGGGCAAGTTGGTGAGGGTGACTTGCTCTTAGAATGGTATTTGAATTTTGAATTATGCGCTATTCATAGCTTGCCCTCCTTCTAGCACCAGAAATGTTGAGGGCCCCGAAATCGGGTCAACAACAAGGGGGATACCCACCCGGTCCGGAACCTGGTTGGCGGCTCCTTGCCCGTTTGGAGTAGCGGGTCCGACTGGGGGTAATGGGACCAGTTTCCCAATGTGATGGGTGTGTGTGTGTGCGTAGAGTCTGATGATATTAATCTAGAGGTTTTTCTAAACTAGTCTTCATTTTAACTGCTAAACTAACTCTATGCTAATGTAATCTAATGAAGAGAAATACATCTGATCTATGCTAACCCGGGGTGTTTTTCTTTTTTTTATGCGATCTAGAAAGATTTCTAATAGCAGCTGGTAATAAAGATCATTCAACTGATATCAGAATATAAACCAATAAAGATAAACCGTTCTGCATAAGAAGTTAGGCAGAGTAGTTGTGAAAAACATATCGCATAATCAATTTTCTATATGTTAAGCATTATTAAATGATCCCACCATACAGAAGTGCCAAATGGTAATGCAGACATTCATACAATAACATATAAAGAACTCAGCTACATATCACTTTAGGGATACTAGCAGAATCTAGTCAAGAGATAAAAGTACCATTTATGACTAATTTCACCAATAAACTTCAAGTAATAATGATTTATTTCTAATTGTTCTAACATCTGCTAAGAGTACAGAAGTGCAACATCAGTAACAGATATTAAAATACAAACATAAATAAATCTTGATCCATCTATTCATCAAAAACCTCCTCTGAGGGTGCAGAAGTGCATGTTCTGAGGATAAGTTTTTTGACAGATTTCCGGACCCTTCTCCAAATGCCATGAGAAGGGTTAAATACTACTAGCTAATTGATATTAATTACACGAATCTAGGGAATCGGCTTCAAATGACCGCCCTTTACTAAAAGCAAATTTATTTCTAAAACTTTATATCTAATTTCTGACCGTTTCTGTATATTCTCTTTAGTGCTGTCAACAGCGCAACGCTTTCCTGGGAAGAGTCGGCTGACTGCCTTCTTCTTTTGCTCAGGAGATAAAAGTGGAAATAACGGGAGCTGACACTTTCTTCTGACAGACCAGAAGATATTTTCGAAAACCTTTCTCTAGCTGGGTGTATTCGCCGCGTGTATACTTAGCACAACCCAGGTTCTTCTCGAACTGATTTTGTTGTTGCTGTTTTCGGTTTCCGGTCGTGCGAATGACTGAGTGGGTTAGGAGTCGTGCTGTATGGACATCCCCCTATTTTAAGAATTGTTTCTGTCCTTTGTTCCAGGTTTTCCTGAAGCGTCTTCCTTCTCATGCGCTTCTTTCTCTGCTTTACCAAGTCTGAGCTTCAGGATCTTTTCTGAACACGCTGCTTTTGTGCGCCTTTGACTCTGAGTCCTGGATAGTCTAATTTCATCAGTGCCGGTTATCTGATAGTCTGGAATCTGCGGTACTGCTGCATGCGACATTCGTTTGCGGAGGCATCTTCTCTCTGCTGTTTAATTGGCGCTTTCCCCTTTCTCTTAGATGTTTCCTGCATATAGATTTATATCAGTGGTGTGTCTTGCAGTCTACGCAAAGAAGAAGGGAAATGAAAAGATTGACATGAAAGCATTAAACTCTAATGAATGCGTAATCCTGACATGCATCATGACTTGACTCTTCGATAAATGCGATGTAATCATTCCTTGATACTCAAGCATGGGGTCATTAAATTCCTTCAAGGCGCGCACTTAATCCTGGGCTTATCGTGTGATAAGTATTTTCAGATCGCAGATCGCAAATCGGTGCCATCGCAGATCGCAAATCGCTGCCATCACAGATCGCAAATCGCAGATATCGCAAATCGCAGATTTTGTTTAATGGTTATGCCATATAGCGCGATGCTTGCGATTTGCGATTTCGCATATCGACGGTCGACGTTTTTCGAAGGTCTTCTTTTAAAGGGGCGCGTGTGATGTATGCGACACGATGAACTTCGCATCGCTCATTCGCGGTCTTGCTTTTCGCGCTCGAGCAATGCTTCGGCCTTTCTTTGCAATGTGATTTAAGCCTTAGGGAGAGAAATATAAAAACTTTAGAAAAATATTTTTTGGGATTTTTTGTTCAGGGTCCCCTCTTTGCTTGACATTATTGCTAATGTCAAGTGAAGAAGGGGGGTTGTTGGTGACCACAACAATGGCGATTCATTGTGAAGAACCAGTTATCTCTGCTTGTTCTATTGCATTTTCACTTCCAAAACAGAAAAGTTTTCTTACGCCTAAATTTTGTTATGGACAGATAGAGTATTACCCCTTATCCTGTCAATGATGTTTCGTCACAACTTTCTATTTCATTCCGATTGTTTGCTTCCTCTGGGTTATTTCTTGTATTTACACCTAGACATTACTCAGTCTTTTCAAAGACAAAATAAGGTCTTCTCTGCGTATTGGCTTTGTAAAGTATGCTCACTTGTCGTAGGTAGAGCCTCTGCTGCCCGCAAGCGTCCATAGCCTCGACAGGGTTACCATATTATCCAGCAATGATCCTTTTTCCTGCTTGAGGTTGTTTACAACATTCCAGAGAAAAACCCTCTTGACACTTTTTCTTTCTTTTTTTAATTTTTTATTCTCTAAAGAACAATGTCTTGGTTTGGTGGCCAAATTATGACACAGTCGTTCACTTGATTTACACTTTTGCTGAACAAGCTGGCTCGCGATGAGACCCCTTGTCTTTTGATTGCAATAATCTTGAGTCGTTGCCCTGTTTTGATAGACAATAGTGGCAAAGTCAGCAAGTTATAATATCTGTGATCATGATAAGCCGGCTCGTGATGAGACCTCTTATTCTTTGAGATATATTTTTTTCTTGGATTGTTTCTCTGGATGATGCGATTTTCCTTAACAGGGAGGAAGTCATTGTTTTTTCCTTAAGAAAGCTCTGGACGACAATAATAGAGTTTAAGAACAGCAGTTTTGCAGAGAATACTTATTTTGCTATTGATGATACTTTTCATTGCGTTGGTATAGAACAATTTTTGCCAAAAGTTACCTTCATCCCAGATTTCTTTGTAAAGTTGAAACTAACATCACATTCAGGCTAAAGTTTACTCTACCTGTCAATAATAAAAGTCAGATTTTTTTCGAAAAGTTTTACTATTTATACAAGTGAAATCAAAATCTGATAGAGAAATGGTATATACTTCATAAATACAATTTATGATCACTCACAACCAACCTTATTTATATTTAAAAGATAAAACTAAAACAAAACTAAAATTATCCTACAAAAATTAGAAGGATAACCTTCTATGGAAAATACATTTTGAGGATTTTTCCATTTATAGGCAGAGAATCTCTCCTGCCTGTCAAGTCCTGCAACACAAAAGTAGATGGGCCTATGACTTCTACGATTTGAAAAGGACCAAGCCATAGCTTCTGGAATTTCGTATGTTTGCCCTTCTCTTCGTGAGCCTTATCCCACTTCAAAACTAAATCTCCCATCTGAAAGTTTTTTCTGGTCATTATGTTCGAATCAAAAGAGGATTTTATCAGCGCTTGGTGGTGAGCGTGGGTTTTCTTGGCCTGTTCTCGTTGTTCTTCTAGCTTGATTATTTCCGTTTGCCTTAGTTGTAAGGGAGTAGTGGATACTTCATCAATGTATTGTACTAAGGACAAGGAGGGAATGACTAAGTGAGTAGGAAGAACTGCTTCTCTCCCGTAAACTAAATTAAAGGGAGAAGTGCTGATAGAGGCTTTCTTTGTAATTCTGTCTGCCCATAGGGTGTTTACTAGCGCTTTATGCCAATTCTTTTGGCTTTGGTCGACTGTCTTTTTGATAATCCTAATTAGGTTCTTGTTCGTTGATTTAGCCAACCCATTACCTTGCGGATAGTAGTTGGCAAAATACTTTAGTTTGAACCCTCTTTTGAGTGCGAACTCAGTCATGGTATTTCCAGAAAAATATGAAGCGTTATCGAATATTAAGGCCGTTGGCAATCCAAACCTAGTAATGATAAACTGATCTATGAATTCAATAATATTTTCAGAATTAGCTGTCTTGAGAGGAACTGCCTCTACCCATTTAGTAAAATAGTTAGTTGCAGTGAGGATATACCTATGCTGTTTAGAGGAGTGAGGAACGATCTCACCTATTATGTCCAGGCCCCATTGACTGAACGACTGTTTGATGTTAACCGGTTGCAGTGGCATGGATGACTTATTTTGTTTCCCTGCAGCCGTTTGGCAGACTTGGCATTTTCTTACGTGATTGTACGAGTCTTTGAACAGCGTGGACCAATAGTATCCTGCACATAAGATTTTGTGTGCGGTGGCTTCTCCAGCATAGTGTCCACCTGCTGGTCCATCGTGGAGTTCCTGCAAAACCTTTTCGGCTTCAATTTTCTCAAGACATCTAAGAAGCACAAAATCATAGTTTCTTTTAAATAAGACGTCATCTACGAGCTGATATTGTTTGGCTTTCAACCTCAGGGCTCTCTTTTTGATGTGATCCAGGTGAAATGGAGCATATCCGTTTTTGAGGAAATAAATGATGTCAGCAAAAAATGATTCTGCGTCATTTAGGCTTATCTCATACGTGTGTACCTCTTCAGGCGATTCTTCGGGGATTTGCAATGCTCCAGCTAACATCTTGCAGAAGCCTTGGCCTCTTACGATGTGTGCCGGCTTGATTTCTAGGTCGTATTCTTGCAAGGCGGTGATCCAATTCGCTCTCTTCTCGCCCACGTCTTTCTGAATCAGGAGGTTTCTTACCGCTGGGAATGGTACTATGACCTTGGTATGGGCCTTTAGCAAGAAGGGTCTGAAATATTTGACCGCTTTGAAAACGGCATACGCCTATTTCTCTACGTCCGAATATTTCAGCTCAGCACCTTGTAAGTTTGAGCTAAAGAATGCGATTGGGGCTTCTGCCTTTTCTTGGTTTGCCTGGGTCAAGATTGCAGCATAAGAATTTTCTGAGGAAAACATGTATAAGATGAATGGTTCTGAAAAATTTGGGGTTGCTAGGGATGGAGCGTTGATGATGGCTTGTTTGATTAAGTTAAACGCTTTGTGTTTGTCTAGACCCCATTTAAAGTTTGAATTTTTTTTATCATTTTTTGTAAAGGAGAAATAATACGTGAAAAATCTGGGACAAATCGTTTCACAAAATTGATCTGTCCTAGGAAAGATTGCATGGTCTTTTTGTTATGGGGCATGGATATCTCGGAAATTTCTTTGATTCTGTCAGGTTCAATGTGAATGCCTGATTTGGACACTATGAACCCTAGCAATTTTCCTTCACTCAATGCGAAAAAAGATTTCTTCGGGTTAAGCGAGATTCCATACCTTAAACATCTTTGAAAGATTTGCTTCAAATCTTTGAGATGGTCGCTTCGGTTCCTGGAGTACACAGTGATATCATCCAGGTAAATCACTACTGATTTATTGACTAACCCTTTGAACACAATGTCCGTAGCCCTTTGAAAAGTAGCGTCGGCGTTGATCAGACCGAACGACATCTTCCGATACGCGTAGGTACCCCATTTAGTTCGGAAGGTGCTTTTTAGCTGATCGTTTGGGTGTACCAACACTTGATTATATCCTGAAAATCCATCCAGGAAAGACATCAATTCTGAGCCTGCTACAGCCTGTAGTATTTGCTCCATAGGTGGGAGGGGAAAATTGTCTTTCTGACAGGCTTTGTTGAGATTCCGGAAGTCGATGCAGATTCTAATATCTCCGTTTTTCTTCCTAACAGGTACCATATTGGATACCCATTTGGAATGTCTGACCGGGAAAATTATTCTGGCTCTCAACAACTTATTCAGCTCAGTTTTTATCTGATTTTCCAGGTTGGGGTGGATTTTCCTGAGCTTCTGTTGGACGGGTTTCTCGTTGTCAATCATAGGGATAGTGTGCTGAATGATAGAAGTGTAATAAGTTTTCAGCTCATTGTAGTTCCAGGCAAAGACGTTTTTGTACTGTCGTAGAAGACGGATGTATGCTGACTTTTCTCCAGGAGCTAGGCCTTGGCCTAGATTAACGTTTTGGGGTTTCTCTTCGGTTCCTAAGTTCACTGATTCGTAGTTCAGAGTTGAACTGTAAAGTTTGGCGTTAGCTGATCTTTTGAACCGACTTTTTAAGTCATACAAATCTTCTAATTTGACCACTGATTTGGGTATAGCATTATCCGTGCCATTTTGTTGTATTTGGTGGTCATGACAGTCCTCGTCGATTATCTGGTTTGAGTAGGATCCTTCAGAGGTAAGGAAACTTACGATGTCTGGGTCGTCGTTGAATACTCTCCAGTTGGTGATATTGTCAGGGATAGACGGCTTAAAAATTAACTCTATGGAAAACCTATCTGGACTAAAGTCTTCGGAGGGGATGAGTCTGGAGGCTACGTTTGTTAGCAGGTCTGCGCTTGCATTGTGAAGACTTGGTATTGATGAAATATTGAATGCTCTAAAATGCGCAGTGAGATCTTGCACTAAAGACTGATAGTGCTTTAAATGACTAGACAGGCAGTGTATGGTGTTACGTACCTGTTTGACGACGATCTCGGAATCTCCAAAGACTTGAAGATATTTGACGTTGCAGTCGATTTCTTTGTATAGGCCTTGCACCAAGGCTTCGTATTCCGCTGTGTTGTTCGTGCAATCAAAATCCAGCCTGCATGTGAGCATGTTCTTATTTCCGTCGGGGCTAATCAAGACGCATCCTGCTCCCGCTCCCTCATTGGACTTAGAGCCATCAAATATAATTTCCAAAATAAAGAAGTATTTACAGGGTTATCTAAGAAACTAACACATTTTGAATCATCAGTCTGGGAAACGTTTTCTACTTGGGACACGACTGATTTTTCTAAATATGGTGATATGTGAGCATTGAAATTTCCAAGGAAAGAGTCTATCGAGTAGTTGCCTATGATGCTGCTGTTGTATGCTATGGCTTCGTTCTCTCCCTACAAATCCGTCACTATGTATTTTTGGTGCAGTTCTCGTTCAACCTTTATTTGATTTGGCTTCCTGTTGAAGGGTAACCACATGTGTGACCAGTCAGTCGAAAAATATCCGTGGAGCTTCTCGGACCAATCCCTGCTAAGAATTAGACCATAAAATTCAGGGATGTCAGCAACTAGAATATCGATGACCTGGTATACCTTGGGGTTGGACGACAGTCTTATGTTCACTTGATTAAGTTCGCCTATCACTTCGACTTGTGATCGATCAAGTTGAACTATGCGCACTGCGGATTTTTGCGGTTGAACATTAAGTTTGGCACATATTGACTTGGGTAAAATATTGGTTGAAGCACCAGAATCAACCAAGCAGTTATGCACGTTTCTGTTAAAGATCTCATAAGTGAGGAGGAAAGGAGGAGTGTGAGATCTAGACCTCCCTCCAATCAAAGCGATGTCATTTGGATCGATTTTATTGATCGCGTTGATTGGGGGTCTTCCTATATTATGGGAAGCTATAGCTGTGGGTAGAGGTGCAGTAGGTACGGCGTGTAACTCTTTCATCATGATCTTCTGTTGGTGTTTCAATTTGCTCAACTCGTACAGGGTGATATTAGCCCTAGTCTTCTTCATGTCGTCGATGATGTTATACTCCATTTCATCCGACACTATTAGTGTCTTTGATGGAGGCGATTGCTCTGATTGGACTGGACTAAATGAGGTCGCTTTAGGGGTTGTCTTCTTTGTTGCGACCTTTTCTTTCACTGGAGGGCTTGCGCCCTTCTGTTTTGAGGTAGTCTGGGGAGGATCAAGTTGATTTCTGCTTTGTGTGCTAACCGGAAGTGCTTCTTGATCTTCCTCTTGTGGGAGGATGAAATCCCACATTCCTTGCAGTTCCACCACTTCTTCGTCGTCGGTCTGCGTTTCGATGGTGCTCTCTTCTTCTTCTTCTTCAGATTCCACATTTGAGACCACGTTGGGTGGCTTTGTCTCCATAGGGGGATTTCTTTTGAAATTCCTAAAAGGCTTTCTTGGGGACGATTCTGCTACTTGCTTTCTTATGTCAATGATCTCATTAGACATGGCTTTCAAGACTTTTTGTAATCCTTCCATGTCGAAAGGATCCTTCGTTTGCTTCTTCTTGGTTTCTTCTTTGAAAGAGATTTTCTTAGATTTACGCTCTTCGATTGTAGATCTCTTTTCTAGGGCTACTACGCGTCTTTCGACTGCCAATGCCTCAGCCAAGTTTTCGACTAAGGTTGTCTTGCTTGCCCTATCTACGAAGATGGCCAAGTTTGAAGGTAAGGCCGTGATGTACCATTCGCATCTAACTTCCTCGCTGGGCTGGGAAGCGGCGGGGATTTTATTGTGGATCTTGTTGAACCGTAAGTTAAAATCTTTAATGGGTTCCCTAGCCTGAGCTTTAAGATTGGACAGATCGTTGATCAGTGTCGCTGTCGATCTATCATCGCCGAATTTGGTGAGAAATTGATTTTGAAAAATATCCCAGCTGGTGATAGATCCGGAGGGTAGCGAAAATTACCATGACCCGACTGTCCCTTGCACCGTATAGGGGAAGAGTCGGACCACCACATCTTCGTTGGTGACCCCGTTGAGATTAACAGAAAGCATGAAATTATTGATATGTTCTTCAGCTAGCATTCCAGTTTCTGGATTGAACTTTGGTAACCACTTCTCAGGATGGGCAGGTATTGGACTCAGGGGTGGAGGCATTAAAACCGCCCCAGGGTTGTTCCATGGAGATTGTGCCATCGCTGAGTTGCTGGTTAATAAAAGTGTAGAAGATGATCTTCGTGGTTGAGAAGATAGAGATGTTACGATCTTTGACGATTGTGGAGGAAGGGTTACGGAAGATGGATGAGTGATTTCAGGTGGAGATGTGGGTGGTTGACTTCGCGGAGAGGGAGTTGAAATGGACGAGGTGGATGAAAGAGTCTCTCTGTCAGACTCTTGAAGTGCTTTCCTTTCTCTTTTCCTAGTGGGGAGAGGGATTTCAATTGGCTGAATGCCGAACTTTTCACTCTTCAATCGGGTCAGGGGATGAGCAGGGTTGTATTGCGAAGTCAAGCTGCCTTTAGATTTATCAAATTTCTGGTTAAAAATAGAGAATCCCTGGAGTTTACGGATCAAGGTTTGAACTTCAGGGGGATCGACAATAAGTTGTTCTAATGTATCGGGATGTATAGCAGCGGTGGATGTCCGAGCGACTTCCAGTTCCAAGTTTAGTCATACCGAGGAAGTCGGGGAAGTTGGTGAGGGTGACTTGCTCTTAGAATGGTATTTGAATTTTGAATTATGCGCTATTCATAGCTTGCCCTCCTTCTAGCGCCAGAAATGTTGAGGGCCCCGAAATCGGGTCAACAAGAAGGGGGATACCCACCCGGTCCGGAACCTGGTTGGCGGCTCCTTGGCCGTTTGGAGTAGCGGGTCTGACTGGGGGTAATGGGACCAGTTTCCCAATGTGATGGGTGTGTGTGTGTGTGCGTAGAGTCTCATGATATTAATCTAGAGGTTTTTCTAAACTAGTCTTCATTTTAACTGCTAAACTAACTCTATGCTAATGTAATCTAATGAAGAGAAATACATCTGATCTATGCTAACCCTGGGTGTTTTTATTTTTTTTATGCGATCCAGAAAGATTTCTAACAGCAGCTGGTAATAAAGATCATTCAACTGATATCAGAATATAAACCAATAAAGATAAACCGTTCTGCATAAGAAGTTAGGCAGAGTAGTTGTGAAAAACATATCGCATAATCAATTTTCTATATGTTAAGCATGATTAAATGATCCCACCATACAGAAGTGCCAAATGGTAATGCAGACATTCATACAATAACATATAAAGAACTCAGCTACATATCACTTTAGGGATACTAGCAGAATCTAGTCAAGAGATAAAAGTACCATTTATGACTAATTTCACCAATAAACTTCAAGTAATAATGATTTATTTCTACTTGTTCTAACATCTGCTAAGAGTACAGAAGTGCAACATCAGTAACAGATATTAAAATACAAACATAAATAAATCTTGATCCATCTATTCATCAAAAACCTCCTCTGAGGGTGCAGAAGTGCATGTTCTGAGGATAAGTTTTTTGACAGATTTCTGGTCCCTTCTCCAAATGCCATGAGAAGTGTTAAATACTACTAGCTAATTGATATTAATTACACGAATCTAGGGAATCGGCTTCAAATGACCGCCCTTTACTAAAAGAAAATTTATTTCTAAAACTTTAAATCTAATTTCTGACCGTTTCTGTATATTCTCTTTAGTGCTGTCAACAGCGCAACGCTTTCCTGGGAAGAGTCTGCTGACTGCCTTCTTCTTTTGCTCGAGAGATAAAAGTAGAAATAACGAGAGCTGACACTTTCTTCTGACAGACCAGAAGATATTTTCGAAAACCTTTCTCTAGCTGGGTGTATTCGCCGTGTGTATACTTAGCACAACCCAGGTTCTTCTCGAACTGATTTTTCTATTGTTGTTTTCGGTTTCCGGTCGTGCGAATGACTGAGTGGGTTAGGAGTCGTGATGTATGGACATACCCCTGTTTTAAGAATTGTTTCCGTCCTTTGTTCTAGGTTTTCCTGAAGCGTCTTCCTTCTCATGCGCTTCTTTCTCTGCTTTACCAAGTCTGAGCTTCAGGATCTTTTCTGAACACGCTGCTTTTGTGCGCCTTTGACTCTGAGTCCTGGATAGTCTAATTTCATCAGTGTCGAATGTCTGATAGTCTGGAATCCGAGGTCCTGCTGCATGCGGCATTCGTTTGCGGAGGCATCTTCTCTCTGCTGTTTAATTGGCGCTTTCCCCTTTCTCTCAGATGTTTCCTGCATATAGATTTATATCAGTTGCGTGTCTTGCAGTCTACGCAAAGAAGAGGGGAAATGAAAAGATTGACATGAAAGCATTAAACTCGAATGAATGCGTAATCCTGACATGCATCATGACTTGACTCTTCGATAAATGCGATGTAATCATTCCTTGATACTCAAGCATGGGGTCATTAAATTCCTTCAAGGCGCGCACTTAATCCTGGGCTTATCGTGTGATAAGTCTTTTCAGATCACAGATCGCAAATCACTGCCATCGCAGATCGCAAATCACAGATATCGCAAATCGCAAATCGTAGATTTTGTTTAATGGTTATGCCGTATAGCGTGATGCTTGCGATTTGCGATTTCGCATATCAGCGGTCGGCGTTTTTCGAAGGTCTTCTTTTAAAGGGGCGCATGTGATGTATGCGACACGATGGACTTCGCATCACTCATTCGCGGTCTTGCTTTTCGCGCTCGAGCAATGCTTCGGCCTTTCTTTGCGATGCGATTTAAGCCTTAGGGAGAGAAATATAAAAACTTTAGAAAAATATTTTTTGGGAGTTTTTGTTCAGGGTCCCCTCTTTGCTTGACGTTATTGCTAATGTCAAGTGAAGAAGGGGGGTTGTTGGTGACCACAACATACCTATCAATATTTTTTCTGCAACATTCACCTCCATTGTCTGATCTGAGACACTTTAACCTTTTTCCTGACTTATTTTCAACCAAAGCTTTCCATTTCTTGAAAGTATCAAATACATCAGATTTATTTCAAATACAATAAATCTAGGTCTTTCTGGTTGCATCATCAATAGAAGTAACATAATAATGAGAGCCACTAAGAGATGATACTTGATTAGGTCCCCATACATCTGTGAATGTAAAATTTCACTTTAGGGTTTAACTCCCTCTACCACTTCACAATTAGGGATTTTCATTTTAGGCATTTTAGATTTAATGGGTTTGTGTTACTATATATAAGATATTTGGCATATAAAAAATAGGGCCACTTATTGAATTAGATCCAAACCATTTTGGGCATGTCTTTTTTTTTTTTTTTAAATGGATTTTTTTTATCGTTGTGCCCTATTTAATATAATACATTGGCGTGCCTCTTCCGAATAGGCCTGTTAAGTCCAAAAAACTTGCATTAAATTTTTTATGTTTTCATTTTTTATTGTGATGGTGGTGATTTTATTGTTAAATATCACACCATCATAATTTAACTTTATTTAAAAAATAAAGTTTCACTGCCGTCCCTCAACAACTAAATGTTGGATGCCTTTACTAAATTAAATGCACAGGTGCGCTTATGTGCATAAACGCACTGGTTACTTGACCTCTTTTTGAATGTATTTTATGCTGTTTATTTATAAAATATATTTGATGGCTTATGTATTAAATGGTATATGTTTTATATTGATATAAAAATATCTAAGAAGTTATCAAGTAACAAAAATACCGATCCAAACAATGATAGAATATCCTAAAAAAGCAAAAAAGAGCAAGTTCCTTGTAACTTCTTTACAAAATTAATATGTATAAACTATATGTAAATTTAACTAATATGTATTGGTCAGTGTGTTTCATGCAGAGCCACAAAATGAGTAAGCTTGATAATATTGTTTTTGATATAAGTGAAGAAGAGCATAAAAGGCTCATAGAAAAATTGCAGAAGGATAAATCAGGTGAATGAAAAAACACTATTCAATATGAGTTTTTTGCTTTTTTTAATTTTCATTAATAGTATACTTAATAATATTAGATAACATGTTTCAAACAATCTATTAATTCACATGTGTTTAATCTTCTATAGGGACCAACAACAAAGGAAAATAATGTCGTTCTAAGAAAAAATAATTATAGAACATGTAAATGACGATGAATTGGTCCTTAGCTCATTTGGAGTTGTGTCAAAGGTTAATGAAAGGGGAGATGTTTCTTACAAAACTATGGGGGATATAGTGGAATGAAAATATAGACGTACTCTCCACTTAAAATACCGAAATCAATCCAATGATTCCAATAAACAAGTTATATTTAATCTACAGGAAGTGTTTTGAGAGAAATGGTCAATGAGACTTGCCAGACTTGCAATAGCAAAAACATATAATAACAAAAAGGAATCATTCAAAAAGAAATATCACTAATTAAAATTCCATCCATAATTATGTTTATATATTACTACAAAGAATTCATTTATTAATATCAATCTTTTTATATTTATTTTTCATATATCAATATAAAAATAGTTGATTACTTTTTTTGGAAGACTATGAAAATCCCAAAAGGGTCAACAAGTTGATATTTAAAAAATGCCACTAGAAATGTACAAAAATGTTTACAAGGAGATGTTAGAAATGGCCTCACTATTAAGAGTGGTGGGGGGGGGATGAATCAATAATGACTGTAATTATATAAATTTTATACCTTTTTACTGAATCAATAACCCATCAACAAAACTTATGAAAACAACATGACATCAATACATAAGAGAATGTAAAATCAACATAAAATACCATGAATAATATCAATGCATCACATAATAGAACACAATTATTTCTGATCGAAAAATATCTCTAGCGAAAAAAAACCCATTATGTTGCTACTCAAATCTTCTGTTATTCTAAACAAGTTTGTACATGAAGTAGCTAGCACCAACTAGCTGGAAGACTCGACTCCTACAAGAGTGTTTTGAAATCCATCAACTTAGAAGTACCTACTCATATGAATCTACAGATAAACATCTACTGGAATCCTCCACAACCAATGAGCCTTGCCCAACAACCATTCGACTATCCAACTACAAATGGATTGAGATTATCCTCCTTTAATCATTGTTTGCTTGTCTTCGCAAGCATGAAGTATCTACGCCTCCAACTCCTCCATGTGAACCACATTTCATGCATTTTCAAATTGGGCTCTCAAATATGCTCAACATGAGAAACCCAACAAATACTTTGATCTCAATCTGAAAATGATAAGTTGATATGCACCCTCTACTCAAGCATAGCTATAGATACATAACATGTTGGACTAAAAATTGTAGCACCCACTCACACTCTCACTCCATAATCACACAACTAAATATCCTCACACAAGTATTTTCCAAAATATCCTTACTAATTCTCCACGTGAATACCACAGGACAATACCATGGTTATCCCAATGCCATGAACAGTTGGACCATGCTAATCTCCAAGTCAATACCATGAGAAAATACCATGGTTATGCAAATACCATGGACAATTGTACCATGGTAATCTCCAAGTCAATACCATAGGTAAATACCATGGTTATGCCAATACCACAGACCCATGTACCATGGTACTATTCAAGCCAATACCATAGGCAGACACCATGGTTATCCAATACCTATAATGCCAATACCAAGTGCTGACCTGGACCACACAAATACTAATACCATAGTAAAAATATACTCATAATTGGACCTGCCACTGTATGCATAAAACATGGAAAGGGCCTCTAGAAGCTGATCAAGGTTGAAGGTATCAAAGGGCTAATGTAGGTAGTGGTTGATTTAGTCAAAAATTCTATCTCAACTAAATATGAAGCGTGTGAAAGGGATTATTAAGTGTTCCATAACCTGTAGCATTTACTGAGTGGCGCAACACAGAAAATTGATAAAATAGTGGAAGGCATTGAGTCTATTTGGTTATTTGTAGTAAGAGTATGAGGGTATGCTATTGTGGGGTTATTGTGAGTGAGTAGAGATTACTGAAGCTACTCACATTGTATTGTAGAGAGTGTATATGTAGAATTTAGATTTTATGTGTTGTAGAGTGGAGAAGGATTGAAAGCTTGTGGTGTGTTTGAGAGTAGTGTTTTAGTGTGTGAAGAAGTGAATAATTTCCCTCCTTTGGGTCAGATTTGTGATTCATATTTTATGTGCAGAAGGATGGAGCTAATGGGTTTCTCATGTTGAGAAGATGGATAACCCAGTGTGAAATATTTTGAAACATGGTTCGCATGGAGGAAGTGAAGGGGTAGACGCTTCACACTAGATAATGGTTTGGAAGATTTAGTAGAAGAAAGAGATTTCTCCATCCAATAGGAGTTGGATGGTCCAATGGTTAGTTGGGCAAGGATATTTTGTCATGGGAGCTTCGAGCGGATGGTAGTACATAGTCTCAAGAGAGAAAAATATTCCCTTTCTAATAGGTGCCACCATACTATGAAGGAAGCCGAGTCTTCTACCTTATGGGTGTAAGATAATCATTGTAAAAAAAATTCAACATATTAATAAAAGAATTGAGAAGTGTAGTAGTAGGGTGGTTATATCATTGTACGTTAAAGTTATCAAACGCTTAAGTAGACTTTAGTAAATACTGGGTTAGGAGTAACCTTTGATACGTGTAGGTAGTTAGTTTACCTATTCAGGGTCTGCGAAAGCTAGTTGTAGACCTTCGCGGAGATCTAGAGACTAATTAAAGGAAGTTACATCGATAAGCCATAAAGGCTTATCGATCTACGCGAAGGTAGATTTAGGGCACAAAATGACATCATGTTGATCTCTGGTTGCAGAAAATTGGTTCTAGCATCCCTCCATACTGCTTCGGGTGAGACTTCAATTCGTGCTCCGCGGATTGATGCTGAAAGGGCCAGTAGTGTAGGGATTTGTTTGGCGCAACTAACTCTGTACCTGGGTCAGGACCCCCTAAGCCAACAAATGGTTTCATTGTCGGGACCAAGATCTACATAAAGAGATGTGCGATGTCGCATCATTGGAATCTGACAAAGAAAGAAATTGAGAAGTAGTTGGATAGAAAGATTGACGAATTCGCAGCACAAGAAAGCAAAAATCCTCGCTTGCCAAAAGAAAAGTGGTTGGACAGATATCTGTACGCAGCAATACATGAAATTTTCTTTTGCATCTTCCTGATCAAACTATATGAGTGGATTGCCAAATTGGTAGGCGACCAAGGAAGGTGGAGGCTTGGCAGTCCAATAATGTGGACCCTAGAGCTTGTGCGAAGGTTGGAAGCTTCTGAAGATAAGATCGTGTGTGCTATTGATCACTAGCTTGATTGAGTCATCAGAGGATTTGTTACAGAGTTCGTAGTCGACACCTCAGTTAGTTACAGTGAAGCAGAGCGATGCTTCTTCAAAGGACCACGAGGTAAGTACTTGAGATCTTTGAATACTTGGATTAATATGCTCTTGTGTGAAAAGTGGGTTATGCCACTGCCTTGATGTTTGGATCTACGTGAAGTGGATGATTCTTTAGAAATCAGGAGAGAGTAGGTCCTGAATACAACCCATTTATAGAACCTCCTCCAAGTGATGACTAGGGAGTGTTACAGGCCTCGCTGCGAAGCACTGTATAGTTGATGAGGTAAGGGTTTCTGTGAATACCTCATCCGCCCACACCACCTCCACCTTCACCCATGCCATGAGCACCTCCGCCACCATTCAAAATGTCGAATACCATGAGTTTTCCTATTTTCCAGGGCTTGGGAAGTGAGGAGCGAGATAAATTTTGGTTTGTAGAAAAGGCTGTATGGATGACGCAGAACATTATAGATGATCATATAGAGAAGGCACAGTTGGTTACTGCTCTGCAGGATCATGCGCTGACATGGTATATTAAGTATTGCACCGATAACCCGCTAGCATCATTAGCAAACACTTAGACCGCTCTGAACAAAGAATTCGATAAGCCCAAGCCTGAATCATAATTAATCATTGGATTCAAGGAAATCATGATGAGGCCCGATGAAATGCCTTGGGAATTAGATCAAAGATTGAAGTGCCAGAGCTGTGAAGCTAATATGAATCTCACAGATAGTCAACACAGTGAATGGTTTGCAGCCTCACTCTTGCCCCACTTGAGGGTTTCTTTATCATAGCAAAAGATAGGGACCTAGGCGGAAGCCCTAGAAATTGCGATGAGATTAAATGAAATGCCTAATGAGGACACTGCTTTGGGAGTTTAGCAGATTCATACGGAATTGCAGAATCTCTGCTTGGAGTAACAGAGATTGGAAAAGGACAAAGCGGCTCGCTGTAGGTGCACAAAGAAGTTTGGTGCCTAATTGTAAAAGCCAAGGGCATGATGAAGATCACTACCCTATTTTTGCTAACTATATTATAGGGGGAGGGCCAATTCCCTTGAGGTATGAGGCTGCCGCAGGACCAAGTACAGGGCCCACACTGTGGTGCTCTATGTTTTAGGTAGTTGGAAAACATGTAACAGAAAATTGTCACTTGCTACAAAACAATGTACAGATGCTGCAATGGTTATTCTGCAATTTCTATAAATCAGTGGGCCATGATGAGCGTAACTGCCATAGCTATGAATTTTTGATGGAAAGAACTTCCGCATATTGAATGCAAACAGAAACTCAACCTCCCGATCAAGGCACTAGTGGAGTGCATGGAGGATATCAGGGGCGCAGACGAGGTCGAGGAGGAGGAGGACCTGGTAGAGGTCGAGAGCAAGTTATTTGCTATAATTGCGGAGTGCTAGGACACTACGCACGAGAGTGTACAAGTCAGGCATGCACATCATATTGGTACTGAACTCATTTTGACCACGTGATAGAAGCATGCCCTATATTGATAGCTAAGATGCAAGAGAAGAAGGCACAGCCTCAACAACCTACCCAAAATTTGCAGATGATGAGGGTCGAGCCCCACAAAGAGGATCCCAATGTGAATATTATGTTGCGAAGTGGAATTATGACTGGCGATGATAAAGGGAAACAACCTGAATAAAGTAAATGGGTCTACAAGGCTCCAGAAAAAGAAGCTAGGCTTGACCTTGAGCGCGTGAAGGAAACATTCATGGAAGCAAAGAAAATTTTCATTGAGGCCTCCACCTCACGAAGTTACAACAAGGTTTCTGAACAAGTTGACCCCTCTATGCTTACTAATTTCTTGGAGACTTGTATGAAGTTGCTACGCGATAGCAAGGATGTGAAAGGGCTACAAGAACTAATAAATAAGTGTGTCCGTAAGGAAGGTTCTCCTGAAAGATAAGGAAACACAAGATGAGAATAGGGTGCGAGATGAGGCTCACCACGCAAATAAGAGACTATGAGATGGACCTTTGGATCTAGGGTCAGACGTGAACATTTTTCCTAAACAAACTTGGGAATGGATGGGGAGACCTACGCTGCAATGGTCTCCTATTCAATTAAGGATGGAAAACCAGCAAAACATTATCCCTATGGGGCAATTGCATGGGGTAACTGTAGATATAGAAGGTGCGAGTGTGCTGGATGATTTTGAAGTAATAGAGATTGTGGATGACAGTAATCCATATCCCATGATCCTAGGAATTGACTGGGCTATTCACATGAATAGGGTAATCAATTTTAAGAAGTGGACAATGTCATTTGAAAGGAAATCGCTCTGCATTGTAGTCCCGTTGGACCATGTAGAAGGACCATGCTATACTGAATAGGTCCATGACTATGAGGAAAGCGACGATGATTTGGACCAATATATAAAATAATAGCGCGAGATCAAGACAGGGTTAATCCGACAACTGATGGATGAATTACATGGGACCGCAAAAGTTCCTGTACTTCGGATTCCAACGACGAGCTGGAACATTGGAAAAATAGGCTACATGAAGTATCCACGCTGTGCTACAACATGATGACCAAATAATTGTGCTGTTTGTTGTTGGAGGTAAGAAATTTTCCTTATTATGATGGTTTAACTGACATGGATAAATTTTTGGATGTTTTTGAAAGATAAGTTCCAAAGGATTACCGCTTTCAAGCATTGAGCTGGGCACTATGCACTACGCCTGCTTAGTGGTGCGGTACACATAAGGATAGGTTTTGAAGAATGGCGTGAGTACCAAAGAATGATGAGATTGTGGTTTGGTCACCCAAACATTTGGTTAACTGAGAAATATGATGCGAGAAATGATCCACGTGATCATTTAGAAAAGTGGACAAAGGTTTATGGAATGGAGCTGCAGCCCAAATGAGTACATTTATTCTATCACACTTTGGATATAATCCCTACGAATTGGTATTTAGAAATGGAGCTCTGCCATGGCACCGCGAAGTGGGATGTTTTGAGAGAAGGATTCGTGGGGACCTTCAGCTTTGAACATGGGTTAGAAAGAATTGATGAGGCACTACAGGAGGTTAAGGCAGCGATCTTCTGACTCTCGCAGGATCCCTCGGAATTGATTCATCCAGGTTAGAGCACCCAACTGTGCGATGCGCTGGAATGTTATAATGTGACTACTGAAGGAGACGATGAGCATTCAAGGAATATTAACATTCCAGAAACAGAAGGCCATCGAGAGGTAGAGGGGCCGCAGATAGAAAATATAGACATCACCATGCCATTGAAAGCTAGGAAGGTAAACATTGGCATAGAGGAGGAGCCGAATTTTGTGAATATTAGGGATTATTGGGATGATGCTACAGTAGACAAAGTCACTGAGTTGCTCCACGAATATCAAGATTTGTTCCCTATGAAATTTTTTGACTTGAAAGGAATCATAAGCGATTTGGGAGTGATGAAAATAACTTTGAAACTAGACATGAAGCCTATTAAGTAGAGGCCATGTCGCCTCAATCCTAAATACAAGGAAAAGGTCCGCTTGGAGTTGGACAAGTTGCTTGAAGAAGGTATTATTGAACCTGTGGAGGAGTCTGATTGGGTGATTCCAATGGTAGTTCAGGAAACGAAATAGAAGGGAGTGTTGGGTTGTGTTATATTCTTTCCATGACTAGCCCATGTAGTTAACCAGGGGTTAGAGGTGGTGAGGTCATAGGGGGTTTGAGGTGTAACCGTAACCCCACTTTATGGGGTCCAGAGTAGCACCCCAAAAAATTTTGGTTTTAGACCCTATGTTAGGTTGGGCGGACCCACTTATGGTTTTTTGCATGATTTTCACACATGTTTTTCAACGCGATGGTTTTCGGTCCATGGATTTGGACCCGATGGTTTTCAGTCCATGGTATTGGATGCTTCGACATGTATAAATATGTATTATAACATTGAAAGAAACATAATAAAAAATCAAGCTGGTAGTCCTAGTTTTGGGATCCACGGGAAAATCTCTGTGTATATGTGTTTTATGTGTTATTCTCTCACTATTGTTTATTTTCCGTGTTTTAGAATTCGTATGCAGGTAATTTTTGTATGGGGTTAAAACCTACATCTGGTATCAGAGCTGTTTCGGCTTTGAGGGGACACCTTTGTTGCTGAGGGGTTCCGCTTGGGCCTGTGGTAGACCCTGTTTAGTGGGAGATCTGCAAGATTGATTTTGTTGGTGAAAGAAGATGGCGAGCAGTGGAAAGATAAAGATCGAGAAATTTAATGGTCAAAGTTTTGAGTTGTGGAAACTCAAGATGGAGGATCTGTTGGTGGATAAAGATCAGTGGATCGTGGCAGATCCGGGTACTAAACCAACGCGAGTGTCCGATGAAGAATGGAAGAAGTTGGATCGAGAGGCAAATAGCACAATACGATTATGTGTCTTAGATTCAGTATTACTGAATGTATCAGGGGAAGCTAGGGTGAAGGCTTTGCGGGACAAGTTAGGGACTTTGTACCAATCTAAGTCTCTAGTGAATAAACTATTTCTGCAGAAAAAGATGTATAACCCGAGGATGAAAGATGGAGACTTGGTGACAAAGCATTTGAATGCATTTAATATTGTGGTAAGTCAATTAGCATATGTTGATATTAAAATTTCAGATGAAGATAAGCACATGATTTTGTTGTGTTCTCTACCAGATTTGTGGGATAGATTGGTTATTGCAATAGGTAGCAATGCAACTGCCTTGCAGTTTGATGAAATAGTCTCAGCCTTGATGATAGAGGAGATGAGACAGAAAAATATGGAGAGGCAGAATGGTGATGCCTTGTCTATACGAGGACAGTCCCAGAATAGAAACAAAATTAAATCATCGAGTGGGAGATCTAAATCTAGAGGGAGATCTAAATCTCTAGGAAAACTTATAAGGTGGTGTGTTGGAAATGCGGAAAGGAAGGGCACTACAAAAGGGAATGTAAATCTAAAGCTCCTGATAAAGGAAAGGGATCTGATGATGCTCCTTCTGTAGAGGCGAAAACCATCTCAGATGAATGTGGGGATGTGTACTTGGCTTCTTCAAGTACACATGTAGATCATGAGGAATGGTTGATTGACTCAGGTGCATCCTTTCACTTCACTTCCCATAAAGAGTGGTTCTGCGAGTATGAGAAATATGATGGTGGTGATTTCTTCTTGGGGGATGACAGGAAGGCTAGAATCATTGGTCACTGAAAAGTAAAGTTGAAGTTGCAAGGTGGAAGGGTTAGAACACTTCTGGGTGTTCTGCATATTCCTACATTAGCCAGAAATCTGATTTCTGTAAGCAAGCTGGATGATGCAACTATAAAAACAGTGTTCGAGATAGATACCTGCAAAATGGTTCGGGGAGCACTCGTATTGATGTGGGGAGTTTGGATTGGAACTCTATACAAGCTGTAAAGTAGCACTGTTATTGATGGGTGCAACAATTCTATGGTTCCTAAAAGTGGAGTAGAAAATCTAGTGGTCTCTGGAGAGAAGACCATGCTATGGCATCAAAGGCTTGGACATATTGGAGAGAAGGGCCTTTGAATACTTAATGGTAAAGGTATGGTAGAGGGTATGAGTAATAGCTATCTAGATTTTGATTTCTATGAAAATTGTGTATATGGGAAGCAGAATCGGGTGAGTTTCCCCTATGGTACTAAGAGGGTGAAATAGATATTAGAGCTTGTGCACATGATGTGTTTGGACTTGTGAAGGTTCCATCACTGGGTAAGTCTGTGTACTATGTATCATTTATAGATGACTTCTCAAGGAATACATGGATATATTTCCTTAAGAAGAAATTTGAAGTCTTTGATAGGTTTACAGAATTTAAGGCTCTTGTGGAAAATCAGACAGAGAAGAAGATAAAGGTGTTGAGGACAGATAATGGTGGAGAGTTTTGCAGCAAGGAATTTGAAGAATTCTGTAAGTAGTGTGGTATAGAAAAACATAAGACTACTCCATATATGCCTCAACAAAATGGAGTTGCAGAAAGAATAAACAAGATGTTGATGGAAAGGGCAAGAAGCATGTTCAGTGATGCCAGGTTAGGACATGAATTCTGGTTGGGTGGGCCCACCTATGGTTTTGTGCATGATTTTCACACATGTTTTTGGATGCGATGGTTTTAAGTCCATGGTTTTGGACACAATGGTTTTCGGTCCATGGTATTGGATGCTTTAGCATGTATAAATATGTATTATAACATTGAAAGAAACATAATGAAAAATCAAGTTGGTAGTCCTGGTTTTGTGATCCAGGGGAAAATCTCTGTGTATATGTGTTTTATGTGTTATGCTCTCACTATTGCTTATTTTTTGTGTTTTATAATTCACATGTAGGTAATTTCTGTACGGGGTTAAAACCTACAGCGAGAAATACGAATTTGCATAGATCTCAGGAAGCTTAATGATGCTTGCGTTCATGATCCTTTTCCGATGTCATTCACAAATAAAGTACTGGATAATGTTGGAGGGCAGGAGGCCTACTCATTCACTGATGGGTTCTCTGGATACCATCATATTAATATCGCACCAAAAGACAGGAGTAAGACCACCTTCGTGGCAGAGTGGGGATGTTTCGAGTATACAATGATGCCTTTTGGAATTAAGAATGCACCGACGATCTTCTCACATGTAGTCATCGCGACGTTTAAGAATTTCATTCAAAAATTCTTAGAAGTATATTTCGATGACTGGACAGTGTTTGGGCTTGTAAAGCGCCATGTAGCCAATTTGTGCTTGATGTTGGATACATGCCGAAGGTATCAGATTGCACTGAACTTGAAGAAATCCTTGTTCTATGTTCCTTTTGGAATTTTGTTGGGTCATGTGGTGTGCAAGCAAGGATTAATGGTGGACCCTGCTAAGACCATGGTCATAATTAATTTGGAGGCACGAAGAAGTGTCAAATAGTTGCGTGCAACGCTGGGTCATACTGGATACTATCCAAGTTTCATCAAGAGTTATGCTTAGATTACCACGCCAATGGAAAACTTTCTAAAGAAGGACGGTACATTCTGTTGGAATGAAGAATGTCGGCAAAGTATGGATGTCTTGAATGAGAAAATGGTTACCACATCGATCTTGGTTTTCCGAGACTAGAATAAAGAATTCCATGCACACATTGATGCCTCATGTATTGCGTTGGGAGTAATGTTGACACAAGCCGGTGAAGGGGAGATGGATCATCCTATAGTGTTTGCAAGAAGGAATTTGTCAAAGGCTGAAAATAACTATTCGACGATAGAGTGCGAAGGGTTGGCTATGGTGTACGCACTCCAGAAATTCAAACATTACCTACTAGGCAGACATTTCAAGACGTACACAAACCATTCTGCATTAAAGTATCTAGTCAATATGCCTATGTTTAGGGAGAAATATGCAAATGGTTGTTGTTGTTTCAAGAATATGATTTTGAAGTAATTATGAATCTAGGAAGATTGAACGCGGGACTAGATCATCTGTCACACATTGAAATAGGAGAGGAGCCTACCAATTTGGAGGAAGGGTTGCTTGATACGTAGCTCTTCGCGGTGCACGTAGTGGATAATCACTTCATGGATATTATACACTTCCTAACTACAGGGGTGGCTCTAGAGGGATATACCATTCAACAGAAGAAAGAATTGGTGGTGCGACAACAGAATTCTTGGTCATTGCGCGCCATTTGTATAAAATGGGGTTGGACAAGATACTTTGACGATATGTGCCTTATTTTGAACGAACTAGTATCCTTGTTGAAGCTCATGGGGGAACTATGGGAGGGCATTATGCAGGAAAAGCAACAACACAGAAGATTTTACGCACTGGGATGTGGTGGCCAACACTGCATAAAGACTCTAAAGCATATTGTAAGGCATGTGATGCATGTCAAAAGATGGGCAGGCCATCACGGAGGGATGAGCTACCTATGAATCCACAGGTGTCATTACAGCCATTTGAGAAATGGGTGATTGATTTTTTAGGACCAATTAAACCCCGAGGTAAGAAAACTGGTGCGCATTATATCATAACCACGACAGAGGATTTGACCAGATGGGCGGAGGCACAGCCTGTGAAAGACTGTACAAGCGCAACAACATCATATTTTATTTTGAATATTTGTTGACCAGGTTTGGTTGCCCAAATGTTTTGATAAGTGATCATGGTACACATTTTCTTAATGAAACGATCAGCACATTGACAGAAGAGTTACAAGTTAACCATCAGAAGAGTACGCCACATCATCCTCTGGCTAATGGAATGGTTGAGGATTTAATAAGATATTGGAGAATGCACTGACAAAGGTTTGCAATGCACAGTGGAATGATTGGGACATGCACGTATTGGTAGTGTTATGGGCTTACAAAACTACCTGTAAAAAGCTTAATGGTCAGACACCTTTAGGTTGGTCTATGGCCTAGAAGCTATGATGCCTATGGAGTACATTGTGCCTAGTCTACGCATAGTGGCTTTCACAGGAATGGCGAACCGTGGAGCCTTAGAAGAATGGCTCGTACAACTAATGGAGCTCAAGGAAGATAGATTTTTGGTTGGATTCCATTAGTATGTTAAGAAGGAACGTGAAAAATCTTGGCATGATCAACACATCAACCTACGCACCTTCAAGGTAAATGATTTGGTATTATAATATGATAGTAAGTTTGCTAAGTTTCAAGGGAATTTTCAGATGCACTAGCTGAGATGATATGTCATCAAAGAAATTACAAATGGTGGAGTAGTTCAGCTTGTGAATTTGAATGGAGATTCATTTCTGGGAAGGGTAAATGGAAGCCGATTAAAGCCATACATGGTGGATCCAGCCCAATGACTACATGATGCGTAATCTTAGTGCTCTAGGCAGTTGCAAAGAAGCGCGTGACTATAAACTACACTTCCTGGTTTTTGGAACTACGTGACAAGGGGGCTGCAGACAAAAGGGTGGTGTCACAATACTAGAAGAGGCACACAGGGAGTTGTGCTACAGAGGGAGGTACCATGCGGCATAGCTAGAAAATGATTGTTACAGTCATTGTTCATGATTTGAATGCCAAGAGATGGTTAAGAGGAGCAAGGGAGGGGGGCATTTAAGGCATTTAAGGTTGAAATCGTCGGAGATGTTCCACCAAATCAGAATTTATGGATAGATTTTGGGGGGAACGGTCGAATTTGAATTTGAATTTGCCTATAAATTATGCATGGACATTTAGCAAAGAATACTTTGCATCTTAGAAATTTTTATTTTTGTTGTCGATTACCTATGAATCACTCATATTAGGAGGGATTAGTCATGAGTCCTGCATTTGCCAAGTTATTAGAGGTAAATTAGACATTCATCATAGAAAAGATGCTAGGACCAAGCCCTGCGGAAAATGTGAGTATTGGTGGGCGTGTTGCTTCTGAGGGAGATGCTCCAAAGATTGTGAGCATGGAGGATCCAGCTGTTGTGCCTACAATGCCGAGGTCACCTAGGCCGAAATCTACACCAGTGCAGGAAGTCCCCAAACCCAAGAGAGACAAGCAAAAGAAGCCAATGTTGATGCGCGAGTCACCAAGGAAGCATGCTTCTACCCAGGTCCAAAAGAAAGAGAAACAACTGGTGAAGGATAAGGGAAAAGTGCTGGATTTGGAGGCCAAAGAGGGTGCAGAGGATATAGATGCCGAGGGCATGGAGCCTATCTCCAAGTTGTTGGAGTATATCCCTTTGCGTAAGGGAAAAGTGAAGGTCCCTAAGGACCCAGATGTAGGAAAATTCCTCCTAAATACACCACTGCTACTAGAGGGCATCAATTTTGAACGTACACACTTGGAAGGAATTCTCCATATAAAGCTAGAAGACTAGGATTTGGCAAACCATGAGAGGTTTCTCCACCTCGGAACAAAAAAATATATGAAAAGAGTATAATACAAGGAATCTAGTTTCACCACGTTGGAGCCTGTGGAGTGGTTTTGCGAAGTGAATCAGTTAGGATTGCTGAACCTACTGTGGGTGCCCCACTACCACTGCTCTGCATGCGCTGATCCCGATTACAGATATGATGATCCATGGATCATGATCCTGCCGCGCTCAGGGTTGAATCTGGCCAAGGAGTTGGTGGAAAGGCGGGTGAGTGTGACCTAGCAAAGAAAATGAAAAAAAGGTTTAATATGTTCAAGAAGCAGTGCGGGTACTCCATCACATCTATCATTGACCCTGTGGTACAAGTTTCTACACAAATCCTAGCTGACAAATTCATGAGAAAATGTCACAAGGACGAGGTTCCGGTGCTAGTAATTTCATTTGCTGCACAGTGCATGGAGGGCATGTAGTTCAATTGGTCGCACTACCTCTGTAGTGAGTTCCTCACAGATTGTCGCGAGGCACAGGATGAGAAGAAAATCTTCCACTACACACGGTTGTTGCTCTCTATCATGCTAGTGGCTTGGGACCTACTGGAGGATAGTCAGTTTCCTCCTGTGGACAAAGGATTTTCAGAGGATTCCCAATTTTCCTACCTTTGGACCACAAAGGACGCTACACGGGTCATGGAGACCAAATTTTTCTTAGTGTTCATGGAGGTACGGATTCACATGGCCATCAACCAAAAGCATGGTTGTCCTGAACAATGTTTGAGCAACTAGCAGACTATGTGGAGTTTAAGGCAGATTTCCACTGCATATATATCAGGGTGCAAAAGGATCCTCAAAAAAAATGATTTGATCTACCTTACTTGGCCACAAACGACGCCATCTAGGAAAGCATCAAGTACTAGCCGGCAGATTTGCATACTCCATCTGATCTAGCTGTGGGCTCCAGCAAATCCACGGAGAAGAGAAAGAGGGAAGCAACAAAGTAGAAGGTCTAGCAGTTGGGCGAGAAGCATAGAAAAGAGGCTGAGGAGAAGGCCTGGGTGGAAAAGGAGCACGTTGCAAAGAAGGAGATCTAACAAGAAGAGCACAACTCTGAGCTGAGTGGTAAGTCCCCTTCGCCCCAAATAGAGAAAGAGGAGCAGTTAGAGCAGGGAAATGATGGAGAAGCAGGACAGAGCACGCTATTGCAGGAGAAGTGGTACAAGGAACAAGAAAAGGAGGGGCCCCAGAAGAAGTCCAAAGTGACCAAGCCATCCCTAGATCTAATCACTCTAACAGAAGGCGACCTCGATGAGATTGGAGATAAGGTACGTGATACTGTAGTGGAACTTCTCCACCAGTTTGAACAATTGCAACAACGGGTGCTAAGTACCATTCAAAAGGATTTGCATGAGTTGTAGATTTAGATGAGTAGGATCCAGGTGGTTGCAGGGTAGGTAAGCGGTGCACAGACATGTTTGGCACCCGGGACCAGTCAGGCAGCCGAGATGGTTAGATCATTGGATCTCCAGTCAGTCGCACTACCAGAAGGATCCTTCAGCGCGAAGGTGATCGATGATAAGGTCATTGTAAGTTCTCTGAAGAATATTGGCCTCAAACTAGTTGCGCTCCCCAATGAGTACCTTCACATGCTACAGTCACGTGTGATAGTAGAGCTAAGAGCACAGGAGCAGCGTGTGCTCAGCCTCATTAACGAGTATCGATTGAACAACGAGAAAATGTTCACCAAAAAGATGGAGGCTTTGGAAGCAAAGAAGATAATTTAGGTACAAAGCGCCCAGATAGTGGCTGTAGTCACAAAAGCATGCAGGAAGGTGCTAGAATTGCATATCCCTGAGGAGGCACCACTGGAGGCAAAGATAAGAAAGCTTTCTGTGAGCAGGTAGGATGCCAAGGTAGAGGTGGCCAAAGAGAAGTTTGAGCTAAACATGAAGATAACAGTACTAGAGATGAATTCATAGCTGTCAACCCCTTGAGAGGTAAGGGAAAAGTGCGAAGCCACGATCAAGGATGGAGTTCCTATGGTGGATGCGACGGTGGTCGACTGCACCGCATTATTTGAGTAGGCTATGGAAGTAGTGAAGAGCCTGTAGGAAGATACCACCCTACAGGTATTGAATACAAAATTCCATGAGCTTCAACAACAATATGATGAAGTCAAGGTGATGGTGTGCACCATTGCTACAACACAACGCCTCGCGAAGCTGAAGGAGGCTAAGTAGTTGCTTACATAGTTGGAAGAAGCGCAAAAGAAACAAGCAGTCCTTAAGGCTATATTGGGGCCTTGGTTGGATGAGGCCTACATAGTCTCTGCCAATATTTAGGAAAAGTTGGTCAACTTGTAGAGTACGCAACATAATATTAAACAGGACAGTGCAGGACCAGTAACAAGGAAACTAGTGGAACATATTAAGCAGGCAGCGATGCAGAGTGCGATTGAAGTAGTGGTTGCACAAGTGGAGCTGGGGGATCTTCATAGCAAGATCTCCGCACCATCCAAGTGACTCAAGGGTGAGTCACAATATTTGTGTTAGGGGCCTGTTGGGATGGGGTCCGCTAGGGTCAATTTTGGGGCAAAAGCCTAAATTTTGGGGAAAAAGCCCAAGTTTTATGTAAAAGGATGTAAATTCTCCGCAAATTGTGGTCACGGAGCACGTAGATATTTAAAGACTCATAAAGGGTTTTACCTTTCTTTATATAAGTTAGGTCGACTTTTTGAAGATCTACCCACTATTCGAGGACCACGGGATTGTATAAATAGGTGTGTCTTAGAGAGTATAAGGAGGATATTAACAAATACAAATGTAATGGGTCGATAGAAGGAAGATTGTAGAGGTCTTACACAAGGAAAAAGGCTATGCAATTGTATGCGCAGAGGCCTAGACTTGAGTCCGTAGCTAAGTGCGTGGACCCCTGCAGCTGAGTGCACTAGGAAACCTTGAGTCTATAAGTTGAATTGAATATTAATAAAAAAGATTATTACAAAAATTCATGTGTTCATTTATTTACTTCTGTTATGTATGAATGCGCTTTATGCTGTGATGAATGATGGGTTTATGAAATAATGTTGTATTGATGCATGAATTTACTGGATCTATATTTTTATGTGAACATAATTTACATTAAGGGTTTAAGCGAAAGTTATATTGTTTTACATTAAAGTTATCAAACACTTAAACAGATCTGAGTAAATACCGGGTTAAGAGTAATCTTTGATACACATAAGTAGTTAATTTTCCTATTCAGGGTCCGTGAAAGGTAGTTGTAGACCTTTGCGGAGGTCTAGAGGCCGATTAAAGGAAGTTACATCAATAATCCATAAAGAATTATCGATTTGCGTGAAGGTATATTTAGGGAACAAAACGACACCACGTTGATCTCTGGGTGCGGAAAGTTGGTTCCAAGATCCCCCCATACTGCTACAAGTGAGACTTAATTCCACGCTCCGTGGATTGATGCCGAAAGGGACAGTGGTGTAGGGATATGTTTGGTGCAACTAACTCTAAACTTGGGTCAGGACCCCTAAGCCAACAAAAAGAGATATAATAGGCTAATGTTATTGCTACTGAGATCTTGATTTATCGTTGACAATTTGGAGAGGTTGATGCATGTCTCTTATGTGACTTCAATTGTCAGTATCTTATTGCCATAAAGTGGACATATTGTTGATCATATTCTCTGTGTACTTGCATTTTGAAATTGTATTAGACATGCATTTATGAGAGGATTGTTATGATAGCCATGTATGAGAGAGTCTTATTCTTGTATGTTTCATGCTTAGTGTTTGAGAGCCATGTTTGGCATATGCTTCATACTGATTTATGTGAGTTCGTTTAGCCATGTATTGGTTGTTAGTACTGTTGGTACAACCACGTAATTCATGTATCATTCATGTATATTCCCATACTTGTCATGGAAAGGCTATCTAGTGCCATGTATGCATTGAGAGAGAGTCACGAAAGACATGGTTCAATGATATGTATGGCCTTATTGATGTAATTGTACAATCATGCATTATCATTTTAGAAGCATGTAATAGGATTATGAAGCCTTCTACTTTGATGCATATCATTTTTTCAGAGTCATTGGTCCATGTGGAGTAGCCTCTTGAATATGGCAAGGGGGAATTGGCGACTCTATACATCAATTTACATTCAGCCAAGGAGATGCTTATATTCAGTGGAGTATGGTCAGTCATACTATTGTGACCTGTCATCATGATTTTATGTTACCATGTCTACTTCAGATAGATTTTGCATCTAGATAGTCATTGTTGTTGTTGGTATGAGTTTTTATGCTACCAGATAGTACATTGTGGAGAGGATGTATTTGATATTGTTGCTTTAGATCTGGTTGGATATATGTTGCTGCTACTATAGATTTTATTAGAGTTGTTATTGGTAGTTGGTAATATTATGTTTATATTGCTATGTGTATCCGTGATTTGATAAGATCCTACTATGACATGGATTATGTTGTTGTTTCTTCAAGAGAGAGAGCATGTGTTTAAGTTTATGTTGTTGATGGGAGATGTATGTTTCTTCTCTAATGTATTGTTGTTTGGGCATAACTTATATCTAGGAGGACTTTATTGCACATATTTTTTAGTTATGTGGAGGAGTGTTGTTATCTTTCACTCTTGCACTCCATTGTTCATCACCTACATATGATATTGAGAGGAGTTTTCATGCTTTTGTTGATGGAGCCCATTGCATGGAGAGGAGAATATAGATTTTTTCCTTGACATATTTATCCATTTTCCATTAATTCCAAGGGGGGAGAATGTGAGGATGAAGATTAGTTTTTTATATGGTTGTTTTCATATGAGGTTGCCATCAATGCAAAAGGGGGAGATTGTTGGCATTAATGTTTGCTACAGTTGTGTTGGTTGGTTGGCGTTGATGCTAACCTGATTGCTTGGGTTGCAGGTGACTTGTTTATGATTATATATGAATGTGTATGTGTGACTACAGATGGCTTGTACATGGATGATGTGTTGCATTGGTTTTGGCATGTCCACTAGCATGGAGATTGAGGATGGAGCAGTGGTTTGTAGGTGTTGCACATAAAGTGTGATCAGAGGATGTCATGATCCTCATGTTCATATTGTTGTTGTTGAGTTGGATGGTGGTGTGTTGCACTGGTTTGGAGGCCTTCCCATGATGATGATCCTCTTGATCATGCTGCTGCATACATGATTTGGTGGATATTACAGGAGTTTGAGTTGAGGAGCCTTATTGGTTAGGTATCCATGTCCTGAATTAGGTCTTCTGTGTTGATGATGTTATAATTTGGGGTTGGGGAGGATCTAAAAGTGTCATTGAATGTTTGAGATAGTCTCACAAGTGTTGGAGGACGTCTAACATGTTCTAAAGGTGCATATTGATGGTAGAGTGTTTGTGGAGATTTTTGATCGCCCAAACGTTTTAGTTGGTTGTTGGTTGGCATCCCAGTTGGGTGGGCTTTATGATGATGATGATAATGATAGTGATGTGACAGTGATTTGGTGAAGTTTTATTGAGGTTCCAGTGAATTCCAAATGTCCTATGGAGGCTTTTCAATCTCTGGAAGAAAGTGGATCAATTTCTGAGTTGATGAAAGATGATTTCCTTCATCCTCTGCCCCAGTTGCATGGATGTTGAATCATGAGAATGACTGAAAAGATCCAAACACTAATAGAAATGCCTATGGGAGTGACTGAAGAGTTCCATTCGTATGGAGCTTGTGTTGTGAGTGTGACCCAGGTTTTTCATGCATTTAGCTCCACATTCCTCGCGTTGCTCAACTAGTTTTGGTTTTGTGGCAATATTCTTGATTGAAATTTTTCTACATATGGTCAGAAGAGTTTGTGGGGCCTCTAGAAGTTGATCAAGGCTGAAGATATTAAAGGGATAATGGATTTATTGGTTCTTTTGGTCCAAATTCCTATCTCAACCAAATCTGAAGCATGTGAAAAGGATTATTGAGTGTTCCATAACATGTAGCATTTACTAAGTGACTGAATATATAAATTTGATAAATCGTGGAAGGAATTGACTCCATTTGGTTGGTTGTGGTGAGAGTGTGAGAGTATGCTATTGTGGGGGTATTATGAGTGAGTGGATATTGTTGAAGCTACTAACATTTAATTACAGAGAGTGTATGTGTAGAATTCATATTTTAGATGTTGCGGAGTGGAGAAGAACTGATAGCTTGTGGAGTGTGTGAATAAGTGAATAATTTCCCTCCTTCGGGTCAGATTTGTGATTCAGATTTTATGCTCAAAATGATGTAGCTATTGGGTTCCTCATGTTGAGCAGATTGAGAAACCAATGTGAAATATTTTGAAACTTGGTTCACCTAGTGGCGGTGAAGGCATGGAGGCTTCATAGTAGATAGTGGTTTGGTAGATTCAGTAGAAGGAAGAGATTTCTCCATCCAATAGCAATTTGAAAGTCCAATGGTAGTTGGGAAAGGATCATTGGTCGTGGGAGCTTCCAGCTGATGGTAGTCCATAGATATGATAAAGAAACATATTTCTTGTTTGATAAGTGTCAACATACTATAAAGGAAGTCACGTCTTTTAGATTATGGGTGTAAGCTAATCCATGTAAAATTTGTTCAACATATTAATAAAAGAATTGAGTAGCGCAACTTGACTAGGGTGATTTTCTCTTGAAATGGTTTCCACCAAAAAAACTTGTGTTCTTATGTGTGCATGCTTGCATTGATATTTCCCATGGTTATTTCTTATGGTTATTAGGTCTTAAGTTTATAGTTGCTTAGATGTTTTGATGAGATAGTGTTATGGATGTGCATGGATATTTGAGGTTGTGAAAAATATTTAAAATTGGTATAAAGGCCATCACTACTTATTCACCCCCCTTCTTAGCAGTGAATTAGTTTCCAACAATGGGTTCAAGTCTTTTAGTGTTCTACCTTTTGCTAATTGTCCCATGAAACCTGGAAACTGATGTTGCTACTTGAGAATTCAACAACTTATTCTACCTAGAATAGTTTTTCTTTCTCCTTTTGGAGTTTTTTGATGTATGACCAAATTTATCACAGTTAAAATACCTTAAATTTCTCAAACCATTCATTGTCACCTTCTCTGAATTCTGATTTTGATGGTTATTTTCTTTATTTCTACCAAAAATTTCTGCCTTGGGCTTTTTAATTGTCACCTCATTACTTATTTTTAAGAAGTATCTACTCTCTTCTAATTCTGCTTCTAGGTTATTACATTTGTTGATCTAATCCTTAAGCATATTTTCTATTTCATATTTTATCTTTCTCATCTTCTCCAACTGCCTTTTGAAATTAGGAATTTCCTTCTTGGAAACATATTCTTTCTACTCAAGAATCTGGAATAATTTGTGCATATCGCTATTCTCTAAAGTGAGCTTCTCAATTAGTCTTAATTGAGCTTTGTTTTTATCCTCAAGAGATACTAGTTTTTTAAGTTGTTCATCTTCAGATTCCTACACTGGAAAAACACCTTCCTCACCTCTTGAGGAATCAACTTCAACGAACTTGTCATAATCCTCTTCAATAACCCCAAAATCATCATCACTAGATTGATAAAAAACATTACTTTCCATACCTTTTAGGAGGAGGACAGGACCATGAGGTTTTGAAACACTCTTAACCTGTTTGCAGCTCTTCCTTCTCTCATATTGTTTCCTTTTATGCTTTTCTATGGCCCACGATCATGTCTCAAGTGATCAAGCTTCACCGAGAGAGCCCCACTCTGATACCAATTGTTGGAAATGGCCTCACTACTGAGAGGGGTAGGGGTGAATCAATACTAACTCTAATTATATAAATTTTATCTTTTATTAACAAATCAATAATCCATCAGTAGAAATTATGAAACCTGCGTGACATCAATAGGTAAGAGAATGTAAAATCAACATAAAACATCATAAACAATATCAATGCATGTACATAAGAGAAAATAATTGTTTCTGGTAGAAAACCCTCCTGAGGAAAATGAACCACCTGTTGTTGTTTCTACTCAAATATTATACTATGCTAAACAAATTCGTACATGAAGTACCTAGCACCCACTAGATGGAAGACTCAATTACTATAATAGTGTGCTAACATCCATTAATTGAGAAGTACCTACTCACATGACTCATCAAATAAACAACTACTGGAAGCCTCCACAACAACCGAGCCTCACCCAAAAAACATTAGACTATCCAAATCGCATTGGATTAAGATTCTCCTCCTTTAATCACCATCTTCTCATATCCACAAGCATGGAGTCTCTATGCCTCCAACTCCTCCATGCAAACCATGTTTTATGCATTTTAAAACTAGTCTCTCAAATCTACTCAACATGAGGAACCTAGTAGCTACTATGATCTCAATCTGAAAATGATAAGATTATATGCACCCTCTACTCAAACATAGCTACAAATATGAAATATGATGGACTAAACATTGTATCACCAACTCACATTCTCAATCCATAACCATACAACTCAATACTCTAACACAAATACTTGTGAAAATATCATCAATAATTCTACATGTGAACACCATAGGAAAATACCATGCTTATCCCAATACCATGGACACTTGTACCATGGTAATCTCCAATTCAATACTATGGATAAATACCATGGTTGTTCCAATACCATAGAAACTTCTCCTATGTCAATATCCAAGTCAATACTATGGCTAAATACCATGGTTATGCCAGTACCATGGCCCCTGTACCATGGCAATATTCAAACCAATTCCATAGGGAAATACCATCATCATCCAATAGTTGTAACGCTGATACCAAGTGCTAACCTGGACCCCACTCATCAATACCATGGTAATGATCTAATCATAATTGGACTTACAACCACATGCATAAAACATTGAAAAATTAGTTGCAACTGCACCCACACAGTTGCATCTATCTGGTTAAGGCCTCACATCTACACACATGAAACTCACACCACACAGTTGGGGAAAACAAGGAAACTTCACTCATAACCTCTGCCAACCTTCTCCACAACTCTCCCAGCACCTGCAACAATAAAACATCTATAGCGAGTGGCACATAAACAATTGCAACTCATACTACCATTAGAATATGAGGTTTACATCAATGCCACCCAACAACACTGCACCAACAACTGCATCATCAATACCAATAGAAGATGGTCAAAGAAATGGATATAATTACATCACTAAATGAGCCATATCAACAACAATGTGCTTAAAATATGTGTAATCATTTTTTTTTCTGTTAGGTACATATAAATAAATAATTTAGCATTAAATATTAATTCTCAAGTATATTCTTGTAGAACAGAAAACCAAATGGAACTCATTCTACACATAAAATAGGACGACAAGGAATAAAAGGGTTGATATCAATGTTTGTGATTAATTGTGAATATTTCCTTATAACAACTTAAGATTTCATTTTTGTATATTTTAAGTTTTTTTTACAACAACTATCATTTAATGTCTTCAAATAGGCATAACATACAAAGAAGAGCCATCAGAATAATTGATTTATATTGGGTTAACTATGGGTTGTGAGTATATGTTGGACAACAAAAAATAATTGTTGAATTTTTAAGTATCTATGTTGTTTTATCTCTGAGTTGACAATTAATATATAAAAAAAAATCCTTTATATTATATCTATGCTTTATTATGGGGCATAAAACTTGTAGGAACGAAAGTATGGACCTACGCCAAAAAATGAGTTGTTGAAAGAAGACATGAGATTTGGTTTTGGAAGAATGTGTGTAATTTAAGACTCACTTCTTGATATAGTACATTTATTTTCGATTTACATTGATGTATATTATTTATTTCAATTTTCATTATTATCACCAATGTAGATACACTCATTACACTTTATGTTTATGTTTGTAGATGGAAGTTGAAGAAGATGAAAAAAATTGATGCAATCAATAAAACATTCATCCAAACAACTTTAGGCATGGAAGTAGGTCAAGCACTGACAACAATTCTTGTGAAGAATGATGATCTACTTTAATATCAATGCAAACAATTGTATTTTTTGAAATAATTATCTATGAAAATCAGAAATTTTGTATAAAGTAATGGACATAGTGTCCCAATTGAAAGAAAAGGGGTTACCAATAACTATCCCAATTTGTATGACAAAGATCCTCTTATTTATATATAATAAAATATATTTTAATTTATTCTATTTCATTTTCCTATATCGCTATGAAATGTTACACCACTGAGTGAATCTATGGATGATTATATATTATAATAAAGAGATATGAAATCTGGTGATATAACAAATTAATTCAAACATCATATACAAATTCACTAATAAAATTGAATTTATATGAATAATGTTATAAGATATATGTCGATTATTCAATGAATAACGTCTTTAAAAATCACAATAATTTCACTATCACAGGTTGATGTTTCTAAAAAAGAAAAAATGGATATTGAGACATAATATATTAATTTTCACCACTTTGAATATAAGTTTTTCAACAATGATATTTACAATAATAAAAAAATATATCTCTATGCATTTGTAAAAAAAGTATGCACCAAGAACATATACTTTTCATACACTGGTGGGATTCACCCTTAACGCACCAGTGCATTGTTATCTTTAATGCATTAGTGTATTATGTTAAGTAAAAGCACCGATACTGGAAGATTTATTTTTCCTTAGTCGGTGCCTTTTGTGAAAAGTACAACATGAGGACTTTTGCAAGCACATAAGAACTGAAGTGTTATACTTTTGAAGCACCTATGTTATTTATACAAATCATCAACACCAATCCATTGTTACAGATAAGTATCCGATGCATTAGTGAAGATAAAAGCACCACAACTACAAGATTTTTTTGCTTGCCCCAGTGCCCTTCCTGAAAAGTACTGCCTGGGACATTTTTAGAATACATAAGCATCGGGGCAGTGTAATTTCCAGGCATTGGTGTTGTTTGTATTCAACACCCTGGTACATGGTATCATATATTGTACGAGGCGGTGCACTTTTATTATTAAAGTACTAGTTCCTTTATAAATTTAACGTATCATTGGTCCAAATGTTTATTCTGAGTCCCAGTGCTTTTATTTAAATTTAGAGCATTTATGGTTTTATATTAATAGAATACAGGTCCACTTTTTCCAATTAGCACACCGCTAAGAAAACATCTGCTAAAACCTCTGATTGCCCATATTTTTTTGGCTGTGATGAATTTTTGTTATCAGCGCTGCAAAAACATTTGCTACCACAAAGCAAATGTTGTGGCAAAGGTTCTTTTGGTCATTTTTGTCAAATTTATAACACCAAAAATCATTGTTATAAGCTTCGTTAGAAGGTATTTTCTTTGTAGTGTATTAATAAAATTTGTACATATGTAATATGAAAATGTGAAATATTATTACATTACGAATTAAATTTTCTATTCATAGTTAAATTAATTATGCATCCATGGAATAAAGTTCCCTCTACACCCTTGTTCTCCTACACATACCCTGCCCTCCGCACAAGAAAACATAATACATTAATTGGATATTTGTTTAGCCGCCGCCGCCCCCACCGCACCCCCCCTTCCCCCACCCTCGATTGCATGCTCGAGGTATTATCTAGGACAACCCTCTTAATTTTTCTTCTTATTTCCTCCTTTATCTATAGCCACAAAAGTACTTGAGCTACTTGTTCTAAGCTTGGAATTTCATAAAACTTCCTTCTTAAGAACGTACCATTCATCCTCAAAGTCTGAAATTTTCAAAAATTAGGTAGTCACCACCTTCAAATTCATATTTCCATTGCTTTTTTTCACATCTATTTGGTTTTCTAATTTGACCTCCACATCGTAGTTCTCATGTATCAACTTAATACCACTAAGAAAAGAAACTAAGAATCACTATAATTTGAAAAGAGTTTCTAGTTTTCAAACCTCATTTGGTAGGTATTTATTAGTCCACTCGAAACACCATAAAACCTAGAAATATATCACAAGGATTGGAACCCAACCATTAATTTTCTTCTGCCAACGGACAAAAAAGGTTTAATACTATCAAAAACTAGAAACTCTTTTAAAACATTGAGATTACATGCCCAATGGAATGATGTAAATGCATTTCATGAGAGCCCTTGAAGTCGAGATCGCTCCAAGAAATATATTTGTTGATTTTTCTAATTGACGCTGCACCATGCCCCACAATGATGATTTCATCTCATGCAATGAGGAGAAGGTTGTGAAACATTTCTCCCATGCAATTTTAAATTTCCCATGCATCAATAAATGTTTAATGGAATCTTATGGGATAGGTTCCCAAATGACATCACCATTGACTACAAGAGTTCCGTATTTATTCCGAATGGCTTAATTTTCTACCCTATCAACCTCAAACAATAGTTTATCTTAATACATGATAACAAATTAGTTTGGTAAAGGCGTCTACTAATTACTAGATGGTCAATGATAGAGATATTTTTCTATATTTGTTAGGATGATTTCTTTTACCATATAACTTATGACTATTAATGTGACACCAAATACATCCAATTAACTAAATCTCATAGTCGTTGTGATCTCTGATCTTTGGAATAATATAAAGATCTTTATCACGATATTTGTTTGAATGCCTAAAGTCCATGAATATTCAATTTCAAAATTTCCCTAGGGTTATAGATAATACCCCTCCATGCTCATGCCATCTATTCTATATGATAAATATTGAGAATTCTCGTTTGTCCCAATAATTGGAAGGAGATGGACTCATGTGTATGATCTATGAAGTGTTTTTATTTCATCAAATTATGTTAATTAGTAATTCAGAAATATACTTTTCTTTTATTTATTTATATATATATATGAAACAACAAATGATTTTCTATATATAATATCAAATTTACAATTTTGATTATTCATATCTTTATTTATCAATTAGAAATAATATTAAATAGATTAATGATTCAAAATATAAAAGAAGACCCGCGCAATCTTATATTTTCATATAGGTATGACCATTCAACATATCTATGGTCATGACCATGCCAACACAGATAATTGTCTCCATACAATTGATAAAAATATAAAATATAAATATCAATAAAAGTAGGTTGGTTCATCTAAGTCAACATACCATTCCAATTCCAATTCGAGTTCTCCATGTTGTGTTATCTTATTACTTTAACAGTCAAAGTTTCCTTGAGTTGACTGAGTGATTGGTTGATCTAAGTCAACATACCATTCCAATTCCAATTCGAGTTCTCCATGTTGTGTTATCTTATCACTTTAAGAGTCAAAGTTTCCTTGAGTTGACTGAGTGATGGTGCTTGAGTGGTGGTGTAAATTGTTTGCGTAATCACCTCACAATAGTACATATACTCACGGATATGAAAAAAGTATTGTACCCATCCCTGCCACTTGACTTTAATTTCACAAGTGTATTTGTCAAATACCTGCCCCTTGACTTGGGGCCATGTAACCACTATGGTGGGTTCATAACGATAAAAGAGGATTGCTATTATTATATTATAAAGATATGTTAGGTAGTGAGAAAATAGGGGAAATTACAGCCACCAACAATGAGAGTTTGTTCGAATATACTATGCAAGATTTGAATAGATGGTGACTTTATATGGTGAGTAGACATATTCTCTACCTTTCAAAACGAAAGTTTAAAATTTTTAAATTAATTAACCAGAAAACAAGGAAGTCAAAGTTACATAAGTATATCGATATAAATTAATCACAATACTATTAATTAATAATTTAATTTTTAATGGTATATATCTCCTTCCAAAAAAATTGAATGAATACACTATTTTTTTTATTAATTCAATTTAAACTTTAATTAGCCATTTTTTTATTTATAAATATATATTTTTTATTTTAAATATAATGTATTTATAACAAATTTTAAAAGCGTAATTTAATTATTAGATATTTGGTTTCAAAATTTGCTCAAATCTTAAATTTGACTTGGGTAATTTTAAAATTTTGACTATGATCTATATTTCCAAGAAGTTGAATTTATTTATAAATTTATTCATTATATTATTTAAAGAATAAAATGTAATTTAAATTTATTATATACTATTATAATTAAATTTTATTTATTAAATAAAAATGTTTTCTAATTTATATATATTAGTTATATTTAAAACATAAATTATATTAAATTTTAATAAGGGTTAATCATTATTAGTATCATCATATTTTATTAACAAATAATTAAAATTAAATATTGGTGAAGATGGTATTTAAAATATCAAAAAGTTAAATTTTAATGTATATTAACAAAGTGGTATTAATGGTGTAGCTTACTTGGCAATCACCATGATATGGAGTATTGTATAAACTAAGAGATCCAAGGTTCGAATATTTGAGAAGTAAGTTGATTTATGGGGAGAAGGACAAGCCTTAGCCCCATAAATATAGTGATAGGTATTAGAATCCACCTCGTGTCATGGAAATACGAGCTTGACCCAGTACTTACAAAAGTAAATAACTATATAAATAAATAAAAATTGATATAAGTGAAAAGTGTTGAGTTTTTTTTATTACACATACTAAGAACTTATATATATACATATGCTTAGAGCTTACGGTATGTTGCTATAAACCAGAATTTTATACCCTTACTGAGTGAAGCCTCACTCTTTCATAATCCTCCTTAATTATTTGAATACAATAAGGCATGTTCTAGTTGGTTCTCCATTTCAATGTACTAAGCTCAGTTCTATTTAGAAACAAATTTAATATGATCCATCATGAATATGGCTACTCTCCAAGTGCCAAGGGTCGTAAAATTGTGTATGGATGACATGGATAATTAGGTGGTACAATTACTTGAGCGAGCCATGTGTAGTGATTAATGATTAATTAGGATTAGTCATGTTAACATGCGAACCAACCATGGAATTCATGCATGGTATTATTACTCATACAGGTCTACATTTCTCTATTGAAAAGGAATGAGGTTATAGGTATATGCTCACTCATTCCCCCATTAAGTGAAAAAACATAGGGCTCATCAAGCCTTCAATTCACCATAAATTAGCCTTCTATATATGGAGGTTTTGGGGATTCTCTATTATTCATTGGAATTTCACTTCTTTTGTTCATTATTATGTCATCTCCCCAACCTCACTAACATTATGGAACTCTAATAATCTTCTCCAAGGTGGAAGCCCCATCTTGACCATCAATTACATCTCAAGGATATTCAGAATATCTTCTTTTTCCTTAACATAAAAATTGAGAGATCGTGGCTTAGAATACATCTTCAATTGACATTCTAATACAACATGGGGCAACAATTTCAATAATTGGATGAAAAAATCATCTAGGTTCAAAGAAAGCTGGAAGTAATTACATCCATAACACTTTGGAGCATTCCTCTTTTTCACGTTTTGTCTAGTTTGTCTCTTCTCAGTGCCTACAACTAGTTCCTCTCCCACAAACTTGAACAATACATCCCATGCAACAGATCTATATTTTCAACTTCTACCTCAGAGTCTTGTTCTAGTGTATAAATATATCGGGTCTTAGAGTTTGTGTTGTTTAGTTTTTTTTCATCTATATAGCACTCGAAGATTTTTGTATATAGAGATTTAATTTATTTTGTCCCAATAAGTTAGCATTTTGCTAAATTTAGGGTGCTAAAGACATATGCCTCTTGAAATTTTATTCTTGCATTATGAGTAATATATATATTAAAAATAATATAAATAATCATAGACATACACAATGATTAATTAACTAATAATTAGTGGTGAAGAGGTATGTGAACAGGACCCCACTCTCAATTGTATCATCATTCTTATTCGTACATTTAATATATATTCTTGTATCTTCAATGGAGATCTACATATTCCAAGTCTTCTGGAGTGTTGGAGTGTTTAACCTGAACAACGAACTTTGTTAGTTCCATTTGGTATCAGAGTTGTTCGATCCTCTGGATGCTCAACTGCTGCACAAGAGTCTCGTTCTCTGATCCAGGTTTTTGGCCATCAAAATTCACCAACTTTATTTTCATTGAAGCGTTTCGCTACATAATTTTGGAGCTTCCCCATTTTGCAAGTTTCATCTTGAGGGTTGTGGCCATTTATTATTAATAATAAAAATTATTTTAAAAAAAGTTATAAAAAAATATATTAGGAAGAAAAAATAACAAAAACAAATAAAATAAAAAAAGTGTTAAAAAAATAATTGAAAGAAAATAAATTAGAAAAAAAAAATAGGAATAAGAAAGGAAAGCAAGTTCAACTTACCTCCGGTCGATTACAGTGACCATCAGCCACCCAATAGCAACAGTTGTTGCTGCCACATCTAGCACGCTGAGCTTCACATTGATTGCCCATCTAATCGCACAACCCTGTGTCTCACACTGCTTCCCAACAACGCTATAGCCACCCGATGAATTCCCAAAATTATACAAACCACACTCGAGCACCCTCGACTCGATCGACATTTGATTTTCCCAGCAGATCCGCTTTGGCATTCCCTATCCAACACCCTCCATTGTTTCGTTGTTCATCACCACCATTAGTCACACATTGACCAATGTTAGCGTATCACTTTGACACACAAGCCAACAACCCATCCACAACCAACTTCTCTGTCGCCAACGTCCCCACGTGCAGTGGGCTTCTCCGCCACCGAAGTCGACGACTAAGAGCATTATCCTCGATGCCCACTTTGTTGACCAACAACCACTCGGAATCAGCGACAGTCAAGGACAAAATGAGTGTCGATATCATCGATCTAGTCGTAATAGCTCCCAATTTGCTTGGCCTGTATACCTTCCCCACCTCCATTTTTTTGCCACTTCCACCCATCTACTCCTACTTATAGGAGCAGTCCCCTAAATATATTTCACAACAATCGTAGTAAATAAAAAAATAAAATAGGAAAACCATGTATATCACCGTACAGGGTACAAACATCACATGTCATTCTTGTCAAATTATTTGATGTACCTTCCTTTTGTGTTGCCCTATGCCCTACAAATATGTACAACATATTAACATATTATTCATAATTCAAGCCCCTGTACAGTATATCACATGCATTCGCAGAGGGAGTAGTCTAACAAGGCAGAGGAATTGCCCGGTTTCCGTCACCACTCGGAAAAATGTCTGGCGCCGGCCATTGACAATTCCTTCACCCTCTGCCACCCTCCGCCAGCTCTGCCACTCTCCACCACCATTCCGCATTAATTGGTGATGGGATCACGTCTGACAGGTTTTCGGGGATTCCGCCAAATTCTTGCCACTTAATGCTCCTTTCCTTTCGAATTTGTTCCAAACCGCGGGCTCTGCAACTCCCCTCACCAATTCAACTCGGCGCAGAAGATCCATCCCTGCGCTCTGCAGCTCACCAATTCGACTCTGCGCATAAACTCCATCCCGTGCTCTACAGCTCACCACCATTGACTCATCACCATGTGACAGACAGGCAGCAAACCAATCTCCCCATCACCAGGTGATAGAAAGAGGCAGGTTCATTCATCTAGTTCATTTTTCTACCCTTTTTCGTTGTGTACATGTATGATCAATAAATTTGGGGAAAAGTAAAATAAAATTTAACCTCTGAAATTTCATTCAATCAAGTTATACACACTGACTTACATATGTATTGAGTTGTCAAACGAAGCTAGAGAAATTATTATGTTTAAAATACTTAGGCAGCAAGTCTAAGGAGAACTAGTGGGAATTCCAGACAACGAAGCTGTTATTGGTGCTACTCCATGACACAACTGGATTGGTTTGAGGATATTACACCATGTCGTAAGTCTTGGTCAGGAATGGAGGTGGCCCAGAACTGTGAAGACCTTCCATGGGCCGAGGGCAGCTTGAATCCTCCTCCCTTACATTAAAGTTCCTCAAATTAACTTCATCGCCTACACTTATCCCTGAATTTTGCAAATCCATACCTGCAAAACACTTCAACACCCACAAGGTAACCTGTTTTGTTGTACATATAGACCAACAATGTTGGCAATGAGACATATAGTTTAAACTTATAGCTTAAAAACATTAAACACCTGGATACAAACACCAAACACACCCAAGTTTTATCTCAATTACATGTCACCGCCAACACCACCAAATTCTCAGCAAGAAACAAAGATTTCATGAATGAATGCTCTTCAAACTTTCATTTCCAAACTAAAATCAAATACCATGAAATGAAATTGAACTCTTCTCACCTTCCCACCGCTCCTGTTTCTTCACTGTATTTGCTCAAAATTCCTGCACCCTCAATTGTGCTCACCTTCTGGGCAACCTGTTTCACCATATTTGGTTTTAAAACATTAACATTCTAAATTCTCAAAACAGAGTACATTATAGTGTCCCAAAAGTTATTGAAATTCACTAAAAGGGGAAACTATATATGGAATTTGATGGACAAATTGTTTGTTACTGCATGATTTGCTAGTTAAATATAGCCAAAAATCATCAACATTTTTGTTAAAATGATGAAAATGGTCACTAAATTGTTACAAAAACCTTCAAGTTTAACTAGTATTTCAGATTTGAAATTCCTACTGGTTTGATTTGTGCTTGAGTTTAGTTCTGATAATAAGAATTTAAATTTTAAATTTTAAATAAGAATTTACATTTGAAATACAATAGGTGGACAATTCCAAGATGTAGCTGAATGCATAAAAGATTATATTCTCATGCAAGCTAGTCTTTCTACTTAAGGGAACTCTTCTCCTATTGTACAATCAGCTAGAGCTCATCGAGAAAACAATCTTCATTTCTCAAGAGCAAGTTTTTTTGTATCCTTGGCTCACCTAGGTCTGTTCAGCTCTTCTCATCTCCATCTACCTTTGGACCAAATATTATTTCCAGATTAACTGAGAACAAAATATTTCCATTGCATTGCTTGGTATATCTGCTAGGCACAATTCATATTTTTGGGTTGTTTTCTCATTTAGAACCAATGCTCCGAGTCAACATCTCAGCTACTTTGACGAGACAACAAAATATGTTATGACCCACAACTGATTTTTCTCTCATTTTCCTGATATGGAATAAGTTTCATCTGCATGCCTATCTTCTCATCCAATCATTGATTGTATGTACATCAACAATTTAATATTTCACTCATTTACAGGGGTTGGTTCAATGGATGGATTCAATTTTCTCTTCTCGTCCACCTTAGGGAAAACCTATTGTCTCAACATTTTCCATTTTACCAAAGAAAATATAAGGCCTAGAATGAAATGTGTGCTTCCTATTGTGATCTCAACAATCACCCCTTTTGTGGGGAAAAATGCCTATGCAGGACGATCCTATCCACCTAAGGTGTGACAGTGCCTTAGCAACAAACAGATACAACTATTCTGGTTTCTTCCTTTATGAAATGTGAAAGAGGGGAGATCGATAGACTTACCGTTGTCTTCCGTTTGTCCCTCGATCTAGATCCTCTTCTCTTTGGGTGTTCACAGCTACTTGCCTCCTCGCTTGCTCAAGAGAACAACTACTTGATTCCCACGAGATCACAAGAGAACAACTACCTGTGACAAGAGAACAGCTACTTGCGACAAGAGAAGAACGCAACACAAAGGCAAATATTCATATTCATAAATGATTCAGGATTAGAAGTAAATCAAATACACTAATGCAATCATACAAATACACCAGTATATAGGAGAAAACCAAGATAGCTTTATTGATTGATAACAAGGTTCAGGAAGAGATACAACCCAGAGGGCTCCAATCCAGCATCTCCTTCCCAGCAGAATGGAATTCCTTCTTCAGCTCCCTTCAAAGCATTAAGCACCCAATGTTTCCAGTCTCAAACCAACAACAATTCTTTGCAATAACAAAATTCCAGCCTCTAGATCTCATGGAGGAGAGATCTATATATAGTTATTTTGGAGAGAGGATGAGTCAGCTTGAGATCTGACTAGTGTCCTCTCCCTCTCTCAGTTCTTGAGTCCACTTGGAGGTTCTTACTTCCACTTGGAGATTTGGAACCTCTTACTCATCACCAGTCGAATTCCCTGAGGCAAGTGTCATTTTGGAAGCTTCCTGAGCATTGACACATTGAGGAATGAGTCTGCCACTTGTCCAATCTCGCTCAGCGCAGGTAGCCTTTGTTGGAGTTGATATTCAACGCAGGTAGACAGTGGAGCAGTTGACATTCAGTGCAGATGCTCAGTGGAGCAGTTGACATGATCCTGAATTGACTTGTTTTTTGAGTGGTTTCAGGTGGAGAACTTCTGTGAATTGCTGTGGTTAGTTAGCCTTGTTCCTCTAGGGGTAGGAACAACATGTTTAGGGACTTTGGATCCCTTAGATTATGGACATTTCATGCTCAATGCTATAAGGCACAAAAATGTCTATAACAGTTGCCCCCTAAAGTATGAGGCCGTTTATCGGGTGAAATGCTTTATCCAGGAGGGTCCGAAGTTCATCCATTTGCTGGGAGGAGACCTGTAATAAGATACAATACAATACATTATGATTCATACTGCTTTCATGATCTAGCCGAGGCGGGCATTCCCATGCTCAGCTTTATAAATTCATTTTTGTACATAAAACAGACGATCGTCTGATGGTAGACTGATAATTTTGGCGAAATTATCATCCTTTGAGTAGGATGATCATCTGCTGCAATGATGTACATGTCAAATGTCTTTATTTTTTCTGAATATATATCGCAGCCCAGGTGGATGAAACTAGATCCGGGGTCTTCAAACTCATTCGATCTTCACTCTAAGTACAAGTCGATCCATGTGAGAATTGCACTGAAGTCGAACATGGAAAGACATCGCTTGATTACCGGTCAATGATGTAAACTGTTAACAAGCACGAGAGGAATCACCGATAATGATAATGACCCTCAAGGTACTGCAGTACAATTCACGTGGTGTGAATAAAGGACTTGGCGTCGAACACCACGCAAAATCTTCTGGTCGAAGGTCATTGATGTATACCTGTCGCCGGAAGTGAGAAACTTGCCATTGAGGCATGCAAGCTTCAAAGTACTGAAGGGGTTGTTCCTAGATCAACTTCTTGGATAATGCGTTGATGTCGACAAGAAGCGATCCGTCAAAGGAGGGCCTTGATGAATCCCACATCAGTGACACGGAACGGAGCTAATGATTTTAATGGAGGTGAAAACGATCTGTGACATATGATTCAGGGTGGCGGTCATGAATGGATGAAGGATAATGTATGGCAGTGGATGGGACCCGGTTGACTCTTTATGAACGAATTCTCTTGAACATATGGCGACATTGATGCGATGGATCGGTAGCATTACCCAAAATATGGATGGTATGGCGAGACCATGGTGATGTGACCGGTGAATGAGACAACCCAACCCGATTGTGGTACGGAGGAAAAGTGTCATGTTCAAGAGCGACCTGCTACCATCAAAGTTTTCTCGATTTTCTCCCAATTTTTCCCCAGTCATTGCTGACCAGTACCTCTTTATTTTTGTCAAGCTTGAGGAGGATAACATATGCTTGTTCTATAACCTGCCCTTCGGGCAAGCCCATCGCTATGTTTTAACGAGCCTAGCGATAGTGAAACTCGTTCTCGTCTAAAGACAAGTTTGTCGCTATTTAGTGATTTTAACGAGTCTAACGACAAGGATAACTCGGTCCTTTTCATTTTTAGAGAGTCTGAAAAGGTACATAAAGTTAACTCCATAAGTCCTTTTTCGTCATCTAATCCCTTAAGTCCGAAAAAGTATAAAACAATACAGAAGGGATGAGTTTTCGATAGTTTTAATGAGCCGAACAAAACAAGCGCTCGATCTTTTTGTGCAATAATCCCTCAGGTCCAAAAAGATTAAAATCTAGAGGAGGGATAGCTCTTCCGGTCGCTTTAACGAGCTGGAAGGCCAAAACTCGGCAATCTTTTCATATTTTACGAGTCAATTAAAAAGAGCTTAAAGAAGACTCGTCTTTTGAGGAACGAGTGATAAACAAGGTTAGCAGCAGATTCCAGGTACAGGTTGGAATTTTCCAATCACGGCAGTGTCACAAGGATGGCTAGGTGAAATCACTCTCCGCAGCTGTTCCTCAAAATGGGTAAACAATCATATGGAGGTGAACGATTGGCCAAATGAAAAGTGGAGGTGGCAAGTGCAAACACGACCAAGGCTTTAATGGCTGATGATATTACATTCACAGTGGTTATTTACCGGGATAGGTTCATTTTTTAATGAGCTTGAATGCGCCAAAACACTGCTCAATCTTATGTTTATTTTTTAACGAGCATGAACTATGTGCTAAAACTGCTCGGATATCGCTTTTCTATTTTTTAACGAGCATAAATTCCGCGTTAAAACTGCTCGATATCGCTTTTCTATTTTTTAACGAGCATAAATTCCGCGTTAAAACTGCTCGTTATCGCTTTTCTATTTTTTAACGAGCATAAATTCCGCGTCAAAGCTGCTCGTTTATACCAGTCATATGATAAGAGTGTCCCATTGGAGATGCTATTTTTTATGGAGCTTCATCTCACATAAGCTTTTCCCCGGATCCTTTCTTTATGCAAGTTCGGAAACGACTAATCCTACGAGTTTAAAGGGTTAGAGGTCCTAAAAATTTAAAAAATAAATAGTTGCCCCTTGCTTGCACTCCAAAAGGTTTGCATGCCCCCAGGCATAAGACAGAGTTTCAAGGTTACCTCTACTTCTTTTCCGTCAAAACATTTGTTTTAACGAGAGAGGCTTACCTCTTTCAGGTTACCCAAAGATTGTCTCGTTAGTAGTTTAAACAAAACACTTCCTCGGCAATGTCTACCGAAATAGACAAAGGTGGGTGAAAAATAGTTTATTTCACTCACATAACTTTGACAAAAGAATCTTATTCTAGAACAACCCCTCTTCCTCTACGGACGGGGTACGGACTAGTCATATTCTCCCGCGGAAACCTACCCTATACCCAAAGTTTCCCTGCCGAAGCAGGCCAGGACGCATGCCCCCTGGGTTCCAGTCATATCCTCCCGGATTACTTGCGCTCATCAGGAGGACAGACCATGGGTTCAGACACTTCTTGCGTGAATAGACCATTTAGGGATGGTATATGACTATTTGCGATGCGTGATCTGGGGAATGAAAGTTGGTCCACGAGCTTGACCATTCTTCCTTCATGCGGAAAACACATTACTCTAAAGAGTGATGAGACGATGGCTCCCATGCAATATATATAGTCTCGTCCAAGGAGTAGGTTATAATCCAAGGGTCCTTGAACGACCATCACGTTCATTTGAACGGTCTTCCCTTTCAATGTTATGGGCACATTGGGGAGGATCCCTAAAGATCGACTGGTTCCCTTATCAAAACCTGATAGATTTCTCATTTCAGGCAAAAGTGCAGGCGAACCAAGCGCTTTCCAAGCAATAGAGGAAAGGATACTCACAGATTCCCCTTCATCAATAACTGTACCAACCGTTACCATTCTGTATATTTGGACAATGATTCTGAATGGTATGCTAGCTGGCAAGTGGGGTCTGCCTAGTTGGTTCCAGTCGAAGGACACAACCAGGTTGCTTGGTGGTGGGACCGAGTATACGGCCGGATAGCGCTCTGATGAACTTCCTTCCTGCGATAAAGGGATGGTGGCATTTCCCCCTTGATCATCAGAGTCAGTGCTGATGAAGAGAATTTGGACGGTGTCGTCTTTATTCTCTTCTGTGATGATGTCATTCGAAGATAGAGCCTCTGAAGGCAAAATCGGGTCAACTGCGGTATCAACCTTTTGACTTTTGTCAGGCATGGATCTAGACGGTTCATCTTCAATGACAGGTGCTTCGGCTGACCACCTGGGCGGGTCAGCCGGATTCTCAACTAGCGAGGGACTTGGCAAGAGTTTTTGATATCCAGGAGGAAGTTGTGCTCGTAAAATCGGGCGATCTTCTAGAACTCTTTTTGCCTCGTCTAAGAAGGGACAACGATGGATGGCGTGATCGCCTTCACACAGTCTGCAGGGGAATTTAGCTTTCCCGCTCTGTCCAGGGGGTTCACTCCCACTAGTTGACGGTGAGCAGTCGACATGGCTATCAGAGGTCGATGCTACCGAATTGTGCAAACGGGGGGACTAGTCCCTTAGTATCCGGGGGATACAGGGACAATCTCTATGGAAGTGGTCTCCCTTGCATATGACGCATGGCGATTTAGGCCTTACGAGTGCTGTGTGTGGATTTTTGTTAGATGACACTTGTTTGCCCCCAGTCGCCTTAGGCTCCTTCTTCTTCTTTTCTTTCTTCTTCTTCTCCTTCTTCTCCTTAGGAACCCGATTTTTTGTTCGACCAGTTCCGTCAAGCGAAGAGGAAGGAGGAGAGGAAGATGAAGTGGAAGGCTGGGAGGCAACTCTTGTCTGATCTAACTGTTGACTCGACTGTTCAGGAATGGTGGTATTCTGAACGACATTGGTTGAAAAGAGCCAGACTGGTAGGCCAATTGTCAGTCCTGGAAGCGACAATGTGGCCATGTGGGGCGCACCAACATCTCCCCAAGAGGAGAAGGGACTAGGATTTCCACCAAGAGGGATTCCTTGGTTGGTGTGCTCCATCTTTTCAACCTAAAGATCAACGCAGGAATAAAGGGTGATTGTTCCGTTTAAAATAAATTGTTAACGACGCTTTAGACACAACTTGCTTTTTCACTTTTAAAGAGTCGAGAAAAAGCTAAAGATGACTCTAGCCTCCTTCGATGTTTTAACGAGCCCGAAGTGACAAATGCTCGGATGGACTTTTTCTGTTATAGAGTCTGAAAAAGGCCAAAAGAAACTGCTCTGGAGATCTAGGCAGAGGGTGTGCCAAACTTTTCGCAAAACCGCAGAATACTTTTTAAGGTACGGGCGGTCGATCTTCGTGAATATTGTGTTCACTGCATTGCGATCAGTAGGGCGGCCAACACGGCTTCCTAAGGATAAAGGATATATGCCTATAGGGGTCTCCCAATATATACGCGACGGTACGTGGGAGCACAATCCGTACTAGCGCTATCGTCCCTCAGGAGGAATCACCCACCTTCTACGAGATCGACAGTCACTAGGCTTAACGACGCCAGAACACTTCTCTAGACTAGACCTCTATGTTGTGCGTTATGTTGCAAAGCGTTGTTAGGTTCATTCAGTTTATTTTAAGTTGATCTTTTTTAGAAGTTTGCCTTTCAGGATCACCACGAGATGTATGGTACAATTCCTAAATGCAGTCTAAGATGATAAGCAAGCTTTATTATCTTTTCAACTTTGAAAATCCTAGCTACTAAGGGAAAAGAAAGACACTATCTTTTCTCAAAGAGCAATCAGCACACTCTAATGCACTCTTTCCTAAGTCAATCATGCAAACTTATCAAAATGCAAATGCACAATGCAGGTGTTTGTTTTCCACTTTCTTAGTATAGATGCCTACAAAGAAAGCTTTTTGTACAACTTTGAATTTGCTTTTAAATGACAGATACAAACAAGTTTACTTTTTCGAAAACAACAAGGGTAGAAGAGATTACAATCACTTTGCGACTTTCAAAATGAATACTTGTTTCAACATTTAAAAGAGACAAACTCAAACCAATAAGCAAAAGCAAATGATAATCAACTGTAAATAGCCAATGAACTCTCTCCTAAGATCACAGTCAATCAGATCTGAATCAAGGGCTACAGGATGATTATTTCACTCATGCAAAGGAAAACTGTAAATGACGTAAAAACACATAAAAACACATAAAAACACTCACAGTATTTTTGTACAAAAGAGGCGGAATCTAAGCAAAGAAAAGGGGTTTTCAGACTGGTACCTATGCTGGTTAAAGGCTACAAAAAACAGAGATCAAAACAGGGCAACAGACAGCAGAGAACCCCAGCTGCACAAGGCTAAACTGGTTCAGCGCAAGTCCAACACTGTGGAGTTGACATTCAGCGCAGGTAGCCTTCACGGGACCTACGTTGAAATGCAGACTGCCTTCACAGTGTCTGCGCTGAAGGAGAAACTCTCGTTTGCCCTGGGTTCTGAGTCACAAAATGCTCAAAAATCAACTGTTTCATGCCAAATCAGAAACACATGCAAGGTATAAACAGAGGGATGCTTTGAGAGGGTACTAAAGACTATCACAAAGGATCATCAAGTCATTTGTGAGTCCATTGTTCAGATCATAGACAAAATCCAGTGAAGGATCAAGGCAGCAACAGTCTACTTTGCAGAAGCAGTTCGATTGTCGTTGCTGAGTCTATGAAGCAAACAATGATGTAAACACAAATAAAATGACTAAAGCAATCTCCCCAGCGGAGTCGCCAATTTTTTTTGGGAAAAAATGCCTATGCAGGACGATCCTATCCACCTAAGGTGTGACAGTGCCTTAGCAACAAACAGATACAGCTATTCTGGTTTCTTCCTTTATGAAATGTGAAAGAGGGGAGATCGATAGACTTACCGTTGTCTTCCGTTTGTCCCTCGATCTAGATCCTCTTCTCTTTGGGTGTTCACAGCTACTTGCCTCCTCGCTTGCTCAAGAGAACAGCTACTTGATTCCCACGAGATCACAAGAGAACAGCTACCTGTGACAAGAGAACAACTACTTGTGACAAGAGAAGAACGCAACACAAAGGAAAATATTCATATTCATAAATGATTCAGGATTAGAAGTAAATCAAATACACTAATGCAATCATACAAATACACCAGTATATAGGAGAAAACCAAGATAGCTTTATTGATTGATAACAAGGTTCAGGAAGAGATGCAACCCAGAGGGCTCCAATCCAGCATCTCCTTCCCAGCAGAATGGAATTCCTTCTTCAGCTCCCTTCAAAGCATTAAGCACCCAATGTTTCCAGTCTCAAACCAACAGCAATTCTTTGCAATAACAAAATTCCAGCCTCTAGATCTCATGGAGGAGAGATCTATATATAGTTATTTTGGAGAGAGGATGAGTCAGCTTGAGATCTGACTAGTGTCCTCTAACTCTCCCAGTTCTTGAGTCCACTTGGAGGTTCTTGCTTCCACTTGGAGATTTGGAACCTCTTACTCATCACCAGTCGAATTCCCTGAGGCAAGTGTCATTTTGGAAGCTCCCTGAGCATTGACACATTGAGGAATGAGTCTGCCACTTGTCCAATCTCGCTTAGCGCAGGTAGCCTTTGTTGGAGTTGACATTCAACGCAGGTAGACAGTGGAGCAGTTGACATTCAGCGCAGATGCTCAGTGGAGTAGTTGACATGATCCTGAATTGACTTGTTTTTTGAGTGGTTTCAGGTGGAGAACTTCTGTGAATTGCTGTGGTTAATTAGCCTTGTTCCTCTAGGGGTAGGAACAACATGTTTAGGGACTTTGGATCCCTTAGATTATGGACATTTCATGCTCAATTTTGTAAGGCACAAAAATGTCTATAACAACCCCAGTGCCTCTCATCTCACAGTAGGAGAAACAGGGTGAAGAAAAGTCACTGGAACAGTTTCATTATGGTCCTAATCATCATTTTCTTAAACATTGCACTTAGAGACATCATGACACATGTGCCATCCCTCTCTGGAAACAACTTCGACCATTAAATGTCGTCCTCAAACTCCTTAATTCCCAAAACTGAAGGGGTAAAGCAATGGTATCATTCATTCTCCTGATAAGATTAGCAGGTTGCCAGGGACTTTAGGCCTAAAACAAAGAAGCTCTCCAACTCTTTCATCAGATGCTACATTCTAGGGTAAAGCCTGATGATATCACATGCATTGGTGTTATTTCTGCTTGCACTCATGTAGGTCTTGTGGAAGAAGGGCATTGATACTTTGAATCTATGACTCGAGATCATTGTATCATCCCCAAAACAAACCACTATGCCTGCATGATTGACCTTCTTGGCCGTTCTGGGCGCTTGGGTGAGGCTGAGAAAGGAGGCCATGAAGCTTTTGTATTGTGGGGACCTTCAGGTAGGGTATGTCACCTATGCCAGTTTCTTGTAAGGATGTGTTTACACAAAAGCCTTGGCAGAGGGTAAGTGGATCCATACCCATATGATAAAAAGTGGGTTAGAGTCAAATCTATTTGTAGAAAACAATCTCATCAACATGTATGCTAAATTTGGAAGTGCCAATGATGTGCGCCAAGTGTTTGACAAAATGTATGAGTAGAATGCTATTTAATGGAATACCATGATTACAGGATATGTTAAACAGGGTACAATTAAGTTTGCTTCCCAAATGTTTGTCGAAATGCCTGAGCAGGACTTCATTTCTTGGAATTCAATCATTCGAGGATGTGAAAACACTAGGGACGGGGAGAAGGAACTTGGTTATTTTGTTCAAATGCTGAGGGTAGGGATGAGGCCGGATAGGATCAGTTTCACTAGTGCTCTTGGTGTTTGTGTTGGTATTGAATATTTCATTGCCTTTTCTTTGTTCTAGCACATGTCTTTTGACACGGGTAGTGGAATGTGAGCATAATGATTGCCTGCTATAAAATTCACATATATTATGGCAGCACCGAGAATCTTTGAGGATAGACTACTAGTAGAGTTGTGATGTAAACATACATTGTACAAAGGCCTTTCATTCAAGTTTAGTCCTGCTTAGCAAATGGTTGCCCTCAAAAAACATGGCCAAAATTTATTGGATTTCATCTGTTCATGTTGTCAAAGGAATCTTTCCTTTTAGGAACGCCATGTTCAAAGTGAATTAGCCAAGAAGCAACATCTTAAAGGAAAGGCTTGCATCCCAAATAACCTGCATCATTTTGTGCTATTTATTTTTGTCATTATTGAGTGATTTATATTTCAGACCTCAAAAAAAGCATAAAAGAGTTTTTATATTTATATATATGTTGAATAACTTGCTAAGATTGAAAGTTCAGTTCTGATGTCCTTGCATATTGTTTGACCAGATCAGTTCAAAATGGGCAAGTGAAGCAAATGGCAATATATCATGGATCTTGAGGTGCAAGACCTCAAAGGAAAAATGACGTTCTCTAGTAAAGACTTGGTTTGGATAGAAATAAATAGAAAAAACAATAGTATTGATCGAGTTGCCATAATCCCATTATGACGAGTTGCTCACTTTATCAAAGGAGAGGAAGAAAATCCTATTGCTCCATGTAAATTCATACGAAAAAAAAGAACCAAAAGAGAGAGCTACCGCTACATTGCAATATGAGATGTGAGTATTTAAAATATGTATTGTTTAGATCTTTTGAAACCATAATTATCTTTCTTTGTATGTAGTAACATTTTAAATTTTTGGTGTAGTTATCATTGTCCATTTGGCCCAGAGGACAAAAGAGGAAATCTTCCAGCTAAAAGAAGGACCTCATTTGTACAGAAGAGGGGTTGCCATTGCCACATTATTGTGAATGTTATGCATGAAATTCTTGATAGAGCAATATTAACTTTCAATATGTATGAAGATGAAGATGGGGGAAGGTTGGGCATGTCATGGTCAATGTGACACTTCAGGTGAAACCAAGACCTTGCATAGGCCAAAGTTTTCAAGGGAGGTTGTTGCATATGTAGAGAGTTATTTTCTTTTGGGAGTGCCTGTTGATGTAGTGTATAGAACCCACATTAAGAGACATGTTGACATCGATGTGGCAGCTCAAGATAGAGATTTCTTCTTATGTAGGAAAGATATTGTAAACATCTATAATAGGTTGGCGAAGGGAAATTATCAACTTCACAAAAATGATGAAATGAGTGTAAACTTTTGGTATCAAAAGCATCAGGAATATTTTTTCTTTTACCAAAAGCCCAATGGTGTGCACGTCCCTTTTATAATAGGGATTCAAACAAAGTGGATGTTGGAGACAATGGTCAAGCTATCACACAATAGCTTAATAGCCATGGATTCAACATTTAACACAAATAAATACGGGGTAAGTTAGATGCCAATGATTGATTGAATATATTTATTTAAGTTGTATACATTCAGAATGATTAATAACTTGTATTTGACTTTATGTAATGTTGAAAATGATAGTATCAATTGTATACAATTGTGGCATTTTATGAACAACAAAGCGGGGTGCATGTTGCAAGGGTTGTGGCATCCCAAAACACATCAGATCATATTGCAATATGGCTGGAGCAGCTCATGCGCAAGTGTTTCCAATCCTGTCATGATTAGAAAGCCAATGCTTTCATGGTTGATGATGCACTGGTTGAAATCAGTGCCTTGAGGTAACTTTAACATTGTCATGATATAACCAAACTTGCATTTTTCTAAAAGTATCACACCCAAATGCATTGAATATGGCAGGAAGATCACAGGTTATGATGTGATCTAATGCGTTTGGCATGTATGGAGGGCTTGGTTAAAAAGTGCCAATCGGTTGGCCATTAGTTCCATAAAAGCCAATGCGATGTTCAATGAGTTAGGTTTCATCATGAAATACACTCTCAATTATGAAGTGGAATATGCAATCAATCAATTTTTTATCAAATTTGCGTATGAAGAGAAGTTCTTAGACTATTTCAACAAGAATTGGGTCATTGGAGATAAGATTCATAAGTAATTTTTTTTTTTTGTATTATATGCATTTTTTTCTTCTATAAAGGTGATATAGTGAGACTGACATCGTTCTATTTGCAATTAGGTATGTGGGTGAAAGGTTATCGAGAGTTTCCTCATGCAAATCAGGAGACCAATAATGTTGTTGAGTCATACCATTGTTATCTAAAAACAACATTTCTATATGATAGAAGGAAAAATGTGCCCAAAGGATGGATTGGTTATTTCATATGCTACTAACAACAGTTGAACCTTGTTATCGATTCAAGGAAATCTTGAAATAAGAAGGATTTCTAAACAACTACAAGAAAGAAAAGCAGCTAGAATCATCAGTGGAATGAGCAAGAAAAATTCTGGATACTAATTGTTGTCCTCATGAGAGCATAACCCATACTTATTGGGTGAGAAGTGAGACAGATCGAGGTAAAAAATACCTTGTCACTTGGTATCGTATGGATTTTATAACGTGTGAATGTCCATGGTCTATCTGTGGAAATATTTGCAAGCATGCCATAAAGGTTAATTGATTGTATTTCCACTCAAACAAATTCAAATCCATTGCTTCATCAACATGTAGAGGATAACATATGCAATGACCCACCTGAGATCAATATGGAGCCTCAAAACCATGATGTAGATGTCGATGCTACTCTTATGGCCACAAATATTGTTGATGCAGATGCTGAGGCACTTAATTTGGCAAGGGAGGATTTGTTTAGCTATACACATCTCATTTTAGATAACCCTCCTACTACTTTGACAAAGACAATCCAGTTTACTGGTATGCTTAAATTTTTTTTGGATGAAGCCAATAATTTGCACGTTACAGATTTTGACTTCACACCTAGATTAGGTTCTCTTGATCCATCTTTGAAGAGGAAGAAGAGTTTCCTTAGCCCCACAAAGAAAAGAAGAAGCAACAGAAAAAACAATGGTTTTGAAATTGATTTAAATGTTGATCGATCAAAATATGATCCATTTGAGTTTCGATACCTAAATAAGCGAGGACGTCATCAATCAAGTAATGCCCTGTCTATGGTTCCAGGTTAGTCTCACGTGTTGAATAGAGTCATGGTTTTAGATTTAAGTATTTAATCTTCACCATTCTTGAACATGTGGTATGCTTATTTTTATAGCAATACAACAATCCCCAACCATGGCGATAACCCAAGACCAAAGGGAGATGCAAGACCATCCAACCTTACGTGGCATTCCAGGTACATTTGACACTCTTTCATTGTGTGTGCACATATACCTTGATGCTCTAGAAAATTTATTTGCGATAACATTTGACACTTTTCTAGGTAACTATAGAATAAGTGGAGAAGCATAATCTTCTACCATGACTAATCATCTATGGAAGGACTTCAACTCTAGTGGGAATCAATAAGGTATGCACAAAGAATACATAAACTTGGTTTTCATGGCCTCATTAGGTGGGTTGCCCTTTTTCATATGATAAGTATATTTATGTTTTCCTATTGTTATGTTGTTATGAAAATACCTTTTTCATAATCTGTTCATGGTCACTGAAAAATTAGGATTTCCAAATGTGATCATTATCAATGCTTAGGTTTCTTCCCATGCATTTCCCACTAAAACAAAGTTCAGCCCTCAACACCTTTCCCCCACGAAGGTGTTAATTGTATTTCCTATGCCAAATTCATGGGCTTTACATGCCTTTTATGCTTGTTCATGGTTGAGGAGAAGGACCATCATATGGGTTCATTTCCCATGTTGTTATTTTTTCCCTATCCATCATGCTGACTGTCAAATAGAATGTCTTTACTTATTTATGTTCATGCAACATGTTTGATTTTTATACATAAAAATTTAGTTACTACGTTCTCATACCTATGTTCATGGTTCGGTGTTTACTAGATTTATAGATCTTTATATTTTACATCTTTATAAAGTTATGGTTCTATGTGTCAGGCCAGGGTAACTCCACATTGAACAAGAGAGAAAACTGATTGATTTATTCATTAGGTAACTCATGTTTATATACAAAAATAAAAACGGATCAGTTCATCTTCTAGATGACTGTCCAGTTCACCCATCCGTTTCAGATTAGGTGTCAACATTCCCCCCCTTAATCTGAAGGGATGTTGGTGAGTGCAAGCATCGTTCTAAATCTTTCAAGCTTTTCTCTTCCAAGCGCTTTGGTGAAGATGTCTACAATTTGCTCGTTTGTGGAACAATGACGGAGATGGATTGTTTTGGCCTCAACATGATGTCGGATCAGATGATATTTAGTATTGATGTGCTTAGTACGATCATGGAACTTTGGATTCTTGGCCAACTTTATTGCAGATGTGTTATCAATCATGAGTGGAGTTGATTGTATTTGTTTTACCTACAAATCTTCAAGAATTTTCCTGAGCCACACAATTTCTTTCGTTGCTTCAGCTGCTGCCACATATTTTGCTTCTGTTGTGGAATCTGCTGGTACTGATTGTTTGCGTGATCTCCAGGAGACAGCTCCTGATCCAAGACTCATAGCATATCCTGAAGTAGATACCCCAGTTTCTTTGTCTCCATCGAAGTCTGAATCAGAGTATCCAATCAAGTTGAAGTCGTCCACCTGTGTATACTTGATTCCAAGGTCTTGAGTTCCCTTCAAGTACCTTAGAACTCTTTTTACAGCAGACCAATGTCCCTCACAAGGCTTTTGCATAAACCTGGAGAGGATTCCAACTGCAAATGAAATGTCTGGTCTGGTAGTAGTGAGGTAGATGAGACTTCCTACAAGCTGTCTATACTTTGTTGCATCCTCAAATTCCTTTCCTTCAATAGATGTGAGCTTCAAGTTTTGTTCCATTGGAGTAGAAAGGGGATTGCACTCTGTCATGCCAAATCTGTTTAACAAATCTCCAATGTATTTCTTTTGAGAAAGAAATATGGACTTTGGATGTTGGGTTACTTCAATGCCAAGATAGTAATGAACATAGCCCAAATCAGTCATTTCAAAAATTTTTCCTAATTCTTTCTTTATGGATGCAATATAGCTTTCATTGTTCCCTGTCATTAAAAGATCATCTACATATACCACAAGATATACAACTGTTTTGCCAACTTTCTTGACAAATAAAGTTGCATCATCAAGATCAAAATGTTTGAAGTTGAGTTTCAGAAGATGCTCAGTTAGTTTTTCATACCAGGCTCGTGGTGCTTGTTTGAGGCCATACAAGGACTTCACAAGTTTGCATAATTTGTGTTCATGTCCTTTCACAGCAAATCCTTCAGGCTGGGACATAAAAACATTCTCTTTTAGATCTCCATTCAAGAATGCAGTTTTTACATCCATTTGATGGACTTTCCAACCGTTCTGAGCAGCTAGTGCAAAGAGTGTTCGGATGGTGGCCCATTTTGCTGTGGGAGCAAAAATTTCCTCATAATCGACCCCTTCCTTCTGTGCAAAACCTTTTGCCACAAGCCTAGCTTTGTGCTTGTCAAGTGAGCCATCAGCTTTGTACTTGTTCTTGTAGACCCACTTGCAGCCAATTGGTTTGGTTCCAAATGGAGGATCAACCAGCTTCCAAGTGCCATTCTTTATGAGGGCATCATACTCCTTCTGCATCGCTTCTTTCCATTCATCATGAGGAGCAGCTTCTTTGAAGGAATTTGGTTCAAAATCTGTAGACAAGTTCAATTCACAATCATAAGTAACATCCATATCAACAGGTGAATTAGAGTTATCTACATCACCTCCATCTTGTCGGTTTGTATTTCTGGTTCCTGTTTTTCCAATTTCATCAGGATGAACACTTTCAAGTGTCTTTGTCAGCCACTTTGGGGGACCTTTCTGAGATGGTCCAGGCTATTCTATTGATTGAGTTGGGACTGAATCAAGATTAAGTCTCCCAATTCTATCAATTACATCACTTAAAGCATCATCCATTGTTGGAGTGTCATGCAGGGGAGATTGTTCTTCAGAAGAAGATTCCACATGTTGATCTAGTATAGGAATCCCCCCTTCAAGATGTGGAATCTGATTATCAAACTCTTGGAATGATTTCGGTTTTGTGAATCTATCCAAGCGATCAAGTTGCCGCTCAACAACGCTGTCAGATTTGGATGATTCAAGAAAAATGACATCTCTAGATAAAACAAACTTTTTATTTACTTCATCATAGAGGCGGTATGCTTTAGATGTGTTTGAATACCCCAGGAAGATACACTTATGACTTCTAGCACCAAGTTTGTTTCTATGTACCTTTGGTATTAAAGCATAATAGGTGGAACCAAAAATCCTGAGATGTTTTACCGAAGGAACATGTCCATACCACAATTCATAAGGAGTCTTGTTTCTTATAGCACTAGTTGGACATCTATTCTTTATGTATGTAGCACATAGAACAGCATCAGCCCAAAACATTGTCTTTACATTTTTGAAGAAAAGCATGGATCGTACCATATTCAAAATTGTTCTGTTCATTCTTTCAGCTACACCATTCTGTTGAGGATTATAAGGCACAGTTGTTTGATGTTTAATCCCATGTTGGCGAAGATAGTGTTAAAATTCATTTGATGTATATTCTTTTCCATTATCAGTGCGAATAGACCCAATATGAGATTGTGCATCATTTTCAATCCATTTATGAAAATTCTTGAATGTTTGAAAAGCATTAGATTTGTTCTTCAAAAAATAAACCCAACACATTTTGGTGTAATCATCAATAAATGTCATGATATATTTATTTCCATTTGCAGAAGGAATAGGCATTGGACCACATAAATCTGAATGAATAAGTTCAAGCTTCCTATGTGCTCTTGAATGTGAATCATGAAAAGACTGTTTGTTATGCTTTCCTAGAATGCAAGCATCACATTGTTTATGTTTTCTAGGAATTGTAGGCAAACCAGCAACACCATTTTTCTTCAACAAGTGGAGACTATCATAGTTTAAATGTCCAAATCTAGCATGCCATAATAAACTTGATGGAAGTGCACCTTCTTCATGATGAGAAATATATGAGAAATGTTGTGCATGAGCAGAGGTTCCTTGCAGTTTAAGAAGTCTTTCTTCTTCTATACCCCTCATGACAAGTGAGTGGTCAGATGCCTTTCTTACCTCAAGCTTGCCATCAAACATGTGAATGGAGTGACCTTGCTGGCAGATGTGGACCAGGGACAACAAGTTTCTCTTGAGCTGTGGGAGATATAGAACATGATCCAGAAGAAAGTCTGGAAGACCAGGCAGTTTAAGCCTGATTGTGCCAAGCCCTGATGGCTTGATTTTTGACTGATCTGCAAAGTATACTGCTCCATCAACATTGTCAGTGAAATCTTCAAAGAAATCTTTCCTATGAGTCATATGACAGGTTGCTCCCGAATCAAGCAACCAGTCATCTTTCGAAGAAGCAAGTGAAGCATTAAACAAATCTTCATTTACTCCAATGTTACATTGTGCCTCAATATAGTGAGTAGATTCAGGTGCTTTACCTTTGTCTGTGTCATCAGTTTTACCTTTCTGCTGATTTCTTCTCTGCTCAACTTTGTCCCATCGTAGCTTGCATATAGAAGCATCATGTGATCCATTTCGTTTGCAGCGAATGCAATGCAGATCTGCCTTTTCTGCTTGAGGATGTCTGCCCCCCCTGCCTCTGAAGTATCTCCTCTTCCTCTTCGTCCACCTCTTCCTCTTGTAGAATCTTGAGCAAGATGCTTTTCTTTATGAGCAAGGCAAACAGTCTCTTCAGAAGATTCAGGGACTATTTTCTTTCCAAAGGCTTTCTCTCTTTCAGAAAACTTTTTCACAAGAGTGTCAAAGGTTATATCTTTAAGATTTCCATTTGCTTGTAAAGACTCAAGATAATTAGAGTAGGTAGGATAGAGTGCTTTGAGAAAGGCAATAAGAGAGATATCCAGCTCAACCTTAGTGGATTTAATATCATGCATTATAGACTTTATTTCAGATGCAAGAGCAAGAGGATCATTATTTTTCAGTTCAAGAGTGAAGAGTTTAATCATGCGCTGAACAACTTCAAGTGCAAAATGTGTATCATAGAGTTCTTTCAGCTTTTGTAAAGCTTCAAAGGAAGTGGAATAGGATGAAATATGACGACTTACTTCCTCATTTACAGATGCTGCGATCAATGCGTAGGCTTTGCTGTTCTTGTTTTCCCAAATGACAAGTTCTTTATCTGATGTAGGCTGCACAGGGTCTTTGTCTTCTTCTCCGACACACACTCCTTTCCACAGCTCATTGTAGATGAGGGTGTGTTTTACCATTCGAGACCATTTTGAATAGTTCTCCTTGCCAGTGAGAACTATTCCTACCATAGAAATGATTGAATGCATTCTGTAAAAAAAAAATATCTCTGCCAAAAAACTTCTGTTGAAAAGAAAAAAAATCCTTATATCATAACCTTATGCATTTTATTTTTCTTCTAACATTTGCATCAGCATCACCATTTCTTATATTACTGCCACACTACTGTGTTTTGAAAAAAACGCAATGGAATATATCACTTCATCCTATTAATATATCACTTCAATATATATAATGCAATTGAAAAGATGCGCAAGGATCACTTCACTATATCACTTCACTTCACTGTATTAATATTCCAATTCCCGCAATTTCAAAGGCCACTTGCAGCCAGGTCACGCACAGATCATAAAATAAAGCACAAGACATTTGAAAAAATATCTATCACTGTAATTCGAAGCCAACAATCCCCGCAGCTTTGTGTCCAAACGAATGCATGGTAAAAAAAAAACGTTTTGATTATTTTGCTTCAATTACCGAGCCACATACAATATTATGCGGATCTCCCCATAGCGTACATAGTTTACTGCAAAACACACTTGTTTTTCTACACGGACTTCTCCACAAAACCGAATCACCATTCAATTGAATACCAAAAAAAAATGTTATGCATTCACCATATATGCTATTCACCATAAACGTTATTCAATATATGAGTTTGTTAATGGATCTCGGACTTTAAAAAGACTTACAAAATGCCATCGGTATTTGAACGCAGTCGACACAGAATGCACACTGCAGTCTTACCATTCGAGGAGGTGCATAATCCAGTCTTACCATTCGAGGAGGCGCATATTACCACAGGACCAAAATCGGGGTTCGATTCCCACATTTCTTCAAGGGTCTTGCATTCCTCCGGAAGCAGCCGCGGCGACAACGACGAAAGAGATATTATCCATATTGGAATCGCACCAGAATCTCTTAGAGGAAGCCGTGACAGAGCTTCAAGGATTCTGCAATGCGCGTTTTTGCTAGGAAATGGCGTGATGCATAGCAGGTGTTGGAGCAAACCCTAGAGGAATACGAGGGTTACAGGATAGGTAAACGCTCAAAGTCTTCGAATTCAAGTCCAGGTGATGCAGTAGGTCTCGCAGAGAATCACGCAGAGGTAGCTGACAGTCATTTGGAATTCATTGAGGTGCAGAGAATCACGCAGAGGTAGCTGTCAGGCCAGAAACGCACAAGGGAGTTCTCAAAAACATAACCGATGCATTCATGGATTCATGCGCAGAGAGGGGCAGCTCAGACAAACGTTTATTCAAATAATGCGCAGTCTCTGGCAGTCTCAGGCCAGGCAGAGGCAGAGCGAGGGAATCAAGGTCAGAGTAGCGCTCAGGACTGAGCAGCTCTCAGGACAGGAGTTACAACTATTTTAGGGACTGGGACCTGAGCTCTGATACCATGTCAGGCCAGGGTAACTCCACATTGAACAAGAGAGAAAACTGATTGATTTATTCATTAGGTAACTCATGTTTATATACAAAAATAAAAACAGATCAGTTCATCTTCTAGATGACTGTCCAGTTCACCCATCCATTTCGGATTAGGTGTCAACACTATGGTGAAAGGCCAATGAGGTTTGAACCTTATCATTGCGTTTTTTGTTGTTGGATTTTTGATTCCTTGCCTCTAGTCAAAGATCTTGTTGGATTTTCTTGAGTTCATCAAGCTGATTTTGCCTTCATGGAATAGTATATGATAGCGTAGTAGATTGTTATGTTATTTTGAACATGCCCTCTTCATGATTTGTTGATGTTCACTAAACGATGTTCTGTCCTCTTATGCCTGTGACAAAGTCTTAACTGTCCTATTGCCGAAATCAACATCAGTTGTTATATTTTAGTTGTGTGTTTGGTGAAAGTGTTTATTTTGATCTTGTGTGCTCATGTATATATGCGTGTTGAAGTACCTAGTCACATATAGTTTATGGTCTACTAGGATAATGATGGTGTTGATTAATTTTCAAAATTTTAACGTGGATGCTCTTTTTTTCAGGTTGTTCTACAATTTTGCTTCCAACCAGGATTGTCCATGCATTGAACCTCAATGTGAAAGACATAAATTCTAAGCCAGGCACACAATGTGGCCTTTTTCCAAGCATGCAATTCTCATCCAAGCACACAATGTGGTCTTTTGCCAAGCACACAATGTTTATCTATACAAATATTTTTTTTTGTAAATCGCATCATGGAAGTGATGGTCATGGTTGAAGGCTTGTATTTTATCTAGTCCATGGTTTTCCAACTTCTAGTTGTACAACAAGTGATAAAGCTGTGATATATTAATTTACCTTTTTTATAAGCATCATTACATGAAATGATGCTCTCGAAGCACGAGGGAAGTATTATTCAATACTGTGGTAGTTTCCAAGGTCTTGAGGAAATAGTTCTAGCATTTTGCAATAAATTGAATATAATGAAATCCATTGCAGTGAATTTATTGCTAGAAGTCTGTTATATTTCCAAACTTTTGATGTTTAGCTCCACTCCAATTTGGTATCTTCCTTTTTATGTCAGTAAAGAAGATCCGTTGCAATCACTGTACTTATCATTCCAATGGTAACCCCTTTAAATTATTAATTAACCAATTTAAGCTAATAAGGAAGATCCATGCAAGTGTCCACTCTATTCCATCTATGTTGCTCAAACATGCCAATGAAAACACTGATTCATTCTTTGAAATTTGCTCCCTTCACCATATTTCCGTTGTTGATCAAATGGCTCTGTGATGCATATAGTAATGACAGTATTCCTATACCCACCTGCCCCTGATAGTTGAAATGAATTAGGCACTTTTTAGGAACTACAAAACCCCATGTTACATTACACTTTATAAATGTTCCAATAATTTTTGTCCTTGCTCATTTCCCTTAACAAAATTTATAAAATTTGATAGCATTTAAAAATATCGATGGGGTTCAATTATTTGAAACAAAGTTTTAGGTTCTAGAATTCCATAGAAGGTATATTTAATGAGCTTTTTTCATCATTTTTTTTATATTCTGGAGTACCCAAAAATGTGACATTTATGTTGGATTCATTCTGAATCCAAATGAATCCATCTTCCCTAGAATAATGAGTCCCAGGGAAATCATAGACATCTCTGCATTGTCATGAATTTGACATGGCTTAGGCCCAGAAATGGCATTGGTTCTAACAGAATTTATAAACTTTTCCATGCCCACAATGCACAAAAGACAAGTAGAATCCCCAAATATATGGATCCTATGATCTAATCACTTCCAGAATTGTAAAAATCTTAGCCACTTCATAAAAGCAGAGTCTAACTGTTCTATGTTTTTACCCTTTTATAGGCATATTTTCTGGTCATTTACAGTATGCTAGTTGTAGGATCCAAATACAAATCCATCATACTAAACCCATCTTTTAAGCTGCAATTTGTACAACAGATTTAGATTTAGTGTAATACAAAAAGAAATTGATGGAGAAAATGATAATGGTATTTAATTATTCATGTCCATTTTCAAGACTCAAAACTAAAACTACATGCCTGGAATATCCATGAAATCTGCCTAGAACATCCCTGAAATGGCCAGCAAGTCCCCGAGTCCCTGATGAAGTTCTCAGCAGTTTGTGTACATTTACTAGGGTTCCCCAAGTGCCTGAAATGCCAGAACAGTGGGTAACTGTTTTTTTTGGGGGGGGGGGGAGTGTGGTGGCGAGTAGGTCCCTGTTCAACATAATGATTAAGCTATTAATTCTTTCAATGAGTTCAGATGTCAACCAAAATTTGTTTAGAGATTCTGGAACAACTCTTGTTGCTCAAGAAGCTAACCATCACTGTTAGACCATTTGTAAACAAGGGGTATCTCAACCAGCCTATGAGGATGCTCTTCTAGAACCATGTCTTCATGGATAGGCAACAACTACAAAAGTAGTAATCAACTCAAAAATCAACCAAATTTAATGCTTTTTCACATGCATTGGTGTACACTGACTACCAACCTTATATGGCTTCTTTTTCAATTTTAAGCAAGAATGGGGTGAATGTTAATATGCTTTGGATAGTCTCCTTGGAAAGCATAGAATTATTGTTCAATATAGGAGTAGATCTTATCAAAAGCACAATAAAATATTAAATGCTGAACAAGTGTCTGCAATAATATGAGCTGACAAGTTATTGCACCGTTCTGGATACAAAGTCACTATTGGATTTGAAGGAATGAGTTATTCATGAGAAAACAACCTTATTTATATGCCACAAATTCTTTAATGATGATTGGTTGGATTGTCTAAGGCATGTTCCTATTTGAGAAATGAATCCAGGTTGGTATTTGATATTTGTTATTTTTGATAATAGAATTATTGAGCAGCAAGTTCTCGATCAAACCCGCTTCTACAGGCGTTCTGCAATAGAAAGATAGTTCAGCTTTTTAACTTATGTTGCTTGGGAAAATTTGCAGATGTCTTCCAAGAACTACCCCATGGACTACCACCAGTTCGAGGAAAGTTCTATCGGCAGATGAGGTAACACAAGAAGATGAGATGTCCTACAACACCCATCACTACCATTGCTTTTGGGGCAAAGAAATTCAAGTTGGGGGGACTGTTACAATACTTGAGGATGATCAAATTCAGAATTAGTTATTGGTATTCATTACTCAAAAGATAAAAATATCAGTCTAATGATGGGAATCAATGAAAAAGTTAGTCAGGAATCTAACAAGGCTAATTAGCTTAATTATGTCAATCAGTATAGAGAAAAGTGGGAGTTTACAAAAATGGTAGTCAATTAGTGTTAGTAGTCTAATTTTAAAAGCTATGAGTTTTCATTATGAATAGCCTTTTAGGCATTATAATGGCAGGCTTTATGGGAAAAATGCTATTGCAAGTAGTCTGGGATTGACTATTTTTGCCAAGACCAGCGTTCTTACTACCTTGGATTTACCCTGAGTTGGTGTCCAAACCTCATTGGGATAGTTTCTGATTGTATTACTGAGGAGATTTCACCAATTTAGTTATGCTACTAAAAAAAGTGTCACTTTTCATTATAAAGAGGCCTTTTGTGGTTATAAAGGCAGGCTTTTCGGGAGCTATTGCAATTAATATGGAAGACACTATTTATGCCACTAACAGTGTTCATTGGTTCATACTACCTTGGATTTTCCCTTAGTTGGCATCCACAACATCTCAGGATAGTTTCAGATTGTATATACTGAGGATTTTTGAGCAATCAAACGTTGTTACTAGCCACCAGTGTTGTTTTTCCTTCTGCTATTAGTACTATAATCTGCTATTAAGGCCAATACTGTTTCTGGATGTTTAAATTTTCCCTAAAAGAAGAAAATGCCAAAAGTATCAGATTCCATATTTTGGAACACTACAATTTTTCGGAAGTGTCAATATCATCAAAAATGCCAAAACATGCACACTACTAAAATGGTTATCAATGGTTCAGTCTTTGCTATGTATTATGTTTCTCTTTCCTTTTTCCATATTCCTTCCCCATTGGTTGGGTGACCTCTGAACTTTTGGTGGTGCAGTTCAAGACATTTAGGGAAGGAGAGACTCCTTCAACTAAGCAACTAGATAATTTCATTTAACAAAGTCAAAATAATTACACTTTTGTTTTTTACTGCAGATATTGCTGCATTGGTTTTGGGTTAGATGATATATAGTGTTGAGTATAGGTCTATGTTAGGATATGTCAATTTGGCCAATGTTATTTTGGAACTATTGATTGTTAGACTATAAGCGGGTTTGAAACTTATTATTTCAAAACATTGGCCAATTTAATCTATCGGAATACATGTGTCTCAAGCAAATCCTTCAACAGGAAGATACATTTGTCTTTCTTGTAGGACATTAGTGTAAGTTCGTTTTGATAATGTGATGAGTTCCTAACCGGGCTTCTTAAGTTGATCTCTTCCATCTTTCTAACTCTTTGTTCTTTTAACATTGATAACCTGCACATGTAAGCAGTTAAATAACAAGACCTCTAATTTGTGTATTGATTAATAAACATTCTTTTAGCCAGATAATTCATTTCAAAAAATTGTCTTACTTTTTGGGCAGATGTGTGAGAAATTTAGGATAAGCTGGTTGAACCTTCCCTCCTTTATAGGTTGCCAATGAAGACAGGTGAGAAAATCTAACCTTGGTTGGATAACTGTAAGGGGCAATGTTATTCACATGTTTGTGATGGTAAATCATTTTGCCAACTGTGTAAGAAATTCATGATAAGTTGATTTTTATGAGTTACCAAACTTGCTAATGAAGGCAAGGGGGAAATATTACCTAGGTTGGATCACCGTAAAAGAATGATGTTGTTAGCATTGTTGTGATGGTAAATCATTGTGCCATCACAACAACATAGGTTCTATGAATTTAGCCTATTTACTGTTACACTACTTGGCTCAGTGCATTGCAAAACTTGTAATTATTGTCCAATAGAATGTACTTATTCCTTGAGGGATCATGTTTCACCTGTGCTTCTTTTGATGTATTTGGGTATGATAATTTTTTTTAATAAAGTAGATATCATTGACCTGAAGATTTCAAAAGAATTAGTCTATGTTTAGAGTCTAGAGTCATGCACTTCAAATTTGATCACCTTGTATCAAGTTTCAAATTTATTCGAAATTTCAATTGTAGAATGTTTGATACCTGCAGTACATTGTATTTCTGTAGTTTTTTTATCAACACCAATAGAGATTTATGCAAGTAGGTGTGCTTTCACATTAAATAACTACAAGTACTCTGCTCATTATACACAGGGTATGTGTTTGGACTGCATTCTTGTTGGTTTTGCTGGCCATTCTGGGTGCATGCTCAATTATCAACAGGTTTACCAGGGTAGCTGGAGAACTTTTTGGGATGCTCATTGCCATGTTGTTCGTGCAACAGGCTATCTGGGTATAGTTTTGGGTGCATTAGAAAATGATCATTCTGCATGATTCACTTTCCATAGAAGCTTACATTAATGAGTTCCTCTTATCAGTTCCCTTCCCACACTCTACAATTCAATTTCTTGCAAAACTCAGATCCTGGTCTAGTCTCAAATTTGGCTGTGTCTATCCATATTGATTCAGATATCATTTTTGGACTATTTTTTCTTATTCCATCATACAAAACCCCATAAATCTCATGAATGCATATAAATGTAAGGTAAACTTTGATTTGTTGTCAATATTGTTTTTCTGAGGAGAATCTATAAGTATACATTAAAAAAAGACAAAAAAAGTGTAAGATGCAATTCTAAACTTTGTTAAAGTAGGGCATGATACTATGGCCACCCTTTCATAGATATTCTAGTTTTTATCTAAGAATCCCTTTGTAGAGGAGAATCTAGTGAAAGATTTGGAGGAAGTGGAGTGGTCACATGGGAAATTTAGCATAGTAGACCATCATGATCGATGTGATTTCTTGGAGAAATATTGACATTTCCTAATTTATGACACACTGAGCATGAGCAAGATTTGCTTTGATTTAAAAACACTAGGTCCTTACTGTCATGATAAACCCACTAGCACAAGATCTAAAATACAATGAAGTCAAGCCAAAATAGATTTGTGATCTGGGAAAACTATTGGGATGAAGTCCAAGGTGGAGACAGGAAGAGTGACTGGGTGATTGAGAAATAATAGTGTTATTAAGAATAAATTCCTTATAAACATAGTAAACAAACCTTTCATCTCTGATCAACAACCAACAAACAAATCACATAGCATATCAATATCTCTCTAGAGACAAAGACCTGAGAAGGTCTTTGGAAGGATTAGACAACATCATAATGTATTAATGATAATCATGAAACCATGAACTAGTTACTTTTCTCAAAATACATTTGTCCATGTACATGGAATATATTACATTTGTCCATAAATTTGTCTCCCATACAAAAAACCATAATTGTTGCATGTTGGGGAAAAATAAAACATTAACAGGTTCTTCTTTAGTGAAAGAACCATGCTATGATAGACCCAAGAAAAATGATAACAACAACCCATTCGCACAATGGGGATCTATATTGATGGTGATCAATGATTTCTGTTGCAATGGATGGTGATCCTATGTCATATTCGACATCTACATATGTGCTTAAAAATGCTCTGGACACTATATCAATGAACATCTTTTCAATATCTGCAGAGCGATTGATGGTAAAATGTTGAAATTGACAACTCCAATTTATTGCTTCCTTATGAAGAGGTTTTAAATTGTCCTTCCGAACCCGATAGATGCCTTTCATCTGATTATGTATCAACTCCGAGTTGTTGAAGACTTCAATATCATTGACATCATGTTGTTTTGCCTCTTTTAGCCCTTCAACAAGGGCAATGTAATATGCCTGATTTTTTTTCATCATTCCAAGCACTTTTCTCTTTCCATGAAATAAATGATTTGTTGCCATATTGTAAAGGATGAATTTAACAACTGCTCGACCTGGATTTGGAAAGCAGGACACTTCAATGCATAAACACCACTTTTGCACCATTTTTTACACTTCAAAAACCTGAAAAATAAGATAACAATAAATTCATGTTAAACAAGTAGACAATTATCTATTTCTTAATACTCAACATGTTTTTCAATCATATATAATTCAAAAAAGCAAATAATTTTTTTCACAAATTCAATGTAAGACTGACTGACAAATTTTGTTGGAGTATCAAAACCAAATTGAATGCTTTAGGTATTGTTAGATATAAGTATCCCTATGACTGTTACAATGTCATATTTCCTACTAGTAGTTATAAGGTGGAGCTAGAAATTCAATTTCAGAGCTTGCAAGAATAATTTTCAAAACAATAAGATTTCTTAAGTGCATCGGTCTTAAAAAGTTCCTGCGTGCTCAAAAAGATAAATTAGTGTGATATATGTTGTCTGCTGATGTTATGTGGTATATAGTGCAATTTAAGATAGCGTCACAACACCTTTTGGTTACTTAAGTAGTTTCTCTGATTTACAATTCTTTCTTTGAAACATTCTAACTAAAATTGAAATTAATGTTTGAGAAAAATGGGAGAGTCCTAAAAAATTACATAAATTGGTTTCACCATAACATATCCTAGCAATAGGTTACCATGACTACCTTTGCTTGTATGGTGGTAGTGATTTGAGAACTAGAGAATGGAAAAGTGAGGAGCTATCTGCTCCTACCAAAGTATAGAAAATGAATTTGTCTAGCTTTTTATTGCTGCTCCAAATAAGCATATATAGAAGAAACCCCTTTCTTGTTCAAGTGAGGAAAGGCCCAAAATTGTGCATGCTTTGCAGACAACTGTTCTTTTTTGTTGTTTATCCCTCTCCTCTAGTTGCCTTTGAGCTTTTCTTGGTTGACGCAATCTCTCATCATAGTTTCCAATTGGTGTTGCTGAAAGTAAAGAAATAAAAGGGTAGGTTTCTTGCCCTTATGTTACAATCGAGCGTCAAATTTTCTTTAATGAAAAAATCTCTCCAAAGTAAGGATAAAATAGGCGGCTTTTAAAGACAATATAAGGCTATTTCCAACTCTATACATATTCTTTTCCATTACCTTTTCTTACTATTTCTATAAAGTACAAAATCATCAACTCAAGCTTTCACTATCTTCATTTAGGAACAACATAATTTCATCTTATTAAATTCATATCCATTCCACTAGTGTGCTGCCATATATACATGAAACATGTGCAAATCTTTAAAAAAATGCCTTTTTTTTTCTTCTTTTTTTCCCATTGATCCACAACAATATAATTTTGCATTCAAATCTAATCAAGAAAGATCTCAAAATATATTGATCAGTGGTGTCCTTGAATTCTGTTTTAGAGGTGAGAAAATGCTGAAAATGTTAGAGATGATGGCACATTTCTTATTGGTTATATTCATATAGATGGTTGCCAAGTGAATTGTTTAGGTTTTGATATTAACGTTCAATATTATTTAATGTTTTTATTTCCAATAGGTATTTCAGACTTGACAATCTAGTTTTTTTACAATGTGTTTTGAAACCTATTCCCACAAACATGACCTCACCATTTAATTAATCTTTGTACCTCAGGGACTCCTCACCATGACCATTCTGGGCATACCCCAAAATCATGGTAGTCCATGACACCACATTCCTTTCCAGCATATTGTCAAACACTCTGTTTGCTTCCTCCATACTTCCACACTTGGCATACATGTCAAGAAGGGCACTCCCCACAAATATACAAGACTCAAATCTAGTTCTAACAATATGGGCATGTACCTACTTACCTCCTCTATCTTCAATACCAACACAAACACCAAGAGCACTAGTGAAACTGATCCAGTCCAGCCTCATCCCTGCCCTCAACATTCAGACAAAATAACCAAGTGCCTTCTCCCCGTCCCTAGTGTTTGCATATCCTGCAATGATTGAATTCCAAGAAACCAAGTCTTGCTCAGGCATTTTGTCAAACATTTGGCAAGAAAACTCAATTGCACCCTGTTTAACATATCCTGTAATCATGGTATTCCATGAAATAGCATTCCGCTCATACATTTTGTCAAACACTTGGTGCACATCATTGACACTTCCACATTTAGCATACATGTTGATGAGATTGTTTTCTACAAATACATTTGGCTCTAACCCACTTTTTATCATATGGGTATGGATCCACTTACCCTCTACCAAGGATTTTGTGTCAACACATCCCTGCAAGAGACTGGCATAGGTTACATACCCTACCTGAAGGTCCCCACAATACAAAAGTTTCATGGCCTCCTTTCTTGGCCTCACCCAAGCACCGAGAACGGACAAGAAGGTCAATCATGCAGGCATAGTGGTCTGTTTTAGGGATGATACAATGATCTCGAGTCATAGATTCAAAGTATCGATGCCCTTCTTCCACAAGACCTGCATGAGTGCAAGCAGAAATAATACCAATGCATGTGATATCATCAGCCTTTACCCTAGAATGTAGCATATGATGAAAGAGTTGGAGAGCTTCTTTGTTTTAGGCCTAAAGTTCCTCGCAACTTGCTAATCTTAGGAGAATGAATGATACCATTGCTTTACCCCTTTAGTTTTGGGAATTAAGGAGTTTGAGGACCACATTCAATGGTGGAAGTTGTTTCCAGAGAGGGATGGCACATGTCTCATGATGTCTCTAAGTGCAGTGTTCAAGCAAATGATGATGAGGACCATAATGAAACTGTTCCAGTGACTTTTCTTTACCCTCTTTCTCCTACTGTGAGATGAGAGGCACTGGGGTGATTGTTGGGATCACAATAGGAAGCACACTTTTCGTTCTGGGCCTTATATTTGCTTTGGTAAAATGGAAAATGTTGAGACAAGAGGTTTTCCCTAAGGTGGATGAGAAGAGAAAATTGAATCCAACCATTGAACCAACCCCTGTAAATGAGTGAAATATTAAATTGTTGATGTACATACAATCAACGATTGGATGAGAAGATAGGCATGCACATGAAACTTATTCCATATCGGGAAAATGAGAGAAAAATCAATATTTGGGCAATATGTAAGATACAACCCATGTAAATGAGTGAAATATTAAATTGTTGATGTACATACAATCAACGATTAGATGAGAAGACAAGCATGCACAGGAAACTTATTCCATATCAGGAAAATGAGAGAAAAATCAATTGTGGGTCATAACATATTTCCTTGTCTCATCAAAGTAGTTGAGATGTTGACTCGGAGCATTGGTTCCGAATGAGAAAACAACCCAAAAACATGAACTGTGCCTAGCAGACATACCAACCAATGCAATGGAGATATTTTGTTCTCAGTTAATCTGGAAATAGGATTTGGGCCAAAGGTAGATGGAGATGAGAAGAGCTGAACAAACCTAGGTGAGCCAAGGATACAAAAAAACTTGCTCTTGAGAAATGAAGATTGTTTCTCGATGAGCTCTAGCTGATTGTACAATAGGAGAAGATTTCCCTTAAGAAGAAAGACTGGCTTGCATGAGAATATAATCTTTTATGCATTCAGCTACATCTTGGAATTGTCCACCTATTGTATTTCAAATGTAAATTCTTATTTAAAATTTAAAATTTAAATTCTTATTATCAAAACTAAACTCAAGCACAAATCAAACCAGTAGGAATTTCAAATCTGAAATACTGGTTAAAATTGAAGTTTTTTATAACAATTTAGTGACCATTTTCATCGTTTTAACAAAAATGTTGATGATTTTTGGCTATATTTAAGTAGAAAATCATGTAGTAACAAACAATTTCTCTATCAAATTCCATATATAGCTTCCCCTTTTAGTGAATTTCAATAAATTTTGGGACACTATAATGTACTCTGTTTTGAGAATTTAGAATGTTAATGTTTTTAAACCAAATACGGTGAAACAGGTTTCCCAGAAGGTGAGCACAGCCAAGGGTGCAGGAAGTTTGAGAAAATACAGTGAAGAAACAGGAGCGGTGGGAGCGTGAGAAGAGTTCAATTTCATTTCATGGTATTTGATTTTAGTTTGGAAATGAAAGATTGAAGAGAATTTATTCATGAGATCTATGTTTCTTGCTGAGAATTTGGTGGTGCTGGCGGTGACCTGTAATTGAGATAAAACTTGGGTGTGTTTGGTGTTTGTATCTAGGTTTTTAATGTTTTTAAGCTATAAGTTTAAACTATATGTCTCATTTCCAACATTGTTGGTCTATATGTACAATAAAACATGTTATCTTGTGGGTGTTGAAGTGTTTTGCAAGTATGGATTTGTAAAATTCAGGGATAATCATAGGCGATGAAGTTAATTTTCGGAACTTTAATGTAATGGAGGAGGATTCAAGCTGCCCTCGGCCCATGGAAGGTCTTCGCAGTTTTGGGCCACCTCCATTCCTCACCAAGACTTACGACATGGTATAAGATCCTCAAACCGATACGGTTGTGTTTTGGAGCAGCACCAATAATAGTTTCGTTATCTGGAATTCCCACCAGTTCTCCTCAAACTTGTTGCCTAAGTATTTTAAGAATAATAATTTCTCTAGTTTCGTTTGATAGCTCAATACATATGTAAGTCAGTTTGTATAACTCAATCAAATGAAGTTTCAAAGGTTAAATTTTATTTTACTTTTCCCCAAATTTATTGATCATACATGCACACAACGAAAAAGGGAAGAAAAATGAACGAGATGAATGACCCTACCTCTATCTGTCGTGTGGTGATGGGGAGCTTGGTTTGTTGCCTGTCTGTCGCCTTGTGATGGGGAGCTTGGTTTGTTGCCTTTCTGTCACCTGGTGATGAGTCAATGGTGGTGAGCTGTAGAGCACAGGATGGAGTTTCTACGTGGAGTCAATTTGTGAGATGCAGAGCGCGAGGATGGAGTTTCTGTTCCGAGTCAAATTGGTTAGGGGAGCTACAGAGCCCACGGTTTGGGCCAAATTTGAAAGGAAAGGAGCATTAACTCGGAGTGGCAAGAATCTGGCAGAATCTCAAAAATATGTCAGACGAGATCCCATCACCAATTAATGTGGAACGATGGAGAAGGGTGGCAGAGCTAGCAAAGGGTGGTGGAGCTCGCAGGAATTGCTGATGGTCAGACCTAGACATTTTTCCAAGTGGGGATGGAAACCGGGCAATTCCTCCGCCTTGTTAGACTACTACTTAGCAGAGTGCCATACAATAGATTGGGAACATACCATTTATCTGTAGCCATAGTACATTTCAATAAAATATTAATTCCATCTACAGTATATAATTGGATATAAAATCACATTAATTTTTAAGTGAATAGTTATAGTTGTCCACACATGGAAAGTCAATGGTATTTAGGAGTAAAATTCAAGTAACCAAAAAGATCACTATTGAAAAAAATGAAGAAGTTTCACAACTTAAAGATCGTAGTGAAAAACCACTGATGCAAATTAAGAAGCTTAAAAATGACAAGAATTCATTGAAAGACAAGGTACCACAACTTATCAAGAAGGAAGCATTGAATGTAGAATTCTGAGTTGAAGAGAAAGGAATAAATATTGATACACTGAATATCATAACTCAAGAAGAAGGAAAACCAGTTGAAGAAAAGACCCACTTAGATGTTGATGTTCAGATGATAATCATCCCAAGTGAAAGTTCTATAACCAATTTAACAACATTGTCACCCGGAGTAAATTAGAATATCGCCACACACATGATAGGGGAAAGATAAACTCAAAGAACTCTATATTTATATGTGAATCACAGGAACAAACATTTCAATCAATCTACGAATTTGTATCACTCTAAACATAAAATACAAACTTATGTTCCGAAGACTACTAATGTGAGTACAATTGAGCCTTGCGATAACAATTCACATGAAGTATCCAATAACCATAATATTCCAGAGAAGGTTAATTTATGATGGTCAGATGCATTCTCAGTGTGACAATTTTGTTTGTCACTTAGAGGATCATATCATGTTTCGATGAAGACGACAATTTCGAGACAAGAAGACATTCGAAAAAAAGAAAGAAGAACAGATCAAGCCTTTCATGAGTAATCTTTAAGGACAAAGCTTTTTGAGGAGGAAGCCAATGTTATGAATTATATATATATATATATATATATATATATATATATATATATATATATATATATATATTAAAAATAATATAAAAATTAATAGACATAAACAATGATTAATTAACTAATAATTAGTATTGAAGAGGCATGACTCTATAGACATGATAGTTCGTGAAAGGGTACTTACCTACCCTCACTCTCAATTGTATCATCATTCTTATTCACAAATTTAATATATATTTTTGTATCCTCAATGGAGATATACATATTCCAAATATGAATATTGAAATTTATATAGAAATAAAGTTCATATAAAGTAATTAAAGGAAAAAGAAAAATTCATCTATAATTGTTTTCTACTTTCAGTATAAAAAATATGTATAATTCATTCATTATTTAATATAAAGTTGACATGTTTCATTTAAAATTAATATTGATATTATAGTTATCAAATTCATCTTATTTTTAGTTGACATGTGGTATTTAAAAATATTATATTGATAAAAAATATTTTAATGTCAATAATAAATAAAATATTTCAATCCTCCTATTAAGTAACATAATTTTATATCAGAATTATATGAAGAGAGATAAAGCAATAGATTTTTTTTTTAATACTTCCATCCTTTTGTTGTGAGCGAGATGTGTGACTTATTCAATTTTTAATATAAATTCAATATCTGATATTTACAAAAAAAATTAAAAGAAATAAATGCAAATTATAAATAAAATATTTTAATATTAAATATATCTACATACATAGATCTCTATGAGGATGTTTCCTTATTCCATTTGTATGTCTTTTGTAATTCAAAAATATGAAGGAGATTTCATAATTCCTTTAATTGTTGAATTGAGGCTTATGTGATCCATAATAGTTATAAGTAGAACTTCGGCGTAAATCACATATAGAAAGACCTTTGTCGATGCGTTTCAAACCAACCAGTGTGGTTCATTGTCAGTGACGATGAACCACACTTGTTGGTTCAAAACGTGTCGACAAAGGTCTTTCTATATGTGATTTACGCCGAAGTTCTACTTATAATTCCTTTAATGTTTAATATGGTATTTGGATGTAACTTTTTAAAATAATATTAATAAAAAATAAAAATGATATGTACATATTATATAAAGAATCTCGAAATAAAAAAATTCTTATTATTAAGGTATTTTATTAGTTTTTGCTAAGATGAAGAAGGATTTTCTATATATGTATATATATATAAATAAAAAAATAAGAGCCTTATTCATCTTAACATATATATATATATATATTAAATGAAATAAATATAAAAATTGATGGTTAAAACAATGTATTAGTGTGTCTCTCAAAATGAAGAAAATATGCAATTCTTTGATTTATAATGCATTGTACTTCTTCCGATGGTTAGTATGGAGTAGACACAAGGAATATATATATATATATATATATATATATATATATATATATATATATATATATATATATATATATCTATTTCATTTCTCCATATAAATTAAAATAATGGTCCATATTAATAATCATTATATTTGATAACTATATATATACATAATTCTTCGATAGACGTTGATGAGGTGTATTGTTAAAGTGCTCCTAGATGTTAAGTCATGGGTTGAATATATGCTTTATTCAGGTGTGATTCTTGGACATGACCATGATGTAGCATCACCAATACCCAAGTTACCAAAAAAAAACTATCTATCTATGGATAAATAATGCTATAAATATTATATAATAAAAGAAAACATGTTAAATAAAAATGCCACCACTTTATAATATTATAATATTTTTAGACATTATAATATTACATTTCACATTATATATATATATATATATATATATATATATATATATATATATATATATATATATATATATATATATATATATTATATATATATATATATATATAGATATATATATATATATCTATATATATATTTATATTTGTTTTTCAAGTAATATGTGATCCTTCAGGATTGACCTTTGGCTTGAGGAGCCACGACCTAGGGGCATCTAATATGTCAAAGTCACCCATGGAATGCACCTGGCCTAGGCCACACCAGCGCTAATCCGACTGGATTTTTTAGCATGCCCCCTCAACCTAGCATAGGGCACAACCACCCCCGATGACGTTTGATCCTAGGTCACCTTGCTCATAAGGCCCATCCTTAACAAATTGTGCTAATGAGGGTTGACACATTTAACATTATATTATTATAATGCTAAGTCTAATATAATAAAATATTTAATATTTTTTTTTGTAAGCTTAGGTAGGTCCTCCTTTTCTATTTATATAAAGGCAAACTGAATCCACATACTGTTAATAGGTGGCCTCAACTTGCCCAATGGGAAACCAAGTCTTTTGGGCACCTATGCATGTTATAAGCCATCTAAAATTGGAAAATTAATAGTCTTTCTACCCAAGTAATATATACAGAACTATTTAAAAACCAGTCTTTGATCTTAGGTCCCCTAGCATGCATATAAAAGAAAATTAGCTACTTGAGGTCCATGAGCTCAATCTATTCCTTGGGCTCTTCCTGTTCTGACTCAACATTCTCTCGGTCCTCAGCTGAATCTTCATTCGTTGGTGTCATTTTAACGATGCATGGTATGTGTCTTTGAATTCGGTCCAGTCTGATACCCTACTTGCATAACTCGAACTGTATGGTTTGTAGGTCTTGCTTATAATCTGGCATGTCTCTAATTATCAGAGCCATCCCCATAGACACTTGTCCCATCACCTTGCCAACCAACCTCTTCATGAGCCAGTATAAATGTAAGGTCTGTTTAAATTAAGAAAGTCTTCCTCTAGTATTTCCAGGGTCAGGAATGAGGTCTCTCCACTCCTCCGTTTCTTCGTTCGAGTCCTCTTCCATAATCCTTTCCTCCATTTCCTCAATAATTTTCCTTATCCCTTCATCTGTGCCTTTCTTATAAGCCTTGGCTGCCTCCTTCATGGTCTCATCCGTGGGTCATCTACCCATCATTTTTTTGGAGGTACCAATATGCTGAGAATGACGACCACTATTTCCCCAACCTTTGCGACCACGTCCTCTGGCAGCTCGTTCCATATCACCATTCTATGCTACCTGTTCATAGTGGACACATTTCAGAGTCAGGATAAAACAAACAATACCCATTCGAATTCCAATTGTTTCACAGGGATTCTGTCTACCTACGATATCTCTCCTATGCCTACATTCCTCTACTCCCACGTACTCTAGTGAGCTAGGGATGGTCCTCCCTTTCTCCCTATTCTCTCTGTCCTACTTCTCGTTTGGACCCCTGTTTGTTATCTCTCCTCCTTGTTCATGACCTCCCTGCATGGTTTCCCTCAGCCTGACCCCCTCTTTAAACAACCCTGGGATAATGGACACAGGGAGATCCCAACTAAGAATCTTCTCTCCCTTCCTGCCTAGCTAGCTGACATCACTCCCTCTCTTCGTGGCATTACTCCCTTTGAAGGTCATCCTGTTCTTTCTTGGCTTCCTACCCGGCTTCCCCTCACAAGCTCGCTCCTCCATGCTACCCGATCTTGCCTTACCTGCCTCGAATTTTTGCATGAAGATCTTATCCTAGCTCTTAGACCTCCCTGCCACCCTAATGCAATCCTCTCTAGCCTTTATATCCTTAGCCCTGAGCCCAATGCACCCCTCCCTATTATCTGCTAAGCCTTCCATCCTTTCTGGCCTCGAAGCAGAGCTAGCAGGCCGCTCCCTCTCGCTACTACAACTCTATTTGCACAGCATAACCTCTCTGCAAGGGCTCTCCCTCCCTCCCTTACCCTAGTTCCTTTCCCCTCCCATCCTACACAAATTTCCTTTGCAAATTATAGAGGAGGGATAGCAAATATACCCAAGGTTAGTCTTCCTATTTGCTGAATGCATGTCTCGCTTGCTCGTCTCTCTCCTTCGCCTTCTCCCTTGCAATCTACCCATCCTTCTTTCCTTACCCCCACTTTCATACTCTGTCACACCTACATGTCGTCCCATCCTCCTTGCATCGTTGTCCTTACCACCTCTCCTCTTCCCAACATTCCTCACACCACTTCTCCCATTTGACATCCCTCTTGGTATACAGGACCTCTCCACATTCTTCACTATGATCATGCGAGCTGCGGTGAGCAGTCCTCGCACCTCCTGGCTTTTGAAAATGCCATTATTATTGTTTACCCACTCCGTCACCCCGATCAGGGGAAACATTTAATATTAATATTGTGTGACAATACTATGTTATATTACATTAAATCTCTCTACCCCAATGCATTAATATATATTATAATGTATTAAACCTAATAATATTAAAATATAAATATATTAATATTAAGCATTTGATATTAATATTAAACTCAGTATTATGTTAAATCTATTTATATTATTTAGATACCTAAACTTGGAGTCATCTCCCAAGTTAGAGTAAGAGAAAACTGGATAGAACTCTATAAATTGGGTCCTTGGAGGAAGCATTCACCTTTTTTTGTCATTTTGAACCTTATTCCCCACAAAATCTTCTTGAATTCCATGATGGAAGCATCACCTTCATCCCTAAGATATACAACAATCTTATCTCACTTAAATAACCTAATAGGATGCAATACACCTAACTTAATATTTTGCAATATATTAAATCTATTATCGTAATGTTATAAATAATTATAATATGAGAATACTTCATAAGACAAAAATCACCAATTGAGCTTCCCCAATAAGATAAATATGTAGTAAATTTATATGTAAATGTCACCATCTCACAAGTTAACACATATAGTGATCTAACCATATAACTATTTACATGAGTATATGTTCATTTGTTATATTAATCCATATGATATAAAGAATTTTCATATGGAATTCAAAAACTAATATGGACATATATAAACTTTCAAAGAAATTTGTATTGATTGGCATTTAAATGTTTATCCTCATCGTGCAAGGAGGCACATTCTACAACCCAATATGAGTATGTTGTGAGATTCCATCTATGGTCAACCTAGAGTTGACATGTGTTCTTATTAAAATAAAAATAAATTATTCTCTAAATACAAAATCAATCTTAGCTATAATAAGAAATGAAAATGAATATGCATGTTTTGTTTGTTTTAATTAAAAGCATTATAAAACATCAGTAATATTAATGTCAATGATCACTCAATTTGTTGTTGATGTTAAAATACAACGTGGTGAACATATTTCACTCTCTCCTAGTCATAAATAAAATATTTCCATGTCCACATGACATAATATAATTTCATATGAACTTTAAAAAAGATAAAGTAATTAGAAGTAAAAAAATGTGTGACTAAGATGTTTAAACTTTACACTTTTGAAAAATATTTCAATGAAAAATTTAAATAAACTATTTCAACATCTAAGTTAACTAATATATGTTGGTATCAACTTCATATATGTCTCTATATAGAAAGAAAATGTTAAAAGAAAATATTTTAATGCAAACAAAAAAAATGTAATTGAAAGTTAAAAAATAAAATAAAAATATAAGTAATTCCTAATAATAATAATAAGAGGGAGATGTGTAATTCATTCAATTCCTAGCTTAAATTAATATGTGACATTTAAAAATATTCATAATTATAAAAAAAAATCAATGTTGGTCATCCATAAAATATTTTAATATGTATAATATTGATGTATACTTAAAAAGTATGTTAATAACAAACAAAACTATTTTAATATGGAGAATGTAGTTCATAGAGGAAATGCCTCAATACACATGTTATGTGAAATATTTTAATGTCAACTATATCTATATTATATATTGTTTAAAATAAATTCTTAATATATCATATAAAACATTTGAAAAAATTATGTTTTGTGGCTAAAATATTTGAAGTAGGTTCATTATATATATATATATATATAGAGAGAGAGAGAGAGAGAGAGAGAGAGAGAGAGAGATTCACCCTAATAAAGGTTTTCACTTGAAGTCTTTTATATTCTTCTCACTGCATGCTATATCGTTGTTTAAGAAGGATCTATGATGAATGAAGTTGTTGGTTTTCAATTTGTCTCCATGACTAAGGGAAATATAGAATGAAAAGGATCCTCCTTCTTTAGGATAGAGACTAGCCCTCTATATCCACAAGGGGTATTCTCTGTATTTGATATATCTAAATAGATTTTCTAAGTTAGCAAATAGGCATGGCATTATCAAATAAGAGTGTTTTTTTTAATGATTAATGGTTAAACTTTGTTAATAGGTGAAGCAATATAAAATATGTGATTGTTGAACTTAATGTAATTTAATGCATTAAGATAGATAGTATGAAATAACAAAAAGAAAAATAAAAGATAAAGTAAAAACAAAGACATAAATATCATTGCTAATAAATTATATTTACCATAACTAGTGTGATGAAATAATTCAATATCATATATTGTTCTTTTTCTATCTACAAATTAGGTAAATTTATTGAACTAAAAAATTTAGATAATAATTAAAGTAAGGTAAATAATTCAACTAATATTTGTAAAGAAATGATGTTGATCAACTATCAAATATTTAACAAGAACCAACATATGGACACAAAAAAATAAACATAATCTTTGGTACGTAAATATACTTGGAATGAAAGATGCAAATAAATTCATTACCCTCATGCATTAATAAATTAACTTGCAACCAATTAATCAAATATCTTGATTAAAATCATGCAGACAATATATATGGGGAGAAAATACAAACCAAGTAACATTAGCATAATTTATCATTTGCTCAAGTGAGCCTATTTAAACCATTTTATAACTAGAATATAAAATACAAAACTTCACAAAATGTAAAGAAAATACTATGTATCACAATAGCATGAAAATTATAGAGTTCATGAATTTGGTTCACATACCTAGTTTGTAGAAACCATTGTAGCATAAGTTTCCTCCTCCAAAGCCAACCAACCTCCTCTTAAATGATAAAAAGATGGTTTTATATAAAAAAGATTAAATAACTATTTTTGTAACTATCTACATAATAAAAATAAAAATAAAAATTATTTTACAGATAGTTTCCATTTTTTTAGGACAAGTAGAACATTTTTTTTTTTAAACCGTTAGAATTTGAAAAGCATAATTATTTTTCCTTTATAATTCTCCTTTAAAGTGTTTTCTCAAATCTTTAATACTTTGTTCCATAATTAAGAAAATGAAAATTAATCCTCCAATAAATCACATAAAAACATATAAATAAATTTGTAGTAATTTTTTTTTACATTATTTCATTTACATCTTTCCAAAACAACTTGAGGTAAAACTATTAAGATAAAACAGTCATTTATAAATCATGTTTATCTTTATAAATTAATATTTTCTTGATTTTAATTACCCCAATTTTCTTCCGACTATAATAAAAGCTTTAAACTATGAAATTTGTTCCAGCTATAATAAAAGCTTTAAACTATGAAATGTGTTTCATGGAGGTGAATTTCAGAACTTTTAACACTGCATCAATAAACCAATTACAGGGATAAACAAACAATTAAATTTTGAAGAGGTGAAATTTATTCAGTTTCCAGAGAAGTAAATAAGTGAGATAATCAAGATACATGCTAGAGACATGATGGTGATCTATCATTTCACCTTCATATGATAAGTTTTATATTGATTAGATGAATCAAGTAAAATTTTCATATATATTTCAATAATATGTTTTATTTTATCTTTATAAAAATGCAATTTTTATTTTATTTTTTTAATCAACCAATGGTATTCCTATTGGGTGACGGAATGAGAGAGGAATTTGTTTGAAGATGGGAAACCGATGACATCCAAGGGTTCTTAATTTTTTAAACCAGTGGCTCTTAACTATTTGGATGGAAAGGTGGTGGTAGGTTAATGGCCCTAGTGTGACCTGATGGAATCTATAGGTTGAGAGCACTCTCGACAAGTGCAGAACTAGTGGGTGTGTTAACTCTTCATTCCAACCCGAAAATATTAGCATGCGTGAGGCCATGTGTGAGGTGAGCTTCATGCATTACTTTAATCATATTGGTTTAATATGAGACCTTACCCTCTATTTAATACGATCGACATATTTTTGAATAATTTTAATAAAATGTTATAAAGATTTAATAAATGACTTTAAATATTCCCTGGACACTTGTTATAATTAGTGGTTTTAAAGTTTAGTTTTGTTTATAACTTTCAATGCATGAAATGATAAAAGTTCAGATAGGAAAAAGAGAGAGCCTCTCTGAGGTTCATAAAAATTTCCTTTATTGTTTTTTAAGATTTGTTTGCTAAAATAATAGAAGCTCATATGAATTGTTTCTGAACTCTGTATTTCACCACATCATTTTGGATTATTATATTACCATGCCATTTGTAATGTCCTCTCATCCAAAAAAAAATCACGCACGAAGGTACTACTTATACATAAATGATAACAAGGTTTATTACATGCTTCATTAATTAATTGAATTATCGGTACTAACCACATTCCTTGAATGTGCTACTTACCACTTTTATCATATTTATGTTATGATTTTTATTCAAGTTCGTTAACATAAGTTATGACTTCGAGTTGGCCATAGGTTGCTCCAAGCCAGTGCTCCTGAAGAATCCATAATACCAACTCCACACAGTAGCTCCTTCCTAGAAATTGTCGAACAATCCACAATGGAGACAGTCTTTGGGATTGCGGACGAATAAATGGTGTGAGGAGTTTGGAAATGGATCAATGGTGATAATTATAGGGAGGGAGTTAGAGGGTAACTACCCTCCCGTCGCATGCGACCAGACTCCTCATTGTGTTTTTTCATCGTTCTGAAATCCTCCTCTGCAACTCCTTCACGGTTTGGTGGTTTCCTTCTGTACGAATGATGTTCTTTTGTTCCTTTCCGACCCCTATGCCTTCCGAGAGGCATTATAGTGTGCGCAAAATTGTTTCCAGCCAAGACCCCTACCAGTAAAATTCTTCTTTTAACCCTCCTACGCTTAGATATTCAAGTTTTCGTCCTCCCAGGGTTTCTTGAGTCACTGAACTAACATTACTGCTATTACGATCCAGGTAAAAAGGATGGTGCCCGTTTCAATCTTGGCTTCTAACTGACTACCCTGCTTAGCCCCACCCTTTAGAAAACAGTTCAGGTATTTAATGTTCAGAAAATTCTAGTTTAAAGAGCCTATTTTCAAGAGGATTTCGTTATTTTACCCTAACTTTGTTCTACTCTTATTTACGGGGAAGTTTTCTTTGCATATCGTGAAGCACCGAACGAGGACTATGCCAGTTTACCCACAAGGGTCCGGACCTTTTCCCTATAAACTTTCAGATGTGATCATATTACTGACAGGATGTGTAAACTCATGATTCCTTACTCTGGAAGCTATATAAGTCGTTGTTTTTTTCTTAACGGCAACCCAAAGTGGTTTCCTTCTCTTTCATGTTTTAGAGCTAATTGGGTCATTGCCGTAGATCATTATGTATAATTTCTTCAAAAACCCCCAGCTTGAGTTGGTCATAACAAGGGAAAGGTTTAATGTTCATAAACCCTTAACTGTCTACTTAGTTTTATGTCGCTGATACTCGAACTAGGTCTTCATTGTTGTTATGAACGAGTTTTGTTTCTTATATAATTAAGAAACTTGTATTTGGTCCTGAATTCACTGGAATATGTGCATATTATGCTGTCATTCCTCTGTTAATCATGTTTCGCTAGAATGTAAAATCTTCGTAATGTGATGAATGAGATATTTCATTTATTTGTTGGAACATATGTATATTTGTGTATTTTATGTGATGTAATTCCTAATTTTGTTAGGCACGAATAGTTTAGATTTTTGTTATTGTATCTTACATTTATTCCAAGAGGATTTTCTAGTTAATAATAGGGTTTGGTCGATTTAAAAGGTTGTTTCTTTGTTTATTTGAATGAAATGCTTCACATTTATTCCATTAAGTTTGCATTAATTATTATTTTCTAAGGCAGGATCTCCAACCCATCCTGTAAGGCCTGCTGCGGTGCGACGGGCGCCGGGTGGGCGATCGTGCACTAGCGTGGGCGGGCGCCGAGCGCGCCAAGTGACGATTGTGCGACGGTGTGCGGTGGAATTGCGACATAAAAATGCGACGAAAGGGAGCATGCGAAAATGACTAAGTGTCATTCTACACTTGTACGCATGAGTTATAAGAAAATACGAAGGTTTATACGTGTTGAACGTGGAGCATAAAACATGCACCAAGCCGACACCATAAAATAAGACTTGAGGGCATTCGTCTTAGTATTTGGGATGTCGGCCAAAGGTTATGTACAAGGATGTGGAGCGTATAAATAAAGAGTGGCTGCTCCTCATTTGAGACAATCAACTTCGCACTTCTTTCATACGCTCAAGGGGTAAAGTACTTACGCAGATTTGGAGGTAGATACGCATACCTCATGCGTAGTCTAATCCAAGTGCGAGGAGGAAGTGACTTGCAGGTTGAGGTATGAAGGTTCGGTTGTGAGTGCAGATTTGGGTTCTAAGTGCCGGTTTGGGCGAGGCAAGTGTGCCGAGGTGCAGATTGTGTGCAGGGCTTGACAAAGTAAGATAGGTGGCCCAGGTGGGCATTATTCTTTGTGCAAGAGTGCATATGATGATGTATAAGGCTATTCTATGCCTGTTGTAAAATTATTCTAAGTGTTGGCTTGAAGTTTGTCAAGCACACTTATATTGTAAAATTGAAGAAGCTGTTATAATATATTGTTGGGCAGACTTTACCGGGAGTTGCCCCTCCCTTTATACTTGTGTATTGTTGATGTTCTCGGTTTGTTGTACATGGTTAATGATTGAGAATGATCTTCTTTAAAGTATAAAGGATAACTCTTTATTTGGTTGCAAGAAAACATAAGTTAAAGTAAGTTTATATTGGAGTAGGCGTAGCCGATAAACGTTAGTATTGTTAAAAAGAAAGCGTTCGGTGGTGCCGCACATCGCTACAAGCGGTTGGAAGATCACCGCAGGTGTAGGGGCGTGACAGTTGGTATCAGAGCTCGGTCGGAGCTGGTGACAGGTGAAGCAGGTGCATATAAGGTTATGGAGAATAGTCTGGGTTTCGTAGACTTGATGGTTTATGGCAAGGCCATTCAAGCTCTGGTGGACACAGGTGTTACACATAACTTTATGACAACACGGTTAGAAAAAGAGACTGGGCTGGAGGTCAAGAACTCTAGAGCTAAGGTGGCAGGTTTGGTACAAAATGTACCTATGCAGATGAAAGAATGGAAGGGTCAGTTGGACTTCATAGGGATGGAGATGAATGACTTCGATGTGATACTTGGACAAGAATTCTTGAAGGGCAACAAGGCTATTGTTGTCCCCTTCTCTAATGAAGATGTTGCAGGCATGACTATGATGGAGGATGAACTTGAGGTTGATCAAGTTGAACCAGGATCGTGCAGTTTGTCAACATGTATGGATAAGGTCACTCACATGGAGGAGCCTCATGATGATGAAGTAAGTGATGATACTTGTGTTTCATCTGGGCATTTGGGAGATGGACTGTGTGCAGAAAAGGGCAAAGCCAGTTTGCCAATGCTAGGGAGGGTCTCACCATGGATGGCTAGGATGGAACCTTGTATGGAGAAGCAAGGATTGTCGATCGTTGCAGGGCTTGTTGGGGTTGCTTGTGACCTTATGATGAAAGGTGCAAGGACATGTGACAAGGGTGGAACTTGATCATCGTTGTGGAAGATTGAGTCATGCTTTAGCCACATGGAGAATTGGCTAAGTGCCCGGCATGACTCATGGACAGATTGAGGAGGGAACACACTTGTGATGTTTTGGGTGGACTTCTCATGGCCGAGACCAAGGGCAAGACTTGGTGGACACTTTGGTGGAGGAGCTATGGTGAAGGGACTCATGACATGATGACGAGATGGTTGAGTGACCGAGTTCACTAAACCGAAGTTGAAGACTTGGATGGGATGGCCAGATTTTGTGATGTGTCTACTTGGTTGGACTACATGGGCAGCTTAGTCATGGACATCAGGTTGGAGACTTGAAGACATGGAACATGGTAGAGACCTATGCAAGGACATTGTGTGGAAGCACTTGTGGAGATGTCAAGAGACATCCAAACAAGGTGCTAGGGCAGGAATGTTATGCAGGAGGACTTGCTAGTGTGACATGGGAACTTGAGGATGGCACATTGCAGATGATGAAGAGGACTTCATGGACCTGAATGGGGCACATCAAGAATTGATAAGAATGAAGACTTGAGGATGGCACATTGCAGATGATGAAGAGGGCTTCATGGACCTGAATGGGGCACATCAAGAGTTGATCAGATTAGAGACTTGAGGATGGCACATTGCAGATGATGAAGAGGACTTCATGGACCTGAATGGGGCACATCAAGAGTTGATAAGATTGGAGACTTGAGGGTGGCACATTGCAGATGATGAAGGGGACTTCATGGACCTGAATGGGGCACATCGAGAGTTGAATGAAGACTTGAGGGTGGCACATTGCAGATGATGGAGAGAGCTTCATGGACCTGGATGGGGCACACCAAGAGTCGGTTTGATGAGATGATCTCTTCACTTTGGAGGAGACACACACATGGACAACATAGTGCAGATGACAGTGGTTCTACATATGTTGCAGTGATGTTTGCCTTATGTGGAGGAGTCAACATCATGGATGATGGTATGTTGTCGAGGACGACAACGATTTCAGGTGGAGGAGAATGTAAGGCCTCCTAGCTATAGTGCGACGGGCGTCGGGTGGGCGATCGTGCACGAGCGTGGGCGGGCGCGCGGGCGCGCCAAGTGACGATTATGCGACGGTGTGCGGTGGAATTGCGACATAAAAATTCAACGAAAGGGAGCATGCGAAAATGACTAAGTGTCATTCCACACTTGTACGCATGAGTTATAAGAAAATACGAAGGTTTATACATGTTGAACGTGGAGCATAAAACATGCACCAAGCTGACACCATAAAATAAGACTTGAGGGCATTCATCTTAGTATTTGGGAGGTCAGCCAAAGGTTATGTACAAGGATGTGGAGCGTATAAATAAAGAGTGGCTGCTCCTCATTTGAGACAATCAACTTCGCACTTCTTTCATACGCTCAAGGGGTAAAGTACTTACGCAGATTTGGAGGTAGATACGCATACCTCATGCGTAGTCTAATCCAAGTGCGAGGAGGAAGTGACTTGCAGGTTGAGGTATGAAGGTTCGGTTGTGAGTGCAGATTTGGGTTCTAAGTGTCGGTTTGGGCGAGGCAAGTGTGCCGAGGTGCAGATTGTGTGCAGGGCTTGACAAAGTAAGATATGTGGCCCGGGTGGGCATTCTTCTTTGTGCAAGAGTGCATATGATGATGTATAAGGCTGTTCTATGCCTGTTGTAAAATTATTCTAAGTGTTGGCTTGAAGTTTTTCAAGCACACTTATATTGTAAAATTGAAGAAGCTGTTATAATATATTGTTGGGCAGACTTTACCGGGAGTTGCCCCTCCCTTTATACTTGTGTATTGTTGATGTTCTCGGTTTGTTGTACATGGTTAATGATTGAGAATGATCTTCTTTAAAGTATAAAGGATAACTCTTCATTTGGTTGCAAGAAAACATAAGTTAAAGTAAGTTTATATTGGAGTAGGCGTAGCCCATAAACGTTAGTATTGTTAAAAAGAAAGCGTTCGGTGGTGCCGCACCTCGCTACAAGCGGTTGGAAGATCACCGCAGGTGTAGGGGCGTGACACATCCCCTCGGACTAACCCAATCTATGCCTGGCTATTCTTTCTCAGGCAGTAATACCTAAGTATTTGATTTACCAATAACTTTTAGAGACACTTCTTTCAGCATTTACTTATATTAACTAAATTTAGTTATTATCAGGAGTTTAATCTTTTACTTCTATCCACCGAGTACAGTTATTTATGAAAGGAGAGCCTTGTTTTACATGCATGACATTTCCCATAAAATTCTTTGATAAACACACAAAACAAATAATTCACATGCCCTTCAGTAATACCATAAAAATGATTCTGCAACCATATACAGAATTTCAGACAAGTTTTATTTTCTAACATTAAACTATTGTCAAGGGTATCAAGTATGTAAGTACTTATCTGTTACCTAAAGTTTCCTTAAACAAGGCTACACAAGGTAGGATTCTCCTCTCAACCTGCAAGAACTAGAATCAAACCTCATGCTCCCACAGAGCCAATTTCATACTCATAAACAATTAATGTGTTTCATTGGCCAACCAGCTTGAGAAATCACATTTTGTACTTTATAGCGTCTTGTCTAAGACTTTTCCAAGAATATCCCTCCTCTCTACCTCACACTCCCCATCCCCTTTTGGCCTCCTTGGAAAGACGTTTTCCCATTGGGAGATAGAGATCTAGCAGCTAACTGCTAGCCCTCAACTCCTTAACCGTTTGTAAGAATGAAATCTTTTCTCACATCACTCATTTCCTTAACCTTGTGCTAACCTCTTTACAAAACTTTTTTCCAAATATATATATAATTTACAAGACATTCATAATTTTTTATAAGTCTTCATTGTAATTTTTACTGGAGTAAAACAAAGTAATCTAAAATTTACCCTAGGAACTCAGGGACATTACATATTCTCCTCCTTAAGGGAAATAGTGTCCTCAATGTTTGTTTTCCTCTAGAACATCCTGGGATATGCTTCCTACATAACTTGTTCATCATCTAAGGTGGCCTTTTCCGAGTTAAAGTGTCGCCACTGGTGAGATAACTCATTTCAGCAACACAGTTTCCCTCAGATCGAGAGAATACGTAGGGGCTTGAGCAAGAATTCCCCATTTGGTTCAACCTACATTCATACATCATTCACTGTTAAGTTTGCATCATATTCCTTAAATCAATTTTACAAAGAGTTCTTAGCTACACTAACTAAACATCTCGCCATTGAATTATGTGTCTAGGATAATGTATGTGTTTTTTTAATAGGGAGACATGAAACACGTTATGGAAACGTATATGTCCATGTAAAGCTAATTGATAAGCTACTAGACCAATCCGAGCAATAATATGGAAGGGGCCACATAACCAAGGGGCTAATTTAGAGCAACCATTCCACCTCAAATTACTTTGCCAGGGTTTTACCCTTACACACACATGATCTCTTATTTGAAACTCTCGGTAGGATCTTCGTTGATCGACATAAGTATTCTGCGATCTTGGGAAACGTTTAAATTAGCCATACATTTTTTCAGTATACCCTCCATGTCTCTCAGCATGTCAAGTCCTAGTACTAGCTTGTCTTCTTGCCTATTCCAATTAATTGACATTCTACACTTCCTCCCATACAACACTTCAAATGGACTCATTTTTAATGATGCATGATAAGCATTCTTATAAGAAATTCCACTAAATATATGTATTCTTCCCATTTCGTTGGTTGACGCATCACATACATCCTAAACATATCCTCCGACAGTTGGTTTACTCGCTCAGTTTACCCATCCATTTGTAGATGGTAGGCGATAATGAATTGCACCTGAGTGCCCAAAGGAGTGAACATGGTCTTCCAATAGTCAGAGGTAAACTTTACATTTATGTCTAAGATAATCGTCTCGGGTATTTCGTGTAATCTACAAATTTCATTCATGATGATATTGGTAATTTGTACAACCTTATAAGTTTATTGGACCCGTATAAAATGAGTAGCTTTTCTCAACTTATCCACTACCACCGTTATTGAGTCATTCTGTCTTTTTAATTTTAGAAGTCTAATTATAAGTCTATTGTCACAATCTCCCATTTCCATTTAGGAATGGGTAGAGGGTGAAGCAATTCAGCTGGATGCTGATGTTCTTCCTTCAGCTGCTGGAATTCCAAACACTATGCCAAGTATTGTGTAGTCTTTGTCTTCATTCTCGTCCAAAAATAGTCTTTCCTTAATGTTGTGATCAACGTTTGGTATCCTCGGTACGTAGTATATGGATTTTTGTGATACTCATCCAGAATAAATTGCTTAACAACTTGCTAGTTTGGTACGTAAATTTGATTCCTATATATCAGCATACCCTCATTGTTAACATCATGGCCTAATTTTCTTTCAGAGTTGTCTTCCTGCCTTGCCTGGTTCCATAAGAAATGATATTCAGGATCTTCTAAAGAAGCTTCTTTAATTTGATTTGAAAAGTCAAATTTTATTTTACTAAATAAATCTCATAAATACAATTAATTCTTCATTTAAAAGCATCGGCCACCCAATTTTCCTTTCCCTTCAAATAATGAATGTCAAAGTCAAATTGTCTTAAAAAAATGGTCCATCGTGCTTAATAGGCATTCAGGTTTGGTTGATGAAATAAATTGGTTAGGCTACTCTCGTTTGTCATAAAAATAAACTTCTTTCCAATAGTGAAGACCGCCAAACTTTCAAATCATGAACTATTATTGTAAGCTCTAGCTCATAGGCTGAGTAGCATTGTTCATGATCCTTCAATTTTTGTGATTCATATGCCACTACTGTACCCTCCTGCATCAATATGCCCTTAATTCCAGTTTGGCATGCATCTGTACAAACCAAGAATTCCCTATTCAGATCTATTATCCTTATAATTGGTGTTCTATTCAACAAATTCCTTAGCTTCTCAAAGCTTTGTTGGCATTCCTGAATCCACTTAAATACTTTCCCTTTTTTTCTGCAAATATGTCAAGGGGTAGGAGACTTTAGAAAACCCCTGTATAAAGTGGTGGTAATACCTAGACAACCCTAGGAAGGAATGAATATCCGCAGCATTCCTGGGGTTAGGCCACTCCATGATTGTTTCAATTTTATCTCGGTCTACCGCTATACCATGTTGTGCGATGATATGCCCCAGAGATTGTATCTGTTCCTTATAAAATTTGCAATTGTTGTATTTTTCATATAGGTTATGTTCTCTTAAGCTCTGCAACACAATTTGTAAGTTCTTACGATGTTCCTCCAAGATTTTTAAATAAATTAAAATGTCATCGATAAAAATTAATACAAATTTGTCAAGATATGGGTGAAATATCCCATTCACAAGACTCATGAATGTAATAAAGGCATTATTGATCTTGAAGGGAAGAACTACAAACTTGTAATGCCCATACCGGGTGTTGAATGCAACTTTACATACATCTTCGTCCTTTATGGTGCCCCTATTGTAAATAAATTTTTGAGAGTACCATGGCACCCTTGACTTGATCGAACAGATCATCAATTCTTGGCAGCAAATATTTTTTTTTACAATCAACTTGTTTGGCTGTCGATAATCAATGCATAGCCTTAGTGTGGCATCCTTCTTTTTAACAAACATTACCGAGGTTCCCCATCCTGATACACTGGAGTGTATATAGTTTTTATCTAATAATTATTGCTTAATTTTCAGTTCAGTGAGCTCTAGTCTTACCTTGTAGGCTGACCTTGACACTGGGGCAGCCCCTGGAATTAATTGAATAGTAAAATATATGTCTCTTTTCGCTGGAAGCCTTGGTATCTCTCCAGGAAATACATCCAAAAACTCTTTAACTATTGGAAGATTCGTCAATTCTGTTGTTACCTCTTTAGATTTAGTGTAACCCACTTGTACCGCATAAATATGACAACCCTTTTGGAAAATTTTCCCCAATTGAGAGGCAATAATTGGCCTCAACCTTACAAGCCTCTTAATTCCTTGAACTTTGTATCTGATACCTTCCTCATTTACCAAAGACTAGTGAGCATCCATACAACCCATTCCAATTAGGATGTCATAAGATCCCAAAGGCAGGACATTCAAGTTCATCTTAATGGTTGGGTCTTTTATTTCAATCGAGCAATATTCTATTTTAGCTACCACTCGTTGCTTGGCTCCCATGGCTAGTTGGACTAGCCATGGATTTTTAAACTTATTGGTTCGTAAATAATAGAGTTATACCACTTTAGGACTTATATAACTTAAGCTTGAGCGAGGATCTACCAAAATTGAAACAGTATGTTTAAACATTTTACCTCCAATTTTGATCATGCTGGGTATATAATTTTCTTGACAATCCTCCAAAGCCACATTTATTTTTGGTATGCTTCTTACCACTATGCCCACTGTTGAAGCCCCTTGTATGTTATTTATTAGCTCCAATATCCCATGACAAGGAAATTTTTTAATTTAGAGCAGTTCTCCACAACCCCAACATTGTAGGCGTGGTTTTTATCCTTGATTACCTTCATACTTAGTAGATTGTTCCATCATTCTAGCTTCATTCTGCAGTGGAAATTTTTGTTGGTTATTGTCCATGGTTCTCCCTTGCTGCCCCTTAAAGGTATTCCTAGGATTAGCAGTCTTATTATTTCTACTATTTTGCACATTTGTTTGTTCCTTCTTGCCTCTCCAGATTTTACTGTTATCCTTTTTTTGCATTTGCTGATAGAAAATTCACGATTTTCTTATTGCGTCATCCATGGTTTTAGGGTATTCAAACTCAAGTCGTTCCTTCATATGCATTGGTAGGATGCTAATAAACATTTTCACTTTAGATTTCTCCTCATGTATGTATAGTACATTAGGTAATAAAGAGGTTAAATTGGCCACATATTCATCCATAGTCAACTGGCCTAACATTATACCATGGAAGTCTTTAGCTTTATCATCATAAAATCATTTTGTTAAATATTTATTCCTAAAATGTCTTAGGAATACTTCCCAAGTAATTGATTTATCATCAACACCATCCATTGATTTTACCTCTTCCCACTGCAAGGTTTCCTTCAGCCTTATTTGGTCATCATAACGGAAAGGGTTAAGGTTCATAAAACCTTAACTATCTACATAGTTTATGTCGGTGATACTTGAAATGGGTCACCATTATTGTTATAAATGAGTTTTGTCTCTTGTATAATTAAGAAACTTTATAAATTGGTTATTAATTCACTGGAATATGTGTACATTATATTGTTGTTCCTCAATTAATCATGTTTCCCTGGAATGTAAAAAGTTTGTAATGTGATGCATGGGATATTTATTTTATTTGTTGGAACATATGTATATTTGTATATCTATCGTGACGTAATTCCTAATTTATTAGGAACGAATGGTTAGAATTTCGTTATTGTATCTTATCTTTGCTCTCAGAGGACTTTTTTGTTAAACCTAGGGTTTGGTAGATTTAAAAAGTTGTTTCTTTGAATGAAATGTTTGAACATTTATTCCATTGGTTTGGGGCTAATTATGATTTGCTAAGTGTCTATCCTCAGTAGAAGGGTCTCTAGCCCAACCCCTATTCTCAGGAAATAATACCTAAGTCTTTGAGTTACCAATAAGTGTTACACACACTACTTTCAACATTTACTTATATTAACTAAATTTACTTATTATCAAGAGCTTAATATTTTACTTATATCCACCGAGTAGAGTTATTTTTAAAAGAAGAACCCGGTGTTACCTACATGACATTTCCCTTAAAATTCTATGCTAAACAAACATAACAAATAATTCATATGCACTTTAGTAATATCATAAAAATTATCTTGCCATCATATACATAATTTCACAAAAGTTTTATTTTTAACATTAAACTATCGTCAAGGGTATCAAGTCTATAGCTAATTATCTATTACCCAAAGTTGCCTTCCATAAGGCTATAGAATCTAGGATGCTCCTCCCAACTTGCGAGAACTAGAATAAGACATGGTGCTCCCCCCAAGCCAATTTCATACTCAGAAAAAGAAAGACAAACTTGTCTATTGACCACCTAGTCCCAACGAGCTCTGGTCATTGACAATTAATGAGTTCCACTGACCAACCAGCTCGAGAACTCACATTTTGTTTTGTCCTTTACAACGCCATGTCTAAGAATTTGCCAAAAATATCCCTCCTCTCTACCTCAGGTTCCCCATCCCCTTTTGGCCTCCTTGGTAATAATTCTTCCCATAGAGAGAGAGAGATCGGGTAGCTAACCGCCAGCCCTCAAGTGCCTTAACTATTTTTTAGCATGAAATTTTTTTCTCATATCCTTCCTTTCCATAACCTTCTAGCTAACCCCTTTAAAAAACATTTTTCCATATATATATATATATATATATATATATAAAACATTCACCATTTTAGATAAGTCTTCATTCTAATTTTTATTGCAGTAAACCAAGTAATTCTGATAGTTAACCCAGCAACTGAGGGGCATTACACCATTAATGTAATATGATAAAAGATGTTTTAACCTTTATGCTTTTGTTTGGTCCACTTAAAGTAGGATTTGAATAAATTTAATAAGGTTCTAAAAGGTGAATTTGGAACTTTAGATTTCTACCGAAGTCAAAATGATTTTATATATATATAAAATTTATTTCTTCACTTTCTACATACAATTATTGTACATAAATAGTAAAATGATGTAAAGATCCTTTAAAATGTCAATTCATCTAAACATATTGCTAAATCACTTCTAAAATATGTAGTTTGTGATCGTGGGAAATAAAAAGATGTAAAATATGCAATTCACCAAGAAGAATTTCTTTTAACATGATAGTATTATTTAAGTATCTCATAAATAAGGTTTTTACCAATGTAAAAATATTTTATAAGATTTAAACAAAATGTTATTTAAAAAATTATATAATATTATGCCTAGGGGTGATGAGGAAAGAGAAACCATAAACAAAAAAGTAAGTTCTAAGAAGATCCAATGGTTAAAGCTGAAATTGATTTATAAGTCACGTTCATATTGGGTGTAAAACTTGTGGTGAATTAACTCTTTTTTTTACCCAATAGAATTGTTGGGATGGGGTCCCTTCGGTCAGTTTTGGGTTAAAAACCCAATTTTGGATGTAAATTTTCACAAAAAGATGTAAAGACTCCGTGAATTGTGGATGCAGAGTGCATAGGTAGATAGGAATCAAAAGGGGTTTTTACCCTCGTTTATGTAAAAGATTGAGCCTGTTTTGAGATCCACCCTTGGTCCACGGACCATGGGATTATATAAATAGGTGTGTCCTAGAGAGTCTAAGGCAGATCTATGATTTTCTCTATGGTTACAACGAATGGAGTCTTAGAGAGTTAGCGCAGAGAAGTATGTCTTAGAAGGGGAAAAGGCTATACATCTGAGTGCGCAGAGGCCTAGAGTAAAGCCCACAACTGAGTGCGTGGACCCTTGTAGCCGAGCCTACAGGGAAGTTTTGAGTCTGTAACCTTGTACTGAAGATCAATAAAGAAGACTGTTGGATAAATTCATATGTTTTATCTGTTTCCTTCTGATGTTTATGGTTGCGATATATGTTGTAATGAGATAATGTCTTTCTGAAATAATGATGTATTGATACACTAATCTACTGGATAAGTCTATTAATTGAATGCAATGCATGTTAAGTATTTATGCGGGAATTATAATACTTTCTATTAAGTTTATTAAGAACTTAACAAAATATGTGTGAATTCCGATCTAAGGTTAGTCTATGATGCATGTAATTAGATAACCTACTTGTTAGAGGTCCATAGAAGCCAATCATAGACCTTTGTGAAGGTTTAGAGGCCATTTGAAGGGAAACTACAATGCCAAGCCCTAAGGGGTTAGAGATCTATGCAAAGGCATATCTAAGACATAAAAGGACATCACACTAAACTATGGATGCAAAAACTTAGTTCCAGCATCCCCCCATACTGCTTTGGGTGAGACTTCAGTCTGCACTGCACGGGTTGATGCCGGAAGGGCCAATAGTGTAGGGTTTTATTTGGCACAACTAACTCTGAACCTGGGTTAGGACCCACTAAGCCAATGAATGGTTCTGTTGCCAGGACTGAGATCTACATAAAGAGATGTGTGATGTCGCATCACTGGAATTTGACCAAAAGGAAATTGAGAAGTGGTTGGATAGAAAGATCCACTAATTTGCGATGTAGGAAAACAAGAATCTGCACTTGTCAAAAGAACAGTGGTTGGAAATATATTTGTACATAAAAATACACAAAATATTCTTTTATGCCTTCTTGGTCGAGCTATACAAGTGCATAGCTAAATTGGTAGACGACCAAGGAAGGTGGAGACTTGATAGCCCAATATTGTGGACTCCAAAATTAGTGTGGAGGTTGGAAGCTTCTGAAGAAAAGATCATGCGTGTTGTTGATCAAGTCATAGGAGGATTTGTGATAGGGTTTACAGTTGATACCTCAGTCAGGTACAACAAAGAAGAGTGACGATTCTTGAAAGGGCCGCAAGGTAAGTACCTAAGATCTTTGAGCATCTAGATTAATATGTTGTTGTGTGAAAAATGGGTTATGCCATTGCCTTGATGTTTGGAGCTACGCGAAGTGGAAATATTTTCAGATATCGAGGGAGAATAGGTCCTAAATATAACCCATTGATTGGACCTCTATCGAGTGATGACAAAGGAGGAGTACAGGTTTCACCACAGAGTGCGGTCCAACTGATAAAAAAAGGCTTTCCGCGAACTCATCTTCCATCCACTCCAAATCCACTTTCACCTCCATAGCATACAACTTCCCCCACACCACCATCACCATCGTCATCATTCAACATGTCAAATACAATGAATTTGCCAGTTTTCAAGGGTATAGGGAGTGAGGATGCGCATCAATTGTTGTTTTTTACAAAGGCTGTGTGGAAAATGCAACAAGTTATGGATGATAATATGAATAAGGTGTAGTTGGTTACCGATCTGCAGGATCGCGCACTAACATGGTACGTCAAGTACTGCACTGATAATCCCTTGGCATCATTAGCAGGCACTGAGGCCACTTTGAACGAGGAATTCAACAAGCCTAAGTCTGAATCACAATCAGTAGTTATATTCAAGGAAATCACCATGAAGGGTGGTGAAATGCCCTGGGAGCTAGATTAAAGATTGAAGTGCGTGATCCGTGAAGCTAATATGCATCTCACTTATAGTTAGCACTGCGAGTGGTTTATAGCCGCACTTCCACCCCACCTGAGGATTGCTTTATCACATCAGAAGATAGGGACTCAGGTGGAAGCACTAGAAATCATGATGAGATTGCATGAAATGCCGATTCAGGATGCGTCTTTGGGAGTTCAACAAATACACTTACAATTATAGAACCTCTACCTGGAACTATAGAGCTTGAAAAAATAAAATGAGGCTAGGCCAGAGGTGTGCGAGGAAGTTTGGTGCCTCAATTGTAAAATCAAGGGGCATGATAAATATCACTGCCCTGTCTTCGCGAATTATATCATGGGGGGGGGACCAATGCCCTTCAGATAAGAAGCTCAAACAAGACCAAGTAGGTGACCGGCGCTATGGTGTGCTATTTGTCAGGTGGCCAGAAAAAATGTAACAAATAATTGTCATTTGCTGTAAAACTCTGTGCAGAGACCACAAAAACTATTCTATGATTTTTGCAAATCGGTGAGCCACGATGAGCGCCACTGTCGTAGCTAAGAATTGATGATGGGAACAACGCCTACCTATCAAATGCAAGAAGAAACTTGACTTTTGAATTAGAGTGCTAGGGAAGTGCATAGATGATATCAGGGGTGCAGATGAGGCCGAGGAGGAGGAGGACCTGGTAGAGGCCATGGACAGGTTATTTTCTATAATTGTGAGATGCCAGGGCACTACGCGTGGGGGTGCCAGAGTCAGATGTGGTCATCATGTCAATACTGCACTCAGTTTGACCATACGATAGAAGAATGCCCTATGATGATAGCTAAGATGTAGGAGAAGAAGGCGCAACCTCAGCACCCTACACAGCACTTACAGATGATGAGGGTTGAACCTCACGAGGAGGATCCAAATGTGAATATAGTGCTAAGAAGCGGAGTAGAGAATGGGGATGATAGGGAAACAACTTGAAGAGAATGGATGAGTTGGCAAGGCCCTAAAAAAAGAAGTCTCCTTCGCTCTAGAATGCGCGAAGGAGACATTTATGGAAGCAAAGAAAAGCTTCACTAAGGCATCCACCTCAAGAAGTCAAGACAAACTACCAAAGAGCACTGCACCTATAGAGGTTGATCCGTTTGTACTTACCGCATTCCTCAAAACCTATATGAAACTTCTGCATGATAGTAAGGTTGTGAAGGGATTAAAGGAATTGATAAACAAGTGTGCTGGTAAAGAAAATTCTCTTGATGGACACCATGTAGTCAAAAATATTGGAAACATAAGGCTCGAATAGGGTGCGAGTTGAGGCTCATTGCACAGATAGGAGACTATGAGATGGACCAGGTTATTTTGGATCTGGGATTTGATGCAAACGTTTTTCCTAAACAAACATGGAAATGTTGGGGAGGCCTACATTGCAATGGTCTCCAATTCAACTAAGGATGGTGAACCAACAAAAGATTATCCCTATGGGATGACTACATGGATTCACCGTAGATATAGAAGGTGCGAGCGCGCTCGCTGATTTTGAAGTGATAGAAATTGTTGATGATAACAATCCATACCCCACACTCCTTAGAATTGATTAGGATGTTGGTGTGAATAGGGTCATCAAATTGAAATAGCAAACAATGTCGTTTGAAAGGAAATCACTTCGTGTTGTAGTTCTGTTAGACCCTGCGAAAGGACCACTCTATACCGAACCAGTCTGTGACTATGAAGAAAGTGATGATGATTTGGATCAAATATACAAAATTACAGCAAGAGAAAAATATTCGATTAATCCAACAGCTGATGGGTGGATTGCAGGGGACTGCGAAAGCTCCTATACCTCAGATTCAGATGAAGAATTGGAACATTAGCATAATTGGTCGCATGAAGTATCTACATTGTGTTGTGTGTCATCGGACATAAGAAAATTGCTATATTATGATGGTTTAACAAATGTAGAAATTTTTTTGGATGCCTTTGAAAGAGAAGTACCTGAGGATCATCACTTTCAAGCACTGGATTTGGCGCTATGTGCTACACCCGCATGGTGGTGGGGTACGCACAAGGAAGACTTTTATGAATGGCGCGATTACAGGAGAATGACAAGGTTGAGATTTGGTCATCTTAAAATGAGATTAACTAAAAAATATGATGGTAGAAATGATCCACATGATCATTTAGCGAAGTGAACTAAAGTCTACGGAATGGAGCCACAACTAGAGTGGGTGCACTTATTCTATCATACTTTAGATATAATCCCTATGAATTGGTACTTGGAAACTAAGCTCCACCATGGCACCAAAGAGTGGGATATATGAGGGAAGGTTTCTTAATGACCTTCAGTTTTGAAGAAGGGTTCGAAAGCATTGATGAAGCTCTGCAAGAGGTTAAGACGATGATCTTCAGAATTTTTCAGGATCCTTTGGAGTTAATTCAACCAGATTGGAGAACCCAACTATGCCATGCACTGGAATGCTATAATGTGACTGCTGAGGGGAGGATGAATATCTAAGAAATATTAAAATCTAGAGGCCAAAGGCCAAAGCGTGTTTGAAGGCCCATGGATAGAAAATCTGGACATCATTGCACCACTAAAAACTAGGTAAGCGAACATTGGTACTGAAGAAGAACCAAAATTTGCAAAGATCAAAGATTATTGGGATGATGACATAATGGATAAAGTTGTTAAGTTACTCCGTGAGTAACAGGATATTTTTCCTACAAAATTTTTGGATGTAAAAGGAATCATAGGTGATTTGGGCATGATGAAAATTACCTTGAAGCTGGATGCGAAGCCTATTAAGCAGAGACCATATCGCCTTATTCCCAAATAAAAGGGAAAGGTCTACTTGGAGTTGGAAAAGACGCTTGAGGCAGGAATTATTGAACCTGTGGAGGAATCTGATTGGGTGAGCCCAATGGTGGTCCAAGAAAAGAATCAAAAGGGAGAGATACAGATTTACGTAGATCTTGGATGCTTAATGATGCTTGTGTCCATGATCCTTTTCTGACACCATTTACAGATGAGGTATTAGATAATGTTGGAGGGCGGGAGGCCTACTTATTCACTAATGGGTTCTCTGGATACCATCAGATTAAGATCGCTTCAGAAGATAGTAGTAAAACAACCTTCACGATGGAATGGGCTTGTTTCCAGTATACGGTGATGTCATTTGGACTCAATAATGCGACGATGATATTCTCTCGCGTAGTCATCGCGATGTTCAAGGAATTTATTCACAAGTTTTTGGAGGTGTATTTTGATGAATATAGAGTGTTTGGGTTAGTAAAGCTCCACATAGCCAGTCTACGCTTAATGTTGGATACATGTCGAAGATATCAGATCGCGCTAAACCTGAAAAAATACTTATTTTGTAGCCCCTTTGGTATTTTGTTGGGTCATGTGGTGTGCAAGCAACGAATAATGGTGGACCCTTCCAAGATCGTGGTAATCATCAATTTGGGGGCCCTGAGTAGTGTCAAACAGTTGCACGCAACGTTGGGCCATACTAGATATTATGGAAAGTTCATCAAGGATTATGCTTAGATTACCACTCCTATGGAAAAACTATTGAAGAAGGACGCTACATTCTGTTGGGATGAAGAATGTCAGCATAGTTTGGATGTATTAAAGGAAAAGATGGTCACTGCGCCGATCTTGGTCTTCCTAGATTGGAAGAAGGAATTCCATGTGCACGTTGATGCCTCGTGTATTACGTTGGGGGTAGTGCTCACACAGGCCAATGAAGGAGAGATGGATCACCCTATAGCATTTGCGAGCAAGAAAGTATCAAAGGCTAAGAAGAATTACTCAATGATAGAGAACGAAGGATTGATTGTGGTGTATTTGCTCCAAAAGTTCAAACACTATCTATTGGGTGGACATTTCGAGATGTACACAGATCATTCCACCCTGAAATACCTGGTCAATAAGCCTCTGTTGGGGGGGGAATATGCAGATGGTTGTTATTATTTCAAGAATATGACTTTGAGGTAATTGTGAAGCCAGGAAGGTTGAATGCAGGACCTGACCACTTGTCGTGAAGTGAAATAGAGGAGGAGCCTACTAATTTGGAGAAAGAGATGCCTGACGTGCAGCTCTTCACAGTGCGTGTAGCGGATAACAATTTTAAATATACTATCCACTTTTTGACTACACGGACAGCTCCAGAAGGATATACCAATCAGTAGAAGAAGGAACTAGTGATGTGCGTGGCATATTTTTCGGTGATCGTTGGACATTTGTATATGATGGGTGTTGATGAGATACTTTGAAGGTATGTACCTGATTTTGAACGAAGTAGCATCCTAGATAAAGCTCATGGAGGGGATGCAGGAGGACATTATGCAGGAAAGGCAACAACAAAGAAGATTTTAAATGCATGATTGTGGTGGCCTACGCTTCATAAATATTCTAAAGCCTATTGTAGGGCATGCGATGCATGCCAAAGAATGGGAAGACCATCACGGAGGGATGAGCTGCCACTTAACCCTTAGGTTTCATTGTATCCATTTGAGAAATTGGCAATTGATTTTGTAGGACCAATTCAACCCCCAAGAATGAAAATAGGTGTGCGTTATATCATCACGACGATGGAGTATCTGACTAAATGGGGGAAGGCACAACCTGTGAAGTATTGTACAGGGACCACAACAACAAAGTTCTTGTTTGAGTACGTGTTAACTAGATTTGGCTACCCAAAAGTATTGATGTGTGACTGCGGTAGGCACTTCCTCAATGAAACAATCAACGCGCTGACTGAAGAGTTCTAGGTTTATCATCAGAAGAGCACACCTTATCATATGCAAGCTAATGGGATAGTTTATGCCTTTAATAGGATCTTGGAGAACACACTGGCAAATATTTGCAACACACAGCGGAATGATTGGGACATTCACATACCTGCAGTACTATGAGTGTATAGGACTACTTGCAAAAGGCTAACAGGTCATACACCTTTTTGATTGGTCTATGGCCTAGAAGCTGTGATGCTTATAGAATATATCGTGCCTATTTTACACATAACAGCTTCCCAGGAATGACAGACCACAGAGCCTTGGAAGAGAGGCTTGCACAGCTGATGGAGCTCGAAGAAGACACATTCTTAGCTAGATTCCATCAGCAAGTGCAGAAGGAGCGTGAAAAATCATGGCATGATTGACACATCAAGCTACGCACATTCAAGGTAAAAAAATTGGTTTTATTATATGATAGTAAGTTCACTAAGTTTCTAGGAAAGTTTCAGATGCACTGGCTGGGGTCCTATATCATCAGAGAGATCGCAGATGGAGGTGTGGTTGAGCTCTCAAAGATGAAGGAAGAACCTTTTCCAGGAAGGGTAAATGGAAGTTGATTGAAGCCATATACAAGAGATCTGGCTCAATGAATATATGAAGACCAGATGGTCTTAATGCTTCAAGAAGCTGCAAGGGCGTGTGGGACTATAAACTACACTGCCCAGTTTGAGGAACTATGCGATAGAGGGGCTGCATGAAAAAGGGGGATGTCAGAGTATTAGAAGTTGCATGAAAGGAGCTACACTATGGACGAAGAAACCATGCAACACAACCATAAAGTGAACGTTAGAGTCATTGTTCATGATTTGATGGCCAGGAGACGATTAAGAGTAGTGGGTAGGTGACATTTAAGGCTAAAATATTTGAAGATCTACCACCAAACCAACATTAATGATCGAATTTTTGGGGGAATGGTTAGATTTGAATTCAAAATCCCCTATAAATTATGTGTGTCGATCCAATCACGAATAGTTTTCACACTTAGAGCTTTTGAGTCGAGTTGTTTACTGCTTATGAGCTGCTCACTATTTGAGGATTTGGTTGTGAGCCCTGCATTTGCCAATTTTCCCGAGTTAAATCAAAATTTATCCTAGAAAACATGTTGGCTTTGAGCCCTTCTACGATTGTGAGCACTAAGGGAGACATTGCATCAGGAGGAGATGCTCCAGAGGTGGTGAGCATGGAAGCTCTGGCTCCTAAGCCTACGGTGCCAAGGTCACTTAGGTCGAAGCCCACCCCTATTAAAGAGACCCAGAAACCAAAGAAAGACAAGCAAAAGACGTCGGTGCTAGTGCGTGAGTCACCCAGGAAACATACTGCCACCCAGAAGTAGAAGAAGGACAAGCAGCCTAAGAAGTTTGTGGATTTGGAAGCTGAATAGGGCACTGAGGATATAGACATAGATAGAATGGAGTGCATCACCAAATTTCCTGAATAGATCCCTCCGTGAAAAGGGAAGGTGAAGGTCCCCAAGGACCTAGACTCAGACAAGTTCCTCATTCACATGCCCCTATTTTTAGATAAAATAACCTTTGAAGGACCGCGCCTTGCGCGGGTTCGCCTATTAAAAATAGAGGATTGGGACCTGGATGACCATGAGTAGTTCGCACACCTAGTGATGGAAAATTATATGAGGCACATGTAGTACTGAGACTCAGGTGTCACTAAGTTGGAGACAGTTGAATGGATCCGCGGAGTAGAACAATCCAGGTTGTTGAACCTGCTGTGGGTGCCCCAGTACCACTGCACTAATATTAACACCACCTATGTGCATCAACTACTTACTCTAGTGCACGATGGGTGCTTATGGCTTGGCACACTTATACCCATCATAGATATACTCATCCAGAGGATCACGCACCTACCACATGAGGGTTTGAATCCGGCCAAGGAGTTTGGCAGAATGACAGGTGAGAGAGACTTGGCATAGAAGATGAAGAAGAAGTTTGAGCTTATCAATAAGCCACGTAGCTATTCCATCACATCCATCAATGATCCCATGGTGCAGATTGCCACCCAAATACTAGTTCGAAAAGTTATGAGGAAGTGCTACATGGACGAGGTTCCTACACCTGTGATATCATTGGCAACACAATGCGTGGAGGGCATGCAGTTCAATCGGTGGCAGTATTTATGCAGCAAATTTCTTGCAAATTGTCGCGAGGCCTAAGAGGAGAGAAAGCCCTTCCACTACACATGGCTATTGCTCTCTATTGTGCTGGTCATGTGGGATCTTCTAGAGGATAGCCACTTTCCTTCATTGAAAGCAGGATTTATGGAGGCCATGTAGTTCGCCTCCCTCTAGGCCACCAAGGACATCGTGCGGGTCACTGAAACGAAGATTTTTTGGGTATTGATGGAAGCGAGCTTTCAGATGGCCATTAACCAATGCCCAAGGTTGTCCCTAACCTTGTATGAGCAGTTGTCCATGTATGCTAAGTTCAAGGTAAATTTCCATCGCGTCTACATTCAGGCGCAGAAGGACCCACAACAAAAGTGGTTCAATTTTCTATATCTAGTCACCGATGATACCATATAGGAAGTGATCAAGCGATGGTCGGACAATTGGCACAACTCGCCCAACTTAGATGAAGGCACCAAAAAAAGTGTAGGGAGCTCCATTGAAAAGAAGTGTAAGGATGCACCAAAACAGGTGGCATAGAATTTGGTCACACAACAGAGGAAGGAAGCCGAAGAGAAGGATTGAATGGAAAAAGAGAGCACCGCAAAGGAATAGGTTGAACAAGAACAATGTGACTCTGAACAAAGCCGTAAATTCCCTTCACCCAAAACCGAGAAGGAAGAGCAGTCTGAATAGGTTGGTGGCAGAAATGAGGGTTAGAGCACCCCATTTAGACTAAGGAAGCCTAGAGAACAACACCAGTAGGAGGAGTCCCGCAAGAATACGAAATTGGCTAAGGCACAGATGGATCCCCTCGCCCTGAGAGAGGGAGATCTCAATGAGATCAGTGACAAGGTGCATGACACTACAACTAAACTATTGCATCAATTTGAGCAATACTACATGTAGCCTTTGGGAAATGTCTAGAAGGATCTGCACGAGGTGTACATCTAAACTAGTAGAATACAGGTGGGCGTAGGTCAAGTGAGTGCCGCACAGATGAGCCTCACACTGGGGATAAGTTGGGCTGGAGAACTGGTAAGGACAGGGACCTTCGAACAATCAATCTGATAGAAGGGTCCTTGAGCGCAGAATCGGTTGATGACAAGATCATCATAAGTACCCTAAATAACATCGGCTACAATGTTGCAGTGCTACCCAATGAATTTCTTCATTCACTGCACGTAGGAGTTACAATGGAACTAAGAGCTCGGGAGCAGCACGTTCTCAGTTTAATAAGTGAATACTAGGTGAAAAATGAACAAATGTTCGCCGAGAAGATGCAAGCCCTGAAGGAAAGGGATACTATCCAAGTGCAGAGCTCGCAGCTGGCGGCTGCAGTTGCAGAGGTGTACAAAACAATTTCGAAGTTGCACATACCTAAGGACCTACAACTTGAGGCCAATATCCAGAAACTAGTTGTAGTCGTCCATGATGCAAAAGTAGAGGTGGGAAGAGTTCAATTTGAACTCAACATGAAAATCATGGAGCTGTAGCCCAAATCATAGCCCTTCGATTTTGCCTGAAGTCAGGGAACAGTGTGGAGCCTCCATCAAGGAAGGGATGGCTACTGTGGATACTACAGTCGTTGACTACACAACTTTGTTTGAGTAGGCGATGGAGTTGGTGACAATCCTATAGGAAGATCCCAACCTATGGACATTGAGCACAAAGATCCACGAGCTCTGAAAGCAGTATGACAAGGTTAGGGCGATGAAGCGCTCAATTTCTATAGTGCAACGCCTCGCACAGGTGGAAGCAGCTCAAAAAAAATAGTTAGTACTTAAGTCCAGGTTAGGTTCTTGGTTAGAAGAAGTCTACCAAGTCTCAACCAACATTCAGGGGAAGCTGACGAACTTGTATCTCACATAGCAGAATATCAATCTAACTGGTGAAGGACCAATTACGGAGCAGCTCGTTGAACAAGTAAAGCAGGTAGCTACACAGGAAGAAATTGTACAGGCGGACCTGGGGGATCTTCATAGTAAGATCACTGTGCTAGCTAAGTCACTCGAGGGCGACTCATGTCCTTTGTGTTGGGAGCCTATTGGGATGGGGTCCCCTGGGTCAGTTTTGGGTTAAAAACCCAAGTTTTGATGTAAATTTTGACAAAAAGATGTAAAGTCTCCGTGAATTGTGGAAAGGGGTTTTTACACTCATTTATGTAAAATATTGAGTTGATATTGAGATCTACCCTTGGTCCGCAGACCCTTGCAGCTGAGTGTGTAGGGAAGTTTTGAGTATGTAACCTTGTACTGAAGATCAATAAAGAAGACTATTGGAGAAATTCATATGTTTTATCTGTTTCCTTTTGTTTTTTATGTCTACGATATATGTTGTGATGAGATAATGTATTTATGAAATAATGATGTATTGATGCATGAAACTACTTGATAAGTTTATTAATTGAACGCAATGCATGTTAAATATTTACGCAGGAATTATAATACTTTCTGTTAATTTTATTAAGAAATTAAGCAAATCTGTGTGAATTCCGATCTAAGGTTAGTCTATGATGTGTGTAATTAGATAAGCTACATGTTAGAGGTCCGTAGAAGCTTAGCATAGCTTTCGCGAAGGTATAGAGTCCATTTGAAGGAAAGCTACAGCACCAAGCCCTAAGGGCTTAGAGATCTGTGCGAAGGCATATCTAAGACATAAAAGGACATCACACTGATCTCTGGATGCAGAAACTTGGTTCCAACATCCCCCTATACTACTTCGTGTGAGACTTCAGTCTGTGCTATGCAAGTTGATGCCGGAAGGGCTAGTAGTATAGGGTTTTGTTTGGCGTAACTAACTCTGAAACTAGGGTAGGACCCACTAAGCCAACAAGCATATGCACAATATAAAATAAAATGGACTTTTCTTAATATGATAATATTTAAAGGTATTTAATAGGATTCAATTTTGTAAAATTATACTTTATAATATGTATTACAAATAATTTCAAAAGCCAACTCATTTTATTTATTTATTATTTATCTCCTCTCTTTTTGTTGTTGCTGTTGTTAATAATTTTTAGTGATATATAATATCTAATTAGTTAATTATTTGATTCATGAGCATATATGCATACATATTATTGATAATATTAAAACAATTAATAATAATAGTAATATACATGCATACACACATTCCTATTCATATGTGATGTCACTTACATTAATGTCACTTCTTAGCAATTCAAGCTTTCTTTTGATTTATTGATTAATTGTTTCATGTGATTTACAGATCAACCATAAGAAGAGGTTCAATATGTCAAGAATATGTTTAAGAGGTCGGATAGGACCATTAACAAGATAGAAAATATTTATGTGAGATGGAACTACGTGAAGTAGCCCAATTTTTGAAGAGGATTGAATTTGACTACAACATTCAACTCCTACTAGGGATGGTGTCTCCCTGTGAGGTAGCAAGAACAATAGTCTTGTTACCTTCTAAATTGAGCATTGGGTCAATGCATATTATTAAAAAACCTCCTTTAAAATGTATTAATACCATGTGGCATGTTACTGTATAGTTATAAATGATGAATAATAATTTACCTATAATTGTTCATAGAATGTAGGAAATATTTATTTTTACCACTATGAAAGACTGATATTAGAATGTGACAATAAGGCGTGGAAACTTACTAGTTTTGTTACCTAGTTTATTTTTTACCCTTGTCTCAGAGATGTGCAAGGAGTGAGTAGAATTTCTTTCCAATAATTAACTTTTCCATTGGATTGGTTTTATCTTAGCTGCTAGATCAAAAGGATGAGGAAGGTAGTAGTGGCAGTGCCTTATGTTTCCATCATATATAAAGTTATAACCATCAATGAATTTCAATCATTTAAGGTCTTCCAATGGATGATTCTAGGTGTCCTCCCAAAATTCAAAGAATTTCAAACAATTAGCAACTATTTTGCAAATATTCATGTTTACATAACTGATTTTTAATGAAAATAAAGACATACTAGAAATTATAGGAAAAAGAAAAGTTAGTGCCATGCATTTTTTACCTTTTGCATGAAGATATGCCATTTATTATATAAGGAAAATAAATCATTCTTACATTCCCAAAACCATTTATTTCTTAACAAGGAGGACGGAAGAGGCTTCAATTATAGAAAATAAAAAAGCTAACTTATTCTATAAAAGATATTGAAAATCCTTCACATCTTAATCTTCTATATGACCAACAACAAGAATGATATTATGATTAACCATATAAGATCCTATTATAAAAGTTGATCATCCAATTTGTTAATATTTAAGACATTCGTTCATCAACTTCAATTTACTTGGGTCATTATGCTAATGAATTAGGTCTCAACAATAATTATTTAATGTGTGCCTAATCCTTAATGGGGGCATTTCAAAATAATATATAGATTATTACATTATTATTGTTACCGATTAAGAGATGTATAGGTTATGGTATTATTTTTGGGAACACAAGTATGACATTTGTCTTAGAGTAAAGTACAAATGAAACACTTAAGACTAGTTATTAGGGATTTTGTTTCAATTACATGAGTTTCTAGGATCGGACGTTTCTCCACTAACAATGAGCATCCATAGACCCGACAAAGTCATCCACTATCCTAAGTAAATAAATTTCATCCCTTTTTCATTCACATGTAAACAAGTGTTGCAGAAGATTTACTTTTCTTTCATTAAATATTTATGGGATGACCACACACTAGGATTTTATCCAATAGCACTGACCTTTCTCCGTTGTCATTAAGTGTTCATAACCCTGACAGAGATTTCAGCATGATCCATTTAAAGCAACTTAAATGGTAATGGGATGATTATTCATTAGGCTAAATGTGTACCACAAATATTTTTCTAATGTCAATGAGCATCCATAGCCCTGACGAAGTTATCTGCATGCCCCATTGAAAAAATATTAGTTTCCATTCATAGAGAATAGTATGGTGATTAAGAAAGGCCACATGAATGGAGCATATTTATAAATAACTAGTACAACAAACAAACTCAATGTTCATTATATTTTGTGAATTTCAAATATCATGTTTATAAATTTATTGCTCATAAGGTCAACAGACTCTCTCATGAAATTCATGTGTAAGAAACAAAAATAAATTAAAGACGTGGTTAATGAAATGATCGACATGAACTTTGTAAATAACAAATGGATGATGATGTTTCAACCTTTTAGCAAAATTAATTACCCTTCGACCTACTAGTATGAACAAAATATTTAATGGTCTTTTTTCGACTCATCGATATGATATATACTTGAGAAATATTTTCAATCCTTAACTCATTCTTGCAGTGATCACCTAAGGAATTTAAGATGTGAGGATTTCATATTTATTTCATCCTAAGAATAACAAACATAAAGTATATGTAGTTTATTTATGTACATGGTTTATATGCATATGTGTTTTTGATATTAAAATTGTTCAAAGAAATCATAAATCCAATGTAGCTAGGTTAAAAGATTACTAGCTGCATACCTAATAATCATGGGCTTAATACCTATAAAAAATAGTGATATGTTTAATTGTTGAAATAAGTATGGAGATATTACATTTATTAAGCCTTCATGAAACATTTTTGATTCATAACATGAAGAAATTATTTAAAATATTTACTCATCCATCCTCCGATGCAAGCTTACATACCTATAGAAACTTCTAGTGGAAGAAACCGTGAAATGTCAACAACCTATTCACTTGAAGGATTTCTATATGTCTCTATCTCAGGGATATCCTATTTTTTTGTATGGAAAAGGTCATCCATAATTGATGATTTATCTACGTAACCATGGATGGATAATGTTGATGTGTTTGTGGACATAAGTTCTTTCTCAACATTGCTTGCTTCAAAAAGTTTATTAGTACTATGATCAAGGGAATTTAATAATGAAAAACCAAGTTCAACATTGGTCATTAAATCATTAGATTATTTACGTTTTTATTGGATATCAAAACTAGATATATTTTCATGAACGATTAAGAATTCAATCTGTAAAGAAAGAAGGGGCAAACATATTTCATAAGAATCAATAGAATCCTCCTGCCAACTTACAAATTCATCATTAACATAATATTAACTCTCTTGAAACCTTAAATCAGATTTATTACACTGTTTGTTCAAATAGAAACAATTTTCAAGAATTTATTTACAAGGATACATAATTCTATAATATTCATGAGAAATTGCATGAAAACCTTTCAAGGATGAAATAATACAAGGAAGAATTCTCTTATACCATTGTCAGGCATTACCTTCCAAAGACATCATGAAAATTTTCATGAGTATATCCTCATGGTAAACTAGAATCTTGGAAATGCAACCATGGAACTCAATTAGATGTTGAGCAAGATCTTCCTCTTCATCTTCTGGAAAGTGAGGAAGGTAGCTATCCCATACATCTATTTTAGTCATTTCAATTAGAAAACCTAGTATGTTAGAAAATTCTAAAGGAGAAAATCATTTGGATATCCAAGAAGCCCGTGAATAATCCATTTAAACAATGGAAGAAAAATAAATTAATCTTAGGAGTCACTAGGTAGAAAATTAAAAAAAGAAATATTTTCTTGAAACCTCGAAAGTGTGTGCTACTGTGATCTTGTTCACTAGCAAGTCAAAAAATTAACAATTTTTCAATTACGAAGGAAACAAAAAATTTACAGTTTGATCCCTACCAATGACACTAGAAGGATGTTGGTCTTCGAATTCTCTCAGTGGTGAAGGACAATATAAAAATACATTCACTTAGGATATAAGTATCCTCCCAATGTAGGATCGAGATGGGCCCTCTCTATCCAGAGGGGGTATTCCCTATATTTAATATTTTTAAATAGATTTTCTATATTACCAAATATATATGGACATATTAAACATAAGAATTTTTAAAAATGATGAGTGGTTGATCTTTGTTAATAGGCGGGACTTATATAAAATATGTTATTCATGAACCTAATGTAACTTACTAAATGAAATTAAGATATATAGTATGAAATAATAATAAAAATAACATTAAAAAAAAAGATAAAGCAAAATGAAGACACAAATATCGTTGGTAATAGATTACATTTACAAAAACCCGTGTGATGAAACAATTGAATATCATGTATTCCTATATTTCTATATAAAACAAATTAGGTAAATTTCCTGAACTAAAAACTTTGGATAATAGTTCAAGTAAGGTAAATAATTCAAGTAATAGTTGTAAATAAATGGTGTTCATCAAGTCAATTATCATATCTGTAACAAGCATGAAGATATGAACACGAAACAAATAAACACAACCTTTGGTATGTAAATACATTTGGCATGAAGGATGCAAAAAATCCATTAACATCATGCATTGATAAGTTAACGTACAACAAATTAGTGAAATATCTCGGTATAAATCGTTGAGATAATATATAACATGAGGGAAGAGAAACCAAGTAATCTTAGAACAATTTGTCATCTGCTCAAGTCAGTCTGTCTAAACCATTTTATAATGAGAATATAAAATATAAAGCTTAACAAAATAGAAATAAAATACTATGTATCACAACAACATGAATAAATTATAGAGTTCAAGAATCTAGTTCACATAGCAAGTGTGTAGGAACCATTATAAGATATGTGTCCTTCTCCTCCAAATCCAACCAAACTCATCTCAAATGCAAAATGAGGGCTTTATATAGAAAACGATTAAATAATTGTTTTTGTAACTGTCTAAATAATTAAAATGAAAATAAAAATTATTTTCAAAGATCGTTTATGTGTTTTAAGACTGATCCGGATTTAAAAAGGAACGCAACAAATTACAGAGATAACCATATACACAAATATGCAGCGGAAATAATACTTCATTTCATTAATGGAAAATACTGAAATATGCTTACAATCAGAAATGGAAATAAACCAGCTAGGGCGATGGTAGCTTATCTCTGAGAAGAGATGTGGTGGATACATGCCTCTGAACTGTGTCACAATGAGGCTCGAAGGCCTATTTATTGTTGAGAAACAATGGAAAACCCTTAACATTCCAAAACCTAACCCTAGGAGATGAAACGCCAAACTGTGGGCCCCGTTTGGGGTAAATTGGTACATCAACTTCCCGGGGTCGTAACTTTGGCATATGATCTCCGTTTGACGCGTACAATAGCTCATTAGAAAGATCTATCTGAGCACTATCATTGTTGGAACAGGCAACATCGGTCCATGGGTCCATTCCATGGACCCATGTTGCCCCCGGATTCCCCAAAAAACGTCGTTTAGGGCCTCAAAACGGCTCCGGAAGTTCAGGACCCGAAAACTGCTAAAAATAGTAAGTTGTGCTACAATTAAGGAAACTAAAAATGCTGAGAAAGACAATGGTGGGGGTCCAGGTGGACTTGGCGGGTGGCCACCAATATCCACCTGGATCATTCCTCCCCCCTTAGGAAGCAATGGTCCCCATTGCGTTGAGCTCCTCCATGAGATGAAGAAACTTCTGCTGAACTTGTTCCCTGGTGAGCCACTTGCCCTACTGAAGGAGTTGGCCTGCTTTCACAACTCAATACAGTTGGATATTCTGTTGGCGAGTGTTCTTGATCTGTGTGTCCATGATCCGATCAGTTGCAGCTTGTTCCATGCAATCTGGATTTAATTCTGTGGGTTTGAGCTGTTCTGCAATGTCGGATGTGTCTGGCAATGGTGGAAAGTATGGCCGAAGGCGGTCCACATTGAACACTGGGTGTAGGCCAAGGAATGGGGGAATGATGAGTTCAAATGCATTGTCTCCCATAGCCTTAGTAATGGTGTAAGGACCATATCGGAGTGGTCTCAATTTCCGATAGGCTCCAGTAAGGCGTTCCTTTTGCAAATGCAACCAGACTTTGTCGCCCACCTGAAACTTGTGTGGCACCCGATGTTGATCATGTCGCTGCTTGTACTTGGCATTTGATTTCTCAAGAATGTCATGGACCTGCTGGTGAATATGTTGGATGCGCTCAATGAAGCTGGTGGCCTTATCTGTTTCGGACTGGACATGAGTTGAATTCATGTGAGTAGCTGCAAGTGGCATGGCCACATCAATGGGGCATAGTGGCTGGAATCCCAAACCCACCTGAAAAGGGCTATGGCCAGTGGAGCTGTGAAGAGCTCGGTTGTAGCTGTGCTGAACATAGGGGAGGCTCTCATCCCATGTGCGTGGATGATTTGAGTTATACATGCGCAAAATGTGCACAATCATCCTATTGAAAACCTCTGTCTAGCCATCAGTTTGAGGATGGAAGGCTGTGGACTTCGTGAGTTTGGTGTCCAGCATTGACTAGAGACTGGACCAAAATGTGCTGAGAAACCTACTGTCCCGATCTGAGATGATAGACTGTGGGATCCCAAAGTGCACCCACACTCGTTCAAAGAAGAGTTTAGTAGTGGCTTCTGCTGTGATATTCTTCTTGCAGACCGCCATAATGGCCATCTTCGAGAACCTGTCGACGACCACAAAAACACAGTCATTTCCATGCTTAGTGGAAGGAAGGCCTGACATGTAATCCATGGAGATGGATTCCCACGGTCGACTAGGGGTAGGCAATGAGGTATAGAGGTCGTGCTTCTTAATGGTCGGTTTGGCAATGGCACAAGCAGTACATGATCGGATGTACTTTCCAACATCCTGTCGAAGATTCGGCCAATAGAAATAATTTTGCAGTACTGCCACTGTTTTCTCGACCCCGAAATGCCCAGCAGCCTGACTGTAGTGTGCTTCCCAAATCATCTTGGCATGCTCGCTTGAAGGAACACAAAGGTGACCGAGGTGGCATAATAAGGCATCCTGGAGGTGAAAAGCTGCGACATGCCGACCCTCCAAGAGTGTCTGGTATGTGTGGCCGAATTCTGGGTCGCTTTTGTAGAGAAGTGGCCAATTAGAAGTCTCGTGCCCACAAGAGTTGAGCACGGTGGTTAGCGCCATGATCGGTGGTCGACTGAAGCAATCTGCAACATTATTGGTGCTGCCCTTTTTATACTTGATATTCAAGTGAAACTGTTGCAGGTATGTAGACCACTTCTGATGGCGATCATTCTGCAATTTCCCTTGGGTCTGTATGAACTATAGAGGTCGATGGTCTGTGTGGATGACCGTTTCCTTCCCCAAAATGTAATGCTTCCATTGTCGGCAGGCCTGTACAATGGAATACATCTCTTTATCATAAGTGGGGTACTTCCGGACTGTGTCTGAAAGTGTTTCACTGTGATATGCCACTGGATGTCCATGTTGAGTAAGGACTGCCCCAATAGCATAGTCAAAGGCATCTGTCTCGACCTCAAATGGTTGTTGTAAATATGGTAATGCGAGCACTGGTGCCGTGCAGAGGCGATCCTTCAACTCCCTGAATGCCTTCTGTTGAGATTCAGACCAAAAGAATTTTTCTTTCGCCCCGCCCTTGGTGACTTGACTCAAGGGCCAAGAAATATGAGAAAATCCCAACACAAACCTGCGGTAGAAGTTGCCAAGACCTAGAAAGCTGCGGAGCTCTATTAGAGTGGTTGGAGAGGGCCAATCCTGAATGACTTGGATCTTGGCTGGATTGACATGCACCCCGTGTTCATCAATGATGTATCCCAGATACTGAACCTGGGTCATGCCAAAAGTGCATTTCTCCAAATTGGCACATAGCTTGTGTTGCCGCAGTGTTTGGAGAACCTGTCGGATGTGGTGGAGGTGCTCTTCCCAACTCTGGCTGAAGATCAGAATGTCATCCAAGTATACTACTACAAAGGAGTTGGTGAATGTCTGCAAGATGTCATCCATTAGCCTCATAAAGGTTGTAGGAGCATTCGTCAATCCGAAAGGCATGACCAACCATTCGAAGAGGCCCTCCTTGGATTTGAAGGCAGTCTTCCACACATCGGAGGGTTCGATTGGTACCTGGTGATATCCTGACTTCAGATCGATCTTGCTGAAATATTTTGCCCCCTTTAGTTGGTATAGGAGGTCATCAATCCGCGGGATCGGGTACCTATTACGGACAGTGATCTTGTTCAGCGCCCGATAGTCAATACAGAGTCTCCACGTCCCATCCTTCTTCTGTACCAACACGATCGGGCTCCCACAGGGCGATGAAATCGGACGGATGTGACCTTTCTGCAGGAGCTCCTGAATCTGCCTCTTGATTTCATTGTTCTCCAGAACGAAGCGCCGATAAATTGGTCCATTGGGTAGCGGCGCACCTGGGGTCAGATCGATGGAGTGCTTGACTTGACAGTGCAGAGGAACCCCTGCCGGGGAGGTGAAGATGTCCTCGTACTCCTCCACAACCTTGTCCATCTGTAGTTGTCGTGCAGAGGGACCCTGTTTGGAGGCCGCGGCCACTGTCTTCTTCTTTCCTTGAGGGCGTATCATTAGGAAAACAAATTTCCTGGTTTTGGAAATGATCTTACTGCATTGTTTTGCAGTAATCAAAGAGATGGCGGCAGGTGGTGCTACCTCTGGTATCCTGAACAACTTATTTCCCAATGTAATAATAGCAGAACGGGGCCTTGATTCATACACAGCATGTCGCTTCCACAAGTATGGTTGTCCTAGTAATACATCACAAACTTCAAGGGGAGCAATGTCACACAATACCTCATCCGTGAAGGGCTTGATGTTGTATGGAAGGCGACACTGCTGGCTCACGCGAAGATCTCGTCCTTGGTGAAGCCACCCAATGGTGTATGGTTGTGGATGTGCTGTGGTCGGTAAGCCCAACCACTTCACGACCTCTGCCGAAATGAGGTTCTTTTGACTCCCGCTATCAACAATGAACTGTATCGGGGAGCCCTTTACCCACATGTAGGAGTGGAAGAGACGCTCCTCCTCCTCTGGATCTTTGGGTTCATTTTTCTGGACCTTTGCGGTAGCAACAGTGGCACTGGGATCCGCATCAATGATATGCTTCCCTTTTTCATACCCCTTATCAGGTTCTGATTCAGAGTCGGAACATGCATCTGATTCTGAAACATTTAGCTCAGCCACCAGTGACTGCTTGGCCCGACACTCACTTGTGTTGTGAGTGGAGCTCTTATGGAACTCGCACCATTTTCCAGTGTCCTCTCTCGGCTTCGCGGCGCTGTTCTTTGCTTGCAGCTTCGGCTGGTTGTCTTGGGTTGTCCTGCCTTGGCTTTGTCCTTTGTTCTGTGGTTTAGGGGCACCTTTCCCCTGCTTTGGATTCGCAGATCCAAAGTCTCGCTTCTTTTGTTTAAACTTCTGCTCGACCTTGACGGCATATCAGTACGCTGCGCCGATCGAGGGGATGTTTAGGAATTGTATTTCTTCCTGGATGTATTTGTGGAGGCAGCCACGGTATTTGAGTATCAAATGTTGCTCCGAATCCTTGATACCGAACTTTGTGCGAAGGGTATGGAAAAGATTGGTGAACTCCGGCACGTCTTGGTCCCTTCCCTGCCACAGCGTGGTCCACTTTATGTATTCATCCTCATAGCTTCCGACAGGGTAGTATTGCTCCTTGATGGCATCTCGGAATGAATCCCAGGTGGGTGCAGCTGAAAATAGTGAGCCAGTACTTTCATCCTTCTGCTCGCAGTAGGTTTCCCACCAGTCCTTGACGTGGGGGGCTGCTTTGAGAAGAGCAAAAACAATCTTTTCCCGACTCGAAAATTGATGAACAGAAAAATAACCCTCTAGCATATTTAACCATTTATCTACGGCATCTGCGTCTATCTGACCCTCGAATATGGGGATTTCAAAATTAACTTGTACCTTAAAGGGTGTGGCATTTCCAGAGTAGCTGCTGGAAGCCGATGCGCCGCTTCTGGGTAGCCGCTGAAGGATCTGAGCAAAGCTGTCCATCATCGCGTTCCGTTGTCGCTCGAGGGCTTCTTCGAGCAAGATTTTGATGGGATCTCCTGGCCCCTCGTCTTTCTTCTCGTCCGCCATGGGAGGCCGTCGGGATTTGCGAGGCTGGTCTTGCAAAGGTTCAACCAGTTCAAGCACTAACTCCTTATATCCCGACCTTGTTGGGGACATGCAAAGAAAAATAGAGAAAAAGCAGACCGCTCTGATACCACTGATCCAGATTTAAACAGGAACGCAACAAATTACAGAGATAACCATATACACAAAGATGCAGCGGAAATAATACTTCATTTCATTAATGGAAAATACTGAAATATGCTTACAATCAGAAATGGAAATAAACTAGCTAGGGCGATGGTAGCTTATCTCTGAGAAGAGTTGTGGTGGCTACATGCCTCTGAATTGTGTTACAATGAGGCTTGAAGGCCTATTTATTGTTGAGAAACAATGGAAAACCCTTAACATTCCAAAACCTAACCCTAGGAGATGAAACGCCAAACTGTGGGCCCCGTTTGGGGTAAATTGGTACATCAACTTCCCGGGGTCGTAACTTTGGCATATGATCTCCGTTTGATGCGTTCCATGGACCCATGTTGCCCCCAGATTCCCCAAAAAACGTCGTTTAGGGCCTCAAAACGGCTCCGGAAGTTCAGGACCCGAAAACTGCTAAAAATAGTAAGTTGTGCTACAATTAAGGAAACTGAAAATGTTGAGAAAGACAATGGTGGGGGTCCAGGTGGACTTGGCAGGTGGCCACTAATATCCACCTGGATCAAAGACAGTTAGAACATTTTTTGCAAACTCTTCGACTTTGAAAAACGTAATGATTTTTCCTTTATAATTCTCCTTTTAATTGTTTACTCAGCTCTTTAATTGCTCCACAATTAGTTTCACTGTAGTAAGAAAATAAAAATTAGTCTTCCAATAAATCACATAAAAACTTGTAAATAAATTTGCAGTAAATGTTTCTTACCTTATTTCCTTTACATCTGCCCAAAATAACCTAAGGTTAAACTATTAGGGTAAAATCATTATTCATAAACCATGTTTATTTTTACGAATTAATGTTTTCTTGATTTTTAATTGTCGAAATAAGGAATTACTAATAAGTAGAGGGTGATTTACGTTTTATGGCAATTTTTTCCTTTCCTTTTAATTTAGTAATTACTCATGTGATAACTTGGATCAAAATACATAAGCATTAATGTAAACCATTCACATGAACATACACACCAAATATCGACATCATCCACATATGGACACATGGAAACCCAAATGGAAAACCCACCATTATGTTTTTTATTGTTGTTTGGGAGCACCCACTCACAAGAGGCCCTAACCCCCTTAAAAATTAGCAAGACACAACTTGCCAAGAGGCACTAACCTCTTATATATGTAGACCACAACATGCTACATCAAACTATCCTACTTTTCATAAAAAAACTAAAACTCAATATATAGGCATGCTTCTATTACATGGAAATATAAAGAACATGATATGTTGTCACAAACAAGTCCTTCCTCTCTGCTCTACATCCCCTTCTATACACTGCACACTTCACTATTCCATTAACTCTGCTCTCAACCACACACACAAACTCTTGTAGCAATTCACTCTCTCACACACAACATATAATAATTCTCTCCACTTGACTCAGTGTTTCCTAACATTTTTATTCGACACCAACACAGTGAATGATCCAATATATTAGCTCATTAACTAGCACATTCAACCTTCAATATGGAACACTAATCTTCAATGAGAAACATGTGTATGGGCCCAAATTACTCAACTAACTCAAACTAGTATGGTCTCCATCACATCTTTATAAGGCTCTCCAAGTCTAATTGCATGCTATCAGAGATTTAATTACACAACAATTGCAATTGTAATAAACGTTAGGCTGACTTTGGGGGTTTTGTCATGCTTTGAATTGATACTCAGACCTCATACACACTCACATGCTCCTCCATTAAATTTTTCTTGTATATCCATCCTTGCTTTCCAACACTTGTGATGTATAGTGGTATGATATTTCGGGCTCTTCATCTAATCTCCATTAATAATAGTAACTTGTGCATTTTCACGATGAACATCAAGCAATTCTTAACCGGTTCAAGTTTCATAATCTCAAATCCATAGCAGACCCCCAAATATGGCTTAAGTGTCCATAATAACACATGGTGCTAAAGATAGTCTGACTTGTTCATGTTTATAGGTGCTAAGCCCCTTTTTAAAATCCCCACTACACCTTTTCATTATTATAAGACCAAAGGTCCATGGTCACATAACATACAAAAACTATGCATAACCAAGAGCTGGGTGCACCTTTCATTAATTAACAGAATCATCGTGTTGGAAAAATTTTCATTCCCAAGATCCTTTTCCCTAGCCTTTTTCATAACATCCCAATTTTTAATTTCATCCAGAGACAATCCTCCTAGATGAATTGTCATGTGGGACCACAAGCCATACTCAACAACTAATCAAAAGGGTATCAAGATGAATGGTAACTGCTACCACAATGCCTTCATGCCCCAATGCTTAATCAACCTAAACCTTTGCTTGTGTGCCATAATAAAAACATCCCAGAGAATGAATTGCAAGATTGCATGTCATGTGGTACCATCCTCCACACATACAGACCAATTACGAGACATCTGGGATGAGGCTTTACTTATGGTCCCACTCTGATTTCACTGCATCAATCAAAGTATTTTCCACCTTTGTCATGCTAGCTCAGTTGTGCATCATCGTGGGTCTTTCAATATCAACTTTGATCCTCTAAGGAAAGTTTATTAGTATGGGTTGTTAGTTGGGTCCCCTTGCTTCTATTTTGCCAAGATCTGATTGGTTCCTTTTGCCATATTTCCACTAGCACAACTTGGATCCTCGTCATCCTAGCTCTTTTTCTTTGCACCATCCTTTGAAGAACTACAAGAAAAAAGGATGTTGGTGAGGATTGAAAAATGTCACCATAAGCTCATTAGTGATGGTCAAATGAGCCTTCTTCACCAAAATATGAATGTCACCAAAGGTGGCATTGCCAAAAGTATAGTGTTGTGGTGACATTTGAGGTTCATCACCTATAATGATTTATAATGATGGATAGTGACCATCCTCATTTCATTTGAGAAATGGTGATGGACCTTAAACTTTGTCACCAAAAAATTGAATGTCACCAAAGGCCACATCACCAAAAGTATAGGTTTTGTGGTGAAATTTGAGGTTCATCACAAATAATGACTATAATGACAGATAGTGAGCATCACCATTTCATATGAACAACAACAATCATTGTTTTCACTATTGATGCATATACATGGTGGTGTTCGTTGACCATAACCATTTCATATTTTGGTGAGGGTCGAAATTTTTTACCATAAGCTCATTGGTGATGGTCAACAGAGCCTCCATCACAAAAAAATGATCACCACCATTCCATATGAATATCATAGCACGATGGAATTGAACCACCAACCTCCTTCTTGTAATGCATTTGCTCTTTCATTGAACTAGCACCCTTTAAATAATTAGACTTTAAAAAATTAGACCTTGAAACTTTAAATATTGTAAATTATACAACTTTCAATAAATTATAAAACTTTGTAAATTCTTGGCAAATATTTTCCTAAACAAGAAAAATAGCATCAAAGTTGCAGATCCCTACCTAATGGTTATGGAAGTTATGAGAATTAGGTGGAGGGAAAACAAGATACTCAATATTTATAACAACATCTTTCGATAAAAATCACATAAGAGATATTGCCATTGACGCGTTTCAAACTAGCAAGTGTGGTTCATCTTCAGGACAAGATGAGGAACCAATTCGAGGCAATGAAATAAATAGATGTAGAGAGCTGCTAACTAACCACTAGAGAGTAACATCTAGTTTGACTAAAGGAAGAAATTAGTAATTAGGTTTTAACCAAGAAGGGTAAGGCAATCTAACTAAAGAATTTAAATTTATAAAAATATTGTTGAATTAAATTCTTATTAATATTATAAATTTGTTTATGTAATAATATTATTAATAATTAGTATTTTAATAAAATAATATTATAAACCAAGTATTTATAATATGTTAAATTAATCTTTATTAATAAAATAATTATTTTTATTAAAACTTTTTATAACCCCTTATAACCATATTATTAAATATTATTATATATAATATTCTAAAAAAATATATTAATATTAATAGGTTTAAGCCTATTTATAACCCCAAATATTAACTAATCTATAACTAATTATAGAGTATCATAAACAAAATAGTTAGGTGGATTAACAAATATTATTATAAAATAATTAGTAATAATATTAAATAGTAATAAAAAATAAAAATATTATAAACAATATTGTCAACTAAATAGTTAGGGGATTAAAAAATATTAATCTAAAAATAATTAGTAATATATCTATATATATATATATATATATATATATATATATATATATATATATATATATATATATATATATATATATATATATATATATATATATATATATATATTAAAAAAAATCAGGAAGAAAGAGCGGGAATCCAGCATCTGCTGATACTCTAGCCATCATCTCTATTTAAATTAACAGGTATCTTTTCAATTTCTAAGGCCTCCATAAATTTACGATGATGAAAATGGTCAATCCTAGCAATGACCCTAGCCTCTTCAATGCAGAAGTGAAGATTGGTTTTTTCTGCATGCTCTGATAAAAGCGGAGGAGCGAGACCTTCCATGCTTGATGTCTGCAGCATGTTAAAAAATCCTTTTGTTTATTGATCGACCGGTCTCACCAATATAAGGAGTTCCACATGAACAGGGAATGATGTAAACACCCTTCCCATCCTTGGGATTAACCGGGTCCTTAATAGAATGAAGAGAACACCGAATAGTGTTAAGGGGCCTAAAAGAAGAATGAATCTTATGTTTCTTCAAGATAATCAATATGCTAAGTTGAATACCTAATTAGAAGTGAAACTTTCAAGACATGGCCTATAATTATCAAACCTTAAATCCACAATTACACCAAATATTGATTTGTCACCTTTTGAATCATGTAAATCTATTGGGACAACATAAACACTAGCCACTAAAATATTGATTTGCATGCGATAAAGTAAACTAGAAGTTGCGCCAATAGCTGCAAGGGCATGACAATAATATTTTGGGGTTTTTCTACCATTCAAATATTTGAAATTATGCACACCGCCTATGTCAGAGTTTGCAAGATATTTTCATGAGCATTTTGAAGAAAATGCGTGAGCTCTTTTCCCAAAAACAAATTAACACATTTAACCATTATCAAGCATTTTCTACAAAATTATAAGTAAATGTAACTACATTATTCCGACATTTCCCAATCTTACACATTGCTAAAAGGTCCCAAAACTTGGAAATATTTTAAGGAAAATGGAGAAATGGCTCCACTAAAACACTGAAAATTGATTTTATTACTATTATTTGACTTACTATGCCTTTTTCCACAAGGAAATGAGTACAATACATGAAGTTGCATGACCTTTTCAACCCCTTTTATTGCCAACATAACTCTCAACACCATAACGAGCTAGTAATTGCACAAGTTTGCCTCTAAATAGAGGCGACAAAGGAGAAAGGAAATCTGTTAACCAAAACAACTCAAAAATAATGCACAACATCGAAAGGAAAATCAGGCCTCAAGAATATGCTGGATAGGTAACACATACATTTTTTTGAATATCATCCACACCAATGTCAGAGAAGAGGTCTTTATTAGATTGCAAATCATTTCGAGTGAGTGCAATAATTGGTGTCTTAACTCCCATTGAACTCAATTGTCTTGTACCCTAATATCAAATCCAATCTTTTCCAGTGTAAGAATGAATCTAAATGTAAACCCACAATAGAAATTATCATTATATATCAAAATCAAGATGACTAAATAAAAACCTCACAAGCAGCCAAAATGAAACAAGCCTATAGATCTAATGAATTAAAACTTATTTCCCTCATGTCCATCTATGAGAGGCATTTCTTTGTCCATTAACACAATATCATAAGTTCTACCATGCTTGAAGAAATCCACCACTACCTTTCCATTTTCAGTTTCTTCACAGTGAAATTTAAGGTTTTTAAGTGTCTTCCATAAAATTATCTACCATAGCCAAAGATTTAGCAAAACAATGAGTAATACACTGGGAAATAAGCCTTCTAGGTAAAAATTCACTACCCTGAGGAGGAAATTGAATACTACCCTAAGAGGGAAATTGAAGAAAATAAGTTCAATCCTCGTACCAAATTACACTATTGATTAATGTATCTTCGATAAACAAGACTCGTTTGTGGGAGCTAGGGTCTTACGACAAGGGAATCTTTGACTTAATGGTTCAAACACTATGACTTTGGACTCGATTTCAGTTCAAGTGTTGAGTTCATATCATAATTGCATGATGATCTACAATTTGTTGTATTGATTTTATAAGCATCTTCTCTTGCAACATTTGTTCCTCGACAACTATGAATGAGTAACAAAGGATATGGAATTGATTTCTAATTTGGATCTACTTTTGTAGATAAAAATCATAAAAAGTTTGAATTCATTCTAGTTAATGGGAAGGTACATCGTCCAAATTTTTAGCATAAAAACCCTACACATTTTACTTGTTTTGGTCTCTTTCTTTTTGTAGGTTGAAAAGCATTTAAAGAGAAAAATTATGCTTTAAATTAGATTTTGGCATCTAAGAACATCACACATACAAAGTTAAAATACAAAAGTGAGAACACTAAGCTAGTTATATTCAAATAATGAATACTTCTATCTATAATAATCTTAGTGACAAGAAAAAAAAGTAGTAATATTTCTACCTAAATTATAGGTTAATCACCTGTGTAAAACCATTTTTTTATGGAAAACAACAAGCCCCTTCAATGTCATTTGCATATAGGATTTTATACTAGCTGGGAGGAGAATAATGTTTCTATATTTTATAATAGTTTCAAGATAACTCTCCATGAATTCAAAGTTAATATGTAGATTACGTTTGTGTGGATAAGAATCTCTTGCATTAATCATATTTGGATGTGAAAGCTCCTTGAACAATTTGATTTCTCTTTAATAAGTTACATTAGCACCTTCTTTGGCTTTACCCAGATGAATTTTCTTTACTACCATGGTTTTGTTTTTCTACACGAAACATTACCACTTGTTAGGAAAAATAAAAACAAGAATAACTAAAGGTATTACATCGATGAGCTTCATAGACAAAATAAACAAAGATTATACAGGAAAACATAACCTTCCAACATCTATTTTAATCTCCAAGCATGGCCAATGAATACCTGCTTTGGTTGAAATTGAATTTTACAACACAAAACAATTCCCTCCTTAATTTCATCAATTTTTTAAAGTTTAAACTAATAAAAATTAATTTTATTGATAGTAAAAAACCTCCTGTATAAAAACACTAAAAGAAAAAAAACCAAAAATTAGATACCAATTGTTTGAAAAATAACAAGTTGGCTCCAAGGCCATTGTATATTGAAACCTACTAGCAACGAACCTATAAAGACACAAAGAAACAACATTTCATTTAACGAAAACCCCAATTTATGCAAAAAAAAAGAACTAGACCTACCTGTCAATGATAAGTAAATGTAGGAATGGCAAAAGAAATATTAGCAGGCACAGTGAAAGAAAACAACAAATATTGTGCCTTTTCTTAGGGGAAATCCATAAAGAAAATTGTGTTTTGATGATATCACAAGGGGGAAACAAACATTCCCTCTCATTTTGACTTGCTTAACTTCTAAAATTGGTTTCTAAACTCATAATAGCGAATGATGGAGGAAGACAATGGCCAAAAGCCTCCCTTATTTAGTTGAACATATAAGGAAATAATTTTGAAATTCAAGACAATATACAGAGCCATGGATTTTCCAATAAGTTTATTATGACTGACTTTTAAGAATTACCCATCAAGTAATATTGGCTCCAATTCATTGGATACGTGATTTGTATTCTACACGAAAAATTTAGGCCATCCAACCCCAGGCTCAAAATAGAGAGTGAAAATTTTAAGGATGGAAAATTATCTTGAAGTTTAAAAGGATTAGCGAATCTCACTAGTCCCTAATATCCAAACTATAAAATGTTTATTTATATATTTGTAAAATTATTCAAATTCATAATGATTTTATATGTAGTCTCTATATAACGTTGGCGATTTCTAAGGTAAAAATAAGTTTATATTGTAAAATTTGGGCGAAGATTTTTTAGAAAAAATTGAAATTGGTGAATCTTTCATTTAGCAAAATTGTGGAAAATTAGCCCACCTGTGAATATTAGCCCCTAAAATTTTCCATGAACAAAGTCTTTGCATTTAAGCATTGGAAAAAGACAACTCATTTTTTTCTAATAACTAGAAATGGGATATAATACCCATTTGAATGACCACTTGGAAAGTTTCAACTTCACACATTATTATTGGCACAGTGGAGTACAACTCAATCCGCTTTGGATAATCTAGTGAAGAGATTTTTTAAATTGTAGCATTTCATTAAAACATGATAATGCATCATCATACTACAAACTAGAGATGTGGGATTGGGGATGAACTTCATGGAAAATATAACCACAAACTTTACATGTGCAATACTAAAATCTACTGAAGCTTATTACTCTAGAAAAAAAATGTTTTAGGAATTCTCTACATATTCCTTTATTATTATCTTACATGTGTAAAATTCATTCATAGAAAGCACAATTTTGGCAACTTTATGTGTCATTCCAACACCATTATTAGGCAACATCAGAGAGTGGTTAATGGAAACAATGCCACTAGCCAAAATATATGGAAATTTTGGCACTAGGATAGCATATGAAAACAACCAAGTTAGAACACCCATTATAGAAACAATCGAGACACCAGGAATCACAATTAATCTATAACACCATGGTGCCAAAGATATTTTCTGAATTGGGATGGTTTTTGTGATGAAGATTTTATTAGGTGACAATTGACAACTTCAGATACAAAGTAAGCGAATTTTAAAGTTTAAATTTCAGGAGAAAGTGTAGAAGAGTTTAAGTGAATTTTGGGAGATAAGAATTGCATAATTTTCGTGGCTATGTAGTATTATACTTGAAAAAAAATTGCGACAACACTTTATTGGCATAATTTAATCCTAATCTTAATGGTAGTATCATTTGACAATTGGACAAATTGTTCTCCATTTAACATTGGTATTAACACTTAAAATTAATTTAATTAAACCTAAAAAATGATAAAAATGATGATGGAATGCCAAGATGGTATCTATGGAAGGGCAGAAATTGCACATTATGTAACATTCACACTCTCATGATAGAATGTCAAGATTAAATGATAATAATGATGCTCAAATGGAAAGATAATATTTGCAGATGAGAAAAAATTGTACATGAACATTAACACTCCCACATCGTATGTTTGGAAGGTTGATTGGATGCTCCTAAAAGAATTCAGATAAACATCAAACATATGCCACAATTGTTTTTCTCAATTTCAATAAGGAAAGAAGTTAAGGATGGAAAGGACAACATCAAACATATACCACAAAAGTTGTTCTCAATTTCAAAGCGAAAAAAGATCAGGATCATAAGGCATAATTTTGATTTCACCTGACAAAAGTGATTAAAGTAGATGAGAAACATGATTGAATGATAGGACTAGAAATATAAATTGAGGAAAACATAGTGAATGTTAGAAATCCCTCATTGACGTCCACATGTAAATAGGAAGTTTCAAAAAATGTAGTGATCCTTACATGAAAATAGACTGGTATCTATCTCCAATGACATCTACTTATAAATAACAAAGTTTAAAAAATGGAGTGCTCCCTACATGAAAAGATTAAATAGGAAATTTCTAAGCCCTCATTGACATTAACATCTAAATAGGAAAGTAAGGAAAACAAAGTGGTATCTATCTCCAATGGCAAAGGTTTTAAAAATGGAGTGCTCCCTACATAAAAACATTAAATAGGAAATTTCTAAAAGTGGAGTGCTCCTTATATGAAAATAGTGTTTAAGTTATGTGGATTGCAGATTCTGGAAATATCTCAAAATATGCCAGTCATAAAAGAGGCCAATTGTTTGACCACTTAGATTCTGGAATATTCCCAAAATATGTTAGGATGCCTTAGAGTCAATGGTATCCATGAAAAAAGCTTTTGGAACGTATTAATATCATGCTTCGTTTACCTTTCATGTGAAGAAAGGCATCTCCTACACAAGTCTCCATGTTTTTATGTTATAAATACACTTACAAAATAAGTATTGAATTATTGAGTTAGTTAGAACTTATAATATGTGGTAATTGTCACATGTGCTCACTCCAAGACACTAAATAAATAAATGCAATTGTACATTGTCTCTAAATCGAAGATATTATTTCTTTTGGACATACGTTTTAAAACAACCATCCCAAAACCCATCTCCTGAGATGGTAGGTCCATCCACCTAGTGAGTTACCTATTATGACAGTTCGGTTAGGATGGAATAAAATAGGAGCAAGGAGTTGACATAGAGACAAGAGAGAGAACAGGGTCTAGAAAAAGTTCATGGAAGTCAATAGTGGAGGATAGGGACACATAGGAACAAGATTCAAACATTGTTAACTTTAATGTAAAAATATTAAAGTTATTAGGCTTAAAGTATTGTTATACTACTGAATTGGGTAATCATAATTGCTTAATGTTAATTATTCTCACCGTAAAACCCATTAACAATAATGGGAACATAAAAGAAACACATGCCAAACCAAATAGGAGTCAGCAACAGTGTATAAAGAAAAAATATATTTCATATATAACAATAAAATTTTCTAAATTAGGGTTCAAGTACTCAGTCATTTACTTTCTTACATACATATGAATGTATTGAAATTTAAATAGGCTTCTACAACAAAAAATTACAGATTACAAACAAGTATAACCCTGCTCTATTGGACAACCAATATCCATTTTCTTTGACTGCATCACACAGCCTTCTAGTTAGCATAATCATGTTGTTGTTACCCTTCCTCATGTGCTTTACGAAATCGATGGGTCAGAGCTAGATTTTATATTCAAACTTCCTTATAAATCACCTTATGAATCTTGGGTGGAGCCTCCTAAAGTCAGAGAATAACTAAATTAATAGTGGGGGCCACTATCAGAGGCTAGAGGTGTGTTGGACAGTTTTAACAGTGCAAGAACCACTTATTGAACCAGTACCAGGAATGCACAACAAGGAAAACGTGTGTTTTTTATGTAGGCACACAATTTTGATTAAATTTCAAGCATCTTATAGGCATATCATCATCCATTACTGCCCTGACGCCCCCCGAAAGAATTTTGGGTGGGTAACCCACTCGGGCATTAAACAAGCACCCCCCCAGAACAGATTCGTAGATCTGGATCCAACGATCCAGATTCCTTTTAGGGAGAGAACGCAAGGTCTTACCTCCCACTATTTGACCCACTAAAGGATGGATAGGGTGGGGACCACCCATCACCTGGACCAATCAGTGGGCGACATTACAAGTGAGTGTGATTTTGAAAAAATAGTAAATTTTCCTCACTTCGCTATTGTCCACATGTCCTCGCCATCACCCAACCACTTCCTACCATGCATCCATTCCATGACATCACCCAATGTAACCTGACCATTGCCCCTTGTGCCAACTATAAAAACCTTCTTGCCTCTCTTTTCTCGAACTTATTTTCAGTGTTGCGTCACTCTCACACTAGTCAAACATCCTGAATGTTTTCAAGTTTTGTTGATAGAGTACCTCCACCCCAGCATCATTTTCTCCTCTTATTGAGACAATTAGCTAATATTAATCCCCCTCGTACAACTGGCTTTTCATTCAGGGAACTTATAAGATGAAGAAAGTGACCCCACAGATCCCAAAGGTTGAAGAGGCCCAAACCTCTGCTAGCGTGGAACCTCTCATGGACACAAAGGCCCAAATAAGTGACCCATATTATGTCTATCACCTAGCTGAGCTCCGCTTCAGCCTATACGACAACCACATCAGGGGGGAGGACCCGTTCCAGGTAGTGGACTCTAGTCATTATTATCAAATTGCACCTATTGTACACCATTTCCCAGAGTTTGTTTCCTGGTTAGCCACAACTTACATTGATGAAAATAACTTCTTTTTCTCCTCCTCCAAAGAAACAATCCTTGAACAAACCCTAGAGTTAATCCAAAGGTCCCTTGTTTACCCCAGTTCTCCAGAACCCAAGTAGTTCACTGATGTCACCCTTGTGTATCGCTACTCAACCCTCTTGTGCTCCAGATCATTGAACCTTCCATGCAACCACCACAACTTCCTCATTGTCATCACTTATATTGCATATCGTGTCGATTATGACACTTTTGATTTCATGTTATGTAGATATTTTATTGCTAGTTAGTGAGTTAGGGTTTCAGTTAGTACAGTTGTGCCACAGAGCACACTAAAGGTTTTTTCAGATTGACCATTGAAAGGAAATCAAGAAGGAATATTTTTGTAACAGGTTCTCCCTCTGAGTCCCTGTAAAAGAAATTTTATGAGACTGAACAAGCGTTCAAATTTTTGTGTTGTCTAAGAGATAATATTATTATTGTCAAATGCAATGTATACTCTATGGAAGATTAATACAACTTTTTGGAAATTTTGACTCATCTGAATTTGTAGTATATTGTGCTCACTTTTGTATTTGTTCCATATGTCTTCATTATTCTTCTCAAATTACATGTAATAGTAGTTTTTGGAAGTGTTTTCATGGATTTATAGATTCATCTTAGTCCAATGTTGATGAAATATGCCTATATTTATGTGATAACTAATCCTTAAAATGTGCTCCATGTGTCTTAGCATCTTGTTTAATTATTTATTCCATCCATTTCACTTTGAAATTTGATGCATCAGATTCTTAGGAATTAATCCCTATGTATTGATTTCCCTTCGTGTTTTTTCTTCTTTGAGTAATAATTTACATCAGGCATTTTACTCCTCTTAAGGATGATTCTAGACTGATTTACCTTCTAAAAGAGTAAACACTGAGTGTGATGTTAATTTAATCAAATCTCTAAGACTTTCATCAATATTACCTAGGCACTAGTATTTCCTCAGCCTGGGGGCTACCTCTAGGAGCTACAACACATATAATAATTGTTGAATATGTTTCCAAAATTCCCATGCAACTAGAAAGCATCAGATGAAAAGAAATAACAATCTACAATTTTTTATCCCTCATCTGCACCTAATCGAGTGATAATTTGATAGTACTATTAAAATATGTTCACCTTCTCATTTCTTCCTACACCTTATGCTTGTTTAAAAATGGTGTTCCCTCATCAGTAACATGCTACAAGGCATATAAAATTGTCAGAATAATTGAATTTTCTGAAGAAAAGAAGTGCTTATTTTTGGAAAAATCCTTTCTAGTTATAAAAAGAATGTAATGTAGTAATAAGTAGGAAAGCAAAGCAATAATATGGTACTTGTTTAAAAAAATAGGTTATCGGTTCTAGACCTTTGGGTATCCTATAGAAAAACCTATACATCCTTGAAAGATCATCCATCTCAAGTGAATACTCACTTTCATTTCATAGTGTTCATTAGAAATAACTGTACTAGAAAAGGAATTCACATTTTCACACTACAGAGCAATGAATCAAATTCGTACCTTTTGATCATGTACAAAGGAATGATAACCTGAATGGAACAACAACCACTATTTTAATTTTACAAGGGAGGAGCTGCAAGTTTAGAACAAGACTACAATTTTTTGGAAAGAATTATTTGGTAAATGATGGATTATAATTATTGTACCATGATTGTGTGAAATACAAAACACAAAGAAGGATCGCAAAAAAATTATTGAATTATCCACAAATAACGAAGTACAATGCAGTAGCCACTTGCAAAAGAGCGAGGAAGGTTTCCTAGTTTTGAATCATTTACAAATGATGAAAATTCATTGTGGAAACTTTGGATGAGTGTTTTAAACAACCTTAAGAGACAAATGTGAGAAGATTTAAGGAGAACTTTGGATAGGAAGTGATTGGGAGTGCAAACTTCGAAGACTGAATGTAAAGAAATCTGAGGTGGTAGGTAGAATTGTAGAAGAGAGTGACCCAAAATGGAAATCCTAGATGTTTGAAAAGTCAAGGCCTGAACTATTTGTCTTTCTTGTATGATAGATTTGGGTTGAGGCGATGAGCTAGAATACCCCTTGAATCCACAACCCAAATATTTATGTTCAAAAAAGAGAATTTCTAGGCAGAGATAAAAACCTAGAGATGAAAAATAGAGTTGATCAGACATGATTCTATGGAGGTTATGGAGCCGAAAGAAGAACCAACATCAAGATTCAAAGAATATTTGACTTATTTGTGCACAAGTGAATGATAATGAAAACATTCACATAAGAAAAATTGTGAGAAAATATTTCCACAAATGTATGCATATGTTCTAGATTCTATATTCCCTAAGATTTGTAGAGTACAAAATTATGGTAGGTGTTGTAGGTGAATATTTAAATGGGGGTAGATGGAGCATTTGATGAGGTTTAAAATATAAAATATGGTGTTACAGAGAGTTGTAAGATCAATATTTGAATACTAATGAGTTCAAATATGATTCATAATGAAAAAATCTTAGTAAGGCACCAATACAGGAGAATACATTATATATATATATGAAACCATGTAGTTTGTTTCAAATTTGAGAAAATTTTAAAATAAAAATACACGTAAGCTATTTAAAATCAATTTAAAATTAATTCTTCATTGGAAACTTGAAATGCATCTCTAGTTCAAGATAGTCTCTACAAAAATTCTCCCATCGCGATTTTATATAGGTACCTCCTTTAAGAATCTTTAGGGTACATGGTTGGGAGGCCATTAAGCTTCTCCTTTAGGAAAAAAATTAAAATGGAGGTCAATCAAAATTTATTAGAACTTAATCTTCTATCAAAATTTATTAGAACTTAATCTTCTATCAAAATTTATAATAATGCAACACTAATGCCTAAAATTCTAAATTTCATATCACTCTCTTAGTCCTGGCCATGAATACTTGTGTCTAGCTATCGTTTTTTGATTACATGTTTCAACCATCAATCTCTACTTTCAATCTCGTACTCTCAACTTTTAGTGTTAAGGTTTCTGTAATAGACCATATAATAGACTGAATTCTAAAACAAGCCTACAAACTCTCTGAAAATAACCATTGAAAAGTCTCAAAGTATTGTTTTTTAACAGAATTCAAAGAAACCCTAAAAAGTGGAAGACAATGGCATTGAGGTTAGTTATAATTAATTTTTTGGCTTAAAATATTAATCTAACCCATCAACTTAACCATTTAAGTTTTAACCTCAATAACACTTTAGCACTCAAAACCCATAAAATCAAGACTTATGCTAAGAAGCGTGAGCTAATGTACATGGAACAATCAACTGATAATAAAAAATTTAAGTAGAGACCAACCATACCATATCTATATTGTATGGAAAATTTTCCAAATTTCATTACTGTTTTTCTTTTTTTTAGGAAAGGCTAATATGGTCGAACCCTTTTTCTCTGGGTGGAGTGTTATGTAATATTTCTTGTTATCTCCTAGAATAGGAGTTACAAAATATAAAATATGAAGAGTTAGATGAGTTGAAAAATTTGACCACCATCTGCTATGAAGAGTTTTCTTTTCCAAAAAAAACCTCGTGGTATCCGCCTGACTTCCTTAGGATATCCATATGGAATTTGCCTTGACCACTAAACGCCATAGAGGTTGGTAAACCATAAGAACTCAACTGAATTTCAATGTGTGACATCCTTGTTGGAAACATTCCCTAGATGGAGGGTCCCACTGATTGATCCAACTCTTCGCCTTGGGGTTATCTCCTATGAAGAGAATGTATATACAAATATTACACATATTGAACTAAGTCGAAAATGACAATTTCTCATCACTCATTGCTTTTCTTTTATACATCCCACCCTTTAGAATCTAGACTAGTTTTATTTTACTTTTGCACTTTTTTGCATAAATGTGACCTTGATAAAGTTTGTTATAATTTAGAATTTATTTTAAGGAAATTGAAATTTCTCTTAACCTATATGTCAAGTATGGAAATTGTGATGACCTTTTTCATGTAATATGTTGCTTGTATCTTTTATACTTTCTCATATATCATATTTCCTTTGAAAGAAAGGGGATGGGTGTATAACCAACTTTGTAGATGTATAGTTATAGACATGTACACAGCTATGGTGACATTTTTATTGGCTATGGTTATGGTGAAAAATGTAGAGGGAGACTATAATTGGCTAGCCTATCCATGCAAAGAAGGTGCATTAGGATTAGGGGCTTAGGATTGTGCTTTTCATTACTATAGCTTTGTACATGTCTCTAACTAGTCCACCTCTACATTTTTTAACTCTCTACACAAAATTTAAAAATATAAATGTCTGAGTTGAAAATTGTAAACACCTCACCTCAAATTTACCTACTTTAACTTGCTCACCAAGGTACACATGAGATGAGAGTTACTATACACGACTTTAAAATGGGTTCCACATGTCCATAACTGACTATAAAGACCTAGTGACACATCATTGCACCATTATTATCCTAACTTGACACAACTCTATTTCTTTTCAGTTTCGTTTCCTTAAATTTAACACAACTTTCTATTTTTCGAAAATTTTCAGATTCTAAAATTCCAAGGACGTTTTGAGGGCCTAAACCAAATTTTTAGGGGTAAAAGACACAAAAAAAGTGCCAGAATACATCTCCCAAAATTTCTTATTGACCTCTTTGTATAGATATTCATAACGAGGTATTATGATAGTCAAATGGAGATTGTATGCCAAAGTTATGACCTCGGGAAGTTGGAGGTCCAAAATTTTCATTTATACAAACACTTTGTGTACATAGTACCTGTAGCACATAAATATATATCTATTCACTTTCTAAATAAGCTCACAAGAGAATATTCAAGAAGGCTCAATGCCCTCTCAATCTAGTCACAGTAACAATTTTTATCCCATGCATTGATCAACCATTCAATAACATATCAAAACATGTCGAGAGCCATAAATAGAATACATCATATAACCAACATATAAAAAAAATGGAAACCATGGAAAATTAACCATAGTTTCAAAATGATAACTAGCACAAGTTGTTATAGATCACAAAATGAAAATAGGTCTTATTAACATATGCAAAAATCCAACCAATTCAGGGAATTCCATGTACCACCAGACCATTGATTGGGTTGAACTAAATATTTCTTTTATCCAATCACCCCCACACCATATTCCAATCATGAATGTGGAATTTCATGGAATAAACCCAAACAAAACCAACAAGGGCATCCAAAGGTAAAGCCACCTCAACCCTCAACCATAATGATTCCACCTCTACGGTCCAAAAATCACTAACATCAACCATATGTCTCTCTACCCAAATTGTCAATGGTTACAAGAACTGGAAACTCTACCCAAAACCTTCAATGGCTTAAGAGAATTTGTTCCAACCGTGGTTCTAGTGAATACTAACTCAATCCACCAAGGGCTCTGTTGTAGCGACTACAACCTATAACATCCTTGGTGAAAATTCAATGTAATAAAAGTAACAAAGGAAAAATAATAACCATGGTTGATGGGACACTTATTCCAAAATGAATGTTGGGAAAGACATCCTAGTGTGGGTGTTCATGGGTTTATTAATGGCAAAGTAAAAATGGAATTTTTGGCATACATATTTATGAAAATAATGGAAATTAGGAGAAAAGGGAGGTGAAAGGTCATAGGTTTCATGTGAGGAGGAAATTGAAGGAAAATAATGGAAAATGAAGAAAATATAAGCCTAATTTATAAAAAGGCTTCTAAGGATCAGTTGGTAACCTTTTGTCAGTTTAGTTTTTGAGCTCTCTCATTACTCTCTCTCTCTCTCTCTCACTCTTGGATCATTCTAGTAGGGTGTGGCATACTTGGAGTTTTGGAGTAAGAAGGGAAAGGAAGAGCAAGAAAGTGCAAGAGGACAATGAGATCAAAAACTAGAATGGGTTTTTCTTGTAGTTATTGAGTTACATGTATGTTTTCCTCACTATTTTTGGCATTCATGGCATATGCATGTGGTTTATTGGTCATGATCTATCACTCGCATGGAGGATTTGCTGGATTCGTAGTGGATTTTCCTAGCCTTTCCATTTCCTAGATACCCATGGTGATTGTGTATTTATTTCCTTGTTTTGTTATCATTAGTTCTCATGTTTCCTTTAGGTTTGATTGAGTTACTAGTTCCTGGAACCCTTGGTTGGACAAACACTCTCGAAGGCTTATAACAACTTGGGTTGAGTTACTAGTCCTGGAAGAATTGGTTGGACAAATGCTCTGGAAGCCCTAGGTGGGTTGAGTTACTAGTCCTGGAAGCCATGTTTGGACAAACGCTCAAGAAAAATGAAATAAAATGTGGGTTGAGTTACTAGTCCTAGAAGCCTTGGTTGGAACAAACACTCTGGAGCCATAGAAGGCCTCGTTAAAGACCAACCTAATTATGGTTTTCTGATGTTTGATGATGAGGTGGAATCACTATTTGATGGGTTGAGGTGGTTGGCCTCTTGAAGCCCTAGATGGTTTTGGATTGATGTGTTCTATGAGATCCAACATTCATGCTTGGAATATGGCACAAGGGTGAATGGCCGAAGAGAGATTTGGCTCAGCCATTCTATAGTCAGGTGGAATGCTTAAGTCCCATCCTGGGTTTGGATATTGCATCATCAATATGAGGTTATTTATCCTTGTATATCTATGAGCATTATAATGGTTTCTATGTGGATCATATCGTTGTGATTTCCTTGATATTTATGTTTCTATTATGTTGGTTATATATATGTTTTATGAAAATACTTGTGTATGTCTCTCATCATATTTTTACTTGTAAATGAATGAACAATGTATCTATGACTTGATGGATGAAACTGTGGCTAATGTGTTGAGGCATCAACGTATCTTAGCAATTTTGAAATGATTATGAGACCCCTATGCTTAGATATGTTATTTACACCTGTATATTGCATGTTGGTGATATGTTTGACAAGATTCCCGTTATGTGTAGTAGGGGTCCAATCAAGGGATTATTCAAGTATTTTCATGTGAATCAGTGTTTCCTTGTTATATTTCTGTTCTGACGGTGTCATTCAATTATGGATAGTGTTGTGGGATCTGGGTTTAAAAAAGTGGCTCAATTCCCAGGGACTTTGGCATAGCACTGAGAAAAATAGTCCTTGGATGTTGGCATGCCTTTCCATGGGAGCGTCTAGATCCCTTTAGATGCTGTCAGGCCCATAGCATGGGAGCATCTAGAGTTTAAGAGGTTTAAAACCTCAGTGGGACCTAAGGGTTAGTTACCAGAAGTGTTATGATGGTTCTCAGGGGTACTATAGCTGATGTGGAAGGTATTTATGATGTGTTTCCATCGATTTAATTTCCTTAAGGTGACCTAGGAGGTTGTATCCAATCATAGTAGCCTCTCATCACATGTTTACCCCAGTTGGCTAGTTACTTGGGTAGATGTTGGAGGACGGTGTTACAGAGTGGTATCAAACCATGGTTCACCCCACAGACTAGATAGGTTTTGTGTTGGTCATGCATTCATGTTAGTTGCATATGTGTTTATTGTGTTGTAGGACCATGTTCTTATTTCATTTGTATGGTATGGGTGATGGTTTTAGTGATGTCCCCATGGCAAGTTGATGGTTTTGTTATAGAGTGTGTCATCATGAGTGTATGGTTGAGTATGCTTTTCTTATGCACATTAATGTTCACATGTGGTCAAGTGCATAGTGATGTGGTGGTTTTTGTCATGCATGAGGTCATGGTATGTGTAGTGGACAAGTTCATGCATTGATGATTGGACTCTAGCTAGATTGATGGCTATATGCTTATATGCTTATGTGTTATGTTTCTATATGGTTTCATGAGTATGTTATACATGTATCACACTGATTTTTGATCTTGTAGATGAGGTATCCTCCCCAAACTATACTAAGGTATGTTGGTTTATTGTGATTTGGTTTATGACATGATATACCTTGCAGGAAGAATATCAAAATAGCTAGCAAGATGGTAGACTACAAAGGCTCTCTCTGTGGACTAGATGAGAAATATGGTTTTGGGAATTCTTCCAATTTGGCAGATGCATTAAGAAGATTAAACGAAGAAATAAGGAGTTGTTAGGCAGACAAAGACATAATCATATAGGCACATGAGAAACTGGTAGATGTAAATGCAATGATACTTCATAGTTTGTCCAAATTGTAGCGACAGGGACCACTTCAGATCAGCCATGAGTAGGAGGAAAAAACTAATGGGGCATATGGTACTAGGTCTCATGGTGGTCATAGGTGAGATAGATATGACATGGATAGAGATGGTAGATTTTTGGTGACTCAAGATAGGAGAGGTGATAGACATAGGTACTACCCTAGTTCTAGTTCTGACAGACATGATGATCTACATCGTTATCATCCTTATAGGAGGAACAATAGGGGGTTTTTTCTAGATGATTTTAGGAAATCAAAGTCATCTACATTTGGTAAAGAGATTAAGAAATCACAAGATGAAGAGGCATGGTTTCTTGGCATGAGTAATTTCTATAGGTTGTATGATTACTCAGACAACATGAAAGCCAAAATATCTATATTCAATCTCAGAGGTCAAGCAGAAATTTCATGGGAATATGTGAAGAATTTTGGAGGTATACGTGAGGAAAAATTTACTTGGAATGCATTTGAGTGGCTATTTAGGAAGAAGTACCTATTGGAGAGATACTTTTATGAGAGGGAAAAATAATTCTATGAGGTAAATATGGGATGTATGACAGATGATGAGTATACTAGAGAGTTCTTGGAGCTACTGAGGTATGTGCCTTACCTCAAGGTGGGGAAGGCAAAGATTCAAAGATTAACTAGTGGGTTACCAATGGCATTCAAAGACAGGATTGATTTTGATGAGCCTAGATCATTGGAGGAGGGCATCCAGAAGCTAAAGCACTGTTATGAACAATCAAAGTGTAGGTCCGAGACCAAGCCAAACTAGAAAGGTAGTGCAAAGAACAAAGGAAAATGGGATAAGAAGTGAGTAAGCCCTAAGGATTCGGGTAATAAATAAAATATAGTTCCATATAATAAGTTTAATGCATTTGAAAAAGGATAGGGATATCGATATGAGGAGCAGAACAAGGACGCAGGTTGGAAACCTATAGAGTGTTGCACTTGTGGCAAAGATCATCGCAAGAGATATTTTCGACAAAATCAGGGTGGTAGGGATCAGATATATAGTGCACAGAGGTTTATAATATTGGGGATGTTGGTCAGAGCGTTCCTCATATTTATGTAACATTGGATAAAAAACAGGCAGGCCATCAAGCATCAAGCATTGAGATGGACGATAATATTTATGATCAAGTTATTTCTATTATAATTGACCCTGGATCTAATTGTAGCTATTATAGTCCTGACTTGGTGGATAAGTGTGGTATGAGTAAAAAATTGCATGTAGAATCTTGGTTAGCTGAGTTGGCTACAGGTATGAAGAAGTGAGTTCATCATTGGGTAAAATCGTGTGCATTTGATTTTAATGGTATGCTTATTGCATCACATTTGAATGTATTACCATTGGGATCATACATTATGTTGTTGGGCATGGATTGGTTGTACCTTCATAGAACGAAGGTGGATTCTTATGAAAAAGGCATTGAGTGCTTGGATCACAATGGGGAACCGGAATTCTTACCTGGAAAGAAGATAGTCACATCAGTTAGGATGGTAATAACTATGCAGGCTAAGTGTAGTCACATGAAAGGGTGTGTATTATTCGAAGCCCACATTTCTAGTGATAAAGGTAACGAGGTTGAGTATGAATATGTTATGAGCAGGTATCCATTTCTACAAAAGTTATAGGATATATTTCCTGAGGATATTTCAGAGTTTCCACGTCACAGGGAGGTATAATTTTCTATTGAGTTGGTGCCAGGGGCAGCGCTGGCATTAAAGGCACCCTACAAGATGAGTACACTTAAGTTGGTAGAGTTGAAGCTGCATTTGAAGGAAATGTTGGATAAGGGATACATTAGGTCAAGTGTATCACCATCGGGTACACTAGTACATTTTCTGAAGAAGAAGGATGACACTCTCAGATTATGCATCGATGAAAGGGAGTTTAACAAAGTGACCATCAAGAACAAGTATTCATTACCAAGGATTAATGACTTGTTCGATCAGTTGAAAGGAGCAGCATTGTTATCAATTATTGATATGAGATCCAGATATCACCAGGTACGCATTAAAGAGGTGGACATTTACAAGACAACTTTGAGGACCAGGTATGGGAATTATGAGTTTGTTGTAGTTCCATTCGGTTTGACTAATGCTCCAGCTACATTTATGTGCTTGATGAATAATGTGTTGTGTCCATATTTGGATAAGTTTTTTATTATGTTCGTCGATGGCATATTGGTATATTCTAAAAATGAGGAAGAACATGTCGATCATTTAGTAACAACGTTGAGTTTTTTGAGAGACATCGGTTGTATGCTAAGATCAACATGTGTGGTTTCTTTCAGACATAGGTACACTACTTGGGACATGTTCTCTCTAAGAGGGAATTGCAGTACATCCATAAAATATAAGGGCCATCTTGGAGTGGGTAGTTCTTAGAAATGTTGATGAGGTGAGATATTTCATGGGGTTGGAAAGCTATTACAGGAGGTTCATCAGGAACTTCTCATAGATTTCTTATCCTATCACATCATTGCAAAGAAAAGGTAATAAGTTTGAATGGACAGAGAAGTGTGCGGCTAGTATTGAGCAGCTCAAGTAGTTGTTGACACATGCACTAGCGTTAAATATTATAGATACAGAGAAAGAGTTTGTAGTATGAAAATATGCTTGCAACAAAGGAATTGGTGGAGTCCTTATGCAAGATGGATAGGTGGTATGCTATGAGCCACAAAAACTGAGTGAGCATGAGTAGAACTACCCCACACATCATCTTGAGTTGGCAGTGATCATACATGCATTGAAGATTTGGAGGCACTATCTTCTGCGCAGGAGGTTTGTGTTGATGATTGATCATAGTGGTTTGATGTATCTATTTAACCAACCGAACCTGAATTGTAGGAAGGCTCAGTGGTTGGCCACAATTAGTGAGTTTGATTTTGAGATCAGGTATATCAAGGGTAAAGAGAACAGGGTGGCAGACACTCTTAACAGGTGGATATAGATAAATTATTTAGCAATTATGAGCTCCTATGGGACAAAACAGCATATGATCTTGTAAGTAGGTTAGCAGGATGTCAAGTATATGGAGATTATGCACAAGTTGCAGTAGAGCACAAGTACAAGTACATGTGGCAGTACAGGTATAGGTATAGGCATAGGTAGTAGTACAAGTACATGTATAGGTAGTAGTATAGGTATATGTATAAGTAGTGGTACAAGTACTTGTATAAGTTTAGGTGCATATGACGTAGACTATTTCCTTAGAGTAGATGGATTGGTTAGATTCAGAGACAAGATATATGTGCCAGATAGTAGTGAGATCAAGAAGGTGATCTTGAAGGAGTTTCATGTGAAACCATATTCAAGTCACCCAGGCTATCATAAGACATGACCATAGTGAAGATATTTTATTATGCGGAAAATCTAAAGATGTAGCAGAGTTTGTGGCTAGGTGTTTTAATTGTCATAAGGTGAAGGAGGAGTGTAAGCATCCTGGTGGATTGCTACAATTGATTCTAGTTTCTGAAGGGAAATGGGAGGTCATTTCCATTGAATTCATCATAGGTTTTCCGAGGACAGTGAAACAACATGATTCCATCATGGTTGTTGTGGAAAAGTTGATAAAGGTTACACACTACATTCTAGTGAAGTCTACATTCTCAGCTAGCAATGTAGCACATGTATTCATCAAAGACGTGATCAGATTGCATGGGATTCTAAAGAATATTATGTCAGACAAGGATTCAAAGTTCACTTCCATGTTTTGGAAGGAGTTGTTTGCAGGTTTGGGCACAGAGTTGGCCTTCAGTACAACTTATCATTTGCAGACAAATGGATAGACAAAGAGGGCCAACAGGATATTGGAGGACATGTTGAGGATGTATGTGATGCATCAGCAGAGAAAGTGGGAAGATTATATTCCGCTCGTAGAGTTCGCTTATAACAATGGGTACTAGGAGTCCTTACGGATGAGTCCCTTTGATGCATTGTATGGGTGGAGGTTCAATACTCCCATCAGTTGGAGTGATCCAGTTAATAGGTTGTTGATTAAACTAGACATGTTGGCAGACATGGAATAGGAAATGAAAGTAATCAAGAAAAATTTGAAAGAAGAACAAGATAGGTAGAAGAGATATGTAGATCAGAACAAGTTTTTCAAGGAGTTCAACGTTGGGGAGCAAGTGTACTTGCGCGTCAAACCAAAGAATAGATCCTTACAGATCGGATCATGTGCCAAGCTAGCAGCACAGTTTTGTGGACCCTTTAGTATTATTGACAGGATTGGGCTAGTAGCCTATTGACTTGCACTGCCTCCAACGGTGAAAGTCCATGATGTTTTACTTGTGTCACTGCTTAAGAAGTATGTTAAATATGTTGAGCATGTGATTGACTTGTATGTATTGCAGGTGGAACCAGATGGAGATTTCTAGTCAGAGACTTAGTATATATTGCAGAAAAAGGTGCTCATGCTTCAGAACCAAGAAATTGAGTAGGTTAAGGTGAAATGGAAGAAATTTGTGCCTACTTAAGTTACATGTGAGATGGTGGGTCAGATGCGGACTATATATCCTTTCTTGTTTTTTGGTTGAGGCAAAGCAATTTTGGTATGGTGTTTTTGTATATGTCTTGGTGTATGTTTTGGTACATGTTTAGGTGATGTTTGTTATATGTACATATGTATATGGATGTAAATAATGCCATGAACTATGTTATAAAGCTCCAATAAGCGGTATGGGTGTCATGTCATTATGATGGTATACTTGTTATGTTTTCATTTTGGTTTTCTTCTCAGTAGGTTGATCATTGTAAATACTAAAACGAGCTAATTTATAAATTTCCATCAACAGTATGTTTTTCGTACAACAATCTTGTGGTTATAGGTGTTGCCGAAGACTGAGGACGTTTTTCCCCAAGGGGGAGGGTTTTGTAATAGCCTTGGTGAAAATTCCATTTAACAAAAGCAATAAAGGAAAAATAATAACCATGGTCGATGGGTCACTTATTCCAAGTTGAATGTTGGGCATGACATCCTAGTGTGGGTGTTCATTGGTTTATTTATGGCTAAGGAAATTGGCAAAAGAAAAATGGTATTTTTGGCACATTTATTTATCAAAATAAAGGAAATTAAGAGAAAATGGAGGTGAAAGGTCACAGGTTGCATGTGAGGAGGAAATTGAAGGAAAACAATGGAAAATGAAGAAAATAGAGGCCTAATTGATAAAAAGGCATCTAAGGATCAGTTGGTAACCTTTTGTGAGTTCAGTTTTGGAGCTCTCTCATTATTCTCTCTCTCTCTCTCACTCTTGGACACTTACCGTTTTCTTTGAGAACTCTTGGAGTGTGTGGCATACTTGGAGTTTTGGAGCAAGAATGCAAAGGAAGCGTAGGAAAGCACAAGATGACGTGAGGATCAACAACTACAACATGTTTTTCTTATAGGTATCGAGTTTCATGTATGTTTTCTTCACTAGTTTTGGCATGTATGGAATATGCATGTGGTTTATTAGTCATGGTCTACCACTCACATGGAGGATTTCTTGGACTGACAGTGGATTTTCCTAGCCTTTCCATTTCCCAGATAGCCATGGTGATTGTGGATTTATTTCCTTGTTTTGTTTTGGTTGTTTCTCATATTTCCTTTAACTTGGGTTGAGTTACTAGTTCTTGGAATCCCTGGTTGGAAAAACACTCTAGAGCGCGTGTAACAACTCGGGTTGAGTTACTAGTCCTCAAATCCTTCGTTGGAAAAATGCTCTTGAATCCCTAGTTGGGTTGAGTTACTAGTCCTGGAAGCCCTGGCTGGAAAAACGCTTTGGAAGCCTGGAATAAAGTGTGGGTTGAGTTACTGGTCTTGGAAGGCTTAGTTAGAACAAACACTCTCTAGCCTTGGAAGGCCTGGGTAGAGACCAATATGATGATGGTTTTGTGATGTCCAACTATGAGGTGGAATCATTGTTTGATGGGTTGAGGTGGTTGGCCTCTTGAAGCATTGGATAGTTTTGGATTGATGTATTCTATGATATCCCACATTCATGCTTGGGATATGGCACATGGGTAGACAACTAAAGATAAATTTGGCTCAGCCATTCTACGGTCGGGTGGAATGTGGAAGTCCCATCCGGGGTTTGAATTTTGCATCATGAATATGAGGTTATTACTCCTTTTATTTCTATGAGTATTATATTGGTTCCTATGTGGATCATAAGTTTGTGATTTCCTTGATATTTCTGTTGCTATTATTGTTGGTTATGTATATGTTTTATGAGAGTAGCTATGTATGACTCTCATCATGTTTTTGCCTGTAAATTAGTGGACAATGTATATATGACCCAATGGATGAAAATGTAGCTAGTTTGTTGAGGCATTATGTCTCTTAGGGATTCTCAAATGATTATGAGATCCCTATGCTTAGATATGTTATTTAAACATATATATTACATGTTTGTGATATGTTTGACGAAATTCTTGTCATGGATAGTAGGGGTCTAGTAAAGGGCTTGTTCAAGTATTTTCATTTGCATCATTGTTTCCTTGTTATCTTTGTGTTCTAAAGGTGTCATTGAATTCTAGGTGGTGACTTGGGATATGGGCTTGAAAAAGTGGCTCAAATCCCAGGGACATTGGCCCAACACTAAGAAAAATAGCCCATGGATGTTGACAAGCCTTGTCATGAGAGTGTCAAAATCCCTCTGCACATTTTCACGCCCATAGCATGGGAGCGTCCAGAGGTCAAGAGGTCAAGAGGTCTAAAACCTTAGTGGGACCTAGGGGTTGGTTACCATAAATGTTGGGATGGTTCTCAAGGGTCCCGTAGCTCATGCGGAAGGGATGTATGATGTGTTTCCATCGATTACATTTCCTTAAGGTCACATTGGAGTTTGAATCCAATCATAGTAGCCTCTCATCACATGTTTACCTGGTTGGTCGGTTACTTGGGTAGATGTGGCAGGAGCGTGTTACACAACCACGCTCCCAAATTTTGCATATGCTTGGATTTTGGAGCCTCCCTTCTTATCCATAATAGCTTATCTCACACTTATATAGGTATTCATGATTCAACTGAGACTTATCTTTTCATTTTTTATTTTGTTTTATTACTTATCTAATTCTTCTAAGTCACAAACTGATCTCCCAACTTGTTCTCACAGTCGTTCGAGCTTGCCTCTAGAAACTACGCAATCCTTGAGGGAAAGCAACCTTGATGATGGGATTTTCATTTTCCTTACTTCCAATGAGCCTTGAGCTTAGAAACTGTGGGGTCATGGTAGGCAGCCCAACACTGAGCCCAAAAATTGCACAACCCTCAGTGAACTCAAAAAATGTGCAGTGCACTGAGCCAGAAATTTTCCCAGTTCCCTAGAACTGCACAGTCTTTCCCGATAATGCACATGGAAAGTTTCTAAGACAAATAAATAAAGCATACCTAAAAAATAGGGATCTATTTTTAGCATCCCGAAAGAAGAATTTTCACTATTTTTAGAAACTTCTTCCAAGTGTTGCTTTTTCCTTGATTTTAGGCATGCACATCATAAACACTAATTTATCTAAATCTATTTAATTGATGCTTCTAGATTTCATTTTCACACTAAATCTTGGATCTCCAGCATTCTTGATGAGATGAAGGAACCTTTGGTGTGATCATCGTCACTTTTTCGACTAAGTTTTTTTTTTATCATCTTTTTCCACTTTTCTATTACTTTTTGTTGTTTGGAATATTTGAGTGTTGTTTCAGTTGTTTCTCTTCATGGTTTTTGATGTCTTGACTTTTTTAAACTTGTATAAGTGTTGTTTTAAGTTTTAGATTGCCTTTTCCAAGTGTCACATTAATTTTCTTTTTTTTGCACCTCTCCTTACTTACTTCATTTTCCTTCCAATTGATTAATTTCTACAAATGATTCACATGCATTTACTTTCACTTAGTCATATTTTCACTCATCTTCACACTATCTCTTAGATCTGCTCATTTTCCACACTTCTCTTGGGCATATCTAGGTTTCTCTTGGTTGGTTTTCACTTTGCCCAGCTGACACTGCACAATCCTAAGACTCAAGCCACAAGCTTGGCCTTTGGAATTGTGCAATGAGAATTCCAAGCTAGCTCCAACTCCACACTGCATAGATCCAGGAGCTAGTTTGTCTGCTTAGATACTGAGACTGCATAATGTCTAGTCTTTCTGAGGTCTCTGATAAGGGCGAACTACACATTTCACATTTTCAACCATCAAGCTTCCACCTTAGCTAATGGGATTATGTAATGCATAGTTCCCATAAGCAGCCAATCCCTCTTACGCAAAACAACTATGAAAGCTTCCTCATCTGATGCCTAGTTTTCTACTTGAACTTACCTTGTAAGTAGATTTTATTTCCATGAGTGTCCTTTCTATCCCACACGTACAACAATTGTTGTGCACCTCTCCAATAGTCACTGTTACCATGGCATATAAGAGAGTTTCTTCAAAGGAAACCATTGAGAGGGGTATTGGGGAAGTAGTTAATAAAACATCAGTTGATCTTCCATTGTAGGAGGATACTTAATTGTTTATAGAAAAAAATCATCATCGACATGGTAGCAGGTTACAGATGATTTTGCAAAGGACTTTGAGGCATACTTAGAGGATCGACACATTTATCTTAGAATCTAGTAGTCTTAGATATACAAGTTTGCATGCAGGTATCCATCCTTCCTATGTGTATATATCATCAACTAGATTGTCTCACACATTGATGAGAAAACCATGACATTGATAACTTCCAGTGGACAAAATCTTTGCACCTTCTGGGCATAGTAGAGCACATGGACTCACTCTTCTATGCTAGCCAAAACTATGTGAACACAAGATGGATTTTCAAACACTAGGGGAAAGAGCCATAATAGTTTCGATAGACACCCACCCATGTGTACAAGACAAAGACCCTCAGGAAGGCTTGCCAGCTTTTGGTTAGCTTTGCTTGTAGGATCCATGGTCAAGAGAGCACGAAAACCTTTCCTGAAGGGTGGGTAGTCTTATTGGACCAGTTGGGGAATGATGGGATGTCACTCAACTGGTCATATATGTTGGCTCAACAACTGAAGGCTCATGTATCACAAGCTCACAATATTCCAAAGGGTAAGCGAGAAAGGTTCTATATGTATACATAATTACTAGACGCAATCTATGCACAAAAAAATTCCCTGGCATGAATAGGAAAGGGACACTAGGAGAAATTGTCATGCACATGTATTGCAATTTATTTTAGAATGTGGTTATTGAGGAGAATGGAATGGCTAACTAATCACTTCAACATCCCATTGTACAAGTTTATCTTTGAGGAAGATCCACCTTGCAGGTTGCAAGATGCGATGGAGGCATTAGCAGACAACACAGGTTGGTATGCCTCACCAGGTGGCACCTTCATTAGATATTTTGGATGAGAGAAGCATTTGCATGTCTTACTAAGATATGCCACTAACAAACTCATCATGTAAGAAGTATCAGACCATCTCACCATAGGATTGTCAGTAGTGATACACAGGAAGAAGAAATCACCATGGCCCACTCTTCCTTTGTAAATTGGACTATACGAGATAAAAAGCTTGGAAGTCACGGATGTTGAGGCTAAGGAGATAGTGAAATGTGAATTCGACCATCTCACCATAGGATTGTCAGTAGTGATACACAGGAAGAAGAAATCACCATGGCCCACTCTTCCTTTGTAAATTGGACTATACGAGATAAAAAGCTTGGAAGTCACGGATGTTGAGGCTAAGGAGATAGTGAAATTTGAATTCGACACTCGAAACTTTAATCTGTATGATCCCCGTACTATTTGCAATGACCACTATACGAAAGATAACTTTACTTAGATTGGGAGAACAAAGCTACAAAATGAAAGTAGATCCTCTTCTCATGAAGGCAGATTTGGCAGTAAAATAAAAGAGAAACAAAAGGGTGGAGAGAGTAGGGTAGAGGAAGAGAGAAAAGTATAGGTTGTAGGAAGTAGAACTAAAGTTGCAGTAGACATAGGAGAAGCTGAAGGAAGAACAAGAGTTGAGTAGGAAAGAAAAAGAAGAGAAGCAGAAGTAGGAAGAAGAACAAAGGAAAGGCATGATGATAGATGAAATGGAACTAATACAAGCTTAAAAGAAGGAACAGGAACAACCAGTAGCTGAGGAGGAAGGTGAACAGATGTGAGATTGGGAGCTTTCTTAGTAGATTTAGTAATTGGTTGAAGTGATAGACATGGAAATGGAATAAGAGCCACAAAATGAAGTTGTTGATCTAACTCTGGGAGCACCATAGGTCATCCCTTAGTCTCCACCACCTCTAGCAGCAGAGCTATCCTTGACAAGAAAGGGTATGCTTTTCTCCTTGACAATGATACAATAATGGGTGTGTACAATCTATCATTCGATGAGTTACAAAGGAGGATTATACAGGGATAGATAAATCACTTTCCAAATCATCATGCATTAGCTTCATTCATTAGAGAAAGGGTCATAGTTTCAGACACCAGGAAGAATATAAATGCCATTATAGAACAAAAATTGGCCTATGCAGGAGCAATAAGATCAAATTTCTAGTATTTGATGATTGAGAATGAGAAACTAGCAAAAAAATTGCAGGCTTCCAGGTAAGAGACAAAGAAACTTTGAGAAGTAGTGCAAAATGAAGTTTTCACATAGATTTACTTGTAGGAGATGAGAACAACAATACTTGATGAGGTATCAACACTTGGAGAAACCATGCAGAAGCTCTATGATGGGTTTGTCACCGTACATAAAGCAATTATCTATTTTCATGGCTCACAGCAGTAGAGAAAATAGTTTTCTAAAACTGCCAAAAACACACAAGTTTTCATTACCTATGTGCAAGAGTGGAAAATGTGGTATAGAGGGGTCTCACTTCACTTAGTGAAGAAAATGAAGCCACATACAGAGTTGGAGAAAGCGAAGGTTTGAATATTAATTTAGAAGAACGAGCATCTCGCCTCATTCATTGGGAGCATTCAAGCCTCATATGTATGGTTGTTCGGTAGTTTGGATGTCTTGGTGAGAATGCACTAGATCCCATCAGTTAGTTCCTTCAACAAAGACAAATCGAAGAACCAAGTTCGACAAGAAGTTGAACAGTACCTGGAGCAACTGAGACAGAATGCCACTAGGGAAGATTTGGAGCTAAACAAACATAACATGTAGAATTTCATTGGTGTTCTTGTCAAAGTTTGAACAATGTTTCTTATGCTTCAAAACGAACTAGACACAGGTTCCAAGGAAGTGTACCCAGATGCCATGGAGGCTAGAGTCTACTTCCAGTAAGACAATGTTATGTTGTTTGTGGAAATCATCACATAGTATCAAGCTTGGCACCAATATGTGACCAAGAAGTAGCAAGTGGAGGTTATTGAGATAGACTTCACCCAAACTCCAGCATCATAGTGTTGTCTCTTGTTAGGCTTCAAAGTTGTCTCGACCATATTTTGTCTTATATGGGTACAAGTGTAAAATGTAATATTATTTGTAACTATGTTGTAAGTGAAATTCCAAGTGTCGATATTGGAATATGAAAAGTCATCATGTAATGTAATGTGTCATTTCATAAAGAAGTTGAAGTGTCATGAGGGTAGTCCAAAGGTCACAAAGGGGAGTTAAATATTCACCCCTTCTTGTTATAAATATAACCTCATAACTCATGTAATAGGCTTTTGGGAGGCAAGAATTTGGCTAGGCTTAGGATTAGGAAGAGCTTGGGAGTACTGTGAAGAGCCTTGGCTTCTCCACAATGTAGAGTGAGTATACTTCTTTCTAGGAGAAGGTGTTTTTAACTGTAATGTTCCACTATTAGGGCTAATGGTCATCAATTTGTGTATGTATGAATGGAAATTTCACTTATAATAATAAAATCAGAGACAACATGCTTTCATGCATATGTTGTGAATATAGTAGGATTATTCTTGTTGTATTTACAATGTATGCTATTTAACTTACACATATTATTATGAACTATTTCGTTTTCATTTGTATGAATCTTGTTGAATGCATGTTGTTGTATTAACTCATCACTTTAACTTGTGGAATATTCCTCATCTTAGCTTGTGATGTCATTTCACTCATGTGTTCCTTTTAAGCTATGTATTGTTATAGGCTTCGAAGGGGCACACTTCCTCTTCCCTTGATGTGTTGGAACCTTCATGCATCGCACTTGACTCATCGCATGGTCACACACTTGCTCTCACCCAAATTTATCACACCTCCCTCCGCACGTTTCCATGATCAAGGCATAACATTACCACCCATTATTGGGACTCCTACTCCAAACGGTGTGAGGTCTAGTTGGGACTTCATATCGGGGAGATCCCCTGAATATTGGTAGGTCCAATACCGTTAACATTTCTGGCTAGAAGGAGGGCTAGATGACAAGTTGAACCCTTGAAGTTTGTTTTGAATATTTACACTCATTTAGTGACTTCTCACCAAATCATAGCCTCGACATGTTTTTTCAGAAACACAAATCTCAAAGTGCAGGCGATAATTATTGATAACTTGTCCAATTTGAAATTCAATGGCGAGGGTGAAACAACCTTATTTTATCACACCACATAGTTTCTTGATTTATGCACAAATAAAACTAACATGGTGACGATGTTGGTTGTAGGTTTTTCATTCTCATGTTCGAAGCGAATGTGTGAGAATTGTGCAACACATTTCCTAATGCTTGCATTCAATCTTTCAAACAAATTTTCATAGACTCATGTCGTTTTTTCGATCTATATGATCATAAAGCTCTTAATAAGAAAATTTTGAATTTACAAAAATGACATGATGAACCTGTTCAGGATTTTAATGATGGTTCCATCCATTATTACTTTGAATTTCCTAAAGCTGAAGTTGATTGGTCATTCTTGGTAGACATATTTCTATATCTTGTTCACATTTCCATAAATCCATAAGATTTAGAATCTTTTGAGCCTCCCCCAACACACCTCACTGTTAGAGATTCTAAATCTAAGATAGACAAGGTCACTGTTCCAAGTGACCCTTCATACCCTTCTCATCAAGCAACTCTAGTTCCAGAGGTCGAGGTGGGAGAAGTTGAGAATGAATATGTTGATCTACCACCATCTTCTCCTACCCCACATACTCAGAATGTCAGCAAATATTAGGACTATGACTCTGATGGTTGCGATGAAGTGTTATCTCCTCGTCCTCAATTCTTTGGTCCTTCTAACCCTCCGTATTTTGATATGTTGTGTTCACATATTTCAAATTTCTCTTGTGATGTTCACAAGGATCAAGTTCTAGATGGAGTTGGTGTTGAACAACCAACCCGTGATATAATTTTTATGAGTTCATGTGGGAGTCTAAAATAGAACCTATAGTCAAGGATGGCCTCCTTCTATCCACACCTCTTTTACATTATCCTAGCATTTTCCACGATTTTATCACTTACGTTCAATCTTGTGAAATTTCAGATTCTGATGTTACTACTTTCGATTGTTCGCAGAACTAATGGAATGCTAGTTTTTCATTTGAATGTGGAGAGGGCAAATATTTTCTGCTTGGTCCACCTAATCTCTCATCTTATCTTTCTAGGAAATAGAGGGTGAAATTTCTCATTCTCCATCATCCCCTCTTTATGATTCCTCGGATAATGAGGATTCCTTTGTTTGTGATCTTGAACTTTCTGATCGTAGTTGTCATAATCTCTTCATCGATTCATTCGATCATGATTCTAATTTTCCCACTGTTGGTATTTCTAAGCCATTGATCTTTGGTGATCCATCTTCTGATGAAGTGGAACTTCCCCAAGTTGTCGAGGCACTTCAGCCTGAGCTGATGGTTATATCAGGTTCTCATAACCTTGAACTGTGCGACTTTGGATTAGAACTATGTTGAATATTTCTAGGCTCCTCATCACTCTATTGTACACATTGAAAAGCAATCTAGTTTATAATTTTCTCATACTCCAACTATATCACATAATCCTATCACTCGTTATTTGGAGGAGTTGTATGTAGAAATCACTTTTGTAAAACAAAATTTTTCCTCTTTCTTCATGTTTTCTCATTTTTCAAGTTCAAATGTTTGTGCTTTCTTGTCTTCAACTCTCAATGTGTTTGGGAACTATGGTAGATCCGTAGAGTGCCTTGCATGTGATTTTTGTTTTTACTTTTCTGTGGATGCATTCATGCCTCAAGTGTTCTGGTTTGTATTGGCTTATATTTCTTGTTTGTTGGTATGCCTATATATCTTTATTGACATGCATTCCCTCGCTTACATAGGCTAGCCAATGCACTAGTGGCATCATCGAAAGTATCACTTTACGTAAGTTTGGCCTATGCTCTATTTTGTGTAGGAGTATGAGTATTTTTTATTTTCTTTGTTGTTTCTTTCATTTTCTTCACTCTGTTTCGTTTTTCTCTCTTTGCTTCTTTCCTTTCATTTGTTTTCTTTTCAGTTGAATGTTAGCTTTTGCATGATATCATGTTTGGATTCTTAGACATGAGAAGTGAAGTCTAGGAGAAAGTTGTATTGCTACGAATGCTTGGTTATCTATCTATTCCCTCTCTTTATGTCAATCTTGCATTTATTCTAGTCAATGATACCTTGATGGAAAATACATTCATTTCAAAGAGAGTCATGGTGAAATCATGATGCTTTCACTTTTAACTAGTACCACCTACTCTAATCGATCATCTAATTTTGGTTAACCCTTGTCAACTAAGTCAAGTAGAGTAAGGAGAGAGGGAATGTTGGAGTCACAATTGTCGTCACACCAAAACCCATAGGTGTTAGTAAATAGATGCATCACTAGAGTTAACAGATCCATAAGAGGTGGTTAAGCACATGCAGTGAAACATACGAGGAGTTTTGGTTTATCCAATGTCCAACAATCTCCCCCAAAGCACAACCCATGTGTGATTTGAACTCAAGACCTTTGGATTCAATACCACTTGTTGGAGTCACAATTGTCGTTACACCAAAACCTGCAATTGTTGGTAAACAGATGCATCACTAGAGTTAATGGATCCATGCGAGGTAGTTAAGAAAATGTTGAAAAACACACGGGGAGTGCTGGTTTATCCAATGTCCAATAATTGGTATCAACTTTTATTCAAACATCTATTATTAACTGGTATTAATGTATTTGAAATAAACTGTTATTCAATGTTATCATTGATGTCAATACGGCATTATTTGTGATGGAAAATTTTTGTGATCCGTGATATTTCCCTAATATGCCCATTGATCATAATTCCCTAGTGATGAAAGTTCCTATAAAGATTCCATAACCTCATGTATATTATGATATCCTTTCTCTTGATAAAGAAGCCCTAAAAACCATGATGATGTCCTTAATCTAAATAAAGGATTCTAAGATGCCCATGATACCATTTTACATAAACGATTGATGTATAATCTTTAAGTGCCATTTATGTGACTAAAATACAAGCCCTTAACCTAAAAATATGATGTATTTACCCTTGATGGATACTACACTATTAGAGGACTTAATGACATATGATGACATACATGAATGACTACACTTGATGATGACATATATGATGAAACATATTATTGTGTGACATTAACATTTTTATTAAACCAAAGTTAAATTTGGCCTTTGAATAACAATCCATTAACAGAGTAATAAACTTTGGAAACCTTTCAACCAAAAGTCAAAAATGAAAATATATCATAACGTATATAATAAAACCCTATCAGAGAAATATCATATCGATGTTTTACTGTCTGTCACCACTCAAAACTTCCGATCTCCAATATGTGATATCGTATAACCTTTGGTTTTCTCTTATGTCTGATACGCGGACCCAACTTGATTTAAATTAATGATTTAATTATCAAATCGCATATGCGACTTTATCAGAAATTTTGAAATGCCACCTTTGATAATACCTAATCTCTGATTTCTGATATGGTTGCAGATATGATTGGCTTTATCATAATGTTTTTAATATAAAATCACGTCCTCTACATCAAAACTTTCTTATATCGCGTGTTTTACAGGTTGTGTCATGTTAAAGCTTCTGATACCCATCCACATCCGCCACTAATGAAACTTGATGAAGGATTATATGACATAGATGACATGGATAGTTGTTGAGGGCACTCTTATTTCAATAACAATGACAAAGAAAAAAAACAAATTGACATCTAGGAAACTTATGCCCTATATCTCATGTTTGCCTCCCTCCAAGGGTCACATCCCTTCATTTTCCTAAGATAATGCAGATAAATATAATCACATAACTTTATTTAAAATCACCTTTTTCAGTCAAGCAATTTTAGAGATATCTATAGGAGGTCGAGGAGAAGGAAAATGTTATTTTGGGGGAATTATTTTTAGGACAATATTGTGTTAAGGGGCTAGATGTCTTGCGCATAACCACTTGCATACTCAGCAAGCTAAAGTTATAGGCAGTAAAACTCAAAAAAGACTTGGAGAAGAATCATAGAACAGGGATATACCCTCGTACACCATCACAACTTGTACAGTGCTCAAACACTCATAACTATAGTGATATCTCAACAAGCTCGAACAAGTGTTTTTGGCTTGAACAAACCCATATATTCTTTACTTATGAACTCATACTTGTGGAGGGAGGGCTAATCAACTCAGAGTCTCACACTTTATCAACAAACTTCACCACAATCAATCCTAATCATCTCGGGCTCACACCTCTTGTAACACCTAGTAGACTTAGACTAGTGTCCTGTGGAAGAACTTTTATACCTCAAATTGTGGATTTGGTGGCTTAGAATTGTTGGAGAACTCAGTGCTAGATAGTGAGTAGAATTTCGAGAAACCATCCATGTGTAGAAGATCTGTATTTGGAGATCTTGAAGATCAATTAATCTCAAAATAGTTTTTGTAGCTCAGATTAAGGGAAGACAGTCAACTATAGGATCTTGGACTATAGAAAAAACTTGGCCTAAGGTTGACACAGTAAGAACAGGGATATGGTGAAATATTGGATAAGTGAAGTGATCCTTGCAAACCTTTTTATCTTTGAACTATCTTGGAGCAGCCTTTAAGCATGAGTATTGAAGACCTTGAGGCAAGACAATCATAGCATTGAATATCTTTGTGAAGCAACATATTGAAGATTCTTGGAGGAATCCTTGGAGATCATGATGCATCGTTGAGGTCATCATGAGGTGACCTTAGAGATGTTTTTTTGGATACGATGAATAAAAGTGTTGAAACCTTGTAAGAATACAAATTTGTCATTCATGAAGTAATTTAAAGGAAGCATTGTTGAAGATAGGCAGGCCTCAGTGAAGAAGATAATGGGATCCATGAACAATAATCAAACACATATTGACGAATTGAAGCTGAGGGTTGGATCCATAGAGGTTGGAGCCTCATGGGATAGGGTTGGTGGCTTGGAAGATAGGGTTGGAGCCCTAGAGGATAGGATTCCTCAAGAACACCAAGTTGGAACCTATACCAAAGATAGGGTTGGAGCCCTAGAGGTCGGTGCCTTAAAGTGACAAGTTGGAGCTTTTGGAAGTCCAAGTCAGTGCTTGGCAAACTATAGGTTAGAGCTTGAGAGATTGAAGATTGGTGTACTCATCTAGGGTTGTAGCCCTACACATTATTGTATTGAATTTATTGTAATGAAGAGATTAATAAAAGTATTTATTCTTATTGTTCATTTTGTGTTCTAATTATAAGTAATCTAATTGGAAAAATAACAATTGAAAAGAAATAATGATTCACTCCCCCTCTCAGTATTTCGAACAATTTGTATCAGAGCCAATACCTTCACTCAAATCCTAACAACTTGAAGGTAGGTTGTTAGAACACAAATAGAAAAGCCAAGGAATAAAGTCTCAAATCCTTGTAAATATGTCCCTTCTTCAACCATGAAAATTGATGACAATCAAATTGGGAGAGTTCCATTGTTCAATGCAAACTTTGATATATGGAAGGTGAGAATGAGGAATTTCTTAATGGCTCAAGTTGTTGACATATGGGAATCAATGATTACTGAAAGCATGATGGAACGAAATCCCAAAGAGTATAATGCAAGAGCGATGAAGGAAATATTAAATGGGATACCAGTTACTATAAAGGCCAAAGTGGAATTATGTTCATAAGAGGAGGATACGTGGGACAAAATTCATGATCTTGACTCAAAAGGAGCATTGATGATAACTACTAGTCAAGAAGATGATGGAACCAAGAGGGAAGTCCAGAACCCATTAAGGAAGCTAAAAACGAGAGTGAAGATATCCAAGCCAAAGAAGACCTATAAGATGAAGAAACTAAAGAAGAATTTTAAGAAAATCGCATGGAAAAAGTTATAGCTGCCCTAGAAGAGATTAATAGTTTGAAAAAGGAAAATGAGGATCTTAAGAAGAAATTACAAGATGGTGACCATAACCTTGACAGGAAAAGAAAGGAAGTTGACCTATTCAAGCTTCAAGTTTAGGAAAGAGATAAGGATCTCACCAAACTAAAGGAGGATTGTCACCAAAACAATAAAAGACATCGTGAAGAAGTCATATCCATGACTAATCAATTGGATAAACAAAGAAAAAGGAAGAAACTTTTTCAAGCCACCTTCAACAAAGACCCAAGATATTGAATGAACTTGAAGTAGAATTTGGTCAATACAAGGAATAGGTATCCTCGCTTAGATCTCAACTAGAAGAAGCAAAGAAACAATCACAAATTGTTGAGAAGGTGATCAAAGCTTTGGCACTCATAAAAGGACAAGTTGATGATGCATAAAAGGAAAGAAACACCATGATATGCCAACTAGAAGAAAAGGATGATGCCATCTCCAAATTAAGATCACAAACCTCTACACTTAAGGCCTAATCATGTGAAGAAAACAAGATGAAGAAAGAAATGAAGATTAGTCTATCAAAGAAGGATGAAGAATGAAAGAAAATGAAGGAAGAAATTGTCTTTCTTAAAAAGGAATTTGACTTGTTGAATAAGAACTTGAGGGGTTCTCAAACCTTAGATGACATCTTACGTCATCAAAGATATCCTCTTGATAAATCAAGTCTTGGCTACGCAAGTAAACCCTCAAATAAGAATGATACAAACCCAAATGCTTCAAAAAAAAGGATGTGGAAAAGATTGGAAGAAATGTTGACACTCCAAGTTCCAACAAAGGTAAGGAGAAGAGTCCTACTCCAACAAGACTTTCAAATGGTGTAAAGAATGCAAGAGGCAATGGATATCATCGAAAGATCCAAAGACAAAATGACTTTAGAAGTACATAAAGGAAATATCCATCCTCTAGGTACCAAAGTATATTTTTTGGTTATTACTATTCTTGTACAAACTTTGGGCATATGGAAAATAATTGTAGGGAATACCACATAAAAAAATATAATGGTCCCCATCAATTTCCCAAAAGAAACTTTTTAGGAACAAATTATGATTCCTCATTCATGAAAAAGATGGAATGCTTAAAATGTCATAAAATTGAACATATGGTTCATGATTGTAACTTGATATGTGTCCCTAAGCAAGCTAAAAACATGAATACCAAGCAAGAAAAGAAAGTTACACAAGTATGGAGAACGAAGCAAATTAGATCTGAAAGTCTCTTGAACACTCAAGCCAGCAACATATGTTGTTGATTTGATGAAGACATCTTTGGTAGATGTAATATTCCATGTGTTTTATGATGTGACTCTGCCAAAAATAAGTAGACCATGCATATGGTTAGGGGGAGTTTGTGATTCTTGATCATTCTTGTAGAATCTCTCTGTGAAAGGGCCCTATGAAATGCTTGATGAGTCACACATGTTAGGGTCCTATAATTTATAGGATCTCAAAGTGATTGAGTATTTTATATTCCATGTGTTTTATGATGTGACTCTGCCAAAAATAAGTAGACCATGCATATGGTTAGGGGGAGTTTGTGATTCTTGATCATTCTTGTAGAATCTCTCTGTGAAAGGGCCCTATGAAATGCTTGATGAGTCACACATGTTAGGGTCCTATAATTTATAGGATCTCAAAGTGATTGAGTATTTTATCTTAGAAATCTTATATTGTAAATAATTGTCAATCTGCAAATGATTTCCAAATAAAATAAAAATAGAATAAAAAATGAAAAGACAGTATTAAAAAATAGGAAAAACAAAAAACATTGAAAAAAGCATAAGATTGAACCCCACCAAAAGAAAAAAAACAAAAGGAATTGTTGGCATTATGATGCATGTGTTGTACTTGATGGAAACCCACTTGTAGCAGAACATCTCACTTATACATAACTAGATGAATCTACAGAAGAGAGATCAGATGTGACAGAACACATGGGATGCAGGGCAGCTCAAAGGAATCAGTTCAGATGTAATGTAAAATGACAACTCATTAAGTTGACAGTTCTTAGTATGGCAAGTTAGCTTTGCCATCAAGTCCAAAGGGGGAGATTGTTGGCATTATGATACAAGTGTTGTCCTTGATCACAACTCACATAGATGACAGATCATAGTGCAGTAGGTTAGTAGTAAAGAATTGATGATCAGACTACAAAGAATGAAGAAAGAAAAGTATATACGCAGGTTCACTATATACCAAGTCATGTACACATGCAGGTTCACTATATACCAAGTCACGTATATATGCAGGTTCACTATATACCAAGTAGTGTATACACACAGGTTCAGTATATATAAAGGCACGTATACACGCGGGATTGCTGATCAAAAGTCGCGTATGCATATGCACGCACTTTCATGCACAGAAAAGTGCGTACATGTGGGAAAGCTTATTTTTGGGTCTGTGGTATTTAGACCTATGGTTTTGGACCTTGGTATTGCGTTCGAAGTGTTGAACCCAGGTATTGGGTCCCTAGTATTGATTCTAAATGGTTTTGGACCATGGTATTGAGTAAGGCCTAAGACTATAAAAGGAGAAGAAGATCATTAGGCAAAGGCATTCAGAAAGTCTTGAATATCTGATGATGTATGAGATCTAGTATGCAGGTTATGGGTTCATGATGCTTTGCTTGATTTAAGCTAAGGAGGAATCTCAGCAGTTGATGGAGAACAAGATCTAAGGATAGATCAGGATCAAATGGTTTGGAATGAATCATCTCTATATGGTTTGATCATGCTTGTTCTAGATCTGTATACTGACACATGTAATGTTCTGATCTGGGTATAACTTAAGATTGAAATAGTTGCAAAGCATGAATGAATATTTACAGATGTATACATTGGTTGACTTTGATAAAAGTGCATACATACACAGGTTAGATACATCTAAGTAGCTTATACAATATTAACTATTATGTTTGAAGTTACAGGTGGTTCTGGTTGTTGATGCAAAGTCTGAGTTCTGGTGACTGTTTACTAGTGTCAGTATTTTGCATATTCAGTTTGGTTGATTGTGTTTAGCTTCAGTGTTGATGGACGAGATCTATAATGGATCGGGATCATAATGACTTATGTTTATGTGATCTGATGGACTAGATCTGGTTGCTAACGTATGTATTATCCTTCTATAAGTAATGATCTGGGTATGTCTAAAGTCAGGAAGTGCAGCGAAGTTATCAGTAAGTAATTGTTGACATATGTGCTGGTTCACTTTGGTGAAGTTGCGTATACACACTGGTTCAGCTCTTCCAAGTAGCGTATGCATCATTTCTGATGATACAGTTGGTTCTAAATATTGTTGCAGAGTTCTGCTTTGTGTTTTGGTGATTGCAGTTTGTTGACTGGGTTTCAGTGATTCAGTATTGGGTGATTCAGAGATTGATGATGCTAGTGTTGATTGATTTTGTGCTTCAATGATATTGATAGGTCCAGTATGAAAATTGGATGAAACGTGGCCTTTCAGATTATGGTGTTGTGCTTCAGGACTATCCAGTCTGAAAATTTATGAAACGTGGTACCCGGAGGATGAAAGAGAAGGTTGTAGCCTTCTGTAGGTTGGCACCTACATACTAGTACATCAGCTAGTACAAGAGCTAAGGGGGTGGTAGCTCCCTTCTAGTAGCAGCTCGAAAACGAGTGAAGGTTGGAGCATTCAGTAGGCTGGCACCTATGTACTAGTACATCGGCTAGTACAAGAGCTAAGGGGGTTGTAACTCCCTTCCAGGAGAAGGTGGAGAAGGAGAGAAGGTTGTAGCCTTCTGCAAGTAGAAGCCTGTGTACTGGTATAAGACTGCACCAGTACAGAAATATTGTACAAAAAAGTTTCTTATTAGAAAAATATAGAGACGACTTGCAGCAGGTGGTTTTCACCCACATTGGGTTTCCACCTTACATCATGGTGTTCATGTGTGCTTCTTGTGTGTGATGATCTATTCTGTTTTACTGCACCTATTTACTATTCATGTGGTTAGTAAAAGTTCTGATGCACTTACTAAAGATCAACATTTAATGGATTAACTGAATCATAAGTTTACTGGATATACACTAGTTGCATTAGACACAGTTGCGAGTACATGCAGGTTCCCTTCACTGAAGTAGCATATATGAATCTAAGTATGGAAATGAAAATGTTATAATGATTAGATAATACTGATTCACCCCCCGCATCTCAGTATTATTTCCAACAATTGGAATCAGAGCGGTCCTTTTGTAGAAGCTTGATCGCTTGAAGGAGATCCGTAGATCAATGGGAAACAAGGTTAAGAAGAAAGCACCTAAGAAGAAGAAGATATCTCAGAAGAGCTATGACAGTGGGAGAATCAATTGGGGAATATGTGGAAGAAGGACTTCAGATTCAAGATCACTTCAGAATGAAGATGAACAAGCAAAAGAGCTATCAACTATGAATTTGTTATCCTATGGTGATACATTTATCCATCCATTTGAAGATGATGAAAGTGATAGAGAAACAACTGAATTTGCTCTTATGGGTGAGCAAGAAAGATATCAAATAGAGGCAGAATTTAAAAGGCTTATAGAGAAAATTAGAGATCAACAAGATCTATTGAACAAAAGGGAATGTGCCTTCAAAGAAGAAGCTACCAAACTAAAAGCTCAACTAGAGGAAGGAAACAAGGTAAGGAAGTTATTCAAGGACAAGGAAGATCAATGTCAAAAGTTGCAGGATGAAGTGACATATTTAAGAAATGAAGTCAATGAAAGGAGCACAACAATCAAGAAACTCAGAGATAGATTCAGTTACTATTAAAGTCTTGAAGCTACGGTTCTCTCGCTAAAAGAAGATCTTGAAGAATCAAATAAGCATAATAAAGAACTTCTCCAAGCTCTTGAAAAACAAGAAAATGAAGTTCTTGAACTAAGACATCAGTTGGAATAAGGAAGAAAAACTGAAGAAAACATGAAGAAGCAATATCATGAAAAGGAGGAGCAACATCAGTTTGAGGTAAATATTCTAAAAGATAACTTAGAAGAAAAGGATAAGCTCTTATGATTTCAAGATAGTATTAAGATCTTGGATGATATTCTTAGTATTCAAAGGTCTCCTGCTATCAAAACTGGCCTTGGTTTTTATGAATCTATTGAAGATGAATCTAGCTCACAAGGAGAGGCAAGGAATTCTAATGAGAAATCTAAAATAATCAACAAGGAGATGAGAGGACAACCCCATCAATAGCCAAGGAAAGAAATTCTTCAAAGAAAATATTTTACTCCTTCGATGAATAATGTTGAATGTTATGTATGTCATAATCTTGGACATGTTGTAGCCAGATGCAGAAGAAGAATGGTTCAAGACCATCACACAAAAAGACCATCACGTTCCAGGTACTTTAAGGGATATTTCTTTGCTTGCAATATGTTTGGTCATAGAGTTGTTGATTGCTACAGAAGGAATATGAAACATGTGAGATGTTATGCATGTAACAAGCTTGGACATATAGCTAAGGATTGCAGGAACAAAGTACAGGCACCATACCAAAAGGAGAAAAGATCATCACACTTGAAGATATGGAAGAAGAAGGAAGTACAGTCAGAAAGATGTGGCACAACACAATATATAGACATAACAGATTTAGAGGGAGCTGAAAGTGTAAAACTTCAGTGTCCTAAATCTCATATGCAAGTTTCATAAAGCGAAGTCACGTATATACGCGAGTTAGTTACTGCACAGTCGCATATATGTTAGTTTGAGGAAAAGCAGTAGGGACGGGCTCAGAAAAAGGGTATGATATGGTTACAATCTGCTAATGATGTGTGGAAATGTCTTGACACTTGTAAGATGTTTTAAAGTGTTTTGATCATAAATTAATGATGATGATGCCTTGATACTCCTTGTTGATATATGCATGATCAGATCTGACAGTGAACAGATGGCACAGGTTCAGGGGAAGCATATGCTTTTAATAATGCATTGTTGGCATTATGGTTAGTATTCCTTGGTAATGATGCTTATATGGCTAAATGATATATCTTGCTATGACATGGTTATGAGTTATCTATGACAAAATATCATATGATTCTTGGGGTTACATAGTTGATGTTCAGATCAGATTTGTGGTTGATTCTCTGATGATGCATATATGGTGCTTACATGGTGATCTTCATAAGGATAAGGAGAAGTACAAAGCTTGAATACACATATTCATTACTTGATGATGAGTCACTCATATGCTGCTGTCGTCATATGCATAAAGATCATATAATATAGTTATGATGCAGGATTCCTATAGTTCTTGGTGCTCATGTGGATGAGGATTGTTGCTATTGATGATATCAAGAAATCTTAACAAATGATCTTGAGCTCAAGATACATAGTGCTGGATACATGGATGATTACTCAAAGTTGCATTGTTGGAGACATGATGATGATGAGTTCTTACCTATATAATGATAGGTTCATACTTACATATGTTGATTGATGCAGATGTTCCCAAGTGATGATACTTGGATCATGCAAATCTTCATGTTGATCAGATGGCTATGGTGTCTTTCACATATGATATAATGTGAATGAGTTCTATATGTCATATGCAGAATTCTATTCAAAAGGATGAGTTGATGCAGACATACCTTGTTATAGGTTGATGACTTATACACTAATGAACATATACAGGTTGCTGGTCTAGATGCTGTTGACAAATGCTTATGGAGCAGATCATACATTGTGTATGATAGTTGCTGATGACTATCATGATCTTATTTAGATGTTTGGTCTCTATTGTAAATGTCATGTAAAGTTCATATCAAGACTCATGATGTAATAGTTTGTCTCTATCTATTGTAGTCATTTGATGAATTCCTTTTGGTCATATGATGTAATATTTCAGTCATGTATAAACAATTGGTATCTGGTGCATCCCCACTTGGTTGGGTGGATAAGTAAATATTGGTATATCCCCACTTGGTTGGGAGATGGATGTATGTATGAGTCTTTGGTGATAGGAAGGTCATTTATGATAGAGTCATGTTCTTCTTGTAGAACATTTTTTTGCAGACCTTTCTTACAGTCAAGGGGAGCATGAATAACACTCTACAGCAGAGTAGAGATTTCAGCATGTACTCAGAGGGAGCATGGACATATTGGTACAACTTGTCATATACAAAGGGGGAGCTCAATCAGAGATTTCACCAGGTACTCAGGGGGAGTATGGATAGCGGAATGTATATCAAAGAAGAGAATATCTTGGTCCACCCTTTGCCCTTGATGTCAAAGGGGGAGAGTGACTTGGTATGGTTGTTGCCATCAAGTCCAAAGGGGGAGATTGTTGGCATTATGATGCATGTGTTGTACCTGATGGCAACCCACTTGTAGCAGAACATCTCACTTATACATAATTAGATGAATTTACAGAAGAGAGATCAAATGTGACAGAACACATGGGATGCATGGCATCTCAAAGGAATCAGTCCAGATGTAATGTACAATGACAACTCATTAAGTTGACAGTTCTTAGTATGGCAAGTTAGCTTTTCCATCAAGTCCAAAGGGGGAGATTGTTGGCATTATGATACAAGTGTTATCCTTGATGGCAACTCACATAGATGACAGATCATAGTGCAGTAGGTCAGTAGAAAAGAATTGATGATCAAACTACAAAGAATGAAGAAAGAAAAGTATATACGCAGGTTCACTATATACCGAGTCATGTACACATGCAGGTTCACTATATACCAAGTCGCGTATATACATAGGTTTGCTATATACCAAATAGTGTATACACGTAGGTTCAATATATACAAAGGTGCATATACATGTGGGATTGCTGATCAAAAGTCATGTATGCGTATGCACACACTTTCATGCACAAAAAATCATGTACAGGTGGGAAAGCTTATTTTTTGGTTCGTGGTATTTAGACCTACTGTTTTGGACCTTGGTATTGCATCCGAAGTGTTGAACCCAGGTATTGGGTCCCTAGTATTGGTTCTAAATGGTTTTGGACCATGGTATTAAGTAAGGCCTAAGACTATAAAAGGAGAAGAAGATCATTAGGCAAAGGCATTCAGAAAGTCTTGAATATCTGATGATGTATGAGATCTAGTATGCAGGTTATGGGTTCATGATGCTTTGCTTGATCTGAGCTAAGGATGAATCTCAACAATTGATGGAGAAGAAGATCTAAGGATAGATTAGGATCAAATGGTTTGGAATGAATCATCTTTATATGGTTTGATCATGCTTGTTCTAGATCTGTATACTGACACATGTAATGTTCTGATCTAGGTGTAACTTAAGATTGAAATAGCTGCAAAACATGAATGAATATTTACAGATGTATACGCTGGTTGAATTTGATAAAAGTGCGTACACACGGAGGTTAGATACATCTAAGTAGCCCATACAATATGAACTATGATATTTGAAGTTATAGGTGGTTCTGGTCGTTGATGCAAAGTCTGAGTTCTGGTGACTGTTTACTGGTGTCAGTATTCTGCATATTCAATTTGGTTGATTGTGTTTAGCTTCAGTGTTGATGGATGAGATCTATAATGGATCAGGGTCATAATGAATTATCTTTATGTGATCTGATGGACTACATCTGGTTGCTAACATATGTATTATCCTTGTATATGTAATGATTTGGGTATGTATGAAGTCAGGAACTACAGCGAAGTTATCAGTAAGTAATTATTGACATATACGCTGGTTCACTTTGGTGAAGTTACATATACACACTGGTTCAACTCTTCCAAGTAGCGTATGCGTGATTTCTGATGATATAGTTGGTTTTGAATATTGTTGCAGAGTTCTGCTCTATGTTCTGGTGATTACAGTTTGTTGATTGGGTTTCAGTGATTCAGTATTGGGTGATTCAGAGATTGATGATGCTAGTGTTGATTGATTTTGTGCTTCAATGATATTGATAGGTCCAGTATGAAAATTGGATGAAACATGACCTTTCAGATTATGGTGTTGTGCTTTAGGAGTATGTAGTCTGAAAATTTATGAAATGTGGTAGCTGGAGGATGAAAGAGAAGGTTGTAGCCTTCTGTAGGTTGGCACCTATGTACTAGTACATCAGCTCGTACAAGAGCTAAGGGGGTGGTAGCTCCCTTCCAGTAGCAGCTGGAAAATGAGTGAAGGTTGGGGAATTCAATAGGCTGGCACCTACGTACTAGTACATCGGCTAGTACAAGAGCTAAGGGGGTTGTAGCTCCCTACCAGGAGAAGTTGGAGAATGAGAGAAGGTTGTAGCCTTCTGTAGGTAGAAGCCTGTGTACTGGTATAAGACTGCACCAGTACAGAAATATTCTAAAAAGAAGTTTCTTATTAAAAGAAGATAGAGACGACTTGCAGCAAGTGGTTTTCACCCACATTGGGTTTCCACCTTACATCATGGTGTTCATGTGTGCTTCTTGTGTGTGATGATCTATTCTATTTTACTGCACCTATTTACTATTCAAGTGGTTAATAAAAGTTCTGATGCACTAACTAAATATCATCATTTAATGGATTAACTGAATCATAAGTTTACTTGATATACGCTAGTTGCTTTAGACACAGTTGTGTGTACACGCAGGTTCCCTTCACTGAAGTAGCGTATATGAATCTGATTATGGAAATGAAAAAGTTATATTGATTAGATAATACTGATTCACCCTCCCCCCTCTTAGTATTATTTCCAACAAGAATAATATTGGAAGTGTTGCAAATCTAAATGCCACTACTGATAGATAGTTTTCTTCATCATTGATAAATAAAGGTTGTGTGCAGCTTGTTTAAAATGCCACAATGACTAGTTATTTGTTTAATCATACAATATAATCATGGTTAAACATGTTTAAATTTTTGTAAATTAGACTAGAAAATAAAGATTTTCCAAATAGTTTAATCTTGGTAAATTAGTAGTTAGGTAGAAAATGACATTGATTCAACTGTTTAATCTGAATCAATAGGAGAAATAAGTGATAGGATTTAGATAGCTTTTCATTTTTTATAAAATAAAATAATGTGGGTTTGTTAGTCTAAGTGCACCCCTTAACAGAATAAAAATGTTAGTTTAGTTAAAAGGTAGGTAATTTATCACTCAAAAATTTCTGAAGGTCAAGAAGAAATCACCGAGGTAACCACAAACCTACTTTGGAGATCGGGATCTAGCCTTCCTAATCTTAGAGAGAGCTCTCTCTTTTTAATTTAACTTTGTTTAGTTATTTGATTTTAGGCTAGTTATGATTATGATTATGCTTGGGTTTTTTATTTGAATTTGGGTGGTGGGATCACTTAATTAGATGAACAGAGGGTTGCTTTTACAATTGTGCTATGGGGTAAAAATTCCAAACAAGCAAGACTGGATCAAGTTCTAAAAACAGTGTCTACAGGGCAAGATAGAGGAGTTACTACAAATCTCGAAATATTTATGGTGAAATGGTTTCCAATCGGATCTAGGGAGAAATGAAGGGTTCCTTAGGCCGGATTATGAAGAGAAATGAAAGAGATCAATCGGGATGGGAGAGAAATTAAGGGTTCTCAAATCCAGATATCATAGGAAAACATATAAATGATTAACTGTGCAAAACATAGTGTACTTAAACAAATTCTGAGTTAAATTTTCAATTAATTCATTCAAATTTAGATAAAATTTAAGTTTATGGAACACATAAGAAAGTAATAAAATCGAACAAAGAAGATACTTCATTGTAATATCTCATCTTATGAATCCTGTAGTGCAATCTTTTTATTACCTGCTCTAATATGTTGACTTGAAAATTGGTACAATAACCCTTAGGTTTAAGATCAAAAGAACTCTACAAATGTATAGCAATCCACCACTCAATACTTCAAACTATGAAGTATTTATACAAAAAGAATTTATAAAATATCCCAAACTGTCTTGGGAATTAATCTAGGAGAAAGAAATATCTTCATGCAAGAAGATAGAGATAGTTATTGAATTGTTGCTCGATGTCCCTATTATTTAGGTTCTTCTGGCTTTGATCTTTTGATATTTTTCACTTTAATCTGATTTGTTGTTTGGTCTTCACATTGGACGTTTTATTCACTCTGACATTTCATCTGATACAATTTGACTTGGCTGACCTATCGAAGTCCTTTTACTGTGTCATTTTACTTTTACTGTACATTTTACATTTTACTATGTATTTTTTTACGGTAAATCATCGAGTCTTTCCCATGTCTCAGTATCTAGTAATTGGATATTGATCATTTTTCTATATATCTCATTTGCCTCTGTATAATTGGAAAAATTTGGCTTATTAATAAAAAGGTGTTATACCTCATGCTGGAGGTAAAAAAAATTCTCAAATGTTTGATACAATACTTTGCCAGTAGGTATAACTTTCATGGATGAACTGTTCACCTGATGTTTGGCCACTTCCCTGATCTTTTTATTATAATCCTCTTGTGTCATTAGCTTAGCATTTATAACTAAGGTATTTTGTAAATAATTTTTCCTCAAAACTTCAAATTTGACCATGAATCTGTCAATTGCCAGTTGCATGGTTTGGCACTTATCCATACTCCAACAGTGGAGCTTCAGAAGGTTGGGTGGGGTAGTAGTGTCTTTTATTTGGAAATACCTGTCTGCTAGTTCCAAATGGTCAATGTAAAAGTGAGGGGTTGATACAGGTCTCACGTCCAAAGAGGTCTGAGCAGCCATTTTTAAGGGGAAAGGTGTGAGTTAGGCTTATACACGCTATGGAAGTGAAACTTTGAAAACTCTGGTGGAGTATAAGGGAAATTCGCAGTTTGCAAATTAGGGGTTTGGGTATTCTGGTGGAAATACTCTCAAATTCAGGGAAAATTAATTAAATTCAATTAATTAATGTTTCAATTGACTGTACGTTTTCAAATTTGAGAGGGTCGTTCTGGTTTGTTCTCAAAATACCTAGAAATTGGTGGTTCAGGATGAAAACTGGTTTCAAAGGTTACTGTAGAGGGTACGGTTGCTTTAGTTGTGCATTGGATGGCTGAATTTTGGCGTTCGGAACGTGTTGGGAAGGTACTTGACAGTCAAATTCGGTTGCATAGGTTCAGTGTGGCGCAGGAAGGCTTAGCAAGATTTCACAGTGCAAATGAGAGAGAAGAGTCAAAATGGGCGTCTTCGGCCTTTTAACAGACAACAATTACAATTTGTCATGGAATTCATAATGAACAGTGGATGGTTTAGCTTCTGGTGAGGAGGTAGTTCTAGGGGCCATCGCACCACTTTTGGCAGTTGGGTGATATTTCTCTGAGAGCACGCGATTTCACCTAGAGATGCCATGTAGCTGAATGGGGCCCGAGAAAAACCACGAATCTCACATGCTCGGGTTGGTAAAGATCAGAAAAGGAATCAACGGGATATGGATGCACGCCATCAAATATTAGGGTGAAAGATCTAACAAATGTGAGGTGGTAAAATAACACAGAGGGAATAGGGGTAGAGATTTGTGGGGCCTGGGAATTAATTACAATTAATTGTAATTAATTAATGAATAAAGTGGGGATTAAAATACAATGAGCGGGATTAATAAAATGGGACCAAGGTTGAATGTGGTGGGGTTTTCTTAACCGCACCAAGGGTGGTGGGTTAAAAGGGTTTATGTTGGGTAGTTAATTAAATAATGGGGGGCGGAATAGAACTTAGGATAAAGGGTTTTATGGGTTTTTAGGAAAATTAATGAGGGGGAAGAGGATTTTTTCAATGGGAAGTGGGTTTCACACTAGGGAAAAGGGGTTTAGGGTAGGGGAATGACCTTTGGAGGGTAATTTGCTAGGGAAATGTGTGAAACCAAGGGGTAAGGGTCAAAATGAAGGGAAAAGGGTATATTCATAAGAAATGATGGGATAATGGGGAAATTAGTAAGTATGTAGTGGGGGATGAAATGAAATGAGGGGAAGTTAATTAAATCAGCTTGTGGACATCCTTCCACTTTCATAACTACTCATGCACACTGAAACATAGGATTAAGCATGATAAATGTGCTTATGTTTTAACAACCTTGTACGTCTACAACCTTTCCTGTACCTACCCTTTACTTACCTTAACATCTTTTCTTCACTTTATTAGGTGCATTTAAGCTTGCAGACCCTTTCTTTCCTTTTTCTTTTGAAAAGAAAACTATGTAATTCTAACCTTATATCTTCCAATGGCTCAGATTAAGCTATTGAGCACATTTTATTTCTCTACCTAACTACTGATCTGCCAAGGTTAAACAGTTTGGCTAGATCTTTATTCTCTATCTATAAACATGAAATTTAAAGCATGAATTAGTCAAGATTAAGCTATTTGACTATCATGGGCTGTGGCATTTATGACAAGATGCACACAACCATTATTTTTCACATAAAAGTAAAAGCAGTGGCACTTGAATTTGCACACTTTCATGATCTGTTTTTGTTTGGGGTTCATATTTTTCACTTTTTTTTATCTTTTGTTTCTATTTTTGTCCTTTGATTATTTCTTTTAGGACATACCCTATTTACATTTTTTAGTTTTTAATATGGAAAACATTTTGCAGAAATAAAAAGTATGTACAATATTGCAAGACTAACCATAGCCAATTCAAAATTATGATCCCTATTATTATAGGACGTTAACAGTGGCTCCACTTGAGGATGGCATCTCCCTGTGAGATGTCAAGAACATCGTTGACTAGCGACCTGATCCATTGGGCTGATCCCAAGCATGCACCTGCTTTGTTATATAATCTCTGTGACTGAAAATCTTGAACTAAAATCTTAACCTTTTCTACAAACTGAAATCTGACACATGCTGTACTGAAATCTTATCAGAAATAAACATGCTGTTGAAAAACTGAATTTACTCAAACTAAAATCCTACCTACTTACTCTAATAAGTTGTCCAACTGCTGGTTGGGTAAAATGAAACAGCCAATGCAAGAATTCAAGCATCATATACATTGGTGGATTTTGCTTATTGTGCTTGTTTGTGATTAAAACTGAAGTTCTACAGCCCAATATAACCTTGTCAACAAATGAGAAGATAAAAAAATACTTGATTTCATTTGTTGACTCTAAAAACTATACAAAAGGATCTTCCAAAATATATACACTATTGTTCAACTAATTTAAGAAATTGTACAATTGTTCTCGATGGCCTCCATGCCATGAAACTGAAATGTCATTTTTATCTTTACCCCCTGCAGATTTTCAGACAAGCTTTGTGATGATATTTCTACTGATTGAAATGTTTGACTGATGAAACCTTTATCATCTTGATCCTGAATCTCATATTTAGTTAATGAAGAAAAATTCTGATTGCATTTATTATCCAACATATTTGCTACTGGATCATAAACAACTTGGAAGGATTGCTACAACTTATTGCATATAGGTCTGAATGGAACTTCATAGATTTCTACAAGCTGCTTATCCTTTTATTTAGAGATTTTATACTACATTTCCTTTAAAAATTGAAATGATTCAAAACATAGTGGTATAGAACTTTCCTGTATGATTTCGTTAGGTGTTTGAATGAAAATTGATAACTATAATTGTGAGACCAAAGAATCCTGATTAAGATTTTCATTGTCTTCTTTGTTGTCAATATCAATACCTAAAGACTGTTGATTTTTTATTGCTATAAAGTTTTCTCTGATGAACTGAAATGAAGGTAAACAAAGAGGCAAAGAACCTTCGCTCATTTCCAAATTTTCTGCACTTCCTTTCTCATTCTCATATCTGATATGTATAGGCTGATCACTATATTTAATATGCTGAAACTGAATTTCCTCATCCTCCAAACTAGTTTCTGAATGCTCTGTAAATCTAGCTTGAGTTCGAAGAACATAATTAGATCATCATACTAATCATACTTAGGCAAATCATTGAAAGAAGGAATATCATCAAACATACACATTAAATCATTAGATTCCTCTTCCACATATTGATCTGTAAATCCATTTTCTGATCTATGCTAGTTGGAATTAGAAAGAATTTGTTCATGGCTATCAACCTCTTCTTTTTTGTGAAATAACCATGTCACAGTGATTTTGAACAAAAAATTGATATTTCATGGTGATCTTCTATATCCTTTCCTCTATTTTTCTTACCAAAATGTCGAATTATTCCTCTATAATATTGTTCTTCTCTACTTCCGCTTTCAACTTTTCTTTTCTAATTTGCAGATTAACTTCTACATCTACTGCAATGTTCTGCACCTATTCAAGAGTTGCTGGGTTTCTTTCTCTTAGCTGAAATTATATTTCTAGATCAAATGCTTTTGGATAATGCAAGAGAGATGAATCAAGAGGAGGTATTATATTTGATGGCATTGAATAGTATATTTGATTAAATCTGTTAGAAAATTGTTGTATTGTTTCATTTGGCTGTCTTTTCAACTAATTATATTATTCTATGATCACTAAAGGATTGACTTTGATTATCCATATATCAAGGAAAAAATTGACAAACTATTGGAAATTTGAGATGCTTGCAATAGGTAGATTCTTGAACCAACTCTTTACTCTACTTTGCAAGGAAAGAGCAAAAATTCTGATTCTAACATCATCTTCATCAATCTCAAATAGGTCCAGATAATTCTCAAAACCTTGAATATGTTTTTGGGTAGTGATACCATTCTCTCCATCAAAATTGGGGAGATATTTGTAATAGTTATCAGGAAAATCATGGAGTATAGGAGGTAACATGAGGGGCTTATATCTATTAGGAACTTTACAAGGTATAGGAATATGTTCTAGAATTGTAAGATTAGTATTGATTGTTTGAGGCTTCTCAATCCGAAAATGATCATCATAAGATTTAGAAGAAAGCTGCTCAAATGGATAAGGAGAATTTATATTTACAATATTCCAAAGAAAATAATCTAAGATCTTCATTAAAGTACAATGTACATTGAAAAACCTTCTTTATGAGAAAGAAAACGATGTCTTGGATAACAATCCAAGTTCGAAGCCTGATCTTTCTTTGTTGTTCTTTCATGCTCATTCCTCCAGTGGAGTCTTGATTGTGCAATTGATTAGGAGCTGGAGTCACTAGGTTGATGATTTTAACCTTTGTGTGTCTGATCACTGTCCACCATCATAGATCAGAAATGGTCTTTGTATAATCTTTCTAAAGAAAATGTCCTCTTCCCTAGTATGGTCGCTAATTATGTTATCACTCAGAAATTTCCCAAGGTTAAGGAAAGAAATCACCAAGGTCACCACAAACCTACTTTGGAGATCAGGATCTAGCCTTTCTAATGTCAGAGAGGGCTCTCTCTTTTTAATTTAACTTGTTTAGTTATTCTATTTTATGCTAGCTATGTTTGCGCTTGGTTTTTTCATTTGAATTTGGGTGGTGGGATCACTTACATAGATGAACAAAGGGTTGCTTTTACCATTAGGATATGGGGTCAAAATGCCAGAGAAATAGGACTGGATCAAGTTCTAGAAACAATGTCTACAAGGCAAGATAGAGGATTTACTACACATCTCACAGGATTGATGGTGAAATGGTTTCCAATCAGATCTAGGGAGTAATTAATGGTTCCTTAGGCTGGATTATAAAGATAAATGAAAGAGGTCAACCAGGATGGGAGATCAATTAAGGGTTCTTCTCAAATTCAGATATCAAAGGAAAACATATAAATGATTAACTGTGCAAAACATATTGTACTTAAACAAATTATAAGTTAAATTTCTAGTTAATTCTTTCAAATTTAGATAACATTTAAGTTTATGAAATACATAATAAAGTAACAAAATTAGACAAAGAAGATTCTTCACTGCAAATAGCTCATCTCATGAATCTTGTAGTGCTATATTTTTATTACTTGCTTCAGTCTGTTGACTTGAAAATTGGTACAATAACCCTTAGGTTTAAGATCAAAATAACTCTAAAAATGTATAGCAATCCACCACTCAATACTTTATACAAAAGAAGTTACAAAATATCCCAAATTGTCTTAGGAATTAATCTAGGAGAAAGAAATATATTCATGCAAGAAGATAGAGACAGCTATTGAACTGCTGCTTGTTGTCCATGTTATTTAGGTTCCGCTGGTTTTGATCTTTTGATATTTTGCACTTTAATCTACTTTTGTTGTTTGGTCTTCACGCTGGATGTTTTATTTACTCTCACCTTTCATCTGATACACTTTGACTTGGCTGACCTGTCAATGTCCTTTTACTCTGCCCTTTTACTTTTACTGTACATTTTACATTTTATTATGTATTTTTTACAGTAAATCATTGAGTTTTTCCCATGTCTTAGCATCTGGTAATTGGATATTGAGCTTTTTTCTGTATATCCCATCTACCTCTGTATATTTAGAAAAAGTTGGATTATTAATAAAAAATCTTTTATACTTCATGCTAGAGGTAAAACAAATTCTCAAATGTTTGATACAATACTTTGCCAGTAAGTATACCTTTGATGGATGAAGTGTTCACTTGATCTTTGGCCACTTCCCTGATCTTTTTATTATAATCCGCCTGTGTCATTAGCTTATCATTGATAAATAAGGGATTTGGTAAACCCTTTTTCCTCAAAACTTTGAATTTGACCATCAATTTGTCAATTGCCAGTTGCATGGGTTGGCACTTATCCTTACTCCAACAGTGGAGCTTCAGAAGGTTGGCTAGGGTAGCAGTGTATTTTATTTGGAAATCCCTGTCTGCTAGTGCCAAATGGTCAATGTCCAAGTGAGGGGTTGATACAGGTCTCACGTCCAAAGAGGTCTGAGCAACCATTTTTAAGGGGAAAGGTGTGAATTAGGCTTATACAAGCTGTGGAAGTGAAACTTTGAAAAATCTGGTGGAGTAAAAGGGTAATTTGTAGTTTTTAAAATAGGGGTTTGGGTATTCAGGAGAAAATACTCTTAAATTTAGGGAAAATTAATTAAATTCAATTAATTAATGTTTGAATTAACTGTACGTTTTCAAATTTGAGAGGGCCTTTATGGTTTGTTCTCAAAAAACCTAGAAATTGGTGGTTCAGGCTACAAACTGGTTTCAAAGGTGACTATAGAGGGTACAGTTGCTTTAGTTGTGCACTGGATGTTTGAATTTTGTGTCTAGAGAATGTTCAGAAGGTAATCAATGGTCAGATTCTATTGTAGAGGCTTAGGGTGGCACAAGAAGGCTTAGGTAGCTTTCATAGTGCAAATGAGCGAAAAGAGTCAAAATGGGCATCTTCGGCCTTTTAATCGGAAACGGTTACAATTTGGCAGGGAGTTCATAATGAATAATGGATGGTTTAGCTTTTGGTGGGGAGGTAGTTTCAGGGGCCATCGCACTGCTTTTGGCAGTCGGGTGGTATTTCTCCAAGAGCACGTGATTTCACCTAGAGCTACCACGTAGCTAAATGGGGCCCAAACAAAACCACAAATCTCACATGCTTTCGAGCTAGTAAAGATTGGAAAACGAATCAACATGATATGGATGCACGCCATCAGATCTGGGGGTGAAATATCTAATGACTATCAGGTGGTAAAAAAACACAGAGGAAATAGGGGTGGAGATTTGTGGGGCTGGGGGAATTAATTACAATTAATTGTAATTAATTAATGAATAAAGTGGGGATTAAAATACAATGAGTGGGATTAATAAAATGGGACCAGGGTTGAATGTGGCGGGGTTTTCTTAACCACACCAGGGGTGGTGGGTTAAAAGGGTTTATGTCGGGGAGTTAATTAAATAATGCAAGGTGGGGATAAAACTTAGGATAAAGGGTTTTTATGGGTTTTTAGTGAAATTAATCAGGGGAAGAGGATTTTTTCAATGGGTAGTGGGTTTCACACTTGCAAAAAGGAGTTTAGGGTAGGGGATGACCTTTGGAGGGTAATTTTCTAGGGAAATGTGTGAAACCAAGGGGTAAGGGTCAAAATGAAGAGAAAAGAGTATATTCATAAGAAATTATGGGATATTGGGGAAATTAGTAAGTATGTAGTGGGGGATGAAATGAAATGAGGGTAAGTTAATTAAATCAACTTGTGAACATCCTTTCACTTTCATAACTGCTCATGCACACTGAAACATAGGATTAAGCATGATAAATGTGCTTATGCTTTAACAACCTTGTACTTCTGCAAACTTTCTTGTACCTGCTCTTTACTTACCCTAACATTTTCTCTTCACTTTATTGGGTGCATTTAAACTTGAAAACCGTTTCTTTCCTTTTTCTTTTGAAAAACAAACTATGTGATTCTAACCTTATATCTTCCAATGGCTCAGATTAAGATGTTGAGCACATTTTATTTTTCTACCTAACTACTGATCTGCCAAGGTTAAATAGTTTGGCTAGATCTTTATTCTCTATCTATAAACATGAAATTTAAAGCATGAATTAGTCAATATTAAGCTATTTGACTGTCATGGGTTGTGGCATTTATTACAAGCTGCACACAACCATTATTTTGCACATAAAAGTAAAAGCAATGGTACTTGAATTTGCACACTTTCATGGTATGTTTCTGTTTGGGGTTCATATTTTTCAGTTTTTTGATCTTTTTTTTTCTTTTTGTCCTTTAATTATTTATTTTACGACATACCCTCTTTACATTTTTTAATTTTTAATATGGAAAAAATTTTGCAGAAAGCAAACCTATGTACAATATTACAAGACTAACCATAGCCAATTCAAAATAATGATCCCTATTATTATAGGACCCTAACAGGTAAAATAGTTGGTTTTATAAATAAATGCCTATGTCCCTTTATCCTAAGCTTTAGTGACAATGCAAAAAGTAAAAGGGCACCAATGGATAAAGTATTTCATATTTCACCTTTATCCTAAGTTCAAAAGCAAAGCATAAAAGGTGCATATGGACGAAGTTTTCTTTGTCGTATTTAGTTAAAGGACACCATTTTCAGAGCATCAAGATCATCCATCCCTCACAATCCATGACGCTCATTCGCTTTTGCCACCCCCCCCTCCATCCTACCTCTATCTCCCGCGGGGGGGTTCGAAAAGGCGGCTTCTCTCGTTGGAACCCATCCCTATGTGGCACCCTCTCCTTATTTTGCACCCCCTCTTGTGATACTACTTTCCACCCTCTACCCCCTATGAAACCACCTTCCCCTTACCTACTTTACCACATGCCCACTTCGTCACCTCTGCCACTCATCTTTTGCCAGGTCGCCTAGCTGTTACCCAATTAATTTCCCTCCCAGAAAAAATAAATTACCATTTGACATTCAATTCACCTTCCCGGGTGACCATTCAAACTTAATGGTCCCGCACCAAACCTCCATAGTATTTCACCTCTCTCCTTTTAAAATCTTTCGAAGCATCACCTTTCTCCCTTTCATTGCTCATTCTCTATGATTCACAACTTTTACACATCGACCACTTTCAAACACTAGCTAAACTTGACCTGATCGAATTCCCAACACTCTGTTTTTTCCCTTAGTGTCTTATGACCTCAAACTATTCCTGGTAAGGTCTCTTGTCAATTTCTGTTATGCCTCCACAGAGAAAAACCCAAGAGAAACCTATCAATCCATTGATCCCTCCCTCCATAGATTTAGATCACATTCCTTTAACCGACATGGATTATTGGATTGGTGAAGCCTAGTGTGATTGTGAGTTTTTAGAGCTATACTATTGCCTGGAAGACAAGCATGCAGATAAAACTAATGAAATTGGACTCTAGGAGTCCAATATTCCTCATTATATCTTCCCTCTAACCTTCCAAGCCCCTTAATTCACCAGAAAATGTCAGGCATGTTATGTCACTACCTAAAGAGCTATTATGGCACCATATGGTGAAATTCTATTTACCATTACTACCCAAACCATAAACCAGATGATGTTGGCTCCCCTTATGGAAAATAGTGCCCTATTTCCTTAGAATCCCTCACCAATCTTTATCAAAAGCTTGATTTCACCACAAGAGCCAAAATTTTTGAGATCTTCTTGCCTGAAAATTCCCAATTACCTAAGAAGAACCTTCCATACCCTTCCTCTATCTTCCCTAATCAAGCTAAACAATTTATATCAATAAATTCATACATTTTGGGTTATTATTCTGATCAGTGGGTAGATGAACCCATTCTAGGTTTCCTTTCCATATTTTCCACAGATAGTAAACCATCCATTTTATTTAATAAATGTCAATTCTTGGCTGATAGTATTCATGAACAGTTTCTGAAATTTTCAACAGAGGAGGTGTTTAATTACACTTCCATTTTAATCTACATGTTCCTTTATTATCAAGCAGACAAATTTAGTTTTGCAATGTAGAAGCTTGATGATGAAGGAAACCAACAACCTGTGATTTTTTGGACTTTATTGGTCATGAAGGAGAAAAAAGAATTATCATACAAACAATTCATCAAAGAGTTTGTTCACCAAGCAATGAACATCCTAAACATCTCAATACAACCCAACATCAGTGAAGATACCAAAAGAGTTTTACATATAACAGATTAGGCCAAGGTTGGAGATTGGTATTTATACCAAAACTAAATAGAAATTAGAGTTTATGGATGCGAATTGGCACCATACAGACTTCCAAAATACCTCCTCGTGAGGATTTTTTCCCTGGAATACATCAGATGAATGTTAAATTATAATTACATTCATTTTGTGGTGGCAAAGAAGAAGTCACAGTTTCACATAAAGACATAGGTGGGCCCATTCATATGCAATACCAAGATAGCAGGAGAAGAAGCTAACAAACTTCTTAAAGAGATGAAATTCAGCTTGAGTTTTACATCCTCTTATGACCCTTGGGGAATCATTTCCATGCTAAGGGAAGAAAACAAAACTACTCCTTACATCCATACCTTAAGACCTGAGATAGAAAAGTATGCAATTCAGTTGGAATGGACAGAGGTACTTTGCAGCAAGTTGAAGAACAATTGTTTTCTACTTCAATTTTACAGACTCCCACTCCTCAAGAGAAAACAAGTAAGAGACAAAGAGAGGAGGGATCATCATCAACAATAGGTAGTGGGGCCAAATCATTCAGGATCAGTTACAGGAAAATGGAAAAAGTGACCCCTAGGACAGATGTTGAAAAATATACAGAAGAGTGTGTTTCCATCATAATTACAGACTCACCACCTACAAGAAACAAATTTGTAACATCTTCTATTGGACCTTCAATTTCACATGGTTAGAAGGGTACATAGCTGGATTCAAAGAATGTCCAAGGAGAGAAGGAAAAGTCTATTTTTGATAGGTACAGAGATATTAAACTTAAGAATGAGATTCTTAAGAATAATACCTACAATCAGTTTTGGAAGAAAACTTCAATCTCACAAAGAAGATTGTTAGCATTATTTTACACAAAACAGGGAAAGATGTAGATGGCCTTTCTCGAGGCCCAAACTCCACATCGAAAAACATCAGTAAACTACAAGAGTACCACATTTGAGTTCAACACAAATGATATCCATCCCATTGATCAAATGGAGATGCATAAGAAGACTGGTGAGATGATCTTTCTTCTACATTAACTAATACTGCTATGTCATTGTCTAAGTTGCAGGTGTCATTTACCAATATTCAATCTTAGTTGAAAATGGAAAAGGTATCCTCCCTAGCAAAGGATAATAGGATCAAATATTTGGAAGATTTGATGGTCAAGATAGGATATGATCCTAAAGATGTAAATGTCACAGAGGAGATTATCAAGAAGAAAAATTTGGATATTGTAGCATTGAGAAAGCAGATCAAGCTTCCAGGCACATATGTTCCCTTAACCATAGACATTGAAGAAAATGAGGCACAAAAGGCTGATATGATGAAGCTTAGTATAGTGAAAAATATACATATCAGGCAGATGGAAGCAGAAATCGAAAAGATGATAAAAGAGAAAGAACATAGTCAGAAGATGGCCACTGCCCCCATGGATGCCATACCCATCTCTTAACTTCCAGCAATAGGAATAGCTACTGCAGCTTCTTCTTCCACTCATACTGCAAGTACTAAACAGGTGAGAAAGACACTAGAAAACATGTCAATCCAGTTAGAAGAGATCAAGACAATGCATGGGCAGCTCAAAGCTCTAAAAGATCAGAAAGCCAGAGCTGAAGCTTCTCGTCTTGCTAAAGTGCATAAATCTCAGATACTACTGGAGAGGTTGCAAAAGGTAGAAAAGGATACATCAATTGGTCAAACCTTGGCCCAATCCAAGGAAACCATTTGGATGGGTATTCTGGATTCTATGAATGAGATTTGGCCATCTATACAAATCATCTTTGAAAACAAAGAATTGATAGAAAAATCCACAGAAACCATTGTTCAGGTAAGGGAAAAACTTGGAGATATGCCCACAGAAGCCTCCAACATGATCAAATTCCTCAATTCAAAGAAAAAATATAAACTGGAAGAATTATGAATTAGTGACAGGACTGCCATTATTTTGGAAGTCAAGAAAGTTTTTACTAAAAGGAACCTCATTGATCAATTGGAGGAAAGATGTGAAACACTAGAGTTGGGAGTGAACATGTTTTGCAATAGAATTGAAACATTAATCCATAAAGGATTACCCGACATATATGTGATAAATGATAAATTGATCGCTTAGGAAGACTATGTTCTGAAAATGAAGGAAATGGCCAGAAGAAGTGTCAAGTTCAGTGACATAAAGGGCAGTATGACAGCCAGAGCATTTTTAGAAACCATGGCAAATGCTTTCTACATCAAGAATGAGGTTAAACATGTTTTTACAATGAAGCCAACTTTTGCAAAATATACTGAGGTTAACGAGATTTACCGGAAGGTAATTAAATTAACCGTACCAGGTGAAAAAAGGTGTGAAGAACTTTGTGATTTACTGGATTAAATGGTAATTAGGATGCAGTAAAAACAACAACTAGCACGACAGCCAACACATCAACGTAGCACAGTTTTGAGGTCAATTCATCAACTGAATCAACCAAAATAGAGCCACCATTCCATGCAGATGTCTACGTTGCCTATTTTTCTTTTCTACCAAGAGATAAATTGTATTGTTTAGAATTAGGCTAATAATATATTATCAGTTGAGACAACGGTTTGTAATGATTTTGTAATTATTTGTAGCAATACTTCACTATTTGAAGTATTAAGGGTTGATTTTTGAATATAATTTCTTTTGCAAAATTGTAACTTTTCAATAATACAAGGAAATTTTCATAGGATTCATATGATGTACCAAATGGTGATGTTTTTCTTCAATTTATTTGTTTGATCATTGTTTTCATTCTCTGTAATTTCTGAAAATCTCGATTACTTTAATAGAAACTGTGATGAATAGGATATGTTACTTCGAGCACCCTATTTTGGTTGTTAATAATTTATATGTTTTTTGTTGAACTCAAATTAAGGAATTATTAATTGCTCCTTAATCTCTACTGAATCTTACATTTCTGCTATTTCACAATCCATTTAATATTCTAAAAGATCCAAATAGTACAACCTAGCTTGCCCTGTGAAACTCCACTAAAATTTGATGCAAATATAGTTAATCTATAGACTCCATAGCCCAATGGAATCATAGCAATTAAATCAACCAAACCATTCAATCAAAACAATCAGTACAGTCATAACTAGCCTAAAATTTACATCAAACATAGCTAAATTTTATAGAGAGATCCCTCTCTGAAGCTAGCGGGGCTAGATCCTAGCTTCCAAAGTGGTTTTGATGGTGTCCTATGTGTTTACTCCATCAACCTCAAAAGAACAGAACAACAACATAGTGGCGACCATACTTGGGAAGAATACTTTTTAAATTGAAAAAATCATTATTCCCTGGTATTTAATCAGTATTTCAATAAATTAAAAAGCTCTTATATCACAATGAAATACATGATCTGAGGTTGTAATATTGTATATATTTGAGTGTGTTATTAAATTTTGATTTTATTAGTTGTGTGATGAATTTTAATAGATCTGGCTACCAAAATAATTTTCACTAGAGCTCACCCTGATCCCAACCCAGCTGAATTTGTGGATAACCCAAAGGAATTGGTGAGAAAGAAAAGTCTTACAGAGAACCAAGGCAGTAATAATCCTTTTTCTAGGTTCAATTCTCTTCCTGATAATAGTCCTTTGTCTAGGTCTAACTCTCTTCTAGAGAAATTCGAAACTATTCAAGATATAGAGTTTGATTTTCCTTTCCAGCATAGTTTGTTTGGATCAACATCTGAGAATTTTGTAGATAAGATTGTTATTGATAAAGCCATACTGAAACCATATATGCTCTAAATTCAGTCTCTTAAAGTAGATCCTAATTTAGAATACCTACAACAATTTGATAAATTACAGGGTCCAGTTTTGGTTTTGGACCAAGCCATTGAAGAAGATTATATTCAACAATCTATTGAATTTTCAGCGTTAACAGTTGCATCAACTTCTTTTTCCACCCAATCTTCCCAGTCTATTAATCTACAACCCCCTAGTCCTAATCATTCTACAGTCTCTACTTTTTCACCTGTAATATCTCATACTATTATTCCTACTATCCCTGTAGTTATCACAACTACACCTACCACAGGTCCATCTTCCAGTCAATCTTTCAAACTAGTTATGGCAGATAGGTATGCAAGTTTGGTGTTACTAGGCTAGCAAAATCATATTTCCAGATATTATCAATCTAAAATTTTGACCTCTGATAACACTAGTTCTCATACTGCTCAGCAAGATGTGGATAGAATGAATTATGTTTTTGACCTTCAAGAAGTAGATGAGGCTGATGTCAAAATGAGATTGTTTTCTCAAATTTTAGGAGGTGATTTCAAAAAATGGTTTAGGAGTTTACCTGTAGGAAGTATATCCAACCTTGATGCATTCCACCAAACTTTCTTATCTATAAGGGAAATAAAGAAAAATCAAGTTAAACTCCTAAATGAATACAACAGACTGAAAAGAAAGCCAAATGAAACTGTGGAAGAATATTGTGAATGGCTTAACACTCTTTACAATGTAATTCCTCAAGACATCAAACCCTCCCGTGGTCTAGATTTGATTGATTTTCTTGATGGTTTTGATCTATACATGGAATATCAACTTAGAGAGAGAGATACCCGACAACTTTGGAAGAAATGCAAGTTAATGCTATAAAATTTGAAGCTAACATCTTAGCCAAGAAGGCCAAACTAAAATCTGAACGTAGGGTTACCATTAAAGAAGAGTCTTCCACTTCTACCTTTGATCATAAAATTGGTAACCTAGTGAGGGTAGTGGAAAAAATGATGCAAAGAGTAATTTCGAACAACACTCAAACACTCAGACCTGTAGTGATATTGCAGCAAGCTCAAACAAGTGTTTTTGGCTTGAATAGGACCATACATTATTCACTTATGAAGTCAGACCTATGGAGGAAGGGCTAATCAACTCAGTAGCTCGGACTTTATCATCATACTTCACCACAGTCAGTCCTATTCATCTCGGTCTTTGACCTATAGTAACACCTAGTAGACTCAGACCAGTGTAATATGGAAGAAACATTATACCTCAAATTCGAGATTTAGTGGCTTAGTCTTGTTGGAGAACTTGGTGCTGGACAATGAATAGAATGTGGACTAGCCATCCATCTATAGAATCTTCGTGTTTGGATACCTAGAAGATCAATTAATCTCATAAATGTTTTTCTAGATTGAATTAAGGGAAGACTTTAACACCCTCCTCCCATATCTACCCAAGTAACCAGCTAGCCGGGGTAAACATGCGACAAGAGGCTACTATGATATGATTCGACCTCCTAAGTTACATAAAAGAAGTGGAACTAATCAATTCCTAATTTTGGGAGATATATTATTGGATTCCTCCCATAGGTTATGTGCCATGAGACATTGTTGTTTGGGAAATGTATTGATCATTCCTCCTATAGTCTTTCTTCCATGAGACAGTGTTATCCTAGATATGTACTGATGGTTCTTCCTTAGGTTGTGTGCTATGACACACTATTGTTTGGGAGAATTATTAATTATTCTTCCTGTTGGATTTGTGTCATGAGACAATGTTTCCTGGGAGATGTATTATTGATTCCTCCTATAGGTTATGTATTGTGAGACATTGTTGTTTGGGATATTTATTTACAATTCCTCATGTAGTCTATGTGTCATGGGACCTTGTGGTCTGAGAGATAATTTTTTGGTTCCTCCCTTAGGTTGTGTGCTATGAGACCTCATGGTCATATTCTTTGATACAAATTCTATATATCCTTCCTTATGATGAGTCTGAGAGAGAGAAACTTTGATTTTATTCTCTTCCTTAGGTCGTGAGCCATGAGAGCTATGGATTTGTTGGGAATATTGATCTTGAGAGAGAATGAAAAAATACCTCCCTATTGAAATATAGTGTAACATTGGTAGCCATTTTTCATTGCAAACATAAATAAGAAATCATTTTTGGTCATCTACAATTCAACTTCAAGAAGTTCATCATCTCGACCACATTAGGGCTAATAAGCCCTCATATAACACCTATATATAAGTACGTTTTGGCCCTCATTTCATCAACACAATCAAACACAAGTTCAACATTCTATTCCAGAGCATATCCACATGTGCAAAGAGGATAAAGGGTTATTTTTTATTGTGATTTGTATCTCCTTCAAAGGGTCATTGATTACAATGACTTGGGTGTTTTTGGTATCATCTTAACTTTTGTTATATTGATTCTTTTGAGGTTGAAAACTATAGAGACGGTTTCTCTTTTGATATGACATACTTCTGATGTTGACCAAGTGCTTTGGCCCAAATTTTTAGATACTTCGTTAGAAACTTTTTTGGTGACTACAATGAGAATTTCAGCCTCCTATCACAATGACTACAGGACTAAGTTTCGGCCTCTTCGTGCAAACCTTACTAACTAGACATAACTAGAATTTATCTTCTTCTAGGAGATGAATTTGATTGGCATTTCATTGTTTATTATTTTCATTTTTTTGGAAAATTCAAATCCACTACTAATGGACATAATCTCTCTCTCATAAGGAAATAAAGTTTTGGTTTTCCCCTTGTGGGTTTTTCTCTAGTTGTGAGCCTAATCTCGGTGTCTCTTGTCTCTTGCTCATTGTCTATTATTCATTTTCTGTTGAGATCTTTATTTACTGCTCTTGTTGAAGAATTAATGGTTGGAGTTTTTCATGTATGGATACTTGTTTATTAAAGTATAAATAAGGAACCATTTTCATCAATAGAAGTAGTCATCAATTATGAAAAACTATTCTAGTCATTACATCGCTAGATTTTTAACAAGAGCCATATGGCTAAGGAAAACATATATCATGGCTTCCTACTTGATGAATATTACTACACTCTATCATCATCTTGTAGTAGTTGGAGAGGAGATCAAGCGCAAAGAGCTTGTACCCATCACATTAAATTGGTTTTCTTCTTCTTGGAAATGTTTTGACCATGGGGTATGTTAGAGTCGGTCTGGTCAGTCCTCCATCAGAGATCAAAACTCTTTATGCATTTCATTTTTAGGAGTCCCACTCCATTTACCCAGCTGCATTCTGCTAGGAGCATGCCATAATCTGACGGAAAAGGTCATGCTAGTCATTTCCCCTCATGTCTGGCTCTTTCTGGCTTAGGTCTTTTGTCAATGATCACTAAAGTCCATGACAGTCAAGGTTTGGTCCTTTAATGGAAAAAAGTCATTTTCGATAATTAGTTCTAGGGATTAATCAATTTTGTCTTCAACCATGTCCAATAAAGCCATGCAGGCCAGAGTGGGGCCCTTACAAAGTTATGATTCAGAGAGTTTCATCGTCATGTGGACAAATTTCGACTGTTCTTCAAAACTCTATTTTGAAGAAAAAGTCAAACAGTGTGTCATTTGTGATAAAATTTTCAAAAGTTCACCAATCAATTTCTTTAGATGCAGTCATGGTTTCTATGGCCAAATGCCTTGTCATGCAACCCCTGCAAAAAGTGTCGAAAATTTCATCCTTCTAGCTAAAAATTCAAAGGGAAGAAAGAAATTCAGTGTTGCTTTAAGTCAGTGAAAAGTGTCAAAAGGAAACATTAGCAAAGTGGGTTTTTGAAGAAGAAAAAATTTAACCCATGACTTCAAAGTCTTTATATAAGAATTTCCACAAGGAAACAAGGTCATTGTGCAAATCAAGGTTATTGAAAAACATAGCAAAGTGTTTGGGAGTGCAAAGCACGCGTTTAGAGGGAGTTGGAGTCGTTTCATGAGCGCGGCGCACACACAGAGGGGCGCGGCGCACATACAGAGCGTAGCGCACACAGAGCCACCCCATAGTGCAAAGTTTACAAGGGCGCGACACATATAAAGAGCGCGACGCACTGGGTTTGTCGTGTGGCGCACACCCACAAAGGCTCGAAATCATGCCAAATTGCCTCAAATTGCCTTTGAAACCCCTCAAATCGACAGGTAGGCTCTAAATCTCGATGGCTCATGTATTTTTGTGAAGGTTATGGTGGTTCATGGCTAGTTATAGTGGCAACTAAAATTCATAAAAGAAACCACTAGAAAACACCAAAGCCATTGTTGCTAGGGTTGAAAAATTGTGGTGTTGATGCCAAGGCTCCTCTTTCACCTCTCATATTTTCCCTCCTCTCCATTTTTCCCTTCCCCCCTATCTCATTTTTCCCTATTACCCCTACCCTAAAATATTACCAAACTCCATTCCATATCCCCTCATCTTATTTGTCAACATAACACCCCAAAACCCTACCTTATTAAAACCCCAAAACCCTACCTTGTCAAAACCCCAAAACCCTACCTTATCAAATCCCCAAACCCCCCTGCATATCCCTAAACAAAACTTCTCCCCATAACCCCTATTCCCATCATATTATTCCCCTCCTAAACACTCCCTTTTTTCATTGTTCCCCTTGGTGGCAGATATGACAACAACACTTAGTTTCACACCATCATCAAAGGGCAGCCCAAGTACAGTACACACAACAGTCATGGCATCTGAGCATTCATCAGAGTATGAGATGGAGACACAAAGTGATTCATCCTCGGAAGAACAGGCTCCCAGGAGACATCACAAGAGTGGCAAACATGTTAGGGATGAGCCAACCACCCTCACAGAATTGTAGGCATGCCCTCTTGCTATGTCATGTTTCCAACATCTATCATGTTTTGAATTTTGTCAAAGAGTGGCTAATGTTCGAGTTCATCATGAGTTGGCCCATCTTTTTGTGCTTCACCTACATGGAGATCACTCTATCTTGGCCGAGGTCACCTTCACACTAACACCCGAAACTGTCTCATTAGCAACCGGTATACCGAATGTTGGAGAACCATGGCACAAGAAACAGAAAGTTGATCGGCAGCATTATGAGCCTTACATTAAGGCCAGTTGCTTGAGGCAGCTCACAAGAGTCTTTCCATTCAGATATTTGAAAGATGAATATGCTCCACTCATGAAGTTGATCATGAAGTACTTCAGCTGTGAGGGGAGGTTCTCTCGTCTATATGCCTATCACATCAGGTTGCTCATGCACTTTACCAGGGTACGGATGATGAACATCCCATTTTTCATTTGCAGGAACATAGAGAGGATGAACACCTTCATGCAGCACAAGACCCCTCAGCAGCAACTTAACAATGTTTATCACTTTTCCCTTATTAAGATTTTGGTCGTTCATCAGCTGGGATTGCAGGGCATTACTTGGGATGATTTCATCTCCTGTGACCTCTTCAGCACTTCATAGGTATTATCAGAGGTTAAGCATGAGGGTGAACCTTCTCATCGGTATGAACACCATGAGACTGCTAGTGTGCTGGTTTTCGTCACATATCAGAGGGGTGCTAGACATTTGTTTGCAGCAGCAAAGCGAGTGTTATCTCCACCCGGGGTGGAAGGGGCCTCACTTTCGACATCAACACTACAGGTACAGGACAGAGGTAAGGAGCTAATTCACGATGAGGGGCCTTCAGGTGAGCCATCAGGTGAACGAGAGACCAAATTCGTTGTCCTTCATGATGATGATACAGATACGAAACCAACAAGTGCACAAATTAGAGAGATCATCCAGGAGCAGCAATCAAAGAATGAAGCCTTATCCCTTGACTTGGAGAGGGCTAAGTGGAACATGAAATATCTGGAGCAGAGGAACAAACAGCTTGAGGATTAGCAATCGATCATGGAGCTACAAAACATTCGTGAGCATCGCCAAGCTGCACAAAGGAGAAGAGTTGAGCTCACATCATTGGAGCAAGAGATTAATGAGGATGGGAGGCCAACCTTTAGAGACTTAACATGCACTTGGAGAGGCTACTGGACAAGGTTTACAAGGACCATGCACTACTGAGACACGTGGCTTTCCACTACATGGCGCGAAACAAAGTATGCAAGGCTCGAATCAGGAAATTGAAGGCGAAATTAAGAAAGGAAATCAAGAAGTGAAAGAGGAAAAGGGAGCTCGATTGACTTTAGATATTGGCCGAAGCCTCTTTGGCCCAACATAACACTTGATAAGGAAGCTCCAGCCCAAATTTCAAGAAATTTGGGGCAATTTTGGTCACATGGCAAATTTTTGGTCACAACACAGGTTTTTTCTCCCTGTGCGTCGCGCCACTCGCGCGGCGCTTAGGATTGGGAGCTCCAAATCACAAATGGCTTGCATTTTTAGATTCAGCATGCAAAATCATGACTACTGGTGCTTGGACAAGAAATTTGGGCATGATTTGAGTCTCCAAGAGGTCAAAAACACTCAAAAAATGACCTCTCTGCCCCTATTTTGACACACAGGAAGCAGTCTTGGGAGAATGAAGATTTGGAGGGGAAAATGAGCACCAAATTTAGAAATTCCACTTGGGTTGGAAAGTAGATAGGCCAGGATTTCCAGCAAGCACACTTGAGCACATTTTGGACTCCTGCAAGTGCCTCAAAACAGCCTCCAAAGTGGCGCAGCGTGTATAGAATTGGGCGCGGCGCATATAGAGAAAAAGGCCAAAATTGTGCCCGTTTCGCGAAATTTCGATTCACGACTTTCTCAAAGTGGGCCCACTCATTTACACTATATTTAGTGGGCTTCTATCCAAGTGGCAAAGGAAGGCGAGCAGTCACCCAAGCCATTTGTCATTTTTGTAACGCTGCACCTGTAACTAATGGTTGGCTTTCCACTTCCACTTTGTAATGATTCGAAAAACTCCCCAACTCTTGGTCGTTCTATTTCCTCATGGCATATTCTATTTATTGTATGCAAACCATTTGCAAAGGGTTGGTTGGCTTGTAATTTCTGGGAGACTGTGGGAGAGAAACTCAGTTCTTCATTGTATATTTTGACAGAGGATTAATAAAAGGCAGCGGCTCTGTTTCATGAGTTTCATGTGGTTGTGAGTGCAGAAAATGTGTCTCTTATGTTTCATATGCATTTCGTAATGTTTCACAGTTCATTTCATATTCATTTCTAGTGAAATTTTCTAAGTTAGATAAGGTAGAATTCATTTTTATTGCTCTGCCTGTGGGAAAATTTCATGTTCAATTGTCTTCTTCTGTTGAAAAGGATTCATGTACTTATGACCTTTTCACCCTCCTAAGCAATTCCTCCATTCCGCGTTATTTCAAACTAAATTTCTAGACTTTCCGCCTGCCTTTTCTCACAAAGTAATATGTGCCTTTGTATTAAATTCTTTGCTCATTGTTGTCCGTTGGTCCCATACCATCCCAGAAACTCAGTCATTCATAAAAAATTGCTTCTTGTATCCATATTTACTTACTATCCTAAGATCAATATTTCACTGTTAGTCATCTCAGACAATTCCGTTTACTTATTCGCTGAGCGTTACTCGGAGAGAGCCCTCTCCTGTTCTGGTAGGGCTAGCTACCAGACTGAGCGTGGTTTGTGGTTACCCTGAATTTTTCCTTCCCTCAGCCTAAGGCAGATTTAGGTGCTAAGAGGGTATGTTCATAGAAAGAGCCTTTCATGTTTGAGAGGCTATGGGATGACTTGAGGTAAGAGAAGTAAAGACTAGACACTTGTAAGCATGGAGGATAAGGAGAAAAATATTTCCCCCATTAGCAATATGAAGAAGGGGTACAAGAAAGGAGGAATAATGAAGGATGAGAAAGGGAAGAAAGAGGATTCAAGTTCCTTTAACCTAGGAAATAAAGACTTCAACCATACCAAGTGTTTCAAGTTTCAAAACTTTGGGAACTTTTCTTCTCAATGTTTGTTGAAAGTTGTAGCAAGTGAAGGTCTTCTCTAGATCTTGCCTTAGCCAAAAAGACCATGTTTTCTCCTTCTTTGACCACGAAGCGAGTTCATGGAGAAGGTGAGATTATTTTCCAGCTTATGGGAATACACGTTAAGGGTTCATGCATAGTGTTGGAGGTCTAGTTACATGGAGCCTTCTTTAATTTGACTAAAGAATGAGTTGGATGTTAGAAGCTTAGTTAGAGATATTTATTCTTGAGTACTGATTGAAGGAAGAACAAGTTAAGAGCTACAATGTTAATTAGAGAGAGAATTAGTTTGACTCTCAGTTAACTTTTCAATCAGAACCCTAGTTCTAAATTTGAACTAGGCCTCTTTGCATGTTCAAATTGGGACTATAAAGGAAATATGAAGGAATACTGATTTTCATTTTTTAGTGCATAAGTTTGTATTATAGATCTTTTCTTGTGGTGTGCGTATCTTCGAGGAATTAGTGTGCAATGTTCAAAGGCATCTCTTATGCTAAATAATAGGGAAGAATTGTGCTAGGAAACAGGAGGAAATTATGTGCCAGGATTTAGGAGTTGAATCCTAAAGAATAGGAGGCGTTGTGTGATAGGAAATAGGATTCCTAGTGTGCACAGAAATAGGGCCAGCCAGAGTGCAAGGAAGGAGGTGCAGGTTTAGGGTACTCCTAAGCATATTCAGGCTTATATAGTAGAAGGAAAAGTGTGTTCTCAAGAGGATAGATTACCTTGTAATCGATCTATTTTCTTAATCAATAAAAAACCACATCGAGGATAAATGTTTTTCATTGTTGGGTTTCCTGAGAAAAATAAATGTGTAAATTTGTGTGTTGTGTTTTTATCTCAGCATTTTATTCCACTGCATATAAGTTGCTAAGAAATTTTGTATCTTGGTGAGAGTAGACTAGATTCTAGTTTTGAGTTATTCATCTAAGTAGCTACAAAATTTCATGGACAATTAACAATGTCATGAGAAAATGGGAAGGGAAAGTATAAACAACAAAATCAATCTACAAGTAGTCAAAAACATCAGTTGGCATACAAGAGATGTCATCCAAGCTTTGGACAGTCTTTTATATAGTCTCATGAATATCATCTAACACAATGTTTGGTGTCAACTAGTATGTGGGTATAAAAGGCTCCAAATTACCTCTAACAATAGGGCCTTTAATAAACGTGAAGGGGGAAACATGCAAGTGGAACTGGGTGATGATGCCACAAATATAGTTGAAATAGTGGGATCCACCCCATTCCAAATGCCATCATGTGACATCCTTTAATAAATGTGAATTCTTCCAATCATAGGTTTAGTATTTGGAACATATTGTTTTCGAGGAAGGAGTAGTAGTACACCTAGAGTAGATTAAAGCCATTATGGTGTGGCCTACTCCTCAGAATGTGGTAGAAATTAGATCCTTCATGGGATTGACCAATTATTACTAGATTTTTATCAAGAATTTCTCAAATATTGGGAACCTAATCACAATGTTCCAAGAAAAAGAATTAAATTCAAATGGAAATTGTAATGTGCGACCAAATTTTAACAATTGAAGTATTTACTTACACATGCAACAATAGTGAGAATAACAGACACATAAATTTTTTATTTTGTATAGATGCTTGCAAGGAAGGGGTTGGTGAAATCCTCATGTAAGAAATATAGGTGATATGTTATGAATATAGGAAACAGAATGAGTGTGAGCGAACTTATGTCACTCATGACTTGGAATTGGTAGAAATTGTGCATGCATGGAAAATGTGGAGGCATTACCTCCTTAGAAGGATTTTTATTTTTATTTTTTTTATATCAGATAATGGAGGACTAAGGTATCTATTTGATCTACCCAATTTGAATATGAAATAGGAAAGAAGGCTAGCCTTGATTAGTGAATTTGATTTTGAAATAAAGTACATCAAAGGAAAAGAAAAACATTAGCTACCACATTTATAAGAAGGATGGAAGTGCTCATGTGACAACCATTGGTATTGTGAAATTAACATCCAAGAAATGATTAAAAAGGAAATGCAACAGGATGAGCATTACTAGCAAGTGAGAGGATTTTTGAAATAAGACCCAAAAGGGTAATTGGGTATGAAGTTATCACTTACATATGATGGTTTACTGAAATTTAAAGGAAGGTGGTAAGTACTTTACATGGACAAATTGAAGAAGATAAACTTGGATTAATTTCATAAAAAAGCCATATTCTAGTCTTCTTGGTTATGATAATATGTTAACAACCATGAAAAATATATATTACTTGTTAGGTATGAAAAATTATTGGGTCGAATATGTTGCTATATCCTTAAAATTATAGCAAGTAAAGGTCGAATATAGGCATCCAACATGATCATTGCAACTAATACCCATTCTTCATTTGAAGTGGGAAGTTATTTAAATACACTTCATCATCAGGCTACCAAGGAAATCTAGGGAACATGATTCCATAATGGCGGTGGTAGATAAGTTGAGTAATGTAGCTCATTTTGTAACTATTAAATCCACCTACAAGGAAATTTATATTGCTCATATATTTATGAAGGAGATATTTAGATTGCATGGTATACCCAAGAATATCATTTTGGATCGAGATGCCAAATTTGCCTCTAAGTTTTGAAAATTGTTGTTTGTTGTTCTCGAGATAGAGTTAGCGTTTAGCACAACATATCATCCTCAGCTAGATGGACAAACTAAAAGAGTTAACAAGGTGTTGGAATACATGCTCATAATATTTGTCAAGCATCAAACTAAAAGGTGGGAGGAGTTTCTTCCTTTGGTAGAATTTACCTACAATAATGGTTACCAAGATTCATTGAAAATGAGTCTTTTTGAGATTTTTGATGGCATGAAATGTAAGATACCCATCAATTGGAATGATCTAGTGAATAGGGTATTTCTTGGACATGATATGCTAAAAGAAATGGAATATGAAATACCTACTATTAGGAAGAATTTAAAAAAAATTCAATTAAGGTGAAAGAGATGTAGATTAGAAGAGAATGAACAATGTGTTCCATGTAGGGGAACATGTTTATATTTTCATTAGATGAAGGAAGAGTTCACTAAAATTTAGGTTTTGTGCAATGCTAGCACCCATATTCTGTGGGCCACTTCAAATTATAAAAAAAGTGGAGTTATTGGCCTACACATTTGCCTTGCCACCCACAGTAAAAGCACATGATGTTTTCCATATTTCTTTCCCTAAAAAAAATGTGCATGATGTTAATCATGTTATTGATTGGACTGTGATTTAGGTGGAATTTGAGGGAGAATTTCAACTAGAACCACATTTCATTAAGGATCAAAAGCAGATCATGCTCCTAAATCGAGTAATCGAGTAGGTCAAGGTGCAGTGGAAGCCCGTTGGCACAAATCACACTACCTGGAAAATGGATGATGAGATTAGGGTGTAATAGCCATTTTTGTTGGTTGGGTAAGAAAGTGTAAATGTAAAACCAACCATTTATATAAATCTTGGTGTTAAATTTTGTGTTTGGAAATAAAAAACTGTTGAATGTGCATTCAACGAGAGAACGTCGAAGATGTTGTTCCTCTGGGGGGTGGGGTATATGTTGATTTCAGGTTGGTTTGACCCAAGTTTGATTCTTTTGTTGCACGCCAACAAAACCCTCAATCACCGGCTATTTCAACAATGACCCACAAGCAATTCGTAGTCTCACCCGAAGTGACTATGGGAGGTTGTTGAACCAGGTTTCTGCAGCCTGAGGGATGTTACGAAGTGGCACTTTTGTATTTTCTTTATGATTTAATTCTGATAAACAAATTCGCATCAAAAAATTACTCACACTTATAGATTACTTTGCATAATTACATTCATCACTTAACATATCATAAACATTCATAAACTATTCAGTACTGAAATAAAGTGTAGATAATAAGGAAATAAACACTTGAGGCACATATTTTACCATGGTTCATCACAATGTGGGACTACATCCACAAGAATTGTTGCATATAATATAGAATTTGATATAACAATTAGTTCTTCAATGTGCACACAGTGACAGGGTGTCTGCACACTGAGCTATAGACCCAGGACTCCACGCACGTAGCTGCAAAGCGTTGCCCTTCCTCCATAGTACAAACCACAAAAATTTCACATAAACTTATATCTACATTGATTAAATTATTTATTCCTTCTTTATTCATCCCTATATATATTATAACATGAGGGATTTACATCGCTACATTACCATGGACTCGATACCATGGCTTCCTAAATACAAGGGACTATGGCCCAAAACCAACAACTTTACAATATTTTAATGATTTTAGAAAAAGGAAGGGGGTTCACCATGAAACCTCAATGTTGTGCAGTGGTGTTTTTGCATGGTCATCATCATGATCCACTTCTCTACTTTTTGGTTCACTTCGTACTCAGTGACATTCTTTCTACTACGCACTTCCACAAAACTTGTATTTTTTTTCTTCTGAAAATCTCACCAAGTTGGGCTGCACCCAAGAGGCCCACAATGATCACATGTGACTCATCCTGGGTAACTCAGTTGTTGTGCCCTGAATCTTTGCTGCAATGCACATTTAGGAATCATTATATTGCTGAAGTGTTTCTACTAACTGCTTCTCCTCTCGGCGTACATCTTCTAGTAGTGCCTCTATTATTGGTCTGAAAATATTTCGTAGCACTTATTTCTCTCTCTGTCATAGCTCCTTGAGCCTACCATCTACTACCTCTAAAATTTGGAGGACCTCATCCTTCCACAGCTAAGTCCTCTCTGTCAAAATATGTTCTTTTGTCCAAAGGTCGTCAATCTGCTTTTGAAGAGTGTTTCCTTTAGTGATTCTAGCAAGCCTCTGCGAGACCGGTAAGGTCTTCGCCTTTGCCTAGATTTCTTCCAGCTGCTTCTACTTCATCTGGAGCTCGTGTTCAATCCTCTGAATGTTTTGATCCTCCTGTAGTGAGGTCCAAATCTGCATAGTTTCCTCTAGTTGTTTACCACATTCTGCCACTATGTCGGAGATGCCTTGCATCGCAGATTCTAGATCCATTTTCCTCTACTTATGTACTTTTGGTGGAGTAATTGGATGCAACCTCATTTGCAGCTCAGTAATCTTCACTTCATACTCAAACTTCATTTCTAAAAACTTATTCTTTGAATCCCTTATTGTGAGGTCGAGCTTCATGACCTTCTCTGCTGGTGACTCTTCTTTGCAGACCTTTACGTCTGGAACTCCACTACAAGTTTTTTCGATGACTTCCTCTAGCTATTGTTGTCACTGGCATGATCCATCCATTTCCTTAATGAACTAATAGAGCTCCTTTATTGAAGCTATTTCCTTCTCTAACTAAATATTTAATAGCAAAGTGATTTTTTCTCGCTCCTGCAATTCAGTTGTTATACATTGGTGGGAATCATGAAATATCTGATTTGAGAGTGCAGTGATGTTCATATTGACACGGTCCCACCCTTTTTCTCGCTCTCTATCTTTTTTTTATTCAAACAGTAATGCTCTTTCTAGTATCTGCATAATCCTTAATCCAAATGTCATTTCTATCTATCGCTCTAGTTGCAGTGGTTGACCCATCTGTTCTGGTTGTTTGGCTATTCATGGAAGTGCCTTTAACTCTACAATACCTTGCTAAACATATTTCAATAGTGCTCTATAGATATTATCAATCATGTTCAATGTTTTTGTTGTTACCTCCTGGAATTTGTCTCCAATTTTTTCGATCTCCCCATTAGTAACAACAAGTGGTATTGCGCCCTTACATTTTTCTTCCCTCTGCTTCTTTCTTGTGCTCACCGTAGTCACTGTAGGTATCCTCTTCTTGATGATGAATGGATAATATTGCGTTATCTCTACATTGTTGAGAGGGTCCTGCATACCCTGTTCCTACTCTCGCTCTGCCTCTTCTATATCTTTTCCTTTGTCCTTTCCACTTGGACCAGCATCCTGTGAGGTGTCCTTCTCTGCTTCCATTTCTTCTATGGTTGGAGACATCCACTCTATTGACCAGTGTTTTATTATCCCAAGAAGGTCATCTTCGGTGAACAAATATGCGATAGGATTCCAAGTCTCCATCATATCCTTCCGAGCCCTTTCATATATCCTATGAAAGTATACGTTAAACTCTGTTATATTGCGATACTGATCATACAAACTTGGTGATATCATGGGATGTTGGTTCACCATCATGTGCAAGTCTACATGCAACACTACAAAGAAGATCTTGTTCTCTTGTGTGCACGATGGCTCCTTGGTAAGCTAAAGTGTGACATATCAGCCGACTTCACGTACATCTTCTTCGACTGGAGGAAACTATGAATCCTCTACATCCTTCCATGTTAATCGCACGATGATCAAGATCAAAAGCCCATGGTGAAATGTCTTACCCTCTTTTTGTGCTTCTTGAAAGTCCTCCAAAAATTCCCTACATAAATACTCAGCCCAATTGAACTGAACCCCAATGTTGCACTATGCGGCTAAGGAAACCATGGCTGCAGGGACTTCATTTTCTCTACACTTCCTCATTATCTTTCTAGATAAGTTCTGCTAGGCGATGTGGACTACTTGGCCCTTGATGGAAATAATATCATAACCTCACGACTTTTGATTATCCCGAACTTGTACTTCATTGTTTGTGGTACTGCCTTGTCTTGGTTTTTATTGACGAACTCTTTGGTGGGGTCCTTTCCTTGGTAAGGAAACCTAGTAATATTTCATATCAACATTTCATCAATCAAGATCCTCTTCCCCAACCAGAGGCATCTGTTATGCACTAATACTATTAACTATCGAACACGGGATGTGTTAGTCATGCTTCTACTAAAATGTGGCATGTTTAACATGTTCAACAAGCCTAATCTCTCTAGTCCCCAAGTCCACTAGCGTGGCTCCAACCTGGTAACTATGATCTTTGGATAGTATACCTATTGTATGTACCTTCTTGACTTGAACTATAGATACTTCTTCAGTCATTGAAGTCCCAATCCTCCATCTTCAATTATGTAATTTTTCCCAGTAATTCTCCTTCAAATAGCAATTTGTCTGGAAGTAGTGGTGTGAAAGTGATGAATTTCGTGCCTTTGGGATCTTTAATTAGCTTCACACCTAGTTTACTTGGTGGAAAATATGGTGGCAACACAGAGGGAATTTCTTTGCCCTCTGTCTCCATCTGCTAGATCTCGACTTCCTCCTCAATGTCATGGATTTATTTTGGTTCTTTCTGCTACACCAGTTTCTTCGCCCTTTACATAGGTTTCTTATCCTGCTTGTTCTTTTTCCGCTACTTTTTTTCTACCTTCTTTCTTTGGGATGTCCTTATCTCTACTCCAAAAGCTTCATCTTGTCTCTTTTCTTGTCTTCTTTGTGGTTGTTCTTCCGTGGCTACTTTTTTTCCTGGTGACCTTGCATGCCTTGGGGACACAGGTACACATGATGTTGTGAATTTACTAGTCTGGGTGTCCATGATGTCTTCTATCCCTTTATCTGTAAACTCTCTAGCAATCTCTTCAAAAGTTCTCTCAAACATTTAGAATCACACTTGTCTCACACTTGGTCACAAATTCTCAAACTGAATTCTCCATATAGAAAAGTGTAAAATGTGGAGCGAGACATGGATTTTATAGCAAATTTGAATTTCAAACACCATGATTAACTTAGATCTTTCTCATTCCATGGAGATATGGTACTAGATCTAACCACTTGTGCTTCATAAATGTGTTTCTCTTGTGCCTCTTAACGACAACTTTCTTTTAAAGAAAATTTTTTCCTTCCAACTGTCATATTTCTAGTGAACTTCGATGAACCTTCCCTTGTAGCACAACAATACTTCCTTCGTTGCAGTTCTTTGAGACTTCAACACACTCCTCAATATCACGTAGTAATATTCCTTTCGTGAAGTTCCCTTCTGGAGAGTAGTTTATATTCCAGTGGCCACTTTCAACTGCAAGTGGCACTAAGACTCTTCTCCTTTCGTCCTTTAGTCTGAACCTCGAGGGACAGAGTCATCCATGTATACCTTCAATCTACTACCATTCACTTGTCCTAGAATCAACTCGAAATTTAACTTCGCGAGTTAAACTGCACCACCATCAAAGATATGATGGATGATATAAGGTCCTAACCACAGTGTTTTAAATTTTCCAGGGAACTTCGCGAATTTGCTATCATATAAAAGTATAGGATCTCCTTCCTGGAATGTCTTCTACCTAATGTGCCTATCATGTCAAGATTTCTCCATTTCTTTTTGCACTTACTAATAAAAACTTGCTATAAACATGTCTTCTTCCACAACAAGTAATTGTGCCATCCTTTCTTCCATTATATCAGAGTCTATTATGTCTATGAAGGTTGCAATTCTTAAACATGGCACAATGTACTTGATACACATGATTGGTTCTTGTTCATATACCAACCTAAAAGGTGTTTGTCCTATCCGTTTCTTGCAAGTTGTCCTATATGCCAACAACACTGCTGGAATCCTTAGATCCTAGTCATTTATGTTCACATTGCACACTTTTGTGACTGAATTCTCCAAAATCCTATTGAATCCTTCCACAGTTCCATTTTCCTGAGGATGATGAGTGCTCTTCTGGTGGTAAACTTGAAATTGCTCAGTTAAAGCTTCAATGGTTTGATTCAAGAAATGTGATCCTTGATCACTCATCAATATCTTTGGACACCCAAATCTGGAAAAAATATACTCAAATATGATTTTCGCAACAGTTTTTTCACTGCAATCCTTCATAGGTTGTGATTTGGCCCACCTAGTAAGATAATCAGCCACAATGATTATATACCTCACACCAAACTTTTTCCCTAGTGGATTGATCAATCCCACAAAACCAATATCCTGTTTGCCAAAAGCCTATAATGTTACTTGTGCTACGAGTGTCATTTCATCTCTTCTTGAAGGTTTTCCAATTCTTTGGCAAATATCACAAGATCAAAAATATTCTATTGCATATTTGTGCAATGTAGGCCACCATAATCTTTCTTTTAAAAAAATTTGTGTAGTGGCTTTCCCCGCATAATGTCCACCAGCTGTGCCACTATAAGCTTCTGTCAAAACTATTTGTTTTTCGTGCTTGGTAACATACTTGCGTAGTATTTCATCTGGTCCCAATTTATACAGATGTCATCCTATCAGTGAAAAATCTAATGCCTTAACCACCAATTCTTTCTTCTACTACGTAGTGTATTCCGAAGGGGTCATTCATGTGGTTAAGAACTGAATAATATCAGTGAAGTGCTTATCTTCTACTCTAATCGAAAAAAGCTAAGCATCAGGAAGATTATCCTCTATATTTGTTGGTTATTCTCTGATTTCTATCCTCGAAAAATGATCATGTATATCATTTAGTCTTCGTGGCTTAAGAATAAATTCAAAGTCATATTCCTGAAATAGAAATACACCTACAATTTCTTCCTCCTAAAATAGGCTTCTTTAAAAAATAGTTTAGTGCAGCGTGATCTGTGAACATCTTGAAATATAATCCCAACAAATAATGTTTGAACTTTTGTAATGCATATACCATAGATAGACATTCCCTTTATGTAGTTGTATAACTCTTATCTACTTTAGATAGTTTCCTACTTGCAAAAGCTATGGGGTGATCTATTTATCCTTCACTAAGTTGTGTCAATACAACTCCTAAAGCTATGAATGAAGCATCTACATGAACATGAAACTCCTTATTCCATTCTAGGAAAACCAAGATAGACACAGTTACCATATTTTCCATTAGTGTGTCAAGGCTCTTTTAGCACTCTTCATTCCATAGAAATGTTACATCTTTCTTCAATAGTTTTTCCATTAGTGTAGTGATTTGCACATATCCCTTGATAAACTTTTTGTAATATCTTGTATGTCCTAGTGTGGTGTGAAGTTGCCTCACAGTCTTCGGTGGAGGTAAATTAACAATAATAAAAATCTTTGCATGATCCACCATCAATCCTTTCTTGCAATAAATATGTCCTAGCAATATACCAAAAGGCACAAATAATATATATTTTGCGATGTTCAAAGAAATATGATACTGTCTGCATGTGTCAAGCATCAGTATTAAGCTCACAACATGTTTCTTCAATAACCCAAACATTGCCCAATCATCGAAGCATACTTCCAAAAACTTGTGAATATACTCTTTGAAAGCTGCAACCAATACCCTTGAAAATATTACAGAGGCATTTTTCAACCCGAAAGGCATCACTGTATACTAATATCAACCTTATTCTGTAGTGAAGGGAGTCTTATGTGAATCATCTGGTGCAATTCTAATTTGATGGTACCCAAAAAATCCATTTATAAATGAATAGGTTTCCTGACCTCTTGCATTATCCAATACTTCATCAGTGAAAGGAGAAGGGAATGGATCATGTAGACATGCATCATTTAACTTCCTTAAATCAACACAAATTCTAATTTTACCCAATGTTTTCTTTTATTATATTACCATAGGACTTACCCACTCTGATTCTTCCATGGGTTCAATGATTCCAGCTGCTATCATTTTCTAAAGTTCTTTCTTCACTTTTTCTTTGCATTTTAGATTCAGTCTATAAGACCTTTTCTTCACTGTCTTCACATTAGGGTTTAGAGGCATCCTCATAACCCCTAAATCTCCTACAATGCCCTTCATATCTTAAAACTTAGTGGGAAGTAACTCCTAGTATTCATGTAGAAGATCAGTTACCTTGCTGACTCTGTCTTCATCCCAATAATCTCCTATGGTTGCAAACTTCAGCTCATGTTCTGACCCTGTATTCACCTTGTTTGTCATTAATGGCTTTATTATATCATGAATTTCTATCTCAGTTCCATTTACTTCATACTAACCTTCAAATTTCTCTATGTCAATATTGTGAGGGTCTTCATCTTCTTTTGCATTGATGTTGTAGCATTCTAGTACATTCGGTAGCTACGCAACCCAATCACGTTGCCAAGTGAGTGGAATTTCATTCTCAAATATCTTGTTTTTAACTATCTGAAGGGTTGAATCTATATATGGACAATCATCTTCAAAGTTGAATGTAAATATAAACCCATCAACCATCTCTATGGAGCTCGTAGTACCATGTCGAAGTTATGTTTCCAAATACCAGTTTTGAGGAATTGTCTCTAATGTATGGATGAACCCATGCACCCATTCTTCTCATCGAATCTCCTTCCATGTTGTCATGTAAAGATGGATGTGCTCTCTAGGATTAGTTTGAACATGATATTTAACTGTCAATTCTATGTATATCTAACCAAACCTTACCCATATCAACCTCTGACATTCTTGCCAAGTTCTTATATTCTTCTTCTGTGTACCCCACCATCTAGCATGAATATCTCTTAGGGATATATCCAGGGCTAATAATCTTTGACATTTTGGTATGTGTTCTTCATATTCTTTAATAAAAGTATTTATATCACCAAAACCATCATATTAAGGAAAATTACATACCTCAGAGGTTATACAACGAAGTGACCTAGTCACCCTTGCACATCGCCTTGTAGACACTTCATGTAACCTGTTTTTCCAATTTTCTAATTTTTCTTTTGAATATGAAGCATAGGATTTGTCATGTTCCCAACTCAGCTTTCCATCTACAATAGGCTTGATCCATTCTTCTTCTTTGGTTGTCACTTGATATGTGTTATCTATATTAGTTGTGTTGTACTCCTCTTTAACTTGTTCAGTATACCTTGTTCCTTCTGATGGATCCAAGGGAACGATCACTTGCATGTTGTTTCTTTCAAATATCATTTTCCTCTTTTCCAGTTTGATTATAGACATGTTGGAAAATGCCCAATCCAATCCACATAATGCAGGATAGGGGTTATTGTCATCCACAATTTCTATTACCTCAAAATCAGTAGTAGTGTTCACCCCTTCAATGTCCAATGTAATGGATAATAACCTTCCTAGAGGAACAATTTTTTGTTGATTCGTCATTCTTAGCTGAATAGGTGACCATTGCAACTTCAATTTACTGATTAGCTCCCATGTTTTCTTCATCGGGGCATTATCTTCAAATCCCAGATCTAAAATAACTTGGTCCATGTCATATTCTCCTATTTGTGCATTAAGTGTCATTTCCTTTCTAGATCTCTTTTTTCTATAAAATTATTTACTTCGTGCATTTCACTTTGTGGTACTTCCTTAGATGTGCATGAGTCTTTCAATTCCTACAATCCTTCTATAACTTTCTGGTTTCATAACAACTTCATGCAAATTTGCAGGAAAGATTTTAAAATACCTAGATCCATATCTTGTGTCAAAACTACTATTATGTCGTTGTTTTTCTTGTTCTTCGTCTATGTGCTAGATGTTATTTTTCCTTGTGAATAACGAACATCGATGCTTTCTCTATAGTCTTTCTAACCCATGTATCTTCAACTACCTTCTTCCCATCTTCTTTTTCATTTCTTGTCGCAACTCCACTCCTTGTTACAATATTAATGCAAGGTTCATCTATCCATGGTCTTGTGGTCATCATCTAGATGTTCTGGGTTGGCTATGGATTCTTCTTTTCTTGCATTTTTTCTATAAGTACTAGACACTCTTCTATTACATGATCAAATGCTTTACAATATTTATAGGTTGTAGTTGGATTTCGACAATCTCTTGTGAAGTGACCTGGCTAGCCACAGTTATAACAAATAATCTAACCTTGACCTCGAACAACTCCACCACCTCGACCTCATCCTACATAGCCACCTAGACCACCGTTCTATCTACTTCCTTCATATCCTTCTTCTTCATCTTGCATTCTATATGTATTAGCACCGTGATCCATCATCAATTCATAGCCTCCACAATTATTTTCATCATGCACCACCGATTTATAGGACTTGCAAAATAAGTTATTCGCAGTTTGTACATATTTTTGTAACAATTAGAAATCTTCAGAGTGATCTTCACCTCTAGTTCTGCATATCTCGCAACATAAACTAGATCTAGCATTCAAAGGATTAGGTGCTCCACTTGCTATGTAATTAATGAAAATAGGGCATTTCTCTCTAGAGTAACCTTCGACTTTTCATTTGTACACCAGATCTCTTTGAAAAATTCTTTACTCTTCTTCATGTCATGTAAATGCAGAGTCAATTTTTCCAGCTGACTTTGTATTTGCTGCATACTTATAGATGCATCACCTATCAACGAAGCTTCTAACTTCATTTCCAACTCAAAAGCTTTGGCTTGGCTCTCTATTTTTCATTGTGTCAAAGGTAATCTGATGTGTGGAAGAAATGCATCTATAAACCAATCCTTTTAATATTGCGGAGCTATATCGAAGCTCAGCTGATGCAAAAATACCTTGAACCTTTGACCAAATTCCCATACTAGCTCAGTCGGCCTTTGTTTGATCTCGTTTAGTTCTGTGATGTACTGCGACTCAGATTTTGGTTTCTTGAATTCTTTTACCAATGTTGATTTAATGTCTATGTAGGACCTGATCTGGTTGCTCAAATATTTCATATACCAATTTAATGCTTGATCTATGAATTTTGTGGCAAGCTTCACCTTTTACACATTTTCATCATGGACCTGCTTTGCATAAGAGCCATAACTACTCTGGATCTTATGATCTAGTTCCTTTAAAGATCAATGGGGAGGGGGATTCAAGAGGAGAGGGGGTAGTGGGGTAGGGTCCTGAGGAAAACCAAAATTTGTCTAATTTTGGCTAGATTCTGATTTCGATGCACTTTTAGGCTAAAAGGGTGAATAATTCGGAGTTCCTTCGAGATTCTTAATGGGGTTTCCTTCACCTTTGGATTCACTTAGTAGAGGACTATAGTCAGTCTCTATGAAAATATTTGGATCTTGGCCACAAGATCTCTTCTTAGTGTCTATTCTATACCTTTTTCCAATTCACGTTATTGCAATCTCTTCTTCATATCTTTTTCCAAACAAATTTACTAATATGATTGCATTAAAAAAAATCGCTTTTCAAACAAAATAATTTTAATCGATAATTTCAAAGACCACAAGTACTTACCTCACGATCCACTAAAAAATTTTCGTTCAGCTTCACTGTAGGACACCGTCGAGTCTACTACAAACTCAGTAATAAATCCTCCCAAAATGTTTTCAACCCAGAAATCAGTAGCTCTTGAAATTATGTTATCGTTGATGTATCAATTTTGGAGTCCAATGCTTAGGTTCATCACATTTAAAATAACTCTTTCTCTCTGTTAACCTTGACATCCACTCACACATCACGATGTGAAATGTACCACATAATATTTCGTACTTATCTTCAAAGATATAATTCTTCAACCACCTTTTAGTTGATAGATGAGGGTTTCTATTTTCCTAATATGTAAATTCTCATTCCTTCTTTTCAACCCACTGTTGACTTACCTTCTTAGATGGATTCCACATAAACATCCCTCACACAGATCCCAGTCCTGGAAACACAACCATTTTTTGGTTTGAGGTTGGGCTAACCTAGGTTTTATTATTTTTCTATTAACCAAAAAATCCCTCAATCATGTCCCTTTCAGTAACGAACTGCAAGCAGGTCTCAGTCTCACCTGAGGTTACTATGGGAGGTTGCAAAACCAGGTTTCTACAACCTAAGGGATTCTACGAAGTGGCACTTTTGTATTTTATTTATGCTTTAATTCTTTTAAACAACTTTGCATCAACAAATTACTTCACACTTATAGATTACTTCACATAATTACATTCATCACTTAACATGTCATAAACATTCATAAACTATGTAGTACTGAAATAAAGTGCAGAAAATAAGAAAATAAACACTTGAGACACAGATTTTACCGTTGTTCACACCATTGTGGGACTATGTCCATAATAACTATCACTTATAATATGGAATTTGGTATAGCAAATAGTTCTTCCCTACGCAGATAGTTTTATGGTGTCTGTGCACTATGTTGCAGATGGTCTACGCACTCAGATGCAGACCCATGCCTCTTCGCACATAGTTGCAGAGCCTTGCCCTTCCTCTAAAAAATAGACCACAATAATATCACATAAACATAGATCTGGATCAATTCGATTATTCCTTCCTTCTTTATTCATCCCTACATATACTATTACATGAGGAATTTACATTGCTACATTACCATGGACCTGATACCATGGTAACCAAAATATAAGGGAGTATGCCCCAAAACCAATAACTTCACAATATTTTCATGCTTTTAATAAAAGGAATGGGCTTCACCGCGAAGTCTCGATGGTGCACGGTGACTTTTCTTCATGTCTCACTTTGTACACCACGACATCATTTCTATTGCGTGCTTCCGCAAAACTTGGATTTATTCCAAAAGTTTCGCTAATTTGGGCTGCACCCAACAATATATAACAACCATTTATGGATGTCCCTTCTCATTTAATATATTTATATGTATAATTGTAAAACAATGTGAAAAAAGTATGTAAATGTTTGGACTAAGAAGAGGACATGGATTCAGAGTGTGTGGAGGAGAAGCTTCTTGGGGAAATAACTAAAATCAACAGTGGCATTTAATTTTCCACCCATATCTATGTTGAATCAAAGGAAAATTTGGTATATACATTAAAAATACATATGCGAGACAGGATTATAGAATTCCTACTCAAGTGGGACATGTTGGCTCTGGTCAATAAACAAGAAGAAATTAGGAAAGAAAAATGAGGAAAAAATCTCGCAAGGGAGGAGGGCAAGAAGAATTATAGTGTGGAAGTAGATAGAGAAAAATAGAGAAAAAAAGAGAGGTAGTGTGTAGGTGTGCTCAAGAACACATAATAATACCCAAGCATGATGATAGTGTTGTAGCAAGAAAAATTGTGCATTAGTAGTGACTGTGAAGAACTAGAAAAAGTTGAGGCTTGAAAGTTGGATGAGTAACATTGAAGAAAGGAGAAGTTGTGGTGTTAAAAATGTATAGAAACAGTGGACTTTGTACTCATCCTTAGTAGGTGGAGACACCAGGAACTCTAGGACTTCTCTTGATGTTCAACAAGTTGAGACCATGTACTTTGGACCCTTGTGGTGAATATCAAGAGGGGACATGGTGTGCTATGCATTCCTATGGATGTAACCGGTGAAGGCACCATAGGCCCTGGAATCTTGAAGGGTGAAGTGGGTGGAGATACACTATTCTCTATATTGTTGTAATGATTGTTGGTTGGAGCAATCTATGCTCTAGATTCCTTGAAGTGTTGTTTCGGTGGAGACATTGGGCATTCTTGAATCTTGGGTGTCATGTGGAGGTTGTTCGGATGAGGTCCCCTGGGTCAGTTTTGGGGTTAAAAACCAAAGTTTTGATGTAAATTTTGGTAAAATATGTAAATTCTACATGATTTGTGGATGCGAAGCACATAGTTAATTAGGATTAAATGGGGTTTTTATCCCCTTGTCTGTGTAAAGTTGATTCAGTTTTGAGATCCACCCTTGGTCCCCATACCATGGGATTGTATTTAAAAATCTATAAATAGATGTGTCTTAGAGAGTCTAAGGCATGTTTATGTTTGAAAGAGGAAAAAGGGCAAGTAAGAAGCGGGTAGATAGAAGGAGAAAGGCTCCACGCTAAGTGCACGGAGGCCTAGAGTAGAATCCGTAGCTGAGTGTGTAGGGCAGTTTTGAGTCTGTAACCCCATATTGAAGATCAATAAAGCAGATTGTTGAAGAATTCTTGTGTTTATCTATTTACTTATGTTTAATTATGAATGTGATATATATTGTGATTTAATAATTTCTTTATGAGATACTGATCCATTGATGCGTGAATCTATGGGATACATCTTGATAACTATACGCAATGCGTGTTAAGTACTTTCATGAAGATTATAATACATTCTATCATGTTTATTAAATTCTTAAGTAGATCTGTGTGAGCCCAGATCTAAGGTTAATTTAAGGTGTTTGTAAGTGGATGATTCATCTATTAAGGGTCCACAAAGACCCATCATAGGCCTTCATGAAGGTCTAGAAGCCGCTTAAAGGAAGTTGCAGTACCAAGCCCTATGGGCTTATAGATCTACGCAAAGGTAGATCTAGGGAAATAAGAGACATCACACTGATCTCTTGATGTGGAAACTCGGTTCTAGCATCCCCCCATACTACTTCGGGTGAGACTTCAGCCTAAGCTATGTGGGTTGATGCCAAAAGGGCTAGTAGTGTAAGGTTTTGTTTGGCTCAATTAACTTTGAACGTGGGTCAGAACGCCCTAATCCAACAAATTGTTCTGTTTTTGAGACCAAGATCTGCTTAAGGAGATGTGTGATGTCGCATCATTGGAATCTGGCCAAGAAGGAAATTAAGAAGTGGTTGGATAGAAAAATTCATGAATTCTTGGCACAGGAGAACATGAATCCACACTTGTCAAAGGAGCAGCAGTTGGAAATATATTTGTATACAGAAATACATGAAATTTTCTTCTACACCTTCCCAATCAAACTATATGAGTGGATAGCTATGTTGGTAGTTGGCCAAGGAAGGTGGAGGCTTGACAATCCAATAGTGTGGACTCTAGAGTTGGTGCGACACTTAAAATCCTCTGAAGACAAGATCACATGCGCTGTCAACCACTGGCTTGATCGGATGATACGAGGATTTGTTACAGAGTTCGTGGTTGATACCTTGGCCAGCTACAACGAAGTAGAGCGACACTTCTTCAAGGAACCGGGAGGTAAGTACCTGAGATCTTTATACCTGGATTAAGATGCTCTTGTTTGAGAAATGGGTTATGCCATTGCCTCGATGTTTGGAGCTATGCGAAGTGGAAAACTCTTTAGAAATCGAGAGAAAGTAGGTATTGAATATAACCCGTTGATTGCACCTCCTTCGAGTGAGGACGAGGGAACGGTACATGCCTCACCGTGGAGTGTTGTCTAGCTGATAAAATAAGGTTTTCCATGGATACATGATCCATCCACTCCACCTCAAACTTCACCTCCACAACATACACCTTCACGCACACCTCCGCCACCACCATCGCCATTCAACATGTCAAAATCAATAAAGCTATTGATTTTCAAGGGTATAGGGAGCGAACATATAGATTAGTTCTGGTTTGCTCCAAATGTTGTGTGGACCATGCAGCAGATCATTGATGATAACATAAAGAAGGCATAGTTAATTATTGCTCTGCAAGATCATGCATTGACGTGGTATATTAAGTATTGTGCTGAGCATCCTATAGCAACGCTAACAGAGACTAAGGATGCTTTAAACAAAGAGTTTAGTAAGCCTAAGTCTGGCTCATAGTCAGTAGTTGGATTTAAGGAAATCACGATGAGGGTTGATGAAATTACTTGGGAGTTAGATCAAAGGTTTAAGTGTGTGATCCGTGAAGTTAATATGTAGCTCACAAATGGTCAGCACCGCGAGTTGTTCATAGCCTCGCTTCTGTCCAACCTAAGGATTGCTTTGTCACAACAAAAGATAGGAAATTAGGTAGAAGCCTTGGAAATCGCGATGAGATTGCATGCGGCACCTATTCAGTATGTGACCTTGGGAGTCCAACGAATTCACTCGCAATTGTAGAACATCCGCTTGGAATTGTAGAGCTTGAAGAAAGAGAAGGCGACTAAACCAGAGGTGCACGAGGAATTTTGGTGCCTAAAATGTAAAAGCAAGGGGCATCATAAACACCACTACCCTGTCTTCACAAATTATATTACAGGAGGAGGACCATTTCCCCTGAGGCCAGAAGATCCAGCAGGACCAAGTGCAGGGGCCACGCTATGGTGCGCTATTTGTTAGGTGTCTTGAAAACATGCAACAGATAATTTCCATTTACTTCAAAATTTCAATTAGATGCCACAACAGCTGTTCTGTAACTTCTGCAAATTAGCAGGCCATGATGAGCGCCATTGTCACAGATATGAACTAATGATGGAAAGAACGCCTACCTACCGAATGCAAGCAGAAACTCGGCCTCTGGATCAGGGTGTAGGAGGAGTACGTGGGGGTTATCAATGAAGAGGAAAAGGCCAAGGAGGAGGAGGGCTTGGTAGAGGTCGTAGACAGGTTATTTGCTATAACTTTGGGAAACTAGGGCACTACGCACGGGAGTGTCAGAATGAGACAGGCGCATCCTGTCAATATTGTAGCTAGTTTGACCGCACTATAGAAGAATTCCCTGTGTTGATAGCCAAGATGCAAGAGAAGAAGGCGTAGCCTTAGCAACATACGCAGAACTTACAAATGATGAGAATAGAGCCTCGCAAGGAAGATCCGAATGTGAATATTGTACTCAGAAGTGGGATAACAACTAGGGACGATAAGGAAAAATAGTCTGAAGAGAACAAATGGGTCCATAAGGCCCTGAAAAAGGAAGTTGGGTTTGATCTGGAGCACATGAAGGAGACATTTATGGAAGCCAGGAAAGGCTTCGTTGAGGCCTCCACCTCAAGAATCTAGAACAAGGTACCAGAAACCAGTGTGCCTATAGAAGTTGATTCCTCTATGCTTACCATGTTCTTAGAGACCTGCATGAAACTTCTGCGTGATAGTAAGGTTGTGAAAGGCTTGCAGGAATTGATATACAAATGTGCTGGTAAAGAAAACACCCCTAATGGACACTGCGTGGGTCAAAAAATTGGCAACAATGTGACAAGAACAGGGCGTGAGATGAGGCTCACCGTGCAGATAGGAGAATATGAGATGGACCAAGCCATTCTGGACCTAGGGTTTGACACGAATGTTTTCTGAAACAGACATGGGAGAGAATGGGGAGACCCGTGCTGTAGTGGTATCTGATCTAGCTTAGAATGGAAAACCAATAGAATATCATCCCTATGGGACAACTACATGGAGTGATAGTTGATATAGAAGGAGCAAGTGCACTGGCTAATTTTGAAGTAACAGAGATCATTAACGACATCAATCCATATCCTGCGCTCCTTGGAATTGACTAGGCCATAGATATGAATGGAGTCATCAACTTGAAGAAGAGGACAATGCCATTTGAAAGGAAATTGCTTCGAGTTGTAGTACCATTGGACCCTGTAGAAGGACCGCACTATACTGAACTAGTGCACTATACTGAACTAGTGCATGACTATGAAGAAATTGATGATGACTTGGATCAGATCTACAAAATAACAATGTGAGATCTAGACTAGATTAATACAACAGATGATGGACAGATTGCATGGGACCGGGAAAGTTATTGTACTTCAAATTAAGATGAAAAGTTGGAGAATTGGTAGAATATAGTACATGAAGTATCTACATTGTGTTGTGTGCCATCGAAGGTAAGAAATGTACCCTATTATGATGGTTTAACTGACATATATAAGTTTTTGGATGCCTTTGAATGAGAAGCCCCTCAGGATCATCGCTTCCAAGCACTAGATTTAGCATTGTATGCTACACCCGCATGATGGTGGGGTACGCACAAGGATAGATTCGATGAATTGTGGGATTACAAAAGGATGATGAGGTTGAAATTTGGTCATCCTAGAATTTGATTGACTGAGAAATATGATGGGAGAAATGATCCACGTGATCATTTAGTGGATTGGGTTAACACTTGTGGAACAAAGCCAAAACTAGAGTGGGCACACTTATTCTGTTCTACTTTGGATACAATTCCTATCAATTGGTATCTAGAAATGGAGCTCTACCATGGCACCGTGGAGTGGGATATATTAAGGGAAGGATTCTTATTGACGTTCAGTTTTCAAGATGGGTTCTAGAGCATCAATGAAGCTCTGTAGGAGGCTAAGGTGATGATATTCATAATCTGCCAAGAACCTTTGGAGTGGGTTCAACTAGATTGGGGCACTAGCTGCACCATGTGCTAGAATGCTACCATGTGACTGCGGAGAGGGAGGATGAGGTTCCAAGAAATATTAATATTCCAGAGGCTGATGGGCATCGCAAAGTTGAAGGTCCAAAAATAGAGAACCCAAACATCATTGTGCCATTGAAAACCAAGCATGTGAATAGTGGTACTAAAGCAGAGCCAAAATTTGCAAAGATTCGGGATTACTGGGATGATACCATAGTGGATAAAGTTACTGAGATACTCTGTGGGTACCAGGATATTTTTCTTACCAAGTTTTTGGACCTGAAGGGCATCATAGGAAACTTGGGTGTGATGAAAATCACTTTGAAACTGGATGCAAACCCTATTAAGAAGAGGTCATATCACCTTAATCCCAAATACAAGGAAAAGGTTCACTTGGAGTTGGATAAGATGCTAGAAGCAGGAATCATCCAACCTATGGAAGAATTTGATTGGGTGAGCCCAATGGTGGTTCAGGAGAGGAAACAGAAGGAAGAAATAAAGATTTTCATAGATCTAAGGAAGCTTAATGATGCTTGCGTCCATGATCCTTTTCTAACACCATTTACTGATGAGGTACTGGACAACGTTGGAGGGAAGGAGGCATACTCATTCATTGATGGGTTTTCAAGGTACCATCAGATCAAGATCGAACTAGAGGATAAGAGAAAAACAACCTTCGTGTCGAAATGGGGTTGTTTCCAATACACTATGATGCCATTTGGGCTTAAGAATTCACTTGTGATATTTTCTCACGTGGTCATCGAAACATTTAAGGATTTCATTCATAAGTTCTTGGAAGTGTACTTTTATGATTGGACAGTCGTTGGGTTAGTGAAGTGCCATATAGAAAGCTTGCGCTTGATTTTGGATACATGTCGTAGGTACCAGTTCATGTTGAATCTGAAGAATTGTGTATTCTTTGTCCCCTTTGGGATCTTGCTGGGTCATGTGGTGTGCAACCAAGGGCTAATGGTAGACCCATCCAATATCATGGTTATAGTGAATTTGGAAGCCCCAAGAAGTGTCAAACAGTTGCGTGCAATGCCCGGTCATACAGGATATTATAGGAAGTTCATCAAGGATTATGCTAAAATTACCATGCCCATGGAGAAACTGCTGAGGAAGGATGCTACACTCTGTTGGTATGAATAATGCCAACGTAGTTTGGATGTATTAAAGGAGAATATGGTCACCAGATCGATTTTGGTCTTCCACGATTAGAAGAAGGAATTCCATGTACATGTCGATGCCTCTTGCATTGTGTTGGGAGCAGTGCTAATACAGGCCGGGGAAGGAGAGATGGACCACCCTATATCCTTCACAAGCAGGAAATTATCAAAGGTCGAGAAGAATTACTCAACGATAGATCGCAAAGGATTGGATATGGTGTACGCACTTCAAAACTTCAGGCACTATCTATTGGGTGGACATTTCAAAATGTACACATATCATTCTACCTTGAAATACTTGGTCAATAAGCCTGTGTTGGGGGGGAATATCTACCGATGGTTTCTGCTATTCCAGGAGTATGACTTTGAGGTGATTGTGAAGCTAGGAAGGTTGAATGTAGGACCTGACCATATGTCACGGATCTAAAGAGGATAGGAGCCTCTAATTTGGAGGAAGGGTTGCCTGATATGAAGCTCTTCGTGGTGCACATAGCAGATAACCACTTTGCATATATTATTTAGTTTTTGACTACAGGGACAGCCTTGGAAGGGTATACAAGTCAGCAAAAAAAGGAACTAGTAGTACATGTGGTGTATCTCTTAGTTACTGCAAGACATTTATATAAGATGCATGCAGAAGAGGTATTGCGACAATATGTGCCATATTTTGAGTTGAATAACATCCTCGCCGAAGCTCATGGAGGGGATGCGGGAGGATATTATGTAGGAAAGGTGACAGAATAGAAGATTTTGTGTGCAGGTTTATGGTGGCCTACGCTACATAAATATTCTAAAGTGTATTGTTGGGCATACAATGCATGTCAAAGAATGGGCAAACCATCGTGGCGAGACGAGTTTCCACTAAATCCTCAAATATCATTGCAGCTATTTGAAAAATGGGAAGTTGATTTCATTGGGCCAATTCAGCCCTAGGAAAGAAAAATGGTGCGCGCTACATCATCACCACGATGGAGTATCTAACCAGATGGGCAGAGGTACAATCGGTTAAGGATTGCACAGGGGCTATATCAACAAATTCTTTGTTTGAATATTTGTTAACTAGATTTAGCTACCCAAAAGTGTTGATGAGTGATCAAGGAACACACTTCCTAAATGAGAGAATCAACGTGTTGACTGAGGGGTTCCAGGTCTATCATTAGAAGAGCACACCATATCATCCCCAAGCTAATGGAAAAGTTCAGGATTTGAATAAGATTTTGGAGAGCGTGTTAATGAAGATTTGTAACTTGCAATGGAATGACTGGGATATGCACGTATGTGTAGTGCTATGGGCATACAGGACTACTTGTAAAAATTTGACAAGACAGACACCTTTTAGATTGCTCTATGGTGTAAAATCTCTGATGCCTATGGAATACATCATGCTTAGTCCATGCATAGCAGCTTTCATGGGTATGGAAGATCGGGAAGCCTTGGAAGAACAGCTCACGCAACTGATGGAGATTGAAGAAGACAGATGCTTAACTAGATTCCATCAGCAAGTATAGAAGGAATGTGAAAAATCATGGCACAATCGACACATGAAGTTGCACAAGTTTAAGGTAAATGATCTAGTATTGTTGTATGATAGTAATTTCACTAAGTTTTGGGGGAAATTTTAGATGCATTGGCTGCGCCCATATATTATCAAAGAAATTATAGATGGAGGCGCAGTTTAGCCTGGAAAGTTGAATGGAGAGCCATTTCCAGGAAGGGTGAATAGAAGCCAATTGAAGCCATATATAGGGGATTCTACACAATGAGTATATGACGGCAGGACAATCTTAGTGCTTCAGGTAGTTGTAAGGGAGAGTGGGATAACAAACTACATTATCAAGGTTGGAGGACTATGTAGTAGGTGGGCTATGTGGAAAATGGTGAAGTTTCAGTATAAGAAGTTGTGCGCAAATAGTTGTGCTATAGAGGGAGGTGTCACAGAGCACAACATGAAAGTGACCATTGTAGTCACTGTTCACAATTTGACAATCATAAGAGGGTTAAAAGGAGTGGTCTGGTAGCATTTAAGGCCAAAATATTTGAATATCTTCCGCCAAAACAACATTAATGATCAAATTTGGGGGGGAACAGTCAGATTTGATTTCAAAAACCCTTATAAATTACACATGTCGATCCAATAGAGAACACTTTGCACCCTTAGAGTTTTTGAGTTGTGCTATCTGTTGCTTATGAGCCACTCATTTTTTGAGGATTTGGTTGGAGCCCTGCATTTACCAATTTACCGGAGTTGAATCAGAAATTCATCCTTGAAACCATGTTAGGACCAAACCCTGCTGAGACTATGAGCATTGGGGGAGATTTCATGTCTGAAGGAGCTGCTTTAGAGGTAGTGAGTATGGAAGCTTCGACTCCCGTGCTTATGGCGTCAAGGTCACCTAGGCCAAAGCCTACCCCTATTAGAGAAACCCACAAACCGAAGAAGTATAAACAGAAGAAGTCAGTGTCAGTGTGTGAAGCGCCCAAAAAACACTCTGCAACTCAAAAACAAAAGAAAGACAAGCAACGTGAGAGGGTTTTCGATTTGGAGGCTGAGGAAGGACATGGCATTGAGGACATAGAGGTTGAGGGAATGAAGCCCCTTACCAAGTTTCTTAACTATATCCCTCCACACAAGGGGAAGGTGAAGGTCACCAAGGACCCAGACTTAGACAAATTTGTCATTTCTATGCTCCTACTGCCGAAGCAGGTTCCCTTCGAAGGTCTATGCCTTGCATGGATCCCGTGGATGAAGATGGAATATTGGGACCTGGAAAATCATGAGTGTTTCCCTCACCTACCAACAACCAACTATATGAAGTGAATCTACTACCTAGACTCAAGTGTTGCCAAGCTAGAGATGGTGGAATGGATCCATCGTGTAGAGAATTCAAGATTGTTAAACCTGTTATGGGTGCTCCACTATCACCACACCACTATCAACACCACCTGTGTGCATCAATTACTTACTCTAGTTCATGATGGGTTCTTATGGATAGGAGGTCCTATACCCATCACTGACATGCTCATCCATAGGATCAATCAAGCCAAGGATTTTGGTGGAAAAATAGGGGAAAAGGATTTGGTGGACAAGATGAGGAAGGAATTTTCCCTCATGAAAAAGTCATGTAGATACTCATTCACTTCCATAACCACCCCCGCGTTGAAAATTTCCACACAAATCTTAGACAGGAAGGTAATAAGGAAGTGTCACAGGGATGAAGTTTCGGTGCCCCTGGTTTCTGTAGCTGCAAAATGCACGAAGGGTGTGTAGTTCAATTGGTCTAGGTACCTGTGCAGTGAATTCCTCATGAGTTTCCATGAGGTCTAGGATGAGACCAAGACATTCCATTATGGTTGGTTGCTTCTCTCCATCATGTTGGTCGCATGGGAGCTATAGGAGGATAGCCAGTTTCCTCTGTTGAAAGAAGGATTACCAGAGGCTGCGCAATTTACCTCCCTATTGGCCACAAAGGATCACACGCGGGGTCACAGAAACAAAAATATTCTCGGCTTTGATGGAAGCAAGCATCCACATGGCCATCAACCAATGCCCATGGTTGTCCCTGACTTTGTATGAGTAGTTGTCCACTTATGCCGGATTCAAGGCTGACTTCCACCAAATTTACATTCGGGTATAGAAGGATCTACAGCAGAAGTGGCATGACTTGCCATATTTGATCATAGATACAAATATATAGGAGGTAATCAAGTGATGGCTAGTAGAGTGGTTTACCCCCTTAGACTTGGATGCCAGAACCTGTAAGGGCACAAAAAGCTCATCAGTAAAGAAAAGGGAGGATGCAGTCAAGAAGGTTACACAAAATTTAACCATGCAATGGAAAAAGGAAGCTCCAAAGAAGGCTCATATGGAGAAGGAGCACATTGCTAAGGATCAGGTTGAGCAAAAGCAATGTGAATTAGAGCGAAGTGGTGAATCACCTTTGCCTGTGACCGAGGAGGAAGAGAAGTGTGAACAGGGCGATGGAGGCGAGGAGGGGAATAACACCCCATTTCAGATAAAGAAGCACGGACAGGAGTAGCGGGAAGGTCCCCGGAAAAAAGAAAACATCAGAAAAGTCACAGTGTGATCCCATGATATTGACGGAGGGTGATCTCGATAAGATTGGCGAAAAAATATGGGACACTACCAGTGAAGTGCTGCAATAGTTCAAGCAATAGTATCTGTAGATGTTGGGGAGCATCCAAAAGGATTTGCATAAGTTGCAGATCCAGGCTAATAGAATACATTTGGGTGCAGGTCAAGCGAGCGCAACACAAGTGAGCCTGGCACTGAGGACGATTCAGGCTACAGAATTAGTAAGGACCTTGGACCTTCACACTATTTCTTTACTAGAAGGGTCCCTATGGACAGAGTCAGCTGATGATAATATAATCTTAAGTACCCTCAAGAACATCGGGATGAACATTGCAGCACTCCCCAGTAAGCTTCTTCATGTGCTGCAGATAGTGGTGACAGAAGAATTGAAAGCTCGGGAGCAACGTGCTCTCAATTTGATCAATGAATATAGGGTGAACAATGAGCAGATGTTCGCTGAGAAAACACAAGCCTTAAAGGAAACTAAAATGTTGCAGGCACATAATTCCAAGCTCTAGCTCACAATTACAGAGGCATGTAGAACAATGGCGAAGCTTCACATTCCAGAAGATACACAACCAGAAGCTAAGATCTGAACGTTAGCTACTGGTATCCACGATATAAAGGTAGAAGTTGGATGAGTTCAATTCAAAATCAACAAGAAAATAATGGAGATGTAGCTCAAATTACAACCTACGACTCTGCCCGAGGTCAGGGAGTACTGTGGAGCTACCATTAAAGAAGGGATGGTCACTTTGGATGCCACAGTTACAAACTACTCTGCCTTATTTGAGTAGGAAATGGAAGTGGTGATGACTCTACAGGAAGACCAAAACCTACAGATATTGAATACAAAGGTTCACGAGTTGTAAAAGTAGTACGATGAGGTCAGGGCGTCGATGTGCTCAATTGCTCGAGTACAGTGCCTAGCCAAGTTGTAGGAGGGGAAGCAACTTCTCACACAGGTAGAAGCAACCCAGAATAAGGATGTCATCCTTAAGGCTAGGTTGGGGCCTTGGTTATAAGAATATTACCAAGTCCCAACCAACATTCAAAAGAAGATGACGAGCTTACAGCAGATCCAAAAAATGATAAAGCTGGTTGCGGAAGGACCCACTACCGAGTAGCTAGTGGAAGAAGTCAAGCATTTAGCTACGCAGGGTGTTGTCGAGGTTGCAGTAGTATAGGTGGAGCTAGGGGATATTCACAGCAATATCATCGCACTAGTCGAGTGACTCGAGGGTGAGTCACGATGTTTGTGTTGGGGGCCTATTGGGATGAGGTCCCCTAGGTCAGTTTTGGGGTTAAAAACACAAGATTTGATGTAAAGTTTCCGTGATTTGGGGATGTGGAGTGCGTCGGTAATTAGGAATAAAAGGGGTTTTCAGCCCCTTGTGTATGTAAATTTGAGTTGGTTTAGAGATCCACCCTTGGTCCGCGGACCATGGGATTGTATGTAAAAAGCTATAAATAGTTATGTCTTAGAGAGTCTAAGGCATGTCTATGTCTAAAAGAGGAAAAACAACAAGTAGGAATCAGGTAGATAGAAGTTGAAAGGCTCAACAACTAAGTGCACAGAGGCCTGGAGTAGAATCCGTAGTTGAGTGTGTGGATCCCTGTAGCTGAGTGTGCATGACAATTTTGAGTTTGTAACCCCATATTGAAGATCAAGAAATCATATTGTTGAAGAATTCTTGTGTTTATCTATTTAATTCTGTTTAATTATGATTGTGATATATGTTGTGATTTAATAATGTATTGATGAAATATTGTCCCATTGATGTGCGACTCTATGGGATATGTCTTGATAACTATACGCAATGCATGTTATGTACTTTCACGAAGATTACAATACATTTTATTATGTCTATTAAATACTTAAGTAGATCTGCACGAGCGAAGATCTAAGGTTATTTTATGGTGCACATAAGTGGATGATTCATCTGTAAAGGGTCCCAAAGACCCATCGTAGACCCTCACGAAGTTCTAGAATCCGCTTAAAGGAAGTTGCAATACCAAGCCCTAGCGGCTTATAGATCTATGTGAAGGCATATCTAGAGGAATAAGAGATATCACACTGATCTCTGGATGTCGAAACTTGGTTCCAGCATCCCCCCATACTGTTTTGGGTGAGACATCAGCTGGTGCCATGTGGGTTGATGCCGAAAGGGCTAGTATTGTAGGGTTTTGTTTGGTGCAATTAAGTCTGAACCTGGGTTAGGACCCCCTAAGCCAATAGGGGCAGTATGTGATCTAGATTCCCATGTTCTTTTAAATTGAATGGTGTGAATTTCCATTGAAGAATTTGCTCCATAGGCTCCAAATCTAGTTGAGGGGTGTTTAATTACAAGAAAGAATAATAGTGTGCTTTTCATATAGTTTGGAGTAGAGTTGAAGCCCTTCTCTTAGTTTCTAGTTAGTTAATTAATAACATAACTTGCTTAATTGTATATCTATGCATAGTTGTATAGTGTAAATGATAAATAACATTTTGTATTAAAACAAATGTATTAGCACCAATTATTAATGAATATGTATCACTACGTATTTGAGATGGGATGGTTTGTGTGATTATTCTCATGGTGTGAGGGACTGCAGATCCCTGTAGTTGTTGATCTACCTCTTGTTTTGTAGAGATACTTGCATGGTTAATGTTGACTATTAAATAATTGAGTTAAATTGCTATATTTTTTCTAATTTCCATGGTTTGGGAGCCATAACTATCAAATGATCTTTGTGTTTGAGAATTAAATATTTTTTCTATTTAAAGTGTTGTATATGGCTTTCTAATCATTATCATGGATTTATTTTGTGCATGGTCGATTGTTGTTTTGTTTAATCATGGAGCAATAAACGAATCAATACATCATATCTATATCTGGGGAGATGGTATAAATGTTTATATTCACTCTGTAGAAGAATTTGGTATTGTTTTGGCTAACATGACAAAGTGTTGCTGGCCATGGATTGGATTTTTATAATGTTAATTAATAGTTGGATTCATATTTCTATGAAATACATTCCATCATTGGATAGCGCTTCAAATGAGTTAAATTATTTACTTAAGGATGTATTCCTCTTATTGTTCCTAAAAAATATTCTGAGCTAACAAGGAAAGAATTCGCTTTTTATTTAGGTTGGATTCAGGCTATTCAGATATATCTGGACATCTAGGAGAAATGGGAAGCAATATGTCACCACGAGACCAAATATAGATGTGTCAGATACCACTGGATAAGGGACAGGGTAGATATATCTGAGGTGGGGTCTAGTTTGGGTAACCCCATGAGGCCGGATCAGTGGGACAAGTCATATATACCGAAGGTGGTATATATGGTTTGGAGCTGGATACGACAAATTAGTTGTCGAACAAGATATTTGGGGGTGTTAGAGATTGTTAGGCACTAGATGTATGGCATATCTAGAGATTAGTTGGTGGAATGGATGCATCTAGGAGTCCAGACTCTTTTGCTAAGTGATAATTTATGTGATTTCTAAATTTCCCCTATAAGCTATATATAATGTAAGTTAATGGATTTACATGCTATGGGATAGAATTTTGAGGCCATAGGTTAGGTTATGTGGTAGGTACCATGTGGACCTATCCATGGCCACGTTCACAACTGGGGTTATGTGGAACCACCTATGAGAGGTGAGGTTGCCATGTTTGTGCAACGCGAATTTCACATGGATGCCATGTGTTAGGTCCTTACCTATGTGGTAGGGATTAAGTGACTAAACTTCAAATAAGAATAAATTTTGATATGAGCATCGGATCGAGATAAATTTGTATAACAAGAAATCTCTTCACTAGATGAACATGATGGTTTTATACAAAGATAATTTTGCTAACTTTGGGAAAGGAGAAATTTTGTAACCCAATTTCCGTAATGAGACCATAGAGGTTGGAATAATAGAAATAAACACCTCCCATTCATCGAATAAGACTCTAAGGGGATGTGTGGGATAGTTACTCAAGGTCGGTCATTATTGTAGTATACTCTAAAATATACATGCCAATCTAGTTGGCTAGAATTTATGTTCCCTCAATACTACCAGTTTCCTTGTGCTCATCAAGTCAGTACTCCAAGCGCTTCCCATCTATATTTTCTCCACCTTAGTAGTCCCTAAAAATTTTCTTTGTTTTATTCACAACCATCAAAGAAGTTTCCTATGGGGGGAGTCAAAAATGATAGCAATTTTTCTTTGATGGCTTGGGACAACTTATGTCTACCCAAGATGAGAGGAAGATTATCACTATAGGATCTTGAGACATTCAACATGGTCCTATGTTTCAATATGTACTGGAGATTGATTTAGGGTGGTAAAAATCCATGGAGACAAATATGGAATAAGAAATATTGAATTGGAGTAAGCCCCAACAAACGATTCACACATAAATGATACAAGTTGGTTTTTCAAATGGAATTTAGATAACAAGGGTACTAATCTAATATACTATCATTGTTTATGGGAAATAAGGAATGGAAAATAGGCTCTACTTTGGGAGGATTCATAACAATAAATCTTGAATCTTGGCATTTAGATAAAGTTAAGGGAACTCAAAGACTTCATGAAAACAACTAAATAACACTTTATTTTAAGCTTGTGGACTACTAACAAAAGTGAAAATCAATGGAGATGTTAGTTCCTTAAAGCCAATTGGGATTATCAGCTCAAAGGAGAAAATTGGAAGGGCTTTCAGATGAATTCTCAACAATCACTCATTCCACAAGAGACTAGCCAAGACATACTATGATGGGGATACATATCACATGGCTCTTTCATAGTTAAACATGCTTATGTTTGGGAAGAAATACATGGGAATTACCTAACAAATGACATCTAAATCATTATATGGACATAAAATCTATGTCGAAAGGTCTTTAACTCCTTATGGATTTTGGCACATGGGAAAACAAAAAATTGCAATAATCTTATCATATGAGGATACCATGGGCCCTCACTCCACCACATATGCAGGGAATTGATGGAGGATGTTATGCATCTATCAAGTGCTTTCCATTTTATGGATTACATATGGTCATAGGAAGATATCACCATGCAATAATATGATAGAAGAAGGGACATTGTTCTACTAATTCTAGTGAATTGGAGGAAAGGTATATTTTCAAACCTCATCCCCAATGGAATTTTTGGACTATTCTTCCACATTTTGTGCTACAAGAAATTTGTAAGGAGTGAATTTGCCACATTTTCCATAGAAGAAGTCAAGGCATGGAAAAAATTTGGACAAAAATTAAATAATATTTGCAAATTAGTCATTGCACATCCATGGAAAGAAAAATATTGGAAATCCCAAGTAATGAAGCGATCATCCTCCAAAATTTGGTGATATTCCCCTCATTGATCCCCCTGTGCCCTATCAGAATAGAAACCTCCACCATAACACTATTTCAAGTTCAACGTTAAAGTGGCATCCAAAGGAAACATAAGATTTATTAGATACAACAATTTTTTTAGAGACCATATAGGTTGTATCCTCCACCACTTTCTAAGATCCCTTCATCGCAACAAAAATAATGCCACTAAACTCCTTGCACTATAATTTGATATGTGAATGGACATCACTCTCAATTTTCTAACTCGATGGTGGAAGGACACTGATAGTTAATTTCTAAAATGATACGAAAAATCCTTCATGGTACAACCACTAGAAGAGTCTCCAAAAATTATAGACTAAATGTTGGTGTCTCCAAATTTGTTGATATTCTTCCCAACATCCTAGTGATAATTATATTGCACATTAGTTGCTCCATAAAAAAATTGGTAGAAAACAATTCCAAGGATGGATATGAATAGTCATTAGTAAGACTCTAAGTTTATTGGGATGATCTTCTAGCCTTAGCTCTAAAAACCAATTTTGAAAATGTTAGACAAGAAGATATGTTCTCCTAGCCAATTGAGTTCAATCCTTCCAACTCATCCTAACATTTATGTATAATTTTAGTTTTTATAGTGTTTATTCCTAGTCTTTTAATTATAAGCATGTCATAAATATATGAGTGGTTAGCCTTGGTCACGAGACTGAAACTATTATAAATTTTGATTTTGAAGGTTTTAAAATTATACAGAAATGACCTACAAACAAATTCTTAAAAAATAGAAAATATACAATGGAAAAAATAGAAAATATACACGAAGATTTTTCTCATGGAACCCAAAACCATGAAAAACAGATTTATTTTTTATTATATTCTATTACAATACATTATATACATATATAAGAATTCATAAAACCCCAATCCATTAACCTACTACCCCCCTACAACCCCCCCCCCCGACTACCTACTGCAAGTCGTGAAAACAATGTAACACATACCAAATAGATTTTGATTTTGGATGTCATACTCACATGGTTACAATTATGGTTTTTCCATTGGTGTGCATTACCTAGTATCAAACCAAAGTATAAGAAATCAATGAAATCTATATAACTTTGGGAGAAAAAATAACTAACTACTGCCAATACCAATATATTTTTTAAAATAGAAAAACCCACCTCTAATAAGTAATATAAAAATGTTATTGATTAATAATAAAAACATTAGTGAGCCCCAAGGGTTATCTCAACTGGACGAGTTCCCATTGCTAAGTACCTCACCAATTGGGAGGTCACAAAGTCAATTCTCCTCAATGCCCTTGGGGTTAGGCCCTGCTAGTTTGGTTGGTGGCATTTGATTCCATTTGGGGTTAATCTACCCAAATTTTCACGTGGATGTAGCGGCCACCCAGTGTCCATGAGCCACCATAAAAGAATAATAATAAAAACATTAGATAACATAATCTAAAACCAATTGACATCTAACATGTATCTTACAATTCTTGTACTTCGCTTTGAAATACATTAGTGTCACTTATTTTTTTTAAATGCATCAAATGCATTAAATATAATGTAACAAGATAACAACACATCATGTTACATATAAAAGTGGTTCTTTTTTTTTTAATCACAAGGATCATTAGTGGGTTTCATACAATATTTTTTGAAATAAAATAATGTAAATATTTCTTTCATAATATGGTTTAACTTTCTACATTAATATATTTATTGTGTCTACAGATGTTACATTCTCGAAAGATGTTGTAGTATTTATAAATGAGTGTAAATATTTAAATATTAAACTAATATGGAATAGGTGTTATAGTGTATATAAAATAAAGTATTAAATCAAAAAATAATAATTAAAAACATAATGTAAGTTCAATTTAAATATTAATAAAAAAATAAAAAGATAAAAATAATAAATTGATTCAATTTAATTTGCTGTATTGTAATTTTGATTTTATTAATAAGGTTATAAATAATTATTTCCGAAAAAACATTATAATATACATTTCAGGTTAAAATAAGTTTAAATAATAATAATTTATATTTATTCATAATTTATAACATATAAATAATAAGCATATAAAAACTTAATAAATTTAATTAATAAAATTATAATTAAAATATACATATATTTCTAAATATGAAAATGTAACATATATAAAGCAGTTATAAAGTAAGATTAGTTTGACCATATAAATTAAAAGAATGATTCATAGTCATCTGATTATTATATTTCATAATATGATATTTAAATTTAATTAAGAAACATATGAAAGTTCAATATGTATTGCACCTAGAGGCACTCTACAACCCAATATAAGGGAGATGTGTAGTTGTAATGTAAGAAAGTATGTAAATAATTTTAGATGTCAACTCAATATATCTGTAATAATTAAAAAAATGTTAGCTCAACATATTTATAATAATCAAATCAATATACAGGTATGTATATGTCAGTGGAACATTCAAAAAATCACAAATGGAATGACAATAAGGATAAAGGAAGACCAAGATTTTTTCAAGGAAACTGGAACTTACATCTTGACTATAGCCAGGTTAGCAGATTCTTGAAGGTGGGTATTGGTACAACGCTAAGAAAAACACCAATCAAGAGTTATGTAGTAGCTATGCAAGGGTCACCAAGAAAATCCAATGATCCCATGGTGTGCCCAACACTTCCTCCTTAAAGAAATTAAAGGTACATAAAGGTACATAAGCATGGACACCTCTACTTAAAGAGAAGACTCAAGAGATAACATATCAATAAAATCTAGTTGACGGATAAGAAAAACTGAAGGAAAATGTTTGAATTAATCTTTGATCCTTTCCATTAAACAAAGTCCCGTGTAATTGTTGTGGGTCTAAAGAGACATCGGGAAGTTTATAGTGCCCTTTTCCCTCTTCACATTGGAATTTGTGCAAGAAAATTCCTAGAATGATAATACTTAAAAGTTGTGGATCCCTCGTGAGTTATCAAATACATTCTTGAATTCCTTAAGCCCACCAATGAAAAAAAAGCTTATGGGTTGTATTTTTTCAGTTATGCTATTAGATGGGAATATTTTTATGTGTAAGAAGAGCCAAAATAAAGCCATGAACCTCTATGGATATCAATTTGGTGTCTTGTAAACCCTCAAATATTACTAGGTACCACTACTTCAGTGAGTTAACCATTTGTTGAATGTAATTAATCATGCTCTAAGTTGAACCCTATGTGTGACAAAGAGTCGAAGCTCAGCTATGAGTGTTTTTGGTGCACAAGATACTGACAGACACAAGATTTTCGACATGGTGGCAAATAAAGGCCCCCTTAGCATTGACCGTTTTGGAAACACCCATAGAGTGAGTGAAGTCTCATCCGAGATGCTAATGGGTAACTCTTAGAACCTGGTTTTCGCATTCTAACAGGATTGTATTGCAGCTGAGATGTGTTTTTCTTAACTGACACATAATAGAAAGTTATATCATTATTACATACCGAGTAGAGTTTCAAACATCGATTATTCCATCTAAAATACAATCTCATAATGATCATGAGTGGTGTGTGACCTTTGACATGGAATAAATATGATAGGACCTAGTCAATCCTAAACACTGACATGCCCATTACTATTACACAACTACAAGTAACACATGAGACCAACCAACACTTCATACTTTAACAGTCAAGTAATACTTGAATTCATTTGGCAAGGTTTAAAAGCATAATACTAAAAATCAATACCACACCAGATCATCACTATACATCATGCTCTGAAACATATCAACGATATGAACACTACAATTAATTAACAGAAGTGAAAACTAGTAACAACATTATAAACCATCAACAGAAAATGAAGTAAACATATTTTAATTTAATACATTCCCATAAACGTGAGATTATAGAAAATTCTACACCCAAATAAGCATAAAAAAGACCGCAACGGTTTCTCCAAACAATAATTCACATGTATGTTAGCAAGAAAGGATAAATATCCAGAGTTACATACACTAGTTTACCAAGTTCTCCAACCATCCATGGTAACATTAAAAAACATCAATAACCCAACCATAAACCATTTATAAAAAACTAATATAATCAACATTTAAACCCATTATAATTATGTTGTCAAGCAGCAACAGACTCAACTATGGCTCATAGATTACATCCAAACCACACTGGTACAAAGACCAACTCTAGACTCCTCCATGTCTTCAGTGCGTCATCTTATAACTATGTCAAAGCCTCTTAAATCATCTTTCCTTCCCACTCATTCAACTCGGTTGTTCTAGAAGCTATTAAGATATTTCCTTTGATTCCCGTGAGTTATCCCATGAATGACACGATTGTCCAAAATATCACCTGCCTTATTTGGCTCCACTCTACCTTGTATTTACCTTCTCCAAAATATCTCCAATTGTTTGATAACCATGATACCCCTGTTCAACTCCCTTCCTTATAAGATCATAAGGGTTGATATTCTCTATGCATATGCTTCTCTCCCACTTATGTTTTCCTCCTACTATAGAACATCCATCATCATTGTGCCTCATCCATTTCGGTAGACATGTGTTATGCTCATCTTCTTGCGCTACCTTTCCACTACACTTGACCTTATCCTTTCTATGCTCCTCATTTATATCACATAGTCCCATTATGCCAAAAATTAAAAAAATTAAAAATTGGGCTCCAACAAGCCCCCAACACAAAAACATCACTCATATTGGAGCCACTTAGTCATTCTCCAAAGTAATATTCTCCTTGACAATGTTTTGAAAGGTTTCCAAATTTCCTTCATATGCTTCAACCTCGGCTTTTATGAGCTCCATTCCAATGTTCGGTTCCCCAATGACAACATTGACACCCTTAGTGTTTAGAGTTTGCACAGTCTTCAATAGTTCACTAAACTCATCCATAATCACCATAAATTTGTCCTCAAGATATTTCCAAGGATTTTTTTCTCAAAAATTTTCCTCATAGATTCGCTAAGTCTCACTTTATCATGCATTGCTTTCCTTCTATCAATGGGGTTCATCTTCCCCACAATTTGATCATTTTGCGGATTTGATCTTCCGCTGCCTATATTTTCTCAGTGAATATTTGTACCATTGGAATCTAAAACAACATGTTCCATAACTGATCACTTTTATCTACCACCTCCTAGCATTTCCTCTCATAGTTAGTCAATCACTTTCTCCTTTGTCGATACTGTTAGCTACCTATACCAATAGGTTTCATATCTCATGATTGGCTAGGAAAAGGACCAAATATGCTCTGCTTTGATGATTCAAAGATCACATATTTCCGAGAAAATCCAATCTGTGTTTATAGCTTGGTATGGACTCAAATTTTGATGGATGGTCCAACAGCCTAATCTAGACCATGTCATGGTTTAAATTTTCAGTTGTAGAATAGAGGAAGGAGTCTGTCCAAACTGTTTAATCTTGGCAGACAAATAGTTCAGGTAGAGAAGAAAGGGCTCCAACAGCTTAATCTGGGACCTTGGAAGAAATAAGGGTAGAAGTAGATAGAAAAAACAAGAGAAAAGCCAGAGAAAAGAAAAGGCAGGTAAGGGTCTACAAGTCCAAGTGCACCCTCCAAGAAGAAATAAAAAATGCTAGGCAAGTAGCTGGGTAAGTAGTTGGGGTTGCAGAAAGGTTATCTTTACCATTGCAGGTGTGTTAACTTTGTTTACCAAAGCAAAGTCAAATCAATTGAGAAGGTGCTATTCTTCATCAAGTTGCAGCAAGCAGGAAGCATGTCTAACCTCCCTTCTTCCCCTTTCCACTTCATTACTAACACTCCCTCATCAGCTGAGATTCATGGAAGAAGATTATGGTTTCATGGTGGTTTTTAATCTTTTAGAAGCCACATTTCTTGTCTAAAATTTCTTTTCATTTTGATCTACTCCCTAAACTAAGTTAGTCTCAAACAAACTTAGTGATTTTCCCCCCTCATTCACATCTCCCCCATATTAACTCTAACTTTACTATGTAAATCCCTTATATTACCTTTCCCCTAATATTATTAACACCATGGTGTATAAACCCCAAATTTTGTATAAATACCCCCTCCCCTTGGCATTATAGCCAATAAGTCCTATGTTAGGGATCAAATGACACCTGGTCATCTTGATAAACCTAAGCCAAACCCTCTTCCCCCTTTCCAAATCCATTTTTTAACTCATTACCCCCCGTTTGCACATAAACTTTGTAAAAACCTTGTTCTACCCTTACCCGCTCCAAATTGCCAAGTAATGCATCAAAACCCACTTTTTCCTTTATCCAAAGTCTGAAGGCTGGGTGCATTTTTGCAAATTATTCATGAAAAATCCATAATCAAATGTTTTTTGCCAAAGCGCATACCCCAACATACATTAACTCAACCCTGCCCCCTTCCATATGGACCGATCATTTTATTGACCCCGACAGCCGTCCGATCGGAGCTTGAACATCCAACGGCTCTTATCACATCGGAGCGGCTCCGACGTCCACTGTTTACCCGCCATATCCGCCGATCACATCACTCCCCCGACAGCCGTCGGATTGGGCCCCCCAGATCCGACGGTCATCGTTGATATCGGAGCGAGTCTCACATCCGACGGATATCTTCCGATGTCCGTAAAAGGGTTACGTCACTCGGCAACCACGCGTCTCCACCACAGCTTGTCGGAGGTACGCCTGAAAGATACCTCCCCTGTACCATAAGCGGTGTGATATGAAACCGCTGGTTGTTTCCGGTTTCGGTTATCCCGCCTATACTACGTCACCTCCACATCATCCCACGTCACTGCCACCATGCAGTCACGTCAACCGTTGCGCCCGACCGTCTGCCGATCTGTCCTGCCACTTCACCATCCCCGTGGACCAATCAGAGCCCGCCACCTCACCTATGACGTCAGCCGGTCCCGACCCCACCCATGATATCATGTTGACGTCAGCAGAAAAACGCACCAAAAGTCCAAAAAACCAATATTATGATGAAATTTCGTGTTTTTTCCCATTTTTCTTACAAAAGACTTTGTTGCGCCTGCATGCGATTTTCACGTCCAAAGTCCACCAACCTGCAGAACCTGACCAGGAGACCGGCGACGCACCATTTCCACAGTCATCCGTGACCATTGCCTACTCCTCACCAGGTATTTTCCACTATAAATCCTTCACGTACCTGCTTTGTCTGTTATTTCCCTCAAAAGAGCTTATAACAGAAAAAACTCTTGAATTCACCAGCAGAAATCCTTGCACCTGGCCCTTTTACAGTTGTGAACTCGAACAACACTAGCCGAGCCTTGTTTGCCTGCATTTTCATTGAAAAATCAAGCTTTGTTCGCGCAATCGCGGCAGACTCATTTAAACTAAGTTTAACCACTGAGAAAGACAGAGTGAGGCCAGGCATTGGTCTTATTTTAGCTTTAAACAGTATTTCAATTGCTGTTTATTAGAACTACTCTCTGTTCCTTGTAAATTCACCTTCCCTGGTAAAAAGACACTCCTCTATACTGTCCTGCTCAATTGAAACCACTTTACACCTAATTCAGAATCCTCTTAGGCAATGGAGACACCTGTAGTACTAAATGTTCAGCCTCTAAATGCCCCTCAAAGGAACTTGTAATGGCAAGCCTTGGCAGATATGGATTATCAGATTGCAGAAGAGATGTTGATGAGGACCAAGTTCCATATCCACCTGCTCAATGAACTTAAGGCCAAGCATGAAACTGGAGCAGATGTATTGGGTATATGGGATTCTTTTCTTCCTATTTTTAAGTTGCCTCAAGTTAATCAATTCCCTGATTTGATCCATCTTTGTGCTGAATACTATGACCCTACCCAGAGGTCTGTGTTGGATCCTTCTGGTTCTGCTCTCTTTTACATCACTCCTGAAGCCATCAGGAACATGCTTTGCTTCAAAACTCAGAGAAAATTGGTCCCCTTGTCACTAGTAGACTTGATAAAACAAGGGAATAGATTGACAGATGCCCAAATCACTAAGCTAAATCAGTTATACATTGACTCTGATTCTGTGCAATATCCTCCTCTGAATCAAGTATACCTTAACCAGTTGGGCAGGGACTTGGTAGATATGATTAGTCCGATTTTGGGCTATAGCTCAATAGAATTGGTAGACCAAACTGTGCTGGTGATGATGCTGATGTTCGCTCCGGGCAGACTTCCAGTTTGCTATGATTATGCCACCTACATCTCTGACAAAATGCATGAGCAGCTAATGAATTTATCCAGAGAAAAGATGTTCAGATACACCTCCTACATTTACCATTTGATCTTGTACCATCAATATGAGAGATTTCATTTTCCAATCAAAAGAATGGATGCCCAAGGCAATCCCAGATCAGTGGTCTATTGGTCCTCTGTCTTCCACACTACACCTGAGTCTCCATACACTTACTGTGAATTCATAGATCTGTTCATCCATCCAGCTATGGCAATGCTGATGAGCTCACCTCCTCCGAGACTCACTGATGACATGCAGAGAATTCTTCAGCTATCCAAAGCTTACAGCATTGGGGATTGGTACTTCTAGCAAAACCACACTGTCATCAGGATATATGGGTGTGATTTGCCTCCATTCAGATTACCTAAGTATGTGCCTATGAGGCTATTTGCCCTAGACTACTTTAGGCAATTTGGCAGGGTTGATGTGCTTCACTTTTCAGGAAAAGGCAAAAAAGCACAGTTGAAGGTGAAAAGCCAACTTGGCCATTTTATCTATAACGAGAGGGAGTAAGGATGGAGGGAAGCAGATAGAATGCTTGAGTCCCTTGGCCTGCAAACCAGTTTCCTATGGGCACCCTATGACCCTAATCATTTTATAACTATGAGGAGGCTCAAATATAAGTTATCTGCCTATGATCACCATAGTATCTCTCACATTGAAAAATATGCAAACCAAGACAAATGGAGGAGAGGGACCTTAGAAGAGCCCATGTCACAAGAAGAGCTAAACCAGAGGGCACTAAGGAATCTAAGGAAGATGGCTGACCTTGAACTTTGTTCACAGGTATTCACACTTCCGAGCACACAAGTGGGAGCAGCTGCATCCTCCTCAAATGCCAAACAGCAAACTACCAAGGCCACTGAAAATATATCCAGCAAAGGCAAAGAAAAGGAAATGGAGGCAGAACAATCACTCCATGGCAAGGAGCAGCCACCTCCAGTGACTCAGCAGCAGGTGGATAAAGAAGTGCAGCAGCAGACAGAGCAACAACAACAACAACAGGAACTGCATCAAGAAGAAGGGCCACATGAGGGACAGCAGCCCTTACAGCAAGAAAGAGTAGTTGATACTCCAACTTCCACTGAGCAACAGGCTCAAAACATAGTGCCTCCTAGGCCAGAAACTACCTTTGATGCCTCGGTCCTCCAAACTCCGCAGAAAGAGGACATAAACAGAAAAAGGGATAGAGAAACTCCCTTGACATCATCTGTAAACCAGGGAGAGAAAAGGCAAAGGTTGAATGACTTTTCTGAGGATGACATAGCAGTAAGGCAAGCAATGGGCATGGGCCCACCCAGCAGAGAAGCTTCGGCAAGTTCCTTCCAGCAGGAACAAGAGAGAACAATGGGAGGAGAAGTCAGCTCCTCCAGCCAGCAGAAAGAAGGTGGAGTTAGTATCAAACAACAGTTCATCGACATTAATAGGAGAAATGAGCCCATCAAGAGACAGCTGTACAATCATCTGTTAAACATGGCTCCCACCAATCAGCATGGCTCCCACCAATCAGCAAAGACTCATGTCTGCCTTTGATGTAAATGAAGGCAAAATGATCATGAGTCATTTTATGCCAACAGCATTGCAGCCCCAATCTTCCTCTGACTACTTAAGGACTAACCTGGAAGTCCTTGCTAAGGATATCCACCCATTGGACAAGATAGAACTGCATAAGCAAACGGGTGAGATGGTCTATGCTTCCCTAGCAGACCAAACATTGGATAACTATAGGCTACATAACAGCCTTAACAATACAGCCTCTCAGCTAGAGTTGGAGAGAGCATCATCCCAAGCAAAGGGTAACAGGATCAAGGCCCTAAAAGACATAATCATAGAGATTGGGCATAATCCCAAAGACATCAATGGCATTCAAGAGATATTGAAACTGAGGGATGCAGATATGGCAGCTCTAAAGAGAAAAATCAAGCTCCCAGCCACTATTCACCCTCAGACAGATGAGGTGGCCCAACAAAGAACTGAAAAAGATGCCACTGATCTGTTGATATCTCTATATAAGCAGCTCCTCCACACACAAGAGCTGCTGGGAGAATCAGAGGCTGCAAAGGCAGCATTACAGGCATCTCTGAAACAGAGAGAAGAAGGGCAGACTTCCCAGCCTCCTCCTCAAATCATAAATCTTGAGGAAGCTGCCACAACTACTGTTCCTCCTCCTCAACAGAGCAGGCCCCTAGCTTGGACATGCAAAAGCTAAAGAATGAAATTCAAATCCTGGAAGCTCAAATGTCTGAGTTAAATGAGACCAGGGATAAGTTGGCCAAGGTAAATGATAGGTATGATAAATCCAAACAAACTGTGGCAGAGAAGGACAGGGAGGTGAAAGCCCTAAAAAATAGGATAAAAGAGCTAGAAAATGAGCTTAGATTAGACAAAGTCATAGCTGGGCTTAAGGCAATGCTATGGGCCAACATTGGCCAGTCTATTACTGACCAATGGCAGTATATAGAGACAATCCATGAGCAGGTAGAGCTCATCCCAAAAGCACAAGCTGAAATTCACAAGTCAAGGGCTGCTCTAGGCAACATGCCTGAAATTGCCACCAGAATGATCAATGTGCTAAATAATAAAACAAGTACTCAGCTGGCAAACATGGGAATTCCCAATAGGACTGAGACCATTCAGTTGATCAAAAGGGTTCTCACATTAAGAAATTTGGTGCAGACACTAGAGAGAAGAACCCAAGACATGCAGACTGAGGTAAAAAGATTCATGGACAGATTCCTGGTGCTGGAAAACAGAGGACTCCCTAGCTTACTGAACAGCACAGGGAGACTGCTCATTCATGAGCAGTATGCTAAAAGAGTGAATGCATTTGCCACAAACAACATCAATGAGAAGCCCAACAGCTCAGAAGAAACAGGGCCAGCTACAGGACAGACTATCTACAACAAGGTAGAAAATTTGTTTTTTATAATCAACGAGATCAATCACCTGTTTGATGTGGCACCCAATTTTTTCAAGTATACAGAGGCAGAGGAGACTATGGATGCAATTCTCAGGCATCAACTCCCTACACAGGACTGGTGGACAAATACAATACAGAAAATTTTGTAAACAATGGGCCATTCACCAAATTTTGTTCTTAAAAATATGAATTGTTATGCAAAGCACAGTTTAACAAAATCAGCATGCATTATGGATTAAAGCTGAGCCAACTCAGCAGATGTATCGACCAACAAAGCAAAAATAGAAAACTACAGGTGGCAGGGCCGAGAAGATGCAGCGCAGCAAAAAATAAAGACACATTATTCAGCGTTAAAGCAAAGCGGTTCAACCGACTCAATGACCTCCAAAGGTCAAATTATCCTCTGACAGACTTAAAGAGCATTTATGCTGCATTCAAAGTTGTAATAACTTCTTTTCTACTTTCAGTACGAATTTATGAAGATATTTTCTCTCTCAGATGACTCAATGCCTGAGATATTTTGTATAAGCATTCCTATAAAGTCCCCTTCGCATGAGCTTGCAAGGGTGGTTGTTGATTTCTCTTGAAGAAGTTCTTATGTTGTAATCCTTTCAGAAGTTTAATAAAGAAAGTGATGGAATTTCTCGGATTTCTGGAGTGTTGAATGCGTTCTGGTGTTTGTTGAAAAACTGCTGGATCCCTGTGTATTACACAATACAATAAGTCTCTGTAACTCTCTCTGTTATGTTTTTGATTTGTTAAAATCCATATATGTTTTCTAATTCTGAATATTTAGCAACAAGGAAAAAGACTAACTTCCAGGATTTATTCAAGAAATACCCTGGGTTCAATCCATGTTGTTAATAAATGTTTTTTCTTCAGCTGTAATCTTGATAAGTGTAATTCTTAATTGCTGCACTTTCAGAATACATCTTTCACAGTGGCCTTTGTCTCAGGAATTCAAGTGTGCTCCTGTGCAACGTGTTTCACTTTCATCTCAACAACTTAATAGAGAATTCTTAATTTCTTTCTGTTGGCTGACATGCTTCACCATTCAAGTTAATTTTGTTTGTCTGAGATACACAATAGGCCCTGCAGTTAGAACACCACCAATCCTGCATTTCAAAGCATTTCACAACTCCAGACTCCATTGCCCAATGATATATTACTCTCAAAACACTACATCTTAAGTCCTGAAAGAAATCCTTCAACCAAAACATAAACCAAAACCTGAGCATAATACCTAGCCTAAAACACTATCATAGCAGAGACAAATCATAAAGAGAGAGCCCTCTCTGATTACAGTTTGGCTAGAAACTGTGATCCAAAGATTGGTTAGTGGTTACCCCGGCCGTATTCCCTTGGGAGTCATAGGGAACAACCTGGGTGTTAACATAATTGGCGACTCCGCTGGGGAATGCTTGAGATTTTTCAATTACTATATATTTTCCATAGCTACTATCAAGCCTGAAATCAGTCAAGAGGCCTTTAATCTGTTTCTGTATCACATTAACAGCTTTAAGGAGGAGCTTGTTTAGGGAATCTTCATCTTAGCTCTGAGAATATATAGCCATTCCAAAATCCTCATCCAGTCCTTTTAGATATAAAAATTTCCTACAAAATCCTAAAAAACAGTTAGAAACTGGCTCCTAAGAAAAATCCACGGCATACTAGGGCAAATCCTGACCCTAATCCACCTATCATTGTTGATAATCCAAATACCATCCCAAGAAACATTAGGAGGCAGAAAAAGCAGGAGCAGCCTGCTGACTTAACCTCAGATTCAGGTCAGCCTAACCTTATCTCTACCCCATGCAAGGTCCTTTTCCGGTCTACCCCTAGTTCCCCTAGTTCACCATCCACATCTCAAAGTCCCCCTCTTACATCTTCTTCCACTGCACATATCCCCTTAACCAACACTCTAGGTTCACCCCTACTTGTTACCCCTGTAATACCTACTGTTCCTATTATCCTAGCTGCCCCTGTTAATCCTCTAAATCCTGTAAATATGGCTAACAGATATGCACCCTTGCAGATACCAGCTAATGCTGCAGCTCTACCCCAAGATTACCAAACCAAAATTTCATATTTTGACTCCAATGGCCCTCTGACAGCTGCCCAGCATGCCAAGAGGATGCAAGACCATTTTGAGACCTATGAAATAGATGATGACAGTGTCAGAATGAGGATGTTTGTTCAAAGCCTAACTGGGGATGTAAGAACTTGGTTTAGATCCCTGAATGCAAACTCTATTACAACTCCTGCTGAACTGTATCAAGCCTTTACTAGTAGATGGGAGAAGAAGAAAGATCCTCTGCACATACTTGGGGAATATGACACTATCAAAAGAGGTCCCCAAGAGACTGTTTTGGAGTATTGTGCAAGATTTAACAATGTATATAACTCAATTCCACAAAATTTAAGGCCTCCTCCTGATTTAGCCTTGTACAAATTCCCTGATGGTTTTGACCCTGATATGGCCTATCAGTTGAAGGAAAGAGACTGTCAATCCCTTGAAGAGGCCCAAAGGGTTGCTGTCACAGTGGAAGCCAACCTAATTGCCAAAAGAAACAGGGCAAGGTTGGAAAAGAGGACTGTTTTCAAAGAGGAACCCTCTGCCTTTGACCAGAAGCTAGATGCAATACTCAATGGAATGAAAAGATTAGGGGATAGAGTGGAATCGGTTGAGAGAAAATCATCATGGGAAGCACCACAAAACAACCCTCCTAGGAATCCAAATTTTAGGAGAACTCAAAACCCAGGCCTTGGCAAAACCAGTGTTGATCAAGACATAAGACCCCCTTTCCAAGAAAATTATGCAGAAACTTCCACATCAGCAGAGCCCAATGAAGATCCTGAGATTAATTTAATGGGTCTAGATGGTGAAAGTCAAGTTTTCTTAACACAAGAAGATCATGAGGATGATGAAATCAAACTATTCCAAACTAAATCAGGTGAATCCTTTGACTTTAAACAAGGCTATGACACTGCTGTTTATGAAGTCCATAAACAATACAAGCTAAGGAGTAGAACTGTGAATGTAAACCAGCCTGAAAAAATAAAGGATAATCAGCACCCTGAAAGAATTATAGTCACAGAACCTAATGACAAAACAAAGTTACCTACAGAAGAAGTAATTGTTGAGGAGATCACTGAACCACCCTCCTCAAAATAGCAGCCTATGGTCACTCCCCCTTCTCATCTTTATCCAACTATTCCTCCTCAAGAGATGAGTAAAAAGGATAAGTCCCAAAGTCAAGATAAAAATCAAGAAGAAGATTTAATGAACAAGGAAAGGACAGTTATCTATAACCCCAAGACCCAATCTGAAAAATCCTTTGACCTAGAGACTGAAATGGGTAAATTAAAGATAGCTGTTCCTCTCTTAGAACTAGCCAAGCATGACATCTATAAGCTACAGATCAAGAAATCCCTTCAACTCACTAACAGCAAAGATGATGTCAATGTGTTGGATGACACTCCAGAATTATTGTTTGGCCCAGAAGTGGATGGAAAAAAAATAGTCATAGGGGTACTACCTTTTTATGTCATCTTACATATTCATGACAAAATACTACACAATGCAATGTTTGACTCAGGTGCTTCTCACAACCTCATGCCAAAAGCAGTCATGGAAAGATTGAATTTAGACATAACAAGACCATACAAAGACCTGTTTTCTTTTGACTCCAGCCAAGTCAAGTGTCTAGGTCTCATAAAAGACTTATGTGTGTCCCTGGTTCAATACCCAAACAAGACAATCCTAATGGATGTTGTGGTTGCTGATATCCCACCTAAGTATGGAATGAGGTTATCAAGATCATGGGGAGCTAAACTCCAAGGTTCCCTACAATTAGACATGTCATATGCCACCATCTCTGTTTTTGGGCAACCAAAAAGACTGTACAGAGAAACACTAATGAAATACATGGTCAGCAGCGAAGAAAAACCTCAAAACTTTCCCATATATGCTATCCATTCAGACATAGATTCATACATTCTCTTCAATGACACCATTACTCCCTCAAGAAGTGAGGTTGAGACCAAAATATTCATACAAGACGAAGACTCAAATGAAAGCATTACCACCCATGAAACAACAGTCAGTCAAACACTAGATGTTGCTGATGCCCTGGTTGTCAAGAATAGCCAATCAAACGATGAGACTGTCCTAGAAGACAAGCTAGAGAAAAAACCACAACTGCTACTCACATTGCCAGCTCATGAACAGATCAGTAAGTCTCCTTCCCAACAGGATATTCTATGGTTCCTTGAATTTGATGGCTCAGTCAACAAGTTAGGGGCAGGAGCTGGAGTTTGGATACACAATAAAGAAAATAGTCATGTAGAGGGAAGAGCTTATAGATTGAATTTCAGATGTACTAACAACATGGCAGAATATGAAGCCCTTTTGCTAGGCCTCAAGTTAGTAAAATTCTTACAAGCTGCCAGGGTTTCAATCATGGGTGATTCAGATTTAGTAATTAAACAAGTGAAGGGAAACTTTGTCACCAATGACAGAAGACTAAGGACTTATAGGTCTGCTGTTGTTGAGGTACTAAACTTTTTCTCTGAATTCCAAATCACTAAAATTCCTAGATCCCACAATCTGCACGCTCATAGTTTAGCCACCTTTGCAAGTACCTGCAAGCTACCTTTTGAGCCCCATCATTGTTTTACAGCTGAGGTAAAACACGGACCCTCCGTTCCAAACAATGTTAATGATTGGCAAGTATTTGAGGATGACAAGCAAATAAACCATTTTTTAACTCTGCAGCAAGAATTTGCAGGATTAAATATTGACATGGAGACAGCAAGTCAATCACAAATACTTGAGACAGCGAGTCAATCACAAATACAGTTCCAAAAGATTACTCACCCAATATCACCTAGAACAGCAAAACAAATGCTAAATCCAACTATTTTCAACAAGGACAGCATTCGGCAAATTCAATCAATCAATTGTGAGGAATTGCCCAATGCTGAAACTGAAATCATAGAGCTGAAAGACAATTTCCTACCAACAGGCCTAACTCCCCTAGAGGACATCTTTGATTCAAATGATATTCCCAGAAAACCAAAAATGCAGCCCCTAAACGCAGCCATTGAAGAATGCAACATAGGTACAATTGACAAACCCAAAATAATTAAAATGTCTGCATCTTTACCTCCTGATCAAAAGCCAAAATACATTGACCTTTTTAATGAGTTCCAGGATGTCTTTGCATGGAGTTATGAGGACCTAAAGTCCTATGATACCTCTGTTATCCAGCATACAATCCCTCTCAAACCTGATCAAAAGCCCTTTAAACAAAAACTGAGGAGAATCAATCCTATGCTTCTCCCAGCAATGGAACAAGAGGTACAGAAAATGTTTAAGGCAGGCATCATAGCACCAATCAGATTCTCTGAATGGATATCCAACTTAGTCCCTACAAGGAAGAAGACTGGTGAAATTAGGCTGTGTGTGGACCTAAGGAATCTGAACCAAGTATCCCTCAAAGACAACTATCCCTTACCCAAAATGGATGATATTCTCCAAAGAGTGGTAGGGGCCTCAAGGATCTCATTACTGGATGGATTTTCAGGCTTCAATCAAATCCTAGTTCACCCTGATGATCAGGACAAAACAACATTTACAACCCCATGGGGAACTTTCAAATATGTAAAGATGCCTTTTGGATTGAAAAATGCAGGGGCAACATTTCAAAGAGCAATGGACATTGCTTTTGCAAAGGAGATTCATGACTTTTTAGTCATTTACCTAGATGACCTTACACCTTTCTCAAAATCAGACCAAGAACATATAAAACATTTGAGACAGATCTTCCTAAAATGCAGAAAATATGGAATCTCCTTGAATCCTAAGAAGTCCCTCTTTGGTTTAGAAGAAGGCAAGCTATTGGGCCACATCATTTCTAAAGATGGCATTAGAATTGACCCAGATAGGATACAGGCTATCCTACAAATGCCTCACCCAAGAAATGTCAAAGAGTTGCAAGGATTCTTGGGAAAAATCAATTTCTTAAGAAGGTTTATCCCAAACCTAGCAGAACTAATCAGATTATTGAATAACATGCTAAAAAAGGATTCAAAAGTCAAATGGACTGTTGAAGCCAATCAAGCCTTTGAAGGTATAAAATTGGCCCTTACCCAAACCCCAGTCTTGACCAATCCTCAGTTTGACAGAGAATTTATCATTTTCTCTTTTGCCTCCCAACATACTATTGCTGCTGTTCTATTACAAAAAGATGACCAAGGAAATGAGAAGCCAATTGCTTTCTTTAGCAAAGCTCTCAGAGATGCACCTTTAAAATATCAAATCATGGAAAAGCAAGCTTATGCTTTAGTCAAAGCCATTAAAGACTTTAGGATTTATATCCTTTATTCCCATGTTATAGCATATGTGCCAAGTCCTATTGTCAAAGACATTCTCACCCAAGAAAATTTAGAGGGCAGAAGAGGAAAATGGATTGCCAGCATTTTGGAATTTGACATTGAGATAAAACCTACAAAACTAATAAAAGGGCAAGGCTTGGCCAAATTAATGACAGAAACAAATTTTCAAGCCTTAGACATTAACCAGCTGGACAGTGAACCGGAGCTGGCGACTCCAAAGATCAATGTAGCCTTTGAACAATCCCCTTGGTACTCTGATATCTGTTATGTGTTACAAAACCTGTGTGCTCCCCCAGGACTGTCCAGAACTAAGTGTAGATTCTTAAAAATGAAAACCTCAAGATTTTGTGTGATGGATGGCAATCTGCTTTGGAAAAACCATGAAGGTATATTGCTGCATTGTTTAATAGAAAATGAAACTAACAATATCATAAAGGAATTTCATGCAGGTGACTGTGGTGGGCACTTATACTGGAAGTCCACTGTGGATAAGATACTAAGGGCTGGGTACTACTGGCCTACCATGTTCTCTGATGTCAAGAAATTCATCACATCATGTCATAAATGCCAAGTGTTTGAGGGAAAAAGACAGTTGTTGCCACTCCCCTTAAGGCCTATTGCAACAGAGAGACCTTTTCAACAATGGGGCTTGGATTTCATTGGGGAAATTCATCCCTCATCTTCAGGACAGCACAGATGGATTCTAACAGCAACAAACTATTTCACCAAGTGGATTGAATCTGCCCCATGTAGACAAGCAAATGATTCAATAATCATTCAGTTCTTGGAGAACAACATATTGGATAGATTTGGCTGCCCTGATAAAATAATCACAGACAATGCTGCAGCTTTCAGATCCAAGAAAATGGTGAACTTCTACCATAAATTTCACATCACTTTGGGCCATTCCACTGCTTACTATCCCCAAGGAAATGGCCTTGCTGAGTCATCAAACAAAAGTCTGGTAAACATCATAAAGAAAGTGCTAGAAGAGAACAAAAAGAATTGGCATAAGAAACTAGTCAATGCCCTATGGGCAGACAGACTAACAACCAAAAGATCAATTGGGACCAGCCCATATGAACTGGTTTATGGAATAGAGGCCAAATTTCCTTCATCACTAGGGGTGCCTGTTTTCAAACTTCTTCAAGAAAGCCAAGCTGAACCAAATGATATGCAAAGAAGAATCAATCAGATCATATGTTTGCAGCAAACTAGAGACCAAGTTTTCAGCAGAGTTCAAGTTCTACAAGAAAAACTAAAGAAGGCCTTTGACAGAAGAACCAAGGCAGAAGATTTCAACATGGGAGACAAAGTCCTCAAGTGGGATGCAAGAAGAGAAGACAAAGGAAAACATGGAAAATTTGATTCTTTATGGAGAGGACCATTTGTTGTCCAAGCAGTGCAAGGTAACAACACTTACTTTCTAAGAAGTCTTAATGAAACTGACTTGGATGAAGGTCCTGTCAATGGCAGGATGCTGAAGCACTATTTTGAATATCACCCATAAGTGCAGCCTGAGGTTCCCTTGTATATATGCAGATGTATATATTATTTTCTGTTTAGATGGTAAAAATGCAGTTTTCCAAGTTTATTGACTGTCAGCAAAAGGTAAATAGAATCAGAGGTCTACCAAGAAGAGAAGCACACAACTTTGACATCTCAAAGCAGCAAACTTCAAGATTGGCAAGAGCAGTCAAGGAGCAAGGAAATCTGACCTGCTGTTCTTGGTCTTTCAAATGAAACACCATCACCATGTGGAGCCACTGTTAGCTACCTATACCAATAGGTTTCATATCTCATGATTGGCTAGGAAAAGGACCAAATATGCTCTGCTTTGATGATTCAAAGATCACATATTTCCGAGAAAATCCAATCTGTGTTTATAGCTTGGTATGGACTCAAATTTTGATGGATGGTCCAACAGCCTAATATGGACCATGTCATGGTTTAAATTTTTAGTTGTAGAATAGAGGAAGGAGTCTGTCCAAACTGTTTAATCTTGGCAGACAAATAGTTCAGGTAGAGAAGAAAGGGCTCCAACAGCTTAATCTAGGACCTTGGAAGAAATAAGGGTAGAAGTAGATAGAAAAAACAAGAGAAAAGCCAGAGAAAAGAAAAGGCAGGTATGTTATAGACAATTTTGTGCCTTACAGCAACAGGCATGAATTGTCAATAATCCAAGGGATCCAAAGTTCCCTAAACATGATGTTCCTACCCCTAGAGGAACAAGGTCAGCAAACCAACAGCTCTCAGATCAGTTCTCCACCTGAAAACACTCAAAAACAAGCAATCCTGAAATCAAAGCAGGTGCTCCACTAGGCTTCTGTACTGAAACACAAGTCCTCCATGGTGTACCTGCGTTGCAAAGCAGGTAGAACAAAGGCCACCTGCGTTGAGCGAGATTGGACAAGTGGCACACTGAGTCATTGCTCTGGAATCTTCCAAAAATGACACTTGGATCAGGGATTTCGCCTTGTGATGAGTCAGAGGCTCTGTTTCTCCAAGTGGAAGCAAGGTTCTCCAAGTGGACTCAAGAACTGAAGATCAACTGAAGAGAGAGAGGACACAAGGCAGTTACACATCAGTTGCAAGCTGACTCATCCTTTCTCAATTCATCTATATATTGAGCTCTCTCCTATGAGCTCAGGAGGCTGGAATTTTGTGCAAAGTAATGCTATGCTGTTGGTTTCACTATAGAGCTATTGGGTGATTGCTTGAGGGAGGTGAAGAGGAGAAATTATTTCTGCTAGGAGGTGTTGCTGGATTGGGGCCTTCAATGGTTGTAACTCTCTCAGAACTTTACTTCTTCATTAATAAAAGCTATTGAGGTTCTTCTATATGCTCTTGTTTCAATGATATATTGTGATAATTGTATATTTGATTTACACTAATCCTTGAATCAGTTATGATTGCATGTTGCTTGTAGTTTCCTTCTTTGCTATTTTGTAGGATCTCATTGTAGCTGGGCCAGCAATAGAGCAAGGAGCTGGGAGCAAGCAGCCTTAGAGAAGAGTTTGGATTCGACATTAAGCGCAAGGCAACGGTTAGTGCATTCTTTCATTCTCTTTTGCTTTCATAAAGAAGTAAACCTTCAGTAGTTTCCTTTACAGTTGTTGCTGAGGTACTATCACCCTTAGAGTGGGATAGGGTCATCCGAGTCGGATACTTTTCCCTACAACAAACTGGCGACTCCGTTGGGGATCGTATCTGTTTGATTGTTTGTAGTATTTTGCTATTCATTTCCTGAACAAAAGAGTACCAAATCGAAAAGCTTTTGACTATATCAAAAGCGAAGTAGAGGGCAGCTACTCTAGCTCATTTCTGAGCATGTTCATGATTTGAAGAGCTGATCTACAAGGATCCTTGTAAGCTCTTAGTGATAGCTTTTCATCTTCCGTGTCATCCCTTTGAGTGTGCTTGACTGATTGCTTCTGATTTGAGCAAAAACTGTGCATTTTTGAGAAAATTGTGACCTGGAAACTGTGAAAACGCAACTTTCGTTTTCCAAAGCAGGTAGTACACAGGCTACCTGCTTTGCAACGCAGGTCCCGAAGGGGCTACCTGCGCTGAGAGCCAGACTGGCTGAGCAGCACCTGCGTTGGCCCAATTTTGCCTAGTGCAGTTGGGGTTTCCTCCCTTTCTCTTGCCTGTTTTCACTATAGATTTGGCAGCCAGTTACCAGTCTTGTACCAGTTCTGAAACCAACCTTACTTGCCATCATTCCGCCTCTGTTATATAACGAAATTGTACTTGTTATTTTGTATTTCTTACTTCATTTACAATTTCCCATAACGAAGAGTAAACTAGTCTTGCTTTGGCCTCTTAGATCTGAACCTGTGTTAGGCATTTTGCTGGTCTAAAGAGTTAGCTTGTTTGCTGTCCATAGCTGATTAGTCATTTTACTTTCGTCATTATGGTTTGATTTCATGCATTTCCAGTGATTGAACAAGTAAATCTTAAGGTGTCTTTTGATTTTGGACAAACTTGTTTGTTTTCGCTTTAAATCGAAATCAAAGTTATATAACAACTTTCTTTTTGTAACCAATCAACATTAAGAAAGGGAAAAGAAAATACATGCATTGTGCATTTTGCATTTGACTGCTTGCATGACGATTTAGGAAATTTTGCATTAGTGTGTGCTCTATGATCTGTGAGAAAAGATTTGCCTTTCTTCTCCCTCAGTAGTTAAGATTTTCAAAGTTGAAAGATTGAAAAGTTTGCTTCTCATCTTAGACTGCATTCAGGAATTTGTTATATACATCTCGTGGTGATCCTTAAAGGCAAACTGCTAAACAAGATCAACATTAAAATAAATTCAATTTACATAACAACGCTTTGAAACATAACGCAAACACATAGAGGTCTAGGTAGAGACGTGTTCCGGCGTCGTTAAACATAGTGACTGTCGATCTCTACGAAGGTGGGTGATTCCTCCTGAGAGTCGGTGGCACTAATACGGACTTGTGCTCCCACGTACCGTCGCGTATATATTGGGAGACCCCTATAGGAACAAAGCCTTTATCCCTAGGAAGCCGTGTCGGCCGCCCTGCTGATCGCGATGCAGTGAACACAGCATTCACGAAGATCGACCACCCGTACCGTAAAACGTATTCTGTGGTTTCGCGAAAAGTTTGGCACACCCTCTGCCTAGAACTCCAGAGCAGTTTCTTTTGGCCTTTTTCAAACTCTATAACTGAAAAAGTCCATCCGAGCATTTGTCACTTCGGGCTTGTTAATACATCGAAGGAGACTAGAGTCATCTTTAGCTTTTTCTCGACTCTTAAAACATGAAAAAGCAAAGTTGTGTCTAAAGCGTCGTTAATAAAATTTATTTTAATCAGAACATAATCACATGTTATTCCCACGTTGATCTTTCAGTTGAAAAGTATGGAGCCCACCAACCAAGGAAGTCACTTTGGTGGAAGTCCTAATCCCTTCTCCTCTTGGGGAGATGTTGGTGCGCCTCATATGGCCACATTGTCACTTCCAGGATTGACAATTGGCCTACCTGTATGGCTCTTTTCAACTAATGTAGTTCAAATCGCCACTAATCCTGAGCAGTCGAATCAACAGTCAGACCAGTCTCGAGCTACCCACCAGCCTTCCACCTCTTACAATTCTTCCTCTGATCCTTCATCTTCGCAGGGTAGAGCCGGCAGAAGTCAGCCTCCCATGGAGAAGAAGGAAAAGAAGAAGAGAGAAAAGAAGCAGAAGGGGCCTATGGCGAAGGCGACTGGGGGCAAGCAAAAGACATCTGACAAAAATCCACACACTACACCGACCGGGCCTAAATCGTCATGTGTCATTTGCAAAGGGACCCACTTCCATCGTGATTATCCTTGTATTCCCCGGATACTAAGGGACTGGTCCCCCAGGTTGCACAATCCGATAGCATCAACCTCTGGTAGTCATGTTGATTGTAGTCCATCAACTAGCGAGAGTGAAGGACGAAAAGGGAGACCAAGATCACCCTGTATGTTGTGTGAAGGTGATCACGCCATCCACCGATGTCCATTCTTAGATGAGGCGAAGAGAGTTTTGGAAGATCGTCCGGTATCACCGTTACGACTTCCTCCTGGATACCAAAAACTCGTGCCTAATCCCTCAATAGTTGAAAATCCAGCTGGCCCGCTCAAGTGGTCAGCTGAAGTGTCCGTCATTGAGAATGAACCTACTGAATCCAGACCAGACGAAAGTCTAAAGGTTGAAACGGCAGTTGACCCGGTTCTTCCTTCAGAGGTTTCATCCTCAAATGACACCGTCGTTGAAGATTCATCTTCGAATGACACCCTCACTGAAGAGAATAAGGATGACACCATCCAGATTCTTTTCATCAACACACACTCTGATGAGCATCAGGGCAACGCGCCCATTCCTTTATCGCAGGAAGGAACATCGTCAGGGTCGTATCCGGCCGTGTATTCGGTCCCACCACCAAGCAACCTAGTTGTATCCTTTGATTGGAATCCACTAGGCAGACCCCGGTTACCAGCTAGTATCCCATTCAGAATCATCGTCCAAATCTACAGAATGGTGATGGCTGGAACTATCATTGATGAAGGGGCATCTGTGAGTATCCTTTCCTCTATTGCTTGGAAAGCACTGGGTTCCCCGACGCTTTTACCTGAGATAAGAAATCTATCAGGTTTTGATAAAGGAACCAGTCACCCGTTAGGGATTCTTCCCAATGTTCCAGTTACATTGAAAGGGAAGACAGTTCATATGAACATCATGGTCGTCCAGGGACCCTTGGTTTATAACTTACTCCTTGGACGAGACTATATATATTGCATGGAGGCGATAGTGTCCTCACTCTTTAGAGTTATGTGTTTTCCGCACGAAGGAAGAATGGTCAAACTCGTAGACCAACTTTCATTTCCAGGATCACGCATCGCAAATAGTCAAATACCATCCCTTAACGGTTTATTCACTCAAGGAATGCCTCCACCCCCGGTTCTACTTCCCGATGAATGCGAGTGATTCGGAAGAAAGAACTGGGACCCAGGGGGCATGCACCCTGGCCTGCCTTGGGCAGAGGAAACCTTGGTTATAAAGTTAATTTCCGCAGAAGAATATGACTAGTCCGTACCCCGTCCGAAGGAAGGAAGAGAGGGTTGTTCTAGGATAAAATTCTTTTGTCAAAGTTATGTGAGCAAAATAATCGGCTCCCTTTGTCTAGAAATTAGGCTCTCCTGAGGAAGGAGATCCATTTGTGGCAGCAAGTAGCCACCATCTTTAGAGTTCAAGCCTCACCCATTAAAACATATGTTTTAAAGGATAAGTAGGGGCAGCCTCCAAAGAAAGAGATGAAGTTGCTGCAACAAGTAGTCACCATCCTTAGCAACCTAGTAATAGAGATCGCCGGAAAAAGAGTTTAGTTTGCGGCAGCAAACAAAACCATTTTTCGGATAATAAGTAAGAGGACGAACCTATAAATTATACTTTATACCTGGGGGCATGCGAACCTTTTGGAATGCAAGCACAGGACGACTATTTATTTTTTTAAATTTTTAGGTCCTCCCTTTAAACCTGTAGGTCTAACCCGTTAAACTCGTAGGATTAGCCGTTTCCAGCTTGCATAAAGAAAGGATGTGGGGCAAAAGTCAAAACTTGCCAAATTGGAGTAGCTAGTGAGGTATAGCTCCTTAAATAAGAATACCTCACCTGAGGCGTTCCTTGTATTATGACTGGTATATTCAAGCAGTTTTAGCACACAGTTCATGCTCGTTAAAAAATAAACGCAAGATCCGAGCAGTTTTAGCACATAGTTCATGCTCGTTAAAAAATAAACATAAGTTGTGAGCAATCTTCCCCTAGAGTTCAAGCTCACCCAGAAAAAATGAACCGGTAAATAACCTTGGTAAATGTAACCTTTGACAGCCATATTAAAGCCCTTGGTCATGTTTATATGCCATCACCTCCATCCGTTCGTTTGGCCAATCGTTCATCTCCATATGTTTATTTACCCATTTTGAGGAACAGCTGCGAAGAGTGATTTCACTAAGCCATCCTTGTGACACTGCCGTGATTGGAATATTCCAACCTGTACCTGGAATCTGCTGCTGCCCTGTTCATCACTCGTTCCTCAAAAGACGAGTCTTCTTTGAGCTCTTTTCACTGACTCGTAAAATATGAAAAGTTTGCCGAGTTTTGGCCTTCCAGCTCGTTAAAGCAACCGGAAAGCTATCCCTCCTCTAGATTTTAATCTTTTTGGACCTGAGGGATTATTGCACAAAAAGATCGAGCGCTTGTTTTGTTCGGCTCATTAAAGCAATCGAAAATTCATCCCTTCTGTATTGTTTTATATTTTTTCGGACTTAAGGGATTAGATGACGAAAAAGGAATTCAGGAGTTGACTTTATGTACCTTTTCAGACTCTCTAAAAATGAAAAGGACCGAGTTATCCTTGTCGTTAGACTCGTTAAATTCATTAAATAGCGACAAACTTGTCTTTAGACGAGAACGAGTTTCCCTATCGCTAGGCTCGTTAAAACATAGCGATGGGCTTGCCCGAAGGGCAGGTTATAGAACAAGCATATGTTATCCTCCTCAAGCTTGACAAAAATAAAGAGGTACTGGTCAGCAATTACTGGGGAAAAATTGGGAGAACCTCACAGCTTTAATGGTAGCAAGTCGCTCTTGAACATGACACTTTGTCCTCCGTATCACATCGGGTTGGGTTGTTTCATTCACCGGTCTCATAACCATGGTCCTCGCCACACCATCCACATTTTGGGGTAATGCTACCAATCCATCACATCAGTGTCATTATATGTTTAAGAGATGTTGTTCTGCAAAGAGTCAACCGTGTCCCATCCACTGCCATACATTGTCCTTCATCCATTTCATGACCGCCACCCTGAATCATACATCACAGTTTGTTTTCGCCTCATCACAATCACTAGCTCCATTCCGTGTCACTGATGTGGGATTCATTAAGGCCCTCCTTTGACGGATCGCTCCTTGTCGACATCAGCTCATTATCCAAGGAGTTGATCTAGGAACAACCCCTTCAGTACTTTGAAGCTTACATGCCTCAATGGCAAGTTTCTCACTTCTGGCGACAGGTATACATCAATGACCTTCGACCAGAAGATTTTGCATGGTGGTCGACGCCAAGTCCTTTATTCCCACCATGTGAATTGTACTGCCGTACCTTGAGGGTCATCATCCTTATCGGTGATTCCTCTCGCGCTTGTTAACGGTTTACATCATTGACCGGTAATCAACCGATGTCTTTCCATGTTCGACTTCAAGAAATTCTCACATGGATCGACTTTTACATCGAGTGAAGATCGGAAGAGATTGAAGACCCTGGATCTAGTTTCATCCATCCGGGCTGCGATATATATTCAGGACATAAAGACATTTGATATGTACATCATTACCGCAGATGATCATCCTTCTCAAAGGATGATAATTTCAGCAGAGAATTATCGGTCTATAATCAGACGATCGTCTCTTCTATGTACGAAAATGTATTTATAAAGCTGAGCATGGGAATGCCCGCCTCAGCTAGATCATGAAAATCTATGAAAAATAATGTATTGTATTGTATCTTATTACAGGACACTTCTCAGCAGATTGAATGAACTTCGGATCCTCTCAATAAAGCATTTCACCCGATAAACGACCTCATACTTTAGGGGGCATCTGTTATAGACAATTTTGTGCCTTACAGCAACAGGCATGAATTGTCAATAATCCAAGGGATCCAAAGTTCCCTAAACATGATGTTCCTACCCCTAGAGGAACAAGGTCAGCAAACCAACAGCTCTCAGATCAGTTCTCCACCTGAAAACACTCAAAAACAAGCAATCCTGAAATCAAAGCAGGTGCTTCACTAGGCTTCTGCGCTGAAACACAACTCCTCCATGGTGTACCTGCGTTGCAAAGCAGGTAGAACAAAGGCCACCTGCGTTGAGCGAGATTGGACAAGTGGCACACTGAGTCATTGCTCTGGAATCTTCCAAAAATGACACTTGGATCAGGGATTTCGCCTTGTGATGAGTCAGAGGCTCTGTTTCTCCAAGTGGAAGCAAGGTTCTCCAAGTGGACTCAAGAACTGAAGATCAACTGAAGAGAGAGAGGACACAAGGCAGCTACACATCAGTTGCAAGCTGACTCATCCTTTCTCAATTCATCTATATATTGAGCTCTCTGCTATGAGCTCAGGAGGCTGGAATTTTGTGCAAAGTAATGCTATGCTGTTGGTTTCACTATAGAGCTATTGGGTGATTGCTTGAGGGAGGTGAAGAGGAGAAATTCTTTCTGCTGGGAGGTGTTGCTGGATTGGGGCCTTCAATGGTTGTAACTCTCTCAGAACTTTACTTCTTCATTAATAAAAGCTATTGAGGTTCTTCTATATGCTCTTGTTTCAATGATATATTGTGATAATTGTATATTTGATTTACACTAATCCTTGAATCAGTTATGATTGCATGTTGCTTGTAGTTTCCTTCTTTGCTATTTTGCAGGATCTCATTGTAGCTGGGCCAGCAATAGAGCAAGGAGCTGGGAGCAAGCAGCCTTAGAGAAGAGTTTGGATTCGACATTAAGCGCAAGGCAACGGTTAGTGCATTCTTTCATTCTCTTTTGCTTTCATAAAGAAGTAAACCTTCAGTAGTTTCCTTTACAGTTGTTGCTGAGGTACTATCACCCTTAGAGTGGGATAGGGTCATTCGAGTAAGATACTTTTCCCTACAACAAGGTAAGGGTCTGCAAGTCCAAGTGCACCCTCCAAGAAGAAATAAAAAATGCTAGGCAAGTAGCTGGGTAAGTAGTTGGGGTTGCAGAAAGGTTATCTTTACCATTGCAGGTGTGTTAACTTTGTTTACCAAAGCAAAGTCAAATCAATTGAGAAGGTGCTCTTCTTCATCAAGTTGCAGCAAGCAGGAAGCATGTCTAACCTCCCTTCTTCCCCTTTCCACTTCATTACTAACACCCCCTCATCAGCTGAGATTCATGGAAGAAGATTATGGTTTCATGGTGGTTTTTAATCTTTTAGAAGCCACATTTCTTGTCTAAAAATTCTTTTCATTTTGATCTACTCCCTAAACTAAGTTAGTCTAAAACAAACTTAGTGACTTTCCCCCCTCATTCACATCTCCCCCATATTAACTCTAACTTTACTATGTAAATCCCTTATATTACCTTTCCCCTAATATTATTAACACCATGGTGTATAAACCCCAAATTTTGTATAAATACCCCCTCCCCTCGGCATTATAGCCAATAAGTCCTATGTTAGGGATCAAATGACACCTGGTCATCTTGATAAACCTAAGCCAAACCCTCTTCCCCCTTTCCAAATCCATTTTTTAACTCATTACCCCCCGTTTGCACATAAACCTTGTAAAAACCTTGTTCTACCCTTACCCGCTCCAAACTGCCAAGTAATGCATCAAAACCCACTTTTTCCTTTATCCAAAGTCTGAAGGCCGGGTGCATTTTTGCAAATTATTCATGAAAAATCCATAATCTAATGTTTTTTGCCAAAGCGCATACCCCGACATACATTAACTCAACCCTGCCCCCTTCCATATGGACCGATCGTTTTATTGACCCCGACAGCCGTCCGATCGGAGCTTGAACATCCAACGGCTCTTATCACATCGGAGCGGCTCCGACGTCCACTGTTTACCCGCCATATCCGCCGATCACATCACTCCCCCGACAGCCGTCGGATTGGGCCCCCCAGATCCGACGGTCATCGTTGATATCGGAGCGGGTCTCACATCCGACGGATATCTTCCGATGTCCGTAAAAGGGTTACGTCACTCGGCAACCACGCGTCTCCACCACAGCTCGTCGGAGGTACGCCTGAAAGATACCTCCCCCGTACCATAAGCGGTGCGATATGAAACCGCTGGCTGTTTCCGGTTTCGGTTATCCCGCCTATACTACGTCACCTCCACATCATCCCACATCACTGCCACCATGCCGTCACGTCAACCGTTGCGCCCGACCGTCTGTCGATCTGTCCTGCCACTTCACCATCCCCGTGGACCAATCAGAGCCCGCCACCTCACCTATGACGTCAGCCGGCCCCGACCCCACCCATGACATCATGCTGACGTCAGCAGAAAAACGCGCCAAAAGTCCAAGAAACCAATATTATGATGAAATTTCGTGTTTTTTCCCATTTTTCTTACAAAAGACTTTGTTGCGCCTGCATGCGATTTTCACGTCCAAAGTCCACCAACCTGCAGAACCTGACCAGGAGACCGGCGGCGCACCATTTCCACAGTCATCCGTGACCATTGCCTACTCCTCACCAGGTATTTTCCACTATAAATCCTTCACGTACCTGCTTTGTCTGTTATTTCCCTCAAAAGAGCTTATAACAGAAAAAACTCTTGAATTCACCAGCAGAAATCCTTGCACCTGGCCCTTTTACAGTTGTGAACTCGAACAACACTAGCCGAGCCTTGTTTGCCTGCATTTTCATTGAAAAATCAAGCTCTGTTCGCGCAATCGCGGCAGACTCATTTAAACTAAGTTTAACCACTGAGAAAGACAGAGTGAGGCCAGGCATTGGTCTTATTTTAGCTTTAAACAGTATTTCAATTGCTGTTTATTAGAACTACTCTCTGTTCCTTGTAAATTCACCTTCCCTGGTCAAAAGACACTCCTCTATACTGTCCTGCTCAATTGAAACCACTTTACACCTAATTCAGAATCCTCTTAGGCAATGGAGACACCTGTAGTACTAAATGTTCAGCCTCTAAATGCCCCTCAAAGGAACTTGTAATGGCAAGCCTTGGCAGATATGGATTATCAGATTGCAGAAGAGATGTTGATGAGGACCAAGTTCCATATCCACCTGCTCAATGAACTTAAGGCCAAGCATGAAACTGGAGCAGATGTATTGGGTATATGGGATTCTTTTCTTCCTATTTTTAAGTTGCCTCAAGTCAATCAATTCCCTGATTTGATCCATCTTTGTGCTGAATACTATGACCCTACCCAGAGGTCTGTGTTGGATCCTTCTGGTTCTGCTCTCTTTTACATCACTCCTGAAGCCATCAGGAACATGCTTTGCTTCAAAACTCAGAGAAAATTGGTCCCCTTGTCACTAGTAGACTTGATAAAACAAGGGAATAGATTGACAGATGCCCAAATCACTAAGCTAAATCAGTTATACATTGACTCTGATTCTGTGCAATATCCTCCTCTGAATCAAGTATACCTTAACCAGTTGGGCAGGGACTTGGTAGATATGATTAGTCCGATTTTGGGCTATAGCTCAATAGAGTTGGTAGACCAAACTGTGCTGGTGATGATGCTGATGTTCGCCCCGGGCAGACTTCCAGTTTGCTATGATTATGCCACCTACATCTCTGACAAAATGCATGAGCAGCTAATGAATTTATCCAGAGAAAAGATGTTCAGATACACCTCCTACATTTACCATTTGATCTTGTACCATCAATATGAGAGATTTCATTTTCCAATCAAAAGAATGGATGCCCAAGGCAATCCCAGATCAGTGGTCTATTGGTCCTTTGTCTTCCACACTACACCTGAGTCTCCATACACTTACTGTGAATTCATAGATCTATTCATCCATCCAGCTATGGCAATGCTGATGAGCTCACCTCCTCCGAGACTCACTGATGACATGCAGAGAATTCTTCAGCTATCCAAAGCTTATAGCATTGGGGATTGGTACTTCTACCAAAACCACACTGTCATTAGGATATATGGATGTGATTTTCCTCCATTCAGATTACCTAAGTATGTGCCTATGAGGCTATTTGCCCTAGAGTACTTTAGGCAATTTGGCAGGGTTGATGTGCTTCACTTTTCAGGAAAAGGCAAAAAAGCACAGTTGAAGGTGAAAAGCCAACTTGGCCATTTTATCTATAACGAGAGGGAGCAAGGATGGAGGGAAGCAGATAGAATGCTTGAGTCCCTTGGCCTGCAAACCAGTTTCCTATGGGCACCCTATGACCCTAATCATTTTATAACTATGAGGAGGCTCAAATATAAGTTATCTGCCTATGATCACCATAGTATCCCTCACATTGAAAAATATGCAAACCAAGACAAATGGAGGAGAGGGACCTTAGAAGAGCCCATGTCACAAGAAGAGCTAAACCAGAGGGCACTAAGGAATCTAAGGAAGATGGCTGACCTTGAACTTTGTTCACAGGTATTCACACTTCCGAGCACACAAGTGGGAGCAGCTGCATCCTCCTCAACTGCCAAACAGCAAACTACCAAGGCCAATGAAAATATATCCAGCAAAGGCAAAGAAAAGGAAATGGAGGCAGAACAATCACTCCATGGCAAGGAGCAGCCACCTCCAGTGACTCAGCAACAGGTGGATAAAGAAGTGCAGCAGCAGACAGAGCAACAACAACAACAACAGGAACTACATCAAGAAGAAGGGCCACATGAGGGACAACAGCCCTTACAGCAAGAAAGAGTAGTTGATACTCCAACTTCCACTGAGCAACAGGCTCAAAACATAGTGCCTCCTAGGCCAGAAACTACCTTTGATGCCTCGGTCCTCCAAACTCCGCAGAAAGAGGACATAAACAGAAAAAGGGATAGAGAAACTCCCCTGACATCATCTGTAAACCAGGGAGAGAAAAGGCAAAGGTTGAATGACTTTTCTGAGGATGACATAGCAGTAAGGCAAGCAATGGGCATGGGCCCACCCATCAGAGAAGCTTCGGCAAGTTCCTTCCAGTAGGAACAAGAGAGAACAATGGGAGGAGAAGTCAGCTCCTCCGGCCAGCAGAAAGAAGGTGGACTCAGTATCAAACAACAGTTCATCGACATTAAGAGGAGAAATGAGCCCATCAAGAGACAGCTGTACAATCATCTGTTAAACATGGCTCCCACCAATCAGCAAAGACTCATGTCTGCCTTTGATGTAAATTAAGGCAAAATGATCATGAGTCATTTTATGCCAACAGCAGTGCAGCCCCAATCTTCCTCTGACTACTTAAGGACTAACCTGGAAGTCCTTGCTAAGGATATCCACCCATTGGACAAGATAGAACTGCATAAGAAAACGGGTGAGATGGTCTATGCTTCCCTAGCATACCAAACATTGGATAACTACAGGCTACATAACAGCCTTAACAATACAGCCTCTCAGCTAGAGTTGGAGAGAGCATCATCCCAGGCAAAGGATAACAGGATCAGGGCCCTAGAAGACATAATCATAGAGATTGGGCATAATCCCAAAGACATCAAGGGCATTCAGGAGATATTGAAATTGAGGGATGCAGATATGGCAGCTCTAAAGGGAAAAATCAAGCTCCCGGCCACTATTCACCCTCAGACAGATGAGGTGGCCCAACAAAGAACTGAAAAAGATGCCACTGATCTGTTGATATCTCTATATAAGCAGCTCCTCCAGACACAAGAGCTGCTGGGAGAATCAGAGGCTGCAAAGGCAGCATTACAGGCATCTCTGAAATAGAGAGAAGAAGGGCAGACTTCCCAGCCTCCTCCTCAAATCATAAATCTTGAGGAAGCTGCCACAACTACTGTTCCTCCTCCTCAACAGACTGATCAAGCAGCACCTCCACCAACAGAGCAGGCCCCTAGCTTGGACATGCAAAAGCTAAAGAATGAAATTCAAATCCTGGAAGCTCAAATGTCTGAGTTAAATGAGACCAGGGATAAGTTGGCCAAGGTAAATGATAGGTATGATAAATCCAAACAAACTGTGGCAGAGAAGGACAGGGAGGTGAAAGCCCTAAAAAATAGGATAAAAGAGCTAGAAAATGAGCTCAGATTAGACAAAGTCATAGCTGGGCTTAAGGCAATGCTATGGGCCAACATTGGCCAGACTATTACTGACCAATGGCAGTATATAGAGACAATCCATGAGCAGGTAGAGCTCATCCCAAAAGCACAAGCTGAAATTCACAAGTCAAGGGCTGCTCTAGGCAACATGCCTGAAATTGCCACTAGAATGATCAATGTGCTAAATAATAAAACAAGTACTCAGCTGGCAAACATGGGAATTCCCAATAGGACTGAGACCATTCAGTTGATCAAAAGGGTTCTCACATTAAGAAATTTGGTGCAGACACTGGAGAGAAGAACCCAAGACATGCAGACTGAGGTAAAAAGATTCATGGACAGATTCCTGGTGCTGCAAAACAGAGGACTCCCTAGCTTACTGAACAGCGCAGGGAGACTGCTCATTCTTGAACAGTATGCTAAAAGAGTGAATGCATTTGCCACAAACAACATCAATGAGAAGCCCAGCAGCTCAGAAGAAACAGGGCTAGCTACAGGACAAACTATCTACAACAAGGTAGAAAATTTGTTTTTTATAATGAACGAGATCAATCACCTGTTTGATGTGGCACCCAATTTTTTCAAGTATACAGAGGCAGAGGAGACTATGGATGCAATTCTCAGGCATCAACTCCCTACACAGGACTGGTGGACAAATACAATACAGAAAATTTTGTAAACAACGGGCCATTCACCAAATTTTGTTCTAAAAAATATGAATTGTTATGCAAAGCACAGTTTAACAAAATCAGCATGCATTATGGATTAAAGCTGAGCCAACTCAGCAGATGTATCGGCCAACAAAGAAAAAATAGAAAACCACAGGTGGCAGGGCCGAGAAGATGCAGCGCAGCAAAAAATAAAGACACATTATTCAGCGTTAAAGCAAAGCGGTTCAACCGACTCAATGACCTCCAAAGGTCAAATTATCCTCTGACAGACTTAAAGAGCATTTATGCTACATTCAAAGTTGTAATAACTTCTTTTCTACTTTCTGTACGAATTTATGAAGATATTTTCTCTCTCAGATGACTCAATGCCTGAGATATTTTGTATAAGCATTCCTATAAAGTCCCCTTCGCATGAGCTTGCAAGGGTGGTTGTTGATTTCTCCTGAAGAAGTTCTTATGCTGTAATCCTTTCAGAAGTTTAATAAAGAAAGTGATGGAATTTCTCGGATTTCTGGAGTGTTGAATGCGTTTTGGTGTTTGTTGAAAAACTGCTGGATCCCTGTGTATTACACAATACAATAAGTCTCTGTAACTCTCTCTGTTATGTTTTTGATTTGTTAAAATCCATATATGTTTTCTAATTCTGAATATTTAGCAACAAGGAAAAAGACTAACTTCCAGGATTTATTCAAGAAAATACCCTGGGTTCAATCCGTGTTGTTAATAAATGTTTTTTCTTCAGCTGTAATCTTGATAAGTGTAATTCTTAATTGCTGCACTTTTAGAATACATCTTTCACAGTGGCCTTTGTCTCAGGAATTCAAGTGTGCTCCTGTGCAACGTGTTTCACTTTCATCTCAACAGCTTAATAGAGAATTCTTAATTGCTTTCTTTTGGCTGACATGCTTCACCATTCAAGTTAATTTTGTTTGTCTGAGATACACAATAGGCCCTGCAGTTAGAACACCACCAATCCTGCATTTCAAAGCATTTCACAACTCCAGACTCCATTGCCCAATGATATATTACTCTCAAAACACTACATCTTAAGTCTTGAAAGAAATCCTTCAACCGAAACATAAACCAAAACCTGAGCATAAAACCTAGCCTAAAACACTATCATAGCAGAGACAAATCATAAATAGAGAGCCCTCTCTGATTACAGTTTGGCTAGAAACTGTGATCCGAAGATTGGTTAGTGGTTACCCCGGCCGTATTCCCTTGGGAGTCATAGGGAACAACCTGGGTGTTAACAGATACAACTCCTCGTGTTGCTGGTCATCCAATGGCATTGGTGTTTATTGTCTAGATTGAGACTCCATGATTAATTCCTTCAATCCTTGGATGAAATTTATGACTCTAGTTTACATTTCCTGGGTAGGGGTTGTCTCATCTACTTTCCCTTCAAAACACTCCTCATAAATCTGGGTGAAGGAACTGTGTCATTCTAGGTTATAATATTTCAGCTTCTGCTACTCCTGGTTCTGTTATCACTCCATTTTGTGACTCTACTCCAAGTCAGTCTCTATGGAAAAGAGTGTGTCCTGTAAAAATTGAAAAACTTTGTGTTATAATTTCACTAAATCCTCTAAACTCAGCTCTGATAGAGTACTCAGTCTCCACACCAATAACTAATTTTTTTTGCACAAACGCTTCCCAAATTCCTTCCACAACGATTGAAATTATGTATACCATTTTCAGTTGCCAATATGGTGAGGTTTCATGGGTGTGTGGTCACTTCTAAGGCTGGAAACCTAGTGCCAAAGGAGGCATACCTCCTAAAATTTGCAAAAAAATGTCAGTTTAGAGTTCATCTCCTTTATAAGTTACTATAAGTGGTCATACCTGGTCATAAAAGCATCTACCACTTGATCCCCAATGTGCTCGAAGTCATATTATGTTAATACAATTTGAACTCAGGATGCGTGAGAAGCTTTTTGATTTTTCCTGACCCTGGTGGTGGAGGCACTTCCGTGCTTCTCTTTAACACTCTTTTCTTTCTCGACTGTCATTGTCCTCCTAAAGTAATAAGTTCCTCTCATGGTTCCATCTTTGGAATAACCGACGATTGGGCTTCCTATTGGTCTTGGCCTAAAGGGGTTTCATTTTTGTCTTATCTACTCAAGTTCATCTCAACTTCGAAATACTCTTCCTTTAGAATATTCCACAAAGGATCCCATACACTTCATATGGTGGGGTTCGAGCTTAATCTTCATTATTCATCCATACTTATCCACACTTTCAGCAAGTAGACATGAAGTTTCTTCAATTATCTTTTGTATCACATCCCCATATAGGAAAATGATATTAGTATTGAATTTTTTGCACTGAAGTTTATTGGAGGCCCACAAATTTTGAAATTCGACCACCGTGAGGGATTTTGTTGTATCCAACACAGGATGGAAATATTATGGTATTTCCCACTCAAATAGGGTTATCAACATTAATAACCAATTTAATGAAAGTCCTAAGTATCCAAGTAGTCTTGCTTGAATTCCTTCAATATAAACAAAGCCAAAACAAATAATTCTCCCCTAGCACATTGATCCACTACTACAATAACTCTGGCTAGCACTTTTTTCACCTGATATTTGTGCAATACATTATAGGGAATAGATTGCACTGCAAACCTCACTTCCCGGTCTCGTAAAATAAAAAAAATCCTCAGTTCCCCCTCTTAGCTTTTTACTTTTCTGCCATAGTTGTAGCAAGAGTCTTATGATTGATAATTAACCCTTGATCTTCTCCTTCCATAGAGAAACCATTGATTCTATGTATTAACTCAACAATAATTGGAATGGAGAAATCAAGACATAAGTATCCATCATGAAAATATGCTAATAAACATTTGGTAATAAAGGTTACCTCATCCTCTTGCCCAAAATGTGTAATAATAAATATATTCAAAATACATGTAGCCTCTAGTTTCTCATCCCATTTAAGGGGTTTTATCTATGGTACCTTATTCATATCCAACACCAACTACATGTAGTCCTAAAGGTCTGAGTCTGGGGAGCGATCACAGAGATCATGGACAAAATACTTAATTTGCATATTATTCCTTATTCTTCCTTGGTGGAACAATACAAGTGGTAGTGGTGGCACTCACACTATATATTTGATTCCTTTTCATGTCGTCATTTGTGTTGGATATCCTTACAGTGGTGTCATATACCTTGGCTTGTATCTTCAACTCACATCTACCGTTAAATCCATATCTTCTTCACTTGACTCTGCGCTTGCATCTTCTGGTAACAGCTTAGGGGTTTCCTTCTTTGGGGGTGCACCATATTTTACCGCCTTCTTTTTGGCTCTTCCGATGGGGATAGATGGTGTTTTACATGCATCTTCCACTCCTTTTTTGTTGGTTTTTATTCCTTCATCCTGGTATACCTAATTTATTTACTCATTTTTTCTCCCTTCTCTTGGCTCTTTCCTTTCCCTTTGATCTTTTTTCAATGTGGATCTTCCTTTTCAACTCTTTGTTTATGGCTTTATAAATGTCTACTAGTACCATCAACTCGTACACACTTCACCCACTTGTCTATATTTTCAATACAAGGAATCACATCCCTCTAATTCCATCACCTGAAATTATTTGTCATCATAATGGTTATTCGCCTGCAGTAGGCGAATAGGATGACCACCATTCCCTTCCATAATTGTGATACTTTAATAATAACATTCCTATACACCTTCGATTTGGTTCATAATTATCGGCCATTTACTCCAAAGTATGTTCACTAGATGGAAATCATGTCTTCTTTCCATTACATCTTTTTCCATAATTCCTCATCATCCATAACTAAATTGATGTGATTGGGACCCCTTCTGTCAATGATTCTTATGCCATTTTTCTAGCCAGAACATCATCTTCAGAAATCTACACACTTCCTAATTCTCCCCACCGCTTGTGAAACGCTTTGTTCATGTAAAGCTCCCCTTAACCAAGTACTTTCAGTCCTAATTTATTTCTTCTTCTAGATTTCCTAATCCCTACTCCGGTCTACCTCATTTATATGCAATGGTAGGCTCGTGCCCCTCACCTTTGATCCACAATGTGTTGGAACCAGGCTATCCTTGTGAAGTTTTAACCTACTCCCATTCATAAATCCCTCGCACGATGTACCATCTATATGTCTTAGTTTCACCATGCCACCATATGTCATGTGTTGAATCCCATACACTTGAAAGAAGTGCATCCATAATTTTCGTGGATGCCTCAAGAAGTTACTATTATAAAGAAGCACCAAGTCTCCCTCCTGAAAAGTTTTATGCTTAATCATTAGGTCATGTCATGCCTTATGTCGCATTTTTTTTAATTCTTGTGGAAACTTGGCTCCTAATTGATCTTCCTCCAGGAATATCAAATTATGTAATTACTTCGCCACATCTTCAAATTCTATCATCTGAGTGGCTAGCACAATCCCTAAACTCAGAACCAAAAACTCCATTGACATGACTGCTTCCATTCCATATACCAACTAGAATGGGGTTGGTCTAGTTAAACTCTTGCACATAGTTAGATAGGCCCATAAGACTGTAGGGTTCTCATGTCCCAGTCATCACGGTGTATATTGCATACCTTAGTAAGCGTTATTTCCAAAAAAAATTGAAAGCCTCTATTATCCCATTAGCCTGAGGATGATATGGGGTACTCTTTTGATGATAAATCTCAAATTCTTCTATCAATGCTGCTATAATCCGATTAAGAAAATGTTCCCCATGATCACTCATCTGAATTATAGAGCACCCAAAATATTGTGACGAATTGATCAAAAAAGAACCATGCAGTTCTCCGCACTACAATACTTCACCATCATGGCTTCAACCGACCTAGTTAGATAATCTATAGTGGTGGTAATATACCACACACTAGTTCTCCTTTCTTATGGGTCAATTGGACTCATAAAGTCAATAGCCCACTTATCAAATGGTTGTAGAGTGAGTTGGGGGTTTAGGGGAATATCATCTCACTAATATCGTCTTCTTACCCTTTGGAATATGTTGCAGGTCCTGTAGTATGCCTTGGCATTAGCATGTACATTGGGCCACCATAGTCTATCTTGTAAAATATTTTTTATCGTAACCTAGCCTGTGTAATGTCAATTGTGACTCTAGCATGCACTTCCACTAAAATCTTAGGTTGCACATGCTTTATGGCACACCACCCTAATATTTCGTTGTTCCCAGCTTACATAACACCCATGTGATCAACTGATAGTTTTCTGCATTGACCATGAGTTTCTTCTTCTATGCAATAGTGTATCCTTCCAATGCCACTCTGGTACTCAAAAGAATGTAATATCTGCAATGTGATCACCTACCATATTTACTGTGAACAATTTCACGTGTGAAAATTTTTCTTCCAAGTCTCATGCTTCCTCGACTGAATTCAAATGAAACAGGTGATCAAGTCCCAAATTCAATCTCCTTGGTTTAACTACTACTTGGAAATCATACTCCTAGAAGTATAACAACCATCAACAGATCCTCCCCCCAACATAGGCTTGTTAACTAATTACTTTAAAACTAAGTGATGTGTATATTTTAAACTTGTTGCCCAACAAGTAATGCCTAAAATTCTAGAGGGTGTATGTTATGAAACCAACTCAAGAAAAGATAGAAAAGATAGATAAACACCTTAGAATTCAGCCTCTTCGAGGGGGCATCCTCCTTTACATTACATAAATGAACAATTATTGGATGATACAAATGAAAAGACCTCCTTTCTATATATAGGAGTCTAAGGGGTCATAACATAATCAGAGCTGACATAACAATAATAATGTAAGGGCACAATAACAACAATAGTGGGCTTCTATGGGGCACAATAGTAACAATATGGGCACTACATGGGTACATCAATATAATAAGTGGGTTGTACTAATAATAATAAGGGGTTACACTAGTAGTATAAGGGCCTAACATGCCCCTCTCCTTCAAAAAGTGTTGTCCTCAACGCTTGAGTAGTTCTTGATGCTTCTGTATAAAATTCTTGTCCTCCCATGTGGAATCTTCAGCGAGTAAGTTCTTCCACTTGATGAGATACTCTAAAATTGATCGATTTTGTAGCTGTCGGGTTCTTGTTTCTGTGACTTCTCTAGGTTCCAATATGATTTTTCCTTCCTCTTCAATTTCTGGCAATATTGTTTGAATTGGGATCTTTTGAAACTTTTGAATAAGTGGCCATACTTTTTCATCCTTCTTCCATTCATCCCTTGCTTCGTTTATCCAATCTAGTTGGATAATAGAAATAGCACAAAACAATGCTTCCACATCCTCATCCTTGAAGAGTCTTCCCATTCGGTAAGGTCACCATTTTTTAAGTGCATGTAGTGTTGCCAACATTTCCTTCTCATAAATAGCTTGCTTGAGATGTAGCAGTAAAAATACCCGATCACCTACATCAAAACATTTTTCACTATGATGTTGATCTACCTGTTGTTTCATTTGATTTTGCACTGAAGTGGCGTTATCCTTTAAAATTTGGAGAACTTCTTGTTGATGCTCGATGTGATCTTTCACTGCTTGAACCTTCTCTCCTTGATATGTCCTTCTATTTCTAGAGTTTGAGGAGTGGTAATTTCTTCCAATCCTTTAGAAGATATGGTCGAATTCATTTCTTGATGCTCGATGTGATCTTTCACTTCTTGAACATTTTTCTTCTTGATATGTCCTTCTATCTTGATAGTTTGAGGAGTGGTAATTTCGACTAATGAATTACAAGATATGGTTGGATTCATTTCTTCTTTCTCGATGTGATCTATCACTTCTTGCACCTTTTTCTTCTTGATATGTCCTTCTATCTTGAGAGTTTTAGGAGTGGTAATTCTTGCCAATGCTTTACAAGATATGGTCTGATTCATTTCTTCTTTCTCTGTGGTGGGGTCCTGGCGTATATCTTCTTCTTTTGATGTTTCTTGATCATTTTCTTCCTCCTCTTCATATTCTATGTAAGATAATTTCTTCTCAACACACTTATGACCTTTAGTGCATTTGCTATCACAATTGTAACAAAGCCCTTTTTCTCTTTTTTCTTCCAATTGTTGTGGTGTAACCCTTGTAGGTTGTGGAAGGCTAGGAGAAATAACACTTCCATATTTATAGTTGTGAGGGGTATGCTTCCTGGTTTCCATAATTTTGCTTTCCACTATGTCACAACTCCCTTTTACTCTTTCCAATTGTTGTGGTGTTGCTCTAAAGAAGGTGTTTCTCTTTGTATCCTCGTAATGTGCTATCATTTCCTCCGTGAAAACTGACCACGTAACAAGTTTTTTACGAGAACAAAGCCCTTCATACCATAAAAATTGATCCGGTTCTAAATATGAAGATGCAATACATACCTTTTGTAACAGTGGTACACCATGTAGATCAAAATATTGCTCCATCTGAAGTATCCAATTTACCAGATCCTTGCCATCAAACTTCCTCATCTTGCGTTTTCTTGATTTTAGGAGCTCGATCTTGAAACGACTGTAACTCTGTACTTTCAGATCTTTAAGTTTTGAAATTGCGATCTATAGTATCCCTCTGTGTCCTCTTTCCAATTCCACCAGTCTGATCCAAATTGGATTCTCCAAGAAAGAGTTATGCACAATATCCCAAGATGACCGAATTATAGACTAGTTCAGTAGAGCGAACTTGTACGACATTCCACAAGTCGTTGTTTCGACCTCTGGATGTGAAAAATACATACAAGAAACTACAATCTGTCCTCTTTCTTTACCTTCTTATGAAATTTCAATCCAATCCCCAGAGAGAAAGTTATGACAATTTTCCCCAGGTCACCTGTTTGGAATGCAATTCAGGAGTCTGCAAAAAGACCAACTTCCTTAGATCATATCTCTACAAATATAGCGCTAAAAGCTCTGAAATTTAGACCCAAGGTTCAACGCGATTTATTCTCAAAATGGGTTTTTCTTGGAACTTCTGAAACGTCGCAGAAAAAATGTTATAGCTAAAATACCACGATGACCTATTTGGAGCAGGGAAACCCTAGAATCCAAAGCTCTGATACCAAATGTTATGAAACCAGCTCAAGTAAAGATAGAAAAGATATATCAATGCCTTAGAATTCAGCCTCTTCGAGGGGGAAACCTCCTTTACATTAAATAAATGAACAATTCTTGGATGATACAAATGAAAAGACCTCCTTTCTATATATAGGAGTCTAAGGGGTCATAACATAATCAGAGCCGACATAACAATAATAATGTATTCACACAATAATAACAATAGTGGGCTTCTATGGGGCACAATAGTAACAATATGGGCACTACATGGGTACATCAATTTAATAAGTGGGTTGTACTAATACTAATAAGGGGTTACACTAGTAGTATAAGGGACTAATAGTGTATACAGTCACTATCCATTCTCTTTCAATCTCAGTGTAATTATGTTAAACCCTCAATAGTTTGCAACTAGAAAAGGAAATAGGGTGGTCAACCTGTCCTTCTCTTGGCTACGCCAAAATTTCTCCTAGCACCATCAAAGAAGCATCGACATGTGCGTGTAACTCCTTGCTCCAATCTAAGGGGACGAAAATAGATGTCGAGACCATTATTTCCTTCAAAGTATCCAGGGATTGTTGGCACTCCTCAGTCCATTGAAAATATGCTCCCTTTCTAAACTTTTTATAGTATCTTGTGTGGAACATGGGGGACCTCAACTCTTATACTATAGTATGAGGCGACAGATCTGCAATGAAAAAAATATTCACTAGGTCTACTAGTAACCCTTGTTTGCACATGACATGTCCCAACAGGATACCAAAAGAAGCACAAAATCTAAATTTCTTAAGCTTTAGGGAAATCTACAATTACCTACACCTATGTAACATCAAGTGCAATACCTCAATGTGATTTTTTAGTAGACTAAACATTATCCAGTCATTTAAATAGACTTCCAAAAATTTACTCATGAATTCCTTAAATGTCGATACCACTATCCTAGAGAAAATGGTTGGTGCATTTTTCAAACTAATAGACATCACTGTGTATTGAAAACAACCCCACTCCATTGAAAAAGTGGCTTTATGCCGATCCTCTTTGGTGATGCCCCAAGAATACATTAGTGAAAGAGTATGAATCTTGTCTTGCTACATTCTCAAAAATTTCATCTGTGAACAAAGTACCGAAGGGGACATGCGCACAGGCTTCGTCCAACTTCCACATATATACACAAATACTAATTTCCCCTATATTCTTATTCTTAACCATCATTGGACTAATCTACTCTATTTCATCCACTCGTTCAATGATCCCTACCTTCAGCATCTTCTCCAATTTCTACTTGACCTTCTCCTTGTATATGGGATTCAGTCAATATGATTTTTTCTTTATTGGTTTCACATCAGGCTTAAGAGGCATCCTCATTTCCGCGAATTCCCCTACAATCCCCTTCATTTCTTCAAAAGTATTGGAGAATAGATCGTGATACTCATGTAACAATCTAGAACCTTTTTGACAGTATCCCTGTCTGAATAATCTGTGATGGCAGACATCTTGGGACGCTCCTTAGTCCTGATATTAACCTTTTTTGTCTTGATTGGTTGCGCATATTCCCTCAATTTCAATGGTGGTTTATCCATTGCATTCTCTCCTCCAACTTCCAAAATATGGATATTTTTGGAATTCTCATCATCATCTCCTCCCTTTTCTGCCACTTTGTAACATTCTAAGAACTCATGTACCTGTTGGAAGTGTTGATGGGTGCCGCATAGTGATCCATCCCTAATCATAATTAGAACATTATCCATAAATATTTTTTGTCACAACAACCTGTTGTCGTTCTTTATTTTTGAGGTTGAGGGAGTAAACGCATTGGACAACATCAAAATCACTTTGGAAGTTGGGATCTAGCCCTGCCAGATTCAGAGAGGGATCTCTCTATATGATTTAGCTTTGTTTTTATGTAAATTTTTGGGTTAGCTATGATTGTGCTTGTTTTTTTTGTTTGAAAGGTTTGTTTGATTTGAGTGGTATAATTCCGTTGGGCTATGGAGTCTATAAATAAAACTGGATTTTTGCATCAATTTTTAGAGGAGTTCTCACAGGGAAAGCTAGGTTGCACTAACTGGATCTTTTCAGAAATTAAATGAATTTTGGAATAACAGAACTATAAGGTTTGGTAGAAACCAAAAAAAAATTAACAATTCTTTGATCTGACTTCAGTGGAAAACATTAAAATTAACAACACCCAAAATAGGGCATTGTAGATTACGAATCCTATTTATCACAATTTTTGTTGACTAATTCAGAATTTCATAATAAGAGAGAAAGGAAAAACAATGTTTAAACAAATTGATAGAAGAGACACATCACCATTTAGTACACCACATGAATCTTGTGAAAGGTCCCTGTATTATTGATGCTGCAGTGCTTGAAAATTACAATATGCAGAAGAAATTACATTCGGAAATAAACACTTAATACTTAAAACAATGAAGTATTTATAATGAAAAATTACAAAAATGCTTTACAAAATCGTTGCCAAACCGACTTTGTATTATTAGCCTAATTACAAACTATATCATCTAATCCTGGCAGAAGGATAGGCCACATAGGCTGCTCAAGAGAACGGTAACCTTGTTTTGAGGGTTTCGGTTGCTGAGTCATCCTAAAACAATGTTGATACATTGAACTAACCATTCTACTGGCGGCTTCGCTGGAAAATTCGTTTAATTGTTCTTGAGTTATCATTCAATATAGTAAATCTACCAACTCCTCCCATCTCTTTTCATCTAGCACTGTCAACTTTGTTACCCTACGGTAAATTTAATCTACCTCTGTATATTTAGAAAAAGTTGGTTTTATGGTAAAAATATGTTTTACCTCATTCTACACATGGAAATCATTTGACATGGTCTCCAAGAATGCCTTTGCTATCATACTTCTTTTAATTCTACTGAACTTAACACTGCTTTTAGCCACTTCTTTCATCTTTAGGATATATTCTTCCTGAGTGATAAACTTGTCATTTATGACATAGATACTCGGCAGTCCCTTTTTCTTTAAGGCTTCAATCCTGTTTGTAAACCTATTTACCTACAACTCTAAGGTTTCACACCTTTCCTCTAACTAATCAATGAGATTTCTCTTTATCAAGACTTTATTGACTTCCAGAATGGTGGTAGTTCTGTCACCGGCTCCTAATTCCTCTAGCTCATATCTCAACTTTGAATTTAGGAGTTTAATTATATTAGTAGCCTCTATTGGCATCTCTCCCAGCTTTTCCCTTCCTTGCACAATAGTTTCCGTTTCCTTCTCTATTAGCTATTTTTGCTCAAATATAATTTGGATAGAAGGCAAAATATCATTCATAGAGTCTAATATGTTCATCCAAATAGCCTCCTTGGCTTGGGCCAAGGTTTGGCCAATTAAAGTGTCTCTCTCTACTTGGTGCAACTTTTCCAATAGTCTCTGGGATTTTTCCAATTCAGCAGTCCGAGCAACTTCAGCTTTGGCCTTTCAAACTTCCAAAGCTTTGAGTTGGCCTTGAAAAGTCTCAATTTCCTTTGACTACAATGACATGTTTTGAAGTTTCTGTGTAACCTATTTAGCACTAGGAGTCTGAGTTGAAGAAGTAGTTGCAGTATTTTCTCTCGTTGATGGCAGTTGAGAAAGAGGTACAACATTCAAGGGGACAATGACCATCTTAAAGCTATCTTCCTTCCCCTTTATCAGTTTCTCAAACTCTGGCTCCATTTTCCTAATCTGTATATTTTGGTCTATGATCACTTTCATCATATCTGCTTTCTGTGCTTCACCCTCTTCAATGTCCTTGGTCATTGGGTCTTCTGTGGCTGGAAGCTTGAGCTAATTCCTCAATGTTGTAATGTCAAATTTCTTCTTCCTAATAATCTCCTCAGCAGCATTAACATCTTTAGGGTCATAACCTATCTTGATCACCAAGTCTTCGAAACACTTGATCTTGTTATCTCTGGCCAAGAAGCATAACTAATCAATATTCAACTATGACTGGACATTCGCAAAAGAAACATATAATTTTGATAAGTACATGGCAGTGTTAGTCAAAGTGGAGGATATCATCTCACCAATTTTCTTGTGCATCTCCATTTGATCAATGGGATGTATGTCCTTTGTTCTGATTTCAAAGGGGGTGCTCTTGTAGTCCGCTATTGATTTGGGCTATGGAATTTGGGCCTCAAGAAATGCCATCTACATTTTACCATGCTGTGTGTCAAAAACTGACAGAAATATACTTTGTGAGCTGGAATTGTGCTTCTAGAATTGGTTATAAGTGTTGTTTTTTAGAATTTCATTGCTGAGCTTTATCTCCCTGTACCCGTCAAAAACTGTCTTTTCTTTATCTGTTTGTACAGTTTTTGATTCCAACTCAGTATCCTTATGACCTTGTGAAGATGAAGGTTCAGAAGGAGATTTAGTGAACTTGCTGGTTGTAGGTGGTGAATATGTGATGATGTTGGTTGCCTGCTCTTCAGTTTATTTCTCTACTTCTGGCTTGTGAGTTACCTTGGGTCTCTTTCTATAACTGATTCTAAATTCTCTAGCTTCACTTCCAGTAGTAGATGATGATCCTTCCTCCCTCCGCCTTTTGGTTGATTTTTCTTGAGGAACGGGGGTATGCAAACTGGAAGTAGAAATAAGATGCTATTTAGATTCCTGCAAGGTATTTTCTGACCACTCCAACTGATTATCATACTGCTCTATATCTAGCCTTGAAGTATGAATGTAAGGAGTGTTCTTGTTTTCCACTCTGAGCTTTGAGATGATGCCACAGGGGTCATAAGACCATGTGAAGCTCAAGCTAAACTTCATCTCCTTCAGTATTTTATTTTCCTCCTCACCTGTTGTCCTTGTGTTCCACACAAATGGGCCCACCTGTGTTATTATTCTGAATTGCACCTTCTTCTTGGCCACTACAAAGTGGGTTTCATCTAAGTTCAACATCTGCCTAATATACTCCAGAGCAAAGATCCTCATTGGGAGGTACTTTGGGAGTTTATAGGGGGCTAGTTCACATCCATAGACTCTAATCTCTGTGTAGTTTTGATATAGATACCAATCATCGGTCTTTGCTTGGTCTGAGAGATGCAAAATTCTCTTTATTTCCTCACTAATTCTGGGTTGTACTGCACTATTGAGAATATTCATGGTTGGATGAAAAACTTCTTCAATTAATTTCTTGTATGTGAATTCCTGTTGGTCTTTCATGCCCAATGAGGTCCAAAAGATCATTGGTTGCTAGTTCCCTGCATCATCTAACTTCTACAATGCAAAACTAAACTTTTCAGCATGATAATAGATGAAAATGTAAATCAAAACAGAGGTGTAATTTAACACCAGTTTTGTAGGAAATTTAATAAATTGCTCATGGATATTTTCAGCGAAGAACTGAATGAAATTGAAAATCATAGAGGGCTTGCTATCTGTGGAAAATGTGGAGAGGAATCCTAAGATGGGCACGTCTACCCATTGATCAGAATGATAGCTTAAAATTTAGGAAATGATGGAAATAATCTACTTGGCCTGATCATGGAAAATTGAAGGAGGATATGGAGGATTCTTCTAGGGTAATTGGGCATTCTTTGGCAAGAAAATCTCAAAAATTTTGGCTCTGGTGGCAAAGTCCAACTTTTGATAAAGCTGGCTAAGGGCTTATAGGGAGAAAGGGGTAGTGTTTTCCATAGTAGGGGCTAGCATCATTTGGTCAATGGATTTGGCTATTATTGTGAAAATATTGTCACATGTAGGGGAAATAATGGCTCTCTGGGTGGGGACATAGCATGCTTGACATCTTCTGGTAAATTTTGGGTCTTGCAATGTCAAGGGAAAAATATAATGGGGGAGGTTTGACTCCCAAATTCCAATCTCATCAATTTTATTTATGTGCTTCTCCTCTAACTAGAAATACAACTCCAGAAAATTATAGTCACACAGATTTTCACTTATCCTGTAATCCATGTCTACTAATGGTGCATTATCTAAATCTATGGAAGGAGGAATTAAAGTATTAATGATCATGTCTTGGGTCTTAGTATTTGGAGGCATGACTGTAAAATATTTATGAATAATATGAATATGTAGAGGAGGCTTATTGAGCTCAGAAATGATAACAGTTTGTCAAGCGAAAAGGAAAAGTAATGCCAGTGTATGTCACAATCCTAGTGGCGAAGAAGCTTTGATGGAGATCGCTACCGGAAAATAGCAGAAGCAATCAGGAGTGAAAGGTTGAGAATGACAGGCTCAAATTTATTTAAACACTGAGACAAAGTCCCATTGGAAATGGCATGGGATCGTTAGACTCAATAGTTACCTGGAAAAATGAAATAAATGAAGAACAAGTATATGGTCGGGAATGCATTCAATTGGCCCAATGGTCATGATAGGTGGCAGATAATGGATGGTGGAGGAAAAGTGGTGCGGTGCGGTGGGAAGGATGAAGGAAGGCAATTTCTGGAGGAGGTACTGGGTGATAAGTGGTATTGGTGGGGGGGTGTGAAATCACCACAGGGCACCACATAAGGGGTAGGGTTCGGTAGGAGAAAAGATGAGGTCCGTGGATGAAGTGGGGGATTGGATCTCGAGGCATTGAAAGTGACTATAATTTAATCACAATAGAAAAATAACATCTATCCCCATTCTCTTTTATCATTAGCTTTTTGAACCTAGGATAAGGATGGATTATGAAAAGTATGAAATAATTTACCCATAGCATGCACATTCAACTTTTCAAACTTAGGATAAGGGATATATAATGAAATATTTGAAATACATTATCCATAGCTTGCACATTTGCCTCTTTTTCCATGTCCTCAAACTTAGGATAAAATTTGTATATGTAGATATTTAGCAAACCACCTAATCTACCTACCCTTAGCTAGACTAGCATTTTTTATTTCTGTCTCTAGGGTGCACTTAGACTAGCAAACCCATTTTATTTTCTTTTATGAATAATGAAAAAAACTATCAAACTTATCCCTTATTTATCCCACTAACCCAAATTATACAGTTGGATCAATGTCATTTTCTACCTAACTAATGATTCACCTAGATTAAACTGTTGGGTAAATATTTATTCCTCTATCTAATTTACATAAATTTAAAAGAGTTCAATCATGATTAAACTGTATGATTAAACTAAAACTATTGATTGTGGCATTTTGAACATGTTGCACACAACTTTCATTTTACATAAACGAAGCAAAAACTATGTATGAGTAGTGGCGTTTAGACTTGCAACACTTTCAATATTTTTTTTTCTTTCTTTTGGTGGGGTTCAATTTTTCTTATTTTTCAATATTTTTGTTTTCGTTTTTTTTTTTCTTCTTTATACCCTCTTTTCACTTTTTATTCTATTTTTTTCTTTTATTTGGAAATCATTTCCATATTTAGAAGTATTTACAAAATATGATTTCTAAGATATAACACTCAATTACCTTGAGATCCTATAAATTATAGGACCCTAACACAACATTAGAGCTTCCTCTAACACTATTTCTTCTACTTGAAATATGAATGTCACCTTGAAGTTGTGTGCCACCTCATCCAAGTCTTGGGCTCCTATGTGAACCTCCAACTCAATATACCAATTAGCGAGGATGGCATCCACGATGTGAATAAATCAATGTGCCCACTCTTGTTGGGGTATTTGTTCTCTGGTTCATGTTACAATGCACTGTTTTAAATGGGTTATGAGGCATTCTATTCTTGAATATTTATCTCTCTAGACCCTAGACTTGGGTTTGAACCTAACTTTCAATAGTTCTTTCAATTTTTGTTAAACCATAATATCCTCCTTCTGTATGGCCCACCACCTAGTTGTTGTAGTGCGCAATTCAACATCCAACTTGGGAAACCTCTACCACTCTAACACCTACTCTTCATAATGCCACACGAATATTTCTAGCTCTGACAACCCATCAAATCAAGGTTTATTGTGCACTTCAGTCACTATCCAACGCATCATCCTTGTAATATGTGTGCATCTTTTGGTGCTTACCTCATGTAACTAGTTCTAAAAAAACCCCAAGGCTTCTTCTAAATTGAATGTGCATGACTCAATGATGCGGAAACTCAGTATGCCATAGACTGTCGGGTTTACATAGTCTTCCTATTGATTTATGACATTATAAATATTATCTAGGTCCTCCTAACTTAATTTACCTTTCACGGTCTCAACATATTGATCCCCTTCTTGTGGATCCAATGGTGCAATGACTCAAATTTCTCCTCGCTCAAAGATCATCTCTCTTCTCTCTAAATTTTTAATTACCTATTTATCAAAGGTCCTGCCAATCCCTAGAAGATCGGGGTAGGGATCGGTATCATCCACGATTTTTATTACCTAAAAATCGGTCATGCTTGATACTCCATCGATAGCCATAGGAACCCCTGACAACCATCTAATGGGAAAGATATGATGCTAATTAGCTAATATGAGCTAAATTGGGGAAAACGTTAGATTCGTTCTCCCCATCATTTCCAAGATACTTTTCATTAAAGTGTTTATGTTTGATCCCAAATACAAAATAATATTATTGATATTGTATTCACCAATTTGTGCACCAAATAAGAATTTTTTGCTAGTCTTATTCCTACAAGAAACTTGATTCATGACCTTTGGTGAAGTTCGTGCATCAGTCTCCTTTGTTCCACCAATACATTGTTCCACCAATTTTCTGAACGTATCAAAGATCTAGGGATCATTGACTAATTCCAAGCATCCTTGCAACAAACTCTAGACTTGTTCCACTACAGTCCTTTTCTCCCTACCTATGGTGGTATCAAATATCTCTGGCATAGCTGCTTCATACCTAGGTTCTGTCCTGTCCCATTCTTCTGTGATTATTTCTTGTGAAGCCTCCTTATGTGTGGTCTTCTCTCTAACCAGGTCAAACTTCAGAGGTAGTTCTAAAGATATCTGTATCCACTAAGGTTGCAGCATCTGGAGTATTGCTACACTAATCCTTGTCTTGGAACTTCCTTTTGTTATCACTTCCACCCACAATTGATTTCTCCGTGGCTCGACAACTATCATCTGGATGTTTTCCCCCTTCTTTTTCTGCCATTTAGAGATTGACTGAGTAAAATTTTTCACAAGATGATCTATGGATTTACAATATATAAACATGCAACATGGATTGGTACAATTCCAATCCAGGTGTCACTACTACCTGCAATTTTAACAAATTATGGTGCTCTTCCCATGATCAAATCCTCCTCTTACCCTACTAGGTATTCTAGGCCTTATAGCCGCCATACCTTGTCCCTGCCCTTGTTGATTATATTGTTTGCATTAATTTTACCCTAGCTGATTAAATTCAATTGTCATGGCTTTAGCCCCTTTAGGTCCCTACACTCAGAAGGAGTCAAAAGTAAATTTGTGCATTAAATCCAATGCACGTTAGTGATGAATATCATTCCCCAATAACTTGAAAAAGTATCAGAATAACGTTTGGGATATGGCCTCATATTTTTGCATCATCATGAAGCTAAATGCTATATGGAACCATATGCATCATATCTAACACCACATTCCCCTACACGGCACAAGGGGGTTTGTTGCACCTATAACCATATAATTAGTTAATAGTTTACATTCATTTCTATGGTGACCCTATATTCGATAGAAAGTACACCACAATTCTTCTACCTTTTCTTTCCCCTTTGACAGATCTTGGAGTTGAGAAGCTAACGCAGCCAGCTGGGACTACACCTTTTCCATCTCGTTTTTCTCATTCTCTCCCACTAACAAGGATTTTTTACTTCGGAAACATCTGCAAAGCCTCTAACTACATACCAATCCTATGTTGGATCAAAGGCATTATGATGTTTGGTAGAAATCCTACAATGAACCATTCCTTGTGTTGTGTGTCTGGAATTTTTAACACCAACCTATCCTTTAACACCTTGAACCACTATTCAAATTCCCATATTAATTCTCCTAGACTGTACTTGATCTCCTTAAGTTCCATGATGCATATGCACTCTGATATAGGCCCCTAAAACTCTTTGATTAGTGCCTTCTTAATATCCACCAAAGTTGTGATATATCCTAATAACATCATGCTTTTGAACTTCATGTACCACGTTAGTAAGAGATCCTTGAATGTGTCTTCTAGATGGGTAATACTTTTGGCCTTATCTTGGACCTTCTTATCTATCCAAACATCCTTGCACACAAACATATTTTATCCAGGGTCTTCGTTCCCAACATCGTGAAACATGGGCATTCTTAGATCTACACCTACTATGGTATTATGTGAGGTACTCCCTAATGAAGTACTTCCTCCTACACTCACTGTAAAACTAGAATATTGTGTGCTTGTCTATGCACCACCATGAGTCTAAGTATTTTGTGTCACCCCCCTACATGTGGACCAACTTTGCTACTACTACTATTTCCTCTCCCCGAACTATGATTACCTCCTACACTAGTTGAATAAGTGCATTGAGTGCTTACCTCCTAGTATGAAGATGCATGAGGAGTGGTGGGTTCGACCTTGGGTATCATCTAATCTTGATGTTCTAAATTTGAATCTTTCACAATGTGAAAACTCAATTTTTCTCTTTATCTGACCTCCATATGTTGTGTATCGAAATGCATTCCTTCATAACTCTTGTCATTGGCAGTACTCCACATTGTATTATGATCTCTCCTAGCCCCTCCCTCGGGCATCCTCCTTCTAGCAGGTATCGACGATGACCAACCTCTTCCCATGTCACCTTATTGATATTTTTTGCCTCTCCTCAGCATTTTTTCCTCGAATGTTCTCTTGCTCTTTCCTTTTCCTCTCTCTTTTTATATCCGGTTCCAGACCCACTCATAACTTCTACAATGATTTGTTTTCTACTTTCCCTTTTTCGATCCTTAGACCATCTCCTATGCCTTCCCCACTTCCTTTTCCACATGAGCTACCTAGCCACTCATGGTATTAGATTCTAGAGAGGAAACACCATGATCACACAACAACATTTTTATCAATAACTGTAGAGACCTTATAAATAGACCTCTCGGTCCCTTTAGAATTTTTTTCTCTGTTCTAGTATAAGGCATAATTAATTCCACTCTTTCAGTGTCCAATTCCTTTGCCTGTCATTCTGATATGTGGGGATGCTTTCCTTTAGCCTTTGTGCCCACTCCATCAAAATGTTATGGAATTCTAGAAAGATCTCATGAAAATCAATATACATATATTTCCGCAACCATTTCTCTATGCTTTGATCCCTTGTTTCCTATTTCTTTCACAGAAAAATCATGTTCCCTATGCATAAGCTAGCAGATGATCTCCTTTTCGATAGGATTCCATGGTTTCCACATCCTTAAGAGAGAATCCCATCACACAACTATCCCAATCCCAACAATGGAACCTTTTGTTAGTGCATGAGATATTGATAAACCCAGGATTTGTGACACAGTGGCCAACAAAGACTTGCTTAACATCACCCCTTTCAAAAACACCCACAAAATGAGTGAAGTCTAACCGAACATGCTAATGGTTGAATATTATTGTGATCATGTTTCTACACTCTGATAGGATTGTCTTCTGGATGAGACGCATTGTTCCTAACTGGCACATACTACAACATTTTGTCATTACTACAAACGACAAAAAGTGCCAAACATTAATTATTCCATCTACAATGCAAGCGCATAATGATCACGCCAGTATGTGACCTTCGACATGGAATCAATATGATAGAACCCAATGAATCCTAAACACTAATAGACCCGTGAATACTACATGGATACAACTAACACATGAGAGCGACCGACACTTCAGACTTTAAAAATCGAGCAACATTGTGCTCATTTGGTGAGGTTCAACAAGCATACTACTACATATCCATACCACACCAAATCATAACTATAGACCACCGCTCTGAAACATATCAAAAATATGAACATTAATATTAATTAACAGAAGTGAAAACAATTAACACCATTATAAACCATCAATTGAAAATGAAATAAACCATCTTTTAATGCAATACATTCACAAATGTGAGATTATAACAAAGTTTGTACCCAGACATACATAAAAAAGAATGCAATTGTTTCTCTAAATAACAGTTCATGTATATATTAATAGGAAAGGAAAAATATCCACAGTTACATATACTAGTTTAACAGACTCTCCAACCATCCATGATAACATTAAACAACATAAAAATCATCACCATAAACCATCTATAACACATTGGTGTAATCAGTGACTAAAACCATTACAATAATGTTGTGAAGAAATGATAGACTCAACTATGGATCACATGTTACATTCAAACCACGCTCGTATAGAGAGTGCCTCTAAAGTTAGCTTACAAAATACTTCTAATCAATAACCAAACCCCCCTTTGTCTTTTCCAGGTCATCTTATAGTTGTATCAAAGCCTCTCGAATCCTCTTTCCTTCCCATCCATTCAACCCGGCTATCCTAGAAGCCATTGATATATTTCCTTTAATTCCCCCTGAGTTATCCCATTTATGGCATGACTGTCCAAAATATCGGCTTCCCTGTTTGTCTCCACTCCGTCTTGTATTTCCCTTCTCCAAAATATCTCCAACCATCTACTAAAAATTATCCCCCTCATCGGCTTCTTTCCTTATAAGCTCATAAAAATTGATATTCTTTACATGTGTTCTTCTTACCTTTGTCCTCCTACTATGTGGTGTTCATATTTTCCATGCCCCATCCACTATGCCAGCCCTATGCTACGCTCTTCTTCTTGTGCTAGTTTTCCAATGCGCTCTACCTTATCCTTTTCGTGCTCCTCGATCTTGTTGCCCGTTGTGGTGGATGATAACCTTTGATAAATAAATGATAAGCCTTGATATTGATATAAAATTGCTAAAGGGGAAAAAACATTACACATATGTTGGAATTGATGTCATTATTAACAAATGAACATATGTCGCACTATTATTCCATCTTTTAGATAACCTTCAAGGGTTTCTTTTGTCAAATTCAATCTCTAGAATATGCACTAATAGATGATACAAGTATTAAGTACTAAATGGTAGCATAACAGAAATTGCTCATTTCAACAACTATATTGCATCCATAATGCAATTAAAGTTAATAATGATAGAATCTTGAATGTCTCAAAATTATCGGCTAGCAGATTTGTTAATGATAAGGTAATATACTTTTGAGTTCCACATTACTTAATATAATCCATAAAAGGAATGATATATTAATCTGCAACATTTGGCCTAATGTTCAAGTGATTTTAACATGTAACCATAAATTTTTATTGATGTGGATAGAATAAATGAACACTCGAATCCCTTATGATGATGTGTCATTACTCCCAGTTATAACTTTAATTCAATGAATGTGCAGTTAACTCACAAATTAATAAATAACATGAGAACAACCACGATTTGTCTATTTACAATGGTTACCTTATTGATTATTTTATACCTTTGTGTACATTATCTTACAACTTGTTTAACCACCACCTCAAAGGTAAGAGGTTAACCTTGTGGTCAGTTATGTGCAATGTAATAAAAATAAACAAAGTGCAGATATGTTAAGCCCTATAAGCATGAACAATGTAGATACAAAAATAGAATAATGATTACCCATAGTAGGAGCAAGCTACAATTATTCAAGCTAATACTATATTAAGTTTAATATACATTATATATGTATCAATATATTAGGATAAAGATATTTAATATAACATAATATATAGTATACTATATTATATATATTATGTAATTTCATAGTCTAAAAATGAAGTAAACTGGCCTAGAAAACAATGGATTTTCTGGTGAGATTTTGGTAAAATCCAACGATATTTTTTGGAAATCCTAGGTACCACTATCAGCTTCAATATTTTGGGTGCCCTTGTGGTTTTTTATGGTGCTAAATATATTTCCACCATCAAAAATAAGATTCAAGCACTCCTACTATCAGGTTTCTTAGCGAAAAACAATCACCATATTCCTATCTCCGAGCCAATTTACTTTGTCAATAGACAAATTCTTATGTAATGCATGAATATTAGGTTTTAAAATTATGGATATTAATATTATATTTCATAATAATTATTGGATAATATAACATAAAAACTAATATAATCTTATATTATATTAAACATAGTATTATAATATTATAATATTAAACATAATATAAGGGGGAGAGAGAGAGATAGAAGTGTAAGAAAGAGAGAGGGAGAGGAAGAGGGAAGGAGAGAGAGATCGGTAGATATGGAGGGAGAGTGTGTTTGTTTGGGGTTTGAGATAGATAGACGAAGAAATATATGGATGAAGATAAAGATATATATGGAGGGGAGAGAGAGGAGAGAGCAGAGAGATAGATAGATAGATATGAAAAGAGAGAGTGCATGTGTTTGGTGCATGAGGTAGGGAAATAAAGAATGATATATTGAGGCGGATATATATATATATATATATATATATATATATATATAGTGGGGGGCTGGTGGGGTAGAGAGGGAAGAATAAATACACAAAGAAAGGGGGAGAGGAAGGAAAAGAGAGAGGACTTGAGAGAGAGAAGGAGAGAGGGAGGGAGAGAGAGAGGCAGAGAGAGAGGGAGTTGGAGGGGGAGAGAGGGTGAGGGAATAAGAAGGACACATAGAGAGAAAGGTGGGGAGAGAGAGGGAGTAAAAAGGGGGGACATATTGATGGAGAAAGGAGTACAAGAGAGAGTGAGATAGAGTGTGTATGTTTGGAGGGTGAGATAAGAGACACAAAAGGCGATATAGAGGGGGATATAGATATATGTGGAGGGGGCAGAGAGGAAAGAAGATAGATACAAAGAGAGGAAGGTAGGGAGAGATAGAGAGATATGGAGAGCTAGAGAGCATGTTTTTTGGGGGGGTTGGATAGAGATACAAAGAAGGAGATATAGATATAGATGGTAAGTGGGGAGAGAGAGAGAGAGATGTGGGAGAGAGGGAGGGGGAGATACAATGTTATTCACCAAAATAAATTCATTTATTTTAGTGTATATGTGGATTCCTACTCAAATTTGATCGATTGCATTAGATGCATTGATTTTAGTGTAGTTAATTTCTAATCTTATTTGATTGTCTGCACTAGATGCATTGATTTTAGTTTAGATGTTGATTTGTAATCCTATTTGATTATTTGCAGTAGACACATTGGTTTAAGTGTAGATCTTGATTTCTAATCCTATTTGATTGCTTGCACTAAATACATTGATTTCAATGTTACACATGTTGATTTCTAATTCTATTTGAATCCTTGCACTAGGTGCATTCATTTCAATGTAGATGTTGATTTTTAATTTGACGTAACTACACGTATAAGGTACATTAATTTCAAAGTAATTATATTAATAATGTGCATTGATTTCTGTGTAAGCACAAAAAAAAGTACGGATGACGTGGCTTTATTTTTGTGTTAGTTACTTTGTATTGAAATGAGCTAATAGAAAAAAATACCATTGAAACTTACTTAGGGTTTAATGCTCCATAAGTCACAATCATTGACTATCAAGTAAGTTGTTATTAATATTAGAGAACAATATAGACAAGGTATCACGTTTACCACAATAGCTTGAGTTAAAGATTTGAATGGTCTATGATTTCAACTGCCCTTTTCATATGATCCATATGAAAAGATGGGAAAACTATTAGGTGTGACAATAAGAATAGTAGAAGAAAAGAGTTTGATAATGATCACAATGAAGAATATTTGTAATTGAATACATTCTTATTATTTACATTTTCTATCAATTAACTCTATTTCATTGTCACTTTGCATTCAATTTTTTTATTTCATCATTCAGGTTATTAATGGTCTATATCATTTCAATAAACTGAGGTGACTGGGAAAATTTAAAATTAAAATGGTAAGATTAATCGTAGACATATTTATCATATTTAAAATGATAAAAAGTATTAGATGGTTGTTGCATATGAATAAAACCATCCTATGCCCAGCTTAACCCTGTATTTATCAAGCAGCAAGAGGGATCAAATATCTCGAGGCACAAACCTTTCCTCAATTTCTACACTAAAAAAAGAGGTTTCACCTCGAGAGATTTAAATTCTATGCATGTGCTATGCATATCACATTAAATAATTAAATTAAGAAAATGATACAACATGGAACTTTATGTATTATGGTTTTAGAAAAATTATAAATAAGAAAATGTATGTGTGTGTGAACTATATATAAATATAAATAATATTTTTAAGAACTAATATAGATGCATATATCAGGGTTGAGAGGAATCAAATATTTTGAGGTGCAAACATTTCCTCAATTTTGGCACTCAAAATGAGGTTTACATCTTGAGAGATTTGATCCCTTTAAGCCCTTTAGTAGATCCCGAGATAAGATGGATATATATTGGTTATGAAGTTAAAATGGAATACAATTTGAATGTAAATTATAACATTCTATTTCATAATAATTTAAATTGAATTGAATAATTAAATGATATTTTATAATAAGAAATATAAGTTATTTTTTATGTTAATATCATTATAATTAAAAAAAACAATAAATATACATATATAGAATTTGATTAAGTACACATAAACTATTCAGGTTAGTTGTTTAAATTTTTCTTTATATTAAACTGGATATTTATATTATATTAGTGAAATATAGTTTTTCTCCCCAATAAGGTGACATATAGAGTTAAGTTGATTCATGTTATTGACATATATAACTCTTTTAGACTGTAAGCCAGTGTAAAAAGTACAAGCAATGAGCACCACTTAAGACATAAATTAGGGAATTGATGTACTTATGCATGACCTTATGCACCCTCCCTAATTTTGTGATGTATGAACCATCCTCTAAAAACTATAACCACTAGTACAAAATGGATAATTAGTTACTAAAACAGTTACTAAAATTTGCATATAAATGACCATTTTTCAGTCGGTGACCAATAGTAGCTAATTTACAGTATCTTATAACGTGACCAACTTTTAGTCATTTTTAGCTTAGTCATTAATTGGTTGTCTCAATTTTATCATCTATTAATATATTTAGCCATAAATTTGGTCATTAATTTAGTCATTGGTTTAGTTATTAATTGCCACAATTAATGACCAAATATACAACAAAATATGCTACTATATGAATACCCATCAAATCCAATTAATGACCAAAAATATGTGACCAAAATGTTGGTACTATTATAAGATATTGAAAATTAGCTACTAATAGTCATATATATGCAAATTTTAGTCATCATTTGAAACCAATTAATGACCAACTAAATATAACTAAATCTTAGTCGTGTTATAAGATATTGTAAATTAGCTACTAGTAGTTATATATATGCAAAATTTAGTCATCAATTTGATCACAAATTTATCATTTACAGTAGTCGTTTATCGTTTTTTGGTTATTTCATATTTATTATATAAAAGGTTGATTTAGTTGTTTATTCATTTCATTTAATTTCATTCATAACCATTATAAATGACTAATTTAGTCATATATTCATTTTATTTTTGGTCATCATTAATAAATATAAACTACTAATTTAGTACTTTTAGATTGATTTTATGCGTTCATTATTAATCAACATAAATTAATTCGTATGATTTTGTGACTAAATTAAAAAAAAAATGCCATACAATGTGCATGTTTATATAATATGATAACACAAAGTTACATATGTTAATTACAAGACTAAATAATATCAAGTGCAAATAAAAAAAATCATCCATATAATTTTTTTTATATAATATCAAGTATTAAATATGAGTTTCCAACTTAATATTGATTGGACTACAATTTACACATGAAATATTGCTTCATCATTTCAAAACATTATCACTGTGTTGCCAAATAATTGCAAATGAATTCACCAACTCTGAAGACTTGATCAGGAGTCTCTAAATGTGTGCCTTATGCAAGATATTATCTCTAAGGGTATCACTAGACTCGTTCTCTTCTCTCTCTCATTTTTCATTTGTCACTCTAGTATTATTGTTCTCCTCTTTCTTCAATTCTTGCTTCTTACCATCAATATTGAATTCCTCACCTGAAAATGAAAGAAGATACAATGCGGAGTATAAGGCATGAAAGATGATGAATACTTGAATATAAAATAAAGTAGACTATAAATTATTTATACGACATATACCTCCACATCAGCAATTTCAATACCATTTTCCCCCATAAAAACAAGAAACTCGAATATTTTTTTTTTAGTTGGGGATATTGGTCATTATGTGGCCATATGACCTATATAAACAAAGAAAATAAACCATCATTGTAGAAAAGAACACCTTAGTAACTTAGTTATATTCAACCTTAAGATAAAAACTTAGGTACAATCATGCCAACTAAGTTACATGTTAAAAAGCTCAAGTTGTAGATAACTTGTTAAAAAAAATAATTTGAGGTGTGATGTTTAAACCTTGTCATTTTATTTGCAACAATATTTCATTCTCTATCATGTGAAATTGGTCAACTATATAGATAACCTATGCTAAAATAACAACATGAAAGTGAACTTTTTTAGTAGTCATGAAAATATTTTAACACAAAACAACTAAAAGGATTTCAATTAATATCTCTTAATACTAAACTCATCTTCAAGCTTTTGATGATTTTTAAATGGACATAATACCAAGAATTTTCAATTTCATAGTTAAAAAACAACAAAATCAAAAGAAACATTCAAAATAAAATCAAACAATAAAGAGAGGATATCATGGAATGCACATTATAATTATAAGAAATTTGTTTACCTTTCCAGCAGTGCCTTGTCTAGCATTTCTAAAACATTTTCTTTCCCAAAATAACCATTAGGTGAAAGAATCACCCGGATGCGGGTGTTTTCCAACAGAATTAATGGGCGCATTAAGTTTCGCCAATGCAAGGACCAGCCAGGTGATGGGAGGGGTCCGGATCAAGGATCACAAAAGCTGATATCTATCCTGCATGCAGATGACAATAAAGAACTCCTCAGACCTAGAAATGGATATCAGAATGGCGCCTCTTGCTCCCATTGTTCGTCCCCCGATCCGCAGCTCTTGTTTACTGCAGGCAAAGTTGGCTGGTAGCAAAACAGCCTTTGGAAAATGCTGTTGGAACCTTCGCTGCATAGACTTGGGAAATGGCCTCCATTTCTCCCATTCCATGCTATGCCCTCTAAATTCTGCTCAAAAACCTTGTTTCTGCAATCAATCCCCTTCCCCTGCTAATTCTTCGGTTGATCTGCTTCTAATTCTCACCAGGATGGTTAGGGAGCGTATGAGGAGTCGTTATGGAGGCTCCCGGGGAGGCAAAGCGGGACCTCGAACTGTACGAAGCTTGACTCCCCCTTCCTCTCCACAGAATCAGGAAGATGAGCCTCAACCCAGACCTCAGCACAAACACTATTCTTATGCAAGCAGAAGGTGCGGGCGTGGAATGGTGTCAAGGGATTCACACAGAGATGTTGGGCTCCATTCTGTAATTTCACAGCAGCATCCCGGCTCCGCCTCTCATGCCACCCATTTCAGGTTCCATAGTCAGCTGAACAAACCCACTATCACTGCCAAGGTAACCATCGTCTTCATTGAAGTGGAAAGGTCAGATAGCGATCAAGGGACAAGTTCTGAGGAGCATTCTCTGGACATGAGTGACCAGGATCCAAGTGATGCGCAGGGGGGAAATTCAAGGGAATCTAGTCAGGAAACCAAGCTTCGGAGAGTATGGTGACGATGAGCATGCAGACGACTTTCAACAGGCAGGTGGCAGCTCTGCAGGTGTGGCTTTAACGGTGGAATGTGCTGGCAGCACAAGAGACACTCAGAAGGTAGAGGGGCCTACAAGGGATGCTGAGAAGAAAGCAGTGGCAAACACGGAAGATGACTGGGAACTGTATGCGTGTCCCATGGTCGAGGAACCTCCTGAGGAGGAGCCAAACAACTGAAGCCTTCTGGCTTCTCCAATCACACATGAACCAAATTGGCTTCAGGCAGATCATGGGTTGGTCCAATTGCTCGATATTTTTGCTTCTGATTAGTAGTATAGTAGTTATGTTAATTTGCTATTATGTCCAGTATAGCTGAGAAGCACCATCTTGCTGGGTCACATGGTTGAATTTTGGTGTCTGTTATGTCAGTACAATGTAATATGGTAACTGTTTTTGCAAACTCAAGCTGGTTTCCTCAATCTGGGGCAGTTTAAACTGTTTCGATGAACACCAGAAACAGAGTTTGAGGCAGAGCCTCGGTGTATTATATTTTTACTATTTTAATAGAATTAGTCATACTTAGAAAAAAAACCATTAGGCGAAAGAATCAAAACATTAAAAACAATAGGAATCCCTACTATAAACATTTCCAAAGTCAATGGCTCAGGTTCCTAAAGGATCTCCAACAACAAATGAATCATATCCAATACATGCTCGACAATGTCTCCCCATCATTTTTCCAATCCCATTTCCTGTAACCTACCCACACCAGAGTCAAGTAACAATCAAATGAAGGCATTGACATTTTTTTTATATCTTTTATATCTATAAACTTTGAATATGATTTGTTTCAGGAACATATTAATTCATATTTAAAGCCTTCCTATCATGAGAAGGTATCAATCAAGTAGGACATCAAAAAAATCGACCTTAATGAGGTCCTCAAACAATTCCTACAATATCAATATTTTTCTTGTTGTGATATCTTGGGTAGAAAAAATAACATATCTGCAAAAGAAAAATCCATATATTACTTGTGTTCAAACTTTGTATATGGTGTATTCGTAGGCATCTTTTTAAGATGTTCTTCTGCCTTTACCAAAGAAAACTGTAGCTTGGTTAAATTTTATATCCTTTCATTCAACATCCATTTATGTAAGATAAATGTCACACATTATTATTTTACATTTCTCAACATGCTACAAGTGATAAATTGAAAGTCACATAAAATGAAGAGAAAACCCTTTTTTCTAATCGAAACAAACAAGCAAATAGTTCCTCTAAAAAAAACTTCACACCTTAGAAATTACTCTGCCATTTGCATGGGCTAAAGATGAAACTGTTTTAACCATATTTAGGTCATACTTTATGGGATATTCATATTTTTACCATGATGTCAATTTGGTGTTAAAAGAAATATATAAATCCAGGTTATTATCAGTCAAATTCAAGTATAATTAAAAAAAAATAACATCATTGAAAGGTAGTGGAGAGAGAAACATAATCATAACTAGGCTTCTCTATTTTAGTTTGATTTGAATTGAGTTTGTATTTGAAGATATAATTTTCTGTAAAGAAGTGAAATAGAAATATGAGAATCAAAATAGCCCAGACAATCCCAAACCTTCCTTTCCTGGTTATCCATACCTATCTCCTAGCCTTGTTAAGATAATGTTATTTAAATTATTCAGATAGTAGAATGAATTTGCTACAAAAATAATTTGTGGTCATCATGATATTAATTATAAGCTCCACAAAGAATTTTGTCAATTGGGTTTATATATGGTGGTTGTGAGGAATGATTTTTATCCTTCCCACCTAGTTTAAATTTCCATAAGCAACGTGTTGAGCTCATAACAAGCATATTGGTTTAATGAAATTGAGCCTTGTTGTTAACTAACATTCAGAAAGGTAAATATTTTGGTCACCATTATTTCTAATTCACTCCAAAAACAATGGGCTAGTTGCTACATAAGTGATGTCATAGTTGTAGCTTGTGAATTCTTTCCTAGAATATGGCTTGTTTCATCCTAGCATTCATCTACCTTACCAAAACATTCAACTTATTTCTTTCGTGTATTAAATAAAAAAAACGTATGTGGTATTGACAAAGTAAATTCAACTAGATCACCCATTTTTATCTTCTAACAAGGATCACTTACAATTTTGTGATTCACTCTTGGCCTCAACTCTTCTTGTATTGGAAAACCATAAGATGTAAAACTGAACTGCCATAAGTTATTTTGTCTAGCAAATCCTTCACAATCAAATTTGGAGGTAGTTCTTGCACACTCATCTATTTAAAAAAAATAAGTAATCCTTTATTCATGAAATTGATATGATGGTAGAATTTTCAAACAAAATACATAAAAAATTGTGTAAAATATTAGAAAATGAATTTCAAAACAAGCAGATTGCAAAGAAACTACATCATAATATGGTGTTTTTAAGAATACCATGCTCACTTTATCATATTCCAACATAATTATAAGGATACTATCATTTTTGCCACATGGTGGGCTATATAATTTATCCATATGTGAGTAACCATATTTATGGGAAGGGAAATGGCTAGGTGTATCAAGTCTGCATCCTAGGGAGATAACCATATTTTAGTGTCCATAATCTCAATGTTCCACATTAGCACCCATCACACCCACTTGAACATCTTAAAAATGAAGGAAGAGTGTGTTTCTTCACCCTCCTTATACCTCCAATGTGCAACAACTCTAAACTCGGCTTGTTGATGCATTTCTTTAGTCTATATTTGTATTTCTAGTGGAATACTATCATCCCCAAAAACAACGGTATGAAAATATTGATACCTAAAATTTTTGGACCACAAAAAGTGTTAGGAGAGAAACCCAAAAAATTCCATTGGTTTGTTCCTAACCTAATCTATAAATGATGCAACTTCAATAGAGCGAAATGATGTATATTCCAAATCAAGGAAAGCATAAAAATATATCCTTTGCATACGTAAATGTAGTGCTAAATTAAAATTCCTATACTTTTGGAGTGGTAGTAATGCAAAAGATTTTAAAAGGGGATGTGGATGAATGATGTAAGTAGAAGCATCCGTTATCCAACATATCCAATGGAATTTTCGAAAAAATAAGAGAACCTTATCAAGAAATGGTGCATATTACAATAACACCACCATGGAAAACATGTCGATATGCCACCATGAAAAACTTTCCAATATGATTGGTGATATGCCATTTAAGTTGCACATTATCCTATCGTTGAGTCACTTATTTGTCATCATTATCACTTGCCTTTGTCATTCATTAAGCCATTACTTCCAACCATCCATTGCACCATTTCACTTACTTGCCACTATTTTTACCATAAATCTTCATGATGTGCCTTTATATGTCTAAGTGGTTAATTAACATCGTTCTCATTTATTCTTAGTAGATTAAGGAGAATTATGCATGGTTTTATTAATGAATATTTTGAGAGTTCAAGTTTCTACGGTTTAGTAAAGTTTTCATAACTATCTCCATGGTTGAGATAGTAGCACCACTCTAGAAGGAAATCTGACACTTGGACATGGTTTCTATAACCTCCAATATGGATTTGTATTTCTCAAACACCACCTAGCTCGCACGTGTGGACCTCCAGCAAAAGATCAAAGGAAAAACACAAAATTTTTTACCAATCAACTTTAAATACATTTCCTTAGCAAATTAAAACAAATTTCAGAAAATGAAAATAAAAGATTTTTTTCAGCACGGGCCCAATTAGGTTCTCAGTGAGAAATTTTCTCAAATTTGTTGCCATTTGAGAGATTTTCCAGGTTATTTGGAGCCTTTTTTTGTAGATTACGTGGATAAATGATATTCGAATTCATTATTCAATGAACATTCAACAAAGAGGTCAGAACCAGATGTTATTTAGAAAAATTGTGGCATAGAGATGAGTTTGATTAGATCAGGGTTGATCATTAATCCAAAAATCCATGAAATATTATTTTATTTCATTTTCAAATCGATATATATATAAATATCCCCTTACTAGAATTGTAGCAATAAAACTCTAAGTTTGTTGTTGCTTCATAGATCTATAAATTTCAATCTCTTTGATGAGAGGAGGGAGAAGAAGTCAAGGATGATCTTAATTTGTAATTGTTGATGTTGATTTAAGGAGAAGAACTCTATTTTTTTCCATTGAATATAATTTTTTTTTAATATGGCACAACTCTGAATGAAATTGGTGTTTTAAATATCTTTGCTTGATCTGAGTTTTCAACACCTTGCAGTCCTCAGGAGGCCCCCATGGAGATCTATGAGAATAATATAGACGTTTTCCATTTCTTTCATATTCTCATGCATGGTTTGTTTTATATAGATTGATTTTTTTATACTTATCATAGATTAAAACCTCATTCTTTCCATATATTATATGTTTATGCTTTCTTAGATTAGAATGTTCATGATTCCATAGATTAAAGTTTGTAAGTTTTAGGAAAAAATCTACATGCTTTCATAGGGTAAAGTATCATGTTTTCTTAGATCAATAATCTTTAAAAAAAAAAATCTAGTTTAACATTAATTGCTTTTCAAGGAACTTAACACTTTCATAGTTTATATTAAAGAATCTAATTTCCTTTTGAAGTCTCCAATTAATTTCAGTTATGCATAAATATTGAAAGATAATCTCCTAGCACATACGGTATAGTGTACTTCGTAAGCTTACATACCTAGATTTACATATAAATGCAAGTAATTTAATAGTCAATTAAATTACCCAACATTTTGGCATCGTTTCCGGGGAAGTATACATAGGTGTTAGCTTTCAATTGTATCTCATTATTAGTTGCATCCATTTAGCTTCATAAGGTTAATTATATTTTAGTACATCCTAGAGGTAAATTCATTAAAAAAAATTACTTCAATCACCTACCACCCCTACTAAATCATGTTGTGCATAAAGAGCCACATCATTTTTCACATCATGAATTCATATTTTTGCAGGTAGAAGAAGAGGTGACAAAGAAGGTAGAAGAAATTGTTGGAGATGATGACAATAAGGAAGATCCTTTTGGATTTCCCATTCAAGAAAATAATATCAACATTCATATGAAGAACATCCCTCCATATGTACTTCCTAACTTCAAAGGTATGAGAGCAAAAGACCTAGAAACTTTTCTTTTCAAATTTGAAACACTTTGTAGATATTATGGATACTCATTGCACATTCAAAAATTGAATTTGTTTCTAACAACATTGAAGGGTAGAGGTCTTAGATGGTTCATGAATTTAGGAACAAATTCTATAAGGGCATGGGATTATATGAAAAGATTATTTTTGGAAAAATATAAATATTATTGCATACACCATGACCTTAGAAATGAAGTCTTTAAGAGAACTAAAAACAGGATGAAAATTGTGGATATTAGTGGAGAGATTTACTTATAATTTCAAAAGATATAAATTTCATAATTTAGGATCAAACACATTAAAAAATCTCCTACTAAATGTTATAATGGATGAATGCATTGATCTTCTTAACCTAGTGGGAAAATGAGATGTTTCTCAATTGCCATTTCAAGATATTTGTGAACTATGCAAGAACATATCAAGAGGGAAAAACAAAGTATGGAGGATCCACTCATGATATAATTATGGAAAGAGTAAGTAAGTTGGTATCAAGATTGGTAAGTCAAAGTGAAATTAGAAATTTTGTAGACGTTCTTGGTAATTTAAATGAACAAATTGACATGCTAATAATGAAAAACAAGCAAAAAGTTGACATTCTTCCTTAATTAATATTTTTCCCTAAATGTAGAAAGAAACATGCTTTGCATGAATTTCCACTTGATAACATTAAAATTTGTGAAATATGTGTAGGATCACATACTACTAAATATTTCCCATCATTAACACGGTTAAAGGTAGTTTACCAAGGAAAAAATCAAACACTCGAACAATCCTATTATGTAGCTCCAAGAAGACCATGGAAAAATCTTCAATCCGGTATGATGCAAGATCTTAATTAACATTATGCACAAGAATATCAAAGTTATTAGAAGACACCCCTGCCTTTGCAACCTTGGCCATCTCAATCCCAACCTCAAAACTAATCTTGGCAACAAGGTTGGCAAGGGCCTTAAGAAGAAATCCACTATATCCTCAATACCAATCTCAATTTTATCCATACCATTCACCTCCACCACAACATCCATTTCACCCTCAATTGACTTTAATTCAACCTTTCCCATTACCACCCATACAAGCAACCCAAAGACCCATTCCCAGTCAATTACCTGCACAACCATTTCAAATCCCCATTAATAAAATACCAAAATCCACTTACAATGTTGAGGTATTGAAAATTGATTCTCCAGCTGCCATTGAAGGAAAAAAAAGAAAAAAAAATAAGATTCGTATAAGGTCCAAGAATGATGGATGCTTGTTGAAGAAGAGCAGTTTTTGGAACCTGAGACTGAAAAGTTTCATGCATACCTATCACTAGATTCTATGAATGGGGATCACATCTATGAGGAATTGCAATGATTGTAGGAAGCCAAGGAAGACAATATTACATTGAATTTTGGTTCAAGATAGTCATTGATCCCAATGATCAATTCTTCAATATTTTTCAACATCATCTCAAGCACGGTAGCTGGTCTCTCATATACTGGTACATATCAAAGCAATTATTTCAAACCTGCATATGATTTTATCTATCATCTTGTTATGCACTTGGTTCCATTGGAAGTATTCATATACTTGAATTAGATTTCTTCTTAAAGTAGAGTAGGACATATATACATATATAAAAGAAAAAAAAAGTAAAGAGAAAAATAAGCCTTGTTGTGAAAACCAGCTTGCTAGCGTAATTGGACATGAGATTTTCTTGAAAACCAGGCAACTAGAGAGCGAAGTTCACAATACGTTTTTGCAATTTCATGATGGTTTCAATATTTGATTATGATTCTTCAATTAATTTTTGGTTCTATGCTCGAGTTAGCTGATGTGGTATTCCTTAAGGCCCACCTTCCAATAGATCTTGTCCCATAGACTTCAACACCTTATCTGGGACTAAGATCAAAGATTATGTGGAGTGCCTTGGAACTTGCATACATCAATGGAAGGGCTCCTCATTAACAACAATGGGAATATAACAATGTCTCTTGATTGTTAGATCTTGCAGGTGACTCGATTTCAACACATTAATTTGTCCTTGTCAAGATACACTCAAGTGCCTTGACACTCATTTACATTATTAGTGAGTTGTCTCACATTGGTTAATGATTTTCATCATTGATCGGTAATCCAATGATTTCTTTCCATTATCGACTTCAGCACATTCGTTCACATGGTAAGAATTGTACCATGAATTTTGGTTTTGATGAAGACTATATGGTTTTATGGAATCAACAACAACTTGCAAAAGTATATTTTATTAGTTTCTTGTAGCAGCATGTCCATCTTTTTTACATTCAACAACAGCATGATGGAGCACTACTACAACTCTTCTTTATTTATTTCTTTTTCAAGAAAATCAACAAAATTGGGCATATTTCAGTCAATATGCATTATGTTTCATGATTTCCACTTCACCATACATCACATAATCCAAATTGGCAGATTAGATTCAAAGAAAAAAAAAAATCCAAAGAAAAACAGAGACAACTACGGAAAGATGCAATTTCTGCAGGTATTGTTGTAGCAACCTATTTTTTTTGTTGTAACAACTTGTTCCAGGGTAGTTTTGGCACAAATATTGCAAGATATTAGAACAATATATATATATATATATATATATATATATATATATATATATATATATATATATATATATATATATATATATATATATATATATATATATATATATATATATATATATATATATATAATAATAAATAAAAATAAATAAATTAGCTATTGTTTCTTCTTATAATATGATAAATTGAGTAAGATGCAGGCAAAATAAAATAAAAAATAAAATAAAAAAAAAATTAAAAATTAAAAAATAAATAAAAAACAAAAAATAAAAAATTAGCTATTGTTTTTTCTCATAATATGATAAATTGAGTAAGATGCAGGCGAAATAAAAAAAAATAAATAAATAAAATAAAATAAAATAAAATAAAATAAAAAAAAACTATTTTGAAGGGCATTTCAAGTGGGCTTTTATGGCATATTTTCATTTTTTACCTTTTTACACACATCAAGACAACATTTAGTATTTTTTCACAGTAATGCCTTTTCTTCATCAAAATGGGATTCTAAAGGCATGTGGCAGTAAAAAAGGTAAAAATACACCATTTCCCTTTTGAAGCACTCAAACTGGCCTTAAAATATGTTCGTGGCATATGTTTTTGTGTAATATTGGATGACATGATAAGTCATTTCAGAATTTTCAAAAGCTCAAGATTCAAGAATTTATTTGCCGGTGGTTTTATTCCAACATATACAACCCTTAATTTTGCATCTCATGTTCTTCAAAAGGTAAACTTTAGATAGAAACTTGCATAAGGCTTTTTATTTTATTAAATATTTAGGAAAATATGATGAATAACCACTTTTTCATCAAACATTATTAGCCACCATATCTTTCATTTTGCTTACCACTCACACCATTAACCGTCTCTTTAAATTTTACTCATTTTGATTAAATTTTCCTCTGTTCAAAAAGAAATATTTATGACAGCCATATAAACTCATCATACAAGGTTGCAATAGATGAATTCAAAAGTTGGGAATTGAAGATGATTTTAAGAAGTAGTTTGGCAAGTTTTTTCTCTCTAAAAGTTGACTATGGAATCAATAAGGCTAGTAAAATGAAGAATATGAAACCATAATAAAACCTATGCTTATGGATTTGTAAGATTCTTGGAAGAGGCTTGGAAATTATTCAAGTGAATTCAAATTTCTGTTTATGAGGCATTAAGGTAGGTTGTCACATGAAAAGTTAGGAGAGATGCCAACATCAAGATACTTTTTCTAGCAATTGAAGGAAATCAAGCAACAAGTCTTGAGGACCAAGCTTTGATTACTTTTAAGACTAGAGGTATGGATTAATTAGAATTTGAGTGGGTAGTTGAATGATGCACTTCATTAATTATCTTCTAATTTTCAAATGAGGGCTACTGGATCATTTCATGGGTATTATAATTTAGTTGTACTACATATTGCATTTACCTTTGAGAATGAAGTATTGGAATGGTTTGAGGTTTTTGGAAATAGACACATTTATACACTTGAACATTAAATCCAACATAATATATCAAGTATAAAAAAGCTTTAGCAACATGATGACCAACAACAGCAAGGCCACTTACATCAAAGACTAGTTTTATAAAGATCTTGTCAAAAGAAAAAAAGGTAACATTTAATTTGTTTCTTTGAAGTAAACCACAAAACATAGAAGACATGGACATTGAAAATATATCTTAGTTGTGTTGTATGGCCTTTCTGAATATATCATAACCCATTAAAACTTGTTATATCTCATGATATCCCGTTTTCCAAATTATGAGCACGCTAAAAGTGTGAAGAATTCATTTTCTTTTTTCACCTTGTTGACTTGGTTTTGATCCTTTTTCTTGACTTCATAAATCCACTCCATCCATCCATTCATATCAATAATATTGTCATTTGTGAATACAAGTGTTACATGAGAAATAATTTTACAAGAACCAGACTTCTAAGTTAGATGTCCATAATTATATTGTTTTTGTATGTTTCTTCATTGAACAAGTTAAAATGTGTTAAGTTGAACAACTTGCCATTTTCTAGCAACCTCCAAATTCTGAAGTGAAATCATAGGTTGATGAACTTTGAGTAGTGGCCTAGCAAAACTAGACGATGGAGAATGTAGCAAAAAGGTTGAGAAATGGTATCCACCATTTAGTGCAACAAAGAAGCACTCTTGTCACTCTAATAACTCAGACAATGCCTTCGTGAGTGGCAGAATACACAACAAATTTATTTGACAAAGCATATTATACAACTATTCATGTTTGCTAATAAATGGTGTAATAAAGCTAAGTCATTCCCAAAAGATACATCCTGGAACAAATATCTTGGTCAATTTTTATTATTTGCATGAGGAAATGAAAAGATCTCAGTGTGGGGGAGATGTTAGGTCACTGATTTTTCATCATTCTCACTTGTCTATATCATTAGTTAAGCCATTACTAATGGCCATCCACTACACCATTTTACTTACTTACCACCATTTTCCCCATAATTCTTCATGATGTGCCTCTATATGTCTAAGTGGTTAAGTAGCATCGTTTTGCTTTATTTTTAGTAGATTAACGAGAATTATGCATGGTTTTACTAATGATGGTTTGACAATTCAAGTTTCTACAATTTAGTCAAGTTTTTGTAGTTATCTCCATGGTTGGGGTAGTAGCACCACTCTAGAATGAAATCTAACACTTGGACTTGGTTTCTAGAAGCTCCACTATGGATTTTTATTGGTCAAACTCCACCCAGCCCGCACGTGTGGACCTCTAGAAAAAGATCAAAGGAAAATTGTAACATTTTTTTCTAGTCAACTTCAAACGCATTTTTTGATCAAATAAAAACAAATTTCGGAACATGAAAACATGGGTTTTTTTCAGCACAGGCCCAGTTAAATTTGATTTGGGCCGTTGTCTCAAATTCATTACCATTCGAGATATTTTTGAGGTTCTCTAGAGCCTTATTTTGCAAATTGCATGGACAATTGGTTTTCCAATTCATCATTCAATGCACAATCAACAAAGAGGCCAGAACGCGATGTTTTTTAGAAAAATTGAGGCATAGAGATAAGTCTGATCAGATGTGGGTTAATCTTTGATGCAAAAATCCATGAAATTTTATTTGATTTAATTTTCAAATTGATCTATAAAGATCCCATGACTAGAGTTGTAGTAATAAAACTCTAATTATGTTGTTGCTTCAAAGATCTATAAATTTCAATCACTTTGATGAGAGAAGGGAGGAGATGTCAACAATGATCTTAACTTGTAATTGGTTTTGCTGACTGAAGGAGAAGAACTCTATTTTCTTTTCCATTGAATGCATTTTTTTTTAATATGGCGCAAATCTGAATGAAATTTGTGATTTAAATCTTTTCTCTTGATCTGAGTTTTTAACAACTCATTGTCCTCAGGGGGGGGCCGTTGGGGACCTGTGAGAATAGTATAGATGTTTTCCATTTATTTCATATTTTCATGCATGGTTTGTTTTACATAGATTAATTGTTTATGAATATCATAGATTAAAAACTTGTGCTTTCCATAGATTAAATACTTATGCTTTCTTAGATTAAAATGTTCGTGATTCCATAGATTAAATTTTGTAAGTTTTAGGACAAAATATCCGTGGTTTCATAGGGTAAAATCTCATGTTTTCTTAGATCAATAATCTTTATTTTTTTTTTAGTCTAACATTAATTTCCTTTCAAAGAAATTAGTACTTTCATAGTTTATATTAAATAATATACTTTCCTTTTGAAGTTTCCAATTCATTTTAGTTATGCATAAATTGAAAGCTAATCTCCCAGCACATACAGTGTAGTCTACTTTGCAAGATCACGTACCTGGATTGGCATATAGATGCAAGTAATTTAACACTCAATTAAATTACTGAACAACTATAATACCTCAAAAATGTCATCCACAAATTTGCAGTAGTTGATTTGAATTCACTCTCTCACAAGATATTTGAACATCTGATCTTCTACTTCAAAATGTAGGATAATCATCAAGAAGGGGTTTCTTCAAAGAACCTTCCTTACCTATACTACCACTATATGATCTCCCTTTCCATAATTTATCAACATCCTCATATCTTAGGCCTTTCATCTCAATAGAGAAAGAAAGTACAAAAACGAATGCAACCCCAACAAAATCGGTGAATACTATAAATGTTTAATCACAAAAATAATCCCATTTAATAAGATATTTCTGATGGCTAAAACATAGTCTATGTTATATGGTTAGAAATATCCAATTTTTTGTGTGAAATTATGAGGCAAATAAATCCAATCCATGCACCCTCACTATCAAGAAAGATTTTAGAGGGGTCATCCTGGAGAAAGATATCAAGAAATTTTTTGGTCGATATACCAAGAATTCAAAGACAATAAGGTAGTGAAATAAGGTAGGACAACCATGCTAGAATGTTATAGAAGCACATAATTGAACTAAAAACATTGTGATTCCCACTTTTTACATTCAACATCTTTAGTACAGTTACCCATGTAGATTCATTATAATTATACAAGCACCAACATAGAGGAGTCAAGAGGATGAAAACACACATAGGATCCCCAGTCAGACCAAAAATAATTATAGAGAGATCCATGAAAAGGAAAATCATTCCAAAGTGACTGCATAAGACAAAATAGACCTCAACAATGACATGAAGAACACAAATAGGAAGACACACACATTAATTGCAAATAAAAATGAAGAGAAAAATATCATATGAGCCCTTTCTTTGCTTTGACCATTTGGCTTAAGGAATTCTATTTGGTCTCCTTCAAAAGATGAGACACGTGGTTTAATGCCTCTAGTGCTAACTGCTATGAATAATAGACCCATTCCAGTGCTTAACTTCATATAGTTTGAAGCTTTCTAAGTTACCAAATTGGTTTGGTATTGTAGCCATGGAAATCACCCAATTACACTTCACTCCATCTTTCAAAATATCAATCAAATAACTTTGCAGTTTAATGGACTAATTAGTTTTTTCGATGGGATATCAGACCATACCTGGTAGTGACTCCAAATATATTAATTTCATTGTTAATATTCTCAATCGCCTACTCTGAGCTTCCATCCACCATTTTCTTGACATTCATCTCAACAACGTCCATGCATGAGGTCTCTTCATTTTGAGGAATTTGAAAATTTCAAGGTTGTATCTCCTCCACAAATAGGGAATTATGCTCTACCCATTGTTTCTCCAAGTTTGTTTCGTCCTACCTTATTAACAAAAATACATATAGGCCACCAAGGAAGATAGTCCCTATAATTAATGGTATAAATGGATGGATAACCACAAGCACCCCATAGGTTTCAAATATGACATTACCCTCATGTGATATCATTCAAGCCACCTCGAAGACAATTTCCACAACAAGATTTTTCCATTCAAAACAACATATTTCTTTTATTGAGTTTAGAGGATTCATAAGCTAAAATAGTTATTTTTCCCACCCTTGTATTCCATGAGCTCTCCAACTTTGGGAATTTGACATTACTCCACCTGAAAAATCTAGGCTAGGGCTTGAGACTAACACACTTGTAATCTCCAAGAAGACCCAATTGACTATCTCATTTTTGAGTGAGTGAAAGCAATCTTATCGGGTTAAATGAAAATTTTGGAGGCATAATCAATTTTTCATTTATTTGAGGCATGTATTCTACATTTAATCCATATTTCAGGTAGTAGGCTACTCTATGCTTTTATTAAACATTATTTTCAACATCTCCAAATCTTACTATATATTCGAAGTCAACATTGTTTCATCCAAAGAGTCTCAATTAAAAATTTAAATATTAATCATTTTTGTGATTAGGAAAACTGACACATTGTAGTAAACCCTTGACTCCAGAACTACCACCAAGTCTTTCCATTCCTATATATCATCATTTTTTTTTATGAATTTCCTATTGGCAATTCCAAGAATTAGATTTCCCAATCATTCCAAACTCTCGTTAATAGACTTATATCTTTCATCATTCTCCATCTCAAGTCAAAAACATCCTCAATGCTTTTCCCTACATGGTTTTCCCATGGATTTTAGGTAATCTTGTATTTCAAACTTCCATTGCTTGGGATCATTGTAATGTATTCTATTAGATTTCCTCTCCTTGTAGATACTTGTTTCACTTGTAACCTTGACAAAATGGCCATTTTTTTCTAGCTTTAGTACCATGATAAGAAAGAGATATTCCTGACATCTTTTTTTTTTCTCGAAAGGTTAGACAATACTACTTCACAATAAACCCATTCAACCATTGAAGAGACAAACTTGTTAATATGATAAGAATGTGGTTATTCTTTCCCAATCCAACAACTAAATGTTACTATAATATTGGATCACATAAAGAACTAAAATTATTCACCCTTATTTCTTTACAAGCACATGCCTTTTATTTCTCTTACGGTTAAGAATAGGTTGCTTTTGATGATTTAGTGAAGCATACAAATACAAGTAAAGAGAAGCTTGGCTTCTTGGATTGGACCCTAACCCAACAGCTTTAGCCCTCTGAGGTAACTCAGTGCTAGCTCAAAGAGGATTCCATCTTCATTATCAAAAAATAGCAAGATTACATAAAACTGTCATAAAATAGTAAGCTCAAAATTTGAACAGAGTTTACATAAGAAAAAAGGTTGACCCTAGTGAGGCCCTAGGCCTCTCTACTTATACATCTAAAGCCACCAATAGATTCCTTAAAATCAGGGAGGCTTGGCTCCCAAAACTTGAGATAACTAACGATCATCTTCCACTTGCTCGGCTGCCTTCTGGTGCATGATTTGGTTGCTTGTACGCCGAGCTGAATGAAGGGGAATTCAAAGTATGGAGAAATAAATGAGGGGGATTCCCTCCTATAAGTCCTCTCCTCTATCTACTTTGAGTTATTGTTGTTGTTTGACCACTAGATCCTTGACTTTGACCTCAAAATCCATCAATAATCTACATTAAATACATGTTAAACCACATGGCATAATAACTAACTCAACTCACACTATAAGCATAAATATACTCATAGAATAAACTAAGAGAATGGTTGATTTGACTAGGTTAGGAGGTAAAATGAGCCCATATAATTACCCATTTATGAGGTTCATCATCACCCCGTACTGAAAGTGTTGCTCATCCTCTGAGCAACCTAGTCAATCTCTTGCTTTTTCATGGCCCTGGTGGCCCCCCTAGAATTCCAAGCTTTTGATGTGGTCTGCTCATGTTCTCCATAAAATCTTGCCTTTTTGTCTATTTCCTTCCACTACTCCTTCTCCTCTTCTTCTTTTCTTCCTTCTAGCATGCCTAATATTGGTGGAGGACTTAGTTTGAGGCCAATCCAGTTGACCTTCAGCCTTTGCATGGAGTGCTTGTACATTGGCACTCTTTTCAATGCCTCCCTTAGCCGCATGACGGAATGGTATTATCTGACCTGCAAGCTGTTGGGTAGGGTGTTCCATCTTCTCGTGCATGCATGCACATAGTCATCCCCAAGTAGCCTAAGTATGTCTTCAAACTGTGCAATGGCTTGTTCCTGATTGGATAGATATTTAGGGGCGATCTAAGGGTCATTGGAAAGTAGGTTTTGTGTGCTAATGAGTGCCATAGGATTTGATAGCTCAGCTCTTATCATCAATGGTTCCTTCTACTCTTTTACTAGCAATATTTTCATTTCTGTTGCCCTCAATTCTTCACGGTTCATCCATGATGCCATGGCCGTTAATTACAAATCCCCTAGCTTGGCATTAGGGTCCCACACATTCAGGTCTATGAGGGCCATGTTGTGTAGATAGAACTCTGCCATCTTTGTTTTGTCCTCGGAGGTGCTTTGGTCACACAAATCCATGAACTTCCTGTAGTCTTGGAAAGGCATTGTGCCTCTTTGTGCCAAAGTTTTTATTTGGAATTGAAGCCATTGATCTTTTAGATAGAGGCCATAAGATTTGGCTGGTGTTCTACATTGTAATGCTTCTATGGATAATCTGGCCATGTATGCCAAATGAATCTCTTTCTCCTGCAGCTGCCTCCTTAGTAATTCATTTTCATTCTCAAGGTGGCTTCTTGTAATGGCTTCTCTGTGGCTGAGAGCACTCAATTCCCTGCCCATTTCCCTGAGTTTGTCTTCCATGTGGCCAACGTCCTCAACTCCTTTGGACTTGGCTATCTACATCCACCTATGTGTTCTTACTCTCTCTTTTTCCAATTCGAAAAACAGTGGAATTGAAAATTTCTGTGGGATTATCTTGCCTCCCTCAAGTAGTCTGTAATAGGAGTCAAGATTAGGCTAGGGGTCAGGTTTTTGTAGCTCTTGTGCTTCCTCTTTCACCTCTTCCTGTCCTCCTATCTTTTCCTCAAGTTTTTGTGTCTCCTATAGTTTGGACAGTGTCTCCTGTAGGGTTGTTTTAGGGTCCTATAGAATTTCCTTCGCCTTCCATGTAGAAGATATTGTAGTCCTCCTTTCATAGGTTATGGGTGTCTTAGAAGGAGATTATTTCACCTGGGTATTTGATGAATATTCAATGTTAATGGGAGTCTTTGATGAGGGCTGAGGTTTGCCTATTTTTATTTTGGTACTCTTCCTTGCCCTAAAATACATGGAGGTTTTTCTTTTCCTCTTCTGCTTCTGCTTGACTAGTGTATCAAGGGTAGTGAGGGCAGTTGCTACTTCTCTTTCAATAGTTTTAGGGGACTCTTCCCTTTCCTTTGCCCTCTCTACCTCCTTTTCTCCCTCTTCTGTTTCTTTTTCCTCCTCCTACTCTGTCTCTTTTTCTACCTCCTATTCTGTCTCTTCAACTCTTCCCTCCTCTATTCCTTTTCTTTCCTCCTTCCTCTCTTGCCCTGCTATGTCACCACTGGATTCATCTTCTCCTCCTTGCTTTTCTCCCTCCTCACTGACAATAGGAATGACATCATAGGTTAATGCCTTGATGTCATCCTCAACTGTCATATTTCTGAAAACTTCCCATGCTATAGGGATTGTAAGGGTATGTAGGGCTTCCTCTACTAGGATCTCGATTAGGCCATGGTGAGCTAGCTGCTATGAATTTCCTTCTTGTACCTTTGTGCTGGAGTTAATGAGGGATTGAATGATAAAGTAAGGAATACTGAGCTTTTTATGTGCTGGGGTATCCATGCCATATCTCAATTATTGGAGGATTCTGAAATGGTATCCATAAACAATGTTGTGCCTCCCCTCACAAGAAATGTATTTGATCACTTGGTAGCTAACCTCATCCCAAGGATATGGTACACTAGCCCTCCCAATTCCATTTTTGTCTTCAACAAGGGTTTCATTATCTTGGAAAAATTTCCACTTGGCAACCTGGCCAATTGGTTTCTCATCTTTACTCCAAGGCAGCCCAAGAGGAAGGGTAGTGACCCTACTGATGAATTCAGGGGTTATTTCAATGGAGAGGCCTCTAATTATTATAGTAGCATGAGTTCTTGTGTGAGGGACCAGAGAGAGAGAAAATTCATGGGAAATTTCATCATCAAACCCTCTAAACTTCTCAAAGAAATTCATCCAGTTTGCCCTTGTAAATATTTCCACCACTTGAGGATGTGCATGGAGTCTAGTGGAGTTAGTGGGCTCTTTTCTCATAAACCCCCTTATCATACTACTTGTAATTCTTTTGAAAAGCCATATATGGAGGTGGAGACAAAGAATTTTGAGTGAAATAGGAAAATAGAGGGGACTACGTTTTTTTTTTTTTAAAACAGATTTTTTTTTCTAATGTTTTTCTACCCTCTTAAAGACTCATTTAATCTTCAATTTGAAACCAAATTTTTCATATTTTGATATTCAAAAGAGGGAATTCATGAACCCTACCTCTTCAGACTGAAATTCGTGCCAAAAATTATGTCTCCTCCCTTCAAAATGACTCACTGCCCCTCCTGTAGAAGCCCACAATCCCTCCTATAGATTTCCTGTAGGTGCTCTTATAGAAAATTCTGAGAGAAACAATATGGAGGAAATCGATGGAGGATGGTAGATACGAGGTTGTGGGGGCATAAGAAGATTGTGGTGTGACTGAGTTACGAAGATAAACTGAAGAAAAGGTGGTGAGAATGCATGGGGAGGAGCGCTCATTACCTTTTATGGTTGTTTTTAGTTATGAATGTTGAGCTGGCAAGGTGTACGTTGCCCAGATTAGGACCATTGGTCCCCACCTGCTTAGTCATCATGACCCCCCTCATAATCATCATCTCATTACTACATCAGAGTTAACTCTTCCTCCCACTACCTATCCTTCACATCTTTTGCTTGAGTTGATTATGCGCACGTGTGGGTGGTATCTCAGTTAAGTGGACTCAACTAAATGAAGGTGACCAAGTTAACTGGCCACCTTTCCCTCTTTTGATTTCAACCATATCATTGCCTTCGTATGATTCCTAATTACACAAATGCAGATAGAGGAGTGACTTAGCTACTTACCTGTAATCCAAGTGTATTTGTCGCCATCAACTGTGAGGTGCTTCGGCTTTCTCTGCTGCATGCCTTAATTTTCCTTCATGCAAGTTGTCTCTACTTTCTGATGTGTTGTTGTGTGTTTTTGCACATTCTTCTTTTGCTGGATCTGAGCTGCATGTGCCTTTCCAACCTTCAGATGTGTTGTCCCTTGCTGTTGGCGTTGGACTTCTATTGGATCAGCTACTACAGGAATTCCTACAAGAGCTCCTATAGTTGCTTCTCCCCTTGAAACTTCAGCTATTTCCCTATGCTTGGAGCTCAAGAATGATGCCAAATGTGGAGATGAATGATGGAGAGATAGTAGGTAAGCTTCAAGTAAAGCTAATGGTGCCCTTTCCTCCTTTTTTTTTTTTTCAAAACTGAAAAACTGTTTTTCTATGTTTTTTCTTGGAAAGCAAAAAAATGATAATGATGCTTGGAGTGTGATGCAGGCTTGGAAATGATGGAAAGGAGGTTTGAAGATGGTAAGAGGGATTATAAGTTCCTCATGAAGCTTTTCTTGTCCCTCAAACTACCTCTTGTAGACACTTTTGGCTCTCTGTAATTCCTATAGGAGCCTCTTGTAGAAAACACAGCTTTGGAAGAAGAGGTGCAGTGGGGTGAAAGAGATGCCAAGAATAATGGAGGAAGGTGTGGAGAAGATGAGATGGATGTTGGTATGAATGTCAGGGTCCCGTTAGCACCTTCTCCTGCTCCCTGTAGTCCTCCTACAAACCTTCAATGCAATAGAAATTCATTTTTTCTTTCTCTCTCTCTTTTTTTTTTTTAACACAACTAGGGTGCCTTAGATAGGTTTTCACCTTAATTGCCTGCCCTGCACACCTCCAAGGGAGGTTTCCACCCAGGGATCTTATTCTTTTCCTTCTTCATTTTTTTTGACATCGCTAGGCCGCCTCAGAAGATGTTTTCAACCTAATGATGGGACTCAAGCGCCTCATGGCGGTTTTCACTTGAGTCCTTATTTTTTCTCTTTTCTTCAGTGAGTGGGTGAAGTGGAAGCTAAGACTTGCTCCACTACCATCACTGGTTTATTCACATCTTCAATAAACTCTCACTTGGAGAGGGGTTTCTTGTAAACTTTCAACTGATGTCCATTGACAAGCATGGGGATGGCTTCATCATCAATGGTTCTTATCAGAACTGAACCATTGTCATTGCATTTCTCCATAATGTAGGGTCCCAACCATCTTATCCTCAACTTGCCTTTGAAATCCTTGTATCTTGAACCATACAGTAGTGCCCAATCTCCCTCTTGGAATTGCTTCTCCCTGATATTTCTATCATGCCATATATTTCTCTGAAGCTGAACTACCTCTGTATGGAGAAGGGCTTGCAATCTTTATTCATCCAATCCATTGAGCTGACGTAATCTCTCCTTCTGTGCATGGCTAAGGTCTACGTCCAGCTAAGCGGCCATAATTAGGGTATTGAATTCAAACTCTATTAAAAACAAAGCCTTCTTCCCATAAACCAGTTCATAGGGTGTGAACTCGATGGTGGTCTTCCATCTTTTGTTGTAGGCCCAAGTGGCCTCAGCTAATTTGTGTTGGCATTATGTTTCTGGTATGGCTATATGTTACAGATGTTGTACTTGATGGCAACACCTGTGGCAAGGCCCTCAATAAACAAGAAGTACGCAGGAGATCAGTTCAGAAAGTGCGTACCCGCCGGTACACTGTGAAGGGACCGCGGCTAGATACGCAGGTCAGCCGTTCAGGAGGTGCGTACCCCCAGTGCACTCATTTCAAGGCAGAGAAAAGCACACGTGCGGTTTCTTATGTTTAAACCTTGGTATTTAGCCGACGGTATTTGTGTTACTATGGTTTTGGCTCGTGGTATTGATCCCTGATTTTAGGAGGAGCTTGCCTATATAAAGCAAAGGAGATCACTTGGCTAAGTATCTTTTGCAATTGAATATCTTAAGATCTGAAATATTGGGTTATGGTCTTAAAAGGTTGATCTATATGTAACTGAAGTTGAAAGCGAATCTGTGAAGGGTGATCTCTCGAGCGCATGGTCAGATCTAGGCATCTGAGCATCTGTGCCACTCTGGTGGACTGCCTATTCGGCCCTAATCAGAAGTACGCAGGTGTTTAACAGGAGAGCTGCGTGGGTACGCAGAGCAGAAAGAGGAGATCTGCATGGGTATGTAGAGCAGAAACAGGAGATCTGCGTGGTTATGCAGAGCAAAAACAGGAGATCTGCGTGGGTACGCAGAGCAGAAACAAGAGAACTGCGTGGGTACGCAGAGCGACGAAGGTTCAGGTGCGTACGCACAGTAACTGTATGCGGCGCGATAGTATCTCTGGGCACGTACCTGCAGCAATAGTACGCAGCGCAATAGTGTCTCTAGGTGCGTACATGCAGTAACAGTACGCAGAGCAGTTGAAGAAACAGTGCGTGGACATGCAGAGCGGCAGAAGGATCTCTACGGGTATACGCAGGGAAGTAGAAGGTGAAGTGGGTAGCGACGGAGGCCACAGAAAGAAAAACTGTGTATCTGTCTTAAGACATTTTGTTTGGCTGTATTTTTCTATTGATAAGGTGTTCTGGGTTTGATTCTATTATTGTTAATCTGGTTACTACAGTTGACTGGATGATTTTCTTATACTTGATGATCATTTGATGCTTATGGATCCAGTTTGAAAATTTATGAAAAGTGGTCCTTGTAAGAAAAGAAGTAGGGGGTTGTAGCTCCCTTCCAGGAGAGACTAGAAAACGAGAGAGAGTTGTAGCTCTCTGCAGGTTGCAGCCTGCGTACTGGTAAAGGACTGCACCAGTACAAAACCATTGTAAAAGGAGTTTCTAATTTGAAAGAAGATAGAGACATTTTGCAGCAGGTGGTTTTCACCCACATTGGGTTTCCACCTTACATCTTGTGTTCTTTGGTGTGACTATCTGTTTTCTTTATTCATGCTCATTATTTTATGGTACTGACATGCAAAAATAATTCAAAGAACAAATAAGGTAGATTTATGAAAAGAATTTGATAATACTGATTCACCCCCCCTCTCAGTATTATTTCCAACAATTGGTATCAGAGCAGGTCCTTTGGAGAAGCTTGATCGCTTGAAGGAAGATCATTCATCATGAGAAACTACGAGAGGGAAGCATCAATCAGGCCACCAATTTTTGATGGGACAAACTTCAATTATTGGAAGGTAAGAGTTACTGCCTATCTTCAATCTCTTGGTATAGAAGTTTGGGATATCATAGATACAGGCTACGCTTTTCCTTCAGCTACACATACAGATGCTGCCGAAAAGAAGAAATATGAAACAAATGCTAAAGCAGTCAATACATTGCTGGGATGCTTATCTCAAACAGAATTCGTAAAGGTTATGCAATATAAATCTGCAAAAGAATTATGGGACAAGATTGTCTTGAGCTACGAAGGAGATGAACAGGTAAAGCGTGTTAAACTTCAAACTCTCAGGATTCAGTATGAGAATCTCAGGATGTATAATGATGAAAGTGTGGCTAACTATTTTCTTCGAGTTGATGAGATTGTTAATTGCATGAAAAATTTGGGTGAAGAAATAAAAGAGGCTATTGTGGTTGAAAAGGTTCTAAGATCATTGTCCCACAAGTTTGAATCTAAAGTATCTGCAATAGAAGAAAAATAAAATCTACGAATTCTTACTATGTCTCAGCTACATGGAATTCTGACCGCTTATGAAATGAGAAAGGGAGGTCCATCAGACAGAAGAGAAGCTGCTTTCAAGGAGTCAGGCAAAGGAGATTATTATGAAGCAAGTCACGTACCAGAAGAAGAAGAAGAAGAATCAAATTTTGTCAAAAATCTTCAAAGGGGTTCTGGAAGGTTCAGAGGTAAGTTACCTTTTAAATGCTTTGCTTGTGGAAGAGTAGGTCATTATGCTGCAAAATGTCCTTATAAGGATAAAGGAAAGGAACCTGCTAGATGGAACAAGAAACAGGGTACAAATTAGAAAAGCTACTACACTCATGAAGATAGTGATGGTCTATCAAATAGTGATGAAGATGAACAAGGTAATGAATATAAACTATTAATGGCATTTGAAGATGATGATTATATGGATGCTATAGATGTGGATAACCTTTTTGAAGAAATTACTAGACTCAAGAGATGTATAGAAGAAAAGAATATGATCATTGATACTCTACAATTTCAAATTGATGAAAAAGAAAAACATCTTGAAAAATTAGAAGGTGAAATTGTTGCTCTTAGAAAAGAGATTGAGAAAACAAAAGCTATTAATCTTAAGTTTGTCAAAGGATCTGAAACTCTGGATGAGATTATCAATGTGCAGCGTTCTCCTCTAAACAAGACAGGTCTGGGCTATAATGAAGAAACTTCTCAAGCATCCACTTCAAAAAGTTATCTTGATGCAGCAAAACGGAATGAGCAAAAGCACAATGGAGACTATCAGGTAAAGCAGGGACGAATTGCAAACAAAGACTATCAGGGGCAATCCGTCTTAAGAGTGAACAAAAGCTACAACCAGCCACAGGTAAAATCTTCTCAATTTGGTTCAAGAATGAATGACAATATAGATTACAATCACTTGGCCGGTAGATTTGATAACCGCAGAAGTTTCTTCAATGGACAATGTTTCTCTTGTCATAACTTTGGTCACAAAGCAGCTCAATGTGTTTCATATAAAACAATCATGACTAGAGTAGCTCAAAAACAAAGAAGTATGACCGGGATTACAAGAAGGACCTATAACAACTTTTCGGCTCTTGAAAATGAAGTAGAATGTTCTATTTGAAATAACTTTGGTCATGAAGATTCTGAATGCAGGAGCAGGTTTCAGCAGAAAAAGGAACAAGCCTCAAGCACCAAAACATGGAGAATAAAGGAACCACAAACAGAAAGATGTGGGATAGAATTTTATGCAGAGGGACAGGAAAATCTATGGTACATTGACAGTGGATGTTCGAAGCATATGACAGGTGATAAAGAAAAACTTGAGTCATATTCTGCTCTAGAAAAGGGAAAGAATGTTTCTTTTGGAAATGATACTCCTGCAACTATAAAAGGAAAAGGAATTGTCCAGTTAAAAGAAAAGGTAAAGGCTGGAAATGTTTTGTATGTTGATGGATTGAAGCATAATCTTCTAAGTGTCAGCTAGATGTGTGATCAAAGAACCGACGTGATATTCAGATCAAATGGATGTCTTGTTCGTGGTCTTGATACAGGTAAAACAGTGATCAAAGGCAAAAGAACTCCAAATAATCTGTACATATTTGAAGAAGGACAACAACAATGCTATCTGAGCAAGGATGATGAGCACTGGTTATGGCATCGGAGGTTGGGGCATCTAAGCTTTTCACAAATAAGGAAAGCATGCAAATATCAGGCAGTTCGCGATCTTCCAGATATCAAAATTCCTGACAACACCATATGCAAATCATGTCAGTTTGGAAAACAAACTAGAACTAACTTTCCAGAGAAGGAAGGATCAGCTAGCATGTCTCTTGAGCTAGTACATACAGATACATGTGGTACATTCAGGAAAAGAACACCTCGAGGAGAAGAATACTTGATATTATTCATTGACGATTTCTCCAGGTTTGTCTGGTTAGGACTTATGAAGCACAAAGATGAAGCATTCGAAAAATTCAAATCCTTCAAAGCCTTGGTTGAAAATGAATCGGGTCACAAAATTAAGTGCCTCAGATCCGACAGAGGTGGGGAGTTTACCTCAAATGAATTTTTCGATTTCTATGAAGAACATGGGATAAGAAGAGAATTCTCTACAGCTAGAACTCCTCAGCAAAATGGAGTTATGGAAAGAATGAACAGAACAGTCCAACAAATGGCTCATGCTATGCTTGATGAGTCAGGAACTCCCGCAACCTTCTGGGGTGAAGCTGCACATGCTGCGGTTGTTATTCTCAACAAGACAAATGTCCGGGTGAACAACACTCAAACTCCTCATGAGCTCTGGAGTGGTAAGACTCCTTCGGTAAAGCACTTCAAAATCTTTGGGAGAAAATGCTATATTAAGAATACTGATGAGCAGCTTGGCAAACTTGAACCTAGAGCAGATGAAGGTATTCTTCTTGGTTACTCTCCACATAGCAAAGCATACAAGTGCTACAATAAAAGACTTGGCAGAATTGTTGACAGCATTGATGTAGTGGTTGATGAGAAGGGATACATTCCTAGGCAAGTACATCATGAAGACATCAAAGAAGCTGAAGGCTACCCTCAATGACAGAATGATGAAGAACCTCAAGAAGAACCAGAGGAGCAGACAAGAATAGAAGAAAAGACTCCATCCAAATATGTTCAGAAGAATCATCCAGAATCTCAGATTATGGGGCAGAAAGAAGCAGGTGTACAAACAAGAAGAACAATTGCAGAAGCCTCAAGCTATTTGGCATTACTCTCCTCTACTGAACCTCAGAATGTGAAAGAGGCATGCAAAGATGAATGTTGGGTGAAAGCAATGGATGAAGAACTTGAGCAAATCGAAAAGAACAACACTTGGGAGCTGGTTCCTAGACCAAAGGATAAGAATGTTATCGGAACAAAATGGGTCTTCAAAAATAAATTGAATGAAAATGGAGAAGTAATTAGAAACAAGGATAGACTTGTTTGTAAAGGGTATGCGCAGCAAGAAGGAATATACTTTGAAGAAACCTTTCCTCCTGTTGCAAGACTTGAAGCCATCTGAATGTTCCTTGCTCTCTCAAGTTTTCAAAACTTCAAAGTATTTCAAATGGACGTGAAATCAGCCTTCCTGAATGGAGACTTGGAAGAAGAAGTATACATTGAGTAGCCAGATGGGTTCATTCTTCGAAATGATCCAAATCTGGTATGCAGATTGAAAAAGGCTCTCTATGGTCTCAAATAGGCTCCAAGGGCTTGGTACTACCGTTTGGACAAATATCTTCATCAACAAGGTTTTTCAAAAGGATCAGCAGATAGCAATCTTTATATAAAAGTTGAAAATGACAAATTGCTAATACTTGTTGTCTATGTAGATGACATTATTTTTGGCAGCAATGAAGAAGCTATGAGTCAAAGCTTTGCCTTGGTCATGCAGAAAGAATTTGAAATGTACTTGCTGGGAGAACTGACATATTTCCTTGGTTTGCAAATCCAACAAAAGAAAGGAGGAATCTTTTTATCTCAAACCAATTATCTCAAATAGATTTTGAAGAAATATTGCATGGAAGATGCAAAACCAGTATGTACACCCATGATCACAGGATGTAGCCTCAGTACAAATGATAAATCTGCAGCAGTACATCAACCAACCTACATATCTATGATTGGAAGTTTACTTTATTTGACAGGTACCCGACCGGACATCATGCATGCAGTTGGAATAGTTGGAATATTTCAGGCAAATCCGAAGGAGACTCATCTTCAGGCAGTAAAGAGAATCTTCAAATATCTTCAAGGGACTCAAAATTATGGCTTATGGTATCCTAGAGATGCAGATCTCACACTTCATGCTTATACAGATGCAGATTGGGCTGGAAGCGTGGATGACAGGAAAAGCACAAGTGGTGGTGCATTCTTTATGGGTTCCAGACTGGTATCTTGGTTCAGCAAGAAACAGAGTTCGATTGCCTTGTCTACAGCTGAATCGGAATATGTTGCTGTTGCATCTTGTTGCACTCAACTCCTTTGGATGATGCAGACTTTGCAGGATTTTCAAATCACTTGTACACCACCTATCCCCATCTTATGTGATAACACAAGTGCAATCAGCATCTCAAAGAATCCTGTCATGCATTCAAAAACCAAGCACATACCAATCAAGTATCATTTTCTCCGGGAACAAGTGCTTGAACAGAAAGTCAAGTTGGAGTATGTTCCTTCTAAGGAAAAAGTTGCTGATATTCTCACCAAACCATTGCCCAGGGAGACTTTTGAATACCTCAGGAAAAAGCTGGGGGTTGTTGATGCATCATCTTATTGTTGAAACTCTTCTAGTTGATGGTTGTACGCATGGTTCATTTGGGGTATATGCGTACATGTGCTGGGTGGCTGATTGGTTGAAGATTGATGGCACAGGTTCAGGGGGAGCATATAATGCATTGTTGGCATTATGGAGGATGTTCAGAAGGAGATCTTGGAAGTAGCTGCAATATGTCTCTATCTCTTTCATGGTGGATTATGGTTCTTTGTTGCAGATCTGGTTCATATTCAGGGGGAGCATGTTCTTAGGGGGAGCATAACCCTTTGCCCTTGATGCCAAAGGGGGAGAATGAAGCTGAAGTTTTTGAGGTTGCCATCAAGTCCAAAGGGGGAGATTGTTGGCATTATGTTTTTGGTATGGCTATATGTTACAGATGTTGTACTTGATGGCAACACCCGTGGCAAGGCTCTCAATAAACAAGAAGTACGCAGGAGATCAGTTCCGAAAGTACGTACCGCCGGTCAGCCGTTCAGGAGGTGCGTACCCCCAGTGCACTCATTTCAAGGCAGAGAAAAGCACACGTGGGGTTTCTTATGTTTAACCCTTGGTATTTAGCCGACGGTATTTGTGTTACTATTGTTTTGGCTCGTGGTATTGATCCATGATTTTAGGAGGAGCTTGCATATATAAAGCAAAGGAGATCACTTGGCTAAGTATCTTTTGCAATTGAATATCTTAAGATCTGAAATATTGGGTTATGGTCTTAAAAGCTTGATCTATATGTAACTGAAGTTGAAAGCGAATCTGTGAAGGGTGATCTCTCGAGTGCATGATCAGATCTCGGCACCTGAGCATCTGTGCCACTCTGGTGGACTGCCTATTCGGCCCTAATCAGAAGTACGTAGTTGTTTAACAGGAGAGCTGCGTGGGTACGCAGAGCAGAAAGACGAGATCTGTGTGGGTACGCAGAGCAGAAACAGGAGATCTGCGTGGGTACGCAGAGCAGAAACAGGAGAACTGCGTGGGTACGCAGAGCGACGAAGGTTCAGGTGCGCACGGACAATAACTGTACGCGGCGCGATAGTATCTCTGGGCGCGTACCTGCAGCAATAGTACGCGGTGCAATAGTGTCTCTGGGTGCGTACCTGTAGTAACAGTACGCAGAGTAGTTGAAGAAACAGTGCGTGGACACGCAGAGTGGTAGAAGGATCTCTGCGGGTATACGCAGGGAAGCAGAAGGTGAAGTGTGTAGCGACGCAGGCCACAGAAAGAAAAACTGCATATCTATCTTAAGACATTTTGTTTGGCTGTACTTTTCTGTTGATAAGGTGTTCTGGGTTTGATTCTATTATTGTTGATCTGGTTACTACAGTTGACTGGATGATTTTCTTATACTTGATGATCATTTGATGCTTATGGATCCAGTTTGAAAATTTATGAAAAGTGGTCCTTGTAAGAAAAAAAGTAGGGGGTTGTAGCTCCCTTCCAGGAGAGACTAGAAAACGAGAGAGAGTTGTAGCTCTCTGCAGGTTGCAGCCTGCGTACTGGTAAAGGACTACACCAGTACAAAACCATTGTAAAAGGAGTTTCTAATTTGAAAGAAGATAGAGACATATTGCAGCAGGTGGTTTTCACCCACATTGGGTTTCCACCTTACGTCTTGTGTTCTTTGGTGTGACTATCTGTTTTCTTTATTCATGCTCATTATTTTATGGTACTGACATGCAAAAATAATTCAAAGAACAAATAAGGAAGATTTATGAAAAGAATTTGATAATACTGATTCACCCCCCCTCTCAGTATTATTTCCAACAATCTGTCCGCCCAGTCTTTTCTGCTGCTGCTCACTACCTTGGTTAGGATCCTTTCCAATGCTCTATTAGTGACCTTCGCTTGCCCATTGGCTTGTGGATGGTAAGGGGTGGAAGTCTTGTGCTTGATCTTGTGATTTGTGAGCAGGTCTTCAATCAGGTTTGAAGTGAACTGACTGCCTTTGTCTATGACCAACTCTCTCGAATACCCAAACTTGTAGAATATGTTTTCCCTCAAAAACTCAGCTACTTTTTCCTCTGTTGCTTCTTTGATTGCTTTTGTCTCTACCCACTTTGTCAGGTAGTCGCTGCACACAATGATGTAATGCTTCTGCTTTGAAGGGGGGTTGATAGGCCCCACAAAGTCCATGTCTGACTTCTCAAATGACTCAAAGGTCACTTGAGGTTGCATGGGCATTTCATCCTTTGGAGTGGGTTTCCCCATCCTCTGAAATTGATCACACTGGCTCATGTATCTCGTCACATTCTGATGAAGAGTGGGCCAATAGTAGCCTGCTTGCAATGTCTTGAATCCAGTTTTTTTTGTTGCAAAATGACCTACACAAGGACCGTCATGACAGGTCAGGAGGATTGCAAAGACTTCCTCCTCCCTGACACATCTTCACAAGATGTGATCTAGGCCAAGTTTGAAGAGATTGCCTCTAACCCACATGAAAGGGCCACTTTTCCTTACTATCTTGCTCTTCTCTTTTGAGGATGGGTGTGGTGGGAACTGTGCTGAAACGAAGTAGTTTGCTATATCAGCAAACCATGGAGAGAGTACTGATAGCAAATAGGTGTTCATCTAGAATTTGGTCATCCACCATTCCTTCTTCACCTATAGGATAATTTACTCTAGACAAAAAGTCAGCAACAACATTCTCTTTACCAGGCTTATCAATAATGGTCAGATCAAACTGTTGCAGTAAAAGAAACAATATAATAATGTGAGCATTTACATCTGGTTTGTTCATTAAATATTTGATTGCAGCATGATCAATGTGCACAAAGCTTTGATAGCCTGTGATATAATGTTTGAGTTTATTTAAGGAATGCATGATAGCTAGGAGTTCCTTCTTGGTCACTGTATAGTTTAACTCTGCCTTTGACAAGTTTTTGCTTATAAATTATATGGCATAAGGTAACTTTCCATCAATTTCTCTTAAGGCTAATCCTATCGCTTTGTTCAAGGCATCTATGTGAATGTGAAAGGGTAGGGCCCAGTTTGGGCCTCTGAGGATTAGGGCAGACACTAGCTTGCTCTTCAAGGTATCTAGGGCTCCTTGACAGTTTTCTGACCATATGAACTCAACATCTTTGCCTAGGAGGCCAAACAAGGGAGAGGCTAACTTGTTGAAGTCTTTAATGAATCTCCTGTAATATCCAGCTAAGCCTAGGAAGCTTGTGACATCTCTCACCTTTTGAGGAGGTGAGACCCTTTGGATGATGGCAATTTTGTTGGGGTCCACTGGCAGTCCTTGTTGAAATATTTCATGACCTAGCACAGTCCCTTCAGTCATAAAAAAATCACATTTTTTTGGATTGAGGGATAGGTTCATCTCAATACACTTATCTAGAACTTTTCCTAGGTTAGATAAAGCTTCCTAAAAGTCAGAGCCATAAGGAGTAAAAGCATTCATGTATATTTCTACTGCATAATGAACCAGTTCATAAAATATACTCAATACCACTCTTTGGAAAGTGGCTGGAGCGTTGCACAAACCAAAATGAAGGACTTGGTATGGAAAGGTACTCCAAGGACAAGTGAAAGTGGTCTTATCTTGGTCTTTTCGGCTGATTTGAATCTGATTGTACCCACTAAACCCATCTAGGAAGGAGAAAAACTTTTTCCCTGCCAGACCATCTAACACTTGATCTATGAAAGGCAAAGGAAAATGGTCCTTTTTAGTGGCTTTGTTCAATTCTCGATAGTCGACACAAATTATCCACTTACCATTTTTCTTTGGAACTAGCACCAAAGGAGGGACCCATTCACTATCATAGATGGGATAGATGAATCCTGCATCAAGCAATTCCTGTAGTTCTTCCTTAAAAATATCTTTAAGTGTTGGGTTCATCCTCCTTTGAGGCTACCTAACTGGCTTGCAATCTTCCTTGATGTATATATGATGAGTACATACTGAAGGGTGCACTCCCTTCATCTCCTTATAACTCTAGGCGAAGGCATCTAGATGTTTTCTCAATATGCTGCATAGCTCTTTCTCCTGGGAAGTAGATAGGGATGGATTGATTTTCAATGTTCTTTCTGGGCTGAACTCTATATTTTTAACACGGAGAGAAGTGGGGTCAGCCACACAGAGATCAGTTGAGGGGTTGTTTTGGGTTTCTCTTATTATGTCTTCTAATGGTGATACACTGGGAGGTGGATTCTAAATCAAATTTTCAATCATACCATCCTCATCTTGCGGTTTCGCCCCATGGCGATTTCTAATGTACAAAGTGGTGCAGAATAAACTTCATCCTCATCCTCCTCCTCCAACTAGAGAGGTAGATCATGTTCTAGCAAAGGTTGGGTAGGAGGATATAGGATTAACTGCTTAGACATGTGCCCATTTTTTATGGTCATGTTCCCAACTCGGCAGCTGATGTAGGCATTAGCTGTAGCCAACCAAGGTCTTCCCAGAATGAGAGGATACCCAGTGAGCTTTGCCTTTGGCTGGAGAACTATGAAATTAGCAGGGTACTCCCAAGAATCAATGGAGACCATCACATCTTCCACAATCCCCTGAGGGGTCACTGTGGAGCGGTCTACTAGCTGCAGCACTTTCGTGGTATTCCTCAAGGAGCCATAGAGGTTAAGTTTGAGCATTGTGTCCTTTGCCATCACGTTAATGGCAGCTCCTAGACCAATCAAGGTATGTGGGACAATTATGCCATTGATGTGGACATCAACTACTGGGCTTCTAGGGTCCAGATATTTTGGACAGATTATCTACCCCAACATCAGGTTGGACAGTTGTCCTATGACATTGATGGTTGGGGCATCTCTCTTCCACCTTCCTGGATGCTTAAAGAACTTCTCTTTGATCAACCTATTGTAGATAGGCACATGTTTTATGGCTTTGAGAAGTGGTATCTTCACACATAAATGTTTCAATTCTCCCAGGAGTTCAGTCTCTTCTAGGGTAGGCTGGATTGTCATGGATAGTCTCTCAAGAAAGGGTGGATTTTCTTTAGGTTTGATTTTCTCTTTATCTTCCTTAACCTCCCTGGGTGGAGGCTGGCTATCTGGGAGAACTTTCCCGGATCGCAAGTTAATTTCTTGAATTTCCACAGCATAAGTTGGGCATGATGGTTCCCCATTGTACACTTGTTGAGCCTGTTTGTTGTTCGAGTTTGGATTTGGCTGGGCAGGAATTTGGGGTTACCTTGGTGGAGAAAAAGGTAACGGTTGTGGTTGGGTAGGTGGTGGAGGCAGAAGAGCAGGAAGAGAGTTGTATTAGGGCCTCCACCCCTTATGAGATGAATTCCACTGAGGTTGCGGCTGAGCATAGGATTGAAATGAATGGGTGGCTGGTTGGGCATGATATTGAGATGTGAAGGACCAAGCAGGAGGCGTGGACCAGGAAGGATGAGTAGGGGGGCCCCAAGAAGGTGTGGAGGTGACTTGGTTGGGGTTGTAGTATGCCTGAGATTTCCCTTGCATCCCCTGTTGGTATGGTCTAGGTCCATACGATCTCCTTTGGTTTTTGTAATAGATCTATTTAGTGACTCCTTCGGCCACTTGGTATACAGCTTTAAGTCTGGGAAAGGAAGGGCACTTATCTGTAGAATGATCTTCTTCACAGACTAAACAAACCTCTATAGAGTTTAATGGGCATTCATTCCTAGGATGCCTCCTGGTGCATCTAGGGCAAAAAATGGCCAAAGACCTCTCTGCTTCCTCTTGTTTTATTTTGATATGTAAGCTATCCATTTTCATGGCAAGATTCTACAACATCTCACTCTTGAAGTCTTCCAGCATGTTTCCAATTTCACCTTTAATGGATGAATTGGAAGAAGAGGTACTGGCTATGGGTTGACTCCCCCTACCTTTCTCTCTGGCTTCTCTAGAATGGTTTCTAAAAATAGTCTTTATGTCCTCATAGGATAATTGGTAGATGTCTCCCCCGGACAATAGAAGGAGGGTGTCTAAAAGGTCTTCCAGAATTCCCCTGAGTAGGACCAAGTTCAGAGACTCATGGTCAAGTGTACACCTGGCCCTTATGTAACTGATCTAGAACCTCTCTTCATAGTCGTCCAGGGACTCATCACTTCCCATGGTCATTTGGAAGATTTCTTCTTTAGTATCTTTTGACCTACAATAGTCTCAATACTTCTTGTTAAAGGCCTGCTGCATCTGAGCCCAAGTTTTGATGTTATTGCAAGGTAATCCCATGAACCAGCACAATGTTGCATCCTTAAGAATAGAATGGAACAGTCTCAACTTTTGCTCGTCTTCTGCATAGTCATAATTTCAACAGATGACAGCAAACTCGAACAAGAAGGTGTCAGGATCTTCTACAAGCAGACCATGGAAGTGAGGTAGCGCTGAAGGACTTATATTTTTTATTTTCATCTCCCCATTGGTTTCCTGAATGGGGAAGGTGCCCTCTATTCTCTTTCCATTTCCCCTAGCATTTCTATTTTCAACCATTGGCTCTGAAGGAATGTTTTCTTATTCTTCTTCTTCCCCTATAGGTTCTTCAAATATGTCTGGTTGTTCACCTAAGGGTTCTTCTTAATTGCAGCCATCGAAGAAGAGAGAAGGTTGGCTGTGTGAAGCAGTGGGGGTGTTGGGAAAAAAATTTCCTAAGTTATCTCTATTCCTACAAGGCATGAAAGAAAATATTTTTGGTTGGTTTTTTGTTTCCTTTTCCCCACACTAAAAGTACCTGCAGAAACTGAAATTGTGAATTGAACAAAACAAATTGCAACTAGCTAAAATGAACTTGCTGAATGAAAATTTGCAGAATTGAAAAGGAAAGCAAGGAAATGCAGAACTGAAAGAAAATAAATGATTGGTCTACTTTTGCCGAAATAAACTATTAGCATAATGTTGCAATAGGAAATAGAAAAAAGAAGTAATCACAGAATACTCTGATGCTTCCCCAACAATGGTGACAAAAAGTGGTGAGCGCTAGTATTGCAGCAAGAATGCTACAATTCCTAGGCTTCCAACTTTACTTTTATCAACCCGTTAGTTTGTAACAAACTTGGAAGCCTTGGTGCTATATGCACAAGTACTAGTTCTCATTGCAGGTTGTCACTTGGTCAGCCGGTGCGAGATCACTAGGAGCTCAAGCCAACTTCTATAGAATTCAGAAGAAGCTCTATGTGTGATGAAAGGAAAGAAAGATTACTCTACAGATCTTATTCTAACTGCAGAAAGGAGAAAGACTGGAATGTGAAGCAAAACCTGGTAAGCCCTAATTAACAAGCTAATTCTATTTTTGCCAAAAACATCATGAAAACCATGAAAGGAATGCCATTACCTACTTAAGGAAGTAAACAAAATCTAACCATGCTATTTCTAGAAGTAAATAAGCAAAAAACGTATTTTTGGATTTTTATGGGTTTTTATGTGAATTTAACATGTATCTAATTTATTGTGTGTGACTGTGGCAGCGAACAGGTGGCATTACGGGGAGGTTTTGGAGCTTGGCGGGATATAGGATGGTGTGGATGGGTCCTAGGAGGTCTTAGGTGGCCTCTGGAAGGCTTTTCCCACACTCGGCCTTCAAAAGAAAGCCTACACAAAAAACTACAGGAGGACAGAGGAAAACTACAGGAGGAAAACAGGAAAACTACAGGAGGCCTATAGGAGGAGGCCGAGAGAAATTTTCTCTATTTTGAGGGTGTGAGAGTGGGTGGAAAAGGTGGATGAAGGTTGGAATGAGGTGTTAGGGTGCCTAAGGTCTACCATGAATCACCAGGAGAGAGAAAGATGATTGGGTTTGCTCAAGGAGAGAGGAAGAAGTTCTATGAAAAATGAAGGAAACTAGGGTAGAATTGAGGTGAGGTTTGGGAGACCTATAGGGCATGGATCAGATGGATGGTGCAATTTCTAGTAAGCTGGCCTACTGCTGGAAGAGATTTGCTGCATAGAAACTGAGAGTCAACCAAGAAAATCAAGCACCAATGAAATGAGTGCATCCTAAGAAAAATAGAGTTTTGCATTAAAATGGCCTAAACTATGATGCATAGAAGGAAATGATGAGAAATGCTATAAGAAAGGAAAGCCTGCAAAAGGACTATTGCAAATCAGGAAGTGAACATGATAAAGGAGATCTAAAGTAAAACAAAACTGGACTATCAACCTACTAGAGAGATGCAAACACTAGAAGTCCGAGGAATGAGGAAAATCCATGTTTTTGGGGAAGCAAGAGAGTCTTTGCCTCAAATCATGCTCCTAGAGGGAGGAAGAGAGGCCAAGGAAGTTTTTCTAGCCTTTTGAATCTTCTCTGGTCACTGCTTAACTTGCTACAAAAAGCACAAATGGAAGAAAACTACTAAATCATAAAAAGCAACCTATTCTTAACCATAAGAGAAATACATCTAACAGCAACTAATCTATAATCTGAAGTAAAGCATACAAATACAAGTAAAGAGAAGCTTAGCTACTTGGATTGGTCCCTAACCCAAGAGCTTTAGCCCTCTGAGGTAACTCAGTACTAGCTCAAAAAGGATTCCATCTTCATTATCAAAAAATAGCAAGATTACATAAAACTGTCATAAAATAGTAAGCTCAAAATTTGATCAAAGTTTACATAAGCAAAAAAGTCAACCCTAGTGAGGCCCTATGACTCTCTACTTATACATCTGAAGCTACCAACATCTTCCTTAAAATCACGGAGGCTTGGCTCCCAAAACTTGAGATAACTAACAATCATCTTCCACTTGCTCGACTACCTTCTAGTGCATGATTCGGCTACTTGTACTCCGAGTTGAATGAAGGAGAATTCGAAGTGAGGAGTAACAAATGAGGGGGATTCCCTCCTATAAGTCCTCTCCTTTATCTACTTGGAATTATTGTTGCATTTTGACCACTAGATCTTTGACTTTGACCTCGAAATCCATCAATAATCTGCATTAAATAGATGTTAGACCACGTGGCATAATAACTAACTCAACTCACCCTATAAGCATAAATATAATTAGAAAATCATACAATAAGCTAAGAGAATGGTTTATTTGACTAGGTTAGGAGGTAAAATGAGCCCATATAATTACCCATTTATGAGGCTCATAAATTTTGATAAGAAAACACAAGAGATTATTCAGGAACCAATAAAATAAAGCACAATAGGAACCCCAACAACGATCTTGTTGGTTCATGATGATGGCTACTATGATGATCTACATTTCTATACTCAATGGAATTAGATAAATATGTAGGAGATTCTGAAGTTAATGAACTAGAAGGCACCACAAGAAAGCCAGACCTATCGCATTGATGAACACCAAGATTAAGCTTAGAAGAAACAGTAGTACGACTGTAGCATGCATTGGCATTGCCACTTATCTTAAATGAGCTTAGTTTCTTTATAAAATTTAAATTGAACGGAACAAGACCTAGAAGCATTCTTTAACCTCTAATTTCGGTTCCTCACTAGAATTTCCTGAAGGAAATCTTCAAAAGAAATTGTGAAAAATCTTGCTACAAAACTAGCAAGGGTTTTTAGCCTTGTATATCTAGAAATACCAATTTTTATGACTAGCATCTTGTAAGGACCTCTTGCAATAGTTAACTGTATAACATAATTCTGAAATTTGAATCAAGCCTCTTTGTGTCAATGCTGAGATAAAAAACTATGGGATGGATAATATAATTACCCAAAGAAATTATTTTTTCAAGCTTTCATGGAAGTTATATTCCATCACCTATGTATATTCTCACTACACCTAATGATGTTTCAGCAACATTGTTCATTATCAATGCTTTCATAGTACCATTTATCCTTGTTAACTCTCTTGTTGAAGAGAGATGATACATGTACTCATATTGAAAAATAGAGAGACAGAGTATCGATAAATGTATAATTTTGAAATGCAAAAGATGTACATAAGTAGAGGGAACCTTACTTGGATCAATCTAGTGATAAAGACCATTAGAATATCAACCACCAAAACCTACCATGTGGTGAATGATATGATTAATATCATTCCTATGAGATCAAAACCTCCAGCTAAAGAAAAGTTGTAGGACCAAGCTATATCTACATCTATCAAAATCATCTCTAAATATGCCTGCAAAAAAATTAATTATAAAACCAAGTAAAAGGTTTCAAGCCCTAAATTTGAAATAGCTTGAACAGAAACATCCAGGCGAATATTTTTTCAACTGGATTAGAACTCTTCCCATAGGCATGGTATCAAAAAAGACCGTGGGCACCCTGAACAGTGAATATGGAATTGATCATTCGAGGGAAAAATGCCTTTGAAGCTCACAAGCTAAAAAAAACAGCAAATTGTGCCCTTACATACACAAACGCTACATTACATAATGAAACACTTGCATATGTTCCTATATAAAAGAGCATTATCAATATTCGAAATGAGGATTGTTGATGCAAGCTAATATTTTGATGATATTTGGCCAAAAGTAAAAGTTCATTTTGCTAGTACAATGAAGAGGAAGAGTAAGACCCCTCCTGCTACATGAATGTAATCACAATATGGTTTCCATCTTACATCTCCTATTTCCTTCTCTTCTTCTGCAATTAACTATCTTGTGTTTAAATAAATATCTTCTACACTTTATTCTCTAATTACTGTATTTGCACTCTGCATCCTCAGAAATTCTAATGGGCTCATATGAGATTGTTGAGATCCAACTAAAGCATGATAATTTGTTGGGTCATCATAATATTGGTTAAGAAATATCTATATTCAATCTAAGGGAAAGGACTCCTAGAATGGGAAAGTAACTACCAAACAGGCAAATAGGATTGTAAAAGGAAGCTCCATATAGCTACAAGTGACATGGTGATAGGTAAATTCAAAGGTGAGGTGAAACCAACAAGAAATGAATACATTCAAATAATTCAAGTACAAAAATTTAAATATCTTCAATGCTTAGATCCTTGTGCCCAAAAGGTAATAATATTACTTTCAAGACAAGTTGTTGGTTAGAGTGATCCTTTGAAACTCCATCCCATAGGGTTCTAGGTCGACAAAATATTGTAAGGGAAACACAAATGAGGTACAAGAGTCAACAAGAAGCAATAATATTATAAGTCAATGCTTCAAATAGAAAAGTACCAAACTATCTACAACTTATTATGATAACATTAGTATGTATATCATGAACGCAAGTTTGGGTTTTGAGTCTGAGTTCTAAAGGGATCCCTAGGATCTTATTGAACCTCACTTGAAAAAGGAACATTTTGCACTAGCAATTTCACTGAGAAGGAAAGCATGGAAAATTCATTCCCTCATTGCAGCAACAACACAAGTCTTGGATTTGGTTTATCTCTCATGTTGAAGGCTCACTGCAGATTTCCATCTAATCACGTCACCCAAACTCCTTCATATTATAAAATCCTATTGGAGATCCATTATAAAACAATCGGGAATGGACAAAGAAATAGAGTATCCATACATCATTTCGCTATCTTTGCCTCCATGGTTTACCAAAAATCTAGTTATAAAAATGGTTCACCTGAGGCCTCCTAAGGCCATAAAAAGAACCCTCCATGTCCTCGACATAATAGCTCCAGCATTGAGTCAGATACTCAGATGTCCAAACATATCCTTCTTTGAGTGAAACGTTGAGATGTCCCAACTGGACAAAATTGAGAAACCATTGCATGAGATCCATAGACAATTGATGATTCAATGAGGCAACCTTTATGCCACCTGAACAACGTTATAGAAATATCATCTCAGAGTAAAGATAAAACTATCACCAGATGGGGTGCCATCCAGACTACCTTAAGACATATGAAGCACAACCACAATCCCTTAATAATTGGCATTAAGTGGTCAGGACAGATGGCACTGTGCATGTTCACGTTTTGGTATGCATTACACATATTGATAATGATAATTTGTACCAAGGTCAAGGTAACAGTGCTCAAATAAATCAAAGGGAGATAAACATGCATAAGATGTGAAAGTATATATTTTTATAGGATGATAAGGTCATTGGCATTGTATTCCATATCTAGGAACTAGCAAAGGAAAATTTTAAAGGATATGTGCAAGTAGTTGACATATATTAACAAATAAAAACAATGATGTGTAAGGTCCTAGTTGAAAGAATCAAACCACAACAAGAGAGTTTTCTATCTATAGATTTCATATAGCTACAGGTGTAGAAGTTGGACAACAAGGTCACTCAACTCAAAAACTGAGTAGCTATTCTAAGGCTCACAAATTCTAGAGACGAGAATAAACCAAAGAAGGCCAATGATGTCACAATATATGATTATGCATGCACAATATTTTCTTTTTTGATATACTTCTATTTCATAGTATAAATGATATCTAAACTAGTCTAATTATGATGGATAGAACAAACTCTGATTATGACAACAATTTGGAAGCTATTTAGTTTAGTTTAGCATCTAAATTAAATAAATCAAACTTTAGCTATAACAAAATTCTGGAAGCTATGTTCTCTTGGACCAAAAGACTAGTTTAGTTTCCCTAGTAGAAGAGCAGTAGCCAGGCATGTGTTTTTTTATCATGCATTGGATTAATATATAATATCAAAAAGGAACTTACACCCTTAAAAAAGACAAAAGAAAAAAAAAATAGTCAAGATAAAATTCTATAAAATCTACTCTTCTATTGTGGTCAAGGGACCATGACATAAAAAGAGAAGCCAGAGCAAGAAGACGAGCTCACGAAGTAAGAAAATATGGAAAACTTGTCCACTTTTTTCCACATTTTGGCATGGATCAGCATGTTTGTCCTTGATTTTCGTCTCTATACTCAAGGGAATCAGGTAAATATGCAAGAATTCCAAAACTAATGAACCAAAGGCACCATAGGAAAGCCAGAGCTATCACATGTATGAACACCAAGATTAAGCTTAGAAGAAATAGTGATATGATTGTAGTATACATTGTCATTGCCACTTGTCTTAAATGAGCTTCATTTCTTGATAAAAGTTGCATTAAATGGAATGGGACCTAAAAACATTCTTTAGCCTCTAATTTTGGTTCCTCTCTAGAATTTCCTGAAGGAAATCTTCAATAGAAATTGTGCAAAATCTTGCTACAACACCAATAAGGGTTTTTAGCCTTGTATATCAAGAAATACTCATTTTTATGACTAGCATATTGTAAGCACCTCAATAATAACTTCTATGGATATACCAGCAAGCGTAATGCTACCTTAGTTGAAGATATGGAACCATGGTTTACAACTTGAAAGCTTGAACATTTCCAATATAACAATAAGGTTGTTTCTAATTTTCCTCAAACAAGACAGCAAGCTTAATTTATGATTACCAAATATGCTTGGCCATTACTTTCCATGCCACATCACCCAATCAAAATGATATCCATATATAAAATAGCAGAGCCACATGACATATTGTGTCAATGTACCAATACTTCATAAATGTTGGATAATAAATTCAGGTTCAAGTGTGAGAAGATAGCTTCTATAAAATGCTATGTAAACATAAGCCATGTCATAAGGGTTGAAACCTTTTCTATCGTCTTCATACTAGAATGCATTATGATTTCAAATATTTAGATGAAAAATCATACCAAGGTAACACCATGAAGATGTGGCATACTCTATAACATCATGAGAATGAATTACCAATCAAAGGCATTGAAATGTGAATAAAACTATGTAATGAACCATTGAACTCGACAGTGGACAAAGGAGAGATTGATTATCCCTCACTAAATCATTATCCAACCAAGAGATAGTACTATCTCCTAGTCAAAATTTTAAGTGAGTATTTCATGTCCACCTGTGTCCCAATATGTGGTCCTTTATTTTGCACTTAGTGTGAAAAATATGGATTGATGACTCATCTAGTTTACAACATCGAGTCAACTTGTATGATTTGAAATGGATTTGACAAGTGAATGGTTGTAATATTCAATATAGGAGTCATCAATTTTTTTTTAATAAATTCCTATAGATGGGAACAAACAAACTCAAAGGCCTCGTAGCCATGAAATAAATGGACAACACATTTCAAGGAGAAAATGTTAAATGTAGAAGATAATTCTGAAATTCGAATCAATATGCTTTGTGTGAATGCTAAGATCAAAAACTACAGGAGGGGGAATGTAATGCCCCAAGGAAATCATTTTGTCAAGATTTTATGGAAGTTATATTCCATCACCTATGTAGGTTCTCACTAAACATAATGTTGTTTCAACAAAATTGTTCATTATCGGTGCTTTAGTAGTACCATTTATCCTTGTTAACTCTCTTGCTAAAGCTATATGATACATGTGATCATATTGAAAAACAAAGTGATAGGGTATTAATATATGTATAATTTTCAAATGCAAAAGATGTACATAAGTAGAAGGAACCTTTCTTGGATCCATATAGTGATAAAGACCATTAGAATAGCAACCACCAAATCATTCCATGTGGTGAATGATATGATTAATATCATTCCTATGAGATCAAAACCTCCAGCTAAAGAAAAGTTGTAGGCCAAAGCTATATCTATATCTATCAAACTCATCTTTGAAGATGTCTGCAAAAAAAATAATTCTTTTTGTTAAAACCAAGTAAAAGATTTCAAGCCCTAAATTTGAAATTGCTTGAACAGAGACGTCCAGTGGAATATTTTCTCAATCGGATTAGAACTCTTGCCATAGGCACGGTATCAAAAAAGACCATGGGAACCTTGAACAGTGAATATTGAATTGATCATTCCAGGGAAAAATTCCTTTGATGTTGACAAGATAAACAACACAACAAATTGAGCCTTTGCATACACAAAAGTTCCACTACATAATGAAACACTTGCATAATTTCATATAAAAAAGATCACTATCAATATTTGGCTTTAGGATTGTTGATGCAAGCCAAAATATTTTATGATATTTGGTAAACAGTGAAACTTCATTTTGATAGTACAATGCAGAGGAAGAGTAATGCCCCTCCTTCTACATGACTGTAATCACAATATGGTTTCCATCTTACATCTCCCATTTCCTTTCCTTCTGCAATTAATTGTCCTATGTTTAAAGAAATAGCTTCTACACTTTCTTCTCTAATCAGTGCATTTGCACTCTACATCCTTGGAAGTTCTAATGAGCTCATATGAGATTTTTGAGATCCAACTAAGGTGGGATAATTTGTTGCATCATCAAAAAATTTGTTAAGAAGTATGGATATTCAATATAAGGGAAATGACTCCTAGAATTGGAAAGTAACTTCCAAATGGGTAGAGAGGAATGGAAAAGGAAGCTCAATATTGCTAAAGGTGACATGGTGTCTGGTATATTTAAAAGAAAGGTGGAATAAAAAATAAATGAGTACATTTAAATAATTCAAGTACAAAAACGTAAATATATTCAATGCTCAGATCCTTGTGTCCTGAAGGTAATAAGATTACTTCCAAGACATGTCGTTGGGTAGAGTGATCCTTTGAAACTCCATCCCATAGGGCTCCAGGTCGACAAAATTTTTAAGAGGGACATATATGAGGTACAAGAGACAACAAAAAAAAAATATTATAAATCAATGCTTCAGATAGCAAAGGACAACACTATCTACAACTTCTTATGATAACATTAGCATGTATATCCTAAAGGAATGTTTGGGTGCCAAGTTTGAGTTCCAGAGGAATCCCTAGGATCTTATTGAACCTCACTTGAAAAACAAAACATTTTGCACCAGCCATTTCACTAAGAAGGAAAGTATGGAAAATTCATTCCCTTATTGTAGCAACAACATAAGTCTTGTATTTGGTTTATCTCTCATGCTGAAGGCTCACTGCAGATGCCCATATAATCACATCACCCAAACTCCTTCATGTTAGAAAATCCTACTGCAAAACCATTATAAAACAACCAGGAAAGGAAAAAGAAATAGCGTATCCAAACGTCCTTTCATTGTCTTTGCCTCCATGGTTTAGAAAAAAAATATTTGTTGAAATGGTTCACTTGAGGCCTCCAAAGGCCATAACAAGAACCCTCCAAGTCCTCGACATAATAGCTCCAAAATTGAGTCATACATTGAGATGTCCCAACAGATCTATCTCTAAGCCAAAAGCTAAGATGTCCTAACTAGATGAAATTGAGAAACAATTTCATGAGATCCATAGACAATTGATGATTCTATGAGGCAAGCTCTATGCAACGTGAACAACGATAGAAAAATACCATGTCAGAGTCAAGATAAAACTATCACCAAATGGGGTGCTATCTAGACTACCCTAGGGTAGATGAAGCACAACCACAATCCCTTAATAAGTGGAATTAAGTGGTCAGGATAGATGGCATTGAGCAGGTTCAAGTGTTGGCATGCATTACACAGATTGATAATGATAATTTGTACCAAAGTAAAGGTAACAGTGCTTAAATAAATCAGAGGGAGATAAACATGCATAAGAGGCGAAAGTAGACATTTTTATTGGATGATAAGGTCATTGGCACTGTATTCCATATATAGGAATTAGCAGAGGAAAATTCTAAACTATACGTGCAATTAATTGACATATACTAGAAAATAAAAACAATGATGTGTAAGGTGCTAGTTGAAAGAATAAAGCCACAACAAGAGATTTTGTTATCTATAGATGCAATATAGATACAGGTCTATAAGTTGGACAACAGGGTCACTCAAATCAAAAAATGAGTAGCTAATTTAAGGCTCACAAAGTCTGGAGAAGATAATAAACCAAAGAAGGCCAATGATGTCACAATAAATGATTAGGCATGCAGATTATTTTCTTTTTTGATATACTTTTATTTCATAGTATAAATGATATCTAAACTAGTATAGTTATGATGGATAGAAAAAACTCTGATTATGACAACAATTTGGAAGCTATTTAGTTTAGTTTAGCATCAATATTAAATAAACCAAACTTCAGCTATAAGAAATTTCTAGAAGTTATGCTCTCTTGGACCATAAGATTGGCTTAGTTTCCCTAGTACAAGAGCAATAGCTAGGCATGTATTTTTTTATCATGCATTAGATTAATATATAATATCAAAAAGGAATTTACACCCTTAAAAAAGGACAAAAGAAAGAAAAAATAGTCAAGATAAATTTCTATAAAATCTACTCTTTTATTGTGGATCAAGGGACCATGATAGAAGAAGAGATGCTAGAGAAAGAAGACCATCTCAAGAAGTAAGAAAATATGACAAACCTGTCTACTTTTTTGCACATTTTGGCATGGATCAAGAGGATTTTCCTTGATCTGTATCTCTAGACTCAAGGGAATCAGGTAAATATGTAGGGGATTCCAAAATTAATGAACTAGAAGGCACCACAGGAGAGTCATAGCTATCACGTGGAGGAAAACCAAGCTTAAGCTTAGAATAAGCAGTGGTGTGATTGTAGCATAAGTATGCATTTCCACTTCTCTTAAGTGAACTTAGTTTCTTGATAAAATTTTCATTCAAAGAAACCAAACTTGGGAACATTCTTTAACCTATAATTGTAGTTCCTCACTGGAATTTCCTAAAGGAAATCTTCAAAAGAAAATTGTGCAAAATCTTGTTAGAACACCAGCAAGGGTTTTTAGCCTTGTATATATAGAAATAATCATTTTTATGACTAGTGTATTGTAAGGAAATCAAGAATAGTTTCGATTAATATACCAACAAGTGTAATGCTACCTCAATTGAAGATATAGAACCATGGTTTACAACTTGAAATCTTAGACAACATTTCCAATATAACAAGAAGGTTGTTTCTAATTTTCCTTAAACAAGGAAACAAGCTTGCTTTATGCTTTCCAAATATGCTTGTCCATTACTTTCCATGCAATAATAACCAACGAAAGTAAAATCCATATATAAAATAGCAGACCCACACGACATAGTGCGTCAATGTACCAATACTTCATAAAAGTTGGATAATAGATTTGGGTTCAAGTGTGAGAAGACTGCTTCTATAAAATTCTATGTAAACATAAGCCATCTCATAAGGGTTGAAACATTTTCTATCATCTTCATGCTAGAATGAATTAGGATTTGAAATATTTAGATGAACAATAATACCAAAGTAACACCATGAAGATGTAGCATAATCTATAACATCATGAGAATGAATTACCAATCAAAGGCATTGGAATGTGAAGAAAAGTATGAGATGAACAATTGACCTCAACAGTGCACCAAGGAGAGATTTATTATCCCTCACTAAATCATTATCTAATCAAGAGATAATACTATCTCGTAGGAAAAAATTTAAGTTTGTATTTCATGTCCACCATTGTCCCTATATGTGATCCTTCATTCTGCAGTTAGTGTGAAAAATATGGATTAATGCCTTCTCCAATTCATAAAATCGAGTTATCTTGTATGATCTCAAATGGATTTAACAAGTGAATGGTTGTAATATTCAGTATAGGAATCATTGACTTTTTATTTAATAACTTACTAGTGATGGGAAAAAACAAACTCAAAGGTTTGGAAGCCATGAAAGAAATGGACAACAAATTTCAAGGAGCAAAAGTTAACTGTAGATCATAATTCTGAAATTCAAATCGATTTGCTTTGTGTGAATGTTGAGATCAAAAACTACAAGATGGAGAATGTAATGCCCCAAGGAAATAATTTTGTCAAGATTTCATGGAAGTTATATTCCATCACCTATGTAGATTGTCACTACGCCTAATGTTGTTTCAACAACATTTTTCATTATCGGTTCTCTAGTAGTACCATTTATCCTTCTTAACTCTCTTGCTAAAGTGAGATGATACATGTGCTCATATTGACAAACAGAGAAATAGAGTATTAACATATGTATAATTTCCAAATGAAAAAGATGTACATAAGTAGAAGGAAACTTACTTGGATCCATCTAGTGATAAATACCATTAGAATAACAACCACCAAAGCTTTCCATGTGGTGAATGATATGATTAATATCATTCCTATGAGTTCACAACCTCCACCTAAAGAAAAGTTGTAGGCCCAAGTTATAACTACATCTATCAAAGTCATTCCTTGAGATGCTTGCAAAAAAAATAATGCTTTTGGTTAAATCCAAGTAAGAGATTTCAAGTCCTAAATTTGAAATTGCTTGGATAGAAACATCTAGGGGAATATTTTCTCACCCGAATTAAACCTCTTCTCATAGGTTTGGTAACAAAAAAGGCCATGGGAAGCCTCAATGGTGAATATTGAATTGATCATTGCAGAGAAAAAGGCCTTCGAATATCATAAGATAAAAAAAACAACAAACTGAGCCCTTGTATACACAAAAGGTCCACTACATAATGAAACACTTGCACAAGTTCCTATCAAAAATAGCACTATCAATATTTCGATTTAGGATTGTTGATGCAAGCCAATAGTTTGATGATATTTGGCCAATAGTAAAAGTTTGTTTTTATAGTACAATGCAGAGGAAGTGTAATTCCCATCCTACTACATGAATGTAATCACAATATTATTGTCATTATACATCTCCCATTTCCTTCTCTTCTTCTATAATTAATTTTGTTTTGTTTAAAGAAATATCTTCTACACTTTATTCTCTAATCAATGCATTTGCACTCTACATCCTCAGAATTTCTAATGGGCTCATATGAGCTTGTTGATAGCCAACTAAAGCAGGATAATTTGTTGGGTGATCATAAATTTGGTTAAGGAATATGGATATTCAATCTATGAATTGGAAAGTAACTACCAAGTGTTGACTGATAAAAGGTGCCATTTAAAACTCCTAATTATCCTCACATTAATTATCAACCCGGGAAAGTCCTCTTATTTCAAGAGTGTACATAGTATGTGGCTGCTATTTAATTCAAAGAGTAATGTTTCCTAATTGCAGTATAGATCTTTAAATACAAGAGTAAACAGATGCATCTAATAAATTCCAATGGAAATCATTAAAGGGAATATAACAACTGAACTTCAAGACTCAAACTTCTACCGAAATTGTAATCAATCCTTACTCAAGCAATTCGAAATGGTATCAGCTGAGAGTACAGTAGTAGTAACTCATCTCTTCTTAACTAATTTAATCTAAATCAAACCCAATCTTTAATAAATAATCCAAATAGCAATGATATCAATCTGAGAGTCCGACAACGATAGTTAAACTCTTTACAGTTGATTAAATCAAGTTGAATATTTATCTAAGTAACTCAATCTGAAATGAAGATGAACTGAATTAAACGATAATGTTGTAAGTCGTATAAAGTAGAGATATTCTGTCAACACAAGAAAACAGTAAACAACAAAGGAGATAAAATCACAGAAAGCAATAATACTATCAAACCATCACACTTGCGAGAATTGGAAATGTATGACACAAAGAAAGCAGTTGAATCCACCAGAGGTCGGGCCCTTAGCCGCCAGCGAACACTGCTAAGTTACTTTAGATAGCTCAAGGGAACAACAACTTCACTTATGTATTAATCATCAAATGTAAGTAATATTACAATATAACTGTGTTCTCTCAATAGTGAGAGTTTGTAATTAAAATTACAAATTCAATAACAATAGATATTCTTCCTTTTCTTTTTACAATCATCTCCTTGTATAATTAGAAAGGGTAAAAGATAAATGGTAAATGCAATCCCTCATGATCTCCCAATCTTGAGGGATTCACAACCGATTTCCAACTTCAAGCATCCTTTCCTTTCTCGCACTGATCCTCCTGATTAGTCTTTAGCCTTGACCATAACCGTCGCGTTCCTTCCTTGGCTTGTTGATTTTGTTGTTTCTTTGTTAGGGAACAGTAATTGTACCTTTTGTTGTTTTCCTACATAAAGAAGCGTAATAATTAGCTAAATCGTAACTGCAGATAATTCCTTCATTTCTTACCATAATTCTTTAATATATTAAGTTACACATTAGGATATAGAAAAGATGAGAATAAAGGAAAATAATGATCAGATTAATAGTAATTACATACCCATTTCATGACTCAACATACTCCCCTGCTTACCCTATTTCATGTCCTCATGAAAAGCAAGTAATTTGCATACAGAGCAATTAAAGAATAAGTTGGATAAGGAATGTCGTAAAGTGGTCTAAAGCCATGGTTCTTGGCCAAGAGCTCAAAGATGGGCCCTGTCTGTCCTTCAGAAAATTCATATATAGCCCGATAACCTTCAGCATGATACCAAATGATAGGGCTACGGAACCGACATCCTAGCCAATAAGGACCTTCTCTTAAAATGAGATTGCTATATGTGAAAAAATGGTTTGTATCTAGCTTAAAAGGCTTGGAATTGAACATCCCCCACAAAAGGGTTGGGGTTCCTTTCCACCTCTTCCTCTAATACAAAATTGTGTAGGTAAAATTCACAAAGCAACCTTTGAACTTTTTACCCATGCTGTTTGCAACAATTTATAAAATACTCAATTGTTTTTAGTTCGATGGGTTTTCCAACTGTCACAACTTTAACTTTTAACAACAAATATCGTTATAACAAAAACAAGGCATAATTATTGGCAGGTGATCTCCATGCCAAGACATCAGTGTATAATGAGCAGATAATGTTTGTTTAACTCATGACCTTCTCTAATATGAGCTTCATTTTCTCAATTTTCTCTCCTGCTTTTTAGTATTTGTCAAAGGTTTTACTCTTTAATGTATTCATGTCCTGAATATGCCTTAGTAATTCTTGGTATTTTTGCTGGGAGATAGTTTTGTGTTCAAGCCGTTCTACGGCAAGCCGAGCCTGTGCTAAATCTTCTTGAAGATTCAATATACTGGGGTCATTTCTCATCATGATATCTTTGGCTTGAATGGTTGTCTGAGTACTTATGCTATGAGAAGGAATGCCTACTATCTGCATTTATTTCATATGGGAGGTCCAAACCTCCATTTGGGTAACCGTGCTATAGGAGGGTACCACCTCCATTTGAATAGCTATGTTATAAGAGGGTACAACCTCTATCTAGGTAGCTACTTCTGCAAGAATTTCGTGTTGTTCCTTAACAGATTGAGTGAGTATGGACTTTGTTTGAGTCCCTGTAGCTCTTCTTTGATATAATTCAGTTTGAACTGTTGCATTTACTGTCTCTGAGGTTTTGTCTGGAATCTTCCCTGCTGATATTTCTTTTATCTTTCTCCTGAGGCTTTTTACCATTTTCAAAAGCCTTTGTTGTTCCTTCCTAAGATTTTTAATTTTAGCTTTGTACTTTTTTAGAGGAGTAGTTGTTCTATTAATAGTCTCTGCTCCTAACAAACCCAGTTTCTCATCCTGACTCTGTTCTACAAGAACTGTGTCCCTAGATTGGTAGTCGTCTTCCTAGTTTATTTCTATTCCTTCTGTTTGGCCTATATTCTCTGTGTTTAGGCCTACTTGACAAGGTTCTCCTAGAGTTGTGTTACCAGGTTGGTTCACCTCTTCTTGAATGGCCTCTGTGCCTGTTTCTACTTCGCGGCTTGCATTTTCTAATAGAATTCTGTCATGGCCAGAGTTCTCCATAGATTGAGTTGCTCCCAAATTAAAATTAAGTGGGCTTTTAGGTTGTATGAAATCATTCATATTGGCCAAGATTTGGGCTAATTTAATATCATGCAATAAATCTCCTAAGGGACTTGTATTTGATGTTGAGGGGAGTCCTGATTAATTTCTTTCCTCATCTCCAAAATTCCCTGTTTCTTCCTCATGGTCTATTTCTTAGTCATCCCATCCTTCTAACTACAAATACTGCTCACTTCCTGGACTGGGTAGTTCTATGGGCTGGCTGATACTGCCCTGGGGATTCTCAGCTGCTCCTAAGTATGTCCTCAGCCTGGCAAAATGTCTGTGCTTTTGGGGAATGTTTGTTGCAAGGGTAGTCCTCTTCCTTTTCAGAATAGGGTTAGGTGTAGGTAGGGCCAAACCTCCTTCGAGAGTAAATATTAGTTCTTCCCAGCTTGATTACTGTTGGGCGAGGTTGTAGCTAATTATCAGCCTAATCAAATAGTGGTGTCTTACTACGGTTTCTATATGTCGAGACCATCTTAGCCTCTTGGCAGTGTCATGGAGTAAAAAGTTCAATAATGCAGGTAAATTTATAGAGCATTTTTGTTTCAGAACTTCTAAGAATTTAAGTTGGCACGGCCTTACCATGTCTTTGTGCCCATTGCATGTGATGTAATTCTAGATGATCCTTGCTAATTCTCCCCATGGTTCTCCAAGTGAAGATGGTTGAACGCCTTTGCCTTTTTTGATGAGCTCTTGTCCTTCATCCTTAAAGGCTTCGATGGCATCATGCAACTTCAATCGTTTATTATCCCATAAGGATCCTTTGGCTGGCAACTCGGATACTTCTGCTATCATAGCATCTGATACTGTGATTTGTCTGCCCCTTACCATGGATTGTCCATTCTGTAAATTTCATAGGAATTCAATGGCAATTTCTTCGTTGATTGGCTGAATTGCGTGAAGTATGCTATCCACCTAGCTTGGGCTAAAATTTCTCTAGCTGCATCAGCAACAACCAGTATTAGCAGCTCCCTGCACACTGTTCTTCTCCCATACTGCCTGAATTCTACAAACAGTTAGTCTAGCAGAGATGGGATAGCAATAGACGGAGCCGAGTGATGGAACAACAAGTTATTTTAATGGCTATATTGGATGATACTTTACAAGCATAAATACCGTTTTCTAGGACTTGCTATTATACCACATACTCCATGATCATGGAATGTCTTATTGCCCTGTAAAATCAAATAAAGAGCTGACACGCATGCATAAGTACACTGGAGGTTTCACCTCGCCCCCCTTTGAAATAATAGGTCACCTTCAACCAAATGAGTGAAGGGATAATGTGATGGAAGCGAAGTACATGGATGATGAAAGTGGCAAGGTATGCATATTAATGAAAGGATCCCAAAAGATATTAGAGTGCTGAAATCAATGCATATAACGAGAATTATCAATAAGTGAGAAGATGTCGTGGTAAAAAGACAAGTTGGTCATTGGATAAGAAAATCCAACAAGTAGAAAAGGCGTACAATCAGAACATGAACCCAAGAATAAGGAGAATTATCCAGAATATGGAAGAAGATGCGCTTTAGGCTCAGTCTGACTCAGAGATGGAAGATTGGGAGTTTTTACTCCACGACCCTGGCAACACTAGAGGTAGAATGTCTCTATTTAAGCAGTCCTTGCATATCTACTGGGTGATGAAGAGATTGTTGGCTAAAGCTTTGGAACAAGCTGCAACAGAGATGGCAGAACTGGCGCAAGGAGTCCCCAACCTAAGGAGGGAGCTGAGGATTATTTAGATTACATTGGAGATGCAAGAAAAGAAGCTTGAGGAGATTCAGCAAATGATAAGGGAAGGACAACAGAATGCAAACAAGGAGACTAACCAGCGACCAGAGGCAGAAGCTGATTGAATATAGATATGTATTAATTTTGATGAAGCTGCATAGTATAGATAATTTTAGTTTGTTTCAAGTATTAGAAGAGGAAAATCGATATATGCATACAAGTAGAATTAGAAACCTGCAAGACTGTTTAGTTTATTTAGCATGGATAATCAGACTTTGGAACTTCTATTTTTGGTCGGCTATTAAGAACTTTAGGTGGCTGAAATACTCGGTTTCCCCAAGAGGGCGAGTTGAAGTCAACCATATACATACTGTTTATTTTTTATTTAAAGTAATAGAAAAAGAAGAGGAACACCGCAACTTACAAAAAAAAAAAGTGAGAAGATGTCTTGAGGTGATTCGAAAAGGAAAAAGGACAACTGATGCAGGAAATATACTTTACCGTCATCATTTCACTTAAAGCTATTATGATTGATTTTTAAAAGATATAGCATGAATAAAGGTTCAATGTAAATTAGGAACATAATCTCTCTGTAGTAAAGATAAAAAATAAGAAAAGGGAGTTATAATAACTATTGATGTTGGAAATACAACTTCAATACCATCAGCAAAGCTTCTATTGCCTGCAGGCATCTATAGCCTTGACAAAGTTTCTTTCTCACCCTTTGGAACCATGGTCCTCTATGTATAATTGGGGAAGTGCATTATGATATCAGAGTAGAGACCAATGTGCTGGCATGGTAACCAAACGAACACATTACCATTCACTGGGAAGGAGCGAAACGTGGGCACGTTGGCTCGTAATGAGACCTTCTGTTCCAAGGAGTTCATTTCTTGATGCATCCATTAGATCATATCCCTGGTGTGGTGGCCATAGTGGGAATGCCACTTCGCTACTTCCTTATGATCATGGTAGGCTGGCTCGTGATGAGCCCCCTATCTTCTATCTGTAAAAATCATAAAATTGTTAGTAAACATATGTATGTGTTTATATATATATATAATTTTATTTTTAATCAACACTTCCTTTTTATATATAGAGGGTGGCTCAACACTCCTTAGGAGTAGGGATGGCGGAAGAAGTTTGAACATATCAATAGAAAAAAAAGTATGCCCTTAACCTTATTTGATGATAATGAATAGAGAGAATTATAGGGGTTAGGGGAGAACCAGCATGGTAAAAATAATCAATCAATTCGATTTGTAGTGGAAATGAGGACCGTGAAGTGATATAGATGGTTGTGTCCTTTCTTTTTCGATCAATACAAAGCAATCTTGTTAAAGATGATAATATTCACTATATTTGTTTGTTCTAGTAAACTTCAGATTTGTATCCTTACATATATATTTGTACACTTATGCCTTATAGAGGATAAAAAAGTGTGAGCAAAGGAAAGAAAGGGTGCTCTCAAACAAATATTCACAAAGTTCTATTTCCTAAAGGAAACAGCAAAAGAAAACCTCACACAAAAATGTGTTGTTCCTTACAGGGGAAAACAAGGAAAGACATGCAAAAAAAAGGGTGTTGTTCCTCCTAATTCATCTTTAGCCTTAACTATAACCACTGTGTTCCTTCCTTCGCTTGTTTATTTATGATGTTCCTTCGTTAGGGAACAACAATTGTCCCTTTTTTTGTTTTCCTACATAAAGAAGGGTAATAATTAGCTAAATCATAACTGTAGATAATTCCTTCATTTCTTACCATAATTCTTTAATATATTAACACATTAGGATATAGAAAAGATAAGAATAAAGGAAAAGGATGATGATATTAATAGTAATTACATACCCATTTCATGACTCAACACCAAGCAAGCAGAGAGGATTGGAAAAGGAAGATCCATATTGCTACAGGTGACATGATGACATTTATATTCAAAGGTGAGGTGGAACCAACAAGAAATGAGTACATTCAAATAATTCAAGTACAAAAATGTAGATATCTTCAATGCTGAGATCCTTGTGTCTTGAACATAATACAATTACTCTCACGACATGTCGTTGGGTAGAGAGATCCTTTGAAAATCTAGTCCATAGCGCTCAAGGTTGACAAAATATTGTAAGGGGGACATAGATGAGGTACAAGAGACAACATACAACAATAATATTATGAATCAATGCTTCACATAGAAGAGGACCACACTATCTCCAACTACTTATGCAACATTAGCATGTATATCCTCAAGGCAAGTTTAACTGCCAAGTTTGAGTTCTAGAGGGATACCTAGGATCTTATTAAACCTCACTTGAAAAAAGAACATTTTGCATCAACCATTTCACTGAGAAGGAAATCATGGAAAATTCATTCCCTCATTACAGCAACAACACAATTCTTGGATTTGGTTTATCTCTCATGTTGAAGGCTCAATGCATATGCCCATCTAATCACATCACCCAAACTCCTTCAGATTTGAAAATCCTACTACAGAGCCATTACAGAACAATAAGGAAAGAACAGAGAAATAGAGTATCTAGATGTCATTTCATTGTATTTTCCTCCATGGTTTAGCAAAAACCTAGTTATCGAAATGGTGCACCTGAGGCCTCCCAAGGCCAAAACAAGAACCCTCCAAGTCCTTCACATAATATCTCCAACATTGAATCAGGCATTGAGATGTCCCAAAAACTCTAAATCTAAGTCAACAACTAAGATGTCCCAACTAGAAAAAAATTGAGAGACCATTGCATGAGATCCATATATAATTGATGATTTAATGGGCAATTTTTAAGCCACCTGAACAACGCTAGAGAAATACCATCCCAAATTCAAGATAAAACTATCACTAGATGGGGTTCCATCTAGACTACCTTAGGAAAGATGAAGCAAGACAACAATCCCTTAATAAATGGCATTAAGTGGTCAAGACAAATGACATTGAGCAAATTCAAGTTTGGGCATGCATTACATAGATTGATAATGATAATTTGTACCAAAGTCAAGGTAACAGTGCTCCAATAGATCATAGGGATATAATCATATGTAGGAGGCAAAATTAGATATTTTTATGGGATGATAAGGTCATTGGCAATGTATTCCATACATAGGAACTAGCGGAGGAAATGTTTAATAGATACCTGCAAGAAGTTGACATATATTGACAAATAAAAAAAATGATGTGTAAGGTCATAGTTGTCTATCAATGCCATACAACTATAGTTGTAGAAGTTGGGAAACGAGGTCACTAAACTCACAAAATAAGTAGCTAATATAAGGCTCACAAAATCTAGAGAAGAGGATAAACCAAATAAGGCCAATGATTTCACAATATATGATTCGACATGCACAATATTTTAATTTTTTTTATACTTATATTTCATAGTATAATTGATATCTAAACTAGTATAGTTATGATGGATAGAACAAACTCTGATTATGACAACAATTTGGAAGATATTTAGTTTATTTTATCATCTAAATTAAATAAATCAAGCTTCATCTATAACAAAAGTTTGGAAGATATGTTCTCTTGAACCAAAATACTAGTTTAGTTTCCCTAGTAGGAGAGCAGTAGCTAGGAATGTATTTTTTATCATGCATTGTATTAATATAAAATATCAAAAAGGAACTTACACCCTTAAAAAACACAAAAGAAAGAAAGAAATTTCAAGATAAAATTCTATACGATCTACTCTTCTATTGTGGATCAAGGGACCATGATAGAAGGATAGAAGCGAGAGCTAGAAGACTAGCTCAAGAAGTAAGCAAATATGGCAAACCTGTCCACTTTTTTGTACATTTTGGCATACATCGGTAGGCATGTCTCTCACAGATCCAGGGTTAATATGGATCTATGCTAATGATAATATGAATATCCTTTGAAGGGTATGCACAACCTCATAGTATTGTTAATCAGGCTTATGAAATTATCAAATTAAACTTTAAAATGTAGTTCCTCAATAAGAGTTTTCTATATTGCAGCTCAATAGCTCTTGAAAAGTCATTTGAGATGGTCTAATTGCTTCCATTTAATTCTTAGTGGAAAATATAAGCCAATCAAATGTGTGCATTTCTATTACCCACACATAGAACACTTTGGTTGACAGGTCACTTGAGACAATTCTCTGATAAAATATCCAACAACATTCATCAACTACCACAGGAGTCGAAAGGCATTTGGGAAAACTTACCAGCCATCTAAAGTCAATTTGCCTAAAATTTTCTGAAATGTTTCTTTTGATATTTTACATATTTTTAAATTTTATCATGTTATGGAAAATGATCATTTTCTAATGTTCACAAAACACTAACCACTAACTAGACATGATCCACAACCAATTACAATTAAAAACCTATACCTGGAAGAGAGGGAGCATATGTAGAAATATCTTACTCCACCATGCTACATGTTTAATGCAACTCTAATGGCTACCATTGAGGTCTTCCCCAATATATAAATCTGCAGAGGATATAGCAGATTTCTAATTAAGTAAAGAAAAATACAACATCTATATATGACATGAACAATAGATTTACCATTATTTCTCCCCTTAAATCATTTAATAATGCTTACTGCATGACACTAGTCTCAAATAGAAACAAAAAAGGAGAAAATCGATTTAAAAAAAAGTGGAAGTTGTAATAATACATGTTCCTTGAACTCGGCACTAGATCAAGATATTTTTGTAAGAAACACTTGTTCAATGACAAGCTCCATTTGAAGAGCTAAATTTACCCAATCCAGCACAACGTGTCCCAATGACTCTGCAACCTGCACTTTTAATAAGTTAGAAAACTGGAAACAAACAACTTATAAGGAGCTAATCACCCACTTCTACTCAAGCATATGAAGATAAATTTTCAAATAAAGCTAAATCTCATTTCTATTGAGAGAAAAAATAGTCACCCAATTAGAATGATTCCTTCCTAGTCAAGTAAATGAAGAGACAACTACAAGGAAGGTGACCAGGTTAGAAAGATCTGGGTTTGTTTGTGGAAATATCTAGGTTTAATATCTTTATTGACAAGGAATTTGTATGTAGAATCTACTCTTTCATATGGTCTATCTGATTTTCTAGTCATATCTAATTGTAAAGCAGCCAAAGTGTATTTTCTAAAAGAAGCCTATGGAAATCTGAAAACAGATCAGCACGGTGAGTTATAGCATAAGAATCTAAAAAATAAGGAACAAAATTGAGAGCTAAAAACTCTTGTTTCACTCTTATTATAGCACAACATTTTTTCTGAGAAGCTGTTATTGGTGTATATTCTAGATTTCGAGATGGACTCTTGAAAACGTGCACTAGCTATTGTAGAATATCCATAAGATAATTGAAAAAATATTGTTGTCTTAAAGAAACACATGATTGATCCAGATAATATGAAATTTCACTTTTCTCTTGACCATCATTTGGACATGGAGAACCACCCCTAAAGAACATGGAGTTCCTTGAGTGACAATTGAATCTTGAGTGCCTATAGTTGCCCCATATTTTGATAATAACTGATCATTGCCTGGCTGATGTCAATTGTGTAGAATAAAAGTAAAGAACATGAAAACAAGGATGAGAACCTCTCCAAAATATGAACAAGTTTTAGCTATAAAGTGGGCATTCAAATTCATTTCATCCATTCCCAACATGCACAACACATTACTATATGCACCCAAACCCAAATCTTTCATTACATCCATGTCCAACATACACCATTAGTGATGCAACTATATTTCTTGGTGTATTAAAAAAAAATTCTAAGCATTCATCCATTTTTACTAATTAGTAATCCATGTCACTTATTTTGGCATCACCATATGGACACTTCCCTCTATTGAGTGTTTGTTTTACACTACTGTATAAAAAGTATTTACTCCTCCATTTACCAAAGCAATGGACATCATTGTTGTAGCTTCCATGACCCATGATAAAGGGTTCCCCATGAAGCCAAAAATTTTCAATATTTTACTTTCCTTCTTCTCTTCAAGCTTGTTGGGTCCAAAAATCTCCAACCATTGTTGAACTTCATCAGATGTCAAAGACTCAAACCTTCTTGTTTGCATCAAAGGTTACAGAACCTCCTCAATGGGGATATTTTCCAAATCTACTACTTCTTTGTTGATCATTTCAAGATCACCAGCCCCCTTTCATCTTCATAATTCCTAATTTTGAAATATCTTGTAGTCATGGTGATCCATGTAACACACTTCTTACAGAGATATTTTGTCAAATACTTGGCGGGCATTCCCTACACTTCCACTTTTGGCATGCATATCTACAAGGGAACTATCCATAAACACATTCAACTCAAATCCAGTTCCAATTATGTATCCATGAATATATTTCCCTTGCATGAGTGCAACTAAGTTTGTGCACATGGAAACAACACTCTCGAAGTTGAAGGAATAAGGCTTTACACTAACAAGCTTCATTTTGTGGAACAGTTTCATTGCCTCTCTACAATGATTACTTTGTACATGCCCTGCAAGCATTGCATTCCATGTTGTCTTAGTTTCGTGAGGCATTTGGTCAAACATTTGGTGTGAAAACTCCATACTCTCTCATTTTGTATACAAGGCTACAAGGGCACTCTCAATAAATAATTTGGACTCAAAACCATTCCTAGTCACAAATCCATGGAGCTCCTTTCCCTATTGCAAAGTTGTTAAACTAGTGCATGCCTTGAGCAGGCTAGGATAGAAAAAACCATTCACCTTCACCCCACTCCTTTGCATTTCATGAAAGATCTTGAGCACTTTATTATAATTTCCATACCTTTCATAAGTTGTAATCATGGAAATCCATGATACCAAATTGTGGTCAGTGATTTTATCGAAAATTGGGCGTGCATCTTCTAGACTGCAACACTTGGTATACATTATGAAAATATTGGTATCAAGGATAGTGTTCCCCTCAAATCTATTCTAAACAATGTGGGAATGAACTTTTCTTGCCCTAGAGTAGAGCTTTCAAGTTGGAACATGTCTACAATAAAGAAACATAGTTGTTCAAGTCAACAAATATTCCATGTCGATTTTCATTATGAAAAATGTGGGTTAAATCCTTGCCCATTCTATGCTCTCTACAGTTGTTATCCATATTGGGATTTTGGTATTTTCCTTTATGGGTTTCATTAGTGGTGAGAGAATTAGACTTCAAGGTAGAATTTGATAGTTGTTCAAACAAATTTTTTCTTGCTTGAGGGTTAATTTCAACTAACCTCTGAAAAAATCATCATCAATGGAAAAATCTTCAATATCATTGAAATCAATGGAGGGTTTGCTGAGTTTGATCCCTTGACCCAAAGTTTGACAATGGGATTTAACAGTAGGGATATTATTATCATTCACAAGGGGCGTTGCCTTAGTATCTTGAGTCTTGGAAGCACTCTTCATTAGAACATTGTGGATATTCATGTCTTGATCTAGGAAAACTTGAGCTCCTAAGCTCCATCCCTACCCTTGAAAGCCCCAGGATCCAAGGATCAATTCTGATATGTCTATGATATCTGGTTGGCATTTGATTTAATGATCTTGGTTATAAGTGGTTGGTTTTTCATATTCTCCTTCATCATCATCAAATCCAAGGGTGAATGATCGGTGTTGCAATTCAAATCAAGGTCGAGGGACAATGTATGAGCTTCAAAGTCATCCATTAGAATGATTAATTGGAAAATTTTACAACGCACAAATTCAATGTTTTATTGAAATTTACTTTGAATTTAACTATATTGGCACCAAATACTCAATCTTGGAAGTTTTCTATTGGCAAGATGATGTTGCAAGGCTCTCGATTGCAATCTATAAGTGGATGGATCTTGCTTATTTTGTGATTTTTTATAATTTTTGTTATTGATGTTGTGATCATCACCATTGTGGTTCACTCCCTTGGTATTTATAAGTATTATTATTTTCATTGCTCAACTTTGCTCCTACTAATTAGTAGTGTAGATGCTTTGAAACAATTGTCATGCTTGGTGCTAAGTGGGGGGTGATAGTGAAGTTGGAGTCCATGATTTGCTAAAATTTTTCCTTTCTCATTCATATTACCACATTAACAATCCATAGCCTAAATTTTTTTTGGTTGGTTTGAGAATTTGTATGGGCTTGTTTATCTTTAAAACTAAGGATTGAGGATTCTACGTGTGTTTATTAGTGTTTCCTCTCCATTATGTGGGTTTTTGTTGGATGTTGGAATTGTTGTATTTGTCCATCTGTATTGCTAGATGATGTTTGGAAGTGTGAGGTTGTTGTTAAAGTTGATGGTTCACAAGGATGTTATGTGCATGCACAATTGACAAATGCTTTGAATTTAATTACCTGTTAATGTTATCAAAGGATATAACCCTAAATATTCTAATCAACCCCGTAACTCTAATCATCCACTGATCCAATAAAGAATTGTTTAAGGAAGTATAACTTTTATGCAAATCTATAACAACCTTTGAATCCCCTATCACTTGTAAGTTTAGATTGTTGAAGTGACACAATTAACTTTGACTAACATAAATGATTGATTCATATTATTGTAGTACTTGTTAGGTAGTCATATTCCTTTTCCTAGACTAAATTAGTCATTCACATTAGTCACTTTTAGTTGTATTACTTATTAGCTAGTTGTATAATTTAACTCGATACTAAATTAGTCATTTATGTTAGTCATTTTTAGTCAGGTCACTTAATATTGCTCATTTTTTGTAGTATTTCACTTGGAAAAGTTGCGGTGACTAACTTTTTTAGTCACCTAGTCACTAATTTCATTATTTTCTACTAGTGAATTGAAACAATTAAAATGACTAACATAAACAACTGATTTTTATTATTGTAGTACTTGTTAGGTAGTCGTATTTTGGTTTCTAGAATAAATTAGTCATTCATGTTAGTCATTTTTAGTTGTATTATTTATCAACTAGTCATATATTTTAACGTGAGACTAAATTAGTCATTTATGTTAGTTGCTTTTAGTTGGGTCACTTAAGATTGCTCACTTTTGGTAGTATATCACTTGGAAAAGTTGCGTTGACTAACATTTTTAGTCACCTAGTCACTAATTTCCCCATTTTTACTAGTGAACCAATGCTAGCCTAACTTTGTAATTATTCTCTCACCATAGGTTCCATATTCTTAGGATTCTAGACAAATCACATTCTAGCATGGAAATATTTGGCTTTCAAGGTTTAAAGATAACTTCATAATCACTCATAGTTTTTAGTTCTTATATCTATTTTATCTTGTATATGATATTATTCAACCACTACATTTAAATCACCCACCTTAAATTTCCACTTCTCCCTTTTCATTCCAACATTCTTGTCTAGCCACGTAGAACCATTACATACCTTTAGGATTATGGCCCCTTCTCCCTTTGCATATAATCATGTTACCATCATGTTATGGAAAATCCTCAAGCTATGGAATGCTTTCATTGAGGGGAAAGATAATTAAATTGAAATAAATCCTAAAGAGAAAAACACTTAGAATCCTCCCAAATTTGGCACAGTCATTAGTATGCACAAGTTAGTTGGATGACCCAAGAGACACAAATCTCCTCTCTAGTTTGACAATAAGGACTCCACTAATGAAGGGGTAAATTATAGACCCTTTGAAAGAGGCATCTTTGTTGACTTTAAGAAATACAATAAGCATAATCTCTTATCCATTTTTCACTCACACTCGAATGCTACTTTCTTTGGGTTCAGTAAGCTTGATGGAAGTAACAAAAGAGAAAATCCCTCTTTCTTTGATTTTTCCATTAAATACCCTATTCAAATAAGAAGTAGACACATTATTTTCAAGAACACTCTCCATATGATGTGGTATATTCATTTATTTGTTTCTTGAAGCCTTGTGTACAAAAACATTTATGAAAATATACCATAAACATCTATCTTAGTTTATCTAGAGAAATCCTACACTCTATTGATGAAGGAGTTTGTTGAAAAATACCCAAAACTAACACAAATCAAAAAATTAATGTACACAATCCTATAATACAAGTATATCCCTAACATTTAAATATATATATATATATATATATATATATATATATATATATATATATATATATATGAATAAAAAATTTCTTCTTGTTTATGTCTCAAATTTACAAATTTGTATATTTTTCAAAAATTTTAATATGTTTCCTCAGGGACATAGCATAGTTGGTGATAGTCATGAAATGAAGTATTTTGTAAACAGATAGGTCTAAGGTTCAAAATCCCCCAAAGTAACTCAGTCTACTGAAAAGGGGACTCATCGTAGGCCCAAAAAGTATAGTAGTAGTGGTCACAATAAAACCTATGTCATACAAGTAAGAGACCGGACCAGTTATTAATTCCTCTAATACAAAAAAGAGTATTATATTTCTTTTAATAACTTTTAACTCACTAATATATTTATTAATATTCTTATTTCCTATAATTGTATTTAGGATCGCTTTTTAAACTACAAAAATTCATTCATATAAAAGTTCTTTAGATGGCTTACATGTTTTGTTTGTTCATCTATTTTGTAAACTTTTATATTTTATGTTTTTGAAAAATACAAAATTTATATATATATATATATATATATATATACATATTTTAAAATATTAAATTATAAATCAAAATCAATTTAGTTTATATTATTTTAGATTCAAGTTACCCATATAATTTAGATATATGGGGACTCTAATGTTATATTATATATTTTTTAGTTTAAAATTTTTAATTATAAAAAGAGTATAATTCTTGTTATTAGATTTTTTATTTTAATAATCAATTATAATTTTATTTATAAGATATAATATTATTAATCATTAAAATATTGTATATATAAAAAAAATCATTGTTTAAAATATTTAAATTTATTTAAATTTTAATTTTAATTTTAATTATAAATTATAGGGCTCTAACGGTTAGCTCAATTGGTCAAGTCTCCATCATTAAGAGCACTCTTATTATAGAGAGGTTATAGGGTCAATTCTCTCAACCCTCTTGGGTTTAGGCTCCATGGTTGAGCATGCAAGAAGTGACCCCTTCAAGTGGATCTGCCTAATACAATATTATGTGGACAAACCAAATAGAAGATATATATAAAAATATATAAACTATAGACTAGAATATGATGATGATAAATTAATAATAGTTTTAAAAAGTAGTAGCTAAAAGCTTTATTATTTAAAAATATAAGTTCAAAATTGTAATTAATAAACTATTATTTTTAATTTATTCATAAATAATAATTATAACTTAAAATTAGATTAAATATATGAATATTAAATTTGATAACAATATTTATATTGAAAGGAATGTCTTAACTTTAAATTGTATACATACCAGTCTAGATCCATCATAATACCAGATATATCAAAGTTCGAGAGGGATCAAATTTCTTGAGGTGCAAAGTTATTTTTCGAGTGCGAAACTTGATGAAAGATTTGCACCTCAAGAGAGTTGTTCTCTCTCATTGTTTGATAGATCAAGAGTTAAGATGTATCTAGGTTGGTTTCATTCGTGTGCAGCCATGGAAAATATGTTGAACACCTAATTGTTTTGATCATTTCAAATATGCTAAGTATGTCTAAGATTAATCTTTTCATTTTAATTTTAAATTTTCTCAGTTATATCAGCTTGTTGAGATGATAGAGATTGTTAATAACTTAAAAGATGAAAAATGATGAAATAAGATTTTTGAATGCAAAGTGACAATGTAATGGTGTTGAATGATAGAAAATGTGAATAATAAGAATGTATTCAATTACAAATAATCTTCATTGTGATCAATCTCAAATTGTTTCTTCTATTGTTTTTATTGTCGCACCTATTGGTTTCGCCATCTTTTCATATGGATCGATGAAAAGGGTGATTGAAATCATAGACCATTAAAGTTTTCAATTTGATTTGTTTTAGTAAAAATCATACCTTATCTCTCTTGCTCCCCAATATTAATAGTACCTTTCTCCAAAGTCAATCATTGTGGCTTATGGAGTGTTAAACCCCAAATAAGTTTCAATTGTAGTTGTTTTATATTACCTCGTTTGAATGCAAAGTGATTAACAATGTTGAATGGTGGAAAATGAGAATAATAAGAATTTACTCAATTATAAATAGTTTACAGTTTCAAGAAGAAAACATTTCAGGTAAGCGAACATTTTATTTGAGATGAAAACTCAAGTATTTTACGTATGGCTGAATTATTGTAACACAGAAATCAATGAACATCATCAATAAAATTGTTTGTACTTACAATGAAATAAATGCACATTATTAATCTAATTACTTTGAAATTAATGTACATCATGCATCTAGCTACATCAAATCAGATATCAAAATCTACACTAAAATCAATGCATTAAGTGAAAACATTTAAATAGAATTAGAAATCATCATCTATACTGAAATCAATGCATATAGTGCAACCAATAAAATAGAATTAGAAATCAACATGTACATTGAAATTAGTGTATTTAGTGCAAGCAATCAAATAGGATTATAAATTTAATATACACTAAAATAAATGCATCTAGTGCAAGCAATCAAATATGATTAGAAATCAACAACAACACTGAAATCAATACATCTAGTGTAATTAATCAAATAGGATGAGGAATCAACATCTACACTAAAATTAATGCATCGATTTTAGTGGAAAACATTGTATCTCCCCCTCACTCTCTCCATCATCTCTCTCTCTCTCTCTCTCTCTCTCTCTCTCTCTCTCTCTCTCTCTCTCTCTCTCTCTCTCTCTCTCTCTCTCTCTCTTGTTGTACAGATTCAAGCATCCATCAGATATTCTCCACTCTATGGAGCACCTGTGTCACTAGATGAGGGATCTAGATTAGATTTTTGAATGCATATAGTAGTAGCTTGGTATCCCGACCCCATCTAGATGCACCCCTGGAGACAACAAGGATCTTATCTATTTCACTAATATGGATTTGGACCCCCTCCATGTAGTTTCCCAATATGTTTCAATATTCCTCACTTTTTTCCTTTACTATTTACTTTCAAGGCCCAATAGCCCCGTTTTCTAGTTTTTGTCTAATAAATTATGGACTCCTAAGTACATTGGTATCATTTGTTTCTCTATAGAGAGTAAATTGTTAGTTATGGATTGATCTTCCTATTGAAGGGCTACTTAAAATTAAAAAAAAAATTCATATATGTTGTTGTTTAGAAGGAAATACAAACTTTAACAAAAAAATAATAATTTTTACATAAATAAAATACTTCAATTTCCACTTTATTATAAGATCTTTTTATATAGAAAAAAATTATAATTTTTATATTTTAGTATGATGGCATCTAAAAATAACATTGATATTACAACTCAATAGGAAAGATATGTGTAATTCATTCTCTTATAACACACACATTATAAGAAATATCTATTATAATTTTAATCATAAATAAAATATTTTAAACTTTTATATTAAAATATTTCAACATTTTATATCAATTTAAGATAAAGAGAATGAAATTGAAAATTGAAAATTTTGTTATATTTCCACATTCTATTGTACACCCAAGACTTCCAAAATCCCACCACTAGGGAGGAAGCTCTATCCCACCCAAGGGTACACTTCTCTTTGATTCTTGTCACAAGTAGTGAATATGTGTAGAGGATTGAACCCAAATGGGAAGGATCATAAGCAATTTTCCTCAAAATTCAAACAAAACCCAATGTACAATTAAAATATTTCAATTTCAATATATATATATATATATATAGAGAGAGAGAGAGAGAGAGAGAAAGAGAGACAGAGAGAGAGAGGGGGATGGGGGGGTGGAGAGGTGGACAAGATATTTCTTATTTCATTGATAAGTTATTTTTAATTCAGGATATGTGCTTTCTAATATGGATTTGGTACATGGAACACACACACACACACATTTTATTAGTTTGTTTCTCTAGATGAGGGACGTGTGTAACTCCTTTCATGGTTCATATATATATATATATAACCAACATAAATCCTTGTAAACCTCGGTTTTATAAAAAATCAAGAGGAGTCAAATTTCTTGAGGTGAAGATAATTCTTCAAGCTTTTCACTCTAAAAGAGGTTTAGACCTCAAGATATTTGATCCCTTGTGGAGCATGAAAGAACCAAAGTTGATATGCATTTATGTGAGTGATAAAATATTCCTCCATCCAATAGACATGCTAGTTCCTGTCAGGCCAGGGTAACTCCAACAATTAATGAGCGCAAGACAGAATTGATTATCTTATTCATTAGCCAACTATTATTTATACATACACAAAACGGATCGGTTCATCTTCTAGATGACTGTCCAGCTTCACCTCATCCGTTTCGGATTAGGTGTCAACATTCCCCCCCTTAATCTGAAGGGATGTTGGTGAGTCCAAGCATCGTTCTGAATCTTTCAAGCTTTTCTCTTCCAAGCGCTTTGGTGAAGATGTCTGCAATTTGCTCGTTTGTGGAACAATGATGGAGATGGATTGTTTTGGCCTCAACATGATGTCGGATCAGATGATATTTAGTATTGATGTGCTTAGTGCGATCATGGAACTTTGGGTTCTTGGCCAACTTTATTGCAGATGTGTTATCAATCATGAGTGGAGTAGATTGTATTTGTTTTACTTGCAAATCTTCAAGAATTTTCCTGAGCCACACAATTTCTTTTGTTGCTTCAGCTGCTGCCACGTATTCTGCTTCTGTTGTGGAATCTGCTGGTACTGATTGTTTGCGTGATCTCCAGGAGACAGCTCCTGATCCAAGACTCATAGCATATCCTGAAGTAGATACCCCAGTTTCTTTGTCTCCATCGAAGTCTGAATCAGAGTATCCAATCAAGTTGAAGTCGTCCACCTGTGTATACTTGATTCCAAGGTCTTGAGTTCCCTTCAAGTACCTTAGAACTCTTTTTGCAGCAGACCAATGTCCCTCACAAGGCTTTTGCATAAACCTGGAGAGGATTCCAACAGCAAATGAAATGTTTGGTCTGGTAGTAGTGAGGTAGATGAGACTTCCTACAAGCTGTCTATACTTTGTTGCATCCTCAAACTCCTTTCCTTCAATAGATGTGAGCTTCAAGTTTCATTCCATTGGAGTAGAAAGGGGATTGCACTCTGTCATGCCAAATCTGTTTAACAAATCTTCAATGTATTTCTTTTGAGAAAGAAATATGGACTTTGGATGTTGGGTTACTTCAATGCCAAGATAGTAATGAACATAGCCCAAATCAGTCATTTCAAAAAAATTTCCTAATTCTTTCTTTATGGATGCAATATAGCTTTCATTTTTCCCTGTCATTAAAAGATCATCTACATATACCACAAGATATACAACTATTTTGCCAACTTTGTTGACAAATAAAGTTGCATCATCAAGATCAAAATGTTTGAAGTTGAGTTTCAGAAGATGCTCAGTTAGTTTTTCATACCAGGCTCGTGGTGCTTGTTTGAGGCCATACAAGGACTTCACAAGTTTGCATACTTTGTGTTCATGTCCTTTCACAACAAATCCTTCAGGCTGGGACATAAAAACATTCTCTTTTAGATCTCCATTCAAGAATGCAGTTTTTACATCCATTTGATGGACTTTCCAACCGTTCTGAGCAGCTAGTGCAAAGAGTGTCCGGATGGTGGCCCATTTTACTGTGGGAGCAAAAGTTTCCTCATAATCGATCCCTTCCTTCTGTGCAAAACCTTTTTCCACAAGCCTAGCTTTGTGCTTGTCAAGTGAGCCATCAGCTTAGTACTTGTTCTTGTAGACCCACTTGCAGCCAATTGGTTTGGTTCCAAATGGAGGATCAACCAGCTTCCAAGTGCCATTCTTTATGAGGGCATCATACTCCTTCTACATTGCTTCTTTCCATTCATCATGAGAAGCAGCTTCTTTGAAGGAAGTTGGTTCAAAATCTGTAGACAAGTTCAATTCACAATCATAAGTAACATCCATATCAACAGGTGAATTAGAGTTATCTACATCACCTCCATCTTGTCGGTTTGAATTTCTGGTTCCTGTTTTTCCAATTTCATCAGGATGAACACTTTCAAGTGTCTTTGTCAGCCACTTTGGGGGACCTTTCTGAGATGGTCCAGGTTGTTCTGTTGATTGATTTGGGTCTGAATCAAGATTGAGTCTCCCAATTCTATCAATTACATCACTTAAAGCATCATCCGTTGTTGGAGTGTCATGCAGGGGAGATTGTTCTTCAGAAGGAGATTCCACATGTTGATCTAGTATAGGAATCCCCCCTTCAAGATGTGGAATCTGATTATCAAACTCTTGAAATGATTTCGGCTTTGTGAATCTATCCAAGCGATCAAGTTGCCGCTCAACAACACTGTCAGATTTGGATGATTCAAGAAAAATGACATCTCTAGATAAAACAAACTTTTTATTTACTTCATCATAAAAGCGGTATGCTTTAGATGTGTTTGAATACCCCAGGAAGATACACTTACGACTTCTAGCACCAAGTTTGTTTCTATGTACCTTTGGTATTAAAGCATAACAGGTGGAACCAAATATCCTGAGATGTTTTACCGAAGGAACATGTCCATACCACAATTCATAAGGAGTCTTGTTTCTTATAGCACTAGATGGACATCTATTCTTTATATATGCAACACATAGAACAGCATCAGCCCAAAACATTGTCTTTACATTTTTGAAGAAAAGCATGGATCGTACCATATTCAAAATTGTTCTTTTCATTCTTTCAGCTACACCATTCTGTTGAGGATTATAAGGCACAGTTGTTTGATGTTTAATCCCATGTTGGCGAAGAGAGTGTTCAAATTCATTTGATGTATATTATTTTCCATTATCAGTGCGAATAGACCCAATATGAGATTGTGCATCATTTTCAATCCATTTATGAAAATTCTTGAATGTTTGAAAAGCATCAGATTTGTTCTTCAAAAAATAAACCCAACACATTCTGGTGTAATCATCAATAAATGTCATGATATATTTATTTCCATTTGCGGAAGGAACAGGCATTGGACCACATAAATCTGAATGAATAAGTTCAAGCTTCTTGTGTGCTCTTGAATGTGAATCATGAAAAGACTGTTTGCTATGCTTTCCTAGAATGCAAGCATCACATTGTTTATGTTTTCTAGGAATTGTAGGCAAACCAGCAACACCATTTTTCTTCAACAAACAGAGACTATCATAGTTTAAATGTCCAAATCTAGCATGCCATAATAAACTTGATGGAAGTGTACCTTCATCATGATGAGAAATATATGAAAAATGTTGTGCATGAGCAGAGGTTCCTTGCAGTTTGAGAAGTCTTTCTTCTTCTATACCCCTCATGACAAGTGAATGGTCAGATGCCTTTCTTACCTCAAGCTTTCCATCAAACATATGAATGGACTGACCTTGCTGGCGGATGTGGACCAGGGACAGCAAGTTTCTCTTGAGCTGTGGGAGATATAGAACATGATCCAGAAGAAAGTCTGGAAGACCAGGCAGTTTAAGCCTGATTGTGCCAAGCCCTGATGGCTTGATTTTTGACTGATCTGCAAAGTATACTGCTCCATCAACATTGTCAGTGAAATCTTCAAAGAAATCTTTCCTATGAGTCATATGACAGGTTGCTCCTGAATCAAGAAACCAGTCATTTTTCAAAGAAGCAAGTGAAGCATTAAACAAATCTTCATTTACTCCAATGTTACATTGTGCCTCAATATAGTGAGCGGATTCAGGTGCTTTACCTTTGTCTGTGTCATCAGTTTTACCTTTCTGCTGATTTCTTCTCTGCTCAACTTTGTCCCATGGTAGCTTGCATGTAGAAGCATCATGTGATCCATTTCGTTTGCAGCGAATGCAATGCAGGTCTACCTTTTCTGCTTGAGGATGTCTGCCCCCCCTGCCTCTGAAGTATCTTCCTCTTCCTCTTGTAGAATCTTGAGCAGGATGCTTTTCTTTATGAGCAAGGCAAACAGTCTCTTCAGAAGATTCAGGGACTGTTTTCTTTCCAAAGGCTTTCTCTCTTTCAGCAAACTTTTTCACAAGAGTGTCAAAGGTTATATCTTTAAGATTTCCATTTGCTTGTAAAGACTCAAGATAGTTAGAGTAGGTACGATAGAGTGCTTTGAGAAAGGCAATAAGAGAGATATCCAGCTCAACCTTAGTGGATTTAATATCATGCACTATAGACTTTATTTCAGATGCAAGAGTAAGAGGATCATTATTTTTCAGTTCAAGAGTGAAGAGTTTAATCATGAGCTGAACAACTTCAAGTGCAGGATGTGTATCATAGAGTTCTTTCAGCTTTTGTAAAGCTTCAAAGGCAGTGGAATAGGATGAAATATGACGACTTACTTCCTCATTTACAGATGCTGCGATCAATGCAAAGGCTTTGATGTTCTTGTTTTCCCAAATGGCGAGTTCTTTGTCTGATGTGGGCTGCACAGGGTCTCTGTCTTCTTCTCCGACACACACACCTTTCCACAGCTCATTGTAGATGAGGGTGTGTTTTACCATCCGAGACCATTCAGAATAGTTCTCCTTGCCAGTGAGAACTATTCCGACCATAGAAATGATTGAATGCATTCTGTAAAAATATCTCTGCTAAAAAAAAACTTCTGTTGATAAAAGACTTCTGCTGGAAAAAAAATTCTTATGCCATAGCCTTATGCATTTTATTTTCTTCTAACATATGCATCAGCATTTCTTATATCAGCATCACCATTTCTTATATCACTGTGACACTACTATGTTTTGAGAGAAAAAAAGCGCTCAAGGGATCTCTTCAACATATATCACTTCAATATATATACAATGCAGCATATGACTATATCATTTCTCTGTATTAATATATCACTATTTTGAAAGCAGCGTAAAATACTTCAAACGTTTTTAATTTACTGGTGTAGAGAACCAGCAAGACGGCCTTGAATCCGGCAGGTGCTTTGATCAACAGTCTTCACAGCAAATGCTTGAATTAGAGCTTAAGAATTTGACAAACCATGCCAAGTCCGCAACGTGGGAATTCCCCCTTGTTCGATTCTTCTTTGAGAACTCTCACACATTCTTTGAAGGGGGTGACAACTCCGTAGTGATGAAATCAAAGGGGCTGGTGGAATTTATTCAACATCATGGACAGTGCTTCTGGGAGCTATCCAAAGCCCGATTAAGCATGCTTGTTGTGGCAACTTCTGGAGCAGGGTTTGTTCTCGGTAGTGGCGCAAGTGTTGATTGGGCTGCACTTTCGTGGAGTTGCGCTGGTACAATGATGGTTGCTGCTTCTGCCAACTCGTTCAATCAGATTTTTGAAGTTAGCAATGATGCCAACGCACAGTAATATTAACCCACATATAATATACAATATACAGGAATAGGAAGCCGAGGATAGGCGTGGTTTACTGCTTTGGAACCCTCGAAACCCTAGGCGGGACGAAGAAGAGCGAAGCAATTTGAATCAGAAACGCAGGAAAGAAAATAACAGACTTGGCACGCCTCGGGATTAATCCACAGTTTATCACCTAACAGCAGAATTCTCGCTTTAAAAACTCAAATACCTGGCAGTACTCAGGATCACTTGCAAATTTTTTTAACATTATATGCGGCAGCAGAATCTAAAACGCATAGCGTACATAGGTCACTGCAATTTTTGAAATTATATGCGGCAGCAGAATCTAAAACGCACTCGTTTTATTACCATATATGCATTCACCATCAAAATTCTTCAGTCTTCAACGCAGTCACCATTTTCACCAAAAACGCAGTCTTCAGTCTTCAACGCAGTCACTATGTTCAACATAGCACGTCCAAGTTTCGACCAAGCTCAATCTCTGGGCAGCGACAGAGGCAAAGAACGTTTCAGGCAGATGCGTTGGCATATGGACAGATATGTCAGATCAGAGGCAGCGCAGAGAGGGGCAGCGAATTCAGGCAAACGTTTTATAAAAGAATTCGCAGTCTCCAGGACAGAGGCACAGATGAAAACGGATGCGCAGTCTCTCAGGACAGAGGTTTCATGAGGCAGCAGAAACCTGGCAGAGGCAGGAGTTATTTCTGGGACCTGTGCTCTGATACCATGTCAGGCCAGGGTAACTCCAGCAATTAATGAGCGCAAGACAGAACTGATTATCTTATTCATTAGCCAACTATTATTTATACATACACAAAACGGATCAGTTCATCTTCTAGATGACTGTCCAGCTTCACCTCATCCGTTTCGGATTAGGTGTCAACAGTTCCTACCTACACTTATATATATATATATATATATATATATATATATATATATATATATATATATATATATATATATATATATATATATATATATATATATATATATAATGCATTTAAAACATTATTAGTAATTACAAATTAAGATCCATTTTCTCATTTAAATTAAAATAATGACTCATATTGGTAACGATTATATTTCATAATTATACATTTAAATTTAATAAATATGCATATAAAAAATGAATAGTTACAATATTTTTTTAAACTATCTCTCAATCTATCTATCTATAATTAATGCTATACATACTGTATCAAAATACTAATATTTAACCTTAAATTGGAGGTGTTAATGATGTTGAATGTCGTCAACATTTTAAGGGGGTTTCCTTGATGTGAAGTACCAATTAGACCTCACATTGTTTGGTGTAAGAGTCCCATCCAATCATACAGTCTGGTCATTTTTGGAAAGATTTCAAAGATATGCCTTGGTTACAATTACAAACAAGAGAATGCAACACCTCTTTGGGGCAAAAAGTATGTAATATCTGTGAGACGCACAACGTAGGGTACACGAGCGAGACTTCCAAAACTGGTAAAGGGGAAAGATCCTCTGGTTAGAAAAGTAATAGTACTATCCGAAAGGGGGACCTGAGAAGGAAGATAATGGCTAGTTTATTACCTACAAATTAGTCCACATAATAAACAAAAACCATTAAAGCATAAAAACACTCATCCAATAATAACCATATCTAAGAAATGAATTAGGTCATTAAATTAGTATGTAATTAAAGCAACATATACCATAAACATAACAACAATATTCCTACTATATCTACGATATATGTATGAGAAGTGTCGACTCATAGATATTTTGATCAAGAATGAAAGTTTCCAAGTACATTATTACATAGATGAAACACTATATCCAGTAGTGGAACATGAAGCCACAACTTGCTTCTCCAAAGAATGATCTATCTCCAATGCACTACAATGGAAGCCAATACAAGACTCCAAGAATCCAAGCTCCTTCTTTGAGTTATGAGGAGATATTTATAACAAATAAAAATTACCTCTGAGCTTCCTCATGACTCTTAAAATCCTATGAATATCCATATTCTATTCATAACTTATTACATTCCATATGTGACTATTCACATTCCACATGTGTCCCTTGGACTTCATTACATACCATTTATTACATCAGAAAAATTACATATGAGATGGTGCCTATATAAGACAAAAATAATAATGGGACAAATTCACATCAAATTCATAAGTCACTAGCTTCCTCATTTAGCTCATTTATAATGTAAGTTTTCCATGCCCAAAAGTCTGTTGAGATGAATTTTGTTAGTTTTAGTCTTTGAAACCTTCCTCCAATGATCAAAAATGCTCTTACAAAGTGATTTTAAGGTGTCAAAGTCAAATTTTGTCATTTCAGTGAGCCTTCAAGCAAAATTTGGTCACTAGGTATTAGGTCTAGGGTTTGTTTTCACTCCTTTCAAAGTTTTCCAAATGTCAGTCCATGTCACCATTTAGCTGAGTGTACCATCATTCAGAGGGTCCTCATCATCATGTCAGGTTCCAATGGGTCATTTTAGACCTTGTTCATGCTTCAATTGTGCCTAGATAAGCTTCATTTCCCTCTCCTAGGGTTTTGAAGGTAAGTTCTCTTGGATGGTTAAATTATCAGCAAAACTTGTATCCTGATGTTCATACACCTTCTCCTATCCTTAATGTACCTTATTAAACACTTCTCATCACTGATATCCCTCAAATTCTTCATTTTCGCACAAACCCTAGTTTCTTGCTACAACTTGACAATTTTCTAGGCTAGGCCTGTGTTCTTCCCTTTTGGACCCCTTCCCCTCACTCAATATTTGAAATTCCACTTTCCCCTGCTTCCTAACATCCCTCCCCACTTCCAAAAAGTTTCTCAAGAATTTAGAAACCCCTTATCCCCTTCATTTCACTTCATTTCAACAAATCCCCTGTTCCACATATCGGGATAGGTTTTACTCCAATGATGTTTTTGAGCAAGAAAAGATAAATTTTGGAAAACTAAGAGAGTTTTTTGTCCAAAATAGGCCAAGTAAGAGAAACCTCCTTCACTTTTTACACAGGTGTCATGGTTTTAGAGAAATTTCAAAAATACAATTGCCTCAGGAGAATTGATGCACCTCTGAAGTGACCTTGGGAAAATCAAGATTTCTCCTAGATTGGTTGGCCAAATGACTTTCTTGATGAGTCAAATTATAACTAGACACAAAGGGATTTCCAATACGCTATCATGAGCTCCATTTGGGGTTGAGGAAGACCTTCAAAAGTTGACTGAAACAACACTCTCCCTTTAGGCAGCCTCATTTTGTACATTTTGACCAGTCTTGGGAGATTTGATTTCTGACAGCGACAATGAACTCCAAATTGAAAATTTCAAGTTGTGTTGGAAAGTAGACTCAATAATATTTCCAACGAGCTATCCTACACCCAATTTGGACAAAGGGAAGGCCTCCAAAAGTGTCCCGCAAAAATCATGATGCGCCTGGGCATGGACGAGTTGCACTCATCCAGCGCGGCACACTGGGCAGTGATTTACAGTGTATTTTTATAACAGGTGCGATGCATTGAGGCAGCATGGCACACCTATGAGGTGGCATAGCACACAGGACTATAAGGCCTGAAATCACTCACATCTTCCTCAAAGACTCTAAAATTGCTAAATTCTTCATTACCCAAGTAAGTTAACACTCCTTCATGGCCAATGAATGAGTTTGTCTTAGTGTTTATGGTGATTTAATGGGAAAAAACTAAAACCCTAGCTCCTTGCATTGCTTGTTAAAAAACACTGCCTAAGGTTTACAAAATTTTATTTTTGCTGCTAAATTTCATTCCTATTATTTTCACTCCCTCACTCCCTCACTTCATTTTCTCCCTCCCTTTTCATTCATATTTACTCTTTTTATATTCCCCATATCTGTAAGACTACTTACCCTAATCCCTAATCTCATTACCCCAAACCGTAATTGCTATCCCAAAACCATAAATATCATTCCCTAAACCCTTTCACTCCCCAAAAACCCTATCAGCAAACCATCATGGAGCTCAAAAACATGAAGGCAAATCGACAAGTTGCCAAGAGGAGGAAGATCAAGTTGACAACACTTGAACAAGAAATTCAAGCTGATCATGAATCTTTGCTTGAGAGGATAAATATACACTTGAAAAGATGTTAGAGAAGGCAAAAAAAGAAAAAAAACATGTTGAGGCACATGGCATACCACTACTTGGCGTGAAACAAGGTGTACAAAACGAAAATCAGGATTTTCAAGGCCAAGTTGAAGAAAGCCATGAGGAAGAGAAAAGAGAAAGATAGACTCTAGATCTTGGTTGAGGCTTCCTTAGCCCAACACAGCACCTGATGGAGAACACTCAGCCCAAATTTCAAGAAATTTGGGAAACTTTTTACAATTTTTGAATTTTTGGCCTTAAAAATAGGTTTTTCTATCTAATGTGTCGCGCCACTTGGCGCGCGCTTTTTCTAGAGACCTCCTTTTGAGGAAAACTTAGAATTTTTGGATTTCGCATGGAAAAATATGAATTCCTTCACATGGCCAAGAAATTTTGACAAGTTTTGAGCTTCCGAAAGGGTCAAAAACAACACAAAAATGACCTTTCTGCCACTTTTTGGACACACAGGAGGTAGTGTTAGGCGAACTCATTGTTGGAGGGGAAAATGAATACCAAATTTAGAAATTCCACTTGTTCTGGAAATCAAACAGGAAAAAATTCCCAAAAATCTCACTTGGATCAAATTTGGTGCATGGGAAGGCCTCCAAAATTAGCTCCAAAGTAGCGCGGCGCAAAGGGACAAGAGCATGGTGCATAGGATGAAATTTGGTCATTTTGGCCAAAAAACTTTGCTTTTCACCTAGTTTCTTCACAGTTTGACTTTTCTCTTTCTAATAGTCGAAATCATGATGTAATTTAATGTGACTTGATGGATTTTGATGTAAAAATGATAAAATTTCACTCATGGAGGTAGATACATCATGAAAAGGTAGTTTGCAACTAAATGAATCAGTTTCCTAGGTTTTAGAGGCAAGCTGTTTCACTTCCTACTTTTTAGTTCTTAGTTTAGATCTTGTTAAAATAGCTCCTAAACTCATGAATTAGACCCCAAAATCCTAGCATGAGTTGCTTGATGCCTATATCTAGTAGCTTTTCAGTCATTGGTAAAGGTTGGACTCTTGTGAATGCTTTGAGCATTATTGGACATTGATTTCAGCAGTTTGGCTAAGGAATAGACCAGGGTTTGCAGCACTTTATGGGATTCTAGTGGCAACTTGATTTGGTATTGTGTTCCCTTCTGTAATCGCAAATTTACATGTGTTTTATGTATGCCATCATCTCTCTCTATTCATCTTAACTAAATGAAACAAGGATAAAGGTAGAATTCATTGAGTTGTAGTGCTCTACCTAGGGTTTTGTTTAGTTATTTATGTTTTCAGCTATTTGAAGAGGATCCCTAGGACTTTCATGCCCTCTCTAACTCTTCATTGGTCTGAAATCTCTCCATCTCACTCAATTTGAAGTACTAATCCATTTTCCTACCTCGCCCCATAGATATCTCTGCAAGATTGTGTCCATTCCCCGGACCCAAATATGCCTTTCACATTTGAGCCAGCAAACCCATATTAAATTCAATCAAACACCTCTTTACACATACCTAGCCTAAAATCAGTCTTAATATCAGTCATCTCAAGCTTTATTGACCATCTCTTCTGATATTGACAAGGAGAGAGCCCTCTCTCGACCTGGTAGGGCTAACTACCAGGTTAAGCATGGTTTGATGTTACCCTAGATGTTGCCTTTCTCAACTTGAGGTAGATTTAGGCCCTAACAGATTTGACCCGAAATGGAAAGTCCCTTTGTAACACATCTTCACCTCCAACGCCTCAATCAATATGGCCTTGGAGTTTGACTATACATTATTCCATAGCCATGAAAGTTTCATATGAGCTTTGATCAATGTAATGGCATACTGTAGAATAATGTCTTTGGTGACATCTAATCCTTCTGGGTCTAGTGCTTTCTCGATATACTTGATCTAATTCTTGACCTTCTGGAAGATTATTTCTCTACCTTTAATTTCTTCAAGTGTCCCTATTGAATCCTTCCCATGCTTCTATCTTAAATAATCAAGACCATTGTGTAGTCAATTATAAGTAGCACTTGTGCTAATAAACTATTTTCCAAGATGCATGTAGTTATGATGGTGGAGTCTCAATTTAACTCTATCTACCTCGGAAAAAATCCTATATTTCCTTTCCAAATGTTGTGGAGCATCTAGATACCTGAAAACCCACTCTTGAATATGGTTAACCACTATGTTTGCTACTTTCAGGAGTTTTACCATTTCCTATACTTTCTTATGAATTCCAGTGAGAGGATCCACCACTTCTTGTAGAAGTATCATCTCATCATATAATCAAGCCATGATATCCTCCATTTTTCCCTATTCCTCCTACATGGTTGACTACCATTATGTGGTGCTGAAGCTATATTATGATAATCATTTATTCTCTTCTACAATATGTTCCGCATGTTACTTCACCACAGCAACTTCTCTCGTTAATATAGCATTCTCATTCAACAAGTATTCACAGTTATCTTATGTTGATGTAGAAAAATCAACATTTTCCACCATGACTACTTTGGGATTCCTTCAGGTATTGGAAGTTATCACCTTCTATGTAGAAATTGAGGCTGTATTTTGAGGATCATATGAAAAGTACTTATGCCTATACTGCATGATCCTCTTCTTAATTTGATTAAATGTTACAATGCACACATCCATGACTCTCTCTGTGGGTGGAGGTGTGATTCCCATTTCTCCAAATGGAAGATGAACAATTGTGAGGGGAGGTTCCTCTAGAGAACATGTTTCATCATCCATGGGTTGGATGGTATCCTCTTCTTCCAACTCTTCCTATTTTATCTCTTGATTCAATTCTTCTTCTTCCAGTTTATGTGTTGCTTCTTCCTCTTGGGACTTCCTTTATTGTTCTTCTTTTATTCTTCTTCTCTCCTCTTCTTATTCTTGCTTCTTCTAAAGAAACTCATCTTTCTTCATCTTCTCATCTTCTTCCACTTATCTCCTCTCCCATTCTTCTCAAATAGCTCTTGTGTTCAAAGCATCAACTTTCCATTTAATGTTACTTTCTCATGTTGAATCATACCCGATCCTCTTCCTAGGAGCACTCTTTACTTGAGGGGCTTTATTTTATACCTCTTGCACCTACATGTCTTGAGTTGGTGGATCTTGGGGTGAAATGGTTTCCATCGTTGGATGTGCCTTTCTAACTGCATTGTTATAGTTCTTTACCTTCCATATTCTATTGTAGATATCAATGAATAACCCCAGTTGAAGTCAATCCTTTCACAATGATTCCTACACACACTCTCTTGGGATCATATCCATGAAAGTCTTTAGTTGTGAAGTGTAAGAAATCCAACTATTGTATTTCTATGGTTGTCAACTTGTGGCTCTTTAACTCGTACAATTTGATCATCAAAGGGAAAGTGGACCGAGGGGATTTCTTCCTCCTATTAACAACTCCTAACAGTCCCTCATCCAACTGATTTGTTACTTCCTACATGACCACCCTTTTGGTCCGTACCATGACATGAGATGAGAGGATATTTGAGAACCAAATCATCTTATGTGTGTACACTTAGGAGCTACAAACCAATTTGTGATATCCCATAGTGACTCCTACACTTGAATGGTCGTGCAAAGAGGATTAATATCAAATATCATATGAAATATAATTGCAGATAAGTTCTCATCTAATTTGTCATATGTGCCTCTAAAGCTTGATTTTGATACCCTGCAATGGAAGTACATCAGAAACTTGTCCTTAGGGGTCTAGTTGTAGTATAATGCTCTTAAATCATATTTTCATAGATCCCATCTAAAATAAATGCATACATATAGAGTCTTGGTGCATGGTTTTCCATTAAAGATGCTTTTCCCTGCCCAATATGAAGCTACAATTCAAATGAAAATATATTTTCCCAATTGAGACTTTACCATGGGATACCACAATATTGAGCATATATATCTAGGTTTCATCAAACACATCAACATTCTTGTGCCCATGGAACCGAAAACACATGGCTATCATATACTGATAGACACCATGATTCTATGATGTCACTTGTGTCAAGATCGGCCCATCTAGTGTCATAGTCATTGTTTGCATATTTTGTGGGTTGGAGCATCTTGTAGTATGTCTGCATACCTTCTCCATAATATGTGGTGAGATGACCACTAGTCTCACTATGAAGCACAAGATGAGAGTCATACATGTGTGTGATAATACACTCAATCATCTATGCACAAGTGATGACAAGGAATTTTCATGTGATCCTATACATTCTGGACCTATTAATATTAATGTATGCTTGCATGTCTTCCAAGTTCCTAGCAAACCTCTTCTACATGAATGTGTCTTTTATACTGCCCCATGTGACCTCTGTGGACTTATCGATGAAACATTGTGTGTCTACATAATTTGGAATGATCATCTTTGTTACTTCAACTAATTCCTTAGTGCATGCCTATAAAGTTTCTTTTGATTCCACTTTACATGGAGGTATGCCTCCAATAGATTATGAAAGGGTGATAATAATTGTACCTCGAACATGTGTTTGTGGGAGCACACTCATAATGACAATATTAACTTAATGCAACCAAACTATGCAGAAATATCTCATAAATCATGTACAAAGAGCCATCAAATGTAGCTACGCATGTAAATCCATCAACGACAACACACAATCCCTTGCATGGATAAGAAAATAGGCATGCAAACTAGGAGTGTGAACTTTCAAAGCACAGAGGAGAGTCAAGGATTATTTGGGGATTTGTAGTGCACTCGTGAACTCAAGCAAGAGAAGAAAACCATCAACGGTACACTAGTTCACTCTGAAGGGACAAAGGAGTGAGTTTTCAAGACTTCAAGCCTTCATAGTGTGCTCATTTTCTCAAGGACACAGAGAGGGCACATTAGTGCACTCTAGAGGGATGAAGGAACATGTCATTAGGCCTTCGTGGTGCACTCATGTGCTCAAGGGAGGGTCAATTTATTCGTGATGGAGTGTGCTTAGGAGGGAAACTTGATCGTTTTGGGCATAGTTCAAGGTTGATTGGGCTTCGAGTTCCAGAAGTGCACTCTGCACAAGGAAATATCAAGAACAAGTTTGACATCAATATTTCATGGTAGGAATGAGAAGAAGAAGGATTTGCAAGCTTATATGGAGCATGTCTCAATCATGGTTGAATATGAAAGTTTGAGGAATGTGAAGTGTTTCAACATGCGAAAACAAATTAACCCTTGTAGAATCAATATATACTTGTTAATAAATTGAAAGAGAAAGAAACACAAGCCAGAAAAGAAAGATCGATAGTGAAATCATGAAAGGAAATGAATATATTTGACATGCAAAAATTACTTGTAATGTAGGCTGATGAAGAGTTTCTTGATCCACAACTATGTGCCCAACCCATATGAAAATGATTATTCAAATGAATTATTAACTGGTTCAATTCAAAAGATTTTACATTAAAAATTGTTTCATACATGATCATCACTTGTTGACAACTGAAAGGATTAGTTAAGGGAAATTAAGTGGGATCCTATTTTCTAGTAGTGCACCCACATGCAACAAAGAGGCTCATTCATGCATCCAGGATGAGAGCATGTCTTCAACACAAAGGAGTGTGCTCAAGGAGGGTGCACTTGCTCAACATGTAGTGCACTCAAGGAGGGTGCATTTCTTCATCCTGAAGAAGTGTGCTCAACATAAGCACCTGCCTTCATCAAATTGGAATTCCCTTTTGCATTAAAGAAATATTTTTTTTTTTTTTTTTTCTTTTATGTGATTTTGAGTGCCTTTTGAATGTGTGCATGGTGAAAATGTTGGTTTCTAAGTGGACATAGGTCATGAGTTCACCTAACCATGGACTAGATCACATAAGTTCTTTTAAGAGTTAGGTGACAACAATTAGGAAACATTGACTTAGGAGGATGTGACAATTGGAGAAAACGAACGAATAACAAATCAAACAACAGGAGTATGCTAGGCGGATTGAAATGATGATTCATATAGGCTAACTTAGGAAAAAGAATTGGAGGGTCATTGTCGTAGCGAAAAAACTTGGCGACACACTCGGAGAACCCCAACTTCTCGGAAATGGTTTTGTTTAGGCACAAACTCTCAATTCTCTAGTATGTATTGATTCAATTAGAGATTTACCTCAGCACCCCACTCTTACCTAGTTAAAGATATAGCTTTTCTAGTTCCACTGCTTGGTGTAACACAACATAAAGCAAGCCATATCATTTTCATGTTGATGTAAGTAATGGTAATATAGTACTGCAAGTTAAAACAATCAGAGTATGATTTTGACATTTCTAGTGTTTCTTTGTCACTAGCAGGCCTTGATAGTAACCCATCAGAGCCTCTTCAGGAATGAAAATTTTGATTCGCTACCAGAAAGATTGGACAGTACCCTAGAAAATTCACTTGCTTCACCTCCTTGCACAGGAATCCTTTCTCTTCTATCACCCTTTATTTTTATTTCTTTTCCTTTTTCATAATAATGCGCATAGGAACCTATTATTTTTCAACAGGCAGAAGAGGGATCCCAACTTTTTGAGAGTAGAAGAGGTTGTTCCTTCAGTCACAAGTTTAATACCTATGATTCTTTGTTCACTAAACATTTTCCACGTGTCTTACTCTACTTGGATAGATAAGAAAGAACACAATATTCATAAATAGAACCAAGTGCAGGAATGAAAATCCTAAAGGGATGGGCACAATGGTTTGCTTGGAGCTTCTCGGCTAAAGGATCGTGTTTTCCATTAGAAAATAATTAACTCGAAATATGTAAACCAAAACAAATAACAGGGGGACAGATAAGCCAAGGGTTGTGTAGTACCATAGATTTCCTTTCACAAAAGGTTTAGCCACATCATCTTGAATATCAAAACATGGTTTATTCGAAGATAGATAAAATTGAAAGAGTAAAACAGGAACACAAAGGAGGAATTCAATGCATATAACTAAGTGCAACCTATCCTTTCTTAGACTGAATAGTATAGGGTTGGGTCATATGAAATGGAACTTCCAATGCAACCATATAAGCTACTCCCAACCTTTGGGTTGAAGGATGAGATCATGTGAAATTAAAATACAATGTTGTGTGGTGAAAAGGAAAAACCATGCAAACATATGCACTAACATAAAGAGACAAGAAGTGCAATCACAACGATGTAGCACACTCGACTTCTTTATCAAATCAAATACGCCAAAATAGAAGTAATCAGCAAGACTGTGGCCATAAAAGACCTGATGAAGTACATGAAAGTAGAAGCCATGAGACATGGGTATAGACTGATAAGATTCTTCTAGGGAATCTGCATAGGACCGGGGAAATAACCTTTGGGAAAACTATGACTAGAAAAACTTATTAAATACAAATCCTCATCATAAGCAACATTAACAGGTTGACCATAATCCATGTTGTCGTGTGAGTGATATTATTTGATCAATGATGCAGAATATAGGTTAGATTGAAATATTTGACATTCATTAAAATCACTCTCTGTTTCCACATCACGGATTCAATATTTGCTTGAGGTGGGATGTAGCAGTGGGGGTTGAATAGTGAAATTAAACTTTCTTCCCTAAGGGTTGAAAAAATGTATGTGAAAAAAATGAGCATCCCTCAAGAGAGAGTCGACATCTCACGTGATGACATTAGTGACAAAATTATGAAAAAGAATCATGAACTGACTAAAATCACAAATATTGTCGAGGTGACAGAAACCTAATGTTCGCGCCCATTTTTGTCTCTACTTTCTTACCCTTTTACTCCTATTTTTACCCCTTTTTTACCTATAAATGTACCTCTTTTCACCTACTATGCCACTCCATTCACTGTTAAAACTTTGCCATCACATAACTAAAGGTAAAAACATTTATTTGACATTATTTCAGTGTTTGTGGTTGAATTTAGGTAGATTGTAGAGTCATGCTATTAAAATATTCCTATCTATTTTTGGGCTCCTAGCTCTCAAGGTTATTGACATGGAATGACAGATTAAGTACCAGGATGGAGGATGAGGTGGTGGATGCTTTGTCATCTAAGCACTACTACTATTATGTACTTAAAACCTTGTTTCCAGACCCATACTCAAGGTGGCAGTCGACAGGTGGCAATTCCTTATGGTGAAGTATAAACAGTTTGTGAGATCTTCTGAAATCTCATGCCCTGATATCTTTGTGGCCAGAGATAGAAGCAGTTTATCCAGAGATAGGAGTTGTTTATCCAGGTAGAAGTGTTTTGTCAAGCTACATGCAGCTGATTCGAAGAGATCATACAGTCCAAGATTAGTTGTTAGTTAGCGGGTTGCCATGTTAAGGTATATTTTGTTAAGTTTTGTACTTGTCGATTGCCTCTTAAAAGGGCTGATGAAATTGAAATCAGGGGGTTAAGCAATGAAGACAATGTAATGTCCTGTTGTTGTTAATTTTTAAAAACTTTGTTTCAGAAGATATTAAACTATGCATGACTGCATCTAAGCTTTGAATTAAATCAATTTCGGCGTTATCTTGTTGTAAGTCATGGTATTTTTGCTTTGATCTACATTTTACTGAATTAGATTAGCTTTCTCCAGGCGTGGCAGGGCCCACCACAACTAGAACCGAGCTTCATAGTTAGAGTAGATTTAGGAAATTGTTACTGTGTGATTTCTCATAGTTTAGCTTACATTTATCTGAATTTCGAATGGTTTGATCAGTGGAGTGTTTGAATGTTCATTTTTGATCTTATAACTGAGCTTTTTATTGGTCCATAGACATTAAGTGATTGTCCACATTAATGATTCATTGCTATGAAGAATGTTTTTATTGAAACATGGCATTGTTAATCATTATGATTAAAACCAAATATTGCATAATTATTTGAAAACGCATACTCTGTTATCTTTATGAATGAGTGGGCATCAATTCATCAGTATAGAACAGTTAAGAATATCATTGCAATGGAATGTAATTTGGAGTTGTAGTTAACGTTTTTACATTGGAATGACTTCTAATTGAGAATACATGTGTTTGAGTCATGTAGTTAATAATAGAATGATTTTGATTGAAGAAGAGTGTTTCTCATATAGTTAGAAGCTTGAACAATTGTTTCATACCCGAGTTTTGTAGTAAGGAATTTTGAGTTCGATTAGAATAGTTCTGTTTTCCATTAGGTACAGTTTGAAACGGTAGTTACAACATTTGATTTCAATTAGGAGTAGTCTAGGTTTGAATTGGCATTGCAATTGAAGTAATTTAGTCTTGAATTGGTCATTGCAGCAATTTAAATAAGAGTAATTTAGTTTTCCATTGAACGTAACTTAAATTGGTAGTACAATGTTTCGAATTCAATTAGAATAATGCTATTTCCCACTAGGTACAATTTGAATTTCGATTTCAAATAGAAAGTGTTTTCATTCTGCCAGTTCGATTTTCATTAAGAGTGAATATTTTTCATTTCGATTGAGCATTTCATGAGAGTGATTTTTCTTTACAATAGATACAATTTGAGTGAGAGTGATTTTGGGACAAGTTGATTGTGTGTGAAAATGGAGAAGATCTGAATTATGTCAAGTATTTTATCAGTTAGAATAAGTAGTTTGAGTATCTGAATTGAGTCATATGAGTTTTGCATTATTCATAGCAAGCCTGTGTTTGATATAAGTCTCTTTGAAAGAATGAAACAGGTTTAGAGAAGGGATGGTGTTCTGTAGGGTTTGATGAACAAATAAACATATTGAGTTTCATAAGTTGGGTATGATTTCTTTGAGTGTTACATATTGGATTCTTTAAAGTAGATGGAAGAGTTCTCTTAATTAGACAAGAGGGTTTTTTAATTGTTTGAGTAGGTGAAGGAGTTTTTAATATGAGTAATTAGGATTCCACACTTAGAAATTCATTATGAAGGAAATCACATACTCTTCATTTAGATCTTGAACCAATACGTAGTGCAACTTGTGTTTACGATTCCTGGTTGATAATTAAATATTAGGAGCTTTAAATGACTAATTAAACTCCCAACACCTAACATAACTTTGAATTCTACGCAAACATGATTAGTTTCTTATTGAAAAAGAGTCATTATTCTGATTATGAGATTCAAATGAGAATTAAGGTTAATCGGACAAATTTTTGAGATTACCGCAAAAATCTTGATTCCTCAATGATAAGCATGTCATCTTCTTGATCAGAAGGAGTTATGCCTAAAAGAAAATCCTTGATAATCGCATAAAACTCCAATTGGAATTGTTGCATATCTAAATCTTCTTGTAGGAACAAATATTCATCCACGTTACTTGAACAATCATTGCCATATAATTTACAGAATGGTTTTCCAAGGATTCAACATATTTAATGGGTAAACGATTGACTAATGGGATATGAAGATTTGAAGATGGTTGATTGATAAGATCAAGTGAATCACCATCAGGGGAAATATGTGAAAGAAAAATTAATTCTTCATCAGCAAACTGATCTTCCAATTTAGTGATTGGTTGAGGTTAAAAACATGGAACATCAAAAGGAAGGGAACATGGGAGAAAAGTAATATCTAGTTCTTCCTTGGGATGTTGAAATTCTTTTTTATCAAGAAGACATAATGGATCATATTCAAAATATTTTCTTGACATCTAGACTGAGAAATGAAACTTCTCATCTAATAACTACCATTCCACATCCTCATTTGGGACTCATAACAAAGATGAAGGAATATGTTAGCAAAATGTTCAAGAAATTCATTTGATTCCATTCTAGTTTGATCAATTTCATTAAGAACATATTGATATTCATATTTGTTGAAGACACAACAAAGCTTGTAAACCAATTGTTTAAAACATGAGATAGAAGCAGTGGGTAGAGAATAGCACCATTGCTTTTCCTGACCATCCAATGTAAGGGTAAACAACTACGTGAGGATTTCTTTGTTATAGAAACCACTTGAAAAACAAAATTGAACAATCTCAATTGCATAATCAAGGATGGTTTTCATACCCTTTCCGTCAAATTTAAGTCATGACAAGTTATGTAAAAAATGCATGGTGATAGAAAGATCTAAATATTCTGAAAAACACCTTGGGATTATGGTATGGGATGAATCCATTAAAGGTAAGAGACTCAAACACACTTCACAGGCTAAACTTTTCATGGCCCTCCTCTTAGCTCCAAAAATGTTGACAGTGTTGGATGCTACCAACATTGCAATGGGATCTCCCCGATGTGAATTCCCAATTAGACCTCACACCATTTGGTGTAGGATTCCCATCTAGTCATATTGTCTAACCACCATTGGAAAGCATTCAAATATATGCCTTGGTTATGATTACATTTAAAAGAATGCAACACCTCTTTAGGATAGAAAGTATGTAAGCTCTGTGAGACACCCAATGTAAGGTGCACAAGGGATACTTCCACAACTATTAAAGGAAAACAAGATTCCGATTAGAAAATTAATAGTACTATCCTAAAGGGGGGCCTAAGAAGGAGGAGAATGGATTTTTGATTACCTAAATATTAGTCCACATAACAAAAAACAATCATTAAAGCATAACAACACTTATTCAATAACAACCATAGCTAAGAAACGAAATAGATCATTAACTTAGTATGTAATTAAAGCAACATATACCATGAACATAACAAGAATAGTGCTACTATAGCTGTGAAATATGTATGAAGAAGTACTGCCTCATAAAGCTTTTGATTAAGAATGAAAGATCCCAAGTACATTGTTACATAGATGAAACACTATATCCAGTAGTGGAACATGAATCCATAAATTGATTCTCCAAATAATGATCTATCTCTTATGCACTACAAGAGAAGCCAAGGAAAGAATCAAAGAATCCAAGCCCCTTCTTTGAGTTATGAGGAGCTATTTATAACAAATAAAAATAAACTTTGAGATTCCTCATGACTCTTCAACTGTTATGGTTATTAATATTACATTCTTGACTTATTACATTCCATATGTGACTATTCACTTTCCACATGTGTCCCTTGGACTTCATTACATACCATTTATTACATAAGACAAATTACATATGAGACGATCGCTATATAAGAGTAAAATAATAATGGGACAAATTCTAATCAAATTGGTAAGTCATTAGCCTCCTCTGAAGCTCATTTTTAATGTAAGTGTGTCATTCCCTGAACTCCATTGAGATGGATTTGACACAAACTAGGAAGTCCCTTATGTAATGCATATTCACCTCCAGTACCTCCGTTAGTATGGTGTTATTGTTTGAATGAACATTATTCCATAGCCATGAAAGTTTCATATGAGATTTAACCTCTTTGATGGCTTACTATAGAATAATTTCCGTGGTGACCTCCAAGCCTTCATGTTTTGTTGCTTGCTTAATCTTCTCGATGTATTTCCTATTTTCCTTGAAGATGATTTATCTATCTCTAATTAATTCAAGTGTCACTATTGAAGGCACAATTTTCTTCTATGCTAAAGAATCAAAACTATTGTGCAGTCAATTATAAGCAGTAATTGTACTAATCAATTGTTCTCCAAGATGCATGTAGTTCTGATGGTGGATTTTCATCTAAACTCTATCTATCTCGACGAAAATGATGTTTTTCCTTTCCAAATGTTATAAAGCATCTAGATACTTGAAAACCCACTCCTAAAGATGGCCAAGCACTTTTTTTTCTACTTTCAGGAGTTTTACCACTTCCTGTGCTTTCTTCTGAATGCCAACGAGAGGAGCCACCACTTATTACAGAATTATTATCTCATCATATAGTCACGCCATGGTATCCCCTATTGGCCCCAATTCCTCCTGCATGGCTAACTATTATTCTAAGGTCTTGAATCATTGTGATGATAACCATTGATTCTCTGCCGCGGGATGTTCTGCATGTTGCTTCACCACAACAAGTTCTCTCCTCAATTTAGCATTCGCATTCAACAAGTATTCAAAGTTATCCTGTGTCGTTGCAGAAAAGGAAACATTTTCCGCAATGATTTATTTTTTATTCCTTTTGGTATTAGCAGTTATCACCTTCTATATAGAAATTGAGACTAGATTCTGAGGATCATTCAGAAAATGTTTATGCCTCTGCTACATGAACCTCTTCTTAAGCTGATAAAAAATTACACTACCCACATCCATGACTCTCTCCACAAGTGGAGGTGTTGTTCCCATTTCTCCAAATGAAAGATGATCACCTATCAGGGGAGGTTCCTCTAGAGAATAGGGTTCATCATCCATGGGTTGGATGGTATCCTCATCCTCTAAATATTTCTCTAATATCTCTGGATTCAATTGTTCTTCTTCCAATCATGGTACTACTTCTTTCTCCTAGGATTTCCTTTGTTGTTCTTCTTTTATTGTTTTCCTCTCCTCTTCTTCGTCTTCCTACTTCTAAAGAAACTCATCTTGGTTCCTATTACCCTATCCTTATTCCTTTCTATTCTCCTATCCTTCTCGAATAACTCCTATGTTCAAAGCATCAACTTTCCATTTCTTGCTTCTTTATCCTATCAATTCATACATGATCATCTACCTAAGAGTATTATTTACTTGAGGGGTTGTCTCTTCTGCCTCCTACACCTGCATGTCTTGAGCTAGTGGATCTTGGCATGGACTTGTCTCAATCCTTGGATGTGCCTTTCTCACTACATTATACAAGTTATTTACCTTCTCATCTTCTATTACAGATATCAATAAATAATCCCAATCGAAACCGGTGCTTTCACAATTTTTCTTGCACACTCTCTTGGGATCATATCCATGAAACTCTTTAGTTTTTAAGTGCCTGTGATCCATCTCTTGTATTTCTGTTGTTGTTGCCTTTTGGCTCTCTAACTCATATAATCCAATCCTTAAAGCGAAGGTGGGCCAAGTGGCTTTCTTCTTCCTGTGAAAAGGTCCTATCAATCCATTATCCAATTGATTTGCTACTTCCTGTATGACCACCTGATTTTTCACATATCATGGCATGAGATGAGGGGATATCTGACAACCAAAATATTTTATGTATGTACCCTCAAGAGATGGAAATCAATATGTGATATCCCATAGTGACTCCTTCACTTGATCGGTTATGCAAGGACGATCAATATTGATTATTATGTGAAATATAACTGAAAAGAAGTGCTCAACCAATTTATCATATGTACCTTTGAATCTTGATTATGATAACACCCTACAATGGAAATACACAACAAAAATGTCCTCAAGGGTTTAGTTCTAATATAATGCTAGGAAAGCAAATTGATCACAGATTATATCTAAAAGAAACGCAAACATATAGAATTGTGCTGCCTAGTTTTCCCTTAAATATGCTTTTACCCAACCCACATGACACTGCAATTCAAATGACATTATATCTACCCAGTTGAAGACTTTACCACAAGTTACCACCATATTGAGCATATAGATGTAGTTTTCCTCAAACACCTCAGTGTGCTAGTGCGCATACAACTGAAAACACACGACTATGAGATACTGATATAAATATATGAGAATCTTAGTCAGATAGACTGCATATGGGCGATGGTGAAACTTATAAAGCTCTTGACACCATGATTTTATGATGTCACTTGTGTCAAGATTATCCCATATGGTGTAAAAGTCAGTGTTTGCATATTTTGTGGGCCTGAGCAACTTGTAGTACGTCTACATATATTCTCCATAATAGGTGGCGGGCTGATCACCACTCTCACTATGAAGCACAAGATGAGATTCATGCATGTGTGTGATAATCTAGTCAATCACCTTTGCACAACCGATGACTACGAATCTCCATGTAATCCTACACATTCTGGACCTCTTAATATTGATGTATGCTTGCACATCTTCCAATAGCAAACCTATTCTATATGAATGTGTCTTTTATACTGCCCCATGTGACCTCCATGGACAAATCAATGAAGCACTATGTGTCTACATAAATGTGAATGGTTGGATTTGTTACTTCAATTGCTTCCTTAGTTCTTTCCTCTGAGGTTTTTTTGGAGGCGACTTTAGGGGGAGGCATGGATCCAACAAATGATGAAAGGGTGACAATACTTGTAGCTTGAACACCAAATTGTGGCAACATACTCATAATGACAATATTAGCTTAATGCAACCTAACTATGCAACAATATCTAATAAATCATGTACAAAGGGCCATCAAATGTAATTGAACATGTAAATCTATCAAAGACAACATACAATCACTTGCATAAATAAGAAAATAGGCATGCAAACTAGGAGGGCACAGTTTCAAAGCACAAAGGAGAGTTAAGGATCATTCGGGGCTTTGCAATGCACTCATGTTCTCAAGCAATAGCATAAATTCATCAACGGCACACTAGTGGACTCTGAAGGGACAAAGGAGTGAGTTGTTCGGCCTTCAGGTCTTCACAGTGCGCCTGTTTTATGAAGGAGATAGAGAGGGCACACTAGCACACTCCAAAGGGACAAAGAAACGTGTCTTTAGGCCTTCAGGCCTTTAAGGTGCCCTCATGTGCTCAAAGGCAAGGGGGGTGCATTGGCACATACCAAAGAGATGAAGGAAATGTTGGCATTATGATACAGGTGTTGTCCTTAATGGAAACTCACTCAGATGAAAGTTCATAGTGCAGCAGGACAACAACAAAGTATTACTGATCAGACTCCAAAGAATGAAGAAAGAGAGGTATATGCTGGTTCACTTTGTGCAAGGCACGTATACATGTGGTTTAATAGAACAAAAGTATCATATAACGTATACATGCACTTTCATAGGAGGATAAGCACATACATGTTGGAAAACCAAGTTTTTGGTCCAAGATATTTGATCCAAGGTATTTTGGTCCAAGGTAATTGGTCCGAGGCATTTGGTCCAAGGTATTGACCCTAGGTATTGGGTCCAAGGTATTGGTCCTAAGTGGTTTTGGTCCAAGGTATTGAGAAATGCCTAAGAGTATATAAGTAGGAGAAGATCATTAGGCCAAAGTGTGAAAGTATTGAATAACTTCTGAAGTTTTAGATCATATATGCAGGTTATGAGCTTCTGATGCATTTCTTGATCTGATCTAAGGATGCACCCATGTGGTTGATGATGGTTGATGGATCAAGATCTTAAATTCTAAATTATTATCATTATGTGGTTTGATCATGGATAGTCTAGATCTGAATACTGACGCATGTTTTGTTCTGTAAATGATATGATCTGGGTATGACTGAAGTCTGAAATATCTGTGAAGTTTTAAGTTAGCATTTGCAGATATGTACGTTGTTTTGCTTTGATAAAATATCTTATACACGTTGGTTTGACACATCAAAGTAGCATATACCCTGATGTTTGAAGTTACAGTTGGTTCTGCTTGTTGATGCAGAGTTCTAGGTTTTTCTTTATGTTCTGGTGACTGCATTCTAGTGACAGTGTTTAGATTGATTCATTATGATTTGCTTTAGTGATGATGGATGAGATCTAATGATGGATCAAGATCATAATGACTAATCATTATGTGATCTGATGGGCTAGATCTGATTGCTAACTCATTTTTTATCCTTTATATTTGATGATTTGGGTATGTCTAAAGTCGGGAAGTGTAGCGAAGTTATAAGTAAGTATTTGCAGATCTATACGCTGGTTCACTTTGATCAAGTTGTGTATACACACTGGTTGGGTTGTTCCAAGTTGTGTATACACTCTGATGCATGATTTTTGAGGTTACAGCTAGTTCTAGATGATGGTGTAGGGTTCTGGGTTCAGCACAGTGTTCTGGTGTCAGTGATCTGATTGTTTAGATTAACTGAATATTAGTTGATGCAATTTAAGTTTAAAAGGCTTTGATGGGTCCAGTATGAAAGTTTGATGAAACATGGCCTTCAGCTTGTGGTGTTGTGATCCAAGAGTATCCAGTCTGAAAATTCATGAAACGTGGTCCCTGGTGGGAGAGCGGAGTTTTTTGTAGGCTGGCACCTATGTACTAGTAAACATATTGGCTAGTACAAGAGCTAGGGGATTATAGCTCCCTTCTAGTAGAGGCTGGAAAATGAGAGAAGGTTGTAACTTTCGGTAGGTAGAAACCTACGTATTGGTATGAGTCTGCACGAGTACAAGATTGTAAACAAATTTTCTTATTATTAAAAGAAGACAAAGACGACAGCAGCAGGTGGTTTTTACCCACATTGGGTTTCCACCTTAAATCTTGGTGTTCATGTGTGTTTCTTATGTGTGATTCTTTATTCTGCTTTTACTGTACTGTCTAATAAATCTATGATATACTAGTTTAAGCTCAACACATGATAAACTATCTAAATCACAAGTTCTCTGCATATACGCTGGTTTCTTTAAGCACAGTCGCATGTACATGCTAGTTCACTTCACTGAAGTAGCGTATATAAATCTATTTTGGAAATAAAATTATTGATCTAATAATACTGATTCACCCCCCTCTCAGTATTATTTCCAACAATTGGTATCAGAGCAGGTCCTTCAGAAGAAGCTTGATCGCTTGAAGGGAGATCCATCAACATGAATAATCAAGAAAGCATGGGATCCATCAGACCATCAATCTTCGATGGAAGCAACTTTGTTTATTGGAAAATAAGAACCACATCCTATCTACAATCGGTTGGAACAGATGTCTGGGAAATTGTGGAAGGAGGATATACATTTCCAACAACAGTTCCTACAAATACAACAGGTAAAAAGAAATATGAAAACAATGCCAAAGTTGTCAATACTTTATTGGGAAGTTTGTCACAATCAGAGTTTTTCAAAGTCATGCAACTTAAATTAGCTAAATAAATATGGGACAAAATCGTTCTGAGCTATGAAGGATACTCTTAGGTAAAACATGCTAAGCTTCAAACTCTCAGAATTCAGTATGAAACTCTTAAGATGCATAGTGATGAAAGAATAGCTAGTTACTTCCTACGTATAGATGAGGTTGTCAATTGTATGAAGAATATGGGTGAAGAAATTAAGGAAGTTACCTTAGTTGAGAAAGTTTTGAGATCATTCTCTACTAAATTTGAATCCAAAGTGTCTGCCATAGAAGAAAAACAGGATTTGCAAAATATCACTATGACGCAGCTTCATGGAATATTAACTACCTTTGAGACAAGAAAAGGAGGACCACCAAATATGAGAGAAGCTACATTCAAAGCTTTAGCAAAAGGAGAGGAAGAGCACAATGAATCAGGACATATTTCAAAAGAAGAAGGTGAGGTAAACTTTGTCAAAAAGCTTCAACGGGGTTTTGGAAGGTTTAGGGGTAAGTTACCCTTCAAATGGTTTTGTTGTGGCAGAGTCAGTCATCATGTTTCCAGATGTCCTCATAAAGATAAATTTGAAAAAGGAAAGGAATATACAAAAGGGAATAGAAAACAAGTTGTGAATAAAATGAGTTACTATATTCATGAATATAGCGATGGTTTATCTAATAGTGATGAAGATGAAACTGGACAAGATTACAAACTTCTCATGGCTTATGACGATGATAATTTTTTGGATGCTTTAGAAGAAGATTACCTTCATGAAGAAATATCTAAACTCAAAATATTTTAGAAGAAAATAATATGATTATAGATACCTTGACATACCAACTTGCTAAAAAAGAAAAACACAATGAAAAACTTGAATGTGAAATTGTGGGTCTAAGAAAGAATCTTGAGAAAACGAAATCTCTCAATCTTAGATTTGCTTAAGGATCAGAAACTTTAAATGAAATTATCAATGTTCAACATTCTCCTCTGATAAAGACAGGTCTTGGATATACTAAAGAAGCATCTCAATCATAGAAGTCGTCAATCTCCACCAAAAGCTATCTTGATGCAGCAAAGACCAGTGAACAATATGACAATCATCAGCAAAAGCATAAAGCAAATCACCAAGTAATTCAGAGTCAATTTACTCCAAGGATGAATAGAAGCCACAACCAACCTCAGGTATATCATACTCAATTCGCTCGAAGGATGAATATCAAAAACTACAATCATCAGGTCAATAGATTCGATAAACGTAGGAGCTTTAATGGGCAATGTTTTTCATGTCAAAATTTCAGACACAAAGATGCTCAACGTGTTTCTTACAAAACCATCATGACTAGAGAAGCACGAAATCAAAGGAATGTAACAGGGATCAAGAAAAGTTCCTATAATAACTTTTCTCTTCTTGAAAATGAAATAGAATGCTCAGTCTATAACAACTTTTGTTATGAAGAATCTGAATGCAGGAGAAAATTTCCGCAAACATCTCAAAAGGAGCAAACTCCATTAAATCCCAAGATATGGAGAAGGAAATAATCTCAAACAGAAAGATGTGGTATAGCCTTGTATGTAGAAGGAGAAGAAAATCAGTGGTATATCGATAGTGGATGCTCAAAACACATGACAGGTGACAAAGAAAAACATCACTCATATAATGCCTTAGAAATGGAAAAGAATGTCTCATTTGGAAATGACACTCCTGCTGTCATAAAAGGTAAAGGCTCTGTTTTCTTGAAAGAAAAGGTTAAAGCTGGAAATGTTATGTATGTAGACGGTTTAAAGCGAAACCTATTGAGTGTCAGTCAAATGTGTAATGAAGGAAATGAAGTAGTGTTTCTATCAAACGGATGTGTTGTTTATGAGCTTGATACAGGAGAGACCGTGATCAAAGGTACAAGAACTTCAAACAACTTATGCATACTCAAGGGAGGACAACAACAGTGCTTTCTAAGAAAAAATGATGAGAACTGGTTGTGGCATAGAAAATTAGGACATATAAGCTTTTCTCAAATAAGAAAAGCATGCAGATTCAAGGCTGTTCGTGATCTTCCAGATATCAGCATACAAAAAAATACAGTATGCAAATCATGTCAAATCAGCAAGCAAACCAAATTTCACTTCATGGAAAAATAAGGATCAGCTAGTAAGCCTCTTGAACTTGTCCATACTGATTTATGTGGACCATCAAGGAAAAAGTCACCTCGTGGAGAAGAATACTTTATTTTGTTCATCGATGATTTTTCCATAATGTGTTGGATAGGTCTTCTAAAGCATAAAGATGAAGCTTTTAAAAAGTTCCAAGCCTTCAAAGCTTTGGTTGAAAATGAATCAAATCGAAAAATGAAATGCCTCAGATCTGATCGAGGAAGGGAATTTACCTTGGATGAACTCTTTGACTTTTGTGAACAACATGGAATAAAAAGGCAATTCTCCAAGGACTCCCTTGCAAAATGGTGTGGTATAAGGAATGAAAAGAATAGTTCAACAAGTGGCTCGAGTTATGCTAGATGAATCTGGAACTCCGGCAACCTTTTGGGGTGAATCTGCATTCTTTGCCGTAACTATTCTCAACCAAGTAAATTTTCGGGTAAACAACACTCAAACTTCACATGAACTTTGGTATGGTAAGACTCCTACTGTAAAATACTTTAAAGTTTTTGGAAGCAAATGTTATATCAAAAGGATTGATGAAAAACTTGGTAAGTTTGAACCCAGAGCAGATGAAGGTATTCTTCTTGGTTATTCTTCCAAAAGTAAAGGATATAAATGTTGTAATAAAAGACTAGGAAAAATTGTTGAAAGCATTGATGTTGTAGTTGATGAAGCATGCAAAAATCCAAAACATATAGAATCAACGGAAGATTATGACAATGAAGAAGAAGGGGATTAGTTTCCCACATCAAATCAAAATCATATTGAAGAAGAAACCAAGAAGCACAAAAGGAGGAAATAATGGTAGAAGAAAAGACTTCGTCCAAGTATGTTCAGAAAAATCATCCAGAAGCTCAAATTCTAGGGGAAAAAGAGGTAGGTGTACAGACAAGAAGAACTATTATAGGTACCTCAAGCTATCTAGCATTACTGTCGTCCACCAAACCTAAAAATGTAAAAGATGCATGCAAAGATGAATGTTGGATCAAGGCCATGGATGAAGAACTTGAGAAAATTGAAAAAAATGATACTTTGGAATTAGTTCCTAGACCTCATGATAAAAATATTATAGGAACTAAATGGATATTCAAAAACAAGTTGAATGAAAATGGAGAAGTCATTAGAAACAAGGCCAGACTTGTTTGTAAAGGGTATGCTGAACAAGAAGGTATAGATTTTGAAGAAACTTTTGCACCTGTTGCCAGACTTGAAGCCATAAGGATGTTTCTTGCTCTTTCTAGCTTTCAAAAATTCAGAGTACACCAAATGGATGTAAAATCAGCCTTCCTAAATGGAGATTTAGAAGAAGAAGTTTATATTGAATAGCCAGAAGGATTCATTCTTGGAAATGATGCAAAACTTGCATGCAGACTCAAAAAGGCCCTCTATTATCTGAAACACGCTCCAAGGGCCTGGTATTACTGACTTGACAAATATCTACACCAACAAGGTTTTACAAAAGTTTCAACAGATAACAATCTATATATAAAGATTGAAATTGATAAATTGTTAATTATTATTGTTTATGTTGATGATATCATTTTGGTAGCAACGAAGAGTCCATGAGTTAGAATTTTGCTTCAGTAATGCAGCAAGAATTTGAAATTTCCTTGCTTGGTGAACTTACTTATTTTCTTGGTCTTCAAGTTCAACAAAACAAAGATGGTACCTTTCTTTCACAAACCAAATATCTCAAACAGGTCTTGAAAAGGTATGGAATAGAATATTCTAAACTGGTATGTACCCCAATGGTAACAGGATGCAGTCTTAGCTCAAATGATGACTCAATAGCAGTACATCAACCAACTTACATATCCATGATTGGCAGTCTGCTTTATCTAACAGGTACCCGACCTGACATCATGCATGCAGTAGGAATAGTTGGAATATTCCAAGAAAATCCAAAGGAATCACACCTTCAGGCAGTCAAAATAATTTTCAAATATCTTCAAGGAACCCAGGACTTTGGTTTATGGTATCCTAGAGATGCAGATCTTACTCTTCATGCATATATAAATGTAGACTGGGCAGGAAGTGTTGATGACAGAAGAAGCACCAGTGGTGGTGCATTCTATATGGGTTCTAGGTTAGTGTCTTGGTTCAGCAAGAAACAAAGTTCAATTTCTTTATCCACAGCTGAACCAGAATATGTGGTTGCTGAATCTTGCTGCACACAACTACTTTGGATGATGCAAACCTTGCAAGACATTCATATCACATATACTCCACCCATCTCCATTCTATGTGATAACACAAGTGCCATCAGTATTTCAAAGAATTCGTTCATGCACTCCAAGACCAAGCACATACCCATCAAATACCATTTTCTACATGAACAAGTGCTTGAACAAAAGGTCAAATTCGAGTATATTCCCCCCAAAGAATAGGTTGTTGATATATTCACTAAACCACTGCCTAGAGAAACATTTGAATATCTCAAACAAAAGTTGGGAGTAGTTGCTGCATCATCCTGCTATTAAATCTAATTTTTCAGAGAAAGGTTATTATACGCGTGTGTCATGAAGTATAGTCGCGTACACACACGGGTTTCTGTGGGCCAAGGGGCGTATATGTTTTTCGGACAATAAAAACAGTGGGGCAGGCTCTGATATGGGTTCAGGGTGAGCATTAGCCTTCACTCACATTCTGCATTGTTGGCATTATGGTTGCTGAGTCCAACTATGGCTTTAGATATTTATACTTTTTGTTACTTAAGTCATGTAAAAGTCTTGGGTGTGATATGTCTTCTCATACATTTGAATGAGTCCTATTGGACAAATGATGCAATTTGCATCCCCACTTTGCATAGGATGGATGATGTAAATATATTTATGTCATGTAAACAATTGGTATATCCCCACTTGATTGGGTGGATGAGTCAAATTTGATATATCTCCACTTGGTTGGCATATGGATGTATGTATGCATGATTGGTGATAGGAAGGTCATACTCACATAATTGAGTTATAGAGTCATGTTATTCTTTTGGAGAATATTTTTGCAGACTTTTCTTGTGCTCAAGGGGAGCATGGGAGCTCAATCAGAGAATTCAGCATGTACTCAGGGGGAGCATGAACAACAAAGGGGAGAGAATATCTTGATCCACCCTTTTACTTTCATGCCAAAAGGGGGAGAGTGTCTTGGTGTTGTTGTTGCTAGAAAGTCCAAAGGGGGAGATTTTTGGCATTATGATATAGGTGTTGTCCTTGATGGAAACTCACTAAGATGAAAGTTCACATTGCAGCATGTCAACAACAAAGGATTACAGATCAGACTCCAAAGAATGAAGAAAGAGAGGTATACACTGGTTCACTTTGTCCAAGGCGCATATACACGCGGTTTAACAGAAGAAAAGTAGTGTATAACGTATACACGCACTTTCACAAGAGGAAAAGTGCATACATGTTGGAAAACGAAGTTTTGGGTCCAAGGTATTTGATCCAAGGTATTTTGGTTCAAGCTAATTGGTCCAAGGCATTTTGTCCAAGGTATTGACCCTAGGTATTGGGTCCAAGGTATTGGTCGTAAGTGGTTTTGGTCCAAGGTATTGTGAAAGGCCTAAGAATATATAACGAGGAGAAGATCATTATGCCATCGTGTGCAAGTATTGAATATCTTCTGAAGTGTTAGATCATATATGCAGGTTATGAGCTTCTGATGCATTGCTTGATCTTATCTAAAGATGCACCCATGTGGTTGATGATGGTTGATGGATTAGGATCATAAAGTCTAAATGTATTATCATTATGTGGTTTGATCATGAACAGTCTAGATCTCAATACTGACGCATGTTTTATTCTGTAAATGATATGATCTGGGTATGACTGAAGTCTGAAATATCTGTGACTTTTTAGGTTAGCATTTACAGATACGTACATTGTTTCACTTTGATAAAACAACGTATACACACTGGTTCGACACATTGAAGTAGTGTATACCTTATGAACTATGATGTTTGAAGTTATAGTTGGTTCTAAGTTTTTCTTTATGTTCTGGGGACTGGATTTTGGTGACAGTGTTCAGATTGATTGATTGTGATTTGCTTCAGTGATGATGGATGAGATCTAATGATGGATCAGGATCATAATGAATAATCATTATGTGATCTGACAGGCTAGATCTGATTGCTAACACATGTTTTATCCTTTATATTTGATGATCTAGGTATGCTTGAAGTCGAGAAGTGCATTGAAGTTATAAGTAAGTATTTGCATATCTATACGCTGGTTGGCTTTGATGAAGTTGCGTATACACACTGGTTCGGCTGTTCCAAGTTGCATATAAACTCTAATGCATGATTTTTGAGGTTACAGCTGGTTCTGGATGATGGTGCAGGGTTCTAGGTTCAACACAGTGTTCTGGTGTCAGTGACCTGATTGTTCACTAGATTAACTGAATATTGGTTGATGCAGCATAAGTTTAAAACGCTTTGATGGGTCCAGTATGAAAATCTAATGAAAAGTTCCCTTCATCTTGTGGGGTTATGATCCAAGAGTATCCAGTCTGAAAATTCATGAAATGTGGTCCCTAGTGGAATAGTGGAGATTTTTGTAGGTTGGCACCTACGTACTAGTAAAGATATTGGCTAGTATAAGAGCTAGGGGGTTGTAGCTCCCTTCCAGTAGATGCTGGAAAACGAGAGAAGGTTGTAACCTTCTGCAGGTAGAAGCCTGCGTACTGGTATGATTATGCACCAGTACAAGATTGTAAATAGATTTTCTTATTATTAAAAGAAGATAGAGACAACAGCAGCAGGTGGTTTTTACCCACATTGGGTTTCCACCTTAAATCTTGGTGTTCATGTGTGTTTCTTATGTGTGATGCTTTATTATGCTTTTAGTGCATGGTCTAATAAATCTTTGATATACTAGTTTAAGCTCAACACATGATAAACTATCTAAATCACAAGTTCTCTTCATATACGATGGTTTCTTTAAGCACAATCGCATGTACACACTAGTTCACTTCACTGAAGTAGCATATATAAATCTATTTGGGAAATAAAATTATTGATTTGATAATACTGATTCACCCCTCTCTCAGTATTATCTCCAACAGGAAAATCACTCAAGCCTTTATGGTGCGCTCGTGCACTCAAGGGAGGGTGTTGGCTTAGTGGGGCCTGACCTAGGTTCGGAAGTGATTTAGCCAAGCAAATCCTAGTACTACTAGCCCTTTCGGAAACAGTCCACGGAGTGCAGACTGAGGTCTCACCCGAAGTAGTATGGGAGGGTACTGGCACCATTTTTCCGCACCCCAGGGATGCCTTGATGAAGTTTCTGCAGGTTCGCGGTCCGAACTTGCGTGCTTGCGCTACTCCACACAATTGTCTATCCTACGCGACCTGTGGCACTACCTCTATGCACCTCTATAAGGGCACGAAGAAAGTACTACCCTGATCTCTATTCTTACTGTGCTATTATATTAGTGCTTAACTTTACTTGTGAGGGCCAATATTCTTATTACTTCATTCAACATTCATGTAAGTGTGCATAATCATAAACAGTATAAATACATAAAGATAAATAGAAACATAGATGGAAAATATTCTGAATCAAACTTATCTTTATTAGTATTCCTTTTCAAGTAGAATCCCACTTACAAACCTGACTCCGCCCTGCACACTCAGCTGCAGGGGTCCACGCACTCAGCTGCAGACTCTACTAGGCCTCTGTGGGCTCAACTGCAGAGCCTTTTCCTACTACTACAACCCAGTACACTTCAACTTTGCCTCTATTCTCTTACCATGCCATGGCTACTCTATCTATTACATGCTTGCCAAACACCATCTTTACACTTAGAGCCTCGCTCTATTTATACAATCCCATGGTCCGCGAACCATGGGTAGGCCAACACAACTTTACATTAACTTACAATTCTTAGGGTAGACAAGCCTATGACTCGATTATACAATTCGCGCTTTGCTCCCATACTTCATGGAGTTCTACACCATCTTTGACCAAAAGTTGGGCTTTAAGCCCCAAAACCTATTGCGGGGATCCCATGCCCAACAGAGGGTGTAGTTCTTTGTGAGGAAGGAGTGCACTCAAGAGTGAAACTTTACTATTTTAGGCTCATTTTTCAAGACTAATTAGGCTTTGATTTCTAGAAGTGTGATCTTCCCAAGGAAATCTCATGAGAAAGTTTGACAACAAGATTTCATGATAGGAATGAGAAGAAGGATCTACAAAGTTATATGTATCCTGTCACAATCACAGTGGAATGTGAAGGGTTTAGGAATGTGCATATTTTCAACATGTGATAAAAAATTCACACTCTTAGAATCAAGATTGAACAGAAACATTAGTAAATAAACCGAAAAACAAAGAAATTCTAGCAAGAAAAGAAATATCGACAGTGAAACCATGAAAGGAAATGAATAGATTCAACATGCAAAACTTACTTGTAACGCAAGTTGATGAAGAGCTTCTTGATCCATAGTTGTGCACCTAGCCCAGATTAGAGCAATTATGGGAATGAATGATTAACTGGGTTAATTTAAAAGAGTTTACATGCAAAACTATCTCATGCACGATTTCCACTTGTCGAAAACTAAAAGGATTAGTTAAGGGAAGTTAAGTGGGATTCTATTTTCTAAGAGTGTGCCTGTATGCAACAAAGAGGCTCATGCATGCATCTAGGAAGAACAAATGTCTTCAACATGAATGAGTACACTCAAGGACGGTGCACTTACTGAGCATGAAGGAGTGTGCTTAAGGAGGGCACACTTCTTCAACAAGAAGAGGTGCACTCAACACAAGCCCATGTCTTCATCAACTTGGAGTGCACTTTTTCCTTGAAGAGCAATTTTATTTCTTAAGTATTATTTCTATGTGCTTTTGAGTGCCTTTTGAGTGTGTGCATGGTGAAAAGACTAGTTTCTAAGTCAAGATAAGTCATAAGTTCACCTAACCATCGACTAGATAACATAAGCCCTTTTAAGGGTTAGTTGACAACACTTATGAAAGATTGAATTAGGAGGATGTGAAACTAGGAGAAAACACAAATAAAAAATCAAACAACATGATTCCACTAGGGGGCTTGAAACAAAAATTCATGTAGGCTCCAAAATTATCTTATGCAAAAAAATTGGAGGGTCATCATTGCAGTGAAAATAGGAGGATCATAATAGTTGTCCTCGCCATTGAAGATAAATCCAATGGGATATATATATATATATATATATATATATATATATATATATATATATATATATATATATATATATTCATGTATATATATATGTATATATGTATGTATGTATGTATGTATGTATATGTATATATGTATATATATGTATATATGTATAAAGAGCCAACATAACTTTAGATCTATCAGGTCCATCATTAACTTAGTATGTAATTAAAGCAACATATACCATAAACATAACAAGAATAGTCCTACTATATCTACGATATGTGTATGAAGTAGTGCCAACTCATAGAGCTTTTTATTAAGAATGAATGATCCCAAGTACATTGTTACATAGATAAAACACTATATCCATTAGTGGAACATGAAGCACAACTTGCTTCTCCAAAGAAAGATCTATCACCTATGCACTACAAGAGAAGCGAAAGCAAGACTCCAAGAGTCCAAATCCCTTCTTTGAGTTATGAGGAGCTATTCAAGACAAATTTGGAAAGTATCTATGCCTTTTTTGAGGATCATTCAGAACTTATCTATGCCTCTGCTGCACTACAAGAGAAGAAGAGGAAAGACTCCAAGAATCCATGCATCTTCTTTGAGTTATGAGGAACTATTTAAGACAAATTTAGAAGGTATTTAAATCTTTGTTGCATGATCATCTTCTTAAGCTATTCAAATTTTACAACACATATCCATTACTCTATCTGTTGGTGGAGGTGTGATTCCCATTTCTCTAAATGTAATATGACCACATGTGAGGGGAAGTTCCTGAAGAGATATTGGTTCATCATCCTCTGGAGAAATGTTCATCTCCCAACCTTTGTGTGACTTCTTCCTCATGGGACTGCCTTTGTTGTTCTTCTTCTATTCTTCTCCTCTCCCCTTATTTTTCTTGGTTCTTCTAAATCAACTCATCTTGCTTCCTTTTCTCCTCCTCTTTTGTTTCTATCCTCTCATGTTCTACTCAAATAGCTCCTATGTTCAAAGGATCATCTTTCCATTTCCTGTTGTTTTATCCTGTTGAATAATAGTTGATCCTCTTCATAGGAGCACTATTTACTTCAAGGGTTATCTATTCTACCTCCTGCACCTACATGTCTTGAGTTGGTGGATCTTCGGTGAAATGGTCTCCATCCATGGATGTGCCTTTCTAACTACATTGTACCAATTCTTTACCTTCTCAACTTCTACTATACATATCAATGAATAACCCCAATTGAAATCGAACATTTCATAATGTTGCCTGGACACTCTCTTGGGATCATACCATTCAAAGTGTTTAGTTGTGAAGTGCAAGTGATCTAGATCTTCTATTTGTGTAGTTGTTGCCTTGTGGCTCCTTAACTCACATAATCCAATCCTCAAAGGGAAGGTGGGCCAAGGGGTTTTCCTCTGCATGTGAATAAATCTTGACAATCCCTTGTCTAATTGATTTGCTACTTCTTGCATGACCACCTTATTAGTCACATATCGCGGCATGAGATGAGCGGATATATAACCAAAAAAATTGATGTATTTACCTTTGGCAGCTGCAAACCAATTCGCGATATCCCGTAGTGACTCCTTCACATGATCGGTCATGAAAGGAGGATTCATCTCCTATATCATATGAAAGATAACTACAAATAAGCTCTCATACAATTTGTCATATGCACCCTTGAAGCTTGATTCTGATAACACCCTTGAATGGAAGTACACTAGAAACTTATCCTCAGGGGTCTAGTTCTAGTATAATGTTGGGAAAGCATAAAGTGCACAGATTCCATCTAAAAGAAATGAAAACATATAGAATTGTGGTGCCTGGTTAGCCCTTAAATATGCTTTTGTGTACCCCACATCATGCTACTATTCAAATGACAATATATCTGCCAATTGAAGACTTTACCACACGTTATCTCCATATTGACCATATATATCAAGTTTTCCTCAAACACCTTAGCGTTCTTGCACCCATGTAACCATCAACACATGCTATCATATACTAATATACATCTTTGAGAATCTTATTCATATGGGTGATGGTGAAACATAGTAGGCTCTCAACACCATGATTCTATGATGTCACTTGTGTCAAGATCGGCCCATCTAGTGTAATAGTCATTGTTTGCATATTTTGTGGGTTGGAGCATCTTGTAGTATGTCTGCATACCTTGTCCATAATATGTGGTAAGATGACCACCAGTATCACTACGAAGCACAAGATGAGAATCATCCATGTGTGTGATAATCCACTCAATCACCTATGCACAAGGGATGACTAGGAATTTTCATGTGATCCTATAGATTCTGGACCTCTTAATATTAATGTATGCTTGCATGTCTTCCAAGCTCTTAGCAAATATCTTCTGCATGAATGTGTCTTTTATACTACCCCATGTGACCTCCGTGGACTTATCAATGAAGCACTGTGTGTTTTCTTAAATGGGAATGGTCGATTGTGTTACTTCAACTTCTTCCTTATTTCTTGCCTCTGAAGTTTCTTTGGAGGCTACTTTATGGGGAGGCATGGATCGAATAGATGATGATAGGGTGACAACACTTGTAGCTCGAACACCTCTTTGTGGAAACACACTAATAATGACAATATTAGTTTAATGCAACCTAACTATGCAACAATATCTCATAAATCATGTATAAAGAGCTATCAAATGTAACTAAACATGTAAATCTATCAATGACAATGCACAATCACTTGCATGCATAAGCAAATAGGCATGCAAACTAGGAGGTCACACTTTCAAAGCATGAAGGAGAATCAAGGATCATTAACGGTTTTTTAGTGCACTCATGTGCTAAAGAAAGAGAATAAAACTACCAAGAGCGCATCGACACACTCCAAAGGGATGAAGGTGTGATTTGCACGGTGAGTTGTTGAGCCTTCAGGCCTTCATAGTGCGCTCAAGCACTGAAAGAGATAGAGAGGGTGCACTGGTGCACTCCATAGTGAAAAATGAACATCTCTTCAGGCCTTCAGGCCTTCAAGGTGCGGTCATGCACTAAAAGGAAAGGGTGTGCAATGGTGCGTGCCAAAGGGATGAACGAAAATCATTGAGGCCTTCACAGTGTGCTCATGCACTCAAGGGACGGGGCCATTTTTCATGATGAAAAGAGTGTCCTCAAGATGGGAAATTGATTTTTTTGGGCCCATTTTTCAAGGCTGATCGGGCTTTGAGTTCCAGAAGTGTTATTTTCCCAAGGAAAGATCAAGAACAAGTTTGAAAACAAGATTTCATGATAGGAATGAGAAGAAGAACAACTTGCAAGATTATATGGATCTTGTCACAATCATAGTGGAATGTGAAAGGTTGAGGAATGTGCAGGGTTTCAAGATGTGACAGCAAATTAACACTTTCATAATCAAGATTGAACATAATCGCTAGTAAACAAACTAAAAAACTAAGAAATGCCAACAAGAAAAGTTAGATCCACAATGAAATCATGAAAGGAAGTGAATAGATTGGACATGCAAAACTTACTTGTAATGCAGGTTTATGAAGAGTTTCTTAATCCACAGTTGTGTGCCCAACCCAGATGAGAATGATTATGCAAAGAATTATTAACTCGGTTAGTTTAAAAATTTTTACATGCAAAACTATTTCATGCATGATTGCCACTTGTCGACAACTAAAGGATTAGTTAAGGGAATTTAAGTGGGCTCCTAATTTCTAGGAGTACGCCCAAATGCAACAAAAAGGCTACTGCATGCATCTAGGAAGAGGGCATGTCTCCAACATGAAGAAGTGTGCTCAAGGAGGGCACACTTGCTCAACATGAAGGAGTGCTCTCAAGGAGGGCATACTTTTTCAACCTGAAAGAGTGTGCTCAACACAAGCGCATATCTCCATCAACTTGGAGTGATATTTTGCCTTAAAGAGCGCTTTTATTGCTTTCGTTTATGTTTTATGTGCTTTTGAGTGCCTTTCGAGTATGTGCATGGAAAAAAGGCTTGTTTCTAAGTCGAGATAAGTCATAAGTTCACCTAACCATGGGCTAGATAACATAAGCACTTTTAAGGGTTAGGTGATGACACTTAGGAAAAATTGACTGAAGACGATGTGACACTAGGAGAAAACACACAAATAACAAATCAAACAACATGATGACACTAGGGGGCTTGAAATGACGGTTCATCTAGGCTCCAAAATTGACTTAGGAAAAAAAATTAAGGGTCATTATCGCAGTGACAACAAGAGGATCATAAATAGTTGTCCTCACCATTGAAGCTAAAGCCAATGGAATATGTGTGTGTGTGTGTGTGAGAGAGAGAGAGAGGTGGTGGATGGGTGAGGAAGGGAAGTGGGATAAGATATTTCTAATTTCATTGATAAGTCCTTTATAATTTAGGATCAGTTCTTTCTAATATGGAGTTGACATATGGTGCATATATATATATATATATATATATAGATGTATATATATATATATGTATATATATATATATATATGTATATATGTATATATATATATATGTATATATATATAGATATATATGTATATACATATATATGTATATACATATATATGTATATATATATATATATATATATATATATATATATATATATATATATATATAACCTAACTTTAGATCTAACAAGTGCCAAGAAAGATCATTGTAGGAAAAAATCCTTTATTTAAAACAAAACTCCATCCCTTTCAATTTTTGATAAATCTAAAATTAACATAAATCTATACTATTTTAATACCAAAATATATTGATATACACCACCGTTGAGTATTCTCAACTACACCCTTCATTAATAAATGTGTTAGAAAAAATGGTAAACTTATTAATTATTCTCATATCAATGCCTTTCAATTCCATCACAATGTCCATGTGTCATAGCAGTGCCTACGATATATAGAAAATCCCTCGAACAACTAACAAGATGTCTGAAAGGACATCTTGTCAAAAACTCTAAGAAGGCTATTATAAACTCTAATTTTGTTGTCAAATAAAATGTTTTAAATTTAATTCTGTTTATTATTCCCTGCAGCAGTAGGGTAATAACATATTAAAAAAAATTGATGTTGACATTAAATATATGTTGTCCAAAAATTTATGAAACTTTTCCAAAGTTTAGCATTATAAATTAAAATTTATTATTTTTAAGCCATATTTAAACTCATTTATATAAAATATGATTGGTTCAATTCTTTCACCTATTATTATGTAATGATGCCAGATGTACTTCACTATTAATTAATATTGTACAATTTCTCATCACTCCATGGCAAATGTACTTCACTATTAATATTGTATTGCTTCTTGAACATTCTTACTAAAGTATATTTATTATCAAGGTATTAAAAACACACTTCTATATTATCGGTATAAATGGCCTATGCAACGTTGGTGTTCATGTATGTAGTAGTATGTACCTTTGTCAGGAAAAATCTGGAGCTATCAATGGGAATCACGTGTTTTATGGTACGTCCAACCTTAATTTATGCGAGGCGCATGTCATATATTGTATATATTGCAGTAGGTGGTAGTATAGTTTTATTATTATTATTATTATACAAAATAATGAAATGGGTATTGCTTTGACTTCTAATTATATTTTAAGTTTGTTTTTATTTAATAAAGTTTAATTATATAAATAATTTTTTGATTAGTATTTATTTCAGTTACTATTGATTGAAAGTTTGAACATCTACTGCACAATACATAGTAAATTGTGATATTTCAATCATCATTTTTTATTATTTCTTACAGCAGTAGGGTAATAATGTATTAAAAAGAATGATGTTGACATTAAATCTAAGTTGTCCAAAAATTTATGAAACTTTTCCAAAGTTTAACATTATAAATTAAAATTTATTATTTGTAAACCATATTTAAATTTATTTATCTAAAATACTATTGGTTCAATTCTTTCACCTCTTATTATGTAATGATGGCAGATGTACTTCACTATTAATTAATATTGCACAATTTAATGTACAACTTCCACTATAAAATGACAGATGTATACTACTGCATTAATACCTCACATATCCTAACCAAATGTAATATTAGATCGCCCAAAAGGTAAAGGATTATTGCACAGATTCTGAACATCTGGTCATAGAGTCTAATAAGCCTTAATGCGCACAAGTTCTGAGTTCATGTACTCCAAGAAAAGTGAAGGTGAAGTTCAACAAATTACAATGGGCACATGTTTCCTAGCCCACAATGTTTCCTAGCCCACAAGTTTCCTTTATATTTAGGAGGACACATATCCTAATAAATGTGATCTAACTAGTACCGGAAATATAAGAAAATCTTAGAAGGGGCAGGCATAATAAGCGTTCAATCTTTAATAATGTATTCGTTGACATACAATAATTTATTGGTGTTTCAAATTTATCGAATCTTTTGAAATCAGTGTTTCAGTGGAACCATTAATGTCCAGGTACAAATAATCGTAAATGTTATTAACCATTTACTTATAAGTTATTATTTATTATTGTGCAATCACGAATTAAGTAAGAAGTATGGAATAATAAGATTTTTAAAATTACAGCAAATAAATGTTGATTAAAAATATTGCAATAAATAAAAAAGTAATTGTTAAAGTTTTATTTTGTAAAATTGAAAATTATTTAACATTTTTTACCAAAATAGATGGTCAAACAAAAACCTAATGCATAATACCTGCCAGAGGAGGCAGGCATAATAGAGTATACATCACGAAGGATAACGCGTACTAAAAGTTGACAGACGATTCCATACTTAAACGCATATAATAGCCTATGGAGATAATAATATTATAATATTATCACTATCTAATGATATTATTGTGTTTATGTACAAATCAGCCAAAGTACATATTATCCTAAACCATGTATAACTAATGGTTAATTTACTAAAATTCACGTTAAATTATTTAATATCTATTATTTGATATTATAACGTTATTTATAAACACTTTCATTAGGGCCCTACGTATAAAAAAACTAATATAATATTTTAAATTAGGCTGGCCCTAGTCAACATTTATAACATGTGTTTATGTGCGTTTATTATAATAATATATCTGATAACATCTATAACATAGGCCTCTAATTTAAGGATGCTTAAAATAAGCAAAAATATCTGCAAAGTAGCCCTTGTTCAAATACAATAATTAATTTATAAATTTCAAAACTCAATAATTAAACTAAGCTACACAGAAACACTAGCTATATACCCTTGTTAATATTAAAAATATATATATATATATATTTCTATTTTCAAAAATTAAATACAAATATTAATAATTTAAAAAAAGTTATAATTTCTCATAATGTAAACGATTGCTATATAACCCTATTTCTACAAGAACCGATAATTAATGAATATAAGAAAACACTACTTATTTATAAAATAATATTTATAATTAAAAATATTAGTCTGTAATGTCCCACAATTTGGTTTTATATAGCTGAAACTATTTTCCGAATTATCGTAATATTTTTTTCCCATTAGTCTATCCACAAGTGCCCATTGCTTAAGAAACTTTGTACCCATCTATAGTTTCATAGTGTATTCGTCAGATAGGCCACACAACTTTGGGCCTTCTAACCACTAGAAAATGGGCTGCTCGCATCATATAATGAAGAAATTCAACATTGGGCCATCACCACTTTCCTAACGTTTCTTTCAATAACTTTTCTGCATTCGATGACTCTACATGGATGCCGAATTTGTTGAATAAATTAATTTTCTTTATTAAAGGGTAAAGGTTGTCACATGGTACATTTTTATACCCGTTTAAAGTAGGTTATATTGTTTTTGTTTTAGTCAAAAACCACGTTTATTTTTTTATTAATAGATTTTATAAAATTTATTAAAGTTTTGAAAAATTAAATATTCAATTAAACATTTTGAAAATTAAAAATAAATTTTGAAATTTTTGAAATTAGAATTTATATTTTCTAATTGGTTCATTTACATAAAATGACTAATTTTATGGTGTTTAAAATTGAATTGTCAGGAAAAAAAAATATAAAAAAAAAAAAAAAAATTGTATGCAACCAAGTGTCATAACGTTTAATAAAGAGTACACTTAGCAAATCTAAATACTGCTCTAGATTGATCTTAACACTGGATCTATTAAGCGCCGAGAGGGATCAAATCTATCGAGGTGCAAACCTATTTTTTGAGTGCAAAACTTGAGGAAAGGTTTGCACCTCAGAGATTTGATTCCTCTCGGGGCTTGAGAGATCCAGTGTTAAGATGGATCTAGGTTGGTTTCTGTTGTGTGCGATCATACAAAATTTGTTGAACATCTAATTATTTTGATCATTTTAAATATGCTAGATATGTATAAGATTAACTTGGTCAATTTAATTTAGAAATTGCTTAGTTACCTGAGTTTGTTGAGATGAGAGACTCTGTTAGTAACTTGAATGATGAGAAATGATGAAATACAAATTTTGAGTGAAAAGTGTTAATGTAACAATTTCGATAGATAGAAAGTGTGAATACTAAGAATATAGTCAATTACAAACAATCTTCATTGCAATCAATCTGAAACTATTTGGAATCATAGACAATTCAAACCCCAAATAATTTTCAATGGTAGTTATTTTCTATTACAACATTTGAATGCAAAGTAATTAACAATGTGAATGATGGAAAATGGGAATAATAAGAATGTACCCGATTATAAATAGTTTATTGTTTCAAGAAGCAAACATTTTATTTAGGATGAAAATTCAAGTATTTTATGTATGGTTAAATAATTTTTATGTTCTTACACTAAGAGAGAGTGTGTATGTTTTCGGGGTGAGAAGGAGAGAGAAGGGGAGATATAGATATAGATGGGGGGGGAAGAAGAGAGAGGCAAAGACATGGATGGAGGAAGAGATATAGATATGGAGAGAGAAATGTTGGAGAGAGAAAGAAGGGGAAGAGAGAGAGAGGGAGGGAAAGGGACGGAGAGAGAGGGAGGGGAAGGGAGAGAGAGAGTGTATGTTTAGGGGCTGATATAGAGATATAGAGAAGGAGAGACAATGGGAGATAGAGATATAGATGGAGGAGGTAGAGATATGCTTACGCTGAAATCAATGCACATTATTAATATAATTACTTTGAAATTAATGTACATCATACATCTTGTTGCATCAAATCAGAAATCAACATCTACACTAAAATCAATGCATCTAGTGCAAACAATCAAATAGGATTAGAAATCAACATCTAAACTAAAATCAATGCATCTAGTGCAAGAAATCAAATACCCTTAGAAATCAATAGCTACAATGAAACCAATGCATCTAATGCAAGAAATCAAATATGAGTAGAATCAACATCTACGCTAAAATCAATGCATCGAGTATAAGGTATTAAATATGATTAGAAATTAACATATACACTGAAATCAATGCATCGAGTGCAAGTGATAAAATAGGATTAAAAATAAATATCTACACTAAAACCAATACATCATGTGCAAGCAATCAAATAAGAGTAGAAATCAACATCGACATTGAAATCAATGCATCTAGTGTAAGGTATTAAATAGAATTATAAATCGACATTGACATCGACATCTACATTGCAATCAATGCATATAATGTACATGATCAAATAGGATTAGAAATCAACAACTACATTGAAATCAATACATCTATTTTAGTGAAAATCTAAAATATTCATCACTTTCTAGATCTAACTTCTATGTATGTATTTGTCTGTATGAGACACTTTCTTCTTCCCTCTCTCTCCACCTTCCATTATGTGTCTATCTCCCTCCCCCTCTCCTTCTCTCTCTTCCCCTCCCTCTCTCCTCTGTCTCACTCTATCTGCCTCTCCCTAACTTTCTCTATCTTTCTCTTCTTTCCTCTCTTCCCTTGCCCTCTATATTTATACCTCCCTCCATCTCTCCTTATTTGTCTCTCTATCTCAACCCCCTAAACATATGCCACGCTCTCTCTCTCTCCCCCCATATCTATATATCTATCTATCTATCTCTCCCTCTTCCTTTCCCTCTCTATCTCTTCCCCTTCTCTCTCTCTCTCTCTCTCTCTCTCTCTCTCTCTCTCTCTCTCTCTCTACCCCCTCCATCTATATATCTCCCATCTATCCCTCTTCCTCCCTCTCTTTATCTTTTCCTTTCTCTTCTACCCCTTCAACCATCCCATCTATATCTCTATCTCCCCTTGTATCTCCTTCTCACCCCCAAAACATACACACTCTCTCTCCATATCTATTTAACTCTCTCTCCCTCCATCTTCTTCTCCCTCTCTCTCTCTTTGCCTTCTCTCTCTCTCTCTCTCCACTCCCTCTCCACCTTTCTCTCTCTATGTATTTCTTCCCTTTCCAACTCCATCTCTCTCTCCCCCCCTCTCTCTCTCCTCTCTCCCAAGTCCTCTCTCCTTTTCCTTTCTCTCTCTCCCCTTCTCTCCCACCTCCCTCCATCTCTACCCCCATCATACACACTCTCTCTCTACCCTCCAACTCTATCACTATCTCCCTCCCTCTCTCCTTCTCTCTCTCCCCCTCTCTACCCCATCCATATCTATGTCTCTCTCTTCTCCTTCTTTCCCTATCTTTATCCTCTCATTTTCTCTCTCTTCCCTTGTCTCCTCTCTCCCTCATTCCATCTTCATCTCTCCCTTGTCACTCCCTCTCTTCCCCCCTCCTCTCTCTCTTCCTTTCTCTCTCTCAATGTGTCTCTCACCTTTATGTCTCTCTCCCACACTCTATTCCCCCTTCCATCTCACTCTCTTTCTTAAATATGATACCATTGTATTGTATTTAAGAAAGTATCTAAATTAATAAAAATACATAATTGGTTGTAAAATATTAAACCTATATTTTGGATGAATCATGTTGAAGAAAATACAATAATAAAAAAATTAAAATAATCACACACTATCTTTCCTCTATCATTGTTAATCACTTTGCTTTCTCATCCTTCGTTAAGATGCATCTATCCTAGTTCTTTATAATATTATTTATATTATATAAATTTCACATATGTATATATAAAAGTATTCTCATTTTTTAACTTATTAACACCTCCATTTAATCTCTCTGAAAATATTGTTATTAGTCGTGAGGATGGAGGGTTTAGATATACCTCAAAAAAATGTTATAAAATTAAATTAAAATAAAATATTTGTAAAATATTTTTATTTTGAAATAATTTTTTTTCTTTGGCATGTGGTATTGATAAACCATCATATTGGCCCATGGTATTGTAACAATTAAAAGCCTAGATCCATAACGTAATAATCAGAAGTCTAGATGGCCCATGGTATTGTAAAAAAACCTACATAGAAGTTAATAATATCCATTGTAAATATTCATGATTAAAAATTTTGTCATATTGTAAATATTAAGTTTTTATCCACTTATTAATTAAATTTATAGATGGAACACATCTATATTAATTGTTACAGATATATTTATTACATAAAATATAATCTTACAATATTATATGTTACCCAATATTTATAACTACCCCCACCTAATAAACAGTGGCAAGGGGTGGGGAGAAATACTAATTAAAATGTAATATTATTAAATTTTGCCTAATATTTCAGGTCACACCCCACCCTATATATTACATTCCACTCAATATTTCCCCTCACTCCTAGTAATTTTATTAAGCACCTTCCATTAGATTGAGTTTTCCTTCCTACAACTAAAACCTGAATGCAGCTAAATATAAATTTACCTTATTATTATTATTACAGAAATCACACAACCGAAAAATATAATTTTACAGGGTCATTATTATATAATTTTATAGGGTTATTATTATTACAAAAATAACACAATGGAAAACCTAAACTCCACTAAACTTACCTGGTTATTATTATAGGATATGCCCAATTGAATCCTCTACTTCCTTTACCTAATTTTATTTGTTATTCGATGAATAAATCTCTTTTTAAACTGTATATATATCATTTTCAAAATTGAGTTTGTTAATATTAGGCAACACATTTTTTTTAATTAATTTTTTTAGAGTAACGTTACACATATCTTCAACATATACAATACATATTAGCCGACACATATATAGTAACATTACACATATCTTCCTCATATGCAATAAATATTAGCCAACACACACACACACACACATATATATATTTTCATGTAATGTTAGGTTAACATATGCCTCATATTTTTTAATATTTTTTTAATGTTACTTACATGAAAACATCTCACTCATACTTTTTAAATATTTTTTTTTAATGTAACGTTACGTTACTTGACAACATCTCCCTCATATTTTTTAATGTAACGTTACGTTACGTGTCAATATCTCCATCATATACTAGGTTGTAGAGTGCTTCTCGACGCAATTAATGAAAATGAATTATCATTGTAGGAAGTACCAAACCAAGGCAATGTCATAACATGTAATAAAGAGTACACCTATCAAATCTAAATATTTATGCTTAGCAATTTATTTTTACACCTCACTGTTTTAATTACACTGAAGGCGTTCTCTCTATGGAATTTTTATTTGAAAATAGTGTTCACTACAACGAATCAGTGAGCTTCCATTTCGTCCTGCTCACACCTATTCAAATTTGACATGTGGAACCTATATAAAGTTCCATTTGCGCTTGTGCTTCATATCAACTGCACTTCACATCAACACGACTTTGCCATTAATAAAGTGTAACATGACCTCACCATTGATTGTCATGACCTTAGCATGGGCGTTACCAGGTGTGTCGATGGTAGCTTTGGGATGGACGGGCCTCTAGTTCCTCAACAACAAATTGTACAAAGAATACGAGGAGAAATAGGCTCTCATCTAGATCCTCTTCAACATTGTTTTTTCCTTTGCCTTCTCCTATAATATTCTCCAGCTTGTTCTGTTTGAAATCATACTTCCTCTCTAACTAGGAAAAGTGGATAAATTGGAAAATGAACTGCTCAAGAATTGAAACTGCATCTTGTATTTCTCTTCACCTTCCACAGACCGACACAAAGGATTTTCTAGAGAAATATTGCCAACACCTACACTACAACCATCGGTTCTCTTGGCGACCTCTTCTTTGAGTACCGTAGGTCCAAGTTCCCACATATTTTCTCACTTGTTAACGACAAAGCTGAAAGGCCTATTTTTTCTTCATTTGTGTCTCGATCCAACCCAAAACATTGATTGGTGCCATTCATGCAGTCCAAAGATGTTTTAGTGAGTTCTCGATGGATACATTATGATGACCTTGAATTTCCATATCTCCATGGACCTTCGCCTCACTGCACGAGTCTTTGGCTCACATGGAATAATATTCTTCTCTATTATGCTACATGGGCTTCTCTAGACCTCTAGGCCTTCCATACAAAAAACCCAACTCCACAAAGTGCTCTTCACCAAAAGACAACAAAGAGCAATCACTTCACGTCTGAAACTATGCTTTCAAACCCTATTCTGCCAATTCAGAACCAACAGTGGAAAACAATGCATGGTCTGACCATTTTGGCATAGCCAGAAAATAGAAAAAATAGTGAAATTTGACAGATGATGGCAACTCCCAAATGGTGGCATTGGCCCCCCTCTCTCAACCAACTCTGGGAAGGCTAGCTTTGTTAACATCCCATGCGTTGACTTGTTTTTTTGTGTTGGCATTGACTTTAGATGTCATTTCAGTTTAATTAATTGGTCATGACCTTTATCTCGATGCATTGTGTTGCAATTTGTCATGATAAAAATACTGCGCTCGAAAAATCCCTCTTGCAGACAAGAGCGATCTCGCTAGATCCTTGACGGAAGCTAGAAACAAGCAAGAGAATTGAACTAACCCTTTCCCTAAGTTGAACTTGTTTGAATTATAAGAATTAAAGCTAATGGATGTGCCTCTTACCTATTTCACGAAATACTCGATGAATATCCCTTATTGTAATTCAATGCAGCTCTTCAATGCTTGATAAGATCTGCAAACATCGACCATAAAAGGATCAAAATCAAATGCGATATAATAATCCAAACAACTTAACCTAATGATCAAGGAGATTAGGAATTGAATTTTCCTTAATAAACATTATAAACAATTGTAAACCATTCATTATTATAATAAGACAAATAAATGGGAGAAAGTGTTCATTTGTATTAATCAAATATTAAGACGAGCCTTACAACCTTTGCCTTGATGTCTTGAGGTCCCTCCCAAATGCCTTCAATCTCCTCCTTAAATGACAAGCTTTCCAATCTCAAATCAATAACATAAGTTTGTCTTCTCTGAGTTCTGACCTCCTCAATCCCTCTACCCTCTAGTCATTTTATAGGCCAAGAGGAAGAAGTTTCAGATCCAAAAGAGGAGGATGAGACTCCTTCATTGAGGGATTAGGTTACCATGAGAAAAGGGATGAAGATGCATCATCTGAGGGTTATAATTTTAATATTCATCACTTGGAAGCATTTAGTTGGGAAATATTCGACCAACTATGTTTCTAAAATGTACTTTTTATTTTTACTTTCTTGAATTCACCTATGTGGGTTTATAGTGGCAAACAGAGTGTAGCTCTGTGCTGTTCAAAGATTTGATTCCATCGAATGCACAAGAAACTCTAGAAAAATCAGCACAGGTGGAACTTAACAAGGTGTGGTAGCTATTTTCCCCAAATTTCTCATCTACTTCAAAATATTTTGGCTTGTTTGACTTTTGAGGGAGCTGGTTCAAACATGTTCACAGAGGGTAAGAAGATCTATAAACTAATCAAGTGTCATGGAAACAAATTGACATGTAACATATTTCCCCCTAAAGTGCGAAGTTTGTAAAAACAAGTTTAAAATATTGAAGCGCTCTATCATTCCAAGGATCGGATCAAAGGAAATGGTCGGAAACCTACAGGGAATATTCAAGGATTGCAATGCAAATATATATTGAAAAATAATCTTTGAGGTAGGAATCCCCATACTCAGAGTAAAGAGAACTCAATGAACAAGCATAGAAAAACTAAAATCATATAGATGGTATACACAGCATGGACACAACCATCTGTCTACATAATCATGAAACTAGATCCAGGGTCTTGATCTGCATCTCTCAATCCACAGTACAAATCTGACCATGTGAGTGAATTTTTCGAAGTTGAACATGGTAGAAGCCACTTGATTAGTGGTCAATGTTGTGAACCATTAATAAGCGCAAGAAAAACTGCCAATAATAACAATGGTTCGCATGGTATTTCCAGTACAATCTATGAAGTGTGAATAGGTGATCTAATGTTGAACACTCATAGAATTGTTTAATCGAAGGCCAATGATGAGAACACATCGTTGAAATCGAGAAACCTGACATTAAGTCATGCAGGCTTCAAGGTATTTAAGGTTTCTAAATCATCTTCCTAGATAATGAGCTGAAGTCAATAGGAAGCGACCCATCGTAGGAAAGCGTACGACACGAAACATAATGTCAAGTTTTGAAAATAGTTTTCAAGGTGTTAGGTTCCTATACCAATATGAGTCATAATTTTGAATGACTAAGGTTAAGCCTTGTAATATTGTACATACCTTTTCTTTTTGCAAATGTTTTCCATATTATAAAAATTAAAAAATGTAAAGAGGATATGTCCTAAAAGATAAATCAAAGGACAAAAAGAATAATAGAAGGTCAAAAAAATGAAAGTATATGAACCCCAAAAAACAAAAGACCATGAAAGTGTGCAAGTCTAAATGCCACTACTGTTTACTTTTCATGCTTAATAATGATTGTGTGCAAATTGTTATGCATGCCACAATCCATGGTAATCAAACTGTTTAATCTTGGTTATTCCATGATTTGAATTTTATGTTTATAGATTAGAGAATAAAATCTGAACAAATAGTTTAATCTTGGCAGATCATAGTTAGGTAGAGAAAATAAAAAGAGCTCATAAGCTTAATCTGAGCCCTTGGATGATATAAGGTTAGAATTAGATAGATTACTTTTCCAAAATAAAAATAGATGAATAAGGGTTTTCTAGCCTAAATGCACCTTAAGAAATGAATAAAATACGTTAGAGGTAAGAAATGGGTAAGTAGAAGGTTACTAAACTACAAAGTTATTTGGATCGAAGAGCATACATCATGCTTAGATACACCTTTCGAAATGTATGGTCAACTATGCAAGCAAAGACAAAGGTTTACAAGTTCATATGATTAACTTCTCCTCATTCACTTTTCCTTTTACTTACTAATCTCCTATCCACAAGTTGTTTTATAACTTTTAATCCTACAAGTCCAAGAGGCTCAGAGCATTTCTCTGACTTTTGGTGGGACCGGACCCTCGGCTTAATGACTTATGGACTCAAGTACTAGAATCCCCTTCATAAACACATTCCTGCTTCATAAAAAGCATTTCCCCTCATCACCATAAGAAAAACCCTTTTCCTAACGTTAAAAACCTTTTTACCTAGGAAAAGTGAATACCCCCCATATAAATCCCTTTTCGCTTAAAAACCCACTAAAAGCCTTTTTATCCTAAGTATAAATCTAAATGCACAAACACATACCCTTTGCCTCTTTACTTAGGAAAAACTCGCTCCGCCCGCTCATTTCATATTAATTACTAACATTATTATATAACCCTTTTCCCATATTAAACTAAATCCCTATATAAAATACCCCAATCCTTAGTTTTAAATAAAAACTATATAAACTACCCATATCCCGCTACAAATTCACTTAGTTTACCTAATCCCAGTAAGCTTAAGTTCATCCAACATTAACCTCACCCAAATCCCCAATCCCTCAATTAAGCCCAGCCCAATCACTTTAAACCTGTGATTAATCCCAAAACTAATCCCATACTACTCCGATTAAAACCCCTGGACCCCCTTCAATTCCGTTCATTTCCCCCACACAATTTCTCTGCCCGACCACCATCAGATCGCAATCGTCCCCATCCGACAACTTAAAGCTATATTGTCTGTGCCCTATGGACTTCCTTTACTCGCCAGATAAGGTGGTTTTTCCCTGACCCCTGATGGCTACGTGTCAAGCCCCAACGTAGATCGGGTGACCCCTCCTAAAAACCGTTGATGCCATAAAAGCGGTGCAACGACTCCTAAAATTACCTCCCTGTCGTTTTGATAAACCACCTATCCCCCATAAATATGAATTTCGCATTATTTTTGAAAATTTTCCTGTTAAAGTTTTAAACCCCAAGAACCCATGTTTTCTCGCCTTTCACCAATTTTACAGTGTAAACCCATGAAACTCTCATCGCCATCCTACACCTTTGTGATGTGATTTCACCTCCATTTATGTCTAAAACAATGCCCTGAGACCTTTCCCAGGCATCCCAGCGCAAACGAAGCCATCAATCGCCTTCCATGCAGACCAAAGCTTTCTTAATTATTATTGAATTTTTTAGGTTATCAGATGAAGCCAGAGCTTGGATAAATAGTTATGATACTAGTCACAGAACCTGTTTACTCCAAGACTCAGCCAAGAAACCTATTGAAAGCATAAATTCAAAAGAAGAATACTATTATACAAGGAACTGAAGATGAAAACTATCACACACAGAGCCAAGAAGAGAACAACTAGACAAAGCAGTGACATTCAAAACAAAGGAAATAGATCAGAGATGTAGTTAGAATAAAAAAGATGAAACATTTTGAGACTTGATCGATATCCACTTCTGATGCTGGTACACATACAAAACACAGGAATTTACTGTTAAAGCACACAGTAAAAGGGAGAGACACAGTAAAGGATAAAGACAGGTCATCAGAGTGAAAGAGTATTAGTGACAGAGAGTATCAGATGAAGGACAGAAGTGAATACAACCTGGACCAGTGTAAATGATTCAAATAGCAAGAGAATAAAAAGCTAAAACAAGCCATAACAGCCAACAACACCATAATAAAAGGGACAACATGGAAGCAGTTCATTAGCTGCCTCTATCTTCCTGCGAGATGATATTTGTATTTCCTAGATTAAATCTCAAATCAGTTTGAGATATTTGTAATAACACCTTAGTATAAATACTTCATAAATCGAAGTATGTAGTGTGGATTGTTAGACATTTCTATATGCTTATTGATTGAAAGACTGTAAAGCCATTAGAGCATTGACTGAGCCAACAAGTTGGATTGATGAAGAAAGACCAGATATTTCAAAGGATTCATGTGCAGAGTGAAGTGTAGACAATTATTTTCTCACGTTGTTATTATCTCTTAAAGTTTTCATACTGTTGATCTAAATATGGATGCCATAACTGGAAGTATTGTATCAGAATTTGTTTAATTAGAATCTTCTATAATAGTTAGGCAAATCTATGTTTTCTACAAATAATCTAAGTTAAGGAATTTGCAGTTACTCCTTAGTTCAGGTTGTTTCTTTTAATCTCTAGCAAAGGATTCTTAATTGCCCTTTGTTTCTGATTACCTCCCTATTCTTCACTTCAATCCTGGTCTGGGAATTCTTAATTTCTCTCTCACCCTGGTTAAAACCTTTCCATCCCTCTAGCCTAAAGACCTGCACTCTACTCTGTTATCTTACCCTTTGAACATTCCCTTTAATGAGTTGATCCAGTTCTGCTACCCTTCTTTTGACTCTATATTCCCAATGGTCTAGAAACATCATTCTATCCATTTGTTTCAAGAACCCCACCACCCAATCTTCAATACAAATAAGAAACCCCCTGAACCTTAAGAACTAGCATAATATCCCAGCAAACAAAGCTAAATCATATAGAGAGAGCCCTCTTTGGACTTAGGTTGGCTAGAGCCTAAGCCTAAAATTTGGTCTGTGGTTACCTTGGTCATTTTCTTTCTTCTAATAACTTCTGGAGAAAATTCTGAGTGATAACACAAGGACTAACTCAAGGATGGAAGAAATGATTAAAGGCATAGAATTTGCAAAGGGGTTTTGAACTGAGGTTGAACTTCTCTTGAACACATATTGACACGAAAATTGACTTGGCAGAATTTGACTTAATGATAATACCCAAAACCATGAAGACTTTCAAAAGTGGCTTGATTAATTGTAAGACGAACGGATTTCCAAAACCCGGACATGAGTGTTATGGAGTGATGAGTTAAAGAGTGACTTGCTACCTTTTAAAAATGATAATGTAAAATGGACACCTTTTGCCAATTTTCCCCCACCATTACTGGCAAGTACCTCTTTATTTTTTACAATCTTGAGGATAAAATATGCTTGGACTGTAAGCTCATTCTTTGGATGAGTCCATCGAAGTATTTTTAACAAACCCTAAGAAGGAATGGTTTGGTCCCGTTATGCTTAACGGGTCCTATATTGTTTAGTTTTTTACGAGTCTAGTAAAGGAGTAACTCGATGTCATTTTCTTTTAAGAGTTTGAAAAAGACACAAAAAGGAAACTCATTCAGTTCTTTTACCGTAAAATTTTAATGAGCCCAGAGAAAGTAAAGCTCGGTGTTTTTCAATTTTAGAGAGTTAGAAGAAAAACATAAGTAGACTCCATTAGGTTCTTTTTCATAAGTTTTAGTCTCTCAGGCTCGAAAAAGGATAAAATAATACAAGAGAGAACTCTATTGACCATGTTCGGTCAACGTATACCTTTTTCGTAAATAGTCCTATCTTAGTCTGTAAAAGGGGTAAACTTATACTGAGTGGATGGTTATTCATTTACTTTTACGAGCTCAAACAAGAAAGTACTCGGCAATCTTTCATTTTGAACGAGTCTGAAAAGGGCTTAAAAGAGGACTCCATGATTTTCGCTCTTTGTAATTTTTTAAGAGCATGAAAAGTGATAAAAGTCTACTAAATAGTCAAAATGATTCATCCTCACTTCGTAACCTATCCTGCACATTTAAACTCAATAACTCGTCATAACTTCTCAAAAAATGTCATTTTCCCTCCTAAAAGGTTTTAAACATAAAAAGCAATATTTTTTAGCTCCAAAGAACTTATAAAAGTGAGAAAGGTAAATTATTTTCACGATTTTCATTTTTACCATTTGAGATCAGAAAGAGGAGTTTTTACCACCAGACTTCCAGGACTGATTTCAAGCTAATCGGTCGACGAAATCACGCACACTTCTTCCAGGTAGAAGATATCTCCTTAACTTAGCTTTTCATCCATTTAAAATTTCATTTTAAGCTTTTATTTATTTTTTTGGAGCAAAAATATGTTAAAACATGCACCCTTCACCTTACGCTATTTCTTTTTAGTCGGGCCCATGCAATCCATTAAAATTTTCCATATGGAAAACCACGAACTGCACGAAATTTTACTAGAAAAATCCGCGTAGCTACACATTGTTCGTAAAATGTTGACTGTGCAGGCATCGGGGGTTTATTTTTAAACAAGTTTTGGGCCAAAAAAGCATGAGATGGGTTTCTAAAATGATTCTAATCCTTTTAAAATGGTCATTCCAGGTCATTTGATTGCTCAAAATGGAGTGGAGGGAAAGAGAGAATGAAGCTAATGATTTGGCATCTTTGGCAGATCCGGCCACCATGCAGGCTCTCATGACTTGTGGCCTCCTAAAATAGTGGCTCATTCCTGGGATGAAAGCTTAGGTAGATCTAATGACATGGCTAGTAATAACTTGAAATGTCCAGGAATAGTGCTTTATGATTGTTGATCATCACGTTACCAGTAATGTCGATGACATATATTTCTTGACTGGGTTGTCTCATCGGGGAGCCGATATTTCACTATTTGGACAGAGGATAGGAGGAGATACTATTGATGGGTATCTACGACGCTTTTGTAGGGGTGCACCACCCAAGGATGGGAGAATTGATATTCATACCATCAAGTTCTTTCCCTTGAGGACCATTACTTTCACTGTTTGCAAATTGTATGGTAGTGTTTCCCTTTAGTTAGCCACATGGGCACAAATGCAGATGATCGAGGAATGTTGGGAATCCATGGTGTACAACTAGTGTGAGGCAGTGGTAGTGAACATGAAGGATGACTTGACTAGATGAAAGAATGGAAAACTGAAGAATTTCGGTTATGGTGCCATTCTTGTTGCTTTTTCCCTAGAGAGGATTCCTATTCTTTGACCATAGCAAAGTCTAGTAGATGAGGGGTGTCCCAGGGATCCACACATGATGAGGTGGGTTGCACTAATGGCATGCCATGGAAGTGATGGACAAGTAGTGAGGTATACTACAAAGTTCTTTGACTAGTTAGGCCAACAGATTGTTCTGATTAAGGACTTTCCATATGCCAGGATGGATTACAGAGGTGATCTTGATATCCCTCTTCCAGTCAGAACCCATTGGGGTGATATAGGTGATAATTTTTCATTTTGACATATTTCCAAATTTTTAAAGTTTATGTGTTTTGGTCTTCAAAGACTAATTATTTGAAATCCATGTGTAGATGTGGGTCCAACCTGACCAGCCAGGCTGAGACGATTCGATAGACGAGTCGAGAATCCTATAACATCAATGGCAACGAACTTGGAGGTAGAGGATATCTTGTTAGAGTTGGAACACAATCTTGAAAGGTTGACTTCAAACATCCCAAAGACTAGGATAGATGACATTCCTTGTGCCTATCAGAGACATGTAGTTGGGGTTTGAGGGCCCCTTAGACATTTTCTGCATCGAGTTTCTTGTGCTATTGTTTATTATCATGAGAATCATCATGCTTAGATGTTCTAGTTTCTAGGACCATGTTTTGATTTTTGGTGTCATCATATTTGGAAAATAAAAGGCCACAGGGCCTTATGTCCTTGGATGACATATTGTGTAGACACAAACTTTTATACAAGCTCTATTTTAATGAAAAATCTACTAATTTTTCCTATTTTTTATCTTAATCAATGTATGGATGAATATTTCTTTTAATTTAAAATGTTGCAAATGTATATTTAACACATGATCCACCAATGCATCTGTCAATGTGTTTAAATATCTTGGAATGTGTTGATATTTGATATAATCAATTTGCCTTTCTGAAATATGGACTCGTAAAAATACTCTTAACATTGTTGCACTCCTTACTACATAGACATCATTTAAATGTAATACAACGAGTTGTGAATCTCTAACGATCAAACGTTGGATACCAAATGCAATGGAATAAGCTAATAGCTCAATGACTATGCTATATTCCGCTATGTTGTTTGTTGTTTGACTGAGACATATTCCATGAATAGAGAATAGCTCATCATTAGGTGAATAGATAACCCAAGTCGTGAAAGATAAATTCTAAGTACTACGACTAGCACCATCGGAAAAGCCATTGTGAGTTTGAGATAACGTCAACATCTACAAATCAAGTGTAAAAATGAGATAAGCAGGAGAAGTAGTATAAAATGTGATAAACATTAACTGTCACACATACCTAAAAAAATGGTAAATAATGTACAAATCTTCAACAAATTTTTTTATGCATAATATTTCTTTAGGTAAACATCATTTCTGGGCTTTCCCAAGGGAATACCATCGTAATCAACTGGCTCATAGGCACATTTAGCTAATACATGTTTTATGATGTAAGGGCCATGCCACATGGGTTTGAACTTTTCTACACCGAACTTGTCATGAACTTGATCATAAACCAAGACTAGGTCACCTTCTAAATATGAACAAGGATTAACATTCTAATCAAACTAAGCTTTGACACATTTTATTTTAGCCTTTCTAACCAATGCAACATCACGACAATTTTCATCTAAATGTGCTAAATGTACAAAGCGTTCTTTGTCTGCAGAGGTAGCAGGTAATAATTCGATAGCTAGTTTTAGGGATGGGATTTCACATTCAATGGGTAATACTGCTTCCAAACCATAAACAAGTTGGAAAGGAGTAAAACCAGTCGATGTTTTTGTAGTAGTACGGTAAGCCCATAGTGCTAAAAAGAGCATAGAATGCCAGTTTCCTTTATGAATACCAACTATCCATTTAATCATATTGGTTAAAACTTTATTGACAACTTCGACCTAACCATTAGCTTGTGGATAATACGGAGTAGAGCTATCATGGCATAGGCCGAGTTGTACGGATATTTCAACCATCATAAAGTTATGAAAATGACTACCATGGTATGTAACAATAGCTTGTGGGACACCAAACTGAACAATCACATGATTGAAAATGAAAATTGTTGTAGTTTCACCATCGTCCCTATATGTAGGCATATCCTCGCCCATTTTGAAAAGTAATCGACCGCAAGGACAATATACCCATGCCCCCCAACCGAGTGAGGATTATAGGTGAAAATTTTGATGCCCCATTTGGAAAAAGGACCGATAGCTATGATAGGGTGAAGAGGAGGTGGAGGTGCTCACATTTTGTGATCATAGATTTGGAAATTATGTCCTTTTGTGGACAGTAGTAATGCAATCTTTAAACATTGATGACCAAAAATAGCCAGCACATAATATATTTTCGGCGGTAGCATCCCCAGACATATGACTGCCACAGGCTCCAGAGTGGCATTCATTTAATGTCTTTTCAACCTCTTGGAGAGTCAAAAAACATCTAAATATAGAATCGATACCGTGATGCTAAAGAGTGTCACCAATAATATCTTATTGTTGGGATTGGTATCAAATTCAACGATGACCAGTTTTGGATAACTCAGTCCTAAAATTTTGTGTTTAGATATATATAATGATATCTACATACCACAGATCTTATGTACTAATAAGAAAGAGAGATTCATGAGAAGAACAATATTTTGCTATACTTTCTATATCAGTATGAGGAAAGTCACACAATAGTTCGGTGAAAATAAAAGATTTATTTGTTTTGGATTTTTTAAATTCCAAATCAAACTCTTGTAAGATAACTATCCACTTGGATTATTTGCCCCCTAGCAATTATTTAGTTACAATATACATCATAGAGTTGCAATCTGAAATGACAGTTGTTTTTCAGAGAAGTATATAGTGACAGAATCATTGAACAACTTGTACAGCTACCAAGGCTAGCCTCTCCACATGTGCATATTTAATCTTGATTTTAGTGAGACTTATACTTAAATAGTAAATCAAATGTTTGTTGCTAGAGTAATCCTCTTCGACTAACACCATGCCAATGGTGGCATAAGATGCGACTAAGTACAAAAAGTAATCTCGATGATAATCAGGTGGATGCAGTAATGGCGCATTGGTTAGTGCATGTTTTAATGCATCAAAAGCTTTATCAGCAAGCTCATCCTAGAGAAATGGAATGCCCGTTTTCAATAGTTGAGTAAATCCCTGGGTTAGTTCGACATAATTGTGGATGAATCTATGTAAAGAGTTTGCTTTCCCCTACAAATTTTGGAGTTGAGTAAGGCTAGAAGAAGCAGGAAAATTCAGAGTTTCCTCTACCTTGAGGGGGTAGACATGAATTCCTTCTTTCAAAACGATGGAACCTAGAAAACGACCTGATTACAAACACAAAAAAATTGTACAGGTTCAAGTGAATATTGTAGTGCTTGCACCTAATGAAAATTGTGTTTAAGTGCAATTGGTGATCCTACCCTTTTATTGAATGAGCCAGTAGGCCATTTAAATAAGGCTGAATGATATTCTTGATATCGTGGAATGCATAAGACGTTTCTTGTTGAAGAGTGACGCCAAAATTTTTTAGGCCAAATGGGAGTTTGCAATAAGTAAAGGTTCCCCATGGGCATATAAATGCAATTTTATATTGATCAACAGGGAATATGTTTATCTAATTGTAGCCAGAAAATCCATCCATGAAGGAAAAAATTTCATTCCTAGCATAGTCATCGACAATTTGGTCGATATATGGAGTTGGATAATTGTCCTTGGGGCAAGCTTTATTAATATCTCGGTAATCAATACATACTCTAATAGTTCCTTTTTTTTTATTAACGGGCACAATATTTGATACACAATCAGTGAAAGGAATGGGGTATATGAATCCTTCTTTCAACAATTTTTCAACCTCACCCTTGATAGTGGCATATTTTCATGGATGTATAGGATGTAATCATTTCCTAATGGGATTAGCATCTGAATAAGTTTTTATTTCACGTACAACTATGCTAGGGTCGATTCCTAGCATTTCTTCATATGCCCAAGAAAAGATGTGACCGTATTACTGAAATAGGCCTTTGTAAGTTTGAATCTCTTCTAAAGAACAAGCTCCTATATGAATATTTTCAGTTATCCTGGGTTTCACTGAGATATCTATGGTTATCATTGCCGATATGTTCCATAAATTCTGTTCATAACTAGAAAAATGGGTAGATATTGGACATTGAGGATCACTAAGGGTCTCAGATGAAAACATAGATGATAAATTATTCTCAATTTTTTCAAACGATGGAAAGAAGGTTGAATGATTATGAGTATCGTTCCATGGAATTTTGTCCAAGGTCATAACTTCCATAATCCCCTCATCAGTTAAAAAATTTGTGTTAAAAGGATCAGGCATAAGGATTGGTTCCAAGTGTGACAAATGAGAATATTCATCAATAACTGTATTCATTCGATTGTCTTCAGATGTTGATGAGTTGGAAAAGGACTGAATTTCCTGATAGGCTAACTCAAAAGGGATACGAGGCATTTTATTTCCATATAAGATCATTTCTAATTCTGAAGGTACTTTGCATAGATCCCCCTATTTGAAAGTACTTGATGTAGTCATGTTAATCTGGGAATCATTATGGGGGAAATTGGGTGGAGGGAACGCGAAATTTCCCATCAAAGATGAGTCTTTGAGAAGACCAACACCAACTTGTTCATATGGATTCATTGATTTTCCAATAAAAGGCACACTACCAATGGAATTAGGGTCTGAGGTATAGTAGGATAATTGGCTTACTTTCACAATTTTTCCTTTTGTGAAGAAACATGATCATCCTAAAATATGACGGGACTATTACCTCCATGTCATAAGTCCAGCTCCAACCAACCAAAAGGCTATAGTCAAGTTGAGCATCAACCACCTCAATGTCTATTGAAATTGTTTTTCCCTCTAATTCAATTGGAAAATCATTTAAAAGTCCATACAGACAAAAACCTCTTCCATCAAAGGCTTTCAAAGTCATGGAAGATTGATTGATTGTTGGAGAACCCAAATATTTCCAATAGGCAATGGACATAATACATGTCGATGCTCCTTCATCAATCACTTTTCAAAAAACTCGTCAAGTTTTGACATGAATTGGTATCTGAAAATCTAGTTGGTGCAAGGGACGTGAGACATGATTTTCAAGATTGAAAACAATCAAATTGGAGTCATGAGGATATAATGCTCATATGGATGATAATAATAGCTTCTTTTGTTCTGGACAATTTTACATCACTTCAAGGGCTGGCATTTCCGAAGGTGACAGCCAAATATTCGACGATGTTATAGTTCTCAGCAACCCTATCATGAGGATTAAAGGCTGACTTCAAAAGAAGGAGGATTAGATGTGGAAGTTTGACCAGCTAGACTGGAGTCATCTACATCTTCAATAGGACCCTTTAACGTGTAACATTTGGATCTCGTTGCTACCATAACTTTGGAAGACGTCATCATGATATCTGTCAATGTGAACGAGGAGGATTGGTCATGAGAAACCATTTTATTGTCTTGGGGAGGAAAAGGATCCTTCAAAACAATGGGTGTGGGTGAAATTTTGATGAATTTGGAAACTTCAGCATGATGTGGGCACTCCTTGGTGTAATGATCTTCATCACAAATTAGGCAAGGATACCGAGGTTTTTTCTTTTCATCAGACGGTTCATTCTTGTCTGATTTCTCCTTAGAGTGAGTGTCTTGTTTATATTTTCAATTTCCCTTTTTCTTATTTCTGGATTGCTTACCCTTTCCCATAGATGACTCTACTACTTTTATTTCTGAAGTAATTTCAGGAGAAGGATCTTCTTTAGGTGGACAAGATAGAGCTGAGATCTAACTTTTCTTAGAATTTTTTTTTTTGTTATATTTTTTTCTCATAGAACCAATCATGCCATCTAAAGCATGTGATGCTGTAGGGGCTGGATTAGTTTGACTAGGTCGAGGTAAATCTAGGATGGTTTTATACAAAGTTCTAGACTAAGTATGAACAATATCAAGGTATTGAGCACGAGCAATTACTTGCTCTTTATTTACAACACCTCCTTTGGCCACATCTTTAGTTATTACAGGCAAAAGAGATTTTATGAACCATTCGACCAAAATCTAGTCTGGAATGTAAACATTGACGAGGCGAAGTCTTCGTCTCCATTCATGAATGTGATCTGGGATATGGGTTGACATTGACTACTTCAAAGAAGGTAAAAGTTTAGTTCCATAATCATACCGAACGGGAAATAGAAAATGGCTCAAAAAATCTATAGCAAGGGCGTTAAATGTGCTGAAGGAAGCACACGATAATTCTACATACTGTTTGGCTTCCGAACTAGTTAAGGTCTATTGAAAAAGTCGTAATCTAATAGAGTCATCAATTAGTGAGTTGGACGCAACAAAGATGATAGATCATAACATTGTTGGATGGATCTTCGCCCGAATTAACTTCAAACTTAGGAGTATCACTAGGAAAATTAGTAGGAATTGTTCGCCAAAACGATAAATAAAGAAGTGGATCATTAGTTAACCAAGAGAGGTTAGGAAAATCCAAAGCTGCAATGAAGGGAAACTAGTGGTTAGTGTTGACTGATAAAAGGTGCCTTTTAAAACTCCTAATTATCTTCACATCAATTATCAACCCGAGCAAGTCCTCTTATTTCAAGAGTGTACACAGTATGTGTTTGCTATTTAATTCAAAGAGTAATGCTTTCTAAATTGCAGTATAGGTCTTCAAATACAAGAGTAAATAGACTCAGCTAATAAATTCAATAGCAATCATTAAAGGGAATATAACAACTAGACTTCAAGACTCTGACTTCTACTGAAATTGTAATCAATCCTTACTTAAGCAATTAAACTTGAAATGGCATCAGCTGAGAGTACAGTAACAATAACTCCTCTCTCCTTAACTAATTAAATCTAAATCAAACCCAATCTCTTATAAATAATCCAAACAGCAATGACATCAATCTGAGAGTCCAACAATGATATTTAAAGTCATTACAATTTATTAAATCAAGCTGAAGATTTACCTAAATAATGCAATCTATAATAAACTGAATTAAACAATAATGTTGCAAATCGTATAAAGCAAAGATATTCTGTCAGCATAAGAAAATAATAAACAGCGAAGGAAGTAGAATCACAGAAAGTGAGAATATTATCAAACCATCACACTTGCAATAATTGGAAATGCATGATACAAAGAAAGCACTTGAATCCACCAGAGGCTGGGCCCTTAGCCGCCAGCGAACACTGCTAAGTTACTTCAGGTAGCTTGAGGGAACAGCAACAACACTTATGTATTAATCATTGAATATAAGTAGCATTACAATATAACTATGTTCTCTCAACAGCGAGAGTCTGTAATTAAAATTACAAATTCAATAACAACAAAGATTTCCCTTTCTTTTTACAATCGTCTCCTTTTATAATCAGAAAGGGTAAAAGATAAATGGTAAATGCGATCCCTCGAGATCTCCCAATCCTGAGGGATTTGCAACTGATTTCCAACTTCATACATCCTTTCCTTTCTCGTGCTGATCTCCCAAATTCGTCTTTAGCCTTGACTATAACCACCGCGTTCCTTCATTAGGGAACAACATTTGTCACTTTTGTTGTTTTCCTGCATAAATAAGGGTAATTATTAGCTAATACGTAACTGCAGACAAGTCCTTTATTTCTTACCATAATTCTTTAATATATTAACACATTAGGATATAGAAAAGATAAGAATAAAGCAAAAGAATGATGAGATTAACAGTAATTACATACCCTTTTCATGACTCAATAGTTAGGATCCTAATGTGGATACTGATAACCCTGAGGGATGAGTCCCATACTGGGAGGAGGATACCCAGGATATACTGGGATAGCCTAAGTAGTTGGAATCTGCATACCTCCTAGATATCCAAGATGATCCATACCATATTGTGGTTGTATAGTTGTTGAAACGTATGACCTGGGTATGGTTGATTCTGAAAAGGGAGACTTTGACCCATTTGACCTTGAACAAAATGTCCTTGAAAGGGTTGATTTTGCAAAGGTTTACCTTGGAGAAATTGAGGTTGAGAAGCTGGACCTTGAACAAACTGACTCTGGGGTAGACCTTGGAAAGGTGGCCCGTAAAACGATACTTGCATATATGGGATGTTAAGTTGTACAATAGGTATTTTGGGTATTGATGGAATTGTAGGAATGGATTGAACACCAGATACCTGAGGTAAAGAATAAACAATGGGTTGCACCGTAACTTGTGATATAAGTGGGACATTTATTTGTGATACTCCTAGCATGGGAGTTTGAGCCGAACCTGAACCTGGGTTTTGAGAAATCATTGGTATAACATACTATACCAAGATTTGAGGAGTACTCGGGACAAGATGTTGAAGTGGTTGCTAGGTAGGTGTTGATAGATTAACTTGGACAATTGGTTGGACTTGAAAAGGCATACCTTGAAAAGATATTTTTTGTATAGTTTGTCTAATAGGTTGAAAAGGTTGATACAAAGGCACTTGAGAAGCAACCGGAATTGATTTTTGATTTAACGAAGGGTTCCAAATTGTATTCATTCCAGGGTAAGGAATACAACAATGGGTTGAGGCATAATAGGCTGACCAAAACTAGTTTGAGGCATTTGAGCATAGTTAAGGTAATTCTCGGCAGGGGGTTTCCCCCCAGCTGTAGGGTAAGATCCACCAAAAGGTTGTCCTCCTAGTGGAGGATATGACAGTTGCCCCCTAGGTGAGTAATAACCACCTATTGGGTTGGTTTGTGGATTGCAAACATTACCGGAAATCATATTAGTAAATTCTTCAGATGTCAAACCTTCGTTGGTAGGGTTAGCTACACTAGTTGACATGCTTGAAGATGAGTTTGAGGAAGAAGCTCCTGAATAAGATACTGCAAGAGAGTGATATCTAGGTGGTAGAAAACCACCATACAATGTTGACTCCAAAGAAGTAGAAAACATAGATGTGTCTAATGAGGCACTTCTAGAAGCCATCTTAGACCAGTTAAAACATGGTATGGTAGAATAAGGGGTCATGTCTCATGGAATCCCATGTCCTAAAAGGTTCAAGGGTGTAAAATACCAAAGGGGAGAGTGAAGAGATCTAAACAAGAGCTCTAAGATATCTATAGGTTCATTGGTAGAAACTATTGGTTCTTCCTATTCATCTGAAACAAGTTCTTCAATGGCATTGAGCCCAGGAGGGAGGCTATCAGTAAAAATAAGTTTCACATGCAGTGAATGTGGAGGATCTAGAATATGTGTTGTAGTAGAAGTATAATTATCAAGCTCAGAAATATTAGACTCAAGTTCATCAATATATGATTCAGAAATGGGATTTGTATATGAAAAGTATCCAGTATCTGGTTCAGTTTGAACAAGTTTAGTAATTTGTAAATCAATTCCTTCTAAGTGTGATGTTAATTTCTAAGTTTGATCAAATTCAGTTTTTGTTACTTCAAGGCCTAAAATAGTCGATGTTATCGGTTGATTAAATTTCAATTCCTATTACATCAGAGTCTATAATAGTAGATGTTTTACTTTCTATTAGAGTTTCGGATCCTGATGATTTATATTTTTTGGCTTTAATCTTCTCTAATTGACTCGGTGTATACTCAGCGGTATCCCCAAGCATTCTATGTGATTGTCTTAGTAATTCTGCCAAAATAAAAATCTTTCAATTGATCAATTACACAATATCTAAATTACACCTAAAGTCTCTAAAAAGTAAAAAAAAAACAACACAAAAAGTAACACGGGCTAAAAATCTAGGAGTTCAAACCATACAAACTGACTCTTCATAGAGATCAATAATTACTAGTTGGTGACGAAATCCACCATCGTAGTGATCAAGGTGAAAATCTTTATAGAAATGATCGTTTGTAACCAGTTACCTAAAAATCTGGTTAATGAAATAGTTTGGTGCAGGTAACTTTGTTATAAACCATCTGGAGCAAAGATTACCCTCCGAAACATCCAAGTGAGTCTAATAAATGCCTGTTCTAGGTACAACAGGACCTTCCCTCTATCGTCACCTTAGGCAGAGCCTTAGGATTATTGTCACTAATTTTACCAAATATAACAATTTTACCTAGGGGGATAGTCACAAATCGGACATACATACAAGGGCATAGTAACAATCTGAACCCCCTTGAAGTCTCCTTGACATGATCAATTGGAGGTTTACTTTTAAGTGACCCCAAATACCTTTTGGTACCATTGTAATATGTGCAAATCATTATATCTAGGCCGATGAAGTGGGTACAATCACTTCACTATATTCGACACGATCTCGTGTTTAAGTCATGTACAAGAAGAGCTTCCGAGAGAAAAATGGAAATAATTGGATTTTCTCTCCCTAACTCAAGATTCTATTGTTCATTTGTAGCTTTGGAAAGTTTACTTCCTTCCCTATTCCAAATCCCTACACTTAAGCTATTGTAGGTGACAAGAGCCCTAAAAAATGTAAAATTATAGATGAATTTTAATTAACGCCATATTATTAAGTTGTTCTTTACTCAATGGATGACGAAGGTGAAACTTATGATGTTATGACACGACTTGAAATCTTAATGCACTAAAAAATGCAATAGAAACTTTCAAATTCGATGAAATCCTATTTAGAGAAAAGAAAGAGTTTCTTTGATTTTTTAGAAATGAAATGAAAAAGCTCACAATTTTTCCAATTTTTCTAAAGCAACCAATTTCACTATAATGTAATGAAAATGCAGTCAACAAACCAAATTCTAGATTTCCTTGAACATCAAATAAGCCAAAATACTCTTGATCTCTAATCACTCAGCACTTTCAAGCACACATAAATCAATCAAGAGAGTCGGAGAAAACACATTTTTCCCTATGAATGCTTTGATTTAATGATAATAACAATGTAATTGTGAGAAATTTCCAAGATGAAAGCAACAATTTCCTTTATCAAGCAAAAATGACCACAATTCCTTCACAAAAGCACTAGGTCTCAGGAAACCCTAATTCGCAATTGAAAATGAGTTTGACTACAAATAATCAACAACTAAGGCTTAACCGGTGTATTTAACAAAAAATTAAGAATATCGTAAGCAAAAGGACAATCTATCTTGTTTTGATCAATCAAAAAATCAACGAGGAAAAACCCTAAGTAATTTCTTCAAAAATACTTAATTCTAAAAAATCATTAACAAAGCAATAAATTGAGTTTAGAAGAGACAAGACAAACTCCAAACAAATAAAATGACACTTCTAGAAGAAAAACTCAGGTATGGGTTGAAGCGGAATCTATATTTTCAAAAATTATCAAGGATTGTGCGTGTTTATAGTGGAAAATAGAACGCATGTGCCCTGTTGCTAAGAAAAAACTAGTACAGAGTAGTGCTCTGTATGAAACTAAAATAGCACAGGCATAAAAAACTTAAGAAAAAATAAAAATTCGAAAAATCAACCACACAGATCTAAAAGGTCATGAATTTATAAAGACTAAAGTCTCGATAAATGAGATGAATCAGAAAGAAAAACTAAAGAAAAAGATGAGAACAGAGACGTTCCCTAGTATGGTCGCCAATTTGTTACACCAGAGAAATCCCTCTTGTAGACAAGAGCAATCTCCCTAGATCCTTGACAGAAACTAGAAACAAGCAAGACAATTGAACTGACCCTTTCCCTAAGTTGAACTTGTTTGAATTATAAGAATTAAAGCTAATGGATGAGCCTCTTACCTATTTCACGAAATGCTCAATGAAGATCCCTTGTTGTGATTCGATGCAGCTCTTCAATGCTTGATAAGACCTACAAACATCGACCATAAAAGGATCAAAAGCACATGTGATATAATAATCCAAACAACTTAACCTAATGATCAAGGAGATTAGGAATTGAATTTTCCTTAATAAACATTATAAACAATTGTAAACCATTCATTATTCCAATAAGACAAATCAATGGGAGAAAGTGTTCATTTGTATTAATCAAAGATTAAGAGGAGCCTTACAACCTTTGCCTTGATGCTGTGAGGTCCCTCCCAAATTCCTTCAATCTCCTCCTTAGATGACAAGCTTTCCAATCTCAAACCAACAACATAAGTTTGTCTTCTCTGAGTTCTGACCTCCTCAATCCCTCTACCCTCTAGTCATTTTATAGGCTAAGAGGAAGAAGTTTTAGATCCAAAAGAGGAGGATGAGACTTCTTCATTGAGGGATTAAGTTACCTTGAGAAAAGGGATGAAGATGCATCATCTGTGGGTTATAGTTCGAATAGTCATCACCTGGAAGCTTTAAGTTGGGAAATATTCGACCAACCATCTTTCTAGAATGTAATTTTTATTTTTACTTTCTTGAATTCACCTACACAGGTTTATAGTGGCAGACATAGTGTAGCTCTGCACTGTTCTCAGAGTTAATTCCAGCGAATGCGCGGGAAACTCTAGAAAAATCAGCGCAGGTGGAACTTAACAAGGTGTGACAACTATTTTCCCCAAATTTCTCATATACTTCAAAATATTTTGGGTTGTTTGACTTCTAAGGGAGCTGGTTCAAACATGTTCATGGAGGGTAATAAGATCCATAAATTGATCAAGTGTCATGATGACAAATTGACATTTAACAAAAAACTATTAGGATTGAGGTTGTTGCTAAATTTTTCTTGTACTTTCCAGTTACAAAACGAATTTGGGAGAGAATTCGAAGAAATCTTGTCTTGAATTTGAGAATTAAGTGAGTTTTTGTTTGCTTTGCTTTGTTTGTATTACTTGAAAACCAACAAAATCCTTGTTTAGAAAATGAATTTTTGAGTGTGATTATTGTGAATGTGGTGGAAATTCCAAAGTTTTCCATAGTTTCTTATTAAATTTTAATGAAAGCTAGGATTTGGTGGATCATGCTTTGGATCTTCACCACTTGAAACTGGAACTTCTTCTAACTAAAGAGATTATCAAACACATGACTGTGAAAAACATGGGTAGCTGCCGCTTTCCTGGGAGAGACTTCAATTTTGACACATTTACTGCTAGGATACAACTGTAAAGCTATGATGGGGATGGAATTGATCCCAAATCAGAGACGGTTGCTATAGGATGAACTACGTTGTAGATAATGATGCATAATGGGGTAAAACTCTATACTTTGGAGGCACAAGAGGCCATGAGGGTAATCCTGATTATGTTGCTATATATCTATGAAAAGCAAGTGTCGCATAAACAATAAAATAATAAATTTCATTTTAATTATTGGTAAATATTTATCATTAAATACGAAATTTTAAGTTAGTTATATATATATATATATATATATATATATATATATATATATATATATATATATATATATATATATATATATATATATATATATATATATATATATATATATAGATATATATATTGCAAGGAAATTAGATTAAAATACAATGTATTATCTTTGGAATGAATGGAGTGTCTACGTATAGGTATAGCTATTCAATTATGCATGCTCAACAAATGGAGATTTATTCCCCTATTCGATTAACGGAGCAATTCCCTTCCTAAATTATATGAGAGCTTCAGAGATGATTACACCTTCTGCGTAAAGGCTTGCCTAAAAGGATAGATTCTTTGTACTAAGAGTGAGTAAAAGGTCCACCCACTTAACACTCTCTATAAGGATTTTACGTTATGATATTCTTTTGAGCATCCATAACCATTGCATCATTTATAATCAACTTTCTTTATATATATATATATATATATATATATATATATATAGATATAGATATAGATATAGATATAGATATTCTTTGCTTATATTTCATAATTGAATAAAGACATTTTTTGTTTATATTTCATAATTGAATCTAAAGTTTATTATGAGAAGGAAGCTCTTCTCATGAGCCTATGAAAATAGTAGGATTGCGTCGTTCTTATTATTGAAAACATAAAAGCAAATAAGGTGTGAGTGGTTGCTGGAAGTTTTCTTTATTTTAATCCTTTCCGTTTTTTCTAGCTTTAGGGAGAGTGGTATGGTTAGTCTTCAAATGGTTGGACCTCAGTGCATTTGTTTGTGATTTTTCATTTTTTAAATGGTTGCACTGGATTTTGAAAATATTCTAAAATTTGAGAGATAGAAGGTTAATTATTTTTCAAATCTGATTGAAAAAAAAAAGGTCAATAAACCTTAACTCTTGTCTATTAAATTTTGGAATGGTGAGAGCAACAAGATGAAATTTATATTTTTAAGAGAGAAAAAAAATCTACAAATTAATGCAGAGACCACAAGTCACATGAGTTATTTAAAAACAACCATGTAACTATTCAAGTTTTCAAAAAAAATGTAAAAATATTGTTTAGTAACATTATTTTTATACCAACACATAAGCAACACATAACTGAGTAAATCTTCCTTAATCCAATGTAACTTTTTCACAAAATAAAATCACATATTTTCTATAAATATTGTAATGACATAGATTTAAAAAAAAATCAATAATTAAATAATATTAAATTAGATATAATTGAAATCAAGTTAAAATTTTGAAAATATTAATATTTAAAAATAAAATTTTATACAAATTATAAAATTGGAATTTTTTTTTATAAAATCTTTCTGAATATTCTATTCTTTCAACGTTCCTTTGCACCTCTCGATGCAATTGCTAGTATTTATTTTTACTATATAGTTTTACTAATAAAAATGTACAAGACAATAAATACAATGATTCATATCTTATATTATATTATATTATTTTAAATTTGATTGTTTTTAATTTTTTAATAAATAATTGGATAATGAATTTAATATAAAATAAATAACAACATATTTTTTAGTTACAATATTCATTTAAATTAATTTAGTTCCATAAACCATTTAGATTTCTTTTTAAATATAATTTATTTATTTAGACAATGTTTATTTATTGTTTATGTTTTTTATATGAAAAATATTGATGATTCATTCAAAATTTATATATTTTTAAATTTTAATACAATTTTCTACATAATCATAATAATAATTTCATTTTAAGAGGTATAAATATGATATTATATGTAAGACTATTTTAAATTGAGATTTATTATTACTATGTAGCCTACTTTATTTTTTTTCCCATGGAAAAGGTCGTAATTTCTATTAATTATATAAGAAATTACATTTTGTAGATGCCAAGGCATATGCATATGGAGGCATACTTGCCTATCAGGATACATGTATAACTGTCTAGATAAAACTTTACTGCTAAACGCTGATCCTCCTCGCAGGGAGTCTGTAATAACCATATTGTATCAAAACTACCCTCAACAGAAAGAGGGAAAAAGGTTCAAAATTATATCTTCTTTGCGCAGAGAGAGTTATATATATATGCCAATACCAAAACTGTTGTATCTACAGTCGTATAATAGATATGAGAAAATAAACATGATTTTTACAATGAGATCTACAAAATCATGGGCTTAAAGCCCAATTTGTCCATGTTCTACGAACGGTCTGTGGTAATATTGATGGTGAGTACCATCAATCTCCTCCTGGATCAACCAGTCATTGCCCTGTAGATGCGTTGCCTCTTTTGAAAGTTGATCAGCCTCCGAGTTTTGTTCCCTGTAGATATGTCGACAGACAAAAGAGTCAAATATGTGTATCATTCTACGAGCTTCCCCTAGTATATGCCTTAGTGTATATGCATTGCAGTGTGATGCATTGTTGAGCCAATTTTTGAATCACCAAATAATTGAAGATGTTTGCAATGATGAATTAATGCAAAGTAAATGAGATGTTTTGCTGAGCAGAGTTCGGCAAAGTTGTTGGTGCCCGTCCCCAAGTTTATTTGAATTTTAAACCAGTGGGTATCATTCAGGTATAGTATGGCTCCCCCACCACATCCTGCTTCCTGAGCAGAACCATCAAAATATGCCCAAGGTTTAGATTTATCAATGGTTTCAGGGGTGATGGTGCGCTGAGGGGCTATGTTGTCATCCTCGGGAAGGAGATCATAGTCAGAGATAATGTGATGTACTATAGAAGGCCAGTGAGGATCCTTGAGATTGAATATGGACTGGTTTCTGGCTATCCAAATGGCCCAGCAAACAAGGAGAGGCATGTTCCTGGCTTTTCCTTTGTGGGCTAGGCACCAGGTATTCCAAGCCTCTTGGATGTTGTTGCCGTGCCAGGGGTTCAGGGTAGGGTAGTGAGTAGTAATACCGTTCCAAAACTCCTTAGTGGACGGGCAGTTCAGGAAGAGATGTTCAGTTTTTTCTTCATCAAGTCGACAAAGATGGCATCGATAAGGACCATGGAAGGATCTCTTCATCAGATTGGCACCAGTAGGGATCTTATCAAATAGTATGTTCCACAGTAACAGGCGGGTGCGAGGGGCGACCTTGAGCTTCCAGAAGGTTCTCCAGTTCGGGTCAATAGACTGTGGTTTATGGGGATCCATGAGCCTGATGTATCCTTCTTTTGGGGTATAAGTTCCATTCTTAGCAAGAGCCCAAATAATTTCATCAGGATCCTCTGTTAGACGGATATGGGCCTGTGTGAGGGCTTCTATGTAAAGTTGCCAATCCAGTCTCCAATGTTCAGGTATGTCTAATTCATGAGCGGATTTCCATGCCTGATGAAGGACTGTAGAATTATTGCGGTCGCCAATATGCTTGATGTAGATAATGCCCCTGTCATTTAGGAATCTAATTAATTCGGCTGGCAACCTGTGTGCATTCCCACATCCCACCCATGGGTCCGTGCCAATACGAACTGCGTTACCTTCCTTTATTCTCCAGGTAATTCCTTGTCGCAGCAGGGGGAGCGCATTCATCATTGCCTTCCATATGTTGGAGATATTACTAGTCGGGGGGTGAGTCTGTCTGAACCAATCCATCAAATTTAAAGGCCAAATGTATTTTGCATGGGCTACCCAAGTCGAGAGACTATTAGAGGTAATGAGCTGCCAGCCCAGCTTAGCAGGCAAGGCTTTCGAAAATAACTCGAGTCTTTTTATGCCCCATCCTCCCCATCTCTTTGGAATAGAAATATGATGCCATTTGACCCAGGAAAAATTTTTCCCAGGTTGATTACCCTTCCATAAAAATCTGCAGCAAATATTTTGGAGCTTGTTCAGAATGCCTTTTGGAATCCATGCAAGGGTCATCCAGAACACAGGGGTGGCCTCAATAACTACCTTAATAAGGATTAATCTGCCGGCCCGGGAAAGGTATTTGTGATACCAGATCTGTAAGCGTTTTTCCACCTTTGCAATAAGCCACGTCCAGTCTACAATCCTGTATCCGAGAGGCTTTAATCGGAAGCCCAGATATTTAAGCACGTCGTCCAAATTGAGTGCAGAGAAAGGAAACTGCTGGGTAGTATATATGGATTCATGCTGAGAGCAACTGATAATGGTAATGGTCGATTTATATTCGTTAATCATCATCCCCGTTGCCTGTTGAAAGAGCTTGAAAATATTATGCAGTATAGAGGAATCGCCGATGCTACCATTTAAGAATATCAGGACATCATCAACGAACAATAGGTGGGTCAAAAAGAAGTTCTCTGAAATCTTGATGCCAACCAACTGATTTCTGTCCCGAGCGGTAATGATGGATCTGCTTAGTCCTTCTATAATAAGTAAAAAGAGTAGAGGGCAGAGGGGGCAGCCCTGCTTGAGCCCCCTTTCTGATAGGAAAAAAGGAGTAGCTTCCCCATTAAGTAGGACACTGTGGGATACATCCTTTATGCAGGTCATAATCCATTTGATGTAAGCAAAAGGGAAGACTAGGTGAGTTAGTATTAACCTGATATAGAGCCAATTTGCTCTATCAAATGCCTTAGAGAGGTCCACCTTTAGGATCATGCCCTTCTGTTTCTTTGTCTTGAGAGTGTGAAGTAGTTCCTGTGCAGTGGCGATCGCCTCATGTATCTGTCGATGCTGAAGGAAAGCAAATTGTTCAGGAGATACATGTCTAGACAGTATGGGCTTCAGGCGATTTGCAATGATTTTAGCAATAATCTTGTACAGAACATTGCAGAGAGAGATGGGTCTAAAATCATTGAAAGAGGTGGGAGAATCAGATTTCGGAATTAGGGCTATAAAAGTGGATTTGATGGCCGCGGGTATGTTGCCATTCCTTCTACTGTCCTCCACGATTCTGAGTAAATCATCCCCCATGATGTCAAAGAAAGCAATAAAGAATTCGATGGTCCACCCATCTGGTCCAGGACTTTTGTCTTTTTTAAACCATTTTAAGGTGGCCTCAAGTTCCTCCTTCGACACAGCCATCATCAGATTCTTCGAATCCTCCTGTTCTACGTATCTAGGGAAGAGTTTAGCAACCCGCATTATCTCTAGAATGTTAGCCTCACGTGGTGCCTTGTAGATAGATTTGAAGTGTTCATTAGCAAGTCTAGCCAGTCCTTGCTGTTCAGTTATCATCTGTCCCTGTGCATCTTGAAGCTCCCAGATAATATTAATGGCCTTCCTGCCATTGGCGAATTTATGATAGAATTTAGTGTTATTATCACCTTCCACCAGCCATATGGCTCTACTTCTAAGGCGCCAGCTTTCCTCTCTTTCCTTTAGAATTTGGGAGCGCTTAGAGATAAGAGTAGAGTATAAGTCCTTGTTGGCAGGTGCTAGATAGGTGCCATCAGATGAGTCCTCAAATGTGGCGATGGATTGTTCTACCTCCTTCAATATCTTATCATCGTTTATCCGTTTCAGGTGTGCCCAATTTCTGGAGATCCTCTTGAGTTCAGATAATTTCCTTATAAAACCAGCAGTGTGTTCCTCGTCGTCCATTATAGGATTGGATCTCCAATAATCAGATACCAGCTGAAGATAGCTGGGGTCCTTGAGCCAGGAAGCATTGAATTTGAAAGGGCTTTTGATCTTCGGGATGTTGTCTGATAGTTCCAATAATATGGGCCGGTGGTCAGATAACCCTCCAGAGCCTACCCATTGCCTAATGTGAGGGTGGAGGGTGAGGAAAGCCTCTTTGATGAGGAATCTATCAAGTCTTCTAGCTAGACTATGATCGCCACTTCTATTATTTGTCCAGGTATATTGAAGCCTGATAGGAGGGATGTCGACCCATTGGTGTGTTTCGAGTAAGGAGGAGATTGAGTCAGAAAGGTTATCCACTTGGGCCAAATGTCCCCAAGATTCACAGTGTCCCAAAGAGAAATTCAAATCCCCTCCTAGGATGATATTGTCAGCCCGGAGTAGTTCGGATGAGAGCAGGGATCTCCAGAATGGTTCCCTCTCCACACAAGGGCCATATACATTGATAAAACGAATATCAGCACCAAGAGAGTGAGCCAATAAGTCCATACCAATGAATCCTCTGCCTCCCCAAGTATTCCGGAGCACCAAGGATTTGTTACAGAAACCGATAGCAATACCTCCCAATCTCCCAGATGCATCCATAGCATGAAAGGTCCAATTCGGTAGCCAAGAGTTGAGGAGAGCTATGAGGGTGGCAGCCGAGCAGAGAGTTTCTTGCAGGAAATCACATCTAATTCAGTCGAGGTGAGCAGTCTTCTCAGGGCTAGTTTTTTGGGGGGGCTAGCAACCCCACGATAGTTGAAAGATAAGAACTTCATGGAGGGATAGGCAGAGGGCCATCCCTTGCTCTAAGGGCCCTGTTAATCGTTTGTTGTCTCCCAAGGGCAACTTCTTCCCCCGCCGTTTGTCTAGCTTTAGAGAGTCGGGAGGGGCGGCCTCTAGCCGATTTAAGGGAAATCGGGGGACAAATAGGATCAATACCGATCGCGTCAGCACCCTTATCCTTAGATCTAGATCGAAGAGAGTACCGGGGCGAGAGAGGGGGTGAGGGGGAAGGGATGGAGGAGGGAGAGGGGGGGGGGATGGAGGGGGTAGAGGAGGAGATCAGGGAAGGGGAACAAGGGGATGGAGAGAGGGAGGGAAAGGGAAGGGAGCAGAGGAGAGAGGAGGAGGGGGTAAAACCCAGGGGGAAAGGGGGTATCGGTAAGGAAACAGAAGGGATGGAGGGGGAGGAGATACTCATGCAAGAGAGAGATGCAAAAACATGTGATAATCTAGAGACAGAGGAAGAGACAGGGAAAAACATACCCGCAGTCGAGGTGATGTCTCTTGCAGTGCCCGAGCTGATTGGAGGAGGAGGCGAGGAAGGAATGGAGTCCGCTGGTCACTTATCTGATGTCTCGGTGACGGGAGTACCCAGTATATCTCTTGTATCTTCGGGAGCATGGTCCTCCAGGTGATGTGAGGGTCCTCCTTCTGTCTCCTGGTGTTGTGAGGGACCTCCCTCCATCGGTTCAGGTTCTCGACTCTGCTCAGGGCCCCTCTTTTTGTGGAGGAGAGGGCAATCCTTGTATAAATGCCCTACCTTATGGCATCTGCGGCAGCGGTACGGGATACCTTCATAATCAATAATCTGCTTACGAGATGTGTCCCTCCATTGAATGGTGATATATTCCAGTAATCCTCCTCTGGTGTCAAGATTAATAAGGATGCGAGCGTATGCCATCATACCCGTATGAAGGTATGACTTGTCGTACTCCATATAGGTGCCAATCGCGTTGCCAATCCGTTTGAAGATGTCCTCGGACCAGTATTGTAATGGGAGACCCGGAAGCTGAATCCATACAGGTCCAATGCCAATCTGTTCAGTCTCAGGATCAAAGAGGGGTGTCCAACGTTTCAGCAGTACCGGGGCATGCTCGAAGTGTGAGTAGGAGGATAGGACCCAATTTGTGTGATTAGCACGAGCGAATCTCAAAGCGAACCATCCCCTCACAAACGTCTGCACGAATGGGATGTCAACCAGATGGTGACCCCATACTTCTGCTACCTAGGCCTTCAGACGAGTGGCCGAGTAGTTCCTTCCCCTGATACGACCGACCAGTACTCTATCCGCGAAGTCCATGGCTTTTCCCCACTGAATGTCCTCTTCTAGTCTCAGAAAAATGTCATCTGCTTTAGATTTAAAGCACTTGTACTTCTTCTTGGTCCCCTGTGGGTGCGGTGCCCTGCTAGGAGGCGGATCCGATGATGCAGGAGGGGGACAATGGCTATACGAGGAGGGGGGAAGACTATCGGCTGAAAGGTGGGAACTGGCGAGCGGCGGGACGGCGGAGAAACAACTGGAGGGGGGAGCTAGGGAAGAGAGGTTGTGTGTATCAATCGATATCCTAGTCACCGGTGGGGGAATGCGGGTGTTAGAGCCAGTGTAAGGGGGGTCTAAACCAGGGTTAGGGTTTAGACAAGCGGAGACAAAACCAAGTGTTGACGGAGATGCCGGAGGAGTAGTTAATGCAGGCCAGGTGGGGGGATCGTCCAGCAGGACCACAGGGAGCTGAGAGGGTTCGACCAGAGAGAAACCGGAGCTGAATAAGCTAGACGACGTGGGAAAAGGGGTACGCCAGATGGAAACCCCTTCCAACGGGTCTTCGGAATAATCGACGGCATCTAAGTCCTCCATGTTGACAGCTGCACCTAGAAACGGAGAGCTCCTCGAGACTGTTGGAAAAACGGAGGACAGGCACCCCCAATCGGTCAAAACAGTAACAAAACACAGGCCACGAATGGGGGCGGTTAGTAAAAATAACCCCCGAGCATCATGCGCAGTACAGTTGCCACCGGTGATAAGCGACCGCAACAGGTAGAAAGCTGAAGGAGGAATCTCACGAAAATGACAGAGCGGTAAGCAGACAGAGCAGTAAACAGCGGCTGTTCTGGATAACCGCTGCAAATTGAAACCCTAACCGAAACCCTTGTTTGCAGTCTCCATCTTCTCTCCCTCGTCCAAATGATCTTCTACTAGCCTACTTTATATATACATGCTTTTGGAGATTTTTAACTCTATAAACATTTAAATTAATCTAATGTGGCTACCAATTACATGGTTTTGGAGATTTTTAACTCTAAACATTTAAATTAATATGAATTAGCTATCAATTAATTTTTACATAAGAAGTAGGTACTAAACAACAACACTACATATTAAACTTGTTTAAAAGTTTGAAATTAATTTTTTAATAACTATTTAATTATTTTAAAGGATATGTTAAAGTCATGTATGTATATTAAGAAGATATCGAAATTGAGAAATTAGGGTGTTAATTGCCTCTTCTCACTTTGTAATGTGAGATAAATATCCTTTATTTCTTTGAAGTGCATTCAATCTGTGAGAACTCCCAAATGAAATGTTCTGAACTTCAAGAGGAGAAAATTTTAACCCTTGTTCATCATTCTTCCTTCACCTTGTATGGACTCACACTCTGTTTTTGAGATGAGAGAATTCATGTCAAATTTAATACGGGGAGCCAACAATAATGACATCTTTGGAATTTGAATGATAACGAGCTTTAACAAGTGTGTAACTGCATTAAGCCATAAGAGAGAAAGGGTTGAACTATAGTGTCGAATCTCACCAAAAACAAACTCCACATCCCTTCACTAAAGCGAAAGAAAGGTGATGAATTTCTCCTTGAAATATGACCCCACAATCTAGCCTAACGCCTTATATCCATGATTGAGCATTCAATAGACTTTGATTGATATAATAGGAGTATGTAATGATGATGGATAGATATTATCCCTGCTTTCCATGCTGCATGGGAGTGGTTTGTCATGCTTTGCACCAAATGCTTTAATGATTCGATGACATATGGTGAGGAAAATATATTATGGTATAGTTGATCATAAGAATGACCATTGACAAATAATGTCATCGCATTTGTCTTTAATGTATTGTTTGCATTTGATTCTACCATGGTATTCTGACCACTTCAAATGTAGGCTTCATCTTTGTTATTTCTCATGGTGTAAAGAGTCCATTCATAAGTGAGTACCATTTCCCCCCAAGGATGAAGACTATTCATCCTATATCTACCTCCCTAGGCTTTCCATTTGAGGCTATATCAAAGAAGAGGAGGAAGGAGGTTTTGGGATCCTTCCATTCCTTGAATTCCTATGAATTCATATGAAGCTACCAACATGACCTATTGCAATTGAGTTAGTACTATAACCTAATAAAGTTGCTTATATTAAATTGTTTCCACTAAGGTTAATCAACCTCCTTGAGCACCTAATGATTTGATGTCTGAACTCCTTCAGCTATTATATGTTTGACTAGTAGTTCTTTTAGCTTACATTACTAAGGTCTACAATGGAGTTCTTAAGATTTATTGAAAAATAACTTTATTTCTTATAATTCATATATTGTAGGAAATTATTTTTTAGAGGGCCATTGGTTTAGATTAGTTCACTATATTAATTTTCATCCATGTTGATACGTTCATAGTGGAAAAAGCAAAGGAATTAACTCATAGGACCATTTGTACTGATAGGACCCAGTTTGGCAAATTGGGAACTAAAACATTTTGGGAGTAGTTTGAGACTTTAAGCAACATTTTTTTTGGGTGAAACTTTGTCACCTAAGCATTGCAAGTACTTATGTTATTCTATACATGGATACCTTCCCAATGATGCAAGAATCACCTCAATTAGAGTTGATATGCAAAATTGATGCCATTTGAAAGTTGATCTTCATATTTTGACTACCATAATTTGGGAGCATGGTCATGTCATCCCCATTATTCATGGAAAATATGCTAGCTACATGATCATGGTGAAAAAAAAAAACTAGAAGAGTCCATATTTTAACTTTGGTTCCGAATTGAGGGAGTAAAATTCAACCTCTAGTATGATATTAGGTTTTGTTATAACTAAGCCATTTTTTGTGTAAGGTGAATTGTATTTCCTTCAAAAAACTAGGACTTGCAAAAGGATTTCAAACAGTCTTTTCATCCTCTCACTAGGGATACTAGACCAAATCCAAGAAAGAACTCTTCATAGAGAGTACAATGATAACTAAATATTAAAAGATACAAAATTAACCAAACTATTATTGCAAGTCTAGCCTAAGCAACTGTACATGACAATTTTTTTATAAAAATAGACATATGACATGGACATAAAATGACTAAGCTGAGGGATCTAAGTCCAAAACTACAACCTGGATGAGATATTTTGGGTCCTTCTATGTTCTCTCCATCGCATGATGTTTTCCAAGATGTTGTTCTATTATGTCCATTCTGCAGTCCGAATCCCTCAAGTGAAATGTAAGTGCTCTATGGAATGGAGAATGTCTGTGCAGTGCTCATTCCAACCCAAGAGAGAATGATAGATTAAAAACATCATCTTCTAGTACAGATGAACAATGTGCATATATTGATTAAAATAGCATATTGTGTGCCATATGTCCTTGATCTAATCTATGCATCTTGTAAGGAACTCTGTATATAAGAGGAGAATTCTTTTTTAGGAACCTTCTCCCTCAACCCAAGTAAGTTCTTCCTAGTTGGGTCCTGGTGTTGAGGTCATGATAATGTGAAGTGAAATTATCTAGTCAATGGGGCATTTTAGTATTTCCCATATGGGCCTAATCTTGGTAATATGTATCCCTCCTTTGAATCCATACCCACTAACAAGGGATGGTGGAGAGAAAAGTAGGATATGAAGACCAAAGTAGAGGTTAGGACAAACTAAAGAGCTAAATACTGCAAGAGGCGTGCCATGTAAGATGAGAACTAGACATAATACTTCCACAAATAATGGGCACACCTAGGAGGGAAATTAGAGATGGAAATATATTAATGGAGGGGAGAAAGACATCAAGCCTCCACACCTAAAAAGTCACCACCAGACACCAAAAAGGAGGCTTACTAGGAGTCCATATTGATAGAAGAGTCAACACTACTAAGAAATCGAGTGAGGAGAAAACAATTAACACCATAGGGGAAAATTGAGACCCATATCCACAAGAAATGTAAAGGTGTCAAGGAAGAAAACTTATACCACCAGGCACGAGGGGGGGGAATCATTGAAGCATTAAGAGACAAGGGACTGAGACAAGAAAAAGGAGGATCTTAATCCCCCAAACATAAAATGTGTTAAATACCATGTTAATTAAAATATAATACTGTCTAAAAACAATTCTAAGCATTGAGTTGAGATTATGAAATCCTAGACGATGTTACAAAGAATGAAGGGAAACAACATTCACAAATTGTTGGAATCACATCTAGTAAGGAAATTTCTTGATAGTTACATGCACTTCATAATTTTTCCAACTGCAACAACTCACCAGTTCCACTCCATTCCTTTCATGTGCTACCCGTGATGCCCTATGCAAACATATCATCACAAGAACTATCCCAAGGAATGTTTGCAATCTGATTTCCATGGGAGGAGTCATAATGTCAAATTTCTTCACATGAGTGATAAGGTCAAACTCTGTGCAACTTGCATGCCACCATCCCCATTTTTATTATAGTAATTTAATGATATGGATACCTTAATGATATTCTTCTATAGTAATTACATCACATTTATCATTCATGGGGGCATGTTGCCACATCCCTTAATTTGTTTTCTAAGTGGCATAGTGGCAGGCCACACCCCACCTCTACGTCGGTTGTCACCCCATAGAGGGCTTAAAAATAATTCTAAGCTAGCATACAACATGAAGCATTTAGAGGATATTCTATCTTAAGGTTCCATGTGGATGAAACTTTGGGTGAAGAATCTAGACACCCATAATTCACTAGCAATTTTTCAATTTTATTACCTGACATCTAAACATGAACTAGAATAAGAGATGGTATTCTAATGATGAGAGTAGTGACATGTTATGGAAGGGATTCCAGTATCCATATCAAGGAAAACTTATATATGTGTGTACCATTTTGAAGCTTCCATAACATATTTATAATAACTTTGGAGTCAAATATTACCAAGATCTTGGTGAATCCTTTAGAGTGAGCACACTCTAATCCCATACAAAGGCACATAAGTTTAATTTCATTGTTATTGCTAATTCCAACCATTATAAAATAGATTAAGAGAGGCATATTTTTATGGTTTCTAACAATGCCAACATATCCTATTTGACTTTGGTTTCCTTTCGAAGCCCCATCAAAATTTAGTTTGAGGAAAGAAGGTGGGGGCGAAGATAGTTTAAAGGGATATAAGAATGAGAGGAAGGTGCAGAGGAGATCAAACTTGGAGGAAGGGAGGGAAACAATTGAAATAAAATCCTTGCATCAATACCCTAAGCCTATCAATCCTAAGGTGACTAGAGAAGAGCAAGAGAAGATGATTTTATGTGTCATATAATATAGTTTAGGATGAAATCCAAGGGGAGAGAAGATAACTTAAGTATTATTCAATTTCACTCTTTCCATATCCCCTAGAGGAGTAATACATGAGATAGCCTCCAAATATTATTTAGAATTGGATTGGAAAAGGTCCAAACCACTGGTAGACTAAATTATGGGATATATTTAGCATATGCTTGTTTGAGCACACAAAATATTTATCTAACCTATTGCATAATCCCTCGAGAAAGGTGCAACTATTGAATAACTGCTATAGGTTCTTTGAATAAAGGAGTTTGACCATGCAACGAGAGGGAGCCTAGTAGTTATTTTCTTGGTTGTTCTCCTAGGTTAATGCCTTTTCTGAATAAGTGAAAGAAAGATAAACATTTTTGGCCATACATTTTGTTTCCAAATTTTGATCCAAACTTATTCCAGTTGTAGATCTTGATGAATTGCTTCTAGGTGATAGGATTCACATATAGAAAAGACACGTTCAGACTTGTACCCCCACCATATTTTATATTCTTGGTTTTAATAGGGGATAAATTTATTTTATATATTTCTACAAAACTGCTACCATACTTCACAATTGAGTTTTGGTTTCCAAGTCTTTAGTGGAATCCATTGGTTCCAATTTTGATTAGGTTCCTCATCCATTCAATAGTATGCAGTTGTAATTTGAAATTGGGTTGTCATTTTTTCGTTTAATCGTTCGAGCTAAAATTGGTCCCCCAACTTATGTAGCTTTTACGAAGATTTTTCCGAGAATAGAGTAGTGTAGCCATTTTTAATCTCCTAAAAATAGTGTTTTTGAATTGGGGTCATACCTTTCTTAGACAAGGTGCATTTTGATGAGCTAGAACCATGGTGTTTGATCTAATTAGATTTTGTTGAAATGTTTGAGGGGCATATTTATACTTCCAAATTACTTTCCAAAATGTTTGGCTTTCTTGGAGCCATCTCCACTAGATCTTTCCTCCCAAAACTATGGCCATGATTTATGGATCACATAACTAAAGTCCTCCCTTCAAAATTGGTTGGAAAAATTTGTCCCATGCCACTAATGGCCATTTATTTTCCAAATGCAATCCCCTCTAGAAAAAATACTATTGAATTCTACATAAATTATAGAGAATGGAGGATGGATTTGTCACTATTGAGTATAGGTATATAGGAAAAGCTTGACGAACCACCTTGAGAAGTACTAATAATCCAAAAATGTTAAGATATTATAAGGTCCAACATGATAATTTATTATGAAATTTGGAAATGGGTTCCTCCCATAGGTTCCATTTGAGAGAGCTCTCCACTAAGGGAGCACATAGATACTTTCAAGGGAGTTTACTAATTTGGAAAACAAAAATTTAAGCTACATGAAATTGAGGATCCATAGGAGTGTTAAGGAAGAAAATTTGTGATTTATTCTTGTTTATATCCATACCTAAGGTAGAGGAGACTCATTATAGAATATGGTTTAAAGCATGAACTTATTGACCTATTGGAGTTCCCAATCTCATCACACCATCAAGAATTGTTGGTGGGTGAGCGTAATATCCTCCCCAAAACAATGAAAGTTTTTTAGCCATTTCCCTAATAATACTGGTTTGCAAGAATTGCCTAGTCCTTCCACCACCAATATGAAGAGGAATGTGGAGATCAAGTCAACTTGTCATATCATTTGAGCATAATTGAAAGGGGGATATGGAAAATAATTAACGAAGATCGAAAATGAATCCAAGAAAATGAGGTTATATATCCATTCTATCCATTTGTCAACAAATCCAAAAATTTTCAAGATGCTACATAGATTTTCCATCTCAGTTTATTATATCTTTTGGACAAATCCAATTTGATCATCGTTGTGGGATTCATTATTATTTTCAAAGAGTGAATGTCTTCACAAGAAACCATGATGTCATTAAGTATTTGTTAGCACTCTACAAAATGAGTATGCTCTAGGGAAATGATTTTCGGGAGAAACGACTTGAGTCTATTCATTAATATCATGGTAGTGACCTTGTAAATTACAATGCAAAGGGAATTAGGTCTATAGCCATTTGATCTCCAACCTTTCCTTTTTTAGGAACCAAAGTAGCAAAGGTGGCATCCAAAGCTTTAAGGATGGGTTGAGACTATTTAGATTCAATAAATGCTTTCCAAACTTCATTACCAATGATTAGCGAACGTGTTTGAAATAATTTAATAGTGATTTATTACTAGCAATTACTTTGATTATGGCTTCAACTTTCTCACAGGCTATGTTTATGAGAAAAGAATAATTTTGTTATTGCGAAATCACTTGTGGAATACTTATAAGTATATTTTGGATCACCCTTGTTCTATTAGTTCGGTGCACAAAGAGAATGTCTTAGAAGAACCAAGACAATTCCTTTGAGATCTCATGATGGATCTCTAGTTTCCTACCTTTGGGATTTGTTGAAGCATCGAAAATCATTGCAACAACATGGGGGAAAACCACCTAGTCCAAACCTTGGTTAGCATCTCATTTTTCGTTTGGTGTAGTGGCTTTAACTAGGGATAATGGGACCAATTTCCCAGAAAATATTTTGATAGTGTTGGTGGGGTGATATATGATCTAACGAGAGAATGGCTAAGCTAAGTGTAATCTAATATAACTAATAAACACATGCATATATCCTAGTTTAACACTATTTATCTATAAATATACCCGGGAACTAAATACAATATGCAATCTACAATGATGTCCTACAACAATTGGTAATATAGATCATTCAACTACAGTAAGAAGTGAAATTCTTTAATAGTGATTGTTTTGGATAAATAGTTAGATAAAACAATTGTGAAAGATATATCGCATATAAAATAGTTCATGTATTCAGAATGAAGTCAAAGCCAACATCATACAAAAGAGCAATAACGCTGAATTGTAATTCAAACTTTCACACATAAAACAATTTAAAGAAGAAGTGTTTCCCGATACATAAATAAAACAAGATCATAAGATAAAAGTACCATATATAACAAGTCATGCTCATGTCTTTCAACAATTTAATCCAATCTCAATCAATTGAACAAATTCTAAGAGTACAAAAGTGCATTTCAATAGAGCATGCTAGATACTTGGAAGAAAATAGATCTTGTTCCAATCATTCCAGTAGAAGCTCCTCAAAAGTATAGAAGTGAAATGTTTCAAAGAATGTTTCTGATAAAATTTCTGGACTCCTCTCTAAATGCATGAGAGGGGTTGAAATACAAACCTGTAGGTCCTAAAATAGATTATTACAAAAATTAGCTAAGGAGGTTTAAACGACCTTCCTCAGATTATGCGAAAATAAAACTAAAATAAAAATAAACTAAATGACTAACTCCTTTGCACTTGATCTTTGAGGTCGCAAATATCTATCATAGGCTTGAGCTGAGGCAGTTGGCCGATAATATATTTTAACTGCGTAGCAAATATAGCGTTTGTTAGTGCTGGCACCATATTTTGTGTTGAGGTTGGTAAGCACCTCAAAGTCATCCACTGACCATATGGTTTTACTAAAAACTTCCAGTATACTTCCTAATTCAACCTGTTTAGTGATCTGATCACCTCCTCCTTTTTCTACGCTACTTGCCTCCACTGCTGCTCTAAGTATTTGATATTCGGAAGAAATCCTAGTACACATTATGTAACTAGTTTGGCACCATGCAGATTTTTGTTGATGGCTTCAATTATGTTGTTTGTTGTTGTCGCTGCTATCATTTTTGCCCTTTCTTCTTTCTTCAACTAACAATCCCACTCTATAAAAAGGATGTCTTTGTGAGATTCCTCCAGCTTTGGCAGATCAACCTTTCTCCCATCCTCCGATTCTTGTTAGGTGATAAAGTTAGAAATCCATTTATGGATTTCATCACACTCAAGTCTCATGTCAACAACTTGGTTTGTTAGCTTATCATTGGTTTCGCAATAAGGACTTATCTATGAAATCTTCTAGCAATGTACTTCCTTCTGCTGCATTAGTTGGGAGTTAAGACTGAGCACTTCCTTTATGAACTCATCGATTTCCGGATTATCCTTAAAATTATATATTATAGCTTGTATCCGCGCATCTCTTTCTTCTAGACTGGCCTGATGTTGTATTCTCATTTCTTGAAATTCCTACTGGAGTTGGGCTACTTGTAATTCTTCTTATTGATTGGATTTTTCCTGAGCTAATTGTTGTTCTAACAGCATAATTATTTTTTCTTTCCCTTAAGCAACATTTGGACCTCTGCCACTTTTTTAATAGTTGTTGTGGCATAGGCTCCTGCATATTGCGACAATTTTGTGAGATTTTCGGATGGGTCCATGGGTGATTCCTTCCAAACAATTTCCATTGGTTCATTTTCAGAAGTTGTAACAGTTATAGCGTCAAAATTTCTTTTCTTCCTCTATCTCTTGACTATAGCTTTGTGGGTGGGACTATAAAATACATCTAGTGGAGGTATTTCTTCAACACTCCAAACAATTTCTAAAGTAGGCGTAACAGGAATGATTTCAACATTCTTAGTCTCCTTAACTCCTTCCTTTGTCATTTCCAAATTTGACTTGTGTTGTGTTTTCTTAGGAGTCTGTATCTCAAATGTTTGCTCAGGGTTTGAATCTGTGTGAATCTTCTTTTTGAACTATTCCCATTGTTGTTCCAAGTTAATAATTGGGCTCTTTCCCCGTTGATTTGATGCAGAGACAATTTATGTTCATTTCTTTGTTGAAGTTTGCTCAGTTGTTTCCTCTTTAATTCTAGTTGCGTCCTTTTTAGAATCATTATTTGTATGTCCTCCTCCATTTTGAGATTGTTTCTCTGAGCGCTTTGACTTATGCATAGATCTCTCTTGGGTTTCTTCTTCAAAGTTTTCTTTGGAGATGTCATCCAAACTTATGATGGTAGTTGACTCCCTTGTTGGTTCTATCTGCAATAGGTCCAATGGGACCTTCAATAATATTTTCTCCCTATACACATGGAAAGCTCTAAGATCATCTGGTGTAAAAGTGTCGATGCCAAATTCAACATTGTGAGTATGTTTTTTCTTGTAGGAAGAGGTCATCAAAGGGGTCCCCTTCGTGGGTGAATGGTTTTACTTTCACCATAGTAGTCAAATTCTTAGCAATGTCATCTGGGTTATAATACCTTCCCGGAAAGGTAGCTAATTTTAGAGATTTAATTATCTCTACTTCTTTGAATGCATGCCCACAATCATGCAATGCAAATAAACCACATTGTAACGGAAATGTAGGCCAAATGGCCTTCTTCTGCTCTTTCAGTCCTATGCTTAATCCACCTTCCCCTGCTGTTTGGTAGGTAATTTCTCTGGATAATAACTTTTTCGGGACATAATATGGGAGAACATGAGGTGAAGAAATGCTCCCAAATACTCTAATATAGGTAAATGTCTCCTCCTCAAACCATCTAGCTACTAGCAAGAAATCAACTTCGACCTCTTTAGAAAACCTAGGGACGGTTCTATTGTATATTTCTTTATGCAAGGGTAGCATGAGTCCTCAACAAATTTTGTATAAATGGGGGTGAAACTGAGATTCCCACAAAGTCTTATGGTATACATGGATAGGAAGTGGGTCTTGAACAATCCACTTCCATCTCATAATGGGAAATTTAGAACTAAAACAGATTGAATCCATTACAATGGAACTCATAAAAAACGGGGGATAAATCCTTAAAGAGGAACTTCTTTTTCTCTTATATTCCATAATGGCCTTTGCTAAATTATCTGACAAAATTTGAGCCTAGCTCATTATCATTGTGTTCGAGGCTACATCTATTAATGGGAGCCATTCCAGTGAAAACTTGGTGCTATCAGGTTTACCGAACAATCTACATAACGTTGCTGCTGCGAAACAATAAGGGGAATAAATGGATGCCATAGAGTACATACCCGTTTTATCCCATTTGAGCTTGCCTTCATTTTCTGTCCAATTTTCGGTGATGTTTTTTGGGTCTTCATTCTCCTTGGAAAATGTCTCAAGCAACTGTTTCTTGTAGAGCTTTTGTGGCTCTGGTAACTGATACATGATTCGTAGGTTATCTGCTGAAAAAGACCCCATGACCTCTTGCCTGTGATTCCTGAATGTTTGGTCTGCAATGTCTACCTTGTCAATTACCCACTTGACCATGTTAGTATATGGGATTATCTTTGGTCGTGCAACTATGCGGTGTAGGAAAGACGATGTTGTATTGAAATAGGAGGCATCAAATGACTCCTGGGAATCTGTCATGGCCTTTCTTTCCAGTGGCCTTGGGTGCTATCCTTCTAACAAGTTGTACATAGCCTCCCAAGTTGTAGTTCCTTCGTCTCTGCTACACGTAGTATCGAAGAAAAGAGGAATCATTTCTGATTTCTCGAACGCAACTTCCTTTCCCTTCTTTCCCATTGTTTCGAACAATTCTCCCTGTAGATTTTTCCTGAAATGGAGCAAAGTGGAAGTTATTAGATAAACACAAGTAAGAATGACAATGAGAATGAATGATACAGATAACCTGAAAAGGTGACAAGAAAGGACTTTTAATCAAACCCAGATGAAAATATATTGTATCATGTCAAACTACTTTTTTTCATAAATTCCATTAACCTATATTAAATAGCCTCTAATAGTTCCTTATCGCAGCATTTATTGCTCATTAATGTATCGTATCGCAAAATGGGAAGGATGGCTTTGAAGGTGGTGGACATAAGTTATGAGAATGTCGATTTTGTGATTGCAATGCAATGTCGCAAATCGCATTTTGCATGTTTTATTGTGCGATTTCTTAAAGTTCCTTAAGTTCCTGCGGAATGTGAGATGTAGGATAAGCGGTGTGATCTTTATTTTTAAGGTTGTTTAGCTTATAAATTTCTTTTCATCACGCAGCAGACTTAATCATCACTTTATGATATTGGGTTTTATCAGGTCTGGAATTTTATCGCATTTCGCAACATCACACAGTCCGTAAGATTTTAGACCTTTCTTAAGTGTTCTGACGCGATGCGATAATATTGGCTGTCTCATTGCAATATCACATTTCACATGTTTCAACATGCTTCGTGAGAGTGCGCCCTTTGTGAATGATGATATGCAATATGGGCTTTATTTTAATAGGAAATGCCTTAGGTATTATTTTTAAATGAAAAGCCTAATCATATCTAAGTTAAGCACGGTGATTATTTTGATCATTTTTCATGCATTTTTCTTGCTAATAAGGCTTTTGACACACTTGGTCCAGCAGTGTGCGGAAAGGCAAGCATTGCTAGCTTTCAAAATGTTTTCCCTTGATATCTTACTTTATTCCAAAAATTTTGAAAGACAGTGTCTAAGTGCTAAGTTTCTTTTTTTAAGGATTCTATCATGGGTCCCCATTTATTAATAGAATATTATCTATTATACCAATAAATGGAGGGGTTGTTGAATAACACAACAATTAGTGATTCGTTGTAAGAACCAGTTATCTCTGACAGTTTTTTGAAATTTCTAAACACTTCCAAAATAAAGGTAGTTCAGAAAAATAAAAATACATGAAATACAAGATAAGTAACATATTTATGAAAAAAATAAAATAAATAAATAAATAAAATATAAAAATAAAATAAAATAAAATAAATAATAAAAAAATCTACCTAATTACAATCCATTTGATTATCCTCTTCAATATGAAAATTTATTTGTCTACATCAGTCATTACTTGGTTTTAAATATAAAAACGGGGGACCCTTGCAAATTAGCTTTTAGATGTACTCAGTTGTTATAGGTAAAGCCTCTGCCGCCAGCAGGCGTCCATAGCCTCGATAGGGTTACCTTTTAACCAGCAATTATTCAGTATCCAATCTAGGTAAGAGTGCAATTTTTAAAGGTAAATTCATACTCATATACCTACTTTCTTTCCCATTCTTTTCTAAACAGTTCCTTTTCCTTAAAATTTTTATTTTCTTCTTAAAGGTCATTGTCTTGGTTTGGTGGCCAAAATTGAGAATTCCATTCACTGGTTGTAACTTTAACGGAGCAATCTGGCTCATGATGAGACCCCTTGTCTTTTGATTAACACAATCTCAAGCCATTACCCTGTTTTGGTATGTAATGTTGGTAATATCAGAGTGTTACTTCCCTATGATCATGGTAAGTCGGCTCTTGATGAGACCTCTTATCCTTTAAGTTTAAGCATATTTTAGAATTACACTCTAAAAAGTGAAAGCTTACTAGATGGGGAAAATCATTGACTTCTTAAGAGTTTTATGGATGACAATTATAGAGTTAAAGATGCTTCTCTATAGAGAGTCCTTGCTTTGTTATAGATACTTTTCTTAACTGATGGTAGAACAAAGGTTCTTTTACAAAGTTTAGTTTTACCAAAGGACAAGTAGTTTTGGTAAAGGACAAGCAATTTCATAGAGATAGAATTTACCTTATGTTTCAAATGTAAAAATCATCTTCTTAACAATCTCTACTTATTCAAGAAAAAAATCAAAATATAAAAGAGACTATTTACAAAGTTCAAAAGTAAATGCTACTTCAACTTTTTATTTTCCTAAAAAATAAAGGCAATAATATACAATGAATAGAAGAGATTATCTCCTATGAAAAATATTTTTTTAGAATCTTCCCATTAACAGTCAAAGAATCTCTCTTGCATGATAAATCTTGCAATAAAAAGGTTGATGGGCCTATTTGTTCGACGATCTAAAATAGGCCAAGCCACATTGTTTGGAATTTGGTATGCTTACCTTTTCCATCGTGTGCTTTATCCCATTTCAATACCAGGTCTCCAATCTAAAAGGATTTTGAGATTACAGAATTTGCATCAAATGAAGATTTGACTAACTGTTCATGATGTGCATGTGTTATTTTTACCTTTTCCCTTTCGTCTTTGAGCTTAAGGATTAGTGATTGTCTTACTTGCATATAAGAGGAAGGGGTTTCTTCAATAAATTGAACCAGATCTAGTGAGGGAATAGCTACATTTGTAGGGAGGACAACTTCTTTCCCATAGACCAAATTAAAAGGAGAAATTCCTATTGAGGCCTTCTGTGTTATTCAATCTTCCCATTGAGAAAAGATTAAAGGTTTGTGCCAGTTTTTTTCACCTTGATCAATGGTTTGTTTGATGATTCTTATGAGATTTTTGTTTGTATATTCAGCCAAGCCATTTCCTTGAGGATAATAGTTCGCAGAGTATTTAAGTATAAAACCTCTTTTAAGAGCAAATTTTTTCATAGAATTGCCGATAAAATAAGATGCATTGTCAAACATGAGGGTAGATGGTAGACCAAATCTGGTAATAATAAATTGATCAATAAATTCAATGATGTTTTCATAATTGGCTACCTTAAGTGGAATTGCTTCTACCAACTTTGTGAAGTAATCAATTGCAGTAAGGATATATTTATGCTGCTTTGAAGAGTGAAGAACGATCTCACCTATTATGTCCAGTCCCCATTGTTCAAATGGTTGTTCAATGTTGACTGGTTGCAATGGTAATGCGGGTTTCCTCTGTCTCCCAACAGCAATTTTAAAAACTTTACATTTCCTTACATAATTGTGTGCATCTTTAAATAAGGTTGGCCAATAATAGCCAGCATGTAGGATTTTATTTGCGGTTGTGTCCTCTCCAAAATGTCCGCTAGCTGGTCCATCATGGAGTTCGTGCAAAACCTTTTCTGCCTCAATTTTTTCAAGACATCTAGCAAAACATAATCATAATTTATTCTAAACAACACATTATTGATGATTTGATATTGTCTAGCTTTTAAACTCAAAGCCCTTTTTCTTTTGTAACTTAGTTGCGTAGGGGCATATCCATTTTCAAATAAAACATGATATCAGCATATTTGGATTCAGTGTCGTTAAGGCTTACCTCATATACTTGTATATCATCATCTCAATCTTATAGTGTTGATAAGTTAGATGCTCCTGCTAACATTTTGCAAAAACCTTGACCGTTGACAATTTTGGCTAGTATGATCTCAATGTCATATTCTTGCAGTGTTGTTACCCAATTTTCCCTTTTCTCACCTACATCTCTTTGTATTAATAAATTTCTCATTGCTGAGAACGGGACTACTACCTTTATGTCAGTTTTGAGGAGAAAGGGTATAAAATGCTTTATTGATTTGAAAACAGCAAAAGCTTGTTTTTCAACATCTGAATAGTTTAATTCAGCCCCCTACAAATTGGAGCTAAAGAAAGAAATTGGTGCTTTGGCTTTGTCATCATTGACCTGTGTTAATATAGTTGCATATGATTTCTCGGAAGCAAAGGTATATAAAATGAAATGATTAGAAAAATTTGGGGTTGTTAGTGAGGGAGCATTTATGATTTCTTGTTTAGGCTTCATGATCAGTATGTCCCCATTTAAAAAGAAAATTTTTCTTAATCATGGATTGGAGAGGTAAAACAATTCGTGAAAAGTCAGGGACAAATCTTTTGACAAAATTTATCTGACCTAGGAAAGATTTCATGGATTTCTTGTTATGAGGTAAAGGGATTCCAGAAATTTCTCTTATCCTATTATGATCAATGTGATTTCCTTCTTTGGATACAATAAATCCAAGGAGCTTTCCTTCACTTAAAGCAAGGAAAGGTTTCTTAAGATTGAGAGAAATTCCATACCTCTAACAACGCTCAAAGATTTGTTTTAAATCCTTTAAATGATTATTGTGCCTTTTTGAGTACACAATTATATCATCTAAATATACTACCACTTATTTATTGACCAAGCCTTTGAAAGCTATGTCCATGGCACTCTGAAATGTGGCACCAACATTGATTAACCCAAATGGAATCTTTTGATAGGCATAGGTACCCCATTTGGTTCGAAACATAGTCTTTAGCTGATCATCTGGATGTACTAGAATCTGATTATAACTTGAGAATCCATTCAGAAAAGACATTAGTTCTAATTCTGCAACTGATTTCAGTATCTGTTCCATAGGAGGTAATGGGAAATTGTCCTCCTGACAAGATTTGTTGAGATTGCAGAAGTCTATACATATTCGAATATCACCATTCTTTTTTCTGACGTGGACAAGGTTGGAAACCCACCTTGAGTGCCTGATAGGAAAGATAATTTTGGCTTTGAAAAACTTATTCAATTCAGCTTTGATCTAATTTTCTAAATTCAGATGGATCTTTCTTAGCTTTTGCTACACGGGTTTTTCATCAAATATCATGGGGATGGTATGTTGAATTATGGAAGTGTCATATGTCTTATGGTCTTCATAGTTCCAAGCAAAGACATTCTTGTATTTTCTCAAAAAATAAATGAAGGCTGATTTTTCATATGGTGTAAGACCAAGTCCTAGATTGATATTCTGAGGCATAAGGTCAGTTCCAAGGCTAAGTAATTCAAACCTCAAAGTTGAACTTTGGAGCTTTGAGTTAGTGGGTTTTCTGAATTTGTCCTTGAGATCATATAAGTCCACCAGCTTAACCATAGACTTAGATATGGAATCCATAGTTGTTTCTTGCTTAAGCTAGGAGTCATGTTGATCTTCATCTATTATCTAGTCGTCATAAGAGCCTTTAGATGTGAGAAAACTTATGATATACAGATTATTATTAAAGACTCGCCAATTGGTTATATTGTAAGGAATAGAAGGCCTAAAAATCAATTCAATAGAAAAGCGATCGGGGCTATAATCTCTTTGTGGAATGAGCTTGGATGCAACATTAGCCAAAAGATCGGCACTTGCATTTTGGAGTCTTCAGATAGGAAAAATATTAAACATTGTAAAGTGAGAAGTGAGGTCCTGGACTAATGATTGATAATGTTTCAAATATCCAGACAAACAGTGTATAGTATTTCTTACCTGTTTTATCACAATTTCCAAATCTCCAAACACTTGAAGATGTTTGATATTAAGGTTGATGGCTTTATACAGCCCTTGAACCAATGCTTCATATTCGGTAGTGTTGTTTGTGCATTCGAATTCAAGCCTGCATGTTAACATATTGCTTTCCCCTTCTGGGCTAACTAATATGCATCCTGCTCCAGCTCCATCATTAGATTTTGATCCGTCAAAGAATAATTTCCAAAATAAACAGCTAACTACAAGTTTATCTACAAAATTTATACACTTAGAAGCATTTGTTTGAGAATATTTTTCAACTTGCGATATAACAAAATTTTCCAAGAAGGGTGAAGAATTTGCATTAAAATTTCCTAGAAATGATTCAACCGAGTAGTTTCTGATGATATTACTTCTATATGCGACTGGATCATTCTCTCCCTCTAATTCTATAACGATATAATTTTGATGTTTTTTTTTGGTCAACCCTTACTTGACTTGGCTTGCGATTATGGAGAAGCCACACGTGGGACCAGTCAGTTGCAAAATAGCCATGAAGCTTTTCTGACCAGTCTCTGCTAAGGATTAAGCCATAGAACTCAAGGATATCAACCACAAGAATGTCAATGACTTGACATACTTTCAGGTTTGTTGAGAGTCTAATAGTGACTTGATTTAGTTCTCCTATAACTCCGACTTGGGATCAGTCTAACTGGAAATGAGAACAACATATTTTTTGGGCTCCATATTTAATTTTGCACAAACTTTTCTTGGTAGGATGTTGGATGAAGCTCCAGAATCAACTAAAAAATTGTCTATATTCTTGTTGAAAACTTAAAAATTCAAAAGAAATGAAAGAGTATGGGATTTGGATATTCCTCCTATTAGCGCAATATCAGTAGGACCAATTTTGTCTAATGAGGTATTAGGAGGCCTTCCCATTTCTTGGGCATCTTGTCAGATTACAACAACGGGAAGGGGAGAAGTAGGGATTGCTAGTTAGATCTTTGAGCAATAGATTCTGTTGATGTTTTAATTTTCTAAACTCATGGAATTCAATGTTTTCCCTAGTCATTTTCATATCTTCTACATGTTGTATTCCATTTCGTCAGACATTAGTAGGGTTTTAGCTGAAGGTGAAGAATTTTTTTGAGTAGGAGCGGTTTGAGTGGATTTAGACGAATATTTCTTACATATTTCTTTGTCTTTGGGAGTAGAAGTTGATACCTTCTACTTTGGATTTGTTTGTGGAAAATCAATAGGGCTTCTACCCCTGGTTGCAATCGGTAGTGCTTCTTGTGCTTCTTCATTGGGAAGGATAAAATCCCACATTCCTTGTAACTCGACTACTTTTTCATCATCTGTTTTCTCTTCAGGTTTTAAGAATTCTTCTTCCTCCACATCTGATTCAGCATTTGATATGGTGCTTGGAGGCTTAGTATCAAAGGAGGGATTTCTTTTGTATGGTCTGAAAGATTTCTTTGAGGAAGTCTCTACTACCCGTTTCTTGATATCATCCATTCCATTGGATATGGTTTTAAGGAATTTTTGCAGACCTTCAAGATCAAAAGGATCTTTAGGTGGTTTTTTCTTAGATTCATCCCTAAAAGTTACTTTCTCTGATTTTAGTTCTTCTAATGCATTCTTCTTATCTAAGGCTAAAATACATTTTTTATAGCTATGGCTTATTTCATGTTTTCTACCAAAGTTGGTTTGGCAGCTCTATCGACAAAAATAGTTGTGTTTGAGGGAAGGGCAGAAATGTACCATTCATTTTGGACTTCATCGCTGGGCTTAGATTCCATTATGATTTTGTTCAATAACTTGTTAAAACGTGAATTGAAGTCCTTAATCGGTTCTCTTGGTTCGGATTGCAAGTTGGAGAGATCATTGATAAGAGTAGTTGTTGATCTATCATCTCCAACCTTGGTTAGGAAATGCTATTGAAAGGCATCCCAACCATTAATGGAACCTGATGGTAATGAAAAGTACCATGATCCTACTAATACTTGTAAGGTATAAGGGAATAATATTACATTTTCATCTTCTTCCACTACTTTGTTGAGGTTTATGGACAACATAAAATTGTTTATGTGTTCCTCAGTTGGTAAGCCAACATCGGGATTGAACTTTGGTAACCACTATCCTGGATGGTCAAGCAATGGATATAAGGGCCCCACCATCTAAACAACTCCTGGATTTGTCCATTACCTTTATGCGTTTTGAGCCATTGTAGGTATCTGTGTAGAGGAAGATGTTCTTGTATTTGAAGGTGATTGGGTAGATGAGGCTTGTGCTTCAGTGCTAGTGTAAACCATGAACTGGAGTTGCGAGGCAGATGGTTGATTTTGTGATGAAGTGGATGGAATGAATGAGGATGTTTGAGGTGATGATGAGAGAACCTCACTATGGGATTCAGATTGTGTCTTCTTAGCTCTCTTATGATTTGGTAGAGAGAATTCAAATGGGGGGATCCCAAATTTTTCACTCTATGCTCTAGCTAACCTTTGTGATGAGGGAAACTGAGAAGAAACATTAGCTTGGGATAACTCAGATTCTTCTTGAGATATTGAAATCCCCTGTAGCTTATGGACCAAAGCCTAGACTTCATGGGTTTCTATAGAAGAATATTGATCTTACTACTTTGAGACCAGAGTAGTGGATTTTAAAGGTTTCTTTACAACTTTCTCTTAGGATTTGGAGATTTGGAATGTGATCATGAAGTTGGAGGAGATGGTGAGGTAGTTTTACTCTTAGAATGGTCTATTGATTTGAATTTACTTTCCATTCATAGTTAGGCCCTCCTTCTAGAGCCAAAATGTTGAAGCCTTGAAAATAGTTGCGACAACATGGGGTAAAACCACCCGTTCTAGACCTTGGTTAGCAACTCCCTTTTCGTTTGGTGTAGTGGCTCCGACTGGGGATAATGGGACCAGTTTCCCAGAAAATATTTTGATAGTGTTGGTGGAGTGATATATGATGTAACGGTAGAATGGTTGAGCTAAGTGTAATCTAATCTAACTAATAAACACATGAATATATCCTAGTTTAACAGTATTTAGCTTTAAATATACCTGGGAAATAAATACAATATGTGATCTACAATGATGTCCTACAACAATTGATAATATAGATCGTTCAATTTCAATAAGAAGTGAAATCGTTTAACGGTAATTGTTTTCGATAAATGGTTAGATAAAACGATTGCGAAAGATATATCGCATATAAAATCGTTCATGTATTCAGAATAAAGTCAAAGCCAACATCATTCAAAAGTGCAATAATGTTGAACTGTAATTCAGACTTTCACACATAAAACAATTTAAAAAAGAAGTATTGCCCGATACATAAATAAAAGAAGATCATAAGATAAAAGTACCATATCTGACAAGTCCTGCTCATGTGTTTCAACAATATTAATCCAATCTAAATCAATCCAACACATTCTAAGAGTACAAAAGTGCATTTCAGTAGAGCATGCTAGACATTTGAAAGAAAATAGATCTTGTTCCAATCGTTCCATCAGAACCTCCTAAAAGTTAAAGAAGTGCAATGTTTCGAAGAATTTTTCTGATACAATTTTTGGGCCCCTCTTCAAATGCATGAGAGGGGTTTAAATACTAAAATATAGGTCCTAAAGTAGATTATTACAAAAAATAGTTGAGGAGGTTTAAACGACCTTCCTCAGATTATGCAAAAATAAAACTAAAATAAAAATAAACTAAATGACTATTTCCTTTGACCTTGATATCTAAGATCATAAATATATGTCATAGGCTTGAAATGAGTTGGTTGGCCAATCACAAATTTTAACTACACAACAAATATATCGTCTATTAGTGTTAGCACCATATTTTGTGTTGAGGTTGTTAAGCACCTCAAAGTCATCCATTGACTATATGGTTTTACTAAAAACTACCAACATGCTTCCCAATTTAGCCTGCTTAGTTGTCTGATCACTTCCTCCTTTTCCTGTGCCGCCTGCCTCCACTGCTACTCTAACTATTTGAAATTCAAAATAAATCTTAGTACACATTCTGTAACCAAGTTGGCACCATGAAGATTTTTGTTGATGGCTTCAATTATGTTGTTTTTTGCTGTCGTTGTTATCGCTATTGACATTTCTTCTTGCTTCAACCGATAATCCCAATTTGTGAAAAGGATTCCTTTGTGAGATTCCTCCAGCTCCAGTAGATCATCCTTTCTCCCATCCTTTGATTCTTGCCACGTCATAAAGTCAAAAATACTTTTATGGATTTCATCGTACTCAATTCTCATGTCAACAACTTCGTTTGTTAGCTTATCACTAGTTTCATAGTATGGAATTATCTGTGAAATCTTTTGACAAAGTACTTCCTTCTGTTGCATTAGTTGGGAGTTAAGACTAAGTGCTTCATTTATGAACTCATTGATTTGCGGATTATCCTTAAAAAATCTATTATAGATTGTATCCATGCATCTCTTTCTGCTAGGATGGCATGATGTTGTATTCTCATTTGTTCAAATTCCTACTAGAGCTAGGCTACTTGTAATTCTGCTTGTTGATTAGATTTTTCCTGACCTAATTGTTGTTCTAACAGCAAAATTCTTTGTTTTTTTTCCTTAAGCAACATTTCGAGCCTCCTACATATTGCGAAAATTTTCTGAGATTTCATATGGGCCCATGGGCAAATCCTTCCAAATGATGTCCATTGGTTCATTTTCAGAAGTTGTAACTATTATAGCATCCAACTTTCTTTTCTTCCTCTGTCTTTTGACTACATCTTTGTGGGTGGGACTATAAAATACATCTAGTGGAGGTATTTCTTCAACTCTCAAAACAATCTCTAAAGTGGGCGTAACAGGAATGATTTCAACATTCTAAGTTTCCTTAACTCCTTCCTCTGTCATCTCCAGATTTAACTTGTGCTCGGTTTGCTTAGGAGTCTATATCTCAGATGTTTGCTCACAGTTTGAATCTGTGTGAAGCTTCTTATTGAACTATTCCCATACCTATTCCAAGTTAATAATGGGGCTCTTTCCCAACTGAGTTGATGCAGAGGAAATTCCTGCTCGTTTCTTTGATGAAGTTTGCTTAGTTGTTTCCTTCATAGTTCCATCTGTGTCCTTTTCGGACTCATTATTTGTATGTCCTCCTCCATTTTGAGATTTCTTCTCTCAGTGCTCTGAATCATGCGTAGATCTCTCTTGGGTTTCTTCTTTAGAGTTTTCTTTGGAGCTGTCATCCCAGCTTACGATGGGAGTTGGCTCCCTTATTGGTTCTATATGAAATAGGTCTAATTGGACCTTCAATAATGTTTTCTCCCTATACACATTGAAAGCTCTAAGATCATATGGCGTAAAAGATGTTGATGCCAAATGCAACACTTGTGAGTATGTTTATGCCTATAGGAAGAGGTCATCAAAGGGGTCCCCCGCGTGGGTGAATGGTTTACTTTCACCATAGTAGTAAAATTCTTAACATTGCCATCCACGTCATACTACTTTCCTGGAAATGTAGCTAATTTCAGAGATTTAGTAATCTCTGCTTCTTTGCATGCATGCCCAGAATCATGTAGCACAAATGCACCACATTGTAATGGAAATGTAGGCCAAATGGCATTTTTCTTCTATTTTAGTCCTCTACTTAATCCACCTTCCCCTACTATTTGGTAGGCTATTCCCTTGGACAATATTTTTTTGGGGACATAATATGGGAGAACATGCGGTAAAGGAGTGCTCCAAAATAATCTGATATAGGTAAATGTCTCCTCCTCGAACCATTTGGCTACTGGTAAGATATCCACTTTGGAATCTTTAGAAAACCTAGGGGTGGTTCTATTTTATATTTCTTTATGGATGGGTAGCATGAATCCTTGACAAATTTTGTAAAAATGGAGGTGAAATTGAGATTCCCATAGTCTTATGGTACACATGGATAGGAAGCGTGTCCTAAATAATCCACTTCCATCCTATAATGGGAAATTTATAACTAAAAAAAGTTGAATCCATTACAAAAGCACTCATAAAAAAACGGGACAAACCCTTAAAGGGGGACTTCTTTTTCTCCTATATTCCATAATGGTCTTTGCTAAATTATCTAACAAAATTTGAGCCCATTTCATTATCGTTTCATTCACGGCTGCATCTATTAATGAGAGCCATTCTGGGGATAAATTGGTGCTATTGGGTTTATCGAACAATCTACATAGCATTGCTACTACGAAACTAGAAGGGGGAGAAATGGATGCCGTAGAGTACATACCCATTTTATCCTGTTTGAGCTTGCCTTTGTTTTCTGTCTAGATTTGGGTGATGTCTGCTGGGTCTTCATTCTCCTTGGAAAATTGCTCAAGGAACTATTTATTGTAGAGCTTCTGGGCTCTAGTAACTGGTACATAGTTTGTAGGTTGTCTGCTGAAAAATACCCCATGACCTCTTGCCTGTGATTCCTGAATGTTCGGTCTGCAATGTCTGCCTCGTCAATTACCCACTTGACCATGTCAGTATATGGGATTATCTTTGGTCATGCAGCTATGCGGTGCAGGAAAGAGCTTGTCGTCTTTAAATAGGAGGCATCTGATGACTCCTGGGAATCTGTTGTGGCCTTTGCTTCCAATGGCCTTGGTTGCTCTCCTTCTAACAAGTTGTACATAGCCTCCCAGGTTGTAGTTCCTCCATCTCTACTACACGTAGTATTGGAGAAAAGTGGAATCATTTATGATTTCTCGAATGCAATTTCCTTTCCCTTCTTTCCCATTGTTTTGAACAATGCTCCCTGTAGATTTTTCCTGAATCAGAGCAAAGCAGAAGTTATTGGATAAACACAAGTAAGAATGACAATGAGAATGAATGATATAGATAACCTTAAAAGGTGACAAGAAAGGAGTTTTAATCAAATTCATATGAAAAGATATTGTATCACGTCGAGCCATTTTTTTCATAAATTCCATTAACCTATATTAAATAGCCACTAATAGTTCCTTATAGCTACTTTTATTGCTCATTAATGTATCGCATCGCAAAACAGGAAGGATGGCTTTGAAGGTGGTGGACTTAAATTGTGAGAATGTCAATTTTGCGATTACGATGCAATGTCACAAATCACGTTTCGCATGTTTGATTGTGATCTTTCTTAAAGTTTCTTAAGTTCCTGCGGGATACGAGATGTGGGATAGGCGGTGTGTTTTTTATTATTTAAAGCTATTTAACTTATAAATCTCTTTTCATCATGCAACAAAATTAATCATAATTTTATGATATTGGGTTCTATCAGGTCTGGGATTTTATCGCATTTCACAACATCGCGCAATCTGTAAGATTTCAGACCTTTCTTAACTGTTCTGACGCGATGTGATAAGATTGACCATCTCATCACAATATCACATTTCATATGTTTCAACATGCTTCATGAGAGTGCACCCTTTGTGAATGACGATATGCGATATAGGCTTTATTTTAATAGGAAATGCCTTAGGTCTTATTTTTAAATGAAAAGTCTAATGATATCTAAGTTAAGCATGGTGATTCTTTTAATCGTTTTTCATGAGTTTTGCATGTTAATAAGGCTTTTGACACACTTGATCCAGCGGTATGTGAAAAGGTGAGGATTTCTAGCTTTCAAAGGGTTTTGACTTGATATCTTGCTTTATTCCAAAAATATTGAAAGAGAGTGTCTAAGTGCTAAATTTCTTTTTTAAAAGATTTTATCACGGGTCCCCATTTACTAATAGAATATTATCTATTATACCAATAAATGGGGGGGTTGATGAATAACACAATAGGATCATTCAATGAAGATATCCTATTGTGGCATTGGGGATAATTGACTTATGGAAGAAATTTATATTTTTATCACCTTCCTTGAGCCACTCGATGTGTGATTTTTGCCTCTAAAGGATACCTTCCTACTTCCTTCATTCCTCCAGCTCATTCAAAGTATCTTCCTCTACCTTGATTAATTCTTCAAACATGCCAAATTATATCGCCCCTTGTTGGATTGCTGCAGTTTTATGTTCTAATTTACATTTTCCTCCAAGATATTGTCAAACTGGCCCTTATTCCAACTTTTTAGTCTCAACTTTATATGCTTGAGTTTGTTGTAGAGAATAAAAATTGTCAATCCATCCATACTCCCTAAATTTTCCCACCATAATTGATTATGAAATTGGAAATATAGATGGAACACACGCCCAAAAAATTTCAAAACGAAATGAGCAATTCGATGGTTGGGTATTTAAAGCTATCTAAAGATAGTTGGGCCAATGATCTAGTCTAGATTTGTGGAGAATAGAAGCCTCCATGAACAAATACCTGCTCATAATATTCTCAGAGCTTAAAAATCAGTCCATATTTGAAGTTATCTATTTTTTTCCTCCTCTCCTATTATTCCATGTGTAAAATCTATTTTTTGTAGTCACCTTGACTAGTTGCACTGTGTCAATAGTTTCCTGAAACAAATTAGCCTCCACCTTCAAACGTGTGATTCCACCTCGTTTCTCATCTAGGGATATGATGAGAATGAAATCTCTGCCAATTGTCTAAGGAGAAGAGGGAATTATTTTTGTAGCCACACTCCTCCCACATCTACCGAAGTTACTAGCCAACCTAGGTAAACATGTGATGAGAGAGGCCGTTATGAATGGATTCAACTTCCTTGTTGACCTCAAGGGAATGGAATCAATGGAACACATCAACCATACATTCTACATTAGTAACAACACCCTAGGAGATGTCCCAACTACACAGACATCTTGCCCCTGGGTCCCACTGATATTTTAGACCTCTTGACCTCTAGAGGCTCTCATGCTATGGGCATGCCAATGTCCAAGGACATATGGATTCTCTCATAGGCCTACAAGACAACATCCAGAGACTTTTCCCAGCAAACCTGTCCTTGTTTTTGTGGAATTCAAGGCACTTTTATAGCCTAGAATTCTAGCCACTGGCCAAAACTTGTTATAACTTTTAGAATTCATCAAACACATGATGACAAGACTAATGAACCAAAAATAAACCTCGGGACTAGGCCTGACCATCCCCAATTGGGACTGACATTCTGTCAAACACTCGGTGTCAATGCAACCTACAGGTCTAGGATACAAGATAGAGCATGAATGACTGAAAACTCTTATGAAACATGAAAAGAAGGATCACCCCTTGTCCCTTGAATTTCTATAACATCAACTAGGTCTTACATCCATCATTTTAACAATTACAAGTAAATACATGAAATAACCATGAAATGAACCAATCAATTAACCATGTCTAAAACCAACATAATACGATGTAAATAATAGATATGTAACAACCATTAAATCCACATATAATCAAGTGTGAAACCAAGAGAACATAGATTTCGATAGTCATAGGAAAATCTAACCAGGTTCGAGACTTCCATGTACCACCTGACCATAGACATGGCCAAACAAAATATTTCTTTCAATCATTCACCCCCATGCCATATTCCAAGCAAGAATGTGGGATCTCAAAGGTAAACCAATCCAAAAACAACCAAGGGAATCTAGAGGTTAAACCACCTCAATCCTTGCCAAACCATGATCACACCAAAATTGTTGTTTTGATCACAACCAAACTAAACTTGGAATGCCAAACGGAATCCATCAGTATCCTTGATGATTTCTATATCTCCTTATCTCTCAGGATTTACTGCAATCCAATCCCAGATCACCAGGCCATAAACTAAGACCAATCTCTTAGTCCTTACCATAATCTGAACCTGAATCACTAGGCCCTAAACCGAGACTTCTCCCTCAGGCTTTACCATGTATCCCATCAAAACCAATCAAGGGATTCTGAGGCCTTTGGGAATGAACCTAGAGACCACCTCCGCCCGAGATTTTGAATTCCATACAAGAAACCAAAGCTCAAAACCGAGATAAACATCCCAACATACCAAGGCATCAAGAAAGAGGCAAGGCTATTCTAGAAACCACTCTCATAACCAGGAAAAATCATGACACCGACAGTGAGAGAACCATACACCAACATGAAAACCATGTATGTCAAAACTAGTTAGGAAATCACACATGAAATATGTTACCTAAAAGTATTCTTGCTGAAGCTTCCTGATCCTACACTTCCTTCCTTGATCCTTGCCTTCCTTCCTTTCCCTTTGCTTGCTTTTCCTTCCTTGATCCAAAGCTAGAGTTCTCCAAGAAAACTCTAAGTGACAAAGAGTGAGAGAGAGAGAATAATGAGAGAGCTCCAAAACTTGAACTGTAAAAAACGTTACTAATTGATCCTCAGATCCCTTTTATTAATGACGCCTCTAATTTCTTCACTTTCCATTAATTTCCTTCAATTTCCTCCTCACATGCAACCTGTGACTTTTCACCTTACTTCTCTCCTAATTTCCTTTATTTTCATAAATAAATGTGCTAAAAATGACTTTTAATTCCTTTGCCTTAGCCTTTTACAAATCCCTTAGCCATAAACACATACAGTGATGCCCACTAGGATATATTTTCCCAACGTTCAACTTGGAATACATGCCCCTTAACCTTTGTCTTATTTTTCCCTTTATTTACTTTTATTACATAGAATTTTCACCAGGGTTGTTACAAAACCCTTCCCCTTGGGGAACACCATCCTCAGTGTTAAACCACATCAAGGCCTTAGAAAAATCACTAAAAAGAAAACATAATTCCCATGGAGATTTATAACTTAGCTCATTACAGTATTTACAATGGAAGATCTATTCAAAAGAAAAACATCATGAGAACATGACCAGATAACAACCATACCACTTACTGGAGCTTTATAACATAACCCATTACAGTATTTACGATAACCACATATACACATATGCACATTTGCTTATCTAAAAAATAAAAGGATACGATGCCTGCATTTGCAACAAGGGAATCAAGAAGCTCACACCTCCACCCTCAAAGTAATACCAAGATTCGCCTCCTTCCTAGGAAGTTGAAAATCCACTGCCACAGTCAAACTTCATCCAATGTCCAACATTATAATACTGTGCCACTTATCCTCTCAACAAGTAGTTACCGACTCATTGTTCCTAGGAACAATCCCAATGTGCATTTGATTCCATATGACAATGCTAACGACCAAAACAAATATAGCCATGACCTTCCATTCTTTGCTACATAGTCCCTCGAGAAATCAGATCACCCCTTCCATGCAGTCACTCACCTTCCAAGTTCCCCGACATCCCCTATCCCGAGCGATCCATCCCTCAGAAAGGCTTCCTCGCATCGTAATGTTAAACAACCAAGGAATGTACCTACCTTAAAACCATCATACTAGTCATAGTATGCTCATGGAAATCAATGGGACACTATTGGGTACTGATGTCCCATAATGGCCCTACTCCTGAACTTCTTCACCAATATATTGTTGTCTGATCTAATTTCTTTGGTTGCTGTTGCTAATTCTTGTAGTCAGTTTCAACCACCCAACTTAGCATTTCCATGCTTCCTATACCAAGCACATAGCTTCCATTAAACTTAAAATAAATTGAAATAAATACACATCATACCTCTAATTGATAGCTCGTCAATAAGTTACACTTGCAATCTTGTTTACTTCCTATCATAACAAGTCAAACTAGCATCTTTGACCAAATCATCATGTATAAACCTGTCACATCAAATTAGCTCAAAACACAACCATAATATATCAAAACCATAAATTACATGTAACCATCATAAACTAGAATCATAGATCACATGTAATCATCATAGAAAAGAATCATAAATTACATGTATAATAAAAATGAAATAAAATACTAGTACTTATCCTCTAATCAATCCTTATCTTCTACCTTTGTCCTTATTCTTTATGCACACCAAATCGGTTTCCACACCCAGCAAACACCCAACGCCTTTCCTTTATTCAATGACTTACACAAGCACAATGTGAACAACAATAGATACATCCACACACAACATACGACACCACACAATGCATGCACCTACACCTGATGTACAACAAAATAGATACATCTATACCCGACGTAAAACACCACACAATACATGTACCTACACCTAGCGTACAACACAACACAATACATTTGTATCTGATGTACAACACAATACATCCATGTATACCCGATGTAAAATGCCACATAATGCATGTACCTACACCTAGGATACAACACAACACAATACATCTATACCCGGCGTACAACACCAGATAATACATATACGTACACAGAGTACAAAATAATGAATACAAATGTCATGATACCATGACTACACAATGCACATACATAGTACCACACACCCGCAACACAACATGTACGACATGCACACAATACGACATGTACACCAGTACCATATGTACAACACGTACATAATGGAACATGCACAAAGCCCCATCTACACAACGTGTGTGCAACGCCACATGTACATTGTGCCATTTGTACAACATGTACACAGTACCACATGCATGACATGTACGCGACACGACATGTACACAACATCGCATGAACAACATGTACAAAACACCACATGCACAACATGTACACGGCACCACAAGCTCACAATACCTCTTGTACAATCACGCACATGATACCATATGTACATAACACCATATGTACAAAATGCACACAACACCATATGTACATAGAAATGCATATACAACATGAACATAGCACCCTATGTACACAACATTGCATATCCAACGTGCACACAACACTGCATATCTATTATGTGCACAATACAGTATGTACACAACACTGTATATGCAACATTCACACAACACTATTTGCACCACCCTGTACATAACATTACATAAAGAACATGTACACACACTATATACACAACACTGAATGCACACAATATCACATATGCAATGTGTACAACATATACAACATATGCACAACAATAGTACCACGCGTCCAAAACCACACTATCTCTACCAAGCAACATTGCTTCCATTATCTTATACATGCTTGTCCCAACATGTTACAAACCACACCACTTTCATTTCGCTGATCTATCCCTCAGTATAGCCTGCCCATAACATGGGCATAATATAATCACATAATATCAACTCATAACCACATTATACTGAACTGATAGATTTGTCAGGATACTCTTCCCACTTGATTCCCCATGAACTAGGAATCTCTTCATTTCATTCACCTATGTAAGAAATCATTCTTCCACAAGAATGATCCTTGATAACCCTATCCAATAGTGACATAGATACATACATATATATACATATAAATATTGGCATTAAACAATCATGACTATCAGAAAATGACATACATACGTACATACATACATATGTATATAAACATCAGCATAATTATGATCATAACATAATTACTAGATAGCATAAGGTCAAGGTTAAGAGAACTCCCTTTATCTGTGCACACCATGCACAACATTGAGAACAATTGTTCCCAACATAGTCAAGGCATATGATGCCTCAAATCCATTTACTTCACCTTTCTTGTTACCTTTCTCACGATTGTCCTACCATCATCCATTTACACCAATGGACCCAACTAATCCAACTGATTGTCATACTCTTACCCTCCACTGCACTTACTCATGCACTGAGCTTCATATGTGTCTTACATTACCTGTTGGGTACCACACCACTCTCCCTCAGCTCCATTAAATTTCCTCTTTCCAAAACCAATTCCCAAGACTCAAATCCTAAAAGGCAAGACAAGAAACAAACAAGAAGAAAACCATGGAAAACCAACAAAAATACAGCACCACAACCAAAGTTGAATGGCCATGCACAGGATGCAAAGAAAACCACAATCAAGCATAAAAAATCAACAAAATACCATAAGAACAAGACTAAAAACATACACCATGACTCAATCCCCATGGTTCTCAGTTCTTCTAAGGGAAATCTCAGCCTGCACCTTCTTCAATATTTCATGGCAATTTTTTTACCGTGCAATCCCTTGCATCATAATGTCATCAACACATAATTGTTAGTTCTTAAATAAACATAACAATACATTATTTACCTTACCTTATTGTGTTAGGGACATTGCTTGCAACTGAAAACATCCACGCCATCTCTCAAGGGACTCTAATTCCCTTGACAGGTCTAGCTTTAACTTGACACCAGTTCCTATACCTGTCAAATACATGTCCATGAATATATCACCTATCCACATAATTTCAGACAAATCAAGGTTAAGAAGACTTCTTGTATGTAAATCACTCATTCGTTTCAAATTAGGGTTTCCAAACATAGAGAAAGGAATTTTTTCCAAGTTCCTTTCTTTTACCTTTTTATCTTGTTGGAATCGAGGCTTACTAGATGATGTCACATCACCCAACTATTAGTTATATAAATACATCAACTATTACCTTGTCATGCTAATACCAAGCATGTTTCCTGCAACTCTTCATGCATGTCAACCACATGTTCCAAATATAAAGACAATCATATCTATAAATTTGAAATCGACCCTTACCAAAGCTAGCAATCATGTCATAATCCATAGTCAACTCATAGTCATCAGGCATAATGCTACAACTGTCACCTACTACACTTAAGTGCATATCAACTATCTCAACGCATATGTATTAGTACAACCATCTTAAAATAATATCATTCATTCAGGAAATCTTACAAATGCATACTCATATCATGCAAGTAATGAAACATTCAGACAACAGATAGGTGACATAATAGACAACAACACTCAAACACCAATTAAGCGACATAATCATACATTCAGGAACAAAGTAGATGGCATAAGAAAGCTCATACCTTAATGTATCTCAAGGGAGGAAATATTGTCTTCACAATCAATCTAGATTAGCATGATATAAGTTCACAACATATCAACTCAACCACAAATAAGGTCATGATATCCATAATAGTCACTAGCTAACATGTTGACATCATAAATGCATAAACAATTATCATTAATATAAATGCATAAACAATTATCATTAATACATAATAATCACATATGCATAGTCAATCTAGATTAGTATGTCATAATATCACAACAAATTAACTAATACCTAAATGTCATAGCCCTAACCATTTGCATAGAATGATCCAACTTAGTGTGATACATATAACATCAAGATCTTAATGTAACAACCCTAATAATCAAGTTACTAGCATATAACAAAAACATGTTATATATCATTCTCATCAACAACATACACCATAATGATCAAGTTATCTAACATAAAACAACAAGAGAAATGCATACAACCACATGATACTACCACTCATGACTATCTGACACTTGTGCATATGACTACACTAATCAACTAGCATCTATCATGTATGTAACCATAACATCAATAGACATGTACATAAACCTAACATATATAACCCTAATTCATATAACATTCCATTAACTAACATATCTGCATGCCCAACATCCAAACCTGTATGACAACATGCTCTTGCCTCAAGGTCCAATGCTGCAACTTAACTTTGATGATCTACATCTCCTACTCTACCTCAGGCAACACATCAAAATCATAACAACTGACAAAATCATGATGACTTAATTTCTTATAATGACCTCATGCACAACAACCTTCACCATGCTAATGCATGCATGAAAACATATAGACAATGACATGTGTAAAAAATGCATATACAACTGACATGCATTCATGACTAATGCATTACACAACAACAACATCAACCTTCACATGGTGACATCACTACAACCATGATCAACACCATGCAATGCAACAAGAACATGGACTACAAGAATAAGAAACGCATATGCAACCGACATGAATGCATGACCCACACACCACCAATTGACTCCAAGGGGTGAACCATGCTCTCATACCAATCTATAACCACATTCCTCCCAAATATACCCAAGTAACTCGATAACCAAGGTAAACATGTGACGAGAGAGGCCACTATGAATGGATTCAACCTCCTTGGCAACCTTAAGGAAATGGAATCGATAAAACACATCAACCATGCCTTCCACGTCACCAACAACATCCCCAGGAGACATCTCAGCCACTCAGACATCTTGCCCCTTGGTCCTGCTGATCTTTTAGACATCTTGGCCTCTGGATTCCCTCATCTTATAAGAATTCCAACATCAGGGGACCTCTTGACACTCTCATAGGATTGCAATCCAGCATCTAGGGACCTTTCCCAACAGACCTATGCCAGCGTCTACAGAATTAAAGGCACTTTTCTAGCCCATAATTCCAGTCACTGCCCAGAACTTGTTATAACTTTCAGAATCCATCAAACACAGGATGAAAATTCTAATAAAACAAAAAACAACCTCGAGACTAGGCCTGACCATCCCCAACTAGGATTGACATTCTATCAAAAACTTGGCGTCAATTTAGACTACAGGTCTAGGATACAAGACAGAGAATCAATGACTAAAAACTCTTACGAAAAATGACAAGAAGGATCACCACCTTATCCCTTGAACTCTTATAACATTAATTATGTCTTTCATCCATCATTTTAACAATTAAAAGTAAATACATGAAATAACCATGGCATGAACCATGCCTATAACTAGCATAAAACCATGTAAATAACAAATATGTAATAACCATTAAATCCACATATAAAGAAGTGAAAAATCAAGAGAACTTAGCTTTCATTAATCATAGGAAAACATGACTAGGTTTGAGACTTCCACATGCCACCCGACCGTAGACATGGCTGAACGAAATATTTATTTCAACCAGTCACCCCTGTGCCATATTCCAAGCATGAATATTGGATCTCATAGGTAAAAAAATGCAGAAAAAACTAAGGGAATCTAGAGGTTCAAACACCTCCACCCTTGCCAAGCCATGATCACACCAAAACTAGTGCTCTGATCACAACTGAACCAAACTTCTAATGCCATCTGGAATACATCACTATCCTTGAGGAATTTTTTGTCTCCTTTTCTCTTACGATTTACCGCAATCCAATCCTAGATCACTAGGTGTTGTCTAGGTAAATCCTCTCTATGGATAGAGACGATCCCTCTAGTCCAATGGGTTGGTCTAGCAACATAAGTGACAATCTACCAGACACTTTCCTAAGTTGCAATTGAAAAGAGAAATGAAGAAGATGGCCTACCCTGTTCTGATGTTATCTCGATCTCCTTTGTTGAAGACCTTTAATCACTTGTGTCACGGGCTCGTTCCTGATTCTCTTAGCGTTTATGCACCTACACAAGAGATCAAGACACAAGAAAGCATGCAAATACAAACAACATATTCAAAGGAAGCCTACTTAGCTAATCAAGCTATGTTAGGATAGATGATACATGAGCATACACATCAATGGCAAATGAACCAACAATTCTATATTAGTAGAAAATAAGGGGAAGCATACAACCAAGACTTGATGTTGATAGGCTCTCCCTGAAATGAATATCCAAGTCCAAGATAAGCTCTCCGAGCACTCCTCCAAGCCAAATGAGTAGCATATAGGCACAATCTTAGCATAAGGGTGTAAATAGACATAGACCAACCATTTGGGAATGGGAGAGGATGAATATATAGGCTAGGAAAGAGAGTTAGGATCTCTCCAAAGATAGGAGTAGGCCCTTATCTCAAGGAGGTACCTTATAGGGATAAGACCAAGAGGCCAAGTTGGGAGAATTTGACCTCATCTATGCTGAACAACCTCCAGCTCGCCGCTCTGGAAGCTTCTAGATCACAAAGCTTCTCATACTCTTTGGGAAAATTTCCTTTTTGGGATCATTGTAGGTATACAATTGAACAGAGCGATGTCATTGATGGTCAAGTATAGTGCAACAGGCACTCATTGTTGTTTTGAGTCTCATAAGGGTGATGATTCTCAAATTAGGGTTTTAGAGTTGGGATGCTGAAGGCATTTTGCAATCAGTGCCTTAGGAAGGATCTGACTTGCATATATGAATATGTACACTGCATGATGGTCGTGTTTCGAGCACTTCAAGGTATGTCACAGGGAAGTGCAAGAGGTGTGACAAAATACTATGTAATAGATGCCCCCTAAAGCATGAAGGCAGAACAAGGAGTGATGGGTGAGATGCTTTACGAGCTTTTGTAAGGACGAGGATGACCACTGTTAGGAGACCTACAAATCAAGAACGCATATATACATATACATATCTCATAGAACAACATGAGTCCACAGCATGGATGTAGCGATCTGGCTAAGGAGGACTATATGAAAAGATACATGGTATGGGTGCAACCATCCATATAATGAGGATCATATGTAAATCTAAGATCCAAGGAATGGGCGCAGCCATCCATAATGGAAGGATCATCATAAATTTAAAGTCCCACGGTATGGTCACAACCATCCGCATAGTAGAAACATGTGTACAATCATGAATGATGCATAGCTCCATGCAGCCTGATTCATAGTAGACTAAACTCAGGGTCTTGTGCTCCATCCCAACCCGATCAAAGTACAATTTCTAACATGCGAATGGATGTGTTGAAGTCTAACATACTAGAAAACCATATGATTACTAATCAATGATGTGAACCGTTAACAGGCACGAGATAAACCACCAGTAATGACAATGGCTCTTAAGGTACAATAGTACAATCCTTGAATGTGAAAAATGAATTTGGAGTCGAACACACATGGAATCACCCGATTAAAGGCCAATGATGGAAACCTATCATCTGATGTGAAAAAATTTCCATTAAGCCATGCAAGCTCTAAGGTACTAAAAACGAGTTTCTAAGTCATCTTCCTAGATAATGAGCTGAAGTCGACATGAAGTGACTCGTCAAAGGAGGGCCTTGATGAATCCCCCATCATTAACATGAAACAAGGAATAAAGTTGAATGAAATGAATATGATCAAAGAATGTAACAAATTTCAGACGATGTATAAGTAATAGATTGTACATAGGACTTCTCTTGAAAATCGGCAACACAACTCCGGAGTGTGGCAGCATTTGACTCAAAACAGGACCATAAGTCATGATGACGAAATAGAATAGTCATATGAGAGGCAAAATAGATCAGCCAAACCTGGGAGGACAAGTTACTGACTAAGGATACCCCAAACTTGACATGAGAAGTAGAAGAGTGTCATGTTTAAGAGCGACATGCTACCTATACAAGAGATGTTTCATTTTCATTTCTCCCCACTATTTCTAGTGAGTACCTCAATTATTTTTGAACACGAGCTTGAAGGGGATAACATATGCTTGTCATGTATGTTCATCCTTTGGATGAATCCATCCTAGTAGGTTTTACGAGCCCTAACAAGGAGAAAATTGATGTAATCATGGTGACAAGTCTTTCGTTGTAAAATTTTAACAAGTCTGATGTAAGAACAACTCGGTTTCTTTTTCATATTTTGAGAGTTCAAAAAAGAGACAAAAAAGAAAACTCCATCATGTCCCTTTTCATAATTTGTCCCTCGAACCCGAAAGTTAGAAAAAAATAATTCGAGAGAACCTATTAACCATGTTGATCAAGGTGTACCTTTTTTGTAAATAGTCAATCTCACCCTGGAAGAAGGGTAAACATATACTAAGGTGAACTCGATTCATTTAATTTTAACAAGTTCAAAATGACAAATACTTAGCGATATTTTCATGTTTCAGGAGTCAGAAAAAGAGCTTAAAGATGACTCCAAGGGGGTTCCTTTTTCATTTATTTTTAAAGAGTTCAAAAAAAGAGATAAAATGAAAACTTGTGAGAATCAGTCAAAAATAATCACTGTCCACTGAAATCACTTGTAACTACACAAAGAAATGCACCCATCACTAATATCAAGAAATAATAATAAAATATTATTAAAATATTGACAAAAAATGACTTTAAAACTTATAAATAACCAAAAGTAACATTATCTTTTACCATTTCACCATAGTAAGTTTTGAAAGTGAATTTGTGCCCTAATTTGCTCATTTTTCAAGTGACCATTGTGGGAGATTCGGGGCACCATTTCATGAACTATTTGCAGCAAGTAAGAGGTTTGTCCTTGCTCTTGCATTCCATCACATTTTCATGCATCTTTAATTGAATTTTTTATGCTAAAAGGGAGGATTTTCAAATTTTTGAGCATCGATGATCATTGCGGGTTTGGTAATTAGACCCACAATAACCTCTCTCAAGCTAAAATACACCCGTGATGACATCAGGCTATAATTAAAAATAGATGTGATGGTGCCAGGGCAGAATTGTTTTAGGAAAAACTCTTATTTTAAGCAAAAATTCTCAATTTCAATCCATGAAAAAGGTTTTAATTGGTGCTAAATGATGTTTTGTAGGAGATCATGGTTCTAGAATGGAAAGAAAGATGCCACGAGGCTGAAGACCACCAAGAAGCCCAGAATCCAAAATGCATCAATGCCTTGAGAGATTTTGGGTTGCTAAAGTTCTTTAGGACCACGCGACTGAGGACTCAGATGGAATTGTTGCCCTATTTGATCAGTCTTTGGGATGTGGATCAAGAGATCTTCAAAAATCAAATGCCAAGAACTGGAAATAGAAGAATCGAACATTTATTTCATCACAGGATTGTCCCAAAGAGGAGAGTGAGTCCAACTGTTTGTATCTCACCCGGGTGGTGAGAGTACTAGAGCTATGATTAGGGGGCATTGCCTAGGTGCAAAGATGACAAGGGGTGGGAAGGTTAAGATCGCCATGGTCACTAACAAAATTCCTTTATGAACCATCCTCTACACCATAGCTCACATATATGGGATGCAAGCCCTGCATGAGAGTTCAAAATCCCAATTCCAGTATGCAGTTGAGTGTCTGACCCCCATCATATTCAACTGGTGTCAACGCCTTCTGGCGAATATGAAAAGATAGTTGACCAAAAGGAAGCAGGGAAACCTGAAATACTTTGGGTTTAGCTTGATACTGGTGAATTTCTTCCTAGAGCGGGTGCCCTTATTCTGGTATCTGTGGGTAGAGGTACGAGATCATGCCCCCCAAGACCTGAGGCTAGAGAGGTGGAGTCAACTCATTCCCCAAGGAGGGACGGATTAGCAGATGCGCTACACTCCAAATTTTTTTACTTTCCTGCAGCACTAATTACTCATGGTGGATGACTATGCATATACCAGCATGAATTTCAAATGGGATCTAGATCTACCTCTGCCACTGAGAGAACAATGGACTGATGCAGGTAAATACTTGTTTTTTTGAATTTTTCAAGTCTTATGATTTTTTTTGTAAAAGTGTAAACTGAGACTCAGCTTATGATAAATGTGAAGGTGTGGGAATGGAAAGACTGCCTGGCATGTTTCCAATAGCATGACAGGTTTCTCATCATATAGTGGATGCTGACTATGACGAAGGGGAAGACCCCTTAACCGAGATGGAGCGCAACCTAGATGTGACTACTCAGGGAGTTCAAGAGTATGATATTATAGACAAGGTGCCACTGTGCTGGCAGAGACACGCAGTGGGAGCATCCACAAGACTACATCGACTACTAGGCCAAGTGATTAGAGAACTCTCGTGCTACCATGAGCACCGTGCAAGCCTTTCTATCTATTTTACACATTCATAGGCTTTGAAAGCCAAGTGTCCCAGAACACTTTATTTTTTGAGAATTTGATGTAAAAAGTTTGATAGACTCGATATATATATATATATATATATATATATATATATATATATATATATATATATATATATATATATATATATATATATATATATATATATATATATATATATATATATATATATATATATATATATATATATCACCAAAAAATTGATCATCTAGCCTTATTTACTAGATGGATCGAAGAACACCATGTAAAGCCAATTTTACCATAGTAAAATTGCTTTCGCTGTGCGAAATTACTTAATAAACCACCTTTGTTAAGTAATTTATAGTTAAACCCATGAAGAATAATTAAATAAATCATTATTTCTTTTATTTTCTTCTAGGAATAATTAATTAAACCATTGTTCAATTATTACTTGTCATATTTGACCCAATCATGAAAAATAAACAGGTAAATCATTAATTATCTTATTTTTCTCTAAGAATAATTAATTAAGCACTAATTAATTTTTATTATTTGTCAAATTTGACTAAATCCCTTAGGAATAACTAAATAAATCCTTATTTGTTTATTATTCCTTAACTAATTCCTTGAGATGATAAACAAATAATTTACTTATTTATTATTTCTAAATAAAAGTTTAAATACGTTTTCCCTCCTAACCAAATATAATAAAATATTTCAACTGGCTATTCCAAGAATGGGATCAATAATATTTTATCATTGCTCATTATTCAAGGATTACTCAATATTTTGTTATAAATAGATCAGTTTTTCATTCATTATTCACCTTTGATTATTTTCATTGTTGCACTCATTGTTGTAACTCTGATTATTTTCATTGTCGCACACCACATTTTTGTTGGGTTTACACATTACAGAGGAGAGAGACTCTACACAAGCTGAAGACGTTTGAGGATAGCCAAGAACCCATCCCATAGAGGGGGGCTAGTAACATATATTTTTTCCCTTCATAGGTGTTATAATAAAATTATTCTTTACATATCTAGTTTCCATTGGATTATTGGAGTTATTACTCTTTCTTTTTGCTCGTTAACTATGATTGTGGCATAGATCTAGACTTTGGCAGGTTTTCTTTCTAGTAGTTGTTGTAGATCTACAATATTTAGAAGCCATTTATATTGTTTAGATTGTTTGTCACCCACAATCTTAACTGGGTTCCTTTCGTACATTTTTTAGGAGAAAACACTACAACAAAATTGGCGACTCTGTTGGGTTTTATACTTCAAATCTAGAAACCTAGGTGACCTTCAGTTTTTAGCTTAGGGTTTATTATTTTTTCAATTCTCTTGATGTTTCCTAGTTTTTTAACCCTATATCTATCAAATTTCTAACTTCCGCAACTTTTCTGGTCGGTTTTGCAGGTCACAAGAACCAGTCGTGACAAAGGCGCCACTTTTTTCCAAGATTTTCTGATCAAGATTCACAGAGTAGAAATCACACTTTTTGGCCCAAAAAGTTCGATCTGGAGGCCAGGGTGCACTTATCAGCCCAAAAAGTGTGATCCCTATAGGAAAACATGTTAGTACCTATGATTTTTGGGTTTTAGGGTTTTTCTCAGATCTATTTCTCGGTTTTGCAGAGAGCTGTCTGCTGGGTTTTCTCACCTCTGTCTCACCCCACATAGGCCTTGATCCACTCTTATTTACTCGTCAAAGTTGAATTTAGCCTCCCCTAGGGCTTCTAGTATGCTTCCACCTTACTATGAGGATTTTAGCTGAGTAAGTAGTTTGAGTTTCTACAGTGCTTTTAGCCACATTTTCTAGATTTGTACCTCTTTGTTTCAGATTTGTTAAGCTAGGTTGTTACCATCCATAGTATCACATTTTAACTTGTTTGGTCATTTGCCTTGGGGTCCCATCGGTTGCCGTAGGAGTTCCACCTATCGCCCTATCTTTTTGCAACCATCTTCCCCTCTAGTTTTGTTGTTTTTGCACCACTTTCCAGTAGCATAGTGTCACTTGATATGAGTCACACCAACATTTAGACCTCTTGACTGTTTCAGTCTATTTTCCATCAGTTTAGCCACCAACCAACATAGTGCTTGTGAACCCATTTTGGGTGGGGTTTAGTTTATTATTTTTTTGTTCATTTTTTGTTATTAATTTTAGTTTATTTTCAGCAAGCTTTTTTTCCTTTTTTTACAAACAAAATCTAGGCTTAATCAATTAATACACTTGCACAAGAAAACACATCTTAAGTGAAGGGTGCTTGGTTTACACCACCAAGACAAAACTTAACATAATAAATTTATCTCCCCTCATTGAGACAAAGGCATATTGTTGACCTCCCTTCACCATTTCCATGTCATGTGTGTCCTACCACCATTGCGCCACCAAGGCATTTTTCACGGAGACTATTAGGCCTTCACCTTCATTTTTCTCTTGGGCATATTACCCCTCCCCATTGGGTTCGAGTTCATAGCCCTCCGAGTCCCCACACAGACTCTTCCCCTAGTTCATTTGGTTCTTCATCTGATTCGAGCCTCCTTCATCGCATATCGTCAACATGTTTGGACCCACAGTTGGTGCAGGAACCCAACCTGGTGTTGGACCCGGTTCTATCCTGGTGGTCACATCAAGAGGAGCGGTCTCAGGAACCATTCTAGTATCCCCCATGCTCTCCTTTATGGCTGGGTTAACTCTACCATATTTTAACCAGTTGGTAAACGATCCCATACACCATGATACTAGTTGGCCCTCTATGTCGACTAAGCTTCCCTCTAACATCCCGAAGTTTGAGGGTAATGCTGGAGGGGATCCTAGCAACCATGTCAAATCCTTCTACATGTGGTATTCATCCAACTCCATAACCGATGACTCCATTTGTCTTTGGCTCTTCCAATGCATGCTCATTAGAGACGCTACAAAATGGTATGTAGAACAACCCCCCACATCTCATTCCGTTTTCACAATGCTTGCTAAAGCGTTCCTCTCATATTTCCAATTGCCTATCTGGAAATACTGTTGAAATATGGCAACAAGAATATTCCAATTTAATTTGTCCTTCAATTAAATTGTGAATTAAAATCGAATTTAGTCTTAACAGCTACTTTGAAATAATTAATTAGTTTATTTTAAATTAGTTAGTTAGAGAAATTCAAGTTAGAAGTCCTTATGAAGTCATGCAAGAGTTATCCCTTAAATTAAGGAGATAAGATTGAGTTATATTTGAGTTATAATTAGTTAACTCAATTTACTGAGTTAAGTCCAGTTAAATTAGTTCCAAACTATTTGAGGAACTAATAGTGAGTTAACAGTCAGTTGATGCATTAACGAACTCAACTACTGCTACTCCAATTAACTAAAGATTACCTCATCAAAAACTCATGCATGTCTATTCTGAGAAATAACTAGTTGAGATTAAAGTTTAAGGATAGTGTACTATCAGTTGCATGTGTTTTCTCATGGAGAAAACTAATGCATGCAGTCAAGGATTCATCCTTGAGGATTGCGCAATTTTGAAGTCTTGTTTTTCCACTTGGTAATAGGCTAATCATCCACAAGGAACATCACAAGGGAATAGGAGCTTGGAGGGAAGAGAGGAAGGTTGGAGAGAAGCCAAGATTGCGTGTGAGCATCTATGAGGATTGTACTGAGAGATCACTAGTCGTGAAAGCTAAGGCTTTGTATAATTCCTATGTATTTCCACCATGTATGATAATACAATAGTGTGGGGTTTTTATCTGAGACTTTCCCCAAAGTATTTTCATGTGTATTGTGCAATTGATTCTTCTTCTTCTTGTTATATTGTTCAGCTCGATCTTTAAGCTTCTGCAAATTGATAGTGGAAGTACGTTATAGTATTCTTCTTTGATTTATATTGCATTATCGGGTTAACATATCATAGATTTTCTACATGGTATCAGAGATGTGAACCGTATACTGAGAAGAGAATTTGAGTTTTAAAGTTCGGGGTTGTAGGTGAAAATCGAATTCATATCATACTTTAAGGTTGGCCAATGGCATCCTATGGCTTGAGACTCGAGTATGCGTTGGAAGGTAGCTAAAATTACATAGCATGGAAAGATAGAATGGAGGTTGTATTAGAAGACATGGTTGAAGGAATTCATTGATCAAGAAATCCCAAAGCCAACATCAACTAATGTATAAGAGTTGGCTGAGTGGAAGAAGTGTGTGGCGAAGGTGAGAGGGATCATCCTTGAGGGAGTTTGAGATTATATTGTCTCGAGTCTCCATGGGAAGGACACTCCATTTTCAATGTGGAAGACATTGAAGGACCTCTACCAGAATAGTAGTGACCAGAAGAAATTGGCGCTCAAGGAGAAGCTTTGAAGAATCAAGATGGAGAAGGGAGATACTATTTCCATATATCTGAACAAGTTCACCACCTATAGAGATGAGCTTGGCAATGTGGGAATAACTACTGTCGATGATGATATGGTGAGCCTCGCTCTCCTTGGCCTTCCAAAGAGTTGGAATAGCTACCAGGACTCTATGAATGGAAGCGAGAAACTACCTGATTCAAAATGATCGTGGTCAGATCTTATGCAAGAGGAGATCAGGAAGAGCACACAAGATGGTTCTTCATCCAAGAATGATGATGAAGAAAATATGGCCTTAGCAAGTAAAGCAAGGAAAGGGAAAGGGAAGGCTTCCCATTTCAAATCGAATTCTTCTCATGGAAGGAAGAAGGGTGACATGTCTAAAGTAAGATGCTTTAATTGTCACAAGATGGGACATTATTCAGCTAATTGCCCATTGAAGAAGTACAAGAAGGGATCCTCGGAAGGATCGAAAGGTGAGGCATTAGCCTCTCAGTTCAAAATGGACTTTACCCTCATCACATGCATGGTGTCATCGATGACGGGTTGTGTCTGGTATCTTGACAGTGGAGCCTCATTCCACATGACCAGTGATAAAAATTTATTCAGTGCCTTGGAGGAGAAAGACCTCAAGATGCGCATAGATATGGGTGACGATGGAAGGTATAGTGTTTCAGGAATGGGCACATTTTCTTTTTAGAGGGAGCATGGAGCTCCTCTCACCTTGATAGATGTGATGTATGTGCCTGGACTAAAGAAGAACTTGGTATCAGTCGCGATGTTGGAGGAAAAAGGATACGATGTTGTCTTCAGTAAAGGAAAGGCATTCCTAAGACACATAGCCATGGGTCAGACCAAGAGGATAGGGATTCGGGTGAAGGATCTCTATAAAATAGAGGTATATGATTGTGAAACAATGAGTATGAAAGAAGAATCAGTGTGAAGCAAAGACATTGGCGAGTTGTGGCATGGGAGGTTGGGCCATTTGCATCATGGGGCTTTGAAGATAATGCAGTAGATATCTACAAGACTTCCCAAAGGTAATCTTGAGCAAGTTGACACATGCAAAGGTTATACCTTGGGAAAGTACACCAAGTCTTCCTTTCATGATCGAGACAATTGAGCAGAGGCTATCTTAGAGCGAGTTCATACTGATTTGTGTGGACCATTCTCGATGACATCCACAGCAAAGCAAAGCTATTATGTGATTTTCATTGATGACTATTCTCGTAAATGCTGGATTTATTTCATGTAGAAGAAGGGCAAAAATTTCAAAAAGTTTTGTGAGTTCATAGCTTTGGTCCAGAAAGATTCAAGCAAGAATATCAAGGCCTTGAGAAGTGACAATGGTGGAGAATATGTCTCTCAAGACTTTAAGGACTTCTATGCAGCGGAAGGAATTAAACGAGAGTTGATGGAACCTCATAACCCACAGCACAATGGGGTGGCTGAGAGGAAGAACAGAACTATTATAGGGTCAACATGGGCAATGCTGCATGACCAAGGCCTACCACTTCACTTGTGGGCTGAGGCATGCAACACAGCAGTCTATTTGCAGAATATAATCCCGCATTACATACTTGGGATGAATACACCAGAGGAATCTTTCTCTAGTAAGATACCATATGTGGGTCACTTTAGGATCTTTAGCTCATCGGTATATTTCCATGTGACAAAGGATACATGGAAGAAGATTGAGCTGACAACAGAGTTGGGGATATTTGTGGGGTACAATGATACACCTCACAACTATTGGGTGTACTTACCTACTAGTTGGAGGATAGTGGTTCACAGAGATCTCAAGTTTGATGAGTAGAAGGCCATGCGATTTTCCCTTGAGAGGGAGCTCCAACAATAGGCTGTGGAGGAATTGTTGTGTTGGGTGCTATGGGCCTGACCCAAGTTTGGAAGAGTTATTTAGCCAAACAAATCCCGCAGCTACCGGCCCTTTCAGCAATAGCCCGTGGAGCGCGGACTGAGGTCTCACCCAAGGTAGCAGGGGAGGGTGCTGGAACTAGGTTTCCACACCCTAGGGATGTCTTGGTGTGGTTTGGGAGGTTCGCGCACTAGTTTACAGCTCTGCGTTGTTCACACCGATATAGAGTGATTATATTTTTCTTATTATTGCGTTGTTCTATTCTTATGATTCAGAGTTATTCAACTGGGTATTTAACCAAACATTTAACCAACATAATCAATTCACACACAAAATGAACCCAGATTCGCATACACTTATCACATTTACATTAACCAGATATAGAAAGTTAAACCATAAAGACAGATGAGTGATCACACAAAATTACCAGATCTACCCTGCGCACTCAGTTGCAAGGGTCTGCACACATAGCTATGGACTTTCCAGGCCTCTGCGCACACAGCTGCAGAGCCTCTACCTACTACCCAACCCTCGACTCTGACTTATGGACACTTTCAGACTATCTACTTTAAGAACCCATTACATTTCATCCCTCAAAAGAACTGCTTTTCGCTCATAGAGTCATGCTCTATTTATACCCTTCCCTGGCCTGCGATCCTTGTGTGGGCTGACTCTATTTACATTATATTTTATTATTTTCAGGTGGACTACCCTTTGACTCAATCTATTACACTTCGTGCTCCACATACTTTGGAGTTTTTACAATATTTTAATCCTACTTCTTGGGATTTCTGCCCCAAAACCATTACGCAAGACCTCTACTACCCAATAGTCCCCCAACACAATCATCATGACTCATCTCAAGTCACTCGTTGGTACGGCTAGACACTCTGCCTTGGCTTCGCAGTTTGCCTCCCTCTGAGTGGTGCTCATTGTCCTGCTGCTCCTTCCTTGTCTTCTGCAATGCTTTCGCCATCTTCTTCTTCAGTGTTTCTACCACATGCCACAACCGATAATGCTCATTCTACTTTGCTCGATTAACCCAGAACACCCCCTCTGAGGGTTCTAGCGCGAGCAAGGGAGCTGCCTCCTGGTACCACTACAACTCCTTCTGACCTTCGTACCTACCCTTCGCACCATCCACTGCAACTTGTGTTCCAATTTTGCAAGACCCTGGTTGTTGTCCACAAGAACCAAATCTTCGAGGGACATCAAAGACAACTTATTAACTGCATATCTACCTGTGGTCGCCATCTTCTCATCCTTTCATTGTTCTGTTCTAGTGCGCCGACCTGTTCCTAGGCAAGGCAATGGCCTCTAGACAAATTCTACTTCGTGTTCCCTTATTTCTGGTACATCTCCTACTGGTGATGCTGCAGCCTGCAGGATGCCTGCAGTTGTCACCCACATACTCCTTAGAGAATCCTGCCTCTCTATTGGCTAGATTACTACCTTCGGGTGCATACCTTTTGTATAAATAATGAACAGCTCCATCTGTGTTTCCGAAACGTAGGCCACCCAGTGGACTCCCCTTGATACTTTATAAGTCATGGGAAATTCAAATGCAGTGATTGCCGCTTTTTCCCATTTGTGTAACATTCCCGTGTGGAATCTGTAACCATTCATTCCATATCTGACTCGTCCTTCTCATGTGACCGAAACCCTTGCATATGGTCAAATGTACACATACCATAGTACTCGCGCATCTATCCCCCAGGCTACTTTATCATCCCCCGCTCTCTTCCAACTAGGTGGAGTGGTGAGACTATCTTCTGAATGGTTAGTCAGGCGGTCAGCCCGCCCGTGTAGAGCTTGAGGCAACTGCCATTCACCCTTCCTAGAAAGGGGTCTCCATTGAGTTTAGCGAGCTAAATCGCGCCCCCAACAGTGATTTCTTTGACGACATAGGGTCCCAACCAGTGCATGTGGATTTTTCCCAAGAATTGTTCAAACTTATTGTCATAAAGAAATACTAGATCATTCTCTTTAACAATGCGTACCTTGATATGGTGATCATTCCATGCTTTCTCACATTGTTTCTGGACTTGCTAATGGAATCGAGCCAAAAATCATTCCTCCTCCAATTCTTCTAGTTGTGCGAGCCGCTCTTCTAGGACCCCGTGGTCTGCCATACCTCTGATTGCTACGATCCACAGGCTAGGCACAATATATTCCTTAGGCACGATGACCTCCTTGCCATAAACTAACTGAAATGGTGGCTGGCCTATCAACCTCTTACATGTAGTTCTGTATGCCCATAGCATGACAGGAATGAGAAAATCCCAATCATTTCGTCATGCATTGCAGACCTTTGTTAGCGCAATCTCCAGAATTTTGTTGAATGCCTCCATGGTCCCATTCACTTGCGGATGGTAGGGCATGCTCTGTTGGTGATAGATCTAGAATTCCTCATTGACTACGCTGATCGTTTCATTAAAAAAATTTGTTCTCCTACCACTCATGAGAATTTTGGGCCAACCGAACCTAGTCAGTACGTTCTCGAACAAGAATTTTTCTACTGTCACAACCATGCAATCTTTAACCGGTTGTGCCTTAGCCCATCGGGTCAAATATTTAGTCGTAGTGATGATATAGCGTGCACCCATCTTTCCTCATGGTTCGATAGGCTCGATGAAGTCCATCGCCCATTTCTCAAATGGCTGTAGCATTATCTATGGTTGAAGTGGCATTCCATCCCTTCGCGACGGTTTGCCCATCCGTTGACATTCATCGCAGGCCCGACAGTATGCTTTTGAATCTTGATGTAGAGTAGGACACCATAATCTAGCGCGGAGAATCTTCTGGGCTATAGCTCAGCCCGCATAATGTCCGCCAGCAACCCCTCCACGTGCATCAGCCAAGATCTGTTAACGCTCGAATTCCGATACATATCGACGCAATATTTCATCATTGCCCATATTGTAAAGGTGACCTGCAATGATGGTCAAATCTTTTGCACCCTTGCAGCGCAGTGCCCGTAGTTAAAAAGTGGATAATATTTTCAAAGTGGCCATCTGCAATGTGCACGGCATATAACTGGGTGTCCAGGAGTCCCTCTTCTAGATTTTTTGGTTCTTCGCTGATCTCAATTTGGGAAAAATGATCCAGCCTTGCATTCAAGTGCCCCGGCGTGACAACAACCTTAAAATCATATTCTTGAAATAACAGCAACCATCGACAAATGTGCCCCCCCAACACAGGCTTATTCGCTAGGTACTTGAGCACAAAGTGATCCGTGTACATCTTAAAATTTCCTCTGAGCAGATAGTGACGGAACTTCTGGAGTGCATATACCATCGCTAATCCCTCTCGCTCAGTAGTAGAGTAATTCTTCTCTACTTTGGACAACCTGCGACTTGCGAATGCAATCGGATGGTCCAGTCCCTTCACTCCTAGTTGAGTGAGTACCACTTCCAGCCTGATACAGGACACGTCTACATGCACATGAAACTCGATGTCCCATTTTGGAAAGACCAATATAGAGGCTGAAGCCATTTTCTCCTTAAGTGTCTCTAGGCTTCTATTTCACTCCTCGTTCCAGTAATAAGTAGCATCCTTTTTTAGCAATTGCTCCATGGGAGCTGTAATCTTGGCGTAGGTTTTGATGAACTTCTGATAGTAGCCCATGTGTCCCAACGTAGCACATAGCTGCTTTACACTGTGCAACACTTGCAGATTCAATATGATAGAGATCTTTGTCAGTTCCACCATGAGTCCTTGCTTACAAACCACATGGCCCAACAAGTGCCTGAAAGGGACGAGGAAAGTACACTTTTTTAAGTTGAGTGCAATCTGGTGTCATCGAAAAGTATCCAACATCAATCGTAAGATCATGACATGTTTCTTAACTAGGCCAAATATGGTCCAGTCATCCAAGTAGACGTATAAGAATTTGTGGATAAATTACTTGAATGCAGCTACCACAATACGGTAAAATATCGTAGGCGTATTCTTCAATCCAAAGGGCATTACCGTATACTGAAAACAACCCCCTTCAGTACCGAATGTTGTCTTGCTCTAATCCTCTGGCATGATCTTGATCTGATGCTACCTAGAGAACCCATCTATTAAGGTGTATGCTTCCTGCCTATCCACATTTTCGTGTACCTCATCTGTAAAGGGTGTTGGAAACAGATCATTAACACAAGCATCATTGAGCTTTCACAAATCCTTGCAGATGCGGATCTCCCCCTTCTGTTTCTTCTCCTGTACGACCATAGGGCTAACCCAATCAGACTCCTTGACTGGTTCAATAATTCCTGCTACCAACATCTTATCCAATTCTTCGTAGACCTTCGCTTTGTATTATGGATTCAATCGATAGCGTCGCTGCTTCACTAGCTTCGCATCTGGCTTCAAAGTTATCTTCATCATCCCTAGGTCTCCTAGAATCCCCTTCAGCTCCGTCATTTTTGTAGGGAATAAATAATGGTATTCTCAGAGCAGTGCAACGACCTTTTCCACCGTGGCGTCATCCTAGTAGTCCCCAAGTGTAGCACACTTCGGCTCTTCCTCTGTTCCTATATTCACTTGTTTTGTTTTCAATGGCGCCATGATATCTAGATCTTCTATCTTAGGGCCGTGCATCTGACGACTCCCTTTGTTTTCTGGTATATTGATGTTAAGTGGATCATCCTCATCATCTTCTCCTTGTACATTGTAACATGCTAAGGCCTGGAAAAACTGTCGCGACCAGTCTGATGGCACGACTTCTTCTGGCTTCGGTGGTGTTCTGAATATGGCGGCCTTTACTAGCTGTAATGTGTCATCCATAGTATCCATCCATTGGTCTTCAAAGAGAAATGTCAACAAAAACCCTTCGCGCAGAATATCCCACTCACCAGTGCCATGCGGGAGTTCCATTTCCGTATACCAGTTCCTTGGAATGACATCCAAGGTATGATAAAACAAGTGCACCCATTCTGGTTGAGGCTCCATACCATAAGCTTTGGTCCATTTGCTCAGATGTATGTGCAGATTCTCCCGTCCATCATATTTCTCCGTTATTTGTAGCTCGGGCTTCCCAAATCTTATCTGCATCATGCACCTATAGCTTCACTAATCTTCGAAGGTTCCTTCATGGGTATCCCACCATCACACCATTGTCATGTGCAATGCCCATTTGAGTGCATCAAACTGTTGGTACTCTGGTACCGCACTTTCGAATTTAACTAGGAAATCCTCTACTACTGTCAGCCTATCATACATCGGTAGTTTGCGGTTCTTAACTTTAATGAAATATAGGTATTTCATCATCATATTATAGTGAAACATGGTAGCCTCGTTCACCCTATTGCGCAATCACTCATCTTCCTCATCTGAATCATTCGCGTAGCCCTGCAAGAATCTTCGCTCCTCCTGTGCAGCAATTTTGTAGATACTATCTAATACATCACCCCTCTCTTCGCTACGCGCCGGTTCTATGTAGCGTGGTCTGTCTGTTGGATCCGGAGGAACAAAGACCCTGAGCGACTTCTTCTCGAATATCATCTTCCTCTATTTGAGGTTAATAACGCCATTCATATCAATGGCCCAGTATATCCCTAACAACATAGGGTACGAACTAGTTTCGTCCATGTTTTCAATAACTTCGAAATCCGTTCGGGTACTTAGGCCATCAATATCTACTGTAATGCCATGCAGTCATCCCATAGGCAAGATCTTCTACTAGTTGGCCATCTGTAATTGGATAGGAGACCATTGTAGTGTAGGCTTACCCATGCGCTCCCAAGTCTATTTAGGCAATACGTTTGCATCAGAACCCTGGGCCAAAATGACCTGATCCAGCTCGTAGTCGCCAATCTGCGCCATTACCCACATTTCCTGACCTGTCCATGATGCGTGTCTTCCTATTTTCTGGATTGTGTGAGGCTTACCCCAACATGTGCATCTATTAATTACTTCCTATAACCCTCTAACTGCCCGGTTGTTGCGAAGCAGTTTTATGCATGTCTCTAAGAAGGTAGTCATCATCGGAGGATCCCTAGTTGGCTCAAGCGGATCCCTACTACCTCGAGTAGAGATTCCTGTGAAGCTTTCCTCAGCTTCCATATTAGTCTTCCTATCGACTTCTCATGTGGTTGTGCCATGTTGCAATATCATGTTGACCATGCATTTGTCGTCACGGGGTTCGGATCTCATCATCTGTACATTTTGTGTTGTTGTAGGAGGCGCTGCCTTCTTTTCGAAAATTTGTGCTATCAACACGGGGCAATCTAGCAGATCATGATTGAATTGCTCACAATAAGGACATGCTACTCAAGTTGGATTGGTACAATCCCATGTGTAATGTCCTGGTCCTCCACAGTTGTAACAAATTAGCTGCCCGCGACCCCTTCCTGGTCCCATTTCACCTTGTCCTCGACCGTGTCCATTGAACCCACCGCGTGGAAACGCTTTGGCTGGATCCTGACCTCGCACCTTAGTCTACAGTTTGGCCGGTGTCTGGTCCATCAACATTCGATAGCTACGACAATCTCTTTCTTCATGACCCACCGATCTACAAAAGTTGCAAAAGAGCTGCTGGGGGGTCTGGTTGTATTTTGGCAATAGATGACAATTATCCATGTTGTGATTTCCTCCTACTTGATAGATTGCACACTAGAGCGAGGCAATCGCGCTCGGCCCTATCTGTGCCTCTAGTTGCAATGGTGTTGGTCCCCCTATGACCACAAAATTCACCGAGACCTGAAATTGACCTTTATCATGTCCCTGGCCCCTACACTTTATACACCATACTTCCTCTTGGATTTCGGAACGCAACATCTGATCTTGCTTTAACTTTTGTATCTCCAAACACAAATTTTGGACCTGTGCTTAGATTTGTTGAACTCCCAACCCTGGGTCCTATACCAGGGTTTTGTACAACCACAGCGCTGCTTCCAGCGCTTCTGCTTGACTTCAGATATGGCGTTAACGATGCGACGAACCAAGCGCAGTGCTGTGCATCTATCAGGGTCATGTTGGCCTCGTGAATGGTGATTTTCAACCTCTGATCCAATCACACAGGGTCTCGCCAGGCATCATCGTGATCTATTTGAATCCTATGATCGATTGCGCTTCTGTCTTTGGCTGACTAAACTCCTTTTTCAATTCAGTATCGATGTCCGCTATCCCTGTCGTTGGGTTAATGCTTGAATACTTCATGTACATCCTGCAGCGCACTGACTAAGATGGCTTTCTTGATGTTATCATCTATGACTTGCTATGTGTTCCATACTGATCTTAGTACAAACCAAAATTTTTCGGGGTCTTCACCTTTGGGACCCTTAAATACTGGTAATTGAATTTTGTTTGCCATTGTTACCCTTGATCTACTACCATCCTTGATCCTCTTGAATTTTCAACGTTCTTTTCCTATAAGGTCGTGCGTCCCACACCTAAACACCCCTTAGGCAGATCCTGGTCTCGACAATGGAACCATTTGTTAGCTGCTATGGGCCTGACCCAAGTTTGGAAGAGTTATTTAACCAAACAAATCCCGTAACTAGCGGCCCTTTAGGCAACAACCCACAGAGTGCAGGCTAGGGTCTCACCAAAGGTAGCAGGGGAGGGTGCTGGAACCAAGTTTTCGCACCCTAGGGATGTCTTGGTGTGGTCTAGGAGGTTCGCGCACTGGTTTACAACTCCGTGTTGTTCAGACCGATCCAGAGTGATTATATTTTTCTTATTACTGCGCTGTTCTATTCTTATGATTCAGAGTTATTCAACTGGGTCTTTAAGCAAACATTTAACCAACATAATCGATTCACGCAAAAAATGGACCTAGATTTGCATACACTTATCACATGTACATTAACCAGATATAGAAAATTAAACCATAAAGACAGATGAGCGATAACACAAAATTTACAGAAACAAACTGATATTTCTTATTATTCTCCACCAATACATCCAGATCTACCTTGTGCACTCAGCTGCAGGGGTTCACGCACACAGCTGCGGACTTTCCAGGCCTCTACGCACATAGCTGCAGAGCCTCTACCTACTACCCAACCCTTGACTCGAACTTACAGATGCTTTCAGACTATCTACTTTAAAAACCCATTACATTTCATCTCTCAAAAGAACTGCCTTTCCCTCGTATAGCCGCGCTCTATTTATACCACTCCCTGGCCCGCGATCCTTGCGCGGGCTGACTCTATTTACATTACTTTTTATTATTTTCGGGTGGACTACCCTTTGACTCAATCTATTACACTTCGCACTCCGCATACTTCGGAGTTTTTACAATATTTTAATCCTACTTCTTGGGCTTTCTGCCCCAAAACCATTACGCGGGACCTCTACTACCTAGCATGTTGGTTCCTAAGGAGGATGAGCCTCAGATTGATGTAGAACAACCACATGAAAGGGTTCCAGGAATGGAGACATCCACTAAAGCAAAGTCTTCCATAGATGTATGGAAGTGCACAAGAGAAGCTAACAGATTTTTGGAGGATGTGAGAGAGAATGTGGGAGCACCATCTTCTTAGCGCAGACATAGGAGGTCACCTGAGAGGTACACTAGATACATGGCCCTTGCTAGGGAACGTGTTGAGACTGAGCCATCTTACTTTGAGGAAGCAGTGCAGCAGCCAATTTGGGTTGATGCTATGGTGGAGGAGTATGACTCCATAGTTCATAACAGTGTTTGGGACATGGTTCCGAGACTAGAGAAGAAGTCAGTTGTGAGTTCCCGTTGGCTTTACAAGGTAAAGCAAGCTGTTGATGGTAGTGTGGAGAAGCATAAGGCAAGATTTGTTTCTCATCGCTTTTCAGAGGTCTAGGGGATTGGCTATGATGAGAATGTTTCTCCTATCACAAGGTACTCATCTATCAGATCTATGTTGGCACTATTAGCACAGATGGGTTGGAAGATCCATCAGATGGATGTGAATATTGCATTCCTCAATGGCTAGATTGAGGAAGAGATGTACATAGAGTAGCCGGAAGATTTTGAGACCTTTGATCATCAGTCACATGCGGGCCGACTCAAGAGAGCATTTTACGGGCTAAAGCAAGCACCTTGTGCTTGGTACATGAGGATAGACAACTACTTCACCAAGTTGGGCTTCACAAAGAGTGAAGCGGATGCGAACCTGTACCACATCGTGGTGAAAGGTAAGTTGGTTATCATTGTACTTTATGTTGATGATCTCATATTGATTGGTGATGATCAGTTGATCATGTCTTGCAAGGAGGACCTTGTAAGGTAATTTGAGATGAAAGACATGGGTCTCATGCGTTACCTCCTTGGCATGGAAGTGTAGCAGAAGGATGGGGAATTGTTTGTGTCTCAGGGCAATTATGCCAACGAGATACTAAGGAGATTCCACATTGAGAAGTGCAAGTCCATGCAGACTCCTCTAGCAGGTAACTGGAGGAAGGAGGTTGCTACTTCAAGAGAATTGGTAGAGGCTACTATGTACAGGTAGCTTGTGTGTTCACTGATGTACTTAATGAACACACGACCAAATTTGTGCTATGCGGTGAACCAACTGAGTCAAGCGATGGTTCAACCTACCAAGATGTTTTGGAAGGTGGCAAAGCATGTATTGAGATACCTAAGAGGCACATCTTAGTATGGATTGTGGTACAGACGAGCAGAGGGAGTGAAGCTACAGGGATTCACTGATGTAGATTGGGCAGGGAGTCCATCAGATTGGAAAAGCACATCAGCAGGGATTTTCAACCTTGGGTCAGTGGCAGTTTCTTGGTACATTAGGAAATAGAGGTTGGTTGTACTCAGCTCAGCAGAGGTAGAATACTTGGCCGCAAGTTAGGCAGCATGTGAGGCCATCTAGATGTAGAAAATCCTAGTTGGTTTGTTTGATTAGAGGATGGATCCAACTGTGATCTATTGTGATAATCAAAGTTGTATCAAACTCTCTGAGAATATAGTATTTCATGATAGGTCCAAGCACATCGACATCCGGTATCATCATCTCAGAGACTGTGTAGCGAGGAGGATCATGTTGCTGCAGTATATTTCGAAAGAGGAGCAAGATGCTGACATTTTGACAAAGGCATTGTCTGAGTGTAAATTCGATTTCCATAGAGACAAGATCGAGGTGGCAGATAATCCGTTTCTTGTTGAGAGGAAGTGTTGAAATATGGCAACAAGAATATTCCAATTTAATTTGTCCTTGAATTAAATTGTGAATTAAAATCGAATTTAGTCTTAAAGCTACTTGGAAATAATTAATTAATTTATTTTAAAATAATTAGTTGAAGAAATTAAAGTTAGAAGTCTTTCTGAAGTCATGCAAGAGTTATCCCTTAAATTAAGGAGATAAGAATGAGTTATATTTGAGTTGTAATTAGTTAACTCAGTTTACTGATTTAAGTCTAGTTAAATTAGTTCCAAACTATTTGAGGAACTAATAGTGAGTTAACAGTCAGTTAATGCATTAATGCACTTAACTAGTGCTACTCTAGTTAATTGAAGATTCCCTCATCAGAAACTCATGCATGTCTATTCTAAGAAATACACAGTTGAGATTAATGTTCAAGTACAATGTCCTATCATTTGCTTGTGTTTACTCATGGAGAAAACTCATGCATGTAGTCAAGGATTCATCCTTGAGGATTGTGCAGTATTGAAGGCTTGTTTTTCCACTTTGTAATAGGCTAATCATCTCTAGGGAACAACGCAAGGAAATAGGAGCTTGGAGGGCAAAGAGGAAGGCTAGAGAGAAGCCAATATTTCATGTGAGCATCTGTGAGGATTGTACTGAGAGTTGGCTAGCTATGAGAGATAAGGCTTTATATAATTCCTATGTATTTCCACCATGTATGATAATACAATAGTGTGGGGTTTTTATCGAAGACTTTTCCCAAATTATTTTCATGTGTATTGTGCCATTGATTCTTGTTCTTCTATTTATATTTTTCAGCTCAATCTTTAAGCTTCCACGAATTGATAGTAGAAGTAGGTTATAGTATTTTGCTTTGATTTATATTGCATTATCGGGTTAAACTATCACAGATTTTCTACAAGGACACTGGTACGGAGCTATTGACCACACTTTGTCAGTCCTCTGCCACTCACGTTTCCAACCATGTTCAAGAGTGGCATCAAAGGAGGAGCACATGTCATGCCCCGCCTTTCGAAGATTGTGTCTATCTAGATTGGTTTCTTAGGAGCCTTTTATCTCCCATTAGAAAATATGTTGCATCCCATTATCCTCAGACCAAGGAAGAATCTCTCCAAAACTTTATGAGATATGATCTGATTTATGCACAATCTAGTTATATCTATACTGTACTTCCACATCTCCATCATCCTGGAAGTGCCAATGTAATGAGGGCATCTCATGCCACCAATGGTATCGTTGGATCCCTTTCACGCTCTTTGCCATATACTCAACAGAGTTATGGCTACCTACAAGGGGGCACCAGTTCCTCCAACACTTATGCCCCTCCTTCTAGCAACATTTTTCCATGACCCCAACCCGTCTACCAAATAGTTTCTCCTCCTTATGCATAGCCTAACACTCTAGCCCTTCAAGCATTAGCATCACAGCCTCCCATGCATCCTCAGGCAAAAAAGACATGCCCCCTCAAGGCTAGGTGTTTACGCATCAGAGTGCGACCAATCCCCAAAATTCGAAGAAAAATAATAAGGGGAAGGGTAACAAGGGTAACCAGGATAATCAATGTAATCAACCTAGTGAACCCCAAGGGAATCAGCCTAACACTGACAACCAACAACAGGGTAGTCAGCCCAAGAAGAACAAGGTTATTTGTAAGAACAAGCCCTATGCATGTTGTGGTGTACATGACCATTATACACGTGTGTGTCCTCTCTTACCCCCGATATGCCAAATGTGGGAAGCTCAACCAGATTCTAGGGGTCAGCAATCACCTTAGAATCTTGTGTTCTCTCAACGGTAGTGCTCACAAATCCTTTCTCTCAACAAGGATTTGTTGCTACTCAACCTCATATATATCAAGTAGCCCATCCCCATCAACCTTTTGGTTCTAGTGACTATCAAATAGTCATAATGGATTCTAATGAGGTCAATACCTCTGATCAACAACCAACTCCTCATCGCTCTGTTGTTACAATCTCAGCTGAGTCATTCAAATCCACCCACCCAGGACCTCCTCCATTTGTTGGTGCCTCTCCTATGTTCCCATGAGGAACTACTCCTCTAGGTCTTAACCATCCAGGAGCTATTCCACTGGGACATTATCCTCTAGGCTAGATTCCTTTCTTATTTCCCCCTCCGAGAGTATTTTTTGTCCCTATCATGACTTCACTGGTCCTTCCTAATGTGACTTTGGGGAACCTAGTATGGTACATTGCTCCCCCAGAAAGTACTTTGCCTAGTCAGCTAAGACCTTATCGTGCTTTGACCCTAGTTCAACTGGTCCCTATAGCCCCTGTCGTTGCTTCAGTTCCATCACAACCTCAACAAGAACCCAATCCTATTGTGAAAGCATCCGGACAGAGGGGAAAGCTAAGAGGAGAAAACATAAGGACAAGGCCCCCTAAGCTCTTACAGCCCCTAAGGCCCCAAATTCATCACCCCCATGCGCTTTGTGTAAAGTTGTTGGGCATGCCACCAATAATTGTTCTGAACTTCCTCAACTTAAACCTTTGATTCATGAAGAGTTCCCTGAGTCAAATATCCTGGAAGTCCATGCTAAGTTATCAGTCCCACCTAAGAAAATCAAAACGCTACGCACAAATCACCCTTGTGCCCTATGTGATCATCATGGTCACTATCCCCATTGTTTCCCTCGTCTCGATGAATTTCAAGATTGCCTTGGGGCGATTCACAAATACGAGGCCACTCATAGTGGATCATCTACTCCTCTACCCCTAGATTTTGGTACCATTAGTCAACCAGAATAGGGGGCTCTAGTCCCACCATTGTGATCTCTCCCCCCGTTGTCGAGATGACGGACACCACAAGCCATATCCTTTACTTTCCATCATCCATGAGTTCCTCATAGGCAAAAAATTTTGAGGTTTCCGCACGTGCTTCTATCGAACCTCTTTTGATAGAATCCTAGGTCTCAACATCCGTAGATCCTACATCTACCAGCTCGTCGTCTACCATTCTAGATGATGTGTATGTGAACCTTGTTTCTCAGGTTGATGAGGACACCATGGAAGCTATGTCTACCCTTGATTACCCCTTTACTTAAGAAAGGGGACATTTCTTTAGAGGATTTTGAAGGCCATTTCCTTCCTAATTCTTCCAATGTACTCTACCTCATGAAATTTCACTCATAGAACATCCCTTTGATTTGTGTGTCATTATTTCTGCCATGAAGTTGGGTAGATTGCATCGTCTCATCTGTTGTATTTTTCACCTTTCAGATGGATCCCTCATCCACACCATATATCGGTCATGTCGATGGTGTGAGTCGCTTCCCCCAGAATCTAGCCTCAGCAGCCTGGGCCATTTTTACCCCCTTGGATACATTAGTACTTTCGAATGGTGTGTGCATTGGATTTGCCACCAACAATCAGGCTGAATATGATGCAATGATAGGTTTTTTAATCAATGCTCTCGCTCATCACATACTTCATCTTCACTTTTGTTTAGATTCCTTGCTACTTGTCATGCAATTGAATGGTGTGTATCATGTGCATAACCAAGTCCTATTTAGAAAATATCTATGAATTATGCAGTTGGTACATGAATTTGAAACCATTACGTTCATACATGTTCCTAGAGCCCAAAATAACTATGTAGAAGCCATTAAAAAGAACATTCTAGATTGGAATTTATCACATTTATAGCACATAAGATAACCATAAATAAAACAAATGGCAAAACATCATCGTCATGTAAAATGCATAATCATATTATGTATCATAAAATTGTTGTGAGCCATAACTCTAAATACATTCGACATTCCCATAACATGTTACAAAAATCAAAATAAATGGGACCCACATGTCCCTACATCTAGTCACTGTCCGGGGCATCTCGCGCCAAAGGCTCTGCTCCACCTACACGTAAACCATGTACTCCCTAACCAGCCATCGCAATGCACCGCACGATACCTCGCCAATCTCATGGAATACCGGTGCACTCATTTGTGTACCGGTCCTCTAAATCATGCCATCCACGCTCTGACACTCTGGTCAAGAGTAAATCAAACCTACAATGAAGATCAATGAGCAGCGCAGTATTCTTTAGACCTTGATGTGACAATGATGTCCCCCGATATGTAGCCCCAGGCACTATGGCTCGGCCTACGTATCCTACCAGTTTTACCAGTTCTATGTATGCATACCATATAATTTACACTCAGAACCATATACCTATGATAAAAATATAAAATGAAACATAAGCATAGCAACCTAACACTTACCATCTGGTCCACATGCTCTCGTGGGTGGAAGTGGAAAGTCAGGATCTCCCTGATAGTTCATCCCATTATAAGGGTAATAGTTAATGTATGGGGGCATCTGGTCCCAATGTGTGAAAAAATTGGGTCGGAACACCCATCTGCCTCCCCCTTCTCCTCTCCGCAGTAGCTACCCCCAGCAACGCATCTTGGGCTCTTATGGGCCCCCATCTTGGATTTTTACATGAGGATGATAGTGGATATCTTCTCAAAGAAGAATGCACACAGTACTGTACCAAAAGTGCAGTCATGGTTCACCTGCCTCCTACAAAGACTTAATTGTCATTTCACCGACAACAACATCATTTAGGCCCACCCATAGTAGGTCCTTGTCAAAACACTCAACCAACATCATATGCCCACCAGTGATGTGGTGGAATGCCTGGTTGCCTAGGACCCATACCACAGATGCGGCAAAAAACTCAGTGATGTTCCACCCATGAGGTAACACCAGATGAATATCCCCCAACACTCTGAGGGGAGGTAGTCCGGTCAAGAAGTAAATATCTAGTAATGTGACCTAAATCTCAATCTTGTGCCCTTGCATGACAAAGACCTCTTGGTCTCAATCCCAATAGCTCACAATTCTCAATAGTAAGGGCTCACCTGCCCTCATCAGTGGGTTCTCTACCAACTTGAGAACCCCATAATGAGCCAATGCCCCTCGAACCCCCTGATCCCCTTGGATCTCAGATCAAAGAGTATCTAAGTCTCATTCATGCCAGCTGATTTTTAGCTCTGCCATGCCTACAAAACACCACCTGCCTTGTTAGCTTAGACAAGAAAACAATTGCCTACACTAATCAGCCTACAACCCCCACCATGGTAGTAGACCAACCATCTCTCTAGCACCACATCGCAGTTTTCATCCTAGAAAGTGCTAGTTCATAGGTTTCCAGTTGTTTCCTGTGAGCCAGATCACACTTATGGGCCCAAAGAGTGTGATGCGACCATGACTAAGAGAAGGGGTCTTTTAGGGAGCTGTCAGGTGGAAAAAATTAGGAAATGAACCACTAAAATTGAAGAGATGAGTAAGGCAAACTACCTAAAAGTTGCAGATCTAATTCTAACAGACCGCCTGCTCTTGATCCTAATAGCTCATAATTCTCGATAGTAAGGGCTCACCTGCCCTCATTAGTGGGTTCTCTACCAACTTGAGAACCCCATAATGAGCCAATCCACCTCGAAACCTTTGATCCTCCTAGATCTCAGATCAAAGAGTATCCAAGTCTCGTTCATGCCAGTTGATTTTTAGCTCTGCCATGCCTGCAAAACACCACCTGTCTTGTTAGTTCAGAGAAGAAAACAATGGTCTACACTAAGTAACCTACAACCCTCACCATGCCAGCATACCAACCCTCTCTCCAACCCCACATCGCAGTTTTCATCCCAGAAAGTGCGAGCTCATAGGTTTCTAGTTGTTTCCTGCGATCCAGATCACATTTATGGGCCCAAAGAGTGTGATGCGACCATGACCAAGAGCAGGGGTCTCTCATGGAGCTGTCAGGTGCCAATAATTAGAAAATGAACCACTGAAATTGAAGAGATGAGTAACGCCACCTACCTGAAAGTCATAGATCTGATTCTGACATTCATTTTTTTCGCTATAATCTCCACAAGATTTAGGGCCTTTTCGTCCTCTCCAAACTCACCACAACTCACTTAGAAAATGAGTACAAATTGGATGGAAAACATCCTTTCATAGAAAAATTCCAAATTTTTTTGTCACAAATCGGGACCAGACCATAGCTCGATTTCAAAAAATTTTAGCACTATTGGAAATCTCTCATCGAGCTCTCTAACGGGTGTTCCTTAGTTTTTGATGATTTGACATTTCACGAGGAAGTCATTTTTCCAAGAAAATTCACTTCGTCGTCTCTCAAAATCGAATTTCATCATAAAGCAACACTTGTACTTTGAGATAAACCTACTCTTAATACTTTTCATACCATATGTCTATTTTCGTCATGAGTAACCATCATTTACTCATGTTTTGATGGTCCCCAATGGGCCTAGTCTCTATGGCAACGTCATCGAATCACCCTTGTTCAGAGCATCCGCAATGAGTCACCCTTGCATTCTTGGAGTCTATTTCATGTTCCATTATATCATATCATAGTATTCCATTCATATTTTCATACCATTCCGACTGTGTTTACCATTTTGGCCTCCAGTCATACTATCCCCATCCCCTCCAGAGTTGAGTCAGCTGCTGCCAGGTTAACCATGCACTTTATGCTATGACAAGGGAAGTTTTATGTTGGTCCCTCAGTATCACTTTTCCCATTATCCCTAGTGTCATTCCATCCATCACATTACTATTTTCCCTCATGCTTTAGTTGAGGATCCTCATTGCCTCACCAATCGCAGGCCCTATTCTGTCGACATCAGCTCATTTATTCTAAAAGAACGACCTAGAGGGCCGTGTATCTTGGTTCTAGCTCCCATTCTTGTTCAACACCTGAGCAGAGGGAATCATTATTTCCCTTTGACTTGATTGTTTCACGTTCGTGATTCATACACTTGAAGGTCCAGTGATGCAGCAGATTGTACCAATGGTTCCCGGGTGTGTGTGAGATGTTTCAAACCTCATGAGGGGGTGGCCCTTCAGGTAGCCCACCACATGCCTAAATGCATTCGTATTATGCTACAGCCTCAGATGTATTTCCACAAATTTGATGGGTTCATTCCCTACCAATCACAGCGTTCATAGCATGCACATCTCCTTTAGATGATCCATTCAGTTTTGCAAAGCCCTTTCTTGTTCAACAGGGCTTATTCGGTTGTTCTACCCTCCCTCCCACCCATTTTTTGAGGAAAGGGTCATTGTATCTCTTATACTCAGATATTATTGTATTCAGTCCTGGTTCATGTTTTTCTAGGTGCATTATGTATATTGGACACATTGTATTATTTTATGGCTTTGTTACGCTAGCATGTCATGCACCATTTAACATGTACTTCATTGCTTAGTTTTATGTTTCTGGGCAAACCATTATTTTGTACTAAGTTATCTCAGTGGGTATGGGTATGCCTCCCCCGCCTCAGTGAGGTCGGTACCACAACATAAAAGGAGACTTACATTAGTCTCTCCCCCTCTATCCCTTATCCTCTTTCAATTCAGCGTTATTGGTCTCTCTCTCTCTCTCTCTCTCTCTCTCTCTCTCTCTAACTCCCCTATGTTGTCCAGTGATTGTGTATTTACAACGTACTTCAGTCATACATTTTTCTCCTAACACTCGTACGTTGGGGGGCAATCTTTTATCACCAAAAAATTTATCATCTAGCATAATTTACTAGATGGATCGAAGAACACCATGTAAAGCCAATTTTACCATAGCAAAATTGCTTTCACTGTGATAAATTACTTAATAAACCACCTTTGTTAAGTAATTTATAGTTAAACCCATGAAGAATAATTAAATAAATCATTATTTATTTGATTTTATTCTCGGAATAATTAATCAAACCATGTTAAATTATTATTGCTTGTCATATTTGACCCAATCATGAAAAATAAATAGATAAATCATTAATTATCTTATTTTTCTCTAAGAATAATTAATTAATCGCTAATTAATTATTATTCTTTGTCAAATTTGACTAAACCCCTTAGGAATAATTAAATAAATCCTTATTTGTTTATTATTCCTTAACTAATTCCTTGGGATGATAAATAAATCATTTATTTATTTATTATTTCTGAATAAAAGTTTAAATATTTTTTCCCTCCTAACCAAATATAATAAAAAATTCCAAGTGGTCTGTTAGGTCCCTATAATACTAGTGAATCCTCCATTACTATTGTCAGTGTAGCCCTTATTCTTATTATTGTGCCCCTATTGTCCCCATATTGTTATTAGTGTGCCCCATAGAAGCCCACTATTCTTATTGTTGTGCCCTTATATTATTATGGTTATGTCAGCTTGGATTATGTTGTGATCCCTTAGACTCCTATATATAGAAAGGAGGTTTAGTCATTTGTATAATCCAAGAATTTTTCATTTATGTAATGTAAAGGAGCTTTCCCCCTCAAGGAGGCTAATTTCTAAGGCATTGATATGTCTTTTATATCTTTCTGTGAGCTAGTTTCATAACATTTGGTATCAGAGCATTGGATTCTAGGATTTCGCTGCCCCAAACAGGTCATCATGGAATTTTCGCTATAACTTTTTTTTGTGACATTTTAGAAGATAAATACAAAACCCATTTGAGCCTAGATCATTCTGAACCTTAGGTATGAATTTCAAATCTTGTCTCGCTCTATGTTCGGAGATATGATCTGAGGAAGTTAGGGTTTTTGAAGACTCCTGAATTACATTCCAAACATGTGACAATGGGAAAGTCATCATAACTTTCTCTTAGAGCATCAGATTAAAATTTAATAAGTTACAAAAAGAGCACAGACGGTACTTTTCTATGTATCATTTTCAGCTTCGAAAGTTGAAAGAGTGACACGTGGAACTTCGTACAAGTTCATTGTGCTAAAAACTTATATAATCAAGTCATCTTGGGAGATTGGGTATAACTCTTTCTTGGAGAATCTAATTTTGATCAGACTAGTGGCATTGGAAAGAAGACTCAGAGGGATACTGAAAAAATGAATTGTAGACCTCAGAGATCTACAATCACATAGATACAATAGATTCAATATCGAGAATCTACAAAGCGAGAAAAGGTGTGTAATATTTTTAAAATTTTGCATAAGTTTGGGTTGAAAATTTAGTTTGAAGTTCAAAGGGCATAGTGAAGAAAAATTATCATTAATTGATGCCTTGAAGAAAGAAAATGGAAACACGTAGTAAGCAACCTGAAATCTCTAGCATGACTCATGAAGAAGAAGAAGAAATGCAACATGATATATCAAAATTACAAGACCAAGACAAAGTGCAACAAATTTCACTCTCATAAAAGGTGACAAAAACTGAGATTGATGGTTTGAAGAAAGGCGGGGAAGCTAAGATGAATGGCATGGAAGCTAATATGAATGGTGTGCAATTTAAGATGGATGGTATGAAAGACAACATTGAAGATTTGAAGAAGGACATGGAAGGTTTGAAGGAAGGTTTGACAAATTTGCTAGAAGAAAGGCTTCCTAATGGTGAAAAGGTAATAGAGAAAACTCATGATGAGAACAAAAGAAATGGTAATCATGATTTCATAGACTCTAATGTCGATTGAAAGCCCACCATGTTCCAAATACCGATATGAGGAAGTTTGATGGCAAGGATCCCGTAACATGGATACTATAGATGGAGCAATATTTTGATCTCCATAATGTGCAAAACACACAAAAGCTACGTATTGCAACTTTATATTTGGAACCAAATCAGTTTGTATGGTATCGATGGCTTTTCTCTCATAAACAAATTGTCATTTGGGCAATTTTTATGGAAGAATTGATAGCACATTATGAGGATACAAAAAACAACACTTTTTTTAACCAATTGATAAATCTCAAACAAAAGGGTTCAATGATGGAGCACATTGAGGACTTTCAAAAATTGAATATAAGGGTAAAATATATTCCAAAGGAGCATATCATTGATGTGTTCATAGGGAATTTAAAGGATAAGATCCAACATGAGGTTCACCTTTGGGAACCTGATTCATTGGAGAAGGCATTCAGGTTGGCAAGAAAAATGGAAAGAAAAATTATGGCAACAAGGAAGCATATCACTCACAACTATAAATATGAAGTGTTGTTTCCCCTAGCCTTCCACAACCTACAAGGTTGACACCAGAAAAATAAGAAGAAAAAAGAGCAAAATGGATTTGTTACAGTTGTGATACAAAATACACTAAAGGTCATAAGTGTGTTGAGAAGGAATTATTTTACATAGATTGTGAAGAGGAGGAAGAAAAGGAAGAAGAAACATCAAAATAAGAGGATATACAGCATGAACAAACCCTAGAGAAAGAAGAAATGAATCTGACCATATCTCGTAATGCATCGGTCAGAATTACCACTCCTCAAACTATCAAGATAGAAGGACATATCAAGAAGAAAAAGGTAATAGTGTTGATTAATTCGGGAAGTACCCATAATTTTATTCATTGTAAGATAGCCAAGGAATTGTATTGGTTCCTATATCTAGCACCAGACTGTCAAGTGATAGTGGCAAGTGGAGGAATGATAAATTGCTCTGGAAAGTGCCATAATATCAAGCTATCCATGGGAGAATATGTATTGAATAGCCCAATGATTTCCATTCCAATGGGTGGTGTTGATGTTGTACTAGGAGTCCAATGGCTACAATCCTTGGGTACAATAGCTTTTAATTTTATATAACTTTTCATGAAATTTTCTTCGGAAGGAAAGGAAGTTGAATTAAGGGGTATCACAGGGAAATCGGGAAAGATAATCATCTCTAATGGGATTACAAAGCTTCTAAAGAAAGAACAACGAGACATAATTTCACAATTATGTTCGCTAGAGGTTCCCACATAGAAATCATCTGTTTCTCCAAATCTCCAAAAAGTCTTGAAAAATTGTTCCAAGGTATTTGAGACTCCAAAAGACCTCCCACCAATTCATGATCATGGTCATGCTATTCATTTGATTCCGGGAAGTGTTCCTCCAAACACTAGGCATTACAGATATCCCTATGCCCAAAAGAGTGAAATTGAACATATGGTTGCAGAAATGCTAGATGCTGGTATAATTCAACCTAGTCAAAGTTCTTTCTCTACTCCAGTAGTATTGGTGCACAAGAAGGATGGGTAATGGCACATGTGTCTAGATTATAAGGAGCTCAACAAGCTCACTATTAAAGATAACTTTCCCATTGTTGTCATTGATGAATTATTGGATGAATTGCATGGATCAATTTACTTCACCAAGTTGGATATTCGTTCAGGTTATCATCAAATCAAAATGAAGACTAAAGACATTCCAAAAACAACATTTATAACTCATGAGGGTCATTATGAATTTTTTGGTCATGCCTTTTGGCCTTAACAATGCACCTTCTACATTTCAAGGTTTGATGAATTCCATTTTCAAACCCTTCCTCAGAAAATTTGTGTTAGTATTTTTTGATGATATACTAATATATAGCATGTCTTGGAAGGATCATGTTCAACATTTTGACAGGGTGCTCAAATTATTGGAGGAGAAACAATTATATGCAAAAGGCTCCAAATGTTTCTTTGGAATACAAGAGGTGGAATATCTGGATCATATTGTGTCTCATGAAGGTGTTAAGGTAGACCCTAGCAAAATTAAATCCATTAAGGAATGGAAAATCCCCACATCCATAAAGCATCTGTGAGTATTTTTCAGGTTGACAGGATATTATCGCAAGTTTGTTAAGAATTACTGGAGAATAGCAACACCTCTAACAACATTATTGAAGAAAGATGCATTTTGGTGGACTCCATAAGCAACGAAGGCCTTATAACATCTTAAAGAGGAAATGTACCAAGCACTGGTCTTCGCTACGCTAGTCTTTACAAAAATATTTATTGTGGAATGTGATGCCTCAAGAAATGGAATTGGTGTCGTTTTAATCCAATAATAAAGACCCATTGCTTTCAAAAATCGTCCAATCAAAGGAAAGTATTTACACAAAGCTATTTGTGAGAAGGAAATGTTGGCAATACTAAATTCACTTAAGAAATGACGACCCTACCTAATGGGAAGACACTTGAAGGTCAAAACAGATCATGATAGTCTTAAAAACTTTTTAGAACAAAGATTATTTTCAGAAGAGCAGCAAAAATGGGTCACAAATATGTTGGGTTATGACTTTGAAATCATCTACAAAAAAGGGAAGAAAAATGTTGTGGCAGATGCACTCTAAAGAAAGGATGAGGATGTGGAAGCATTGCTTTGCACCATTTCTATTACCCAACCAAATTGGGTAAACGAAGCAAGGGATGAATGGAGGATGATGAAGAAGTGTGGGAACTCATTCAAAAGTTACAACAAGACCCCAGTACATATGATACATTTAGCTGGAGAAATGATTCGTTATGGTACAAAGATCACTTATACTTGGGTAAGAATTCCCAACTCAAACAAAATATTGTTATGAAATTTCACACTTCTCCCTTAGGAGGGCACTTAGCATTTTTAAAAACTTAACATTGGGTTAAGAAAGAATTTTTTTGAGATGGCCTTAAATCGGATATTCAAAAGTTGGTGGAAGAATGTTTGGTTTGCCAACAAAATAAAGTTGAAACAATTAAGACCCCAGGTCTATTACAGCCTTTATCCATTCCAAGCCAATGTTTGGAGGAGGTTTCAATGGATTTTATCACAAGTTTCCCAAGTCTGAAGGAAAGAGTGTCATCATGGTGGTAGTTGATAAACTTACCAAGTATGCACACTTTTGTGCATTATCTCATCCATTTAGACCCAGTACAATTTCTAATGAATTTATGGAAACCATTCAAAAGCTACATGGAAACCCATAAATTATTGTAAGTGAAAGATCCCATTTTCACTGGAAATTTTTGGACATAATTATTTTCTTGTCTTGGTACTCAATTAGCTCATATCTCATCTTATCATCCTCAATCTGATGGGCAAACTAAGATAGTAAACAAATGTTTGGAAGGATATATGCATTGCTTTGTCTCTGATAAACAGACACAATGGGTGAAATGGTTGCCTCTAGCTGAATTGTGGTATAACACTTCCTTCCATGTTGTAGCAAAAATGACCCCATTTATGGCACTTTATGGATATCATCCACCATCCCTCACATCATATTTAGGAGAAAATTCTAAGGTTCAAGCAGTGGAAGATCACATCGAGCATCAACAACAACTTCTCCAACTCTTAAATGATAACCTCACTTTGGTGCAAAATAGAATGAAACAACAGGAAGATCAACATCATAGCAAAAGAAATTTTGATGTAGGTGACTGGTTATTCCTATGGCTACAACCATAGAAACAAATGTCCCTCAAGCAAGGTAAGAAGGATAATAAATTATCACAAAAGTACTATGGTCCATACAAGGTGTTGCAAAAGATTGGTACTATGGCATACAAATTGGAGCTTCCTGCAGCTTCCTGAGTGAACCCTGCTTTCCATGTTTCATATTTAAACAAGGTTATACGTGACAAGCTCCCAGTTCAAACAATATTGCTAGAACTTGATCAGGAAGGAAAAATCATATTGGAACCTGAAGCAATCACAAAAACAAGAAATCAACAGCTACGAAATCGATCAATTTCGGAGTATCTCATCAAGTGGAAGAACTTACCCACTGAAGATTCCACATCGGAAGATGAAAATTTTATACAAAAGCATCAAAAACTACTCAATCATTGAGGACACCACTTTTTTCAAGGAGAGACGCTTGTTAGGTCCCTATAATACTAGTGATTCCCCCATTACTATTGTCAGTGTAGCCCTCATTGTTATTATTGTGCCCCTATTTTCCCCATATTGTTATTAGTGTGCCCCATAGAAGCCCACTATTGCTATTGTTGTGCCCTTATATTATTATTGTTATGTCGGCTGGATTATATTGTGACCCCTTAAACTCCTATATATAGAAAGGAGGTTTAGTCATTTGTATGATCCAATAATTGTTCATTTGTGTAATGTAAAGGAGGTTTCCCCCTCGAAGAGGTTGATTTCTAAGGCGTTGATCTTTCTTTTCTATCTTTTTGTGCGCTGGTTTCATAACATGGTTATTCCAAGAATGGGATCAATAATATTTTATTATCGCTTCTTATTCAAGGATAACTCAATATTTTGTTAGAAATAGAAGGGTTTTCCATTCATTATTCACTTTTTATTATTTTCATTGCTGCACTCACTATTGTAACCCTGATTACTTTCATTGTCTCACACCATATTTTTGTTGGGTTTACAAATTATAGAGGAGAGAGACTCTACACAAGCTGAAGACACTTGAGGATAGCCAAGAACCCATCCGATAGAGGGGGACTAGAAACATCTATTTGTTCCCTTCACAAGTGTTATAATAAAATTATTCTTTACACATCTTGTTTCCATTGGATGATTGGAGTTATTACTCTTTCTTTTTGTTGTTTAACTATGATTGTGGCATAGATCCGGACTTTGATAGGTTTTGTTCCTATCAGTTGCTGCAGATCTACAATGTTGAGCAGCCATTTATATTGTTGAGATTGTCTGTCATCCACAATCTTAAGTGGGTTCTTTTCGTACATCTTTGAGAAGAAAACACTACAATATATATATATATATATATATATATATATATATATATATACATGTTTTATTTTCGACTTATATGTCTAGAATATGATCAGTTTTATAAATGACACAAATTTCTATCAAGAACATAATTTGCTAATGCATCTGTTAATGTATTCAAATTGCGTGGGATATGTTGATATGTGATAAAATCAAATTTTATTTCCAATAATCGAACACCTAGGTACATATGCAATATTTGTGGATTTCTCAATGAATAATGATTATTTAACTGTAACACAATGAGTTTTGAATCTAACTTGACAACTAAATCTCTAATGCCAAGAGCAACTGCTTCTGACAATAGCATAGTAAATTTTAGGGATGAATAATCACCCAAAGGCGAAATTTAAGGCTTTTTATATTTTAATGGGGTGAATTTTTAATTAAAATAATAAAAACTTTGTTACATAATTAGCCCTCATTTTATTTAAAAATTAATTTATTTTTTTTTTATTTTAGCCCAGGGCAGATAAACTAACCGAATCGTATTCCCTTAAAATCACCCCATTTTGATATTTGCTCCTGGTTTGGGAGATCAAAATCGCCATTTCTGATTTACAGTTTGGTTTTTCTGGTTTAGGAGTGGTTTGTGAAATTGTGAGGGTCGATTTGGTCCTTGGAGGTTAGATTTGTTTTGAAATGGAGGGTGGAGGTTAATTTGTTTTCAAATGGAGGGCGGCTACCTGTTTTCACGGATTCAGCCCACTGTTTTCACGAATTCCGGATTCATCGTGTATATGGCTCCCTGTTTTCATGGATTCATGGTGTATATGGCTCCTTGGCTCCCTGTTTTCACGAATTCATCCTGTATAAAATTGTTTTGAAATAGGGTTTTTGATCATAGTTCACAAATCATATTTTCTAGTTAGCAACATCAATTTAGGTGTGATATTCTTGCATTTTCAATCCAATTATTCTTCTCTTGTTTTGGTATCCATGGCTTCTTAGATCTGAACGTCTCATGCCACTACAGCAGCAGCAACAATAGCCGGCACTTGACAAAATTGTTGGCTGAGCGCGAGAAATTAGGCCTGTTTATGCAGGTCCTGCCCATCCATAGTCGTCTTTTGAATCAAGGTAAGTTGGCTTCATATTCCTTGTTTTTCTTTAAGTTTGATGTAGGGGAGAAGATAGTTGTTGAGTATGATACAGATTATCAATTGTTCTGGAAGGCCAAATTAGGTGGATTCATGCCTCCTGTAGTTGGAACAGGGGTGATAATCACTTTTCCAACCAAAGTTGAATGCTTCCACTGATTTGGAAGCACATATAACCGTGGTTGCAAGAGACCATGATTTTTTTTTAAGGGTTGGATATCAAATTTTGTTAAATATTCTCTCCATCTGCCTCTTACCCACAAGCAAAAGAGAATCAACTAAAGCTGAAAAAACATGTAGGAGTATCATTATGCTGATTTGAATTTCATCTTTTGGAAAGAAGATTTGGCTTCAAAATTAGAGTGAATGGTATATCGACTTTTCAGGAAATGGTCCATTCTGATTGTGGCTGAGGCCTTGTACCATGGTGGAAGTATTGAGGAAGTGATAACTGATAATGACCTCTTTACATCTGATAGAAAGTTGAACAAAGATCATAGTATTCAACACGTGAGTGCGTTTCAACATATGAGAACTTTATAAGGTATGCTCAACTGTATTGAATGTTGCTTTATTTTGCTGCCAATTTTATCCATGGTGACTGTTTTTATATGCAACACTGGAGCTGCTCATAGTATGCATAATATTTGACTAGACCATGTCGGGCATTACAAAAATTTTCTTTTCTCTTAATTTTAACCATGGCTGAATCTCTGCTTCCACTTATTCTGCTATGCTTTTCAGAGCATGCAATGGATTTTTCATATTTAACATTATCTTTCCATTTACCCTGGTCATTTGGACTTTGATAAACCACTAACAATACATTTTTAACAAGAAAAGTGGCTCAGATTGTTGAACCATTCGGGGAATGATCCAAGATATTTAGCAGCAGTGGATTTCTCATCTCAGAAATTTTAAATATCCCTACGGTTGATGTTAATGGCATCTCTGAAACCACTGTCATAAGGCTTCTCTCAATTTGTATTGGTGTTTTTGAACAATACCCTGCCAATCCCAAGGTTTTTCTCTCCAATTGCCAGAAGATTTCAATGCAAATTCTTTCTTATACAAGTTAGAATTAGTGGCTTGCTTGGTTACGAATTTCTTTCATCAAAAGATTCAATGATGCACACACTTTAAGCCATGACTTCACTGCCCTTGAATGTGTGGAGAAGGTCTGCTCATGTTTGGCAGATGCCTCCCAGGATCATCTAGCGAGGTCCTCTCAGGCATGGGTACTTTTCAGAGCCCAGACAATACCGTTAGACACTGTATTGGATCATTCTCAGTGATTGATTCCATGGTAGATTCTTCTTTTTACCCTTTTCCTCTTCATCCTGCCTTATGTACCTCTAGTTAATCTCTTGCACTCTATCCTCTTTCAACTTTTTTGATCTCATATTTAGTTCATGTTCTCTTATTTAATCCTGTTATATTTTGTTTTATGCTTTTGCAGTAGCATAGGGTGCCCCTACATATTGGCATCACTAGTTATACTTCTTAGTCCTGTTTACCTATCTGTCAAGCTTTATTTAGACTTAAAATAAAATTATCTTGCCTTATCTACAATTCCCCCAATTTTAAATGCAGTGTCCAGTTCCACGACAAGATTCTGTTTGAAAAAACTCTTACCAGTTTAGCAGTTGTGCCCTCCCATGTGCCTTCAAAATCTCCAAGGTGGATAGCATTTTGGAGTGATTTAGCATAAGAGAGGTCCAATTCTTCTCTCCACATCATTCTTGAGACATCCTTTTCTTATTTTAAAACAGAGGCTGGTTTTGATTTAGATTTATCCTTAACTGACAACACCTAAATTTTTGGTTATATGTGTATTTATGCAAGCGTGTAAGAAACAAATAGAGAACTGTGAAAATTATTGCTATTCTAGAGTTGACTGGCTGTATCCAAGATAGATGTCATTATGAAGCTATATGTTTAAATAGAGTGTTGACCATCAAACTTCAGCTTTCTTTCGATGACAGAAGCAACAAGGTAGTAGAATGCAAAGTAATAGTTTCTCCAACATCTAAGCCTTTAAACAAGAAAATTTAAACCATAACTAATTATAGTTTATAGGAAACTAGATACAGAAAAGAAAGAAATTGTAATAACTACAAACTTTAAAATAGTCCATCTGATTGGTTAAAAAACAAGAAAGGAAACAATTAGAAGTGCTGAAAGCATCTCATATCTAAGTTTATTTAAAGGAGAAATACAAAAGTAGAAACCTTCCAAGATGTAGGTAATGAGATAAAAACTAGTAAATAGTTCAGACATGTAGAGCCCATGCCTCCAGGATGACCATTTTCTGTTATGAGATTTGTTGTGAATAATCTGGGAGACTACCTAAACATATCCATTGGTGCTCAAGACCAAAAAGCAATTTTTGTTAGCAACAAGCTACCAATGTCTCTAGAGTGAACTCTGTTCTATGGTCTACTGTGAATAACTTAGGAAACTACATAACCTGATTAACTAGTGCTTAAGACCAAGAAGTCATTTTTCGAGAAAGAAGGCAGTATTGAAAATTTTGTTACAAGATATTAGGTGGTAATATATCCTTGCTCTACCATGCTAACTCTCTTGTCAAGGATGCCTTCAACAATGCATCTCATTGAATAATCATGCATCAATAACCAGGTGAATTGTACAAAATTTTTACACAATGACAAAAGGTAAGTCTCAAATGTTGTGTCTTCTATGGCATGATATGGTTTACTAGGGCCTAGTAACATGAATCCTTTATCTCTAAAGGAAGAACCCCTAAGAAAAAGAGACATGGTTAACCTTCAAATAAAACAGATGCCATTAGGAGCTTTTCAACTCTTGAAATGTGTTACACTGTTACACACAAGCTATTGCATGAAAGAAGGGAAAGCACAGTGATAAATTGAAAGTAGCTAATATGGTATTTAAAAATAAATAAATAATGTTTTGGTAAAGGAGAAATAGGTCCAATTGAATTATGAAAATCGGTGTATTCAAAGCCAGCTAGCTGAGACTGGTTTTGGTCATTTTTAGTTGAAACCAGTTGGTCAAAACCCTTTTGTTTTGCACTAATCAAAACTAGACGATCATAGTTGTTTTCCTCTTTAGAAAAATATATAAGATGAAGACAATTGCAAATTGATTAATTTTACAGATCCTTCTTTGAAAGTGACTTCAATTTTTTTGAATATAATGGAGTATTTTGATAAGCACTAGGATAATCAACCTGAAAATATCTTTAGCAAGAAGCCAAGAAAAATTTGAATATTTTTCTTAACCAGACCAAATAAGGGTTCCCCTACAGATTGGCATCACTAGTTGTACTTCGTAGTTCCATTTACCTATCTATCAGGCTTTATTTAGACTTAAATAAAATTATCTTTCCTTATCTACATTGTTTCTCAGCCTTATATAGTATGCTACAAAATTAGATAGAACTTTGTAATAAAGGCAGGACAACCTTTAAATCTAAGTCCTGACTTGCAGCGTCCTACAAGTTGGTCAGGCTTAAATTTTTCTGTTGGCAGGTATTGCACGATAACACTATATTTATAAAATATATTTCTTCTGTATTGACTGTACTGCCTAGAATATTTTGGTCATTGAAGTTGCGGGTTGGTAGGCTCTAATAGCCCACTTGGAGCACAACACCTTGAAAAATTTGACTTTAAGAAGAATTACATGAGAAAATTGTTGTCACTTAGATGTCAATAAAAATAGGTAGGTCTTTAGACTTTTGATCATAGTTGAGAACATTCCTGAGATAACTTTCTTTGACACAACAGACTATAAAATTTCTGAGAATGCTGCAAAATGAAAAACCTCTTGAGGAAATATCTTTAGCAAGAAGCCAAGCAGAATTTGAATATTTTTCTTAACCAGACCGTATAAGATTTTGTTGTTATCACTAAGAAACTTGGCCCGATTTACCCTTGACTAGTATATCATAAAGGATATCCTTCAATGACAAAGGTTTGCTTTGATCATAAAAAGAAAAATGTAGGTTTTGATAATTCTGGATCTGTGTTATTTGTTAAGGTTCAATGTTCACCATTTTGCCCAAAACGAGAACTAGACATGCTTAAACCTTCCACACTCCTCAAAATAGTTCCACTTACACTGTTTGATTTATAAAACAGAGAATGCGAAGCCAACTGAGCAATGGCATCCATCAACTCCTATATCTTCAGACTTGATTGTTTCTCTTGAATTCTCATCTTCCTAAGGCTAGTGATTGGTCAGAAAGAAGCCCTAACTTTCAGTAGGTGAGCTTTTCTCTAAACAAACCTCTTGATGTGGAAGTAATAGTGCCTTTCCTTGACCCTATCAAGTCTTCCAAATTAAGCTTTCCATCTTATTATATTTTAACCATTTATTTTTCACATGTTAAGGGATGGAGGCTCTACCCTTTCCATACTTAGATTTCTGGTTGCTCAAATCTCTTCCTCAGGTAGCAATACATGATAAGGCACTGATCTTGCCTTTCATCCACCACCTCAAGACATAGAATCCATTTGTTTTCCTTTTTTGTTTTTTTTTCCATGCAATAACAATACTTATTTTTCCACACAGGAAATGCTTGATGTGCCATTGTTATACATTTTTGGAGCTTTCATTCCAGCAAAAATGATTGTAGTTCTTCATTATTTTGATCACAGCATTGCATCCCAACTTGTCCAACAAAAGGAATTCAACTTAAGAAAACCTTCTTCATACCATTATGACTTCTCTTAGGATTTTTGGTATGCAAATTACATCAGTATCTCTCTCTCTCTCTCTCTCTCTCTCTCTCTCTCTCTCTCTCTCTCTCTATATATATATATATATATATATATATATATATATATATATATATATATATATATATATATATATATATGTATGTATGTATGTATGTATGTATGTATGTATGTATGTATGTATGTATGTATGTATGTATGTATGTATATTATTTAGAACTATGTTGTAATGTTTGTCAGAGTTCATGTTTAGGTTCAACTGTCACTGGCTACCCTATTCTGGAAGAGCTCTCACTCTCCTGAAGACATCTTGATCTAACTCTTCATTCTTTGTTTTCACCTCCATAAAAAATATCTAGTGGATTCATAAATTTTCCTTTTATTGTGGTAGACTATTTTATGTGGTCTTGTTGGAATACCTCCTTCAAATGGTGTTATTCCTCAATCTCCCATGAACCCGAAAAACTTAGCTACCCTCAAACATAAGGTACCAATATATTGGAATTATCAATTGCAACTTCTCAGGGCAAAGACACAATTCAGAGATTTTATAGATGAGTAACTTACAAGTACTTTTGTTACAATTGATGCTTAGCAAGTTAGTGAAAACAGTCCAGAAAAGTATGGAGAAAAATTCAACCTTAGGGCAATTATATGGAAACATGCAAGAAGCCTATTAGCAAATGCAGACCCCACTGGTTTATCAGCCTCCACCTGCCTTGGTAATGGTCTTATTCTTGAGTTTGGGTGTTTCATTTTATCTAATTTTCCTCTCCATTTATTTATTTTTCATGTCATGTCCCAACCATTTGTGTAGGCACTTAAGGAATTGAAAGAGACCATAATTAAGTTGGCCGCAAGTACTGGGAATATGGATGCCCCAGTTGATGAATCAATTTTTAATGTTGACAAGGACATGGATGACCTGCTTCCTGTTGAGGTGAAAGAACAACGATTGAGTAATTTTTTGCAATCTTTAATGGTGGTTGGCTGCCTTGCAGCAATGCCCATCATTAGAAAGATCCCAACTTCTGTGCTTTGGGGTTACTTTGCCTTCATGGCCATAGAGAGTTTGCTAGGAAATCAATTTTGGGAAAGGATATTGTTTCTTTTCACTGCTTCAAGCCATAGATACAAGTATGAACTTTATTCAAACTATAGTGTGATTGAATTTAATGCTTGTAATATAGTTTTCAAAGCTGATCAATGTTGAACTGATGGTTACAGAGAACTTCAGGAGTATCATGCTACATTTCTTGAAATGGTGCCTTTCAAGACAATTTCCACTTTCACCATTTTCCAGACATGTTATTTGCTGGCATGTTTTGGTATCACATGGGTGCCTATAGATGGTGTTCTCTTCCCACTACTGATCATGTTGTAACTTGTTAGTCCTAGCGAGGCAGTATATCCTTCCCAAGATTTTCAAAGGAGCACATCTTCAAGAATTGGATGCAGCAGAGTATGAAGAAGCCCCTGGAATGCCATGCAATATAACAGTGAGTGCAAGACACATATCAAACAAATTTTAAAAATATTACTCAATTCTATTTCATAAACCCTGCAGCATGAACTATAATAAATTGAATTGTAACATATATTAATTTCAGGAAGCTGGAATTCAGGGGTTCGAACTTGGAAGCATGGGAATAGGTGAAAATTATGGCGAAGTTTTGGGTGAGATGATTAGACGAATTCGCAGTGAGGTCAAACACACATATATTTCACGGATAAGTAGCTCGAGTGATTGCACACCAATTCATGGATTCGAGTCTTCATTAAGTCCCCAAATTGCAGAATCTAAACAAATATATAGCCCCCGTATAAGTGAGATCATACAGACACATAGCCCTCACAGAGGGGAAAAGAATTCGAGCACTCCCCTGGTTAGTCAAGGAAAAAATATGAGTCCAAGTGCATCTAGATTGAGGCCACATAAACCAACATCCAATTAGGTGTTTGGAGTCTAAATCCTCGGCTAGTAATCTTTCCCTTCAGTGACCATATCTTATGTTGAATAGTACATATTTTTTTGGCTTATCATTATTTAATGATTGTGCCATAAATCACTCAGTTGTATTTGGTGTGTCTTCACAGAGAACCTCTATCCATATTAGAGGATAGGGTGAACCATATAGTGCATGTAAAAAAATGTAATGGAAGTCGAGCTTGAAGTATTTATGTTTACTTGAAGCATGAAATCTATTATGTCAGTCTTGTGGTTCTGTAGACCCTGGGCATGCCAAATAAGCATGGTGGTATTAAAGGGTCTTGTGAGTGGTTTGAGCTTCATAGAAAGTCATCCTTCTTCTACCAGTTGGATCTTAACCACAAAGTTTGCAGCCTTTAATGTTTCATTGAAATAAAAAATGTGGAAATTAAACTTGAAAAATGAAAGGGAAATGGTAAGGCTTACAATATTAGAACTTCTATAAATGTTTAGCCATTACCTTTAAAAACTAACCAAGGGCAATGTCAAATGATCAAGGATATGTTGAGATGGAAATATCTATTTTTCATGACAGTAAAACATTTAGATAATGGAAATAAAGAATATGTGCATTCAAGTTAAATCAGATTTATCTTGAATGGTTGGGAAGATTTGTTATTATCTTTAATAATTTAAGTCTTGTAAAGCAAATTCAGATTCCACATTTTATTTTGACATATTTAATTTTCTTTGCAATCGTAAAACATTACAAATTTTATTCAAAATATGTGTAGTTACTATTTCAATGTTATATATCCATGCTTTCAATGAAGTTCCTCCATGATTTATCTCTAGTCTGTGTGGTCAATGGCAACAAACTTGAAGAAAAACAAGGAATATGAAGCCATATACAAGGAATATGAAGCCTGTGTGTTACGTTAATTTATGAGAAGTTTTATGCTCTGCAGTATAATCTGTGAGAAAATTGGCTACAATATTCAACAAACAGGACATTATGAGTTTCTCAATTTGTGCTATTATATGTTATGGATTTTCTAACCGATATCTTGAAAACGCGGTCTGCACTTGTCATCTATGCCTGAGTTCTGCAGCGGTTTTTTACTTTTAAGCCATGCCTAATGTCATATTGTTTATTGCAACTTTAATGTAGAGAGCTAACCAGGAAGGCGTTGGTTCATTCATAGAGGATGCTTAGGCATGATTCTAGGCTTTTGAAAATAATTGTTATCTTCATCACTAGTCATAGCACTTGATAGAAAGTTGGGATATTCATGAGTGTGAATTTATGTTTGTATGTTTACATACTTTCTTATGAATTAACTAATGCTCAGTAGCAGTAGACATTGGACAAGTATATTTGTATACTTCTGTTTTAAACTGAAACAAATCCAGGGCTAAAAGGAATGGATTGATTGCACTAGTCATCCTTCTATAACTTTCCAACATAGGCTGGAGTAAACAGATTGTAATTTGGGTAATTTTTCTAACTGCAAATAGGAACATACTTGTGTATTGGCAGGGTGGTTACGAGGTCCCTAGAAGTGATGAATTTGAATTTTTCTTGGTTTTATATATAGTATTAGGTTTTTTCTCATGCTTTCTGTGAATGACATGGGTGAATTTTATCCTACACCCACTAGGTTATCGATATGTAATTTTGGTAATTTTGATTTCAAAAGATATTTTAAAGAAATGCAATGATTTCATTTGTGTATTCAATAAACACAATATTCTAATGGAATTCTGCATTTGTGGTTTACCTATACAAATTCCATGGAGAAGTATTAGTGGTGTGACATCAATTGTCCTCAAGCAGAAGCTTTAGTTTTACTCTTTTCTAGAAGCAAATACTTTCTTCCAACATTTTTGAGTTCCATGAAAACTTTGAAAGTCCTAATAGTATTCAATTATCGGTTCAAGATAGACATAGTATTCAATTATGGGTTAAAGAGATCCACAGTGAATGATCTATCGGCCTTATCTTCAGTTAGTTTAAGACTATCCACCTGGAGAGGCTGCATGTGCCCCCACTTCAAGAGCATAGTAAAGTCATGTAGAACTTGGAGAAGCTATCTTTAAGCTTTTAGTGAAAATTGGAAAAATGTCTGGCTTCAATAACACTCAGTCGTGCATTAGGCTTCCAATAATGCTAGATTTTAACCTAGAGCACCTTTGTGATTTTGAGGAGATGCCCCCTCGTATTTGTGACACATCTTCAGTTGTGAATTGGACTATTACTAACTATCATTTCCTTCGAAAGTTACCTGATGACTTGGGAACCTTAACTCTTTAAGAATTTTAAGGAAAGAAAGTACATTATGCTAAGTTATCCTATGCTTTTCAAGTTTTTCTTGGATATATACAATGTTTCAGGTAGGAAAGTACATTCTGTTAATGAAAATTTGTCTTGATAGAAAGGCCCAATTTCAAATTCTAATGCTTTCAAAAAACATTGCATAATTGTAATGTTTCTAAAAGGAAAGCATATTTTTTCAATTTAAATATCATGGTCCCATATTCCAAATTATTTTTCAGTAACCCATTAGGCTTTGTAGCTTTGACTAAATCCATGTCTTTTGATAAGATCCTCTTCCAAATTAGAACATAGTTTCCTTTTGGCAATAACCACATACAACGTCTTGATTTTGTTATTGAGAAAATATAGGTTGTGAAACAAGCCTCTGCCATACAAGGACTTGATTCATTGATTATGTATCAATTATGGCTCTTGATGTAACAATGTCTTGATTTTGTTGCTTGAAAATAGAGGTTATGCTTTACTATTTCATATAATTTCTTACAATCTTTCCATAAGTATTGATTTGTAATTTCAGTCACTGAGGGATGACAGTAATGACAAAGTTAATATTCCATGGTTTGAAGCTCCACTCTTACTAAATATTTAAATATATCACCACAATTTAACTTTTAGTTAATGGAATTGCATTTGATTTGTAAACAATTCATTGCTTGATTTATAGATTTTGATTTTTTCCCTTTTTTATTTTTTTCACAGATTTGGTATGAGATATCTTCCAAGATTTGGGTTCCCTAGTTTCCCCACCATAGCTACGAGGTTTAGATGCTATCATTAAATATTCTCGGAATGTTACAACTTTTGCAGTAAGTGTGCTTTGAAACATTATTGTTGCTTTTCCATGGTGTTAATGCAAATAAGCACTGCAACTAGTGCCATTATTTAGATTAAGTGTCGAAATCTAGGTGGTCTTTTAATGACAAAGTGATTTTTTTCTAGCTACTAAGGCCATATGCATTTTTATCTCTTATGTTGTCCTGAGATATTCAAATTCAGAATAAGAATTGAGGTCTCGTTTCCACTATAGATTGCAGTCAGTTTCTTGAACATAATATATAGTAGATTATCTTTTACTAATCAATTGTGGATGTGATCCCTCGCAGGAAAGGAAATTCAAAGTGACTTTGATTTCACATTGATTTGTTAAAACATCCACACAGGAAAGGAGATTCAAAGTGACATTGATTTCACACTGATTTGTCAAAATGGAGGCAAGAGAAAAGGAAACTATGTATTCAACAATGATCTTAATTTCATATGTATATGCATAGACATATTAGTAGAAAATATTGAAGAGTTGCCTAAGTAATATTTTCCATTCCACTACATTCTTTACAGCTTGTAAATAGATAAATCGGAACAATTCATTACACTACTTGTTATTCTTTATTAATCAGTGGCTAAGATTTTGATATTGAACTGGCTAAGATTTTTCTTCCTTATATGAAATTGTGTGTTCTATAATGCTTCTTTTCCATTCACTATGTATAAGATATAAAGTGTGTCTAATGGAGTAGGAAGATTGGAAAGTCTTGTGATCCTTGAACTATGTTACAAGGCAGAAACCCAACGGGGCAGGGTAGGTGCATCCCCACAAAGGGGTCACAAATACCAAAGTTGGTATTGGCTAGTGCCTTGAGCTAGAAAATTTCCTTTACCCTTGTATTAACAGTGAAACTGGAGAGGATTCTAATATTATCTTTATAAGATTTATACCAGTTAAGATTGGTGAATAAAATTCATGAGACATGAGCTATGATGTCCTTGCAAGGTGGTTGTCGATTATTGGAAGCTATGATAACCATTATGTCAGGCTAGGTGATCGCACTCCCTTGATCGTGAGCACGATTGTGATCAAGATGGAAGACTTCATAGTCTAGATTGATTGTTTAGCAGTGATAGTGGGCTCATTCACAAAAGCTTCTATTTCACTAATCCTTTTTATAGAGTTGTCAGATTCAATTTCCAAAGGTTTTAATTACACTATAGAGTTGAGTTCTGAGAGAGTTGTGATTCACAGTGTTAAGTATAGCAACTATGACACTTGAATGAAGACAAGCATAGTAGAGGTATCAAACTCTATTATAAGCTTACCTACATATTATAAGGGACTTGGTTGGCTTTTTTATAATTTTATAAACAAGTTCCATGTCGTGGAAATGTGAAAAAAAACAGTGATATTGCCACCATGTGGCTCTTGTCATATATGATTTTATACTTTTTCAAAAAATTCTCTAAGAGTTCACAATGTTAAGATTCACTACGACTTTACAAAGTTTTATTATTTAGTGAAAGACTCGCCAAGTTCTTACAAGATTTTATAATTGAGTAAATTATTCACCATGCGTGGTGAGAGATTCGCCAAAAAATTATATATACATATTATATTATTGATAAAATCACCTTCTACTTTTCCTATATACCATGGAGTTTCACCAATTTTTTATACATATAAATTTGGGGGGGTTCTTAAAATTTTCCCTGGACAATAGTTCAATGACTACACTGTATTCAATGATATCGTTAGTTGTTCGATCGAGGCATATACCTTGTAAGTCAATCAACTTGCCATCAGGGAAAAAGAGTACCCAAGCTACAAAAGACAAATTTTTTGTTCTACGACAAGCACCATCAACAAAACCGACATAATAGTTTGACGACATCCACAAACCGAGTGGAAGACAAGGTAAGCAGAAAAACACATGTCTCCAAATCAAATAAACACACCAAAAATCAACAAGTTCACATGAATGAATTCACACACTAATGTACAAGTAATCACATGAATTTAACACGTAATACTTCTTCAGATGGAGCCCATTTTCAAACTTAGGTAATCGATCAATAGAGAATGTAACCGGAGTTTCACCATTGACATGACGTCTAAGCATTGACTCGACCAAATAATAGAGTAAAACTCATAAAAGGCTATGCCCCCATGCCCCTCGAGCGAGTGAGGGTTATGAGTCATAGGATGAAAACCCCATTGCGGTAATGGGAAAATGGTAAAGACTCAGGAAAAAATTTTCAAGGAAGGAGGTAAGAAAAACTTAATCTCATGATGAGGAAAAGGTGCCCCGAGTTGAAATATTTTGACAATTTTAGGGTGAACTGAAATGTCAACAAGTAAGGTTGCAGTAATATTTCCCATATAACCCTCAGACAGGACTTCGTGCACCAAAATAGGTGTTTGAAGTGGATGCATTGGGTAATGAGAAACGAATGATTCAAGACATGAAGGCATCTCACTGAGGCTGGGAAGAAATGAAGATCAATGATGGAGATTGTTCCAAGGAGTTTAATCCAGAGACACAACCTGAGCAATCCTCTCATCGGTGTGGAATATATCATTCAAAGGATCTAGAGAATCTCATGAACCAGGCCAAGGGGATGGCACATAAGTATCCAGGCTCATACTGAAAACAACATGATTTTCTAAAGCGGCTATTGAAGCCAAGACAATTTCTTGATAATCTTGATCTAATGGACTTAATGGAATAGAATCACCAAATACATCAATTTGATCTGGAGTATGAATAATCCAACGATCTGTAGAAACCGAGATCATATTGATCGAAGCGACATTGGGAGGTGGGAGAATAAAATTAGCCATTAAAGAAGAGTCTTTGAAAAGACCTGCCCCCACACTCTCATAGGGAATTTTAGTATTTCCCACATATGGGACATTACTGTTCGATGTACCAGAAGAGAAAAAAAACAATTGGTCAATGGTGTAAATTTTTCCTTCATGAGGAAAACGAACCACCTGGAACAAAGAGGAAACCACACAAAACATAGTATGGGTCCAACTTCACTTGAGAAGACAGTTGTAATTGAGATTTGCATCTACAACTTTCACTTCTAGCTCAATGGCCTTTCCTTCCAATGTGATCGAAAAGTTTGTGAGAATACCATATGGACAGGAGGCTCTATCATCAAAGGCCTCCAAAGTGTTCAGGGACTAATTAAGAGAAGGAGATCCAATGGCCTTCCATCATGAAACAAACATGATGCAGGTGGAAGCACCTTCATCAATAACAGTCTCATGGATCATTTTTCCTTTAATGATAACTTGAATCAAAAAATAAATATGATGAGGAAGACGATGAATGTGGTTTTAAAGATCAAAGGTAATTAAACTCGAATGCACAAGATCAACAGTGCCTATAGTAAACAACAATTATTTGCACTATGTTAGACATGTTTGGAGAACTTCCAAAGCAGAGATTGTTGTAGGTGCTTGAGCTAAATCCTCAACAATATGATGCTGTTGTGCAACTCTAGCATTTGGATTATAAGATGATTTCCGAAGTACACCTTTGGGAGGTGGTCGGGTTACAGACTCATTGTTAGGATGATCAATATGGAGTGGACCAGAACTGGATGGAGTAGAAGTAGAAGGTATATCAATGACTTCTTTCTCCACTATCTGCTTTTGTGGGGTTTGATAGTCCTTTGTTCGAGTAGCAATCGAAATAGGCAATGAAACTTGCATCATGAAAACTTGGGAACCAGAGGAGGTAGAGGATTGCGGCTGGTCTACCAATTGTTTCTGTTGATACAGAAATGGCTCTTTCAAAACAATCATATTTCCTTTCAATAAGCGGTTAACTTCAGAACATTGGGGACAATCCTTGGTGTAATGATCTTCCTCACATATGAGGCAAGGATATCTGGGCTTGTACTTGGAAGCATCATCAGCAGATGATTTGGGTGGATCATGTCTCGGGGTATCATTTTTTGCTCTACCATTACCCTTTTTCTTACCTTTTGAGGCCTTATCTATTGCGGTAGACTGAACAGAATGTACCTCAAAGGTGTTACCAGGATTTGATGACACTGAACCAATTACACCATCATCAGGTGGTACATCGGGAGACTTTGAGGCTTTCGGATCCGAAGATGGTCTTGGAGCATCAGGAAACATCTCATATAATCTGCCAAATTGTGAATAGATTAAGTCTAGATATTGAGCACATGCAATAGCTTGGTCCTCAGTAACGCATCCACCCATTTATATATCCCGAGCAATCTTGTTAACGAATTATTTTGTGAACCATTCAGTCAAAAACTCATCAGCAATCTCGAATTTGATGAGGCAATGTTGATGTATCCATTCATGGATATGATCACAAATGTGGGTCACGATATCTTGCTTAAGGGATGTGAGAAAATGAGTGCCAATTTCATATCGAACCGGAAATTGGAAGAGGGTGAGGAAGGCAATAGCTAAAGAGTTAAAGTCGGCATAGGTAGCTCAAGGCAACTCGATATACCATTTTATCGAAGCACCTGTTAAGGTTCTCTGAAAGAGGCAGAGATGGATAGAATCATCAACATGTGAATTAGAAGAGCACCATAAGTGATATTTCATCACATGGGCTTGCGGGTACTCTTTAGACTTTCCTTCGAATTTAGAACAATCTCTTGGAATTTTAGTTGGAATCAGAGGCCAATAAGGCAAATGAAAGATAGGATCATTTGTGAGCCTTGAAATATCAAGAAGTTCCAACGTAGGCAAGAAGGGAAGTTTCAGATTGAATGGCATGTAGTGCCTTTAAGGAGGCCCAAACTATGGGTTCCAGCCTTGCTGGTATGGATTCTTCCCCCACAGTGGAGGATTTTGACCATTTGGGATTTGATTTTCCCACCACTAATGGGTACCTTGACCATAAGGTGGATTTTTCCCAGGGTAGGTTTGATATTGACCTACCATAGGCTATTGATAAGCATTATATGTGGCATATGGATTGTAAGGTTGTTGGACATGTTGACCTTGGACCTGAAGATATTGGCCTTGCTGCTGCAGGGGTTGACCTTGTGCCTGCAAAGACTAAGATTGTTGCAAAGGTTGACCTTGTTGTTGCAAAGGTTGACTTTATTGTTGTAAAGGTTGACCTTGTTGCTGCAAAGGTTGGCCTTGCGGATACAAGGGTTGAGTAGGTTGCTAAACAAACTGAGTTTGCTACTGCAAAGGCTGTTGAGACGGCTGCAAAGGTTGCCTCTGCTATTACAAAGGTTGCCCTTGATACTGTTGCAAGGGTTTTCGGAGAGTTCCTTGGGATATACCTTGAGAGTATTAGTAATTTCCAAATTGAATTTCACCATATCCATGAGGAATAGTGGATTGACCAGGCTGGACATAAGCTCTTGCTTATGGAGTGTAAGGTGGATTGACCAAGGCTTGTGAACCATAAGGGATATAAGCTTGTTGTAGTGGAATCTGATTTGTATAAGGCTATTGATACTAGATATTACCTTCCTTGGATGTACCAATAGGATTAGGAATACCACCAGAATAAGGCTGATTGACTCCAACCATGTGAGTTTGTAATCCACTCAAATTGGTTTCACTTGACAGAAGAGGAATATTCAGATTTCCCCCCCCCCCACACAGTGGCACATTCTCTCCACTTGATGAAGGAGTGGAAGAAATAACTGAAACCTTACCTAAAACAATCGGTTGAACCAGAATGGACAGTTGAAATGAAGGTACAAGTTGCGATGGAATCGTAGGTTGAATGGGAGCTGACGTGGAAGCGGTTTGTACAGATATTTGGGGCCCCGCATTTGGAATAAATGGACCAGAAGTTAGCATGGCATTGGAAGACCAAATGGGATTTTGATACAAAGATGAAGCACTAGGAGTTCCTGAAACTAACTGGGCTAGGGTTGTATAACCAAGTGGAAACATGGGCCCACTGGTTTCAGGAAGTGTGTGAGATGGGACTCTTCCTGTAAAAGGAAAGCCTTCTGGAGGAAATTCATACCCTTGTTCATCATCGACATGAGGAGTATGAGTAGCAGAAACTTCTGAATGACTCGGAGAAGAGGTTGGGATCTCACCTTCTGAATCCATGGGTGGAAACAACTGGTGAGGAGGAATCCGAGATTTGTGGAGAGATAACTCCAAAGGAACACCAGGCTGATCATAAGGACTATAAGGATGCTAAGAACATATCACAACAGTATCAAATGACAGATTCGGTGGATAAATGACAAGCCTCGGCAGACTCTCAAGGGTTCATGGACTCTCAGGGGTCTGTATAGGATAGTCAGGGGTCTCAGGATCAGATTCTTGAGGTGACCAAGAATCTAATGGCGGTGGACAAGAAAACAAGCGTTGGATGCTTGGAATAATTCCAAGTTCAAAACCTTGATCTTCAAGTGACTGAGGAAGCTCTGAATGAACTCCTTGGGAGGACCCTTCAATATCATACAACAAAGGGGAACTTTGGGGTGAAATCAATGTTCAGCCACAATGACTTTCTCTCAACAGAAGAAAAGGAAAGGAGATCCATTGAGGTATGATTAAAAATAAAATTCACAATGATTTACTGAAGATCCAAGCAAGAAGAAATTGCATGGGTTCGACATGTTATCGTGGGAAATTATTTTTAGAAACAAAAACTTTGCCTTTTCATATTTTAAGAGTCGAGAAGAGGATGAAAAGGTGACTCTAGTCACTTTCATTGGTTTAGTGATCTTGAAAGGACAAGTGATCAATGATCTTTTTAAACTTAAGGAGTCATAAAAGATCGAAATGACTCCTAAGGTAACTCGAGGCAAAAAGGAGTATGAAGTAACCATGAACTACAATATACACCTTAGAAAATAAATTTACCAAGGACTTGACATAGTGCAGGCAATCTCCCTGAATGATGTGTTCAGTGTATCACATTTATAGGGAAAGAGTCTTGGATTCCTATGGATAAAGGTTCGCAGCCTATGAGGGTCTCCATTTATATACTCAATGGTATAGGGAGCACAAGTCCATGCTAGCACTATCTAATGAAAGAGTATTGCGAACGACATCTGCTAAGTTTTATAGTTGCTGGAACACGTCTTTAGCCTAGACCACTAAGTACGAATGTTAATGTTTCAAATTCTCCTTAGATTCATTGAGGTAATTTTTAATTTTATCTTTGAATTAAGTTGCAGTTTCAAGGGCTCAACGATGTCACCTTCTCCTAGAATGCAACTAAATGATGAAAATGAAACTTTTCATTCGATGAAGGCTATTCTAGGAAAGGAAGAGAAACAACCAATCAATGCATCAAACAATCTAAAATCATTAATACAAACTTTCCAATGTAATAAAATGAAATATAATATTTCATTCTACTAAGAAATGCAATGCCATAGACATGAAAATATTTTTCTTTTCACTAAATATGTAATCAATGCAAACTAGTGCAAAATAGCAAAAGAAAAATGCAAACAATCCACTAATCATGAAAAATTCTTTCACTTTCCGATTTGAATGCAAGAAATGCTTCGAAAATACTTCAATCATATACACTTTCACTTTCCGAAACACAAGAATAACAACAAGCTCTTCCTTCCAGTTCAATAAAAAACAAACAATTTTGTAATCTATTGCTTGCGAATGGAACTAAAGTGACTTTCAAAGCATCTACTCAATTCGACACTAATTAAAATAACTTTATGCCAAATAACCAAAAGTGACTTGCAAAAGATATCCAGATGCAAAAGAACTATTTGAACAAAGTTAATTAATCTCTGAAGAGCGGACCAATGAGTGAATGAAGGGTGACCTAGAAACCCTAGGAACCCTAGAAAGGAAATCAAGCTCCAAAAACACTTAAACCAAATCAAGAGGAAATTGTAGTCAGAAAAACATGTCAACCATGAAATGACACTATAATCACACGGACAAACCACTGCTAGAAGGCAAAAAACTGAAATGAAGAGGAGAAAACCTAATTTTCTTAAACATTTGGGATCATCGCACCTATCATAGGTAAAACAACGATAATCGTGACTGTAATTAAAAAATATGTGATGTCATCACAACTGTCAAGGAGAAAAATGCAATGGTTGAGAAAGATGAGATAAAACCAAAAAATAGTCAAGATCATCAAAAACCAAGAACCTTCAAGCTATTACTAGTAAGTGAAAAAGTTACAGACCAATAAACAAACCTAAAAATGAACAGTTGCTCAAATTCAACACAAAAGAAGGATGAAGGATTGAATGTAAAAGATCATATCTTGTTGGCTTCGGGGGTCCTGACCGAGGTTCAAAATTAGTTGTTCCAAACAAATCCCTACACTACTATCCCTTTCGGCATCAATCCATAGTGCACGGACTGAAGCCTCACCCGAAGTAGTATGGGGGGATGTTGGAACCAAGTTTCTGCACCCATAGATCAGTGTGATGTCTTTTTGGTGACCTAGATCTGCCTTCGCACAAACCGCTACGCTTCCGCGGCCTATTCCTGAATATTCCCCTAATCAGCCTCTAGACATCTGTGAAGGTATATGATTGGCTTTTGCAGACCCTGAATAGGTCAATTAGCTACTTATGCGTGCATTAGATTACCCTTAGACCATTATTTGCTAAAATCTACTTAAGTGGTTGATAGATTTAACAGAAAGTGTTATAATATTTGCGTAATAACTTAACATTAATTTCATTTAGATAAAAATGTAGATCAAGTAAAGTTGCACATCAATACATCGTTATTTCATAAAACCATTATTCATCACAGCATAAAGTTCATTCATACATAACAGAAGATAGTAGATAAAACAAAAGAATTTATGCAACAATCTTCTTTATTGATATTCAGTTAAGCTTACAGATTCAAACTTCCTTGCGCCCTTAGCTGCAGACACTACTATAGGCCTCTGCAAACTCAGTTGCAGAGCCTTTCCCTCCTTTAAGACTTCTACTTTTGCACTAGACTTCTTCGCTTGTACCCATAGACAGTTTCTTACTTGCCTTAGACTCTCTAAGACACACTTATTTATACAATCCCATGGTCCGTGGACCATGGGTAGATCTTGAAAAGCATGCTCAAGTTACATAAAATAAGGGTAAAACCCTTTCTTATTCTTAACTAGTTACGCGCTCCGTGACCACAATTTGCAGAGACATTACATCTTTTTACATCAAAACTTGGGCTTTTGCCTCGAAAATGACCAAGGGGACCCCATCCCAATAGGCCCCCAACACAAATATCATGACTCACCCTCGAGTCACTCAACTGGCGTGAAGATCTTGCTATGAAAATCCTCCAGTTCCACTTGAAGCACTGCTACCTCAGCCGCACTCTGTATGGCTGCCTACTTCACCTGTTTGACCAGCTACTCTATGGCTAGTCCTTCGATGTCCTTCTTGATCTTCTATTGGGTAAGTTGTAGGTTCGCTAACTTGTCCTGTATGTTGGTGAAGACTTGGTAGGCATCTTCCAACCAAGGGTCCAACCACGCCTTAAGGACTGCCTCTTTCCTTTGCGCGACTTCCACTTGCACAAGGAGTTGCTTCCCCTCCTGCAACTTAGCAAGGCACTGTGTTGTAGCTATTGTGCATGTCATCACCCGCACTTTGTCATAGTGTTGTTGAAGCTTGCAAGTCTTTGTCTTTAATCTCTACAGGGTGGGATCTTTCTCTAGGGTCGTTACTACTTCCATGGACTGCTTAAACAGTGTTATGTAGTCCACCACCACAGCATCGATAGTAGCTAATCCATCCTTAAAAGCTACTTCGTGTTGTTCCCTAACTTCTGGCAGGGTCGAAGGCTATGACTTGAGCTCCAATTCTGTGATTTGCAAGTTGAGCTCGAACTAAACTCGGGCCACTTCTGTTTTCGCATCGTGGACACCCACTGCAAGATTCCTGATATTGGCCTATAGTGATGCCTCCTTATGTATGTGCAACTCTAAAACTCTCCTGCAAGCCTCTACCACCGTGGATGCGAGTTGGGTGCTCTATTCCTAGATTATCTCCTTTTCCTTCAATGCCTCTGTCTTCTCGGCAAACATCTGCTCATTGTTCAGCCGATATTCACTGATTAGGCTGAGAGCGCGCTGCTCTGCGCTCGCAACTGCGTTGTCACACCTGTCTGCAACGTGTGAATATACTTGTTGGAGAGCGCTGCAAGGTTGAGGCTGATGTTCTTCAGAGTACTATGTTGACCTTGTTATTGGCTGATTCTGCACTCAACGACCCTTCTAGTAGTGTGAATGCTTGAAGATCCACTAACCTAACCATCTCGACAGCCTGACTGGTTCCTGGTGTCAGACTTGTCTATGCAGTGTTCACCTTCCTTGTGCCCACCTGGATCATGCTAGTTTGGATTTGTAGCTTGCATAGATCCTTCTAAAGAGTGCCCGACAACTACAAGTTCTTTTGTTCGAATTTTTGCACTAGTTTTGTTGTGGTATCGCGCAGTTTATCTCCAATCTCTTCGAGATCGCCTTCTGTTAGTGTGATGGGATCCAGTGGTGGCTTCGTTTCTTTTGAATTATTCCGAGGTCTGTCCTTCTGTTGGTACCTGTATTTCTTCACCTAGAATGGAGTTCTCTACTCTTCATCTCCTTCACCTCCCTACTCTGACTACTCCTCTTCCTCAGTCTAGGGTGAAGAGGATTTACTACTCCGCTCAAAGTCGCGATATTCCTGTTCGGCCTGCTGCTTTGTAACACGCTCCTTTTCTAGCTGGGCCTTCTCCTCGGCCTCCTTTTTGCGCTTCTCAGCCAACTGTTGGACCACCTACTTTTTTGCCTCCTTTTTCTTCTTCACGAAACTCCCTACACCTTTGCTAGAGCCTACGACCAAATCAGATGGAGAATGCCAATCTACCGGCCATCGCTTGATAACCTCATGAATAGAATCGTCTATGGCAAGATAAGGCAATTCAAACCACTTTTGTTGTGGATCCTTCTGCACTCTAATATATACGGGGTGGAAGTCTTCCTTAAACTTCATGTACTCTGGTAACCGCTGACATATAGTCAGGGACAATAGTGGGTTCTGGTTGATGGCCATGCGAATATTTGTCTCCATCAAAACCCAGAAAATTTCATCTCCATGACTCTCACGGAGTCCTTTGTGGCCCAAAAGGAGGCAAAGTGTGCAACCTCTGGCAATCCTTTCTCCAAGGGAGGAAACTGGCTATCCTCCAAAAAATCCCAAGCTACTAACACGATGGAGAGCAACAACCACATGTAGTGGAAGGTTTTTCTCTTGTCCTGAGCCTTGTGAAAATTCGGAAGGAAATCACTGCAGAAGTAGTGTACCCAGTTAAATTGCATGCCTTCCATGCACTATGTAGCTACCGATATTACTGGCGTTAGAACCTCATCCGCGTGACATTTCCCCATGACCTTACGAGTGAGGATCTGTGTGGAAACTTGCATCGCAAGGTTGGTGATAGACGTGATGGATTACCCGCATGGCTTCTTAACTAGCTTGAACTTATCCTTCATCCTTTCTTCTAGGTTGTGCTCACTGGTTTTTCTGTCAAACTCCTTTGTCGGATTCAAGCCTGAATGTGGCAGGAGCTTGATCAGATGGATCGGCATGTCTATGATTGGGATCAGTGCGTTCAGCCACAAACATCTATCATGTACTAGGGTCAACAACTGCTTGATAACAATGATATTGATGTTGGAGCGGTGATAGTGGGTCACCCACAGCAGGTTCAACAGCCTCGACTGATTCACTCTACAAATCCACTCGACTAGATCCAATGCAGTGAAACAGATTCTTTAAAGTACACCCACTTCATGTAGTTCTTTGTCGTGGGGTGGGGGAACCTCTCATGGTCCGCCAAATCCCAGTCTTCCATTTTCAAATGGGGAATCCACGCCAAGCGCGGGCCTTCAAAGGTGATGCCTTCTGGTAGCAGGCGTATTTAGGAGGAATTTCCCTGCATTTGGATCCTTAGTGACCTTCACCTTTCCCTTACATAGAGGGATGTCATCCGGTAGTTCAGATATGGGTTCGACACCCTTCGCATCTATATCCTCTGTGCCCTCTTTGGCCTCCAAATCCACAACTTTCCCCTTATCCTTCGCTAGCTGTTTATCTTTCCTCTTAGCCTGGGTAGCAGAGTGCTTCCTCAGTTACTCACGCACCAGCATTGACCTCTTCTTCTTGTATTTCTTGGGCTTTGGATGCTCATGCACTGATGTAGGCTTCGACCTAGGTGACCTCGGTGTCGTACGCACTAGAACCAGAGCCTCCATGCTTACAACTTCTGGAGCCGCTCCCTTAGAGGCAATAGTTCCTCTGGTGCTTGCAGTCTCACCTGGTCTAGACATGGTGTTGAGAATGAACTGTTGGGTATCCTTAGGTAACGTGTCAAACATAGAGATCATGACTAAATCTACGAAAAATTGAGGATTCATAAATGACACACAACATAGCTCAAAAATTCTAAGGATGCAAAGTGTTCTCTGCTGGATGGCCATGCGTAATTTATAGGCGAATTCAAATTCAAATTTGACCATTCCCCCCAAAATCCATCCATAAATGCTGATTTGGTGGCAGATCTTGAAAGATTTCAGCCTTAAATGTCACCCCGCCCCCCGCTCCTCTTAACCATCTCTTGGCTGTCAAATCATGAATAGTGACTGTAACACTCATTTTTTGGTTGTGATGTGTAGTATCTACCCTCATAGTGCATCTCCCTTCGTGTACCTTTTGACGATACAACATCACCCTTTTCTGTGCAGTCCCTCTATCATGTAGTTCCATCGACCAGGCAGTTCAGTTTATAGTCCCACACTCCATTGCAGTTGCCTAGAGTGCTAAGACTGTCCTACTGTTGTTGGGCATGGAATCCCCCCACATCTTGTTTTGGGGCTAAAAGCCCAAGTTTTGAGTAATATTATTGTAAAGACCCGCAAATTGCAGGCGCGGAATGTATGTTAGAGTCATAGGGTTGTCCGCCCTAAGTTTGAATGTAATGTTGGCTTACCCATGGTCCATGGACCATGGGAGTGTATAAATAGAGCGAGGCTCTAAGTTGTAAATAGGAGATAGTCATAGAATCTAATGGATATCATAAGAGAGCAAAGCATATAGGAAGAGCCTAAGTACGTCTTGGGTCATAGTAGTAGGAAGAGGCTTCGCAGCTGAGTGTGCAGAGGCCTAGTAGAGTCCGCAGCTGAGTGTGCAGATCCCTGCAGCAGAGTGCATAGGGTAGAGTTGACTCTGTAATTAGAGAAAATATTAACAAAGAAAGGTTATGTTACAAATTCTATGCATCTGTTCTGAGTTATTACATGTTTGATCTCATTTGCAATTATACTTCTTATTTACTATGTGCACTTGTATGAATTGTGAATATTGTTAAGTATAACTGAAAACATACGGATAAGCTAAGTTAACTAATATCGGGTTACTAGTAAGGCCTTGGGTTATAACACTATTTGGCCCCCAGTAGGGCTGCACGAAGGCAGCATCTCAGGCTGCGTGGTACGAGTAAGTGCGCGTCGCAACGTGCGCACAGGGTCAAACCACAGACCACTTGAAACCATCACACATCTCCAGGATGCAAAAACTTGGTTCTAGCACCCTCTCATACTACTTCGGGTTAGACCTCAATCCGCACTCTGTGGACTGTTGCCGAAAGGGCCAGTAGTACCAGAATTTGTTTGGCTAAATCAACTCTGAACCTGGGTCAAGCCCCAACAATCCAACAAATGGTTCCATTGTCAGGACCAGGATCTGCATAAGGGATGTCTGATGTCATGTCATTGGAAACCAACAAAGAAAGAAATTGAAGGGTGGTTGGACAGAAAGATTCATGAGTTCAAGACGCAAGAAAATAGGAATCCACGAGTATCAAAGGAACAGTGGTTGGAGTGCTACTTATATATGGAAATCCATGAAATTTTCTTTACATCCTTACTCTCTGAATTGTATGAGTGGATTTCGAAGCTAGCAGACAGTCACGGAAGGTGTATGCTTGACAAACTGATTGTGTGGACTATAGAATTGGTGCACAGACTAGAAGCATCAGAAGATAAGATCGCTTGCATTATGGACCATTGGCTCGATCAAATTTGTTGGGCATGGAATCCCCCCACAACAGGTTTTTGGGCTCAAAGCCCGATTTTTGGACAAAGGTTTTGTAAGACTCTACAAATTGCGGTCGCGGAGCGCGAAGTATAGGATGAGTCATAGGGTTGTCCGCCCTAAAATATTGTAATGTAATGTAAAGTCATGTCGGCCTACCCATGGTCCACAGACCATGGGAGTGTATAAATAGAGCGATGCTCTAAGTTGTAAAGAGAGGAATCAAGGAAAAGAAAAGGAATGGTTCGAGCTTAGAGTAGGATTCGAAGTGTATTGCGTTGTAGTAGTAGGAAGAGGCTCTGTAGCTAAGTGCGCAAAGGCCTAGTAGAGTCCGCAGTTGAGTGCGCAAACCCTTGCAGCTGAGTGTGCAAGGCAGTGTCGAGTCTGTAATCGGGATTGAAGATTAATAAAGACAAGGTTGATTCTCAATACTATGTATCTGGGTTTCCTAATAATTTTATGCATTTATACTATTTGATGATCGCACACACTTACATGAATGTTGAATGATAAATAAGACTAATAGGCTCACACAAATAATTTAAGTACTATAATAATAATGCAGCAAGTATAAGGAATCAGGTTAATACTTTTTTCACACAGTAAAAAGATTTACGTGAAGGCAGCTTCACAGTTGCAAGGGACACATAGCTACGCAAAGTAGCATGCGAAGGGTCAAACCGTAAACCTCCAAAAAATCATCAAGACATCCCTAGGGTGCGGAAACCTAGTTCCAGCACCCTCCCATACTACCTCGGGTGAGACCTTACTCCGTGCACTGCGGAATGTTACCGAAAGGGCTAGTAGCTTTGAGATTTGTTTAGCTAAATCACCTCCGAACCTGGGTCAGGCCCATACAAGCCAAAAAATTATTCCGTTGCTGGGACTGGGATTTGCATAAGGGATGTCTGATGTTGTGCCGCTGGAACCCAACAAAGAAAGAAATTGAAGAGTAGTTGGACAAGAAGATTCACAAGTTCGCGACCCAGGAAAACAAAACTCCGTGAGTATCTAAGGAACAATGGTTGGAGCGCTACTTGTATACGGAAATCCACGTAATTTTCTTTACATCCTTTTCTTCTGAGCTGTATGAGTGGATCACGAAGTTAGCAAACAACTAGGGAAGGTGTAGGCTCGACAAACCAATAGTGTGGACTCCGAAATTAGTGCGTAGACTAGAAGCATCAGAAGATAAGGTTATGCGAGCTATGGACCATTGGCTTGACTAGAGAATAGGAGGATTTATCACTGAGTTTGTAGTAGGCATGATCGTTAGCTACAGTGAGGTAGAATGACATTTTCTCAAGGGACCATGAGGTAAGTATATTAAAACTTTGAACACTCGGATTAAAATTCTACTGTTTGAAAAGAGGGCTATGCAAATAAATTAATGTTTGAGACTACGTGAAGCAGGAAGATCTAAAAAAGCGGAAGTAGTGAAGAATTAGAAAACAGTCCCTTAATTTCACCGTCGCAAGAGAGAAAGGACAAGCTCGTGAAGGTTTCTCCGAGAAGCGTGGTCATTTTGATAAGGCAGCGAATTTCACGTTTACCACCTCCACCCACAATGCCACCCGTTTCAACCCCCCTCACCTCCATCTCCACCCACTCCACCCCTGCCACCTCCATAGTTCAGTATGGCGAGCACAATCAAACTACCAGTGTTTAGAGGAGTAGGAAATGAAGATCCAGACCAATTCTAGTTCGTGGTAAGAGTAGTATGGGAAGCACAGGGCATCGTGGATGCTAATATTAAAAAGGCTACGCTGGTGAGCACGCTCTAGGATCGTGCATTAACGTTATATATCAAGAATTCTAATGACTACCCGAATGCAGGAATTGTAGAGATCCAGACTACGTTGAACAGGGAATTTAGTAGGCCAAAATCAGAGACACAATCAATCATCGGGTTTAAGGAGATCGTGATGCTCCCAGGCGAGTCCCCTTGGGATCTCGACCAAAGGATAAAGAGCATGATACGCAAAGCCAATATGATGTTAACATATGCATAGCATCGCACATGTTTTGTGGCCTCACTTATGCCACACTTAAGGACGACGTTGTCACAGCAAAAACTTTCCACCCACGACGAAGCGTTGGAGATGGCAATGAGATTGCATAAGACCCCTATACAAGACCCTGGGTTGGGAGTCCAACAAATCCACTTGCAACTAAAGAATCTATGTCTAGAAATGCAAAGTTTGAAACAGGATAGGACAACTCGGCTGGAGGTGTGCGAGGAAGTTTGGTGCATAAAATGCAAAGGCCAAGGGCACAGCAAGGACCACTGTCTAGTGTTTGCAAACTACTTGGCAGGGTGAGGGCCAATGCCGTTAAGACCAGAGGCACAGGAAGAGCCGAGGGCAGTGTCTGCATTATGGTGCACAATCTACTAGATAGGAGGAAAACACACCATAGATAATTGTCATCTGTTGCAGAAGTATACGCAGATGCCCCAACAATTGTTTTGTAATTTCTATAGGTAAGTAGGCCATGACGAACGTAATTTCTACAGTTACGAACTAATAATGGATCAGACCCCTGCTTATAGGGTGCAAACTGAAATGCGAGCCCTCGACCCAAATGTAGGGATGGCGCGCATTGGATTTCAGTGGTGCAGTCGAGGACGAGGTGGAATGGGACTAGGAAGGGGTCATGACCAGATAATTTGTTACAATTGCGGAGGGCCAGAGCATTATGCCCGCGATTGTACAAACCCAACTAGGATATCATGTTGGTACTGTAATCAGTTTAATCATGAGGCAGAAGATTGCCATTCACTGATAGCAAATATGCATGAAAAGGGGGTACTCCAACCCCCTCCAACCCAGAGTTTACAAATGATGAGGTCTAAACTGCGTGAAGAAGACCCAAATGTAGACATGATGCTCAGGAGCAATATGATAAAGGGAAGCAGCCAGAACATAGCGCGTGGGTTCACAAGGCTCCTAAAAAGGAACCCATGTTTGACTTAGAATGCATGAAGGAGACATTCATGGAAGCTAAGAAGAGCTTCACAGAGGCCTCCACTTCAAGTAGTGAGGATCAACTAGAACCAGGGATGAATCTTTCAATTCTCACTACCTTTCTGGAGACATGCATGAAACTGTTGCGCGACAGCAAGGCAGTCAAAGGTCTACAAGAGCTTATCACTAGGTGCACAGGGTCAGGAAAACTGCGCATGGTATGAAAACTGGGAAAGCATGCATTGTTCATAGGAAGGGAGATGAGGTTGACTGTGCAAATAGGCGAGTAAGAAATGGATCAGGTAATCCTGGATCTGGGTTCAGATGCAAATGTGCTACCAAAGAAAACATGGGAACGCATGGGAAAACCTCCATTACAATGTTCCCATATTTAGTTATGAATGGCAAACCAACAGAAGATTTTTCCCATGGGAAGATTGCAAGGGGTGACAGTCGATATTGAAGACACAAGCGTGCAAGCGGATTTTGAATTGATAGAGATTGTCGATGACAACAATCCCTATCCCGCACTACTAGGAATAGATTGGGCTACCAATATGAACAGTGTTGTAAATATGAAGAAGCGCAAAATGACCTTTGAGAAAAAGTCACTACGCATAGTAGTACTGCTAGATCCAACCGAAGGAGTGCGATACACTAAACCGGTGCACAACAATGATAGTGATGACAATCTCAACATTATCTACAAGATAATTGCACAAGGAGAGGATTGGATGAATCCGACTGCAGATGGAAGGATTTCGTGGGAGTGCGAAAGCTCCTACACTTCAGATTTAGATGAAGAGATAAAGCGGTGGCAGAATCGGCTCCCCAAAGTAACAACACTGAACTGCAACATGATGATCAGGTCATTGCATTGCATAACAATAGAAGCAAGGGAGCTGTCGACATATGATGGATTGTCAGTGGTGGATGAATTTATGAGCATTCGAAACTTCAATACTAAAACAACAATGGTTCGATGCACTGAAGTGGGCACTGCGCGCAAAACCCACACGATGGTGGGGTACCCATCAAGAAAATTTTGATGACTAGCACAGATGAAGAAGGATGATGCGCATACGGTTTGGAAAACCCCAGCTTCAAAAGCAATTTAGTCAAGAGGGGTGGAACAACTTGCATGCCCACCTTTCTCGATGGGTACAAACATATGTTGTAAAACCCACACAAGTGCACACCAGCCCAAGAATAATGAATCAGAACAAAGCATAGCAGCAGGAAAGGTGACACGCGCTACTAGTTCTTGGTGACGAAGCCTTCGATAGGGTGTGCAGAGTACTGAACAAGGTTCACTAGGTGAGACGAAATGAATGGGACTTATGCATGCCAATGGTTCGATGGGACTTATGCAGAGGTGATTCCAAAGGAGCAGAACAGAATGGAGACGGTACTTACTGAAGAAAATACAAAATGGAATCCACACATACTGGACCTTGTAGTAGTGACAGTGCGTGATGACCAGAAGGAAGAAATCACACCTCTATGCGAGGTAAAACATATAAGGATTTAGGAAACCATTCAGTGAGGGAACCTTAGACTTCACAAACTCGAAGAAAATCGGGTACGATTGAGGAAGAAAAGCATGTTGATGGAAAATGAGATCAAAAAACTGGAAAGTGAGATCACGCAAGCATGTCTTGTCGATAAACCAAGGATGACAAGGCAAGATAATGACAACCATACCACTGCATTAGAAGATTTTCGTTGAGAATTTATGACTCTACTACCATGGATGTGACCGCACCTTACCAGCTGTAGTAACCAGGAGAGTGCACCGCATAAGGTAGAACGCACGGCGCTCACTGTCGCGAGAGTACTTGAGGAGTTCCTGCAGACTAGACTAGAAGGTGAATTGAAGTCCCACATAGGTGGTGTGACCACTTGACTAGCCGTAGGGAGCATAGTCTCAACGCTCCAGGTAGTTGAAAGAAAGCACGGGACTATGAAAGAGTCTATGTGGGAGTTGTGCCATAAGGGGGTTGCGCCCAGGATCAACATGTCACAAGGGTCGCGCCCATGCATAGGGGGTTGTGCTGCTGCACGGGTAGGCTGGCAAGTGACCGTTGGTGTCACTATTCATAACGAGATGTCCAATTTAAGGCAAAAGGGAGTGGGCAGCAGGCAATTAAGACACGAATTAAGAGCTAGATTTGGGATGATCTTCCGCCAAGAATGCATTAATGACTTAGAAGAGTGGGGAATGGTCGAATTCAAATTCAAAAGATGCTATAAAGCTCCAAGGGCTAGCCATGAGACAACACTTGTTCATTTGAGATTTGAGCTACTATGAAGAGCACAGAGTGTTTAGCGTCAAGCAATATTCAAGGCCCCAAATTCACAAACAACTACAGACAGTTCGCACTAAATGACAACTACCAAGAGAGGTGTGGGTTTTGCAGAGAGTCCCACTGAGGAAGTCACGCAAAACCCTACGGTGCAGGTTGGGGATGCACTGGAAATTCCGAAATCACCTCGGACACCGAGGCCCAAGAAGGATAAATAAGGAGTGGGGCAAGTCCACATGTCCCCGTGAAATTTTTGGTTTGGTAAAATTTCCTTGGATGAAAAGGGTAAGGTTGTAACCATTGAGACAGATAATGAGGAGGAGGACCTACAAGCTCCATTAGAAGAGATAGAGGTGGATGAAGAAATGGTAGAAGACATCCAGCTGGTGCACGCTGCCACAAAATTGCCTGAGTATGTTCCTCCGTAGAAAGGGAAAGCTAAGGTACCCAAGGATTTGGATGTCACTAAGAGCGCACTCCAAACCCCACTCCTCTCAGATGGAATTCTTTTTTAGGGCTCGGCCCGGGGTCATGTGCCCATAATGAAATTTGAAGACTGGGACCTCGCGAACAGTGAGAAGTTCCCACATTTAGAGACTGAGAACCTCATGAAACAGAGCAAGGAGGGGTCAGTTACAATGCTAGAGCCACAAAAATGGCTATGCGGTGTGGAGAAGGCTGGACTACTCCACCTACTATGGATTCCACACTTTCACCGTGCACCTATCACAATCTTTGTCATCAGGCAGCTGCTTTGCCTAGTGCACGATGGGTACCTATGACTGGAGCAGCCTATTCCCATCACAGTGGAGCTTATCCATAGGATTTCTTGGTTTCCCTGTAAGGGAAAGGACCTCACGGAGATAGCCGGCAAAAGAAAAGATTTGGCACTCGCAGAGGCCATGAACAAGAAGTACAAATTGGAAAAGAAAAAGAGGGGCTACGTAATCAATAGCATTAAAGATAAAGTGGTGTGTGTAGCCACCCAACTCCTGGTGGAAGGTGATGAGAAAATGCGACGGGGAAGAGGTACCAGCGCCGATAGTCGCGCTGGTAGAACAGTGCGCGGAAGGGGTCCAATTCAACTGGGCCAAGTTCCTCTATGAAGAATTCCTAACAAACTGTAAGGAAGCTCAAGAGCAGGGCAAGACCTTCCACTACGCATGGTTTCTCTTGTCTATTTTATTGGTGACAGGGGAACTGCCTGAGGATAGCCAATTCCCTAATATTGAACAGGACTTGCCAAAGGCTATAAAATACACATCCCTCTGGGCTACGAAGGACGCCATGTTGATCCGTGAGACTAAAATCTTCTGGGTGCTCATGGAGGCAAGCATCCAGATGTGGATTAACAGGAGGCCGCACCTATCCCCCACAGTGTACAACAGTCTGTGGAGCTTTGCAGACTTCAAGGCAGATATGCACAATGTGTATATCAAGGCGTGTAAGGATCCGATGCAGACCTAGACCAAGCTTCCTTTCATCGCAATTGATGATGCCATCTTCTCCATGCTTGAATCATGGCCTCCCGAGTGGCATGCCCTGGATCTGGCGGAGTGGGACAAAACAATGGCACAAAAGTAGAAGAATTCAACCAAGTTGCGCATCACCCAGATGGCCCGGCAAAAACGCAATGAACAATTGGTCGCGGAGGTAAGGCCTACCGGCGAGGTAGAAAAGGCAACCACAGAACAGGAAAAGCCTACTGAAAAAGCATCAACATCACAGGCAACAGGGGCCACCACGATGCAGGAGGAAGGGGGCCCAAGCTTGACCACAGGACAAGGAGCAGAGGACACAACCAAAGGTGTGAACCCGAGCACAACATCTACACAGCTAAAACAACCACACGATATGGAAAGATTAGGCCCACGAAAGAATACCAGGTTTTGAAGCTAGACATTGAACCAATTACATTGATAGAGGGTGACCTCTACAACATCTACGACACAATTCGCGACGTCACCAAGGAAGCGCTCCAAGAAGTTATGACGGAGCAATAGAATGTGTTGTGGGCCCTAAGGGCACAGCTGTAGGAACTTCAGGTGTGGACCCCACAAGAAGGAACAGTAGCCACCTACGGTGCCGCAGGTACATCAACAGCGAAGCAGCTGCTGTGCGCAAAAATGGCCAACACCATAGTGTTGCCGAAGGGAGCGCTAACAACAAAAAGTGAGGAGGACAAAGTTGTGGTGGGCAGGATCAAGGGACTTGGCCTAAACTTGGCTTCTCTTTCGCAGGATACATTGTACTAGTTGCAGGATGGCATAACAACAAAGCTACACGCTTGGGAAGGTCATGCGATCCAGGTATTGAGTGAGTAGAAGATCAACATCGAACAGCTCAGCCTGCACCGTAACGAGCTAATGGCACATAATCGGCAGATTGCACAAATGGTGGATGAAGCGTGCCGACACATTCTAGAATTATCCATCGCCACAGACCTACCAACCAAGATGCGGATCCACTGTCTAGAGAGTGGAGTCCGAAGAGCACGCGAGGAAACAACACGAGTGCAACTTGAGCTGAACCTCCAGATTGTTGAGCTGTGGATGAAGGCGCAACCTTCCACTCCTCTGCAAGTGAAAGAACGGTGCGTTAGCATGATTCAAATAGGATTGGAAGAAATTGGAAGAGTGGTGCAGGACTGCACTGGTATGTTGGACCAAGCATTCGGCATCCTCATATCCTTACAAGAGGACCCCAACATACGTCGCTTGGAAAGAGAGGCACAGGAACTGTAGCAGCAGTATGACAATGTCAGGGGAACAGCGCAAATAGTTGTCCTCACCCAACGGTTGGTTAAGATGCAACAAGCAAGAGCATTAAAGGAGCAGGTGGATGCTACAAGAAAGAAAGAGGCCCTTCTCAAAGCGTGCGCCCAGCCTTGGATTGATGAGGCCTTCACCATTATAGCTAAAATTGAGGGCAAGCTCGCGTAGATGCACAGACTATATGCACTAAGACAGATAGCAGAGCCTCACAAAGAAGCAACAGAAGAGCATATGCAGTAGGTCCAACAAACAATAGAATAGTGCGCTGCGGACCTCCGAGCAATACGGGAACAGTTGGAGGGGCTCCGTGCCAAGATCACCGCACCAGCAAAGTGACTCAGGATGAGTCACGATGATTGTGTTGGGGGCCTATTGGGCATCGAATCCCCCCACAACAGGTTTTGGGCTCAAAGCCCGAGTTTTGGTCAAAGGTTTTGTAAGACTCCGTGAATTGCGGTTGTAGAGCATGAAGTATAGGATGAGTCATAAGGTTGTCCGCCCTAAAATATTGTAATGTAATGTAAAGTCATGTCAGCCTACCCATGGTCTGTGGACCATGGGAGTGTATAAATAGAGCGAGGCTCAAAGTTTTAAAGAGAGGAATCAAGGAAAAGAAAAGGAATGGATCGAGCTTAGAGTAGGATTCGAAGTGTATTGGGTCATAGTAGTAGGGAGAGGCTCTGTAGCTAAGTGCACAAAGGCCTAGTAGAGTCCGCAGATGAGTGCACGGACCCCTGCAACTGAGTGCACAAGGTGATGTCGAGTCTGTAATCAAGATTGAATATTAATAAAGACAAGGTTGATTCTAAATACTGTGTATCTAGGTTTCCTCTTACTTTTATGCATTAATATTGTTTGATGATTGCACGCACTTATATGAATGTTGAATGATAAATAAGACTACTGGGCTCACACAAATAGGTTAATTACTATAATAATATTGCAGCAAGTATAAGGAATTAGGGTAATACTTTCTTCGCACTATAAACAGAGTTGCGCGAAGGCAGCTTCATGGTTGTAAGGGACAGATAGTTGTGCGAAGCAGTGTGCGAAGGGTCCAACCACGGACGTCCCAAAAATCATCAAGACATCCATAGGGTGTGGAAACCTGGTTCCAGCACCCTCCCATACTACCTCGAGTGATACCTCAGTTCGCGCACCACGAACTATTGTTGAAAGGGCCAGTAGTTTCGGGATTTGTTTGGCTAAATCATCTCTGAACCTAGGTCAGGCCCATACAAGCCAATAGAATTATAGGAGGATTTATCACCAAGTTCGTGGTAGATATGACAATGAGCTACAGCGAGGTAGAACGACACTTCCTCAAAGGACCACGAGGTAAGTACATTAAATCTTTGAACACTTGGATTCAAATGCTATTGTGTGAAAAGCGGGTTTTGTGGATAAATTGATTTTTGGGACTACGCAAAGTGGGAGGATCTATAGAAACAAAGGTAGCACAGAGATAGAAAACAACCCCTTGATTTTTCCTCAGCAGGAAAGTGAGGAAGAGCTCGTGAAAGTTTCTCCAAGAAGTGCAGTCAGTCGGAAAAGGCAGCGAATTCCGCACATACCACCTCCACCTACACTACCATCGGTTTCACCATCATCACCTCCATCTCCGCCCACACCACCTCCTCCACCACCACAGTTTAATATGGCGAGCACAATAAAATTTCTGGTATTCACAGGAGTAGGGAACAAAGATCCAGACCAATTTTGGTTCGTAGTAAAAGCTGTATGGGAAGCACAAGGAGTCGTGGATGAAAATATAAAGAAGGAAACGATGGTAAGCACGTTGCAGGATCACTCACTAACATGGTACATTAAGCATTCTAATGACCATCCAGACATGGGGATTGCAAATATCTAGGCCTCACTGAATAGGGAATTTAACAGGCCAGATTTGGAGACACAATCAATTATCGAGTTTAAAGAAATCTTGATGCTTCCAGGCAAGACCCCGTGGGATCTAGATCAGAGACTCAAGAGTATGATTCATGAAGCCAACATGACCTTGACAAATGGACAAGATTGTGCATGGTTTGTAGCGTCACTAATGTCGCATTTAAGGATGGCACTGTCACAGCAGAAGTTATCCACCCAAGAAGAAGCTTTGGAGATTGCAATGAGAGTGCATGAGACCCCAATACAAGATCTTGGCTTGGGAGTCCAACAAATCCATGTGCAATCACAAAATTTGTGTCTAGAAATGTAGAGTTTGAAACAAGACATGAAAACTCGCCCAGAAGTGTGAGTGGAGGTATGGTGCATAAAATGTAATGTCCAGGGGCATGACAAGGACCATTGTCCAATCTTCGCAAACTACTTAGCAAGAGGAGGGCCGATTCCATTAATACCAGAGGCACAAGCAGGACTGAGCATGACACCTGCATTATGGTGCGCGATTTGTTATATAGGAGGAAAACATGCTACAGATAACTGTCACCTATTACAGAAGTATATGCAGACATCCCAACAATTGTTTTGTAATTTCTGCAGGTCAGTAGGCCATGATGAGTGCATCTGCAGAAGTTACGACCTGATGATGGATTGAACTCTGGCCTACAGAGTTTCTACCGAAACACGAGCCCTCGATCCAAATGCAGGGATTGTGTGCACTAGATTTCAGGGGCGCAGGCGAGGTCAAGGTGGAATGGGACCAGGAAGAGGTCGCGGACAACTGATTTTTTACAATTGCGGAGGGCCAAGGCATTATGCCCACGATTGTACAAATCTAATGAGAGCATCATGTTCATATTGTACCCAATTTGATCATGAGATGGAGGATTGCCCTTCACTGATAGCGAGGTTGCACAATAATGGAGTACTCAAGCCTCCCCCAACTTAGAACCTACAGATCATGAGGTCTGAGCTGCAGGGAAGAGGACCCAAATGTAAACATCATGCTTCAAAGTGGTATCACAATAGGAGATGACAAAGGTAAGCAGCCAGAAGAAAGTGCATGGGTTCACAAGGCTCCTACAAAGCAACCTAAATTTGATTTGGGGCGCATGAAGGAGACATTCATGGAAGCTAAGAAGAGCTTCATAGAGGCCTCCACCTCAGGTAGTAAGGATCAACTAGAACCAGGGATGGATCCTTCAATGCTCACTAGCTCTCTAGAGACATGCATGAAACTGTTGCATGACAACAAGGCTATAAAAGGACTGTAGGAACTTATCACTAGGTGCGCTAGGTTAGGAGAACTGTGCATAGTCTAGAAACTTGGAAAGCATGCATTGCGAGCAGGAAGGGAAATGATATTCACTACACAAATCGGAGAGTAGGAAATGGATCAAGTAATTCTGGATCTCAGATCAGACTCGAATATACTACCAAGGCAAACATGCCAACGCATGGGCAGACCCGCATTACAATGGTCTCCTATTCAATTGTGAATGGCGAACCACCAGTAGATCCTACTGATGGGAAGATTGCAGGGGATAACAATAGACATTGAAGGTGCGAGCGCACTGGGAGATTTTGAAGTGATAGAGATTGTCGATGATAGCAATCCCTATCCCGCGCTACTAGGAATAGATTGGGCCACTAATATGAACGGAGTCATATATCTAAAGAAGCACAAAATGATTTTTGAGAAAAAATCGCTACGTGTAGTGGTACCATTAGAACCTACAGAAGGATCGCACTCCACAGAACCGGTGCACGATGATGATAGTGATGACGATCTTGACTGTATCTACAAGATAACCACTCGAGAGAAGGATAGGATGAATCCAACAACAGATGGCATAATGTCGTGGGAGCACGAAAGCTCCAACACTTCAGACTCAGACAAAGAAATAGAACGATGGCAGAACCGGTTACACGAGGTAAGACAACTAAGGTAAGAAATATGCCTATGTATGATGCGTTAACAGTGGTGGATGAATTCCTAGACAAATTTGAAAGAAAAGTGTCAGAATAGCAATGTTTTGATGCTCTGAAATGGTCACTACATGCTATGCTTGTAAGGTGGTGCGGTACGCATCAGAAAAGCTTTGAGGATTGGTGGGGATGTAAAATGATGATGAGCTTGTGATTTGGTAAACTGCAGATGCAGCTAGCAGACAAGTATGACAAATGAGATGATCCACGTACACACCTCACGAAATGGACCAAGGTCTATGGGAAGAGCCACAACCTAAATGGGTGCATTTGTTTTGTCATACCCGTGAATTGGTATACTAAGATGAGCTCTGCCACAGTATGAGCGAATGGGAAATTTTTCGCGAGGGATTTCTGTTAACTTTCACATTTCAAGATCGTTGGTGGGATATCGTTGATAATGCACTATAAGTAATAAAAGCAACTATCTTCAAAATACCCTAGGATCCAATAGAAGTGCTTCAGCTAAAATGGGCGACACAGCTGAGCTGCACGCTGGAGTGTTACAATGTAAATGTTGAGGACGATGATGAGGAACCAAGAAATATTAACATTCCAGAAATGGAAGGCTGTCGCGAGGTTCGAGGACCATTGATTAAGGATCCTGACATCATCGCGCCGCTGAAAAGAAAGCAGGTAAACATTGGAATGGAGGCAGAACCAAGGTATGAAACTCTTAGAGACTATTGGGATGATGCCACAGTGTTGGCTACGTGGGGCTTGACCCAGGTTCAAAAGTGATTTAGCCAAGAAAATCCCAGTACTACTGGCCCTTTCAGCAACAGTCCGTGGAGCGTGAATTGAGGTCTCACCTGAAGTAGTATGGGAGCGTACTGGAACTAGGTTTATGCACCCTATGGATGTCTTGATGAGGGTTCTAGAGGTTCGCGATCCAAACCTACACGCTTGCGCTGCTCCACGCAGTAGTTTGTGCGCACCTCTATAAGGGGTGTGAATACAATACTATCCTGATCTTGATCCTTACTGTGCTATTATATTAGTGCTTTGACTTAGTTTGTGTCGGCCCAATATTCTTATTACTTATTCAACTTTCAAGTAAGTGCGCGTAATTGAAAACAATATAAATGCATAAAGATAAACAGAACCATAGATGCACAATATTATGAATCAAAATTATCTTTATTAATAATCCTTTTCAAGTTCAATTCAATTACAGACCCGACTCCACCGTGTGCACTCAGCTACAGGGGTTTGCGCACTCAGTTTCGGACTCTACTAGTCCTCTGTGAACTCAGTTGTAGAACCTCTTCCTACTACAGAAATCCAATACACTTCAGATCCACTTCTATCCTTTAACCATTCCTTCGCATCTATCTATTACTTGCTTACCAAAAACTATCTTCACACTTAGAGCCTCGCTCTATTTATATAATCCCATGGTCCGCAGACCATGGGTAGGCCGACACAATTTTACATTATTTTACAATTCTTAGGGCGGACAACCCTATGACTCATCCTAGACTTTTGTGGTCCACGCTCATACTTCGCAGAGTCTTTTCATTACATTAAGCAAAACTCAGGCTTTAAGCCCCAAAAACATGTTGTGGGGGATCCCATGCCCAACAGGCCCCCAACACAATCATCGTGACTCGTCCCAAGTCACTCTACTGGTGCAACGATCTTTGCGTGAAGTCCATGCAGTAGGTCTCGCATAGTTTGGGTGTCTGCAGCACATTGCCCCGCTGTCTGTTGTACTTGTTGCACATGTATCTCTGAATCTTCATGAGCAGGGTCACATTCCTATCTAGCCTCATAAAGTTCCTGCATTTTTTCCATCTTCCCTTCAATGGTAGATGTAATTGTGAAAGCTTCATTGATCCATGGTTGGATGCGTGCTTTAAGCTAGGCTTCTTTTTGGTGTGTGACATCTAATTGGTCCTTCCGTGCCCTTGCTTGCTATAGTCTAGTGAGTCATTGAGTAAGGAAAACTGTTTGTATGGTACCCCAGACATTATCGTACTCCTGCTGCAACTCACGTGCCTCTGTCTCTAGGCGTTGTAGGTTGCGGTCTTCTTGCAGGTGCGTAAGCATGGTTAGTGCTTGCTCCAACATCCCAATACAATCCTTTTTTGCCTGACCAATTTGTTCCAACCCCGTCTAGATAGTGTGAGCGTGCTACTTTCTAACTTTTGGGGGCGTGGAGGGTTGTGCCTTCAATCACAGCTCGGCGATCTGTAGGTTCAGTTCCAACTAAACCTTTGCCATTTCCTCCCTAGCTTCACAGACTCCGCCCACTAATCTATGGACCCACTCTATTGTTGGTAACTCTGCCAACACGACCAACTCTGGGATGCTCTTGCATGAATCCTCTACCGCCTGCTCCAATCTGTGAGCATGTGCAACCAACTCATCACACTGGAGATTAAGCTAGTCCATGTTGGTTTTCTACTCGTTCAGGATCGGGATCACGCGGCCTTCCCAGGCGTGGAACTCTGCGATGACCCCATCCTATAGTTGGTACATGATTTCACGTGGTAGGGCTGCCAAGTTAAAGTTGACACCTTTCATGCTGCTCATGGCAGCCCAAACACTGTTTCATTGTACCTATTTGGGGGGGTTGTACCTGTAAGCCTTGTTGTTGCAATTTGAGCACCCCCAACACAGTGTTCTGCTCCATCCTTAGTTCCTAGAGCACATCCTTCGTGACCTCGGGAATCATTTTACTAATGTCAAACAAATCACCTTCTATGAGCGTGACGGGTTCACAAACGTCTTTATCACTTTTACCTTCTTCCTGGGAGTTGTTTTCTCAGGGTCACGTGGCCACTTGAGTTGGGTCGATGTGGAATAGGGGTTTGAGCATTCTTCTGTCCTATCCCCGACCCCTATCTGCTGGCCCTTGGACATCTCCTGGCCCTCCTCAGGCTCTCTTGTTGGTGCTGTTGTGGTGTCTGCCATCTGCGCTGGTCCTGCTGCATCAACTGTCTTCTATTGTGAGACTACTTATTATTTTGGTGCCTCTTTTCAGCCAACTGCACGATGTGTATCTTGGTGTCCTTCTTTCTTTGCTGGGCTACAGCCTTCTCCATTTTTTCCAAGTCCAGGGCGCGCCACTTCGGAGGCCATGACTCCATTACTGCGAAGATCACATCATCCGTTGCGATGAATGGAAGCTTCACCCATTTCTACGTTGGATCCTTGAGCGCCCAAATATACAGGTTATGCATATCTGCCTTAAACTTTGTCACGCTCTGCAAGCTGTTATGAACCATGGGAGATAGGCTTGTCCTTCTATTGATCCACATTTGGATGCTCACCTCCATGAATACCCAGAACACCTTCGTCTCACGAACTCTCTTCACGTCTTTGGTAGCCCAAAGGGAAGTGTACCTCGCGGATTCTGGAAAATCATGCTCAATACTAGGGAACTGGTTGTCCTCTAGCAGCTCCCCTGGCTATCTTACCCTACTCTTGGGCCTCCATACAGTTCGTCAAAAACTCCTTGCAGAGGAACTGTGCCCAGTTGAACTGGACCCCCTCTGCGCATTGCTCTTCTAATGCAATCACAGACGCTGGTACTTCATCGGCGCGAAATTTCCTCATCAGTTTTCCGGCCAGAAGCTGGCTGGCTACGCACACCCCTTTGTCCTTCAGGCTTGTTATTACGTACCCCCGCTTTTTCTTCTCTAGTTTATACTTGGCATTCATGACTTTTGTGAGGGCCAAGTCACTTCTTTTTCCCGCTATGGCCGCAGGGTCGTGTCCTTTGAAGGGCAGTCAAAAAATTCTGTCAATTAGGTCAGTCGTGATGGGAATAAGCTCCTCCAACCAGTGATACCCATCATGCACCAAGCACAGCAGCTACCTGATGACGAAAATGGTGACGAACGCGTGGTGGTAGTGGGGTATCCATTGCAGATGGAGTAACCCAGCCTTCTCCACACCGCACAACCATTTCTGCTTCATTAACCTTTCCGTGGCCAGGTGTGGGAACTTCTCGCTGTCTACAAGGTCCCAATCACGAAATTCATGGTCCATATTTTTCCCAAAGGTGGACCTTCAAACATTATACCGTCGGGGAGGATCGGGGTTTGGAATGCACTCTTCATGGCCTCCAGGTCTTTCAGTATCTTGGCTTTCACTTTCCATGGGGGAACGTACGTAGGTAACTTTGTTGCGGAAGGAATTGGTGAGACATCCTCCTCCTCATTGTCTTGTGCCTCAATTTGAGCGATTAAAGCTTGCAAGTCTTCCTCCTCCGCATCTAATTCAACGGTGACAACTTTTCCATTTTCTGCCATTAAAAATTTGCTAAATCGTGGGTTTCTTGGAGATACATGGACTGGGCCCATAGTATTCTTATCTTTCTGCGGTCGTAGTGTTTGTGGTGATTTTGGAACTTCGGGCACAGTTGCTGCTTCTCCAGGCTCTTCCTGGGCCATATGGGGCTCCACAGTAACTTTGGCGAATCGCACTCTTGTTCTAGTAGCTGTCATCATGTCTATAGTCAAAGGTGGTAAGAGTATGTAGCGCTCACTACTCTGTAACTGCTCAATTCTCACACAACCAAGTGTTGCCTTGAGGCTAGCCCTAGGGATTTTATAGCATCTTTTGAATTTGAATTCGACCATTCCCCCCACTTCTAAGTCATTAATGCCTTCTTGGTGGTATATCGTCCCAAATCTAGCTCTTAATTCATGTCTTAATTGCCCGCCGCCCACTCATTTTTGCCTTAAATTGGACCTCGTGTCATGAACAATGACACCAACGATCACCTCCCGGCCTACCCGCGTGGTAGCATAGCCCCCTACGTGCGGTCACGACCCCTGTGACATATTGATCCTGCGCGCAACCTCCTTATCGCCCATCTCCCATATAGACTCTTTTATATTCCCACGCTCTCTTTCAACTGCCTGGAGTGCTAAGACTGTGCTCCCTACGGATAGTCAGGTGGTCGCACCACCTGTGCGAGGCTTCAATTCACATTCCAGCCTAGTTTGTGGGCACTACTCAATTACCCCCACGATAGTCAGCGCCACGCGTTCTTCCTTATGCGGTGCGCTCCCCTGGTTACTTTTTCTGGTAAGGGTTGGTTGCAGCCATGGTAGCAGGGCTAAAAATTCTTGGTGAAAATCTTCTAACACAGTAGTATGGTTGCCCATATCTTGTCCTGTCATTCTTAGTTTATCGACGCAGCAGGCTTGCGTGATTTCATTTTCTATTTTTTTTCTCTCTGCATCCATTAACATGCTTTTCTTCCTCGGTTATACCCAATCTTTTAGTTCGCGAAGCTTAAGGTTCCCCCACCGGATGGCTTTCTGAATTTGCATATGTTCGTCCTCGCATGGCTATGTAATTCCTTCATCCTAGTCCTCAAGTATTGTCCTAGTCATGGGAGCTAGTGCATGAGGATTCCTTTCCTCCAAAACTATGGTCTCGACTCTGCTCTTCAGCTTTGGAGTCATTTCCGCGCTCAGGTTTTTGCACATTGCCCTATAGGTCCATCGGACTGCTAGTACACACAGGTCCCAATTAGTTCATCTCACTTGGTGAACCCTGTTTAGGATTAGGTATACCTTCTTGAATTCTTCTTCGTGGAATGTTTCTAGTGCGTATCGCTTTTCCTGCTACCGCGTCCTATTCTAATTTTTGATCCTTAGTTTGGGGTGTGTCTGTGTGGACTACACAACACACATCTGTACCCATTGACATAGGTGGGCATGCATGCTTCTTCGTCCTGGCTGCCCGACTCTCGTTTGAAGCTGGGGGCTTCCAAACCACAGGCACATCATCCTTCTATATTCGCACCAGTCCTTAAAACTTCCTTGATGTGTTCCCACCAGCGTGCAGGTGTTATGCGTAGTGCCCACTTCAATGCATTGAACCACTATTATTTGGGTACCACGTCTTCAAATTTTCCCAGGAGTTCATCCACCGCTTTTAATCCATCATATGGCAGCATTTCCCTTCCCTCTGTTGTCACACAACGCATTGATCTAACCATCATATTGCAGTTCAGCATTGTCACTTCATGCAACCAACTCTGCCATCGTTCTAATTCTTCATCTGAATCCAAAGTGTAGGAGATTTCGGGCTCCCACGAGATTCTCCCATCTACAATTGGATTCACCCAATCTTGGTCTCACGCAGTTATCTTGTAAATACAGTCTAGCTCATCGTCGCGCATTGGTTCAATGTAGCACGCTGCTTTGGCTGGGTCCAGTGGGACTACTACGCGTAGTGACTTTTTCTCGAATATCATCTTCCATTTCTTCAGGTTGATGACTTCGTTCATATCAGTGGCCCAATCTATCCCTAACAAAGCGGGATAGGGATTTCTATAATTGATAATCTCTATCACTTCAAAATCCTCTGTGTGCTCACGCCTTCAATATCAACTGTTACTCCTTACAACCTACCCATGGGCAAAATATTCTGTTGGTTCGCCATTCGTAGTTGAATAGGGTACCACTGTAACGTGGGTCTACCCATGCATTCCCATGTTTTCTTCGGTAATGTTATCGCCTAGATTTACCTCAGGCTAAAGGGAGGCAATTCTAAGTTAGCTACAAACTACGCTTAACCTAGTAGCTAGAACTATTAGGTCAAGAGAGGGCTCTCTCCTTATGGATCTCACTCAATATGACTGGATTACGAACAAGCTTTTATGCTAGGTATAGTAGCTCAAGGGTTTTGATTGAATTTGTTGGTGTTTGCCAAATTAGGAGCTGGGAAATTTGGATCTGGGAAACTAAGTCAAAATTGCAGCGGATTCTATGGGGCAAGGTAGGTATGATCTTCAGCACCTTAACACTTGATGGGGTGAAAAGCTAGACTTGTGAGGAGCTAAGAAGGGCCTGAGAAAATCAAGAATCCTTCCTAAACAGAAGAGAGAACATGAAATACTAGTGTTTTCTCAAGGCAGAGCATTAAAACCTAATGTATTCCACCTATCTGACTTGAAAACAACCAATTAGAAGAAATTATATGAAAGAGGCATACATAAATAAAATGAGAACATATTAACAGAAGAAGAAACACATGCTAAAGGCCATACCATAGGTATCCCATAAAAATAGCTGCAACTTTATTAGTTTCCTGCCACAACTGCTACAAAATGATAAGTTTTCAGTACATGAGCATCCAGCTGAATCCAACCCTTGCAAATGAAAAATAAAATACATCATATAGACATTGCAATCCTTCCTCCTAACCATCAGGGGTCGAAACCATGAGAAGAGGAGTTGTTTCAACCATTTCCAAACAAAGACCAGGAATCTAGGCAGTCAAACAACTTGCCTCTAAAAGAGGCGAAATTGATTCATTTGCCTCAAAACCACCTCTAAATAATGAATATACCTTCTAACACTTATTTTACCATTACATTTACATGCCATTTCCTCAATTACATCAGTGAAATCATCCATGTGGGGAGAGAAATCAAAATCACAGTCAAAACAGGTGAATTTTAGTTTCCTGAGCAAAATGGCCATAAACGTAGTGCCAATTTCCACTTGATTTTGGAGGCCTTCTCGTTAGCCAAATTTAGCCCATGATATCTCATTGGGAAGGTATTCAAGTCTAGCTTCTGGAAAACCTAGAATTTCTGGATTTAGAGCTCATTTGCCCCCTCAAAACATGAATCTCCCAAGACTGCTTCTGTGTGTCCAAAAAGAGGCAGAGAGGTCATTTTTTGGTAGTTTTTGGACCTTTTGGTGAACCAGATCTGCTCCAAAACTTCTGAAAATTTCTAGGGTGCATGCCCTCATCATTCTAAATCCAAAAATGTCAACTTTTTCTCTAATGGATGCCACAAGAAAAAGCGAAGCACCACCTCTGGTCAAAATTTCTGTGTTATGAATTTCAAATTTTCAAAAATGAAAAAACTTCTCAAAATTTGCCCAAATTTGGCATGGAACACGACCATCAACTGATTTGATGGGCTAGGGAGGCTTCAGCCAACATCTTCAATCTATCTTGCTTCTTTTTTTCTTCAAAAGCTCTCCTTAGCCTAGCCTTTAATTTTCTAATCCTCATGTTACAAATTTTGTTGTAGGTCATGTAATGGTATGCCATGTGTCAGAGCATTTTCTTATCCCTGTTGGCCTTCTCAATGAGTCCTTCAAGATGAATGTTGACTCTATCAAGCCAAGTTTCCCTATAATTTTCAATCTCCTGCTCAATAAGAGTCAATGTGACATGAGCCTCTTTCGCAATTTCCCTGTTGGCTTTGATCATTTCTAGCTCCATGAGGACTTGCTTGTTGCTCAACTATTTGTTTTCCTGTTCCAAGTATTTGATGATGAACTTGGCTCTCTCTAAGTTGTCTGCCAAAGCTTGTATTTTAGCTTCCCTTTCCTTTATGATGATGTCCTTGATAGTTTCTTGATCTTGAGCCTCCAAGTCAATGATATTAACTCCATGATGAGTATAGTGCTACTACAGCTTCTCATGCTCAATCAAGTCAAAATCTCTTTCCTCTTCATCACCAAGGTTCTCCTCCTACACATTTTCCTTTCCTTTGCTCAACTGCTCAATATGTACCTGTTTCATCGATGTAGAAGGCAAAGCCCCTTCCAGACCTAGTGGAGATAGCATTTTCTTGTGGAATGATGAATAAGGCAAGGTCCCTTCCACATCCCGTGGAGCAAACACTTGCCTATCAGTTGCAAAAAGTCTCCTTATGCCTCTCTGATATGTCAATTACACTGGCATCTCAGCAGTTTTGGTTTCCTTGACCTCTTTCATTGTTTCCCCATGGCTAGAAGACCCACCTTCTTCTTGATGCACTGGTGAAGGGATCTGTGGACCTTTGAACATCTCATGAGCAATGAAAGTCTCCCAAGGAATGTCAAGAAGACTGAGATGGTGAAGAACAATGATTTTGATCAAGGAGTAATGATAGATGATGTTCAACTACTGAGGGTATGGCCTCTTCTGCACAAGGTAAGTTATTTTTTCAATATTTCTAAACAAGAAGTATGGGAGATTCATCATCTTTACCCTAGTGAAGTGCATGAGGAGTCTGATATGGTAAGCATACAACCGGGATAATCTGCCTTCACAAGTGAAATATTTGATGATAATCCTCATCAAAGGAACATACCTGCTCTCCAAAAATTTAAAGGGGAAAAGCCTCTTCACCTGGTTTCTATACTGAGGCTTGATGTAAGGCTCATAGTAATGCTCATCAAGGTCCTAACCCTTGTCCCATTTCTCACCAACATTAGGGAGTCTAGTGGCCTCTGAAATGACACCTAGTGATATTTTCAAGGCTAATCTTACAAGTGTCACCTCATAGTTATGTAAATGAGCCACAAAAAGTCTGGCCAACTCATGGTGAAACTTAGCTCTTTCCACTAGTTCACAGAATTCAAAACATCCTTGGTGTCTGAAACAAGAGACTACAAGTGAGCAAGCCTGTAATTTTCTTAAACTGGTGGGCTATTCTCTTATGATTTTTCCTCCTTGTGAGGCTTTCTCCGCCTATGTCCCTCTACAGAATTGTCACTGGCTGTCTCCTCCTCATACTCAAAATCACTACCTCTGTCCATGATTTAGCTTACTCTCTTAGTTTGCACAGTTTTAACAATGTATGGGATGGGTGGTATGTGCAATGGCTTGGAGGAATGGATGTAAGTGAAGCTATGGGCAAAATATGAGAGACGGAGGGTTTAGGGAGTAATAAATGAGTGGTAGAAGGTGATAATAATGGTGGGGATAAGGGTTTAGTTTATGAGGTGAGTAGTAGGGAGAATCAAAGAACTAGGGTTTTATAGTGGAGATTAGAATTTTATATTTGAGAGTGAAAAACCACGAAATTCTTCACATGTTCAAACTAAATAGCAAGAGGAACAATGATACTTACTTTTCAAGTGTTGAATAGGAGGAGATTTGGCATAAATCAGAAGTTGGGAGTGTTTTTTGGCTTGGATGACCTAAGCACAGCGCCACAACCCAGGAGCACAGTACCACCCCACGAGCATAGTGCCTGTTGTAATTTAATCTGTGCAAAAAGTATGTGAATGTAGCGCTGGTCTGTAAGCGCAGTGCCACTCCTCAGGAGCGCAACGGCCGGCCAAAACATCCAGAAGTGCAATGCCTTTCTCTCTAAGCGCGGCGCCTGACTTCTTTGTTCACAAACACGTGCTCCTTTGAGTTTTTCTCTCCTTGGGCTTTGGCAAACATGGCATAATGATTTTGAAATTAGGATGGGAGGGTTTTATATGAACTCCATTGGATTTTTTCTTTTGAAAAACCCACTTTTCTAATGTCTATTTATCCTTTTAAATACTCTGTTTTTTCATGCTTGTTTTCTTTTTCTCTTACAGATGGATTGATGCTCTAGATAACTTGATCTTTTGCAATGGCAGGTGCTTGGAAACATCACAAGATGCTTAGGAGTAGCTGGGAACAAATATTACATATGAAAAAGATAAAATTACATCATAAATAGAAATAAAAACAAAATGCTCTGTTTTCACCTCAAAATAAGTTTTGAGGTGAGAACTACACTAAGCTTTCAAAATAATAAATTATGGCTTTACCAATCATTATTGGCCTCCTCATGTCCTTGCTGATCATTATTGGCATATAATCACTAAATTTGACCATGATGGGACCCTAAAACCTAATGAGACCAAACCCTAAGACCTAATAAAATAAACTGCAGAGTGAACATTAGCCATGACTGAAATATATGAAAGAGGATTAGCAAGTACAGATCATGAGGGAAAAATTGAAGTAAACCCTACCATAAGTGAATCCATGACCTAATGGAATGCAAACTCATCAATATGGGACTCCTACTATGAAATCCAAAAGAGTGGATTTTGATCATTGATGGCAGTGTGAAGACACTCACATTGGCTCCAATGGGGATCATAGCTCCTTGGAGGTGTCAAGAACACCGTAGACCATGTAGCCTTATCCATTGGGCAACAGAGTCAAAACTTGCCAAAAACTGAAAACTGACACGATGCAAACTGAAACTGACTCATGACTTGAACTGTGACTAGAAACTAAATGAGAACCAACAAACCTTACATATATCATTCAAACTTTATAGCCTTCACCTCGGGCCCCAAGTTGGAATGATTGTGTACCTTGAAATAGTGTAATGAAGGGGAAAATGGTATGTACAATGATCATGTTATAATTTCAGAAATCACCTCAAAAGTAGTAGTGCTTTAGGAGCCTACCATTAACTGGCCCTCCTGGACAATCCTGACCATCCATCTCCTTGAGAAGAAAAGAATTTTGTCCTCTGTATGCTGCAATATTATAGGGTCCTTTCCATAAGTTCTCAAACTTATCATGCTTTCCTTTGTCCTCATTCCGAGCATCCCACTACAACACTACATCCTCTAGCTAAAATTTGTCTACTCTAGTTTTCTGATCATAGATCTTCTTCAATGATCTTTTCCTGTAATCTGAAATTGTTTTGGAAAACTTCATCGCTTGTTTGTTGCAGATGAATCATCTGATTGATTCTCTGCTGAAAATCATCCTTTTCACTGCCAGCCTCCTATAACAATCTCATAACTGAAATAGCAAGAGATGTTGGAAAAACAATGTCAATGCCATAAACTATTTCAAAAGGAGACATACCTATGGATTTCTTTTGGCTCACTCTGTCTGCTCATAAGGCATTAACCAACTTCTTGTGCCAACTTTTCTTATTTGTTTCCAACATCTTCTTGATGATGTTCACCAGAGACTTATTTGATTATTCAGCCAAACCATTTCCCTACAGGTAATATGTTGCAAAATGACCTAAAATAATATATATTTGCTGCAGAATTCGATCATCCTCTTTGATTTGAATGCGGCTGCATTATCTGTGATGATTTTATTAGGACAACTAAATCGAGATAAAATATTTGACTCTATAAATTGGATGATTACCGTATCTGTGGCTTGTCTGGTTGAAATTTCTTCAATCCACTTGGTGAAATAGTCAATTGCTGTTAGGATCCATTTGTGTTGTGCAGATGATGTTGGGTGGATTTCCCCGATGAAATTGAGTCTTCACTGCTGAAATGGTGCATTGACTTTGACAGGTTTCAGAGGATGAGGCAGCAATTTTCTTTTCCCTTGAAAACCCTAACATTCATGATAGATCATGACTATTTTGTAAGCATATGAAAATAGAGTCGGCTAGTAATAACCTACTCTCAACACATTGTTTGCCGTTGTCTTCCAGAACAAGTGACCACCACAATCACCTTTATGAAAGTCAAACATCACCTACTGAGCTTCATCTTCAACCAAACAGTTAAGTAACACACCTCCCGGATCTTTCCAATGAAGGGAATTATTTAGAAAGCAGAATTTTGTAGCTTTGATTTTGAGTGATCTACCTTTGTTCTTTGTCATTCCCGGAGGTGGTGAAAGGTGTTGAAGTACATACACTATGTATGAATACCATGGTGACTGAAGAAACATTTCAGACACTTGAATGAGAGAGATTTCTTCTTCATCTTCTGACATGGCTGCGATGAGACTTATATCTAAAGCATGCAGATTTGATTCAGCGATTAGTCTCGCCAAGGCTTGTCCTTTGATCAGCTTTGTGGGTTTAATCTCCAGATTGTATTCCAACATTGTTGCAATCCACTTTCCTTGCCTTCCTTCCGGATCAATTTGTATCAGCACATCCTTTACTGCTGCATTTGGAACATATGCTATAATGTGTGAGTGCATAATGTACACTCTGAAATCCTTCAACACTTTAACAAGAGCAAGAACCTGTTTTTCAATTATATCGTACCGCAAGGTAGCATCTTGAATAGTCCTACTGAAAAAGGCAATGGGCTTCTCCAGCTAATCTCTCTTTTGCATCAATAATGCAGCCATGGTATGCTCGGATGCAAATGAAAATATGATGAAATCTTAAGTGTAATTAGGACTAATCAATACCGGGGCTATAGATAAAGCATACTTTACCAGATTGAATGACTTCATGGCATCCTCCTTCCATTTTTCCATGTTGTCCTTTTTCAACATGTTAGTTATTTCTCTTAAATGTTTAGCTAGATTGGGTATGAATCTACGTAAGAAATTCATCTTACCATTGAAAGCTTGTATCTCCTTCTTGTTCAGGGGAAAATCTATTTCCTGAATTGCCTCCACCATGGAAGGATCAATGTGCATGCCCTCTTTAGAGATAATATGACCAAGCAGCTTTCCTTCATCCATGGTGAAGAAACTTTTCTTTGGATTAAGAGATATCCTGAACTTCCTACATCTATGAAACACAATCTTTAAATGGTGTAGATTCTCATCATCAGACCCTGAAAACACTGTCAAATCATCTAAATATACAACTAGAAATACATCCTTTTCATTAGCAAAAGCGATGTCCATATCTCGCTGAAACGTGGTTCCAACATTCTTCAAACCGAATGGCATTTTAGCATAATGAAAATTTCCCCAAGGCGTGGCAAATGCAGTTTTATCTCGATCATTTTCATGCACTAGGATATGATTATAACCTGAATATTCGTCGAGTAGTGACATGCGCGATGCTCCAACCACTCTTTGCAAGATATGATCCATCTTCATTATTGGGTAATTGTCCTTCAAAGATATCTTATTAAGGTTCTGGAAATCGATACACAATCTTATTTCTCTAGTCTTCTTTCGTACTGGAACCAAATTCGAAATCCAATCAGAAAACTTGGTTGGGACAATTATACCAGCTTTAAATAATCTGTTTACCTCTTTCTCGATAGAAGGTGACAACTTTGGGTTGATTCTTCTCAAATTCTGTCTGAACGACTTCTAATTTGGCTTGATGGGAATTGTGTGTTGAATTATATCTTTGTCATACACCTTCAGATCTGAATAATCCCAAGCAAACACATCAGAAAATTCAGATAACAATCTAACATATTTAGTCTTTACCTCAGGAGACAATGCTTTGGACAATTTCACAAACTTAGGCTTATCTGTTGTTCCAAGATTGACATCCTCAACTCCTTTATCTGTAGGCACCAAACTTAGCTTTCTAGCCACATCGTCTTGATCAAAAAGTTCTTGTAAAGGTATGAGACCTTTAGGAAGAATGTTGTCTTTCAACTGCAATATCTCCATTTGGTTCACCTCAATCTCTTGTTCATCTATATCATAGTCATCATCTATGGAATCATCCTTGTAATTTCCTTCATTCTACAGAAAGGTATTGATTTCATTATCATCCCAAAACACTTGCCAATACCTTAAATTATCCGAAACAGCAAGCCGATGTTTGACTTGAATTTCAAACTTGTTGTTGGAGTTCAATGGGATCTTCAAATTGCTTGCAGTAGTGGCGAGTGAATCTGCAATAATATTTTGAGTCTGGGGTACATCTGTCAAGGTATAATCAGGAAACATTCAAAAGATGTCTAGGACTGCATTTCTATAGGCTCTCATCCACGGGTGCTTTGCTTGATACTCTCCCTTGACCTATTTGATTACCAGTTTTGAATCTCCAAAGACCGAAATCGTCTTTGCATTCAACTTCTTCAAAAATTTCAAACCTGCAATCAAAGCTTCATACTCCGCTTCATTGCTAGAGCAGTAAAAAGCCAATTTGTATGAAGACACTCTAACATTACTAGGGACTTTGTCAGGCTGGAAAGCAGGGCTCCGAATCCAAATCCCTATGCCAGCACCATCCTTACCCACGGCTCTGTCAAAATCCATGCTCCAAAGACCTGCCTCTTGTTCTAGATGATAAAATTATGTTTCCTTTTCTTCCTTAACTTGATTGATCTCTTAATTTTTCTGTTGTTCACTGTCTTTTTGCTGTTGTTATGTGGACTGCTCAGAAGAACTTGTTATTTTCTATCTTTCTTCATCAAGGGCTGCTCTAAAATTTTCTGAAATCTCCGAAACATCTTCTACTTCAACTAACTAACTATCTACATCATTCAAACCACTATCTGAATATAGTACAAATGATTCTAAAGTTGTATGTACAACATTAATTGGATGATTAAGTTGTTTCTCTCTACTAGTAATCATGTATTTCATTTTCTTCTCCCTGTATAGTTTTCTCGATTGGCCAAACACGGGAATGGTAGCATAAGAGAAATCAAGTTGTAAAGTTCCTTTAAGTTTCACACCCCACGATCTAGACAAAAGCATACCAAACCGTGGTGGAATGTTAGCAACAACCACATCCACCAGAACATTCTTGACTGGAATTTGGTCTAAAGATACCACCAAGTCTTTGATAAGACTAATACAACGGACCCTACCGGAATCAAAAGAATACAGGTCATGATATTTTCGAGTAATGTCAAGGTCCAATTTCCCCATAATGGATTTTTGCATCAAATTATGAGAAGCTCCAAAGTCGAACATGGCATTATGGAGAACATACTCGTGTAGTCTAAGGCTTATATAAAATGGAGGAACTTCACTATATTTAGATTGACCTTCTAAGGCAAGGCCGAAAATGAGCTCAGGATGATCATCTTCTACATTGACCATATCAGATAAAGGATCTATATGAAAAATTTTGGACACCTGGTGTTTATAGCTGTTGTTTTTCATTAACTCAGTCAAAGGAATAGAAACTTTTAATTTAGCAATCTCATTTTCTAAACTAAAAGTTGAAACTTTATCTACATCTTTGACAGGAAGGTCCTTCTTTTCTGCTCTTTCTTTTGTTGCACTTTGCTGATTGTTCTTCTCGTTTGCAATGCTATTTGCTGATGGTCCTTTGCTGGAAGTTGGATCAACAAGGTCTTTCCCTTTCTTCTGAATGTTTGTGGAGTCATTTTTGGATCGTGCTTCCTTTTGCTTTTGAATTGGATTGACTGGTACATCTCTACTTCCCAAAGAGTATTGCTTCTACTATGCTGTCAATGCATTCATATACCCTCGCTGATAATCATCCAAATCATCCTCCAAAATTGCCTCATTTTCTAGTATGTAATCTTCATCCCTTTGGGTATCTGGAACCTCTGAATATTCTTAATCTTCCATCAGAAAAATGGGCAAACCATCGGCAATGAAGAAATGGTTTGCCTCAACCATTGGATCATCATCATCTTCATCTTCTATTCTATGCACATATTTTTTGCTGCAAAGGAGTTCTGACCTGCTGCTGTTGTGTTGTCTGATCTTGTGCCTTTTGCTCCCTTTGTTTAATCCTGAATTGGGGTTTTTCCTGTCCTCTGAAGTTTGGATTCTTGATTGGTGTTTCAGGTTTATCTACAACAGTCAGCCTTTAAAACATCTTCTCAATTTTCTGGAGGAAATTATCTGCCTTGACATCCGAGGTAGATGCTTCTTCCTTTATGGTCACCTTCTTTTCATATTTCATTCTCACTCTTTTGGCCAGCAAATTGCTTCTACACTTACAGCGTTATTCTGCATATCTTCAAGTGTGGTAGGATCTCTTTCTCGTAACTGATATTACATATCAACATCAAAACCGTCTGGAAATTTGAGCAATTCTAACACCATCGGTGGTTTAATGTCAGTCGGAATAGCATTATAAACTGCATTGAATCTCACACAGTAATCTTGCACACTTTCACCCACATTCCTTTTGATATTTCACACTCAGATAAAATTTGGAGTGGATTCTTCTTCACCTCCCACCGGTCTAGGAATTGTCTATGCAGAACCGACAAAGTGTTGATAGAGGTTTCTGGAAAATATCTGAACCATTTTTGAACCGCCTCCAAAACTTTGGACAAATAATCTTATAGTCACATTTTGTACATCTACCTCATGAAGGTCGAAGAATTCATTCATTCTGTCAACATGTTGATGTGCTATAATTCTTTGAGTGGCATCAAAAAGAGGTATCTTACTTTGGTGATCAGTGGGCATATCATCCAGATTTTGACGCAGAACAAGGGGTGCATATCAGGCAGCCATGACTCGAGGTGGATTTGAAACAACAGTTGGACTACTTGGGTTTAATGGAGTGGTTGATGGAGAAGTAGGGGTGATAGGTTTTTGATCAGATATGATAGGTTGAAGGGGAAGAGTAGGTATAAACTGAGGTTGAGAATTGACTTAGGAAATTGATGGGAATACTGTTGAACCAAGAGTAGTGGATGCTGATTCTAAAATCTCAAGGATATTGGCAGCTATGATGGATGATTGAAGAGAAATTAAGATATATTCACCAATTGATCTGTTTTCCCTTTCTGTTTCGAGATTTTCAACAAATTCCAGATTTAGAACTGTATTATCAAGTGCAGTTTTGGATTTGGTTTCAAATAGAGAAAGATCAAAATACTCGTCAAAAGCGAGATCTTGAACAAACAACCACTCGCTGGGACAAGAATTGGATCTGAAAATAGATCTAGGGCTTATTGAACTTTCTTGTCTGATTATTCTTGGAATGAGATTCAGATTTTAAAATACAAGGGGAGGATTCGGATCAGGATTGGACCTCCTGTACCTTCTCGAAGCTAGTGTGTTTAAATTTTGAAATTTTATTTTTCTTTACAAATTTTTGTTTCAGCCTAGCAAATTCTAAAACTAATCATCCGAAGTTCAAGAATTTGATTGAAAGATATTACCAGGGTGATTAGTCTTTCGTTCCCCATTATGGTTGCCACTATGTTATCGCCTAGATATACCTCAAGCTGAAGGGAGGCAATTCTAGGGTAACTACAAACCACGCCTAACCTAGTAGCTAGCCCTACTAGGTCGGGAGAGGGCTCTCTCCTTATGGATCTCAGTCAAGATGACTAGATTAGGAAAAATATTTTATGCCAGGTAGAGTAGCTCAAGGGTTTTGATTGAATTTGTTGGTGTTTTCCAAATCAGGAGGAGCTGGGAAATTTGGGTCCGGGAAACTAAGTCAAAATTGCATGGGATTCAATGGGGCAAGGTAGGTATGATATTTGGCACCTTAAAGCTTGATGGGGTGAAAAGCTAGACTGGTGAGGAGTTAAGAAGGGCCTGAGAAAATCAAGAATCCTTCCTAAACATAAGAGAAAACATGAAATACTGGTGTTTTCCCAAGGCAGAGCATTAAAACTTAATGTACTCCACCTATGTGACTTGAAAGAAACCAATCAGAAGCAATTATATGAAAGAGGCATACATAAATAACATGAGAACATATTAACAAAAGAAGAAACACGTGCTAAAGGCCACACCACATGTATCCCATAAAAATAGCTGCAACTTTATTAGTTTCCTGCCACAACTGCTACAAAATGATAAGTGTTCAGTACATGAGCATACAGCTGAATCCAATCGTTGCAAATGAAAAAGAAAATACATCATATAGACATTGCAATCCATCATCCTAACCATCAGGGGTCGAAACCATGAGAAGAGAAGTTGTTTCAACCATTTCCAAACAAGGACCAGGAATATAGGCAGTCAAACAACTTGCCTCTAAAAGAGGGGAAACTAATTCATTTGCCTCAAAAGCCACCTATAACTAATAAATCTACCTTCTAACACTTATTTTACCATTACATTTACATGCCATGTCCTCAATTACATCAGTGAAATCATCCATAAGGAGAGAGAAATCAAAATCACAGTCAAAACAGGCGAATGTTAGTTGCCTGAGCAAAATGGCCCTAAGCGCATCGCCATTGGTCCTAAGCATAGTGCCACTTTCCACCTGATTTTGGAGGCCTTCCCCTTAGCCAAATTTAGCCCATGATAGTGCATTGGAAAGGTCTTCAAGTATAGTTTCACGAACACCTAGAATTTCTGGATTTGGAGCTCATTTTCCCCTCAAAATTTGAATCTCCCAATATTGCTTTTGTGTGTCCAAAAAGAGGCAGAGAGGTCATTTTTTGGTAGTTTCTGGACCTTTTGGTGAACCAAATCTGCTCCAAAACTTCTGAAAAGTTCCAAGGTGCATGCCCTCACCATTATGAATCCAAAAATTTAAACTTTTTCTCTAATGGATGCCCCAGGAAAAAGCCGGCACTGCGCTTCTGGGCAAAATTTCTGTGTTATGAATTTCAAAATTTCAAAAATGGAAAAACTTCTCAAAATTTGCCCAAATTTGGCATGGAACACCACCCTCAACTGCTTTGATGGGCTAGGGAGGCTTCAACCAGCATCTTCAATCTATCTTGCTTCTTTTTGCCTTCCAAAGCTCTCCTTAGCCTAGCCTTTAATTTTCTAATCCTCATGTTACAAATTTTGTTACGGGTCATGTAATGGTATGCCATGTGTCGGAGCATTTTCTTATCCTTGTTGGCTTTCTCAATGAGTCCTTTAAGATGAATGTTGACTCTCTCAAGCCAAGCTTCCCTATCATTTTCAATCTCCTGCTCAATAGGAGTCAATGTGACATGAGCCTCTTTGGCAATTTTCCTATTTACTTTGATCATTTCCAGCTCCATGAGGCCTTGCTTGTCACTCAACTATTTGTTTTCCTGTTCCAAGTATTTAATGATGAACTTGGCTCTCTCTAGTTGTCTGCCAAAGCTTGCATTTGAGCTTCCCTTTCCTTTATGATGATGTCCTTGATAGTTTCTTGATCTTGAGTCTCCAATTTAATGATATTAACTCCATGATGAGTATAGCACCGTTGCGGCTCCTCATGCTCAATCAAGTCAAAATCTCTTTCCTCTTCATCACCAAGGTTATCCTCCTGCACTTTTTCCTTGGCTTTGCTCAATTTCTCAACCTGTACCTATTTTGTTGATGTAGAAGGCAAAGCCCCTTCCAGACCTTGTGGAGATAGCATTTTCATGTGGACTGATGAAGAAGGCAAGGTCCCTTCCACATCCCGTGTAGAAAACACTTGCCTATCAGCTGCAAAATGTCTCCTTGTGCCTCTCTGATATGTCAAGTACACTGGCATCTCAGCAGTTTTGGTTTCCTTTACCTCTTTCCTTATTTCCCCATGGCTATAAGGCCCACCTTCTTCTTGATGCACTGGTGAAGGGATCTGTGGACCTTTGAACATCTCATGAGCAATGAAAGTCTCCCAAGGAATGTTAAGAAGAATGAGATGGTGAAAAACAAAGATTTTGATCAAGGAGTAATGATAGATGTTGATAAACTACTGAGGGTATGGCTTCTTCTGCACAAGGTAATCTATTTTGCCAATATTTCTAAACAAGTATGGGAGATTAATCATCTTTACCCTGGTGAAGTGCATGAGGAGTCTGAGATGGTAAGCCTACAACTGGGAGAATCTGCCTTCACAAGTGAAATATTTGATGATAATCCTCATCAAAGGAACATCCCTGCTCTCCAAAATTTTAAAGGGGAAAAACCTCTTCACCTAGTTTTTGTACTGAGGCTTGATGTAAGGCTCATAGTAATGCTCATCAAGGTCCTAACTCTTGTACCATTTCTCACCAAAATTAAGGATTCTTGTCGCCTCTGAAATGATAGCTGGTGATATTGTGAAGGTTACTCCGGCAAGTGTCACCTCATAGTTATGTAAATGATACACAAAAAGTATCGCCAACTCATGGTGAAACTCAGCTCTTTCCACTAGTTCACAGAATTCAAACATCCTTGGCGTCTAAAACAAGAGACTGAAACTGAGAAAGCCTGTAATTCTCTTAAACTGGTGGGCTCTTCTCTTATGAATTTTACTCCCTTGTGAGGCTTTCTCTACCTATGTATCTCTACAGACCTGTCACTAGCTGTCTCCTCCTAATACTCAAAATCACTACCTTTGACCATGATTTAGCTGACTCTCTTAATTTGCACAGTTTTAACAATGTATGGGATGGGTGGTATGTGCAATGGCTTGGAGGAATGGATGTAAGTGAAGCTATGGAAAAACATGAGAGGGAGAGGGTTTAGGGAGTAATAAATGGGTGGTAGAAGGTGATAATAGTGGTGGGGATAAGGGTTTAGTTTATGAGGTGAGTGGTAGGGAGAATCAAAGAACTAGGGTTTTATAGTGGAGATTAGGGTTTTATATTTGAGAGTGAAAAACCATGAAATTCTTCACATATGCAAACTAAATAGCAAGAGGAACAATGATACTTACTTGCCAAGTGTTGAATAGGAGGAAATTTGGCATAAATCGGAAGCTGGGAGCGTTTTTTGGCTTGGCTGGCCTAAGCACAACGCCACAACCCAGGAGCACAGCGCCACCCCAAGAGTGCAACACCTGTTGCAATTTGAACTGTGCAAAAGGTTTGTAAGCACAAAACCGGTCTGTAAGTGCAACACCACTTCTCAAGAGCGCAGCGCCTGGCCAAAACCTCCAGAAGCGCATCGCCTTTCTCTCTAAGTGCAACGCCAGGCTTCTTTGCTCACAAATGCTTGCTCCTTTGAGTTTTTCTCACCTTGGGATTTGGAAAACATGGCATAATGATTTTGAAATTAGGATGGGAGGGTTTTATATGAACTCCATTTGATTTTTGCTTTTGAAAAACCCACTTTTCTAATGTCTATTTATCCTTTTAAATACTCTGTTTTTTCATGCTTGTTTTCTTTTCCTCTTGCAGATGGATTGATGCTCTAGATAACTTGATTTTTTGCAGTGCCAGGTGCTTTGCAACATCACAAGATGCTTAGGAGAAGATGGGAACAAATATTACATATGAAAAGGATAAAATTACATCATAAATAGAAATAGAAACAAAATTCTTTGTTTTCACCTCAAAACAAGTTTTGAGGTGAGAACTACATTAAGCTTTCAAAATAGTAAATTATGGCTTTAACAATTATTATTGGCCTCCCCATGTCCTTGTTTATCATTATTGGCATATAATCATTGAATTTGACCATGATCAGACCCTAAAACCTAATGAGACCAAACCCTAAGACCTAATGAAATAAATTGCGGAGTGAACATGAGCCATGACTGAAATATATGAAAGAGGATCAACAAGTACAGATCATGAGGGAAAAATTGAAGTAAACCCTACCATCAGTGAATACAAGACCTAATGGAATGAAAACTCATCAATATGGGACTCCTACTATGAAATGCAAAAGAGCAGATTTTGATCACTGATGGCAGTGTGAAGACACTGAAACTAACAGGTAACGCATTCGCGTCTGAAACCAGATCTAGGATTACCTGATCCATTTCATACTCACCAATTTGTGCAGTCAATATCATTTCCCTCCCAGTGCGTAATGCACAATTTCCTAATTTCTAGACTACGTATGATTCTCCTGACCCCTCGCATTTGGTGATTAGCTCCTGTAGTCCCTTAACTGACTTCTTGTCACACAGCAGTTTCATGCATGTCTCCAGAAAGGTAGTAAGCATTGAAGGATCAATTCCTGGTTCTAGTTGATCCTTACTACCTGAAGTGGAGGCTTCTGTAAAGCTTTTCTTGGCTTCCATGAACGTCTCCTTTAAGCATTCTAATTCAAACTCAGGTTCTTTTGTAGGAGCCTTGTGAAACCATGTATCTTCCTCGGGCTGCTTCCCCTTATCCTCCCCCATGGTTGCACCGCTTTTGAGCATCATGTTCACATTCGGGTCTTCTTTGTGCAGTTCAAACCTCATCATTTTTATATTCTGAGTTGGAGGAGGTTGGAATACCCCTTTTTCACACATTTGTGTGATCAACATAGGGCAATCTATTATTTCATGATCAAACTGAGCACAGTACAAATAGTATATCCTCGTCGAGTTGGTACAATCGTGGACATAGTGCCCTGGTCCTCAGCAATTATAACAAATTATATGTCCACAGCCCCTTCCTGGTCCCATTCCTCCTCATCCTCAACCTCACCACTGAAATCTATTACGTGCCATCCCCGTAGCTGGGTCGATGGCTCGCGTTTCTATTTGCATCCAATAGGCTAGGGTTCAATCCATCATTAGCTCATAGCTACGACAAGTGCACTCGTCATGGCCTACTGACCTACAAAAATTACAAAACAATTGTTGGGGTGTCAATGTGTACTTCTGTAACAAATGACAATTACCCGTCATGTGTTTTCCTCCTATCTGATAGATCACGCACCATAACACGGGTGTCGCACTCATCCCTGCCTGTTCCTCTAGTCTCAACAGAATTGGCCCCCCTCCTGCCAAGTAGTTCGTGAACACTGGACAATGATCCTTGTCATGGCCCTCGCCTTTGCATTTTATGCACCATACTTCCTCGCACACCTATGGTCGCGGTGCCCTATCCTGCTTCAAACTTTGCATTTCCAGTCATAGATTCTATAGTTGTGTGTGGATTTGTTGAACTCCCAACCAAGGGTCTGGTATTGGGGTCTCATGCAACCTCGTCGCCATCTCCAATGCTTCAGCCTGGGTGGAAAGCTTTTGTTGTGACAGTGTCTTTCTCAAGTGCGGTGTCAGATATGCCACAAACCATGCATGATGCTATGCATCCGTTAGCGTCATATTGGCCTCGCAGATCGTACTCTTTAGCCTTTGGTCCAGATCCCACAAGGTCTCACCTAGAAGAATTGTGATCTCTTTAAACCCAATGATTTACTGTGACTCTAATTTTGGCCTACTAAATTCTTTGTTCAACGCATTATGGATCTCTGCTATCCTTGCGTTTGGGTGGTAGTTAGAGTGCTTGATATAACATGTCAATGCATGATCCTGTAGTGCACTCACCAATGTAGCCTTCCTAATATTGTCATCTATTACACCTTGTACTTCCCATACTGCTCTTACCACGAACCAGAATTGGTCTGAATATTCACTCCCTACCCCTATGAATACTGGTAGTTTGATCACGCACACCATATTGAACTGTGGAGGTGGTGGAGGTGCAGTGGGTGGAGATGGAGATGAGGGAGGTGAAGCGAGTGGTGGCATGGGTGGATGTGGCAGATGCAGAATGCGATGCCTTATCAAACTGACTGCATTTCTCCGAGAGGCCTTAGCGAGCTCTTCCTTGCTCTCTCGTGAAGGTGAAATTAAGGGACTATTTCCTAACTCTTCGTTGCTTTTGTAGATCTTTCCACTCCGCATTGTCCCAAACATTAATGTATTCACATGACCCTCTTTTCACCCAATAGCATCTTAATCCAAGTATTTAAATACTTAATATACTTACTTCGCGGTCCTTTGAGAAATCATCCTTCTTCTTCGCTATAGCTCACGATCGTTTCTACTGCAAACTCAGTGATAAATTCCCCTATTATCTAGTCGAGCCAATAGTCCACAGCTCATGCGATCTTATCTTCTAATGCCTCTAGTCTGTGCACTAATTCCAGAGTCCACACTAATTGTTTTACGATCCTACATCTTCCCTGGCTGTCGGCTAACCTCGCGATCCACTCATATAGTTCAGAAGGAAAGGATGCAAAGAAAATCTCCTAGATTTCCATATACACGTAGCGATCCAGCCACATTTTCTCAGATAATTGCAGAGTTTTATTTTCTTGTGTCACGAAATCGTGAATATTTTGTCCAACCACTCTTAAATTTCCTTCTTTTTTGGGTTCCAGTGGCACGACATTAGACATCGCTTAGGCAGAACCCGGTCCTGGCAACAGAACCATTTGTTGGCTACGTGGGACCTGACCTAGGTTCAAAAGTGATTTAGCCAAGCAAATCTAGGTACTACTGGCCCTTTTAGCAATAGTCAGTGGAGCGCGAACTGAGGTCTCACCCAAAGTAGTATGGGAGGGTGCTGGAACTAGGGTTCCGCACCTAGGGATGTCTTGATGAGGGTTCTGGAGGTTTTCTGTCCGAACCTGCATTCTTGTGCTACTCCGTGTATTAGCCTGTGCACACCTCTGTAAGGGGCGCAAATACAGTACTATCCTGATCTCGATCCTTACTGTGCTATTATATTAGTGCTTTGACTTAGTTTGTGTGGGCCCAATATTCTTATTACTTATTCAACTTTCAAGTAAGTGTGCGTAATCAAAAACAATATAAATGCATAAAGATAAACAGAACCATAGATGCACAATATTCCGAATCAAACTTATCTTTATTAATAATCCTTTTCAAGTTCAGTTCAATTACAGACCTGACTCCACCCTGTGCACTCAGCTGCAGGGGTCCGCGCACTCAGCTGCGGACTCTACTAGGCCTCTGTGCACTCAGCTGCAAAGCCTCTTCCTACTACTACGACCCAATACACTTCAGATCCACTTCTATCCTCTAACCATGCCTTCGCATCTATCTATTACTTGCTTACCAAAAATTGTCTTTACACTTAGAGCCTCGCTCTATTTATACAATCCCATGGTCCGCGAACCATGGGTGGGCCGACACAACTTAACATTATTTTACAATTCTTGGGGTGGAAAACCCTATGACTCATCCTAGAATTTTTCACTCTGCGCCCGTACTTCCCAGAGTATTTTCATTACATTGACCAAGACTCATGCTTTAGGCCCCAAAAACATGTTGTGGGGGATCCAATTCCCAACACATGGTGGATAAGGTCATTGAGTTACTCCGCGAATACCAAGACTTATTCCTGACCAAAATTACATATTTAAAAGGGATAGTTGGTGCCTTAGGGATGATAAAGATCACCCTAAAACCCGACACGAAGTTGGTTAAGTAGAGACCTTACCTCTTGAATCCGAAATATAAGGAAAAGTGATGAGCGCCAAAAATGGATAATTATATGGGCTCATTCAACCTCCTAATTCGACTTAATCCACCATTCTCATTAGTTTATTGCATGTTTTTTATTATATTTATGCTAATAGGGTGAATTGAGTTAGTCATTACGCCAACAAGTCTAATGGGTGCTTTGTGCAGATTTTTAGTCAATTTTGAGACAAAATCAAAGGTTTTAATGAGCACTTGGTAGCCAAATTCGTGGAAGAAAAAGGGAGAGGATTTTTAGGAAGGTGTCCCCTTCATTTATGGGCCCTTACCTCGAATTCTCCACCATCAGCTTGGAGTTCAAGGGCCACCAAATCAATTATCACAAGGGCAGCCGAGCAAGTGCTAGTAAAAGTGTTGTTAACTACAAGTTTTGGCAGCCGAGTTCCTAAAGTATAGGAGGGCTATTAAGGTCCTCAATTTGTATAAATAAGAGGGCTTAGGGCCTCATTTTAGTTAGTCACTTTGTAGGTAGAAGTTAGCTAGTTTGTAGTTCAATTTTAGTCATTTTTTAGGCAGTAGATTAGCTCTGCATTTCAGCGCATTTTCAAGTTTTCCTTGTGGACAGTTTTTGTAAGTATTCTTTTGATCAATAAAGATGAATATAGCTTTGCACTAGCTCTAAATCTCTCTTAGGAGGGCCCATCTCAAGTGCCCAGTACCTCCTTTGTTTATCTTTATGTGTTTTTGCTGCATTCGTAGAATAAAATTTGCTATTTAGATTTAAATCTTGCTTTGTTATTTAGATTGCTTTTGATGATTAAAAAGGCTTTTTTATGTTCAGATTGAGTTGTTAGGTTAATAACAGGGAAGATCTTTAGAAAAATTCCATCAAGCACCTTTGATTTCACCTCTCCCTCAGTGGGATCAAGAGCTAGGATCAAGGTGACCTTGCTGCCACAAAAGCACTTTCTTTGCTTCACCGTGCAACTGTTAGTGTTGTATTATTGTTTGCAGAAGTTGATATCAGTTTTGGTTGCATGCTTAGGGTAATGATGGCTTAGTTGCATAGTTATTTCATCTAATTTTAGTGCAAATAAACTTTTGTTCCATTTCTTTGCTGTTATCTAGGTCAGAATAGACTAACGTAACTAGGTCTTTGATTTTCCAAATCCTTGTTTGTTTCGTTTGAAAAAAAACTTGCAGAGCACCTGTTACCCTTCTTTATCTGCCCATTCTCCATCATTCCCACCTGCTTCATCCTCTACTTAGAATCCTTGCCTTACGTTTTCCATTTGCTCACTCTGCCCTAAATTCCCATATTGTTGTGCAACATTGCTCTACCTCTCCTTGAACAAATCCCACCATCCTCGCCACTTCTCAGCTCCATTCCCCAAGTCCTGGACCTCCTAACACCCTTATCTCACCTCCATACCCACTCCTTCATCTTTCTTCCTCCATCCGTCCTCAAAAATCCCATTTCTGAACATCCTGTAGAAAATTACAGAACATCCAGTAGAAATCCCAGAACATCCTGTAGAACCCCTGAAGACTTCCTGTAGAAGCTCACGGATGAGGTTTCTTGATATCCAAACTCTGTGAAACTCTCTAGAAGGGTGTTAGGGACCCCTTAGGCCCTCTCTAAACCTTCCTGACCTCCTCCAAGCATTTCCTCTCGCCAATCCACCTCTGCACATTCAAAACCAGTTAAAAGCACATGCATGATAATTCTAACAACTTATTCAAAAATACAAAAAGATGTTTTTTCAGATGATAATATAGAAGTAGCTTAGACACATGCATTTTACCTTCCTAGAAGTCAATGGAATCTCTTTCAGTAGCTTGCATCCTCTTTCTAGCATCAGTAGGGCTAGCTGGTAAAATTAGGGTTTGCTAGGGTTTACATTTCCTTTCAGCTTTCTAGTTTTTTTCTGTAAGTAGATTAGCCTTCTTTGAGTTAGCTTTCATCCATCAGTTAAAAAGCTTCTTCTAAGAGCTCATAGAAGTTGGCTTAAGCCCCTAGCGGACTTGTGCCAGCTGACCAAGTGACAGCCGCGGCAAGAGCTAGTACTTGTGCATACAGCACCATCGCTTTCAAATTTGTTACGAACTACCGGGTTGATAAAATTAAAGAAGGGAGTTCCAGGAGTTGTAGCATTATTTCTGCAATACTGGGGCCCACAACTCTTTTTGGCACCGTTGCCGAGGAAGCGTCAAAGTATTGGTGATTGTTGCTTTTCTTCTATTTTCCACTACAACCTTCTGCTAAGTAGTTTATTTCATTTCCATTATGCAATTTCGTTTCTGCAAAAGTAGATTAGCATTTCCCGCTTTCATAGATTAGCATTTCAATTCCGCAATTTCAATTCTGCAAGCATAGACTAGCATTTCATTCCTGCAATTTCATTTGAGCAAAATAGATTAGTCCTTTCCTACTTTCATTTCAATTCCGCATTTTCATTTCAGCAAGATAGTTAGTTGCAGTTCAATGTATTTTAGTTTTTGCAAGGTACAAGCAGAAAAAAAAGAAGCAAAAATCAACCAAAAAGATTTCCTTTCATGCCTTGTAGGAGTAGAGATAATTCAGAAAATGATTGCACAACACCCCCACTACTTCACACAGCCAACCTTCTCTCCTCTTCGATGGCTGTGAGTAAAGAACCCTTAGGTGGACAGCAAGACATATTTGAAGAAACTCAAGGGAAGAAGAAGAAGAAAACATTCCTCTGGAGCAAATGGCTATAAGTAGAAATGTTGGGAGCAGTACCTTATCCAAAAATGAATTTTCAAATCAGATGGAAGATTTCAAGAGCGAGATGAGGCAGTTTCTTGCCATGCAACTGGATACCCTGCAGATCCAAAGGAAGCAAGAGGAAGCCAAGAGGGATTTGGACATCTTTTGTCCTAGGTGCACTAGAAAGCATCCTAGGGACGAATGTCCAATGCACTCCCTAGAAGTGTGTTTCGTCTATGAAGAATACCATCGTATGAATCAGTGCCCTTCCTTGCCTAGACTTAAAGCTGCATATCAGAAAGCCAAAGGAGCCACTGAATCACTCTATTATATGAACCAAAGGAGGCCACATGGACCCTTACCCTACCAGTAGGGAATGCAAGGGACATCCCAAACCTATTACGACCCCTATCAAGCCACTTCCATGCCTTCTTGGGGTCCCCCTGCTCATCCTTCCTGGTCCACACCCTCTCCTTGGTCGTATCCTCCTCAATACCATGCTTCTCCAGTTGCACATTCGTTTTACTCTTATGCTCAGCCACAGCGTCAGTAGAATGCACCTCATCAGGGGTGGAGGCCCTAGTACAACTCTCATCCTGCTCCTTTGCCTCCACCACCTACCCAACCACAACCCCATCCACATCCATCTCAGAAATACACCCCCACTCAACTACCCATACCACCATTTCCAAACCCGCACATTGGAATAGCTCAACCCAATTGCAAAGTTGAGGCACAAAATGTCCAAATGACTCCTCTTGAGCTCAATGATCTTCACCATAGCTTAGGAAGAGTATTAAAAAACAGAGATTACATTGACAAGATTGAAGGACCAAAGGAAAAGGAAGATTGAAAAGAAAAGATCAAAGAACCATGGGCTGCACTTGATGAAGAGAAGAGATCAGAATCAGAGATCAAGAAAGCTCCCTCATGGTTACCATCAAATCTTCCATGTATTCAAGAGAAAGATCAACAAAAAGAGGAAGATGAGAAATTCATGGTAGAAGGTGACATGAAACATGATCTAGATCAGCAAAAGGACCAAGGATATCAGAGCTATATTGATATATGGTATCAGACGGTCACTAAGTTGCAGTGGTACTCTCTTCCTCAGCTATGTTTGATCCCTTCAAAGTCAGATCATTTGGTCTCTGAAATCCGGATAGCTGTCAAAGCAGGCATTTCAAGCTTCCACATCATTTTGTCTCTAATCTTGATGTGCACATGGCTCCATTGGAAGTATTCTTACACATGAAAAATGATTTTGTTTTTCAAGTAGGGTAGGGTAGAGGAAAAAGAAAAGAAAAAAAGAGAAAAAATGAAAATAAGAAGAAAATAAAAATGTAAGGTGAAAACCTCCTCAGAGGCACCTTAAATTGGCTCATTGATTGAAAACCTCCATGAGGCGGTCAATGGGTTGGAAAGAAGAGAAAATAAAAAGGGAATAAGATCCCTAGGTGAAAATCTCCTTGGAGGAGCCCAGGGCAGGAAATTAGGGTGAAAACCTCCATGAGGTGCCCTAGTTGTTTTCAAAAAAAAAAGAGAAAAAGAAAAAGAAAAATAAACCTAATTTCCATTGAATAATTTCAGGTTGAGAGAAGGACATTGCAGATCAGGGGGATCACTCAAAACAAAGAGAGAGAGTTTTGTGCCTTCTACAGGAAGTTTTGTGTCTTCTACAGGAAGCCTACAAACAAGCCAAAATTGATCTCTGAAGAGGACCTGAAGGCTGGGAATCTGTCCGTGAGGCCTACAAGCATCCATGTTTCCATCCCTTACCCTTCTCCATCATTTTTTCCATCTCATTGTGCTTCTTTCCTCAAAATTGTGTGTTCTACAGGAAGATCCTGTAGAAATTACAAGATTTCTAGAGGAAGCTAGAAAAGAATTCAGAAAGGTGGTTTGGCAAACATGATAGCTTCCTCAAGGGTTCAGAAGTCCTCCTACAATCTTCAAACTCCTCCTCCATCATCTCCATGCCTGCATCACAGCCCAAGCTCAGTTTTTCTTTCTATGCAAAAACTTGCAGAATGCTTTGAAGAAAAAATACGTAGAACAGAATTTGTTTTTTTCCCTAGCTTGAAAACCGTGCATCCATTTACAAAACTGTTATAGGGGGGGTTGTATAGGGACAATGGAAACATGCCCGAGCAATTTCAACCAATTCTGGTGCACGATTTCCAAGAAATCAGCCTCCATCACCTTACGCCATTTTTTCATTTTCTCCATATCCGTGCATCCATTTCAAAACCTGTTTCATGGGGAGATGCACATGAGTGATAGTAGCCTACCCAGGCAGTTTCAGCCGATTCCGATGCATGGTTTCCGAGAAATTGATCTCTGTAATATTCAGCCATTTTCCATTTTTCTCGAAATCTGTGCATCCATTGGTCGCAATTTTGCTATGGGAGGTGCATAATGATGATAGGAACATTCTTTCCAAGTTTCAGATCGATCTGATCTATCATTCGGGAGCAATGGCGAAAACAAGTTTTGGTCCTGTGAAAATTCGACATCAACAGCATGAGGGTGCAGATCTGAATGTTGAAGCCAACTCCTGCAGCTTAGATCCAACCAGAGGATGCCTGCACAAGGAAAACAACCATGAATCAGCAACCAAGCCATCATCCAACCATAGAAACCAATGCATGCAGCAAATGGAAGGCCACAACACCTCACAGCAACCACATTCAACTTCCAGGTATGTGACTAAAACTCGTTCCTCTATTGCATGAATCTAATTTAAGAACTGCATGAACGAATGAAATGGTGCGATTCATCCAGAGAGCTAGCCCATTCGATTGCACTCATCCAGGGATCACCAGCGCACATGTGCAGTCATTCACTGGAAAATAAAAAAAAACCGACAGTGGTGACCGTTTAAACCTCAGTGCAATTGATGGCAGTAATTACAGGTAGAAAACATGCAGTTCATAAACAGCATTGATGTCTACATGTGGCCACGTACACCTGGCCACCTCACTCCCTCACCATGAATCACGCCGAAATTAAATGATGCTCGGCTGAAATTCTCACCACCCTCTGTTCAACTACGGTCACAACTGGAGCACGCGTCCACCATGTCCAGATCAGTTAACCAGTGGTCCTCTGCAAGATTCCTTCCTGATTTCTCGAGATTTCTGCCATCTTTAAAAAATTCCTGCCTATCGGGCTCTACACGAAGCGCAGTTTCGTTCTACAGGAAACGAAGAAAACAACCATGCAGAAAGAAAACCTAGGATTTTCGGCGAATTTCAAGCTCCAAACGAGGTAGGATCGGGGAAACTTCGTTGTGCATGATTTGTTGGTGCAAAATGGTGAATTGAACATGGAATTAAATTAAAAAATGAGAGTAAAAAGTCTGCCTGTGCATTAAGAACAATGGAAGTCTGCTTGCATGATTCACTGAGTTTACCCATTTTTTTTTCTTCTGCATCCGAAATCTCCTCATCAACTTTGAAAAAAAGAAAATAAAAAAAATTCCCTTGCAAGGAAGACATGCAGCAGTAGACACCAACCTGTGTGTGTAAATGTAAAGCTAACCTGAGCAAGAAAGAATTCTTCCTACCAGAGGAACAGTTTTCAGAAGATAAGAATGGGGTCCAGAGAGCCAGCCTACATCCTTTTTGGAGCAAAGTCAGCTTTCAGATCATGAAATACATTACCTGTGAGGGGCGGTTCAGTATTGTATATGGTTATCACTTCCGGTTGCTAACTGAACTCAGACATAAGATGGATTTACCCACAGAACAAAAGTTAAGCATCCCCTATTTCCTCCTACAATCATTAATTGAGTGTGACAAAAAATTGAAGGAAAGGACACCGGACCAACTGGCCCATCATGGGCTTATCAAGCTTCTAGTGGAAGATGCCCTCCATACCTATACTGTCCCTCTCTCCTGGGAGATTTTCTGCAATATGTCCAAGGATGATGATATCCTGATTCTGGCAGAGGAACTCACTTCATCCAACAGTGAGGAAAGGGAGCATATTGAGGCAGAGGAGAAAGCTAAGGGTAAGGAAACCTAGGACAGACCACCACAGAAGGAACAAGAAGAGGAACGAGGGAAAGGCCAAGCTGCTGAGGCCAAAACTGTGGGCGAAATAAAGGCACAAACACCAAGGGAGAAACGATTGCAAATCAGGGCAGAGAGGACTAAAAAAGTCCAAGCAAGTGAGGGCACACCCAAGGTAACCACAAAAAAATTAAAAGAGAAGGCACCCCCTACCAAGCAGGCCAAAACAGTGAGGACCGTTTCTACAGGAAGCCAAAAAATAGTCAACACAGGACTTTCTACAGGAAGCATGGAGACAGGGCAACAAAAGGAAAAATTGCCTGAGATTTTAGCAAGGGAGGCAGCAGCTGTGCTGGCCACCCTAAGCATATCTCCAAAGCAAAAAGGGAAGTGAAAGAGGGAGCCTTCCATGTATTCTAAGGCGAGAAGGAGCATGCAGATAAAAACTGGCAGACCCCAGCCACCTTCAAAAGAGCCAATCACGATTTTAGACACCCCAGCTACACAAAAGGATAGGTCTCCCTCAAAGGCATCCATCACCTATGAATGGAGAAGCCCGAAGACATCCACCTGGAGAGAAAGAATGAAAATGTTGGACACAAAGGCCTCTCTACAGGATGTTGAGACAGTTCTACAGGAAGCTGAGAATTTTCTAGGAAAAGGAGCACAGGCAGTGGGAAGAAGCAGAGAGGAAATCATGGTTTCATGACCGAGAAGAGGACATCACTTCAGAAGCTTGGCATGACAAGGAGGCCACCAAGGCCATCAAAGATGAGAAGATAGATTAGTTCCTCAGAGGATGAGCAACACTTTCAGTAGGGGGGTGATGATGAGCCCCAAAAATGGATAATTATATGGGCTCATTCAACCTCCTAATTCGACTTAATCCACCATTCTCATTAGTTTATTGCATGTTTTTTATTATATTTATGCTAATAGGGTGAATTGGGTTAGTCATTATGCCAACAAGTCTAATGGGTGCTTTGTGCAGAATTTTAGTCAATTTTGAGACAAAATCAAAGGTTTTAATGAGCACTTGGCAGCCAAATTCGTGGAAGAAAAAGGGATAGGATTTGTAGGAAGGTGTCCCCTTCATTTATGGGCCCTTACCTCGAATTCTCCACCATCAGCTCGGAGTTCAAGGGCCACCAAATCAATTATCACAAGGGCAGCCGAGCAAGTGCTAGTAAAAGTGTTGTTAACTACAAGTTTTGGCAGCCGAGTTCCTAAAGTTTAGGAGGGTTGTTGGGGTCCTCAATTTGTATAAATAAGAGGGCTTAGGGCCTCATTTCAGTTAGTCACTTTGTAGGCAGAAGTTAGCTAGTTTGTAGTTCGATTTTAGTCATTTTTTAGGCAATAGATTAGCTCTGCATTTTAGCACATTTTCAAGTTTTCCTTGTGGACAGTTTTTGGAATGTAACTATTCTTTTGATCAATAAAGATGAATCCAGCTTTGCACCAGCTCTAAATCTCTCTTTGGAGGCTGTATCTCTTAGGTTTGGGCCCATCTCAAGTGCCCAGTACCTCCTTTGTTTATCTTTATGTGTTTTTGTTGCATTCGTAGAATAAAATCTGCTATTTAGATTTAAATCTTGCTTTGTTATTTAGATTGCTTTTGAGGATTAAAAAGGCTTTTTATGTTCAGATTGAGTTGATAGGTTAATAACAGGGAAGATCTTCAGAAAAATGCCATCAAGCACCTTTGATTTCACCTCTACCTCAGTGGGATCAGGAGTTGGGATCAAGGTGACCTTGCTGCCACAAAAACACTTTCTTTGCTTCACCATGCAACTGTTAGTGTTGTATTCTTGTTTGCAGAAGTTGATATCAGTTTTGGTTGCATGCTTAGGGTTATGATGGCTTAGTTGCATAGTTATTTCATCTAATTTCAGTGCAAATAAACTTCTGTTCCATTTCTTTGTTGTTATCTAGGTCAGAATAGACTAACGTAACTAGGTCTTTGATTTTCCAAATCCTTGTTTGTTTCGTTTAAAAAAAAAACTTGCAGAGCACCTGTTACCCTTATTTATCTGCCCATTCTCCATCAATCCCACCTGCTTCATCCTCTACTTAGAATCCTTGCCTTACGTTTTCCATTTTCTCACTCTGCCCTAAATTCCCATATTGTTGTGCAACATTGCTCTACCTCTCCTTGAACAAATCCAACCATCCTCGCCACTTCTCAGCTCCATTTCCAAATTCCTGGACCTCCTCACACCCTTATCTCACCTCCATACCCACTCTTTCATCTTTCTTCCTCCATCCATCCTCCAAAATCCCATTTCTGAATATCCTGTAGAAAATTACAGAACATCCTGTAGAAATCCCAAAACATCCTGTAGAACCCCTCCAGACTTCCTGTAGAAGCTCACAAATGAGGTTTCTTGATAGCCAAACTCTGTGAAACTCTCTGGAAGGGTGTTAGGGACCCCTTAGGCCCATTCTGAGCCTTCCTGAGCTCCTCCAAGCATTTCCTCTCGCCAATCCACCTCTGCACAGTCAAAACCAGTTAAAATCACATGCATGATAATTCTAACAACTTATTCAAAAATACAAAAGATGTTTTTTTCAGATGTTAACGTAGAAGTAGCTTAGACACATGCATTTTACCTTCCTAGAAGTCAATGGCATCTCTTTCAGTAGCTTGCATCCTCTTTCTAGCATCAGTAGGGCTAGCTGGTAAAATTAGGGTTTGCTAGGGTTTACATTTCCTTTCAGCTTTCCAGTTTCTTTTAGCAAGTAGATTAGCCTTCTTTGAGTTAGCATTCATCCACCAGTTAAAAAGCTTCTTCTAAGAGCTCATAGAAGTTGGCTTAAGCCCCTAGCAGACTTGTGCCAGCTGACCAAGTGACAGCCACGGCAAGAGGTAGTACTTGTGCATACAACACCATCGCTTCCAAGTTTGTTATGAACTACCGGGTTGATAAAATTAAAGAAGGGAGTTCCAGGAGTTGCAACATTATTGCTGCAATACTGGGGCCCACCAAAAAGGTCCACATAGAATTAGACAAAATGCTCGCAGCTGGAATTATTGAGCCAGTGGAAGAGTCTGACTGGGTGAGTCCTATGGTAGTACAGGAGAAAAATCAAAAGGGGGAAAAAAGGATATGCGTGAACCTCAAAAATTTGAACGACGCCTGTGTACATGACCCATTCCCGACACCGTTCACAGATGAAGTATTGGAAAATGTCAGCAGACAAGAAGCCTACTCGTTCACGGATGGGTTCTCGGGGTACCACCAGATTAAGATCACGCTGGAAGACAAGAGAAAAATGACCTTTGCAATGGAATGGGGTTGCTTTCAATACATCGTTATGCCATTTGGATTGAAGAATTCACCAACCATCTTTTCGCGCATCGTTGTTTCCGCGTTCAAAGAATACATCCACAAATTCTTGGAGGTCTATCTGGATGATTGGACTGTCTTCAGATTAGTTAAGCACCATGTAGCAAGCTTACGCTTGATGCTGGATACTTGCCAACGACACCAGATTGTGCTGAACCTTAAGAAGTGCACATTCCTCGTTCCCTTTGGAAACCTGTTGGGACATGTGGTTTGCAAGTAGGGACTGATGGTGGAACTTGTGAAGATCTTCATTATTCTAAATTTGGAAGCACTGTGAAGTGTTAAATAGCTGTGTGCTAACTTGGGCCACACCTGGTACTACAGAAATTTTATCAAAAGTTATTCCCAAATCACCGCACCGATGGAAAAACTATTGAAAAAAGATGTTACATTTTGCTAGAATGATGATTGCATGAAAAGTTTGGATGTCCTGAAGGGGAAGTTCGCCTCCGCTCCAATCCCGGTCTTCCCAAAATGGGATGTGGAGCTTGATGTCCATGTTGATGTGCCACGTATCGCTCTAGGAGGAGTTCCCACACAGGACGGTGGGGAAGGCTTGGATCACCCTATCGCATTTGCAAGTCAGAGGTTGTCCAAAGCAAAGAAGAACTATTCCACCACTAAGTGCGAGGGATTAGCGATGGTTGACGCACTCCAAAAATACTGAAACTATTTTCTTGGAGGACATTTCAAAATGTATACCAACCATTTCGCGCTGAAATGCTTGGTCAATAAGCCTGTGTTAGGGGGGCACATATGCAGGTGTCTCTTATTGTTCCAGGAATATGATTTTGAGGTCGTAGTAAATCTAGGATGCTTGAACACAGGACCGAATCATTTATCGCGCATTGAGATGGGCAAGGAAGGCACTAATCTATAGGAAGGATTACCTGATGCATAGCTCCTTGTGATGTGCGTCACGTACAGGCACTTCAAATATATAATCCATTTTCTGACAACAAGGATTGCGCCGAAGGAATACTCCGTCCAATAGAAGAAGGAATTGGTGGTGCGTGTAGTGTATTTTTCTATCATCATGGGGCACCTATACAAAATGGGAAATGATGAGATATTGCGAAGATACGTACCTGAATTTGAAATAATTCAAATCCTCGTGGAAGCACATGGGGGCATTATAAGAGGACACCATGCAAGACGAGCAACTATACAAAATATTCTCCGCGCAGGGTTATGGTGACCAACCCTACACCAGGATTCGAAAGTGCACTGTAAGGCCTGCGATATATGTCAAAGGATGGGAAAACCATCACGGAGGGATGAAATACCATTAAATCCACAAATGACATTGCAACTATTTGAAAAATGGGCAATCAACTTTGTGGGACTGATCAAACCTCAGGGAAAGGTGAGCGCATGCTACATCATCACCGTAACAGAGTATCTGACGCGATGGGTAGAAGCGCAGCCAGTCAAAGGCTGCATGTCTGCTATAGCTGTGAAGTTTTTGTTCGAAAACGTGTTGACCCGATTTGGCTGTCCAAAAATCTTAATGAGTGATCATGGAACACATTTCCTAAATGAAACCATCAGTGCGCTCACCGAAGAGTTCTAGGTGTATCATCAAAAGAGTACACCATACCACCCACAAACCAATGGGACTGTAGAAGCTTTCAACAAAATATTGGAGACTGCGCTGACCAAAGTGTGTAACGTTTAGCGAAATGATTAGGACCTGTGCGTACCTGCTACGCTATGGGCTTACAGGACAATGTGAAAGAAACTGACAGGACAAACACCTTTCCACTTAGTTTATGGCATAGAAGCTGTCATGCCGATGGAATATATTGTGCCTAGTTTGCGAATAGCAGCGCTCACACGGATGATGGACCACGAAGCTCTGAAGGAAAGGCTCATGCAATTGGAAGAACTTGAGGAAGAATGACATTTCAATGGGTTTCATCAGCAGGTACAAAAGCAGCGTGAAAAAGCCTGGCACGACTGCCATATCAAGTTGCACACCTTCAAGGTAAATGACTTAGTGTTGTTGTACGATAGTAAGTTTGAAAAAATTTTGGGAAAATTTAGAATGCACTGGCTGGGACCATACATGGTTAAGGAGGTCACAGATGGAGGCGCGGTCTAGCTAGTCAAACTAAATGGAGAAAACTTCCCAAGCAAATTAAATGGTAGCCGTTTGAAGCCCTACATGAGTGGGAAGCTATCTGACTAGCTGGCCAAAGCACAATCTTCGCACTCCAAGGAGCCAGAAAGAGGCGCGGGACTGTAAACATACATAGCAGATGCTGGTACAGATGTAAGGGAATAATTCAGACAAGGATGGCTTAGAATAATGGATGCAACAGGTTCAACAAGTAGCAGATCAATGCGTTGCTGACATCAATACCATTCGAGAGCAGTTGGAGGGACTACATGCCAAGATCGCCGCACTAACAAAGTGACTCAAGGGTGAGTCACGATGTTTTTGTTGGGGTCCTGCTGGGCATGGAATCCCCCCACAGCATGTTTTGGGGCTCAAAGCCCAAGTTTTGAGTAATATTATTGTAAAGCCCCATGAATTGTAGGCGCGGGATGCATGTTAGAGTCATAGGGCTATCCACTCTAAGTTTGAATGTAATGTCGACCTACCCATGGTCTGTGGACCATGGGAGTGTATAAATAGAGCAAGGCTCTAAGTTGTAAAGTGGAGATATTCATAGAATCTAATGGATAGAATAAGATAGTGAAGCATAGAGGAAGAATCTAAGTATGTCTTGGGTCATAGTAGTAGGAAGAGGCTCTACAACTAAGTGTGCAAAGGCCTAGTAGAGTCCACAGCTGAGTGAGCAGGTAACCAGAGAAAATATTAACAAAGAAAGGTTCTGTTATAAATTTTGTGCATCTGTTCTAAGTTATTACATGTTTGAACTCATTTGCAATTATACTGTTTATTTACTACGTGCACTTGTATGAATTGTGAATATTGTTAAGTATAACTGAAAGCATACAGATAAGCTAAATTAACTAATATCATGTTACTAGTAAGGCCTTGGGTTATAACACAGTTCAGCCCCCGAGTAGGGCTGCACGAAGGCATCATCTCAGGCTATGATGTACGGGTAAGTGCACGTAGCAACGTGCATGCAAGGTTGAACTGCAGACCACTTGAAACCATCAAATATCTCCAGGGTGCGGAAACCTCGTTCTAGCACCCTCCCATACTAATTTTGGTGAGACATCAGTCTACGCTCCACGGACTGTTGCTGAAATGGATAGTAGTAACGAGATTTGTTTGGCTAAATCACCTTTGAACCTGGGTCAGGCCCCAACAATCCAACAACCGTCATGTAGTCATTGAGTAGGATCCCCTGTGTATAGCTTCAACCATCTTGCATTTACCCTTCCCGAAAATGGTTCTTCTTTCAACTTTGCAAGTTGAACTGAGCCACCATATGTAATTTCTTTAATGACATATGGCCCCAACCAATGCATTTGAAACTTTCCTAGAAACATATCAAACTTGCTATCATATAATAAAACTAATTCATTTACCTTGAAGGTATGCAGTTTAATGTGTCGATCATGCCAAGCTTTTTCACGTTCCTTTTGAACCTACTGATGGAATCCAACCAGAAACCTATATTCTCTGAGCTCCTTTAGCTGCACGAGTTGTTTTTCTAAGGCTTTGTGGTCCATCATTCCTGTGAAAGTCGTTATGCGTAGACTCAGTGCGATATATTACATCGACATTACAGCCTCTACACCATAAACCAATCGGAAAGGCATCTGACCTGTTAGATTTTTTCAAGTAGGTTTGTATGCCCATAACATCGCCAGTACGTGCACGTCCCAATCATTCCACTGCACGTTGCAAATCTTCGTCAACACATTCTCCAATACCTTATTGAAAGCCTCAACTATTCCATTGGCCTGAGGATGATATGACATATACTTCTGATGGTAAAACTGGAACTCTTCTGCCAGTGCATTGATCGTTTCATTGAGAAAATGTGTATGGTGGTCACCAATCAATACCTTCAAGCAACCAAACTTGGTCAACACATATTCAAACAAAAAATTTCTTGTTGTTTCCCTTGTATAGTCCTTCATAGGCTGTGCCTCCACCCATTTGGTCAAATATTCTGTCGCGGTGATGATGTAGCACACGCCTGTTTTCTTACCTAGGGGCTGATTCAGTCCTACAAAATCAATTTCCCATTCCTCAAATAGTTGCCATGACACCTGCGGATTCAGGGACACCTCATCCCTCCGCGACAACCTGCCCATCCTATGATATGCATCACATGCCTTAAAATATGCTTTAGAGTCTTTATGTAGTGTCGGCCACCACAACCCAACACTCAAAACCTTCTACACTATTTCTTTTTAGCATAATGTCCTCCCGTAGCTCCTCCATGAGCTTCAATGAGGATATTATTTCATTCAAAATCGGGCACATATCGTCGAAGTATCTCATCTAATCCCATTTTATACAAATGTATTGCAATTAATGAGAAATCGGCCATGCACACTACCAACTCTTTCTTCTGTTGACTGGTGTATCCTTCTGGAGCGATCCCTATAGTCAAGAACTAGATAATATCCGCAAAGTGGTTATCTTCTAGGCGCACTGCAAAGAGTTGTGTGTCAGGCAACCCTTCTTCCAAACTAGTAGGCTCCTCTACTGTCTCAATGTGCGACAGATGGTTAGGTCCTACATTTAACCTTCTTGGCTTAACAATTACCTCAAAATCATATTCTTGGAACAACGATAGCCATCTGCATATTCCCCCCCCCCCCAACACAAGCTTATTAACTAGGTACCTCAATGCAAAATCGTTTGTGTACATCTTGAAGTGTCTTCCCAATAGATAGTGCCTAAAATTTTGGAGCACGTACACCATAGCCAATCCCTCATGCTCTGTTGTGGAGTAATTCTTCTCATCCTTTGACAATTTTCTGCTTGCAAATGCTATAGGGTGATCTAGTTCTCCTTCGCCAGCCTGTGTCAACACTACTCCCAACGCAATACATGAGGCATCAACGTGCACATGGAATTCTTTCTTCCAGTCTGGGAAGACCAAGATCGATGCGGTAACCATTTTCTCCTTCAAGACATCCAGACTACACTAACATTCTTCATTCCAACAAAATGTAGCATCCTTCTTTAGCAACTTTTCCATGGGCATGGTAATCTAAGCATAAGCCTTGATGAACTTTCGATAATACCCGGTATGGCCCAACATTGCACACAACTATTTAACACTCCTTGGGGCTTCCAAATTGATTATTACCATGATCTTGGTAGGGTCCACCATGAGTCCTTGCTTGCATACCACATGACCCAGCAAAATCCCAAAGGGGACACAAAACAAGCACTTCTTCAAGTTCAATGCAATCTGATACCTTTGGCATGTATCCAACATTAAGCGCAGACTATCTACATGGTGCTTGACTAGCCCAAACACTGTCCAGTCATCGAAATAGACCTCCAAAATTTTTTGAATAAACTCTTTGAACGCCGCGATGACTACACGAGAGAATATTGTTGGCGCATTCTTGAGTCCGAAGGGCATCACCGCATACTGAAAACAACCCAATTTTGTCACGAAGGTTGTTTTAATCCTGTCTTCTGGCACGATATTGATCTAATGGTATCCAGAGAACCCATCAATAAATGAATAGTCCTCCTGTCCTCCAACATTGTCTAGGATCTCTTCAGTAAACAGTGTCGAGAAAGGATCATGGACACAACAATCATTAAGCTTTCTTAGATCTACGCAAATCCTTATTTCATCTTTCTGCTTCTTTTCCTGGACTACCATTGGGCTCACACAATCATATTCTACTACTGGTTCAATAATATCTGCCTCAAGCATCTTTTCCAACTCCAAGCAGACCTTTTCCTTATACCTGGGATTAAGGAAATATGGCCTCTGCTTAATGGGCTTTGCACCTAGTTTCAAAGTTATTCTCATCACTCCCAAATCGCCTATGATGCCTTTGAAGTCCGAAAATTTTGTAGGAAACAAATCCTAATATTCATGGAGCAACTCAACGACTTTATCTAGTATAGAATCATCCCAGTAATCCCCAATCTTCGCAAACTTCGGCTCCACCTCTATGCCAATGTTTACTTGCCTAGTTTAAAATGGCATGGTGATGTCTAGATTCTCTATCTGCGGTCCCTTAACCTCACGGTGGGCTTTTTCTTCTAGGATGTTAATATTCTTTGGATCCTCATCCTCTCCTTCAGTAGTCAAATTATAGCATTCCAGCGCATGGCGCAACTGGGTGCTCCAATTTGGTTGAATCAATTCCAAAGGATCATGGGGGATTCGAAACATCACTTCGTTAACCTCCTGTAGTGCCTCATGAATGATTTCGAACCCATCCTCAAAGTTGAATGTCATCAAGAACCCTTATCTCAAGACATCCCATTCCATAGTGCTGTGCCGGAGCTCCGTTTCCAAATACCAATTCAGAGGGATTATGTCCAGAGTGTGACAGAATAGGTGCACCCATTTTGGCTACTACTCCCTGCCATATACCTTAGTCAATTTGGCTGAATGATAGTGCGAATCATTCCTTCCATCATACTTCTCAATTACCCATACTTTAGGATGACCAAATTTTGTTCTCATCATCCTTACATAATTGTGGCATTCATTAAAGTTGTCTTTGTGCGTACCCCACCACTGAGCAGGCGTAGCGTGCAGTGCCCAATCCAATGCCTGGAAGCGATAATCCTTTGGAACTTCTCTTTCAAAAGCATCCAAAAATTTATCCACGTCAGTTAACCCATCATAATAAGGAAAATTTATTACCTCTGACGACACACAGTGCAATGATTTGGTCATCATGTTGTAGCACAGTGTGGATACTTCATGCAGCCTATTTTGCCAATATTCCAACTCTTCGTCTGAATCCGAGGTATAGGAACTTTTGCGGTCCCATGTAATTCTTCCATCAGCTGTCGGATTAACCCATTCTTGGTCTCATGTTATGATTTTATAGATCTGATCCAAATCATCATCACTCTCCTCATAGTCGTGGACTAGTTCAGTATAGCAGGGTCATTCTACAAGGTCCAATAGTACTACAATGCGGAGCGATTTCCTTTCAAATGAAATTGTTTGCTTCTTCAAATTGATGACCCCATTCATATCAATAGCCCAATCAATTCCTAGGAGCACAGGGTATGGATTGCTATCATTAATAATCTCTATTACTTAAAAATCATCTAGCGTGCTCATACCTTCAATATCTACGGTAACTCCCTGCAATCATCCCATAGGGATAATATTCTACTAGTTCGCCATCCTCAGTTGAATCAGGGACCACTGCAGTGCAGGTCCCCTCATTATCTCCTAAGTTTGTTTAGGAAATACGTTCTCTTCAGACCCAAAATCCAAAATAACTTGATCCATCTCATAGTCTCCTATTTGTGCAGTAAGCCTCATTTCGCACCCTGTTCTTGCCTTATGCTTACCAAAATTTCTAACTACACGGGGTCCATCAGAAGTATTACCGACACATTTTTTTATCAACTCTTTTAGCCCTTTTACAGCCTTTCTATCATGCAGTAATTTCATACAACTTTCCCAGAATGTGGTAAGCACAGAGGGGTCAACCTCTGTAGGTGCGCTGGTATCTGGTAGTTTGTTCTGACCCCCTAAGGTAGAGGATTCAGCCAAGATTTTCTTCACTTTCATGAATGTTTCCTTCGTACACTCCAGATCAAAACCAACCTCCTTTTATGGAGTCTTGCGAACCCATCCACCCTCTTCAGGCTGCTTTCCCTTATCATCAGCAGTCATGATTCCACTTTGCAATACGATATTCACATTCGAGTCCTCTACGTTGGGCTTGACCCTCATCATCAGTAAGTTATGGGTAGGATATTGGGGTTGCACCTTCTTCCCCTAGATCTTAGCCATCAATACGGGACATTCTTTGATTGTGTGGTCAAACTGAGTGCAGTATTGACATGACGAGTGTGTCTGATTCATACACTCCCATGCGTAGTGTCCTGGTGTTCTGCAATTGTAATAAATGACCTGCCCCCGACCCATGCCAGGTCCTCCTCCTCCTTAGCTTCGTCCACACCAATGATATCCTCCACACATTCCCCCAACGCCCTGATCCGGAGGCCGAGTTTCTGCTTTCATTGGATACTAGGCATCCTCTCCATCATTAATTCATAGCTTCGACAGTGGCATTCATCGTGGCCCACCGATTTACAGAAATCTCAAAACAATTGTTGTGGTGTCTGTACAAACTTTTGCAGCAAATGAAAATTGTCTATTACACATTTTGTGGGCCCCATACTTGGTCCTACTGGAGCTTCCTGCCTTAGGGGCATAGGCCCTCCTCCTGTGATGTAATTCGCGAAGACAGGGCAATGGTCTTTATCATGCCTCTAGTTTTTACACTTGAGACACCAAAATTCTTCACACAACTCTGGCCGTGCCGCTTTTTCCCTTTTAAAGCTTTGCAACTCCAAGTATAGGTTTTCAACTCTGCATGAATCTGTTGAACTCCCAAAGAAGTGTCCTCGATAGGCGTTTCATGCAATCTCATCACAATTTCCAAGGTTTCCACTTGAGTTCCTATCTTTTGTTGCACTAAAGCAACCCTTAGGTGGGGAAAGAGTGAGGCTAAAAACCGTTCACGGTGCTCACTCTCTGTGAGATTCATATTAGCTTCACAAATCTAGCACTTCAATCACTGATCTAATTCCCAGAGCATTTTGCTGGGCCTCATCATGATTTGCTTGAATCTAATTACTGATTGCGATTTAGACTTAGGCTTACCGAATTATTTTTTCAAAGAAATCTGAGTGTCTTCTAATGATGCGAGTGGGTTATTGATGCAATACTTAATGTACCATGTTAACACGTGATCCTGCAGAGTGGTAACCAACTGCGCCTTCTTTATATTATTATTTGTAATTTGTTGTGTTGTCCATATAGCCTTCGCAACAAACCAAAACTGATCTGGATCCTTAATTCCTAAACCTTTTAAAACTGGCAACTTCATTGTATTCAACATATTGGACAATGGCAGTGGTTGTGACGGTGTGGGTGAAGGTGTATGTTGTGGAGGTGAAGGTGGAGGTGGTGTGGGCAGATGAGGTATCAGCGGAAAACCCTGCCTGATCAATTGGACACTGCTCTACAGTGAAGCCTTTGTTGCTCCCTCATCATCACTTGAAGGACGTCTAATCAATGGACTATATTTAAGACCTGTTCTTCCTTGATTTCTAAATCTTCATCTACTTTTCATAGATCCACACATCAAGGTAATGGCATAACCTACTTTTCACATAAAAGCATCTTAATCCAAGTATTCAAAGATCTTAAATACTTACCTCATGCTCCCTTGAAGAAGTGTCACTCTGCTTCATTGTAATTGACTGAGGTATCAATCGTGAACTTTGTAACAAATCCTCTAATGACTCGATCAAGCTAGTGATCAACTGCGCATGTGATATTATCTTCGGAAGCTTCAAACCTCTGCACGAGCTCTGGGGTCCACACTATCGGACCATTAAGCCTCCACCTTCCTTTGTCGTCTACCAATCTATCGATCCACTCGTATAGTTTGATCGGGAAGGTGCAGAATAAGATTTCATGTATTTTCATGTAAAATAATATGTTGAACCATCGTTCTTTTGTCAGGCGCGGATTCCTAGTTTCTTACGTCACAAATTCATGGATCTTTCTATCTAAACACTTCTCAATTTCCTTCTTTGTCGAATTCTAGTGATTTGACATCACACATCTCTTTATGCAGATCTTGGTCCCGGCAACAAAACCATTTTTTGGCTTAGGGGTTCCTGACCCATGTTCAGAGTTATTTGTGCCAAACATATCCCTACACTACTAGCCCTTTAGGCATCAATCCACGGTGCGTGGACTGAAGTCTCACCCGAAGTAGTATGGTGGGATGCTGGAACCAAGTTTCTGCACCCAAAGATCAGTGTGATGTCTTTTTGGTGACCTAGATCTACCTTCGCACAGACCTCTATGCTCCCGTAGCCTATTGTTGTAACATCCTCTAATCAGTCTCTAGACATCTGCAAAGGTCTACAATTGGCTTTTTCAAACCCTGAACAGGTCAATTAGCTACTTACGCGCACTTTAGAATACCCTTAGACCATTATTTGCTCAGATCTACTTAAGTGTTTGATAAATTTAACATAAAGCATTATAATCTTTGCATAATCACTTAACATTAATTATGTTCAGATAAAAATGAAGATCAAGTAAAGTTGCGCATAAATACGTCATTATTTCATAAAACCATTATTCATCACAGCATAAAGCGCATTCATACATAACAAAAGATAGTAGATAAGACACAAGAATTTCTGCAACAATTTTCTTTATTGATATTCAGTTAAGCTTACAAACTCAAACTTCCCTACGCACTCAGCTACAGGGGTCCACACACTCAGTTGTGGACACTACTCTATGCCTCTACGCACTCAGTTGCAGAGCCTTTCCCTCCTCTAAGACTTGTACTTCTACGCTAGACTTCTTCGCTCATACCCATAGACAATTTCTTACTTGCCTTAGACTCTCTAGGACACACTTATTTATACAATCCCATGGTCCACGGACCATGGGTAGACCTTCAAAAGGTGACTCAATTTACATAAAATAAGAGTAAAACACTTTTTTATTCTTAACTAGATACGCACTCCACGACCACAATTTGTGGAGACTTTACATCATTTTACATCAAACTTGGGCTTTTGCCCCAAAACTGACCTAGGGGACTCCATCCCAACATAGCTTTTCCTGTGGAGTCGCCATTTTTTTGTCTAGGTAAATCCCCTCTGCAAATAGAGACGATCGCTCTAGCCCAATGAGTGGGTCTAGCAACCTAAGTGACAATCTACCAGACACTTTCCTAAGTTGAAATTGAAAAGAGAAACGAAGAATATGACCTACCTCGTTTTGATGCTATCTCAATCTCCCTTGTTGAAGACCTTGAATCGCTTGCGTCATGAGCTCATTCATGCTTCTCTCAACTTTTATGCACCCTCAAAAGAGATCAAGACACAACAAGGCATGCAAATACAAACAATACATTCAAAGGCAACCTACTTAACTGATCAAGGAATGTTAATATAGATGATACATGAGCATACACATCAATGGAAAATGAACCAGGAGTTGTATATTATTAGAAAATAATGGGAAGCATAAAACCAGGCGTTGATAACTCTCCTTGAAATGAATATCCAATTCCAAGATAAGCTCTCCAAGCCAAATGAGTAGCATATAGGCACAATCTTAGCATAAGGGTGCAAATAGACACAGAGCAACCATTTGGGAATGAGAGAGGATGAATATAGAGGCTGGGAAAGGGAGTTAGGATCTCTCCAAGGATAGGAGTAGGCCCTTATCTCAAGGAGGTATCTCATAGGGATAAGACCAAGAGGCCAAGTTGGGAGAATTCGACCTTATCTATGTCGAACAACCTCCAGCTCACCGCTCTGGAAGTTTCTAGATCACGAAGCTTCTCATCCTCTTTGGGAAAATTTCCTTTTTGGGATCATCACATGTATACAAGTGAACATAGTGATGCCATCATGGGTCAAGTACAATGCAATAAGTGATCATCACTGTTTTTACTCTCATAAGGGCAATGATTCTCAAATTAGGGTTTTAGAGTTGTTTCCTTAGGGGAAGCTCAAGGCATTTTCCAATCAATGTCTTAGGAATGATCTGAGCTGCATATATGAATATGTACACTACATGATGGTCATGTTTCCGGTACTTTTGTGTATGTCATAGGGAAGTGCAGGAGGTGTGACAAAATATTGTGTAACACTAGGCCCTAAATCGAGACCAGTCTCTCAGGCTTTACCGCAATCGAAACTTGAATCACCAAGTCCTAAGCTGAGACTTCTCCCTCAGGATTTACCATATATCTCGTCAAAACTAGTAAAGGGATTCCTATGCCTTTGGAGTGAACCTCGAGACCACCTTCGCCACAAATTCTGAAATCCATCTAGAAAACCAAAGCTCAAACTGAGATAAACTTTCATAACCCAACAAAACCATTCCACCAACAGCAAGAGAACCGTACACCAACAAGAAAGCCATGCATGTCAAAACTAGTGAGGAAATCACACATGCAATATGTTACCTACAATTATTCCTGCTAAATTTGCCTAATTCTTCTCTTCTTTCCTTGATCCTTGCTTTCCTTCCTTTCCCTTTACTTGCTTTTCCTTCCTTGATCCAAAGCTAGAGTGCTCCAGGAAAACTCTAAGTACCTAAGAGTGAGAAAGAGAGTATAATGAGAGAGATACAAAACTTGAATTAAAAAAAAGTTTGCCAACTAATCCTTAGAAGCCTTTTTATTAATGAGGCCTATAATTTCCTCATTTTCCATTAATTTCCTCCTCACAGGAAACCTACAACCTTTCACATTATTTTTCTCCTAATTTCTTTATTTTCATAAATAAATGTGCCAAAAATTCCTTTTTCCCTTTTAATGGCTTTGCCTTAGCCTTTGTCGATTTCCTTAGACATAAACACATCTAGTGATGCCCACTAGGATATCTTTGCCCAACATTCATCTTGGAATACGTGTCTCTTAAGCATGGTCTTATTTTCTCCTTTATTAACTTTTATTACATAGAATTTTCACCAGGGTTGCTACAATTTTAATGGTATTAATGATATAATTGAGGAATACAAATTTACCTTTGGTGATAGTCGGACCATATACATTGGATAAATGACAAGAGTGCCCCATGACAATAATTTTTAAATGAATGGTATTAATGTGAAATAAGGAAAGCATATTGGTAACCGTAATATCCTGGCCATTCCATATGATATCCAAACCTCCAGAATGCCCTTGCACATCTATCATAGTTGCTTGACATTTTCTTCCTCATTTGCTAATTATATCGGTAAGAACCTCAATGGATATTTTTATTGCTCAGATCATCATTATTGAGGGGTTTTCTACATATCATTTCTCTTTTAGGATCCTTTGTTGTCCTCTACAATTGAGATTGCATTAAATTATTTTCATGATTGATATTTGATAGATACATAGAATGGTTCCATGATAATCCTAACACATCATGAGTTGACCAACATACCTCTTAATTCATCCAAGGATTGTAGGTTACTCTTGATACCTCTTTTCTTCTCATCCTGATGGGGTTTACTTTAATCTTTTAGTGAATGATTTTGAATGGTAAGTTGTCCATTTTTTATTGCTCATGAATTTGATTTGGAAACAACATGTTGATATTGTAGATAAGTGTTTCCCAAAAGGAAAATTTGGTGTTTCGGAAGTGTACGTGGAACTTTTGCTTACAATGTAATAGTGATTTTTGGTAAGTTTAGTAAGTCAAGATCTATTTCCTTTGCTTGAACCGTGACTAGATTTGGCCCCTCCAACATTGTAGAGAGATAGGTAGGAGCCAAAGGCAGCTAGTTGGAGGATTTAGGAGGAGGTCGAAATGAAGAAGAGGGAGTTATCAACGGGGGAAACAAAGAGGAATTCATAGAAGGGGGTACATCAAAAGATAGGGTAGGACCCAAAGCATCTTTTATTTTAAATTTTCGTGGTCGCTCAATTGATAGGAGGTCAGAGGGATCAAGTGAGGAAAACAACTGACATTGGTTTGTCTCCTCACCTTTTTCCTTTGATGTCTTCGGATGTGAAGGGGGGCTTTCCAAAATTTATGTTCTACCAAGATGAATCCATCATTTTCTTTACATGAATATGGGTAAGAGTTGAAATTTGTAGTTACCAAATGAAAAATTTAGTATAAATTGCCACATTCATGGCACAATTGACATCTAAATGGAATATGCCCGTAATCAAGAGTCTACTTCCATAATTCATCATGGCACTAGATATATATTGATTCAAGCATGGGTTCAAAATTTTTCATATAAATGTATATTTGGGCATATAATATATATCTTTCTTACTTGGTCGCTTCAAAGACTAACAAATTGTCCCAGGGAATTCCCAATTTTAGAAAGGGTTTCTTCATCGAAAAAATCATGCAAAAAAAGGTACATCGAGATCCCTACAAGTGTCACAATGAGATCCTCCTTATTTGGTACAGAATGTTGAGTCAGAAATCATAAATAGAGTTAAGCTCAGTTAAAGAAATATGGTCCACTCAAATTCTCAGTTATGATTGTCTAAATTAGTGAACATTATAGTGAAATAACACTTGGGTAGGAATTTGAGCTTGATATGTCCTTCAGGTTTCCACTTATTGTACACCCAATAGAACATGGCTTCTTCTAATGCAAAAATGCCTAAAAATTTCCCAATAAGCACATGATCCGACATATATTCTATATACTCACAAATTCAATCCAAGCATACCTCAAATTTGGGATCTATGGAGGTTTTGGGAAAACACTCTTTGGTCATCATTTGCCAGGACGAACTCTAGATTGTTAATTTTTTTGTTGATATCTGTTTGACTTTGAGCTTGATAACTTGGGGTTGGATTCTGAAGATCAATCCATAGTTTTAATCCTTGAAATAATCCTACTAGAAGAGGGAGTATTTCTTGGTCCATTGGCATTTACCATGAGAAGAGCAATTGGAAAGGGAACCAAATCTACTACGACAACTAGGGTTTGTAGAAAAATGAACTATGGTGTTTAACATCTATTTAAATATTTTTAATTACACATTATAAAAAATAAAAAAAATTATTTTATTCTTTAGAATTTTTAAATAAAAGAATTTAATACCTTTTATAATTTTATAATGAAAAAATGCATTACTTTATTTTGTTTTTATATAATAAAATAATGAATTTGAATCATCTATATATATATATCTATATATATATACAATAGTTAATGATGCGGTGTTCTAGTATGCTACTTTATATTGAACATGTCAACAATTTGAAAAAGTATGGAACACAAATTTAGTAATAAGGGTGGATGTGGCTTAGACTGAAGTGATTTGGCTGAAATGAATCTAGGTTATCAAATTGAAAATTAGCCCATAAATTAACAAACAAATTAACCAAAAAATATATATATTAATATTATAAAAAGTGGGTACTTTTAAACTTATAAACTAATAAAAAAGTTAAAAATAGTAAATATTGTTATAAATAATAATAATATTAATAAATATAATATATAAATATAAAATTTTAATTATAAAACTAAATATTGAGACAAATAAAATTGAAAAAACTAAAATTGCTTCTTCTTGGCTAAGATATTGTCTTCCTTGGACGTAAGGAAATAGGTTAATGGCCCAAGATCTTTAGGCATATAATATGAGTGAAATCCTACCCCCTTGTGGACAACCAACAGTTAATTCCAAGTGGCATGGTTTTTCTTGAATAACAATGACGAGTTAGCTTGCATTTGTGTATAATAACCAATGATAGTTGTCCCCACTATTGTTTTGACAACTGAGTTTGGCTTTTGAGCATGCGTTTGATGTCTTCCAAAGTGGAGAAGACATGGTATCTATCCACTTTCTTATCCTTAAGAACCAGAAACAACAAAGCTTTCATTTGTGAGTGAAAAGTGATTGAATTCAAGTATTTATTCTTGCTGCCTCTCGTCTGACTATGAGGAACACATGATGACATATTCTCTAGGATCTATTGAATTAGAATGGGATTGATGCTCAATCCCTGATTTTGTCTCTATCTTCCATATTTCCTTTGCCATATTTGGTGGAATTTCATTAAATTAGGTGGCAACCAAATAATGGGAAAAAAAATCTTGCCCTTCACTACCCCTATTAGGCACTGCCACCTCCCCCTCCATCTACAATGAATTATTTGTCTTGGAAGCATAGTTGTGATGCTAAGGGTACACCTGAAGCACCCACTAGATATAAAGTGACCTACAAATTAATAAGAGAAGAAACTAGATGAACCCACTTTAGGACCCGACCTTAAGCCAATTATGTCATACCCATAACCCTAGACATAAGTTTTCGACTAAACCATGCTAGTAAAAGAGACAAACAAGGAATCACTACTATTAACAAACATCCCACACCTGGAAACCATGAGACATCGAAATATACTCAGATATAACATAAGAACCCAGATGCTAGTGTAAACAAGGTAACCAAACAACCAATTACCAAGAATCACTACATAGTACCAATATAATTCACACATAAAAACCCTTTAAGTTTCATTACAACTTCCACTTCTTGTATCAAAGCATCCAGAAGAGAGTAAGTCTAGGGACAATTACATCAATAGACAAAGAATGTATGTTGACATCTAATAGCTACCTAGAACTGAACTACAATGAACATATGTACTAATCCTAATCAAATAGATCCAAGAAAAAAAAAAAAAAACAAACGAACTAAAAAATAACAAAGGACAAAGGCATGATAATTCGCACATGAATAATAATTTGGCAACATCACTAGCCCAACATAATGCCTAGAACGTTGTTGCCATAAAAAAACACCAATGCTACAAGAGCTCCATTGTAACGCCCAAGACACCTAAAAGCCTCTTTCCTCAAATATAATCTGACGCCGAGGCTCTGATTTCACACCTATCTCAAAAAATACAAATTACCAACAAAGGGAGGCTATGGACCAATCCTCACCTCCTCTCCAACCTTCACCAACATGCTCTAGAAACTTTATATTGCCTTAAATATATAGAAACTACAAACTATTGGAATTCATGCCACTACATGTGGGGGAAGGTTGCGCCCCTCTCAGATTTAAAGGCACCTTACCTTTAGGAGGTGGCAGGTAGTACCCCCAAAGCCTTTGTCTCTTCCCAATTAACTCCCATATTAGGAGGATATATAAATATAATATATTAATTATAAGAATATATATATATATATATATATATATATATAGAGAGAGAGAGAGAGAGAGAGAGAGATATATATATATATATAGAGAGAGAGAGAGAGAGAGATATATATATATATATATATATATATATATATATAGATATATAGATATATATATATATATATATATATATATATCTATATATATCTATATATCTATATATATATATATATAATATTAATTATAAAAATAAATACGAGATCATTAACTTTGAAATGTTGAAAAAAAATTCATCAACAGTCATCCCTTTACCATATCTAAGTAATCATCCCTTTGATAGGTCATGAAAACAATACAATGGAGGATTATATATAAGATTATAGTTAGCATTAAGTGAGATACAAGAAGGTTGTTGTGATAGTTAATGACCTTTTAAGGAAATGAGTTGAAATGAAGACTCAAACATAAAAATTAAAGTTCTTTTATGGAAGCTTTTTTATATAACATCAATTTAAATAATTTGGGAATTTGGAGAATGGAATTCGCAAGCAATTCTAGGATTTTTTCTATCCTTGCTTCAGTCCTACATGTTGGTGACATTTTAGAGTTCACACCACAACTCAAGGGTTTGCAATGGAAGGTAGATGATGAATTGTAGTTTCTCATAGACATGAAATGTGGTAATGGCATAGCTTGTGGAACCCTTCCAGATTGTTGGGTTGTGTTATATTCTTTCCACAACTAGCCCACATAGTTAACCGGGGGGTTAGAGGGGGGGAAGAGCCCCCCCTTTGTTATGCCGATTATGCTGCGAGGGGGTCATAGGGGGTTTGAGTAGGGTGGGTAACTCCCCTCTATGGGGTTCGGGGCAGCGCCCCAGGGAAATTTTTTGGGTGGACCTACCTATGGTTTTTGTGCATGGTTTTCACAAATGGTTTTGGACACGATGATTTTCGATCCATGGTTTTGGACGCGATGGTTTTTTAGTCCATGTTATTGGATGCTTCGGCCTGTATAAATATGTATTGTAACATTGAAAGGAACATAATGAAAAATCAATTTGGTAGTCCTAGTTTTGGGATCCAGGGGAAACTGTCTCGTATATGTGTTTTATATGTTATGCTCTCACATTTTTTATTTTCTTTGTTTTAGAATTTGTATGCGTGTAGTTTTTGTATGGGGTTAAAACCTACATTTGGTATCAGAGTTGTTCTGTCTTCAAGGGGATGGCTTTGTTGTTGAGGGGTTTTGCTCGGGCCTGTGGTAGACCCTGTTCAGTGTGAGATCTGCAGGATTGATTTTAGTGGTGAAAGAAGATGGCAAGCAGTGGAAAGATAGAGATCGAGAAATTTAATGGTTAGAGTTTTGATTTGTGGAAACTCAAGATAGAGGATCTATTGGTCGATAAAGATTAGTGGATCATAGTAGATACAGGTTCTAAACCAATGGGAGTGTCCGATGAAGAATGGAAAAATTTGGATCGGAAGGCAAAGAGCACAATACGATTGTGTGTCTCAGATTCAGTATTACTGAATGCATCAAGGGAAGCTACAATGAAGGCTTTGTGGGACAAGTTAGGGACTTTGTACCAATCTGCGTCTATGGTGAATAAAATGTTCCTGCAGAAAACGATGTATAACCTGAGGATGAAAGATGGAGACTCGGTGATAAAGCATCTGAACGCATTTAATACTATGGTAAGTCAGTTATTGTCTGTTGATATTAAAATTTCAGATGAAGATAAGTGCATCAGTTTGTTGTGTTCTCTACTAGATTTGTGGGATAGTCTGGTTATTGCAATAGGTAGCAATGCAATTGCCTTGTAGTTTGATGAAATAATCTCATCCTTGCTAATGGATGAGATGAGATGAAAAAATATGGAGAGATAGAATGGTGATGTCTTGTCTAAACAAGGATGGTCCCAGAACAGAAACAAAAATAAGTAATCGAGTGGGAGATCTAAATCTAGAGTGAGATCAAATCTCCAGGAAAACCTATAAAGGTAGTTTGCTGGAAATACGGAAAGGAAGGGCACTACAAAAGGGACTGTAAATATAAAGCTCCTAACAAAGGAAAAGGATATGATGATGCTCCTTCTACAAAAGCGAAAACCACCCCAGATGAAGGTGAGGATGTGTACTTGGCTTCTTCAAGTACATATATAGATCATGAGGCATGGTTGATTGACTCAAGTGCATCCTTTCACTTCACTCTCCATCGAGAGTGGTTTTACAAGTATGAGAAATATGATGGTGGTGATGTCTTCTTATGGGATGACAAGAAGGCTAGAATCATTAGTCATGGAAAATTAAAGTTGAAGTTGCAAGGTGGAAGGGTTAGAACACTTCCGGGTGTTCTGCATAGTCCTACATTGGCTAGAAATTTGATTTTCATAAGCAAGCTAGATGATGCAAGTGTAAAAATAGTGTTCGAGAAGGAGACCTACAAGATGGTTTGGGGAGCACTCATATTGATACAGGGAGTTCGGATTGGAACTCTGTACAAGCTGCAAGGTAGCATTGTTTTTTATGGGTGCAATAGTTTTGTGGTTCCTGAAAGTGGAGCAGAAAATCTAGTGGTCTCTAGAGAGAATACCATGTTGTGGCATCAAAGGCTTGGACATACTGGAGAGAAGGGCCTTCAAATACTTCATGGTAAAGGTATGGTAGAAGCTATGTGTAATAGTTCTCTGGATTTTGATTTCTGTGAAAATTGTGTATATGGGAAGCTAAATCGAGTGAGTTTCCCCTCTAGTGGTAAGAGGGAAAAATAAATATTAGAGCTTGTGCATAGTGATGTGTTCGGACTTGTGAAGGTTCCATCACTGGGTAAGTCTGTGTACTGTGTATCATGTATAGATGACTTCTCAAGGAATACATGGATATATTTCCTTAAGAATAAATCTGAAGTCTTTGACAGGTTTAAAGAATTTAAGGCTCTGGTGGAAAACTAGACAAAGAAGAAGAAAAAGGTGTTGAGGTTAGATAATGGTGGAGTGTTTTGCAGCAAAGAATTTGAATAATTCTATAAGAAATGTGGTATAGCACGACAGAAGACTACTCCATACACACTTGAACAAAATGGAGTTGCAGAAAGAATGAACAAGATGTTGATGGAAAGGGCAAGAAGCATGCTTAGTGGTGTCAGGTTAGGACAGGAATTCTAGGCAGAGGTAGTTGAGACAACATGTTACTTGGTCAACAGATCACCTTCATTAGCGTTAGAGGATAAGACTCCACAAGAGGTATGGACTAGTAAGAAACCCTCTCTTTAACATCTGAGGGTATTTGGATGTGATGCATATGTACATGTTCCAAAGGAGAAAAGAACCAAGTTGGATAGTAAATCTGAAAAGTGCATCTTAATTGGGTATAAGGATGGTTAAAAGGGTTATAAGCTTTGGAACCCAGTAACTGGGAAGCTTGTGTACAACCAAGATGTGGTGTTTAGAGAGGTGAAAGATGTTATTAAACATGAAGTCCCATCAAAGGAACCTGAGAAGATAGAGTTTGAGCTAAAGAAGGAAGAATCAAACTCTACAGAAGAGGAGGAATAAAAATATGAAGAGCCACAAACTCCGGGTGTAAGAAGATCAATTCGAGAAAGAAGGAAGCCATAAACGTATAGCCCATCTAGTTTTTGTTCAAATTTTGCTCTATCTATTACTAATGATGATCCCAGAACTGTGAAGGAAGCAGTAGATTTAGAGGATGGAAAACTCTGAAAAGAGGTCATGGTTGATGAAATGGCATCTTTGCACAAAAATGAAGCTTGGGATCTGGTGGAGTTGCCGACTAGAAGGAAACCCATTGGTAGAAAATGGGTGTTCAAGAAGAATATAAATGCAGAAGGAAAGGTGGAGAAATACAAAGCTTGGTTGGTAGAAAACGGTTATTCCCATGTGCTAGGAATTGATTTTGGTGATATTTTTTCTCCTGTTGCCAAGGTAGATTCTATTAGATTACTTCTATCTATTGTTGCTGCTTTTGATTTTGAGGTAGAACAGATGGATGTGAAGACAAGATTTCTTCACGGGTTCTAGAAGAGGAGATCTACATGAAGCAACCTGAAGGCTTTGTGGTGAAGGGTAAGAAATAACTGGTATGCAAGTTAAAGAAGTCTCTATATGGGTCAAAACAGTCACCAAGGATGTGGTATCAGAAATTTGATACATTAATACAGGGACTTGGCTTCACCAGAAGAAAAGCAAATCATTGTGTGTATTTTAAATTAATTGGTGACCGTGTTATTTATCTGGTCTTGTATGTGTATGATATGTTGCTGGTTGGAAATGACAAAGAAATTATCCAAGATTTGAAGACCCAATTGTCCTCCAAATTCGACATGAAAGATCTTGGTGCTGCAAACTATATTTTGGGCATGTAAATTAAAAGAGATCAGGCAAAGAGGAAGCTCTGGCTAAACCAGAGGAAGTATGTTGAGATAATACTGCAAAGGTTTAATATGCAACACAATAAACCAGTGAAGGTTCCTATTCCTATAGGTGTGAAGTTATCTGTTGAACAGTGTCCCAAGACACAAGAAGAGGAAGAGGACATGTCTCGTGTTCCATATGCTAGTGCAGTCAGTAGCCTAATGTATGAAATGTTCTGTACTAGACCAGACATTCCACATGTAGTGGGAGCATTGAGCAGGTTTATGTCAAAACCAAGGAAGGAGCACTGGACAACAGTGAAGTGAGTTTTCAGGTATTTGTGTGGCACTAGTGATTATGGTTTGTGCTACCAAGGAAGACCAAGATTGGATAGAGTGTTAGATATTCGTGGCTTTGTTGATGCAGACTGGGCTAGAGATCTTGATCAGAGAAGATCTACAAGTGGGTATGTATTCAACCTATTTGGAGGTGCAGTCAGTTGGATGAGTAAGAAACAATCTGTAGTGGCACTATCAACTACAAAGGCAGAATACATGGCAGCCACTCATGCAAGAAAAGAAGCAGTTTGGTTGTAGAGATTGTGTTCAAGTATGGTGTTAGTACAGGGAGCGATAAGGATAGAATGTGACAGCCAAAGTGCAATTTTCTTGGTAAAGAACCTTGCTTAGCATTCAAAGGTAAAGCACATTGATGTTCAGTATCACTTTGTGAGGGATATGATAGAATACAAAAGGGTGTTGCTGGTAAAGGTGGACACTTCGAAGAGTATTGCATATGCATTGAAAAATTTTGTGAGCTCTGAGAAGTTCTCTTGGTGTAGAGAAACAATGGGTGTTTCGGGGCTAGATAAATGACTAAGCTCTCCTGTGGCCCCCTGTGGAAAGAAAACAACAAGTGGGAGAATGTTGGGTTGGGTTATATTCTTTCCACAACTAGCCCACATAGTCAACCGGGGGGTTAGAGAGGAGGCAGAGCCCCCCCTTCATTGCGCCGATTCATAGCGGGGGGATCACAGGGGGTTTGAGGGGGCCAGGTAGCCCCCCTCTACAGGGTCCAGGGCAGCACCCTGGGGGAAAAAAATTTGGACCCTATATTAGGTTGGGCGGACCTACCTATGGTTTTTGTGCATGGTTTTCGCACATAATTTTGGATGCGATGCTTTTCAGTCCATGGTTTTGGATGCGATGGTTTTTCGGTCCATGGTATTGGATGCTTCGGCATGTATAAATATGTATTGTAACATTGAAAGGAACATAATGAAAAATCAATCTGGTAGTCCTGGTTTTGGGATCCAGGGGAAAATCTCTATGTATATGTGTTTTATGTGTTATGCTCTCGCATTGTTTATCTTCTATGTTTTAGAATTCGTATGCAAGTAATTTCTGTATGGGGTTAAAAACTATATAGATAACTTGTGATGGGGGATAATGAGAATTTTCTACTTCAAACTGCACGTCTATTTTTTGGGCAAGAGATTGGTCTTCTGTGTAGAGTTGAAATGCCTTGGGTTCATCCAAATTCCATAAAATTATCATTTCTATATTCATTCTAATCTTGTTATAATTTTTAACTATTTTCCAACTAACTTTGCTTTATTTTATTAAATCCTTTTTTTTCCATTTTATTATTATTAGTTAACTTCTATATTCTTTGGCCCTTTATTTAACTTTAATTCCTTTTTAAATTATATTTTTTGAACTCAATACCCCTTAGAATTATTTGTATGGGATTGGTCCTAAACATTATTATAAACTAATTATTAATTACTTTCTCAACCTATGATTAATTATATATATAGGCATGTATGTGTATATATATATATATATATATATATATATATATAATAATTATTAAATAATTTAAATAAGTAAATATATTATCCTTTTAATTCTAACCATTAACCCTAACTTTCATCTTAATAACCGAATATTTTAACTTTAATCATAGAATATATATATTTATATATTTAACCTTAAAATTATTTTAACTAACTTCCATAAAAATAAACTAACCATTAAATTATTATTGAATAAAAAACTAGTCATCTTATTATTTTAATCATAATATATATATATGTAGAATACCAATAATAATTATTTTATAAATTGAATAAAATAAATAAATAAATATACTATCAAACCAACCATTTAATCCTACCTTATATATATATATATATATATATATATATATATATATATATATATATATATATTAATTTTAAATAAATAGACAGATTCCCTTTTTATAACCATCCTTTTTACCGAATTCAATTGATTTCCTTAAAAATAGTAAATAAGAATTTGACCTGGTCCTAAGGTCAAAATTAGCCGTTAATTTAGCCGTTGGAGTCTCTGCTCAAACTATTTATCATGCTAAGCTGGATCTGTTGCTTCAACTTGTCCTGACGATGAACCACACTAGTTGGTTCGAAACGCGTCGACAAATGATATTCCATGTGATTTTCGCCGAAGAATCTTTCTTAAATCCATAAGATGTTTCAAAATTTTCTTATATCTATCATATGGATGACAACTTTGTTTTTACATGTTCATGTAACTATTTACAATCTTTTGAGTTGTATTTCATCTCCCTGTTTTCACGAGAATGGGTAGCCTATTATCTTAGGGTATTATGGGATATGTCTAATGCTAGAGCAAGATGAATCCCCTAGAAAGTTTTTTCCTAACATGGATTTTTTGTACCCAAGGCATGCCATTTCAAATCCAGAGGAGTTTTACATGGTTTTTCTTCACTCAAAACATAGTATATCAATAGAAAAAACTAGATCTAAAGGAGAGTTTCTACATTTCTGTCAAAATATTAAATAGGAACACCCTCCATTTCTATTTCTTTTTAACAGATTATGTTCTATATGTAAAATAAAAGCTAGAGCATCAAATTGGTAGTCCAGTATCACTGTAATGCCTATTACATGAAGCGAAGCAACTAAGGTATTTTTATCCATTGAATGTGTATGGAATTTCAAGGAACTCCACAATTATCATGATTGTGAGGATTTGTGGTGGAGCTTCAATTACAAGACAACTAAAGGGCTCAAGACCTTACGAGGACATTGTTGGATCCATAAACCCCATGGGTGGGGCACCAAGTTTTAAAAAACTTAATGACTCAGTTTCATTCAAGGATGTGATGAAAAGGAAGGCTTCAATTCCTATATCATTCACAAATTATGTCAGGACCATAGATTGTTGAACAAATAGAATAGACCCCAACTACAAAAGTAAGAAATACAAAAGTAAACTCGCTTGTTTTCTTACCTTAAATCCAAGGATATAATTTGTAGGTTTAATGGATTTTAGACTATATTTGAAGATTTACATTAGTGGGTGTTTACTTCATGGACACCTAACTACAATATATACTTATATTTAAAAGGATTTTTCATGGTACAATTTGATATATAGAAAGATGTGCAGAATGCCATAAATGAGGGGCCTTGGCTTTAGGATAGGGAAGGGCTCTTCATCACGCCATGGTTCCCATATTTTGATGCCACAAGCATGGTGATCACAAGAATTCCAGTATGGGTGAGATTACCAAATCTCTCTTCATTTTCGACATCATCACGTCGTCAAAGATATTAGAAATATTTTAGGAAAATTCAAAGATATGGAATTTGATAAAAATGAAAAATGTATCTTCACCTTTGTTAGAATTTTTGTAGAGATAGATCTCATTGAGGGTCTAACTAATAATATTTTTTTGAAACATAAAAACTTTTAGTGGACCAAAGTCCTATATTATGAGAAAAAGACATTGAGATGTCGAATGTGTCTAACAAGAGATTTGCAGAATTCTTACCCGTATGAAAAAAAAAAATCCAAAAAGGAAAAAGAGGCAAGCACATAAACCCGAGGGATGGAAGGTTCTTGACCCTCTCTCTTATGAAGAAGAATAATAGGAGAATATGGAGGATGATCCATAAAAGAAAACATATGAGCAACATGATAACTAGGAATATGGAGGTGGCATGGACCACTCAAAAAGCATTACCCAAATACAAATGGGTACTAAAGGGATAGAGATCAAAGAAACATAGCAACAAAAAGAGGAAACACACAATGAAACATGTATGGAACTCACATAGATGAGAGATCAAACTCACACAAAGAGATTCCTTCTCAAGGTATTGGAAAATAATTGGAAAAAGTAATAGCTAAACCAACCCATGAGGTTTGGCAAATGGCCTAGAAAAATAAATGAAAAAAGGGGATGTTCGAGAAAAAAGAAAGGTAAAAAGGAGAAGTTAAGTGATTTTTATCACACTTAACCACAAAAAAATTACATCTAAATTTTTATTGTTTTTTAATTTTTATTTCTCATCAATAGAAACGATGACATGAATAAATGCTTAACACTATATACATAATGTAATTTTGTCTCTTGTTTTTAGGTTGAATAAATTATGATTTTTTCTTTGGAAAAAAATAATTTAGGCATTAAGGAATTTTCTAAAATATTATTATTATGGATGACCCATAAGGATTTAAACCTTTATTTCATGTTTTGCGTAATGCTTTATGGCAGTGCAACTAGTAATTGAGTTGTCGCTTATGGGATTGGAATTTGTTTAATTGAAAAAAACATTCAATTAAAGTTTCTAAAAATGTTAATATTTTTTTTTTGAAGATTATTCGATTCACTCATTATAAAATATATAAAGGAAATAATGATGTATTAATTTTTTGGTGTCTTGTTCTACTTTGATATTGATTTAAACATTTCAGTTTATTTTGACTTTGAGATGATACTATGATTGTTATATTACTTTTAAAGGACATAAATATTGATGATACAAACATTTTTTTTAACTTGAATAATATAATTAATTTATATTTATATATATATAGATATATATAGATGGAATAATATGGTATTCCTTTCTTATCTAATTTATTTTTTATTTTACTGTGTGATAACAGTGGTATCAAAGCTCAGAATTAGGTGTTAAGTTTTATTCCATCTGCATATTATTTAGTTGGTCCTCTCTTCCATACCATATTGTTTCTTTGTGTACAGTACAAAAATTCCTTTAACAATGGTTTTTGGGCATATTCCACTCCATGAAAATTGTATCCCTCCTCAATGGACTATGGTTTATATTTGATTTTGTTGAAGGTTCTTTTTGTGTGAGCTATGGATGTGTCTATTATGGAGATAAGTGTTCAAACTTGTGAGGATGGTTATTAGAACCCATAATTCTATTCAAAGCTTTTCTAAGTATTGCTTGTTATAGTATTAAACATGCCAACTAAATGTTACTTAATGATGGAAATGTTATTCTTTCCTCTAATATACCTAGCAATATAGAGCTCATAAAATTCTCCAAAATAAAAGAAAAAGGTGAAAACTAAAGTCAAACTAGAATACAAATGAGTATTGATCTATCAATTGTTTAAATGGAAGATAGGGGAGCGGAGAAGTGCTCTTAAATAGAAACATGTGCCATTTGAAATCCAAAATGGTGTTATCTAGAAAATGATCATTGGTTGCATGCCTACTATTAGGCCCTTAGCTTTAAGTGCACCCAAAGGCTCACCCAAAGATGGCCATGATGGTCCATGCTGACTCAAAGTGGAAAGAAAAGAAAAGTTAGGCGAAGTGGTGCGACAGGATGCCTGCATGAAGGTGAGCAGCCCCCACTGAGACAACTTCTAAAAGATGGTGAGATGAGCACCCAACCGGGCACCGATAAGACCCATTAACAAGTTGGGATATTGTACATGTCCAGGTTGCACGAAGGAAACTGACACTGGGAACGACACATTGGTAGGCGCGTGCACAACTCGGGTGATCGGTGAGAAGGAAAGAAGAAAAAAATCATTGGACATTGTGTCAAGCACACGACATGGAGAAAGATGCCCTTGGGTGCTCCCACATGAAGGCGAGGCTCCCAAGAATTGACATGGGCCTTGTGCAACATGCATGAAAAGTGATGGGTGGACGCAAGGGAGTTGGGAGGGCATTTGCCCATGGAATGGGCACTCCAACCACAAGAAAAATTTAAACAAAGGGTCTACTCAATGTATTGAAGGGGCTTCACCTTGAATTAATGTTCGGGAAAGGATGCATATAAATGGAGAAAAGTGCGCATGAGTTGAGACCACCAAGCAAGTCACAAGACCAGAAGAAGAAAGACAAAAATGAAGGGAACCAAGGGCATAGAACCACAGTGAAGGAAGCCTAAATCATAGGTCATACGTTCCCAGGTCACACAATGGTGATTGACATGGAGCATGGGTGTCACGCCCCTATCCTAGTGGTAGTATTTCACCCACACATAGGTGAGTGCGACACTGCTACACTTTTTATTTTCACCCATACTTAAGTGTACGGACTATGCCTAACCAAAAAACTTCAAGTGTTATTATCACAATGGAAATAAACTCTTCAATTAATCATATCATCATTATACATGCACAATGGACATCATCAACACATCATCATATGTGGGAGGGGAAACTCCCATAAGTTAGAGTCTGCCCAATATCAGTATATATATAAATTTTGTAATTCAATTGTACATAAAATCATATAATTTGGTGCTACAAACAAGCATTGGTGTACACACCTTTATTTTACAAAACTATGCTTGCAAAATTCTCAAGTCATGCCACCGTGCACGCTTTCCTGAACTATTGAACTTCCCATGACACTTTCATGCCTACCATTCATCGTTTTGTCCCACCTATGTCATTGGCACTCCTTGTTCAACCTTTCCCGCATTTCACCACACTTGGCACCCTATCATGCCCTCTCGTGCACCCCTGAACTCTCTCATTCACTCCATCGCAACTAGGCCTAGATCCCCTATTCACCAGTGTTGTTGCAACTTAGGTCATTACCCACACCTGCCTCTCCGAATGCGGTGTTGTGTCGCCCTACCTGTAGCTCGCTGTAGCGTCTTGAGACACCCAACTACTTAGTGCCCAACTCTTGGTCGGTTCCGCTCGTCCAACTTGCATTCAAGGCTGTTAACTCAACCCTACTGCACTATAACAACCTATTTCACTATCGTTCGGTTTGATAGAAGCCCCAACCCCACCTTGCCAACTATGTTCCTGTGCCTACACTCCGCCTGTGGCTTTGACCCTCCTTTGTTATGTGAATTCTGTGTTTTCTCTCACTTATCTTGGTCTAGTTCGATGATGTTTGAATGGCCATCATTCATCTCCAATATGTATGTGTGTTACCATGTGGTAACACTAAGGGTCGTGACCTTTCGCTTGTCATTCAGGTTGGCCCATCCTCCATTTGCACATCAGCCTACCCATGTATATATTTCGGCCCAACTCATATAAACTATGTTGTTTCCCTCTATCGTGTGGTCGTTCAAGCCGGCCCATGCCACCCCTCACCTAGCTCGTCGGTCTGCCCACTCACTCATCCACTGTCACAAAACCCGTTGGTCACTCCACGTACTAAGTTTGGGTGTGCCCATCACATATTGTGTCCACTCACCCATTAGGCCCCTTGCCTAGGTGCACGCCCGCTTGAATGCCCAACTTGAGTTGCCTAGTATGACCGCCTATCATACACTCCCATTGCACTTCCTCATCATACAACTCATCGTACACTCCCGTCACACATCTCATCAGATGACCCGGTCTCATAAAACTGAAATTCAACCTTTGAGTTGTCTTTAAATGAATGTATTAACCTGAGTCACCTTTAACTGAATGTAGGCACCCATCGCACTTCCATTGTGAGCACATGCATTTAACACGATCGTTGGTTTTTTTACTTTCTTAGATGATCAACAACTCGAGGCCCTGACATCCTCCACCACTTTGAAAATGTTGTCATCCTTGACAAAACCATCTCAACGACCTTCATCGCTAATACATATCCATATATTTAGGCACCCACATAGCTCCACCCATTACCTACTCCATGCTCCAATATCATCAAATTATACAATAAAATCATGTGTTGGATCCCCCTGTGATGGTGATTAGTTGGGTAGGTAATCCAACTGTAACATCACCTCCATAAGAGCACATGCTCCTCACATCATCATGACTATGTTCACATCTTGTTGTCAATCGATTCCATCTTTCCCCATGTGTCTACTCTTAAATCATAAAGAGGACTCACTGCCATGTGTAGAAGAAAATTAGCCTCATCCTCATGTCAATCTAGAAAGAGGGAGGGGATGGGAAAGTCGATGGCTCTCCATCCTCCTTCTCCAATAACTCAATCCATATATCCAGATACTCCTCTTCCAATCCCTACATGTATGCTTCCCAAATCTCTTCTTGAGTCTCTGGTCTAACATCCTTATTCCCTTCCACTTCCTCTATCCCGCCTTTCAAATCCAAGATACTATCAGACAATGCTTTGATAACCTATGACTGCTCCACGATTTTTGTCTCTGCAGTAGAAAATATCTCATAGACTTCTTCATCTCTCTTTATGTCCTCCACATTCATCGTTGTCAATTTACACCCAACTGTCATAGCTACCACAGTTGGTACCCCCAAAGGTTCATCATCCCATTCGTCATAAACGTAAAACTTCTTCATATGTGGCACCAACATAGGCTCATATTGTTTCAAAAATTCCATACCGAATACTGTCTCATAGTCATCCATCTGCACAATTGTGAAGTCGATCTTTCTACGCCACTCACCAATGTTTACATCCACATTCTCTACCATGTCAATGACTTTATCTGGTGGAGAGTTCCTTGCTTTAAGACGACCTTGGGCTAGTGAGAACTTCAACCCAACTCTCCCCGCAGCTTCCTCCCCGATAAAGTTATGAATCACAACATTGTCCACCATAGTGAGAAAACTGCCTTGCCCAACCTTCATGCTAACATACTGCAACTTTTTCCTCTCAGGATTTCACCTTAGGACAACCTCCATGGCCACTGCAGCTCCCAAAATATGCATCACCCCAGCTGATGGTTCGTCCTTTTTCTTCTTTTCAATGGTTTGTACTGCTGCAACCACCATCGGTCTAGAAGGACAATTATTCACCATGTGGTTCTCTCCACACAACCAACATTTCAAAGGCTTCTTCGTCTTTGACTTGTCATTCGATCTCAAATTCTCCTCCTTTGTAGATTTCTCTTTTGGCCTATCAAACTTCTTCTTTCTCTCTTCAATCCCTTCATCATAATGTTCTACCATCCTATCAATTGCAGCAAATGCTTCCTCTAGAGTTTTGATCTTTTTCCTCTTCGCCTCATTGCATGCCTAAGGTTTCAATCCTATAATGAAATTGAATACCTTATCTTTATCCACCATATCGGGTAGTTCGAAGACCACACTCGAAAATTCTTGTTGATATGTCGGTAGACTCCCTGTTTGTTTAATATACTTAATATTCGTCCTTGCATCCCAAGTTTCATCTTGTGGGCTAAAATGAGTCTGCAAATATTTCCTCATATCGTCCCAAGTAGAGATATCATTAGCATCACCATTGTCAATCTGATCCAACTTTCGTCTCCACCACATCTTAGCATCCTTAGTAAGGAATTAAGCAACTACCTTCACCTAGGCTTCATCATCAAGAATCCCCAAGTGCTCAAAGTATTTCTGCATATCCCATAAGAAATTGCCAAGTGCTTTGGAACTCCTCATCCCATCATAAGAATCATGTTCCTTGACTTTCACATGAGAAGCCCGTCCAATTGGTCCCTACTCAACTACTTTCTTCAAAACAGTTATCTCATTCTGAGCATCGTCAAGATATTTCTGCAACTTCAAGATTTCATCCAAACCTTGATCTCTTGAAGCCCCAATGTTCTTAATTTCGTTCTCTATTTGTGCATACTACCACTCAGTATACTCGTACCGAACCTTGATATTTTCTTGTGTTTCTTCCAACTTCATGAATTTATCTTGAAATTCATCATTCTCAGCTTCCCACAAAGCTACCTTCAAATCAAGCTCCTCCATACGGTCCAATACCCTATCCTTAAAAATTGTTACGGGATCCCTGCTAGATTCACCTATCACTTGAGGTTCTTCTACATTGCCTACCATCTATTTTGTTTTTGATCTTGTTAAGCGCATACACTAATATGTTCAACTTCAACCCCACAATATATCTCTATCGAACTTATTCTTCAATGAAAGCCCTATGGAAAGTAAGCTCTAATACCAATTGTCATTCCATTATGCTAGTGGTAGTCTTTCAACCACACATCGATGGGTGTGACACCACTACACTTTTTATTTTCACCAATACTTAAGTGTATTGAATACACTTAACCAAAGACTTAGCCAATTATTACTTCAACTGTTATTATTGTAGTGGAAATAAACTCTTCAATTAATCATACCATCATTATAAGTGCACAACGGAAATCATCAACACATCATCATATGTGGGAGGGGAATGCCCATAAGTTAGAGTCTTCCCATTATCAGTATATATATAAATTATGTAATTCAATTATATATAAAATCATATAATTCAGTTTTGCCAACAAGCCTTGGCCGACACACCTTTACTTTACAAAATTGCGCCTGCAAAATGCTGAAGTCGTGCCATCGTGCATGCTTGCTCGAACTGCTGAAATTCCCACGGCACTACCGTGCCCACCGTTCGTCGTTTTAGCCAACTTGTATTCTCAACACTCCTTGCCGCATCCTGCCAACACTTGAGCACACTCGGCACCCTGTCATACCCTTTTGTGCAACCTTTAACATCCCCATTCACTCTACCACAACTCTTCTAGGATCTCTCATTCACTGGCACTGTCACAACTTGGGTCACTACCCGCATCTGCCTCTTGGCATGTGGCATCATGTATCCCTACCCGCAACTCATTGTAGCGGCTCAGGTCACCTAACTACTTGGCACCCAACTCTCGATCGGTTATGCCCATCCAGCTTGTGGTCGAGACTGTTAATGTGGCCCTGCCACACTATAACATCCCGTCGCACTATTATTCGGTTCACCGGAAACACCAACCCCACCTTGCCAACTTTGGTCTTATGCCTGTAGTTCACCTATGGGTTCATCCCTTCTTTTTTCTATGATTTTTGTGTTTTCTCTTGCTTGTCTTGGTCAAGTTCAATGATTTTTAAATGGGCATCATTCATCTCCAATATATATGCATGATACCATGTGGTAACACCAACGGTCATAGCCTTTCACTTGTTGTTCAGGTCGGCCCATCCTCCATCTGCACGTCAGCCTGTCCATGTATATATTTTAGCCCAACTCATATAAGTTATGTCATTTCCCTCTGTTGTGTGGTCGTTTAGGTCAGCCCATGCCACATCTCGCCCAGCTCATCGGTCCGCCCGCTCACTCATCCATTGTTGCACAACCCAATGGTTGCTCCACATACTAAGTGTGAGCGCACCCGTTGCACATCATGTTGAGTCACCCATAGGAACCTAACCTAGGTGCACACCCGCTCGAATTCCCAACTCAGCTTTCCTGGCATGCCCACCTGTTACACACTCCCATTGTACATCTCATCACACTTCGTCATTACACGACTCATCGCACCTCCTGTCACACATATCATCGCATGACTCGGTTGCATAAAACTAAAATTCCACCTCTGAGTCATATTTAACCGAATATATTAACCCAAGTTGCCTTTAACTAAACATGCACACTCGTCGCACTTCCGTTGTGACCGCGCACCTTTAACCGTGATCATCAGTTTTTCAACTCTCTTAGGTGCTCGCCAACTCAAGGCCCTAACAATGGGCATGACATATCGATAAGTAAATGCATGACTTTGGAAATGGGTGAGAAGGAATAAAGAAATGACTCATTAGACATCTCATCAAGCACATGACATGATGGCACACACCGTTGACTTCACCCACATGAAGGCAACGCCCTCGGGCACTGGCGTGGGCATTAAATAATGTGCACGGCAAGCGATGGGTATTTGCAGGGGATTTTGGAGGGCATTGACCTATGGCACAGGAGATACAATTGCATGACAATGTTAAAAAAAGGATCGACTCGATGTTCGTCATATTGAAGGGGTGGTGGCTAGACTTAATGTTTGAGAAAGGTTGCATATAAATGAACGAAGGCGTGCATGATTTGAGACCACCAAAAAAGGTTCAAGACAAGAAGAAAAAATAAATAATTGAGGGGAACCGAGGGCAGAGAGTCATAGTGAAGGAAGCCTAAATCACAGAAGGAAATGAGGCTCGCCTAGCTCAGCCAAGTTTGTTTTGGGCATAGATTGGAATTTCTGTTGATCTGGGTTTTTGTTGGGCATGCAGGGACTACATGACCCTTGCATTTGGTTGGAAAAAGTTTCTGAAGTTCAACCACCTTGAGGTAGCAAGTTGGTAGGGATGTAACCCAAGGTTTACCTTGTATATTGAAGTTTTAAAATATTATAACTTGATGTTTTGAAGTTAATAAAAGAAGTAACATGGATTTTTTTGTTGGGAGTTCCCTTTCCCATGTAAACTCATGTACATTGTTTACTATTGGTTATATTGTTTTCCATGTTGGTTTACTATTACTATTATAGATTGTAAATTTTGAAGAAGTAAATGAGTTGTTAGCTAAGTTAGAGAAGTGAACTTGAAGAATTGACTAAGCGTTGAATGATAAGAAGTGTTATTGTGTTTGAATGGTTTTGAAAACTTAATTCCATTAATTTCATAACTTTTTCATAAAGACACATATGTTAGAGGCGTAGTCTAGGATAGAGTAGTTAAGTGTATCAATATGAAATCTCACCAATGTCGCACACCCACGATGGTGTGACCATCATGGTGTCATGGTACCTTGGATTCTACTCAAAGCTATGAGATACTAGAGTCTAGTCGTTGTTGTAATGCAATGCATAGACAAGGTGAAAATATTTGGTTTTCTTCCTAGAGTAATTCCATTGGGTTTTTCAATAGCATTTGGGTGGAGAAGGTAGATGTGAGTGATGTGTTTTTGTAAATTGATTGGGTTGTTGATTTAACAAGTTGAGGCCATCCTCACAGAGTTAGAAGCCTTGATCAAATTATCTTGGGGACCCTTTATCACCAAACAAGTGATCATTATTGCAATAAAAAAAGTCTCTTTGTCCTTGAGTTCAAACCAACTGACTCCTAAGCATCGACCCCCCCCCCCCCCCCTTCTTTTTTTTTCTACATGGCCATGGTTCATTGGATGTGCTAGCATATTTTATGAGATCGTGGTGATCCTTGTATGATTTTATGAGTAGTATTATAAATACAATTGAAGGGAAATCCAATGAGTTACTGGTGAGTAAGGGTCGGACCATGTGTATAATTTCTTGTAGATTCACAAGCTCATGTAATCTACTAAAACAAGAGACAAGAATCTACTTCTAATATTTACAGCGAAAGCCCATAAAGATTGAGAAAAAAAATAATCAATAGAGGAAGAGAAGCAAAGGCACATAACACAATAAATATCCGGGGAAAGCCATAAATCAAAAACCCACTATCCGATTTGTATTAATTATCAAAATCAAGATGAAATTACAATGCTTGTTCTCTCTACAACAATCCCAGCACTCAACAAATTCAATCTCCAACTCATAAGTAAGTTTAAGGCCAAATCTTAGCCTCTTCACAAGCTCTCCAAGTCTCTATTCCAACGTGTCATCGGTCAAAGAATTCAGATGAATATAATATCATCTGCTCAACCTTGAACTCAGCCTGCACAAATATTTCCTATCCTCTTCCTCGTGACTTCCTTTAGCCAATACTTAGCCAAATTTCCAAGCCTCCAAGCTTCTAATTCTTTTCACAATTCTTGAAAGAATTAGCCCATATTTAAATGGAAATCCTCACTACGCAATCCTCAACTGATTGCATGCATGATATTTACAACTCAGTAAATCATACAACTAATAGTACATTGTCCCTGCACTCTAGTCTCAATTGGGTCTTTCTTAAAATCGACATGCATGAGTTTTTGATGAGGGAATATTCAGTTAACTGGAGTAGCACTAGTTAAGTGCACTAATGCATCAACTAACTATTAACTAACTATTAGTTCCTCAAATAGTTTGGAACTAATTTAACTTAACTTAACTCAATAAACTGAGTTAACTAATTAGCACTCATACTTTCAACCTGGACCCCTATAATATAGGGAGACCATATACATGACTTCATAAAGACTTCCAACTCGAAATTACTAAGTTAACTAAGTAAACTCACTCTATTTAACTATTACAAGTTGCTATGAGAATAAAATTCGATTTTAATTCTCAATTTAATTCAAGGACAAATTAAACTGGAATTTCTAGATTCTATTTTATCATTTGTTGTTGTTATTTTCAACACCATTCACTCTCATTGGATGAGCCTGGAAACTTTAAGATATTGATAAAACAAATCCTTTACGTCTCCTCATTGGGTCCTAATCAGGTCACAACACAAAGTATGGGATAAATTGGTCCAATTGGAATTTCTAGAAAATGAATGATAGTTTCAACAATGTCTATGAAATTTAAAAGCTCTACCCCTAGGTGAGGAATAAATGGAGAAAGGTGTACTATAACTTGTGATTTCCTTCCTTGACTCAACACTTCTCATTAAGCTACTTCATTACTGGTCACACCATTAAAATTCTATTAAAATTCTAGGTATTTTCAACTTGAGATAACATGCCAACTATTTTGTATTGTGTGAAAGTTGGGGTTCATATGCATGAAGAGGCATTCGACTATGGTTTTGGTTCATTAGCAAAGTCACAATATTTAAAGAATGATTTGGATAGTCCAATCATCTAAATTCAAATTAGAAGTAAATTCCCTACATCATATTATAGATCTAGAGCTAAATGTCATGACCTATGAACTCTTAGTGTTTGGAATGGTCCTTCAATTTATTCTATGTCATGACAGAACTTTGGGGTATCTTGGTGGTTTTGGTGCTTCTTTGGACCTTGGAGTCATTTTTGCCTTTTTATTTTTTAGGGTTTATTCTTAAATATTTCTCTAACTTGAGAAAGAATCTAGGTTGACATGGATGGTTGAGAAATATCCTTTAAGGGAATGATGAGCATTGTGGTGTTGCTAGGGACCACCATAGGTGGAATCTACTAGTACAAAATATAATAGTGGATGAGAAAAACCTATATTGCAAGAAAAAAAAATCCTTTCTAACTTATTGGGCACAACCAAGTGGCCATGAGAATTGGGGACTTGATGTGGAAGTAAAATTACTTTTATTTGAGCAACCGTAGCTTATTTTTATGCCTTAGAGATCCACAACCTTTTTTCATTTTTTTATTTCGAGAGAAAGAAAATTGTAAATTGATTTAAGAGAAATATCCCATTGACTTTGTTTTTCATTCACTCTTCATTCATTATTTTATTGTTGGTGTTGAGCTTAATTTATTGAAAAATGGCAAAAATTAATAAGATATCAATGTTAATGAATACATGAACACTCTAATGTTCATGATATAACAAAAATAATTAAATCCATTCTCACCAATATTCAAATTTTTTACAGCATGGATGGGATAGAATCGAGTTTCTTCTACTTGAGTCACAACTCTAGTGTGATGAATTACACTAAAAGATTCAACATTTTTAACTAGTTCTTGTTTAGAATAAATCTCTTTTGAGTTTGAGGTAGATTGTTATCAGCAATCTACACATTATCATACTTCAAGAGTAGATTCACATGAATATGCAATGGTTCAACATACACTTCCCAAACCCATCATGAGACCTTGCGAAGAAGTTGTTAACAACATGCATAGAACACGTCTTTGATATGAAAACGATGTGACCTTTCACATTCCAAAATAATATAAAGAATTTTAGTTTAAGGGTACTATGTTTCTTCAAGAAATTTCATCTTGACCTTCTCCAAATCCTACCACATTTCCATGCCCACTTTAGATTCACATATGTCAAAATTGTGAACTATTTTGCCATGTGAAAGATATTATTTTTATCTTCACCATTGTGAGAATTTTTGAAGACATGCACATCATTTAGAAAAAAGTTCCATATGTAAGACTCTTTCAAGAGAAATGAATCGCCTTGGATGGATCTTTTGCTGGCAATGGCCTTTCATAGCTGAGAAGATATATGGTCATATGTCATAGTTCATTGTCATCTATCAACAAGTCTTGTAGTAGATATATCTTCATATTATGGCCCTATATCTGATAAGGGAGGAATCATGGTCAAATTCTAGCTATGAATATATATCAAATGATCCTAAGCCACATCCTAAACTAGAGCTAATTGCCAGAGTTAGTGAGGGCTAGAGTTAGTCTAGTTGTAGCTAGATACAAACTCATGTTCCATGAGCATGATTTGGTTGGTGGCTTACCTTAAACCACCACGGATAGGAGACTTTGGTTTCTACTACCCACTTCATTAGTTTTTGGTCATCTCTAAATCATTTTTAGGGAGCACTTTCACTTTGCAAAACACTTCAGGTTCTAGCCAGATTAGAAATTGTTCTAGGAACTACTTAGAGCCAAGTTCTAGAGTTGGTGGTCACCTTAAACCACCATTGACATAAGACTTTGGTTTATTCTATCTCATTGGTTTGTGGTCTTTCTTAAATAACCATATTCAAAGAGTATTTTTCCTCTTTTGTACTTCAACTCTCGTCTTGGACTCATACACAACCCTTCTAATTAACTGCAACAATGTTGGAAATGTAATCCTTCAGGGTTATGTGAATTTGACACATTCATTTGACTGGAAGGTGAAAATGTTCAACTGAAGACTAATGGTCATGAGAAGCCCAAGAGACTTTTTGGAAGATGAAAACTAAGAATCACACAAAATGTGTGTGTGTGTGTGTGTGAATAATATGGTATTCCAAACGTATTTAATTTTATTTCTCTTTTAGCATGTGTTTTAACATTAAAACTTAAGGAGAAGTGTATTTTAAATAAATATAATTTATTTTAAATAGGAAAAATGATATTTATGAAACTTCTCCATGCGAAATAAACATAAAACTAAAACCTTAGCCAAAATTTGAATTTTGAGAACGAGGAAGGAAGTTAGGAACCAAAATTGACACATATATAGTTAACTAAAGTTTAAAAAACATGTGAGCACCAACATACAAAAGGTGAGAAAGGATCGAAAGACATGTAAGTGAAACTTTAGGAATCATGTTTTGAGTGAGGGAAGATAATTTTTTAAATAAAATACGAAAATGAAATTTATGAGAACCTTCATAAGATAATGACAAATGAGGTGAAAGATAATAAGAATTTTGGGGTTAAAGAAATTAATAATTTTACATGTAAATACTAATGACAACAAAAAAAAATTCCTATAAAAATAAAATCAAACTAAAAAAAGGAGGCCCTAAACACTTAGACAATTTCCATGACTAGCTTGTGTATTGTTGTAAGTTTGGTGTGTGAAGATCTTGTATTGTGAGAATTTGTTGAGATTGTTCAAGCTCTTCTCCCCTTTCCAACATATATAATCCTTCTACAACCCATTGCAACTCAGGAAATTATAAAGAAAAAGAATACGCAAAAGTAGGCAGAGAGGTTCATTTGTGAATCAACAAAGTTAAGTAAAGCAAATAAGCTCAGGATGTAAGGAAAAGAAGCTACTTCACTACTTTAACTATATATTGGAATTATCATTCTTTAGTGTTTGACATTATTAATACATTCAATATAGTGGTTTTTCAAAGTTAATTATATTGCTCAAAACAAGAACTATAAAGTATTATAATTGAATTGAATTTCTCTTATATTTGATTATGAAGAAATGGTGTAACTTAAGGGTAGTAGTTATTAGTTAGTAGTATATTAACGTCAAGGTTAATGTGATTTTAGGAAAAAAAGGGAAAAGAATTAGATGAAAGAGTTGCGTTCTGGTTTATATGTAACAGTTGTAACCTTAAAGAATGGCCAGCCATATGTTGGGAATCGTTATGGATCACCTTTATTATTAGTGTTCAGCAATAATAAATTGTATTTGGTTTGTAGTTAAGAAATGTGTTCATTTTGTAGGTTAAGATGTGTATATTGTTCAATAGTTTAAATATTAAATAAGATTGTACTCAATCTACAAAATGTAATTTATGTTTAAATATCATGTTTATGTTGTTTATATATAAATATTTATATGTGTATATAATTTCTCAAGTTATTTAACTTATGAAATGGTTAGAAATTTGTTTTTGGGATAAAGCTCCTTTCCAACTATAAATTAATAATTTTGATGAATTAACTGCATTAGAATCAATGCTAGATCATTATTTATATGATTCAAAGTCCAAATAATTGAGTGTATTGAAACCACAATTTGATGTTGGTTATGAACAAGGTATTAATTGGAACCCTATGAACTAAACATGTAACTCACATTATTGTTACGCGAAGCAAAGTAGAGGATATAATTTATTAACGTAACAATTGTCACTTAGTAAATTGACTCGTTTCACTGTTCATTTATAGGCAAGAATTTATGACATTGGTTATGCATCGTAGGAATAATAATTATTATTATGTGAAGCAAAGTAGAGGGTAAAACCTATTAATGTAACAATTGTCACTCAGTAAAATGAATCGATTCAGTATTCATTCGTAGGCAAGAATTTATGACATTGGTTATCCGTTGTAGGAATAATAAAGAAAACAAACATGTGTTGACATAATTGAGATCTCCCAGATATTGATAGTAATCCTATAATTTCACCTTTCAACTCATCTATTATTTATTAGAGATAAATAAGCTATAATTTACCCAAAATGAATAGTCTGAATAATTTCTTGTCCCGGTAGTGCGTTAGCCCACTATTAGTATCAGCATAGAGACCAAACTTGCACTGAAAGGAAACTTGCTTGTTTCATTAACTCAACCCTACAACTAAGCGATCAACTTGCTATTGATGGTAAGCTATGTAAACTATGTGGTTAACAATCGAACTAACAGAGATCATGGTATGAATGACATAGTGTGGGTTGCACTCAGAAAACTGAATTGTAGTTAAAAGCCAACCAATAAATCGTTACGGGATCTGCATGGAGGGTTTCACCACGCAGACTGAGGTTTATGTCGGATCGTGGCCAATGCTCCAACAGTTAATAGTTAACTAGAGGTGTGGCATTAATTACACATCATTTCTAAATGAATGTTAGGCCCTCCAACTAGGTAATGATGTGTATGGAATCATCCAAGAGTCAACTCTTCACTCATGTGGTGGTTGGTTATGCTCCCGGGTTAGGATAGATCATGTACCGCCACTGGGGTTGGCATCGAAAATAATTTATATGGCACTTATAAGGCACATCACCAATACTCGTTAGATTGGAACATAATATTCCACCATAACCATTCTAATCTTAAATTTTAAATCAAATGAATTGACATAAACAGAATGTATATATATGTGGGGTCCATAAGTAACTCCTAAATAGATTCAACCTAATCCAAACGAAATGATATTCTATATTAAATCATTATGTAATGATATTCTTAAAATAAGTATTTATAATAACGAGAAATCATCTCATTAACTATTAACCCAATAATTTCAAATTAAAAAAGTGATACTAAAACTCAATATTTTAAACTTCATATTATAAAACATTTTAAACATTAATATTTATTCTTTTTAAAAGATTATTCCATTCCTTCATTAAAAATTTATAAAGGAGATAATGATATTTTAATTTTTTACTGTCTTATTCTACTTTAATATTGATTTAAACATTTCAATTTATTTTGACTTTGAGATAATACTAGGATCCTTACATTATTTTGTAAGGAAATAAATATTGATGATACACACATATTTTTTTATAACTTGAATAATATAAAATAATTCATAATTCATATATATGTATGTATATAATATAATAAGGAAGACATTTTAAGTAAAAGGGTAATACAACTCTTGGATTAGATATTAACAATTGAAAACTTAATTGATGCAGCCTAAGCCACACATACCCACAACATGTACATAAAATGCATGTCATATACATGTCCCAGGAATTTTAATATTCTTGTTTAGTAAAACCTTCCATAACCCAAGGTTTAACTCTCTTTAATTAAATGCTTAAGTGGAATCTAATAAATCACATCTTAATCAGATTATACCCACGGATTTTTCTTATCGTCTGATTCACAACAAACTTGACCAATCACCGTCAACCGTGTGTCGCATAGCTGACGTATTTATTTCAATGTTGGACTTTTGTGCGCCCCAAATCTCCACCGTCAATCTGTCTCATCCAATCCAATGGCTATCGTGCAATAACTCGCACCAACTAGCCCGACCAATCTCCACCGTTTATTTCTCCTACCTCAATCCAATAGTGATCGCGTAATCTTGCGTGAAATCTTGCACGACCGATATCAGGTCGAGAGTGGGGGAGAAAAGTGTTTTTCTCGTGCTACATGTCAACCCCTCACCTTAAGCGTGTGAAATCGTAGAATACCATTTACAGCTTTTAGGGTGCGCGAGATACCGCTTACCCCTTGCGAAGAATGCTCCATCCTTCTGCTAACACATGGTTTTAATCTGATCCATTCACTCTTGACTTTATTTTGCATGACTTAATCCTAGCCATCTATCTCCATCAGTCTCATTCGTTGATCTGATTGATCCAACGAATGTGCTTTGCCACTACATTCTTCTGCATCTCACCATGTAATAGTCTTCTCTCTTCTTTGTCTATGCATTTATTCTCGCCTTACGCTCTTCAATTGTTCTGATCCCAATCTTTAGCTCAGTTACTTCACCCCTTCACACCTTTACGCTTCCTTTGTAAATCCTTAGGTTTTTAGGAAACCTTGCAGTTATACCTTCGCTTTAACATTAAAGGTTTTCTCCAATATTGTTTGTGTGCAAGCCCATAACACTCCTCTTTGTATTTCGTCTCTAATTCTGCACACCTACAAACCTATGTTACGCAGATTTATTCTAATCCACACACAATTTATAATTCAATTACTCAATCCACACTTGCACAATTTAGAATTAAAATTTTTGTGTATATATAAACAAATAATTACATAATGAGTCTCTCTCTATCTGGCCTGATTTTCTAATTAGTGGCCTTTTCCTTTCCTGCTCGTAGGCTTACAGTCAACCCTATCTAATCTCTGAACTCCAAATCTCTAACTAACTAACTAACTAACTCTCTCTATGCCTTTTAGGCTTACATTTATACAAAAGGTTTTGTAACCCATTTCCTGGTTTAGATCCATAATCTTCTCAACAAAATCCTAAAATTTATTCTTTATCTCTAAGGATCTTCTCTAATCCACAAAAACATCAACTAACTCCTAATTTAAGCTTTATTAATCCCTACGAACTCTCAACTGTCTTTATTCTCTCATGTTCTCCAACATTCAAGAATATTTACAAAATCCTCCCAATATTTAATTAATTCCTATTTCAAATCACTCAAAACATTAATAATTACATTCATTTGATACATAGGAATCCAACTTCCTTGAAAACACAAAACCCCCTAAGTTAACTAGAATATAATGAAATTGTTGGGCTGGATGCTCTTGCATCAGACTCCCAAGGTTAAAATAATCATGATCTCTAGATCATGTGCTCCCAAACTTTGTCCTCTTGGATCCCATACTTTGTTCTGTAATTTGTCTTTGGTTGTTGCTGTTGTTTGTTGTTGTTCTCCAGGTCTCCACACTTTATGTTGCTCTGCCCCACTAGCTATGCTTTCACAGTATGCTGTTGTCTTCCTCTTGTTGTTGCTTGGCCTTTTTACTGTTGCTTCCTTATGAGGCATCTTCATCATCAATCTTATTATTCTTTCAATCTCTATGTCCAATTTATCTTTTGACTGATAATTACTTTTCCATTTGTTGTTGTACTCTGTCCACTCATCTTCAAACTGTTGTTTACTATCTTCTCTCTAAAGTTGTCAGATTCTTATTACCTTTTCCTTTTCTTGCAACATCTCAGTATGCTGCTCTGATTTTTCCTTCAATCCCTTTGTCAACACATCGGTATGTTGATTTAAAATCTCCTCCATATCATATGTTTCAATGATATATTTCTGCTTTGGTTCACAATAATGAACTCCTTCTTCTGTAATGTCAATTTGCTGAACTTTTATTACCATTCCCTTTTCCTTATGATTGTCATTCATGACAATTTTTTTGTCTTACTTTTTCAAAAATTTATCTTGAGTATATATCCTCTACTTTTCCAAATTTCTTCTTTGAAAGTCTAACTTTCTAGATAACTCAATAATTTCAATTAGAGTAGAATTTGGAAATTTTACACAATCATCTGATATCCTTTCTCCCTTTGTTAAATCTTTTGAATAGACTTCTTCTTTCTTCAACTTTGTGAATGTCTTTTCTTTGTCTTGAGACAAATCTGCCTCCCCTTCTTCTTCAATACACTTTGTCTTGCTATCTCTCTGTAAACCTTCTTCAAGATCTATCCTTGCCCCATCATCTACATTAATATTTTCCTACATTTTTTCTTCATCAATAACATTAATCAAATTCATTATACTACCTCTCTGAGACAATATTCCTTCATTATTCATCAGAATAAGATCCTGATCTTCCATCTCTATGACAACTTCAAATGACTTTCTTCTCTCATTAAGTAACTCATCCATCGACTCTTTCTGCTTTAACCAGTCAAATTCTTCTTCTTCTGAGAAATTTTCTTTATCACATTTTACTTCAAGATCTTCATCCATCCTGAAGACATATTCAAAAGGTTGTTTTCTCCTATAATACCTGTAATCATACATAAATTATCAAATTGAAAAACATAAGATCTTGTGGTCTCACTTGATGTTTCGGTCATCATATTTGCTTATTGTTCTGAATCCTTCATATGATTCAACCCCTCTATAGATTCCTTCTATGTCTCTTCATTACTTTCAAAAAGTAATGGACCATATTTGGGTTCACATACATACTCATTTAATTTGAGTAACTCTTCCTCTATTTGAGCATTCACTCTTTGCTTCCATTTTAATTGCAATCTATGCCATTTGACTCTCCTTTTCATGACCCATCGATGCCTCTAATCTTCCTTATTCATCTCCAACATCTCCATCAACAACTCAAGATGGAAATTTATCTCAGCTTTCTATCTTCCGTAATGACCTTCAATAGTCATCCTTTCTTGTTCTTTGAACTTTTATCTGTTCACTTGTGAACTACACCTAAGCTTCCTTTTTTAGCAAGTCTCTGTACCTGCCACTCATCATTATTTTCTCCTTAAACTTGATCCATGGTTCTCTACCTCCGGAACCATCCCCTGAGCAACTCTCTTACTCTTCTTTTCTTCTGTAGCTTCCACTTCATTTGAGAACACTCTTTTCCTTTCTTGTCCAACCTTCGACTGGATTCTTCAGGTTCTCACCACTTTCCTTTAGAGTATCCACTTACTCTGTCTTCAAGAACACAATTGGTCCTTCTTTTTACAGCTTCTCTTGTTTTTCCTTTGCTGAGATATTACTACTTCATCTTGTAGCCTTCTTTTGAACCTTCCATATGACTTTCCATAGCAACCTTATCTTTTGTGTGAGCTTCTACACCTGCAATCAATCAACTTCCTTCTGAGTTTAACTTCTCACCAAGATTCTCCTTTGTCCGGTTCCCAAGTCCTCTTTTCCTTAGAACTTGCACTGAGCACTCTTGCTTTCTCTCTGGTTGCTACACTCACTTCTCTTAAGGACTCCTCTAGCCCTATCTCTTCCAAGCCTCAGCTGGAATAAGGTTCTGCTACAATCTCTAAGAACTTCCAAAAGTTCTTCCTATAGTTCTACTGCTGTACTCTTGTGCCAAACTTTGCCATTCATTCAACTACAATAAACTTTCATACCTTTATAATGAATTTATGTCTCTGCTGGTTGTCTCCTGCAAACATGCAACTTTTTCACCCCCTTGATCTATTTCAATCTGTAAAATATCATTAATTAATCAAAACTTATGCATTCCTTCTTCCCAACATCACCTGTCTTTAGGATCTCCTTATCTGTTGGTCTTTACCATTCTTGTGAATCTGATTCTGCAGTTCTATCTCTGATCTCCATGATTCCACTGTGCATTATTTCAACATACAGTTGTTGCCACAACAATCAATCCTGAACAAGACTTCCATTCACATCAATTTGGATCTCATTCCTAGAATGATCAAAATGCGTCCTTGCCTTTAAATAATGCTTTGAATCTGAACCTCAACAAATTAGAATTTACACAGAACTTTATTACTTTCTAAGCATCTATTTCACCAGCAACACAGTTCATAATTCTGCGTTAATGGTTTGAATTTCAACAATACAATACCCTACAAACATAACAAGTCATCTCTTCCTCATGCAATCTGCGTAAATACAGTATAAAGGTCACTTCAGACTTTCTCAAAAGTTCCCTTCCAAGTAGAAAACAATATTCCTTTGTTATCATAGCCTACCACCTATGATCAATCTTAATCATGCTTGTTCTTCCTTTTACTTGATAAAACCTGCTTTACTATATGATCATCCTTTCTACAACAAAATTCATTGTTGGAACTATCAATCTCTCTCTAAATGAGGAAAACAATTTGTGTTTGTTACTCAATTTCAAATAGCGTTAGCTCTAATACCAAATTATGCAGCCTAAGTTGCACATACCCACAACATGCATATAAAATGCATGTCATATACATGTCCCAAGAATTTTAATATTCCTGTTTAGTAAAACCTTCCATAACCCAAGGTTTAACTCTCTTTAATTAAATGCTTAAGCGAAATCTAATAAATCACATCTTAATCAGATTATACCCGCAAATTTTTCTTACCATCCGATTCACAACAAACCTGACCAATCACCGTCAACCATGTGTCGCATAGCTGACATATTTATTTCAACATTGGACTTTTGTGCACCCCAAATCTCCATCATCGATCTGTCTCGTCTGATCCAACGACTATCGCACAATAACTCGCACCAACTAGCCCGACCGATCTCCACCATTTATTTCTCCTACCTCAATCCAATGGTGATCGCGTAATCTCGTGTGAAATCTTGCACGACTGATATCAGGTCGAGAGCGTGCAAGAAAAGTGGTTTTCTCGTGCTACGTGTCAACCCCTCAGGTTAATCGCGTGAAATTGTAGAATACCATTTACAGCTTTTAGGGCGCACGAGATACCACTTACCCCTTGCGAAGACCGCTCCATCCTTCTGCTAACATGTGGTTTTAATTTGATCCATTCACTCTTGACTTCATTTTGCGCGACTTAATCCTAGCCGTCTATCTCCCTCACTCTCATTCGTTGATCTGATTGATCCAACGACTGTGCTTCGCTACTACATTCTTCTGCATCTCACCGTGTAATAGTCTTCTCGCTTCTATGTCTGTGTATTTATTCTCGCCTTACGATCTTCAATTGTTCTGATCCCGATCTTCAGCTCCATTACTTCACTCCTTCACACCTTTACGCTTCCTTCGTAAATCCTTAGGTTTTTAGTGTTGAAATGTGGCAACAAGAATATTCCAATTTAATTTGTCCTTGAATTAAATTGTGAATTAAAATTGAATTTAGTCTTAACAACTAATTGGAAATAATTAATTAGCTGGAGAAATTCAAGTTAGAAGTCTTTTTGAAGTCATGCAAGAGTTATCCCTAAAATTTAGGAGATAAGAGTGAGTTATATTTGAGTTGTAATTAGTTAACTCAGTTTAATGAGTTAAGTCAAGTTAAATTAGTTCCAAATTGTTTGAGTAACTAATAGTGAGTTATTAGTCAATTGATGCATGCATTCACTCAACTAGTGTACTCCAGTTAACTGAAGATTCCCTCATCAGAAACTTATGTATGTCTATTCTGAGAAAGACCTAGTTAAGATTAAATATAAGGACAATGTACTATCAGTTGCATGTGTTTTCCTACAAAGAGAACTCATGCATGCATAAGGAATTAATTTCTTTAGGATTGCGCAGTTCTGACAGTGTGTGAGAGCAGTGTTCCACTTGGTGAGGTGAATATTATCCACTAGGAACAACGCAAGGAAATAGGAGCTTGGAGGGCAAAGAGGAAGGCTTGTGAGAAGCCAAGATTGCCTGTGAGCATCTGGGAGGATTGTATTGAGAGCTGGCTAGTTGTGAGAGCTAAGGCTTTGTATGATTCCTATGTATTTCCACCTTGTATGATAATAGAGATAGTGGAGTTTTTAGCTGACGCTTTCCCCAAAGTATTCTCATGTGTATTGTGCATTGATTCTTCTCCTTCTGGTTATATGTGTTCAACTTGATCTTTAAGCTTCCGCAAATTGATAGTATAAGTAGGTTATAGTATTTTGCTTTGGTTATATTGCATTATCGGGTTAATTTACAGTCAGATTTTCTACATGGTCTCAGAAGAGCGAGATTTGTAGAGAATTTGTAGAATTTCCGCATTTAGGAAACCTTGTAGTTATACCTTCACTGTAACATTAAAGGTTTTCTCCAATACTGTCTGTGTGCAAGCCCATAACACTCCTCTCTGTATTTCGTCTCTGGTTCTGCACACTTATAAACCTATGTTACACAGATTTATTCATATCTACACATAATTCATAATTCAATTACTCAATCCACACTTACACAATTTAGAATTAAAATCTCTGTGTATATATAAACAAATATTACATAATGATTCTTTATCTCTCTCTGGCCTGATTTTTTAATCAGTGGCCTTTTCCTTTCCTACCTGTAGGCTTACAGTCAGCCCTATCTAATCTCTGAACTCCAAATCTCTAACTAACTAACTAACTCTCTCTATGCCTTTTAGGCTTACATTTGTACAAAAGGTTTTGTAACCCATTTACTAGTTTAGATTCATAACCTTCTCAACCAAATCCTAAAATTTCTTCTTTATCTCTAAGAATCTTCTCTAATCCACAAAATCGTCAACTAACTCCTAATCTAAGCTTTATCAATCCCTATGAACTTTCAACTGTCTTAATTCTCTCATGTTCTCCAACATTCGAGAACATTTACAAAATCCTACCAATATTTAATTAATTCCTATTCCAAATCACTAAAAACATTAATAATTACATTTATTTGATACATAGGATCCAACTTCCTTGAAAACACAAGACCCCCTAAGTTAACTAGAATATAATGAAATTGTTGAGCTAGATGCTCTTGCATCATTAATCATTTTGGGTTATGTGAATTTGGCACATTCACTTGGTGGAAAGTGAAAACCCTCACGTAAAACCCAACATTAAGTCTCGAACATGCTATATATATATTTATTGAATAATATAATATTCCTTGTTTATCGGATCTATTTTTATTTTAATGTGTGATAATAGTGGTATCAGATCACACTTGTGATCTTTAGTTGGTCCTCTCTTCCATTCTATATTGTTGCTTTGTGTAGAGTACAAAAATTTCCTTAACAATGGTTTTTGGGCATATTCCACTCCATGAAAATTGTCCCTCCTCAATGGACTATGGTTTATATTTGATTTTTGTCCAAGTGTTCACAATTGTGAGGATGGTTTTTAGAACCTATAATTCTATTCAAAGCTTTTCTACGTATTTCTTATTATAGTATTTAAGATGCAATTAAAACTTACTTAGACATGGAAATGCTACTCTTTCTTCCGGTATACCTAGCAAGCAATGTAGAACTCGTAAAATTCTCCAAAGGAGAAGGTGAAAACTAAAGTTAACATTAGAAGACAAACGTGTATTGATCTATCCATGGTTTAAACAGAATTTATGGGAGGGAGAAATGCTCTAAAATAACAACGTGTGCCATTTGAAATCCACGATGGTGATATCTAGCAAATGATCATTCGTTGGAGGTCCAGTGTTGGGGCCTTGGATTGGAGTGCACCCAAAGGCTCACACTAAGATGGCCATGAGAGACCAAGCTGACTAGAAGTGGTAAAAAATGGAAGTTAAGCGAAGTGGTGGGACGGGATGCTTGCATGAAGGCGAGCGCGCTCCATTGAGACAACTTCCAAAAAATGTGAGACGAGCACACAACCGGGCGCCCATAATACCCATTGATGAGTTGGGATGTCGTACACGCCCAGTTCGCGCTAAGGAAACTTACATGGAGCATGGGCATCAGGGGTTAAATTTGACGCCCGTATGCCCATATTTCGCAATTTTCCCCATAAAATACGTTTTAATTTAAAACCTCCACGTCATACGCAACTTGTCATTCATTTTCAAAACTGTCATATTGACGGGCATGTTTAAAAATTAAAAGTTTTAAAATTTTTTTTTATAAATTATATATATATATATATATATATATATATATATATATAAGTTTATAACCTATGGCAGGTCCGTGTGACATGATCGGGATTCGGATGGCTATCACCGATTCACCGTATGGCATTTTTAATATAGTTTACCGTGTGACAGTGATCGGATCTGCGGTGCAGATTTTACATTCAATTCACTACAAACTTACCACCTGTAAAAGTTAATACGTATCAGATTCCATTAATGAGTCCGAGTCCCGACTCCCGACTGTCCGCGGGGAAATAATCTATCAATTTACCACCGAATCCCCAATGCGGCAGACACTCAAGGAGGATGTTTAACGCGGCGAGTCAGCAATTAGTGCTCAGAGCTCTCGATTCTCGAAATATGCAGTAGGGCATTTCTTTTCGAAATTCCATTTTGGTGTAATCCCTAGGAATCGAACCTTACGCCCAGTGGTCGATAATCTTCTCGTTATCATCGAGCAGGTAACACAGCGTTCTTTCCAATGTTCTCAGGTGTTCTTTCAGCAGTTTAAGACTTTTCTGTATTTTGTTATATAATTTTGGAACATGTTTCTTCTAGATTTAAAGAATTATTTAAGTCCTTTTTGTATGTATCGTTGGTGGAGTTAAAGCCATTGTGTAGCTGAACAGCCCATTTGTTTTATTCTTCTCCTCCCCCGAGCAAGTAATTGCATACTTCAAAATTTACAAAGAATGTTTGCATTCAAATTCATCAATCGGCGTTAATAATGAATTGGAAGAAATGGTCAAATTGTGCACAGTGCACACAGGCTCGTCGAAATATTGTTTTCAGTTATCGAGTAGGCAATTACTGCTCTTGAGCCTTCAAAATGTCCATTGTTACATTGCTTTCCCGAATTGCTTAATTACTGTTCTTGTCGAGCCTTGAAAATGTCCGTTGTTGGGTTGCGTTGTCGCACTGCTCAATTTATGCTCTTGATCCTTGAAAATGTCCTTTGTTGCGTTGTTTCCTCGAATTGCTTTTATCTCAGTGTACTCGCCAGTATGCCCATCACTTGTAAGTTGTGAATCTGTGATGTGCAGCGTGTTGTAGCCTGTAAATTGTGACTCAGACTCTCAGAGTCATCTTCGCTGCTTGTCTATGTGTAAATTGGTGGGAGAATTGGGTTATGGTAGATAGGTCTTTCGAACGTCCATGTCGGCCAGCACCCCGCTGATCTGTAGACTGTGCATCGTGAATCAGGTATTTTGAATTCTTTTGTTTTTCTTTTTCTGATTACGAGTTCGAGTGTCCCTATGCTCTTGACAGTGGGAGTTGTAGGGAACTCTCTTTATTTTTCTGAAAGATTTTGTGTTGGGTTTTGCTATGTATATCCTCTCGAATATGGATATCTTCATTTGAAAATGAAATGGGGGTATGCACATTGCATGTCTTCTGACGATGAATATTTACATATAAAAACTGGGATAAATGAGAGATGGATAAGAAGAAACAACTAAGATGAATATTTTCATGTGAAAGTTTGTTATATCATTTTTGATAACAGCTCTGTTATATTGTTAAGTTTTGGATTTTTTTTGTAAAATTTCATTTGTTGGATTAGTTAATTGAATTTGTTAAAGATGTATTTTTATAATTTTATTAAATGATTTATTTAGATTTATTTTTAGCAGCATACCTGTGCAAGATTATTTTTTTAATATGGTTTTAGTTGATGAAATGAAATTCATATATACTAAATACTTTATTTTTATTATATAGGTATTATATATCAAAAATGTCTTCAAAAAAAGGGAATCAACTTTCTATCAAAAAAAAATTTGGATGGTCTAATACATCTCAAGCTTCATTGCGTGATAAAGAAGATCATGATTTTGATCTAAATGAAGATTTAGATGTCTTGGGGCATAATGAAGAATATGATATCTTGGAGCATAATGAAAAAAGTGATGAAGAATTTCACCACGGAGAACCTAACACCCAAAAGAAAAGAAAAATAAAAGTAAAAAGAGAGTTTCGTGATCAGTGGAAAACTAAGTATAAGTGGTTGAGAGAGGCAAAGCATGAAGGAAAAACAGTTATGAAATGCATATATTGTGAAATGCATAAGGCAATGGGGCCATGGGGAATTGGGACTGGTTGCTCTACATTGCAGCATGATTCTATAATTGTTCATGCTAATTCAAGCATTCATAAACTCTCACAGGCAAAGTGGATATGTGGAAATGAGAAGAAGGTGAAGTCTATTACAGAACACATTGCATGCATTGATGATATGAACAAAGAAAGAGTCATCACTACTATGAAATTAGTATATTGGATGGTTCAAGAGGATCTACCACTTTCAAAATATGAATCTCTTTGTTTGCTTACAATGTCTTTACACATGCCAAATATGCCAAAGAACAAAGAGTACACGTCATATACAAATCACATGGCTGCAAAAGAATTCCTTTTTGCTATATCTCAGTACCTTGAAGAGCTACAAACTTCCGAAATGCTAGATAGCCCTTTTTTTCATTGATGTTAGATGAAAGTATAGAGCGTAGTTTAGAAAAACATCTTGTGGTTTATGCCACATTTTTAAACTCAAAAGGATTGGGTCCTCCAATTTCACAGTTTTTAAAGCTCATAAATGTTTGCGATGGAAGAGGGAAAACAACTTATGATGCAATCAAACATTTAATGGCATCAAGGGGCCTTTCAACAGAAAGATTGATAGGAGTTTCCACATATGGCACTTCTTCAATGGTTGGTAATGAAAATGGTTTTATCACTTTCTTGAAGAAAGATGTACCTAATCTTGTAGGTGTTCATTGCATTGCTCATCGTGAAGCCTTAGCTGCATCAGATGCTTCAAAAAAAATACCTGAATTATTATTTGTTGAGAAATTAGCAAATAAGGTATATTCTTGGCTGCAAAATTCTACGAAAAGAAATAGTCAACTTATTGCTCTACAGGAACTTATGCAACTTGAAACTCTTCAAGCTCTTCAAATCCATGGAGTTAGATGGCTTTCAAGGGGACAGGTCATTGAAAGACTTGTTGCACTTATGCCTCCCATATTAACATTGTGGAAAAATGAAAGAAAAGACTCATGGTATGATAAGGCAAGAATCTTTTCAGTACAATTTTGTTTACATATGCTTGCAGATATAATGTGTGAATTAAACAAGTTGAACAAGCAATTCCAAGAAGAGTACATTGATGTCAGCTCTTTAGGGGCAGCCATAGATGTCACGGTAAACACTTTGAAAAGGTGGTTTTTAAGAAGCGACACATTTGCAGATGGCACATGTTATTTATCTAAATTTATAGATGCTTCTAAATTTGGCTTTCTAGAAATTTGTGATAAGGAAGGGCTTGTTCACAAGCATGAATTACGATTTGTAGCAATTCCACATGCATATGTTGATTGTGTTGATATACAAAAACAATCATGGAAACTGTGTATTGAAGGTTCAATAGAAAGTTGCAAACAACTTGCAAAAGATTATGTTCAAGCTCTCGTAGAGAATTTGAACGCAAGATTCCCTGATCTTGCATTTTTCAACTCAGCAAAATTGTTTAGCCCTTGCCATTATTTAGAGGATGTTCATGGCAGAGAACGAAATTCAAAGCGTTGGCTCGAAAAGATTTTTCAACACTTGCAACATCCTTATTATCAAAGTGAAGAAAACAAAACTACATTTGATTTTGATGCTTGTTTGAAAGAGTTGCATCCATTTGTTGACACTCTTCGTGTTAATTGCGAGGGATCATCCATGAAATATGCATGGAGGATTTTTTATGTTACAGGGTTGCATACAAATTTTCCTCACATGTCAAAATTATGGCAGGCGATACTTACTATTCCTGCAAGTACAGTTGCTTGTGAGAGAGGATTCTCAAGACAAAACATAATAAAGGATGTCCGAAGAACAAAGCTATCATTAGTTGCATTGGATGCCTTGATGCGGGTGTCTCTAACAGGGCTTGATTCATCGATGGTGGCATGGGATAGGGTATTTGACATCTGGAAAGATGCTAAAGAAAGGAGAACCTTAAATATTTAAAGTTTTTACTTTTATTTTTATGTTTGTAATAGTGGTGTTTTGACAATTACCTCTTTTGGTGAAACTGTCCAAAATTTAATTTCTGTACATGGTGATATTGTATCTACTTTTTGAACATTTACATAGTTCAAGCTCTTTACTATTCCACGGGGCAGCCCAGTCAACTTTAGCCTGGTTCAATTTATAAATTAATTGTGAAAGGTTCTTTGAAGCAGTTTAAAAATAAATAAATAATCCATTAAAAAAATATGCTATGCTTGATTTTATTCTTAACAAACCAGTTCACAGAGCACAGATGAAACTTGTACAAATACATTTTAAAAGTCATATGATGGGCAGTTTAAAAATAAAAACGTCATAAAAAAATTCCTTGACGGGTAGGGTCACCCGTCAAATTTAACCCCTGATGGGCATGACACATTCGTAGGTGCGTGCACAACTCGGCTGATTGCTGAGAAGGAAAGAGGAAACAACTCGTTGGACATCGCGTCAGGCAGATGACAACATGGTGGCACGTGCCCTTGGGCGCTAGCGCACAAAGGCGGTGTTCCCAGCATCGACGTGGGTATTGAATAACAGTAAGCCTCATTTCCACCCCTATGAGGCTTACCACCCCTATAAATTTATTAATGCACCCCTAAATACATGTGACATGACACTCTGCATCCACAGGGATGCTACATATCCATGAGTGCCATACATGTCCATGGACTTTCCGGCAACTCGATCACTCTACCTCCGGCAACTCGTTCCCTAGGTCTGACAACTAACATGACCCGCCGCCACTGTGCTGCAGGGACGACTCAATTAAAGCATTGACGTAATTGATTTATAGCTTGCAGAGGCTGCACGTCCCTTTATTTCAAATTTCAAATTTTAGTTTTGAGTGTCCCTCTCTTTCAAATTTCAAATTTTAGTTTTGAGCGCGTCCGCAAAATATTACATGAATGTCCATGCCCAGAGGTTGGTTTCTTGGTATGTTTCTTCCATGGCTGCTCGATGATCTGTTGCTTCTTTGTTTTGGGGTGGGCAACTTTTTAAGTTTTTGAAGCCATGGATACAACTGTCAGGCGGTTCATTTCATGTTGCATGGGAAACAATGAGGCTTTCCCTCGATTAATGTCAGTCATTCATTTCAGGTTGCATGTGGAAACAATGAGGCTTTCCCTCGATTAATGTCGGTCATCCAAAGCATCTACTTGCATAGCCTTTGTAGTTCACTCGTTGTAATTACTCCAAGCAGCCAAGTATCGAAGCCCAGTTATGGCAGCCTTACAATGATTGGCACCGCGCTATCATATGGGTAACAAAGTTAGTCATTCATGGTAGGATTTGGAGTTTCATATAAAAATTATATAGGATTTGTTCTCGTTCCGAACAGATATGAAGAACAATTACCATTATTTGATGTTACCATTAACACGGAGAATAAGGGAATTTTAGCACCTCTCCCTAACCAGTCCTTCCTGACACGCCTTTACCAGAAAGCAAAGTCATTGGACTTATAAGACCTATCGCTGCAAGGAGTCTCCGGGCTGGGTGTATTCTTCCTCCTACGCTTTTTGTCGATGGGATGATCCTCTTGTCTTCCATCATCGCACCTGGAAAAATCACTACTCATAAAAGTTTCAAATTTACGCTCGTTCAATTTATATAAAAACTGGTGCAAGAGAAAGAAACGGGCTTGCTGGCTTATTTTATTACAGGATTTCTGAGCGATTAATGAGCGAGGAGGATTTCACAGACATGACCAAAGGTGGCGTTTGTCCGAATGATGATTTGAATGCCACAGCTTGTTTTTGGTAATTTATCAAAAATTTCAAAATAATACGGTGAAATCATGTTTTAATGAGGTCCGCGGAATTTGAAAATGTCTGGAGCTCAATTTTTTTGTGATTTATGTTTTCTTTGCAGTTTTGAATATTCAACTTACTTATAAAATGTTTCGATAATTCAAACACCTCAAGACGATTAATTAATGTGATTATTAGAATTTTCAGTTTAATAAGTTTAAAATTATAATTATAATGTAGGTTATTATTTTTTTATGTTTTACAATAGATCATTTGTGGATTTAGAAGATGTATATATATCAATATCATATGTTTGTTATATGTAATTATAGTTATGTGTATATATTGGGGAATAATATCTAACTATTTTCTAAAACATATTTAATCATATAATTTTCTATCATATTCCATTTCTATTGGTAAAGGACATTGTATGGAATGTGTGTTGCTCTAAGAATATTGAATTTAATCAAAGTATATTAAATATTAGTTCAAATGTAACTAGAAAATATGAAAGCGAGAATTTAATCGAAGTATATTAAATATTAATTCAAATGTTACATATAAATATGAAAGAGTTATTTATTGTGACAAGTTAAAAGTTTGTGATGATTTCATTGTTTTTATTATCTTAAATTGTGCCAAAACTATTAAGGAAAAATTTTCAGTCAAATTTCTAACTTTTAGGAGAAAGTATAACTTCCAATAAAACTCCTACTACATTAAATTGAGTATTTTTGTGAAATTTACTTTTATCTTGTTAATTAATTGATTTAATTCAATTGAAAAAAAAAAGTGGTGATACTTACACCTTAATAAGATTCTTAAAATTTTCAATGAACATTATTGTATTCTAATTCAACTTCTGAGATAATTTCCAAATTATTTTAGGAAATAACAAATCTCCTAAATATGTTGGAAATCTCAATTGTTTGAAAGGGTGACTAGCATCACAACCTTGAGAGTGGACCAAGTTCGCTAGAGAGTACATGGTAGGTGATTCCTTGTGGAAAGTAAATGTTTTTGTAGCCCCAAAATATGGGTAATCATTGGTGTAAATGTACTACCTCCATATCCACTTTTGCAAAATATATTTCTATATACAAATGCACTTGAGGACATATGAGGGAGCCATCATGCAAGTATTAGAATTTCAATGCAATGCATTCTTAGACAAATATTTATTTACTATTTTCCAAACATGATATAAATTCCAACTCTACTCACATACCATGAATGTATTAAACTTAATGACCCATAGGAATCTCTCTCTTAGAAGCACTAACTTAAGGGAAGAACTAATTCTAGAATCTAGAGGCCCAATACTTGTTTATCTTTACAATTTTATCCTTTCCACATAGGCAGGAATTTGGGTTAAGGAACACCCAAGTATCCTAATTGTTGTTAAAGAGACAAGTTTCTAATCACTAAAAATCATGCAATTCGTGCCCCTATATGTTTGGTGCCAAAATCTCGACCCAAGCACCGAGGAGCCAAATGTTTGGGAGTCGAGGTAGGTTTTTTGCCATTTACTTATTCCATTTTTTTCTCTCAAATGAAAAAATAAATTAATTTTAAATGAATAACCACCATACAAAATCCACACAAAAGCGTACAAAGCTAATGGATTTTTTATGAACTTAAAAGATGGTGGCAAAATTTTAAAAGATAGTGTTATAGCACCATTTACCACTCTTGGTAGATCTGATGCTTTGTTTATGTCCTAGGGCAACTCTTCCTTCCAAACTTGGTCCAAAATCTTAAAAAACAGTGTTTTATTCCCTATACCCTACTTTGCCCTGTGATAAAAGCGTGTACATGCGGAACAACATATAACCAACCTGCGTACATATGTTAAAACACTTGAAAAAATATATTTCCTTAATTTCGGGCAGAGTTCACGAGTTTTACCTATTACTCACCTCCTATTGCCCGTGGCCCAATTGTTTCCCAACAGAAAAAACTAATTTGGAGAGGTATAAATAAACCTCCATGGGAAGGCCTTAAGGAGAGAAAGTATGAGATATTGATATTATAGTGAGATTATCCCTGATCAAGTCTAAAGAATCCTTATGCCTCCTGCACTCCCCAAAGCTTTAGGAAACCCTTGTTTCCTTAATTATAGATATCCCCCATTTTGCTTGAGATATCCTTGTGTTGGTTATGGAGGAAGATTGTTGAAGGCTGGGAAAGGACAGATCAGGAGGACGGTTCCGCTTGGATCTGGAGAAAGACTCAGGTCATATTTCTCCACCTTATGTATAACTTACTTCAATAAAAAGGAATGTTGTTCTATTTCCGACATGAAATGTGTTTATGTATCAAAGTTGTGTTGTAATTCCCCTCAAAGGCTTTCAATAGGCCTACCTTCTTTCAGGTAAGTGAATTAGATTTCTTCCTATCAAGATCTGAGGAATGAATTCGCTCGACCGCTGGGAGAGGAGCTATTACGCTTTCTTCGAAGGAACGCATGTATGAGTATCCGCCTCTAATGCACATGACTAGAGCTTTTCCATGTGACTAGAGTTTACCTGCTGCACCTTTTTTTACCTTTCATCAACAACAACGGTCAATGATTAGCTACTATGAGTGTTACTACCCTTAAGGCAATTTGGTCCATTTGTCCCACCCACTACAATGGGTGAATGGGTGAGGAGGGAAATGTGATAAAATAATCAACAAATTATTTATTAATATAAATATCATATTTTTGTAAAATGGGGTAGATCTGTAAGATAAATATGAAATCTATGAATAATGTGGCAGATTTATAAAATAAATATCAAATTTGTAAATAATGTAATAGATCTTTAAAAGTATTTTTATTCGAAACCTAGATTTTATAAATAATTTAAAAGAAATTCACACAACCAAAATGAACAATAGATTTACTTAAAACCCTACAATGAAAAACCAAACCACTAGAAAGATCTGTAAAACTATAATCTTCCTACCTTCTCATCCCACACAATGTCCAATTAATATTACATATATATAATCCCTCATGAAATAATCTAAAAAAATATTATTAACACAATACCATGTACCATGGGCTATGAAAATCATGGGTCTAAAACCATGAACCTAATATTACATATATATAATCTCTCATGAAACAATTAGAAAAATATTATTGGCACAATAACATATGTTATAAAAACCATGAGCCAAAACCACAGCTCTAATTGTTTTGAAAAACTTTAATAAATCATAATATTACAATATGCTTTTATTATTTTTATTTATTTATTTGGTCTCTCACACACAACAAAATGTTGCTCTCATTCAAGCATGCTTTCATTGGGAGGGGGTGTTCAGTTTAGCCCCCCACCAGGCTAGGACCTGGAGTTGGACCCACGGTCCGAGCATCTGGCCATCCTTCAACTAGTTCGTTTGGCTGACCATCACGCTCCATTACGAGTGTAGTGATTTGTCATGAATTGTACATCTCACCAGCCCTAATATGCTTAACCTTTTTGAAAACTAAAAAATAACACACCATGCTTAACCTCTCTGAAAACGCACTGCGACCATCTCATCACGAGTTTGAAATTCAAAACAAATGAATAATGGAAGTGATACATTATTGCAATCAACAATATGTATCATATGACACTAATTGCACTGGATATAGCAAATCACCCGAATGGCCTGCAGCATATTTGAAATACATAGCCACATTTACTAGCATTTACTACACAAAATAATATTTGGCATGAATGAATTGGTGTAGATATCGCAAATCGCCTGGAGCAGATTTGAAGTGACTTCAAATAGATTGGTAGCATTTAATGCGCAAAATATGGTGAATAACACGCAACCAGCTTTTGATGGTGTGGGGATATGCGTATATTGATTTTTAATGTTAAACAAAATATGGTGCATAACATGCAACCGACTTTTGATTGTGGGTAAATTAATGAGCGGATCATATCAGAAGCAGTGAATAGATCAGAAAAGGCTTCTTTGTTTCGAAAGCAACTTTAATAGATTAGAGTTTTTACCTTGATTCCTTCATTATATTTTTAACAAAATGGTTCACAAATAAAGAAATTTTAAAGTGCAAAATGATGAGATAAAAAGCTTTACAAACTCTTACCTTTCCCCTTTGTTCGAGCTCATATTAAACATTGTTAATGAATTAAACAAACTCCTACGCTACGTAGAATTCGACTGTAACGAACATTCCGTCTTAGATTAATTATATTGTTGATTAATCCAATTCATGCATTATATGGAATAATGAAGTGACAGGAACATTTGAGTCTATCTTTCCTTCAGCTCCTCGTGAATCATTATGGGATCGCGAATGTCTCCGCGTTACAGTAACATTATCTTCAATATTACTGTATGTCAACAATACAACTTGAGTGGGCCTAATGGTTAAGAGCATGTGTTTCCTCCTAAGAGGTCACAGGTTCAAAACCAGAGGGGGGTAGAGTATGTATGCCTTCGTAGACTTAGCATTCAAATCACTGCGCGGAGGTGGGTCCCTTGTCCCACAAACAAGGGGGTCTCATGCACCAATTTGGTGTCTGGCTTGGCTGTGACCTTAAAAATAGATATTATTATTATTATTATTATCATTATCATTAAATGGTAATTCATAAAATAAACGTTTAATGATAATTCATAAAATAAACATTTCACCAGAGGCCGTCACCTACCGGTGGCCAATATCAACCCTGCTACACCACATGTGATATTAAATTTGAAAATATGTGGTCGTAAGCAAGATCTACAATGATTGTTGATCACATCGTTCACAAAGAAGCTGACACTCGAGTAAAATGTCTGGAAAGCCTTATTTCCACCCCTATAGGATATTTATTACAACTTAAGAGTACGAGAGACAGTACCCTGATAGTGGGTTTTGGCCGCCTCGATATGGGGACTCCCATCTCCCCGGTTTCTCGGCAACAAATAACGCGATTATTTCCGGTGACTGCTCCATGACCATACAATACTGACGAGAATGTGCTTCATGGACATAGCATACATGATAGTACGTAATCCAGTCCGTCAACATTAATACTCATCTACCCATTTGATTTGAATTTCGAAGCGCACTATTTTATTTATTTCAATGTAGTTAAATGGATTTCAGTGATTCACCAGGTCCAATTGACAAACCTCACCATGTGTTGCCTCTTCGTTACTCCTTCAGGCCTATCATTCTGGTATGGAAGGCAAGTCGAGGATGACAACCAGCTAGCATACTTTGGAGACTGCATAAGGCTTGCCCACAGAGCTTGAATCCATGCCATTGCTGGTTTGGAATTTGAAATTGAATCGATGATCCTCGACTAAACATGGTTGTGAACCAACGCGCAGTGACTCATTTACTAATGATGAAACCAGAAGCCTATATTCCATAGCTAATCTCCCTTAGGCCTTACCACCATTGGAAGATGGAGAAAGATACTGACTCTCCTTGTGTGGAGCTTTCACAGGTGAAGAGGTATAAGATAAAGTTCGCAACCACATTCTCGCATAACCTGTGCCAAGTTCGTTTCGCTCTCACAATTTCGGTGAATATTCTCAAAACTTCACTCTAATGATGGTTCGTAGATTTATCCTTCCTTTTACAATCATTAATCCTCGCATCCTCCTCTTCTATATCAATACACAACTTAGACTCTAAAACAAAGGTTTTTGTGTGGCTTATTACATGCATATCATGCACTATATTATTAAATTGGAAAATCAAATCCCGTTGTGTGTGCTGAAGGGAGTTTTCAACTACATGACAGAGACAAGAGATGCTCAAAGCTTTCCATTCAATCATCTGTTGTTAGATATGTGCTAGGAGGTTTCTCCTTTCCCATGTGACATTTTATGCCTTGTTATAGCTGAGCATGAGCTTAATATATTGATTTATGAAATGGCAAATGAGCAGCATCCTCAAGGTTGCATCCATACATCCCTTTCTAAATCCCTGCTGATGCAATCTAACAATGAAAGCCAACAAAGGTGAATGGGAATACCAGCAAATGGGTTTAACGAAATCCTCGACAAGTCTGTTATATGGATCTGGCATTGTCTCTCCATTGTTCGAGGATTGGGGATGTTATTGCAAATATGTAACGACGCCATTCAACAATAGCTTTTTATTTACAAGAGAGCCCCAAATGGTGATTCACTAACAACAACTCTATCTTTCTTTTCCTCTCGAATTTTGTCTCTGTTAATGATTATAAATATGGAATTTTTTCCTTTTCTTCCCTAAGTTAAGGCCTTGGTTGTCCTCTCCAAAAACAATATGTGGTAATTTTTTAAATGTGACAATTAACAATCTTTAGTTCAATGAAACATTTTCTGTATTTTAACAATAAATTCAATGGTCTACATTATATATCTATCAAACTTTATCATAATCAAATTTCCACTGAAATTTCAATGGTGTACATTATATATCTATCCGACGAGTCTTTTTCAATTTATTTTTATTTATATTTTCAAAATCTTCCAATTAGCTTTTTAACTTACATAGTGCTAAGTTTTTTAGAAGAAAATTACTTTTTTTTTAATATCGAAATTATATATTTTGAAACGAATATTGCATATAAAAAAATAAAAAAATTAAAGTTTGAGTAAAAATGTTTTCAAAACTTTGAAAAACCAAACATTTCTAATAAAAATTAGAAATTTAATGGCATTTTTATAAATAGCTTACATGTTTTAATTTAACAAGTTTAATTGTGGTTTTTTTTCATGTTAATAACTTAATAATTAATGAATATTTTTTAAAAAATTATTAAGATTTTCTGTTTTAAAAGAAAATATTTCAAAAATTCAAAGTGTGGTTAAAAATGTTTTCAAAATTCAAAATTTGGTTTAAAATATTTTTAAAAAATTTCATAAAAAATAAACATTTTTGATAATATATTCAACATTTAGTGCTATTTTTATTTATAATATATATTTGTTAATTTATCATGTTAGTTTTTCTTTCAATGAACATTTTTATTAGTGTTAATGAATATATAGAAATTTAAATATTTTTTAATTAATATAATTAAATTAGTTTTTAAATTTGCGATATATAATTTTAAAATAAAAGCTAACTATTTTATAACTATTATTCTTATTTTATATATTTAAATTATAAATATATTAAATAATTAATTTAAATTCTCTAACAAATAAGGAAAGAAAAGAAAATATTATTCAAACCAGCTTTGTATGGCATTCTATTTTTCATGGTCTCAAAGGACTTGTTATTGGACAATCAAATATCATTATTTAATTAAGTTTGAATTTTTTTTAAATAGTTTATTATTTTACTCAAGGACAAGTAACAAATATCCAATTACAAATTATTCATGACAATGTATATACTATTTATACAATAAAATGGAGATATATATAATTTAATGTATATGTACAAATATTGATGGCCCACATATTATTATAGACATTGAAAAAATGTTTATTACCATTTTGTTTAATGGAAAATAATAAAATATGAGCGAAATATATATGTGTGTGTACAAATACATAGTATTATATCATTTTTTCCTTCTAATTATAATTTTACTATGATCAACAAAAATTACATATATGAGATTTAATATTTATAAAAGAGTCTCAATGAGACTATAAATTTTTTTATTTTTAATTTTGTTTTTTAATGAATACTTCATTCTAGTTTAATAGAACATGAAAAACTACAACCATTATATTCCTTATACAAACATATAGCTAATATATTATCTTATTATCCCAAACAAAAACACTTATAGCCTTGACATAAACACTATCTAGATGCACATATATGGAAGTTACATATACTAAAGTTGCACATACATGGAGGTTATGCATATATACAGAAGTTGCACATATACCTGGAAGATATGTGCATATAGAGAAGTTTTGCATATACGGAAGATATGCGCATATCTTCCATATATGTACAATTTCTGTATATGCGCAATTTCCATATATGGAAGTTGTGCATATACGGTAGATGCAAGATGTGCATATACGGAAGATATGCACATATAAGAAAGTTGTGCATATCTTCAACTCTCAGACTGGATGGGTTGAATGTGTTAGTCATGCATGCATGTCAGTTGCATGTGTGTCTCTTACACTTATATACTTGTTGCATTGGATTGATGATGTATTAGGGTTGTAGTATGGTTATCATGGAGAATTTGATGTTGATTTCATGAAGAGTATTTGTCATGAGCATGTGACAGGTTACATATGGTTACATGTCACTTACATGTTGCTTTTATGTCACCTACTTATATCCTTGTATGTTAGTTTACTTTTGAATATTTTGATTACATGTATCAGTCTTGTAGGTTGATTACAAGAATTGATCAATTATGTTCAACTACATGCATTTATGCGTATTTGTAGTTGGTTAGGCATTGCTTATGCATATTGTCGGTTGCATGTAGTAATGTGTACAATGGAGTAATGGTTGTTGTCATGCATGAGGTCATAGCATATTGTTGATATGGCCTTGCATTAAAGTTTCACATACATGGAGGTTATGTGTATATATGGAAGTTGCACATATACCTAGAAGATATGTGCATATAGAAAAGTTTCGCATATACAGAAGATATGCGCATATCTTCCGTATATGCACAATTTTCGTATATGAAAAATTTCCATATATGGAAGTTGCACATGTACGGTAGATGCACATACATAAAAGACGTACATATATGGAAGATATGCACATATAAGAAAGTTACGCATATACGGAAGATATGCGCATATCTTCCGTATATGCACAATTTTTGTATATGGAAGTTGTGCATATACGGTAGATGCACATATATAAAAGACGTGCATATACGGAAGATATGCACATATAAGAAATTTACGCATATACAGAATATATGCGCATATACAGAAGTTGCACATATACGGTAGATGCACATATACAAAAGATGGACATATACCAAAAATATGCACATATATTACGTATATGCACAATTTCCGTATATGCGCAATTTCTGTATATGGAATTTACGTATATACGGTAGATGCACATACATAAAAGACGTGTATATACGGAAGATATGTACATATAAGAAAGTTATGTATATATGGAAGATATGCACATATCTTCCGTATATGCTCAATTTCCATATATGCGCAATTTCTGTATATGGAATTTGCACGTATACGAAATTTATGTATAGACAAGAGATATGCATATATCTTCCATATATGCACAATTTACATATATGTGCAAATTCCATATACAGAAATTGCGCATATACGATGAAGATACATAAACGACATGCATATACGGAAGATATGCACATATAAGAAAGTTAGGGATATACCGAAGATATGTGCATATCTTCTGTATATGCACAATTTCCGTATATGCGCAATTTCTGTATATGGAAATTGCGCATATACGGAAATTGTGCATATACGGAAGATATGTGCATATCTTCCGTATATACATAACTTTCTTATATGTGCACATTTCCGTATACGCGCAATTTCTGTATATGGAAGTTGCGCATATACTGTAGATTCACATATATAAAAGACATGCATATACGGAAGATATACACATATAAGAAAGTTATGCATATACAGAAGATATGTGCATATATGGAAGTTGCACATATACGGTTGATGCACATATACAAAAGATGCACATATATGGAAGTTATATATACTAAAGTTTCACATACATGGAGGTTATGTGTATATACGGAAGTTGCACATATACCTGGAAGATATGTGCATATAGAAAAGTTTCACATATACAGAAGATATGCGCATATCTTCCATATATGCACAATTTCTGTATATGAAAAATTTCCATATATGGAAGTTGCACATGTACGGTAGATGCACATACATAAAAGACGTACATATATGGAAGATATTCACATATAAGAAAGTTACGCATATACGGAAGATATGCAAATATCTTCCATATATGCATAATTTTTGTATATGGAAGTTGCGCATATACGGTAGATGCACATATACAAAAGACGTGCATATTCAGAAGATATGGACATATAAGAAATTTACACATACGGAATATATGCACATAAATGGAAGTTGTGCATATACGGTAGATGCACATATACAAAAGATGGACATATACGAAAAATATGCGCATATATTACGTATATGCACAATTTCCGTATATGGAATTTGTGTATATACGGTAGATGCACATACATAAAAGACATGCATATACGGAAGATATGCACATATAAGAAAGTTATATATATACGGAAGATATGCACATATCTTCCGTATATGCATAATTTCCATATATACACAACTTTTGTATATGGAATTTGCGCATATACAAAATTTATGTATATACAGGAGATATTCACATATATTTTGTATATGCACAATTTCCATATATGTGCAATTTCTGCATATGGAAATTGCACATATACGGAAATTGTGCATATATGGAAGATATGTGCATATATTCCGTATATACATAACTTTTTTATATGTGCACATTTCTGTATACGTGTAATTTTTGTATATGGAAGTTAGGCATATACTGTAGATTCACATATATAAAACACATGCATATATAGAAGATATACACATATAAGAAAGTTACGCATATACGGAAGATATGTGCATATACAGAAGTTTCACATATACAAAAGATGCACATATACAAAAGTTATATATACGAAAGTTTCACATACACGGAGGTTATTTATATATATGGAAGTTGCACATATACTTGGAAGATATGTGCATATAGAAAAATTTCGCATATGCAAAAGATATGCGCATATCTTCCATATATACACAATTTCCATATATGAAAAATTTTCATATATGGAAGTTGCACATATACGGTAGATGCACATACATAAAATATGTACATATATGGAAGATATGCATATATAAGAAAGTTATGCATATACAAAAGATATGCACATATCTTCCATATATGCACAATTTCCATATATGCGCAATTTTTGTATACGGAAGTTGCGCATATACGGTGGATGCACATATATAAAAGACGTGCATATACGGAAGATATGCATATACGGAAGATATGCACATATAAGAAATTTACGCATATACCAAAGATATGGGCATATACGGAAGTTGCGCATATACGGTAGATGCACATATACAAAAGATATGCACATATATTGCGTATATGCACAATTTCCGTATATGCGCAATTTCTGTATATGAAATTTGCACATATACGAAATTTATGTATATATAGAATAGATGCATATAACTTCCGTATATGCACAAATTTCGTATATGGAATTTGCACATATATGATGCAGATACATAAACGATGTGCATATACAAAAGATATGCACATATAAGAAAGTTACGGATATACCGAAGATACGCGCATATCTTCGTATATGCACAGTTTCTGTATATGCGAAATTTTTGTATATGGAACTTGCACATATACGATGCAGATACATAAATGATGTGTATATACGAAATATATGCACATATAAGAAAGTGACAGATATATAGAAGATATGCACATATCTTTCGTATATGCACAATTTCCATATATGCAAAAAAATGCAGTCTCTATATAGGCGCAACCTCTGTATATACACATCTTCTATATATACACAACTTCCATACCCAAAAGCGTTATCTGCCAATTTTAATAATATTTCAAGCCCACTAAGATGAGTTTTATGAAGTTTTACTTTGTTAAAATATGTTTGTAATATTAAATGAAAATCAACTCCCTGACTGCCACGTTCTCTCCTATGCTGATACGATTGTGATTTGGTCTCAATTCCTCTATGATCCTTTTCTAAATTCAGAGCTCATGTAATCCCTGTATATCCGATATGAATCTTTTCCCTCCCTATTTGGTCTCCCCACACTTGATCACTCCTACGTTCCTTTAATCCTCTACTCTCTCTCCAATTTTCAAAATTTTCCCCTATTCATTCTGTAGCATAAATACAACAGCAAGACATGTATGTGACAGCAAGTCAGAAAATGACGCAATAGGAAGGAAACAAAATACTTATGGATAGATCAAACTTTTTCCATAATAGCATGCAAGGCTTTAATCTCTCAAATTTTTAATTCTCCAAAGAGCATATTATTGTCCACAAATTGTTGGTGTGTCGCCAAGAGATCAGTTTCCAGGATCTTTTTCGTTTTATGTGACCCTCTCATTTTTCCTCTTGAATAAAATGGACCAAGTCTTCTATTGTGATAATAAACAAGAATGGGGATAAGGAAGTGCCTTACCTCAAGCCTTGGATGGAGTGGAATTTCCTTGAGGGAGATCTGTTGAGAATAATAGAAAAGAAAGGGGTTATTACCATGGATCTAGTCCATCATATCTAGTCTTAAGAAAATACAATGGTTGCCAGCATCTAAAAGAGGAATTGCCAATTTAAGTGATCATATGCTTTGGATAAGTCCAATTTCATCAACATCCCTGGCCTTCGTCGAGATTTCAAAGAGTTAGGTATTTCATGAGCTGAGGTTATGCCATCAAGGATTTGTTGCCCCAATATAAAATTTGTTTGTTTCAACCTAATTATGATGGATGGATCTACTAAGTGGTTGGTTCTAGATGGATCTACAAAGTCAATGTAACAACCCTCATGAAAATTCTATGTAATAAATGTTAAAAACAATAACCACGGATGAATGGGACACTTATTCCAAGCTGAATGTTGGGAAAGAAATCCTATGGGTGTTCATTTCGTTGTTGATGGCTAGGGAAATTGGCAAAGGAAGTGACATGAGGAAATAATGGTTCATGGTGATTCTTAGATAAGTAAGATATCCCTACAATTAACTCTGTTGTTTACACTTATAGGTTACATATCGATGATATGTTTGATGAAATTCATATCATGGCTAGTAGGGGTATGTTTAAGCCCTTAATCAACTATCTACTTTTACATCATTGTTTCCCTGTACTTTACTTAATTATGAGCTTTCATTCCATTCTGGGCAGTGGCCTAGGCTTTGGGCCTGAAAAAGTGGCTCAAATCTCAGAGTTGCTGGCACATAATTGGTAAGTTTCATCCACAATCGCTGGCATGCAGGCCTATGAGAGTGACTTTAGGTCTCTGGTTGCTCCCTTGCCCATAGCATGAGAGCGACTGAACCTTAAATTGTCAAGAACAACAGTGGGACCCCGGAACAGGTTGTCTGAGTGGTTGACTTGTCTCCCGAGGGTTCTGTTGATGGTGTTGGATGGCTATGTGTGATATTCCATCGATTCCACTTCCTTAAGGTCACCTAGGAGATTGAATCTAATCATAGTAGCCTCTCATCTCATGTTTACCCCAGATGGCATGGTAACTTGGGTGGAGGGCAAGCCATATATATGGGTGAGCTTTGGCGTTTGGCTAAGGCATCATCCAACGATCAAACACATAAGTCTTCAAGCATGGAGCAGAAGAGGTGCGAGCCAAGGTGCAGGTCGCAGCGCAGCTGAACGAGTCAGGGCGCAGGGCGAGGGCACAGGTGGATGCACACGGGCAGGTTGTTGAATGAGCCGAGGGCGCGGCAGGGCATTCGTGCGAGCGGTCGTTCGAGGGTGCGGCAGGGCGTGCCAGCGAACGGTGAGTTGGGCGAAGGTGTGGTAGAGCGTCCGGCCGAACGAATGGTTGGAACGCTAGGTGAGGGCATGGTAACGCCTCCAAGCAAACGTCGGGCGAGGGTACGGTAAGGCGTCCGAGAAAATGACAGGCGAAGGCGCAGTAGCGTGTTCGTTCGAAGGCTCGGTAGAGCGTTCATTTGAGGAGTCATTCGAAGGCGCGGTAGGGCGTTCATTCGAGAAGTCGGGCGAGGGTGCGGTAGGGCATTTGACCGAACAATAAGTCAAACAAAGGGCCTAACAAGGCATTTGGGTGAATGACACGTTTGGGCAGAAACGTGCGACGGTGAATGGTGAATGAAGGGCGAGTTGGTGAAATGAGCCTGGGTCGAAGGGCAAGTCAGTGAAATGCGCCTGGGTCGAACAAAATGAAGAATCGTACGATGGTTGAAGGCGTTGGCAAACAGGTGAGCCGTGCATGAGGCAAAGGAGCTAAATGACAGTTTAAGTGACTTTGCCTAGGGTTTGGCAAGGCTGCACAACAGGTGCAGGAAGTGAATATGTATAAGTGTAAAAGTGAAATTTGGGGTTTCCCTTGGATGTAAACTTGTATGTAATTATGAAGATTAACATTATTGATACGGGCAGACTCACAATTGCAGGGAGTTGCCCCTCCCATGATAATCCGCTATGCACTTGAATGGTAATGATGTTAATATGATAAATGGTATATGAATGTTTCTGTTGTGTTTAAAGATGAATATGCTTAGCTTTTGAAAAATGAAATAAGCATCGAAAGTAGGTGTAGTCCACGATTGTTAGTATTGTTAAAAGGAAAAAGGTCGGTGGTGCCGCACCTCCTATAGTGCAGTTGGAAGAGTACCGCTAGTGTATGGGCGTGACAAATATGGTCGGAATTTTTTTCCTGATAGGAAGTGCTTTATGTTTCCAGAATCCTGTAGGAATACGATAGAGGTAACATGGGTTTTAAAGGTTAAAATTTCTGCGAGATCTTGTAGTTTTCTGTTAATTGTATGAATATAAAAGATACTTGTTTAGGGTACATATGCATGCGATGTTGGTTATAAATTATAGGTATGGTTTATATGTTCTCGTTCTTAGATCAAACTTGTTTTAATATTTTAATTGATTCCTTACCTCTGATACTCAATGAATAATACTATAGCACTGATTTCTGATATTTGGTTGGATTTTACTATACATGAACCTATAGCTTCCTCTTCTAATTTGTTTATGTGTGTGTGTGTGTGTGTGTGCAGTTATTTTATCTCATTTTTACAGTCTTAAATCTATCCATGGGGGCTTCACTAGGGGAGCAATACCATACCACGTGGGTTCATATTGGGGAATATATATTGAGGGAAAAATGACTTAATATATTGGGGGATATATAGGGGTAAAGGGTTTTTGTATTGGCGGATATAAAAAGTGTAGTTATTTTATCTCATTTTTACAGTCTTAAATCTATCCATGGGGGCTTCACTGGGGCAAAAATACCATACCACGTGGGTTCATATTGGGGAATATATATTGAGGGAAAAATGACTTAATATATTGGGGGATATATAGGGGTAAAGGGTTTTTGTATTGGCGGGTATAAAAAATGGAGCTCAAAGTTAATGAAAAAATATAAAGAGGTATAAAATATGTTAATGAAAAAATGGATACCTACAATATCTAGTGAAAGTAGGGGTTTTTTTAATTGGGGAGGTGTATTCGGTTCATATTAGTAGGGGGTTAAATAATGTGTTTTTTAGAGGTATTTTCCAATATGTAATCAAATTAGGGGTATTGTTTAGTATGCCTTGAACGCAGGCGATATGTCATAGGTTCATTGAGTGAAGCCCTCGTGAATCTATCAAAATAAACTAAGACCTGGGTCGGATAATGGTTAACTAAATCACTCCTATTCTTTTTGTCTAGAATTTATAAAGAGGCCGAGCAATTTAGGGAGGCCATTGAAATTGAAAAGAGGCCGAGCAATCTCAATAATGATGATGGCTGGAAAATTAGCAGCTGCTGGATCCCTGCCCTTTCTTCTTAACCCACCCTCGCCAGTCTCCGCCCCTTGTGTTGTCTTTCAGTAAGTTTGTCTATGTTTTTTTCCTTCTCATCTTCTATTCCGTCTCTGCTCTTTGATTTCTCGACGGTTTTTTAATTTTTCTAGTTCCCTTCTAGATTAGAAATAAGAACAGGATGGTTCGATTTTATAAATCTTTTTTAATTAACATAATTATTATTATTTATTTATAATAACTATTATTATTATTATGTAGCTAACATTATAACTATTATTTATTATTATTATCTAATTAATATTATAATTGTTATAATATTAATAACTATTTTTCAATAACTATTAATAACAATTAATATTATAATAGTAATGTAATATTAACAATCTTTCTCCTAAGGGTTTTAATTAGATAGATTGGATTATTTAACTAACTACTTTAGTTAATCTTCTAATAACCCATTTAGTCCATTCGCTATTAATATTATAATATTAATATTTATGTCTTTAAATAAAATAAAGTTAATTATAAATATTATCTCCTTTCTCCTTGGGGTTAGTAGTAGAAATGATTAAAAGCTAAATTAGTTATTCTTTTAATAAACCTTTACTATTTATTCATTGATAATATTAAGGGTTATAATTAAATAAATTGGGTCATTTAACTAAATAAGTTAGTTATTCTTCTAACAAACTATTATTTAATTTATTCCATATACTTTTAATATTATAATATTAATATTTGAGCCTTTAAATAAAATAAAGTTAATTATAAATATTAACTTAACTAGTAATATTATCTTATTAGTAACCAATATATTCTTTCTCCTAGGGGTTAGTAGTAGAAATGATTAAGAGCTATATTAGTTTTAATAAACCTTTATTATTTATATTCTATTAAAACTTTTTATCTATATACAATTAGTAATTAAATACAATTCATTGATAGTATTAAAAATAACATAACTAACTTATAAATTAATGAAACTAATTCTCCATGTCCCTATCCCTTGGTCAAGTCAAGTCAAATATAGTTGTTGTCCCTATCCCTTGGTCCAGTCTAGTCAAATATAGTCATTTCCTAGTCTATTATAGTCGTTTCCTAGTCAAATATAGCCGTTGGATGATCTTCTCTCTCTCTATTTAACATGCAGCCATGATCTAGTTCTTCAACTTGTCCTGACGATGAACCACACTTGTTGGTTCGAAACGTGTTGACAAATGATTGATAATGTAATTTACGCCGAAACCCCTATCATATACTTTATAAATAACTGAACTTATTAGAGAGCTTAATATTTACTCATGAGGGTTTAATATTTACTTATCTGTTTGGTAGATAAGTGTTCTTCAAAAGATTTTTGTTTTACCTATCGGTCTGAAAGTCTCTTTTCCTCCCAACCATGAGTCTGGAAATTATGTCTAGACTCTCCCCTGAGCACTTTTTGTGTTCCACACTAGATTGTCGAGTTACAGTCAGTACCTTGGGCCTCAGGGTTTCCACCCAGCCTCAAGTTCTGTAATTTTCTATTGACTGTTCTTTTTTCAAAATCCCACTGGCTTTTCCTTCTCCCTCCTAGCTCCAGGATTTTCCCCCTCTCTTCCCTTTTTCAGGTAGAGGGTAACTATTTTTCCTTGGCAACTGTTTCTTTTAACTACATTAAACAATTGCTATTTCATTAAAACATCATTACCAAAAAATTTGGTAAACAAAACATATATGGAATTCTCGCCTCAGTCAGTTAATATGCAATCATTAACATGTAATAAAATCTTATTTAACATTTAACAAAATTAACTTAGTAACTTCAGTCATTTTATGTGACTTGGGGGTGTTACATCTCCCCCCCCCCATATGAGGAACATCGTCCCTGGTGTTCTCTCTATTTTCTGAAAACAAGGCTAGATAAGTCTTCCACATAAACTCCTCTTCTTCCCAAGTGGCCTCATCCAGACCAAAGTGCTTCCATTTCACTTTAACTTGGGTGATGGCTCGCTTCCACAAGTTGGATTCTCTCTCGTCGAGAATACGAAGAGGTTCTTCTAGGAATTCTCTTTCTGGTTCGACCTGAAACAACCAAAAAATTTCAACTTTCAGTTGTAAAAAAAATAAATAATATATCTAGTCATGTAATTATCTAACTGTTTTACCTGAATGTTTTCCCAGTTAATAATGTGTTGAGGATTATACACATATTTTTTTAGTAGGGACACATGAAACACATTGTGGACCTGAATGTGGCTTGGCAGCGCTAGCTTATAAGCCATTGGTCCAACTCGTTCCAAAACTTGGAAGGGTCCACAGTATCGGGGTGGTAATTTAGCACAACCTTGCCACTGTAAGGAACTTTTTCGGGGCTTCACCCTTAGATAAACGTGATCCCCAGGTTGAAATTCTGGTTAATCCCAAGAATGATTTGATATCAACGACATTCCTTGGGGTTGTCCATTCCATGATTGTTTTGATCTTTTCCGGGTCTACTGCGATACCGTCTTTTGATATAAGGTGACCCAAGTATTGAATCTGGTCTTTAAAGAAGTCACACTTGCTAAATTTGGCATATAATTGATTCTCCCTTAGTGTCTGCAATACTATTTTCAGATGTCCCTTATGCTCCTCCTGATTCTTAGAGTATATTAAAATATCATCAATGAATATCAATAAAAAAATTTCCATGTATGGCTGGAAAATACCATGCATTAGACTCATAAAGGTGGTTGGGGTATTTCTGAGGCCAAGTGAAAACACTACGAACTCGTAATGCCTATAATGAGTACGGAAAGTTTTCTTACATATGTCTTCTTCCTTTATTCTTATTTGATGGTAGCGAGATCTTAAATCAATTTTCGAGAATACCTTAGCTCCTTGAACTTGATCAAATAGATCGTCTATATGTGGTAAGGGGTACTTATTCTTGATGGTGATCTTGTTCAATTATCAATAATCAATGCATAATCGTAAGATTCCATCCCTTTTTCGTACAAATACGACAGGGGATCCCCATGGGGACACACTAGGACGAATATACTTTTTGTCCAAAAGCTCCTATAACTACATTTTGAGTTCAGTTAACTCAGGTACGCTCATGCGGTACGGGGCTCTCGATATAGGGGATGCACCCGGAATTAATTCAATGGTGAAATCAATATCAGGCTTTGGTGGTAATCCTGGTATAGATTCTAGAAATACATCAATAAATTCTTTAACAATAGGAATATCTTCTAGGGATGTCATTTTATTTTTAGTATTCAAAAATCCTACTTGAACATCATATACTTGACTGTAGGTTTTAACCCCGTACAGAAATTACCTGCATACGAATTCTAAAACACAGAAAATAAACAATGCAAGAGCATAACACATATACATAGATATTTTCCCTCGGATCCCAAAACTGAGACTACCGGATTGATTTTTCATTATGTTCCTTTCAAATTTACAATACATATTTATACATGCTGAAGCATCCAATACCATGGACCGAAAACCATCGCATCCAAAACCATGTGTGAAAACATGCACAAAACCATTGGTAGATCCGCCCAACCTAATATAGCGTCAAAAAAAAAAATCCCAAGGCGCTACCCCGAACCCCGTAGAGGGGGGGCTACCTGCACCCCTCAAACCCCCTCTACATAATCGACGCAACGAAGTGGGGGCGCTGCCCCCCTCAAACCACCCCGGTTAACTACATTAGCTAGTCATGGAAGAATATAACACAACCCAACATTCTCCCACTTGTTGTTTTCTTTTCACAATGGGCCACAGGAGAGCTTAGTCATTTATCCAACCCTGCAATGCTCATTGTTTCTTTACACCAAGAGAACTTCTCAGAGCTCACAGATTTTTTCAATGCATCTGCACTATTCTTAAAAGTGTCCAAATTTACTAGCAAAACCTTTTTTTCTTCTATCATATCCCTCACAAAGTGATACTGAACATCAATGTGCTTTGTCTTTGAATGGTAAGTAGGGTTCTTTGTCAAGAAAATTTCACTTTGACTGTCACAGTCTATCCTTATACCTCCCTATACTAACCCTATACTTGAACACAATCTCTGCAACCAAACTGCTTCCTTGCTTGCATGAGTAGCTGCCATGTATTCTGCCTCTGTAGTTGATATTGCCACTATAGATTGTTTCTTACTCATCCAACTGACTACACCAAATAGGTTAAACACATACCCACTTGTATATCTTCTCTGAACCAGATCTCCAGCCTAGTCTGCATCAACAAAGCCATAGATATCCAAAACTCTATCCAATCCTGGTCTTCCTTGGTAGCACAAACCTTAATGACTGGTGCCATGCAAATACCTGAAAACCCGCTCACTGTTGTCCAATGATCCTTTTCTAGTTTTGAAATAAACCTACTCAATACTCCCACTGCATGTTCAATGTCTGGTCTAGTACAGACCATCACATACATCAGGCTATCGAGTGCACTTGCATATGGAACACGGGACATGTCATCTTCCTCTTCTTGTGTCTTGGGACACTATTTAGCAGATAACTTCACATCTACAGGAATAGAAACCTTCATTGGTTTACTATCCTGCATATTAAACCTGTGCAGTATTGTCTCGACATACTTCCTCTAGTTTAACCAGAGCTTCCTCTTTCCTAGATCTCTTTTAATTTCCATGCCCAAAATATAGTTTGCAGGGCCAAGATCTTTCATATCGAATTTGGAGGATAATTGGGTCTTCAAATCCTGGATAATTTCTTTGTCATTTCCGACCAACAACATATCATTGACATACAAGACCAGATAAATAACACAGTCATCAATTAATTTAAAATACACACAGTGATCTGCTTTGCTTCTAGTGAATCCAAGTCCCTATATAAATGTATCAAATTTCTGATACCACATCCTTGGTGACTGTTTTAACCCATACGGAGACTTCTTTAACTTGCATACCAGTTCTTTCTTACCCTTCACTGCAAAGCCTTCAGGTTGCTTCATGTAGATCTCCTCTTCCAGATCCCCGTGAAGAAATGTTGTCTTCACATCCATTTGTTCTACCTCAAAATCAAAAGCAACAACAATAGATAAAAGAAATCTAATAGAAGCTACCTTGGAAATAGGAGAAAAAATATCACCAAAATCAATTCCCGGCACTTGGGATTAACCTTTTACTACCAACCAAGCTTTGTATTTCTCCACCTTTCCTTTTGCATTTGTCTTCTTCTTGAACACCCATTTGCTACCAATGGGTTTCCTTCAAGCCAGAAACTCCACCAGATCCCAAGCCTCATTTTGGTGCAAATATGTCATTTCATCAACCATGGCCTCTTTCCAGAGTTTGCCATCCTGTGAATCTACTGATTCCTTCATAGTTCTGGGATCATCATCAATAGCAAATGGACTATACCTTTCTGGTTGCCTTCTTTCTCGAACTGGCCTTCTCACACCCATAGTTTGTGGCTCTTCATATTTTGATTCCTCCTCTGTTATAGAGTTTGATTCTTCCTCCTTAAGCTCAAACTCTATCTTCTCAGGTTCATTTGGTTGGACTCCATGTTTAATAACATCTTTCACCTATCTTAACACCACATCTTGGTTGTACACAACCTTCCTTGTTACTGGGTTCCAAAGCTTATAACCCTTTAAACCATCCTTATACCCAATAAAGATGCACTTTTCAGATTTACTAACCAACTTGGTTCTTTTCTCCTTTGGAACATGTACATATGCATCACATCCAAATACCCTAAGATGTGAAAGAGAGGGTTTCTTACTAGTCCATACCTCTTGTGGAGTCTTATCCTCCAACATTGATGAAGGTGATGTGTTGACCAGGTAACATGTTGTCTCCACCGCCTCTGCCTAGAATTCCTATCCTAACCCGACACCACTGAGCATGCTTCTTGCCCTTTCCATCAACATATTGTTCATTCTTTCTACAACTCCATTTTGCTCAGGTGTGTATGGAGTAGTATTCTGTCATGCTATACCACACTTCTTACATAATTCTTCAAATTCCTTACTACAAAACTCTCCACTGTTCTCTATCCTCAACACCTTTATCTTTCTTATTTATCTAGTTTTTGACAAGAGCCTTAAATTATTTAAACCTGTGAAGGACATCAGATTTCTTCTTAAGGAAATATATCCATGTATTCCTTGAGAAGTCATCTATAAATGATACATAGTACAGAGACTTTCCCAGTGATAGAACCTTCACAGGTCCAAACACATCACTTTGCACAAGTTCTAATATCTGTTTCGCCCTCTTACCACCAGAGGGGAAACTCACCCGATTCCACTTCCCATATACACAATTTTCACATAAATCAAAATCTAGAGAGCTATTACTAATGCCTTCTACCATACCTTTACCATGAAGTATTTGAAGGCCCTTCTCTCCAATATGTCCAAGCCTTTGATGCCACAACATGGTCTTCTCTCCAGAGACCACTAGATTTTCTATTCCACTTTTAGGAACCATAGAGCTGTTGCACCCATCAACAACAATGCTACCTTGCAGCTTGTATATAGTTCCAATCCGAACTCCCCGCATCAATACCAGTGCTCCCCGAACCATCTTGCAGGTATCCTTATCGAACATTGTTTTTACACATGCATCATCCAGCTTGCTTATGGAAATCAGATTTCTAGCCAATGTAAGAATATGTAAAACACTCGGAAGTGTTCTAACCCTTCCACCTTGCAACTTCAACTTTACTTTTCCGCGACACAAGATTCTAGCCTTCTTGTCATCCCCCAAGGAGACATCACCACCGTCATATTTCTCATACTCGCAGAACCACTCTCTATGGGGAGTGAAGTGAAAGGATGCACCTGAGTCAATCAACCATGCCTCATGATCTACATGTGTACTTGAAGAAGCCAAGTACACATCCCCACCTTCATCTGAGGTGGTTTACTTCTCTGCAGAAGGAGCATCATCAGATCCCTTTCCTTTGACAAGAGCTTTAGATTTAAAGTCCCTTTTGTAGTGCCCTTCCTTTCCGCATTTCCAGCACACCACCTTTATAGGTTTTCCTGGAGGTTTAGATCTCCTTCTAGATTTAGATCTCCCACTCGATAACTTATTTTGTTTCTGTTCTGGGACCGTCCTCGTACAGACAAGGCATCACCATTCTGGCTCTCCATATTTTTCCGTCTCATCTCCTCCGTCAGCAAGGATGAGACTATTTCATCAAACTGCAAGGCAGTTGCATTGCTAGCTATTGCAATAACCAGACTATCCCACGAATCTGGTAGAGAACACAACAAACTGATGCACTTATCTTCATCTGAAATTTTAATATCAACAGATAATAACTGACTTACCACAGTATTAAATGCGTTCAGATGCTCTGTCACCGAGCCTCCATCTTTCATCCTCAAGTTATACAACTTTTTCTGTAGGAACATTTTATTCACCTGAGACTTAGATTGGTACAAAGTCCCTAACTTGTCCCACAAATCCTTCACCGTAGCTTCCCCTGATACATTCAGCAATACTGAATCTGAGACACACAATCGTATTGTGCTCTTTGCCTTATGATTCTTTCGATTGGACAGACTCCTGAGAATTTTCTCCTGCTCTTCTCGTAGTCTTTCATTATCTGTTCTTAAATTTATCATTTCAGCACGCAGTTGTTGAACAGTCTCGAGTAACACTGCATTAGCTTGCCATGACTCTTCGCCCAGCTGTATCCAAATATCAGGATTGGCGTTTATATAAGTGGTTCCGGGTGGGTCGGTTGGTCCTAGGCTGTCTTGCATCTTCCTTATTTCTCTCTCTGTGTTCACACATAAATTTATTAGTGAAAAGAAAAAAAATAAACACATTGATTTTCAGTACTGATTTTATTCCCAAAGAGTCTCACTGTATGAACCTGAGCTCTGATACCATTTGTAACATACATATACATAAAAAAAAATTCTTACCACGAAGATATTAACCTACATATTCATAATAATTTGATTGCTTATACGGTCAATCCCAAAAGAAGTGATTAAAGTGTTAATCCATGGATATGGATTGCACATGGCTCATTATACTTAACATTTACGATTAATGTCAGAACTCAGTGTAAAAATATTTTTAATTAAGCGAGAGGGTGTGGCGCCCTTCCCAACCTTGGTTGGCTCACAGGTGTACCACAGATAGGCCACGCATTAAACGTAGGGGCAAAGGTTATTAATGTGACAGAGGCTGCAAGAGTGGCTCCATGCTGACCGTCGATCTGAATGGATCTCACGGTCCTGGATCATTAAGGTTATATCTAACCAACTTACACACCCTCCGACCGATGCTCTGTCATTTCCGTTGACTGAGTTGGGTTCTTGCTGCTCTGCAGAGGTTAGCCTCTGTGAAGGCTGAGGAGGTTTTAACTCTCGCCCCATGGCCTCTGGCTTCTCCTCATGACCAATACAGGTAAGAAATCTCTCTTGTAGTTTGTCTGTCCACTCCAGTCATAACCCTTAGTTTTATTTTGAATAAGTTGAGGCACGATGATTGACTGTGCACGGTGGTTTGTGGTGACAACCTTGGGCTTTCACGCTCAGAGAGGCTTGAATGCTCGGCTCTCAGGAGGTTGGACGGATGGAGGTCGTTAATGGCCCAGGTAAACCATTCTGAGATTCGTGAAAGACAATTTCCTTTGATTGAATTCATGGTATGTCGTTCTGAAGGTCCGAGCCAGGGTAACACGACTAGTACTGACAGGATGGCAACGAGGGTTTAGTGATTGCTCCTCATCCACAGGTACACTCTTATCAATCATTTCAATTATTTTTCAATTTAAGATTTCAGGATTTTTAACCCTCAACTCAGAACATGGTTTCTTATCGCAGGTATGCTACTGCCCTTGGTTTATTTGGAAACAACACCCGAAGGCCGTGCCCTCACCAGGTTCTTCGTCGTATGCACAGGTTGGATTTCCTCTGGCTATGATACTACTTCTAACTTGCTATGAGGTTGGGGACAGGATTCGATCGTCGTTCCTCGGTCTATGGCTCACGAGTCTAGTTTAAATTAGTATGAAGGGTTTTTCAAGGGTTTTTCATATATGCACGTTTCAGTTCTTTAATACTCTATTCTGGATTAGAGTTGTTAGCTCGAGCATCTTAGGACCAAAAGTACTATTTATTATGGTTTGTCTTTTAATTGCCCTACGCGGCCCGAATACTGAATTAAGCTCAGACTATTTCATTGAAACAAATATTGTATAATGTTTCTATTGTTGTTAATGAAGTTTCTTCTGCAATGCTACTATGTTCCTAATTTAAGACATGCATATTATGAGGAACAAGATGTCTGTCGGTTGGTAGTCGTAATGTTTATCAATTAAGAGGGATATGGTCGGAATTTTCTGCCTGATAGGAAGTGCTTTCTATTTCCAGAATCCTGTAGGAATACGATAGAGGTAACATGGGTTGTAAAGGTTAAAATTTATGCCAGATCTTGTAGTTTCTGTTAATCGTATGAATATAAAAGATACCCGGTTAGGGTACATATGCATGCGATGCTGGTTATAAATTATAGTTATGGCTTATCTGTTCTCGTTCTTGGATCAAACTTGTTTTAATATTTTAATTGATTCCTTACCTCTGATAGTCAATGAATACTACTATAGCACTGATTTCCAAATCTGTACATAAATTTCTTTTATCTGACTTAGTTATTTGGTTGGATTTTACTATACATGTAATTTGTTTATATATATATATATATATATATATATATATATATATATATATATATATATATATATATATATATATATGCAGTTATTTTATCTCATTTTTACAGTCTTAAATCTATCAAAATAAACTAAGACTTGGGTTGGATAATGGTTAACTAGATCACTGCTATTCTTTTGCCTAGAATTTATAAATAACTGAACTTATCAGAGAGCTTAATATTTACTCATGAGAGTTTAATATTTACTTATCTGTTTGGCTCAGAAGATTGTTGTTTTAGTCTGAAAGTCTCTTTTCCTCCCAACCACGAGTGTGGCAATTACGTCCAGACTCCCCCCCAAGCACTTTTTGTGTTCCACACTAGATTGTCCAGTTACAGTCAGTACCTTGGGCCTCAGGGTTTCTGCCCAGCCTCAAGTTCTGTACTTTTCTATTGAATGTTCTTTTTGCAAAATCCCATTGACTTTTCCTTCTCTCTCCCAACTCAAGGATTTCCCCCCTCTCTTCCCTTTGTGAGGTAGAGGGTAACTATTTTTCCCTGCAACCGTTTCTTTTAACTACATTAAACAATTGCTATTTCATTAAACCATCATTATCAAAAATTTTGGTAAACACACCATATATGGAATTCTAGCCTCAGTCACTTAATATTCAATCATTAACATGTAATAAGATCTAATTTAACATTTATCAAAATTAACTTAGTAACTTCAGTCATTTTATGTGACTTGGGGGTGTTACACTCTAACATTTTCCACACTTCTAATCTTCTTGATTTGTTAAGTATCTCTAAGTCATTTCCCCTTTTTCTTATCATAGAAATAATTTTTTGAAGAATCATAATTAGATTCTTATTTTCTTAAGGTGTGATAGACTACATTGATATTAGTGGACATTAATCATATCTATATATATATATATATATATATATATATGAGACAAAAACGTAAAAATTAATACAAAAAAAATAAGAAAATAATAAATAAGAAAATATTAAATACTAAATAAAATAAATAATATATATATATATATATGAATAAGAATTAATCAAAAATAAAAATTAAAAAAATAAATAATAAATAAATAAAAATACCAAAAACTAAGTATTATGAATATTCCGAGAAAAAAATATATATAAATGTAAAAAGAATAAACCATTATCAATAATTAATTATTTATAGTATGTAGAAATATTAATAGCATATAAATTTTATAAATTAGAAATTTAAATATATCTATATATATATGAATTGGAAAAGGGAAACAAATAAATAAATAAAAATTCCTAAGAGGAAAGCTTCTCACATATTTGTATAATTTTAATTTGTATTAATAATTTAACTACTTAATATCCCCACCTACTTTTTTATATTTAATATATTTTTTATTTTTTTATTATTTAATAAATTAAATTTAAATTATGAATTTATATTAATAATTTACTTTTAATATCATAATATTAAAATTTTGATTTAACGAAATTCATAATTTGAATATATATTTTTAAAATATTTTTCTTTCTTAAATCTATAATCATAAAAGTGTGAAAACAATAATTTATAACAATAATATGCATACTTAAAAAAATATAAAATATAAAAGTGTGAAAACAATAATTTATAACAATAATATGCATACTTAAAAAAATATTTTTATATGAATTTATAATAATAAAAAGCTTTTAAAATTTTCAAATTAAACTTCTTTTGTTTGTTTTTTTTTAATATTTTTATATGAAATTTATAATAATAAAAAGCTTTTAAAATTTTCAAATTAAACTTATTTTATTTGTTTTTTTTTTTAATTCATTGCTATAGTAAAAATTATTATACAAATATAGTTTATTTGTGATGTGTTTTAGAAAAAAATTTGGAATATTATTTTTGGTCTAATTTGCCCAAAATCTAATATGTATTTGTTGAAAACAAAATGAAATCACAATTTTGAATTATAAAGTGTGGATAATCACATTGCCTAAATATTTTTCACCATACTAAATTCTACTTAAAAAACAATTTTAAATAAACCAATTTCAAGTTTTTTATACAACGTTTTCTCATCTTCTTTCCATGTTAAATCCATAATACTCCAGGATTTTTAAGCTGGTTATATTTTCTTAATTTGTCGTTTGACTTTGAAATTCGCAAAATAAAGAAATTGCTAAAAAGAGAAGCCATAAACTACTGCTTTAAGGTCAAAGTGATCAAACTTGTATATAATAAACCTAGAGAATTTATTTTTTTAGTACCTTTAACAACTACAAATGTTCCTCGCAATGGGCTATTGTCAAATCCTTAAATCTCATTAACAATTATATGGAGTATATTGAATTCAAAGCTTCCGGTTCTATTTTCTTAATTTGTCGTTTGACTTTCAAATTCGGAAAATAAGAAATTTGTTAAACAAGAGAAGCCATAAACTATTGCTTTAAGGTGAAAGTGATGAAGGTTGTATCTGTGTGAACAGATAACAAACCTGACAATTTTGTTTTTTTACTACCTTTAGCAACTTCAAATCTTCATCCCAATGGGCTATTGTCAAATCCTTAATCTCATTAAGGATTATATTGAATTCATCTTGTGACTATGTCCACCAAATCTTAGTATGATATGATCCGGTAACTTATTTGAATTTAAGCTATAATAACCAATTTCTTTCCCACCAAAACTGACTACGATATGACCTGTTCATGAGCTTGCCCATGGAATTTTTTTAAGCGAAATAGAATGTATAGAATGCTTCAACGGAAAGATTTGGAAAAAATTGTGGGTAAAATTTTTGTGTTAGTCAAAAGGAAAAGGAGTGAAGAATAAATTTTTTAGTAAAAACAAGTTGATTTAATGAAAATATAAAAGAATGATAACGACACCAACAGAACAGTTTGGTTGGATATCGTATTAATCGCTGACACCGGGAGCATCTTACCAGAGCTGGTAGCAGGATCCCACATGGCGAGCAGCAGAAATTTGCGGCCATTGATTCCTTGGGCATTAAAACTTGCCCCCGTCGTTTCATCCACCAGAAGCTTCCTGAGGAACCCCAGGATATGTCACTCTTTAGAATGTTCGTTGACACAATTCTTTGAACGGTTTCCAGGATTCCCTAATGTTATGGAGAGAAACCTGTTTGACTGCGTCCCTGCAAAATAGGCAGACACAAAAGACGCACTGACCCACTTCTTTTATTCTTCCGTTTTCAACTCGGGGGACCCTAATAGCCTCTTCCACCTTTGAAAAAAGATTTGCAAATTTTTAGCATTCCCGAAGATCAGCGTCAATAGGATGCAATTGAAGAGACCTTGCAACATTGGTTTCTTCCATTGCTTTGCCAAGCAATTTTCTGAATTCTCTGGTTGTGGGCTCCAAGAGCGGCCTTAGAGATTGCTCCAACTCCAATCTGCATCTCTGGCACTTGCATTTAAAACCCCAACACTAACACTTAGCTTGGCGCTGCGGCAAGGGGACGACAGCTGTGGGATTTTTTTGACAGCACAGACCACTGCCGTGACAAGTTCATTTTGAGAGGTCGTAAGAACTTTGCCCTGCTGGTTCATGCTCAAAAACATAGGAGAAGCACTCGTCTCATCTTCATAAACAACTGCGACAACCTTGCTTACTGGCAATTTGAAATGTTGGGCGCGGGCATAGCATTTGAATTTTGAAATTCTCTCTATCTAAGTTGCATTGAATGAGTATGGTGGACTGTCCTATCTGCCGTATGACAACTTCTACATTGAAGAGTGGAGCTTGCCGGAGGTAGAGTGATCGACTTGTAGGGAAGTCCATGGACATGTATGGCACTCATGGATATGTAGCATCCCTGCCAATGCAGGAGTGTCATGTCACATGTACTTACAGGTGCATTAATAAACTTATACGGGTGAAAATAAGGCTCGCCTTGTGTAACATAGACGACAAGTGATGGGTGGACACGGGGGACGGGGGAGTTAGGAGGGCATTGGCCATGGCACGGGAACTCCAAATGCAAGACAAAGCTAAACGAAGGGTCCGCTCAACGTATTGAAAGGTCTTCGCCGGGACTCAATGTTCGGGCAAGGATGCATATAAACGAAGGAAATCCCGCATGAGTTTAGAGTCGGCCCGAATCCAAACAGAACTCCCACATCCAATCCCTCTCCGGTTGTGGAACACCCATTCTGCAGAGAGGACTTCCTTAACTCGTCCAAGATGAAGAGCACGCACGCGCTCGACATGTTTCCGTATTCGCTCAGTACTTGCCTCGTTGCTCTCAGTTTCTTGGGATCCAGATTCAGCTTTGCCTCCACCTGATCCAGAATGGCAGGGCCTCCTGGGTGGGCGATCCAGAATAATTGGTTCCAGTCGGAGATTCCGAAGTGCTGGAAGGCGTCCACCAGACTCTTTTCTATGTTGTTGGAGATGAGCCCCGGAACGTCTTTGAGAAGGTGGAAGGTAAGGCCCGCCTCTCTCAGGTGACCGTCGATGGCTCCGCCGCTGTCGGGAAGAATGGTCTGTGCAGTCCACAGCAGCTCGAAACAGGGCTTCTCCACTTCCGGGATGGGATCGGCTCCCACAATGAGTGCAGATGCACCGTCGCCGAAGAGAGCTTGGCCGACCATGCTGTCGAGGTGAGTGTCGGAGGGGCCACGGAAGGAAAAAAAGCGAGCATTAATGGAAAGAAACAAACGAAAGCATCCGCTGGACCAAAAAAGCATTAACCAAACGTTTTTTCAGAAGTTCCAGAACGCGGGATTCAATTGAAATTTTAAAAAGCATGAACTCTCAATTGAAGATAGAGGAGGGATTTTCTCAACGATTCCAGAGAGGCTAAGAAAAGCATCAACCCGACCGTTTTTCAAAGAGGCGCGGGATTCAATTGAAATTTAAAAAAACATGAGCTGTCAATTGAAGAGAGAGCGGGGATTTTCTCAACGATTCAAGTAGAGGTGGTAAAACTCTTGTAGCCGTTGAAGGGAGATGGGGAATATATATATATACACATATAGTCTTATCATCTTTTAGGTATCTTCGTCCTCCTCTGTCCATAATGAGTCTGGTTATGCTTGTGTGTTTGGCTGTCTGTGTGGTTTGAGTTTGGGTCTCTCTGTGTCTAGGTCTAGGTCGAGTTCGTGTTTGAGTCAGTCATGGTTGTGTGGGATAGAGGAGGAGGCTGACGCAGTTGAGTTGTTTAACAATTTTTTTGGGCTCAGAGATCAATTATCTCTCAGAAATGGTATGGATCAAATTCAATTCTATTTAATTTCATTTCAGTGTTTTTGTTCATCTCTGCTCTGCTGTGAGAACTAATTCCATTTCATAACTTTGTATTTTTGTTTGGTGCATTGTAAATTATTGGAGTGAATGAAGGGATGACGTTGCAGGGAAATGAATGAAAGAAGGAAAGAGGTGGTTGACATTGCTGCTGTTCAAAGCCTACCTCGCTGATCCCAATTACCTCGCTGAAGAAATGAAATCGAATCCCAATTCCAGGTATGTAGAGATGGCCCTGTATCTGTATCTCTCCTTTTGATTAGTTTAAACATGGTGCTTTAGCCATTTTTATATTGAATTTAAGCCTCTGCTTCCTCCTCAATAATTCCTATTACATTTAATTTTTCTTCCATTCCCCCTCCCCACTTTCTATTAGGTTTAATTTATCCTCGGACCTCCATTGCTTCAATCGCTCTCTGGCTCTAGCTTCACCAATTTATCCCCTGCGAATTCAAGCATCACTGGCTTTTTAATGACTTCTCATAGCTCTGTATTTGGGTTTAATCTGTTGTGTATTAGTTTAGTTTGTGGTTTTCAGTATAACCTCTTCTTTATTAGTTTAACCCATGTTTTTTTTTGGATATAACTTGCTGTGTATTGTGTTATTTGTTCGTTTAACCCGTGGGTTTTTTCCCTTTTGGGTATAACTCGTTGTATATTGTGTTGTGTATTGGTTCAACCTGAGGTTTTTGGCCATAACGTGTTGTGTATTGTGCTGTGTGCATCAGCCATGGATTTAAGGCTCTGTTTCCTCGTAGTGTGCCGCCGTGTGCATCAGCCATGGATTTAAGACTCTATTTCCTCGTAGTGTGCCGCCGTGTGGATCAGCCACGTCAGCTATAGATTTAAGCCTCTGCTTCCTCCTAAATAAATTTATCCTTATGCCTTGTGCAGGATTCTCTTTCCTCCACAATAATTTTACGGCTCTCAATAATTTCACCGACATGCGTCCACCCTACCATTTCTATTAGATTTAATTTTTCATTCATTGGTCCAATCCAGTGTCTAGGTTTAGAGTAACCTGTGGCTTTTTTAGCTGTAACATGCCATGTATTGTGGGCCGTGTGTTATTTTAAGCCGAGGTTTTTAATCTTGCCCGCTGTGTATCAGTTTAATCCGTGGTGTTTTTTTATATATAACCTACTTTATATTTTGTTATGTGCCTACTTTATTGTGTGATGTGCCTACTTTAATCCATGGCTGTTAACACTTGTACTTTTATGTGTAACTAATTAAAACCCATAACATGTCAATTAAACCCAAAATGCACCAATGAATTTATTGCGTCAACCTCATTAATGGTACCAACTTCAACTTCATCGTTTGAAACCCGCTTCTATTATATTACACTTACCCTATTTATTAGATTTTCAAATATATATATATATATATATAATATACGTTTTCAAATTAATAATACGTACTACTATGTGAGTTGCTCTTTATTTATCTATCATTGGTTTATTCAACTTTTAAATTAAAAATAATCGAAATCAACTCAGCTCTTTCGCGTCAATTGGAATTCTCCGTTATATATAGCCATCTTTCACTTCAATCCTCCCGAATCAGTAAGTTACATTCCATTACAGCCTTTGCTTTCTTTGGAGATTCAACGCCCCATCACGTTAAAATTCTTACGTATATTTCAGTAATATAATTTTTTTTTTTTATTAATAATGTTTTTTTTAAGTGTATTTTATTTTCTTGTATATTTATATGTCACATGGCAGACTTGTTCTTAGAAATGACTCATAAATAACTGTTTTACATATATGTTTAGGAAAAGTGTGAAAGAAGGTAAATTCATATTTGTTTTCATTATTTATATATGCAATATAAATGATTATTATTTTTATATAAAAAAAGAAATTGATAATTTTCAATATATCTTGTTAAAAATATATATTTTTCTCTAATATTTATGTGGTATTGCATGCAGATTTATTTACAGGAAGGACTTGTATTGCATACAGGAAAGACTTGTATTGCATGTAGATTGAAGAACTTTACCTTCTAGCTTGGCTCAATCGATTTTGTTGAAAGTAAATATTGATGTAGTTATATATTATTCTCTTCTTTTCTCAAATATTGTAAGAAAATTATGCACACAATTATTAATAAAGTTATTTTTTATGGAAGGGGTTAAACCCCTTCCAAGTGCTCAAGGAGGATGGGGCCCCATTCTTCTTTGAGTAGTGTAGTATTTCTTGTTTGTGTTGATTACTTTTCTTTAAACTCATATGCATCACAACACATTTTTTTAGATACATTTACTTTACAACATTTATATTTGAAGCATGTCATCTTACAATTCAATGATCATCCATTCATATTATAACACTTATCACAATTGCATTTAAGCCAAAACACACTTACATTTAAAAAAGTTTAAAAGCTTTTACACAAATACAAATTATACAATCTTCTCTCTAATCACCAAACCATTCATATTGGTTTCCTTTTGATTTTCATTGGTTTTTAAAGCTTTTTATATTGTATTATTTTATATATTTATATAATTAGATAAGAGTATACATATATAATTTAGTTTTTTATATATTTACTTATTTGAAATTGTATATATATGTTTGTGATTTTGAAAATGTTTTATGTATTTATGTTGATATTTTGAATTGAAATTGTACCATTTTTGTTTGTTTATTTGAAATTGTGTAAGTGTGTGTTTAGTTGAATTGTGTGTTTGGTTGTTTGAAATTTCATATATATGTGAGTGGTTTTGATAATGATTATTTTCTTTTGTATTTCAACACCAAATTGTATATTGTGTGTTTGCTTATTTGGACTTGTATTTTGTATGTTTATTTAATTGAAATCCCATATATATGTGAATGGTTGTATGAATATTTGTATGTAATTTGAAATTGTAATCATGTGTTTGTTGTATTGAATTATGAATTTGAATGTGTGGACATAATGTAGGTGTTTTTTGTATTGAATTATGAATTTGAATGTGTGGGCATAATGTAGATATTTGTATATTGTGTGTTTTCTTATTTGGACTTGTATTTTGTAAGTTTATTTAATTGAAATAGCATATACATGTGAATGGTTGTATGAATATTTGTACGTAATTTGACACTGTAATAATGTGTTTGTTGTATTGAATTATTAATTTGAATGTGTATGCATAATGTATATATTGTATATTTTGTGCGTTTGCTTATTTGGACTTGTATTTTGTAAGTTTATCTAATTGAAATCTCATATATGTGTGAATGGTTGTATGAATATTTGTATGTAATTTGAAATTGTAATCATGTGTTTGTTGTATTGAATTATGAATTTGAATGTGTATGCATAATGTAGATTTTAATTTGTATATTGTGTTTACCTTTTTTTTCTTAAAGTTGCATAAGCATATTTGAGTGTTTTCTTTTATTGGCTTGAAATTGTATGATGTGCAATTAGTTATTTGAAATTTTATGATGTGCAATTAGTTATTTGAAATTGTATGTTGTGTGTTTAGTTGAATTTGTATATTGTGTGTTTGTTTATTTGAACTTGTACTCTGTATGTTTCTTTATTTGAAATTGCATATATATGTGTGAGTGATTGTGTGGATGTTTATTTATGAATATTTGTATTGTATGTGGCTTGAAATTGTAATTGTGTGTTTGTTGTATTGAATTGTAATTAATTTCATAGCCTAAATTTGAATTTGTATATAAAATGTATGTTTTACTTTGTATATTGTGTGTTTTCTTATTTAATGTTGCATTTTCGTATTTGAGTGTTTGTTTTTGTATTGACTTGAAATTGTATGATGTGTGTTTCCTTATTTGGAATTGTAAAATATGTGTTTTTCTATTTGAATTTGTATTTTGTGTTTAATATTTAATAATATAGAATTGTATAATTGCTTATTTAAATTTGTATTTTTGCGTATTTGAGTGTTTGTTTTTGTATTGACTTGAAATTGTATGATGTGTGTTTCCTTATTTGGAATTGTATTAAAATATGTGTTTTTCTATTTGAATTTGTATTTTGTGTTTAATATTTAAAAATTTAAAATTGTATATTTGCTTATTTAAATTTGTATTTATTTAGGTGGTTTTGTCAATGTTTGTTTGTTAATGTATGTGTTTAAATTTTATATTCCATTGCATTTGAAATTGTATTTATTTGAAATTACTCAAGTATGTTTAATAAATGTTTGTGTTTGTTATGTTGATTTGTATTGGCCATTTATTTTCATTAGTGTTAATAAATTAGTTGTTTAAAAAAGATATTTATTAACATCATTCAACATATTAAATTAATATAATTACATCATCTTCCCATGTCCATATGTTAAAAACCCCATATCAACAAGGAAATTTTTTTAGGGCATATAAGCTTCCACCTTCATGTGTTGAAAACTCTTTCTAGAGATTATAATCTTGAAGCAAAGAGGAGATTTTTTAATTGTTAATGCAAAACTATTGCAACACTAAAAATGTCTTACTAATTCACACATTTATCTGATTAACCTTGTATAAAAAGGTTATGGGTCAACTTTAACTTTAGAAAAAAGGGAATTATAAATGAATCTTATAAATAATAATGAGCATGTTATTAGAATTTGAATAATCTCCAATCCCTAGGAAATTGGTGAGTGGGGAGCCACATGGCATGAATCTAATTTTTTAAAATCATTAAAATTAATGGATCTTTTTGCTAAATAAAATTTGGTTATATAAAAATGAATGTTAGAATTAATAATGAGGAACTTATCATGGAGAATCTTATTAGAATTGGAATAATCTAGCATGAATCATGTTTTTAACTTAGAGAAGTCTTACCAATGAATGTACTGTTTTAATCCTCATCCCTAACACTACATGGTTTTCCAATTGAATTGATATAATTCATTTTAAGAGAAAAAGATGTATTCTTTTCTTTGATCAAGTAAGAGTGGAACCTTCCATTAGTCAAGAGAAAATACATATTGTACAACAACAACACTAGCTCTGTGAACCACTCAATAGACAGCTGGGTTGACTAATCAAAACTACATCAGGACTGTTGTCAAAACAATCTGTCCACTAGAGAATACACAGAAATTGCCCCGTCTATCTAACCGTCCTCAAAGTGGCGCTTTGGATAACCAGCTCACATGAAACCTTTTGATCATGCTATATTTCTATTATAATCCGTTTATAATAGAAATAACCACAAACACGCAATAACTTATCTTTTCGCCCTTTGCCTCGGTTCTTGCCAGACTTCAAAAAGAATTCACCCGCGTTCATAACTTCATCGGGTCTACTCCATTGCTATCGGCGCATCGCTTAACAACATTCCATCGCACCTTCACTTAACCTTCCTCCGATCGTCGATTAAACTGATCTCCACCATCCATTTCTTTCCATGATCCAATAGTCAATATCTTTTCCCGCTCAATCAAACTGCATGAAACTCCTTCGTCGTTGACTTGCACTTAGTAGATCCATTGGTCCATAGTGATTTCTGGTCGACAAACAGCACAGATAATACCCACCCAAAAAGCAGTTTTTTCCTTTTTCCTTCGCTTCTAAGTGTTGCTCGGTTAGTGGAATTAGGTGAATACCCTTCAATACCACTTGCCAACCTTCCTATGCCCGAAATACCACTTAAGATTTTGAGAAACCACCTCTTCACTGTGTTATCTTCTATGCTCTTTCACCGTGCAATGATCGTCGAACTGTTGCTCCGTGCGATGATCGTCGACATCTATTTCTTCTGTCATTCCTTAACCTTTGATCGTCTTTACAACCCAACACCGTGCGATCCTTCCTTCTAAGATCCGGTGGTCAATAGCTCATTTTGGGCCATCAACTTTCCCACTCGATACTTTAACTTACGGACCCGATGAGAAACAAAACCACCTCTCTAAAATTTTTTCGGGTTCACTTGAGGAATAGCCATCGATCATCTTTTCACCCCGAACACCATGCGATCCCATCCTTAGAGATCCAACGGTCCAGAGCTAGTTTCGGGTCGGTAACTTTCCCACGTAATGATTTATTTTTTGGACCCGATGAGTATCATAAATCACCACACTAATGTTTTCGAGTCTGTTTGAAGATTTAAGCCCAGTGTGGTTTTTCGCCCGAAATCCATAGGATGGTGGAATTCAAGGAAATCTATGGTTGGTTGCCTGCAACTAGCCTGCTTTTTACCTCTTGCACATGGTCCATTATCCACTATTTTCATCAGTCCCTAACTGCTGAATTTACATGTTCTGAGAATACTCCCTATCTATGGTCACTTGTCTGTGACAGTCCTCACGCAATGTCCCTAAGGGTGTCAATGCCCAAGTATATCTTCTATTACTTCTTGAACAGAGCACTCCTTCATTCGCCAAGCGATCCGCTAATCTGTTGGTTGTTCTGCGTACGTGAACAAATTGGAGTGTTCTCAGGGCTCTCAGGTGGGATTGTATACATTGATAGACCTGCAATAACCGCCAGTGTTTTGACACTTTTTCTGGTGTTGTACCGTTGCATATCTTCTTGACCGAATTAATTATCAATTCAGAGTCTGCTTCTACAATAGCATTGTGTAAATCTGACTTAATCAAGATTTCTAGGCATTGCTCTAAGGCCATGAGTTCTGCCATATTATTAGTGGCATTCCCCAAATGACTATGAAAGATGATTTGTATGTATCCCTTCTCATCTCTTATGACTCCACCATAACTAGCCACTCCAGGGTTTCCTTTAGAGGCTCCATCTATATTGAATTTCAGAAAACCATGTGGAGGAGGTTGCTAGAATTCCTTACCCGCTGTTGTATAGCTTGCGCTCTTGCTTATGCCCTGGGGGATCGGCAACTGGAGACCCAATTGCAAAAGTATATGTGCATCCTAGTTTAGAGGAGGGTTTTCGGGGGGTTTCTTTAGACAGGTACTTACAGTTTCTTTGAGCTGTCTTATAATCTAAGCTATGATGCTCTGTGTTGAGCCAATTCTGTTCTTGAAAATCCTGTTATTGCGTTCTTTCTAAACATCCCAGATAAAAAAACCTGGAATCAGAGTCCAGGCTTTGTTGACTGTTTCATTTTCTGAGAAATCTTTCTACCAATTCTTTAAAGTGCCAGTAATGCTAGATGTGTCCTTGTCAATTTGCCTAAAGATTGAGGCTACCCAATTCCACAAGGTAGAGGTGAATGGGCAGAGGTTGAGTAGGTGATCCATCATTTCTTCTTGTAGACCACACAACTGGCATCTAGATGGACCAACTAGACCTCTTTTTCGAAGATTTTCCCAAGTCAAAATCTTTTTATGATGCACCAACCACATGAACAGTTTAATTTTCATCCAGTGCGAGTTCTGCCATAGGTCCTTCCATATCTTATCAGGGTTTGGAAAGTCAAGCCCAATGGAAATTCTTTTGGCTTCTTTGAGGTTGAAGTTGCCTTCATTGTTTCTTCCCCATCTTAGTTGGTCAGACAATGTAGATGTTAAAATATTTCTTTGTTCCAAGATGACTGCAAGAGCTTCTGCTTGGGCCTTCAAAGGGGTTTCTTCACTGTATCCCAAGTTCTTCCATGTTCTCCATTTATCCTTGTATCTTGTTTGATCCCAGAAATCACTTACCCTGAGTAAACCTTTATTGTCAGTGTCATTTTTAAGATTGGCTAATTCTTCTCTACACAGGTTAGGTTCCTGCTGCCAGTTATCCTCCCAAAACCATGCTAGGTTTCCATCTCTGATCTCCCAGAAACTGTGCTTCTGAACTATGGCTCTATTCTCCCAAGCACTGTTCCAAATGTGGGAGCCCTTGATGTGCCCAAACATCTGAATATGATCCCTTTCTTGCCAATTGTTTGCATACTTTTGTTTCTAGAGCTTGGCCCATGGGGTTGCCGACTCCTTTAGCCATCTCCACCAAAGTTTTTCCCCCAAGACTTTGCTAAGGGTTTCAGGGTCATGAAGTCCCAGACCCCCATGGTTCTTAGGTTTACAGAGATTATCCCAAGCTACCAAAGCCCATTTCTTTTTCTCTTCCTCTGTGCCCCAAAGAAAATCTCTTTGAATATTCTTTATGAGTTGCAAAACTCCTCTAGGAGCAGGAAGAGCTGAAAACATGAAGGTGGGAATAGTTTGTAGGACAGCCTTTGTAAGCACTAGTCGTCCTGCTAAATTTAAAGACCTACTTGTCCATTTCCTGATTTTATCATGTAGTCTATTAGTCACTAGATCCTAAACATCCTTGCTCAGAGGTTTATCAGTGAGAGGTATTTCCAGATATTTGGATGGTAACTGATCTCTTTGAAAACTGGGAATTCTAGAGAGGTTTCTCTGAGTAGCAATGTGAGTATTAAAAAGGAAAACTTTTGATTTGGTGAGGCTTACCTCTGTACCAGAAGCCATAGCAAAGTCGTTCAGGATTTGTTTGAATGCTTTAGCTTCCTTGACCATGGGTGTACCCTGCAGCATCGTGTCATCCACAAATTGTTGATGAGTCCAAGCATCCCCATTCTGGGTGAGTTTGATACCCTGGATTATCCCTTCTATATTGGCAGATTTAATCGCTCTGCCTAATCCTTCCATCATGAGAATAAAGAGGAAGGGGGAGAGCGGATCTCCTTGTTGGAGGCCTCTCGAAGACCTAAAGGTTCTAGATGGAGCGCCATTAAGCAGGATTGAAAAAATAGATGTAGTAAAAAGGGCCATTACCCATCTTATATAGTTGTGGTTGAAGCCGTATGCTATTAGTACTTCCCTGATGTACGACCAGTTGATCTTATCATAAGCTTTCGCTAGGTCAAGCTGTATGATCATCCCTGCTTGCTTATTTCTCTTAAGAGAATGAACCACCTCGTGATCTTGAAGGATGTTGTTTAGAATTTGCCTTCCTTCCACATAACCAGTTTGCTCCTCAGACACAAGCGTTGGAGGTAGGGGCTTGAGTCCGTTTGCAATTACTTTGGAAATAATTTTGTACACCACATTGCATAAAGCTATGGGCCTAAATCTATTTGGTGTCATAGCTTTTTCCTCCTTTGGAATCAAAGCTATGAAAGAAGTATTAAGCACCCTCAAAATGGTTTTGGATCTTCTCGAGTCCTCCACAACTTCAAGGATATCTTGTTTGAATATTTCCCAGCATGCTTTGAAGAAGTCAACATTGAACCCATTCGGTCTTGGAGATTTCCCATTTTTCATTTCTTTAATGACTTCAGTAACTTCCTCTTCATTCACTGGCCTGTTAAGATTATAATTGTCTTCCCTGGTTATAAGCTTTGGAATGTACTTTGTGAAGTTGTTGATAAATTGTGACCAGTCTAAGAGAGGCTCCTTTGCTATGCTTTGGAAATGTTGTACTAGAGCACATTCCATTTCTTTGTGGGTGCTAAGCTCTTTCCCTTGAGTGTCTCTGAGTTTTGAAATCCTGTTATGTGACCTGTGATCCATGGTTAACTTGTGGAAAAACTTTGTGTTTCTATCCCCTTCTTTAAGCCATTGCGCTCTTGATTTTTGCCTTCAGAAGATCTCCTCTTGCTGGCATCTGTCTTCCCATTCCTGTTGAAGAGTGCCATCTTGCATTTTTATTTCCTCAGTAAAGCCATCTGTGATAAGGATCTGATTGATTCCTTGTAGTTTATGTTCAACCTCTCTTTTAGCTTTGAAAATATTCCCAAACTCCTTTTTGTTCCATTATTTAAGCCTGAGTTTGATGTGTTTTAGTCTCTGTTGTAGAAGGAACATATTAGTGCCTTGAACGGGAAAATCTTCCACCCACCATTTACTAATATTACTAATGAAGTCAGGGTGAGTGAGCTAGACATTTTCAAACATGAAAGGTTTGTTCCTTGAAGTGCCTATAAAATAAGCTTCAAGTTAGATAGGCCAGTGATTTGAGCCTCCAAAAGGAAGTATTGATGCAGTCAAGTCGGGGCCAGTGAGAAGGAGGTCCTCCGAGATTATAAATCTATCTAGTTTAGAGGCAACTTGAGAAGCCCCTCCCCTCTTATTGTTCCAGGTGAAAGTACCATTTATTGTCTTCGTGTCCACTAGCCTCATGTCGTTTAGAAAGTTCTTGAAGGCAATGGAGTCTCTGCCTAGTGTTCTGGTCCCGCCCTTTTTTCTGTAAGAGATCTGATCATATTAAAATCCCCTCCTAGAATTGAGGGCATAACAGGATGTCTCTCTCTCAACTCCTCCAGTGAGGTGAGAAGCCTGAGTTTGTCTTCAACTTTTGAGGACCATAGACATTTGTCATCATATATATATCCTTATCACCCAAAGGTTGGATCACCATTGAAAGGTAGTTCCTGGATGCTTCAGTATCTAGGATTCCAAGTTTCTAGGGATTCCAGAGTGTGGGAATCTCGCCTGCCGTGTTGTCTGATTTAACATCTAGATACTCATACTTAATGATCCATTTGCTATGTATCTCTCTGATTTTATCTATTGAACATTTTGTTTCCTAGATAAACACCATGTCTAGTTTTTCTTCTTTTATTCTATTGCTAAGATCTCTTTGTTTCCTTTTACTTCCTAGACCCCTACTATTCCAGGTTGTGAGATTCATTATGAAAGATTTGTAAATGAGTAACTAGTAAGATATTTCATCTTACCTGAGTTAATCATGAGTTTCCCACACTTTGTCAGCAGCTCATTCTGTCTTTTCCTTCCTCTTTTCCTGCCTGGGTTCTTGGAAGAGTGTCCTGATGTTTCCTCCATCATTTTAACCCCTCTATTTTCCTGGTTGTCATGGTTTCATTTGACTCTAGAACGCTTTGCTTGAGATCTCTAGAGGAAGAGATGTTGTACTCTGTCAAACTCCTCTTGTGGTAGAGAATCAACCCCTTTGGTGGTTCCCTGCTCCAAGAACTTTTCTAGATCGAGATTCTCCCTCTCAAGAATCTCCTGTAGTTCGTGGTCCTCTATTCCAACTTCACTTGGGGTCATCTCATCGTCCTTGCCAAGTTCCATGATGCTGGGAAGATCTTCCTTTAGTTTGTTGTTCTTAGGTACATCCTCTATGCTAGCACCGCCTGCACCCATTCTTCATCATAAACTTCTATAACGATTTCGTCCGGAAGTTCTCCTGATAGGTCCATTTCTACACATATGTGAGCAAAGGAGGTGTATTTTCCTCGTAGAGTCGCCTCTGATATTTTTTAAAAATGACCTAATTTATTGCCTACGGCCTTTAAGGATCCAGTGATCCAGTAATCTAAACGTAGGGAGGAGAGTCGTAACCATACCGGTACTGATGTGAATGTTTCTCGTTTCGGGACAAAATTCATCACCCATGGTCGCATGTAGAGGCCAACCGCAGCATGAAAGTATGGTCCTCCTTCGGACACTTTGTCTTTGTCCTCTCGGTTTGTGAACACCATTGTGAAGAAACCCTTGGACCCAAGGTGGAGGGTTATTTCCCCCTTAGGTTTCCATTGGTTTCTTATCCAAACCTGCAAAGCCTTCTTCATTGGTCATATCCCCATAAATTTACATATAACTGCGTATGCCGCCATGTGATCCTTGTGCTCCTGTAGTGCCAAATTATTTAAAACAACCCCGAGTTTAATGGCTGACCTGGGTTTGCAGAGTCCTGTCACACTCTTGTGCTCAGCTCTCTGACTGCTACCTTCTGTTCTCTTCTCTCCTCTAACTTCCTCATGGTTCTCTTCCTACTCATGAGAATTGATGTTTTTTGCTTTTCTATGTTGATCCTCTCCGTTTCTGCCTCCATTGGTTTTTTGAAGCGATTCGAACCTGCTTCCTTACTTTTGTTTTCCACTAAATGGTTGTAAGAGGGAGTAGAACTCACCCCTCTTCGCCCCTCCATGGCTACTAGCAACAATCCCCTGTTGGTCCAAACCCTCATTCTGTGCTTTCCCTCGTAGTGCCGTCTCTCCAACCCTACAAGAATCACCCAGTAGAGATGTTGTAATGTCAGGAGAAAAATATGTATTCACTAAATTTACTATTAATCATTTGATACAATGTGTTTAAGGTGTTTCAACATACACAATGCAAACGTACAAGTATCATATATATATAAGAAGGAAGATTTTTCTCTGCGACGACAATGGCTTCGATCCGATCTTCCTGCGGCTGCAAAACTTCCGGTGAGTCCTTAAACCAACAGCCTGAATCCACACGACTATCACTGGTTAATAATGCGTCGTCGAGAGTAGGGTTTTCTTATTCTCTGCTAAAGATAAGGTTTCTAAGCAGCTCGGAGGTGGAAACCCGGCCGGCTCTGTTGCATGCCGTGGCCCCTCTGTCGGAGCTTATAGCTGGTAAATCGATCGGCTTTAATAAGTTGGCTTTGCCTTTGAGACGCCTGCGGATCATGCCCTCGTCAGTGTGCGCTGCGGTAGCCAATGATGGAGACGAAAACGTCGTCCCTTTGGGGATAAAGAAGCCGCTGCAGAGTTATGCAGATAAATACCCTGCCCTGATCATGGGATTTCCCTCTTTATTTGGTTTTCTGAAACAGAGATCGGTGTCATCAAAGCACTGGCAACCCAAGAATGGGGCTATAATGGAATAGAACGAAGCCTCCACAAGAAATTGACAGACGGGCAATTTGAATCTGAGTTGATATCAATAACAAGGCAACAGCCTCCTTTCGGCCATGGATCGCAACATGCAACACAGTTTTGGGGGTATATAATTGCCAAGATAGCCAAATGTGCTGAAGAAGAATAGAACGGTAAATAGAATGCAGTGAAAAATCTCAGATTCCCCACTGACCAAATGGATTTGATGCTCAATAAATAGAACAGTCCATACCAAACCTAAATCTGGATGCCTGACAACAAAAACTCTCCTTCCAGGTCTGGATCACAGCCCCAGATCACAGAACGGAGCGGGCAACAGAGAAACCCAAATAGTATGGGCAAAGACCGGATACAAATCTTCATCAAACTGATAAGGGGTAGACATCACTGCATGCGGCTCAGAAAGGGGCTGAATATTCAAGAATTAAAGAAGGAAATCTAGATTCAAATTGGAACCCCCACAAAATACCAAAATCTAATATATACAGGACGCAGTCTACATGATATCCGTACACTTCAGGAATATGGTATCAGCAACGATTCAACTATCATTCTTAATCTGAGACTGCATGGGGGATGCAATGGAGCCAATTCAAAAAATACAGGTACCTTTCGCGACGCAGTCAAAGGAAAGGAAAAAATACAACCTAAACCTGCACCAGCACCAGAGCTACCAGGTCCCTATATTGTGGAACAAAAACTGGAATCTCCAACGATCCAAATAACTTTGCCAGAGGTAACTAATCTACACACTGATCTATCCACAAATGTTGTTATATGTAGATTTAATGGGTTTTGGCCAAAATCCGATGCCTTGCATCAATGGATCCTCACAACATGGTCACCTGACTGTGAAATTCACCTATGCTCAAAAGGTTTTTTCATAGTTAGATTCAACACAGAACAAGAACGTGACAATATTATCAATCACGGGCCTTGGTTTTGGGGCAATGCTAGCCTCTTCACCACCCCCTGGTTTCCTGATTTTGATGCAAATACTATGAAATTCTCAACAATGCCTGTTTGGGTGAGGCTACATAACCTTCCTCTACACTTTTGGCATCACAAAGTTTTAACAGCCATTGGAAATTCCTTGGGGAAATTCCTTAAAATAGATAGAGACAGAGTCAACCAGGGAATTTTCACATTTTCCAGAATATGTGTAGAAGTGGACTTGAGTCAGGGGCTACCTATTCACGTTACATTGAACTATAATAATACACTGAGGACTCAACCACTTTACTATGAAAAAACAACGTTCAGATGCCGTAGCTACATGCAAACAGGGCATCTTCAAAACACCTGTCCACTAGCCAGGAAGGACCCCAAAGGGAATAAGAAACAACAAAAAAAGCCCAAAGGATGGCAACATACCGACTGGCGGGAAGAAGAGGACATGTAGACAGAACCTAAAGGGAATGCAGACAGAACCTACAGGGAACCAATCAGAACCTGACATACAAATGGGACAGAAATATACACAGGAAGAAAATACCCCAGATACACATTTAGGGCCTGACAATATGAAACAGCAACAAGAACCTCAGTTGGAAGTAAGTGGCATCAAACGAACTCATGGATCTGAAGGATCAGAATCTGATAAAGAACAACTAATAAACACGATGGAAAACCAGCTTGCTATAATTGCACCAACTTCCAACTCTGAAGGTTGGCAAAGGGTGGAGAAGAAGAAGGACAGGAAAGTATAGGAGAATTTTCTTATTGTAATCTCTATTCTCCTGTGATTATAGGGACAACCAACTGCATATGCTTAAGCATCTACAAAATGTAATTTTTTCATATGAATAAAATTACGACTTTTTCTACGAGAATATATATATATATATATATATATATATATATATATATATATATAACAAGAATGATGAAATTTTAATGTATAAGAACATTTTTTCCAATGTAAAACATATCCTTTATAAATAACATAATTTATAAAATGTACATCCACTACATTAAATCATCTATTTGTTGCATATTAAATTAATAATATAATAAAAATGAAATAGCTAGTTATTCTTCGCATGTCCAAGAAAAAAGAAAAATAAATTTGACATTTTGTCCAACATAAAATATCACCCTCTCACAAATAGAAACTGTAAAATGGTACATACACGATAATCGATTGAGTTTTCTACTCTTATTAAATTGACTATATAATAAAACTGAAAGACGAATCGAAATAACAAAGAAATGTTTCCACTTAAGTTGGTAGGTGCATATAAGCTCTATCGATTCCAGTGTCATACAATTCTACTAATAGAATCCCATTAGTGGGAAAATTGTTCTTCCATTCAACTTTAGAGTTGACTCCATCTTAGTCTCTTCCTAGCCTGTAAAAGAAAAATATAATTTATTTAAATAATATAATTTAACTTTCATATAGGTGTTTCTGAGGTCCTTCCAATAATTATGCAACATAAAAAAATAGTATTTATCAAATATTTTGCATTTTGAACAACAATATCAAAAATACATATATGCATGGTTATAATACATGCACATTACCCTTAACATGAAAATGAAAATGGCATACAATATGACACTTCCAAAAGATTATTTCTCCCATGCTCATGACAAAAAAAAAATTGTGGCCCTTGCGGTGATTCTAAAACCATATGAAGAGAGTTACATATTTGATTTGAAACCTTCCGATCGTTGTAGTTGATGTATATTATTTGTGTAGTCATATTGATAGCTTACATAATTGCAAGGTTTATAACAAAAGTGTAGGTATATAAATTAGGCGAACTTAATGGTTAAGAACATGTGTTCCCTGATATGAGACCACATGTTAAAATTTAGAGGGGGAGTACGTACACTTTCATAGATTTTAGCAATTAAATCGCTGCGCGAAGATAGGTCCTTTGTCACATAAATAAGGTAATAGAAATGGTGGACATAGGCAGATTGGAGCGATGAATGGAAAATTAAAATTAATAGAAATGGTGCACACATCGGGTTGAAATTAATGAGTTGAAAGGAGAGTCTTAAATCCATTTACAAATGGCTAAAGCACCATGTTTAGGAGAGATGCAGAGCCACACAGACACAGACACACATACACAACTTGGAATTGGGATCAATGATTTCCTTTCTTCAACGATGTAGGATTTGAACAATAGCAATGCCAACAACCTTTTCCTCATTCATTTCCATACAACGTCACCAGTTCATTCATTCCTTGCGTATATTGTTAAATAATTTACAATGCACAAACAAGTACAATGTAATGAAATGGAATTAGTTTTCGTAGTAGAGAAAAGATGAGCAATACATATTGAAATGAAATAAAGTTTGATTCATACCACTTCTAAGATATAATTAATCTCTATGAACTTAAAGATAATTGATCTCCAAGAGCCAACAAATATTAAACAAGTCAACTACCCTTGTCTTGTCTCCATTCCGCTCCAGCCATGTTGTTTGTCCCACAGACATGACTAATTCAAACTTGACCAAAACACGATCTCGACCTAAACAATCAAACTTGACCCAAACATAAACTCGACCTAAACACAAATAGACCCAAACTCAAACCACACAGGTTCTAACAATCGAGCACAAGCATATCAATCTGGATATAAAGGGAGGAGTAAAATTCTTGAAAAATGATAGGAAGTGATGTATATATTGTGATTAGCTCATTCCTGTTAACCATTATAGAAATTTCATACCTCTACTTCCTCTGGAATTATCCACCAAGTGTCAATAAACAAAATTCCTAGTCTCTCTTCAATTGAGAGATCATGCTTTTTCATATTTCAATTCATGTGTTATTTTGAAAAGGTTGGGTTGATTTTTTTGGTTGAGAGTTCATGCTTTTTCAAATTTCAATTCATGCATTTTTTATGCTCTTTTGGTCCAGGTTCCGCTAATTCTTTTTTGGTGTGTTTTGCATAGATGGTTTTCTTTTCTCTTTCAATTCACATTTTTCAAAGAGAAATGCCAAAGACACATTTTTCCAATAATAGAGCTTCAATTTATGATTTTACCAGTTTTTTATTTATTCATTTTTTTGGGGAAGATTAAATGTATTTGGAGTTGAATTCTTTTTTATTTATTCCTTTTCTTTGGAAAATTAAATGGATTTGCAATTGAATTCACTGTTGATTTAATTTTCATTATAATATATATATATATATTTTTTTTTTTTTTTTTTTTTTTATGGATGTTTGAAGTAGGGAATTCCAAGGCTTGAGGATGAGACACTAAGCTATTGATTTTTAGTTTTATAAACCTATATGAAATTTACTAGATATTAATATTATTTTTTATTTTAAATTAGCATCTCCACAAATTTGCAAAACAATTTTTAATAAGTTTCAAAAAATGGCAAGTGAAATTGTGTATGTGTGTGTTAACAAATCTTTACAATGAAGGGTAAAGTCTTTGATCTTGATAGGAACTAGTGTAGCCATATAAAAGAAATGGCTAGTAAATTCAAATAGACATCAAAACCCTTATCTCTAATGATACATCTCACATTGCCAAGTTTTAAAAAAATCATAAAAATTAACAAAATTATAACTATTTTTTAAATTATTATTATTATTAATTTAATATATGATTTAAATATTTTTAACTTGTAAATATGATTTGTTACAATACCATGGCTTACTAATACCACATGCCAAAAATACCATAATTCATGTTCATATGACAATTTTTTTTTTTTTAAATTAATCAATTTAATTAAAGGGGTAGAAAAGGCATAACTACTTTTGAGATAAATCTTAACCCTTGATCTGTGACCACTGCTAAGAATATTCTAGAAAATTCCATGGAGGTTACATTATTTCCATCCACCTTATAATTATTGATAATTAAATCAAATTTTTGGAACCTCTATTCCAAAACAGAAATGCTTATCAATGTGATTACTTGTTATGTTGGTAGTTATGTCTGTTTGGAATTGATTTTCGAATTTAATTTAATTATCAATAATAAATAGTTTCAGGGTATGGGATTAACCTCCATAGAATATTCAGATGAAGTAAGTAGGATGATGCGGTAGATCATGCATTGACGTGGTTGGCCAACTCGATGCTGACATGGCGCTAATGTGGCAGATCATACAATGATGGGAAACAGTTGGGCATTAACATCGAAAGGTGACGGGTAGCTGACATGGTAGACACGCACGTAATGACATGTGTAGGTGACAGTGATTTGTGGCCTAATGGCAGGGGGCTACGTGGCCCAATCAGGTGGTGCCACGTGGCACCCATGGAATAAGCAATTAGACCCATGCCTGAGTAGATCAAATTCTTTTTGCTGACCCGCCTGATGGTTATAGTCACGGTTTCAATTGATTGCCAAACATAACATCACATGAGGTTGGCGGGGGTCGAACCTACATGCTCGTCGTGCCAACGTCGGCACCAAAATACACAGCCAACAAATTTTTTTTAACAACACACCTGTTATACAAAAATTGGCGTTCATAATTGTGGGACAGCGGATAAGTTACATTTGCCAACGTATTTGGTTTTACCAAGCCAAATACGTAGTGGTTTGTGCAGTCAAAATTGGGTTGGTGGGAGTCGAACCCGCATTGGCCACTGTCACCCAAATCGACAGTCAACAAACCGCCCAACCAATGTTAAAATGATGGTGATTTGACAATTTCAATTGTTAACGTGGCAATGTAAAACCAGATGGATGATTGCATAAGCATGTAGCGGAAGGTTTTGATAGTTGATAGTTCTCGCCACATATCAAAATTAAGAACCATCACTATATATATAACAGGGCCAGTGAGGATTGAACCCACACTGGCTAGACCGACTGGCCTGCCCAACCAGCGGCCCCAAATTAAACCACCACCAACAAAACAATACAACAGCCAAAATAAATAGTCGACCAGGTGATAGTTAATGGTGGTGTTAGGTTACAAAGTTGGCACGGGCAAGTATAGAACCCGAAACGCGTGCCATGTCAATATTACTAATACAGAGTTCACCAACCAAAAAACTTGCAGGTTGGACTTCGATATGTGCGCCCACCAATGGATACAATAAAAAATCCTTTTCATTCCAACAAGGAGTGGTGGTCTGACGGTGGAGCCTTGTGTAGTATGGAACCGTGAACAAGAACAATAAGCAATGGAACTGCGAATAGGTTGAACTTGATAACAAAACTTTTAACCAAAGGTGAAACCTTGACCCTTTAGAACCTTGAGTCTGGAACTTTGACGTAGGAGTTATCTTAGAGGAATCTGAAAGAATCCCTAGAGGTGTGGATTTGACAATGTCGGAATGGCGTCAAGTTTACTCATATGAATCGATTTTTCACAGCGATCACGATTGCATAGTTTGTTTTGGCATTTGAGTAGTGCATTTTCAGTTCATTGTCAGATTGGGACGTATAATGATACATTATGGCCTTTTATTTGTTTTTCTTTCAGCGAAAGGATGGAGGTCAGAATGGGGGTCAATGTTATACTCATCTGAAGCAATTTTTCACAACGATCATGATGGCATAATCCGTTTTGGAATTTGAGCAGTTGATTTTTAGGCCATCATCATGTTGGGAGGTATAATGATGCATTATTGCATTTTACTTTTTTTTTTTTTTTTCTCTCTCTTTCAACGACCCTTCAATATTCACATTCCAGCCATATCCTAATACCCTTATCCTACTCCATATTGCAATCAAATTCCCATTGAATGACTTCATTCTAGACCTGCTCATTAATAGTTTTATGAACATATTTCATGTGCCTCCGTCCACTTTCCCTCTTATCTACTACAGAAATGCACCAAATTTCTCACCAATTTCCTTTTATGCCTTGAATTTAGGATTCCTAGCATCCTTGTGCTAGAGGAGATATGGAGGTGGCACAACCCCCTAATTTTTTCAATGGGATTCATCATAGGGGAGGGAAAAAAATGCATCCTCCCCTATTCTTAAGTTTCCAAAATTCTACTTGACTCCCTCATTGGATAGCTTGTCAGCCAAAGAGTTAAGTATTTTGTACACATGATGACTTGTTATTGAATCAAACTATCTACTTTCTTGCCTGACATAAAGATTTGGATAATTTCAATCTTGCATGTTTTTTATCTTGCGTATTAGTCTAATTGTTACCTAGGAGATCCCTACCATAATTACTTTTGTCTTGCAACTTTTTTTGAGCAATTTGAGGCCTAACCATAATGTGATATATTCGGCTTGATTATTGGTTAACCTTCTTATGTTACAAGCACATTGAAAACTCTATTTTTAATTGGGCCATACTACCACCCGTCCTGTTCCTGCCCCCTGGTCACTTCTCAATTATAACAAGCAGGGACTTTTGGTTTTAGCCAATATTAAAAATTATAGGTTTCAAATCTATTGATACTTTGGAGGTAATACTTGTATTTTAAGATAATTGGATTATAACTTCAACATCACGATGTTTTTTAAACATTTTAGTATGCTTGAAATAGGCCATATGAATAGGATATTTTTGTAGAATATTCTTGAATAAGTTTCCATGTACATTTTGTGGTCATCCATATTAGGGATTTGATCTCAGTGTCTTTTGGTAGTTTGTATATTGCCAAACTTTTATTTTTGCTTCACCTCAAAGATTGGTATTTGAAATGAAATTTATTTCTTGTTTTAGGGAGAGAGACAATGAAATATTGTCCTAATTATCTTAATTGTTTTATTTCAAAGGTTATTGATTTCATCATACACTTTTTAGGTAAAGGTTAGGACATTTTTGTATCATTAGTTATCGATTGGGTATATTTGTGAGGGCACTCACCTAAAACTTGAAATATTTAGTGAAGACATTTACTAGAGAGACTGTAACTTTGGAGGTATAGAGTTTTGACACAATTGACAATGTGAAAGCCAAGATTCAACACAAGGAAGGCATTCCTCTTGACCAAGAAAAAATGATATTTTCTAGAAATCATTTGGAGGATGGATATGCCCTCACTAATTAAAATATTCAAAAGGGTTATGCTTCATCTGTTTCTAACTCCAATAGGTGGATTGCAAATCTTTCTCAAGGCTTTGACTGGAAGAAAACATTACTCTTGAGGTGGAGATCTTAGATTCTATTAATACTTCCAAAGTAAAGATACAATATAATTATAATTAGGGAATACTCCTAACAAACAATTCTTAACATTCTTTGGAAGACAACTAGAGAATGTTCATGCCTTAGTTAATTATAACAGCCGCAATGATTAAATCCAATTGGATTTATATTTGAGAGGTGGAATGAAGATCTCAAAACTCATAATTAAATCCAGATGGTTTTCTATTTGAGAGGTGGAATGTAGATCTCAGAACTCATAACTAAATCTAATTGGTTTTATATTTGAGAGGTGGAATACAGATCTAAAAAATCTACCTGGGATTAAAATTTCTCATGAGGTTTATAGCTCAAATATTGTCAACTATGTCAAGGCTAACATTCAAGGCAAGGAATTCCTCCAAATCATCAAAGATTGATTTTTGTTAGAAATTTTTTCGAAGATGATAGGAGTGTAGTTGATTATAATATTTAGAAGAAAATACCCTTCTTCTTGTCTTTCATATCCAAGGTAATATGTAAATATTTCTAAACTAGTTGATTTGTAATACTATTATTTTACTAAACACTAATTCAAGGATATTTTACTAAAAACTACTCCTCCTTGAGGCTATTTCAAACACAATGAAAATTAAAACTGGTAACATCAAGTAAGGCATACTAAGATATCCTTTTTTCTTAGGTTTAAAGTTTCTGTCATACATAGCCAAAGTGCTAAACCTCTAACCATTTCATGTATAATTTTCATGAAAACAAATTTAGGGATATTTTACCAAAAATTCCTGCTCTTTGGGCTATTTCAAACAACTAAAAATTAAAATAAGGTGGCTTTTTTTATTACCTTTTTCTTGTTTTGAATTTCCCAACAGGCATAACTGAAGGATTAAACATGTAATCATTTCTCCTATTTTCAGATAATATACACACACACATATATATTGTTATTGTTTTGAAGAAAGAGCGTAGACTTGTAAGGAAAACAACTCAATAATAAAAAAGAACCTAAAATAAGAAAAGAAAGGATGCATCTAAAGATGCTAACAACTAATTGTGAAGACAACACAAAAAGATATATATGATTACCATACCTTGTAAGTAAAAGTAGTTGTGAGAAATTGGAATAGATTCTCTTCAACTCAATGTCAAATTGGATGGTGAAATGATTAAAAAAATAAAACCCAAAGGATATACCAAGTATGCAATTGTTGTTGAGACAACACGAAAGAACATTTTATCATAATGCTTCAATGCAACACATTAACTATTGAAGATGACAACATAACAAAATTCCACAAGAATGATTCCAGGTTATGCCATGTAAGGGAAATATGTAGTCATGACATAGAAATTTTTGTTACAAGTAATCAATGAGAAAAGATAAATTTTGAACCAACTTATAACACTATGTAGCAAATTGTGTGAAATTACCAAACATTGTACTTTATCTACATAGTAAAAGGTTTGAAATTATTTGTAATCTATCATGCCTCAATCTTGCAAAGTATCAACCTAATAGCATTTTATGCAATGATATTTGTTACCATGACTTTTTATAAATTATAAGGGAAATCATTAATTATTGAAAGATGTTGCCTCAGGCTAATAATGTAGCTTAGTTGTTCATTTTAATTCAAAATTAGATACTCCAACTAGCATTTTGAATAAAGTCCCATTAGAAAGCTTCACCTTAGATCTGTTAGTCAATTTAATGACTTGCGTATCCAAAATACTACCCAGAACTGTGATTGCATCATTAATAATATATACTCTTATTAGATCACTACTCAATCTCTTGATATAGTACTTTCTAGCAAATATCAATCTTTGATGATCTCAAGAAAATGTTTCCTTGTCTTGAACTTTGGCCTCAACTTTGTTAATGGTATCTAACCTCTCAACCTCAAGAGTAATTGTCTTCCTAATTATAGTTTTGACCAAGATATGGATTTTTATCTCTCAAACACAAAACCAAGTGAAGAGTTGATTCATTTTAGATGTTATAATAACCTAAGCAACAACCATCCTCTACTTGCTTGCTAGAAAGATTAAACATCACCAAGAAAGATGTATACCATTGTGTCAAATATTTTCCCTCACATTATCAATGGTGTCTAAGATCTCCACCTCAAAATAATGGTTTTTCTACTCAAAATCTCAATAAATCTTTGTATCCCACCTCTAAGATGAGGTAGCAAATGAGGCATAGAATGATTTTGTATATTTAATCAATTAAGGCCCATCCATCCTCCAATTGCTTTCCAACAAATTTTAATGTTGAATCTTGAATTTCACATTGTCAATAATGCTAGAACTCTCTACATTTAGAGTTATAGTATTTCTAGTGAATTAATTCCCTAACTCTTTCCAGAAAATGTCTTCACAAATATATAGTCATTAGAAACTAATGATAAGAAACAAATGTAACCTAAACAAAACAAAAAAATGGTATATGAAAGTCAAACATTTTTTCTTATATGAAATACAAATAAGTAAGAGATAATTTTTCCTTCTTCGTCCCTAGAACTACAAATAAAAAAAAAAGTGTGACAATCTACAAAGTTCCAAAAGATATTAAGTTCATGGAAACTAATTCAAGGATATTTTACTAAAAACTCCTTCTCCTCGAGGCTATTTCAAACACAATGAAAATTAAAATTGGTACCATCGAGTAAGGCATACTAAGATATCTCTTTTTCTTAGTTTTTCTTAGGTTTGAATTTTCCATCATGCATAGCCAAAGTGCTAAATTTGTAACCATTTCATGTATCACAAAATTTTCATGAAAACTAATTTAGGGATATTTTACCAAAAATTCCTACTCTTTGGGCTATTTCAAACAACTAAAAATTAAAATAAGTACCATTAGGTAAGACATACTACGATATTTCTTGGTTTGAATTTGGATTTTTTTATTACTTTTTTCTTGTTTTGAATTTCCCATCGGGCATAACTGAAGGGTTAAACATGTAATCATTTCTTCTATTTTCAAAGAAAAAATATTTTTTTCATGTTTTGAAGAAAGAGCATAGACTTGTAAGGAAAACAACTCAAAAATAAAAAAGAACCTAAAAGAAGAAAATAAAGGATGCACCTAAGATGAATTCTAAGAACTAATTGTTAAGACAACACAAATACCTTGTAATTAAAAGTAGTTGTGACAAATTCAAATAGATTCTCTTCAACTCGCTCTCAAATTGGATGGTGAAATGATTGAAGAAATAAAATGCAAAGGATATACCAAGTATGAAACTCTTGTCAAGACAATAGTATAAAACATTTTATCACTATGTTTCAATGCAACTCATTAACAATTGAATATGACAACATAATTGTCACACGGAATTTGTCAAGGGTGCGGACACGACTGACCTTCCTAGAAGTCTAAGACATTCTAATGACAAACAAGACAAAATGGAGTGATCTTTCTCTAAATACACCTTTTACAACATGAAAACTACAAGTGTTTAGGCTTACCTTATTCCAAAACGCTGTTGTTGAAGTCCGTTCTTGACGATCCGGATGAGCTCCTCTTTCAAGTCAATTCCTGCAACCACAAACAATCAAACAATTACCAAGCACTTGCATTCCATATAATAAAACATATATTCAACATGCAGAGCAAGGAACACATGAAATAACTCATTAACACAAGCTATTGAGAAAAATAAACCAGTTTGTATTAATAACGAAACAAAGAAACTCTTACAACCTGGCCTTGGTGTTGTGCAAGTTCCTCCCAGGGTCCATCAAGGGTTTTCCTCTACTTTGACAAAGCTCACCCTCTCCCAAGTAGAATCAAGTGAAGACAATCTCTCCTCACAAAGGCTCTAATGGAAGACCTAAATCCTGCAGCATTCACCCAAAGAAAATGTATAGCTCCAACCTCTTCTCCTTCTGGCTCAATGCCTTTATTTATAGTGCTGTAAAGAGGTTATTCAGGTCCACTATCAATGGGATCATCCCCCTCTTTGGGTGGGATAGCTCCCTTATTGATGGGATAAGTTCCCCCTTAATAGAGATACATGAACCAACTGGAGGCGCATCCATTTCATCAAACCGACCTCTAGAATGTTCTAGAAGTAACCACAAGTAACTTTTTCAAGATAAAACTCGCGCATTTTGCCTTTTACAGAGGGACACACCTGTCCCTTAACATACAGAGCGTCCATGGACGCAGATTTTGTGAACATGGTCAGCGTCCCCGCAGGTAAGGCTAGAGAGAACCTGCGACCCCAAAGATAAACATAGTTTTTACAAGACTTTCTCTCTTCTTTGAGTTTGAGATGGATAACAGAGGCATGAGACTTGCCTAAGAGGGTAGCATGACTGTTGATTTGAGCCATACTAACTGTAAGTAGTCAAGGTGACATTTTTTAGTGTAACAGATTGCCCCCTAAAGTGCGAAGCCTGGAATAGAATAGGGTTTTGTAATTCTAGGAAGGGTGAAGCGCTTTATCATTTCAAGGATTGTCTTGTGGATGGCCTGGTTGGAACCTGCAATTTTCAACACAAAATACATGGATAAGATTATATCATCACTGAGGTAGGCATTCCCATACTCAGATTCAAAACTTTAACTAATGGACTAACTATTCTGATACAGGAATGATCTTGCAGTACATCATTTTTATAGACTTTTGTAGACACAGTATGGACGTAGCCATCTGTTTATGATTAGTCTACATAGATAATGAATACAAAACTCCTCGCAGCCTGGATGGTAGAAACTAGATCCAGGGTCTTCACTTCTACTTCCCGAATTGGTACGATTCTAAGCATGTGATTAAATGATTCGATGTCGAACATGTTAGAAACCACTTGATTACCAGTCAATGATGCGAACTGTTAACAAGCGTGAGAGAAACCACCAGTAATGTCAATGGTTCTCAAAGTACCAAGCACAACCCATGAAATGTGAATAGGTAGAAACTAGATCCAGGGTCTTCACTTCTACTTCCCGAATTGGTACGATTCTAAGCATGTGATTAAATGATTCGATGTCGAACATGTTAGAAACCACTTGATTACCAGTCAATGATGCGAACTGTTAACAAGCGTGAGAGAAACCACCAGTAATGTCAATGGTTCTCAAAGTACCAAGCACAACCCGTGAAATGTGAATAGATGTTTTGATGTCGAACACTTCACGGAATCCTTTGATCGAAAGTCAATGATGTAAACTGACGTCAAAGGCGAGAAACCTGCCATTGATGCATGCAGACTTCAAGGTACTGTCGATTCCTAAGTCATCTTTCTAGATAATGTGTCGATGTCGATAGAAAGCGACCCGTTGCAGGCAAGCCCACAACACGAAATCATTGTTCAAGTTGAAGAAATGTTGCTGTAAGGACTGACTCAGGGATGGTCAAATGGATGACAAGTATTTTGCAGATGAAAGTTTTGCTTGCAGACCTCTTGAACACATAACGACACAACAGATGGCTTGGTGACGAATAACTCAAAGTTAATCCCCGAAACCCGGTTAAAGACTTTCAAAGTGATTTGGTCAACTGTGAGGTAAAAGATTTCCCAACCCAGGTGAATGAAAAGTGTCGTGTTCAAGAGTGGTAATAAAGTTTCTTCTGAGACAAAAGGTGACAAACAGGTTCATTCTTCTCTCTTTTCCCCCACCATTTCTGGCAAGTACCTCTTTATTTTTAACAAGCTTGAGGAGGATAACATATGCTTGATTATAAGCTCATCCTTCGGACGAGTCCAACCTAGTTTAAATTCGAACCCTAGGAAGGAGTGGTTCGTTCCTGTTTGTAATTGAACAGGTCCTCTACTGTAAAAGTTTTAACGAGCCCAGTATAGGAGAAACTCGGCGTTTTTCAATTTTAGAGAGTCTGAAAAAACTAAAGAAGACTCCACGTTGAACTTTTTCGTATATTTGTGTCCCTCAAGCCCGAAAAAGTATAAAATAATACCTGGGGGAACCGCTTGATCTTGCGACCAAGGAGTACTTTCATAATAGTGTCGTTGACCTGAAAAGTAAAAAGCGATCAAGGACACGTCGTTTTATTTCCTTATCGAGTTCGAAACGACAAAAACCCGGCAATCTTTTCCTGATTTTGCGGTCAGAAAAGAGCTAAAAGGGGACCGTCTTTTAATTCCGTTTTAACGAGTGAAAAAGAAACACTCGGCGATCTTTTCATGTTTTAGGAGTCAGAAAAGGGCTTAAAAGATGACTCTGATATTTTTGTTTGTGAAAAATTACAATTTCCCTCGAAATCCCTTTGTCCTGCACAAAAGCAACACATTACTCATACCTGTTTAAAATAGGCAAAAATACATTCAAAAACATCTTTTCATGGTAAAAAATGAACTAATTCATCCAAAAAACCTATAAAAAGACCTTTTACCATGTCATTTTTACCGTTTCACTGTTGAGGTTGAAAAAGGAGCTTTTGACAAGAAACTTCCCGTGGTCGCTGCGGAAAATCTGACCGTCGGAATCGAACGCCGTCTCATCCAGGTATTTTACACATCCTACTCTGCATTTCTATCCGTTTAGAATCAATTTTTAGGTTTTAGTTTCATTTTTTGGGGGGGTTTTGGTTTTGGAATGCGCCTCTCGGCGGACGCAGGTGCCCTTCGGGTGACCTGCGTCCCCCGACTTTTTCTCATACGGGAAAACGGTCGGAAGACGCAGCCCGCCTTCAGGCCAGCTGCGTCCGGGCGCCCTGTGCTACAAAGCCGGGGTGCGTTCTCCGAGAAACGCGCATTTCAAAACCCCAACTCTCTCAAAAAACCACCAAAAATTCCCAAATCAATTTCTAATTGCTATTTTTGATATGCAGGGCATTAATCATGTTAGACTGGAGAGAAAGAGAGCATGTAGAGGAAGATGAAGCTGCAATAAATCATCAACCTTCCCTGGATGCCCTAAGAGCATGCGGATTATACAAATATTGGACCATACCGGGCATGAGGGGCCAGGTAAGATTCTTGGAATGGCTGGTTGAGCGATGGAACGTACAAGAACAATGCTTTTACATAGGAGGGCACCAGCTCGAGATAGAGCCCTCGGATGTATACTTTCTCACTGGCTTGCCAAACAGAGGTGAGCAACTCAGTCTTGCGGGGACTAGGCCGGGTGGCCAATCCCTTGATAGTCTCCGCGAGGATTGGTGCACACGTGGGGCTCACCATTCAAAAGGCATAGAGATAAAACACATCACTCTACCGGAACTCAAAGTCATAGCGTTCACGGTTACCAGAATTTGCGGCGCGGCCGCTTTACACATTGCTTCCGGATCCCAAATGCGGATGGCAATTGACTGTTACCAAGGCACCATTTTCAACTGGTGTGAAGCTGTGTCGGCTCATATGAAGAGCCAACTGACCAAGGCAAAGAACGGACGACTAAAGACTTTTGGATATGGGCCTATAGTCGTGAGCTTTGCCTTGGAGAGAATTCCAATGCTGATCCCTCAGCAACTCACTGTTGATATCTTGGGTCCTCGGCAGCCAAAGCTGATACGATGGGTTGCGGTGATGGCCCGGCATCCTGACGAGGGCGCGACAGTAGTTCGATTCTCAGATAGTTATTTTGACTGGTTAGAGGGCCAGCTTTTTGTGATACAGGACTTTCCGTATGCCGGAATGGATTTCAGAGGTGATCCGGACATGGTTCTTCCACAGGGAGAACAATGGGACGACAGAGGTACTTTTTATTTTCACAAGTTTTCTAGTTATGTATTTTTTGTATTTTTTATATATATCGTCTCAAAATTAATAGTAAACTTTTTCAAAATGCAGATGTTGGTCCACAGCGTCCAGCCAACCTCCGGCCTTATGATAGACTACATCCAGCTGCACCGGTACCGGCCCCACAGGATGCGACAGCAGAAGTACTAGCTGAGTTGGAGCATGATCTAGAGCGTCTCACGGCAGATATACCTGAGACTACTATGGACGACATTCCTATCAGGCTTCAGCGCTTCGTAGTCGCGGTCCCTGGACCGTTTAGGAGATTTTTGCGTAAGGTAGCCCGCGCAGTGGTGTCGTACAGAGAGCACCACCAGTGATTGACTAGTCACTTTTGTAGTCACATGTGACATTTTTGACTTTTTGTACTATCATTTTGCCGATCATAAGGTGTTTTAAACCTATGATCGAAGACGATGTATATATTTTTTGACACACTTCTATCTATATATATCACTATTACCGGCTTATCTTGTTTAACATATGTGATGAAATGTTTTTAAATTTACTTGCATGATTATCGTAAATGTCTGTCCAACATTCGAGAAGCAATTGCATCTGCTAATGTATTCAAAGACCTTGGAATATGTTGATATTCAATGTAATCAAATTCACGTTCCAAGAGACGCACTCTCAAAAACAACCTTAATAACACAGGATTTCTAATGGCATAAACTCTATTAAGCTGTAATACAACAAGTTCAGAATCTAACCTCACTATCAAACGTCGAATTCCAAATGAAATAGATTCGGATAATAATTCAACCACTGCACTGTATTCTGCAATGTTATTCGTTGTTTGACCGAGGCTTACCCCATGCATAGAAACTAACTCGTCAGAGGGCGAATAGATAACCCAAGCTGCGGAAGAGATATTCCGTGTATTACGACAAGCACCATCAGCAAATCCAATGTATGTTTGGAGAGGCGTCGACATCTACAATATCAAGAGTAAAACCAAGATAAGCCAGAATAATGACGAAAAACCACACTCGCTAAGCTAAGCACACTGACTAAACTAACACACTTGCTAGCTAGAAAGGAAATCTAACCTATCTAAAAATTTCTCCATACCCATCATTTTAAGCATAATACCTCTTTAGGTAAAGTCCATTTCTGGGTTTACCCAAAGAGTCCCCATCAAAATCAACTAACTCATAAGCCCCTTTTGCTAGCTTTCGCTTTACAATGTAGGGCCCATGCCACATGGGAACGAATTTTCCGGCACCTAGCTTATCGTTAGCTTGATCATATAATAGTACTAGGTCTCCTTCCGAAAAACTTCGAGGGGTTACATTTTTATCGTACTGAGCTTTCATTCGTTTCGCGTGAGTCTCGATAGCTAAAGTAGCGTCACGTCGAGTCTCATCTAATTTAGCCAAGTATAATAACCGTTTCTCCTCTTCGGAAGTAGCTGGAAGTAATTCGACAGCCATTTGAAGTGATGGGATTTCGCATTCAATAGGTAACACAGCTTCTAAGCCATAAACTAGCTGGAAAGGGGTGAAACCTGTTGAATTTTTCACTGAAGTTCGATATGCCCATAGCGCCGAAAATAACATGTTATGCCAATTCGTTCGATGGATACCAATGATCCGTCGAATCATGATGACTAGAACTTTGTTGATTGACTCAACCAAACCGTTGGCTTGCGGATAATAAGGAGTAGAGCTATCGTGGCGCAAACCAAGCTGGCTTGTAAGCTCAGTCATCATGACGTTTCGAAAATGGCTCCCATGGTCAGTAATGATTGCTTGTGGGACACCAAACCTAGTTATGATATGATTGAATACGAAAACTGCAGCTGTCTTGCCGCTTGCGTCGAATGTAGGCATCGCCTCGGCCCATTTTGTAAAATAATCAACCGCGAGGATGATATACGCATGCCCCCCGGCCGAGTGAGGGTTACAAGTAATAAAGTCAATGCCCCATTTGGCGAATGGACCAGCGGCAATTATAGGGTGGAGAGGAGCAGGTGGAGCGCGCATCTTTCGATCAAACACTTGACAGTTGTGGCATGTTCTGACAGCAAGGATACAATCTTTAAACATAGACGGCCAGAAATAGCCAGCGCGCAACACCTTCTGAGCTGTGGCATACCCAGACATATGACCGCCACATGCTCCAGAGTGACAATCATTCAAAACTCTCTCAGCCTCTTCGTGAGTTAAACAACGTCGAAAAACTAAGTCTGCCCCCCGGCGATAAAGTGTATCTCCAATAATTCTGTATTGCTGGGATCGAAACCGAATTTTTCGACGGTCTTCCTTGGAAGCTTCAGGCCGAAAGGTTTGGGTTTGGAGATAGATGATTATATCCCCATACCACGGATCTAAAGTGCTAATAAGAAACAAAGATTCGTCCGCAATGGACTCCTCTGCCACAGTCTCTGTGTCAGCACTCGGGAAATCACACATCAATTCCGCAAAAACTAAAGATTTCTTAGACTTGGACTTCTCGAACTCCAAGTCGAACTCTTGCAGGATAACAATCCATTTAGAGTACTTGCCCCCTAGCAGTTGTTTTGTCAAAATATAAATCATAGGGTTGCAATCCGAAATAACTGTAGTTTTGCGGAGAAGAATGTAGTGACGAAAACGCTGGACAGCTTGAACGGCTGCCAGGGCCAATTTCTCCACATGCGAATATTTTAACTCAGTGGGATTTAAGGTTCTACTAAGATAATATATCACATGCTCTGCTTTGAATTCATCTTCTTGAACTAACACCATTCCAATGGTGGAATGCGAAGCTGCGAGGTATAAGAAGTAGTCCTGGTTGTAGTTGGGAGGATGCAATAACGGTGCATGGGTCAACGCGTGTTTTAATGCATCAAAAGATTGTTGGGCAATCTCGTCCCAAAAGAATTGTGCGTTCTGTTTCAACAACCGTGTAAAACCTTTAGTGACCTCGGCGTAGTTTGGGATGAATCGGCGTAAAAAGTTCGCTTTCCCTTGCAAACTTTGGAGTTGGCGCAAACTCGAAGGAGGAGGCAATTTGATGATAGCCTCGACTTTCGAGGGATCGACGCGAATGCCGGCTTTTGAAACAACAAATCCCAGCAATCGACCTGTTTCTATACAGAAAACACACTTGTGGGGATTCAACCGAATTCGATAATGCCTACACCTCATAAAGATTGCTCGTAGGTGGACAAGGTGATCAGCTCGATGTAAAGAATGAGCAGGCAAATCATCGAGATAGGGTTGCACAATGTGCTTGATGTCATGAAATGCATAAGACATTGCCCGTTGAAAAGTGGCCCCGGCATTCTTAAGTCCAAAAGGTAATTTGCAATAAGCAAATGTCCCCCATGGACAAATGAATGCCGTTTTTGGTTGATCGGCAGGTAGAATATTGATTTGATTATAGCCTGAGAAACCATCCATGAAGGAAAACATCTCACTTCCGGCACAATCATCAATAATTTGATCGATATAAGGCGTAGGATAGTTGTCTTTTGGACAAGCTCGATTGATATCCCTATAGTCGATACAGATTCTTATTGTTCCTTGTTTTTTATTGACGGGAACAATATTCGATACCCAATCCGTTAACGGGATCGGATAAATGAAACCTGCTTTCAACAGCTTTTCGACTTCTGCTTTAATCGCAGCCGCTTTTCGAGGGTGAATCTGACGCAACCGTTGCCGAATGGGTTTAGCATCCGGGTAGGTTTTGATTTCATGAACAACAATGGCAGGATCAATTCCCGGCATTTCCTCGTAAGACCAGGCAAACACGTCGCGGAATTCTTGGAATAGGGCCTTGTAAGTTTGGATTTCTTCTTCAGTACATGCGGCACCTATATGAATGTTCTCCTCGATTCCGGGCTTCACTGAAATATCAATGGGAATAGTACGAGAAATATTCCCTAAATTCAGCTCTGAATCAGAATGTTTCGTTGGATCCTGAGCGTCTTTGACATATTCAGCGGTAAAGATAGATGAAAAATCATTTTCAAATGCATCATCCTTAGGTAAAAACGAAGATCTGTGATGGAGATCTTCCCATGGTAGATCATCTACACTTAGGATTTCGCGAAGTTGTTCGTCAGATGACACTTCTTCGGGAAACGTTATCCGTTCTAAGGGTGAGGTGAAAAGTGACTCTTCACTGACCACATTCATTTGGTCGGTTTCGGTTGAATGAAAGTCGGTAAAAGACATAAGAGCTTCATAAGCAATCTCATACGGACTCAACGGCATAACATCACCGAGTGAGTCTAGCTCAGAGTCAGAGGGAACATACCAAGGATCATCATAAATAATGTTTTCTGACGTGATCATATGAATTGTTGCAAACGAAGGGTCTGCATTGAGTGGAGGGAGAGGAAAAGTTCCCAGTAAACCGGAATCCTTAACTAAACCTACACCAATGTCCCTATAAGGGATTGTCGTTTTACCAACATGCTGGATAGTTTCTGAAGAGGTTGGGTCGGATGAAAAGTATGTCAGCTGATCAATAGTCACGATCTTACCGTTATGTGGAAACTTAATGACTCTGAAGACCGATGAAACGACCGCTGTCATAGCATATGACCAACTTCGACCCAAAAGAAGGTTGTAGTCTAGAGGGGCATCAACCACTTCCACATCCAGACTAACGGTTTTACCTTCGACCCCTATAGGCAATTCTTGTAGAATACCAAACGGACGGAACCCACGGCCATCAAAGGCCTTAAGGATGGTGGGGGATTGGTTCAACGAAGGAGAACCAAGCGATCTCCAACATTGAATCGACATAATACACGTAGAAGCTCCCTCATCAATCACAGTCCGATGAATAGGCCTGTTTTTGACTATCACTGGAATTTGGAAAGCCATTTGATGGGGGAGACGCGGTGTACTACTTTCTAGATCAAAGATCATTAGGTTCGGGTCCTGAACATCGACAGCTCCAATAGCCGACAAAAGCAATTTTCGTTGCGCTGGACATGATTGCAGCACTTCGAGTGCCGACATTGCTGAAGGTGAAACAGCTAAGTCTTCAACAATGTTGTAATTCTGGGCTGCTCTCGCATGTGGATTGAAAGCAGACCTTCGAAGTACACCCTTGGCGGGCGGCTTAATCACTAAGTCTGGGTTAGGTTTTTCGATCTGTAGTGGATCGGAACCAGGAGCTGAGGTTGATGGGTTAGAGTGAGAAGATTCTGCTTCCTTACCATCAACAGGAGCCTTACTACCATAATCTTGCGATCGAGTCGCAATCCTGACATGAGACATCATCAAAATGGGTTCTTCACTGGCATTCGAAGAAGAACCTATCATCTTATTCTCCTGCTCTGGAAATGGATTTTTTAACACAGCAGGAGTGGGAGAACCTTTGACTATTTTCACTACCTCGGCCCGATGAGGGCAGTCTCTCGTAAAATGATCTTCTTCACAAATAAGACAAGGATATCGAGGTTTGCGTTTTTCGTCATTGGTTTCCGACTTTTCCGTTTTCTCCTTTGGAGCCTTGTCTGCTTTAGCCTTCTTCTTTCCTTTCTTCTTTCCACCGTTTTTTGATTTGGCCGTAGATGACTCTACAGCGTGAATGTCGGCGGTAAGTTCAGGAGGAGAAGACTCTCCTGTCGGAGAATCAGGCAAAGTGATAATTGGAGTATTGGAGGTCTTGGAAGACTTCTTCTTACTCTTCGTAGTCACGATACCGATCATACCATCAGCGGCATGAGATCCCGAAGGAGCAGCAGCGATTTGGTTTGACTTTGGAAGATCCGGAATTTTCTCATGTAACGTACCCGACTGAGTGTAAACTAAGTCAAGGTATTGTGCCTGAGCAATGACTTGCTCCTCAGTAACTACTCCGGCCTTAGCTACATCTTCAGTAATTCTTGGTAATAATGATTTGACAAACCATTCAGCTAAGATTTGGTCCGGGATAAAAACTTTCACTAATCTTCTTCGACGTCTCCACTCATGGATGTGATCAGAAATGTACGTGGATGTCGATTGTTTTAGCGAAGTTAATAATTCTGTACCATTATCGTATCTGACTGGTAACTGAAAATGAGTTAAGAACGAGGTAGCTAACTGGCTAAAGTTGTAAAAAGAGGCCCGTGGTAACTCAATGTACCACTTGGCTGCGAGACCAATGAGTGTACGCTGGAAAAGACGTAAGCGGATGGAATCATCTGAGATGGAATTTGATGCACACCAGAGGTGGTAAGTCATCACGTGATTAGACGGATCCTCTCCAGACTTACCTTCGAACTTGGGTATATCGCTGGGCAACTTATTTGGCATTGGCGGCCAGAACTGAAGATATTGAATTGGATCGTTCGTTAGGCGCGTCAAGTCGGGTAAATCTAAAGTCGCAATAAACGGTAACTGCCGGTTAGGATCTCTAAAACTCTGAGTCACAATACCAGCCCCAGGAGGAGGATATCCAGGATAACTAGGAACAGGAGTCGCATTTGGGATATTATATCCTCCTGGAAAACCAGGATTAACCGGACCGTACTGGGGTTGCTGAGGTGGTTGATAAGTGTACCCAGGATACGGTTGATACTGGTAAACCGGTTGTTGGGCAGCTTGCCCAGGTTGATACTGTCCCTGGTACGGAGGTTGAACAAATTGAGGTTGAGTAGTAACAACCGTACTTGTACCAGGTTGGCCTGCAGGCATCTGGACTGTGGTTTGAACCGTGGGTCCAGACAACGGTACAGATGTCTGAGGAGTGGTTACAGGGACAGTAGAAACCGGAGCTGCCGATACTCCAGAAGTAAGCATGGTAGATGAAGCGGTAGTTGCTGCAGCCGTGTGAGGTGGAGTACCAGGTGCAATTGGCGGCTGAGTAACTACGGAAGTTACAGGGGTCTGAACACTTGACTGGACAGGTTGCGGTTGCTGGGGTGGACCAGGAACTGCAGGTTGTCCTGCTTGAGGTACCGACTGTATACTTGGTTGCGACATCTGTTGACCCTGTGACGGATCCCATGTTAACATTCCAGGGTATTGACTCGTAACAGGTTGAGGATACTGAGATCCATAGCCGTATTGAGGATAGGGTTGATAACTGTAAGGTGCAGTCCCATATGATTGCCCTTGAGGTGGTTGATAACCTTGACCAGGGTATTGACCCGTAGGTTGATAACCTTGAGGTAAATACGAATACTGGGGTTGACCTTGACCTTGAGGTTGGTATCCTTGAGGTTGATACCCTTGGGGTTGATACCCTTGGGGTTGCCATCCTTGAGGTTGCCATCCTTGAGGTTGATATTGATACTGAGGTTGACTTTGGGGTACATATTGAGGCTGGGGTTGATACCCTTGGGGTTGATACCCTTGAGGTTGCCCCCCAGTCACGAATGAAGTACCTTGAGGTTGCCCCCCAGGCATTAACGAAGGTTGCCCCCCAGGCGGTAATTGGCCACCTTGAGGTTGGTTAATGGGAGTTGAACCTGACATCATATAAACGTCACCTATACTCAATGGTACATTACCACTGTTTCCAACTAATAACCCATGATCAACGGGTTGAGGAGATGCTCCCGCAAAGGTACCAGAAAGTGATTGATACCCAGTAGGAACAGAAGGACCGCCATGTAAAAATGATTCAGGACTTTGTGAAAACACAGATGACTGACCAGACATATTTACAGGAGAATGAATTCCTCTAGGTGGAATAGGAGTACGAGGTGTAGAAAAACCTACTGAGTTGTCTAAAAAATTGGTTAATGCAAGGTACCAAGATTCACTTCTAGGAGGACTGTAAAAGATGGATTCACGCTCCCTTAGATCAAGGGTAATTAGATCTTCAGAATCAGAAACGCCTATTTCTTCCTCTGGAACAAGTTCTTCTATAGCAATTAATCCAACAGGAAGATTTTCGGTGATAATTCTTTCTATTCTTGGTGAATCAGGAACACTAGGAGTTGGAGTAACAGGTTCGGAAATTTCAGGTTCTTCGCCTGTTTCACTGGCAGATGAAAAACTACCAGCAAGCTCGGAAACTGTAACAGCTTCGGGATTGTAACCTGTTTCTAAACTTTGGTAATCTGGATGGACTACCAAGGAAAACTCTCCTTCTTCAGGTGATCCTACTCTACTGCCACTAGGAGGAGTTACAAGGACCTTTAACCCTTCTAAATGACCCGGAATGTCTTCAGGAGATTCACCCCGCGATTTACGGAGTTTTCTTAACAAATCTATTCCGGTAACAATCTCAGGAGACTTGCCCCGAAGTCTACGGGACTGTCTCGGTAATTCCGCCACAATTAAAGATTTTAACTACAACACACGAAAACAAAGTAAAAAATTTCAAATCAAACCACCTAAAGTCTTCTAAAGAACCAAACAAATTTGAAGCACACGCCTAAATAATCTAGAGCGTCAAACCACACACAAACAGTAGTCTTCCGGACCAAAAGCGCTAGTTGGTGATTAGGCCCAACCTCGCAGGATTCAGTACAGAAATGGTGGGTGGAACAGTTACCCCGGCAACCTGCTTAATGAATAGACTGGACCAAGTTCCTCCACTTTAACCGTCTCGAAGTGAAGCGAACCCCCCAGAAAATCCAAGTGAGTATAACCGACGTCTGCTCCAGGTACAGTGGGACCTTCCCTCCACCGTCACCTTGGGTAGAATCCTAGATATTATGGCCACTAAGGTTACCAATCACAACAATTACACCTGGGGGAACAGTCTAAACTCCGACAGCACGCAAGGGCAGAGTAGCAAGCTCCAATCCCCTTACCGGCTCCTTGACAACAATCCAAGGTTTACCGATAAGTGACCCCTGGCTCCTCGACAATGGTTAATCCGAGGTTTACCGTTTGTAATACGTACTGCCTGGCGTCGTTCCCAACGAGGGAGGAATGATCCCCTCACTGGTTCGGACACGAGCTCGTGCTTCTCCTTTAAGAGGAGCTTTCCCAGAATGTAACTGAAACAATTGGATTTGTTCTACTCAAGATAGACTATCTGTTTGGTTTTGTAGTCTTGGAGAGTTAAGTACTCACCTACTCCAAGACCCTAGCCTAAGCTATGTTGGTGTTTCAGAGCCCTAGAAAAATAAAGATTACTAGATTGATTTTAATTTAAGCGTTACTTTTAAGGTTGTTTCTTAAGTCAAAAGGTGATGGAAGTGAAACCAGTGGTGTGTTGACTCGACTCGAAACCACTACAAAATGCACCTAGAATGATTTATCCACTACTTTACTTTTTCGATGAATTGCTTAACTAAAAAGTTGAGAGAATGCAATCTTTATAAAAGCAACTTCTTAATTGAAAACAATCAAAGAAACAATTCGTTTGTCTTTTCCAAGCATAAAAACATAACCTCTCTTTACATGCACGAAAAAACTCTTTTCTTCTTTCGAAAACAAAAAGCTACTTGAAACAAGACTTTTTAAGAAGATGTTTTTGTATTTTTCTTTTAATAAAACAAATAAATCTAATATAACCAAAAATCAATCTTAACAACTCTTAAAATCTATGAAAATGCACTCATAAGCAAACTAAGGGCAAATTTACTCTAAGCAATCTTAACGAGGCCAAAACTAACAATGATGATTTCTAAGGTGTTTTACTTGATCACAATCAAATCAAGGACTAGCTTATTGCAGAACCAAAAACTAGCCAAAACAAAACTCTAATTATTTGTTCTTTTTGTAAAATGGAAATCAATACTTTATAAACAAGCAAATCGAAATTTGACCCAAAACAACTCAAATGGCAAGTTGCTCACAAAAGGAGACTTTACGACAGGCCCGACTTCTAAGAAGGTTGACTAACCAGAGAGATCTAAGGCTGGACAACTTTCTACTATCAAAGTCACTACAAAGCCTTTCCAAAAATCAAACCCTAGGTCTAAACTTCGTTGAAAACCACTAAAACACTCAAAGCTCACAAAACTAGTTCAGGTGAAAATTCTTGACAGGGTACTGAAGGATCTGGGCAGAAAACACTAAGAAAAAACAAAATCTAAAAGCAATTTAAAGCAAAAATGGAATTTTCTTAAGTTTTACAGGAAGACGCAGGCAACCCGTTGTCACAGGTGCGGCCCCGCTCTGTGCAGACGGCAACAGCGCGTCCAAAGACGCACTGTGCAGTACTCAGAGGGTGCGTCCTTCTGGAAAAATGAAGAAAAACCAAATCTAACTAAATCTAAAGCTAAGCCACCCAAATACTAATTCCCACAGTCAAAAACCAGAAAATAAAAATGATTTTCTCAAAGCAAAGTTCATATAAAGGAAAAGACTCTCTCATTAATGGATTCCCCAGCGGAGTCGCCAATTTGTCACGCGGAATTTGTCAAGGGTGCGGACACGACTGACCTTCCTAGAAGTCTAAGACATTCTAATGACAAACAAGACAAAATGGAGTGATCTTTCTCTAAATACACCTTTTACAACATGAAAACTACAAGTGTTTAGGCTTACCTTATTCCAAAACGCTGTTGTTGAAGTCCGTTCTTGACGATCCGGATGAGCTCCTCCTTCAAGTCAATTCCTGCAACCACAAACAATCAAACAATTACCAAGCACTTGCATTCCATATAATAAAACATATATTCAACATGCAGACCAAGGAACACATGAAATAACTCATTAACACAAGCTATTGAGAAAAATAAACCAGTTTGTATTAATAACGAAACAAAGAAACTCTTACAACCTGGCCTTGGTGTTGTGCAAGTTCCTCCCAGGGTCCATCAAGGGTTTTCCTCTACTTTGACAAAGCTCACCCTCTCCCAAGTAGAATCAAGTGAAGACAATCTCTCCTCACAAAGGCTCTAATGGAAGACCTAAATCCTGCAGCATTTACCCAAAGAAAATGTATAGCTCCAACCTCTTCTCCTTCTGGCACAATGCCTTTATTTATAGTGCTGTAAAGAGGTTATTCAGGTCCACTATCAATGGGATCATCCCCCTCTTTGGGTGGGATAGCTCCCTTATTGATGGGATAAGTTCCCCCTTAATAGAGATACATGAACCAACTGGAGGCGCATCCATTTCATCAAACCGACCTCTAGAATGTTCTAGAAGTAACCACAAGTAACTTTTTCAAGATAAAACTCGCGCATTTTGCCTTTTACAGAGGGACGCACCTGTCCCTTAACATACAGAGCGTCCATGGACGCAGATTTTGTGAACATGGTCAGCGTCCCCGCAGGTAAGGCTAGAGAGAACCTGCGACCCCAGAGATAAACATAGTTTTTACAAGACTTTCTCTCTTCTTTGAGTTTGAGATGGATAACAGAGGCATGAGACTTGCCTAAGAGGGTAGCATGACTGTTGATTTGAGCCATACTAACTGTAAGTAGTCAAGGTGACATTTTTTAGTGTAACAATAATAAAATTCCACAAGAATGATTCCAAGTTTCCATGTAAGGGAAATATGTAGTCATGGAATAGAAATTTTTGTTACAAGTAATCAACTATCAAAGATAAAAGTTGAACTAACTTATAACATTATCTAGCAAATTGTGTGAAATTATTAGACATTATACTCTATCTACATAGTAAAAGGTTTGAAATTATTTGTAATCTATCATGCCTCAATCTTGTAGAGTATCAACCTAATAGCATTGCATGCAATGTTATTTGTTACCATGATTTTTTATAAGGGAAATCATTAATTATTGAAAGATGTTGCCTCAGGCTAATAATGTAGCTTAGTTGTTCATTTTCATTCAAAATTGCATACTCCAACTAGCATTTTGAATAAATGAATCCCCAAAAAATTGGGAAAATACTAACAAGCAAGACATCTTCACCACCATCCAACATGTTCATGCATACATAGGACTTGCCATTACCAAAATCATATCAGATCCACAATATATACCGAAACAAACAATCTTCCTATAACCAACTGAGCTCATTTCCTTAACATCAACTCCTAGAGTTGTATCACAATAGTTTGCATGAATATTAAATAGGAACATGCAATCAAGCTAATTCAATATGATTTTAATTTAAGCACTTGTAATGTTGATGGTGAAATACATACTCTGAGAAAACTATTAAGCACATACCTGAGATCAAATTAAAATGTTTGTAGGAAAAAAAATCATAAGTTTCAAGAAGCCATATCAAATTGGGACATTGAGAATAGTAGCCATGCAAAAGAGGGAAATAAATGCCTACTAAAAATGTGTTCATGTCTTCTACAGTGTGCACATCTTGTTAGGAAATTAAGAAAAAGAAAATGTTTCTCATTGGGCTAACTATAAAAATGGAATAGTGATAATTGAGAAATATAAATACTAAATAATAATTCACTGAAAATATATAGAACTGCAGTTGACGCAAATTGGTTAGAAAAAATCCAACCACCCAACCGCCTCCTATGACACTAAATCTCAAATCCAACTACATTAGGGTTCATAAACAATATTCAATTACATTTCTAAAGTACTTAGGAAGTTTCTTTCCTAGATAAGTAAAATGGACAACAATCCTATTCCAATAATAGATAGAAAAAGTTTATGGAAGACACAAAAGGAAAAAAATCCTCCAAATAATTACAAAAAATACGCATATTCATATAATGAGTATATAGGTGGAGATACAAGAAAACCACAATAACTAATTCATATGAGAAAATATTTTAAATGGAAAAGGAAAAGGATCAATAAACCAAATTGAATAGTGGCAGTGATAATTATTGACCTCTTAAAATAAGTAGAAAATGAAAATGGAAAGAATATGGACCAATTTCTATATCACATGCATTAATAAGATGGTTATTCTTCTCTCGAACATCATTGCTTCTACTATTTGTGAAAATGGTGCCAACCTCATTAAATGTAGGTTTTGCACCATTTTTAAGGCCATAATCTTTCCCTTACTTCTCAAGAAATATCAACCTCTAAATATGGAGGAATTCCATCCTTATCTAAAATATGTTCCTTATTATCATCAATTATTTCTAACACTCAAGTTCATGTGATTGAGAAATTTTTTCATACCACCACATAGAAAAAGAACTAGGGGGAGAGTCAATTCCTTTAGACTAAAAGCCCTATTTTAAGGTTTCTTATCCCAACAAAGGTCAACCTTTCCTAATATAGAGGAATTCCTTCCTTATCTTGAATTTTAGCATTCACATCAGAGCTCTTAACATCAACTATAATAGTCTTACAAGTCAACAACTTCACAAAGATCTACATATTACTTGGGAGATGAAGGGAAAGTGTTATGAAACCAAATCACAAAAATATAGAAAAGATAGATAAATGCCTTAGAAATAAGCCTCTTCGAGGGGGAAACCTCCTTTACATTACACAAATGAACAATTCTTGGATGATACAAATGACAAGACCTCCTTTCTACATATAGGAGTCTAAGGGGTCATAATATAATCAGAGCCGACATAACAATAATAATGTAAGGGCACAATAATAACAATAGTGGGCTTCTATGGGGCACAATAATAACAATATGGGGACTACATGGGCACAACAATATAATAAGGGGGTTGTACTAATAACAATAAGGGGTTACACTAGTAGTATGGGGACCTAACATGGCCCTTTCCTTCAAAAAGAGTTGTCCTCAATGCTTGAGTATTTCTTGATACTTCTGTATAAAATTTGTGTCCTCCCATGTGGAATCTTCAGCGGGTAAGTTCTTCCACTTGATGAGATACTCTAAAATTGATCGATTTTGTAGCTATCAGGTTCTTGTTTCTGTGACTGCTATAGGCTCCAATATGATTTTTCCTTCCTCGTCAAGTTCTGGCAATATTGTTTAAACTGGGATCTTATGCAATTTTTGAATGAGTGGCCAAACTTCTTCATCCTTCTTCCATTCATCCCTTGATTTGTTTATTGAATTGGGTTGGATAATTCTACCAACCTCTAGCATTTTGGTAACCATACGTTCAATTTTACTCATTTGGGAATATGGATATCTATAAGGCTTGATGTTTGGAGGAACACTTCCTAGAATCAAATGAATAGCATGATCATGATCACGAATAGGTGGGAGGCATTTAGGAGTCTCAAATACCTTGGAATGATTGTCCATGACTTTTTGGAGATCTGGAGAAATAGATGATTTCGATGTGGGAACCTCTAGCGAACCTAATTGTGCAATTACGCCTCTTTGTTCTTTCTTTAGAAGCTTTGTCATTCTGTTAGAGATTATTATCTTTCCCGGTTTCCCTGTGATACCCATTAATTCAACTTCATTTCCTTCCGAAGAAAATTTCATGAAAAGTTCTTGAAAATTAAAAGCTATTGTACCCAAGGATTGTAGCCATTGGACTCCTAGCACAACATTAGCACCACCCAATTGGAATGGAAAGCATTGGGGTATTCAACACATATTCTCCCATGAATAGCTTGATATTATGGCCCTTTCCAGGGCAATTTATGGTTCCTCTATTTGCAACCATTACTTGATACCCTGGTGCTGGATATAGGAAGCAATTCAATTCCTTGGCTATCTTACAATGACTAAAATCATGGGTACTGTCCAAATCAATAAACACTATTACCTTTTTCTTCTTGATATGTCCTTCTATATTGATAGTTTGAGGAGTGGTAATTCTGGTAAATGCATTACAAGATATTTTCGGATTCATTTCTTGATGCTCGATGTGATCTTTCACTTCTTGAACCTTTTTCTTCTTGATATGTCCTTCTATCTTGAGAGTTTGAGGAATGGTAATTTCTGCCAATGCATTACAATATATGGTCAGATTCATTTCTTGATGCTCGATGTGATCTTTCACTGCTTGAATCTTTTTCTTCTTGATATGTCCTTCTATGGTGAGAGTTTGAGGAGTGGTGATTTCTTCCAATGCGTTACAAGATATCGTCGGATTCATTTCTTGATGCTCGATGTGATCTTTCACTTCTTGAACATTTTTTTTTTTATATGTCCTTTTATCTTAATAGTTTTAGGAGTGCTAATTCCAGCCAATGCATTACAAGATATGGTCAGGTTCATTTCTTCTTTCTTGATGCGATCTTTCACTTCTTGAACCTTTTCCTTCTTGATATGTCCTTCTATCTTGAGAGTTTGAGGAGTGGTAATTCTTGCCAATGCTTTACAAGATATGGTCGGATTCATTTCTTCTTTCTCTGGGGTTGGTTCCTGGTGTATATCCTCTTCTTTTGATGTTTCTTGATCCTTTTCTTCCTCCTCTTCACAATCAACATAAAATAATTTCTTCTCAGCACACTTATGACCTTTAATGTATTTGTTATCACAATTGTATAAAAGTCCTTTTGCTCTTTTTTCTTCGAATTTTTGTGGTGTCAACCATGTAGGTTTTGGAAGGCTAGGAGAAACAACACTTCCATATTTATAGTTGTGAGGGCTAGAATTCCTTATTTCCATAATTTTGCTTTCCACTTTTTTTGCCAAACTAAATGCCTTCTCCAATGAATCAGGTTCCCAAAGACAAACCTCATGTTGAATGGTATCCTTTAACTTCCCTATGGAGACATCAATCCTCTGCTTCTCTAGAATATCATTTTTCCCTATATTCAATTTTTGAAAGTCCTCAATGTGCTCTTCCATTGAACACTTTTGTTTTCCATTTATCAATTGGCTAAATAAGGTGTTTCTATTTGTATCCTCATAATGTGTTGTCATTTCCTTCATGAAAATTGACCACATAACAAGTGGTTTACGAGAACAAAGCCATTTATACCATAAAAATTGATCTGGTTCTAAATATGAAGATTTAATATGTACCTTTTGTAATAGTTGCACCTCATGTAGATAAAAATATTGCTCCATTTGTAGTATCCAATTTACTGGATCCTTGCCATCAAACTTCCTTATATTGTCTTTTCTTGATTTTAGGAGATCAATCTTGAAACAACTGTAACTCTTTAATTTTAGATTTTCCAGTTCTGAAATAATGACCTGCAGCGACCCTCTATGTCCTCTTTCCAATTCCACCAGTCTGATCGAAATTGGATTCTCCAAGAAAGATTATGCACAATCTCCCAAGATGACCTGATTATATACCTTTTAAGAATAGCGAACTTGTATGAAGTGCCACGTGTCACTGTTTTGACCTTCGTATTTGAAAAATATACCCAGAAAACTAAAGTCCATCCTCTTTTTGTAATTTCTTAGGAAATTTCAATCTGATTCTTAGAGAGAAAGTTATGACAATTTTCCCAAGGTCACCTGTTTAATATGTAATTCGGGAGTCTACAAAAATCCTAACTTCCTAAGATAATATATCCAAAAATATAGCGAAACAAGATCTCAAATTCGGACTCGAGGTTCAAACTACTTTCTTTTCAAATGGTTTTTTTTTAGCTTCTGAAACTTTGTAGCGAACAAGTTATAGCGAAACTTCCACGATGACCTATTTTAGATGAAATTCTGGAGCTTGCAAAAATCCTAAATTCCTCATATCATATCTCTGAAACTAGAGCGAGACAAGATCTGAAATTTAGACACAAGGTTGAGCGAGATTTAGTATCAAATGGATTTTTTTTGTTAGCTTCTGAAATGTCCCATAAAAAATGTTATAGCGGAAATTCCATGATGACCTATTTGGAGCAGCGAAACCCTAGAATCCAAAGCTCTGATATGAAATGTTATGAAACCAGCACACAAAAGGATAGAAAAGATAGATAAGTGCCTTAGAAATAAGCCTCTTCGAGGGGGCAACCTCCTTTACATTACACAAATGAACAATTCTTGGATGATACAAATGACAAGACCTCCTTTCTATATATAGGAGTCTAAGGGGTCATAATATAATCAGAGCCGACATAACAATAATAATGTAAGGGCACAATAATAACAATAGTGGGCTTCTATGGGGTACAATAATAACAATATGGGGACTACATGGGCACAACAATATAATAAGGGGGGTTGTACTAATAACAATAAGGAGTTACACTAGTAGTATAGGGACCTAACAGAAAGAAAAATGGTATGTTCTTCTTAATATTATAATCAACCAGTACATTTCTACCATCTTCAAGCTCGTGTCTAGCTAACATCAACCTTTGATGATTTGGAGGAATTCCTTGTATTGAATTTTAGCCTTGGAATTATTGAAAATCTTTGAGCTATCAACTTCATAAGTAATTTTCATCCCAGGTAGAGTTTTGAGATCTACATTCCACCTCTCAAATAGAGAACCAATTAGATTTAATTATGATTTTTGAGATCTTCATGATTTTTTTTAGTCCTGGTAATGTGAAATATATCATGAGGTAAGTGTTTTGATGTTCATTTGAGTTTACTAGCCATTTTTTTTATATGGCTACACTAATTCCTATCAAGATCAAAGATGTCGCCATTTGTTGTAAATATTGGTTAATACATGCGCAAACATATTTCCACTTGCCTTTTTTTAAGACTTGTGAAAAACTGCCTTGAAAATTTGTCAATATGATACCCTACACTACATATAAATTAGTCAAGATGCTACCCTACACTACATACATATTTCTTTCAATATTGGTGCGCATACATAATTTCACCTGCCTTATTTAAAACTTATTAAAAATTGTTTTTGCAAATTTGTCAAGATGCTATACTACATACATATTTCTTTGCAATTTAAAATAAAAAATAAAATTAATATCCAACAAAATTCATAAATAAAATTAAAAATAAATAACATAATATGATATGTCAAGCCTTTGAACACCCTATTTCAAACATCCTAAAAAATAAATAAAATATTAAAATGAAAATTAAATCCACACTGAATTATAAATGGCAAATCCATAATAATGTGACTAATGAAATGGAATTAAAAAAAGGGGTAAAAGCATGAATGCAAATGCCTAATTATCCTTCATATGTCCTATTATATACAAGTACATAACTATATCATTTTAATGTATAATGGCATTTTATCCAACATAATTTGTAAAATAGTACATACACAATGTTAAATAAAGTCAATATAATAGAAAATAAAAACATAATTATTCTTCACATGTCCAAGAAAAAATAAAAATAAAATATGAGATTTTGTCCAACATGAAATATCACACTCTAACAAATATAATTTGTAAAATGGTACATACACCATATTCAATTGAGTTTTTTCCTCTTATTAAATTGACTATATAATAAAAATGAAAGACAAATTGAAATAACAAAGCAATGTTTCCACTTAAGTTGTTAGGTGCATCTAAGCTCGACCAATTCCAGTGTCATACAAATCTACTACTAGAATCCCATTAATGGAAAAATTGCTCTTCCATTCAACTTTAGAGTTGATTCCATGCTAGCCTCTACCTAGCCCATAAAAGAAAAAGATCATTCATTTAAATAATCCGATTTAACTTTCATATGGGTGTTTCTGTGGTCCTTCCAATAATTATGCAACATAAAAAAAGTAGCATTTATCAAATATTTTGCATTTTGAACAACAATATCCAAAATACATATATGCATGGTTATAATACATGCACATTACCCTTAACATGAAAATGAAAATGGCATACAAGATGACACTTCCAAAATATTATTTTTCCCATGCTCATGCCAAAAATATTTTTGTGGCCATTGGGGTGATTCTAAAACCATCTTAAGAGAGTTACATATTTGATTTGAAACCTTTCGATCCTTGTAGTTGTTGTATATTATTTGTGTAGTCATATTGCTAACTTACATAATTGCAATATTTCTATCAAAAGGGGAGGTATATAAATTGAGTGGGCTTAATGGTTAAGAACATGTGCTTCCTCATATGAGACCACATGTTTAAATCTAGAGGGCGAATATGTACACTTTCATGTCTTTTAGCAATCAAATCACTACACGAAGATAGGTCCTTTGTCACATAAATAAGGTAATAGAAATGGTGGACACAGGCCGATTGGAGCGATGAATGGAAAATCAAATTTAATAGAAATGGTGGACACATCAGGTTGAAATTAATGAGTTGTAATGAGAGTCTTAAATCCATTTACAAATGGCTAAAGCACCATGTTTAGGAGAGATGCAGGGCCACACACACACACAACTTGGAATTGTGATTAGTGACTTCATTTATTCAGCTATGTAGGATTTGAAAAATAACAATGCCAATGACCTTTTTCCTCATTCATTTCCATACAACGTCACCCCTTGATTCATTCCTTGTATATATTGTTAAATAATTTACAATGCACATAAAAGTACAACGAAATGAAATGGAATTAGTTCTCGCAATAGAGAAAAGATGAGCAATAAATACTGAAATTAAATAAAGTTTGATTCATACCATTTCTAAGAGATAATTAATCTCCATGAACCTAAATATAATTGATCTCCAAGAGCCAAAAACTATTAAACAACTCAACTACCCTTCTCTTGTCTCCATTCCACTCCAGCCTCCTCCTCTATCCCATAGACATGACTAACTCAAACTTGACCAAAACACAATCTCGACCTAAATAGTCAAACTTGACCCAAACACAAACTCGACCTAAACACAAAAGACCCAAACTCAAACCACACAGGCTCAAACAATCGAACACAAGCATATCAATCTGGATATAAAGGGAGGAGGAAAATGCTTGAAAAATGATAAGAAGTAATGTATATATTGTGATTCCCTTACTCCCTTTAACCGTTATAGATATTTCCCGCCTCTACTTCCTCTAGAATTATCTACCAAGTGTCTATAAACAAAATTCTTGGTCTCTCTTCAATTGAGAGTTCATGATTTTTCATATTCCAATTCATGCATTTTTTTGAAAAGGTTGGGTTGATTTTTTTGGTTGAGAGTTCATGTTTTTTCAAATTTCAATTCATGCATTTTTTTATGCTCTTTTGATCCAGGTTCCGCTAATGCTTTTTTGGTGTGTTTTGCATACATGGTTTTGTTTTCTCTTTCAATTCACATTTTTCGAAGAGAAATGCCAAACACACATTTTGCCAATAATAGAGCTTCAATTTATGCTTTTATTGGTTTTTTATTTATTCATTTTTGTTGGGAAGATTAAATGTATTTTCAGTTGAATTCTTTTTTATTTATTCCTTTTCTTGGGAAAATTAAATGGATTTGCAATTGAATTCATTGTTGATTTAATTTTCATTATAAAATTTTATTTATTTTGTGGATGTTTGAAGTAGGGAATTCCAAGGCTTGAGGATTCCAGAGTTTGATGAGACACTAAGCTATTGATTTTTAGTTTTATAAACCTATATGAAATTTACTAGATATTAATATTAGTTTTTTATTTTAAATTGGCATGTCCTCAAATTTGCAAAACATTTTTTACTAAGTTTCAAAAAATTGGGAAGTGAAATTCTCTATGTGCGTGTTAACAAATCTTTACAGTGAAAGGCAAAGTATGTGATCTTCATGAGAACTAGTGTAGGAATATAAGCAAAATGGCTAGTAAACTCAAATAGACATCAAAACACTTACCTCTCATGATACATGATGCTAGCCTAACCTGCATATAATCCAATGATGCATCCTAAGCCGCATATACCCATAGTATGCAAATACAATTGTATGTCACACTATGTGTGTCCTAGGAATTCCAAAAATTCCATACTTAGGGAAAATTCTCTTTAAACCAAAGTTTTAACCAGCGGAAATATAACATCTGATGAGAACCCACTTTATCAAAGTTTAAGTCTTTAAGTGGAAATATATTTGCCTAACTATCCTAAGTTTAGACTTTAATAAATATTTGAGCATAACCTTACACAACCCTTCATAATCTTTGATTAATTCTTAACTTAACTCAAAATACACTAATCCCACTTATTTCTATTATAATTCTCATATGATAGAAATATCTCATAAACACACTTAAACCTTACCTTTCCGCCATTTTTCAACCTTTTGCACATATTTCGATGCTCTCCCTAGAGCATTAAATCTCTGTCATCGATGACATTCCTCAATCCAATGGTTATTGCGTCACCTGATCATTAACTATCTCGGATGATCTCCACCATTGATCCACTCTGTCCAATCCAATGGTTGTCGTGTCACCTAATCACCAACAAGCTTGGCTGGTCTCCACCATTGATCAATCCCGCTTGATCCAACGGTTATCATGCAATCTCACGCAAATATTTGCATGACCATTATTTGATTGAGAGAAAGAGAGAAAAGTGGTTTTCTCTCTCCACCATTTGCTATGTGTTGGCATCTACGCTTAGTCGCGTGAATTTTAGAAATACGGCTTCCCACCTTTAGGCCACGCGAGAAACTGCTTAGCATTGGCCGAATACCACCCATGTGCTTAAATCAAAACTTAAAGAGACTCGGCTTAATAAAGGGTTAGCGCTTAGTCTCCGCTGTTCATCTTCTTTACTTTGTTTTGCATGACTTAATATGAGCCATCTATCTCCCTCACTCTCGTTCGTTCATCTGGATGATCCAAAGACTGTGCTCCGCTGCTACATTCTTTTGTCTCTTACTGTGTAATAGCCATTCTTTCAGCTTTTTCCCTGCGTAATTGTTTTTGTCTTCTGATCTTCACTTGTTTTGATCTCGATCTCTGTTCGCGCTTTTATGCTTCCTTCACCTTCGCTATAACATTAAAGGCTTTCTCCAATACTATCTGTGCACAACCACATAACACACTCATCTCTACACCTCTTCTCTGCTTCTGCACACCTACAACCTAAGCTACATAGAATTACTCTAGTCACACACACAATCTATAATTCGATTACACAACACACATCATACAAACTCAGAATTGAGTACTCTGTATTAAAAAACGAACATTTACACAGGAATTTCTTCTTCAGCCTGATCTTCTATATTAGTGGCCTTTCTTTTCCTTACCCGTAGGCCTAACTAACTGACTGACTGACTCTAACTAACTCTCTACCTCTCTACTATGCCTTTTAGTCTTACATTTATACAAAAGGTTATGTTTAACCAATTATGGTTTAGATCCTTAATTTGTTGAACTAAATCCTAAATATCGTCTAAGTCCACTTTTAACTCTAGTAATTCCTAAGAATCATCTCTAGTTCCATGAATCATGACACCACTTCCTAGTCTAAGACTTGTAATTGATTTCCAACTCTCTCATCATCACTCTTATTCTCCTACATTCGAGAGAATTTACAAATATCCTCACAATATCTAATTAATTCCTATTATAATCACTCAAAATATTATTAATTACATACATAGGAATCCAACTTCGTTGAAAACACAAGGCCCCCTAAGTTAACTAAAACATAATGAAATTGTTAAGCTATATGATCCCGCATCAGACTCCCAAGGTTAAAATAATCACGATCTCTTGATCATGTACTTCCGACCTTTGTCTTCCTGGATCCCATACTTTGTTCTGAAATGTGTCTTTGGTTGCTACAGTTGTTTGTTGTTGTTCTCTAGGTTTCCACACTTTATGTTTCTTTGCTCCACTAGCTATTCTTTCACATTCTACTACTGTCTTTCTCTTTCTATTTCTTAACCTTCTTACTGTTGTTTTCTTCTGAGGTACCTTCATCATCAATCTTATTATTCTTTCAATATCTATGTCCAATTTATCTTTTGACTGATAATTAATTTGCCATTTGTACTCTATCCACTCATCTTCAAACTGTTGTTTACTGTCTTCTCTTTGAAGTTGTCGGATTCTTACTCTCGCCCTTTCATCCTTACCCTATTATTGCTATCCAAACAACCTTTGCTCAATATCTATAAATTACTTTCAAAAAGTAAATTTTCCTCCAATTTCCTTTGTACTTGATTCCCCTCAAATACATCACTATGTTGTTCATCAGTTCTAGCATATCCTTTTTCTTCTTCTTTCTTTACTTGGTCGTTCATGTGTGTCAAATTTTCTCTAACATCTGCAACATAACCTGCACTCACAAAACAATTTTTAAAATAAAAAACATAAGGCCTCAGTGCCTCTTCTTGCTTTGACAACATCTCAGTATGTTGCTCTAATTTTTCCTCCTCTATCAGCACATCAGCATGTTGATTTAACCTCTTTAAAGAATCCTACAAAGGACTCTCGAAACTGTTAGAAAGTCTTTGTTCCACACCATATGCTTCAATAATGTCTTTTTGTTCTTTTCCATTGTAGTGAACTCCTTTTTCTGCAATCACACTGTCATACTCTGAGTTTTCTAGCAAATACTCTAGAAATTCAATTTCTTTGTGACGTTTCATAAGTACTTCCTCATCACTTATAATTCTTGCATGTATACACAAAGTATTAATTTGAAAATTACAAGGTTCAACAGTCTCAACTGTTGCTTCACATATCAGTTCTTCAGACTGAATCTCATCTCCTTCTTTCACAAGAAATTGTTCCTGGATTGTAACAGCTTTAAATATCAATGTATTAGTACATTCTTTCTGTTGCAATAATTCATTGTTTTCCCATTTAAGAGACATTCTCCATCCTTCTTTATTTTAGAGTATCATCTTCTGAAAAATACTCTTCCATACTTTTGACATCTTCAAAAGACCGCTCATCCTCTGCAAAACCTTCCTTTGCTGGTGACCAATCATCAGATGTCCTTTCTCCCTTTGCTAAATCTTTACCATAGACTTTTTCTTTATTAACATCATTCAGTAGATGTCCTTGTTATTCAATACATTTTGCCTTGTTGTCTCTTTGTAAACCTTCTTCAAGAGCTATCCTTGCCCCATCATCTACATTAATATTCTTCTGCACTTGTTCTTCACCAATAACATTAATCAAATTCATTAGATTACCTCTCTGAGACAATATTCCTTTGTTATTCATCAGAATAAGATCCTGATCTTCCATCTCTATGACAACTTCAAAGGACTGTCTTCTCTCATTAAGTAACTCATCCAATGACTCTTTTTTCTGTAACCAATCAAATTCCTCCTCTTCTGAGAATTTTTCTTTGTCACCTTTCACTTCAATATCTTCATCCATTCTGAAGACATATTCAAAGGTTGCTTTTCTCTTGCAATACCTGCAATCATACACAAATGATTAGCTTTAAAAACATAAGACCTTGTGGTCTCACTAGATGCTTCAGTCATCATATCTCCTTGCTGTCTTGAATTCTCATGATAATTCATAAGATCTTCCACAGATCTCTAGTCTTCATCTTCACCTAGAACTTCACCCAGTTCAGCTTCACAAATGGATATTTCCATTTCCAACTCAGTTTCTCTGATTTTTTCCACCAACCACTTCACTTGCTTCTATTGTAGCCTTTTCTGTAACTTAGGCCACTTCACTGCCTTTTTCCTCAAGACCCAACCTTGTCTTTGGTTTTCCTCTATTATCATCCTTAATACATTGAGTTGTTCTTTTATCTCTACAATCTCCTTGTCACACTCCTCTTGACTCATTCTCTTGCCATTTGCCTTGGCATCCTCCTTCTTCACTTTTATTCTATTGTGGTCTTCCTCAGAACCTTTGTTATCTCTATTATGACTATCAGTAGCCATCTTCTTCTCTATCTTCATGAGTTCCTTACTCACTTACTATGAGTTACATTAAAGCCTCTACAACAGCAAGTCCTCACTGCTTCCACTCACCCCACCAAGCTTTCCTTTGTACTTGGTCTTTTGGCAAGCACTTGATTCTCTATTCTCTAGAACCTCTTTGAGCACTTCTTTCTGCTCCTTGTAGGATTCAACACATCTGCACCATTTAAGAACATAACTGTCCTCTTGTATTTCAATCACAAATGAAATACTAGGTTTTGACCACCTCTTCTTTCACTCAGAATTTCTTACCATATTTCTTCATCCCTTTAGCAATTCTACCCACATCCTCTGTGGAACTGCCTTTATGATCTTCATGTGATCTACAACAAAACCTTTGCAGTAACAAGTCTCCTTCTTGCTACACATGTCTCACTAAGCTTTTGTCCTCTAAGCTCAGTCTTTTGGCATCTCTCTGATTCTTTCCTCTGGAACGAATTAAGAACTCCTTGCTCTAGGTTGTTGCAATCTTCTCAACCTCAACACCTCTGCATGACCTGGTTCTGCCATTCACCTGCACTTTGAATGGATTGTTCTCTATTTCTTTTGCATCTGCAAATTCTTCTACAATTTATCTATGTGTGCCTACTGTTTGTCAGATTTAAAATTAGATTTCCTCTTTCCTGCATACATACCTTCAAAACATAGCTTTGTTCTAAGTTTTCTCAAAGAATTCTTACACACAAAATTTCCTTGTTCTACTATGATACCAAATGATGCAGCCAAAGATGCATATACTCCAATGATGCAGCCTGAGCTGCATATACCCACAATATGAAAATACAATTGCATGTCACACTATGTGTGTCCTAGGAATTCCAAAAATTCCATACTTAGGGAAAATTCTCTTTAAACCAAAGTTTTAACCAGCGGAAATATAACATCTGAGGAGAACCCACTTTATCAAAGTTTAAGTATTTAAGTGAAAATATATTCGTCTAACTATCCCAAGTTTAGACTTTAATAAATATTTGAGCAGAACCTTACACAACGCTTCATAATCTTTGGTTAATTCTTAACTTAACCCGAAATACACTAATCTCGCTTATTTCTATTATAATTCCCGCATAATATAAATATCTCATAAACACACTTAAACCTTACCTTTCAGCCATACTTCAACCTTTTGCACATATTTGGACGCTCTCCTTAGCACGTTAAATCTCCGTTGTCGATCACATTCCTTGATCTGACGGTTATCACGTCACTTGATCATTAACTATCGCAGACGATCTCCACAGTTGATCTGCTCCGTCTGATCCAACAGTTATCACGTCACCCAATCGCCAAAAAGATTGGTTGGTCTCCACCATTGATCAATTCCGCTTCATGCAACAGTTATCACACAATCTTGTGCAGATATTTGCACGACCGTTATTTGATTGAGAGCATGCGAGAAAATTGGTTTTCTCTCTCCATCGTTTGCTACGTGTCGTGTTGTAAGCTTAATCGCTTGAATTTTAGAAATACAGCTTCCCACCATTAGGCCGCACGAGAAACTGCTTACCACTAGCCGAATACCACCCACGTTCTTAAATCAAAACTTAAAGAGACTCGGCTTAATAAAGGGTTAATGCTTAGTCTCCGCCGTTCATATTATTTGCTTTATTTTGCGCGACTTAATCTTAGCTGTCTATCTCCCTCACTCTCGTTCATTGATCTAGTTGATCCAACGACTATGCTTCACTGCTACGCTCTTTTGTCTCTTACTGTGTAAAAACCATTCTTTCAGCTTTCTGCTTGTGTCATTGTTTTCCTCTTCCGACCTTCACTTGTTTTGATCTCGATCTCTGCTCGTGCCTTTATGCTTCCTTCACCTTCGGTGTAACATTAAAGGCTTTCTCCAATACTATCCGTGCACAACCACATAACACACTGCTCTCTACACCTCGTCTGTGGTTCTGCACACCTGCATCCTAAGTTACGTAGAATTACTCTAGTCACACACAATCTATAATTCAATTACACAGCACACATCATACAAACTCAGAATGGAGTAATATGTATTAACAAACGAACATTTACACAAGAATTTCTTCCTCATCTTGATCTTCTATATCAACGACCTTTACTTTCCTTGCCCATAGGCCTAACTCACTGACTGACTGACTCTGACTAACTCTCTACCTCTCTACTATGCCTTTTAGGCTTACATTTATACAAAAGGTTCTGTTTAACCAATTCTACTACAGATCCTTAATTTACTAAACTAAATCCTGAATATCCTCTAAGTCCACTTTTAACTGTAGTAATTCCTAAGAATCCTCTCTAGTTCCACAAATCATGACAACACTTCCTAGTCTAAGACTTATAATTGATTTCCAACTCTCTCGTCATCACTCATGTTCTCCTACATTCGAGAGCATTTACAAATATCCTCACAATATCTAATTAATTCCTATTCTAATCACTCAAAACATTAATAATTACATACATAGGAATCCAACTTCCTTGAAAACACAAGACCCCCTAAGTTAACTAAAACATAATGAAATTATTGAGCTGTATGCTCCTACATCAATACATCTCACATTGTCAAGTTCTAAAAAAATCATAAAAATTGAGAAACATATAACTATTTTTTAAATTATTATTATTGTTAATTTAATATATGATTTGAATATTTTTAACTTGTAAAAATTCTTTGCTACAATACCATGGCTTACTAATACCACATGCCAAAAATACCATAATTCATGTTCATATGATTTTTTTTTAAAAATTAATCAATTTATTTAAAGGGGTAGAAAGTGTGTAACTCTTTTGAGATAAATTTAAACCCTTGGTCTGTGACCGCTACTAAGAATATTCTATAAAATTCCATGGAGGTTACATTCTTACCATCAACCTAATAATTATTGATAATTAAATCAAAGTTTCAGAACCTCTATTCCAGAATAGAAATGCTTATCAATGTAATTACTTGTTATGTTGATAGGCATGTCTGTTTGGAATAGGGATTTTCAAATTCTAATTTAATTATCAATAATAATTAGTTTCAGGGTATGGGTTTAACCTCTATAGAATATTCAGATGAAGGAAGTAGGATGATGTGGCAGATCGTGCATTGATGTGGTTGGCCAACTCGGCGCTGACATGGCGCTAATGTGGCAGATCATACATTGATGGGAAAACAGTTGGGCGTTAAAGTGGAAAGCTGATGGGTAGCTGACATGGTAGACACACACATAGAGACATGTGTAGGTGACTCTACTTTGTGGCCTAATGGAAGGGGGCCACTTGGACGAATCAGGCGGTGCCACGTGGCATCCATGGAACAACCAATTATGCCTGTGCTTGAGTAGTTCAATTTTACCACGTGGCATCCATGGAATGACCAATTATGCCTGTGCCTAAGTAGTTCAAATTTTTTTGGCTGACCCGCCTGATGGTTACAGTTACGGTTTCAACTGACTACGAAACATAACATCACATGAGGTTCGCAGGGGTCGAAACTACACCGATCGTTCTACCAGCGACGGCGGAAAAATGCATAGCCAACAAAAAAAAGTTAACAACACACCTGTTATACAACAACTGGTGGTGATAACTTTGGGACAATGGATAAGTTACATTTTCCAACATATTTGGTTAGTGCCAAGCCAAATACGTAGTGGTTTGTGCAGTCAAAATTGGGTTGGTGGTAGTCGAATCCGCATTGGCCGCTGTGACCCAAAACGATGGTAAAAAATCCACCCAATCGATGTTCAAATGATAGTGATTTGACATTTTAAATTGTTAACATGGCAATGTAAAACCAAACAGATGATTGCATAACCGTGTAGCATAAGGTTTTGAAACTTGATAGTTCTCGTCACATATCAAAATTAATAACCATCACTATATATATAACGGGCCAGCGGGGATTGAACCCACACTGGCTAGACTGGCTCGCCTGCCCAACCAGTGGCCCAAATTAAATCACTTCCAACAAAACAATACAATAGCCAAAACAAATAATCTAACAAACGACACTTTAAGGTGGTGTTTGGTTACAAAGTTGGCATGGGCTACTATTGAACCTAGAATGATCGCCATGTCAATAATACTAATACATAGTTCACCAAGAAATAAACTTGCAAGTTGGACTTTGATATGTACGCCTGCCAATGGATACAACAAAAATTGCTTTTCATTCCAACAAGGAGTGGTGGTTCGATGGTGGATGCTTACGTCTTATGGAACTGCAAACAAGAACAACAAGCAATGGAACTGTGAACAGGTGGAACTTGATAACAAACCATTTAACCAAAGGTGAAACCTTGACCCTTTAGAACCTTGAGTGTGGAAATTTGATGAAGGAGGAATCTTAGAGGAATCATAAAGATTACCGAGAGGCGTGGATTCGACAGTGTCGGAATGGGATCAAGTTTACTCATATGAACTGATTTTTCACAATGATCCCGATGGTATAGTCTAGTTTGGCATTTGAGTAGTGGATTTTTAGTACATCGTTAAATTGTGAGTTATAATGATACATTATGGCCTTTTACTTGTTTTTCTTTTAGCGAAAGGATGGAGGTCAGAATGGGGTCAAGCTTATACTCATTTGGTGCAAATTTTCACAAGGATCACAATGGCATAGTCCGTTTTGGAATTTAGCAGTTGATTTTTAGGCCATCATCATGTTGGGAGGTATAATGATGCATTATGGGCTTTTACTCTCTTTTTTTCTTTCAACGACACTTCAATATTCACTTTCGAGCCATATCCTAATACCCATATCCTACTCCATATTGCAATCAAATTCCCATTGAAAGACTTCATTCTAGACCTGTTCATTAATAGTTTTATCAACATCTTTCATGTCTCTCTGTTCACTTTCCCTCTTATCGACCTACTGAAATGCGCCAAATTTCTCACCAATTTCCTTTTATGCCTTGAATTTAGCATTACAATCATCCACGTGGTATAGAAGATATGGAGGTGGCACAACCCCCTAATTTTTTCAATGGGATTCATCATGGGGGAGGGAAAAAAATTACGTCCTCCCCTATTCTTAAGTTTCCAAAATTCTACTTGACTCCCTCATTAGCTAGCTTGTCAGGGAAAGAGCTAAGTCTTTTGTAGATATGATAACTTGTTATTGAATCAAACACTCTAGTTACTAGTTGCAAATGAAGATTTGGATAATTTCAATCTTGCATGCTTTTTATTTTTCTTATTAGTGTAATTACTCTCGTCTTGCAATGATTTTTTATCAATATAAGGCCTAGCCATACTGTGAGATATTAAGCTTGATTATTAGTTTCCCTTCTTCTGTTCCAAGAATATTGAAAACTCTCTTTTTAATTGGGGCATACCACCACCCCTCCCGCTCCTGCCTCCCCTGGCCACTTCTCAGTTATAACAAGCAGGGAGTTTTGGTTTTAGCCAATATTGAAAATAATTTATAGGTTTCAAATCTATTTTTACATGGGAGGTAATAGTTTAATTTTAAGATAGCTGGAGTATTACTTCAACATCACGATTCTTTTTAAACATCTTGGTATGTTTTAAATAGGCCATATGAATAAGATATTTTTGTAGAATATTCTTGAATAACTTTCGGTGTACATTTTGTGGTCATCCATATTAGGGATTTGATTTGAGTGTCTTTTGGTAGTTTGGAAACATTGTCCTATTTATCTTAATTGTTTTATTGCAAAGGTTATTGATTTCATCATACACTTATTGTGTATATGTTAGGCCATTTTTGTATCATTAGTTATCAAATGGATATATTTGTGGGGTCACTCACTAGAAACTTGAAATATTTAGGGAAGACATTGACTAGAGAGACTGTAACTTTGGAGGTATAGAGTTTTGAGACAATTGACAATGTGAAATCCAAGATTCAACACAAGGAATGAATTCCTCTTGACCAAGAAAATTTTATATTTTCTAAAAATCATTTTGAGGATGGATAGGCCCTCACTAATTAAACTATTCAAAAGGTTTATGCTTCGTTTGTTTCTTACTCTAATATGTGGATTGCAAATATTTCTGAAGACTTTCATTGGAAGAAACCATTACTCTTCACGTGGAGATCTTATATTCTATTCATAATTCCAATCTACAGATATAAGGTAATTATAATTGGGGAATACTCCTGATCTACAATGGTTAGCATTCTCTGGAAGGCAACTAGAGGATGTTCATGCCTTATTTAATTAAAACAACCACAATGATTAAATCAAATTGGATTTCTATTTGATAGGTGGAATGACGAACTCAAAACTCATAATTAAATCTAGTTGGTTTTCTATTTGAGAGGTGGAATGTAGATCTCAAAACTCACAACTAAATCCAATTGGTTTTATATTTGAGAGGTGGAATGCATATCTCAAAAATATACCTAGGATTAAAATTTCTCATGAGATTGATACCTCAAATATTGTCAATTGTGTGAAGGCTAACATTCAATACAAGGAAATCCTCCAAATCATCAAAGATTTATTTTTGCTAGAAATCTTTTCGAAGATGATAGGAGTGTAGTTGATTATAATATTTAGAAGAACATACCCTTCTTCTTGTCTTTCATCTCCAAAGTAATATGTAGATATTTGTGAAGTTGTTGACTTGTAAGACTATTATTTTACTAAACACTAATTCAAGGATATTTTACTAAAAACTCCTCCTCCTCGAGGCTATTTCAAACACAATGAAAATTAAAATTGGTACCATAAAGTAAGGCATACTAAAATATCTCTTTTTCGTAGGTTTAAAGTTTCTATCATGCATAGCCGAAGTGCTAAATCTATAACCATTTCATGTATTGCAAAATTTTCATGAAAACTAATTTAGGGATATTTTACCAAAAATTCCTACTATTTGGGCTATTTAAAACAACTAAAGATTAAAATAAGGTGGCTTTTTTTATTACCTTTTTCTTGTTTTGAATTTCCCATCGGGCATAACTGAAGGATTAAACATGTAATCATTTCTCCTAATTTTAGATAAAATAAAGACACACACACACACATATATTGTTATTATTTTGAAGAAAGAGCATAGACTGCTAAGGAAAACCACTCAATAATAAAAAAGAACCTAAAAGAAGAAAAGAAAGGATGCATCTAAAGATGCTAACAACTAATTGTGAAGACAACACAAAAAGATATGTATGATTACCATACCTTGTAAGTAAAAGTAATTGTGACAAATTGGAATAGATTCTCTTCAACTCAATGTCAAATTGGATGTTGAAATGATTAAAAAAATAAAACCCAAAGGATATACCAAGTCTGCAACTCTTGTTGAGACAACAAGAAAGAACATTTTATCATAATGCTTCATTAAAACACATTAACTATTGAAGATGACAACATAACAAAATTCCACAAGAATGATTCCAAGTTATGCCATGTAAGGGAAATATGTAGTCATGGCATACGAATTTTCGTTACAGGTAATCAACGAGAAAAGATAAAATTGAACCAAGTTATAATACTATGTAGCAAATTGTGTGAAATTACCAAACACTGTACTTTATATACATACTGAAAGTTTTGAAATTATTTGTAATCTATCATGCCTCAATCTTGCAAAGTATCAACCTAATAGCATTGTATGCAATGATATTTGTTACCATGACTTTTTATAAATTATAAGGGAAATCATTAATTATTGAAAGATGTTGCCTCAGGATAATAATGTAGCTTAGTTGTTCATTTTAATTCAAAATTAGATACTCCAACTAGAATTTTGAATAAAGTACCATTATAAAGCTTCACTTTAGGTCTCACTAGATGCTTCAGTCATCATATCTCCTTGTTGTCTTGAATTCTCATGATAATTCATAAGATCTTCCATAAATCTCTAGTCTTCGTCTTCACCCAGAACTTCACCCTGTTCGGCTTCACAAATGGATATTTCCATTTCCAACTCAGTTTCTCTGAGTTTTTCTGCCAGCCACTTCACTTGCTTCTATTGTAGCCTTTTCTGTAACTTAGACCACTTCACTGCCTTTTTCTTCAAGACCCAACCTTGTCTTTGGTTTTCCTCTAGTATCATCCTTAATAAATTGAGTTGTTATTTTAACTCTACAATCTCCTTGTCATGCTCCTCTTGACTCATTCTCTTGCCATTTGCCTTGGCATCCTCCTTCTTCACTTTTCTTCTATTGTGGTCTTCATCAGAACCTCTGTTATCTCTGTTATGACTATCAATAGCCATCTTCTTCTCTATCTTCATGAGTTCCTTACTCACATACTATGAGTTGCATTAAAGCCTTTGCAACAACAAGTCCTCACTGCTTCCACTCACCTCACCAAGCTTTCCTTTGTACTTAGTCGTTTGGAAAGCACTTGGTTCTCTATTCTCTAGAACCTCTTTGAGCACTTCTCTCTGCTCCTTGTAGGCTTCAACTCATCTGCACCATTTAAGAACATAATTGTCCTCTTGTATTTCAATCACAAATGAAATACTAGGTTCTGACCACCTCTTCTTTCACTCAAAATTTCTTACCAGCTTTCTTCATCCCTTTAGCGATTCTACCCGCATCCTCTTTGGAACTACCTTTATGATCTTCATGTGATCTACAAAAAAACCTCTGCAATAACAAGTTTCCTTATGGTTACACATGCCTCACTAAGATTTTGTCCTCTAAGCTCAGTCTTTTGGCATCTCTCTGATTCTTTCCTCAAGAACCAATTGAGCACTCCTTGCTCTAGGTTGTTGCAATCTTCTCAAATTCAACACCTCTGCATGACCTGGTTCTACCATTCACCTGCACTTTGAATGGATTGTTTTCTATTTCTTTTGCATCTGCAAATTTTGCTACACTTTATCTATGTGTGCCTACTGTTTGTCAGATTTAAAAATTGATTTCCTCTTTCCTGCATACATACCTTCAAAACATAACTCTGTTCTAAATTTTCTCAAAGAATTCTTACACACAGAATTTCCTTGATCTGCTATGATACCAAATGATGCCAGCCAATGATGCACCTAAGCTGCATATACCCACAATATGCAAACACAATTGCATGTCACACTATGTGTGTCCCAAGAATTCCAAAAATTTCATACTTAGGGAAAATTCTCTTTAAACCAAAGTTTTAACCAGCGGAAATATAACATCTGAGGAGAACCCACTTTATCAAAGTTTAAGTCTTTAATCGAAAAGATATTCGTCTAACTATCCAAAGTATAGACTTTAATAAATATTTGAGCAGAACCTTACACAGCCCTTCATAATCTTTGGTTAATTCTTAACTTAACCCGAAATACACTAATCTCTCTTATTTCTATTATAATTCCCGTATAATATAAATATCTCATAAACACACTTAAACCATACCTTTAAGCCATTCTTCAACCTTTTGCACATATTTCGATGCTCTACTTCGCATATTAAATCTCCACTGTCGATCACATTCCTCGATCTGACGGTTATCACGTCACCCGATCATTAACTATCCAGGACGATCTCCACCGTTGACCTGCTCCGTCCGATCCAACAGTTTTCGCGTCACCCAATCGCCAACAAGATTGCCTGGTCTCCACCATTGATCAATTCTGCTTGATGCAACGGTTATCGCACAATCTCATACAAATATTTGCATGATCGTTATCTGATTGAGAGAACGCAAGAAAATTGGTTTTCTCTCTCCATCATTTGCTACGTGTCGTGCTATAAGCTTAATCGCTTGAATTTTAGAAATACAGCTTCCCACCTTTAGGCCGCATGAGAAATTGCTTACCACTAGCCGAATACCACCCATGTTCTTAAATCAAAACTTAAAGAGACTCGGCTTAATAAAGGGTTAGTGCTTAGTCTTCGCCGTTCATCTTATTTTCTTTATTTTGCACGACTTAATCTTAGCCATCTATCTCCCTCACTCTCGTTCGTTGATCTAGCTGATCCAACGACTATGCTCCATTCATCTTATTTACTTTATTTTGCGCAACTTAATCTTAGCCGTCTATCTCCCTCACTCTCGTTCGTTGATCTGGCTGATCCAACGACTATTCCACTGCTACGCTCTTTTGTCTCTTACTGTGTAATAACCATTCTTTCAGCTTTCTTCCTGTGTGATTGTTTTCCCCTTTCGACCTTCACTTGTTCTGATCTCGATCTCTGCTTGCACCTTTATGCTTCCTTCACCTTTGGTGTAACATTAAAGGCTTTCTCCAATACTGTCCGTGCACAACCATGTAACACACTGCTCTCTACACCTCGTCTGTGGTTTTGCACACTTGCATCCTAAGTTACGTAGAATTACTGTAGTCACACACAATCTATAATTCAATTACACAGCATACAAACTCAGAATTGAGTAATATGTATTAACAAACGAACATTTACACAAGAATGTCTTCCTCGTCCTGATCTTCTATATCAACGGCCTTTATTTTCCTTGCCCATAGGCCTAGCTCACTCACTGACTGACTCTCTACCTCTCTACTATGCCTTTTAGGCTTACATTTATACAAAAGGTTATGTTTAACCAATTCTACTATAGATCCTTAATCTGCTGAACTAAATCCTGAATATCCTCTAAGTCCACTTTTAACGGTAGTAATTCCTAAGAATCCTCTCTAGTTCCATGAATCATGACACGACTTCGTAGTCTAAGACTTATAATTTATTTCCAACTCTCTCGTCATCACTCATGTTCTCCTACATTCGAGAGCATTTACAAATATCCTCACATATCTAATTAATACCTATTCTAATCACTCAAAACATTAATATTTACATAAATAGGAATCCAACTTCTTGAAAACACAAAACCCCCTAAGTTAACTAAAACATAATAAAATTGTTGAGCTGTATTCTCTTGCATCAATACATCTCACATTGTCAAGTTCTAAAAAAATCATAAAAATTGAGAAACATATAACTATTTTTTAAATTATTATTATTGTTAATTTAATATATGATTTGAATATTTTTAACTTATAAAATTATTTGTTATGATACCATGGCTTACTAATACCACATGCCAAAAATACCATAATTCATGTTCACATGGCAATTTTTTTTTTTAATTAATCAATTTATTTAAAGGGGTAGAAATTGTGTAACTTCTTTTGAGATAAATTTAAACCCTTGGTCTATGATCGCTACTAAGAATATTCTAGAAAATTCCATGGAGGTTACATTCTTACCATCAACCTAATAATTATTGATAATTAAATCAAAGTTTCAAAACCTCTATTCCAGAATAGAAATGCTTATCAATGTAATTACTTGTTATGTTGATAGGCATGTTTGTTTGGAATAGGGATTTTCGAATTCTAATTTAATTATCAATAATAATTAGTTTCAGCGTATAGGTTTAACCTCCATAGAATATTCAGATGAAGGAAGTAGGATGATGTGGCAGATCATGCATTGATGTGGTTGGCCAACTCGGTGCTGACATGGAACTAATGTGGCAGATCATATAGTGATGGGAAAATAGTTGGGCGTTAAAGTGGAAAGCTGACAGGTAGCTGACATGCTAGACACGCACGTAGTGACATGTGTAGGTGACTCTACTTTGTGGCCTAATGGAAGGGTGCCACTTGAACAAATCAGGCAGTGCCACGTGGCATCCATGGAACGACCAATTATGCCTGTGCCTAAGTAGTTCAATTTTTGCCACGTGGCATCCATGGAATGACCAATTATGCCTGTGCCTGAGTAGTTCAATTTTTTTGGCTGACCCGCCTGACGGTTACAGTCACGGTTTCAACTGACTGCCAAACATAACATCAAATGAGGTTGGTGGGGGTCGAAACTACACCGATTATTCTGCCAACGACGGCAAAAAAATGCATAGCCAACCAAAAAAAGTTAACAATACACCTATTATACAACAACTGGTGGTGATAACTGTGGGACAATGGACAGTTACATTTTCCAACGTATTTGGTTAGTGCAAGCCAAATACATAGTGGTTTGTGCAGTCAAAATTGGGTTGGTGGTAGCCGAACCCGCATTGGCCGCTGTCACCCAAAACGATGGTCAAAAATCCACCCAACCAATGTTCAAATGATAGTGATTTGACATTTTCAATTGTTAACATGGCAATGTAAAACCAAACGGATGATTGCATAACCGTGTAGCGTAAGGTTTTGACACTTGATAGTTCTCGTCACATATAAAAATTAATAAACATCACTATATATATAACCGGGACACTGGCTAGACCGGCTCGCCTGCCTAACCAGTGGCCCCAAATTAAATCACTGCCAACAAAATAATACAACATCCAAAACAAATAGTCTAATAGACGACACTTTAAGGTGGTGTTTGGTTACAAAGTTGGCACGGGCTACTATTGAACCCAGAATGATCGCCATGTCAATAATACTAATACATGGTTCACCAAGCAATAAACTTGCAAGTTGGACTTTTATATGTACGCCCACCAATGGATACAACAAAAATGGCTTCATTCGAACAAGGAGTGGTGGTCCGATGGTGGATGCTTACGTCATATGGAACTGTAAACAAGAACAATAAGCAATGGAACTACGAACAGGTGGAACTTGATAACAAAACCTTTAACCAAAGGTGAAACCTTGACCCTTTAGAACCTTGAGTGTGGAAATTTGATGCGTGAGGAATTTTAGAGGAATTGTAAAGATTACCCAGAGGCACGGATTCGACAGTGTCGGAATGGGGTCAAGTTTACTCATATGAACTAATTTTTCACAATGATCCCGATGGTATAGTTTGTTTTGGAATTTGAGTAGTGGATTTTCAGTACATCGTTAGATTGTGAGGTATAATGATACATTATGGCCTTTTACTTGTTTTTCTTTCAGCGAAAGGATGGAGGTCAGAATGGGGTCAATTTTATACTCATTTGAAGCAACTTTTCACCAGGATCACAATGGCATAGTCCGTTTTGGAATTTTAGCAGTTGATTTTTAGGCCATTGTCATGTTGGGAGGTATAATGATGCATTATGGGCTTTTACTCTTTTCTTTTCTTTCAACAGCCCTTCAATATTCACATTCGAGCCATATCCTAATACCCATATCGTACTCCATATTGCAATCAAATTCCCATTGAAAGACTTCATTCTAGACCAATTCATTAATAGTTTTATCAACATCTTTCATGTATCTCTGTCCACTTTCCCTCTTATCAAGCTACTGAAATGCACCAAATTTCTCACCAATTTCCTTTTATGCCTTGAATTTAGCATTACAATCATTTGTGTGGTATAGAAGATATGGATGTGGCACGACCCCCTAATGTTTTCATTGGGCTTCATCATAGGGGAGGGAAAAAAATTACGTCCTCCCCTATTCTTAAGTTTCCAAACTTCTACTTGACTCCCTCATTGGCTAGCTTGTCAGGGAAAGAGCTAAGTCTTTTGTAGATATGATAACTTGTTATTGAATCAAACACTCTAGTTACTAGTTTCAAATCAAGATTTGGATAATTTCAATCTTGCATGCTTTTTATTTTTCTTATTAGTTTAATTACTTTCGTCTTGCAATGATTTTTGATCAATTTGAGGCCTAGCCATAATGTGAGATATTAAGCTTGATTATCAGTTTCCATTCTTATGTTCCAAGCATATTGAAACTCTATTTTTAATTGGGGCATACTACCACCCCTCCTGCTCCTGCCTCCCCTGGTCACTTATCAATTATAACAAGTAGGGAGTTTTGGTTTTAGCCAACATTAAAAATTATAGGTTTCAAATCTATTGATACTTTGGAGGTAATAGTTTTATTTTAAGATAATTGGAGTATTACTTCAACATCACGATGCTTTTTAAACATTTTAGTATGTTTGAAATAGGCCATATGAATAGGATATCTTTGTAGAATATTCTTGAATAAGTTTCCATGTACATTTGGTGGTCATCCATATTAGGGATTGGATCTCAGAGTCTTTTGGTAGTTTGGAAACATTGTCCTAATTATCTAAATTGTTTTGTTGCAAAGGTTATTGATTTCATCATACACTTTTTATGTAAAGGTTAGGCCATTTTTGTGTCATTACTTATTGAATGGGTATATTTGTGAGGGCCCTCACTAGGAACTTCAAATATTTAGTGAAGACATCGACTAGAGAGGTTGTAACTTTGTAAGTAGAGAGCTTTGAGACAACTGACAATGTGAAATCCAAGATTCAACACAAGGAATGAATTCATCTTGACCAAGAAAAATTTATATTTTCTAAAAATCATTTGGAGGATGGATAGGTCCTCACTAATTAAACTATTCAAAAGTTTTATGCTTCATTTGTTTCTTACTCCAATATGTGGATTGCAAATATTTCTGAAGACTTTCATTGGAAGAAACCATTACTCTTCAAGTGGAGATCTTATATTCTATTCGTAATTCCAATCTAAAGATATAAGATAACTATAATTAGGGAATACTCCTAATCTAAAATGGTTAGCATTCTCTGGAAGGCAACTAGAGGATGTTCATGCCTTATTTAATTAAAACAACCACAATGATTAAATCAAATTGGATTTCTATTTTAGAGGTGGAATGACGAAATCAAAACTCATAATTAAATCCAATTGGTTTTCTATTTGAGAGGTGGAATGTAGATCCCAAAACTCACAACTAAATCCAATTGGTTTTATATTTGACAGGTGGAATGCATATCTCAAAAATATACCTGGGATTAAAATTTCTCATCAGGTTGATACCTCAAATATTGTCAATTATGTCAAGGCTAACATTCAAAACAAGGAATTCCTCCAAATCATCAGAGATTGATTTTTGCTAGAAATCTTTTCGAAGATGATAGGAGTGTAGTTGATTATAATATTTAGAAGAACATACCCTTCTTCTTTTCTTTCATATCCAAGGTAATATGTAAATATTTGTGAATATGTTGACTTGTAAGGCTATTATTTTACTAAACACTAATTCAAGGATATTTTACTAAAAACTCCTCCTCCTTGAGGCTATTTCAAACACAATGAAAATTAAAATTGGTACCATAAAGTAAGGCATACTAAAATATCTCTTTTTCGTAGGCTTAAAGTTTCTATCATGCATAGCCAAAGTGCTAAATCTATAACCATTTCATGTATTGCAAAATTTTCATGAAAACTAATTTAGGGATATTTTACCAGAAATTCCTATTGTTTGGGCTATTTAAAACAACTAAAAATTAAAATAAGGTGGCTTTTTTTATTACCTTTTTCTTGTTTTGAATTTCCCATCGGGCATAACTGAAGGATTACACATGCAATCATTTCTCCTAATTTCAGATAAAACACAGACACACAGACACACACACATATATATTGTTATTGTTTTGAAGGAAGAGCATAGACTTGTAAGGAAAACAACTCAATAATAAAAAAGAACCTAAAAGAAGAAAAGAAAGGATGCATCTAAAGATGCTAACAACTAATTGTGAAGACAACAAAAAAAAGACACATATGATTATCATACCTCGTAAATAACAGTAGTTGTGACAAATTGGAATAGGTTCTCTTCAACTCAATGTGAAATTGGATGGTGAAATGATTAAAAAAATAAAACCCAAAGGATATACCAAGTCTAAAATTGTTGTTGAGACAACACGAAAGAACATTTTATCATTTTGCTTCACTGAAACACACTAAATATTGAAGATGACAACATAACAAAATTCCACAAGAATGATTCCAGGTTATGGCATGTAAAGGAAATATGTGTTCATGGCATACGAATTTTCGTTACAAGTAATCAAGTAGAAAAGATAAAAATTGAACCAAGTTATAATACTATGTAGCAAATTGTGTGAAATTACCAAACATTGTACTTTATATACATACTGAAAGATTTGAAATTATTTGTAATCTATCATGCCTCAATCTTGCAAAATATCACCATAATAGCATTGTATGCAATGATATTTGTTACCATGACATTTTGTAAATGATAAGGGAAATCATTAGCTATTGAAAGATGTTGCCTCAAGATAATAATGTAGCTTAGTTGTTCATGTTAATTCAAAATTAGATACTCAAACTAGAATTTTGAATAAAGTACCATTATAAAGCTTCACTTTAGGTATGTTAGTCAATTTAATGACTTGCGTATAGAAAATACTACCCAGAACCATGATTCAATCATTAAAAACTGTACTCCTATGGGATCACTACTCAATCTCTTGATGTACTACTTTCTAACAAATATCAATCTTTTACGATCTCAAGAAAATGTTTCCTTGTATTGAACTTGGGCTTGAACTTTGTTAAAGGTATCTAACCTCTCAACCTCAAGAGTAATTGTCTTCCTATTTGTAGTTTTGACCATGATATGGATTTTTATCTCTCAGACACAAAACCAAGTGAAGAGTTGATTCATTTTAGATGTTATAATAACCTAAGCAACAACCATCCTCTACTTGCTTGCTAGAAAGATTAAACATCACCAAGAAAGATGTATACCATTGTGTCAAATATTTTCCCTCACATTATCAATGGTGTATGAGCTCTCCAACTCAAAATAATGGTTTTGCTACTCCAAATCTCAGTAAATCTTTGTATCCCACCTGTAAGATGAGGTAGAAAATAAGGCATAAAATGATTTTGTAAATTTAATCAATTAAAGCCCATCCACGCTGCAATTGCTTTCTAACAAATTTTACTGTTGAATCTTAACTTTCACATAGTCAATAATGTTATAACTCTCTACATTTAGAGTTATAGTATTTCGAGTGAATTAATTAATTCCCTAACTATTTCTAGAAAATGTCTTCACAAATATCTACTTGTTAGCAACTAATGATAAGAAAAAAACGTAACCTAAACAAAACAAAGAAATGGTATATGAAAGTCAAACAATATTTTCAATAAAGAAATCCAGACAAGTAAGAGATAAATTTTCCTTCTCTATCCCTATAACCACAAATAAACTTTGGTTCCAATACCATGTTTGAAGGTAAATTAAAAAAAAAAAAAGTGTGACAATCTACAAAATTCCAAAAGATATTAAGTTCGTGGAAACTAATTCACGGATATTTTACTAAAAACTCCTTCTCCTTGAGGCTATTTCAAACACAATGAAAATTAAAATTAGTGGCATCGAGTAAGGCATACTATGATATCTCTTTTTCTTAGTTTTTCTTATGTTTGAATTTTCCATCATGCATAGCCAAAGTGCTAAATCTATAACCATTTCATGTATCGCAAAATTTTCATGAAAACTAATTTAGGAATATTTTACCAAAAATTCCTACTCTTTGGGCTATTTCAAACAACTAAAAATTAAAATAAGTACCATATGGTAAGACATACTAAGGTGGGATTTTTTATTACTTTTTTCTTGTTTTGAATTTCCCATCGAGCATAACTGAAGGGTTAAACATGTAATCATTTCTTCTATTTTTAGAGAAAAAATATTTTGTTCTTGTTTTGAAAAAAGAGCATAGACTGCTAAGGGAAACAAGTCAAAAATAAAAAAAGAACCTAAAAGAAGAAAATAAAGGATGCACCTAAGATGAATGCTAAGAACTAATTGTGAGGACAACACAAATACCTTGTAAGTAAAAGTAGTTGTGAAAAATTAGAATAGATTCTCTTCAACTCACTCTCAAATTGGATGGTGAAATTATTGAAGAAATAAAACGCAAAGGATATACCAAGTATGAAACTCTTGTCAAAACAAAAGGAGAAAACATTTTATCATTATGCTTCAATGCAACACATTAACTATTGAAGATGACAACATAATAAAATTCCACAAGAATGATTCCAAGTTTCCATGTAAGGGAAATATGTAGTCATGGCATAGAAATTTTTGTTACAAGTAATCAACGATCAAAGATAAAAGTTCAACTAACTTATAACATTATCTAGGAAATTGTGTGAAATTATTAGACATTATACTCTATCTACATAGTAAAAGGTTTGAAATTATTTGTAATCTATCATGCCTCAATCTTGTAGAGTATCAACCTAATAGCATTGCATGCAACGTTATTTGTTGCCATGATTTTTTATAAGGCAAATTATTAGTTATTGAAAGATTTTGCCTTGGCCTAATAATGTGGCTTAGTTGTTCATTTTCATTCAAAATTGCATACTCCAACCAACATTTTGAATCAATGAATCCCTCAAAAATTGTGAAAATACAAACAAACAAGACATTTTCACCACCATCCAGCATGTTCATGCATACATAGGACTTGCCATTACCAAAATCATATCTTGTCCACTATATATACGGAAACAAACAATCTCCCTATAACCAACCCCCTCGTTTCCTTAACATCAACTCCTAGAGCCGTATCATAGTAGTTTGCATGAATGTTAAATAGGAACATGCAATAAAGCTAAATCAATTTGATTTTAACTTAAGGACTTGTAATGTTCATGGTGAAATGCATACTTTGAGAAAACTATTAAGCACATACCTAAGATCAAATCAAAATGTGGGTAGGAAAAAAAATCATAAGTTTCAAGAAGCCATATCAAATTGGGACATTGAGAATAGTAGCCATGCAAAAGAGGGAAAGAGCTGCCTACTAAAAATGCCTTTATAGTGTGCACATCTTGTTAGGAAATTAAGAAAAAAAAATTGTTTTTCACTGGGCTAACTATAAAAATGGAATAGTGATAGTTGAGAAATGTAAATTCTAAATAATAATTCATAGAAAATATATAGACTTGCAGTTGACACAAATTGGTTAAAAAAATTTCCACCACCCAAGTGCCTCCTATGCCACTAAATCTCAAATCCAACTACATTAGGGTTCATAAACAATATTCAATTACATTTCTAAAAGCACTTAGGAAGTTTCTTTCCTAGATAAGTAAAATTGACAACAACCTATTCCAATAATAGATAGAAAAAGTTTATGGAAGACACAAAAGGACAAAAATCCTCCAAAGAATTACAACAACTAGACAACTCCATATAATGAGTATATAGGTGGAGATACAAGCAAACCACAATAACTAATTCATATGAGAAAATATTTTAAATGGAACAGTAAAAGGATCAATAAACCAAATTGAATAGTGGCAGTGATAATTATTGACCTCTTAAAATAAGTATAAAAAAAAATGGAAAGAATATGGACCAATTTCTATATCACATGCAATAATAAGATGATTATTCTTCTCTAGAACATCATTGCTTCTACTATTTGTGACAATGGTGCCAACCTCATTAAATGTAGTTTTTACACCATTGTTAAGGCCAATAATCTTTCCCTTACTTCTCAAGAAAGATCAACCTCTACATATGGAGGAATTCCATCCTTATCTAAAATATGTTCCTTATTATTGTCAATTATTTCTAACTCTCAAGTTCAAGTGATTGAGAAAATTTTGCATACCACCACATAGAAAAAGAACTAGGGGGAGAGTCAATTCCTTTAGACTAAACCTGTAAAAGTCGTATCTTAAGGTTTCTTATCCCAACAAAGATCAACCTTTGCTAATCTAGAGGAATTCCTTCCTTATCTTGAATTTTAGCATTCACATCAGAGCTCTTAACATCAACTATAATAGTCTTACAAGTCAACAACTTCACAAAGATCTACATATTATTGTTGAGATTAATGATGAAATGTATTAGCAGACTGACAATTCAACTGAACCTTAGATTAGGAGTTTGTGCCTGATTTCTAGGGTGTTGTTTCAACTTCCCTAATTGTGTGTGAATTTTATATTTCTCATGTAATAATTGTAAGGCAGAGCGTGTTCTCTAGAGGCAGTCTCTAGGTGTTGTTCCACACCTGTCAACTGCCCAGTTTCAATTCAATTAATTTGATTCTTTTTTCTTAACATGGTATCAGAGCTACAGGGCTGAGCACTGCCTGCAACCCTAAGTGGAGGAGTTATAGTGAAGGTTGGGAGGAAGATCTATGTGCCTGGGAGGAACATCTATGTGAAATCATACTGGCATGGTTTTTAAGGGAAATTGGGCACCGATCTAGTCCTACCTTACGCGATTTTATTTTTCTTAACAGCATGGCTCTATTGCAGTCAAAGTGCACCGAGTTTTCCATGTGAGTTAGATGTTGTTGATGAGGAGGTAAGCCTATACAATTGACTAATCTCGGAGAGGAGGCCACGTAGTGGATGTTCTAGCCATGATTGCAGATGCACCTCAGCAGCTCGACAGCTCTTCTCAGTGCCTGAAGAGACCAACAGGTCATTGATTCCACCGTTACCACTTCCAGATAATCATAGAGATAAAGAAGGGAAAGATAATTTCTCGTTGTAAAATGCGAACCAGTTGAATTTCCACAATGTGAGTTCTCATATTAATTAATTTTTGAGCTTGGACAGCTGCTCGGTCGATGAAGACAAAGAGGCTATTATGTCTTCCAATTTCAGGCGAGTTAAGTCGGAAAGCGATCTCCGAAGCCTAATCCGAGTTTCTCCTGCCCCAGCAAAGGTTAGTCTGGAAACTCTTTTTGGAAAAGATAAAGTCCCACTGCTGGTTTATGTTTGCGGAGGGGGATATTGGAATTTTTTTTAATTAAGATTTTAATTAAAGTTTTTAAATTTATTTATTTTTTAATTTAATTCTTTAATTAAAAAGAAAAGGGGGCTCATTATTTGATAAAAGCGACGCATTTTTAAAGACGGAATTTGGAGTGATCTTTAAAAAAAAGGATCTGGGCTCAGTTTTAATTGAATTTTTCATTGAAAGAAAGGATATGGAATTTGCAGTATTGTTTAAGATCTAGGGTTTTTTTATAAGTTGCTAGAGTTGAAGTTTTTTTATTCAAGATGAATAATCAGTTGGTAGAAGCATACCTCAATAAGAATAACAAGTTGGATGGATCCAATTATTTTAATTGGAAATTTAAGTTGTAGACCTTTCTTGACAGACACAATGCATGGGAGATTGTGACTAGTGATGAGGTGAAGCCGAACGTGCTTGCAGGAGGAACAACAACGACAATCCAAGACTGGGATAAGTGGGAGACTAAGGTGAGAATTCTCCTGAAATTGTCGGTCAGATATTACATTATTCCCCATATCCGTGATTGCAAGTCTGCACCAGAAATCTGGAAGACACTCAAGGATCTCTATGAGGTCAAGAACACCAATCGATTATTGTTCTTGAAGAGAATTATTTTCTCCATCAAGATAGAGGAGAATGAGACAGTTGTAGCATTTATTTCGCGGATCAAGGAGCTCAAGAAAAAGTTGGGTGACATTGGTGAAGCTGTGTCAAATACATATTTGGTCACGATTACCATGAATGGCATCATTGACGAGTATCAAATGTTCATCACTGGATTGAATGTAAGAAAAGAAGCCCCCGTTTTTGAAGAATTGACGGGGATCCTCATGTAAGAGGAGGAAATGTGGTTGACTCATAAACCTCAGGGTTCTGATCTGGCGTTAATGGTGAAGAAGAAGCCCTTCAGAGGAAAGCCAAATGCAACAAAGAAGAGCAGTGCAACTCCAAAGAGAAAGATGCTCCCACCTCAAGGTACGTCTTTCAATAGAAATGACTCTGTGACCAATGTTTCTATCATGGTAGAACTGGCCATATAGCAAGATATTGTAAGAAGAAGAAGTTTGATGAAGGAAAACAAAGACATAAAGAACATGTAGGTCATTTTGCTAATGAGGAATTGAGTCAGAACCTCTAACTGTTTGTATCTGACCCTTCGTTTTCGGCTAAGGATGATGAATCATATACTTGGTTTGTGGACTCAGGTGCATCCATCCACATGATAGGGAACAGACGGTGGTTTGAAGACTTCAAAGAGACCAGCAGTGGAGAAAACATCTATCTTGGTGATGATAGAGGGTACCAAATCAAAAGTTATGGTAATATTCCTGTTATTTTATCTAATGGAAATATTAGACATATTCATAATATAATGTATGTACCGAGGAGAAAAAAGGATCGGATTTATGTCTCTACGATAATTGATCAGAATGTCAAGGTAGAATTTTATAAGTCATATTGTCTTATTAAATACCTGTTGGATCGTATGAAGCCTATTGCATTAGGTATTCATGTGGGAGGATTGTACAAGCTAAATGTCAAAAGAACACCAGATCAGGCATTGACATCATCTGCCATGACTACAGTGGACTTATGGCATCAGAGGTTTGGCCATGTTAACTTCAATGATCTGCTGCTATTACAGAAAGGAGGTATGGTCAAAGGTCTTCTTGTTTTAAAACATGTCCATATTGATTGTGATGCATGTGCACTTGGAAAGATGCACAGAGATGAATTTCCTGTGAATGTTGACAGAAGGAGGAGAGATATACTCGAGTTGCTACAGACAGATCCATGCGGGCCTATGCAGACAAGGTCATTAGGTGATGCATACTATTTTTTACTGTTTATTGATGACTGTACTAGATTTACTTGGGTGTGTTTCCTCAGGAAGAAGAGCAACACTTTTGAATACTTCAAGGAGTTCAGAAGGACGGTTGAAAAGAAGATAGGTAAACACATCAGGATTCTTCGCTTGAATCAAGGGGGACAGTACAAGAAAGCTTGTGTCCTCAAATACTACAAAGATCATGGGATACAACAACAGTTTACAGTACCCCACACTCCTCAACAGAATGAGGTTGTCGAGAGGAATAACAATAACCCTTGTGGAGTATGCTCACAATATTTTAAAAGGTAAGAATCTTTCTAATGGTTTTTGGGCTGAATAAATTAATACTGTAGTATATGTAAAGAATTGGAGTCCAACAAGAAGTTTAGATTTCAAAACTCCTTTTGAAGCTTTATTTGGCTATAAGCCTACAGCTAAGCATTTGAGAATTTTTGTTTCTAAAGACTTTTCTCATGTCCCAAAGGAAGATAGAAAGAATCTAGATTCAAAGGCCATCAAATGTATTTTTGTTGGGTATTATACAGAATTTAAGGTTTACAAACTATTTAATCCCTCTACTCATAAAGTTTTTGCGAGCATATATGTAGTGTTTCATGAGCTGGTTAAAGATGGAAGCCATGAGAGTGCTAATGAAGAATGGCATGTGCCCTTACTAGTGGAAGAAGGAAGTGATGAATCAGGTGACAACAATGAGCAACAACAACACGAAGGGGAAGAAGATGATGTAGCTATCAAGCCAAGTCCACAAAAGGATGATCAGACAAGGTTTGAAGCTACCCCACCACTTAGCAGATTAGGTAGGAATGCTTAGTTTCCAGCAATATATAGGGAAAATGCTTTTATAACTAGTATGATGAATGTTGTTGAACCCTCTAGTTATGAAGAAGTCAATCAATATAGTGAATGGAGGGCTCCTCTGGAAGAGGAATATGAGTCAATCCTCAAAAACAAAACTTGGGATTTAGTTAAACTACCTAATAGAAAACATTCCATAGGATAACATAGTAAACTTTGAAATGGGAACTATAAACTCAAAACGGGAACTCTGGCCAAAAAACCCCAAAAAAACATCAAAAACAGTGCTAAAAACGAAAAGTGTGTATAATGGAACGATGTTTTTATTTTTTAGGCGCCAATTTTGAACATGTTTTAAAAATGGCAGTGACTATGAAATTCACTATGAGATTTTCGTGCAAAATATAGCTTCAAAATGAAAGTGATGATACTGGAATAATGATTTTTTTTTTAGGGTCAATTTTCAAAATTTTAAAAAATGCTAGTAAAACCAAATTTTTATGTGTCAAACAAAGTTTTTTATGAGGAAAAAAAACACATTAATGTTTTTTGTAGAATATCATTTTTCTTTCCTAAGTATAAATTTAACATGTTTTCAACCATAACATGCTAGATACAAGAGAAATTGAAATTGTGTCAACTATAAAATTAAAGAACCATGACATTATGAACAAATTACATCACTGAATGAATTCAAAAGTCATTATTTGTATATTGAATAAAACATACATTATATCTCTAATTTAATATTGCATTGTAGATATTTTAAACAATAAAATTTATCATAATTAAGACATATAATCCAACAACATAAAAATGCCTCATAACTTCTCATTTAACACCATATGGAAAACATTAATTTTATTTAAAGATACGATGCATACATCAGTTATATAAACTGTATTAAACAATTATTCAAAATCACTCATATTTTCTTGCACACCATCAGAATTCACATCTTCAGATGAGTGACTGGATGCTGACAAAGATGTTCCATATTCTTCTCTTTCATCAAATAGTGCCCCATCTGAGTCCACATGCATGCCCAACATTTCAGGTTTCAAAATTATTCTAGATCTACGACTGGTTTCAACAGACTCCCCTGTCAACATTGTTCCTTTTGGTAACAACCTTTTTAGAATCTCTATCGTCTTGAAGTGAATATTTCCTCTCTTTGTTAAGTTGAAGTCACAAACAAGTATGTCAACATCCTCCAATTTTAATATGTCTGTGCGGTGGCGATTTATATTTGTACCCTTTCTTTTTCTTTTTCCGCCATTTTTTTTGTCAACTACCATCTCTGGCTTATACACACCATTGAATGGGTGTGTATCTGTGGCATACCAATGTACTTCAACACTTGTAACATCCTCATTTTCTGTAAAGACCTTTATAGCTTTATCAACCCAAAATGGATAGCCATTGGGATCTCCATCTGCTAGCACTGCAATCATGCAACCCTCCTTAATATCCTGTACTGAACCCCTATAAAGGTCTTCCATGGCTTCACGTTGTGCACGAGATCTCTGGAACCAATATACATCTCCCTTTCCGCTGCCTGTGAAGAATTAATAATACCTTGAGATTGTTGTTGTTCAACAATGTTTACTTCCTCATGTTTATTCGACACATTTTGTGGCCAAATAAATGGATTTTTCAAAGGTATATCTTCATTTGTTGTTGTTGAAATTCGGGATCCGAGCACAGGGATAGGGCGGGGACAGGGCAGCAGCAGGGTCAGCAGGACAAGCAGAAGGGTCAGCAGGGTCAGGCACAACAGAGAGAGAGTGTAGCCTCATTGGTTAGTTCCGCCTAATCAAGGGTTAGACCGGGTTACTACTCAAGGGGTTACTAACTATACCCCTCATTATGGGATGGCATTATCGGATGCAGGATGATCGGATCAGGATGGCATTATAAGTAAGCGGCAGTAGAGCAGGAGACTAGGAAGGACTATAGGAGGAGGGAGCAGGAGACTAGGAAGGACTATAAGGAGGAGGCTAGGAAGAAGAGTATTCCTCGCACATAGGTGCAGTCATATTACGGGAGAGCGATAGCGTACAAGTACCGAGAGAGAAAGGTGAAAAGAAGAATTCTCAAATCAAAATATTTGCTATAGCAAAGGGCAATCACGCTTGAGAAGCTTCTTTCTTTGCGCGTCGTGCCAGGGATCAATTCCTAATGTCTAGTGACAACCAACGCCATTCGGAAAAGGTGCCTATATAACTTTGATTATTGAAAAATGTCTCCCACCAAACTGAATCAGCAATGTCAAAGTACTCATATGTATATCTAATACATTTTTTAATTTCTTCTAGGCAATCAGAATAATTTATATCTCTATTCTGTCTGCGTGCATTCTGAACTTCACCAACTGATTGTAATAACAATATTTTTGATGCAAATATTGGATGATCTGGAATTTACTTCAAAAATTGCAAACCTGATGACGGTGCCCATTTTGTAGTAGTTGAATAATTCTTGCCGCATATTAGTGTTTTCCCATCAATTTTTTTGATACGAAATTGATGTTGGAAGCTAATGTCATTAAGTTGTTCAATGCATTTCCCCTCACCATATGATCGCAGAATAAACCTTCGCATGTCAACAATTTCTTCCAACTCATCAAAAGTAGGCTCTGGCATGTATGATTTCTTAATACATTCAATTAGTGATGGCAAGCTCCCAACTTCCTTCCTCCTCAATGTGACTGAAAAATGATTGAACATCTGATGAATATGGTCACGAGTGTGCCCAACAAGAAGGAAACCAACCTTTACCTTTTGAAAAATTCTCAATTCAACAAGCATGTTTAGATATCCAAAAACAACCTGATTTTTGTTTTCACGGCAAGTGTTTTCCAATTGTAGATACAAAACTTCAGGAAGATTACCAGACCAATGAGAAATAACATCATGAATTATGGTTATGGTCAGATTTGCATCATTATGAATATTTGGAGCTGTGAAGTACACCCTTGGCAACATTTTCCCATTGAAGACCATACAACTGACCAAGTGAAACTAAGTAAAATTTTCCTCCTGTAAATGTTTGGGTGTGCGAACAAAATGTGGTAAAAGTGTTTTCTTCTGGTCCATACCATCAATTATCAAACCCAAATATTTATTCGGATTATCATAACACTTCGTTCGATGCTTGTACAACTTCTTCCTTTCGTTTTTTTGTTGTTCGCGATGCTCCTGAAGTTCTTTGACAATTAAATTTACACAACATAAAAGAAATTCATTAAGAAATATGTTTTCATAGTTGATGACTATACAATTTTAAAAGTTAAAGTTATGAATGCTTACCTCTTTTTGAGCCTTCACATTTGTCCCTTTTTTATTTAAGAGAAGAACATGTACTGCAAATCCCCATCCTTGTCTTCTTAGGAATACAGACATTGCTGAACTCTTTCTTCCATATCTTCACAAAATATTGATATGTAATAAACTGGCCATGTCCCTTAGCACCTTCTTCATATTCTTTGTATAAGTTGTGGATTTCTCGTCTTGAAAAATTATCTGGAATATGTATTGTCTCTCTATTTGGCATACACTCTCCATGCTTTGAAAAGAAATCTTTCATCCATGACATTGTAGTATTTGATAATGGCCCAAACTGTCTTTTATGACGTACTTCTGAATAAAATGTGGGATCCTTTTCAAAATTTCCTTGAATTCTCGAGAGATGAAAATTCCCAATCGAATGAAACATTTTGAAAGCTTTTCTACACATAAATAAATTCCTAATATGATAATCATAACCTGATAATGTAGATTGCATGCACCCAACTAAATATGAATTTTGCATGCTTTTATTGATTGACAAATATTTATTTGAGTGAGGGGGGGGTGGAGTGAGAGGTGAGGGGGGCCAGGTGGGGCATGGGGGTGAGGGGACGAGAGGTGAGGGGGGCCGGGTGGGGCATGAGGGTGGGGAGAGAGGTGAAGGGGGGGTGAGGGGGGCGTGGGAGGGGGGAGCGGGTGGGGGAGAGAGGTGAGGGGTGGGTGGGGCATGGGCCAGGAGGGCCGAGAGGTGAGTGGGGTGAGGCATGGGTGGCGGGGCCGAGAGGTGAGGGGGTTGGACATGGGGGTGGGGCGAGAGGTGAGGGGGGCTGGGTTAGGCATGGGCGAGCAGGGCTGGGTGATGAGGGGAGTGGGCATGGGGGTGGGGTGAGAGGTGAGGGGGGCCGGGTGGGACATGGGGGTGGGGAGAGAGGTGAGGGGGGCATGGGAGGAAGGCCGAGAGGTGAGGGGAGGGTGGACATGGGGGACGGGCGAGAGGTGGTGGGGGGGCATGGGCGGGGGTGAGAGAGGTGGGAGGGGTCGGCATGGGCGGCGGGGCCGAGAGGTGAGGGGGGCCAGGTGGGACATGGGGGTAGGGAGAGAGGTGAAGGGGGGGGGGTGAGGGGGGCATGAGGGGTGGGGGCCGGGGGGGGGGGGGGGTTGGCATGGGGATGAGGCGAGAGGTGAGGGGGGTAGGGGGAGGTGCGTGGGGAAAGGGAAGGGGAGGGAGAGAGCGGTGGGGGTAGGTGACGAGGTAGGGCGTAGGTTGATGGGAAGGGGTAGGAGGGAGAGGAGGGGCGAGAGGTGATGGGGGTCGGGGAAGGGGTAATAGGGGGGTAAGGCATAGGTTGATGGGAAGGGGTAGGTGGATGAGGGGTTAGGGTAAAGGGGTGCGAGAAGGTGGACGATAGAGGAAGGGGAGGGGGAGGTTAAGGGGGGAGTGGAGAAGGGAGGTAGGAAAGGGGGGGTGGAAGGGGTAGTGGAAGGGGGGAGAGAAAGAGGGGTGTTCAAGGGGGAGGAGAGGGAGGTGGAGGGGGGTTAAGGGCAGGGAGGCGAGGGGTCGGAGTGAGGGGTGGAAAGGGCGTGGGGGGAAGGAGGGGGTGGATGTGGGTGGAGTAGGGCGCAAGGTGGTGGGTGAGGGGAGCACACGTTTGGGGGGAGGTGGGGGCACGTGGGTGGAGAGAGTGGCGGGCAGGACGTGCAGGTGAGGTAGGTGGCTGTGAGGGAAGAGGGTCGGTTGTGGCATCCTCGCATGTTTGGCCCCGCCCACACCCGCGCACCCCTATCGCCCACACCCACCCGGCCCGCCCGCCCCCACCCGCCCGGCTGTCCACCCAGCCCCGCTGTCCCTCATCGGACCTCCCACCCGCCCATCGACCCGCCCGCCCGCCCGTTAGGGGTGGCTGGGTGATTCTGATTATACAAATAAAAAAATTATGATATATTTTCGTTGTTAATTTAAGTTAATATGTTTTTGTTATTTACTGATTTATGTGTTTTTATTTTTCAGGAAAATGGCATCAAAGAAAATTTTTGTGAATCTTTCTAGACCAAATACTCTTAAAGGTGTATCTTCAAAAAACATTGGTGAACGAACTCTACCTGAGCTCGTGGCTACAAATATTTCAAGTGCCTCAAGTGATAAGAAGATAATTTCAGACTGGAAGAATTCAAAAGAGGTGAAATTTCCATCAAGAGTTTGGTATGTGAAAGAAAGAGAAAGCAAAAATGTGAATATATATCTATATATTGATATACCCAATGATAATGTAAATTTTGAGGTGATGGGAAGAGTCATAGATATGTGTTCGGTACCGAACACTGAAGTTGTTTACGTACTTACAAAAGCTCCCAAGTCACATGAAAAGATTAAATACTGACTATCATATTCATTATATGACACGAGAGAGGTATCTACAAAGTTGTGTAAACAAATCGTAAATGAGATGACACAAAACATCGTAAGTATTGTTATTTATATTTGTATTTTGCGTTCTTGAAAGTGTCTCACTATATTTTTTTAACTTTGTTTTTATTGACATATGATATTTTGTTTGGCAGAATTTTGTTGAAAGTTGTTCAATTAGGTTAGGAGGCATTCATTTCATAGAGCATGATATCATGAAAGTTGTTAGCAATTTCTACTCAGTGTCAGAAGAAGATATGGAAAACAAGAAAAATGTAGTAATTGATGATGCTACAAAACTACATCCAAAGAATCAGAAAAAAAGGCCTCTAGTGGATAGATCTAGCAAGGGTAAACAAGTTACTTTTGAGGATGATGAAGTTGAAACTGACAGAGAAGCATATGTTGCCATTACTGAAGATGACATTGGAACTGAGAAAGGTCGTAAAAGACCAAAAGTAACAATGCCCAAGAATAAATCTGTTGAGAATGTTATAACAAAAAAAAGTAAAGTTGAAGATTTTGAAGTAGTCATTACTAGCAATCAAGAACCTATTGAAAGTTCAAAAGAAAGCAGAGAAATCATTACACCAGGAGCTGATTTAGATGATGGCATTATCAAAACAAAACAAAATGCCATTCAACAAAATTTGACAAAGGGAAACTTAATTAATGGTGGTCATACATTTCATCTTAATGTCAGACAAACCTATAAGGAAAGTGAAGGACAATGCCAATATCAAGTCAGAAAGCCACATCATCCGCATGTTCAAAACTTGAAGACATTGATGAGGTACAATCCATATGCTCATGTGGTTATTTATGTGCTTCTTGTTGATCCACTTCAAGTTCCCAACAAAGAAGCATTTGATAAGTCAAAATGTTTTGAATACAATTATTATGTGCTTGGGGGGAACCATTCTGTAGAAGCTCAAAGACAATTGATGGAGGAATATCCTAATAACCCACGTTTTGAAACAATGAAATGTATCATTTATGCTGGTTTAAATGAAACAGAAGCAAAGTTAGTGGCATGGGATCATAATTCAGATAATGAATATAGGATGTCTATGACTTTCATCCAAAGGGTTAGATTTATTCATAGTGAATTTCAAGAAAAATGTGGTGGGGATAGGATAAATGTTACTGCAGATTTCCGAAAGGAATGTTGTATGGAAATAGGCTATCAAATTGAAGAGAAAACCAATTCAAAAGGTGGAAAAGACAACAAAAATAGTGATTTATTCAGAGGTGTTGATAACATTTTCCAATTGGCATTTAGAACTGGAGATGTTTGGAAGTTGATTGATGAGATTTTTAGCATGTGGGAAGACATTGGCATTAAAAACTAGAGGGTCAAAAAGTCTAAGCCATTGATATGTAGCAACAGTAAATCAGCTCCTGAACTGAAGCAACTTCCAGACGATATGACTATTATGTCTTGGAGGGCGATGCAAGGAGTGAAATATGAAAAAATTGTCAAAACAATATTATCTCGTGTGAGGTCAGGGGAACTATCATTGGAAGAAATGTCTGAATAATTTCAAAAGTAAGTTTGCTGAATTATTTTTATTTATTTCTAGATTATAGTTATCTTTTAAATAAAACATGTTGTTCTTGGTATTATTTGTTATACATATCATTATATTAACTTTTTCTTTCTTTATCTATGCAGTCACAAAGTTTACATGAAAATTCAAGAACAAATGGTTAGATTGTTGAATAAAGATAGTTGGGATGATGTTGTACGCAACTATCCAGATTCAAGTTCTACATCAACATTAAAAGCTTTTTATCTTGCATTTAAAAAGGTATCTTGATTTATACATTCATTTTTATTCATCTGTGTACTATTTTTAATTTAAAACTTACACATATATTTGTTTATTTGATAAAAGATGAGGAAGGAAGATAATGGAGCACCAGACAGTTTCAAGAATTTTATTCAAAAAATAAAGATCGAAAGATTGAGGAAGCAACGTATTAAGAATGTTGAACTTGATCCAACCCTTAATCATTTCATTTGGATTGGGCTAGACACTATTCAATATCAAGTAATACAAGGCGAATGTGAAGACATTGCTAAACTCATACCAAAAAGGGATTATGCCCTAGTTATTGCAGATATTCCCCATGGTTTCAATATTCCAAACATTTACTATGACAGTGACCTTTATACTTATCAAGCTTTTAATAAAGTGGTTGCGGGATTTGTAGAAGTGACGTCATCACCATTATGGAGATTTGTGACATTTCATTCAGACACACAATTGGCAATGATATTGTCAAGCTTCAAGGGGAAAACAAATTCAAGGATGCAGCTTACATGGTAAGATGTTTAAAATGTATATTTGATTAATGTTGAAAAATTAATTTATGTACAAGTTAATTGAACTTTTACTATTTCATGTTACAGGCAAAAGTCAAATCTTCTTAACAATGAAGATCAACAATTTATAAATGACTGCGAGTTCATTCATATTAATAGTTGGGCAAAAGATGATAGCCATATGTCTATGATTTTTAATCGGGTGGACGGAAATAGGCATAGCCAAATACTGACTTATGATGCTGTTGTGAGAAAACTAACATATGAAGATAAAGAAACAAAAGGAGAGATAGTTAACATTTATCAAAAACCACAATTATTGATTAACTATCTTATAGACATATGTTCAAATGAAGGAGATTGGGTTCTGGATTTATTTTCTGGCTCAGGTAAGTTTTATTATATGGAATTGAATTTCAATATGTTCTTTTTTTAATTAATATGTCATTGTACTAATTTACTTCATTATTTCTTTTGTGCTTGATAATTAGGTACAACACTAGCATGTTGCCTTCAAAAAGGAAGAAATTGCATTGCAATTGAGAAAGATCCATTACAGTGCAATTTCATTCAGCAAAGAATTAATGCTCTTCAATTTCTTCCAGATGCAATGCAAGAAATTGGGTTGAAGAAAGGGGACTTTAGTGAATCACGTGTGGCAAAAAAGGCAAAGGAACCCCAACCACCATTACATGGAATGTTTGGAAAGACATACATTGGGAGATTCACAGACATCAAAGATCCATTAGAAGAGGAAAATGAGCAAAAGGAAGCAAAAAATATTGTGGAAGAAGACAATGATGAAACTCTGGAGGACGAAGAGTTTGGATTACATGACATTGTTGATTAAATTTAAGTTATGCTTGGAAATCAAACTTTGCAATGTTTTGAATTTGACATTTTATGAGAAGAATAATCAATCAATTAAGGTTTTTATGCGTTCAATATTTGTAATATGTGATTTTCGCATTGATTTTTAAGTTAATCATTATTTTTTGAAAAAAAAGTGATTATTATTTTTTTCTGACATGAAATTCATAAAAAAAGATTATTATTTAACCAATTTTAGTTAAAAGTTTCGTATAAAATTTGTGATTTTGATATATCAATTCTAGCAAAAAATTATCAAAACGAGTAGTCTTTTTGTTATATTTATGTTAAAAATGGTTATTTTTATGTCCATTGTTAAAAAATATTGTTTTTTAGAAGCAATTATTTCATGTGGATTGAAAAATTAATTAAAGATGTATAAATATGTAGATTATCTAAAATTCAAAATATCGATTTTCTAACTTAAAAATGCAAAACAATAAAAACCTCACTACAAAAAAAAATTAAAATTAAAATAAAAAACAAGAAAATATGAAGAAAACGACCACTTCAAAAACTATCAAATTTAGAAAATAATTATTTACATTTCATACACTAGAAAATTTAAAGTCAAAAAATAGGTCTTTTAAAAAAAGGGTGTGATGCAGAATACTCACTTTTTTAAATCAGCATGAAAATCACTACCATTCTAAAACGTAATGTACATAAAAAAATTAAAGTGCCAAAAACTATGCTCTAAAAAAACATGTGTGTTCTGCATCACCCCTTTTCAAAATCAGGTCACTTTTTTGCTATCTCTACGAAACGGGTAACAATATCAGTTCCCGTTTCAAAGTTTATTATGTTGGATGCAAATGGCTATATAAGCCTAAATTTAAAGCAGATGGGAGCATAGATAAATATAAAGCTAGGTTGGTTGCAAAGGGGTATTCGCAGCAAGAAGGCATAGATTATAATGAAATATTTTCCCCTGTAGCTAAACTAAACACAATAAGAATGATAATTATTTTAGCTACCAAACATGATTGGATGATTCACCAGCTAAATGTTAAATCTGCTTTTTTAAATAGGGACTTGAAGAAGTCTACTTAGTGCAACCTGAGGGGTTTTTCAAAGAGGGTAAAGAACATTTAGTCTGCAGGTTGAAGAAAGCGTTGTATGGATTAAAACAGGAACCTAGGTCATGGTATGACAAAATTGATTCATTTTTCCTACAACATGGTTATAAAAGAAGCAAAAATGACCCTAATCTTTATACCGTGTCTTATACAAAGAGAAGGATTGTTTTAATTTCTTTATATGTAGATGTTGTAATCATTGCAGGGAATGTTGATAATCTCATTGAATAAATCAAGGAGCAGATGTCACAAGTCTTTGAGATGAAATACCGCGGAGAGCTACATTATTGTTTGGATTTAGAAGTCTGGAGGGATTTTGGAAAAACTTTTCTGTCATGGAGTAAGTATGTCAGGAGCTTACTGGAAAAGTTTAGAATGGATGAGTGCAAAGCTGCAGCAGTACCTTTGCAGCAAAATATAAAACTTTAGAATGATGATGGACCTAAGGAGGCAAATGCAACTTTGTATAAACATCTAGTTGGGAGTCTAATCTACTTGACTACAACTAGGCCAAATTTTGCTTATATCAAACTTGCAAATAATCCAGTATTTCATAAGAACACAAAGCATATCGATACACAGTTTCATTTTGTTAGGGAGAAAGTTTAGTCAAAAGAAATCCATATTGAGTATTGTAATAGTTGTGACAATGTTGCTGATATTTTTACCAAACCTCTTGGTAGAATCAAGTTTGAATTGTTTAGGGAAGTGTTAGGCATATGTGTGAATCCATTTCTCCATTAAGGGGGAGTGTTGAGATTAATGATGAAATGTATTAATGGACTGATAGTTCAACCAAACCTTAGATTAGGATTTTGTTCCTGATTTCTAGGGTGTTGTTTCAACTTCCCTAATTGTGTGTGAATTATATATTTCTCATGTAATCATTGTAAGGCAGTGCGTGTTCTGCAAAGGAAGTCTTCAGGTGGTGTTCCACACCTGTGCACTGCCCAACTTCAATTCAATTAATTTGATTCTTCTATTTTTAACAATTACTTGGGAGATGAAGGACAAGCAAAAGGGTATGTTCTTCCAAATATTATAATCAACTACACTTCTATGATCTTCAAGGTCATGTATAGCGAACATCAACCTTTGATGATTTGGAGGAATTCTTTGTCTTGAGTTTTAGCTTTGGCATTATTGACAATCTCTGAGCTATCAACTTGATAAGTAATTTTCATCCCAGGTAGAGTTTTGAGATCTTCATGATTTTTTTTAGTTAGTAATGTGAAATATATCATGAGGTAAGTGTTTTGATGTTCATCTGAGTTTACTAGCCATTTTGTTTATATGGCTACACTAATTCCTACCAAGATCAAAGATGTTGCCCTATGTTGTAAAGATTGGTTAATATGTATGCACACTCATTTCCACTCATTTCCACTTGCCTTTTTTAAGACTTATGAACAAATGCCTTGCAAATTTGTCAAGATGCTACTCTAGACTACATAAAAATTTGTCTAAATGCTACCTTACACTACATACATATTTCTTTCAATATTCGTGGGCATACACCTTTTCACTTGCGTTTTTTAAAACTAAACATTTTCACTTGCCTTATTTGAAACTTATTAAAAATTGTTTTTGCAAATTCATTTGCTTTTTTTGAAACGGATTAAAAACTGTTTTTGCAAATTTTCAAGATGCTACACTACATACATATTCCTTTGCAATTTAAAATAAAAAATAAAATAAATATGCAACAAAATTCATAAATAGAATTAAAAATAAATAACATAATATGATATGTCGAGAAACTCTCGAGTGCTTTAAACACCTTATTTCAAATATCCTAAAAAATAATTAAAATATTAAAATGAAAATTAAATCCACACTGAATTATAAATGTCAAATCCATAATAATGTGACTAACGAAATGGAATAAATAAAAAATGGTAAAATCATGAATTGAAGCCCTATTGGAAAGATGTGTGTTTGAAAGGCGTCGGATTCACTTGAAATTTAAAAAAAGCATGAACTCTCAATTGAAGAGAGAGGAGGGATTTTCTCAACGATTCCAGAGAGGCTAAGAAAAGCATCAACCCGACCTTTTTTCAAAGAGGCACGGGATTCAATTGAAATTTAAATAAAACATGAGCTGCCAATTTGAAATTTATCCTTGTGCCTTTTGTAGGATTCACTTTCCTCCACAATAATTTTACGGCTCTCAATAATTTTACCGAGATGTGTCCACCCTACCATTTCTATTAGATTTAATTTTTCATTTGTTGGTTCAATCCAGTGTCTATATTTAGGGTAACCTGTGGCTTTTTTCGCTGTAGCATGCCATGTATTGTGCGCTGTCTGTAATTTTAAGCCGAGGTTTTTCAATCTGGCCGGCTGTGTATCAGTTTAATCTGGTGTTTTTTTAACATATAACCTACTTTGTATTGTGTTATGTGCCTACTTTAATTCACAGCTTTTAACCCTTATACTTTTATGTGTAACTAATTAAAACCCATAACATGTCAATTAAACCCAAAACGCACCAATGAATTTATTGGCTCAACCTCATTAATGGAACTAACTTCAACTTCGTCATTTGAAACCCGCTTCTACTATATTACACTTACCTTTTTTATTAAATTTCAAATCAATCTATATATATAATATACGATTTCCAATTAATAATACTTTAGCTTTTCTTTATCATTGGTTTATTCAACTTTTAAATTAATAATAATCCAATTCAACTCAGCTCTTTCGCGTCAATTGGGAATTCTCTGTTATATATATAGCCCTCTTTCGCTTCAATCCTCCGGAATCAGTTACATTACATTATAGCCTTCACCGCCCCATCACGTTCGATCCGGTCCAGTATTTGTGAGTCCCTCTACCATTTGAAATGGACCTTTACCATTCCTACTCATTTATGTATTGAATTGAAATTGTCTCATGTGCATTTCTTTATTTGGAATTTTATATTATGTATTTTTCTATTTGAATTTGTATTAGAATTTGTATTTTGTGTTTAATATTTAAAAATTTAAAATTGTATATTTTCTTATTTAAATTTGTATTTTGTGTGTTGTTTGAAATTGCATATACATGTGAGAATTTGTTTTGTCAATGTTTGTTGATGTATGTTTGTATGTGTAGGTGGTTTTTTCAATTTTTGTTTGTTAATGTATGTGTTTAAATTTTATATTCCATTGCATTTGAAATTGTATTTATTTGAAATTACTGAAGTATGTTAACCATATATTTTGTCAATAAATGATTTTTTTTTTTGTTGATTTGTATTAGTGATGAATTCTATTATAAACTTGAATGTGTGTATTTTATATAGATTTTCTTAAGCCTTATCTTTTTATTGTATTATATTTTAATGTTTATTTATTATATTGAATTTTACTTATAATTCAAGATTTGTAATTTTTATGCTTGTTTTCAAAAATGTATTTGGTTAAGATATATTTATATATATATATATATATATATATATATATATATATATATATATATATATATAATTTGTTTCTTTCATAGTTTTAACATGCTTTTTGCTTCTTTAGTTTTTGCATTTTCCATTTAAATATTAATAAGTTAATTTGAATATTTGCAACAAAACATAAATATTTTGATAACATAATTAAAAAAAAAAACATAATTAGTAACTATTTTTAATAAATATTACTACCACAACAATAATAATTTGATTAATGCAAAATTTTATCATAATTTATTTTCATTAATGTTAATAAATTAATATGTTTTAAAAAAATATCCATTAACATCATTAATCATTTAACATATTAAATCAATATAATTAAATCATCTCCACATGTTGATATGTAAAAGAGCCCATATCAACAATGAAAAGTTTTTGGGGCATATAAGTTTCCACCTTCACGTGGTTGACCCTGTTAGTAGAGATTATAATCTCGAAGCAAAGAGGAGCTTTTTTATTTTTTAATGAAAGACTATGGCAACACAAAAAATGTCTTACTAATTCACACATTTACCTAATTAACCATGTATATAACGGTTATGGGTCAACTTTAAGTAAAGGAAAAAAGGAATTATAAATGAATCTTATAAATAATAATGAGGAACTTATGATGGAGAAACTTATTACAAGTGAAATAATCTAGCACGAATCAATTTTTTAAAATTTACTAAAATTCAATATAACCTAACAAATCTTTTATACACTATTAAGACTAAGCATATGCTGAGCATATTCCCCTAAGAGTCAATCTAGGTCCTCAATTAGAAAAAATAAAAAAAAAATCAATAGAGCTTCATCCACCTTAAGTTGAAATACGATTTCCCAATAGCATAATTTTATATAGTATAAATTTTATCCATTTTAAAATATAACATTTCAAACAAATGAACATGAATCAATCACTACATTATTCTATAAGAAAATATTAATTCAATCAAACCTTTTCATCAATTAAATTTTTTTCCCAATAATATAAATTTTAGCCATTTTAAAATACAACATTTCAAGCAAATGAACATGAATCAATCACTACATTATTCTATAAGAAAATACTAATTCAATGAAACCTTTTCATGATTTTTTTTTTTTTGCCAATAGTATAATTTTATGGATTATAAATATTAGCCATTTTAAAATATAACACTTTAAACAAATGAAAATACTAATTCAATCAAACCTTTTCATGCACAAACTGATTGAAGCTTCTTTCAAGAAAAAAAGGTGGTGATCCGATCCCTTCTAGTATCTTTACACTTGAAGAGAAATCTTACCAATCAATGCCTTATTTTAATCCTCATCCCTAGCACTACATGGTTTTCCAATTGAATTGGTATAAGTCATTTTAAGAGAAAAACATTATTCACTACATTTACTATTAATCACTTGATACAATGTGTTTACAGTGTTTCAACATACACAATGCAAACATACAAGTATCATAATCAATTTCATGTAAACACTCATCTACCATGTATAATTATTCTTCATATATATATATATATATATATAATTATGAAATTTTAATGTATAAGAACATTTTGTCCAATGTAAAACATATCCTTTATAAGTAATATAATTTATAAAATGGTACATCAACTATATTAAATTAACTATTTGTTGCATATTAAATTAATAATATAATAAAAATGAAAGACTTAATTATTCTTCATATGTCCAATTAAATTTTAATGTATAATGGCATTTTATCCAACATAATTTGTAAAATAGTACATACACAATGTTAAATTAAGTCAATATAATAAAAGCAAAAGACATAATTATTCTTCACATGTCCAAGAAAAAATAAAAATAAATTTGACATTTTGTCCAACATGAAATATCACACTCTGACAAATATAATTTGTAAAATGGTACATACACCATATTCAATTGAGTTTTCTCCTCTTATTAAATTGACTATATAATAAAAACGAAAGACAAATTGAAATAACAAAGCAATGTTTCCACTTAAGTTATTAGGTGCATCTAAGCTCGACCGAGTCCAGTGTCATACAATTCTACTAATAGAATCCCATTAGTGGGAAAATTGTTCTTCCATTCAACTTTAGAGTTGACTCCATCCTAGGCTCTGCTTAGCCCGTAAAAGAAAAAGATAATTTATTTAAATAATATAATTTAACTTTCATATAGGTGTTTCTCATGTCCTTCCAATAATTATGCAACATAAAAAAATAGTATTTATCAAATATTTTGTATTTTGAAAAACAATATCCAAAATACATATATGCATGGTTATAATACATGCACATTACCCTTAACATGAAAATGAAAATGGCATACAAGATGACACTTCCAAAAGATTATTTTTCCCATGCTCATGCCAAAAATATTTTTGTGGCCCTTGGGGTGATTCTAAAACCATCTCAAGAGAGTTACATATTTGACTTGAAACCTTGTGATCCTTGTAGTTGTTGTATATTATTTGTGTAGTCATATTGCTAACTTACATAATTGCAAGATTTCTATCAAAACGGGAGGTATATAGATTAAGTGGGCTTAATGGTTAAGAACATGTGCTTCCTCATATGAGACCACATGTTTAAATCTAGAGGGGGAGTATGTACACCTTCATAGATTTTAGCAATCAAATTTCTACGCGAAGATAGGTCCTTTGTCACATAATAAGGCAATAGAAATAGTGGACACATGCGGATTGGAGCGATCAATGGAAAATTAAATTTAACATAAATGGTGGACACGTCAGGTTGAAATTAATGAGGAGAAAGGAAAGCCTTAAATCCATTTACAAATGGCTAAAGAACCATGTTTAGGAGAGATGCAGGGCCACACACACAACTTGGAATTAGGATTAGAGATTTCATTTCTTCAGCTATGTAGGATTTGAACAATAGTAATCCCAACGACATAATGAAATGGAATTAGTTCTCGCCATAGAGAAAAGATGAGGAATAAACACTGAAATTAAATAAATTTTGATTCATACCACTTTTAAGAGAAAACTAATCTCCATGAACCTAAAGATAATTAATCTCCACGATCCAAAAACTATTAAACAAGTCAGCTACCCTTGTCTTGTCTCCATTCCACTCCAATCTCCTCGTCTATCCCAGGTACATGAATAATTCAAACTTGACCAAACAAATATTTCGAGCTAAACAATCAAACTTGACCCAAACATAAACTCGACATAAACATAGATAGACCCAAACTCAAACCACATAGGTTCAGACAATCGAACACAAGAATCTCAATCTGGATATAAAGATATAAAGGGAGGAGTAAAATTCTTGAAAAATGATAAACTAATGTATATATTGTGATTACCTCACTCCCTTTAACCATTATAGATATTTCACGCCTCTACTTCTTTTGGAATTATCCACCAAGTGTCGATAAACAAAATTCCTAGTCTCTCTTCAATTGAGAGTTAATTCTTTTTCATACTTCAATTCATGCGTTTTTTTTGAAAAGGTTGTGCTGATTTTTTTTGGTTGAGAGTTCATGTTTTTTCAAATTTCAATTCATGCATTTTTTTATGCACTTTTGGTCCAAGTTTCGCTAAGTCTTTTTTGGTGTGTTTTTCGTACATGGTTTTCTTTTCTCTTTCAATTCACATTTTCTTAAGAGAAATTCCAAACACAAATTTTGCCAATAATAGGGATTCAATTTATGATTTTATCAGTTTTTTATTTATTCACTTTTATTGGGTAGATTAAATGTTTTTGAAGTTGAATTCTTTTTTATTTACTCCTTTTTCTTGGGAAGGTTAAATACATTTGAAATTGAATTCATTGTTGATTTAGTTTTAATTATAAATTTTTATTTATTTTGCGGATGTTTGAAGTGGGAATTCAAAGGCTTAAGGATTTCAGAGATGAGACAATAATCTATTGATTTTTAGTTTTATAACTCTATACAAAATTTATTAGATATTAATATTATTTTCTATTTTAAATTAGCATGTCCTCAAATTTGCAAAACAATTTTTAACGAGTTGCAAAAAATGGCAAGTGAAATTGTGTATGTGTGTGTGTTAACAAATCTTTACAATGAAGGGTAAAGTCTTTGATCTTCATACGAACCAGTGTAGCCATATAAAAGAAATGGCTAGTAAACTCAAATAGACATCAAAACACTCATCATACATCTCATATTGCCAAGTTTAAAAAAAATCATAAAAATTAAGAAACTTATAACTAATTTTTAAATTGTTACTATTGTTTTTTTTTCTCAATCTGACTACTTCTATTATTGATACGAAAAAGTTACAGCAAGGCCGTGGCCTTGAGAGTTCTGCCCTGTGAGTGGCATATTACAAAAAGCTCATGAGGTCAAAACAGTGTGAACCTTCATCAGTAAGTTGACTTCATCTTCGACACAACACAGATTTGAACAAAGTGGAGACAATACATTGGACAAACATGCCACAGTGCTGAGTGTAAAAAACACATGGACGGACATAGACCTGAGACAAACAGTAACTGCACGAAACAATACATAGTCATGATAAGTATAAATGACACATTGACCGTCAGAGACCTGGGACAAACCGTAGCTGCGAAAACAAAACATAGTCATGCTGTATCAGTCATCAAAAGTGGTATAAGGCTCCTCGACGACTTTGCATCCATATTGAAGAGAGTCCTCCGAGTCCGAATGTGGAGCCACCGAGCCTGTGGGAACGCCACGAATTGACGCACTTGGGCCTGCAGGAATGTCCAGGTCCAGCATCGAAGCACTCCCCATGATCGGGTGCAGGTTATCCACTGGATTCACATTCCTCTGTTCGACAAGTGCTTCAGGATGGGCGGCTCCCAGATCCCTGCTCTCTTCACATTTTTCTATGGTGACAGAGACTATGAAAGTGGAATTAGCGAGAAAGCAAGGAATTCGATAGCACACAGTGGGATGAGCAGCATGCTCACATTCGACCCTCCCAATTCTTCCACGACCCCTGCCTCTTCCGCCTCTTGTGACCGGTGGACTGCTCCGCCTAGGTTCCAGAGTTTCCAAAGAATGCTGAGAGGCCGCTCAGCTACCTGAGCCACCTCGTCTACTCAATAACCTGGGCCTTTCGCGCAACATTGCAGCGTTCAGAGGGTGAATGCAAATGGAAGAGTGCTCTGAAGGAGACAACAACAGAACATCAGACGGATCATATGAACCCGGCACAATAACTTGCCCATGTTCGCTAGCAGAGAGACCCAAAAAAACGCACAGCGCTACAATCCAAGGAGCTGCAGAGGAATGCAACAAAGCCGCGGGAGTAGTGCGCTTATGGAGCGCCATGGCATTGTTAACCTTGCAACGGATGGACGAAGTTAATGTCTTCATAAATGAACTTGTGCGAGCCCAACTCGCCTGACCAACATTAATACTCGTGGCGCATGGGGGCTGACACCTACGCATGTGATACGCCTTCCACATAACCATTGAGCTGTTAACCACCCGCATCCGGGGAAATTGTTATTATTGTTAATTTAATATATGATTTAAATATTTTTAACTTGTAAATATGATTTGTTACAATACCATGGCTTACTAATACCACATGCCAAAAATGCCATAATTCATGTTCATATGACAATTTTATTTTAATTAATCTATTTATTTAAAGGGGTAGAAAATGTGTAACTTATTTTGATATAAATCTGAACCCTTGATTTGTGATCACTACTAAGAATATTCTAGAAAATTCCATGGAGGCTACATTATTACCATCCACCTAATAATTATTGACAATCAAATCAAATTTTCGAAACCTCTATTCCAAAATAGAAATGCTTATTAATGTAATTACTTATTCTGTTGGTAGGCATGTCTGTTTGGAATAGGGATTTTCAAATTTTAATTTAATTATCAATAATAATTAGTTTCAGGGTATGGGTTTAACTTCCATAGAATATTCAGATGATGTAAGTAGGATGATGTGGCAGATTGTGCATTGACGTGGTTGGCCAACTTGGCGCTCACATGGCACTAATATGGCAGATCATACAGTGATGAGAAAACAGTTGGGCGTTAAAGTGGAAAGGTGATCGGTAGCTGACATGGTAGACACACACATAGTGACATGTGTAGGTGACTATGCTTTGTGGCATAATGGTAGGGGGCATGTGGCCCAATCATGTGGTGCCACGTGGCACCCATGGAACGACTAATTAGGCCTGTGCCTGAGTAGTTCAATTTTTTTTTGGATAACTCGCCTGACGGTTATAGTCATGGTTTCAACTGAATGCCAAACATAACATCACATGAGGTTGGCACGGGTCAAACTTACACTGCTCATCCCACCAACGATGGCCCCAAAATAGACAACAAACAAAATAAAGTGAACAACACATCTATTATAAAACAACTGGTTAGTGCCAAGCCAACTACATAGCAGTTTGTGTAGTCAAAATTGGGTTGGTGGGAGTCGAACCCGCATTGGTTGTCGTCACCCAAAATGACTTCAAAAAACCATCCAACCAATGTTCAAATGACGGTGATTTGACAATTTCAATTGTTAACATGGGATTGTAAAACCAGACAGATGATTGCATAACCGTGTAGCGGAAGGTTTTGATAGTTGACTCTTATGGTCACATATCAAAATTAACAACCATCACTATATATATAACGGGGCCGACGGGGATTAAACCCACACTGGATAGACCGGGTAGCCTGCCCAACTAGCGGCCCCAAATTAAACCACCGCCAACAAAGAAATACAATAACCAAAACAAATAGTCGACCAGGTGACAGTTAAAGGTGGTGTTTGGTTAAAAAGTTGGCATGGGCGGGTATTGAGCCTGAAACCCTCGCCATGCCAATAATACTAATAGATTTCACGAACCAATAAAGGTTGGACTTTGATATGTCCGCCTGGCAATGGATATAATAAAAAGGAATTTTCATTCCAACAAGTAATGGTGGTCTGACAATGGAGCCTTACGTAGTATGGAACCATGAGCAAGAAGTAATGGAACTGCGAACAAGTGGAACTTGATAAAAAAACCTTTAACCAAAGGTGAAACCTTGACCCCTTAGAACCTTGAGTGTAGAACTTTGACATGGGAGGAATCTTAGAAGAATCTAAAATATTCCCTAGAGGCCACGATTAGATAGTGTTGGAATGGGGTCAAGTTTAATTGTATGAAATGATTTGTCACAACGGTCATGATGGCATAGTCTGTTTTGGCATTTGAGTAGTGTATTTTTAGTCCATCATCAGATTGGGAGGTATAATGATAAATTATGGCATTTTTATTATTTTTCTTTCAGCGAAAGGATAAAGGTCAGAATGGGGGCAATTTTATACTCATCTGAAGTGATTTTTCACAAGGATCATGATGGCATAGTCCGTTTTGGAATTTGAGCAATTGAGTTTTAGGCCATTGTCATGTTGGGAGGTATAATGATGCATTATGGCCTTTTTGCACCTTTTTTTTCTTTCAATGGCCCTTTATTATCCACATTCCATCCATATCCTAATACCCATATCCTACTCCATATTGCAATCAAATTCCCATTGAAAGACTTCATTCTAGACCTTGTCATTAATATTTTTGTCAATATCTTTCATTTGTCTCCGTCCACTTGCCCTCTTATCCACCTACTTACATGCGCCAAATTTCTCAGCAATTTCCTTTTATGCCTTGAATTTAGGATTACTATCATCCGTGTGCTATAGAAGATATGGAGGTGGCACGACTGTTATCGGGAAATCTAGTGTCTATGCAGAGCTGCTAGTCCCACTAAGGCTGGTAGCTACCTTAGAAACAAACAAACTAAAACCACTTTCGTTTTCCTTTATGAGAAGTAGATAAGAGGGGAAAGAAGGAGACCAACCTCTATCTTGCGCTTGGTTCCTTGCTTGATTCCTCTCCCTTCTGATAGATCTTCGCCACTCGCTTCCTCGTCTACCCAGCTTCAAAGAGCACCTGTAGAATCAAAGCAACATAACACTATCCAAGAACATAGATCTACTATCATAAACAATATAGAACCAGATATATATTGACCACACAAATGCATATATCATCAATCATACAAGAATGTGGAGCAAAACTTGAATAGCTTTATTAATAATCAAGAATAGCAAAGAGGATTACAACCAATTGTTCTGACCCAGCATCATCCTCTGAGCAAGAAAGCCCTTCTTCACCTCATGAAAAGCTTAGATCACCCAACATTATGATGTTGCACCAAGAAACCAGCAGCACTTCCTTACAAGATACAAAATTCCAGCCTCCAGATCTCTGGGATGAGGGATCCATATATAGATGTTTGCAAGGGGGGTGAGTCAGCTTTTGAGATTTGATTAGTGTCCTCTCTCTGATAGTTCTTGATTCCACTTGGAGATTGATGATCTCTTACTCATCCCTGGGCGAATGCAGAGAGGCAAGTGTCATAGGAGAAGTTTTTGGAAGATTCCATGATCCTCCACCTTGCAGATTGACCCTGCCATTTGTCCATTTAGGTGGGATGCAGTGCACTTTGAACATGGAGCAGGTGAGATGGTCCAGTTTTGACCAGTTCTGAGTAGTTTTTCATGGAGAAGTTCTGGAGAAGATGTAATCAGTTGACCTTGTTCTTTTAGAGGTTGGAACAACACTTTTAGGGTCTTAAGAGCCCTTGGTTTATGGACATTTATGATTGGGGTTGGAGTGCCCAAAAATTCCTATAACAGTTGCCCCCTAAAGCATGAGGTCGTTAATTTGTTGATGTCGGGTGAAATGCTTTATCATGAGGATCTGAATTTTTTTCGAGCTGGAAGGTGACCTATAACAAGATACAATACAATACATTATCTTCATAATATTTTCATGATCTAGCTGAGGCGGGCATTCCCATGCTCAGCTTTATAAATTCATTTTCATGTACATGAGATAGACAATCGTCTGAGTGCAGATTGATGATTCTGGTAGAGCCATCATCCCTCGGATTGGATGATTATATGTGCAGTAATGATGTACATTTGATGTCTTTATTTTCCTGAATATATATTACAGCCTGGATGGATGAAACTAGATTCGGGGTCTTCAATCTCGTTTGATCTTCACTCAGAGTACAAGTCGATCCATGTGAGAGATGTTCTGGAGTCGAACATGGAAAGACATTGCCTGATTACCAGCCAATGATGTAAGCTGTTAACATGCGCGAGAGGAATCACCGATAATCATGATGACCCTTAGGGTACTACAGTACAATTCACGTAGTGTGAATAAGGGACTTGGCATCGAACACCACGCAAAGTCTTTCGATCGAAGGCCATTGATGTAAACCTGTCGCCAGAAGTGAGAAACTTGCCATTGAGGCATGCAAGCTTCAAAGTACTGAAAGGGTTGTTCCTAGATCGACTTCCTGGATAATGAGTTGATGTCGACAAGAAGCGATCTGTCATAGGAGGGCCTTAGTGAATCCCACATCAATGACACGAAACAGATCAAATGATTTTAATGGAGGTGAAAACGATCTGATGATATAAGGTTCAGGGTGGTGGTCATGAAAGGATGGAGCATAAATGTATTGCAGTGGATGAGACACAGGTGAATTCTCTGAGCGACTTCTCTTGAACATATTGGCAACACTGACATGATGGATTGGTAGCGTTACCCCAAATATGGATGGTGTGATGGACCCATGGTGATACGACCAGTGAACGGAACAACCCAACCCGACTCGGATGCGGAGTGAAAGTGTCATGTTCAAGAGCAACTTGGTACCAATAAAGTTTCTTCAAGTTTTCTTCCCAATTTTTCCCCAATCATTGCTGACCAGTACCTCTTTATTTTTGTCAAGCTTGAGGAGGATAACATATGATTGTTCTATAATTTTCCCTTCAAGCAAACCCATCACTATGTTTTAACGTGCCTAGCGATAGTGAAACTCGTTCTTGTATGTATGGACAAGTTTGTCGCTATTCGGTTTTAACGAGTTTAACGACAAAGATAACTCGGTCCTTTTCAATTTTAGAGAGTCTAAAAAGGGGTGTAAAGAAAACTCCAATAATCCTTTTTCGTCATATAATCCCTTGAGTCCGAAAAAGTATAAAATAATACAAAAGGGATAAATTTTTGGTACTTTTAACGAGACGAACAAAACAAGCGCTCAATCTTTTCGTGTAATAATCCCTCAAGTCCAAAAAGATTAAAATCTAAGGAGGGATAGCACTTCCGGTCACTTTAACGAGCTGGAGAGGCCATTTGCTCGGAAATCTTTTCATATTTTACGAGTCAGTTGAAAAGAGCTTAAAGGAGACTCATTTTTTGAAGAACGAGAGATAAATTCAGGTAGCAGTTAATTCCAGGTAAGGTTTGGAATTTTCCAATCATGGCAGTGTCACAAGGATGGCTAACAGGATCACTCTTCGTAGTTGTTCCTCAAAAAGGGTAAACAATCAAATGGAGGTGAATGATCGGCCAATATAGAGTGGAGGTGATGATGAGAACACGACCAAGGCTTCAAAGGCTGATGATAATACATTCATAATGGTTATTTACCGGAAAATGGTTCATTTTTTAATGAGCTTGAATTCTGCGTTAAAACTGCTCGATATAGTGGTCATTGATTATCTTGATTTTACCATTGACAACTTTTGTTCCTTCAACGGTTGTACTGCTTCTTCAATTGCTTCATCAAACTAGTTAGAAACGGACCACATATGTTTGAAAAATGAGTTAAAACACTAATATTTTACTTGAATTACGTGAAAAGTAATTTAAAAGTGTTTTTTACCTCTCATTTTACCATTTCATTTGAACTTTGGTTTGTTGGAGCCTTGGAGGTGCTTTCCCCCTTGATTTTCACCAGCTGATTCCGGGAGATTCTGTGGACGATTCTTGGCGCCGTTTGGACCAGGTAGGAACTAAACCTGAGCTCTTCAGTTTCATCCTTTCCTTTTTGAATTCTGAGCATGTTTTCTGGTTTTCCTGAGCCTCTGGGGTTTGAAAAACTCGCCCTGTCTCCATCACACCTCTTCTATATCGAAAGGTACGATGCATGTTGGCTTGGCCATTGGCCAGTCAGCATGCATCCCACCTAGAACACTGCTAGGGTGCGATGGGTGCAAAGAGGGAAATTTATGCACAACTTTTCATGGAAATTTTTGCCTGTTTTTCACCAAATCAGGATCCTGACTCTTCTCTTGTTTGTTTCAGATATTCATTGGAGCAAAATGCCTGTTACATGGTGAGAACGTGAGCATGAAGAAGAGGACATGCTTGCTTTACATGATCCGGTTACGGTAAATGCACTACGGAATTGTGGCCTGTTCAAGTTTTTCCGCATCTCTAGCATGAGGCAACAAATCAACTTGTTGCAATATTTTCTCGATGCATGGGATCCTACCACCTAGGTGTTCCAGATTAGGGGCAAGTTCATCCCTTTGACTGTCGTGGACATCTATTTTTTTACCGGGTTATCTAGGCGGGGTGACCCTATCTCATTGTCAGGTTCGGCCTGTGGGGGTGAATCTGTGAGAGATTACATTCACAGGTATTGCAGAGAGGGATCTCAGCCGAGTAAGGACGGCAAGATCAATATTCGAGATGTCACTGGAAGGTCCTTGAGGACCATTCTGTTCACTTTTGCTAGACTGGCTGGTAGTGTGGCACTTCACGTGGCCAACAGGTCTTATATGTAGTACACCTTGGAATGCCTTAAACCAAAGGTGTTCAACTGGTGTGATGCAGTACTCTCTGTGATGAAAGAAAAACTGACCAAGGTGAAAAACGGAAGATTGAAGAACTTTGGATACGGTTCTATTTTGACTGCTTTTGACTTGGAAAAGATCCTGTTGATGCAGCCGCAGTATGTTTCACTTGGTTTACCTCCACCCACTGAGCCACGGATGCAGAGATGGGTCGCCCTTATGGCCAGACATGCTGGTCAGTCCCAGATTTCCTTTTTTGATACCTTTTTCAAGTGGTTCAACCGTCAGGAGATGGTTTTTTCTGAGTATCCATATGCTGGTATGGATTTCCGAGGTGACTCGGATTTGGTACTGCTGGCTGGCGAGCAGTGGGGTGTCATCGGTAAATTCTCTGACCATATCTCTGTTTATCGTTTCTTTTACAATGTTCTTGTGCTTTCTTCTATTAGGACTAATCAAAACTCATGTTCTCATGCAGATGTTGGACCAGTCCGGCCAGTAGTATGCCTGAGAGTGCCAGCTACCACTCCAGCAGGAGAGGCTGTGGGAAGGGCTATCCTTCGTGACCTTGATGTGGTCGAGACTCTTTCAGCATTATAGGATCAGGTCGAAGGCCTCACTCTTGGTATTCCAGACATGAGGACTGATGAGCTACCCCTGAGGTTGCAGCGACATACTACTGGTGTGCCGAGTCGATGGAGTAGGCTTTTACGCATGATTGCACAGGCGGTGACTTGTTATCACCAGCATCATTAGACTAGGATGCCCTCTAGCATTTTGAGTTATGGGTCATTTGACCAATTTTGTCTTGGTTACAAAACATTATGTGTAAACCATAAACAATTATATATATATTTTTGATTTTCGGAGTTTTATTTTGGTTAAGTTACATGATCCTGATGCAAATACTGATGAAATGCTTCTTTTTATAAATGTTGCAAATGTCTATCTAACACATAACTTGCCAATGAATCCGTTAATGTGTTTAAGTTTCTGGAAATATGATGATATTGAATAAAATCAATTTGCCTTTCCAAAATCTTTACCCTTAGGAACATGCGATAGATAGCTGGATTTCGGACAGAGTAGATACTAGTGAGTTGTAGTATGACGAGCTGTGAGTCTAACCTGACGACAAGTCGGCTTATGCCACGTGTGATGGCATCAGAGAGAAGTTCTACCAACGCGCTATATTCAGCGATGTTATTTGTTGACCGACCAATACATACCCCTCTCAAACTTACTAACTCGCCGCTTGGATCAAAAATGGCCCAAGCCACAGAAGATAGGTTCTGCGAACTACGAATCACTCCGTTGGCATATCCAACAAAAGATTCCAATAGGTTCGACATCTGTGACAAATGTAAAAAGTGGATTACTTGACCAAAAAAATTACTCTTAGCGAAAACAAAAAAGTAACAAAAGCATATGGGTTACCACACTAAATCATTTGTAGTAACGCTTAAGGTACAACCCGTTACGGGGTTGCGCCAGTGGAATACCATCGTAATCCATTAACTCGTAGGCTCCTTTTGCTAATACATGCTTAACAATATAGGGGCCCATCCACAAAGACTTGAACTTACCTGCTCCCAATTTATCGGATTCCTGGTCATAAAGTAAGACCAAGTCACCTTCTGAGAAGACATGCGGTTTGACATTTTTGTCAAACTGCGCCTTGACTCATTTCTTATGGGCTTAGTTAGCCAATGCGGCATCACGATGGGTTTCATCCAATTGGATTAGTTCCAAGAAACGAGCCTCCTCTTCTGAAGTTCTGGGGAGAAGGTCGACTGCGAGTTTGAGGAACGAGATTTCGCACTGAACTGGTAGGATTGCTTCTAGGTCGTACACCAGTTGAAAAGGTGTGAACCCGGTTGCATTCCTTACCGATGTTCGGTATGCCCACAATGCTGAGTATAGGATTAGGTGCCAACTCCTTTTGTGGACTCCAATCATCCTTTGCAACATCCATTTCAGGACTTTGTTGATTGCTTCAACTTGTCCATTGGCCTGCGGGTAATATGGAGTAGATTTGTCATGGGACAACCCCAATTTGGCAGCCAATTCGACCATCATGTGATTGCAAAAATGCGATCCATGATCTATGACTATATCCTGTGGAACGCCGAATCTGGTGACTACATGATTGAAAAAGAAAGGGGCAGTTGTTTCACCGGTGTTATCTAATGTAGGCATCGCCTCAGTCCATTTGGTAAAATAGTCTACTGCGACTATGATATACTCATGCCCCCCGATCGAGGTGGGGTTACATGTCATGAAATCAATGCCCCATTTGGCGAATGGCCCAACAACAACTATCGGTTGTAGGGGCGCGGGTGGTTTTCTAGTTTTGCTATCGAAAATTTGACATGCATGGAAACTTCTAACTGTAGTTATGCAATCTTTGAACATTTTTGGCGAGAAGTATCCTGCTCGTAAAATTTTTTGTGCATAGCGTAACCAAATTGATGCCGCCCACACACGCCTGAATGGCAATCATTCAGGACTTTTTCGGCCTCCTCAGAATTGTATCGACACCATGACGGTAAAGTGTATCACTGACGATCATGTAGTCTTTTGATTGGTATCGAATACATTTTTGTTTTGAGTGAGAGGTATTAGACTTATATTTCTAGGTTTGGAGATAGATGATTATATCTCCATACCATGGATTGCTTGAAGATATCAGAAACAAAGATTCATCCACGATGGTTTCTTCGGATGTTTCATCGTTGGACGACGATTGGAGATCGCATATTAATTCTGCGAAAACCAGGGATTTTCTACGTGAACAAGTGCTTGAACAAAAGGTCAAATTAGAATATGTTCCCTCCAAAGAACAGGTTGCTAATATATTCACTAAACCACTGCCCAAAGAGACATTTGAATATCTCAGACAAAAGCTGGGAGTAGTTGCTGCATCATCCTGTTGTTAAATCAAACTTTTCAGAGAAATGTGAATATACACATGTTTCCTGAAGTGTATTCATGTTCACACGTGGGTTTCTATGGGTCAAGGAGCGTATATGTTTTTCAGACAAGAAAAAAAGTGGGGCAAGCTCTGATATGGGTGCTTGAACTGATATTGATGATTAATATGCTTTGTTCATTAATTTTATCTAACTAACAAAGATGCCTTGATCTTTGACCTACTAACAATGCATAAGTAGCACCGGTTTAGGGAGAGCATTAGTCTTCACGTACATTCAGAATTTTTGGCATTATGGTTGCTGAGACCAGCTATGGCTTCATATATTTATATCATTTTCTACTCAAGTCATGTAAAAGTCTAGGGTGTGATATTTCTTCTCATACATCTGAATGGGTCATCCTAGACAAATGATGTAATTTACATCCCCACTTTACATGGGATGGATGATGTAATATTTCTTGTTTTTGACATGTATAAACAATTGGTATATCCCCACTTGGTTGGGTGGATGAGTCAAATTTGGTATATCCCCACTTGGTTGGGAGATGGATGTATGTATGAGTCACTACAGATAGGAAGGTCATCCTCACATAGTTGAGTTATAGAGTCATGTTATTTTTTTAGAAAATCTTTTTGCGGACCTTGCCTGTGCTCAGGGGGAGCATGGACTCAATCATGGGAGCTCAATCAACACATTTCAACATATCAGAAAATTCAGCATGTACTCAAGGGGAGCATGACCAACATAATGTATGTCAAAGGGGAGCATAACACTTTGCCCTTGATGTCAAAGGGGGAGAGTGACTTGGTGTAGTTATTTCCATCAAGTCCAAAGGGGGAGATTGTTGGAATTATGATATAGGTGTTGTCCTTGATAGAAACTCACTCAAATGAAAGATCATAGTACAACAGGTTAACATCAAAGAATTGTAGATCAGATTACAAAGAATGAAGAAAGAGGGGTATATGTAGGTTCACCTTGACCAAGCTGCCTATACACGCAGGTTCATTGACCTCAAGTAGTGTATATGTACACACGCACTTTCACAAAAGGAAAAGCGTGTATATCTTGGAAAACTAAGTTTTTGGTCCGAGGTATTTGGTCCATGGTATTTTGATCCATGGTATTGGTCCAAGGTATCTGGTCCAAGGTATTGACCCTAGGTATTTGGAAAAAGGTATTTGTCCTAAGTGGTTTTGGTCCATGGTATTGAGAAAGGCCTAAAAATATAAAAGGAGGAGAAGATCATTAGGCCAGGTGTGCAAGTATCGAATATCTGATGAAGTGTGAGATCTAGTATGCAGGTTATTGTCTTATGGTGTTGTGATTGATCTAAACCAAGGATGAACCTTAGAAGTTGATGAAGGATAAGATCTAATGATGGATTGGGATCTTAAGGCTTGAAATGAATTATCATTATGTGGTTTGATCATGTATAGTCTAGATCTGAATACTGACACATGTGTCGTTCTGTAAATATTATGATTTGGGTATAACTGAAGTCTAGAATAGCTGCAGAATTATGAATTAATATTTGTAGATGTGTACGCTAGTTGGCTTTGATAAAAGAGTGTATACACGCAAGTTCGACACATGGAAGTAGTGTATACCTCATAAAGTATGTTTCAGTTGTTTCTGTTTGTTGTTGTAGAGTTCTGGGTTCTGGTTATTGTATTCTAGTGACAGTATTTTGAATGATCAGATTGATTATGATTTAACGATGGGTTGTCAAAATGATTGATTGATTCAATTGTGGTTGAGTTTCAATGATTGGTTGTTGCAGATGTATTTGATGATTGAATTATGATGTTGTTGATGGATGTAGTCTGAAAATTTATGAAACGTGGTCCTTGAAGGAAGAAAGAAGGTTGTAGCCTTCTGTAGGTCGCCACCTATGTACTAGTAAACATATCAGCTAGTACAAGAGTTAGGGGGTTGGAGCTCCCTTCCAGAAGAAGCTGGAGAATGAGAGAAGTTTGTAACCTTCTGGAAGTAGAAGCCTGCATACTGGTACAAGTCTGCACCAATATAAGATTGTAAACATAATTTCTTATTATTAAAAGAAGACAGAGACGACAACAGCAGGTGGTTTTTACCCACATTAGGTTTCCACCTTATATCTTGGTGTTCATGTGTGTTTCTTATGTGTGATGCTTTATTCTGCTTTTACTACACTGTCTAATAAATATCTGATATACTAGTTAAAGTTCAATGCATGAGAAATTGGGTAAATCAAAAGTTCTCCGCATATACACTGGTTGCTTTAGGTACAATCGCGTGTACACGCTGGTTCACTTAGCTGAAGTAGGGTATAAAAATCTGTTTGGGAAACAAAATTATTAACTAGATAATACTGATTCACCCCCCCTCTCAGTATTATTTCCAACAGATATAGCTTATGCCACAATACCAGTATTTGATCAATGAAGGAGACTATATAGATAAACATTAATGAACTACATGGTGATTAGTCAAGAAAGGCCAGACAATGATCCCCTCTACTCAGTTCACACTGATATTGATTCCTACATTTTGTATAATGACAATGATGGAGACATAAATACGCAGGTGAAACAAGCAGAAAATGAGTTCAACGAAAAACATGACACTCAAGTGCCCATTATGCAGCAAAACGCTGAAACAGAACCTCTTTGGAATATGACTTTTGATGGTTCATGTTGTAAAATAGGATCAAGGGCAGGAATCTGGTTATATAATCCAACAACTAATCAGGCTCAATGTTACTCTTATAAACTGAATTTTTTGTGTACAAACAATATAGCAAAATATTAGGCATTATTATTAGGCTTGATGTTGCTTAAATAGATAGGTGCTAAAAGGATTTCTGTCCACGGAGACTTTGAGCTTATCATTAGACAAATCAAAGGACAAACCTTGGCTAAACACCCTAGATTGAGAGAATATCGAAATGTTGTAACTGATTTCCTCAAAACATTTGAAGAGTATGACCTTGTTGTTATCCCTAGACTCCAGAATGCTCTAGCCAATGGACTAGACTTTTCAGCCAACACTTGGAAATTACCTCATCCAAGCAAGCATTACATAGTTGATGTAAAACATCATCCTGCAATTCCTGATAACATGAGATACTAGCACGTTTTCGGGAATGACAAACAAATTGAAAGTTTTTTGCAATCAAAAGATGAATTTGAAGACTGTAGCATAGATTTGGAAAGTGAAATAGATAGTCAGAATATTGTACATAGTGATTTGGGTCAAATTTCTAATGATTTAGATCAAACTGCTACTTATGAGGAGAAATTTCCTGTAAATAAAACTGTACAAAAAACTGAAATCCATAAAGATCCAGAAAAAGAAGAATTCAAAGTGTTACAGCTTAAAGATAATGTTCTACCTATAGGACTTGCTCCTTTAGAGGAACTATTTGATTTTAATGATACTACTAGAAAACCAAAAATGGAACCAATAGGAACAAACATATAGGAATGCAACATAGGTAGGGAATAGAACCCCAAAATCATAAAATTGTCAAAATCACTACCTCTCATGGCTAGAAGAAAATATATATCTCTATTCAAAGAATTCATAGATGTATTTATGTGGATTTATGAGGATTTAAAAGCCTATGATAGTAGCATTATACAACACAAGATTCCAATCAAAGAAGATCAAAATACCTTCAAACAAAAATTACACAGGATAAACCCTGTCCTAGTGCCTCTGGCAGAAAAAGAAATCAAAAATATGTATGATGCTAAGATCATAGTCCCAATTAGATGTCTAAATGGGTATCCAACATTGTTCCTATAAGAAATAAAAGTGGTTAAATAAAGCTATGCATTGACTTTATAAATTTAAACAAGGTTTCTCTGAAGGACAACTATCCCTTACCGAAAATGGATCACATATTGCAAAGGGTAGTAGGTTCTAGTAGGATTTTCTTGTTAGATGGTTTCTCAGGATACAATCAAGTTTTAGTATATCCTAATGATCAAGATAAAACTGCTTTCACTACCCCTTTGGTAACTTTCATGTATGTTAAAATTCCTTTTGGATTAATGAATGCAGGTGCTACTTTTCAGAAGACAATGGACATTGCCTCTTCAGAAGAGATTGGATATTTCATTGTGATTTATCTCGATGACATCACAATGTTTTCAAAAACTGATAAAGAACATATAGCACATCTAAGAAAAGTATTTGAAAAGTGCAGAAAGTTCGATATTTCACTCAATCCTAAGAAATCATTGTTTGGTATTGAAGAAGAAAATCTTTTAGGCCATATCATCTCTAAAGATGGAACTAGGATTGACCTCAGTAGGATTGAAGGCATCCTTAAAATCAATCATCCAAGAGACATGAAGGAACTTCAATCTTTTATGGGAAAAATCAATTTTTTGAGAAGATTCATACCAAGTATGTCTGAATTACTCAAGAATATAACAAACATGCTCAAAAAGGACATAGCAATCAAATGGAATGTGGAATCCAAGCAATATTTTGACCTAGTCAAACATGCATTAACACAAGCTCCAGTTTTAATCAGCCCGGATTTCACTAAGGATTTCATAATATTTTCTTTTGCATCTAAACATACTATTGTTTTTGTATTATTGTAGAAAAACAATGATGGACATGAATAGCCAATAACATTCTTTAGCAAAGCTTTGAGAGATGCTTCTTTGAAGTAAAATATCATGGAAAAACAAGCATTTTCTGTAGTTAAAGAAATAAAAGACTTTAGGGTTTATGTTTTACATTCTCATATCATTGCTTATGTGCGCAATGTAGTGGTCAAAGATATTCTTACTCAAAATGGACCAGATGGGAAGATAGGCAAATGGATAGATGTGATATAGAAATCAAGCCCACAAAGTTGATCAAAGGACAGGGATTAGCCAAATTTATGGCTGAATCAAATTTCAAAGCTTTAGACATCAATATGATGTTTTCTTTGGATGATCTTGAGTAACTGGAAACTCCACCAATAGATGAGGCATATTTAAATTCTCCCTGGTATTTAGACCTTTTATATGTTATTTTCAATTTAAATGCTCCTCCTGGATTATCCAAAACAAAAGCCAGATTTCTCAAATTGAAAGTTGTCAAATTTTGTATTGTTGATGGTATATTGTGTTAGAAAGATGCTGGCAGTGTTTTACTCAGATGTTTGTTAAAGGATGATGCTGAAAAAGTTATGCAAGAATTCCATGAAGGTGACTGCGGATGCCATCTATATTGGAAGACAACTGCTAATAAAATCCTTAGAGATGGTTATTATTGGCCTACATTATTCCCAGACATCCATAAGATGGTAACTGCTTGCCACAAGTGCCAACTCTTTGAAGGAAAGAGAAAATTACTACCCCTGCCCTTGAAACCCATCTCTGTTGAAAGCCCTTTCCAACAATGGGGATTGGATTTCATTACTGAAATTCATCTGCCATCCTCTGGCCAACATAAATGGATCCTAACTACCACATATTACTTCACCAAATGGATAGAAGACACTACTTCAAGAACTGCTACTGATATGTCATAATAAAGTTCCTTGAAACCAATATCCTTTCTAGATTTGGCTGTCCTAGGAAACTAGTCATTCATAATGCTGCAGCTTTCAAGTAAAAAAAGATGGTGGATTTTTGTCACAAATATCATATCTCTTTGGGACATTCAACAACTTATTACCCTCAAGGTAATGGGTTGGCTAAATCTTCCAATAAAATTTTGGTAAACATTAGTAAGAAGATATTGGAGGACAATAAGAAGTCACGGCACAACAAATTGATCTATGCATTATGGGTTGACAGATTGACTACAAATAAATCAACTAGCATGTCCCCATTTCAATTGTTTTATGGTATAGATGCATTATTTCCTTCTTCCATTGGAGTACCAATTATGAATATTATCCAGGAGATACAAAGTGAGTGTAATGATATACAAAGGAGGATATATCAGACTATTCAATTGTAGCAATACAGAGGTACAACAGAACTCAAGTTGTCCAAGAAAATATAAAGAAAATTTTTGACAAAAGAACCAAGGCTGATGATTTAAAAATGGGGTAGAAATTGTTAATGTGGGACTCAAGAAGAGAAGACAAAGGAAAACATGGTAAATTTGAGAACCCTTGGAAGGGTCCATATATCATTTCAGCTTTCAGAGGGAATAATGCATTTTTTCTCAAAGAATTGGATGGAACAGAATTATCAGGAGGTCATGTCAATGGAAGGATGCTGAACCATTATTTTTCATAAGAAAAAAGATTTCCCCACTCCATTATAAATATCACAGTTTTCAAGTTTAGCTGGTTAGTTCATTAAAAAAATAATTAAGAAAATAGATTGAAGACAAAGCAGATTTGAAGGACTCAAGGCTACTGGTCATGTGTTCTTGACACTTCAAGCTGAGAAGTGCCATCCCCATCTAGAGCCACTGTTATGGTCCTATAATTTATAAGATATCAAGGTGATTAAGAATTTCACAGTTTGCAAGTTTCAAATTGTTCATAAGATTTCAATTTTCAATTGATTTCATTAAAAAGAGAAAAAAAGAGAAAAGGAATGAAAAGAGGGTATATAAAAAGAAGAAAAAGAAACAAGAAAAGAGAACCCGAAATGTTGTTCAAATCATATAGTTTAAGCATAATTAAACAAATTTCAATTTATGTTCATAGGTTAGAAAATAAAGATTTGCCAAACAATTTAACCTTGGAAAATCAGTAGCTAGGTATAATTGAATTTGGTTCAACTGTTTGATCTAGACCAAAGGGGAGAAATAAGTGATAGAGTAGGTTAGATTTTAAAATAAAAAGAGATGTAAAAAAAATATGAAAGGGTCTGTGAATCTAAGTGCACCCTACAAATGGAAGAAAACAAAAAATGTTAGGCTATAGAATAAGGGTAAGTAGATTCAAAGAAAAGAGAAGGGATATCAAAAGACATTTTTTAAAAGTTGGAAGTCAGTTTCCAATATTTTCCTAAGGTTAGAAGAAAATTCCAATCTTTTCTAAGGTCGGTATAAGGAAATTTATAAGGAAGGGGTCTTATATCCCATTAATAATCATTCCCCCTTAAACGTTATTTATTTACCCCTTTGTCTCTATAGTCTGCCCCCATTTATCTCTAAACTCCACTACCATACTCACCTGTCATATCGTGGCTAATAAACCTACCATATTTCACCCCATCTCCTCTTACTCCGCTTGATCTAATGGCCCACGTCCCTTTCCGGCCCCCCCACCCTCCAAAAGTTAATCCTGAGTGGGGGTCTGAAGTCGATGGTTTCCGCCCCCATATGTGTCACGCCCTTGTCAGTTCACACCCCCCCTTTCATACCACCTATCGCTCCATAGTCCCCTTGAAAAGTTGTATTCAATACCATCCAAACCACTAACCTATTCGACTATTGGACACCCACCACCTCATGACGCCAAACCATCCCATCCACCCAATCACTTCCATTCCTGTCATTGAGCAATAAATGGGTTTGACCGTTAGCCAACAGACCTACTCCAAATCAGGCCAATCCAACAACACGATTACAAATCATAAAACCACCAATTCAGGTCAATTCCAAATTTTAACTGTTATTGTTCACTTGCAGGCATCTTTCCACTCCATTCAACCATTACCAAGAATGCGCAATGAAGCCAAAGCACAATAATACGATGCAGGATTACTCATTTTCTTGCAGCGATCATCATTTCCCACTCTTGAATCCCATTTCTATTTAAATCCCTATTCTTTCTCCCTCATTGAAATCCCACTCCCTTTATCCCTTTCTGTTACAGATTTAGGACAAGACAATTTTCAGAGGAAAGCTGCAAAGAAAACAACAATGGCACCAAAGAAGAAAGAACTAGAAGTATTCAACCCAATGGTGCACCCACCACTAGATTTAGATCATTTACCATTGGCCGATATAGATTTCAAGATACATGAAACCCTCTCAGAATTTCATCTATTTAATATATATTGTTGGTGGGAGAACAAATTCATGGAGGAAATGGATGACATAGGCCTTTGGGACACCAACCTGCCTTTCTATATATTCCCTAAAACACTTAGTTGCCCAAAACTGATCAGGACGTGTCATTCATGTTACAACCCACAACAAAGGGCAGTGATGGCCCCAAAAGGACATATTTTATTCATAATTGATGCTCAATCCATCATGTAGATGATGCAGGCCCTGGTTATTGAAGGAGCTATTCCTTTTTCACATCAAGTTCTGATTGAAACGTACCAAAAACTTGATATTTCCAAGAGAGATAAAACATTAGAACTTTTCATGGCTGAGAACACACCTCTACCAAACAAAAACCCTCCTTATTCCTCCTCTATTTTCCCTGACAGAACTATACATATTGCCACAACTCTTTCCTATTTACTTGGCTATTATTCTGACCAATGGCTTAATGAAGCTATTATAGCTTTCTTATCTATCCTCTCAACTGAATCCAAGCCTTCTGTCCTTTTCAAGTTCAACCAGTTTCTAACTGATGAAATCCATGAAGAACTTGTCATTTTTTTCACATATCAAGTTTTTCATTACTCCTCAGTTTTGGTTTACATGTTTTTTCATTTTCAAGTAGACAGGTTCCAGTTTTTATTTAGCAAAATGAATGAGGAGGGTGAACCTCAATCAGTGATATTTTGGACAACATGGTAATGAAATATCAAAAAGACTTTAGCTACAAGACGTTTGTGGAAATTTTTGTCCACGTAGCAATGAGCCTCATCAGTGGGATTGCAAAACCAAGGATAAATGAAGATATAAATATAATTATGCAATTGTCTGATCAAGCTAGAACTGGTGATTGGTACTTGTACCAAAACCACACTGAAATAAGAGTGTATGGCTATGAGTTGGCCCCCTACAAGCTGCTAAAGTTCCTCCCCATGAGGGTCTTTGCATTGGAGTACATTAGACAAATGATTAATGCAGATGAGATGTATTTTGTATCAGCCAAGAAGAAATCCCAATTCAGGATCAAGTCCCAAATTGGTCCCTTCATTTGAAACAACAAAGTTGTAGGAGAGGAGGAAGATAGAAGATTAAGAGAGATGAATTTCACCCATAGCTTCACATGGTCTTATGACCCATGGGGTATTATTTCTAAGAAGAGGGTGGAAAACAAGTCCAATACATAAATGCACACTCAAAGGCCCGAAATCAATAAATATATGAATCAAACAGATTGGAGGCTAGATACATTACAGGAGGCCAAGGAGCAAGTAATTTCCTCTTTAAGTGCAAAAACTTCAGGGCAGCAGGAGAAACAAATTACTGAAGAAAGGTCTGAAAAGGGAAAAAAACAGGAGCAAAGGATAACAGGCAAGAGGTCAAGAGAATATTAGTCACTAGGAACTGATATTTCCATGACAGAATTCAGGTTGAGGTATAGGAAAAAAGCTAGAAAACACATGAACATAGATAAATGGTCACCACAGCAGATTGTAATAAACATAATTGATATTCCAGATTCCTCCACAACTGGAGGACAATCATTTCCTTCTACTCCAATTTCAGAAAGACAACAATCTTTTCAAGTGTCCTCATCTTCAAAGGTGACTGAAGAGAAATAAGAGACAATTTTTGATACCTTCTGAGGAATAAAAATAAAAAATGAAATACTAAATAAGAGCATCTATGCTCAGTTTTGGAAGTAGAGTGCAACTGCAGAAGGCAGAATTCTCTCTACCTTTGACTCACTGGAGGGCATAATGCATATGGAATTTTTGGAGGCATAAACATCAAAGCCCAAAACTGTAGCAAACTACAAGTAGACTTCCTTTGAGTTTGATGTAAAGAATTTCCATCCAATTGATCAGCTGGAGATGAACAAGCAAACAAGGGAAATGATTTCATCTAATTTAACCAACACTTCCAAAAAAAATTTCAAAATGTAGGTGGCCCTCTCAAATTCTTAGTCTCAGTTGAAGATGGAGAGGATTTCATCATTGTCAAAGGACACCAGGATTAAGTCTTTGGAAGACTTAGTAACAAAAATTGGCTATGATCCCTTAGATACAAAAGCAGCTAAAGAAGTAATAAAGAAGAAAGAGTTATACATTGCAACTTTGAATAAGCAGCTCAAGTTGCCCACTACACATGACCCACTAACCAAGGAAATAGAGGAAATAGAGAGCATAAAGGCTGACATGATGAAAATAATAGTGGATCACTCCATCCAAATCAAATAGATGGAGACAAAGATGGAAAAGATGGTTCGGGAGAAAGAAAAAGCAAAACAGATGGCTAGCACAATAGTGGAGACCCTTCCTCTAGTAGCCCTACCCATAACTACTCCAGCAGGTGCAGACACAGGAGTAGGAAGTAGTGCAGAACAGCTGGCAAGATCTATGGAAGGAATGAATCTGAAGAATGAAGAAATCAGAAGGCTAGAATCCCAAGTTGGTGTGCTACAAAATCAAATTGAAATAGTTTAAAACAATCACGTGGTAGATATGTAGAGAGCAAAGGCATTGATAGAGAAGCTTCAGAAGTCAAAAAAAGAATCCTCCATTGGAAATACTCTAGGGAGGGTTAAGGAGATCATTTTGCACAATATAATGTATCGTATGAATGAAATTTGGCCTAGCATCCAAATTATATTTGAGCAGAAAGAGTTAGAAGAGAAATCCAAAGAAGCCATTTCAACCACCAATATAGAGTTGGGAGTTATGCCAACAACGACAAACGGAATTATCAAATTTCTGAATGTAAGAAACAAATATGAGCTAGAAGACTTGGGAGTAGTAGACAGGATAGAGACCATACTACAAGTCAAAAAGGTGTTGAAAAAGAAGAGTCTAAATGTGCAACTTCAAGATAAATGTCAAGTTCTAGAGCTGACAGTCAACAAGCTTTTCAATAGAATGTAGCCTCTACATCAAAAAGGCCTTCCCTCTCTATTTGTTATAAATGAAAAACTCATGAACATAGGGGATTATGTCAAGAAATTACAAGGCATAGCCATAGATGCTGCAAATCTGTCCAACATCAAAGGCAACATAACAAGAAAGGCTTTACTAGAAGCAATCGGCAATCAAATTTACATTGAACATGAGCTGAAGCATGTGTTTTTGGTCAAGCCATCATTTGCAAAATACACTAGTGCTGATGAATTTTATCGAAGATTAACCAAGATCAAGATCCTAGAGGGGGAAGCGTGGAGTGACTTATGTGACTACTAGGAAGAAAGATACAAGGATGACTAGAGTGACCATACAGGCATGAGTCAGCATCAACCACCTCAATAGAACCACTCCAGTCAAATGAATACTTCAGGCAACAGCCTCCCAGAAAAGAGGGACACTTGTCCCAGTTTTCTCAGCGTGGCCACTCCTTGGCTACATTAGTCAATTTTTCCCTTCATTGTAATAAATAATAGATTTCCAAGTGTACAAGGAAAATCGTTGTAGTTTTTGTTTAAATACTCCATGCATTGGGAGTATTAGGGGTTGGACCCTAGTCATTAGAACGATTTTTCTATTTGGAGCATCGTAATTTTGAGCTAGAGCATCAATAAAAAGGACAGTTTACAAGATACTTGATCTGTTTTGACTTCATGATGTTTTCGTTTCTATGTTTAATGTATTTTTATTTATCAATCCATCCATATTTAATTGTTATTGTAAAGAAGAAAATATAGTTTAAGATATGTTGTTGGAGCACCTTACTGCCATTTGTGTTTACAATCTGTATGTTTTCCTCTGAAGTACAATTAGAAAATACATACCGCTTTTTAATCCTGACTGATATCATTTTTCTCTCATTCCATTTATCACTCTACTCTAGAGATCTAGTATGAAAAATTAACTTTCCCTGTAAACGCTCGGTAATATTGATGCTACCACCCAACCTATGAATCCATAGCCCAATGGAAAATATTAAAAAATGATCTTTCTCCAACCAAATGAACAAACAAACAAACATTCTTTTTACTCTTAATATCTAGCCTAAAACATTATAGCACTAAAAACAAAGTTAAATCATAATTACATAGGAAGAGCCCTCTCTTTGTCCAGGAAGACTAGGTCCTAGACTCATAAGTGGTTTGATGTATCTTTTGTGACTTTTTTCTTACCAATCTTCGAAATCACAGAACCATAACAAGACATACAAGGATGATCTAATGAATGGATGAATTCATGAAGCGGTGAAGTACAACTGACATGGGGATGGCCGACTCAAAAAGGTCAATAGGCTACTACAAATGGTTGACATAGGCTGAGACTTCCCTTGAACACATAGTGGCATGACACAAGAGTGACTTGGCAGCATGACTAATGAGAACCATTTGATATCATGCAACGACGCAGGTGGCATCGAAGCACATTCCATATGACTAGAAGAGTAACCAGTCGGAGGAGTAAATAGACTCATATGGATGGTATGGCTCCTAGGCAAGCTAAAACCCAACTATGAGATAATGAAACATACAAGTGCCATGTTCAAGGGTGACGTAACTAACGCTCCCATTTCAATGACTAATGGAAAATGGTGTTCCCTCCCTTCTCTTTTTATAAGTTGCTTTTTTTGTAAATTTGTCCCCCAAACTTGAAAAAGAGATAAAAGTATACAAGGGGGAACCTCTTAGCCACACTAGACTAAGGTATTCCTTTTTTGTAACAATTCTAGCCTAGTCCGGAAAAGGTTAAACTTATGTTGGGTAGACGACACTTCAGGTATGTTAACAATTGTGAAGTAGAAAAGTTCACTCAAAAATATTTTCTTAATTAAGGAGTATGAAATGAGCTTAAATAAAACCCCTCTTGGAAGAACGAGTGGTATAGAGGGTAGAAACTAGTTCCAGTAACGTTGTAACTACTCATGACATAATGAGGACAAGAGGCTGTCTAATAGGACCACTCATTGTAGTGTTTCCTCAAAGAAAGGTTAAACACCAAGTGAAAGCGGGTGATAGGCCAAGAAGATGATGACGATCGAAAAGAGGAAATAAGGCTCAAACTACAAAAATAGGTTGATAGACGAGTGGCAATCACAAGGGAGAAAAATTATGGAATCATATTGGGGCAACGCCAGAAATGAGATGAAGAAGTGGACATGTGGCTCAGATTCTAGGTCATGTCAGGTCAAAAGGAAGCATTCTAATAAGAAAATAAAAAATGACTGCAAGGGCACCATGTCAAAAAAGAGGTGCTATCTAGGGTATCCATGATCAGGTAATCTCTACCACCAAGTGGTGACGTGCATAATACAGAGTGGCTAAAGTCAGAACTTAACGGGGTTGGACCTAAGGCATAAATATGGCACTGGCGGTCAATAATGCAACGATGATAGTGATAGTTGACCTACCCCTATATGCCATGTTTAGAGAAATGCACCTAAGATCCAATGGATGTCGCAATAGAAACACAACCATGTCCTATAAAAACCATCCAAAAAGACAAGACCCATGGTTAAATCATGCAATGAAATAAATAAACATGGAGGAGGTAAAAGAAGGATCATGTGTTTTTTTATTTTTATTTTATAATTTTTTTTGGATTTTTGGCATAAATAAGGCATGACAAATACTCGCATCACACACCAAACAAAAAAGAGATAAAGGATCACACTCCTGTGTATAATATGCGCAAGCACAACACAGTCTAATAGGTCACATCAAAGTGTGCCCACAACCAGGAATAGGCCAAGGGTTTCCATATGCAAACCCATGGAAGGTAAAGGTACCATATGGCTCAACAATGCAGGGCCATGCCAAAGGAACTCAAAATACCCAATTCGGAAAGGTTGACCATGCCACAGACATTGTAACATAGTCACATTTTCAAAACTAACGTGAGTGCACAAGGGAGGATCATGACATAAAGTGGGTACAAGACGCTCATCAACAAGTAGAAATTCGTTGACAAGTTCGGTAGTAGAATCCCAAGACTTGATTTGGTTTATGGGTGGCACTTCCAAGGAAGGCCGAGGAGATGCCCCTTGGGTCAAATCAAGATTTTTGATGCCAAGCTCTACCTATTCCAAATTGGGGAGGATAGAGGCAGAAAGAGATATAATCTCCATAGGGTTATCAATGGATAGATCCATGACCTCCAATTTAACTAAGTGGGGAGGATCATCATCGAGGGAGTCATGTTGAACAAGAAGAGGGGTGGCCTGTGTGGGCAAAGGGTCTTGATCATATTCCATATTGGGATGGAGTTTCTGACCAGCGCTAGGAGGTAACGAAGAGACTGTCAAAGAGGCAATATCTTCCACACGAGGTGGTGGACGATACTCACTAGCTTGACCAGCTTCCATGATAACAGGAAACACCACCCAAGGATTAGGAGATTGATGGGGTCGACAGGTGTCAGAAGAGATTATATGAATAGGAGCTTTAGAAGATGTAGAAGGAATGTCGGGAGATGGGAGTTGAGGAAAAACCCCATAAGATTTTAACTTTTAAAGAGTTTAGCTCAAAAACTCTTATACTGACCAGGGTTACCTCCCACAAGTGGTACAAAATTCCCAGTAGTGGAAATCTAAGCAGATGGCATGCAGAAGTCAAGTTGACCAATAGTGACAATCTTGCCTTCATGAGGAAATAAAAGAAGATGAAAAAAAGACGACAAGAATGTGATCATCGCATAAAATTAGCTACGACCAAGGAGTAGGTTGTAATATAACATGGCGTTGACAATGTCGACATCAACATGGATAGTTTCCCCCCCTAAGTCGATGGAAAATTGGAACAATTCCCTTTAGGAAAAAAATGTGTCTGTCAAATGCTTGGAGAGTCATTTTGGACATAGCGAGCACCGGAGAGCCTAAAGCCTTCCAGAAGGATACTGACATAACACCTGTGGAAGAGACCTCATTGTTATAGACATTTTTGTGCCTTACAGCATGAAGCATGAAATGTCAATAATCTAAGGGATCCAAAGTCCCTAAACATGTTGTTCCTACCCCTAGAGGAACAAGGTCAGCAAACCACAGCACTAAATATCAGTTCTCCACCTGAAAACACTAAAAAACAAGCTAATTCTGGATCATGTCAGCTGCTCCACTGAGCATCTACGCTGAATGTCAATTGCTCCACTCTATACCTGCGCTGAATGTCAACTCTAATGAAGGCTACCTGCGCTGGGCGAGATTGGCCAAGTGGCACAGTCATTCTGCAAGGTGTCAAATGCCCAGGAAGCTTCCAAAATGACACTTGGATCAGGGAATTCGCCTTGTGATGAGTAAGAAGATCTAGATCTCCAAGTGGAAGCAAGAAACTCCAAGTGGACTCAAGAACTGAAGTATAACTGAAGTGGGAGAGGACACTAGTCAGCTCCACCAAGCTCAAGCTGACTCATCCTTTCTCCAAAACTCCTATATATAGAGCTCTCTCATGAGGTCTAGGGGGGCTGGAATCTTGTGAATGTAAGGAAGTGCTGTTGGTTTGAGTATAGAACTATTGGGTGATTGCTTTGAAGGAGGTGAAGAGGAGATTTCTTTCTACTGGGAGGTGTTGCTGGATTGGGCCTCTTATGGTTGTAGCACTCTCAAAACTTTACTTCTTCCATTAATAAAGCATTTGAGGTTCTTCTATATGCATGTGTCTCTGTGGCGTATTGATGCTTGTATATTTGATTTATTCTAATCCTTGAATCAATTACGGATGTATGCTTCTTGTAGTTTCCTTTTCTTGTTCTTTTGCAGGATCTTTGTGTAGCTGGGCCAGTGAAAGAGCAAGGAGCTGGGAGCAAGCAACAAAGAGGGAAGATTGGATCAATCATTAGCGGAAGATAACGGTTAGTGGATCTCTCTCTCCTCTCTCTTACATCTCATAAAGAAGTAATCTTGAATAGCTTTGCTTTGATTGTTGCTGAGGTACTATCACCCTTAGAGTGGGATAGGGTCATTCCGTATTGGATACTTTTCCCAACAAAAAATTGGCGACTCCGCTGGGGATCGTATCTTGTTGGTTGTTTGTGTTTTTGCTATTCATTTCATAAACACAGGGAGTACCGAATCGAACTGCATTTGGATCTTTCAAATGCAAAGTAGAGGGCAGCTACTCTAGCTCAGTTTCTGGGCAAGTTTATGATTTGAAGAGCTGATCCACAAGGACTCTAATAAGCTCTTAGTGATAGCTTTTAATCCTCCTTGTCATCCCTTAGTGTGTCCTTGACTGATAGCTTCTGATTTGGCCAAAAACTGTGAATTTTTGAGCAATCTGTGACCCGGAAACCAAGAGAAACGAAAGTTTCGTTCTTCAGTGCAGGCTGTGTGAAGGTTGTCTGCATTTCAGCACAGTTCCCGAAGGGGCTACCTACGCTGAAGGTCAAACTGCCTGTGTACCACCTGCGCTGGACCAGTCTTGCCTTGTGCTACTGGGGTTTCCTGCTGTTTCTTGCCCTGTTTTCACTCTTGTTTTTGCTGCCTGTTACCAGTCAATGTGCCTATCTGAAACCAACTTTCCTTGCCACTATTCCGCCTCGGTTGTATAAAGAAACTGTGTTTGTTCTTTGTGTATTTCTTGTATCATTTACAGTTTCCCATAACGAAAGTGAACTAGTCTTGCTGTGACCTCTTAGATCTAGACCTGTGATAAAGTGTCATTTTGATCTTAAGAGTTAGTTTGTTTGTTGTTCATAGCTGATTGAGCTTTTGCTTTCGTCATTTGGTTTGAATTTATATATTTCTAGTGTCGAAACAAGTAAATCTTAAGGTGTCTTTCGATTTTGGACAAGCTTGTTTGCTTTCACTTGAAATTGAATTCGAAATTATACAACAACTTTCTTTTTGTGTCGCACAAACATTAAGAAAGAGAAAAGAAATACCTGCATTGTGCATGTGCATTATGACAGTTTGCATGTTGATTTAGGGGAAAATGCATTAGTGTGTGCTCTATGATCTGTGTGAAAAGATGTTATCTTTCTTTTCCCTCAGTAGTTAAGATTTTCAAAGTTGAAAGATTGAAAAGCTTGCTTATCATCTTAGACTGCATTTAGGAGTGTTATCATACATCTCGTGGTGATCCATAAAGGCAAACTGCTAAACAAGATCAACCTTAAAATAAATTGAATTTACATAACAACGCATTGAAACATAACGCAAACACATAGAGGTCTAAGCTAGAGACGTGTTCCGGCGTCGTTAAACGTGATATCTTAGCGTTGAGTGGTTGGGTGATTCCTCCACGGTGAAGCGATAAGTATCAATATGGACTTGTGCTCCCACGAACCGTCGCGTATATATTGGGAGACCCCTACAGGAACAAATCCTTTATCCATAGGAAACCGTGTTGGCCGCCCTACTGATCGCAATGCAGTGAACACAGCATTCACGAAGATCGACCACTCGTACCGTAAAACGTATTCTGTGGTTTTGCGAAAAGTTTGGCACACCCTCTGCCTAGAACTCCAGAGCAGTTTCTTTTGGCCTTTTTCAAGCTCTATAACTGAAAAAGTCCATCCAAGCATTTGTCACTTCGGGCTCGTTAATACATCGAAGGAGACTAGAGTCATCTTTAGCTTTTTCTCAACTCTTAAAAAGTGAAAAAGCAAGTTGTGTCTAAAGCGTCGTTATAAAATTTATTTTAAACGGAACATAATCACCTCCTATTCCCGCGTTGATCTTAGGTTGAGAACATGGAACGCCCCAACCAAGGAATTCCACATGATGGAAATCCTAGTCCTTTCTCCTCTTGGGGAGAAGTTGGTGCGCCCCACATGGCCACATTGTCGCTTCCAGGACTGACAATTGGCTTGCCAATTTGGCTATTCTCAACCAATGTAGTTCAGAACACCATGGTTCTTGAACAGTCGAGTCAACAGTTAGATGAGTCTAGAGCTGCCCACCAGCCTTCCACTTCCTATAACTCTTCCTCTAATCCTTCATCTTTGCAAGGTAGAGCCGGCAAAATCCAAGCTCCCATGGAGAAGAAGGAGAAGAAGAAGAAGGAGCCTAAGGCGCCTGGGGGAAAGCAAAAAACATCTGACAAAAATCCACACACAGCATAGACCGGGCCTAAATCGCCATGTGTCATATGTAGAGGAGACCACTTCCATAGAGATTGTCCCTGTATTCCCCAGATACTAAGGGACTGGTCCCCTCGGTTGCATAATTCTGGAGCATCAACCTCTGATAGCCATGTTGATTGCTCACCATCAACCAGCGAAAGTGAAGGTTCAAGACAAAGAGGGGGAGCAAGATTCCCCTGCAAAATGTGTAAAGGCGATCACGCCATCCACCGTTGTCCCTTCTTAGACGAAGCGAAGAGAGTTTTGGAAGATCGCCCGGTTTCACCATTGAGACTTCCTCCTGGATACAAAAAACTCGTGCCAAGTCCTTCGTTGGTTGAAAATACAGCTGGCCCGCTCAAGTGGTCAGCTGAAGCGTCAGTCATTGAAAATGAACCTACTGAATCCAGACCAGACGAAAGTCTAAAGGTTGATACGGCAGTTGACCCAGTTCTTCCTTCAGAGGTTTCATCCTCAAATGACACCCTCACTGAAGAGAATAAGGATGACACCATCCAGATTCTTTTCATCAATGCAGATTCTCATGAGCATCAGGGCAATGCGCCCATTCCTTTATCGCAGGAAGGAACATCGTCAGGGTCATATCTGGCCGTGTATTCGGTCCCACCACCAAGCAACCTGGTTGTGTCCTTTGATTGGAACCAACTAGGCAGACCCCGGTTACCAGCCAGTATACCATTCAGAATCATAGTCCAAATTTATAGAATGGTAATGGCTGGAACTATCATTGATGAAGGGGCATCTGTGAGTATCCTTTCCTCTATTGCTTGGAAAGCACTGGGTTCCCCGGAGCTTTTGCCTGAGATAATAAATCTCTCGGGTTTTGATAAAGGAACCAGTCGACCATTAGGGATCCTCCCCAATGTACCTGTTACATTGAAAGGGAAGACCGTTCAAATGAACGTGATGGTCGTTCAAGGACCCTTAGATTATAACCTACTCCTTGGACGAGACTATATATATTGCATGGGAGCTATAGTCTCCTCACTCTTTAGAGTAATGTGTTTTCCACATGAAGAAAGAATGGTCAAGCTCGTAGATCAACTTTCATTTCCGGGATCACGCATCGCAAATAGTCAAATACCAACCCTCAATGGTCTATTCACCCAAGAAATGTCTCCACCCCCAGTCCTCCTTCCCGATGAGTGCAAGTGATTTGGAAAGATGGGACTGGAACCCAGGGGGCATGCATCCTGGTCTGCTTTGGGCAGAGGAAACCTTGGGTATAAGGTAGAATTTCCGCGAAAGAATATGACTAGTCCGTACCCCGTCCGTGGAAGGAAGAGGGGTTGTTCTAGAACAGGATTCTTTTGTCAAAGTTACGTGTTTGACAAAAGAGTCATTCACCCTTGTCTATTTCGATAGACATTGCCGAAGAAAGAGATTGATTTGCGGCAGCAAATAGAACCGTCTTTGGGTAACTAGAAAGAGGCAAGCCTCACCCATTAAAACAAATGTTTTATCGGATAAGTAGGGGCAGCCTTGAAATTGTACTTTATACCTGGGGGCATGCAAACCTTTTGGAGTGCAAGCAAAGAGTGGTTATTTATCTGTTTTTTGGATTAGTCGTTTCCGAACTTGCATAAAGAAAGGATGTGGGGCAAAGGTCAAAATTTTCCAAATGAGGAGCATAGCTTCGTGAGATAAAGCTTCATAAAAAAATAGCTATCTCACTGGAGACATTTCTTATCTTATGACTGGTATATCGAGCAGTTTTACCGCGGAATTTATGCTCGTTAAAAAATAGAAAAGCGAGATCCGAGCAGTTTTAGCACATAGTTCATGCTCGTTAAAAAATAAACATAAGATTGAGCAGTGTTTTGGCGCATTCAAGCTCTTTAAAAAATGAACCCAGTACCGGTAAATAACCATTGTGACCGTAAATTTATTAGCCATAAAAAGCCTTGGTCGTGTTTTGCACCTGCCACCTCCATTCCATTTGGCCGATAGTTCACCTCCATATGATTGTTTACCCATTTTGAGGAATAGCTGCGAAGAGTGATTTCACCTAGCCATCCTTGTGACACTGCCGTGATTGGAAAATTCCAACCTGTACCTGGAATCTGCTGCTATCTCTGTTTATCACTCATTCCTCAAAAGACGAGTCTTCTTTGAGCTCTTTTCATCTGACTCGTAAAATATGAAAAGTTTGCCGAGTTTTGGCCTTCCAGCTCGTTAAAATGACCGGAAGAGCTATCCCTCCTCTAGATTTTAATCTTTTTGGACCTGAGGGATTATTGCACAAAAAGGTCGAGCGCTTGTTTTATTCGACTCGTTAAAATTATCGAAAACTCATCCCTTATGTATTGTTTTATACTTTTTCGGACTTAAGGGATTAGATGACGAAAAAAGAATTTTGGAGTTAACTTTCTGTACCTTTTTAGACTCTCTAAAAATGAAAAGGACCGAGTTTTCCTTGTCGTTAGACTCGTTAAAATGATTAAATAGCGACAAACTTGTCTTTAGACGAGAACGAGTTTCCCTATCGCTAGGCTCGTTAAAACATAGCGATGGGCTTGCCCGAAGGGCAGGTTATAGAACAAGCATATGTTATCCTCCTCAAGCTTGACAAAAATAAAGAGGTACTGGTCAGAAATGACTGGGGAAAAATTGGGAGAACCTCAAAGCTTTAATGGTAGCAAGTCGCTCTTGAACATGACACTTTGTCCTCCGTATCACATCAGGTTGGGTTGTTTCATTCACCGGTCTCATCACCATGGTCTTCGCCAAACCATCCACATTTGGGGTAATGCTACCGATCCATCACATCAGTGTCGTTATATGTTCAAGAGATGTTGTTCAGAAAGAGTCAACCGTGTCCCATCCACTGCCATACATTATCCTTCATCCACCCATGATCGCCACCCTGAATCATAATTCACAGATTGTTTTCACCTCCACTAAAATCATTAGCTCCGTTCCGTGTCACTGATGTGGGATTCATTATGGCCCTTTTTTGACGGATCACTTCTTGTCGACTTCAGCTCATTATCCAAGAAGTTGATCTAGGAACAACCCCCTCAGTACTTTGAAGCTTGCATGCCTCAATGGCAAGTTTCTCACTTCCGGCGACAGGTATACATTAATGACCTTCGACCAGAAGATTTTGCGCGGTGTTCGACACCAAGTCCTTTATTCACACCACGTGAATTGTACTGCAGTACCTTGAGGGTCATTGTCATTATTGGTGATTCATCTCGCGCTTGTTAACGGTTTAAATTATTGACCGGTAATCAAGCGATGTCTTTCCATGTTCGACTTCAGCGTAATTCTCACATGGATCGACTTGTACTTAGAGTGAAGATCGAACGAGTTTTGAAGACCCCGGATCTAGTTTCATCCATCCGGGCTGCGATATATATTCAGGAAATATAAAGACATTTGATATGTACATCATTGCAGCAGATGATCATCCTACTCAAAGGATGATAATTTCAGCAGAGAATTATTGGTCTACCATCAGACAATCGTCTGTTCTATGTACCAAAATGAATTTATAAAGCTGAGCATGGGAATGCCCGCCTCAGCTAGATCATGAAAGCAGAATGAAAAATAATGTATTGTATTGTATTTTATTACAGGGCGCCTCTCAGCGATTGAATGAACTTCGGATCCTCCTGATAAAGCATTTGACCCGATAAACGACCTCATACTTTAGGGGGCAACTGTTATAGACATTTTTTTGCCTTACAGCATGAAGCATGAAATGTCAATAATCTAAGGGATCCAAAGTCCCTAAACATGTTGTTCCTACCCCTAGAGGAACAAGGTCAGCAAACCACAGCACTAAATATCAGTTCTCCACCTGAAAACACTCAAAAACAAGCTAATTCTGGATCATGTCAGCTGCTCCACTGAGCATCTGCGCTGAATGTCAATTGCTCCACTCTGTACCTGCGCTGAATGTCAACTCTAATGAAGGCTACCTGTGCTGGGCGAGATTGGCCAAGTGGCACAGTCATTCTGCAAGGTGTCAAATGCCCAGGAAGCTTCCAAAATGACACTTGGATCAGGGAATTCGCCTTGTGATGAGTAAGAAGATCTAGATCTCCAAGTGGAAGCAAGAAACTCCAAGTGGACTCAAGAACTGAAGTATAACTGAAGTGGGAGAGGACACTAGTCAGCTCCACCAAGCTCAAGCTGACTCATCCTTTCTCCAAAACTCCTATATACAGGGTTCTTTCATGAGGTCTAGGGGGGCTGGAATCTTGTGAATGTAAGGAAGTGTTGTTGGTTTGAGTATAGAACTATTGGGTGATTGCTATGAAGGAGGTGAAGAGGAGATTTCTTTCTGCTGGGAGGTGTTGCTGGATTGGGCCTCTTATGGTTGTAACACTCTCAGAACTTTACTTCTTCCATTAATAAAGCATTTGAGGTTCTTCTATATGCATGTGTCTCTGTGGCGTATTGATGCTTGTATATTTGATTTATTCTAATCCTTGAATCAATTATGGATGTATGCTTCTTGTAGTTTCCTTTTCTTGTGCTTTTGCAGGATCTTTGTGTAGCTGGGCCAGTGAAAGAGCAAGGAGCTGGGAGCAAGCAGCAAAGAGGGAAGATTGGATCAATCATTAGCGGAAGATAACGGTTAGTGGATCTCTCTCTCCTCTCTCTTACATCTCATAAAGAAGTAATCTTGAATAGCTTTGCTTTGATTGTTGCTGAGGTACTATCACCCTTAGAGTGGGATAGGGTCATTCAGTATTGGATACTTTTCCCAACAACACTCATCCACCAAAGTGAGACGAATATTTTGATGGAAAATACGCACAATGATCTGGAAAAAAATCTAGTGGGAAAGGTGAGGAGTGACTTTATTAGCGTTAAAAGAAATGAGATTTGAGCCAGACGGGTCAACTCCACCAATGGAAGACAACAAGTCTTTGCACTGTTGAGGACAACTTAGGAAGACCTCCAAGGCAGACATGACACACGAAGTCTATGCTAGAACTTCAACAATATTGTAGTGTTGAGCAACCCTGGTAGAAGAATTGTGTGTCATCTTTGGGAGAACACCCTTGGGAGGGCGATAAACAAGTTCCATATGCTTATCCAAAGTGAGAGGTCCAGTGGAAGGTAGTGGATTTGATGAGTCCTTAGAGGGTGAACTCGACTCAAGAGCATCATAAGATTTGTCTCATGTAGTCACATTCACATCTTCCTTTCACATGAGTACAGAGGAGTTATGAGAAGATGACCACTCATTGCCCCCTTAAGGAGGTTGAGAAGGTTGAGCAACCATCTATTGCTGGGATTTTGCACGAAATGAATGAGTCAAAACGACATGTTGTTGAGTAGATGGTGGTGAAAGAATCCTATGGACTTCATCCATTCGAGGGCATTCATGAGTAAGGTGGTTGCCTTGACAAATTTTACATGGTAACTTGATGTGACAACGACATTCACTAGTGCCCGCTCCTTGAATCTAAGGGTTGGGTTGAGACTCCTTAGAATTTTGGTTCTTTCGTTTATTCCTCTTATTATTTTTTTCACCACATGATTGTTTGTTGTTCGTTGGGTGAGTGGACTTCACCGTGAGAACATCGGTTGACTACACAAGAGGGGGTGCTTTAGCAGAGCCAGACGCACTTTCTAGGGCTTGATATGTAACAATCACTTACCCAAGTTGGGTAGCAAGATGCCTCATAGAATCAGAAATAGAGCTGATCACGCCATTGGTATTTGGCTCGAGAATTGGTTTTGGAGGGTCAACAGAAGGGCTAGGGGCATTAGGCAACACTTCATAGAGCGTACCTAATTTTGAATAGATGTGATCCAACTGTTGGGTAGCCAAAATAGCTTGTTCGAAAGTAATAACTGAAAACATGGACCTCCTTAGCAATCTAAGGTTAGAGATATCGAATGAACCATTTACATAAGATCTCATCAAGTAACATTGTTCTTACTAACCACTTGCAACGACGCCACTCATGAATATGATTATAGATTAACGCGGCATCATCTTGCCTAAAATTATACAAGAGGTCAAAGTGCATATCATACTGAGTGGGTAACTAGAAGTGTGTTAGGAAAGTTTGAGCAAGCAAGGAAAAGTCACTGTAGGATGCGGTATCTAACTCAATGTACCAATTTGTGGCATCCCCAGTCAATGTACGTTGGAATAAGTGAAGTTTAACAGAATCATGCACCAAAGAATTATATGAACACCACAAATGAAAAGTGGTAATATGCGTGGATGGATTCTCCCAAGTCTTTCCTTCAAACTTTGGAATATCAGATGGTAATTTGGCAGGCATAAGTGGCAACCAAGGATCATGACGGATAGGGTCATTACTCAGTTTCATCAAATCTGGTAAATCAAGAGAATATAAGAAATGATTTTGGAGCTGACTAAATCGGTCATAGGCGAGAGAGGCCTTGACCAACCATGTGGTGCCCCATATAAGGAGTGGAGTGATGTACTTGTTGGTAAAGAAGAGGATTCACCCCGACATAAGACTATTGCAGGCCAAGTTGACAAGTAAATGGAGGTTTCCCCCATGGTAAATATCATCGGAGAGTAAAGGACCTTCTAAATCATAACTGTTGATGGGGTTGTACCCAGGGATAGAAGAAGGACTGCCTTGTGTAGTAGGACTGACATAAGGAGGATACCCTATGTGAGAAATGATACTGGCACTAGGGTTGCCCCCAAGTAAACTAGCCCATGTAGTAAAAGTACTGGTAGGTGGCGCCCCTCCAAAACGTCAACTGTACCAATCCTGTGACATAGTAGAAGCAGTGTTTCCCCCAGGCTTACTAGGGACAATTGGTGATCCCCCCCACATATTACTAGAAGTAACCATGCCTAACTAAGGAACAAGAATAGTTGGTTGGGAAAAATGCTGTGTAAAAATTGCTAAACCTACCAGCTGACTAGGCTGGGATGCCATGGTCAGCATAGGAGATTGTGTGGGCATGAAACTTTTCGAGAAATTTGCAGGAGTAATAGAAGAAATAGGTGGAATTCCCCAAGAAGAAAGAGGTGTGGATGGAAGAGTGGGTATAGGCACACTAAGAGGTGGAAATGATGTCATGGTAGTTGATAGTACTGATGCAAAAGGTATGGACGTCTTAGACTCCATGATAGGGTAAAGTACAAACAAAGGAACATGACTATAGGAAGGTGTGGAACCATCAGGGTTCAACTAAAATAACTCACGTCCCAACGGATCAGTCAAAGGTGGGTTGGCAGGAGTGTTAGAGGTCTTCCAAAGTCTCGATAAAAACCAAATCAGTACTAGAAGGACCAACTATAAAATCCATGACATAGTGGTGGTCTAAGTCTTGAGTGGGTACTCTTCATGTAGGGGTAACAAGTCCACCTTGTTTAGGAAGCAAGTTGAGAATAAGACGTGACCGGCGATGAAGAAATTCAGCTATGGTGGTAACTTTTGATTTGAGTACAATTGTGTCAGTACAAACACCCTAAGGCCAAAATTATTGACTCGGACAAAACATCACACACTAGAAACATCCTAGAAGATAGTGCACGCAAACTAAAATACAAATAAGTAGGCGATGGAATAATTATACTAGCGACCTACTTCCCAGCCCTTTTATCTGTGAACTTGGTGCAAGTGACATTATTAGCTATGGGGCACCCTCCATGAGGGCTGAGAGAGTATGAATAATATATGTCCCAGGTATAGAGAAGACAAACCCAACCCTACACCTATGTATGAGCCCTAAGAAGATAGGCCACTATGGTCACCACATACAATAACATGACCTGGGGGGACAGTGACAGGACAAATCAACATGCAATGGTAGGAAACTTAATCCCAAAAGGAGCTAAGACTGAAACCCCTTTGAGAGGTACCTCCCAAGTGGTTTCCAAGTGATAATGACACCATTTGTATGCGTGGAGATTACGTTATATCATTCCACCTGAAACTAAGAGAAAAGGGTTGTGTCAATTTGCCTAGCCCAAGTGTGACCTCGTGCATAACCCTCTTGTGAGAAGGGCTTCCGAAACTACACTACTGCAAATGGATTTAACTCCCTACTACAAACTACTAAGCTGATTTTGAAGTCTTGGAGAAGTTAAATAACACTCTTATCTCTAAGACCCTAGCCTAAGCTAATGTTGGTGTACTACCAATGAAAGTAAAATACGAATCTAGTCAATTTTATTATCATGTCGATTTTAGTGGTTGTTGTTTACACAAGCGAGATGCAACGTGAAGCTGAGATGTTGGGGACGACTCTTAGTTAGTCACCCTAATGCAACTATATTCAATTTTAAAATTTCAATTCAATGAATGCTAACTATAGGAGGGTAAGAGCCTTCTAACACACCAATGCCTATTATGATGCACCTTTAAATCTTCTTGAATGAAAATTATACCAAATTTTGTGAATTAATGACCCAAAACAAACCAAGAAGGAAAACCAAAATTCTGACAAGAAACCAAATGAAAAGACTTCTAAGCAAGAACACAAAGCACTTTAGAAGCGTCACAACTAGGAAAAACAAAGCCCAATCAATTAAACACACTGAAAGCAATCAAATCGAAAGCCAAAAGTGGAAAGAGGAAATGCAATATCATCAAGCTAGGGTTGTAGTACGATGACCTAACCAAGGCCAATGCTCTACAAAGGTCACAACCAAACCCTAGAGGTAGGAAGGCCTAAACAAGATCAAATGAGAGCAATACATAACAATGAAAACACACTAAAAAGAAATTTCCCAGATGACAGTTGCACAACCAATCACAACACCACCAATTGTGACAAAAACAAACAAGAGAGAGAATAGGTAACTTAAAAACAGGCCACCAGACAACACAAAGGAAACAAAATACCAAAGAGGGATATCAAAGGGATCTAATTAGTTACCAACAACAACAAAATAGATCTGAAAAAAGATCTAGAGATGAGAAAATTAGTCCTCAACCAAAGCACATAAAGAATTATGCAAGAGAAACCTTAAAGAACACAAGCAATGGATGATCCCAACCAATAAATAAGAAATGACTCGGATCTAATAGAGATTAGTAGTGATCAACAACAAAAACAAATAGATCTAGCAACTAGTGGAAATTTTTGAAGAAAAATACCTAAAAAACAAGAAAATAAGCTGAAAGAAAACTCGAAAATAGGGAAAAACAGATAAAAAATACGTTGATTTTTCAATCATCCATATCTTCCTCATACTGTCTCTATTTCAAGTGATTTTTTTCTGAGGTAAAAAATCAAGAGGATTATATATATGTAATTAACTTTACTGAATTATGTATATAAAATAACAAAAGCAAACACAAAAAGTCGTCGCGTGCGAGCACGGAAGAAACACAAACTTTCCAATTTTCAATTGGCCATAACTTCCTCATACAAAGTTCGTTTTCAGCGATTTTTGTTTTTGTTTTGGGGTAAAAAATAGAGAGTAATGTAGTTATATGGTTAGTTTTACTAAATCATGTGTATAATATAATATAAATGAATAGAAAAAATAGTCGTGTGTTAGGGCGGTAGAAAAACGAACTGCCCAATTTTCAAATGGCCATAACTTCCTCATACAAGGTCCATTTTGAGTGGTTTGTTTTTGTTTTGGGGTAGAAATATAAGAGGAATACGTATATGGGGTTATCTCAATCAAATTTTGTATAGAAAATTCCATAATTTGATTTTAATTCCTGGTTTTGTTCTTCTTTCATACAAAAAACAAAAAATAAAACTTCAGATCTAAGATCAACTCAGATATGAAGCAAGTAAAACCAATGGAGATAAAAATGAATCCAAAAAAATATAGATAAATTAATGAGAACAAGAGAAAACCAAAAAACATAAAGAAGAGGAGGAGATCTCAAACAAAGAGCACAAACTAAAAATGTTGTCATTGAAAGCACCAATTCTGTTGTAGCTAAATCTGCAAGGAGATATGCTCCGCGATCTCATGCTCGATTGAGATCACCAGACAGAAAAATATAGTGGCTAATATAATCTAATACTGTCCCCCAATACAAATTTTAGTGCATGCAACAAGCAGTCAAATCTATGGTATAAAGATAAAATATCACACCTGTAATTCTAGCATGTCGGGGAAGGGTTTTGATTTCGATGCAGATCTTGCGCTCCACTCAAGTGATCCAACACATCTGCACCAGATCTCTATTTGTGCACACAAGCACAACTAAACAATGACAACAGTTGATCTTCCTTGGAAGATCATCAGATCGAAGGAAATAGATACAATCATATAACATACTGAACACAAATTCATGTAAGGAAGGGAACATGGATTTTTATTAACCATATAAATGGAACTACATCAAATGTATACCATCAACACATAAAATCCTCTCCTCCAACTTGTAGTATGGTCTCTTCTCCCAAGACAACAGAGCTCTCATGCTATAGTTTGGATCCCCTCCACCTACCCCCTTTCCTCTTGGTGAGATTATAAAGGCTCATTCCATCCTCGAGGAGAATGTATCTAGACACCTAGGGGCTTGAGAATTTAGGGAACTTCTACAATAATGGATCGCTAGCCAACTCATACACATGTGGGTCAAGTTGATGTCCTTGGGAATGGAAAACTATAGAAACATTTTTCACAATTATCAGTTTATTCTCAATTATGAAATAAATATTATCTCATAATTATAATATTTTGGCAAAATAATTATGAGAAATTCCTCAATTATGTAATTTCACCCATTTATTGTGGGATAAATCTCACATAAGTAAACCAAAAGGTGAAAAGGGATTCATTTTAGCCAAACAACTGAGGTAAGTTGATAATGGGTTTCTCTCACTATAATGGAGTGGTAAATAGGGTTATAATAATGTAGAAGGTTTAGGAGAGGGCATGGAACCATTTTCACATTAAGAAGAAGAAATTATAGATTGGTGATATCATGTTGATGTATGCCAATAAATTCTTGAAACACCCTGGAAATTTTCAAATGCATTGGTTGGGACCATATATTATCAAGTATGTCACAGATGTGGGAGTTTTCTAGCCGAAGAAATTGAATAGGGAACCCCTCGAAGGACTTGTCAATGGGATCCAATTGAAATTGTATAGTAACAACAATTCCACCTTCTAGAGTTGATATTTCTATAGAAGAAAAGAAAATTCTTTTTTTGTAACTTTCTTTGTGTTTGCGGGAATTTTGTAGGAGAGGACATCATGACCATAGGAAATAGTGTGAAAGAATTGCTAGAGTAAAAATATCTCATTGTAGTGAATGACTGGTCCATCAAGCACTAAGAAAACCACACAATAAGGAGAATAGGAAATTGAATTAAGATCGCGGTATTGGAGATAACCTGAAAAATGGAGTATAGATGGCAGTCGGTGATAGAAACAAGAACCAAAAAAATGTAGAAAAGGGTGCCAGAAAATGTGTGTGCCACCCATGTGGATTGGACACAATGCAACTGTATTAAAAAGGAATTAAATTTAATTATGGAAAAATATAACCATATCATCAGTGGCTATGTCGAAAGGCTATTGAGATGACTTCAAGCATGAACATAACCATAAAATGGAGTCCCCACTTAGAAATACATAACGTGTGATATCGGCAAAGTTATTATGAGATAGGGCCACAATCGCAAAATTTTATTGCAATTGAAAAGGAATGCAAGACACATAAGTCACAAGAATTTCCACCATCTCTATTTTTGTTGCCTTATATTTGCAAGAGTAGAGATAAAGTTTGAAGTGAAAAACATACAGAAGTTGAGAGGAAAGAGTGTAGTTGGAGAGGAAAGTTTTAGCTTCTAGATATTTATGCCATGGAATTGTCATGAGCTATCAAGAAAGTGAGTAAAAATGGCACCTGTAATGTGCCACCTCCATAGCCAGTTGTAAAACCAAAAACTCATTTTCTAAAAGAGAGAAAATATAAACTATTAACAACTCCAATTCTGCTAGGGGTTATTAAGCATGCTTAGCATGGTTGACAAGTTGAAATACAAAACCCATGATGTTGTAGATAAAAAAAAGTTTCCCAATTTTTTAAGGACAAATACATGACTATCACATCACAACCAAGACATCCACATGTTTGCGAACCACAACAATGGACCATGGGGCTAGAAAAATTAGGTATTTTGTATTTATTAGATATCCCCCATTTTGGTCATAGTAATGAGATGAAAATTTATGTTAAATTTCTTTGGCGTTGTGTACACAATGGATTTATGTGGCTCAATGAGTCGATAGAAATTGATTGACCTCCCATCTCTAGGATTACTAGGTTTCCTATGGCAGGAGAGGATCCAAAATCTCTCTTTGACAAAAAGAATAAAATGGTTGTTGCTAAGGAGGTGATCAAGAAATATGATAATGTTCATAGATAGTGGGGGAATATTAATCTCCTCTATAAATGATGACCAGGTGTAGCTCATTGTGAAACTAATGGCCTGCAAATTGCTAAAGAAATTTTGCAAGGAAAAATGCCCTATGGACGTAGTGGTAGTAATAATAAAATATGTCGCGGATCTGAAAATGAAATGGGAAACCTTCCTTCTTAATCAATTTATGTAGAACTTATTGGAGGAACATGAAACAAATGTAGAGTTCCACTATGTGTGGATGTTAATCCTCGTTTATTTGACTAAATGGGAAGTTCCTTAAGATATTAACTTTCCTGAACTAGACAAGCTATAAATCATCGCACCAATATTTGGATCAATCTAGTATGATTTTGATAAGAAGAGCCAGACGAATACAAATCTTAAATTTTATATCTGGAAAGAAGTCATCAATCATGGTATGTTGAAAGTACCACACATTCTGGTATAAATCGTTGAAGCGTACAAGGTAGTCACAAAGTTTCATGCCACCACTTACTACAGGTATATATATATATATATGCATTCACATACCCCAACAAACTATGTTTAAAGTGCTTATACAAGCTCGAAAATAATGAGGTGTCATAGATAGCGAATGAATTTCCAGAAGAGTGGCGTATACTATCCACTAAAAAACATTTAGAGACTAAGAAAATTAGCATTGGTGCGAAGGAAGAGAGTTGAGACACACAATAGGCATGGTAGACTTACCCACAACAAGAGCAACACCTAGAGCTCCCACTACAAGAACATGAATAAAAGAAACCAAACACACCACAGTGGGACCCAAAAGAAGAGGAATTAGTGCTAGGAGGATAAAAAAGGTCACTTCTGAATTAGTGAAAGGGCATAAGAAAGAAGAGGAAGTGGAAGAATATGACATACTTATACGTACCTTCTCTATCGAAGGAAGACTTAAATAAAATTTCAAGACAAATTAAAGAGATGACAAAGAAGGGAATTTTCCCTATCATCATAGCTATTGAAAATGAAGCCCAAGAGTAGACAAAATTACAAGACCAAATGCAATATTAGTTGGAGTAGATACTTCTAATGATCAAGGAATTCATGGTATCTACTCCTACACCTAGTGTGATAGAGCTAGCTACTACAATATATGAAAATAGTGCACCTCCTACACCATATATCTGACCAGGGTTGTCATCGCCACCCTCTACCTCGATGGAGAGTCTCTACCTAGTCATTCCCCTAGTTGTAAAACACTTTGTGGATATTAATGTCCAACAACAAGCTCAGAAGATACTCAAGGTAAATTTACTTATTTCTCAGTTGCCGATGAATTTTTTACAATCATTGCAACAATTCATTCGGAGAGAAGTATAATTCAAGGAAAATGCGGCATTGGAAGACCTGCTTTAGATCACTAGTGGGCATGAGGTTTTGCAAGCAACACACACACAGCTAGAATAAGCACAATAGGGATTCAAAGAGAGATGGGACACTCTAACTGGCCGTAAAATAATTATATAGTATGATATCGAATGTCCCCATGGAAATTGACATTCCCAGAGAGGATAAATTGTCTAAAATTGAGGAGGTTATTTAAGGCCTCAAATCACAAGTTGAGGAGCTACAGTTGCATATAAATCCCATTACCCTATTAGAGGAAGTAAAAAGAAGAGAATGGGTACATGTAGCCTCTGAATCTTTTGATAGTGCATGAGATCTTAAGCATGAGTGCACAAACTATATGATGTTGAAACATACTTATGGAATAAATTGTAGGATAGTGTTGGGATTAAAGACATTTGTACCATAATACAAATTGTGGAGAAATAGAATGAGGTTATATATAGCAGATTGATATATCTGCCCATGCTAGAATGAAGAGTTTCAATGGTGGAAAATGTGATGTTTGTTAGAAGAATTAACCAATGGACAACAAAATTGCAACAACTAGTTCCAAAAGTGATCCAACTACAGGAAAAATCCAAGCAACTCACGAATGATCTCGTTGTAGTATAGAAAACAGTGCACCAACTCATTGCTGACAATTAACCCTTATTATAAACTACTCCTATGAATGTTGATATCATTACAAATATTAATGGATTGGTAGAGGTAGAAAATATAGTCAAATATATGTTTGAAATTTTGGCAAAAACTGCAAAGGTCCTTTCTTCCATTGGTGCAAAACCATGCTAGAGGGCTCAGGGGAAAGCCATGAATAGTGTTGGGATTTTGTTGGGGCCAAGGAGGAAAAAGGAGGAAAGGGAGGAAAATTTTTATATTTTTCCTAAGTATGGAGAAAATACATAGAGGATGGTGGACACCACATACAAGATGTTGCATAGATGCTTAACGGACCACACAGATATGTGACAAAGGCTGAGAAGACCATGCCATAAATAAAATACTCATTAGTCAACATCATATCCTCTAGTTGTGTAGGTTGGTTTTTTATGGGTAGTGGTGGTGTTTTATCCCAATATGGTCCAAAAATTTGTTGTGACTCAGCACATATGAGGATAGTTCATCAAGGTGAACTAGCTAGGTGAGTGAGCCTAGGATTCTTGGGACCTAGATGTTGAAGATTAAATATTTATAGAGAGTCATTGTCGATGGTAAAAGGCTCAATTCATGCTTGTTTTGTTCTGTTGTCAGATTGATAGTGATTTTATTATATGGTTGTAATAGTTCAACATTCTAGTATTAATTTCTAGTTTGATTATTATAATGGCATTAGCGAGATAGTGTAATATGAATGATGATAGTCTAATTTCCTGTATTCAGGTGTATGGTGCTTTTGTATAACTTGTACTATTGATGTTTGATATGAATATGAAATATCTATAGGTTCTACTACAGTTTCATGGTTATATTGCTTATCTATTTTGCATCAATGATGGGATGAGTCAATGAGTTACAGAGTCCTTGCAAGAATTCTAGTGAATGTTTTGTGTGGATAATATAAGTTGATGTATAATTTAAATAATTGTATCACTATATAAACGCGTGAACTTTGTTTCCTATTTTTTGCATCAAATTTATCTTTGTACTCACACAATGAATTCTTGTCGAATGCTCACTTTTTTGGTTAACCAATGTGTCTAACTTGACCGATGCATGTCGTAGTTTCTTCAGAATATTTTTATTTATGTTGTAACCATGTTTGAATGTACTTCTAGTTAATTAATTTATTTGCGACATATGGAAAGATAACAAGCTTTTGGTGGGTTATTATGAACTAGAGTCATATCTATTTCGCATGTTCCATTGCATAACATTCAAAGGTTCTTCCAAACCCATCAATATACCTCAAGTGAGACCTCACCTACTTGCAAGTCTTTAAAATGTTGGTCAACTCCTGCACGAGAAAAAAGAATAATAATTTTCATTGATCTAAAGATAAAATCAAAATTACATAATTAGAAACATTTTCCCAATGATGAAATTTGAATTATAAGGAATCAATAGCCTCCTATTTGAAACCTACTCTATTACGAATTTATAGCTATCGTTGTAGCAAAAACCACACCAAAGAACCTCTATAACCCCACTGCCCCCTTAACCTTCTCTTCTCTCATGCATTTATACAAAAGAGAGAGGGGGACTAATTGGAACTAACTCCTCCAACTTTGGACTGCCAATTATGGACAAATTTACAAAATATTGTCTTTTGTGCATTCTTGATGGATCTTGGTTGAAGAATGACCAAATATATGATTTCATAAGATTAATTTAACATATAATGATCTGAAAATAGTTGAGATTCATTCCTCTTTCTCATTAGACAATGATTTGGCATGCCTCAAATTTGGGTATTGTTTATGACATTGCATGAATTTGTGCATTTGGGTAGAATGACATTGAAGAACCCAACATATCTCTCAAACCATGTATTTTGGAAAATTTCCCAATCCATACACAATTTTCCAGATTAGTAACAAAACCCATGTTTCCAAATTTTCATATCCACCCTCATTGCCTCAAAAATTATGCCCCAAGTTCACTGTCTAGAAACATTGACCTATAACATTGCTTTAGACTTCGACACTCACACATGCCACCTAAGTGTGATTTGATAAACATAAAATTACATTGAAACCTCAACTTTCAAAACCCATGTTGTTGAATTCCTTCTAGAGTTGCGTAGATATGTCAACCTTCTAGGTTGGAGACAAGACTGCATGCGAGTTAGAAGACCTAGGATAAATAGTTTTTCATTAGAAAAATTAGTTTTTCAATTCCTAGATTGAGATAACAATTTATAGGTTTTATTATGGAATTTTATTAGCTAACAAATTCTACATGAAATCATAGTACCTACAAATTTGATATCTATTTGGAAAGAAATAATAGTGTAGATATTGCCTCATAACATCAACATTCTCTCATCTATGAAATTGATTATGATTTAATTTCAATGTCAATCAGGGAATTCCTACAACATAAATTCTACTTTTTTATTCCTACGTTGACATCTTCAATTCCTTGCAACATAGAACCCAATATTCCACTCTCACCCACCTACTAATAATGAAATCCCTTATGAGGCATACATTAACATTAATCAAAGAATTCCATTGACTATTTCATATATTAAAAACTCATTTCACCCTAATTGAATCCCTTAGTTCATATAATGTAATGTTGATTTTTCACAAAGGAATTTTTTGTTCCCACAGTTTTCCTCTAAATTTTGGGTTTCCTAGGTAGTTAATCCTATTTTCCATTATTGCAATTGTTGGTCGTCAAAATTCTCTACCGAAAAAAGAATGTCAAGGCATTCAATGAAGACCAAAATGGTCTTCCTACTTTTGGTTAAAGGAATGGCCTTCCTTAAGCATAGAAGGAATTTCGTGTACTTATATAAAATTTAGCAATGGTAATCTCTATTTAAAAAAAAAAAAACTCATTTTAGATATTTAAGATTTATAAGGAGAATATGTTGAAAAGCTAGAAACACATGAAATTTTGTTTATGAATAGATACATCAATAACTTAAATTATGATTTTTTAACTATGGGTCTCAATTCATTAATGCATACAACAAAAATAAAATGAAAATATATAACATAATGGAATGACTTGGGATTAAAACAAAAACTATAATACAATAAAATAAATTAAAGGACAAAAAAACTTTTCATATATATATATATATATAGATAGATAGATAGATAGGTGGAAATTGGTGGCCACCTTCCTATTCCACTTGGATCTCCAACATTGTTTTGTTCAGTTTTTCAGTTTCCTTATTTGTAGCACAATTTACTATTTTATGCAGTTTTTCGGGTCCTAAACTTCTCGAGCCTTTTGAGGCCCTAAACAACGTTTTTTGGGAAAACTAAGGCCATCATATGTCACAAACCAATGTTATCCATTCAAAAGTTTTATTCCTTGGATAGATCCTTCTAACAAGGTATTGTGCGCATCAAATGGATATTGTATGCCAAAGTTACGATGCCGAGAAGTTGATGTACCAATTTACCCAAATGGGGCCCATAGTTTGGCATTTCATCTCCTAGGGTTAGGTTTTTGGATGATTAGGGTTTTCCATTATTTCTATATAATGAATAGGCCTTCGAGCCTCATTTTAACACAGTTCAGAGGAATGTATTCACCACATCTCTTCTCATAGATATGCTAGCATCGCCCGAGCTAGTCTTATTTCCATTCTGTTTGTATGGCATATTTCAATATTTGATTTAATGTAATGAAGTGTTATTTCTGCTGCATCTCTGTATTTATGGTGATATCTATAATTTGTTGCACTCTTGTCTAAATCCAAATAAGCGGTTTTAGAGCAGTCTACCCTTTCTCGATTTTTCTTTGCATGTCCCCAATGAGGTTGGGATATAATGTATTAGAGCTTGATCTAGTTGAACCTTTGCAAGATCAGTCTCGCCAACTCCGAAGGCCGCCCATTGGGGAAGAAAAAAAAGATGAGGGAGAAGGAGATGCTATCAAAATATTGCTCAAGGAGGCCCTCGTGAAACAAAGGAACAGGATGATGGATAACTTTGCCCAGATCCTTCAATGGTTGCCCACCAGTGGTGCATCCACATCTAGTAGCCACTCTAGAGGCTCCACTCCTTTTAAGGTACAAGTAAACTTTTACATTCCCATATTTGAGGACCAAATATATGCAGACACTGTAGATAAATGGTTAAATAATCTAGAAGGATATTTTTTTGTTCATGATTTTCCAGCCGGGAAAAGATTACTTTTGCTCTTCTAAAAGCCACCCCCACGTCAAGGACTAGTGGGAACCCTACTATGAGCAGAAGGATTAAAGTACGACCTCACTATTTTCAGTTGCACCCACTTGGAATTCGTTCGGGGACACCATCATGAAGAATAACTACCCTGTCAAGAGCTACGAGGATAAATACATAAAGTGGCCCATGCTGCGGCTGGGAAAGGACCAAGATGTGCTAGATTTTACCAATTTTTTTCATACCCTTCTCATGAAGTTGGGTATCAAGGATTCTGAGAAACATTTGGTACCCGAGTATTGTAGCTTCCTACACAGGTACATTCAATATGAGATGAAGTTCCTGGACATCTCCTCGCTCGGCATGACATACCGATACACCATCAAGATCAAGTAGAAGTTTAAACAGAAGAAGCAAGACTTTGGATTTGCGAATCCGAAGCAAGGGAAAAGTTCCCCCAAACCACAGAACAAATGACAAATCCAAGGTGGGGCGGCCCAAGACAACTTGTCAAAGCCGCAAGAAACTAACAACACCATGAAGCCAAAGAAGGACACTAGAAAGTGGTGTGAGTTACATCAAATCTCCACTCACAACAAAAGCGAGTGTCGAGCCAAGCAGTCACTTGTGACCGAGCTGAAGGCTTTAGAATTAGATTCATGTTCTGACTCTAAGTCAGAACCCGACAAGGGGAATGACAAAGGGAAGCAAATTATTGATGTAGAGCCCAATGCCACCATTTCCACCATGAAGATTTAGAAGGAGGAACCTGAACATCCAGAGGAGGAGAAGTGCCTCTTCCAGTCCCAGATGTGGGTAAAGGGTTCCCAGCTAGAATTCATTGTCGACAACGGGAGACAAAATAGCCTCATTTTAGTAGAGGTCGTGAAGCAGTTGGGCTTATCGATGATAGCACACCCATAACCATACACCATCAGGTTGCTTCACCAAGGATGGGATCTTCGCGTGAGCTAGCAGTGTCACCTTCCATATAGCATCAAGCCCTTCATGGATGAGGTATTATGTGACATTGCTCCCCTTGATGTTTGTGATGTGCTATTAGGCCAACCATACTTCTAGAAGTGACATGTTGCGAATGATTCAAGGCCTCGCACTGTTATTGTTACTTTGGGAAATAAGTTGTACAGGATACCAGAGGTAGCACCACCTACCACCATCTCTTTGGTTACTGAAAAGCAATGCAATAAGCTCATTTCCAAAACCGGGAATTTTTTTCCTGATACAACCTCAGGGAAAGAAGAATATTGTGGCCACGACCTCTAGAGAGGGCCCCTCCACACGACAAAAAAAAATGGATAAGGTTGTGGAGGAGTACGAGGACATATTTACCTCCCTCGCAGGGGTGCCTCTGCACTGCCAGGTCAAGCACTCCATCGACCTGACCCCAGGTGCGTCATTGCCCAATTGACCAATATATCAGTACTCCATTCAGGAGATCGACGAAATCAAGAGGCAAATATAGGAGGTATTGTAGAAAGGTCACATTTGACCTGGTTCGCCACCCTGTGGGAGTCTAATCTTATTGGTACAGAAGAAGGATGTGACTTGGAGACTCTGTATTCACTATCAGGTGCTCAACAAGATCACTGTCGAGAATAGGTACCTGATCCCACAGATTGATGATCTTCTGGACCAACTCAAGGGGTCAAAATATTTCAGTAAGATTGACTTAAAGTCTGGATATCACCAAGTACCAATTGAACCCTCTAATGTGTGGAAGACAACGTTCAAATCCAAGGAGTGCCTTTTTGAATGGTTGGTTATGCCTTTCAGGTTGACGAATTCTCCTGCAACTTTCATGAGGCTGATGGATGACATCCTGTGGCCATTCACTAACTCAATTGTAGTGGCATACTTGGATGACATCCTCATCTTCAACCAGAGTCGGGAAGATCACCTCCACACATCTAACAGGTTCTCCAAACACGGTGACAACACAAGTTGTGTACCAATTTGGAGAAATGTACTTTTGGCATGACCCAAATTCAGTATCTAGGATACATTATTGATGAACGTGGGGTGCATGTGTATCTAGCCAAGATCCAAGTCATTTGGGATTGGCTAGCCCTAACCACACTGACAGAGCTCCACGACTTTCTGGGTCTTTCAAATTTCTACAGTAGGTTCGTGTTGGGGTTCTCTCATATCACTTGGCCCTTGAGTCAAGTCACCAAGCGAGGAGTGAAAGAAGAATTATTTTGGTATGAATCTCAACAGAAGGAATTTGCAGAGTTGAAGCATCGCCTCTGCTATGCACCAGTGCTCACATCATCAAACTTGCAACAACCATTTGAGATCGAGACAGATGCCTCTGACTATGCTACTGGGGCAGTCCTTACTCAACAGGGGCATACAGTGGCATATCATAGTGAGACGCTGTCAAACACAGTCTAGAAGTATCCCACTTATGAAAAAGAAATGTATTCCAGTGTGTAGGCCTGCCGATAATATAAGTATTACATTTTGGTGAAGGAAACAGTCATTCACATAGACCACTGATCCCAGCAGTTCATACAGATGCAATGGAAGTTGTAGAATGATCGCCACCAGAAGTGGTCCACATACCTACAACAGTTCCATTTGGATATCAAGTACAAGAAGGGTAGCACCAATAATATTGTAGACTGCATCTTTCAACCACCAGTCATGGCGTTAACCACCATGCTCAACTCTTTTGCGCACGAGACTTCTGATTGGCCACTTCTCTACAAAAGTGACCCAGAATTCGACCACACATACCAAACACTCTTGGAGGGTCAACAAGTTCCAAATTTTCACCTCTAGGATTCCCTGTTATGCCACCTGGGACACTTGTGTGTTCCTTTAAGTGAGTGTGCCAAGATGATTTGGGAAGCGCACTATAGCGAGACGTTGGGCATTTTTGGGTCGAGAAAATGGTGGCAGTACTGCAAAAGTATTTTGTATTGGCCAATTATTCAATAGGATGTCGGGAAGTACATCAGATCCTGCACTGCCTACACAATTGCCAAACTGACCATCATGAAGTAAGTCCTCTATAATTCATTGCATACCCCGAGTTGACATTGGGAATCCATCTCCATGGATTACATGTCGGGCATTACTTCTATTAAGTATGGAAATGACTATGTTTTTGTGGTCGTCGACAGATTCTCGAAGATGGCCATTATGGCGGCCTACAAGAAGAATATCACAGTAGAAGCCACTACTAAACTCTTTTTTTAATGAGTGTGGGTACACTTTGGTATCCCACAGTGCATCATCTCAGATCAGGACAAGAGGTTCTGATGAGCCTCGATATTGCAACAAGAATGTTGCAACTCCCAAGGTTACTGACTTTAATTATCAGCCCAGGGTTCATACAAATTTAAGAGGTATCGACACTATATGTGTAACATACAATGTGTCCTTCCTTTGCTGTCATGATGTAATGGAGTGCATGTAATGAAGTCAAATCCTAAAATAATTGCAGAAAATGTAATGTTCAAAATGGAACCTTAACCTATTGCAAGAAAGAAAGTACAAGGAATGAGACTCAAATCAAATGCTAAAACACACCATTTTCTAACTAATTGCTAAGAGGCTTTACTTGCAAAACAATGCTAAGTTAAAATGTACGCAATCCTACTATCCTAAGGATGCAAATTCAAACCATCAAACCTTCTACTATTGTGCATGTAAATGAATAAAATAAGCTTGTTTTTCTTTTTGTCTTTTTTCATGTGAGAGTGTGAAAGCTAATCCCTTTTGGTGATTTGGCAGGTGGCTTGGAGATGATGGTGAATGGTCAGAAGGCTTGGGGGACAAGTAGTGACCCTTTTCTAGCTTCCTAGAGGATTTTTCCTCAATCTGACCTCAAAACAGGGTTTCCTATAGGTTGCTACAAGATTTCCTACAAAATGTCCTGAAAACCTACAAGATCCCCTTAAAACCTACATGATACAGCCGAGAGCAAAAGGATGGATGTTGAAGGTGATGGGAAGCTTAAGGAAGGTGGTTTGTGGATGGAATGAGGCAAGGGAGTGCCTAGGACCACTTCAGAACTCAAAATCAAAGTTGGAAGATGGATGGATTTGCTCAAAAATCTTGGAGAATTGTCCTTGTGAAATGATGAAATTGGTGAGGGTTTGGTGAAAGAAAGTAAGGACCATGGGTGGATGAAGTTGGGATGACATTGCTGACTATGAAATATCTTTGTACTCCTAAAACACCTGCACTACATCAAACATTGACATTTATCCAAAAATCATGCAAACAAGAATAATTTCAATTATCTAAAGGAAACAAAATTTCATGAGCTAGCTGTCTACTTCATGCATGAGGAAAACTCTATAGAATGATATAAAACATTGATGAGATCTAATGTAACACTGAAGATAGAAGAAATGGAAATCAAATCCTACTCTTTAAAACTAGAAAAATGTTGACCTAAGAGTGGATCAAGATGGTTAAAATGTTATTTATGGCATGGAGGTCAAGTAGAGGCCTAATCCCAGCTTCAATGATGATTTTTCTCAATTCGGGCTCAAAACAGGCTTTCTTACAGGATGCTATAGTGATTTACTACAGGATGTATAGATTTACTATAATTCATTGAATGACCAAGAAAATCAAATCCAAATTGGATGGGACAAATATTTTTTATTAACTAGGATGTCTTGGGTCCCCATTCCAAGTGGAATCACTAAAAAGGACCTCTGTTAACCCATGCTGAAAAATAGAAAAACATTAATAGTAGAAAATCTAGAAATTTGAGAACTAGTGAGCTAGTAAATCTAAAAAATGCCTAACCAAATCAAGTGAAAATGCAATGGCGTGATTTTTTTTATGAACTATATTTTTTTTGTGATCTAATGCAAGTGGAATCAGCTCGATTGAAGCTCATTAGCATGCTCTAAAAAATAGTAGAAATTTATTGTTCTTTGCCACAAAGGAGTTCCAAAAATCTAGATTTGGGAATAAGAAGACTAATCCAAATAGCTCAATGAGTACTATGAACTTATAAAGCTTTTCCAAGGATGAAATAATTATTTTTATCCTACAAAAGAATTTTCATTAACCATTTAACTCAATCCTACAACAAGAAATCATTAATCCTAAATGCAGAAGTAGAAAGAAATAAAAACTAGAGATGCATGTAAATAAGCAATCAAAAGAAGGAAAGAAAATGATACAAAAGGGCTCTGAGGTTCCTAGGATGGCCAAGCCCAAGGAAAATCAGAGACCGATGGAGGAGAACAAGATTTAGAAGCTGAACATGACACCAATCTTCATTATTTTCTTCAATACAATTACATCCCTGCAAGAAAATGCAATGGAGTTGCAGAAATATGAGTTCTCTCCACAAGAACACTAATAAAAACCTCCCTAGAGGAAGATTCGACTTGGTACTTATACAAAATGATGAGGAATCATTCCCCGTGAATGGAGGAAGCTTCCCCACAAAAATCCCTTGATTAGTGGATCTGGTCCCTAATACTAGGAATCTACATTAAACAGCATGGAACACATTCCTAGATTTTATAAATCATTGGAGTTCCACAATCTGTGTCATGCAAATTCGACTTGGTACTTATATAAAATGATTAGAAATCATTCCCCATGAATGGAGGAAGCTTTCCCCACCAAAATCCCTTGATTAGTGGATCTAGTCCCCAATACTAGGAATTTGTATTAAATGGCAGGGAACACATTCCTAGATTTTCTCAATCATTGGAGTTCCACAATCTGTGCCATAATTCCATAATATCTTGTTGATTTATTATTTATTATTGATCCTCTTGTAGTAGGGAAAAATTCCCTAAAGTATCTCCTCCTCCAAATCTTCATAATCTGCCCAATATTCTCATAATATTCCACAAAAATAAATAATATTAGGCACAAATACGCAATTATTCATAAACCTTCCTAATGAATATATTAAAGTTAAAAATACATTACCTAATGCAGAAACAGAGGTTTAATGTGCTGAAGCATGGTCATAGGCCTTAATTTATGTTTTAATTTAGGGGCATGGGCCTTCGTTTATGTTTAATTTATAGGCCCATCATTCCCCCCTGCTGAAAGTGTTACTCATCCTCTGAGCAACTTAGTGACCTCATTGTACCTCATCCATGGCCCTCGTGGCCTCTCTCTTGTGCATTAAGAATATTGGCTGCAAGTTCTACAAGGACAAGCCCAAAAACATATTTGTGCAAATAAAAATCATTGTTTCTTGAGACCATTAGCTTGCCTTCTTCCCCTTATTCAAGATGGGTTCTTGAATATTTTTCATTTTTTCAAAATCTTCCACACCCTTATCAACCTTTTGCTACCTTTTTCCACCATTTGGACACCTCTAACACCTTCAAGATGCATTTATATGAGAACCAGGACATCTTGTAGTAATTCCTGTCAAACCTATAGGAAACCTACACGAAACCAATTTGGAGTATAAATGATAGTCTAAGGTTAGGACAAGCCCTCAACTTGATGCCCATGCATTTCTTCCATTTTTAAGCCCTAGACAAAAGCTAGAAAGAGATTGGAGACCTCTTGGAACACTTCTTTCCATCACTCTAGTTTGAGTTCTATTTTAATGGTGAATGCCTTATTTATTTTTGTTGCCTTCTTCATCTCTCTTGTGGCCTAGGTGATTGCCTAATGGCCTTGGAGTTCTTTTTTTTATTAGGTCTCTCTTAGGCACTACCATTTTGGGTTTTAGCAAAATTTGTTCCTTTCTCCCTTCTTGTAGCAGAATTCTTCCAGCCTGTAGTAGTCATTCATTCTTCCTTCCTGTAGTAGTCATTCATTCTTCCTTCAAAGTCTTCTCACTATATGGGAGTGATGAGAAATGATGTAGAGGGATTGGATGATGATGTTAGGGCTGGAATGTAGTAGTGTAGTTTTGTGAAAATGGAGAGGATGCTCTGTTTGCTTCTTTTTTTCAAGAATGAAATGGGATCGATGAATGATGAATAGATAGGGAATATGAAGTGGATGGAGGGCTTGGAGTGTTGTGGTGACTTTGCCTTTGCAAAAATTTCTTCTTTTAACTATTATCTTCATTCCTTGAAATAATCACCCTTCATGATTTGGCTTTTCAACTTTGCATGAGTGAAGGAGTGAGCTACAATTAACTAGTTGAAGGCAGCTGAGACTGTTGACCCATCCTTATCTTATACAACCTCATCTCTCATGCATTGACAACAAATTTCTAACTATAATATGCTCAAGAGAAGAGGTTAAGAATATTGCATACCTGTACCTACCTAATGGTTGTTGGTGAGACATGCATGTTGTTGCTGAGTTGATGTTGATGTGCAAGTGTTGGATGGTGATGCTGATGATCCTAATGCTGCTACTAATCTCTGGAGGAGCTTATTTAACCTCTGGATCTCCATGTTGAAGCCAACTACAAATCTCTAGCTACTTCATCATCATATCCCCTTAGTTTTTCAAAAAAACCCATCCAATTGTGCCTTGTGAATACCTATAGTAAAGGAGGGTGTTGATGAATCCTCATTTTGTTGACAGGTTCCCCCTGTCATTTTTCTCTGATGGATGGAGGTTTGTATATGTCTGATACCAAATTTAAAAATTATGTGTATACAATTCCCCTAGATTGCAACATTTTTAAATAAACTAGAAGGATTTTCTATATTCTTTTCACTTGGAAAATGTGGGAAAGTATATAGCCTACCTCCTTATCACTGCTTCATGAAGCCAACCTCTATTTTTCCCTTTTAAAACTGCTCACTGCCAATCCTATAGGTGTTGTTCTGTATCCTGTAGGATCCTGTAGGTTTTCAAGACAACGACTTGTTTTGTCCATATCTCCCAAACTGTAGAATGGATTGACCTAAAACTTTCTAAGCACATTTCCATCATCATTATGCACCTCCACATAAAAAAAATTTGGTCAATGGATGCATGGATCTCGATAAAAACTAAAAATGAATAAAGGTGATGGAGTTCGATTTCTTGGAAACCATACACTGGAATTTTCTGGGCATGTTACCATCATCCATATGCATCTCCCCATGAAACTGATTTTTAAATGGATGCACGGATATCAAGAAAATGCAAAAATGGTTGTAGGTGATGGAGGCTGATTTCTCAAAAATTGTGCACTGTAATTTGCTAAAATTGCTTGAGCATGTTACCATCATCCATATGCATCTCCCCCTGAAAAAACTTTGCAAATCGATGTATGGTTTTCAAGTTTTGGTAAAAACAAATTTCTGCTCTATGCATTTTTGTATCCTGCAGTAAAACACAACATCCTGTAGTTTTTTAGGACAACAAGCAAACTGAATGGTATAAGCTTGAGAATGATGGGTGGATGGTGAAAATATATGAGGGTGATGGATTGGCATGGCCTTGGCCTTGTTGGAGCATTTGAGCAAAGGAGAAGAAAGTCAAAATTTGACTTCTTTTGACTAGGCTTGACCAATTTTCCTTTTGGTACCAACTTGTTCTTGTTGCTTGCAGATGTTGGAAAGTACATGCATTCATCAAATAGATGCATGGAGCAAGGATTTCTTTTCTTTTTTTTTCTCTTTTTTTTTCTTCTAGGCCTACTAGCTGCCTCAATGAGGTTTTCGACTAGTAGGTCTACCTAGGTGCCTCAAAGGAGGTTTTTGATGACAGAAAAAATGATGTGTAGGCTTGAGATGTACGATTTGACATGTACCTGAATTTGAGAGATCAAATGATTTGACTTTGATGATATCAAGCACAATTGAAAAAGAGAGTGTTGTTGTAACTTAGTGACTGTCTGGAACCATATTTCAATATAGTTTTGATGCCCCTAGTCCACTTGCTGATTTGGATCATCTTGGATGTCTTCTTCTTCCATGACCTTCAAATCTTCCTCTTTTTGTTGATTGTTCTCTTGAACACATGGAGGATTTGATGGTAACCATGAGGGAGCTTTCTCGATCTCTGATTTTGTTGTCTACTCTTCATCAAATGTAGCCCATGATCCTTTGGTATTCTCATTTGAATCTTCTTCTTATAGATGGGGTCCTTCAATGATATCAAGATAATCTCTTTTTTGCAATACTCTTCCTGAGCTATGGTGAATACCATTGATCTCAAGTGGATATGTTTGGAAGTGTTGTACCTCAGCATTGTAAGTGGGTTGAGGTACTTCAAGGTGTGGGTTTGGAAATGGTTGTACAGGTAGTTGAGTGGGAGTGTATATTTGAGATGGATGTTGATGGGGTTGTGGTTGTGGTGGAAATGAATTGCAGGGATAACATGGAGCTTGTAATGGAGGATATTGAGGAAAATACTAAGGATATTGTGGATTACTCCCATAAGTTCCTTGCCAACCTTGTTGCAAAGATTAGTTTTGGGGTTGAGATGGCCAATGTTGCCAAGGAAAGGTTGTGTTCCAATTACTTTGAGGTGGATATGCATAACCTTGAAATTGTGAATTAGGCTCTTGCATCATACTAAGCTGAATAGGTTGCCATGATCGTCTTGGAGCTGCATAACATCGTTGCTTTGAAAATCAAATTGCTCCATTTTCCTCTTGGTGAACTTCCTTAAACCTTGGTAATGAGGAGCAACATTTAACATCGTGTGATTCTGCATGGACAACACAAATGTCTTCTTTTTTCTCATTTTGTATTCTTAACATTTCTACTTGTTCAGTTAGATTGATAAGAATTTTTGTTTTAAAATCATCAAACAAATTTCCATGTTTAGCTTGACTTACCAATCTTGATGCTGATTTACCTACTCTTTCCCTTCCTCTTGATATGTGTTTGCATGTTTCAAAAATTTCTTCAAATGATAATTGGTATACATCACCTCTACTCATAAGATCAAGGAGATCAATCCACTCATCCCTAATTGTTCTAAGTAAGAGGGTTTTTAGTGTATCGGATCCAAAATGATGTATTTTTGCCCTCTTAACATTATACATGAACCTTTCTATTAGATCTACTAGACTCTCATATTCTTTTTTATCCATTCTAAACATTTCTTTTTTAAGGTCATGATCTTTATATTTTTCTAGAAATATATTTTGCATATCATTCCATGATATTATTGAATTAGTCCCTAAACTCATGAACCATTTAAGAGCTCTATCCTTCAATGTTGCTGGAAACAATCTTAGTTTTTGAGCTTTTAATAAGTAACCATAAGATCTACAAACAATTTCAAATTCAAAGAGAGAGGTTTCCAGGTCCTCTGACCTTAAACCATGAAATTTTGGAAGAAAAGATGGAGGGATGCTCTTCATGTGCACACTAACATCAATATCTTGAATGGGAAATCTGAGAGGATCTTCCTCATTGTCATCATCTCCATCCATTTCTTCTATATTCTTTATCATGTTCTTCTTCTTCTACCTGCAAAAATGAATGGTGATGTGGCTCTTACTACACCACGTGATCAAATTGCGGGGGTGGGTTGGTGTTGGAGATTTTTGTGTTTTTGTTTTTATGATTGCATGAAAACTATGGTGCAATGCAATTTTCTATTTTTGAAATGAAATATGCCTAATGAAATTATTTTTTTGTTTTTGCAAAAAGTAAAAAGAAATGAATCAACTAGGGAAGAAAACAATCCATACTTTCACACCTCCCCGGAAATGGCACCAAAACGTGATGAGCCTCGATATTGCAACAACAATGCTACAACTCCCAAGGCTACCGACTTTAATTATCAAGCTGGGGTTCGTACAAACTTAAGAGGTATCGGCACTATATGTACAACATACAATGTGTCCTTCCTTTGCTGTCATGATGTAATGGAGTGCATGTACTAAAGTCAAATCCTAAACTAATTGCAAAAAATGAAATGTTCGAAATGTAACCTTAACCTATTGTAAGAAAGCAAGTACAAGGATAAAGACTGAAATCAAATGCTAAAACACACCATTTTCTAACTAACTGCTAAGAGGCTTTGCTTTAAATGAATGCTAAGTTAACATGTATGAAATCATATTATCCTAAGCATGCAGATTCAAACCATCAAACCTTCTATTGCTGTGCATCTAAATGAATAAAATAAATATGTTTTTCTTTTTATATTTTTTCATGTGAGACTGTGAAAGCTAATCTCTTTTGTTGATGTGGCAAGTGGCTTGTTGATGATGGTGAATGGTTGGAAGGCTTGGGAGACAAGTAGGGATGCTTTTCTAGCTTCCTAGAGTCTTTTTCCTCTATTTGGTCTCAAAATAGGCTTTCCTACAGGATGTCCTGAAAACCTACAAGATCCCTTGAAAACCTACATGATCCCCTAAAAACATACAGGATACAGCCGAGAGAAAAAGGATGGATGTTGGAGGTGATGGGAAGCTCAAGGAAGGTGGTTGGTGGATGGAATGAGGCAAGGGAGTGCCTAGGACCACTTCAGAACTCAAAGCCAAAGTTGGGATATGGATGGATTTGCTCAGAAATCTTGGAGAAGTTTCCTTGTGAAATGATGAAATTGGTGAGGGTTTGGGGAAAGAAAGTGAGGACCATGGGTGGATGAAGTTGGGATGATGTTTCTGACTATGAAATCTCTTTGTATTCCCGAAACACCTACACTGCATCAAACATTGACATTTAACCAAAAATTATGCAAACAAGAAAAATTTCAATTATCTAAAGGAAACAGAACTTCATGAGCTTGTTTTCTACTTCATGCATGAGGAAAATTGTGTAGAATGATATAAAACATTGATGAGATCTAATGTAAGACTGATGATAGAAGAAATGGAAATAAAATCCTACCCTTGAAAACTAGCAAAATGTTGACATAATTATGGAGAAAAAGGGAATTGTCTTGATGGCATGGAGGTCAAATAGAGGCCTAATCCCAACTTCAATTATGGTTTTTCTCATTTCGAGCTCAAAACAGGCTTTCCTACAGGATGTTATAGTGATTTACTACAAGATGTACAGATTTACTATAATTCATCGAATGACCAAGCAAATCAAATCCAAATTGGATGGGACAAATTTTGTTATTAACTAGGGTATCGTAGGTTCCCATTCCAAGTGAAATCACTCAAAGACACCTGTGTTAACTCATGCTAAAAAATAGAAAAACATTACTAGTTGAAAATCTAGAAATTTGAGAACTAGTGAGCTAGTAAATCTAAAAAATGCCTAACCAAATCAAGTGAAAATTCAATGGCGTAAATTTTGTTATGAACTAGATTTTTTTTTTGAACCAATTCAAGTGGAATCAACTCGATTGAATCTCGTTAGCATGCCCTAAAAATAGCAGAAATTTACTGTTCTTTGCCACAAAGGAGTTCCAGAAATCTAGATTTGGGAATAAGAATACTAATCCAACTAGCTCAATGATTACTATGAACTTCCAAAACTTTTACAAGGATGAAATAATGCTTGTGATCCTGCAAAAGAACTTTCATAACCATTTAACTCAATCCTACAACAATAAATCATTAATCCTAAATGCAGAAGTAGAAAGAAATAAAAAGTAGATATGCATGTCAATAAGCAGTGAAAAGAAGGGAAAAAAATGATACAAAAGGGATCTAAGGTTCCTGGGATGGCCAAGCACAAGGAAGCTTAGAGACCTATGGAGGAAAACAAGATTTATAAGCTGAACATTACACCAATCCTCACTATTTTCTTCAATACAATTACATCCCTGCAAGAAAATACAATGGAGCTACAGAAATACGAGTTCTCTCCACAAGAACACAAATAAAAATCTCCCTAGAGGAAAAATTAACTTGGTACTTATACAAAATTATTAGGAATCATTCCCCATGAATGGAGGAATATTTCCCCACCAAAGTACCTTGATTAGTGGATCTCGTCCCTAATACTATGAATCTCCATTAAATGGCTGGGAACACATTCCTAGATTTTCTCAATCATTAGAGTTCCAGAATCTGCGCCATGAAAATTTGACTTGGTACTTATACAAAATGATTAGGAATCATTCCCTATGAATGGAGGAAGATTTCCCCACCAAAATCCTTTGATTAGTGGATCTGGTCCCCAATACTAGGAATCTGCATTAAATAGCAAGGAACACATTCCTAGATTTTCTCAATCATTGGAGTTCAACAATCTGTGCCATAATTCCATAATATCTTGTTGATTTATTATTTATTATTGATCCTCCTGTAGTAGGGAACAAGTCACTAAATTATCTCCTCCTCCAAATCTTCATAATCTGCACAATATTCTCATAATATTCCCAAGAATAAATAATATTAGGCACAAATATGCAATTATTCATAAACCTTCCTAATGAACATATTAAAGTTAAAAATATGCTGTCTAATGCAGAAAGAGAGGTTTAATGTGCTGAAGGATGGTCATAGGCCTTAATTTATGTTTTAATTTAGAGGCATGGGCCTTAATTTATGTTTAATTTAGAGGCCCATCAGGTTCCTTGGTACATTTTGGTCCAATCCCTAGTTGATGTTGGACACCAAGCTCACTAAGTCTACAACTTTCCATCCCCAAACTGATGGCCAGATAGAGGTTGTCAATAGGATGATCGTACACATTTTTCACATGTACAACTCAAAGCATCCACGCACATGGGATGAGAGCATGCGATGAGAGCCTCACCTATGTCTACCACAACTATAACGAGGCTCTCCACAGCTCGAATGGCCATAGCCATTTTCAGGTGGGCTCGGGATTCCAGCCACTATGTCCCATTGATGTGGCGATACCATTTGCAGCTACTCAAGCAAATTTGGATCATATCCAGTCTGTAGAAATTTTGGCTGTAGATTAACCTGATAATGCAATATAACTAAAGAAAAATACTTTAATCTACTTCTACAATCAAACTTGCGGAAGCTTGATAGATTTCAGCAAGAGCAAGCTGAACACATATAACTAGAAGCAGAATCAATGCACACGAAACACAGAACAATACTCTGGGGAAAGCGTCAGCTAAAAACCCCGCTATCTGTATTATCATACAAGTGAAGATATATCAGGATTACAAAAAGCTTTAGCTCTCACAGCTAACCAGCTCTCAGTACAATCCCTCACAGATGCTCACAGAAAAAATAGACTACTCATATGCCTTCTCCTTTGCCCTCCAAGATCCTATTTCCTTGCGTTGTTTCTCCTGGGTGATCCTGCTGCTACCAAGTGTAACACTAATCACTCACACTGATCTCACACCCTGTAAAACTGTGCAATACTCAAGGAATGAATTCATTCTGCATGCATGAGTTTTGTTTATAGGAAAAATCATGCAACTGATAGTACACTGTCCATATCTTTAATCACAACTAGGTCTTTCTCAGAAGAGACATGCATGAGTTACTGATGAGAGAATCTTTAGTTATCTGGAGTACACTAGTTGGATGCATGCATGCATTAACTAACTGAACTCACAATTAGTTCCTCAAACTATTTGGAACTAATTTAACTGGACTTAACTCAGTAAACTGAGCTAACTAATTACAACTCAAATACAACTCAATATTATCTCCTTAATTAAGGGATCCTATCTTTAATTTAAGGGATAACTTTTGCATGACTTCACAAAGACTTCTAGCTTGAATTTCTCCAACTAATTAACTCAAGATGGATTAATTAATTATTTTTCAAGCAGCTGGTGAGATTAAATTCAAATTTTAATTCTTAATTTTAATTCAAGGACAAATTAAAATTATAATATTCTTGTTGCCACATTTCAACACTCCCTCTCAACAAGAAATGGATTATCTACCACCCTGATCCTGTCTCTATGGAACTTGAATTTACACTTTGACAATGCCTTTGTCAAAATTTCAGCATCTTTCTCCTCGGTCAAAATAAACTGCAGTAACATGATTCTCTTCACTACACAGTCTGTGAGATGATGATACCAGATGTCAATGTGTTTGGACCTATCATGAAATATTGGATTCTCAGGGAGTTTGATACAACTTTGATTATCACAACAGATCACAGTTGGATCCATCCTCTGATCAAACAAACCAGCTAGAATTTTCCGCATCCAAATGGCCTCACATGTTGCGTACCTTGCAGCCATGTATTCAACATTTACCGAGTTGAGTGCAACTAACCTTTGTTTCCCGTTGTACCAAGAAACTGTAGCTAACCCAGGGTTGAAATCCCTCCTAATGTGCTCTTCCAATCTGATGGACTCCCTACCCAATCTACATCATTGAAGCCATGTAGCTTCACTCCCTCTATCCGTTTGTACCATAATCCATACTGAGATGTGCCTCTGAGGTATCTCAAAACATGCTTTTCCACCTTCCATAACATCTTGGTAGGCTGAACCATCACTTGACTCAGCTGGTTCACTGCATAGCACAAATCTGGTTGTGTGTTCACTAAGTACATCAGTGAACCCACAAACTTCCTGTACATAGTAGCCTCTACTACTTCTCCTGAAGTAGAATCCTCCTTCCTCCAGTTACCTGCTAGAGGAGTCTGCACGGGCTTGCACTCTCCATGTGGAATCTCTTGAGTATCTCGTTGGCATAATTTCCTTGAGACACAAACAAATTCCCATCCTTCTGCCATACTTCCATGCCAAGGAAGTAATGCCTGAGACCCATGTCTTTCATCTCAAATTCTCATGCAAGGTCCTCCTTGCAAGACATGATCAACTGATCATCACCTGTCAATATGAGGTCATCAACATAAAGCACAATGATCAACTACTTACCTTTCACCATGATGTGGTATAGGTTCGCATCCACTTCACTCTTTGTGAATCCCAGCCCGGTGAAGTAGTTTTCGGTGCTGGTGTACCAAGCACAAGGTGCTTGCTTTAGCCTGTACAAATCTCTCTTGAGTTGGCACACATGCGACTCACGAATCGAAGGTCTCAAAACCTTCCGGCTGCTCTATGTACACCTCTTCCTCAATCTTGCCATTGAGGAATGCAGTCTTCACATCCATCTGATGGATCTTCCAACCCATCTGTGCTAATAGTGTCAACATCAATCTCATAGGTGAGTACCTTTCTACAGGAGCAAAAGTCCCATCATAATTGATCCCCTCGACCTATGAGAAACCACGGGCAACAAATTTTGCCTTATGCTTCTCCACACTACCACCAACAACTTGCTTTACCTTGTAAAGCCGATGGGAACTCACAACTAACTTGTTCTCGGGTCTTGGAACCACATCCCAAACACTGTTATGAACTATGGAGTCATACTCCTCCACCATAGCATCAACCCAAATCAGCTGTTGTACTGCTTCCTCAAAGGAATATGGCTCGGTCTCAACACATTCCCCAACAAGGGCCATGTATCCAGTGTACCTCTTAGGTGACCTCCTCTTTCTCTGTTGAGAAGATGGTTCTCCCACATTCTCTCTCGCATATGACAATAATCTGTCAGCTTCTCTTACGCGCTTTTTTCCATCTCTGGAAGACTCTGCTTGATTGGATGTCTCCAGGATGTCTCCACTCCTGGAACCTCTGCATGTGGCTACTTCACATTAGTCTGAGGCTCCTCCTTCTTAGGAACCAATAGTTGCTCCATAGCTTGTAGTTGGAGCTCCCTCTAAAGGGAAACTTGCATGACCTTCTGCTCATCAAACTTGAGATCTCTGCAAACCATTGTCCTCTGACTGGTAGGCAAGTACACTTGATAGTTGTGGGGTGTATCAGTGTACCCCACAAGTATCCCCAACTCGGCGGTCAGCTCAGGCTTCTTTCGTGCATCCCTTGTCACATGGAAATATATCAATGAGCCAAAGATCCTGAAGTGACACACATCTGGTCTCTTACCGGAGAAAGCTCCCTCTAGTGTCTTCATCCCAGGTATGCAATGCGGTCTTCTATTCTGCAAATAGACCACTCTGTTGCATGCCTCAGCCCACAAATGAAGTGGTAGGCCTTGGTCATGCAGCATTTCCCGTGCTGTCCCTATAATAGTTATGTTCTTCCTCTCGGCCACCCCATTCTGTTGTGGGTTATGAGGTGCCATCAACTCTCATTTAATTCCTTCTATTGCATAGAAGTCCTTAAACTTTTGAGAGACATATTCTCCACTGTTGTCACTTCTCAAGACCTTGATCTGCTTCCCTAATTCTTTCTCAACCAAAGCTTTGAACTCACAAAACTTTGAGAAGGTTTGGTCCTTCTTCTACATGAAATAAATCCAGCATTTACGAGAATAATCATCAATGAAAATCACATTATACCTTTGCTTCATTGTGGATGTCGTCAAGAATGGTGTACACACATTAGTATGAACTCGCTCTAAGATTGCTTCTGCTTAACTATCTCGATCATGAAAGGAAGACTTGGTGTACTTTCCCAATGTACAACCTTTACATGTGCCAAATTGTTGAAGTTTACCTTTGGGAAGTCTTGTAGATATGTGCTGCATTATCTTCAAGGCCTCATGATGAAAATGGCCCAACCGCTTGTGCCATAACTTGCCAATGTCTTGGCTTTGCACCAATTCCACTTTCGAACTCAATGCTGCATAATCATCTACCTCTAGTTTATAGAGATTCTTCACCCGAATCTTGATCCTTTTGGTCTGAACCGTGGCTATGTGTCTTAGGAACACTTTTCCTTATTGAAGACAACATCATAGCCCTTGTCCTCCAATATCGTGATAGATACCAAGTTCTTCTTCAGTCCAGACACATACTTGACATCTGTCAAGGTGAGAGGAGCTCCATGCTCCCTCTAAAAGGCAACTGTGCCCACTCCTGAAACACTGTACTTTCCATCATCACCCATCTCTATGCACATCTTGAGGTCTTTCTCCTCCAAGGTACTAAATAAACTTTTATCATTGGTCATGTGGAATGAGGCTCCACTGTCAAGATACCAAACACAACCCACCATCAATGACACCATGCATGCGATGAGGGTAAAGTCCATTTCGAACTGAGAGGCTAATGCCTCACCTTCTGATCCTTTCGAGGATCCCTTCTTGGACTTCTTCGGTGGCCAATTAGTGTTGGCATTATGCCACAGGTTTGGCTCTATGACATAGGTGTTTTCCTTGATGGCAAATCACTTAGATGGCAAATCATTGTTCAGGCTCTCAAAATGAAAGAAAAAGAGGTATACGTAGGTTTCCTTTGATGAAGTTTCATATACACGCAGGATTGCCGATCAAAAGTCACGTACGCGTATGCACGAACTTTCATGCACAAAAAAACGTGTACATGTGGGAAAGCTTATTTTTAGGACCATGGTATTTGGACCTATGGTTTTGGACTTTGGTATTGCGTCTGAAGTATTGAACTGAGGTTTTGGGTCCCTAGTATTGGTTCTCCATGGTTTTGGACCATGGTTTGAGTAAGGCCTAAGACTATAAAAAGGAGGAGATCATTTGGTAAAGGTATTGACTTAAGGATTGAATATCTAATGAAGAGCAAGATTTGGAATACTGGTGATCGGTTTATGGTGCATAGCTGAATTTGAATCAAGGAGGAACCTTAGCATCAGAAGATGGATAAGTTCTATTGATGGGTCAAAAATAAAGTCTTGAATAGTAGTATCTTTGTGTGATTTTGATCTGTTATATTTGGTGCATGACTTGATCTATAAATATGATAATCTGGGTATAACTGATGTCTGAATATTTGAAAGAGTGAATTATCTTTTATAGATCTGTACGCAGGTTCGACACATCAGAGGTGCGTATACACGCTGGTTCAATGAATCAAAACAGCATATACGATGGTTGGCCTTAATATAGAAGTGTATGCACGCAGGTTCCTGCATATTGAAGTAGTGTACATCTCTTGAAATATGTTTTAGCTACTTTTCTTTATTGCTGCAGTGTTCTGGGTTCAGAATTGGTGTCTGGTTACTGTTATTGTTTTCTGGGTAGAGCATTCAGAGAAGAGACTATTTGATTCAGTTTGTTTGGTGCAAAGGAGATTGGTTGATGTAGATATATTTAATGTTTGATTGATGTTATTCATGGATCCAGTCTGAAAATTTATGAAACGTCATCCCTAGAAGAAAAGAGAAGGTTGTATCCTTCTGTAGGTCAGCACCTACGTACTAGTACCTCAGCTAGTACAAGAGATAAGGCGGTTGTAGCTCCCTTCCAGGAGAAGCTGGAGAATGAGAGAAGGTTGTTGCCTTCTGTAGGTAGCAGCCTGCGTACTGGTATAAGACTGCACCAGTACAAAATCATTGTAAAAAGAAGTTTCTAATTAAAAGAAGATAGAGACGAATTGCAGCAGGTGGTTTTCACCCACATTGGGTTTCAACCTTATATCTGTGTGTCCATGTGTGTCATCATCTGTTCTATTTTACTGCTCTTATTTACTGTTCTTATGATTAATGAAGACCTGATGCACTGATTAAAGATCAACAATTAATGAATCTTAAGTTTTCTGATATACGTTGGTTTCTTTAGACACAGTAGCGTATATACGCAGTTTCCCATAGCTGAAGTAGCGTATACAAATATGATTGTGAAATGAAATATAATTGATTTAGTAATACTGATTCACCCCCCTTCTCAGCATTATTTCCAACAATTGGTATCAGAGCAGGTCCTTCAGAAGAAGCTTGATCACTTGAAGGAAGATCTATCACCATGAGCAACTACAAGAAAGAAGCATCGATCAGGCCACCAATTTTTTATGGAAGCAACTTCGTCTATTGGAAGGTAAGAATCACGGCATATCTTCAATCTCTTGGTACATAAATCTGGGATATCATGGAAACAGGATACACATTTCCATCAGCAACTCCTATAGATACGGCTGGTAAGGAGCAGTATGAAACAAATACAAAGGTTGTCAATACTCTATTACGGAGTCTATCTCAATCAGAATTCGTCAAGGTTATGCAGCTCAAAACCGCAAAAGAAATATGGGACAAGATCATTCTGAGCTATGAAGGAGATGATTAGGTAAAACGAGCAAAACTACAAACTCTCAAAATTCAATATGAAAATTTTAGAATGCATAATGATGAAAGTGTGGCTAACTATTTCCTACGTATAGATGAGATTGTTAATTGTATGAAAAATTTGGGTGAAGAAATAAAAGAAGTTGTTTTGGCTGAAAAGGTTCTAAGATATTTGTCTTCTAAGTTTGAATCAAAAGTTTCTGCCATAGAAGAAAAATAGAATCTACAGAGCATTACCATGTCACAGCTACATGGAATCCTAACCACTTACGAAATGAGAAAAGGGGGACCATCAGATAAGAGAGAAGCTGCATTCAAAGCCTCAGGAAAAGGATATTACAATGACTCAAGACATATGTCAGAAGAAGAGGAAGAATCAAATTTTGTCAAGAACCTTCAATGGGGTTCTGGAAGATTCAGAGGTAAGCTACCTTTCAAATGTTTTTCTTGTGGAAGAGTCGGTCACTATGCTGCCAAGTGTCCTCATAAAGATAAGCTTGACAAAGGTAAGGAACCAGTTAGATGGAACAAAAAACAGAATGTAAGTAAGAAGAGCTACTACGCACATGAAGACAATGATGGATTTTCAAATAGTGATGAAGATGAACAAGGTAATGATTATAGGCTTTTGATGGCTTTTGAAGATGATGATTTCTTGGATGCTATAGATGAAGAAGGTATTTATGAAGAAATTTCTAAACTCAAAGTTTGTTTAGAAGAAAAGAATATGATTATAGATACTCTGACATTCCAACTTGCTGAAAGGGAAAAACACAATGAAAAGTTAGAATGTGAAATTGTAGGACTTATAAAGGACATTGAGAAAACAAAATCTCTTAATCTTAGATTTGCTAAAGGATCTGAAACTTTATATGAGATTATCAAAGTGCATCGTTCTCCTCTAATCAATACTGGTCTTGGGTATACTGAAGAAACATCTCAAGCACAGAAGCCATCTACCTCCAAAAGTTATCTTGAAGCAGCAAGGAGAAGTGAACAGGTTGACAATCAACAGCTTAGGCACATTGAAGATCATCAGGTAAATCAGGGACAATTTACTTCAAGAATGAATAGAGATCACCAAGTAAATCGAGGGCAATCTACTTCAAGGATGAACAGAAGCTACAACCAACTGCAGGTAAATCATTCTCAATTTTCCTCAAGAACGAATGGCTATTACAATCACCTAGACGGAAGGTTTGATGATCGCAAGAATTTCTTCAATGGCCAATGTTTCTCTTGTCATAACTTTGGACATAAAGCAGCTCAATGTGTTGCCTACAAGACCATCATGACCAGAGAAGCACGAAATCAAAAGAGTGTGACTGGAATCGTGAAAAGAACCTACAATAACTTTTCTGCTCTTGAAAATGAAATAGAATGTTCTATTTGTAACAACTTTGGTCATAAAGATTCTGAATGCAGGAGTAGGTTTCAGCAAACAACTCAGAAGGAGCAAGCTTCATTGAGCCCCAAAACATGGAGGAAGAAAGAACCGCAACCAGAAAGATGTGGTATAGCCTTATATGTGGAAGGGTAGGAAAACCAGTTGTACATCAACAGTGAATGCTCGAAACATATGACAGGTGATAAAGAAAAACTTCAATCATATAGTGCTTTAGAAAAGGAAAAGAAGGTCTCATTTGGAAATGACACTCCTGCATTCATAAAAGGTAAAGGTTTTATTCTTTTGAAAGAAAAGGTCAAAGCTGGGAATGTTATGTATGTTGATGGCTTAAATCATAATCTATTAAGTGTCAGTCAAATGTGTGATCAAGGAAATGAGGTAATATTTCGATCAAATGGATGTATTGTTCGTGAGCTTGATACAGGAGAAACAGTGATCAAAGGCATAAGAACACCAAATAATCTATACATACTCAAGGGAGGAAAACAACAATGCTATCTAAGCAAGAATGATGAACACTGGCTATGGCATAGAAGATTGGGGCATCTAAGCTTCTCTCAAATAAGGAAAGCATGCAAATATCAGGCGGTTTGTGATCTCCCTGACATCAGAATTCTTGACAATACAATATGCAAATCATGTCAGTTTGGGAAGCAAACCATAACTAATTTCGCTGAGAAGGAAGGATCAGCTAGTAGGCCACTTGAACTTGTCCATACTAATGTATGTGATCCATCTAGGAAAAGGTCACCTTGAGGAGAAGAATACTTTATATTGTTCATTGACGACTTTTCCAGGATGTGTTGGATAAGACTTATGAAGCATAAAGACGAAGCTTTCGAAAACTTCAAAGCATTCAAAGCCTTCATTGAAAATGAATCAAATCGCAGAATCAAATGCCTCAGGTCTAATAGAGGTGGGGAATTTACCTCGGATGAATTTTTCGATTTTTGTGAAGAACATGGAATTAGAAGGGAATTCTCTATAGCAAGGACTCCTCAGCAAAATGGAGTAGTGGAAAGGATGAACAGAACGGTTCAACAAATGGCTCGTGCTATGCTTGATGAGTCTGGAACTCCCGCAACCTTCTGGGGTGAAGCTGCATTTTCTGTAGTTACTATTCTCAAAAAGACAAACGTCTGGGTAAACAACACTCAAACTCCTCATGAACTTTGGTATGGTAAGACTCCCACAGTAAAATACTTCAAAATTTTTGGAAGAAAATGTTACATCAAAAAGACTGATGAAAACCTTGGTAAGTTTTAACCTAGAGCAGATGAAGGCATTCTTCTTGGTTACTCTCCCCACAACAAAGCATAAGTGTTACAACAAAAGACTTGGAAAAATTGTTGAAAGTATTGATGTAGTGGTTGATGAAGAAGGGAACATTCCTAGGCAAGTAAAATCTAAAGATTTCGAAGATGATGAGGACTATCCTTCAACAACAAATCAGACTCATTATGAAGAAGAAATGCATGAGGCACTAGAAGAATAGATAAGGATAGAAGAAAAGACTCCATCCAGGTATGTTCAGAAGAATCATCCAGAAACTCAAATTTTTGGGCAGAAAGAGGCAGGTGTACAAACAAGAAGAACTATTTCAGAAGCTTCAAGCTACCTAGCATTTCTCTCCTCCACTAAACCACAAAATGTAAGTGAATCATGCAAAGATGAATGCTGGGTCAAGGCCATGAATGAAGAACTAGAGAAGATTGAAAAAAATAACACTTGGGAGATGGTTTCTAGACCAAACGATAAAAATGTAATAGGCAAAAAATTAATATTCAAAAACAAATTGAATGAAAATGGAGATGTTATTAGAAACAAGGCAAGACTTGTTTGTAAAGGGTATGCTCAACAAGAAGGCATAGACTTTGAAGAAACTTTTGCACCAGTTGCTAGACTTGAGGCCATAAGAATGTTCCTTGCACTTTCTAGCTTTCAGAAGTTCAAAGTATTTCAAATGGACATGAAGTCTGCTTTTCTAAATGGAGACTTGGATGAAGAAGTGTATATTGAGCAACCAGATGGGTTTATCATTGGAAATGATCCAAAACTTGTATGTAGACTCAAAAAGGCTATCTATGGCCTTAAACAAGCTCCAAGGGCTTGGTATTATTAGTTGGAGAAGTACCTCCATCAACAAGGTTTTACAAAAGGATCAACAGACAGTAATTTATATATAAAAAATGACAATGATAAGTTGCTAATACTTGTTGTGTATGTTGATTCTATCATCTTTGGTAGCAATGAAGAAGACATGAGTCAAAACTTTGCCTTGGTAATGGAAGAAGAATTTGAAATGTCCATGCTTGGTGAGCTCACATATTTTCTTGGTTTACAAGTCCAACAAAACAAAGATGGTATTTTTCTATCACAAACCAAGTATCTCAAGCAGATCTTGAAGAAATATGGGATGGAGGATTCGAAACCAGTATGTACCCCTTTGGTAATAGGATGCAGCCTCAGCGCAAATGATGAATCAACAGCAGTGCATCAACCAACCTATAGATCCATGATTGGTAGTCTGCTCTATCTTACAGGTACCCGACCAGACATTATGCATGTAGTGGGAATAGTTGGAAGGTTTCAGGCAAATCCAAAAGAAACTCATCTTCAGGCAGTTCAGAGAATTTTCAAGTATCTTCAAGGAACTCAAAACTATGGCATATGGTATCCTAAAGGTACAGATCTCACACTTCATGCATATACAGATGTAGATTGGGCAGGGAGCGTGGATGATAGAAAAATCGCTAGTGATGGTGCATTCTTCATGGGTCCTAGATTAGTATCTTAGTTCAGCAAGAAACAGAGTTCAGTTGCATTATCTATAGCTGAAGCAGAATATGTAGCTGTTGCATCTTGCTGCACACAACTCTTTTGGATGATGTAAACATTGCAAGACATGCAAATCACTTGTACTCCAGCTATCTCCATTTTTTGTGATAATACAAGTGCAATCAGTATTTCAAAGAATCCCCTCATGCATTCAAAGACAAAACACATACCTATCAAATATCACTTTCTCTGGGAACAAGTGCTTGAACAAAAGGTTAAATTAGAGTATGTTCTCTCCAAGGAACAAGTTATTTATATACTGACCAAACCACTGCCCAGGGAAACATTTGAATACCTCAGGCAGAATCTGGAAGTAGTCGAAGCATCATCTTGTTGTTGAAACTTGTCTGTTTCAGAGAAAAGTGGGTGTATGTGAGTTTCATGAGGAGGATCCACATACATACGCCAGTTTATTTGGGTACAGTCGCGTATATGTTGGTTTGAAGACAAACAGTGGGCCAGGCTCAGGATGAAAGGAGTCTAATATGGGTCTGACAGAGACCATCTGGCACAGGTTCAGGGGGAGAATATATATTCTTCTAATAATGCATTGTTGGCATTATCCTAGAAGATATTGGTTCAAGATCTCGTTGTTTTGGTTTCAGGAAGAACAGGTGCAGAAGGAGAACCTGGTTGTTGGTCTGAATGATGATTGACAGATGCTGCTGATGATATTTGTTGATAACTATCATAGTCTGGTTGTAGATATTTCGTATCTATGTCATGTATTTCTTTTCTTATCAAGGTCATGTAACCGCCTTCTTTGATTTCCCCACTATGCCTGGGATGGATAATGTAGTTTTCTTGTTTTATCTTGTGTGAACTTTTGGTGTATCCCCACTTGGTTGGGTGGGTGAGTCAATTCCCACTTGGATGGGAGATGGATGTATGTATGAGTCTTTGGTGGTAGGAAGGTCACTTATGATGTATAAAGTTATGAATCTTCTTGTAGAACATCTTCTTGCAGACCTTGCCTACAGTCAGGGGGATCATGGATAGCAGAGCAGAGCAGAGATTTCAGTATGAACTCAGGGGAGCATAACCCTTTGCCCTTGATGTCAAAGGGGGAGAATGACTTTAAGTGACTTGGGGTTTCCATCAAGTCCAAAGGGGGAGATTGTTGCCATTATGCCATAGGTTTGGCTCTATGACACAGGTTTTGTCCTTGATGGCAACTCACTCAGATGGCAAATCACTGTTCAGGCTCTCAGAATTAAAGAAAATGAGGTATACATAGGATTCCTTTGACGAAGTAGCGTATACACGCGAGATTGCCAATCAAAAGTCGTGTATGCATATGCACGCACTTTCATGCACGAAAAAGCGCATACATGTGGGAAAGATTATTTTTAGGACCATGGTATTTGGACCTATGGTTTTGGACCTTAGTATTGCGTCCGAAGTGTTGAACCGAGGTTTTGGGTCCCTAGTATTGGTTCTCTATGTTTTTGGACCATGGTTTGAGTAAGGCCTAAGACTATAAAACGGAGGAGATCATTTGGCAAAGGTATTGACTTAAGGATTGAATATCTGATGAAGAGGAAGATCTAGAATACTGGTGATCGGCTTATGGTGCATAGCTGAATCTGAATCAAGGAGGAACCTAAGCATAAGAAGACGGATAAGTTCTATTGATGGGTCAAAACTCAAGTCTTAAATAGTAGTATCTTTGTGTGATTTTGATCTGTTATATTTGGCACATGACTTGATCTATAAATTTGATAATCTGGGTATAACTAATGTCTGAATATTTGAAAAAGTGAATTATATTTTATAGATCTATACACAGGTTCGACACATCAGAGGCGCGTATACACGCTGGTTCAGTAAATCAAAACATCGTATGCACTGGTTGGCCTTAATATAGAAGAGTATACACGCAGGTTTCTGCATATTAAAGTAGCGTACGTCTCTTGAAATATGTTTTAGCTACTTCTCTTTATTGCTGTAGTGTTCTAGGTTCAGAATTGGTGTCCGGTTACTGTTATTGTTTTCTGGGTACAACATTCAGAGAAGTGACTATTTGATTCAGTTTGTTTGGTGCAAAGGAGATTGGTTGATGTAGATATATTTGATGTTTGATTGATGTTATTCATGGATCCAGTCTGAAAATTTATGAAACATGGTCCCCGGAAGAAAAGGGAAGGTTGTAGCCTTCTGTAGGTTAGCACCTACGTACTAGTACCTCAGCTAGTACAAGAGTTAAGGGGGTTGTAGCTCCCTCCCAGGAGAAGCTGGAGAATGAGAGGAGGTTGTAGCCTTCTGCAGGTAGCAGCCTACGTACTAGTATAAGACTGCACCAGTACAAAATCATTGTAAAAAGAAGTTTTTAATTAAAAGAAGATAGAGATGAATTGCAGCAGGTGGTTTTCACCCACATTGGGTTTCCACCTTATATCTGTGTGTCCATGTGTGTGATGATCTGTTCTGTTTTACTCCTCCTATTTACTGTTCTTATTATTAATGAAGAACTGATGCACTGATTAAAGATCAACAATTAATGAATCTTAAGTTTTCTGATATATGTTGGTTTCTTTAGACACAGTAGCATATATACGCAGTTTCCCATAGCTGAAGTATTGTATACAAATCTGATTGTGAAATGAAAAATAATTGATTTAATAATACTGATTCACCCCCCCTCTCAGTATTATTTCTAACAATTAGTCGCATAATGTCTCATCTCGTGACAATTAAAGCATCTCAATTTAGACTTGTCAACCTTCTTCCCTCCATGAGAAGAATTCAATTTGGAATGGGAAGCCTTCCCCTTCCCTTTCCTTGCATTACTTGCTAAGGCCAGATATTCTTCACCATCATTCTTTGATGAAGAACCATCTCATGTGCTCCTCTCGATCTCCTCCTACATCAGATCCAACCACAATCATTCCCAATCCGGTAGTTTCTCCCTTCCATTCACAGAGTCCTAGTAGCTATTCCAACTCTTTGGAAGGCTGAGGAGAGTGAGGATCACCATATCATCATTAGTAGTAGTTATTTCCACACTGCTAAGCTCATCTTTGCAGGTGATGAGCTTGTTTAGATATGTGGAAATAGTATCGCCCTTCTCCATCTTGATTCTTCGAAGCTTATCCTTGAGCACTAATTTCCTCTAGTCACTACTATTCTGGTAGAGGTCCTTCAATGTCTTCCACATTGAAAATGGAGTATCCTTGCTATGGAGAATAGAGACAATATGGTCTCGAACTCCCTGCAGGATGATCTGTCTCACCTTCGCCACACACTTCTTCCATTCAGCCAACTCTTGTGCATTCGGTGAAGCTGGATTTTGGATTTCTTAATCAACGATTTTGTTGAAGCCATTGTCTTCTAATAAAACCTCCGTGCGATCTTTCCATGCTATTTAATTCAAGCTACCATCCAAGGCATACTCGAGTCTCAAGCCATTGAATTCCATTGGCCAACCTTGAAGTATGATAAGAATTTGATTTTGCACCTACAACCCTGAACTTCAAACTTTGAAATTCTCTTCTTAGTATATTGTTCACAACTCTGATAACATTTTCTCTGATACCATGTAGAAATTATGACTATAGATTAACCTGATAATGCAATATAACTAAAGAGAAATACTTTAATCTACTTCTACAATCAAACTTGTAGAAGCTTAATAGATTTGAGCAAGATCAAGCTGAACACATATAACCAGAAGCAGAATCATTGCACATGAAACACAGAAGAATACTATAGAGAAAGCCTCAGCTAAAAACCCCACTATCTGTATTATCATACAAGTGAAAATATATCAGGATTACACAAATCTTTTGCTCTCACAGTTAGCTAGCTCTCAGTACAATCCCTTACAGATGCTCACAGACAAAATAAACTGCTCATATGCCTTCTCCTCTGCCCTCCAAACTTCTATTTCCTTGCGTTGTTTCTCCTAGGTGATCCTGTTGTTACCAAGTGTAACATTGATCACTCACACTAACCTCAGACCTTGTAAAACTGTGCAATACTCAAGGAATGAATTCATTCTGCATGCATGAGTTTTTTTTATAGGAAAACTCATGCAACTAATAGTACATTGTCCCTATCTTTAATCTCAACTGGGTCTTTCTCATAATAGACATGCATGAGTTACTGATGAAAGAATCTTCAGTTATCTGGAGTACACTAGTTGGATGCATGCATGCATTAACTGACTGAACTCACAATTAGTTCTTCAAACAGTTTGGAACTAATTAAACTAGACTTAACTCAATTAACTAAGCTAACTAATTACAACTCAAATACAACTCAATATTATCTCCTTAATTAAGGGATAATCTCCTTAATTTAAGGGATAACTGTTGCATGACTTCACAAAGACTTCTAGCTTGAATTTCACCAACTAATTAACTCAAGATGGATTAACTAATTATTTTTCAAGCAGCTGGTCAAACTAAATTTTAATTTTAATTCAAGGACAAATTGAAATTGGAATATTCATGTTGCCACATTTCAACACAGCCCGAAGTCGATAAGGCAAAAAACTTCATTGAGCACATCCAACACATCCACTAGTAGGTCCATGACATTCTGGAGAAATCAAATGCCAAGTACAAGCAGCAACATGATCAACATTGGGTGCCACACAAGTTTTAGGTGGGCAACAAAGTCTGGTTGCATTTGCTGAAGGAACGCCTTACTGGAGACTATTAGAAACTCAAACCACTCTGATATGGTCCTTACACCATTACCAAGGCTATGAGAGACAATGCATTTAAGCTCAACATTCCCCCATTTCTTGGCCTGCACCCAGTATTCAATGTGGACTGCCTTCGACCATACTTCCCACCATTGCTGGACACATCAGACGTTAGAGAACAACTCACACCTACAGAGTTAAATCTAGGCAACATGGAACAATCCACAATTGATCGGATCATGCAAAAGAAAATAAAGAACACCCGACAGCAAAGGATCCAACTATATTGAGTTGTCAAAGCAAGCAAACTACTTCACTAGGGAAAGTGGCTCACCAGGGATTAGGTTTAGAAAAAGTTTCCTCATCTCATGGAGGAACTCAACGCAATGGGGACCATTTCTTCCTAATGGAGGAGGAATGATCCAAGTGGATATTGGTGGCCACCCACATTTTCCACTTGGACCCCCACCCTTGTTTCTTTTAGTTTTTCATTTTCCTTAATTGTAGCACAATTTATTATTTTTGGCAGTTTGTCTGTTCCTAAACTTTCGGAGCCGTTTTGAGGCCCTAAACTATTTTTTTGGGGAAAACTATGGCCAACATGTGTGACAGGCCTATGTTTTCCATTCAAAAGTTGGATTCCTTGGATATATATTTATAATGACGTATTGTGCATGTCAAACGGAGATCATATGCCAAAGTTATGACCCCAGGAAGTTGATCTACCAATTTACCCAAACGAGGCCCATAGGCTGGTGCTTCATCTCCTATGGTCAGGTTTTTGGATGTTTAGGGTTTTCCATTATTTCTCAATAATAAATAGGCCTTTGAGCATCGTTGTAACATAGTTAAGAGGTAGGCATGTAGCCACCACATCTCTTCTCAGAGATAAGCTACCATCGCCTGAGTTAGTCTTATTTCCATTCTGTTTGTGAGCATATTTCAGTATTTGATTTAATGAAATGAAGTGTTATTTCTACTACTCTGTATTTATGGTTATCTATGATTTGTTGTGTTCCTATTTAAATCTGGAATATATATATATATATATATATATATATATATATATATATATATAAATGATAGTGCACAATGAAATTATATAATATCATGTATACATATAAATTCAAACAAAAATAGGATAATTTGAAATGGTTAAATCAAATTCTCCTAGATAGTGTATATCCAAGCCGATTTGATAGTTAACAATATGTATGAAACAACTTAACGATTTGAAAATGTAAAATAATAAAAAAGTTCATTTAGACCATAATAAATTAAAAGAAAATAAAGACACACTTTAATAGCACATTAATGATTACACATACATAAGGGAAAAACTCACATTGGCATGATGAAGCAAGAAAAAGTAACATGTGAATAGTTTCTTCAAATTAAAGTTTCATACCAATTCAATTTAAAACCATTCAATGTACAATGATGGTGTTTTTAAATCATTCTAAAAGAAACTTCTGGTATAATTGTTTCTTAATTAAAGCATTGCACTACGTAATTATTTTAAAATTATAATTTATATATGCGATGCACTTTTTTGCTTAATATAATGCTTAGTTATTTTTGTTCCCTCTTGTTGAGATGTCAGATTTAGAATGTTTGTAGTGTAAAAATTTACCTTTTTAGTTCTTGGAAGCACTGCATAAGTTTCTTCTTCTTTTGCTTATGTAATGTATCCTATCATGGAATGTGGTGGCATAATAGATTTTTCACTTTGCACTGTAACAAAAAAGGACATTGATGAGGTTCAAAAAATATAACCATAAGCTGATTGGTCACGATCAAAAGAGCCTTCGTCATTAATAACTAAACGTTTCCAAAAGTATAGGTGTTGTGGTGACATTCAAGGTCTATCACCAATAATGATTTATAATGATGGATAGTGACGAACCTTAGCCTCCATCACCAAAACATTGAACGTCACCAAAAGTGGTGTTGCCAAACATATAATTGTTGTGGTGACATTCAAGGTCTATCATGAATAATGATTATAATGATAGATAGTAACCGTCACCATTTCATATGAACAACATCGATTTACAGTGATGGACCCTTCATGGTGTCACTATTGATGCATATATAAAATGGCTTTTAATGACCGTCACCATTTCATATTTTGTTGAGGGTCGAAAAATGTCACCATAAGCTCACTAGTGATGGTCAAAAGATCCTCCATCACCAAAAATTGATCATTGTCATTCCATATGAATATTAGGGCACGATGGAATCGAACCACCAACCTCCTGCTTGTAAAGCAAGTGATCTTCCATTGAGCTAACACCCTTCAATGAATTAGCCTTTAAAAAATTAAACCTTGAAACTTTATAAATTGTAAATTATACAACTTCTAATAAGTTATAAAACGTTGTAAAGTCTTGTCAAATATTTTACTTTACTAAACAACAAAAATAACATCAAGGTTGCGGGTCCCTACCTAATGGTTATGGAAGTTATGAAAAATGGATGGAGGGACAAATATTTATTTATAAAATACTCAATATGTTCAGTTGAATAATCAATTATAAGTAAAACTTTGAAGACATTTATAGACTATAAATGAACTATAATTATCAAACCTAAAATATGAAATTACACCAAAGGTTGATTTCTCACCTTGTGAATCATGTAAATCTATTGTGACAACATAAAAATCTATCTCTAAAAGACTTATTTACATGCCAAAAAGTCAAAAATAGAGTATATATGTTGCAATGATGAATAATGAGCTTCATGCTTGAATCCCACTAGCTATGGGGTCTAGAAAACTAATTGGGAGTGCTTCTCATTATTAATTCAAAATGTCAAAATACAATGATCAATAACAATAACCCTAAAATGTAAGCACTATGCAGAGGTTAAAATTCTAAGCACAAAGTTTGGGTAATATCCATTACACCAACAAAATATTGAAGGGGCATTCAAACACTTCCAAATCCACACCAAGCACGAGTATCCAAATATGCAATTGTATGGATACAAAGAAAGCATTGTCTACCTCTCAATGATAACTATGTCCTCCCACAAGTACTTCAACTAGAAAAAGGGGTCTAAAGACAAGAACCTCAAAGAAAAAAAACTACACAATACAAAAATACACTTCATCCCCAGTCCCCACCCACCTCTACCTTTATAGAATAGATATAGGGGACTAACCAACATATCCATAGATAATAGGATTAGATTGGAAAAAATAAAGATGAAAAAAAAAAATAACCAGCGATAAAATCGTCTAATTTGAACATGTGTCCACATGTACTCAAAGATTAGAGGAAACAAAAGAACCCATCATGATTGATTATGCACTTGATAAAATGACATTTACTTCTTGACTAAAGAGGAAATAAATTGTTTCCACTTTTCTATTGACCTCTAAAATAAATCCTCTATGTATGGAATTGGGGTTTTGTGCTACACTCTATGCTTACTCTCCCACATTAAAATAAGAATTCCCAAATTTGTTTCTAAATATGTCTAATTTGTTTGATTTTGGGCCAAATCTAGTCAAATATTGTCAAGTTCGGCCAAGATGCGATGAGTTTAATTATGTTTTCCTAAGCTAGTCAACAAGCTTGACCTAAGATTTTGAAAAGGAAGTTTGATAGAGATGATTGCTCTGACATATTTTGACAAATTTCATAGGCCTCCCCAAAGTTACTTTTGGAGGTTGTCATGAAGAGGACGGAGAGGAATAATTATAAATGAGAGATCAAGCCCTTGGTATTAGCACCCAAATTTTAGATCTACACCAAGGTCTTAGTTGCTACTTGTTAGCCTCAAAAACCTATGTTGTCACATATAAAGTCCCAAATTCCAATCATGGAAAGCTTGGTGGTATGCGAAAGGCAATTCCCATTGTCACCACAATATCCACCTCTCTTACTTCACAGCTAGAGGACTTCCAACTATGGGTGGTTTCCCATCATTTCCGATGATCAATTTTAGTTCAAATGCAATACGTCAGATCAGATAACAAGGTTTTGAATATATGGATAATTAATAAGATGTGTCTCAATTAGAACTAGTTGCTCATTGGGTGATGGATTCCTTTACTTGCACATAGATGCTTGAGTTATTGAAAATGATGGAAAAGTTTAGTAGGGTATTCTAATTATAATAATATATCTTGTAACTCAAATCAATAAAATTTCTTTATTAATTAGGAATAAATTTTTTTGGGATGAACCAACTTTCACTTCAAACCATAATCATCAATGGACCATGTATGCAAAATAACCAAGACCTTGCTTAAAAAAATCTTCTTGATAGAGTAGTCTGAACATGATATCTTGGAATGTTTTATTATTATAAAGTGTAGTAAAGGATACACAATGAATCATGACTCCTACTCTTTCTCTACTCAAAAGTATCAAGGGAAAGAATTCTACTCCATGAAATATAGATACAAACTAATCAATAACATCTTTTGGTTGCAACATTAACATATAAGTCTGATCTATAGAAAAGGGAAAATGATGAATGGCACAACCATGACTACCCAGATGTTGCACTACCCTCAAATATCATTTATGGTATTATTGCAAACTGTGGGGGATTAAACACCAAAACATCCACGCCCCTAAGGAAGAATTTCCTCCCTCTATTTACAGATTTTACAAAATTGTGTAAAGAAGTGGCATGTGAAATGAAAATATTATATTTGTTCAAACCCAACACTTGCATTCTGTTATTGGAAAAAATTATTTTCATAATTCATTTTCTCATGGTTAATTTGAACTACTTTTCAAATGGACATCTATCTCTACAACAAGTTTCTCAATACTATAGTAACCCTTTTGTTGGTGTGAAAATTGTGCAACCTTCACTTCCTCTACAAAAATCTTATGGTGTGTATAATTTGATGTTAGAGATGTTACATTGATAATGGCTTCACAAGGGCATATGATTCCTTAGACTATGGGAGGTAGCGTAAAAAGGCCTTAGACAATACCAAAGCGTTCTTTTTAACCCACTTGTTTCTAGCCAATCTTACAAATAAACCATACATCAAGATCAACAATGACATCAACAATACCGAACACATGCACAAAGATGAATTTTAGATGGTGTTGAAGACATCAAACTAGGTGTGACATAAGGCATTTATAATGGAAACACAAATTATGAGCCATGACAACAATTTTTCACGTGTTTGACATAATTATAGTAGTAGAGTTGTAAATTACAAATGGCATGAACAATTAAACAAAAAGGGCTTGTTTGACCATGCTACATCAAAAATCAAATGTGTTGTTTATAATAACACAGATAAGATTGACATGTGATTGGATGTACCAAATAGAAGCCACAACAATGGAGTTGGGATTGACCAAGTTGGACAAAGAATCATTGCTAAAATAAGAATTTTATTGATCACATTGTTTTTGGTTTTGTATTACCTATTTAGTAGTAAAAATTGTATATTTTTTCAGACTTTAGTTCCTTCATAACTATGGCTAAAAATGATTTCATACATAATGAGGAGAAATGATCCTCAAAAATATTATAGGCACATGAAAATATTGTCGTATTCTAGAAAATGTAGGTATGGGGCACAACAGTCCTTATCCATCTAATTAAGATAGGATATGAATTGGATAAAACATATGATTTGTCATGGAATAATTCCTCATAGGATTTTTTACAACATGAGCATGGGAAATTTATATTCAATTTAAGTGTGGACACTGTAACAAAAACCTGTTTACCCGTGTTTTTTGTAACGTTAAATGTGACTGCAATACCAACATGGGGAACCAAAGTATGATCTATAGAAAATGGAAAAGGATGAATGGCACAACCATGGCTACCTAGATGTTGTACTACCCTCAGAGATAATTTATGGTCTTATTGCAAACTCAGGGGGATTAAACCCCAAAAAATCTATGCCCCTAAGGAAGAATTTCCTCCCTCTATTTACAAATTGTACAAAATTGTATAGAGAAGTGGCCTGTGAAGTGAAAATATTTTATTTGTTTAGACCCAACACTTGCATTCTACTATTGGAAAAAATAATTTTCGATATTCGTTTTCTCATTGTTAATTTGAACTACTTTTCAAATGGACATCTATCTCTACAATAGGTTTTTCAATACTATAGTGACCCTTTTGTTAGTGTGCAAATTGTGTAACCTTCACTTCCTCTACAACAATATTAAGGTGTGTCTAATTTGATTTTAGAGATGTTACATTGGTAATGGCTTCCCAAGGGCATGTGGTTCCTTAGACTATGGGAGGTAGCATAAAAATGCCTTAGAGGATACCAAAGTGTTCTTTTTAACCCACCTGTTTCTAGCCAATATTACAAATAAGCCATAGATCAAGGTCAAAAATGACATCAACAATACCAAACCCAAGCACAAAGAGGAATTTTAGGTGGTGTTGAATACATAAAACTAAGTGTGACAGAAGGCAGTTATGATGGACACACAAATTATGAGTTGTAACAACAATTTTTTGCATTTTTGACATAATTACAGTAGTAGAGCTATAAATTACAAATGACATGAACACTTAAACCAAAAGGATTTGTTTTACCATTCTACATCAAAAATCAAATGTGTTATTTATAATAACACAAATAAGATCAACATGTGATTGGATGTACCATATAGAAGTCACAACAATGGAGTTGGGCTTGACCAAGTTGGACAAAGAATCATTGCCAGAATAAGAATTTTATTGATCACATAGTTTTTGGTTTTGTATTACCTATTTAATAGTAAAAAATGTATATTTTTTTAGACTTTAGTGACTTCATAACTATGGCTAAAAAGGATTTCATACATAATGAGGAGAAATGATCCTCACAAATGTTATAGGCACATGCAAAGATTGTTGTATTCTAGAAAATGTAGGTAGGGGGTAGAATGATCCTTATTAATGTAATTAAAATAGGATATGAATTGGATACAACATATGCTCTTTCATGGAGTGCTTACTCATGGGATTTTTTACAACGTGAGCATGGGAAATTTCTATTCAAATTAAGTGTGGAAACTATAACAAAAACTTGTTTACCCGTGATTTTTATAATGTTAAATGTGACTATGATACCAACATGGGGAACCATGAATGACTGATACACAGATTAAGAATTTATTAATTATTTTTTATAAATTTATTAAAACAACTAAAGAAGGATAACCTTACAAATCCTTAGTCTAAGGAAGATTCTTGTTCATGTGTTTTGGAAGCCATATCAAGGTGAATTATATGTTGAAGACATTTTGGAAATGGGGAAAGCCACTACCTGACATATTTTATTATGATGTAATTGGGGAAAGCCACTACTCTCTCTCTCTCTCTCTCTCTCTCTCTCTCTCTCTCTCTCTCTCTCTCTCTCGCTCGCCCCCCCCGCTCATGTGTTTTTGGAAGCCATATCAAGGTGAATTATATGTTGAAGACATTTTGGAAATGGGGAAAGCCACTACCTGACATATTTTATTATGATGTAATTGGGGAAAGCCACTACCCTCTCTCTCTCTCTCTCTCTCTCTCTCTCGCCCCCCCCCCCCGCTCATGTGTTTTGGAAGCCATATCAAGGTGAATTATATGTTGAAGACATTTTGGAAATGGGGAAAGCCACTACCTGACATATTTTATTATGATGTAATTGGGGAAAGCCACTACCCTCTCTCTCCCTCTCCCTCTCCCTCTCTCTCTCTCTCTCTCTCTCTCTCTCTCTCTCTCTCTCTCTCTCTCTCTCTCTCTCGCCCCCCCCGCCCCCATATTTTCAAGTTTTTTTTGGTTGGTCATGGGTCATGTGTGGGAGATGGATTTCTTTCTCTCTAACTAGATTAGGTAAAAATCAATCTAAAATCAAAATTGTGATAGTAACCATTCATTTTCTAGCATTCAAATCTGCAGTTCAGAATTACAATCTGCATGGCTTTGATTCTACCTAATTTTCAAACATGTCTTGACTATGTTGATTCTAAATAAGGTTGTGTACAACCAATCTTCAATTTGAATGAGATTCAGTAGCCATCTTGAAGAGCTTAAACTATAAATGCATTGTCTATAAATGAAAATTCAATAATCCTAGCATCACTAGATGTAGAATCATAGATGAGGTGTAGTAGAATAACCAAGGTAATCCACCACAGGGAGTAAACCAGAGATTCTATTGATAAAGAAAGAGTGGTACAAATCAGATTTTACCTATGCAGAGGTGGCTTCCTAAATCCTTTTTCCTTATGTTTTGGTATTCTCTTGGACTTATACAAGTCCATGGCCTTTAAAGAACATTCCTTCCTTTGGCAAGGGTCAAATAGGGTCAATCACTTAATTTTTCACAACATTTTTTTCGCGCAACCTTGTAGTTAAAGGTTCTTTTTGTAACCAAGTAACAAAATGCTACTCTGTCCAAAAGGTGTTTAATGGATTCCATGAGTGTAGATTTGATAGAATTTGGGGCTTGGGAGGCCCCTCCATCCTCTACGAAACCTTCTAAGGTGCCTCCTTCCAAAAAGCTTGAAAGGAAGGTAGCCTTGTGTGTGATTTATTGCTTTTCTTGTATACATGTTGACATGTCAGTTTTGAGTTTTGTCCAGTCTGGGTCACACTGTTTTGGAAGAAAACCAATGACCTTGGGGGCCGCTGGTAGTAGGTGAAATTTTTTTAGGCTTGTCCAGTGTGGGCCACACTAGCTTGGATGCAAAACCAATGACGTTGCTGGTAGCAGGTGGTGGGTGGAACTAAGGGTATTGACACTTAGGGGGATGAATTCACTGATTTTGGTCATTGTTCAAAGTTCCAAATTGTTGCATAGGTTTTGCATCTTCACTGGAAGAAAAACCAGTGACCTTGGTGGAAGTTGGTGGTAGTTGAAATGTTTGGAGGCTTGTCTAGTGTGGGATACACTGGTTTGTAATCAAAACCAATGATCTTGGTGACAACTAGTGGCATGTGAAACTTAGGACATTTACATTGGGGGGGCTGACTTCATTGACTTTGGCCCTTTTTAAAGGTCTAAGTTGCTGCATAGGTCTTGCATCTTCAATTTTTGAGTGACAAGGGACCATATGGCATCCCTAATGTCATGTAATGGTCGAAACATTAAAAGATGGTATAGGCTAGCTAACTCGGTGTTAAGGATACTCTGTATTATTGAAGTTGTTATATTATATGTTTTGCACTCACTCACATTATTGGAGGGTATATGAGAAAATGAAGAGAATTATTAGTAAAAGCCTGAATTGTGGGAATGTGACATTTTTCCTCCTATTGTGGAAAATCTGCACCCTAAGTCATGTTAAAGCACTTTATTTGGTTGGTTTGCTTCTCTATTATGCAAGGACATAATTTTGTCCTCTCGTTTGTGATAGATTTTTCACCATCAAAAATTTTGTTTTGACATGTTAGGGTCAGTGGAGAATTTTTGGAACATTTTAAAAATATTTTTTGAATGTAAAAGATGCACAACAGCCCTGAAATGATTCCAGGGTGGTTTCCAGGTTCCAGAAATGCGCTCCATGTTGAAGAATGTAACTAGTATCGATCTTCATAATTGTATTTGAGTCATAATGAAATGTATTTGTCAAAAGGAAAGAAAAAGGAATTTCCAAAACCTATCAAATCAAAAAAACAAATTGAAATCAAAATTGTAATAGTAATCATTCATTTGCTAGCATTTAAATTAGCAGTTCAGAATAACAATATACGCGGCTCTGATTCTCCCTAATTTTCAAACATGTCATGACTATTTTGAATTAATGACTAATTTTGAATAAATTAGTTGGACATTCAGCTTTCTAAATGCATTTTTAAAATCTGAGGAACTTTCGAAATGAATTTTTGAAGTTTTAGTCAAACTACAACAGGGGCATCACAAGGAATATTTTTTACAAAACTACTTTCAGCTGAAAATATGCTCAAGCTTAGTAATAGATAATAGAAGTGTTGATTCTAAATAAGGTTCCATAGAACCAATCCTCAAATTGAATTAGATTCAAAATCCATCATGAGAAGATTCAATTGTAAATGAATCGTCTATAAATGAAAATTCAATAATCCCAGCATTAGTAGACATAGGCTAAGGGATGAGGCATTGCCAAATACGCAAGGTAATGTACCACAGGGAGGAAAGAAGAGACTCTATTAATAAATAAAGAGAGGTACAAATCATATTTTACCTATGGAGAGGTGGCTTTATAAATCCTCTTTATTCATTTTTTGGTCTTATGTTGGACTTCTACAAGTCCTTGGCCTTCAACCAACAACATTCCTTCATTTGGCAGGGGTCAAAGAGGGTCAATCACTTAAGATCTCCTAGAAATTTGTCTGCACAACCTTGTAGTTAAAGATTCTTTTTGCAACCAATTAAAAAAATGTTTCTCTCCCCGAAAGGTGTTTAATGGATTCCCAGAGTGTAGATTTTATAGAATTTGGGGCTTGGGAGGCCCCACCATCCGCGTAACATTCTAAGGTGCCTCCTACCAAAAATCTTGAAATAAAGGTAGCATGGGGTGTGATTTGTTGCTTTGGTTGTGTACATGCTGCCATGTCAGTTTTAATGCTTGTCCAGTTTGGGTCACACTGTTTTGGAAGAAAAACTAGTGACCTTGGTGGTAGCTGGTGGTAGGTGAAATTTTTTTAGGCTTGCCCACTGTGGGCCACAGTGCTTTGGATGCAAAACCAGTGACCTTGTTGGTAGTTGGTGGCAAGTGAAACTTAGGGTATTAACGTTAAGGGGACTAAACTTACTGATTTTGGCCACTTTTTAAAATTCTAAGTCGTTGCATAGATACTACATCTTCACTAGAAGAAAAACCAGTGATTTTGGGGGCAACTAGTGGTAGTTGAAACTTAGGGAATTTACACTGAGGGGGTTGAATTCACTGATTTTGGCCCTTTTTTAAAGGTCTAAGCTACTACATAAATTCTGCATATTCAATGTTTGCATGATAGGGGACAAGAGTGTGTCCTTAATGTCATGTAATGGTCAAAACATTAAAAAGATGGTGTTGGAAATAATACTGAGAGGGGCGGTGAATCAGTATTAGTTAAATCAATACTCTTTTTCTTTTCATATACGCTACTTCGATGAAGGTAACTCGCGTGTACATGCAACTATGTTTAAGGAAACCAGCATATATCCAACAAACTTATGATTCAGTTAATTCATCATATGTTGCTCTATAATCAGTGCATCAGTACTTAATTAACCATATAAATAGTAACCATGTGCATTAATATCATAACAAACCATCACACATACGAAACACACATAAACACCAAGATTTAAGCTGGAAACCCAATGTGGGACAAAATCCACATGCTGATGTCTTCTTTTAATATAAGAAAAACTTGTTTACAATCTTCTACTGGTGCAAACTCATACCAGTACGCAGGCACCCACTTGGAGAAGGCTACAACCTTCTCTCATTCTCTAGCTTCTACTGGAAAGGAGCAGTAACCCCCTAGGTCTTGTACTAGCCGATCCATTTACTAGTACGTAGGCACTGACCTACTGAAGGCTCCAACCTTCACTCATTTTCCAGCTGTTACTAGAAGGGAGCTCTAACCCCCTGGCTCTTGTACTATCCGATATGTTTACCAGTACATAGGCGCCAACCTACAGAAGGCCACGACCTTCTCTCTTCCTCCAGGGACCACGTTTCATAAATTTTCATACCGGACCCATCACCAACATCATAACTTCAATACAATCATCAAATACATCTCCATCAAAAAATCACTGAAACTCAATCATAAATCTCTGAATCACCCACAACTGAATCACTAAAGGCCCATCATCACTGAAGCAAATCACAATCAATAAATCTGAACATTCGGAGTACTGTCATCAAAACAAAGTAACCAGAACCCAAAGTAGAACCCAGAACTTTGAAACAGCAAACAGAAACAACTGAAACAAACATCATGAGGTATATGCTACTTCCATGTGTTGAACCAACGTGTATACACACTTTTATCAAAGCCAACCAGCATACACATTTGCAAATATTAATTCATAATTTTGCAGCTATTCCAGACTTCAGTTATACCCAGATCATAACATTTATAGAATAATAGGTGCGTTAGTATTCAGATCTAGACTATAGATGATCAAACCACATAATGATAATTCATTTCAAGCCTTAAGATCTTGATCCATCATTAGATCTTATCCCTCATCAACCGCTAAAGTTCGTCCTTGGTTCAAATGAAGCAAAGCACCATAAGCAGATATCCTGCATACTAGATCTCACACTTCATCAGATATTTGAAACTTCCACTCCTTGGCCTAATGATCTTCTCTTCCTTATATAGTCTTAGGGCTTTCTCAATACCATGGATCAAAACCACTTACGACCAATACCTTGGACCAAATACCTAGGGTCAATTCCTCGGACCAATACCATGGATCAAAATACCTTGGACCAAATACCTCGAACCGAAAACTTAGTTTTCCAACATGTACGCACTTTTCCTCTTGTGAAAGTGTGTGTATATAGTATACACTCCTTTTGTTCTATTAACCCGCGTGTATATGCTACTTGGACAAAGTGAACCTGCATATACCTCTCTTTCTTCATTCTTTGGAGTCTAATCTGTCATCCTTTACTTATTAGTCTTTTGCACTGTGATGTGTCATCTGAGTGAGTTTCCGTCAAGGAAAACATCTGTATCATAATGCCAACAATCTCCCCCTTTGGACTTGATGGCAACAACAGCAACACCAAGTTATTCTCCCCCTTTGACATCAAGGGCAAACGACAGACCAAGATGTTCTCCCCTTTTGATATACATTATGCTATCCATGCTCCCCCTGAGTACATGTTGAATTCTCTAATTGAGCTCCCCCTTTGTACATGTTGAGATGCACTAAAACTATCCATGCTCCCCTTGAGCACATGCAGAGTCTGGAAAAAGATTTTTCAAAAGAATAACATGACTCTATAACTCAACTAAGTGAGTATGATCTTCCTATCACCAATGACTCATACATACATCAATCTCCCAACCAAGTGGCGATACACCAATTTTTTTATACATGACTGAAAATTTACATCATCCTTCCCATGCATGTAGGGTTTAACCCCATACAGAAATTACTTGCATACGAATTCTGAAACACAGAAAATAAACAATGTGAGAGCATAACACATAAAACACATATACACAGAGATTTTACCTTGGATCCCAAAACCGGGACTACTAGCTTGATTTTTCATTATGTTCCTTTCAATGTTATAATACATATTTATATATGCCGAAGCATCCAATACCATGGACCGAAAACCATCACGTGCAAAAACATGTGTGAAAATCATGCACATAACCATAGGTGGGTCCACCCAACCTAACATAGGTTGCAAAACCAAAATTTTCCGGGGCGCTGCCCTAGACCCGATAGAGTGGGGTTACCTGCACCCCTCAACCCTGTGACCCCCCTGCTACACAATCTGTGCAACAAAGTGGGGGCCCCCCCCCCCCCCCCCCCCCCCCCCCCCCCAACCCCCCAGTTAACTCCATGGGCTAGTTGTGGAAAGAATATAACACAAGCCAACAATGCAAAGTGGGGTTACAAATTAGGTATTTTCATGACCTTTACATCAAATGATATACATGACATTTATAACAAGGACCAGCAATCTAAACAAGACCATGATAGTCATCAGCAACTATCATACACCATATATGATCTGCACCATCAGCAGCATTAGGATCAACAACCTGTATATTTCTATCATCAAAAGAGTCACCTGAATCAAAACAACTATGTGGATCTGTACCAAGATCTTCTAAGATAATGCCAACAATGCATTATTAGAATCATATGCTCCCCCTGAACCTATGCCAACTATTCATTGTCAGATCTGATCATTGCAAATATCAGTGAGAGTTATCAAGGTATCATCATTAATAAGATATACATCAACTTTTTAGCACCAACACATTTCTACAAATCATCAGCACATTGTAACCATCATCAGATAGAGCAGATAAGTGATTGAACCATATCAGACTCCTTTTCCTGAGTCTGTCCCACTGCTTTTTCCTCAAAACGCCAAATGCGTGACTGTGAAGCTTCTAACTCGCGTATATACATGACTTCTTTTCATAATAGTTGCGTATGAAAATTTGAATAATGAAGTTTTACACTTTCAGCTTCCCCTGGGTCTGTTATGTCTATAAACTGAGCTATGCCACATATTTCTAACAATAATTTTGTCTTCTTCAATACCTTGGATTGTGATGATGTATGCTCCTTTTGGTTTGGTGTCCAAAATTTGCTTCTACATTCCCTTGCTTTATGTCCAAACTTGTTACACGCATAGCATCTTACATGTTTCATATTCCTTTTATTGCAATCAATAGCCTTGTGACCAAACATATTGCAAGCAAAATAATATCCCTTAAAGTACCTGGAACGTGATGATCTTTCTGTATGACGGTCTTGAACCATTCTACTTCTACATCTGGCTGCAACATGTCCAAAATTATGACATATAAAACATTCAACATCATTCATCGAAGGAAATAACCAACTATTACTTCCACAGTTAGGAGTAAACGATTTTCTTTAAAGAATTTATTTCCTTGGTTGTTGATGGGGTTCACCTCTCATCTCTTTGTTGAGCATTTCAAATTTTTCATTAGAGTTCCTTGCCTCACCTTGTGAGCTAGATTCACCTTCAACAGATTCATGAAAACCAAGACCAGTCTTTATAATGGGTGAACGCTGAACTTTGATGATTTCATCTAACTTTTCTGATCCTTTAGCAAATCTAAGATTCAGAGTCTTTGTCTTTTCAAGTTCTTTTCTTAGACTTACTACTTCACATTCTAATACTTCATTGTGTTTGTCCTTTTCAGTGCGTTGATGTGTCACTGTGTTTATGACTATATCCTTTTCTGCCAAACTAATTTTAAGTTGACTAATTTCTTTAAGGAAATCTTCCTTTTCTAAGGAATTATTTTCATATGCCATGAGAAGTTTAATTTCTTTATCATATTCATCACTATTGGAAAAGCCATCACTATCATCATGAGTATAATAACTTCTATTACCATCTTCAGATATCTTTCCTTTGACATGAGGGCATCTAGTAGCATAATGACCAACTCTACCACAAGAAAAGCATTTAAAAGGTAACTTACCTTCGAACCTTCCAGAACCCTGTTGAAGCTTCTTCACAAAATTTACCTCATCTTCTTCTTCTGAAATGTATCATGATTCATTGTGTTTTTCTTTTTCTTTTCCCTTTGCTGGTGCTTCAAATGCGGCTTCTCTCATATCTGATGGTCCTCCTTTTCTCATCTCAAAGGCAGTTAATATTCCGTGAAGCTACGACATAGTGATATTCTGAAGATCCTATTTTTCTTTTATGGCAGACACTTTGGTTCAAATTTAGCAGACAAGGATCTGAAAACTTTCTCAACTAAGGTAACTTACTTAATTTCTTCACCCAGATTCTTCATACAATTGACAACCTCATATATACGTAGGAAGTAACTCGCTATGCTTTCATCACTATGCATCTTAAGAGTTTCATACTGAATTTTCAGAGTTTGAAGATTAGCATGTTTTACCTAAGAGTCTCCTTCATAGCTTAGAATGATTTTGTCCCATATTTCTTTGGCTAATTTGCACTACATGACTTTGACAAACTCTAATTTTGACAAACTTCCCAATAAAGTATTGACAGCTCTGGCATTGGTTTCATATTACTTTTTACCTACCGTATTTGTAGGAATTATTGTTGTAATGTATATCCTCCTTCCATAATTTCCCAGACATCCATTCCAAGTGATTGTAGATAGGTTGTGGTTCTTATTTTCCAATAAACAAAGTTTCTCCCATCAAAGATTGGCGGTCTAATGGATCCCTCGCTTTCTTGATTACTCATGATGATGGATCTCCCTTCAAGCAATCAAGCTTCTTTTGAAGGACCTGCTCTAATACCAATTGTTGGAAATAATACTGAGAGGGGGGGTGAATCACTATTAGTCAAGTCAATAATATTTTTCTTTTCATATACGCTACTTCAATGAAGGTAACTCGCATGTACACACAACTGTGTTTAAGGCAACCAACGTATATCCAGCAAAATTATGATTCAGTTAATTCATCATATGTTGATCTATAATTAGTACATTAGTACTTCATTAACCATATAAATAGTAACCATGTGCAGTAATATCAGAAAAAGCCATCACACATAAGAAACACACATGAACACCAAGATTTAAGGTGGAAACCCAATGCGGGACAAAAACCACCTGTAGTTGTCTTCTTTTAATATAAGAAAAACCTGTTTACAATATTGTATTGGTGTAGACTCATACCAGTACGCAGGCACCCACCTACAGAAGGCTACAACCTTCTCTCGTTCTCAAGCTTCTACTGGAAGGGAGCTACAACCCCCTAGCTCTTTTACTATCCGATCAGTTTAGTAGTACGTAGGCGCCGACCTACTGAAGGCTCCAACCTTCACTCATTTTCCAGCTATTACTGGAAGGGAGATCCAACCCCCTGGATATTGTACTCGCCAATATGCTTACCAATACATAGGCACCGACCTATAGAAGGCTACGACCTTCTCTCTTCCTCCAAGGACCATGTTTCATAAATTTTCATACTGGACCCATCAACAACATCATAACTGCAATACAATCATCAAATACATCTACATCAACCAATCACTGAAAATCAATCATAAATCTCTAAATCACCCACAACTGAATCACTGATGGCCCATCATCACCGAAGCAAATCACAATCAATCAATCTGAACACAGTCACCAGAATATAGTCACCAAAACCCAAAGCAAAACCTAGAACTTTGCAACAGCAAACACAAACAACTGAAACAAACTTCATGAGGTATACACTACTTCCATGTGTCAAAGTAGCGTGTATACATGCTTTTATGAAGGCCAACCAGTGTACACATCTACAAATATTAATTCACAATTTTGCAGCTATTCCAGAATTCAGTGATACCCAAATCATAACATTTACAGAATAATACATGCGTCAATATTCAGATCTAGACTATACATGATCAAACCACATAATGATAATTCATTTCAAGCCTTAAGATCCTGATCCATCATTAGATCTTATCCCTCATCAACCGTTAAATTTCATCCTTGGTTCAGATCAAGTAAAGCACCATAAGCAAATAGCTTGCATACTAGATCTCACACTTCATCGGATATTCGATACTTCCACTCCTTGGCCTAATGATCTTCTCTTCCTTATATAGTTTTTGGGCTTTCTCAATACCATGGATCAAAACCACTTAGGATCAATACCTTGGACCAAATACCTAGGGTCAATACCTCAGACCAAATACCTTGGACCAATACCATGGATCAAAATACCTTGGGCCAAATATCTCGGACCAAAAACTTAGTTTTCGAACATGTATATGCTTTTCCTCTTGTGAAAGTGCATGTATATGGTATACACTCCTTTTTTTCTATCAACTTGTGTGTATACGCTACTTGGAAAAAGTGAACCTGTGTATACCTCTATTTCTTCATTCTTTGGAATCTGATCTGTCATCCTTTGCTTGTTAGTGTTCTGCACTGTGAACTATCATCTAAGTGAGTTTCCATCAAGGACAACATTTGTATCATAATGCCAACAGATTGTATAGGCTAGATGACTCAGTGTTAAGACTACGCTATATTGTTGAAGCGGGGATATGATATGCTTCTCACTCACCCAAATTATTTGAGGGTATATGAGGAAAGGAAGATAATTATTAACAAAATCCCGAATTTTGGGAATGTGACATTTTTCCTCTTGTTGTGGAAAGGTTGCCCAATAAACCCTACTAAAGTGATTTATTTGGTTCGTTTTCTTCTCTATTTTGTAAGGGCACACGTTTTTCCTCCTTTTTTTGATAGTTTTTTCACCATCAAGGCTTTTGTTTTGATATGTTAGGGTTAGTGGGAAATTTTTGGAACATTTTTAAAATATTTTTTTAACGTAAAAGATACACAACATCCTAGAAATGTTTCCAGGGTGGTTTCTGGTTTCTAGAAACGCGATCCAGACCCACCTGAAACCAATTTCAGGGATGCATAGAATAAAAGACTACAAAATTGAAAAGTGTTCTGTTTCGCATCAAATATTTGGAATTAGAACTTTGATTGGTACAATGTTGAGCTGTATAGGTGGAGCTTTATAAGTGGAAAGGACACATCAGATGTTTAACTACTTGATCAAGGTAGTAAATCCACTGTAAATAAATGAAGAAACATACATGTACACACATTTGTGTTTTTGACATGTGAATGCTTAAGAAATATATACATTGTTGTTGATTGGTTCATATAAACTCTCATAATTTTGAGTAATCTGACTTAAAATTAGAAACATTGGTATTATTTTAGAGAAACTTATTGATTCAATATTTGGGAATAAATTCCCTTGAGTGTTCTTAGTGGAAATAATTTAGATTTGAGTGGGTGTATCCTATGCATTGTTTCAGTTATTTTGGGTCTGAATCTAGTTGCATTAGGTGGTATGTGGAGGCACAAGGTGCCATAATGAGCATTCTTTATGTCCTCCCTTTCATGGTAAACCTTGGTTTCCAGGTAATTGGGACATAAAATCACATGATATAGGCTGAGGGATGAGGTGCAACAAAATACACAAGGTTATGAACCACCAATGCCAGAGATAGATATATTCCTTAACACGTCAAGGAAGAGGCCTGCATATTTTGATTGTCGCGGCCTAATAAAATCTTGTAATAATATTTGCATTTTCTTTAATGACTTGGCCAATGCTAGCCAAGTAAATGCAATAACTTCTTAGAAGTAATCCCATTGTAATAACTACCTAGAAGTAATCCCATTGATTCCCTTTATGCAAGAACATAGTTAAAGAATATTATAATTTCATAACTCTAGCTAGAGTTTTGTGCCTTTCTTTTGATGCTCCTTTTTATTTCCACTGCACTGTTGATAATGTTGTTCTTTATATTAAATTTCATATGTAGCTAAAAAATTTATGGGGTGTATGAATATGTAAATGATGTAAATGAAATTATCAATGAAAAGTACAATTCCACTCTCAGTAAAATTCACATAGTATCAGAGTTGTGCTAGAATAAAAGTCAATAAAGATCATCCCAGCAGACACCCTAGAGGAAAAAGAAAAGTGAAAAGGCCTAAAAAAAATCTAGGGTTTGAAGGAAATCCTAAGAAATATTGATCTTTCAGACTGGGTTAGGGTTTCAAGAGATAACTTGTGTAGGGTTTGACATAAACCCTAGGAGTAAACTTTGATGTAAGGCCTCACATGAGAAGAAATTGGGAAGAAACCCTTGAGATATTTATATAATTCATATAAACCCTAGGAGAGCATATAATCAAGATCAATAATTTGATGAGTAGGTCTTGGTTGCTGATGAAATCAGAATACAAGATAGAGCTAACATGTGATCACTAGTAGTGTTTTATGAAGGCAGGATCAAGATGGTGCAGATAGATTCCTGCAATCAGTAGGAAAGTATTTCCAAATAATTGTGTTGATGGCATTACTATTGTCTAGATTCATTCTTCCTACAAAAATATTTGATTTGTTCACTAACCTCTTGAATGAGCATGTGATCAAGAGGATCATCAGGGTGCAGGAATAATAAGCTTCAAGAAGTTAGGATTTGGAATAGGGTATGATCAGTAATTTTTTTAAGAAACCCTAGTTGGGTCATTCTCCAATAATAATCAATGTGATCACTAGAAGGATCTAAAATCTTGTCAGTCTATATGCATTTTCTATATGGTTAAGTGAGATTCAATTGTTTCCTTCTCTATTAAGATAAGTACCATGATCTTTGCTTTCTTTATTATTACATACCTTATTGACTAACATTTCATTCTATTGAAGAAATGTTCAGGAAAATGTTTGAAGAAGGAATTGATGGCTTTGGTAATTTTGGAAACATTTCTAAGGTCTTACAAGAGTTTCCTTCATATTCAAGGTCCTACCTTTCAGCCACGCTAAGGTATTGCAAGTTGCAGGGAGTACTTGAACTCAAATATACAATTATTGTGTTTATATTGGGTCTCATTTACCATACAATAGTGTTATGGAAGTTTCCATATGATAGTTTACAATTAATTATTGTAACAATGACTTGTTACAATAATCTGAATGAACATCTAAACATCTTGACTATATGTTGAAGTATTTTGCAGACCTAGAATGGGTTGAAATAACAGTAAACGTAAGCAACAGTACCTTAGATATCACTTTAATATTGGCATGTTCCTTGAAGTCAAGTGATACAAGAGTATACCCTACAGGAAATGGCATATGGTAATAACTTTGGTAGTATGTACCTAGTGATGGTTGTTAGGCATCATGATCCTCATGAAAGTCACTTCAAGGTGGTTTCAATACAAGATGGTTACCCTTGATAAATGAAATTGATGCAGCTATGCTAAGGCCTGAAAAGCTCGCTCAAGGAATTGCATAATGGTGTATGTCTCAAGTAACAGTGGATTATTATTGATTTGTCTCTCATATTAATTGATAGATCTACATCCCTCATCTAGATCTCTCTACGGTGATCGATGGAATGCCACATTGTTCAGTTGGTTAAGCCTATCTGAAGCATATTACATCATAGCACAGTGTGTCCCTACCTTGGGATCATAATCTTCACTCATATGATCTGAGTGGTTAAACATATTAGTCTTATCATATATCATTTTTTGTGGCTTTTATAATCCCTATATGGTCTTTCTTTGATATGGTTTGGTTCCCCAACATCATATATATATATGTATATCGATATATATATATATATATATATATAGATAGATAGATAGATAGATAGATAGATATAGATAGATAGATAATTCTTCTACTATACACATTGTCCCCCAATTGGTATATTTATGGAAGCCTGAAGACTATCTCAAATATATATTGTTATGATATATGGGATATGACAAAAGCCTTTGCTCCATATAAGTTACTATGATTTAATAAAACTATCAAAGGATGGTAGTCTCATAATAGATAATATAACAATGCAACATTGGTACAAGTTCAATGATAAAATTTATACTAACAATATGATGAGATTGTTGATGTAAGTTGTTGTTTTATCAACATAACTTGTTCACAAACGAAGTTGTGAACAAGTCTTATATAAACTCTAGATAATATGATATGTATATATGGGAACATGATATGATTTGACTTTATAATATGACTGTGTATACATGATAGGTTGATGTCTTGTTTAAAGATAGTGAAGAAGCCTCTCAGTCAAAGGGAGAGATCCATAATGATATCCCAACACCTTTTATTTCTTTGTGATGAATGATTAGAATTTCCATGATTGAAGAACAAAATAATGAAAATTTTATGTCATTGAGCTAATATTTATTTGCTGAAAGGACCTATTTATCCCTTTCACCACCAGGATCCACCTCATATAAGCATTTGTAGGACATCTGAATTGAATTAATGAATTACTATTATTGTTAGATCTTTGTATGAACTTCGAGTTAGACAAATTCTGGTCATAGCTGGGACAAAGACATAATGTTGCTATATGAGACAAGATTAGGCTTGTAGTTGTTTCCTCCTTGTATAAAAGAAATGGAAAACAAATCATTTTCACTCCAGATAGTATGATTTAGTAAGTTATGTGAACCAATATCAGATATAAACAATTTGGTTTCTTTTGTTGAAAGCAATAGGGATTGATAGATATGACTCTTTCCGATGATCTGGCCTAATTAAGAACATTGAGCAGTGTGCATGCCCCCTTGATTGATCTCCCACGGTCTAGATTGGAGCTATAAGGATCCTGGGGATGAGACACATTTGGCCAATAGGATGTTGAGAACTAGGACCTCCCCTAATCATAGTATGCCTCAGTTAGCATCCTGCCCACTCTGTGGGATAACCTCTACCATTTGGCCAATGGATTGAGGGACTTGGGATAGAGTGTGATCCTTACCCCTTGTAGTAGGGGGATCTCTTCCAAGTTGGTGGATGTATGTGTTTTACCATCTGACTCTTTATGGTTCAGATGGATTATCAAGGACAATTGGGCAGAGTGTGATCCCTACATTTATCTCACCTATTGTCAAGGACTTTGGGATAGAGTGCAATCCTTGTGCTTGCGTAGGTTTGATCTCTCCCATTACCTATAGATTTTGGGTGGTAGAATTGGCTCCCTAATGATGAAATTCTTGGGTCGTAGCATTGGGCTCCCTAGTGGTTTATATTTCAAATTGAGATGGATTCCCAGATGTGGTTCCAAGTTGAGAAAAGCTCCCTAAAGTTGTTCTAGATTGATATAAGCTCTCAGATGTTGTTGTGGGTTGAGCCAGGCTTCCTTATGATGTCAGATCATTCTTTTCCAAATTTGATATTATTCAATAGTTGTATATGAGCATAAATGAGCCATGACGAGATATGACTAGATGATGATTATGAGACCCGGATCTCCCCTAGTTATAGCATGCCCCAGTTAGCATCATCCCCACTCTATGGGATAGCCTCTCCCATATGGACAAAATATTGAGGGACTTGGGATAGAGTGTCATCCCTACCCCTTTTAGTAGGTGGATCTTGTCCAAACTAGTGGATGCATGTGTTTTACCATCTGACTCTTTAGGGTTAAGATGGATGATCAGGGAAAATACAGTAGAGTGTGATCCTTATGTTGAGCTCACCTATTGTTAGGGACTTTGGGATAGAGTTTGATACATGTGCTTGGGGTAGGTTTGATCTCATCCATTCTCTGTAGATTCTGGGTGGTAGCATTGGCTCCTGCTGATGAAATTCTCGGGTAGTAGCATTGGGCTCCCTACTGGTTGATATTTTAGATTGAGATGGACTCCCTAATGTTGTTTTGGATTGAGCTAAGCTCTCTAATTTTTTTGTGGGTTGAGCTAGGGTCCCCTATGATATCAGATCATTATTTTCCAAATTCGAGATTGTTCAATAGTTGCATGTGGGAAGAAAGGAGCCAGGACAAGATATGACTAGATGATGATGATGATTCTCATATTGATTATTAGATATAGGATGAAATCCAAATTATTCCCTATAATGATGATATGGGTTGAGGGGTACTCCCCTATAATGATTATTCTTCTTCTTCTATTTGATTTAGAGTGTTTAGTTGATGATTGAAGGAGATTGAGATTCAGATATGACTTAAAGGAAATTCCTCCCTAGCTGAGAGGGAGTGTTGAAAAGTAGGGAAACTATGGCATGAATTCCCCATAGAAACCCTTGTGCCCCAAAAGAATATTTAAATCAGTTAGAAAGGAATTTAATTGGTCCTATCAATTGGTGCAAATATATTCCTCAAGAAAATAATTATGAAAGAAAATGATTCGAATTTAAAATTATTAACTTTCCCACCGAAAATTTCAAATTCATCAAATGTTCAAGTTGGCCCATCCAAGGGTTGTTACCCCTTCACCCATAGAAAACAACTACAAACGGGCCATCGAGTTAATCTATTTGACAAGCAAAAATTGCTATGAGATTTTTGGTCTTCACTTGGATGATACAAGGTCTCGGCACAGGGTCTTGGTTTCTTGTCTTCTCTTGGCACTTATCTCTCAATGTCTCTAATTTTCATATTCGACACAACATGGAAAGTCTCTGTTTTGAAGCTCACATTCGTAGGATATCTCTTGTATAGTCTCTGATACAAGGCTCACATGGTAAGTCTCTATTTTGAGGCTTTCATGGCCAAGTATCTATATCCCTCGCATGGTATAACATCTCTAACACACATGGCATAGTATATCTCTCTCTCTGCCATAGTATGGCGTTACTATGATTCTCACACTATACTCAAACACTCATATTCCTCGGCACAATTATCTTGGTTTAACTTATACAACTCACATCTTGCGGTCTCAACAAATTTTATTTATGGTTAAGTAGTCCTTCTCTCTATCACAGTAGTCTTGTCATCCTCACTATGGTATCTATGTGTACACTCTACAGTAGCTCTGTAGCATCTCTACATTTCACTCTATGAAAACACGATTGTATTTCATTTGAGTTGGCATCACATTGTATACATTTCTATCAGCATCTTGATGATACTCGCACATTGTATTTTGCATATAGTTATTGTTCTTGGCTAAGTTTAATCAGTATAATCTGTGTAGTCATGTTTGATCTTAATTATGTTTGGCACTTCAATCTCATTTGTATTCACAACTATATTTGGCACTTGGATCTCAGCTATGTTTGGCACATAAATCTCAATTGTATTCACAATTATCATAGTTGTGTTTGGTAGCGGGCATCTCATTTACAATATATGGCACTATTGTTGTATGGCATCATAGAAACCCTAATCATTATATATGAAGAAATTGGAAAATTCTGGCTTGACTCACAATATTGATCTTTTCACTCTCACAATATCTTTATATCTTTAGAGTACAGGAGTAGTATTGGGATCTACTTATTGTGGTCTCAATCTTAATATGACATGTTATTAATGAAAACATTACATGGAAGTTCTGTCAATATGACTTGTTCACAAGAAAATCTGTGAACAAGTCAAATATGGGCCCTAGGTAATCTGGTTATTAGGACTATGTCTCATGATATTGATACATTTTATCCCAGTTGAACTATCGATGAAATCTAATAGAAGAAGAAAGAATTCTGGTTTTCCCCCTTGTGGGGTTTTTCCCTAGCCTCTCACCAATCCTAGTGTCTCAATGTTATTTCCTCTGCATTGTTTATAATGTTGTTCTTTCTATTAAATTCAATATTTAGTTAACAAAGTTATGGGGTGTATGAATATGTAAATGATGTAAATGCAATTATCATAGTAAAGAACAATTCCACTGTCAGTAAAATTAACATGGTATTGGAGTTGGGCTAGAAGAAAAGTCAATAAATATCATCCCAAATGACACCCTAGAGGAAAACGTAGAGTGAAAATACCTAAAAGAAAGCTAGGGTTTGAAGGAAATCCTAGAGAAATCTTGATCTTTTAGACTAGGTTAGGGTTTCAAGAGATAGCTTGTGTAGGGTTTGACAGAAACCCTAGGAGTAACCTTTGATGTAAGGAATGACATGAGAAGGAATCAAGAAGAAATCCTAGAGCTATTTATATAATTTATAGAAACCCTAGGAGAAGGTATAATCAAGATCAGTAATTTGATGATTAGTTCTTGGCTACTGATGAAATCAAAATACAAGATAGAGCTGACATGTAATCACTAGTAGTGTTATATGAAGGCAGGACCAAGAGGGAGCAGATAGCTTCCTACAACTGGAAAGAAATTAATTCAAATTAATTGTTGATGACATTACCCTTGTCGAGATTTATTCTTCCTACACAAATATTTCATTTGTTCACTAACCTTTTGAATGATCATGTGATCAAGAGGATCATCAGGGTGTAGGAAGAGTAAACTTCAAGAAGTTAGGATTCAGAATAGGGTATCATCATTAATCGTTTTAATAATCCCTACTTGGTTCTTTCTCCAATAAGAATCAATGTGATCACTGGAAGGATCTGAAATATTGTCAATCCATATGAATTTGTTAAATGGTTAAGTGAGATCCAATTGCTTCCTTCTCTATTAATATAAGTACCATAATATTTGTTCTTTTGATTATTATATACATTATTGACTAAAATTTCTTTCTATTGAAGAAATGTCCAGGAAAATGTTTGAAGAGGGAGTTGATGGCTTTGGTAATTTTGGGAACCTATCTAAATTTTTACAAGAGTTACCTTATGATTCAAGGTCCTACCTTTCAGCCACACTAAGATATTGCAAGTTGCAGGGAGTACTTAAAATCAAATATACAATTATTGTGGTTATATTGGGTCTGATTTACTATACAATATTTCTATGGATGTTTCCATATGATAGCTTATAAGTAATTCTTGTAACAATGAATTGTTACAATAATCCATATGAACATCTAAACATATTGACTTTACGTTGACGTATTTTTTTATTATCTAGAATGGGTTGTCATAATAGTAAACTTAAGTGACAGTACCTTAGACATCACTTTAATATTGGCATGTGCCTTGAAGTCATGTGATACAAGAGTATACCCTACATGAAATGGCATATGGTAATAACATTGGCAGTATGTACCTAGTGATGGTTGTCCTGCATCATGACCCTCATGAAATTCACTTCAAGACAGTTTCATTACAAGAAGGGTACCCTTGATAAATGAAATTATTGTAGCTATGCTAAGGCCTGAAACATTTATTTTGATCAATTGAGTCTATTGACCTTTAAAAATCAGTTAAGGCATTGCAGAATGGCTTATGTCCCAAGTAAAGGTGGCTTAGTCTTGATTTGTCTCTCATATTCATTAATAGATTTGCATCTCTCATCTAGTTCTCTCTACAGTGATAGGTGGAATGACACATTGTTCGGTTTCTTAAGCCTATCTCAAGCATATTACATCATAACATAGTGTGTCTCTATCTTGACATCATAATCTTGGCTCATATGATCTTAATGGTTCAACATATTAGTCTTATCGTACATCTTTTTTTGTGGCTTGTATAATCCCTATACGGTCTTGCTTTGATATGATTTGATGCTTCTACCACCCTTCAAACAAATAAAAGATTTGTAACATTCTTAATAAATACCAACATCACCAGTAATAGATAATAGGAGGCCATCAAATCCAAATTATAAAATTCTGAAATACAACACCCATCTCATATCTATATGTGTGTGTGTGTGTGTGTGTGTGTGTAACCTCCCCAAAAAGAATGCAAAAAAGTGCAAAGAAACATCCATGGACCATATTAAATGCATACCTTGTGCTCCATCTCTAAAGGCCTTGAAAACATGCAGTGGATTTTTCATTTTAAATTATCCCGCCACTAGACTAGTGGATTTTTCCATGAACATGATTTAAAATGAAGCTCTTCCCTTGAAGATCTCGACTACAAAATGAAATGACGCCCATATGCCCTTTGACTATTTGAAGAGTATCGAGGCCTCGGGTCCATTCTAAAATTCCCTTGTCATCGCCTTACACCAACCTCAATTGCCTAATTGGGCTAGTTGAACCCGCGACTGTAGAAGTGGAAGGAATTGTGGGACTTGCAAGAGAGAGATCGGATTCTTTTTTCTTACCCGAAATTATGGGTGTTCAGAACCCCATCATATGTGTCATCTTTTTTTCTGAGTACACAGAGAAGGAGTTGACGCACCTTCTCTGCTAGGCTCTATGATCAAACACGATACCCATGTAGTATAGTGAAGATAGAACCAAGATTTTCATATTTTCAGTTGTTGGTGTGGATCCAAAGGAATACACAGTTTCCTAATCATGAGGTAGATCAAAACTATAACCGCATAAACAAAGGGTTTGAAAGTAGGTGATAGGAGGGAAAAAAATGTCTACCGCAATGAATTCGATCAAAGATGGAAGGTTTCAAAAAAGTGAGATAGTTCATTAAAAACTTAAGATAAAGGGTTTTTTCCTTTTTAATTAATGGGATATAAACTTTTTTTCAATTTAAAAATAGTAGTTATAGAGTTTATTAGTCTAATATTTTAACCTATTAAAACTACCAATTATATCAAAAGGTGCAAATGAAAGTTGAAAACAGTAAAGGGAGGAGATATTGTAAGTGAAAATAATGCATATATCACCTCTAATCTTCGCCTTTTCACCATTAGAAGCAACCATATATCACCTTCACTTGTGTTTTCTTCAACTACCTTTTTTCACACATGTCTCCTTCATGCCGGAGAGACCTACATACTATTTGTCATGCATGACATTTTTCTCTTTTCCCATCTAGATAAAATAATAAAAGACCTCTGGATGGTTAAATTTTCAATCTCTATTCTATAGAGAGTAGTTGGTACACCATCTCTAAAAGTGACATCAATATGTTAAAGTGAACCCGCTCAATAAACATATTGATTCATGTGGATTGTGGGCCTACCCTAATTTTTTCCTACTTATTTCTCCCAACATGGCTTGTTTGAGTAGTAATGAGGAAAATTGTCTCAATCATGATATACCTCACCATAGAGTTCTCTTTTCATGGGTTTCCATAGGTACTATGGTTGAATAAGCTATGGATGCATGTGACAGAATGAAATTGATGTAAGATTCATTTATATTTTTTTACTTTATATATATTAAAAATAATAATAATAATATTTGAAATTTTAATCTTAATAAAAGAGTGAACATATTTTATACACCGAAATTGTGTGTGTCTAGTTTATTTAAAAATGTAATAGTACATATATAAATAAATAAGAGTTTGTTTTGAGATAGACATGTTATCTTCGTAGATTAAAAACTTGTTGAGGAAATTCCAATTATGCACTAACTGAAAAATAAAAAATAAATAAATAAATAAATAAATAAAATTAAAAATAAATAATAAAAATAAAATAAATAAATAAATAAAAATAAATAAATAAAATAAAATAAAATAAAATAAAAATAAAATAAAATTAAAATTAAAAATAAAATAAATAAATAAAAAAAAATAAAAAAAATTGACCAAAATCTTTCATCAAGCCATGATCCAACAACCTCCTAAAAACACATAATAAGAATACACATGTTGAGACCAACTCTACATCACAATTATCAACACATTAACAAACCAAAACCTTTTCATGTATGACCATAAGCATCACATAATATTCTATATAATAGTTAGGAGTTAATAATCCCAACTTTCACCATTAGTGAGTTGGACATGTCTTTATCTTTGTTAAGTAAGTCTTCATCATCATCTTGCATTGGTTCAAGGCATCATAAACACTCTTGATCAATAAAATATATATATGATCTAAATCGACATTTTCGTCTCATTTCTCCATCACGTAGACATTGCCAAATTGTTAGCATCCACATAAGGGAGTGGCAATCCACCAAAATACATGGGTGCCTAACTATTGCAACTACTAACCCACTAAGATCTCCTTCGAGTACATGGTTCATTCATATTCTCAATGAACTCCACCAATATGTATAGGAAACTTCAGGTTTCTAGACCTATCACGCCCCATAGAGTGTACAACCAACATAATCCACTCATAGATAATTTAACTAACACATGGCCCATACTCTATCAGAGGTTGTGTACTATATTAAAAAAGATATTCTGATCATCAACAACACATGGATAATGGGTATGCCTTCTTACAAGAGTCATACAATGATATTCCCTTTACATAATACATAGATAGATAAGGTTACATACTATTTACGTGCTCCATATCATGCAGGCAATAAGTACACACTTTTATAATGTTGCATGTTATTACACTACTCCTCCCAAGTACAAAATCTAGCTAAGATCAAGCTCAAAACATCAAGGACCAATATACATAATCTACACACAACATGTTAGAATTCCTCCAAGTATAAGATGAGATTCATCTTTCCACACGGTCTTGGTTTTGATTCAATATAATAAAAGGTGTACCTCGTTTATCCATCTCCAACCAGTCTCCATTGCTACCACAAGGAATATCATTGCCATGCTTTTGGATGAAATTCCAAAAAATCTTTATTATGCCTACAACATCATTATGTCCTCCACATTGAAAACTCATAATTCCAACTAAGAAATATCTACCATTAACACTGGGAGTACAAAAATATTACTTCAATTCATCTTTCACCACTATAATAACCAATCACTAGTTATTCATTGTCAAAACATTCTAGCATCTCTACAACCAATTGTTCATATATGATCCTCCATTATGATTTACTTATAGGGTTGTCATCTCAAAAAACATACAAATTGGAGACCAATCAAACATTCTGGCCAAACATTGGGACGACCCAAAATAATCAGGAACTTATTGTACTATAGGGTCTAACATCAACCTAACTATAAACATTGAGCAATAGCGCATTTTATGAACATACTTCCATCTATCAAGACACTTATGTACCCAAATAATGTTCCAACTATTTCTCTAAGAAAATGCTATAGAGATAGAATGCATCGAAATTGGTCTTACACTCTATACCTACTAATCTAAGGACTTATGATGCACATTCATTAAACAACCTTTTTTCAATGAACAACTAGAGGAAATACAACCTCTTGTTATATTTTCCTTTTAGCTACAACATGACATACCAAGAAAACCCAAAAATGTCCTTTCCATAAAAAAATGTTTCATTTCAAGGCTACAATAATCAACAAAGGATAATGGTACATGTGACTAAACAATTTTACCTACATATTTGTCTAGGGTCATGAACATACTTGGTTTCTTCATATACATCTTCAAATTATGGATTCAACATGCATCTTGGATATTCATATGTTTTCTTTTATTTGTTAGAATCATGAACTTTAGCAAAATGGTGGTGCTCGCATATTGGGTTAACCAAGCTCATTACACTTTTTAAGTTTTGACTTCAAGACATTTTTATCATCACCATAAAAGTTATACATCAACGTGTACAAATGGAATTTGATCTATGGATTTAATCATGCTATAAAAAATGCATAAGACTTTCCTACAATACATTTTTTCCTATCAAGCTAACCATGGCCAATTATTAGCTGCAATGGAAAGTAGATTTGGTTTGTTCTTGAAGTCACCTACCCAAGGGATGTGACTTCTAGGACTCATTGAAGAAGTTGATATCTACCACATGACCCTAGCCACACAAACTTATAATTGCTTTCAATAACATATATACAGGGAGTGCATGTTCTTTTGTATTCCAATCTTTCCCAAAATCCAAAATGAAACTAACAATAGAAGATAAAGAAACAAATGAAGAGAGAGTACCTAAGGGCGGCATCTTCGAGTAGTGGCCAAGTGGAGTTGTGGTTGATAATATCTATGTGATATGGAAGCCCCATCAATGATCATAGAAACAGTCATAGTGAGGTTTAGAATCAGAGTCATCAAGATAGTAGGGGTAGTTGAGATAGTTACAAAAAGGACGGGAGTAGTCGTCACCATTGGGACAAAACCTTTCTCTTTCACCTTGGGAGATGAGGGATTGTACATTCCAGGGCATGTCAGGGAGTAGTAGGGTGTGCTAGGGAGTGTTAAAGCATGCCAAGGAATGCAGGGGTTGCTAACACATGCCACATAGTTCCAAGGGATTGTTAGACATGCAAGGTGTTATGGCATGTCAAGATGTAAACCATGTTTCTCAGTTGTTTTATGGCCATGGTTGGACACGATCCTTGACTTGCAAACTTGTAACTTGTTAACTGGGATAAGTTGAAATTGTACATGAGTAGCCTAAGATGAGTTATAGTCATTTGTTACATGAACACGTCACAGTATAGTTATAGTAAATGTAACTTGGTCAAGTTGTTGTAGTCGAGGAAGGACTTTTTTAGGTTCCCAAGTCCCAAAAAAAGCAAGGGTAGATGTGAGGACATGAAAATCCATGCTAACACATGCCAGATAGTGTCAATGCATACTAAGGAGTGTTAGGGAGTGTCAGGGAATCACAAGGGAGAACTAGGTCAAAATTCATGGAAATGAACGAATAAGAGTGTGTGTCAAGGAGTGTCAGTGAATTCTAGGTGTCCCAAGGATGAAGTGTGCTAGGATATGTTCATAATAGGACTTGCATGAGGCAAGCCTATGGTTGTGATAAGGGGCTAGAGAAATTAGTTTCAAACAAAGGGAGACTTTGGGTTGGGCACAACATTATTTTTCCAATGCCTTGGTTGGGTTCCCAAGCCGCAAAAAAAGTAAGGTTATCTATGAGGGCATGACAACTACAGAGTGCCAAGGTGTGCCATGGAATGCTAGGAAGTACTAACACATGCTAGATAGTTCCAAGGCATGTTAGGCATGCCAAGACATGCCAAGTGCTAAGGCCTACCAAGATGTTCCAAGTGCCAGGGTGTGGTGTGAACACATGCTAGGGAGTGTTAGGGTACGTGTCAGCGAAACACGAGAGAGCACTGTTGGGTGCAGGAATTGCACTTAAGCAAACTCCTCAACACTTAATTGTCAACACGGGGAATTCGTAAACTTAGAGATGAAGCACAGACAATGTCAGAGATGGTATGAGTATTTCTAATGTCAATCCCTACTTTCTTTAAAGGAAATATTGCATAATCAAACTAAAGAAAGAAAAAGGAAACTTGAACCATCAAAGTAATCTAGACTGGAAAAGGGAAGAATGCATTTGCAAAAGATATTTAAAAACAAAAGAGCAATCACTCTAGCTAACTATTAACTACTGAGTATGTGTTTTTCTATAGCAGAGACACTTTAGCAGTCTCAACAGATGGGCCCTTCAAACCTGCTTATATAGATACTTCCTTCTTACACTGGTGCAATCTACTTGCACTAGTGCAAGAATAGAAATTTATGCAGAGGGTATGAATAGTGTCTGCACTAAAAGTGTTTTCCTTCGTGCAAGGGCTTGAACATTCTCAAGTTCAGAGCACTCAGATCACGCGACAAGAAACTAGTTCTTGCATTAGATCAGAGCTTCTTACACTTAGTATTTAATTCTTGAAATAAGAGCTTAACTACTGCAAGTGCTGTGAAATCAAATTGCACACATAAAAATGAATGTTTCTGATTTTAACAAAGTGTAGAAATAAAGAAACAATCAATATAATTTATCTTGTCATGAATCATTAATGAAAGAAAGAAAGTTGTCGGAAGTAAACAAAAAGGCTTGCTGCATCACACCAACATACACTGGTGCAGGTTCATTTCTCCTACTTGGACCAGGCGAGAAAACCAAATCAAACAGAACTGCAGAAAGTGAATAGCACACCAACGTGCACTAGTGCAGGGTTATTTCTCCTACTTAGATGAGGCAGGGAAAACCAAATCAAACAAACTGTAGGAAATGAATAGCACACCAACGTGCACTGGTGCAAGGCTATTTCTCCTACTTGGACCAAGCAGGGACAACCAAATCAATCAAAATTGCAAGAAATGAATAGCGCACCAACGTGCACTGGTGCAAGGTTATTTCTCCTGCTTGGACCAAGTAGGGAAATCCAATCCAAGATCAGATGCAAGAAAATAAATTCTAACTACTTCACACTGCGGATCCACTTTCACTCAAACAGGAATTCATGTGCTGTACATTAAACCACACTTGGCAGTAGAAAGATAAATTACAAGAACAGAAAATAGGGTAAACATGCTGGGTTGGTTGGGCCCTAGCCAACCAGCGTGTTTCCCTTTTAAATAGAAATGCTGCTTAGCACATTATCAATTCATCAACTGCAAACAAAAATACGATTCATGAAAACACAAGGCGGAGCTCCTTTATTATTTCATAGAGGCAAATACATGCGTGATTACATAGTCCAGCCCAAATTTGGGTGATAACAAAAATACAAGCATGTTACCGCCTTCCTAGTTATATCTCTATTCTCTAAAAACTTATCAAGAACTATCTTGTCCTATTTACATTCCTCATTATATAGATCCTTGGTTGAAGGCCAAAAGGATTGTTTAACCGATTACATAACTGATATGTAGAATTTAGCTTTCGGCCTTCAAAATTAGGCAGTTTAACAAAACTGGCAGTAGCCAATGTCCAACCGTTTGTTCTTCATAAATCTGATTTCAGACACCTTTGGATTGCCTTGCTGTCATAGCTGGAGCTCGGCTACCTTCAGATCTAACCTGTTGTCATGGTTGAAGCGGCACAAAACAAGGTGGTGATCAAGGAGGTCTGGATCTGCTACAAATATTCGTTGTGCTGGCACTAGTGCGAGATCCGATCCTGCACTAGGATCAATGGTCACGGTAAGCACTTGACTATCAAACAACATTGGAGATATCGATAAGTTACAAGAGTGATTATACGCAAGAAATCACGTAATAAATAACTAATTAATGCTAATTTAAGTTAAAAATATGAAATATAAAGTTCATGCGAAATATGTCATCATTCTTGGACTAGTGCAAGATGATGGTGTATAAGTGAGGTAAAACAGTGGTAAATGGTTGTGATTTAGGAAGGGAAAAATGGTCAAAAGGGAGCAAATTAGGGGGGTAACAAGCACTAGTTTGAAATTGATGGAAGTGAAGTGTCAATGAGTTCCAAGTGTGCTAAGGAGGGAGTGACAATATATGTTAGGAAATTCTAAGGCATGCTAGAGTGTTAGGGAAGCATACCAAGATGTGTCAAGTGCCAAGGTGGGCCAATGTGTGTTGAGTGTTCACGAGTGTTAGGGAAACACAAGGGAGAACTAGGTCTAAATGCATGGAAATGAATTAATAAGAGCGTGTTAAAAGGATTGTCAGCGAGTTCCAAGTGTGGTAAGGGGGGTGACATGGTATGTTAAATAGTGCTAAGTCATGCTAGCATGCTAGAGTGGCATGCAGCCAAGATGTACGAGGTGTCAGGGTGTGCCAACACATGCTAAGGACTGTTAGGGACTGCTCAGGAAACATAAGGGATCACTAGGTGAAAATAATGCATGCAAATGAACAACTAAGAGTTCGCGACAGGAAGTGTCAGTGGGTTCTAGGTGTCATAAGGAGGGAGTGACAAGGTATGCTAGGCAGTGCTAAGGCATGTTAGAGGCAAAGGAAACATGCCAAGATGTGTCAGGTGCTAGGGTGTGCCAATTCATGACATGGAGAGTTATGGAGTGCCAGGGAAAAACAAGGGAGGACTATTTTCAAATGCATGGAAATGAATGAATAAGAGTGTGTGACACGAATTGTCAGCAATTTCTAGGTGTGCGAAGGAGGGAGTCACAAGGTATGCTAGGTAGTGTCAAGGAATGATAAAGTGCCAAGGCGACATGCCAAGATGTACCAAGTCTCATGGTGTACTAATGTGTGTTAGGGAAGGTTAGGGAGTGCCATGGGAACACAAGGGAGAACCAATTCAAAATGCATGGAAATGAACGGATAAGAGTGTGTGATAGGGAGTGTCAGTGAGTTCCAATTGTGTTAAGGAGGAAATGAAAAGGTTTTATGCGAGGTCATGCCAAGGCATTCTAGAGTGCCAGTGAATGTCAGGGAGTGGTAGGGTGTGTTAGGGAGTGCCAGAACATGCCAAGGAATGCAGGGGATGCTAATATGCACCACGTAGTGCCAAGGGATTGTGTAGATTTTCTTGTATATTCATATCTCATGTAATGTACTAAAACACAAGACAATAATCTACTCTACTCTTTAAACAGTGGAAACCAAGAATCGATGAAAATAATAATCAACAAGAGGAAGATAATCAAAGACACATGACAAAAGTATTTCTTTGGGGAAATCCATTGCTCAAAACCTCGAATATCTATTACTTTAATAAAAAATCTGATTGATAATACAAAGCTTGTTCTCACAAGAACAATTTCGCACAAGTATGATCAACTCTCTGCCTCACAAGCCCGCACTGACCAACACTTAACCAATTTATGCTGCTTGTTGAGCCCCTATTTCCTTGCGCAATTCCTGTGAGAATCAACCCATATTTAATGTGGGAAATCCTTCCTAAAAGTTGTGCAGTCCAAACTAGGTCCTCTTCCTAATTGCATGCATGATCTGTACAACTCAGATCACTCTACAACTGATAGTACATTGCCCCTGCACTCTAGTCGCAAATGGGTCTTTCTATGAACTGACATGCATGAGTTTCTCATGAGGGAATCTTCAGTTAGCTGGAATAGAACCTAAGGATGCACTACTGAACAAACTCACTACTAGACCTCTACTAGTTCCACAAACAATTAGAACTAGTTTAACCAACCATAACTCAGTCAAACTGAGTTATCTAGTTACAAGTCAAATAAACTCATCCCAGACCCCTAAAATTTACGGAGAACATATACATGACTACAGAAAGACTTAAACCTCGAAATTCCTACGCTATATAAGTTAATTTAACTTAATTAATTATTTATAAGTTTCTATGACAATAAAATTCTATTTTAATTCAAGGGCAAATTAAAATGGAATTTCTTGTTGCCACTTCTCAACACTCCCTCTCAACAAGAAATGGATTATCATCTACCCTGATCCTGTCTCCGTGAAACTCAAATTTACTTCTTGGCAATGCCTTTGGCAAAATGTTATCATCTTTCTCCTCAGTGGAAACGTACTCCAACAACATAATCTGCGCTAATACACAATCTCTAATATAATGATATCAGATATCAATATGCTTGGACTGATCATAAAAAACTAGATTTTCGAAAAGTTTGATACAACTTTTATTATCACAGTAAATCATAGTTAGATCCATGTGCTAACCAAATAAACCAACCAGAATCTTCCTCATCCTGATGGCCTCACATGTTGTCTGTCTTGCAGCCATGTACTATGCCTTTGTCAAACTGAGTGCAACTGATCTTTATTTCCTGCTATACCAAGAAACTTTTGTTGACCCAATACTGAAGATCCCTCCTGATGTGCTCTTCCTATCAGATGGACTCCCTACCCAATCTGCATCCATGAAGCCTTGGAGCTTCACTCCCTGTATCTATCTATACCACAATCCATACTAATTAGTGCCCTTGAGGTATCTCACGACATGCTTTGCTACCTTCCAAAATAGCTTGGTAAGCCTAACCATCGCCTGACTAAGTTCGTTAACTGCATAGCACATATCTGGTCATGTGTTCACCAAATACATGAGTGAGCCCACAAGATGCCTGTAAACACTAGCTTCTAATACTTCCTCTAAAGTAGCATCCTCCTTCCTCCAGTCAGCTACTAGAGGAGTCTCCATGGGTTTGTTTCTCTCCATGCGGAATATCCTAAGTATGTTGTTGGCATACTTGCTGTTAGGTCCCTATAATACTAGTGATTCCCCCATTAATATTGTAGTTGCATCCCTTATTAATATTGTTGTGCCCCTATTGTCCCCATATTTTTATTACTGTGCCCCATAGAATCCCTTTATTGTTATTTTTGTTCCCTTATATTAATATTCTTAGGTCGGCTTGGTTATATTGTGACCCCTTAGACTCCTATATATAGAAAGGAGGTTTTGTCATTTGAATCATCCAAGAATTTTTCATTTATGTAATGTAAATGAGGTTGCCCCCTAGAAGAGGCTGAATTCTAAGGCATTGATCTATCTTTTCTATGTTTTTGTGAGCCGGTTTCATAACATTTGGTATCAGAGCATTAGATTTTAGGGTTTCACTGCTCCAAATAGGTCATCGTGGCATTTTCACTATAACTTTTTTCTGCAACATTTTAGAAGCAAAAAAAAAACCCATTTGAGGCAAAATTGCACTGAACCTTGGGTCCACATTTTAGAGCTTTTCGCGCTATATTTGCAAAGATATGATCTAAGGAAGTTGGTCTTTTTGCAGACTCCTGAATTACATTCCAAACAGGTGACCAGGGGAAAATTGTCATAACTTTCTAACTGAGCATCGGATTGAAATTTTGTAAGAAGCTACAGAAAGAGGACAAACAGTAGTTTCTTGTATATATTTCTCAGAGCCAAAGGTCAAAACAGTGACACGTGGCACTTCATACAAGTTCGCTCGCTGGAAAGGTTTATAATCAGGTCATCTTGGGAGATTGTGCATAACTCTTCCTTGGAGAATCCAATTTGGATCAGACTAGTGGCATTGGAAAGAGGACGTAGAGGGCTACTACAGACCACAATTTTAGAACTGGATGATCCAAAATTACAGAGATATATCAGATTCAATATCAAGCTCCTACAAAGTGAAAAAAGGTGTGTAGTTTTTTTTAAATTTTTGCATAAGCTTGGTTTGAAAAAGTTAGTCTGAAGGAATTCAAAGGGCATAGTAAAGCATTATTATCAGTAATCGATGCCCCAAGGAAAGAAAATGCAAGCACCTAGTAAGAAACCTGAAAGCTCTAGCATTGCTCATGAAGAAGAGGAAGAAATGCAACATGATATATCAAAATTACGAGACCAAGTGCAAAAAGTGTCACTTGCAGAAAAAGTAACAAAATCTAAGATGGATGGTTTAAAGAAAGATGTAGAAGCTAAGATGGATGGTTTAAATAAAGGTGTAGGAGCTAATATGCATTGTTTAAAGAAAGGCGTAGAAGCTAAGATGGATGGCATGGAAGCTAAGATGAATGGCATGGACGCTAAAATAGATGGCATGGATGATAAGATGGAAGAATTGAAGATAAATATGAATAAGTTGCTACAAGAAATGTTCACTAATGGTGAAAGGGTAGTAAAGGAAAATCATGATGAAAACAAAGGAAATGTTAATCATGATTCTGTAGACTCTAATGTTGGATCGAAGACCCACCATATTCCAAAAATCGATATGAGGAAGTTTGATGGCAAGGATCCCACAACATGGATATTACAGATGGAGCAATTCTTCCATCTCAATAATGTGCAAAACACACAAAAGGGACGTATTGCAACTTTATATTTGGAACCAAATCAGTTTGTATGGTATCAATGGCTTTGCTCTCTAAACAAATTATCACTTGGGCAATTTTTACGGAAGAATTGATAGCACATTATGAGGATACAAAAAGCAACACTTTTTTTAGCCAATTGATAAGTCTCAAACAAAAGGGTTCAATAATGGAGCACATTGAGGAGTTCCAAAAATTGAACATAAGGGTAAAAAATATTCTAGAGGAGCATAGGATTGATGTGTTCATAGGGACTTTAAAGGATAATATCCAACATGATGTTCGCCTTTGGGAACCTGATTCATTAGAGAAGGCATTCAGGTTAGCAAGGAAAATGGAAAGAAAAATTATGGCAACCAGGAAGCATACCACTCACAACTATAAAGATGGAAGTGTTGTTGCCCCTAGCCTTCTAGAACCTATAAGGTTGACACCACAAAAATTGGAAGAAAAAAGAGCAAAAGGGCTTTGTTACAGTTGTGATAGAAAATACACTAAAGGTCATAAGTGTGCTGAAAAGAAATTATTCTACATAGATTGTGAAGAGGAAGAAGAAAAGGAGCAAGAAAGGTCAAAAGAAGAGGATATACTCTAGGAACAAAGCCTAGATAAAGAATAAATGAATATGACCATATCTTGTAATGCATTGGCTGGAATTAACATTCCTCAAACCATCAAGATAGAAGGACAAATCAAGAAGAAAAACGTAATAGTGTTGATTGATTCAGGAAGTACCCACAATTTTATTCATTGTAAGATAGAAAAAGAATTGAATTGCTTCCTATATCTAGCACCGGAGTGTCAAGTGATGGTTGCAAAATGGAGGAACAATAAATTGCTCTGGAAAGTGCCATAATATCAAGCTATCCATGGGAGAATATGTATTGAAAAGCCCAATGCTTTCCATTCCAATGGGAGGTGTTGATGTTGTACTAGGAGTCCAATGGCTACAATCCTTGGGTACAATAGCTTTTAAATTTCAAGAAAGTTTCATGAAATTTTATGCAGAAGGAAAGGAAGTTGAATTAAGGGGTATTGCAGGGAAATCGGGAAAGATAATAAGCTCTAACGGTATGACAAAGCTTCTAAAAAGGAACAATGAGGTGTAATTGCACAATTATGTTCGCTAGATGTTTCCACATCGAATTCATCTATTTCTCCAGATCTCCAAAAAGTCTTAGACAATCATTCCAAGGTATTTGAGACTCCCAAAAGTTTCCCACCTATTTGTCATCATGATCATGCTATTCATTTGATTTCAAGAAGTGTTCCTCCAAACATCAGACCGTACAGATATCCCTATGCCCAAAATAGTGAAATTGAACTTATGTTTGTAGAAATGCTTGAGGCTGGTATAATTCAACCTAGCCAAAGTTCTTTCTCTACTCTAGTAGTATTGGTGCACAAGAAGGATGCATCATGGCTCATGTGTCTGGATTATAGGGAGCTCAACAAGCTCACTATTAAAGATAAGTTTCCCATTCCTGTCATTGATGAATTATTGGATGAATTGCATGGATCAATTTACTTCACCAAGTTAGATCTTCGTTCAAGATATCATCAAATCAGAATGAAGACTCAAGACATTCCAAAAACAGCTTTTCGAAATCATGAGGGTCACTATGAGTTTTTCGTCATGCCTTTTGGCCTTACCAATTCACCTTCTACATTTCAAGGTTTGATGAATTCCATTTTCAAACCCTTCCTTAGAAAATTTTTGTTAGTATTTTTTGATGATATACTAATCTACAGCATGTCTTGGAAGGATCATGTTGAATACATTGACAGGGTGCTAAAACTACTGGAGGAGAAACAATTATATGCAAAAAGATCCAAATGTTTCTTTGGAGTACAAGAGGTGGAATATCTGGGTCAGATTGTATCTCATGAAGGAGTTAAGGTAGACCCTAGCAAAATTAAAACAATTAAGGAATGGGAAATCCCCACATCCATAAAGAATTTGCGAGGATTTCTCGAGTTGACAGGGTATTATCACAAGTTTGTTAAGAATTATGGGAAAATAGCAGCACCTCTAACAACATTGTTGAAGAAAGATGCATTTTCATGGACTCCAGAAGCAAAAAAGGCCTTCAAAGATCTTAAAGATGCAATGTGCCAAGCACTGGTCTTAGCTAGACTAGACTTTACAAAAACCTTTATTGTGGAATGTGATGCTTCTGGAAATGGAATTGGTGTCATTTTAATGCAAGATGAAAGACCCATTGCTTTCAAAAGTCATCCAATCAAGGGAAAGTATTTACACAAAGCTATTTATGAGAAGGAAATGTTGGCAATACTACATGCACTTAAGAAATGGCAACCCTACCTAATGGGAAGACACTTCAAGGTAAAAACGGATCATGATAGCCTTAAATACTTTTTAGAACAAAGATTATCCTCTCAAGAACAACAAAAATGGGACACAAAGATGTTGGGTTATGACATTGAAATCATATACAAAAAAGGGAAGCAAAATGTTGTGGCAGATGCACTCTCAAGAAAGGATGAGGATGTGGAAGCATTGTTGTGCTCCATTTCTATTATCCAACTAGATTGGATAAACGAAGCAATGGAGGAATGGAAGAATGATGAAGAAGTGTGGGAAGTTATTCGAAAGTTACAACAATATTCCATTACATCTAATACATTTAGCTGGAAAAATGATTCGTTATGGTACAAAGATCGCTTACACCTCTGTAAGAATTCCCAACTCAAAGAAAATATTCTTCTGGAATTGCACGCTTCTCCCTTATGAGGGCACTCAGGATTTTTAAGAACTTACCATAGGGTTAAGAAGGAATTTTTTTGGGATGGCCTTAAATTGGATATTCAAAAGTTTGTGGCGGAATGTTTTTTATGCCAACAAAATAAAGCTAAAGCAATTAATACACCAGGTCTATTAAAACCTTTAACCATTCCAAGCCAACGTTGGGAGGAGGTTTCAATGGATTTTATCACAGGTTTACCCAAGTCTGAGGGAAAGAGTGTCATCATGGTGGTAGTTGACAGACTTACCAAGTATGCACACTTTTGTGCATTATCACATCCATTTAAATCTAGTACAGTTTCTACGACATTTATGGAAACAATTCAAAAGATACATGGAAACCCAAAAATTATTGTAAGTGACAGAGATCCCATTTTTACAGGAAATTTTTGGATAGAATTATTTTCTTGTCTTGGTACTCAGTTAGCTCATAGCTCATCTTATCATCCTCAATCTGATGGGCAAACGGAGATAGTAAACAAATGTTTGGAAGGATATCTTCGTTGCTTTGTATCTAATAAACAAACACAATGGGTCAAATGGTTGCCTCTGGCTGAATGGTGGTATAACACTTCCTTCCATACTACAACAAAAATGACCCCATTTATGGCACTTTATGGATATCAGCCACCATCCATCACATCATATTTAAGAGAAAATTCTAAGGTTCAAGCAGTGGAACATCACATCGAGCATCAACAACAAGTTCTCCAACTCTTAAAGGATAACCTCGTGTTGGCGCAGAATAGAATGAAACAACAGGCAGATCAACATCGCAGTGAAAGAAGTTTTGATGTAGGTGATTGGGTATTCCTACAGCTATAACCATATAAACAAATTTCCCTCAAGAAAGCTAAGAAGGATAACAAATTGTCACCAAAGTATTATGGTCCGTACAAGGTGTTGCAAAAGATTGGTACTATGGCATACAAATTGGAGCTTCCTGCAGCTTCTCGAGTGCACCCAATTTTCCATGTTTCATGTTTAAAGAAGGTTATAGGTGACAAGCTCCCAATTCAAACAATACTGCCAGAACTTGACGATGAAGGAAAAATTATATTGGAACCAGAAGCAGTCATAGAAACAAGAACTCGACAACTATGAAATCGATCCATTTCAGAGTATCTCATCAAGTGGAAGAACTTATCCACTGAAGATTCCACATGGGAGGATGAGAATTTTATACAGAAGCACCCATAACTACTCAATCATTGAGGACAACACTTTTTTGAAGGAGAGGGGCATGCTAGGTCCCTATAATACTAGTGATACCCCCATTAATATTGTAGTTGTATCCCTTATTAATATTGTTGTGCCCCTATTGTCCCCATATTGTTATTATTGTGCCCCATAGAATCCCTCTATTGTTATTTTTGTGCCCTTATATTATTATTGTTAGGTCGGCTTGGTTATATTGTGACCCCTTAGACTCCTATATATAGAAAGGAGGTATTTTCATTCGAATCATCCAAGAATTGTTCATTTATGTAATGTAAAGGAGGTTGCCCCCTCGAAGAGGCTAAATTCTAAGGCGTTGATCTATCTTTTCTATCTTTTTGTGAGCTGGTTTCATAACACTTGCCCTGAGACACAAACAATTCCCCATCACCCTACCATACCTCCATGCCCAGAAAGTAACACATGAGCCCCATGTCCTTTATCTCAAACTCTCTTGCAAGGTCCTCCTTGCAAGGCTTGATAAGCTGATCATCAACTATCCGAATCAAATTGTCAACATACAAAACTATGATAAAAAAATATCCTTCCACCACTATGTGGTACAGGTTCACATCCGCTTCACTTTCTGAAACCCAACCTAGTGATGTACCTATCTATCCTAGTGTACCAAGAAAGAGGTGCTTTCTTCAACCCATACAATGCTCTCTTAAGCTGGTACATATGTGACTCACGGTCAAACGTCTCAAAACCTTCATGATACTCTATGTACACCTCTTCCTCATTAATGCCATTAAGGAAGGTTGTCTTTACATCCACCCCATGTGTGTTGATAGTTACAATATATATATATATATATGATTGATCAGTACCTTGCATCAGGACAAAAGGTATCATCATAGTCAATCCCCTCTACCTGTGAAAATACATCAGCTAAAAACTTGGCCTTATGCTTCTCCACACTACCATATTAAGCTTGCATTACCTTGTAAATCTATCAGGTGCTCACCACTGACTTGTCCTCCGGTCTCAGGACCACATTCCAAAAATTGCTATGAACTATGGAGTCATACTTCTCCACCATGGCATCAACTCAAATGGATTGTTGCACTGCTTCCTCAAAGGAATATGGTTTTGTCTCAATACATCCACTAATAAGAGCCATGTATCCAATGTACCTCTCAGGTGACCTCCTCTTCCTACACTAAGATGTAGGTGCTCCCAAATTAACCCATATATCATGTAATAACATGTCAACCTCTCTAGTGTGTTTTCTCCCATATCTTGAAGAATCTGCCTGAGTGGATGAATTGACTCCCAGATCATCTAGATGTGGCTGCTCCACATCAATCTGAGGCTCCTCAACCTTAGGAGCTAAAATCTCCTCAACCGCATGTACACGAAGCTCCCTCTCAAGGGAAACTTGCATGGTCTTCTCCTCATTGAATCTAACATCCCTGAGAACCATTGTCATCTTGCTGGTCAAAAAGTACACTCGATAGTTGTAAGGTGTATCATTTTACCACACAAATATCCCCAACTATGTTGTTAGCTCAAGCTTCTTCCATGCATCTTTGGTCACATGGAAATATACCGATGACCCAAAAATCCTGAAGTGACCAACATCTAGCCTCTTACCTGAATAAGCCTCCTTTGGTATCTTCATCCCAAGAATCCTATGTGGGCTACAATTTTGAAAATAAATTTTTGTGTTCCATGCCTCAACCCACAAGTGTAGTGGGACACCCTGATCATGCAACATTACCCTCGTTTCCCCTACTATGATTTTGTTCTTCCTCTCAGCCACCCCATTCTACTAAGGGTTATGGGATGTCATCAAATCCCGTTTAATTCCTTCCGTTGCATAGAAGTTCTTAAACTCATTTGATAGATACTCACAACCATTATCACTTTGTAGAGATTTAACCTTCTTGCTCGACTCTTTCTCCACCAATGCTTTAAATTCACAAAACTTTGTCAAAGTTTTATCCTTCTTCTACATGAGAATATCCAATATTTGAGAGAAAATTTGTCAACAAATATAACATAATACCTATGTTTGGTCATGTATGTTATCGAGAATGGTCCACACACATCTGAATGGACTCGCTCTAGAATAGCCTCTACTCAACTATCTATGTCGTGAAAGGAAGACTTGGTGTATTTACCCAAAGTACACCCTTGCATGTATCAACTTTCTCTAGCGTACCTTCTGAAAGACCATTAGAGATCTATTGCATGATTTTTAAAGCCCCATGATGCAAGTGGACCAATTGCCTATGCCACAACATGCCAACATCTTGGCTCTATACCTTCTCTACTTTCGTACTCAAACTAGCACAATCCTCTATCTCTAACTTATAGAGATTCTCAACTCAAATCCTTGTCTTCCTTACTTGACTCGTGGCTCTGTGTCGAAGGAAATCCTTTCCTTTCGAGAATATCACATCATAGCCTCTATCCTAGAGCATGGTGACCAATAATAAGTTCTTCTTCAACCCAGGAACATACATAACATCCCTCAAGGTGGGAGGAGCACCCTACTTCCCCTGAAAACTAACTGTAGCACCCCCCTCAAGTCTACCCAAAGTAACCATGCCAACTGGGGTAAACAAGAGAAGAGAGGCTACTATGATCTAATTTGACCTCCTATGTCCCCTTAAGGAAGTGCAATCAATGGAACATCACATATAGTCATCCAACATCATCAACAGAACCCCCAAGAGACAAGCCAACCACTCAGACAACCTGTCCCTGGGTCCCACTTCTATTCTGCAACACTTAGGCCATATCTTCTCTCATGCTATGGACAAGAGAGTGACGATAAACCCAAAGTCACTCTCATAGACCTGCCTGCCAGGCACTATGGACTAAAATTTATACTTCTATGCAAAAGATCCTGGGATTTAAGCCACTTTTATAGCCCAGTGTCCTTGCCTCTGCCAAAAACTTGTTGTAACTTCCAAAATTCATTAAAAATGTGATAAAAATATTGATCAATCATAAATCAATCAAGACTAGGCTTTAGCATCCCTAACTAGGACTAACACTCTGTCAAACACTTGGCATCAATATAACCTGCAGGTCTAGGATACAAGACAAAGCATAAATGACTGAAACAAATTATGAAACATAACCAGAAGGATCACCTCCTTCTCCATTGAACCACTACAACATCAATTATGTCTTGCATCCATCCATTCAAAAGTTACAAGTAAATACATGAAATAACCATGACATGAACCAGTCATTTAACCATACTTATAACTAGCATAAAATGATATAAATATCAAAGATATGCCAACCATTAAACTCATATATAAACAAGTGAAAAAATAAGATAACTTAGCTTTCATTAATCATAGGAAAATCCGACGAGGTTTAGGACTCCACGTACCACCCGACCATAGACATGGCTGAACCAAACCTCTCTTTCAGCCAGTCACCCCCATGCCATATTTCAAGCATGAATGTGGGATCTCATTGAGAAACCAATCCAAGAAAAACCAAGGGAATCCAGAGGTTAAACCACCTCCACCCTCATCAAACCATGATCACACCAAAATCAATGCTCTGATCACAACTGAACAGAACTTGGAATGCCATCCAAAATCCATCACTATCCTTGAGGAATTTTCCATCTCCTTGTTTCTCAGGCTTTACCGCAATCTAAATGGGATCACTAGGTCCTAAATCAAGATCAATCTCTCAAGAGTTACTGCAATCTAAACCCATATCACTAGGCCCTAAACTGAGACTTCTCCCTTAGACTTTACCATGTAGCCCTCCAGAATCATTCAAGGGATTCCTAGGCCTTTGGGAATGGAACATGAGATCACCTCCACCCCAGATTCTGAAATCCATCTAGCAAACCAAAGCTCACAAGCTCAAATAAACATCCCAACATACCATGGCATCTAGAAAAAATTAAGGCTAGGATGAAAACCAATATCATAACCTGGAAAAACCATGCCACCAATAGCAATAGAACCATACACCAACTTGCAAATCCATGCATGTCCAAAACAGCTAGGAAATCATACATGAAAAGGATTACCTACAAGTATTTCTACTAAAGATGCTTGATCCTGCTTACCTTTCCTTGATCCAAACCAGAGTGCTAAAAGAAAACTCTAAGTGACCAAGAGTGAGAGAGAGAGAGAATAATTAGAGAGCTCCAAACTTGAACTGACCAAGGTTACATTGATTGAGATTGAGCAAAGAGCTTGCCAAATGATCCTCAAAAGCCTTTTTATTAATGAGGCCTCTAATTTCTTCATTTTCCATTATTTTCCTTCAATTTCCTCCTCACGTGCAACCTATGACCTTTTAACTTCCTTTTCTCCTATTTTTCTTTATTTTCATAAATAAATGTGCCAAAAATGCCTTTTTTCCTTCTAATGCATTTTCCTTAGCCTTTGCCAATTTCCTTATTCAAAACAATCATCCAGTGATGCCCACTAGGATATATTTTCCCAACATTAAGATTGCAATACGTGTCCCTTACCTGTGGTCTTACTTTTTTTTCCTTTATTACGTTTATTACAAGGAATTTTCACCAAGGTTGTTACAAAACCCTTCCCTTTGGGGAACACCGTCCTCGATCTTAAACCATGCCAATACCTTAGAAAAATCATTGAAAAACAAACATACTGCCCATGGAGCTTTATAGCTTAGCTTGTTGTAGTATTTACAATGAATGACCTACTGAAAATAAAAACGTCATGACAAGATGACCCAATAACAACCATACTGCATACTGGAGCTTTATAACACATGTCATTATAGTATTTACAATAACCACATATGCACATTTGCTAAAGTAGAAAATAAAAGGATACGATGCCCATATCAATCAACAAGGGAATCCAGAGGATCACACCTCTACACTCAAAGTAATACCTCGATTCACCTCCTTCCCAAGAAGTCCAGAATCCATTGCCATAGTCAAAGATACATCCAATGTCCATCACTACAATCCTACGCTACTTGTCCTCTTAGTGAACATTTACCAACTCATTATTCCAGGGCTAACTCCCAATGTGCATCTGATTCCATCTAGCAATGCTAATGACCAAACCAATATATCTGTAACCTTCACTTCTCTGCTATACAGTCCCTCGAGAAATACGGTCACCCCCTTCTGTGCAGTCACTCACCTTCCAAGTTCCTCGGAATCCCCTAACCCAGGTGATCCATCCCTTGGCAAGGATTCCTCACATTAGAGGATACAAAACTAAGGCATATACCGACCTCAAAACCATTACACTAGCCATGGCATGCTCATGGAAATCAATGGACACTATTAGGTACCAATGTTCCACAATATACCTACTCTTGAAGTAATTTACTAGTATACTATTGCATGTTCCAATTTCTTTCGTTGATGTTGTCGACTCTTGCAGTTGATTTCAACCACCCAACTAGGCATGTTCATGCATTCCTATTCCAAGCACATAACTTTCATTAGATTCAAATAAATTAAAATAACATCAAATCATACCTCATTTGTCAATAAGGTACACTAGAAATCATGTTCACTTCCTATCATAACAAGTCAAAATAACATATTTGACCAAATCAACATGTATAAATATATCACACTAGGTTAGCTCAAAACAAAACCATCAAAATAATAAATCATATGTCACTGTCATAAACTAGAATCCTAGATCACATTTAATCATCATAGACCATTATCATCAATCACATGCATAATAAAACTGAAATAAAATACTGATACTTATCCTTTAATCAATCCTTAGCTTCCACCTCTGTCCTTATTCTGTACGCACCTTGGATTGGTTGCCAAAACAAACAAAAGCCTAGTTCCTTCTCCTCATCGATGTGCACATACATGTAGTGTGCATCACACACATACAGCTACACACGTCGTACAACACCATGCAATACATGCATCTACGCCAGTTCCATATGTACCACATGTGCACCGTACCACCTGTACACTGCAACCACCTGCACAATGTGTTCACAACATCACATCTACATGGCACTACCTGCACAACATGTACACAATGCCACATGTACACTACACCATTATACAATGTCTACACAATGCCAAATGTACACAACATCACATGCACGACATGTGCACAACACCACATGTACATAACATCACATGTACACAACACCACATGCACACAACACCACATGTACAACATGTTCACACCACCACTTGTACAATCATGCACACAACACCATATGTACATAGCACCATATGTACAACATGCATAGAACACCATATGTACATACCACTGCATATCCAACATTTACATAGCATAATTTGTACACAACATTGTATATCCAACAATTTCACAACACCATATGCACACAACACCGCATATCCATCATGTACATAGCATCATCTATACCTAGCATTACATATGCAATATTTGCACAACACTATCTATACCATCATGTACATAACATTGCATAAACGACATGTACACACATTATGTATACACAACACTGCATGCACACAACATCATAGATGCAACATGTACAACATATACAACAATAGTACCTCACATCCAAAAGCACACTGTCTCTACCAATAAAATTTGCTCTGAGTGTCTTTCCTATACTTGTCCCAACATGTAGCAAACCACACTGTTTTCATTTCACTGATGTATCCTTCCACATTACCTATCATAAAAATAGGAATAAAATAATTATACATTATCAATTCATATCCACATGATACTGACCTCGTTTATTTATTGTGACTACTCTTCCTACTAGATTCCTCATAAACCAAGAATCTATTCATGCTATTCACTTGCATGAGAAATCATTCCTCCACAAGAACGATCCCTGACAACCCTGTCATACAATGACAACATACATACATTCATATATAATCATTAGCGTAAAACAATCATCATCCTGTCAGATAACAACATGCATACATACATGCATACATATATAAACATTAGCATAATCACGATCATGACATAACTACCAGATATAACATAAGGTCCAAGTTAAGAGAACTTCCTTTATCCACGTATAACATGTACAACCTTAAGAACAATCATTCCCAACATAGTCAAGGAATCCAACACCTTAGATCCATTTAATTTACCTTTTCTAGTTATCTTTCTCATGTTTGTACTACGACTGTCCATTTAACACAATGGACCCATCCAGTCCAATTGATTGTCATATTCTTACCTTCCGCTATGCTTACTCATGCATAGAGCTTCATCTGAGTCTTACATTACCTGTTGGGTACCATATAGCTCTCCCCGATCCCATTAACTTTCCTCTTTCCCAATCAATTCCCAAGACTCAAAACAATAAAAGGAAATACCAAGAAACAAACAAGAAGAAAATAATGAAAACCCATAACAACAATATGGCACTATAGAAAAGTGGCATAGTTATGCACTAGACACACTCAAAATCACAAATCAAGCGCAACAGTTGCAAAAGAACAAAAGCACCGGACTAACCAAAGACACCATGACTCAATCCCCATGGTTCCCAAGGAAAGTTCAACCTAAGCCTTCTTCAAGATTTCATGGCAACCTCTCCTGCCATGCAACTCCTTGCATCATACTACCATCAGCACATAACTATCAATGCATAAGTAAACATAACAATACACTTCTTACCTTACCTTGGTATGCCAAGCATGTCTCTTGCAACTGAACATATCCATGCCATATCTCAAGGGACTCCAATTATCTTGATAGATCCACCTGTAACTAGAGACTATCTAATATACATGTCAAGTACACATTCATGAATCTAGCACATATCCACATAATTTCAACAAAATCAAGGTTAAGAAGACTCCCTGTATGCAATGCTCTCATTTGTTTGAAATTGTGTTTTCCAAACCTATCCAAAGAAATTCTTGCCCAATTATCTTCTTTTACCTTTCTCCTTGCTGCAATCGAGGCTTACTATACACTGTCGCATCACCCAACTATTAGTTATATAAACACATCAACTATTACCTTCTCACGCTAATACCAAACATGCTTCTTACAACTTCTTGCACATGTCAACCACATGTTCCATATATCAAGATAATCATATCTATCAATTCGAAATCAACCTTTACTAGGACTAGCAATCATGTCACAATCCATAATCAACTCATAGTCATCAATCATAATACATAATGCTACAACTATCACCTATCATACTCAAGTACATGTCATCTATCTCAACTCATATGTATTACCACAATCATCTTAAAACAAGATAATTTGAATACATACTCATATTATTAAATTCATCAAACATTCAACCAACTTGCAACATACCATGTTAAATCAATCAATTAGACGACATAATCAAACAGTCAAGAACCAAATATACAACATAATCAAACTCGTACCTTACTGTGTCTCAAGGGAGGCTCTCCTGTTTACACAATCAATCTAGGTAGAATGATATACTTCACAACATATCAAATAAAACATACATAAGATCATGATATCTAGAATAGTGCCTTGCTAACATGTTTACATCATAACTCATACGCAATTATTGTTCACACATATGCAAAGTCAATCTAGATTAGTACAACACCATATTGTAAATATGTTGGCTCATACATGAATATCATAACCATAACCATCTTCATAGGCCAATCCAATTTAGCATGATACATATAACATCAAGTTATAAATGTTATAACCCTAAGCACCAAGCTAACTATCATTCTCATCAACAACATATAACCTAATCATCAAGCTAGTTGTCATAAACAACAACAAGTTAACCTATAACATACTCATCAGCAACATATAACATAATCATTAGGTTATCTAATATAAAACAACAATAGAAAATCATACAACTCCAGGTTACTATCGTTCTTGACTATCTGAGACATGTGCATATAAGTACGCTAATCCACTAACACCTATCATGAATGTAACCATAACATCAAAAGACATGTACATAACCCTAATGTATATAAACCTAATTCATATAAAAATCATTGACTTACATACTTGCATGCCAAAAATACAATGCATGTATGATGATATTCTCTTACCCCAAAGTCCAATGTTGCAACCTCATTATGATGCTCTGCATCTCCTGCTCTATCTCAGCCAACGCATTAGCACCATAACATACCAATATCGCCCTGAGGACCTAAATTGCATATCATGACTTCACAAGGCATGTTTGACCTACTATTCATGCATAACTATAGCCAAGGTGCTACATGCATGACCACAACATTACTCCATTGTACACATTTCCTCATGCAACTAGCAACATACATAGGCAATTCTTAATCAACTACACATATGCATAGCCGCATATAGTCGATCATAAGAAATCAACTCTTGTAATCAACCTACCAGATTGATGCATGTAATCAAATAACCAAGAGTCAAATCCAACATACAAGGATGTAATCAAGCTACATATAATCATGTAACCAGTCATATACTCCTCATGATGCACTCCATAAAATCAAAATCAATTTCCTCATGATAATCTTACTACCATCTTGATCAACATTATGAAATCCAACAAGCACACGAAATATAAGTATAAGAAACACATACGCAACCGAAACGCATGGCTGACCAACACATTCACCCAAGGAGAGCACAACGATACTCTGATACCAATCTGTAACCACCCCTCCCAGGTCTACCCAAAGTAACCATGCCAACCATTTAAACATGAGAAGAGATGCTACCATGATCCAACACGACCTCCTATGTCACCTTAAGGAAGTGGAATCAATGGAACATCACATACAGTCATCCAACATAATCAACAAAACCCCCTGGATACAAGTCAGCCACTCAGACAACATGTCCCTGGGTCCCATTGTTATTTTGCAGCTCTTAGTCCATATTCACTCTCATGATATCACCAGGGGAGCAACTAGAAACCCAAAGTCGCTCTCACAGGCCTACCTGCCAATGACTATGGACCAAAATTGCTAGTTTTGTGCCACCGACTGCGGGATTTAAGCCACTTTTCTAGCCCAGAGTCCTTGACTCTACCCGGAACTTGTTGTAACTTCCAAAATTCATTAAAAACATGATAATAATGCTAATCAATAGAAAATAACCCTCAGGAATAGACCTAAGCATCCCCAACTAACACTGACATTGTTTCAAACACTTGGCATCAAGGAAACCTACAGGTCTAGGATACAAGACAAAAGCATAAATGACTGAAACAACTTATGAAACATAACCAGAAGGATCACCTCCTTCTCCATTGAACCACTACATCATCAATTAGGTCTTGGATCCATCCATTTAAAAGTCACAAGCAAATACGTGAAATAACCATGACATGAGCCAGACATTTAAACATGCCTATAACCAACATAAAACCATATAAATATCAGAGATATGAAAACCATTAAATCCATATATAAACAAGTGTAAAAGTAAGAGAACTTAGCTTTTATTAATCATAGGAAAATCCAACCATATTCAGGACTTCCATGTACCATCCAACTATAGACATGGCTGAACCAAATATGTCTTTCAACCAGTCACCCCCGTGCCATATTCCAAGCATGACTGTGGGATTTCATAGAACAACCAAGGGAATCTAGAGGTTAAACAACCTCCACCCTCATCAAACAGTGATCACACTAAAATAGGTGCTCCGATCACAACTGAATAGAACTTGGAATGCCATCCGAAATCCATCACTATCCTTGAGGAATTTTTTATCTCCTTATCTCTTAGGATTTACTGCAATCCAAACCAGATCACTAGGCCCTAAACTGAGACTAGTCCCTCAAGATTTATTGCAATCCAAACCCGAATCACTACGCCCTAAACCGATACTTCTCCCTCAAGATTTACCATGTATCCCTCTAGAACCAGTCAAGGGATTCCTAGGCCTTTGGGAATGAAACTTGAGACCACCTCTACCCCAGATTCCGAAATCCATCCAGCAAACCAAAGCTCACGAACCGGAATAAACATCCCAATATACCATGTAATCCAAAAAAAGGCAAGGCTAGGCTAAAAACCATTTTCATAACCTGGCAAAACCATGCCACCAACAACAAGAGAACCATACACTAACATGCAAAGCCATGGATGTGCAAACGAGCTAGGAAATCACACATGCAAAAGGTTACCTACAAGTATTCCTGTTGAATCTACTTTATCCTTCCTTCCTTTCCTCGATCCAAACTAGAGTGCTCCAAGAAAACCCTAAGTGACCAAGAGTGAAAGAGAGAGAGAATAATGAGAGAGCTACAAAATTGAACTGACCATGCTTACACTGGCTGAGCTTGAGCCAAGAGCTTGCCAACTGATCCTCAGAAGAATTTTTATTGATGAGGCCTCTAATTTCTTCATTTTCAATTATTTTCCTTCAATTTCCTCCTCACATGCAGCCTATGACCTTTTACCTTCCTTTTCTCCTATTTTCCTTTATTTCCATAAATAACCGTGCCAAAAATGTCTTTTTTCTTTAGCCTTTGCCAATTTCCTTAGCTAAAACACTCATCCAGTGATGCCCACTAGGATATATTTTCCCAGCATTCCATTTGGAATATGTGTCCCTTACCCGTGGTCTTATTTTTTTTTCCTTTATTAACTTTATTACATGGAATTTTCACCAGGGCTGTTACAGAACCCTCCCCCTTGGGAAACATTGTCCTCGGTGTTAAACCATGCCAATACCTCAGCAAAACCACTGAAAAAAAAAATTACTTCCCATGGAGATTTATAACTTACCTCTTTGCATTATTTACAATGAATGACATGCTTAAAAGAAAAACATCATGACAACATAGCTAGATAACAACCATACCACATACTGGAGCTTTATAACACAGCTCATTATGGTAATTACAATAAACACATATGCACATTTTCTAAACCATCAAATAAAAGGAAATGATGCCCATATCAGTCAACAAAGGAATCCAGAGGACCACACCTCCACCCTCAAAGTAATACCATGATTCACCTCCTTCCCAAGAAGTCCAGAATCCATTAACACAGTCAAAGCTACATCCAATGTTTAGCGCTACAATCCTCTGCTACTTATCCTCTCAGTGAAAATTTACCTGCTTATTGTTCCAGGGCGCACTCCTAATGTGCATCTGATTCCATCTGGAAGTGCTAATGACCAAACAAATATATCTTCCACCTTCCTTTCTCTGCTACACATTCCATCGGGAAATACGGTCACTCCCTTCCATGAAGTTACTCACCTTCCAAGTTCCCCGAAATCCCTTAACCTGGGCGATCCATCCCTTAGCAAGGCTTCCTCACATTGGAAGATACAAAACCAAGGCATATACCTGCCTCAAAAGCATCACACTGGCCATAATATGCTCATGGAAATCAATGGACACTATTGGGTACCAGTGTCCCACAATGGACATGCTCTTGAAGTAATTTGCTAGCATATTTCTCCATGTTCCAATTTCTTTCGCTGTTGTTGTGTATTCTTGCAGTCGATTTCAACCAGCCAATTGGGCATGTTCATACATTCTTGTTCCAAGCACATAACATCCTTTATATTCAAATAAATTGAAATAATGTCAAATCATACCTCATTTTTCAATAAGGTACACTTGCAATCATGTTTTCTTCCTCTCACAAAAAGTCAAACTAGCATATTTGACCAAATCAACATGCATAAAAAATATCACAGCAGGTTAGCTCAAAACAAAACCATCAAAATCATAAATCATATGTAACCATCATAAACCAGAATCCTAGATCACATGTAATCATCATAGACCATAATCATGAATGACATCCATAATAAAACTAAAATAAAATACTGGTACTTATCCTTTAATCAATCCTTAACTTCCACCTTCGTACTTCTTCCATACGCACCTTAGATCAGTTGCCACACCAGACAAACATCCAGTGCCTTCTCTTCAACCATGTGTGCATACATGTAGTGTGCATCACACACATACAACTACACATGTCATACAACACCATGCACTACATGCATCTACACTAGTGCCATATGTACCACCTGTACACTGCAACCACCTCCACAATGTGTGCACAACATCACATGTACATGGCAACACCTGAACAACATGTACACAATGCCACATGTACAGTGCACCATTGTACAATGTGTACACAATACCAAATTTACATAGCATCACATGCACAACATGTGCATGACACCACATGTACATAGCATCACATGCACGACATGTACACAACACCACATGCACACAACACCACATTTACAACATGTACATGTCACCACATGTTCACAACACCACTTGTGAAATCATGCACACTACATCATATGTACAACATGCATAGAACACCATATGTACATAATATTGCATATCCAACATGTACATAGCATAATTTGTAAAAAACATTGCATATCCCACATGTGCACAACACCATATGCACACAACACCACATTTCCATCATGTACATAGCATCATTTATACCCAGCACTACATGTGCAATATTCACATAACACTATCTGTATGGCCATGTACATAATGTTACACAAAAAACATGTATAAACGCTATGTATACACAACACCACATGTTCACAACATCATAGATGCAACATGTACAACATATGCACAATAATAGTACCTCACATCCAAAAGCACACTGTCTCTACCAATAAACCTTGCTCCCAATGTCTTATCTATATTTGTCTTAGCATGTCGCAGATGATATAGGTGGAAATTGGTGGCCACCCACCTATTCCACATGTACCCCCACCTTTATTTCTTTCAGTTTTTCAGTTTCCTCAGTTGTAGCACAGTTTACTATTTTTGGCAGTTTTTCTGGTCCTGAACTTTCGGAGCCGTTTTTAGGCTGTAAATGACATTTTTTTGGCAACATTACTCCAAATTATTTCATTGATATTGCACTTTCAGTTGTATTCCTTGGAGAGACCTTTCCAATGAGGTATCATGCACGTCAAATGGAGATAATATGACCAAGTTACAACCCCGGGAAGTTGGCTACCCAACTAACCCAAACGAGGCCCATAAAATCTTGGTGTTACATCTCCTCGGGTTAAATTTTTGGTTGTTTGGGGTTTTCTCTTATTGCTCAATAATAAAAAGGCCCTTGAACCTCATCGTAACTCAGTTCATAGGCATGTAGCCGCCACATCTCTTCTTAGTGATAAGCTACCATCACCCGAGTTAGTCTCATTTCCATTATGTTTGTAAGCGTATTTCGTTATTTGATATTAATGAAAGATAGTGTTATTTATACTGCATCTATGTACTTATGGTTATATCTATAATTTGTTTCTTTCCTTTTTAAATTCAGATCAGTGGTATTAGAGCGGTCTGCTGTTTCTCTATTTTTCTTTGCATGTCCCCAACGAGGTCGGGATATAAGGAGTTAGGGCTCGAACTGGTCGAACCTTTACAAGACCAGCCTTAGAAATCCTAACAGCCTCCCATTGGGGGATAAAATAAAGATAAGGAAGTAGAGATTCTATCAAAATATTTCCCGAGGAGGCTAGCGAGAAACAAAGGAACGCGATGATGGATAACTTTGCCCAGATCCTTCAATGGTTGCCCACCGGTGGCGCATCCACATCCAATAGCCACTCTGGAGGCTCCACGCCTTTTAAGGTACAATTAAACTTTGACATTCCCATATTTGAGGGCCAAATAGATGTAGACGTAGTAGATAAATGGTTGAATCTACTAGAAGGATATTTTTCTGTTCATGATTTTTCAAGCCGAGAAAAGATTAATTTTGCTCTTCTCAAAGTTGCCCCCCATGTCAAGGACTGGTGGGAAACCTATTGTGAGCAGAAGGATGAAAGTATGATCTCATTGTTTTCAGCCACTCCCACCTGGAATTCATTTTTGGATGCCATCAAGGAGCAGTACTACCCTATCGAGAGCTACGAAGAAAAATACATAAAGTGGACCACGTTGCGGCAGGGAAGGGAGCAAGATGTGTCAAAGTTTACCAATGTCTTTCATACCCTTCACACAAAGTTCAGTATTAAGGATTCTGAGAAAAATTTGGTACTCAAGTACTGCGTTTTCCTACATAGATACATCAAGGATGAGATGGAGTTCCTGGACATCTCCTCGCTCAGCACAGTGTACCAATACACCATCAAGATTGAGCATAAGTTTAAACAGCAGAAGTGAGACTTTAGATTTTCGAATCTAAAGCAAGGGAAAGGAGCCCCCAAACCACAGAAATAAGGACAAAGCCAAGGCAGGACAGCCCAAGACAACCTGCCAAGGCCACAAGAAAAGAAAAACATTGCGAAGCCAAAGAAGGACATGTGGTGTGAGTTCCATAAGAGCTCCACCCACAACACCAGTGTGTCAGGCCAAGCAGTCACTGGTGGCTGAACTAAAGGCTTCAGAATTAGATGCATGTTCTGACTCTAAGTCAAAACTCAACAAGGGGAATGAAAAAGGGAAGTAGATTATCTATGCGGAGCCCAACGCCGCTGTTTCCACCACAAAGATCTAGAACGAGGAACTCAGAGATCTAGAGGAGGAGGAGCGTCTCTTCCATTCCCAATTCCCTTCTACAGTTCATTTTTGACAACGAGAGCCAAAAGAACCTCATTCCAACAAACGTCATGAAGCAGCTAGGCTTACCGACCACAGCACACCCACAACTATACACCATTGAGTGGCTTCTTCAAGGGTGGTATCTGCGCGTGAGCCAACAATGTCGCCTTCCATAAAATCTCAAGCCCTTGACAGATGAGGTATTATATGATGTTCCTCCCCTTGATGTTTGTGATGTATTATTAGGCCAACCATACTTATGGAATTGACATGATGTGTATGAATCAAGGCATCATGTTGTTATTGTTACATTGGGAAATAATTTGTACAGGATATCGGAGGTAGCACCGTCTACCGCCATCTCTCTTGTTACTGCAAAACAATGTAGTAAGCTCATTTCAAAAACTGGGAAATTTGTTTTCCTGATGATACGCCCTCAAGGAAAGAAGAAGACAGTGGCCATGACCTCCAGACAGGGTCCCTTCGCACGATAACAACAGATGGAGAAGGTCATGGAGGAGTACAAGGACATCTTCACCTCCCCCACAGGGATGCCTCTGCACTGTTAGGTCAAGCACTCCATCAATCTGACCCCGAGTGTGCCATTACCAAATGGACCAATCTATCATCGCTTCGTTCTGGAGAACAATGAAATCAAGAGGCAAATTCAGGAGCTACTGCAGAAAGGTCACATTTGGTCAAGTTCATCACCTTGTGGGATCTCGATCGGGTTGGTACAGAAGAAGGATGCGACTTTGAGACTCTGTGTTGACTATCAGGCACTGAACAAGATCAATTTCTAGAATATGTACCCAATCCCGTGGATTGATGACCTTTTGGAACAACTCAAAGGGGAAAAATATTTCAGCAAGATTGACTTGAAGTCTGGATATCACCAGGTACCAATTGAACCCTCTGATGTGGGGAAGACTACCTTCAAAGCCAAGGAGGGCCTTTTCGAATGGTTGGTTATGCCTTTTGGGTTGAAGAATGGTCCTACAACTTTCATAAGGCTTATGGATGACATCTTGTGGCCATTCACCAAATCATTTGTAGTGGTATACCTGGATGACATCCTGTTCTTCAACCATAGTTGGGAAGAGAACCTCCACCACATCCGACAGGTTCTCCAAACACTGCGACAACACAAGCTCTATGCCAATTTGGAGAAATTCACTTTTGGAATGACCCAGGTTGGGTATCTGGGATACATTATTGATGAACGGGGGGTACATGTTGATCCATCCAAGATCTAAGTCATTCGGGATTGGCTAGCCCCAACCACTCTAACGGAGCTCCGCAACTTTTTGGGTCTTACCAATTTCTACTGTAGGTTCGTGTTGGGGTTCTCTCATATCACTTGGCCCTTGAGTCAAGTAACCAAAGGAGGAGTGAAAGAAAAATTGTTTTGATCTGAATCTCAACAGAAGGCACTTGCAGAGTTGAAACACCACCTCTACTCTGCACCAGTGCTCACATTACCAAACTTGCAACAACCATTCGATATCGAGATAGATGCCTCTGACTATGCTATTGGAGCAGTCCTTACTCAATAGGCGCATCCGGTGTCATATCACAGTGAGACACTTTCAGACATAGTCTAGAAGTATCCCACTTATGACAAAGTTATGTATTCCATTGTGAAGGCCTACTAAATATGGAAGCATTACATTTTTGGGAAGGAAATGGTCATCCACACAGACCACCGACCCCTCTAGTTCATACAGACATAAGGGAAGTTGCAGAATGATCACCATCAGAAGTGTTCCACATACCTGCAACATTTCCATTTGAATATCAAGTACAATGAGGGAAGCACAAATAATGTCACAGACTACCTCAGTCGACCACCGATCATGGCGTTAACCACTGTGCTCAACTCTTGTGGGCACGAGACTTCTAATTGGCCACTTCTCTACAAAAGTGACCCAAAATTTGGCCACACATACCATATGCTCTTGGAGGGTTAGCAAGTTCCATATTTTCACCTCCAGGATGATATTTTATGCCACCTGGGACACCTTTGTGTTCCTTCAAATGATCATGCAAATATGATTTGGGAAGCACACTACAGTTGGGTCATTGGGCATTTCATGGTCGACAAAATAGTGGAAGTGCTGCAGAAGTATTTCTATTGGCCAAATATTCAACAAGATGTCGGGAAGTCTATACTCCATTACCTACCCCTATACTCCGCTGTCTACCCCTAGTCGACCTTGGGAATCCATATCCATGGATTACATGTCAAACCTTCCTTCTACTAAGCATGGCAACAACTATGTTTTTGTGGTCATCAACAGATTCTTGAAGATGGCCATTATGGCAGCCTGGAAGACGAGTATTACAACAGAGGCTATTTCCAAACTCTTCTTTAAACGAGTGTGGGTACACTTTGGGATCCCACACGTTATCATCTCATATCAGGACAGCAGGTTCCTCAGTACATTTTTGTCTAGTCTTTGGTCGATGTTGGACACAAAGCTCACTAAGTCCACAACTTTCCATCCCCAAACTGATGGCCGGACAAAGGTCGTCAACAAGATGATCATACACATTCTGCACATGTACAACTCAAAGCACCCACACACATGGGATGAGAGTCTCCCCTATGTCAAGCACAACTACAACCAGTCTCTCCATAGCTCGACTAACCACATCCCTTTTCAGGTGGGCATGGGATTCCAACCACTATGTCCCATTAATGTCACCATACCATTTGCAGCAACTCAGGAAGATTCAGCTCATGTCCAGTCTGAAGCTAACAAGGAAAATAGTTTCATTGAGCACATTCAACACATACACCAATAGGTCCATGACATATTGGACAAAGCCAATGCTAAGTACAAGCAGCGATATGATCAACATCGGGTGCCACACAAGTTCCAGGTGGGCAACAAAGTTTGGCTACATTTGCAAAAGGATGAGCCCCACCGCAAGTTTCACCCGCTTCGATATGGGCCATGCACCATGACCAAGGTTGTGGGAGATAATGATTTTGAGTTTAGCATTCCCCCATTCCTTGGCCTATACCCAATGTACAATGTGGATCACCTTCATCCATACTTTCCACCATTGTTGGACACATCCAACATTGTAGAATAGCTCACACCAAAAGAGTTAAATCAAGGCTGCATGGAACAAGCTGTATCTAATTGGATCATGGACTCGTAGATCAAGAAAACTCACCAACAGAAGATCCAAATGTATCGAGTTTTCAAAGCTGGCCAACTCTTGCATGAAGGTAAATGGATCACTAGGGACCAAGTTCAGCAGAAATTTCCTCATCTCTTGGAGGAACTCAATGCAATGGAGACAATTTATTCTTAAGGGGGGAGGAATGATCCAGGTGGATATTGGTGGCCATCCGCCTATTCCACATGGACCCCCACTATTGTTTCTTTCAGTTTTTCAGTTTCCTTAATTGTAGCACAGTTTACTATTTTTGGCAGTTTTTCGGGTCCTGAACTTCTAGAGCCATTTTAAGGCCCTAAACAACGGTTTTTTGAAAATATTCCTCTAAGTTATTTCATAAAAATCCCATTTTTAGTTGCAGTCCTCAAATAGATATTTCCAACAAAGTATCATGCACGTCAAATAGAGATAATATGACCAAGTTACAATCCATAGAATTTGACTGCCCAACTAACCCCAACGGGACTCATAAACTCTTGGTGTTACATCTCCTTAGGTTTTGGTTGTTTAGGGTTTTCGCTTATTGTTTAATAATAAAAAGGCCCTTGAGCCTCATTGTAACTCAGTTTAGAGGCATGTAGCTACCACATCTCTTCTCAGAGATAAGCTATCATCTCTCGAGCTAGTCTCATTTCCATTATGTTTGCAAGCATATTTCATTATTTGATATTAGTGAAAGATAGTGTTATTTCTATTGCATCTATGTATTTATGGTTATATCTATAATTTTTTGTGTTCCCATTTAAATTTGTATCAGCAGACCACACTTCTTTCGTTTCGCTAATGTATCCTTCCCTATTACCTATCATAAACTTAGGCATAATACAAGTATACAATATCAATTCATATCCACATGATACCGACCTCATATATTTGTCATGACTACTCTTCCCACCTTATTCCTCGTAAACTAGGAATCTCTTCATGCCATTCACCTACATAGGAAATCATTCATCCACAAGAACGATCCCACACAACCCTGTCAAACATTGAAAACATACATACATACATATGTAATCATTAGCATAAAAAAATCACCATCCTGTCAAACAACGACATACATACATACATACATGCCTACATATATAAACATAAACATAATCATGATCATGGCATAATTACCAAATAACATAAGGTCTAGGTTAAGAGAAATTCATTCATCCGTGTACAACATGTAAAACATTGAGAATAATTGTTCCCAACATAGCCAAGGCGTCCAACACCTCAAATCCATTTAATTTAGCTTTTCTAGTTACCTTTGTCATGTATGTTCAAGCACTGCCCATTTAGCACAATGGTCCCAGCCAGTCCAACCGACTGTCATAGTCTTACCTTCCATTGTGCTTACTGTTGAAATATGGCAACAAGAATATTCCAATTTTAATCTGTCCTTGAATTAAAATTGAGAACTAAAATTCGAATTCAGTCTCACCAGCTACTTGGAAAATAATTAATTAATTCATCTTAAGTTAATTAGTTGGAGAGATTCAAGCTAGAAGTCTTTGTGAAGTCATGCAACAGTTAGCCCTTAAATTAAGGAAGTTATCCCTTAATTAAGGAGATAAGGATGAGTTGTATTTGAATTGTAATTAGTTAGCTCAGATAACTGAGTTAAGTCCAGTTAAATTAGTTCCAAATAGTTTCAGGAACTAATTGTGAGTTCATTCAGTTAATGCATGCATGCATGAAACTAGTGTACTCCAGATAACTGAATATTCTCTCATAAATAACTCATGCATGTCAGTTCAGACAAAGACCCAGTTGAGATTAAAGGTAGGGACAATGTACTATCAGTTGCAAGAATTTTCCTATAAGAAAATATCTTGCATGCAGAAGGAATTCATTCCTTGAGATTTGCGCAGTTTTACAGTTTGTTGGAGCAATGTGTGAGATCAGTTTCACACAAGGTTACAGCTGGAACACCCAGGGAAAACAACTCAAGGAAAAAGGAGGCTTAGAGGGCAAAGGAGGAGGAATATGAGCAGTCTATTCTGTCTATGAGCAGTGTGATGGATTGTACTGAGAGCTGGATAACTGTGAGAACTAAAGCTATGTGTAATCCTGAGATATTTCCACTTGTATGATAATACAGATAGCAGGGATTTTAGCTGAGGCTTTCCCCAAATTATTCTTCTACATTCCAAGTGTATTGATTCTTCTTCTTTGTTATATGTGTTCTACTTGATCTTTCTCAAATTGATTCAAATTCCGCAAGTTTGATTGTAGAAGTAGTTTAAGTATTTTTCTTTAGTTATATTACATAATCAGGTTAATCTATAGTGAGAATTTCTACATGGTATCGGAGAAAAGGTGATCAGAGATGTGAAAAATATACTGAGAAGGGAAATTCGAAGTTTGAAGTTCTTGGTTGCAGGTGCAAAATTGAAATCTTATCACACCTCAAAGTTCACCAATGGCGTCCATTGGCTTGAGACTTGAGTATGCTCTAGATGGAAGCTCGAATTACATAGCATGGAAGGATCGCATGGAAGCGGTATTAGAAGATAATCGTATGAAGGATTTCATTGATCAAGAAATCCCCAAGCCAACTGCAACTAATGCACAAGAATTGTCTGAATATAAGAAGTGTGTGGTGAAGGCGAGAAAAATTCTTCTGGAGGGAGTTCAAGAATGTATTGTCTCAAGTCTCCATGGGAAGGAAACTTTGTTTTCAATGTGGAAGGCATTGAAGGACCTATATCAGAACAGTAGTGACCAGAGGAAACTGGCACTCAAGGATAAGCTTCGGAAAATAAAGATGGAGAAGGGTGATACTATTTCTACATATCTGAACAAGCTCACCACCTACAGAGATGAGCTTGGTTGTGCGGGAGTAACTACAGCCAATGATGATATGGTGAGTCTTTCTCTCCTCGGTCTTCCAAAGAGCTGGAATAGCTACCAGGACTCTGTGAATGGAAGAGAGAAAGTATCAGATTGGGAACGACTGTGGTCGGATCTCATGCAGGAGGAGATCAGGAGAAGCACAAGAGATGGTTCTTCATCTAAGCATGATGATGAAGAAAATCTGGCCTTAGCAAGTAAGGAAAGGAAAGGGAAAGGGAAGGCTTCCCATTCCAAATCGAATTCTTCTCTTGGAGGGAAGAAGATTGACAAATCTAAAGTGATATGCTTTAATTGTCATGAGGTGGGCCATTATGCAACTAATTGTCCATCGAAGAAATCCAGGAAGGGATCCTTGAAAGGATCAGAAGGTGAGGCATTAGCCTCTCAGTTCGAATTGGCTTTTACCCTCATCACATGCATATTACCCTGTTAGGATATTCCGACACATACGAAATAGTTAAGTACAACTTGGTCTAGTATAGAGTTAGATATAGAGTTAGGTAAAGTGTGTTTCTTTACCTTGTACATTTTGTAACTTACAATCTGACGGTCACGATATGTAGTGATCCGACGGTTCATTCTCTCCTCGGTATTACCGACACTTGATCTGTGGCTTGACACCAGATTGGTCCATGATTTCTATTTAAAGCGCATGGAGGGTCATTTGTAGGGTAATTCATGCATGAGAGAAGCTTATGTAAATTTTCATTCTTTTATTAATAAATTGCCTGAAGTGGCTGCGTTGGCTTAGGCCGTCGACTGTTTCCCTCTTTGAGGGTTTTAACCACGTCAAAAATACTGGTGTATTGATCTGCGATCTAGTTGTGAGCGGTGTCCTTTGGTGTTCTGTCTGAGGAACTTACCCTGTAAATTCCTACATGGTATCAGAGCTATTTGAGGGCCGCGTCCGTTGGTGATCCAAATCTGAAGCCGGTAGAACTACGTCTCACTGTCGTTTCCTAGATTTACTATTTCTGACTGCTTTCTGGCCGAGAGGACTGCTCTATTGTGTTGGGAGCATCTGTTCCAGTGAGGAACCCCTTTCATTTCACGCGAAAAGGTTTCTGGTAGCCCTAGCTGCGTCATTTTTAAGATCTGGAGGTATACAGTGTTTATTTGCAGTTTACAGTTATTTTCTCTCTGTTTATTTCGGTTTCGGTTTATTTAGCTTTTTTTTATTACCGGATCTATACCTTTCATTTCTGCGTATGCTCTTTGCCCTGCGACTCTGTGCGATCTGGGAAAATCAGAAACAGAAAGGAAGGATTTTTCTCATGCGTATGCTCTTTTCCCTGCGCCTTAGGGTGATCTCGGAAAATCAGAAACATTGAGGAAAATATTTAGTTTTTGGGTAAAGCTAACTTTGAGCCGCAAGGATGATTTTTGAAAATATTTAGTTTTTTGGCTAAAGCTAACTTCGGGTCGTAAGGTTCGTTTTCTTTGCATGTCCGTGTTGGGTTTTGTGTTTTTTGTTTTGTAGGGAAAAAGAGCTTTCTCAAATCAAGCACGCAACCCAAAGCATTACCCCCCCCCCCCTCTCTCTCTCTCTCTCTCTCTCTCTCTCTCTCTCAAATTTTTTGTATAGCTCAATTGGTTCAAAGCTATTTTAAGAGAGTAGAGGTCTTGGGTTCAAATCTCCATTTTTTGGGGGTGGATTTTTTCATTTCCGCACATTCCCACACTTCGTCGGCAACTTCAACAACTTTTTTTAAAAAAAGCCATAACTTCTTCATCCGGAAGCCGTTTTCAGAGCCGTTTTTTTAAACTAGCCTAATTTTTCGAGATCTATCCATTGGAACACTTATTTTCAGCATCTTTAGCTTCAGTTTCCATTGAAATGGAAAGTCAATACCAAGTTACCCTTAACAGCACCAACTACTTCCAATGGTTGTCCTACATTGAGGATTTACTTAGAAGTAAAGGTCTCTACATAATAGCCTCAGGCCAGGAAAAGAAACCAAAGGATGAAGATAAGGCTGCTAAATGGGAAAATAGGCAAGATCAAGCACGTGGATTGATAGGAATGTCTATTTCTCCAGATCTTAGATTACATATTGCAGAACTTGATACTCCTGATGAAGCAATGAAACAAATCAATAAAGTTTTTGGGATTAAAAATGAACTTAGAGCCTATCAACTTGAAAATGAGTTGCTTACATTGGACCCTAATAATTTTTCTTGCATTGAAGATTTCTTGTCCAAGTTCAAGACCCTTAGATATCTCTTGGAAGGTGTTAAGGTTAAGAAAGAAGATAGTAACCTTATCTATTCCATTCTTACTAAGTTGGGACCAGTCTACTCTGTGTTTTTTTCCACCTTCCATTCTACAAGAGAAGCCTTCATTTCTCAAGGAACAGACTACAAGTCCCCTTCCTTTGACTCTTTTTGTGATTCTTTAATAAGAGAACAAGAAAAACTCTTACACCTTGGTCTTCTTAATCTTGGAAACTCTTCCAAGAAAGTGTTAGCCGCCCAGCAGCAACCAAATTCAAAGAATCCTAAGAAGTCATATCCTAAAAAGAATGATCCTAAACCAAACAAGGGTCCTAAGCAATCTCAGCCTCAAAATGAAAAATCACTTCAACAAAATGATAAGACAAATAAAAAAAATGGAAGAAGACTGATAGACATTGCAACTTTTGTAATCAAGATGGCCACTTAGAATCCAAATGCTTTAAGAAGATGGAAGCCTTGGAAGCAACGATGAAGAAACATAACATCCATTTGGAGCATTCTTCACCTTCAACTTCATCTTCAGGAATGGCACTTTCTGCATGTGTTTGTCAATCATCTCAGTCTGGTTATGCATTAAATGTATCTTCTTCTTCTCATTCTCATGAGTGGCTCATTGATTCTGGAGCTTCTTATCACATGGCCAAAAACAAAGCCATGTTTTCTTCTTTAAATGATTGTAACACCAAAAATATATATGTTGGTGATGATAGATCTCTTAGTGTTGTAGGGACTGGAACTGTTCATCTAGACAATGGTCAGTTTAATGATGTATTATGTGTTCCAACCTTATCCTGCAACCTTCTATCTATATATCAGATAACTCATTCAGGTGAAGGTAAAATCGTTGAATTTTCACCTCATGATGTTGTAATCAAGGGCTTAAGAGATCCTAAAAATATTTTTGCTACTGGCATTGCTGATGATTCTACAAGGTTGTATAAGTTTCACAACTTTGGGTCATCAAATCTTCCCTCAGTATTTGTTGCTCATAACGATGAAGTGAGCAAACTTTGGCATGAGCGATTTGGTCACTTAAACTATCTCTCCCTTCAGCATCTATGTAAAGAAAATACGGTGACAGGTCTTCCTATGGTATCTTGCAGAGATGGTGTTTGTTCCGGATGTGTACTCGGAAAACATCATCGGGACAGTTTTGAAAAACGTGCCTCTTGGCACACCTCAGCCCCTTTACAGCTTGTGCATAGTGATTTATGTGGTCCACTTCTTGTTGTTTCATTCTCTGGCTGCAAGTATTTCTTAACTTTCATTGATGATTTCTCCAGACACACTTGGGTATGCTTCTTAAAACTCAAGAGTGAAGTATTTAACATATTTTTGGCCTTCAAAGCCTTTGTTGAAAAACAATCTGGACATCAAATTCTTAAGCTAAGATCTGATAATGGCGAAGAATATGTTAAAAACACATTCATCAACTTTTTCACTGAGAATGGAATTCAAATGCAACATACTGTTCCATATACTCCACAACAAAATGGTGTAGTTGAAAGGAAGAATCGCACCTTAAAGGAAATGGCTAATTGTATGCTACAATCTAAAGGACTTGGTCTTAGTTTTTGGGCAGAAGCAATTAACTGTGAAAATTACATAATAAATCGCACTCCTACTAAGGCTTTAAAGAATATCACTCCAGAAGAAGCATGGAGCTCAATCAAAGCAGATGTAAGTCACATTCGTGTTTTTGGAAGTGAAGCGTGGGCCCATATTCCAGATGAAAAGCATAAAGCTTTAGAACCTAAGAGTGAAAAATGTACTTTTGTTGGATATTCTGAAGATTTCAAAGGCTGTAGACTTATTCCATTTAAGTCCAAAAATCTTATCATTAGAAGAGATGTAAAATTTGATGAAAATATATCGGCCTGCGAGCCTAGTCCGACGGATGTGCCACCTCTCCCTATCTCTTCGACTTTTGAAAAAATTTCTTCTTCAGATGATGAAAGTGAGGATGACAATCCTCCCCCACCATCTCAGGATCCTCCTTCAGCTCCTCAGCTTCCAAAATGGGTTCGTGCTACTCGAGATGCAGCAAGTGATCTTGCCGGTGATCCTACAAATCAGCGACGCACACGTTCTCAGTTTGACAGAGCCTTTTCTTTACTGGATCAAGCTCCAGTAAATTATGATCCTGACACTTTTGCAGAAGCTTCAGGCCATCCATATTGGGAAGCAACTATGAATGAAGAATATCATTCATTATTGGAAAATGATACATGGGATCTTGTTCCTCTACCAAAGGGACGAAAACTTGTTAGATGCAAATGGGTTTACAGAACCAAGTATGAACCAGATGGGAAAGTTGATACACATAAAGCTCGTCTTGTTGCTAAAGGTTTTTCACAGGTTGAAGGCATTGAATACATTGAAACCTTCTCCCCTGTTGCCAAAATGAACTCTATCCGCCTTGTTCTTTCCCTTGCTGCCTCGTTCAAATGGGAAGTCCATCAGATGGATGTTAAATCTGCCTTCTTGCATGGGGATTTGCATGAAGAAATCTACATGGAACAACCCATTGGCTTCATAAAAATAGACTCCAGCCTTGTATGTCGGCTTAAGAAATCCCTTTATGGTCTCAAGCAAGCTCCTCGAGCTTGGTATGCCAAAATGGATAGCTTTCTTTTAGAATCTGGCTTTTCTAGGTGTCATTCTAACAATACTGTCTACACCAAGAAAGTGGGCAAGTCTCTTATCATTCTTGTTCTTTATGTTGATGATCTTATCCTTACCGGTAGTGATCCCAACCTTATAAACCATGTGAAGTCCAGCCTTAAAAATAAATTTGAAATGACAGACTTAGGGAACTTACATTATTTTCTCGGTCTTCACGTCTTGCAATCCAAGGAGGGTATTTCCCTTTCCCAATCCAAGTATGCCTGTGATATTCTATGCCATTTTCACATGGAAGACTGTAAGCCAGCCCCTTCTCCCTTACAGTTTGGAGTCAAAATTTCAGTCACTTGTACTTCTCCTGAAGTTGATGCTACCTTATACCGTCAACTTGTAGGAAAACTTCTGTTTCTAACCCATACTCGACCCGACCTTTCCTTTGTCGTTGGCCTTGTTGATCGGTTTATGCAAAACCCACGTGAAAGTCATTGGAAAGAAGCTAAAAGAATACTTCATTATGTTTGAGGTACAGTTCAGTTTGGGATTCATTACAGTGCCGAAGCATCTCCTCTATTGGTTGGTTTCACTGATTCCGATTGGGCTGGTGACCCTGATGATCGGAAGTCTACTGCCGGTTATGTGTTCACTCTTGGTTCAGGACCTATTACATGGGCTTGCAAGAAACAAGGTGACATTTCTCTTTCATCAGCAGAAGCAGAGTATCGTGGTGCCGTAGAAGCTAGTAAGGAAGCCTTGTGGCTTTGTCAGATCCTGTTAGAGTTTGGCTTTCAGCAGCAGCATCCGACTACACTTTGGTGTGATAATCAAAGTGCCATTCAACTATGCAAAGATCCAGTCCAACATCAGTGCAGCAAACACATTGAACTACACATGCACTTCATCAGAAAGCTCATTCACGACCATGTTCTTGAAGTGAAATATTGTTCAACAGCTGATCAAGTTGTAGACATCTTCACAAAGGCTCTCACAGAGGCGAAGTTCACTAAACTTTGATTTATGGTTGGAGTTCAGGAAGTTGTCACTAAGGGGGGATAGGCTCTAGTGCCTCCTTCCTTCTCCTATTGTGTCATATTTGTAAATCATTCAATCCTATCCCAAGTTGTTCTTAAGGGGGGATGTTAGGATATTCCGACACATAGGAAATAGTTAAGTACAACTTGGTCTAGTATAGAGTTAGGTATAGAGTTAGGTAAAGTGTGTTTCTTTACCTTGTGCATTTTGTAACTTACAATCCAACGGTCACAATATGTAGTGATCCGACGGTTCATTCTCTCCTCGGTATTACCGACACTTGATCCGTGGCTTGACACCCGATTGGTCCATGATTTCTATTTAAAGTGCATGGAGGGTCATTTGTAGGGTAATTCGTGCATGAGAGAAGCTTATGTAAATTTTCATTCTTTTATTAATAAATTGCCTAAAGTGGCCACGTTGGCTCAGGCCGTGGACTGTTTCCCTCTTTGAGGGTTTTAACCACGTCAAAAATATTGGTGTATTGATCTGCGGTCTGGTTGTGAGCGGTGTCCTTCGGTGTTCTGTCTGAGGAACTTACCCTGTAAATTCCTGCAGGCTTCCTATTCCAAATCGAATTCTTCTCATGGAGGGAAGAAGATTGACAAATCTAAAGTGATATGCTTTAATTGTCATGAGGTGGGCCATTATGCAACTAATTGTACATTGAAGAAATCCAGGATGGATCCTTGAAAGGATCAGAAGGTGAGGCATTAGCCTCTCAGTTCGAATTGGATTTTACCCTCATCACATGCATGGTTTCATCAATGGTGAGTTGTGTTTGGTATCTTGACAATGGAGTCTCATTCCACATGACCAGAAATAAAAGTTTATTCAATACCTTGGAGGAGAAAGACCTCAAGATGTGCATAGAGATGGGTGATGACGGAAAGTACTGTGTTTTAGGAGAACGCACGGTTGCTTTTCATAGGGAGCATGGATCTCCTCTCACTTGACTGATGTAAGGTATGCACCTGGACTAAAGAAGAACTTGGTATCAGTCGCGATGTTGGAGGACAAAGGCTAGGATGTTGTCTTCAGTAAAGGAAAGGCATTCCTGAGACACATGGCCACAGGTCAAGCCAAGAGGGTTGAGATTCGAGTGAAGAATCTCTATACACTAGAGGTAGATGACTGTGTTGCATTGAGTTCGAAAGCATAATTGGTGAAAAGCCAAGACATTGGCAAGTTATGGCATAGGCGGTTGGGCCACTTGCATCATGGGGCCTTGAAGATAATGCAGCAGATCTCTACTGAACTTCCCGAAGGTTAACTTGAGCAAGTGGACACATGCAAATGTTGTACCTTGGGAAAGTATGCCAAGTCTTCCTTTCATGATCAAGACAGTCGAGCTGAAGTGATCTTAGAGAGAGTTCATACTGATTTGTGTGTACCATTCTCGACAGCATCCATCGTGAAGCAAAGGTATTATGCGATTTTCATTGATGATTTTTCTTGTAAATGATGGATTTATTTCATGCAGAAGAAGGACCAAACCTTCTCAAAGTTTTGTGAGTTCAAAGCTTTGGTTGAGAGTGATTCAGGGAAGAAGATCAAATCCTCGAGAAGTGACAATGGTGGAGAGTATGTCTCTCAAGAGTTTAAGGACTTATGTGCAGTGGAAGCAATTAAATGGGAGTTGACAGTACCTCATAACCCACAGCATAATGGGGTGGCCGTGAGGAAGAACAAAACAATTGTGGGGGCAGCTCGGGTGATGCTACATGACCAAGGCCTACCACTTCATTCGTGGGCTGAGGCATGCAACACAACAGTCTGTTTTCATAATAGAAGCCCACATCACATACTTGGGATGAAGACACCAGAGGAAGCTTTCTTCGGGAAGAGACCAGATGTGGGTCACTTCAGGATCTTTGGCTCATCGGTATATTGCCATGTGACCAAGGATGCCCAAAAGAAGCTTGAGCCAACAACTAAGTTGGGGATACTTGTGGGGTACACTGATACACCCCACAACTATCAGTTGTACTTGCAAACCAGTCAAAGGACAGTGGTACGCAAAGATCTCAAGTTTGATGAGCAGAAGGCCTTGCACGTTTCCCTTCAGAGGGAGCTCCAACTATAGGCTCTGGAGGAACTGTTGGTTCCTAAGGAGGAGGAGCCTCAGACTGATGCGGAGCAGCCACATGCAGAGGTTCCAAGAGTGGAGACATCCACTCAAGCAGAGTCTTATAGAGAGGGACGGAAGCACACAAGAGAAGCTGACAGATTGCTTTCAGATGTGAGAGAGAATGTGGGAGGACCATCTTCTCAGTGCAGACAGAGGAGGTCACCTAAGAGGTACACTGGATACATGGCCCTTGTTGGGGAATGTGTTGAGACCGAGCCATCTTCCTTTAAGGAAGCAGTGCAGCAGTTGATTTGGGTTGATGCTATGGTGGAGGAGTATGAATCCATAGTTCGGAACAGTGTTTTGGATGTGGTTCCAAGACCAAAGAACAAGTCATATGTGAGTTCCCGTTGGCTTTACAAGGTAAAGCAAGATGTTGATGGTAGTGTGGAGAAATATAAGGCAAGATTTGTTGCCCGTGGTTTCTCACAAGTCGAGGGTATCGACTATGATGAGACTTTTTCTCCTGTAGCAAGGTACTCATCTATCAAATGGATGTTGTCACTATCAACCCAGATGGGTTGGAATATCCATCAGATGGATGTGAAGACTGCTTTCCTCAATGGCAAGATTGAGGAAGAGGTGTACATAGAGCAGTCGGAAGGTTTTGAGACCTTCGATCATGAGTTGCATGTGTGCCGACTCAAGAGAGCTTTGTACAAGATGAAGAAAGCACCTCGTGCTTGGTACACCAGGATCAACAACTACTTCACCAGGTTGGGCTTCACAAAGAGTGAAGCGGATGCAAACCTGTACCACATCCTGGTAAAAGGTAAGCAGTTGATCATTTTTCTTTATGTTGATGATCTCATACTGACAGGTGATGATCAGTTGATCATGTCTTGCATGGAGGAACTTGCAAGAGAATTCAAGATGAAAGACATGGGTCTCATGCACTACTTCCTTAGCATGGAAGTGTGGCAGAAGGATGGGGAGTTGTTTGTGTCTCAGGGCAAGTATGCCAATGAGATACTCAGGAGATTCCACATGGAGAAGTGCAAGCCCATGCAGACTCCTCTAGCAGGTAACTGGAGGAAGGAGGATGCTACTTCAGGAGAAGTAGTAGAAGCCACTGTGTATCGGTAGCTTGTGGGTTCACTGATGTATTTAGTGAACACACGACCAGATTTGTGCTATGTAGTGAACCGGCTGAGTCAAGCTATGGTTCAGCCTACCAAGATGTTTTTGAAGGCAGCTAAGCATGTTTTGAGATACCTCATAAGCACATCTCAATATGGATTATGGTACAAATAGACAGAGGGAGTGAAGCTACAGGGTTTCACTGATGCAAATTGGGCGAGGAGTCCATCAAATGGGAAGATCACATCAGGAATAATTTTCAACCTTGGGTCAGCTGCAATTTCTTGGTACAGCAGGAAACAGAGGTGAGTTGCACTCAGCTTAGCAGAGGTTGAATACATGGCTACAACTTAGGCAGCATGTGAGGCCATTTGGATGCGGAAAATTATAGTTGGTTTGTTTGATCAGAGGATGGATCCAACTGTGATCTATTTTGATAATCGGAGTTGTATCAAACTCTTTGAGAATCCGGTATTTCATGACAAGTCCAAGCACATCACCATTCGGTATCATCATCTCAGAGACTGTGTGGTGAGGAGGATCATGTTGTTGCAGTATATTTCAACCGAGGAGCAAGATGCTGACATTTTGACTAAGGCATTGTCAAAGTGTAAATTTGAGTTCCATAGAGACAGGATCGGGGTGGCAGATAATCCCTTTCCTGTTGAGAGGGATTGTTGAAATGTGGCAACAAGAATATTCCAATTTTAATTTGTCCTTTAATTAAAATTGAGAATTAAAATTCGAATTTAGTCTCACCAGCTATTTGGAGAATAATTAATTAATTCATATTGAGTTAATTAGTTGGAGAAATTCAATCTATAAGTATTTGTGAAGTCATGCAACAGTTATCCCTTGAATTAAGGAAGTTATCCCTTCATTAAGGAGATAAGGATGAGTTGTATTTAAGTTGTAATTACTTAGCTCAGTTAACCAATTTAACTCCAGCTAAACTAGTTCCAAATAGTTTGAGGAACTAATTATGAGTTCAGTCAGTTAATGCATGCGTGCATGAAACTAGTGTACTCCATATAACAGAATATTCTCTCATAAATAGCACATGCATGTCAGGTCAGACAAAGACCCAATTGAGATTAAAGGCAGGGACAATGTATTATCAGTTGCAAGAATTTTCCTATAAGAAAATATCTTTCATGTAGAAGGAATTCATTCCTTGATATTTGCACAGTTTTGCAGTGTGTTGGAGCATTGTGTGAGATTAGTGTCACACAAGGTTACAGTTGGAACACCCAAGGAAAACAGCACAAGGAAATAGGAGGCTTGGAGGGCAGAGGAGAAGGCATATGAGTAGTCTATTCTGTCTATGAGCAGTGTGAGGGATTGTACTAAGAGTTGGATAGCTATGAGAGCTAAAGCTGTGTGTAATCCTGATATATTTCCACTTGTATGATAATACAGATAGCAGGGTTTTTAGTTGAGGCTTTCCCCAGAGTATTCTTCTGTGTTTCATGTGTATTGATTCTTCTTCTCTGTTATATGTGTTCCACTTGACCTTTCTCAAATTGATTTAGCTTCCACAAGTTTGATTGTAGAAGTAGATTAAGTATTTTGCTTTAGTTATATTGCATAATGAGGTTAATCTATAGTGATAATTTCTACACTTACTCATGCACAAAGCTTCATTTGAGTCTTGCATTACCTATTGGGTAACACATAGCTCTCCCCGAGTCCATTAACTTTCCTCTTTCTCAATCAATTCCAAAGACTCAAAACCATAAAAAGAAATAACAAGAAACAAACAAGAAGAAAACAATGAAAACCCATAACAACAAGACAACACCACAGCAAAGTGGCATAGCCATGCACCAAACATTTCAAATTGCAAATCAAGTGAAACAATTGCAAAACACCAAAAGCACCAGACTAACCATAGACACCATGACTCAATACCCATGGTTCCCAAGGAAAGCTCAACTTGAACCTTCTTCAATATTTCATGGAAACCCTCTTCTCATGCAACTCCCTTCATCATACTATAATTAACGCATAAATGTAATTGCATAAGTAAAAATAACAATACATTGGTTACCTTATATTGTTATGTAAAGAATCTTGCTTGCAACTGAACACATCCAAGCCATCTCTCAAGGGACTGCATTTATCTTGACAGATCCACCTGTAACTAGAGACTAGCTAATATACCTATCAAGTACATATTCTTGAATCTAGGACATATCCACATAATGTTAACAAAATCAAGGAAGAAGACTCCCTGTATGCAAAGAACTCATTTGTTTCGAATTAGGGTTTCCAAACCTAGCCAAAGGAATTCTTGCTCAATTCCTTTCTTTTACCTTTTTCCTTGTTGCAATTGAGGCTTATTATGTAGTGTCATGTCACCCAACGGTTATTGATATAAACACATCAAATACTACTTTGTCGCGATAATACCAAGCATGTTTCCTGCAACTGCTCACGCATGTCAATCACATCTATCAATTCGAACACATGTTTACATCATAACTATACACAATTATCATTCACACATATACAAAGTCAATCTATATTAGTACAACACCATATCACAAATATGTAGCCTCATCCCTGAATATCGTAACCATAACCATATGCATAGGCCAATTCATTTTAGCATGATACATATAACATCTAGGTATAAATTTTATAACCCTAATCATCAAGCTAACTATCATTCTCATCAACAACATATAACCTAATAATAAAGCTAACTATCATGTAACAACAACAACTTAACCTATAACATATTCATTAGCAACATATAACATAATCATCAGGTTATCTCATATAAAATGGCATTAGCAATCCAAACAACTACAAGTTACAATCATTCTTGACTATACAACACATGTGCATATAACTACAATTATCAACTAACATCTATCATGAATGGAACCATAACATCAAAAGACATGTACATAACCCTAATGTATATAAACCAAATGCATAAAAAAATCGTTGACTTGCATACCTGAATGCCAAACATACAATAGATGTATGACAGTCTTCTCTTACCCCAAAGTCCAATGCTACAACCTCATTATGATGCTCTACATCTCTTGCTCTATCTCATCCAACACATTAGCATCATAACATACCAATATCACCCTGATGACCTAAATTTCATACCATTACTTCGCAAGGCGTGTTTGACCTACTATTCATGCATAACTATAACTAAGACCCTACATGCATGACCATAAACATTATTCCATTATAGACATTTCCTCATGCAACTATCGACCTGCATAAACAATGCTTAATCAACTATACATACTCATAGTTGCATTTAGTCGAGCATATGTGATCAATTCTTATAATAAACCTACAAGACTGATGCATGTCATCAAAAAACGAAGAATGAAACCCAACATACAAGGGTTTAATGAAGGTGCATATACTCATGTAACCATTCATATACTCATGACGTTGCATTCCATAAAATCAACATCATGTTCCTCATGATAACCTTACTACCATCATGATCAACATTATGAAATGCAACAAGAACATGGAACATAAGTGTAAGAGACACACACACAACTGACATGCATGCATGACCAATGCATTCACCCAAAGAGAGTGCAACCACGCTCTAACACCAATCTATAACACCCCCTCCTAGGTCTACCCAAAGTACCCATTCCAACTTGGGTAAACATGAGACGAGAGGCTACTAAGATCCAATTCGACCTCCTATGTGACCTTAAGTAAGTGGAATCAATGGAACATCACATACAGTCATGCAAAATCATCAATAGAACACCCAGAAGGAAACGTAGCCACTCAGACAACCTGTCCTTGGGTCCCACTGCTATTCTGCATCTCTTAGGCCATAGTCTCTCTCATGGTATGGGCAAGAGAGCTACCGAAAACACAAAGTCACTCTCATAGGCCTTACTGCAAGTGAATGTGGACCAAAATTGTTATTTCTGTGCCAGCGACCCCATGATTTAAGCCACTTTTCTAGCCTAGAGTCCTGGCCTCTACCCAGAACTTTTTGTAACTTCCAAAATTCATTAAAAACATGATAAAAATTCTAATCAATCAAAAATCACCCTCAGGACAAGGTCTAAGAATCCAAAAGAGGGACTGACATTCTTTCAAACACCTGGCATCAATGCAACCTATAGGTCTAGGATACAAGACAAAGCATAAATGATTGAAATAACTTATGAAACATAACCAGAAGGATCATCTCCTTCTCCATTGAACCACCACATCATCAATTAGGTCTTGTATCCATTCATTTAATAGTTACAAGTAAATACATGAAATAGCCATGACATGAACTAGTCGTTTCACCATGGCTATAACCATGGACCATAGGAAAATCTGACTAGGTTTCTGGACTTCCACATACCACCCAACCATAGACATGGCTAAACCAAATCTCTCTTTCAGTGAGTGACCCTTGTTCCATATTCCAAGCATGAATGCAAGATCTCATAGAACAACCAATCTAAGAAAAACCAAGGGAATCCAGCGGTTAAACCACCTCCACCCTCATCAAACCGTGATTACACCAAAATCAGTGCTCCGATCACAACCGAACATAAATTGGAATGCCATCTAGAATCGATCAATCTCCTTGAGTAATTTTCTGTCTCCTTGTCTCTTAGGATTTACCGCAATCCAAACCGAACCACTGGGCCTTAAACCGAGACCAGTCTCTCAGGCTTTACAACAATACAAACCCAGTTCACTAGGTCCTAAACTGAGACTTCTCCCTCAGGCTTTACCATGTATCCCACCAAAACCAGTCAAGGGATTCATAGGCCTTTGGGAATTGACCCCAGATTCTGAAATCCATATGGCAAACCAAAACTCAAAAACCAAAATAAACATCGCAACATACCATGGCATCCAGAAAAAGGCAAGGCTAGGCTGAAAACCATTGTCATAACCTGGAAAAACCATGCCACTGACAGCAAGAGAACCATAGACCAACATGCAAAACCATGCATGTCCAAACTAGCTAGGAAATCATACATGCAAAAGGTTACCTACTCGTATTCTTGCTGAAGTGGCTTGATCTTGCTTTCCTTTCCTTGATCCAAACTACAGTGCTCCAAGAAAACTCTAAGTGACCAAGAGTGAGAGAGACAGAATAATGAGAGAGCTCCAAACTTGAACTGACCAAGGTTACACTCACTGATCTTGAGCCAAGAGATTGCCAACTGATCTTCAGAAGTCTTTTTATTAATGATGCCTCTAATTTATTCATTTTCCATTATTTTCCTTCAATTTCCTCCTCACATGCAACCTCTGACCTTTTACCTTACTTTTCTCCTATTTTCCTTTATTTTCATAAATAAATGTGCCAAAAATGTCTTTTTTCCTTTTAATGTGTTTTTCTTAGCCTTTACCAGTTTCCTTAGCGAAAAAACTCATCCAGTGATGCCCATTAGGATATATTTTCCCAACATTTAGCTTGGAATATGTGTTCCTTACCAGTGGTCTTATTTTTTTGTCTTTATTAACTTTATTACATGGAATTTTTTCCAGGGCTATTAAAGTAACTGTGCCCAATCCAGTAGCACTATACCTCCCATCGTCACCCATCCCGATATGCATCTAGAGATCTTTCTCCTCCATGTGACTGAACAACTCCTTGTCACCAGTCATGTGGAATGAAGCTCCACTGTCAAGGTACCATACACTACCCATCATTGATGACACCATGCATGCAATGAGAGTAAATTTCAATTCAAATTGAGAGGCCAAAGCCTCACCAGCCACTCCCCCTGAGGACTTCTTCTTAGACTTGTTGAGAAAACAATTTGTATCAAAATGGCCTAGCTCGTGACAATGAAAGCACTTAACTTTCATCATGTATTTCCTCTTACCTCCATGGCAAGAGTACAATTTGGAATGGGATGCCTTCCCTTTCCCTTTTCTTGACTTACTCACTAAGGCACAGTTTTCCTCATCACCAGTCTTTGATGAGGAACCATCTCTGGTGTTCCTTCTAATCTCCTCCTGCATCAAATCTGACCATAGTCGTTCCCAATCTGGTAGATTCTCCCTCCAATTGAAAGAGTCCTTATAGCTATTCCAACTCTTGGCAAGGACTAGGAGAGTTAGGCTCACCATATCACCCTCAGAAATGGTTATTCCAACACTTCCAAGGTTGTCACAATAGTGAGTGAACTTGGTCAAGTATTTTGGAATGGTCTCACCTTTCTCCATTTTGATTTTTCGAATTTTGTCTTTCGGTGCCAACTTCCTATGGTCACTATTGTTCTGGAATAGGTTTTTCAATTCTTTCCACATATCATATATACTTTCCTTCCCATGGAGACTCGAGACAATGTGGTCTCTAACTCCCTCAAGGGTTATCTACCTCACCTTCGCCACACACTTCTTCCATTCAACCAAATTTTGTGCATCCGATGTTGCTGGTTTAGGAATGTCTTGATCGATGAATTCCTTCAAGCCATTATCTTCCACCACAACCTCCATTCTGTCCTTCCAGGATATATAATTTGATCTACCTTCCAAGGCATACTCGAGCTGCAGACTTTAGAATGCCATCTGCCGATCCTGAAGTATGTATCACAAATTCCAATTTCACCTATAACCAAAAACTCAAAAATTTGAAATCTCCTATAATATACTATCTTCAACTGTGATACCATGTAGAATTTTCTGTAGATTCACAGCTCATGTAATGTACTAAAACACAAGACAAGAATCTACTCTACTCTTTAAATATCAGAAACCAAGAATTGATGAAAACAATAATCAACAAGAGGAAGATAATCAAAGATACATAACACAATTGTTTCTCTCGGGAAATCCACTGCTCCAAACCCTAACTATCTATTGCATTAAGAAGAAATATGAGTGATAATACAAAGCTTGTTCTCACAAGAACAATTTCACACAAGTATGATCAACTCTTTTCCTCACAACCCCGCATTGACCAACACTTAGCCACTTTTTGTTGCCTATTGAGCCCCTATTTCCTTGCACAATTCCTGTGATAATTAACCCATATTTAATGTGGGAAATCCTTCCTCGAAACTGCACAATCCAAACTAGGTCCTCTTCCTAATTGCATGCATGATTTATACAACTCGGATCACTCTACAACTGATAGTACACTGTCCTTGCACTCTAGTCTCAACTGGGTCTTTCTTTGAATTGACATGCATGAGTTTCTCATGAGCGAATATTCAATTAGCTAGAGTATTATTTGAGAATGCACTAATGCACCAACTCACTACTAGACCTCTACTAGTCCACAAACAGTTAGAACTAGATTAACTGACCATAACTCAATCAAACTGAGTTATCTAGTTACAACTCAAATAAACTCATCCTAGACCCCTAAAATTTAGGGAGAACATATACATGACTACATAAATAATTCCAACTCGAAATTCCTAAGATAATTAGGTTAATTTAGCTTAATTAATTATTTACAAGTTTCTATGAGAGTAGAATTTGATTTTAATTCATAGTTTAATTCAAGGATAAATTAAACTGGAATTCCTTCTTGTCATTTCTCAACAGATTGTTAGATGTGCTAGGTTCTATGGCATGTCAAGATGTAAAATATGTTTCTTTGTTGTTTTATGGGCACGGTAGGATGTGAGCCTTGACATGGTAACTTGTTAAGTGAGATGAGTTAACATTGGATGTGAGAATCCTAAGATCAGTTATAGGTCATTCTTACATGAACAAGGCATAGTCTAGTTGTAGTAAATTTAACTTGGTCAAGTTGTAGTCGACGGAGGACTTGGTTGGGTTCCCAATTCTAAGAAAACTAAAGGGTAGTTATGAGGGCATGATAGCTAAGGAGTTCTAGGGTGTGCCAAGTAATGAAAATGCATTCTAACACATGTCATACGGTGTCAATGCATGACGAGGGCTGTTTGTAAGTGTCAGGGCATCACAAGGGAGAAATAGGTCAAAGTGCATGGAAATGAATGAATAAGATATTTTGTGACATGGACGAAGTTCGTTAGGAGAATTTTAGAATAGGACCTGTAGGAGGAAAGCCTATGATTGCGATAAGGGGATGGAAAAAGAAATTTAAGACAAAGGGGGACTTTGGGCTAGGCACAACACTATTTTTTCTATAACTTGATTGGGTTCCCATGTCGCAAGAAAAGTAAGGTTATCTATGAGGGCATGATAGGTAGGGAGTGCCAAGGTACGTAGGGAATGTCAGGAAGTGCTAACACATGCTAGGAAGTTCCAAGGCATGCTATACATGCCAAGACATGCCAATTGCTAAGGCGTGCCAAGACATGACAAGTGCTAAGGCATGCTGATATGTGATAGGTTCTAAGATGTAGCGCCAACATATGATAGGGATTTCTAGGGAAACACAAGGGAGGACTAGTTTCAATTGCATGGAAATGAATGAATAAGAGTGTTTGATAGGGAGTGTTAGCAAGTTATATGTGTTCTAAGGAGGTAGTGAAAAGGTTTGCTAGGCAGTGCCAAGGCAGATAGAGTGCTAGGAAAGCATGCTAAGATGTCCCAAGCGCTAGGGTGTGCCAATGTGTTCTAAGGAGTGTTAGGGAGTGCTAGGGAAACAAAAGGTAGCACTAGGTCATAATTCATGGAAATGAATGAATAAGAGTGTGTGACAAGGAGTGTCAACAAGTTCCAAGTGTGCTAAGGAGGAGTGACAAGGCATGCTTAGAAATACTAAGGAATGTAAGAGTGATAGGGTGACATGCGACCAAGATGTGCCAACTCATGCATGGAAGTGTTAGCTGGGAGTACCAGGGAAACACAAGGGAGCACTACGTCAAAATTCATGGAAATGAACAAATACATTTTTTTGATTAGAAGTGTCAGTGAGTTCCAGATGTGCTAAGGAGGGAGTGACAAGTTATGCTAAGTAGTGTTAAGGCATGCTAGAGGCTAGGGTGACATGCCAATATGTCATAGGTGCTTGGGTGTACCAAAACATGCCAAGGAGTGCTAGGGAAACACAAGGTAGTACTAGGTCAAAATTCATGGAGATGAATGAATAATATTTTGTGATAGGGAGTGTCAGCGAGCTCTAGGTGTGCTAAGGAGAGAATGACGAGGTATGCTAGGTAGTGCCAAGGAATGCTAGAGTGATAGGGAGGCAAGTCAAGATGTGTCAGGTGCTAGGGTGTTCCAATTCGTGTTAGGGAGCATTAGGAAGTGTCAGGGAAACATAAGGAAGAACTAGGTCAAAATGCATGGAAATGAACACATAAGAGTGTGTGACTAGGAGTTTCAAAGAGTTCTAGGTGTGTTCAGGAGGGAGTGACAAGGTTATATGTTATGGAGTGCCAAGGTATGCTAAAATACCAATGTGTGTCAGGAAGTGCTATAGTGTGTTAAGGAGTTTCAAAGCATGCAAAGAAATGTAGGAGATGTTAATATATGCCACATAGTGTCAAGGCATTCTAAGAAATGCCAGGTTCTATGGCATGCCGAGATGTAAATTTGTTTCTTAGTTGTTTTACGACCACAGTTGGATGTGATGAGCCTTGTCTTGTTAACTTGTTAAGTGGGATGAGTTGAGATTGGACATGAGTAGCCTAAGATGAGTTACACATAGTTCTTAGGTGAATAAGGCATATGTTGAATTTCCATGACACATGAGAATATGGGTTTCCTCTTAGAATATTTGATGTGAACACACTCAAGTTCCACAACACATCTACTTTGCAAAACAAAATATACGCACATAGGGAATCAACTAGTGCACATGACAATTTATAACTTTTTCAAACCCTTCTTCATTATATTACAAACTATACTAGAATAGGATAGAGATCTCATACCATGGATCATGGCCCTTTACAATCACACTGATACAAGGAATACAACTAGGACTTGGTGTGAGTCCTTTGACAACCAATCTACCTTGAACACAACAACACTTCACCTACTTGTTCATGGTGGACATAGACATCCCATTCAGTCCAAATGTCCTGAACACATCTGGCAGGTCCTCTTGCCTCCCATTCTAGAACTCCTCAATCTAGCTCTATCAATGAACTCAACTCCTTTAGGTTACTGAACTCAGTTCAACAAAATTTTCCCTCTACCTACCTCCTTTTTCCTTCAATTCTACAACACTTAGGGTCTTTGATTAGTTGTTCACAACTTCATTTTTGAACAACTCTTTGGTCTGCCCACATTTTGCATACTACTGCTCCAAGATGACAAGTCTAGGGCTATGGAGGTTTCCCATGTTCTCACTGACTAGATCCTCTACAATATAGTGAAATAGGGCTAATTTTCTAACCCACTTGGCTGCTACTCTAGTCCTTCAAATTATGCACATCCTTATGCCCAATACACCTACCCTTATACCAATCTTGTTGTCCTTCACAAGTACATGAATTAGGGTTGTTCTTTGACAATCACCTAACAACCCTTCAACTACGCTTGGACTACCATCAAGTTTCCCAACCACAATCAATTATTTTACTAATATAGGGTCCACAACACTACACTCATCTAGGTCTCTTCAAATATGCCACCTAATAGTGATTTGAGCCCTTTCAAAATCATTATTATTGTGTATAAATTTCTTTGTTGTCCAATCTATGAACAAATCTGAACTACTCCTCTTATCATCCTTCTAACAATCTATAGATGACTAAATTAGGGTCACAAATCATCCACTAACAATCCAATGACTAACTATTTATAGTTTGCTTTAGATCTCTGTGAAAAACTCTATGGACAGTCCACCAAAATCAACTCCTCTTCATCTTAATCCATTCCTCATATGGCACATATCTTTTGCTTAATCTCGTACTCAGGTTCCACCCTCTATTGGGTCTGTTATCTCCACACATACTTCTACAAACCATCTTCCATATATTTGGTCCATATTGCAAAGATAAACCTCACTCTAAGTGTCACGACCCCTCTTCTTCTACACAATTTCATCACGGTCTTAAGGGCATACCTTATGGATTGAACATGCTAGGAAACCACCTAACTATGTCATTAAACTTTTGTTCTAATTGCTTTAGAACAAACCATATCCACCCATAGAAAAAACAATAACTCTTGCCTCCATAAGAGACTCAACCTAGCTCATATGGATCCATAGATTCTAGGCATTTCTTTGATTGAATCTTGACCTAAACTTTAGATCTCGACAACCCTCAAACTACAATTACCTTAATCAATATTACACCTACGACTACTTTTGTTCTAGCCTTAAATTCCAGTGTAGGGCCTCCTCTATTTATGTTTGTCTTTATCACAAAACTTGCAGCCTACTAACCACCACAAGGCAATGTCTCAAATCTCTCTACTATTTCATAATTTGATGCAACCTTCACGGAGAAACACCACTAAAATCACATGCCCAAATTCTCATGAGTTGCCTCTCTTGAGCTCGATCTACCCAAAGAGAACCAATAGTATGCCATCATACTTCCTAGCTCAAACCCATTAAGGTATGCGACATCCTTGTGAACCCTCGCATGATGATATTGCTTTTAGTGGATGATCATGGCCTCCCTTTAGCAACCCTTACGTAGCCCTCTAACTCAACCTACTTTAGGACTACATCTCTCCTCTCCTTGTTGAACAAATGAGATCCTTCTCACTTGATGTTCATCCCTTCATACTAAGGCCTCCTTAAATATATTTTCCTAGCTAGGAATATTAGAAACCATCTCGGACTTACAATTTTTATCCACTTAGACCTTAGGAAATATTAAATTTCCTTTTTAATTTTCTTTTAGATTTTAAACCCCATCTTGGGGCCAAAATCCCTTCGCTTGGGTTCTTTGCCCAAAAATCCTTTTGTGACAAAACTCACAAACCCATCTTACTAGGCTTGTGGAGTACCTCAAAAGCTACACAATTCAACAACATAGTCTGGTTGCAGTAATCGTAACTTGGTCAAGCTCTTGTAGTCAAGCGAGGACTTGGTAGGGTTCCCAAGTTGCAAATTAAGTAAGGGTAGTTGTGAGGGCATGATAGTCAGGGAGGGTCAGGGAATGCCAAGGAATGAAAAGGTGTGCTAACACATGCCAAACAATGTTAATGCATGATGAGGATTGTTAGGGAGTGTTGAGGCATGACAAGGAAGAACTAGGTCAAAATGCATGAAAAGGAACAAATAAGAGAGTGTGTAAGTGAGTGTTAGTGAATTCAAATGTGCCAAGGACAAAGTGTGTTAGAAGAAGTTCATAATAGGATTGTAGGAGGTAAGCCTACAATTGCGATAAGGGGCTGAACAGATCAATTTTAGACAAAGGGAGAGTTTTCACTGGGCACAACACTGTTTTTCCTTTATCTATTATCTTTATATGACATGTGGCACACTTTGTCCAAATGCTCATGTTTTACACTATTTTAGACAATTTTATATTGTACATTGTTGTGTATAATTTTTGGGACACTTGACTTGTGCTGACTTATATATTGTGTGTCTTGTGCATCTTGTGGTTCTTACAAACTCCCATTTAATGCTCTACTATTTATATGAATAGGATATACATGTGAAATATTGTTTTGGTATGCTATGTTGCTTAGTTTTCTTATGGACATGGCTAGATGTGATCCTTGTCTTGGTAATTTCTTAAGTGGGACAAGTTGAACTTGGACATCAGTGGCCTAAAGTGAGTTATAGTTAGTTCTTACGTTAACAAGGCACAATATACTTATAGTAGGTGAAATTGGTCAAGTTTTTGTGGCTAAAGTAGGCCAATGTCACATGAATTGCAATAGATAAGGACTTGATTAGGTTCCAAAGTCATGAAAAAATGTAAGGCTAGTTGTGAGGGCATGAGTGCCAAGGCATACTAGGGAATGCTAACATGTGCCAGATAGTTCGAAGGCATGTCAAATATGCTAAGATGTGTCAAGTGCTAAGGCATGCCAAGATGTGCAAGGGTGTGACAATACGTGCCAGGGACTATCAAGGCAACAAAAAGGAGAAACAAGTTAAAATACAAGGAAATGAACATGTAAGAGGGTTATTAAGTCATAAATTTACCTTTTCCAAGAGGGGCATTCTAGGCACACCAACACTAGGTGCCAATAGGTGTCATGTGCCAAGTGTTAGTGCATTCTAAGTGCCAAATCTTCCTCTGTTACTTCTCATCTACTTTCCAATAATTGATCTCAAATAAATTTAATATTAAACCATGCCAAAGCATACCAAGGCATCTTAATGAATTCTAGACATGCTAAGACTTTCCAAGCACCAACACGTGCCAAGTGCTAATGTGTGTTAGGGAGTGATACACATGTTATGAAGTGGCAGGGCATGTCAAAGAGTGTTAAGGTGTGCTAGAGAGTTCTAATGCATGTTGAGGAGTGTTAGGGAGTACTAGGGAAACACAAGGGAGCACTAGGTCAAAATGCATGGAAGTGAATGAATATGAGGGTGTGCCATGGAGTGTCAACGAGTGCTAGCTAACATGCCAAGGAGGGAGTGACAAGTTATGTTAAGCATTGGTAAGGCATGTTAGGGAATATCATTACATACCAAGACATGCCATATGATAAGGTGTGTTAGGATGTGCAAGGTGTCAATGTATGCCAATATGTGTCAAGGAATTTCAAGGCAACAAAAGGAAGAACCAAGCTAAAATGCAAGGAAATGAACACATAAGAGGGTTAATAGGCCATGAATTTATATTTTTTCAAAAGGGGCATATTAGGCATAGGTTTCAATACATGCCAAGTGCTAATGTGTGCCAAGTGCTAATGTATGTTAATGCATGCCAAAGTGTTCCAAAGCATGGTAGGGACTACATGTCATGCCAACACATGGTAGGAGAGTGCTATGCTATGATAGGGCCTACCAAAATGTGCTTGGGTGTCCTAGTCATGGCAAGATGTTCTAGGTATAAATATGTTCCAAGACATGAGAGGTGCCAAGGAATGTTAGTGTGTGCCAAAGCATGTTAAGGTGTGCCAAGAGTGTTAAGGAGTGTCAAGTCTCTCTCATTAATGGAATTGAAAGAGATTGATTATGTATTAAATAATATAGTTCCTACACACACTAGTGGAACTTTATCTAAAGGGAATTTGTTAGATAATAAAACTAATAAAGATGAATCATGTATTGACTCATAGGAAAACTATATTCTCATTACTTCAGAGAAATGATACACACTAATTAATTCTTAAAAAATTGACTACTCTAACCACTATGGCGTTGGACATATAATGAAAAACACTCCACAACAATGGTCTTAAATCATTTTTTTTTCACAAAATATATAGTAACATGCACATAACGTCATCAAAAACTCATTGGAATGATCAATGATGACAAACATTTTTTTACCGTCACCAAAAGTAACCAAAAAGAGCATTGGTGAGGGTCAATAAAAGTTTGTCACTAGAAGTGTCATCAAAGAGAGAATTAGTGACAGGCCTTTAACAAACCTCACCAAAAGTGGCACTGAAAATGTCTTTGGTGACAAGCCTTGAAGGACCATCATTATATGTACTTAAAACGACGCTTTTATAAGGACCATTACCATATGTGAAATTGATGACGGACCTTAAAGGTTTTTCATAGGCATGACCCTCACCAATGACCTTTTTCGTTGTAGTGTTTCATATTTTGGATGTGACCAAATAATTGAGATGTAGATATCTCTAGCTTGATGCGTTGGTCCCAATCAGTAGGAGAAATCAATTGTTTCTTTTGTAGTTTTAAATAAGAAACATAAAGATCATATTGAAGTTGATATGAAGTGTTGGGAAACTGATGCATCATTTTATCCAAGAGTGACAATACGTTGAAATACCTGCAAAAATTATTTAATACCAACCATCCTAAAATGGATTCTTCACTGGTTGTAGAAATGTATTCATAACCTTCTTGAGATTTTATGATTGACGCTTGAAACTATTTTTCAAGTATAAGTCAATCGGACTGTGACAGGAATTATGATATTCCAAACCTTTGGATATACCCCTATTTTGACTTAAATTCAATAATAACTTTCCTGGATCTAATAAATTTTTCTTCCATTTCATCTATAGTCTTCTTATTTTCCCCAACTGACATTACTAGTAAATCACATTCTTCTCTACCAAGAAGATCAAAAATGTCTATCACATCTTCCTCAATGAAATTTAGATGTTGTATAACTTTACCAACCTATTTTAACCTTTCATCAACAACAAAAGCTACATTTTTCATATTTATATGGGCTTTAAATATAATAACAATTTCACAATGACTCAATATATTCCCATAAGGCTTAATCACCATAATATTCTTGTTAATCATATCGAAAACATTTCCCTTTCCATCAGTTATCATGGCTTTTCCTAACGTATCAGATTTTATGATTTTTCTTAAATAGTTCAACTATTCTCCATTTGACATAAGGATAGATTATACTCCTTTGATAACATTATTTTTCTAATTCATTTCTATAGTCTAAATTTCCATAAGTTGTTGTTCTTCTTGCTACAATTTTTTTAAATTTTATTCCAATTTAGTAACCTTAACTCAAAGCATTTTAGTTTATCCAAACCCTTGTGTCCAACTACATCATGTTTAAGAATGGAGTCAACCTTTTCCTTATATTCATTTATTTTCTCTTAATATTGTTTCTTCATAACTTTGAATTCATTGAATTGTTTTACATTTTGCTCCTGCAATCTTTAAGTTGTGACTCCTTTATATTAATACTTCTCTATAGCTCTTGTATTCTTCTTTCTTGTTCTTCTTTGTGTTGGTATGTTTTAATTAGATTTGAATACCCAAAATTATAATTTTGAAAATTCCTTTAGGCTATTAACTTCTTTCCCTTTCAATTGAAACAATTTCGTAGTAACATTCCCATCTTTCGAACCCCTAAGAATCTAATTATCTGATTTTATAGCTCGTTAATTCTATTTTCTTTGGTTTTAATTGCCACTTTAGCATTGTTTAATTGTGCTTCCAATATTCCCAAAAGGGTTTGTGGATTCCTAACACTAGTACATGATTCAATTAGCCTCCTATCCACCATATCTCCCATCAATTTTTTCTATTTCACCGTATCACTAGTATTTATTTGACTTAAATCCACTTTAACAGAAGTTGTATTCAACCCAATAAGCTCATTTCCATCTTTAATATTTTGTTGAACAATGGTCAAGTTAAAGCTACTTTGATCAAAATCAATTTAAGGAAAAAACATAAGACCTAAGGTTTCCTCAAACACAGGTGTAGCACTGGGAATAACCATTACAATTAACATTGTTGTAGCCACAACCTATTTTTCTAAAACTACCATTTCTTTCCACTCTCCTTTGATGATTTTTTAGCAGTCACACTAGTTGTGACATACATAGTAGGGCTAGTAGGATCCCTTGGTTGAGTCTTTTCTAATATGCCCTAAATTAGTTCATTTAATTCCTTATTAGTTTCTTCAAAGATATCATATTCATCGTCATCAATTTTTTTTGTAATCTGACCTTGCTTGTTGGTTTCCATCTCTGCTACTTTCCTTTTAAGTTGGGGTTGTGTGGAACCACTACTTATGGAAGACATTCTAACCATTGGCTATGTCATTATTTCGATAACGTTAGATGTTGGACTAGAAGCTACTGATTTTTTGGTAGATGCTCCTATTTGAAGGTTAGTATCCATATGTGAAATACCAACTGCAATTTCCTCTGTATCTTTACTATTTCCTTGCTTATCATTATTCTCACTCTAAATATCAATATTAGCATATTTTTCAATATTAGGATTAAGAAGAGGACCACAAGAAGATAACCCTATTTTCTTTCTTAATTCACTTATAATATGGAAAGGGTCATATTTCCAAGAAAAAAATATTTGCAAACCATAGGAAATCAACTCTTTTTCAATGATTTCAAAGTCATTCCTATTTTCAATCATCAAAGATGTAATTTCATAAGGCATCGAAATCAGTGTTTTTTGTTCTTTGAGAGAAAGTGGATCTCATCAACTAATAACATTTGTTTAGCTACTTCTAGATCAAAGAGCTAGGGATAATGAATTCAAGTAAACAATATGATTTACCTTAAAAATATTATATCCTTATGACCGTATGGTTTCTAAATAGGTATCAATACCCTATCCTAGTCTCTTTACTTAGTTGTAAAATTATTTTGAATTCACCTAGCAATCTCTTAAGGGTTTTATTCAACAACTTTACATGAAGATGCTAAGGGAAAAAATTTGCATCTTGGGTATAGTTCCCTTCAAGCTTTCCCAGATATAATAACTCAGTCCACGTATCAACTTCCCACTCATTTCTAATGGATATATTTCATTTCTAATTATAACACCTTACTTATAAAGAACTTTGGATAGTAGGAAAGGGCTAGGTGAATAAGATATGTAGTATATCTAAATAAATTGAATGATCGTATAGTAATCAAAAGAAAATGTATTTTTTCAGCTAAGTAACCAAGAAAGTTTATGATGACCTCATGGGTATTTGTCATTATTGTTCTTAAGCATTTGAAAATGACTTCATCCATTACTAAATCATCTGCATATCCCACTAAAACTACAAGTAGGGACACCATGACTTGAAATTGTGAATTTAATAATTTAGGATCCATCAAAAATTTAATTCCTAGAATCCAATTAGGGTTTTCTACTAGTTTTTTTTAAGAAAACTTAGATTTTCTTCATCTTCCCACGTAATAAAATATTCATGCATTTCTCTATCACTAATACTTTCCCACTCTTATGTAACCCTAATTTTTTTTTTTTTTATAAAATCTCAACAGTTATCTGAGGAAAAACACATCCATCTGAAGGATGGACAATACTTCTACTAGATGATTCATAATGTTATTCTAAGAGAAGGACAATATCAGGATCAAAATGGGTTGGAAATAATACGGCTTTGAGCAAGACGGAACTCAATAAGTAGGAATCTTGACTATCGAGCTAAAAATGTGTTCCCAATTTATCTCTAAGAGCATGTATATCATCATTTGCTAGACGGGTATCACAGTTTACAGTTGAAGCCTATTGTTCATGCTTTTACACTGCCATTTTAGAACTAACACCTTTACTAGTTTCCCTCTCTCTAAATAAAGAACTTCATAGGGAGATTCTAATAGCTTGCTGTTAAAAAAAATTAAGTGAGTTATGGTTTTTTCCCGTAAGTTTAACTGAAAGTTGGAACATGAGTTGTCTACTGCTATGTAGAATAACAAAATGCAAGGGTTATTAGTTTGATAAGCGTTTAATTTTAATGTACATTCCTTATTAACAAGGCAGTACAAGGCATTTACTTCACATTTAGAGTGGTTTTGTTACTAATTCATACACAAGTAAAAATTATTTCAAAACCTAAGCCATTGGATTAAAATGAAATTGATCATTAGATGTGTCACATGATTCAAGTTTGTTAATTTCTGTATAAGTTCAATCTACGGTCTGAATCATAATCTTTGATCATATTTACGCAAGTTGTTAGATCACATCGGGTGGTGACAGTGTTGTTATTCAACGAGAAAGTTATAACCGAGAGTAAATATGAGACGTGATATCAATTCTATTATAGTCATCAGATCTCATTAGGCAACCATGACATAGTTAATATAGTCATCAGATCTCATTAGGCAACCATGACATACTTAATATTCAGGTACTCTTCTACCCAATGTTGAATACCCACCTGAGCCATTAAGTTAACTTGTCTGATGACAACGTGGTTATTTGACAAGATGTTTTCACCCAACGTTAAATATCACACTAGATTAACTATTTTCCAACCGTCATATCACATCAGGTGATTCTACTACAATTGACTAGTACGCTAACTGGTTCCCACTACAAATCATGCTTCGTTGGATGAATGTGATATGAGTCGTCAGATATATCGTGTGGGATTTCACGTGCTAACTTTCGTGTAGTTTCTTATGTTATGGAAATATGGTCCATAGATCATAACCATTCAAATTTGTAGGATACTTCATGCTAATTTTGTAGCCAAGTATATCATTTGATTTCTTGCTCAATAGTGAGTATGTAAAACATAATATTTGGGGGGGATTGGACTGAGTCTCTACTTGAAATGAAATTTCCAGTATGCCTAATTTTAGCTTAGATAAGCCTTTCAATTTTGTGATCTATATATAGGATTCCCTAGAGGAATGGAATGATTTTAATAAAGAGGGTATGATAATGGCTCCTCACTGAGGATTAACTGCAACAACAACGATATGAGCATAAAAGTTATTCTTAAATTTTCATGCTTTCCTTACTCATTATATTTATTACCACTCACTAAAAATTAAGAATTTCATTTTGGATCACATCAAAGGTGATTGATTTGCACTAATGGAAACCATAAATTTCAACTCTAGTGACGTTAGGTGACACCTTTGTACTTGGCTATAGTGGAAAATCTCTTCTATCATTCTATTCTTGTTAAAATGTGAAACTAGGGCCAAATTTCACTTTGGGAATCTCATTTGATAAAGATGATTATTGGATTGAATTCCTCTTTTCGAGAGCTTGAAAATCGACCTAAAGATCATTAACTTTGGACAAGCAGAAATATGTTTTTGAAGTCAATCCCACACATGTGCAATTTGTCAAGGTCGGCTTGGGGTCAAGCTAGACAAATTGTCCCTCCAATACATATAAATAGAATAGAACTCCATCCTCATTTGAAACATTCATCACACACCATTTTATTCTCTCTCCTTCATTGATTGCTTTTACAGATTGTAGGGCAGCCTTATGCGAGTTTTTGGAGGACAGTTTGACTATGCATTGACTTTATGTTTCAGCCATATTTGACCATCATTGACCAAGGCTCCTTTAACCTATTTTGAATACTAGTTTTGGAGGAATAATTATGTTGGACTAGGCAATATTTATTGGCATAGAAATCAAGAAAATCTAGGCAGGTTGGCCTACGTTGACCATAGGCCTGAGGTGGCAGTTTGACCATAGGGATGAACTTATGTTTGAACAAGTTTAACCACTCCAAAGTTGACTACTTTTGTTGTTATTTCACTATAAACAGAGGTTGATTTTCTCTTTCCTTTAACAAAGCTTTTTTGGAAGAGTTTGACCAGACTTTGACTACTATTGACTTTCTAGTTAGGGCATAATTTAGCTGTTATTGACTAAGGGAAGAATTGCAAATTTGACTAGACTGTTTTGAAAATCAGTATTGGATCATCAAATTGGCAAGTCAATTTTGACTTTGACTTTGTATTATTGTACTGACTCTCTCTCTCTCTCTGTTGAACATTTGATATTTATAAAAAGAAGAATTGATTAAGGGTTTTCCCCATCTTGGGATTTTTCCCTTTCTCGAGCCAAAATCTAGCATTCTTTTGTCTTGCCTTGTCTTCTATAGTTTATTTTTTTATCTTATATCTACAATTACTATCAATGTTAATTAATTGTTTATGTGATTTCTATTGGAAATTAAGTGAAATTTATCATTGGGCTAATAAAAGGACATTAAAGTAATCTTTGCAAGCATAGAACATACCATTTTTATTTAAAATTAACATGTTATTAGAGCCCAAGTGAGAAAAACCCCAAGCAAGAGAGAAAAGAAATCACTAAGATATATGTTGGTCAAAGATTATTGGACAAGTCTCCATGGCCTCTACATCTTACTTCAAGGCTAAGGACAAGCTCAATGACAAATCTAACTATCATGCATGGAAGATGACCTTGGATCTGACCTTGTAGGAACATGAAGTATTGGATTATGTGCAAGGAAAAGTGATGGAGCCTCCTTCAAATGCACTTGCTGCTGCAAAAACAAAGTATAGAAAATATGAGGTCGAAGCAGAGAAAATTATAATTGACTCCATTCAAAAGCATTTGGTTGCCTATATTTCTGATTTGGGAACTTCTAAGGAAATTTATGATAAGTTGGTTGGGATTTTCAAAGTGAACAATGAAATCCAAATTCTCTTTCTCAAAAACAGGTTGAAGGATATCAAGATGGATAAAGGGGAGTCTATCCAATCCTACCTCATGGGAATAACTCAAATCAAGAATAACCTGCTACGTATTGGAGAAGTTATTGTCTACAAGGAGCTCACTCTCATTTCTCTTGGAGGTCATTCAATACCATGGGATATATTTGTAACCACCATTCTCAACAATGATAAGATACCCAGTTTTGATGAGTTATTAGCTAGATGCACTCAAGAGGAGACACGAATTATGGAGAGAGATAAATCTAAAAATGTAAATGAACCTATCGCTTTCTCTACACATGCAAAGTAAAAGAATAGTGTCGATCTAAGGAGACATGGTTAAGGATCTAAGAAGGGATTCAAAGGAATAGGCAATAGAAGATGCTACAATTGAGACATGTTCGACCACTATACTAGAGAGTGTCCTCACAAGAAAAATCCTCCAAGGGATGAAAAAAACAACAACAATAGTTTCAAAGCAATGGAAATCAAAGGAATAATCGGTAAACAACAAAGGAAAGAGGAATGCTCCCACTACTCGACAAGGAAATAGTTGACCTCCCAAGAGAACATGAAATGCCAAGTATGATGAAAGTAATGTTGTACAAAAACAAGATGAGTTCTATCTTATTTATGCCTCATTTACTGCCTATCCTCTGAATACCTTGTATCATTGGTTAATTGAGAGTTGAGCCTCAAGGAATTTCCTTGGATACAAGGAGGCCCTCTCAAATTTAGTTGAGAAGAAAACTAATCTAAATAATATACTTGGAGATAATGGCACCTACCCCATGAAATGGATAGGAAATGTCACTCTTCACTTGAATTATGGTCAAACCATACATATACATGAATTGTTTTATGTGGTAGATTTGAAGGAGAACTTGCTATATATTTATGTAATGGAAGACAAAGGCTTCAAGGTAGAGTTCATTGATGGAAAGGTGCCTATTTGAAATAGAAACCATAAATATTCTTTCAATCTTGGATTTAGGGTTGATGGTATCTATCATGTTGGTGGACGTCCTTTGGGAGCTTCAGAAAGTGATACTGCTCTTCAATGTGATGTATGGCATCAAAGATTTTCCCACTTACATTGTAAAGCCTTACCTGGGGAAAGGAAGATGGTCACAGGGATGCCTAAGTTTAATATGAACCATGAAGGATTATGTCAGGGATGTGCATCTAGGAAACATACAAAGTGACCATTCCCTTCTAGTGAAACCAAGATAACCGATATTCCTCAAATGGTCCATTCTAACCTGTCTGGTATCTTTCCTATAACTTCATTAGGAGTATACTCATACTATGCAATTTTTGTAGATGACTTCTCCCGCAAAACATGGATTTATTTCTTGAAGAAGAAGGATGAAGTGTTCAAATGGTTTCATTCTTTCAAAGCTCTAGTAGAAAATCAGACAAGGAAGAAGATCAATATGTTAACGATTGAAAATGGGACCAAATATGAATCCAATGAAATCAATGACTTTTGCGTATAGGTTGGAATTAAGAGGGAGACAATTGTTCCATATACTCCAGAGAAAAATGATGTTTCTAAAAGAAAGAATTGAATGATTATGGAAGACACTTGTGACATGATCTATGATCAAGGTCTACCAAATTTCTTATGGGGGGAAGCTACGAACGTTGTTGTATATGTTCAAAATAAGAACCCTCATCAAGCCTTGGATTCTAAGGCACCCGAGGAAGTCTTCATTAGTAAGAAACCTGATTTTTCTCATTTTAGAATCTTTGTTTGTTATGTATATTTTCATGTGCCTAAAGAGAAAAGGAATAAGTTGGAAGATTCTAGGAACAAAAGGTATATTCATTGGATACAATGAAAATCCAAAGGCATATAGAATTTATGTATTTGGTCAAAGAGATGTGGAAGTAATCATAGATGTTATGTTTGATGAAGACAAATCCCTCATGAAAGACAAAGATCTCCCCATCTCAAGGAAGGATGAAGATGATGTTGTTGGGAAACAAGAAGAACCTCCAATAGATGAGCCTATGCCTGATGTTGATGGCCTCATGGATCCTCTCGATCCACCTCCTAATGATCCCTCTTCCTCAAGTAAATTACTACTAAAACTCAAGGATACACTCCAAGATGTCGAAACACATATTGCTCCAAGGGGAATGTTTCGTGAAAGTAAGAATTTGAATAGATATCAAGGGTACTTGGCTGCCATGAGTACTATAATTCAAGTTGTTGAACCTTGCACATTTAAAGAAGTTGTAAAGCACCAAGTATGGGAAGATGAAATGAAGGAGGAATGTGAATCAATCATGAATAATGATGTATTGGAAGTGGTGCCTAGAGTCAAGGAAAAGTATGTGGTTACATCTAAATGGATCTACAAGATAAAACATGGAGCTGATGGAAATTTTGAAAATTATAAGGTGAGATTGGTAGCTCGTGGCTTCTCTCAAAAGGAAGGAGTAGACTATGACAAAATATTTGCACCGATTTCTCGATATACCACTATCAAATATATAATTTCTCTTTCTTCCAGTCAATGGTGGAGTCTACATCAAATGGACATCAAGACTTATTTCTCGCATGGCTCACTTAAGGAGGATGTAACCCCCTCCTCCCACATCTACGCAAGTAACCGTCCAACCAGGATAAACATGTGACGAGAGGCTACTTTGATATGATTCAGCATCCTAGTTGACCTTAAGGAAGCAGAATCGATGTAAACACATCAAACATACCTTTCACATCCCCAACAACACTCCCAAGAGGCATCCCAATGACTCAGGTATCATGCCCATGGGTCCCACTGAGATTTTAAGCTATTAGACCTCTGGACTCTTCCATGCTATGGGCATGCCAACGTTTAGAGAGCTCTGCATGCTCCCACAAGCTTGCATGCCTACGTCCAGGGATTATTTCCAAAAGACCTGTGCTAGAGTTAGCGGGATTTAAGGCACTTTTCAAGCCCAATTATGGCCACTACCCAGAAATTGTTGTAACTTCCATAATATATTAAACACATTATCACAAGACTAATAAAGAAAAATATAACTCCAGGACTTGGCCTGACCATCCCCAACTAGGACTAACATTTTGTCAAACACTTGGCATGAATGCAATCTACAAGTCTAGGATGGAAGACAGAGCATGAATGACTGAAAAATATTATGAGACATGACAAGAAGGATCACCACCTTCTCCTTTGAACTGTTATGACATCAATTAGGTCTTACATCCATCATTTTAACAATTATAAGTAAATACACGAAATAACCATGACATGAACTAGTCAATTAACCATGCTTATAACTAGCATAAAACCATGAAAATAAAAGTCAGATAATAGCCATTAAATCCACATACAAATAAGTACAAAATAAAGAGAACTTAGCTTTTTTTAGACACAGGAAAATTCGACTAGGTTCGGGTCTTCCACATACCACTCAACCATAGACATGGTTGAATCAAATATTTATTTCAACCAGTCACCAACGTGTCATATTCCAAGCATGAATGTGGGATCTCATAAACACGTTAATTGAAACCATCCAAGGCTTCAAGAGGACAACCACCTCAACCCATCAAGTAGTGATTCCACCTCACGATCAGACATCAAAAGAACTGTCATCGGATTGGTCTCTACCCAAACCTTCCAAGGCTTTAGAGAATTTGGTCCAACCAAGCTTCCAGGACAGGTAACTCAACCAATGACTGTTGTTGGGCTCCAAATTGTTTGTCCAACCAAGGATCGAGGACAAGTAACTCAAACCACAACGTTTCTAGGCTTCCAGAGCGTTTGTCCAACCAAGGCTTCCAGGACTAGTAACTCAACCGACTAAGGGCTTCCAGAGCATTTTTCCAACCAAGGCTTCCAAGACTAGTAACTCAATCCAAGCTAATACAGGGCTTCCAGAGCATTTTTCCAACCAAGGCTCCAAGACTAATAACTCAACCCAAGCCATTACAGGGCTTCCATATCATTTTTCCAACCAAGGCTCTAGAAACTAATAACTCAACCCAAGCTAAAGGAAACATGGGAACCAACTAGAAAAACAAAGAACTGAACCCACAATACCATGGTTATCCAGGAAATGGCAAGGCTAGGGAAATCCACTATCAATCTAGGCAATCCTCCATGCCAATGACATATCATGACCAATAAACCACGTGCGTGTGTCATGCATTGCAAACCTGTGAGTAAAACATACAATCAACTCAGTACCTACAGTCAAAACTCACTGTAGTTGTTGATCTTGAAGTCCTCTTGCACTTTTCTGTGCTTTCTTTGCCTTCTAACTCCAAAACTCGAAGTATGCCACACTCCTCCAAGGGTTCTCCAGGAAACTCTAAATGTCCATGAGTATGAGAGAGAGGGAGAATAGAAGAGAGCTCCACCAAAAGCTGCCAAAAGCTTACCCACTAATCCTCATAAGCCTTTTTATTAACGAGGCCTATATTTTCTTCTATTACCATTATTTTCCTTCATTTTCCTCCTCACTTCCAACCTGTGATATTTCACCTCACTTTTCTCCTAATTTCCATTATTTTCATAAATAAAATGCCAATTAATGCCTCATGCCATTCCAAAAACTTTTCCATTGCCTTTGCCAATTTCCTTAGCCATAATGAACTGAATGAACACCCACTAAGATGCTTTTTCCACCATTCAACTTGGAATACATGTCCCATGACCGTGGTCTTATATATTTTTACATGGATTTTTAACCGTGGTTTTTACAGAACCCTCCCCCTTGGGGGAACACCGTCCTTGGTGTTTAATGACACATATAACAAGAATATTGCTGAAAACAAAACATACTACCCATGGAGATTTATAACACAGTTTTTACAATGACCATTTGTTAAAACATGACAAACATACTGTTTGCTAAAGATTTATAACAAAACTCATTACAATATTTAAAATAATAACCACATATACACACATACACATTTGTTTCACCCAAAAAACTATCATATTGTCTATGGAGATTTTAAATCCAATTCGATACAATATTTACAATAATGCACACATATACACATATACACATTTTCTCAACCAACAAATAAAAGGATACGTTGGTTGTATCAATTAACAAGGGAATCCATAGGATCACACCTCCATCATCAAAAGTACTACTAGGATTCACCTCCTTCCCAATAATTCCAGAATCCACTTCCAAAGTCAAATTGCATCTAATTTGCCTCAACCATGTGCATATACACATAGTGTGGATCACACACAACATACAACACCATGCAATACATGCATCTACACCTGACACACAACACATACACCTACACCCAATGTACAACACAACACAATACATGTGCTTACACCCAGTGTAAACCACCACATAATACATATATATACATAGAGTACAACATAACGGATAGACATGTCACAATACCATGACTACATAATGCACATACATAGTATTTCATGCCCACAACACAACATGTATGACATGGCACAATACCACATGTACACCAGTACCATATGTACAACACGTACATAGTACCACCTATACAAAGCACCACCTTCACAACGTGTGCATAAAATCACATGTACACATCACCACCTGCACAACATGTACACAATGCAACATGTACATTGTACCACTTGTACAACATGTACACAACACCAGACATACAAAACACCACATGCATGACATGTACACGAGACCACATGTACACAGCACCACCTGCACATAACACCATATGTACATAGTACCAAATGTACAACATGCATGCAACACCATATGTACATATCACTTCATATACAACATGTACATAGCACCCTATGTACAAAACACTACATATCCAACATGTGCACATCACCATATGCACACAACACCGCATATCCATCATGCACACAGTACAATATCTACACAACACCACATATCCAACATACACATAGCACCATCTATACCCAACACTACATATGCAATATTCGTACAACACTATCTTTACCACCCTGTAAATAACATTGCATAAACAACATGTACATACACTATATATACATAACATCGCATGCGAACAACATCACATATGAAACATGTACAAAATATACAACATACACACAACAATAGTACCACACATTCAAAAGCACACTGTCTCTACCAAGAAACCTTGCTTCTAATATCTTATCCACGCTTGTCCCAACATGTTGTAGACCACACTGCTTTCATTTTGATGATGTATCCCTCGGTATATCCTACCCATAACATAGATATAATATAATAACATAATATCAACTCATAAACACATGATAATGACCTCGTAGATTTGTCAGGGCTACTCCTCCCAATTGATTCCTTGTAAGATCGGGAACCTCTTCATGGCATTCACTTACATAAGCAATCATCCTTGCACAAGAATGATCCTTGATGACCCTGTCAGATAGTGACATATATACATGGATACATACATAGATATACATAAACATTAGCATAAACAATCATGATCATGTCAGACAATGATATGCATACATACACATACATACATATAAACATCAACCTAAAATAATAATGACCTAGTCAGTCAATGACACACGTACATACATATGTGCATATAAACATTAGCATAAAATAATCATGATCCATGATGACCCAGTCAAACATGACATACATATATACGTACATATATACACATATAAACATCAGCATAATCATGATCACAATGTAATTACTAGATATCATAAGATCAAGGTTAAGAAAACTCCCTTTATGCGTGCAACACATGTGCAACATCGAGAACAATAGTTCCTAACCTAGCCAAGGCATATGATGCCTCAAACCCATTCACCTTACCTTTCTTGATTACCTTTCCCATGATTGTCCCGTCATTGTCTATTTACACCAATGGGCCCAACCAATCCAACTGGTTGTCATACTCTTACCTTCAACTTCCTTTATACATGCATCGACTTCATCTAAGTCTTACATTGCCTACTAGATTTCATTCATCCCTCTCCAAGCTCCACTAACTTTCCACTTTCCCAACCAATTCCCAAGACTCAAAACTTAAAAGGAAAGCACAAAAAACAAAAAATAAGAAAACCATGAAAACCAATAACAATACAACACCACAAACAAAGTGGCATGATCATGCACTAGACATAACAAAACTCAAAATCAAGCGCAAGAAAATCACAAAAGACCAAAAGAAAAAGACTAACAACAGACACCATGATTCAATCCCCATGGTTCCGAGTTCTTCCAAAGGAAAGCTCAACCTGAGCCTTCTTCAATATTTCATGGCAGTCTCTTTTGCATGCAATTCCCTACATCATATTTCCATTAACGCATAACTATAAGTGCACAAATAAACATAGCAACATACTAGTTACCTTACCTTGTTGTGCCAAGCACATTACCATGTAACTGAACACATCCATGCCATCTCTCAAGGGGCTCCAATTCCCTTGATGAACCCCTCTATAACCAGAAACTAGTTGATATACCTATCAAATGCATGTTCATGACTATAGCACATATTCATATAATGTCAGAAAAGATTAAGGTTAAGAAGACTTCCTGTATGAAAAGCACTCATTCATTTGGAATTAGGGTTTCCAAACATAGCCGAAGGAGTTCTTGTCCAATTCCTTTCTTTTACCTTTTTACCTTGTTGCAATCGAGGCTTACTATGTATTGTTACATCACCCAAATGTTAGTTGTATAAACAAATCAATTGTTAGTACCTTGTCACACTAATACCAAGCATGTTTCCTGCATTGTTTACACATGTCAAACACATGTTCTGAATATCAAGACAATCATATCTATCAATTTAAAATCAACCTTTACCAAGACTAGCAATTATGTCATAATTCATAGTCAACTCATAGTCATTAGACATAATACTACAACTGTCACCTATTACACTCATGTACATGTCATTTATCTCAACACATATGTGTGAGTGAAACCCTCTTAAAACAAGATCATTTCTTGGTGCACTCTTATATACACATACTCATATCATGCAATTATTCAAACATTCAACAACAAATAGATGACATAACAGGCACGAATACTCCAACACCAAATAGACGGCATAATCAAACATTCAAGCACAAAGTAGATGGCACATGCAAGCTCATATCTTAATGTATCTCAGGGGAGGCTACCTTGTCTGCACAATCAATCAAGGTTAGCACGATATAACTTCACAACATAACATCAGGATATTCATAATAACAACTATCTAACATGTTCACATCATAAGCTCATAAACATTTGTCATTCATGTAGAACAATCACATATGTACGATCAGTCTAGATTAGTATGACATAATATCACAACATATTAACTCAAACCTATATGCCATAACCCTAACCATTTGCATAGACCCATCCAACATAGTACGATACATATAACATCAAGGTATTAATGTAATAATCCTAATCATCAAGTTACTAGAATATAAAACAATAAATTATATATCATGCTCGTTAAAAACATATAACTTAATCATCAAGTTATCTAACATAAAACAACAATAGCAATGCATACAACCATATGTTACTATCATTCATGACTATCTGACACATGTGCATATGACTATACTAATCAACTAGCATTTGTCATGTATGTAAATATAACATTAATAGACATGTACATAAACCTAATTTATATAACCCTAATTCATATAACAATCCATTAAGTAACACACCTACATGCCCAACATCCAAACCTGTATGACGACATGCTCTTTCCTCGAGGTCCAATGCTGCCTAGAACTTGTTGTAACTTCTGGAATCCATTAAACACATGATTACAAGACTAATAGAGCAAAAACTAACTCCAATACTAGGCTTGAACATCCCTAACTGGGATTGACATTTTGTCAAACACTTGGCATCAATGCAATCTACAAGTCTAAGATGCAAGATAGGGCATAAATCATTGAAAAATCTTATGAGACATGACAAGAAGGATCACCACCTTCTCCTTTGAACTGTTATGACATCAATTAGGTCTTGCATACATCATTTTAACAATTACAAGTAAATACATAAAATAACCATGACATGAACTAGTCAATTAACCATGCTTATAACTAGCATAGAACCATGAAAATGAAAGTGAGATAACAACCATTAAATCCACATATCAATAAGTACAAAATAAAGAGAACTTATATTTTATTAGATATAGGAAAATCAAACCAAGTTCGGGACTTCCACACACCACCTGACCATAGACATGGCTGAACCAAATCTTTATTTCAACCAGTCACCCCCATGCCATATTCCAAACATGAATGTGGGATCTCATAAACACATCAACCGAAACCATCCGGGACTTCCAAAGGCCAACAACCTCAACCCATCAAGTAGTGATTCCACCTCACAGTCGGATATCGTAAGAACCATCATCGGATTGGTCTCTACCCAAGTCTTCCAGGGCTCCAGAGTGTTTGTTCCAACCAGGCTTCAAGGACTAGTAACTCAACCCATGACTATTGTCGGGATCTAGAGCATTTGTCCAACCAAGGCTCCAAGACTAGTAACTCAACCCACATCTTTTCTGGGCTTCTAGAGAATTTGTCGAACTTGGTCTTCCAGGACTAGTAACTCAACCCACCAAGATCTTCCAGAGCGTTTGTCTAGCCAAGGCTTCCAGGACTACTAATTCAACCCAAGATGATGCAAGGCTTCCAGAGCATTTCTCCAATGAAGGATACAAATACTAATAACTCAAACCAAGCCGTTACAGGGCTTCTAGAGCGTTTTTCTAACCAAGCCTCCAGGAACTAATAACTCAACCCAAGGTAAAGGAAACATGAGAACCAACCAGGGAAAAAACAAATGAACCTAGAACACCATGGCTATCTTGGAAATGGAAAGGCTAGGAAAATCCAATGGCAATCCAGGAAATCCACCATGGCAATGACAAATCATGACCAAGGAACCACATGCATGCCAAAACTAGTGAGGAAAACATACATGCAACTCGGTACCTGTAGTCAAAACCCATTGTAGTTCTTGATCATGATGTCCTCTTTTGCTTTCCTACTCTTCCTTTTCCTTGCTCCAAAATTCCAAGTATGCCACACTCCTCCAAGAGTGCTTCGAGAAACTCTAAGTGTCCAAAAGTATGAGAGAGAGAGAATAGAAGAGAGCTCCACCAAAACCTGCCAAAATGTTACCCACTGATCCTCAACAGCCTTTTTATTAATGAGGCATCTAATTTCTTCAATTTCAATTATTTTCCTCCTCACATGAAACCTGTGACCTTTCACCTCCCTTTTCTCCTAATTTTCATTATTTTCATAAATAAAATGCTAATTAATTCCTCTTTCCTTTCCAAAGACTTTGCCATTTCCTTTGCCAATTTCCTTAGCCATAATAAACTGAATGAACACACACTAGGATGTTTTTCCCACCATTCAGCTTAGAATACGTGTCCCATGACCATGGTCTTATATATTTTTACATGGATTTTTAACCAAGGTTGTTACAGAGGAAGTCTACTTGGAGCAACCTCATGGGTTTGAAGTACAATATCAAAGGACACATGTATGTAGGTTGAAGAAATCCCTCCATGGGTTGAAGCAAGCCCCTAGGGCTAAGTATGAGAAAATTGATAATTATATTATGAAGTGGGCATTTACAAGGAGCTATGCTGATCCAAACCTATATTTCAAGTTTGAAAAGGGAATGCCACTTATTTTTGTATTTTATGTTGATGATCTTTTTCTGATTGGTGTTGACCCTCTCATTTATTTATTCAAGAGGGAGTTTACTTCTAAATTAGATATGAAGAACCTAGGACTGATGCATTATTTCATAGTCATGGAGTTCTTGAAAAAGTGAGGTAAGATTTTTTTTTTCTCAAGGAAAATGTATTGTGAAGCTATTAGAAAGATGTGGGATGGTGGTATGCAAGTATGTGTCTACTCCAATGGAACTCAACTTCAAGAAGTTATGTGGAACTGTTGCTCATCCCGAATTGGAAAATCCTTCTTAATACAAAGAACTTGGGGGGGGCTAGTGTTATTGGTAAACTCCTGACTTGACATATGCTTCCCTGTAAATACTTTGACTCAATGTATGGTTGATCCTTATCACGTACAATGGGTTTCTGCCAAGAATCTCTTAGGATATCTTCGTGGCACTATCAAATATGGATTGAGATACATCGATGGGAATTTGAAGCTACATGGATATTCTAATGCTAACTGAGCTGGTAATTTGGTGGATAGAAAGAGCACGTCTAAATGTTGCTTATCTTTAGGATCTACGTTAATTTCTTGGATGATTAGGAAGCATAATTCAGTTTCTCTAAGAATTGTTGAGGCAGAATATATTGCAGCTAGTGTGTCCTATTATGAAGCAATTTGGCTAAGGAAGCTCTTGAGTGTGTTGTTTGAGCATGTGCTAGATACCACTGTTATCTACTGCAACAATCAAAGTTGGATTCTCCACACATCAAAACAGATGAAAAGGGTGTGGACATCCTCACAAATCCCTTGGGGAAGGTCAAGTTCGTAGCCTTCCGAGAGAGACTTGGATTCATGAAAGGACACTCCCATGAGGGCCCCGCTTGAGATTAGACATTGATCTCTAGGAGCTCCTAGGGGCACGGGGCACTTCTTAGAGATATGTCTAACCATAGGGTGAGTGGTTGACCTTCCCCTATAAGTTTTTTGCATAGAGCGTGAGTGGTTCACCTTCAACTGTGATACCCCATGATGATATATCTAAGCATAGGGTGAGTGGTTCATGTTCCCCCATGGCTAATGATATATGCATAGGATGAAGGGTTCACCTTGTCCTATGGTATATGAGCAGTATGGCTAGTTCACTTTCTCCTATAGATGCCCCAGCATACATCCTACCCTTATAATCTAGGACTCTTGGGAAGTACCTCCCATTTGGCCAATGAGTTAGGAAACGTGGCTAGGGACCATCGCACTAAAGATGGATGCATCATGAATTGACATACTCCCTATGTCTAGGATGCATAATGTTTAGTAGCTTCATCACATAGGATCAAGTCTAATTGAGATTCTACTGGTTATGCAGACTGACTTTTGTCAGTGGAGAGTGGAAAGGTCTTGCGACTCACTCTTGATCGGTCCTTCTTATTATCTATATCAATATTCAAAAGAGATGAGATGAAATGTAGAGAAAGTACATGATGATATAGTTGGCATGATTATGATATTAGCAAGTGGAATTCTCCCTAGTTGAGAGCAAGTGTTAAAATGTGCAACTAGGAACACATTCCACTTTGCACAACTCATTTGATGAAGATGATTATTGGATTGAATTCCTTTTTTGGAGAGCACTGAAATTGATCTAAATATCATTAAATTTGGACAAGGAAATATTTTTTTGAAGTCAAGACCACACATGTGAAATTCGTCAAGGTCAGCTTGGGGCAAAGTTGGACAAATTGACCCTCCTCCAATGCATATAAATAGAAGATACCTCCATCTTCATTTTACACAATCATCACACAACATATTTTTTTCCCTCCTTCATTGATTGGGTCATACAAATTGCAAGGAAACATTTCTTCTTCACACATGCGAATTTTTGGAGGACAATATGACTTGGCGTTGACTTCCTATTTCAGCCAGATTTGACCAGCATTGACCGAGGCTCCTTTAACCTATTTTGACTGCGATTTTTGGAGGAATAATTTTATTTCACTGGGCTATATTTATTGGGACAAAAATCAATAAAATATGGGCAGGTTAATTAGCATTGATGGTGGGTCTAAGGTGGCAATTTGACTGTAAGGCTGACATTCTTTTTTAGCAATTTTGACCACTCTAAATTTGAATTTTTTTTTGTTGTTTGACTCTCAAGAGAGGCTAAGTTCCTATCTCCTTTCACTGAGCTATTCTGGAATAATTTCACTAGACTTTGACTATTGTTGACTTTATGGTTAGGGCAGAATTTGACTGTTGTTGATCAAGGGCATAACTGCATATTTGATTGAGCTATTTTGGACAATAGTATTGGATCATCAAATTGGAAATTCAAATTTGGCTTTGAATTTGTATTATTCTACTCTTTCTCTCTCTCTTTGTTGAACATTTGCTATTCATAATAAGAAGAATTGATCAAGGGTGTTCCCCATCTTTGGGTGTTTTCCTAGCTTGAGCCAAAATGTTGTGTTCTCTTGTCCTAGCTTGTCTTCTGCACTTTATTGTTTATGTTTTATCTACAGTTACTGTCAATGTGAATTAATGGTTTATGTGATTACTATTGGAAATTAACTGGAAATTATCATTGGGATAATAAAAGGAAATTGAAGTACTTGTTGCAAGCATAGAACTGTAGATTTTCCTACAGCTCATTTAATTTCCTAAAACACAAGACAATAATCTACTCTACTCTTTACAGTGGAAGCCCATAAAGATCGATGAAAATAGTGATCAACAAGAGGAAGATAATCAATGGCACATAACACAATATTTATCCAAGGAAAGCCACAGCTCAAAACCCCTACTATCTATATTGCATTAATCAGGAATCTGAGTGAAAATACAAATCGTGTTCTCACTAAAACAATTCCTCCACAAGTATAATCAACTCTCTACTCATAAGCTAGCTCAAGCCAAAACTTGGCCTATTCTGCTACTCTCCAAGCCCCTATTTACTTGTGCAATTCCTAGAGGAATTAGCCTCTTTTTAATGAGGAAATCCTTCTTCCATAATTGCAAAATCCAAACTTAGGTCCATAACTGATTGCATGCATGATCTGTGTGACTAGGAAAATCATACAACAGATAGTACAATGTCCCTGCACTCTAGTCTCAACTGGGTCATTATCCGAAATGACATGAATGAGTTTCTCTTGAGTGAATCTCTAGTTAGCTAGTGTAGCACTAAGGATGCACCAGTGCACCAACTCACTACTAGACCTCTACTAGTTCCACCATTAGTTAGAACTAGTTTAACTGTCTATAACTCAGTCAAACTGAGTTATCTAATACAACTCAAATAAACTCAATTTGTACCCCTAAAACTTAGGGATCACAATTACATGACTTCAGATAGACTTCCAACTCAAAATTCCTAAGTTAACTAAGTAAACTTAACTTAGTTAACTATTACAAGTTTCTATGAGAAAAGAATTACAATTTAATTTAGGGACAAATTAAATTGGAATTTCTAGATGATATTTTTAACATTTCTTGTTGTTATTTTCAACACTCCCTCTCAACAAGAAAGGAATTCAACTCTATCCTGATCTTGAACCTTTGGAATGTTCTACATGCAACACTTCTCTCTAGTGTTGCTTCTACAAAAACTCCTGAAGCTAAGAAAAAATCCAACCTGAATCAGTATGAGGCATCTGTCACCAAAGTTTTTGACTGCTAGTGCCTCTGTCGACTAAAAAATCTGCACTTCTGCTAACTCTACCTTTCTACACTACTGTCAACTCTGCTTTGCACTCTCCAGTATCTGACTGCTCTAGCCTCTATCACTCTGATCTCTGAATGTGTTGGGTCCCTATAATACTAGTGATTACCCCATTACTATTGTAGTTATACCCTTATTTATATTGTTTGCCCTATTACCCCCCTATTGTTGTTAGTATAACCCCTTATTATATTGATGTACCCATGTAGTGCCCATATTGTTACTATTGTGCCACATAGAAGCCCACTATTGTTATTGTTGTGCCTTACAATATTATTGTTATGTAGGCTTTGATTGTATTGGGACCCTTAGACTCCTATATATAGAAAGGAGGTATTTTCATTTGTATCATCCAAGAATTGTTCATTTATGTAATGTAAAGGAGGTTGCCCCCTCGAAGAGGCTGAATTCTAAGGCGTGGATCTCTCTTTTCTATCTTTTTGGAGCTGGTTTCATAACATTTGGTATCAGAGCTTTGGATTCTAGGGTTTCGCTGCTCCAAACAGGTCATCGTGGCATTTTCGCTATAACGTTTTTTCTGTGATGTTTCAGAAGTCGCAAAAAAAACCCATTTGAGAAGAATTGGCGCTGAACCTTGGGTCCGAATTTCAGAGCTTTTCGCGCGATATTTTCGGAGATATGATCTGAGGAATTTGGCCTTTTTGCAGACTCCTGAATTACATTCAAAACAGGTGACCTGGGGAAAATCGTCATAACTCTCTCTCTGAGGATCGGATTGAAATTTCGTAAAAAGTTACAGAAAGAGGACGGACTGTAGTTTCTTGTGGGTGAGTTTCAGATTCAAAGGTTGAAACAGTGACTCGTGGCACGTCGTACAAGTTCGCTCTACTGAACCAGTCTAAAAGCAAGTCACTGTGGGAGATTTCACATAACTCTTCCTTGGAGAATCCAATTTGGCTCAGACTTGTGGCATTGGAAAGAGGACGCAGAAGGCTACTACAGATACCAATTTCAGAACTGGATGATCCGAAATTACAGAGATACATCAGATTCAATATCAGGCTTCTATAAAGTGAAAAAAGGTGTGTAGTTTTTTTTTAAATTTTTGTGTAAGCTTGGTTTAACGGAATTCAAAGGGCATAGTAAAGCATTATTATCGGTAACTGATGCCCCGAGGAAAGAAAATGCAAACACCTAGTAAGGAACCTGAAAGCTCTAGCATGACTCATGAAGAAGAGGAAGAAATGCTACATGATATATCAAAATTACAAGAACAAGTGCAACAAATGTCACGCTCACAAAAGCTAACAGAAGCTAAGATAAGTGGTGTGGAATCTAAGATAAATGGCGTGGAATCTAAGATAAATGGCGTGGAATCTAAGGTAAATGGCGTGGAATCTAAGATAAAGGGCATGGAAGCTAAGATGGATGGCATGAAGCTAAGATGGATGGCATGGAAGCTAAGGTGAATGGCATGGACGCTAAAATTGATGCATGGATGATAAGATGGATGAATTGAAGAAGTTGCTACAAGAAAGGGTCACTAATGGTGAAAAGGTAGTAAAGGAAACTCATGATGAGAACAAAAGAAATGTTAATCATGATTCCATAGACTCTAATGTTGGATCGAAGACTCACCATGTTCCAAAAATCGATATGAGGAAGTTTGATGGCAAGGATCCCGCCACATGGATATTACAGATGGAGCAATTCTTCGATCTCAATAATGTGCAAAACACACAAAAGGTACGTATGGCAACTTTATATTTGGAACCAAATCAGTTTGTATGGTATCAATGGCTTTGTTCTCGTAAACAATTTATCACTTGGGCAATTTTTACGGAAGAATTGATAGCACATTATGAGGATACAAAAAGCAACACTTTTTTTAGCCAATTGATAAGTCTCAAACAAAAGGGTTCAATAATGGAGCACATTGAGGAGTTCCAAAAATTGAACATAAGGGTAAAAGATATTCCAGAGGAGCATAGGATTGATGTGTTCATAGGGTCTTTAAAGGATAATATCCAACATGATGTGCGCCTTTGGGAACCTGATTCATTAGAGAAGGCATTCAGGTTAGCAAGAAAAATGGAAAGCAAAATTATGGCAACTAGGAAGCATACCATTCACAACTATAAAGACGGAAGTGTTGTTGCCCATAGTCTTCCACAACCTACAAGGTTGACACCACAACAATTGGAAGAAAAAAGAGCAAAAGGGCTTTGTTACAATTGTGATAGCAAATACACAAAAGGTCATAAGTGTGCTGAGAAGAAATTATTCTACATAGATTGTGAAGAGGAAGAAGAAAAGGAGCAAGAAAGGTCAAAAGAAGAGGATATATTCCAGGAACAAAGCCTAGATGAAGAACAAATAAATCCGACCATATCTTGTAATGCATTGGCGGGAATTACCACTCCTCAAACCATCAAGATAGAAGGACAAATCAAGAAGAAAAAGGTAATAGTGTTGATTGATTCAGGAAGCACCCACAATTTTATTCATTGTAGGGTAGCAAAAGAATTGAATTGCTTCCTATATCCAGCACCAGAGTGTCAAGTGATGATTGCAAATGGAGGAACAATAAATTTCTCTGGAAAGTGCCATAATATCAAGCTATCCATGGGAGAATATGTATTGACTAGCCCAATGCTTTCCATTCCAATGGGAGGTGCTGATGTTGTACTAGGAGTCCAATGGCTACAATCCTTGGGTACAATAGCTTTTAATTTTCAAGAACTTTTCATCAAATTTTCTTGGAAGGAAAGGAAGTTGAATTAAGGGGTATTGCAGGGAAACCAGGAAAGATAATCAGCTCTAATGGTATGACAAAGCTTCTAAAAAAGGAGCAAAGAGGTGTAATTGCACAATTATGTTCGCTAGATGTTTCCACATTGGAATCATCTATTTCTCCAGATCTCCAAAAAGTCTGGACAATCATTCCAAGGTATTTGAGACTCCCAAAGGTCTCCCACCTATGCGTGATCATGATCATGCTATTCATCTGATTCCAGGAAGTGTTCCTCCAAACATCAGGCCGTACAGATATCCCTATGTCCAAAAAAGTGAAATTGAACGTATGGTTGCAGAAATGCTAGAGGCTGGTATAATTCAACCGAGTCAAAGTTCTTTCTCAGCTCCAGTAGTATTGGTGCACAAGAAGGATGGATCATGGCGCATGTGTCCAGATTATAGGGAGCTCAACAAGCTCACTATTAAAGATAAGTTCCCCATTCCTGTCATTGATGAATTACTGGATGAATTGCATGGATCAATTTACTTCACCAAGTTGGATCTTCGTTCGGGATATCATCAAATCAGAATGAAGATTGAAGACATTCCGAAAACGGCATTTAGAACTCATGAGGGTCATTATGAATTTTTGGTCATGCCTTTTGGCCTTACCAATGCACCTTCAACATTTCAAGGTTTGATGAATTCAATTTTCAAACCATTCCTTAGAAAATTTGTGTTAGTATTTTTTGATGATATACTAATCTACAGCAAGTCTTGGAAGGATCATGTTGAACATGTTGACAGGGTGCTACAACTATTGGAGGAGAAACAATTATATGCAAAAAGATCCAAATGTTTCTTTGGAGTCCAGGAGGTGGAATATTTGGGTCATATTGTATCTCATGAAGGAGTTAAGGTAGACCCTAGCAAAATTAAAGCCATTAAGGAATGGAAAATCCCCACATCCATAAAGCATCTGCGAGGATTTCTTGGGTTGACAGGGTATTATCGCAAGTTTGTTAAGAATTATGGGAGAATAGCAGCACCTCTAACAACATTATTGAAGAAAGATTCATTTTCATGGACTCCGGAAGCAACAAAGGCCTTTGAACATCTTAAAGAGGCAATGTGCCAAGCACCGGTCTTAGCTACACCGGACTTCACAAAAACCTTTATTGTGGAATGTGATGCTTCAGGAAATGGAATTGGTGCTGTTCTAATGCAAGATGAAAGACCCATTGCTTTTGAAAGTCGTCCAATCAAGGGAAAGTTTTTAAGCAAAGCTATTTATGAGAAGGAAATGTTGGCAATACTCCATGCACTTAAGAAATGGCGACCCTACCTAATGGGAAGACACTTCAAGGTAAAAACGGATCATGATAGCCTTAAATACTTTTTAGAACAAAGATTATCCTCTGAAGAGCAACAAAAGTGGGTCACAAAGATGTTGGGTTATGACTTTGAAATCATCTACAAAAAAGGGAAGCAAAATGTGGTGGCAGATGCACTCTCAAGAAAGGATGAGGATGTGGAAGCATTGTTGTGTGCCATTTCTATTATCCAACCAGATTGGATAAACGAAGCAAGGGAGGAATGGAAGAATGACGAAGAAGTGTGGGCACTTATTCGAAAGCTACAACAAGATTCCAGTACTTCTGATACATTTAGCTGGAAAAATGATTCGTTATGGTACAAAGATCGCTTATACCTCTGTAAGAATTCCCAGCTAAAACAAAAGATTCTTATGGAATTGCACACTTCTCCCTTAGGAGGGCACTCAGGATTTTTAAAAACTTACCACAGGGTTAAGAAGGAATTTTTTTGGGATGGCCTTAAATCAGATATTCAAAAGTTTGTGGCAGAATGTTTGGTTTGCCAGCAAAATAAAGTTGAAACAATTAAGACACCGGGTCTATTACAACCTTTATCCATTCCAAGCCAACGTTGGGAGGAGGTTTCAATGGATTTTATCACAGGTTTACCCAAGTCTGAGGGAAAGAGTGTCATCATGGTGGTAGTTGACAGACTTACCAAGTATGCACACTTTTGTGCATTATCACATCCATTTAAAGCCAGTACAGTTTCTACTGCATTTATGGAAACAGTTCAAAAGCTACATGGAAACCCAAAGATTATTGTAAGTGACAGAGATCCCATTTTCACTGGAAATTTTTGGACAGAATTATTTTCTTGTCTTGGTACTCAGTTAGCTCATAGCTCATCTTATCATCCTCAATCTGATGGGCAAACTGAGATAGTAAACAAATGTTTGGAAGGATATCTTCGTTGCTTTGTATCTGATAAACAGACACAATGGGTCAAATGGTTGCCTCTGGCTGAATGGTGGTATAACACTTCCTTCCATACAGCAACAAAAATGACCCCATTTATGGCACTTTATGGGTATCAACCACCATCCATCACATCATATTTAAGAGAAAATTCTAAGGTTCAGGCAGTGGAACATCACATCGAACATCAACAACAAGTCCTCCAACTCTTAAAGGATAACCTCGTGTTGGCACAAAATAGAATGAAACAACAGGCAGATCAACATCGCAGTGAAAGAAGTTTTGATGTAGGTGATTGGGTATTCCTACGGCTACAACCATATAAGCAAATGTCCCTAAAGCAAGCTAAGAAGGATAATAAATTATCACCAAAGTATTATGGTCCATACAAGGTGTTGCAAAAGATTGGTACTATGGCATACAAATTGGAGCTTCCTGCAGCTTCTCGATTGCACCCAGTTTTCCATGTTTCATGTTTAAAGAAGGTTATAGGTGACAAGCTCCCAATTCAAACAATATTGCCAGAACTTGATGAGGAAGGAAAAATTATATTGGAACCGGAAGCAGTCACAGAAACAAGAACTCGACAGCTACGAAATCGATCAATTTCAGAGTATCTTATCAAGTGGAAGAACTTATCCGCTGAAGATTCCACATGGGAGGATGAGAATTTTATGCAGAAGTATCCAAAACTACTCAAGCGTTGAGGACAACACTTTTTTGAAGGAGAGGGGCATGTTGGGTCCCTATAATACTAGTGATTACCCCATTACTATTGTAGTTATACCCCTTATTTATATTGTTGTGCCCTATTACCCCCCTATTGTTGTTAGTATAACCCACTTATTATATTGATGTACCCATGTAGTGCCCATATTGTTACTATTGTGCCACATAGAAGCCCACTATTGTTATTGTTGTGCCCTACAATATTATTGTTATGTAGGCTTTGATTGTATTGGGACCAATTAGACTCCTATATATAGAAAGGAGGTATTTTCATTTGTATCATCGGAGAATAGTTCATTTATGTAATGTAAAGGAGGTTGCCCCCTCGAAGAGGCTGAATTCTAAGGCGTGGATCTCTCTTTTCTATCTTTTTGGAGCTGGTTTCATAACAGACTGCATCAACTGCTACTCATTCCTCCTACCACTATGTACTTTGGGCTCCCATAGCAAGGTACGGTCCATGATACGAAACCTCTCAATGGACCACCTCTCAATGGACCCTGCTCAATTTCAGCCCTCTTGGGACTATCACTTCACATCACCCAACCTCACACCTAGAGGTATTGATTCATGTGCTCCCTCTCCCCACTTAGATCAAAATTCCCCCCTACTCGAGGTCTCTGCATGAGTTTCAGATCTGCTCTGCAAACTTGCCACCCAAAAAATCCCTACTCCTCAATATGCCAAAATCAATTATCACAACTCCTTTTGTGTCACTAAAAATTGCCTCGTTGATCTGCCCACTAGCAGCCTTATAGATCCATTAAGAAGTCTACACATAGGATCTTCAAATTCTTCTCTTATATACTATCTTCAACTCCAATACTATGTAGATTTTCCTGTAGCTCATGTAATTTCCTTAAACACAAGACAAGAATCTACTCTACTCTTTACGGTGGAAGCCCATAAAGATTGATGAAAATAGTAATCGACAAGAGGAAGATAATCAACGAAACATAACACAATATCTATCTAGGGAAAGCCATAGCTCAAAACCCCTACTATCTATATTGCATTAATAATAAATCTGAGTGAAAATACAAATCTTGTTCTCACTAGAACAATTCATGCACAAGTATAATCAACTCTTTGCTCACAAGCTAGCTCAAGCCAAACCTTAGCCTATTCTGCTGCTCTCCAACCCCCTATTTACTTGCGCAATTCCTAGAGGATTATCCTCTATTTAATGAGGAAATCCTTATGTCATAACTATGCAATCCAAAGTTAGGTCCATAACTAACTGCATGCATGATCTGTACGACTGGGAAAATCATACAACTTATAGTACAATGTCCCTTCACTCTAGTCTCAACTAGGTCATTCTGTGAACTGACATGCATGAGTTTCTCTTAAGTGAAACTCTAATTAGCTGGAGTAGCACTGAGGATGCACCAGTGCACCAAGTCATTACTAGACCTCTACTAGTTCCACCAACAGTTAGAACTAGTTTAACTATCTATAACTCAGTCAAACTGAGTTATCTAATTACAACTCAAATAAACTCAATCTAGAACCCTAAAAATTAGGGATCACACTTACATGACTTCATATAGACTTCCAACTCAAAATTCCTAAGTTAACTAAGTCAACTTAACTTAGTTAACTAAGTCAACTTAACTTAGTTAACTATTACAAGTTGCTATGAGAAAATAATTACAATTTAATTCAAGGACAAATTAAATTGGAATTTCTAGATGTTATTTTTAACATTTCTTGTTTCTAATTTCAACACTCCCTCTCAATAAGAAAAGAATTCAACTCTATCCTGATCATGAACCTTTGGAATGTTCCGCATGCAACACTTTTCTCTATTGTTGTTTCTACAACAACTCCTGAAACTAAAAAACATGCAACTCGAATCAGTGTGATGCATCTATCACCAAAGTCTTTGACTGCTACTGCCTATGTCGACTAAAAACTATGTGCTTCTGTTAACTCTGCCTTTCTACACTGCTATCAACTATGATTTTCCCTCTCTAGTATCTGACTTCTCGAGCCTCTGTCACTCTGATCTCTAACTGCATCAATCACTACTAATTCCTCCTGCTACTATGTACTTTGGGATCTCATAGCAAGGTAAGATCCATGAGACAAAACCTCTCAATGGACCCTGCCCAATTTCAACCATCTTGGGACTATCACTTCACGTTGCCCCATCTCACACCTAGAGGTATCGCTGCATGTTCTCCCTTTGCCCACTTGGCTCAAAATTCCCCCCCACTACTGGTGGTCTCTATATGAGTTTCAGATCCACTATGCAAACTCACCACCCAAAAAATTCCTTCTACTCAATCTGCCAATATCAATGATCATAACTCCTTTTGTGTCACTAAACATTGGCTCACTGATCTACCCACTAGCAGCCTTCTAGCTCCATTAAGAAGTCTGCACATAGGGTCTTCAAATTCTTCTCTTCTATATAGTCTTTAGCTCCGATACCATGTATATTTTCCTGTAGATTCACAACCCTATGTGCAAACTCACCACACAAAAAATTCCTTCTACTCAATCTGCCAATATCAATGATCATAACTCCTTTTGTGTCACTAAACATTGGCTCACTGATCTACCCACTAGCAGCCTTCTAGCTCCATTAAGAAGTCTGCACATAGGGTCTTCAAATTCTTCTCTTCTATATAGTCTTTAGCTCCGATACCATGTATATTTTCCTAAAACACAAGATAGGAATCTACTCTACTCTTTACAGTGGAAGCCCATAAAGATCAATGAAAACAATAATCAACAAGAGGAAGATAATCAATGGCACACAACATAATATTTATCCAAGGAAAGCCACAACTCAAAACCCCTACTATCTATATTGCATTAATCAGAAATATGAGTGAAAAGACAAAGCTTGTTCTCACTAAAATAATTCTTGCACAAGTATAATCAACCATCTTCTCACAAGCTAGATCAAGCCAAACCTTAGCCTATTCTTCTGCTCTCCAAGCCCGTATTTCCTTGCACAATTCCTAGAGGAATTAGCCTTTATTTAATGAGGAAATCCTTCTTCCCTAACTATGCAATCCAAACTTAGGTCCATAACTAATTGCATGCATGATCTGTACAACCTGTAAAATCATACAAATGATAGTAGAATGTACATGCACTCTAATCTCAATTGGATATTTCTCTAAACTAACATGCATGAGTTTCTCTTGAGTGAATCTCTAGTTAGCTGGAGTAGCACTGAGGACGCACCAGTGCACCAAATCACTACTAGACCTCTACTAGTTCCACCAATAGTTAGAACTAGTTCAACTATCTATAACTTAGTCAAATTGAGTTATCTAATTACAACTCAAATAAGCTCAATATGGACCCCTAAAACTTAGGGATCACACTTACATGACTTCAAATAGACTTCCAACTGGAAATTCCTAAGTTAACTAAGTCAACTTAACTTAGTTAACTATTAGAATATGCTATCAGGAAAAAAAATTACAATTTAACTCACAATTTAATTCAAGGGAAAATTAAATTAGAATTTCTAGATGCTATTTTTAACATTTCTTGTTTCTATTTTCAACAAGAACATACCATTGTTATCTAAAATTAACAATTCTAAATGTTTGTTAGTATTTTTCAACTTATGATCTAAATGACTTAGACATATAGCACATACTCGTCTATACTGATGGCATCCTTGAAGAGAGATAACTTTTCCTACTATCTACTAGTTCTCATGCAGTTCTAATAAGTCACTAACAGTTGGAATTCTAGATGGATAGTATGTGGAATTGATTCTTCGGGATCGAAGCAAGCTAAAGTATTATATAGTATCTATTCATGCCCAATTTAAGTGAATTTTCCTGATTAATTCCTAGGTTCTATATTCCTCTTCAATTTAAGTTAAGTTTTGTTTTGTTTTTTTTTTTTCTTCAATATCTCATAATAAAATATCAGTAGCGAAAATTCATTACAAACTCCTCATTACATCCTAAACAATATATAAATACCCAACATTAACTCATTATACACACCCAAAAGTCATAATGCATACCAAAAAATGAAGAAATGAGTTAACTAATGCATAATGGTATAGTAATTACAAAAATTCAAAAAAAATATCTATGCACATTAAAGGCCCTTCACTTATAAAGGGAATATAATCTCAACCATGGAATATGACACAACAATATTACAATGAATTAGTAGGAAGAAAAATCATGTTTAGGGAACTTTGAAAAAATATTCTTGCATCTAAAGAAAAAGTTGATGCAAACCAACAATTCTTTAGTTAGAAACTAAAACATTAAGTTCTATGCATTACTAAATAGGATGTAAGAATATGTTTTCCAAAACAAATGGTGAATTCACTTTCCAAAACAAGTGTATGAAAGAATTGATAAAAGCTACATAAAAAAAATTCCCCCAAAATATCAACATCCTTAATCTAGAGGTTTGGATATCATGCAATGGAAGAGAATAAGTACTTCAAAACAAAATATAGAAAGAACATGCATTCCCCAACCAATAACTCTTTCAAGGGATTCCATCGAAGAAAAATTAGAAGGTAGTGAAGGAAGAGTGTGTTTGGTGGGTATAGAAATAACATGCATTCCACAACCAATAACTCTTTCAAGGGATTCCATCTAAGAACAATTAGAAGGTAGTGAAGGAAGAGTGTGTTTGGTGGGTTTGAATTAAGTGCATTAGGGTTTGCATTCTAATCATTCATGGTTAAATGCAAATTGATGGTTAGTATTAGAAAGTTGTCAAGTTTGTCAATGTAGAGGAAGAGGATCCAAAGAGTCCAAATGTTCCAACATATCCATACACAACAAAAATCCCCCTTTTAATATTCTTCTAGTACTTTATTGAAATGTTCCTTTTCATTTAAAAGAATATACATATCTCATGAATGGAATAGTTACATGACCTAATTTTTCATTTCTAAGAATTATAATCCATAATGGGAATCTAGATTATATTGAAGATAAAAATGTATAGTTAAAAAATAGCATTTATATTTATTCAAGGAGGATATACCATAGATAATTTCGTATACTCCATCCAAGCCTTGGAATCAAATTCAATAAATATCAATTTTAAATTCGTTTTAAAAATTTGAATCCCAAATTTGAATTTCTCTTCACAAAGTTACGAAGACTTCTCAATGCTTGGACATTATGCCAAAGATTAGTTTATAGGATTTTTGTTAGAGGAAATGAAAAAGATATACTTAAAACTAAAAAATGACATCCACACATTGATCCCACGCTTTCAATACAATCAAATTCAAATCTTAATATATTTCCTCCTATTCTGTTCAATCACAAATACTTTCTTGTGTGCATATTTTCATCGTGCAATGTAAATAGTTACTCACAAATACTTTCTTGTGTGCATATTTTCATCGTGCAATGTAAATAGTTACTTCACATTAGAAATTAATTAATCAAAGAGGAAGGCTATACATGACTTGAAATTGAGGATTGAATCTACCACTAATTCTAATGAGTTCCATTTTGGGAGTTGATGTTATTTGTAATCACAAAATCATTATAGAAACAACTAATAATGGGGAGAGGGTTGATAAAATCACTAAGAAAATCTTGATCAAAATGGTGGTGGGAATGAGAAAATTGACCAAAATGTTAGTGGTATCAAGAATCATGTTGCAAAGGTTTTGTATTATATTCATGATAATGTTACTATGTGGGTAATTCCACTCGGTCTTCACAAAACAAAGTGGAAAGAGGATTTATGTTATAGTTTCGATTTTTTTTATGCCAAACAATTTAAGGTGAATTATGCATTCATCGTGTTGTAGAATAGTGTGGCATGGAAGAAAGCATATGAAGCTTTTCCAATCTCACATTCTAGGGTAACTAGTGATAATATTGATGGATCTAGTACTTAAAAGATGTATGCTATTAAGAGATGTATGTTATTGAACAAAATGTAAGAAGTAATTATTGGATATCCATAGTTCATAGTTGAAAATTTAGGCAAATGAAACATTATGTCTAGAGTTTCTGGTAATGCATAAATAATTAGTGATTACAATAGTCAAGAATAAGCAAAAGAACTTGCGTGCTACAATGTTTATTGAATTTTTTAAGATAAAATCATTTATTAGAAGATTAATGGAGATTATAAGAAGATAAAAAAGTTTTTGGTCACTTCCTCTTAGAGTGCCCTGCCCCCGTACAACCTCATTAGATTTTAGTGTCATAATCTTTGTTGCAATACTAACCTTCGTCAAAATTATAGTGAGATGATGATGATGATGATGATGATCATCATCATCATCATCATCATCATCATCATCATCATCATCATCATCTATTTTTTTTTTTATTATATATTTTAGACTTGATAATTCTAATTAAAACTTCACAAAAATTATTTCTTCATTGTATTTAACTAATAGAAAATTATTTTAAAAACCACCACCATCATCATCATCAACATCTATTTTTTTAATTATATATTTTAGACTTGATAATTTCATCATCATCATCATCATCATCATCATCATCATCATCACCATCACCATCACCATCACCACCAACATCAACTATTTTTTTTAATTATATATTTTAGACTTGATAATTTCACCACCACCACCACCACTAACTATTTTTTTTAATTATATATTTTAGACTTGATAATTTCACCACCACCACCACCATCATCATTCTAACTAATAAAAAATTATTTAATAAAAAATTTCATAAAATACAAAATATATTTATATTTAAAAAAATTAAAATTTATATCATAATTTTTAAAAAAATTAGAAATCTTTATTTATTTTGACGGCAACCAATTATAATATAACTGGCAGTTATAAAAATTGGCGTTTCTAATATAAGAGATTTAGATATACAGAATAATAATACTTAATAATAATTAATAAGATAATTATGTATTCTTCATTTTAATGTATAATATTATTAATAATAATAATCTAATATTAATATATAAAAATAATTAAATATTTTTCATTTTAATATATAACATTATTAAAAATAATAATTAAATATATATTTTTTATTATTTTAAAATATAATTAAATTAAAATATAGACATTAAATTTTATCATGCAAATTTTAGCATTTTCAAATTTGTAAATCAATGTATCCGGAACTCGTTTTTTGGTTTAAATATATACAAGTTTATATGAAAGTTTAAATAAAATGTTTTATAGTTTTAAATTTTATATGGAATTGTAAATGGAGTTGTTTTGAGTGTAATTTTTTGCATTTTTTTGGCGTCCGAATGGGCGGAAGAAATTGAGGTTAAATCTTGATTTGTTTTATTTAAAATGGTATTTTAATTGTATATTTGGATTCAGCACCCTGAAAAATTTTTAGGCAGTTTTGATTGTGCAGGATTACCCATCAAACTTGTGATTTCAATAAATTGCTGCCAGATTTTAAATAAATTTGACAAAAAAACCACCCAAAAAACTTCCAAAAAATCGCACTAAAAACAACTCCATATTTTTATTTTTTTTAAATGTTTTGGCTGTTCAAGAATATAAGATATTAAACCTAAACACATCATCGACTTATCCCAAAGATTGCTTTAGTATTAATAAACTTCAAATATGGTGAAATATAAATACGTTTAAAATATTTAAGGCTCCAATAAAACAGAAATTTGCTGTCAAATTTTCATTAGACAGAGTTACATTGAAATTCCGAGCCAGCGGGAATGCCATATATTTGACCATCCAAACTGCATATTTAAACGAAGGCAGAAAGGAAGATTTACTACGTGGATCATGGAGAATACTTTACTGTGTTGGTAAGATGAGAATCTAGTGGTGGTGTCGCTGCATGTTGACGAGAGAGTAATATGCATTGCCTTCCCCTTTGCTCATCAGATACGAATGACTTCCCTCCTCAATCACTTTCCCTTCTTGAATCACAGCAATCGAATCTGCATTCTGAATGGTGGTCAGTCGATGAGCTACCACAATGCTCGTTCTTCCCACCATTATTCTGTCCAGCGCCTCTTGAACAATCTTCTCTGACTGGCTGTCCAACGCGCTTGTTGCCTCATCCAGCAGTAATATGCTTGGATTCTTTATTATCGCCCTCGCTATCGCAATCCGCTGCTTTTGCCCTCCTGACAATTGAGCTCCTCTATTTCCGCAGTTTGTGTCGTACCCCTCCTCCAAAGAGCTTCACAAATCCAAGTGAATTTCAGTGACCAGACTTGATTCAATGTATCTTAATTTATATTGAATAAATAATTTGTTTCATTTGTAACCGATTGAATAAACCATAATTTAGTCATTAACAATCTGCTTCAACTGCAGAGTTTACCTGATGAAGTCGTGAGCATTGGAAGCCTTGGCAGCTTCGATCATCTCCACCTCGCTGGCATTCTCTTTGCCATAGAGAATGTTGTCTCGAATGCTTCCTCCGAACAGAGTGGGCTCTTGACCTACCAGAGCAATGTGCTTTCTCAGACTCCTCAGATTGAAGGACCTGATGTCACTGCCATCAATTTTCACTGATCCTTTTAGCGGGTCGTAGAATCTTTCAACTAATCCAATGATGGTCGACTTTCCCGATCCGCTTTGTCCTACAAGAGCCATACTTTTGCCTGCGTTTATCGTCAAGCAGAAATTCTTGAAGATCATAACATCTGGGCGAGCTGGGTAAGCGAAGTCTACATTTCTCACATCCACGTTTCCTTCTATCTTAACCGTTTTCTCACCCCTTTCATCGTCTGGGTTTATGCGGCTCTCTCTATCTAGGATGCCAAATACAGATTCGACAGCATCAGAGCCTTTAGCGATGTCGCTGCTCATACTTCCTGCGTCTGCTATCACTTTTCCGGTGCTCATCAAAATGAAGAAAACTTGGAAAAGTGCTTCGGAAGTAATTTTCCCTTTGAAAACAAGTTGCCCTCCATACCAGAAGTCCAGAGCCGTATTGCTTAAAGTGATAAATTGCGATGCTCCGAGGGCGAATCCTGCATACAAAGATTGTTTAATACTTTCTCTGCGAGGGCCTTCTTGTGTCTTTTCGAAGAGACGGAGAATCTTCTCCTGTGAAGAGAAGGCGCTAATAGTACGATGGTTAGCCACAGCCTCTGCCGCGAGTTGGCTGCCTTGACCTTGAGATTTGATAGCCTTTTCAGACATGGCCTTGAGGAGAACCTTTTTGGTGTAGAAACATAATACGATGAGGGGTTGCACTGCAATTATTATAATGGCAAGACGCCATGCTATGATCAAACCCATCGTAAAGGCTATTGTCGTAGTGGATGCAGTTTGTACAAGTAATGATATGCGATCTCCCACCAGAGATCTTACCTGTATTGCAAATAGCATATTCAAATCATTAGAAAATCGTAACATAATCACAATTCTATTAGAAATATTAAGACCTTCATATGAGATACTTACCACATTGGCCTCTGTTGCGAGTCTGGAGCAAATAGACCCGCTACTATTCTCGTCCTTATCGAACCACCCAACCTCGAATGTCAGGATTTTGGACAGCATCCGCTCGCGAATTCTTTTAGTGAGATATTCTCCCATAGCTGCGAAATTGTAGTGCTGCAACACGTTTAATAAGAACGATATTACTCCTAAGGCCAAGAAAATGACGCTGTACTCCTTGATTTTGGATTTGATCTGGTCATGGTCCTTGAGGAAAAATACATGTACAACTGCCCCGATGAAGAAGGAATAAACAGGATGAACTGCCCCAAAAGCTAAGGCTCCTGAGCAGCCTAATAGAGCCTGCTTCCATTCCGGAGCATTTAGAAGAAAAAGTCGACGGAATGAGGGGGCGGCAGGAAGCTTTTGTTCATCTACCAGTTCTTGCTGGACTGGTACGGACTTGTTCGAACTCGATCTACTATATGCGCTAATGCTGCTTGGTCTCAAAGATTGTTGGCCTAGAATACCGGGCCCTTCCAATCTCTCATCTGGCTTATCTGCCGCGGCCTGTTGCAGTTGCACCAAAGTAGCGTATGCTCCGTTGGGTTTATGTATCAGATCGTTATGCGCACCTGTCTCGATCACATGACCAGCTTGAACCACCGCAATCATGTCCGCGTTGCGGATGGTGGAAAGGCGATGAGCAACTATAATAGTTGTGCGGCCGACTGAAGCCTGGTCTAGAGCACCCTGAACGATCTTCTCCGACTCTGCATCTAGGGCACTTGTGGCCTCGTCGAGAAGAAGTAGACGGGGATCTTTGAGCATAGCTCTTGCAATAGCTATACGTTGCTTTTGCCCTCCCGACATCTGGACTCCGCGCTCACCCACCTGTATTCCCCAAAATGGAAGGAAAATCAAATCGAATGTATGTGATTGAGATGGAGTTTGCGATTTAAACAAATGGAAAATTTACCTGTGTGTCATAACCATCTGGTAGTTGACTGATGAAATTGTGAGCATTGGAAGACTTGGCGGCAGCAATAACCTGGTCCATGTCGGCTCCCTCTTTTCCGAACAAGATGTTCTCCTTGATCGATGTAGCAAAGAGTGCAGGTTCTTGACTTACCAATCCAATTTGGGAACGCAACCATTTCAGCTGTAGCGCTTTAGTGTTCACTCCATCAAGCAGAATCTGTCCACCCAGGGGATCATAGAACCTCTCTATCAATGCCACAGCCGTAGATTTGCCTGACCCACTTCCTCCCACCAACGCAACGGTCTTGCTTGCGGGAATGGTTAGACAGAAATTGTGAAATATCTTGGACTCGGGTCGAGATGGATATGCAAACTCAACATTTCTAAATTCAACTTCGCCGAGGACCTCCTGCAATATTTCTCCTTTTGGATCTTCCGAGTCAATGGTCGGCTCTCTTTCAATCATCTGAAAGATACGTTTACCAGCGACACGTGCTTCTGAAAAGTATCTGATAAGCGGAAGCGCAGTCCCCAGACCTCTGCAACCACATCACCGATTCCAGAAATTCTGGTTGAACATACGAAAGAGAAATAATTGAGAAAGAGAAATGGATAGGTAGAAAGCTTACAAGCCTCCCAAAAGTAAGCAAACTGAAGTCGCGAAAATCTTTCCTCCGCTTCCGCCATGAAACATAACCAAAGTGCTACCGTACCAAGCGTTGAACGCCCAGATACAGAAGGTCACTCCTCCGCTTCCTATTGCCAAACCTTTGACAAGACCCTGCTTGAGCCCAAACACTATAGTTGCATTAAGGGCATCCGAGAACTTGGTCATTGTCCTCTCCTCTCCAACGAAAGAAAAGACCGTTCTAATGGATGAAAGAGCTTGCTCCGCAGTATTGCCAGCTATATTATATGCTTCATTCAACTTGCGAGAAGTCTCCACCAGAATCCGTCCATACATTACCCCAGGAATTATCAGCAACATAACGAAAGGAAATGACGCTAATGCCAGTCTCCATGTCAAATAGAATGCCACAGAATAACTGGTGACGAATAAAGCAGCATTCATGAGGAAGCTGGGCACCTGAAGATGGACAATCTCCCAAAAGGATTACGATTAGAAACTTTGATGAAGAGTCAGTACACTGAGCAGTTAGACGAGAGAAATTAAGATCATACATACCTTTTCAGCAAATACGTCCTGTATAACGAGAGTATCATTAGTAACGCTGGTAACCACTTCTGATGTGGTGGTGCCTTGGGTGTCGAAGAATCCCTCCTCCTGCCTCAATACCGCTTTCAAATATTTTATACGCATCCTAGATGCCTGCCTTTCACCCGTCCTTGCCCAACAGAACGCCTCTGAAAAAACAAAGCAAACCAGACAATTATTCACAGATGAGATCATAAAAAATCCTTCTCAGGCAGTAGTTAAAAGGGAAACGAAGAGCTTAAGCCTTATTATACCCACCTAGAAACGCAGCGAAAAACACGCCGATTGAAAAATACACCATACGTAAGGTCAACTGCACAATTAACCAACACTGAGGCATTCATCAATGTGCGAGATGGATATTATGCTACCTATTTTCTGTTTAAAAGAAACGATGATTACCGTTCTGATTTTATCACGCGATTCCCCAGCCGATGGATCATTTCCTAATGTGTCTATCAGACTGCTCAATATAAGCATCATCACAGGCGTGGTCATTCCATCTATAATGGTTCCTACAGTGCCGAATACCATAAGGCACAGATCAAATGAATCGGCATACTTAAAAAGTTCCCATGTTGAAATATCTGAATCCTTCGAAGGAGCGGCAGCAGTATTGTCGGTCTTTTGCAAATCGGCTGTTTTCCCGTTCTGCTTCTTTTCTTCAACTCGTTCTTCCAGACTCGACATCTCTATTTGCTCTTCAGCCATATTTTTCAGCGGTAGGAAGAGCACAGTACTTCTTCACGCTTCTGTATCTTATGGCAAATTTAAATCGTTTTTGCATGATTATTCACGCTTCCTTATCTTATGGCAGTTGACAATTTTAAAATGGAAATTGTCTGTCAACGGGGCAGTTCGCCTAACGAGCTAATAAAACAAGTCTGGAAATTGTCCGGGTAACGTGTTAAAATAAAATAAGTACGAGAATGAGGAGGAAATGGTAATGATATTCATGAGGTACAGCTGAGGAAATTGCTATGATACTCATTGGTTTCTTTCTCACAATTCATTACCCTCTTTCTAACAAGCTATTGAATGGACTTTAATTCAAAAAAATGAATTATTTCATAGTAAAATTTTACGAATTGATATTGTTTATTAATTTTAATGCTGTTTTTCTAATAGTCAGCAGAAAAATAGTCAATTAGTCAATTGAGTTGAGAAGATTTTTCCATTAAAATCACATCATAATTGAGTTGAGAAGATTTTTCCATTAAAATCACATCATAATAGCAGCGGTTTAAATAGAGAGAGCAGATTATCCAACAGTTATATTTGACGAGAAAACGGTTGTATTTGACCCAGAAACAGTGCTCCACCGAGGGATAGGGATAAGGAAATTCAATTAATTCAAAAATTAGTTTTGTTAAATTTATTACTATATTTGATTAAATTTAACAAGAATAAACTAATAATAGACTTATTAGTAAAGCTATATAGAAGAATACAAACTAATATTATTAAATAAATTAAAATTGTTTATTAAAAGTTCACTTACTTACTTAGTCCTATTAAAATTATTTTAAAATTATTAGTTCTTATTCATTTATATTAAAGTTATAAAGGGAACATCATTCAAATTCTTCCTTTAAGGTGAAACTTATTATATTAATTATTACTTTATACTAATAATTAACTAAATCTTAATTTAACTTTATATAATTAATGAGTATAAAATAATAGATTTATTATTAATGCTAAAGCTATATAAATACAAATTAATATTATTAATATTAAAGGAAAAATAAATAAATAAATAAAATTTTAAATAAAGGTTAACCTACTTAGTTAGTTAGAAAGTTGACTTAATACTAAAATGAAGCGCTTACGGAATTGAAAAGAGGCAATTTCTTAATTAAAAGTTATTTTAAGGTTATTATGAAACCACTGAGAAAGAAGAAGGCAATTTCTAATTAGTTAAATTCAAGAATGAATATTCATTTATTTATATTAAAGTTTAAGTGGGATAATTAGCATCTAAACACTGATTTTTGCCCAAAATTCTTTTCAACACTGATATAAATCACAAAAGCCTGAACTCAACAATTTAATTGAGTTTACACCAACTTGATAAAACTGTAACATAAAATGGTGATGATATTCAATATTGGTGATAATATTCCTAAGTTCAACTGTGATGATACTCATTGGTTTCTTTCTCACACTTCATTACCCTCTTTCTAACAAGCGATTGTGTGGACTTTAATTTAAAAAATGAATTATGGTTTCTTTCTCACACTTCATTACCCTCTTTCTAACAAGCGATTGTGTGGACTTTAATTTAAAAAATGAATTATGTAATATAAAATGGTGATGATATTCATGAGGTCAGCTGCGATGATACTCATTGGTTTCTTTCTCACACTTCATTACCCTCTTTCTAACAAGCGATTGTGTGGACTTTAAATCGAAAAAATGAATTATTTGATATTAAAATTCTACGGAAAGGATTGATTGATATTGATTATTAATTCCAATGATGTTTTTGGAATATTCAATTGAGTCTACACAAGCTTGATAACTATATTAATGGTTTATATAAAATTTTCAAAATTTTTAATTCCAATAACAATAAATTTACACAATCGCTATACATATCTACATACTACTAAAACAGTTTATATTAAATTTGCATAATTTTAAATTATATTTACAATATGTTATATTTATATTTAGATAAATCACTGTAAGGTTTTTTTTTCAATTTAAGGTGGATGAAGATTTGTTGATTTTTTTAATTGACAGTTAAAATTGATTCTCAAGGGAATATGCTTAGCCTATGCTTAGTCTAAATATTTACCAAGAGCTATAGTGTGTTACAGAGTTTGCTAGATTATCAAATTCTAATAAGTTCATATTCTAATTAGATAGAGAAATTAATATATAAACAAATTTTATTTAACAAAATGGTCAATTTTACAATAAAATGTCTAAGCTAATTAGATTCATCCTAGGTGACTGCCCGCCCACCAATTTCTTAAAGATTTGAGATTATTCCAATTCTAATAAGCTCATATTCTAATTAGATGAAGAAATTAATATATAAACAAATTTTATTTGGTAAAATAGCCTATTTTGCAATAAGATGTTTAATTTATTTTTTCCTTTTTAAGTTGACCCATAACATTTTTTATATATGGTTAATCAGGTATGTGTGCATTGCTAAAACATTCTTCCTGTTGCAATAGGTTTTTTTGTTATATTAATGATGTCTTTGGCTATATCAACTATATTAATATTTTTATTGTAATTATAAATAATTAATCAAATAAATGAATACATTGGTAAAGCATTCTTTATTTTACAATACTCATTTTATTGCAATAATTTTTGGTTATATTTATAAAAACTTTAGCTATATTAATCACATTAATAATTTTGTGGCGATTATACTAGTTTTAGCACCAAGGACCAAAAATAAAAAATAGAAATAGAAATAATGAAGGCAATACTGATTACAAATGGTTCATGAACGTCCTCTACTAAATAAAATTCCGGATAACAAATCGGTGATCTGTATCTTCATTGACTTTCTAGAAGAATGATATGGCCACAAGTTATTTCTAAAATAATAATGAGTTGGTCATTATTGTGTGACTCATTTTCCCAGAATTATTATAAACCACGAGAGGTCATCTTGTGACCTTTTAAAATCCCTAACCTATTAGGCCTTGCTGAGTCCAACATAGAATCTCAATCATTTTGCCTTCAGTGGTGCACAGATTTATGCCGTTGTCTACTTGTTACATGCATGCTCATAATTTTGTCTTTCGAATTTGGAGAGATGCTATATTTTGTTTTTTTCTAATGATGCTATATTTTGTTTTTTTCTAATGGGTTGGGTTGTATTTGTTTAGGATCTGGTAGAAATTCAGTGAATTTACAAATTTGAGTGATAATCAATCTCAATGTCTCAGAAATTTATTATAATATTAAATAAATATATATATAAAACGAAAACACATACTTCATATTTACTTCACTAAATTAAAATCAAAATTTCTAAACCTCTTTAATAATTAGACACAAAACATTCTTTTATGTGTATTTCTAAACTGGTCTGACATAATGTTTTTTTGTTAAGGATGATAGGCATTATTTGCTTGTATGGGAAATATGTATGCATTTTATGAAGAGGTCTAGACATATCCATGCCATATCAGTCATCTTAAATTATGTATTGAAAATCTTTATATACTCTTAATATAACACTATACTGTTTTTTGTCTCTGAAAAAAAAAAATTAGACACAAAACATTTGTTTCACCAAATTAAAACCGAAATTTCTAAAACCTCTGAGAGTTAGACACACCCAAAATTACCTTTTGAGTAATTCGCTTTTCGGAAAAATCCTGTTCTGTTCTCTCTGTTATACACTACCGACTTGAAATTTTGATTCCATAATTGTTGTAGAAATCGAGTAATTTCATTTCTGCACATTTCACTGGTGTCTTTCAAAATTTTAACGTTTTAGATGGGAACGTTAATCAAAATCGTTTAAATAAAGCGTAATCATAAAGTTTTATTTTAAAATATTTTTATTAAATAAATTTATGATAAATATATTATTTATATTTAATGTTTTTATAATTTAATTAATTAATATTATTGTTGAACAATTGGAATATTAAATTTTTATTATTTATTTAATAATTATTTATAATTAAATTAAAATTTTGGAAACTTTATTTTAGATAAACTGTTTATTAAAATAATTTATATATATGATATGAAATTAAATAATAAAAATTTCACATTAAAAATTATTATATATTTAAATATAATAAATTTAGATAAGTTTTTAACTTATGTTTACATCAATATTTATAAATGACTTTTTGTAATTAGGGGGAAAATTTGTACGAATTACAAAAACTAAGTGGAATTAGTTTAAATTTAGATTTCCCAAAAATTTTACTAGATTTTATGAAAATCTTATCAAAATCTCCTTTATTGAATTAAGGCTTTTGTGGTCTATGTCAAGTTTTTGAGACATGTTTTGCGATAATCACATCAAAATTCATTTGTTTTGTCCAGGCAACCAACAAGTGTGGTTCATTATCAAAATTCATTTGTTTGGAACCAGATAGTGTGGTTCCTTATCAAAATTCATTTCTTTGAAACCAACAAGTGTGGTTCATTGTCAGGACAAGATGAAGAATGAGATCATGGCAACAAGTTAAATAGAGAGATGGACCATCCAAACAAGGAAACGACTACTTTTGACTAAAAAAACAGGACCAAGAGTTAGGGAAAAAATTATTAATTTATTAATTAATATATTAGATTTATTTAATTATTTAAATATATATAAAATTAAATATATATGCTTATAATTAACTAAAATATTTTAACTATATATATATATACCTATTTATTATAAATATCATTTTTAATTAAATAAAAACTAATTAAAAATTTAAAATATATTTGGTAAAATTTTATATACCTAAACGAAGAATGTAAAGTGTTTAAATAATTATTAAAGGAAATTATAATTATATATATAGAAAAATTCTGTTAGAAACAACCACCACGGATCTACATGGTGGGAAGGAGCACAAAAAGAACACTACACTGTCATCAAAGAAGAATACTCTAGAGAAAACTCTAAATCACAAGAAATCAGGCAGCAAAGAAACAACTCTCAAGATAGGCATGGAGAAAGCCTCGCCCAACAAATCAACAGTTATCAAGATTCGACCTCACAAAATAAATCTTCATTTAACAACAAAGCAGATCTCCTAGACCAAACTTCTTCTCCGACTATCTTCAAAAGGACGAACACAATAGATCGCGAAGCTAAGACACCAATGTCTCAAGAACCAGAAAAGATGAAGGGGATGCAAGATAAAGGAAGTTGGAAGACCGTAGTGAAAAAAAAGAAAGCTACACACCAATCTCGGCAACAAAGACGAGGAGCCAGATAATTAAAAACTAAGAAAATTCCAATTTGGTCTCAGAAAACGGTAACCACCACCATCATTTTTTTATAATTTTTAAAATTTTCTATATTGAGTAAAATATATTGATACCATCATACTTTAATATGTATAAAAATTAACAACCAATTGACAGATACCATAAATTAAATGAACTTATATAAATATCAGCTTACGAAAGAATGACAAAAAAAAACTATATTTTCATTGCAATGTCGGTATCTGCCTCCATACCGGATAAATAATCTAAAATATCTTTTTAAAAGGAAGAATGATTAGAGAAACATAATAAAAAATAAATTCGGACCATTAAAACGTGATAATTTCGTCAACCGTTAACGTAGAGGACGAGGCATGTGCCACCGAAGATAAATAATTTAAAATATGCAGTTTAAAGGAAGAATGAATAAATAAACCGAATAAATAATAAAATCAACCAGTAAAACGTGACAACTTTTTGCCAACTCTGAGCTGAATTTAAAATATCTATTCATAAGGAAAGATTCCCCACATACAAAAATCAAGCAGCATTTTCCATAAGCGGTAAGTGCTTGTAGAAGTTTATTAATATGTATAATACTTTACAGCATGTGATTCAATTTTAAATGTACAGGTACAGATTTATATGAGACAAAGTTAAGGAAAGATTCCCCACAGACAAAAATCAAGCAGCATTTTCCATAAGCGGTAAGTGCTTGTAGAAGTTTATTAATATGTATAATACTTTACAGCATGTGATTCAATTTTAAATGTACAGGTACAGTTTTATATGAGACAAAGTTAAGTGTTTCTATAAGTTTATTAATAAGTATATATTTTGGAGTTGTTTATAATGCGATTTTTCGGAGATTCTGGTGACGGAATCCGGGGGAAGAAATTGAGGTTAAATTTTGATTTGTTGCAGTTAAAATGGATTTTTAATTGCATATTTGGATTCAGCACCCTAAAAAACGTCTTAGACGCTTTGATTGTGTAGAAACTAGCTATCAAACTTGAGATTCCAATAAATTGCTACCGGATTTTGACCGGAAAAACCCACCCACCTAAAAAGCTTTCAAAAAATCTCATTATAGACAACTGCATGATATAGTTTAATTGTAAATGCACAGCTTTATATCAAACAAAATAAAAGAGTCATTCCTTCACAATGTCGTTAATCATAAGCTGGAGTACATTTCAAGCTTATTAGCCCTTGCTTTTGGCAGAACTATATGGTTGAAAATAAGTAACTTGTTAAAGTTGAAAATGAGTAATTTTCTATAAATTATTAAATGAGTAAGATTTGTATATGCCCATATATATTTAATGTTCAAATATGAATGTATACAACACTCACTCATTTAATATATTTAATACCATATAGCAAGTTGTATATTCCTTAATGCCATATAGCAAGTTATATATTTGTTACCGCTAACATTCGGAAAAGCAAGTTATATATTTGTTACCGTTAACATTCGGAAAAGCTTTGACTGCATTGACTGTTTTTAACGCAATCCATTTAACCCAAGTATTTGTTAAAATTTTATATTTAAAATTATTTAATTTAAAAGCTATTGCACAACAAAGCTTGAAGCGTTATTGTCAGCTTCATGTTTTTCAATGTACTATTTTTTAGTTGCTCATGCATATATTCAATGGTTTGTTTTCTCCGATGCACATAAACTTTGGATTAAGATTATGGGCAATTGCCTTTTCCTCCTTTGCATAGAATTAAAGTTAGCATTACTCTCCAATATTAAATGTTATATTTTAATAAGTGACTTCTACAAACTAAGGATATTACTTTTTGGAACTTATGCCACTTAGTGAGTTAGTTATCACACGTAGCACCTCTACTCTAGTTAGTTGTAGCTTTTAGACGTAGCCACTTGTGTTGCAATTTCAACTCAACGATATATGTGTGGCTAAAGAACTAAGAAGAAATTTGGTAGCAATCTTGCTATGGAGAAAGTAACCATTTTGAAAAGGGGCGAGATGATTCAGAATATTCTAGAAATAAGGGCTAAATTGGGTGCCCTTCCTAGTGAAAGATAGGGAGGATTGTCAAAAGATGCGGTTCCTGTGAATTGGGTGCCCTTCTTAGTGGAAGATAAGGAGGACTATTAAAAGATATGGTTGCTGTGAATAATGTGGGTACAACAATGTGAGTACTGCCATAGAAATTCAATAGTAATGGAGCTTCTAAAGTTGTGTCAAAGGTTGCTTCTTCTGATGATGTGAACGCCATGAAAATGATCAAGAAGAATGTGGGCGATGCGGAAAAACCATGAAAATCGGATGATGACTTGGTCATAACCTCACAAAAATTGGATGATGACTTGATCATAACCAAAACATAATGCTTACGCCCTGATCCGAGTGTTCTTCCAAAGGAAATATCAGGGATAGTAAAGTCCTTTTCCTCAAGAATCAATGTGCCAGAGACCGTGGAATATAGTATGTCAATATTGCCACCAACATTTGAATCAAATGGCTCTTCTGAAAATTTAGATTATGTGACCGTTGATACAGACCATGATGTTAAAACGTCTCCTTTAATTAAAGAGAAATGGTTTGTTCCTGCATTTTGGAATTCTCCGCCTCCAAGTTCTCTACCCCTACCAAAGTTTTTTGTTCGACAAAATGGGAATTCAATAACTCCACAAGTCAGGGTTGATACATCGGAAATGAGAGATCTTAGGCGTATGTTGTGTTTATAGTAAGAAGTTGTGTGTTTTTACCATTAGGGTAGTTTAGGCAGGAGTTAATATTATTTCTTATATTCCTAGTGGTGATGTCAATGTAAGGTCCTAGGATGAAGGTGTTGGATCAGCTTGAAAACAAATATATTGATATACATCACACAACAAATCTGGCCATCACACAATAGATTCTGTAGGGTAAGAAAAAATAACAAAAAAATGGCCAATGGAGATCCATAGGAAAATCAATACACTGAGGTTACTTAACTATCCTCTTTCCTGCATAAAATCTTCATATTTTCCTATATTATTCTCAGTTTGGCATGCATACAAAACCTAACCTACCAGAAAACACATCAAATATGATTGCCAGACTTCAAATGTGAAACTTTACCTTGTCTTCTTCCAAGCTCACTATCACCTCGGCCAATCCATAGACCTATTCTTAGGCGAATGCCCATGTGACCTTTGGGTTTTTATTTCTTCTTGGGTATCTATAGTAAGGACATATACTACATATGAGGAAGTTGGAGCTGGCTTGCTACAGATTCTAGTCGACCGAATTCTATTTTAACTCGCCTCTCGTCAATATCTTGACCATTCATTTCCTTTAGCGCATGAGCAACATCTCGCACATAAAAGAACTCAACAAACTTATGGTGCCCTTTCCATGCCGTGTCCCTCACCTCCTTCACAACACCTACCAAACAAAACCCTAAATTATTCAAAAAACCTTTCAGAAATGTTAGAAAAACATCAATTGAAGGACATAAAAAATTATGCATACCATAGAATTAGAAGACTAATCTTAATGTCTCCATTGACATGTTGGAATCAAAATTGAAAACCACTAGGGTGCCCTAGTTTACACTATCATCTTGATGGTTAAATTGTATTGGATATTGAGCCCAGACAACTAAGTCTCCAATCAATCCCTTGGAAGATAGTGGTGTCCCTCTACTGAGTCCTTGGGAAATTGATAGTAATTCTACAATTTTCTCTGTTGTTCTTGGATATTTGTAAGTGTAGTTTTAGCATCTTGTAGGTCATAGTAATGAATAGTTACAAGATCTTGCCATTCTTTTGTTGACAAAGTTCACTTCCTGGAACAAAAGTAAGTTGCATTTATGGCCCCCAATATTGCATGCATCTGGTGAAGGTGGGTGAAGTTGTGCACTTGAGGAAATGAAAATGTTGGTACGGGTGAGACAAATAGTTGCTTCCCATATAGGTATAGCATATCGGCATGTCGCAGTGTTATGTGGCCTCCCATATAGGTATATCATATAGGCATGTGGAAGCATTTTGTGGCGTCGTTTAGAGTGTGCATCATATGTTATGGAGATGTTGTGAGGCATGTGGCTCTCATGCAATCATGGGAGGGCCTACATGGTCCATTGAGATCATCTATTTTTATATTTTTTATTGGATGTGTTATGATGCTTTATATAATCCATTTCTTTCTTTTCCATTTCTAATGGGCTTCCAATCTTGTTTTCATTCTTTTATTATGTAATATGATTACAGTGTTGAAACCATTATGGGTATGGAAGGAAGTGCACTGCAATATAAAATGCTTGGAGTCCAACATTGTGTAGGCTTGTAGAGGGGGTAAGTATACTTTGTCTTGAAATATGCATTTCTTTATGGAATTAGGGATTAAGGTCTTAAATGGACGTTTTTCATCTTATTAGTGGGTGGTTTTCATCTTATTTTTGGTTTGTTATAGAATATATTTCTAAATTATGACAGTTGTGCACACATCTTGCAATCGGGTTGAACATTGTAATACAACAAAATAAAATAAAAATGTGAAACTTGTCCATTTCTTCATCCATGGTGCATGTCTACAACCCTCTCTGATACCATCTTCAAGAATTTCCTCAGCTCTTGTTGATGCTACATAGAGTCTCTACAGAAGTCGGGCTTAACCTGTAGAACAATGAACTGAGTGGGATTTTGAAGTGGGTTTATGGGTTGCTACAAATATCACACTTATCAAAATTGAGAACAATGGTATATTCGGCACTATTTAGCTACAAATTCTAAGGGTGTCATATTTGGCACAGGTACAAATTAAGAAAAATAGAATGGCCCTTTCCCAAGGGAGTTGGACTAGCTTTCCATTTACACAGGGTTTCTGCTGCCCATAATCAGTACCTCAACAATTTCCCTGGAGATATATGAAATTTCCTTGCTTTTAACATCAATGTATCTCAAAATTTGTTATCAGGTCAACTTTTAGACTTCAATTTGTATTGAATGTATGACCATTCAACATCTGATTATAATGATTTAGACATTGGTAGAATGATTAATCACAATCGATATAATTGAATACTTATCTATGTACATACGGGTTGAATCCTCCCCAAGAGATTTCAGAGAACATTCCATGTCGTTAAAAATACACAGTGGTTGAAATGTTCAACCATTAAATATTTTGCATCCTTTTTCTCTATTATAGGTTTCAATCTCTTCTTGCTATTACATATTTTGCTTCTCCCTCAATCTAGTTTCCTTTGGCCTAATGAAAGACAATTCCTAAGGTTTTCATTTTTTTTCTTTAATTGTAATCTTGAATCATTTCTATGAATCATTTTTTTCCCATTTGTAAATCAATAGTTTATGCTAAGTGACACATCAATTTTTTTTTACAAAGATTCTTATGGGTTAGACCCTCTCCGATGGGGGGATTTTTGTCCCCCAAAATAGATTTTATTTATGAACTGGTGAGGAAATTCATCTACCCACCTCACATTTTTTAGTATTTTTCCTTTTAGCTAAATCTGAAACAACATAGTGTCTTCTCTGGGATTGATGCATTTGTGCATACTCTTTGCAGTTTGATGGGTTTCGCTCATTTTTATCTACACGATAGAGTATTCTTCCATATTTTTTTCTCTCTAACCTAAAATTTTTCCACTGAAGGCACACTCAATGCAACCTACAGTAGTGTGACAATTCCTCTTCATCTAACAATTAAGGTTTCAACAACTTTAGATTTTATGTTTGTTATAGAGTACAATGGTTCTCTTCAATATTTTGAAGTTCCCATATTGTATTGGGTTTAGTTTTCTTCCTTCATTTTCTACCCTTGTTTTGCTCAATTAAATCCATACCAAGTCACCTTCTCTAAATTAATAATAGTCTATGTACTTGCCATTTATATTGTTGTGGGGAACTTTACAATTGATGTAGTCTTTATGATTGTAATCTATATTGTTGTGGGGCATTTTTCAATTGATGCTCCTTTTTCTGGAGTAAATCCATACCAATTCACCTATCACCTTGGCCTTTTCATGGCATTGGGTTGTAAAAAAGGCTTGAGGCTATGGTAAAGTATAAAAATCTCTCTATAGGTTGGGATTGTCCTCTTCGAACCTCTTGAGGAAACCCAACCAAAATCTGTGCTATGCTCTATTAAGATAGGGGCCAAGGCTAAGCTTATGAAGCTTATGTTGGTTCCTATGTGGAACTTTGTAGTGGAACCCGCTAGGTGGTTATTAGTTATTCATGATTCTCTCATGGCCTTATGCATACATTTTTGGTGTGACCTGCTAGATGGTTATTTTGGTTCTCTCATGGTCAATTCTACCGTACTATTATAATTTGTGAACAGCTCTATCAAGGAGGATTTTTGTTTATTTTTCCTTTCTCTCATTCCCGCACATGTAAGCCATGATCATGATGGTTGAAGATTAGTCGTGTCCCTGAAAGTTTTAAACTAGATCAAGTCTCTCTCATGAGACTGCACACTGTATTCCATAGATCTATGTAAATGTGTTAACCCTTTAGTTGATCAAGTCAGCCCACAGGTTTATATTTTATTCAAGTAGAAAGGGTAACACATTTTACATATATTATATGTAATAGGAAAAAATAAGCTATGACGTGAATTCCTAATTTCGTTTGTTCCATAAAATATAAGAAAATTTCATTTCTACATCAATTTGGAAATGTTTTGTCTATATTGTTGGGTTTCCTATTTACAAATGTCCTTAGCTGAGGTTTTTTGAGATTCTAGTTGCAAAAAAGGATTTCTACTACACTAGTGGTGATATACGGGGTTTAGTCTATTATCCATTGGATACTTTTAGCCATCTTCAAGTGGTGAATGCTATTCTTGGTAAGTATATAATCTATACTAATCTGCAATATCCAATTTTGTGACAAACTTATTTTCATGTCTATTCTCGGGGTAATCCAATGGCACTCTAGTTATATTGGGAGTAAATTTCTCTATCATATTACTTCCACTATGTATTTTTTTAAGTAGATTGGTCCTTGGCATTTCCAATTTCTTAAGATAATGCTTGTGATTATAGGCCAAGTAATATACCTCTTTTTGCTCAAATACAACATCACGAATATTTGAAACAATGTTGCCACAGTTGACACACTTTGGTTTATCTTCGAATTTACTAACCTTTGATTTACAGATGAGGGGAAACAACTAAAAATTAATAATAGTTACACTTCTCTTCTATCCTGATTTTATGCTTTTGGTTATAATTGACTTCTGCTTTTGGGACTCAGACTCTTCATTCCATAATGATTGTTCTAATGATTATCAGTTCGAAAATGCCACCTTATAACAGGGTATGAAACTTAGGTTTATCTTTTATACAAGAATTGTGTCACATATATGTGAACATCATGCTACTGGGTTATTTAACTATAAGAACATTTTTTCATATACTATAGCATCATATTATTACTTCTTTGCCACATGTGAGATACATCGAACTTGTTATTGTATTTCCAGATCTTTTATGGAGCGTTCAGTTGAACGCTTTACTTTTAGGTAAACTCAATTTTTATTTGAAGTTTTGTTTAATATGCTTTTCTTTTCGGAAGTACTAGTTTTATTTTTCCAGTTTCATCCATCACTTTTGATTATTGAGGTATTGGAATTTTCATGTCAAATTCACATATATTATGCTTCTATTTGGAGATGTCCAGTCCTCCTTTTTCTAAATCATATTTCATGGTAGAATTATACTTCTAAAAAACCTGATTCCCAAGTGAAAATTCTCTTTACAATGATATGTTATTTATCTTTTGGAATGGAACTAACAAATGAAAGATGAATGGTATAGAGAAAGAAGTTTCAAGTTTCCTGCAACACTTTTGATTATTGAGGTACTGGAATTTTCATGTCAAATTCACTTATTCTAGTTGGAGATGTCGAGTCCTCCTTTTAGAAAATCATATTTCATGATAGCATTATACTTCTAAAAAGCTTGATTCCCAAGTTCCAATTCTCTTTACAATGATATGCTATTTATCTTTTAGAATGGAACTAACAGTTGAAAGATGAGTGGTATAACGAAAGAAGTTTCATCACCTGTGCTAGTTTGCACTTTGACCTTTAATGACTGCATGATATTTGTGTACTGTATATTATTGGTCAGTCAACAAGTACCATCATAGTATTTTTTATTTTACCTCGTACTATATATGCAAGAATGAAATTTCTTTCCATAAGTGATTTCTCACCAAAGACCATTCATAGTAAAATCCCTACACCTGACATGTTTATCTATTTCTAGTATGTTTTATGCATACATGAAATCAAGAAAAATATACCATACACCCTCATATTTACCAATATAATAAAGTTTTAGGGTTACATCATATTTTTCCTATCGTTTGTGGGTAATCATCTGTGGATCACAAGAAATGTTTCTTTTATTGTGCTTTACTTTAGAGACATTTCTTTCTTATTTTTGTGCATCCAAATGACTTTTTAACATCATTCTTTTATTTCAAAATACATATTTGTAGCATACTCTAGATAAGCCCTGTAATTGACAAGGGAGCATGCCGCATAACAATTTTGTGCTTTTCTCATCCATGGCAAAGTGCATGTATTATGATGATGTTAAATGGGGTCAATATTGAAGAAAACTTAATGTAGCATGTGTTTAAACCTTATAGTTTCAGAGCACTTCATATAATTAATTAAGAAATTATTCTTGATTATAATGATTTTTAGTATCTTATGTTGGTAAAGTATATCTTAACGTTAAGGTACAATGTTAGAGAAGAACTTAAGCACGTTAAAGTTAGATGTTAGTTTAGACTTGGAGTCTTGTTTGAGATTATAACAACAAATAGAAGTTGGGTAATGGATCCAACTAGCTGCCTATAATGATGTATGAAGAGATTTTGTCTATTGAACCCTTAGTTTAACATCTCATGTTAGGTAGATATAACCAAATTGGTTATGATTATGTTGTTAGGCTATCGTTCCCCCCTCCCACCCCTCCCTCTCTCTCTCTCTCTCTCTCTCTCTCTCTCTCTCTCTCTCTCTCTCTCTCTATATATATATATATATATATATATATATATATATATTATGAAAAACAAAATTACATTCACTATATGTGTTTCTTCATTTCAGATATAAAGTATGGATGAGAAGATATCTTGCTTCATAAACAGTTTTCAAAAATGTGAATATGGGAGCCCTATCATAGTCATTCTAACATATATCACCAGTTTCAAACCAATTCTGTCTCGTAAAAAATTAGTTCCTAGATATGTTCATAAATAGTTGCACAAAAAAATACTTATAGATATTCGCATTTAAATAGTCCCATGATTATATGAAAGGTGTATGAAGATATTCCATGACATGTCCTTCCACTTTCTTCTAAATGATCCAAGATCCTACTTCCAAGTGTAATCCAGCTCTATTCAAAGTCCATCAGTTTCCATGTTCCTCTCTCTGTATGCATGTTGAAAAATAATGTGTTAAATACTCTTCTTGGGCAAGTTGAATCTCCTCAAATATAAGCCGAAATTTATAATTATCTAATGAATTTGTTCCATTCATCCAATTCACCACAATTTGTGAATCATCAAAGATTTGTTATTTTTGGGCACCTTTTTTCAGCTGCCATAATCAGCAACAGTCTTGAGGCAATTTGCTTGGCTAGGTTGTTGATCTGTTTGCCAAAGTTTCCCTTCGAAGATATTATATGTTGATAAATTATATGAATCATACCTCTAACATCACATAATGGTGGATCTTCTTGACAAGCCCCATGGAAGTAGGATCATGCACTACTCCTATCTGTTGCTTGATGACATGTCTGGGTGGCTAATACAAGATCATGGCTAAAGTAGTGGCTCTGAAAATACACTCAATTTGATAGAAATTAGTTCCACAAGAGCAGACATGTTTTGTACAGGGTCCAGTTATTCTAGAAGTGGAATCTATACTTGAGAAACCTTACAATGGGCTCGAGATAGTGGCTAACACCATAGTTTTGTGCATATTGGAGCTTCATCACAAACATGTTGGTTTGCTTGGCCTTTGGAAAAAGTTGTGTGACCATGGTGAACACATTACTCTCTAATGCATCAACATTTCTCTTTAATAATAACCTATTATCCCCTCAAACTTTGATGAATCAATCTATTTTTCAAGGGTGCCTCTTTGCCCCATAGTTGTATGTTTTACAATGGATGTATTGGATCACCTATTGGATGTTACTAGAATTTAGGGGCAAGTGAAGGACATCTTACATCCATATGGGTCAGAGTTGGTTAACAATCGTTTTGTTGACGAATCCTTATTTCTATGAGTGTTAAGCAAAGTTTGGTTAATGGTTCCCATGCTTGTTTGGACATCTTTGGTTCTACATTAGATGTTGTGGTTAGTGACCACTAGACACATTCTTGGTTGTTAGAGTTAGAATGTTAGACTACTAGATTCCCACAACTCAGACTTATGTTTGACCCATGACAATTGTGAGGTATCTAGGCATTGCATTTCTGGTGTACCGTGTCTTCAACAATTTCAGAGTAAGAATTGAATTATGCTAAAATTAAGCCAGACAAAAATAGTTGGGGTTGTAGTTGCTTAGAGCGTTGAATGGTTGCATTGAAATCAGCAGGGACTAATGCTACGCAGTTTCCTTGTTATTGAAGACATAGTTGTAAAGATATCACAATTATTTTTCACATATATTTATAGGTAACGGTTCACTTTTAAATAACCCATTAACTAAGTTTTACATTTTGATTATAGTCGTGTTTTTTACGATTTAACTAATTTCTTGTTCTATGCTTATCATCTTTCGGTCTGATGATGTTACTGACCAATTCTGTTAAACAATTAAATATGTTGATTTTATCCAGCTATATTTTATAAATAAAAATACAATTTAAACTATTAACAATTATAATTTATTCAAAAAGTGTTAACAAATTTGAATAAAAAATTTAAAATTATATCAATAAACAAAAATTACAATTATGCTTATGAATCATGATCATCATTTTTTAAACAAATGTGGCTATCATTCAAATTCATTGGATTTTTAAATAAATGTGGTTGTCATTCAAATTAAAAATTATATTATGGGAAAAATTATATAAAAGTTATAACTTAGATTGATTGATGTTAGCTAAATTAATGGTGGTTAATAAGCAAAAGAAATCATACAGTCTTATTTTAGGACAAACTAACAAATTGAGATGTGAAGTAGATGAATCAATTGTTTGATTAGGCTTGTAGACTTTGCATATATTTTGGTGGGTAATAATCACTAATAAGTCTATATTTTACTCCTACATAAGTGCTGAGGAAAAAATCAATAATTGTGAGACAAATATATTTATTTACATGTTATTCCTATCCATTTTTTTATTCGAAGAATAACTTTAATTATGGTGGAAAGTAACTAATGGTATATATGTTATCACTCCATAATTTCCTTAGGCTAAGGAGAGAAACCCAGAGGTAACCACAAAACCACTTTTAAAATTGTAATCTAGCCCTTCCAGCGTTAGAGCGGGATCTCTCTCTCTGATTTAGATTTCTTTTTTTTAGATCTTCGGCTTGTTATTTAAGTTCGAGTTGAGTTTCTCAAAAGTTTGGTTGAAAGATGCTAGAAAAGACCATTGGGCATGGAGTCATAAAATTTTGAGTAATCAATTATAAAAATAAAAAAGAAACTGCAATAGGGCGGGTTAGGAAAACTCTTGGATCTTATAGAATGTTTGTGGTGTGAATAGGACGAATATGATTTAACTTCAATTAAATATAGAGCATATTGGGATGAATTCTATATTTAATATCAGAAAGAAAACATTGATATTGTTAACAAGCCAGAGTAGAGTACACTTAAGAAAATTCGGCCCTTAATCTTCTTGCAACAATAAGGAGGGGAAAACATATGGAAAATGAGAAAAAGAAACAAGTTTACATGAGAGAAAACATCACCAATTGCTTGACACAGGAATCCTGGAATAAAATTTCTCTGTATTTCTGTAAATTGATCACTTTGAGTACAATCCATGACTTACATAAATATACAACCCTTTTCTTCATGGATAAACCAACATATTCCAACACATTCCAACCCTTACTAAGTCTTATTACAAAATATTTATATTCTCTCTATTGAACTAACTTAGTATTCCCAAAAAATGAATTGATTACAAAATAATTATCTAACAATTTCTGGAAAAAAAATATGAACAATAAACTAAATATAAAAACAATCACTAGAAAACTACAGGAAATTTGGAACTACTAGAAAATATTTAGCCTTTAAAAGTGGAAATTGTTTAATTAATGTTGATCCTCTACCTTTAAATATGGAGTGGATGCATTTGCTTTCACACTAGTTTTTTTACTGTCCATTCCCAACTACCATCCCTCATTTCCTATGATTTAATAGCTGTCAACTCATACATTTGTTGACACTTCTTCATAGCCTTATCGAAGAATTTTCCGCCTTGTTTTGGCCTTATTGTTTCACGAATACTCATTTCCCCTTGTGCTTGTTCATTTGGCCTTTATTATGTTATATAACCTAGCCAATGAATGTCAAGTTAATGATATCGACACCCCTTTATAACGTGATTTAACATGAATTTCCACTTTTTTCCTGGCTCCTTTTTCTTTAACCCCTTCCCACATTTCTTTGCCATGAGACCGAGCACTGTGGCCATCATCTTAACCTTGAGGTGCTAGGCATCTTTTATTCACTGCCGAGCATTGTTTCCCTTTGTTAAATTATTTAGTGCCTTATTTATTTAACTCTTAACAACCATGTGCTAACCCTAATATCAGAACTTTTAAATCAGAGCTTTTCAATCAAAGATTTTCAAATGGAAAGTGTTACAAAGCATTGATATGATTTGGACCTCCGATAATCGATCGTCGATTATGATGTCATGCATCCCAGTGGAGGAGAGAGACAAGGGCCCATCCTACTTTTGGTTTTGTGATGAATTCCTTTGTTAATCTCTTTAGGTGTTTCATAGAGGTATAACACTATCAACGATTTTTCCCGACATTTTAACACTATCGGCCCCTTTGTATATCACAATATTGCATATCGCAACATTCCATATCACAACATTCGAAAGTGGTCACTCCTCTGATTTGCTGTTTGTTTATTTGCTGATATGCCATGGTTCGCCGATATGCAATCACCGATTGCCATGGACCTCTAATGTGCCATATGCCATGTACCTTCGACATGCGGTATGTGATCTTCAATTACCCCGGACCTCCGATCGCCAATATCATATGTCTTCTCTGATCTTTCTCTTATGTATCCTTCCGATATGAAAACATCAGAAATTATTCGATGTCACACCGATCTGACATGTAGCAAAAGAAAAATACCCAAAACTTAGATTTTTTTCATGTTTTTCCTTTGTTTTCTAGTTTTGAGAAGCAAAACTTCAACTTGCTCGATCTTTGATCCAGAAGTCAGTTTGAAGAATCAGATATACAGTTGAAAGCTTGCTTCTGATAAATTTCCAATGAGAACATCTGAAACATGATCTGAACCAGAGCTTATATGAAAAAGCCTCCCAAACTTTTAGACTTGTCTTGACCATAGGACTTCAAGAACTAAATGGCTCCTTTTGACATGTAAACATTTAGGCTATGCCACCTTAGTGATACATAGGCTAAATTGACCATCAAATTATTGAAATGAATAACGGGAAAGAGACACTTCAATCCTAAATTATATGACCCTAGCACTATAATATATAAAAATAATGCATAAATATTACAACCATTTTTATGTTATAATATAATCAAATGTTTGAAAAGTCTTTTTTAATAATTTTGAAAAATAAATATTTATAATAAAATTAATACTAATAGTAATACTGATTAATAATTAAATTAATTGCTAAGGTTTTGATTTGGAAAGGATTAATAATGACATATCACATGTTATATGAACACTTCCAAATCTTTGTATAAAAGTGAATGAATTTAAAAAATGTTAATGATATATTATGGTTTAAAAAATGTTTATAGGATTTTGCTTTTGGTTCAATTATTAGTATGCAGAGGTCAAAGTTAATTTCTATTGAAGTGGTATAAGAACTATGTTACCTCTTTATTGTCTGATTTTATATTTTAAAAGACAAAAATATATGAAGCTAGAGAATTGTGAAGTGGAATGGAATACATATTTAATATTTTAGCATGAGAGAGAGAGAGAGAGAGAGAGAGAGAGAGAGAGAAATGATTTGGGAGGAGAGACACAAGGGGAATATTTTCAGATGTAGGTTATCAATAAATATCACTCTCTCCTATCTGATGTTAATCGATGACGTTATGATAATGGTGAAAGAAACCATATTGGAATGGAGGGGTTTTTGTGAGATTATATCATATTTTGGGGGTGGCTCGGGATTACTCATGAGTAGGCGTAGGTCGGCCTTGATTTCTCCAAATCGTGAGGAGGTGCCGATGCAAGAGATAATTTCCTCCTTCAAAATTTAGTCGATTCCCATAGATGGTGGTTTCAGATACCTTGGGTTTTTTTTTTAATCAAACAATTATGAGAATAGATACTAGAATTGGCTAATTGTGAAATTCGAGAAGAATTTGAAATCTTAGGCTCACAAATGGATAAAATTGGGGGATAGACTTGTCTTAATATGATCGATTCTTCAAAGCATTTCGATATATGAGATGCACATAGGAATTCCGAAGGAGTATTCCAATAGAATAAATTCCATTATAGCCAATTTTCTATGCATAGGGATAAACATATCTAGGTTGATCCACCTTGTGCACCTATAAGTTATGTCAAGGTAGGTTAATAGTGGCAGATGGAGGCTAAAAGATGAGGAACATTTCATATTGGTGTTTCTTTTAAAAAATTTGTGGAGGGCCGTCTACGGTGATGGTATTTGGCATCAAATTATTGTGGACAAATATCTAAAGAATTGTACTTTGGAGACCTGGATCAGTGGAGGGGATCCAGATAGGAATGTAGCCTCTCTTTCCTAGAGGAGCTTATTGAAAACTAAGAACTAGTTCCTGTTAATGTGTTTTAGTTGATGTCAACATGGATGTCAACTTGTTATGGTGGATTTTTCAGGATTTGTCACATTATGGCACTGTTGATATGCATGAAAACGTAATGTTCCTAACTAGGTCATGGATAAGTGCCTAACCCATTCCTAGATAAATAATGTTTCTCAATGATTGTATAGGAAGTGCATGTGTCTTGATGATTTCATATGAGTTGCAAAATCTTGTACAAGGTCGAGATCAATTACAAAATGCTTGACAAGGATTTAAGCTACTTGAAGGAGAAGAAAACTAAGGAGGCATAGGTGGATGATTAGAAAATGTTTACTAATGGTTGTAAAATGTTATTTAAGCCTTATCAAATATTGGTAGGACTTATAGACGTTGAAGAAGGCATCCTTGAAGATTGTAGAAAGTTTGAGTGAAAATTGACTAAGTTTTTACTGAATTTAGGGCATGCAGACTGAGCAATGTAGGTTATCTTTATTGAAGGAGAATTAATACCTAGGGTGGAAAAATCATGAGTTATAATGCACTTCTTAGAGGGAAGAAGTGTGTTACCTCCTATAAGCACAAAAAGGAAAAATATTAGGGCTAAACCATAGATTTTGCCCAAGGTAATCTTTTAAAGGGTCCATATGATATTGTCTAAGTTTCCTAACAACAAATCCATGTGATTTTCTCTTGGTATTGGCAAAGGACAGAGGCTATAAATAGAGAAGAAAGTTGAGCAGTTTGTGTGTGCATTATTTGAGTTTTCTCTGACTTGTCTCATACAAGCGTGCACTAGAGCAAAAGGAGGAGTTCTAGCATTTAGAGATATGAGTGTAAACAAATCCATCTCACTCTCATTTGTTTTATGCAGGTGTGATGGAGAAACAAAAGAATAGACCTATAATGTGTTATTGTCTAGTGTTTTATTCAGTAAGGAATGAATGAGATATGGTTCTAGCAATGTGCATTTATCTCTAAATTATTTCACATTACATTGTTAGATATGCCCTATATGTAACTTATTCATTGAATGCAGAATCGATGTTCATTGTATTACATTAGACAAAGATTGAGTAGTGTATATTGTCTACTTATGAGATCATTTTGTAGTGGCTATTAGAAGGGTTTTGCAGAGACAAAGAGGTCTTTTAGATGACTTATGAATAACAATTACTATTTTGATTGAGTTATTTAAGAGGGATCTGATTATATGAAACAATATCTCACTTTTTTGAATTAGAGAAAAGGGTTTAGGTTAGTATGATTATGTATGTATACAAGGATAAGTATGTGGTTGTAAGTGTGGCAAATATTTAGTAAGAGACACTTGTATGCCCCTTGTGATCAAGTTTATGATCTATGTGGCTTCTACTTGTCTAGTGTGTAGATATTAGTGATAGGAGAGGCATTTGTATTTGTGATAAGTGTTTGCAACGAAACAGAAATTGTCTTGGTTTAATAAATGCAGAGGTTGTATGTCTTTTTGTATTTTTTTAGAGGTTGTATGCTGCCAGTGAACAATTTAGATTGTTTTTAGTTTTTTTATGCAGTGAAAAAATCAAAGATATATTGTTTTATGTAGTGAACTGGTAAGAGGTATAATTCTTTCAAATATCAGAAGTTAGAGGTGATAAACTAATGGTAATGGTTATAGGGACAAATCCTATGTTTGCATAAGTTTTATGAAGAATTGAAGATAAAATATAAGTCATGCATTTGGTGCGCTCTAGTATTGTAGCAATAATACTGCAACTCTTGGGACTCCCTTCTTTAATCTTATCAACCGGTAGTTCGTAACAAACTTGGAAGCGACGGTGCTGTATGCACAAGTACTAGCTCTTGCCGCAGCTGTCACATGGTTTGCTGGCACAAGTCCGCTAGGAGCTTAAGCCAACTTCTATGAGCTTTGAGAAGAATCTTTTTAACTGATGGATGAAAGCTAACTCAAAGAAGGCTAATCTACTTGCAGAAAGAAACTGGAAAGCTGAAAGGAAACGCAAACCCTAGCAAACCCTAATTTTACCAGCTAGCCCTACTGATGCAAGAAATAGGATGCAAGCTACTGGAAGAGATGCCATTGACTTCTAGGAAGGTAAAATGCATGTATCTAAGCTATTTCTACAGTAACATCTGAAGAAAACATCTTTTTGTATTTTTGAATAAGTTGCCAGAATTATCATGCATGTGCTTTGACTGTTTTGAATGTGAAGAGGTGGATTGAAGAGAGGAAATGCTTGCAAGAGGTTGTGAAGGTTATAAGGGGGCCTAAGGGGTCCCTACACCCTTCCAAAGAGTTTCACCGAGTTTGGCTATCAAGAAACCGCTTCCGTGAGCTTCTACAGGAAGTCTGCAGGGGTTCTACAGGATGTTCTGTATTTTCTACAGGATGTTCAAAAATGGGGTTTTGGAGGGTGGATGGAGAGAGAAAGGTGGAGAGGTGAGTATGGAGGTAGGATAAGGGTGTGAGGAGGTCCAGGACTTGGTGGATGGAGCTGAGAAGAGATGAGGATGGCTAGATTTGTTCAAGGAGGAGTGGAGAAATGTTGCACAAAAATATGGAAACTAGGTCAAGGTGTAGCAAATATGAGGCAAGAATCAGAGGTAGGGGATGGAGCAGATGGGATTGATGGAGTACGGGTAGATGGAGAGGTGTTACAGGTGCTCTGCAAGTTTCTTCTCTAACTGAACAAAAAATTACATGGAAAAACTGATGACCTAGCTACTTTATTCTAATCTGGCCTAAGTAACAGCAAAAGAAATGAATAGAAGTTTATTTGCAATGAAATCATGTGAAATAGTTATGCAAACTGAGCAATCATGAATATGAACGCTTAACCACAACTGTTATCAACTTCTCCAAATGAGAATATAACACTAATGATTGCATGGTGAGGCAATGACAGTGTTTTTGTTGGCAGCAAGGTCACCTTTGTCTCAACTCATGATCCCACTAAGGGAGAGGTGAGACCAGAGGTCCTTGATGGCCATTTTCTGGATATCTTCCCTGTTAATAACCTATCAACTCAATCTGAACATAAAAAGCTTTTCTAATCATCAACAGTGACCTAGATAATCAACAAGATTTTAATCTACTTAACAGAAATTATTTTGCAAAGACATAAAAAGCAAATAATAGTACATAAAGGAAGCCTTGGCACTTGGGTTGGGCCCAACCCCAAGAGCTACAAGCTCCTAAAGAAAACTCAGAACTGATGCCAAGTAACGCTGCTCTTCATTCCTCAAAAATAATGTCACAAGAAAGTTATACAGCAGTAGCTACAAAAACGAGCTGAGATAATTATAGAACTATAGTACAAAACCCAACAGTTCCAAAAGTAAACTACGAAGGTTGAAGCCTTCCTATTTATGCCCTACGAGGGTCCTAGCAGCCCTCCTTAACTCAAGGGGCTCGGATATTCAAACGACCAGTAAACAGTCACTCTTCACAAAGTTGCTCGGCTGCCTTTAGGATTCGTTTTGGTGGCCTGCTGAGCTCCGAGTTGAGGGTGGAGATTTCGTGGAAGGGCCATTTAATGCAAGAGACAACCTTCCTATGAATCCTCACCCTTGTTTACTCATGCTTGGCTGTCACCTGGCTCATATTTGCTTGGCTTTGTTCCAAAATTTGTCCAAAAACCTTGAAATGACCACGTATTAGCCTCCTTGGTAAAGTGACCACCCTTATTCGTTCAAATAACATAAACATACTAAAAAAACATGCATAATCTATGAAAAATGGTGGATTGATGAAGAACAGGAGGCAAAATGAGCCCAATAAGTTACCCATTTTTGGGGTTCATCATCACCCCCCTGCTAAATGGGTTGCTCATCCTCTGAGCAACTAATCTAGCTCATCATCCTTTATAGCTTTGACCGCCTCCCTCACGTCCCAGGCCTCCACAGTGATATCTTCTTCCCGGTCATGGAATCCTGCTTTCCTTTCCACTTCCTCCCACTGTCTGTTTTCCTCCTCTTCCTTAACTCCTTCTAGCAATCCCAAAAGCAAGGGAGGACTGAATTTCAGGCCGATCCAATTGGCCTGCAAATTTTGCATCAACTGTTTGTAGAGAGGTACCCTTGCCAAGGCCTCCCTCATCCTGGTGGGAGAGTGGTATTCTCTTATCTTCAAGCTGTGAGGCAGTGTGTTCCACCGCCTTGTGCAGGCATGAAGGCAGTTATCCCCCAATAGTCTCTCCATATCCTCAAAGTGGGAAATAGCTTGAGCCTGTTGCTCAATGTATTCTGGTAAATCCTTAGGGTTGTTGGCCAAGTGCTAGTGGGTGCTTATCACTGCTGAGGGGTCATCCAGCTCTGCTCTGATCATTAGTGGCTCCCTGAGTTCTCTGCTCATAATACTGCGGACGTCTACTACTCTCTTTTCCTCATGATTCATCCAAGAGGCCATGGCCATAAGTTGGACATCTCCTACCGCAGTTTATGGATCCCATGAATTCATGTTTGGAAGGGCTAAGTTCTGCAAATAAAACTCTACTAATTTAGCCTTGTCCCCTGAGGAGCTACTGTCACATAAAGCTACAAATTGATGATAATTTTGAAATGGAGTGATGCCCCTTTGGGTCAAGGTGTTAATCTGAAACTACAACCACTGATCCTTAAGGTATAGGGCATATGATTTGGCAGGCTGCCTACACTACAGAGCTTCCATCGCCCAGCTGGCCATGCAGGCCAGTTGGGCCTCCTTTTCTTGTACCTGTTGTTTCAGAGACTGTATCTCCTGGTCTGCTTACAATTCCTTCTCTTGTAACTGTCTAGTTAGTGTCTCAATTTCCGCCTGCAACCTTTCTCTTCTCTGCTGCTCATCAGGGGTTTCTTTATCTGTTGTGGGCTTCTCCTGTTGCTGTTGTTCTCCCAAGATGTGAGGCCTGTCTTCCTTCTGCTGTCCCTGTAGCTGTAGCTGCTGTTTAAGCAGCTCGTTTTCTTCTTGTAGCTTGGCCCACTGGCTGCTCTCCACATGCCGTACCATAGAAAATTCCTTTCTCGCCTCTTTGAGTTGTTCCTCCAAGGGACCTATATCTGCCACACCCTTGGACTTGGTGATTTTCATCCAAGTGTGGGTCCTCACTCTCTCTTCTTCTAGTGCAACGAAAAGTGGCACTGTGAATTTTTTGGGAATGATCTTTCCGGCCTCTAAGAAGTTATAGTAGGAGCCCAAGCTGGGCTGGGGGCTAGGTTCCACAATGTTCTTCACCTTTTCCTCCTCCTGTGGTGATTTAGCTGCCTCTCCTTCTGTTTCTTCGGTCTCCTTTATCCTAGCCAGTGTTTCCTATAGAACAGTCTCAGCATCCTATAAAGATGTCTTTGTGTCCAACATTTTCATCCTTTCTCTCCAGGTGGATGTTTTCGGGCTTCCACGTTCATACATGATGGATGCCTTTGAAGGCAACCTTTCCTTTTGTTTATCTGGGGTGTCCACAATCGTAATTTGCTCCTTTGACTGTGGCTGGGGTCTGCCAGTTTTTATTCGCATGCTCCTTCTGGACTTAAAATACATGGAAGGCTCCATTTTTCGCTTCCCTTTTTGCTTTGGAGATGTGCTTAGGGCTGCCAGCACTGCTACCACCTCTCTGGCCAAAATCTCAGGCGATTTCTCCCTTTGTTGCTTGATTTCCAAGCTTCCTGTAGAAAGTCTTGTGTCGACTGTTTTCATGCTTCCTGTAGAAACTGTTTCAACTGTTTCGGTCTGCTTGGCTGGATGCGTCTTTCCTTTTAATTTCTGTGTGGTTGCCTTGGTTGTGCCCTCCTTGGTTTGGAATTTTCAGTCCTCTCTGCTCTACTCCGCAATCGTTTCTCCCTTGGTGTTTGTGCCTTTGTTCCACCCACAGTTTTGGGCTCAGAAACTTGGCCTTTCCCTCGCTTCTCCTATTGTTCTTTCTGTGGTGGTCTGTCCTATGTTTCTTTTCTACTAGCTTTCTCTTCTACCTCAATGTGCTCCCTTTCTTCACTACTGGATGAAGAGAGTTCCTCGGCCAGAATTCGAATATCATCATCCGTGGACATGCTACGGAAAATCTCCCAGGAGAGAGGGACAATGTAGGTATGGAGGGCATCTTCCACTAGAAGCTTGATAAGCCCATGATGGGCTAGCTGATCCAGTGTTCCTTCCTTCAGTTTTGTGCCACAATTAATTAATGATTGCAGGAGAAAGTAGGGTATGCTTAACTTTTGTTTTGGAGGTAAATCCATCCCATGTCTGAGTTCACTCAGCAACCAGAAGTGATAGCCGTAGACAATACTGAACCGCCCCTCAAAGGTAATGTATTTCATGATCTGAAAGCTGGCTTCACTCCAAAAAGGATGTAGGCTGGCTCTTTGGACCCCATTCTTGTATTCTGCAAACTGTTCCTCTGGTAGGAAGAATTATTTCTTGGCTTTTTGGCCCAATGCCCTCTCCTCTTCTCTCTATGGTATCCCTAATGGCAGATCAGTAACTCGACTAATGAATTGTGGGGTAAGCTTTAGGGTCAACCCTCTAAAATTCATAGTGGCCAGTGTCTTTGATTTAGGCTACAGGGACATTAATAACTGCTCTGTTATCTCATCGTCATGACCTTGAATTCTGTCACAAAAGGTCATCCAATTGGCACGGGTGAAGAGGTTCACCACCTCGGGGTGTTCACGCAATTTTCTGGAATCCAAGGGTTCCTTCCTGATAAACCCCCCTAGCATGGTGAGAGTGCTCTGTTTTGTGCTCTAAGCGGAGAGGACTTGGTGTTTTATGGTTTCCTCCTTCAAGCTTGATGACAGTATCTCTCAGGTGTTTATGTTTTAACCTTGCATCAATTCCCTGGTTTTAAAACTTGACTATCTGTGTACAAAAAGAAGACTTGGGTTTCCCCAGACAGAGTGTAGAGCTCAATTTCCACCCCCAGCATACATATAACCATGTAAAATTCACATTTTTCCTACACAAGTTATCCCTGACAGTGCTTTAACTTTTCTACAGGAGGAATTTTCTTAACAGGAACCGTCGAGGAAAGCTTGGACGCAAAACGAACGAAGAAATTTCATGCAACCACAAGTAAATTGCTATTTTTGACTCACAGGCAGACTTGTCTCTAACCCTCCAATTCAAGACAGCTCAATTCACCATGTTTTCGACATATACCATGCATTCGAAGGATGTTTTCGAGCCTACCTCTCTACGAAACTCCAAGTTTGGACGAAGAAAAGTCCAGACTTCTCCGCTCCAGAAAGCTATGCGGTGTTTCCTATAGAGATTCTTCCTGTAGAACGCTTTGCCAGCTTCTGGAGGATGTTACGGCGCTTCTGAATGAGCCTGGGACATGGGAGAATTTTGAAATAGGCCGAAAATCTCGGGCTAATAGACTGCGGAGGAGGAGGATGCGTACTTCGCTGAGAACGGTTGCAAGTGTAAAGGAACAGCGGTTAACGTGAGTTCTTCGGCCAAGCATTTTTGAATTACGGCGCAATTCATGGCGAGGGGGTGAGGTGGCCAGGCTGATCCTTTAGCCAACATCACGACCATCATTACTCTACGTGTCTCTTACTGCCATTACCTTTCCTCTGCGATTAACCGCCGCCACCACTGCCAATCTCGTCGATTCTCCCCGACTAGACACTTCCCACGTGTCGGCTGCATGTCTCATTGGTGAATTCGAATGTAACCGAGCTCGTTCGGATCCCACGAAGCCATTCGACTGACTTTGGGTGGCCAGTCAACTGGCCACCGAATTCATTCAATCCGAACCATTTCACAGACATGCAGTTTTCAGAATGTAGTCTATGAAATTTGACGAATAAGGTTAGACACTTACCTGTGTGGCCGTGGACGTGTTCTATAGGCTTCGAGAATTGGAACGACTACTTCGCTCACTGCTGCTTCATGCACAGGTGCTAGAACTTATTTTTTCATTGGTTGATGTTGTATGCATGGCTTTGGAACCTGATCCTCGGTTGGCAACGCTGCATGCATAGGTGGTGTTTGGTTTCAGCCGTCGAGGATGTCTTCACATCTAGGAGGAGCCTTTTTACATGTTTCTTTTTGCTAGTTTCGACTGCCCCTGCCTCTAGAGTATGTCTTCCAGAGGGATCAGTCGCTACAGGACTCCTGTAGGATGTCCTATAGCTGCTTCTCCTCTTGGGATGCTAGCTAAACGAGTAGGGCTGAATTCGTTGATGAAGAGTTCAGATGGAGCTTGAACAGGTAGAGTGTGCGGGCCTTCGCTGCTTGATTTTTCATTGGAAAATTTTCTGTCCATCTGAAGAAAACAATATTCCTTGTATGACTGCAGGAACACGTAACCAGGTGGTTGCAATGGTTGTGGAAAGAGATGAAATAGGTGATGGATGGAAGAGAGGGGTGGCTACAGGCCTAACCAACTGACTCCAAGCTTCAAATATCCTTCCAAAATTGAATTTGGCCTGCTAGAAGGCTCTACAGGATGATTCCTGTAGAAATGCAGAACTTCCTATAGAAAGCCCCAAAACTTCCTGTAGAAAGCCCAGAACTTCCTGTAGGAGGTGGAATCTCGACCCGAATGTGATCAAATCATGGGAAAAGTGAGTGGATATGGAGGGAGTGTCTGTACGGATGCCCTGTAGCCTAGTACAGACCCCTGTCCTCGTTTTGGGCGACCTTCTTTATCTGCAATGTATTCCCTGCAACCTGCAATAATTTTACAGAGATTAGGCCTGTTTCTTTTTCTCTTTTTTCTTTCTTTTTTTCCTTTTCCCTTTTTTTCTTTTTTTTTCTTTTGAGAGACATCTGGGGCACCTCCATGAGGTTCTCACCCCGACTACCTGCCCTGGGCGCCTCAGAGAGGTTTTCACCCAAGGATCTTTTTTTTTTTTTTTTTTTTATTCCATTTCTTTATTTTCTGAGAGACAGTTGGGGCACCCCCATGAGGTTTTCACCCTCACTATCTGCCCTGGGTGCCTCAGAGAGGTTTTCACCCAAGGATCTTTTTATTCCTTTTTTTTTTTTTTTGATGACCAAGGTGTGGGTGGAATAGAGGTAGAGCCATGCTCTACTACCAAAACTGATTTTTCCAAAGTTTTAATGAACCCCTGCCTGGAAAGGGGTTTCTTGTAGATTTTCAATCGATGCCCATTGACAAGCATGGGGATGGCTTCTTCATCAATGGTCCCGATAAGGACTAAACCATTGTCATTGCATTTTTCCACTATATATGGTCCTAACCATCTTTTCCTCAGCTTCCCTTTGAAATCCTTGTTTCTTGAATCATACAGCAACGCCCAATCTGCCGGCTGGAATTTCTTTTCACTAAGGTGCCGGTCATGCCATATCTTCCTCTGGAGTTGAACTACCTCTGAGTGGAGGAGGGCCTGCATTATGTTTTGATCTAATCCATTCAACTGCAGTAATATTTCACGTTGAGCGTGGTTGAGATCTAAGTCTAGCTGAGCTGCCACCCTCAATGTGTTGTACTCGAACTCTATGGACAACAAAGCTTTCTTCCCGTAGACCAGCTCATAAGGTGTGAAACCTGTTGTAGACTTCCAAGTGGTGTTGTAGGCCCAGGTGGCCTCAACTAGGCACTCTGTCCAATCCTTTTTGCTGCTGCTCACCACCTTAGTCAAAATCCCTTCCAATGCTCTATTAGTGACTTCCACATACCCATTTACTTGAGGATGATATGGGGTGGAAGTCCTGTGCTTGATCTTGTGATGAGCGAGCAAGTCTTCAATCAGGTTAGAGGTGAACTGGCTTCCTTGATCGGTGACTAACTCTCTTGGGTAGCCAAAATTGTAGAAGATATTTTCCCTTAAAACCTCAGCCACCTTTCTTCTATCACTGCTTTGATTGCCTTTGTTTCTGCCCACTTTGTTAGATAGTCGGTGCACACAATGATGTAAGACCTTTGCTTTGAAGGAGGGTTGATAGGACCCACAAAATCCATGCCCCACTTCTCAAATGGCTCAAAGGTCACTTGAGGTTGGAGAGGCATTTCATCCCTTGGAGTCAGTTTCCCCATCCTCTGACATCGGTAACACTAGCTGATGTATCTTTTGACATCTTGGTGAAGAGTAGGCCAATAGTAGCCTGCCTGTAGAATTTTGAAGGTAGTCCTTTTTGCTGCAAAGTGACCTCCACAGGGCCCATCGTGACAGGTTAGGAGGATGTCAAAGACTTCCTCCTCCCTAACACAACGCCTCGAGATCTGATCTGGGCCAAGTTTGAATAACTTGCCCCTGATCCAAGTGAACAGGGCACTCTTCCTCACAATTCTGCTCTTCTCTTTTGAGGATAGATGTGGAGGGAACTGTGCTGAGACCAAGTAATTTGCTATATCAGAAAACCATGGAGAGAATACTGAGATAGAAAACAGGTGTTCATCTGGCATCTGGTCATCCACTGTCCCTTCTTCACCTGCAGGCAAATCTAATCTAGACAAGAAGTCAACAACAACATTTTCCTTACCTGGCTTGTCAACAATATTCAAATCAAATTACTACAACAAAAGTAACCATCTAATGATACGAGCACTTACATTAGGCTTATTCATTAAATATCTAATCATAGCATGATTAGTGTGTAAAAATTTTTGATAACCAGTGATGTAGTGTCTGAACTTTTTTAGGGAATGGACTACAGCTAGGAACTCTTTCTCAGTTACAGTATAGTTCATTTCTGCCTTGGACAGGTTCTTGCTGATGAAGTATATGGCATATGGCAGTTTCTCCTCAACTTTTCCTAAGGCTACCCCTATGGCTTTGTTCGAGGCATCAGTGTGGATGTGGAAAGGGAGGGCCCAGTTTGGACCTCTTAAGATCGGGGCGGACACCAACTTATCTTTCAACTCATCCAGAGCCCCTTAACAGTCGTCAGTCCATTTGAACTCAACATCTTTTCCTAAGAGGACAAACAATGGCGAGGCTAGCTTACTGAAATATTTAATGAATAATTTATAATATCCTGCTAAGCCTAGGAAACTCCGAACGTCTCTCACCTTTTGAGGAGGTGGGACCTTTTGGATGATAGCAATTTGTTAGGATCCACTTATAATCCTTGCTGGGAAATTGTATGGCCTAGCACAGTCCCTTCGGTCATCAGGAATTCACATTTTTCGGGACTGAGGGATAGATTCATCTCAATACAGTTGGTTAAGACGTTTCCCAAGTTAGTCAATGCTTCTCGGAAGTTGGACCCATAAGGAGTAAAGTCATCCATATAGATTTCTACTGAGTCGTGTACCAACTCAGAAAATATGCTCAATACTACTCTATGGAAAGTAGCAAGAGCATTGCATAGCCCAAAGGGAAGGACTCGGTAGGCAAAGGTACCCCATGGACAAGTGAAGGTGGTTTTATCTTGGTCCTCCGGGCTGATCTGGATCTGATTATACCCACTGAACCCATCTAGGAAAGAGAAGAACTTCTTCCCTGCCAGTCCATCCAACACTTGATCTATGAAAGGCAAAGGGAAATGGTCTTTCTTGGTGGCTTTGTTAAGTTCTCGGTAATCTACACAGATTCTCCACTTCCCGTTCTTCTTGGGCATAAGCACTAGAGGTGAGACCCACTCACTGTCGGAGATAGGGTAGATGAATCTTGCATCCAATAATTTTTGCAATTCTTCTTTGAAAATGTCTTTAAGGGCTGGATTCATTCTCCTCTGAGGCTACATGACTGGTTTATAATATTCTTTAATGTAAATGTTATGGGTACAGACTGAAGGATGGACTCCTTTCATCTCCTTATAGCTCCAAGCGAAAGCATCCAGATGATTGCTCAGTAAGCTACATAGCTCCTTCTCTTGGGAGGGAGATAGGGAGGAGCTGATATTTAAGGTTCTTTCAGGGCCAAATTCCATATTCTTAACTTTGGGAGAGGTTGCATTAGTCACACAGAGGTCTACTAAAGCGCTGGCTTGGGTATCTTCCACCAACTCCTCTAAGGACAGTGCGTTGGGAGGTGGATTTTGAATCAAATTCTCAATCAAGTCATCCTCGGTTTGAGGGCCTCCCCTGGTGGTTTCTACTATGCATAATGGTGCAGAGTAGACCTCATCCTCACCTCCCTCTTCCAACTAGAGTGGTAATTCATGTTCTAGCAGAGGTCGGACAGGAGGGTGTAGGACTAGCTGTTTGGACATAGGCCCATTCTTGATGGTCATGCTTCCAGCTCGACAACTGATGTAAGCATCCGCAGTGGCTAACCAAGGCCTTCCCAAAATGAGGGGGTATCCAGTGAGCTTTGCCTTTGGCTGAAGGACCAAGAAGTCCGCAGGGTACTCCCAAGAGTCAACAGAGACCAAGACATCTTCCACAATCCCTTTGGGAGTCACGGTGGAGCGATCTGCTAACTGCAGGACTGTCGAGGTCTTCCTTAAGGAACTCTGAAGGTTGAGTTTGAGCATGGTGTCCCTGGTCATCACATTAATGGCAGCCCCTAGATCAATCAAGGTATGGGGGATTATGGTGCCATTGATGTGGACATCAACTACAGGACTCCCAGGGTCCAAATACTTTGGACAGATTACTTGCCCCAACATTAGATCGGACAATTGTCCTACGACATTGATAGTCGAGGCATCTCTATTTCGCCTGCCTGGGTGCCTGAAACACTTCTCCTTAATCAATTTGTTGTATACTGGTACATCTTTTATGGCCTGGACAAGTGGTATTTTCACACACAACTATTTAAGTTCCCCCAGAAGTTTAGTCTCCTCTGGTTTGGTTGCGCGGTTACTTTTAGTCACTCAAGAAAGGGTGGAATGGCTTTAGGTTCACTTTCTTGTTTCTCTTCCTCGTCCTCTTGGGGAGGAGTTTGGCGATCTAGAAGGACCTTCCCAGATTGCAGGTTGATCTCCTGGATCTCCATAGCATAAGTAGGGCATGTTGTCTCCCCAGTGTATACTTATTGGGCTTGTCTGTTGTTGGGGTTCGGGTTCGGTTGAGCAGGCATCTGGGGTTGTCTTGGAGGAGCAGGAGGTAATGGTTGTGGTTGAGCTGGTGGTGGAGGCAGAATGGTAGGAGGAGAGTTGTATTGGGGCCTCCACCCCGGTTGAGGTGTATTCCATTGAGGTTGTGGCTGGACATGTGAGTGAAACGAATGAGCAGTGGGTTGAGTATGGTATTGAGATGGATAAGACCACGGAGGAGGTGCAGACTAGGAAGGATGAGCAGGGGGACCCCAAGAAGGTATGTGAGCGGATTGGTTGGGGCTATAATAAGCTTGGGATGTCTCTTGCATCCCCCGCTGGTAAGTTTTGGGCCCATGCAACCTCCTTTGGTTGAGGAGGTAGAGAGGTTCAGTGGTTGCCTTAGTCCCTTGGTACATGGCTTTAAATCCGGGTAAGGTTGGGCATTGGTTTGTGGGGTGGTCTTCCTCACAAACGAAACATACCTCTACTGAGTGCAATGGACACTCGTTCTTAGGGTGCTTCCTCGTACATCTGGGACAGAAAATGGCCAAAGCCCTCTCAACTTCCTCTTTCTTTTGTTGGATTTGGAAAGTATCAAGTTGCGTTGTAATGGTCTATCTCACTTCACTTTTGAGGTCTTCCATCTGATTAGAAAACTCATGTTTGGAGAAGGTGGTACCAGCTGAAAGCAGATTCCCCCTACCTCTTTTCCGAGCTGCCCTAGATTGGTTTCTAAACACAGTCTTTATGTCTTCATAAGGTAGTTGGTAGATGTCCCCTCCAGCTAGCAAATGGAGGGTATCTAGAAGGTCTTCAGGGACTCCTAGGAGCAGCACCAACTTTAGAGATTCAGGGTCAAGTGTGCACCTGGCTCGTTTATAGCTAAGTTGGAACCTTTCCTCATAGTCTTCTAAGGACTCATCATTTCCCATGGTCATCCGGAAGATCTCTCCCTTTGTTTCCTTGGACCTACAGTAGTCTCGGTATTTGTTGTTAAAGGCTTGCTGCATCTGAGCCCAAGTGGTGATACTATTTCCAGGTAACCCCATGAACCAACAGAGTGTTGCATCTCTGAGGGTAGAAGGAAAGAGTTTCAACTTTTTCTCGTCCTGAGCATAGACATAAGGTCGAAAAAGGACAACAAACTCAAACAGGAAGGTATCAGGGTCTTCAGTGGTCAATCCATTGAAATGAGGTAAGGCTGAGGGACTTATGTTTTTCATCTTCATGTCCCCGTTGGTCTCTTGGATGGGGAAGGTACCTTCTATTCTCTCATCATATTCTCTACCATTTCTGTTTTCAGCCATGGTCTCAAAAGGAATGTTTTCTTGCTCTTCTTTTATTATAGGATCTTCGTATATCTCAATAGGTTCACCTATAGGTTCTTCCGGGTCACTGCCACTAAAGAAGAGAGAAGGGTGACTCAGTGAAGTGGTGGGGGTGTTGGGTAGGAATTTTCTGGTATTATCTCTATTCCTACGAAGCATGAAAAGATTTTTGGTTGCTTTTGCTTTTTTTCTTCTTGTACCTGCAAAACTGAAACAGATGGAATTGCAACTAACTAAAATCTATCTTGCGGAAATGAAAATGCGAAATTGAAATGAAAGCAGGAAAGGACTAATCTATTTTTCTAAAATCAAATTGCAGGAATGAAATGCTAGACTATGCTTGCGAAATTGAAATGATATTCTACGCTTGCAGAATTGAAATGCTATTCTACGCTTGCAAAATTGAAATTTCGGAATTGAAAGGCTAATCTACGAAAACAGGAAATGTCTAATTTACTTTTTCATAAATGAAATTGCAAAATGGAACTGAAATAAACTACTTAGCAGAAAGTTGGAGTAGAAAAATAGAAGAAAAGCAGCAATCACAAATACTCTGACGCTTCCCCGGCAATGGTACCAAAAAGATGGTGGGCTCCAGTATTGCAGCAATAATGCTGCAACTCCTGGGACTCCCTTCTTTACTCTTATCAACCTAGTAGTTCGTAAGAAACTTGGAAGCGATGGTGCTTTATGCACAAGTACTAGCTCTTGCCGCAATTTTCACTTCGTCAGCTAGCACAAGTCTGCTAGGAGCTTAAGCTAACTTCTATGAGCTCTGACAAGAAGCTTTTTAACTAATGGATGAAAGCTAACTCAAAGAAGGCTAATCTATTTGCAAAAAAGAACTGGAAAGCTGAAAGGAAACGCAAACCCTAGCAAACCCTAATTTTACCAGCTAGCCCTACTGATGCAAGAAAGAGGATGCAAGCTACTGGAAGAGATGCCATTGACTTATAGGAATGTCAAATGCATGTATCTAAGCTATTTCTACGTAACATTTCAAAAAAACATCTTTTTGTATTTTTGAATAAGTTGTCAGAATTATCATGCACGTGCTTTGACTATTTTGACTGTGCAGAGGTGGATTGGCGAGAGGAAATGCTTGCAAGAGGTTGGGAAGGTTAGAAGGGGGCCTAAGGGGTACCTAGCACCGTTCCATAGAGTTGCACCGAGTTTGGCTACGAAGAAACCGCTTCCGTGAGCTTCTACAGGAAGTCTACATGGGTTCTATAGGATGTTTTGTATTTTCTACAGGATGTTCAGAAATGGGGTTTTGGAGGGTGGATGGAGAGAGAAAGGTGGAGAGGTGAGTATGGAGGTAGGATAAGGGTGTGAGGAGGTCCAGGACTTGGTGGATGGAGCTGAGAAGAGATGAGGATGGCTGGATTTGTTCAAGGAGGAGTGGAGCAATGTTGCACAAAAATATGGAAACTAGGTCAAGGTGTAGCAGATATGAGGCAAGAACCAAAGGTAGGGGATGGAGCAGATGGGATTGATGGAGTATGGGTAGATGGAGAGGTGTTACAGGTGCTTTGCAAGTTTCTTCTCTAACAGAACAAGCAATGACTTGGAAAAACCGATGACCTAGCTACTATATTCTAATCTGGCATAAGTAACAACAAAAGAAATGAACAGAAGTTTATTTGCAATGAAATCACGTGAAATAGTTATGCAAACTGAGAAATCATGAATCTAAATGCTTAACCACAACTGGTATCAACTTCTGCAAATGAGAATCTAACACTAATGATTGCATGGTGAGGCACTGACAGTGTTTTTGTTGGCAGCAAGGTCACCTTTGTCCCAGCTCATGATCCCACTGAGGGAGAGGTGAGATCAGAGGTCGTTGATGGCCTTTTTCTGAATATCTTCCCTGTCAATAACCTATCAACTCAATCTGAACATAAAAATATTTTCTAATCATCAACAATGACCTAGATAATCAACAAGATTTTAATCTATTTAACAGAAATTATTTTGCAAAGACATAAAAAGCAAATAACAGTACATAAAGGAAGCCTTGGCACTTGGGTTGGGCCTAACCCCAAGAGCTACAAGCTCCTAAAGAAAACTTAGAACTGATGCCAAGTAAAGCTGCTCTTCATTCCTCAAAAATCATGTCACAAGAAAGTTATACAACAGTAGCTACAAAAACGAGTTGAGATAATGATAGCACTATAGTGCAAAACCCAACAATTCCAAAAGTAAACTACGAAGGCTGAAGCCTTCCTATTTATGCCCTACGAGGGTCCTAGCAGCCCTCCTTAACTCAAGGGGCTCTACTGTTCAAACTGCCAGTAAACAGTCACTCTTCACAAAGCTGCTCGACTGCCTTTAGGATTCGTTTTGGTGGCCTGCTGAGGTCCAAGTTGAGGGTGGAGATTTCAAGGAAGGGCCATTTAATGCAAGAGACAACCTTCCTACGAATCCTCACCCTTGCTTCCTCATGCTTGGTTGTCACCTGGCTCATAATTGCTTGGCTTTGTTCTAAAATTTGTCCAAAAAACCTAAAATAACCACGTATTAACCTCCTTGGTAAAGTGACCACCCTTATTCGTTCAAATAACATAATCATACTCAAAAAACATGCATAATCTATGAAAAATGGTGGATTGATGAAGAACAGTAGGAAAAATGAGCCCAATAAGTTACCCATTTTTTGGGGCTCATCAACATTGATCATGATATGTTGTTGTTGTCTTGCTTAAGAATTTCATTGTTGCCTATTTTGAAGGTTGCTAATGTATCTTTTTCAGATCTGAATGAATCATATATGTGCCATAGTAATGATGTATGCATATATTAGCAGAGAGCAATGTGACAAATATTTGTGACAAGTGTTGTATGCAAAACATTGTTATTAACATGATTGTTTTGCAGGGGCTACCTTAATCAGTTGACTGGGTTTGAGATTAATATGCATTCAGTAAATGACGATGTTGTGAGTTATTTATGCATGTATGATAGTTGAGAGAGGATTTCTTGTTGGTTCATGAGCATGGTATGGCAGAGACTTTTATGGTTTCTAATGTGATGAACTTATGATGATGTGATGTGCCTAATTATTGTTGCTAATTTTTTAGAATGCAAATACAATGATGTTACATATTGAATGGTAGACGTTGTTGTATATTTAGAAAGAGTTTTGGTTTTAATGGCTTGATGTATTGATGAGTAAATGAGATGATTTGAGGAAAATTTTTGAGTTATGGTTGCACTAAGTTAGTGATGGGTTAATGAGGGATGACTATGTTGATGATTAATTTGAGTATAGTGTAAGGTTTGACACTTGATGAGTAAGGTATTTGACTTTGTTTACGGGAAAGGAATCTAACTTGGTATTTGGATTGGTGTTGATGGTAATGATGAGTAAAGAGTTTAGACTTGATTAGAGTTGATATTTGGCTTGGTTAATCAGTGATTTATTTTAGAGTGCTTATTGGTATCTTTGTAGTCAATTATTCAGATTGAGCATATTGTTGGGCGTGGTTCCAATTTGAAAATTGGATGAAACATGTCTTGCAGGTTTTGGTTTATGATTGAATTAGGTGGATCCAGTGTGAAATGTTTTGAAACGTGGTCCACAAATGCACTGAGGGTTGAAGCCTTCAGTGAAGGAGTAGAAGATTCCTTCCAACAAGAGACACTAAACTTAATCAGGGAGTAGTAGCTTCCTTCCAGTCAGAGCTAGAGAATTTGTGGAGGTTGTAGCCTCTTGCAGGTAGGAGGTTGTGTATTGGTAAGTGTCTATGCCAATACAAGATGTAAACATATTTTCTTGATAAAAGGGAAGAAGACAAAGACAACAACAACAATGGTTTTCTCATAAATTGGGTTTCCACTTAAAAATATTGCGTCCCTATGTGTTGATGTGTCGATGATCTATTGCATTATATGGTTTACATGTTCTTATGTTTAATGCTACTCATAATTTACTGAATTTGTTCATATCTATAACACATTGTGTTGATAATGAAATAATGGCTCAAATGAATATAATAATAAAAAGTATAAATTAAGTAAAATTTCATTGGTATATTGGTTTGGACACTATCATATGTATGTTTGGTGTGAGCACTTTCCCATTTCCTCTAATTCATCAACTTCATAATACATGCCTATTTTACTTAAAATGTATTTATGTTGATAGAGAAACAAATGTTATGATAAATTCTTTGAGGGAGGCAAGGGAGATTGGTTTGTCAGTCCCATTAGCTAAAGAGTGGGATGAATATACTCTTCAATTGATTCTACCAAGGGTATTTTTGTCTTCAAAGGAGGACCAACTATCTTGGATTGGTAAAATGGTTAAAGGCTAGGTGTAGGTTAGTGATGTGTACTCATGCATCACACATGATCAGTGGGTGGTTCCAGGAACCATATGGTTCGAAAAGACATGGATCTGGGACATCCCACATAAGTTAAAATGTTTTTTTATGGTTGGTGGTCCACAGCAAGATTCTTACATGGGAAAAACTCCACAAAAGATACTTTCAGGGACTTGGCAGATGTGAGGTGTATCGAAAGGACTTGGAAAATGTGACTCATATTTTACTTAGGAACCCATTTACGGATGTGGTATGGATGGGGGATGTCCATATGCTTAATCTCAAGGCATCATGGGAGAGGTCCTCTATTGAGGCCTACCTTTCACAATTTTTTCAAGAATATATGGCTTTCAAAGCCCTGTCGTTCTATGTTATTTGAGGTATTTGGAAAGTAATAAACGCAACGACCTTTGATCACTATGTGCGAGATCTGAGGGGCACCTATATTAAGATTATGGCTTTTTTTAAGGAGAGAGACCCTATTAAGGATAAAATTTAAAAGAGAAGATTCTGTCAAAAGGATATTTGGGCCAACTTTCTTGTTCGTTTCTTTGATGAGGCCTCATCTTTTGAGTTATGTGGAAGCGAGATTGTAATAATTACGATGCCTAGAGATTACTATTCATTCATTTGGTTCAGTCGAAAAGGATCCAACATGAGAATGGAGATCCTTGCTTTGTGGGGTGTCCTCTTCTGTGCCTAGTGGCTAGACATGTCAAATATTTTTGTCTATGGTGACTCCAAGTGGTAGTTGAGTGGGGAAACCATATATATGAGTTAGAGATTTCAACACTAGAGAATTGGATGGACATGTCTAAGTCACTGATAAAACCATTTGATACATTATCTATTTCACACATTTTAAGGGAAAACAACCATTTGGGTGACCAACTATCAAAAGATAGGTGCAATGTGATGCTAGGTAGGATTTGTGATTTTTTTTTTGAAAATGGCGAGTTCCATAGGGTGGGTTATGTCAAGATTGATGTACAATCTACAAGATTATGAGTCACATCTTCTTTGATGCTCGTCCTGTCTTGGTTACTCACACTCAATATTTTTTTAATGTGTTTGTTAGTAATTTTTTCTTTTCATTACGATGGAATGAATAAAAATACTAGGTAGAGAAAGATCATAGAAATAAAAGTAGAAAGGAATGTTCTTGTTGTATTTTGTTTGAAGAGAACAAAGCAAAATTGTATTTTTCTTTGATATCTATATATATATATATATATATATATATATATATATATATATATATATATATATATAAAATTCAAGATGATTCATTCATAGAGATTATACTTTCAAATTTTATTTATAAAAAAGAAATTAGGTTACTTAAGATAATTCAATTAATAACTTGTAAGAAATAGACTTCCTGCCAATATTATTGGATTTTGAGTGATTACACTATTTCCTTGCTTAGAAAGATAAACTCTCAAAACATATTCCCACATATATATATACATAATACATCAGGAAAACACACAAGTACGGTCGATGTATTTCCCTTTCCTGATGCCGAAATCGGAGGAGCGATATTTCCAATAGTATATCTCTCGATTACGATTCAAAATTCGTCCTTATATCACGTGCTTCCATGTTGGATACCGACGTTGCGGTTTGGAAGACAAAAGTGGAGCATTATTTTTTATTTCGAACCTCTCTTTCTTGTTCAACAAAATAGCGTAACTATTTTTCCTACACTATTTTGTTGAAATCTTGAGAATTTTTTTGAAAATCAAGATTACGTTGTTAAATTTTGAAAATCAAGATTAAGTTATTAAGTTATAGAATTTAAGTAATTTATAAATTGAATCAACCATCATTTATATATCTATTGTGAAAAACACTTTATGATTTCAAATTCTAATGTGAATTTACAGTTATATTAGAGCAGCACTGCCTGGGCACTCTCTGAAGCCTGTCAGCTACGTGAGTACGAAAACAACAACTTCTAAGCGTTTCCTTATGAGTCGGGTCCACAGGTGCACTAGTTAACTGGTGCGGTGAAAGGGGCATCATGGAAGTCGCAGTTGCTATGGTATTCACACTAGACAACAACCTTGCAGTTGATGGGGTTTCCAAGTCTATGGTCTTGCAAGTGCCCGCGTTGGAGCTATAAAATTTGCAGGCTAATGCCTACCCATATGCCATCGACTGTTTCTCGCTTTGGAAATCGAGGCTGAGGACCTATAAGCCCCAACTAAAGTTGAAAATAATTAATATTATTTTGTATTAATGGAGAAATGGTTACACAAGTTGTAACGTATCTCCCTAGTTTAGGATTTGTTCATAGAGTTTAGGAGTTTGGTTGCAACTTCCTGAGTTCTAGTAATGTACTTAATGATGTAATTGCTCATTTGATATGAAGTAGAGTGTACGGAGAGAGTTCTCTTTGTTTTGAGTGCAGTCTCCAGGTGCAGTACTCACCTGTGAGCTGTAACTCCTTTTTCAATTCAAGTCTGATTTTTATCTTGGTATCAGAGCACAGAGTAGGGATAGCCTTATTTTTTTTTTAGGATGCATCATTGATTACAGAACTGTAGTGGCAGCATTTGTAGAATCAGGTGAACTGCAGTAACACCTGAAGATAGGTCTTAGATGACTGATCATCTCTGAGCACAAGAAAGTGTTGGCGTGGTTTCATCGCGAACAATCGTGCCATTTTTGTGCGAAAGGAAGAGCTGGCGCGATTTTTTTAGGAACAGACGCGCCAGTTGGCGCAGTTTTGAGGGTGATAAGCGCGCCAGCGTGCCAGAAAGTGCTATTGGCGCCGAAAATAAGCCTTAATCACGCCAATTTCAGGACACACATCGATTTTGTTTCCAGCGCGGGTATTTCGTTGTCGAAAAGCGCCACCCTCTTTCTCTGTGGAAAGTCTGCAATTTTTTACAGATCGACCTTGCCCGGTGGTGGCACTTTGAAATTTCTAATCTACTCGATGGCAGCAGATCGGATTTGCCCGGTGGTGGTGCATTGGAGTTCCTGATCTACTCGATGGTAACAGATCGGATTTACCTAGTGGTGGCACATCTCGGTGGCAACAGATTGGATTTTCCCGGTAAGTGGCGCATTGGAGTTGTTGATCTACTTGGTGGCAGCAGATCGGACTTGCCCAGTGGTGGCGCATTAGAGTTCCTGATCTACTCGGTGGCAGCAAATCGGATTTGCCTAGTGGTGGCACATTGAAGTTCTTGATCTACTCGGTGGCAGCAGATCGGAATTGCCCGGTGGTGGCGCATTGGAGTTCCTGATCTGTTCGGTGGTAGCAGATCGGATTTTCCTGGTGGTGGCACATTGGAGTTCCTGATTTGTTCGGTGGTATCATATCGGATTTGCCCGGTGGTGGCGCATTGGAGTTCCTGATCTGTTTGGTGGCAGCAGATCGGACTTGCCTAGTGGTAGCTCATTGAAGACTTATTCATCAGAGGATCAGAAATTTTATCAGTCCAATATGAATAATAGTGATGAGTACTCTCTTAAGCCAGAAAAGACGTGGTCTATTATCAAGCCAGTAGATTATTTGCTCAGGGAGCAGCGGCTGTTGTTTATTTTGATAGGAATCGCCATCGCATTGACTTTATTTATCCTTCAACCTGGTTTTTTGGCTTCTAAAGTTAATGAAAATGGAAGGTTTGTACCCGACAAACCTCATCGGGTTGTTTATGAGACTCTTGTTTCTTGGTTTCCTCAGTATCATTCAAGTTTGATGGTGAATTCGAGGGCTAAAGTGTCCCTAGGTTTGAAGAGAAAGTCCCTGCGAGTTGTCGTGACGGGTGGAGCTGGATTTGTTGACAGTCATCTCCTTGACAGGCTCATGGCAAGAGGTGACAGTGTTATTGTTGTCGACAATTTCTTCACAGGAATGAAGGAGAATGTTTTGCATCATTTTGGCAATCTGAGGTTTGAACGGATAAGGCATGATGTTGTGGAACCCTTGTTGTTGGAGGGTGATCAGATCTACCATTTGGCTTGCCCCGCTTCCCCTGTGCATTACAAACAAAATCCTGTGAAGACTATCAAAACTAAAGATGTGGGAATCTTGAACATATCTAGACTTTCCAAGCATGTTGGGGAAAATGTTGAGGTTTGGATTGCGTGAATTTTCAATACATACGGTCCACGAATGTGCCGTGATGATGGTCGGGTTTCAAGTAATTTTTTTGCTCAGGCTTTGCACAAGGAACCTTTGACAGTCTATGGAAATGGGGAACAGACAAGGGGCTTCCAGTTCGATTCTGATCTGGTTGAAGGCCTTATGCGACTTATGGAGGGTGAACATGTTGGTCCTTTCAATCTTGGGAATCCTGGAGAATTTACAATGTTAGAACTAGAACAGGTTGAAGAAGGAAAGGATGACTCTAACAGTGATTTTGGACATTCCATTTCTAATGGAAGAAAACAATAAGGAAGATTAAGAGCAGGAGCAGAAACAAGAAGAAGAAGTAACAGGAAATGTAATCGATAATGCAAGCCCAGAAAAGGCTGAAATAGACAGATTTGAGGTAAGTCCCCTACTGTTATAGACATTTTTGGGCACTGCAACCCCAAGCATGAAATGTCCATAAACCAAAGGCTCCTAAGTCCCTAAAATTTTTGTTTTAACCCCTAAAGGAACAAGGTCAACTGATTACAGCTTCTCCCAGAAGTTCTCCATGAAAAACTGCTCAAAACTAGTCAAAACAGGATCATTTCAAGTACTCCATAGGCAAAGTGCGTTGCATCTCACCTAAGTACACTTTGTGGGTGCGTCGCATTTCAAAAATACCTTCTATGGGGTACGATGGGCGAGATGTGACAAATGGCAGTGTCAATCTGCGAGGTGGAGAGGCATGGAATCTTCCAGAAACTTCTCCTGTGACACTTGCCTCTCTGAATTCGACCAAGGATGAGTAAGAGATCATCAATCTCCAAGTGGAAGAAAGAACTATCAGAGGGAAGACACTAATCAAATCACAAGCTGACTCATCTCCCTTAAAGATATCTATATATGGATCCCTCATCCCAGAGATCCAGAGGCTAGAATTTTGCATCTTGTAAGGAATTGTTGTTGGTTTCTTGAGACAACATCATAGTGTTGGGTGATCTAAGCTTTGTATGAGGTGAAGAAGGGCTTACTTGCTGAGAGGATGATGTTGGGTCAAAACAACTGGTTGTAACTCCCTTTGCTCTTTCTTGATTATCAATAAAAGCTATTCAAGTTTTCCTCCATACTCTTGTGTCATCTATGTTTTATGCACTTGTATGGTCAATTTACATCTGATCCTAGATTGTTTATGATTATAGATCCATGTTATTGTATAGTGTTATGCTACTGTGATCCTACATGTACTCTGTGAAGCTGGGCATACAAGGGAGCAAGTAGCGAGAGACTATCAAGAGAGAGCAGAATCGAACTAGGAGATAAGCGCAAGACAGAGGTTGGTCTTGTTTGTTCTTCTCTCATCTATATTTCATAAATGAAATCTGAAAGTAGCTTTACTTTGTTTGTTTCTAAGGTAGCTACCACACCTTAGTGGGATAAGCAGTTCTGTGTAGATGCATTTCCCTGTAACAAAATGGCGACTCCACTGGGGACCGACTAGGTTGTTTGTTTATCTTCTTTGTTGTTTATTTTATAAACTTACAGACGAAGCCTGAAGTCAAGCCAAGTAGCTTTCGAACTACATTTGCTATTCAAATTCAAAGTAGATAAATGTCGCTTCAGTCAATCTCTGGGATTTGTTTATGAATTAAACAACTGATTCACAAACTCTCTAATTGCCCTCGTGGTAGCTCTTGGAACCTCCTTAGATCTACCCCTGATTGTTGGTTTACTGATTACCATTTGCTCGGCCGAAACCCCTGAAATGAACTGCAAACTGTGACCCGAAACCCAAGCAAAGTCTCGTCTCTGGCCCAGCGCAGGCTTTGTTCTGGGAATCTGAATTTCAGCGCACTTCCCAAGTGTAGTAGGTGCGCTGCATTTCAAGTTCCCTGTGTTGCAGGTGCAATGATCAGACTAGGCATTGTTCCTCAGATTTGGTTTCTGTGTTCATTCTTTTCAGTTCTATTCATGAGTTTTGCTATTTGTAATCAGTATATCTCTGTTTGAAACCCCCTTTCCTTGCTGATATTCCCCCTCCATTGTGCAAAAGAACTGTAAATGTTTTTGTGTATTTGTTGAGTCATTTTCAGTTCTCCTTTGCAAAAAGTAATGTAATAGTACTGTCGTCCCTTGATTTGAAAGTGTCGCAAGTGTCGTTTTTAGTCATAGGAAAGAGTTTGGTTGCTATTGATAGTCGATTACCCTGTTACCATTGTATTTGGTCTGAATTTGTAGTTTTTCTAATGTCAAAAGCAAGTATTCATTTCCAAATCGTAAAGTGTTGTGATTGTCTCCATTTTTTATTTTGAAAAGAAACTTGTTAGTAATTGTCGTTTGAAAAGTAATTCAGATTTGCGCATTAGCTTTCTTTTTACCATTCACATACTAAGAAAGCCGAAAACAAATACATGCATGTGCATTTGCATTTAGACTGTTTGATTGGTTTGATTTAGGACAGTGCATTTAGTGTGTGCTCTTTACTCTTTGTGAAAGAATATTGTCTCTCTTTCCTTAGTAGCTAGGAGTTTCATTGCACAAAGAAGATAAAAGACTGTTTATCATCTTAGATTGCATTTTAGGAATTGTACATCTACATCTCGTGGTGAACCTGAAAGGAAAATTTCTTAAGCAAGATCAACTATAAAATAAATTTAATGAATCTAACAACGCTTTGGAACCTAACGCACAACATCTAGAAGTCTAGGCTAGAGATGTATTCCGGCGTCGTAAAGCCTGGTAACTGTTGTTCTCACTGATGGTTGGGTGATTCCTCCACTTTGAGACGATAAGTGCCAGTACGGACTTGTGCTCCCACGTACCATCGAGTATATTTTGGGAGACCAAAATAGGCTTAATCCTTTATCCATAGGAAGCCGTGTCTGCCGCCCTATCGATCGCAATGCACTGAACACAGCATTCGGGAAGATTGATTTTCGTACCGTAAAAAGTATTCTGCAGTTTTGCGATTGGTTTGGTAATCCCTCTATCTAGATTTCCAGAGCAGTCCCTTTCGTTCCTTTTTAGAATCCTTAACGGAAAAGGTCCATATGAGCACTTGTCACTTCAGGCTCATTAAAAATCGAAGGCGACTAGAGTCATCTTTTGTTTTTTCTCGACTCTTTAAAATTGAAAAAACAAGTTGTGTCAAAGAGTCTAAAATTCATCTAATTCGGAAACATACTTCCCCTTGATTTTTAGTTGATCGAGTAATCTGCAATCGTGGAAGAATGTCAATTGAAACCCCATCGTTCGCGGAGGCTTATGAGTCAACCGTCTTTGTCTCCGGAATTGAAGCTATTACAGACAAGCGAACTCGTTTAACCGGTTCGAAATCTCCTGGTAAAGTTAGAATGAGTGTTCCAACAACATCAGAGACTCTGGTTACTCCAAACATTTCTGGTATCCCTGCCTTTATAGAAGAAGTTCAGCAGCCACCAAAGGACAGTAGTACTGATCCTAGTCTGAAGGTAAACACTTGTATCACTGAACCAGTTCCATCTACAACCGGTTCGAAGAGTGTTGTTCCCCAAACATCTTTCGCTGCAGATTCTATACCTTCTTCGACACCAAAAATATTCTACGGACCTGACGGTCTACCCCTTCCACCTGGTCTGATTGCTATAGAAGAGATTGTGGAAGATCCTCCATCTAGTACTCCATCGCAATTTGGAGTCGGGATCGCTCTGTATCCTTCTTCATCAGAAATTAGTCTACCGCCAGCGGAAGCTCTTGTGGAATCGCTAGGTAATCTTTTGGATAGACTAGAAATGTCTAAACAACCGTCAACATATAGGACTGTGTCGTCTGACACAGCGATGACAGAACTTCTTGCTATCACTCCAACAATGTTCACCGGTATACCATCTGTCCCTACTAGCTCTCAATTGCTAGAAGGAGCCCACTCAGGGGATATTTCGACGGTATGGTCTGTTCCTGTTTGTTCATCCGAAATAATATCCGGAAACTCTTATGTTGAGTCTCAACAAATTGATCCATTTGGAGGTCAGTTTGGGCAGTCCGGCCCTCAAGGGAAAACCATTCCCTTAAGTATCGGATTACCGCCGTATGGGGGCAGTATACCCTTTCATTGTCCCCTCCGGGAGGATAGCCATATGGGAGTTCACAACAAAATTCGGGTTACGCTGGAATTACGTCAAGCGGTTTGGTACCGATACTACCTCAACAACCAAGAGTTGTATATTCGATGCAACAATGTTTACCTATGTCAAGTATACCAACTACGCCAGCTATTGTGACGGTGTCGCAAGTTCAAGCGCTACCTGTTGTATGCCAACCTCAGGTTTCTCAGGTTGTAATGCAACAACTTCTTGACCCTGCAACTCAACCACAATCACCGACTGGTGGAATGACACAAGTTCAAATGGGTACAATCACCCCTCATCTTGGTCAAACAGTTAGTATCAGGCAACAACACATGGCTTCACAACCATGGCTAGTGCAATACCAACAACCGTAGTTCCAACAAGTATACCAAGGTTTTGAGCAACAAATCTTTGCAAATAATGGGCAACCGTATATTCAAAACGGTAAAAATAAACCATTCTACAATGGTCATGCCCACCAACCTTACCAAAGTTACCAGCATCAAATGCATTATGCTGGTATGCAAAAACCAACTGCTCAGGCAATCCCATCTTATCCTGGGTATGCTTCACCTAACCTGAATCAATAGTTACCCTTCGTGGAAACTTTAGAGTTACCTGATTTAAATCGGTTAACAAATGATCCAATCGCTTATGCCCCTTGGTGGCCAGCGATTCCGCATAAACTTCCATCAGATATTCCTAAATTTAATGGAAATCCAAGTGAAGATCTGTCAAATCACGTGATGACCTCTCATCTGTGGTGTTCATCAAACACCCTAAACGATGATTCGATTATGCTTCGCCTTTTTCAGAGGACGTTAACTGGTCCGGTAGCAAAATGGTATATCGAATTGCCCAGAGCTTCATTTGACAACTTCAGTACCCTAGCTACAACCTTTTTAACCCATTTTTAGTTACCGATAAGGTACGAAATGGGAACGGAACTTCTTACCAATTTCAAACAAACAACGGCCACTCACATATCTGATCATATACATGAGTGGCGACGTCATTGTAGAATGGTAAAAACGTATGTTCCTGATCAGCTTTTAGCTTAATGCTTTATTAAGTCATTATTGCCTTCCATCACGGAAGATGTGGCGAAATGGGGAGTCATCATTGAAGAGCAGGTTATCGCTTGTGCACAATATTTGGACTCGATTTACACTCAGTCAGGCACATTCTACGATAAAATACCTGACGCTACTAGACCAGAATTCTCAGTCCCTCCTCCTAAATCAAACAATGACTCTCATGCCGGCGATGGCGTGATTGGCGCAACAGACACAAAATCGACAAAGGCTACATCTAAAAAAGCCCTTAATATTTCCGGTCAAAATGCAAAAGAGGAACTTCTTGCCTCGGAAGTAAGTGTTGTCTCGATAGATAAAGGCAAAGAAACCAAGAAACCAGGGGGCAAGAAGAAAAGCAAAGGGAAGAAGAAGAAACAGGAAGAATCATCACCTGAAAAATCTTCTATAAACCCTCATGGAAATAGGAAACCAAGAAATCCATGCTTTATATGCGATGAGGATCATTGGACTGCAGATTGTCCACACAGAGCTGAGCTTAAAAAATTCTTCAAGAATTCAAAAACCTCGGCAGTATTAACTGATCCGTTTCCAAATCCAGGAACAAATCTGGTTGACAGTGGAAATGCTTCCCCATCTCAAGTGCTGATGTTGTCGGTTTCTAAACAACAAAATGATGCTTTGATATTGACAAGGAACAAATATTATGGGAATCCACAGTTGACGAACAACAAGGATAAAGATCAACCTAGTAGTTCGACAACAACTTCAGCAGAAGTTGCGCCACCAATCATTCCTGAGTTGACAATAAAACCGCCAAAGGGAGTAGTACACAAGTCAACATTTAATCCTCGTGCTAGAGCAACACATCATTATAATATAGTGGAAGATTTGGCCCAATCGCCATCTACTATGTCGGCTCTTGAGGTACTACAAAATTGCCCATCCCAAAAGCAAGCTTTATTATCAGCCATAGGTGGGATAGACCCAAAGGATTCCAATCTTGTATCCTTTGATCATTAAGGATATGATCCTTAGTTACCAGCTCAACTAGCTTTCCTCGTTAAAGTGAAAGCCCTCAACAAAACTGTTCATCGAACGATTATTGATGAGGGGGCATCTACATGTATTACGTCGATGAGTTGCTGGAAAACTTTAGGATCTCCAACCTTGTCGCGATCTTCGACGACACTAAGAGAATTTGACAGACGAACATATACCCCATATGGTATTCTAAGTAACTTGAAGGTGGAACTAGGAGGGAAAACAATAGAAATAGATGTTGAAGTAATCGACAGAAATCACGATTACAACATCTTACTGGGAAGGCCATGGATATATGCAATGGCTGCTGTTGTGTTGACCTATTTTAGGAAGATTGCATTTCCCTTTCAAGGAGGGATTACAATCGTCGATCAACAAAACTTCCTCCCCAATGGTTCTCAAGTTACGGGAATCATTCCAATGATCCATGGAAGCCCCCATTCACTTCAAAATATCGGAGTAGGCCTACTAAAAGACCCTATATTAATGGGAACTTTTGCCCTTCCACCTCCAATCAATTTAGCGGAAGTAGCGTCGGTAGGGACCTGCAATATGATATCTTCAATTAAAAAGACCTCAGCAAACGATATCAACATGGATCATGCGCAGGTATTGCCTCCAAGCCCAACAGAAATATTGTAGCAATCAATGTTCCTAGCATGGGAGGCAAACCCAAATCAACGCTCATCAAGCGTTTGGATAGATAAGTCTAAGGAATATGGCACCCCTTCAGATCCTTGGTCGGGAGTGCATGTCATCGACGAGGGAATTATTCAATCAATGATAATTGAAGGGGCACCATGGGAAGATTACCACCATCGTTCCCTTCTTCCGGATTGTGAAGAAAATACTCCTGATGACCTTTGTCATCCTTCAGTTTTTTATTTTCTATCAAATACTGTAAACACGGTGGATTCCGAGTGAAACTTGTCCAACATTGAAGAGACTACCACCATAAATATCTCAACCAAAACAGATGTTGTAGAGAATATTTATGTTGCCAAATGTTGTTCTCCTTCAGAACTGGAAATATATAATGCTCTTTTTCGCGAATTCAGAGATGTCTTTGCTTGGTCATATAATGAAATGCCAGGCATTGACTCCAGTATCGTTGAACACGAAATCAAGATGTATCCAGATGTCAAACCAGTACGACAACGGCTACGGCAGGTGCACCTAAAGAAAGCCAGTGCCATCAAGGCAGAAGTTGAAAAACTTCTCCATGCTGGTTTCATTTACCCAGTTCCTCTAACCGATTGGGTATCGAATATTGTCCCTGTTATGAAAAAACAAGGAATAATTAGAGTGTGCGTTGATTATAGGGATGTAAATCAAGCTTGTCCAAAAGACAACTACCCTACACCCTTCATCGACCAGATAATTGATGAATGCGGCGGATGTGAAATCTTTTCATTTATGGATGGATTCTCCGGGTATAATCAAATAAATATCTGCCCACAGGACCAGTCAAAGACTGCATTTATTTGTCCGTGGGGCACATTCGCATATCGAAAATTACCCTTTGGTTTAAAGAACGCAGGGGAAACATTTCAGAGGGCAATGAATTATGCCTTCCATGACATCAAAAACATCGTTCAACCATACCTCGATGACCTTCCAGCTCATTCGCGAAAGTGGATTGATCATCCGTAGCATTTAAGAGCGATATTTCTACGTTGCTGACACTACAAGATACGACTCAATCCACACAAATGTGTATTTTGTGTCAGTTCTGGTCGTTTACTTAGCTTTGTAGTCTCGAAAGACAGGATTCGTCTCGACCCATGTAAGGTTCAGGCAATCATAAATTTTCCTCCACCTTCGAATTTGCTTCAGATTCAGAAACTCCAAGGGAAAGCAAACTTTCTGAGGAGGTTCATTCCGAATTACGCCGAACTTGCTAAAGGTTATACGCGTCTTTTGAAAAAGGAAGTACTCTTTGTCTGGGATCAGGTTGCGCAAGCTTCCTTTGATGCTTTAAAAGAATCCCTAATGAAAGCATCATTAATGTACGCTCATAATTATCAAAAATACTTTAACCTGTATCTGGCTGCAGCGGATACAACCATCGCAATGGTTTTAGTTCAAGAAGACAACAGAATTGAACATCCTATATATTATTTAAGTGAGAACTTAAATGATACAGAAAGCAAATATTCTTATGTTGAAAAGCTAGCGCTCGCAGCTGTTCAAGCGATACAGAGATTTTGACACTATATCCTCTTTCGAAAAACTACCATTCTGTCAGATTGCAACCCCATGACTTATATATTGTCGCGACAGTTGCTGGGGGGAAAATATTCAAAATGGATAGCAATTCTACAAGAGTTTGATCTGGAATTTGTAAAATCCAAGTCAAAAAAAGCTCTGGTTTTCGCAGAATTATTATGCGATATCCCATCGTCGTCCAACGATGAAACATCCGAAGAAACGATCGTGGACGAAAATTTGTTTCTGATATCTTCAAGCAATCTGTGATATGGGGATATAATCATTTATCTCCAAACCCAAAAATATAGGCCAAATACCTCTCGCTCCGAACAAAAACGTATTCAATACAAAGCAAAAGACTACATGATCATCTGTGATACACTTTACCGTCGTGGTGTCGATACAGTTCTGAGAAGGTGCCTCACCCATGAGGAGGCCGAAAAAGTCCTGAATGATTGCCATTCAGGCGCATGTGGGGGGCATCAATCCGGTTATGCTACAGCGCAAATTTTTTTACGAGCAGGATACTTCTGGCCAACAATGTTCAAAGATTGCATAACTGCAGTCAGAAGTTGCCATGCTTGTCAAATTTTCGATAGCAAAACCAGAAGACCACCCGCACCTCTGTAGCCAATAGTTGCTGTTGGGCCATTCGCCAAATGGGGCATCGATTTCATGACATGTAACCCCACCGCGACCAGGGGGCATGGGTATATTATAGTCGCAGTTGACTATTTTACCAAATGGGTCGAGCTGATGCTTACATTAGATAATACTGGTGAAACAGCTGCCCTCTTCTTTTTCAATCATGTAGTCGCAAGATTCGGTGTCCCATAGGCTATAGTCACAGATCATGGATCACATTTTCGCAATCACATGATGGTCGAATTAGCTGCCAAATTAGGGTTGTCTCACGACAGCTCTACTCCATATTACCCGCAAGCCAACGGACAAGTTGAAGCAATCAACAAAGTCCTGAAGCACATGCTGCAAAGGATGATTGGAGTTCACAAAAGAAATTGGCACCTAATCCTGTACTTAGCCTTGTGGACTTACCGAACATCGGTAAGGAATGCAACCGAGTTTACACCTTTCCAACTGGTATATGGCCTGGAAGCAGTCTTACTAATCCAGTGTGAAATCTCATCCCTCAAACTCGCAATTGACCTTCTCCCCGGGACTTCAGAAGTGGATGCTCGTTTCTTGGAACTAATCCAATTGGATGAAACTCGTTGTGATGTCGCTTTGGCCAACAAAACCCATAAGAAATGAGTCAAGGCGCAGTTCGACAAGAATGTCAAACCCCGTGTCTTCTCAGAAGGTGACTTGGTCTTGCTTTATGACCAAGAATTCGATAAATTGGGGGCAGGTAAATTCAAGACTTTATGGATGGGCCCATATGTTGTTAAGCGAGTGTTAGCAAAAGGAGCCTATGAGTTAATGGATTATGACGGGATTCCACTGGCACAACCTCGTAACGGGTTATACCTCAAGCGTTACTATGCGTGATTCAGTATAGTAACCTATATGCTTTTGTTATGTTTTTGTTTTCGCTAAAGTATTTGTTTTGGTCAAGTAATCCACTTTTTACATTTATTGCAGATGTCAAACCTATTGGAGTCATGTGTTGGATATGCCGACGGAGCGAGTCGTAGTTCGCAAAACCTATCTTTCGCGGCCTGGGCCATTTTTGATCCAAGCGGCGAGTTAGTAAGTTTCAGAGGGGTATGTATTGGTCGATCAATGAATACCATCAATGAATATAGCGCGTTGATAGAACTTCTCTCTGATGCCACCACACATGGTATACGCCGACTGATTGTCAGGCTAGATTCACAACTCGTCATACTACAACTCAGTGGTATCTACTCTGTCCGAAATCCAGCTATATATCGCATGTTCCTAAGGGTTAAGATTTTGGAAAGGCAATTTGATTTTATTCAATATCAACATATTTCTAGAACCTTAAACACACTAACTGACTCATTGGCAAATTATGTGTTAGATAGACATTTGCAACATTTATAAAAAGAAGCATACCATCAATATTTGCATTTGGATCATGTAACTTAACCAAAATAAAACTTCAAAAATCAAAAATATATATATAACTGTTTATGGTTTACACATAATGTTCTATAACGAAGACAAAATTGGTCAAATGACCCAAAACTCAAAATTCTAGGGGGCACCCTAGTCTAATGGTGCTCGTGATAGCAAGTCATAGCCTGTGCGATCATGCATAAGAGCCGAGTCCATCGTCTTGGCACACCAGTAGTATGTCGCTGCAACCTCAAGGGCAACTCGTTAGTCCTCACATCTGGAATACCGAGAGTGAGGCCCTCGACCTGGTCCTGTAATGTTGTGAGAGTCTCGGCCACATCGAGGTCGCGAAGGATAGCCCTTCCAATAGCCTCTCCTGCTGGGGGGGCAGCTGGCACTCTCAGGCGTACTACTGGTCGAACGGGACCGAAATCTACATGAACACATGAGTTTGATTAGTCTTGATAGAATAAAGCACAAGGACATTATAAAAGAAAAAACGATAAACAGGAATATGGTCAAAGAATTTACCAATGTCACCCCACTGTTCGCCAGCTGGCAGTACTAAATCTGGGCCACCCCGGAAGTCCATACCAGCATATGGATACTCGGAATAAACCATCTCCTGATGATCGAACCACCCGAAGAATGTATCAGAAAAGGAAATTTGAGACTGACCAGCATGCCTAGACATATGGTCGACCCATCCCTGCATACGTGGTTCAGTCGGTGAAGGTAAATCGAGTGCAATATACTACGGCTGCATCAATGGTATCTTTTCCAAGGCAAAGGCAGTCAAGATGGAACCATACCCAAAGTTCTTCAACCTCCCACTCTTCACCTTGGTCAACTGTTCTTTCATCTCAAGAAGTACTGCGTCGCACCAGTTGAACACCTTTGGTTGGAGACATTCCAAGGCATACTGCATATAAGATCGGTTGGCTACATGAAGAGCCGCACCACCGGCCATCCTACCAAAAGTGAAAAAAATAGTCCTGAGGGACCTGTCAGTGACATCACGGATGATGATCTTGCCGTCTTTACTCGGCTGAGATCCCTCTCTGCAATACCGGCGAACATAATCTCTCACAGATTCACCTCCTCGGGCCGAACCTGATAAAGAGATGGGGGCACCCCGCCTCGACAAGCCAGTCAAGAAATAGATGTACACTACAGTCAAGGGGATGGATTTTTCCCTAATCTGGAACACCTGGCTGGTAGGATCCCAAGCATCGAGCAAATACTGCAGCAAGTTAATTTGTTGTCTCATGCTAGAAATACGGAAAAACTTCAGCAAGCCACAGTTCCGTAGTGCGTTTACTGTAACCGGATCATGTAAAGCAAGCATGTCCTCTTCTTCATGTGCACGTTCCTACCATGTAATAGTCATCTTGCTCCAAAAATCTCTGAAAACAAACAAGAGAAGAGTTAGATCCTGATTTTGGTAAGAGACAGGCAAAATTTCCATCAAAAACTGTGCATAAACTTCCTTCCTTGCGCCCATCGCACCTACAGTAGTGTTCTGGGTGCGTTGCATGTCAGTTAGCCAGTAGACAGGCTAACATCCAACGCACCTTTCGATGCACAAGGGGTGCGCTGAAGCCAAGGCGAGTTTTTCAAACCCTAGAGGCTCAGAAAAACCAGGAATCAAGCTCAGAATGCAAAATGGAAAGCATGAAATGAAAGAGCTCAAGTTTAGCTCCTACCTGGTCCAAACGGTGCCGAGAATCATCCACAGAATCTCCCGGAATCAGCTGATAAAAATCAAGGGGGGAAAAGCACCTCCAAAGATCCAATGAACCAAAGTTCAAATGAGATGGTAAAATGAGAGGTAAAAGCACTTTTACATTACTTTTTACGTAGTTCGAGTAAAATATTAGTGTTCTAACTCATTTTTCAAACATATGTTGTTCATTTCTAACTAGTTTGATGAAGCAATTGAAAATGCAGTACAATCTTTGAAAGAACAAAGCTATTTATGGTAAAGTCAAGAAATTACCGTTCAATCGAGCAGTTTTAGCACATAGCTCAAGCTCGTTAAAAAATAAACATAAGTCATGAGCAAATGTTTCTCCCCGCGTTTAAGCTCAATAAAAAATGAATTATTTCCCGGTAAATAACCATCGTGAATGTAGTACTTCAGCCTTTAAAGCCTTGGTCGTGTTCTCATCATCACCTCAACTCTGTATTGGCTGATCATTCACCTCCATTTGATTGTTTACCCCTTTTGAGGAACAGCTGCGAAGAGTGATCCCACTAACCATCCTTGTAGCACTGCCGTGATTGGAAAATTTCAAACCTTACCTGGAATCAGCTGCTACCCAATTTTATCACTCGTTCCTCAAAAGACAAGTCTCCTTTAAGCTCTTTTCAACTGACTCGTAAAATATGAAAAGATTGCCAAGCCATTGGCCTCTCCAGCTCGTTAAAGGGACCGGAAGTGTTATCCCTCCTTTAGATTTTAATCTTTTTGGACTTGAGGATTATTACACAAAAAGATCAAGTGCTTGTTTTGTTCGGCTCGTTAAAAGTATCGAAAATTCATCGCTTCTGTATTGTTTTATACTTTTTCGGACTTAAGGGATTAGATGACGAAAAAGGAATTTTGGAGTTTCCTTTACGTTCCTTTTCAGACTCTCTAAAATTGAAAAGGACCGAGTTATATTTGTCCTTAAACTCGTTAAAACTTAATAGCGACAAACTTGTCCATAGCAGACAAGAACGAGTTTCACTATCGCTAGGCTCGTTAAAACATAGCGATGGGTTTGCCTGTTGTGGGGAAAAATGCCTATGCAGGACGATCCTATCCACCTAAGGTGTGACAGTGCCTTAGCAACAAACATAGACAGCTATTCTAGTATTCTTCCTTTATGAATTAAGAATGAAGAGAGATGGATGGACTAACCGGTGTCTTCCGTTTGTCCCTTGATCCGGTTTCTCTTCTCTTTGGGAGTTCCCAGCTACTTGCCTTCTCGCTCGCCCAGCTTCAAGAGGTTTCTGCAAGATCACAAGAAGAGAACACTACACAAAGACAGAGATTCATATTCATAACTAGTTCAGGATTAGAAATAAACTAAACATACTAATGCAATCATACATCAAAGATACATCAGTATATAGGAGAAACCAAGATAGCTTTATTGATGAATAACAAGGTCCAGGAAGAGATACAACCCAGAGGTCTCCAATCCAGCATCTCCTTCCCAGCAAATGGAATTCCTATCTTCACCCCTTCAAAGCATTAAGCACCCAATGATTCCAATCTCAAACCAACAACAATTCTTTGCAATAACAAAATTCCAACCCCCAGATCTCATGGAGGAGAGATCCATATATAAATGTTTGGAGAGAGGATGAGTCAGCTTGAGATCTAACTAGTGTCCTCTCCCTCTGTCAGTTCTTGATTCCACTTGGAGGTTCTTGCTTCCACTTGGAGATTGGGAACCTCTTACTCATCACTAGTCGAATTCACTGAGGCAAGTGTCATTGAGGAAGATTCTGGAAGCTTCCTGGGTCTTGACACCTCTTGGAATGAACTTGCCATTTGTCAATTCCCGCTCAGCGCACCCTGGTAGTGCTTCTACCTGCGTTGCAGTGCAGGTAGCCAGTGTTGACTTTGCATTTCAGCGCAGACAGCTAGTGGAGCCACTGAATTGATCGTGAATTGACTTGTTTTTGAGCAGTTCCTGGTGGAGAACTTCTGTGAATTGCTGTGGTTTGTTAGCCTTTTTCCTCTAGGGGTAGGAACAACATGTTTAGGGACTTTGGATCCCTTAGATTATGGACATTTCATGCTCAATGCTGTAAGGCACAAAAATGTCTATAACAGTTGCCCCCTAAAGTATGAGGTCGTTTATCGGGTGAAATGCTTTATCAGGAGGATCCGAAGTTCATCCAATGCTGGGAGGAGACCTGTAATAAGATACAATACAATACATTATTTGTCATACTGCTTTCATGATCTAGCTGAGGCGGGCATTCCCATGCTCAGCTTTATAAATTCATTTTTCTGTACATAGAACAGACAATCGTCTGATGGTAGACTAATAATTTTGATAAAATTATCATCCTTTGGGGTAGGATGATTATCTGCTGCAATGATGTACATGTCAATGTCTTTATCTTTCCTGAATATATATCGCAGCCTGGATGGATGAAACTAGATCCGGGGTCTTCAAACTCGTTCGATCTTCACTCTAAGTACAAGTCGATCCATGTGAGAAATGTTCTGAAGTCGAACATGGAAAGACATCGCTTGATTACCAGTCAATGAGGTAAACCGTTAACAAGCGCGAGAGGAATCACCGATAATGATGATGACCCTCAAGGTACTGCAGTACAATTCATGTGGTGTGAATAAAGGACTTGGCGTCGAACACTATGCAAAATATTTCGGTCGAAGGTCCTTGATGTATACCTGTCGCCGGAAGTGAGAAACTTGCCATTGAGGCATGCAAGCTTCAAAGTACTGAAGGGGTTGTTCCTAGATCAACTTCTTGGATAATGAGCTGATGTCGACAAGAAGCGATCCGTCAAAGGAGGGCCTTAATGAATCCCACATCAGTGACACGGAATGGAGCAAATGATTTTGATGGAGGTGAAAACGATCTGATGACATATGATTCAGGGTGGCGGTCATGAAAGGATGAAGGATAATGTACGACAGTGGATGGGACACGGTTGACTTTTCTGAATGACTTCTCTTAAACATATGGCGACACAGATGCGATGGACCGGTGGCATTACCCCAAATATGGATGGTATGGCGAGACCATGGTGATGTGACCGGCAAATGAAACAACCCAACCCAATTGTGGTACGGAGGAAAAGTGTCATGTTCAAGAGTGACTTGCTACCATCAAAGTTTTCTTGAGTTTCTCCCAATTTTTCCCCAGTCATTGCTAACCAGTACCTCTTTATTTTTGTCAAGCTTGAGGAGGATAACATATGCTTGTTCTATAACCTGCCCTTCGGGCAAGCCCATCGCTATGTTTTAACGAGCCTAGCGATAGTGAAACTCGTTCTCGTCTAAAGACAAGTTTGTCGCTATTTAATGATTTTAACGAGTCTAACGACAAAGATAACTCGGTCCTTTTCATTTTTAGAGAGTCTGAAAAGGTACATAAAGTTAACTCCAAAAGTCCTTTTTCATCATCTAATCCCTTAAGTCCGAAAAAGTATAAAACAATACAGAAGGGATGAGTTTTCGATATTTTTAACGAGCAGAACAAAACAAGAGCTCGATCTTTTTGTGCAATAATCCCTCAGGTCCAACAAGATTAAAATCTAGAGGAGGGATAGCTCTTTCGGTCACTTTAACGAGCTGGAAGGCCAAAACTCGGCAATCTTTTCATATTTTACGAGTCAGATGAAAAGAGCTTAAAGAAGACTCGTCTTTTGAGGAACGAGTGATGAAACGGGTTAGCAGCTGATTCCAGGTATGGGTTGGAATTTTCCAATCACGGCAGTGTCACAAGGATGGCTAGTGAAATCACTCTTCGCAGCTGTTCCTCAAAATGGGTAAACAATCATATGGAGGTGAACGATCGGCCAATGGAAAAGTGGAGGTGACGGTGCAAACACGACCAAGGCTTTAATGGCTGATGATATTACATTCACTGTGGTTATTTACCGGGATAGTTCATTTTTTAACGAGCTTAAACGCGGATTGAAACACTTGCTCGGCCTTATGTTTATTTTTTAACGAGTATGAACTATGAGCTAAAACTGCTCGGATCTTGCGTTTATTTTTTAACGAGCATGAACTGTGTGCTAAAACTGCTCGAATAATCCAGTCACATGATAAGAATGTCTCATTGTAAAACGGCAATATTTAGATTTTGCCCCACATCCTTTCTTTATGCAAGTTCAGAAACGACTAATCCTACGAGTTTAAAGGGTTAGACCTACAGGTTTAAAGGGAAGGACCTAAAAATTTAAAAAATAAATAGTCGCTCCTTGCTTGCACTCCAAAAGGTTTGCATGCCCCCAGGTATAAAGTATGATTTCAAGGTTACCCCTCAATTTGCAAATAAAACATTTGTTTTACTAGGAAAGGCCTACCTCTTTCAGGTTACCCAAAGATTGTTTCATTAGTCTTTCAAACAAAACACTTCTTCAGCGGTGTCTACCGAGATAGACAAAGGTGAATGACCTTAGTGCCAAACACGTAACTTTGACAAAAGAATCTTATTCTAGAATAACCCCTCTCCAGCAAGGGCGGGGTACAGACTAGTCATATTCTTCCGCGGAAACCTACTCTATACCCAAAGTTTTCCTGCCGAAGCAGACCAGGACACATGCCCCCTGGGTTCCAGTGATATCCTCCTGGATTACTCGCGCTCATCAGGAGGACGGACCGTGGGTTGAGACATTTCTTGCGTGAAGAGACCATTTAGGGATGGTATATGACTATTTGCGATGCGTGATCCGGGAAATGAAAGCTGGTCCACGAGCTTGACCACTCTTCCTTCGTGTGGAAAACACATTACTCTAAAGAGTGAGGAGATGATGGCTCCCATGCAATATATATAGTGTCGTCCAAGGAGTAGGTTATAATCCAAGGGTCCTTGAACGACCATCACGTTCATTTGAATGGTCTTCCCTTTCAATGTAATGGGCACATTGGGGAGGATCCCTAAAGGTCGACTGGTTCCTTTATCAAAGCCTGTCAGATTTCTCATTTCAGGAAAAAGCGCTGGCGAACCAAGCGCTTTCCAAGCAATAGAGGAAAGGATACTCACAGATGCCCCCTCATCAATGATGGTGCCAGCCATTACCATTCTGTATATTTGAACGATAATTCTGAATGGTATGCTTGCTGGCAAACGGGGTCTGCCTAGTTGGTTCCAGTCGAACGAGACAACTAGGTTGCTTGGTGGTGGGACCGAATAGACGGCCGGGTATGACTCTGACGAAGTTCCTTCCTGCGATAAAGGAATGGGCAAATTGCCCCCTTGTTCGTCGGAGTCTGTGTTAATGAAGAGAATTTGGACGGTGTCGTCTTTATTCTCCTCTATGATGGTATCATTCGAAGATAGAGCCTCTGAAGGCAAAACCGGGTCAACTGCCGCCTCAACCTTTTGACTTTCGTCAGGTATGGATTCAGACGGTTCATCTTCAATGATAGGTGCTTCGGCTGACCACCTGAGCGGGCCAGCCGGGTTCTCAACTGGTGAAGGACTTGGCAGGAGTTTTTGATATCCAGGAGGAAGTTGCGCTCGTAAAATCGGGCGATCTTCCAAAACTCTTTTAGCCTCATCTAAGAAGGGACAACGGTGGATGGTATGGTCGCCTTCACACAGTTTGCAGGGAAATCTAGCTTTCCCTCTCTGTCCTGTGACTTCACTTTCACTAGTTGACGGTGAGCTGTCAACATGGCTATCAGTGGTTGACGCCACTGAATTGTGCAAACGGGGAGACCAGTCCCTTAGTATTCGAGGGATGCAGGGACAATCTATGTGGAAGTGGTCTCCCTTGCATATGACACATGGCGATTTAGGCCTAGTCAGTGCGGTGTGTGGATTTTTGTCAGACGACACTTGTTTGCCCCCAGTCGATTTTGGCTCCTTCTTCTTCTTCTTCTCTTTCTTCTTCTTTTCCTTCTTCTCCTTAGGAACTTGGTTTTTTGTTTTACTAGTTCCGTCAAGTGAAGAGGAAGGAGGAGAGGAAGAATTAGATGAAGTAGAAGGCTGGTGGGCAACTCTGGTCTGGTCTAACTGTTGATTCGACTGTTCAGGAATAGTGGTGTTTTGAACAACATTGGTTGAGAAGAGCCAGACCGGCAAGCCAATTGTCAGTCCTGGAAGCGATAATGTGGCCATATGGGGCGCACCAACATCTCCCCAAGAGGAGAAGGGACTAGGATTTCCACCAAGGGGAATTCCTTGGTTGGTGTGCTCCATTTTCTCAACCTAAAGATCAACGCAGGAAGAAGGGGTGATTGTTCCGTTTAAAATAAATTTTAACGACGCTTTAGACACAACTTGCTTTTTCAATTTTAAAGAGTCGAGAAAAAGCTAAAGATGACTCTAGTCTCCTTCGATGTTTTAACGAGCCCGAAGTGACAAATGCTCGGATGGACTTTTTCCGTTATAGAGTCTGAAAAAGGCCAAAAGGAACTGCTCTGGAGTTCTAGGTAGAGGGTGTGCCAAACTTTTCGCAAAACTGCAGAATACTTTTTAAGGTACGGGCGGTCGATCTTCCTGAATGCTGTGTTCAGTGCATTGCGATCAGTAGGGTGGCCGACACGGCTTCCTAAGGATAAAGGTTTTATGCCTATAGGGGTCTCCCAATATATACGCTACGGTACATGGGAGCACAATCTGTACTGGCGCTATCGTCCCTCAGGAGGAATCACCCACCATCAACGAGATCGACAGTCACCAGGCTTTACGACGTCGGAACACGTCTCTAGCCTAGACCTCTATGTTGTGCGTTATGTTGCAAAGCGTTGTTAAGTTCATTCAATTTATTTTAGGTTGATCTTTTTAGAAGTTTGCCTTTTGAGGTTCACCACGAGATGTATGATACAATTCCTAAATGCAATCTAAAGATGATAAGCAAGCTTTATATCTTTTCAACTTATGAAAATCCTAGCTACAAAGGGAAAAGAAAGACACCTTCTTTTCTCAAAGAGCAATCAGCACACTCTAATGCACTTTTCATAAATCAAACATGCAAACTATCAAAATACAAATGCACAATGCAGGTGTTTGTTTTCCGCTCTCTTAGTATTGATGCCTACAAAGAAAGCTTTTTGTACAACTTTGAATTTTGCTTTTAAATGACAAATACAAACAAGTTTACTTTTTCCAAAATCAGAGAGGGTAGAAGAGATTACAACACTTAACGATTTCCGAAATGAATACTTGTTTTCGACACTTAAAAGAGACAAACTCAAACCAAAAGCAAAAGTAAATGTATAATCAACTGTAAACAGCCAATGAACTCTCTCCTAAGATCACAATCAACAGATCTGAATCAAGGGCTACAGGATGACTATTTCACTTTGCAAAGGAAAACTGTAAATGACGCCATAAACACATAAAAACACTCACAGTCGTTTTTTACAAAAGGAGGCAGAATTTAAGCAGAGAAAAGGAGTTATCAGACTGGTACCTATTCTGGTTACAGGCTGCAAAAATCAGAGATCAAAACAAGGCCAAACAGATCAGAGAACCCCAGCTGCACAAGGCCTAACTGGATCAGCGCACCCTCAACACAGGGGTTTTGACATTCAGCGCAAGTAGCCTTCACGGGACCTGCGTTGAAATGCAGAACCTCTTCACAGGGTCTGCGCTGAAGGAGAAACGAGAGTTTCTCACTGGGTTCTGGGTCACAGTTTGCTTATTAATCTACGGTTTCAGGCCAAACCAAAGCAACAAACAAGGTACAATCAAAGGGATGCTTTGAGGGAGTACTAAGATCTATCACAAAGGATCATCAAATCATTTGTGAGTCCATTGTTCAGATCATAGACAAATCCAGTGATTGGATCAAAGCAGCAGTTGTCTACTTTGCATCTGAGAATAGCAGATGCAGTTCAATTGTTGTTGTTGAGTCTATGAAACAAACAATGATAGAAACACAAACAAAATGACTAAACAGATCTCCCCAGCGGAGTCACCAATTTGTTGTGGGGAAAAATGCCTATGCAGGACGATCCTATCCACCTAAGGTGTGACAGTGCCTTAGCAACAAACAGAGACAGCTATTCTAGTATTCTTCCTTTATGAATTAAGAATGAAGAGAGATGGATGGACTAACCGGTGTCTTCCATTTGTCCCTCAATCCGGTTTCTCTTCTCTTTGGGAGTTCCCAGCTACTTGCCTTCTCGCTCGCCCAGCTTCAAGAGGTTTCTGCAAGATCACAAGAAGAAAACACTACACAAAGACAGAGATTCATATTCATAACTAGTTTAGGAATAGAAATAAACTAAACATACTAATGCAATCATACATCAAAGATACATCAGTATATAGGAGAAACCAAGATAGATTTATTGATGAATAACAAGGTTCAGGAAGAGATACAACCCAGAGGGCTCCAATCCAGCATCTCCTTCCCAGCAAATGGAATTCCTATCTTCACCCCTTCAAAGCATTAAGCACCCAATGATTCCAATCTCAAACCAACAGCAATTCTTTGCAATAACAAAATTCCAACCCCCAGATCTCATGGAGGAGAGATCCATATATAGATGTTTGGAGAGAGGATGAGTCAGCTTGAGATCTGACTAGTGTCCTCTCCCTCTGTCAGTTCTTAATTCCACTTGGAGGTTCTTGCTTCCACTTGGAGATTGGGAACCTCTTACTCATCACTAGTCGAATTCACTGAGGCAAGTGTCATTGAGGAAGATTCTGGAAGCTTCCTGGGTCTTGACACCTCTTGGAATGAACTTGCCATTTGTCAATTCCCGCTCAGCGCACCCTGGTAGTGCTTCTACCTGCGTTGCAATGCAGGTAGCCAGTGTTGACTTTGCATTTCAGCGCAGACAACTAGTGGAGCCACTGAATTGATCGTGAATTGACTTGTTTTTGAGCAGTTCCTGGTGGAGAACTTCTGTGAATTGCTGTGGTTTGTTAGCCTTGTTCCTCTAGGGGTAGGAACAACATGTTTAGGGACTTTGGATCCCTTAGATTATGGACATTTCATGCTCAATGCTGTAAGGCACAAAAATGTCTATAACATTGCCCAAAGGGAAAATTATAGAACAAGAATATGTTATCCTCCTCAAGCTTGACAAAAATAAAGAGGTACTGGTTAGCAATGACTGGGGAAAAATTGGGAAGAAAAATTGAAGAAACTTTGTTGGTAGCAAGTCGCTCTTGAACATGACACTTTCACTCCGCATCCAAGTCGGGTTGGGTTGTTTCATTCACCGGTCACATCACCATGGTCCCATCACACCATCCACATTTGGGGTTAATGCTACCAATCCCTCACGTCAGTGTCGCCGATATGTTCAAGAGAAGTCATTCAGAGAATTCACCTGTGTCTCACCCGCTACAATACATTTACACTCCATTCTTTCATGACTGCCACCCTGAACCTTATGTCATCAGATCGTTTTCACCTCCATTAAAATCATTTGCTCCGTTCTGTGTCATTGATGTGGGATTCATTAAGGCCTTCCTATGACGAATCGCTTCTTGTCGACATCAGCTCATTATCCAAGAAGTCGATCTAGGAACACCCCGTTTAGTACTTTGAAGCTTGCATGCCTCAATGGCAAGTTTCTCACTTTCTGCGACAGGTTTACATCAATGACCTTCAACCGAAAGATTTTGCGTGGTGTTCGACACCAAGTCCTTTATTCACACGACATGAATTGTACTGGAGTACCTTGAGGGTCATTATCATTATCGATGATTCCTCTCGTGCCTGTTAATAGCTTACATCATTGGCTGGTAATCAGGCGATGTCTTTCCATGTTCGACTCCAGAACATCTCTCACATGGATAGACTTGTACTTCGAGTGAAGATCGAACGAGATTGAAGACCCCGGATCTAGTTTCATCCATCTGGGATGCAATATATATTCAAGGAAATAAGGACATCAAATTTACATCATTGTTGCATAGATAATCATCCAATCAAAGGGATGATGGCTCTACCAGAATCATCAGTCTACACTCAGACGATTTTCTGTCCTATGTACATGAAAATGAATTTATAAAGCTGAGCATGGGAATGCCCACCTTAGCTAGATCATGAAAATATTATGAAGATAATGTATTGTATTGTATCTTATTACAGGTCTCCTCCCAGCTTGAAAGAACTTCGGATCCTCATAATAAAGCATTTCACCCGACATCAAAAGATTAACGACCTCATGCTTTAGGGGGCAACTGTTATAGACATTTTGGGCACTACAACCCCAAGCATGAAATGTCCATAAACCAAGGGCTCCTAAGTCCCTAAAAGTGTTGTTTTAACCCCTAAAGGAACAAGGTCAACTGATTACAGCTTCTCCCAGAAGTTCTCCATGACAAACTGCTCAAAACTGGTCAAAACAGGATCATTTCAGCTGCTCCATAGGCAAAGTGCGTTGCATCTCACCTAAGTACACTATGTGGGTGCATTGCATTTCAAAAATCCCTTGTATGGGGTGCGATGGGCGAGAAGTGACAAATGGCAGTGTCAATCCGCGAGGTGGAGAGGCATGGAATCTTCCAGAAACTTCTCCTGTGACACTTGCCTCTCTGAATTCGACCAAGGATGAGTAAGAGATCATCAATCTCCAAGTGGAAGCAAGAACTATCAGAGGGAAGACACTAATCAAATCACAAGCTGACTCATCTCCCTTACAGATACCTATATATGGATGCCTCATCCCAGAGATCCAGAGGTTGGAATTTTGCATCTTGTAAGGAATTGCTGTTGGTTTCTTGAGACAACATCATAGTGTTGGGTGATCTAAGATTTGTATGAGGTGAAGAAGGGCTTACTTGCTGAGAGGATGATGCTGGGTCAGAACAACTGGTTGTAACTCCCTTGGCTCTTTCTTGATTATCAATAAAAGCTATTTAAGTTTTCCTCCATACTCTTGTGTCATCTATGTTTTATGCATTTGTATGGTCAATTTACATATGATCCTAGATTGTTTATGATTATAGACCCATTTTCTTGTATAGTGTTATGCTACTGTGATCCTATAGGTACTCTGTGAAGCTGAGCATACAAGGGAGCAAGTAGCGAGAGACTATCAAGAGATAGAAGAATCGAACTAGGAGATAAGCGCAAGGCAGAGGTTAGTCTTCTTTGTTCTTCTCTCATCTAAATTTCATAAAGGAAAAACGAAAGTAGCTTTACTTTGTTTGTTTCTAAGGTAGCTACCACACCTTAGTGGGATAAGCAGTTCTGTGTAGACACTTTTCCCTGTAACACCTACCAAGGAGATGAAGTAGGAATACTCGATTACCTTCTAAATTGAAAGAGTATGCATTAATGTCAAAGTTTTTAAACATTGTAGAACCTACAAATTATGAGGAAGCAAGTAAATCTGATGCATGGAGGGCTGCAATGTATGAGGAAATAGAATCAATAAACAGAAACCATACTTGGGATTTGGTTGAATTTCCTGAAGGTAAAACCCCCATAGGATGCAAATGGCTGTATAAACCAAAAATAAATGTAGATGGGAGTATAAAGAAACTTAAAGCTAGACTGGTAGCAAAGGGTTACTCACAGAAAGAGGGAATAGATTTCAATGACACCTTTGCTCCTATAGCCAAATTAAACACCATTAGAATGCTAATTTCCTTAGCAACAAAACACAAATGGCAGCTACACCAGCTAGATATGAAGTCTGCATTTCTGAATGGTGACTTGAAGGAAGAAATTTATTTAGTACAGCCTGAAGGTTTTGTGAAAAAGGGGCAGGAACATCTTGTGTGTAAATGGAAAAAGGTATTTTATCATTTAAAACATGCACCTAGGTCGTGGTATGAGAAAATTGACTCATTTTTTATTTAGCATGGCTTTCATAAGAGCTTGAATGATCCAAATCTGTATACCAAGTTTAATAAACAGAGGCAAATTATTTTCATTTCTTTGTATGTAGATGATATGATTGTAACAGGGAATGCTAACAATCTGATCAAAGAAATCAGATGTCACAAGTGTATGAGATGGAAAGACTCTGGACAAACCTTTCTTACTCAAGGGAAGTATGCCAGAAGCTTGCTGGAAAGGTTCAGAATGGAGCAGTGCAGATCAGCAGCAACACTATTACAGCAGAACTTAAAGTTGAGCAGTGACGATGGTACTAAAGAGGTGGATGCTACCATGTACAGACAGCTAGTTGGCAATTTGATATATCTGACTACAACTAGACCAGATTTGGCATATTCTGTTAGTGTGTTGAGCCAGTTCATGTCAAAACCACTCGAAAGTCACTGGGTCGCAGCAAAAAGTGTGTTGAGGTATCTTAGTGGTACTAGTAATTATGGCATTTTGTACACTGACACTTCTGATGTTATTCTAGCAGGTTTTTCAGATTCCGATTGGGCAGGTAACTTGGATGATCAAAGATCTATCACAGGTTACGCATTCAGCATTGGATCCGGGGTCATAGCATGGAGCAGCAAAAAGCAGAGCACTGTAGCTCTGTTTCATTGAGAGAAACTATAGTCAAAAGAGATATGCGTTGAATATTGTAAACCTTGGGATAACATGGCTGATATTTTTACTAAGCCTTTTGGGCGTGTAAAGTTTGAATTGTTTAGAGGGATGCTAGGAGTTCAGGATAATCCTTTCTCCATTAAGGGGGGAGTTGAAAATAATTAATATTATTTTGTATTAATGGAGAAATAGTTACACAAGTTGTAACGTATCTCCTTAGTTTAGGATTTGTTCCTAGAGTTTAGGAGTTTTGTTGCAACTTCCTGAGTTCTAGTAATGTACTTAATGATGTAATTGCTCATTTGATATGAAGTAGAGTGTACGAAGAGAGTTCTCTTTGTTTTAAGTGCAGTCTCCAGGTGCAGTACTCACCTGTGAGCTGTAACTCCTTCTTTTTCAATTCAAGTCTGATTTTTATCTACTAATCCAACATCTCCTCTGTCAAAACACCATTTCCAAACCTCGAATTCCCTCCTGAGGCTGAAATTCCCCACACGACTACTAAGGAAAATGGGAAATGTATTGGTCACTACATTCCATTCTGACATTGAAGTTCAACATGTACTTGCTTCTCTTAGAAACTGCATATACGTGTAGTCTAACCAGGCCGAGGAGTGGTTCAGAAAGTTATGGAAATTTTGGTGGAAAAAAATCTAGCTAGGAATTTTTTAAATCCAAATTATAGTTGTTAAAACTTCAAAATTTTATGTGTTTTAGACGTTTTTGATGGTGCTGAATCCATTTCCACCATGAAAAAACGATTCAAACACTGCCTCTACAAAATTTTTGGAATTTTTTTGCCCGGAGTCCAACCACTTTTACGAGTCAAAACAATCTACCTTTGCCTCCACCTCGTTGTAATGTCTCGGACCAATTGGTTGCTGGAGGATAACACCTTCACTGGTCCCCTGTTCCCTTAGGCTAACAATAAGGAGAATTTTGGAATAAAAGGGGCAAAAAAGGGAATTTTTCTAAACAATCAAGGAAGATGTGGCATTTTCCAGTGGTATTTATGATGGTATTCCAGTACATTGTATTTGACAGTAAATTCCAGAAACTTGAGAAGAAGGACAAATGGGAAGCTATAAAGGAAGAAATGAGGAGAAAGGAAGACAGGGAATTTGGATATTCTTCATTGTTATTTATAAAGCTCGAGCAAGTTTTCAAGCGAGGATTTCAGGTGAGATCCTTAGTTTGTCTTCGGTGGGATTCGATCTCACCCAGTCGGAAACCTAATTTCGATGGTATTGATGATCACCCTGCTGGTCAATTTCTGTCTCTTTCCTACAAGCGTTTCTAGATTGACAGTCTCCAGGGTTCATTCCGTGTTCAGTCACTGTTGTGAAGAGGACTACATTGCTAATATCATGTTGTGGATGTGAAGGCCGACATCTGGAGTGAATCGGTGGTTGTGAGGGCCAACAACTTGAGCGTTGGAATGGGTCTTGCAGGCGCAGTGACTAGGTGTGATGTTTAGGTAAATAACCGAGAGTTGTGAGCATATCGACCAGACATAACTACTTTTCCAAACAAAGTTGGTGGGACGTGTAAGTGAGAATCATAACAGTTGAGGTTGTAGGCACATCGGTGAATGAGAGGAGAGACCCCAGGTACAGCGATATGAACTGGAGAAGTGATCACCAATAGAGCAGTGGGTTGTGGGCACGTCAACTAGGCAAACGTGTGTGTGATCGAGTTGTAGAGTGAAGTCAGACATCACCACAGACCCGCCCAAATTGCCATCTTATCCGTTGAATGCATCACCAACTGAGGGAGCGCCATTAAACCAAGCAAAAGCACCAGGGTCAGAGACTGGAGAAATGCGATCATGGACCACCAAGGACATCCGCCGAGCAGCTAACTGAATAGCGCTTAAAGTCACAACGAGATTTTCCACCTGCATTTTATAGAGAACCAAGTCCGCAGAACTGTAAGCTAATCTACATCGTGACGCCCATTTGTGGACTTTTCATAGCAAGAATCAGTGGAATATCAATGTAAATTTCCTGTACATTTCAGCCCATGTGAAGGTGTTTGAACATAATTTTCTTGAAAATAATCTTGTGGCAGATACAATTTGATGAAGCAGGTATTAGACTGTATAGTGTCTTATTCCCGAGGAAGGAGAATGAGGTAACATTATATAATTAAATATAATTATGCATTATTTGATAATGTAATAAGTTGAATTTCTAATCCATTAGCATTGAGAAGGATAAAGTTCAGAGCCTATCATAATTTAGGTTTCACAAGTTCAATTGTTTTTTATTTCAACCATTACCATCTTGTTTGTATTACTTTACCTTGATCATGTTAATTCCTTTTCATTATTTTCTGTGTTGCCATTTTATGCCTGTTGTGTTGCTTGTTGGAGAATAATTTGCTAAAATTATTGTATCACTGACTTTTATATCTTTACATACTTTTTTAATAGCAAGAAATATATTCAGGTCAAAACATAGATATTAAGATTTTTTTTAATATTCAAAAAATGAAATTGAAATCAAATTTTTTGAATGAGATTTGGCTTACTTAAAATAGACCAGAATAGCACTCAATAATTTTCACTCTCTGAAATAGAATATTTATGGATATTAGAAAAATGGGTGTAACTCCAAAAATGTATTTCTAGAGAAGGGATGGACATTTTAATTTAGATTTGATTTACCATAAATGGTAGTCTGTGATGATAGTCTGTGATGATAGGAATAAGAAGAGCTTAAGAGATAAATTATTAATTAGCAACAAAAAACACATATATCATGCAGTACACATTGATATACAATTTACTTTGGAAAACCTTTATAGGAAAAACCAAGCAAAGTTATCTATGTGCCCTTGAGCAAGGCCAACCAAGTCTCCAAGCCCAATACAATGGAGTATCCCAAGCCTTTCTAAAGGCTTAATTACATCAAAATCTAGGTGCTACCAAAACCATGGCTCAAAATGCACATTGACATACAATTTATTTTGGAAAACCCTTATAAAAAAAAACAAGCAAAGTTATCTTTGTACACTTGAGCGAGGCCAACCAAGTCTCCACACCCATTACAATGGAGGACAACCAATTCTCCATGCCCATTACAATGGAGTATCCCAAGCCTTTCTAAAGACTTAATTACATAGAATCTAGGGGCTACCAAAACCATGACTCAAAATTCACCACTGTTGACTTTAATACAATGACTCATATACCAATTTAAAGTTAACCTAACATTCCCTTCTTTAAAAGATTCACTACATCAAAAACCCATAGGCACAAAACCATGGAATGGAATCCACCATTTTTTTACATTAACATAATGATTCATTTACCAAGTCAATGTTAACTAGTGTACTCTCCCCTTTAAACTTGACTTATCCATGTCTTATCCTTCTCAAAGTTCAGAACGAAGGTATCTTGGAATCTCGCATGCTTCCCCATATTTTGAGTATAGACTTTATCAATAATTTGTACATGTGACATCATCACCAGCCAAAGAAATTGCACCATTTAACTGCATTAGTGATTTTTTCATTGTCTCGACATTCTACAAAGAAATTTGTAGTGGAGAAGAGAATCTATCTTTGTTAGTAATTATTCCTATAGTTGCAACAAACCCTAAGATGACATAGAGTGCTTCTCGAAATAAGTGGGACACGTTTAGTAGGGAATGAAAAAAACATCAATCCAAACGTATATCAGTGTTCCATGGCTTCTTCTTAAAATCACTTCCTAGATGGTTAAATGGAATGTAGATACTAGTTTTTCATGGCTTCTTCTTAAAATCACTTCCTAGATGGTTAAATGGAATGTAGATACTAGTTTTTAATGGCTTCTTCTTAAAATCACTTCCTAGATGGTTAAATATAATTATGCATTATTTGATAATGTAATAAGTTGAATTTCTAATCCATTAGCATTGAGAAGGATAAAGTTCAGAGTTTATCATAATTTAGGTTTCACAAGTTCAATTGTTTTTTATTTCAACCATTACCATATTGTTTGTATTACTTTACCTTGATCATGTTAATTCCTTTTTATTATTTTCTGTGTTGCCATTTTATGCCTGTTGTGTTGCTTGTTGGAGAATAATTTGCTAAAATTATTGTATTACTAACTTTTATATCTTTACATACTTTTTTAATAGCAAGAAATATATTCAGGTCAAAACATAGATATTAAGATGTTTTTTAATATTCAAAAAATGAAATTGAAATCAAATTTTTTGAATGAGATTTGGCTTACTTAAAATAGACGAGAATAGCACTCGAATAATTTTCACTATTTGAAATAGAATATTTATGGATATTAGAAAAATGGATGTAACTCCAAAAATGTATTTCTAGAGAAGGGATGGACATTTTAATTTAGATTTGATTTACCATGAACGATAGTCTGTGTTGATAGGAATAAGAAGATCTTAAGAGATAAATTATTAATTAGCAACAAAAAAACACATATATCATGTAGTACACATTGATATACAATTTACTTTGGAAAACCTTTATAGGAAAAACCAAGCAAAGTTATCTGTGTACCCTTGAGCAAGGCCAACCAAGTCTCTAAGCCCACTACAATAGAGTATCCCAAGCCTTTCTAAAGGCTTAATTACATCAAAATCTAGGGGCTACCAAAACCATGGCTCAAAATGCACATTGACATACAATTTATTTTGGAAAACCCTTATAAAAAAAAACAAGCAAAGTTATCTTTGTACACTTGAGTGAGGCCAACCAAGTCTCCACACCCATTACAATGGAGGACAACCAATTCTCCATGCCCATTACAATGGAGTATCCCAAGCCTTTCTAAAGACTTAATTACATGGAATCTAGGGGCTACCAAAACCATGACTCAAAATTCACCACTGTTGACTTTAATACAATGACTCATATACCAATTTAAGGTTAACCTAACATTCCCTTCTTTAAAAGATTCACTACATCAAACACCCATAGGCACAAAACCATGGAATGGAATCCACCATTTTTTTACATTAACATAATGATTCATTTACCAAGCCAACGTTAACTAGTGTACTCTCCCCTTTAAACTTGACTTATCCATGTCTTATCCTTCTCAAAGTTTAGAATGAAGGTATCTTGGAATCTCGCATGCTTCCCCATCTTTTGAGTATAGACTTTATCAATAATTTGTACATGTGACATCATCACCAGCCAAAGAAATTGCACCATTTAATTTCATTAGTGATTTTTTCATTGTCTCGACATTCTACAAAGAAATTTGTAGTGGAGAAGAGAATCTATCTTTGTTAGTAATTATTCCTATAGTTGCAACAAACCCTAAGATGACATAGAGTGCTTCTAGAAATAAGTGGGACTCGTTTAGCAGGGAATGAACAAAACGTCAATCCAAACGTATATCAGTGTTTCATGGCTTCTTCTTAAAATCACTTCCTAGATGGTTAAATGGAGTGTAGATACTAGTTTTTCATGGCTTTTTCTTAAAATCACTTCCTAGATGGTTAAATGGAATGCAGATACTAGTTGTACAATTGTATCATTGAAGGATATTACCCACTTCATTTCCTAAATAATAAGGGGCCTAAATATTAAGGGGCTTGGTGTGGACTGTTTGACAATTGGAACTTCATCTCACTAACTAGAGAAATTGCAGAAGTTAATTACCTTGGTGTAGAGGTATTTTAATTTTTAACATTTATTATATGACATTTACTTGTGGTAAACACTATTGTACAATGTTATATACATTTCATCCTTGCTAGTTGACTCAAAACGTACTGTCTCACGTTGCAAATGTTGTAGGAGGGAGAAACTTATTTTGTGGAGCTTCATGGGTGTGATCTACAGGTCTCGATAGAGATTCTCCATATCAGATAGGGTTATGTAAAATCGTTTCCCTCTATTCTCGTTTTTTTTGTGTTTTTTTTATAGATAGTTATATTTTGAAGTCATTTTTTGTTTTATATTGATTTAATTTCATTTTGTTATGAATTTTGATTTTTATTATAAAATTTTCAAAAAATACATAATACGTGTTAAAGTATCAACAATCTAAGATCTTGTTTGAGACACGCTATGATATTTTTTATTTGTGTTTTATCACATATAGTTGTATATAAAACATATTATTGCTAGTTAAATGAGATGCACGGATTGTATCTTTGATTTTTCCAAGAAGCTGATAAAATTAAATTTAAATTCTCTGTAGCCCAATATTTTGAAGGATATTGATGCATGCATTTGAATTTTGACATTGTTACATCCCTTGATGGCACTTAGACCTATATTCTTTTAGAAAGTTGTCCAATTACATGTAATTGAACCCATAACCTTGCACTTGGAATCTTTTATTGATTGAGACTTCAAAATGTTATCTTTGGTGTCATTGTTCAAAGGGTATTCATATTCTTTGTTTGTGCATCAATGTTTTCAATCTCGGATTTGGATTTGGGATCAACAAATAATCAATTTGGACTTGGACTACTAGAACTCATGTGATTTCAATGATTTGGTTTACTAAAAAAAATACGTAAAATTATGTAAATTTTAATGATTTTTTTTTTCAAAGATTTCAAACAATTAGATATAAAAAATGAAAAGTCTAATAATGTAGATATAATGCTAATCATGTAGATATAACGCCATGGTGAGAATATCAAAATGGTACCAAGTTGAATACATATCAGTAAGAAAATACATACTCAATGAGCTTTTGCCTCTCTAAGTGACCTCAAAAGTCGAAAAAACATGCAACAAGCTACTAGAGTCTGGCCTACTACATAATACATTATTACGTAGTACATATAATTGATAAAAATACATTATTACATAGTCTTGAATCTCGACGACCCAAAGCCTTTGGCTACCTTCTATCATGGGCAGTTGACCAAAGTGAAATTACATTTTCAATTCGGTTTCAACCCCCCCTTTTTTCCTGGGATCTATGACAATGTCTACAATTATTATTGTGATATTTTTTTTTCGCGCGTCAATAACCGTCCTCAATGCAGGGGCTTGTACGTTTTTCATTTATTCTGAGATCAATAGCAGAAGCTCTGATTACTGAAGAATAGAGGGTTGATCTGAATAATGAGACGGTCACTGAAACACACCAGATCAGAGGGGCACATGATTCAAAAGGTGGATCTCCCCATTGATGTCTTTGCCCGAAGAGGGGGCATGTCCTCGTCCAACTTTGACTTGGGGTTCTGATAGCATACAAACTTAAGGTTTTGTGTGGATTTTGGTTAGGTTTTGTATGACTTTCGCATTTACAGGAGAAATATCGAGTAGTTGATCAACCTCGAATGGAATATCTTTTGCATGATTTTAAGCAAAAAAGGGATGAATTGAAGCCCAATTTAGTTCGGGGAACATCACATTTGCGTTTCCATTACAGAGAAGTCCGAATTTGGCCTCTGCTTATGGAAATGACATGGATGCACATGTTGATGGCGAAGAAAAAGATTTTTGCCTCGAGTACATTTATGGCAATTATTTTCCGCTCCTTGAGGATGATGAAAATGTTGAGGCTGAAAACGATGCCGAGAATTTGTCTTTGCGTGAGCTAATTTAGAAAGCAAACAAGTTCAATGCTCAAATTTTGTGCGGAAACAATCATCTCGAATCCAAGCGTTGAATTAATTCTATCTGTGGTTGTTTTGTAAGAGTTTGTCGTGGCTCACTCTACTAGGGTTTATTTTTGGTCTGTCTATTAGTGTTTCTTTTGGGTCTATGCGGTTGAATTCCTCGTCAATTTTGGGTTTTTCTGTTAGGGTTTATTTTGAGTCTATCCAATTGAATTTCAATTTGAGGGTACTGGCCAATGAGGAAGACTAACATATTTTTTTGCATGAAATAACTATTTGTGTCCGTAGGTCCGTAGGTCAAAATTAGCCGTTGGTCGATTGAGCCGTTGGAGTCTCTGCTCAGACTATTTAACATGCTAAGCTGGATCTGTTTCTTCAACTTGTCCTGGGGATGAACCACACTGGTTGGTTCGAAACGCGTCGACAAATGATTTATCTTGTGATTTTCACCGAAGATCTTCTCTTAAACTATTTGTGTATTTATTTGTGTATTTCTTTCAAAATTTTGTAAAGTTTTTTAGGTGCAGAGGATATAGCAGAAAGAATGGTTGACAGGGGATTTACATGCCCAGTAAAGTATGCAAATTCCGACTTTAAGGTGTGTATAACATCTTAATTTATCATAGCATGTATCATGGCTACCATCTGAGGGTTGATGTATGGCTACCATATTAGAATTTTAGGTAAGCTATGTAAGATTTGATGTCCGCCTATTCTTTCTTATCGGAGTCACGTTCAATGTCTCAGTACAGGAACTTCTGAAGCTCATAATTGGAAGATTATTATTTGGATGTGGAGTCAAATTTTCTGATCATGTTTGTAAATAGGCGATTCATATTCCTGCTTAGAAGGAATCATTGATTCATCTAATTGAAAGGAATCGCTCCTACGCATTCCCTTCAAGAGAAAACCGCCTTTAATCACTAACTTATTTTTATGAAATTATTGCATTTATTGTACATTATATTTTATATAACAAAAATCCAGATCCTTAAATTTCCTGACATGATTTTGAGAAGACAAACTTTGCGTGTAATTGAATTCTTTATCTCTTCTTTCAAAATATTTTGCATCGAAATAGTTTGCATCAAAACATATTCTACTACATTTGTCAGGCATACTCAATTGCTTCTAATTGTCCTGTAAATTTCGCAGCCACCTTATGCTCTGCCTGCCTTCATTTTGGGATAAATCTTACACAACATTGTTTTTCTCCTTCAGTGTATCTATTTGAACACTGACATGATAAAAGGGCCTTTATTTGAAAGAGACCACTAAAATAATTCACACTCACTCTAGATGCATCGTTGAAACTAGAAATCATAATGCCATCGAATATATACACATTCCATATGATTTTTACAATTTTCCTATGCTTTTTCAACTAATGTTCTTTTTCATATTATCATCTCCCTTGTCCAGTGATAAGGCTTTGCTTTCGAGTCTTGGGTTGTTTTCTTCTCAACTAGTAAGGTTATTTCCCTTTTCGCCAACTAAATTACTATAACCTTATGATCCTCACTTGAGAAAACAGTAAGTTATTTAAAATATGACTCTTCAAACTAATTTTCAACCTTTTTAAAACCCTCTCATCTTTAATCTTTTTTTGATGGGCCCAATATTTTTTAAACTAAATTTATGAAATCAACATCCTCCAACCATTAGGAACTAAATTTGAAAGAGCTAGGGGATTCTCCTGTTGGCATTATGCTTCTGGTATGGCTATATGTTACAGATGTTGTACTTGATGGCAACTCCCGTGGCAAGGCTCTCAATATGTTGAAAAATTAATAAGTACGCAGGAGATCAGTTCAGAAGGTGCGTACCCGCAGGTACACCGTGAAGGGACCGCGGCTAGACACGCAGGTCAGCCGTTCAGGAGGTGCGTACCCCCAGTCCACTCATTTCAAGGCTGAGAAAAGCACACGTGGGGTTTCTTATGTTTAACCCTTGGTATTTAGCCGATGGTATTTGTGTTATTATGGTTTTGGCTCGTGGTATTGATCCATGATTTTAGGAGGAGCTTGCCTATATAAAGCAAAGGAGATCTCTTGGATAAGCATCTTTTGCAATTGAATATCTTAAGATCTGAAATATTAGGTTATGGTCTTAAAAGCTTGATCTATATGAAGTTGAAAGTGAATCTGTGAAGGGTGATCTCTCGAGCGCATGATCAGATTTGGGCATCTGAGCATCTGTGCAACTCTGGTGGACTGCCTATTCGGCCCTAATCAGAAGTACGCAGGTGTTTTACAGGAGAGCAGCGTGGGTACGCAGAGCAGAAACAGAAGATCAACATGGGTACGCAGAGTAGAAACAGAAGATCTACGTGGGTACGCAGAGCAGAAATAGAAGATCTGCGTGGGTACGTAGAGCAGAAACAGGATAACTGCGTGGGTACGCAGAGCGACAAAGGTTCAGGTGCGTACGCACAGTAACTGTACGCGGCGTGATAGTATCTCTGGGTGGGTACCTGCAGCAATAGTACGCGGCGCAATAGTGTCTCTGGGTGCGTACCTGCAGTAATAGTAAGCAGCGCGGTTGAAGAAACAATGCGTGGACACGCAGTGCGGCAGAAGGGTCTCTGCGGGTATACACAGGGGAGCAGAAGGTGAAGTGCGTACGCACGCAGACCAGAAAAAAAAGAACTGTGTATCTATCTTAAGACATTTTGTTTGGCTGTATTTTTCTGTTGATAAGGTGTTCTGGGTTTGGTTCTATTATTTTTGATCTGGTTACTACAGTTGACTGGGTGATTTTCTTATACTTTATGATCATTTGATGCTTATGGATCCAGTTTGAAAATTTATGAAAAGTGGTCCTTGTAAGAAAAGAAGTAGGGGGTTGTAGCTCCCTTCCAGGAGAGACTGGAAAACGAGAGAGAGAGTTGTACCTCTCTGCAGGTTGCAGCCTGTGTACTGGTAAAGGACTGCACCAGTACAAAACCATTGTAAAAGGAGTTTCTAATTTGAAAGAAGATAGAGTCATATTGCAGCAGGTGGTTTTCACCCACATTGGGTTTCCACCTTACATCTTGTGTTCTTTGGTGTGACTATCTGTTTTCTTTGTTCATGCTCATTATTTTATGGTACTGACATGCAAAAATAATTCAAAGAACAAATAAGGAAGATTTATTAAAATAATTAGATAATACTGATTCACTCCACCTCTCAGTATTATTTCCAACAATTGGTATCAGAGCGGGTCCTTCAGAGAAGCTTGATCGCTTGAAGGTAGATCGTTCATCATGAGCAACTACGAGAGAGAAGCATCAATCAGGCCACCGGTCTTTGATGGGACAAACTTCAATTATTGGAAGGTAAGAGTTACTGCCTATCTTCAATCTCTTGGTACAGAAGTTTGGGACATCGTAGAGACAGGCTACACTTTTCCTTCAGCTACTCCTACAGATGCAGCCGAGAAAAAGAAGTATGAAACAAATGCGAAAGCAGTTAGTACCCTATTAGGATGTATATCCCAATCGGAATTCATGAAGGTAATGCACTATAAATCCGCAAAAGAAATATGGGACAAAATTGTCACGAGCTATGAAGGAGATGAACAGGTAAAGCGTGCTAAACTTCAAACTCTCAGGATTTAGTATGAGACTCTCAAGATGTATAATGATGAAAGTGTGGCTAACTATTTTCTTCGGGTAGATGAGATTGTTAATTGTATGAAAAATTTGGGTGAAGAAATAAAAGAGGCTATTGTGGTTGAAAAGGTTCTAAGATCATTGTCCCCAAGTTTGAATCTAAAGTATCTGCAATAGAAGAAAAGGAAAATCTACGAATTCTTACTATGTCTCAGCTACATGGAATTCTAACTGCTTATGAAATGAGAAAGGGAGGTCCATCAGACAGAAGAGAAGCTGCTTTCAAGGCATCAGGCAAAGGAGATTATTATGAAGCAAGCCACGTCCCAGAAGAAGAGGAAGAAGAATCAAATTTTGTTAGAAATCTTCAAAGGCGTTCTGGAAGGTTCAGAGGTAAGTTACCTTTTAAATGCTTTGCTTGTGGAAGAGTAGGTCATTATGCTGCAAAATGTCCTTATAAGGATAAAGGAAAGGAACCTGCTAGATGGAACAAGAAATAGAGTGCAAATAAGAAAAGCTACTACACTCATGAAGATAGTGATGGTCTATCAAACAATGATGAAGATGAACGAGGTAATGAATATAAATTGTTAATGGCATTTGAAGATGATGATTATATGGATGCTATAGATGTGGATAACCTTTATGAAGAAATTACTAGACTCAAGAGATGTATAGAAGAAAAGAATATGATCATTGATACTCTACAATTTCAAATTGATGAAAAGGAAAAACATCTTGAAAAATTAGAAGGTGAAATTGTTGGTCTTAGAAAAGAGATTGAGAAAACAAAAGATATTAATCTTAAGTTTGTCAAAGGATCTGAAACTTTGGATGAGATTATCAATGTGCAGCGGTCTCCACTAAACAAGACAGGTCTGGGCTATAATGGAGAAACTTCTCAAGCATCCACCTCAAAAAGTTATCTTGATGCAGCAAGAAGAAATGAGTAAAAGCACAATGAAGACCATCAGATAAAGCAGGGACGAATTGCAAACAGAAACTATCAGGGGCAATCTATCTTAAGGGTGAACAAAAGCTACAACCATCCACAGGTAAAATCTTCTCAATTTGGTTCAAGAATAGATGACAATAGAAATTACAATCAATTGGCTGGTAGATTCGATAACCGCAGAAGTTTCTTCAATGGACAATGCTTTTCTTGCCATAACTTTGGTCACAAAGCAGCTCAATGTGTTGCATATAAAACGATCATGACTAGGGAAGCTCAAAAACAAAGAAGTATGACTGGGATTACAAAAAGGACCTATAACAACTTTTCGGTTCTTGAAAATGAAGTTGAATGTTCTATTTGCAATAACTTTAGTCATGAAGACTCTGAATGCAGGAGCAGGTTTCAGCAGAAAAAGGAACAAGCCTCAAGCACCAAAACATGGAGAATAAAGGAACCACAAACAGAAAGATGTGGGATAGCATTTTATGCAGAGGGATAGGAAAATCTATGGTACATTGACAGTGGATGTTCGAAGCATATGACAGGTGATAAAGAAAAACTTGAGTCATATTCTGCTCTAGAAAAAGGAAAGAAAGTTTCTTTTGGAAATGATACTCTTGCAACTATAAAAGGAAAAGGCATTGCTCAGTTAAAAGAAAAGGTCAAGGCTGGAAATGTTTTGTATGTTGATGGATTGAAGCATAATCTTCTAAGTGTCAGCCAGATGTGTGATCAAAGAACCGAGGTTATATTCAGATCAAATGGATGTCTTGTTCGTGATCTTGATACAGGTAAAACAGTGATCAAAGGCAAAAGAACTCCAAATAATCTGTACATATTTGAAGAAGGACAACAACAATGTTATCTGAGCAAGGATGATGAGCACTGGTTATGGCATCGGAGGTTGGGACATCTAAGCTTTTCACAAATAAGGAAAGCATGCAGGTATCAGGCAGTTCGCGATCTTCCAGATATCAAAATTCCTGACAACACCATATGCAAATCATGTCAGTTTGGAAAACAAACCAGAACTAAATTTCCAGAGAAAGAAGGATCAGCTAGCATGCCTCTTGAGCTAGTACATACAGATACATGCGGTCCTTGCAGGAAAAGGACACCTCGAGGAGAAGAATACTTGATATTATTCATTGACGATTTCTCTAGGTTTGTCTGGTTAGGACTTATGAAGAACAAAGATGAAGCATTTGAAAAATTCAAATCCTTCAAAGCCTTGGTTGAAAATGAATCAAGTCACAAAATTAAGTGCCTCAGATCCGAAGAGGTGGGGAATTTACCTCAAATGAATTTTTCGATTTCTGTGAAGAACATGGGATAAGAAGAGAATTCTCTACAGCTAGAACTCCTCAGCAAAATGGAGTTGTGGAAAGAATGAACAGAACAATCCAACAAATGGCTCGTGCTATGCTTGATGAGTCAGGAACTCTCGCAACTTTCTGGGGTGAAGCTGCACATGTTGCGGTTGTTATTCTCAACAAAACAAATGTCCGGGTGAACAGCACTCAAACTCCTCATGAGCTCTGGAGTGGTAGGACTCCTTCGGTAAAGCACTTCAAAATCTTTGGGAGCAAATGCTATATCAAGAATACTGATGAGCAGCTTGGCAAACTTGAACCTAGAGCAGGTGAAGGCATTCTTCTTGGTTACTCTCCACATAGCAAAGCATACAAATGCTACAATAAAAGACTTGGCAGAATTGTTGACAACATTGATGTAGTGGTTGATGAGAAGGGATACATTCCTAGGCAAGTACATCATGAAGACATCGAAGAAGATGAAGGCTACCCTCAACGACAGAATGATGAAGAAGAAGAACCTCAAGAAGAACCTCAAGAAGAACCAGAGGAGCAAACAAGAATAGAAGAAAAGACTCCATCCAGATATGTTCAGAAGAATCATCCAGAATCTCAGATTATGGGGCAGAAAGAAGCAGGAGTACAAACAAGAAGAACAGTTGCAGAAGCTTCAAGCTATTTGGCATTACTCTCCTCTACTGAACCACAAAATGTGAAAGAGGCATGCAAAGATGAATGTTGGGTGAAAGCAATGGATGAAGAACTTGAGCAGATCGAAAAGAACAACACTTGGGAGCTGGTTCCTAGACCAAAGGATAAGATTTTTATCGGAACAAAATGGGTCTTCAAAAATAAATTGAATGAAAATGGAGAAGTAATTAGAAACAAAGCCAGACTTGTTTGTAAAGGGTATGCGCAGCAAGAAGGAATAGACTTTGAAGAAACCTTTGCTCCTGTTGCAAGACTTGAGGCCATCCGAATGTTCCTTGCTCTCTCAAGTTTTCAAAACTTCAAAGTATTTCAAATGGACGTGAAATCAACCTTTCTGAATGGAGACTTGGAAGAAGAAGTATACATTGAATAGCCAGATGGGTTCATTCTTGGAAATGATCCAAATCTTGTATGCAGATTGAAAAAGGCTGTCTATGGTCTCAAACAAGCTCCAAGGGCTTGGTACTACCATTTGGACAAATATCTTCATCAACAAGGCTTTTCAAAAGGATCAGCAGATAGCAATCTTTATATAAAAGTTGAAAATGACAAATTGCTAATACTTGTTGTGTATGTAGATGACATTATTTTTGGTAGCAATGAAGAAGCTATGAGTCAAAGCTTTGCCTTGGTCATGCAGAAAGAATTTGAAATGTCGTTGCTAGGAGAACTGACATATTTCCTTGGTTTGCAAATCCAACAAAAAGAAGGAGGAATCTTTTTATCTCAAACCAAGTATCTCAAATAGATTTTGAAGAAATATGGCATGGAAGATGCAAAACCAGTATGTACACCCATGGTCATAGGATGTAGCCTCAGTGCAAATGATGAATCTGCAGCAGTACATCAACCAACCTACAGATCTATGATTGGAAGTTTACTTTATTTGATAGGTACCGGACCGGACATCATGCATGCAGTTGGAATAGTTGGAAGATTTCAGGCAAATCCGAAGGAGACTCATCTTCAGGCAGTGAAGAGAATTTTCAAATATCTTCAAGGGACTCAAAATTATGGCTTATGGTATCCTAGAGATACAGATCTTACACTTCATGCTTATACAAATGCAGATTGGGCCGGAAGCGTGGATGATAGGAAAAGCACAAGTGGTGGTGCATTCTTTATGGGTTCCAGACTGGTATCTTGGTTCAGCAAGAAACAGAGTTCGATTGCCTTGTCTATAGCTGAAGCGGAATATGTTGCTGCTGCATCTTGTTGCACCCAACTTCTTTGGATGATGTAGACTTTGCAGGATTTTCAAATCACTTGTACACCACCTATCCCCATCTTATGTGATAACACAAGTGCAATCAGCATCTCAAAGAATCCTGTTATGCATTCAAAAACCAAGCACATACCAATCAAGTATCATTTTCTCCGGGAACAAGTGCTTGAACAGAAGGTCAAGTTGGAGTATGTTCCTTCTAAGGAACAAGTTGCTGATATACTCACCAAACCATTGCCCAGGGACACTTTTGAATACCTCAGGCAAAAGCTGGGGGTTGTTGATGCATCATCTTATTGCTTGTTATAGACATTTTTGTGCCTTACAACATGAAGCATGAAATGTCCATAATCTAAGGGATCCAAAGTCCCTAAACATGTTGTTCCTACCCCTAGAGGAACAAGGTCAGCAAACCACAACACTGAACAAAAGTTCTCCACCTGAAAACACTCAAAAACAAGGCAATTCTGGATCATGTCAACTGCTCCACTGAGCATCTGCGCTGAATGTCAACTGCTCCACTGTCTACCTGCGTTGAATGTCAACTGCAAAGAAGGCTACCTGCGCTGGGCGAGTTTGGACATGTGGCACAGTCATTCGTCAAGGTGTCAATGCCCAGGAAGCTTCCAAAATGACACTTGGATCAGGGAATTCGACTGGTGATGAGTAAGAGGTTCTAGATTTCCAAGTGGAAGCAAGAACCTCCAAGTGGACTCAAGAACTGAAGAAGAACTGGTGTGGGAGACGACACTAGTCACATCTCAGGCTGACTCATCCTCTCTCCAAACTCCTATATATGGATCTCTCTCCCATAAGATCCGAAGGCTGGAATCTGGTGAATGTAAAGAATTGCTGTTGGTTTGAGTTTAGAACTATTGGGTGATTTGCTTTGAAGGAGGTGAAGAGGAGATTTCTTTCTGCTGGGAAGGTGATGCTGGATTGGGCCTCTTATGGTTGTATCACTTCCTGAACCTTACTTCTTCCATTAATAAAGCATTTGAGGTTCTTCTATATGCATGTGTTTCAATGGTGTATTGTTATACTTGTGTATTTGATTTATTCTAATCCTTGAATCAATTATGAATGTATGCTTCTTGTAGTTTCCCTCTCTTGCCATTTTGCAGGATCTTGGTGTAGCTGGGCCAGTGAAAGAGCAAGGAGCTGGGGGCAAGCAGCAAAGAGAGAAGATTGGATCAATCATTAGCTAAAGACATCGATTAGTGGATCTCTTTCTCCCCTCTTTGACATCTCATAAAGAAATAATCTCAGATAGCTTTGCTTTGATTGTTGCTAAGGAAATATCACCCTTAGAGTGGGATAGGGTCATTCCGTATTGGATACTTTTCCCAACAACAAATTGGCGACTCCACTGGGGATCGTATCTTGTTGGTTGTTTGTGTTTTTTCTATTCATTTCCTAAACACAGGGAGTACCGAATCGAACTGCATTTGGATCTTTCAAATGCAAAGTAGAGGGCAGCTACTCTAGCTCAGTTTCTGGGCATGTTTATGATTTGAAGAGCTGATCCACAAGGACTCTGAACAGCTCTTAGTGATAGCTTTTCATCCTCCTTTGAATCATCCTTTAGTGTGTACTTGATTGGTAGCTTTGATTTGGCCAAAAACTATTGACTTTTGAGCAATCTGTGACCCTGAACCCAAGAGAAACGAGAGTTTCTCTCTTCATTGCAGGCACTGTGAAGGCAGTCTGCATTTCATCGTAGGTCCCGAAGGGGCTACCTGCGCTGAATGTCAAACTGACAGTGTTCTACCTGCGCTGAACCAGTGTGGCCTTGTGCTACTAGGGTTCTCTGCTTTCTGTTGCCCTGTTTTCATCCCTGTTTTTGCAGCCTGTTATCAGTCAATGTACCTATCTGAAACCACCTTTCTTTGCCACTATTCCGCCTCGGTTGTATAAAGAAACTGTATTTGTTCTTTGTGTATTTCTTACATCATTTGCAGTTTCCCATAACGAAAGTGAGCTAGTCTTGCTGTGGCCTCTTAGATCTAGACCTGTGATAAGTGTCGTTCTGATCTTAAGAGTTAGTTTGTTTGCTGTTCATAGCTGATTGAGCTTTTGCTTTTACCATATGGTTTGAATTTATGTATTTCTAGTGTTGAAACAAGTAAATCTTAAGGTGTCTTTTGATTTTGGACAAAAACTTGTTTGCTTTCACTTGAAATTGAATTGAAAGTTATACAACAACTTTCTTTTTGTAGTACATCAACATTAAGAAAGAGAAAAGAAATACCTGCATTGTGCATGTGAATTTTGACAGCTTGCATGTTGATTTAGGAAAAAGTGCATTAGTGTGTGCTCTATGATCTGTGTGAAAAGATGATGTCTTTCTTTTCCCTCAGTAGTTAAGATTTTCATAAGTTGAAAAGATTGAAAAAGCTTGCTTCTCATCTTTAGACTGCATTTAGGAGTTGTACCATACATCTCGTGGTGAACCTTGAAAGGCAAACTTTAAAAATATCAACTTAAAATATATTGAATGAACCTAACAACGCTTTGCAACATAACGCTCATCGTAGAGGTCTAGGTAGAGACGTGTTCCGGCGTCATTAAACATAGTGATTGTCGATCTCGAAGAAGGTGGGTGATTCCTCCTGAGAGTCGGTGGCACTAATACGGATTGTGCTCCCACGTACCGTCGCGTATATATTGGGAGACCCCTATAGGAACAAAGCCTTTATCCATAGGAAGCCGTGTCAACCGCCCTACTGATCTCAATGCAGTGAACACAGCATTCACGAAGATCGACCACCCATACCGTAAAACGTATTCTGTGGTTTTGCGAAAAGTTTGGCACACCCTCTGCCTAGAACTCCAGAGTAGTTTCTTTTGGCCTTTTTCAAACTCTATAACTGAAAAATTCCATCCGAGCATTTGTCACTTCGGGCTCGTTAAAACATCGAAGGAGACTAGAGTCATCTTTAGCTTTTTCTCGACTCTTTAAAACTGAAAAAGCAAGTTGTGTCTAAAAGCGTCTAATAAAATTCATTCAATTCGGAAACACAAATTTCCCCTTTTAATATTTTGGTTGATCGAGTAATCCGCAATCATGGAAGAAAGTCAATTGAAACCCCGTCGTTCGCGGAGGCTTATGAGTCAACCGTCTTTGTCTCCGGAATTGAAATAGTACGGACAAAATGAACTCGTTTAACCGGTTCAAAATCTCCTATAAAAGTTAGAACAAGTGTTCCAACTACATCTAAGGTTCTGGTTACTCCAAACATTTCTGGAAACCCTGCCTCTATAGAAGAAGTTCAACAGCCACAGAAGGACAGTAATACTGATCCTAGTCTGGGGGCAAATACTTGTATAACTGAACCAGTTCCATCTGTAACTGGTCCAGAGAGTTTTGTTCCTCAAACAATTGTCGCTGTCGAAACAACCACTTCTTCGGCACCAGAAATATTTTACAGACCTGACGATCTTCCTCTTCCACCGGGTTTGATTGCGATAGAGGAAATTGCAGAGGATCCGCAAGCAAGTACTCCAACCCATTTTGGAGTCGGGGTCACTCTAATTCCTTCATCAGAAGTTAATCCACCACAAGTGGAGGTTCCTGTAGAATCGCTAGGCAATCTATTGGATAGACTTAAAATGTCTGAACAACCATCATCATCTAGGACTATGTCAAGCGACACAGCGACAGCAGAAGCCCCTGCCGTCACTCCAACAATGTTTGCTGGCATACCATCTGTCCCAACTAGCTCACAACCGCTAGAAGGAGTCCACCAAGGGACTATTTCGACAGTATGGTCTGTTCCAGTTTGTTCATCCGGAGTAATATCCGGCAACTCTTATGTTGATACTCACCAAATTGATCCATTTGGAGGTCAATTTGGGCAATCCAGTCCCCAAGGACAATCAATCCCCTTGAGTTCCGGATTGCTACCGTATGGGGGGCAGTATGCCCTTTCATTACCCCCTCCGGGAGGGTACCCATACGGGAGTTCACAATAGTATTCAGGTTATACTGGAATTGCATCAAGTAGTTGGGTACCTATGCTACCTCAACAACCAAGGGTTGTATATTCTATGCAACAGTGTGTACCTATGACGAACATCCCAACCACACCGGCTATTGTAACAGTGTCACAAGTTCAAGCGATGCCTGTTGCATGTCAACCTCAGGTTGTAATGCAACAGCCCCTTGACCATGGGTCACAACCACAATCGCCAACTGGTGGGGCGACACAGGTCCAAACGGGTACAATTACCCCACACCTCGGTCCAACGGTTAGCATAGCACAAAAAAACATGGCTTCATAACCATGGCTAGTGCAATACCAACAACCACAATTCCAGCAGGTGTACCAAGGTTCTGAGTAGCAGATCTTTGCGAACAGTGGACAACCGTATATCCAAAACGGTCAAAACCAACCACTTTACAGTGGTCAAGTCTACCAACAGTACCAGTCATACCAAAATCAATTACATTATGCTGGTATGTAAAGGCCCACTGCTCAAGCGATCCCATCGTACCCTGGTTATGCTTCACCTAACCTGAATCAACAGTTAGCATTCGTGGCGACTTTAGAGTTACCCGATTTACACCGGTTAACCAACGATCCGATTGCTTATGCCCCTTGGTGGCCAGCGATTCCTCATAAACTTCCATCTGACATTCCTAAATTCAATGGAAATCCAGGCGAAGACCCATCGAATCACGTGATGACTTTTCATCTGTGGTGTTCGTCGAACACCCTAAACGATGATTCGATAAGGCTTCGCCTTTTTCAGAGGACATTGACAGGTCCAGCGGCTAAATGGTATATTGAATTACCTAGAGCCTCGTTCGACAATTTTAGTTCCCTAGCCACGACTTTCTTAACTCATTTTCAATTACCGATAAGGTATGAAACAGGAACAGAAATATTAACCAACTTCAAGCAGACAACTGCCACCCATATATCTGATCATATACATGAGTGGCGTCGTCGTCGTAGGATGGTGAAAACATACGTTCCCGATCAGCTGTTAGCTGAATGGTTTATAAAGTCGTTACTTCCTGCTATAACGGAAGATGTGGCAAAGTGTTGTGGGGGAAAGTATCCAACTCGGAATAACCCTAACCCACTCTAAGGGTGACAGTTCCTTAGCAACAGCTGAAAGAAAAGTTATCTAAAGTTTCTTCTTTATGACATGCAAGAGATAAAAGGAAGAGATCCACTTACCGATGTCTTGCGCAAATGGTCGATCCAATCTCCTCTGTTTGTCGCTTGCTCCCAGCTCCAAGTCTTTTCACGGGCCCAGCTACACGAGATCCTGCAAAGAAGACAAGAAAAGGAAACTACAAGAAGCATGCATTCATAATTGATTCAAGGATTAGCATAAATCAAAGACGCAAGTAAGACAATACACCATTGAAACACATGCGAATAGAGGAACCTCAAATGCTTTATTAATATATGGAAGTAAGGTTCAGGCGGTGATACAACCATGAGAGGTCCAATCCAGCATCACCTTCCCGACGGAGAGAAATCTCTTCTTCACCTCCCTCAAGCAATCACCCAATACTCTCAACTGTAAACCAACAACAATTCTTTGCACTAAATTCCGCCCTCTAGATCCCATGGGATGAGATCCTTATATAGAGTTTTGGAGTGAAGATAAGTCAGCTTGATGTGTGACTTGTTGTCCTCTTCAACTCCAGTTGTTCTTCAGTCCTTCACTCAGAGTTTCTACCTTCCACTTGGAGTTTTAGAACCTCTTAACTCATCATTAGGCGAATCTTCTGATCCAAGTGTCATTTTAGAAGCTTCCTGGGCACTGGCACATTGAGAAAAGATTCCTCCACATGTCCAAGTACGCCCAACGCAGGTAGCCTTTGTTCTACTTGCTATGCAACGCAGGTAGCCTTTGTTGTACCTGCTATGCAGCGCAGATGCCTAGTGGAGCAGCTGCTTTGATCCAAAATTGACCTGTTTTTGAGTGTTTTTCAGTGGAGAACTGATCTAAAGTGCTGTGGTTTGCTGACCTTGTTCCTCTAGGGGTAGGAACAACATGTTTAGGGACTTTGGATCCCTCAGATTATTGACATTTCATGCTCTATGCTGTAAGGCACAAAAATGTCTATAACAGTTGCCCCCTAAAGTATGAGGTCGTTTATAGGGTGAAATGCTTTATTAGGAGGATCCGAAGTTCATTCAATCATCGGGAGGTGACCTGTAACAAAATACAATACAATACATTATCTTTTCATACTTTCTTTTTATGATCTAGCTGATGCGGGCATTTCCCATGCTCAGCTTTATAAATACATTTGCTGTACATAAACAGACGATCGTCTGATAATAGACTGATAATTCTCTGCTTTTAATTATCATCCTTTTAGTAGGATGATCATCTGCTGCACATGTCTATGTTTTTATCTCCTTAATATATATCGCAGCCCGGATGGATGAAACTAGATCCGGGGTCTTCAAACTTGTCCGATCTTCACTCTAGTACAAGTCGATCCATGTGAGAATTTCTTGAAGTCGAACATGGAAAGACATCGCTTGATTACCAGTCAATAATGTAAACTGTTAACAAGCGCGAGAGGAATCACCGATAAGGATGATGACCCTCAAGGTACTGCAGCAAAATTCACGTGGCGTGAATATAGGATCTGACGTCGAACACCACGCAAAGTCTCCTGGTCGAAGGTCATTAATGTATACCTATCGCCGGAAGTGAGAAACTTGCCATTGAGGCATGCAAGCTTCAAAGTACTGAGGGGGTGTTCCTAGATCAACTTCTTGGATAATGAGCTGATGTCGACAAGAAGTGATCCGTCAAAGGAGGGCCTTAATGAATCCCACATTAGTGACACGGAACGGAGCTAGTGATGATGGTGAAAACGATCTGTGAAATATGATTCAGGGTGGCGGTCATGGAAGGATGAAAGATGATGTATGGTAGTGGATGGGACCCAGTTGACACTTTTTGAATGACATCCCTTGAACATATAACGACACTGATGTGATGGATCGGTAGCATTACCCCATGTATGGATGGTATGGCGAGACCATGGTGAAGGGACCGGTGAATGATAATAAGACCAACCCGATATTTACGGAGGCAAAAGTGTCATGTTCAAGAGCGACTTGCTACCATTAAGCTTTGAGGTTCTTCCCAATTTGTCCCCAATCATTTCTGACCAGTACCTCTTTATTTTTGTCAAGCTTGAGGAGGATAACATATGCTTGTTCTATAACCTGCCCTTCGGGCAAGCCCATCGCTATTTTTCAACGAGCTTAACGATAGGGAAACTCGTTCTCGTCTAAAGACAAGTTTGTCGCTATATAATATTTTTAACGAGCCCAGCGACAAAGACAACTCGGTCCTTTTCATTTTTAGAGAGTCTAAAAAGGGTACATAAAGTGGACTCCAGGGGTCCTTTTTCGTCATCTAATCCCTTAAGTCCGAAAAAGTATAAAACAATACAGAAGGGATGAATGTTCGATATCTTTATCGAGCCGAACTAGACAAGCGCTCGATCTTTTTGTGCAATAATCCCTCAGGTTCAAAAAGATTAAAATCTAGAGGAGGGATAGCTCTTCCGGTCCTTTTAACGAGCTGGAAGGCCAAAACTCGGCAAACTTTTCATATTTTACGAGTCAGTGGAAAGAGCTCAAAGAAGACTCATCTTTTGAGGAACGAGTGATAAACAGGGATAGCAGCAGATTCCAGGTACAGGTTGGAATTTTCCAATCACGGCAGTATTACAAGGATGGCTAAGTGAAATCACTCTTCGCATCTGTTCCTCAAAATAGGTAAACAATCAAGTGGATGTGAATGATCGGCCAAATGAAAGGTGGAGGTGACGGTGCACAAACACGACCAAGGCTCTTATGGCTGATGAATTTACGGTCTCAAGTGGTTATTTACCGGTTCATTTTTCTTTAATGAGCTTGAACTCTGGGGGAAGCTTGCTCACATATGTGTTTATTTTTTAACGAGCATGAACCCTTGCAAAAACTGCTCGGTTTTGCATTTATTTTTTAACGAGCATGAACACTTGCGAAAACTGCTCATTTTTGCGTTTATTTTTTAACGAGCATGAACTTTGCCAAAACTACTCACTTTTACCAGTCATAAAGTAGGAAGGTCTCCTGGAAGATCGTTATTTTTTAAGGAGCTTCATCTCCCTACGCTTTGCTCCATATCCTCTCTTTATGCAAGCTGGGTACCGACTTATCTACGGGTTAGCAGGGTTAGTCCTACCTAAAACTAAAAAGCCGCCCATGCTTGCATTCCAAGAGGTTTGCATGCCCCCAGGTATAAAGTATAATTTCAAGGTTGCCCCTCCTCTCTCCCACTTCTGCTTTTCTTTGGGTGTTCACAGCTACTTGTCGTCTCGTCAGTCTTAATGTTAACGATACTTGTCTTCTCGTTATTTTAACGGGTCTTATGCGGTACTTGTCTTCTCGTCAGCCCAATTTTTAATTGATCTTTGCGAGATCGCAAGAGAACAGCTACTTGCAACAAGAGAAGAACACTTCTCAATAGACAAAACATTGGTGGGTTTGAGGGAGGCTTACCTCTTTCAGGTTACCCAAAGATTGGTTTTATTCGCTGGCGCAAATGAAACTCCTTCTTCGGCGATGTCTATCATTAGGTTACACAAAGATGGTTACAATTTGTTGCAGCAATTGAATCCCTTTCTTTGGAGGCTGCCCCTACTTATCCTTTAAAACATTTGTTTTAATGGGTGAGGCTTGCCTTTTACCCAAAGATGGTTGCTACTTGCTGCCGCAAACGGATCCCCTTCTTTGGCAGAGCCTACTTATTTAGACAAAGGTGAATGACAGCGCTTCCACCACACACTTAACTTTAACAAAAGAATCTTGTTCCAGAACAACCCCATTCCTAACAGCCCCTTCTTCCGCATGAGAGCTCTTACTGGCCCTTCTGTTTTACCAGGATGAAGGAGGGGACGGGGTACGGACTAGTCATATTCTCCCGCGGAAATTCTACTTTACACCCAAGGTTTTTTCTGACCCTAGCAGACCAGGATGCATGCCTCCTGGGTTCCGGCCCTACTTTCCCAAATTACTCGCACTCATCAGGAAGAAGAACCGGAGGTAGAGACCTTTCTTGATCAAATAGACCATTCAGGATAGGTATGTGACTATTCGCGATGCATGATCCCGGAAATGAAAGTTGGTCTACGAGCTTGACCATTCTTCCTTCGTATGGAAAACACATTATTCGAAAGAGTGAGGAGACTATTGCTTCCATGCAATATATGTAGTCTCGTCCAAGGAGTAGGTTATAATCCAAGGGTCCTTGGACGACCATCAAATTCATCTTGACAGCCTTCCCTTTCAAGGTAATAGGCACATTAGGCAGAATCCCTAATGGTCGACTGGTTCCTTTGTCAAAACCCGAGAGATTCCTTATCTCAGGCAAAAGCGCCGGGCAACCCAGTGCTTTCCAAGCAATATAGGACAGGATACTCACAGACGCCCCTTCATCAATGATAGTCCCAACCATCACCATTTTGTATATTTGGACTATAATTCTAAATGATATACTGGCTAGTAACCGGGGTCTGCCTAGTTGGTTCCAATCAAAGGACACAACCAGGTTGCTTGGTGGTGGGACCGAATATACGGCCGGGTATGATCCTGACGATGCTCCTTCCTGCGATAAAGGAGTGGGCACATTGCCCTGATGTCCATCAGAATCGGTGTTAATGAAAAGAATCTGGACGGTGTCATCCTTACTCTCTTCGGTAGGGGTGTCAGCTGAAGATGAATCCTCAGTGACTGTGGTATTTGAAGATGAAACTTCTGAAGGGAGAACCGGGTCAACTGCCGTTTTGACCTTTGGACTTTCGTCCGGTCCGGATTCAGTAGGTTCACTTTCAGTGACTGACACTTCAGCTGGCCCTGTGAGCGGGGCAGCTGTATTTTCGACCAACGAAGGACTTGGCGCGAGTTTTTGGTATCCAGGAGGAAGTAGCAACGGTGCAACCGGTTGATCTTCCAAAACTCTCTTTGCTTCGTCTAAAAAGGGACAACGGCGGAGGGTGTGATCGCCTTCACACAGTTCGCAGGGGAATCTCATTCCCCTTCGTCGTCTAGGACCTTCACTTTCGTTGGTCGACGGTGAGCATTCAACCTGGTTGTCAGAGGTTGACGCTTCCGAACTGTGCAAACGAGGGGACCAGTCCCTTAGTATCCGGGGAATACTGGGACAATCACGGTGGAGGTGATCTCCTCTACATATGACACATGGCGACTTGGGCCCGGCCCGTGCTGTGTGTGGATTTTTGTTAGATGCCTTTTGCTTGCCCCTAGGCGCCTTTGGCTCCTTCTGCTTCTTTTCTTTCTTCTTCTTTTCCTTCTTCTTTTCTATGGGAGCTCCGCTTTCGGCGGCTTGACCTTTCGAAGAAGAAGGATCGGAGGAAGGTTTATAAGAAGTGGAAGGCTGGAGAGTAGCTCTAGACTGGTCTAACTGTTGACTCGACTGTTCAGGAACCGTGGTGTTCTGAACTACAGTGTTTGAGAAAAGCCAAACTGGCAGGCCAACTGTCAGTCCTGGAAGCTGTTGGATACCTATACTAATAGGTTTCATATTTCATGATTGGCCAAGGAAAGTCCAAATATGCTCTGCTTTGATATTACAAAGATCCCATATTTCCTAGAGAACAAGAGGTGTGTAATCTGTTTCAAATATTGAGGACCTTATTTCAATTTTGTGGATGATTCAACAGTTTAACCTGGATCATGCCATGTTTCAATTTTGAGTTATAGAATAGAGAAAGAAGTCTGTCCAAACTGTTTAATCTTGGCAGACAAGTAGTTTAGGTAGAGAAGTAAAGGTTCCCAACAGCTTAATCTGGGACCTTGGAAGAGATAAGGGTAGAAGTAGATAGAAAAGAATAAAGAAAAAGCCAAAGAAAAGAATAGGCAAGTAAGGGTTTGCAAGCCTAAATGCACCCTCCAAGGAGAAACAAAAAATGTTAGGAAAGTAGCTGGGTAAGCAGTTGTGGTTGCAAAAAAGGTATTTTCACCATTTCACACATGTCAAGAGGTGTTTTGCCAAGGCAAAAATCTATCAATGGACAAAGTGGTGAATTCCATCAAATTACAGCAAGGAGCATGACTAACCTCCCTCTCCCCCTTCATTCCATTACTAACATTCCCTTTCTTTAGCTGAGATTTATGAAGAGAGATCATGGTTTTATGATGGTTCTTGTTCTTTCAGAAGCCACATTTCTTGTCTAAGATCTTTTCATTTTGATCTTCTCTCAAAACTAAATCAACTTTACATAAACTCAGTAAAGTCCCCTTCATTTGCTCCCCTCATTCATATTAACCTCTAATTCTACTATATAGCTCCCTTATCTTACCCCTCCCCTAATAATACTAACACTATGGTGTATAAAGCCCCAAAATCTTGTAAATACTCCTCCCCTTGGCATTATAGCCATATGCTCTTCAAAAGGAACCAAAGAGACCTCTGGTCACCTTGGTGAACCTATCACATCCCATTCCCCCTTGCTACAAGCCAACTCGCTCCTCAAACCACCATTTGCATTGAAAAACCCTTGTAAACCCTCTTTTACCCCTTAAAACCTTTGCAAGAATTACCCAAAGTAAAAAAACCCGCCTCTGGCGCATTTCCAAAGGGTTAGCGCGCAGTCTGATTTTATGAAAAACATTGAAAAAACCATTAAAAAAAACCCGCAACCCAAAGTTTTCCGCCCACATATCACGCGAGCATGTTGTTGCTCCGCCCACCGTCGGATCAAGGCCCGAAGATCCGACGATCCACGATGATATCGGAGCAGCCCCCGCAGCCGTCCTTTACCGCCCGAGAAGGTGACGTTGCGTCACGTCAGGGCCTCTCCACGTGTCAAGCAATAAGGTCTCTCGGAGCCAGGCCTGACACTTTCAGCGCCGTACCCAAACCGCCCCGAGAGACCGTAGCGGTTAGCCTTAACCGTAACCGCTACGGTCCTAACCGCCATCTGTCTTCCACTAATGCTTCGCCATGTCATATCCGCTTGTCCTCGCCCCTGTTATTCGTCCACCTGGCCGCTGACATGGCTGCCACCTCATCGCCCCCATGGACCAACAGTGTATTGACACGTCACCCGATGACGTCAGCTGACGTCACTTGACCTTGACCCACCAATGACGTCATGCTGACGTCATCACTAAAAAGCGCCAAAATCATAAAAAGCCCATATTAAGCCAAAAACGTCTATTTTTCCATTGTTTGTGCGTTTCTCTACTGTTTTTCTGCATGAGCGTTTACGTCCAAATTTTCGCCAACCTGCTCGATTGACCGAGGCGACCTCCACAGCTCCAACCGTGCACGCCCATGCGACCTCCGTTCGTCAATTAAAAGGTATTTACTGCTTGCTGCCCTCCATACGCCTGTTATTGAAATAAAAGTTACTCAGAGGGCTAAGGACACCATAAAAATTATATTTTCACCGGCCATTTCCCTCTGCACGTCCACATTCGCAACTGTGAAGTCCCTAAAACACCAGCTGAGCCTTAATACCTGTAATTTCGCTCAAAACCAACATTCACTGCGTATTCCCGGCAAATGTCTGGTTAAACTCAATTCACCCGCTAAAAGAGGACATAGTGAGACCATAGAGAAGCCCTGCTCCTGAAACAAACAGTATTTCAATTGCTGTTGTGTAAATTCCTCCTCTGTTATCTGAGATACAAACTGCTTTTACAGAAAATCACTTCTATTCTGTGTTGTTTCCATTAAACCATCCACCTGCAATTGTTGAACTTTGAAGAAGATCATGGAGACTCCCATTGCTCTCAACATTAAGCCCCTCAATGCCCCTCACCAGGAATTGGAGTGGAAAGCCCTGGGAGATATGGATTACCAAATGCTGGACTGGTTTCTTATGGGCTCCAAGTATAATATCTAGATGCTGAATGAGTTGAAAGCCCAGCACCTGAGTGGAGCAGACATCTTGGGGATTTGGGACTCAAACCTGCCAATCTATAACCTCCCCCAGGTAAATCCTATGCCAGAGTTGATATACAGCTGCCAGGAATGCTATGACCCAAATCAAAGAGCTGTCATCAGCCCCACAGGCTCAGTCCTGTTCCAGATCACCCCAGAGAGTATTAATGAGATGCTGCACTTCCATACTGCCAAGCAATTGACCCCCCTCAATATGCAGAATCTGATAAAGAAAGGGAGCAAGCTGTCAATTGACCAAATCATTAAAATCAATCAGTTGTTTGTAAAACCAGGCTCTGAATCAGTCAGAACTCCTCCTATTGGATATCAGTACTTGAATGAATTGGGCAGGATGTTAGTGGATTTGATCAGCTATGCCCTAGGATTCAAAGGAATGGAGGATGTGGATGAAACCATAATAGCAATGCTGTCTCTATTCTCTCCTGGTAAGCCCCCAGCTGTGCATTATGATTATGCTACATACATTGCAGATAAAATCCATGACCAGTTTATGAACTTAAAGAGAGAAAGACTATTCAGGTATACCTCATACATATACCACCTCTTCTTGTTTTATCAACCAGCTACCTTCTCTTTTCCTTTGAAGCAGCTCAATGCCCAAGGAAATTCAAGATCAGTGGTGTTCTGGACCTCTGTCTTCCACTATACATCTGTGTCACCTTACACATACAATGAGTTCATTGACTTATTCATTTATCCAGCCTTGACAGTATTGCATGGTGTTCCTCCTCCAAGACTAACCGATGACATGAGGAGAATTCTCCATTTGAATAAGTCCTACAGCATTGGGAATTGGTACTTCTACCAAAACCACACAGTCATCAGAATATATGGCTGTGAGTTGACACCTTTTAGGTTGCCAAGGTATGTCCCCATGAGGCTTTTTGCCTTGGAATATTTCAGACAGTTTGGCAACTCAGACTACCTGCATTTTCAGAGCAAGAACAAGAAGTCACAGCTAAAGGTAAGGAGCCAGCTGGGTCCTTTCCTATATAACAGAAAAGAGGAGGGATGGAAAGAGGCAAACACTATCCTGGAAGGCCTCAGACTGCAAACTAGTTTTGAATGGATACCCTATGACCCCAATCATTCTATCTCCCTCAGGAGGATAAAATACAAATTGGGTGGTTATGCACACAAGAGACAACCTGAGATTGAACAGTATGCCAATGCCTTAAGCTGGGAAGAGGGTACCTTAGAAGAAGAAATAACTGCTGAAGAGCTTCTAGAAAGAGAAGCTAGAAATATACAAAAGCAAGCTGACTTGGAAAATTGTGGACAGGTTCCTCATTCATACAGAAGACAGCTTGGAGCAGCTACTACATCATCAACAACACAGCAGCAAACTGCCGAGAAGGCACCGCTGACAGCAAGCAAAGATAAAGGGAAGCAGGTGGAACAGCCACCTCCATTGACAGAAGAACAAGTGGAGACATTGCTACAATAGCAAGAAGAGATGGAACAGCAGGAACAAGGGCAGCAGCAAGAAGAAGTGCCACTTAAGGAACAGCAACCCTTGCAGCAAGAAAGGGTGATTGACACTCCTAGTCCCACTGAGCAACAGGCTCAGAATATAGTGCCTCCTAGGGCAGAAACTACCTTTGATACATCGGTCCTCCAAACCCCACAAAAGGAGGACTTAACCAGGAAAAGAGATAGAGAGACTCCCCTGACTTCATCCATCGATCAGGGAGAGAAAAGGAAAAGGTTGAATGACTTCCCAGAAGATGATGAGGCAATAAGACAAGCATCGGGCATGGGCCCACCCAGCCGAGAAGTATCAGCCAGTTCTTTCCAGCATGAACATGATAGAGCTATGGGAGGGGAGGTCAGCTCCTCCAGCCAGCACAAAGAAGGACAGGTAAGCATCAAACAGCAGTTTATCGACATTAAAAGGAGGAGTGATCCTATTAAAGTACAGCTGTACAATCATTTGCTGAACCTGGCTCCCACCAATCAGCAAAGACTCATGTCTGCCTTTGATGTAAGTGAAGGCAAAATGATCATGAGTCACTTCATGCCCACAACTCTGCATCCCCAATCTACCTCGGATTACCTAAGGACCAACATGGAGGTTCTGGCCAAAGATATACACCCTATGGATAAAATCGAACTGCATAAACAAACTGGTGAAATGGTGTATGCCTCCTTGGCAGATGAAACATTGGAAAACCACAAATTGAAGAGCAGCCTTGATAATACAGCCTCTCAGCTGGAATTGGAGAGAGCATCATCACAGGCCAAGGACAACAGAATCAAGTCCTTGGAGGAGGTAATTATAGAAATAGGACATGATCCTAAAGATGTTAAAGGGATCCAAGAACTGTTGAAGATAAGGGATCAAGACATGGCTGCCTTAAGAAGGAAAATCAAGCTCCCAGCCACCATCCATCCTCAAACAGATGAAGTTGCTCAGCAAAGGCTAGAAAAGGATGCTACGGATTTGATGATATCCTTATACAAGGAGCTGGTTCGGACTCAAGACCAGCTAGGACAATCAGAAGCTGCAAAGGCAGCATTACAGACAGCATTGAAACAGAGAGAAGAGGGCCAAACTTCCCAGCCCCCTCCGGAAGTAATCAATCTTGAAGAAGCTACTCCAATAACTACTCTTCCTCCTCAGCAGACGGGAACTACAGCACCATCTACAGCAACAACTACGCCAACAACAGAGCAGACTCCTAGTCTGGATATGCAGAAGTTGCAAGCTGAGATCCGAGTTCTTGAATCCCAAATGAAAGAGCTTGATGAAGTCAAAAAGTCTTTGACTAAGGTGAATGAAAGATTTGATAAAAGCAAGCAGAATGAGGCAGCAAAGGAAAGAGAAATAAAAGCTCTAAAAAAGAGAATAGATGAACTAGAAAAAGAACTTGCACTAGAAAAAGTAACAGCAGAATTAAAAGCAGTCCTCTGGGGCAACATTGGTCGATCCATCACCAATCAGTGGCAGTATATTGAGACTATGGATGAGCAAATAGTACTCATCACAAAGGCAAACAAGGAAATACACAGAGCAAGAGCAAGCCTTGGCCACATGCCAGATGTTGCTAGCAGAATGATCAATGTTTTAAATAACAAAACTAGCTCTCAACTAGCTACCATGGGGATTACTAACAGGACTGAAACAATCTCAGTAGTTAAAAGAGTCCTGACACTAAGAAGCCTAGTTGGAACACTGGAAAGGAGAACACAGGACATGCAGACTGAAATCAACAAATTCCTGGACAGATTCCTGGCATTACAGAACAGAGGCCTCCCCAGCATTTTAAGCAGTGTGGGAAGACTGCTCACCCTGGAAAATTACATCAAAAGGGTTGATGCCCATGCTGCATCACAAATTGCAAAACAGCCCAGTACCTCAGCAGAAACAGGGCCAGCATCAGGGCAGAATTTGTATGATAGGGTGGATAACTTGTTTTTTATCATGAATGAAATTGATCACCTGTTTGATACACCACCTAATTTCTTTAAGTATACAGAAGCAGATGAGACTATGGGGGCAATCATAAATCATCAATTGCCCACACAGGACGTATGGAGGAATTTGACACAGATAATTTTATCAGGCCAGAATCTGTAGCGCTAATTTTCTCCAGTTTATGAACAGTCATGCATAGGCAGAATTTTGGTGAATAACTCCACAAGGAAAGGACAGATGCTGAGCCAACTCAGCAAGGCTATTTACTCACCACAGCAGCAATCGCAATCACAGGTGGCAGACCCAAAATACAGCGCGCGAACCATAAAGTCGGGTTCTCCAGCATTTGATCAAAGTATCCCGACCGACTTAGCAGCTCCCAAAGGCCAAAATATCTTCTGACAGAACATCAAGACGCCTTTATCTTGTATTCAATGCTGTAATAAATTTCTTATAATAATATCTCAAAAGTTGGTGAGAACATTAAGTCTGAGATAACTTAGAACTCAGATATTTTTTGTAAAATCGTATGTATATATTCGCCCCTGACTGAAGCTTAAGGGGTTGTTGTTATTTTCATTTTGGGCATCTCATTTGCTGTAAAACTCTCAGAGAAATAATACAAAGGGTGAATGGAATTTCCGAAGCTTGGTGTACCTTGACGCATTGTGATGAATGGTGGATGTTGCAGGATTCCAGAGTGTTTCATAAAACAATAAGTCTTTCTTAAATCTCTGTGTTCCATGTTTTCGAGTCTTTTGTTCTCTTTCATTGTTTAAATGTTTTACACTTAATAGCAAAGTAAAAGAATAGTTACAGGATTTAATCACTGATTACCCTGAACTCAATCTGAGCTATTATCCATGTTTTCTTCAGATACAGTGAATGAAGTGTAATTCTTAATTGCTGCACTTTAAAACTATATCTTCTACAGTGATAGACATCCCCAGGGATTCAAGTTTTGCTCCTGAGGCATCTATCTGTTTCTCATACCTAGTTTGGTGGAAATACTTGAATACTTTAGTGAAAATTCTTAATTGCTTTCACTGGTTTTTTCACCTGTTTGTGTTATAAATCAAAATTTGTTCTATGAAGTATCCAAATGGCCCTGTAAGTTGCACTAATTCATCTCAAAGTTTCTAGACACCTACTGCTATAGACTCCATTGCCCAATGATATTTGACTCTTTGAATACTACATCATAAGACCTAAAAGAAACTCTTCAACCAAAACATAAACAAAACCTGTGCATAATAGCTAGCCTAAAAACCTATCACAAACAGATACAAATCATAAAGAGAGAGCCCTCTCTGATCACAGTTTGGCTAGAAACAGTGATCCAAAGATTGGTTAGTGGTTACCCCGGCCGTATTCCCTTGGGAGTCATAGGGAACAACCTGGGTGTTAAAATAATTGGCGACTCCACTGGGGACTTCATAAAGATTTTTCAATTACTATCTATCTTCCGAAGCTACCATCAAGCCCGAAACTAGCCAAGAGGCCTTAGGACTATTTCTGTGCCACAGGAACAGCTTTAGGGAAGAGCTGATTAGGGAATCTTCATCCTAGCTTTGAAACATATATAGCCATTCCAAAATTTTCATCCAGTCCTTGCATATATGTAAACTTCTTGTACAAATTCAAAAGAAATTAGAAGCTGGCTCCCAAAAGAAACCCAAGGCACACTAGGGCAAACCCTGACCCTAATCAACCTATCATTGTTGATAATCCAAATACCATTCCAAAGAACATTAGGAGACAGCAAAAGCAGGAGAAGCCTGCTGAGTCAGATACAATTTCAGATCAGCCTATCTGCATTCCCACACCCTGCAAAGTTCTTTTCCGATCGTCACCTAGTTCCCCTAGTTCATCATCAACACCTCAAAGTCCTCTTCTCCCATCTTCACCATCTGCACATACTCTTTCAACCAGTTCCCCGCTTGTTACCCATACCATTAACCCTGTCACACCTGTAATCCCTGTTGTTCCATTTGTTCCTGTTAACCCTCTAAACCTCATAAACATGGCTAACAGGTATGCACCTCTGCAGATACCAGCTAATGCTCCAGCTCTACCCCAAGACTACCAAGCCAAAATCTCATTTTTTGACTCCCATGGCCCTTTGACAGCTGTCCAGCATGCTAAGAAGATGCAAGACCACTTTGAGACCTATGAAATAGATGATAACAACGTCAGGATGAGAATTTTTGTTCAAAGCTTAACTGGGGATGTTAGAACTTGGTTCAGATCCCTCAATGCAAACTCCATTGCAACACCTGATCAGCTTTACGAAGTCTTTACTGAGAGATGGGAGAAAAAGAAAGATCCTCTCCACATACTTGGGGAATATAACACTATTAAAAGAGGTCCCCAAGAAACAGTTTTGGAATATTGTGCTAGGTTTAACAATGTATATAATGCTATCCCACAGAACTTAAGGCCCCCTCCTGATTTGGCCCTGTATAATTTCCCTGACGGTTTTGATTCTGATATGGCCTATCAATTGAAAGAAAGAGATCCTCCAACCCTTGCAGAAGCTCAAAGGGTTGCAGTCACGGTAGAGGCTAACCTAATTGCCAAAAGAAACAGGGCAAAGTTGGAAAAGAAAGCTGGCTTCAGAGAAGAGCCCTCAGGTTTTGATCAGAAGCTGGATGCAATACTAAACAGCATGAAGAGATTGGGTGAAAGAGTGGAATCGGTTGAAAGAAAATCATCATGGGAAGCATCACAAAGCAACCCTCCTAGAAACCCAAATTTTAGGAGAAATCAGAACCCAAACATAGGAAAAACAAGTGCTGACCAAGATATTAGACCCCCTTTTCAAGAAAACTATGCAGAAACTTCCACAGACAATCAGCTCAATGAAGATCCTGAAATCAACTTAATAGGTCTGGATGGTAAAAGCCATGTTTTCTTAACACAAGAAGACCATGAGGAGGATGAAAGCAAAACATTCCAAACTAAAACAGGAGAATCCTTTGACTTTAAACAAGGATATGATACTGCTGTCTATGAAGTCCATAAACAATACAAACTAAGGAGTAGGACTGTAAATGTAAATCAGCCTGAAAAGATAAAGGAGAAACAGCAGTCTAAAGAAACCTCAGTCACAGAACCTAATGACAAAACAAACTTGCCTACAAAAGAAGTAGTGGTTGAGGAGGTTACTGAACTACTGTCCCCACTACAACAGCCCATGGCAACCTCGTCCTCTCACCCTAATCCAAACATTACCCCTCAAGACATGAGTATAAGGGGCAGGTTTCAAAATCAAGATGAAATCCAACAAGAAGATTTAGTGAACAAAGAAAAGACTGCTATCCGTGACTCTAAAACCCAAGTTGACAAACCTTTTGACATAGGTACAGAGATTGGCAAGCTAAAGATAGCAATTCCCCTCTCAGAGCTAGCCAAGCATGACATATACAAGCAACAGATAAAGAAATCCCTACAGCTCACCAATAGCAAAGATGATGTAAATGTGCTAGATGACACTCCAGAATTACTGTTTGGCCCAGAGGTAGATGGAAAATCAGTAGTCACAGGGGTTTTACCTTTTTACGTCAGCTTGCATATACATGATAAAATACTGCACAATGCAATGTTTGACTCAGGTGCCTCTCATAACCTGATGCCAAAAGCAGTCATGGAAAGATTAAACTTGGATATAACAAGACCATACAAAGACCTGTTTTCCTTTGATTCTAGCCAGGTCAAATGTTTGGGCCTAATAAAAGATTTATGTGTGTCCCTGGTTCAATATCCCAACAAGACCATTCTAATGGATGTTGTAGTTGCTGATATCCCACCCAAATATGGGATGCTGTTATCAAGATCATGGGGAGCCAAGCTCCAGGGCTCCCTGCAATTAGACATGTCATATGCAACTATTTCTGTCTTTGGGCAACCAAAAAGACTTTATAGGGAAACACTCATGAAGTATATGGTCAGCAGTGAAGAGAAGCCTCAAAATTTTCCAATATACGCTGTTCATTCGGACATAGACTCCTTCATCCTCTTCAATGACAGCACAAGCTTCTCAAACAAAGATATTAGGACCGAAGCACTCATACAAGAACAAAACATTGATCAAACAAGTACCACCTGCCAAACATTAATCAGCCCAACAATACACAGTATCCCTCCTCTAGTTGTCAAAGATTGTCAAAAAAGTGATGAAATTGTCCTAGAAAACAAATGGGAAAAGAAACCCCAACTCATGCTCACATTGCCATCCCATGAACAGAATTTTAAATCTCCTGTTCAGCAAGACATCCTGTGGGTCCTAGAATTTGATGGCTCAGTTAACAAGCTAGGAGCAGGAGCTGGAGTGTGGATACATAACAAAGAGAAAGATTATGCAGAAGGCAGAGCTTATAGATTGAATTTTAGATGCACTAACAACATGGCAGAATACGAAGCTCTGTTGCTCGGTCTCAAACTAGCAAGGTCATTACAAGCTCCCAAACTCTCCATCATGGGAGACTCTGATCTAGTAATTCAACAAGTGAAAGGAAACTTTGTCACCAATGACAAAAGATTGAGGTCCTACAGATCTGCTGTAATTGAAATATTAGAGACCTTCTCTGAGTGTGTTATCACAAAAATTTCAAGGGGCCACAATCTCCATGCACACAGCTTGGCAACGTTTGCCAGCACCTTCGAATTCCCATTAGAACCCAATAACTGTTTCACAGCCGAGGTCAAATATAGACCCTCTATTCCAAACAATGTTAAAGAATGGCAAGTATTTGAGGATGACATGCAAATAAACAATTTTTTAACCTTGCAACAAGAGTTCACAGGATTAAATATTGATATTGATGGAGCAAGTCAATCACAAATACTTGAGTCAGCAAGTCAATCACAAATACTGTTTCAACAGTCTGCTCACCCAATGTCACCTAGAACAGCAAAACAATTACTGAGTCCAACTATTTTCAACAATGAAAACATTTACCAAATTCACCAAATTGACTGTGAAGAGATGAGCAGCGCTGAAGCTGAAATCATACAACTTAAGGACAATTTCCTTCCAGTAGGCCTTACCCCATTAGAAGACATTTTTGATTCAAATGATGTCCCTAGGAAACCAAAAATGCAGCCATTAGATACAGCAATTGAAGAATGCAACATTGGTACCACTGACAAGCCTAAAATAATAAAACTATTTGCTGCTTTGCCCCCTGATCAAAAACCCAAATACATTGATCTCTTTAAAGAGTTTCAAGATGTTTTTGCTTGGGGTTATGAGGATCTAAAGTCCTATGATACTTCTGTCATCCAGCACACCATTCCCCTCAAGCCTAATCAAAAACCATTCAAACAGAAATTGAGAAGGATCAATCCTATGCTCCTTCCTTCCATTGAAAAAGAATTACATAAAATGTTCAAAGCTGGTATCATAGCACCAATCAGGTTCTCTGAGTGGATTTCAAATTTGGTCCCTACAAGAAAGAAAACTGGTGAGATTAGACTTTGTGTAGACTTAAGGAATTTGAATCAAGTATCACTCAAAGATAACTACCCTTTACCCAAAATGGATCACATTCTTCAAAGAGTAGTAGGGGCTTCAAGGATATCATTGCTTGATGGATTCTCAGGCTTCAATCAAATCCTAGTACACCCTGATGACCAAGACAAAACTGCATTTACAACCCCATGGGGAACTTTCAAGTATGTGAAAATGCCATTTGGATTGAAAAATGCAGGGGCAACGTTTCAAAGAGCAATGGACATTGCTTTTGCAAAAGAGATTCATGACTTCTTGGTCATTTACCTAGATGATCTTACACCCTTTTCAAAATCAGACCAAGAACACTTGAAACATTTGAGACAGATTTTCATAACATGTAGGAAATATGGCATTTCCTTAAACCCCAAGAAGTCATTATTTGGCTTGGAAGAAGGGAAACTCTTAGGACACATTATTTCAAAAGATGGCATAAGAATTGATCCAGATAGGATACAAGCTATCCTACAAATGCCTCACCCAAGGAATGTCAAGGAATTGCAAGGATTCTTAGGGAAAATCAACTTTTTAAGAAGGTTTATCCCTAATTTAGCAGAATTAATCAGATTACTAAACAATATGCTAAAGAAAGATTCAAAGGTCAAATGGACTGTTGAAGCAAAACAAGCCTTTGAAAGTATAAAATTGGCCTTGACTCGAACCCCGGTGTTAACCAATCCTCAGTTTGACAGAGACTTTATCATTTTCTCCTTTGCCTCCCAACATACTATTGCTGCTGTTTTATTACAGAAAGATGACCAAGGGAATGAGAAGCCTATTGCCTTTTTCAGCAGAGCTCTTAGAGATGCCCCTCTAAAGTATCAAATTATGGAGAAGCAAGCCTACGCTTTGATCAAAGCTATTAAAGACTTTAGGATTTACATCCTTTACTCCCATGTTGTGGCTTATGTACCAAGTCCTATTATCAAAGACATTCTCACCCAAGAAAACTTAGAGGGCAGGAGAGGAAAATGGATTGCCAATATACTAGAATTTGACATTGAAATAAAACCCACAAAGCTAATAAAAGGGCAAGGTTTGGCCAAATTAATGACAGAAGCAAATTTCCAAGCCTTAGATATCAACCAACTGGACAGTGAAACAGAGCTGGCGACTCCAAAGATCAATGTAGCCTTTGAACAATCTCCTTGGTACTCTGATATCTGCTATGTGTTACAAAACCTGTGTGCTCCCCCAGGACTGTCCAGAACTAAGTGTAGGTTCCTAAAAATGAAAACATCTAGATTTTGTGTGATAGATGGAAACTTACTTTGGAAAAACCATGAAGGTATTTTACTGCACTGTCTAATAGAGAATGAAACTAACAATATCATGCAAGACTTCCATGCTGGAGACTGTGGTGGACATTTGTACTGGAAGTCCACTGTGGACAAAATATTGAGGGCTGGTTATTACTGGCCCACCATGTTCTCTGATGTTAAGAAATTTACAGCCTCATGCCACAAATGCCAACTGTTTGAAGGCAAAAGACAGTTGCTGCCACTCCCTTTGAAGCCCATTGCAATAGAGAGACCTTTCCAACAATGGGGTTTGGATTTCATTGGGGAAATTCATCCCTCATCCTCAGGCCAACACAGATGGATTTTAACAGCAACAGACTACTTCACCAAGTGGATTGAAGCTGCCCCATGCAGACAAGCAAATGATTCAGTAATCATTCAGTTTCTGGAAAACAATATACTGGCTAAATTTGGCTGTCCGGACAAGATAATAACAGACAATGCTGCTGCCTTCAGATCCAAGAAAATGGTGAACTTCTGCCATAAATTTCACATCACTTTGGGCCATTCTACTGCTTACTATCCTCAAGGAAATGGCCTTGCTGAATCATCAAACAAAAGTTTAATAAATATCATAAAGAAAGTGCTGGAAAAGAACAAAAAGAACTGGCACAAGAAACTAGTAAATGCTTTATGGGCAGATAGACTAACAACAAAAAGATCTATTGGGACCAGCCCATATGAGTTAGTCTACGGATTAGAAGCCAAATTTCCTTCATCACTAGGAGTGCCGGTTATGAAACTCTTGCAAGAGAGCCAAGCAGAGCCAAATGATATGCAAAGGAGGATCAATCAGGTAATCTGTTTACAGCAAACTAGAGAACAAGTTTTCAGCAGAGCGCAGATACTACAAGAGAAATTGAAAAAGGCCTTTGATAGGAGAACCAAAGCAGAAGATTTCAATGTGGGGGACAAAGTCTTAAAGTGGGATGCAAGAAGAGAAGAGAAAGGAAAACATGGAAAGTTTGACTCTTTATGGAGAGGACCATTTGCTGTCCAAGCAGTACAAGGTAACAACACTTACTTCCTTAAAAGTCTGACTGAAACTGACTGGGATGAAGGTCCTGTCAATGGTAGGATGCTGAAGCACTACTTTGACTGTTCCCCATGAATGGAAACTAAGGATTCATTGTATATATGCAGATGTAAATATTGTTTTCTATTTTAGATTGTAAAATACAGTTTTTTAAGTGATTCACCAACCAGCTAGAGGCAAGTAGAATCAGAGGTCTTCCAAGAAAGAAGCACACAATTTTGACACATTTTTGTAGCAAATTTCAGAGATTGGGATGGGCAGTCAAAGAACAAGGCAATCTGACCTGTTGTTCTTGGTCTTTCAGAAGAAAAACCATCCCCATGTGGAGCCACTGTTGGATACCTATACTAATAGGTTTCATATTTCATGATTGGCCAAGGAAAGTCCAAATATGCTCTGCTTTGATATTACAAAGATCCCATATTTCCTAGAGAACAAGAGGTGTGTAATCTGTTTCAAATATTGAGGACCTTATTTCAATTTTGTGGATGATTCAACAGTTTAACCTGGATCATGCCATGTTTCAATTTTGAGTTATAGAATAGAGAAAGAAGTCTGTCCAAACTGTTTAATCTTGGCAGACAAGTAGTTTAGGTAGAGAAGTAAAGGTTCCCAACAGCTTAATCTGGGACCTTGGAAGAGATAAGGGTAGAAGTAGATAGAAAAGAATAAAGAAAAAGCCAAAGAAAAGAATAGGCAAGTAAGGGTTTGCAAGCCTAAATGCACCCTCCAAGGAGAAACAAAAAATGTTAGGAAAGTAGCTGGGTAAGCAGTTGTGGTTGCAGAAAAGGTATTTTCACCATTTCACACATGTCAAGAGGTGTTTTGCCAAGGCAAAAATCTATCAATGGACAAAGTGGTGAATTCCATCAAATTACAGCAAGGAGCATGACTAACCTCCCTCTCCCCCTTCATTCCATTACTAACATTCCCTTTCTTTAGCTGAGATTTATGAAGAGAGATCATGGTTTTATGATGGTTCTTGTTCTTTCAGAAGCCACATTTCTTGTCTAAGATCTTTTCATTTTGATCTTCTCTCAAAACTAAATCAACTTTACATAAACTCAGTAAAGTCCCCTTCATTTGCTCCCCTCATTCATATTAACCTCTAATTCTACTATATAGCTCCCTTATCTTACCCCTCCCCTAATAATACTAACACTATGGTGTATAAAGCCCCAAAATCTTGTAAATACTCCTCCCCTTGGCATTATAGCCATATGCTCTTCAAAAGGAACCAAAGAGACCTCTGGTCACCTTGGTGAACCTATCACATCCCATTCCCCCTTGCTACAAGCCAACTCGCTCCTCAAACCACCATTTGCATTGAAAAACCCTTGTAAACCCTCTTTTACCCCTTAAAACCTTTGCAAGAATTACCCAAAGTCAAAAAAACCCGCCTCTGGCGCATTTCCAAAGGGTTAGCGCGCAGTCTGATTTTATGAAAAACATTGAAAAAACCATTAAAAAAAACCCGCAACCCAAAGTTTTCCGCCCACATATCACCCGAGCATGTTGTTGCTCCGCCCACCGTCGGATCAAGGCCCGAAGATCTGACGATCCACGATGATATCGGAGCAGCCCCCGCAGCCGTCCTTTACTGCCCGAGAAGGTGACGTTGCGTCACGTCAGGGCCTCTCCACGTGTCAAGCAATAAGGTCTCTCGGAGCCAGGCCTGACACTTTCAGCGCCGTACCCAAACCGCCCCGAGAGACCATAGCGGTTAGCCTTAACCGTAACCGCTATGGTCCTAACCGCCATCTGTCTTCCACTAATGCTTCGCCACATCATATCCGCTTGTCCTCGCCCCTGTTATTCGTCCACCTGGCCGCTGACATGGCTGCCACCTCATCGCCCCCATGGACCAACAGTGTATTGACACGTCACCCGATGACGTCAGCTGACGTCACTTGACCTTGACCCACCAATGACGTCATGCTGACGTCATCACTAAAATGCGCCAAAATCATAAAAAGCCCATATTAAGCCAAAAACGTCTATTTTTCCATTGTTTGTGTGTTTCTCTACTGTTTTTCTGCATGAGCGTTTACATCCAAATTTTCGCCAACCTACTCGATTGACCGAGGCGACCTCCACAGCTCCAACCGTGCACGCCCATGCGACCTCCGTTCGTCAATTAACAGGTATTTACCGCTTGCTGCCCTCCATACGCCTGTTATTGAAATAAAAGTTACTCAGAGGGCTAAGGACACCATAAAAATTATATTTTCACCGGCCATTTCCCTCTGCACGTCCACATTCGCAACTGTGAAGTCCCTAAAACACCAGCTGAGCCTTAATACCTGTAATTTCGCTCAAAACCAACATTCACTGCGTATTCCCGGCAAATGTCTGGTTAAACTCAATTCACCCGCTAAAAGAGGACATAGTGAGACCATAGAGAAGCCCTGCTCCTGAAACAAACAGTATTTCAATTGCTGTTGTGTAAATTCCTCCTCTGTTATCTGAGATACAAACTGCTTTTACAGAAAATCACTTCTATTCTGTGTTGTTTCCATTAAACCATCCACCTGCAATTGTTGAACTTTGAAGAAGATCATGGAGACTCCCATTGCTCTCAACATTAAGCCCCTCAATGCCCCTCACCAGGAATTGGAGTGGAAAGCCCTGGGAGATATGGATTACCAAATGCTGGACTGGTTTCTTATGGGCTCCAAGTATAATATCCAGATGCTGAATGAGTTGAAAGCCCAGCACCTGAGTGGAGCAGACATCTTGGGGATTTGGGACTCAAACCTGCCAATCTATAACCTCCCCCAGGTAAATCCTATGCCAGAGTTGATATACAGCTGCCAGGAATGCTATGACCCAAATCAAAGAGCTATCATCAGCCCCACAGGCTCAGTCCTGTTCCAGATCACCCCAGAGAGTATTAATGAGATGCTGCACTTCCATACTGCCAAGCAATTGACCCCCCTCAATATGCAGAATTTGATAAAGAAAGGGAGCAAGCTGTCAATTGACCAAATCATTAAAATCAATCAGTTGTTTGTAAAACCAGGCTCTGAATCAGTCAGAACTCCTCCTATTGGATATCAGTACTTGAATGAATTGGGCAGGATGTTAGTGGATTTGATCAGCTATGCCCTAGGATTCAAAGGAATGGAGGATGTGGATGAAACCATAATAGCAATGCTGTCTCTATTCTCTCCTGGTAAGCCCCCAGCTGTGCATTATGATTATGCTACATACATTGCAGATAAAATCCATGACCAGTTTATGAACTTAAAGAGAGAAAGACTATTCAGGTATACCTCATACATATACCACCTCTTCTTGTTTTATCAACCAGCTACCTTCTCGTTTCCTTTGAAGCAACTCAATGCCCAAGGAAATTCAAGATCAGTGGTGTTCTGGACCTCTGTCTTCCACTATACATCTGTGTCACCTTACACATACAATGAGTTCATTGACTTATTCATTTATCCAGCCTTGACAGTATTGCATGGTGTTCCTCCTCCAAGACTAACCGATGACATGAGGAGAATTCTCCATTTGAATAAGTCCTACAGCATTGGGAATTGGTACTTCTACCAAAACCACACAGTCATCAGAATATATGGCTGTGAGTTGACACCTTTTAGGTTGCCAAGGTATGTCCCCATGAGGCTTTTTTCCTTGGAATATTTCAGACAGTTTGGCAACTCAGACTACCTGCATTTTCAGAGCAAGAACAAGAAGTCACAGCTAAAGGTAAGGAGCCAGCTGGGTCCTTTCCTATATAACAGAAAAGAGGAGGGATGGAAAGAGGCAAACACTATCCTAGAAGGCCTCAGACTGCAAACTAGTTTTGAATGGATACCCTATGACCCCAATCATTCTATCTCCCTCAGGAGGATAAAATACAAATTGGGTGGTTATGCACACAAGAGACAACCTGAGATTGAACAGTATGCCAATGCCTTAAGCTGGGAAGAGGGTACCTTAGAAGAAGAAATAACTGCTGAAGAGCTTCTAGAAAGAGAAGCTAGAAATATACAAAAGCAAGCTGACTTGGAAAATTGTGGACAGGTTCCTCATTCATACAGAAGACAGCTTGGAGCAGCTACTACATCATCAACAACACAGCAGCAAACTGCCGAGAAGGCACCGCTGACAGCAAGCAAAGATAAAGGGAAGCAGGTGGAACAGCCACCTCCATTGACAGAAGAACAAGTGGAGACATTGCTACAACAACAAGAAGAGATGGAACAGCAGGAACAAGGGCAGCAGCAAGAAGAAGTGCCACTTAAGGAACAACAACCCTTGCAGCAAGAAAGGGTGATTGAGACTCCTAGTCCCACTGAGCAACAGGCTCAGAATATAGTGCCTCCTGAGGCCTCCCCAGCATTTTAAGCAGTGTGGGAAGACTGCTCACCCTGGAAAATTACATCAAAAGGGTTGATGCCCATGCTGCATCACAAATTGCAAAACAGCCCAGTACCTCAGCAGAAACAGGGCCAGCATCAGGGCATAATTTGTATGATAGGGTGGATAACTTGTTTTTTATCATGAATGAAATTGATCACCTGTTTGATACACCACCTAATTTCTTTAAGTATACAGAAGCAGATGAGACTATGGGGGCAATCATAAATCATCAATTGCCCACACAGGACGTATGGAGGAATTTGACACAGATAATTTTATCAGGCCAGAATCTGTAGCACTAATTTTCTCCAGTTTATGAACAGTCATGCATAGGCAGAATTTTGGTGAATAACTCCACAAGGAAAGGACAGATGCTGAGCCAACTCAGCAAGGCTATTTACTCACCACAGCAGCAATCGCAATCACAGGTGGCAGACCCAAAATACAGCGCGCGAACCATAAAGTCGGGTTCTCCAGCATTTGATCAAAGTACCCCGACCGACTTAGCAGCTCCCAAAGGCCAAAATATCTTCTGACAGAACATCAAGACGCCTTTATCTTGTATTCAATGCTGTAATAAATTTCTTATAATAATATCTCAAAAGTTGGTGAGAACATTAAGTCTGAGATAACTTAGAACTCAGATATTTTTTGTAAAATCGTATGTATATATTCGCCCCTGACTGAAGCTGAAGGGGTTGTTGTTATTTTCATTTTGGGCATCTCATTTGCTGTAAAACTCTCAGAGAAATAATACAAAGGGTGAATGGAATTTCCGAAGCTTGGTGTACCTTGACGCATTGTGATGAATGGTGGATGTTGCAGGATTCCAGAGTGTTTCATAAAACAATAAGTCTTTCTTAAATCTCTGTGTTCCATGTTTTCGAGTCTTTTGTTCTCTTTCATTGTTTAAATGTTTTACACTTAATAGCAAAGTAAAAGAATAGTTACAGGATTTAATCACTGATTACCCTGAACTCAATCTGAGCTATTATCCATGTTTTCTTCAGATACAGTGAATGAAGTGTAATTCTTAATTGCTGCACTTTAAAACTATATCTTCTATAGTGATAGACATCCCCAGGGATTCAAGTTTTTCTCCTGAGGCATCTATCTGTTTCTCATACCTAGTTTGGTGGAAATACTTGAATACTTTAGTGAAAATTCTTAATTGCTTTCACTGGTTTTTTCACCTGTTTGTGTTATAAATCAAAATTTGTTCTATGAAGTATCCAAATGGCCCTGTAAGTTACACTAATTCATCTCAAAGTTTCTAGACACCTACTGCTATAGACTCCATTGCCCAATGATATTTGACTCTTTGAATACTACATCATAAGACCTAAAAGAAACTCTTCAACCAAAACATAAACAAAACCTGTGCATAATAGCTAGCCTAAAAACCTATCACAAACAGATACAAATCATAAAGAGAGAGCCCTCTCTGATCACAGTTTGGCTAGAAACAGTGATCCAAAGATTGGTTAGTGGTTACCCTGGCCGTATTCCCTTGGGAGTCATAGGGAACAACCTGGGTGTTAAAAGAAGCGACAATGTGGCCATGTGGGGCGCACCAACTTCTCCCCAAGAGGAGAAAGGACTAGGGGTCCCATCATATGGGATCCCTTGGTTGGTGTGTTCCATGTTCTCAACCTTAAGATCAACGTAGGAATAAGGGGTGATTATGTTCCGTTTAGAATGAATTTTATATGACGACGCTTTAGACACAACTTGCTTTTTCACTTTTTAAGAGTCGAGAAAAAGCTAAAGATGACTCTAGTCTCCTTCGATGTATTAACGAGCCCGAAGTGACAAATGCTCGGATGGACTTTTTCAGTTATAGAGTTTGAAAAAGGCCAAAAGAAACTACTCTGGAGTTCTAGGCAGAGGGTGTGCCAAACCTTTCGCGAAACCACAGAATACGTTTTACGGTACGAGTGGTCGATCTTCGTGAATGTTGTGTTCACTGCATCGCGATCAGTAGGGCGGCAGACACGGTTTCCTATGGATAAAGGCTTTGTTCCTATAGGGGTCCCCCAATATACGCGACGGTACGCGGGGGCACAAATCCGTATTAGTGCTATCGTCCCTCAGGAGGAATCACCCACCTTCGTAGAGATCGACAGTCAATATGTTTAACGACGCCGGTTCACGTCTCTACCTAGACCTCTACTGTGTTTCGTTATGTTTCAAAGCATTGTTAGATAAATTCAGTTCTTTTTAGGTTGATCTTGCTTAGCAGTTTGCCTTTAAGGATCACCACGTGATGTATGATACAATTCCTAAATGCAGTCTAAGAATGATAAGCAAGCTTTTTTCAATTCTTTCAACTTATGAAAATCTTAACTACTGAGGGAAAAGAAAGACATCATCTTTTCAAACAGATCATAGAGCACACACTAATGCACTTTTCCTAAATCGACATGCAAACTGTCAAAATGCACATGCACAATGCAAGTATTTCTTTTCTTCTTTCTTAATGTTTGGTGTATGACAAAAAGAAAGCTGTTGTACGATTTCGAATTCAATTTCAAGCGAAAGCAAACAAGTATTTGTCCAATAATCAAAAGAACACCTTAATATTGACTCGTTTCAAACACAAGAAATACTAAAATTCGAACCATATAACGAAATCAAATGCTCAAGCAGCTATGAACAGCAATAAACTAGCTCTTAGAATCACAACGACACTTTCTCACAGGTCTAGATCCAAGAGGTCACAGCAAGACTAGTTTTCTTTCGCTACGGGAAACTGTGAATGAAAGCAAGAAATACAATAAGAACAATCATGGTTTCTTCATACAACTGAGGCGGAATGAAGGCAAAGAAAGATAGTTTCAGCTGGGTATACAGGTTGACAACAGGCTGCAAAAACAATACTGAAAACTGGGCAACAAAAAGCAGGGAACCCCAGTTGCACAAGGCAAAACTGGATCAGCGCAGGTACTGCACTGTCAATCTGACATGCAGCGCAGGTAGCCCCTTCGGGACCTGCGTTGCAGCGCAGGTAGCCTTTGTGGCAGCTGCACTGAAGAGACAACTCTCGTCTCTCTCAGATTCCGGGTCACAGATTGCTCAAAAATCAGTGGTTTTTGGCCAAATCAGAAGCTATCAGACAAGTATACACTAGAGGATGATTGAGGAAGATGAACACCATCACAAAGAGCTAAAAAGAGTCCTTTTGGATCAGCTCTTTAAATCATGAACATGCCCAGCACTGGGCTAGAGTAGCTGCCCTCTACTTTGCATTCGAAGGATTCGAATGCAGTTCGATTCGGTACTCCCTTTGTTCAAGAGATAAATAGCAAGAATACACAAGCTACCAACAAGACACGATCCCCAGTGGAGTCGCCAGTCTGTTGTGGGGGAAAGTATCCAACTCGGAATGACCCTAACCCACCCTAAGGGTGACAGTTCCTTAGCAACAGCTGAAAGCAAAGCTATCTAAAGTTTCTTCTTTATGACATGCAAGAGATAAAAGGAAGAGATCCACTTACCGATGTCTTGTGCAAATGGTCGATCCAATCTCCTCTGTTTGCCGCTTGCTCCCAGCTCCAAGTCTTTTCACGGGCCCAGCTACACGAGATCTTGCAAAGAAGACAAGAAAAGGAAACTACAAGAAGCATGCATTCATAATTGATTCAAGGATTAGCATAAATCAAAGACGCAAGTAAGACAATACACCATTGAAACACATGCGAATAGAGGAACCTCAAATGCTTTATTAATATATGGAAGTAAGGTTCAGGCGGTGATACAACCATGAGAGGTCCAATCCAGCATCACCTTCCCGACGGAGAGAAATCTCTTCTTCACCTCCCTCAAGCAATCACCCAATACTCTCAACTGTAAACCAACAACAATTCTTTGCACTAAATTCCGCCCTCTAGATCCCATGGGATGAGATCCTTATATAGAGTTTTGGAGTGAAGATAAGTCAGCTTGATGTGTGACTTGTTGTCCTCTTCAACTCCAGTTGTTCTTCAGTCCTTCACTCGGAGTTTCTACCTTCCACTTGGAGTTTTAGAACCTCTTAACTCATCATTAGGCGAATCTTCTGATCCAAGTGTCATTTTAGAAGCTTCCTGGGCACTGGCACATTGAGAAAAGATTCCTCCACATGTCCAAGTACGCCCAACGCAGGTAGCCTTTGTTCTACTTGCTATGCAACGCAGGTAGCCTTTATTGTACCTGCTATGCAGCGCAGATGCCTAGTGGAGCAGCTGCTTTGATCCAAAATTGACTTGTTTTTGAGTGTTTTTCAGTGGAGAACTGATCTGAAGTGCTGTGGTTTGCTGACCTTGTTCCTCTAGGGGTAGGAACAACATGTTTAGGGACTTTGGATCCCTCAGATTATTGACATTTCATGCTCTATGCTGTAAGGCACAAAAATGTCTATAACACAAAGGGGGGAGTCGTAACAGAGGAGCAAGTTATCGCTCGTGCATAGTATATGGACTTAGTTTATACTCAGTCTGGCACGCTCTACGACAAAATACCTGACGCTCCTAGACCGGAATTTTCAATTCCTCCTCCTCCTAAATCCAATAGTGACTCTCATGCCAGTGATGGCGTGATTGGCACGGCAAATGCGAAATCGATAAAGGCTTCGTCAAAGAAAGCATGTAAGAATTCGGATCAAAATGCAAAAGAAGAAATTCTTGCTTCGGAAGTAAATGCCGTATCAGCAGATAAGGGCAAAGAAACCAATCAACCAGGAAGCAAGAAGAAGCAAAACAAAGGGAAGAAGAAGAAACAGGGTGAATCATCTCCTCGAAAAAATTCTTCAAACCCTCCTGGGCAAGGGAAACCAAATTATCCATGTCAAATATGTGATGAAGAGGATCATTACACAAAGAATTGTCCATTCAAGGTTGAGTTAAAGAGGTTCTTTAAAAGTTCCCAAACCTCAGCTGTGTTGACTGATCCGTTCCCCAACCCAGGTCAAAATATGGTTGATAGTGGAAATGCTTCCCCGTCGCAAGTACTGATGTTGTCAGTTTCAAAACAGCAAAATGATGCTTTGATTTCGACAAGGAACAAAGATTATGGGAATCCTCAGCTGTCGAACGACAAAGGTAAAGATCAACCAAGTAGTTCGACAACAACTTCAACAGAAGTTGTACCACCCATCATTCCTGAATTAACAATAAAACCGCCAAAGGGAGTAGTACACAAGTCGACGTTTAATCCTCGCGCCAGGGCGGCGCAGCATTATAACATAGTGGAAGATTTGGCACAATCGCCATCCGCTATGTCGACTCTTGAGGTACTACAAAATTGTCCGACCCAAAGGCAGGCGTTGTTATCAGCAATTGGTGGGGTTGATCCTAAGGATTCCAATCTTGTATCCTTTGATCACAAAGGATACGATCCTCAGTTACCAGCTCAACTAGCTTTCCTTATTCAAGTGAAAGCCCTCAACAAAACTATTCACAGAACAATTATTGATGAGGGAGCATCAACATGTATTATGTCGATGAGTTGCTGGAAAAATTTAGGATCTCCAACCTTGTCGCGATCTTCGACGACATTAAAAGCTTTCGACGGAAGGACTTATACGCCGTACGGTATCCTTAATAACTTGAAGGTTGAACTGGGAGGAAAAACAGTAGAAATTGATGTGGAGGTCATCGATGGAAATCTTGACTACAACATCCTACTGGGTAGACCATGGATCTATGCCGTGGCAGCTGTTGTGTCGACTTATTTTAGGAAGATCGCATTCCCGTTTGAAGGAGGGATTACGGTCGTCGACGAACAGAACTTCCTCCCTAATGGTTCACAAGTTACAGGAAGCATTCCCATGATCCATGAGAGCAACCATTCGCTTCAAGATATCGGAGTAGGATTATTGAAAGACCCCACATTGATGGGAACTTTCGCGCTACCACCTCGTATTTACATAGGAAATATACTGTTTGTAGCAACCTGCAACATGATATCTTCCACGAAGGTCACAAAAGACAATGTCAACATGGATCATGCAGTTGTTTTGCCCCCAAGCCCTTTAGAAATATTGTAGCAATCAATGTTTCAAGCATGGGAGGTGAACCCAAATCAACGCTCGTCAAGCGTTTGGGTAGATAGTTCTAGAGAATATGGAATCCCATTAGATCCTTGGTCGAAAGTACATGGGACTGACGAAGGAATCTTACAATCAATGTTGATTGAGGGGACACCATGGAATGATCACCACCATCGTTCCATTCTTCCGGAATATGAAGAAGATACTCAACGTGACCTTTATCACCCTTCAGTTTTTGAATTCCTAACAAATACTGTAAATACGGTGGATTCCGAGCGAAACTTATCCAATATTGAAGAGACTATAGCCATAAATATCTCGACTAAAACAAATGTTGTAGAGAATATTTATGTCAGCAAAGGTTGTTCCCCTTCAGAACTGGAAATATATAACGCTCTTTTTCGCGAATTTAGAGATGTCTTTGCTTGGTCATATGATGAAATGCCAGGCATTGACTCGAGTATCGTTGAACATGAAATTAAAATGTATCCTGATGTCAAACCAGTAAGACAACGGCTTCGACAGGTGCACCCCAAGAAAGCCGCTGCCATTAAGGCAGAAGTTGAAAAACTTCTCCATGCTGGATTCATCTACCTGGTTCCTCTAACCGATTGGGTATCGAATATTGTCCCTGTTATGAAGAAACAAGGGACGATTAGAGTGTGTGTCGATTATAGGGATGTAAACCAAGCTTGTCCGAAAGACAACTACCCTACACCCTTCATCGACCAGATAATTGATGAATGCGCCGGATGTGAAATCTTTTCATTTATGGATAGATTTTCCGGGTATAATCAAATAAATATCTGCCCACAGGACTAGTCAAAGACTGCATTTATTTGTCCGTGGGGCACATTCGCTTATCGAAAATTACCCTTTCGTTTAAAGAACGTAGGGGCGACGTTTCAGAGGGCAATGAATTATGCCTTCCATGACATCAAGAACATTGTTCAACCTTATCTTGACGACCTTCCGGCTCATTCGCGAAAGCGGACTGATCATCCGCAACATTTAAGAGCGATATTTCTACGTTTCCGACACTACAAGATAAGACTCAATCCACACAAATGTGTGTTTTGCGTCGGTTCTGGTCGTTTACTTGGCTTTGTAGTCTTTAAGGATGGGATTCTGTTATAGACATTTTTGTGCCTGACAGCATGAAGCATGAAATGTCAATAATCTAAGGGATCCAAAGTCCCTAAACATGTTTTTCCTACCCCTAGAGGAACAAGGTCAGCAAACCACAGCACTAAAAATCAGTTCTCCACCTGAAAACACTCAAAAACAAGCTAATTCTGGATCATGTCAACTGCTCCACTGAGCATTTGCGCTGAATGTCAACTGCTCCACTCTGTACCTGCGCTGAATGTCAAAAGCAATGAAGGCTACCTGCGCTGGGCGAGATTGGCCAAGTGGCACAGTCATTCTGCAAGGTGTCAAATGCCCAGGAAGCTTCCAAAATGACACTTGGATCAGGGAATTCACCTTGTGATGAGTAAGAGGATCTAGATCTCCAAGTGGAAGCAAGAAACTCCAAGTGGACTCAAGAACTGAAGTATAACTGAAGTGGGAGAGGACACTAGTCAGCTTCATGCCAGCCTCAAGCTGACTCATCCTTTCTCCAAATCTCCTATATATAGAGCTCTCTCATGAGGTCTAAAGAGGGGAATTTTGTGAATGTAAGGAAGTGCTGTTGGTTTGTGCATAGAACTATTGGGTGATTGCTTTGAAAGAGGTGAAGAGGAGATTTCTTTCTGCTGGGAGGTGTTGCTGGATTGGGCCTCTTATGGTTGTAACACTCTCAGAACTTTACTTCTTCCATTAATAAAGCATTTGAGGTTCTTCTATATGCATGTGTCTCTATGGCGAATTGATGCTTGTATATTTGATTTATTCTAATCCTTGAATCAATTATGGATGTATGCTTCTCGTAGTTTCCCTTTCTTGTGCTTTTGCAGGATCTCTGTGTAGCTGGGCCAATGAAAGAGCAAGGAGCTGGGAGCAAGCAGCAAAGAGGGAAGATTGGATCAACCATTGGTGGAAGATAACAGTTAGTGGATCTCTTTCTCCTCTCTCTTACATCTCATAAAGAAGTAATCTTGATTAGCTTTGCATTCGGTTGTTGCTGAGGTACTATCACCCTTAGAGTGGGATAGGGTCATTCCGTATTGGATACTTTTCCCTACAACAAATTGGCGACTCCGCTGGGGATCGTATCTTGTTGGTTGTTTGTGTTTTTGCTATTCATTTTATAAACAAAGGGAGTACCGAATCGAACTGTATTTGAATCTTTCAAATGCAAAGTAGAGGGCAGCTACTCTAGCTCAGTTTCTGGGCAAGTTTATGATTTGAAGAGCTGATCCACAAGGACTCTAATAAGCTCTTAGTGATAGCTTTTCATCCTCCTTGTCATCCCTTAGTGTGTCCTTGACTGATAGCTTCTGATTTGATCAAAAACTGTGAATTTTTGAGCAATCTGTGACCCGGAAACCAAGAGAAACGAAAGTTTCGTTCTTCTGTGCAGGCTGTACAAAGGCTGTCTGCATTTCAGCGCAGTTCCCGAAGGGGATACCTGTGCTGAAGGTCAAACAAACAGTGTCCCACCTGCGCTGGACCAGTCTTGCCTTGTGCTACTGGGGTTTCCTGCTGTTTCTTGCCCTGTTTTCACTCTTGTTTTGCTGCCTGTTACCAGTCAATGTGCCTATCTGAAACCAACTTTCCTTGTCACTATTCCGCCTCGGTTGTATAAAGGAACTGTGTTTGTTCTTTTTGTATTTCTTGTATCATTTACAGTTTCCCATAACGAAAGTGAACCAGTCTTGCTGTGGCCTCTTAGATCTAGACCTGTGATAAAGTGTCGTTTTGATCTTAAGAGTTAGTTTGTTTGCTGTTCATAGCTGATTGAGCTTTTGCTTTCGTCATTTGGTTTGGATTTATATATTTCTAGTGTCGAAACAAGTAAATCTTAAGGTGTCTTTTGATTTTGGACAAGCTTGTTTGCTTTCACTTGAAATTGAATTCAAAGTTATACAACAGCTTTCTTTTTGTGTCGCACAACATTAAGAAAGAGAAAAGAAATACCTGCATTGTGCATGTGCATTATGACAGCTTGCATGTTGATTTAGGGAAAAGTGCATTAGTGTGTGCTCTATGATCTGTGTGAAAAGATGTTATCTTTCTTTTCCCTCAGTAGTTAAGATTTTCAAAGTTGAAAGATTGAAAAGCTTGCTTATCATCTTAGACTGCATTTAGGAGTGTTATCATACATCTCGTGGTGATCCATAAAGGCAAACTGCTAAACAAGATCAACATTAAAATGAATTGAATTTACATAACAACGCATTGAAACATAACGCAAACACATAGAGGTCTAAGCTAGAGACGTGTTCCGGCGTCGTTAAACGTGATATCTTAGCATTGAGTGGTTGGGTGATTCCTCCACGGTGAAGCGATAAGTATCAATACGGACTTGTGCTCCCACGTACCGTCGCGTATATATTGGGAGACCCCTATAGGAACAAAGCCTTTATCCATAGGAAACCGTGTCGGCCACCCTACTGATCGCAATGCAGTGAACACAGCATTCACGAAGATCGACCACTCGTACCGTAAAACGTATTCTGTGGTTTTGCGAAAAGTTTGGCACACCCTCTGCCTAGAACTCCAGAGCAGTTTCTTTTGGCCTTTTTCAAACTCTATAACTGAAAAAGTCCATCCGAGCATTTGTCACTTCGGGCTCGTTAAAACATCGAAGGAGACTAGAGTCATCTTTAGCTTTTTCTCGACTCTTAAAAAGTGAAAAAGCAAGTTGTGTCTAAAGCATCGTTATAAAATTCATTTTAAACGGAACATAATCACCTCCTATTCCTACGTTGATCTTTAGGTTGAGAACATGGAACGCCCCAACCAAGGAACTCCACATGATGGAAATCCTAGTCCTTTCGCCTCTTGGGGAGAAGTTGGTGCTCCCCACATGGCCACATTGTCGCTTCCAGGACTGACAATTGGCCTGCCTATTTGGCTATTCTCAACCAATGTAGTTCAGAACACCACGGTTCCTGAACAGTCGAGTCAACAGTTAGATCAGTCTAAAGCTGCCCACCAGCCTTCGATTTCCTATAACTCTTCCTCCAATCCTTCATCTTCGCAAGGTAGAGCTGGCAAAAGCCAAGCTCCCGTGGAGAAGAAGGAGAAGAAGAAGAGAGAGAAGAAGAAGAAGGAGCCTAAGGCGACTAGGGGCAAGCAAAAGACATCTGACAAAAATCCACACACAGCACAGACCGGGCCTAAATCGCCATGTGTCATATGTAAAGGAGACCACTTCCATAGAGATTGTCCCTGTATTCCCCGGATACTAAGGGACTGGTCCCCTCGGTTGCACAATTCGGGAGCATCGACCTCTGATAACCATGTCGAATGCTTACCGTCAACCAGCGAAAGTGAAGGTTCAAGACAAAGAGGGGGAGCAAGATCCCCCTGCAGACTGTGTGAAGGCAATCACGCCATCCACCGTTGTCCCTTCTTAGACGAAGCGAAGAGAGTTTTGGAAGATCACCCGGTTTCACCGTTGAGACTTCCTCCTGGATACAAAAAACTCGTGCCAAGTCCTTCGTTGGTTGAAAACACAGCTGGCCCGCTCAAGTGGTCAGCTGAAGCGTCAGTCATTGAAAATGAACCTACTGAATCCAGACCAGATGAAAGTCTAAAGGTCGATACGGCAGTTGACTCGGTTCTTCCTTCAAAGGTTTCATCCTCAAATGACACCGTCACTGAAGAGAGTAAGGATGAAACCATCCAGATTCTTTTCACCAACACCGACTCTGATGAGCATCAGGGCAATGCGCCCATTCCTTTATCGCAGGAAGGAACATTGTCAGGGTCATATCCGGCCGTGTATTCGGTCCCACCGCCAAGCAACCTGGTTGTGTCCTTTGATTGGAACCAACTAGGCAGACCCCGGTTACCAGCCAGTGTACCATTCAGAATCATAGTCCAAATTTACAGAATGGTAATGGCTGGAACTATCATTGATGAAGGGGCATCTGTGAGTATCCTTTCCTCTATTGCTTGGAAAGCACTGGGTTCCCCGGAGCTTTTACCTGAGATAAGAAATCTCTCGGGTTTTGATAAAGGAACCAGTCGACCATTAGGGATCCTCCCCAATGTGCCTGTTACATTGAAAGGGAAGACCATTCAAATGAACGTGATGGTCATTCAAGGACCCTTGGATTATAACCTACTCCTTGGACGAGACTATATATATTGCATGGGAGCTATAGTCTCCTCACTCTTTAGAGTAATGTGTTTTCCACACGAAGGAAGAATGGTCAAGCTAGTAGACCAACTTTCATTTCCGGGATCACGCATCGCAAATAGTCAAATACCAACTCTGAATGGTCTATTCACTCAAGAAATGTCTCCACCCCCAGTCCTCCTTCCCGATGAGTGCGAGTGATTCAGAAAGATGGGACTGGAACCCAGGGGGCATGCATCCTGGTCTGCTTCGGGCAGAGGAAACCTTGGGTATAGGTAGAATTTCCGCGAAAGAATATGACTAGTCTGTACCCCGTCCGTGGATGGAAGAGGGGTTGTTCTGGAACAGGATTCTTTTGTCAAGGTTACTTGTTTGACAAAGGTCATTCACCATTGTCTACTTCGGTAGACAGTGCCGAGGAAATGTTTTCGTTTGATGGTGTTAACAAAACAATCTTTGGGTAACCAGAAAGAGGCAAGCCTCCCTCAATAACATTAATGTTTTATCTTTGAGTAGTGTTCTTCTCTTGTCGCAAGTAGCTGTTTCTCTTGCGATCTTGCAAAGAGCTGTCAAAAGTTAGGCTGACGGGAAGACAAGTACCGCATAAGACCTGTTAAAAATAACGAGAAGACAAGTATCGTTAACATTAGACTAGCAAGACGACAAGTAGCTGTGAACACCCAAAGAAAAGCAGAGGTGGAGGAGAGGAGGGGCAGCCTTGAAATTGTATTTTATACCTGGGGGCATGCAACCTTTTGGAGTGCAAGCAAGGGACGACTATTTATTTTTTAAATTTTTAGGTCCTCCCTTTAAACCTGTAGGTCTAACCCTTTAAACTCGTAGGATTAGCCGTTTCCGAACTTGCATAAAGAAAGGATGATTAGGAGCATAGCTTCGTGAGATAAAGCTCCATAAAAAATAGCTATCTCACAGGAGACATTCTTATCTTATGACTGGTAATCGAGCAGTTTTACCGCGGAATTTATGCTCGTTAAAAAATAGAAAAGCGAGATCCGAGCAGTTTTAGCGTCATAGTTCATGCTCGTTAAAAAATAAACATAAGCTTTTGAGCAAGTTTAAGCTCGTTAAAAAATGAACTTCCCGGTAAATAACCATTGTGATCGTAAATTTATTAGCCATAAAAGCCTTGGTCGTGTTTGCACCCGCCACCTCCATTTCATTTGGCCAATCGTTCACCTCCATATGATTGTTTACCTATTTTGAGGAACAGCTGCGAAGAGTGATTTCACTTAGCCATCCTTGTGACACTGCCGTGATTGGAAAATTCCAACCTGTACCTGGAATCTGCTGCTATCCCTGTTTATCACTCGTTCCTCAAAAGACGAGTCTTCTTTGAGCTCTTTTCATCTGACTCGTAAAATATGAAAAGTTTGCCGAGTTTTGGCCTTCCAGCTCGTTAAAGTGACCGGAAGAGCTATCCCTCCCGTAGATTTTAATCTTTTTGGACCTGAGGGATTATTGCACAAAAAGGTCGAGCGCTTGTTTTATTCGGCTCGTTAAAGTTATCGAAAATTCATCCCTTCTGTAGTGTTTTATACTTTTTCGGACTTAAGGGATTAGATGACGAAAAATGAATTTTGGAGTTAACTTTATGTACCTTTTCAGACTCTCTAAAATTGAAAAGGACCGAGTTTTCCTTGTCGTTAGACTCGTTAAAATGATTAAATAGCGACAAACTTGTCTTTAGACGAGAACGAGTTTCCCTATCACTAGGCTCGTTAAAACATAGCGATGGGCTTGCCCGAAGGGCAGGTTATAGAACAAGCATATGTTATCCTCCTCAAGCTTGACAAAAATAAAGAGGTACTGGTCAGAAATGACTGGGGAAAAATTGGGAGAACCTCAAAGCTTTAATGGTAGCAAGTCGCTCTTGAACATGACACTTTGTCCTCCGTATCACATCGGGTTGGGTTGTTTCATTCACTGGTCTCATCACCATGGTCCTCGCCAAACCATCCACATTTGGGGTAATGCTACCGATCCATCACATCAGTGTCGTTATATGTTCAAGAGATGTTGTTCAGAAAGAGTCAACCGTGTCCCATCCACTACCATACATTATCCTTCATCCACCCATGATCGCCACCCTGAATCATATTTCACAGATTGTTTTCACCTCCACTAAAATCATTAGCTCTGTTCCGTGTCATTGATGTGGGATTCATTAAGGCCCTCCTTTGACGGATCGCTTCTTATCGACTTCAGCTCATTATCCAAGAAGTTGATCTAGGAACAACCCCCTCAGTACTTTGAAGCTTGCATGCCTCAATGGCAAGTTTCTCACTTCCGGCGACAGGTATACATCAATGACCTTCGACCAGAAGATTTTGCGTGGTGTTCGACGCCAAGTCCTTTATTCACACCACGTGAATTGTACTGCAGTACCTTGAGGGTCATTGTCATTATTGGTGATTCCTCTCGCGCTTGTTAACGGTTTACATTATTGACCGGTAATCAAGCGATGTCTTTCCATGTTCGACTTCAGCGCAATTCTCACATGGATCGACTTGTACTTAGAGTGAAGATCGAACGAGTTTGAAGACCCTGGATCTAGTTTCATCCATCCGGGCTGCGATATATATTCAGGAAATATAAAGACATTTGTTATGTACATCATTGCAGCAGATGATCATCCTACTCAAAGGATGATAATTTCAGCAGAGAATTATCAGTCTACCATCAGACGATCGTCTGTTCTATGTACCAAAATGAATTTATAAAGCTGAGCATGGGAATGCCCACCTCAGCTAGATCATGAAAGCAGAATGAAAAATAATGTATTGTATTGTATTTTATTACAGGGCACCTCTCAGCGATTGAATGAACTTCGGATCCTCCTGATAAAGCATTTCACCCGATAAACGACCTCATACTTTAGGGGGCAACTGTTATAGACATTTTTGTGCCTGACAGCATGAAGCATGAAATGTCAATAATCTAAGGGATCCAAAGTCCCTAAACATGTTGTTCCTACCCCTAGAGGAACAAGGTCAGCAAACCACAGCACTGAAAACCAGTTCTCCACCTGAAAACACTCAAAAACAAGCTAATTCTGGATCATGTCAACTGCTCCACTGAGCATCTGCGCTGAATGTCAACTGCTCCACTCTGTACCTGCGCTGAATGTCAAAAGCAATGAAGGCTACCTGCGCTGGGCGAGATTGGCCAAGTGGCACAGTCATTCTGCAAGGTGTCAAATGCCCAGGAAGCTTCCAAAATGACACTTGGATCAGGGAATTCGCCTTGTGATGAGTAAGAGGATCTAGATCTCCAAGTGGAAGCAAGAAACTCCAAGTGGACTCAAGAACTGAAGTATAACTGAAGTGGGAGAGGACACTAGTCAGCTTCATGCCAGCCTCAAGCTGACTCATCCTTTCTCCAAATCTCCTATATATAGAGCTCTCTCATGAGGTCTAAAGAGGGGAATTTTGTGAATGTAAGGAAGTGCTGTTGGTTTGTGCATAGAACTATTGGGTGATTGCTTTGAAAGAGGTGAAGAGGAGATTTCTTTCTGCTGGGAGGTGTTGCTGGATTGGGCCTCTTATGGTTGTAACACTCTCAGAACTTTACTTCTTCCATTAATAAAGCATTTGAGGTTCTTCTATATGCATGTGTCTCTATGGCGAATTGATGCTTGTATATTTGATTTATTCTAATCCTTGAATCAGTTATGGATGTATGCTTCTTGTAGTTTCCCTTTCTTGTGCTTTTTCAGGATCTCTGTGTAGCTGGGCCAGTGAAAGAGCAAGGAGCTGGGAGCAAGCAGCAAAGAGGGAAGATTGGATCAACCATTAGCGGAAGATAACGGTTAGTGGATCTCTTTCTCCTCTCTCTTACATCTCATAAAGAAGTAATCTTGATTAGCTTTGCATTCAATTGTTGTTGAGGTACTATCACCCTTAGAGTGGGATAGGGTCATTCCGTATTGGATACTTTTCCCTACAACATATTCGTCTCGACCCCTGCAAGGTTCAGGCAATCATTAATTTACCTCCACCTTCAAATTTGCTTCAGATTCAGAAACTCCAAGGAAAAGCAAACTTTCTGAGGAGGTTCATTCCAAATTATGCAGAACTTGCTAAAGGTTATACTCGTCTTTTGAAAAAGGATGTACCTTTCATCTGGGACCATGTGGCACAAGCTTCCTTTGATGCTCTGAAAGATTGTCTAGTAAAAGCATCATTAATGTACGCCCCAGACTATCAAAGAGATTTTAACCTGTATCTGGCTGCAGTGGATACGACCATTGCGATGGTTTTAGTTAAAGAAGTCGATGGAATTGAACATCCTATATATTATTTGAGTAAAGACTCAAATGATACAGAAAGTAAATATTCTTATGTTGAAAAACTAGCGCTTGTAGCTGTTCAAGTGATTCAAAGGTTTCGACATTATGTCCTCTTTCGGAAAACTACCATCTTGTCAGATTGCAACCCCATGACTTATATACTGTCGCGACAGTTGCTGGGGGGAAAATATTCAAAATGGATAGCGATCCTTCAAGAGTTTGATCTGGAATTTGTAAAATCCAAATCAAAGAAAGCTCTAGTTTTCGCAGAATTATTATGCGATCTCCCATCGTCGTCCAACGATGAAACATCAGAAGAGTCAATCGTGGACGAAAGCTTGTTTCTGATATCTACAAGCGATGAGTGGTATGGAGATATCATAGTTTATCTCCAAACCCAAAAATTCAGGCCAAACACCTCTCACTCCGAACAAAAACGTATACGATACCAAGCAAAAGACTACATGATCGTCGGTGATACTCTTTACCGTCGTGGTATCGATACAGTTCTGAGGAGGTGCCTTACCCATGAGGAGGCCGAAAAAGCCCTAAATGAGTGTCATTCAAGCGCGTGTGGGGGGCATCAATCTGGATATGCAACAACACAAAAAATCTTACGAACAGGATACTTCTGGCCAACCATGTTCAAAGATTGCATAATCGCAGTCAGAAGTTGCCATGCTTGTCAAATTTTTGATAGCAAAACCAGAAGACCACCCGCACCTTTACAGCCGATAGTTGTTGTTGGGCCTTTCGCCAAATGGGGCATCGATTTCATGCAATGTAACCCCACCTCGACCGGGGGGCATGGGTATATTATAGTCGCTGTTGACTATTTTACCAAATGGGCCGAGGCGATGCCTACATTGGATAACACTGGTGAAACAACTGCCCTTTTCTTTTTCAATCATGTAGTCGCCAGGTCCGGTGTACCACAGGCTATAGTTACAGATCATGGATCGCATTTCCGCAATCACATGATGGTCGAATTAGCTGCCAAGCTAGGGCTATCTCACGACAGCTCTACCCCGTATTATCCGCAAGCCAACGGACAAGTTGAAGCAATCAACAAGGTCCTGAAGCGTATGTTGCAAAGGATGATCGGGGTTCATAAAAGAAGGTGGCACCTAATCCTGTATTCAGCCTTGTGGGCCTACCGAATGTCGGTAAAGAACGCAACCGGGTTCACACCTTTTCAACTGGTGTATGGCCTGGAAGTAGTCTTGCCAATCCAGTGCGAAATTTCGTCGCTTAAACTCGCAATTGATCTCCTCCCCGGAACTTCAGAAGAAGAGGCTCGTTTCTTAGAATTAATCCAATTGGATGAAACCCGTCGTGATGCCGCTTTGGCTAACGAAGCCCATAAGAAACGAGTCAAAGCGCAGTTCGACAAAAATGTCAAACCTCGTGTCTTCTCAGAAGGTGATTTGGTCTTGCTCTATGACCAAGAATCCGACAAATTGGGAGCAGGTAAATTCAAATCCTTATGGATGGGCCCCTATATTGTTAAAAGGGTGTTAGCAAAAGGAGCCTACGAGTTAATGGATTACGATGGAATTCCACTGGCGCGGCCCCGCAACGGGCTGTACCTCAAGCGTTACTATGCTTAAATAGTAACCTGCATGCTTTTGTTGTATTTTGTTTTCGCTAAAGTATTTGTTCTGGTCGAGTGATCCACTTTTTTCATTTATTGCAGATGTCGAACCTTCTAGAGACATGTGTTGGATATGCCGACGGAGCGAGTCGTAGTTCGCGGAACCTATCCTCCGCAGCCTGGGCCATTTTTGATCCAAGCGGCGAGTTAGTAAGTTTCAGAGGTGTGTGTATTGGGAAATCAACGAATAACATCGCTGAGTATAGCGCGTTGATAGAACTACTCTCTGATGCCATCACACGTGGCATATGCCGACTAATTGTCAGGCTAGACTCACAGCTCGTAATACTACAACTCAATGGTATATATTCCATTCGCAATCTAGCTATTTATCGCATGTTCCTAAGGGTTAAGATTTTGGAAAGACAATTTGATTCAATTCAATATCAACATATTTCCAGAAACTTAAACACATTAACCGACTCATTAGCAAATTATGTGTTAGATAGACATTTGCGACATTTATAAAAGAGACACATCATCAATGATTGTACATATGGATCATATAACTCAACCAGAATAAAACTCGAAAATCAAAATATATATAAGCTGTTTATAGTTCATACATAATGTTCTGTAACCAAGACAAAAATTGGTCATATGACCTAAAACTCAAAAGTGCTAGGGGGCACCCTAGCCTAGTGGTGCTCATGATAGCACGTCACGGCCTGTGCAATCATGCGCAAGAGACGAGTCCATCGTCTAGGCACACCAGTAGTGTGTCGCTGCAGCTGTAAAGGTAACTCATCAATCTTCACATCGGGAATGCCGAGAGTAAGGCTCTCAACCTGCTCCTGCACGGCTGTAAGGGTCTCAGTATCGTCAAGGTCGCGAAGAATAACTCTCCCAGCAGGCTCCACTGTCGGGGCAGCGACTGGCGGTCTCGGATGAACTGCTGGACGAACAGGACCAACATCTGCATGCACCCAAGAGTATGATTAAAAGTCTTGATAGAATAAAGCACAACAACATTATGAATAAAGCAGTAAACAGTGATATGGTCAAAGAGTTTACCAATAGCGCCCCACTGTTCGCCATCCGGTAGCACCAAATCCGGATCACCTCGGAAATCCATACCCACATATGGATACTCGGAAAAGACCATCTCCTGGCGCTCGAACCACCTGAAGAAGGCATCAGTGAATGTGATCTGAGGTTGACCAGCATGCCTAGACATGTGATCGACCCACCTCTGCATACGTGGCTCGGTCGGAGAAGGCAAGTCGAGTATAATATACTGAGGCTGCATCAGTGGGATTTTCTCCAAGGCAAAGGCAGTCAGAATAGAACCAAATCCAAAGTTCTTCAGCTTCCCGTCCTTTACCTTGGTCAACTGACTTTTCATCTGAACAAGTACTGCATCACACCAGTTGAATACTTTCGGTTGGAGACACTCCAAGGCGTGCTGCACATAAGATCTGTTGGCAACATGTAGAGCTGCGCTACCGGCCATCCTACCAATGGTATACAGAATGGACCTGAGAGACCTGTCAGTAATCTCACGGATAACAACCTTGCCGTCTCTGCTCGGCTGGGAACCTTCCCTGCAATACTGGCGGACATAATCTCTCACGGAGTCAGTCCCCCGGGCTGAACCTGACAAAGAAATGGAGGCACCTCGCCTTGACAATCCAGTCAAGAAGTAAATGTCCTCTATGGTCAAAGGGATGGACTTTCCCCTAATCTGGAATACTTGGTTAATGGGATCCCAAGCATCAAGCATATACTGCAGCAAAGTAATCTGTGCTCTCATGCTAGAGATACGGAAAAACTTCAGCAGGCCACAGTTCTGCAGCGCGTTCACCGTGATAGGGTCATGGAGGGCAATCATGTCCTCCTCTTCATGTTCTCGTTCTCGCCATGTAAGGGACATTTTGTTCAAAGATCCCTGCAAAACAAACAAGAGAGGGAGTAAGTTCCTGAGTTTGATGAGAAACGGGCAAAAATTCATCAAAAAATGTGCTAAAAACTCAGTTTTCTGAGCCCAACGCAGGCAGAGAGTGTCCCACCTGCGTTGAAGGTCAGGCTACCTTAAGGCAGCTTGACATTCAACGCAGGTTTCGAATGGGAAACCTGCGCTGAAGTTAGGGCGCCCTGGCAAAACCCCTGAGGCTCAAAAAAGCTGGGAAACAGGCACAAAATTGAAAAAGGAAACCATGAAGAGAAAGAGCTAGGGTTTAGCTCCTACCTGGTCCAGACGGCATTGAAAATCGTCCGCAGAATCTTCCGGAATCAGCTGGTGAAAATCAAGGGGGAAGAGGCACCTCCAGAGCTCCAACAAACCAAATGCAAATGAAATGGTAAAATGAGAGGTAAAAACACTTTTTAATAGCTTTTTACGTAGTTCAAAGCAAAATATTAGGGTTTTCATCTCATGATTATGTATTTCTAACAAAGTTTGTTGCAGCAATTGAGAATGCAGTACTATCCTTGAAAAGAGAAAAGCTATTTATGGTAAAAATCAAAATTTGACTATATATTCGAGCAGTTTTAGCATAAAGTTCATGCTCGTTAAAAAATAAACGCAAGATCCGAGCAGTTTTAACGTGGTCTTCATGCTCGTTAAAAAATAAATATAAGCAGTGAGCAATGTTTCCTCCAGAGTTTAAGCTCATTTTTAACTAAAAAATGAACCTATCCCGGTAAATAACCGCTGTGATCGTAAATTTATCAGCCATAAAAGCCTTGGTCGTGTTTTGCACCTGCCACCTCCACTTTCATTTGGCCGATCATTCACCTCCATATGATTGTTTACCCATTTTGAGGAACAGCTGCGAAGAGTGATTTCACCTAGCCATCCTTGTGACACTGCCGTGATTGGAAAATTCCAACCTGTACCTGGAATCAGTTGCTATCCCCGTTTATCACTCGTTCCTCAAAAGACGAGTCTTCTTTAAGGTCTTTTCATCTGACTCGTAAAATATGAAAAGATTGCCGAGTTTTGGCCTTCCAGCTTGTTAAAGGACCAGAAGAGCTATCCCTCCTCTAGATTTTAATCTTTTTGGACCGGAGGGATTATTGCACAAAAAGGTTGAGCGCTTGTTTTATTCGGCTCGTTAAAGTTATCGAAAACTCATCCCTTTTGTATTGTTTTATACTTTTTCAGACTTAAGGGATTAGATGACGAAAAAGGACCTTTGGAGTTAACTTTACGTACCTTTTCAGACTCTCTAAAAATGAAAAGGACCGAGTTGTCTTTGTCGCTAGACTCGTTAAAATGCATTAAATAGCGAAAAACTTGTCTTTAGATGAGAACGAGTTTCCCTATCGCTAGGCTCGTTAAAACATAGCGATGGGCTTGCCCGAAGGGCAGGTTATAGAACAAGCATATGTTATCCTCCTCAAGCTTGACAAAAATAAAGAGGTACTGGTCAGAAATGACTGGGGAAAAATTGGGAGAACCTCAAAGATTTAATGGTAGCAAGTCGCTCTTGAACATGACACTTTTCTTCCGTACCACATCGGGTTGGGTTGTTTCATTCACCGGTCTCATCACCATGGTCTCGCCAAACCATCCACATTTGGGGTAATGCTACCGATCCATCGCATCAGTGTCGTTATATGTTCAAGAGATGTTGTTCAGAAAGAGTCAACCGTGTCCCATCCACTACCATACATCATCTTTCATCCTTTCATGACCGCCACCCTGAATCATATTTCACAGATTGTTTTCACCTTCATCACAATCATTAGCTCCGTTCCGTGTCACTGATGTGGGATTCATTAAGGCCCTCCTTTGACGGATCGCTTCTTGTCGACTTCAGCTCATTATCCAAGAAGTTGATCTAGGAACAACCCCATCAGTACTTTGAAGCTTACATGCCTCAATGGCAAGTTTCTCACTTCCGGCGACAGGTATACATCAATGACCTTCGACCGAAAGATTTTGCGTGGTGTTCGACGCCAAGTCCTTTATTCACACCACGTGGATTGTACTGCCGTACCTTGAGGGTCATCATCATTGTCGGTGATTCCTCTCGCGCTTGTTAACAGTTTACATCATTGACTGGTAATCAAGCGATGTCTTTCCATGTTCGACTCCAAGAAATTCTCACATGGATCGACTTGTACTTAGAGTGAAGATCGGACGAGTTTGAAGACCCCAGATCTAGTTTCCTCCATCCGGGCTGCGATATATATTCAGGAAATAAAGACATTGACATGTGCAGCAGATGATCATCCTACTCAAAGGATGATAATTTCAACAGAGAATTATCAGTCTACCCTCAGACGATTGTCTGTTCTATGTACAGAAAATGTATTTATAAAGCTGAGCATGGGAATGCCCGCATCAGCTAGATCATGAAAGCAGTATGAAAAATAATGTATTGTATTGTATCTTATTACAGGTCACCTCTCAGCAATTGAATGAACTTCGGATCATCCTGATAAAGCATTTCACCCGATAAACGACCTCATACTTTAGGGGGCAACTGTTATAGACATTTTTGTGCCTTACAGCATGAAGCATGAAATGTCCATAATCTAAGGGATCCAAAGTCCCTAAACATGTTGTTCCTACCCCTAGAGGAACAAGGTCAGAAAACCACAGCACTGAACAAAAGTTCTCCACCTGAAAACACTCAAAAACAAGGCAATTCTGGATCATGTCAACTGCTCCACTGAGCATCTGCGCTGAATGTCAACTACTCCACTGTCTACCTGTGTTGAATGTCGACTGCAAAGAAGGCTACCTGCGCTGGGTGAGTTTGGACATGTGGCACAGTCATTCCTCAAGGTGTCAATGCCCAGGAAGCTTCCAAAATGACACTTGGATCAGGGAATTCGACTGGTGATGAGTAAGAGGTTCTAGATTTCCACGTGGAAGCAAGAACCTCCAAGTGGACTCAAGAACTGAAGAAGAACTGGAGTGGGAGAGGACACTAGTCACATATCAGGCTGACTCATCCTCTCTCCAAACTCCTATATATGGATCTCTCTCCCATGAGATCCGGAGGCTGGAATCTGGTGAATGTAAAGAATTGTTGTTGGTTTGAGTTTAGAACTATTGGGTGATTTGCTTTGAAGGAGGTGAAGAGGAGATTTCTTTCTGCTGGGAAGGTGATGCTGGATTGGGCCTCTTATGGTTGTATCACTTCCTGAACCTTACTTCTTCCATTAATAAAGCATTTGAGGTTCTTCTATATGCATGTGTTTCAATGGTGTATTGTTATACTTGTGTATTTGATTTATTCTAATCCTTGAATCAATTATGAATGTATGCTTCTTGTAGTTTCCCTCTCTTGCCATTTTGCAGGATCTTGGTGTAGCTGGGCCAGTGAAAGAGCAAGGAGCTGGGGGCAAGCAGCAAAGAGAGAAGATTGGATCAATCATTAGCGAAAGACATCGGTTAGTGGATCTCTTTCTCCCCTCTTTGACATCTCATAAAGAAATAATCTCAGATAGCTTTGCTTTGATTGTTGCTAAGGAACTATCACCCTTAGAGTGGGATAGGGTCATTCCGTATTGGATACTTTTCCCAACAACATTGCTGAACCTCTTCTGATTGATGGTTGTATATGCATACATGAGCTGGGTGGCTGATTGGTTGAAGATTGATGGTACAGGTTCAGGGGGAGCATATAATGCATTGTTGGCATTATGGAGGATGTGCAGAAGGAGATCATGGAAGTAGCTGCAATATGTCTCTATCTCTTTCATGGTGGATTATGGTTCTTCACTGCAGATCTGGTTCATATTCAGGGGGAACATGTTCTTAGGGGGAGCATAACCCTTTGCCCTTGATGTCAAAGGGGGAGAATGAAGCTGAAGTTTGTGAGGTTTCCATCAAGTCCAAAGCGGGAGATTGTTGGAATTATGTTTCTGGTATGGCTATATGTTACAGATGTTGTACTTGATGGCAACTCCCATGGCAAGGCTCTCAATATGTTGAAAAATTAATAAGTACGCAGGAGATCAGTTCAGAAGGTGCGTACCCGCAGGTACACCGTGAAGGGACCGCGGCCAGACATGCAGGTCCGCCGTTCAGGAGGTGCGTACCCCCAGTGCACTCATTTCAAGGCAGAGAAAAGCACACGTGGGGTTTCTTATGTTTAACCCTTTGTATTTAGCCGACGGTATTTGTGTTATTATGGTTTTGGCTCGTGGTATTGATCCATGATTTTAGGAGGAGCTTGCCTATATAAAGCAAAGGAGATCTCTTGGCTAAGCATCTTTTGCAATTGAATATCTTAAGATCTAAAATATTGGGTTATGGTCTTAAAAGCTTGATCTATATGAAGTTGAAAGTGAATCTGTGAAGGGTGATCTCTCGAGCGCATGATCAAATCTGGGCATCTGAGCATCTGTGCCACTCTGGTGGACTACCTATTCGGCCCTAATCAGAAGTACGCAGGTGTTTTACAGGAGAGCAGCGTGGGTACGCAGAGCAGAAAGAGAAGATCAGCATGGGTACGCAGAGCAGAAATAGAAGATCTGCGTGGGTACGCAGAGCAGAAACAGAAGATCTGCGTGGGTACGCAGAGTAGAAACAGGATAACTGCATGGGTACGCAGAGCGACGAAGGTTCAGGTGCGTACGCACAGTAACTGTACGTGGCGCGATAGTATCTCTGGGCGCGTACCTGCAGCAATAGTACGCGGCGCATTAGTGTCTCTGGGTGCATACCTGCAGTAACAGTAAGCAGCGCGGTTGAAGAAACAGTGCGTGGACACGCAGTGCGGCAGAAGGGTCTCTGCGGGTATACGCAGGGGAACAGAAGGTGAAGTGCGTACGCACGCAGACCAGAAAAAAAAGAACTGCATATCTATCTTAAGACATTTTGTTTGGCTGTATTTTTCTGTTGATAAGGTGTTCTGGGTTTGGTTCTATTATTGTTGATCTGGTTACTACAGTTGACTGGGTGATTTTCTTATACTTGATGATCATTTGATGCTTATGGATCCAGTTTGAAAATTTATGAAAAGTGGTCCTTGTAAGAAAAGAAGTAGGGGGTTGTAGCTACCTTCCAGGAGAGACTGGAAAATGAGAGAGAGAGTTGTAGCTCTCTGCAGGTTGCAGCCTGCGTACTGGTAAAGGACTGCACCAGTACAAAACCATTGTAAAATGAGTTTCTAATTTGAAAGAAGATAGAGACATATTGCAGCAGGTGGTTTTCACCCACATTGGGTTTCCACCTTACATCTTGTGTTCTTTGGTGTGACTATCTGTTTTCTTTGTTCATGCTCATTATTTTATGGTACTGACATGCAAAAATAATTCAAAGAACAAATAAGGAAGATTTATTAAAAGAATTAGATAATACTGATTCACCCCCCCTCTCAGTATTATTTCCAACATCCCCTTGAATAGATAACTCCATAAGAATGGGAAAATGGTCTGAATCCCGACCTATACCAGCCCATTACTTGATCCTCATATGATCATTCTTAAAACCTTTAGTCAATATAAACCTATCCAACCTTTTGGATATCATTTCTACATCCACCATCTCATTTCTTCAAGTTATGTTTAGCTTCATAGGAGCTACATCAAAAGTACTATAGTTTTCTAACACTATAGATAGTGTTCGACACTTTTTTCTAAATTAGTGTGTAAGTTGAGAAATTGTCTCAACCATGTGAGTCTAAGATAGACGCACTATCTTAAGACCATTTATTCATGTATTTAAATGTATTATTAAATTATTTGGATAATGAAAATTACATGAACATGAGAAACCACATGATGGCTTTCTACCTTTTCCGCTAGTTTAATTTTTGTGTGTTAATTTGCTATGCATATGGTGATATGGCTGTATGATTCTTCTTCATGTGGTATCGGAGCAATGAACCTGTCCAAATGGAAGTGGTGGTAAAGGAACAAAGTGATCCCCTGAATTTGGTTGACCATTGCCAGTACCCTGCTCCAACGAGACATTGATGAAAGGAACGATGCTATTTGGTTGAGTGCCACTGCGTGCTCCACCAGTTTGTTGCCTATCCATGAGAGGTCCAAGATAAGTAGAGAGAAACTTGACGACACCTTTTATCAATTCTACCACTGCTGTGGTGGAGGCAAGATTTGCAGTTTCCTTGGTACATTTTAGAATTACCATGCGTAAAGGCTCAGATGGATTGAATTAGAAAAGCTCGCAGATTTTAGATCTTAGCCCAGCCAGGAAGAAACCCTTTGACATCTTTGCAGAGCTGCATAGAGTTAGAAATAATTAATTCCTACTTGTCTATGGTTGTAATTCTCTATTTGAGTAGTTTGTTCCTACATAATAGAAATTAGCTAGAATATAGTTTCTCCTAGTTTAGTGTGGGCTTGAGAGAATCTCTCAACCACACCACTGTACGTCTAAGATAGCATTCCTATCTTGAGACTATTACTTGTATAAATATGTGTGTACATTTCCTCATTCATGGATAATAGAATATATTTTTGAGTGTCTGCAATTTTATCTCACACAGGATTTAAGTCTCACAGTTGCATGCACAGGATTTAAGTGTAACTTATTTTGACATAATATCCCTAGAGAATAACCAGCTGAAAGAGGTGTCCTCGATGAATCCATATGGCCGCCAGTAAGGGCGCAGTGGATATTCTAAAAGATAAACCTTGCTATCAGGATCGATGCAAGGCATGAAATAAACATCGATTTCTTTCACAACTCTGTCTTCCCCAGGTTGACTAAAGACGGGATATTGGCTCGTCTTTAATCTCCACCTCCTCCTCCTTTATAGCATTCTCCAATTTGAGGTCCATGTCCATGTGTTTAACTTCCATGAATTCTTCTGCCGCATCCTTCATAACAGTGTCGCCAACCTCGGCATCCAAAACTTGTTTGGGGGGTGCTGGAGGCTCAACGGGCTCAATCACAATCTTTGAAGGACCGGCGGGGCTCTCCTTCTTGACGTGGGATTTAGTAGAGGCAGAGGTCGCCTGAGCTTTGGACTTAGCTTGAGGCCTGGGCTTCACCTTGGGCTAGAATTTGGATCTAGCGGATTCCCTGGGCGGGTCATCGGACTCAACCTTGGGCGGCTTGAAGACATCGTATGCAGAGAAGCTGTCAAATGGAGAAACGCCATCATTGCCTTCCTTCTTAGCGTCACCCATGGCCACTAAAAACAATGCGGGGTCTTTTGGGAATTGTCTAATGCCTGCAAGAAGAATCCAAACCAGGCTTGGAGAGAGCTGCCTGCATATTCTACAGTAAGATTGTCCAGTAAAACCCCACAAATTATATTTTGAGTCTTGTCAATTCAAATTTTCTGTTGAACTTTCGCAAGGGGGGATGGGAAGGTTTGAGTCATCTGCTCTCAAATGTACGCTTACCATCAAATGTAACCAAAGCTGCGTATAGAGTTTATGTAACTGAGATTTGCACGCTTGAAGGAGGAATCATATCATAGCTCAAAGATTGCATCACGCGATGTGAATAAAGAGAAGATATTTGAGTCTAAAGAGAAAATTCAAGATTCGGGTGCAAGTGATGCAGAGGAGAATTGAAAATCAGGTAGGCGATGTGGGCAGTCTTTCATACCTAGATCATGTTGGAGCTTGTTGATGAGATAGTAAGCAATGATCAGATTGCCAAGGAGGAGTCATCAAAATGAGCAAGAAGAAGCGTTGAAGTCATTATGAGATCCCACATGAAGGAGATGCCATCACAAAGTTGCTGCGTATGTGATTCTTCTTCATATGGCATGTTAAATCCATTAGATTTTGATTTTAATTATTTTGACATCTAGTGAAAGCCATCATTTGAAAATTGGTCAACCTTTCCTACGAAAGAGCGTGAAAGAGACAGAGTTGGGTAAGCCATTGGATAGTTTAAATAAAGTAAAAACATGTAATAATAAATTTTACGTTGATGGTTGTTTTTAAGAAAGTGGAGAAACATATAAGTGGAGATTATTGGATATAAGTGAAGTTTGAGAAGGTTAGTATGGAATAGAAATTTTTTGAAGTGATTTTAGTTTGTAATTTTTGGAGTGACTTAATCAAGTCCATTTCAAAGTAAGTCAAGGTTGTAATCGAGAAGATGCTTCAAGGGAGTGTGAGCTTGAATTATCATTGCTTGAGAAGGTGAAGATTGATGTACTCCCGTACTTAAATAAAAACATATCTTTTTGGTGGTGATTGTGTCCTAGATCCGCTCAAAATTAAATAAGTGGATCATAGGTACACCATGTGTATGTTTGTGATGGGGCATGATTCTTGATGTTGTTTTTGTTTTCTATCTAGTTTTGACACTAACCTTCCTGTGGTATCTTTCTAATATGGTACACACAACAAATTAGTGCATTGCATGCACATAATCAATTAAGTTCATAAGAACAAAGCATCACATCATCAACTTGATAATAGTAATATTCTACAACAACGTTTCACAACAACTAATTCATGCCATCAAGTTAAGGACACTACAAATCAAGCACTTCAAAGCCTGACGACATTAACATCATCAACACTTTTTGTATCACTTGTAGATAAATTGTTCTTGAATTGTACGGGTGCATTTTCGGTTGTAACCGACACCCTCATTTGATTTTTTACAGTGAATACATTAAGTCAAGTAAGTCTTCAACTGAGTCATCAAGATTGAACTTGTCGTTTGTATCTTGGGTGCATTTTCGACAGTGTTCGACACCCTTTCCTTTTTTTACAAATCATCACATTCAGTGAGTACATTCAAGAAATCTCAAGTGCCAGTAATCAATCAAGCATGTTCAAGTGAGCATCAAATCAAGCTAGTGTTTAAAGAAATCATCATTCAAACAATCAAAGCAAGCAAGTGTGAAAGAAAGCGACAATGCAACGATCAAGAAAAAATCAAGCGATCGAGTTCTAAAAATCCAGCAAATATTAACAGCAAGTGAACATGAGTTCCAACAAGTTCACATGGTGAAAAGCATTCAGTTATTAAATATTCATAACAATTTGATCCTCTCAACTGCTGAAGACATGGTGCAAATCAACAAAACAACTCTTGCTGACATTCAAGTGCATATTCAACATGAACATGAAATGATTGAGTTCCTTCAACTAGAGTCGCAACTACAGAGAAATGAGTTGCAAGAGAAGCATGTTGTTTCCAAGTCTTTGACCAATCCAGAGACAGCTGATCACGACTTCATTCATCCAACTAGCTTCAAGTGTTGAAGTTGTTCTAGTTCAACTTTCTTCTAAACCCACCATTAAGAGCTGGGAAGAAATTCAAAGTAATCGAAATCGATGCAGCTTAGGATATGTCAAAGATCACGACAACTTACATATCCCTGATTATTCAAAGTCCATTCAGTTTGTCAATGCTAGATTACTTGAACAAATCACCTCAGCAAGTTCTCAGCAACTTGCAGACAGACGTTAATGCACACAAACTGAAGTTGCAGACAAACATAAATGCACACAAACTCAAGTTGCAGACAAACCAAAATGTTCTCATTTTCAAAGAACTGGTCATCTGGAAAATCAATGGTTTGATCTCGATCCTTGTAGCCATTGCGGCAAGTCAAATCATACATCAGAGAAATGTTGCAACCAACAACATTCAGCCAGATTGAAGATAAATTATTCATGGATTGATCCCTGGGAATGGTCATCCACAACCAGAAGATTGTTCAAGTTTTACAATCGGATTCACTCACACATATTGCAGCCAATAGTCAATTGCAATACTCCTCCACCTACAGGGGGGTGTTCAGATATATTCTGGAGAATATTGCCTCTCCTTTCAGCGGAAAAAAGGGGGGAAATGTCAATGAAATTGACAAGTGGTTGTCAGATTGAAAGTCTCGACAACATCAGCGAAGCAGCCAATGGGCATCTCCATCAGCGAGTGGGTGATCATCATCAACAAATACGCCAGTGGGCGTTCATCAAATTGTGTCAGTGGACACTGGATGTTGTTTTCAAGCAAAAGACAGTTGGATCCTTTTGTGGCTTGGTGCATGATAGAGTTGTCAAGTGACATTCAAAAATGAATCAGTCATGCAGCTGAATCATGGTCTCTTCATATTGTAGTTTCTTCAACATCCAATTTTGACAGTTTTTCAGGCAAATGTTTTTTGAGGATCAACTTGAGAACTTGGAAGATGGTTCCTTGTTCATTTTGGATTTATCATTAGGGGGAATGTTAGCCTCACTCTCTTAAAAATCAACAATAAATCCAATTATTAAATTAAATAAATAAAATCATGAGAATTCCTCAAACTAAGGAGTCTAGTTTGGATGAGAGATTCTCTCCAACTAGCTCTCCTAAATTAATGTGTAAGTTGAGAAATTGTCTCAACCAAGTGAGTCTAAGGTAGACGCACTATCTTAAGACCACTTACTCATGTATTTAAATGTATTATTAAATTATTTAAATAATGAGAATTACATGAGCATGAGAGACCACATGATGGCACTCTGCCTTTTCCGCCAGTTTAATTTTTGTGTGTTAATTTCCTGTGCATATGGTGATATGGCTGTGTGATTATTCTTTACCATTCATTTTTTTTTATAAAGGATCCATTATTGTAACTTCACCTTAAATTTCAAAGTTCTCTAATGATAATTTTACATCACCACCCACAATGGTATATGAATGACCCATTAAACTTGTGTTAAAAATCCTTTTTCTATAAGGAGTCCATGTTTAATTAAGTTCCATACATATTTAGGAATATAATATCCATCCTCATACCTTGTGAGAATAGAGTCATGGCTAGACTTGTGTCAAAACTTCAAGAATTAACACATGAAAGAGATCTTAACCTCCATCTTGATATTAACCTACTAGATCTACCTCTAGAATTAGGAAATATATATTCCTAGCCATTTAAAACTTTTACCACATCCACACAATTTTTTCACCTTCATTGATCAATTCTTGAAGCAAAAGAAAGCCAAATTTTGGGCCTCTACAAGCCTTTTCATGGTTTTCTTTTTCGTGGGGTTACCTAAACCCCATAATTTAAAGACATGACAATTGTTAGGGATTGAACTGCGTTGAGAACTTCTTCTATGGACAAGTTCATTTTTAATTGAACTTCTAGATGAGACTTCTATTGGGATAGGAGAATATGGGAGTTTCCTCCCTATAAGACCATCAATTTTACCTTTCCTATTGGAAACAACCAAACCACCTGCCACACCCACCTATACATCATAAACTCCACCCTTTTTAGATCTTAAGAGATATATAGAATGAAATTCTTATCCATTTTCCTCCTTAGAGATGTAGGGCATGGTAGTAACATTAGAGTTAAAAATTGGCTTAAGAGAAAGTCCCTTAACAAATTAAGACCTCAATTTGGACCCAAACTACCAAAAAAATTGAGGAAACCCTCCCAACCCTAGGATCCTCAAAATCAGCACCCCAACCAATAAAACCATGAAAGCCATTACCTATGGCACTACAAATTCCTTGAAACGCACTTAATAGGGTGACTTAAAGGCATGCCTTCTAAAGGTGTATAGGGTTTAGGACTCAGTCTTGTAAAATAAAGCATTAGCTATGGATGAAACATTCATCTACCATCATGGATGGCTTATACTCTGCATCCTACAACATGATTTTTGAACCATTCTTAAGCATGTCTTCAATGCAAAGAAAGTCATGGGTGAGAGTTGAATTGCAACCCAAGGTTTTTATATCACTAGAAGCATCAATCCCTTCGATGAAATTTTCTTTTCACTTTTTATCAACTATATGAACATTCCCCTTCACCCAAACCTTTGGATGGAATGAAAAAGTATAATATTTGGTTACATGACCAGAAACATAGCATAAAACACATTTGAATGTGATGCCACTATAGTCCAAAACGTGTGTAAATGAGAAAATTACCCTATGCAAAACAAAATCTTGAACACGACCCTTTCCTAAGTAATACCTATCAATATTTAAGTTATATCCATAATAGTTGGTTCCTCAAAACTCATCTTTGCCTCATAAAAAAGCCCCAATGAATTACCAATTTTCTTAAAAAACTCATAGGTCCAAATGTCAATAGGGAGCCTCAATACTATTGCCCATATGAGCATGATATACATTCTCTTAGAGTGAGCATAAGAGAATTGAGTCTATCTCTTAGGATATAACATTCGTGAAAGCCTCCTCCACTATGATTCCAAAAATTGCTTTACATCTTCCTCTGAATGCATAATGAAACCCATCCACCAATGTGTCAAATTAATTTTCCTAGCATGTATACTAAAAATGGCTTGCAAGAGTATTTCGACTATGCATTGAGAGAATATCATCCATTCTTCTACCTATAAACTCTCTAAATAAACGCTTTTGATGCCATTATTCTAATTTGTGGAATCACATATCATCTCCCAATACTAGCATTTCTTGAGAGGATTTTAACTTTATACATTTATTTTTTATATTTCACTATCCAATGACCAAGAGTTTCACTCCATTCTTAATTCCAAGACCCAACAAAGATATTAGTGTTGAAATTGGATTTGACTTTAGAGGTTCTTCCCATGAGGTAATAGTCTTCTTGATGTTTTTATCACCATCACATATTAGGAAACAAATTTTCTCAAGGAATGGACATCCTTATGAAAATATAAATACTTTTTAGTAGAGGAGAAATTTATGAAGGCATGGTTAGCTAGAAGCAAAACTATGATAATAATTAGCATTATACACTTCCCAACCAATATAATAATACCAATTTATGCATGGTTATTATTGTGGAGCAAGTGCATAATAGCTTGCCACTTACAACTAAGTTTAAATCTATCCTTTCTATTGAATTATTTATATTGTTCTCTATTTCCATGGACTCTTTGATCTTCCTTTTCACATAGTAATCAAATTTGGTGATGATTCTCGCATCATCTAAGCAAAATTGGTACTTGGTATTTTCAAAGTGCTTGGCTAGATTTTGTTATGCTTAATATTGATGTTACATTCTTTCACTCTGATATGATATTCTCTTCTGGCCTCATCAATATATTATTTATCATAGAAACGAATAATGGTAGATACACCTTTATAAGTCTTTGGGTGTATTAGGTCTTTGGTTTAGTCCACCATACCCCCAATTGTGATAGGGGGACCAAATATGACTTTAATATAACCTTTCTTAAGGATCTTGGCCAGTTTGTTTTTCTTCCCTTTTATGTACAAAAGGGTCATTTGTGTCCCATCCTTGTCATTGTGTTGTTTAGGGTAAGATATGGTTTCTTTTGTAACCACTTGATCGGAGGTTTTTGCATCATACACATTACTTCAAAAAACACATTTTAGATTGCCAATTTTTGCTCCACATGACACTTGTTTTAGATTCCAATGGCCTAAGTTGTAAGAGTATTAATAATGCCTACTTTTTGTGTGTCACGGTGATGTGATTCAACATGTAATTATCTATTAGTGTGATTTTTCTTCCCATAAACCTGTTGATCTAGAGATCCAATCTCATTCTTAGTGGTAAGGACAATTAGAAATGGTGCACTTTTTCTCTTCATGACCTCCATTGTGAATTTTATGTTATCATTCTAATTATTGAATTTTATATTATATTATATTGTTTTCATAGTCTATTGTATTTAAAATCATAATTTCATACCCTTTATAGGCGTAAAGGATCAAGATATCATTGTTCTATCTTAGTCTTTTTAAAATGGCTTGCTCACCCTTGATTATATTTCTTCTCAAAGATCTAGCCCTTCTTATGGACATAATGCATTATTGTCTTATGTCTTCAATGGTTTCAATGAAAATATTTTTAATGATGGGTTCAGTGTTGCATATCCAAAATTTAGATGGATTTTAGAGGTGCAACAACAAAGTTAATTCCATAACTAAGAACCCACTTTATGGTTTCATCAAGGGGTTGGTTGAAGATGTTAACAAGAGTGAATTTATCTATGCCTCTCATGCCCTCAAGGCCATGTTGACCATTAAGATGTTTAACAAACTTTATACTTTTTTCTTTGTGAATTTTGTTTTTATAGCCTCACATATGTACATGATTATTCAATCAATATTCAATAAGATATCAAAATAGACCATATTTTCTAGCCTTAAATGTAGTGCACATGCTTTCTCAAATTGAGAATTTATTTCTCTCCTCATGTGTTTATGTTCTAGTCGTACAAGGATTACATTGGCATTATTAAATATTCTATTCTATCAAGGGGGGAGTTGGTGTTTTAACACTGTTAACACCCAGGTTGTTCCCTATGACTCCCAAGGGAATACGGCCGGGGTAACCACTAACCAATCTTTGGATCACTGTTTCTAGCCAAACTGTGATCAGAGAGGGCTCTCTCTTTATGATTTGTATCTGTTATGATAGGGTTTTAGGCTAGGTATTATGCACAGGTTTTGTTTATCTTTTGGTTGAAGAGTTTCTTTCAGGTCTTGTGATGTAGTATTCAAAGAGTCAAATATCATTGGGCAATGGAGTCTATGGCTACAGGTTTCTAGAAACCTTGAGGTGAATTGGTGAAACTTACAGGGCCATTTGGATGCTTCATACAACAAAATTTTTGATTTATAACATGATCAGGTGAAACAAGTAGTGAAAGCATTTAAGAATTTTCACTAAAGTATTTAAGTATTTCCACCAAACTAGGTATGAGTAACGGATAGATGTCTCAGGGGCAAACTTGAATCCCTGGGAATGTCTATCACTGTAAAAGATATAGTTTTAAAGTGCAGCAATTAAGAATTACACTTCTTTCACTGTATCTGAAGAAAACATGGATAATAGCTCAGATTGAGTTCAGGGTAATCAGTGATTAAATCCTGGAACTATTCTTCTACTTTGCTATTAAGTGTAAAACATTTAAACAATAAAAGAGAACAAAAGACTCGAAAACATGTAACACAGAGATTTAAGAAAGACTTATTGTTTTATGAAACAGTCTGGAATCCTGCAACATTCACCATTCATCACAATGCATCAAGGTACGCCAAGCTTTGGAAATTCCATTCACCCTTTGTATTATTTCTCTGAGAATTTTACAGCAAGTGAGATCTCCCAAATGAAAATAACAACAACCCCTTAAGCTTATGTGCGGGGCGAATATATACATACGTTTTTACAAAAATATCTGAGTTCTAAGTTATCTCAGACTTAATGTTCTCACCAACTTTTGAGATATTATTATCAGAAATTTATTACAGCATTGAATACAAAATAAAGGCGTCCTGATGTTCTGTCAGAAGATATTTTGGCCTTTGGGAACTGCTGAGTCGGTTGGGATACTTTGATCAAATGCTTGAGAACCCGACTTTATGGCTCGTGCGCTGTATTTTTGGTCTGCCACCTGTGATTGTGATTGCTGCTGTGGTGAGTAAATAGCCCTGCTGAGTTGGCTCAGCATCTATCTTTTCCTTGTGGAGTTATCCACCAAAATTCTGCCTGTGCATGACTGCTCAAAAACTGGAGAAAATTAACGCTCATGGGTTCTGGCTTGATAAAATTATCTGTGTCAAATTTCTCCACACTTCCTGTGTGGGCAATTGGTGTTTTATGATTGCCTCCATAGTTTCATCTGCTTCTGTATACTTAAAGAAATTTGGTGGTGTATCAAACAAGTGATCAATTTCATTCATAATAAAAAACAGGTTATCCACCCTATCATACAAATTCTGCCCTGATGCTGGCCCTGTTTCTGCTGAGGTACTGGGCTGTTTTGCAATTTGTGCTGCAGCATGGGCATCAACCCTTTTGATGTAATTTTCCAGGGTAAACAGTCTTCCTACATTGCTTAATATGCTGGGGAGGCCTCTGTTTTGTAATGCCAGGAATCTGTCCAGGAATTTGTTGATTTCGGTCTGCATATCCTGTGTTCTCCTCTCCAGCGTTCCAACTAGGCTTCTTAGTGTCAGGACTCTTTTAACTACTGAGATTGTTTCAGTCCTGTTAGTAATTCCCATGGTAGCTAGTTGAGAGCTAGTTTTGTTATTTAAAATATTGATCATTCTGCTGGCAGCATCTGGCATGTGGCCAAGGCTTGCTCTAGCTCTGTGTATTTCCCTGTTTGCCTTTGTAATGAGTACTATTTGCTCATCCATAGTCTCAATATACTGCCACTGATTGGTGATGGACCGACCAATGTTACCCCAGAGGACTGCTTTTAACTCTGCTGTTACCTTTTCTAGTGTGAGCTCCCTTTCCAGTTCAGTTATCCTCTTCTTTAGAGCTTTTACTTCTCGTTCCTTTGCAGCCTCATTCTGCTTGCTCTTATCAAGTCTTTCATTTACTTTAGTCAAAGATTTTTTGACTTCATCAAGCTCTTTCATTTGAGCCTCAAGAACTTGGATTTCGGCTTGCAGCCTCTGCATATCCAGACTAGGAGTCTGCTCTGTTGTTGGCGTAGCTGTTGCTGTAGTTGGTGCTGTAGGCCCTGTCTGTTGAGGAGGAGGAGTAGTTGTTGGAGGGGCTTCCTCAAGATTGATTATTTCAGGAGGAGGCTGGGAGGTTTGGCCCTCTTCTTTTTGCTTTAATGCTGTCTGTAGTGCTGCCTTTGCAGCTTCTGATTCTCCTAGCTTGTCTTGAGTCCGAACTAGCTCCTTGTACAGGGATATCATTAGATCTGTAGCATCCTTTTCCTGCCTTTGCTGGGCAACCTCATCTGTTTGTGGATGGATGGTAGCTGGGAGCTTGATTTTCTTTCTTAAGGCCGCCATGTCTGCATCCCTTAGCTTCAACAGTTCTTGGATACCTTTAACATCTTTAGGATCATGTCCTATTTCTATGATTACATCTTCCAAGGACTTGATTCTGTTGTCCTTGGCTTGTGATGATGCTCTCTCCAATTCCAGCTGAGAGGCTGTATTATCAAGGCTGCTCTTCAATTTGTAGTTTTCCAATGTTTCATCTGCCAAGGAGGCATACACCATTTCACCAGTTTGTTTATGCAGTTCGATTTTATCCATAGGGTGTATGTCTTTAGCCAGAACCTCCATGTTGGTCCTTAGGTAATCCGAGGTAGATTGGGGATGCAGAGTTGTGGGCATGAAGTGACTCATGATCATTTTGCCTTCACTTACATCAAAGGCAGACATGAGTCTTTGCTGATTGGTGGGAGCCAGGTTCAGCAAATGATTGTACAACTGTACTTTAATAGGATCACTCCTCCTTTTAATGTCAATAAATTGCTGTTTGATGCTTACCTGTCCTTCTTTGTGCTGGCTGGAGGAGCTGACCTCTCCTCCTATAGCTCTATCATGTTCATGCTGGAATGAACTGGCTGAAACTTCTCCGCTGGGTGGGCCCATGCCCATTGCTTGTCTTATTGCTATGTCATCCTCTGGAAAGTCATTTAACCTTTGTCTTTTCTCTCCCTGATTGATGGATGAGGTCAGGGGAGTCTCTCTATCTCTTTTCCTGGTTAAGTCCTCCTTTTGTGGGGTTTGGAGGACCGAGGTATCAAAAGTAGTTTCTGCCCCAGGAGGCACTATTTTCTGAGCCTGTTGCTCAGTGGAACTTGGAGCATCAATCACTTTTTCTTGCTGCAAGGGCTGCTGTTTATTATATTGTACCTCTTCTTGCTGCTGCCCTTGTTCCTGCTGCTCCATCTCTTCTTGCTATTGTAACAATGTCTCCACTTGTTCTTCTGTCAATGGAGGTGGCTGTTCCACCTGCTTCCCTTTATCTTTGCTGGCTGTCTGCGGTGCTTTCTCGGCAGTTTGCTGCTGTGTTGTTGATGATGTAGTAGCTGCTCCAAGCTGCTTTTTGTATGAGAGGGGAACCTGTCCACAAGTTTCTAAGTCAGCTTCCTTTTGCATATTTCTAGCCTCTCTCTCTAGTAGCTCTTCATTAGTAATTTCCTCCTCTAGGGTACCTTCTTCCCAATTTGATGCATTGGCATACTGTTCAATCTCAGGTTGTCTCTTGTGTGCATAGCTACCCAATTTGTATTTTATCCTCCTGAGGGAGACAAAATGATTGGGGTCATAGGGTATCCATTCAAAACTAGTTTGCAGTCTGAGGCCCTCCAGGATATTGTCTGCCTCCTTCCACCCCTCCTCTTTTCTGTTATATAGGAAAGGACCCAGCTGGCTCCTTACTTTTAACTGTGACTTCTTGTTCTTGCTCTGAAAATGGAGGTAGTCTGAGTTCCCAAACTGTCTGAAATATTCCAAGGCAAAAGGCCTCATGGGGACATACCTTGGCAACCTAAAAGGGTTCAACTCACAGCCATATATCCTGATGACTGTGTGGTTTTGGTAGAGGTACCAATTACCAATGCTGTAGGACTTATTCAAATGGAGAATCCTCCTCATGTCATCAGTTAGTCTAGGAGGAGGAGTACCATGCAATACTGTCATGGCTGGATAAATGAATAAATCAATGAACTCAGAGTATGTGTAAGGTGATACAGAGGTATGATGAAAAACAGAGGTCCAGAACACCACTGACCTTGGATTTCCCTGGGCATTGAGTTGCTTCAAAGGAAAAGAGAATGTGGCTGGCTGATAAAACAAGAATAGGTGGTATATGTATGAGGTATACCTGAATAGTCTTTCCCTCTTCAAGTTCATAAACTGGTCATGGATTTTATCTGCAATGTATGTGGCATAATCATAATGTACAGCTGGGGGCTTACCAGGAGAGAATAGAGACAGCATTGCCATTATGCTTTCATCCACATCCTCCATTCCCTTGAATCCTAGGGCATAGCTGATCAAATCCACTAACATCCTGCCCAATTCATTCAAGTACTGATATCCAATAGGAGGAGTTCTGACAGATTCAGAGCCTGGTTTTACAAACAGCTGATTGATTTTAATGAGTTGGTCACTTGACAGCTTGCTCCCTCTCTTTATCAAATTCTGCATATGGAGGGGGGTCAATTGCTTGGCAGTATGGAAGTGCAACATCTCATTTATACTCTCTGGGGTGATGTGGAACAGGACTGAGCCTGTGGGGCTGATGACAGCTCTTTGGTTTGGGTCATAGCATTCCTGGCAGCTGTAGACCAACTCTGGCATAGGATTTACCTGGGGGAGGTTGTAGATGGGCAAGTTTGAGTCCCAAATCCCCAAGATGTCTACTCCACTCAGGTGCTGGGCTTTCAAATCATTCATCATCTGAATATTATACTTGGAGCCCATAAGAAACCAGTCCAACATTTGATAATCCATGTCTCCCAGGGCTTTCCATGCTAATTCCTGGTGAGGAGCGTTGAGGGGCTTGATATTCAGAGCAATAGGAGTGTCCATGGTTTTCTTTAAGCTCAACAACTCTAAGTAAATGGCTCAAAAGGACCAACACAGAACAGAAGTGTTTTTGTAAAAACAGTGTTGAGTTTCAGGTATCAGAGCAGGAAATTATACAACAGCAATTGAAATACTGTTTATATCAGGAATCAAGGCTACTGTGTGGTCTCACTATCTCCTCTTCAATAGGTGAATTCCGTAAACAAGAGTCTTTAGGGAATGCGCAGGCAACACCTCTTTTTAAGTGAAAATACGGGCAACAAGGCTCAGCTGGCGTTTTTGGACTTCATAATTACAAATGGGGTATATGCAGAGGGAAATGACCGGTGAAATTATGATTTTTATCTTTTCTCTAGCCCTCTGAGTAATTTTACTTTCAATTGCAGGCGTATGGAGGATAGAAAACGAGAAATACCTGGTAATTTACGAACAGAGGTCGTGTACGCGTGCACGGTTGATGCTGTGGAGGTCGCCTTGGTCAACTGAGCAGGTTGGCAGAGTTTTTAGGACGTAAACGGTCATGCAGAGAAAACAGTAGAGAAACGCGCAAAAATGGGAAAAATAGGCGTTTTTTTGGCTTAATATGGGCTTTTTTTATGATTTTGGCGCTTTTTAGTGATGACGTCAGCATGACGTCATTGGCGGGTCAAGGTCAAGTGACGTCAGCTGACGTCATCGGGTGACGTGGCGGTATGCTGTTGGTCCATGGGGGATGGTGCGGTGGCAGCCACGTCAACGGCGAGGTGGACGAATAACGGGGACAAGGACAAGCAGACGTGACGTGGCGATATACAGTTGGAAAACGGTTGGCGGTTAGGACCGTAGCGGTTACGGTTAAGGCTAGCCGCTACGGTCTCTCGGGGCGGTTTGGGTACGGTCCCGGAAGTGTCAGACCTGGCTCCGAGAGCCTTCATCGTGCGACGCGTGGACTGGGCCTGACGTGACGCAACGTCACTTTCTCGGGCGTTAACGGTCCGCTGCGGGGGCTGCTCCGATATCATTGTGGATCGTCGGATCCTCGGGACCTGATCCGACGGTGGGCGGAGAAACAACGTACTCGGAGTATATGCGCGGGCGGAAGACTTTGGGTTGTGGGTTTTTTGCAAGGTTTTCAATGTATTTGAGTTAGTATTGGACCCCCGCGCTAATGCTTGGAATAAAGGCTAAAAAGGGGGGTTTTGGACCTTGGCAATCTTTGCAGAGAGGGTTTATGGGTACAAAGGGGTTCTTATGGGGTTTTTAATACAAATGAAGGTTTGAAAGGTAAGTTGGGCTTTTGCAAGGGGGAGTGGGGTGGGACAGGTTCACCAAAGTGACCAGAGGTCATTTTGGTTCCTTTTTTAAGAACATATGGCTATAATGCCAAGGGAAGAGGTATTTATAATATTTGGGGCTTTATACACCATAGTGTTAATATTATTAGGGGAAGGGTAAGATAGGGGAGCTATATAGTAAAATTAGAGGTTAATATGAATGAAGGGAGCAAATGAAGGGGATCTCACTGAGTTTATCTGAAATTGATTTAGTTTAGAGAGTAGATCAAAATGAAAAGTTTCTAGACAAGAAATGTGGCTTCTGAATCAACAAGAACCACCATAAAACCATGATCTCTCTCCATAAATCTCAGCTAAAAAAAAGGGAATGTTAGTAATGGAGTGAAGGGGGGAAAGGAGGTTAGTCATGCTCCTTGCTGCAATTTGATGGAATTAACCACTTTGTCCATTGACAGATTTTGCCTTGGCAAAACACCTTTTGACATATGTGCAATGGTGAAAATACCCTTTCTGCAACCACAACTGCTTACCCAGCTATTTTCCTAGAATTTTTTGCTTCTCCTTGGAGGGTGCATTTGGACTTGCAAACCCTTACTTGCCTTTTCTTTTCTTTGGCTTTTTCTTTATTCTTTTCTATCTACTTCTACCCTTATCTCTTCCAAGGTCCCAGATTAGGCTGTTGGGCTCCTTTTCTTCTCTACCTAAACTAGTTGTCTGCCAAGATTAAGTAGTTTGGACAGACTCCTTTCTCTATTCTATAACTCAAAATTGAAACATGGCATGATCCAGGTTAAACTGTTGGATCATCCACCAAAATTGAAATAAGGTCATCAATATTTGAAACACTTTACACACCTCTTGTTCTCTAGGAAATATGGGATCTTTGTGATATCAAAGCAGAGCATATTTGGACTTTCCTTGGCCAATCATGAAATATGAAACCTATTGGTATAGGTATCCAACAAACACAACAAAATCTAGTATAATTTTAGCATCCCTACACCATTTTAAGAATGATTTAATGTCTTTTTTTTCTTGATATGTGCTAACTTGAGATCCCAGGAATTTCGAGTGAGCTTGATATGTTTTTATATTTACCAAAGTGCAGGATTTTGTGCCTGTCCACTTAGCCACTTCATCCCCATCAAAGAATAACTAAAAATATGTAGATAATTTATACCTCTATATGTATAATTTTTTATTTATTTGATTTTTTATGTATAGAATTCTAGCTGCAGTGCATGAATTAATTGCTAAATCTTCCTTCTTCAACAAAAATAAAGGTTCCCAATCTCTCAAGAAGGAAGTTTTTGATATTTGTAGGGATTTTTTCTGAGCAAATATTGTGAACAAACATGTTTAATTTGTGAATAAGTAAAAATGGGACTTTGAATATGATCTTGATCCCAACAATACATCAACATTTCTACCTACGCTATATGATTTGATTAACCAATTAATACTTTGGAAGAATGTTCTACAAATTGATATCTAAAGCAGATTTCATGTTGTCTTAAAACTTGAGGAAGAATGCAGGGAAATGTGTGAGTTTCATGCGATTGATTTGGATGTTATCGCGTTACAGATCTGACCTGCAAATATATGAAAATACCAATATACCCAAGAAATAACAAGATCTGAATATAGAAATGCTTCACTTATTAATCAAAACCCTTAAGGTAGTGATACCATTTGTTATATATTTGACATGCAAATATATGAAAATACTAGTATACCCAAGAAATAACAAGATATGAATATAGAAATGCTTCACTTTATTAATCAAAACCCTTAAGGTAGGGCAACACCATACATTCACTTCTTAAGGAAGGAGAACACTCCACAAGCCATATGCTTGTTCATACTATATTCCTTGACCTTTTCAATGGGGAGTCTCTAGCCTCTATATAGGCCTCATACATACAATATAAACTAGCTTAAATTTTCTAAGTTTCTTGAACTCACATTGTATCATGATCGTGTCAGACATGTTCTTGTAACTACACATGTTTAGAGCTCAAATAGTGACTTCTACGATACTAAGGTTCGTTGTCAATGCTATAGCTCATGCATTCTATGGAAAAAAAAAAGCAAGAAGGAAGATATAATTTATAGTATATACCATTTACTTTTATTTCATGAATTATTTTAGATGTAACTCCTCAAATTACTAATGAGATTGAAGAATTGTACCTCTATGTTGATGATGGAACAAACATTTCCTTGACTTTGTGCAAATTCCAAAAGGTAGAAAAGTTCATGTATTTCCCCACATTAGCTTTTGTAGGAATCCCTAAAAGATTATAGCCATCTATATTAAAGGGGTTGTAAATGTTTGTTTCACAATCCAAGTAATTCATATCATAATATTACATCGGTTTCCCTCTAGAATAACAACAAAATGAATAATGTTTATTGTGCAATATTTAACTCCATGAACCTGTTATATTTAACAGAGCTAAAGTTCTCAATTATTATCGATAAAAATAGAGAGAAGTTAACATTGTACAATTGTTTGAGGAACAATTCAAATGATTACGCTTTTGAAAGTTTTATGGGTCATCATTTGAATTTTTCATCCAAGAGATTACACCATAAAATAGATAACAAGAGATACTTACTATGAATTACATCACCATAATTTCATGCATCATCCAAACATTTGCTTCTAAGTCATAAGCATATTTACTATCTCTATCAGAAATTAAAATACATTTTTTAGCTATTAAAAATATAGGCTATGTGAACAAAGCATACACCATTAGATGAAACAAAGGTTGGTATACAGTACATTATTTCATATTGAAACTTTAACCTCGGGATACACAAACAATCATGGTTTAATAATCATATGGTATATGGTTTTCCCTTAGTTCATGTATTAAGTGCGGATGACACGACAACTCTGCACTTCGGTGTACCTTCGCATGGTAACTTCAATTGGCACCTGTTAGCTACCTATACCAATAGGTTTCATATTTCTTGATTGGCAAAGAAAGTTCCAAATATGCTCTGCTTTGATGATGCAAAGATCCCATATTTCCAAGAGAAGACAAGGTGTGTATATAGCTTGATGTGTACTCAATTTTGATGGATGGTCCAACAACCTAAGCTGGATCATGCTATGTTTTAAATTTTCAGTTGTAGAATAGAGAAAGAAGTCTTTCCAAACTGTTTAATCTTGGCAGACAAGTAGCTTAGGTAGAGAAGTAAGGTTCCCAACTACTTAATCTAGGACCTTGGAGGCAATAAGGGTAGCATTAGATAGAAAATCAAAAGGAAAAAGCCAAAGAAAAGAAAAGGCAAATAAGGGTCTGCAAGTCTAAATGCACCCTCCAAGAAGAAACAAAAAATGCTAGGCAAGTAGATGGGTAGGCAGATAGGGGTTGCAGAAATGTCATTCCTTACAATTGAATATGTGCTAACCTATTTACAAAGGAAAATCAATGGATTGAGAAGTTCTTCTTCTCCATCAGCTTGCAGCAAAGCAAAGAAGCATGTCTAACTTCCCAATTTTCCCCTTTTCCCATTCATTACTAACATCCCCTCATCAGTTGAGATTCATGGAAGAATTTGTGGTTTTATGGTGGTTCTTATTCCTTCAAAAGCCACATTTCTTGTCTAAAAATCTTTTCATTTTGATCTACTCCCTAAGCTAAGTGATTTTCAAATAAACTTAGTGATATCACCCCTCATCCACCCTTTCATCCACATTAATCCCTAACTTCTATTATATAATTCCCCTATGTTACCCTTTCCCTACTATTATAACACCATGGTGTATAAACCCCAAACATTGTATAAATATCCCTCCCCTTGGCATTATAGCCATATGTCCTCTGCCAGGGATCAAATTGACATCTGGTCAGTTTGAGAAACCTAAGCCTTACCCCCCTTCCCCCTTCTGAATCCATTTGACCCATTAAACCCTTTATTTGCTAAGAAAACCTTATGAAAAACCCCTTTTACCCATAACCCGCTTCATTTGCAAAAAGCACACAAATACCCACTTTTTCCAACTTATCCAAAGTATGGGCGCGATATTATTTTCATTTGAAAATACAGAAAACCATATAATTCCGCCGAAACCCAAAGTCCCGCTGGGCACGCCTTTCAAAAGAAAATAATATTTTATTACTTCCCCGCTGCCGTATCATCCGCACTATTCAGCGACCCGTCAACCGTCCGATCGGGCGCCTTTGATCGAATGGCCAATATGCATATCGGGTTGGGCCCGACGTCCGAAGTTTAGCACCCGAGAAACTGTCAGAGGGTGACGTCAGGCCTCTGCCACGCGTCGCCCTCACAATTTCTCGGGTCGCCCTCTGACAAAACCGCGACCGTATCTGAGGCGGTCCGAGAAAAACCATTACCGCTTCTGGTTTACTGCCGGTCCTATTACGCCTACGTCATCACCACGTCAGGCCCACGTCAGTACTGCCTCGCCGCCGCGTCAACGCCCTTGTCCGCCCCTGCGCTGATATGTCTGCCACCTCATTATCCCCGTGGACCAATCACAGCTTGCCACATCACCCGGTGACGTCATGCTGACGTCATCCGACCTTGACCCCACCTGATGACGTCATCCAAAAAACGCGCCAATATGCCAAAAATCCATATTTTAGCCAAAAATTCGTGTTTTTCCCACTTTTTGCCAAAACAACTATTGTTATTCCTGCATGCATTTCACGACCAAACCAGCGCCAACCCGCAGAATTCGACTCAGAAACCGTGGGCGCATCCGTCGCACCTGCATTGGCAACTGTTATCGGCAATTCACGAGGTATTTCTCAAAATCATTCCCTGCACCTGGTTTTATCCATATTTCTACAAGCAAACTGGTTAAGAGAGTGTAAAGCACTGAATTCACCATCAAGCATCCAGTGACCTGTACCCATTTCCAACTGGCGAGGCAATAAACCTTCTGCAAAGCCTGCATTTGACAAAATTGACCTGAATTCACAGGTAGTTCGCGCAGTCGTGAACTAGAACCTCAACTACATAAACTCACCATAGAAACACTCTTGTCAGTCCTGGTAGTGGTTTCATCAGTCCTCTAAATGGTATTTCAATTGCTGTCTCCACAATTCGCCCTCTGTTCCTTACAATTCACATTTCCATTGCAAAGAGACCCCTCTGTGCTACTCTGCTCATTCAAACCAGTTTACATACAAGTCAGAAGCCTTATTAGCCATGGAAACACCAATAGCCCTGAATATTCAGCCTCTCAATGCCCCTCAAAGGGAGTTAGAATGGAAAGCCCTGGGAGATGTAGATTATCAGGTGATAGACTGGTTCCCAATGGGTTCTAAGTTTAATATTCACATGCTAAATGAACTGAAAGCCCAACACCTTGGTGGAGCTGATATTTTAGGGATTTGGGACTCAAATTTGCCCATTTACAACCTCCCTCAAGTCAATGCCCTTCCAGACTTGATCCACAGATGCCAGGAATGCTATGATCCATGCCAAAGAGCTATTCTCAGTCCTACAGGCTCAATCTTGTTCCATATCACCCCAGAAACCATAAATGAGATGTTGCATTTCCACACTGCAAGGCCATTGACCCCTCTCTCCATGCTGGACTTAGTAAAGAAGGGGAGTAATTTGTCAAGTGCCCAGATCATCAAAATTAATCAGTTATTCATACAGCCAAGCTCTGAAACTATGAGAAATCCTCCTATTGGATATCAGTACCTGAATGACTTGGGCAGAATGCTGGTGGATTTGATCAGCTACGTCCTGGGGTACAGGGGAATTGAGGATGTTGATGACACTATAATGGCAATGCTGTCCATATTTTCTCCTGGAAAGCCTCCAGCTGTACACTATGACTATGCCACATATATTGCAGAAAAGATCCATGAACAGCTAATGAATCTACAAAGGGAAAGGGTGTTCAGATACACCTCATACATCTACCATCTGTTCTTATTTTAACAACCAGACGGTTTCTCCATTCCCCTCAAGAAACTTAATGCCCAGGGGAATCCAAGGTCAGTTGTGTTTTGGACTTCAGTTTTTCATGATACTTCTAAATCACCATACACATACTGTGAATTCATAGACCTGTTCATTCACCCAGCTATGACATTGCTGTATGGTGTCCCTCCTCCAAGGTTGACTGATGACATGCAAAGAGTTCTCCATCTCTCCAAGGTCTACAACATTGGTGATTGGTATTTTTACCAACACCACACAGTAATCAGAATATATGGCTGTGAGTTGAACCCTTATAGGCTGCCAAGGTATGTCCCTATGAGACTTTTTGCCCTAGAATACTTCAGGCAGTTTGGAAATGCCGACTGCTTCCATTTCCAAAGTAAGAACAAGAAGGTGCAGCTGAAGGTAAGGAGCCAGCTAGGCCCTTTTCTATACAACAAAAGAGAGGAGGGATGGAAGGAGGCAGATATGATCCTAGAGGGCCTCAAATTGCAAACCAGTTTCAAATGGACACCTTATGACCCTAATCATTTTATTTCCCTCAGGAGGATAAAATACAAATTGGGTAACTATGCACATCTAAAGCTGCCTCATGTAGAGCAGTATGCCAATTCTTTGAGCTGGAAAGAGGGCACTCTAGAAGAGCCAATTACTAGAGAGCAGATGCTAGAAAGAGAGGCTAGGAATATTCAAAAAGAGGCTGACTTGGAAACTTGTGGACAGGTTTCCTTCTCATATCAAAGGCAACTTGGAGCAGCTGCCTCATCTTCAACAACACATCAGCAAGCTGCCATGGACACTCAACAGACATCTAGCAAAGGCAAAGAAAAGCAGGTGGAGCAGGAGCAGCCACCTCCCATGACTGAAGAGCAAACAAAAAAAGAGGTGGAACAGCAAGAAGAAGTGTTGCAGCAGGAAGTGCATCAACAACCACAACACCAACAGTAAGAAGAACAAAGACAGGAGCAGCCTGTGCAGCAAGAGCAAACAATGGAAGCCCCAAAATCCACTGAGCAACAGCCACAACAAACTGTGCCTCCAAGGCAAGAAACATCAGTTGAAGCATCAATCCTCCAAACTCCACAAAAGGAGGATACAAGCAGGAAAAGGGACAGAGAGACTCCCCTTACAACATCGACAACTTATGGGGAGAAAAGACAGAGAATGAATCCTTTCTCAGAGGAGGAAATGCCAATGGGACAGTCTTTGGGCATGGGCCCACCTAGCAGGGAAGCATCCGCAAGTTCCTTTCAACAGGAACAGGACAGAACAGTGGGAGGAGAAGTCAACTCCTCAAGCCAGCAGAGAGAAGGTGAACTGAGCATCAAACAGCAGTTCATTGACATAAAGAGGAGGAATGAGCCAATAAAGATACAACTATACAATCATCTGCTGAAAATGGCTCCTACCAACCAGCAAAGACTGATGTCTGCCTATGATGTACAGGAGGGCAAAATGATCATGAGTCATTTTATGCCAGCTGTAGCACAGCCCCAGTCCCCTGTAGATTATATAAGGACCAATCTTGAGGTCCTTGCCAAGGACATCCACCCAATGGACAAAATTGAATTGCACAAACAAACGGGTGAGATGGTGTATGCCTCCTTGGCAGACAAAACACTGGATAATTATAGGCTAGAGAATAGCCTTAATAATACAGCTGCCCAACTTGAGTTGGAGAGAGCATCCTCTCAAGCAAAGGACAACAGAATCAGGTCCTTAGAAGATATAATCATAGAGATTGGGCATGATCCCAAGGATATCAAGGGCATACAAGAAATATTGAAGTTGAGGGATGCAGACATGGCAGCTTTGAGGAGAAAGATCAAAATCCCAGCAACAATTCACCCTCAAACAGATGAAGTTGCCCAGCTAAGACATGATCAAGATGCCACAACTTTGTTGGTGTCTCTATATAAGCAGCTAATCCAGACTCAAGAAAAGCTGGGAGAATCAGAGGCTGCACAGGCAGCATTACAGGCAGCTTTGAAGCAAAAAGAAGAAGGTCATACCTCCCAGCCTCCTCCTGAAATAATTAACCTTGAGGAAGCTGCTCCAACTACTGTTCCCCCTCCTCAACAAACAGAACAGGCAGCACCATCCACCTCAGCATCACCACCAACAACAGAGCAGGCCCCAAGCCTGGACATGCAAAAGCTGAGGAATGAAATTCAGGCCCTGGAAGCTCAAATGACAGAATTAAAGGAGGCCAGGGAGAATTTGGCCAAGGTAAATGATAGATATGACAAATCCAAGCAGACTGTGGCAGAAAAGGGCAGGGAAATAAAAGCCCTCAAAGACAGGATAAAGGAGCTGGAGAAGGAGCTCAAACTAGATAAAGTGGTGGCTGAGCTCAAGACAGTGCTATGGGCCAATATTGGCCAGTCTATCACTGACCAATGGCAGTATATTGAGACAATTCATGAGCAGCTGGAGCTCATTGCAAAAGCACAAAAGGAAATTCAGAGATCAAGGGCATCTCTAAGCAATATGCCTGAAGTTGCCACCAGGATGATCAATGTGCTTAATAATAGAACAAGTACTCAGTTAGCAACTATGGGAATTTCCAAGAGGACTAAGACTATTTTGTTGATAAAGAGGGTCCTTACACTGAGAAACTTAGTGCAGGAATTAAAGAGAAGGACCCAAGACATGCAGACAGAGGTTAACAGGTTCATGGACAAATTTGTGGTGTTACAAAACAGAGGTCTCCCTGGCTTACTGAACAGCGCAGGAAGGCTATTTACACATGAGCAGTATGCCAAGAGGGTCAATACGTTCGCCACAAATCAGATCACTGAAAGGCCCAGCACCTCAGAGGAAACAGGGCCAGCTACAGGGCAAAGTCTCTACAACAGGGTAGAGAATCTATTCTTTATAATGAATGAAATTAAACACCTGTTTGAAGTGCCTCCCAATTTCTATAAATACACAGAGGCAGATGAGACTATGGATGCAATTCTTAGGCATCAACTGCCCACACAGGAATGGTGGACTAAGGCAATACAGATGATCTTATAGACCAGGAAGCCATTCTTCAAGTTTTTCATCAAAAAATACAAATTGGCATGCACAGGAAAACTTAGTAAAATCAGCATGCATGAAAAGATGAAAGCTGAGCCAACTCAGCAGAACTTTCGGCCAGCAAGTCAAGATGGACAGCTACAGGTGACAAAGCCGAGAAGTTACAGCAGAGCAGCCACAAAAGCGCATTTTCCAGCATTAAAAGCAGATCGTTCCAACCGACTCAGTGGCCTCCAAAGGCCAAAATATCTTCTGACAGACAGAAAGAGCATTTATGTTGTATTAAAAGCAGCAATAACTTCTTATCTGCTATTCTGTACAAAGTTGGTGAAAACATTTATTTCTCAGATGACTCAACGCCTTAGATATTTTGTATTACCGTTTGTATATATTTCCCCCTCGCACAAGCTTGCAGGGGTTGTTGTTGATTACTCTTCAAGAGTTCTTTTGCTGTAAATTTTCAGAGTTTAATACAAAGGCCGATGGAATTTCCAAAGTCTGTGTTGTCTGAGGGATTGTGATGTGATTTGCTGAGTGCTGTAGGATTCCTGCATGTTGTCATGATTCAATAAGTTTCCTTTAAACTTTCGTTATGTTTCCTTCTGTTATTTTTCATAACTCATCCATGTTCTAGATTTCTCAATTAATAGCAGAGAAAAAGACTAATTCCAGGATTTATTCATAGGATACCCTGAATTCAATCTATGCTATTAGAAATGTTTTCTTCAGTTACGGTTATAAAGGTGTGATTCTTAATTGCTGCATCTCTACACTGTATCTTTCACAGAAATTATTGTTTAGGAATTCAAGTTTGCTCCTTTACAATACATCTCTTTCTTACAACCTAGCTTAGTGGAAATGTCTTAACTGCTTTTCACTGGTTATACTAATTTCATCATTAAAATATCAAGTTTGTTTCATGAAATATTCAAAAGGCCCTGCAGTTTCAGCAATCTTAATCTACCTCTCAAACAACCAGTAACCAAAGACTCCATTGCCCAATGGACTAGAATTATATGAAGGTTTAAACCTTAGGTACAGAAGACATCCCTCAACCAAAACATAAAACCAAAACCTGAACATCACAGCTAGCCTAAAATACTATCAAAACAAAGACAAATCACAAAGAGAGAGCCCTCTCTGATTACAGTTTGGCTAGAAACTGTAATCCAAAGATTGGTTAGTGGTTACCCCGGTCGTATTCCCTTGGGAGTCATAGGGAACAACCTGGGTGTTAACAGCACCCAAGTTAATTACCTTCGAACATGGTTAAATTTAGTGGTGTTAAGAATTCTCGAGAAGAAATATGTTCAGAACATTCGAAGCATTTGGTGCAATCCAAGTGGAATGATCCTCACCATCGACGGGTTAGGGTTTGCATTGAATGGTTCTTCCTGTGGGGAAACAGTTGATGGCAATTGTCTCACTCCTGGTTCCTCCCAGCTCCGCCATTCCTGCCTATCGAGGCTTGACTCTGCAGTTGTTTTGCTTCAATGTTATGGTTTCTATTACCTTGTTATTCCTCAAGTGAGTTACCTATCTCAATTTCGTTCACAAATGGTTTAATTTTGTTCCTATTTTTAATTAAAACTATTACTCACCCCACTTACATAAAATTACACAAGTATTTTGGAAGAGTTGCAGATGGGTCCTGGGCCCACGACAATGGTGTTGACTTCATTCTTTAGGTAAAATCATTATTTTCCCTTGTTTCCAACACAATTATTGTTCACTTGGTTTACTCAAGGATTAAGGTGTATATCGACTTCATTTAACCCTCGTTGATGTCTCTCTACCAGGTCTACCACCAGTGCACCAGTTCTCGCCAAAGAATCAGGTAAATATTTTTAACTAGCTAAGGTTTGAAAGGGTTGTGACTCGGCTTCAAAGGGCTGTGACTCAGTTTGAAAGAGTTCTTAAATTGGGTTTTTGTTGGCAGTTGAGAATTTGAGTTCACTGTTCTCATTTCTCTTGGTCTACTAGCAGGTATGACACTTGGGTTCTGACCCTCTTTTCTTACCTGCGCTCTTGGAACTCATCCTATAGGATTCTGAACTGCCTATCTCTTGGATTCCCTTCTCCAGGTTTTTATCAGCCTCCTTGAAGCTCTTTAAATGAAGTCAAATTGTAGTCGACATATTATGCTTGTTAATTTGCACCAGAAAAATGCTTCGGAAATTGAAGCATGAGTCTTATGCTGAATTCCATAATAGATCTCCAGAGCCTGCCATAATTGTTGCGATTTTTTGCATTCAAAAAATAAGTGATCGTTATTTTCCCCCTCCAACCTACATATAGAACATAGACCGGGCCTATCATTAGGGTTTCACCTTAAAGTATTTGTGTTGTTTCCCAGTGGACAGACCATTCTTAAGGATTTTAGTCTTTTCTTTGTAGTGCATAATATGTACTTTGACCCAAAATGATCCAGCAAATGGTTTTTCTTGAGACTTGTGTTTTATTATAGTTTGGATTATCAATTACATTTCTCCATCTTCTTCTTGGAAGTATTATTCTTTTGCGACAAGGGTTGTATATTTCATTGTAGCCATTATATTGTTTAAGCCTTGGTTAATGATAGTTATTTAGGGTGTTGTTCCTTTCTAGATTCCCATTTTGAATTTTGGTTACATGCATGCGTTATCACATAGTTCCACCGCTATATAAATGTTGTGTTATGGCTCAGATATATTTATAATTCTTTTCCTTTGTTGAACATAACTATTGTTAATGTGAATTTGGTTGCTAATTTTTTGTATTTCATGTGGAACGAACTTCACCCATATTAATAATTACTTATGAGCTCGACTACTGGCTACAATATTTCTTATTCCCTTCCGGGAAAAGGATTGTGTCGTAGAGACTTCCAAGTTGGATGGATACTAACCTATCATGTATTATTGTAATCTTTCTTCACTCAAGATTATAGTCTAAGCTTCTAGGGTTTCACATAGTCACCATTAACTACTAGAAATGAATTATTTATGAACAAATTTAGGGTTACAAACCTTTGTAATACCCGACCAGGTCCACACTGGTTCTTTACTCAATAATCTATGGCCATGATTAGTTCCCATACTGTTTACAAAATGTTTAATTCCTAACTGGTTACAAAATGCATATCACAGTAAATTCATTTATATTACTATTCAGAAAGTTCTTTGAGTTTTTCTCTTCATTTGATTTGTTTAATTCATAAACTAAATTAAACCTTAAAAAGAATACAATTGAGACCTGTTAGTTTTCTCAGGGTTCATCATTCTTTCATAGAATACATTTTTATATCAAAGATAACATGACGCTTTCATTGTCATTATCTATTGATTGAATCCTCCAAAGATTAATACCGAAAGATACTTCTTTCAAACCTCTTGACTTATGAGGTTGGAAATAATGTCCAGACCTCCCTCCGAGCCTCTTGGTTACCAAATCAATTCAACCAATATTCCTTCCAGAGCCTCAAGACCACTTGTCCAGCCTAGAAATACTTTCTTTGTCATAATTTCCATTGGTTACCATAAGCTCAAGAATACCCGATAGTAGAATACATGATTCTTGATAGTGACCTCTCAATTATTTTACTCTTTTCCTTCTCCCTAGGCTACCTACCTCCTCCGTTTGAGATTTTTTTTATTTTTTTTAATCTCTTTGTGGAGGGGAATAACTATCTAACAATTTAGAAACCAAAGATTCTATTTTCTTGAAGTCTTTTCCTATCTTTTCTTTGACCAATTCTAATATTTTAAAAATTAAAATATATTAATGACTATATATTTCATTTTCACATTCCTTTACTTTCTTCATCAAACAAAATTACCAGGTTTTACATAGTAACAAAGATACATAAAGAACAATTTATATATAGCTCCAGGGTTGTAACATCTTCCCCCTCTTAAGCAAAACACAGTCCTTAGTGTTTATTCATGCCTTTGGAACATATCAGGGTATGATTCTTGGATCAAACTTTCATCCTCCGAGGTGGCCTTTTTCGGCCAAAAGTGCTTCCACTGCCCTTTAACCTACGTGATGGCTCCTTTCTATAGTGTTGTTCCTCTATGACCGAGAATGCGTAAAGGTTTTACCAAGAACTGACCATTTGGTTCTACCTATTTCAATGCCACAAAATGTTAAAATTTGTAAATATTTTAAATCTCATTCAATTTCAACAAATGTACTCATTATTTAATAATATTTTACCTTTACTTCTTACTAGTTATATATATATATATTAACAAGGATACGTGAAACACTTTATCAACTCTTATATAGCCAGGTAATGCTAAATCGTATGTAGGAGGTCCAATGCTTTCCAAAATTTGGAAGGGTCCACAATATCGTGGGGACAATTTCACACATCCCTTCCACTGCATGGTGCTCTTCTTGGGCTTTACTTGAACATACACATGGTCCCCTATCTGGAATTATTTGAAGGTTCTTTTCTTGTCTGCATACATCTTCTGTCTATCCTCGGCAACTTTTAGATTCTATCGTACCCTTTTTACAGTATTTCCAATTTCTGCCAACATGTTGGGTCCCAGCATGAGTCTGCCCTCTAGAATATTCTAGTTAATGGGGGTATCACATCTTCTCCCATATAAAAATTCAAAGGGAATTATTTTTAGCGATTCATGGTAATTGTTATATGCAAATTCCATTAAGTGGATGTACTCTTCCAATTTGTTCAAGTGTTACATTACATACATTTGCAACATATCTTATAGAACTTGATTTACCTTCTTTTTTTTTTTGTCAGTTTGCGGATGATATGTTTTGTTAAACTGAACTTGAATTCCTAGGCTAGTAAAGAGAGTTTTCCAAAAATTTGATGTAAATTTTACATCTCTACCTGATATCATAACTTTGGGCAACCCATGTAATCTAAAAATTTCTTGCATAAATACATTTGCAATTTGCACAGTTTTGTATGTTGATTGAACAAGGATAAAATGGGCTACTTTACTTAACTTATCTACTACCACCATGATTGAATCATTCTACTTCTTAGTTTTAGGAAAACCAGTGATGAAGTCTAAAGTAATTACCTCCCACTTCCATTCTGGAATGGGTAGCGGGTGAAGTAGTCTAGCTGGGTGCTAGTGTTCAGCTTTAACTTGTTTACACTCTAGACATTTGGCCAAATATTCAATGATATATTTCCTCATTCCAAGCCAATTTTCCTTTTTCTTAACAACATAAAATAACTTTTGATATCTAGGGTGGGAAGCATATGGCTTTATGTGAAATTCATCCAATATTAATTGTCTAACAACTACCTGATTTGGAACATATATTCTTCCTCTAAAAATTAGTAAATTATCATTATTTATGCCATAATCAGTTTGTTGTCTTGAACTATTGCAACAAAAATAAATATTCCAGATATTTAATCAATTCTAAAAAATTAAATTCAACTTGACTATACGAAATCTCATACACATGATGCAACTTCCTACTTAGTGCATCCACTACTCGATTTTCTTTTCCTTTTAAATGTTTAATATCAAAATCGAATTTGCTCAAAAAGTTGGTCCACCTAGCTTGACGAGCATTGAGGTTAGGTTTCTTAAAGAATCTGGTTATGCTGTTGGTTATGGTTCCTAGAAGATAATGTCTCCATACCTTTAGAGTGTGTACTACTACAATTAGTTCCAAGTCGTAAGTAGAATACCTCTGCTCATGCTCCTTTATTTTTTGAGATTTGTATGCAATAACTTTTCCTTCTTGCATCAACACCCCTCCAAATCCTTCTTGACATGCATCGGTGCAAACGACAAACTCCTTTTCTAGTTCCAATTCATAAGTAGAATACCTCTGTTAATGCTCCTTTATTTTTTGGGATTTGTATGCAATGAATTTTCCTTCTTGCATCAACACCCCTCCAAATCCTTCTTGACATGCATCGGTGCAAACGAAAAACTCCTTTTCTGGATTTGATATTTTTAGCATTGGAGTTATGGTTAACAAATTATTTAGTAATTCAAAACTTTGTTGACATTCAGTAGTTCACTTAAAAACTTTTCCTTTCTTTTGCAAGGAGGGGATAGGATAGGTTATTTTAGAAAATCCTTCAATGAAGTGGTGGTAATATCCTGATAAGCCCATGAAAGGTTGTATGTCAGTAACATTAGCAGGAATAATGATTTTTATATTTTCTGGATCAACTGTTATCCCTTTTGCAGAGATGACATGTCCTGAGTATTGAATCTGATACTTAAATAAATCATACTTACTATATTTAACATACAATTGATGTTCCTGTAATGTTTGTAAAGCTATTCACAATGCCCCTTATGCTTTTCTAACTTTATTGAGTATATAACAATATTTTCAATAAAAATTAGCAAAAATTGGTCAAGATAAGGGTGGAATACACTATTCATGAGACTCATGAAAGTTGTTGGAGCATTGGTTAGGCCAAAGGGTAGAACCACAAATTCATAATGGCCATAGTGAGTCTAGAAAATTATTTTAGGAATGTCCTCTTCCCTCACCCTTATCTGATGATACCTCGACCGCAATTCTATCTTGGAGAACACCGTGGCTCCTTTGACTTGGTCAAACAAATCGTCGATTCTGGGTAATGGGTATTTATTCTTAATTTTCAACTTGTTAAGTTGTTGGTAATTGATGCATAGTCTCAGAGTACCATATTTTTTCTTGACAAACAAAACGGGTGCTCCCCATGGGGATGCACTTGGCCGGATATATCCCTTATCGAGTAGTTATTGCAACTACATTTTGAGCTCAATTAGCTGAGGAATACTCATTTGATAAGGGGTATTTGACACAGGTGCAGCCCTTGGAATCAATTCTATGGTGAAATTGATGTCTCTCTTAGGAGGTAGTCCTAGAATTTCTTCCGGAAACACATCAATAAAATATTGAATGATTGGAAGGATTTCCAAAGAGGCTAACTTAATTTTAGAATTAGTAAAACCCACTTGCACTACATAAATCTGACACCCCTTCCTAATGCATTTTCTTAACTGGGAGGTAGTAATTGGTCGCAGTTTTATGGGTCTCTTCACACCTTGAATTTCCTATCTAACACCCCCTTGATTGAGATAATTGATAGTTTTATCTTTACAATTTACTAATGACCAACACTCCTCTAACCAATCCATTCTGATTAAAAAATTGGAAGACCCCAAAGGTAATATTTAAATTTACATTAATTTTCTGATTTGGTATCTCAATAGAACAATCATTTATTTTAGCTTTCACCCTTCTTTTTCCCCAGTTTCCAATTGTGCTAACTAGGGATTTCTAAATTTTCAAGTCTATAAGTGACATTTCGCAATAACTTTGGGGCCAACATAGCTTAAATTGGCTCTTGGGTCTATAAAAATGGTCACAACTTATTTATGTATGTTACCTTCAAGCTCGACCATAGAGGTTTGATATTCAGCTTGATCATCATCCAGAGCTGCATTAATCCTTGGTATGTTCCATGCCACCTCACCAGCCATGGCAGCTTCTTGAATGTTGGCAGTTTGTTTGTCCCTAGAGTGGTGAGGACAAATTTTATAATAATGAGGCTCTCTGCGGCCTAAACATTGTAGTGGGGCATTTCCTTGTTTATTGAAATTAGGTTTACTGGAAACTTCCATTTTCCTAGTTTCCCCTTATGATTTTGTTTTTTGTTGATTCCTTCCAAAAAATTTGTTGCATTAATTCCTATGCAGACCCTTGGTGTTTCCGGTCTTCGCATTATTCATGTTCTGAAAAAATTTCCTATGCGTTTTTATTAGCCTAAATCTTACTGCCTTCTCCTTTTGATTTCATCTATTGATAACAAATTTATGCTTTTTGTATCACCTCATCCATGGTTTTTGGATTGTCAAATTCCAGTATTTCTTTCACGAACATTGGTAGACTACTCATGAAATGCTGAACTTTGGCCTTTCCTTCCTGAATGTAAGGTACATACCTTAACAAGGATGTGAATTTGGTTAAAAACTCATCCATCATAGTTGTCCCAACCGGGATCATGAAATTCTTTCACCTTATCATTATAAAATCGCTTCGTCAAATACTTCTCTTTGAAATGTTTCTAGAAGTACCCCCAAGTCACCCCTTGTATGGTAATTGTACGTACAACCTTAACCTCTTTCCACCATAGTGTATCCTTCCCTTGAAGTTGATAAATGGTTGATCTCGCTTTTAAATTGTCATGATATTCATAGATTTGGAAATATTTATTGATATTGATTAGCCAAGCGTCAACTGTTTCCTCCATTTCCTCATCAAAAAATTTGAGGCTTAATCTTTTTAAACTCTCCTTTTAACTCAATTTTTGTTTCTTATTTTTCTGGTAATCTTTTAGGTTTTCAGATTCTTCCTCATTTCCCCCCTTGTCTCCTTCTAAGTGTTGAGTATGACTCCCTTCAGGAACATTTTCACCCCTCTGTCTTAGTTCCTAGTCTCTGCCATTATCACTAGAGTTGGGTACCAAGTTGCGATTATTCTGGTGATTAGAAAGACTTTTTAAGATCCTCTACTGATCATGCATCAATGCTTGATTATGTTCCTAAAGACTAGACATTTCAATTCTTAAATGTTGAATGGTTTCCAACAACATGATAGTGCGGTTTCACTGCCCTGCATCCAATTATACCCACATCTCAAGATTGGCTCCTCAGTTAGGTGTAACTCCAAATCCTCTTCTCCCTCTCTCTCTCTTTGTGTTCACAAAATATATGTAGTTATTAATCAAATGCCCAAATATGCCTCAGTATAGAAAACCTAGGCTCTAATATCACTTGTCACACTCCCCAATACATTACACCATAAAGTATATAACAATCTGAGATACTTACTATGAATTACATCACCATAATTTTATGCATCGTCCAAACATTTGTTCCTAAGTCATAAGAATATTTACATATATAGATGTATACCTCTTGTCAGTAATTAAAATACATTGTTTACCGCTTAAAAATGTAGACTACGTGAAAAAAAATACGCCATTATCAAGAAACAAAGGTTGGTTTATGGTACATTATATCATATTCAAACCTTAACCTCAGGATACACAAACAATCATGGGTTATTAATAATATGGTATATGATCTTCCCTTGGTTCATGTATTAAGTGTTGATGATGTGGGAACTGTGCACTCCTACGTATCTCCACATGGTAAATTCACTTGGTACCCAGGTTACTTACCTTTGAACATGGTCAACTTTAGTGGTGTTAAGAATTCTCGAGAAGAAATATGTTCGATACGTTCAAGGCATTTGGTGTGCTCTAGATGGAATGATCCTCACCGTCCGCGGGTTAGGGTTTTCATCGAATGGTTCTGCCTGTGGGGGAATGGTTGATGGCAATTGTCTCACTCCTAGCTCCTCCCAGCACTGCCATTCTGCCTTTTGAGGCTTGGCTCTTTAGTTGTTCTACCTCAACATTTTAGTTCTGATTACCTTGCTATTCCCTATTTGAGTTACCCATCTTGGTTTGGTTCACAGATGGTTTCATTATTTTCCTCTTTTTAATTAAAACTATTACTCACCCAGCTTACATCAACTTACACAGGTATGTTGGAATAGTTGTAGATGGGTTCTCGGTCTACTCACTACAGAAAACAGGCAATTTGCCTGAGATTTAGCACCAAATTTTAGTGCATTTTGTTTCTCAATTGGGATGGCTAGTCTGGCTATATCTGTCTCTATTGTACAATTTTTAAAGCATCCTTTTTTGCTCCAAATTTTGTATCTTTTTTTATGCCAAAATTTTCATCCTTTTTGCATCATATTTTCCACCAAGATTTGCATTTGGTTTTACAACAGGTTTTCCTTTTAGTTTTGTGCCATTTTTTACATCTATTTTTGCATCATTTTTTGCTTCCTATTTTGTGCCATTCTTTGCTTCTAGTTTTTTGTCATAATTTGCATTGAGTTTTACACCATATTTTGCATTTGATTTAGTGCCTTTTTTCCATCTAGTTTGTGCCAGTTTTTTGAATCTAGTCTTATGCCATTTTTTTCTTCTAATTTTGCACTTATTTTTACATCTACTTTTGCGCGAGTTTCTCTTCCTTTTTCTGCACCATTTTTTGCATCCAATTTTTTGCCATATGTTGAATTTGATTTAATGCCAAATTTTGTGTCCATTTCTGCACCATTTTTTGCATCCAATTTTGTGTTTTATTTGTCTCCCTTTTTTCATCTTATTTTGCACCATATTTTGCATCTAATTTTGCATCATTTGTTGCATCAAGTTTAACATCATTTTTAACACCATTTCTTGTATCCAATTTTTATATCCTTTTGAGCATCTAATTTTTCATCTAAATTTACATCCTATGTTGAACCATGTGTTGCGTCCACCTTTGCATCCCATTTTGTGTCTAATGTTACGTTCAATTTTGAACCATTTTTTTGTTTACTTTTGCATTTTTTTTGCACCAAGTTTCGAATCATTTGTTGTACCTCATTTTGCATCCAATGTTGCATCTCAATTTGCATCCAAATTTGAGGCATTTTTATGCCCACTTTTGCACCATATTTTCTACTTTTGTGTCCAATTTTGCACCATTTTTCATGTCCAATTTTGCGTCCTTTTTGGTGTCTAATTTTGCATCCTTTTGGCATCTAAATTTGCATCTTTTTTCCTGCCACAATTTGTGTCCAAATTTTCATATCATTTTGCACCTAGATTTTAGTTTGAATTTTCATCTAGTTATGCATCATTTTTGGAATCCTTAGTTTCACCCTTTTTTTGTCCCATTTTTCATCTTCTTTTGTGTCTTTTTTACATCCTTTTTGCACCCAATTTTGCATCCTAATTTTACACCATTATTTGCATCCTCATTTTGGTGTCCATTTTTGCATCCTTGTTTGCGCCCAATTTGGTATCCTTTTGTATGCCCTATTTTGTCCCCTTATTTGTGTCTATTGTTGCACCCTTTTTTAATTCTAATTTAAAACACTTTTTGTGTCATTATTTGTATCTTGTTTGGATGGCTAGTTTAACATCCAATTCTACTTCCAATTTGGCATCGATGTTTGCATCCACTTTTGGCTTCTTGTTTAGATTTTTAGTTTTATTTCCATTTATTACCCCCTTTATGGGTTCATTTTACTAATTTCAATTACATAGTGAACTATATTACAACTCCTAATCATTTTGTTGTAGGATTTAATGCACCATTAGATGGACATAAAACCCTCCCAGTTTATCCTGGAAACCTAGGAAAAATCGAGTAAGAGAAAGGTTATTCTAAGGCTCAATATTCATAGTATATCAAGATGTAGAGTATATATTAAGAAGAAGAGAAGGAATTACTGTGAGTCCTCGCAAGGAGGTCTTGTTGGAATTTCCAGTGTAGCTGGTAAGCACTCCTAGCTAGCTCCAAAGCTTGGTCCTACACATAAGAGAGAGAACAAAGCAACCTTCACCACATAATATCTTGATAATTGAAACTATCAGAAACATATAAATATTAACGAATAAATAAATATCAACCAAAATCCCATACATTCATTAGTTACATAGTAGAAGTAAAGAATTAATAGTAGCATATGGAAGGAATAACAACTAATCTAGATTAATAAAGGAGTTGGAGGAAGGGTACAACCATCGCATGTAGTTGCAGTAACATCTCCCGCAACTCCTAGCTCCAAAAATATCCCTCTCAAGATAGATCTTAGCAGCGTGACAATACAAGAATTCCTATCCTTTTTTCAATGGCCAAGCATCCAGTATATAGGAAGGTGAAGGCTACGAATATTTCCCAAATTCCTCATTAGTTCAATTTGGGCAAAGGCTTTTGGGTGAACAATGTTTCCTCATATAAAAATGGATTTTTTCCACTTTTTAGATGATTTTTTGCTTCGGAAAAATCTTCCCCATGCTTTATGGCTCTTTCCCTCTTTTGTATGCTTATCATTTTTAGGAAAAAGCTAAAGATGAGGATAAAGAGATCACATTCCATCATATGAGTTTCCGAAAGTGAACAAGAGTGTCAAATTCTAGTTAAGTCAAGATTTTTTCCTCATTACTGAGTGAGACTTTTGGTAACAAAAGTTGGATGAAGGGGACAACTTGTTATAGACTAGGCTAATGTGGTCCTCATGGTACATAACTTGTATTATAGTCTTATATAGTCTAGGAGAAAGGGGTATTTCAACCAACAATAAAATATTCTCCTCCAAGCTGATGAGGAGGTATTTTCATGTATAACACATTTAAGAAGATATAACAATTCAAATTGATAACTTAATATTTGTAAGAAAATTTAAGTGTAATTGACAACATTCATAAAAGTGATAGTAGTATCCTGATATATAACAATTCTACTCAAAAAATCATTGACAATTTTCAATATACATATATGACTACTAAATCAACACTTATCCCAGATTTCATTATTCCAAGGTAAATTCACAATATTACATCCAAAAATAGTAATATCTTCATACATAATGATTCTCCATAAAAAGACATTGACAATTTTCAACACATATATAGTGTAACAAGATAATACTAATAATATCTTCATCATCTTTAATCAAATCAACTAATATTGAAATGTATGATTATCATATCAAAATATTTCATCAACACCATTATTGTGAGAATAATTTTGGCAAAATCACATAGAGAATCATTTGTCGACGCGTTTCGAACCAACTAGTGTGGTTCATCGTCACGACAAGTTGAGGAACAAATTTGAGCGATCAGTTAAATAGTGCATGCAGGTCCTCCAACGACTATATTTGACCGAGCAACGGTTAGAAAGACTCTTAACGGCTAGATTAGACCAGGGCCTAGGGGAAAAGGTCAGGGTTAGTTAAATAATATTATAATTTCTAATCTTATGGTAAATCATAATTAAAGAGACCATAGTTTAATTTTTTTTATTATTATCACAACTATTAACTTCTCAAACAAATATTATTAATCTAATACTAGATTAAATTTTATCTTATTTTATTAATTAATTAATTAATTTTATTAATTTTTTTTTTTTTTTTTTTACTATTATCAATAGCAATATTATTATATTAATATCAAATTTGTATCAAATTATTATTATTAATAGTAATATTATTGTATTAACTTTAAGTTAATAGTAATATTATTATATTAATTTCAGGTTAATAGTAATATTATTATATTAATTTCAAATTAATATTATTAATAATATTAGCCTAGGGTAAAATTTTAATTTTAATTTTTTTTTAATATTATCAATAGCAATATTATTATATTAATATCAAATTTATATTAAATTATTATTAATAATAGTAATATTATTGTATTAACTTTAAGTTAATAGTAATATTAATATATTAACTTTAGGTTAATAGTAATATTATAATATTAATTTCAAATTGATATTATTAATAACATTAGCCTCCGGTAATTTTTTTAATATATGAGTAATTTGAATAATATTACAATTGATACTATTTTACTTGTCGTTTGCTCATACTTGTTATATTTAAAGAGACTTAATTATTAAAAGATAAGTCTCTTTAAATATAACAAGTATCATCAAACGACAAGTAAAATAGTATCAATTTTAATATTATTCAAATTACTCATATATTAGAAAATTTACCTTAGACTAATGTTATTAATAATATTAATTTGAAATTAATATTATAATATTACTATTAACCTGAAGTTAATATAATAATATTACTATTAACTTAGAGTTAATACAATAATATTACTACTAATAATAATTTAATATAAATTTGATATTAATATAATAATATTGCTATTGATAATATTAAAAAAAAACAAAAAAAAAAATTAAAATTAAAATTTTTCCCTAGGCTAATATTATTAATAATATTAATTTGAAACTAATATAATAATATTACTATTAACCTGAAATTAATATAATAATATTACTATTAAATTAAAGTTAATACAATAATATTACTATTAATAATAACAATTTAATATAATTTTGATATTAATATAATAATATTGCTATTGATAATATTAAAAAAAATAATAATAATAATATAAGGTAAAATTTAATCTAGTATTACATTAATAATATTTATTTGAGAAGTTAATAATTGTGATAATAAAAAAAAACTTAAACTATGGTCTCTTTAATTATGATTTACCATAAGATTAGAAATTATAATATTATTTAACTAACCTTGACCCTTTCCCCTAGGCCCTGGTCTAATCTAGCTGTTAAGAGTCTTTTTAACCATTGCCTGGTCAAATATAGCCATTGGAGGACCTGCATGCACTATTTAACCGATCGCTCAGATTTGTTCCTCAACTTGTCCTGACGATGAACCACACTAGTTGGTTCAAAACACATCGACAAATGATTCTCTATGTGATTTTACTGCAATTATTCTCACAATCAAAGTATGGATCATAGAAGTCTAAACTCTTGAACACCATTATTCTAAGGTAAATTCACAACATCCATCAAACGATAGTAATATCATCATACATAATAATTCTCCATCAAAATAATGTTGATAATTTTCAATATATACATAAAATAACAAGATAGAAATTATAATATCATCATCATATTTGATCAAATCAACTAAAATTCAATGTATGATTACCAAATAAAAAAATTTCATAGATTTCATTATTTTAAGATAAATTCACAACATCCATAAAAAATATGAATCTTATCATACACAATAATTCTACATAAAAAAATGTAAACAATTTTCAACATATTCATAAGGTAAAAATATAGTATCGATAGTATCATCCTCATTATTCAAATCAACTAAAATTCAAATGTATGATTACCATATTAATAAATTTTAAGTAAATATAAAAAATAACGCATGCCTAACTACCACCACGAAAATCATAGTCAAGATCATCCTCATAATCATTTCCATGATCATCATCCTAACCATCATGATAATCTTATCCACATAATCATCACCAATTCCATCTCCATCCTCACCATCATTGTCTCTAATATATGATGTAATCTAAACATAGTCTTTATCATCATCTTCGCGGTCATTACTTGTAGCATTCTGGAAAAAATAATCAGTATTACATGTTAGTACTAATTCTATAGCACAATGCATATTTTTGTTACAATGCTACCCATAAAATTAGGTAGGACATAATAACATTTAATAGTACTAAAAAATAAAATGAAAATATGGTTTAAGATATATTGGAGATCCAACTAAGATTACACTTGTAATTCACATTAAGCAGTAGAAGCATTTTTCAATGCATATGAAGTAGGCACCCATTTGTTCTTCATATTATATTGTGAATATTTCTTATGATAATTGAATTAATGCTTCTTTGATCCATATAAGGTTTTTTGAGATGCGTTTTCAGCAATAATCACATCAAAATTCATTTGTCAATGCGTTTCGAACCAGCAAGTGTGGTTCATCGTCAAGACAAGATGAAGAACAAGATCATGGCAAGAAGTTAAATAGAGAGATAGACCATTCAATGGCTATAAAGTAACAACATGTTCATGCACGATTGGTAAATTAAGAGTTACTAGAAGCTTTATTTCAAATTACAATTGTAATTTAGATTAGAAATTAAAGAAATAAAAAAAAAATGTCACATGAAAAGGTAAATTGTTTTTAATGAAAAATAAGTCGCATACAATATGAATGTCACATAAAATATTGAGTTGTTTTTAATGCATGTACCTTTCGTTATGATAAAATGGATCCTTATGTTCATTCATGAATAAATTTTCACAAATAATTACTTCATTTTATCCATTATCACACTAAATCCATTATACCTAGTGATGATAGTGATTCCATTCAAATTGTCTTGAAATCCTTAAATATAATGTAAATGAGAAGATCCATGACCACGACCACATTGTAACCCCCTCCCTTGCCTCATCCACCATCAGAGACAATGAACTTGGAGTTATGACCACAATATCAACCCCTCCCTTGCCTTGTGTCCACCATCAGAGACATTGAACTTGGAATTAAGAGTGCTCATGTTTTCTTAGCTCTAAATAATCTCCAAGGAATCAAACGTTGATCAATATATCAAGGAATCCATCAAAGAATAGATATATCATAGGCAAAGCTCAATAGGATTTTCCAAAAGATTGTGAAGTAACACTTATCTCTGTTTTATGAAATAACTCGAGTGAGTGGAATGAATGGTGGGAAACACTTACTAGGGAAAGGAAGATTTTTGGTCTGTCCTTATTTCTATTATTATTTTTTCTTCTTATAATGGAGAGAAGTGTTTAAAAAAATTCTAAAAATTATTTTTAATTAAAAAAAAAATTCTTATGTTTTAGTTTTTTTTAATATATATTTAGTTTTAGTATTTTTCTATTTTCTAAAAAAATATATTTAGTTTTTGGTATTTTTTTATAACAAAAATTATGTTTTATTTTTATAAAAATGGATTTAAAACATTCCATTCATGCTAATGATAGAAGTTTAAATTATATATAAAAAATTAACTTAATGCCATTTGTTGTGTCGTTGAGATGGGTATTATACATCTCTTCCTTGCCAAGATATATAATGTGCTTGGGTTTTATTAATACAATGAAATTAATTTTGCTCTTCATTATATCTTGAGATGTTCAACTTCCACCTAATAAAACTATAAAGTTAAAATAGGTTTGCCTTTGTCCTTTGTAGATATTTTTCCACATTAATCTTCGTCTTATTAGATTAATTGTCTTATGGTGGCCTTGAGTGGTCACTTCCATTAGTTGCATGCTTTTTATTTTTTTGTTAGTGACATTTCTTAGGATTGATAACATGTTATTTAATTTATGAAAATGTGTTATTTTCCATATTATTGTTAAATATTAATATTATATATGTTGGTTTTGAGCATGGTTTAGAAAAAAGTTCCTAAAAGGTTTATAGATTGTATTTTATAATGTAATAATTCGTTGCTTGATGAGATTGTTTTGGATATTTTTTTAAATTATTCATTGATTGATGAATTTGTTATGGATAATTTTATTTATTATATTAAATTGTATGTGATAAAGTCAAAATTCACCTCTTTTTGATATTTTCATTGGTGAATTTCCCTTAAGGCCATAAAGTTCACCATTCGGTCTCGGGTTAAGGAAATATAGGAGTCATGAGGTGGCATTGTCCAAGCACTTAAATCTTGAAACATGCTTTTTTTAGTCACATTATACTTCCTTTCTGTGTAGATTTTCCATGAAAATAGTCTCATGGAACGTAAGGGTATTCAATAGTAAAGGAAAACAAATACTCCTAAAAGAAAAATTGCACGCAAAGCACCCATCAATGATGTTGATATAAGAATCAAAAATATTAAGTGAGGTTCTACCTCATATAATTAGAAAATGGTGGAGGAATTGCCAAGTAGTAGTGATTGATGCTTAGAGATACTTGGGTGGAATGACTATTATTTGGAATGATCAGGACATCAAGGTTACCAATATGTTTACCTCTTTTCACATTAGGACAACATAATTTTAGTTAACTAACATCAAGGACTACTACCATGTATCCAATTTCTATGAATCCAATATCACAAATGGAAAACCTCTATTTATCAATTCTATTTCCACCACAAGTAATTTATACTTCCCATCTCCATGGATTATTGGGAGTGACTCCAATATTATCAAGTGTCTCGAGGAAAAGAAAGGATGAATCACAATGTTCACCAAGAGATTTTGCAAGATATACTATCAAATCCCTAAAGTAGTCTCCATTAAAGTTCTCAAGAAATGAGTCTCCAACCCACACATGTGGATCAATGAGATGTAATACATGCGTGTGTGGTGACTAACTGAATACCCTGTTCCAATAACTCCACAAACTTAAGTATTTCACTCCATCACATAAACTGACCATAGTGTGACATAAGTAAACCAAAAGTAGATATGAAACCGTTAGGCAACAAACATTCCCTTGATCCTCAATTAGGTGTTTAAATTATGAAGTGAAAATGTAGGGGGAAAAGAGGACTTCATGATTTAACCATCACAAACATGTAATCAAGTGTGACTAGGAGTGTATATATTCATATGTTTGCCAAAGAGGGAGTAAATACATGAGTTACCATTCATTGGGCCTTATTTTTCTTTCTTTTGATTTTTCTTATATATAGGACTTAGGGAATGAGGTTTTCATAAGTTTGGCACAACTCATAGATATAACATTTACATGAATTTTCACTTCAACCTTAGATTTTAGACTTAGATAAATCATTCTAGCGTATCTTTAATGATTTTGGCTTTCAATTTTTTATTTTCTTTCATCACAAATGACAAAAGGGGAAATAGTTTTCCACAAATATATGAATTCTTAATCATAAAGGCATCATGCGATGAAAACAAATTAATGATGTTATTCTCTATGAAAATGATGGGTATTCTTTAGGAAATCTTATGCTTGTGGATGTCTCTCCCTGGTTGAGAGGGAGTGAGTGTGGACACCATATTATCCATGTGTCATGTACTATGGAAAAAACTAATAGTCGTAAGCCTAGTAAAGACACCACTAGGGAGAATGATTTATTGGATAAACATCTGGCACCAATATTCTTTGACAATTTGTACTTTGACTAGGACTAACCACCATAATTCAAGTTCATTAATCCAAGATAAGAATATTTATGAGGATTGACATTTCATCGTGTCAAATATTATGACAGTCAATTAGGAAATGATCATGTGAGGACATACCTGGTGAACATCTTGGTGGGGTAAGTGCCTAGAGAGGAAGTGGTGTCCAAATTTATTCCTCCCAATGTTGTGCTCTGATCTAATGGAGGGATAGAAGTTGTTAGTTAAGGCCTTGCTATTTTGACAATCTTTGCTATGATGATGTAAATCATCGTTGATGATTATCAATCCAAATCCATTCTTATATGAATATTTCAAATTGAGAGTACTTTTTTGTCTCGTTATGAGTACCTCCCTAGTTTAGAGGGAGTGTTGAAAAATGTAACTAGTTCCGGTCTTCATAATGAAATAAAATGTAATTTTTACTAGTAATATTTATTATTATTATTTCGTTTTGGTCAAATCATGTTCTTCATGATTATAGAAAAGAAAATATTTTGAGTCAAGAGAAATGTATTTGAGTTAATTCCCATTTGGATTTTAGAAATAAAAAGAAACGAAATTTGTATTTTGATTCAAAGAATCAACACAAGACCAAGTCGGCCCTCCTTGAACAAGTCAGCCTAAGAGGTAGCTATTCAATCCTCTTAGATAGGTATATGTATTAGTCAACTTGATTACTTGGAATACCAATCACTTATCATCACAAAAATCATTTCTTGTGCCAAACAAGAATAAAATACAACTAGAATTAAAGGATAGATAGAATATGACTTTTCATCCTGTTTTGAAACACTCATGTGAATATTTTGTGTGTTCTCTATAAAAAGTATAGGTCTGAACTTCATCCTTGGCTACAAGTCCAAATATTTTGTGATTTGACCTTATTTTAGAGTGTTTAATCAACATTAAATTTTCTTGACTTTGACTTGGTTGGAAGAGACTTGGAGTAGGGTCGACTTGGATATTTGTGGAGATCTTGGTCTTGGTCCTGGGTCTTGTGTATCTCATTCTGATATAATTTTATAAGAGAATTATTTTTGGGTTTTCCCCCTTATGGGATTTTTCCCTGGATCCGATCCTAATTCTTAGTGTTCTTTGTTTCCCTCTGATATTTATGTTTTATCTTTTTGTGTAATTACTTGATGAAGAAGACAATATAAGTAATAAGAAGCTTATTCACAAGTAATTATCAAGTTAAGATAAATCAATCATTTTATTCTAACAGTTGGTTTCTCAACATGAATTAAGGTAATAGGTCCTATGACATCCAACTTGAAATCTACCATGGGAAATCCTCAATAGTCTCTCTAAAGAAATATGTCCTATTGAGGGGGTCAAGAAAGGGTATCAGGCATCACAATTTTATAGTTGAAGAAGTTTAAATATTTGTTTGTCAATTTTGGCCCTATGTAGGAAAGAAAACATGGAAGGAGGTGATCCCCTTGGAATATTTGAAAAGGGGAAATCCACATGAGGCCTTAGATAAATATCTGAATCCAAGGACCTCCCTCATAAATAGAGTTATAAATGTATTGAAAGAGAGTAGAAAATGATCCTTCCAAATCTTGATAAAGATAATAAAACATCCCTTGAACGTCATAATAAATGAGGCATCTACAAATGAGGTGACCCTCTAACTCTATCTCATGTATATGGAAAAGCTAATAGATATTATTGAGAAGAGGAAAATATCCCAAGAGAGACCTAAAATGTAAAAAGTATGATAGTAATAGATATGTAGAAGATGATATTGAAATTAGTAAGTTCATGAATCCATGACTGTAAGGTTATTTTCATCATCATAATCATTTTCATCATCTTCATTATCGTCATCATCACCACCATCATTTTCATAATTATTGTCATCATTGCATTATCATCATAATCACCATTCATGTCGTCATCATCATCATCATCATTATTATGAACATTTTCATCAATTGTTCATAATTATAGGTGTCATAAGAAGTATCATCAACCCAAAAAATGTTATAAGTGCTAGAAAACGGTTGTTAGGACACATTATATATGCAAGATAAATAACAACTCTATTTTTGAGAGATGATCGATGATCATCATAATCACTACCATTATCATCATCATTATAATTTTCATCATCCCCATCATCATATTTAATGTAATTTCTTTCATCATTGCTGTCATCATCGTCATAGTCATCATCATCATCATCATTCATGTCATTATTGTTGTTGATGGTGACCAAGATGAAAATAATGATAATGATGATCAAATGATGATGACTTATAAGATGACATCAAAGATAATGATTATTATTATGACCATGACAAAATTTAAAAATTGGGAAGATTGGCCAAGGTCTTTAGCATCGTCATCATCATTGTCATTCTAACCCCCATAATCTTTATCATCATTTTCATTATCATCATAGTAACAATTAATGGCATAGTCATCATCTTCATTATCATCATTATCATAATTATTGACATTGTCATCAGTTGTTCATAATTTTCAATATCATAAGAAATATCATCAACGCAAAAAATATGACGAGTGTTGGAAAAGGGATGCAAAAGTGAACACAAAAAATGAGGGCAATAATAGATGTAAAATTGGATGAAGAGTGGACACAACATAAGTAGATGCAAAACAAGATAGAAAATTTGACACAAACGTGGATGAAAAAGTACATGCAATAGTTGATGCAAACCTTAAAACAAAATAGATGCAAACATGGATGAAAAAGTGGAAGAAAACATGGGTGCAATAGCAAGCATAAAACTTAGCATGAACCGTGAACGCAAAAAATGACACAAACTTGGATGCAAAAATGAGGCAAACTTGGATGCAAAAATGAGGCAAAATTGGATGCAAAAAGGGATGTAAACATGGACCAAATATGGGTGCAATAGTGGACACAAAATTAGATGCAAAATTGGACACAACAGAAGTGGATGAAAAAGTAGATGCAAAATGGGATGCAGAAAACATAAACAATATTTGATGCAAACTTGGACACAAAAGAGGATGGAAACGTGGATGGAAAAGTGGAAGACAATGTGGGTTGCAATGGTAGGCACAATATATAGCACAAATTGTGGCACAACAAAAGTGGATATAATAACAGACACAAAAAAATATGTAAACTTAGATGCAAGACAAGATGCAACAAGGGATGTTAAAGTGGACGAAAACATGGGTGCAAGAGGAGAAAAAAATTGGATGCAATGGAAGTAGATGCAAAATAATATACAAAATGAGACACAAAACCCAACACAAAATTTGATGCAAAAATAAATGAAAATATTTGATGTAAAAGAGGATGTGAAGATGGATGCAAAATTGGAAGCAAACATGGGTGCAACAGTAAGTACAAAACATGGCACAACAAAAGTGGATGTAATGATAGATGCAAAAAAAGAAGCAAATGAAGATAAAAAATAAGATGCAAAAAGGGATACAAAAGTGGACGTAAACATGAGTGGAACAATGGATGAAAAATAGGATGCAACAAACTTCAATGCAAAAGTAGATGCAATATGAGACAAAAAACCTCATGCAAATCTTGAACCAAAAGTGGATACAAAAAGTTATGCAAAAATAGATATAAAAGTTGATAAAAACCTAGATGTATATGAGGATGTAATTGTGGATGAAAAAGTAGAAGCAAAAAAGGGTGCAAAGGTAGGTGCCAAACTAGGTGCAAATTATTGCACAAGAAAATTGAATGCAATAGTAGAAACAATAACAAATGAAAAAGAGGATGTAAATATCGATGCAAAAAAATATGCAAAATTGGATGCAACAAAAGTAGATGCAAAAGTAGACACAAAAATTGGTGCGAAACTTGGCGCAAAGGGGATGCAAAAAATGATGCAAAAAATGATTAAAAAAATGATGCAAAAGAGGATGCAAGAGATGATGCAAACGTTGATGCAAGTGTAGGTGCAAAAATTCAATGCAATAGAGGATGAAAAAGTTGGTGAAACAAAATTAGGTGCCAAACTTGATCCAAAAAATGGTGCAAATAATGGCACAAAACTTTGCATAAAACTTGATGTAAAACCTGGTGCAAAACCTATTACAATACCTGGTGCTAAACTTGGTGTAAGACTTGGTGCAAAACTTGGTGCAAACTTTACATCAAGTTTTGCACCATATTCTATAAATGGACACAAATAGCACCAAAAATGGGCTCTATATGCAAAGAAGGAAGAAAAAATGGACATTAATGATAGGGTTTTGTTGTAGTGACTATAATGGTGTTGACTTCATTCTTGAGGTAAAATCATTATTTTCCTTTATTTCCAACACAATTGTTGTTCAATTGGTTTACTCAATGATTAAGGTGTATATGGGCTTCCTTTAACTTGTGTGATGTCTCTATGCCAAGTCTACCACCAACGCACCAGTTCTTGGCAAAGAATCAAATAAAGATTTTCGACCAGCTAAGGTTTGAAGGGTTGTGAACTAGTTTGAAAGAGTTCTCAAATTGGGTTTTTCTTAACAGTTGAGAATTCAGTTCACTTCTCTCATTTCTCTTGGTCTCCTGGTAGGTATGGAACTTGGGTTTTGATGTAACCCTCTTTTCTTACCTGCAGTTCATGGAACTCATCCTACCGGATTCTGAACTTCTTATCACTTGGATGCCCTTCTCTAGGTTTTTATCTGCCTCCTCACAGCTCTTTAAATGAAGTCAAACTATATTCGACATATTATGCTTGTTAATTTGGACAATGGGGTTAGAATTATCATTAGGGGTTCACTTTCCAGTATTGGTGTTGTTGCTCGGTGGACAGACTAGCCTTAAGGATTTTAGTCTTTTCTTTGCATTGCATAATATGGTCTTGGACCCAAAATCATTTAGCATATGGTTTTGCTTGAGAGTTTTCTTTTATTATAGTTTGGATTATCAATTACCATTCTCCATCTTCTTCCTGGAAGTATTATTCTTTTGCGGCAAGGGTTGTATATTTCATTATTACCATTATATTGATTAAGCCTTGGTTAATGGCAGTTGTTTATGTTGTTGTAATTTTCTAAATTCCCATTGTGAATTTTGGTTACATGCATGCATTATCACACAGTTCCACTGCTATATAAATGATGTGATGTAGCTCAGAGATATTTACAATTATTTTCCTTTGTTGATTAAAACTATTGTTAATGTGAATTTGGTTGTTAATGTTTTGTATTTCATGTGGAACAAACTTCACTCATATTAATAATTACTTATGGGCTCAGCTATTGGCTACAATATTTCTTATTCCCTTCTAGGAAAAGGACTATGTCCTAGCAACTTCTGGGTTGCAAGGACAGTAACCTATTCCGTATTATTGTAATCTTTCCTCATTGGAGATTATAGTTGAAGCTTCTGGGGTTTCATGCAGTCACCCTTAACCACTGGCAATGAATTATTTTCGAACAACGTTGGGGTCAAACCTCTGTAATACCTGACCAGGTCACACTAGTTTTTTACTCCATAATATATGGCCATGATTAGTTCCCATACTATTTACATTAATATTCAGAAAGTTATTTTAGTATTTCTCTCCATCTGATTTTCTTAATTCATAAACTAAATTCAACCTTAAAAAAAATATAGTGGAGACTTGTTAGGTTTCTCATGGTTCATCATTCTTTCATAGAAATCATTTCTATATCAAATATAAAATGTTCCTATCATTATACTTATATGTTGATTGACTCTGCTAAAGATTAAGACCAGAAGAGACTTCTTTCGAACCTCCCAACCTATGAGTTTGGAAATAATGTCTAGACCACCAACACCCCCCCCGAGCCTCTCAGTTTCCAAATTAGTTCAACCAGTATTCCTTCCAAAACCTCAATACCACCTATCCAGCTTGGAAATACTTTCTTTGTAAGGGTTACCACCAGCAGAAGAAGACACAATAGCATAATACATGCTTCTTGGCAGTGTGCTATCAATTCGTTTCCTCTTTTCCTCCTCCATAGACTACCTTCTTCCTCCATATGAGATTTTATTTATTTTTACTCTCTTATAGGAGGGGAATAACTGTCTAACTATTTGGAAACCAAATATTCTCTTGTATTGAAGTCTTTTCCTCTATTTTAACTGACCGAGTCTAATCTATCAAAAATTAAAATATATTAATGACTATATATATTTGATTTTCACATTCCTTTATTGCTGTCATCGAACAAAATTACCAGTTTTTACATAGTAACAAAGATAAAGAAAATTTTATATACAAGTTTGGGGGTGTTACAACTATCGATATAAATATATATTTGAAAACAATAAACTCATGAAAAACACTTCAAAAATTTAAATTCTAAACGTACTAAACATTAGTCAGGCGTACAGAAATTAGTACTAGGAGAGGTCTTATTGTTCCCATATGAAGCATCATGCTTGACCAGGGCTAAGAAGAGGATGGGTTGGATTTGATTTCTTTTGAGTTGGAGCATCACTTCACCCTGTTGGAGCAAAAATTATTTTCTAGCTTCATCTATTTGTTACAAAATCTTCCCAATGTCAATAAAGCTCCACTGTCTTTTAATACTTGATATATTTGGCTCTTAAATTCCACATATCTAATAAGAATTTAACTTCCCATCTCCTCATCAATGTCACAGTTGTCCATTGTAATCTTGTAGGTTCAAATTTTAGTGTATGCGGTGGAAATTTGTTCTTTGATTTGTATTAACCAGTGGATGTCTGCTCGCGGTAAATAGAAATGAGATCATATGCTACCTGCTATACCCAAAAACCATAATGTTCATTGTGCCCTCATTATTTTCCTTGACCCACGCTTCCTTAAGGAATGGTGTCTTGAATTGTGACAGGTTAGGAGACAAACAAGCATATACAAAAATAGAGGAAATGTGACATGTACACATACTGAACTTATTCAACCAAGTAGAAACAATAATAATAAGAGTTAAACATTTATACCATGGATTTTCATTTATGATGAAGCATGAGGTGTTAATCCCAAGGTTAACATGCTGCACTTTATAACTTACGAGGGCATATCGATGTAGGTTTATTTATTTGATGTTGAAAATACATTAATTTCACATTTAAATTAAAATCACCAACATAATACCAATGTACTCTAGTACTCATGAGATTTGGCTACACAAGGAAAATTATAGAAATTGGTTGCACCCCCTTAAGGCATGTAGGTCCTAAGGAAATAGGTGGAAAGGATTATTATTGTACATGGCCTTTATCATCCGTCGAATAGTTCGATACATCTGGCCCGTCTATTTGTTAATTCCTCCATCCAATGGTTGGTAAACAAAGGGTAGTTCAAAAAAAGAACCTTGTCTTTGTCTGCATGCCCTGTTCGTAATTTGTGATTTTTCCTTACGATTTCATCTCACGTCCCGATCTCTGACTAAAGAGATTCATGGCAAGAAATTTGGCTTATCTCAATCCAGGAAATGACTCTTGCGATTACTCTTTTCAAGGTTTCCAATGGAGATCCAAAGAGTACTGAGTTTAATATACTATGTTTAATACCAACAGGGCTACCAATAGAGAGTACCCCTTATTTGATCAAGGGCACTGACCAAAGTCACAGAGGTTTTAGTTCTTAACTCAACCACTCGTCACTATGTTATAGGCTTTCTACAGTCAACTGTTAATTGGATTAATTTTCTTCCATCGTAGAGTTTATCTATAGTACCTTGGACCAAGTTTCTCTTTGCTACAGGTGAATCAACAAGTTTTATGAATTTTTTTAAAGCTAAGATTTTGTTTTTCTCCATAAATCCTCTAATTTCTCTATTGTGCATGCACGTAAAATCATTCTTCAAGTAGTGCTCACAGATTGGGGGTTCAACTCTTTATCTCTAAAGGTTTTAATGGAGCCATTTTTTCCTCAAATGTCAGGTTCATTATCTACTACCCCTTTTCTTGAACTAATTTTAAGCAGGCATGTTAGGTCCCTATAATACTAGTGATTACCCCATTACTATTGTAGTTGTATCCCTTATTATTATTGTTGCGCCCCTATTGTCCCCATATTTTTATGACTGTGCCCCATAGAATCCCTCTATTGTTATTTTTGTGGCTTTATATTATTATTGTTAGGTCGGCTGGGTTATATTGTGACTCCTTAGACTCCTATATATAGAAAGGAGGTTTTTTCGTTTGAATCATCCAAGAATTGTTCATTTGTGTAATGTAAAGGAGGTTTCCCCCTTGAAGAGGCTAAATTCTAAGGCGTTCAACTATCTTTTTTATCTTTTTGTGAGCTGGTTTCATAACATTTGGTATCAAAGGATTGGATTCTAGGGTTTTGCTACTCCAAATAGGTCATCGTGGAATTTTCGCTATAACTTTTTTTCTGCGATGTTTCAGAAGCTAAAGAAAAAACCAATTTGAGGTGAAATCACACTGAACATCGGATCCGAATTTCAAAGCTTTTCGCACTAGATTTGCCAAGATATGATCTGAGGAAGTTGGTCTTTTTGCAGACTCCTTAATTACATTCCAAACAAGTGACCCGGGGAAAATCGTCATAGATTTCGTTCTGAGCATTGGAATTGAAATTTCGTAAGAAGGTACAGAAAGAGGACGGACTGTAGTTTCTTGTAAATATTTTTTAGAGCCAGAGGTCAAAATAGTGACTCGTGGCATGTTGTACAAGTTCGCTCTACTGAACTAGTCTATAATCAGGTCACTGTGGGAGATTTGGCATAACTATTCCCTGGAGAATCCAATTTGAATCAAAATGGTGGCATTGGAAAGAGGATGCAGAGGGCTACCGCAGATCGCAATTTCAGAACTAGATGATCTAAAATTACAAAGATACATCAGATTTAATATCAAGCTCCTACAAAGTGAAAAAATGGTGTGTAGTTTTTTTAAAATTTTTGCATAAGCTTGGTTTAAAAAATTAGTTTGAAGGAATTCAAAGGGCATAGTAAATCATTATTATCAATAATTTATGCCTCGAGGAAAGAAAATGCAAACACCTAGCAAGCAACCTGAAAGCTCTAGCATGACTCATGAAGAAGAGGAAGAAATGCAACATGATATATCAAAATTACGATACCAAGTGCAACAAGTGTCACTCGCACAAAAAGGAACAAAATCTAAGATGGATGGTTTAAAGAAATATGTAGAAGTTGAGATGGATGGTTTAAATAAAGGCATAGAAGCCAAGATGTATTGTTTAAAGAAAGGCGTAGAAGCTAAGATGAATGACATGGAAGCTAAGATGGATGATTTGAAGATAGATTTGAAGATAGACATGGAAGATTTGAAGACAGGCATGGAAGATTTGAAGAGAGATTTAACAAAGTTTCTACAAGAAATGCTTACTAATGGTGAAAGGGTAGTAAAGGAAACTCATGGTGAGAACAAAAGAAATGTTAATCATGATTTCATAGACTCTAATGTTGGATCGAAGACCCACCATATTCCAAAAATCAATATGAGGAAGTTTGATGACAAGGATCCCGCAACATGGATATTACAGATGGAGCGATTTTTCGATCTCAATAATGTGCAAAACACACAAAAGGTACGTATTAAAACTTTATATTTGTAACCAAATCAGTTTGTATGGTATCAATGGCTTTGCTCTCGTAAACAAATTATCACTTGGGCAATTTTTACAAAAGAATTGACAACACATTATGAAGATACAAAAAGAAACACTTTTTTAGCCAATTGATAAGTCTTAAACAAAAGGGTTCAATAATGGAGCACATTGAGGAGTTCCAAAAATTGAATATAAGGGTAAAAAATATTCCAGAGGAGCATACGATTGATGTGTTCATATGGACTTTAAAGGATAATATCCAACATGATGTTCACCTTTGGGAACCGGATTCATTAGAGAAGGCATTCAGGTTAGCAAGAAAAATGGAAAGCAAAATTATGGCAACTAGGAAGCATACCACTCACAACTATAAAGATGGAAGTGTAGTTGCCCCTAGTCTTCCACAACCTATAAGGTTGACACCACAACAATTGGAAGAAAAAAGAGCAAAAGGGCTTTGTTACAATTGTGATAGCAAATACACTAAAGGTCATAAGTGTGCTGAGAAGAAATTATTCTACACAGATTGTGAAGAGGAAAGGAGCAAGAAAGGTCAAAAGAAGAGGATATACTCTAGGAACAAAGCCTAGATAAAGAAGAAATGAATCCGACCATATCTTGTAATGCATTGGCTGGAATTACCACTCCTCAAACCATCAAGATAGAAAGACAAATCAAGAAGAAAAAGGTAATAGTGTTGATTGATTCAAGAAGTACCCACAATTTTTTTCATTGTAAGATAGCAAAGGAATTGAATTGCTTCCTATATCTAGCACCAGAGTGTCAATTGATGATTGCAAATGGAGGAATGATAAATTGCTCTGGAAAGTGCCATAATATCAAGCTATTCATGGGAGAATATGTATTGACTAGCCCAATGCTTTCCATTCCAATGGGAGGTGCTGATGTTGTACCAGGAGTCCAATGGCTACAATCCTTGGGTACAATAGCTTTTAATTTTCAAGAACTTTTCATGAAATTTTCTGCGGAAGGAAAGGAAGTTGAATTAAGGGGTATTGCATGGAAACCGGGAAAGATAATCAACTCTAATGGTATGACAAAGCTTCTAAAAAAGCAACAAAGAGGTGTAATTGCACAATTATGTTCGCTAGATGTTTCCACATCAAAATCATCTATTTCTCCAGATCTCCAAAATGTCTTAAACAATCATTCCAAGGTATTTGAGACTCCCAAAGGTCTCCCACCTATTCGTGATCATGATCATGCTATTCATTTGATTCCAGGAAGTGTTCCTCCAAACATCAGGCCGTACAGATATCCCTATGCCCAAAAGAGTGAAACTGAACGTATGGTTGCAGAAATGCTAGAGGCTGGTATAATTCAACATAGTCAAAGTTCTTTCTCTACTCCAGTAGTATTGGTGCACAAGAAGGATGGATTATGGCGCATGTGTCCGGATTATAGGGAGCTCAACAAGCTCACTATTAAAGATAAGTTTCCCATTCCTCTCATTGATGAATTACTGGATGAATTGCATGGATCAATTTACTTCACCAAGTTGGATCTTCATCCAGGATATCATCAAATCATAATGAAGACTGAAGACATTCCAAAAACAACATTTAGAACTCATGAGGGTCATTATGAATTTTTGTTCATGCCTCTTGGCCTTACCAATGCACCTTCTACATTTCAATGCTTGATGAATTACATTTTCAAACCCTTCCTTAGAAAATTTGTGTTAGCATTTTTTGATGATATACTAATCTACAACAAGTCTTGGAAGGATCATGTTGAACATGTTGACAGGGTGCTACAACTATTGGAGGAGAAACAATTATATGCAAAAAGATCCAAATGTTTCTTTGGAGTACAAGAGGTGGAATATCTAGGTCATATTATATCTCATGAAGGAGTTAAGGTAGACCCTAGCAAAATTAAAGCCATTAAGGAATGGAAAATCCCCACATCCATAAAGAATCTGCGAGGATTTCTCAGGTTGACAGGGTATTATCGCAAGTTTGTTACGAATTATGGGAGAATAGTAGAACCTCTAACAACATTATTGAAGAAAGATGCATTTTCATGGACTCCAGAAGCAACAAAGGCCTTCGAACATCTTAAAGAGGCAATGTGTCACAAAAACCTTTATTGTGGAATGTGATGCTTTAGGAAATGGAATTGGTGTTGTTTTAATGCAAGATGAAAGACCCATTGCTTTTGAAAGTCGTCCAATCAAGGGAAAGTTTTTACACAAATCTATTTATGAGAAGTAAATGTTGGCAATACTACATGCACTTAAGAAATGAGGACCCTACCTAATGGGAAGACACTTCAAGGTAAAAACAGATCATGATAGCCTTAAATACTTTTTAGAACAAAGATTATCCTTTGAAGAGCAACAAAAGTGGGTCACAAAGATGTTGGCTTATGACTTTGAAATCATATACAAAAAAGGGAAGCAAAATGTGGTGGTAGATGCACTCTCACGAAAGGATGAGGATGTGGAAGCATTTTTGTGCGCCATTTCTAATATCCAACCAGATTGGATAAACGAAGAAGGGAGGAATGGAAGAATGATGAAGAAGTGTGGGCACTTATTCAAAAGTTACAACAAGATTCTATTACATCTGATACATTTAGCTGGCAAAATGATTTGTTATGGTACAAAGATCGCTTATACCTCTTTAAGAATTCCCAACTCAAACAAAATATTATTATGGAATTGCACACTTCTCCCTTAGGAGGGCACTCAGGATTTTTAAAAACTTACCACAGGGTTAAGAAGGAATTTTTTTGGGATGGCATTAAATCGGAATTCAAAAGTTTGTGGTGGAATGTTTGGTTTGCCAACAAAATAAAGTGGAAACAATTAAAACCTCGGGTCTATTACAACCTTTATCCATTCCAAGCCAATGTTGGGAGGAGGTTTCAATGGATTTTATCACAAGTTTACCCAAGTCTGAGGGAAAGAGTGTCATCATGGTGGTAGTTGACAGACTTACCAAGTATGCACACTTTTGTGCATTATCACATCCATTTAAAGCCAGTACAGTTTATACTGCATTTATGGAAACAATTCAAAAGCTACATGGAAATCCAAAGATTATTGTAAGTGACAGAGATCCCATTTTCACTGGAAATTTTTGGACAGAATTATTTTCTTGTCTTGGTACTCAGTTAGCTCATAGCTCATCTTATCATACTCAATCTGATGGGAAAACTGAGATAGTAAACAAAGGTTTGGAGGGATATCTTCGTTGCTTTGTATCTAATAAATAGACACAGTGGGTCAAATGGTTGCCTCTGGATGAATGGTGGTATAACACTTTCTTCCATACAACAACAAAAATGACCCCATTTATGGCACTTTATGGATATCAGCCACCATCCATCACATCATATTTAAGAGAAAATTATAAGGTTCAAGCAGCGGAACATCACATTGAACATCAACAACAAGTCCTCCAACTCTTAAAGGATAACCTTGTGTTGGCACAGAATAGAATGAAACAACAGGCAGATCAACATGGCAACGAAAGAAGTTTTGATGTAGGTGATTGGGTATTCCTACGGCTACAACCATATAAACAAATGTCCCTCAAGCAAGCTAAGAAGGATAACAAATTATCACCAAAGTATTATGGTCCGTACAAGGTGTTGCAAAATATTGGTACGATGGCATACAAATTGGAGCTTCCTGCAGCTTCTCGAGTGCGCCCAGTTTTCCATGTTTCATGTCTAAAGAAGGTTATAGGCGACAAGCTCCCAGTTTAAACAATATTGCGAGAACTTGATGAGGAAGGAAAAATTATATTGGAACCGGAAGCAGTCACAGAAATAAGAACTCGGCAACTACGAAAGACAAATTCATAATGTCTTTCGTAGCTGTCGAGTTCTTGTTTCTCAATAATATCTATTAGCTTTTCCATATACATGAATAGTCCTTTTCATGTTTGTGCCTGGTGTAACAAAAAACTTGATTTCTGTATCCACGACTGTAGATCAAGATCTTAAAGTTGAATTTTGAAAATCTAACTGTTATATTAAATATCTGCTAGATGGCATGAAGACTATTGCTATAGGAATTCAAACAGGAGGTCTGTACAAACTGGATGTAAGACTAGAACCAGTTCGTGCTTTAACAGCAGCGGGTTTGACTACAGAAGAGTTGTGGCATCAAAGATTTGGTCATATCAACTACAATGATTTGCTGTTACTTCAGAAAAATGAAATGGTAAGAGATCTTCCTATGTTAAAACAAGTGCATAATGATTGTGATTCCTATACATTAGGAAAGATGCATAGAGAAGAATTCCCTGTTCAAGTAGAGAAGAAACAGAGAGATATACTTGAATCAATGCACACAGATATTTGTGGACCCATGCAAACAAAGTCATTAGGAGGTGCACTGTATTTTTATTGTTTATTGATGACTGCACAAAGTTTTCTTGGGTATATTTTTGAGTAAGAAGAGTCACACATTTGAATACTTTAAGTAGTTCAGAAACATGATTGAAAAGAAAACAGGGAAGCATATAAAAATTCTTCGCTCTGATCAAAGGGGAGAATATAGGAAGGATGAGCTTATCAGGTATTGTAAAGACCATGGGATATTACAACAATTCACAATACCCCATACTCCTCAGCAGAATGGAGTAACAGAAAGAAAGAACAGAACATTGGTGGAATGTGCTAGAAGCATGTTGAAAGGTAAGCATCTTTTGAATGGTTTTTGTGCTGAAGCATTGAATACTGCAGTTTATTTGAAAAATAGGAGTCTTACAAAGAGTCTTGAGTTTAAAACTCCTTATGAAGCATTATATGGATTTAAGTCTGTAGTAAAGCATTTAAGAGTATTTGGGTCTAAAGCATTTGTCCATATTCCAAAGGAAGACAGAAGAAAACTAGATTCAAAAGCCATAAGATGTACCTTTATAAGGTATTGTTCACAATATAAAGATTATAGATTATTTAATCCCTCTACTCACAAGATTTTTGTTAGTAGAGATGTCATATTCCATGGGCAGGATCATGAAGAATCTAATAAGCACAATGAGGAATGGGATATTTCGTTCTTGGTGGAAGAAAGCGAAGAAACAATAAACAATCGGGATCAACATCATACAAAGGCAGAAGATGAACAGTAGAAGATACAGTAGTAACAGCAGCAGATATAGCAGCAGCAACAACAATGGGAAGAAAAATAAAATGATGATCAGACAAGGTTTGAAGCTACCCCACCACTCAGGAGATCAGGTAGGAAAGCTCAATTGCCTGCAAGATATAGGGAAAATTCTTTTATAACTAGTATGATGAATTTTTTTGAACCTTCTAGTTATAAGGAAGAAAATGAATGTAGTGAATGGAAAATAGCTACGGAACGGGAATATGAATCTATATTCAAGAACACCACTTGGGAACTGGTTGAACTTCTTAGAAGGAAACAAACCATAGGTTGTAAATGGTTGTATAAACCAAAAATTAATGCAGATGGAACCGTGGACAAATTAAAAGCTATATTGGTAGTGAAGGGTTATTTACAAAAAGAAGGCATAGATTATGAAGAAACCTTTGCCCCTGTAGCTAAACTAAATACCATCATAATGTTAATTGCTTTATCTACTAAGAAGCATTGGATGATTCACCAACTAGATGTAAAGTCTGCATTTTTAAATGGAGAATTGAAAGAGGAGGTTTATTTAGAGCAACCTGAGGGGTTTTTCCAAAAAGGGAAAGAACATTTAGTTTGTATATTAAAGAAATATCTTTATGGACTAAAGCAATCACCCAGGTCTTGGTATGAAAAGATTGATTCATTTTTTTTGCAATTTGGCTACAACAGAAGTAAAAATGACCCTAATCTGTATGCCATGCAAGATGAAAAAGGGTGCATAGCATTGATTTCTTTGTATGTAGATGATTTAATTATTACATGTGATGTTATTTCTCTAATAAAAGAAATCAAGCAACAAATGTCACCTTAGTGAATTAAGATACGATTTGGGTCTTGAGATCTAGAGAGATTCAGGACTAACATTTCTCTCTCAGGGTAAGTATGTCAAAGGTCTACTAGAAAGATTTAGGATGGATCAGTGTAAGCCTACAACAGTACCACTACAACAGAACATCAAACTGTAGAGTGAGGATGGCTCTAAATAGGCAGATGTGACACTTTACAGACAGTTGGTTGGGAGCCTAATCTATGTAGTTAGTGTGCTAAGCCAATACATGTCCAAGCCACTTGAAAGTCATTGGAATGCAACGAAATTCGTTTTGAGGTATCTGCAAGGTACTGTAGATTATGGTATTATTTATACCAATTCCTATGATGTTAGATTGATAGGATTTACAGATACAGATTGGGTTGGAAATGTAGACGACCGCAAATCCATAACAGGCTATGCATTCAACATTGGATTCGGGGTGATTACATGGAGCAACTAGAAACATAACACATTTTCCTTGTCTTCAGCGGAAGCAGAGTATCAAGCCATGTGCGCAACAACGTGTGAGGCAATTTTCTTGCGGAGACTTCTCCAGGATGTCGGGGAAGAACAAAAAGATGCAACAACAATCAAATGCAACAATTAGAGTTCAATCAAACTTGCTAATAATCCATTGTTTCAGAAAAACACTAAACACATTGATACACAATTCCACTTTGTCAGGGATAAAGTGCAATCAGAAGAAATCCATTTGGTATATTGTAATACATGTGATAATGTTGCAGACATTTTCACTAAGCCTCTTCACAGGATTAAGTTTGAAATGTTTAGGGAGATGTTAGGCATATTTGTGAACCCCTTCTCCATTAAGGGGGAGTGTTAGAGATAATGGAGAATATCTTAGAAAAGTGAGTTGGTTCAGGAGACCTTAGGATAGGAATTAGTTTCTATTTCTTAGGTTATGGTTCTAACTTCCCTAAATATGTGATTACTATATAATGTGTGATGTACATGGAAAATGTAGAGCATTCTGCAGAGCCAAACTCTCTTGGTCTAGACTCTCTTTCGTAGAGCTGACCAGTGGGTTTCATTTTATTTAATACAGAACATTACATTTTAACACTTTTCTCGTTACTTCATTTTAATTTATTGTATTGTATAAGTTTTTTTTGATGGGGTGTTCAGACTAGTTTTATGTCTTTGTGGATTTGACAGGTTTTTTATTTCTTTATTTTTACACATTCCACCACTTTGTGGTGAATTTATGGGATCTTTCTTTCTAAAGAGAATGGTAGAGGTACCTTGGCACATTTTGTCTATTCATATACATGAATTGAATTCATTCCACCATGTTCTTCATCCCATGCCACTAGTTAGAGCTTTGGTTAATCCTTTGACACCTATACCTAGTGTTGCCCTTGACGGCCATGCACTTCGAGTTTTGTTTGATTACTTGGCTTGTTTCTTTCCATCTGCTTCACTGACTTTCCCTCCTATCTTTGTGGCTTTTATTTTATGTTGAAGGCTTGACACCGAGCTCGTCATCGATACAACTTTCCTAAGAAGTTATCAAAGCCTCTCTCTTTCACAGTGGCCTCTTGCAGAGTCCCTCTCATTTTTGTCCTAGTCTCTATGACACCTTGCTTCCTTTAGTAGCCATGACTCGTCAGCAAGCTTGCTTCCAATATGGAAGTGGTGGTAGTGGTGCTTTAGGGGGCTCTCTAGAAAAATTGAGAGCTAAATCTTTAACCCTTAACTACCATGGACATCAGCCTCCACACATTCATGAGGAAATCCATCTCATGGAAGAGGAAGTTTGATAAAAATGATTAATCACTCTAAATTCAGAAGTCATGGCTGACATAGCCCCTTGGGTTTCACATACGCCCAACTCTTGGGGTCGCTAAAATCACTATCTTGATACAATAGAATTATAATGGCATGTTAAGCTGTTGCCAAGGAAGATTCTAGTTAATTGGAGACAAACTCAGGTCAACTTAATGCACAAACTAGATGAGCTCAGAGATCTTATGCTACGCTTAGGAACAACCTATTAGCCTCAATACTTCATTACCCTACTAATGTTCATGTGCCCTATATTTTATCATTTCAGTTCTTGATCTTCATGCTAGCCCATCTAGGCTATTAATTTGTTATGTTTAGAGTTTATGTTTAGTGTCTTTTTCTATTGTCTCGAACTCTTCAGTCTCTAAATGCTTCCCATTTTGGTTTATGTTGTTGGTTTCCCATGGTGGGCAAAAACTGTCTTTTGGAATTCTCAAGTTTTGGATATTGAGTTGAAGCTAATTTTTTTAGCCATTGAGTATATATTTTATTGTCTTTGGTCTTCTTTACAAGGTGGCATATAGGAGACATTAAAACTAACATATATAATGTAAATATTTGATATTTTAATACAAAATTAGCTAAAAAGTAAAAATATATTGTATAAATTTGATCATTCTATGTTATCATCATATATTTTTGTGTAATAAATTCTCTAGAAAAGGTTGGGAAATGATAATTTGGTCTCTATTGCAATTTCAAATTTATCTCAATTTTCAAGTAAAAAATGGCCTTGTTTTTAAGGCCTCTATACTAGGTTTTGTGTCAAATTGTTGAGCCTCTGTCCTATCCTACTTGTCTTTCATTTTTAGTACTATAGATTTTGCATCTCTACTTGTCTTTCCTTTTTAGGATTGAAGATTTTGTAGACTTACTTATCATTTTAAATATTAAGGATATTTTATCATGCTTTTCATTGATAATCAAAAGCAAGTTCCTATGACCCCTTATCCTACACATTTTTTTTTGAACTTATAATATCTTTGGTTTTGATGTCATTGTGCCAAGAAGCTTTCTCAATATTATAATATTTTATTTAACATTTTGACTCGATCAAAATATAACAAAATTAATTAAATTAAAAATAAAATAAAATAAAAACATAAAATTAAGAATGGTAAGTATAATTATAATTAATTAATAATTAAACTAGATCTATCCTAACATCCATTTTAATTCAAGATTTACTAAGTGAATCGATAAAAACATTTTTTTTCAAAAACATTGCATAATTAGCTGGCCCATGTATACGCTGATTACATTTTATTTTTTAAATTCACTTTCTTCTGGCTACATTAAACATTGCATGAGCTCTGATTTTCTCCTCTGATTTCAGTGATATAAAATTACTACATCAGATACTGAATGAGTCAATTGTTTCCGTTGATTTCAAAGATTAATGGAACCTGTTTTAGGTTTAAGTGAAAGGATATGGCCATACCCAAGAGTGAAGATGATCCAACGACAGCAATTACGTGTGCTCGTTTGATGAAATAGATTCAAGGTGACAAGGACATTAAAAAGAAAAAAACTAAGTTGACAAAGACGTTAAGGCGTGATAAAGTATAATTTATTTTAAAATAAAGAGAGTATTGAGCAAATATATTCCATCGTTTTCACTTGCAATTCCGAGTCAGGTCGACATTCCGTGCAAGAAGCCAACTAATTTTATTATAATTTGGATGATTATTTAAAACATATTATAATTATGACATTAACGTTAAACAGCCAAACGTCATGACACTACAAATTCCAAATTTGGCTGACGACATTTTGAATGATTCAGGCCGTGGACAAATAAAGAAAAATGAAATTCAACTTCAAAATTTGGCTGAAGGCATTTGGAAAGGTTTAGGACATGGATCACGCAAAATAATTTTGACTGGGAGATGAGAATCCAGTGGTAGCCTAGCTGGATACTGACGAGAGAGTAATATGGATTGCCTTTTCCTTTGCTCATCAGATACGAATGACTTCCCTGCTCAATCACTTTCCCATCTTCAATCACAGCAATCGAATCTGCATTTTGAATGGTTGTCAGTCTATGAGCTATCACAATACTCGTTCTTCCCACCATTATTCTCTGCAGGGCCTCTTGAACCATCTTCTCCTATTGGCTGTCCAACGCACTGGTGGCCTCGTCCAACAGTAATATGCTCGGACTCTTTATGATCGCCCTCGCTATAGCAACGCGTTGCTTTTGCCCTCCCGATAATTGCACTCCTCTGTCTCCACAATTTGTTTCGTATCCTTTCTCCAAAGAGCTACACAAATCCAAGTTAAATCACTGCCATGTTCAGTCCGTCCTAATTTATTCCAGAAACAATCTCCTTAATCACAGCTGATTGAATATATGTATTATTGCATAAACATTCCGTAGAGAATGTTGTCTCGAGTGCTTCCTGCAAACAGCGTGGGCTCTTGACCTACCAGAGCTGTGTGATTCCTCAAACTCTTCAAATTGAACCTCCTAATGTCACTGCCATCGATATTCACCGATCCTTTTAGGGGATCGTAAAACCTTTCAATTAATCCAATGATAGTCGATTTTCCGGATCCGCTTTGTCCTACCAGAGCCATGCTTTTGCCTGCTTTTATCCTCAACCAGAAGTTCGTGAAGATCATAACACCTGGACGAGATGGATAAGCGAAGTCCACGTTTCTCAGCTCCACGTTTCCTTCTATCATATCCGCTTTCTCGCCTCTCTCATCGTCTGGGTTTATGCGGCTTTCTCTGTCCATTATCAGCACAGATTTGACTGCATGGATACAAGTTGTCGTCCATACCAAAAGTTCAAAGCCGTATTGCATACGGTGATGCATTGCGATGTTCCAATAGCGAATCCCGCAAACAAAGATTGTTTGATAATCTCTCTGCGAGGTTCTTCTTGACACTTTTCGAAGAGAGAGAGGATCTTCTCCTATAAGAAGGCACTAATAGTGCAAAGGTTAGCCACAGCCTCTGCTGCGAGTTGACTACCTTGATCTTGAGTTTTTAGAGCCTTTTGAGACATGGCCTTGAGGAGAACCCTTTTAGTTTAGAAACATAATACAATAATGGGTTGCACTACGATATATTATCAAAGCCATTGAGAAGGCTATTGCAACAGCTGCCGAAGTTTCTACAAGTAACGATATACGATCTCCGACCAGAGATCTCACCTGTATCACAAATTGCATATTCGAATAATTAGAATACCGTAACACAATTCGCAATTTTATTGGAAATATTAAAACTTTAAGGTCAGATAATTGCCACATTAGCATCTGTTGCTAGAACAGCTCCACTAGAATTCTCCTCATTATCGAACCACCCAATCTCAAATGTAAGGATTTTGGACAGCATCCGCTCTCGAACCCTTTTAGTAAGATATTCCCCCATAGCTGCAAAATTGTAATGCTGTAAAATGTTTGCTGAAAACGATATTACTCCCACAGCCACAATTATGAAGGAGTAATATTCGATACTGGATTTGATCTGGTCATGGTACTGAAGGAAAAATACAAATACAGTTGCCCCAAGTAATAAGGGAAAAACAGGTTGAACTGCTCTGGAACGTAAGGCTCCTGAACAACCCAATAGAGCATGCCTCCATTATGGGGCATTTAATAGAAACAGTTGACGGAATGAAGCGGTGGAAGGAAGCTTGTCTTCATGTAACAGTTCTTGATCGGTCGATACAGGGGCATTCGAACTCGATCTAGTATATATGCTAGTACTCCTTGTTACCAAATACTGGTCTAGCATATGTTGGGAATTTTCTGTTTAATTCCAAAACAAAAATAACTTGAACAGGACAGAGAAAATGATTTGTTTTAACACAGCCGAAAGTAAAATTGTTTTCTGAATAACAGAGTGTTTCACATGCACAATAAAAACTTTGTATTCATTAATAAAAACAGCCACTGTTACAAATTCCTTCCTCTCACAGAGGGATTCTCCAACAACACTTCGGTTCCACAAAAAAAATTTACTCTGTTTTCTCGTGAAAAATATTACTCTATTTCAGCTGTAAATTCTACACTGCTGTGTGTAAAACTTTCCTTAAACTTTGCTTACATGCTCGCTCTGCTACTGAATTCATTTCATATTCTCAACCAAAAGGAAATTACATTCGCGTATTTTTTTTCCAGTACATGTTCCAGAACAAAAAACAACAAAAACAAAACTACCTCGTGAAAATAAAAAACAATAAAATTAAAACTTTTACTTACATTTATTGAGCACAGTAAATATTCATTAATGCTTTACATGGTGATAAATTAATTTCTTGTACTTCACCTCTGGTTCGAGCCGCAACATATCGCACGGCAATATATTTTTTTAATAACCATAGATTTGCCCCACTTAAATCGGACGGCTGACGGTCAATCCAAGAGGTCCCATCTTTCTGAACTTTATCTGTCGGGGAATGGCTGTTTTGGAATGGTACTTGTGGCCAGGTGTCAGTTCCTGGGAAATACCACTGTCCGGCAAAGAGCGGTGCGGGGAAATTAGGAGATTTGCTGAACGACGCTGCAGTTGGAATTACATTTCAACACTTCCCTTTAATTTCAACTACTGGGTTATCAGCCATATACAGGCATTTCCTCAAAAACTCAAAACTTTTCTGCCCCGATGGTTTGGTGAGAATGTGTGCAACCTGCTCCTGAGTTCTGCAGTGTTGTAAAACAATTTCTCCATTGTTTACTAATTCTGTGACGCAATGAAACTTTGTGTCAATGTGTTTCGTTCTCTTATGAAACATAGCATTCTTGGATAATGCAATAACTGAGCTATTGTCACAAAAAACCATAGTTGCTTTTGCTTGTTCTTGGCATAAGCTGCTTAACATCCTTCTCATCCAAATTGCTTGACATGCTGCTGCTGTAGCTGCCACATATTCTGCTTCTTTCTTGAGCATTTGTTGGACTGTTTCTTCCACCTATGTTTTGGCTTCTGCCTCTTCGAAATGAACAGGGTCATCAACATGAAAATATAAAGCGAACAAAGAGTTCATACCTTCATTTGTTGCCTCTTGTTCATAAATGTCACTTAAATTTCTGAATTTCTTACCTCTTTCATTTGTTGTACAAGTGCTTGAAGAAGCACTTGAATTTCCTCCTTGTGATGTGCTTGGAGAAGCATTTTCATTTCTCCTCAAGGGTGTCTCTTGCTTCCCTTGTGTTAGTGCTGCTGTTTGTGGATGTATTTCAGCCATCTCCTCACCATCTTCATCATGTGACAAAGAGTTTTTAACATTCACTGTTTTCTCTATGCTTCCATCCCAAGCTTCCTCCTCAATGAACTGAGCATCTCTACTCACAATAAAATTCTTAGTGGATGGGTTATACAACCTATAAGCTTTGGATTCCTCACTGTATCCAATGAAAATACATTTCTCCCCTTTGCTGTCCAACTTCTTCCTTAGTTGATCTGGAATGTGTGCATAAGCCACACATCCAAAAACTTTTATGTAGGTGACTCCTTACTTTATCCCACTCCATGCTTCTTCCGGCACTCTGTTCATGACTGCTTTTGTAGGGCATCTATTCAAAATATACGCTGCACAGTGTACAACTTCAGCCCAATAATCATTTGGCAAATTCTGTCTTTAACATACTCCTCGCCATATCCCTGATTGTCCTATTCTTCCTTTCGGCTACTCCATTTTGCTGCGGAGTTTACCTAGTGGTAAACTGCTTGTGAATTCCATTTTCTCTACAAAAACATAGAAATTCTTTGGAGATATACTCACCTCCTCTGTCAGTTCTTAAAACTTTGATATGCAGCCCGCTTTGGTTTTCTACAAGTGCTTTGAAATTGAAAATCTTTCAAACACTTCACTTTTGTTCTTCAGGAAATAAACCCAAGTTTTTCTAGTAAAATCATCAATAAATGTTAGTATATAGTGGCTACCTGCAAGTGATGGAGTTTGCATCGGTCCACATAAATCTGAGTGGACAATCTCTAAGGGTGCTTTTGCCCTTATGCTTTTCCCAGATGGAAAACTTTCTTTGTGTTGTTTCCCCAAGATACAACCTTCACAAAGGTTGTCTGATTTGTCTATCAATGGTAATCCTCTTACCATTCCTTTTCTATTCAACAAGTTAAGACCTCCAAAGTTGAGATGTCCAAATCTCAAGTTCCACAACCATATTTTCATCTTTGGTTCAGTTTGGAAAGCCTCTTGAGTCACTGCTGCTATTTGTTCTTTATTTTTTAAATCTGCCTTCATTCTGAGAGGGAACATACTATTCCTTGTCATCTTCACTTCAACAATACATTGTTTGTTGGGTTTTTTATCCATGATGGTGCATGCATCATCCACAAGAAAACTGTACCCCTTTTGAATAAGCTGTCCAATACTTAACAGATTACATTTCATTCCAGGAACATAATAAACATCTGCTATGGTTTTCTTTTCACCTTTCTTTGTTAAGACATTTACTTCTCCTTTTCCCATAACAGAAACTTTATTATCAGTCCCTAGTGTGACTTGTGACTTCACACTCTGATTTAACATAAAGAAAAGGGCTATGTTTCCTGTCATATGGTTGCTGCAATCGGAGTCTAGAAAGCATACATCTTCACTCTTTTCTTGAGCCATATTACAAGCTAAAAACAAATTATTTTGGCTGATATTTTCTCTAGTGAAATTTGCACTAGTTCTATTACTCATATCATGCTGCTTCTTCCTACATTCATTTGCATAATGCCCATATTTTTTACAATAGTGACATTGGACATTGGATTTATCATACGTTTGTCCTTGAGCATGATGTTGTCCACTTTGTTGGCTGTTGCCTTGGCCTCGGTTCTGATTTGGATTGCTGCGTCTTCCTTTCTTGTTTCCTCTGCCTTGACCTCTTCCTCTTCCAAAGAACATCTGGGTCTTGAAGGCATGTTCTAGAGATGAGTTTTCATTTCTACTCAATCTCTGCTCATGTGTTATCAGTGATGCATGTAGTTTATCAACTGAAAAGTTTGTGAGATCCTTTGTCTCTTCTATGGTGGTGAAAATCACATCGAACCTCGAGGGTAGGATCCTCAATAGTTTCTCCACAATCCTCCTTTCTTCAAGAATCTCTCTACGAGACCTTATCTGTGAGACCAGACCAATCACATGTGTGAAGAATGAGTCAATATTATCTGACTCCTTCATGCAAAGAGTCTCAAAATCTCTCCTCAGCAACTGTAGTTTTGCTATCTTCACTTTCTCCATGCCTTGATAGGCTATCTTGAGAGTTTCCCATGCTTCTTTGGATCTCTTAGCTGCTGCTATCCTTGGAAACACACTCTCATGCACTGCTTGATACAAAAAGTAGAGGGCTTTAGAATGTTTCTTCTTATTGCTCTTCAACAGATCTTTCTATGCCTAAGTTAAGTTATTAAACTCATTTTCATCTGTTGGTTCTTCAAAACCATCATCGAAAAATTCCCATAAGTCTTGAGAAGCAAGCAAAGCTTTCATAGTTATTGCCCAATAGTCATAGTTTTTCCAATTAAATTGTGGGAGCTGGGTATTACAGATACCCGTGCTAGTGCTGGCTCCAGCCATTCTTGCACTCTTAACTATGCTTCAATATACTTGACTGTGTATTTAAAATAACTGGTTGTCCTCAACAGTAACACAAAAACCTAGCTTGAGAAATACCTTGGATTCTTTCTCGACTGAGTCTTCACTCTTCCGGAGAAGCTGTTGCAGCAAGAAATCCTTCCTTTAGCTTCTTTGACACCTTCAAAGAGCCTAGACAAGCTCTGATACTATGTTGGGAATTTTCTGTTTAATTCCAAAACAAAAATAACTTGAACAGAACAGAGAAAATGCTCTGTTTTAACACAACAGAAACTAAAATTGCTTTCTGGGAAGAACAAAGTGTTTCACATGCACAATAAAAACTTTGTATTCATTAATAAAAACAACAGTTGTTACAAATTCCTTCCTCTCACAGAGGGATTCTCCAAGAATGCTTCGGTTCCACAAAAAAAATTTACTCTGTCTTCTCCTGAAAAATATTACTCTGTTTCAGCCGTAAATTCTACATTGTTGTGTGTAAAACTTTTCTTACATGCGCGCTCTGCTGCTGCATTCATTTCATATTCTCAACCGAAAGGAAATTACATTCGTGGTACTGAAAAAAGAAATTCCCTGTTACATTCACTGCGGCGAGTTTTTTTTCATTACATGTTCCAAAACAAAGAACAACAATACATAGTCAACAAACAAAAAAAACAAAAGTACCCCGTGAAAATAAAAAACAATAAAATTAAAACTTTTACTTGCATTTACCGAGCACAGTGAATATTCATTAAATGATTTACATGGTGATAAATTAATTTCTTGTACTTCACCTCTGGTTCGAGCCGCAACATATCACATGGCAATATATTTTTTTAATAACCGTAGATTTGCCCCACTTAAATCGGACGGCTAACAGTCAATCCCGGAGGTCCCATCTTTCCGAACTTTACCTGCCAAGGAATGGCTGTTTTGGAACAATGCTTGTGGCCACGTGTCAGCCATTTATTGTGATCACTGCCTCCCGGGAAATACCACTATCCGGAAAAGAGCGGTGCAGGGAAATCAAGTGGATTTGTTGAACGACGCTGCAGTTGGAATTACATTTCAACATCCCATCTTTCCGAACTTTACCTGCCAAGGAATGGTTGTTTTGGAACAGTGCTTGTGGCCACGTGTCAACCATTGATTGTGATCGCTGCCTCCCAGGAAAAACCACTGTCCAGCAAAGAGCGGTGTGGGGAAATCAGGTGGATTTGTTGAACGACGCTGTAGTTGGAATTACATTTCAACAGCATAGTAGTGCCTTCAAATCTATCATCTGGCTTATCTGTCGTAGCCTGTTGTAGTTTCACCAAAGCAGCGTATGCTCCATTGGTTTTACAGATCATATCTTCATGCATACCTGTCTCCATCACCTGAACCACTTTGAACGACCGCAATCATGCCTGCGTTGCGGATGGTGGAGAGGCAATGAGCTACTACAATAGTTGTGCATCCAACTGAAGCTTTCTCTATAGCATCCTGAACGATTTTCTCCGACTTTTCATCTAGAGCACTTGTGGCCTCGTCTAGAAGAAGTAGACGAGGACCCTTGAGCATAACTCTTGCAATAGCTATACGTTGCTTTTTCCCTCCCGACATCTGGACTCCACGTTCACCCACCTGTATTGCCCAAAACAAGTAAACTCAAATTGACTGCACTTTAGAAATGAAGAATGAGAGTAAAAAACTAAATATTACCTGTGTCATAACCATCTGGTAGTTGACTGATGAAATCGTGAGAGTTTGAAGATTTGGCGGCAGCAATAACCTGATCGATGTTGGCTCCCTCTTTTCCAAACAAGATGTTCTCCTTGATCGATGTAGTGAAGAGTGCAGGTTCTTGACTTATTAGTCCAATTTGAGAATGCAACCATTTTAATTGTAGTGTTTTAGTGTTCACTCCATCCAGCAAAATCTCTCCAGCCAGGGGATCGTAGAACCTCTCTATCAACGTCACAGCCATAGACTTGCCGGACCCGCTTCTCCCCACCAACGCAACAGTCTTGTTTGCAGGAATGGTTAGACAAATATTGCGAAATATGTTGGATTCTGGTCGAGATGGATATGCAAACTGAACGTTTCTAAATTCAACTTCACTGCTGACCTCTTTCAATATTTCTCCTTTTCCATCTTCCCAATCAATGATCGGGTCTCTTTCAACCATCTCAAAAATGCGTTTACAAGCAACACGTGCTTTTGAAAAGTATCTGATATTCGGAAGGGCAGTCCTGAGAGCTCTGTAAACACAACAGTGCTTTCAGAGATTTTGCTTGAACTTCAAAAATGTTGTAAATTTCGTGTTGTAGGATCAATTATAGAAGTACACGAGAAAGAGAGATGAATAGAGCGAGAACGCTTACAAGCCACCCATAAGTATGCAACTTGAAGCCGTGAAAATCCTTCCTCCACTAGTGCCATGATACATAACCAATCTGCTACCATACCAAGAGTTGAACGCCCAGATACTGAAGGTCACTCCTCTGCTTCCTACTGCCAAGCCTTTGACAAGACCTTGTTTAAGCCCAAGCTTTACAGTCCCATTGAGCGCATCGGAGAACTTAGCCATTGTCCTCTCCTCTCCAATGAAGGCAAAGACTATCCTAATGGATGAAAGTGCTTGCTCTGCAATATTACCAGCTATATTATATGCTTGGTTGAACTTGCAAGAAGTCCCCACCAGAATCCATCCATACATTATGCCAGGAATGATCAGCATGATCACGAAAGGAAATGATGCTAATGCTAGTCTCCATGTCATGTAGAATGCCACAAAATAACTACTGAAGAATAAAGAAGTAGTCATGACGAAGTTGGGTAGCTGAGGATGGACATTCTCCCAAGAGAATTTGCAATATTAAAATTAGAAAACTTAGTAAAGAGTTCAAACATTGATAAATTAGATGAACTTAATGAAGGGTCTGAACATTGATAAATTAAATGACAGAAAAGATTAATAGGATCACACCTTTTCTGTTAAAACGTCCTGTATAACGAGAGTATCATTAGTAACACCGTAACCACTTCTGCTGTGGTAGTTCTTTGGGTGTCGAAGAATCCCTCGCCCTGCCTCAATACGGCTTTCAAATAATTTATACGCATCCGAGATGCCTGCCTTTCGCTGGTCCTCGCCCAATAGAATGCCTCTGATCAAAGAAAGCAAAGAAAAGCATTAGTCATAGATAAGATCATCAAAAACCATTTAAATATAGAAGGTGTGAAAGAAACAGGAAGATGTAATACCCACCGGGAAATGCAGCAAAAAACGCAACGATTGATATATAGAGCAGACGTAAAGTATACTGCGCAAGTAACCATCACCGACACATTCATCAATATGTAACATGAATATCATGCAAAGTTTTGTTGTAAAGGAAATGATTATTACTGTGTTGATAATACGACGGAAATCTCCTGTGGATGTTGAAGCAAAATTTCCTACTGTGTTTATCAAATTGCTTAATACAAGTAGCCACATCAAAGGCATGGTCATGCCACCTGTAATGGCTCCTACAGTGCTGAATTCCATTAGCCACAGATCAAATGAATCGGCATACTTAAAAAGTTTCCATATTGAGATGCTTTCCACACGATCATGCGGTTTAAGCAAGTCTGGTTGTTCTTCCATATTTGACATCTCTATTTGTTCCCTTGCCATATTCTTTAGTGCTGGAAAAACACGGGACTCCTTCACCTTTGTGGATCATCCAGCGAAATAATGTATTTATGTATAATAATTGCAATCTGCAACTAGAGGTCTTTCATCATCCCGGTCCTTAATCATTGATTCCTCAGGTCACATCTTGATATAAAAAATTCCTATAGGATTAGATTTGGGAGCAGGGGACGTTAATTGAGAATTAAAATTTGGATTCAAATTAACTTATTAGTAAATTTGTAATGAATTAAGTTGCGAAGGCCTTTCATGATTGTTCAGGTCACAGGTAACATCTTAATAAAAAAATTCCTAGAAGGTCATTTGATTGCTTAGATCACATGTCACATCTTAATTAAAAAAAGTCATAGAAGGTCATATTTAGGAGAAGGAGCCCTTAATTTAGGTCACATCTTAATAAAAAAAAGTCCTAGAAGGTCATATTTGGGAGATGGAGTTCTTAATTGGCAATTAAAAAATGAATTAAAATTGAGTTATGAATAAATGTGTAATGAGGAAGTTGGTTTTTATTTTTATTTTTTAGTGAACTAATTTAGAATATGGGAGATGGAGCTCTTAATTGGCAATTAAAAAATGAAATCAAATTGAGTTATGAATAAACTTGTAATGCGGAAATTAGTTTTTATTTTTATTTTTTAGTGAACTAATTTAGTTGTGAAATTAATTAATTGTGAGACAATTATTATTGACTAATTTATTATCATTATTTAAGGAAAATTACATCATATGAAATTATCTCATAATAAAGAGAAAATTTTCTCTCCTAAAACATATTAGTAATTCATTATTATTATTTAAGGAAAATTACATCATCTAAAATTATCTCATAATGCGTAAAGAGAAAACTTTCTCTCCTAAAACATATCTCTAGATCTTAACCGTTAACTTGTTTTCTATTAACTAATTTAGTTATGAAACTAATTAATTGTGAGACGATTATTATTGACTGATTCATCATTATTATTTAAAGAAAATTACATTATCTAAAATTATCTCATAATCTGTAAAATAAAACTTTCCCTCCTAAAACATATCTCTAGATCTTAACCATTAACTTATTTTCTCTTAACTTATTTCCTTCCATCCAAAAAAACATCCTCTCTGTAACACTCCTGAATCCTTGAAAGGATTTAGTGTGGATATTAATTTGGTTTATGTTTTACTACATTTACTTTCTGTTATGTATACCTAATTGTGAGTGATTAGAAATGGAAACATGATTAATTAAAAGAAACTGTTTACTATAATTACAAGAAACAGTTATGCCCCTGCCCTGGAGAAGGGAGATATAGAGGAAAAAGAGAAAATAAAAGAACTATCCTAGAGCTGGGGAGGAAACTAGTGGGAAGTTGCTCATGAACAGTCAATGAAGTGCAGGACTTGAGGTTGGACAGTGGAGTCCGGAGGCCCAAGGCACTGACTGTAAGTGGAAATTATTCCAGCAGAGAAAGTGCTCGGGGGAGGAGGCACTGACTATAACTGGAAATTATTCCAGCAGAGAAAGTGTTCGGGGGAGGACCTTGGACGTAATTTCCAGGTTCGTGGCTGGGAGGAGAGACTTTCTGGAATTATTGGAAACTACAGGTGGAATAGATAAGTATTATAGTTAGTTTCTTTCTAGAGTTAATGATAGCATATAGAGATTAACATTTAATGACAGAGTAGAATTGTTATGCTTGAACTGTCATAGAATAAATTCTGGAATGACAAATTATATTAGAAGTCATAAGGAAAAGTGTAATTATAGGAGATAAAACAACTTTTCTGGAATCATATGGTAGACAGTGTATTCTAATAACCATAGAATTACTAAGTAACACAACAAAAAGGAAAGAGAATGCTCATATAGTAATTACGGTACACTATCCATTATAATCAAAGTTAAACTGGTAAGATATAGAAATAAATTATTTATAAAGTACTGTATCTGAGAATCCGTGGAATGACCTAAGTAGTTTTACACACTCTCTACAAATGACTACAATAGAAAGACAATCAATAAACAGCTGCTGGAATGCAGATTTAAATATAGATATTATGTAACTATTAATTGCAGATTTAAAATATAAAGACAACAAGAATTCATAAAACTGTTTGAATGCAGGTGTTGCATCATATCTTGACTACGCAATTACGAAAATTTCGACAGAGTAATTGTTTAACCTAGCAATATCTTGAATAAAAACTAAACCGAATTCCAATCATCCTAGCTAATATTTGCATGAAGAAGAGAAGGGTCCTCTTGGCCTGGATTACAACTACAATAGCAATTAACTTAATTCAGTGCCATTTTTCAAACATATGAATAGTTTAGATAAAGTCCTGTAAATGATAATGCATAAATTAAACATTTTAAATAACAGAACATAGGTCGGTTCACTTAAGTGGCCACTTGACAAAATAATCCTCCACGGGAAAGAGCTTAAACTCTTTGTCGATTACAGAGTGGGAGTATTCTCCCAAAAAATTACCAAAAGAGCCTACAAAGAGTTCCCTTAACTATTCATGCGTGTTTAATTAATTACATAATCAACAGAACGATAAAACTTGAACTAGTTCGACACTAAGTCTCTATCATTGACCATATGGGAAATGTTCCATAACTTAATTCATGCCAGAGGTAAGATTCCAACCTGGAAGGGCCAATAATGACGTTGTGAGAAATTTAAGCTCTGATGAGGAACGACCTTCACCAACACTAATACCATTAAGCACTGTATAGTTACCTGTCAGGCAACCAAAACCTTAAGTTAGAAAAACCTTATGGAAAAGTCGAACATACCTGGTAAATAAACAAAGGGAAGATTTTTTTACCTAGAGGTGGTCGATTCCCACGGGAGGCAGCTTCCCTGTCCACAGAGAGCAAATAATATGAGAAATATTAAGAAAATCAAAGGATTTAAAATATTCAAGTTCATAAGCGCTCAAAAGTTACCTTCCGCAGCTAAATCCTGGAATCCACTGTCGCCCAGAGTGTTGGAAGTACCATGGGGCTTTCCTGTGTAGCAGAGACCAAGTGTTAACACGGCTCCAAAACCTCAATCCAGCTTTACGGTAAACACCACCATACAATCTAAGAAGACCACAGAGCAACGGTCTGAGGGGTTTACCTGGCCCTCCGTTGCCAACAGCTACCACCTTCGTCATTTTCATAGGATGCCCAGATGGACAAGAACCCTGATCAAGACATCGAGCCCTTGTAGAATAGTAAACCCTTGCAGAACGAAAAACCCTCACGAAGATGTAAGAAACCACAGGAGCAACGGAAACAATGAGCCACAAAGAGGTCGAGGACGAGCAATTAGTTAGGGTTTGAAACCCTAACTGATCTCCACCGTCCGATCGCATGAGCCCGAACAATGGCATCAACACCAAACATATGGCGCGAGCAGCATGACACATCTTTCCAGTGCACACAGCCTTACTCAATGTCTCCCTGCCACATGGCTTCAAGTACGGAGGGCAATAGGTCAACCCAAGCATAAGGATGGGGAAATCACATGGCGGATCATTCGCATCTAAACTCAAACCTTTCAACTTTAATATCATCTGTGGGATTCATTAGATCCGGTGCATGTCAAGTCTACAGACTCATGATTTAAAATAATCAAATTTATGTGATGCATATAATAAACCAATTACCAAAGTCCTGGATGTGCATTTTTATATAGTAATTAATTTTATTTTATTTTATTTAGTGGTAAGTTAACTTTAAATGTCACACTCTCGAACCAACAAAAATTAGAGTATCATGACTTGCAACTTCTAAATGACTTGTGACTTCTGAATGTCAATCGATGTTTGAGCGAATATAAAATACTAAACCACGGATGCTAGTGAACAGTGAACATAGAATATCAAATCCATCCAAACGTTTCATAATGTAAATCAGATGTATGTTTTCATAAATTTAATTGTTGTATAGTTATATATGTTAATCTTAATACTTCTTCATTAACAAGTTACATAATAAATTTATAATTATGTTGGAGGATAGGGGTGAAATTTATTATATATATATATATATATATATATATATATATATATATATATATATATATATATATATATATATATATTTATTCTGAGTGGTGATATAATTTTGAAAAAAAAAGTATTTTTAATTATTTAAAATATATTTTTAAATATAAATAATAATTTTTGAAAATTGAGATGTGTCATTTTAACAATTTTTAATTATATTTTATGAGATTCATTAAAAAATTGATTTTTTAAATATATTTAATAAAAAATTAAAATTATGTTTTTAGTGTTAGATCAAAAATTTGTTTGATTTATATTGTAAACAAATGTTTTTCAGATTAATCACATCATTAAGATTTAATCAAATTCTAATGGTGTGATTAATCTTAAAGACATTTGTTTATGTTTTCAGTTTTTATTATATTTTAATTTCAAGACAACTACAAAAAAGCTATGCCAAGGAGCATTGGAGCTCAATACAAATGCAATCCCTCTAAAAAACCTTTCTTTTTAAGTACAAAATTTTGAAAATTATTTTTATCTCCAAAAATTTGATCACTCTAACAACTTGATAAGTTTAAAGTTGAAAGAATTTATATTATTTCTTTAAAATATGTTTTAGTTTATATGTAAATTTACATTTATAAATATATACATTTTTTTTTAATTATAAAAATGATATATATGTGTGTGTGTGTGTGTGTGTGTGTGTGTGATATCTTTATATGACATGTTTTATAATCTCCTCTTTTTTCATACGTATATCACCCTGATGGGGTGATTGATTCGACAGCCCTGACAGTACGAGATGTCAGAAGGAATGAAGTTTACAATTAATATGGAACGTGGCAAGGGCTTGGGTGATAGCCAAGCCAAGTGGAGGAATCGAGACAGAACAATCGAGAAGGTTAAAGCAATTTATAAAAATGGGAAGGTTGGTGTTCTCCATGTCGTTCGATGTTCTGGTACGGGAGGGAAGGTAAACGAGGTTACCTCAAATTAGTGTGAACATGCTCCTTCCCTTTGCATTTGCTCTAGTATTGGTGGTGTGATTAGGCTCTAGTTTGGTGAAAGGGAGCATGAGTTTAATGAGCTGGTGGTTGTTGTAAAGAGTTGAGCGGTGTGGGGTCTAGGTGCTTGGCCTAAGGGTTTCTTGTTGCCCGGGAAAGCAGTGTAAAGGGTTGGCTTTGTCTCAAAGAATATGGAATCCTCTTCCAATCTTGGTCACATTTGTTTAGGACATTGAAAATAGCAACAAGAAACGATAAAAATAGAATCCAGAAATTCCAGTTTAATTTGTCCTTGAATTAAACTGAGAATTAAAATCGAATTCTATTCTCATAGCAACTTGTAATAGTTAACTAGAGTGAGTTGACTTAGTTAACTTAGGGATTTCAAGTTGGAAGTCTTTCTGAAGTCATGTATATGTTCTCCCTATATTATAGTGGTCCAAGATGAGTTAAATATGAGTGGTAATTAGTTAACTAAGTTTACTAAGTTAATTCCAGTTAAATTAATTCCAAACTTTTTGAAGAAATAATAGTGAGTTAACAGTTAGTTGATGCATTAGTGCACTCAACTAGTGCTACTCTAGTTAATTGAAGATCCCCTCATCAAAAGCGCAATGCATGTCAATTCTTAGAAAGAACCAGTTGAGACTAGAGTGTAGGCACAATGTATTATTTGTTGTATAATTTTATGAGTTGTACAAATGATGCATGCAATTAGAAACTAGACTAAATTTTGGATTGCACAGTTATGGATGAGGAATTTCCCTTTAAATACGGGATAATTCTCTTAGGAATTGTTCAATGAATTAGAAGCTTGGAGGCTTGGAAACTTGGATAAGTATTGGCCAAAGGAAGTCATTAGGTGGAGGATAGGAAATACTTATGCAGGTTAAGCTCAAGGTTGAGCAAAGAATATTGTATTCATCCAAATTCTTTAACCAAGGGCGCAAGGAAATAAGGACTTGGAGAGTTGGTGAATTGGCTAAGTATTGGCCTAGTGCTTTCTTGTGAGTTGGAGATTGATTTTAATGAGAGATGGGATTGTTCTTGTGAGAACAAGCATTGTATTATCATCTTGGATTTCTGATTAATGCAATACATATAGTGGGTTTTTGATTTATGGCTTTCCATGGATATTTATTGTGTTATGTGCCATTGATGTTCTTCCTCTTGTCGATTATTATTTTTCTGGATATTTATGTGTTGTTGTTGTAAAGAGTAGAAGTAGATCCTTGTCTCTTATTTTAGATTACATGAGCTTGTGAATCTATAGGATTTGTTACACAGGAGGGGGTGGAATTTGGGTATGTATTTTTTTATGTTATTTCTTTATGCGTGGTTTTGTTCTTGAGTGTTATTTGGAAGTTTCGGTCTTGCTTTCCTTTGTGGGAGGAGTATCTACCTGTGGGTGGGTTCAGTGTGGAGGTTCAGTGAACCTTGTTAAGGTATTGCAGGTGGAGGGTGGTGACATTGTGTTGTGTTGCTGGAAAAAAGGGAGTTGCTTGCCACTTTGGAAGGGAGCTTGGTGGCATAATTCTCTGTGGCAAGGTATCTTTATGGAAGAGTTCCATTGTGGGGTTCTATTGTAGCCCTCTTGGGTCGTAGGGTTAGCCAGCTAGGCAATTTTTGAAACAGGCTAAAATATATATCATCCATCATGCAATGATGAGTTCCTTAACATCCATAATCCTTATGTATTTCAAACATGGAGAGAAATTGTATATTGCTAACATGTTCTCTCCCATCATGTAGTTTTGAAATACATTGCCAAATAATCTTCCAAAGTAGAGTGGAAATCTGAGACCTACTACCATATGTTAACCAAAATTGCAGCTACATCACATCCATATAATTCTGCCTCAAATTCCTATTGACACTTTCAATCAGAAGGAATTGTAGATCGTGACATAAATGCCCAGGAAATTTTCCATAGGCTCCAAAATTTGCCCCTTGTCACATGTAGTCTCACCTTCACCAAATTAAATGTTGGTCACCAAATATTTCGTCGAGTCTCTCATGAGTTGTTTGACTGTTTTTCAGGATCTACGTTCGTTGATGCATATTTGACTTGTCCTACTTTCATGGATGTTATGTGTTTGCTTGACTTTGCAAAATATTGGACATATAACCATGCATGAAAATATGAAAAGTGGAAAGAAGGGCACATCATTGTCCATGTATGGCCAGTTTTTGCTAAAATACTAAACAAAGATTCTAATGCCTTTGTTAATTTCTGTTGAAGTGAGCTACTCTTATATAAATCCTTTTGCTCTATATATAAAAACATAGGTCTTTCTGAAGAAGAAATTTTGGCTAACTGGGAGAGTATAAGAAATGAATACCATGCATGGCATGTTAATCGCATCCCTATTATCACTCTTGATGACCAACCATCTAAAGAATAACCTACCGATATTAGCATAGAATCAAATATGGATATGAATGAATGCAAAGCTTTATCAAGATTGGTCCCTACATGGAATGTCTAATTATGTTCTCTTGATGAGTTTAGCCTCTGAGGAATCGACTCTTCCCACCCATGGGATCAACTAAAACTATCAAAAGATACAATTGATGTTGCACCTAACTTAATCAACTATAATCGAAGGAATGGGGAAGTAATACAAGAACACAATCCCTTATGTTCTTTCAAAAATACTCTCTCTACCCGGGATTGGATCTCAGTTCTCTTTAGGGTTAGAAAATCAATAACAATTGTCTCATACTCAAGGTTTTTTCTTAATTTTGAATACCCGTTGAGGGTTTCCCAGCTATAGGCTCGACTTAGGTTCTAAGGAAAAGGGTTACTCTGTTCATATGCATTTTACCTTCAGATTCTCATTGTTCCCCTCTTGACATGGTTGTATTTGATGTTTGTAAAACTTAATTATGTTTTTCTAGCTCAAATGGAAAAATCACTTTTCAGTTGATGCAATATTAGATAATTGTGCTTCTGTTGTGTTCATAATTCTGTTTATGCACTTTTGTTGCTACTAGTAATATGATTGTGTAAACATGCTCAGATTGTAACGTATTACATCTGATTCAAAATAGGCATTCAAATTTCTGAGCATGGGATAATCCAGTCCTGATAATTGTTGTTGTCTTTTAAATTTTTGCGCTTACAACATGAAGTTCTTGTAAATGTAATATGGAGGGTTTTCCTGGGTGATAGTTTTCCAAATAATCAAAATATTACAAATACCCTACTGAAAGCAGGTCCTGGTATCTCCAGAACCATTCCATCGACCTTTAGGGTTAAATCACTATCTAGATGTTGCACTGTCTTAGGTAGAGTCATAAACTCATGACCTCAATACTAACCAACATTCCCTTAACTAGTGCATAAGTCCTACAACAAATAAATATATTTCCTTTTTTTTATGAAATCACCTCACCATGCCATTCACGAATTTCCAAATTCTTTATATAATAAACATATTCCTTATACGTTCATGTATGACATCCTTTTTAACAAAAATCATTTCTCTTTATTTTCATGACTGATTCTTTAGCACAGTAAGCATTTCCTCTATGTAACTCTACAATCTCGCCCAGAGAGAGATATTAACTAACAATTCATATTGATCATTGTCTATCAAGGAAATTGTCTTACATAAAATATTTAGGAATTATTACAAGACTCAAGTAAGAACTCTAAACAAAAACATAAGGTAACTTATCTATTTTCTAATCTATTCTCTGATATAATTATATCCAGAAGACTGTCCTCTCAACCACGAGTTAGGCAATAACATCTAGACTCTCCCCCGAGCTCCTTGCTCCAAATAGTTCTTTAGTTTATAATATCAAGATAACTCCTCTGAACCTTAAGACTGATCAGTCCAATGCAAGGTTAATAGTTTCAATTCAACAAATTAATAACTTCCATTGGCCTTGTATCCAGCTCAAGAAATCCCTTATTCCCAACAATACTCTACCCTCTATAGATATCTTTGTTTCTCCAGAGAAGGAAAAAATAGAGGAAAGACAACCAATGCCCCCCTCTACTTCCCCCCAGGAAAAGAAAGGAAGATCATAACTATTTCTTCCAACTATATCCAACTGTTTAGAGGTTCTTCGAATTCATTCACTATTCTTCATATGATTAGTTTGTTCACACAACTTTTATTTTTTGAAATATTTACATGTCAGTTATGGATTTTAATAGACCCTTCCCAAGAATTATGTCCAAGTACAAACATAGTTCAAATATAAAACAAGAAAATTATTGTAGTAATTGATGCTTTTATGGGTGTTACATCTTCCCCCCTTGAACGAACACCATCCTTAGTGTTTAATCCAACCCTTTGGAATAGTTCAGGATAAGCTTTACGCCTAAATTATTTGTCTTCCCAGGTAGCTTCCTCCAGGCTAAAGTGCTTCCATAACACCTTAACCTGGGTGATAGCTCGCCTCCATAATATTATTTCTCTCTGCTTGAGGATACGCAGAGGCTAAACCAAGAATTCATTGTCTGACTTGACCTGCACCACAATTATAAGTTAGAATTATTCTATGTCTATCATATACATTAAATGCCTAAATAAGAAATTATTTTTCTTAATTACCTGCACTTCTTGCCATTAATGACATGTCTAGGATCATACACATATTTTTTTAATAAAGACATGTGGAAAACATTATGAACTTGGATATGACTAGGTAATTCCAACTGATAGGATATTGGCTCAATTCTTTCCAAGATTTGGAAAGGTCCACAATATCTAGGTGCCAGTTTGGCAAAACTACCTCATCACAAAGTGCTTCTTTTCGGTTTGACTCTGATGTAGACATGATCTGCGACTCGATACTCTTTATAACTCCTCCTTTTATATGCGTATGCTTTTTCCCTATCTTTAGTAGCCTTTAAATTCTAGGGAACATTCCTCACTTCTTGCTCCATTTCCACTAACACGTCAAGCCCCAACACAAATTTCTCCTCAGGGTTATACCAGTTGATAGGCACCCTAAATTTCCTTCCATATAATTCCTCAAAGGAATCATCTTCAAGAATTCATGCTAGCTATTATTATAAGAAAACTTAACTAGGTGGAAGTATTCTTCCCACTTAGTTGGGTACTACATTACATACATCTGTAACATACCTTCCATAACTTATTAACATGGTCAATTTGTCCATTAGTCTGAGGGTGATAAGGGGTACTGATTGAATTTTTGTACCCAAAATCGTGAAAAGGGCCTTCCAAAATGCTGATGTAAATTTTACATCCCTGTCTGAGATCACCACATGAGGTATCATATGCAGTCAAAATACTTATTTCATGGATATATCTACGATTTCAACACCTTTATATGTGGATTTAACTAGTATAAAATAGGTTTTTTTGCTTAGGTTGTTTACTACTACTAAGATAGAATTGTTTTGCCTCTTTGTTTTGGTAAACTGATAACAAAGTCCAAAGTAACTGTGTCTCACTTCCACTCAGGTATGGGTAGGGGATGAAGTAATCTAGCAGGATGTTGATGCTTTGCCTTTACCTATTGGCATTCCAGACATTTTTCCAAATATTCTGTAATGTATTTTCTCATTCTTGGCTAGAAGTATTCTTGCTTAATTACAGAGAACAATTTTTGATAGCCCTGGTGGGTTGCATATGGGTTCTTATGAAACTCATCTAACATGAATTGTTTGATAGCGATTTGGTTGGGAACATATATCCTACCTCTGAATATTAACATGTCATCATTGTTTATACTATAATCATTCTACTTATTATAATTTTGTGGTTGACTTGATTTCTGCTACATGAATTTATATTTAGTGTCCCACTGAGCAACTTCTTTAATTTTTGTAGCAAAATCGGTTTTCATTCGATTATAAGAAATCTCGTATATACAATTTGTCTTTTTTCTTAGTGCATCATCCACTGGATTCTCCTTACGTTTAAGGTGTCCTATCTCAAACTAAAATTCACTCAGAAAAGATGTCCACCTACCTGATGAGCATTCAATACGGTGGTTAAAAGAACTTGTTAAAATACTATGATCAGTCATTAAAATAAATTTCTTTCCCAACAAGTAATGTCACCAAACCTTTAATGCACGAAATACTACAGTTAATTCCAAGTCATAAGCATAATATCATTGTTTGTGCTCTTTTAACTTAGGAGATTCGTAAGCTCTCACTTTTCCTTCCTGCATCCACACTCCTCCAATTCCTTCTCGACTTGCATCGGTGCACACTTTGTACTCCTTTTCTAGATATGCTACCTTCAATATGGGGGAGGTGGTTAATGCATGCTTCAATTGCTAAAAGCTTTACTCACACTTGGTTGTCCAATTAAAAACTTTTCCCTTTTTGTAAAGTGAAGTTATAAGATACGAAATCCTAGAGAACCCCTCTATAAAAGGATGGTAATAACCTACCAACCCCATAAAATATCGAATATCATCAAATTTTTTAAGAATATACCACTCCATGATGGTTAAGATCTTTTCACAATCTACTGTTATGCCCTCCAATGAAATAATATGTCGTAAATATTGAATCTAATATTTCTAAAAGTCACATTTGTTGTATTTAGCATAAATTTGGTTGTCACCGAGGGTTTCCAATACTCTCCTGAAATGTTTCTTATGTTCCTCTATGTTCTTTGAGTATATTAGAATATCATTAATAAAAATCAAGACAAACTTGTCTAAATACGGATGCAATATACCATTCATGAGACTCATGAAAGTATGAGGGTTGTTGGTGAGCCCGAAGGGAAATACGATGAACTCGTAAATTCCATAGTGAGTTAGAAGCTCTGTTTTTCAAATGTCTTCATATTTAATAAGAATATGATGATATCCAAAACATAGATCTATTTTTTAGAACACACTAACTCCCTTGACCTCATCAAATAGATCATCAACATGAAGTAGGGTCTATTTGTTCTTAATGGTGAGCTTGTTTAGTTGTCTATAATAAATACATAACCACAATGTATGTATTCATATTTAATAAGAATATGATGATATTAGGAAGGTAGATATATTTTTGAGAACACACTAGCTCCCTTGACCTCATCAAATAGATCATCAATACGAGGTAGGGTGTATTTGTTCTTAATGGTGAGCTTGTTTAATTGTTTATAAGCAATACATAACCACAATGTACCATCCTTTTTCCTTACAAAATGTACAGGTTCTCCGCATGGTGACACACTTGGTCGAATATAACCTTTATCTAGAAGCTCTTGCAGTTGCATCTTGAGTTTTTTTAATTCAAGTATACTCATATGATAAGGGGTTTTGAACCTAGGGGCTGCTCCTCGAACTAATTCAATGGTAAAATAAATATCTCGATTAGGAGGCAACCCAAATATTCCTCTGGAAACACATCAATAAATTCTTGTATTATTGGTAGATTTTCTAGGGAAGGAGTCTTATCCTTAGAGTTAGTATAACCCACTTGCACAACATAAATTTGACAACCCTTTTGAATAAATTTTCCTAATTGGTTGGCTATGCTTGGCCGTAGTTTAAAAACTCTTTTTTTCCCTGAATTTCTCGTCTAGTTCCCTCTTCATCAAGGAAGTTAATAGTTTTTTCTTTGCAATCCACTAAATATGAATGCTTTTCTAACCAATCCATTATGATCAGTACATCATACGAGCCTAAAGGTAATATATTCAGGTTCATTTGAATATGATGTTCTCCTATTTTATTAAAACATTTTTCAATCTTAGCATTCAATTTCTACTTAGCCCCTGTAGCTAATTGAACCAACCATGGATTTCTAATTTTAACTACTTGTAAATGACATTTTTCCACTATTTTTGGACTAATGTAACTCAGATTTGCCCTGGATCTACCAAAATAGAAACAGAGTGGCTAGATATATTACCTTCTAGTTCTACCATGGTGGGCTTATATTCCACTTAATTATCATCCAAAGATGCATTTATTCTAGGTATTCTTTTAGCTACTTCACCCACTATAGAGGCTTCCTGCATGTTAGCAACCTGCTCAGATCATGGACGATGAGGACAATTTTTAGAGTAATGGGGCTCTCCAAATCTACAGCATTGTAGAGGGGGTTTTTGTTGTTGGTTTTTTCTGGTTTTCTTTCCACCTCTGTATACCTATTCTTAGTTTATATTCTAGTTTTTTGTGGGTTCCTCTCAACAAACTTGGTCTGTGGTCTTTGGTGTACATTCCTTACACCTGTATTTTTCACATTTTTGCTGTTCAGAAAGCCTTTTTTTCCTCTTTTAAAGGACCCATTCTGAGTGCGTTTTCCTTTTTATTTCATTTGTTGATAACATATTCTAGCCTTATGAATTTCCTCAACCATTGTCTTTGGGTTATCAAACTCCAAATTTTTCCTCATAAAGGCAGGTAAAATACTAGTGAAACACTACACCTTCACCTTATCTTCCTGGATATATGGAATGTATCTCAGTAGAGAGGTGAACTAGATTACGAAATCATCCATTGTTAACTAACCCAACCTGAAATCATGAAAATCCCTTGCCTTTTCATCATAGAATCATTTTTTCATATACTTCTCTTTAAAATTCTTTTGAAATTTCATCCAAGTCACTTCCTTTGTAGAAATTATGGCTGTAGATTAACCTAATTATGCAATATAACTAAAGAAAAATACTTAATCTACTTCTATAATCAAACTTGTGGGAGCTTAATAGATTTGAGCAAGATCAAGTGAATCACATATAACAGAGAAGAAGAATCAATACACATGAAACACAGAAGAATAATTTGGGGAAAGCCTCGGCTAAAAACCCCGTTATCTATATTATCATACAAGTGGAAATATGCAGGATTACACACATCTTTAGCTCTCACAGCTATCCAGCACTCAGTACAATCCCTCACTATTCTCATAGACATAATAGACTGCTCATATGCCTTCTCCTCTACCCTCCAAGCCTCATATTTCCTTGCGCTATTTTCCCAGGTGATCCAACTATAACCTTGTGTGACACTGACCTCACACACTAATCCAACACACTGTAAAACTGCACAAATCTCAAGGAATGAATTCCTTCTGCATGCAAGATATTTTCTTATAGGAAAATTCTTGCAACTGATAGTACATTGTCCCTGTTTTTAATCTCAATTGGGTCTTTGTCTGAACTAACATGCATGAGTTATCGATGACAAAATCTTTAGTTATCTGGAGTACACTAGTTTGATGCATGCATGCATTGACTAATTGAACTCACAATTAGTTCCTCAAACTCTTTGGAACTAATTTAACTAGACTTAGCTCAGTTAACTGAGCTAACTAATTACAACTCAAATACAACTCATCCTTATCTCCTTACTTAAGGGATAATCTCCTTAATTTAAGGGATAATTGTTGCATGACTTCACAAAGACTCCTAGCTTGAATTTCTCCAACTAATGAACTCAAGATGAATTAATTAATTATGTTTCAAGCAGCTGGAAGGACTAAATTTGAATTTTAATACTCAATTTTATTCAAGGACAAAATAAAAATGGAATATTCTTGTTGCCACATTTCAACATCCTTCTCCTCGATTTTCTAGATAGTTTTAATCTCTTCCCACCACAGGGTGGCTTTACCCTGTAATTGGTATATTTTTAATTGAGCTTTAAGGTTTTCACCATACTCGTAGATTTGGAAGTATTTATTCATATTAATAATCTAGGCTTCAACTTCTTCCTTAGCCACATCGTCAAAATTTGGAGGTTTTATCTTTTTGAACTCCCCTTGAAGTTCAATTTTCTTCCTTTTATTTTATTTTCCTTCAGAAACATTGTCAAATCTTCCCTTATCTTCATTTCGTCCCCCTCCCAATTCCTCATGGCCCTCCTTTTGTCTAAAGGTATCATTCTTGTTCCCATCGCCAAAAATTAGGATGGGTTCCCACCGATATTTTTATTAGATAAGATTTTCAAAATTCTTTCCTGTTCCTGCCTTAATTTTTCATTATCAGCCCTCAAATTACTCATTTCAACTCTCACCTGCTAAACAATTTCTAGCAGTTCAACATTTTCTTGATGAGACTCTTCTACCAACTATATCCACATTTCTGGATTGACCTCGCCATATGATGCCTCTGGCAAGGTTGGGAGTCCAACTCCTCTCCGCATGTTGTTCCTGGTTTTGTTTCTCTATCTCTGTGCATTAACACAATCATGTTTTTCTTAGTTGCCCATTATTGGCCACAGTGTCGAAACCTGGCTCTAAAACCACATGTCACATGTACACATACTCAACTTATTCAACCAGGTAGAAGTAGAAACAGTAATAATAAGAGTTAAATATTTATATTATATATTTGCATTTATGATTAAGAATAAGGTGTTTAGTCAATTTAATGTGTTAAATTGTTAACATAAATTATCGACCAGGGTTAGTAAACTAATGAAGTTTAGTGCACAATGTGTGCTTAGTTAATCTTGTTTCTTACTTCGTTGAGTATGTTTTTTTATTTTTTTAAGGTTTTTGTATTTTATGCCTAATGATTTTAATGGATGTTAAGTGTCAATGATCAACTAAGTCCAATGGATGTTTAATATAAAAACTAATTTCTAAGAAGGAAGAAAAGGAAATGTACTTCAACTAATTTACTTTGCATAAAATCAAATCAAAAACTTGAATGGTTAGTCTAATCTAGGCCGACACTGTGTCTATGAAAAGCAGAGCATTATTCTAGATAAAATTGTATTCATTGATAAGATGAAAATGAAATCACTTCCTATCCTATCCTTGAAAACTCTTGATCAAAAATAAAACTAATTGTAGAAAATCTATGTAGGTTAACCTGATAATGTAATATAAATCAAAGCAGAATACTATAACCTACTTCTACTATCAATTTGCGAAAGCTTAAAGATCAAGTTGAACAATATAACCAGAAGAAGAAGAATCAATGGCACAATACACATGAAAATACTTTGGGGAAAGCTTAAGCTAAAAACCCCACACTATTGTATCATCATACATCGTGGAAATACATAGGAATTATACAAAGCCTTAGCTCTCACAGCTAGCCAGCTCTCAGTACAATCCTCACAGATGCTCCGAGGCAATCTTGGCTTCTCTCCAGCCTTTCTCTTTGCCCTCCAAGCTACTATTTCCTTGCGCTATTCCTTGTGGATGGTTCGCCTTCAACCAAGTGGAAAACCTCCTTCAAAACTGTGCAATCCTCAAGGATAAATCCTTGACTGCATGCATGGGTTTTCTTCATGAGAAAACACATGCAACTAATAGTACACTGTCCTTGAACTTTAATCTCAACTCGGTCTTTCTCAAAATAGACATGAATGTGTTTTTGACGAGGGAATCTTCAGTTAATTGGAGTAGCACTAGTTAAGTGCATTAATGCATCAACTAACTGTTAACTCACTATTAGTTCCTCAAACAGTTTGGAACTAATTTAACTGTAATTAACTTAGTAAACTAAGTTAACTAATTACAAATCAAATATAACTCAATCTTATCTCCTTAATTTACGGGATAACTCTTGCGTGACTTTAGAAAGACTTCTAACTTGAATTTCTCCAACTAATTAATTTAAAATAAATTAATTAATTATTTCCAGGTAGCTATTAAGACTAAATTCGATTCTAATTCACAATTTAATTCAAGGATAAATTAAATTGGAATCTTCTTGTTGTTGTATTTCAACACTCCCTCTCAACAAGAAAGGGATTATCTTCCACCCTGATCCTGTCTCTATGGAACTCGAATTTACACTTTGACAATGCCTTTGTCAAAATGTCAGCATATTGCTCCTCTGTCAAAATATATTGCAGCAACATGATCCTCCTCGCTACACAGTCTCTGAGATGATGATACTGGATGTCAATGTGCTTGGACCTATCATGAAATACTGGATTCTAAGATGGTTTGATACAGCTCTGGTTATCACAATAGATCACAGTTGGATCCATCCTCTGATCAAACAAACCAACTAGGATTTTCCGCATCCAAATGGCCTCACATGTTGCCTGACTTGCAGCCATGTATTCTGCCTCTGCCGAGCTGAGTGCAATCGACCTCTGTTTCTTGCTGTACCAAGAAAATACTGCTGATCCAAGGTTGAAAATCCCTCCTGATGTGCTCTTTTTATCTGATGGACTCCCTGCCCAATCTGCATCAGTGAAGCCCTATAGCTTGACTCCCTCTATGTGTCTGTACCATAATCCATATTGAGATGTGCCTCTTAGATATCTCAGTACATTCCTTTCCACCTTCCAAACATCTTAGTAGGTTGAACCATCACTTGACTCAGTTGGTTCACCGCATAGCACAAATCTGGTCATGTGTTCACTAAGTACATCAGTGAACCCACAAGCTACCTATGAACAGTAGCCTCTACCACTTCTCTTGAAGTAGCAACCTCCTTCCTCTAGTTACCTATTAGAGGAGTCTGCATGGGCTTGCACTTCTCCATGTGGAATCTCTTGAGTATCTCATTGACATACTTACCCTGAGACACAAACAACTCCCCATCCTTGTCCCACTCTTCCATGCCAAGGAAGTAATGCATGAGACCCATGTCTTTCATCTTGAATTATCATGCAAGGTCCTCCTTGCAAGACACGATAAACTAATCATCACCAGTCAATATGAGATCATCAACATAAAGTATGATAATCAACAACTTACCTTTCACCACGATGTGGTACACGTTCGCATCAGCTTCACTCTTTGTGAAGCCCAACCCAGTGAAGTAGTTTTCTATCCTGGTGTACGAAGCACGAGGTGCTTGCTTTAGCCCGTACAACACTCTCTTGAGTTGGAACACATGCGACTCATGATCGAAGGTCTCAAAACCTTCCGGCTGCTTTATGTACACCTCTTCCTCAATCTAGCCATTGAGGAATGCAGTCTTCACATCCATCTAATGGATCTTCCAACCCATCTATGCTGATAGTGCCAACGTAGATCTAATAGATGAGTACCTTACGATAGGAGAAAAATTCTCATCATAGCCAATCCCCTCGACCTGTGAAAAGCCACAGGAAACAAATCTTGCCTTATGCTTCTCCACACTACCATCAGTATCTTGCTTTACCTTGTAAAGCCAACGGGAACTCACAACTAACTTGTTCTCTAGTCTCGTAACCACGTCCCAAACACTGTTACGAACTATGGAGTCATACTCCTCCATCATAGCATCAACCCAAATCAACTGTTGCATTGCTTCCTCAAAGGAAGATGCCTCGGTATCAACACATTCCCAAGCAAGGGCCATGTATCCAATGTACCTCTCAAGTGACCTCCTCTATTTGCACTAAGAAGATGGTGCGCCCACATTCTCTCTCGCATCCTCCAACAATCTGTCAGCTTCTCTTGTGCGCTTTTGTCCATCTCTAGAAGACTCTGCTTGAGTGGATGTCTCCACTCCTAGAACCTCTACATGCAGCTACTCCACATCAGTCTGAGGCTACTCCTCCTTAGGAACCAACATTTCCTCCACAGCCTATAGTTGGAGCTCCCTCTCAAGGGAAACTCACATGGCCTTTTTCTCATCAAACTTGAGCTCTCTGCGAACCATTATCCTTCAACTAGTAGACAAGTACACCCAATAGTTGTGAGGTGTACTAGTGTACCCAAAAAATATCCCTAACTTTGCTGCCATCTTAAGCTTCTTCTGTGCATCCTTTGTCACATGGCAATATATCGATGAGCTAAAGATCCTGAAGTGACCCACATCTGGTCTCTTATCAGAGAAAGCTTCTTATGGTGTCTTCATCACAAGTATGCGATGTGGGCTTCTATTATGCAAATATACTGTTTTGTTGCATACCTTAGCCCATAAGTGAAGTGGTAGGCCTTGGTCATGCAGCACTGCCTGTGCTGCCCCTACAATAGTTTTGTTCTTCCTCTTGGACACCCCATTCCGCTGTGGGTTATGAGGTGCCATCAACTCTCGTTTAATTCCTTTTGCTGCACAGAAGTCCTTAAACTCTTGAGAGACATATTATCCACCATTGTCTTTTCTCAAGGCCTTGATCTTCTTCCCTGACTCTTTCTCGACCAGAACTTTGAACTCACAAAAGTTTGTGAAAGTTTGTTCCTTCTTCTACATGAAATAAATCCAACATTTATGATAATAGTCATCAATTAAAATCACATAATACCTTTGCTTCGCTGTGGATTCAATCGAGAATGGTCCACACAAATCAATATGAACTCACTCTAAGATAGGCTCTGCTTGACTATCTCGATCATGAAAGGAATACTTGGTGTACTTTCCAAAGGTACAACCTTTGCATGTGTCAAATTGCTCAAGTTTACCTTTAGGAAGTCCTGTAGATATCTGTTGCATTATCTTCAAAGCCCGATGATGTAAATGGCCCAACCGCCTGTGCTACAACTCACCAATGTCTTGGCTTTGCACCAATTCTTCTTTCATACTCAATGCTACACAATCATCTACCTCTATTTTATAGAGATTCTTCACCTGAATCCCTATACTCTTGGTCTGACCCGTGGCTATGTGTCTCAGGAACGCCTTTCCTTTATTGAAGACAACATCATAGCCTTTGTCCTCCAACATCGCGACCGATACCAAGTTCTTCTTTAGTTTGGGCACATACATCAAATCTGTCAAGGTGAGAGGAGCTCCATGCACCCTCTAAAAAGCAACCGTGCCCACTCCTGAAACACTATACCTTCTGTTGTCACCCATATCTATGCGCAACTTAAGGTCTTTCTCCTCCAAGGCACTGAATAAATTTTTATCACCGGTCATGTAGAATGAGGCTCCACTGTAAAGATACCAGACACAACCCATCATCGATAACACCATGCATGCGATGAGGGTAAATTCCATTTCGAACTGAGCTCTAATGGCTCACCTTCCTATCCTTCCGAGGATCCCTTCTTGGACTTTTTATTTGGGTAATTCGTCGCATAATGTCCCATCTTGTGACAATCAAAGCATCTTACTTTAGACATGTCACCCTTCTTCCCTACATGAGAATAATTCCATTTGAAATGGGAAGCCTTCTCCTTCCCTTTACTTTCCTTACTTGCTAAGGCCAGATTTTCTTCATCATCATTCTTGGATGAAGAACTATCTCGTGTGCTCCTCTTAATCTCTTCGTGCATAAAAGCCGACGACAGTAGTTCCCAATCCGACAATTTCTCCCTTCCATTCACAGAGTCTTGGTAGCTATTCTAACTCTTTGCAAGGCCAAGGAGAGCAAGGCTCACCATATCATTATTGGTAGTCGCTATTCCCACACTGCCAAGCTCATATCTGTAGGTGGTAAACTTGTGGAAATAGTATCGCCCTTCTCCATCTTGGTTCTTCGAAGCTTATCCTTCAGCGCTAATTTCCTCTAGTCGCTAATATTCTGGTAGAGGTCCTTCAATGTCTTCGACATTGAAAATGGAGTATCCTTCCCATGGAGACTCTAGAAAATACGGTCTCGAACTCCCTTAAGGATGATCCATCTCGTCTTCACCACACACTTCTTCCACTCAACCAACTCTTGTGCATTAGTTGAAGCTGGCTTTGGGATTTCTTGATCAATGAATTCCTTCAAGCCATTTTCTTCTAATATAGCCTCCATTCTATCTTTCCATGCTATGTAATTCGAGCTACCTTCCAAGGCATACCTGAGTCTCAAGCCGTAGAACACCATTGGCCAACCTTGAAGTATGATATGAATTCGATTTGCACCTACAACCCCAAACTTCAAACTTCGAATTCTCTTCTCAGTATACTGTTCACAGCTCTGATACCATGTAGAAAATTTGTGTAGGTTTACTTGACAATGCAATATAAATCAAAGTAGAATACTATAACCTACTTCTATTATCAATTTGCGGAATCTTAAAGATTGAGCTGAACAATATAGCCAAAAGAAGAAGAATCAATGGCACAATACACATGAAAATAATTTGGGGAAAGCTTCAGCTGAGAAGGACACTATTATATTATCATACATGGTGGAAATATAAAGGAATTATACAAAGCCTTAGCTCTCACAACTATCCAGTTCTCAGTACAATCCTCAGAGATGCTTACAGGCAATCTTGGCTTCTCTCCAGCCTTCCTCTCTACCCTCCAAGATCCTATTTCCTTGTGATGTTCCTTATGGATGATTTGCCTTCAGCCAAGTGGAAAACCTCTTTCAAAATTGTGCAGTCCTCAAGGATAAACCCTTGACTACATGCATGAGCTTTCTTCATGAGAAAACACATGAAACTGATAGTACACTGTCCTTGAACTTTAATCTCAACTAGGCATTTCTCATAATAGACATGCATGAGTTTTTGATGAGGGAATCTTTAGTTAACTGGAGTAGCACTAGTTGAGTGCATTAATGCATCAGCTGACTATTAACTCATTATTCGTTCCTCAAACAGTTTGGAACTAATTTAACTGGACTTAATTCGGTAAACTGAGTTAACTAATTACAACTCAAATATAACTCAATATTATCTCCTTAATTTAAGGGATAACTCTTGCATGACTTCAGAAAGACTTCTAACTTGAATTTCTCCAACTAGTTAATTTAAAATAAATTAATTAATTATTTCCAAGTAGCTGTTAAGACTAAATTCGATTTTAATTCACAATTTAATTCAAGGTCAAATTAAATTGGAGTATTCTTGTTGCCATATTTCAACGCTAATCCTATTCTATGAAATGAAAGCAAGCAATATAAAAACAACTATGATCTACTGCATGCTCAAATACTAATGTGAACATTAAATATAGGAAGATGTTGAAATTATCTTCTTGAAATGACTTAAGCAATTGAGTATACATTAGATGTGATATAAGAAATCATAATAAAAGCATGGAAAGGAAAACTTGCAGCTACTATGTGGTCTAATTCCTCTTAGGCAACCCAAATTGGAAGAACTACCTTCTTGGACTTGTTAATCATGAGATTACACAATAGATGAAAGCTTAATATAAAAAGCATGACAAAAGCATAATGAAAGAAACTAAATCATGGTTTATTCTTAATGCCTCAAGCAACCAATATTGTAAAATAACTGAATGCTACCTTCTTGAGAAGCTCTTTAGAAAACATAGGGTTAAACAGTGAATGTAAATCTGAATCTAAGAAAGCATTGTAAAGACATGTGAAAGAAAACTAAGTCATTGTATGCTCTAATGCTTCAAGCAATCCAATTTTAGAAAATCGATAAAACACTATTTTCTTGAGATGTTGTTAGGAAACATAAAATTACATAGTGAGGTAAATCTACATTTGAAAAATAAATGGAAAGCTAAACTACTTGCATGCATCAAAGTAAAACAAACTAATCAATCTTACAAATTTACAAAGGGATACACATGGTTGATGGGGGCTCTTCCATTTTCCAATAGCATTCCAACTCGCAAAACTCACATTCTAAAATTCAATAATAGAAAAGAACCTTCTTTATTGATAAACTCACAACTTTACACAATGGAAATCTACACTCCTAATCTCATTACCTCAATAGCTCTTCACTTTACATCCCATTCCATCTCAAGCCTTGTTACAAAACATTCTATAATTATTTCTCTTCTTTTCCTCTTTTACCCTATGATAGGAGAAAACTTCCCCTATTTATACAAAAAGATGAGAAGCTATCTCATTAATGAGAGTCCATAAATCTCTCCCTATATCTCTAGAGTTACAATCAAAATAGGAAATGATAAGACACATGTCTTCTTAGAGTTTCAATACAAATAGGAAATGAGATACATATCCTTATGATCCCATGATCTTCTCCACTCAAATTCGAATTTGGTTTTGGGAGGCCACATAAAGGTCTTTTAGGAGCTTCATTTCTACCTACACATGTCAACAATCTCATCGCACTTTTCAGGTATAAGCATATGCATATTACTTTCTAATTTTTAACCATAAATTCATTGAAAAATGCTAAGAATTAATAAAGTTTGGAAAAATGTAAAAGTGACCCAATAATGATAATGATAAGATAAATGTAATGAAATGGAGGTATGTTATGCTCCAAACCTGCAAGATGATACAAGAATACCAAATATGCGAAGAAATATACCCAGAACATAGACAATGAGAAATAACAGCAAGTATTTTACTATTCAGAAAGCAATGTTCACTTGCCTCTTCGAGGGGGCAACCTCTAATAGAGCAGAGCTTGATTACAAAATAAGACACGATGCTCCTCGAGGGGAGTCTCTATCCTTTATATAGGATTCATACATGCAATACCATGGGGCAATACCATGGTTCTTATTAATACCACCTATCTAATACCATGGCCCATTTGCAACTAACTGTGGTCCCTTCATTAATTGTGGGTTAACCACTTACAATTATTAATATGGGCTTTATTAACTCTTTACTTAACTATAACTATGACTCGATTCTATTACCTAAATAAGGGGTTTAGGGTGGGACCCTAACATGCCCTCCCCCATAAGAAAAGCCTTGTCCTCAAGGTTGAAGTTCCAGAAACTGCTGAAGAATAGTGGCTAGTTCCCAGGTGGCATCTTCTGGAGAGGTGTTTTTTCACTTGATGAGGACTTCCTTGATCATGCGGCCACACAGGTGCCTTTCTCATGTATCAAGAACCTATTCAGGTTGGAGCCAGATTGACCCTTCTTCATCTAGTTCAGGTAGACTGGTTTGAATTCTGCAATTGTTCCCAATCACTTTCTTGAGGCATGATACATGGAAAACTAGATGGATTTTTGCAGTGGGTGGCAAAGCTAGCTTGTAGGCAACTTCTCCAATGCGCTGAAGTACTTGATATGGTCCGTAGAATTTTAGAGATAGTTTCTGACAACCCTTGTCTTTGAGTGATGTTTTCTTATATGGTTGCAGGCTCAAAAATACCTGATCCCCTTCTTGAAATTGGTTTTCTGAGCGATGTTGATCTACCTATTGCTTCATGTGGTTTTGAGCTTGATGAAGATTCTCTCTAAGGTGGGCCAGCATGGTCGTGCAGTTCTATAGGAGTTGATCCACTGCTTGTACCTTCGAGCATCCCTTGATATAAGAAGTAGGGGAAGGAGGTAGTTTACCATAAACTGCTTCATATGGAGTCATTTTGGTGGTGGCATGATAGTTGGTGTTATACCACCATTCAGCTAGAGGTAATCACTATACCCAGAGATGTTTCTTTTCTGAGGTGAAACACCTAAGGTAGGTTTCCAGACATTTGTTGACTGCTTCAGTTTGACCATCATTTTGTGGATGATAAGAAGTATTGAGTTGTAGTTGGGTACCTTGTAGCCGGAAGATTTCCTACCAAAAGTTACTGGTGAAGACCGGATCATGATCCGACACAATGGAAGTGGGCATGCCAAGCAATTTGAAGATCTGATCCATGAAAGATTGAGCGACCAAAGTCAGTGTAAACAGGTGAGGTAGGGCGCAAAAATGAGCATACTTAGAAAGTTTGTCCACAACCACCATGACGACTGACTTGTTTCCTGACTTTGGAAGACCCGTAATGAAATCCATAGAAACCTCCATCCAGTTTGAGGCTGGGATGGGCAATGGCTGTAATGTGCTTGGGGATCTGACTGTTTCTCCTTTGTGGCACTGACAGATGTCACATTGAGCTACAAAAGTAAGAATGTCATTTTTCATGCCTGTCCAAAAAAAGGATCTTCGAGTGCTATCATACGTCTTCTAAAAGCCTGAATGTCCTATAGTGGGCGATGAGTACAACTCCACCAAAATGCAACTTTTGAGGGTGGATGTTGGTGATATTATGACTCTGTCCTTATAGCAAAGAATCTCATCCTGCCACGAGTAGCCTGCTGTGGAATTTGGATCCGCCTGCAATTGATTAATGAGTTGGGAGAGACAGGGATGTGAAAACCATTCCTTGCGAACCTCTTCAATCCATTCTGGAATGGGAAGGGAAATTGCGAGCAGGGTACTTTCCTCCTCAAATTGGCGGGATAATGCATCTGCTACAATATTTTCGCACCCTTTCTTGTAAATTATCTCATAATCATATCCCAGCATTTTGGAGAGCCATTTATTTTGTTGTGGTGAGGATAGGTGTTGCTCCAAAAAATATTTAAGGCTTTGATGGTCTGTGCAGATTTGGAAATGGCACTGCAATAAGCATGGTCGCTAGGTATCTACTACATGTAAGATGGCCATCATCTCCTTCTCATAGGTAGATTGTGCCAGATTCTTCCCACTTAGTTGTTGGCTCGTGAAGGCCAAGGGTCGTCCTTCCTGCATTAAGACCGCCCCAATACCCGTACCCGAAGCATCACATTCTATCACAAAATATTTGGTGAAGTCGGGTAGTGCTAAGAATGGAGTGGAATACATGGCATGTTTGAGAGCTGTAAAGGTCTGTTGTGCTTCATTATTCCAGAGGAATGAATTTTTCTTGAGGAGTTGAGTGAGGGGCCTAGCAATGCGACCATAATTGTGGACAAATTTGCGATAGTAGCCTGTGAGACCCAAAAATCCTCTCAGGCTCTTGAAGGTCTTAGGTTGAGGCCACTCTTGCAAGGCTTGGATCTTTTTGGGGTCGACCCTAACACCATCACGCCCCACAATGTGGCCCAAATACTCAACTTCTTCCATGCCAAAAGAAAACTTGGACATCTTGACAAATAATTTATGCTTGCATAGTAGTTGCAAGAGCAGATCTACATGTTGAAGATGTGCGGCCCAGGTGCAACTGTAGATGAGGATGTCATCAAAGAAAACGAAGACAAATTTTCTGAGATATGGTTTGAGCAGGTGGTTCATAAGTCTATGAAAAGTGGATGGGGCATTACAAAGACCGAATCGCATGACCAGGAACTCATAATGGCCTTCATGAGTTCGAAAAGCAGTCTTTGGAATGTCTACTTCTTTCATGCAAATTTGATGGTAGCCTGAGCGAAGGTCAAGCTTAGTAAAGAATTGAGCCCCATTTAGTTCATCCAGCAAATCATCAACAACTAGGATCGGAAATTTATCTTTGACTGTCAACTTATTAAGGGCCCTAAAGTCTGGACACATACGCCATTCGCCATCTTTCTTGAGCACCATGACCACCGGTAATGAATAAGGACTAATGTTGGGACGAATGATGCCTGCTTCCAAGAGTTCCTTGATTATTTTTTCTAATTCATTATTTTGGGTAAACGGATATCTATATGGGTGCACATTTGGTGGTTGAGCCCCTGGGACCAAAGTAATGCTATGATCATGTTTCCTTCTCGAGGGTGGAAGCTCATGAGGCTTGTCAAAGACTGACAGATGGTTTTTTAAGATCTGTTGCATCTCAAGATGAATATGAAGAGAAGTGGGTTCGAAGGCTTGGATGACATTAAATTGAGCTATAACTCCATGGTGGCCCTTTTTTAACAATTTTTCCATTCGATGTGAGCTGATGATAGAGGGACCTCCCACCTAGAGTTCGCGGAGGGTATGTGTTTGGTTGTTCTGCTTAAAGCTCATATATAACTCCTGGAAATCCATTGTGATTGGGCCAAGTGTGTGAAGCCATTAAGCACCGAGAACAGTATTGCACCCTCCCATGTGTATGGAAAACATGTGGTTCATTAACTAATAATCTCCCATTTGACGTTTAACATTTTCACAGCGGCCTTCACATTTCATTGTTCCCCCATCAGTAATTTGGACCTGGAAGTTAGAAACTGCTCAAACAAAACAATGCATTGCTTTTGTGACTCTTTGATGGATAAAATTATGTGTACTTCCATTATCAATCAAGACTACTACTGGGCGATGCTTAATAAAACCTTAGATTTTGAGAGTTTGAGGCGAAGAGATCCCTGCCAAATCATGCAGCGAGATGACTGGTTCTTTAGGTACATTGTTCTGTTGGTTGTCCTCTTCTTCCTCCTCTGGTTCCTCAAGTGGTGGGGCTTCCTCTGATGGACTGTCATCAGTAGCATCAATTTGAAAGAATTTGGGCTCCTTGCATTTATGCCCAGGGGAGTATTTCTCATCAAAGTAGTAACATAAGCCTTGCTTTCTTCTTTCTGCCTTTTTTGTTGGTGACACCTTTTGAACCTTGAGTGTTTGGGTAGTGCTTTGAGCCTATGGGGGGTGATCCTTGGTGATGAAATTTGGGTCATTGGACTGGGCTACTAATGCACGTTTGACTTCACAAGCTATCTTGCAAGCATCCATCCATGAGCTAGGGTGGTGCAGTCGGACGTGGGTTTGTATGGCTTCTTTGAGACCACTGACAAAACATTCCACGTAAAACTCATCATGTAGACCTCCAGTGTAGAAAGCTAAGGCTTCAAAGGTTGTAATATATTAATTTATTGTTCCTGTCTATCGAAGCTTAGTGAGACAACCCAAAAAGTCATATTCCTGGTCAAAGCGATCCATAAGAGCTTTTTTGAATGTCTCCCACGTCAAGGACCTTCCATAGCAACATTGATGCCATTGCCACCATTGCCATCTTTCATTGTCCAAGTACATGATACCCACACTAAGCTGAGTCACATTATCCGAGATGTAATTTAGATTGAAATATTGCTCCATTTGTGCTATCCATGCGGACGGGTGAGAGCCATCAAATTTGTACATGTCCAAATTGGGTGGTCACAGATGGGATTGTTGGTGGGTGCCCCAGAGGTGAGGTGACTGGCTAGACTCACCCTCACCATCTTCGTGTGCATCCACCTTGCCCTTAGAGAGTGTTGTATTTAAGTACTACATCAGTGACATGAGCTCGGTTAATGTTGTTTCAAGTTTGTCGATCCTCTCATTTGCCATAGCTTGAGCTCTAGTTTCTACCATGCACCGATCCGATGTACTAGAAATTTTGGGACCGCCCAATTTTTTTGGCTCTAAAAATTGAATGATACTACCTTGCTCAACTCGTCGTCCTGATTCTGATGGGCTAAGTCACCAATAAGCGCCCCGGGGTGTCTCAAACTTTTTTAACTCCCAATGGAGTTTTACTCCTTGCTTAGGAATATTGCAGTAGCCGAATCCTAGAAATGTCAATGCTACCAAAAGTCCTGCGAAAATCACGCCTAGGTATAGGAACCCACAGAACTACTCAGATCTGGATGGTGGGTCTGATGATTCTGAGAGATCTAAATGTCTGATATGATAGATCTGAATAGCGAAATTGATTGCTACTGCAGATCTGATGGATCTAATAGATCTGAATGGTTATTCTGATAGATCTGAATGGCGGAACTGATTACTACTGCTGCGACAAAACCCCACTTGTGAGATCTGATATGGCAAAGATTATGCGTGATCCCGAGAAAGAGAAGGGAACTATGGTCTCCAGGAGTTTCAGGTGCTACAGATCACAATATACATAAGGGTCTGATAGTAGTACTTGGCCCAATTTTTCAGGGTACTAACCAAGGAGGATCAACAGTACCCTTAGCCATACAACTCGACTACCCTATCTTACCGACGAGTAATCTCTCCGAGTGCTGTTCTCGATGTACTGTAGCAGCAAGACGACCGACGGTTTATCTATGGCAAGGTTTCAAGGGAGCTAGGGGGCTTCTGATATGCCCAGAGGGTACTTGGAAGATAGTCTGTGTGCGGTTCTGTCCAATGGGCTACTACTCGAAGGGGTACCCACAGGGTTTACAAGGGAGTCCAACAAGCGTGACCACCTCTTATATTTCCTGCATGCATGCCTCCCAAAATCCGCAGGTTTATGCGCTCAACAACAAATCCCGTGGTTTAAAGACATCGGAACACGTCTCTAGCTAAAAAAAAATTTGCTAAAATTTGGAGATCCCACCGTTCCTGGAAAGTGCTCTAATACCACTTGTTATGCTCTTAACTTGCAAGACGATACCAAAATACCAAATATGCGAAGAAATATACCCAGAACATAGACAATGAGAAATAACAGCAAGTATTTTACTATTCAGAAAGAAATGTTCACTTGCCTCTTTGAGGGGGTAACCTCCAATAGAGCAGAGCTTGATTACAAAATAAGACACGATGCTCCTCGAGGGGAGTCTCTATCCTTTATATAGGATTCATACATGCAATACCATGGGGCAATACCATGGCTCTTATTAATACCATCTATCTAGTACCATGGCCCATTTGCAACTAACTGTGGTCCCTTCATTAAATGCGGGTTAGCCACTTACAATTATTAATATGGGCTTTATTGACTCTTTACTTAACTATAACTATGATTCGATCCTATTACCTGAATAAGGGGGTCAGGGTGGGACCCTAACAAGGTAAATGTAATGAAATAGAGGTGGAGTGAAGGTGAAAATATGGAAATATAAGTGAAAATGTAATGGAAGTGAATGACAATTTCAAGGGCCAACATAAGGTGTTAATCCCAAGGTTAACATGCTCCACTTTGTAACCTATGAGGGAATATTGATGTAGGTTGATTTATTTAATTTTGAAAATACAGTAGTTTCACATTTAAATTAAAATCTACCACATACTACCATCGTACCATAGTACTATGGATGCATTTGGTTATTCGAGGGAAAGTATAGAAATTGATTGCACCCCGTTAAGGCGTGAAGATCTCAAGGCAATAGGTGGAAAGGATGGGTACCCTACACAATATTTCTCCTCTGTCGAACACCTGGATACATTCGGCCCGTCCATTTGTTCATTCCTCCATCCAACGGTTGGTAAACAAACGCTAGTTCCAAAACTAACTCTCGCTCTATCTGCACACCTTGTTCATAATTTGTGATTTTTCCTTAGGGTTTCATGCTGCATCCTGATCTCTGACTGTAGAGATTCATGGCAAGAAATTTGGCTTATATCCATCAATTTAATTCTTCTTGTGATTATTGTTTTCAAGGTTTGTAATGGAGACCTAAAGGGTACTAAGTTTGATATACTCTACTTGATATCTGCAGGGATACCAATAGAGGCTACCTCTTCTTCAATAAAGGGCACTGACCATATTGATGAGCCCCAAAAATGGATAATTATTTGGGCTCATTCAACCTCCTAATTCGACTTAATCCACATTATCATTAGTTCATTGCATTTTTTTTATTATATTTATGCTAATAGAGTGAATTGGGTTAGTCATTATCCCAAAAAGTCTAATGTGTGCTTTGTGTAGCCTTTTTGGTCAACTTGGAGACAAAATCAAATGTCTTAATGAGCACTTGGCAGCCAAATTCATGGGAGAAAAAGGGAGAGGATTTTTAGGAAGGTGTCCCCTTCATTTATGGGCCCTTACCTCGAATTCTCCACCATCAGCTCGGAGTTCAAGGGCCACCAAATCGATTATCACAAGGGCAGCCAAGCAAGTCAAGTAGGACTATTGTTAACTACAAGTTTTGGGCAGCCGAGTCCCTAAAGTTTAGGAGGACTATTGGGGTCCTCAATTTGTATAAATAAGAAAGCTTAGGGCCTCATTTTGGTTAGCCAGTAGTTAGTCACTTAATAGTCATTTTTTATTCATTTTGTAGTCATTTTGTAGTTCGATTTTTAGGCAGTAGATTAGCTTTGCTTTCAGCACATTTTCAAGTTCTCCTTGTGGATAGTTTTTGGAATGTAACATTTCTTTTGATCAATAAAGATGAATCCAGCTTTGCACCAGCTCTAAATCTCTCTTAGGAGGTTGTAGCTCTTGGGGTTGGGCCCATCTCAAGTGCCCAGTAACTCCTTTGTTTACTTTCATGTGTCTTTGCTGCATTCTTAGAATAAAATCGGTTATTTAGATTTAAACCTTGTTATATTATTTAGGTTGTTTTTGATGAGTAAAATAGCTTTTCATGCTCAAATTTAGTTGATAGGTTGTTAACAGAAAAAGCTTCAAGAAAAGGGCCAACAAACATCTATGGTTTCACCTCTCCCTCAATGGGATCAGTAGCTGTGACTAGGATGACTTTGCTGCCCACAAAAAGACTAATTTTTCTTTGCCATGCAATCACTAGTGTTTGATCTTCATGTGTAGAAGTTGGTTACAAGTTCAAAATTTCGTTTGCTTAGTTGCATGAGTTAAAATACATGGTTTCATTGCAGGTCACACTTCTGTTCATTCTCTTTACTAACAGCTAGCAAATTAGGTCAATGAAACTAGGTCTTTGAATTTACAAGTCTTTGTTGGTTCAGATTGGAAAAACGAATTGCAGAGCACCTGTACCACTCCTTCATCTGCTTATTCTCCATCAGCACCATCCACTCCACCCTCTACTTAGAATCCTTACCTCACGTTTGCCACATTTGCTCACATAACCCTAGTTTTTGTACATCATTGTTTAAGCCTTCTTTGAGCCAACTTAGCTATCTACACCTTCTCACCACTCCATCCACCAGTCCCTGGGACACTTCAGACCCCTATCCTACCTCCATATCCATTCATGCATCTTCCCTCACTCACCCATCCTCCAAAATCCAATTTTTAAACATCCTGTAGAAATTTCTGAACATCCTGTAGAAATTCATGAAACATCCTGTAGAACCCCTGCAGACTTCCTGTAGAAGCTCACGAATGAGGTTTCTTGATAGCCAAACTCTGTGAAACTCTCTGGAAGGGTGTTAGGGACCCCTTAGGCCCTCTCTGAACCTTCCCGACCTCTTCCAAGCATTTCCTCTCGCCAATCCACCTCTGCACAGTAAAAAACAGTTAAATTGTATGCATGATAATTGTGACAACTTATTCAAAAATAAAAAAAGATGTTTTCTTCAGATAGTGATAACTTAGACACATGCATTTTACCTTCCTAGAATTCAATGGCATCTCTTTCAGTAGCTTGCATCCTCCTTTTCGCATTAGTAGGGCTAGCTGGTAAAATTAGGGTTTGCATTTCCTTTCCGCTTTCCAATTTCTTTCTGCAAGTAAATTAGCCCCTTTTAGTTAGCTTTGATTCATCAGTTAAAAAGCTTCTTCTAAGAGCTCATAGAAGATGGCTTAAGCTCCTAACGGACTTGTGCCAGCTGACCAAGTGACAGCTACGGCAAGAGCTAGTACTTGTGCATACAGCACCGTCGCTTCCAAGTTTGTTACGAACTACCGGGTTGATAAAATTAAAGAAGGGAGTTCCAGGAGTTGCAGCATTATTGCTGCAATACTGGGGCCCACCATCTTTTTGGCGCCATTGCCAGGGAAGCGTCATAGTATTGGTGATTGCTGCTTTTCTTCTATTTTCCATTACAACCTTCTGCTACATAGTTTATTTCATTTCCATTATGCAATTTCGTTTCTGCAAAAGTAGATTAGCATTTCCTGCTTTCATATATTATCATTTCAATTCTGCAATTTCATTTCTGCAAGTGTAGATTAGCATTTCAATTCCGCAAGCGTAGCCTAGCATTTCATTCCTGCAATTTCATTTGAGCAAAATAGATTAGTCCTTTCCTGCTTTCATTTCAATTCCGCATGTTCATTTCAGCAAGATAGTTAGTTGCAGTTCAATCTATTTTAGTTTTTGCAGGTACAAGCAGAAGAAAAATACAAAAATCAACCAAAAATATTTCCTTTCATGCCTGGTAGGAGTAGAGATAAGTCAGAAAAATATTTGCACAACACCCCCCACTACTTCACACAGCCAACCTCCTCTCTTCTTCGATGGCTGTGATTAAGAAGAAACCCTTAGGTGGACAGTAAGACATATCTAAAGAACCTCAAGGGAAGAAGAAGAAGAAACCATTCCTCTGGAGCAAATGGCTACAAGTAGAAATGTTGGGAGCAATACCTTGTCCAAAAACGAATTTGAAAATCAGATGGAAGATTTCAAGAGTGATATGAGGTAGTTTCTTGCCATGCAACTAGATATCTTACAGATCCAAAGGAAGCAAGAGGAAGCCAAGAGGGCTTTGGTCATCTTTTGTCCTAGGTGCACTAGAAAGCATCCAAGGAATGAATGTCCAATGCACTCCCTAGAAGTGTGTTTTGTCTGTGAAAGAGACCATCCTACGAATCAGTGCCCTTCCTTGCCCGGAATTAAAGTTGCATATCATAGGGCAAAAGAAGCCATTGAACCACTCCATTATCTGAACCAAAGGAGGCCACATGGACCTATACCTTACCAGCAGGGAATGCAAGGGACATCCCAGACCTATTACGATCTCTATCCAGCCACTTCCATGCCTTCTTGGGGTCCCCTTGCTCATCCTTCCTGGTTCACACCTCCTCCTTGTTCCTTCACAGATCCATATTATGCCCAATCAGTTGCTCATTCGTTTCACTCTTATGCCCAGCCACAGCCTCAGTGGAGTGCACCTCATCGGGGGTGGAGGCCCCAGTACAACTCTCATCCGACTCCTTCGACTCCACCACCTGCCCAACCACAACCCCATCCACATCCATCTCAAATCTACGCCCCCACTCAACTACCCGTACCACCATTTCCAAACCTTTCATTGGAGTAGCTCAACACAATTGCAATGCTAAGACACAACATGTCCAAATGACTCCTCTTGAGCTCAATGATCTTCACCATAGCTCAGGAAGAGTGTTGCAAAGCAGAGATTACATTGACAATGTTGAAGGACCAAAGGCAAAATAAGATTCAAAAGAGGAAATCAAAGCACCATGGGCTGCAATTGATGAAGAGAAAACATCAAAAGCAGAAATCAAGAAAGCTCCCTCATAGCTACCATCAAACCATCCATGTAGTCAAGAGAAAAATCAGCACAAAGAGGAAGATGTGAAGGTCATGATAGAAGAAGATATGGAGAATGGTCCAGATCAGCAAAAGGACCAAGGATATCAGAGCTATATTGAGATATGGTTTCAAATCGTCACTAAGTTGCAGCGGTACTCTCTTCCTCAGCTATGTTTGATCCCTTCAAAGTCAGATCATTTGGTCTCTGAAATCCAGATAGCTTTCAAAGCATGCATTTCAAGCCACCACATCATCTTATCTCTAATCTCGATGCGCACATGGCTCCATTGGAAGTATTCTTATACTTGAAAAGAATTGTGTTTTTCAAGTAGGGTAGGGTAGAAAAAAAAAAGAAAAAGAAAAAAAAAAATAAGATGAAAATAAAAATCTAAGGTGAAAACCTCCTCGGAGGTGCCTTAGATTGGCTCATTGATTGAAAACCTCCATGAGGCGGTCAATGGGTTGGAAAGAAGAGAAAATAAGAAGAGAATAAGATCTCTGGGTGAAAACCTCCCTTGGAGGCGCCCAGGGCAGGCAATTAGGGTGAAAACCTCCATGAGGCGCCCTAGTTGTTTTTCAAAAAAAAAAGAGAAAAAGAAAAATAAAAATAAACCTAATTTCCATTGGATAATTGCAGGTTGCAAGAAGGACATTGCAGGTCAGGAGGACCACTCAAAACAAAGACAAAGGAATTTTTGTGCCTTCTATAGGAAGTTTTGTATTTCTACAGGAAACATCCTGTAGAACCTTCAGGCGAGCCAGATTCGATTTTGGAAGGGAATCTAAAGCTTGGAATCTATTGGTTATGCCTACAAGCATCCATGTTTCCATCCCTCACCCTTTCTCCATCATTTTTTCCACCTCATTGTGCTTCCTTTATGAAAACTGTGTTTTCTACAGGAAGTTCCTGTAGAAATTACAAGAAGCTAAAAATGGATTGCAAAAAGGTGGTTTGGCGAACACGATAGCTTCTGCAAGGGTTCAGAAGTCCTCCTACAATCTTAAAACTCCTTCTCCATCATCTCCATGCCTGCATCACAGCCCAAGCTCAGCTTTTCTTACCATGCAAAAACTTGCAGAATGCTTTGAAGAAAAAAATACATAGAACAGAATTTGTTTTTTCCCTAACTTGAAAACCATGCATCCATTTGAAAAACCATTTTACAGGGAATTGTATAGGGATGGTGGTAACATGCCCGAGAAGTTTTAGCCCATTCCGATGCACGGTTTCCAAGGAATCCACCTCCATCACCGTCAGCCATTTTTGCATTTTCTCCATATCCGTGCATCCATTTCAAAACCTGTTTCATGGGGAGATGCATATGGGTGATAGTAACCTGCCCAAGCAGTTTCAGCTGATTCCGATGCACGGTTTCTGAGAAATTGATCTCTGAAATCTTCAACCATTTTCCATTTTTCTCAAAATTTGTGCATCCATTGATCTCAATTTTGCTATGGGAGGTGCATCATGATGATAGGAACATGCTCAGTAAGTTTCCGATTGATCCTATCTATCGTTCGGGAGCAATGGTGAAAAAAAGTTTTGGTCCTGTGAAAATTCAGCAACAGCAGCTTGAGGGTGTAGATCTGAACGTGGAAACGAACTCCTGCAGCTTAGATCCGGCTAGAGGATACCTGCACAAGCAAAATAACAACACATCAGACAGCAAAGAGCTTATAGCACAAAGGATCCATCATGCAACCACCAAAGCAGATGCATGCAGCAGCAAAAAGCACCTCACAGCAACCATTTGACTTCAGGTACGTGACTAAAACTTGTTCCTCTATTGCATGAATCTAATTGAAGAACTACATGAATGAATGGAATGGTGGGGTAAGCCATGAATCTAGCAAGGTTAAGCTGATTGCCTTCTCTAGCACTCAGTCGGAAGTCATGCAGTACACGTGGACAGCTGACTCACGTGAAAATTAAAGCAACCAGGAGTGTTGGCCGTTTAAACCTCAGTTCAATTGACGACAGTGATTACAGGGGGAAAACACACAGTTCAGGAACAACACTTCTAGTTGCATGTGGCCACGTACACCTGGCCACTTCACTCCCTCACCACAAATCACGCTGAAATTAAATGATGCTCGGCTGAAATTCTCACCACCCTCTGTTCAACTGCGGTCAATTGGAGCATGCGTCCACCACGTCCAGATCAGTTAACCGGTGGTCCTCTGCAAGATTCCTACCTAGTTTCTCGAGATTTCTGCCATTTCTTAAAAAATTCCCGCCTGTCGCGCTCTACAGGTGTTTCTACAAGAAGTCTTCTACAGAAAACATAGAAAACAGCCTTCCAGAGCAGAAAATCCTGGATTTTTCTTCGACAAATGGGAGTTTCGAAGAGAGGTAGGCTCAAAAAATTCCATACCCGTGCATGAAATTTCAAAAGGTGGTAAATTAAATTGTTTGGAGTAGGGGAATTCGAGACAAGTCTGCCATGAGTCAAAAACAACAGTTTTCCTGTGTTGCATGGAATTTCTTGGTTGCAGGAACACAATGCAGAAAGGAGGCCTCCCAACACAAGGAAAAGGGCCCCTACCAACTTACCAGGCATCCTCACATCCACTCCCTCCATGAACACTCATTTTTTTAGGGTTCGGACACAATCTGGTCATGGTTCAACCTTCTACAGGAAGCTACAGGACTTTCTACAGGAAGTTCTGTATTTCTACCAGAAACATCCTGTAGAGCCTTTGGGCAGGCCAGAATCGATTACGGAGAGGGATTTGAAGCTTGAATTTTGTTGAGGAAGCATGCAACCACTCTTTTCTTCCATCCTCCACTTGTTTCATCTCCTCTCACCACCATTGCCACCATCTGGTTGAATATACCTGCACCATCATGCCAGAACCCTGTTTTCTCAGATATAAATTTGTTTTTTAAGTGAAAAATAAAGCATGTAGAGGTCCGCACACCTTACCTGTCATCCATGAATGCAACTTTGTTTGTTTCAACATGCACCCCAGGAGGAGAAATGACTACAGGATGTCCTACAGGAATCCTGTAGCAGCTGATCCGGCTGGAGCACATACCATGGAGACACCAGCAACTCACATCAGACGAATCCAGTACATGCAGCATTCACCACTAGAGAGTCAGGTCTCAAGGTCTTGGAACCAGCATCAGCCAATGGAAGAAGAGCACCAGCACCTAGCAACCAACTCTCAGGCCCTGTTAGAGTACATGGATCGGCAAGCTCAGGCCATAGCACACTTTGAGGATATGGAGCGACTATTGGGGGACAATTGTGTTCATGCTTGCACCTGTAGGTGGAACAAATTGTCCCATAGCCTCAAAATCAGGGAATACCACACTCCAACTAGAATGAGGGAGGCCTTGGCATGAGTGCCTCCCCACAAAACGTCTATGCAGAATCTCCAGGCCAGCCGAATAGGCCTCAAGTTAAGTTCCCCTTTGCTTTTGGGATTGTTAGAAGGAGGCACAGAAGAAGAAGAGTATAAGCAGTGGGAAGAGGAAACCACAGCAAAATTGAAGAAGAAGACACCCCCAGCCATGCAAGCCAAATCAGGGAAAATTGTTTCTACAGGAAGACAGAAAACTGCTTCTACAGGACTTTCTATAGGAAGTCTGGGGAAAGGGCAGCAGAAGGAGAAATTGGCCGAGATTTTAGCTAGGGAGGCAGCAGTTGTGCTGGCCACCCTAAGCACATCCCCCAAGCAGAAGGAGAAGTGAAAGAGGGAGCCTTCCATGTATTTTAAGGCGGGAAGGAGCACACGGATCAAAGTGGGCAGACCCAAACCATAGACAAAGGAGAAAATTGTCATTAAGGACACAAAAGCTAAATAAAAGGAGGAGCCTCCTTCAAGGATGTCCATCACCTATGAATGAGGAAGCCAAAAACCTTCACTTGGAGAGAGAGAATTCAGATAATGGACTCAAGGACAATTCTACAGGATGCTGAGACAGTTTTACAGGAATTTGAGAATTCTCTAGGAAAAGAAGCACGGGCAGTGGGAAGGAGCAGAGAGAAAAGCATGGTTTTATGACTGAGAAGAGGACATCACTTCAAAAGCTTGGCATGACAGGGAGGCCACCAGGGCCATCAAAGACGAGGAGATAGATTGGTTGCTCAGAGGATGAGCAACACTTTCAGTAGGGGGGTGATGATGAGCCCCAAAAATGGATAATTATTTGGGCTCATTCAACCTCCTAATTTGACTTAATCCACCATTTTCATTAGTTCATTGCATGTTTTTTATTATATTTATGCTAATAAAGTGAATTGGGTTAGTCATTATGCCAACAAGTCTAATGTGTGCTTTGTGTAGCCTTTTTGGTCAACTTGGAGACAAAATCAAAGGTCTTAATGAGCACTTAGCAGCCAAATTCGTGGGAGAACAAGGGAGAGGATTTTTAGGAAGGTGTCCCCTTCATTTATGGGCCCTTACCTTGAATTCTCCACCATCATCTCGGAGTTCAAGGGCCACCAAATCGATTATCACAAGGGCATCCAAGCAAGTCAAGTAGGACTGCCGTTAACTACAAGTTTTGGGCAGCCGAGTCCCTAAAGTTTAGGAGGACTGTTGGGGTCCTCAATTTGTATAAATAAGAAGGCTTAGGGCCTCATTTTGGTTAGCCAGTAGTTAGTCACTTAATAGTCATTTTTTATTCATTTTGTAGTCATTTTTTAGTTTGATTTTTAGGCAGTAGATTAGCTTTGCTTTCAGCACATTTTCAAGTTCTCCTTGTGGACAGTTTTTGGAATGTAACATTTCTTTTGATCAATAAAGATGAATCCCGCTTTGCACCAGCTCTAAATCTCTCTTAGGAGGCTGTAGCTCTTGGGGTTGGGCCCATCTCAAGTGCCCAGTACCTCCTTTGTTTACTTTCATGTGTCTTTGCTGCATTCTTAGAATAAAATCTGTTATTTAGATTTAAACCTTGTTTTATTATTTAGGTTGTTTTTTATGAGTAAAATAGCTTTTCATGCTCAGATTTAGTTGATAGGTTGTTAACAGAAAAATATTCAAGAAAAGGGCCAACAAAGATCTGTGGTTTCACCTCTCCCTCAGTGGGATCAGGAGCTGTGACTAGGATGACTTTGCTGCCCACAAAAACACCGATTTTGCTTTGCCATGCAATCACTAGTGTTTGATCTTCATGTGTAAAAGTTGGTTACAAGTTCAGACTTTCATTTGCTTAGTTGCATGAGTTAAAATACATGGTTTCATTGCAGGTCACACTTCTGTTCATTCTCTTTACTGACAGCTAGCAAATTAGGTCAACGAAACTAGGTCTTTGAATTTACAAGTATTTGTTGGTTCAAATTGGAAAAACGACTTGCAGAGCACCTGTACCACTCCTTCATCTACTTATTCTCCATCAGCACCATCCACTCCACCCTCTACTTAGAATCCTTACCTCACATTTTCCACATTTTCTCACATAACCCTAGTTTTTGTACATCATTGTTTAGGCCTTCTTTAAGCCAACTTAGCTATCTACACCTTCTAACCACTCCATCCACCAGTCCCTGGGACACTTCAGACCCCTATCCTACCTCCATATCCATTCATGCATCTTCCCTCACTCACCCATCCTCCAAAATTCAATTTTTAAACATCTTATAGAAATTTCTGAACATCCTGTAGAAATTCGTGAAACATCCTGTAGAACCCCTGCAGACTTCCTGTAGAAGCTCACGAATGAGGTTTCTTGATAGCCAAACTCTATGAAACTTTCTAGAAGGGTGTTAGGGACACCTTAGGCCCTCTATGAACCTTCCCGACCTCTTCCAAGCATTTCCTCTTGCCAATCCACCTCTGTACAGTCAAAAACAGTTAAATTGTATGCATGATAATTGTGACAACTTATTCAAAAATACAAAAAGATGTTTTCTTCAGATAGTGATAACTTAGACACATGCATTTTACCTTCCTAGAAGTCAATGGCATCTCTTTCAGTAGCTTACATCCTCTTTTTCGCATCAGTAGGTCTAGCTGGTAAAATTAGGGTTTGCTAGGGTTTGCATTTCCTTTCCGCTTTCCAGTTTCTTTCTGCAAGTAAATTAGCCCCTTTGAGTTAGCTTTCATTCATTAGTTAAAAAGCTTCTTCTAAGAGCTCATAGAAGTTGGCTTAACCTCCTAGCGAACTTGTGCCAGCTGACCAAGTGACAGCTGCGGCAAGAGCTAGTACTTGTGCATACAGCACCGTCGCTTCCAAGTTTGTTACGAACTACCAGGTTGATAAAATTAAAGAAGGGAGTTCCAGGAGTTGCAGTATTATTGCTGCAATATTGGGGCCCACCACATATTCACTAAGGTTTCAGTTCTTAAATCAACCACTCGTCACTACGTTATGGGATTTCTATAGTCAACTGTTCACTAGGTTAATTTTCTTCCATTGCAGATTTTATCTACACTAACTCAGAACGAGTTTCTCTCTACTACAGGTGAATCAAAAAGTTTTATGATTTATTTAAAGCTAAGATGTTGTTTTGCACCATAACTCATCTAAGTTCTTTGTTGTGCATGTAGGTACAATCATGCTTCCAACAACTCTCATAGATTGGGGTTTCAACTCTTTGTCTCTAAACATTTTAATGGAGCCCTTATTGCTTAGAATGTCATGTTCATTATCTTCTGCCCCTTTTCTTAAATCACGCTTCCAACATCTCTCATAGATTGGGGTTTTAGCTCTTTATCTCTAAACATTTTAATGGAGCCCTTTTTGCTTGGAATGTCATGTTCATTATCTGCTACCCCTTTTCTTGAAATAATTTGTAGTCATGGTAGGGTTTGGTTCAGATTTCTCTTTAGGGTTACAAAATCAACAACAATTATCTTATACTCAAGGTTTTTTCTTCATTTTGAATAATCGCTGAAGGTTTCTTAGCTATAGGCTTGATTTTGGTTCTAAGGACAGAGGGTTACTTTTTTCATATGTATTTTACCTTCAGATTCTCATTATTCCCATCTTGACAGGTTTTTTTTAATGTTTGTAAGACTTAATTATGTTCTTCCAGATCAAATGGAATAATTGTTTATGAGTTGATGCAATATTAGATAATTGTGCTTCTAGTGTGTTCATAATTATGTTTACGCACTTCTCTTACTACTAGTAATATGTTTGTGTATACATGCTCATATTGTAATGTATTGCATATGATTCAAACTAGGCATTCAAATTTCTAAGCATGGCATAATCCAGTCCTGATATAAAATAGTAAATTTTTTTCCATATTGATATAAAATAACATATTTTCTATAAAAAAGTGAATGGCTAACATATTTACCAGTTTTACAAGTTGATAGGAATGAGGAGGGTAAGATTTATTTTTAGGATTGTAAATATTCATGAAGTTATTTGTAGGAATCTAATATGGGTGGAGAGGATTCCATTCCTATCTCCCAACCACTCATACCTCCCAACCACTCATGATACCTGGTGGATTTGTCCATATGATAATTCCGCACCCAGAAAGAGGAGCTGAAACTAGATTTGATGCTCCTCCCAAACCTTCGGCTCCATTAACACCACCTTTCCGCCTGAAAGGAAAATACTAGAGTTAGAAAATTGTGCATGAAAATCAAATTACATTCGAAATAAGGAAAAGCAAAGACTCTATTTAATAATCATTACCTAGAGATGAAATTGAGCATAGAAACCCTCCTCCCTTCAGAACACGGGCACGGAAAGAACATTTTGAACCTACCTAGGAAAAAGAAACTAGAGTTGAGTAAAGACTTGTATAGAGTCTCATGCATATCGACATAGTATTATGCAAAATATTCAAGTCTGTAGACCTACCATAGTTTAGAACGAAACCCTCCTCTAAGCAGTTGAAACCCTCGTCGAAAAGACAGAAATGGAGCAACATCCAGCGCCAGAGGCATAGATATCTGAAACTCCTCTCCTTCGTTCGATCATCTCGAAGACCGAACACCATTGATGAGGAGCTCCCTCCAAGGTTGACAGTAAGGCAGTACCGCAGGCTAACACGCAACATGAGTAAATACACCACACCTTGGTCGAGTGCCACAACTACAACATTAACACCGCAGATAAGCAAGATTGCTGGAGTTATAAATGTCACAACTGAGTCACCAGTTGTGCTATCATTATAATTTTTTTTAAATTTTGGACAACTTGTATGGTTCCAAAGTTTTTATGTTGGACATGGTCAAGTCATTTTTATGTTTTTAGAGTCTAAGTCATAGGGTTAGAGTCTCATTTCCATCATGAAATAAAGTTCAACAACCTTGTTTTTCTCCTTATGGATCCCATATCATGTTTAAAGTTTCATGTGTTTGGTCATTTCAAAATTTGAACGCGCTACGAAACTGTCTAGGTGTTTTTGTAGCGCAAAGTCCTGAAATTACACTACATGCAATATGAAATCGAGGATTCGTGAACAATCATGTCTAGCTATCAAATCCACCAAAATTCGTTAAAATTTTATCATCAGGTGTCAGTCCATGAACCTTACCGCTCACATGCAACCATTCATATCCATCATTACATTCGTTAAGGGTCATTTGTCCGTAGTCATTTCAAATTTCAAAAAAGGAAAGGGTTAGTTGATCTTGGTTATATTCATTTTTGATCTTGGTCATATTCATGCAAGAGACACTTGATGTTGTTCTTAATTTCGAGTAAACAAGCCCAGGGTGAGTAGAGAAGAAAATTCTTCCGTAGGCTTCAAGTGAGGTAGCTCTTCAACAAATTGAAGCAAGGCAGTTCCTCATTTAAGCAAGGCAGTTTCTTCCAGGTCTTCTATCTACAGGGATTTCAAAGGAGAAATGTTGGAAGAAAGAAAGAATCACAAGTTAGGCCAATGTATTAGAACTAAACCTAAAGGCTTATATGCTCTCACAAAGGATAAAACAGTGGAAGAATCCTTCAAAAAAGTAGGTTGCTGGAGGTAAGTGAGACAAGGGAGATATCAGGATTCCATGAAGAGCTCGTAGTTTAAGTAATGCAACCATCACTTATGCACGAAGATGATAGAAACAGAGCAGTCAATACTCAAAAAGAAGAAAATAGCTATGAGGAAGTCAAGAAGAAATTGAAGCTTGCCAATCTTGAGGTTGCCAAACTTAAGAAAAGGGCAAGGAAACATGCAGTTTAGAAAGCCAATTTCAAAAGAATGAAGGCGCTATGGGAAGATGAAAAAGCTTCAAAACTTGAAGTAGTTAGCAGAAAGGCCCAATACTTCACTTGGACTGCCCCTGCAATCAAGGAAGCAAGGTATGTTAGATGGATCAATGGCAGACTTAGATCTAATATCAGAAGGATGAAAAGACAAATTAAGGACCTGGAAATTTAGCTGTGCAAATCTGGAGGTTAGCCTCAACACAAATGAATAGGGCAGTAAGTGATTAAACCTTAATGCAATTTTGGTTGAAACAAAGATATTACTTTTTGAAGTTGTTTCATGGATGGGTGATCTCAAGTATATGTGGCATATTTACATAATGAAACAGCTGTGAAGAGTCCTTAGAAGGAAAGTTTTTTGTGAAAAAATGTGTAAATTGATTCACACAGTAGTTTTGTAGCGCGCTACGAAACTGTTGTAGGTGTAGTTTTTTTCTTTTTGATCAATCTTCAAAGGAAAGAAGGGGCTATTTTTGGAGAAGGATGCTGCTGGAGAAATGTGAGGAGATCATTTGAGAAGGTTTAAAGCCCAAGTAAAGGAAAAACTCAAGGAATGAAAGATATATTCAAGAAAAAAATTTTGTACTACAAAAACAATAATTTATTTCGTAGCACATCCAGATTGACTTTCTTCATGCAACTTCAAGGATTTTAATTTTTGCACAAGTGTAAGAGTAGGGTTCTATGGCTAATTCAACAAATGTTATATGATTAAATTGGCTAGTTTGGTCAGCAAGAGATTTGAGGAACACCATTGAAGACCAAGGCTACACTACAGGGGACATTTTCCTAGTTTTCAGGACAGATGAAGGAGAAGTTATTGAAGGCCAGCAGGAGGGTTATGGACATCACCAAGGTCGAAGTTAAGGAGGAGAAACTGTCAAGTATTGAATTTAATTCATATTTTAGGTTTTTACTATCATAATAAGGAGCTGTACTCCTAATTGTATTAGGACTCTAAGACTGTTAGTTAATTGCCACTTGTAATTAATAGTCTTTTTTAAGTTATGAATAGGTGTCAAGCTAGGAAATTCGAATTCCCCTCAAGTTGGATCAGGGAATCCAAGATTGTAATGAAAAATCTCTAAAGGACAAGAGGTTTAATTCCTCAAGGGTTGGAAAACGTTATAGAAAAAGACTACTTTTGTAAATGTAGTGGAGGGACTGATATATACAGAAGTAGTTTAACTTTTCTGAACTTGAGATTCTTAGTGTACTTCAGTGAGATTTATATTTTATCTTTGATATGTTTTGCTTCCATAGTCTTAATTCTTATTACTCAGAATTCATGGAGGAACATGCTCTAACTTCCTTTAAGTGTTAAACTATGGTGAATTGAGTTCTTGGGTCCTATCTTTGGATTTTTTTTCTTCAATGTTTTAATACTTATTACTCAGAATTCATGGTTACTCATGCTCTGACTTCCTTTAAGTATTAAACTCTGATGAATCACTTTTAATACTTTCCTTTTGAGTACCTTGATGCGTCATTACTCAGAATTCATGCCCACATGCTTTGACTTCTATGAACTTCAAGTTATTGATACTTTCCTGAATGTGTTACTCTTTCATTGAAGTATATACAAGCCTCAGTTTTATAAGAAGATATATTTGTTATCTTTATCTCTATCACTGACTCCATAGCCCAATGGTAGCAAGTCTCCATCTTTCAACCTATAAACATATAAAATCACAAACCATAGAGTTAGCCATCTATCTATATCTTTAATCAATATCATTAACCCTTTGAGAGAGCCCTCTCAGGCTGAGGAGGCTAAGCCTTAGCTAAAATATTGGTTTGAAATAGTTACACTGAGATAGTCTATTCAGCAGCCTATCAGGGTCCTATTTTGGTGATAACAGGTTGCAGTAAATGACTCAGGTCAAGTCTTGGGATATGATATGCCGGATAAATCAAAATCGTCAAATTAAATTAATACAATCTTGTGTAAACATGTTTGGCTAAAGACAAGCCATTATGTTGTAATTTATATACAGCAATGTGTTCGATTGTAGCAACCGACTGAAAATGTAAAGGGAACAATATATTTTGGTTTTATATCACATTTTCATTATGCGTAATAACGTTTCAAGTTACAGTGGTAAATATGTCATATTTTTTTTTAATTTTTACATGCATAATGGGTAGATGTGTGACATATGGAATAGAGTGCTCAGGTTGCCAAACTGAGACCTCCAGAATAAAGAAATAACAAACTTGGTAATGTGCATGTAGGAAGCGGGGAGCAGGTATGAGAAGAACTGGGAATTTACCACACAGGTCTGTAATGGGAACAGGACCAACGTCATTTTAGGAAGGCAATCCCGAGGTTTGGGTGCAGCCGGGCAATGAGTTGTGAAATACTGAAACGTATATCATGGTGAGGGTATAGGAATTGAAGGATGAGATGGCATGGCTACTGGTAGATAATGAAATATTGATGCAGGAACATGAAAAAATTATGAAGATTCTATCATATAGATAGAATCATCAGCCATTATCCCTATCCCTGAACATGGAAATATGACAGGGGAACAAGAGCTTTGAACAAAGAATGTGGAAATAGAAGGTGGCAAAGAGAACTGTGAAGAAGAATCAAATAATGTGTCAAATCACAAGACACAAAAAAAAGTAGAAAATAGAACTTCAAGGGGAATTCTGAAAAAGAAAGCCTCCTCTCTTTGATGGTGAATAGGAAGAGGCAGCGGAAGCATAGCTCATCAATATGAAAAAGTATTTTCAGCTGTACGAGTACGACCATAATCTGAAAACTTGTTTGGATATTTTCTAGCTACAAGGAAAAGCCACACTATGGTGGGAGGAAGTAAAAACAATTCGAGGAGTAAATGAACAAAGTATAACTTGGGAAATAATTTAGAGATATTTTAAAGAAAAATATCTAACAGAGAGATTTTATGACAAAAAAGCAAAGAAGTTTCATGATCTCTGGCTGGGCCAAATGTTCATGGATGAGTTCATAACAAAGTTTACGTCATTACTTCGGTATGTCCCTTACATAAATGAAGAAAAAACAAAGGTGCAACATTCATCAGTAGTATCCCATTGTTCATGAAAGAACGACTGGAGTTAGACAACCAAAAAACCATGGACGAAGTTATTCGTAAGGCACAGATCTGTTGAAATATGGCAACAAGAATATCCCAATTTAATTTGTCCTTGAATTAAACTGTGAATTAAAATTGAATTTAGTCTTAACAGCTACTTGGAAATAATTAATTAAGTTATTTTGACTTAATTAGTTGGAGAAATTCAAGTTAGTAGTCTTTTTGAAGTCATGCAAGAGTTATCCCTTAAATTAAGGAGATAAGCCTTAAATTAAGGAGACAAGATTGAGTTATATTTGAGTTGTAACTAGTTAACTCAGTTTATTGAGTTAAGTCCAGTTAAATTAGTTCGAAACTGTTTGAGGAACTATTAGTGAGTTAACAGTTAGTTGATGCATGCATGCACTCAACTAGTGTACTCCAGTTAATTGAAGATTCCTTCATCAGAAAATCATGCATGTTTATTCTGAGAAAGACCCAGTTGACATTAAAGACAAGGACAATGCACTATCAGTTTCATGTGTTTTCTTATGAAGAAAATTCATGCATGTAGAAGGAATCATTTCCTTGAGGATTGTGCAGTTCTGACAGTGTGTGAGATCAGAAGTTTTCCACTTGGTGAGGTGAGAATCATCCCAAAGGAATAATGCAAGGAAATAGGAGCTTGGAGGGCAGAGAGGAAGGCTTGAGAGAAGCCAAGATTGCCTGTGAGCATCTGTGAGGATTGTATTGAGAGCTGGCTAGTTGTGAGAGCTAAGGCTTTGTATAATCGCTATGTATTTCCACCTTGTATGATAATACAGATAGTGGGGTTTTTAGCTGAGGCTTTCCCCAAAGTATTTTCATGTGTATTGTGCATTGATTCTTCTTCTTTTGGTTATATTGTTCAGCGCGATCTTTAAGCTCCCGCAAATTGATAGTAGAAGTAGGCTATAGTATTCTGCTTTGATTTATATTGCATTATTAGGATGATCTACAATAGATTTTCCACATGGTATCAGAGTTGGATTTGTAGAAAATTTTCTACATGGTAATGGAGTTGTGAACAATATATTGAGAAGAGAATTCGAAGTTTGAAGTTGGGGTTGCAGGTGCAAATCGAATTCTTATCATACTTCAAGGTTGGCCAATGGCGTTCTATGGCTTGAGACTTGAGTATGCCTTGGAAGGTAGCTCGAATTACATAGCATGGAAAGATAGAATGGAGGTTGTATTAGAAGACAATGGATTGAAGGAATTCATTGATCAAGAAATCCCAAAGCCAGCTTCAACTAATTCACAAGAGTTGGCTAAGTAGAAGAAGTGTGTGGTGAAGACGAGACGGATCATCCTTGAGGGAGTTTGAGACCATAATGTTTCGAGTCTCCATGGGAAGCACTACAACAAAACTAGCGATTTGTACTAGTTTTAGCGCCAAATTGTAGTGCATTTTTTTTGTAATTGTGATGAGCAACCTGGCGCTAAATCTGGCTCTATTGTACAATTTTTAAAGCGTCCTTTTTTGCACCTAATTTTGCATCCTTTTTCATGCTAGATTTTGCATCATTTTTTACACCAAACTATGCATCATTTTTTGCGTCAAATTTTGAACCAAGATTTGTATCTTATTTTATGACAGGTTTTGCTTCTAGTTTTGTGTGTATTTTTCATCGTCTTTTTCTTCCTATTTTGTGTCATTCTTTGCTTCCATTTTTGCACCATCATTTGCATCAATTTTACATCGTATTTTGCATCCAATTTAATGTCTTTTTCTGCATCCATTTTGTGTTAGTTTTTGCATATAGTCTTACGCCAGGTTTTGCATCTAGTCTTACACTAGTTTTTGCTTCTAATTTTGTACCTATTTTTGCACTAGCTTTGGTCCCTATCTTTGCACCATGTGTTGAATTTGATTTAGCACCAAATTTTGCATCCATTTTTGTGTCCATTTTTGCATCTTTTTTTGGACCATTTTTTATGTCCACTTTTACATTTGATTTGTCTCCATTTTTCCCATCCCATTTTGCACCATATTTTGCGTCATTTTTTGCATCCAATTTTGCATCGTTTTTAACACCATTTCTTGCATCCAATGGTACATCATTTTGAGCATCCAAATTTGCATTTATATTTTCATCTTATGTTGAGTCATGTGTTGTGTCCACCTTTGCATCTTATTTTGTGTCTAATGGTACATTCAATTTAGAGCCATTTTTTACGTCTACTTTTGTATTTGTTTTTGCACCAAGTTTTGCATCATTTTTTGCATCCAATTTTGAGCTATTTTTATGCCCATTTTGCACCATTTTTTGTGTCTACTTATGTGTCCAATGTTGCACCATTATTTACGCCCACTTTTTCATCCAATTTTGCATTTTTTTGGTGTCTAGTTTTACATCGTTTTCACCATCCAAATTTGCATCTTTTTCTGCCTCATTTTGTGTCCACATTTGCATATAATTTTGTATCTAAGTTTGACCCTAAATTTGCATTTGATTATGCATCATTTTTTACATCCAATATGGCATCCTTGGTTTCACCTTTTTTCAGCCCCATTTTGCATCTTGTTTTATGTCTTTTCTTACATCTTTTTTTTTTCCTTTTTTGCACCCAAGTTTGCATCCCAAATTTACACCATTATTTGCATCATCATTTGGCATCTTAATTTGTAACATTTTTTTCTTCTTTTTAGCACTCAACTTTGCATCTTATTTTACATCTAGTTGTCTGTCTTTTTTTGCATCTAATTTGGTGTCCATTTATGTGTCCTTGTTTTTGCCCAATTTGATATCCTTTTGTATGCCATGTTTTGTTCCCTTCTTTGTGTCAACTATTGCACAATTTTTCACTTCTAGTTTAAAACACTTTGTATGTCATTGTTTGCATTTTGTATTAATTCCTAGTTTAACATCCAATTTTACTTTCAATTTTGCATCCATGGTTACATCCGCATTTGACTTCTTATGTAGAGTATATTTTTCTTTACATATATGACCCCCTTTATAGATTCATTTTACTAATTTCAATTGCATAGTGAAATATATCATAGTTTCTAAATATCATTAAAGAAGATATCACAATTCAAAATCATTTTTGAATAAATTTAAGGGAAATTGACAACATCTATCCAAAAATATAACAATGTCATCATATACAATGATTCATTGACAATTTTCAACACATATGTATAAAATAGCAACATAATACTAATAAGATTAGTATTATTTTTAATCAAAACAACTAAAATTCAAATATGATTAACAGATCAAAATATTTCATGAATATCATTATTCTACGATAAATTAACAACATACAACCAAATATGGTAATATCAACATACATTATAATTCTCTGTCAAAATAATGATGATACTTTCCAATATATAAGTCAAATAAATATATAATAATGATAATATCACCATCATCTTTAATCAAATCAAACTCATCGTATGATTACCAAATCAAAATGTTTCATTGATATAGGGTAAATTCACAACACCCATCTAAACAGAACAATGTCATTCTACACAATAATTTCTTCATAAAAAACAATGCATGTGCATGCCTAGCTACCACCACCAAGATCATCCTCATGATCATATTGACCACCCTCATTAGTCTCATCCACTTCATCACCAACACCACAACTATCATCATCATCTCCTCTTTCACCACAATCATCCTCATCCTCATCATCTCCTGATATATGTTGAGCATAATTTGGATCATCATCGTGATCATCGTCTTGGCAATCATTACCTATAGCATTCTGTCAAAAAAAACCAATATTACATGTTAATATTAATTACATAATGCAACACATGTTTTTGTTATACAATGCTAACCATAAAATGAGGTAAGATATAATATCTAATAGTACTAAAAAATAAAATGAAAATACGGTTCAAAAGTATATTGGAAATCCAACTAAGATTACATACCATAGAGTCCATCCAAACAACAAATTCAACCCATCCCTTTTGTTGCGGCACCTCCTTTTCCAAATGATTTGGAGGTCTTCCATGTTTTAGTTCATGTCAATCAGTAAATAGGGAGAAATTAGATAACAATGACTTTCTTCTAGTACAAATTTTATTTAAAAAATATCACATGTTTAATATACTTACAAAGGTTGTTATCAGTGCTTTTAAACCTTTCTAGCCACTACGATGAGTGACTTTTGTCTTGGTTAACCTCGCCTTGGATGCCTTTTCCTTAAACATAAACCAATTCAATTTATTTTCACACAAATACACGTCTAAGATACTTATAAGTATTAATACATTTTAAATAACGTTTAATGAAAAATTCAATACCTGAATGCATTCATCGCCGGCCTTTCTTTGTCCATCCAACTTCTCATAAGATTTTACAAGTTCTTTCCATATTTTAAAAGGTATGCCAAATGGTATTTGTTTCAGTCTTTGATCTTGAGGAATTTTTTTTATTTTTCTTGTCTGGTTGCAACGAAACCTCTTATAATTGAGCGACATTTGAAAATTTATCTTCTGAACTGACCAACCAGTACCAAATTCATTCTCTTTGTCCTGTACCACCATCTTTTTTAGGTGAAGTGAAATCTTTGAGAATGTGAGGTGAAGATGATCTCTAAATCGTTGAAGGCATGAGTCCTTTAGCCTATTTAAGAATTGTTTTCCTGCATTTGTCCTTCTTATTGTTGGAAATAATACTGAGAGGGGGGGGGGGGGTGAATCAGTATTATCAGATCAATAAAACTTTTTCAATGCTCAGAAACATATACGCTACTTCAGTTAAGTGAACCAGCGTGTACACGCTACTATGTCTGAAGAAACCAGCGTATAACCATAAATCTTATAATTCAGTTAGTTTATCTTCAGTTAAATGCATCAGGACATTATTCATCATATTAAGAGTAAACAGATGCAGTATAATAGAACAGATCATCACACAAAAGCCACACACATGAACACCATGATATAAGGTGGAAACCCAATGTGGGTGAAAACCACCTGCTGCAAGTCGTCTCTATCTTTCTTTAATAAGAACTTCAGTTTACAATTTTTTGTACTGGTGCAGCCTTATACCAGTACGCAGGCTACAACCTGTAGAAGGCTACAACCTGCAGAAGGCTTCAACCTTCTCTCGTTCTCCAAACTTCCTTGGAAGGGAGCTTCAACCCCCTTTGCTCTTGTACTAGCTAAGATACTAGTACGTAGGTGCAGGCCTACAATCTTCTTTCCTTCAGGTACCACTTTTCATACATTTTCAGACTGGATATTCCTGAAGCACAACATTACAATCTGAAGACCACAATTCATTCAACCTTCATAGCATATTACAAAACAACCAATACTCACATCAACAATCTTTGAATCACTGAACCACTGAAACCCTGTCAAACCCAGTCACCAGAACACAGAGCAGACTACAGAACTCTGTAATAACAGTCAGACCCAGCTGCAACCCAAAAATCAAGCTCCAAAAGATATACGCTACTTTAATGAAGGCAACTCGCGTATACACGCGGTTTTACCGAAGACAACCTGCGTACAGATCTAAAAATAATTTTTCATAACGTGCAGCTGTACCAGACATCAGTTGTACCCAGAACATAATATTGCGTCAGTCATGCAGATCTATAAATACGCATAATCAACTATATAAAGATAGTTCATTTCAAACCATTTGATCCCGATCTCTCCTTAGATCTTGTTCTCCATCAACCGATGAGATCTCTCCTTAGCTCAGATCAAGCAATACATCATCAACCAATAACCTGCATATTGGATCTAATACTTCATCAGATATTCAAGACGTTTCAGATACACTTGCCTAATGATTTCCTTCTCCTTATATAGCCTTAGGCCTTGTTCAATACCAAGAGCCAAAACCATAGAAATCCAATACCATCATCTTCAAAACTAGCGATCAACACGTCCGTCGAGACACCAAGGTCCAAAACCATAGGCACAACTTCCAAGGAATAACCGTCGTGGACCAAAGATAAGTTTTCCACATACACGCGTTTTTGCTGAAGCTAACCAACGTGTACACGCGACTTGGTATATAGTGAACCTGCGTATACGCGACTTGGTATATAGTGAACCTGCTTGTATACGCGACTTGGTATATAGAGAACCAGCGTGTATATATTTTTCTTCATACTTGTAGACTGATCATCAATTCCTTGCTGCTATCCTTCTGCACTATGATTTGTTATCAGTGTGATTTGCCATCAAGGACAATACTTGTCTCATAATGCCAACAATCTCTCCCTTTGGACTTGATGGCAACAACACCAAATCAAATCACTCTCCCCCTTTGTCATCAAGGGCAAAGGGTTGTGCTCCCCCTGAGTGCATGCTGATATCTTTGCTTGGCTGTGCTGAAACATGCTCACTCTGACTGTCTGCAAAAGATGTTCTTCAAAAGAACCAAGACTTATACACCATAAGGGACCTTCCTATCACCAAAAGACACAATACATACATCCATACTCCCAACCAAGAGGGGATACATCAGAACCAACCAATTATATTACATCATTCATCCTAGGCATAGTGGGGAAACCAACATAGGCCGTTACATGACCTAGACACCATAAAAGAGTTATCACAGAAGAGATACATGACATAGAGACAACAAATCTAGACCAAGACTTATGAAAGTCACAAGCAGCATCTGATACACATCTTTTAGATCAGTAACCAAGATTTCCTTCTGAGTTCCTTCTCCTGAAACCAACAACAGTTGTGTACTAGAACCAAAAGCATCTAATTGCCAACAATGCTTTATGAGACTTTAAGCTGCTCCCCCTGAACCTGTGCCTGCTGCACCCTTTGAAACTGTGCCTGAAGAATTCTGGCATACCCATCTCAGACCTTCTCCAACCGGAGTCTGCCCTTGCTGTTCAGAACTCCATATACGCGACTTCTCCTGCATAAAACAGCGTATGCACGCGGGTATGCTTTCTGCAACACGCGTACACCATACACACAACTTTCCCATCATAGATCGGCGTATATACGCGGATATCCCTTACGTAACTTGCATATACCAACTTTTTATGTAGAACAGACAATCTTCAACAGTAGGATGAAGCATCAACTACTCCCAGCTTTTGTCTGAGATATTCAAAAGTTTCCCTGGGCAGTGGTTTTGTGAGAATGTCAGCAACTTGTTCCTTAGAAGGAACATACTCCAACTTGACCTTCTGTTCAAGCACTTGTTCCTGAAGAAAATGGTACTTGATTGGTATGTGCTTGGTTTTTGAGTGCATGACTGGATTCTTTGAAATGCTGATTGCACTTGTATTATCACATAAGATAGAGACTGGTGAAGTGCAGGTGATTTGAAAATCCTGCAAGGTCTGCATCATCCAAAGAAGTTGTGTGCAACAAGATGCCGCAGCCACATATTCTGCTTCAGCTGTAGATAAGGCAATCGAGCTCTGTTTCTTGCTGAACCAAGATACTAATCTGGAGCCCATAAAGAATGCACCACCACTTGTGCTCTTTCTGTCATCCACGCTTCCGGCCCAATCTGCATCTGTATAAGCGTGAAGTGTGAGATCTGTATCTCTAGGATACCATAAGCCATAATTTTGTGTCCCTTGAAGATACTTGAAAATTCTCTTCACTGCCTGAAGATGAGTTTCCTTCGGATTTGCTTGAAATCTTCCAACTTTTCCGATTGCATGCATGATGTCTGGTTGGGTACCTGTCAAATAAATCAAACTCCCAATCATGGATCTATAAGTTGGTTGATGAACTGCTGCTGATTCATCATTTGCACTGAGGTTGCATCCTGTAACCATGGGTGTACATACTGGCTTTGACTCTTCCATGCCATACTTCTTCAAGATCTGCTTGAGGTACTTGGTTTGAGACAAGAAGATGCCTCCTTCATTTTGTTGGATTTGCAATCCAAGGAAGTATGTCAATTCTCCAAGTAGTGACATTTCGAATTCTTTCTACATAACCAAGGCAAAGTTTTGACTCATAGTCTCTTCATTGCTGCCAAAGATAATATCATCTACATAAACAACAAGTATTAGCAATTTGTTATTTTCAACTTTTATATAGAGATTGCTATCTGCTGATCCTTTTGAAAAGCCTTGTTGGTGAAGATATTTGTCCAACCGATAGTACCAAGCCCTTGGAGCTTGTTTTAGACCATAGAGAGCCTTTTTCAATCTGCATACAAGGTTTGGATCATTCCCAAGAATGAATCCATCTGGCTGTTCAATATATACTTCTTCTTCTAAGTCTCCATTCAGAAAGGTTGATTTCACGTCCATTTGAAATACCTTGAAGTTTTGAAAGCTTGAGAGAGCAAGGAACATTCGGATGGCCTCAAGTCTTGCTACAGGAGCAAAGGTCTCTTCAAAATCTATCCCTTCTTGCTGCGCATACCCTTTACAAACAAGTCTGGCCTTGTTTCTAATTACTTCTCCATTTTCATTCAATTTATTCTTGAAGACCCATTTTGTCCCTATGACATTCTTATCTTTTGGTCTAGGAACCAATTCCCAAGTGTTGTTCTTTTCGATCTGCTCAAGTTCTTCATCCATTGCTTTGACCCAACATTCATCTTTGCATGCCTCTTTCACATTTTGTGGTTCAGTGGAAGAGAGTAATGCCAAATAGCTTGAAGCTTCTGCAATTCTTCTTCTTGTTTGTATTCCTGCTTCTTTCTGCCCCACAATCTGAGATTCTGGATGATTCTTTTGAACATATCTGGATGGAGTCTTCTCTTCTATTCTTGTCTGCTCCTCTGGTTCTTCTTGAGGTTCTTCTTCTTCTTGAGGTTCTTCTTGAGGTTCTTCTTCTTCATCATTCTGCCTTTGAGGGTAGCCTTCATCTTCTTCAATGTCTTCATGATGAACTTGCCTAGGAATATATCCCTTCTCATCAACCACTACATCAATGCTGTCAACAATTCTGCCAAGTCTTTTGTTGTAGCACTTGTATGCTTTGCTATGTGGAGAATAACCAAGAAGAATGCCTTCATCTGCTCTTGGTTCAAGTTTTCCAAGTTGCTCATCAGTATTCTTAATATAACATTTGCTCCCAAAGATTTTGAAATGCTTCACCGAAGGAGTCTCACCACTCCAGAGCTCATGAGGTGTTTGAGTGTTGTTTACTCGGACATTTGTTTTGTTAAGAATAATAACCGCAGCATGTGCAGCCTCACCCCAGAAAGTTGCGGGAGTACCTGGTTCATCAAGCATAGCACGAGCCATTTGTTGGATTGTTCTGTTCATTCTTTCCACAACCCCATTTTGCTGAGGAGTTCTAGCTGTAGAGAATTCTCTTCTTATCCCATGTTCTTCACAGAAATCGAAAAATTCGTTTGAGGTAAACTCCCCACCTCTGTCAGATCTGAGGCACTTAATTTTGTGTCCTGATTCATTTTCAACCAAGGCTTTGAAGGATTTGAATTTTTCGAATGCTTCATCCTTGTGCTTCATAAGCCCTAACCAGACAAACCTGGAGAAATCGTCAATGAATAATATCAAATATTCTTCTCCTCGAGGTGTCCTTTTCCTAAATGGACCACATACATCTGTATGGACTAGCTCAAGAGGTATGCTGGCTGATCCTTCCTTCTCTGGAAAGTTAGTTATGGTTTGCTTTCCAAACTGACAAGATTTGCATATAGTGTTGTCTGGAATTTTGATATCTGGAAGACCACGAACTGCCTGATATTTGCATGATTTCCTTATTTGTGAAAAGCTTAGATTCCCCAACCTTCGATGCCATAGCCAGTGTTCATCATCCTTGCTCAAATAGCATTGTTGTGGTCCTTCTTCAAATATGTATAGATTATTTGGAGTCCTTCTTCCTTTGATCACTGTTTTACCTGTGTCAAGGTCACGAACACAACATCCATTTGATCTAAATATTACTTCTGTTCCTTGATCGCACATCTGACTGACACTCAGAAGATTATGCTTCAATCCATCAACATACAAAACATTTCCAGCTTTGACCTTCTCTTTCAATGGAGCAACACCTTTTCCTTTTATGGCTGCAGAGATATTGTTTCCAAAAGAAACTTTCTTCCCCTTTTCTAATGCGGTATATGACTCAAGATTTTCTTTGTCCCCTGTCATATGCTTCGAACATCCGCTGTCAATGTACCATAGACTTTCTTGACCTTCTGCATAAAAGGCTATCCCACATCTTTCTGGTTGCGGTTCCTTTATTCTCCATGTTCTGACATTTGAGGTTTGTTCCTTCTCAGTTGTCTTCCGGAACCTGCTCCTGCATTCAGAGTCTTCATGACCAAAGTTATTACAAATAGAGCATTCAACTTCATTTTCAAGAACCGAAAAGTTGTTATAAGTCCTTTTCATGGTTCCAGTCATTCTCCCTTGCTTTTGAGCTTCTCTAGTCATGATTGTCTTGTAGGCAACATATTGAGCTGCTTTGTGACCGAAGTTATGGCAAGAAAAGCATTGGCCATTAAAGAAACTTCTGCGATAATCAGATCGATCATCCAACCGATTGTAGCTTCTATTCACATTCATTCTTGGAGCAAATTGGGAAGATTTTACCTGAGGCTGATTGTAGATTTTGTTTGTCCTTAAGGCAGTTTGTCCCCGAATTTCTTGATGGTCTTTATTTGTTCTTAAGGTAAACTGTCCCTGATTCACCTGATGACTTTTATTTGGCCTTTGCTCGCTTCTCCTTGCTGCATCAAGATAGCTTTTAGAGGTAGAGGCTTGAGATGTTTCTCCATTATATCCAAGACCTGTCTTGATTAGAGGAGATTGCTGCACATTGATAATCTCATCCAAGGTTTCAGATCCTTTAACAAATTTAACATTAATCGCTTTTGTTTTCTCAATCTCCTTTCTAAGACAAACAATCTCACATTCCAATTTTTCAAGATGTTTTTCCTTTTCAGCTAGTTGACATTGTAGAGAATCAATAATAGCACTCTTCTCTTCTAAGAAAACTTTGAGATCTTTCATTTCTTCACAAAAGCCTTCTACATCTATAGCATCCATATAGTCATCATCTTCAAAAGCCATTAAAAGTTTATATCTATTACCTTGTTCATCTTCATCACTATTTGAAAGGCCATCACTATCTTCATGAGTGTAATAGCTTTTCTTCTTTTCATTTTGTTTCTTGTTCCATTTAACAGGTTCCTTTCCCTTGTCATTCTTATTTTTGTGAGGACATCTGGCAGCATAATGACCTACTCTTCCACAAGTAAAGCATTTAAAAGGTAACTTACCTCTGAACCTTCCAGAACCCCTTTGAAGATTTCTGACAAAATTTGATTCCTCTTCTTCATCTTCTGGCACGTGACTTGCTTCATAATAATCTTCTTTGCCTGAAGCCTTGACGGCAGCTTCTCTTCTGTTTGATGGACCTCCCTTTCTCATTTCATAAGCGGTTAGAATTCCGTGAAGCTGAGACATAGTAAGAATTTGCAGATTTTCCTTTTCTTCTATGGCAGACACTTTAGATTCAAACTTGGGGGACAAATATCTTAGAACCTTTTCAACCACAATAGCCTCTTTTATTTCTTCACCCAAGTTTTTCATGCAATTAACAATCTCATCTACCCTAAGGAAATAGTTAGCCACACCTTCATCATTATACATTCTGAGAGTCTCATACTTAATCCTGAGAGTTTGAAGTTTAGCACGCTTTACCTGTTCGTCTCCTTCATAGCTCATGACAATTTTGTCCCATATTTCTTTTGCAGACTTATAGTGCATTACCTTCATGAATTCTGATTGAGATATACATCCCAATAGAGTATTGACTGCTTTCGCATTTGTTTCATATTTATTTTTCTCGGCTGCATCTGTAGGAGTAGCTGAAGGAAAAGTGTAGCCTGTCTCTACGATGTCCCAAACTTCTGTACCAAGAGATTGAAGATAGGCAGTAACTCTTACCTTCCAATAATTGAAGTTTGTCCCATCAAAAACCGGTGGCCTGATTGATGCTTCTCTCTCGTAGTTGCTCATGATGAATGATCTACCTTCAAGCGATCAAGCTTCTCTGAAGGACCTGCTCTGATACCAATTGTTGGAAATAATACTGAGAGGGGGGGGGGGGGGGTGAATCAGTATTATCAGATCAATAAAACTTTTTCAATGCTCAGAAACATATACGCTACTTCAGTTAAGTGAACCAGCGTGTACACGCTACTGTGTCTGAAGAAACCAGCGTATAACCATAAATCTTATCATTCAGTTAGTTTATCTTCAGTTAAATGCATCAGGACATTATTCATCATATTAAGAGTAAACAGATGCAGTATAACAGAACAGATCATCACACAAAAGCCACACACATGAACACCATGATATAAGGTGGAAACCCAATGTGGGTGAAAACCACCTGCTGCAAGTCGTCTCTATCTTTCTTTAATAAGAACTTCAGTTTACAATTTTTTGTACTGGTGCAGCCTTATACCAGTACGCAGGCTACAACCTGCAGAAGGCTTCAACCTTCTCTCGTTCTCCAAACTTCCTTGGAAGGGAGCTTCAACCCCCTTTGCTCTTGTACTAGCTAAGATACTAGTACGTAGGTGCAGGCCTACAATCTTCTTTCCTTCAGGTACCACTTTTCATACATTTTCAGACTGGATATTCCTGAAGCACAACATTACAATCTAAAGACCACAATTCATTCAACCTTCATAGCATATTACAAAACAACCAATACTCACATCAACAATCTTTGAATCACTGAACCACTGAAACCCTGTCAAACCCAGTCACCAGAACACAGAGCAGACTACAGAACTCTGCAATAACAGTCAGACCCAGCTGCAACCCAAAAATCAAGCTCCAAAAGATATAAGCTACTTTAATGAAGGCAACCCACGTATACACGCGGTTTTACCGAAGACAACCTGCGTACAGATCTAAAAATAATTTTTCATAACTTGCAGCTGTACCAGACATCAGTTGTACCCAGAACATAATATTGCGCCAGTCATGCAGATCTAGAAATACGCATAATCAACTATATAAAGATAGTTCATTTCAAACCATTTGATCCCGATCTCTCCTTAGATCTTGTTCTCCATCAACCGATGAGATCTCTCCTTAGCTCAGATCAAGAAATACATCATCAACCAATAACCTGCATATTGGATCTAATACTTCATCAGATATTCAAGACGTTTCAAATACACTTGCCTAATTATTTCCTTCTCCTTATATAGCCTTAGGCCTTGTTCAATACCAAGAGCCAAAACCATAGAAATCCAATACCATCATCTTCAAAACTAGGGATCAACACGTCCGTTGAGACACCAAGGTCCAAAACCATAGGCACAACTTCCAAGGAATAACCGCCGTGGACCAAAGATAAGTTTTCCACATACACGCGTTTTTGCTGAAGCCAACCAGCGTGTACACGCGACTTGGTATATAGTGAACCTGCGTATACGCGACTTGGTATATAGTGAACCTGCTTGTATACACGACTTGGTATATAGAGAACCAGCGTGTATATATTTTTCTTCATACTTGTAGACTGATCATCAATTCCTTGCTGCTATCCTTCTGCACTATGATTTGTTATCAGTGTGATTTGCCATCAAGGACAATACTTGTCTCATAATGCCAACACTTATTTCCCCTGAAATAGGGTCATACGCTATCTTGGTATCTAAACTACTAATAGATGATGCATACGCTGAGGATGAACAAGAATTTGCGGTCCCGGGAGTTTCCATCACACAAGATGTCTCAACACAATGTTCTTCATTATTGGTGTTTGATGTTAATGACATTTTTTCAATTTTTTTCTTGATCCAAGAGAGGATGGGGAATTGATCGATACAATGCTAAACCTATTGAAGGCCAACCCTTTGTTCTGCAAAAAGGTGATGCACTGAATGATATAAAACCAAGCATATTGTAATTCCCGTTTATGTTTGCCTGACAATTTCCATAAATTGCAGGAAGTACTTATTTATTTTCGTTTTGTAAGTCGCTTATTGTTTCTTTATTAGATGAAATATAATTGATATCTCATCCTGCAGAAATAGTACTACATCAATGGTTTGTAAAATGATCAATGATTTATATCAAACCTCAACACTCTTGGAGAGCAATGGAATCTCTCACTTTGACTTTGTTCTTGTAATATTATTAGAATAATGTGTGGAGAAACATGGTTTGCTAATGTGTTGAATAAATTGTTAAAAAATAATTATTTAAAATTGATTAATTAATGAAGGATTGCCTTATGGATCCACAGCTTTAGGGAAAAATTTCTTGCTTACTAGCGTGCCATGAAATTTGAGCCACCAGTTGAAGGCCAATAGAATCTCCTAGCAAGGGTATGGTGAGATAAGACTAGGGGTAGCCTGTTGCATGTTGTGGGCATACTATAGTTAGCTGCATTGATTAATTGATGAAGGATTGCCTTATGGATCCACATTTTTAGGGAAAACTTGCTTTCTTACTAGCGTGCCATGAAAGTTGAGCCACCAATTGAAGGCCAATAGAATCTCTCTTAGGGGTAGCTTGTTGCATGTTGTGGGAAAACTATAGCTAGCTACATTGAAGTTCCTAATATAGTGCGCTTTAATGCGTCACTTTCTTTTGGATTATATGACTTGCTTAGAAGGTCAAGAACGTTTTGGCTTGACAGAAACAATTTATAAGCAGAAATTGAACATCTCAATATATTATAATATAAAAACTAGTAAAATTTGGTGGAACAACAAATAGAAAAATTACTTAATAAAAAAACTTGAACCAAAACCTTACCTGGATAAAGATGTTGGTTTATTTGAACAAGACACTTAGACATGTTTGTGGCACTGTCAAATACAGATGAGTTTGTAGAAGCATAACCTATAGGAAACCCTTTAGGATCTCCTCCTCCCAGTTTTTCTCTTAAATTCATTTGTAAATTTGAATTCAAAATGTCCTGCAAAAGAAACAATCACTTACTACAAAAGGGCTACAAACAAATGAAGCATATGATATCAATAATCTAAGCATGAAGTATTTTCAATTGAGATAAAAGGATGCACAATACTGACAAATTGAACTTCTTACAAGGATCCACAGTTTTCATAGATTAGATATTTCTTTTAAGTCCAAATAGACTGAATAAATTTAATACGTCTCTTGCATTCATAGTACTGTTTTGTGAGCATGTCCTAACCACCTTTGATTGCAAAAATTTTGCCTGTTCAAGAGCCTTTTTTCCCTTGAGAATCCATGTTCACTATTCCTCTTAGAGATGAGTCCCGTTTAACAATTTCTGCATTCCACTGGTTCATTGAATCCATTACTACCACCTGTTGGAGCATGTGCCTAGGGGGCATTCTTAGCATATCATTTCCAGAACTTTCACTTGAACCAGTATTCATTTTACTTACCCGGCCATATCACCATTGATTTAGTCATATTGATCGATTTCAGAGATCTGGGGATGTAACAATTCATGTAACCCTGAAAAAAACCACTTTTAAAGTCACCTGAAAAAAAAACAACCATTTCACATTTAGATTTAGAGTCGCCACTGAAAAAAGAAACCACCAGATTTTTAGAGTCACCACTAAAAAAACCTACATTTCACATGCCAAGTTAGAGTTACAATCAAACACTCTTAGTGCCAAACCAAGCTCGGAAGAGGAATATAATGCTCAACACATCATTTAAATAGGGAATACATGGTGTATATTAAAACCATAAAACATGTTCATCCCACCAATGTGGGATAAAACCCCTATTTGTGTGCACAAAAACAGCATGCAGGTGTTTCAATCTTGTTACCTGTCATCTGAATTTACACTTGCAGATTAGATCAAAATTAGATAGATATGCCATGATAACAAATGCACAAGTGTCGAGCGAACCATATGTAGGCGTACAACGGACATCTGGCTGGTGGATCGATTACACAAAGATAAACCCTGAAGAACATATTCACACAGGTTTCCAGAGGGTCAACTTCGGCTGTGATTTCTGGGTGAATGGAATCGAATTTGCCAAATCCACGACATGAGTTTTGTGAAGGAGGGCATTAATTAACCGATTCACGAGAATTCTCTCGAAATTTTTAATGATTCTGGCTAATTTCGTGGTTTCTTTGCAATATATAGTCCCAGTTTTTGTCGACGGACCGTTTTAGTAGAGCCCAGCATTCAGACAACATGGGAAGAGTATCACTCGAAGAGATCAAAAAGTTGTACAAGTGTCAAACTTTGAGAAGATATCAAGGGGAAATTATACCAAGTGTGAAAGAAGATGATACATTTTCCAGGTGGCAAGGGGTTAGCCATTAAATAGATCGTTTCCAAATTGAAGACACTTATCATTGAACTAGAGAATCCAGCATTCGAGAACCTGTTCCAGAATATTAAAACAGAGGATCACCATAAATATCACTTCCAGATACTCAACTATTAATTAAGAAATCTAGTCCAAGATTACTCAGTACCAGAATTCCAAATATTCTGCAACAAAATTAAAAATATTTTTATTTTATCCCTAGAAATTTGTAATAGTTAGTTAAGATTAGCTCTGGCAGCCTTTTGTATATATATTGATTTGAAAAAGAGTAAGGGGTTCGGTCCCTGGGAGAGTCCCCTGGGCATATTTATTTTTTGAGCATTAATATGATATTAAGTGCAAAAGTATAGGATTGCATCCTACCATAGATTTGTGTGATGGTGCGTTTGAAGTCTAGTTTTCCCTTTTGTGTATACTTTCCTTTCATTGTTTAAAATATGAAGCTTGACTCTTCAGTCCTTAAATTAAATGAAGGAGATTCAGAATTCATCACCAGTGGTGTTATGAATACTTTTGTTTTTCTTCTAAATCTTATTTGAAATTCATCCTAGATAGATGCTTCAGGTAAGACGATTTGTTAATTCTTCTTCTTCCCCATTACTACAGTGATCTTATGGACTTTACACATCATCTATCTCACCTCTGCTTCCGGGACAATTCTACCAGCCACTTATAATCCATCTTTTCACTCAGATCTGACTCCATACCCAATGGATTGCCTCCCTTACCCAACCAAATCCCTTTCAATTTTCCCTTGGATTACCTCCCTTACCCTACCAAATCCCTTTCAATTTTCCCTTACTAAAGATCTAGCCATTGCACCTAAATATTTGACCGATAGAGCCCTCTCTGGATTTCTCTCTCTAGATTGGTAGGGTTAGCTCCCAACCCTAAAGTGGTTTGAAATGGTTCTGGAGAGTGACTGACACAACCCAGTCTAAACTATAGAGTGATAACAATAGCCAATGTAAAGCATTGTTGTCTTTTATTATTGCTGAGCTAAATTATAAATGAGAACATATCATGTTTGGGAACCTTTTCTTACAGCCACATCGTTCTTGTTCGTACTCATTGCAAGGGAAGTGCATAATTCTAGGTGATGGTTTAAAATATCAATGCTAGATTGGTTTATTATTTTTATGAGTTCTTGAGGCTATAAAGAGTTGGCATGTGATACATCTTATGTTGAGTGCATTGAAGATTTGAACAAACCATCAATCCAATGCACTAGTTGAATCTACAGCAATATTGATTCAGAGTTTTGTTGTTGGACTAATAAGGTGAGGGATTGGTTTATGTAACAATTCAATAATTGAATATGGAGTGCCACATGAAATGAGCAGAAGAAATTACATAGATGAGTATTGTGAGTATTGGGTTTAACCACCAATGATAGTAGCTATGTCGTGTATTTGCCTTGGGTTTGAAACTGAGCACTATAGAATAAGAATTGAACACACAATGAATCATGATGTGTCTCAATTTTTCCCATTTTGAGTGATTCAATTTAGTTGGATATCCACATGTAGAGGAGTTGCACAAAAAACAGAGTCCTTAGTGATGGATTGTTACAGAGATTTGGTTTCTTTTATCAGTCTAATTACTATTGTGTTTTAGTTGGTTGATGTGTGCAAGCTATGTTGTTTTAGTTGGTTGATATGTGCAAGCTATGTTGAAGATAGAGGCTTTGTAGCCATTTTGAAGATCAACATCTTTGTACAAGAATAAGAACAGAGATCAGAGTTTAGTTTCCACAGAGTTTCCATGTTGGTGAATTATAGATGGTTATGTGTCTTTTCACAAGGACAAGTACAAGCCATGAATTGTGTATGTAATTTTTTCACGCTACTTTTCTTCCGTGTTCATTTGGTTCCTCCATGTTTTGAATGCAAACACACATCATATCTAATACACTCGATGTCCCTCGTGTTTATCTTTAGGAGACTATGGTTCCAAAGCCTTTGTAACATCCATCATAATTACTTATTTCAAATGGAAAAGTCTCAATAAATTCCCAATTGATCACATGACTGATTCTAGGGAAAATGATTAAGGAGACATGTTTACTAGTGGCCCAATTGCTAATAAATATTTATTACAATTAGATGAGATGTATCCATTCTGGATGTAGAAACTGATTGCAAACAACAATAAATGTTTCCTTACCCATCCATATTTTATCAATGGTGGCATCATGGTGGTTATAAAAAATAGGACAATCATTGAAGTCCACAAAGCAAACTTTACCCTTTCTCTGTCCAAACTGTAAGTTAAGGGTTTTCCATTCTAGAGAGTTGACAGGACAATCATATTCTTCATTTTTTTATAATTGTTCTTCATCTAGATAATTGTCATTGGCTCCATTAATGTCCTCACCAAAAAGACCATGATTCAATGGTTTATTCTGCTTGCATTTCAACTATATTTTTGTGTAAGAGTAGTATCACAAGGTTCAAGGATAAGATAGCGAAATTTAGATAATGAGCCCTCGAGTGAAACCTGATTGTTTTGTTTACCACAAACATCATTGCTGGAAGAGATGTCAAAGAAAATAAAATAAGGACTGCCCCTATTGAGCTACAATTGAATGGCTTCTTCAATAGCATCGTTGAGGAATCAACAACCTAAGCTCTTAGACATATGATATATAGCTCTGTCTTCTCCATCTACCAAATAATAACCCTAAGATTTTATTGTTACGAGAGCTTGTACCATCCAAAAAAATAAAAGCTAAGAGATAACCTGATTTGCATGCATTGTCAAAAGAGAAGAACTCGAAATGCTTTAAATTTAATACAATTAAAAAAAATGTATAAGAAAGAGCCAAATGAATACTCACATTTAGCATGAACTATGGAAAGATCATCTGTTGAAAAATCCAAAAATGCTTCAAAATGTGAATCCAAGAAAAAAAATCGCGCGGGAGAAGCTCAATAAATTCGAAAAGTTCCTGCTGATTGCACTTGGAATTGATGTTTTAGGATTTCATTGGGTTGGCCAAACCCAAACCCAAACCTAGACCTGCATGTGTTGAATCAAAGTGGTTTGTTTGGATCTTGCAGTGTCTAGTCCAAGTGGAAAATTCCTTTCCCTTACATAATATGAAAATGCATAATTCCTCTCCCTTCCATAATGTGAAAATGCATGCGCGTGAGTGGAATGAATGGTGGGAAACCCTTACCAAGAAAAAGGAAGATTTTTGTTCCATCTTTATTTCTATTATTATCTGCTTTTTGGAATAGAGGGATGTGTGAAAAACAATTCTAAAAAAATATTTTTAATTAAAAAAAAATTATTTGCTTATGATTTAGTTTTTTTTTTAATATATGTTTGGTTTTAGTATTTTTTTATTTTCTAAAAAAATATATTTAGTTTTTATAAAAATCCATTTTTGTTCCATCTTTATTTCTATTATTATCTACTTTTTGGAATAGAGGGACGTGTGCAAAAGAATTCTAAAAAAATATTTTTAATTAAAAAAATAATTATTTGCTTATGATTTAGTTTTTTTTTTAATATATGTTTAGTTTTAGTATTTTTTTATTTTCTAAAAAAATATATTTAGTTTTTATAAAAATGGATTTTAAATATTCCATTCATGCTAGTTTGTGATTTTATGATAAAAGTTTAAATAATATATAAAAAATAACTTAATGTCATGTGTTGTGTCATTGAGATGGGTATTATATAGCTTTTCCTTGCTAAGTTATAGAATGTGCTTTGGTTTTCTTAATGCAATAAAATTCATTATGCTCTTCATTTTATCTTGATATGTTCAACTTGCACCTAATAAAACAAGAAAGTTAAATGAGTTTGCCATTGTCCTTTGAACATCTTTGTCCCCATTAATCTTGGTCTTAATAGATTAATTGCCTTATGGTGGTCTTGAGTGGTCATTCCCATTAGTTGCATGCTTTTTAGTTGCTTTTTAGTGACATTTCTTAGGCTTGATAACATGTTATTCAATTTATGAAAAAATGTTATTGTCCATATTATTGTTAAATATTAATATTAAATATGTTGGTTTTGAGCATGGTTTAGCAAAAGTTGCCAAAAGGTTTATATATTGTCTTTTAATGTAATGATTCATTTCTTGATAAAATTGTTATGGATATTTTTTTTAGTATACTAACTTGTATGTGATAAAGTCAAAAATCATCTCTTTTTGAGATTTTCATTGGTCAATTTCCCTTAAGGCCATCAAGTTCACCATTCGGTCTTGGGTTAAGGAAATATAGGAGTCACGAAGTGGTATTGTCCAAGAACTTAAATCTTGAAACATGTTTTTTTAGTCACATTTTACCTTCTTTGCGTGTAAATTCTCCATGAAAATAGCCTCATGGAACATGAGGGGACTCAATAGTAAAGGAAAACAAAGATTCTTGAAAAGAAAATGGTACGTAGAGCACCCATGAATAATGTTGATACAAGAAACAAAAGTATTTAGTGAGTTTCTACCTCACATAATTAGCAAATGGGGGAGGAATTTCCAAGTACTAGTGATTGATGCTTAGTGATACTTGGGTGGAATGGCTATTATCTGGAATGACTAGGACATCAAGGTTATTAATATGTTTACCTCTTTTCACATTATGATAATACAATTTTAGTTAATTGACATCGAAGACTACTGCCATGTATCCAATGTCTATGACTCCAATATCGCAAATGGAAAACCTCTATTTCTCAATTCTATTGCTAGCACAAGTAATTTATACTCCCCATATCCGTGGATTATTAGGAGTGACTTCAATATTATCAAGTCTCTCAAGGAAAATAAAGGATGAATCACAATCTTTACCAAGATATTTTGTAAGCTATACCATCAAATCCCTAAAGTAGTCTCCATTAAATAGCTAAAGCAATGAGTCTCCAATGCATACATGTGGATAAAATGAGATGTAATACATGTGTGAGTGGTGACTAGCTTAATACATTGTTCTAATAACTCCACAAACTTAAGTATTTCACTCCATCACATAAATTGACCATAGTGTGACATAAGTAAACCAAGAGTAGACATGAAACCCTTAGGCAACAAACATTCCCTACATCCTCAATTAGGTGCTTAAATTATGAAGTGAAAATGAAAGGGGAAAAGAGGATTTCATGATTTAACCATTACAAACATGTGATCAAGTGTGACTAGGAGTGTATGTTGGAGAGGTAAATCCCCTCTACGGATAGAGGCGATCCCTACTAGCCCAGCAGGGGTCTAGCAACAATCACACAATGCTACTACGCATGTTCCTAATTACAATTAAACAAGAGGTAAAAAGCACCTACTTGGATTCCTGCGCTGTCGTTTGACGAAGAGATGTTGCCTTCGCTCCTCCGCTTCGGCTGGTCACAATCCTCCGCGATCTCCGCGAATAGATACCTGCACACACGAAGAGGAAACAAACACAAGCGTGAAATCTAGTAAAAGTAACCATACATCAGTCAGAAAAGATGTAATTCACATTTAACCATTGCATAGACAAATGAGAATTCAGCATGTATCTCAAGCATTCACCTTTGAGGATGATTCTCCCAAGACAAACAACTCTCTCTCTCACACAAATAGCACAAACAACCTTCCCTAAGCAATCAATCACTTCCACACCTAGCACACCAAACCTATAGCAGCAATCTGAGCACTACAAGCTCTGTACAATCCAAGCTATTCCAAGCTAAGTCTAACTATCCAAAAACTAGCTGCCCATGGTAATGGTGAGAGTTTATATAGGAGAAGGAGTCTCCTATAAGGGTGGAAGGATGAGCTTATCTTCAAGGGAAGTTGTTGCAAAGGGTCGAATAGACATGCCATAGAAGGGAGTCGACATTCACAAAGCTAACAACCAAGCCTGGAGTGATCTAGAAGGCTGGCTGTTTGAACAAATTCGCCCAAACTGGATCAGCGCGGATTATGAGGCAACTGACGCGATGTCGCCGCATCTACATAACTGGGACAGTCATGTCAGCACGGAAGAACACGGGAAAGGCGCGCTGGCGACCAGCGCGGAAAAGTGATGTCCTTCCGAGCTGGCAGCGCATGGAATACACTACAGGGCGCCAGTCATCGCGGGTATTTTGGGAACAGACGCGCTGATGAACAAAACTTTGGATAAATGGGTTTTTGGGCCAGTTCAGGAAGCAGGAACTTGGTGATTGTGAATTCTGGGCACAGCAGGGTGACTGACAGGAAGGCAGTGACAAATTACTGTGTAACAGATGCCCCCTAAAGCATGAAGACCGAGAGAGTGGGAGGGGTGAAATGCTTTACAACACACGCCGAACTGGAACGCCACCAGGAAGAACCGAAAATCTCTGACAATCAAGTTCATGCAGCCTAGGCATGGGCGCAGCCATCCAAAAGACATGCGAGAATGGTCTGTGGAATGGACACAGCCACCCAGTCAAGGAGACCAAAAACTGATAAGGTATGGTCGCAGCCATCCATGAAGACTCAGGTATGGGCGCAGCCATCCATCAATGAGTCATGTAATGATCATCCACAATTCGCAGCCTGGACCATAACAGACAAGGATCCAGGGTCTTGCGCTCCGTCCCGATCCGAACAAAGTACAAGTTCAAACATGTGAATATATGAGTTGAAGTCGAACATGCATGAACATCGTCTGATTACCAGTCAATGATGAAAACTGTTAACAGACGCGAGAGGTACCACCAATAATGACAATGGCCCTCAAGGTACTATAGGTACAATCCGCGGCATGTGAATCAATGAGTTGGTGTCGAACACCCACGGAATCATTCGATTGAAGGCCAATGATGTAAGCCTTGCGTCGAACACGAAGAACCTGCCATTGAGGCATGCAGGCTCCAAGGCACCTGACAGGAGTCTCTAAGTCACTTTCCCGGATAATGAGTTGGAGTCGATGAGAAAGGACCTTGATCGAAGGTGGGCCATGATGTTTCCCACATCATCGACACGAGACAGAGGTACAATAGTTTGTGTGAGATAGCGAACGGGGTTGCATTGTGGCAGAGGACAACTTCTCTTGAACATATGACGGCACTGTAACGGGTTTGGCAGTACTTGACATCAAATGAGCAGAGGATAAGGTGATGATGGCAATGAGAAAATGAGAGGTAAAATAGGATATCCCAAACCCATGGAGGCTAGTGAAAACAAAATGAGATGACCCCACCCAGACACGAAACAGCGGAGTGCCATGTTCAAGAGCGACGTACTGCCGACACGACTGTAATCATAGTTCCATTTTCCCCACCATTTCTGGTAGCTACCCCGGTTATTTTTGGATGACAAGCTTGACGGGGATAGCATATGCTCGAAGAGTGTCATTTCGACAATATCCGATGTCATCAAGTGTTTAACAAGCCTGACAAAGGAAAAACTCGGCGTCTTTTCTTGTTTAGAGAGCCTGAAAAGACAGCAGAAAAGAAGACTCCAGGGGGGTCCTTTTTCGTACAGTTGTGTCTCTCGAGCCCGAAAAAGTATAAAACAATGCTCGAGAGAACCGCCCAACCAGTATGATCGAGGAGTACTTTTCATGAGTAGTGATATCGATCTGAAAAAGTAAAAAAGTAATCGATATCACGTCGTTTCGTAACCATTAACGAACCGGAAATGACAAGGGTCCGACAATCTTTTCGTTCTTACACGGTCGGAAAAGGGTTTAAAGACGACCGCCTCTTTTTACTTTTAACGAGTCAAGAGGGGGACTCGGCAATCTTTCCATCTTTAAACGGTCAGAAAAGAGCTGAAAGCAGACCTCCATTTTTATTCTCTTTAACGAGTCAAAAAGGGAAAAATACTCGACAATCTTTTCATATTTTATGAGTCAGAAAAGAGCTTAAAGGTGACTCATCCTAGAGGAACGAGTGGTATAAAGGGTAGCAACTGGTTCCGGCAATGGTGGAACTATTCAAAACATGTAATGGTTAAGAGGCTGGCTAATAAAACCACTCATCGCTGCGGTTCCTCAGGAAAGGATAAACAACCAAGTGAGAGCATATGATCGGCCAAAGAGATGGCGGCGATGGAATGAAAACAACCAAGGCTCATCTAGCAGAATTCGGCAGATAAAAATGGCAATCACGAGATGTAAATTGGGTATGGGTTCATTTTTACACAAGCTTGAACCGTGGAGAACTCTGCTTGGATTCGGTTTCATGTTTACACAAGCTTGAAACGAAAAACTATGCTTGTTATAAGTTCGCATGCCCCCAGCATAATAATGCAAATTGAGGTACATGCCCCCCAAGCTTCATTGCATTCGACAAAGTGGATGGAATGAAGGTTCACTTTCGAGATCTTGGAAAGACTCGACTGGGATTTTACGAGATCTTAATCAAAGACTCGATGTGGAAAGGGAGTTGTTGCATTTTTTAACGAGGTTGACACAGTAAAAGAACTATCCTCAAAACCCTTGTTTCATGTTTTAACGAGCTTGACACAAGATCAGGAACTATGCTCGAACACCTAGTTGCATTTTTTAAGGAGCTTGACACAGGAAAGCGAACTATGCTCCGACCAGACCCAGTTTCATTTTTTAAGGAGCTTGACACAGGAAATCGAACTATGCTCCGACCAGACCCAGTTTCATTTTTTAAGGAGCTTGACACAGGAAATCGAACTATGCTCCGACCAGATCCAATTTCATTTTTTAAGGAGCTTGACACAGGAAATCGAACTATGCTCCAACCAGATCCAGTTTCATTTTTTAAGGAGCTTGACATAGGAAATCGAACTATGCTCCAACCAGATCCAGTTTCATTTTTTAAGGAGCTTGACACAGGAAAAGAACTATGCTCCACTCAGACTTCATCATAATGAACGGGAAGTGGAGGCCCCCAAGAAAGTGGCTCCGGAGGAAAGGCTGACATCTTGGAAATCAGGACCTAATGCCCCCAGGACACTATGCACGATGGTGTCATCACTGGGTAAGGGCACGGGGTAGGTGGCCACGTAGTTGATTTGCGGTGAGGCAGATGCAACTTGTGGATGAAAACCAGGAGGGAAGGATGAATGTGCGGGAGGGGCTTGTGGACGAACGAACGATAATTGATCGAATGTCACGATTCTTCCGTCGTGTGGAAAGCAGACCACACGGAAAAGTGAAGAAACAAGGGCTCCCATGGCATACACATAATCACGACCAAGGAGAAGACTGAAGTCTAGAGAACCTTGGGTAACTGAGACGTCTATATAGACAGTCTTGCCCCCCAAAGTAATAGGAAACTTCGGGAGGATCCCTAATGGCTGACTCGTTCCTCCATCAAACGCGGTGAGATGCGGCGCGACAGGTACGAGCGATGGGGAACCCAAAGCTCGCCAAGTAGTAACGGGCATGAGACTAACCGATGCTCCTTCGTCTAACACAGTGCCGGGCAGCGCCTTATTGCAAGCATAGGCGGTGACCCAGAAAGGCACATGGGACGGAAGGGGAGGGGTAGTCAAATGACTCCAATCAAAGGAGATGACCGAACTACTTGGTGGGGGAACCATATGGTTGCCCCCCTGCTCGGAAAGAACCGAATCTAAATTCTCTGGAGAGGTTTCAGTAGAACCTTTATCAAACTCGGGAGAATCTGAGGAGACGAGAAGAACATGAGAATTTTGCTCTTCCGAGACAGAGTGGTTGAGAGGAGGTGAACTCGAATCAACACCCTTTCCAACCAACGGCGGGTCTGGAACAGGTCGGGGACAGCCAGGTTCGGGAAGAGGGGCCTGGACAAAAGGAGAATCTGAAGCGATCTCTTTGTGAACAGGGGCGCGATCTACAACTATAGAAAGACGTTGATAACCAGCGGGAAATGAATTCGGAGGAGCAGCAAGACTTTCCAACACAGCAGAGGCTTTATCCATGAGTGGACAAAGGTGAAGGGGATGTTTCCCTTCACAAAGTCGGCAGGGGATTCGAAGCTTCCCTTTCTCCTTACCATTCCCAACTCATGAGGTAGCATCGCCATGATCATCAGTGGACGATGGAGGGCGGGCCGGATCGTGAGACCAAACTTCTAATACCCTGGGAATGCCAGGGCAATCACGAAGGAGATGGTCCTCCTTGCATAATCGACAAGGAAACTTGACCTTCCGCGGAGGAGCAGAAGGTGACCCGACCTCAGGTATGCTAGAGGGGATAGCTGGACTTGAGAGGGGGACTGTGTGTGTAGGCTCTCCCTTAGGGGGCTTCTTCTTCTTGGTCTTCCTCTTCTTCTTCTTAGCCACCTGGTTATGCGAATCGATACTTTCACCAGGCGAAGTACAAGAGGACGACGTAGAAGTAGGTGTCGAAGGGGAGAGATCCACCTTAGGATCAACATGACGTTGTTCAGGTGGAGGGACTGATGGACTAACAGCCGATACGGTAGGGACCAAAGAGGTTGAAAACAACCACACAGGCAACCCGACAGTCAACCCTGGGAGGGACAACATCGCCATATACGGAGCACCAACATTCCCAAGAGGAGGGAATTGTCCCAGATTCCCTTCAGAGGGGGACCCTAGGTTGGTGAATCCTGGAAAAGTTGCCATAGCAGACGAAAACGAAACCTATTCAAGCTAACGCACACAAGATCTAACTGGGTGATGTTATCGTGGCCAAATTAATTTTAAGACACAAGAACCAAACTTGACCTTTTCATGTTTCAGGAGTCGAGAAAAGGACGAAAAGATGACTCCAGTCTCCTTCGAATGTTTAATGAGCACGAAGTGACAAGATGCTCACAGGCACTTTTTCGTTTAGGGAGTCCGAAAAGGATCAAAAGTGACTGCTCTGGAACTCTAGGTAGAGGGTGTGCCAAACTTTTCGCAAAACCACAGAATACTTTTTAGGGTACGGGTGGTCGATCTTCGTGAATGCTGTGTTCACTGCATTGCGAATCGTAGGGTGGCCGACTCGGCTTCCTATGGATAAAGGATAAAAGCCTAGTGGGGTCTCCCTATATACGCGACGGTACGTGCGAGCGCAGTCCGTGTTAGACCACTATCGAGTCACAGAAGGAGGAATCACCCAACCTAATGTGAAACAACAGTGACTATGTTTAAAGACGCCGGAACACGTCTCTAACCTAGACCTCTAGATATTTGCGTTTAGTTCCAATGCGTTTTTAGATTCATTTGGTTCATTTTATAGTTGATCTTGAGATTAAGTTTCGGTTTCAAGCTCTATCGTATGTTCGCTCACAATTACCTAGATGCAATCTATATGCCAAAGAATTTCGTTTTGTTCGATGAATTCTAGCTATGAGAGGGCAAGGAATTTTCTACCAAACAAAACAAGTACAAGCAAACAAGCAACTTAATGCAACTAAAGCGAGGAAAGGAAACTTTTCTTTTGAAGATGCAAATTAATGAAATGTTCTTTTCCTTTTCAATTTTCAAAAACAAAGCTACTAGTTTGATTTTCTTTCAGTGACACAAAGCATCTAAAATAATTTGGAGGAACCGGAACACCAAGTAAACTACTTAATGAAAGCACACAAAGTTCCCAAAACATTCAACCAAAGCTTCCAAATCAAAGGAAAACAAAGGTCTGCACGAGCTATGTGATCTAAGCTCTGCAAGATAAGCAAGGATTGCAAGCAAGGAGGAAGCGAAAAGAAACCGCTCGGAAACACAATCCAAAACACTCCAACAATCACTGAACAAGTGCATGAACAGATCTGAACTTGGCTGGTCGAACAAACAAACAAGCTCCCTACGGTAGGCTTGACACACACGCAGCCTCTAGATGTCCTAGAGTTAGAGCGCGAAATCAATAGAAAAAAGGCAAACACCCGAAGGACGAGAGTCACAACCAGTCAACTAGAGACACAACACAATCCAGCAATTGCAAAAGTGATGGTGGGAACACGAACCAAGCAGCGAAAGCAAAAAGGGAAGGTATCTGCAAACCTAAAACTGAGCAAAAACGAAACCTTATGGAAACAAGCTCCGCAATCAAGCAGTTCAGAGTTCAAACAATGAAAAACAAGTCATCAAGCAGGAGGAGAGAAGAGGGGAAAGTCACAGCAAGAGGTCCAGGAGGCCAATTTGGTCAAAAATGAGTTTTACGGGATCAGCGCGGGTAGCCTTCAGCAACTCGGCGCTGACAGGGGGAGGCCTGTAGCAACTTTGCGACGTCAGCGCGGAAAGACAGGAATAAAGCGCGCTGTCTCAGAAAAACGAGGTCAGCGCGGAAAGAAAACACACAGACGCGATGACAAGAAACACAAAGAAGCGGCGGCGCGATGCCAGCGCGGAAGGACACGAATAAAGCGCGCTGTCTCTGAAAACGAGGTCAGCGCGACTGTTAGACGTACAGGCGCGATGGAAAGAAAACCAAAAAACAGGAACGCGATGTCAACGCGACTGTTTGGAATTAAAACGCGCTGAGCGCAAAAACAAGCAAGGCCAAACTAAAAACTTCCCAAACAAAAGGCAAGAGCTTTTTAACAATAAAGATGCTTCCCAGAAACGCCCAGAAAGTTCATAAGCAAAAGAGACAATCCCAAAACTCGAAAAGAGATCAATCAAAGCCAAACACAAAAGTGGACTCAAGAGACAAAAAGGCTGATCCCCAGTGGAGTCGCCAAATTGTTGGAGAGGTAAATCCCCTCTACGGATAGAGGCGATCCCTACTAGCCCAGCAGGGGTCTAGCAACAATCACACAATGCTGCTACGCATGTTCCTAATTACAATTAAACAAGAGGTAAAAAGCACCTACTTGGATTCCTGCGCTGTCGTTTGACGAAGAGATGTTGCCTTCGCTCCTCCGCTTCGGCTGGTCACAATCCTCCGCGATCTCCGCGAATAGATACCTGCACACACGAAGAGGAAACAAACACAAGCGTGAAATCTAGTAAAAGTAACCATACATCAGTCAGAAAAGATGTAATTCACATTTAACCATTGCATAGACAAATGAGAATGGAACAATAATAGCAGTCATCTATTATTAATCAGAATAGAGAAGAGTACAACCAAATGTTCTGACGTCGGTAACCTTCTCAGGAGGGGCCAGTCAGCATGTATCTCAAGCATTCACCTTTGAGGATGATTCTCCCAAGACAAACAACTCTCTCTCTCACACAAATAGCACAAACAACCTTCCCTAAGCAATCAATCACTTCCACACCTAGCACACCAAACCTATAGCAGCAATCTGAGCACTACAAGCTCTGTACAATCCAAGCTATTCCAAGCTAAGTCTAACTATCCAAAAACTAGCTGCCCATGGTAATGGTGAGAGTTTATATAGGAGAAGGAGTCTCCTATAAGGGTGGAAGGATGAGCTTATCTTCAAGGGAAGTTGTTGCAAAGGGTCGAACAGACATGCCATAGAAGGGAGTCGACATTAACAAAGCTAACAACCAAGCCTGGAGTGATCTAGAAGGCTGGCTGTTTGAACAAATTCGCCCAAACTGGATCAGCACGGATTATGAGGCAACTGACGCGATGTCGCCGCATCTACATAACTGGGACAGTCATGTCAGCGCGGAAGAACACGGGAAAGGCGCGCTGGCGACCAGCGCGGAAAAGTGATGTCCTTCCGAGCTGGCAGCGCACGGAATACACTACAGGGCGCCAGTCATCGCGGGTATTTTGGGAACAGACGCGCTGATGAACAAAACTTTGGATAAATGGGTTTTTGGGCCAGTTCAGGAAGCAGGAACTTGGTGATTGTGAATTCTGGGCACAGCAGGGTGACTGACAGGAAGGCAGTGACAAATTACTGTGTAACAGTGTATATATTCATATGTTTGTCAAAGAGGGAGTGAATACATGAGTTATCATTCATTGGGCCTTATTTTCCTTTCTTTTTCTTTTTCTTATATATAGGACTTAGGGAATGAGGTTTTCATAAGTTTGGCACAACTCATAGATATAACATTTACATGAATTTCCACTTCAATCTTGTTTAGACTTAGATACATCATTCTAGTGTGTCTTTAATGATTTTGGCTTTCACTTTTTGCTTTTCTTTCATCACAAATGGAAAAAGGGAAAATATTTTGCCACAAATCTATGAATGCTTAATCATAAAGGTGTCATGTGATAAAAATGAATTAACAATGTTATTTTCTATGAAAAGGATGGGTATTCTTGAGAAAAGCTTATGCTTGTGGATGTCTCCTCCCTGGTTGAGAGGGAGTGAGGGTGGACACCATATTATCCATGTGTCATGTACTATGGCCAGGACTAATAGTCATAAGCCTAGTAAAGACACCAGTAGGGAGAATGGTGAATTGGATAAACATTTGGGACTGATATTCTTTGAGAGTTTGTACTTTGACTAAGAATAACCACCATAAGCCAAGTACATTAATCCAAGATAAGAATACTCATGAGGATCGAAATTTATTAGTGTCAAGTATTATAATAGTGGATTAGGAAAGGTAATGTGAGGACATACCCGGTGAACAACCTGGTGGGTTAAGTGCCTAGAGAGGCAGTGGTATCCAAATTTATGCCTCCCAACATTATGCTATGATCTAATGGAGAGATAGAACTTGTTAGTAAAGGCCTTGCTATTTTGACAATGCTGGCTATGATGATGTAAATCATCATTGATGCTTATCAAGCCAGATCCTTTCTTATATGAATATTTCAACTTGAGAGTACTTTGTTGTGTCATTATGAATATCTCCTTAGTTTAGAGGGAGTGTTGAAAAATGTAACTAGTGTTGGTCTTCATAATGCAATAAAGTGTAATTTTTATCATTGATATTTATTATTATATTCATTATTATTATTTCATTTTGGTCAAAGCATGTTATTCATGCTTATAGAGTCAAAAAGAAATTATTTTGAGTCAATAGAAATGTATTTGATTCAAGTCCCATTTGGAATTTTGAAAGAAAAAAGAAAAGAATTTTATTTTGAGTCAAAGAATTAACACAAGACCAAGTTAACCCTCCTTGAACAAGTCAGCATGAGAGGAATTTATTTGACCCTCTCGGATAGGTATATATATCAATCAACTTGATCTCTTGGAGGACAATCACTTATCATCACAAAACATTGTTTCTTGTGCCATGTTGAGAAATGGCAACAAGAAATTCCAGTTTAATTTGTCATTGAATTAAACTGTGAATTAAAATCAAATTCTATCATCATAGCAACTTGTAAATAGTTAATTTAGTGTAATTAACTTAATTAGCTTAGGAATTTCGAGTTGGAAGTCTTTCTATAGTCATTTATATGTTCTCCCTAAATTTTAAGGGGTCCAAGATGAGTTTATTTGAGTCGTAATTAGATTAACTCAGTTTACTGAGTTATGGTCAGTTAAATTAGTTCTAACTGTTTGTGGTGTTAGTGCCTAGATTTACCTTAGGCTGAGAAAGGTAGGATCCAGGGCCAACATCAAACCATGCTTAACCTGGTAGCTAGCCCTACCAGGTCAGGAGAGGGCTCTCTTTGAGTCAATCTTAGCAAATTATGATCGATGAGGGCTTGAGATGACTAATATGTTGACTGATTTTAGGCTAGGTATATATATTAAAAATTTTGATTGAATAAAATAATGTTTTTGTTGGCTCAGATGGAAAGGCTGATTTTGGGTGTGGGGATTGAGGCTCAGTCTTGCAGAGATATCAATGGGGAAAGGTAGGCAATTATTTTTGGCACTTAAAAATTGAATGGTATGGAAGGATTAGATAGGTGAGGAGCTGAAGAGGGAAAGAAATCTCATGGATCCTTTCCAAACAGCTGAAAACATCAAAGACTAAAGCAAACCTCAAGTAGAGCACTGCAATTTCAATGGATTCTACTTACACTCTTGTTTGATTTAGCTGAGAATAAATAAGAGAGATAATGGCATACAATCACAGAAATAAATTCACAATTACAAAGGAAAGCATTGTACCAAGACAAATTGCCACATGGATCCAAAAGAGTGTTGCAAATCTTGATCTCAATTCCTTAGCCAAAATGCTGATATGAGTGTACAATGAAGCTCAAGGCTTTCTCAAAAGTCCAACCATATACCAAAATCCAACCCCTACACTATGAAATTCATAAAACATATACATTTTCTCATCCTTGTACTAAGGGATTGAGCTCAACCATTTTCTTCAAAATAGAATCAGTTACATTAAACTAAGGCCAAATTTCTAAAAATAGGTGTTGAAGATGAACTCATATCTCCTAAACCATAGCACCTGTTACAAAACTGAAAGAGGTTTTTGTAGATAAGGTCATTTTGGAGAAAAAATCTCTTAAATTTTGGAAATTCGTTTCCAGTTGCTCGAAATATGTTCCACACAATCATCTCTAAAACAGAAAATCATTAAAAATTTAAATCTGTGAAAATGAGCTGTAAAGATCTAGTCACATTTCCCAATTCATGATACCTGTGAATAAAATGAAAGAGTTTTTTGTTATATGGCTCATGGTTAACAAAAACCTCCTTGGGTTTTGCAAAATTACTTTCCATCTGTCGTAAAATGACCCTTCACTAAAATGACTAAAACAATAAAAAATATGAAAAATTTGCCCTGTTTTAATGTAGGCTCCAAATATCACTGTATATCTCCCACATAGTAGCGCCTGTGCATAAACTGAAGGAGGTTTTTGTTATTTGGTATGTGATGAACAAAAGTGTCTTTCACTTTTGAAAAATTCCTTACCATTATTTCAGAAACTGATTTTTTACTAAACTTTTCATTGTGTGCAACAACTGACCTCAAAATATGCATAACCAATAATCACTAATTCATTTCGATCATATCTTCTAATCCGGGAGCCGGTTATAGGAGTGTGGTATATCGTTGGAAATATTTTTCTGAGCTTCTTCTGATGGACACACTTGTGGTATGTTTTGTGCTGAACATCATGTGCAAAACATCTAACAAAACCATACATAGTAAGAGCTCATGTTGATCACTGGTGATATGCTGCGAAGATTGGAACTAACTTGTGGAACTAATAGAGGACTAACAGTCAGTTGGTGCACTAGTGCATCCAAAAGTGTTACTCTAGTTAACTGAAGATTCCCTCATGAGAAACTCACACATGTCAGTTTAGAGAAAGACCCAGTTGAGACTAGAGTGCAGGGATAGTGTACTATCAATTGTATGATTTACTGAGCTGTATATATCATTCATATTATTTTCATCGATCTATTGGCTTACGTTAGTTGAAAGTAGAAGTAGATTCTTGTCCTGTGGTTTAGTAAATTGCATGAGCTTATGAATCTACAAGAAATTCTACATGGTATCAGAGTTGAATTAAATATACTAGAGGAGATTTCGAAGTTTTGAGTTTTGGGTTATTGGTGAAATTCGAATTTGCAATACATACTTCAGGATCGACAGATGGCATTCTACAGTTTGTGTCCTAAGTATGCCTTGGAAGGAAGCTCAAATTATGTAGCCTGGAGGGACACAATGGAGGTTGTTCTAGAGGGTAATGGCTTAAACGAATTCATTGATCAAGACATTCCTAAGCCAACAACATCGGATGCATAGAATCTAGCTGAATGGAAGAAGTGTGTGGTGAAGGCAAGGTGGATAATCCTTGAGGGAGTTCAAGACGACATTGTGTCGAGTCTCCATGGTAAGAAAACTCCATATGCTATGTGGAAAGCATTGAAAGACTTGAACCATAACAACAATGACTAAAGGAAATTGGCATTGAAGGAAAAACTGTGAAAAATAAAAATGGAGAAAGGCGAGACTATTCCAAAATACTTGACCATGTTCACTCAATGTCATGATGAACTTGGAAGTGTTGGAATCATGGTTACCAAGGATGCTATGGTGAGTCTTGCTCTTTTGGGACTCCCAAAGAGTTGGCATAGTTATCAGGACTCTGTCAATGGTCAGGAGAAGCTGCCAGATTGGGAACAACTGTGATCAGATTTGATGCAGGAGGAGATCAGGAGATCAAAGACTAGTGATGAAGAGAACAGTGCCTTAGCGATTAAGGTGAAGGGGAAAGGGAAAGCTTCCCATTCCAAATTGGATTCTTTCCATGGACGTAAGAAGAAAGACATTGTGAAAGTGAAATGCTTTCATTGTCATGAACTAGGCCATTTTGCTATAAATTGTCCACTCAACTTAAAGATTTAACATATTATTCAAAAACTTTGGATTGGGCGAGGATGAATTCTAGTATATTACCAAGTGTATGTTTTTTTTTCAATTGTAGTTTTTACGTTCATGATTAATTTGGTTGTAGCTTTTACTTCCACGATTAACTTAGTCTAAGTTCTCTAGGTAGTCATTAAAGATCTATTCAGTGCTATGTGGGGGTTTTACATTTCAACAAATATGAAGTCTCTATGTTGCATTGGGATCTAGTGACCTTGTTGAAAAACCCTAGCAAACATCTTTGAAACCATCTACTAGCACTAGTTGAACTTGAGATTTCCCAAAAACTGAAAGGAACAAATAAGGGTTGCTTTGCCAATCCACTCATAACCTAATCCACTTTGGTGATGAAGGGAAACCAACTATAAGATATCAAACATCTTCCCTCATGCACAGTGTGCATAGAGGCTCTACCCCTATAAAGGTTTGAACATGTGTTATTTACATTGTAGTGCCCATAGTTGTACCATTTATACTTTACTCCTGTCTCTTTGGGAGGAATAGATCACTTACGCATCATTTTAGGATTTATTGATTTATGCAATAATTATTTTAGTCATTACTGACTTAGGTTGGAAATGCCACAGTGTTTTTTTTCCAATGAGAAAAAAATATCATTTGTATATTAATATTAATGCAAAGGTGTAATATAGATCATCTAACATATATTAAATATGCTTCACATGTATGACATGGTAGTATAATATGTCCAACATCCAATGTTCGGTAAACATTGAAATCTCCATAGGATTCAAACAATTTCATGAGAGCCTAGTACCGTTATGTTCCTAATGTACATTCAAACTAGATAAGCAACTTGATATCCACGTTAAAAACTAGTATCCAAAATTCAATAGATATGACCCTAATAATCAGAAGTGTAGATCTGCATGAAAAGTAATACTTCAACTCAGGTTCAATCATTATCATAAGAGTGTCACAATAATGGTGGAGAATTTCATAATTGAAAATGCAAATAGCTAACATGAAAATTATAATAGTTAAAATAATGGAATAAGAAATAAGACTATAACAATTCCATAGATATCGATCTCCTGTGCACAGTGACCGCCTGCTAGGTTTGAGATCGCAGAGAAGCCACAACCACCGCCATGAGTGCTCCTGGGGGTGGGGAGCCTTCTCCCACCCCGCAAATATCATCAGAGGAAGCTTTCTGAAGAATGTTAAAGCAGAAAGGGAAGAAAAAATTGATCCCAGAAGTCTTGAAATTTATCAAAAACCTGGAAGAAATTCCTGAGTTCGCCCTGCCAAAAGACCAACTGATAAAAATTTCCCTAGCCCTGGCTGACAGAGGGTTGGTAGAAAAATTTATGGGATGCTGGCCCTCTACAAAAACAATAGATGACTGGATCCAACACAACTGGAGACCTCAGCTGAAAAACAATGTGATCTGCTATGCTGTCGGAAGAGGGTATTTCATTTTCGAGTTCACCTCCAAAGAAGATCGAGATCTGGTATTCAGAAACGGTTTGTATTTCTTGGGAAATCAGGGTCTATATCTTAATAAGTGGACTCCCGATTTTGATCCCTTAGTCGATGCCCCTAAATAGGTCCCAGTCTTGGTCTGGCTTCCCAATCTTCTGATCCATTGCTGGAGCTATCACACCTTGCAGAAGATTGGAAATGGTCTAGGCCATTTCATTGACAAAGCAGATAACAAGGGCCAATATACTTGTGCAAGAATCTGTGTAGAAGTTGATCTGGAAGCTAGACTACCCGCAGTGGTAAAAATTACAGTCAGAGAATGGCATCACTATCCAAAATTGTATTACGAGCAATTGCCTTTCAAATGCAGAACTTGTCACGAACATGGACACTTCCAACGAAACTGCCCAAAAGCTCCAACCGGGGAAAAAGTGGACAAAGAAGGATGGAAAGAGATCAAAAAGGGAAAGGCAATCCCAAAACCAACTGAGAAGAAAAATTCAAGGCCATTGGTGAAGCCCTAGCCTAAACCAAAATCCAAATAAGTTCCAAAAGAAGGCTCTTGCTCTGGGGAAAAGACAGATGCCATTGGGATCCAAGAGGAATTAGAAGACCCATCGAAGAAAGTGAAAGAAGCTGAGGCAAAGTCAAATCTTCCTCCATCAGAGGATGATCAAGGGGGGAAAGAAGAAAATGAGGAGCACATTAGTCTGGGCACCAATTCTGAGGGAGATTCAGAAGATGGAGTCTCCGAATCAGACAGCTTGCAAGTCACTCCTATCAAGTCGGCCAGGGGTCAAAAGTCCAAGAAGAAATAGAGAGAGGAAAAAACTTATCTGGATGTACTCCAAGGTTCTCAGAAAACTCTCAAAGGAATGATGAATACCAAATCTAGGCGCAAGCATGGTCAGGCTCCAAAAGGAGCCACAACCTCCCAAGCCAGTAAATAATGAAATACATCACCTGGAATTGCAGAGGGTTAGGTAGCAGGTTGAAAGAAGAAGCTCTGAAAGACATTGTGTTATGAAACCAGCTCAAGAAAAGATAGAAATGATAGATCAACGCCTTAGAATTCAGCCTCTTCGAGGGGCAACCTCCTTTAAATTAAATAAATGAACAATTCTTGGATGATATAAATGAAAAGACCTCCTTTCTATATATAGGAGTCTAAGGGGTCATAACATAATCAGAGTCGACATAACAATAATAATGTAAGGGCACAATAATAACAATAGTGGGCTTCTATGGCGCACAATAGTAACAATATGGGCACTGCATGGGTACATAAATATAATAAGTGGGTTATACTAATAACAATAAGGGGTTACACTAGTAGTATAGGGGCCTAACATGCCCCTCTCCTTCAAAAATTGTTGTCCTCGACGCTTGAGTAGTTCTTGATGCTTCTGTATAAAATTCTTGTCCTCCCATGTGGAATAGTCAGTGGGTACGTTCTTCCACTTGATGAGATACTCTGAAATTGATCAATTTCGTAGCTGTCGGGTTCTTGTTTCTGTGACTGCTCCAGGTTCCAATATGATTTTTCCTTCCTCTTCAATTTCTGGAAATATTGTTTCAATTGGGATCTTTTGCAACTTTTGAATAAGTGGCCATACTTCTTCATCCTTCTTCCATTCATCCCTTGCTTCGTTTATCCAATCTGGTTGGATAATATAAATAGCACAAAACAATGCTTCCACATCCTTGAAGAGTCTTCCCATTCGGTAAGGTTGCCATTTTTTAAGTGCATGTAGTATTGCCAACATTTCCTTCTCATAAATAGCTTGCTTGAGATGTAGCAGTAAAAATAACCAATCACTTACATCAAAACATTTTTCACTACGATGTTGATCTACCTGTTGTTTCATTTGATTTTGCACCGAAGTGGCATTATCCTTTAAAAATTGGAGAACTTGTTGTTGATGCTCGATGTGATCTTTCACTGCTTGAACCTTTTTCTTCTTGATATGTCCTTCTATCTTTAGAGTTTGAGGAGTGGTAATTTCTTCCAATCCTTTACAATATATCGTCGAATTCATTTCTTGACGCTCGATGTGATCTTTCACTTCTTGAACATTTTTATTCTTGATATGTCCTTCTATCTTGATAGTTTGAGGAGTGGTAATTCCGACCAGTGAATTACAAGATATGGTTGGATTCATTTCTTCTTTCTTGATGTCATCTTTCACTTCTTGCACCTTGTTCTTCATGATATGTCCTTCTATCTTGAGAGTTTGAGGAGTGATCAGTCTTGCCAATAGTTTACAAGATATGTTCTGATTCATTTCTTCTTTCTCTGGGGTCGGGTCCTGGCATATATCCTCTTCTTTTGATGTTTCTTGATCCTTTTCTTCCTCATATTCATACTCTATGTAAAATCATTTCTTCTCAGCACACTTATGACCTTTAGTGCATTTTCTATCACAATTGTAACAAAGCCCTTTTTCTCTTTTTTCTTCCAATTGTTGTGGTGTAACCCTTGTAGGTTGTGGAAGGCTAGGAGAAACAACACGTCCATCTTTAAAGTTGTGAGGGGTAGACTTCCTTGTTTCCATAATTTTACTTTCAAATATGTCACAAAGCCCTTTTACTCTTTCCAATTGTTGTGGTGTTGCTCTAAAGAAGGTGTTGCTCTTTGTATCCTCATAATGTGTTATCATTTCCTCCGTGAGAATTGACCACGTAACAAGTTGTTTACGAGAACAAAGCCCTTTATACCATAAAAATTGATCCGGTTCTAAATATTAAGATGCAATACATACCTTTTGTAATAGTGGTACACCATGTAGATCAAAATATTGCTCCATCTGAAGTATCCAATTTACCGGATCCTTGCCATCAAACTTCCTCATCTTGCTTTTTCTTGATTTTAGGACCTCGATATTGAAACAACTGTAACTCTGTACTTGTGGATATTTAAGTTCTAAAATTGCTACATGTAGTATCCCTCTATGTCCTCTTTCCAATGCCACCAGTCTGATCCAAATTGTATTCTCCAAAAAGGAGTTATGCACAATCTCCTAAGATGACCCGATTATAGACCTTTCTAGAAGAGCGAACTTGTATGAAGTGCCACGTGTCAATTTTTTTACCTTTGGCTCTGAAAAAGATATACAAGAAACTAATGTCCATTCTCTTTCTGTACCTTCTTACGAAATTTCAATCCAATCCCCAGAGAGAAAGTTATGACGGTTTTCCCCAGGTCACATGTTTTGAATGTAATTCAAGAGTCTGCAAAAATACCAACTTCCTCAGATCATATCTCAGAAAATATCGCACGAAAAGCTCTGAAATTCGGATCCAAGGTTGAACGCGATTTCTTCTCAAATGGGTTTTCTTTTGCGACTTCTGAAATGCCACAGAAAAAAGTTATAGCGAAAATGCCACGATGACCTGTTTGGAGTAGCGAAACCCTAGAATCCAAAGCTCTGATACCAAATGTTATGAAACCAGCTCAAGAAAAGATAGAAATGATAGATCAACGCCTTAGAATTCAGCCTCTTCGAGGGGGCAACCTCATTTACATTACATAAATGAACAATTCTTGGATGATACAAATGAAAAGACCTCCTTTCTATATATAGGAGTCTAAGGGGTCAGAACATAATCAGAGCCGACATAACAATAATAATGTAAGGGCACAATAATAACAATAGTGGGCTTCTATGGGGCACAATAGTAACAATATGGGCACTACATGGGTACATAAATATAATAAGTGGGTTATACTAATAACAATAAGGGGTTACACTAGTAGTATAGGGGCATAACACATTGTGAGGATGTACTTGCCTGAAATCCTTCTCATCTAGGAGACAAAGCTGGAGGACCTTCTACTCCTCCAAGCAAGCAAAGCATTCTGGCATAAAGGCCAAGGGAGAGAAGTCAGTGCCAGAGGTGCCTCTGGAGGGATTGCCTCCTTTTGCGACAACTCCAAATATGATCTGATTTACGAAGAATGTTGCCCCCATTGGCTATTCACTAAGCTCCTCCACAAAGAATCTGGCCATCAAGTAAGTATTTTCAATCTATATGCTCCGGTCTTACCATTTGAGAAAAAATTTGTTGGGACTCGCTCCAGTCCTATCTTTTCTTGCACAATCTAGAAAACATTATTATTGTAGGTGATCTGAATGTTACGCTAGCTGCAGAAGAGAAAAATGGGGGCTCGTTAGTCAGGGACCCAGCTAGAGAATGGGTTGAAGACCTCATTTTAGGTTGGCATTTGGAGGATATCAAGCCATCATCTGGGAAATTCACCTGATCCAACAAAAGGATAGGCCCCGGCCACATTGCTACTCGCTTGGACAGATTTCTAGTCCAATCCTCCTTCTTGACATGTGGTCTAATGGCCAGATTTCTAGTCCAGAAATCTTTGGTTACAGGCCAGAGACAAAAATACAAGCTACTTCCATAAGCAAGATGAAGCACACAAGCACTTCAAAACAGTAAATGAAATTCAATATCAAAACGTTGTGATTAGATACTTTCAAGGCATAAAGCGAGTATCCCACTCCTTCTTCAAAGATCTTTACTCGGCCCCAGAAGATCCTCCTATTGATTCTCAAGCCTATCCGATTGATGTAATTCCTCAATGTGTTCAAAACTCTAACAATACTATGATGACTGCTCTAATCAGTATGAATGAGATTAAAAAAGCATTGGATTGCATGGAACCATATAAAGCTCTGGGCCCTGATGGGTTCACAGCAAGGTTCTACCTAACTTGCTGGTCTACAATTAAAAAAGATCTTCTGAGAATGGTCCGGAAATCTCAGACATGTACCAAGATTGGAGGCAGTACCAACTCAGCCTTCCTTGCCTTGATTTCGAAAGATAAAGGTGCCACCGACTTCAGCAGATACTGGCCCATCTCTCTGTGTAATACAATTTATAATCTGGTTACAAAAATAATAGCCAATCGTCTTAAGAAAATTTTGCTGGTCATCATACCTGAAAACCAAGGAGGATTCATCAAAGGGAGAAATATTCTTGACAATATTGTGCTGGTGCAAGAAGCAATTCACTCAAGTTGTCATCGAAAAGAGAAAGGCATGGTGATTAAGCTAGATTTGACAAATGCCTTTGATAGGGTGAGACATGATTTCCTATTTTCTGTGATGGAGAAATTTGGCTTCTCAAAAGCTCTTATAACATGGGTGAAAGCCTGCATTATCTCTCCTTGGATAGCACCTTTGGTTAATGGTCGCTCAACGGAATTCTTCCAAGCCTCGAGGGGGCTAAGACAAGGTTTCCCATTGTCCCCACTTCTTTACGCCATTCAAGCTTCGGTGCTCAGTTTCCAGCTAGACTATTGTCAACATATCCAAACTCTGTCAGGCCTGAGGATGGCCCACAAGGTCAAAGACATAAATCATGCCCAATTTACTGATGATACATTATTTCTTGGAGGAGCTAGCATAAATTCTACTAGGAAGTTCAAGAAGGAGTTGGACATTTATAGAGAGGTTTCGGGCAGTAAGATCAACTATCTAAAAAGCACGATCTATGGCTGGAATTGCTCGATCAAGGAATTGACAGACATAGCAAGGCTGTTAGAAATGGAAGGAACCCTGACCTGGGAGTCATTTAAGTATCTTGGGATCCCAATCTTCAAATCAAATCCTAAGGTAGCTCATTGGATGCCCCTACTAGAAAAGCTAAAACTCGAAATACAAGCTTGGGGAGCCTCTTGTTTGAATAATGTTGGGAAGGTAATCCTAATGAAATCTGTTCTCATAAGTCTACCCTTATATCGAAACTCCATTCTAGTAGCCCCTAAAACCTTTATTAGTAAAGTGGATGGCCTCCTGAGAAGATTTCTGTGGGAGGGAGGGAAAAATAATGAAAGAAGGCTCCATTTAGTAAACTGGGACACTCTTAAGAAGCCATTCTTGGAAGGAGGTCTCCAAATGTGAGATTTGGCAGCCCGAAATCTTGCTCTGGGCTCCAAGCTCCTTTGGAACATTGTTTCTGGGAAACCTAGTTGGAGCAATAGAGTTCTGTGGAAAAAATATTTTCATGGGAAGCGCTTGAGGTGTTTGGACTAGCCTCCAAGAATAACCAAAGGATCACTGGTATTCAAACTCTGTCTCACAGCTATGAAACATTTCAGTCACAAGCTATACTGGATCCCACGTAATGGGAAAAAAATAAGAATTTGGGAAGATTCAATCCTTGGAGATCAACCCTTGAATCAGATGGCAAAACTTATAAATATCATATTTTGGCTTCAAGCCAGCAATCTGGAAACCCTTTGGGACATCTCTAATTGGACAGATGATGCAGGAAGACTTTGGGATGGTTGGAATCTAGGGGAGGTCCCTCATTGGCTGGATGTTGAAGCCACTTTATTGTTGGATTTGCTCCAAGGAAAATCTCCCTTAAAGGCCTGTTCTAAGGACAAAAGAGGGTGGGGCTCTCTCTCAGGCTCATACTCAGCAGTAGAAGGTTACAAAAGTATGTTGTCTGTCCCAAACGCTCCCCCAGAGCCAACTCAATGGAAATTTATTTGGTCCTTTCCTGCTCTCCCCAAAATTGACTTCTTTTGCTGGACTTTGGCGCATAAAAGTATCCTCACTAGAGATAACCTGAGAAGGCATGGAATGGAAGGTCCCTCCAGGTGCCCTCTTTGTGCTTCGGATGAAGAAATGGCTAATCACCTATTTTTATTGTGCCCCTTTGCTCAAGAAGTTTGGAGGGGTGTCCTGATGCTAAAACCTAACAAAATAGAGCTTCCCGGAAATATTCCAGACCTACTAAGAAACTGGGCCAAGTTATCCCCGTTTTGTCTCTCCAAAAAAAGCCTTCTCAAGGCTAGTTGGATGTGGATTCCCAAATTCACATGCTAGAAACTATGGTTGGAGAGGAACAACAGAATTTTTAGGGAGGGGAGTGTTACACTAAAAAATGTCACCATGACTACTTACAGTTAGTATGGCTCAAATCAACAGTCATGCTACCCTCTTAGGCAAGTCTTATGCCTCTGCTATCCATCTCAAACTCAAAGAAGAGAGAAAGTCTTGTAAAAAATGTGTTTATCTCTGGGGTCGCAGGTTCTCTCTAGCCTTACCTGCGGGGACGCTCACAACGTTCACAAAAGTTGCGTCTTTGGACGCTCTGTATGTTAAGGGACAGGTGCGTCCTTCTGTAAAAGGCAAAATGCGCGAGTTTCATCTTAAAAAAGTTACTTGTGGTTACTTCTAGAACTTTCTAGAGGTCGGTTTGATGAAATGGATGCGCCTCCAGTTGGTTCATGTATCCCTATTAAGGAGGAACTTATCCCATCAATAAGGGAGCTATCCCACCCAAAGAGGGGGATTATCCCATTGATGGTGGACCTGAATAACCTCTTTACAGCACTATAAATAAAGACATTGAGCCAGAGGGAGGGGAGGTTGAAGCTATACATTTTCTTTGGGTAAATGCTGCAGGAATTAGGACTCCCATTTAGAACCTTGTGAGGAGAGATTGTCTTTGCTTGATTCTACTTGGAAGTGGGTGAGCTTTGTCAAAGTAGAGGAAAACCCTTGATGGACCCTGGGAGGAACTTGCACAACACCAAGGCCAGGTTGTAAGAGTTTCTTTGTTTCGTTATTAATACAAACTGGTTTATTTTTCTCAATAGCTTGTGTTAATGAGTTATTTCATGTGTTCCTTGGTCTGCATGTTGAATATATGTTTTATTATATGAAATGCAACTGCTTGGTAATTGTTTGATTGTTTGTGGTTGCAGGAATTGACTTGAAGGAGGAGCTCATCCGGATCGGCAAGGACGGACTACAACAACAGCGTTTTGGAATAAGGTAATCCTAAACACTTGTAGTTTTCATATTTTAAAAGGTATATTTAGAGAAAGATCACTCCATTTTGTCTTGTTTGTCGCTAGAGAGTTTAGACTCCTAGGGAGGTCAGTTGTGTCCGCACAAACGACTTTTTCCGCCACGACAAATTGGCGACTCCGCTGGGGAATCCATTAATGTGAAAGTCTTTTCCTTTGTGTGAACTTTGCTCTGAGAAAATCATTTTTATTTTCTGGTTTTTGACTGTGAGAATTAGTATTTGGGTGGCTTAGCTTTAGATTTAGTTAGATTTGGTTTTTCTTAACTTTTCCAGAAGGACGCACCCTCTGAGTACTGCACAGTGCGTCTTTGGACGCGCTGTTGCCGTTTGCACAGAGCGGGCCTGCGCCTGTTCTAACGGGTTGCCTGCGTCTTCCTGTAAAAATTTAGGAAAACTCCATTTTTGCTTTAATTGCTTTTAGATTTTGATTTTTCTTAGTGTTTTCTGCCCAGATCCTTTAGTACCCTGTCAAAAATTTTCACCTGAACTTGTTTCATTAGCATTCCTGCTTTTAGCTTTCATCAATTGCGTGTTTTGAGTCTCTTTTTTGAGAAATTCTTAATTTGATTTCCTTTGGTCATTACTTGGAGGTTTCTCTCAGTCTTTTCACAATTTTGCATCTTTTTGCTTTTGTTTTTGCAAAAAAATTTCCCCCTCATTCGCCGGGGGGGGCTAAATTGTGTATGAGTGTTAATCGCCTTTGAGTGTTTTTATGTTTTGATCTTTGGAACTCTCACCCAATTTTCTCGACCTGCACTTGATTGGTTCTTAGATTACATTAGAATCATCTTTTGTTTGAGAATTCTCTTGCATAGATCACATTTGCATAATTAGAGTTCTCAGTTTCAGAATATGAATGAAAAATGTGCATAGATTACATTTGCATACTTTTCGTGTGAATTGTGCATAGATTACAATTGCATAGTTTACATTCTGAAAAATCAATCGTAGATTTAGATCAGCTTTCTTTGATTTGAATTTACACAAAAATAAAAATAAAAATTGGTTTGGAATTGATTTGCATTAGTTTTTCTTGATGAAATTAGTGCATTAGAGAATTTGTTAAATTTTCTCTTAATGATCAATTTTTTGCATTGTTGGAAGTGAATGGAAACTCTCTCCTTACTCTAGTTAGGATTCATCGAATTGAAAGGATTGCATTATCATATTCGATTGCATTCAGTTGAGTCGGGTCATAACACCATTGGTTTCATCTCCATTTACCCATTTGAGTAATAACAGCCTTAATAACACATCGCTTAATTAAAATTCATCTAGTAATTTTTACATTTCTAGGGCTCTGAAACACCAACATAGCTTAGGCTAGGGTCTTGGAGTAGGTGAGTACTTAACTCTCCAAGACTACAAAACCAAACAGATAGTTTATCTTGAGTAGAATAAATCCAATTGTTTCAATTGCACTCTGGGAAAGCTCCTCTTAAAGGAGAAGCACGAGCTCGTGTCCGAACTAGTGAGGGGATCATTCCCCCCTCGTTGGGAACGACGCCAGACAGTACGTATTACAAACGGTAAACCTCGTATTAACCATTGTCGAGGAGCCAGGGGTCACTTATCGGTAAACCTTGGATTGTTGTCAAGGAGCCGGTAAGGGGATTGAGCTTGCTACTCTGCCCTTGCATGCTGTCGGAGTTTAGACTGTTCCCCCAGGTGTATTTGTTACTGTTGGTGACCTTAGTGACCATAATCTTTAGGGTTCTACCGAGGTGACGGTGGAGGGAAGGTCCCACTGTACCTGGAGCAGACGTCGGTTATACTCACTTGGATTTTCCGGGGGGTTCGCTTCACTTCGAGACGGTTAAAGTGGAGGAACTTGTGCCGGTCTATTCATTAAGCAGGTTGCCGGGGTAACTGTTCCACCCACCACTTCTGTACTGAATTCGGTGATGTTGGGCTTCATCACCAACTAGTGTTTTCGGTCCGGAAGGCTACTGTTTGTGTATGGTTTGACTCCTAGATTTGATAGCGCGTGTTAATTTGTTTGTTTTTACTTTTAGAGACCATAGGTGTGAATTGTGAATTTTAGTTGTTAAGTGTGAATTGTGAATTGTTAATTTTAGTTTTAAATTGTTAATAAAATTCACTAAAGTTGAATATAATGGCAAATGTTCCAGAATTTATCAACCTAGGAACCCCTCCTAACGAGAATCCTAGTACTTTTCCTTACTTTGGAAATGTTGGTCCTCCTTATATGGCTACTTTGTCATTACCTGGATTTACAATAGGTTTACCGATATGGTTATTTTCAACTTCGTTGGCCCAAAGTACTCCAATTGTTCCATCTCAACCGGATGCTTCACCTCAACAGAGTTCACCATCTCAACATCACCAACCTTCTGTTGACCCTTTACCTTCTTCGCCTAATTTTTCTTCTTCCATTTCTTCCTCTTCGCCTGGTAAAAGCCTTGATGCTAGTAACCAGGAGGCTAAGAAGAAGAAGAAAGGGAAGAAGAAGAAGAAGAAAAAGAAGCAAGATAAGAAAGAAGTCAACCAACCAACCATAGCTATAAGTGTTAGTTGTGTTGAGGAAAATTCCGACATGCATCGTAAACCCAAATACCCTTGCAGGCTTTGTAAGGGTGACCACTTCCTTGTCAATTGTCCTAGTATTCCAAAGGTCTTGGAAGTATGGTCAGAAAAATCTCATCAACTTTCCATTGATCCATCAACCAGTGATAGTCAGGTTCCTGGGAAAAAGGGTAAAGTTAGGTTTCTTTGTAAGTTATGCAAAGGGAGTCATCAAACTCACATTTGCCCTCACATGGATGACGCCTCAACATTGTTGGAAAACCTTACTGTTCCACAGCAAGAATTTCCAACTGGTTACCGTAAACTTTCTCCCAACCTACCGTCAACTGACGGAGTGATTGATCTAAATTCAAGTACAGTCGATCACACTCTTCCATTGGAGAGTGAAACTCATGTCACTCAGGTTGATGATCTTTTAGTTGATCAAGTGGTCGATTCAATTTCACATTCAGTCGATCCCACTTTCCCTTTAGAAAGTGAACTTCATACCGCTCAGGTTCTTCTTGTTACATCAGATTCTTCTATGCCGGGGGGCATTTCACCTGTTTCTATAGAACCCCCTCCAAGCACTGAGGTCTTTTCCTTTGATTGGAATAGACTGACAGAACTTCGTCTTCCTTCCTCCATCCCTTTCCAAATCATTGTCAAGGCTGGTGGTAGGGACATACATCGTACTCAGGTAGATGAGGGTGCTTCTGTTAGTATTTTATCCTCAACTGTTTGGAAAGCTTTGGGTTCCCCTCAGCTTGCGCCTATTACGCAGAATCTGAAAGCTTTTAACAGAACCATTAGTGAACCTTTAGGGATCCTTCCTAAGTTTTCCATTACATTGGAAGGAAAAACTGTCTGTATTGATCTTATGGTAGTTCGAGGTCCCTTGGATTTCAATTTACTCCTTGGGCGAGACTATGTTTATGCAATGAAAGCTGTTGTATCGACACTCTTTCGCGTGATGTCTTTCCCTCACAATGGCAGTATTGTGACTGTAGACCAGCTTTCGTTCCCTAGTCTTGTTTCAACTACCAATAATATGACACCCCTAAATGTTCCTGATTCTAAAGTGGTATCTACCCTGCCACGGGTTAATTATGTGGCAACTGGTCCCATGTTTTCAGTTACCAATGTAAGTGAGCCTCTCACTGTTGATTTAGATCTGGTAATTGACATGGAAAACTCTATGGGATTACTTGAACACGATGTTCTTATCCCTTTTGAGTCCCTTGACATGTGTTCCTTCCAGAGAACTATTCTTCCTTCTGATGAAGACCTCTTGGAAGCCATGATCAAGGTGTGTCCATTGACATGTCTTTCTTCCAGTTGGAAGCCATGATCAGTGAGAACGAGGATAGTTTGTTCCTCTCTCAACCTCGTTAAAAAATGAAATTGGATGTTATGAGGACAGTTCTTTTACTGAGTCAACCTCATTAAAAAATGAATCAGCTAGATTTTAGGTTATATAGATAGTTCGAAAGTAGGGTTTGAGGACAGTTCCTGTTACTGAGTCAACCTCGTTAAAAAATGAATCAGGTGTGAGGAAAGTTCCTTTTACTGTGTCAACCTCGTTAAAAAATGAATCAATGTCCACGAGGATAGTTTTTTCCTGTATCAACCTCGTTAAAAAAATGAAACAGGCTAGCGTGAGGATAGTTTCTTCTAGTCTCAACCTCATTAAAAAATGAAACTGGAAGTCATGAGCATAGTTTCTTCTCTTGTGTCAATCTCATTAAAAAATGAAACAAGGAGTTCCGAGGAAAGTTCCTTTTACTGTGTCAACCTCGTTAAAAAATGAATCAGTTAGTTCGAGGATAGTTCCTTGTCTTATGTCAAGCTCATTAAAAAAATGAAACAAGGAGTTGTGAGGAAAGTTCCTTTTACTGTGTCAACCTCGTTAAAAAATGAATCAGTGTGTACGAGGATAGTTTTTTCTTGTATCAACCTCGTTAAAAAATGAAACAGGCTAGTATGAGGACAGTTCTTTTACTGAGTCAACCTCATTAAAAAATGAATCAGCTAGATTTTAGGATATGTAGGTAGATTGTAGAAAGTAAGTGTGTGCGAGGACAGTTCCTGTTACTGAGTCAACCTCGTTAAAAAATGAATCAGGTACGAGGATAGTTCCTGTTACTGAGTCAACCTCGTTAAAAAATGAATCAGGTACGAGGATAGTTTGTTCCTCTCTCAACCTCGTTAAAAAATGAAATTGGATGGTACGAGGAAAGTTCCTTTTACTGTGTCAACCTCGTTAAAAAATGAATCAGTGAGTACGAGGATAGTTTTTTCCTGTATCAACCTCGTTAAAAAATGAAATAGGCTGTAATGAGGATAGTTCTTTTACTGAGTCAACCTCATTAAAAAATGAATCAGGTAGATTTTAGGTTATGTAGGTAGACTGTAAAAAGTAGGGTTTTGAGGATAGTTCCTGTTACTGAGTCGACCTCGTTAAAAAATGAATCAGGTTTGAGGATAGTTCTTTTCTTGTGTCAACCTCCTTAAAAATGAAACAACTCCCTTTTCAAGTTAAATATTGAAAATAAACCTTCATTTCATCCAGCCGGTTGAATGCAATGAAGCCTGGGGGGCATGTACCTTGCTTTGCATCATTATGCTAGGGGCATGTGAACTTCTTGAGCATAGTTCCTTGTCTTGTGTCAAGCTCTTTAAAAAATGAAACAAGGGTAGGTTAAATAGGTAGATTGTATAGCGTAGTTATGAGCATAGTTCCTTGTCTTGTGTCAAGCTCATTAAAAAATGAATCAAGGATTTTAGAGCACAGTTCCTTGTCTTATGTCAAGCTCGTTAAAAAATGAATCAAGGTTTTTAGAGTAAAATTTTTGTTAGGTAGATTATAGAAAGTAGTTATGAGCATAGTTCCTTGTCTTGTGTCAAGCTCACTAAAAAATGAAACAACTCCCACAAGTCTTTCCAAGATCTTGAAAGTAAAGCTTCATTCCATCCACCTCATTGAATGCAATGAAGCTTGGGGGGCATGCACCTCGTTTTGCGTCATTATGCTGGGGGCATGTGAACTTATAACAAACATAGTTTTTCGTTTCAAGCTTGCGTAAACATGAAACCGAATCCGAGCATAGTTCTTTTCCTGTGTCAAGCTTGTTAAAAAATGAAACAAATCCTCCTCTACTTGAGTCGAGAGATTGACTAGATCTCATAAATGTTAAGTATTTAGGTTAGTTATTTCAGTTTTTTGCATAATTTTCTCATAGTTTTAGGTCGAGTCTTTCAAATGATCTCGTAACATGAACCTTCATTCCATCCAGCTTGTACTTAGTTGAATGAAATGAAGATGGGGGGCATGTGCTCTAGCAGTTACGCTTAAGGGGCATCAAGCACAGTTTTCTCTCTGTTTCAAGCTTGTGTAAAAATGAAACTACTTTGAAGCATAGTTTTTATCTGTTTCAAGCTTTTGTAAAAATGAAACCTATTTCGAGTCAATTTCAGTTATTTTCAAGACTCGTTAAACTCATGAAAATACCGAGATTATTTTGCTATCTTTCATTCTCGTAAAACAAATGAAAATGCCGAGTTCTTTCCGTCTTTTCCTGCTTGTAAATTAAATTGAAAGTCGGCCATATGAGTACATTTTTATCATTTTTTCGAACTCGTTAAAACTTACGAAAAAATGAAAACCATGAGTACATTTTTATCTCTTTTTCGAACTCGTTAAAACTTACGAAAAAGTGAAACCTCAGAGTCATCTTTTAAGCCCTTTTCTGACTCCTAAAATATGAAAAGATTGCCGAGTGTTTCTTTTACACTCGTTAAAACGGAATTAAAAGACGGTCCCCTTTTAGCTCTTTTCTGACCGCAAAATCAGGAAAAGATTGCCGGGTTTTTGTCGTTTCAAACTCGATAAGAAAATAAAACGACGTGTCCTTGATCGCTTTTTACTTTTCAGGTCAACGACACTATTATGAAAGTACTCCTTGGTCGCAAGATCAAGCGGTTCCCCCAGGTATTATTTTATACTTTTTCGGGCTTGAGGGACGCAAATGTACGAAAAAGTTCAACGTGGAGTCTCCTTTAGTTTTTTCAGACTCTCTAAAATTGAAAAACGCCGAGTTTCTCCTATACTGGGCTCGTTAAACTTTTACAGTAGAGGACCTGTTCAATTACAAACAGGAACGAACCACTCCTTCCTAGGGTTCGAATTTAAACTAGGTTGGACTCGTCCAAAGGATGAGCTTATAATCAAGCATATGTTATCCTCCTCAAGCTTGTTAAAAATAAAGAGGTACTTGCCAGAAATGGTGGGGGAAAAGAGAGAAGAATGAACCTGTTTGTTACCTTTTGTCTCAAAAGAAATTTTATTACCACTCTTGAACACAACACTTTTTCATTCACCTGGGTTGGGAAATATTTTACCTCACAGTTGACCAAACCACTTTGAAAGTCTTTAACCGGGTTCCGGGGATTAACTTTGAGTTATTCGTCACCAAGCCATTTGTCGTGTCGTTATGTGTTCAAGAGGTCTGCAAGCAAAACTTTCATCTGCAAAATACTTGTCATCCATTTGACCATCCCTGAGTGAGTCCTTATAGCAACATTTCTTCAACTTGAACAATGATTTCGTGTTGCGGGCTTACCTGCAACGGGTCGCTTTCTATCGACATCGACACATTATCTAGAAAGATGACTTAGGAATCGACAGTACCTTGAAATCTGCATGCATCAATGGCAGGTTTCTCGCCTTTGACGTCAGTTTACATCATTGACTTTCGATCAAAGGATTCCGTGAAGTGTTCGACATCAAAACATCTATTCACATTTCACGGGTTGTGCTTGGTACTTTGAGAACCATTGACATTACTGGTGGTCTCTCTCATGCTTGTTAACAGTTTACATCATCGACTGGTAATCAAGTGGTTTCTAACATGTTCGACATCAAATCATTTAATCACATGGCTAGAATCGTACCAATTCGGGAAGTAGAAGTGAAGACCCTGGATCTAGTTTCTACCATCCAGGCTGTGAGGAGTTTTGTATTCATTATCTATGTAGACTAATCATAAACAGATGGCTGCGTCCATACTGTGTCTACAAAAGTCTATAAAAAATGATGTACTGCAAGATCATTTCTGTATCGGAATAGTTAGTCCATTAGTTAAAGTTTTGAATCTGAGTATGGGAATGCCTACCTCAGTGATGATATAATCTTATGCATGTATTTTGTGTTGAAAATTGCAGGTTACAACCAGGTCATCCACAAGACAATCCTTGAAATGATAAAGCGCTTCACCCTTCCTAGAATTACAAAACCCTAATCTATTCCAGGCTTCGCACTTTAGGGGGCAATCTGTTACACTAAAAAATGTCACCATGACTACTTACAGTTAGTATGGCTCAAATCAACAGTCATGCTACCCTCTTAGGCAAGTCTTATGCCTCTGCTATCCATCTCAAACTCAAAGAAGAGAGAAAGTCTTGTAAAAAATGTGTTTATCTCTGGGGTCGCAGGTTCTCTCTAGCCTTACCTGCGGGGACGCTCACAACGTTCACAAAAGTTGCGTCTTTGGACGCTCTGTATGTTAAGGGACAGGTGCGTCCTTCTGTAAAAGGCAAAATGCGCGAGTTTCATCTTAAAAAAGTTACTTGTGGTTACTTCTAGAACTTTCTAGAGGTCGGTTTGATGAAATGGATGCGCCTCCAGTTGGTTCATGTATCCCTATTAAGGAGGAACTTATCCCATCAATAAGGGAGCTATCCCACCCAAAGAGGGGGATTATCCCATTGATGGTGGACCTGAATAACCTCTTTACAGCATTATAAATAAAGACATTGAGCCAGAGGGAGGGGAGGTTGAAGCTATACATTTTCTTTGGGTAAATGCTGCAGGAATTAGGACTCCCATTTAGAACCTTGTGAGGAGAGATTGTCTTTGCTTGATTCTACTTGGAAGTGGGTGAGCTTTGTCAAAGTAGAGGAAAACCCTTGATGGACCCTGGGAGGAACTTGCACAACACCAAGGCCAGGTTGTAAGAGTTTCTTTGTTTCGTTATTAATACAAACTGGTTTATTTTTCTCAATAGCTTGTGTTAATGAGTTATTTCATGTGTTCCTTGGTCTGCATGTTGAATATATGTTTTATTATATGAAATGCAACTGCTTGGTAATTGTTTGATTGTTTGTGGTTGCAGGAATTGACTTGAAGGAGGAGCTCATCCGGATCGGCAAGGACGGACTACAACAACAGCGTTTTGGAATAAGGTAAGCCTAAACACTTGTAGTTTTCATATTTTAAAAGGTATATTTAGAGAAAGATCACTCCATTTTGTCTTGTTTGTCGCTAGAGAGTTTAGACTCCTAGGGAGGTCAGTTGTGTCCGCACAAACGACTTTTTCCGCCACGACAGGGAGTTGTAATCCGGTCAGAATTATCTCTAAGTTCAAAGCTCTGTTGGGTGAGGCCTTAGAAGCCAAACCCGCCATAAGAAACGGTATGATTCTGGACAGCAAGGAAGATCAATGGCTAAAAGAGCTAGTTCCAAACCATCAAAATAGACCCATTCCCCCTGGTAAAGCCCCTTCTCATTAGTAAATTCTTCTGGAAGAACAGGAATTCATCAAATGGAGATCAACTTTGGATGAGCACTGCCTTTCCTTCAATGGGGCCTCTAAAGGTAACCCAGGAGCGGTGGGTGGCGGTGGAGTTATCTTGAGTCCAGGTGGCTCAACTAAGCTGCGATTTTCTTAGGGTCTGGGGCATGAAACTAGCAACAGAACGGAGGCTCTTGCTCTGTGGCAGGGTCTAAATCTAGCTATCAAGAGGAATCTCCTCTCCATCTCAGTCTCTGGAGACTCTAGACTAATTATCCAGGCTATGAACTTTCAAAAGATCCCTTCTCAGGTTCATTTAGTCCCCACACTCAAAAAAATAAGACTAGTTTTGCCCAAGTTCCGCAAAATCTCCTTCTATCATATTCTGAGGAAGTTAAACTCACAGGCGAACTTGGTAGCCAATCTAGGCTCTATCCGTAGCAGGAGATCTCTGTTAGTTAATGATGTTGAATTGGACTGCAACATCCCATAATTCTGGAGAAGACTAGGCCTTCGCTCCTTGAGTAATCCATTGGTTCAGATATCTCTCCATCCCCCAAAGCTACGAGACCAGACCAATTCTAATTGGCAACTGTTAGGAGACGTGGACTCTTCCACAAGGAAAAAACCCAACCTCGTCATTTTCGATCTCTGCACCATGTTGGACTTCCCCGCTACGTCTCTCTGCAATCAGTTGGGTAGGTGCTGGGGGGTTCACAAGGGCTCCTTCAAAGCTAGATTCGAGAGCAGAAAGGCCTCTGCAGTGTTCTATGTTGAAACGGCAAGCAATGCTGGAAATGCTGACACCTCTCTTGGAAATCATTAGTACAAAGTAACAATCCACCAAACAAATCAAAAGAAAACAAGAAAGGAGCCAGTGGATGATCTGGAAAAGGAACTCCGGAGCGATGGGTCTCCTCTCTGCAAGCTAGGAAATAGAGCTAAGACGTGACATGCAAAAGCAGCGGAAATCCAAGACGCCATTCTGAAACCTATCAAAATCTGTAACAAGGAAATACAGAGTAGCCCTGTTAAAGCCCTCGACAGCTGTTTTGCCAAATCTTAAATAAAAACTAGCTGTTATTGTCAAAAAATAACAATTCCATAGATGACTTTAATAAAAATTGTTATCATTGTTGTGTATTGCAGGTGCTAGGAGAGGCCATGGAAACAAATGAATTTATTTCCAATGAAGACACACAACATGATTTAGGGCATCAGGTACTTAAATATTACATTAATTTATGAAATATAATAATTTAGTTTCTGATCCTTGCTTTCCTAAACCTAGTAATTTATATAGTTTATTATTCAAACTTGAAAAAAAATAATGCATGTCGTTGCTTATTTTAGGTAGAAAATGTGTTTGCAACAAATACAAAGTTGAACCCTTTTACTGTAAAACAACCAAATATGTACACAAGGGTGGACCCCATACTGTTAAAGCACATCTCATGAGAAAGTGGGTGGAAGAAGATATGACAATTGAGTCTGCAAATACAATAGAAATTGGTAGCAATGAACAAGAGGTTAGTCATGATGATAATACATGGAATGAATACTTTGATACAATTGTTATACTTTGTGGGTGTTATAAATAAGTTCAGCGATAAATTAATGGACAATATAAGTACATTATATAGTCTAATCTCTAACCTTGGAAAAAATAATGCATGTATCAATTATTTTAGGTTGGCAATGGAATCATAACAAATTAGGAGTTTAATCATTTTGATAGACCAATACAAATACCTGCATATGGACGTGGTCTATGCCGTACAATTAAATCATGCAAAAAGAAATGGGTGGAAGAGGATATGACAATGGATTTTGTAAATGCAATAGAAAATCAACACGATGAACAAGAGGTTGGTCATGATGGTACTACATGCATGGATGAATACTTTGAGACAATTTTTGTTTTTGGATGTTCCTAAGGTAGAAAATCTAAGAATATGAAATTGATGTGGCTTGTTTTTAAAATAATGTGTTCAAAAATAATATTTTTAATTTATTGTATATATGTATAATATTGTTTTGTTTAGTAATTTATTGTGTATATCTTTGAAATGGATCCATGTTTTATACAGTAATTTCTATCTAACATTAAATAATGGTTGCATTTAATTATAAGTAAACGATGTTGATGATACATCTATTAATGATCAAGATCCAACTAGACCATTAAGAATTCAACGAGATTATCCAATTCATCCTTTAAACCATACTAGGAGAAGAAGAGAAGCATTGAAGAGAGCACTACCACGTGAAAAATTTGAGGAATTGATGACATTAGCATACACTGATGACATGCCATCCATTGCTCAGAGTAGAGATGTTGATGGAAATGTAATGCATGAAGAAGGATTGAATGAAATTCTCACAAGTTCCTTTGGGGATGGAAACAATGATGAGGGTGATGATCCTATGCATAATAATGATGGTGTTGATATAGAGGGAAATTACCACCAATATAATTATGATGATATCAACATCAATGAATCAATTAAGCAAGTAGCAAAGACAGTCGTGTTCAAATCGGGTGCAAGTAGAACATCCAAGCTTTCATGCACATTAATATTATTGGAAATCAAGTCATTATTTGGTTGGTCAGACAAGAGCTTCACTACCTTACTAAAGTAATTTGAATTATTTTTCTAGTTTTGCACTGTCAACTTGTGTCCTCAATTAGAATATAAGTACTAACTTCATTTAATTTAATTTGAGGTGGATTTTACGTTATGGTATATAAACAACGTTATAAATGACATTTCTATCATGTGGGTTTGAAAAAAAAAATTACAGGGCTCTAAAGGATAAAATATTCCCTGAAGATAATGTGTTGCCATCAACTTGTAGAGAAGCATGTCAATTGTTAGTCAAGTTGGGGATTGAATATAAGCAAATTCATGCATGTAAAAATGATTGCATCTTATATAGAGATGAATATAAAGACAATGAAGAATGCCCTGTTTGCAAAGAGAAAAGGTATCGTACAGATGTACAAGGTTTTACAGTTCCAAATAAGGTTTTACGACACATGCCAATTATTCCTAGACTACAATGGATGTTTCATTGTAAATCTCTTGCACAATTGATGGATTGGCATGCAAAGAATAGGAGTAAATATGGATTCATGCGAATTCCTATGGACTCCAAAGCAATGAAACATATAGAGGAAAAATGGCCAAGAAAATGCAAAGATGAACCTAGCAGTATTAGGTTAGGACTTGCAATGGATGGAATGTGCCCTTTCTCACCATCATCCATCTTCATAATCACCATTCATGCCATAATCATCAGCTCCATCATCATCATCGTCATCATCATCATTATGGACATTGTTTACAATTGTTCATAATTATAGATGTTGTAAGTAATATCAACAACCGAGAAAATGTGATCAGTGATAGAAAAGGGTTGTTTAGGACACATTGATATATGTAAGAGAAATAACAACTTTATTTTTGAGAGATGATCGATGATTATCATCATCACCACCGTTATCATTGTCATTATCATTTTTATCATCCCCATCATCATCATTAATGTAATTTCTATCATCATTGTTGTAATCGTCATCATGGACATCATCATCATTCATGCCATTATTGTTTTTTATGATGACGTGGATGAAAATGATGATAATGATGATGATGATGACAAGGATGACGACACCAAATATAATTCTTATGATTATGACAATGACAACATTTAAAAATTACGAAGATTCGCCAAGGTCATTAGCATCGTCATCATCATAATCATTGCCATCATCATCATTTTCATTGTAACCACTATTGTCTTTATCATCATAATCACAATTCATGTCATCGCCATCATCTTCATTTTCATCATTGTCAAGATTGTTGACATTGTCATCAATTGTTCATAATTGTCAATGCCATAAGGAATATCATCAATGCAGAAAATATGATGAGTGTCGGAAAAGGGATGCAAAAGCGAACACAGAAATGGGGGCAACAATAGAAGTAAAATTGGATGAAGAGTGGATGCAACATAAGTAGATGCACAACAACATGAAAAACCTGACACAAAAGTGGATGCAGAAGAAGAGGTAGTTGTAAATGCAAACTTGGATGCAAACATGAAAGCAAAAGTGGAAGAAAACATGGGTCCAATGGTAGGCATAAAACATGGCACAAATTGTGGTGAAACAAATGTGGATGCAACAACGGACGTAGAAAAGGACACAAATTTAGATGCAAAAAAGAGACAAACATGGATACAAAATAAGATGAAAAAAGGGATGTAAACATGGACACAAACATGGGTGCAACAGTGGACACAAAATTAGATGCAAAAATGGATGAAACAAAAGTGGATGTAATAGGGGACGTAAAAACATACACAATATTCAATGCAAATTTGAACAGAAAAGAGGGTGCAAATTTGGATGAAAAAGTGGAAGCAAATGTGGTTGCAATGGTAGGCGCAAGATATGGCGCAACAAAAGTGGATGTAACAATAGACAAAAAAATATGCAAAATAAGATGCAAAAAGGGATGTAAAAGTGGAAGCAAACATTGATGCAATAGGCGAAACAAAATTGGATGCAAAAAATGGATACAATGGAAGTAGATGCAAAAGTAGATACAAAACAAGATGCAAAACCCAATGCATAAACCTGACACAAAAGTGGATGCAAAAAGAGATGCAATATTTGATGCAAAAGAGGATGTGAACATGGATGCAAAATTGGAAGAAAACATGGGTACAACAGTAAGTGCAAAACATGGTGCAAATTGTGGCACAACAAAAGTGGATGTAATGATAGATGCAAAAAAAGAATCAAACTATGATGCAAACGAAGATGTAAAAAGGGATGCAAAAAGTGGACTTTAAAATGGGTGCAACAGTGGATGCAATAGAAGTCAATGCAAAAGTAGATGCAAAATGAGACACAAAACCCGATGAAAATCCTGATCCAAAAGTGGATACAAAAAGGGATGCAAAAATAGATGTAAAAGTTGATGAAAACCTAGATGCAAATGAGGATGCAAATGTGGATGCAAAATTATAATCAAAAGTGGGTGCAAAAGGAGGTTCCAAAATAGGCGCCAATTGTGGCAGAAAAATATTAGGTGCAATAGTGGGCACAATAATAGATGCAAAAGAGGATGTAAACATGGATGAAAAACAAGATGGAAAAGTGGATGCAAAATTATATGTAAAACTAGACAAAAAACTTGATGTAAAACATGGAACAAAAGGGATGCAAAAATGGATGCAAAAAATGATTTAAAAAGGATGCAGAAAATGGTGCAAAAGACAATGCAAAAGTTGATGCAAGTGTAGGTGCAAAAAGTGGATGCAAATGAGGATGCAAAAGTATGTCAAACAAAATTAGGTGCCAAACTTAATGCAAAACCTAGAACAAAACCTGGTGCAAAGGATGACACAAAACTTGGCATAAAATTTGTTGCAAAACCTATTGCAAAACCTAGTGCTAAGCTTGGTGTAAGATTTGGTGCAAAACGCGATGCAAATTTTGTGTCAAGTTTTGCACCATATTTGATAAATGGATGCAAATAGCACCAAAAATGGGCTCTAGATGCAAAAAAAGAAGTAAAAAGCGACGCTAATCACAGGGATTTTTGTAGTGAAGGATACTCCATTTTCAATGTGGAAGACATTAAAGGACCTCTACCAAAACAATAGCGAATAGAGGAAATTGGTGCGCAAGGATAAGATTCAAAGAATCAAGATGGATAAGGGCAATACTATTTCCACATTTCTGAACAAGCTCACCACCTGCAGAGATGAGCTTAGCAGTGTGGGAAAAACTACTGCCGATGATGATATGGTGAGACTTGCTCTCCTTGGCCTTCCAAAGAGTTGGAATAGCTACCAAGACTCTATGAATGGAAGGGAGAAACTATCGGATTTGGAATGGCTGTGGTCAGATCTTATATAGGAGGAGATCAGGAGGAGCACACGAGATGGTTCTTCATCCAAGGATGATGATGAAGAAAATATGGCCTTAGAAAGTAAGGCAAGGAAAGGGAAGGGGAAGACGTCCCATTCCAAATCAAATTCTTCTCATGGAGGGAAGAAGGGTGACAAGTCTAAAGTGAGATGCTTTAATTATCACGAGATGGGACACTATGCGACTAATTGCCCATCGAAGAAGTCAAAGAAGGGATCGTTGGAAGGATTAGAAGGTGAGGCATTAGCCTCTCATTTAAAAATGGAATTTACCCTCATCACATGCGTGGTGTCATCGATGATGGCTTGTGTCTGGTATCTTGACAGTGGAGCCTCATTCCACATGACCAGTGATAAAAGTTTATTCAGTGCCTTGGAGGGGAAAGACCTCAAGATGCGCATAGAGATGGGTGATGATGAAAGGTATAGTGTTTCATGAGTGGGTACAGTTGCTTTTCGGAGGGAGCATGGACCTCCTATCACCTTGACAAATGTGATGTATGTTCCTGGAGTAAAGAAGAACTTGGTATCGGTCGCGATGTTGGAGGAAAAAGGTTATGATGTTGTCTTTAGTAAAGGAAAGGTGTTCCTAAGACACATAGCCACGGGTCAGACCAAGAGGATAAGGATTCAAGTGAAGAATCTATATAAAGTAGAGGTAGATGATTGTGCAGCATTGAGTACAAAAGCAGAATTGGTGCAAAGCCAAGACTTTAGCAAGTTGTGGCACATGAGGTTGGGCCATTTACATCATGGGGATATGAAGATAATGCAGCAGATATCTACATGACTTCCCAAAGTTAAACTTGAGCAAGTTGACACATGAAGAGGTTGTACATTGGGAAAGTAAACCAATTATTCCTTTCATGGTTGAGACAGTCGAGAAAAGGCTATATTAGAGCAAGTTCATACTGATGTGTGTGGATCATTCTCGATGGAATCCACTGCGAAGCAAAGGTATTATGTGATTTTCATTGATGATTGTTCTTGTAAATGATGGATTTATTTCATGGAGAAGAAAGACCAAACCTTCACAAATCTTTGTGAGTTCAAAGCTTTGGTCAAGAAAGAGTCAGGGAAGAAGATCAAGGTCTTGGGAAGTGACAATGGTGGAGAATATGTGTCTCAAGAGTTTAAGGAATTCTATGCAGCGAAAGGAATTAAACGGGAGTCGACAACACCTCATAACCCACAACAGAGTGGGGTGGCTGAGAGGAAGAACAAAACTATTGTAGGGCCAGCACGGGCAATGCTGCATGACCAAGGCCTACCACTTTTCTTATGGGCTGAGGCATGCAACACATCAGTCTATTTGCAGAATAGAAGCCTGCATCACATACTTGAGATGAAGACACCAGAGGAAGCTTTCTCTGGTAAGAGACCAGATGTGGGTCACTTCATGATATTTGGCTCATCGGTATATTGCCATGTGGAAACGGATCCACAGAATAAGCTTGAGTTGACATCAGAGTTGGGGATACTTGTGCGGTACACAAATACACCTCACAACTATCAAGTGTACTTTCCTACAAATCGGAGGACAGTGGTTCGCAAACATCTCAAGTTTGATGAGCAGAAGGCCATGCGAGTTTCCCTTGAGAGGGAGATCCAACTATAGGCTGTGGAGGAACTGTTGGTTCCTAAAGAGGAGGAGCCTTAGACTGATGCAGAGTAGCGGCATGCAGAGGTTCCAGGAGTGGAGACATCCACTCAAGCAAAGTCTTCTACAGATGGACGGAAGCACACAAGAGAAGTTGACAAATTGTTGCAGGATGCGAGAGAGAATGTGGGAGCACCATCTTCACAGTGCAGAAAGAGGAGGTCACCTGAGAGGTACATTGGATACATGGCCCTTGTTGGGGAATGTGTTGAGACTGAGCCATCTTCCTTTGAGGAAGCAGTGCAATAGCCGATTTGGGTTGATGCTATGATGGAGGATTATGACTCCATAGTTAGTAACAGTGTTTGGGATGTGGTTTCGAGACTGGAGAACAAGTCAGTTGTGAGTTCCTATTAGGTTTACAAGGTAAAGCAAGCTGCTAATGATGGGAGGATCATGTTGCTGCAGTATATTTCGACAAAGGAGCAAGATGCTGCCATTTTGACAAAGGTATTGTCAAAGTGTAAATTCGAGTTCCATAGAGACATGATCAGGGTGGCAGATAATCCCTTTCTTGTTAAGAGGGAGTGTTGAAATGTGGCAACAAGAATATTTCAATTTAATTTGTTCTTGAATTAAATTGTGAATTAAAATTTAATTTAGTCTTAAAAACTACTTGGAAATAGTGAATTAAGTTATTTTGACTTAATTAGTTGGAGAAATTCAAGTTAGAAGTCTTTCTGAAGTCATGTAAGAGTTATCCCTTAAATTAAGGAGATAAGCCTTAAATTAAAGAGATAATATTGAGTTATATTTGAGTTGTAATTAGTTAACTTAGTTTACTGAGTTAAGTCTGTTATCACTCAGAAGTCTTCCCTAGAAGTTATCAAAAGAAGGAATAATCTGAGGTAACCACAAACCTAATCTTTTAGACTCGAGTTCTAGCAAACCTAAGTCTAGAGAGGGCTCTCTCTTTATAATTTAACTTTTTTTTGGGTGGGATTTTAGGCTAGTTCTTAGTGTTCATAAGGTTTTGAATTTGGTTGGGTGGTGGAATTCTAAGAACAGATGGATGGAGCAAGGCCTTCAAGCCATTGGGCTATGGATTCAATCAAAGGATGGCTTAGCTGGACCAGATCACTAAAGGGAGTGTTCACAGGGTAGGCTAGCAAAGCAAAAGGCAAATCTTCAGGTTCAATGGATGAGATAGTCCTAACCAGGGTGAAAGGGCAATGAAGAATCCTTAGACCGGGATCAAGATGAAGAGCGAGAGGTTATCATGAGCAAAGGGAAACTAAGAATCCTTTACTATAGACTGATGGGGAAACTACGGAAGTAAGGGAGCATTTAAGAATTCCCTAGCTAAGATAGTTTAACAGAAAACATTAAGAATGTAAACAGTCAAGACAGAGAGCATTAAAGCCAGTTCTGAAATATCATTCCTAGTTTACCATTCAGATTTCATAGAAGAAAATATGATTATTAATAAACATAAAGAAAAACAATAATACACATGAGAGAAAATACTTATTTTATTTCCGCTTTACACAAGAATCCTATGAAATGTCTTTACTCCATTCCTTGATCCAGCAAGCCAATCCAGTCTGGATACAATAGCACTTTAACTTGATAGGAAAATGTCTACAAAAATGTCTTTGAATCCACCCTAAATACTTCGAATGGTGAAGTATTTATACAAAATATCTCATAACAGTTTGAGACTTAATCTAGGAAATCAAAATATCTTCAAGCATGAATATAGAGACATATAGAAAGATGCATCATGTTGTCCCTTTTATTGTGATAGTGCTAGCCGTTTGTAGTTCGAATTTGAGCTCTTTAAGCTGGCTGATATTTGTATGCTGGAATCACCTTTGTCTTTAATCTTTTACTTATATTCTTTAGCATGTTACTCTTTGACCCTGTTTATCTGTCCATTCACCTGCCTTCAGATTTACTGTGGTAACTTATAGTAAATCTGTCATTTTTTCCTAGCATTCATCTTGAGGTAACTTTACCTTGAGCATCCTTCTATATATCTCATTTGTCTTAGTGTATTTGGAAAATTTTGGCTTGGTGACAAATAGATGTTTCACCTCATGCTCTAGGAAGAATAGATTTTCTAAAGTATCATATGATACTTTCCTTGTTGGCAATGCTTTGATTCCTGAATTGTTTGCTTGTTCCATGGACAATTTCTTTAATTTGTCAACATAGTCCAAATAGGTCATAAGTTTGTCATTGATTACCATGGGACTAGGAAGGCCTTTATCCCTCAAAATTTGAAACTTTGCCATGAATCTGTCAATGCCAACTTGCATGCTATGGCATTTTTCCTCTAGGTTAAGCATAAGGTTTCTTTTATAAAGAACATTTTTTACTTTAATTATCGCTTTGGTTCTATCGTCCACACCAAGTTCATTTAGTTCATTCTTGTTCTTGCTATTCGAGAATTGGATGAGTCGATTAGCATCCTCAGGTTGGTCTCCTAGGTCTTCCTTTACCTTTTGTATTGCTTCAGTGGCCACTTTAACCAATTATGTCTCCTCAAATATTACTTGAATTAATGGCCAAATGTCATTGACAGAGTTAATGATATTGGCCCAGAGCATCTTCGTACTTTGTCCTAGTGGCTTTTGCAAAGTTAAACCTATTTCAAGGACCGTTATCTTCTCACCCATCCATAGGTCTTTTTGTGCTTCTTCTTTCAGTTGTATTTGGGCAAGCTTACAATTCGTTTTTAAGCCTACCACTTTCTCCTTAAGCCTCTTAAGCTCTATTGCCTGGATGGACATTTCCTCCATGGCTTTCACTAACTCTTCTATCCTTTCTGTTGAGGTACCTGCAATTGTAAACTCAGTTATGACTGGCAATGTTGTAGCAGGTGGAGCTGTTGGTGCTAAAGAGGCTGCCAATGTTGAAGGGACTAAAGTTGTTACTATGGGAATGGCAGCTGTGGAGGTAGTGGCCAATTCACTCTGTTTGGACTGAATCAATGTGTCCAATACTTTCTCTATTTCTTTCAATTAGTCATTTAGCTTGAGGACCAAATCCATAAGCTCTTCTTGTTATTTTTGCATTTCCAGGACTTCTACTGTTTGTGGATGATGCAATGGTGGAATTTTGAGTTTCTCCTTCAAAGCAACTATGTCATCATTCTTCTTATTTTACCAAATTTTCAGTGGACTTTACATCTTTGCGATCGTGTCCCAAATCAATGATTAATTCCTCTAAGGACTTGATTCTGGTGTCTTTTGCCTGTGAAGAGGCCTTCTCCAATTGGAACTGAGCTGACATATTATTCATGGAGTTCTACAATTGGTGGGCTACAATGGCTTTCCCTGTCAAGGTGGAGTAAATCATCTCCCCTATCTGTTTGTGCAACTCAATCTGGTCAATAGGATGTATGTCCTTTCCGAGCACTTCAAAATCTATCTTCTAGAAGTCATCTGCTGATCTTGGTTGTTGAGTAGTCGGTTTCATGAATGTCATTTTCATTTTTCCTTCCTTCACATAATAGGCTGACATCAACCTTGTCTGGTTGGTAGGTGCCATCTTGAGGTAATGTGCATAAGTCTGGGCCTTCAGCTTCTCATTCCTAGCTTTGATGTCCGTGTACCTTTCTCTGATATCTTGATCTTTGTCTGTTGGCATCCTAAATGAGGACACTTCAACACTCTGTTGCCTCTCCAACATCTAAGTATGAGATGTGGAAGGTTCTGGTGTGGCCCCAGAAGGAGTGGCTGACCTACTTCTTTCTTTCTCTGTGCTGGTGGCTCCCACTGTTTCTTCTTTCAATTCTTGCTCCAAAACAGGATTTAACCTCTGCCTTTGAGTAGGTTGGTTTCTGCAAATGTTTGTATGGTTGCTCTGCCTGATGTAGTGGCCTCCTCCCTATTTCTTTTAAGGATTCTTTCCTCATTTAGAGGATTTTTCAAGTTAGGTGGAGTATTCATATTTGGCTGTTGTGTACCTGTTTGACCTAATTCCTCTAATAGGTTTGGCTACTCTGATTTTTCTTGTACATGGGATTCTTCTTATGTGTTTGTTCACTGTGTGCCTGTGATTCTCCTTGTGCTTGAGATTCTCCTGGCACCTGCAGGAAAGAACTTTCATCAAGCCTTTTCTCTAAATCAATTAGTGCATTTTCAACAATAACTTTAGTGCTATCTCTGTCCACTAGAGTATTCTCCACCCATTCCAACTCATTTGCATATTGCTCTATTTTAGGGATTCAGTCATGAATGTAGGGAGTCATCTTATTTTTCTGTCTTTTGTTGCATATGAAGTCACAGGGGTCATAACTCCACATGAAGCTTTGTTTTATTTTTAGTCTCTGAAGGATTTCTTCTGCTTCCTTTCTAGCTTCTCTGCTATTGCATACAAAGGGGCCTAGTTGATCTTTGATTCTAAGTCGGGCCTTCTTTTTTGGCTTTAACAAAATGTACCTCATCTCAGTTGATTATCTACTTGTAGTACTTCAGAACAAATAACCTCACTGGGAGGTATCTGGGCAATTTATATGGGGCTAACTCACAACCATAGATCCTAATTTCTATGTGATTTTGGTACAAGTACCAATCTCCCACTTTGTGTTGTTTTGACAGCTACAGGATCATCCTGATGTCTGAACTAATTCTTGGAGGAGGACTTCCTAGCAGCATGGTCACTACTGGATGTACAAAAAGATCAATGAAATCTATGTATGGATATGGGGAATCATGCTTATGTATTAAAGGAGTCCAAAAAATTACTAACCTAGGATGACCTTTACTGTCAAGATTTTGGAGAGTGAATGGGAACTTGTCAACTTGGTAGGATAAGTGAAGGTGGTACAAAACTAAAGAATAATTAAACACTCTTTCATTACTCATTCTAAAAAATTGTTCATGCAGCATACAGTTATGTACTTGGCATAATCATACATGATAACATGGGGTTGTCCTGGAGTAAAAATGGACATGAAGGCTAAAATGATTTCATCTATATACTCACTGGTGGTATAGCCTAAAACACAAGAGATCATTGCTACTATATCCTAACCAAATGGGAAAAATATAGTAGCCACATATGGAGGAGGTTTTTTTGGGACATGCTTTCCCTCCCTAATGAAGGTTTGAAGCATTTCAGCAATCTTGGCAGTGGTAAGCTTGGGAAATTTCTATTGTAGGTCTCCAATTGAAATAGGGGTTAAGTTCTGCCTTGGTTGTAGTTGCAGCATTTCATTGATTAACTCAATAGTGATGGTGAAAAGTATGGTTTGGTGAGGGGACATAACTGCTCTTTTACTGAGAATGTAGTTTTCATGGCAATAATGAATGATTTCAGGGAAAATGTGCACCTCAGGGAATTGACACTTTGGAAAATTAGATTCCCACCAACCTATTTTATCAGATTGGTTTAGGTATTGGTCCATGTATCGGTAGTATAGTTTGATAGAGGATTCTGTCCTTGATTTAGAAATCTTTATCAGCAAGGGGAAGGTGGTCCAAGTCCAAGGGAGGAGTAGTAATTGGCCTAACATCCATGGCAATAGGGGCAGGCATTCTTAGTTCTTATGGATTTAAGAATGGGGAAAAGTAAATTTTCAGCCTTTGCGATAATAGGGGTTCAATTCCAGGTGGGTTTTATGCTACTAAAGTTCCCTTTAATTTCAATTTAAGAAATTTTTTAGATACTGGTTTGGAAATTAACAGGGCTTGAAATGGATTTTGGCTTAAATACCTAGAATTGATGAAAACTGGGTCTGGATTGGTTCACTGGTGATTCTGAATGGTTGAAAGGGCTTCAATTATGTTCGAAGGCAATCTGGGAGCTTTTGGCATCTTCACAGTGCAAGTGCACATGGGTTGACAGCTTTCAACATTCACAGGCGAGTGCATGGAAGTTTACAGTTAAAAAACGATAAAACAATGATTTGGGGATTTTTTTTGGATTTATGCGCAAAAGTCAATTTGGTGGGTACGGGTGAACAGTAGCGGTTTGTCGCGTAGCTGGGTGAATAGTGACAGTTTTGGTGGGTAGCAGGTTGGCGATAAGCGGTTTGTCACGTAGCAGGGTGAATAGTGATAGTTTTGGCAGGTAGCGGGCTGGTGGTAAGCGGTTTATTTCACACAGCCTTTGGGCGCTTAGTGGTATTGGGAGGAGGCCGCCCGATTCCGTTCATCGGGCACCACGTAGCTTCGGGGGACTAGTAGAAAACAACCTATTTCGGGTGGGTAAAGTTCAGATTTAGGGACCTTCCAAAATCAAAATGAGTCGTCGGATGGAGAGGGGGCATATCATGCGGTGGTCGGGTGTGGGAGTTGCACAGAGGGTAATGGAGGGGCTCGGTGGGTGATTAATCACAGTGGCTTTAGTTTAATGAGGGGTTAAGGCAGAGATTAACGCATCGGGCGTGATTTGATTAGTTTGACTTTAATTAATCACGGATTGATTAATTATGTCTTTTGTCAGGGTTCGGATATAATATAAAGTTTATGTTTCAAACTTAGGGGTAGGGATATTAATATTAAGGGGGTTTAATGAAAGGGGTTTTTTGGGGAATTACCATATAAATAATGTTAATGGTTAATATGAAAATTGTGGGGGCTAAATGAAGTGGCGCTAAGCATAATGTATTTTTGTGATTTCATTCGCTTTTTACATAGAGACATTACAACTTAGGCTAAGTGCATTTTGTGGGTTTTTTCATAAAAAAGTGGTATCCATGGGGGTGCTTGCTTTTCGTTAGGAAAATTTTGTTTTAACCTTAGGAAAAGGGATTTATTAGGGGAAAATGAATGAATTGAAGGGGGTGAATGTTTATGAGGGGTTTTTAGTACTTAAGATCTGTAAGTCATTGGACCGAAGGTCCAGTCTATCCAAAAGTCAGAGAAATGCTCTGAGCCCCTTTGACTTTAATATTTTGGGTACTTGAAACTTACTTTGGGAAATTAGTGAAGTAAAAGGTGAAATGAGTGAGGAGAAATTAATCAATTGGCTTTGTGAACTTTATGCTAGTCCAATTCCTCATCCGTACTTAGAAATTTCATGATGAGGGTGATAAATATGCTTTGATCTAACAATCATCACAATTTTGAAACCTTTCTTCTACTTACCCACCTACTCATCCTACCATTTTTACTTCTCTTTATTAGGGTGCATTTGAGCTAGCAAACCCTTATCAAACATTTTTCCTTTTTTTACAATGGTAATCTAACTAAATCTAACATTATTACATCCAAGGGCTCAGATTAAATAGTTGAGCTCATTTATTGACTCTACCTATCTACTTATCTGCCAAGATTACACTGTTTGGTCAAATTTTATTCTCTATCTATAAGCATGAAATTGAGAGCATGAAATAGCCAAGTTTAAACATTTTGACTATCATGGAAAGTGGCATAGGTTACAAACTGTACACAATCATTTATTTTGTACAAAAAGTAAATAGTAGTGGCATTTTGACTTGCACACTTTCATGGTCTTTTCTTTCTTGGGTTTCATATTTTTCATCTTTTTTGACCTTTTTTATTCTTTTCGTCCTTTGATTTTTCTTTTAGGACATACCCTCTTTACATTTTTTGATTTTTTGAATATGGAAAACATTTGCAGAAAGCAAAGGTATATACATATTACAGGTTTAATCTTAGCTATTCAAAAATTATGACTCCTATTGGTATAGGAACCTAACAATGGCTCCACTTGGGGGTGGCATTTCCTGGTGAAATGTCAAGAACTTGTAGATCAATGGCCTTCTGTATTGCTGTGACTTTAGTGTGCAACTTTTCCCTTTCATTTTTCAGCATTATTGCTATTTGTGACAGTAAAACTTTTGAACTCCGAAATTTACCATCCAGTCAACTCTAAACTTTAGAAAAATAGAATATGTACAAGTGATTAGTGAAATCAATAATTAGGTTCTATGTAGTGTTTAAGCATTCGACCATTAATTGGTCCTCCTTATGCTTTTGTGTCATCCAATTCTCTGAGGAAAAAAGCATTATTACCCCTAAAAGCATAAATGATATATGGGCCTTTCCATAGGAAGTTAAACTTCGCATGTTTACCTTTATCCTCTCTTCTTGAATCCCATTTCAAAACTTTGTCTCCTAGGTAAAAATCTTCTGTCTTAGTCCCTTTGTCAAAAGCTTTCTTGATCCTTTCTTGCACAACTTGGGATCTGATGTACACTTCTTCCCTGGTCTGCCATAAGTGAATTGTATGATTGATTATCCTTTGAATCTCATTTGGCTCAACCTGCACCTCTTGGAGTAATTTCATCACTAGTGGTCCTAAGGAAGATGGGAAAACAACCTCCATTCCATAAACTAATTGATAAGGATCGGTACCAATGGATTTCTTTATGGTTAGCCTATCTGCCCACAAGGCATTTACTAGCTTCTTGTTCCATTATTTCTTATTATCCTCCAACAATTTTTTGATGATATTCACTAAACTCTTGTTGGAGGACTCTGGTAGTCCATTCCCATGAGGTTAATAATATGTAGAGTGACCTATGGTTATATGATACTTATTATGGAAATCAATAATTCTCTTAGATTTGAAGGCTACTGCATTATCAATGATGATCTTGGTTGGGCACCCAAATCTACATAAGATGTTGAATTCAAGGAAGATTATTATAACAGTATCAGTGGCTTGCCTTGATGGTATGGCTTCTATCCATTTGGTAAAGTAATCTGTAGCAATGAGAATCCATTTATGTTGGGTAGAGGAAGGTGGGTGGATTTCACCAATGAAGTCAAGACCCCACTATTCAAATGGTGCTTCAGCAGATATTGGCTTCAAAGGTAAGGGTAAAAGTTTTTTCTTTCCTTCAAAATTTTGACATTTATGACATGAGGTTACAAATTTTTTTACTTCAGAAAACAGAGTGGGCCAATAAAAACCAACTCTTAGATTCTTGTTAGCTTTCGTTTTCTAGTAAAGATGTCCCCCACAGTCACCTGCATGAAACTCCTGTAATATTTTGTCAGATTCTTCTTTTCATAAACAATTAAGAAGGATGCCTTCGTGGTTCTTCCAAAATAAAGCATTATCAATTATGAAAAATTTTAAAGATTTCATTTTTAAGAACCTACTTTTAGTCCTGGATAATCAGGAGGAGCTTGTAGATTTTGTAAAACATATATAATGTGAGCATACCATCGTGATTCAATAAGGCCTGGCTTATTGGTGGAGTCGCCATCTCCTCTTCATTATCCCTTTCTACAATAAAATTTATGTCTAAGGCCTAACAGTTAGATTCAACCATGAGCTTGGCTAAACCTTGGCCTTTGATCAACTTTGTAGGTTTGATTTCTAGGTCATATTCTAATATAGTAGCTATCCACTTCCCTCTCTTTCCATTTGGACCATCCTGAGTTAGGATGTCTTTGACCACAACATTGGGAACATAGGCTATTACATGAGAATATAGAATGTAAACTCTGAAATCTTTGATAGCTTTGATAAAAGCAAAAGCTTGTTTTTCCATTATATTATACTTTAAAGGGGCATCCCTCAGGGCTTTGCTAAAGAAGGCGATAGGTTGTTCAAAACCCTGATCATTCTTCTACAGTAGGACTGAAACACTTGTGTGTTTTGAGGAAAAAGAAAATATAATGAAATCCCTATCAATCTTTGGACTGATCAAAACTGGTGTTTGTGTTAAGGCTAGCTTAATATCTTCAAAAGACCTTTTAGCCTCAACTGTCCACTTAATAGTCAATTTTTTTTCAACATGTTATTTAATAGTCTAATTAGTTCTGCTAAGTTAGAAATAAATCTTCTAAGAAAGTTTATTTTACCTAACAAGGCTTGTAGTTCTCTAATGCCCCAAGGATGTTGTATCTGTAAGATGACTTCAATTCTTGCAAGATCTATTCGTATACCATCTTTAGAGATTATGTGGCCTAACAATTTTCCCTCTACCAACCCAAATACAATTTTTTTAGGATTAAAAGAAATTCTATACTTTCTACACTTGATGAAGACCTGCCTTAGATGATCTAGGTGTTGTTTATCAGATTTAAAGAATACACTGATATCATCTAAGTATATTACTAGGAAGTCATGGATTTCCTTAGCAAAAGTTATATCCATAGCACTTTGAAAGGTGGCCCCTACATTCTTTAACCCAAAAGTCATCTTCACATACATGAATGTGCCCCATGGAGTAGTGAATGCTATTTTTGCCTAGTCATCTGGGTGAACTAAAATCTAGTTATAACCAGAAAACCCATCTAGTAATGAGATCCTGGTTGAACCTAATACCCTCTATAATATGTGATCCATTTTGGGGAGAGGGTAGTTGTCCTTGAGTGAAACTTTATTGAGATTCCTAAGATCAACACACAGTCTAATCTCACTAGTTTTCTTCCTTGTGGGCACCAAATTTGAAACCCAATTAGAGAATCTAATCGGTGCTATGATCTTGGCTTCATACATTCTTTTGATTTCCTTTTCAATAGAAGGTAATAGAATGGGATTAATCCTTCTAAGTTTCTGTCTAAAAGGTTTATGGTTTTCTTTTATAGGGATCGTGTGTTGTATTATGCTGGTGTCATAGGACTTGAGGTCCTCATAACTCCAAGCAAAGACATCTTGGAATTCCTTTAGCAATTCTATGTATTTTACTTTTTTAGTAGGAGGTAAGGATTTTGAAAGTTTTATCAATTTAGGATCTTCCTCAGAGCCTATGTTACACTCCTCTCTGTCAGCTTTTAAGGGTTCCATTTTCAGTTTTCTAGGGACATCATTTGAATCAAACAAGTCTTCTAAAGGAGTTAATCCTTTGGGCAAAAAGTTGTCTTTGAGATTAATGATTTCAGAATCTTCGTTAATTATCTCTTCAATTTCAACTTGCTTTAGGTTTTGAATATCTGATTTAGTAAACTTTGTGGGATGGAATCTATCTATCTCTTCATCTTCTAACTTGTTAATTTCTATTTTATCTGTAAAATCAAAATCTAATGTTATGTCAGTATATATGTTGTTATTTACAAATTCTTCCTCTAAAGTTAAAAAATTGTTTATTTGTTGGTCATTAGCGAACACTTGCCAGTTTTTCAAGTTGTCTGGGATAGTAGGTTTGTGCCTAACCTCGACAGTGTACTGATGGTTAGGTTTAAATGGTAACTTACAAGTGCTGGCAAACATTACTAAACTATGAGTCTGGATATTGTGTTTTCTTGGGATGATTGCAAGCTTAGTTTCTAAAAAAGTATTCAATATTTCTACAACTATTCACTTATAAAAACCTAACCTAGGATCTCTAGTCATATATACAGCGTTGATTTGTTTTATAACCAACTCAGAATCTCCCATAATAGAAACTCTTATGGCTCCTAACCTTTTAACCAATTTGAGACCTAAAAGAAGTGCTTCATACTCAGCCATGTTGTTAGTGCATTTGAAATTTAGTCTGTAGGCATGGCCCTTTGAGTAATCATTTTCTAAATTGTAAATCCACAATCCTGCTCCTACACCTAGTTAGTTCACTGACCCATCAAATTCAAGATGCCACAATATTTCATGTTCATAATTCTTACTGTCTGGGGGAACAAAATCTTCTTTGATTAAGGTATCTTGATCATCTTTTTTATCTAAAAGCTCTTGAATTTGGACAATTTGATTTTCTGCTGCAACTGCAATTTCTTTTGGTTCTGAAGTAATGTTATTTGAAGTATTTTCTTAGTTTGGTTCAGCATTGTACAAAATGAAAGAATCGATGTCTAAATGCACGGAATATATAGGAAATTTTTGAGGCCTCTCTTGGCTACTCACTACATACTTCGTCAGGGTCTCTCTGTACAATTTTTTAGAATGTCCAAAGACTGATATTGTCGCATATGACATGTCAAGTTGCAAAGATCCTTGGAGTTTGGACCCCCATGATCTAGACAACAACATGCCATATTTAGGTGGTATATCAGCAACAACTATGTCCATAAGAATGGTCTTAGTAGGGTATTGTACTAGGGAAACACACAGGTCTTTTATTAGTCCTAGGCACTTAACTTGACTTGAATCAAATGAAAACAGGTCCTTGTAAGGCCTAGTGATATCCAAGTTCAATTTCTCCATAACAGATTTAGGCATTAGATTGTGTGAAGCCCTAGAGTCTAGCATAGCATTGTGTAGGATTTTATCATGAATGTTAAGGCTAATGTAAAAGGGTGGTATCCCTCCTTCCACTGGTTTTCCATTAACATCAGGACCGAAAATAAGCTTAGGTTGATCATCAAATAGGTTAACAAAGTCTTCATTCTCAACGAAGTTTAAGGATTTTCTTATTTGAGATTTGTAAGTTTCATGCCTAATCAGCTATGTTAAGGGAACCAAGATTTTCAATTTGGCTACCTCTACCCCCAAATTGAAAGGCAAAGGGGATTTCTCTGTTTGAGTGTTTGGAATTTTAATAGTAGGGTTTGGAGCAGATTGCTCTTCTTTTTCTAAATTTGAAGTCTTTTTTAGTGAATTTTCTAAGGTGATGCTTGGAGTTTCGTCCATTGTCTCCTTGGAGGGGATTGAGGTGGATGGTAGATTATCAGGGGGTTGGTCATTGGTTACATCTCCAATGGTGGGACTAGGAGGGTTCTGATTTGGTTTAGAGAGGATTTGGAGAGTTTTTGTAACTAGAATTGCTTTAATTTTCTTAGGTTGATTTGATACTGCTTTCTTATTTTGGTCAAGAGTATCAGTGTTCTTTTTACTCCTCAAATTGCACTGTTTGTGCACTTCGAAGATAGCATAATCATACCCTTTCTTGTAATCGAATGATTCTTCGGATTGGGTCTGTAATTGCTGAAGCATATGTAATTCCTGATCATCTTGAGTCAAAAAAACAGTTTCCTCCTCATCTAATCCAATTAAGTTAATTTGGGTGTCTTGTTCATGGTCTTCTGAATGTGAAGTTTAGCATATTTTTCTTGAAAAGGAGGCCTAATTTTCTAATTAGGTCCATTTTTTCCAGTGTTCTGATTTTGATTCTTTCTAAAGTTTGGATTTCTCATTAGAGGTGCTTGTTGATTATCTCGGTGAGGCTTCCTTTCAATGTTCTCCATCCTATCCATTAGTTTTTCCATTCCTTTGGCTAGGGCATCCATTTTAAGGTTAAAGGGTGAGGCTTCATCTTTCAAGGGTTCTCTCCTTTCATTCCTAACCCTAGCTTTTTTTGCTAGCAAATTAGCTTCTACACTAACTGCTAGACTCTGCATGTCTTCTAGAGTTCAATGGTTTCTCTCTCTAAGTTGGAATGCCATATCAGTGTCAAACCCATCAGGAAACTTTATTAGAGCTAAGCCAGGTGGGGGTCTAAGATTGACTGGTATTGCATTGTATATATTGTTAAATCTAGTACAGTAGTCCTGGACTGTTTCGTTTGGTCCTCTCTTGATGTTTTCATATTCTGAAAGGATCTGCAGAGGATTCTTTTTCTTTTCCCATCTATTTAAAAATTGTTGGTAAAATACTTCTAAACTATATATACTATTAGCAAGTAAAGATCTAAACCATGTTCTTACATCGCCAGCTAGAGTCTGAGAAAAAAGTCTCATTTGGACATCTCCAAGATCAATTTCATGTAATTCAAAATAATTTGTCATATTTCTTGTGTGTTGTTGTGCTATATAGGGTCCCATGCCATCAAATTGGACAATTTTTTCTTAGTAGTCCTGTGGCATGGCACCTAGTGGAGTGGGTAACACAAGAGGAGAATATATGTTTTCCATGGCTCTAAGTTGGGCAGGACTAAGAAGGGGAGTTTGGGTTCTCGAGGATGATACAATGGGTGATGAGGAACTGTGAGTAATGGGTGACTGATGTGTAATGGTAGGTTGGTGGGGAAGTGAAGGTATAAATGGAGGTGAGGAATGAACTTCAGAGATGGAAGGGAATAATGGTGAAATAAAAGGAGCTGAAACTGTTTCAGAAAGTTTAGGTATCTTAGAAGTAGTGAGGGATGACTGAGGGGAATTTAGAATATACTGATCAACTGACAAGTTTTTCCTTTGGACTTCAAGTTTAGCTGTAAATTTTGGATCTAGAACTATGTTGTCAAGTGCACTCTCAGACCTAGTTCTAAATAGGGAAAGGTCAAAAGACTCGTCAAAGGGGAGGTCTTCTAAAAACAACCACTCATCACGGCATGAATCTGCTTTAATTGGAGTAGGACTGACTGAACTTTCTTGTCTTCTTGATATTCTTGAAATTAGATTATGATTGTCAAAAACATGGGGAGGGTTTGGATCAGGATTGGCCCTAGTATAGTAAGTTCACCTTGAAGCCAGAATTTCAAACCTTTTTGGTTACATTCTTTTTAAGAGATTTTTTATAAATAACTTCTAATAAACCCTTTAAGAGGCTTGAGATAAAGATTTGAAATTTCTCATAGGTTTATTAAGACTGATGTTTTGAGCTCCCCAGAATGGTCGACACTATGTTATCACTCAGAAGTCTTCCCTAGAAGTTATCAAAAGAAGGAATAATCTGAGGTAACCACAAATCTAATATTTTAGACTCGGGTTCTAGACAACCTAAGCCTAGAGAGGGCTCTCTCTTTATAATTTAACTTTGTTTTGGGTGGGATTTTAGGCTAGTTCTTAGTGTTCATAAGGTTTTGAATTTCGTTGGGTGGTGGAATTCTAGGAACAGATGGATGGAGTAAGGCCTTCAAGCCATTGGGCTATGGATTCAATCAAAGGATGGCTTAACTGGACCAAATCACTAAAGGGAGTTTTCACAGGGCAGGCTAGCAAAGCAAAAGGCAAATATTTAGGATCAGTGGATGAGATAGTCCTAACCAGGGTGAAAGGGCAATGAAGAATCCTCAGACCAAGATCAAGATGAAGAGCAGGAGGTGATCATGAACAAAGGGAAACTAAGAATCCTTTACTATAGATCGAGGGGGAAACTACGGAAGTAAGGGAGCATTTAAGAATTCCCTAACTAAGATAGTTTAGCAAAAAACATTAAGAATGTAAACATTCAAGACAGAGAGCATTAAAGCCAGTTCTGAAATATCATTCCTAGTTTACCATTCAGATTTCATAGAAACAAATATGATTAATAAACATAAAGAAAAACAATAATACACATGAGAGAAAATGCTTATATGATTTCCGCTTTACACAAGAATCCTGTGAAATGTCTTTACTTTATTCCTTGATCGAGCAAGCCAATCCAGTCTTGATACAATATCACTTTAACTTGATAGGAAAATGTCTACAAAAATATCTTTGAATCCACCCTAAATACTTCGAAAGGTGATGTATTTATACAAAAAATATTTACAAAATATCTCATAACAGTTTGAGATTTAATCTAGGAAATCAAAATATCTTCAAGCATGAAGATCGAGACAGATGGAAAAATGCATCATGATGGCCCTTTTATTGTGATAGTGTTGGTTGTTTGCAGTTCGAATTCGAGCTCTCTAAGCTGGCTGATATTTGTATGTTGGAATCACCTTTGTCTTTAAGCTTTTATTTATACTCTTTAACCTATTACTCTTTGACCTTGTTTATCTGTCCTTTCGCTTGCCTTCAGATTTACTGCGGTAACTTATAGTAAATCTATCATTTTTTCCCACCATTCATCTTCAGGTAACTTTACCTTGAGCATCGTTCTACATATCTCTTTTGCCTCAGTGTATTTGGCAAATTTTGGCTTGGTGACAAATAGATGTTTCACCTCATGCTCTAGGAAGAATAGATTTTCTAAAGTATCATATAATACTTTCCTTGTTGGAAATGCTTTGATTCCTAAAGTGCTTGCCTGTTCCTTGGACAATTTATTTAATCTATCAACATAGTCCAATTGGGTCATAAGTTTGTCATTGATTACCATGGGACTGGGAAGGCCTTTATCCCTCAAAATTTGAAACCTTGCCATGAATCTATCAATGCCAACCTGCATGTTACGACATTTTTTCTCTAGGTTAAGAATAAGGTTTCTTTTAGAAAGAACCTTTTTGACTTTAATGATGGCTTCAGTTATGTCCTCCACAACAAGCTCATTTAGTTCATGCATGTTCTTGCTATTCAAGAATTGGATGACTCAATTAGCATCCTCAGGCTGGTCTCCTAGGTCTTCCTTTACCTTTTGTATTGCTTCAGTGGCCACTTTCACCAATTATATTTGCTCGAATATTACCTGAATCGATGGCCAAATATCATTAACAGAGTCAATGATATTGGCCCAGAGCATTTCCTTAGTCTGTCGTAGTGGCTTTTGCAAAGCTAACTCTTTTTCAAGGACCTTTATCTTCTCACCCATCCTTAGGGCTTTCTATGCTTCTTTTTTCTGTTGTATTTGGGCAAGCTTACAGTCAGTTTCTAAGCTTGCCACTTTCTCCTTAATCCTCTTAAGCTCTGTTGCTTGGATGGACATTTCCTCCATGGCTTTCACTAACTCTGTTGTCCTTTCTGTTGAGGTATTTGTAGTTGTAGACTCAGTTGTGACTAGCAGTGTTGTAGAAGGTGGAGCTGTTGGTGCTAAAGAGGCTGCCAATGTTGAAGGGACTGCAATTGTTACTGTGGGAATGGCACATGTGGAGGTAGTGACCAATTCACTCTGTTTGGACTGAATCAATCTGTCCAATTCTTTTCTGCTTCTTTCAACTGGTCATTTAGCTTGAGGACCAAATCCATAAGCTCTTCTTGTCCTTTTTGTGTTTCTAGGACTTTTGATGTTTGTGGATGATGCAATGGTGGAATTTTGAGTTGCTTCTTCAAAGCAGCTATTTCATCATTCTTCTTTTTTATCAACTTTTCAGTGGCCTTTACATCTTTGGGATTGTGTCCCAACTCAATGATTAAGTTTTTTAAGGACTTGATTCTGGTGTCTTTTGCCTATGAAGAGGCCTTCTCCAATTGGAACTGAGCTGATATATTATTCAGGGAGTTCTACAATTGGTGGGCTACAATGGCTTTCCCTGTCAAGGTGGAGTAAATCATCTCCCTTGTCTGTTTGTGCAACTCAATTTGGTCAATAGGATGTATGTCCTTTTCCAGCACTTCAAAATCTATCTTCTGGAAGTCAGCTGTTGATCTTGGTTGTTGAGTAGTGGGTTTCATGAATGTCATTTGCATTTTGCCTTCTTTCACATCATAGGCTGACATCAGCCTTTTCTGGTTGGTAGGTGCCATCTTGAGGTACTGTGCATAAGTCTGGGCCTTTAGCCTCTCATTCCTAGCTTTGATGTCCTTGTACCTTTCTCTGATATCTTGATCTTTGTCTGTTGGCATCCTATATGAGGACACTTCAACACTTTGTTGCCTCTCCAACATATTAGTATGAAATGTGGAAGGTTCTGGTGTGTCCCCGAAAGGAGTAGCTAGCCTACTTCTTTCTTTCTCTGTGCTGGTGGCCCCCACTATTTCTTCTGTGAATTCTTGCTCCAAAACAAGATTTAACCTTTGCCATTTGACTAGGCTAGTTTCGGCATATGTTTGTATGGTTGTTGTACCTAATGTGGTGGCCTCCTCCCTATTTCTTTTGAGGTTTCTTTCCTCATTCAGAGGAGTTTAGAAGTTAGGGGGGGTACTCATATTGGGCTGTTGTGTACCTATTTGACCTAATTCCTCTGATAGGTTTGCCTGCGCTGATTCTTCTTGTACCTAGGATTCTTCTTCTGTTTGTTGTTCACTGTGTGCCTGTGATTCTCCTTGTGCTTGAGATTCTCCTGGCAGCTGTAGGAAAGAACCTTCATCAAGCCTTTTCTCTAAATCGATTAGTGCATTTTCAACAACAACTTCAGTGCTATCTCTGTCCACTAGATTATTCTCCCCCCATTCCAACTAACTTGCATATTTCTCTATTTCAGGGATTCAGTGGTGAATGTAGGGAGTCATCTTATTTTTTTGTCTTCTGTTGCAGATGAAGTTACAGGGGTCATATCTCCACATGAAGCTTTGTTTTAGTTTGAGTCTTTGAAAGATTTCTTCTGCTTCTTTTCCAACTTATCTAGTATTGCATACAAAGGGGCCTAGTTGATTTTTGATTTTGAGCTGGGCCTTCCGTTTGCCTTTAACAAAATGTACCTCATCTAAGTTGATTATCTACCAGTAGTACTCCAGACCAAATAACCTCATTGGGAGGTATCTGGGTAGTTTAGATGGGGCCAACTCACAGACAAAGATCCTAATTTCTATGTGATTTTGGTACAAGTACCAATCTCCCACTTTGTGTTGTTTTGACAGCTGCAGGATCCTCCTAATTTCTGAATTGATTCTTGGAGGAGGAATTCCTAGTAGCATGGTCACTATTGGATGTACAAAAAGATCAATGAAATTTGTGTATGGATATGGGGAATCATGCTTATGTATCAAAGGAGTCCAAAAAATTACTAACCTAGGATGACCTTTAGTGTCAAGCTTTGGGAGAGTGAATAGCAACTTGTCAGCTTGGTAGTATAAGAGATGGTGGTACAAAACTAAAGAATGCTTAAACACTCTTTCATTACTGATTCTCAAAAATTGTTCATGCATCCTATCAGGTATGTACTTGGCATAATCGTACATGACAACAGGGGGCTGTCCTGGAGTAAAAATGGATATGAATGCTAAAATGATTTCATCTATATACTCACTGCTGGTATAGCCTAAAACACAAGAGATCATTGCTACTATATCTTGATCAAATGGGGAAAATATATTAGCCACATATAGAGGAGGTTTTGTTGGGACATGCTTTCCCTCCTTGATGAAGTTATGAAGCATTTTAGCAATCTTGGCAGTGGTAAGCTTGGGAAATTTCTCTAGTAGGTCTCCAATTGAAATAGGGGTTAAGTTATGCCCTGGTTGTAGTTGGAACATTTCATTGATTGACTCGGTAGTGATGGTGAAAAGTATGATTTGGTCAGGGGACATCATTGCTCTTTGACTGGGAATGTAGTTTTCATGGCAATAATGACTGGTTTCAGGGAAAATTTGTACCTCAGGGAATTGATACTTGGGAAAATTAGATTCCCACAGACCTATTTTATTAGCTTGGTTTAGGTATTGGTCTCTGTATCGGCAGTACGGTTTGATAGGGGATTCAAGGACAAAGGTGTCCTTGATTTGGAAATATTTATCAGCAAGGGGAAGGTGGTCCAGGTCCAAGTGAGTAGTAGTAATTGGCCTGACATCCATGGCAATAGGTGCAGACATTCTTAGGTCTTATGGATTTAAGAATGGGGGAAAGTAAATTTTTAGTCTTCGAGGTAACAGAGGTTCAATTCCAGGTGGTTTTTATGCTACTAAAGTTCCCTTTAATTTCAATTTAAGAAATTTTTTAGAGACTGGTTTGGAAATTAACAAGGCTTTAAATGGATTCTAGCTTAAATACCTGAAATTGATGAAAATTGGGTATGGACTAGTTCACTAGTGATTCTGAATGGTTGAAAGGGTTTCAATTAGGTTGGAAGGTAATCTGGGAGCTTTTGGCGTCTTCAGAGTGCAAGTGCACATGGGTTGATAGCTTTCAACGTTCACAGGCAAGTGCATGGAAGTTTGTAGTTAAAAAACGGTAAAACAATGATTTGGGGATTTTTTTGTGGATTTATGTGCAAAATTCAATTTGGTGGGTACGCATGAATAGTAGCGGTTTGTCACGTAGCGAGGTGAATAGTGATAGTTTTGGCGGGTAGCGAGCTGGCAGTAAGTCGTTTGTCAAGGAGCGAGGTGAATAGTGACAGTTTTGGTGGGTAGCGGGCTGGCGGTAAGCAGTTTATTTTGCACAGCCTTTGGGTGCTTGGCGGTATTGGGAGGAGGCCACTCGATTCCATTCATCGGGCACCATGTAGATTTGGGGGCCCAGCGGAAAACAACCCATTTCGGGTGGGTAAAGTTCAAATTTAGGGCCCTTCTGATATCAATGTGAGCCATCAGATGGAGAGGGGGGAGATCGTGTGGTGGTTGGGCGCGGGAGTTGCACAGACGGTAATGGAGGGTCCTGACGGGAAATTAATCTCGATGGTTTTAGTTTAATGAGGAGTTAAGGCAGGGATTAATGCATCGGGCATGATTTGATTGGTTTGACTTTAATTAATCATGGATTGATTAATTATGTCTTTTGTCGAGGTTTGGATATAATATAAAGTTTATGTTTCAAACATAGAGGTAGGGATATTAATATTAAGGGGGTTTAATAAAATATATGGGAAAGGGGTTTTTTTCGGGAATTACCATATAAATAATGTTAATGGTTAATATGAAAATTGCAGGGGATAAATGAAGTGGTGCTTAGCATAATGTATTTTTGTGATTTCATTAGCTTTTTACATAGAGACATTACAACTTAGGCTAAGTGCATTTTGTGGGTTTTTCCATAAAAAAGGGGTATCCATGGGGGTGCTTGCTTTTCCTTAGGAAAATGGTGTTTTAACCTTAGGAAAAGGGATTTATTAGGGGAATATGAATGAATTGAAGGGGTGAATGTTTATGAGGGGTTTTTAGTACTTAAGATTTGTAAGTCATTGGGTCGAGGGTCTGGTCCCTCCAAAAGTCAGAGAAATGCTCTGAGCCCCTTTGACTTTAATATTTTGGGTACTTGAAACTTATTTTGGGAAATTAGTTAAGTAAAAGGTGAAATGAGTGAGGGGAAATTAATCAATTTGACTTTGTGAACTTTATGCCAATCCAATTTCTCATCCATACTTAGAACTTTCATGATGAGGGTGATAAATATGCTTTGATCGAACAATCATCACAATTTTGCAACGTTTCTTCTACTTACCCACCTACTCATCCTACCATTTTTACTTCTCTTTATTAGGATGCAATTGAGCTAGAAAACCCTTATCAAACATTTTTCTTTCTTTTACAATGGTAATCTAACTAAATCTAACCTTATTACATCCAAGGGCTCAGATTAAATAGTTGAGCTCCTTTATTGACTCTACCTATCTACTTATCTGCCAAGATTACACTGTTTGGTCAGATTTTATTCTCTATCTATAAGCATGAAATTGAGAGCATGAAATAGCCAAGTTTAAACATTTTGACTATCATGGAAAGTGGCATAGGTTAAAAACTGCACACAATCATTTATTTTGTACAAAAATTAAATAGTAGTGGCATTTTGACTTACACACTTTCATGGTCTTTTCTTTCTTTGGGTTCATATTTTTCATATTTTTTGACTTTTTTTATTCTTTTTGTCGTTTGATTTTTCTTTTAGGACATACCCTCTTTACATTTTTTTATTTTTTGAATATGGAAAACATTTGAAGAAAGAAAAGGTATGTACATATTATAGGTTTAATCTTAGCTATTCAAAAATTATGACTCCTATTGGTAGAGGAACCTAACAAAGTCCAGTTAAATTAGTTCCAAACTATTTAAGGAACTAATAGTGAGTTAACAGGCAATTGATGCATGCATGCACTCAACTAGTGTACTCCAGTTAACTAAAGATTCCCTCATTAGAAACTCATGCATGTCTATTTTGAGAAATACCTAGTTGAGATTAAAGACAAGGATGGTGTATTATTAGTTGCATGTGTTTTCTTATAAAGAAAATTCATGCATGCAAAAAGAATCATTTCCTTGAAGATTGCGCAGTTCTGACAGTGTGTGAGATCAGAAGTGTTCCACTTGGTGAGGTGAGAATCATCCTAGAGGAACAACGTAAGGACATAGGAGCTTGCAGGGAAGAGACAAAGGCTTGAGAGAAGCCAAGATTTCTTGTGAGCATCTGTGAGTATTGTATTGAGAGTTGGCTAGCTGTGAGAGCTAAGGCTTTGTATAATCTTTGGGCATTTCCACCTTGTATGATAATACACATAGTGGGGTTTTTAGCTCAGGCTTTCCCCAAAGTATTTTCATGTGTATTGTGCATTGATTCTTCTTCTTCTGGTTATATTGTTCAGCTTGATCTTTAAGATTCCGCAAATTGATAGTAGAAGTAGGTTATAGTATTCTGCTTTGATTTATATTGCATTATCGGGTTAACCTACAATAGATTTTCTACAAGATTTGCTATCATCAAAAGAAACCAAAGGGGGATATGAGCAAGAGATGGACTGACAAAAATGGAAGTAAATTTGTTCCCAGCCATAAGAGGAATCATGGCACACACAATAAGGTATTGTATAAAAGTCAAACTAACTAAGATATAAGTAAGAATCAACCCAGATTTAAAGTACCAGGCAAAACCAGAATGAATGAGAAAGATGGCAAAACTGAAGTAGAATTAACTAACACACCACCTGTACAGTCTTAGGGATGTGGAGGCCCGCATTATTGCAAAAAATTCCCACGCCACAAAGGAGCTGATTAGATTTCGCAGATACAAGAAGCATCTATAGTGGGAGAAGTAGCAAGAAGCCTCCCTAAAATTAATGCTGCCCTTAAAGATCATTAGGCAGAATTTCAGCAAACCATGGTTGAATTTGAAGGTAAAATTTTTTACTACCCTGTATCTATTTTAATTGATCCCATATCTACCTTGAGTTACATTAGCCCCAAGATAGTGGAACAATGTAAATTGCGAGCTGTGAAGTTTAAAAATCCCTGGTTAGTACAACTAGCCACGGGAGAAAAAATAAGAGTTTTGGCCAAAGTCAGTAATTTCCCTCTAATATTAGCTAACCAATCCATCATGACAGATCTAAATGTGTTACCCCTGGGGTCATACGACACCCTTAGATGTATGGACTTGTTGGAAAATCATTGGTCCCGTATTAACTGTAAGACTAAAACAATTAATCATCGGGATGAGAAAGGGGAAAGGCAGGAAATTCAAGGTATTCAAAAACCTCTACAAATATGACCTATAACAACCTCTCAATTAGAAAAATGCATTAGAAAAGGCTACCAGGTTTATGCAATAAAAGTAGGTTATGCTGACTCTAAGGATAAATCTGTTTCATTAGAAAATATACCAGTGGTACAAAGTTTTCTGGATGTATTCCCTGAGGAAATCCTGGGCCTACCCCCGAAAAGAGACATGGATTTCACCATTGAGTTAATTCCAAGAGCTACCCCAATTTGCCGAGCCCCTTACCGTATAAGCATACCGAAGATAACTGAATTGAAAATGCAGCTACAAGAGCTTCTTCATAAAAAATATATCTGCTCAAGTGTGTCCCCTTGGGGAGCTCCAGTACTTTTTGTTAAGAAAAAGGATGGAACGTTATGAATGTGCATGGATTACCATGAGAAACAATATGACCATTAAGAATAAATACCCCCTACCCCGTATAGATGTGTTATTTCATTAGATAAAGGGTGAAACCGTATTCTCAAAGATTGATCTCCGCTATGGTTATCTTTAGATCCAGATAAAGGAGGAGGATATAGCAAAAACAACATTTAGAACTCATTATGGACATTATGAGTTGGTAGTGTTGCCTTTTGGGATGACTAATGCCCTAGAAACCTTCATGTGTCTCATGAACAATATATTTCATCAATACTTAGAAAAGGTTGTGTTAATATTTTTTGATGACATATTGATCTATTCTCGGAGCATAGAAGAACATAAGGAGCACCTCCATATTGTTCTACAGGTCCTAAGAGAACACCAGTTTTATGCCAAATACAACAAATGTAACTTCTTTAAGGAAAAAATCCATTACATTGGACATATCATCAGAAAGAATGGAATCACAGTAGATCCAGAGAAAATGAGAACTATCATGGAGTGGTTGGTACCAAAAGATGTAGCTGACATAAGATCATTCATGGGCATAGCTAGATATTATAGGCGATTTGTAGAGGTTTTTTCTAGGGTAGCATATCCTATTACCTCTATGCAAAGAAAGGAAATGCCTTTAGGTGGAAACTTGACTGTCAAAAGAGCTTTGATCAGCTCAAGCATCTCCTTACCACCGCACCCATTTTGAGGATTGTTGATCCCAATAAAGAATATGTGGTTTGCACGGATGCTAGCAAGGAAGGTGTAGGTGGCGTATTAATGCAAGAAGGTAGGGTTGTTGCCTATGAGTCAAGAAAGATTAAAGAGTACGAACAAAAGTATTTGGCATACAACTTAGAACTGACAGCGGTGATTCATGCCTTAAAGATGTGGCAACATTACCTGATGGATAAGAAATTTCTGTTAATGACTGATCATCATAGTCTAACAAACTACTTTAGATACCTACTTTAATGCTACGAAGCTATTTGGGCAGATTTCCTAAGTGAATTCGATTTTGAAATCAAACGTTTGAAGGGAAAGGAAAACCAGGTTGTGGATGCCTTAAGTCAAAAGGTAAATTGTTTATATGAAATTTCCTTCAATGAATCACGAACAATTTTTTATGAGCAAATTTGTGAAACAACCATGCAAGATTCAGTATATAAACATTTATGGCAGCAAGCAAATATTTTGAGTAGCCATCACAACAATTGGGATATGTGGTAAATTCAGAAGAATTGTTGATTTATAGGAAAAGGTTATATGTGCCTAACCAACAGCATCTTAAAAATTTAATTTTAGATGAATATCACAAGATTCCTTATGCAGGCCATTCCAGATACCAGAAAATGATTTCTACCCTGGGAAAGGAATTTTTCTGGCCTAGTATGAAGAAGGAGGTAGCATAATATTTAGCCAAATTTCTGGAGTGCCAACAAATAAAATATGAGCACCAACACCCAGCAGGATTACTCCACCCCCTCCCTATTCCTGAATGGAAATGGGAAACCATATCCATTGATTTCATTATTGGACTGCCTAAGTCAAACAAGAAAAATGACTCCATTATGGTGGTGGTGGACAAATTGAGCAAATCTTCCCATTTCATACCGGTCCATTCAAACTCTAAAGCAGTACAAATTGATAATATCTTTGTGCAAAACATTTTTAAATTACATGGAATACCCAAAATGATCATTTCCGAGCGTGATGTGAAATTTACATTAGCCTTATCAAAGACCCTTTTTGAATGATTGGGCATGCAACTACAGTTTAGTACTACATATCATCCTCAAACAGATGGATAGACGGAGCGAGTAAACCAAGTAGTTGAAGACATGTTGAGGACTTATGTGATGCAACAACCATCAGAATGGGAAGACTACCTACACTTGGTAGAATTCTTCTATAACAATGGATACCAAACCTCTTTATAGATGAGTCCCTTCGAAGTGTTATACAGACATAAGTGTCAAACACCTTTGAGTTGGAGTGGTCCAGAGGACAAGTTGATGTTAGGACCAGATATGTTAGAGGAAATTGATGAGTGCCAGTATTGCAGCAGGATGTTGCAACTCCTGGACTACCAACTTTACTTATCAACCTGGGGTTCGTACAAACTTGGAGGTGACAGTGCTGTCTGCACAAGTAAAAGTGATGGTTCTTCCTGTTGTCACTATTCAGCTCGTGATAGACCACTGGGGTTCCAAGTCAGAATTCTATAAAGTCAGAAGAAGCTTGATTATTTGATGGAAGAAAGGCAAATCTACTTTAAGAGATTTACTCTACTGTAGTAATGGAGAAAGCCAACATGTAATGCTAAACCACACCATACCCTAATTAACCATTTAAGAAGTTATGCTAAGCAAAGATGCTAAATCAACAATAAAAAAATGCTACTATCTAAGCTACAGAAGTAAAAAGCATCAAACAATACTAATGTGCAAGTAACGAAACTAAAGTAACCATGGTTTCACTTTTTTGGTCTTTTTAGGCAAAATCAAGTATGCAAACTAATTGTTCTTGTGGATATGACAAGTGGATTGAAGGTGTTTGAGGATGGATAGAAGGTTTATGAAGTGGTTGGATGGTGTGGAGGGGTCCTAGGAGGCTTTTTTGTGACTTCGTGGAGGTTTCCCATCAATTTGGCCTCAAAAATGGTCGTTTCAGGAAAACCTACACGATGTACTAGAAACCTGCAGGATTACATGAAACCTACAGGATATAGCCGAGAGCTAATTGTGAGGTATTGGAGGTGTTGGGAGGCTTAGGAAAGGTGTGTGATGGTTGGAATGGAGTTTTAGAAGTTCTCAGAGAACTCAAGAGTCAATATCCAAGATAAGAGATGGATAGATTCGCTCAGTGTGTTTAGGATAATTTAAATGAAAAATGATGAAAAACTAGTGAGGGTGATGGTGAAGACACGGGATGGCTAAGGTGGATGAAGTGAAAGGTAGACGCTGGCTATGAAGTCTTGGTCTCCTGCTGAAGCACCTGCTCTACATAAAACATGTTTGTCTTCCAAAAAAGGTAGGCAACAAGATACATTTTCATAAACTAGAAAAGCATGAATCAACTGCCTATATTATGCATGAAGAAAGTTGCTAAAGGGAATGAAAGAATGAGTGAGATCTTATTGCAGAAATGGAAATGGAAAAACATGACAATGAAATCTTCCTTTTAGCATTAACCAAATACTAAAATAAAGACGACAAACTCCAAAGCTCATAAAAGAACTAGAAATCTATGTTTTTGGGGCTGCTGAAGGCTCCCTTCCTCAAGTCATGGTCCCAGAGGGAGGAAGTGAGGCCAAGACACCTACTGACAACCTTGTGGTGATCCTTTTTCTCCTTGCTAACCTGCTACTTGAAACAAGGCACAAATGGAAGCAAACTATCACACAACCAATCTAATCTACACTACTTGTAATGGAAAATCATCTAATAATAAAATTAACAATTAAGGTATGAATCTACACTAAGAATACATGTAAAATAAAGAGGATCCTTGGCTGCTAGGGTTGGGCCCTAACCCAAGAGCTTTAGCCCTCTGAGTTAACTCAGTGTTGGCTCAAAAAAAAACTCATTCTTATTATAAAAGCAACAAATTACATCAAAAAGAACTGTGACAAGTCTTGCAGCTAGAAAATAGAGTAAAGTCTTAAAATGAAAATCTGAATCTTTCTAAGGTCATAGGCCTCTCTACTTATACATCTAAAGTCTCCAATGACTTCCTTAAAATTAGGGAGGCTCAGCTCCCAAACTCGAGATAAACTGGTTCTTTGTCTGTCACTTGCTCGGATGCCTTCTAGTCCTCATGATTTGGTTGTTTGCACTCCAAGCTGATGGAGGAATATTTGAATGGAGGTGTAGTAAATGAGGAGGATTTACCTCCTATAATCCCTCTCCCTTGTCCCATTCGAGTTTTGACCTTGGTCTTAGCCAAAATTCCTTGATTTTCTCCTTTAATCCCGCATTAAATGCACATTAGACCACAAAGAAAAATATCCAACTCTAACTCACCTCATAAACAAAACATAATCAAAAGCATGAAATAAGTTATGAGAATAGTTGGTTTGACTAAGCTAGGAGGTGAATTAATGCCCATATAATTACCCAATGATGAGGGTCATCATCACCTCCCTACTGAAAGTGTTGCTCATCCTCTGAGCAACTTAGTCAATATCCATATCCTTGATGGCTCTTATAGCCTCTCTAACATCCAATGCCTTTGTTGTGGTCTCCTCTTCTTGTTCATAGAAGCCTTCTTTCTTTTCTACCTCTTCCCACTGCCCCTTTTCTTCTTCTTCTTTTCTCCCTTCTAGCATCCCTAAGAGTAGTGGTGGATTTGAATTTTAGGCCTATCCAATTGACCTTCAACCTTTGCATAGATTTCTTATACATAGGCGTCCTGTTGAGTGCCTCTCTCAACCTTTGAGGAGAGTGATATTGTCTTATCTTTAAGCTATATGGCAAGGTGTTCCATCTCCTTAGGCAAGCATGTATACTATGATATCCTAGCAGCCTAAACATGTCCTCAAACTATGAAATTTATTGCTCTTGGGAAACAAGATATCTAGGTGCCATCTGAGGATCATTTGCAATCAAATTATGGGTACTGATGAGGGCCATGTGATTTGATTGTTCAACTCTAATTAAAAGAGGTTCAGTTTTCTCTCTTGCTAATATCCTTTTCATCTTTGCAGCTCTTGACTCCTCATGGTTCATCCATGATGCTAAAGCCATTAATTGTAGATCTCCTAGCTTGGCATTAGGGTCCCATATATCCATGTCTATGAGGGCCATGTTGTGCAAATAAACTTAGCCATTTTGGCCCTTTCCTCTAGTGTACTTTGATCACAAAGATCAATAAAGTGCTTGTAGTCCTAAAATGGCATGGTTCCCCTCTATGATAGTGTCTTAATCTGAAACTATGGCCATTGTTCTTTGAGGTAGGGAGCATAGGATTTATTTAGCATCCTACACTAGATTGCCTCTAAGGAGAGGCTGGCCATACTTGCCAATTGGTTCTCTCTTTCATGCAGCTATCCCCTCAGCCATGCATTTTCTGTCTCTAGTTGATTTCTCATTATAGCTTCTCTGTCCCTCAAGCCACTTAGCTATCTGCCCATTTCTTTGAGTTTCTCTTCCATGTGCCCAATGTCTTCCACCCCCTTTGATTTGGTGATCTACATCCATCGGTGAGTTCTGGCCCTCTCCTTATCAAGCTCAAGGAATAGTGGGATGGAAAATTTTTGAGGTATGACCCTGCCTCCTTCAATAAACTGGTAATAGGAGTCCAAGTTAGCTTGAGAGTTGTGTTCTTTTGTCTTTGGGTCCTCCTTTCTAGCTTCTTGTTTCTCCCCTACCTCCCTTTCCAATTTTTGTGCCTCCTATAGATTCAGCAGAGTATCCTGTAGGACTGTTTTTTCTTCCTGTAGATTTTGTTGTGGATCTTGTAGGATTGCCTTACCCTTTCAAGAAGTTGATATAGTAGTAGGCCTCGTCACATAGGTGATAGGGGACTTAGGGGAAGGCATTTTGTCTTTTTGTGTAGGGGAATCTTCAATCACAATAGGAATTTTGGTTGATGTTTTTAGTTTCCCCTGTCTTATTCTTGTGCTCTTTCTTGTCCTGAAATATAGTGGGGTCTGCCTCTGCCTTTTTCCTTTTTTCTTGATTGGGGTGCTAAGAGCAGTGAGGGAAACTACTTCCTCTCTCTTAGTGGCCTTTGGAGACACCCTAGGTGACTCCTCCTTGTTTTCTATCCCCTCTGTTCTATTTCCTTCTTCTTCTCTGTCTTTCATGTCTTCTTCTTCTTGTAGATATTCATCATCTCTATTGATTTCCTCCTTAATTTCCTCCTCGGTTTATTCATCATCCTCCTTCTCTTCTCCCTCTTCTTCTTCATCTTCATCATGTTCCTCTTTGTCATCTCCTTATTCATCCATATCATCCTCATCTCCTTATGTATCTTCCTCTTCCTATTTTACTTCCTCTTCACTAACAGTAGGACTAACATCATAAGTGAGATCTTTGATGTCATCCTCTATTGGCATGTCTCTAAAAACTGACCATGTTATAGGAGTTTTGAGGTTTTGGAGGGCATTTTTTATGAGGATCCTAATCAGCCCATGGTGAGCTAATTGCTGGGAATTCCCCTCCTTCACTTTGATGCTTCTATGAGTGATTGAAGCATGAAATATGGTATGCCAAGCCTTTGGTGTTTCCGCTCCAAATCTTAATTCTTTAAGGATCCTGAAATGATAGCCATAGACAACACTATACCTACCCTCACATGAGATGTATTTTATTAGTTGGTAGCCTACCTCATTCCATCGATATGGCATACTTTCCATCCTTACTCCATTTTTCTCCTCAATGGGTTCCTCACCTTCTAAAAAGAATTTTCTTTTGGCAACCTGACTATCTCCTTTGTCTTATTTTCTCCATGGTATTCCTAGGGGAAGTGTAGTGACTCTGCTGATGAGCTCAGGGGTGAGATATATAGTGAGGCCCCTTATTACAACAATGGCATGGATTCTGGTGTGTGGAGAGAGCGAGAGGGCAAATTCTTGAGCCACCTCATCATGATACCCTTTGAATTTTTTGAAAAACCCCATCCAATTATGTCTTGTGAACATTTCAAGCACTTGGGGGTATTGTTGGATTCTCACAGTGTTTGTGGGATCTCTCCTATTAAATCCTCCTATAATCTTGCTGGTGAAGCTTGAGGAGAAAAGGAGAGGGTTGAAACCATTTTTCAAATGCAGGAGCAAAACTAGGATGATTGTGTATTTAATTCCCTTCACACAGTTGCTAAATTCACTCAAATTTAGAGTATCATTGGTTCATTTACTTGCAAATGGGATTGTAATTTCATAGTCTACCTCTTTAGACTGTTTGCAATGGCCAACTTCTGTAATATCCCTTCTGAACTCTTCTCTGCCAATCTTGTAGACAGTCTCTATGTATCCTGTAGGAATTCCTATGCATGCTAGTGTAGAAATTCTTGTGCAGTCCTGTAGGAATTCCTGTGCAGTGGAACGATGGAGCATTACTTTCGGTGGGTTGCCTGGGTATGAGAGTGACTTGAGTGAGGGAATTTCGAGGAGGTGAAATGCATGAATGCATGGGAACGATGTTTTATTTCCTCTTATGGTGATTGGGGTGAGGTGGTGTGCTGGAAGCAAAGATACGTTTCCATATTTGGACCATTGGTCCCCACTACCACCTCATAATCAGCTCCCACCTTGTATATCTCTAGTTTAACCGCTTTTTTTCCTACTCCTTCTCTGCCTTTGAATTGACTACAACCATGTGTGAGAGGACACCCGATTGCGCATGTGCTAACTGAACGAAGGTGGCCAAGTTAACTGGCCACCTTTTTGCTTATAAACCATCTATCTCGTAACCCTTACAATTTTTTACTACATGATGCATATGAGAGAGTGAACAGGATACTTACCTATTGTTTCAATGCTATGTTGTAGTTGTCGAAGACTAGAGGTGCTGCTGTGTATATTTGTTGCATGCCATTCTTCTTCCCCCTCTTGTTGTCTGCTAATGACTTCTTTGTTTTTGCAGGTACCTATGGTTGAAGATTTGATGTTGTTGCTCTGGAGCTCCTAGATAATCATCGTGAGGACTTGTTGCTGGTGTGATTGGTATTCTGTGGGATAAGCTGCTAGAGGATTTCCTATAGCTACTTTTCCCTCAGAACTCTTTAAACGGTGAGTGCAGGGATGATGATGGTGGACAAGGTGAGGTGATAGATCATGAAGAGGGTGAATTTTAGGGACCTAACAAGTCCATCATTTGCCTTTGGATTTCTTCCTTTAGGATTTCTGGGTCACTGTAACTCCTATAGGATCATCCTGTAGGTTTCCAGGGGATCCTGTAGGAATACATGGGATCCTGTAGAAAACACAGTCTTTATATAAATTGAAGCAATGGAGCGGAAAAATGACAAAAAAGATTGAGGGATGAATGGGAATGAGTGAAAAAAATAAATATGTGAGTGGCAGGGGTCTCCTTGGGATCCTCTTTTGCTCCTCGACTGTCCTTCTTTCCCACCTGCATATGGAAATTCCATGATTAAAAAAATAATATTATTATTTTTTTTAAACAACTAGGCTACCTCAGAGAGTTTTTCACCCTAGTTGTTTGCCCTGGTTGCCTCAAGAAATGTTTTCACCTAGAGATATTATTATTCTATTTTTGTTTCTGTTTTTTCTCCTTTTTTTGTCACCACTGAGCCGCATCAAGAGGTTTTCAACCCAATGATGGGACTCAAGGGCCTCATGGAGGTTTTCACCTGAGTCCTAATTATTTTTTTGTTTTTATCAGCGATTTGATGAGGGAGGAGCTGGAACTTGCTCTACTATCATCATTGTTTTATTAATATCATCAACAGACTCTTGTTTTGATAAATGTCTCTTGCAAATTTTCAAACGGTGTCCATTAACAAGCAAAGGAATGGCTTCTTCAACTATGGTTCTGATTTACAGTGAACCATTATCATGGCATCTTTCTACAACATAAGGTCCGAGCCATCTTCTCCTTAACTTGCCCTTGAAGTCTTTATACCTAGAATCATATAACAATGCCCAATCACCTTCTTGAAATTGCTTCTCCGTGATATTTTTATCATGCCAGATCTTCCTCTGATGTTGAACTACCTTTATATGTAGGAGGGCCTGCATTCTGAATTCATCCAAACCATTCAATTGGAATAATCTCTCTTTCTGTGCACTGTTAAGAGCCAAATCTAGTTGGGTTGCCATTCTTAATGTGTTATATCCAATTTCAATGGATAGCAAGGCCTTTTTCAAATAGACCAACTCATAGGGTGTGAATCCAGTGGTGGTCTTCCATGTGGTATTATAGGCACAAGTGGCCTCAACTAGTCTTTCTGCCCAATCCTTCTTGTTGCTGCTCACAATCTTGGTTAATATGCCCTCCAGTGCTCTGTTGGTCACCTCCAGTTACCCATTATCTTGTGGATGATAGGGAGTGGAGGTCCTATGCTTGATATTGTGATGGTTGAGCAAGTCGTCTTCAATAATGTTGGAGGTAAACTGGGTGCCTTGGTTTGTGACCAGCTCTCTAGGGTATCCAAATTTGTAGAATACATTCTCTCTTAGGAACCTAGCCACCTTCTCTTCTATTGATGGCTTAATTTCCTTCGTTTCAGCCCACTTAGTCAAATAATCATTGCACACAATAATGTATTTTTTTTCTTTGAAAAAGGTTCAATAGGCCCAATGAAGTCCATGCCCCACTCGTCAAATGGCTAGAAAGTCACTTGAGGTTGCAGAGGCATTTCATCTCTTGGAGTAGGCCTTCTTATCCTCTGGCACTGATCACGCTAACTAGTGTATTGTTTTGCATCCTGATGAAGAGTGGGCCAATAATAGACTGCTTGTAACACTTTGAATGTTGTCCTCTTTGCTTTAAAGTGACCTTCACAAGGCCCATCATGACAGGTCAGAAGGATGTCAAAGACTTCCTTCTCCCTGACACACCTTCTCAAGATTTGATCTGGGCCAAGTTTGAAAAGATTGCCCCTAATACAAGTGAAGGTGGTGCTTTTCTTGACTATATTTCTCTTTTATTTGGAGGAAAAGTTTGGTGGGAATTGTGCTGATACCAAATAGTTTGCTATATTCGCAAACCATGGAGAGAGAAATGAAATAGCAAATAAGTGTTCATTTGGTAACTGGTCATCCACCATTCCTTCTTCACCTACAAGCAAATTTACCGTAGACAGAAAGTTTGCAACAACATTTCCTTACCAGGCTTATCAACAATGGTTAGATCAAACTTTTGTAATAAAAGTAACCATATTATAATTCGAGCATTCGCATCTAGTTTGTTCATTAAATATTTGATTACAGCATGGTCAGTATGCGCAAATGTTTGATACCCTATAATGTAATGCCTGAATTTGTTTAATGAATGCACAATAGCTAGAGTTCCTTTTCAGTCACTGTATAATTTAGTTCAACCTTTGATAAGTTCTTACTGATAAAATAGATAGCATAAGGCAGTTTTTCATCTATCTGACCTAGGGCTGCTCCTATGGCTCTGTGTGAGGCAACAACATGAATATGAAAGGGGAGGGCCCAGTTTGGGCCTCGGAGAATTGGTGTAGTTGTTAACTTATCCTTTAGGATGTCTAAGGCCTCTTGACAAATTTATGATCATATAAACTCAGAATCTTTTGCAAAAAAAGCAAATAAAGGAGAGGCCAACTTGCTGAAGTCTTTTATGAACCTTCGGTAGTATCCAGCTAACCCTAGGAAACTTCTAACATCTCTATGCTTTTGAGTAGGTGGGACCCTTTAGATGATAGCTATTTTTTTTGGGTCCACCTGCATTCCTTGCTGAGTTATTGAATGACCTAGCACGGTCCATGCAGTCATTAAGAATTCACATTTTTCAGGACTAAGAGACAAGTTCATTTCAATGCATTTTTGTAGTACTTTGCCTAGGTTAGACAAGGCTTCTTGAAAATCAAATCCATAAGGGGTAAAATCATCCATATAAATCTCCACCGCATCATGGACTAATTCGGCAAAAATACTCAAGGCCGCTCTCTGGAAAGTGGCAGGATAATTGCATAGGCCAAAACGAAGGACCCTATAGGCCAAAGTACCCCAAGGATAGGTGAATGTGGTCTTATATTGGTCTTCTGGGTAGATATGGATTTGGTTGTACCCACTGAATCCATCTAAGAAAGAGAAAATCCTTTTCCCTCCCAGGCCATCTAGCACTTGATCAATGAAGGGTAAAGGAAAATGATCCTTCTTTGTGGCTTTCTTCAACTCCCTGTAATCGACAAAAATCGTCCACTTACCATTTTTCTTGGGAACTAACACCAAAGGAGAGACCCACTCAATGTCAAAGATAGGCTAAATGAATCCTGCATTTAGCAGTTTTTGCGGTTCTTCTTTTACTATATCTTTAAGAGCTGGATTCATCCTCCTTTGTGGTTTCCAGACTGGCTTGCAACCTTCTTTGATGTATATGTGGTGAGTACACACTGAGGGGTGTACTCCCTTAATTTCTTTGTAACTCCAAGTGAAGGCTTCTAGATTTTTCTTTAACATGTTGCATAGCTTTTCCTCTTCGAGATAAAAAAGAGATGGATTGATTTTCAAGGTAATCTTTGGGCCGAATTCTATGGTTTTGACACGGAGTGGGTTGGAATCGGCCAAGCATAAGTCAATTGGATGATTGTTCTAGTCTCCTTTACTGCTTCTTCTAAGGGTAATGAATTGGGAGTTGGACATTGGAGTAGGTATTCAATTAAGTCATCCTCATATTGATGTCCTCCTCCCATGGTTCCTTCCAAAGCATAAAGTTTGGCGGAATAAACTTCATCTTCTTCCTCCTCCTCCAACCATAAATGTAAGTCATGCTCTAGAGAAGGTTGAGCGGGAGGGTATAGGACTAACTGCTTGGACATATGCCCATTGTTGATGTTCATATTCCCAGTTCTGTAGCTAATGTAAGCATTAGCAGTGGCCAACCATGGCCTCCCAAGGATGAGAGGGTAACCAGTAAGCTTAGCCTTAGGCTGGAGAACTAGGAAATCTACAGGGTACTCGCAAGAGTCAATGGAGACCATCACTGTCAAATGGTCTGCAAGTTGCAGAACTGTTGTGGTCTTCCTCAATGAACCTTGGAGGTTGAGCTTGAGCATGGTGTCCTTGGTCATCACATTAATGGTAGCCCAAAGATCAATCAAAGTGTGTGGGACAATGGTGCCATTGATGTTTACATCTATTTCAGGGCTTCCAAGGTCGAAATATTTTGGACATATTACCTGCCCTAGCATTAAGTCAGATAGCTTCCCAATGACATTAATGGTAGGGGCATCCCTTTTTCACATCCCTAGATGCTTGAAGCATTTCTCCTTAATCAACTTATTTTAAATGGGAACATCTTTTATTGCCTGAAGAAGGGGGATCTTTACACATAGATTTTTCAATTCTCCCAAAAGTTCAGCCTCCTCTGGGGTAGGCTAAAGTGGTCAGGCTAATCCCCTAGGAAAGGGTGGATTTACTTTAAGGTTTCTTTCCTCTCTTTCTTCCTCAACCTCCCTAGGTGGAGGGGGAGGTTGGTTATCCAGGAGAACTCTTCTAGATCTCAGGTTAATCTCATGGATTTCCACAACATAAGCTGGATATTATGTCTCTCCACTATATACTTGCTAAGCCTACCTATTGTTCAGGTTTGTATTTGGTTGGGTAGGATTCTGGGGTTGCTTGGGTGGAGTAGAGTGTAAGAGTTCTGGTTGGGTAGGTGGTGGAGGAAATAGAGCTAGAGCGTTGTTGTATTGGGGCCTCCACCCCTGGAGTGGTGTATTCCACTGAGGTTGTGGTGGAGCATAAGGTTGAAATGACTGGCTGGCTAGCTGGGAATGATACTGAGATGCATAGGACCAAGGAGGGGGTGCATACCAGGAAGAATGAGCAGGGGGTCCCTAAGAAGGTATGGTTGTGGTTTGGTTGGGGTTGTAATATGCGTGGGATGAACCTTGCATGCCCTGCTTGTATGGTCTAGTCCCATGAGGTCTCGTTCGGTTAATGTAGCAAAACTGCCCAGTGACCCCTTCAGCTCATGATATATAGCTTTGAGTCTGGGTAAAGAAGGGCACTTGTCTATGGAGTGGTTTTCTTCACAGACCAAGAAAATTTCAATAGAGTTCAATGGACATTCATTCCTAGGATACCTCCTGGTGCAACCAGGACAAAATATGGCCAAGGCTCTCACTGCTTCCTCCTGCTTCCTTTTAATGTTCATGGTGTCCACTTGCAAGGCAAGGGTTTTCAACATCTCACTTTTGAAATCTTCCAGCATGTTTCCAATTTCACCATTGATGGATGAGTTGGAAGATGATGTACTGGTCATAGGTTGACTACCCCTACCCTTTTTCCAGGCTACCCTAGAATGGTTTCTAAAGAGAGCCTTGATATCCTCATAGGTTATAACAGATATCTCCTCCTGCTAACAAAAGTAAGGTATCCAAAAGATCCTCTCTTACTCCCTAAGTAGGACCAACTTTAGTGACTCAGGGTCAAGTGTGCACCTGGCCTTTTTGTAACTAAGCTGAAATCTTTCTTCGTAGTCTGCTAAGGATTCATCATGGCCTATGGTCATCCAGAAAAATTCTTCTTTTGTATCCTTTGATCGACAGTAGTCTCGATATTTTTTGTTAAAGGCCTGCTACATCTAAACCCAAGTTGTGATGCTATCTCCAAGTAAATCCATGAACCAGCGCAATACTGCATCCTTGAGGGTAGATGGAAATAGTTTTAAATTTTGCTCATCATCTTTATAGCCATAGGTTCGGCATATAGCAACAAACTCAAACAAGAAATTGTCAGGGTCCTATGTGGTCAGACCATGGAAATGAGGTATGGCAGAGAGGCTTATATTTTTCATCTTAGTGTCCTCATTGGTTTCCTTGATGGGGAAGACACTCTCAACTCTCTCTCTATTCCCTTTGTCATTTCGGTTTTTAGTCATTGGTTCAGTAGGAATGGGTTCCTCTTCTTCTTCTTCCCTTGTAGGTTCTTCAAATATGTCAGGTTGCTCACTTAAGGGTTCCTCCCATTCACAACCACTGAAGAAGAGAGAAGGTTGCCTGTTGGATGTAATGGGGGTATTTGGAAAAAATTTCGCTAAGTTGTCCCTATTCCTACGAGGCATCAAAGGAAATATTTTTGGGTTGGTTTTGTATTCTTTTTAAAACTTGGAAAGTAATTGTAGAATTGAAATTGCTGATTGAACGAAAATTATTGACAAAATGAAAAAGCTACTTGTTGAATTGAAATCCTACTTGCAGAATGGAAAGGAAAGCAGATAATGCAAAATGAAACAAAGGAAAGAACTAGATTACTTTTGCAAAAATAAACTAATGCCAGAATATTGAAGACAAGAAATAGAAGAAAAGAAAGCAGTGATCATATTCTACTCAGACACCTCCATGACAATGGTGCCAAAAAGTGATGAGCGCTAGTATTGCAATACAAATGCTCCAACTCCTAGGCTACCCGCTTTACTTATCAACCCGAGGTTCGTACAAACTTGGAGGTGACAGTGCTATATGCACAAGTAAAAGTGATGGTTCTACCTGTTGTCACTGTTCAGCTGGCGAGAGACCACTAGGGTTCCAAGCTAGACTTCAATAGTCATATGAAGCTTGATTCTTTGATGGAAGAAAGGAAAATCTACTCTAAGAGAGTTACTCTACTGCAGTAATGGATTAAGCCAACATGTAATGCTAAACCACACCATACCCTAACTAACCATTTAAGAAGCTATGCTAAGCAGAGATGCTAAATCAACAATAAAAAAATGCTACTATCTAAGTTGCAGAAGTAAAAAGCATCAAACAATACTAATGTGCAAGTAAAGAAACTAAACTAACTACATTTTCACTTTGGTATTTTAGGCAAAATCAAGTACGCAAACTAATTGTTCTTGTGGATTAAAGGTGTTTGAGGATGGCTAGAAGTTTAATGAAGTGGTTGGATGGTGTGGAGGGGTTATAGGAGGATTTTTGTGACTTCCTAGAGGTTTCCCATCAATTTGGCCTCAAAACAAGCCGTTTCAGAAAAACCTACAAGATGTATAAGAAACCTACAGGATGATCTTGTAGGAATTACAGGAAACCTACAAGATACAACTGAGAGCTAATTGTGAGGTGTTGGAGGTGTTGGTAGGCTTAGGAAAGGTGTGTGATGGGTGAAATGGAGTGTTAGAAGACCTATAAGCACTCAAGAGTTAATATCCAAGATAAGAGATGGCTAGATTCGCTCAATGTGTTTAGGAGAATTTCAATGAAAAATGATGAAAAACTAGTGAGGGTGATGGTGATGACAAGGGATGGATAAGGTGGATGAAGTGGAAGGGGGCTACTGGGTATGAAGTTTTGGTCTCCTCCTGAAGCACCTGCTCTACATAAAACATGTGTGTCTTCCAAAAAAATACTATGCAACAAGATACATTTTCATAAACTAGAAAAGCATGAATCAACTGCCAATATTATGCATGAAGAAAGTTGTTGAAGGGAATGAAAGAATGAGTGAGATATTACTGCAGAAATGGACATGGAAAAAGATGACAATGAAATATGCCTTGAAACATTAACCAAATACTGAATTAAAGACAACAAACTCCAAAGCTCATAAAAGAACTAGAAAACTGTGTTTTTGGGGCTGTTGAAGGGTCCCTTCCTCAAGTCATGGTCCCAGATGGAGGAAGTGAGGCCGAGACACCTGCTAAAAACCTTGTGGTGATGTTTTTTCTCCTTGCTAACATGCTACTTGAAAGAAGGCACAAATGGAAGCAAACTATCACACAACCAATCTAATCTACACTACTTGTAATGGAAATGTATCTAATAAGAAAATTAACAATTAAGCTATGAATCTACACGAAGCATACATGTACAATAAAGAGGAGCCTTGATTGCTAGGGTTGGGCCCTAACTGAAGAGCTTCATCCCTCTGAGTTAACTTGGTGCTGGCTCAAGACAAAACTCATTCTTATTACCAAAACAACAAATTACATAAAAAAGAATTGTCACAAGTCTTGCAGCTCAAAAATAGAGTAAAGTTTTACATTGAAAATACAAATCCTACTGAGGTCCTAGGCCTCTATACTTATACATCTGAAGTCTCCAATGATTTCCTTAAAATTAGGGAGGCTCAGCTCCCAAACTTGAGATAAATTGGTGCTTTGTCTCTCACTTGCTCGACTTCCTTCTAGTCCTCATGATTTGGCTGTTTGCACTCCGAGATGATGGAGGAATATTAGAATGGAGGTGTAGTAAATGAGGAGGATTTACCTCCTATAAACCCTCTCCCTTGTCCCATTCGAGTTTTGACCTTGGTCTTTGCCAAAATTCCTTAATTTTCTCCTTTAATCCTGCATTAAATGTACATTAGACCACAAAGCAAAATAGCCAACTCTAACTCACCTCATAAATAAAATATAATCAAAAGCATGTAATAAGTTATGAGAATAGTTGGTTTGACTAAGCTAGGAGGTGAATTAACGCCCATATAATTACCTAATGATGAGGCTCATCAGAAATGGAGGACATGGTGAAAAAGGTACGAGCCAATTTGAAAGTCGTTTAGGATCAAAAAAGAACTTGGCTTATTGGAAAAGAATTTTCTAGGAATTTCATGCAGGTGATCATGTTTACATTCGAGTGCGAGCCAAGAAAAACACCTTGCAATGGACCGGATGTGCTAAACTAGCACCCCGATTTTGTGGGCCTTTCCAAATTTTAGCTAGAATTTTACTGTTGGCTTACCAGCTTGCCTTACCTAGCCACATTCACATGCATAATGTTTTTCATGTTTCTCTACTTAAGAAATACATGTATGATGCTAAGCACATAATCAATTGGCAAGACATTCAGGTAAACTATTCAATAAGTTTCTCTTTTTAAATAGAGATTATTAAACAAGTTGGTCGATAACTTAACTTGCTGGTTGCTATGTATAGGTTGAATCGGAAGGCGAGTTCTTGGTTGAACCTCTAGTTATACTAGATTGGAGAGAAGTAATGCTACAGAAACGAGTTATCATCTAGGTTAAATTGCAATGGTAGCACTATGGGCCGAAAGAGGCCACCTGGGAGGATGAGTAGTTTATGAAGGAGACCTTTCTGGATTTATGTTTACGGAGAAAACATCGGGATGATGTTGCATCTTAGGGGGGGGAAGATGTGATATCCCCCAAGATTGTAACTATTTAAATTACTGCAAACCAAATAGACTATTTATTTTTTTGAGTTATAAAAACTATTTTGTAATTTAATCCGTTTGTTAAAATGAAACATGAGTTATTAGTAAATATTATTTTACTTGTTAATTAGTTAGAAAGATAGTTACCTATCCCTAACTGATTTATTGAGGATTTATTCAAGAAGATCAAGAGAATAAGGGTATCTGAGATCAGGAATTGGAAGAAGGATATGAAGGAGGAAAATATATGTTGATAGGTCAGACAGACCTTCCTGTGGCTACATCTGGTTTGGACCAGATAGCTAAGCTTTTTATATTCAAAGGACGAAGGTTCCTAAATCAGGAACAACTCGGGGGGAGACTGACTATGACAGTAGTATTAATGTTGGGAGGAAAAACAACGAATAGCAGGGTCTAGTGTTGGACCCAGTCTAGCAAATAGAGAATTACAGATAAGTAAAAAACCCTTACAAGTAATTTAAGTAGGAAATCTGATTTGCAGTTTCTAGTTAACCATGCCTCATTATAGTTAAATAAAAAGAAGGTCTGGTAATTTTAATTAATGACCTATGATTGTTGAGAGTTACAGAACATCTTGTATATGATAAGTAGTAGAGAAATGCTAAACTCAGGCATCTTAATTATTAACTTTAAAAACCACTTTCAGTATCTAGTTTAAGTAGTTATATTCTCCAACCCTCATGGTATGTTTAGTGGAATAACAAAAATAATTAAGTTTGACAGAGTTTCGGCAAGTATTTTTGACGAGATTATATATGAAATAAGAAAAGAAATTTTTAGAATACCTATGCCAAGTATACAGTCAATATAAGCATGCAAGTATTACTACTCATAACTATAATTACCAAACCTTTGTATAACCTGGTTTATAATTAAGACCGTAAACCTATCATAAGTAGGGTAAGTGGGAATTTAAACTCTAATGTTCGATATAATAGTTATTAAACAAATAGAGAGATATTTTCCATACTATGCAATAGAGAGAAATGAATAAAAGAATTCGAATTTTGAATATAATAACGACACTTTCCTTCCTCGGTCAATTTTATAACCAACAGATCATTTATGCTAACCAAAGAAAGAGTAAATAAGAGGGACTACAACTCTGCTTACCAGGATTTCTATTTATTTTCTCACATGATCTAAAAAAAACGAAATATACATCTATAAACAAAAGATAAGGAATTCTGGGTCATGACCGACAGGTTCTGGAACCCTAACCTCACCACACATAGGCATTCTACAAAATCTATCTACTCAGGAATAGAATGAATGATGCAAAAATAGCTATTATCATATGAAGCCCTATTTTTTGCTAGCAAAACTCATTGATATATTTAAACAATCAGAAAGTGATAGAGGAAATTGAAAATGTAACTTAGATAACTCTGCAATGCAAAGCCATGGGTAGTGATAATCTCATATCTGAGAATGAAAAGTAAAATAAGTTCAAAGATGGGTTGGGGAGATAACCACCGTGCCCTTAAAAATTATATAGACTTCACCTTAAGAGTCTGACGAGACCTTTGAAAACAAAATACCAGCAACAATCACAAAGTATGTAGCAACATAACCCTCCTAGAACCTCAACTCTCCTGCTATCACAACCTTAAAATATCAAGCTAAGAACAAGCACAAATACCTGGTGGATTTGTCCATATGATAATTCCGCGCCCAGAAAGAGGAGTTGAAACTAGAATCGACGCTGCTCCCAAACCTTGGGCTCCATTAACACCATCTTTCCACCTGAAAGGAAAAAAATAGAGGTAGAAAAACTGTGCATGAAAATCAAATTAAATTCAAAAGAAGTAAAAGAAGAGACTCTATTTAACTATCCTTACCTAGAGATTGAATTGAGGGTAGAAACCCTCCTCCCTTCAGAACACAGGCATGGAAAGAACATCTTGAACCTGCCCAGGAAAAAGTAACCAAAGTTGAGTAAAGACTTGTATAGAGTCTCATGCATATCAACATACTATTCCGCAAAAGATTCAAGTCTGTAGACCTACCATAGCTCGGAACGAAACCCTCCTCTTAGTAGTTTAAACCCTTGTTGGAAAGACAGAAATGGAAGAGTGACATCCAATGCTAGAGGCATAGATATCTGAAACTCCTCTTTGTCGTTCGATCATCTCGAAGACTGAGCACCGTTGATGAGGAGCTCTCTTCAAGGCTGACAGCAAGGCAACACAGTAGGCTAACATGCAATAGGAGTAAATACACCACATCTCGACCGAGTGCCACAACTACAACATTAACACCGTAGATGAGCAGGACTGCCAGAGTGATAAATGTCGCAACTGAGTCATCGGTGGAAGTAAATGACTCAGGTCAAGTCTCGCGATATGATATGCCGGATAAATCAAAATCGCCGGATTAAATTAATATGATCTTGTGTAAACATGTTGGGCTAAAGACAAGCCATTATGTTGTAATATATATACAGTAATGTGTTCCACTATAGCAACCACTTGAAAATGTAAATGTAACAATATAGTTTGGTTTTATATCATATTGCCATTGTGTGTGTGTGTATATATATATATAGTATGTGTAATAAATTTTCAAGTTACAATGGTAAATGTCATTTTTTATTTTATTTTTTGCATGTATAACTAGTAGATGTGTGACATTCCCTCCCATATATATCAAGAGTTAATATATATTATGATATATTAATATATATTATAATATAAAAAATTTAATATTGTATTAATCCAAAGTTATTAAATTTAATAATTGTGATATTATAATATATTAATATAAATATTAGATTTAATAATAATAATAATAATAATCTTTTAATATTAATATTATGATTAATAATGTTTTTTTGCATGGTATTAATAATAATTTGGCCATGGTAATGGGCTCATAGGCTTCACCTAAATAAAACCTCATTTTTGAGTCTTAGTAAGTATAAAGAGGTTTATGGAGTAAATATAAAAAAATATATTTATTTACCATACTTCTGTTGAATTGAGGCTTCTGTGATCCATATCAAGTTTTATGAGAAGATTTTTTGGCGTAAATCACATTATAATACATTTGTTGACACGTTTCGAACCAACGAGTGTGGTTCATCGTAGGACAAGTTTAAGAACCAAATCATGGTTGCATGTTAAATAGAGAGGGAGCAGATCTTCCAATGGGTAAGTTTGGCTATATCAAGCAAGGCAACTAGACTAGACCAACAGCTATATTTGACCATGTTTGACTAGCCAACCGAATTGGACCAACGAATAGATACATGGACTAATATTATATTTAATAATATTATTTAATTATAATAATATTATTAGATAAATAAATATTCAATGTATTAATAGTGTTTAATATATATATTATGAATATTATTAACATAATATTTTTTTAATGTCCTGAATGCTATTTATGAATATTTATTTTAATACTTTTATGTTAGTCATGTTTATTATTTAAGTAAAATGCTAACTATATTTATGTTAATAGTAAAAATAAATATAGAGATTATTAATATTAATAATAATATAGATTTATTATTACTCTTAATGTTGGTAAATATATAACTATAATAATAATATTAGAAAATTAATTATTATTTTATAAATTATATTATTATTAATTTTTATTTTTTTTTTCTGGTAGGTAAGCACCCACAGGGGATTTGAACCAGTGACCTATCACAAGGAGTGCCTTAACAGTGCACCCATTCACTATCAATCCAAAGCCCCATGGGCATTATTATTATTATTATTATTATTATTAATGGTTTGTATAACTTATTAATATAACTTATTAGTTCAATATAAGCTATCTAATGTAAACTTAAACTTTCTAATTAAATATAAATTTTAGATTAGTAACGATCTATAATAGATAATTTTTTAACCCATTAAGTTAGATAATGTATCATCTAACAAATTTAAGGAAAAGAATATAGAGGGAAATTTCCCTAAAATGACTAAAACCGAAGAGCAACTAAAAGAAAGAAAATTCTTCACTTTATTTATAATTTTATTTATTTACCACACCTTCGTAAACATCTTTATATTTTAAATTTATATTGTGTTTATATAAAATAATAATTAAACTCATTTTTAAATAAAGCTCACATTAGATTAAAAATGTTAAACATTACATTCAGATTTACATCTTTATCTGATCTACTCCATAATAAATTGTAGCATCTTTCTATAAGATAAAAATTTACAACTAATTAATAAATAACATTTAATTTATATAAATACGAGATTAAGAAAAAATGAAAAATAGATGTACATTTTCTTTGCAATGCCAGGTATATGCCCCATACCGGATAAATAATTTAAAATATATTTTTAAAAGGAAGAATGAATAAATAAACATAATAAAAAATAAAATCGGACATTAAAATCAGGTATGAGCCCTCCCTTCTTATGGACTAGAATGGGGCCTGGACGTGTAATGTAGCATGAACTGTTATGTGTCCCACACCCATATACTTACCAATCTGATCAACTGGATGCATGTCTAGCTGAAAGCTGTTACGTGCCTCTCTTCCATTTACATACCTGCCTGTCCAGCCGGGTGGTCGCATGGTTCTCTATCCTTAATTCGACTATTGGGTACCTATTTATACTATTTTTGGTTCATCGTACAACTTTCTCTCGGCCTGTCACACTGGGTAGTCTATATCCTACTTCATGCAACAGACTTTCAACTTTGCATACTTATCCAATATCGTCCTGGAATATAAGACCAGATTCTAGCAACCAGTCTCTTTGATAATCTATTGTATATGGCATCTGGGTATTTTGTTTTCGGCTCGAGCGTAATTCGCTAAATGATTCGTGGTTCTCTTCACTCGGTTTATGCTCCAGGTACAACTTTCCACGCTTTGGTCAATTACGAGAGGGTGGTCATGGTTATCTAATTACAACCTTAAGGACTATTTCATCATCTCCAAGCCTTGTTTGATTTCCGAATCAGGATAGGTCGATGGTGGTGCACATTCGAAATATGCTGCTGCTGTATTAGCTGCCCTAGCATTTCTTCCTGTTGCATTTTCTGAGTACAGAGAATGACCTCTGGTTTTCCGATGCCGGTTTCTCATTTGAAATTTTCTCGTTTGTCTTGCTGGCCATGACATCATGAACGCTGCCGTTCCATATCTTGTACATTTATTTTTTGCCGTCTCTTATCTCCACTCTTATTGTACCACGATCTATACTACTGCTCATCTGTAGATCTTCATCATAGATTTTGGTTGTATATTCTAGGCGATTGTCAGAAGGATAGGCTCTGGTGACTGGACACTCTTATCATCGCTCGTCATTCCTTAAATCTCCTGGAACTCGTATCTATGTTCGGCTCAAAATCTTGAATGAGCGGGCTTTTCCCACCTAACCTTCCCTCTTTCCATTAATATTGGAGGTCCTTTGTATGTCAGACAATCTATTGGGATCCACATCTCTGACCAAGTAGTGTCAAGTCTTTAATATGCATGGATGTCCTCTCTGATCTATCTGCTAAGTCAGCCATGGTTCGAGCCACTTTGGAAGCTTAGTCTGCTCTTGCCAGACATGCGCCTTTATCTGACTGGAAAGCTACGCTGGAAGCTGACGTAATTATTCCCTCTATTTCTGAACGATCTCCCCGTGGTGATGGCATGACTAAACTAGCGGAGACATAAACATATCCGTCCTGTTAAAACCTACCCATCTCCTGCTGCGATCAACTTGGATGGCCCTTTACTATTGGACAGAATCATTAGTTTGCAGAAGAGGGCTCTAGTGGGGAGATGGCATTTCCCGTCAATGGAGGATTCGCAAATAAGATCATGGATATCTGCTAAATGGTCTCCACTCCTGGGCTATTCTCCTACCGTTGTTCGCCTCATGAACAACTGGTATAGTTTTCACTTTCTTCGGGTTAAAGACTTGGATCTCATCTTTTCTAAGCCATGGGTTCGAGATAAGAGATTTTTAGCCCTTCACAGATGGTACATCGGATTTGATCCCCTTAGATGTACACCCCAAAACAACTACATCTGGTTAAAACTGTTGGGTCTACCGCTAGAGCTGTGGACTAAAGAATCCATGGAAAAGATTGGAAATGCCATTGGGCGCTTCATTTACGTCGACCCTAGGTGCATTGGAGCTAAAGATAAGCAGGTGGCCTGGATTCTCATAGAAAAGGAATTCCGAGGGGGTTTTCTAGAATCTATTGACTTAATATGGGATCAATCCACTACTCACCAGCATCTAGATTACTGGGGAGTCCCATTTAGATGTTCAACCTGTCACAAGACTGGACACCTTTATCCCCAATGTCCTCGCCGTCCGGTAGGCAAACAAAGGGAAAATATCCATACTGAAAAGGTTTCGAATCAGCCAGGCGAACCAGATTATATGGAAAAAGAATGGCCTAGCCTCGCGGAGGTATATAGGGCTCCTGATTTCACTATGGCTACTTCATCATCGCCGAATGGCTGCTCAAGGGAAAGATCTGCCAGTTTGCTGCACTCTCGATCTCTATCTATGGATCATCCTCAGAGGAACCAACCGTCTTCTACATATAGGCCTCTGTCATCCTCCGGTTCAAAAACCACCTCATTCCATGTAGCTACGTCTCTCTCCCATTCCTCCACCTATGCAACCTGATCCTGACCCTGTTATTCAAATTCCCCCTTCATCCTCTAAACCTCAGGATATAGATCCATGCCCTCCCCGTATCCACTACATCTCCTCATCCCCTCAATCCCCCACATCTCAACTACCTGCCTCATAGAGACCCCCACCTCCTCCTCCCCTCGGTTGAACTTCTGTTTCTGATCTAAAAGGTAAGGCCCCATATATTCCTCCATCGCCGCCATCCCCTCCAACATTGCCTCAAAACTCATTTGACCAGGACATTGACCTCCTTCTCAAACGTGCTTCTCTGAATCTACAGCCACTTATGATCCATCGCCCAAATCGCTCCCCCTCTCCCATCATTAGCCCAAATTCAGCAGGAAATATTACTATTCGGCGAAAGGAGAATCAAGAAAGTAGACACTTTCGGGTTAGGAAGGGAAGACAAGCACTGGCTATTCGAGATCTCTCCCTAATTGATATACTTGTTTCGGAAATTGCAGCTGATGAAATCTCTGACATGAGGCCTCTTAGAGCTAGTCGGCCTTCTGAGGCCCCAAAATGATTGACATACTATCTATGAATATTCGGGGCCTGGGTGTAGAATCAAAATTTTTGGCCCTAAAAATCTTTTTGTCTCATCCAAATCCAAAATGCTTCTTATCTAGGAAACCATGCATGACAATCTAAAAACTATTTCCTATTTCAGGAGGATGCTTCCATCATGGCATATGGTGGCTTCTAGCACTTCGGAATGTTAGGGGGTTTAGCAGTCATATGGGATGCAAAATGGATTAAGGCTGCGGCTTTTCAATGTACAATTGGCATACTTGTTATGGCCCATATTCGGGGTACTTCAACCCCGGTGCACATATTAAATTTATATGCACCATATAAGAATCGATTCCCTTTTTGGAACAATCTGCTATCTTCTAAATTACTTGAAATTGATTCACTGATTATTGGAGGAGACTTTAATTGTACTTTAAGCAATGAAGAAATATGGGGCAATGGCAGGAAATGCGATCCGATGGGGAGGATCATTAGGGAAGCCATGATTCAATATAAATTTATTGACATCATGCCAAAGTGTCGGGGACCTACATGGGATAATGGGAGATCAAATAATTCATTCTTGGCAAAGAAACTAGACAGATTTCTCTTGCATGAAAATCTGATTGAAAAATTTGGTCCCCCATCCATGAATATCATTCCATCTTTTATATCAGATCATCGGCCTATTTCTATCCATTGGAATCAGGTTGGATGCAGGTTTGGATACCCTTTCAAATTCAATCGAACATGGATGTCTGATGAGAGCTTCAACATATTTATAAATGATACATGGAAGGCCGCTAATGAGCAGCATAATAACCAGTCCCAGAATTTTCTTAACAGGATGCAATCTCTTTGGGAAAAAGTCAAAAAGTGGCAGAAGGAGAAATCGGCCTCCAACAAAAAGGAACTGAAGGATATTTGCAGGAAATTAGAGCTTTTATCAACACTCTTTAAATTCCCAGACATGTCGTCGTCCACTAGAAAAAATATCTGGGAATTAGAAAAAAGAAAACAAAAGATTTTGGAGGCTGAAGAGGTAACATGGAGGTTAAAGAGCCGAGCATTATGGCTTAAATATGGAGATAAAAATATGAAATTTTTTCACAGGTTTGCAAACAAGAGAAGGGAAACAAATACTATCTGGGAAATCAAAGATGAGGATGGAAACATTCATACCACTCAGGATGCCATATCTCGACAAGCTATGATTTTTTTCAAAAAGGCATACAGCAAGAACTCTATTTGTGACATTGAAGACATTATATGGGGAATAGAACCATATCCCAATACGTTCAATGGTAATCAAAACAATGCTTATATGCTGAAGTTACTGAGGAGGAATTAATGACAACTATGAAATCATTCCAGAAAGACAAGTGCCCGGGACCAGACGGGTGGTCCATTGATTTCTTCATCCACTTCTTTGACATATTTAAGACAGACATCCTAAATATGGTTGAGGAATCGAGACTCCAGGGCGTCATAAGCCAAAGGATTTCATCTACTTACATCGCTCTAATCCCCAAGAAGAAGCTCTCATCCTCATTTTCTGACTATCGGCCTATATCTTTGTGCAATGTATTATATAAAATCATATCAAAGATTATTGCAACCCGTATAAGGAACACTTTATCTCTGCATCTGTCTCAAGAGCAACACGGGTTTTTAAAAGACAGGAATATATTAGATGCGGTAGCCCTCACCCAAAAATGCTTACATTCTATGCACAACAGGAGAATTGAGGCAGCTCTGTTGAAAATCGATCTCAAAAGGGCTTATGATTGCGTGAACTGGGGCTTCTTACGATGCTTACTGGCTAGGATTGGCCTTGAGATTAGATGCATTAGATGGATCATGGCCTGCATGGTGGAGGTCAACTATGCAATCCTCATAAATGGAATCCCGACCCCATTCTTCAAAGCGGCCAGGGGCTTACGTCAACGCTGCTATCTGTCGCCTCTTCTCTTCATATTAACCATGGATTCATTAAGCCTCCATATTAAGGAAGCGATTCAACAAAACAGATTCAAGCCCCTCCCCATAAGCAGGAATATCTATATCTCACACAATTTCTTTGTCGACGATATCCTAATATCAGCGCTGCTGTGCAGAACTTCATGGTTAAGTCTTCATGTGATATTGGAGAGATTTCAGAAAGCAACTGGCATGTTTATTAATGATATAAAATCCTCCTTTCATGTAGAAAACTTAAATGGAGATCTCATTACATTTCTATCAGAGATTTTTAATATTAAAGCATATCCCATTCGAAACGGATTGAAATATTTGGGTTTTAATTTGAAACCCGTGGGATACAGAGTAACGGACTGGTCATGGATTCCGGATCATTTCTACAAGAAAATAGCTGCTTGGGAATTCAAATGCTTATCTTTAGGAGGCCGAACCATCCTGACTCAATCTGTGCTGACACAAATCATGGTTTATTGGGCGCACCTATACTTTATACCTTCAGCTATCATCAACTGTCTCAACAGAACGATTGCCAACTTCATATGGGGAGGACAGAAGGACAAGAAAAAATTCCACTTGACTAAGATATCAAAGCTGAGTCGGCCAAAAAAGATGGGAGGATGGGGTTTATTAGATCTGCAATTCTTTAGAAGAGCCCTTCTTTGCAAAACCATGTGGAAAGCGATTATGGGAACATCTATCTGGAGCAGGGTCATAAGAGCCAAATATATGAACAATCAGGACATGACTTTTTGGATCAGACAACGACAAATTGGATCCTCAAATGGCTCTGCGATATGGAGAGGATTTCAGAAAATGGAGCCATTCTTCAGGAAAAACTTAATTTGGAAATTCCAGACTGGATCTAAAATAATGATTGGCATAGATGATTTTGCAGGTGCGGAAGAAATTTTTTTTTTCACTACCCAGTTGTTGAGAGCATTACACAACAGGGGTCTTTTTCTATGGGCCAACGTCATCCAAAAATGGGAAGGAGCAGTCCCAATATGGAAACCCGCCTCAGAAATACAACTCGATGGCGCACTGGCAACTCAATGGAATTCCATCATTCAATCTATCCGCGCGAGGGGCATTTTTCGTTCAACGGACAACGATTTCCTCATATGGAAAGGTCTCGGTGGCACTACAGCTGTTCAGGCAAATCAGATTTATTTACAATTACTGTATTCAGCACCCGACCCACCTGATAATATATTTCCAGCTGTTTTTTGGAAAACAGGATGTTCCATAAAAATCATTATTTTCGCATGGCTGGTCTTTTATGACAGGAACCTCACTTGGGAGAATCTCCAAAAGAGGAAATGGCATGGTCCAACCATATGCCCCATATGTAGGTCTAATACTGAAAACAATTTGCACATTTTTCTGCAATGTCCGCAATCTCAGGTAATTTGGCAGAACATAGCTGATCATTTCGGTTTCGCACCCCTCATTGCTCCTTCAATCACCGAAGCTTTCACAGGATGGAGCAATTTGCAAACAGAGAGGAGGCCTATTCCACTTTTAACAATATGGGCCATATGGAAGTGGCGCAACAGGATATTATTTAATTCTATAAGGGATCCACAATCTACAGTTTTCGAATATATCCTCCGCTTATATAATGAAAATGGACGACCGAGCCAATCCAAAATCAAGCATGGGAAAATGAAGCAGTGCATGGATGCTACGGTCTATCCCTGTGCCTATTTCGACGGTGCTGCCCAACATGGCACATGTGCCTGTGGAGTTTTCATCATCATTGAGGAAGGACAAGTCTATGATATTCATTGGAATGGAGGAGCTGGAACAAATAATAAAGCAGAAGTTATGGCTCTGGCGGGACTTCTATCGATATGTGACTTCCTTGGTTTACAAAAACTGCATATATTTGGGGACTCGAAAGTGATTATTGAGCACGTCCTATCTAAACATACCATAAGGAACATACACCTCTCAGGATGGCTGAACAGGGTGGAGGCCATGTGGAGGATCAGGAAGGACTACATCATTTCTCACATCACCAGGGATAAAAATCAGAGGGCAGATGCTCTATCAAAGCAGGGTCTATCAGCTCCACTGGGAATATGGAGGATGCAAATAACAGTGGACAATATTTCTCATCAGATCCAGGACTTTTCTATACCGGGTACATAATTTTCCATAATGAGATCCTCATCTGGTATGTTCTTTCTTTTTTCCACAATTATTGACTCCTATGAATGATTTTTGAACTATACATATCTTGACACATAGGACCAACAAGTGAACAAGTTTAATAGGCATAGATGTTAATAGTAATATCTCTCTATTTGTCCTAACCTTTCATGTTCTGATATAACTATATAAATACAGTTCTATCCAGGTGATAATGATCCTTAATCATAACTACTTGATGGTCCCCATATGAATACTGTAATTTTTGATATGCTGTACATTTCGAGGATATGAATATAATAGAAATATAATGCTTTTTTTCTTGCTGGAAAAAAAATAATTTAAAATATGCATTTTGAAAGGAAGAATGAATAAATAAATATAATAAGAAATAAAATCTAACAATTAACAATTAAAATGTGACAATTTCGTCAACGGTGGATGTAGAGTACGAGGGAATGTGCCTCTGAACACGATAAATAATTAAAAATATATGTTTAAGAAGAAAGAATGAATAAATAAACTTAATAAATATTAAAATCTAATCAATCACTAAAATGTTTACGGCATTTCCGTAAACTGGAAGTGCTTGTAGAAGTTTATTAATATGTATATACCTTAAAGAGTATGATTCAATTGTAAACGTACAGATGCAACTTTATATGAGACAAAATAAAGAACCAACATGTTCGGTAAACTGTAAATGCTTCTAGAAGTTTATTAATGTAACATTCCCCGTGAAAAGTTAATGTTACTAAATAGTAAAAGTAATTATGAACAAAGACTTTATTTGAAAAGTATATATAACTCTGTTATTATTTTTATGTTAATCAAAAACAATTGTGTTAGTACTATTTGAACTGAGCTTATGATTAATCATGGTTAGTAACTGTGGAATCAGTTACAATGGAACCCTAACTACCTTCAGGAGGTAGTTGAGACCCCAGAGGAAAAAGGGGGAATTGCCAAGTCTGGTTAGGATCAGATGGCAGAGAAGAAAGAAAATGTTCATGCTATGTCTGGTTAGGATCAGATGGCATTAAGGAAAGGAATTTTCCTATGTACGCTATGTCTGGTTAGGATCAGATAGCGTTTACTGGCGAGACCAGTGTAATTGTAGTCGAGAGGACCTACAAGTGCTTGGGGGTGGAAGATTAAAGAGGAACTCTTCCTACGGACGGGTGGATTGACAAGCATTACAAATAGGTTTGGCAGATAAGCAAGTATGGCTTACTACTTATACATCTGTTAAAATGTTTCCTGTACTGTACTGTACTGAGAAAAGTGAAATAAGCTGACAGTTATCTGCCTATTCTTCTTAAACAGTATTATGAAAACAATTATTGCATGCTGTGTGAATTATAGAAAACATATTCGAGTGTAGAACCGGAACTGAATATACAATCTGAAGGAAGAACACTAATGTCTATATGAAAGACAACAACAGAACCTAAGTTTGCATGGTTCTTAAAGAAATAACAGAAAAACACGATAAAGGGTTTATAATAACCTCGGTAGCAGCATAAATGACCTATCAAGAAATGGTATAGTAAGAACCCTCATTCATATGTAAAAGCAAGAAAATATACAGACATTTAGAAAAGCAAGAAATGTACAGGCGCTCTCTGCTGTAATGAATGGTAGTAAAATCCTGATACACTATGTATATATTCATGAGTGAATCTAGAGAGCCTCGTGGCCCAGCAAAAGTAAAAGAACAAACTGTGCATTACGCTTAATCCACAAGGGAATATCAACAGAGAACAAATACGATATGATTTCCATACTAATGAAACTGAGCAAGTAAACTACGACCTCGTACAAGTATGGAAAAGGGGAAAAACCTTAACCTCGGCCGGCGAAAACATGAAACGAAACCGGAGACCGTTAATAAAGACTGGTTAAACACTTCGGCATGCTGTTACAGTCGCACAGTGGTGTTGCATGGCACAAAAATACAAACATGTGTATATCTAAGGTAAACCCATAAAAGTACAACACATTCTAATACCCTGAAAAGAACCAACAACTGCATTATATAAGTATAAGCACATAGTCGAGTTAGCCCGCAACTCTGTTTAGGAACAGTTGCCTTGTCCGCCTTAAACCGGACGCAAAACCAAAAGAAAACCTTTGAAATCTAAACTTAAAAGCGTATATGACCTCGACATTTGAAGAGATGGTCATGCAGTCAATTTAATTAGAAAGAAACATTAAAAATCCTGAACATTAAGTCTGTATATATATAGCCGTGGCCAAGAAGGCGAATAAACAAAAGAAGAACATTGTACATATAGCTGAAATCTATTGAATCTCTCGTGCTCTTCCTCTCTAAGGCATTTTAATGAAATAACCAGGGAATCAACCCTCATGTTCAGTATTAAAGCTTAAACATCATACTGCCTGAGTACAAACCAGAACAGGCTTCAAAAATAAACAACTATACATATCAGAGGGTTACGGCCATGCATGAAATGCTTAGCCTGTATCTTTCCCTAACCAAAGACTATCATCTAAAACAAGGATAGAAGCCCCGAATTGATAAAGGGACCCCAGGCCGCGGTGGTGCTACCCGGCATTCCTGTCAAAGTAATATAAACGCTCAGCTGTTACCCTGAACAGATGCAACAAATGAAGTTAGGTGGCATTCGAGCCTACCGGTGATCCGGACAGCAGATAGAGCGAAGGGTTTCCTATCCTCGATAAGGAATAATCACCGGTTACCTGCACACCTGAGTCAAGCTAGGAAATCGAGAGCTCAGGTTAAATGATGAAATACCATAACAAAATAAGGACTGATACAGACGGTAGCAAGAAAAGGGAACGACCTCATACCTGTTTATTCCAGTGTGAAAGAGGAACAGAACTGAAGTTTAGAGCTGAACGAAGTTGCATAAGCATTAGACAGGCGAATCGCCATAGCTCTGCGACACACTGTCGCAACGAAATGAGAAACAAAATGAGTTGAACAGAAGCACACATAAACTATATGCTATACCATGCTTACCGACTGGTGGCAAGATCTCAACCCTCGATCTGCAGAGAGGTTCGTCCACCGTTCGATGGCCGGTTAGGGTCGATGGGATTCGGGCGCGAAATTGGTATGCCCGAGGTGACAGGCCCGTAGGTGCTTGGAGCACCGGGCGCACATGGCCTCACGCCATCTAGCCCTTGATCTTTCCAAATGGACGATGCTGCCTCGTCACCGAAGTCAAGGCCGGACACAACGTAAAACTTACAGATGTCTCGGGATTTAAACCAGTACACGATAGCAGCTACCATAAATTCGCTTCTAAGGACTGACAGTCCCATTGGAATGTGCACATAAACCCGTTACATACTTTGAAACATTATATATGCTTTGAAATATATTGATTGTGATTCTCCACGATGAACCTTAGGATTATGATGTATAAAAGGAATATATATATATCAACTGAGTGAAAAACATATGTATAGATATTCGAACAGTCATGACTACTACATTTGTTATGAGACTGTATTCATAAGGTTAATAAAGTAGAATGCATGTATGTGTTAATATATGCGGTTAATCGCCATAAAAAAAATTTTACTCCATATGTGTGCGTGACAATTTGGTATCAGAGCCAAAGGTTTACAACTCTGTGACCTTTGGGAAAATTTCAAAATTACAGTAACATAATATAAATAGCATCATGATGAAAGTTCAGATTATGCTAAAAGTAAATTATATCTGTTTAATGAGTGATTCTTAAGCAGGTAGTAGCAGGATGAGGAGAGCAATTAGCGCCCCTCATGGAAATTTGGGTCAACCCGAAAATGTGGGACAACCTCAGGGACATCCTGAGTTTTGGGTGCAACTGGGAGCAGAAGGCCGCAATACTGATTCGACGCTAATGAGGACAGTTTAGGAAATGAAAGATGAAATGGCCCGTTTGCGTGCGGATAACGCAAGGTTAAATGTGGAACAGGAGAGGATCCTGAAAAGTTTATCCGATAAGCAACATCAACAGCAGTCACATCCGAGGCCTGAACAGCCACGAGTATCAGATGAACACAGTTTTCACACTGAACCAGAGGATGCGGAAGACAGAGTAGAGACGCGGGGAGAGAAGTCTGTCAATGCTTCTGATTACCAGACTCCAAAAAGACCACGGATGGAACTGCAAGGGGAGTTTCGGAAAATTAAACCACCTCATTTCGATGGGGAATCAGAAGAAGTTGCAGAGGCGTGGTTAATTAATATGAATAAGTATTTTCAAGTGTATGAATATGATCATCATCTTAAGGCAAGGCTGGCTATATTCCAGCTGCAGGCCAAAGCCACGCTATGGTGGGAGGAGGTCAAGATGGTGCGGGGAGTGAGTGAACAAGATGTGACATGGGAAATGTTTCAGAGATATTTCAAGGAGAAGTATCTGACAGAACGCTTTTATGATGAAAAAGCGCGAGAATTTCATGATCTGCGGCTTGGACAACAGACCATTGACGAGTTCGTAACTAAATTCAAATCCCTGCTTCGTTACGTGCCCTATATTCGTGAGGAGAAGGCTAAGGTACAAATATTTGTTAGTAGCTTACCTCTGACAATGCGAGAAAGGATAGAGTTCAATAATCTGAGGACGATGGATGAAGCAATTCGGAAGGCAAGATTATGTTATCAGCAAAACAAATCAAAAGGAGAAAATTCTGGGAAGCGTTGGACAGATAAGCGGGGCAGTAAAATGCCTATGGGAAGTAAGGGAGCACGCAGCAGTTTTCAAAAAGGATTCTCGAAAGGAGCCAATACTAAAAATCCAACTAAAAATCAGAATAGATTCAAGCCTCCTGCAGAATCCAAGTATAGTGAACAGCAAGTTAGATTGGACAATGAAGGCTCAGCTCGGCCACCTGTTCAGTGTTGGGGTTGTGGCGGACCCCATTATATTATAAATTGCCCTCATCGGAAGGACAGCGATCAGTTGTCCCAGATCTATGAAGCTTCGACAGTAGGAGATGTGGCTCAATCCATACCCAGAATCAATGCAGCATTGGAGGATCGACAAGCTGATTACCAGCCAACAATGATAGAGTTTGAAGGTAAGATCTTTGATCGACCTGTTTCTATTTTAGTAGATCCCGGAGCTACTTTAAGCTATATAAGTCCCAAAGTTGTGGAAAGTTGTGGTTTGCAAACTACCAAATTTAAAAGTCCTTGGCTAGTACAGCTGGCCACTGGAGCCAAAAGACAAGTACTAACTAAAGTCAGCAACTGTCCATTAAGGTTAGCTGGTCAAACAATAACAACTGAATTAAACGTACTCCCTCTTGGTTCCTATGATGTGCTGATAGGAATGGATTGGTTGGAACGGCGATGGTCTGTAATTAATTGTAAAACGAAAACAGTTTCTTACCGAGATGAACTGGGTGTGGGAAAAGAGATTCAAGGCATCCAGGAACCAGTACAGATTCGGCCGATCACGGCCTCACAGCTGGTCAAATGCATCCGAAAGAAATCCCAGATTTATGCAGTACAAGTGGGGTATGCAGATTCTGTGGATAAGGCTGAAATTGTTGAAAATATACCAGTAGTGCAAGATTTTGCAGATGTATTTCCTGAAGAAATTCTGGGGCTGTCGCCTAAAATGGATTTAGACTTCACCATTGAGCTGGTACCCGGAGCAGCCCCAGTGTCCCGGGCACCCTATCGGATGAGTGTGCCCGAGTTAACTGAGCTAAAAATGCAACTGCAAGAGCTGTTGGATAAGAAGTATATCCATCCTAGTGTATCTCCTTGGGGAGCACCTGTGTTATTTGTAAGGAAAAAGGATGGAACTCTGCGTACGTGTATAGATTATAGACAGCTGAACAAGCTGACTGTGAAAAACAAATACCCCTTACCCCGCATTGATGAGCTGTTTGATCAGGTGAAGGGAGCGACAATCTTCTCCAAGATTGATTTAAGGTCTGGTTACCATCAAATCAGAATCAAAGATGAGGACATAGCCAAGACAACTTTTCGTACTCGTTACGGACACTACGAGTTTGTGGTACTGCCTTTTGGATTAACTAATGCACCTGCAACATTCATGTGTTTGATGAGTGTATTTCATCAATACCTAGACAAATTTGTATTGATCTTCATTGATGATATACTTATATACTCCCGGAATATCAAGGAGCATGAGGAACATTTGAGGATAGTGTTACAGACATTACGGGAGCATCAGTTATATGGAAAATTCAGCAAATGTGATTTTTATAAAGAACAGATCCAGTATTTGGGCCACATTATTACGAAGGAAGGTATAGCTGTGGACCCTGAAAAGATTAAAACTATAATGGAATGGCCTACACCCAAGGATGTAGCAGATATTCGATCTTTCATGGGGCTGGCTGGATATTACCGACGGTTTGTAGAAGGTTTTTCTAGAGTTGCCTACCCTATTACCTCCTTGCAAAAGAAGGGAAAAGTGTTTAAATGGACAGCAGACTGTCAGCGGAGTTTCGAACAGCTTAAACATTTACTTACCACAGCACCTGTGTTGTGTGCGGCAGATCCCGAAAAGGAGTATGTAGTTTGTACAGATACCAGTAAGGAGGGCGTGGGTGGAGTGCTAATGCAGGAAGGTAAAGTGATTGCCTATGAATCCAGAAAGTTAAAAGAACATGAGCAGAAATATTCTGCCTATGATCTGGAATTAACCGCTGTGATCCATGCTTTGAAGATGTGGCACCATTATTTAGTAGGAAGGAAATTTTTGTTAATGACGGATCACCACAGCTTGACTAGTTACTTTAGTCAACCCACTTTAAACGCAAGACAAGCAAGATGGGTGGACTTTTAGGGAAATTTCGATTTCGAAATTAAACACTTAAAGGGAAAGGAGAACAGAGTAGCTGATGCACTGAGTCGAAAAGTGCATTGCATTTATGAGATTGGTATTAGTCAAGGGTGGTCCACTCTTGACAAAGAGATTGAGGAGGCTGCAGCGCAAGATCAGATTTATTTGCAAAAGAAGCATTTGGTGCAGAATTCAGACACCCGTTCAATACAACAAGGTTACACCTTGAATGCAGCCGGAATTTTGTGCTACCAAAAGAAGATTTATATACCCAATCAGGGTGGTATTAAAGAAAAGATTCTGGATGAAACTCATAGAAGTCCTTATGCAGGACATCCTGGTTACCAGAAATTAACCACCTCGCTAAGGAAGGAGTATTACTGGCCAGGCATGAAGAAGGATGTATTAGAATACCTGGCGCGCTGTTTGGAGTGTCAACAGGTGAATGCTGAACATCAGCACCCTGCAGGATTACTACAGCCAATACCCATACCAGAATGGAAATGGGAGACCATAACCATGGACTTTATTACCGGTTTGCCGAAATCCAAAAAGAACAATGATTCTATAATGGTGGTAGTGGATAAACTCAGCAAGTCAGCTCACTTTATACCGGTTCAATCCACTTATCGTGCAGCTCAAATCGCAAACATTTTTATGCAAAACATATTTAAACTTCATGGGCTGCCGAAAGTAATAATATCTGATCGTGATGTTAAGTTTACCTCAGCTTTTTGGAGGACCTTATTTGAAGGTCTAGGAACTCAATTGAGCTTCAGCACCGCATATCATCCGCAAACTGACGGACAGACTGAGCGAGTGAATCAAGTAGTGGAGGACATGCTGAGGTCTTATGTGATGCAGCAACCTACGCGATGGGAGGAGTATTTACACCTAGTGGAATTCGCCTATAACAATGGCTATCACTCATCCTTGAAGATGAGCCCATTTGAAGTACTTTACGGCCGGAAATGCCGCACACCCTCCAGTTGGGGTGGACCGGAGGACAAATTCTTGCTGGGTCCTATGATGTTGGAAGAAATGGAAGTTATGGTGAAAAAATTTAGAGCTAATCTAAAGATGGCACAGGACAGGCAGAAGAATTTTGCAGATCGGAAGAGAACATTTAGAGAGTACTAAGTGGGTGAACATGTGTACATCAGAATTCGAGCTAGGAAAAGTACCCTCCAATGGAATGCTTGTGCCAAATTGGCACCGCGTTTTTGTGGACCATTCCAAATTCTGGCACGGGTAGGGCCGGTAGCTTATCAGCTCGCCCTACCCAGCCATATTCGGGTTCATAATGTCTTCCATGTATCAGTTTTAAAGAAATATGTGTATGACCCTAGGCATATAATAAGTTGGCAGGACATTCAGGTAAGGGAAGACTGTTATATAATGTAAACCTAAAATAGAATACTAGTAAGCAGCTGACTTGATTGTCATGTGTTTCAGGTGGAACCGGAAGGAGAGTTCCTGGTCGAACCAGTGAACATATTAGATCGGAGAAGAGTCGAGCTGCGGAAAAGGGTCATCAGCCAGGTTAAACTGCAGTGGCAGCACTTTGGGCCTGAAGAGGCCACCTGCGAGGATGAACAAATGATAAGGGATACTTATCCCAGTCTGTTTTTGGATGAACATCAACATCGGGACGATGTAGACTTTCAGGAGGGGGAGATGTAACATTCCCCGTGAAAAGTTAATGTTAGTAAATAGTAAAAGTAATTATGAACAAAGACTTTATTTGAAAAGTATATATAACTCTGTTATTAATTTTATGTTAATCAAAAACAATTGTGTTAGTACTATTTGAACTGAGCTTATGATTAATCATGGTTAGCAACTGTGGAATCAGTTACGATGGAACCCTAACTACCTTCAGGAGGTAGTTGAGACCCCAGAGGAAAAAGGGGGAATTGCCAAGTCTGGTTAGGATCAGATGGCAGAGAAGAAAGAAAATGTTCATGCTATGTCTGGTTAGGATCAGATGGCATTAAGGAAAGGAATTTTCCTGTGTACGCTATGTCTGGTTAGGATTTGATAGTGTTTACTGGCAAGACCAGTGTAATTGCAGTCGAGAGGACCTGCAAGTGCTTGGGGGTGGAAGATTAAAGAGGAACTCTTCCTACGGACGGGTGGATTGACAAGCATTACAAATAGGTTTGGCAGATAAGCAGGTATGGCTTACTACTTATACATCTGTTAAAATGTTTCTTGTACTGTACTGTACTGAGAAAAGTGAAATAAGCTGACAGTTATCTGCCTATTCTTCTTAAACAGTATTATGAAAACAATTATTGCATGCTGTGTGAATTATAGAAAACATATTCGAGTGTAGAACCGGAACTGAATATACAATCTGAAGGAAGAACACTAATGTCTGTATGAAAGACAACAACAGAACCTAAGTTTGCATGGTTCTTAAAGAAATAACAGAAAAACACGATAAAGGGTTTATAATAACCTCGGTAGCAGCATAAATGACCTATCAAGAAATGGTATAGTAAGAACCCTCATTCATATGTAAAAGCAAGAAAATATACAGACATTTAGAAAAGCAAGAAATGTACAGGCGCTCTCTGCTGTAATGAATGGTAGTAAAACCCTGATACACTATGTATATATTCATGAGTGAATCTAGAGAGCCTCGTGGCCCAGCAAAAGTAAAAGAACAAACTGTGCATTACGCTTAATCCACAAGGGAATATCAACAGAGAACAAATACGATATGATTTCCATACTAATGAAACTGAGCAAGTAAACTACGACCTCGTACAAGTATGGAAAAGGGGAAAGACCTTAACCTCAGCCGGCGAAAACATGAAACGAAACCGGAGACCGTTAATAAAGACTGGTTAAACACTTCGGCATGCTGTTACAGTCGCACAGTGGTGTTGCATGGCACAAAAATACAAACATGTGTATATCTAAGGTAAACCCATAAAAGTACAACGCATTCTAATACCCTGAAAAGAACCAACAACTGCATTATATAAGTATAAGCACATAGTCGAGTTAGCCCGCAACTCTGTTTAGGAACAGTTGCCTTGTCCGCCTTAAACCGGACGCAAAACCAAAAGAAAACCTTTGAAATCTAAACTTAAAAGCATATATGACCTCGACATTTGAAGAGATGGTCATGCAGTCAATTTAATTAGAAAGAAACATTAAAAATCCTAAACATTAAGTCTGAATATATATAGTCGTGGCCAAGAAGGCGAATAAACAAAAGAAGAACATTGTACATATAGCTGAAATCTATTGAATCTCTCCTGCTCTTCCTCTCTAAGGCATTTTAATGAAATAACCAGGGAATCAACCCTCATGTTCAGTATTAAAGCTTAAACATCGTACTGTCTGAGTACAAACCAGAACAGGCTTCAGAAATAAACAACTATACATATCAGAGGGTTACGACCATGCATGAAATGCTTAGCCTGTATCTTTCCCTAACCAAAGACTATCATCTAAAACAAGGATAGAAGCCCCGAATTGATAAAGGGACCCCAGGCCGCGGTGGTGCTACCCGACATTCCTGTCAAAGTAATATAAACGCTCAGCTGTTACCCTGAACAGATGTAACAAATGAAGTTAAGTTAGGTGGCATTCGAGCCTACCTGTGATCCAGACAGCAGATAGAGCGAAGGGTTCCCTATCCTCGATAAGGAATAATCACCGGTTACCTGCACACCTGAGTCAAGCCAGGAAATCGAGAGCTCAGGTTAAATGATGAAATACCATAACAAAATAAGGACTGATACAGACGGTAGCAAGAAAAGGGAACGACCTCATACCTGTTTATTCCAGTGTGAAAGAGGAACAGAACTGAAGTTTAGAGCTGAACGAAGTTGCATAAGCATTGGACAGGCGAATCGCCATAGCTCTGCGACACACCGTCGCAACGAAATGAGAAACAAAATGAGTTGAACAGAAGCACACATAAACTATATGCTATACCGTGCTTACCGACTGGTGGCAAGATCTCAACCCTCGATCTGTAGAGAGGTTCGTCCACCGTTCGATGGCCGGTTAGGGTCGATGGGATCCGGGCGTGAAATTGGTATGCCCGAGGTGACAGGTCCGTAGGTGCTTGGAGCACCGGGCGCACATGGCCTCACGCCATCTAGCCCTTGATCTTTCCAAATGGACAATGCTGCCTCGTCACCGAAGTCAAGGCCGGACACAACATAAAACTTACAGATGTCTCGGGATTTAAACCAGTACACGATAGCAGCTGCCATAAATTCGCTTCTAAGGACTGACAGTCCCATTGGAATGTGCACATAAACCCGTTACATACTTTGAAACATTATATATGCTTTGAAATATATTGATTGTGATTCTCCACGATGAACCTTAGGATTATGATGTATAAAAGGAATATATATATCAACTGAGTGAAAAACATATGTATAGATATTCGAACAGTCATGACTACTACATTTGTTATGAGACTGTATTCATAAGGTTAATAAAGTAGAATGCATGTATGTGTTAATATATGTGGTTAATCGCCATAAAAATTTTTTTACTCCATATGTGTGCGTGACAATTAATAAGTATATATTTTACAAGATATAATTCAATTTAAACGTGCAGGTAGAACATTATATCAGAAAAAAAAAAAAAAAAAAAAAAAAAAAAACATTTTTTCAAAATGTCTTTAATTATAGCCTGTGTGTATTTTAAGCTTATTATTAAAGATATAGGTGTAAAATTAGTACAGTTACATTTAAAAATATTATTTTTTTAAGATTTTATTAAAATTTATATTAAAAATATTAATTTGGTTGATATAAATAAAAGTTTTATAAATATAACTAAAAAAATTATTGCAATACTATATTTACTTGATTAACTATATATATAAAAGTTATGAATAAATTTCAACTTAAAAAAACTGGAATTATAAATAAATTTGATAAATGATAATGAAAAACTTATCATGGAAGAATTTATTAGAATTAGAATAATTTCAAATCTTTAGGAAATGGGTGGTTGAGGAATTTAATTTTTTAAATTTATTAAAAATAATAGACCATTTTACACAGATCTAATTTTTTAAATCTATTAAAAATCAATACAACATAACAAATTCTTTCATAAGCTATAACCGTTGATAAACATTAAAATTAAGCATATGCTAAACATATTGAAATCAATTTATATCCACAATTAAAAAAAATAAAAAATTCAACAAATCCTCATTTATTTTGAAGTAAAATAAAAAAACCTTCTGCAACTATCACAATTATTTTTCACAAAATTTACGAGTAACCAATCACTTTTCGATACCCATTAACTAAGGTTTACGTTTGTGATTACATTTTACGAGTTAACTAATTGCTTATTCTCTGGTTAATCAACCTGCGAGCGTTACCTTTTGCACATGAACTGTCATGGTATCATCTTTTGGTCCGATGATGTTGCTGACGAACTTTCTGTTAAACAATTAAATATTCTGATTTTATTCAGCTATATTTTATAAATAAAAATATAATCTAAACTATAAAACATTATAATTTATTAAAAAATGTTAATAAATTTGAATAAAAAAGTTAAAATTATATAATTAAAGTGAAATTACTATTATATTTATGAATCATGAACGTGATATTTTTAAACAAATGTTGTTGTTATTCAGATTTATTAGATTATTAAATGAATGGGGTGGTTATTTAGATTAAAAATTATGTTAGTGAAAAAATTATAAAAGTTATAAATTATATTGATTAATGTTAATTAAATTAATAGTGATTAATAGACAAATGAAATTTTATAGTTTTCTTTAGGAGGAACTAATAAATTGAGATGTGAAGTAGATAAATTAATTATTTGCTTAGGTTCATAGGTTTTGAATATATTTTAGTGGGTAATAAACACTATTAAGTCTACACCATTTACAATTTCACTAGTACATAAGTGTTGAGGAAAAAATCAATAATTGCGAGACAAATCTATTTATTTAGATCTTATTCCTATCCATTTTTTATTCAAAGAATAACCTAAATAATGGTGGGAATTCCGATCCATTTTTTATTCAAAGAATAACTTAAATTATGGTGACTTAAGAATAAAACATTACTATATAAATATATAAAAATAATCCATATTTCAAAAGTACCTTTTAATAATATTAAAAAATAAATATTTATATTGCAAAATTAAACATTATAAGTTGCATTGGTCAATGCTAGACTCGTAGTAATAGTAATAGTATTTAACAAGCAAATTAATTACTAACGTTCTGATTTGACAAGGATTAATAACGAAATATCACATGTTATATGAACACTTCCAAATATTTGTATAAAAGTGAATGAATTTAAAAAATGTTAATGATATATTACGGTTTCAAAAATGTTTATAGGATTTTTCTTCCATTTTAGTTATGAGAATGGAGAGGTGAAAGTTGATTTACCTCCGAGTGATATAAGCATTGTCTTACCTCTTTATTGCCCAATTTTATATTTTAAAAGTCAAAGTTAAGAAGCTAGAGAATTGTGAAGGGGAATGGAATACATATTTAATATTGTAACATGAGAGTGCATATATATATATATATATATATATATATATATATATATATATATATATATATATATATATATATGAGAATGATTTGGGAGGAGAGACACAAGGGGAATACTATTAGATGCAGACTATCAAGGAATATCACTCTCTCTCATCTGATGTTCATCGATGACATTATACTGATGGGGACAGTATCTAGATTAGAAGGAGGGTTTTTCATGAGATTATATCCTATTTTGGGTGCTTCGGGATTAATCATGAGTAGGGATAAGTCGACCTTGATTTCGCCCTATCACGAGGAGCTGCTGATGGAGGAGATAACTGCGTCCTTCAAAATTTAGTCAATTCTCGTAGACGATGGTTTCAGATACCTTGGGTTTTTTTTTAAATCAAACAATTATGAGAATAAAGACTAGAATTGGTTGATTCAGAAATTTGAAAAGAAGTTGAAATCTTGGTCTCACAAATGGATAACATTTGGGGATATACTCGTCTTAATAAGATGAGTTCTTCAAATAACTTCAATATATCAAATGCACATCTTCAAAATTTCGAAGGAGTCTCGCAATAGAATAAATTCCATTATAACCAATTTTATATGGGTAGGGACAGACAGATCCAAGAAGATCTACCTTGTGCACCTAGCGTTATGTCAAGGTAGGTTAACAGTGGCAGATGGGAGCTAAAATATTAGGAATGTTTCATCTTGGTGTTTCTTTTATAAAATATGTGGAGGTCCATCTACGATGATGTTACTTGGCATCAAATTATTGTGGAGAAATATCTAGTACTTTGGAGACCTGGATCAATGGAGGGGCTCTGGATAGGAGGGTAGTCTCTCTTTCTTGGAGGAGCTTATTGAAATTGACCACTAGTTCCTGTTGGAATTATGACTAATGTGTTGTAGTTGATGTCAACATGGATGTCAACTTATTATGGTGGATTTTTTAGGATTTGTGACATTATGACACTGTTGGTATGCAGACTTGATCTGCCTAACGTGGTCATGGATAAGTGCCTAAGGAGTTCATGGATAAATAATGTTTCTCAATGATTGTAGAGGAACTTCATGTGTCTTGATGACTGCATATGAGTTGCAAAAGCTTGTACAAGGTTTAGATCACTTACGGAAGGCTTGATAAGGATCTAAGTTGCTTAAAGGAGAAGACAATTTAGGAGGCATAAGTGGTTGATTAGCGAAGGTTTACTGAGTTTTGTAAGATGTTATTGAAGCCTTATCAAATATTGGCAGGAATTACAGGTGTTGGAGAAGGCATCCCTAAAGATTCGAGAAAGTTTGAGTGAAAAATGACTAAGTTTTGATTGATTTTAGGGCATGGAGACAGAGTAATGTAGGTTATATTTTTTGGAGGAGCATTAATCTGTAGGGTAACAAAAGTCTTGTGTACAAAGAATGAGTTATAATGCACTTCCGATAAGCATAGAAAATAAAAAAAGTAGGTTTAAACCACAAATCTTACCCAAATTAATCTTCCGAAGGGTCCATATGAACTTGTCAAAGTTTCCTAACAACAAATCCATGGGATTTCCTCTTGGTGTTGGAAAAGGACAAAGGCTATAAAAGGAGAATAAGGTTGAGCAGTTTTCATATGCAATATTTGAGTTTTCTCTGATTTGTATCATACATGGGGGCACTAGAGTGTAAGGAGGAGGTCTAGCAATGAGAGATCTGAGCGTAAAAAAATCCATCTCAGTCTCATTTGTTTGACACAGTTGTAATGGAGGGGAAAAATAACAGATCTATAATGTGTTATTGTCTAGTGTTTGATTGAGTAATGAATGAATGAGATATGGTTATAACAATGTGCATTTGTCTCTAGATTATTTCCCACTACATGGATAGATATGCCATGTATGTGACTTATTCATTGACTTCATAAACCAATGTTCATTGTATTACATTATAAAAAGACAGAGTAGTGTATGCTGTAGACTTATGAGATCATTTTGCAGTGGCTAGTGCAAGTGTTTTATAGATATAACTTATGCATAACAATGAAGATTTTGATTGAGTTGTTTAAGAGGGATTTGATTATATGAAACAATACCTCACTTGTTTGAATTGGAAAAAAGGGTTTAAATCAGTATGACTATGTATGTATACAAGGATAAGTATGTTGTTGTAATTGTGGCAAAGAGTAAGAGACACTTAAATGTTGTTTGTGCTCAAAGTTCTAATCTGTGTGGCTTCTACTTGTCTAGTGTGCAGATCTTGGTGATAGGAGAGGCATTTATATCTATCATAAGTGTTTGCAAAGATGGAGAAATTGTCTTGGTTTGATAAATGGAGAGGTTGTATGTCTTGTTGTATTTTGTTTTTAGAGGTTGTATATAATGGAAAATTTAGATTGTTTTCAAAATTTTGATGCAGTGAACAAATCAAAGATATATTGTTTTATGTAGTGAACTGGTTAGAGGTACAATTCTTTCAGAGTTCAGAAGTTAGAGGTGATAAACTAATGCTAATGGTTGTAGGGACAAATCCTAAGTTTGCAGAATTTGTATGATGAATTGGAGACAAAACATAATCCATGCATTGCTCATGATATCTTGTTGTTGTCTTGCTTATGAATTTAACTCTTGATTGTTTTGAAGCTTGCTAATGTATCTTTTTCAGATCTGAATGAATCATATATTTGCCATAGTAATGATGCATGCAAATATTAGGAAATACATATGTGACAAAGCTTTGTGACAAGTGTTGTATGCAAAACATTATTATTAACATGGTTGTTTTGCAGGGGCTACCTTAATGAGTTGATTGAGTTTGAGATCAGTATGTATTGAGTAAATTTTATGCAACCAACTTAAAAAATAGAAGAAAGATAGATCAATGACTTCAAAATCATCCTCTTCGAGGGGGAAACCTCCTTTACATTACACAAATAAAAAATTATTGGATGATACAAATGACAAAACCTCCTTTCTATATATATATATATGAGTCTAAGGGGTCACAATATAATCAAAGCCTATATAACAATAATAATATAAGGGCACAATAATAACAATATGGGGACAATAGAGGCAAAAAAATAACAATAAGGTCTACAATGACAATAGTAATGGGGGAACACTAGTATTATATGGACCTAACATGCCTCTCTCCTTCAAAACGGTGTTTTCCTCAATGCTTGAGTAGTTCTAGATGCTTCTGTATAAAATTCTCATCCTCCCATGTGGAATTTTCAGTGGGTAAGTTCTTGCACTTGATGAGATACTCTGAAAATGATCGATTTTGTAGTCGTCGAGTTCTTGTTTTTGTGAATGCTTCAGGTTCCAAAATAAGTTTTCCTTCCTCATCAAGTTCTAGAAATATTCTTTGAACTGGGAGCTTGTCACCTACGACTTTCTTAAGAATGAAACATAGAAAACTAGGTGCACTCGAGAAGCTGCAGGAAGATCTACTTTATATGCCATAGTACCAATCATTTGCAACACCTTATGCGAACCATAATACTTCAGTGATAATTTATTATCCTTCTCATCTTTCTTGAGGGAAATTTGTTTATATGCTTTTAGCCGTGGAAATACCCAATCACCTACATCAAAACTTCTTTCATTTTGATGTTGATTTGCCTATTGTTTCATTCTATTCTACGCCAAAGTGAGGTTATCCTTTAAGAGTTGGAGAACTTGTTGTTGATGGTCGATGTGATCTTCCACTTCTTGAACCTTAGAATTTTCTCTTAAATATGATGTGATGGACGGTGGATGATATCCATAAAATGCCATAAATGGGGTCATTTTTTCTGTAGTATGGAAGGAAGTGTTATACCATCATTCAGCCAAAGGAAACCATTTGACCCATTGTGTCTATTTATAAGATACAAATAAATGAAGATATTGTTCCAAACAATTGTTTACTATCTTAGTCTTCCCGTCAGATTGAGGATGATAAGATGAGCTATGAGCTAACTGAGTACTAAGAAAATAAAATAATTGTGTCCAAAAATTTCCAGTGAAAATGGGATCTCTATAGCTTACAATAATCTTTGGGGTTCCATGTAGATTTTGAATTGTTTCCATAAATGCAATAGAAATTGTACTAGCTTTAAATGGATGAGATAACGTACAAAAGTGTGCATACTTGGTAAGTCTATCAACTACCACCATGATGAAACTATTTCCTTCGGACTTGGGTAAACCTGTGATAAAATCCATTGAAACCTCCTCCCAAAATTAGCTTGGGATGGATAAAGGTTGTAATAGACCTGGGGTCTTAATTGTTTCAACTTTATTTGGTTAGAAAACCAAACATTCCGCTAAAAGTTTTGAATATTAGATTTAAGTCCATCCCCAAAAAAGTTCCTTCTTAATCGTGTGGTAAGTTTTTTAAAATTCTGAGTGCCCTCCTAAGGGAGAGGTGTGCAAATCCATAAGAATATTTTGTTCGAATTGGGAATTATTACATAGGTATAAGTGATATTTCTACCATAATGAATCATTTTTCCAGCTAAATGTATAAGATGTACTAGGATCTTGTTGTAACTTTTGAATGAGTGCCAACATTTCTTCATCATTCTTCCATTCATCCCTTGCTTCATTTATCCAATCTGGTGGGATAATAGAAATGACACAAATAAATTCTTCCACATCCTCATCCTTTTTTGAGGGTGCATCTGCCACAACATTTTGCTTCCCTTTTTTGTAGATAATTTCAAAGTCATAACCCAACATCTTTGTGACTCATTTTTGTTGCTCTTCTAAAGATAATATTTTTTCTAAAAATTATTTAAGGCTATCATGATCCCTTTTACCTTGAAGTGTCTTCCAATTAGGTAGGGTCACCATTTCTTAAGTGCATGTAGTATTGCCAACATTTCCTTCTCATAAATAGATTTGTGTAAATACATTCCTTTGATTGGATGACTTTCGAAAGAAATGGGTCTTTCTTCTTTGATTAAAAAAACACCAATTCAATTTCCTGAGGCATCACATTCAACATTAAAGGTTTTTGTGAAGTTCGACATATCTAAGACTGGCGTTTGGCACATTACCTCTTTAAGATGTTCAAAGGCCTTTGTTGCTTCTGGAGTCCCTGAAAATGCATCTTTCTTCAATAATGTTGTTAGAGGTCCTACTATTCTCCCATAATTCTTAACAAACTTGCGATAATAACCTGTCAACTCGAGAAATCCTAGCAGATGCTTTATGGATGTGGGGTTTTTCCATTCCTTAACAGATTTAATTTTGCTAGGGTCTACCTTAACACCTTCATGAGATACAATATGACCTAGATATTCCACCTCTTTTACTCCAAAGAAACATTTGGAACATTTTGCATATAATTGTTTCTCTTCCAATAGTTTGAACACCCTATCAACATGTTGAACATGATCCTTCCAAGACTTGTAGTATATCATCAAAAAATACTAACGCAAATTTTCTATGGAAGGGCTTAAAAATGGAATTCATCAAACCTTGAAATGTAGAAGGTGCATTGGTAAGGCCAAAATCCATGACCGAAAATTCATAATGACCCTCATGAGTTCTAAATGTTGTTTTCAGAATTTCTTCAGTCTTCATTCTGATTTGATGATATCTTGAATCAAGATCCAACTTGGTGAAGTAATTTGATCCATGCAATTCATCCAATAATTCATTAATGACAGGAATGGGAAATTTATCTTTAATAGTGAGCTTGTTGAGCTCCCTATAATCCAAACACATGTGCCATGATCCATCCTTCTTGTGCACCAATACTATTGGAGTAGAGAAATAACTTTGACTAGGTTGAAATATACTAGCCTCTAGCATTTCTGCAACCATACATTCAATTTCAGTCTCTTGGGCATATGGGTATTTGTAAGTTCTGATGTTTGGAGGAACACTTCCTGGAATCAAATGAATAGCATGATCATGATCACGAATAGGTGGGAGGCCTTTGCGTGTCTCAAATACCTTGGAATGATTGTCCAAGACTTTTTGGAGATATGGATAAATAGATGATTTTGACGTGGAAACCTCTAGTGAACATAATTGTGCAATAATGCCTCATTGTTATTTCTTTAGAAGCTTTTTCATTCTATTAGAGATGATTATATTTCCTAGTTTCCCTGTGATAACCCCTTAATTAGACTTCCTTTCCTTTCGAAGAAAATTTCATGAAAAGTTATTCAAAATTAAAAGTTATCGTGCACAAATATTGTAGCCATTGGGCTCCTAGTACAACATCAACACCACCCGTTGGAATGGAAAGCATTGGGATATTCAATACATATTCTCCCATGGATAGCTTGATATTATGGAACTTTCCAGAGTAATTTATGGTTCCTCCACTTGCAACCATCACTTGACACTTTGGCACTAGATATAGGAAGCAATTGAATTCCTTGGTTATCTTACAATCAATAAAATTATGGGTACTACCCGAATCAATCAACACTATTGCCTTTTTCTTCTTGATATGTCCTTCTATCTTGATAGTTTAAGGAGTGGTAATTCCAACCAATGCATTACAAGATATCGTCAGATTCATTTCTTCTTTCTCTAGGATTTGTTCCTAGTGTATATCCTCTTATTTTGACATTTCTTGTTCCTTTTCTTCCTCCTCTTCACAATCTATGTAAAATACTTTCTTCTCAGCGCACTTCTGACCTTTAATGTATTGATATCACAACTGTAACAAAGCTCTTTTTCTCCTTTTTCTTTCAATTGTTGTGGTGTCAACCTTGTAGGTTGTGGAAGGCTAGGGACAACAACACTTCCATGTTTATAGTTGTGAGTGGTAGGCTTCCTTGTTGCCATAATTTTTCTTTGCATTTTCCTTGCCAACTTGAATGCTTCTCTAATGAATCAGGTTCCCAAAGGTGAACCTCATGTTGGATGTTATCCTTTAAAGTCCCTATGAATACATCAATCCTATGCTCCTTTGGAATATCTTTTACCATTATATTCAATTTTTGGAAGTCCTCAATGTGCTCCATCATTGAACCCTTTTGTTTGAGATTTATCAATTGGCTAAAAAAGATTTTGTGTTTTGTTTCCTCATAATGTGGTATAATTTTTCGTAAAAATTTCCCAAGTGACAATTTGTTTACGAGAGAAAAGACATCAATACCATACAAACTGATTTGGTTCCAAATATAAAGTTGTAATGCGTAACTTTTATGTGTTTTTCACATTATGGAGATCAAAATATCGATCCATCTATAGTATCCATGTTACGTTATCCTTGCCACCAAATTTCCTCATATCGATCTTTGGAACATGGTGGGTCTTCAATCCAACATTAGAGTCTATGAAATCATGATTAACATTTCTTTTGTTCTCATTATGAGTTTCCTCTACTACCTTTTTTCCATTAGGAATCATTTCTTGTAGCAGCTTTGCCAAATCTCCTTTCAAACCTTCCATGTCTTTCTTCATATCTTCAATGTTTACTTCTAAATTATCCACCTTATCTTCCATGTCTTTCTTTAAACCATCCATCTTAGCTTGCACGCATTTCTTTAAACCATCCATCTTAGCTTCCATGCCATCCATCTTAGCTTCCATGCCTTTCTTTAAACCATCCATCTTAGCTTCAGTTATTTTTTGTGAGAGCGAATTTTCTTGCACTTGGTCTCATAATTTTGATATATCATGTTGCATTTCTTCCTCTTCTTCATGAGTCATGTTAGAGATTTCAGGTTGCTTACTATGTGTTTCCATTTTCTTTCTTCAGGGCATTAATTAATGATAATTATTCATCACTATGCCCTTTGAATTCCTTCAAACTAATTTTTCAAACCAAACTTATGAAAATTTTTAAAAAAACTACACACCTTTTTTCACTTTGTAAGATCTCGATATTGAATCTATTATATATATATGTATTTGTGGATGTCCAAGGTCTGAAATTTTGTTGTACGGTGGCCCTTTGAGTTATCTTTCCAATCCCACAAGTCTGATCAAGATTGGATTCTCCAAGGAAGATTTATGCCAAATCTCTTACGATGACCAAATTATAGACTCATTCAGTAGAGTGAAATTTTACGAAGTTCCATGTGTCACTGTTTTCACCTTAGGTCCTGAAACCAATACACAAAAAACTATAAGCCGTCCTCTTTCTGTAACTTGTTATAAAATTTAAATCTCATTCTCAAAGTGAAAGTTATGATGATTTTCCCTAGGTCACCTGTTTGAGATATAATTCGGGAGCTTACAAAAACCCTAACTTCCTTGGATCATATCTTCGAAAAAATAGCGAGACAAGATTTGAAATTTGTACCCGAGGTTCATCAAGATTTCGGTTCAAACGTGTTTTAATGGCACCTGAAATGTTGTAGAATTTTTTTTTATAGAGAACATGCCACAATGACCTATTTGAAGCAACAAAACCCTAGAATCCATAGCTCTGATACCAATTGTTATGGAACCAGCTCACAAAATAGAAGAAAAGATAGATCAATAACTTCAAAATCAGCCTCTTCGAGGGGGAAACCTCCTTTTCATTACACAAATGAATAATTCCTGGATGATACAAATGAAAAAACCTCCTTTCTATATATAGGAGTCTAAGGGGTTACAATATAATCAAAGCTCACATAACAATAATAATATAAGGGAACAACAATAACAATAGTGGGCTTATATGGGGTAAAATAATAAAAATATGGGGACACTAGGGGCACAACAATAACAATAAGGGCTACAATGACAATAGTAATGGGGGAATCACTCGTATGATAGGGACCTAACAATAAATGATGATGTTGTGAATGATTTATGCATGTATGAAAGTTGAGATAGGATTTATTGTTGGTTCATGAGCATGGTATGACAGAGACTTGTATGGTTGCTAATGCTATGAATTTATGATAATCTGATGTGCCTAGTTGTTGTTGCTAATTTGGTAGTATGAGAAGACAGTGATGTTACATATTGAATGGCAGATGTTGTTGTATATTTAGAAAGGGTTTTGGTTTTAATGGCTTGATGTATTGATGAGAAAATGAGATGGTTTGAGGACAATTTTTGAGTTATGGTTACACTAAGTCAGTGAATGGTTAATGAGGGATGAATATGTTGATGATTGACTTGAGTATATTGTAAGGTTTGGAACTTGATGAGAAAGGTATTTGACTTGGTTGATGAATAAAGAATCTGATTTGGTATTTAGATTGGTATTGACAGTAATGATGAGTAAAGAGTTTAGACTCGATTAGTGTTGATATTTGGCTTGGTTAATCAGTGATTGATTTAAGAGTGGTTATTGGTATCTTGGTAGTAAGTTATTGAGATTGAGCATATTGTTGGGCATGGTTCTAATTTGAAAATTGGATGAAACATGTCATGCGGTTTTTGTCTTGTGATTGAGTTAGGTCGATCTAGTGTGAAATATTTTGAAATGTGGTTCACAGACATACTGAGGGTTGGGGCCTTCAATGATGGAGTAGAATCTTCCTTCCAGTAAGATTTAGTAAACTTGATAAGAGAGTAGTAGCTTCCTTCCAGCTGAAGCTGGAGAATTTGTGCAAGTTGTAACCTCCTTCAGGTAGGAGGTTGTATACTGGTAAGAGTTTATGCCAATACAAAATGTAAAAATATTTTCTTCATAATAAGAAATAAGACAAAGACAACAACAACAATGGTTTTCTCCTAAATTTGGTTTCCACCTAAACATCTTGTGTCCCTATGTGTTGATGTGTTGATGATGTGTTTCATTCTATGGTTTACATGTTCTTATATTTAATGCTCCTCATAGTTTACTGCATTTGTTCATATCTATAACACATTGTGTTGATAATGAAATAATGGATCAGATGAATTTGAAAATGAAAAGTATAAATTAAGTAAAATTTGATTGGGCATGAAACGCTAATTCACACCCCCCAGTATTTCTAGCATCTCCTCAAAAACATGGGATGGGAGGTCAACTCTAGCATGAAGTTGTAGATTGCTTTGGACGCTATCAGAGTTATGTTTGGCATGAACACCTTTTAATTTTCCCTAATTTATCACCTTCATAATAGAGGCCTATTTTACTTAAAAGATATTTGTGTTGGTAGAGAAACAAATGCTATGATAAATTCTTAGAGGGAGGAAGGAGAGATTGGTTTATCGGGTCCATCAGCCACAAAGTGGTATGAATATACTCTTCAATTGAGTCTAGTGGGGATTTTTTTGTCTTTGAGTGAGGACCAACTATATTGGATTCGTAATATGGTTAAAGGCTAGGTGTTGGTTAGTGATTTATAGTTGTACATCACACAGGGTTAATTGGTGGTTCCAGGAACCATCTGGTTCCAAAAGATATGGATCTGGGACATCCCACATAAGTTAAAATGTTTTTTAGGGCTAGTGGTCCACAACAAGATTCTTACATGGGAACAATTCCACAAAAGAGACTTTTAGGGACTTCGAAGATGCGATTTGTGTCGAAAGGACTTAGAAAATGTGACTCATATTTTTCTTAGTTTCCCATATGTGGATGCAACATTGATGGGGGTTGTCCATATGTTTAATCTTAAGCCATCATGGGATATGTCCTCTATTGAGACCTGCCTTTCACAATGGTTTCAATAATATATGGCTTTCAAAGCCTTGTTGTTTTATGTTATTTGGGGGTATCTAGAAAGTGAGAAATACAATGATATTTGATCACTATGTGCCAGATGTGAGGGCAACTGGTATTAATATTATGGATTTCTTTAAGGAGAGAGGCCCTATTAAGGAAAAAATATCAAAGAGAAGATTTTGTCAAAAGGTTATTTGGGTCAACTTTCCTGTTGGTTTCTTCAATGGGGTCTCATCTTTCGAGCTATATGGAAGAGGGATGGTAATAGTTACAATGCCTGGAGATTATTATTCATTCATTTGATTAGTGGCAAAGGATCCAACATGAGAGTGCAACTCCTTTCTTTGTTGTTCATCATCTTCGGTGCCTTGTGGCTGGACTTATCAGAGATTTTTGTCTATGGTGACTCCAAAGTGGTAGTTGAGTGGGGAAATCATAGATATGAGTTAAAGATTCCAACACTAGTGGATTGGATGGATAGGTCTAGTTCAGTAACAAAGTCTTTTGATAGATTATCTATTTCACACATTTTTAGGGAACAATATCATTTGGATGACCAACTATCAAAAGACGGGTGCAACATGATGCCGAGCAAGAGTTGCAACTTTGTTTTTTTAAAATGGCGAGTTTCGGAGGGTGGGTTATGTCAAAATATGATGTACAATCTATAAGATTATGAGTCACATTTTCTTTTATGCTTGTCCTATCTTGGTTATTCACACTAGATATTTTTTTACTGTGTGTTTGTTAGTAAAGTTTTCTTTTCATTATGATGGAATTCCTAAAAAAGCTAGGTAGAGAAGTACCATAGAAATAGAAGTAGAAGGGAATGTCCTTGTTGTGGCTTGTTTAAAGTGAAAACAAAAATCCATGTGTAGGATGTAAACTTTTTTCATTTTCTAATCAAAGCAAAGTTGTATTTTTCTTTCTGATGATTCATTTGTAGAGATTATATTTTTAAATTTTATTTGTCAAAGAAAAATTAGGCTATTTAAGATGATTCAGTTAATGGCTTGTAATATATAGACTTTCATTCTTACCAAATATTGTTGGATCTTGAGTGATTCCACTATTTCCCTACTTGAAAAGATAAACTATTAAAACATACTCCCACACATATATATACATAATACAACACCAGAACATATAATTACGGTTGATGGATTTCCCTCGCCTGATGCCGAAATCAGAGGAGGGGCAATATATCCAACATATATATTTTTATTAGATTCATAGTTCATCCTTATATCATGTGCTTCCATGCTAGGTATTGACATTGCGGTTTCTATGACCAAAGTGGAGTATTATTTTCGATTTTGAATTCATCCCTTTCCTGTTAAAAAAATAGAGTAATTGGGTTTTTTGTCACTATTTTGATGAAATCTTGTGAATTGTCTTGAAAATCAAGGTTAATTTGTTAAGTTTTAGAATTTGAAGTAATTTTTGGGTTCTTTAATGTGTTGAATTAATCCCCGTCATCATCCAAACAAAATCATCACCTACTTTGAAAAATATGGCAAAAATATCTGGGAGACAACATGATTGATATAACTATTATCAAGCTTCCTACTCATCTGTCATGAGCTATTCACAGTTAATCATAAGCTATAACACATCTTATACTAAGAAGATCATTGAAACATCGTTCGTTGTGGTAGTCATGAATCATCGTTACAACATTTGTAAAAATAATTTAATACTAGCACAACCACATTTACCAATGTGGTTGATATATGCCGATAGGTGTATATGAAGCATATATACAACCACATTAATAATTATTATGTGCATTTTTTTAAAGACCAACCATTTATGATTATTAATAATTTTATAAATAATAACAACCATATCCTTATATAGTTATATATTTACGATTAATATATTTATATTTTATTATATATTAAAATAATATTAATTTAATGTATAATATTTTATTTTATATTATTTTATTTTAAATGATTTAATATAATTTAAATATTTAATAGTATTATTAATTGATAATAATAGTAATAATATTAATTAACAATAATAATCTTGATAACAATAATTATTTTAGTAAATGTGGTTGATATACATATAAGGCTTCATTTGTATCTATGACACAAACCATTAATAATAATAATAATTTATTGTTCATTTTTTATAAAATGTGAATAAATAATTACTTATTTTATTAAAAAAATAAATTAATATTGCTTTCAAAAAATAAATATTTTTATTTTATTTTATTTTATAATAATAATAATAATAATAATAATAATTTACTAATAATAATTAATAATTAATAATTAATTAATTAATTATTATTTTTTTTTCAAAAGAAAAAACAAACTTTTTATAATTATGATAAAAAGTTACATATCATATACCGAAGCATTCCTTTGACTGTATGATGGATCATCATAAAGATCTGTATGAAGACTATTCTGCCTTCCTTCAGCAAAAGAGAGGTGGAGCATACTAAGCATAACAAGAGCCTCCTCTACAGAGGAAAACAACTCCCTTCCTCAGCACCATAAAAAAGTATTAAAAGTTTTCCATATATTTAGCATCCATGGTAATAAAAAACATCGGCAAGCATCTTTCCCTAGGTCTCCTCTATCGAGGAAAACAACCCAAGTTGAGAAAGGATGTCCAAGTCTAGATTTTCAAAAAAGAAACTCTCAGTTGTATACAAAAAGAAATTATATAAACCAGTTTGCTAAGTCTTCAGAAGCATGCATCTATACATAAGGAGGCTGGTCCGAGAGATGGATTTCTCCATTGTTTTCCTCCACTATTCTCCAACTGCCCATAGCTTGTTGTAGACCTTCTTTAGAAAGCCTATCTGCTGAATCGTTGCGCTCCCTGTTAATGTGATGAATAGAGAAAACATTAAAAGATAATTTTAAATGCTAAATTTATTCTAATAAAGGATACGAGATATAATTTTGATGTCTGCTTTGATCAATTGCCCATTTGATAACATTTAATGAATCCCCAAAAATCTAAATTGTGAAGATGTTCCTGTGTATAAGCCGACATAAGAGCAGATTTAGAGTAGATAATTCTGCAAAATTATTTGAGCCATTTCCTAAGCCCATGGAAGCTGTTGGGTCCCTATAATACTAGTGATTACCCCATTACTATTGTAGTTATACCCCTTATTTATATCGTTGTGCCCCTATTACCCCCATGTTGTTATTTCTGTGCCCCATAGAATCCCTCTATTGTTATTTTTGTGGCTTTATATTATAATTGTTAGGTCGGCTGGATTATATTGTGACTCCTTAGACTCCTATATATAGAAAGGAGGTTTTGTCATTTGTATCATCAAAGAATTGTTCATTTATGTAATGTAAAGGAGGATTCCCCCTCGAAGAGGCTGAATTCTAAGGCATTGATCTATCTTTTCTATCTTTTCTTGAGCTGGTTTCATAACATTTGGTATCAGAGCTTTGGATTCTAGGGTTTTGCTGCTCCAAACTGGTCATCGTGGAATTTTCGCTATAACTTGTTTTCTGTGATGTTTCAGAAGTCGCAAAAAAAACCCATTTTAGAAGAAATCGTGCTGAACCGTGGGTCCAAATTTCAGAGCTTTTTGCACGATATTTGCGGAGATATGATCTGCGGAAGTTGGTCTTTTTGCAGACTCCTGAATTACATTCAAAACAGGTGACCTGAGGAAAATCGTCATAACTTTCTCTCTAGGGATCGGATTGAAATTTCGTAAGAAAGTACAGAAAGAGGACGGACTTTAGTTTCTTATATGTGTGTTTTTGATTCAAAGGTTGAAACAGTGACTCGTGGCACGTCATACAAGTTCGCTCTACTGAACTAGTCTAAAACCAAGTCACTATGGGAGATTTCACATAACTCTTCCTTGGAGAATCCAATTTGGGTCAGACTTGTGGCATTGGAAAGAGGACACAGAAGGCTACTACAGGTTGCAATATCAGAACTGGATGATCCGAAATTACAAAGATACATCAGATTCAATATCAGGCTTCTATAAAGTGAAAAAAGGTGTGTAGTTTTTCTTAAATTTTATGTAAGCTTGGTTTAACGGAATTCAAAGGGCATAGTAAAGCATTATTATTGGTAACTGATGCCTCGAGGAAAGAAAATGCAAACACCTAGTAAGAAACTTGAAAGCTCTAGCATGACTTATGAAGAAGAGGAAGAAATGCTACATGATATATCAAAATTACAAGAACAAGTGCAACAAATGTCACGCTCACAAAAGCTAACAGAAGCTAAGATAAGTGGCGTGGAATCTAAGATAAATGGCGTGGAAGCTAAGATGGATGATTCGAAGACAGATTTGAAGAGAGACATGGCAGATTTGAAGACAGATTTGAAGACAGACATGGCAGATTTGAAGACAGATTTGACAAATTTTCTACAATAAATACTTACTAATGGTGAAAAGGTTGTAAAGGAAACTCATGATGTGAACAAAAGTAATGTTAATCATGATTCCATAGATGCTAATGTTGGATCGAAGACCCACCATATTCCAAAAATCGATATGAGGAAGTTTGATGGCAAAGATCCCGCCACATGGATATTACAGATGGAGCAGTTCTTCGATCTCAATAATGTGCAAAACACACAAAAGGTACGTATGGAAACTGTATATTTGGAACCAAATCAGTTTGTATGGTATCAATGGCTTTTCTCTCGTAAAAAATTTATCACTTGGGCAATTTTTATGGAAGAATTGATAACACATTATGAAGATACAAAAAGCAACACTTTTTTTAGCCAATTGATAAGTCTCAAACAAAAGGGTTCAGTAATGGAGCACATTGAGGAGTTCCAAAAATTGAACATAAGGGTAAAAGATATTCCAGAGGAGCATAGGATTGATGTGTTCATAGGGTCTTTAAAGGATAATATCCAACATGATGTTCGCCTTTGGGAACCTGATTCATTAGAGAAGGCATTCAGGTTAGCAAGAAAAATGGAAAGCAAAATTATGGCAACCAGGAAGCATACCACTCACAACTATAAAGACGGAAGTGTTGTTGCCCCTAGTCTTCCACAACCTATAAGGTTGACACCACAACAATTGGAAGAAAAAGAGCAAAAGGGCTTTGTTACAGTTGTGATAGCAAATACACTAAAGGTCATAAGTGTGCTGAGAAGAAATTATTCTACATAGATTGTGAAGAGGAAGAAGAAAAGGAGCAAGAAAGGTCAAAAGAAGAAGATACACTACAGGAACAAAGCCTAGATGAAGAACAAATAAATCCGACCATATCTTGTAATGCATTGGCGGGAATTACCACTCCTCAAACCATCAAGATAGAAGGACAAATCAAGAAGAAAAAGGTAATAGTGTTGATTGATTCAGGAAGCACCCACAATTTTATTCATTGTAGGGTAGCAAAAGAATTGAATTGCTTCCTATATCCAGCACCAGAGTGTCAAGTGATGATTGCAAATGGAGGAACAATAAATTGCTCTGGAAGGTGCCATAATATCAATCTATCCATGGGAGAATATGTATTGACTAGCCCAATGCTTTCCATTCCAATGGGAGGTGCTGATGTTGTACTAGGAGTCCAATGGCTACAATCCTTGGGTACAATAGCTTTTAATTTTCAAGAAATTTTCATCAAATTTTCTACGGAAGGAAAAGAAGTTGAATTAAGGGGTATTGTAGGGAAACCAAGAAAGATAATAAGCTCTAATGGTATGACAAAGCTTCTAAAAAAGGAGCAAAGAGGTGTAATTGCACAATTATGTTCACTAGATGTTTCCACATCGGAATCATCTATTTCTCCAGATCTCCAAAAAGTCCTGGACAATCATTCCAAGGTATTTGAGACTCCCAAAGGTCTCCCACCTATGCGTGATCATGATCATGCTATTCATCTGATTCCAGGAAGTGTTCCTCCAAACATCAGGCCGTACAGATATCCCTATGTCCAAAAAAGTGAAATTGAACGTATGGTTGCAGAAATGCTAGAGGCTGGTATAATTCAACCAAGTCAAAGTTCTTTCTCTGCTCCAGTAGTATTGGTGCACAAGAAGGATGGATCATGGCGCATGTGTTCGGATTATAGGGAGCTCAACAAGCTCACTATTAAAGATAAGTTCCCCATTCCTGTCATTGATGAATTACTGGATGAATTGCATGGATCAATTTACTTCACCAAGTTGGATCTTCGTTCGGGATATCATCAAATCAGAATGAAGATTGAAGACATTCTGAAAACAGCATTTAGAACTCATGAGGGTCATTATGAATTTTTGGTCATGCCTTTTGGCCTTACTAATGCACCTTCAACATTTCAAGGTTTGATGAATTCAATTTTCAAACCATTCCTTAGAAAATTTGTGTTAGTAATTTTTGATGATATACTAATCTATAGCAAGTCTTGGAAGGATCATGTTGAACATGTTGACAGGGTGCTACAACTATTGGAGGAGAAACAATTATATGCAAAAAGATCCAAATGTTTCTTTGGAGTCCAGGAGGTGGAATATTTGGGTCATATTGTATCTCATGAAGGAGTTAAGGTAGACCCTAGCAAAATTAAAGCCATTAAGGAATGGAAAATCCCCACATCCATAAAGCATATGCGAGGATTTCTTGGGTTGACAGGGTATTATCGCAAGTTTGTTAAGAATTATGGGAGAATAGCAGCACCTCTAACAACATTATTGAAGAAAGATGCATTTTCATGGACTCCGGAAGCAACAAAGGCCTTTGAACATCTTAAAGAGGCAATGTGCCAAGCACCGGTCTTAGCTACACCGGACTTCACAAAAACCTTTATTGTGGAATGTGATGCTTCAGGAAATGGAATTGGTGTTGTTCTAATGCAAGATGAAAGACCCATTGCTTTTGAAAGTCGTCCAATCAAGGGAAAGTTTTTAAGCAAAGTTATTTATGAGAAGGAAATGTTGGCAATACTCCATGCACTTAAGAAATGGCGACCCTACCTAATGGGAAGACACTTCAAGGTAAAAACGGATCATGATAGCCTTAAATACTTTTTAGAACAAAGATTATCCTATGAAGAGAAACAAAAGTGGGTCACAAAGATGTTGGGTTATGACTTTGAAATCATCTACAAAAAAGGGAAGCAAAATGTGGTCGCAGATGCACTCTCAAGAAAGGATGAGGATGTGGAAGCATTGTTGTGCGCCATTTCTATTATCCAACCAGATTGGATAAACGAAGCAAGGGAGGAATGGAAGAATGATGAAGAAGTGTGGGCACTTATTCGAAAGCTACAACAAGATTCTAGTACGTCTGATACATTTAGCTGGAAAAATGATTCGTTATGGTACAAAGATTGCTTATACCTCTGTAAGAATTCCCAGCTAAAACAAAAGATTCTTATGGAATTGCACACTTCTCCCTTAGGAGGGCACTCGGGATTTTTAAAAACTTACCACAGGTTAAGAAGGAATTTTTTTAGGATGGCCTTAAATCAGATATTCAAAAGTTTGTGGCAGAATGTTTGGTTTGCCAACAAAATAAAGTTGAAACAATTAAGACACCGGGTCTATTACAACCTTTATCCATTCCAAGCCAACATTGGGAGGAGGTTTCAATGGATTTTATCACAGGTTTACCCAAGTCTGAGGGAAAGAGTGTCATCATGGTGGTAGTTGACAGACTTACCAAGTATGCACATTTTTGTGCATTATCACATCCATTTAAAGCCAGTACAGTTTCTACTGCATTTATGGAAACAATTCAAAAGCTACATGGAAACCCAAAGATTATTGTAAGTGACAGAGATCCCATTTTCACTGGAAATTTTTGGACAGAATTATTTTCCTGTCTTGGTACTCAGTTAGCTCATAGCTCATCTTATCATCCTCAATCTGATGGGCAAACTGAGATAGTAAACAAATGTTTGGAAGGATATCTTCGTTGCTTTGTATCTGATAAACAGACACAATGGGTCAAATGGTTGCCTCTGGCTGAATGGTGGTATAACACTTCCTTCCATACAACAACAAAAATGACTCCATTTATGGCACTTTATGGGTATCAACCACCATCCATCACATCATATTTAAGAGAAAATTCTAAGGTTCAGGTAGTGGAACATCACATTGAACATCAACAACAAGTCCTCCAACTCTTAAAGGATAACCTCGTGTTGGCACAAAATAGAATGAAACAACAGGCAGATCAGAATCGCAGTGAAAGAAGTTTTGATGTAGGTGATTGGGTATTCCTACGGCTACAACCATATAAACAAATGTCCCTAAAGCAAGCTAAGAAGGATAATAAATTATCACCAAAGTATTATGGTCCGTACAAGGTGTTGCAAAAGCTTGGTACTATGGCATACAAATTGGAGCTTCCTGCAGCTTCTCGATTGCACCCAGTTTTCCATGTTTCATGTTTAAAGAAGGTTATAGGCGACAAGCTCCCAGTGCAAACAATATTGCCAGAACTTGATGAGGAAGGAAAAATTATATTGGAACCGGAAGCAGTCACAGAAACAAGAACTCGATAGCTATGAAATCGATCAATTTCAGAGTATCTGATCAAGTGGAAGAACTTATCCGCTGAAGATTCCACATGGGAGGATGAGAATTTTATGCAGAAGTATCCAAAACTACTCAAGCATTGAGGACAACACTTTTTTGAAGGAGAGGGGCATGTTGGGTCCCTATAATACTAGTGATTACCCCATTACTATTGTAGTTATACCCCTTATTTATATTGTTGTGCCCCTATTACCCCCATGTTGTTATTTATGTGCCCCATAGAATCCCTCTATTGTTATTTTTGTGGCTTTATATTATTATTGTTAGGTCGGCTGGATTATATTGTGACTCCTTAGACTCCTATATATAGAAAGGAGGTTTTGTCATTTGTATCATCAAAAAATTGTTCATTTATGTAATGTAAAGGAGGTTGCCCCCTCGAAGAGGCTAAATTCTAAGGCGTAGATCTATCTTTTCTATCTTTTCTTGAGCTGGTTTCATAACAGAAGCTTTTAGATTTATATGGATGATTAATCCTACTCCAACTTTGTTATTTTGAGATGCTCCATCAAAATAAGTGATCCAGGTGGATGTTGGTGGCCACCCACCAACCCATTTGGACCCCCACAACTGTCTCTTTCAGTCTTTTCAGTTTCCTAAATTGTAGCACAGTTTACTATTTTTAGTAGTTTTTCGGGTCCTGAACTTCCGGAGCCGTTTTGAGGCCCTAAACGACGTTTTTTTGGGATTCTGGGGCAACATGGGTCCATGGACCCATGTTGCCTCCCAAAGTGGTAGTACTCGGATAGATCTTTCTAACGAGCTATCGTACGCGTCAAACGGAGATCGTATGCCAAAGTTACGACCCCGGGAAATTGATGTACCAATTTACCCAAACGGGGCCCACAATTTGGCGTTTCATCTTCTAGGGCTAGGTTTCGGGATGTGAAGGGTTTTCCATTGTTTCTCAACAATAAATAGGCCTTCGAGCCTCATTGTAATACAGTTCGGAACAGTTCAGAGGCATGTAGCCGCACATCTCTTCTCAGAGATAAGCTACCATCGCCCTAGCTGGTTTCTTTCCATTTCTGGTTGTAAGCATATTTCAGTATTTTACAGTAATGAAATGAAGTATTATTTCCGCTGCATCTTTGTGTATATGGTTATCGCATCTCTGTATTTATGGTTATCTCTGTAATCTATTGCGTTCCTGCTTAAATCTGGATCAGTGGTATCAGAGCGGTCTGCTTTTTCTCTGTTTTTCTTTGCATGTCCCCAACGAGGTCGGGATATAAGGAGTTAGGGCTTGAACTGGTCGAACCTTTGCAAGACCAGCCTCGAAAATCCCGACGGCCTCCCATGGCGGATGAGAAGAAAGACGAGGGGGCAGGAGATCCTATCAGAATCTTGCTCGAAGAAGCGCTCGAGCGGCAAAGGAACGCGATGATGGATAGCTTTGCGCAGATCCTTCAGCGGCTACCCAGAGGCGACGCATCGGCTTCCAACAGCTACTCTGGAAACGCCACACCGTTCAAGGTACAAGTTAATTTTGAAATCCCCATCTTCGAGGGTCAAATAGACGCAGATGCCGTAGATAAATGGTTAAATCTGCTAGATGGGTATTTTTCTGTTCATGAATTTTCAAGTCGGGAAAAGATTGTTTTCGCTCTTCTCAAAGCAGCCCCCCACGTCAAGGACTGGTGGGAAACCTACTGCGAGCAGAAGGATGAAAGTACAGGCTCATTATTTTCAGCCGCACCCACTTGGAATGACTTCCGGGATGCCATCAAGGAGCAGTACTACCCTGTCGGAAGCTATGAGGACAAATACATCAAATGGACCACACTGCGGCAGGGACGAGACCAAGATGTGCCGGAGTTCACAAACATTTTTCATACCCTTCGCACACAGTTGGGTATCAAAGATTCTGAGCTGCATCTGGTACTCAAATACCGCGGCTGCCTACACAAATACATCCAGGAAGAGATGGGATTCTTGAACATCCCCTCACTCGGCACAGCATACCGATACGCTGTCAAAATCGAGCAAAAGTTCAAACAGAAGAAGCGAGACTTTGGATCTGCAAATCCGAAGCCCAAAGGACAGAGCCAAGGCGGGGTGACCCAAGACAACCCGTCGAAGCCGCAAGAAAAGAACAACACCATGAAGCCGAAGAAGGACACAGGAAAGTGGTGTGAGTTCCACAAGAGTCCCACTCATAACACAAGTGAGTGTCGGACCAAGCAGTCGCTAGTGGCTGAGTTGAAGGCTTCCGAATCAGATGCATGTTCCGACCCTGAGCCAGAACCCGACAAGGGGAATGGAAAAGGGAAGCAGATCATTGATGCAGATCCTAGTGCCACTGTTGCCACCGCCAAGATCAAGAAAAATGAGCCCGAAGATCCAGAGGAGGGGGAGCGTCTTTTCCACTCACAGATGTGGGTGAAGGGTTCACCGTTGCGATTCATTGTCGACAGTGGTAGCCAAAAGAACCTCATTTCAGCAGAGGTCGTGAAGCGGTTGGGCCTACCGACTACACCACACCCACAGTCGTACAGTATCAGGTGGCTTCATGAAGGACGAGATCTGAAAGTTCGCCAGCAGTGCCGCCTTCCCTACAGCATCAAGCCCTTCACATACGAGGTATTATGTGATGTTACACCTCTGGATGTTTGCGATGTATTATTAGGCCAACCATACTTGTGGAGGCGACATGCTGTGTATGAGTCAAGGCCTCGTGCTGTCATTATTTCTTTGAATAACTCATTATACAGGATATCGGAGGTAGCCCCACCTATTGCCACATCCTTGATCACTGCTAATAAAGGCAGCAAGCTCATCTCACAGACCAGGAAATTCATCTGTTTGGTTCACTCCCAAAGTAAGGGGAAGATTTCCATCACATCCATGACCCCCGTGAAGGGTTCCTCCATGCAGCAGCAGCAGCAAAGGGATACAGTCATGACAAGACACAGGAACAACTTCTCCTCACCCACAGGGGTACCACACAAGTTTCAGGTGGGCGACAAAGTCTGGTTGCATCGACAGAAATAACGCCTTACCAGAACCCATCAAAAGCTCAGACCACTCCGACATGGTCCTTACAGCAGCACCAAGGCTATGGGGAACAATGCTTTGGAGCACATCAGTCCTCCATTCCTTCGCCTGCACCAAATGTTCAATGTGGACCATTGTCGACCATGCTTCCCACCATTACTGGACACATCAGAGATTGCAGGAGAAGCTCAGCAGATGGAGGAACTCAACGCAATGGGGACCATTGCTTCCTAAGGGGGGAGGAATGATCTAGGTGGATGTTGGTGGCCACCCACCAACCCATTTGGACCCCCACAACTGTCTCTTTCAGTCTTTTCAGTTTCCTAAATTGTAGCACATTTTACTATTTTTAGCAGTTTTTCGGGTCCTGAACTTCCGGAGCTGTTTTGAGGCCCTAAACGACGTTTTTTTGGGATTCTGGGGCAACATGGGTCCATGGACCCATGTTGCCTCCCAAAGTGGTAGTACTCGGATAGATCTTTCTAACGAGCTATCGTACGCGTCAAACGGAGATCATATGCCAAAGTTACGACCCTGGGAAATTGATGTACCAATTTACCCAAACGGGGCCCACAATTTGGCGTTTCATCTTCTAGGGCTAGGTTTCGGGATGTGAAGGGTTTTCCATTGTTTCTCAACAATAAATAGGCCTTCGAGCCTCATTGTAATACAGTTCGGAACAGTTCAGAGGCATGTAGCCGCACATCTCTTCTCAGAGATAAGCTACCATCGCCCTAGCTGGTTTCTTTCCATTTCTGGTTGTAAGCATATTTCAGTATTTTACAGTAATGAAATGAAGTATTATTTCCGCTGCATCTTTGTGTATATGGTTATCGCATCTCTGTATTTATGGTTATCTCTGTAATCTATTGCGTTCCTGCTTAAATCCGGATCAATAAGCCCATGGCACTCCCTTGATTTGTTCTTCTCTAACCTGTCTGGGCATCCTTTCTTCCTCTGAATCAAGTATGTTTGAGTAAATATATGTATAGTGAATGGCGATTGATTCAATAGCGGTTTCCTTGTCTAGAAAGATGGTTCTGTTTCTTGCAGTCCAGATACTGCAGGAGATAATAGGAGGCAGATTCCACAATTTCCCATTTGAATATAAGCGCGACCATGTATGCCATGCTTCAGGGATATTTCCCCCTTCCTAGGTTGCCGGTAATTGAATAAGCTTCTCAACTTCCACCCATACTTTTTTAACTACAAGACAACCAATAAAAAGGTGTGCTATAGTTTCAGAGTCATTTTTGCACATAGGGCATCTTCCTAGCCCTGAATTAAACCTGGATTGGAGAATGTCCCATGTAGGGACTTTTCCTTTTAGAATACACCAGAAGAAAAGCTTGGCTTTAGCAGGGCACTTTAGCTTCCATAATGACTTTGCCCACCATTTCGGATCTCCCCAACCTTTCTTAGTCATGAGGAACTTGTATCCAAATTTTGGGGAGTAGGACCCAGAATCAGCGTGAGCCCACACCAGCTGATCCGGTTTGTCTTTTAACCCTACATTAGATTTGGAAAGTTCTTGAATGTAGACCTTCCAATCGTTCCACGAATGGGGATAAAGGTCCAATTCCTCTCTTGATTTCCATGCTTGTCGCCATATGGATGAATGACTAATTTTCTCTACCTGATTAAGGAAAAGAAATCCTTTTGACTCTAGATGCCTAAACAAGCCTGGGGGTAGAGAAAAATTTTCGTTACACCCCACCTAGGGGTCCCTACCAATTCGAATATTTTCACCATTTCCAATCTGCCAGGACAAGCCTTGTTCAATAATATTGAAGGCATCTATAGTTGCCCTCCAGACTACCAACACATTTCCTCTTTTCTTTTCTGGGTTCCTTATCCAATCTTTAAGAGGGGTGGGGTCAAGGTATTTCCATTTTACCACTTTCGTCCAGAGATTTTCCATATTGATGATTCTCCACCCTGATTTTGCTGCGAGGGAGGTTTCGAAAGCAGTGAGGTCTTTTATACCGCGCCCTCCCCATTCTTTCAGTCTTTCCACTTTCTCCCAGGCAACCCAAGGAAGAACTGAATCCTCCTTTGATCCAGCCCATAGAAATATACTACAAATTCTTCTTATCTTTTCCAAAATACCTTTAGGAACCTAGGTCAGCGCAACCCAGTAAACTGGAATTGCTAGAAGGACTAATTTAATTAAAGTTAGCCTTCCTGCTTTAGAAAGCCACCTGAAGCTCCAATGAAAGATTCTGGTTTCAATCTTCGCTACCAACCAATTCCAGTCCTATTTTCTGTAATTATCCGGTTTCAGCCAAAACCCCAGATATTTGAAAGGATCTTCGAGCTTATAAAAATCAAAAGGAAGAATTGAGGTAATTTGGCTTGTCTCTTGTTTGTTAAAGCCTTCTAGAATGAGCTGAGATTTCCTATGATTCACTTGCATCCCGGTAGCTTTCATAAAAAGCTCAAGAATCTTCTTAATCTCCTTTATTTCAGACTGGTTCCCATTGCTGAAGAGTAAAATATCATCGACAAAGAGAAGGTGTGAAATGAATAAGTTGACTGCAACCTCCAACCCTTTTAAAGTTCCTTCCCTTTTGGCTTTTAGAATTAGTTGACTCAGCCATTCTACTACCAGAAGGAAGAGCAGTGGGGACAAAGGGCATCCTTGTCTTAACCCTCTTTGTCCTTTGAAGAAGGGAGAGGCTGCTCCATTAATAAGGACCACAAAACTGACATTGGTGATACATCCCATAATCCAATTGATAAAGTCAACTTTAAATCCCAGATGTGTTAACAGCTTTCGGAGGTAGGTCCAGCTGATTCTGTCGTAAGATTTTGACAAATCAATTTTCACCACTGCTCCTTTCCTTTTCATCTATTTAACACTATGAATTGTCTCTTGAGCCACCCCAATGGCTTCATGTATTTGGCGACCATCCAGAAAACCAAAATGTTCGTTTGAAATGCATCTAGACAGAATTGGCTTTAAACTAAAAACAATCACCTTAGCTATAATTTTATAAATTCTGTTGCATAGCGATATAGGTCTGAAATCTTCAAACGATACTGGATCTTCTTTCTTAAGAATAAGGGTTATAAAGGTTGAGTTGAAAGGTGCACAAACCATACCTTTTCTTCTGGATTCCTCAACCACCCCTGTTAATTATGAGCCAATCTAATCAAAGAAATACCGAAAGAGTTCAGTAGGCCACCCATCCAGCCCAAGGATTTTGTCTTTGGCCATGGATTTTATAATACTCTCCACTTCTTCTATTGTGGCTTCTCCCTGCAAACCCTTGGCTTCTTCCTCCTACACATATCAGGGAAAACATTGGGTTGTTCTGATAACCTATGCTAAAGTTGGCTCCCCTTGATCAAAGCATAATTTTTCGAAATGGTTCCTCCCCATGAGCGAGAGAGATTCAAAGCTATTGGCCTCTCTACCTCCCTCGTCCTTCAACCTCCAGATGGTATTCGTTATCTTCCTACCTTTTGCATAATTGTGAAAAAAATTTGTATTTTCATCTCAAGCCATCAGCTAGATTGCCTAGCTTTTCAACCTCCATTCCTCTTCTCTGTCGAGAATAATTTGACTTCTCTACTTTTCTAACAACAAGATCCTATCCTTCGACTCCTGAGATTCATAGCCATTCGATTCAGGATTTTCCAATTCCCCAAGCTCCAAGTTAATATTGATTAAGTCTTCATTTTGTTTCTGCTTCCTCTTATTTGCCCACTCTATAGTGGCCTTCTTCAATCTTTTCAAGTTTTCCATGAGAAGAAAGCTCTTCTCCTCCATGGCATTCCTACACATGTGTTGCCAAGTTTCATTAAAAATCTTTTTGAATGATTCCTCCTGCATCTAGGATGCATTGAATTTGAAGGGTGTTGTCGGCTTAAGGGGAGGCTTGGATAACTTGAGAAGGACTGGAAAATGGTCTGAATTCCCCCCCTCACCTACCCACTGTCTGAAAACTGGAATTCTGGAAGCTAGATCTTCACATAGAAGAAAATGGTCTAATCTTTTTGCAATTCTAGCTTCACCTGTTCTGTGATTCCTCCATGAAGGTTTCAGTTTTAGCAGGTTTACATCTATCAGATTATGCGTAGCATGGGCATTCAAGAAGAAATATGATAGAGGGTATTCTCTGGCAGAAGGACCCCAAGTCTTGGCATTCCCAATAGAGAAATTTAGATCTCCTCCTATCACCAGATTTTGACTTCTCATCACTGATTTAGACAGGAGATTGTTCCAAAAAGAGACTCTCTCCTGACATGGCCCGTAGATATTTAAGATCATCAGAGGGAAGTCAAAATCAGGGGACATAGCTTCCATTCCCAACACATGATCCATCCCCCACATATTTAATAGTTTCAGTCTTCCTTCCCTGAAGCCTATAACTAGGCCTCCCGAGTGGCCAATGGAATCCAAAGCTTGAAATTGCCACCGCAGGAGAGTAGAACAAAGAGATGATAGAACTTCTAAACTCAATCTTAAAGTCTCCTACAACATGAGTACGTCTGGGCTACAATGTTGTACCAACTCCTTCAGGGCTAGTTTTTTGGGTTTACTAGCTAAACCCTTGCAGTTCCATGAAAGAAAAATCATTTTGACACATCCATACAGGCTTTCGCCACTCTAAGTGTTAGTTTCAGTCTTTGTAGCCTTCCTCCAGTGATCAAAATTTCTCTTACAAAGTGATTTTAAGGTTTCAAGGTCAAATTTTGTCATTTCAATGAGTTTGCAAGTAAAATTTAGTCACTAGGTATTAGGTCTAGGGTTTGCTTTCACTCCTTTCAAAGTTGTCCAAATGTCAGTCTATGTCACTATTCAGCTGAGTCTACCATCATTAAGAGGGTTTTCATCATCATTTTAGGTTCCAATGGGTCATTTTACACCTTGTTCATGTTTCAGTTGCGCCTAGGTAAGGTCATTTCCCTCTCCTAGGGTTTTGAAGGCAATTTCTCTTGGATGGTAAAATCATTGGCAAAACTTGTATTCTGATGTTCATACACCTTCCCCTATCCACAATTTACCTTATTAAGCACTTCCCATCACCGAGCTCCCCCAAATTCCTCATTTTTGCACAAACCCTAGTTTCTTGCTACAACTTGGCAATTTTCTAGGCTAGACCTGTGTTTTGCCCTGTTGGACCCCTTCCCCTCACTCAATCTCTGAAATTAAACCTTCCTCTACTTCCTAACATACCTCCCCACCTAGAAACATTTCCTCAAGAATTTAGAAGTCCTCTATCCCCTTCATTTCGCTTCATTTCGACAAATCCCCTGTTCCACACATCGGGATAGGTTTCACTCAAATGATTTTTCTGAGCAATAAAAGATGAATTTTTGAAAAATGAGAGAGGTTTTTGTCCAAAACAGGCCACGAAATAAAACAATCCTTCACTTTTTACATAGGTTTCATGGTTTTAGAGAAATTTTAAAAATACAATTGCCTTGGGAGAATCGATGCACCTCTGAAGTGACCTTGGGAAAATCAAGTTTTTTCCAAGATTGGTTGGAAAAATGACTTTCTTGATGTGTCAAATGCTAACGAGACACAATTATATTTCCAATTAGCTATCATGAGCTCAATTTTGAGTTGAGTAAGGCATTCAAAAGTTGACTGCAACTGCGCTCTGCCTTGAGGCAGCCTCATTTGGCACATTTTGACCAGTCTTGGGAGATTTGACTTTTGATAGGGAAAATGAATTTCAAATTGAAAAATTCTAGTTGATTTGTAAAGTAGACTCAAATACCTTTCCAACGAGCTATCCTTCACCCATTTTTGACACTAGGAAGGCCTCCAAAACTCACCTGCAAAACGCGCTACGCACAGGCCCTATGTGTTGCGCCTCAAGCCCAATGCGCCGCGCCTTCCATGTGCGCCACGCCACCTGGCGCGCGCTTTTTCTAGGGAGCTCCAAATGGAAAAAAGTTTATATTTTTGGATTTTTCATGAAAAATCATGACTACTAGTGCATGGCCAAGAAGTTTGGGCAAGTTTTGAGTCCTCAGGAGGTCAAAAACACTCAAAAAATGACCTCTCTGCCCCTATTTTGACACACAGAAAGCAGTATTAGGAGATTGAAGTTTTCGATGGGAAAATGGGCACCAAATTCAGAAATTCTACTTGCGTTGGAAGATAGACAGGTAGGGCTTTCCAACAAGCACACTTGATCTCAATTTGGACTTCATGAAGTGCCTCAAACTCAGCCTCAAAGTGGCGCGACCCACAGAGAAATTGGCACGACACACAGAGGATTTTTGCTCAATTTTTCACTTTCCAGCTCAGAAATTCAACCAGTTTGACTAGTTTTGCTTTGTGATGTAATATTTGATCTAAATTAATGTAATTGGATAAACATGATGTAATTTGGGCACTTATTTACTTATTCTAGAGGATTCATTCACTAAAAAGTGAAAATTTAATGAATGAATCAGTTTCCTACCTTATAGAGGCAAGTTGTTTTGATTGCCTAGATTTTAGTGCTTTGTTTAGAATTGGTTGAAACAAATCCTAGAATGATGAGCTCGACCCCTAGAGGCAAGGGAATGGGTTGGGCTAGTCTATATCATGTAACTTCTAAGCCATTTTCAGGGTTGGGCACTTGGGATTGCTTTGGCATATCATTGTACATTCTATCTCTGCATTTTTGGCTAAGGAAAGACCAGGGTTTTGCAGCACTATTTGGGATCCATGTGTTTTTATGTTTTTATGACGTTCTTCTCTAAGTAATTGTAACTTCATTAGTGTTATGTGTATCATTTTCCTATCTCTTCTTCTGAATTTGAACAAATGAGTGATTAAGGTGGAATCCATTAACTATTATGCTTTGCCTTTGAATTTGTTTAAATTTCCATATTTTCATCTGTTTAAGGAGAATTCTTGAGACTCTATTGCTCTCCTTAGCTCCTCACCAGTCTAATATATTCATTCAATCAATTAAAAGCATCAAAATGATTGCCTTCCTTGCCCCAATCAGAACTCTGCAGAAACTGTGCCTCATCCTCGAGCCCAATTTGCCTTTCCTTGTTTCTAGCACAAAACCTCCAAAAAACTTAAATCAAATACTTTGCACTTCATACCTAGCCTAAAATTAGTTTGTTATTCAGTCATCTCAAGCCCCATTGATTATCTTTCGCTGAGATTGACCCGGAGAGAGCCCTCTCCTGTCCTCGTAGGGCTAGCTACGAGGCTGAGCGTGGTTTGATGTGGACCTAGAACCTTGTCTTTTCAGCCTTAGGCAAATCTAGTCTGTAACATAGTGGCGACTCCACTGGAGACGAAAATGGTTTGCTTGTTGATGTCATTTGTTTTATAAGCTACAAACCGAGCCTAAAGTTATGACAGGAAGCCTTCGAAACGCTTTTGCTTTGCATTAGCAGAAGTAGATAAACACTGCTTCAGTCAATCTCTGGTCTAGCTTGTAATCGTGACACTTGACTTGTAAATTTCCCCAGTACATGTATCAAGTTAGATCTGATGGTTGATGGTGGACAACGATCAGACACTGGCAAGGCTGAAATCATTCACCTGGCGACTCTAAATTAGTTTTGAGATCAGATCTAAAGACTCAACTGGAGGATGATCCTGACTAGCAAATACATGAAAGGACAATATGGACAGATCAGGTATTCAAGTTGGAATTTCATCCAAGACATTTTGTTCTTTGTTATAAATTATTTCTTCTCTTTTCCCGAGAATTTCAAGAAGGCTTTGCAAAGTATACTATGTTTGAGAAGAGATCCTCGGCCTGCATTTGATTCCTTCCCTCTAAAGATTGTAAATACCAAAGATTTGCATGCCTTTGAGCTTGATCAAGACCTTTCTTCTGAATCTTGTGATGACCATCTTCAAATTGATGAGCCCCAAGAGACCAAGACTGATTCTATACCTTCTGTACATACCACTATACCTTGTAAAATTCCATATCGGTATAAACCTCTTATTTTACCTTCGGTTCTTCATGCTTTCCCCAAAAAATATGATCTATACTTGCTGAGGTTTGATGGTGAAAGTAAGAATGTCAACGCTGAGCAACATGTGCAGAATTTTGAGTCTTTTCTAGACCTTTTTGAAGTTGATGAAGAAGATGTCAGTATTAGGCTTTTTGCTCTTTCTTTGCAAGGAAAAGTCAAGAGTTGGTTTAAATACTTGCCTGATGCAAGCATATCAGATTTCCAACAGTTCGTCAAAGTTTTTCTCAACAAGTGGATGATCGGAAGTTTTCCTTATTTTAGAAGAGTATAACCAGTTGAAAAGATTGCCAGGAGAGACAGTACAATAATTTTCTACCAGATTTAACCAAGTTTATTATTCGATCCCAATTGATATAAGACCTCCTCCTAGATCTGCTCTCATGCACTATCCGGGTGCCTTTGATCCGGAAATGGAGTTTTAACTGAGAGAAAGGAATGTTGCAACACTTGAAGAGATGCAGAACAATGCAGTAAGTGTAGAGGCTCATCTGCTGATCCAAAGGGCAAGGTTGAAAGAAGAAGAGATAAAAAACATAGATACGGAGGAATCGAAATCTCTAGAGGTAAAGCTTGACATTTTGGTAAGTGTAGTGGAAGAGATGATGCAGAGGATCACCACAAGGAATGATAATAATATTCAAGCCCATGGCTCACTGATTGAAGAAGAACAAGATGCTGATCCAAACCATCTTATTTCTTATCCAAATTGTTATAGATCTGATAATGATTGTCTTATTAATCATCTTGGAGAAGAGAGATCTGTTTATATGACATGTATGCTTGATGATGTCTTTTATACTGATGATTTGCCTCAGTTTGATCAGTATGATGATAATTATGTTCTCCAAACAGAAGCTAATCTTGCATACAAATCAACAACTAGTTTGTGGGAGGAAGTGGTCCACTTTCAGCAGCTCGAATATAGTGATCAACCGATGCATATAAGCTATGACAATTATGAGGAAAGTGCAGCAAATTTTGAAGTGAAGGATCTTTGCCTTTTTATTTTGATTCATGTCAGTTCATCAGAGACAACTTCCATGCAATTAGAAATCAACTATCAATAAGTCTTGATTTGGACCATCTTGAGGGCAATGAAAACCTTTTTCAAGACTTTTCATATCTAGATTTGCAGCCCCCGAATGCCTTTGATTGTCAAGTTGCAAATAAATACTTGGAAGCTGGAACATATACTCAAATGATGCAAGATGATTCCATACCATTTTGTTTCGAATCATTTCAATTTTTGAAGGGAAAATTGCATAGTACATCTTCAGTGAAGAATGAGAAGCATGTAGGCAATCATGTAATCACATTGGAACCAATAGAAAATGGGTTGCAAGTTTTTCAAGTTTTTCATGATTGAATAGTTGATGTTTTGGATGAGGTTTGTAGTCAAAGTCTTTCTCCATTGACTACATGTGAGCCTAAAACGTGTACTGATATAAACTTGATCCGGCAGCTGGTTTCTTTGTCATTTTCAGCAGGAGTCTCATCACAAAGCTCAGATCAAGGTTTGTCTTCATGGTATGAAGAGAAGAGAAGTAATCCATTGGTCGAGCTAAGTCCCAGTGTCCATGAATTTCAAGATCCTTATGCATGTTTTTGGAGGTGGATAGAGAATCCATAGCATTCAACGGATCTGTTTCCAAGTTGTCATGGGAGTTTCCTTTCAGTAGTTCTATCTTGTTGTTCATAAGTGAGCACTTACGGAGAATTCAAACAGCAGACGAAATACTTACTTGGTTGCATTGGTTGTTTCATTTCACTTGATCAGGGGATGAATGAAACTGTTAGAGTAGGTTTTGATGAATAAGCTCCACTTTGAGCATCATTTCTAGTTTGTCAGTTGCGTTTAAGTATCGAGTCAGTTTTTAGTTGAGTCATGCATCATTTATGAGTCAGCTTTCAGTCTTGTTGTTAAGTTAGTTTGTGTCGGTTTTCAGTCATGCATTTTAGCTTGAGTTTTGACTCCATTGCCAAGTGGATGAAGGCACTTGTTTGCTCTCCCAGAGATTTGCCGTTCTTGGCACCTCCAAGGAGCTACCATCCCCATTGGAGCCAATGTTGGTGTCAGTCTTTGCAGCCTTCCTCCAGTGATCAAACTTGCTCTTACAAAGTGATTTTAAGGTTTCAAGGTCAAATTTTGTCATTTCAATGAGTTTGCAAGTAAAATTTGGTCACTAGGTATTAGGTCTAGGGTTTGCTTTCACTCCTTTCAAAGTTGTCCAAATTTTAGTCTATGTCACTATTCAGCTGAGTCTACCATCATTCAGAGGGTTGTCATCATCATGTCAGGTTCTAATGGGTCATTTTACGCCTTGTTCATGTTTCAGTTGCACCTAGGTAAGGTCATTTCCCTCTCCTGGGGTTTTGAAGGCAATTTCTCTTGGATGGTAAAATCATCGGAAAAACTTGTATCCTGATGTTCATACACCTTCCCCTATCCATAATGTACCTTATTAAACACTTCCCATCACTGAGATCCCCCAAACTCCTCATTTTTGCACAAACCCTAGTTTCTTGCTATAACTTGGCAATTTTCTAGGCTAGACCTGTGTTTTTCCCTTTTGGACCCCTTCCCCTCACTCAATCTCTGAAATTACACTTTTCCCTGCTTCCTAACATACCTACCCACCTAGAAAAATTTCCTCAAGAATTTAGAAGCCCCCTATCCCCTTCATTTCGCTTCATTTCGACAAATCCCCTGTTCCACACATCGGGATAGGTTTCACTCAAATGATGTTTCTGAGCAATAAAAGATGAATTTTTGAAAACTGAGAGAGGTTTTTGTCCAAAACAGGCCAAGGAAGAAAAAACTTCTTCACTTTTTACACAGGTGTCATGGTTTTAGAGAAATGTCAAAAATAAAATTGCCTCGGGAGAATCGATGCACCTCTGAAGTGACCTTGGCAAAATCAAGTTTTTTCCTATCTTGGTTGGCCAAATGAATTTCTTGATAAGTCAAATGATAACCATACACAAAGAGCGTTCCAATGAGATATCATGAGCTCAATTTGGAGTTGAGGAAGACATTCCAAAGTTGACTTCAACCGCGCTCTGCCTTGAGGCAGCCTCATTTGGCACATTTTGACCAGTCTTGGGCGATTTGATTTTTGACAGGGAAAATCAACTCCAAATTAAAAAATTATAGTTTAGTTGAAAATTAGACTCAATTACCTTTTCAACAAGTTATCCTGTGCCTAATTTGGACACCGAGAAGGCCTCCAAAAGTCTCCTACAAAAAGCGCTACGCACAAGCTCTATGCGCAGCGCCTTCCGTGTGCGCCGCGCCACCTGGCGGGCGCTTTTGCTAGGGAGCTCCAAGTGGAAAAAAGTTTATATTTTTGGATTTTTCATGCAAAAGCATGACTACTGGTGCATGGCCAAGAAGTTTGGGCAAGTTGTGAGTCCTCAGGAGGTCAAAATAACTCAAAAAAATACCTCTCTGCCCCTATTTTGACACACAAAAAGCAGTCTTGAGACAATGAAGTTTTGGAGGGGAAAATGGGAACCAAATTCTGAAATTCCACTTGGGTTGGAGATTAGACAAGTAGGGCTTTCCATCAAGCACACTTGGGATCAATTTAGACTTCAGGAAGTGCCTCAAAATCAGCCTCAAAGTGGCATGATGCACAGAGAAATTGACGCGACGCACATAGGATTTTTGCTCAATTTTTCACTTTCCAGCTCAGAAATTCGGCCAATTTGACTAGTTTTGATTTGTGATGTAATTTTTGATATAACTTGATGTAATTGGATAAAAATGATGTAATTTGGGCACTTATTTACTTTTTCTAGAGGATTCACTCACTAAAAAGTGAAAATTTAATGAATGAATCAATTTCCTACCTTATAGAGGCAAGTTGTTTTGATTGCCTAGATTTTAGTGCTTTGTTTAGAATTGGTTGAAACAACTCCTAGAATGATGAGATCGACCCCTAGAGGCAAGGGAATGGGTTGGGCTAGTCTATATCATGTAATTTCTAAGCCATTTTCAGGGTTGGACACTTGGGATTGCTTTGGCATATCATTGTACATTCTATCTATGCATTTTTGGCTAAGGAAAGACCAGAGTTTTGCAGCACTGTTTGGGATCCATGTGACTTTATGTTTTGATGGTGTTATTCTCTAAGTAATTGTAAGTTCATTAGTGTTATGTGTATCATTTTCCTATCTCTTCTTCTGAATTTGAACAAATGAGTGATTAAGGTGGAATCCATTAACTGTTATGCTCTGCCTTTGAATTTGTTTAAATTTCCATGTTTTCATCTGTTTAAGGAGAATTCTTGAGACTCTCTTGCTCTCCTTAGCTCCTCACCAGTCCGATCTATTAATTAACTCAATTAAAAGCATCAAAATGGTTTCCTTCCTTTCCCCAATCAGAACTTCGCAGAAACTGTGCCTCATCCCCGAGCCCAATTTGCCTTTCCTTGTTTCCAACACAAAACCCCCAAAAAACTTAAATCAAATCCTTTGCACTTCATACCTAGCCTAAAATTAATTTGTTATTTAGTCATCTCAAGCCCCATTGATTATCTTTCACTGAGATTTACCTGGAGAGAGCCCTCTCCTGTCCTCGTAGGGCTAGCTACGAGGCTGAGCGTGGTTTGATGTGGACCTAGAACCTTGTCTTTTCAGCCTGAGGCAAAACTAGGCTCTAACACTAAGCACCCCAAGAATCAACAGTTGTTGACCATCCGCCACGTCAAATTTTGCTTTCACTTGAGCCTTAGACAGGTAAGACTTCCGGCCCCTAGATTTCTTCATAGAGGTCATGGTATATCCATGCCTAAACCTCCGATTGGATCTCCAGAAGACAATCTTTTGTCAAGGGAATGCAGGTTATAATGACATGCCGGTTTGGAAGGAGAGATTTTTACTTCACAGATTTCATTTGGAGCCTCTTCAAAGTTCAGGTTAATCTTGGGGATGGATGAAGTAATGATTTCAACACGAGAGTGTTCAACAGATGAATGACTATGAGAATTTGAATTTAGGCATGCATCTTTTACTTCATAAGGAGGAGGCATAGAGGGAAAACAAGAGTCCAGACGCGTACCCATCGTTTCTTCAAGGGGGTTTGCATTTGTTTCTTTTGTGACTTCCGGGCAGCATTCCTGGATTTGATAGGAGTTCCTTCTTCAATTTTTGAGCGTGGTATCTTTTGTGCCTGCATCAGAGACTTCTCCTCCTCGCTCCTATCCACCTCCATGGCATCCTCCTCTTGGCCTGCTACATGCCTGATGTCTATATTCTTTTCTGATGTTTCCACCTCCGCTTTGGCCTTCTTTTGTTTCCTCCTGCGATGAAAACCCAACGGATAGTCCCTTGCTAGATGTCCATACACATGGCATCTGTGACATCTAAATGGCAGGTGTTCGTAATCCAATGGCTGATCGAAGATGAGATCTCTATATTTAATTTTTATATTTTCCACTAAGCCTGCTCTGGGGTTAAGGTTGACGAATATTCGAGCCATGGCTTTATTCCTTGTTTTAATGAAGGACATATCCGTTTCCAAATATGTGCCAAACATATTTCCAATGGATCTGAAAACTGAATACACCCAAAGAAAAGGAGGCAGACCAGGAACTTGAACCCATACTGGGAATGATTCGACCTTTTCTCGCTGTGCATCAAACAGTGGAGTCCATCCCCTGAAGAGAACGAGATGGTTTTTGAAAGCCCAACATTTTTCCATAACCCAGTCCACCATTTCCTTCTTTTCGAATTGCATCATGAACCATCCTTTTGCCAGAATTGATACTTTGAAGGATTTATCTGGGGCCGCTTGCCATGATGATCTAACCAATTTTGGATAAATTGGGCTGAATATTTTTTTTCTCTCGCTCATCCTACCAAAGTTCATTCGGCCACCTCCATAGCTTCTTCTATTTGGACGTCCATCCCCAGCACTAGATTTGATTCTCTCTCCTTTTTCTTGATAAGCTTTTGTTTCTTCCTTTTCTCCCCAATCTGCCTATCGCCAGAGATCTCTCCCCTACCTTGAGTGATAGCAACACCATTTACCGCTTCGGTTTGTTGTGAAAAATCCTTCTTTTCTACTGGCTGATTTCCTGAGGGGGTCTCTGAATCAGTAATTTCGACAATGCCCCTGTTTCTAAGTCCACCTCTACTAACTGTTTATCTATTTTTCACACCGGGCCCTCCTCTCTTAGACCCGATTCCTCTCCAGTTCGTGCCGCCACCGACTCAGGTATCACACTAGGGTTTACCAAAACCCTTGCAATAAAAGATTTGGTTACGGTCGGCGATCTTCCTTCTTTAACCGACCCTAGATAAGATTTTAGCCCTCCTACCAGGCGATGCTAAGACCATTTTTTTGGGCCATGGCCAAAAACCACATCTTCAAGACCTCTAGTATAAGAACAAGCAGGAAGGAGGGATTTGGTATTACTTACTTGTAAAGAGCTGAGTACATTCACCTGGGGGAAACCCTCCTTCAGACAACTTGTTTTCTGGGGTTCGAATTGGCCAAGAGCCTCCTGATTGCCCTGCACTACCAGCCCCAAACTTTCTTCCAATAATCCGAGCGAGGTCCTGTTCCTCCATGACTCTTGTAGGTCTAGAATCGGTTTCAAAAACCCATGGTGACTGCCTGACCCAAATAACTGCTCAATGTTCTGTGCTGTTAGATCCTTCCCCCACACTGATAGTATGTCTTCTGGCTCAGGGTCGAGCTCGACGGCCTCATTAGGGTTAACCATGATTAATGCAACAGCTTAAACGCTAAAACTGCCTAACGGACCGTTCCGGTCTTCAGTAACAGGGTGAAACCTCAGGTAAGATGGCGAGAGCGACAACTATGGCGACCGGAAGACAATGTCTCAGGTGTTTTTCTGATGCCGAGGTCGAAAAACCTCCAGATGCGTCCACGTTCCACAACTATTCGTCCACGTACCAATACGCTCCTTTTGATCCCTGCCAGGTGTCTTCAACTGAAGCCCTGATCCACCACCTGTCCTCTGGATCCAACCGCTGACTTTCTCTGCTTTCGACTGCCAAAACCAATCCATTGCTGATGAGCCCTAGGCCCTCGGCCCTGTTGGTTGTGGCCACCGCTTCAGCACCTACGACCATGACCTATGTCCTACAACCATTTTCTGCTTAATAAAATCAAAATCAATTTTGTTATGATTATTTTCTTAATTAATTAATTATTCATAAACAATAATAATAATATTAGTATTAATTAATTAAATAATAATAATAATAATAATTAATTCATTTTTACATAATAATAATAATTAATAATGTTAGATCTTGGGCTTTTGTGATCCATAATATAGTAAGCAAGTCTTTTGGATTAATCACATGAGTGTTATCAATATAACTAAGAATAATTATTAATTATTAATAATTCATTAAAATTTAATATTATCTAATTGATATTACATAATAATATCAATTACATAATTTAAAAAATTATGTAATATCAATTAATAATTTAATAATGTTATTTATTTGATAATAGTAGTAATGTTAATAAACAATAATAATCTTAATAACAATAATTATTTTAAAATGATTATAATAAATTTTAATTGATTATAATAATATTTGAATTAATAAGTTATTATTTATAATTAATAATATAATAATTCAATAATAATTATTAATTATTATATTATTAACTATAAATAATAAATTTATTATTGAACTATGGTTGGTCATGATTGATTTTCATATTGAGACAACATTTTTCGCAATGCAATGTTGGAAAATGGTTGACCATGGTTGATTTTCATATTGGAACATAGTTGGCCATGATTTATTTTAATGTCGAGTCAATCTTTGTCAAAATGCGATGTTGGACCATGGTTGACCATGTTTAATATTCATATTGAGACAATCTTTGTCACAATGCGACATTGGAAAATGGCTGACCATGATTGATATACGCCACAACCACAACCACATATACCTCACAACCACATTTGTAAATGTAGATTACTTATAAACCTAAGGGATTAATTTTGAAAACCCAAGGTATTATAAACCAAAGAGAATAATATTAAACCCAAGGGATTAATATTATAAACCCAAGGGATTAATATTATGAAACCAAAGTATATAAACCCTAAGATAGATATTACTAACCCATGGGAATAATAAACCTAAGGGATTAAAACTAAAAACCCAACAGATTATAAACCAAACAAAATAATATTAACCCAAGGATGCTATAAACCCAAGGTGTATAAACCCTTAAATAAACATGGTTGACCACGGTTGATTTTTATATTGACACAATCTTTGTCACAATGCGCAACTGGACTATGGTTACCCATGATTGGTTTTCATACTGAGACAACATTTGTAACAATTAGACGTTAGACCATGGTTGACCATGGATGAGCATGGTCATCACAATGTGAAATTGGACCAAGAGACAATATTTGTCACAATGTGACCATGGTTATTGACTATGGTTGACCATGATTGACCATTATTGACTAGGATTGACTTCCATATTGAGACAATCTTTGTCACAATGCGACGTTCGTACATGGTTGACCATGGATGATTTTCGTGTGCGACGTTGGACCATGGTTGACCATGGATGGCCATGGTTGTCACAATGTGATGTTGGACCAAGAGACAATCTTTATCACAATGTGACCATGGTTATTGAGCATGGTTGACCATTGTTAATTTTCATATTGAGACAATCTTTGCCACGATGCAATGTTGGAACATGCTTGACCATGGTTGAGCACGATTGATTATAAAACCAAGGTATATAAACCCTAAAAAAACCATGGTTGACCAAAATTGATTTTCATATTGACAGAAACTTTGATAAAATGCGACATTGGGCTATGGTTGGCCATGATTGATTTTCATATTCAGACAACATTTGTCACAATGCTACATTGGACAATGGTTGACCATGATTTATTTTAATGTCGAGACAATCTTTGTCAAAATACGATTTTGGACCATGGTTGATGATGGTTAATATTCATATTGAGACAATATTTGTCACAATGTGACATTGGACGATAGTTAACACTGATTGATATATGCCACAACCACAACCACATATACCTCACAACTATATTAGTAAATGTAGATTAATTGTAAACCTAATGGATTAATTCTAAAACCCCAAAGTATTATAAACCTAGGAGAATAATATTAAACCCAAGGGATTAATATTATAAAGCCAAGGTATATAAACCCTAAGATAAATATTATAAACCCATGAGAATAATAAATCCAAGGGATAAATATTATAAAATCAAGGTATATAAACCCTAAAATAAACATGGTTGACCATGGTTGACCACAGTTGATTTTCATATTGACACAATCTTTGTCAGAATACGACATTGAAATATAGTTGGCAATGATTGATTTTCATATTGATATAACATTTGTCACAATGTGATTTTGGACCATGGTTGACCATGGATGAACATGGAAGTTATAATGTGACGTTGGACCAAGAGATAATATTTTTTCACAATGTGACCATGGTTATTGACTATGGTTGAGAAAGATTGACCATGATTGACCGTGGTTGACCAGGGTTGATTTCCATATTTAGACAATCTTTCTCACAATGTGATGTTCAAGCGTGGTTGACCATGGTTGATTTTCATATTGAGATAATCATTGTCACAATGTGACATTGGTTGATTTTCATATTGAGACAATCATTGTCACAATGCAACAATGGTTGGCTTTCATATTAACCCAAGGGATAAATATTATAAACCCAAGATATATAAACCCTAAAATAAACATGTTTGACCATGGTTGACCACGGTTGATTTTTCATATTGACAAAAACTTTGTCACAATGCAACATTGGACTACGGTTGTCCATGATTGATTTTCATATTGAGACAACATTTGTCATAATGCGACATTGGAAAATGGTTGACCATGGTTGATTTTCATATCAGAACATGGTTAACGATAATTTATTTTAATTTCGAGACAATCTTATTCAAAATATGATGTTGGACCATGTTTGACCATGGTCAATATTCATATTGAGATAATCTTTGTCACAATGCGACATTGGACCATGGTTGACCATGATTGATATACACCACAACCACAGCCACATATACCTCGAAGCCACATTAGTAGCTGTAGACTAATTATGAACCTACAGGATTAATTCTAAAACCCAAAGGTATTATAAAACCAAGAAAATAATATTAAATTGAAAGCATTAATATTATAAATCCAAGGTATATAAAGCCTAAGATAAATATTATAAATCCATGGGAATAATAAACCCAATGGATTAAAACTAAAAACCTAAGTGAATAATATTAACCCAAGGGATAAATATTATAAGCACAAGGTATATAACCCCTAAAATAAACATGGTTAATCATGGTTGACCATGGTTGATTTTCATATTGACACAATCTTTGTCACAATGCAACATTGGACTATGGTTGGCATGATTGATTTCATATTGAGACAACTTTTGTCACAACGCGACATTGGACCATGGTTGACCATGGATGAGCATGGTTGTCATAATGTGACATTGTATCAAGAGACAATCTTTGTCACTATGTGACCATGGTTATTGACTATGGTTGACAATGGTTGATTTTCATATTGAGATAACCATTTTCACAATGCAACAATGGTTGATTTTCATATTGAGAATTTGTTTCACAATGTGATGTTAGACCATGGTTGACCATGATTATAAACACAATGGATATATATTAACCACAAAGATTAATATTATAAGCCATATGACTAATATTATATCCTAGAATTGTATTGGCGGGGTGGCTCAATTTGTAATCCGGGATATGTGAAATTGTTGAAACTTGAGAGGCCTAGGTTCAAATCCCCCTTGTTGTGACCCACGCTATGGGGAGGAGGACAGATCGTAGCCCGACAAAGTTTAACTAGTAGTTACATGTTAAGTGGGCCATTGGGTTCATATGGGTCAAAATAAAAATAAAAATATAAAAAAATATTATACCCTAGAAATATGAACCCTTAGATTAATAAATCCAAGGAATTGATGTTATAAACCCAAGGGATTAATACTAAAAACCCAAGGGATTATAAACTGAATGGAATAATATTAAACCCAAGGGACATATATTATAAACCCAAGGTATCCCTAAGATAAATATTATAAACCCTTAAATAATCATGGTTGACCATTCTTTACAATCATTGATTCTCATACTGAGCCAATCTTTGTTAGAATGCGACGTTGGACTATGGTTGACCATGGTTGATTTTCATATTAAGACAATCTTTGGCACAACGTGACATTGGACCATTGTTGACCATGGTTGACAGTGATTGTAAACCCAAAGGATTTATATTAAACCCTAATATTAATATTATAGACCCTATGAATAATATTATACCCTAGGAATATGAACCCTTCGATTAATAAACCCATATGATTCATACTATAAATTTAAGGGATTGATATTATAAACCCAAGGGAATATTGAACACAAGGGATCAATTCTAAAACCCCAAGCGAATAATATTAAACCCTAGGGAATAATATTGAACTTAAGGGATTAATATTATAAATGCAAGGTATATAAACCCAAAAATAAATATTATTTATATTTTATAATATAACTAACCCAACATCATTTATTAATGCGGTTGATATAGGTTGATAAGCATTATTTTCCATTTTTACATATACCAATCTAAATATGAAAATCTCATGGATTTATATCAATCATATTAGAAAATATAATTGTGCTAATAAGTACATATTATCCACCTAATTATAATAGAGGTAGCATATGGGCCAGCTATAGAGATGGTGATAATAAAAGTGGATGTGGTTTCTAAAATGCTCTTTAAAATGCATAAAGTTATTTTGGAACAATTTTTTTTGAATAATACTTGAATAAATTTTCCTTAGTAAGTATAACTAGAATTAAGACAATTTATAAGAAATAAAATATGTATATTAAAGACAAATAATAAAAATGAAAATATCTATGACTTCATAACAAAGGCTTCATAATCCATACACTACAAAGTCAGAGAGATTACCCAACAAAGAATTTCATCTCTGACCAAAAGTACTGATAAACCCTAAAACGTCTTAAAGCTACGTGCATTATTCAAAAGATTAAATTATCATCCATCTTCACTTCTTCTGTAATTAAAATCTATTGGAATTAGCTTGCATTAGGTTTAATTATTAACACTTCCATTATATATCACTAAATATAATCACTGGACACAAATAGTCAAATTTCATTTTAATATTCTATACATTTATGTTTGCAGTTGCACATATTAGCATTACATAGATATGTACGTACATAATCGTAAAATTGATAATCTACTTACCACATGGCGCTGTCTAATGTAAAACTGCACAGTGAGAGTATTCCCATATACTTTACATACTATAACACCACCCTATATACCCAAAGGTACATTGACGAGCTACGATATACTCATGTACATGGAATGAAATATCAAACTCGAGATGTATTGCATACAAGTTAGTGACAACTACTATGTTTTATGACACCGGAACACATCTCTAGCCTAGAACCTCTAAATGTTTTGCATTAGATGACAATGCTCCATTAGGTTAATTCAGATGAATTTTAAGTTGATCTTCTTAACAATTTTCCTTTCAAGGTTCACCACATGATGTATGTTTGCAATTCCTAGAATGTAACTAATATGACAAGCATTCTTTCCATTCAATTTAACAGTGAAAACCTTAGCTAATAGGGATAAAAAAAATCAGATTCTTTTAATCAAAGAGAAAAGATCACAATCTAATGCAATTTCCCTAAACTATTCCTATGAGCACACACAAAAATTTTCAATGCAAAATGCAAGTTTTTCTTTTCAATTCCCTTAATTTTGTGATGAACAAAAAAGGAAACTAATGCACATACAATCAATCAATCCTTTTGCAAGAACGAAGACTTTACGATAGTTCCGTTTCCAAAGAAACGAAGACTTTTACAACACTTTCTTTTGAACAAAGATCAATCGACTATAAGCTAAATTTGATAATCAATTGATAATGATAAATAAAACTCTTAAGAAACACTAAATAATCAAGGTAAAAGTAGGGCTAGAAAGAGGAAATACAATCTTGATTCCAGAGACACAATAATCATTGACCTTTCAGCAAGCAAAATCAGAAGGAAATTTGGAAAAAATCAAGCCAAACGTAGGATTTTTGGTTTTAGGAGGATTAACATAGCACTGTCTCTAGGCCAAGGGTGCTCTACAGAGCACTACCCCTGACCAAGGGTGCTTTGGTTACAACACATTCCTAGAATAGGCATTTTAGTGCAAATTTTGACCAAAAATAGTTCAAAAAGGCTGAAAAAAGATCAATGAAGGTAAGAAAAGTCTACTAGAGTGTCCTAAGATGTGATAAGCTACTTTGAAAAATGATCGTTCCCAAGTGTGGTCGCCAATTTGTTATGAAGAATTTGGTATCTACGGATAAATACTAATTCCCTAGACAATAGCTATATCTAGAACAACAGTTTAAATCACTTTAACCTTTCTCTATAAACAATAGATAAGACAAAGAGAATGAGAGGACCTACTTGTACATTCCCTCTCCTCTTGTATCCTTTGTATCAATAATGTTTCTCCTTCCCGTACTTAACACACTTGAGAAGTACCTGTAAAGATCAACAGAAGACGAAGAACCGATCAAAGCTAAAGATCTATTGATTACAAGTAAATGGAATCAGATACATTCACACATATAAGCATCACATATCAAGATAATCATATGGAAAATGGTGTAAATACTTTATTGAATAGAAAGAATAATTACAACCATGAAGCCTGATTCGAAGTCACTCCTCCAGCTTTAGTTCCATCCACATCACATCATAAGCATGACAATCCGGCAGCATAACTACACTTACAATAGTCTCAATTCTCAAACTAACATTATCTCCTTATAAACATCAAAGTCCATCCCTTGGTCACTTAGATGAGTGCTCAATTTATAGGAAGATGGAGGAGGTTATTTCATTAATGAAGGTATTGAATGGCCTTCCATACATAGAATTAGTTCCATGGAGGAAGGGATGAGAGGACAAGATGTATCTTAACTCATTCCTCATCCATTTTCAAGCTCATGGGAGATGATAAGTGTGGGAATCATCTAGAAGGCTCCAGAAGCTAATAATATTCCCCAAACCCTATGTGAATTTCGCTCAAAATCACCCAGTGCAGGTCAAAGAGGGCCTAAGTGCTCGGCATAGCACCCTAGCATGGAATCAACTACTCTGCAGCGCATCCTTGCATGGGTCTAACTACACTGGTCCCTCTAGAGGTCATTTCAGGATGTCTTCAGGCCATGAAACTATCTGGGAAGGAGGCATTCAAAACGTTGACTTGTTTAGAGCATGTAGCAACTGAAATTAGGGTTTGATGAGCCCTAAAACACTGATCAAGATGATGGGAGTGATGTGCCCAAATGGATCTGTAACAGCATATGTACTCGACTTGGCTAAAGTAAAGTAGCATATATTTTTAAGACTTCAGATTCTTCAATCTACTTCAAATCCAACTTGTCACTAAGCTACAAAATCTCTTGCTCCTCTTCTACAACACCTGTACAAGCAATCATATAATTTGCAATGTCTCAACAAAACTTTGTAGTCATCATCTATTCATAGACTAGTTGGACATAACAATGTTCTGACATCAAGAACAAGATATTTGACATTCGGGTCGACATCATATTATATCTAGGTTGGCATCAAGTTCATAGTATGTAGGTTTCCATCAAGGAAAACATATTAGCCATAATGCAAACACATGACCAATATTAGGTTATGTATAAGTTTTAGGGTACAACTGATGGGGTTGTGGACGCCAAGATTAAGGGTACTCACTAGCATAACCCACAAATCTATCAAGTGGTTAACACATGAAATATTCTTAACCAAGGCATGTTGTTCACCATGAATCAAGTTCAACAGACATTTCATCATATAATGAGGGAATTTTATGTAATGGGGATCATTGCTTCTTAAGTGGGGAGGATTGAACTAGGTGGATGATAATTATAATAATTAATAATTATTTTTCTATTAATGTTTACAAAATCATGGATTATATAATATGCATGGAAAAAAAATTAATGAATCATAATAGTGACGTATGAATATAATCGCAAGATGATTTATATTTTTCAATCATATTTAACCTATAGATTTTGTAAACCATGGTATTTACCCACGGTGTTTGAAACACACGATTATTTGTTTTTCTAACCATCGTAATTTTTTATCTTCACCATGATATTCACACATGGAGTTTGTAAACCATGGTATTTACCGATGGTATTTTTGTTGTAGACATATTTGGGCACTGCAACCCTAATCACATATGTCGATAAACCAAGGGCTCCTTAACCGCTAAAAGTGTTGTTTCATACCCTAAAGGATCATGGTCAACTGATTACATAATTTACTAGAAGTTCCACCTAGAAAACCACTTAGAACTTGCCAAAACTGGACCATACTGATTGCTCCATGGTCAAGGTGCGATGCATATTGGCTACTACACTAGCCAGGTGCGATGCATACTAAAAGAGCCTTTTGTGGGGTGTGATGAGTGAGAATAGACAAATGGCAGAGACAATTTGCTAAGTGGATGCCCAAGGAATATTCTAGAAACTTCTCATATGACACTTGCCTCTCTGAATTCACCCAGAGATGAGTAAGAGATCAAGGAAATCTCCAAGTGAAACCAAGAACTATCAGTGGAATGACACTAATCAGAAACCTAGAACTGATTCACACCCTTGCAAGTCATCTATATATAGATCCGGGAAGGAAGTGTTGTTAGTTTCTCTTTGAGAAGAGACATTGTATTGTTGGGTGATCTTGCTTTTCATGAGGTGAAGGGGGCTTTGATGCTGGGAGGATGATGCTAGATTAGACAGCTGGGTTGTAATCCACTCTTCTACCGTTAATAAAGTTATTTGAGTTTTCCTCCATATAATCATGTATTTTTGAATCTTGTTGTTTATGAATGCAATTGTATGGTTAATGTATTTATGATTTTGCATTGTTTATGGTATTATAGATCAAGATGCTTTGATGGTGTTTTGTTTCTTTGCCTCTACAGGTATTCTCTAAAGTGGGACAAGTAGGAGAGGAGTGGCAACTCTATCAAGGGAGAGAGCAAACAAGCAAGGAGCCAAGCGAAAGATCTAGGTTGGCACCCTTTTCTTCTCTCTTATCTATCATACATAAAGGAAATCACAATTTACTTTGATTGCTTGTTTCTAAGATAGCTACCCATCTTAGTGGGACTAGCAGATCGAAAAGACACTAGTTCTCCCAGAAACAAAATGGTGACTCCACTGGTGAGCGATTAGTTTGTTTGTTTGTTATCGTTGTTTGCTTTATAAACTACAGACGGAGCTTGAAGTTAGCCAGATAGCCTTCGAACTGCTTTTGCTATGCAACTGCAAAGTAGATGAATGCTGCCTCAGTCAATCTCCAGGTTGGTTTATGAACTGAATGTCTGACTTACAAGCATCCTAAACGCCCTAGTGATAGCTCAATAACCTTAAGATCATACCCCTGTACTTTGCTTTTACTGTCTATCATAGCTCATCCTAAATCACTGAACTTAGCTCCAAATTTTGAGCAAAAACCAAACTCAGTTTCATTCCCTGCCCATCACACTGTCTGTAACTGGCAGCCTATATGCATCGCACCTCCTGTGTGTTGCAGGTGAGATGCATCCCTGTTTCCCTTAAGGATAGGTGCGATGACTGAATGATACTGTTTCTCTCTTTGAAATTTGGTTTTTTCCTCCTTGTTTTTAGCTCTATTCAGTAGTTTTACTGCTCATGATCAGTATCTCATTGTTGAAGCCTCTTTCCTTTACATTATTTAGCCTCCATTGACAGAGATTTGTAAATGTTTTTATGTATTTGTCTATCATTTACAGTCTTTCTTTGTCAAAAGTAGCTTAATCGAACTGTTGTTTTTGATGCAAAGAAGTGTCATAACTGTTGTTTTTAATCAAAAAGAAGAGTGTCGTGAAGTCTTCCTCCTCTAGATAGTCAAATGTACTTTTTCCATTGTATTTGATTTGAATTGTTAATATTTAAAGTGTCGAAAGTAGTTTTCTATTCGAAATCGAAAAGTGTCGTTTTAGTCTTCCTTTCATTTTGAAAAGAAATTGTCGAAGTGTTGCTTTGTTGAAAATAGTTCAGATCTATACTTAGTTTTCCTTTCTTGGAATTCTCACATTAAGGAAATGAAAAACAAATACATGCATTTGCATTTGCATTTAGACTGTATGCGGAAAAAGATTTAGGAAAAGTGCATTTAGTGTGTGCTCTTTGCTCTCTATTTATCTTCTTTCCTTAGTAGCTAAGATTTTCATTGCTAAAAGAAAATAAACGACTGCTTATCATCTTAGATTGCATATTTAGGAATTTTACATATACATCATGCGGTGAACCTTGAAAGGCAAACTTCTAAGCAAGATCAACTCTAAAATAAATCTCAATGAACATAACAACGCTTTGGAACCTAATGCACAACATCTAGAAGTCTAGGCTAGAGACGTATTCTAGCATCGTAGAACCTGGTAACTATCATTTTCATCTAATGTTAGGTGATTCCTCCTCTTTGATATGACAAGTGCTAGTACGGACTTGTGCTCCCCGTACCGTCGAGTATATATTGGGAGACCACAATAGGCTGATATCCTTTATACATAGGAAGCAGTGTCTGCCGCCCTATCGATTGCAATGCATTGAACACAGCATTAAGGAAGATTGACTGCCATACATAATTCCTTGGTAATTTCTCTTTAATTTAAAACCAAGGTGTATTTTGCAGTTTTGCGATTGGTTTGGTAATCCCTTTGTCTAGATTTCTAGAGTAGTCAATTTCATTCCTTTTCGACTCCTTAAAAGAAAAGGTCCATCTGAGCACTTGTCACTTCATGCTCATTAAAAATTGTAGGCGAATAGAGTCATCTTTAGCTTTTTCTCGACTCTTAAAAATTGAAAAAGCAAAGTTGTGTCAAAGCGTCATTAAAATTTATTTAATTCGGAATAACATTTTCCCCTTTTAATTTTGAGTTGATCAAGTAATCCGCAATTGTGGAAGAAAGTCAATCAAAACCCCATCATTTGTGGAGGCTAGTGAGTCAACCATCTTTGACTCTGGAAATGAAACCATTCCAGGCAAAACGGTCTCGTTTAACTGAGTCCACCTCTCCTGGTTTATTTGAAACTTGTGTTTCAACATCATCAGAGACTACAGTTACTCTGATCATTTCTGGTACATCTGCCTTTACAGAAGAAGTTCTGCAGTTACAAGAGGACATTAGAACTGATCCTAGTGTAATGGTAGACACTTCCATACCTGAAACAGTTCCAACAAGAGCTGATCCAGAAACTGAAGTTCACTTACCTGAACATTTGGAAGTTGAGTTCCAGAATTCAGAAGGTGTCACCCCTCCAGTATCTGTCACTGCAAAAGCTATACCTTCTTCGGCCCTAGAAATATTTTATGGACCTGACGGTCTACCGCTTCCACTGGGACTGATTGCCATGGAAAAGATAACAGACGATCTTCCATCCAGTACTCCATTGCATTTTGGAACTGGGATCCACTTATATCCTGCTATTCCAGAAGTTAGTTCTTTTAATCATACTTCATCGCATGTTCCTGTTGAATCGCTAGGAAATCTTTTGGATAGACTAGCAACCATCAACATCTAGGACTATGTCATCTGACACAGCCACAACAAAACTTCCTGCTGCCACTCCGACGATGTTTGCTGGTATACCATCTCTCCCAACTAGTTATCAATCACTAGATGGAGTCCACCCAGGGACTGTTTTGATGACATGGTCTATTCCTATTTGTTCCTCCAGGATCCTATATGGCATTTCTTATGTTGAAGCTCAGCAAATTGATCCTGCATACCAATTTCAATTTGGGCAGCCCAGTCTACAAAGGCCCATCTTTCCTTTGAGCACTAGATTGCCACCATATGGGGGGTAGTATGTTTTTTCATTGCTCCCTCCTGGGGAACAACCATATGAGAGCTCATAACCTAATTCAGGTCAAACTGGAATTACATCCAGTGGTTGGGTACCAATATTACCTCAACAACCAAGGGATGTATATTCAATGCAACTAGCCCAACCTGTGTCAAATATCACCACTACACCTACTATTGTGACCGTGTCGCAAGTACAAGCACAGCATGATGTATGTCAACCTCAAGTATCTCAGGTTGTAGTACAATAGCCTCTTGTCCCTACGACTCAATCACAACCTCAGAGTAGTGCTTCCTTAACTGGGACGACTTAGGCTCAAATGGGTACTATCACTCCGCATCTTGGTCAATCATCTAGTATTGGGCAACATCAAATGGTTCAACAACCATGGCTGGTGAAATATCAACAACCACAATTCTAGCAAACTTATCGAGGACTTGAACAACAAGGCTTTGTAGGTAATGGGCAACAACATTTTCAAAGCAATTACCAACAACCACACTATAATGGTTATGCCCATGAACCTTATCAAAGTTATCAACATCAGATACATTATGCTGGTGTGCAAATACCTATTGTTGAGGCAATCCCATCTTATCCCGGATATGCTTTGCCAAACCTGAATCAACAGTTGCCTTTCATAGAAACTCTAGAATGGCCAGCGATTTCTCATAAACTTCCCTCCAATATTCCTAATTTCAATGGAAATCCAAGTTAAGATCCATCAAATCACGTAATGACTTTTCAATTGTGGTGTTCATCTAACACCCTCAATGATGATTCGATTAGGCTTCACCTTTTTCAGCGCACGCTAACTGGTCCAGCAGTGAAATGGTACATTGAATTGCCTAGAGCTTTGTTTGATAACTTCAGCGCCCTTGCCACTACCTTCTTAACCCACTTTCAGTTACCCATAAGGTACGAAATGGGAACAGAATTCCTTACCAACTTTAAATAGACAACAACCACTCACATATCTGATCATATTCACGAGTGGTGACATCATCGTCAAATGGTAAAGACGTATGTTCCTAATCAGCTTGTAGTTGAGTGGTTTATTACGTCATTATTACCTTCTATTACTGAAGATGTGGTGAAAGGAGGAGTTGTCACTGAAGAGAAAGTCATTGCTCATGCAAAATATTTAGACTTGATCTATACTCAGTCTAGCACGCTCTATGAAAAAATTCTTGATGCTCCTAGACTAGAATTTTCCAATCCTCCCCCTCCTAAATCGAACAGAGACTCTCATGCCGGTGATGGCGTGATTGGTACCTCAAGTAAGAAAACCGCAAAGGCTCCATCTAGTAAAGCCCTTGCAGTCTCTAGTCAAAAAGCAAATGACAAACTTCTTGCCTCAGAGGTTAATGCTGTGTCATTGGACAAGGGCAAAGAACCAAAGCAACCAGGGGGCAAGAAGAAACGGAAAAACAAAAAGAAGAAACAGGAAGATTCAACTCCTGAAAAATCTTCTGAAAACCCTATTGGGCAAAAGAAACCAGGTCAGCCATGTTTCATATGTAATGAGGATCATTATATAAAAAATTGTCCACATAGAGCTGAGGTCAAGAAATTTTTAAAAACTTCAAGTGCCTCGGTGGTATTGACTGATCCGTTTCCAAACCCAGAAACTAATCTGGTTGCTATCGATCATGCTTCCCCATCCCAAGTGCTTATGTTATCCATTTCGAAACATCAAAATTATGCTCTAATATCGACAAGGAATAAATATTGTGGGAATCCACAAATGTCGAATAAAAAGGCTACAGATCAACCTAGTAGTTCGACAACAACTTAATCAGAAGTTGTGCCACCCATCATTCCTGAATTAACTATAAAGCCACAAAAGGGAGTAGTACATAAATCGACATTTAATCCTTGTGCCTGAGTAGGACAGAATTATAATATAGTGGAAGATCTGGCACAATCACCATCCGCTATGTCGACACTTGAAGTACTATAGAATTGTCCCTCCCAAAGACAGGCTTTGTTATCAGCAATAGGTGGGATTGACCGAGCGGATTCCAATCTTGTGGCCTTTAACCATAAAGGATATGAACCTCAGTTACTGGCTCAACTCGCTTTTCTTATACAAGTAAAAACCCTCAACAAAACTGTTCATCGAACAATCATTGATGAGGGGGCATCTACCTGTATTATGTCAATGAGTTGCTGGAAAACTTTAGGTTCACCACCCTTGTCACGATCATCGACAACATTAAAAGCATTCGATGGAAGAACATACACGCCGTATGGGATTTTAAGTAACTTGCAAGTTGAATTGGGGGGCAAGAAAGTAGAAATTGAAGTTGAGGTCATTGATGGAAACCTCGACTACAATATCTTACTAGGAAGGTCCTGGATTTATGCTATGGCTGCCATTGTGTCAACATATTTTAGAAATATTTCATTTCCCTTACAAGGTGGAATTACAACTATTGACCAACTAACCTTTTTCCCCAACAGTTCACAAGCTACAGGAAGCATTCCAATGATCCATGCAAGCTCTCAATTGCTTCAAAATGTTGGAGTAGGTCTCCTAAAAGACCCTGCCTTAATGGGTACTTTCGCTCTCCCGCCTCCGAGTAATCTAGTAGAAGTGGCCACAGTGGAAACCTGTAATATGGTATCTTCTACATCATCAAAGATTAAGAAAATTACTGAACATTTTGTTAGTATGGATCATCGCCAGGTGTTGCCCGCAAGCCCCATAGAAATTTTGTAGCAATCAATTTTCTGGGCCTGGGCGGCAAACCCAAACCAACACTCATCGAGTGTTTGGATAGATAGGTCTCTAGAATATGGCACCTCTTTTGATCCTTGGTCTCGTATACATTCTACAGACGAAGGAATCATTTAGTCGATGATGACAGGTTAGGCACCATGGGAAGATTACCACCATCGTTCCCATCTTTAGGATAATGACGAAGATTATTCCAGCGACCTTAATCATCCTTCAGCTTTCGATTTTCTATCAAATAATGTAAATACGGTGGATTCTGAGTGAAATATTTCCAATATTGAAGAGACTATCGCCATAAATATCTCAACCAAACCTAATGTTGTAGAGAATATTCATGTTGGAAAATCTTGTTCTCCTTCAGAACTGGAAATATACTGTGCTCTCTTTCGCGAATTCAGAGATGTCTTTGCATGGTCATATGAACAAATGCCAGGCATTGACTTGAGCATCGTTGAACATGAAATCAAGATGTATCTAGATGTCAAACCAGTACGACAATGGCTTCAACCAGTTCACCTGAAGAAAGCCGCTGCCATTAAGGAAAAAGTTGAAAAACTTTTACATGCTGGTTTCATTTACCTTGTTCCTCTAACTGATTGGGTATCAAATATTGTTCCTGTGATGAAAAAGCAAGGAACGATTAGAGTGTGTGTTGATTACAGGGATGTAAATCAAGCTTGTCCAAAAGATAACTACCCTACACCCTTCATCGACCAAATAATTGACGAATGTGCCGGATGCGAAATATTTTCATTCATGGATGTATTTTCCGGATACAATCAAATCAATATCCACCCACAGGACGAGTTGAAGACTGCATTTATATGTCCATGGGGCACATTCGCGTACCGTCAACTACCTTTTGGTTTGAAAAATGCAGGGGCAACTTTTCAGAGGGCAATGAACTACACCTTCCATGACATCAAGCACATCATTCAACCGTATCTCGACGATTTACCGGCTCATTCACGAAATCGGATTGACTATCCGCAACATTTGAGAGCTATATTTCTGTGTTTCTGACACTACAAGATACGACTCAATCCACACAAGTGTGTGTTTTGTGTTGGTTCTGGTAGATTACTTGGTTTCATAGTTTCCAAGGATGGAATTCGACTCGACCCATGTAAGGTTCAGGCAATCATCGACATGCCTCCACCTTCAAATTTGCTTCAGATTCAGAAACTCCAAGGGAGAGAAAACTTTCTAAGGAGGTTCATTCCAAATTATGTTGAACTTACTAAAGATTATAGACGTCTTTTGAAAAAAGAAGTGCCCTTCAACTGGGATCAGGTTGCGCAAGCTTCCTTTGATGCTTTAAAGGATTCCCTAATAAAAGAATCATTAATGTATGCTCTTGACTATCAAAAAGACTTTAACCTATATCTCACAACAACAGATACAACCATCGCCATGGTTTTAGTACAAGAAGACAAAGGAATTGAACATCCGGTTTATTATTTAAGCCGAAGCTTAAATGATACAGAAATCAAGTATTCCTATGTTGAAAAGTTGGCTCTATCAGCTCTTCAAGTAGTACAGAGATTTTGACATTATATCCTCTTTCGCAAAACTACCATTTTGTCAGATTGCAACCCTATGACCTACATTCTATCGCGTCAATTACTAGGGGGCAAATATTCAAAATGGATAGCCATTTTGCAAGAGTTTGATCTGGAATTCACCAAATCCAAATCAAAGAAATCTCTAGTTTTCACGGAGTTACTATGCGACCTCCCATCCTTGTCCAACGATTCAACATCTAAAGCATCAATCGTGGATGAAACTTTGTTTCTGATATCGTCAAGAAATCCGTGGTATGGAGATATACTGATCTATCTCCAAACCCAAACCTTTAGGCCTAACACCTCTCACTTTGAATAGTGACGTACTTTATACCAAGCCAAAGACTACATGATCGTCAGTGATACACTTTACTGTCGTGGTGTTGATACAGTTCTGTGAAGGTGCCTCACGCATGAGGATGCCAAAAAAGTCTTGAATGATTGTCATTTAGGCGCGTATGGGGGGCATCAATCTGGTTACGCTACGTTACAAAATATATTACGAGCTGGTTACTTCTGGCCATTCAAAGATTGCATAATCGCAGTCAAAAGTTGCCATGCTTTGTCAGATTTTCAACCGCAAAACCAGACTACCGCCTACATTGTTGCATCTAGTAGTCACTGTTGGGCCATTTGCTAAATGGGGCATATATTTCATGACATGTAATCCCACCTCAACTGGCGGGAATGCGTATATCATAGTCGCAGTTGACTATTTTAAAAAATGGGCCAAGGCGATGCCTACATTAAACAACAATAGCGAAATGGATGCTCTTTTCTTTTTCAATCATGTAGTCTCTAGATTTGGTGTTCCACAAGCTATAGTCACAGATCATGGATCGCATTTTTGCAATCACATGATGGTTGAATTGGCTGCCAAATTAGGATTGTCCCATGACAGTTCTACTCCATATTATCCGCAAGCTAACGGACAAGTTGAGGCCATCAACAAAGTCCTGAAGTGCATGCTACAAAGGATGATTGGAGTCCACAAACGGAATTGGCACTTAATCCTGTACTTAGCTCTGTGGGCATATAGGACATCGGTGAGAAATGCGACCAGATTTACACCCTTTCAGTTGGTGTATGGCCTGGAAGCGATCTTACCAATTCAGTGTGAAATTTCATCTCTCAAGCTCGCAATCGATCTACTTCTCAAAACTTCAGAGGAAGAGGCTTGTTTCTTGGAACTAATCCAATTGGATGAAACTCGTCATGATGCCACATTGGCTAACGAAGCTCATAAGAAACGTGTCAAGGCGCAATTTGACAAAAAGGTCAAACCCCGTGTCTTCTCAGAAGGTGACGTGGTCTTGCTATACGATGAGAACTCCGATAAATTGGGAGCAGGTAAGTTTGAACCATTGTGGATGGGCCCCTACATTGTTAAAAGGGTATTAGCAAAAGGAGCCTAAGAGCTAGTATATTACGATGGGATTCCACTGTTGCAACCCCGAAACGGATTGTACCTTAAGCGTTACTATGCTTGGTTAAGTGTAGTAATCTCTTTACAGATATTCTTTTGTTACACTTTTTGTTTTTGTCAAGGGTTGTCATTTTGCTTAGGTAATCCACTTTGCATTTGTTGTAGATGTCAAACCTTTTGGAATCATTCGTTGGATACAACGACGAAGGTAGTTGTAGTACGCAGAACCTATCTTCTGCAGCCTCGACCATTTTTTATCCAAGTGGCGAGTTAGTGAGTTTTAGGGGTATATGTATTGGTCGATCAACGAACAACATCGCTGAGTATAGCGCGTCGATTGAACTTCTCTCTAATTCCATCACACATGGCATACGCTGACTTGTTGTTAGGCTAGATTCGTAACTCGTCATCCTACAACTTACTGTCGTCTATTCCGTTCGGAATCCAGCTATCTATCGTATGTTCCTAGGGGTCAGGATTTTGGAAAGGCAGTTTGATTCTATTTAATATCAACACATTTCTAGAAACTTAAACACATTAACTGATTCATTAGCAAATTATGTGTTAGATAGACATTTGCGGCATTTATAAAGAAAAAACATTTCACATTAACATTTGCATCACGATCGCATAACTTAACCAAAATAAAACTCTGAAAATCAAAAAATTTATAACTGTTTATAGTTTTACAAAATGTTTGTGTCCAAGACAAAATCGGTCATACGACCCAAATACTCAAAAATGCAGAAAAGCACCCTAGACTAATGGTGCTAGTGATAGCAAGTCACTGCCTGTGCGATCATACGTAAGAGCCTAGTCCATCGACTCGGCATGCCAATAGTATGGTGCTGTAACCTCAGAGGTAACTCCTTGGTCCTTACATCCTGAATACCAAGAGTGGGACCCTCGATCTGATCCTGCAACATTGCCAAGGTCTCTGCTATGTCCAGATCGTGAAGGATAGCCCTCCCTATAGCCTCTCCTACTGGAACGTCAGATGCTGCCCTAGGGCGTGCTGCTGGTCGCACTGGCCCAACATCTGCACAAATATACAAGTTTGATTAGTCTTGGTAACATTTAAAAACAAAAAAACATTATAAAACTGATAAACAAAGATATGGTCAAATCATTTTACCCATAACACTCCATTGCTCGCCACCCAGTAACACCAAATCTGGGTCACCTTGGAAATCCATCCCAACATATGGATACTCTGCGAAGATCATCTCCTGACAATCGAAGCACTGACATAAGGCATCATAGAATCAAATTTGTGACTGGCTAGCATGCCTGGCCATGAGGTCAACCCATCTCTGCATCTGTGGTTCCCTCGATGCTGGCAATCCTAGTGAAATGTACCGTGGTTGCATCAGTGGAATCCTCTCCAAGGCGAAAGCATTCAGAATGGAACCATAACCAAAGTTCTTGGATATTCCATTCATTACCTTGGAGAGATGTTGCTTTATGACTGGAAGTACCACCTCACACTAGTTGAATACCTTTGGTTCCAAGCATTCCAGGGCATACTACATATAAGATCTGTTGGCCAAATGAAGAGCCGTGCTACCAACCAATCTAGCGAAGGTGAATAAAATGGTCCTCAAGGACCGATCAGTGACATCTCGGATATTGATCTTGCCATCCCTATTGGGTTGAGATCCATCTCTACAAAACTGGTGAATATAATCCCTCACAGATTCACCCCCACGGGCAGATCCCGATAGTGAGAGAGGGGCACCACGCCTCGATAACCCAGTCAAAAAGTAGATATCCTTGACTGTCAAAGGAATGGATTTTCCTCTAATCTGGAATACCTGGTTGATCGGATCCCATGCATCGAGAAAATATTGCAACAAATTGATTTGTTGCCTCATGCTGGATATGTGGAAGAATTTTAGCAAGCCACAGTTTCGCAATGCAATAACCGTACCCAGATCATGTAAGGCAATCATGTCCTCTTCTTCATGCTCACATTCACGCCATGTAATGACCATATTGATCCAATGAATCTCTAAAACACAAACAAAAGATGAATTAAGATCTTGATTTGAGCAAAAATAGGCAAACATCTCATGAAAAATCACTATACAAACTTTCCCTTCTGCGCCCATCGCACCCTCCCTGTGCACAAGGTGAGATGCATACTGACTGGCCAATGTCTAGCTCAGTATGCATCATAATTTTTGATGCAAGCTAGGTGCGATGGAGGGAGAATGAATTCTTCAAACCCTTGGGGCCCAGAAGAAAGGGAAAACTTGCTCAAAATCAGAAAAGGATGGAATGCAATTGAAGAGCTCAGGGTTAGCTCCTACCTGGTCCTGACAGCACAGAGAATAGTCCACTGGATCTCCTGAAATTAGCTGATGAAATTTGAGGGGGAAACCACCTCCAGAGCTCCAAAGTCCCAAATTTGAATGAAATGGTAAAAATGAGAGGTAAAATTGCTTTTTATGTTACTATTCACGTACTTCAAGTAAAATGTTGGTTTTCAACTCATTTTTCAGGCATGTATATGTATTTCTAATCAATTTGATGGAGCAATTGAACAGGTTGTACGACCGTCAAAAGAATCTAGCGTGTTAACGGTAAATTGAACATCTTTGACTATTATCTTTGACTATAAACCCGCCTTCAGTAAACGACCTTTGTGATTGCATTGCTATCAACCTTTTGAGCCTTGGTTGTGTTCTTACCATCACCTCCATTCTTTTAGCCAATCGTACGCTTCCACTTGATTTTTTACCCTTTTGAGGAACAACTGCGATGAGTTATTTTGTTAGCCACCCTCTTCACACTGCCATGTTTTGAGAAGTTCCAAACTTACCTTGAACCAGTTGCTACCTGAAAACATCATTTGTTCCTAAAAAATGAGTCTCTTTTAAGCTCTTTTTAGACTTGTTAAATATGAAAAGAATGCCGAGCTACTGGCCTTTCCAGCTCATTAAAGTAAAGGGAAGTGTCATCCCTCCTCTACATTTTAATCTTTTTGGACCCGAGGGACCATTCCATAAAAAGATCGAGTACTTATCTTTTTCGGCTCGCTAAAACGATCCAAAAGTCATCCCTTTCATATTATTTTTTACTTTTTCGGACTTAAGGGATTATGCTATGAAAAAGGGTTGTTGGACTTTCCTATTCATCCCTTTTCAAACTCTTTAAAGATGAAAAGGACCGAGTTATCTTTGTCGTTAAACTCATTAAAACAATAGTGACAAACTCTCCCATCCGGACAAGAGCCAGTTTCATTCTCGCTAGGCTCGCCAAAACATAGCGACAGGTTTGCCCAAAGGGAAAATTATAGAACAAGCATATGTTATCCTCCTCAAGGTTGACAAAAATAAAGAGGTAATAGTCAGCAATGACTGGGGAAAAAGGGAAGAAAACTTGAAAAAATTCATTGGTAGCAGGTCGCTCTTGAACATGATACTTTCACTCCGTCACCATGATTGAGTCGGGTTGGGTTATTCCATTCACCGGTCACATCACCATTGGTCCTCCACACCATCCATATTTTGGGTTTAATGATACCAATCCATCTTAGTGTTGCCAAAATGTTCAAGAGAAGTCATTCAAAGAATTCACTACCCAGCTAACGCCTCATCCACTGCAATACCTTCACCCTCCATGTTTCATGACCGCCATTCCTGAACCTTGTATCATCAGATCATTTTCACCTCCGGAAAATCATGTGCTTTGTTTCGTGTTGTAGATGTGGGATACATTAAGGCCATCCTACGATGGGTCACTTCTTGTCGACATCAGCTCATTATCCAAGAAGTTGACTTAGAAACAACCCTTTCAGTACTTTGAAGCTTGCATGCCTCAATGGCAAGTTTCTCACTCTCGGTGATAGGTTTACATCAATGGCATTCGACTGAGAGATTTTGCATGGTGTTCGACATTAGATCATATATTCACACCGCGTGAATTGTACTCTAGTACCTTGAGGGTCATCATAATTATCGATGATTCCTTTCGTGTCTGTTAACAACTTACATTGTTCGCTAGTAATCAGGCGATGTCTTTCCATGTTTGACTTTAGAACATCTTTTCACATGGATCGAATTGTACTTTGGGCGAAGATTGAACGAGTTTTGAAGACCCTAGATCTAGTTTCATCCATTCGAGTTGCAATATATTCAGGAATATAAAGACATTAAATGTACACAGAAGCTGCACAGATGATCATCCAAGCTAAGGGATGATGACTTTACATATAAATAATCACCAGTCTGCAACAACAAATGATTATCTTTCCTATGTACATAAAAATGAATTTATAAAGCTGAGCATGGGAATGCCTGCCTTAGCTAGATCATGAAAAATAATATGATGATGATGTATTGTATTGTATTTTATACAGGTCACCTTCCAGTTCGAATACCTCGGATCCTCATGGTAAAGCATTTCACCCGACATTAGAAGATTTATGACCTCATGCTTTAGGGGGAAACTGTTATAGACATATTTGGGCGCTGCAACCCCAATCACTTATGTCAATAAGCCAAGGGATCCTTAACACCTAAAAGTGTTGTTTCATAGCCTAAAGGATCATGGTCAACTGATTACATCATTTCCCAGAAGTTCCACCTGAAAAACCACTCAGAACTCACCAAAACTGGACCATACTGACTGCTCCATGGTCAAGGTGCAATGCATACTGGCTGCTACACTAGCCAGGTGTGATGGATACTAAAAGAGCCTTCTGTGGGGTGCGATGAGTGAGAATAGACAAATGGCAGAGACAGTTTGCTAAGTGGATGCCCAAGGAATCTTCTAGAAACTTCTCATATGACACTTGCCTCTATGAATTCGCCTAGGGATAAGTAAGAGATCAAGGAAATCTCCAAGTGGAACCAAGAACTATCAGTGGAATGACACTAATCAAAAACCCAGAACTGATTCACACCCTTGCAAGACATCTATATATAGATCCCTCATCTGAGAGATCTAGAGGCTGGAATTTTGGAATTGGTAAGGAAATGCTATTGGTTTCTCTTTGAGAAGAGACATTGTATTGTTGAGTGATCTTTCTTTTCATGAGGTGAAGAGGGCTTTGATACTAGGAGGATGATGCTGGATCAGACAGCTGGGTTGTAATCCTCTCTTCTATTGTTAATAAAGTTATTTGAGTTTTCCTCCATATAATCGTGTATTTTTGAATCTTGGTGTTTGTGAATGCAATTGTATGGTCAATGTATCTCTGATTCTGCATTGTTTATGGTATTATAGATCGAGATTCTTTGATGGTGTTTTGTTGCTTTGCCTCTACAGGTATTCTCTAAAGCGGGACAAGTAGGAGAGGAGTGGCAAGCTCTATCAAGGGAGAGAGGAAACAAGTAAAGAGTGAAGTGGAAGAGCCAGGTTGGTCCCCTTTGCTTCTCTCTTATCTATCATACATAAAGGAAATCGAAATTTTCTTTGATTGTTTGTTTCTAAGATAGCTACCCATCTTAGTGGGAATAGCAGATCAAAAAGACATTAGTTTTCCCGGAAACAATTTTGAAATGTAAAAGGGGTGAATCTCGGTGGAAAGACTCCCGTATAAATTATAAATGTGAAATTCACTAGGAGAAAAGCATGTTTTTTTTCATAATATAGTGTCATGGTATATTATCAATTCAATAAATGTTTGATTTTGTTTTTATAAAAAAATTCAATAATTTTTCTCTTACGCATTGTGCCTTATTCTTAGTTCTTTTTATAATGTTTTTTATGCAATATTTGTCTCACACATTGTGATATGTTCCTTTATCACCCATGAAGTTTCATTTCTTAGACAATTTGGATCACAACAACATTAATGCATTATATTTGAAGATAAATTTGTAGTTAAGTGCACTTAGGCCAAAGTAGTACTAGGATGGGTGACTTTCTAGTTCTCTTATCACTCTCTAAGTATCATTCCTCCAACGATAGAGATCAAGTTTACTAATTTGTCCCTTATCCATTAGCTTTCTTGCTCCAAAACACACACATACACACATTTTAGACATAGAAACATTGATATTATTTAACCATTCACTTTCTTAAATACAATCTTAAATACACCCAAGAGAAAGCATATAATAATAATGAAATCATACTTTATTCATTTGTAACTATGAACTACAGAAGAAAATAGTTCTTAGAAATAGATTAAAGGTTGCCTGATCTAGATCTTGGGGGGATGCCCCCAAGATCTAAAAGATTGAAATGGATCTTGGTGATAGAGGCTCCCAAGATTTGAAAAATTGAATTGCTAGAAGAATAAGAGGAGAATGCCCAATAAAAAAAACCACAAGGAAACTTTTTATTAAAACAAAGAATAACTCTAAAAGCTACATTGTGGTGGAAAATATGTCCTTTTACAAAATGTGACTTGTTACTTATAGTCTTTTTAAGTTACAATACCACAGGTAAATTCCATGGGTGAATGAATACCATGGGTGGATGCCACAATACCATGGTCAAATACCATGGGTGAATGAATACCATCGGTGGATGCCACTTATAATACCATGGGTAAATTCCATGGGTGGACGAATAACATGGATGGATGAATACAGTGGGTTGATGCCATTTTCCATTTGGATCATTCCTCCCTCCTTAAGAAGAATTGATGCCCATTACGTGAAGTTCCCTCTTGCAAAGCCTTAGTTGAATATGAAGAGCCATTGCAGAGAAGGGTTTTATGTGGTTAACCCATAACTATGATGAACGAAGATTCGAGGATAGAGATACCCTATAATTCTTGTGACCAACTATGATACTGACAATGTGTGGCCTAGAAAATGGACTTCAATGAAGTGTGGGTTTGTGGATGACCCATAACCATGATGAATGAAGATCTAAGGATAAAGATACCATGTAATGCTTGTGACCAACTGTGATACTGATAGTGTTTGGCCTAGCAAATGAACTTCGATGAAGTGTGAGTTTGTGGATGACCCATAGCCATGAAAAATAAAGATTTGAGGATAGAGATACCATGTAATGATTGTGACCGACTGTGATATTAACAATGTGTGGCCTAGAAAATGGCCTTCGATGACAAGGATTTTGTGCGGTTGACCCATAATCATGAGGTTGATTGTTAATGAAGTAACAGGTGCCTACATAGCCTGGGGTGGGAGGGCACATCTCCAAATAACCCAAGCCAGATGCTGCTATGTTGAAACTGATGAATTTGAAGTAGGTGCCTACTAAAGTAGGGTGGGAGGGCACGTCTCCATAGGGAACCCACTTAGGATGTTGCTCCATATTTAAAATGGACATAACTCAATCAATGCAACTCAAAATCTTGATTATAACTTGTTTTTGGAAAAAGAATGACCATTATGCATCTTCCCATGTGGTGGAAATTTTTATCTAGAACCTCTGGAATCTCAGATTCATGCTGCAACTATTTCTCCATCACAAAAGTTCTGAAAAATTAGCTAATTTTATATAAGCGATATTTCCCACATCCAAACTCCGATTTGGCCCATTTCTTTTTTGAAATTCAGCAATTTTTTGAGAGGAGCTCAGATATGCAATCATTTTTCTAAAATTATGTACAAAAACTACAAAAAATTATAGGATATTTTCCATCCACGAGTTGTCATTAGAAAAAATCTACAACATAATTGATTTTAAATCAGCGATATCTCCCTCATCCGAACTCCGATTCGACCGATTTTTTTGTTGAATTTTGGCACTTTTTCACAAGGAATATAGATATGTTATTTTTTTTTGTAATTTTTTCACCAAATGTTTTAGATCTGATCTGCATACTCTCTGCCCAAAGAACATCTTGCAAAAAAATGAAAAGAGAAAAATTCTTCCTTCTTGGCCCAAGAAAGTGCTCTATGGAGGTTGTAGCACATGCCTGAAGTTTGTTGAATATTGCTAAAAGAAATTGAAACTAAAATATGCACCAAACCCTCATTCCCATGGAATCGTAACCTGTTCTGATACCACTGATCTGGATCTTAGCGGGAGGCCCCCAAGGTCTAAAATATTGAAATGGATCTTGGAGGGAGAGGCCCCCAAGATATGAAAAATTGAATTGCTAGAAGAAAAAGAGGTGAATGCCAAATAAAAAAAACTAAAAAGAACATTTTTATAAAAACATAGAATAACTGTAAAAGCTACATTGTGGTGGACAATATGTCCTTTTACAAAATGAGACTTGTTACTTATAGTATTTTTCGGTTACAATACCAAGGGTAAATTCCATAGCTGAATGAATACCATGGGTGGATGTTACAATACCATGGGTGAATGAATACCATGGCTGGATTCCACTTACAATACCATGGGTGGATAAATACCATGGGTGGATGAATAACATGGATGGTTGAATACCATGGGTTGATGCCATTTTCCATTCGGATCATTGCCACATTCCACCCAACCATGAAATACCTTTTATAGCAATCTCCCAAGCTCTAACTCCTCTGCTCCTGGAAAAAAACTCTGTTTCTTCATTATTTTATACCCCCTTAACCCCAAGTAGTGTCCTTTTGATTCTAGTTTCAGATCCAGTCTTTCTCTCCCATTGGTACCTTTCTTTTATTTTGGTTTCCTTTATCTCTTGCAATCATTTTTAAAACAATTTCCACCATTGACATTGATCTCTATTCATGTATTTATATTTCAATCTTCTTAGCCAACAATTCTCTCTCTATATGACAAAATGGAGTATTATTTCTTTTTTTCTCCTTCACCCTTCTTGAGAATAACTAGTTTCAACTATTTTCATGGCATTAATCACAGATTGTGGAACGAGACTCATATCAAAATGTAACATGATTAGTGTTGATTGGCATTGGCCTCACCAATCCACTGACAAAACTATGGCTCATATAAAGTGATACGTAGCTAGTATTGCTCGAGGTTTTATGAATTTTGGCCTAATCAATCTAGATCCCCCGTAAATCTCCACAGTATACCCAAAGAATCTTCCTCTGATACCAATATGATTTGTAAACAACGATGGGTATTCCATTGGATAGTTCGTCACAAAAAAGTTGAGAAAACGATATTCTCAAGTTCTCTATTTGTTACATAAACCTACGCATTAGCTTGGGGATGGTAAGGTGTAGTCTTTCTATGTCTGATTTTATATAATTCATGAGATACAATATATGCTTTTTAATGCTCACTATAATCAGTAAATGATTTTTTCACTTTTATCATCTAACTTACCTCTTAGATATTTAGGTAAATTGACATAAGCTACACATTAAAACACAAACTAGATCAACCTCCAACATCATGGATTAACACATATTAAAAAATTAATTAAGGCTTAATACTATGATTAACAAAATCTCCCCTGTCAGTAAATGTAAGGGTGAATTGACATGTAATCATGACTGTTTCCCTGTAGATAGTAATTAGTTGAATGTTTCAATAAAATTCCATTTTCCAATTAAAAATCATATAATATTAACAATGAAAAATATTTTGTGTTGTGAAAACAAAGGGACAAATGAATGGTGTATTGATTAGACTATCTTGTAATTCTAAAATATTTCAAATAATTGATATCTCGGTAGTCTATATCCCTAAATGTTATGGTCTCATCTTAAGGAGGGATTGGTCCAAGAAGTTACATGGTTATTTCGCAACAAATTGGTCACACCCTTGGCTTCCTTACAATGTAGCTAGGAGTTTAATATCTCACATGAAAGCCTTTACTATATTTCCAAAAATAATAATACACAAAGCAATCTTATTTTTATTAATAAAAAAAAATATTTACATTTTCATAACATATTTCTGGTACCACTTGACTTTCCATTGACATGTCAAATATTAAATCCTTGAAAAGATATATTTATTAGAGGTATCACAGATAAAGTAATTGAAAGTAACAATACGTTGTTTTTTAATTACTTTTAATTACTTTATTTCTTTATAAAGAAAATGTTATAAAATTATATTATTTGATGTTGAAATACTTTGTTTGTTATTTTTTTTCTCGGGAAAAGAGAGTTTAATTTTCTATTCAAAAGGATACAAAATTGCATGTTGTAGATAAATGACAAGCATGTATTTAGAATAGTCCAAATAAGTTGGATCTTTCTTGTATGTGACTAAGACTTTACAAAAAAAAGTCTTTGTCACATGTTATACATATAACCATATTTGTAATATGATACACATAGAACCATATTAACTATGGATCTACCAAGGATGGAAATGGATCAAATCTTTTGACATGAAAGCTTCTTTTAGAATAAAAAGAGATTTGATCTTTCTAGATGCTTGGTATATATATAATTAAGATGGATCTAGGATGAATTACTTTAATTACTTTATCTCTTTATATAAAATTGATATAAATTATATTATTTGATGTTGAAATATTTTGTTTATTATTTTTTCCCTAGAAAAAAAAACCTTAATTTCATATTAAAAAGGATACAAAATTGGGTGTTGTAGATGCATCAAAATGAATGTATTCATAATAATCCAAATAGAGTTGGATATTTCTTGTGTGTGGCTAAGTATTTAAAAAAACATATTCTTTGTCAAATGTTCTAGGTATAACCATGTTTTCAAAAACTTACATTAAAGAGTCTTATATTTACAATGTTGTTCATAAAGTTCTAAAGGTTGTGCTAAGATAAAGTTGCAATTCCATGAAAAGTAGCATATAGTAGGAAGAATAAAATCCCATGTTTTCATGAAGGAAATTTTGAATATTTCATGGATATTCCATAGAGATGAAATCAAGGTTTTATAAAATAAAAAATGAGAATACTTTTATATATAAATATGTGAAATTTATATAATACCAACCTTGAACTATCTTAACTCTGGATCTATAGAGGGTGGAGAGGGATCAAATATCTTAAGATGAAAACCTCCTTTATAGTAAAAAGAGATTTGAGCCCTCTAGGTGCTTAGTAGATCCAAAGTTAAGATGGATCTAGATTGTATTACTTTTACTTACTTCACCTCTTTATATAAAATTAATATAAAATTATATTATTTGATGTTGAAATATTATATATATATATATATATTCCTGCTGAAGAAAAACTTAATTTTATTTTGAGAAGGATACACAATTGCATGTTGTAGATACATGACAATGATTCTATTTAGAAAAGCCCAAATAAAGTTGGATCTTCGAGTTTAGGCTTCTGTGATCCATATCAAGTTAGAGAAAGATTTTGGCGAAAATCACATGGAATCTCTCGACGCGTTTCGAACCAACTAGTGTGGTTCATCGTCAGGACAAGATGAAGAAACAGATCTAGCTTCTCATGCTAAATAGTCTGAGCAGAGCCTCCAACAGCTAGCAAATCTAACGGCTAGTTTGACTTAAGGACAAAGGTCAAAAATATTATAATATTTTAATTCGTAAAAAATAAATAAATTAAGGTAAATGGTAGGAAACCTAATAATTAAAAACTATAAGTTAATTAATAATTAGTTACAAAAATATAAATAATTATAATTTACTAGTATTAAGAATAAAAGTTAATAATTAAAAATTATAATTTAAAGACAAATTAGTTAATTAAGGGACCTAAGAAATTATATGAGACCTAATAAATAAAATTTTATAAGTTATAAGTTAATTAAAATAGAAGAAGGTAATTAATAATTTAAAAGGAAAATAAGTAAATTAAAGGATATATAAAATAATTTTATATAAAAGTATTATTAAAAAGTATGTAATTAAGGCAAAAGGTACGAGACCTAATAAATCAAAACTACAAGTTAAATAATAAAAATGACCTTGAAAGGCCTAAAAAGTATAAATAATTTTATTTAAAAGTAAATAAGAATAAAAGGAACTAAAGAGAATCAAAGTTAATTATAATTAGTTAATCAAATGACCTAATGGATGAATAAAAATTATGATCGGCGTGAGACCTAATAAATAAAATTTTATTAATAATTTAAACAAGGAAATTGGTTAAAGGAAGAAAATATAATCTCATCTAAAAGTATTATTAAAATTGTAAGTTAATTAAAAAATTTTATTAGTAAAATTAAATGTTATTGTAATAAAGGATGGAGTAATATATAAATTAATAAAGTATTAATAAAATGAATGTTAAATAATAAGATGTAATTAGAAAAGGATCAAAAGACCTTATAATAAAGGAAAGGCTAAAAGAAAAGAGTAAGGAATAAATTAATTTTATTTAAAAATATTAGAAAAAGATGATAAGCAGTAAAGAAATAGAAAGGAAAATTAGTTTAAATAAATTAATCAATAAAATAAATAAATAAATAAATAAATAAATAAAAATAAAAATAAATAAAATATAAAAATAAAATATAATATAATAATAATAAGAATAATAATAAATAGATAAATAAGTGAAAAATAAAGATAAAAGACACTAAAAACCAAAGAGGACGAAAAAAGACTAGGAAGAGAGGGCTGGGACCCAACACCTACTGAATTTCCAACCATCATCTCTATTGAGATTGCTTGGTCTCTTTTCGATCTCAAGCGCTTCCCTGAATTTTCGATGATGGAAATGCGAAACCTTAGCAATAACACTGGCTTCTTCAATACAAACATGATGATTGGCTTTCTCAGCATGTTCAACCAAAGTGGAAGACTTAGATCTCCTATGCTTCAGATCTGCTGCGTGCTCACTAATCCTCTGATTAATGGAACGACCAGTTTCCCCAATATAGGGGGTCCCACAGGAACAAGGGATCATATAAACACCCTTCATATCTTTAGGGTCGAGGGGATCCTTCTTAGTACCCTTGCTACTCGGGCCCTCAGATCGGCGAAGGATCCCTTCGACCCTAAAGATATGAAGGGTGTTTATATGATCCCTTGTTCCTGTGGGACCTCCTATATTGGGGAAACTGGTCGTTCCATTAATCAGAGGATTAGTGAGCACGCAGCAGATCTGAAGCATAGGAGATCTAAGTCTTCCGCTTTGGCTGAACATGCTGAGAAAACTAATCATCATGTTTGTATTGAAGAAGCCAATGTTATTGCTAAGGTTTCGCATTTCCATCATCGAAAATTCAGGGAAGCGCTTGAGATCGAAAAGAGACCAAGCAATCTCAATAGAGATGATGGTTGGAAAGTCAGTAGGTGTTGGGTCCCAGCCCTCTCTTCCTAGGCTTTTTTCGTCCTCTTTGGTTTTTAGTGTCTTTTATCTTTATTTTTCACTTATTTATCTATTTATTATTATTATTATTATTATTATTATTATTATTAATTGATTAATTTATTTAAACTAATTTTCCTTTCCATTTCTTTACTGCTTATCATCTTTTTTCTAATATTTTTAAATAAAATTAATTTATTCCTTACTCTTTTCTTTTAGCCTTTCCTTTATTATAAGGTTTTTTTGATCCTTTTCTAATTACATCTTATTATTTAACATTCATTTTATTAATACTTTATTAATTTATATATTACTCCATCCTTTATTACAATAACATTTAATTTTACTAATAAATTTTTTTAATTAACTTACAATTTTAATAATACTTTTAGATGAGATTATATTTTCTTCCTTTAACCAATTTCCTTGTTTAAATTATTAATAAAATTTTATTTATTAGGTCTCACGCCGATCATAATTTTTATTCATCCATTAGGTCATTTGATTAACTAATTATAATTAACTTTGATTCTCTTTAGTACCTTTTATTCTTATTTACTTTTAAATAAAATTATTTATACTTTTTAGGCCTTTCAAGGTCATTTTTATTATTTAACTTGTAGTTTGGTTTATTAGGTCTCGTACCTTTTGCCTTAATTACATACTTTTTAATAATACTTTTTTATATAAAATTATTTTATATATCCCTTAATTTACTTATTTTCCTTTTAAATTATTAATTACCTTCTTCTATTTTAATTAACTTATAACTTATAAAATTTTATTTATTAGGTCTCATATAATTTCTTAGGTCCCTTAATTAACTAATTTGTCTTTAAATTATAGTTTTTAATTATTAACTTTTATTCTTAATACTGGTAAATTATAATTATTTATATTTTTGTAACTAATTATTAATTAACTTATAGTTTTTAATTATTAAGTCTCCTACCATTTACCTTAATTTATTTATTTTTTACGAATTAAAATATTATAATATTTTTGACCCTTGTCCTTAAGTCAAACTAGCAGTTAGATTTGCTAGCTGTTGGAGGCTCTCCTCAGACTATTTAGCACGAGAAGCTAGATCCGTTTCTTCATCTTGTCCTGACGATGAACCACACTAGTTGGTTCGAAACGCGTCGACAAATGAGATTCCATGTGATTTTCGTCGGAATCTTTCTCTAAAATTGGATCTTTCTATGTGGTTAAGCCTTTACAAAAGAAAAAACTATTTGTCATATGTTATACATATAAACATTTTTTTTAGAAAAAGCATTAGACAATTTTGAATGCAACTTATATTTACAATGTTATTCATAAAGTGCTAAAATTGGTTCTACGACAAAGTTATAATTCCATGAAAAGTAACATATAGTAGTAGCAATATAATCCCATGTTATTTACGAAGGAAAACTATGAATAGAAAGTTCCGTGTTAAGTGCAAATAAGCATTGAGATACCTATCCATAACCATCCATATCCATGAAAATATTTTATTCATAACCTAACGCTAAATATATAAATATATAAGAAATGGATATTGAAATATATGTTAATTTTTTTTCCCTTTCCATTATGATGAATATGCATAATTTTTTATTTAAATAAAAGAATGAAATAAAATAATGTGAGGCCGAAATAAAATATGTGACTATTCATATTAAAAAAAAAAATCATTATGATGAATATGCATAATTTTTTATTTAAATAAAAGAATGAAATAAAATAATGTGAGGCCGAAATAAAATATGTGACTATTCATATTAAAAAAAAAAAAAATCAATATAAATTTCTTATACATTTATATATATATTAACTTTAGGAGATGAAGTAATTGAAATCTAAAAAATAAAAATAAAAACCACTTTCCATTATGATGAAGATATATAATTATGTTATTTTTAAAATATATTTTAATATGAACCTTAAATAAAATATTTGAATATCAATATTAACAAATATAACTCAATTTCAATTTCTTATTAAAAAACTACATATTAAAATAATTTTTTTCTTATTAGTATTTTCTTTAGTAATTTTATATTTTTAATGTAACATTATGAACAACCTCTATTCCATACCAAATTTCAAAACTCTTCATCTTACACATATATTAATATGTTATAACTATTATATTATAAACATATATTATTATACTGTAATACATGTATTATATAGTTTTTTTTTTTGGTGGTTCACGACCACCCTTGGTTACTGGGTGGCCGCTACATCCACGGCTTAGAGACTAGGCTGATCCGAGAGGGATCAAACCTTTCGGCCATCAACAGACCTGATCCCAAGAGCTTACAGGAATTGACCCTGTGACTTCGCATCTGGCGAGGCCCCGTCTTGACCGATTGAGCTAACTCTTAGGGCTCATGTATTATATAGTTATAATTATAATATAGTTAATATATTTTTATATAAGAATATTTATTTGATGGTATATATATATAGAGCTAATGTATAAAGATCAAAATACTATACTATACATAATAATAATTATAAATACATATTATATAATTATATTATATTATATGGTTGCTTAATTATAAATTATTTAATTGGTAATACTAAAACTAATTTATAATATATATTAAATTTTTATATTAAAATATTAGTTAGTTAAGACTATATATTAAAGATATATATTAGTAGTTAATATATAGTTATTAATATATTATGAATTATAAATGTATATTATTAATTTAAGTTAATTAGGTTTAACTATCTTTCGATGGGTGTTAAAGGTGGAAAAATACAGAGATTATATTTCCACTACATGAACATCCCACAAGCAAGTGGTGCATAGCAATAGACCCCCTCAAAGAACTTTCAAGAAATGCATGAAAATCTAATGGCTGTTAGAACTCACCACATGGAAAACCTGCTCCACATTCATTACCCAGTTTAGTTATCCATGTTAAAGGGAATTCTCTTATGCTTCAATAATAAAAAGGCCCCTAAACCTCATTGTAATGCAGTTCAGAGGCATGTAGCCGCCACATATCTCCTCAGAGATAAGCTACCATTACCCGAGCTAGTTTATTTCCATTTCTATTTGTAAGCACATTTCAATATTTTACATTAATGAAATGAAGTATTATTTTTGTTGCATCTCTGTATTTATGGTTATCTCTGTAATTTGTTGCATTCTTGTTTAAATCTGGATCAAAGTCCCACACACAACCTTGAATCTTCATGCAGACAAAACATACAACCCTGAGTACTGACAAAGAGACTATGGTTACCTTCAGGCCAGAAGAAAGACTTGAACCCATAACACAAATTACTGAAAATTGGATGGATACCCACACACCTATGAAGACCAGCAAGTGTCCTTGCGAGATGGAGTGGAGCCAGGAGCCGCTGCAGGAGAGAATATGACTTATAGCCAGTGGAGGTATGGGAGCAGCACTAAACCCAGACTAGCACTAAACCCATGACTGTTTGGGTTCCTAGACCCCAAGAGCAGACCAAGAGACATATCCCAATCCACACCAGGAAACTACAAATGCTTTTACACTCCTCACCCAAGGCCAAAATGCAAGTGAGGTGCCATAGACCCAGACCCTGATGCTTCTACTCTCCTTCCAATCAAAATTCATTACCCAAACTAAAGCAAATCCCTTGTGAGACTTCACATTTATGCATAGAGTTTGAGAGAGAGACCGTCACACACGAGGAGTTAATTTCATAACTATTCATGAAGGGAAGTTAATACCTGCGTGTAGGAGGAGCAAAGCCCGAATGGTCTTTCACGCACCACTTATACTTCGGCATGCGCACCCCATTGGAAGAAATTTTTACTAAAATTAATAATATTACTAACATTATTTTTTAAATGTTATTAATATTGTATTTAATGATATTACTAATAATATAATTTTTAATATTAATTTTAATGTTATTCTTTAATAATTTATATTGATATTGATATTAATATTATATAATAATTGATATTGTTATTTATGATGTTTAATATTAAAATAGTAATAAAGCTAATATTACTATTAAATCAAATATAAATTTTAATATTATTTTAAAATTTAATATAATTTTTTTATAAACCTAATATTATTATAATAATATAAACATTAAAACTAATTTAAATATAATATTATTATTAAATCAAATAAAAAATTTAATATAATTTTTTAAACTAATATAAACTTAAGTGATTAGTGGCTTTTATAGTGCACTCTGTAATATGTGATCGGTCAAGCGTTTCGGACAGTGACTCTATTCATCATTTTGTTAGATATTTTTATAATAACAGTGTGTAATATGTGTAATTCATTAAGATAGTGATTCTACCTATCATGATGGATCACCATCGAAAACATTGAAACATTAAAAAAAAATCACACATATTATCCAATACTATTTCGAAAATCTCTAATAATAATATAAACTTTATTATAAACCTAATATAACTTAAAACCTAAAATAAAACCTAAAACCTAAAATTAAAACTTAAAAATCCAAACGTGCATTCCATATACCAAACAATATATATAACTATTACATGATTGAAGTTGCGTAAATAATAAAAAATTATTATTATTAAATCTTTAGTGAATTTTAAATATTTAAAAGCTTTAGTTATTATTTTATAAATTTATTAATAAGTTTATTTTATGAACATGCTTTTCTTTTTTTGGGCCATAATCACATCAACTGACTGGACCAATAACGAGGGGAAAGATATTAAATTATTATTTTATAAATTTATTAATAAGTTTATTTTATGAACATGCTTTTCTTTTTCTTTTTTGGGCCATAATCACATCAACTGACTGGACCAATAAAGAGGGGAAAGATATTAAATAATCAGTTAAACGTTAGAATTAGTCATTTTATTTAAAACTAAATAAATATTCTAAATGATTGTTAAGGGACCCAATAAATTCTACAAATAAACTTAAATTATTATAAAAATTAAAGTTTAATAATTAAATAATCAATTAATTAATAAATTAATTAATTTGTTAAATAAAATTATTTATATATATAAAATATTAAATCTAATTATTAATTTATTAATTTAAAATAAATTAAAATTTTTATTTTATTAATATTTATTAAATATATTCTTTTTACTTGCATATAACCTTATAACCAAGGTTAAATATAAATGTCAATTAATTAGGGTTAAATATTAATGTCTATTAATATTTAAATAGTTAAATTTTACATATATATCATATAAATAAAGTTTTGGAGATTCATGTCAAGATAAACAAAGTTGTGACCAAGTGAAATATGAAGAATCCAAACCACTTCTAGTCGAAGTGAAAGGGAGCCGGGTGTAAAAGAAAAATATGAACGGGAGCCGCTACAAAACCAGGCCACATTTATGAGAATGGTACAACTTTATGGCTCAAAATTTTGTCCTTATTCTTCCATGTTGTTACCTGTTTCTCCAGGTTTCAATATGCACACATTTTATAATGTAAACAAACATTTGTTTCATAAGCACATTCAACACTGAATTTTTAATCTCATTTCTTCTGATCCTCATAAAGCACAGTGAATTTTTAATGATACTTTCGTAAAATATAAGCACATTCAACACTAAATTTTTAATTTCATTTCTTTTGATCCTCATAAATCACAGTGAAATTTTAATGATATTTTCGTAAAAATATTAATTATTAGGATTTAAATATTTGATTTAAATATATAAAAAATTAGTTTCAATTTTATTTATCGATGGAGTGGCAATAAGGATAATTATGTAAGTATTTTTCAATTTATATTATTTGATGGAAATAATTAATTAGCAAAATGATTAAAATAGTCAATTGGCATAAAAAATGTATATCCGCATAGTAACAGAAATATTATTATTAACTATTGCAACAAAAATATCATTATTAATTTTGATTTTACTTAATCCTTAAAAACCGTCTTGATAAAAAACATAAGTGTTTGAAGAGTTTCTATCTTTTATAACCAAAATATAAGATAATTTTTCTAAAATTAAATATGTTTTAAAATCTCTAAAAATTAGTTAACATTTTTTTTTTTTTTTTCTAATTTATTAAAAATCAATGCAACTTAATAACCCCTTAACACATCACATTGATCTATAAACATTATTGATGTATAAACCTTCGTAACTCCGTTAAAAAAAAATAAAAATAAACCACAAACCTTTATCCCTTAAAACGAAATAAAAAACCTTTCGCAATATATACGATCACGAGTCCCGTACGAAACCTGTTTTCTTAACATCGCTAAATATATATGATCAAGACTCCCTGAGAAGACCTGTTTTTTTAACATGTAACGTGAACAACATCCTTTGATTTTAGAACACAAAAGTTACACCACTTGCACGGATAGTGACAGGGTTCTGGTTGCAGACTGTAATGATTATATAGAAGTCCTTTCTTCCTGCAGCCGAAGACACAAAAAGAAGAAAAGGTGGTGGAAGGAATAGCATATTTTCGTAAACCGCATGATCGTGTGGAAAGTAACACCGACGACAGGGTTGTTCATCCAAATGATACAGACATTCCACTATGGAAACTTTTTAAATACACAGACAGATTTGATATGTGGCTTATGGCGATTGGTACTGCAGGGACCATTGCAGATGGAAAGAATAGGCCGCTGTTGAAGCTTATAATAAGCAGTTTGCTGACACATTTGGAAATTTTGATTCCACATACACCGGAGATTCCCGTCAGACTATCGACACAGTAATAATCATTTTTTTAGACAGCAAAACTTGGCATAATAACCATCTCGCATACTAATGAGTGTGCCGGTGTGGGTAATTGCGCATTATACTTTACGTCTGCTGGATTTATCAATTGGTGTCTTTTTTGCTGCGTTTCTGGGTGGGTATAAACTCTTCCTGTCACTTTTACGAAAAGGGTTTTTGATGATCATATCTATGGCTAATGCTCTGCGCTGCTTTGTTTAATAAGAGGCGTTCTGTTGGGCGAGAACCGGCGAAAGGCAGGCATCTCATGACGAGGGATTCTTCGACACCCAAGGCACCACCACATCAGAAGTGGTTACCAGCGTGACTGGGATTCTCGTTATACACGACGTGTTCGCTGAAAAAATATGATCGCATTTGCTCCTTCATCTCTTCTAGTTTATGAATGTTCAGAGTTCTGACTCTTTATTAATTTTTCTAATTCTATTGCTAATTCTAATGCTAATTCTCTTGGGATATTGTCCATGTTCAGCTGCCCAACTTCCTCATGAATACATCTTTATTTTTCGCCAGTTATTTTGTGGCATTTTACTCGACATGGAGACTGGCAATGGTGTCATCTCCTTTTGGTGATCTTGCTGATCATTCCCGGGGTATTGTACGGACAGATTCTGGTTGAGACTTCTCGCAAGTCAAATGAAGCCCATAATATATCTGGCAATATTGCACAGCAAGCTCTTTCATCGATTAGAACTATCTTTGCTTTCGTTGGAGAGGAGAGGAGAGGACAATAACCAAGTTCTCGGATGAGCTTGATGTAACTTTAAAGCCTGGGCTTAAGCAAGGTCTTCTCAAAGGCTTGGCACTAGCAAGCGGAGGGGTCGCCTTCGGTATCTGGGCATGCATCGCTTCGTATAGTAGCAGATTGGTGATGTATCATGGCGCAAGCGGAGGCGATATTTACGTGACTTCAGCTTGCGTACTTATGGGTGGCTTGTAAGTTTTCTTCGTCTCGTTTTCTCTCTTTCTCAATTGTTTCTATAATTTATCCTAGAATCTCAAGTTTGCCTCATTTTTAATAGATTCATAAAAAAATTTCGAATCGCGGTTGCAATTTACCTTATTTTCGGGAGTTCGATCAAAATTTGTGGTCATTGAAATTTCTGGTCATTGATATGCATGCAGAGCTCTAGGGACTGCGATTCCGAATATCAAATACTTTTCAGGAGCCTGCGGGGCTGGTAAACGCATGATTGATAGAAAAACAATTATCTATGGGACAATATGTAGGTGTTCAGGGAAAATATAGAGGTGTTTTGGGATGGGTGATCAGTGATGTAGGTGTTCAGGGAAAATATAGAGGTGTTTTGGGATGGGTGATTTCTTTGGAAGTCTTATTTAATTATAGATAGTAAAATTTTTTGAATATGAAGTGATGATTAACATTATGTAATTTATTTTATTAATTTCACTAATTTTAATTTTTATTTTTCACCCATAAACATCACTCTATAGTGTTAAATAGACCATTAAAAATCATTACAGATTAGTCATTTCGACCACCAAAAAATAATATCATCTCAGGGTGAAATATTTCATTTAAAAATGTGGAATTTGTATATCCATCTCGACCAGAGTCCAAGATTTTTCACAATTTCTGTCTAACCATTCCCGCAAAGAAGAACGTTGTGTTGGTGGGAGGAAGCGGGTGTTCACGTGGCTTATCATATAATCAGTTATTCCTAAAAATTATAAATTTCTCAATAAAGTTATAAATATAAATGTTAGATGTTGGGATATGCATCGTTCAGTATTTTAAACTTTGCCTCTATGTTTACATATTGTAATAAATCAATAGTCAAATATATATTTGACTTTTATTGACGTTGAACCGCTGAAAACAAGGCATCAATATACGTCGATAAGGTTTTAAGAAATATTAAATATTTTTAAAAGCCATTCGTCCTTGTGCTCTTCTTTGCGACCAGCTCCTATATCACTACGATCCCTTATTTCGATTTCCCGACAAATGGACATAGAGATTCGCATACGATATAGAAAATTTAGTCAGGTTCTTTGTTGTAAGTTTTAGCAGGGTTGGAATTTGGAATCCTTTTTACTCTTGGAATTTGGAATCCTTTTTACTCTTCCTGTAATCTGTTTTGTTTTGGTACTTTATATTTCTGTTTCAAAAATGTCAGGTTTAAAATTTTATATGGGAAAGTAATGTTTTATAATAAATAAATTAAAATTTTATATTTAAGTAGTATAATTATTTATATTAGGCTTAAAATTTTGTCTAGCCAGGTTAATGTTTTGATAAAAAATTAATCATTCACTAATAAAAATTGATGAAAATTTTATATTTTAATAATACAATTATATATGTTAATTTAAAATTTTAATAAAAGATTGATTAAAATTTTATATTCTAATAATACAATTATGTATGTTAATTTAAAATTTTATATTTCCAGAATAATGTATTTATAAGAAATTAATCATTCACCAATAAAAATGTGTTTAAAAAATTATATTTAAAATGTTCACATATTTATTATAATAGCAAATTGACCATAATATACAAATGAGTTATTGAATCCTTGATTTTCATTTGAAATTGAATCAAACTCTCACAATAAAATTTCCATAATCTTGAAATCAAGTGTCCTTGACCGAGACATGCCATAACATTTATATATATGAGATATGACTAGCTTAAATAACTAAGATGAGTAACTTAAATAACTAATTTGCAGTTTAAAACATTATAATGTTGATATAGAAGGTTCTTGGTTTCCAATAGAGTTTTCATCACTTTTTTCTAGGGAGATGTTCATTGTTGTTGGTATGGGTTTGTTACAACAACAACAATATATATGACAACCAAAAAATGATAGTAGTGTTACCATACATATCTTTAAATTTTCATACATATTTTCTTTGTTCAATTGTTGTTTACCTAAAAGTTGATCAAAACAAAAATGAGTAGACGTGCCAACCATAATTTATCTTCGAACCAACTCTAGGCATCACTACTAGCAAATATGAATCCATCAAGGAAGATCCTCGTAATCTCCATGGAATGAAATGTCTTCGTGGAAAATAAAGAGACATGTTTAGGTCAAGTAGTGGCGCCTCTACAGAGTATAGTGAAGACCTGAGGAAAGGAGATTTAAAACTTGGTTAAGAGTGAGGGAAAGTGACCTAGGATTTGGTTAAGAATGATATAGCTAGTCAATGGAAACTCCTTTCAAGGAGAAGTTCAGATAATGTAAGGTGGTTGGAATTTATTTTCTTCATTTGCTTTCATAATAAGTATTCTACTTTTTAATAAAACAAAGTACAACTTTTTTCACCACCCGAACTCATAGATTAAGCTAAGTGTGAAACATAGGATAAGTACCTTTAATGACTTAATAGTTTTGATTCCTTTACATAATCCAATGTCTTCACCAAAGTTGCTACATAGTCTTTCTACACCTACATATGCACAAAAAAATATTAAACAAATGAACTTAGATAAACACATAAATGTAACTATTTATTAAATTAACACCAAAAAGCAACAATGCATACATTTTTTACCCATTGCACATCATGTGGAATGTACATTGACCACTGCTATATAGGGTTTAATCAATGAAACTATCGCCTCATCTCCCATAGGATACCAAATGTAAACAATAAGAAAACTTAAAAAAAGGCAATATCAAAGCCAAAAATAAAACCAAAATTCCACAAAAACATACAAGCAAGAACAAGGCTAGAGATAACCATTAACATAGCAAAAACATCAACAGAAGAAATAAGCATAGTAAAAAGAAGGAAAGACAATCAAACAACATGAAGTGAAATGAATTCAACTCCACAATGGACCAATGATGGCCCTCTATACCCTCCTTTGTAGCAACATTTCTTTATTCTTTGCTTAGTCTAAATGGAGAAGGGATTAATGATATAAAAAATGAATGAAGTTAAAAAAAATGTGAATTTTCAAGAACCACTGTAATCATTAAATATAACAAACATATGTAATCGATGTATATATATATATATATGATGAACAAAGGGTAATTAAAAAAATAGAATCTAATAGCCTCTTTTCCAGCACTCCCAAGTTAGGTCCCCATCACTTGAGGGATGAGCCACTATGTCCTCCCACTCCCCCTACCATCACACTTATTCTCTAGCATTTATTGAGAAACGACTATTCTCTAGCATTTATTGAGAAACGACTATCCTTGGCTTCTGTAAATAAAACAATGTAAAAACCCTTTTGAAATAAGAGTCTTGCTATACATATTGTTAAATAATATTAATCACCAATAAAATATGGAGGATATGATCATTTCTATAATAAAAGGAACAATGCAACGTAAAATATGTAGTTCAACAAAGAAAAATTTATTTTAACCTGACATGATAATATTAATTGCATCACTTTGAAATGAAGTCTTGTGAAAATACGTTTAAAAAGTTGATAAGATATCTCAAATCCTTCCAATCTGATGGTGATGACACGGAAACTTTAAGTGGAAAGGTAAGATCCGATGGCATAGGCACATGTGAAATAAAGTGGAGTTTTATGCATACTAATATGTTAATATTTTATAAATATTTAATTTGTGGAATTATATGTATATATATATATATATATAAAAGTTAGCTCTCTACTTCATGTATATCAAAACTTTATAAGAAGTTAACTAGATCCCCATTATATATCTCGCTTTTTTTCGTGGACATTTCTCATTTTTGTGGAAATCATAGTTATGATATATCTTAGGATTGCTAGTGATGTTTAGTTGCATTCTAACATTTGCTATTCGCTTTAAACATGTAGGTATATATACAAAAATATAAGTATTTTTGAACATGTGGTTTGTAATGTTTTTTATGGTTAATATTATTTATTATGGTTGAAGTTTGTTTTAATTTTATTTAGTAATTATCCCATTCATGTGATTGAAGATCAACTATAAGAAAGGGAGTAATATATTGAATATGATTTGAGGAGGTCGAATAAGGTTGATAGTAAACAGGACAAAGCTTCATGCTAGGAAGAGTTTATAGAGGTAGCCTAGTTTTTAAGGAGAGCCAAATTAAGCTACAACACTATCAATGATAAAAAAACTTCCTTTCTTTTGTCATATGATCCGTTATAAAATATTATTTGATATGAATATGTTTGGTATGACTATGAAATACTTTATTTTTTACTTATGATAATTGTAGACATGTTATCACAATAAATAATTGCGGTTATGTGTGATTCTTCTTTTATATATATTAATGTTTTCTTCAACAAAATTTATTTACATGTTGGTATTACAACACACTCTTGAAATAGTTTGATGTTTCTCTAAGACCACAATTCTATTGAAGTATACAAAATTCCAAAATTGGTTGTTCTGTGTAGATATCTCATATTCTTGTTGCTACTCAAAGTTAAATCTTACTTTAAATTATGGAAATTATAATTATTTCTTACATAATGTGAGTTCTAGTAGAAATGAGATACATGAGACTTCCTACCAAAATCTTATAGGATCTAGAATCTACCTTTTCTACTCCATCATATATACATAATATTTATTTGTATCAATGGGTGTGCTAATGAGCTAAGTATTTTCCATTTACCATTTGTCAAGAATATATATAATATATTTTTATTGGGCAATGATGATACTATATTTCATTTTCATTACTTATATGCCAAGAAAATAATACATCTAACCGAAATAAATAATTTCAGATTCAATCATGAGAGCATATCTAACAATTGGACTAACACATTATTTGAATTTGTTTATATCAAATCATTTACAAAATATCTGTGAGTCGATCATTAGCATTTGAATCTATGTATAATGATGGTTCATCTTCACTTACCTTTTAATTTATTTTTTATTATATCTATTATACCATGCCATTGGAGCTTGTTTAAGCCCATAAAGAACATTTTTTAGTCTATAGGATTTATATTCATTTCTTGTAACTTCATATCCTCGTGGCTATTGAACATAGACATCTTCTTTCTAAACATCATTCAGAAAGTCTTATTTCAAATAAAACTAGTAAGAAAACAATGAACTTGATTACATAATGCTAAAACAATTATTGTTATATATGAGCATTACATGATAAGCATGTTTCATTATAGGCCATACCTTAGATGTTGAATAATCCCTTGCTAGAAACATTTCTTTGCTTGTTTGTATTTATCCATGAGTTGCATATTTTGTTTTGTACACCCATTGGACTCCAATGACTTATTTTTCAGTAGGAGGATCCACAACCTCCTACATTTCATTCTTTTCAATCATTACAATCTCTTGATCCACTACTTTGCACCATGCATCCTATTTTACCAAATATTCAAAATTTATTGTCTTTGCTTCAATCTAAGATCCTAGAGAAAAATTAATAGATCAAAAAAATTCACTCAAGGATTTTACCCTTCTTAGAGGAAGACTTAGACTTGAAGCATGACTTGAGTTGAATAAATTGATGGAGTGATCATAGTCTGGGAAATAATTTAACTACTAGTTGGATTTGTAGAAATAGAAGATTTATCTTCTTGTACAGTAATTCTTGGATTTTCTTGTTGCACATCATGATTTCAGAGTCGTTTTTTTCGTTAAAAAACATATAAGGACTAACCAATGGTTTTTAGTTAGTGAATTATACAGTATATAAGCCTTTGTCTCCTCATGATAACCAATATCAATATATTTCATATTTTTATCATTTAATTTTATTCTTCTTTATGTAGGAACATAAGGATACAACCAAATACTTCCAAATGAACAAAACCAATTTTTCTTCCACTCCATTCCCAATATTTATTAATGTTTTGCACACTTCTTGTTACACATCTATTATGTATATAGCTAGACACAAGTATAAATTCATTTCAAAATTATTTTGGAAGACTCTTACCTTTCAACATGCTCCTATCTATACAATAGTTTCCTCGTTTTTGCATTCAATCACCCCATTATATTAAAGAGTATAACTCTTGTAATTACCCATGTCATTCTATTGGGGAGTATAACTGGACATTAATTTGTTATGAATGGCATTCTTCTTACTATAATCATCAAAGTCATTACAAGTAAATTTCCCTACCTATCTGTGCATAATGTCTTTAGGCCATAACCACTTTGCTTCTCGATGATAATTTTAAACTCTTGGAAAACAAGAAATACATTTTTTTCTTTAATGAAATACACCAATCTTGTTTTACTAAAATTATCTAGAAAAATAATAAAATACTTATCTTTTGTTGAGAAACAGTATTCGCATGACATCACATATAATTTCTCACAAACTTGATCAACATAGTCAATAAGAGGCTTGAGCCTTTGACCATTTACATATTATGTAATAAATTGAATCCTCTTATATAGGAATTTCCATACTTGGTTTCATAGCAAAGAATCATCATGATGGCCAACTTTGAATGCTATATTTCATTCATAAGAGAGATGAAAGAAAATATTATATTTTGTATATCTAGGAATCAACAATTGGCCTAGGTGACAATTGGATACCAATATAATGTCTAGTTGTTGACATACCCATCTTCCACATACATGTGTTAATCTTGGGATTTGATCCTTAGATCTCATAGTTTACATAATACATCGTAACAAGCGAATCACCAAATGAGTTGCGCTGAGTTGCGCCCCGTGCTTTTAGCTTATTACTTTTGACTATAATTTGATTATAATTTTCTTTTTCATAGAATATGCATTGATTGTTCCTAAAAATAACAAAATATCCATTTTTAATTAGTTAACCAATACTTAACATATTATTTTCTAAACCATGAATATAGAAAACATATTTTATGTGTTTTATTTTTCCTTGATTTTTTTTAATTGGGATTGTCCATTTACCTTTAACAGCCACTTTTTATCTCTCAAGAATATTTCAACTTATATGCATTCATTTATCTTCACAATTATACCTCCATTTCTAATCATATGATTGTTGTAACTAGTATCTAAAAACCATACTTCCTTAGAAACCGTATTGGCTCTAAGAATAAAAGCGTCCACATCTTCTTTTTCCTTAGAAAAGTTAGCTCTTTTTTTTTTTCCCTTCAACAATTACTTTCATCATAACCAAATCTTTTATAACAAGAACATTGAATTTGAACTTTTCCAAATCTTTAAAGTCTATCATTACCATAATTAATTAATAATTTAGTATGTATAGAAACATTCTTTCTCAACCCAAGTCTCTTAAATTGTTTGTTTGTTATCTTTCTCCTTCATGAGTATTCAAGATTGGGATAAATTTTCAAATTCATGATTTTTATTTCCAAAAATATTTTACTTTCTTGAAAGGATGGCTGAATTTTTTTTCTAATAGATTTATTCATCATTTTCTTATGAGGTTGAAGAGATCTCATAAACTCATTTACAAACAAGTTAAATCTCTAGACTCTTAACAGAATGAATGAGAGCATTACATGTTTCTCTAAAACTTAGTTAAAATATTTTCAACATTTTTTTCTCTCTTAAATTTTCTCCATAATGTCTAATTTGATTCACTATTCCCACAATTATAATAAAAAAATATTGCATGGATTCAAAATATTACATGCAAAAAGTCTCAAATTCTCTTATGACATATTTCAATTTAACAACCAACTTTTACCCTTTTGTGCCTTGATTTTCTTGTGCTAGCACATCCATGCTTGCAAGAAATTTTAAAAAATTCATATACTCATTCTTGGATGAAAAATAGATTTTGAATCATTTTTTTTTTATTTTCCTTTAATTTATGTCTTTGGACATGGCTCCAACCAACAAGTGCTAAACTATTTGGCTTCGTTAAACCATTTTCCACCGAATCCACATATCTTGTGAAAGAAACCAATTTTCCATTTTAATGCTTGAAAAATCACAATTATGAAATTTAAATATTTGTATTTGAGGTTGGGAAATATTTAGAGTATTGGTGTTGTTGTTTGTTATTCAAATTTTCCAATACCTGTACCGATAGTTTGAATCCATACAAGCTTCATAAACAAATTTTAATGTTATGCGATGTAGTTATTTGGTTGGATACCAAAATATTCAAATTTTGAGAGAAATATATTAAGAAAAATAAACAAATGATAATATCGATAAAATGAAAAATCAAATATTTCCATACTTGTTTTTTATTCTTCTTCTTATTCATTTAAAATGTAATACATTCATACAAACTTTATAGTTCTGCACATTGTTACAAATTATATAAACTAATTTGAACTAATCTAACATAATTAATTTTGACTAAAAATAATTTACAATGCAAACAAAATATTATAACAATCTACCAACAATTACATATTACAATAAAATAAAATAAAGTAAAAACAAAAATTTACTTTAAACATAAGGCCTTACGTTTTCAATGAATTATAAGGAAGCTTTTTACGTGTTGATGTTCAAAACATATTCACTAACTTTGGGAATTTGGGGAATTGAACTATCAGATTTAGCCATGCCTTCTATTAAGATGGTGGAACGTATATTATTGCACACACATAATGTATCGAGATCTCTATTGAAAATTGTAATAATTGTACAAATATAAATGCAATGGGATGTGTCTTAGGATACGAAAACCTTTTTGACATTGAATCTATTAGTTTATGGAATATCTTAATCTCATAATAAACTAGAAATCTAATTAGTTGGAGATAATCTCTCAAACCAAATATGTCCCAACAACCTCCTAAGTGATATGAACAAACTCTATATGTAGAGAACTAAATCTAACTAAGAATAAACAATAAACTTAATAATTAAATATATGATCACAGTCTTAATCTTAATTTGTCGATAACTTCACATGTTCCACTATGAAATAAAGAACCTCATGATCAAAAAAGTATATCTTTGATCTAACCTGGTGTTTACAAACATTAAATTCAAAATGTTGATGTCTATATAAATGAACAACCATCCATCGGAATGCATGCTTAACTAATTGCTACAATTTCCAGTATACTAGGATGTCCTACATTGACATAATTGAGTCAACCATGATATATTCATACAGGTACTTGTAACACTAACTCCCCCTTCATCACCATTATCACTACCATTTTTTGTCTCAGCTTACCTGTTACCATGCTATACCTTTTGTCGGCCTACCCTTAGTTCAAACTCTGAAGGAACAATAGCACTCTATAGAAATACCTATATGTAATTTTCCTCTCTCTCACAGAATTCATCACATCATCTCATGGTTTATTCTTACCAAAAAAAGTACGTCACAAAATAATACCAAATGGTTTCTAGCTAACAAAAAACTTCACATACAAGTGGTTTTGATATACCAACAACTTACACTACAAAGTAGTTTTCATATTACGACAAATTACACAGGGGAACACATATCTTGGCATGCTTACATCATCATTGACTCAAGTACATAATATTACAAAGTCCACTAATGGAGATACCAGGTACATAAATTCTCTAGGACCAATACCTCTCATTAACACATGACATATATAGTTGTTACAAATACAATGTGTGTGACTCAAATAAGAATATGGTCATGAATCTACCTTATCCAACAATACTCTACCTACATTGGTCTTTACACTTCCACTACAATGAATAACTAAAATCCATTTCTACTAGGAAGTATCACCTTATTTCCTTGGACCAATATCTAAATTACTCTCAGCTATATTGAGGAATTTTCTATCCCCCTAATCTAGAATCCGCATTGTCCTTGAAAAACTTAGCCTTGAAACAACACTAGGTTTTCTTAAGCAAGAAAAATACTACTTGCTTCCACCTCATAAACTGTCCATGCTTCTCACTTCATCTAAAGAACTATCATCATGAAAGAACTGGAAGAAAACATAACCATTAATATCTTAGATCCACCGAGAACTTATTGTACTCTTCGGCCTAACATCAATATGGCCAGGATGATTGATTCATTGACCATCCTATGGACCTACTTCCATCTACTTGGATACATGGACGCCATTTGTTGAACTCGCTAGTTATATACGAAATTAGTTTCGACATAGAATATATCTTACTTAGTCTTACATTATCTACACTTTCTAATAAATAATTATAGTGCATCACCTAACAAACAATTCACTAAGAAAAATATCATATATAGAATTCACTTCTAGCTACAACACTTCTTACATGAAGGCTCATGAATGATCTTACATAACACTACATTGTAGCAATTAATTCATTCAAAAGGGATTCATGACACATATGGTATTTTTTATCTTAGAACCAAACACAAATTATGTCTTTAACCTTTATTTCTTCCACATTTTTATTCAATTTTTATCTTGGTATTGATGTTGTTGGAAATCGTCAACATACGGGGAGTCTCCCTCATATGAATTCTCAAATCTACCTCACACCATTTGGGATAGGAGCATCACCCTGGAATTCATCCCAACCATCGTCATATTAATCTTAAATACTATCATTGGTTGCAACCAACAACATAAGAGAGTAGACACATTACTTTGAGATAAGAAAGTGAGTTAGCTTTGTGAAACATGCCCTTTTTCTTCTGCCGACGCGATATTGCAATGCGATATGATTGCTATCGCGAAATTCACCCATGTGTGTTATGGCTCCGCCCTTTGTCTTCTGTCGATGCGATATTGCGATGCTCCTCTGCCACCGGATCTTTCCGCCCTCGATCTGACGGCTCATGGTTGTTTGCTCCCGTTTCATCCATTTTTCCCGCTGTGTCATATCCGCCGTCTATCTGTGCAATCCAATGACTGATATCCCTCCTCTTCCATGCATTCCTCTCACCCCGATCACTACATGCTCCTGAAGGAAGAAAGTAGTTGGTTCAACCCTACTTGGCACATTTCATTTTCAACAACTGCATTCAAGAACAGAATGGCCGAGAGCGAAAAGGACATGCCTCGAGCAGTTAAACGCATTTATCAGTCATGGAATGTCTTCCATATTACACTCCACCTGCCCGAAAAGGACAACATTGCATCAGAGAACATCAAATTCATCAATTAAAGCAAGCAGATTGTAGCAGAGACTCCATCAGAAGAGTTAAAGCGGTTGGTGGTCAATTATGACCCTTCCACGCATAGAATAGCAGAACATTTTTGTAAAGAAAGTCTATATATACCCAAAAGAGAGATGTAATCAAGGTGGATGGTTGTAGTTTTGATGTAAGGTTCAACTTCTGGAGACTGTAACTACTGTGATACCTGCAGCGTCTGGTCTTCATTTTTAGCTAATACAAGCTTCTTTTGCTATTAATTGCTCACTTTCCACTTCTTCTTTGTTCTAGGTTGTGCCTGTTATGCATTTGTCTTGAATTCTTGATGTTTGGCATTAGAGGGGCTGTCATCCCACCTTTGTGTCAAAGTCTTGTTTATTTCAGTAAATGTATTATTCAGGTTTCTGTTTCCTTAGTGACAGAGAGCTGTCATCCTGTCTGTGCATTAAGAAATAGATTTGTAGACCTTTTTAACTGGTTGCAACCGACCATCGCATGGTCTTGTGCATTTGCTGGTGTGGTCAGTATTCTCCATATTCACTTATTCCTTAAACTGTGAGTGATTGGTGGTCTAAAGCCTTGCAGTCTGGGGGTGTTCACCCATGTCTGGGGTTAAGCACAGTAGAAGTGGTTATCTGGCTTGAATATGCATCATTCTTTCCATTCATCCATTTCCAACATTTTTGTTGAGTTTATAATGTTCCCGAGCATCTCTGATATACAACCCAAGAGAGTTTCTTGGGGTGATAACATTAATTGGTGCCGTTGCGAGGGAGAGGAGAATTGAAGTTCAGCTTCCCTGGGAAAACGACACAACTTCAAGCTTTGATGACAAACATGGTTTGAACACAGTTTCTAGCTATAATCATCTTTCTGGCGACTCCATTGGTGGAAGACCATCCTTTGGCGACTCCACATTGCAGTTCTGGCGTAGTTGGTGAGGCATGCTCAGAGAAATCCTTAGAAACCATCATCTGAACCAGTGCCTGATCCTAAGAAGAAAATACCATAGTAAGGAGCACCAAGATCAGGTAATCCTTGAACATTCCATGATTCTCTGGTAGTGAATGTCACCTTCAGAGATTCATACAGCTCCTTAGTCATTCATTTCCCTTTCGGACCTCAGTAGAAAGAAGCTTTCCATGTTGTCCATTGTATTCCTCTATTGTTTCCATTCTATTCATTGATTCATTCCACTCAATCCACTAGTATCCTTTTACCTTACCTCAGTCATGGCAGGCCAACAAGCCCTCACAAAGATAGAACGAATAGTTGCTGCTAGGTATGGACCCTTGGTCTTGCCTTCCCCTTTGAATGCCATGCCTGCAGGAGATTATCAAGAGTATATGCCTAATTTTATTGGTGTAGAAGGAGTATCAACTGAAGAGCACCTAGAATCTTTTTATAGTTACGCTAATAACCTAGATATCAATGAAGAGGATGTCTGGATGAGGATTTTTGTCCAAAGCTTAGATGGGGAGGCTAGAAAATGGTTCAGAAATTTACCCCTTGGCTCTATTGTAGACATTGATGCTTTAAATGATGTATTTTTAAAGCACTGGGGAGATAATAAAGATCCTCTCTTTTATCATGATGAATTTGGGAACTTGTAGAGAGAAGATGGTGAGCTGCTGTCTGATTTTAACTTCAGATTCAATCTTATGTACAGTAGAATGCCAGCTGAAGTAAGACCCACCCCTGCTTCTGCCATGATTATTTATGCTAATTCCTTTCATTCTCAATTCTGCCTACTGTTAAGAGAAAGAAGATGCACTTCTTTGGCCGATATGCAATCTGCAGCCTTTGAAGTAGAAGCAAGTATTATTGCTGCAGAAAGGCTCGAAGGAGATCATGAAAAGAGAAGTCAGGGAGGTGAATCCTCATGATCCTATGATCCTAAGATCGATGAATTAGCCAGGATGGTAGAGCTGTTGACCTCTGAAGTTTCCAAGCTAAAGGCTGAGCAGCATTTTCAAGAAGTTGGAGCTCATTGTTCTTTTTCTTTTCCAACTCCATATCCATATAAAGAAGCAAATGAGCATTTGCAGATTGCAAAGAAGTAAGATTACAAATGAAGACAAAGGGGTGAGGCCCCTTTTACAGAATATAGTCATGGAAGAAGTGCAACATGAGGAGGAGACCCATGGTTTGAAGGTGTTCCTTTCCTAACTAGAACTTCCTATCAAAAAGCATTATCAAGAGGCACTGCCTGTCAGTTTGTTGTGACTGAAGAACAGCAAGCTTGCCAGCAGTGGCAGCCAACAACAGATCCCTTCTTCCTCCAAGAACCTGCGCTTAAAGCCTGCTCATCTTCACATGGCTATGCAGATCTGAAAATTAGCCAGCCTGCTCTCATCCCCAGTCCAATGATTGAAAAGGGAGAGGAAAGCTCTCCATAATCTTTTGTTTCTCTGTCTAATCAAATGACAATCCCTCATAGTTGCCACTTAAACACTGAGGAAGAACATAATTCAATGTTCAAGGCTGAAGTTGATCATATCAGTCTTGATATTTTGATACCTGCTTAGATGGTCTCCATACATAATGAAAAGGCAGCTTGCCATATAACAGAGGAAGAGGGTGCACAATATTGGAATCCTTCCTTGGAGGTGGACTGTTCTCAATGGGATGTAGGAGCAGAAATTGTTTCTGTGTCCCCTGCACAAGTATACAGTGGTGCATCTTTCATATTAATTGTGCAGACTACAGAAGACACAGACATGTACACAGCAGCAACGAGTATTTAGCTGGTGTACAAAGGCTCCCATGAAGAACATCCAAGGAGGAAAATACACAGAGGGGAAATGAAATTTGATCCATATCTACCCATTAAGCTCAAATCTCCTAAACTCTTTGAGGTAGAGGATCAAATAAATCTTGTTTTGCAGCTCTATGATGAAGGGGCCAAGAGCAGGAGAAACAATTTTGGTGGCCCATCAGTTGGCCAATTTTTGAATAATTATGTTGTCTAAGGTCCTCTAGCCTTAACGATTGTAAGCCGTTTCTTTTTCAGGTTTCTATTGTAGGCTTAGTTGACTCCATGCCCAATGGATACTAGGCAATGGTTTCTAAGTTGATTTTGTATGAAGGTAGTGGTCTGCAGTTCTTGAGACCTCACAGGGAGGATCTCATCCCCAGAAGGAGCCAGTGTTAGCTCTGCTACATGTCGCTGATTTTCAAAGAACGGAAGTAAGCTTGGTCCTTGGTTTCCTACTCAGAAGAGGCCTGCACCTATTATCCTCCTCCTACTCCTTCAAACTCGCTTAATCCCTTTCACCCTGCTCCCTCCATTTTTCCCCTTGTCTTCTGCTCCTGCGATATTGCGATGCGATCTAATCATTATCGCATATCCCATCCATGTGTGTTTTAAGGTTTCGCCCTTTGTCTTCCACCGATGTGATATTGCAATGTGATCCGATTGCTATCGCATATCGCATCCATGTGTGTTTTAAGGTTTCGCCCTTTGTCTTCCATTGATGCGATATTGTGATGCGATCTGATCGCTATTGAAAATTTCACCCATGTGTGTTATGGCTCTGCCCTTTGTCTTCCGCCGATGCGATATTGCGATGCTCCTCCGTCGCCGGATCTGTCCACCCTTAATCTGACGGCTCGCGGTTGTTTGCTCTCGTTTTTTCCATTTTTCCCACTGTGTCATATCCGCCATCTATCTGTGCGATCCAATGACTGATATCCCTCCTCTTCCATGCATTCCTCTCACCCGATCACTACATGCTCCTGAAGGAAGAAAGTAGCTAATTCGACCATACCTGGCGCATTTAATTTTCAACAACTGCATTCAAGAACAGAATGGCCGAGAGTTAAAAGGACATGCCTCGAGCAGTTAAACGGATTTATCAGTCATGGAATGTCTTCCATATTACACTCCACCTGTCTAAAAAGGACAACAACGCATCAGAGAAAATCAAATTCATCAATTAAAGCAAGCAAATTGTAGCAGAGACTCCATCAGAAGAGTTAAAGTGGTTGGTGGTCAATTATGACCCTTCCACGCATAGAACAACAGAACATTTTTGTAAAGAAACTCTATATATACCCAAAAGAGAGATGTAATCAAGGTGGATGGTTGTAATTTTGACGTAAGGTTCAACTTCTAGAGACTATAACTACTGTGATACCTGCAACATCTGGTCTTCACTTTCAGCTAATACAAGCTTCTTTTGTTGTTAATTGCTCACTTTCCACTTCTTCTTTGTTCTAGGTTGTGCCTGTTATGCATTTGTCTTGAATTCTTGATGTTTGGAAGTAGAGGGGCTGTCATCCCACCTTTGTGTCAAAGTCTTGTTTATTTCAGTAAATGTATTATTCAGGTTTTTTTTTGCTTGGTGAAAAAGAGCTGTCATCCTGTCTGTGCATTAAGAAATAGATTTGCAGACCTTTTTAACTAGTTGCAACCGGCCATCACATGGTCTTGTGCATCTACTGGTGTGGTCAGTATTCTCCATCTTCACTTATTCCTTAAACTGTGAGTGATTTGTGGTCTAAAGCCTTGTAGTCTGGGGGTGTTCACCCATGTCTGGGGTTAAGCACAGTAGAAGTGGTTATCTGGCTTGAATATGCATCATTCCTTCCATTCATCCATTTCCAACATTTTTGTTGAGTTTATAATGTTCTCGAGCATCTCTAATATACAACCTAGGAGAGTTTCTTGGGGTGATAACAATACCAGAATAAACTAACCAATTGTGTACATTATAATTGAAAATTTCAAACATTAACAGAAATACCAAGCATAGTGTATTTACATCCAATGTTAAATAATTAAGTACAAAATCTTGAGAACCAAAGGACTTACTGGATTCAGATCCCTTCTATGAAGAAGCATCGTTACATTAGGTGGACTTTCCTAGTGCGCGTAGGAACATGTCCGACTGGCTCGCAATATTTGTCAATATGAAAGGTGAGATATTCATGCGATATTTCTAAATCTCTTCAAGTATGTTTTAATCCAGTGTGAGAGCGAATGCAAAAGTGTCTAGGGGAGTTGGCTTATCTTTTACTTTTGGAGTGATGGACTGGCTCTTACTGCTTACATAAGTACTTTTCCTCATAACTACATTTCCAAACTTGCTCTGAGTGTTTTGTGTTGAATTGACTAGCGAATTGATCTTCCTTAAAAAATTCTCTTTCAATTTTTTCTTCATCAACTCTTGTGTGGAGGCAGGCCCTTGGCTTCTCAAGTTGTATCGAGTGTTCTGCTTCTGGGTCGGGTCATCACTCAGTGGATTCATTTTAGCAGTGCTCTTTCCAACTGCGAGTATGTAGCTGAAAGTGTTCACTGCATGCCCCCATGCTTGGAGTTTCTTTGGTCACAATAGTTTATTCCTTTTATTCTATAGTCTTGGTCTACTCATTAGAAAGCATTGTACCAACAAAATTCATAGCAAGAGAATTCATGTTGTGGTTCGATTATGGGAATGTTTTTTCTTAATGAAATTCTTGATGAAATGAAAAGTACTGGTCCATGCCCATGCTCTCAACATTCAACACAATGTTCGAGTTTTGCATAAACTTGGCTGACTAGTTAATGTTGCTACCAGAGTTGGCAGTCCTTCTCAGAAATTTGAACTTTAGAGGCTTGTTTCTAATGGTGGTCTCGCTTGACCTTTATTTCAATTATCCAAACTCATTGGACAAATACTTGATAGTGCAAGTCAAGCTCTCAATATTAATTGCTTCTTTCTCCTTGGCCTTGCTTACAGAGGCCTGACACCTTTTCCCCATGTATTTGGAGTCCTTTGTTGATTCATCATCTATGATGACTCCAATTTCATTCAATTCAGTTTCAATTGTGATTGCCTCTTCAAAATTCTTAGACAAAGTTGGCTTCGCAGTTCTTTCCATGAACTGCACAATGCTTGTTAGTAAGGCATATGTGAAATAATCTATAGTGATGGACTTGGGAGGTTTTGTGTCTATTGGAAATATATTCAAGATACAATTAAACTTCTTATTGCAATATTTCACTTTCTCTTTCTCCTCCATCTTGAGATTTCCCAGCTATTTCAATAACATGGTGGGGGTTTTTTATCATCAAAATTTTCAAGAGAAATGTTCATAAACCCCTTCAAATTTTGGATGGAATTAAAAGGAAGACTATGATACCATACAGTTTCTCCGCCATCTAAGGTGCATGGAAAAAGTCTACATGTAACTCCATTATAACGTACCTCTACCATTTGTAGATGTAGTTAGAGGTTGTTTAGATGGTGCTCCACTTTTATTTCTTTTTTAGGGTCATACATCATTAATATATTTTTTGAATGTCTTGGTATCTTATTTAGAACACCCGGTAGTGCATGTGAGCCTTGAGATATCCAGTCCAGATCTTGGTCTGTCATGTATTCGTCACTATTTTCCCCTTATTTGTCATAATATGACTTGTTTTATTCTTCTTCTTCTTCACTGCCTAACCCACGAAACATATCGTTTGAGAGTACCACATTATCACTGTCACCATTGTTGAAGGTTGGAGGTTTCTTTTATTTTTCTGCATTTTCTTCAGAGTTTTCCAACTCTTCAAGGGTGGCAAGAACTAAATCTTCAACTGTTGAGACCACCGTCCCGGTACGGATGGTTTGGTTCTTCTTTGGAAAATATGGAGGATTATGTACTCCAGGTAACAATCCAATAAATCTTGCAAACTTATAGGTGATAGGGTAGATACCCCAGATCTAGTCATAAGATATTTCATAAGTATTTCTGAGACTGGGTTGAGAATAATCACCAAATTTAGGAATATGAGTAGGGGAAGTGCTGGGAATATTGGTGCCTTGACTAGAAGAAGTAAGATTTGGGTGGGTGAGGTTATCATCCATAAAAATATGGCTTCCCTCCTTATAGCGCCAGAAATGTTGATAGTGCTAAACTCGTCAACATTCAAGGGATATCCCCGATATGTGGTCCTAATTAGACGTCACACCATTTGGGATAGGCGCCCCATCTGAAATAAGGTCTAGTATCTGGTTACCTTAAATATTTTCCTTAGATCTAACTGTTAGCAAGAGAGATGAGTGAAAATGTGCCTTCAAAAAGGAATGGGGTGTTCCTGGTGAGTGTTCGTGCATATGTGTTTCAAAGTTCTTTCACTGCGGAGGGGAGAAGTGAGCCTATAGGAGAGAGGTAGTAGTACCACCCTAGTAGAAACAAACCCAAACAGGAAGAATTCATACAACATCAAGAGGAATAGTCCACAAAGATGCGATGGTCATTGCAACAAATGTAACAAGGATGATGTATCCAATATCCAGTGGAATAGTCCACGAGGATGTGATAGCAATAATAACAATTACAACACATTCTCAATATGATAAGTACCAAAATAACTGAAATAGTTCAACTACTTTAGCATAGATGAAGGAAAACATGAATTACAAACATTCACAGAATATTGTTACAAATATCCATAATCCATGCATGAAGAATGTGTCGGCCATAAGGCTTCTAATTTCTTAAGTAAGAGTTCCAAGACACATGTGTACAATGAACACCACTAGCTCCAATAGTGGAGCATTGGAGTCACTCCTTGCTCCTCAAAAGAACTAACTTATCTCTCTAATGGCTTACAGGAGGAGGCAAGGTGAAAAAGTCCTCTTCTATTACAATGAGGGTGTATATATAACAATGAGGAGGTGATGATTTACCTTCCTTGTGACTCTTCATCTACCCTCATGACTGTTTGAATCCCTATGACTTTTAAACTTTACATGATTCTTCATATTCCATACATTTCCTTTAGACTTTCACTTTACAATACATTTTCGAAACATGAATTACCCAATCCACCATAATGGTGTGGCATGTGACAACTCATGACATGAGAAGACATGACACTGATTACATGGACTGCTTGATGATATGGAAATGTAAAGCCATTGTTTTTGCTTTGTGCTGAGTGTCTACTCGAGGATGATTTTCTTCCCAACTCATCATGGCTTGGTGATAAGGAATATTTAATTATTTCAAGTCTTTAATTGTGATCACAAATTGTTATCCCTTTTCTTTCTCTCGGTTGATCAACTTGTGTACTCAGTTACAAATATGTCTTTCAACATGTTTCCGTTCTTCATATCCTTCTTCATTATCTCACCAAAGTATGATAAGGTACCTGCATATGCAATTCACTCATGACGAGACAAAATTTGTGTGAAAACCCCTAGTCCAAGATAGTGCCTATTGATCCATTAGCTGAGACAGAACTAGGTGACAAGCTTGAAGAAGGGTTCAATGACTGGGAAATTATGAAATCCAAGTAGTCAGGGGTGAACCTCGAGCCTTGAGACTACGCAATGCGTAGTATAGGCTAGACTAAGGGAGAAAACTGCGCAATTCTGGATGTTAGTGTGACAAGCTAAGGGGGTAAGCATGGGTTCAACATATTGTGCATTTCTAAGAGACAGAGGAGGTTGGGGCATTGCAAAATTTTTCACTTCAGGGGCTTAAGGGATGAGATTGAGGCTACATATTGTGCAATGTGTAGTTGAGGTCAGGCTGGGTAGATGGATTGCGCAATTCATGAGGTCAAGTTTGGGGCTTGAGAATTGGAACTGCGTAGTACAGTAGTCCTAGAAGGAAGAAATTAAACATTTCTTAGTATCAGGGGGAAATATTATAGCTAGAGGATTGAGACTATGAAATGCGCAGTTTAGGGAGGCAGGGTGAAGCTAGGTTTCTTGGTGAGGAAGCATTTAAGAAATTGGCGAAGTGCGAGATCAATGAGGCTGATGTGAACAACGATAATACTTTGACTATGATCATACACTTAGAGTAATATACAACACAACAACATATATCATATGTGACACATGAATAATTCATTTCCCTTAGTGTGATATATTTATGACAACTTACAATAAGTATGAGACTAATGATACACTTTGTGACGACACTTGTCAGATAGTGCTTGAAACTTTGGAAATGAGTGTAATGGATGTTTCATGCTTAGATTAACTCATTTACAAAAATGTAGTCAAGAGTTAAAATTCCAATCCCATTATCCGAACTCTCCAAAAATACAAGGTATAAATATCAAGTCTCTAAATGGATTCAGTCTTCAAGTGTTGATGTAGAGTGAATGTCATTAATTTACAGGATGAAAAAACTCAAGTTTTTTTTGGTCCTAGTTCAGATATGATTGATGAAAGTGTACATCCCTTTTATGTCACCTTGAAAATTCATGATTACCTTTCATATAATTTCTTGTTAGATTATGGTGCTTCCCATAATCTAATTCCTAAAGTGATCATGGATGGCATCTAATTACAAAACACCAAACCATATAATGATCTGTATACTTTTGATTCCAAGAAAGTACCTTGCCTCAGATTAATTAAATATTTAGTTGTAATGCTTGCTCAGATCCCTATCAAAAGTGTAGTCTTGGACATAGTTGTTATAGATATTCCTCAAAAAATTGGAATTTTATTATCTAGATCTTGTTTTGCCAAGCTAGGGCGAAGTCTGCAAATGGACATGTCTTATGCTACAATCCCAGTATATGGAGGTGAACATTCAAGACTATATAGAGCATTAAGATTCTTTAATACAGTCTGTAAAGAAAATCAAGAAATTAATCATCCCATTTATGCAATTGATAAATATTTTGGATGATTTACTTTAGTTTCTAAAGATCTTCTGAATTGTCAAATCATTATTCAAGAATTTGTTAATACCCCTCAAATTATAAACACTCACATTTGGAAAATGTATTTTGATGGGGTTTTTCCAAACGATGGGGCTGGGGTTTGAATTTTACACATCTCTCCTGATAAGAAAAATATAACCCAATCTTTTAAATTAGATTTTGAGGTCAAAAACAATGTGGCAGAATATGAAGCCCTAATTTTAGGATTGGAGTTAGACAAGAGTATGAAAGTTGAAAACTTGGTTGTATATGGTGATTCAAAGTTGATTGTAAAACAAATTAGAAACCTTTGTGAAACCAAGCATCCTAGGATAAGAGCTTATAAGAATGATGTTTGAGACTGTGTAGATAATTAATTTTAAGCCTTCAATATCACATCAATCCCAAGAGAAGAAAATATTCATGTTGATTCTTTGGAAATTTCTGCTAGTTCTTTTAAAATTCTTAATACTCTGTAATTACAGTATTTAATTGAACTAAAATACAAACCTTCCATTCCTGATAATCTTAAACACTGACAAGTTTTTGATGATAATGAATAGTTAATTTTTCTTTTACAGACAATCAATGAATTTTTTGCTTTACATGTGGAAGAAGAATACATTGATGAAATTAAATTAAATGAGGATGATCAAAATCCCCATTTAGAACAGAAAATTGTTGATCACGATATCATTGAGTTATCAGATAATTAAATTCCAAAAGGATTAGTTCCCCTTGAAAATCTTTTTGATCATATTGATGTCTAAAAGAATTCATTGTTAGATTCACAACAAGAAGATGTTCACGACTATAATATTATTACTTTTGAAGAAATAAAAAATGTTAAAATTTCAGCTTCATTACCTCAAGAAATTAAAGACAAATATATCAATCTTTTCAAACATTCTAGAGATGCAATTGCATGGTAATATGAAGAATTGAAAACCTATGACAGAATTATTATTGAACATAAAATTCCTCTCAAACTAGAAGCTAAAACATTTCAGCAGAAATTAAGGAGAATAAATCCATTCTTGCTTCCAATTATTGAGAAAGAAATTAAAAAACTAATGGATGCAAAAATAATTGTTCCATTAAGATATTCTAAATGGATAGCCAACCTAGTACCTATTAGGAAGAAAAATGGTGAAATAAGATTGTGTGTTGACTTTAGGAATCTAAACAAATTGTATTTAAAGGATAATTATCCATTACGAAAAATGGATCAATTATTGTAGAGAGCTTTAGGTTCAAATAGGATTTCAATATTAGATGAATTTTATGGATATAACCAAATTTTTGTTAGTCCAGAGGACAGATAAAATGCCACATTTACAACTCCTTGAGGTACATTTATGTATGCCAAGTTTCCATTTGGTTTAATAAACGTTGGAGCAACATTTCAAAGAGCGATGGATCTCGTATTTTTTGGTAAGATAAATAAATTTATTTTCATTTATCTTGATCATTTAATTGTATTTTCTAATTCTTATGAGAAACACTTGAAAGACTTGAGAATTTTTTTTGAAAGATGCAGGAAATATGGGATTTCTCTTAATCCCAAAAAGTCACTTTTTTCCATGAAATAAAGAAATATTTTGGGACATATAATTTCAAAGGAAGGAGTTGTTATTTATCCAAAAAGACTCTCAACAATTCATGTAATTAGTCTACCTAGAAATAAAGAGGAAATTCAATCATTCTTAGGAAAAATAAAATTCTTAAGAAGATTTATACCTAGTTATGTTGAGATTTTCAATGACATTACCGATATGATTAAAAAGGGTCATGAAGTCAAATGGACAATACAAGCAAGATATTCATTTTCATATATCAAAAAAACCATTTCAGAAGCCCTAGTACTAGCTAGTCCAGACTACTAAAAACTTTTTATTATTTTGTACTTTTCCTCTAACACTACAATAGAGGTTGCTTTACTACAAAGGAATGATGACAAATATGAGAAACCAAATTAATTTTTCAGTAAGGTGATGAGAGATGCTGAATTGGGATATGAAATTGTAGATAAGAAAGCCTATGCCCTTGTACAAGATTTAAAAGCAATCAAGATTTATGTTTTACATTCTCATGTTATTGCTTATGTCCCCAACAATGCAGTAAAAACAGTCCTAACACAACCTAATACAGATCGAAAAGGGGGAATATGGATTGCTAAAATACTTGAGTTTGACCTAGATATCAGACCTACCAAACTAGTAAATGGAAAAGGTTTAGCTAAAAGTTTGGCTGAATCAAATTGTAACATTCTTGGTATCTAAACCATTTTCTAGTTTTCAACAGAGAAGAATCCACAAGAATCTTCTTAGTTTTAAAATGAGAAGAATCCACAAGAACCTTCTTCCAGATCATATTTTGTTCCTCTTCCTTTATATATTGAAGAAAAATATTTAATTTCATATTAGTATAAAGACATAGTAGATTTTCTTAGAGATTTAAAGTATCCTCCTGAATTTACAAAGAATCAATCTATATCTCTTAGACTCAAGGCTATGAAATTTTGTATCATAAATTTCAATTTGTATTAGAAGGATCCTCTGAATATCATTTTATTATGTTTAACTAAACGTGAGGCTCAGGGAGTCATTGAACAGTTATATGAAGGCATTTGTGGAGGACATTATGCTTGGAAGGAAACTGCATACAAATTCTGAGAGTAAGTTTTTATTGGCCCAAATTCTTTGCATAGGTTGGAGCAAAGGTAAGAAGTTGTATCCCATGTCAAATATTTGTTGGAAAACAGAGGCTAGCAGCACTTCCCCTTGTCCCAGTTTTTATTGAAGTTTTATTTTTACAATGGTGATTATATTTTATAGGTCAAATAGTTCCAGCTTGAAACAACAAACATATATGGATATTAAATTCCACTAATTACTTCATCAAGTGGGTAGAAGCAATCCCTATTAAGAATGTAACATATACAATGGTCATCGAATTCATTGAAGAGAATATACTATCTAGATTTGGTTGTCAACAACAAATAGTTACAGACAATACACAGGTTTTTAACAACATCAACATGATAGAGTTTTGTCAGAAATATCAGATTTCATTCCATCATTCTACACCATATTACCCACAAGGTACTGGGTTAGTAGAATCATCAAATAAGAGTTTGGTTAAGGTCATTAAGAAACTATTGGTAGATCACAAAAGAAGTTTGGATAGTCATATCGAATATGCAGCTTCAGGAAAAACATTATCACCTAAAAGATCCACTGACAAGTCCCTTTTCCAACTTGTACATAGAACTGAAACAATTTTCCCTACACAGCTAGCATTCCCGGTCATCAAATTTTTATAGGAATCATATGAGGAAGCTAATGGTTCTTCAAGGAGAATCAATGAGATCACTGAACTAAATCAAGACAGAGATGAATTTCAGCACAAACTTTGTCAATATCAACACAAAATGAAGAGTTTGTTTGACAAGAAGGCTAGAGAAAGAGATTTTAGACAAGGTGATCTAGTTTTAAGATGGGATGCTAGAAGAGGAGGAAATAGGCAAGCATGTAAAGTTTGATAATTGTGGTTAAGACCATTCAACATTGCAAAAGTAAAGGGTAATAACACGTGCATTCCACGCAACCTGGAAAGAAAATATTCTTCATTTCCATTCAATGGATAATACCTGAAATATTGTATTCAATATTAGATGCTTGCAACCATATTCATTGTAAATTTCTAGTTTTCTTTAAATTTGAATGTCAAAGTTTGATTTTCACAGTAAAGACTCCATAGCTCGAGGAGAAGGCACATGGATTTGTAAGTTCTATGTATCCCATAGGGGGAAGAAGTCCCCAGATTGAGCCATTGTTGTAACTTATTTTTACCCTAGTTTCTTTTTACTTTTTCTTTGTTGTTGAAAAAAGAAAAGTAAAAAAATATAGCAAAGAAAAATAAGAAATAAAGAATCAAGAAAAATGAGAAAACTAAATAAAGAAAAAATATCAAAAGAAAAGAAAATTTAGAAAAGGGATAAATAAATAAATAAATAAATAAATATATATATATATCTATATATATATATATATATATATATATATATATATATATATATATATATATATATATATATATATATATATATATATATATATATATATATATATATATATATATATATATATATATATATATATAGATATATATATATATGTATATATATATATATATATATATGCAAAAATAGAATAAATAAATAAATCCAAAAAAATTGTGAGAAAGTCCAAATGCCACATTTTTAATTATAATTTTAATCCTTTCTATATTTTTCTGAAGGGTTATTTTATTATAAATAAAAGTATGATTTGAAATTCTGTCCCTTCCTAATAAAGCACGATTGACAATTGATGGATCAGATCATCCCCACCTATATCAATGGCAAGGGATGAGTTCGGGACTGCAACCCCCCCCCCCAACAACACACTTTCAGAGTTTAACAGGGGAGGGGGATTTGAAAATAAGATTTATGAAACCACCCACTCAATAAATGCCGATTCTTGGTTGAGTTTAGGACCCCCCTCTCCTAAACCACTAAACGTTGACCCCCCCTGAAAAACACTTTCCCATTCCTGCTTCTGCTCTCACTCCTACTCACGCCTCACCACTTGTCCCTCTCATATTCACCCCCACCAAATAACTGTTGCATGATTTAATTTATCCTGCCAAATAGTTATGTAATAATTTTCACATTAATTTTTCACACCAATATCTAAATTCATTAATGAGATGCACCTAAAAATGGTTACACTTTGCTAATACATTTGAATCTCCTCTTTAAAATAAAAAAATCATCATTCCAAATTTCACAGCTACGCAACAATCTTCATACGCAAGTGATCGTCGTTTGTCTGGTAATTTTCCACCCTTGTCTATAATTTCTTGTTCATGATGTCGTCTCATAAAGGCAGTCAAAATTGGTTGTAGAATGCCATATGCTGCCCTCTGTAGTTAAACTAGATGAGCTCCCTCTGGCAGATACGTAGTACAAGATCTTAGAAACCCATTGTGAATTTGATCTTTATGAACTCCACAACTCGGAAAACTAGAAATTTCTAGATGTTTGTGATGAATTGAGTATTTGGGAGTCTTTCCTACCCCAATACATTTTCCCTAGACCCATATCTTCCCTGAATTTTTTACTTGGTTTCATCTTAGACATCTTCCCAGTTACAATGCTGTAATTTCCCAAAATAATGAAGTTTTATTTTCCATTACTAATGAGTCCATATTCCAAGCACTTCAATTCAATCCCTAAACTCCTCCATACCCTTTTTTTTTCTGATTCCCTCATGGAGATCTATCAAAAACTCACATTTCTTCAATGGGCCTAAATATTTGAGTCATTCTTGCCTGATAATTCTGAGTTTCCTAGAACTAGTCCACCCCATGCCACTTCAATTTTTCCAGAAATGGCAGGGCAAGTCATCTCTAAGGTCACATGTATGTTCGGTTACCCTACCGATCATTGGGATGATAAAGTAATATTGGGATTTTTATCAATGTTCTATGTGGGTAATAATCCCTCATTGATTTTCAACTACAATTAGTTCTTAGCAAACAATATTCATGATCAGTTTCTAAAGTTTTTGCAGAAGGTGCTTTTAATCATTAATTAGTTTTTATGTATTTACTTTTATTTCATCAAGAAGATAGGTTTATGTTCCCATTTAAAAAGTTAGATTCACAAGGAGAGAATTGGTCATTCATTCACTAGACTTCCTTGGTAAGGAAGAATACATAAGAGTATTCCTTTAGTGATTGTGTAAACTAGTTTTTGCATATGTCTTTGTCTTCTCAGTAGTGATGTCATGCCAAATATTTCACTTGTTATCAAATGAATTTTGCACCTCAATGAACAAGCCAAAATTCGATTCTAGTACCTTTACCAGAATTATACAAAGCTCAGAATATATGGATGTGAACTCCCTCCTTATAGGTTACCAGTATTTGTACCAATCAGGATCTTTGCCTTAGAATACATCATGCAAATGATGAACATGGACGACTTACATTTTGTATCCAAGAAACAGAAAGCACAAGTCAAGTTGAAGGCACATATTGGCCCTTTTATTGTCAATACCAGAGTAGTAGCAAAGGAGGCAGATAATTTATTAAAGTAGATGAAATTCAAATTGAGTTTTACCTGGTCTTATGATTCCTTGGGGATTATTTCAAGATTGATAGTTGAGAAGAAAACAACCCCTTATGTACATACAATCAGGCCAGAGATATAACAAAATGAAAATCAAGAAGAATGGCAGGAAATTACATTCCAGGAAGCTGAGGAACAAATTGTTAGTCAAACATCTTCACAAACTTCAGTTCCTCAAGAGAAAGAAACCAAAAGGCCAAGAGAAATTTTTTCTCCTACAGGCTCAGAAGTTCAAGCCATATTTTTCACAGTTTTCAAGAGGAGAAAGAAGACTAACACTCATAAAGCATCTTAAGAAGGGAAGAGTTTGCAGGAGAAAACTAGAATGGTGATGTCAGGTTTTCCCACCATTTCTTTTCCACAGATTCAAGAAATCACATATTCTCCTATGTCTTTTGATTCTCATGATACAAAAAAACAAAATATTTTTGATAGATACAAGGAAATTAAAAGGAATAATGAAGTGTTAAAGGCCACTACCTATTCATAATTTAGGAAGCAGTCTTCCACTACACAACACAAAATTTTGCCTGCACTTGACATCGAAGAGTGACAATTTCAATTAGCCTTTTTGGAACCCAAGGTTCTAGTCCAAAAAAGTGCAAAAGATTACAAAACATCCATTTTTTCATTTGAAACAAAGAAAATTCATTCCATTGATAAAATTTACCTTCATAATATGGTTGGTGAAATGATATATTCAACATTGACAGGTTCAACCATGACAACCTCTGAACTGCAAGCTTCCTTGAACAATATTCATACACAGTTGAAAATGAAGAGAATTTCATCTCTGGCTAAAGATATTAGAATGTAAGCACTAGAAGAATTGGTGACCAAATTACAATATGATCCTAGTGACACTAAAGAAGAAAAAGAGATATTAAAGAATAAAAATGATGACATTCAAGCATTGGGGAAGAAACTTAAACTTCCTACTATAGAACATCTGTAACACCCTCCTCTAACATCTACCCAAGTAATCAGTCAACCAGGGTAAAAAAGTGATGAGAATTTACTATGATATGGTTAGAACACCTAAGTAACATTAAGTAAGTGGAATCAATGAAAACATACCATACAGACCTCAACATGAACAATAGGACTCCTAGGAACCATCCCAACATTTCTGCTAACCAATCCCTCGGTCCCACTAAGTTTTCCATCCATTAAACCTCTAGGCGCTCCCATGCTATGAGCATTCTAGTGTTGAGAGAGCTCTGAATGCTCCCAAAATCCTGCATGCTTGCATCCAAGGACTATTTCTAGCAAACTTGTGCGAGAGTCCGGGGAATTTAAGGAACTTTTGAAGCCTAGAATTTCGGCCACTGCATATAACTTGTTGTAACTTTTGAAATCAATTAAACACATGATGAAAATACTAATATACAAAAAAATAACTTGAGGAATAGGCCTGACCATCCCCAATCGGGACTGATATTTTGTCAATCACTTGTCATCAATGCAATCTACATGTGTAAATTGTAGAAATTTTGAATAATTTAACACATATTCAATGGAGATTATCCTGATCATGTACTAATGCGGAAAACATACACAATACATAAGCTCCTCTACGTTGATCAAGAATATAGCAGCATCAATAACAATAAAACATCAAGAGCATTCACACATTAACACAGTATGTATCACGGGGAAAGCATCTCGCTAAAAACCCCACACTATCTGTATATTAATGATTGAGTCATGTAACATTACACAGCATAATACTTCTCACAAGTATCTCCACCTCTGTTACACACAATACAGCTCAGATCTGATCTCCAAATCTCTTCCACTGCTTGCCTGCCTCCACTGCTCAATACCTGCTCAAGAACTGATGAGAAATGGCTTCCCAAACTCGTTTTTCACCTGAAAAATAGTCACTCACTCTTTGTGGACGTGAGAAAAGGCTAAAATGTGGTCCAAATACGTGAGCAAACTCATTGGCATACTCAATCCTTTGATTGTGCAAGATCTGGTGCACAACTATAGTCACAACTGATAGCAATCTGATTCTCTACCACCTGTCCCTGTTGAACTGAACATGCACTGACATGCAACTGAGTTAACTGATGTATTCTTTAGTTGTATTATGAGTTAATAATTAGTTTAACAACTCATCATTAGTCTATCTGCAGTTAGACTAACTACAACCAGTTTAACTAAGTTAAACTGAACACAACTCCATCAACTGTACCTCCAGTCCACTAAACTCAACTCACTTGAGTTCTAACTGAAGTCATGCATGCAACAACTCAACTAACTCATAAGAAAAACGAATTTCCTTCTGACAGCTGCATGTGCCACTTCCGTAGCTCAAACTGAAGTGCTCCAAGAGAATAAGATTAAGTTTATAGTCCAAATATTATTGTGAGATAATAATATTTGACTTTTCTATTTTTGACAGCCAGTCTAAAAATAGACTTGATCACTCACACTGTGATCACTCACACTTTCATCAAAAATAGAAGTCCATCTATTTTTCCCAACTTGATCAATCATCCATAAACATAGACATGATCCATATGCCTAAAAATAGACATAGTCTAAAAATAGACTTGCGCCAAAAATAGCCTGCGGGCCCACTTAGTGAAGGCGACTCTTTTCACTAAGCTCCATCATCTTGTTGCAATCTCAACACTCCCTCTCGACAAGATATGGATTATCAACAACCCCTATCCTGCCTCGGTGGTACTCGAATTTGCTCCTGGTGAGAGCCTTCGTCAGAATATCAGCATCCTGATCCTCCGTTGGAATGTACGAAAGTAACATGATCCTCCGCTGCACACAATCTCTGATATGATGGTACCTGATGTGCTTGGACCCGAAAAACCCGACCAGGATCATCCTCATCCACACAGATCTCTGCTTCCTGCTGTACCAAGAAACTACTGTCGATCTGATACTGAAGACCCCTCCTGATGTGCTCTTTCTGTCCGTTGGGCTCCCCGCCCAATCTGCATCCATGAAGCCACATAGCTTCACCTCATCCTCCTGTCTGTACCACAAACCATATCCCGATGTGCCTCTCAAGTAGCGCAATACATGCTTGCCCACCTTCCAGAAGAGCTTGGTAGGCTTAACCATAGCTTGTGAAAGCTGGTTAACTGCATAGCATATATCAGGTCGTGTATTGACCAAATACATCAGCGACCCCACCAACTGTCGATAAACAGTGGCATCCACTTCTTCTCCCGAAGTGGCATCCTCCTTCCTCCAACCTCCAGGAAGAGGAGTATCAACAGGCTTGCAGCCATGCATGTTGAACTTCTCCAGTATCTCCCGAGCATACTTGCCCTGAGAAACAAACAGTACACCACTGCGCTGCCATATTTCCAATCCTAGGAAATAGTGAAGGAGGCCCAAGTCCTTCATCTCAAACTCTGTAGCAAGATCCTTCTTGCATGACAGTATCAACAGCTCATCACCCGTTAGAATCAAATCATCAACATACAATACAATGATAAGCAACTTACCCTCCACCACAATCTGGTATAGGTTCGGATCCGCCTCGCTCTTGGAGAATCCAAGTCCTGTGAAATAGCTGTCTATCCGTGTGTACCAAGCACGTGGTGCTTGCTTCAACCCATACAGCGCTCTCTTGAGCCTGCACACATGCGACTCGCTGCTGAAGACTTCAAAGCCTTCGGGTTGCTCAATGTACACCTCCTCCTCAATGACTCCGTTGAGGAACGCAGTCTTCACATCCATCTGATGAATGTGCCATCCCATCTGCGCTGAGAGAGCAAGAATCGTCCGTATGGAAAAATACCTTGCGACAGGTGCAAAGGTCTCCTCATAATCGATCCCCTCAATCTGTGAAAAGCCTCGGGCAACAAATCTTGCCTTGTACTTCTCCACACTCCCGTCAGCTGCCTGCTTAACTTTGTAGATCCATCTCGAACCCACCACTGATTTCCCTTCCGGTCTAGGAACAATCTCCCATGCACTGTTTCTGACAATAGAATCATACTCTTCCACCATGGCGTCTACCCATGCAGGATCCTCCACAGCTTCCTCGAAAGAGGATGGCTCAGTCACAACACACTTGCTCATAAGAGCCATGTATCCAGTGTACCGATCAGGTGACTGTCTCTGCCTACGTTGGGCTGTAGGTGGTCCGACAACTTTCTCTGCATTTTGAGCCAGTCGCTCAGCTTCTGTCAAGCGCTTTCGCCCTCTGATGGTTGGCGCTGCATGAGTGGTCTCTTCCACTCCATGAACCTCGTCCTGTGGCTGATCCACGTCCTGAAGCTCATCCTTAGGAACTAATAGCTCCTCATCTGCATGCAAGTGTAGCTCCCTCTCAAGCGAACACTTCATGGCTTTCTCCTCCTGAAATTTTATATCCCGTCGCACAACAGTTTTACCACTGTCTGGAAAATACACACGATAGTTGTGGGGCATATCAGTGTACCCCACAAATATCCCAACCTCTGCAGTCGGCTCCAACTTCTTTCTGGCATCCTTCGTCACATGCATGTAAACGTTAGCACCAAAAATCCTCAAATGAGAAAGATCAAGCTTCTTACCAGAATAAGCCTCCTCGGGTGTACTCATGCCAAGTATCTTATGAGGACAACGGTTCTGCACATAAACTGCTGTATTGCATGCTTCCGCCCACAAGTGAAGGGGTAGGCCCTGATCATGCAACATTGCCCGTGCAGCACCCACAATCGTTCTGTTCTTCCGCTCAGCTACCCCGTTCTGCTGTGGGTTATGGGGAGCTATGAGCTCTCTACGAATCCCTTCTGCCTTGCAGAAATCCTTGAACTCGTCCGAGATGTATTCACCACCATTATTGCTCCTAAGAGCCTTCACCTTCTTCCCCGACTCCTTCTCGACCAGGGCTTTGAATTCACAGAACTTTGAATATGTCTCGCTCTTCTTCTGCATGAAGAAGATCCAGTACTTACGAGAGAAATCATCAACAAAAATCACATAATACCTGTGTTTTGCTGTCGAAGCAACTGAGAAAGGTCCACACACGTCTGTGTGAATTCTCTCAAGGATCGTCGTGGCGCGACTATCCTTCTCGTGAAAGGTGGCTTTCACAAACTTCCCCAAAGTACACCCCTTGCACTGATCTGACTGCGCAAGTGTGCCTTTAGGAAGCCCTGTAGTGATCTGCTGCAGTATCTTCAAGGCTCCATGGTGAAGGTGACCCAATCTCCTGTGCCACAACTCGCCATCATCCCGGCTCACCAATCCTTCTGCCTTGCCTGCCATTGCTGCGCATCCATCTACATGCAACTGATAAAGGTTCCTCACTCGAACCCCTATCTTCCGAGTCTCACTAGTTGTCTTGCTGCGCAGGAAGGCCTTTCCCTCGCTGAAAACAACATCATACCCCTTGTCTTCTAACATCGCCACTGAGATGAGATTCTTCTTCAATCCTGGAACATGCATGACTTCCTTCAATACAAAGGGTTTACCAGACTCCCTCTCAAAGGAAATGGTACCGATACCGGTCGCACTGTATCTACCATCATCGCCCATCTCGATGTGTACTCCAAGATCTTTGTCCTCCAGATCAGAGAACAAATCTCTATCTCCCGTCATGTGAAAAGACGCACCACTGTCCAGGAACCACACTGATCCCATCACACTTGAAACCAAGCATGCGATCAATGAAAAATCAAGCTCAAACTGAGAAGCTAAATCCTCTCCCCCTACAGATCCAGCAGCTTGCTTGTTCTTCTTCTTCTGCGGACAATTTGTGGCATAGTGTCCATGCTGGTGACAGTGAAAACACTTCACTTTGGACATATCCTGCTTCTTGCCTTTCACACCAGACTGAGAAGCTTTCTTGCTCTTCCCTTTCTTTGCTTTGGCAGCCAAAGCACAATTCTCTTCATCAGCTCCCTTTGATGAAGATCCATCCCTGGTACTCTGCCTGATCTCCTCTTGCACAAGATCTGACCATAGTCTTTCCCATCCTGGCAACTTCTCCCGACCATTGACAGAGTCCTGATAGGAATGCCAACTCTTTGGAAGACCAAGGAGAGCCAAGCTCACCAAGTCCTCATCATTGACAGTAACCCCCACACTTCCCAGCTCATCTCGACACTGAGTGAACTTCGTGAGATACTTGGGAATACTGTCTCCCTTCTCGCATTTGATGTTTCTAAGTTTATCTTTGAGCGCCAGCTTCCTCTGATCGCTCTTGCTTTGGAATAATTCTGTTAATGATTTCCACATCAAATATGGAGTAGTCTTTCCATGGAGGCTGGACACAATGTGATCCTTCACGCCCTCCAACATAATTCTTCGACATTTTGCGATCTTCTTTTGCCAAGCATCAGCTTGAGTAGCATCAATAGGCTTTGGGATATCCGTATCTATGAATTCCTTCAGCCCGTTATCATCCAATACTGCCTCCATCCTGTCCTTCCATGCAATATAGTTTGAGCTGCCCTCAAGAGCATACTCCAATCGCAATCCGTTGAAAGACATTGCTGCGTTGTCACCAAGAAAACACTGCTGCAAATTCAAATTCCACCAGCAACCAACTCAACTGCTTCCGATCAACCCTCGCTTGATATCCTGTAAAAATCTCTTCTACAAATCAAGCTGCTCCGATACCATGTAGAAACTTTTTCTACAATTATCTAGCTCTGATACCATGTAGAAATTTTGAATAATTTAACACATATTCAATGGAGATTATCTTGATCATGTACTAATGCGGAAAAAATACACAATACATAAGCTCCTCTACGTTGATCAAGAATATAGCAGCATCAATAACAATAAAACATCAAGAGCATTCACACATTAACATAGTATGTATCACGGGGAAAGCATCTCGCTAAAAACCCCACACTATCTGTATATTAATGATTGAGTCATGTAACATTACACAGCATAATACTTCTCACAAGTATCCCCACCTCTGTTACACACAATACAGCTCAGATCTGATCTCCAAATCTCTTCCACTGCTTCCCTGCCTCCACTGCTCAATACCTGCTCAAGAACTGATGAGAAATGGCTTCCCAAACTCGTTTTTCACCTGCAAAATAGTCACTCACTCTTTGTGGACGTGAGCAAAGGCTAAAATGTGGTCCAAATACGTGAGAAAACTCATTGGCATACTCAATCCTTTGATTGTGCAAGATCTGGTGCACAACTATAGTCACAACTGATAGCAATCTGATTCTCTACCACCTGTCCCTGTTGAACTGAACATGCACTGACATGCAACTGAGTTAACTGATGTATTCTTTAGTTGTATTATGAGTTAATAATTAGTTTAACAACTCATCATTAGTCTATCTGCAGTTAGACTAACTACAACCAGTTTAACTAAGTTAAACTGAACACAACTCCATCAACTGTACCTCCAGTCCACTAAACTCAACTCACTTGAGTTCTAACTGAAGTCATGCATGCAACAACTCAACTCACTCATAAGAAAAACGAATTTCCTTCTGACAGCTGCATGTGCCACTTCCGTAGCTCAAACTGAAGTGCTCCAAGAGAATAAGATTAAGTTTATAGTCCAAATATTATTGTGAGATAATAATATTTGACTTTTCTATTTTTGACAGCCAGTCTAAAAATAGACTTGATCACTCACACTGTGATCACTCACACTTTCATCAAAAATAGAAGTCCATCTATTTTTCCCAACTTGATCAATCATCCATAAACATAGACATGATCCATATGCCTAAAAATAGACATAGTCTAAAAATAGACTTGCGCCAAAAATAGCCTGCGGGCCCACTTAGTGAAGGCGACTCTTTTCACTAAGCTCCATCATCTTGTTGCAATCTCAACATAAATGACAAATCTAAGAATAAGGGTCTCATATTTATCTGAGATTCACTATGAGGCATTATTTCCTTATCACTTTAGCTACAGTTTCATCTGTTATGCCATATATGCATTTTTCATTCATACACAAGTAAAAACATGATGAAATCCATACTTAGATACTGTCATAATAAATATTCATAACCAACATAATAACAACATAAATACCAAGGAAATAGCAACCATATAGTCCACATATAAGCTAGTACAACACTCATGAATTAACAAGGATAAATATAACTCATATTAATGATGCAAAAAGCCAACCTGATATGGGACTCCCATGTTCCACCGGACTATAGACATGGCTCAACCAAAACTCTCTTTAGCCAATCACCCCTCTGCCATATTCCAATCGTGAATGTAGGATCTCATAAAATGCATCAATCAAAACCATCCAGGGATTCCAAAGGCCAAACCACCTCAACCCATCAAACAATGATTCCACCACACAGTTGGAAATCACAAAACCATCATCAGATTGGTCTCTACCCAAGCCTTCAAGGGCTCCAGAGAATTTGTTCCAACCCATCTTCCAGGACTAGTAACTGAACCCACAACTGATGCTGGGCTTCCAAAGAGTTTGTCTAACCAAGGCTTCCAGGACTAGTAACTCAACCCACAGCTACCACCGAGCTTGCAAAGTGTTTTTCCAACAAAGGCTTCCAGGACTAGTAACTCAACCCACAGCTACCACCGAGCTTGCAAAGTGTTTTTCCAACAAAGGCTTCCAGGACTAGTAACTCAACCCACTAAGGGCTTCTAGAGTGTTTTTCCAACCAAGGCTTCCAGGACTAGTAACTCAACCAAATTTTTTACAGGGCTTCCAAATCATTTGTCCAACCAAGGCTCTAGGAATAATAACTCAACCCAAGCCATTACAGGGCTTCCATATCATTTTTACAACCAAGGATACAGGAACTAATAACTCAATCCAAGCTAAAGGAAACATGAGAACCAACTAGAAAAATGAAGAAATGAGCCCACAACACCATGGCTATCCAAGAAATGGTAAGGTTAGGCAAATGCACTGGCAATCAAGGCAATCCTCCATGCCAATGATAGATCATGACTAGTAAACCACATGCATGTGCCATTCATGCCAAAACTAGTGAGGAAAACATAGATGCAACTAGGTACCTGCAAGCAAAACACATTGTAGTTGTTGATCCTGATTTCCTCTCACACTTTCCTCCTCTTCTTTTCCTTCTTGCTCCAAAACTCTAAGTATACCACACTCTCCCAGAGCACTAATCTAAGTGTCCAATAGTACGAGAGATATAGAATAGAGAGATAGAGCTCCATAACTGAACTAACCAAGCTTACGAACTGATCCTCAGAAGCCTTTTTATTAATGAGGTGTTAGGTCCCTATACTACTAGTGTAACCCTTTATTGTTATTAGTGCAACCCCCTTATTATATTTTTGTTCCCATGTAGTCCACACATTATTATTATTGTGTCCCATAGAAGCCCACTATTGTTATTATTGTGCCCTTACGTTATTATTGTTATGTCGGCCTTGATTATATTATGACCCTTTAGACTCCTATATATAAAAAGGAGGCCTTGTAATTTGTATCATCCAAGAATTGTTCATTTGTGTAATGTAAATGAGGTTGCCACCTCTAAGAGGATGATTTTTAAGTTGTTGATCTATCTTTTTTATATTTTTGTGAGTTGGTTTCATAACATTTGGTATCACATCTTTGGATTCTAGGGTTTTGCTACTCCAAACAGGTCATCGTGGCATTTTAAATATAAATTTTGTTCTACGAAATTTCAGATGATAACAAAAACCCATTTGAGAAGAAATCATTCTAAACCTCAGGTCTGAATTTTAGATCTTGCATCACTACATTTTTGGAGATATGATCTGAGGAAGTTAGGGTTTTTTCAAGCTCCAGAATTCAATCTCAAACAGGTCATCATGGAATTTTTGATATAATATTTTTTCCACAAAGGGTCAAACTCTAAAATTAAAACCCATTTGAGCCAAAATCATGGTGAAGCTTGGGTCCAAATTTTAGATCTTTTTTCTCTATATTTTCGGAGATACAATCCAAGACATTTAGGGTTTCTGTAGGCTCCCGAATTACATCCCAAAAAGATGACATGTGGAAAATCATCATAAATTTCTCATTTAGCATCAGATTGAAATGTCATAAGAAGATAAAAAAATAGAACAGATTTTAATCTCCTATGTATTATTTTCACGTCCAAAGATTGAAATAGTAACACGTGGCACTTCGTACAAGTTCGCTCTACTAAAAAGGTCATCTTGGGAGGTTGGGAATAACTCTTTCTTGGAGAATCCAATTTCGATCAAACTAGTGAAATTGGAAAGAGGATGCATAGGGCTACTGTAGGCTGCAATTTTAGATCTTGGAGATTCCAACTTTCATAGATACAACATATTCAAGATCAAGCTGCTAAAAGAAAGAAAAAGAATGACTCTAATCAAGAAAATAGAAACACCTAGTAAACAAAATTGGATGGAGGATTTGAAGAATGTGATTGAAGCTAAGATAAATAGTTTTTTATGTGCCATGGAAGCTAATATCGATTGTAGGGAAGCCGATTTGAAGAAAGGCATGGAAGGTTTGAAGGAAGGTGGGACAAAGTTGTTACAAGAAAGGCCTCCTAATGACGAAAAGATCCACCATATTCCAAGGTTTGATATGAGGAAGTTTGATGGCAAGGATCCCATAACATGAATACTATAGATGGATAAATATTTTGATCTACATGATGTGCAACTGTTACAAAATGTTTTTATTGCAACTTTATATTTATAACCGAATCAATTTTTATGGTATAAAGGGATTTGTTCTCGTAAACCACTTGTCATCTTGTCAATTTTCACAGAGGAAATGATAGCACATTATGAGGATACACAGACAAACACCTTCTTTAGCCAATTGGTAAATCTCAAACAAAAGGGTTCAATGGCATAGCACATTGAGGACTTCCAAAAATTGAATATAAGGCTAATTGATATTCCAGAGAAGCATACAATTGATGTCTTCATAGGGACTTTAAAGGATAACATTCAACATGAGGTTTGCCTTTGGGAACCTGATTAATTGGAGAAGGCATACAAGTTGGCAAGAAAAACTGAAAGAAAAATTATGGCAACAAGGAAGCCTACCACTCATAACTATAAAGATGAAGTGTTGTTTCTCCTAGTCTTTCACCACCTACAAGGTTGAGATCACAACAATTGGAAGAAAAAAGAGCAAAAGGGATTTGTTACAATTAAGATAGAAAATACACTAAAGTTCATAAGTGTGCTGAGAAGAAATTAATTTACATAGATGGGGAAGAGGAGCAAGAAAAGTAACAAGAAGCGTCAAAAGAAGAGGATATACACCAAGAAATAATCCCAGAGAAATAAGAAATGAATATGACCATATCTTGTAATGCATTGACAGGAATTACTACTCCTCAAACTCTCAAGATAGAAGGGCATATCAAGAAGAAAAAGGTAACCGTGTTGATTGATTCGGGTAGTGCCCATAATTTTATTCATTGTAAGATAACCAATGAATTGATTTGCTTCCAATATCCAGCTCCAGGGTGTCAAGTAATGGTTGCAAATGGAGGAACCATAAATTTCTCTAGAAAGTTCCATAATATCAAGCTATCCATGGGAGAATATGTCTTGAATATTCCAATTCTTTCCATTCCAATGGCTAGTGCAGATGTTGTACTGCGAGTTCAATGGCTATAATCTTTGGGTAAGATAGCTTTTAATTTTCAAGAACTTTTCTTGAAATTTTTTTGTGAAGGAAAGCATGTTGAATTAAGGGGTATTGCAAGGAAACTGGGAAAGATAATCAGCTCTAACAGGATGATAAATCTTCTAAAGTAAGAACAATAGGGCGAAATTGCACAATTATGTTCACTAGAGGTACCCACATCGAAATCATTTATTTCTTCAGATCTCCAAAAAAATCTGGACAATCATTCCAAGGTATTTGAGACTCCCAAAGGCCTCCCACCTATTTGTGATAATGATCATGCTATTCATTTGATTCCAGGAAGTGTTCCCCTAAACATGCCTTACAGATATCCATATGCCCAAAAGAGTGAAATTGAACGCATGATTACATAAATGTTAGAGGTTGGTATAATTCAACCTAGTTAAAGTTATTTCTCTGCTCCAGTGGTATTGGTACACAAGAAGGATGGATCATGGCACATGTTTCTAGATTATAGGGAGCTCAACAATATTGATATTAAAGATAGATTTCTAATTCCTATCATTGATGAATTATTGGATGAATTACATGCAGCAATCTACTTCACCAAGTTGGATCTTTGTTCAGGGTATCATCAAATCAGAATGAAGATTGAATACATTCCAAAAACAACAATTAGAAATCATGAGGGTCATTATGAATTTTTGGTCATGCCTTTTGGCCTTACCAATGCACCTTCTACATTTCAAGGTTTGATGAATTCCATTTTCAAACCCTTACTTAAAAAATTTGTGTTAGTATTTCTTTATAGTATAATAATCTACATCAAGTCTTGGAAGGATCATTTTCAACATGTTGACAGGTTGCTCGAACTACTGAAGGAGAAACAATTATATGCAAAAAGCTCCAATTGTTTCTTTGGAGTACAAGAGGTGGAATATTTGCGTACTCAATTAGCTCATAGATCATCTTATCATCCTGAATCTGATGGGAAAACTATGATAGTGAACAAATGTTTGGAAGGATATCTTCATTGCTTTGTATTTGATAAAAAAACACAATTGGTTAAGTGGTTTCCTCTGGCGGAGTGGTGGTATAACACTTCCTTCCATACTACAACAAAAATGACCCCATTTATGGCACTTTATGGATATCTTCCACCGTCCATCACATCATCTTTAAAAGAAAATTCTAAGGTTCAAACAATGGAGGATCACATCGAGCATCAACAACAAGTTCTAAAATATTAAGGATAACCTCACTTTGGCGTAAAATAGAAAGAAACAACATGTAGATCAACATCGCATCGAAAGAAGTTTTGATGTAGGTGACTAGATATTTCTATGACTACAGCCATACAAACAAATGTCCCTCAAGTAAGCTAAGAAGGATGATAAATTATCGCCAAATTATTATGGTCCGTACAAGGTGTTACAAAATATTCGTACTATGGCATACAAATTGGAGCTTCTTGCATCTTCTCGAGTGCACCCAGTTTTCCATGTTTCATGCTTAAATAAGGTTATAGGTGAGAATCTCCCAATTCAAACAATATTATCAAAACTTGAAGAGGAAGTAAAAATCATATTGGAACCTGAAGCAATCAAAGAAACAAGAACCCGATAGCTATGAAATCGATCAATTTCAGAGTATCTCATCAAGTGGAAGAACTTACCCATTGAAGATAGCACATGGGAGGATGAGAATTTTATACAAAAGCATCCAAAACTACTCAAGCGTTGAGGACAACACTTTTTGAAGGAGAGGGCATGTTAGATCCCTATACTACTATTGTAACCCCTTATTGTTATTAGTGCAACCCCATTATTATATTGTTGTGCCCATCTAGTCCCAACACTATTATTACTGTGCCCCATAGAAGCCCACTATTGTTGTTTTTGTGCCTTTACATTATTATTGTTATGTCGACTCTAATTATATTATGACCCCTTATAGTCCTATATATATAAAGGAGTTCTTGTCATTTGTATCATCCAAGAATTTTTAATTTGTGTAATGTAAAGGAGGTTGCCCCCTCAAAGAGGCTGATTTTTAATTTGTTGATCTATCTTTTCTATATTTTTGTGAGCTAGTTTCATAACACGAGGCCTCTATTTTCTTTACTTTCCATTATTTTTCTTCATTTTCCTCCTCACATGCAACATGTGACCTTTCACATTCCTTTTCTCCTAATTTCCTTTATTTTCATAAATAAAATGCCAATAAATGCCTCATGCCTTTCCAAAGACTTTTCCATTGCCTTTTCCAATTTCCTTAGCCATAATAACCGAAATGAACACCCACTAAGATGTTTTTTTCCACTATTCCACTTGGAATATGTGTCCCATGACCATGGTCTTGTATATTTAACATGAATTTTTTAACCAAGGCTATTACAGAACCCTCCCCCTTGGGGGAACACCATCCTTAGTGTTCAATGACACCTATAACCAACAAGAATGTTGAAAACCATACATACTTCACTTGGAGCTTTATAGCATAGCTCATTGCAGTATTTACGATGACCATCTATTGAAACATGACAAACATATTGTTTAATGGAGATTTATAACACAAGTTATTATGGTATTTACAATAATAATCACATATACTCGTGCACATTTTCTCCCCCCAACAAATAACCATAGTGTCTATCGAGCTTTATAAACTAGAGTGATATAGTATTTACAATAATACACACATATATACATATGCATATTTTCTCAACCAACAAATAAAAGGATATCATGCCTGCATCCGCAACAAGGGAATCCTAAGGCTCACACCTCCACCCTCATAGTAATACCAGGATTCACCTCCTTCCCGGGAAGTTTAGAATCCATTGCAAAAGTTAAACTGCATCAAATGTCCAGTGCTACAATCCTGCACCACTTTTCCTCTCAGTGAGCAGTTACCAACTCATTGTTCGAGGGCAAACTCCTAATGTGAATTTTATTATGTTTGGAAATGTTAATGACCAAAGAAAATCCATCATTGACCTTCCCTTCTCTACTACACAATCCCTCAGGAAATATGCTCACCCCCTTTCGTGCAATCACACACCTTCCAAGTTCCGCTGACATGCCCATCCCGAGTAGTCCATACCATGGCAAGGCTTCCTCACATCAGAAGATACAAAAACCAAGGCATATCCCTTCCTTAAAACCATCATATCAGTCATAACATGCTCATGGAAATTAGTGGACACGATTGGATACTAGTTCCCCACAATGGCCTTGCTCTTTAATTGCTTTATCAACATACTGTTGCATATTCCAATTCCTTTCACTATTGTTACTAATTCTTGCAGTCGATTTCAACCAGCCAATCAGGCATTTCATGCTTTCCCATACCAAGCACATAATTTCCATTAAATTCAAATAAATTTAAATAACTTCAAATCATACCTCATTGTTGGCTCGTCAATAAGGTACACTTGTAATCTTGTTTACTTCCCAGCACAACAAGTCAAGCTATCATCTTTGACCAAATCAACATGTATAAAAATATCATATCAGGTTAGCTAAAACCAAAACCATAAAAGATCAAAATCATGAATCACATGCAATCATCATAAACCATAATCATCGATCACATGTAATCATTATAAACCATAATCATAAATCACATGCATAATAAAACTAAAAGAAAATGCTAATACTTATCCTTCATCAATCCTTACTTCTGCCTTTGTTATTTCTGCACACACAGAGGATTGGTTGCCACACCCAGTAAAATCCCATTGCCTTCTCCTCAATCATGTGCACATACACAGTGTGCATCACACACATACAACCACACACGATATACAACATCATGAAATACATGCACCTACACCTAACCTACAACTCATACACCTACACCGGGGTAAAACACAACACAATGCATATGTACACCAATACCCGATGTACAACACAATACATCCATCTATACCTAATGTACAGTTGCACAAAATACATATAACTACATCTAGTGTACAATACAACACAATACATCTATACTCGATGTACAACACCACATAATACATGTACCTACACAGAGTACAACACAAAGAGTACACATGTCATGATACCACAACTACAAAATGCACATACATAGTACCGCATATACACGACATAACATGTACGACATGCACATAATACCACATGTAAACTAGTACTACATGTACAACATGTACACAGTACCAACTATACAAGGCACCACTTGCACAACATGTGCACAACATCACATGTACACAGCACCACCTACACAATGTGTACACAATGCCACATGTACACCATACCACCTGTACAATGTGTACACAATAACACATGTACATAGTACCACATGCATGACATGTGCATGACACCAAATGTAGATAACATCACATGCACGACATGTACACAGCACCACATGCACGTAAAACCACATGTATAACATGTACACGACACCACATACTCACAACACCACTTGTATAATCATGTACATAACCCCATATGTACATAGCACTATATGTACAACATGTAGACAATGCCCTATGTGCATAGCACTACATATACAACATGCACATAGCACCCTATGTACAAAACACTTCGTATCCAACATCCGCACAACACTGCATATCCATAATGCACACAGTACAATATGTACACAACACCGCATATCCAACATGTACATTACACCATATATACCTAGCACTACATATGAAATATTCGCACAACACTATATGTACCACCCTATACATAACATTGCATAAAAAACATGTACACACACTATATATATACTCAACACTGCATGTGGATAACATCACAGATGCAACATGCACAACATATACACCATATGCACAACATTAGTACCACACATCCAAAACCACATTGTCTCTACCAGAAAACTTTCTTCCAGTGTCTTATCAATGCTTGTCCCAACATGTCGTAGACCACACTACTTTCATTTCACTAATGTATCCCTCCACCTAGCCTTTCCATAACATAAGCATACTATAATAACGTAATATAAATTCATATCCACATGATACTCACCTCATAGGTTTGTTCGGTCTACTCTTCCCACTTGATTCCTCATGAACCCAAAACCTCTTCATGTATCCACCTACCTAAGAAATCATTCCTCCACAAGAATGATCTTGGAAAACCCTGTCTAATAGTGACATAGATATATAGATATGTAGGTACATATACATAAACATTAGCATAAAACAATAATGGTCCTGTCAAAGAATGACATACATACACACATATGTACATATAAACATTAGTATTAATAATCATGTTCCATGATGACCCTTCTAGACATGACATGTATACATGTATACACATATAAACATCAGCATAATCATGATCACAACATAATCACTAGATATCATAAGCTCAGTCTTAGGAGAACTTCCTTTATTCATGCACAACATGGACAACATTGAGAACAACAGTTCCCAATATATCCAAGGAATCTGACACCTCAAGTCCATTTACTTTACCTTTCCTACTAGCTTCCTCATGACTACCCTGCCATCATCCATTTACACCAATGGAACCAACCAATCCAACTGTCTATCATAATTTTTCGTCCAACTACCCTTACACATGCAATGACTTCATCTAAGTCTTACATTTTCTGTTGGGTTCCACATATCTCTCCCAAAGTTCCATTGATTTTCTTCTTTCCCAATCGATACCCAAGACTCTAAAAATAAAAGGCAAGACAAGAAACAAATAAGAAGAAAACCATGAAAGTCAATAACAATATGACACCACAAAAAAAGTGGCATGGCCATACACTAGACGCAAACAAAACAACAATAAAGCATGAAAAATCACCAAAAGACCAAGATCACAAGACTAACAAAAAACACCATGACTCAATCCCCATGGTTCCTAGATCCTCAAAAGGAAATGTGAACCTAAGTCTGCTTTAAGATTTCATGGAAATCTCTTTTCCCATGCAATCTCGTGCATCATACTACCACAAACACATAACTGTCACTTTATAAGTAAACATAACAACATACTAGATACCTTAGCTGGTTGTGCTAACCACATTGCCTTGTAACTGAACCTGTCCATGCCATGTCTCAAGGGACTCAAATTCCCTTAACAGATCCACCTGTAACTAGAGAATAACTAATATACTTGTCAAATACAAGTTCATGAATCTAGCACATATCCACATAATTTCAGACAAATTCAAGGTTAATAAGACTTATTGTATGCAAAGCATTAATTCATTTGGAATTATGGTTTCCAACAATAGCCAAAGGAATTCCTACCTAATTCCTTCCTTTTTCCTTTTTACCTTATTGCAATCGAGGCTTACTATGTACTATCACATCACCCAACTGTTAGTTATATAAACACATCAACATCATAACAACCAACAAGATCATGATGACCTAAAATTCATACAATGACCTCACAATGCATGTTTGACCTACTATACAAGCATAACTATAACCATGACAATGCATGCATAATAACATATGGACACCAACATGCATAACAAATGCATATACACCCACACACTCATGCTGACACATCCCACAAAAATAGCATCAACCTTCACATGGTGACATCCGTACAACCATGATCAACACCATGCAAATGAAACAGCACATGGACTACAAGCATAAAGAGCACATATGCAATCGACATGAATGCATGACCAACATACCGCCCATCCATTCCAAGGGGTGAACCATGCTCTAATACCACTCTGTGGTATCAAATATGACCCAAAGAGAGCACAACCCACTCTAATACAACTTTGTAACACCCTCCTCCCACATCTACCCAAGTAACCGGCCAACCAAGGTAAACATGTGATGATAAGTTACTATGATATGATTCAACCTCCTAAGTCACGTTAAGGAAGTGGAACTGACGGAAACACAAGATACAAACCTTCAACATTAGCAATAGGACTACTAGGAACTGTCCTAACCTTTCTACTAACAAACCCCTAAGTCCCACTGATTTTTTAAGCTATTAAACCTTTGGCCACTCCCATGTTATGGGCATGCCAGAATCCAGAGACTTCTGGACTCTCCCACAAGTTTGCATGCCTACATCTAGGGAGTATTTTGAGGAGATCCATGCCAAAGTCTAGGAAATTTAAGGCATTTTTGAAACCCAGAATTGTGGCCACTGCCCAGAACTTGTTGTAGCTTCTAAAATCCATTAAACACATGATGACAAGACTAATAAACCAAAAAATAACTCTAGGACTAGGCCCAACCATCCCCATCCTGGACTGAAATTCTATCAAACACTTGGCATGAATGCAGTCTATAGGTGTAAACGACATATCTAAGCATAAGTGTCTCATACTTATCTGAGATTCGTTATGATGCATTTTTTCTGTATCACTTTAGTTGTAGTTTCATCCATTAGGCCATATATAAATTGTTGATTCATATGAAAGTAAAAACATGATGAAATCCATACCTAGCTACTGTCATAATACATATTCATAATGAAAATAATAAAAACATAAATACCAAGGCAATAACAACCATAAAGTCCACATATAAACTAGTACAATACTCATGAATTAACAAGGATAAATATAACTCATATTAATGATGAAAAAGGCAACCGGGTATGGGACTACCACATTCCACCCGATCGTAGACATGGATGAGGCAAATCTCTCTTCAGCTAGTCACACCCATGCCATCATCCAAGCATGAATTTAGGATCTCATAAAACACATTAATAACAACCATCTAGGGCTTCTAGAGGACAAACCACCTCAACCCATCAAATAGTGATTCCAACCCATGGTTGAAAATCACAAAACTATGATCAAATTGGTCTCTACCCAAGCTTTCCAGGGCTCTAGTGCGTTTGTTCCAATCCGACTTCCAATACTATTAACTCAACCCACAACTGTCGTTGGGGTTCCAGGGTATTTGTCTAACCAAGGCTTCGAGAACTAGTAACTGAACTCGCCAAGGGCTTCCAAAGCATTTCTCCAACCAAGGATTCCAAGTTTAGTAACTCAAACCTGTTAGAATATTATATATTATGGAGCAATGGAACACATAAAATATTGCAGAAATATAAACACAGAAAACACACAAAACAAGAGAGACACAGATATACGTGGTTCACCCAGTTTGGGCTACGTCCACCCCGAACAGCCAGTCCTTCCTTTCTATTATCCAGCAAAATAAAGAGACACAACCTACAACAAATCTGCTGTAATAACCTCTGTTTTCTCTCACAGTCTCACCTCTCTGTTTCTCGATCACAAAATACACAGCTATATCTCAACCTCCAATACAATGCCCTCATACAAAGAGAGGGGTTGCCTTCTAGGGAAAAAAACCCTAAACTAAACATAAGTTCTACCGTCAGATCATCTGCCTAATGAACGGCCCAGATTGACTAGAAATTACTATACTTTTACAAGGCAATTTTACATTTTTTTTTAGCTTCGGGGGCACTGCCCCCGAGCCCCCACCGGGGGACCACTGGCCCCCGGACCCCCTAGCCGGGGGGATCGGCCCCCTCGGACCCCCACGGGGGGGACAAGTCCCCCCCGCACCCCCCCGCATGGAGGGGTGTACAAACTTCCTGGGGTATACATCCGGCTGAAACAAAGACCTCTGAACAATCATGCTCCACACACAACAATCTCCCACTTGGAGAATGATTGTAGAAACTCCACCGCTGCTTCATTTGCTGGACAATGACTCCTCTTTGGACCTGGCTATTTCTCATCTTCATCGTCATCCTTGAAGACCAATTGAAACTAAGCATGTTCTTAGTTTCTCCCTGGTTACAACTTTTGTTAGCATATCTGCAGGATTCTTGCTAGTGTGTATCTTTTCCAACTTCAACTCTCCATCTTCCAACACTGATCATATGAAATGGTACTTGAGTTATATGTGTTTAGTCCTAGAATGAAATGCTGAGTTCTTTGATGAATGGCACTTTGACTATCATTGTATAACGTGCCCATATCATGCTCCTTACCCAATTCACCCATAAACCTTTGTAACCAAATCATTTCCTTACTAGGCTATGTAGCAGCAACATACTCTGCTTCTATTGTTGAAAGTGCAACGACACTTTGGATTTTTGAAACCCAACTGACAGCTGTTCCACCAACAGTGAATACATATCCTGTAGTGCTCCTCCTGTTATCTCTGTCACCTGCCATATGTGCATCAACATATCCTTGTAGAGAAATGTTTGAAACACCAAAGCATAATGCTTGATTTGTGGTACCTTTCAAATATCTGAGAATCCATTTCACTACCATCCAATGTTACTTTCCTGGATTTTTCATGTACCTACTTACAACTCCCACTGCATGTGCAATATCAGGGCTTGTGTAGACCATTGCATACATTAAACTTCCAACTGCTGATGCATATGGAACTTTAGACATATAATCCATGTCTTCTTGGGTCTTTGGGCACATTTCCTTGCTAAGTTTGAAATGGCTAGCAAAAGGTGTACTAACTGGTTTTTCATTTTGCATATTAAATCTTTTCAACACCTTTTGTATGTACTCATTCTGAGACAATGTTAATTTGCGATTTTTCCTGTCTCTAGTTATTCTCATACCAAGGATTTGTTTTGCAGCTCCCAAATCCTTCATTGCAAATGAATTTGCCAATTTTATTTTGAGCACATTTATTTCCTGCATATTAGATCCTGCAACAAGCATGTCATCTACATACAATAACAATATAATATAGCTGCCATCATTTTCCTTTTTCAGATAAACACAATGATTAGAGTGACATCTAGTATAACCTTGTTCAGATATAAACTTGTCAAATTTTAGATACCACTACCTTGGAGCCTGTTTTAAGCCATACAAGCTCTTCTTCAACCTGCACACTAGTTTCTTCTTCCCTTTCACCTCATATCCTTGTGGCTGCTGCATATATATCTCTTCCTCCACATCCCCATGGAGAAAGGCAGTCTTTACATCTAATTGCTCAAGATGCAAATCTTCAACTGCTACAAGACTTAAAATAGTTCTGATTGAAGTCATTTTAACAACAGGAGAAAATATTTCATCCAAATCAATACCTTTCTTCTGTGAAAACCCCTTCACCACAAGTCTAGCTTTGTACCTTTGTTTTCCTCCATCTTCTTCCTTCAGCCTGTAAACCCATTTATTCTTCAATCTAGTTTTTCCTGCAGGTAACCTGACTAAATCCCAAGTTTGGTTATGCATTAAGGAGTCCATCTCTTCTTCCATGGCTACCTCCCAGTTCTTCCTGCTTTCAACCTGCATTTCTTCTTCATAACATTCGGGTTCACCGGAATCAGTCAACAATAAATAGTATAATGAAGGAGAATATCGTTCAGGGGGTCTACTTATCCTAGTAGATCTTCTAACACCACTTTCAGGTGTTTGGGGTGCCTGTTGTTGCTATGGTGGTTGTTGTTGTTGTGGTTGTTGATTATTATTATTTTCAGGCACCTTTACTTTTTCAGTGATTTCATCAAGAACTGCGTATTCCTTGTTTTCGTTTTCTTTCTTCTTTTCCTGCAACTGATTCTTATACAAGACCTTTTCATTGAACGTTACATCTCTGCTCCTAATGATTTTGTGATTTTCATAATCATATAAGCGATAACCAAAATCATTAACACCATATCCAATAAAGGTACATTTCTTTGGCTTTGCCTCAAGCTTTGTTCTATTTTCTTTATCAATATGGACAAAGGCCTCACAACCAAAAGGCTTTAAAAAGGAGTAGTTTACCTTTTTACCTGTCCATGCTTCCTTTGGAACACCACCATCCAAGGAACTTGAAGGCCCTCTGTTTATTAGATAAACAGTGGTATCTACAGCATCTGCCCAAAACTGTAAAGGCAATCCTGCATGCAATCTCATGCACCTTGCACGCTCCATGATTGTTCTGTTCATCCTTTCTGACACACCATTTTCATGTGGTGTTCTTGGAACTGTCTTCTCTCTGTGAATTCCATGCTCTGAACAGTACCTATCAAACTCTTTGCTGCAATATTCACCTCCATTGTCTGATCTAAGACACTTCAATTTCTTTCCTGTCTCAATCTCAACCAAAGATTTCCATTTCTTGAAAGTATCAAATACATCAGATTTATTCTTAATACAATAAATCCAAGTTTTTCTAGTTGCATCATCAATAAAAGTAACATAATAACGAGAGCCACTGAGAGATTATACTTGAGCAGGTCCCCATACATCTGTATGCACAAGCTCTAATTTTTCATTCTTCTTTTCTTTCCCAACTCTGAGAAATCTGACTCTCTTTTGTTTTCCATAAATGCAATTCTCACAGAAGTCCAAATCAACATTCTTCAAACCTGGTAACAAATTCCTTGAGTGAAGAATCTTCATTCCCTTTTCACTCATGTGTCCGAGCCTATGATGCCATAATGCTGCATCTTCTCCTTTGGAAGTTAAAGCATTAACAGAGTTAGAAATACCATTGAATAAATACAATGTACCAACCTTTTCACCTTTTGCTATTACTAGGGCTCCTTTGGTGACCTTCCAAGCTTTATCTGTGAAAGTTGTCACACAACCTTCACCGCCTAACTGCCCTATCTAAATCAGATTTTTCTTTAGATTTGGAACATGCCTTACCTCCTTTAATAGCCATTGGATTCCATTCTGCTGTTTTACAAGAACTTTACCCATTCCAACGATTTTACAGGGTTTATCATCACCCAGATGAACTTGTCCAAAATCTCCTTAAACATAGTCATGCAAGTATTTCTTATCAGGTGTGGCATGGATGAAGCCCCTGAATCTACCACCCAGGAATCAGTAATATTTTCGAAAGAAAGAATCAAAGCATCTTGTAACACCTCACCTGTCACATTTGCTTCATGATTGTTTTCTTGTTGTGCATCTCTTTCTTTTCCCTTCCGAGATCTACAGTCTTTCTTTAGGTGTACTTTCTTTCCACATTTCCAGCACACTATCCCCGATCTGGACTTGGATCTGCCTTTCCTTGATTTACTGCGATATCCTGAGCTCTCTCCTCTTTCCATTTTTCTTCCTCTAGACTCTGCACTCAAAGCATTTCCCGATGTCTCACCCGAGCTTTTCCGTCACATTTCCTCACTAAGGATAGCACCGACAACATCATCAAACTTTAAAGTACTAGATCCAGAAACAGAGTTACTAATGGCCATTACCAAACCATTCCAACTTTCTGGTAATGAGCACAAGAATAACAGAGCTCTAACTTCATCATCAAAGTTTACCCCTACAGAACTTAATTGACTTGTAACTGTATTAAAATCATTTAAATGGTTTGCAACAGATCCACCTTCCGACATATTCATATTAAATAACCGTTTCATAAGAAATACGTTGTTTGAGGCCGAGGGTTTTTCATATAGTTTCGACAACATCTACATCAAACCCTCTGTCGTGGTTTCCTTTGAAATGTTGAAGGTGACTTATGCAGCAAGGCACAATCGTATTGTTCTGAGTTCCTTTCTATCGAGAAGGTTCCATTCTTCGTCTTTCATACCCGTCGGCATTTTTGTTTTTCCGCCCAACGGTAGGTATAGATCTTTTTGATACAGATAATCTTCCATCTGCATCTTCCACAGCGAGAAGTTTAGGCCGTTAAATTTCTCGACCCTAAACTTACCATCTTTCGCCATTGCTCCCACTCGAACCAGGAACCCTTCTTTCCTGCGAGTTTATCAGCCAAATAGACCTTTGGCTCTGATACCAGTTATTAGAATATTATATATTACGGAGCAATGGAACACATAAAATATTGCAGAAATATAAACACAGAAAACACACAAAACAAGAGAGACACAGATATACGTGGTTCACCCAGTTTGGGCTACGTCCACTCCAAACAGCCAATCCTTCCTTTCTATTATCCAGCAAAATGAAGAGACACAACCTACAGCAAATCCACTGTAATAACCTCTGTTTTCTCTCACAGTCTCACCTCTCTGTTTCTCGCTCACAGAATACACATCTATATCTCAGCCTCCAATACAATGCCCTCATACAAAGAGAGGGGTTGCCTTCTAGGGAAAAAAACCCTAAACTAAACATAAGTTCTACCGTCAGATCATCTGCCTAATGAACGGCCCAGATTGACTAGCAATTATTATACTTTTACAAGGCAATTTTACATTTGTTTTTAGCTTCAGGGGCGTTGCCCCCGAGCCCCTGCCGGGGGACCACTGGCCCCTGGACCCCTCAGCCGGGGGGGATCGGCCCCCCGGACCCCCGCGGGGGGGACAAGTGCCCCCCACACCCCCCCGCGTGGAGGGGTGTACAAACTTCCTGGGGTATATATCCGGCTGAAACAAAGACCTATGAACAATCATGCTCCACACACAACAAACCCAAGCTATTATAGGGCTTCCAAAGCATTTATCCAACCAAGGCCCCAGGACTAGTAACTCAACCCAAGCCATTACAAGGTTTCCAGAGCATTTTTTCCAACCAAGGCTCCAGTAACTAATAACTCAACCCAAGATAAAGGAACCATGATAACCAACTAGAAAAACAAAGAAATGAACCCACAACACCATGGCTATCTAGAAAATGGCAAGGCTAGGAAAATACACTCTCAATCTAAGAAATCCTCTAGGCCAGTGATAGATCATGACAAATGAACAACATGCATGTGACATGCATGCTAAAACTAGTGAGAAAAATATACATGAAACTCGGTACCTGCAAGAAAAACCTGTTGTAGTTGTTGATCCTGATGTCCTCTCGCATTTTCCTACTCTTCCTTTGCCTTCTTGCTCCAAAACTCTAAGTATGCCACACTCTCATATAGTGCTCCATGAAAACTCTAAGTGTCCAAGAGTATGAGAGAGAAAGAATAGAGAAAGAGAGCTCCATAACTGAACTTCCCAAGCTTACCAATGTTGGGTGTGGAGCTTAATTATCTTCTTTATTCAGAGGTATCTCCACATTGGACCCGATTTCGTAATGTGGCGGCAATGCTGCCCATTTATGTGCATCACCAATAATGTGGTGGCAACACCACCCATTTATGTGCGTCGCTAGGGGGGTCTAGGGGGTGCCCCTGAAGCTAAAAATAGATGTAGAATTTCCTTGTAAAATGTTATAATTTCATAGTCATGCTGGGTCATTCATTAAGCGGAAATCTAATGGTAGAAGTTATGTTTAATTTATGGGTTTTTCCCTAGAAGGCAATGCCTCACTATATATGAGGGAATTTTATTGCGGCTATGTAGATATGTATTCTGAGTGAAAAAGGGAGAGGATATTGTGTGAGAGAGAAGAGGGAATTACAATAGATCTAATGTAGGTTGTATCTCTTCATTTTGCTAGATAATATAAAAGGAAGGACTAGTTGTTTCTATGTGGACGTAACCCAAATTGGGTGAACCACATATATCTTTGTCTCCCTTATTTTATGTGTTTTCTATGTTAATATTTCTGCAATATTTTATGTGTTCCATTGCTCTGTAATATATGATTTTCTAACAACCAATTTCATCCTCATAAAGCCTTTTTATTAATGAGGCCTATATTTTCTTCATTTTCCTCCTCACATGCAACCTGTGAACTTTCACCTTCCTTTTCTCCTAATTTCCTTTATTTTCATCAATAAAATACCAATAAATGCCTCATGCCTTTCCAAATCCTTTGCCAATTTCCTTAGCCATAATAACCCAAATGAACACCCACTAGGATTTTTTTTCCCACAATTCAGCTTGGAATATATGTCCCATGATCGTGGTATTATATATTTTGCATGGATTTTTTAACCAGGAATGTTACAACATCCACAAGCTAAGGAAGTAGGTCAGATAGAAAGGGAGAAATAAAATATGCTCAAGATCATAGTTGAAAAAAGTATTCAAATCTAGAAGATGGAAGCTAACATGGAATCATTCCTGAAATAAAAAGAAGAGCAACTCAGTGTTTCAGCTACCATTCCTATCACTACAGCTTCTACGATAGGTACTTCAGCAGTAGGGACACCTACACTGATAGCCATCACAGTAGAAGCACAATCTACTGACTCAGAAAAACAATTGTCAAAGGGCATGGGATATTTATCTCTGAAGGATCAAGAAATCGAAAAACTCAAAATGTAGCTACAAAATATTTTGGAACAGAAGACTAAGTCTAATAATGCATAGTTGGCTGAGATTCAAAAGAATTACAAATTAACTCAACAATTAGAAGTTTATGCAAATGAATCTTCAATTACACAAACTATTGCTCGAGCTAAAGAAAATATTTGGATAGAAATTAATGCATCAGTGACTAAATTATGGCCTTCAATTGAAATTATTTTTGAGAAGGAAGATTTATTGCAGAGGTCACAAGAAGCAGTAGCAGAAATAAAGAAGGACGTAGACCATAAACCAAGAGATGCCATAAGGATAATTAAGATCCTCAACTCCAAGACAAAAGATGAGCTTGAATAACTTGGCATTGAAGACAAAACTGAATTTGTTTTGGAGGTGAGAAAGGTTCTAACTGAGAGAAATTTAATGCTACAGCTTGAGAATAAATGCTAGAATTTGGAGGTTCAAATTAAGAAATTTCACAAGAAATTTAATGCTTTACATTAGAAAGGACTTCCAGCTTTACGTGATAGAAGTGGAAAATTGACTCCACTTGAATCTTATTAGCACAAGTTACTTGAAATAGCAGTGAACAAGACGAAGCTTTCCAAAATTAGAGGAATTATTACTGGCTAGGACTTCATTGAAGGTTTAAGTTATGATTTGTTAATTCAACATGAAATTAAGCATTTGTTTCTAACGATTCCCACTTTTGAAAAGTATACTAAAGTTGATGATTCATTTAGAAAATTATTAAAATTTTCTATCCTCGATAAAAAGAGATGGGAAAAACTGTGTGAGCTCATCAAATAGGAATAGAATGCTAAATTTCAGGAGGAAACAACAAAATTTTAGGAGGAGACAACATATTAATTGGGGTAGTGAACAAAAAAGCAGACTTCTAGTTACAGTCATTGACAGTTACCGTCAAAATTTGTGCAGAGTGTTCAAATCAATTCATATCTACTATTTTTTAGTTCTATTTTTGTAATATCCCAACTATTTTGGATGATATTATATTTGTAATATATTTTGATTCCAGTTTAGATATGTTTGAATTTGAACTCTATAAATACTTTTCAATTCAAAGAAGAAAGGGTTGAACCGTTGTGATGAACTAGTGGACATGCTTGTAACTTTCTAAGTTATCTATGAAGTTAGTAGAAGGATTTTGGATTCATTCTGAGTAACTTGTGTATCTCTGTGATTTTTTCTAGTATTCAGTTATGTATTCATTTTTATTTTTCTATGCACATGTTCAAGGTAACATAGAAGTCCGGGTAAGAGTAGATTGAATATCAATCTCTCTGAAATCTCCTATAAATTTATCATTATTTAAAGAGATTAATTAACTGAAACTGTCTGTATTAGTTAATTCCTCTAAATTTTTAAATTGTTTCCTTTTCTCATCTCTTGCACATGTATTGTTTGGCTATAGAAAACTTCTATATGCATCTGCTATGTATAAGAAATTAGATGTTCAATCTGAATATGTAAGGAATTATATATATTCTTAAATTCTACTTTCCATATCATTTTTAAGGCTTAATTATGTTAAGAATGAAGAATCAACCCTTCTGTTCTCTGAGAAATACTTAGGATTTACATATGTTTAAGAGTTTAAGCATTGTTCATCCATTCAAAATAAAAAAGCATTACTTTAGATGATTTGGCACAATCCCTTAGCCTAGGAGTATCTACAAAGGAAAACAAAAACCATCCCCAATTATGACCCTTATTATGATCAAGTTCTTTGAATTTTCATGGTCTTGATTTTTTTTCACAATTACATCATTTCACTACTCCTTATTTTAGTATTTGAATGAGACTTGTGAAAAGGAACTTCTAGTAAATAAATTGTTTTTGTTATGTACTAGTAATGTAGATAAGAAGGACATTGTGTGTTGCGACCGTTAACAGCGCGTCTGAGCACCTGAGCCTCCTGCGATCTGAACCGTCTCACTCCAGCGCTCCCGCCAGCCCTAGGCTCCCATGGATCCCCCGGATCCACCAGGGGGGGATCCAGCAATGCAGCAAGCCTTTTCGAACCTGATCAAATCTTTGCCACAGCAAAGGCCAAGACCGACGGCTACCAAGTTTGTTAAAAAACTCGATGTGCTTCAAGAAGTTCTTCTTCCCCCGACCATTCCACGCATGGCAGCAATATCTCTTGCAGAGAAAGGACTAATCGACCAGTTTACAGGATTATGGCCCTCACCCAAAACTGTGCAGCGGTGGGTGGAGAGAAACTGGGCAGACAAGACTCAGGGAAAAATCTCAATAAGGTTTTGTGGCAGAGGTTACTTCACCTTCCACTTTGAAACCAAGGAGGACAAGGATTTGATATTTAGAAATGGACCTTACTTCATGGACTCTCGGGGTCTCTATCTCAACAAATGGACCCCGGACTTCGATCCAGAACTAGATATTCCAAGCGCTGTCCCTATCTGGGTCAGGCTTCCTCACCTTCCCCTACATTGCTGGGGAGATGATTCGGTCAAGGCAATAGGAAATGCGGTAGGAAAATATATAGATCACAGTGAGCCCAAGGACAACATGCAAGCCTGTGCGCGAATTTGTGTCGAAGTCGATCTGGGGCGCGGCCTACCGGAAGCAATCAAATTGAAGGTGGACGACTGGTGCCATATCCAACAGCTGGACTACGAACAGATACCCTTCAAATGCAAGGTATGTCATGAATACGTTCACTTTGCTAACAGATGCCCAAAACTTATAAATGTTGAATCATCAGAGCAGGAGGACCAGTGGGAAACGGTGAAAAGGAAAAAATCTGCCTCATCCTTCAAACAATCTGAAACTGAACTACCGGGACCATCTCACCACCATCCTTCCCATCCTCCTTCATCTCATCAGCACCCACCCTCATCCTCTCACCAAGCCCCCCCTCCCTTCCCCTCCTCTCCCCCGCGTTCTTCTGATCCCTCCATCCCCCCTTCTTCCAACCCTTTCGCATCCCTTTCTGAAGAAGAACTAGTTCAGGATCCCTCATCAGATCAGCAAAACCTCTCATCCCCTCATCCTTCTCCGCCCTCCCCGGACACTACTTCAACAAGAATCACAAGAAGCTTATCAAAAGACCTAGGAGCATCTAGTGAGATTCCTAAAAAACATGGGCCAGGTAGGAAGTCGGCAAAACAGCATAGAGAAGAAAGCGCGCAGAAGGATATAGCAATGGGATCACAAACTCCAATTGAAACCTACATCCTAGGAATCTCGGACAAGGAAAACAACATCAAAGGCAAAGAGAGGTGAGCACCTTTGCACACTACCGGTAAATCATGATGAAAGTGCTGTCTTGGAACAGCAGGGGACTAGGGCACCCCTCCAAAAAAGCTGCCCTCAAGGAGTTAATTCAAAGTGAAAAGCCTGATATATTACTCATCCAAGAGACAAAATTAGAACAGTCTGAAATCAGCAGACTCATTGGCCAACAAAATCAGTACGGTGGCTGCACCAGTGAAGCAAGAGGAGCTTCACGAGGCATTTTAACAATGTGGAATATCAGCAAATGGAGCTGTAGCTCTGTCAAAACACAACAGCATTGGATAAGTGTTAAATTGGAAAGCAAGGACAATGGCATTGATGTTAAAATCTACAATATCTACTCTCCTAACCATTACAGGGAAAAAGAAGTATGTTGGACCACCCTAGAGGAAGATTTAGAAGAAGATCACGGTAACAACCTCATCCTAGCAGGGGACTTAAACCTGGTCATGCACTCAAATGAGAAAAGAGGAGGGAATTTCAGCGCTGATCATTTCCGAAACCGGCTGGAACACATCATGCAAGAAAAAGACTTGGTCGATTTAAAGCCCAAGAATCGCAGGTATACTTGGAGCAATAGGCGGTTGGGAGCAGGTAACATTATGGAAAGACTTGACCGTTTCCTTGTTAACATCGCCTTTCTGTCCTCTTTCTCCAACGGGCAGTCTGACATCCTCAATACTTCCGCCTCAGACCACTACCCCATCACCCTTACTCTGCAAAGCCAAAGCCACCTCGGCCCCCTCCCTTTCAAATTCTCCTCTCTTTGGAATCAAATTCCTGCTGCCCGAGATACAGTTAAAAAAGCTTGGTCTCAGCATGTGGAGGGCTCCCCAATTTACATTTGGGAAACAAAATTGAAGCAAACAAGGCAAGCACTCAAGTCATGGGCAAAGACCAACTACAAGGAACCCGAGGCATTAAAAAAGGATATCAAACAAAATCTTGAAAAAATACAGCAAACTATTGAAGCGGAAGGACTCACCTAGCAAGCACGACAAGAAGAGATCAGATTATATGCAGAGCTGCGCCAAACAGCTAGAGACGAGGAGATCAAATGGAGATTAAAATCAAGGCAGACCTGGCTGCGTGAAGGTGACAAAAACACCTCTTACTTCCATAAACAAGCCACAATCAGGAAGGCAAGAAACACAATTAGCGCAATCAGAGATAGTGAAGGGAACAACCATGAGACTCAAGACTCCATAAAAGCTGCTGCAACCTCCCACTTCAGATCTCTCCTTACAGAGGACAAAAATGAGGAGGACTTCTCCAATTTCCTCCAACATATGACCAAAGAAGTCACTCAAGAAATGAATAACAGCCTCACCCAAGATGTCGAGGAGGATGAAGTCAAAAAGGCAGTCTGGAGCCTCCATCCGGACAAAGCTCCAGGTCCTGATGGGTTTCCTATCAGCTTCTTCAGAGAATATTGGCCAATGATTAAAAAAGACCTCCTCAAGATGATTCATTGGGTCCTTAGGAAAGGCAAACTAGGGGGCTATACCAACTCAACGTATCTAGCTCTCATCCCAAAAGAGAACAGGCCGACCACTTTCTCCAGATTCCGGCCCATTTCCCTTTGCAATTCCGCTTATAAAATAATCACAAAAATCTTGTCTTCAAGACTCAAGCCGATACTTCCTTCCTTAATTTCTGAAAATCAGGGAGGTTTTTTAGCCAACAGGCACATCTCTGACTCCATTCTTCTGGTTCAAGAAGCCATCCATTCTAGCCTTAGTCGAAAGGAAAAAGGATTCATCCTTAAACTTGATCTTGCCAACGCCTTCGATAGAGTCAGACACTCCTTCCTTTTTGCTGTTCTGAACAAACTGGGATTCAATACCTCCTTTATAAATATGGTCAAATCTTGCATCTCTAGTCCCTGGATTTCTCCTTTGGTGAATGGAAGACCTTGTGCAGCCTTTCAATCCTCCCGGGGCCTTAGGCAAGGCTGCCCCCTATCCCCTTACCTATTCATCCTCATGGCTGAATCCCTTAGCAAAGCCTTGGATTACAACCGAAGAATAGGCCTAATCACAGGTATCCAATTTGCACAGGGCACAAAGAATATTAATCATTCCCAATTCGCTGATGATACCCTCCTGATGGGTGGAGCTTCGAACATCATTGCAAGGCGCTTCAAAAAGATCATGGACCAATTCATGGACTACTCTGGAGGAAGAATCAATCAAGTTAAAAGCTGCATCTATGGATGGAATGTAACAGCTCACACCATTCAAAGCATTGCAAAAATATTAGAGGTCTCATACAAGCTCGAATGGAGTCATTTCACCTATCTAGGGATGCCGGTGAGTATGGGTCCCCTGAAGACTGAAACTTGGAATGAAATCCTTGACAAAATCAAAAGGAAAATTCAACAATGGGGAACCATGTGGCTGAACCCAACAGGACGTCTTGTTCTTCTCAAATCAGGTTTGATTTCTCTCCCCATTTATCGTTTTTCATTGTTACAAGCTCCAATGATTTTCCATCATAAATTGGAAAAGGCCCTTCGACATTTCCTCTGGCAAGGATGGAAATCGGAGAAGAGAAAGTTCAACCTGGTTGGCTGGAAAAATGTTATCCAGCCCCAAGAAAAAGGAGGCCTTGGAATAAGGTCCCCAAAACTTTTGAATTTAGCTCTTGGGGCTAAAATTGTTTGGAGACTAATCACAGGGGACACAGCTTGGTGGAAATCAGTTTTAGAAGCCAAGTATCTCAGCAGCACTAGGCACAAGCTTCTAGAAACTAATATACCCAACAGAGACAGCTCCAACATCTAGAAATTATGCAAGAAAATAATCCCACTCATGGCCCAATACATCTCCAAAGTACCAGGAGGGGGAAGCAGCATCAGTATTTCTAAAGACAGAATCCTAGGTCAGAGCCCTATAGGATCCAATACAGAAGCAACTCCAGCCATAAACTGGTTAAACAACAGAGGAATTTGGAGCTTAGCCCAAATCACTAAGTGGGGAAGCTCCTCCCAAGCTTGGATTGGTTGGAATTTGCCGGACTATCCAAGGGATTTGGAAACAAGTTTCAAAGCTCTAAAGGACCAATTGCACAGCAAGGCTCCGATTCATAAAGGAGGCAAAGATAGCTATCGCTGGGACCCCACGGGAACCATGTACACAGCCAAAGCAGGGTATCACCATTTATGCGAAAGTGCCTACCCTCAGGACATCTGGAGCCATTGGAGATTGGTTTGGAAAGCGGAAGCCCCCCCTAAGGTAAAATTTTTCTGCTGGCTCCTCCTGAAAGGAAAGATCTTAACAGCTGAGAACCTAAAAAAAAGGGGCATCCTAGGCCCTTCCAGGTGCCCAAATTGTCTTCAAGATGAAGAAACAATGCAGCATTTGTTTATGGACTGCCAAGTGGCCGCAAAATGTTGGAAAGAGATTGCATCAGTAGGGGGAGCAGAATGGAATCCTAAGTCATCCATAGCAGAGACAGTCCAAAATTGGAAGAAACTTTGCCCATGGAAGAGCAAGAAAAGTACACTATCACAGAGGATATAGAATACTTTACCATTAACTCTTCTATGGAGCATATGGTTAGCTAGAAACAAGAAAGTTTTCCAAGACAAAGGACACAACTCCAGAATTATGTGTCATAAAACCATCAGCTTAGCGGTAGAAGCTGTTACAATTCGCACCCACAGCAAAATCAACCTCAGCAACTACAGTGCAGAAGAAAGAAATTTGATTAATTATGGTAGCATCATCAGCGCCCAAGATCAAGAAAAAGAAAATTCGAGCCTGAAGGAGTCAACTACAGCTTGGAAGTTGAGGCCTAAGGAAGAAGAATTTGCTCTATGGCTGAGCAACTGCAACAGATATTGCCTCTTTTTCGATGGTGCCTCAAAATCTAATCCTGGCCTTGCAGGCGCAAGAGGCCTCATATGCAACGCAAATGGAGAGCCTATCTTGCACTTCGAATGGGGATTGGGTGATCTCTCTAACAATCGGGCCGAAGGTCTGGCCTTATTCCAAGGACTCAATCAAGTGATCCAACTGGGCATCAAGAAAGTGAATGTTTTTGGTGACTCCGCAATTATTATCCGGCTCATGGAGCAAAAGCGGAACTCACCAAACATACTGCTGCAACAAATCAACAACAGGAACCAAGTTCTACATAACATGCTGGAGGAAGCCCATTATTATCACATCCTAAGGGGTCTCAACAAAAAAGCTGACCACCATGCCAACAAGGCCTGTGATCGACCCAAAGGCCAGCTCAGCTGCAATGATAACTTAACTATCCAATCGCTGCCATGAAAGACGCACATCAAATCAGCATGCGGGGCACCCTACCCAATAGAATCTGCCACAGCAACCAAATCACCAGAACAGAGGTCAGAACAGACCAGATCAAAAGGAATTGTATCAGAAGCTGGATCAAAATCTCAGTTCAAGGCAGGGGAATCAAGATCCACAGAACAGAAAATCGTCCTTGCCACAAAAAAATCGATCACAGCCAAGATACGAGCAGGAATAGTCAGGGGAGCATCGGGATGTGCAGATCCCTCTCCCGCCTTTGTACCCATATAAATTCATTATATACCCCTGTAACGCAACAACAACAACCCACAGTCGAAGTTCATCGCAGTAAGCTTGAGAGAGGAGTCTATTTTGCAGCATATCTCTGTAAGTTAGAAAGAGGAAATGCAGTAGAGCGTGATAGAGGATCCGTTTTCACCCTGTCAAAAAGTGAGAACGCTGTCGAGCTTAACCGACCCCCAAGTGGTAAGCGTGACAGCTTCAGGCATTTAAAACGCATTCTTCTAAGTGCTCTTAACACTACCGAGAGCCGGAGTAGATCTACTCCTATTAGTAGCAAAGCGATTCGACAGCATCAAGAATACAAGCAAAGAAACAGTGCCACTACCGAGGCAAAGAATTCAATGGAACGCCCAGAAGATTGCTTCCATTGCCGGGACCTGAATGTGGAGTTTGAAGAAGTCCGAGTTCAACAGAGAGCCTTGGAGGACCAGGTCCGCAGCTTGGAGAATCAGTTGGAAGAGCAAGTCAAAATCATTCATGATAAGTATAGAGCAGAGATGGCCCTCTTTCTGCATAGGGTACACTCACTGCATGAACAATTCAGTACTCTACACAACAGATGCAGCCACGCTGAAGAGCGGATCGAAATACTCAAGGATATGATGGACAAGAAAGATGCTACATCCTCCTCCAGCGCCAAGCCAATCGAAGCTGACCAGGATCCAGAGGGATCAACTGCAAGAAAGATGAGCTACATCGAGATTGATTAGTCATGTTTTGTAAATGTAAATTTTGGGGATGGCAGTATGTCAAAATCTATAGTAGTATAAGTAACAATAGGATCAGTCCAACCAAAGTAAGAACCAAGGAAAAATCCCTTTTTGTAATTCCTTGGCTTCAAAATGCTCCTGAAGCATCTTATGTAAGGCACTTAGCCTCCTCCTTTTTTCAGATTAATACATAGCACCCGACCTTTGTCTAAAAAAAAATGTAGATAAGAATGTAATTTTTTTTTTTTCTACAGGATTCAACATTTAAAAATGCATCATTCCAACATTGCTTGTTACCTTCTCCTCATTTCAATTTTTTTCAACAATTAGCAATTATTCATCCTTATTTCCATGATCCATTTGAGATATGGTTGGAGAATTCATTGTAGGAGAGGTTTATTGAGAATATATTCCTTGTATTAAATTTATTAGAGGTATATGTGCACAATTTTCTCTTTAATTTGCAAAATTTAATTAATTTCTTGTTATTAATTCATAGTGTATATATCAAGGTACGATTAAAAGAGATTTATTCACTCCATTGGAAGTACAACTTTTTAGTTTTAATCTTGCCTATTAGATTAGGATAAGAGTAGGAATATTTTAGTTAGATTTATCTTCTTGTTTTTTCTTTAATAATGCAAGTAGAAAAATAAGTGAGTAGTGAAACTCTTAATTGTTTGGAGGATAACCGTTTAAAGCTATCCCAAAAAAATTCGTTAAAAACATGTTCAACTAAACTTTAGGCATCAATGGCAGATGAAGATTTTGATCTCTGTTAAGCAATAAAGCATTTAATAAGTAGGCAATAATTCAAGAAAAATATGTAACAATGGTGATGTACCTTCAAATTTTAATAGAAATTTTCCAGTTAGCAAAATGGGTTTATTTTCATATCCCCATTCAATTACTAACGTGAATTGATTATTCAAGTCTCTCTTCTTTCTTTGCAAAATTTTGTAAAAGTTGATTTCCATGGGTAGCTCAAAAAGAAAGCCATCAAAAGAAAGAGTATCAAAAGAAGCTCATTTTCATATTAGCATTATTATCCAAAGTGAGAGAACTTAAATTTTTTATGAATATTTAACATGGAACGATTCCCCTCATGATAAGTATTTTCCTCAGGCTTATTGCCCAGTCTAGTTTAGATTTAATAAAATGATAATCTTGCGCATATGTGAACTTCATTAATATAAAACTCCTTCATACTTTCAATTTCTATCATAAGAAGAAGTTACTTTAAGGTAAGTCTCATATGCTCATCTTTTATCATTTTCAACCTTGTTTTAGTATTTTCTAATCTAAGCTCTATTTTTGTAAGTCTTTAAGAATTTCCTTGAAATTATAGCACCCCTGCTTCATGAGATTTCAATTTCATTCCCCTTACTTCTCTTGATTTTCAGTTAGGCAAATAATTTATGGTGTTGATCAAATTTCATAAAAGCTAAAGCAGGGAGTCTCTAAACCTATATTTTTCTTTAATTCAATATCACAATAGGCCTCATATTTATTAGATAATAGTTAATATTTTTCCATGAAGGCTTAATCTTGTAACAAGAAAGTATGCAAGGTGAGGGACATCCTATTTAAATTCACCTTTTGTCATATTCTTTTATTTAGAATTATACTCTTGCTATAATAAAAATCCTAAGTACCTTCAACTCTGCGAGACGTAACTTATATGAATCTCAATTTCTGAAAAACACACATGCATTTCTCATAGTCAATCTTTTTTAGACTTATTCTGATAAGTGGTCTTATTGAATTGTGCCTTTAAATCATGGCTTTTTATATTTTCCTTTTCTTTCATATTTGCATTTTCTTTCTTCATTTGTAATATTTGAAGTGTCTTGATTTCATTTTTACTTTTGGGTTTTATTTTTTGATATGTCCAAAATCTCTGTGGGGAATAATTTTTCTTTCCCAGCACAAGTTGGTCTTCATAGGGAAATATTTACTCTACATATCCAATAAGATTTATTTATCTAGAGGTCATTCTTATCAAGTTTTCACTTTTCTCATACATTAACCATGATCACAAGGAACATTAAGATATGAATCCAATCCTAAAAGTTCGTCTTTATAAAGGAACAGATTGTCTTCACTCTTTAATTTGAATCCCTCCCACACACTCCACATTAAAAAAAATATAGCTAAATTGGTAGACGAAGAGAAGACTAGTGGGGTCAAACATAATTACTATCACATATATTCCTTTAAGTAAAAAACCTCTAGTACCACCCCACACTCTTCACTCAATTGCTAAAAGAAATTATCCAAACATGCTAATCTAAAGGGTGGAATAAAGATAGTTGAAAGAAAATATGCATGGGAAGTGTATGCAAACCCATCGAGGTACTGAACAAGCTCATTGGCAGTGGATCAATGCATACATGGTATCAAGAAAACTTTTTCAGGCTTCTGGCAATGAAGCAATGTTGGGAAAAGAGGTAATTTTATATTAAAATATGTATACTAATATTTAATAACCTCCTAGCTATATTTATTATTTAATAGTAGAGAGGTAATAAAAACTTAATAAACATTTCCTTAATTTGGATTCATTTTTTATGAGTTGGGCATTCGTGCACTTTCAATTTTAAAGAGCTTATTTTATTTTGATTATGTCTTATGTCGGACCATTCATAATTAACATAATGTTCAAGAACCTTCTGGAACCTTATGGGGCCATCGATATGGATTTTGCTAATATCGCTTCTAAAATGATTTGGTTTGCTTTATTTTTGTGTGAATTTTAGTTTTTTAAGATACTCATTTGGATTATTCCATTGAATGTGTCTTGTCTTCCACTTTCCAGCAACTCAAATTTCACTTCATTTGGACTTACAAGTTCAAAATTATACTTAGTGAAAGTTTGGTTGAATTTAATTACCCAAACTCAAAATTTGTAAATTTGTATTTTATTAGATTTTTCTAATTTGTAAATAAAATTAATTCTAATGTATTATGTTTCAATTAACCCTTTCTATAAATTATAAACCTAATATAAAAATACAATTAAAATAGATGTATATTAATATATATTGTAAATTCTATTAAAATAATATACACTAAATATTATAAAATATGAGCATCGTATACTTTTTCGAGGCTACAAGACACACACTGTCCACTAGGGGAGAGGTCTTTATTCTCTCATGAATATGTGCGTCATCACTGTTGGCTTCCATCCATTTCATTGACCACTTCACATCCTACGTTGTCCCGAAGATTAATGCACCTATCACTGATGGACATTTCATCTCGGAGTTTTGGCTTCACCATATGATGCCATTACACCAATGATTCCTAACGGAAATTCCTCATTGCATCGCATGAATTTAAATCAAACGGACCAATCACAAAAAAAAATGAACATAAATGGTTATGAGATAAAAGTCGAGATCAGAGAGATGGTAGAGGGAGACAATTCATCAATTAACAAACTCCAGCGCAAAATTTCCTCCAAGAAACTCTATAAAAGAGATATTTTGTTATGTAAGAGATGGTTTAGATCCACATATGTATACTATGGAGTAAGAATTTGGAAAAAAAATTACATTCTGCACTTTGCATAAAAGGGTGAATAATACATGGAAGACTGCAATTTTTGCACTGTTGTAGAGAGAATTCTTTTTTTTGGTCTGATAATTAAAGTCGAAGATCTTTAAGGGGATGCATTTGCACTGCTGCAAATCATTTCATGAAGGAGTGAAGGGTTCAAAAACTATTTATATTTGAGGCATTCAAGCTAATAATAGTTTCTTCTATTTCTCAACACTATTGCTTTGAAATTGTTAATTAATTATTAGTTCTTAGTGTCCTTTTCAATATGGTCAAATATTGTGCCAATTATCATACTAGAGATCTATCTTAGTAGTATTGTTGATATTGATTGTCTTTATACTAATTATTTCCTTGTTTAAATTTATATTTGCATAGCTTAATAAGTTGAATAAGAATTGGAGAATGAATCCATGGATATTTATGTGTAATGGGTGACTAATTATTTATTGGCTAATTCCAAATTTGTCTTGTTTCAATTCATATTGAGTTAAAGGAACTATTCTCTTAGATAAATGTGAATCCTACAATGCATTCATTTTACATGATTGAATTTAGGTGTATGTGTGAAATTGTTTCAATAGCTATTTATTGAAACCATTTTATTGTATATTTTCTTGTACTACTAACAAATCATCAAACTATTTTGATGATTTGCTAGTACATTTTAATCTTAGATTCAAACACATTCTCTTTCCCTTGTTATTAGATACCTTTTCTCTTGAATAGGAATAAGTCTATCCTTCTTCTAGTTAAGATCAGTTTTCCTTTTGTTCACTTGCATCATAGACTAAGTGCACATATGCATTTAGGATTTTTTATTTCATTCTGTAAGTTTCCTTTTGCGAGAGAAAACTTCATCTTATCTTTGTTGAGTCCTTGTTTCAACTAAATAGTAGAGTTAACTTCTTCAAGTGGTCGTAAGGGGATAAATACTTCTCTTTTATCTGTTGTTAACAATAAGTAATAAGATACACTAGCAGATAGAGGGTGACATCTATATATATATATATATATATATATATATACACATACACATACATACATACATACATACATAATAGCTTAGGATAGATTAACATTAGGCTAATATTAGGATAAGGGTAACTAGACCCATTTAACCTGATGGAACCACCATCCCAAACATAAAAGAGTCTCATTTGGGGGTTTGACTAGGTGGTATCCCTAATGTTGACGAGATCATTTTTGGCCATTGACAGATAGTACTATTTTTTTTTTTCTAAAGGCTCACTCTCTCTTTTCTCATCTGTGAAATAACATGGTATGCATTGCAATCGCTTAAAACACACATGGATGAGATATGCGATAGCGATCAGATCGCATCACAATATCACAGCAGCGGAAGACAAGGGGAAAGACGGAGGCAGTAGGGTGAAAGGGATTAAGCGATTTTGAAGGAGCAGGAGGAGGATAACCGGTGCAGACCTCTTCTGAGGAGGAAACCAAGGACCGAGCTTACTTCCGTTCTTTGAAAATCAGCGACATGTAGCAGATCTAACAGGTACATTGGAAAAGTAATGCCTTTATCTGTCGCAAATAAAAACAATGTAAAGTGGGATAAAAAGGATGCATAGATCATTAAGTTGGGCAGACCTCTTGTCCATGCGATTGGCGAACTCAGAAATGTGATAATATGCTTATAATCTAACCAGAAAATCCACCAATGTATAAAAATAGTCATTATGTTCATTCCAGAAGCATATGGTGTATTGCTAAGTAGAGACTAGTCCAGCAAGTTACAGGGGTATTCTGTGATGGACTCGTCACATTTTTGGCTTTCGTACAAGGGAAAATACAATCCAATCTAGGTGAACTCAGAGTTGTACATGAAACACACAATAACTCCCTTAGAAGGTGAAAATAAGCCAATGTATTTTGTAGATCTCATATTTGGAAATTGCTTCTTGGAAACTAATTTGGGGTGTTATCTTGCTCAACCATCCCTTGTTCTGTTAGACATATAGTTGGAGCTCCTTCCTAGTTCAACTGGTGAAAATGACATCTATACAATTAGTAGTAGTAGTAATAGTAGTACTAGTGTAGAACACAATCCTTATACATATGACTATTGGAGATTGTATTTTGATGGTTCCAAAACATAGGAGGGCTCTGGAGCTGGTTGTGTTTTAGTATACCCGTGAAAAAGGAAACATTTGATCTCCAACCGCTTGGAATTTTAGTGCACAAACAATATCTCAGAATACGAAGCACTCATCTTGGGCTTACAAAGAGCCATCCACCTCAATGTTTCTATTCTTAGAGCAATAGGTGACTCAGAAATTGTCATAAGATAGGTATGTGATACTATTCGTTATGTGTCACGTCATCTGAAAAACTATCAACAAGAGGTATGGCATTTTAATTCACATTTCCATGATTTTAACTTTATTTTTGTTCCTAGAATATGAAATGTAGCTACAGATGAATTGGAAAATGTTGCTGCAAGGTAATCACCACTTAGGGACAATTTTTTTATAGGAATTACTAATAAACCATCTAGCCCTTACAATATTACTAATTTACATGTTTTCAATGATGACTAGTAGATACTGCACTTTATGGTGAATGTTGATGCATTCAAAGATGTAGCCATCGATGAAGACGAGCACGAGAAATCGTTGCTGTATGTAGCTTGCGCAAGCGAAGAGAACCCTATGCCGAAAGGCATGGTATCATTGGTAAATTTTTACAACATGCAAAATCACTTCCGAGAGCCAGCCAATGCAAAAAAACCATAACTCAATGCTTTCGCACTAGCAACTAAATTTGGGAACAGAAAAGGATCAAAAGTTTGTCAAGCTTGGTACTTGCTGCACACCATAAGAGTGAAAAGGTTTCATTTTCTTATTCAAGTAGTACTGATATGCATTCATATGGACATACGACGAGCTCAAAACTTATGACACGTGAATAGGTGATTCCAATCAAATAAGGAGTCAAGCCATTTCAACAAAAGCTACGGGAGGTACATCTGGTGCTTGAGTCCATGATTCAAAAGGAGTTGAGTAAATTTATAGATGCTCAAATCATATGTAAAGTGTTGTATTCTACCTAGGTATCGAACTTAGCCTCGGTTAGAAACAAGTCTAGGGAAATCCTCGCGTGTGTTGATTTCTGCAACTTGAACTGTGCCTCAGAAAAAGACAACTACCACGTTCCATATATGGAAAAGATACTTAAAATAGTATCAGGGTCAGAGATGTTTCCTTTGCTGGATGGATATTCTAGTTACACCGAGGTTCTAGTATCAGAGCCTCATAGATGAAAGAAAACATTCCACATGAAGTCGGGTACATTCACATTCAAAAGAATTTCATTTAGTTTGATCAAGGCTCATGAAACATTTCAACATACCATGGAAATTGCATTCCGCAAAATAATCGAACAAAGCGTAGTGGTCTATCTTGATGTTGTCACCCTATTTTCCAAGAAAATAATCGACCACATATTCCACCTGAGGAAAATTTTTGAGCGATGTCGCCAATATGGGATATCCCTAAATCAAAAAACGAGTATTTTCATAGTGTCCTAGGGTAACCTCTTGGGCCATATCATTTCCAAAAGTGAGATTAAAGTAGACTCGAAGAGGTTGAAAGAAATTATGCAGATTCCCTTCCTAGTGAACAACAAAGTTGTGTAGTCCTTCCTGGGGAAAATAAACTTCTGTTGGCATTATGATGCATGTATTGTACTTGATGGCAACCCTCTTACAACAGAACATCTCACTTATATATAACTAGATGAATCTACAGAAGAGAGATCAGATGTGACAGAATTCACGGGATGTAGGGCAGCTCAAAGCATTCAGTTTAGATGTAATTTACAGTATGGCAACTTATTATGATGATAGTTCACAATATGGCAACCCTCTACTAGTATGGCAACTTACTAAGAAGGTGGATCACAGTTTAGGCTCTTAGAATGGAAGAAAATGAGGCCCAAAGTTTCCTTTTGACAGAGTTGCGGACATACGCAGGTGCACCATTCAAAAGGTGCGGACATATCCGCAGGCGTACCGAACAAAAAGCGCAGACCTTTAGTAGCACGCACTTTCATGTGAGAAAAGCGCACGTGTGGGAAATATTATGGTTGGTCCATGGTATTTAGTCCGACAGTTTCTGATCCTATGGTTTTGGTCTATGGTTTTGCATCTAAAGTATTGATCCCTGGTATTGGGTCCCTTGTATTGGATTTCTATGGTTTTGGTCCATGGTTTGAGTAAGGCCTTGTCTATAAAAAGGAAAGGAGATCATTTGGCTGGATATGAATGGGTTGAATATCTTAAGAAGAGATAGATCTGAAATTCTGGTCGGTTGGTGAATGATAGCCTGATCTAAATCAAGGAGAAACCTGAGCATTACAAGATGGATCTACTGATTGGTTGAGATCTCCTTGGCACGTGATCAGATCTGTAGATCTGATAGTCTGGGGTATGCGTGAAGTCTGAAAAATTGATCTATACCTGCAGGACCGCAGGTGCAACACGGCCACAGGTGCGGAGAACCGCAGAACAGAGATGGCTGCAGGTGTGAGGAACCACAGGGCAGAGACGGCTGTAGATGCAAGGAACCGCAGGGTAGAGATGGTCGTAGGTGCGGAGACCCGCAGGTTAGCCATGGTAGCAGGTGCGAAGATCTGCAATTTTCACACAGTGGAAGTGTGGACGTTCGTAGGGTTTCTATTGGTGAAGTTGCGAACTTCTCTAAAAATATGTTTTAGCTGATTTGGTCTATTACTACAGTGTTCTGGGTTTTTGAAGTGATGTATGGTTACTGAAATTAGGTGATTCAGAAGATTGATTGATGGTGTGATTCAATTATATTGATGGGTCTAGTATGAAAATTGGATGGAACATGGCCTTTCAGATTATGATGTTGTGTTCCATGAGTATCCAGTATGAAAATGTATGAAATGTGGTACCTGGAGGAAGAAAGAGAAGGTCATAGCCTTCTGTAGGTCGGCACCTACATACTAGTATATCAGCTAGTACAAGAGCTAAGAGAACAAGTAAAGGTTGGAGCATTTCAGTAGGCCTGCACCTACATACTAGTAAATGGATCGGCTAGTACTGGAGCTAAGGGGGTTGTAGCTCCCTTCCAGGAGAGTTTGGAGAATGAGAGAAGGTTGAAGCCTTCTGCATGTAGAAGCCTGTGTACTTGTATAAGACTGCACTAGTAAAAAATATTGTAAAAGGAAGTTGTTATTAAAAGAAGAGAGAGACGACTTGCAGCAAGTGGTTTTGACCCTCATTGGGTTTCCACCTTACATCATGGTTTTCATGTGTGCTTCTTGTGTTTGATGATCTGTTCTATTTTATTGCTCCTATTTACTGCTCTTATGATTAATGAAGTTCTATTGCACTAACTAAAGATCATCGTTTAATGGATTAACTGAATCTTAATTATTCTAGTTATACGTGGTTTAAGAATCTTAATATGGAAAATGAAAAAGTCATATTGATTTGATAATACTGATTCACCCCCCCCCCCCCCCGTCTCAGTATTATTTCCAACAGTTGGTATCAAAGCAAGTCCTTTGGTTGAAGCTTGATCGCTTGAAGGAGATCCGTAGAACAATGGGAAAGAAGCTCCAGAAGAAAGCACCTAAGAAGAAGAAGACATCTCGGAAATATTATGACAGTGGGAGAATTGGTTGGGGAATATGTAGAAGAAGCACTTGAGATTCAGAATCATTTTAGAATGAAGATTAACAAGACCTATCAGGTATGAATTTTTTATCCTCTGGTGATACAATTATCTATCCATTTGAAGATGATGAAAGTGGTAACGAAACAACTAAATTTTCTCTTATGGGTGAGCAAGAAAGGTATCAAATAGAGGTAGAATTTAAAAGGCTTACAGACACAATTAGAGATCAGCAAGATCTATTGAACAAAAGGGAAAGTGCCTTCAAAGAAGAAGCTACCAAACTAAAAGATCAATTAGAGGAAGGAAACAAGGTAAGGAAGGTATTCAGGGACAAGGTAGTTCAATGTCAAAAGTTGCAGGATGAAGTGACATCATTAAGAAATGAAGTCAATGAAAGGAGCGCAACAATAAAGAAACTCAGAGATAGATCCAGTTATTATGAAAATCTTGAAGCTACGATCCTCTCGCTAAAGGAAGATCTTGAAGAATCAAAGAAGCATAATAAAGAACTACTCCAATCTCTTGAAAAACAAGAAAACGAAGTTCTTCAACTAAGACATCAGTTGGAAGAAGGAAGGAAAACTGAAGAAGACATGAAGAAGCATTATCGTGAAAAGGAAGAGCAACATCAGACTGAGGTAAATATTCTAAAAGAAAACTTAGAAGAAAAGGATAAGCTCTTATGATTTCAAGATAGTACTAAGATCTTGGATGATATTCTTAGTAGTCAAAGGTCTCCTACTATCAAAACGGGTCTTGGTTTTCATGAATCTACTGAAGGAGAATCTAGTTCACAAAGTAAGACAAGGAACTCTAATGCAAAATCTGAAATGATCAACAAGGAAATGAGAGGTCAACCCCATCAACAGCCAAGGAAAGAAATTCTTCAAGGAAAATCTTTTACTCCTCCAATGAATAAGGTTGAATGTTATGTATGCCATAATATTGGACATGTTGCAGCCAGATGCAGAAGAAGAGTGGTTCAAGACCATCATGCAGAAAGATCATCACATTCGAGGTACTTTAATGGTTATTGCTTTTCTTGCAATATGTTTGGTCATAAAGCTGTTGATTGCTACAGGAGGAATATGAAACAGGTAAGATGTTATGCATGTAACAAGCTTGGACATATAGCAAAGGAATGCAGGAGCAAAGTGCGGGCATCACACCAAAAGGAGAAAACATCATCACACGTGAAGATATTGAAGAAGAAGGAAGTACAGTCAGAGAGATGTGGCACAACACAACATACAGACATAACAGACTGAGAGGGAGCTGGAAGTGTAAAACTTCAGTGTCCTAAATCTGATACGCAAGTTTCATAAAAGGAAGTCGCATATATATGTGAGTTAGTTATTGCACTATCGTGTATATGATAGTTTGAGGAAAAGTAGTGGAGACAGGCTCAAGAATAAGGGTCTAATTCAGTCCATTATTTTCTCTGTTGGATGATGGTTACATTCTGCTGATGATGTGTGGAAAAGTCTAGATACTTGTAAGAAGATTAAAAGTGTTTTGACGATGATGCATTGATACCTCTTGCTGATATATGCATGATTAGATCTGACAGTGAATAGATGACACAGTTTCAGGGGGGCATATGCTTTTAATAATGCATTGTTGGCATTATGTTTAGTAGTTCTTTATGATGAGTCTTCATATGCTATTGTCGTCATATGCATAAAGATCAGTTATGATGCAGGATTCCTATAGTTCTTTGCGCTCATATGGATGAGGATTGTTGTGGTTGATGATATCAAGAAGTCTTGACAAATGATCTTGAGCTCAAGATACATAGTGCTGGGTACATGGATGATTACTCAAAGTTGCATTGTTGGAGTCATGATGATATAATGATAGGTTGATACTTACATATGTTGATTGATGCAGATGTTCCCAAGTGATGATACTTAGATCATGCAGATCTTGATGTTGATAAGATGGTTGTGGTATTTCTTACATATGATATAATGTAAATGATTCTGGATGAAGTTGATGATGACATATCTTGTCACAGGTTGATTCTATCTACACTAATGGACGTATACAGGTTGCTGGTCTGGATGCTGTTGACAGATGCTTCATCATACACTATGTATGATAGTTGCTGATGACTATCATGGTATTATTTAGATGTGTGGTCTCTGTTATAAATGTCATGAATAACATTGTGTCTCTATCTATTATAGTCATTTGATGAGATCTCTTCTGGTCATTTGTACCTCCACTATGCATAGGAAGAGTGATGAAATATTTCAGTCATGTATTTCTTGTATTATCAAGGTCATGTAACGACCTATGTTGGTTTCCCTACTATGCCTGGGATGAATGATGTTATACTCTTGTGTTATCATGAGTAAACCTTGATGTATCCCCACTTGGTTAGGTGGATGAGTCAAGTTTGGTATATCCCCATTTTGATGGGAGATGGATGTATGTATGAGTCTTTGGTGATAGGAAGGTCATTTATGATGTATAGAGTCATGTTCTTCTTGTAGAACATCTTTTTGCAGACCTTGCTTACAGTCAGGGGGAGCATGGACAACACTCCTCAGCTAAACAGAGTTTTCAGCATGTACTCAGAGGGAGCATGGACAGATTGGTACATCTTGGCATATACAAAGGGGGAGCTCAATCAGAGATTTCAGCAGGTACTCAGGGGGAGTATGGACAGCGGAATGTATATCAAGGAAGAAAGTATCTTGGTCCGCCCTTTGCCCTTGATGTCAAAGGGGGAGAGTGAGATGGTTGTTGCCATCAAGTCCAAAGGGGGAGATTGTTGGCATTATGATGCATGTATTGTACTTGATGGCAACCCTCTTGCAGCAGAACATCTCACTTATATATAACTAGATGAATCTACAGAAGAGAGATCAGATGTGATAGAATTCATGGGATGCAGGGCAGCTCAAAGCATTCAGTTCAGATGTAATGTATAGTATGGCAACTTATTATGATGATAGTTCACAGTATGGCAACCCTCTAATAGTATGGCAACTTACTAAGAAGGCAGATCACAGTTCAGGCTCTTAGAATGGAAGAAAATGAGGCCCGCAGTTTCCTTTTGACAGAGTTGTGGACATACGCAGGTGCACCATTCAAAAGGTGCAAACATATCCACAGGCGTACCGAACAAAAAGTGCGGACTTTTAGTAGCACACACTTTCATGCGAGAAAAGCGCACATGTGGGAAATCTTATGGTTGGTCCATGGTATTTAGTCTGACAGTTTTTGATCCTATGGTTTTGGTCCGTGGTTTTGCATCTAAAGTATTGATCCCTGGTATTGGGTCCCTTGTATTGGATTTCTATGGTTTTGGTCCATAGTTTGAGTAAGGCCTTGTTTATAAAAAGGAAAGGAGAACATTTGGCTGGATATGAATGGGTTGAATATCTTAAGAAGAGATAGATCTGAAATTCTGGTTGGTTGGTGAATGATAGCCTGATCTAAATCAAGGAGAAACCTGAGCATTACAAGACGGATCTACTGATTGGTTGAGATCTCCTTGGCGGGTGATCAGATATGCAGTATGGGGTATGCGTGAAGTTTGAAAATTGATCTATACCTGCAGGACTATAGGTGCAACACCGCTGCAGGTGCGGAGAACGTAGAACATAGATGGATGCAGGTGCGAGGAACCGCAGGGCAGAGACAGCTGCAGGTGTGAGGAACCGCAGGGCAGAGACGGCCGCAGGTGTGGAGACCCGCAGGTCAGCCACGGTAGTAGGTGCGAAGATCCACAGTTTTCACACAGCGGAAGTGCAGACGTTCACAGGTTTTCTATTGGTGAAGTTGTGAACTTCTCTGAAAATATGTTTTAGCTTATTTGATCTATTACTACAGTGGTCTGGGTTTTTGAAGTGATGTCTGGTTACTGAAATTGGGTGATTCAGAAGATTGATTGATGGTGTGCTTCAATGATATTGATGGGTCCAGTATGAAAATTGTATGGAACGTGGCCTTTCAGATTATGATGTTGTGTTCCATGAGTATCCTGTATGAAAATGTATGAAATGTGGTACCTGGAGGAAGAAAGAGAAGGTCATAGCCTTCTGTAGGTCGGCACTTACGTACTAGTATATCAGCTAGTACAAGAGCTAAGAGAACAAGTAAAGGTTGGAGCATTTCAGTAGGCCTGCACCTACGTACTAGTAAATGGATCGGCTAGTACTAGAGCTAAGGGGGTTGTAGCTCCCTTCCAGGAGAGTTTGGAGAATGAGAGAAGGTTGAAGCCTTCTGTAGGTATAAGCCTGTGTACTGGTATAAGACTGCACCAGTACAAAATATTGTAAATGGAAGTTCTTATTAAAAGAAGATATAGACGACTTGTAGCAGGTGTTTTTCACCCTCATTGGGTTTCCACCTTACATCATGGTGTTCATGTGTGCTTCTTGTGTGTGATGATCTGTTCTATTTTATTGCTCCTATTTACTGCTCATATGGTTAATGAAGTTTTGTTGCACTAAGTAAAGATCATTGTTTAATGGATTAACTGAATCTTAAGTATTCTGGTTATACACAATTTAAGAATCTTAATATGGAAAATTAAAAAGTCATATTGATTTGATAATACTGATTCACCCCCCCCCTCTCAGTATTATTTCCAACAAATTCCTCTGCAAGTTCATTTTCAATTTCACTCAGATAGTGAAGCCTGTTGGCCCTCTAAATTAGACATAAATTAAGGTCCATGCCTCTAAATTAAACATAAATTATGGCCCATCTAACCATCCTTCAACACATTAAACCTATCTTTTTGCATTAGATAATGTATTTTTAACTTTAATATGTTCATTAGGAAGTTTTATGAGTAATTGCATATTTGTGCCTAATATTATTTATTTTTGTGGAATGTTATGAGAATATTTGGCAGATTATGAAGATTTGGAGGAGGAGATAATTTAGGGACTTGCTCCCTACTACAGGAGGATCAATATTAAATAATAAATCAACAAGATATTATGGAATTATGGCATATATTGTGGAATTCTAATGATTGAGAAAATCTAGGAATGTGTTCCCTACCATTTAATGCAGATTCCTAGTATTGGGAACCAGATACACTAATCAAGGAATTTTGGTGGGGAAAGTTTCCTCCTTTCATGGGGAATGATTCCTAAATTTTTTTTTATAAGTACCAAGTCAAATTTTCCTCTAGGAGTATATTTTTATTAGTCTTCTTGTCGAAAGAACTTGTATTTTTGCGGCTCCACTATCATTTCTTGTAGGGATGTAATTGTATTGACAAAAATAATGAAGATTGGTGTCATGTTCAACTTTTAAATATTGTTCTCCTTCATAGGAATCTGATTTTCCTTGGACTTGGCCATCCCAGGAGTCTTAGAACCCTTTGGTATCATTTTTTTTCCTTCTTATCATTCCTTATTCACATGCATCTCTTGTTTTTGTTTCTTTCTATTTCTACAATTAGTATTAATAATTTCTTATTGTAGGATTGGGTTAAATGGTTGATGTAAGTTATTTTTCAGGATCACAAGAATCATTTCATAATTGGAAAATATTTGGAATGTCATAGTAATCATTGAGCTACTCTGATTAGTCTTCTTATTCCCAAATCCAGATTTTTGGAACTCCTTTGTAACAGAGAACAATAAATTTCTGCTATTTTTTAGAGAATGATAACGAGCTTCAATCGAGTTGGTTCCACTTACATTAAATAAAAAAAACATTATATTTAATAAAAAATACCCCATTGCATTTTCGCTTGATTAGGTTAGGAATTTGATAGATTTACTAGCTCACTAGTTCTCGAATTTCTGGATTTTAGACTAGTAATTTTCCATTATCTAATAAATATTTCCCATGTATAGATGATTTTTGGATAGATGTAGAAAATAATGTGTTGTTGTAGGGGATTCTGCAATGCAGAGAGACCTCATCTTGTTTGCCTCATCGAAGCCTCATCCACCCATCATGAAGCCCTTGCTTGAGTTTTGGGTAGTGTCCACCACCTCTAGGCCTTATTCTTCCGTTATCCACCTTTCCCAAGCTCCATTCCACCTTCTAGACCACTTCCTAAGCTTTCAGCCTGTTTTTTGTAATAAAACAGGGGATCATGTAGGAACTAGTACATCTTGTAGACATCCTGTAGCATCCTGTTTTGATCCCAAATTGAGGAAAATCATCGATTACGCTAGGATTAGGCCTCTAATTGACCTCCAAGCCATCGAAACCATTGTACCCCTCTTCCTTCACACCTGTCTCCCCTACGAAAGAACAAGTAAAGATTAGCATTTGCATCTATAAAATGAAAAGATAAAGGAAAATAGTTATTTTATTTTTTAATTAGCACATGCATGCAATAGTTAATACTCAGTTAGTTTAAATCATCACATGTGATAAATAGGGTTAAGTTAGGTTTCTTTTACATTTAGTTCATGATCATTATGCAATTAGAATATGTTTCTTTCCTTGTACTTTATTTCTTGCAATAGGTTAGGGTTTCCATTTCGAGTAGTGCATTTTCTGCAATTATTTTAGGATTTGATTTTAGTACATGCACTCCATTACATCATGAAAGAAAAGGAAGGACACATTGTATGTTGCACATATAGTCTTGATACCTATCAAGTTTGTACTAACCCTGGGTTGATAAATAAAGTCGGTAGCCTTGGGAGTTGCAACATTGCTGTTGCAATACCAAGGCTCATCACTTTTTGCCGCCGTTGTTGGGGAGGTGTCAAGGTATGCATTGTTTTCTTCCCTAGTTGATTCATTTCTTTTTACTTTTTCAAAAAAAATAAAAATTTCATTAGGCATATTTCATTTCAAAAATATAAAAGTGCATTGCATTAGTGCTTTCATTAATCATAAAAACAAAAACAATCTCCAACACCAACCCACCCCCCCATTTGATCACGTGGTGTAGTAAGAGCCACATCACCATTCACTTTTTCAGGTAGAAGAAGAAGATGGAAAAGAATGTAGAAGAAATGGATGGAAATGATCACAATGAGGAAGATCCTCTTGGATTTCCCATTCAAGATACTGATCCAGAAACATCAGAGGATCTAAGGTCAGAGGATCCAGAAACCTTTCTCTTTAAATTTGAAATTGTTTGTAGATGTTATGGTTACTTATTAAAAACTCAAAAATTGAGATTGTTTCCGGCAACATTGAAGGATAAAGATCTTAAATGGTTCATGAGTTTAGGGACTGTTATAGGTTTATTTGGGCACATCACTCCCAACATTTATATCAGTACTATTAGTGCTCATCAAACCCTAATTCAGTTGCTACATGCCCTAGATAGGTCATCACATTGAATGCCATCATTCCTGAGAGTTTCCTAGCTTGAAGACATCCTAAAATGACTCCTTGAGGGACCAGCAGTAAATGCACCACAGAGTACTTAGGCCAATTCAAGCCTACTCTGTAGATCACCTAGGCCCACTTTGACCTGCGCTCGGTGAGATTGAGTGAAATCTTCATAGGGTTTTGGGAATATTCCTACATTCTAGACCATTCTAGAAGATTCCCACCTCTTATCCTCTCCTATGAGCTCGAAATTGGATAGAGAATCAATCAAATAACCTCCTATCCTCTCATCCCTCCCTCCATGGAAACTAACTCCTAAATTGGAAAGCCATTCAATGCCCAATTTATGACAAAACCATCTCCATTTCCCTATAAATTGAGCACTCATCATAGTGATTAGGGGCTGTACTTTGAATAATTGTAAGGAGATATTGTTGGTTTGAGGTTTGAGATCATAAGCAAGTATTGTTATGCTGCCAGAGTGTTGTGATTTTGGTGTGATGAAGGATGGCACTCAAGCTGGATGATTGACATGGGTTCATATTTCTTTGGTTGTAACTCTTCCTTCTACTTTTTTTTTTTGATGAAAAAAACGTAATTTTATTAATATAGAAAAATAAAATTACATGTTGTACTCACGAGTAACCAAACAACACCAGCCGATGGCCAATGGTAAGAATGAGCATAAAAAACAAATTAATATACAATGGGAAAAAACCTACGTTTTCCTCCCTTTTCTCTTCTCAACCTTGTGCCAACCCCCGTGTAGCTGAGTGGTAGTGACCAGAGGGAGCCAAGACTCATTAGCTCTGTGGAGGTCTTTATCTGAGTCTGAACTATCTGATGAGTGTATCTACTTGTACCTGCTTGGTTCCATTGATTCTAACATAACTATTAGTTGTGATTCCATGGGTTCTTGTTCCCCTTGGGATTCTAGTGCCTGGTTGTCCTGAGTTTCCTTGGGTACCTGAGTGAACTCCTCCTGTTTTTCTGGTGCTTGTGATGTCTAATTGTTCCCAGGAAATGGGAGATCCACCTCAGCTTCGTCCTCCTCCATTTCCTGTTGGGATGGAAAGAAGTTCCATCTTTTTGGTTGTTTCCCATTTTTCTTCCTTCTAGCATTGTTTTTTTTGGCTTCCGGGCATATATTTTGAAGATGCCCTATTTGTTTGCAGATTGTACATCTAAAAGTTGTGTTTTCATAATCTAGTATCTATGTCCAGTTCCTCTTCTTGTGGATTAGATAAATATGGTCCAACAATCCTTTGCTGAGGTCCACATCCACACAGATCCTAGCAAATGTGTAGATCCTTTCATCCAACCTTTGGGAATCCATTTTGAGATATTTCCCAATGTTGTTCCTGATACCAGAGAGAATGCGTTCATTCCAGAAATGGAGAGGGACATTATGCAGGCAAATCCACACAGACATTCTGGATATAACCATGGTGTTTGCATCGAACTATGGGAACCATGGGGTGATTAAAAGACTTGTCGATCCCTAGAACCATGGCCCCTCCTACAGAATACAATCTCTGGCAGCAGGAGAAGGGAATTTTATAATAAAAAAACCTTTTGAGCAAAGATGTATTTCACAATCGAGGGACCAGTTGCTCAAAATCCAGTGAACAAGTTCCTCTGGTTTTGGCCAAAAATAGTTAAATTGACAGATAATAGCTTGTGTTTCGAAAGAGGCACAACTCAAATCCGCTTTAGTATCATCTATATTTAGTTCTAGGGTTCAGTTCATTTGGTTCATTTTGTCTTTTGAGAATTTCAATGTATTGCTCCTGGAACTCTTTCCGGCCATAGAGGGATGTTTCACAGTCCTTGCCCTCGTCCCCCTTAAACTTAGGTTGAGGACAATGGTGGATGCCAGTTGAATATCATAAGTATGCAGTATCTTATAATCCTGTAAGGCTTTTCCTCCATAAATTAAATTTTGCATGTTTGTTGGATATCTAGCTTTCTGCATAATGGTTTGTTTCAGGAAAAGAACATTGTCTGCTACACTAACCCAGATCGACAGGGAAAGCCCTTCTGGAGATTTTATATAAATTTGAAAATGGGAAGAGTTTACCCAGAATGAGGAGCCAACTTCCCACATAATGCCTACAGTCTGCGCATCAGGAGGGAGGTCATGAGTCACCAAGGATCAGACAAAACAGAGTATTTTGGACCAAGAAAAGAAAGTCCGTGCAATAGGGGGAAGATCATAAGTCGCCAAGGTTCAGACCGAACGGAGCATATTGGACCAGACATAACAGATGTATGTCGTAACTCCATCTACCAAACTCAAATAGGTCGATAGCTTCATGGGAGACCCTGACATGTGCGTGGAAGGGCATTGATTTAGGCTGACCGCAACCACAGTTTTCGCGGAAGCAAAAGCCACCTAGAGGAGGAAATAGTTGTCATTCGAGAAGGTAGGTATCCAGAATAGGCAGAGAATTTGACTTGTATCCACTTCCAAAACACAAAAACCACCAGAAACCCTCCGCATATCCCCCCGCAACCTGCCTTGGGTAAAAAATAACCGAGCCCGACTACCTAGGCGTTCATCGAGAAAAACCCATGCTAGGTCCGCATCTTGAGTTCGAAACTGCTTGAGGAGTGATGTCTGCAATGTCCGTAAGGGAGCCAAACCCATCTAGAATAGTGAGTAGTGACGCCTGGTCATCCTACTGGAGCAGACCATGGGGAGCCCTTAAGGAAAATGGGGAGGAGTAGCTGCAAAGGTCGAGCCGAACCGTTGCCTCCATGAACCACAGTCTTCATGTCCTCTCTTCGGGCCCTCCAAATAAATGAAAATTGGCAGCCACATCCTGAAACTCCTTCTTGTGTAGAAAAATCCCTAGCTTCATGTTTTTCCACTGCCTCTCGCTGACATCGTAACTCTTCCTTCAACTTAATAAAGTTGTTTACACCTTTTCCCATATTCTTGTCTTTATGTATGATGATTATATGTGTAAATTCGTTCAATTCCATTTTCTTATAGTAGATAGATCTCTTTCTTTGATTGGTTTTTGTCCTTTGTTTATGATTGCAGGTACTAATCGAGCGATTTTAGTTCGCGAAGGAGCAATGGAAGCTATTCAAAGGAGACAAAAGGAAGCGAAAGATAACAAGAAAGTACCTTATCTTATTTATCTTCTATAGGAAAAGGTTAAAGTCTTTAATTCTGTTGTTCTAAGTGTAGCTACCCACTTAGGGAAGTTGTGTTTATCTATAGATGAAAAATTCCACATAACAAAATGGTGACCATACTAGGGAATGATCATCATTTTGGGTAGTTTATATTCATCCTAGTACACCCTAGTAGACTTTACTTTCCTCAATTGATCTTATTTCATCCTTTTTGAAGTGTTTTTTGGTAAAAAATTGTGCTTGAATGTCCCTTGAATGGCCTCTCTTGCACCGGCGTAGGCTTGGTCTGGACATAGTGCACTGCAGAGCACCCTTGGCTTAATGAAAGTAATCTGAAGCACACTGTCTCCCATTTAGGGCTGCACTGATCCTCCTTAGGTAAAAAATTCTATCTTTGGTTTGGTTTTTTCCAAATTTCCTTTTTTTTACTTGCTGAAAGATCAATGATTATTGTGTCTTTGAAATTAATTTGTGTTTCCTTTCCTAGCCCTCCTTTGGCCTTGATTTTTTAGTGTTTCTTAAGAGATTTATTTATCATTATCAATTCATTGTCAAAGTTAGTTTATAGTCGATTAGTCTTTTATGAAAAGAAAGTGTTGTAAAGGCTTCATCTCTTTAAAAAAGGAAATGTCGTAAAGCCTTCGTTTCTTTCAAAAAGATTGATTGACCGTATGTACATTTAGTTTCCTTTTTTTGATCTAAACATTAAGGGAATTGAAAAGAAAAAAATTCATTATGAAATTAGAGGTTTGTGTGTGCTTGTAGGAATAGCTAGGGAAATTGCATTAGTTGTGCTCTTTGCACTTTGTCAAAGATTTGATTTCCCTATCCCTTACTAGCTATGGTTTTCATTGTTAATTGAACCAAAGAATGTTTCTCATGTTAGTTGCATTCTAGGAATTGCAAACATACATCGCGTGGTGAGCCTTGAAAGGAAAATTATTAAGAAGATCAACTTAAAAGTTATCTCAATTAACCTAGTGGAGCATTGTAACTTAACGTATAACATTTAGAGGTCTAGGCTAGAGACGTGTTCTGGCGTCATTAAAGATAGCAACTGTCGCTAATTGTCTGCGATACATTCCGAGTGTGATACCTCATTCCACGTACTTAAGTATATCATAGCTCGTCCACTTCCCTTCAGGTATATAGGGCGGTGTTATATTACGAAAAGTATAAAGGAATGCTCTCACTGTATTGTTTTGCATTAGACAGTGCTAACACGGATTGGGCCTCCACGTAATTTCAGGTATATATGGGAGGACTACATTAGGATGGTATCCATGCATAAGTAACTAAGTTAGCCACCTTGTACACTGTGATACATCGAACACAGCGTGCGGGGATATTTCCTGCACGTATGTTAAGTTCTTCGTTTACTGAGGTAGTATATTGCAGTTCACAGTTACTTGGTAATCCTTTTGCCTAGATTATCCCTATTTTGTTTTGTTATGTTATTTTGATTAAAATAAAATTAATTGACTGCGGATAACATCCTCCATTCTCACTCCTTAGTTGATCTTAGGTTGAGACATATGGCAACAACTCCAGAGTCCACCGAACAAGGAATTCCTTTTGATGGGAATCCTAGACCTTTTCCTCCTTTTGGAAATATTGGTACTCCTCATATGGCTACATTGTCCCTTTTGGGATTTACCATTGGCTTGCTAGTATGCTTGTTTTCAACCTCCTTGTTTCAAAATGTCGTGATTCCTCTACAATCAAGTACTCCTCCAATTGGATAAAATCAACCTCCAATTAATCCTAAAGTTTACCCTTTGCCTTCTTCCTTGTTTTTTTCTTCCTCCCCTTCTTCCTCTTCGGCTAGTGAAAGTATTGACACTAGTAACCAAGTGGCTAAGAAAAATAAGAAAGGGAAGAATAATAAGAAGAAGAAAATTTAGCAGGGGGGAAACCAAGCAACCATTGCTTTGAATGCAACTTCTGATGAGAAACTGTCCGATAAGCATCACAAAGTTCAATATCCATGCAAACTTTGTATGGGAGACCATCTTCTTCAAAATTGTCCTGATATTCCTTAGATCTTAGAAGAATGGTCTTCTCATTCACATCATCCTGTGTCATTAACTACTGGAGATCATGTTGGTGACACGCCATCAACTAGTGGTAGTAAAGTTCATGGAAAGAAGGGTAAAGTTAAGTTTCCCTGTAGGTTATGTGAAGGGAATCACCCCATTCAACTTTTTCCCTATCTGGATGAAGCCAGAAAAGTGTTGGATAACCATCCTACTTCTCTATAGCGACTTCCATTTGGTTATAGGAGACTCTCCCTTAATCCTTCACTAGTTGATGAATTGGTTGACCCAAATTAACCGTCAGTAAAACCCACTCTCTCTGGATGTGAATCCCATGAGTCTATACCTGACCAATCACAGGTTAAGGAAACAGTTGACCCGATTTCACCTTTAGTTAATCGTACCTTTCCCATAGAGATAGAGTATGATACCACTCAGGTTCTTTCTATTTCTTCAGATTCCAATGGGCTTGGAGGCAACCCTCCTGTTCCATCAAGATAGGAGGAAAATCCTCATGTTCTCGTAACTTAAGGGGGTAGTTCTCCCATTCTTATAGTACCCCCTCCAAGTAGTCTGGTCACTTCCGTTGATTGGAATCGATTGGTAGGATGTCGTCTTCCTTCTTATGTGCCTTTCTAGATCATAGTACAGGTTTGTAATATGATTGTACCTGGCACTATTATAGATGAAGGTGAATATGTGAGTATCCTTTCCTCTAATGCTTGGAAATTTCTTGGTTCGCTGCCACTTGCGCTTGTTACCCAGAAGCTGCTGGATTTTAACAGAGGAACCAGTCAGCCATTAGGGATCCTTCCTCAGTTTCATATTAATTTGGGAGGAAAAACTATTTATATCAATGAGATAGCAGTCCCAAGTCCTTTAGATTACAATTTACTTCTTGGGCGTGACTATGTTTATGACATGGGATCGATAGTTTCAACACTCTTTTGAGTGATGTGTTTCCCGCATGAAAGCCGAATTGTCACCATTGACCAACTTTCATTTCCCAATCCAGATATGGCTTCCAGTCAACCGTCTTCCCTAAATGGTCCTTTTATCCCAATGGTATCTTCCCTGCCATAGGTTAATTATGTGGCAACTCATTCCATGCCTACATAAACTAACGATCAATTCCGTGATGTTTTGTAGTATGTACTGGGGGCATTGGAACCGGATCTCTCTAATGTTCTCCCATCTGATGAGAACCTCTTAGAAGTCATGACCTCTTATGGGTCGTAAACAAAGGGTATGAGCATAGTTCCTTGTCTTGTGTCAAGCTCGTTAAAAAATGAAACAAGGAATCTGAGCATAGTTCCTTGTCTTATGTCAAGCTCGTTAGAAAATGAAACAAGGAATATGAGTATAGTTCCTGGTCTTGTGTCAACCACATTAAAAAATGAAACAAAGGGTATGAGCATAGTTCCTTATCTTGTGTCAAGCTTGTTAAAAATGAAACAAGGAATATGAGGATAGTTCCTAGTATTGTGTGAACCTCGTTAAAAAATGAAACAAAGGGTATGAGCATAGTTCCTTGTCTTGTGTTAAGCTCGTTAAAAAATGAAACAAGGAATCTAAGCATAGTTCCTTGTCTTGTGTCAAGCTCGTTAAGAAATGAAACAAGGAATACCAGGATAATCTTGGTCTTGTGTTAACCTTGTTAAAAAATGAAACAAAGGGTATGAGCATAGTTCCTTGTCTTGTGTCAAACTCGTTAAAAAATGAAACAAGGAATATGCGGATAGTTCTTTTCCTGTATCAACCTCATTAAAAAAATGAAATAGGTCCCAGAGCATAGTTCCTTGTCTTGTGTTAAGCTCGTTAAAAGATGAAACAAGGAATCTGAGCAGAGTTCCTTGTATTGTGTCAAGCTCATTAAAAAATGAAATGAAGTCCCCTAGAGCAAAGCTCCAATCCGAGTCTTTGATTAGATCTCGTAAAATCCCAGTCGAGTTTTTCACTTGATCTCGTAATGAACCTTCATTCCATCCACCTGATAGCCACGAGTAGTCTACTTAGGTGAATGTAATGAAACTTGGGGGGCATGCACCTAGAATTGAGTCATCATGATGTCGGCATGTAAACCAATTTCAAGCAAAGTTTTTCATTTCAAGCTTGTGTAAACATGAAACTGAATACAAGCATAGTCTTTATGGTTCAAGCTTGTGTAAAAATGAACCCATCTCCATTTTAACCCTCGTGATTGCCATTCTATCAGCCTCTTCTGTCAGATGAACCTTGGTTTTTCTCCTTCCATCATCACTATCTGCTTGGTCGATCATACACTTTCACTTGGTTGTTTTAGCCTCTTCACATAAATCAACATGTTTTTAGAAGTTCCAACATCACTGGAGCCAGTCGCTATCCTAGACACCACTCATTCCTCAAAGTGGAGTCCTGTTTAAGCTCTTTTCAGACTCTCGAAATATGAAAAGATTGCCGAGTGCTTGTCCTTTTCAGCTCGTAAATGGATTGGAAATGATATCTACTCAATATAAGTTTAACCCTTTTTCAGACTGAGATAGATTACTTACGAAAAAGGAATATGTTGATCGAACATGCTTAATAGGTTCTCTCTTGTATTATTTTATGCTTTTTTGGACTTGAGAGACAAATTTATAAAAAAGAACTAGTGGAGTTTTCTTTTTGTCCCTTTCCAAACTCTCTAAACATGAAAAGGACCAAGTTATCATTGTCGTTAAACTCATTAAAATATCAAATAGCGAAAAACTTGTCCATCATGACAAGGCCAAGTTTCACCTTTGCTAGACTCCTTAAAACATCACATAGCTATGGAAAAATACAACAAGCATATGTTATCCTCCTCAAGCTTGATAAAAAATAAAGAGGTACTGGTTAGCAATGACTGGGGCAAATGGGAAAAGGGGTAGACCACTTTATGGTAGCAGGTCACTCTTGAACATGACACTTTCACTTCATCTCTATGACTACTTGGGTTGGGTTATACGCTTGATGGTTATCATACCTATGGTCTATCATACCATCCATTACTTTGGTTTTGGGTCAATGCTACCAATTCATTTAGTGTCGCCAACATGTTCAAGAGAAGTCACTTAGTAAAATTCATCCTTTGCAATACTCATAAACCTTCATTTCTGTGACTGCCATTCCTAAACCTTATGTTGTTAGTCACATTTTGTCTCCAAAAATCAATACACTTGTTTTGTGTCATTGATTTGGGATACATCAAGGCCCTCTTGCTATGAGTCACTTCTTGTCGACATCAACACATTATCCAAGAAGTTGATTTAGAAACTCCCTTTCAGTGCCTTGAGGCTTGCATACATCAATGGCAGGTTTCTCGCTTCTGGCGATAGGTTGACATCAGTGGCCTTTGACTGAAAGACTTTGTATGGTGTTCAACAGTAAAACATCCATTCACACCATGCATAATGTACTACAATACCTTGAGGATCATTATCATTATCAGTGATTTCTCTCATGTCTGTTAACAACTTAAATCATTGGCTGGTAATCATATGGTGTCCTCCCATATCCAACTTCAGATCACATATTCACATGGCTAGAATTGTACTTGAGCAAATGATTGGACGAGATATAAGACCCAGGATCTAGTTTCATCCATCCGGGCTGCGATTTCAGGAAAGTACTAAATCATATGTATGATGGCTTTACATAGATGGTACTCCTATCATGGGTCTATATCTATAGACGACTATCTATGTACATGTAATCAAAGTTTATATGTTGATCATGGGTATGCCTTCCCTCAGCGATTCACGAAAAATCCAAAATATCATGATATTATGTATTGTAATTGATGCAGGTCACCATCTGCTTCGGGACCTCCTCATCACCTCGTAAATCATATCACTCAATATTATCATTTTTGACTTATTTCTTTAAGGGGAAACTGTTACAGGTATATTTGGGCACATCACTCCCAAAATTTATATCAATACTATTAGGGATCATCAAACCCTAATTCAGTTGCTACATGCCCTAGACAAGTCATCACATTGAATGCCATCATTCCTGAGCGTTTCCTAGCCTCAAGACATCCTGAAATGACTCCTTGAGGGACCATCACAACCTTGGTCAAGGGTAAATGCACTGAAAAGCACTTAGGACCATTCAAGCCTACTCTTGTAGAGCACCTATGCTCCTTTTGACCTACACTAAGTGAGATTGATTGAAATCTTCATAGGGTTCTGGGAATATTCCTACATTCTAGATCATTCTAGAATATTCCCACCTCTTATCCCCTCCTATGAGCTCAAAATTGGATAGGGAATGAATCAAATAACCTCCTACCCTCTCATCCCTCCCTCCATGGAAACTGACTCCCAAATTGGAATGTCATTCAATGCCCAATTTATGACAAAACCACCTCCATTTCCATATAAATTGAGCACTCAACATAGTGATCAGGGGCTGGACTTTGAAGAATTGTAAGGAGATACCGCTGGTTTGAGGTTTGATATCATAAGCAAGTATTTTTATGTTGCCAGAGTGTAGTGCTTTTGGTGTGATAAAGGATGGGACTCAAGCTGGATGAGGGACATGGGATCGAACTTCTTTGGTTGTAACTCTTCCTTCTACTTAATAAAGTTGTTTACACCTTTTCCCATATTATTGCCTTTATGTATGATGATTATATGTGTAAATTCTTTGGATTCCATTTTCTTATAGTAGATAGATCTCTTGCTTTGATTGGTTTTTGTCCTCTTTTTATGATTGCAGGTACCGATCGAGCGATTTCAATTCGAGAAGGGGCGACGGGAGCTATTCAAAGGAGACAAAGGGAAGCGAAAGATAACAAGTAGGTCCCTTATCTTATTTATATTCTATAGGAAAAGGTTAAACTCTTTAATTCTATTTCTCTAAGTGTATCTACCCACTTAGGGAAGTTGTGTTTATCCGTAGATGCAAAATTCCACATATCAGGGACTAATTCAATAAGATCATGGAATGATATGCAAAAGATATTTCTAGAAAAATATAAAGATCATGATCTTAAGGAAGAAATATTTAGAACGAATCAAAGAGAATATGAGAGTCTTGAGGATATAATAGAGAGGTTCATGTATAATGTTAAGAGGGAAAAACTACATCATTTAGGATCCAACACACTAAAACCTCCTTACTTAGAACAATTAGGGATGAGTGGATTGATCTCCTTGATCTCATGAGTGGAGGTGATGTATACCAACTATGATTTGAAGAAATTTGTGAAACATGCAAACACATATCAAGAGGAATGGAAAGAGTAAGTCAATCAACATCAAGATCGGTAAGTCAAGCTAAACTTAGAAATTTGTGTGATGATTTTAAAACATAAATTCTTATCAATCTAACCAAACAAGTAGAAATGTTAAGAATGCAAAATGAAGAAAAAGAATATGATGATATTTGTGTTGTTCGTGCAGAATCACATGATGTTAAACATTTTCCACATAACCAAGGTTGAAGGAAGTTTACCAAGAGGACAATGGAGCAAGTCAATCACCAAAGCAACTATGTTATGTAGCTCTAAGAGGACCATGGCAGCCTAATCAATCTAGTATTATGCAAGAGCTTAATTCACAATTTCAAGGTTATGCATATCCACTTCAAAGTAATTGGAACGTCCCCTTTCCTTGGTAACATTGGTAATCTCAACCCAAAAACCAATCTTGGCAACAAGGTTTGCAAGGAAATTATGGGAACCATCCATAATATCCTCAATATTTTCTTCAATATCATCCATACCCAACTCCATGTTATCCCTACCATTCACCTCCACCACAACCACAACCTCAACCACAGCCATCTCAAATATCCACTCCCAATCAACTAGCTGTACCACCATTTCCAAACTCACACAATGAAGTAGCTCAGCCTAATTACAATTCTAAGGTATGACACTTCCAAATATCTCCTTTCGATCTCAATGGTATTCATCTCAACTCAGGAAGAATATTCAAAAAAAGAGATTCTCTTGATTCCATTGAAGGACAACATGCAAGAAAAGAAGATTCAAAAGAGAAGATAAAAGAATGATGGGCTATACTTGATGAAGAGAAGACAACAATATCAAAGATTGAGAAAGCTCCCTCATGGTTACCATCAAAATCCTCCATTTGTTTAAGAGAACAATCAACAAAAGGAGGAAGATTTGAAGGTCATGGAGGAAGAAGACATCCAAGATGATCGAAATCATCAAGTGGATGAGGGGCATCACAACTATATTGAAATATGGTTCCAAATAGTCATTAAGTTGTAGCAACACTCTCTTCTTCAACTGGCTTGATCCTTTCAAAGTCCAATCATTTGGTCTCTGAAATCCAGCTACATGTCAAATCATATATTGCAAGCCTACACATCAGCTTATCTTTCATCTTGATGTGCACATAGCTCCATTGGAAGTATTCTTATACTTGAAAGTAATTTTTTTTTTCAAGTAGGGTAGGGTAGAAAAAAAATAAATTGAAAAATAAGAGGAAAAAAATAAAATCTCAGGTGAAATCCTCCTTTGAGGCACCTGAGATTGTCTCATTGATTGAAACCTCCATGAGGCTCTTAAAGGGTTGGGAAAAAGAGAAAGAAGAGAGAAAAAGAAAAGATCCTAGGTGAAAACTTCCTTTGAGGTGCATAGGCAAACCTACTACTTGAAAACCTCATTGATGCAGCTAGTAGGCCTAGATAAAAAAAAAGAGAAAAAATAAAAAAATATGTGCTCCATGTATCTCTCTGAAGAATGTAGGTGCCCTCCAACATCTGCAAGCAGCAAAAGCCATTTGGCACCAACAAAAGAAAAAATAGGTCAAACCTAGTCAAAAGAAGTTAAATTTTGACTTTCTCCTCCTTTTCTCAAATGCTTCAACAAGGCCAAGGCCATGCGAATCCATCACTTCACCAATTTCCACCACCCACCCATCATTCTCAAGATTTTCCCATTCACTTTGCTTTTTGTCCTAAAAAACTACAAGAATGCTCTGTTTTATAACTATTTTTTCCATATCTTGCAAACCATGAACCCATTTGCCAAGATGTTTCAAGGAGATACGAATATGTATGATGGTAACATGCTTAAGTGGTTTCAACAAATTCCAGTGCACATTTTTTGAGAAATAGTCCTCCATAACCTACAACCATTTTTTATTTTTCAAAATGTTTGTGCATAAATTTAAAACGTTGTTTCGTGGGGAGATGCATATGGAATATGGTAACATGGCTAAGAAATTTCAGCAAATTCCAATGCACAGTTTCCAAGAAATCGACCTTCATCACCTTCAGCCATTTTTAATTTTTCTCATGATTCATGCATCCATTGGCCAAGATTTGTTTATGGGGACCTGCATAATGATGATGGAAACATGCTCATAAAATTTCAGGTCAATCCATTCTACCATTTGGGTTGCCTTTAAAAATAAAAAAAATAAAAAAAAATCAAAGGGGCATACAAGCTGCCTACCTCACCTGCCACTCCATGACCACACCTTCCATTCATTCCAATACCCGTTCACCCTTAGAGCAAAGGAAGGATGCAAAAATTCAAGAAAATGGCAAGTACAGGACACCCTGTAGTTTTCCTGTAGCAGCCTGCACATGAACAAGAAGAGAACCCATCAGCTAAATAAGGTAAAAAAAAAGGGCAGTCAAGAAGATGTACCTGAGCCATGAGCAACACAACAACATCAATTTAGCAACAACATGCATGTCTCTCCAACAACTAGCAAGTATGTACAAGTATGCAATATTCTTGACATCTTCTCTTGAGAAAATTATAGTTAGAAATTTGTTGTTAATGCATGAGAGATGAGGTTTTATAAGCTAAGGATGGGTCAACAACGTTGACCATCTTCAACTAGTTAATTTTAGCTCACTCATTCACTCATGCAATGTGGAAAAGTCAAATTATGAAGGGTGATGATTTCTAGGAATGGGGAAAGAAGAAATTTTTGCAAAGGCCAAGTCACCACAACACTCCAAACCCTCCATCCACTTCATATTCACTATCTATCCATCGTTCATCCATCCCATTTCATAATTTCAAGAACAAACCCTACACTCCGTCTCATCTTGAAAATTTGGTGAAAAAAAAATATCCTCTCCATTTTCACAAACCTACACTACTCCTTTCGAGCCCTAGGATCATCCTCCAAACCCTCTACATCATTTCTCATCACTCCCATACAGTTAAAAGACTCTGAAAGAGAAGGAATGGTTGCTACAGGAAGACAAAATGCTGCTACAAGAAGGAAGGAAAGAAAAAATTGTGCTAAAACCCAAAATGGCAGTGCCTAAGAGATACCTAATCAAAATAGAGAAATCCAAGGCCATTAAGAAATAACCTAGGCCACAAAAGAGAAGAAGAAGGTAACAAAAGGAAATAAGGCTTTCACCATAAAAACAGAAGTCAAACTATAGTGATTAAAAGTGGTTTTCCAAAAGGTCTCTAATCTCTTTCTAGCTTTTGTCCAAGGCCTAAAATATGTTCTAGAAATGGGATAAAGGCATGGAAGTCAAGTTGAGGGCCTAACCTAGGCTCAGAATATCCTTTATGCTGAAAGCAAGTTTCTTGTAGTTTTAATAGGGTTTCTTGTAGGTTTCATAGGAATTACTACAGAATTTCCTAGTTCTCATCTAAAAACATTTTCAAGCTTTTAGAGGTGTCAAAATAGTGGAACAAGGTAGCATAAGGTTGATAAGGATGTGGAATACCTTGCCAAACTGAAAAGAAATTCAAGAACCCATATTGAATAAGGGGAAGAAGGCAAGCTAATGGTGTCAATAAATAGTAATTTTTCTATGCACAAATAGATTTTTGGGCTTGTCCTTGTAGAACTTACAACCAAGATTTTTAAGAGAAAGGACTGAGGAATGCACAAGAGAGAGGCCACCAGGGCCATGAATGAGACACAATGATGTCACTAAGTTTCTCAAAGGATGAGCAACACTTTCAGCAGGGCGGTATGACGAGCCTCTAAATTAGACATAAATTAAGGCCCATGCCTCTAAATTAAACATAAATTATGGCCCATATAACCATGCTTCAGCACATTAAACCTCTCTTTTTGGATTAGATAATGTATTTTTAACTTTAATATGTTCATTAGGAAGGTTTGTGAATAATTGCATATTTGTGCCTAACATTATTTATTTTTGTGGAATATTACGAGAATATTGGGCATATTATGAAATTTTGGAGGAGGAGATAATTTAGGGACTTGGTCGCTACTATAGGAGGAACAATATTAAGTAATAAATAACAATATATTATGGAATTATGGCATAGATTGTGGAACTCTAATGATTGAGAAAATCTAGGAATGTGTTCTCTGTAATGTAATACAGATTCCTAGTATTCAGCAACAGATCCATTAATCAAGGGATTTTGGTGGGGAAAGATTCCTCCTTTCCTCGGGAATTATTCCTAATAATTTTGTATAAGTACCAAGTAGAAATTTTCCTCTAGGAGTATATTTTTATTAGTCTTCTTGTGGAGAGAACTTGTATTTTTGCAGCTCCACTGTCATTTCATGCAGGGATGTAATTGTATTGATGAAAATAATGAAGATTTGTGTCATGTTTAGCTTTGAAATCTTGTTCTCCTCCATAGGAATCTAAGTTTCCTTAGGCGTGGCTATCCCAGGAGCCTCAGATCCCTTTTGTATCATTTGTTTTCCTTCTTTTCCCTTTTTATTCACATGCATCTCTTGTTTTTGTTTCTTTCTCTTTTTGTATTTAGTATTAATAATTTCTTGTTGTAGACTTGGGTTTAATGGTTGATGTAAGTTATTTTTCAGGATCACAAGCATCATTTCATCCTTGGAAAAGGTTTGGAAGGTCATAGTAATCATTGAGCTACTTGGATTAGTCTTCTTATTCCCAAATCTAGATTTCTGGAACTCCTTTGTAGCAAAGAACAATAAATTTTTGCTATTTTTTAGAGCATGCTAACAAGCTTCAATCGAGTTGGCTCCACTTCCATTAGATCAAAAAAAAATTCTATTTAATAACAAAATTTACCCCATTGTATTTCACTTGATTAGGCTAGGGATTTGATAGATTTACTAGCTCAATAGTTCTCGAATTTCCGGATTTTAGACTAGTAATTTTCCGTTATTTAATAATTATCTCCCATGTATAGATGAATTTGTTGATAGATCTAGAGAATAATGTGTGTTGTTGCAGGAGCTTCTACATTGCAGGGAGTCTTCATCTCATTCTCCTCATCCAAGCCTCATCTACCCATGTCGCCAAAATCCACTAAAATCTCATTTCGAATTCTTATTTTATAAGAAAAAATTGTCATTTCCATTGAGAAAATATACCCATCTTGAAGCCCTTGCTTGAGTTATGGGTAGTGTCCACCATGTCCATGCCTTATTCTTCCATTATCCACGTTTCCCAAGCTCCATTCCACCTTCAATACCACTTCTTAAGATTTCAACCAGTTTTTTGTAATAAAATAGGGGATGTTGTAGGAACTAATACATCGTGTACACATCTTGTAGGAAATCCTGTAGTGGCCTATTTTGAGCCCAAGTTGAGAAAAATCATCATTTAAGCTAGGATTAGGCCTCTAATTGACCTCCAAGCCATCAAAACCATTGTATGCCTCTTCCTCAACACCTGTTTCTCGTGCCAAATAACAAGAAAAGATTAGCATTTGCTGTTAGTTCCCTATAATACTAGTGATTCCCCAATTGCTATTGTTATTGTATCCCTTATTGTTATTATTGCGCCCCATAGAATCCCACTATTGTTATTTTTGTGACTTTATATTATTATTGTTAGGTCGACTTGGTTACCTTGTGACCCCTTAGACTCCTATATATAGAAAGGAGGTTTTGTCATTTGTATCATCCAAGAATTGTTCATTTGTGTAATGTAAATGAGGTTGACCCCTCAAAGAGGTTGAATTCTAAGGTGTTGATCTATATTTTCAATCTTTTTTGAGCTGGTTTCATAGCATTTGGTATTAGAGCTCTAGTTTCTAGGGTTTCGCTGCTCCAAATAGGTCATCATCGAATTTTCGCTATAACTTTTTTCTGCGATTTTTCAGAAGTGAAAACAAGAAAAAATTTGAGATGAAATCTTGCTGAAACTCGTGTCCAAATTTCAGATCCCGTCTCGCTATATTTTCAGAGATATAATATGAGGAAGTTAGGGCTTTTGTAGACTCCTGAATTACATTCCAAACAGGCACCTTGGAAAAATTGTCATAACTTTCTCCATTAGCATCAGATTGAATTTTCATAAGAAGTTACAGAAAGAGGACAGATTGCAGTTTTTTTGGGACCATTTTCAAAACCTAAGGTTGAAACAATGATCCGTGGCACGTTACAAAAGTTCACTCTAATGAACAACTCTATACTCAGGTCATCATGGGAGATTTGACATAACTCTTCATTGGAGAATCCAATCTTGATCAGACTTGCAGGGTTAGAAAGATTACTCAGAGGGTTACCGCAGGAAGCAATTTCAGACTTGGGAGATCCCAAATTATAGAGATACATCAGATTCAATATCAAGCTCCTACAAAGTGAAAAAAAGTGTGTAGTTTTTTTAAATTTTTTCATAAGCTTGGTTTGAAAAATTAGTTTGAAGGAATTCAAATGGCATAGTGAAGCATTATTATCGTTAATTGATGCCCCAAAGAAAGAAAATGGAACCACCTAGTAAGCAACCTGAAAGCTCTAGCATGACTCATGAAGAAGAGGAATAAATGCAACATGATATATTAAAATTATGAGACCAAGTGCAACAAATTTCACTCGCACAAAAAGTAACAGAAAATAAGATGTAAGGTTTAAAGAAAGACGTAGAAGCTAAGATGGATGGTTTAAAGAAAGACATGGAAGCTAAGATGGATATTTTAAAGAAAGGCGTAGAAGCTAAGATGAATGATGTGGAAGCTAAGATGGATGGTATGGAAGCTAAGATGGATGGCATGGAAGCTAAGATGGATGATTTGAAGACAGATTTGAAGACAAGCCTGGAATATTTGAAGACAGATTTGACGAAGTTTCTAGAAGAAATTCTTACTAATGGCGAAAGGGTAGTAAAGGAAACTCATGATGAGAACAAAATAAATGTTAATCATGATTTCATAGACTCTAGTGTTGGATCGAAGAACCACCATGTTCCAAAGATCGATATGAGGAAGTTTGATGGAAAGAATCCCAGAACATGGATACTACAGATGGAGAAATTTTTTGATCTCCATAATGTGAAAAACATACAAAAGGTATGGATTACAACTTTATACTTGTAACCAAATCAGTTTGTATGGTATTGATGCCTTCGCTCTCATAAAGAAATTGCCACTTGGGCTATTTTTACGGATGAAATGATAGCACATTATGAGGATACAAAAAGAAACACTTTTTTTAGCCAATTGATAAATCTCAAACAAAAGGGTTCAATGATGGAGCACATTGAGGACTTACAAAAATTGAATATAAGGGTAAAAGATATTCTAGAGGAGCATAGGATTGATGTGTTCATAGGGACTTTAAAAGATAACATCCAACATGACATTCACCTTTGGGATCCAGATTCATCGGAGAAGGCATTCAGGTTGGCAAGAAAAATGGAAAGCAAAATTATGGCAACAAGGAAGCCTATCACTCACAATCATAAAGATGGAAGTGTTGCTACCCCTAACCATCCACAACCTACAACGTTTACACCACAACAATTAGAAGAAAAAAGAGCAAAAGGGCTTTGTTACAGTTGTGATAGAAAATAAACTAAAGGTCATAAGTGTGATGAGAAGAAATTATTTTATGTAGATTGTGAAGAGGAGGAAGAAAAGGAACAAGAAACATCAAAAGAAGAGGATATACACCAAGAACAAACCCTAGAAAATGAAGAAATGAATCCGACCATATCTTGTAATGCATTGGTTGGAATTACCACTCCTCAAACTATTAGGATAGAAGGACATATTAAGAAGAAAAAGGTAATAGTGTTGATTGATTTGGGAAGTACCCATAATTTTATTCATTGTAAGATAGCCAAGGAATTGAATTGCTTCCTATATCCAGCACCAGAGTGTCAAGTGATGGTTGCAAGTGGAGGAACCATAAATTTCTCAGGAAAGTGCCATAATATCAAGCTATCCATGGGAGAATATGTATTGAATATCCCAATGCTTTCCATTCCAATGGGTGGTGTTGATGTTGTACTAGTAGTCCAATGGCTACAATCCTTGGGTACAATAGATTTTAATCTTCAAGAACTTTTCATGAAATTCTTTGCAGAAGGAAAGGAAGTTGAATTAAGGGGTATCACAGGGAAACCGGGAAAGATAATCAACTCTAACAGAATGACAAATCTTCTAAAGAAAGAACAACAAGGCATACTTTCACAATTATGTTCACTAGAGGTTCCCACATCGAAATCATCCATTTGTCCAGATCACTAAAAAGTCTTGGACAATCATTCCAAGGTATTTGAGACTCCCAAAGGTCTCCCACCTATTCATGATCATGATCATGCTGTCAATTTGATTCCAAGAAGTGTTCCTCCAAACATTAGGCCTTACAGATATCCCTATGTCCAAAAGAGAGAAATTGACTATATGGTTGCAAAAATGCTAGAGGTTGGTATAATTCAACCTAGTCAAAGTTCTTTCTCTGCTTCAGTAGCATTGGTTCACAAGAAGGATGGATCATGGTGCATGTCTCCAGATTATAGGGAGCTCAATAAGCTCACTATTAAAGATAAATTTCCCATTCCTATCATTGATGAATTATTGGATGAATTGCATGGATCAATTTACTTCACCAAGTTGGATCTTCCTTCAGGATATCATCAAATCAGAATGAAGGCTAAAGACATTGCAAAAAAAATATTTAGAACTCATGAGGGTCATTATGAAATTTTGGTCATGCCTTTTGTCCTTACTAATGCACCTTCTACATTTCAAGGTTTGATAAATTCCATTTTCAAACCCTTCCTTAGAAAATTTGTGTTAGTATTTTTTGATGATATACTAATCTACAGTAAGTCTTGGAAGGATCATGTCCAACATGTTGACATGGTGCTCAAACTATTAGAGGAGAAGCAATTATATGCAAAAATCTCCAAATGTTTCTTTGGAGTACAAGAGGTGGAATATCTGGGTCATATTGTATCTCATGAAGGTATTAAGGTAGACCCTAGCAAAATTAAAACCATTAAGGAATGGAAAATCCCCACATCCATAAAGCATCTACGAGGATTTCTCGGGTTGACAGGGTATTATTGCAAGTTTGTTAAGAATTATGGGAGAATAACAGCACCTCTAACAACATTATTGAATAAAGATGCATTCTCATGGACTCCAGAAGCGACAAAGCCCTTTGAACATCTTAAAGAGGTAATGTGCCAAGCACAAGTATTAGCTACACCAGACTTCACAAAAACCTTTATTCTGGAATGTAATGCCTCAGGAAATGGAATTGGTGTTGTTTTAATGCAAGAAGAAATACCAATTGCTTTTGAAAGTCATCCAATCAAAGGAAAGTATTTACACAAAGCTATTTATGAGAAGGAAATGCTGACAATAATACATGCACTTAAGAAATGGCAACCCTACCTAATGGGAAGATAATTCAAGGTAAAAATAGATCATGATAGTCTTAAATACTTTTTAGAACAATGATTATTTTTAGAAGAGCATCAAAAATGGTCACAAAGATTTTGGGCTATGACTTTGAAATCATCTAAAAAAAGGGAATAAAATGTTGTGGAAGATGCACTCTCAAGAAAGGTTGATGATGTCGAAGCATTTCTTTGTGCCATTTCTATTATCCAACCAGATTGGATAAACGGAGCAAGGGATGAATGGAAGAATGACAAGGAAGTGTGGGCACTCATTCAAAAGATACAACAAGATCCCAGTACATGTGATACATTTAACTGGAAAAATGATTCGCTATGGTACAAGGATCGGTTATACCTATGTAAAAATTCCCAACTCAAACAAAAGATACTTAGGGAGTTGCACACCTCTCCCTTAGGAGGGAACTCAAGATTTCTAAAAACCTACCACAAGGTAAAGAAGGATTGTTTTTGGTATGAACTTAAATAGGATATTCAAAAGTTTGTGGCGGAACATTTAGTTTGCCAAAAAAATAAAGTTGAAACAATTAATACCTCGAGACTATTACAACCTTTATTGATTCCAAGCCAACATTGGGAGGAGGTTTCAATGGATTTTATCACAGGTTTACCCAAGTCTGAAGGAAAGAGTGTTATCATGTTGGTAGTTGACAGAATTATCTCATGCATTATCTCATTCATTTAAAGCGAGTACAATTTCTACTACATTTATGGAAACAATTCAAAAGCTACATGGAAACCCAAAGATTGTTGTAAGTGACAGAGATCCCATTTTCACTGGAAATTTTTGGACAAAATTATTTTCTTGTTTTGGTCCTCATTTAGCTCATAGCTCATCTTATCATCCTCAATCTGATGGGAAAACTGAGATAGTAAACAAATGTTTGGAAGGATATCTTCGTTGTTTGTATCTGATAAACAGACACAATGAGTCAAATGGTTTCCTTTGGCTGAATGGTGGTATAACACTTCCTTCCATATTGCAACAAAAATGACCCCATTTATGGCACTTTATGGATATCATCCACCATCCATCACATCATATTTAAGAGAAAATTCTAAGGTTCAAGCAATGGAAGATGACATCAAGCATCATCAACAATTTCTCCAGTTCTTAGAGGATAACCTCACCTTGGCACAGAATAGAATGAAACAGTAGGCAGATCAACATCGCAGTGAAAGAAGTTTTGATGTAGGTGATTGGGTATTCCTACAGCTACAACCATATAAACAAATGTCCCTCAAGCAAGCTAAGAAGGATAATAAATTATCACCAAAGTATTATGTTTTGTACAAGGTGTTGCAAAAGATAGGTACTATGGCATACAAATTGGAGCTTCTTGTAGCTTCCCGAGTGCACCCAGTTTTCCATGTTTCATGCTTAAAGAAGTTTATAGATGACAAGGTTCCAGTTCAAACAATATTGCCAGAACTTGATGAGGAAGGAAACATCATATTGGAACCTGAAGCAGTGAAAGAAACAATAACTTGACAGCTACAAAATCGATCAATTTCAGAGTATCTCATCAAGAGGAAGAACTTACCCGTTGAATATTCCACATGGAAGGATGAGAATTTTATACAGAAGCATCCAGAACTACTCAAGCATTGAGGAAAACACTTTTTTGAAGGAGAGGGGCGTCTTAGGTCCCTATAATACTAGTGATTCCCCCATTACTATTGTCATTGTATCCCTTATTGTTATTACTGTGCCCCATAGAATCCCACTATTTTTATTTTTGTGCCTTTATATTATTATTGTTAGGTTGGCTTGGTTATATTGTGACCCCTTAGACTCCTATATATAGAAAGGAGGTTTCTTCATTTGTATCATCGAAGAATTGTTCATTTGTGTAATATAAAGGAGGTTTCCCCCTAGAAGAGGCTGAATTCTAAGGTGTTGATCTATCTTTCCTATCTTTTGTGAACTGGTTTCATAACATTTGCTTTTATAAAATTAAGATATAAAGAAAAATAGTTCTTTTTATTTCTTAATTAGTACATGCATGCAACAGTTAATACTTCCTAAATCAGATTCCATGCTTAGTTAGTTTAAATCATCACATGTGATAAATAGGTTTAAGTGAGGTTTCTTTTACATTTAGTTCATGATCTTTATGCAATTAGAATATGTTTCTTTCCTTGTACTTTATTTCTTGCAATAGGTTAGGGTTTCCATTTTGAGTAGTTCATTTTTTGCAATTAGTTTAGGATTTGACTTTAGTACATGCACTCCATTACATCATGACAGCAAAGGAAGTACACATTGTATGATGCACATATAGTGCCGATACCTCTTAAGTTTGTACGAACGACGGGTTGATAATTAAAGTCGGTAGCCTTAGGAGTTGTAGCATTCTTGTTGCAATACCAAGGCTCATCAAAGACAACACAGGATATGGTAAAGAATGATGCAATCCACAGATGGGATAAAAGGGAAAAGGATGCATTTTCCTATATTAAGAAATCCATTACAGAAGCACCCGCTTTATACAACCCATATTTCAACAAATATTTCATGCTCTACACTTTCACTTCTAACACTTCCCTTGTCATTGTGCTTATGAAAAAGGATGATCAAAGCAATGAGCAGTCGATATCTTTCATGAATGCGAGCCTCCAGGGACCTCAACTCAACTATCGTGCCATTGAAAAGTAGGAATACACATTTTATAAGGATGTGAAATAGTTTGAACCCTATCTCTTAAAAAAACATTGTATCATGTTTATTCTGCACCTAGCAGTCAGATCATTATTTGTTCAACAAGATTTGGGTGAAAGAGGATCGAATTGGATGACTAATTTATAGTAGTACGATATGTAGTTCAAACTATTTCATACAATCAAGGGCCATGGTCTTTGTTCACTAGTAGCAGAAGAGGTGGATGCAAACGAAGAAGATATTTTTGAATGGGATCACAAGATTGAAATGTACAATGTTAAGCAAGCTCCTCCCACTACCATTGCAAACTTTTAGTACACAGATGTGTGCCAATACCTTGAGCATGACACTATACCCTCCCATTTATCGACGTGGAAGAAGAGGGCACTCAGAGTTAAAGAATTATCTTATCAGTTGGTGCATGGGGTAATCTTCAAAATGCATCATAATGGAGTATTGCTAAAGTGCCTAGAAGCACACGATTATGAGAAAGTATTATGTGATCTCCATGATGGACCAGGAAAGGGATACTTTGAGGGTAATACTATTGTGCATAAGGCTATGGGAGCCAGTTTCTATTGGCCTAAATTATTCAAGGATTCCCATGCTTATTCCTGCAAGTGTCTAGTCTGTAAAAGGTGTGACAGCCAAAGTAAGAAGTCAACCACCCCATTATAGCATATTACAGTGGAAGAACCTTTTCAACATTGAGGCTTGGATGTCATTGGAGAATTATTTCTGCATTTTTCAAAGAAACACCACTATATTCTCACTACTACAAAATACTTCACGCCGTGGACCGAAGTAGTTCCGCTCGAACATGTGAATGATCAGGAAGTAATCAACTTCCATAGGTAGAATATCATTTCTAGGTTTGGCATTCCAACTTAACTTATTTTTTATAATGCAACATATTTTTCATCGTTAAAATTATATGATTTTTCATTAGAAAATGGATTTTTACTGAAACATTTAGCTAATTAATATCTACAGGGGAAATGTATTTTTGAGTTCCCAAATAAGAACCATATCCATATCATAAAAAATACCATCTTCTCGGAACATAGGAACTAGCACTTTGCTTTACTAAATTCATTATGGTTTGACTGAGTCATGCTAAATCCCTCTGTGAACAACTCTCCTTACTTTCTAGTGTATGAAAAAGAAGTCATCCTTCCTCCCATCATCTACTTTCCTGCTCTCCAACTTTTACAAGAACCCCAAGGAAAGCCATGGTTATTAGTTTAGCGTAGGACAAACACTCTTCACAATATACAGGAAGAAAGGCTGAAAGAAAAAGAAAAAAATTCCCTTCACCATAGTCATATCAAGAGGTGTTTTAGCAAGAAGCCTACAGGGAAACACAATAAGTTTCAATCATTGTTGATTGGACCATTTTCTGTTCATGAAAATATTGGCTAACACACATATCATGTACAATTACTAGATAGGAAGATTGGCTGTCTCCCCGTTAATGGCCAAGACTTAAAACACTATTTTCAATTATGATCTGGTGTTGTGACCTACATTATGTACATAAGTTTTTTTTTTTTTTTTTCCTCATGTAAATAAATGTTGCATGTCAACTTGTTTTGTAGCTTCTTTTTGTGTGGTTGAATTAAAAGATAGTCTTGTGACACTTCAATATTTAGCTAACCTTTGGTCCATTTTCCTTGTGTTGTTTATATCCTTTGGTTGATGAAGTTCTGACATAAAACAAAATCCTTTTGTAAGGAGAGTTTTTCTCAAACCATGAACCTATTTCTATTTAGGAAAGCTTATGCCCACACTTGGCTCTTATGTCTAGTGTCTTCATGCTTATCCAATTAGTAGAAAAGGAGAAGGGAAAAATATAAATGAGCAAAACTAAATCATATGTCTCTATATGATTCTCTGAAGGAACAACCTCTCCTCCTCTTAATAAGTCAATATCCCTCTTCCGCCCATAAAATGAATAAGTGCCAATGCATAGTCCTATAAAATAAATAAATAAAGGAAAAAAAAGAGAAAGCCTTCCTGTGCAGAGAGGTGAAGCAAGCAACTCCATCAGGGTACTATCCAGGCTCACTAGTAGTAGAGAAATGTTTATGTTCCTGTAGTGACTCCACCAAGGTACTATCTAGGAAACCTAGCAGCGAAGAAACACCAGAGATGAAAATCATACTTTGAAAATCGGAAGCTCGTGAGCTTCACCACCCTTGCCAACTCAAAACATTTCTCGCTGAATCTTATGCTATGCTCAACTGAGAAAGGTATAAATGGGACCATGTTTATTCACGAGATAAGTGGGGAGATTAAATTAATCTACACAATCGAAGAACCAAGACACTGCATAGAAGAGTTAACAAAGGCAGAGAAGTTGGAATTCTACCAGTGCATCGCAAAGTGTTTTTGCTACTAAAACACCCTCCCAAATTTTTTGCTACACCCAATTTCAAAGCCTTCTTTGGTATTTTACATTATCATCACAGACATTGAAACTCATTCCATGTGTTTTCTTGCAGTTCTTTGGTGCCTTTTGCAATATAAGCAAAATGTTGTCTTTTCGCATGTTAGTTGTCGCATAACGTGCTGAAGCATATTATAGTGGTCTCAAGGGGCTATCATTTGTTAGATTGAGGGGGATTGGACCCAGGTTCAGAGTTAGATGTGATAACCAAAAAAACCCTACACTATTTTCCCTTTTAGCAACAACTCGCGTAGCGCAGGCTACAGTCTCACCTGAGGTAGTATTGGGGGATGCTAGAACTAGGTTTATACATCTAAAGGACTATGTGGCATGTTTCTATTAAACTTAGGGATTTATATCGACCATCGCAGACCCTAACCCTAAAAACCTGGAAATTACAACAACTAATAGTTAACAGATTTAACCCCTTTTCCGATTGTGCTAAACATTCGTAACATCATGCAAAATAAACATATCTACTCCTTCACACATCTATTAGGTACTTTTCATGATTAATTGCATTTGATAGATCAAAACATATAGTAAATCCATAGATATGAAATGATATACAGATACACAGATAATTCTTCAGAACATCCTTTATTATGCTTAAATTTTCTATTACAAACTCTTCCAACAGTGTGCACACAGTTGTAGGGGCTCATGCACTCAGCTACAGACTTACCAAGGTCTTCGTGCAGACAGCTGTAGGAGCCTTTCCCTTTGCCCAAGTATAGAATAGACAAAACAGACCCAAAACATGCCCATCTATGCTCGTCGTTATCTCTCTATGACTCTTCGATGACTCCTTTTTATATGATACTTGATTACAATACCATGGTCCATGAACCATGGGCGGGTCATAAAACAACTTAACTCTTAACAAACTAAGGGGCTTTGACCTTCCTAGAGCCCCTTTGATTCCTATCAACCTGCGCTACTCACGCTCTGCTCCTCAAAATGCGGAGATTTTACAATAATTGACAAAAATTTACAAAATTTGACCCTAGGGGAACCCATCCCAATAGGCCCCCAACACAAATTCGTGACTCGTCTCGAGTCACTCTACTGGTGTTGCCTTAATATTTGCATGTAGACTACTGAACTTTGTCTTCAATACTTGAAGATATGTTGTTCCCTGCCCAAAAACCTATTGAACCTCTTTGACCAATTTCTATGTAGTGGGACCTTCAACAACAAGGCCCATGGTTCTCTGTGTTTGTTGTAGAGCCTTCAACTTGCTCTAAACTATCTGTGATAGCTAGCTTGGTTCATTGGCCCAGGGCTACGTTCTTAAGGATATGATGGAGGACTTCCGATGCAACTCATCAATTTTGGTCTGGATGAACTTCCCCTCCTCCAGTCTGGTGAAGCTCTGCACTGGTGCTAAGGTCCATGTTGTTGCTCTGATCTCATCAAATTGCAGTTGTTTATCACAGATGTCTAATTCAATTTTCTATAAGTGTGGAGCCTCTTGTAGTGAGGTCCACATCTCCATTGTCTGTTCAAACAATTGGTTGCAATCTTTGACTGCAGCTTCTAGAGTAGTCATATCCTCTTTAATAGGAGCATCACACTGCTATTTAACTTCCAGAGGAGCAGTTGGTTGTAGCTCAAGTTGGAGGTCAGATATATACAACTACATATCAAAGCATACTTTTATAATTTCCTCCTTTGAATCCTTCACCATAGCGACTAACTTCATAATTTTCTCTTTCGATTCTACTTCTGCTAGAATTTGGAGCTCAGGGAGCTCGCTACATACTTATGTAAGGGTGGTCTCTAGCTACTGATTCTGTTGTATTAGCTCATTGTAGTCCTAGAGGGCCTATGCTTTCTCTTCAAAAAAATTTTAATTGTTAGTTTTGGCCTCATCAATAATCAACAGTGTTCGCTTCTCCCAAATGCGGAGCTCATCTGAAACTCCTCGATGCAGCTCATGTAAAGTCTAGATTGGTAATGTTGCAAGGTTGATAGTCAAGTTCTTCCAATACTATGCCCACTCCTGATCTTCGATTGTCTCAAACTAGAGAGAGCCCCCTAGTAGTGTTACTGGGTGAAGCTTGGACATGATTTCCACTGCACTAATGCTCGACATGCTCACTTGCCCCACACTTGCTTGTCCCATGCCCACTTGAATTACCCCTATGTGGACTTGCAACTCCTTTAGGACCTGTTATACTTTCTCCAATATCTTGTGGTACTGGTCCTCAATGTGTCCCTAGATAGTCTTAGTGGAATTGCAGACAACATCCCCTATCTCATTAAGGTCCCCTCTGTGAGGACCAATGGTGTCGCACTTGGAGAATTGTCAGACTTATGCTTCTTGCGAGGTCCTGTGAAACTTTGCTTCTACCTATTTTTGACCCTGAAGGGGGACTCCAAGTATGTGCCCCCTTCCTCCTCACCTTTAGTCTCAACATCAACATCGGTGCACTTTGTTTTAGGTCCATCGATGCCAATACTGACCTGCGACGTGGTTGCATTTTTCTCCTTTGGTGTTTCCTTTTCTTTTGTAGAAACGTTCTCTTTCAGTTCTTCCTTCTCGTTCGTAGAAACATTCTCTTTCAGTGCTTCCTTCTCTTTAGCAGAATCCTTTTCTTTCTTCACTACCTTCTCTTTCTGCATGACCTTTTATTTTGCAGAATCCTTCTATGCTTCTTTCTCCTTAGCTTTCTCAGTTGTTGTCGTGGCTGCGATTTTCCTTGTTTCGCATTTTACAACCTTACTTGTTTCTAAACCTGCATCAGATGGGGTGAGCCATTCTCTCGACCATTTGCCAATGACCCCCTTAATGTCATATTCTACGACTAAGTATGGAAACTTATGCCATGTGTGCATGGCATCCTTCTTGGCGCGGATAGATAGATTATGAAAATCTTTCTTGAAATATGCAATATTAGCATGCTGCGAATGTAAGCTAGGTGAGAAATGCAGTAGTTGGTTGATCACCGTCCTCAATTCCAACTCAAACAAGACCAAGAAGATATTTGTTTCCTTGATGCGTTCAAGATCCTTCATCGCCCATAGTGAGGAGAATTTCATAGCCTTGCACAAGTCTAGATCATATGTCCGGAACTAGCTCTCCTTAGGCGTCCTCCATGCCACCAGCGTGATCAACAGTAGTAATCATGTGTAGTGAAATGTTTTTTCGTCATCCCAGCCTTCACGACAATGCTCCAAGAACTAATGAAATAAATACTTGGCCCAATTGTATTGGACCCCTTTGTTTCACTACACAACCAAAAATACTACTGATGTCGAAAATTCATCAACACAAGTAGAAAATTGCACAACGCTATCTGATATGGAACTAATGACATAGCTGCATGACTTCTTCACCAACCTAAAGTCACTCTTCATCTTGTCTTTCAGCTTCTTCTCCTACGATTTCCCCACAAAAGCATCTGCGACGCTCACACCCTGAAAAGGCAACAAGGTTATTCGATGGATAAACATGTTGGTAACTAGAATCAGCCCTCCCAACCAAAGGCACCCATTGTGAACCAACATCAATAATTGTCACAAAGAGACAATGTTTATGTTACTGTGGCTAAAATGTGGCACCCACGACATGTTAAGCAACCCCACGCACTCAATTTTGGTTGCCCACTTCATTGGCTCAAGCTGTGTAACAACTAAATCCTTATAGTAAACTCAATTCAAGTATTTGCTGGGTTCCAACTGTGGGAACTTCGAGTGATCACCAAGATCCCAGTCTTCCATTTTCAAAAATGGTACCCAAGCCAACAAATCAACCTCAAAAGGTATGTCCTCTAGTAGCAATGGTGTGGAGACCTGAAATTTTTCCGAGTTTGGGTCCTTAGTCACTTTGGCAGTGGGTTTTCTAGGGGGCACATAAGGTCGTAGCTAAGTAATTGGCACTGCTTCCTCTTCATCAATATCTCAATCCCTATATTCAAATCTTCCTCATCCAAGTCCAAGGGTTCCGTTGGGTGCTTGATTTTAATAATCCAACCCTTTTTTCTAACTTCTATTGGATTTTTGTGTGGAAATTTCAACATCGGTGCTTGTTCTGGCTTGTTCTGCTTCTTCTCTCCTGTCGTGGAGGCAGTACGTTTAGGCCTTGACGAACTAGGCACTGTTGTAGGTACCAGTTGCATTGCAGTCATTCTCTCCTATAACATTTCCTTCTTCCACTCAAGTAAATTTGCCTCCCACCCAAAACCTTGCTGTGAAAACTTCTCTTGAATCTCTTTCCAATCCCCTCAAGACATGCAACAATTGTCTTGGCACAAACTAAGGCGCAAAAGCTCAAAAAAATTTCTTTGCAAGCAAAGTGTTCAAATGTGGAGCGAGATGTTGTATTTATAACCAATTTTGAATTCAAATCCATTCGCTCCATCTAGATCTTCATCATTAATGCACTTTTGGCAGTAGATTTCCAAAGATATACTCCTTGAATTCTCAGCACCCACTCTCTTTAATGAAAAAATAACCATCCAATCATCTACATTTATCCCAATGGTGACCTTTTTGCGAGGCTGTATGGGGTCAACCCATCATGCTAGTGTAACTCCTTTGTTGCAACTCCACTCTAAGCCTTTCCCCTATTCGTCATGCAATCGATTCACTTCACCAAATTGTCCTTTTGGAAGGGTATTTAATAGTCGCGTACTTCCTTGCAACTTCCTGAAGTACTAAGACTGTCTTGCATCCATATAGTTATTACGCAGGGGTGGGATTGCCCCTGTATAACTTTAATTGACTCCCATTGACTTTTTGAGGAAACAATTCCCTGTTCAACTTCGTGATATGAACTACACCTCCATCCATAATCTCTTTTATGATGTATGGCCCGAGCCAATGCATATAAAAATTTCCTTGAAACTTTGTAAACTTGTTATCATACAGTAACAATAAAATCTCCAATTTTAAAGGTGTGTTACTTAATGTGGCAATCATGCCACGCATTTTCGCGAGCCTTGGACACTTACTGATGAAAACTTGCCAAGAAGTGATATTATTCCAACTCAACTATCTATGCGAGGCATTCCTCCATGATATTCCGATTAACAATTTATGTGACTACAGGAATCCACAAACTGGGCACGATGTACTCTAGTGGAATCACGATCTCTTTTCCATAAACAGGTAGTTCTATACACCCATAGAACAGTTGGTATGCACACATCCCAATTGTTTCTATTTGCATTACAAATATTTGTCAAAGCACTTTCCAAGATTTTATTAAAGGCTTCCACTGTACCATTTGCTTGAGGATGATACATCTAGAATTCTTCCAGTAGAGCAGCAATTGTTTCATTTAAGAAGTGCAAATGCCTATCACTCATAAACATCTTAGAGCAACCAAATAGAGACAAAATGTATTCAAATATGAACTTCGTAGCTATAGCCGTGATGCAATCATTCATGAGTTGCACCTTAGTCCAACTAGTTAAGTATTTTATGGCTTTGATGATTTATCTTGCTCTTGTCTTCTTTCCTAGTAGTTGAATCGGTCCCACAAATTTTATTCCCCATTTATCGAATGCCTATAACGGCAGTTGCGGGTTGAGAGGAAATCCATCCCTTCGCAGCGGCCTCCCCATTCTCTAACATACATCACATGCACAATAATATTCCTTGGAATCCTTGTGCACAGTTGGCCACTATAGCCCAGGTCGTAGGATCTTCTGCTCAGTTGCTCTTACCGCATAATGTCTTCCAGCCACTCCTTCATGTGCTTCAGCGAGGATACTGTGGCGTTCATAATCTAGGACATACCTATGCAAAAATTCATCTGAGCCATTTTATATAGGTGTCCTGCAATGACAAAAAAATCGACAGCCTTGACCACCAATTATTTCTTTTGTTTTGTCGTATACCCTTGAGGATCTGTACTCGTAGACAAGAATTGGATTATGTCTGCAAAATGTTCATTTGCGATGCACACAACAAAGAGTTGTGCATCAGGAAATCCTTCATCAACACTTGTAGGTTCCCTGCCATTCTCAATCCGCAAAAGGTGATCTGTTCCAACATTTCATTTCCTTGGCTTCACAACTACCTCAAAGTCATGCTCCTGAAATAGCAGTAACCACCTACAAATCCCACCCCCCCCCAACATAGGATTGCTGACCAGGTACTTCAAAGTAGAACAGTCAGAGAACGTTGTTCGAAACAAGTCCTGATATTCCCATAATAACTTTGTGACTTTGTCAACTATGTCCTCATCCCAATAATCACCTATATTTGTGAACTTCGGCTGCACATTCCACCCAATGTTTACTTGCTTAGTTTTCATTGTTTTTGAGATGCCAGGAATTTATACCTTAGGCTTGACAACTTCGTGTTGTCCCTCTGATTCAGGGATACTGATATTCCTGGGATCTTTCTCACCCTCTTCTATGGTAACATTATGGCATTCCAGAGCATGGTTCAGGTGCGTAATCCATTCTGGTTGTACCCATGTGACAGGTTCTATAGGAATTCTGAATGTTGCAGCCTTGATTTCCTGTAATGCTTCAACAATACACTCAAATCCATCCTCTAAACTAAATGTTAACAGAAAACTTTCCTTCAAAACATCCCACTCCGTGGTTCCATGTCGCAACTCTATTTCTAAATACCAGTCCATTGAGATAGTATCCAAAATGTGGCAAAATATGTGTACCCATTCAGGATGTGGTTCCTCACCCCATGCCATTAGGGGAGGTTTGAGGTCTAAAATGGGCCTCCTAAGGAAATTATAAAATAATAGTGGAAATAAAAAACAAGATTAGATTACATCATCTAATTTTAGAGGGAGAAAAGAAAAAACTATTTTTTCAACTCTCCCTATGGGTTTAATCAAATTTCGAGCAAAAAAACTCATTGGATGCAGAATCTGATTCCTCATCCATGGAGTACCCATGGTGCATACATTCGATGGACCCTACTACACGAAAGTATGCAACATGAGTACTCCTTAGATGATGAATTAAATTTTGCATCCAATGAGTACTCCCACTCGAAATTTGAGTAAAACCTTAAGGAGATAAGTTGAAAATACAAGTTTAAATGGTAGTTTCATTATTTTATTTTTTTTAATATTTTTACTTTTTTTCTCCAAAAAAGGTGAATCATCCCCCATGGTTGACATCATCATCTTGAATCCTGTTAGTTCTTATAAATTTTATTTTGGTTGTACATTTTTCATAGGAGGCCCAGTTTAGACCTTAAAAGTCCCCTAATGTTTTGTCCATTGAGCTAGATGCTCGCGTTGATCGTCTTTTCCTGTATATTTTTCCGTAATGCGAGTATTGGCATATCCAAACTGTAGCTTCATTATCCTTCAATACTCCTTCCAATCTGCAAAAATGTTCTTATGTGTACCCCACCATTTGGTAGGCGTAGCTCTTAGTGCGATCTCTAATCCTTGGAACTAATGCTCCTCTGGGAGATCTCTTTTAAATTTATCCAAAAATTAATTTACATCTTCTAAGACTTCATAATACAGTAAATTGTGTACCTCAAGCTGCTCATCTGAATCCGAGTTGCATGAGTTGTCCTTCTCCCAAGTAATTCGCCCATCCACTGTAGTGTTGGTCCAATCCTCATCCCACGCAATAAGCTTATAGATCTTCTCAATATCATCATCATAGTAATCTCTAATTGGTTCAGTATATTGCGCACCCTCAGCTAGATCCAATGGAACAATGACCCTCAGTTCCTTCTTCTCAAACGTCATGTTGCGCTTCTTCAGTTTGATGATTGCATTCATATCAAATGCCCAATCAATTCCAAGCAACGCTAGGTAGGGATTATTGTCATCCACTATTTTGATTACTTCAAAATCAATTATAGTGCATGGCCCTTCAATATCGACAGTTACTCCATGTAGGCATCCCATAGGAATATTCTTCTTGTTAGGTTCCTATACCAATAGGTTTCATTTTTCATGATTGATAGTGGAAGTGCCAAATATGTTCATCTTTGATGCTACAAAGGTTCCATATTTTCCATGCAGATACACAGAATTAAAAAAAATTGTGAAGAGGGTATGCCCTAAAAGAATTATCAAAGGGCAAAAAGAGTAAATTGGTCAGAAAGAAAAATAAAAAGGAACCCCAAAGAATGACCAGGAAAGTGGCCACTCAAAATGCCACTACTATCTTATTTGCAATTCCACAATGTGCAAATATTGTTGTTTATCACTGGATGGGTGGCCCAATAGTTCAATCTGGACCATGCCATGTTTAAATTGATGTTGTAGAATAGCGAAAGAATGTTTGTCCAAACATCTTAAGCTTGGCAGATGAGTAGCTAGGTAGAGAAGTTAAGGAGCCCAACTGCTTAATCTGGGCACTTGGAAGAAATAAGGGTACATTTAGATAGGAAGGCAATCAAAAGAAAAGAGGACAATCAGGGTTTGAAAGTCTAAGTGCACCCATTCAAAAGGAAGAAAAAATGTTAGGTGTATTAGGCTGGGTAGGTAGTTTGAGGTTGCAGAAGCAAGGTTTTGATCACGTGACGTATTATCCAATCAGAGCTCATCTCATCAATGACAGAAATGTCAAAGCAGTGGTTTAATGGCAGAACTATGGAAGCATGTCTAACTCTCTTTCACCCCCCCGCCAAAGTTTCTTACTAATACCCCCTTGAGGACCTTGGCATCTGCCCAACTAGTCCTGTTTTCACTTCATTCTTGAGAGATATCAAGTCAAGTTTTGGCTTTCTTTAATAAAAAGAAGCCACATTTCTTGTGTAAAATCACTCCTCCACATTCCTTTCACTTCTGATGTCTAAGTTTCAGTTTGTAAACTTAGCCTCTCCCCTACTCTTTCACCTCACAAACTCATATTAACTTCTAATTTTATTATGTAGCTCCCTAAACTATGTTCCCACCCCTATTTTTACAAAAAATCATATAAAAAACCACAAAAAAATACTAAATATCCTACCCTAAAGCACTATATCTTTGTAACATAGTTTTGGGAAATAATAGTCCATTTGGGACTATTATGAACCCTTCTGCATCCTAACCCTGGGATTAATCTAACCTCTGGTTAGGTTAATAGCCTATACCTGCTCCTCTACCCATCAAAACCTTATAGTTCTGCCCCTCCGCAGTCATTTTCCTAAGGTTTAGTGTTTAAATGTTTTAATTAAACATTAAACTATTGTTTCCCCCCGCATAAACCCAACCCATAAACCCGCGTTAACCAAAGTTTTTCACCCAACATGGCGCATTATTATTTTAATATTTGGGCGGGTCCCGCGCCTAATGGTCTGTCGCCTCGCCCACCCCGTCCGCCGTCTGATTCCCCACACCACAGATCAACGGTGGGCGGTCGTTCTTGCTCCCCGATCTGCCGGAGGATAACATCTGGGGGATGGGCAGTTTCCCTGCTGTACCCCCGCTACGTGTCGTCCTCCCGGCGTGTTCGGAGGCCCCTCCCCCAATACCGCCTATGCTGAAAAGTGGTGCGGGAGGAAACCGGAAACCACTCTCCGCCCCTGATGCCAGCACCACGTCACCGCTCACGTCACCTCTGCGTCCCCGCTGCTGCTCCGTGTCACTGCCACTTCATCCACCTGCGTCCCCACCCTGTCACCGTGTCCTATGCCACGTCGTCACCCCACTAGCTGCCACGTCACCCTGCCGTACCCGAGACCCGCTAATGATGTCATGCTGACATCATCGCAAAAAAGTGCCAAATATGCCAAATTTTTATTAAAAACACGCGTTTCGACCGTTTTTTAGTCATTTTCACTAGTCGTGTGGGAGAGCTGCTTGAGCCGTTTTTCATCTGTTTGCATCCAGAATTTAAATTCGACCAATTGCATCGTTGCTGTCTCCAAATTCGCCGCCATTATTCACCATTGCACCAGTCCAGTTGCCCTCGGCGCCATTTTAACCAGGTATTTGCCCAATTTCGCCTGTTTGCCCCTGTTCTTGCCATTTTTCTCCATTTTACATGCTTAAAACCTGCCAATTCCTAAATTCAAATCACTCATATGCCTAAATATTGCCCAAACTCACTCATTACTCTCCCCCGTTAGAAGAAAACCTTGCCAACCCCCGTCCATTCACAAATTCACCGTGGAAAACCATTTTAAAGCTCGGGTTCCCGACAAAATTCAATAACAGCTCGGCATTATCCTTTTCTGCCACATTCCACTCAAAAAACTTAAGTAATTGGGCTGAAAATTATCCCCTTTCCCCTCTGCATTTTTCCCACAGTCTTTTAATCCACAGAATTCATCAAGGAGAAGAGAAACTGGTCTGAAAACTCTGCAAAATTTGTCTCTTTCATCATAGTTTTAGACAGTCAAGACTATTGTCACATTTAAGCTCAGTCCCCAGTTCCTTTGCTAATCCTCACAAGCAAGTTTGTTCAACCAGTTGTTGCCTTAATCTTTATTTCAAGCATAAGCTCAGAAAATTTCAGAATGGCCACTCCAACAGCTCTAAACATCACTCCTATGAATCCACCAAACAAAGAGCTTGAAGCCATGCCCCTAGCTGATAAAGATTACCTCATTCAAGATTTGGTTGGGGACAGGAACCACTTGCAAACCTTCTGCCAGTTGAGAAACAGCTTTTTGAGCAACTGTGACATGTATGGCATATGGGAGTCTAATTTACCTTTTTACTTCCTCCCCTCTGTTAATATTTTTCCTGAGATTATCCGTCTGTGTGCTGAGAACTATGAGCCAACTCAGAGAGCTGTCAAGTCTCCATCTGGGAGCATACTTTTTCATATTACCCCTAACTCTATGAACCAGATGTTAAAATTCAAACAGACCGAGCTATTTTTTCCTTTCTCTATGAACTACTTGCTGGATGAAGGCTCCAAGCTCTCCAGCTCTGCGATTGCAAGAATTGCCAAGACATTAATGAGGGCAGACCGCCAACCTAATGAGCCACCTCCATTCCTATATGTCAACTTCAATGAGGTGGGCAAGCTGCTTGTAGATATGATCTCTTATGTGCTGGGTTTTAAAACAAGTGAGTACATTGATGAAACAGTGTTGGTTCTACTGTCTGCATACAGCCCAGGACAACCCCCTGTTGTCAAGTATAACTATGCCAAGTTCATAGCCAATAAAATGCATGACCAACTAGTGAAGCTGGATAGGGAGGGAATCTTTAAATATTCGTCATATATCTATCATTTATTCATGTATTACCAGTCTGAACGCTTCCAATGCCCCATCAAGAAGTTGGATTCTAAGGGTGAAAGAAGGTCTGCCATCTTTTGGTCATCAGTGTTTCATGAGGTTCAAAACTCTCCATTCTCCTATTGTGAGTTCATTGACCAATTTGTATACCCAGTCTCTTGTCTCCTAATGAGAACTCCTCCTCCTAGATTATCATATGACATGCAGAAGATCTTGCAGCTATCAAAGAATTACAAAATAGGTGATTGGTGTCTCTACCAAAATCACACTGTCATTAGAATCTATGGTTGTGAGCTCTGTCCTTACAGGCTCCCAAGATATGTACCAATGAGACTTTTTACCTTAGAATATTACAGGCAACTCATCAATTCAGACCTCACTCATTTTCACAGTGCCAAGAAGAAAGCTCGCCTGAAATTTAGAGACCATCTAGGCCCCTTTATTATGAACAAGAAAGAGGGTTGGCAAGATGCTGACCAAATATTGGGGCAGAAGCTCAAGTTGAAAAGGAGTTTCTGGTGGGTTCCTTATGACTCAGATGGCTTTATTAGTGCCAGAAGAGTTAAATATAGGCTGACAGCATATGAGCATTGTAGAGTCCCACAAATTGAACAATATGCCAACCAAGATGAGTGGCTGGTAGGGACACTAGCTGAGGAGTTTACTCATGAAGAAATTATGGAGCAAAATGTCAAAGATCTAGAAAAAACTCTTGACTTGGATTCTTTTGACCAGGTAACTTTCAAACTACCACAGCAAGTTGGAGAAGGTCCATCTACAGCTCCAGCTTCACAAGCTGCCCAACAACGGTCTACACCAGCAACAGGTACAACAAAAGGAAAAGAGCCAATGGATGCAGAGCAAGAAATGGTTGCAGAACAACCTACCACCTCAAAGGAGCAAACTCAAGAACAAGATCCTCCACAGTAAACAGAGGCACTACAGGTGTCAATATTGCAAACCCTTGCTAATGAAGAAAGAGGTAAGAAGCGAGACCGGGAGGACTCCACACCTGCTAGTGGGTCTACACAACAACCTGAAGCCAAGATTGTTGTTGGGAAAAGTATCTACTCAGAACACCCCTATCCCACTCTAAGGTGTGACAGTGCCTTAGCAACAAACAAGGAAAACTACTTTCGTATTCTTCTTTATGAAATGTAAACGAAGAGGAATAGGATGAACTAACCTGTGTCTTGCGCTAGCCTGCTGATCCAATCACTCTTCTTTTTGACAGCTTCCAGCTACCTGCTCCCTTACTTGCCCAGCTTCACCAAGTTCCTGCAAGATCACAGAAGAGGAAAAATACACAAAAACATAGATTTACATTCATAACTAGCTTAGGATCAAATTTAAGCTAAACATGCAAATATAACAAAACATCATTGATACACAAGCATGTAGGAGAAACTCAAATAGTTTTATTGATATAACAAGAAGATCCAGGAGGAGATACAACCAAGTGAGTCCCGATCCAGCATCAACCTCCCAGCAAAGGAATCCCTTCTTCACCTCCAACAAAGCATAAATCACCCAATGCACTAATCTCAATCTCAAAACCAGTAGCAATTCTCTGCAAAGTACAAAATTCCAGCCTCCGGATCTCTGGGATGAGGGATCCATATATAGATGTATGCAGAGAGGATGAGTCAGCTTATGATTTGACTTGTGGCTTCTCTCTGTCAGTTCTTGCTTCCACTTGGAGACTGAGAGCCTCTAACTCATCCTTGGTCGAACTCAGTGAGGCAAGTGTCATTGGGGAAGATTCTGGAAGCTTCCATTGTCTGTCCACCTTGCGGAATGACACTGCGATTTGTCATTTCCCACTCAGCACACCCTGGTAGTGCATTTAGGTGTGTTGCAACGCACCTAGCTAGTGTACTGGGGTGCTATGCAACGGAGGTAGCTAGTGGAGCAGCTAAAATGATCCTGATTTGACTGATTCTGAGCAGTTTCTGGTGGAGAACTTCTAGGAGAAGCTATAATTGGTTGACCTTGTTCCTTTAGGTGCAGGAACAACACTTTTAGGGACTTAGGATCCCTTGGTTTATGGACATTTCATGCTTAGAGTTGTAAGGCACAAAAATGTCTATAACAGTTGCCCCCTAAAGTATGAGGCCGTTTATCGGGTGAAATGCTTTATTAGGAGGATCCGAAGTTCTTTCAATGCTGGGAGGAGACCTGTAATAAGATACAATACAATACATTATCTTCATACTGATTTCATGATCTAGCTGAGGCGAGCATTCCCATGCTCAGCTTTATAAATTCATTTTTATGTACACAGGACAGACAATCGTCTGATGGTAGACTGATGATTTTGATGAAGTCATCATCCTTTTGGCAGGATGATTATCTGTGCTGCAATGCTGTACATGTCAATGTATTTATTTTTCTTGAATATATATCGCAGCCCGGATGGATGAAACTAGATCCGGGGTCTTCAAACTCGTCCGATCTTCACTCGAAGTACAAGTCGATCCATGTGAAAAATGTTTTGAGGTCGAACATGGAAAGACATCGCTTGATTACCAGTCAATGATGTAAACTATTAACAAGCGCGAGAGGAATCACCGATAATGATGATGACCCTCAAGGTACTGCAGTACAATTCACGTGGTGTGAATAAAGGGCTTGGCGTCGAATACTGTTGTTGGGAAAAGTATCCAATTCAGAATGCCCCTATCCCACTCTAAGAGGTGATAGTGCCTTAGCAACAAACGAAGTAAACTAATTGAGTATTCTTCTTTATGAGATGTAAATGAGGAAGCAGGATCTAACTAACCTGTGTCTTTCGCAAGTTTTTTGATCCAATAGCTCCTCTCTTCAGTAGCTCCCAACTCCCAGCTTTCTCACCGGCCGAGCTTCACAGAATTCCTGCAAGATCACAAGAGAGAGAAACTACAAGAAGATACAGATATACATTCATAAAAAGCTCAAGATCAGATTAAGCTAAACATGTAAGCATAGCAAAACATCATTGGTATACAACATGTAGGAGAAACTCAAATAGTTTATTGATAGAGTAAATAAAATCCAAGAGGAGATACAACCAAGTGAGGCCCGATCCAGCATCTACCTCCCAGCAAAGGAATCCCTTCCTCTCCTCCAACAAAGCATAAATCACCCAATGTACTAATCTCAATCTCAAACCAACAGCAATTCTCTGCAAAGTACAAAATTCCAGCCTCCTGAACCTCTGGTTGAGAGATCCATAAATAGATGTGAGCAGAGAGGATGAGTCAGCTCATGTTTTGACTTGTGGCTTCTCTCTGTCAGTTCTTGCTTCCACTTGGAGGTTGAGAACCTCTTACTCATCACTAGTCGAATTCATTGAGGCAAGTGTCATTGAGGAAGATTCTGGAAGCTTCCAGGGTCTTTCCACCTCGTTGAATGAACTTGCCATTTGTCATTTCCCGCTCAGCGCACCCTGGTAGTGGTTCTTCCTGTGTTGCAGTGCACCTAGCCAGTGCAGACTTTGTATTTCAGTGCAGACAACTAGTGGAGCCTCTGAATTGATCCTGAATTGACTGTTTCTGAGTGGTTTTTGGTGGAGAACTTCTGGGAGAAGCTGTCATTGGTTGACCTTGTTCCTTTAGGAGCTGTAACAACATCTTTAGGGACTTTGGATCCCTTGAATTATGGACATTTCATGCTTATAGCTGTAAGGCACAAAAATGTCTATAACAGTTACCCCCTAAAGTATGAGGTCGTTTATCGGGTGAAATGCTTTATTAGGAGGATCCGAAGTTCTTCCAATGCTGGGAGGAGACCTGTAATAAGATACAATACAATACATTATTTTTCATACTGCTTTCATGATCTAGTTGAGGCGGGCATTCCCATGCTCAGCTTATAAATTCATTTTTTTGTACACAGAACAGACAATCGTCTGATGGTAGACTGATGATTTTGATGAAATCATCATCCTTTTGGTAGGATGATTATCTGCTGTAATGCTGTACATGCCAATGTCTTTATTTTTCCTGAATATATATCGCAACCCGGATGGATGAAACTAGATCCAGGGTCTTCAATCTCGTCCGATCTTCACTCTAAGTACAAGTCGATCCATGTGAGAGATGTTCTGAAGTCGAACATGGAAAGACATCGCTTGATTACCGGTCAATGAGGTAAACCGTTAACAAGCGCGAGAGGAATCACCGATAATGATAATGACCCTCAAGGTACTGCAGTACAATTCACGTGGTGTGAATAAAGGACTTGGCGTCGAACACCACGCAAAATCTTTCGGTCGAAGGTCATTGATGTATACCTATCGCCGGAAGTGAGAAACTTGCCATTGAGGCATGCAAGCTTCAAAGTACTGAGGGGGGTGTTCCTAGATCAACTTCTTGGATAATGAGCTGATGTTGACAAGAAGCGATCCGTCAAAGGAGGGCCTTGATGTATCCCACATCAGTGACATGGAATGGAGCAAATGATTTTGATGGAGGTGAAAACGATCTGATGATATATGGTTCAGGGTGGCAGTCATGAAAGGATGAAGGATAATGTATGGTAGTGGATGGGACACGGTTGACTTCTCTGGATGACTTCTCTTGAACATATCGGCGACACTTGTGTGATGGATTGGTAGCATTTACCCCAAAGATGGATGGTATTGGCGAGACCATGGTGATGTGACTGGTGAATGAAACAACCCAACCCGACTCAGGCACGGAGTGGAAGTGTCATGTTCAAGAGCGACTTGCTACCAATAAAAGTCCTTTGAGTTTCTTCCCAATTTTTCCCCAGTCATTGCTGACCAGTACCTCTTTATTTTTGTCAAGCTTGAGGAGGATAACATATGCTTGTTCTATAATTTGCCCTTCGGGAAAACCCATCACTATGTTTTAACGAGCCTAGCGATAGTGAAACTCGTTCTTGTCTAAAGACAAGTTTGTCGCTATTTAATGTTTTTAACGAGTCTAACGACAAAGATAACTCGGTCCCTTTCATTTTTAGAGAGTCTGAAAAGGTACGTAAAGTCAACTCCGAAAGTCCTTTTTCGTCATCTAATCCCTTAAGTCCGAAAAAGTATAAAACAATACAGAAGGGATGAGTTTTCGATAGTTTTAACGAGCCGAACAAAACAAGCGCTTGATCTTTTTGTGCATCCCTCAGGTCCAAAAAGATTAAAATCTAGAGGAGGGATAGCACTTCCGGTCGCTTTAACGAGCTGGAAGGCCAAAACTCGGCTATCTTTTCATATTTTACGAGTTAGATGAAAAGAGCTTAAAGAAGACTCGTCTTTTGAGGAACGAGTGATAAAACGGGTTAGCAGCTGATTCCAGGTACGGGTTGGAATTTTCCAATCACGACAGTGTCACAAGGATGGCTAGTGAAATCACTCTTCGTAGCTGCTCCTCAAAATGGGTAAACAATCATATGGAGGTGAACGATCGGCCAATGGAAAAGTGGAGGTGACAGTGCAAACACGACCAAGGCTTTAATGGCTGATAATGTAACATTCACGGTTGTTATTTATCGGAGGATAGTTCATTTTTTAACGAGCTTAAACGCGGAAAAACACTACTCGATCTTATGTTTATTTTTTAACGAGCATGAACTATGCGCTAAAACTGCTCGATTATCCAGTCATATGATAAGAATGTCTCGTGTAAGATGCCATTTTTTATGGAGCTTGCGCCTTACAAAGCTATGCCCCGCATCCTTTCATTATGCAAGTTTGGAAATGACTAATCCTACGAGTTTAAAGGGTTAGACCTACAGGTTTAAAGGGAGGACCTAAAAATTTAAAAAATAAATAGCCGCCCCTTGCTTGCACTCCAAAAGGTTTGCATGCCCCCAGGTATAAAACAAAGTTTCAAGGTTACCTCTACTTCACTTCCGCCAAAACAATTGTTTTACCAAGAGAGGCCTACCTCTTTTAGGTTACCCAAAGATTGTCCTGTTAATCTTTCAAACAAAACACTTCTTCGGCGATGTCCACCGAGATGAACAAAGGTGAGTGACTCTGTTCTTTCAAACACATAACTTTGACAAAAGAATCTTATTCTAGAACAACCCCTCTTCCATACACGGACGGGGTACGGACTAGTCATATTCTCCCGCCGAAACCTACCCTATACCCAAAGTTTTCCTGCCGAAGCAGACCAGGACGCATGCCCCCTAGGTTCCAGTCATATCCTTCCGAATTACTCGCGCTCATCGGGAGGATGGACCATGGGTTGAGACATTTCTTGCGTGAAGAGACCATTTAGGGATGGTATATGACTATTTGCGATGCGTGATCCAGGAAATGAAAGCTGGTCCACGAGCTTGACCACTCTTCCTTCGTGCGGAAAACACATTACTCTAAAGAGTGAGGATACAATGGCTCCCATGCAATATATATAGTCTCATCCAAGGAGTAGGTTATAATCCAAGGGTCCTTGAACGACCATCACGTTCATTTGAATGGTCTTCCCTTTCAATGTTATGGGCACATTGGGGAGGATCCCTAAAGGTCGACTGGTTCCTTTATCAAAGCCTGTCAGATTTCTCATTTCAGGCAAAAGCGCTGGCGAACCAAGCGCTTTCCAAGCAATAGAGGAAAGGATACTCACAGATGCCCCCTCATCAATGATGGTGCCAGCCATGACCATTCTGTATATTTGGATGATAATTTTGAATGGTATGCTTGCTGACAAACGGGGTTTGCCTAGTTGGTTCCAGTCGAAGGAGACAACTAGGTTGCTTGGTGGTGGGACCGAGTAAACGGCCGGGTATCGCTCTGACGAACTTCCATCCTGCGATAAAGGAATGGGGGAAGTGCCCCCGTGCTCGTCGGAGTCTGTGCTGATGAAGAGAATTTGGATGGTGTCATCTTTATCCTCTTCAGTGACTGTATCATTCGAAGATAAATCCTCTGAAGGCAAGATCGGGTCAACTGCCGTCTCGACCTTTTGACTTTCATCGGGTATGGATTCAGCTGGTTCATCTTCAATGACCGGCGCTTCAGCTGACCACTTGAGCGGGCCAACTGGATTTTCAACTAACGAAGGACTCGGCAAGAGTTTTTTATATCCAGGAGGAAGTCGTAACGGTGAAACCGAACGATCATCCAAAACTCTTTTCGCTTCGTCTAAGAAGGGACAACGGTGGATGGCATGGTTGCCTTCACACAGTCTACAGGGAGATCTAGCTCTCCCTTTTTGTCCAAGGACTTCACTTTCGCTAGTTGACGGTATGCATTCAACATGGCTATCAGAGGTTGATGCCACCGGATTGTGCAAACGGGGAGACCAGTCCCTTAGTATCCGAGGGATGCAGGGACAATCTCTGTGGAAGTAGTCTCCCTTGCATATGACACATGGTGATTTAGGCCTAGTCAGTGTTGTGTGTGGATTTTTGTCAGACGACACTTGTTTGCCCCTAGTCAATTTTGGCTCCTTCTTCTTCTTCTCTTTCTTCTTCTTTTCCTTCTTCTCCTTAGGAACTTGGTTTTTTGTTTTACCAGTTCCGTCAAGCGAAGAGGAAGGAGGAGAGGAAGAATTAGATGAAGTAGAAGGTTGGTGGGTAACTCTGGTCTGGTCTAACTATTGATTCGACTGTTCAAGAATAGTGGTGTTCTGAACGACATTGGTTGAGAAGAGCCAGACCGGCAAGCCAATTGTCAGTCCTGGAAGCGACAATGTGGCCATATGGGGCGCACCAACATCTCCCCAAGAGGAGAAGGGACTAGGATTTCCACCAAGGGGAATTCCTTGGTTGGTGGGTTCCATTTTCTCAACCTAAAGATCAACGCAGGAAAAAGAGGTGATTGTTCCGTTTAAAATAAATTTTTAATGATGCTTTAGACACAACTTACTTTTTCAGTTTTAAAGAGTTGAGAAAAAGCTAAAGATGACTCTAGTCTCCTTCGATGTTTTAACGAGCCCGAAGTGACAAATGCTCGGATGGACTTTTTCCGTTATAGAGTCTGAAAAAGGAAAAAAGGAACTGCTCTGGAGTTCTAGGTAGAGGGTGTGCCAAACTTTTCGCAAAACCGCAGAATACTTTTTAAGGTACGGGCGGTCAATCTTCCTGAATGCTGTGTTCAGTGCATTGCGATCAGTAGGGCGGCCGACATGGCTTCCTAAGGATAAAGGTTTTATTCCTATAGGGGTCTCCCAATATATACTTGACGGTACGTGGGAGCACAATCCGTACTGGCGCTATCGTCCCTCAGGAGGAATCACCCACCATCAGCGAGATCGACAGTCACCAGGCTTTACGACGCCGGAACACGTCTCTAGCCTAGACCTCTATGTTGTGCGTTAAGTTACAAAGTGTTGTTAAGTTCATTCAATTTATTTTAGGTTGATCTTTCTTAGAAGTTTGCCTTTTTGGATCACCACGAGATGTATGATACAATTCCTAAATGCAGTCTAAAGATGATAAGCAAGCTTTTATATCTTTTCAACAATGAAAATCCTAGCTACAAGGGGAAAAGGAAGACACAAACTTTTCTCAAAGAGCATAGAGCACACTGTAATGCACTTTTCCCTAAATCAAAGCATGCAAACTATCAAAATGCAAATGCACAGATGCATGTATTTATTTTCGCTTTCTTAATATTGATGCCTAAAAAGAAAGCTGTTGTACAAATTTGAATTCGATTTCAAGTGAAAACATAAACAAGTTCCTTTTTCAAAATCAAAAAGATGATTACGACACTTTATGATTTACTTGTTTCGACACTAGAAATGCATAAATTCTAACCAAATGACAAAAGTAAAAGCTCAATCAACTGTGAACAACAAACAAACCCACTCCTAAGATCAAAACGACACTTATGACAGGTCTAGATCTAAGGGCGACAGTATGACTAGTTTACTTTTGTAATGGGAAACTGCAAATGATGTAACAAATACACAAAGAACAAATACAATTTCTTTATACAACTGAGGCGGAATTGAGGCAAAGAAAAGGGGTTTCAGATAGGTACACTGACTGATAACAGGCTGCAAAAAACAGAGATGAAACTGAGAAAAAGGAAGCAGGGAACCACAGCTGCACAAGGCAAAGACTGATCAGCGCACTCCCAACACAGAGGTTTTGACATTCAGCGCAGGTAGCCTTCACGAGACCTACGTTGAAATGCAGAACCTCTTCACAGAGTCTGCGCTGAAGCAGAAACGAGAGTTGTTTCTGGGTTCTGGGTTACGGTTTGCAGTTAAATCAACAGTTTTTTGGCCAAATCAAAGCTATCAATTAGGTACAATTAGGAGGATGATTTATAGGAGGACTAAGATCAGTTTGTTCAGATCATAAAAACAGGCCCAGTGAGTGGACTAGAGAGGCAGATCTCTACTTTGCATTTGAAAATGGCAAATGCATTTCGATTCGGCACTTCTGATTTTATGAGAAGAACAAAAATAGAAACACAAATAAACCAACAAGATACGTTCCCCAGTGGAGTCGCCAATTTGTTGTTGGGAAAAGTATCCAATTCGGAATGCCCCTATCCCACTCTAAGAGGTGATAGTGCCTTAGCAACAAACGAAGTAAACTAATTGAGTATTCTTCTTTATGAGATGTAAATGAGGAAGAAGGATCTAACTAACCTGTGTCTTTCGCAAGTTTGTTGATCCAATAGCTCCTCTCTTCAGTATCTCCCAGCTCCCAGCTTTCTCAGTGGCCCAGCTTCACAGAATTCCTGCAAGATCACAAGAGAGAGAAACTACAAGAAGATACAGATATACATTCATAAAAGGCTCAAGATCAGATTAAGCTAAACATGTAAGCATAGCAAAACATCATTGGTATAAAACATGTAGGAGAAACTCAAATAGTTTATTGATAGAGTAAATAAAGTCCAAGAGGAGATACAACCAAGTGAGGCCCGATCTAGCATCTACCTCCCAGCAAAGGAATCCCTTCCTCTCCTCCAACAAAGCATAAATCACCCAATGTACTAATCTCAATCTCAAACCAACAACAATTCTCTGCAAAGTACAAAATTCCAGCCTCCTGAACCTCTGGGTGAGAGATCCATATATAGATGTGAGCAGAGAGGATGAGTCAGCTCATGTTTTGAATTGTGGCTTCTCTCTGTCAGTTTTTGCTTCCACTTGGAGGTTGAGAACCTCTTACTCATCACTAGTCGAATTCATTGAGGCAAGTTTCATTGAGGAAGATTCTGGAAGCTTCCAGGGTCTTTCCACCTCGTTGAATGAACTTGCCATTTGTCATTTCCCGCTCAACGCACCCTGGTAGTGGTTCTTCCTGCGTTGCAGTGCACCTAGCCAGTGTAGACTTTGCATTTCAGCGTAGACAGCTAGTGGAGCCTCTGAATTGATCCTGAATTCACTGTTTCTGAGTGGTTTTTGGTGGAGAACTTCTAGGAGAAGCTGTCATTGGTTGACCTTGTTCCTTTAGGAGCTGTAACAACATCTTTAGGGACTTTGGATCCCTTGAATTATAGACATTTCATGCTTATAGCTGTAAGGCACAAAAATGTCTATAACAAACACCACGCAAAATCTTTCGGTCGAAGGTCATTGATGTATACCTGTCGCCGGAAGTGAGAAACTTGCCATTGAGGCATGCAAGCTTCAAAGTACTGAATAGGGTGTTCCTAGATCAACTTCTTGGATAATGAGCTGATGTCGACAAGAAGCAATCCATCAAAGGAGGGCCTTGATGAATCCCACATCAATGACACGGAACGGAGCAAATGATTTTGATGGAGGTGAAAACGATCTGATGATATATGGTTCAGGATGGCGGTCATGAAGGAATGAAGTATAATGTATGGTAGTGGATGGGATACAGGTGACTTCTCTGGATGACTTCTCTTGAACATGTCGGCGACACTTATGTGATGGATTGGTAGCATTTACCCCAAATGTGGATGGTATGGCGTGACCATGGTGATGTGACCGATGAATGAAACAACCCAACCCGACTCAGGCACGGAGTGGAAGTGTCATGTTCAAGAGCGACTTGCTACCAATAAAGATTCTTTGAGTTTCTTCCCAATTTTTCCCCAGTCATTGCTGACCAGTACCTCTTTATTTTTGTCAAGCTTGAGGAGGATAACAAATGCTTGTTCTATAATTTTCCCTTCGGGCAAACCCATCGCTATGTTTTAACGAGCCTAGCGATAGTGAAACTCGTTCTCGTCTAAAGACAAGTTTGTCGCTATTAATCTTTTTAACGAGTCTAACGACAAAGATAACTCGGTCCTTTTCATTTTTAGAGAGTCTGAAAAGGTACGTAAAGTTAACTCCGGAATTCCTTTTTCGTCATCTAATCCCTTAAGTCTGAAAAAGTATAAAACAATACAGAAGGGATGAATTTTAGATAGTTTTAACGAGCCGAACAACACAAGCGCTCGATCTTTTTGTGCAATAATCCCTCAGGTCCAAAAAGATTAAAATCTAGAGGAGGGATAGCACTTCCGGTCGCTTTAACGAGCTGGAAGGCCAAAACTCAGCAATGTTTTCATATTTTACGAGTCAGATGAAAAGAGCTTAAAGAAGACTCGTCTTTTGAGGAACGAGTGATAAAATGGGTAGCAGCTAATTCCAGGTAAGGGTTGGAATTTTCCAATCACGGCAGTGTCACAAGGATGGCTAGTGAAATCACTCTTCGCAGCTGTTCCTCAAAATGGGTAAACAATCAAATGGAGGTGAATGATCGGCCAATGGAAAAGTGGAGGTGACGGTGCAAACACGACCAAGGCTTTAATGGCTGATAATGCTACATTCACGGTGGTTATTTACCGGAGGATAGTTCATTTTTAACGAGCTTAAACGCGGATTGAAACACTTGGTCGGTCTTATGTTTATTTTTTAACGAGCTTGAACTATGTGCTAAAACTGCTCAATGTGGGTTTATTTTTTAACGAGCTTGAACCCTGCGTAACACTGCTCGAGATAAATTTGCATGCCCCCAGCATAATAACGTAAATCAAGGTGCATGCCCCCCAGGCTTCATTGCATTCAACTGGGTGATTGGAATGAAGGTTTACCTTTGAGATTTGTAAAGGGGATTTGTTTCATTTTTTAATGAGGTTGACACAGTAAAAGAACTATCCTCATGACTCCTTGTTTCATTTTTTAATGAGGTTGACACGAGATAAGAACCGTCCTCGGAGTCCAAATCCATTAGATATAGAAGGTTTCATATTCCACTGTGGCCACTTCCGCCAGATTACTCGAAGGCGGTAGGGCAAAAGTACCCATTAAGGCAGGGTCTTTTAGGAGACCTACTCCGATATTTTGGAGCGAATGATTTCTTCCATGGAACATTGGAATGCTTCCAGTAACTTGAGAACCATTGGGGAGGAAGTTTTGCTGATCGACGATTGTAATCCATCCTTGAAAGGGAAATGCAATCTTTCTGAAATAGGTCGACACAACAGCTGCCATGGCATATATCCATGGTCTTCCTAGTAGGATGTTGTAATCAAGATTCCCATCTATGACTTCAACAATTATTTCTACTGTTTTCCATCCTAGTTCAACTTTCAAGTTATTTAGGATACCATATGGGGTATATGTCCTTCCGTCGAATGCTTTTAACATCGTCGCAGACCGCGACAAGGTTGGAGATCCTAAATTTTTCCAGCAACTCATCAACATAATACATGTAGATGCCCCCTCATCAATAATTGTTCGATGAACAGTTTTGTTGAGGGCTTTCACTTGAATAAGGAAAGCTAGTTGAGCTGGTAACTGAGGGTCATATCCTTTATGATTAAAGGCCACAAGATTGGAATCCATTGGGTCAATCCCACCTATTGCTGATAATAAAGCTTGCTCTTAGGAGAGGCAATTTTGCGGTACCTCAAGTGTCGACATAGCAGATGGCGATTGGGCCAGGTCCTCTATTATATTATAATTCTGTGCTATTTTTGCACGAGGATTAAACGTCGATTTGTGCACTACTCCCTTTGGCGACTTTATCATTTGTTCAGGAATGATGGGTGGCACAATTTTGGTCAAAGTTGTTGTCGAACTACTAGGTTGTTCATGAGCCTTGTTATTCGACACCTGTGGATTCCCGTAATCTTTATTCCTTGCCAAAGCATCATTTTGCTGCTTTGAGATAGACAACATAAGCACTTGGGATCTGGAAGCATTTTGATTAGCAACCAGTTTGGTTCCCGGGCTTGGAAATGGATCAGTCAATACTGCTGAGGTTCTTGAACTCTTAAAGAGTTTCTTAACTTCAGCTTTATGTGGAAAATCTCTCGTCCGATGATCCTCATCGCATATATGACACCCCGGGGGTTTCCTTTGCCCAGAAGGGTTTGTAGAAGGCTTTTCAGGAGATGACTCATCCTGCTTCCTTCTTCTTTCCTTTTCTTTTCTTCTTGCTTCCTGGTTGTTTGGTTTCTTTGCCCTTATCTGTCGATACAGCATTTACTTCCAAAGCAAGAAGTTCGTCTTTTGCATTTTGATCTGAAATCTTACGGGCCTTCTTGGATGTAGCCTTTGTCGATTTCGTGTCTGTTTTGCCAATCAGGCCATCACTGGCGTGAGAGTCATTGTTCGATTTAGGAGGAGGAGGAATTGAGAATTCCGGTCTAGGGGCGTTAGGTATTTTGTCGTAGAGCGTGCCGGACTGAGTATAGATCAAGTCCAGATATTGCGCACGAGCTATAACTTGCTCTTCCGTTACGACTCCCCCCTTTGCCACATATTCCGTGATGGAAGGTAATAACGACTTGATAAACCATTCAGCTAATAGCTGATCGGGAACGTACATTTTTACCATCCTGCGACGACGTCGCCACTCATGTATATGATCAGATATGTGAGTGGCCGTTGTGTGTTTGAAGTTGGTAAGGAGTTCTGTTCCCATTTCATACCTTATCGGTAATTGAAAATGGGTTAAAATGGTTGTGGCTAAGGTACTGAAGTTGTCAAACGAAGCTCTAGGAAATTCAATATACCATTTTGCCGCTGGACCCGTTAACGTCCTCTGAAAGAGGCGAAGTCTTATCGAACCATCATTTAGGGTGTTTGATGAACACCATAGATGAAATGTCATCATGTGATTCGATGGATCTTCACCCGGATTTCCATTAAATTTAGGAATATCTGATGGAAGTTTATGCGGAATCGCTGGCCACCAAGGGGTGTAAGCAATTGGGTCGTTTGTTAACCTGTGTAAATCAGGTAACTCTAAAGTTGCCACGAATGGTAACTGTTGATTCAGGTTAGGTGAGGCATACCCAGGGTAAGATGGGATTGCCTGAGCAGTTGGTCTTTGTATGCCAGCATAATGCATTTGATGCTGGTATGATTGATACGGTCGGTGGACATGACCATTGTAAAATGGTTGATTTTGGCCGTTTTGAATGTATGGCTGTGTTATAGCTCCAAATCTCACTCTTATGGTTTGTGATGCTGCACTTATGGCCTAGGGCAACCCCTCCTTCCAGACCTGGTCCAAAAATTTAAAAAACAGTATTTTATTCCCTATACGCGACTTTGCCCTGTGTTAAACGTGTGTACACGCGGGTCTGTCATACCCAACCCGCGTGTATCTATTAAAACACTTAAAAAAATATATTTTCCTCTTTTTCGGGCGGTGATCGCGGGTTTACCTGCTGGATCACCTGTTAGTGCCCGTTGCCCAACTGTTCCCAACCAACTCCTAACTAAAAAACTACTTTGGAGAGGGTATAAAAAGACATCAAAGGGAATGCCAAGGGGAGAGAGAGGAGAGCAAGATTATTATGCTGAGATTTTTCCCTTAGACCAGGTCTGAAGTCCTTGGTGCATTCTGCACTTCCCCCATTTTGCATAGGAAACCCTTGTTTCCATGTGTATTGGTGATCATTCATCCTTGACATCATCATTGAGTAAGACTTGGAAGGAGCTCTTGTCGGAGGCTTGAGGCTGGAACGAATCCGGGAGGAAGCTTGCTTGGAGCCTGCTGAAGGTGTTCAGGTGATATCTTTCCGATATATGTACTTTATTTGCCTTTATATATAAAGAAACACGTCTTTGTTCCCGAATAATCTTTCTTTATGCTTATGAGATTCTTGTGTTGAATTCTTATGAAAGTGGTTACTTAAAGACTTTTTATAACTAACTTTATAGCATAAAGATGATTTATATATAAACTTCTATACATGTACTGTTGTGTTCTTTGATTTGTTTGTCTTGCAGGTCAAAGAAAGAAGAAGGGAACTCCAAGAAGGGTTTGCACCCTAACGGTCTTCTCAAACATAGGACCTTAGGTATGTACCCTAAACATTAGGATTTGCTTAAAAGTAAAAAAGATGGCTGTGTGTGTGTGTTTCTTTGTATAAGCAATTTTCAGTCTGGTAGAGTCTTAGCCCAAAGGACCCTAGGGGTACTTTCCCTTCAACCAGGCTGTCCACTATTCGCAAAGATCTGCTGCTCAGAACCTTGGTATACTTGTTGGAATTGTGGTTGTTGGTATTGCACCAGCCACGGTTGTGAAGCCATGTGCTGTTGCGCTATACTAACCGTTGGACCAAGGTGTGGGGTAATTGTACCCGTCTGGACCTGTGTCGCCCCACTAATTGGCGATTGTGGTTGAGTCACAAGGTCAAGGGGCTGTTGCATTACAACCTGAGAAATCTGAGGTTGGCATACAACAGGCAGCATTTGAACTTGTGACACCGTCACAATAGCTGGTGTAGTCGGGTTGTTCGACATAGGTACACATTGTTGCATTGAATACACAACTCTTGGTTGTTGAGGTAGCATAGGTACCCAACCACTTGAGGTGATTCCAGTGTAACCTGAATATTGTTGTGAACTACCGTATGGATATCCTCCCAGAGGGGATAATGACAAGGCATACTGCCCCCCATACGGTGGTAATCCGGAACTCAAGGGGATTGTCTGCCCTTGGGGACTGGATTGCCCAAATTGACCTCCAAATGGATCAATTTGTTGAGACTCAACATAAGAGTTACCAGATATTATTCCGGTTGAACAAACAGGAACGGACCAGACTGTCGAAATAGCCCCTGAGTGGGCTCCTTCTAGCGGTTGAGAGCTAGTTAGGACAGATGGTATGCCGGCGAACACTGTCGGAGTGACGGCAGGGAGTTCTGCTGTCGCTGTGTCAGTCGACACAGTCCTAGATGTTGATGGTTGTTCAGACATTTGGAGTCTATCCAAAATATTACCTAGCGATTCTACAGGAACTTCCACTGGTGGTAGACTAACTTCTGATGAAGAAGGATATAGAGTAACCCCGACTCCAAAGTGCGTTGGAGTACTTGTTTGAGGATCTTTTACAATTTCTTCAATCGCAATCAAACCAGGTGGAAGGGGAAGACCGTCAGGTCCGTAAGATATTTCTGGTGCCGAAGAAGGGGTGGAATCGACAGCGACAGATGTTTGAAGAGCAAGACTCTCTGAACCGGTTGTGGATGGAACTGGTTCAGTAACACAAGTGTTTACTCTCAGACTAGGATCAGTATCACTGTCCCTCTGTGGCTGTTGAACTGCTTCTGTAGGGGCAGGGTTTCCAGAAATGTTTGGAGTAACCGGAATCTCAGATGTTTCTGGAACACTTGTTCTAACTTTAATAGGATATTTGGAACTGGTTAAACGAGTTCTCTTTGTCCGTACTGGTTTCGATTCCGGAGACAAAGACGGTTGACTCGTAAGCCTCCGCGAACGACGGGGTTTCAATTGACTTTCTTCCACGATTGCGGATTACTCGATCAACTAAAATACAAAAAGGGGAAGTATGTTTCCGAATTAAATGAATTTTAGACGCTTTAGACACAACTTGTTTTTTCAATTTTAAAGAGTCGAGAAAAAACAAAAGATGACTCTAGTCTCCTTCGATTTTTAATGAGCCTGAAGTGACAAGTGCTCAGATGGACCTTTTCCGTTAAGGATTTTGAAAAGGAACGAAAGGGACTGCTGTGGAGATCTAGGTAGAGGGTGTGCCAAACCAATCACAAAACTGCAGAATACGTTTTACGGTACGGCAGTCAATCTTCCCGAATGCTGTGTTCGGTGCATTGCTATCAGTAGGGCGACCGACACGGCTTCCTATGGATAAAAGGTTTTAAGCCTATAGGGGTCTCCCAATATATACTCGACGGTACGTGGGAGCACAATTCTTACTGGCACTTATCGTCTCACAGTGGAGGAATCACCCAACCATCAGTGAGGACAACAGTTACCAGGCTTTACGACGCCGGAACATGTCTCTAGCCTAGACCTCTATGTTGCGCATTAAGTTCCAAAGCGTTGTTAGATTCATTCAATTTATTTTAAGTTGATCTTTCTTAGAAGTTTGCCTTTTTGGGATCACCACGAGATGTAGATGTAATTCCTAAATGCAATCTAAAGATGATAAGCAAGCTTTTATCTCTTTTCAACAATGAAAATCCTAGCTACAAGGGGAAAAGAAAGACACAATCTTTTCTCCAAGAGCAAAGAGCACATTGTAGATGCACTTTTCCTAAATCAAGCCAAATAGACTATCAATATGCAAATGCACATATGCATGTATTTGTTTTCACTTTCTTAATATTGATGCCTAAAAAGAAAGTTGATGTACAAATATGAATTTGCTTTCAAGTGAAAAACACAAACAAGCTTCTTTTCGAAATCAAAAAGGTAGAGAAGATTACGACACTTTATGATTTTGAAATAAGCACTCGTTTCGACACTAGAAAGAGACAAATTCAAACCAAAGGTAAAAGTAAAAGTATAATAAACTATCAACAGTAAACAAACTTTCTCCTAAGATCAAAATTGACACTTACGAAAGATCTGAATCCAAGGACGACAGTATGACAATTCTACTTTTTCAATGGAAAACTGTAAATGATGTAACAAACACACAAAGAACATCTACAACCTTTTTGTACAAAGGAGGTGGAATTAAGGCAGAGAAAAGGAGTTTTCAGACAGGTACACACACTGATAACAGGCTGCAAAAATCAGAGATAAAACTGGACAAAATGAAGCAAAGAACCTCAGCTGCACAGGGCAAAAGGCTGATCAGCGCACCTGTTGCACAGAGAAACTAAATTGCAGCGCAGGTAGCCCTCTCGGGACCTGCGTTGAAATGTAGAACCTCTTCACAGAGCCTGCGCTGGGGCAGAAACGAGACTTCTATCTGGGTTCTCGGTCACGGTTTGCAGTTTAATCTATGGATTTTGGCCGAGTAAAAGAAATCAGTAAGGTACAATCAGAGGGATGATTTAAAGGAGGACTAAGAGCTATCACAAAGGGAAATTAGAGTATTTGTGGATCAGCTGTTCAAATCATAAACAAATCCAGTGAGTGGATTGAAGTAGCAGCTACTTTGCACTTGATAATGGCAAATGCAGTTTGATTGCTACTTCAGTGTTTATGAAACAAAAAACAAGAGAAACATAAACAAACTAACTAGACACAATCCCCAGCGGATTCGCCACTTTGTTGTTGGGAAAATTATCTACTCAGGATGCCCCTATCCCACTCTAAGGTGTGACAGTGCCTTAGCAATAAACAAGGAAAACTACTTTCGTATTCTTCTTTATGAAATGTAAACGAAGAGGAATAGGATGAACTAACCTGTGTCTTGTGCTAGCCCGCTGATCCAATCACTCTTCTCTTTGACAGCTTCCAGCTACCTGCTCCCTTACTCGCCTAGCTTCACCAAGTTCCTGCAAGATCACAGAAGAGGAAAACTACACAAAAACATAGATTTACATTCATAACTAGCTTAGGATCAGATTTACGCTAAACATGCAAATATAACAAAACATCATTGATACACAAGCATGTAGGAGAAACTCAAATAGTTTTATTGATATAACAAGAATATCCAAGAGGAGATACAACCAAGTGAGTCCCGATCCAGCATCAACCTCCCAGCAAAGGAATCCCTTCTTCACCTCCAACAAAGCATAAATCACCCAATGCACTAATCTCAATCTCAAAACCAACAACAATTCTCTGCAAAGTACAAAATTCCAGCCTCCAGATCTCTGGGATGAGGGATCCATATATAGATATATGCAGAGAGGATGAGTCAGCTTATGATTTGACTTGTGGCTTCTCTCTGTCAGTTCTTGCTTCCACTTGGAGACTGAGAGCCTCTTACTCATCCTTGGTCGAGCTAAGTGAGGCAAGTGTCATTGGGGAAGATTCTGGAAGCTTCCATTGTCTGTCCACCTTGCGGAATGACACTGCCATTTGTCATTTCCCACTCAGCGCACCCTGGTAGTGCATTTAGGTGCGTTGCAACACACATAGCTAGTGTACTGGGGTGCTATGCAACGCAGGTAGCTAGTGGAGCAGCTGAAATGATCCTGATTTGACTGATTCTGAGCAGTTTCTGGTGGAGAACTTCTGGGAGAAGCTGTAATTGGTTGACCTTGTTCCTTTAGGGGCAGGAACAACACTTTTAGGGACTTAGGATCCCTTGGTTTATGGACATTTCATGCTTAGAGTTGTAAGGCACAAAAATGTCTATAACAAAGAGGCAAAGAGTTGATCCTCCAGTTGAGGAGGAAATTAGTGAAGACATCCTAGAAAGTCCAAGGGGAGGAAGGGAAGCAAGCCAGCACACCTACTAGCTCTTTCCAGCAAGAGAAAGAGAGGCAGCATGGCATGGAGGTATCCTCCTCAACACAACAAAGCAAGCAGCCACCTAGTATCAAAACTGCTTTCATGGAAATCAAGGCTCAAAATGAGCTATTAAGAGTATAGTTATATGATCAGTTTCTTAAGGCAACACCTGCCAAACAGCAGAGGTTGATGGCAGCATATGACTTCAAAGAGGAAAAAATGATTCTCAGCCACTTCAAGCCCAAGGTACAGCAGCCACAGTCAGCTGCAGATTATGTCAAGACAAATTTAGAGGTACTAGCTAAGGACATTCACCCGATGGATCAAATAGATCTGCATAAGCAAACGGTTGAGATGGTCTATGCCACCCTAGCAGATAAGGCCATGCTGGCCGATGAATTGAAGGAATCTTTGAAGAATACAAATACTCAGCTAGATTTGGAAAGACTATCCTCCTCAGCCAAAGACAATAGAATTAAAACATTGGAGGACATTATTGTGGACCTAGGACATGATCCCAAGGACCCTAAGGGTGTCAAAACCCTTATGAAAAAAAAAAGAGATGATATTGCTGCCCTTAGAAAATAATTGGGGTTGTCTTCTACTATGCACCTGCAAACTACAGAGCTGGTGCAAGAAAACGATGCTGAGGATACAATGGATCTACTGATGAGAACGAACGAAAGAATAATTCAGATGGAGAAAGAATTGGAAAGAGAAGTGCAAGGCAAGCAGGGAGAGTCGACCTCCCAGCCACCTCAAACAGTTCCAACTGATGTCCCTATTCCTCTTACACAAGCAACATCGATCCCTCCTATCATCCCAGCATCTACAACAGCTTCATCCACCACATATGCTACAACAGCAACAACAACAACAACAACTGAATATAGCATGAGCATGGATGAAATGATGAAAGCTGTCAAGGAGCTAGAACTTCAGGCAACAGAGATAAAAGAGGCCAAGGAAAAGCTGGCCAAAATAGAAGTGAGCTACGATAAGTCCAAGGTGACAGTAGCTGAAAAAAGAAGAGAAATTAAGGCCCTGAATGACAAAATAAAGGCCTTGGAGAAGGAGCTGAATTTGGAAAAAACTCTAGCTAAAATAAAAAAGATTTTGTGGGCCAAAATTGGCCAATCAATCACCAGGCAATGGAAATCAATCCAAACCATGCATGAACAGATAGAATTAATAGGCCTAGCTCAATTTGAGAATCAGAGGGCTAGAGCAGCATTGGGAAACATGCCTGAGCAGGCTACCAAAATGATTCATTTCCTGAACACTCACACCAAAGAAGAGTTGGAAGCATTAGACATCAGCAACAGGAAAAATACTGTTTTGACAACAAAAAAGGTGCTGACTTTAAGAAATTTTGTCTAAAGTCTAGAAAGAAAGTGTCAGGAAATGCAAGCAGAAGTAGATGACTTCAAACTAAAGCTTGCAGCATTACAAAACAGAGGATTACCCAGCTTGTTAACCAGTGCCGGGAGACTGCTGACCCGAGAGCAGTATGCCACCAGGATGAATAATTTTATTACAAATCAGATTACAGCATCTTCAAGTTCCTCAGAAGAAGCAGGCCCTCCCTCTGGACAATCTCTATATGATAAATTAGAAAACCTGTTTTACATTGAGCATGAAATCAATCATCTTTTTGAGGTCATGCCCACTTTTTACAGATATACTGAGGCAGATGAGACATTAATAAAGATACAAAGACATCAGCTACCTAGAGAATATTGGTGGCAAGCAATGCTGGAAATTTTGCCCAAGTAATCTCGGTCTTTTTCCTCTTCGTTCAGCTTCAAATTTTGGTCATATTTTGGTCATCTACAGGTCAGCAGAATGGAGTACGCTGGCACCAGACAAAGCATAAAGACAACAGGTGGAGCAGGTCAAACCAATGACTCATCAAAGAGATGGGACAGCAAGCCCGAAAAATGCAAATTTGAAAGCGCAGCCCCAGCCGACTCAGTTGCTCCCAAAAGTCAAAATTCTCTAATAGAATGGATGGCTAATCCATTAATATTTATTGCAGCATTTACTTTCTTCATTTACTTTCTTGGAAGAGTTGGTGACGTAATTCATTACATGAAGACTCATCATCTAGATATTTTGTATCTTATTTTTGTATATATACCTCCCCATAGAATGTATTTGGGGTTGGTTGGTGATTTTCTCCAAGGAGCTGCGCTATAAATTTTCAGATTTTCTAATACAAAGAGCTGGTGAAGCTCATGGTCTTCGCACTGTCTGGATGTGAAAGTAATGAATTGCGTTATGCTACAGAATTCCTGTGTTGTTTAATGGAACAATAAGTTTTTCTAAACCATGTTTTGTCTTTTCTGTGTTTGTCAAATTCACATATATGTTTCATGATATTAGCAATAGAGAAAAAGAATAGCTCAGGACTTGTTTGAATGCACCCTCTGCTCAATCTCTGTTTCTAAATGTGTTTTCTTCAGAATTGGTCATAAATATGAATTCTTAATTGCTCATGTTGGCAACGATTCTTTCATTATGAATGTTGTTTAGGAATTCTTAATTGCTCCTAGATAATATTCGCACACGTTACCTCTATCAGCATAGTGAAAGATCCTTGACTGCATTTCATTCCCTGATTTGATGCCATCGATTCCCATATTTGAATATTTGTTTCATGGATATCTGTCTGGCTCTGTAGCATTACCTCTTCCCCAACAAGCACTTCAACGGTACACAATCGTTGACTCCATTGCCCGATGGTCTAAGCTATTCTGAAAACTGCATATCAGTTCTATTTGAAATCATCATCCAACCAAATTTAAAACAAAACCCTGTACATCATAACTAGCCTAAAATTACTCCAAAACAAAGCTAAAACATAAAGGGAGAGCCCTCTCTAGTTGCAGGTAGGCTAGGACATGTAGCTAAAAGATTGGTTAGTGGTTACCTCGACCGTATTCCCTTAGGAGCCAGGGAACAACCTGAGTGATAACACTTCTATTGGTTCACTATTCATAGGTGGATTGGGGACCACTGTAGTGCTGATTTTCCCATTCTTTCCCACGTTTGTTTAGGAAAAAAAATTGCATCAGATCCCAAATGAAGGATCACCTGGTACAATTCAAATTCCCCAATTTTGTAGTCAATCTCATCTCTTGACCAGTCCTTTTCTTACCCTTGTCTACCTTATGGACTATGCGTTGATCAAGAAATGGCCTACCCTTACCAACGCAGTTGTCTATCAATTCTTGTAGTCCTTCTACTACATTTTGGTCCCTTAGGAGCTTCATGCAAGTTTGTAAGAAGTATGTCAAAACTGAAGGATTTGTCTCCCGTGCACCAAAGGTCTCTTCAAGCTTCTTTGTTTGTGTACTTTGAGCCCTTGATGTGGAAGCCCCTGAATCCACAAAGCTCTTTTTTGCCTCCATAAAAGTTCCCTTTTCCTTATGCAAATCTAATCCAACATCTTTGTCAGTAGCTTTGTGCACCCATATATTTTCCTCTGGTTGTTTTTCTGTGGCGTTGTCCTCCATGATAGTTATACCACTTCGCATAACTATATTAACACTGGGTCCATATTCACATGGTTATGATCTCATCATCTGGATGTTCTGAGTAGGTTGTTGGGTCTCGGTCTTATTTTATTGCATATTTGCAATGAGAAAGGGACAATATTCTATACGTGATCAAATTGACGATAATATTGATAAGAGGGGTGTCTCAGGTTTTGAAAATCTCGCACAAAGTGACTTGGTTCTCCACAATTGTAACAAATAATATGTCTGCAACCTCTTCCAGCTCCTCCCCCTCATCCTCTTCCTCATCCCTCGAATCCTCCATGCACTGTAGTTGCACCTTGATCTCGTTGAGGACGTGTCTCATTCTGTACTCTATATGTTAGAGTTTTGTTCATCATTAACTCATAACTTTGACAATTGTGCTCATCATGGCCTACAGACTTAAAGAAATTTGAAAATAGTTGTTTGGGAGTCTATGCAAACTTCTATAACAAATGGAAATTTTTTGTCAAATGTTTTCTTGTTATTCAGCAGATAAAGCACCATGACACCACACCGGTGCTCGACCTAGCGACACTTTCTGGCTTCAGGGGGACAGGACCTCCCCCAATTAGATAATTATGATATAATGGGCAATGATCCTTGTCGTGACCATGTACTTTGCACCTTAAGCACCATACTTATGTGCAGGTCTCATTTTGGACCTCTTTTCCTTTTTTGGGACTCTGTAACTCCATATTGCACTCCCAGGCTCGTATCATGAATAGGAGAGGCCTCCAACTTCATATAAATCTCCAGTGATTCAACTTGCATTCCATGATTTTGTTGTGACAATGGTAATCTCAAATGGGGTAACAATGAAGCAATATACTAATCCTTATGTTTCTCATCTGAGATCTACAAATTAGCCTGTTGTAGCAGACATTTCAAACATTGATCAAAATCCCATGCATATTCATTCACCTTCTTCTTAATTTTCCTGACCTCATTTATAGACTGGGCTTGTGACTTAGGCTTCTTGAATTCATTATGTAGCACATTTTTCGTATCTTTCAATGACATAGTTGGATGTCATACTATACTTAATATACCAAATTAGTGCCTTATCTTGCAATGTTGTGACTAGTTGCACTTTATTTATTTTTTCATCTGTTATCAGCTGTGACTTCCACATAGCATCTGCTACAAGTCAAAATTCTTTAGGGTCTTCTTTCTCCAGACCCTTGAATATAGGAATAATCATAGCATTCACCATATTGAATAGTAGAGGTGGAGGTGGAGGTGGAGGTGTAGGTGTATGAGGTGGAGGTGGAGTGGATGGATGTGGTATTCCTGCAATACCCTGATTTACTTTCTGCAGCACACCTTGGGGTGTCTTCATACTATTACTTTCTTCATCTCTATGAGATGCTCTCAATAAAGGATTGTACTCAACATTTGAGTCTAGATATCTTCTTAATGGTCTCCCACTTCGCGTAGCTCCCGTCAATTATCGTTTAAACATCAATTTAATGGCATCACCCATTTCTCACACAATAGAATTTTAATCCAAGTTTTCAGAGACTTGATATACTTACCTCTTGGTCCTTTGAAAAATTGACATTCATCTTCTCTATAACTAATGAACATGTCGATTTTGAACTCAGTAATAAATCTACCCAAGATAATATCGATCCAATAATCAACAACCTTCGCGATATTGTTTCTGAACCTTCCAGGAACCTCACTAATTCTAGAGTCCACACAATTGGGTTATCCAAATTCTAAGTACCTTGACCATCTGCCAATTTAACCAACCATTTGTATAATTTGCATAGAAAATACCAAAAGAAAAGTTTGTGTTCCTTTGTATACAGGTACCTCTGCAACCACTCTTCTTTTGACAGGCACGAATTCTTCTTTTCTTGGGTTGCAAACTCGTGCAACTTCCAATATATTCACTTTTAGATCTCCTTCTTATTCAATGTCCACTTATACCACATCACATATTCCTCATATATATCTTGGGTCTCGGTAATGGAACCATTTGTTGGCTTGAGGGGGCTTGGACCCAGTTTCAAAGTTAGTTGCACAAACCAACAAAACCCTACACTACCGACCCTTTCGGAACAACCTGCATAGGGTAGGCTGTAGTCCCACTCGAGGTAGTATTGGGGGATGCTAGAACCAAGTTTGTGCATCCAAAGGACTATGTGATGTGTTTTTGTTAAACTTAGGGCTTTATCACGACCTTTGCGAACCCTAACCCTACAAACCTGGAAATTACAACAACTGACAGTTAACAATTTTAACCCCTTCAACAATTGATCTAAACATTCATAACATCATGTAAATAAAAATATATACTCCTTTGCACATCTATTAGGTACTTTTCATGATTAGTTGCATTTGACATATGAAAACATACAATAAATCCATACATAAGCAATGATACAGAGATGCAGAGATAATTCTTCATAAAAACATTTATTATGCTTAGATATTCTATTACAGAGTCTTCCAACCTTGTGCACATAGCTGCAGGGGCCTGCACACCTAGCTGCATACTTACCAAGGTTTCTGCACACACAGCTGCAAGAGCCTTCCCCTTCACTCAAGTATAGAATAGAGGAAACAAACCCAAAACTTTCACTTCTATGCTTGTTGTTATCTCTCTATGACTCTTCTATGACTCCTTTTTATATGATACTTCATTACAATATGATTGTCTACGAAACATGGGCGGGTCACAAAACATCTTAACTCTTAACAAACTAAGGGGCTTTGACCTTCCTAGAGCCCCTTTGAGTCCTATCGACCTGTGCTATTCATGCTCCACTCCTCAAAAGGCGACGAATTTATAATAATTGACAAAATTTTACAAAATTTGACCCGAGGGGACCCTGTCCCAACACCTTTATGTAAATGAGTTAATATAACCATAAAAACATATGTAACACTCATTCCAGAAGTTTAAAGTATTGTCACACAATTGTCATCACAATCGTCACAAAGTGTATGTATAGTGCCACACTTGACGTAAATTGTCATAAAGTTGTCACATTGAGGGAAATGCATTGTTCATGTGTCCTAGATGATCTATTTTGTTGTGTCTTCAAGTACTCAAAGTGTGTGATCACAACCAAAGTCTTATCAATGTTCACATCACCTCACTAATCACACACTTAGCTAATTTTTTAAATTCTTCCCAACCAAGTAGCCTAGCTTCACCTGGCGTGCTTGAAATATGAATTGTGCAATTTCAGTCATCTAGATTTGACCTTGCCCCTTCACATTGTGCAATGTGTAGTTCCTATCATACAAGACTTCTTTACTATGCAGTTTGAGTACTCAAGCATCGACCCTTACCTTCGGAATTGCATAATCCATCTGCCCAACCTAGCCTCAAATGTGCATTGTGCAATCTCTAGCCTCAAGATAATCCCTTCATTCCCTAATTGTACAATTGTGTAATGTCCCAACCTACTCTATCTCCCATAACTACGCAATATGTTGACCCAATGCTCATCCCCTCATCTTGTCACACTAACCTCCAAAATTGCATAGTTTTCTCCCTCAATACAGCCCGAACTATGCATTGTGTATTCTTAAGGATCAAGGTTCACCACTAACTCCTTGAACTATACAATTATGCAGTCACTTAGCCCTTATCCAGAATTTTCACCTAGTTCTAGCTCAACCAATGGATTAAGAAGCACTATCTTAGACTAGGGGATTTCAGACTTATGTCATCTCATCATGACTGAATTGAAGATGCAGGTACCTTATCATACTATGGTGAGATGATGAAGAAGGAGATGAAGAATGAAAACATGCTGAAATACGTATTTGTAGTCGAGTATGCAATTTAATCAACCAAGAGAAAGAAAAGGGACACCAATTTCAAGACTTGAGATCATTGAAGATTCCTTATCACCAAGCCATGCGGAGGTGGAAAGAAAATAATCCTCAAGTAGCAGTGGCTTTACATTTCCACATCCTCAAGCAGTCCATGTCAACAGTGTCATGTCCCATCATGTCCTTTCATGTCGTGAGTTGTTACATGCGACACCATTATGGTGGATTATGTAGCTCATATTTCAAAAATGTATTGTAAAGTGAAAGTCCAATGGACATGTATGGAATATTAAGAGTCATGTAAAGTTGAAAATTCATAGGAATTGAAATGATCATGAGGGTAGATGAAGAGTCACAAGGAGAGTGAATCATCACCTCCTCATTGTTATATATACACCCTCATTGTAAGAGAAAAGGATTTTTTCACCATTGCTCCTCCCACAAGGCATTAGAGAGATATGATATTTCTTTTGAGGAGCAAGGAGTGGCTCCAATGCTCCACTATTGGAGCTAGTTGTGTTAATTGTATACATTTGTCTTAGAACTTTTAATCAATATAAGAAGCTTTACGATTGGCATGTTCTTCAAGCATGGATTATGGATATTTGTAAGACTATTCCATCAATTTTTGTAGCTAATGTTTTCTTTCATGTATGATATAGTAGTTGAACTATTTCTTTTATTTTGGTACTTATCATATTGAGAATGTGATGTAGCTGTTATTGTCAATGTCACATCATCGTAGACTATTCCATTGGATATTGGATAGATCTTCCTGGTTACATTGGTTGTAATCAATTTCACATATATATGAACTATTCAAATTGATATTGTATGGATTCTTATTGTTTATGTGTGTTTCTACTAGGGTGGTACTACTACCTCGATCTTAGAGGCTCACTTCTCATCCCCTCCACAGTGAAAGAACTTTGACATACATACAAATGAACACTCACCAGGCACACCCCCTTTCTTTTTGAAGGCACGTTTTAACTCCTCTCTCTTGCTAACAATTATAGCCAAGGCATATCTTTAAGATAACTGCCAACTGGGTCATATTCCAGATGGGGCTCCTATCCCAAATGGTGTGAGGTGTAATTGGGACCACATATTAGGGAGACCCCTTGAATGGTGGCAGGTCCAGCACTCTCAACATAAGTATGTAATCTTTTTGAGACACCAAGTGTAAATTGTAAATGAATATTCCACAAAAGGGAAATAAATATGAGACTATGATAGAAAAGTATTATTACTATCTTAGATAGTCAAGTGAGAGGAAGCCTGAAAGAATAATTGATTGATCTGCAAATTAGTTCACAAGAAAAATTGATCATGTAAACAAATAATGACACCCGTTAAAAAAGATTTGTATCTAAAGCAACAAAATAGTTCATTTCCTTTAGTATTCATAACACAACATATACCCAAACATCTAAAGAATAGTCTTCCAACATTTACTATACATGCATGAAATTATGTTAGTGCCGATAGATTCTGATAATTAATGAAAGATCCAAGTACATGGTTGCATTAGTGAAACACTATCTCTAATAGTGTAACATGAAGATATAACTTGCTTCTCCAAAAGAATTGTATTCTCCCTTATGCACCCCTATAGATGCCAAGCCCAAATCTCTAAAAGTCCAAGCCCTTTTCTTGAGTTATGAGGGCTTATTTATAACAAATCCTAATGACCTTTAAGCTTCCTCGTGACTTTTTCTTCAACAACCTATGGACTTCTATGTGACTCTTCATATTCCACATGTGTCTCTTAGACTTATTTGACATTAAACTTCCTATTAATAAAAGAAAAATTACATCAAAATGGTTAATAGATAGGAAAAAAATGTAATAAGGAAAAACTCCTCAGGGAGAAAAGTACAAATCAATAGATTGAGAATGGAGTTCATTTCAAATGTAGGAGTTCAATGCTCTGAAATTTGTTGCGATAAATTTAACTATAATAGGTAACTCTACAATGGAGTGTATGTTCACCTCTAATGCATCTAATAATATACATATAGATTTTGACTGTACACTACTCCATGGCATGGATAACTTCATGTGAATCTATGTTGGCTCTATTGCATATTGTAGAACAACATTCTTGGGAACTTCCAAGTCCATTTTTATTTTAAGCTCAGTTGATTTGTTCAATTAACTATTTTAAATCATTCAATATGACACCCTTGCCCCTTATTTCTCAAAGTGAACCCACAAAAGGTGTTTTATGATTCTATATGTAGGACTCCAAACTACTATGTAGTCCACCATAAGAAGCTATGATGTTGGTCCCTTATTCACCAAGATCTGTGTGATTCTGAGTATGTAGCCTCAATTGTGCTCTATCCACCTCAAATGATATCATGTATTTATTTTCCAACTCCTCAGGAATGTTAAGATACTTGAAACCTCAATTCTCCATCAAATTGATAACTATGCTTGCAACCTTAAGAAATTTCAGGATCCCTGGAAATTTCTTCTGAATTCAAACTAGGCGCACCACTACTTCATGCAAGAGAACCATCTCAATGTATAGCTACTTCACAGTGTGTTCCATTGAAATCAATTCTTCAAGTATGGTCATCCCTATCCTTGTTGTGCTAATGATGGTAGAAGACAACCTCTTGTTTTTTGTGGCAAGATGATGAACTAGTTTTTTTGCGACAACCAAATCTTTTTGCAATTGTGCATTCTCGATCAAAACATCCTTTGTATTGTCTTGTGCTATTATTGTAAAAGCCACTTTTTCTACCATAAATACTCAATGATTCCTCCTGGTATTGGATGCTATTACCTATTTTGTGGATATGGACTGCATGATCACGGTGATTGGGAAAGTACCTTTTCCTTTCTTGTAAAATTATCTTTTTTAGTTGGTCGAAGGAAAAACTAGATATATCCATAAATTTTTCGTTAGGTGGGGGGAAATTCCCATTTTTTTGAATATGAGATGGCCACCAGTGAGAGGAGGATCTAGCTAACTATTTGAATCTTTTGCAATTGGTTCAATATCTTCATCCTCTTCCATTTTTTCTTCTATATCACAAACCATTTATTCTTCCTCCTTTGCCTATGTAGGTTCCTCTTCCCATTTATTCTTCAATTCTTCTTCCTGTGGCCACTTTTATTGTTCCTCTTCTTCTACTCTTATCCTTTCCTTTCTTTACTTTCTTTTTCTTCTTTTCGTGTCCTTACTTTTTCTATGGTCATCCTATCTATTATGTTCTTCTTCTAGCATCTTCTCTGCTTATAACCTTCTCTTCTCTTCCTCCCTTTATTTTCTTTACTTCTCTACCTCAATTGCATCTTTTGCACATTTGATCAACCTTGAACTTTATACTGTTTTCTGCCATTAGATCATGCTTTAGCCTCTTTCTGGGTGATACAATGTCAAATTGGGTAGTTACTTCATGTTGAATATCCTCCATTTGTACATCTGGTACATGTGGAACCTGGGAGGTTCCTTCCTCATCTCCTAGTTGGTTCTTCCTCAGTTCATTGTACTAATTATTATTTTTCTCATCTTCTAGAATGGTTATAAGTCCATATGTCCAATTTTGTCGTATCTTGGTATAATTATGTCTCCAAATTTCACTAGGATTATATCTATGAAAAATCATCATTCCAAAATGAAGACACATGAGTTATTCATTTTTAGCATCAACATTCTTGAGGCTGTTAAGGTCATAAATTAAAACTTGTAAATGAAAATAGGGCCAAGGAACCTTCTTCCTCCTCTAGAGTTGTGTACACAATCCATTTTTCAACTAATAGGCTACCTCCTGCAAGACCATCTTATTATTCACATACCTTGACATAAGGTGAGGGGTTTTCTGACACTTGAAACATGTAATGTATGTACCCTGCGGTGAGGAAAACCAATTTGCAATCTCATAGAGTGCTTCATTCACCAAATATGTCATGCATGTAGGTTCAATATCGAAGATCATATTATAGATAACTGCAAAGAAATTCTCAACTAGTTGTGTAAATTCTTGTTGAAAACTCATTTCTCATAACAATTTTCAATGGAAGTAGACATGAAACTTCTCATGAGGGGTCCAATTCCAATTCATTCCTATGAACTCATAATAGGCATAGATTCCATCTAGTGGATAAAAGGACCTATAGAACTTCGATGCTTGTTTGGTTTGTAAAGTTGTTTTGCTGGTTGTATATGAATTTGTAGCTCATGAGAGAGGATATATGTCCAGATGAATACTTTTCCTGTTGAAACAATTCATTCCTATGAACTCATAATGGGCACAAATTCCACCTAGAAGATAAGAGGAAATGTAAAACTATGGTGCTTATTTGGCTTGTAAAGATGTTTTGGCCTGTTGTATAAGAAGTTATAGCTGATAGGAGATGATATATGCCTAGTTGAATACTTTTCCTCTTGAAACAACTAGGTTGAGCAGATAAGCCAAACTCTCCTCAAAGTATTTCACATTCTTCTGCCCATGTAGTTTGCAACACATTGCCATGAGATATTGGTAATCATTTCTCAAATATTTGGTCAAGTAGATTTCCCTTGGTCTCTGGCATAATTTCATACACTCTTGCCACCATAAGTTAAGGATTTCCTTAGTATTCAAGTTTTTCCAAGTTACATAGAACTGAGTATTCAAATAATCCTTCAGGGTCACCATCTCGTAATAAGAATGTGTGTCATGTGGATGCTAGGTGGTGATATCATTTCCACTTTCACTACTAAGAACCATATTATTTCTATCCACATGTAATAAGATCCATTAAATATATTCTACATAAGACATCACTGGGAATATGTATGACACCCTATGCATCCTAGACCTCTTCAGATTTATATACAGTTCCATGTCTTCCAAGTTTTCTGGCAATTTCTTTTGCATGAAACCATATTTTATGTCCTACCATGAGGATAACAAGGATTTATCAATGAAGCACTTTGTATCTCATAGGATGGGAATAGTTTGATTAGTGTATTCCATTACCTCCTTAGTACTAGATTTTGAAGTTTCCCTTGATGTAGCTCGTAGGGTGTTAGGAGGCATTTCTTTTCCAGAGGATGAAAGACAAATGTATTATGTATCTTTAGCACCTACAAGTGGAAAATTACTCACGGTGAAAAAAAATTAGTTTCACAAAATCCCCTAGCTATCACATGAAAAATATATAAAATATAATGATCAAGGGAAGACTTGGGAAAAATGGTAACACAAGCATATCAGGAGATAGGGTGGCTTCACTAGACACTAAGAGTGTGCACTTCACCAAGGCAAGGAAGAGGACACATGTAGGGATAGCACTGGACATGTAAGACCTGAATGAGGTTTAAAACTACACCATTCGCTCTTGTGGAGAGAGAGAGACTTCTTGGGTGCAGGGTGAAATCATAATGAGTAAGGAGAGGACACACTGCTGCTTGGAAGTGCGCAGTGCACTAGAGAGGCCTTGCTAGGGCACAGGGCAACTTTTTACTCAAAAAGGTGACACACCTTTGCTTACAAATGCACCATGCACTCTAGAAGGGAGGATTTCTTACTAGGCATAACTCGAGATTACAAAGGACCTCTATTTTCTAGAGGTGTGGTATGTTCCAAAACAAGCTCATAACTTGTAAGTGAAGGTTAGCAACAAGTTAAGAACACACTAAAAAAAGTGATAAAAGTGTTTATATATTTGGTTGTAATCATGAATAGAGGTAAAATGTCATGGAATTCAAAGATTCAATAGAAATGCCACTTGTGATGGAAAGATGGTACTTGTAGGAGGAAGTACGAATGAAAACAACAAATCATATGAAAAAATAGATTGAAATACCATTAATGAAAACAAAAGTGCCACTTAAAGCGATAAAAGAAAGAAAAAATGAAACTTTGAAAAACTTACCAAGGATCAGCGCACTTGTGACCAAGATTGAAGAAGAAATCATTTTGGTGAGAAAATGCAGTTAACCCATAGTGAATAGTTATTGTGAGAATGAGCAATGAACTGGGAAACTGATAAAAGAATCAACATGAAAAATTTAATGCATTTTCACCACTTGTTGATTGATTAGTAAGTTAGTTACATTAATTGGAGAGAGCTCAGCGCACTTGTGACCAAGAATGAAGAAGAAATCCTTTTGGTGAGAAAATGTAGTTAACCCATAGTGAACAATTATTGTGAGAATGAGCAATAAACTGGGAAACTCATAAAAGAATCAACATGCAAAGAAAGTTAATGCATGCTCACCACTTGTTAATTTATTAGTAAGTTAGTTACATTAAGTGGAGAGAGCCTCTATTTTTTAGGAATGTGCTCATCATGCCAAGAAGAATGGGTGCATGTGTGAGAAACAAATAGGGCATACTTTCTGTTGACAAGGAGGGCGTAGTTGTTGAGATAAGGAAGGGAATAGTTTCTGTTAACAAGGAGTGTGCTCCCTTTATGAACATGAAGTGCACTTAACTAAGATAAGGAAGTGTGCTCCATGGAGAGATAGAAGTGTGCTCCATGGAGAGATAGAAGTGTGCTTAGCGTCAAGGAAAATCTAGTTCTTTTACTATGTTTATAAATATGGCATAAGTGCTTCCAAAGATAAAAAGAAAACACAAAGAAAAATTTTACCTAGGAGGAAAATAAAATCTTAGGAATGATGAAATTATGGTCAATGCTTAGGAAAAAATGAACAAATAATAAGAATACACAAGATATCTTGAAACGAGAATTCATGTAGGCTCCAAAATTGAATAAGGAAAACATTGACCAAAATTGAAATCTTCCATATTTGCTATAGTCCTATCTTGGAGTGAATGGTATTCTTGTCATAGGTTCTCCTCTTGATGCATTTCCTGGCTACTAATTTTGCTTCTTCCTTCCTCTCTTATTTCTTTTGTTGTTGTCATTATTTGCTACAATCTTTTTATGTTTCCATTATTGTTTACACCTGCATGTGAGTTGGAATCTCCATTATGAAGCCCTAGACGAGATTTGAACAAGAGAGATCTTTGGATGCCGAGGATATTTTCCAAAACCTTGGTTCTCTTTTCCAACTTTATTTGCTTTTCCTTTTGACCTAGTAGTTTCCTCATCAAGACCACTTCAAATTCTAGATTTTCAACTCAACCCTCTTTTTTTTAGTTGATTGGCCATCACATCCTAAATTTTTTAAGCCTATTATGATTGGGACTTCAAGCTAATTGTTTCCTCCTTAAGGTCATTCTCCTTCAAATTGAGGATCTACAATATCTTTCCTTGATCTCTATTCACAACTATTACCTTTTCTATTTAAACTGTTAATTTTTTGTACTACAACTAGGGTTGAATCAAGTTTAGCTTCAAGAATTAATATTTTTTCACAATCACCATATTGACTATTAGATTCTAAATGAATAACATACGATCCATATATTATGCAACTAAGAAATAGCTCACCATCATTTTTACCTTCATATCTTCATTGTTGCAACACATTTGAATCCCCTGCACTTGATTTCTCCTTTTGATTATTTTCTACTTTATTAACATTAGAGGGATGAATCTCATCACACTGAGAGTATTTCTTATGAGATCCATTTTTCTTCTTTTTATTTTTATTCTTCTTCCCTCCATTGCTAATACCATAAAACGCCTGCAATATATCCTATATGTACTTTGTAGATGTCGAATTCATTACCTTTTCAAGATCTCATTGTGAAGGTTTTTGTAGATCACGCACCTTGCTTGGGAATTTTGTTGCTACACTTTTGTTGAGAGGGGATCTCTGTCATATCCTTCACACACCAACTTGTATACATCGGATCCATAATATAATAATTTAGGTTTAACCTTTTCACACCATACCTGATAGCTTGCAACACTGAGTAAAGACACACCTTGATGATCCATAAAAAAATAAAATTTACCATATTTTCCTTCCATCCGTCAAGCTGCAACTGAAAACATGTGATTTGATACCAAATGTTGAGATCTTAAAAGTACTAGTGGGGGTGGGGGTGGGGTGTGTGAATCAATGCACAATGGATCATTTATTTACAATCTTTTTTAACCTTTTAGCATGTTGTAGAATATATATGTGACTTTCCTAAAGGAAACATGTGTATGTATTCTATGGTCTCACACACAAACAATGTTTATATACAATGTTTATATTGAAAAACTCTATTTTATTACTCTCTTTTAGTTTGAAAGTCATATCAAATATTAGATAGACACTAAAACAACATATGAATATTAGATCTAATTGTACAATGATGAAATCATAACACATATGCAGTAGATATAAACAAAATACATGAGAAACAAATAATGCATGTGCAAGAAATCCATTTGAGCAACATATGAACCACAAGAAAACATCATCATACATGATAAAAAAAAATAAACACACGAGGACACTATATATTAGGTGGAAACCCTTCTGAGAGAAAAACTATCAAATACTTTTTCTCTTCTTCTTCTTGATTATTAAATATTCTTTTACATCAATCACTAGCTGGCACGAGTGTGGAAGAACCAACTTGCGATATACATGAGAAATCACTTACTTTAGGCCACTACCTAATGGAAGCCATGATTTTCACAACTATATGCAGGCCCCAAACTGCTGGAGGCCCCAACCTCTAATAGTTTCTCAGGCCACCACCTTAAGGAAGTCACCACTCCCTAATTAGCAAGCCACCAATTTCCAGCAAGAAACCACTTTCCAATGAAGGCCCCAACCTTAAAAATATTTTGGATCACCTTCCATATATTTTTAAACTGGGCCCACGAACTCTACTCAATCAAATGTGGACCTCATTTCATATATTTTCATATTGGACCCACATAATATTCTTTGCTCAATCTAAATACAAAACACAAAACTGACACCAATAACTTTTGCTCACAAATCCACTTCATCAATCAAATAACAACATCATACTCTCATTGGGAAACCATACAAGAAACATATAGACTCACTCTCTTCTCAATAATTCATCAAATCCTCTGTAATAAGAGAATTTGATCTAACAATAACATAACAAAAATACTTTAACCAACATCATAACCAAATTGATCTTTCCATGGAAATACTACAAACATCCTCACCAATATACTCAACAATATATAAATCAATACAACTAGACATGGCATGTTATGTAGACATGACATGGGACCCACTAGTTCTCTCCCTTTAGCGTTATGCGACACTTTTACATTATATTTGGCCATAGATTGATCTAGGGTGTTACATATTTATCCATTACTAACAACCCCTAGACCTATAGACTCCCAAATGTGGTCTCAACTTCATGAAAAGAATATCTAACCCTCACACAAATAAATTTCCAACACGAGGCCACCCTAGATCTTCAAGTACAATTCATATTTACCATTAGATTTGGTGTAGACTAAATACGAACTGTTTTCAATGTACATGCAACTTTCCCATCTAGATCCCTAGATATCTTGATTGATCCATGCATAGGGCTGAAAATATTCCTCGTTGACATCTAGATAAAATTTACACTTGAGGGGATAATTTATTCATGGATAACTATGGATACATTTATAGTTGTAGAGAAGGAAAATTGAGGGAAAAATCACTAGACTCTATTAAAGACAAGGACTTCTAAGCAAAGAAATAAGTGGCTCTAGGGCCAAATTTCACAAGAAAACTTAAAACTAATCTTTCCTTAAAGAATATCAAGATCTCTCATAAGACACAAGTTTCCTTCAACTATAAATTTATTTCAACACTCTTGAACCAAGTTTTTATAAGCACAAGTTGAATCATCATTTAATATCTAGCACGTACGTTACCTTATCATCATGTGAGATAATCTTAAATATGGCAATGAGCCAACCAATTCATAAACATATCAAATGGTTGGAAAATTCATGTAAGAACAAGTTCACAAAGATACATCATACATAATCATATAACAACCCCGTAGTTCATGAAAAATAATAACTATCACATCGTATTGAAGGTTCAACATATCCATAAAGACATATAGAGACAACTCATTCACCATGAACATGCAACAAATACATCAACCTTCCATGAGTAATGTTGAGCCATATATCTGCAAATAATATATTACACAATCTCATCATCCATAGTCCATTCATGCATAAGTAATTTTACTTATCTGAATAACTTGAAATGGTTGGAAACTAAAGGAGGGACTTAAACTCTCCACCTACCCATTGGCCAAATACGCAACAATATTTCTTATAGTTGATCTCTATGAGCTAGATATAAAGTTTAAGTAGATGCTTGCTTAGGTAATTCACCCAAGACTTCATTGGGGTATTGCGTAATTTTAGGGGTTTAAATATACCTTATGGGCGGTTTATCACCTGTATTATGAAGGCAAGCACTACAAAAAACCGTAGCCCACTATCTAGGTGGTTCATTATCTTAATTAGCAAACATTAAATGGTTTATTATCTTTTTCAGCAAGCACTTAGTGTTTTATCAATTCTTTTCAGTAAGCATCATAGTTGTTTAGCTACACTACCTAGTTTTTATAATCCTTACAACAAGCATCCAAGTAGTTTATTAGCTCTTTCAGTAATCACTTCTAGTTCAATAATCCATTGAGCCTCCGATTATCCATTCATACTTAGACTCCATATTATAGTAGCCTCAACAAGTTAATACTGTAGGAATTTACAGGGTAAGTTCCTCAGACAGAACACCAAAAGGACACCGCTCACAACCAGATCGCAGATCAATACACTAGTATTTTGACATGGTTAAAACCCTCAAAGAGGGAAACAGTCCATGGCCTGAGCCAACGCGGCCACTTCAGGAAATTTATTAATAAAAGAATGAAAATTTACATATGTTTCTCTCATGCACTGATTACCCTACAAATGACCCTCCATGCGCTTTAAATAGAATTCATGGACCAATCAGGTGTCAAGCCACGGATCAAGTGTCGGTAATACCGAGGAGAGAATGAACCGTTGGATCACTACATATCGTGACCGTCGGATTGTAAGTTACAAAATGTACAATGGTAAAGAAACACACTTTACCTAACTCTATACTAGACCAAGTTGTACTTAACTATTTCCTATGTGTCGGAATATCCTAACATCCCCCCTTAAGAACAACTTGGGATAGGATTGAAGGATTTACAAATATGACACAATAGGAGAAGGAAGGAGGCACTAGAGCCTATCCCCCCTTAGTGAAAACTTCCTGAACTCCAACCATAAATCGAAGTTTAGTGAACTTCGCCTCTGTGAGAGCCTTTGTGAAGATGTATGCAACTTGATCATCTGTTGAACAATATTGCACTTCAAGAACATGGTCATGAATGAGCTTTCTGATGAAGTGCATGTGCAGTTCAATGTGTTTGCTGTGCTGATGTTGGACTGGATCTTTGCATAGCTGAATGGCACTTTGATTATCACACCAAAGTGTAGTCGGATGCTGCTGCTGAAAGCCAAACTCTGACAGGATCTGACGAAGCCACAAGGCTTCCTTACTAGCTTCTACGGCACCACGATACTTTGCTTCTGCTGATGAAAGAGAAATGGCAGCTTGTTTCTTACAAGCCCATGTAATAGGTCCTGAACCAAGAGTGAACACATAACTGACAGTAGATTTCCGATCATCAGGGTCACCAGCCCAATCGGAATCAGTGAAACCAACCAATAGAGGAGATGCTTCGACACTGTAATGAATCCAAAACTGAACTGTACCTCGAACATAACGAAGTATTCTTTTAGCTTCTTTCCAATGGCTTTCACGGGGGTTTTGCATGAACTGAGCAACAAGGCCAACAACAAAGGAAAGGTCAGGACGAGTATGAGTTAGATACAAGAGTTTTCCTACAAGTTTACGGTATAATTTAGCATCAACTTCAGGAGAAGTACAAGTGACTGAAAGTTTGACTCCAGAATGAAAGGGAGAAGGGGCTGGCTTACAGTCTTCCATGTGAAAATGACGTAGAATATCACAAGCATACTTGGACTGGGAAAGGGAAATACCCTCCTTGGATTGCAAGAATTGAAGACCGAGAAAATAGTGTAGGTGTCCTACGTCTGTCATTTCAAATTTCCTTTTAAGGCTAGACTTCACATGGTTTATAAGGTTGGGATCACTACCAGTAAGGATAAGATCATCAACATAAATAACAAGGATGATAAGAGAGTTGCCCACTTTCTTGGTGTAGACAGTATTGTCAGAATGACACCTAGAAAAGCTAGATTTTAAAAGAAAGCTATCCATTTTGGCATACCAAGCCCGAGGAGCTTGCTTGAGACCATAAAGGGATTTCTTAAGTCGACATACAAGGCTGGAGTATGTTTGTATGAAGCCAATGGGTTGTTCCACATAGATTTCTTCATGCAAGTCCCCATGCAAGAAGGCAGATTTAACATCCATCTGATGGACTTCCCATTTGAAAGAGGCAACAAGGGAAAGAACAAGGCGGATAGAGTTCATTTTGGCAACAGGGGAGAAGGTTTCGGTGTAGTCAATGCCTTCAACCTGTGAAAAACCTTTAGCAACAAGACGAGCTTTATCTTTATCAACTTTCCCATCTGGTCCATACTTGGTTCTGTAAACCCATTTGCATCTGACAAGTTTTCGTCCCTTTGGTAGAGGAACAAGATCCCATGTATCATTTTCCAATAATGAATGATATTCTTCATTCATAGCTGCTTCCCAATTTGGATGGCCTGAAGCCTCTGCAAAGGTGTCAGGATCATAATTTACTGGAGCTTGAGCCAGTAAAGAAGAGGCTCTCTCGAACTGAGAATGTGTACGTCGCTGATCTGTAGGATGACCGGCAAGATCACCTGCTGCATCTCGAGTAGCACGAACCCATTTTGGAAGCTCAGGAGCTGAAGGAGGATCCTGAGATGGTGGGGGAGGATTGTCATCCTCACTTTCATCATCTGAAGAAGTAATGTTTTCAAAAGTAGAAGAGATAGGGAGAGGTGGCACAACCGCCGGACTAGGCTCGCAGGCCGATATATTTTCATCAAATTTTACATCTCTTCTAATGATAACATTTTTGGACTTAAATGGAATAAATCTATAGCCTTTGACATCTTCAGAATATCCAACAAAAGTACATTTTTCACTCTTAGGTTCTAAAGCTTTATGCTTTTCATGTGGAATATGGGCCCACGCTTCACTTCCAAAAACACGAAAGTGACTTACATCTGGTTTGATTGAGCTCCATGCTTCTTCTGGAGTTATATTCTTTAAAGCCTTAGTAGGAGTGCGATTTATTATTTAATTTTCACAGTTAATTGCTTCTGCCCAAAAAGTAAGACCAAGTCCTTTAGATTGTAGCATACAATTAGCCATTTCCTTTAAGGTGCGATTCTTCCTTTCAGCTACACCATTTTGTTGTGGAGTATATGGAACAGTATGTTGCATTTGAATTCCATTCTCAGTGCAATAGTTGATGAATGTGTTTTTATCATATTCTCCGCCATTATCAGATATTAACTTAAGAATTTGATGTCCATATTGTTTTTCAACAAAGGCCTTGAAGGCCAAAAAAGTGTTAAATACTTCACTCTTGAGTTTTAAGAAGTATACCCAAGTGCGTCTGGAGAAATCATCAATGAAAGTTAAGAAATACTTGCAGCCAGAGAATGACACAACTGGAAGTGGACCACATAAATCACTATGCACAAGCTGTAAAGGGGCTGAGGTGTGCCAAGAGGCATGTTTTTCAAAATTGTCCCGATGATGTTTTCTGAGTACACATTCGGAACAAACACCATCTCTGCAAGACACCATAGGAAGACCTGTCACCATATTTTCTTTACATAGATGCTGAAGGGAGCGATAGTTTAAGTGACCAAATCGCCCATGCCAAAGTTTTCTCACTTCATCGTTATGAGCAACAAATACTGAGGGAAGATTTGATGACCCAAAGTTATGAAACTTATACAACCTTGTGGAATCATCAGCAATGCCAATAGCCAAAATCTATTTAGGATATCTTAAGTCGTTGATTACAACATCATGAGGTGAAAATTCAACGATTTTACCTTCACCTGAATGAGTTATCTGATATACAGATAGAAGGTTGCAGGATAAGGTTGGAACACATAATACATCATTAAACTGACCATTGTCTAGATGAGCAGTTCCAATCCCTACAACATTAAGAGATCTATCATCACCAACATATATATTTTTGGTGTTACAATCATTTAAAGAAGAAAACATGGCTTTGTTTTTGGCCATGTGATAAGAAGCTCCAGAATCAATGAGCCACTCATGAGAATGAGAAGAAGAAGATACATTTAATGCATAGCCAGACCGAGATGCTTGACAACCACATGCAGAAAGTGCCATTCCTGAAGATGAAGTTGAAGTTGAAGATTGCCCCAAATGGATGTTATGCTTCTTCATTGCTACTTCCAAGGCTTCCATCTTCTTAAAGCATTTTGATTCTAAGTGGCCATCTCGATTACAAAAATTGCAATGTCTATCAGTCTTCTTCCCTTTGTTTTTATTTGTCTTATCATTTTGTTGAAATGATTTTTCATTTTGTGGCTGAAATTGCTTAGGACCCTTGTTTGGTTTAGGACCATTCTTTTTAGGATATGACTTCTTGGGATTCTTTGAATTTGGTTGCTGCTGGGCAGCTAACGCTTTCTTGGAAGAGTTTCCAAGATTAAGAAGACCAAGGTGTAAGAGGTTTTCTTGTTCTCTTATTAAAGAATCACAAAAAGAGTCAAAGGAAGGGGACTTGTAGTCTGTTCCTTGAGAAATGAAGGCTTCTCTTGTAGAATGGAAGGTGGAAACAAACACAGAGTAGGCTGGTCCCAACTTTGTAAGAATGGAATAGATAAGATTACTATCTTCTTTCTTAACTTTAACACCTTCCAAAAGATATCTAAGGGTCTTGAACTTGGACAAGAAATCTTCAATGCAAGAAAAATTATTAGGGTCCAATGTATGCAACTCATTTTCAAGTTGATGGGCTCTAATTTCATTTTTAATGCCAAAAACTTTATTGATTTGTTTCATTGCTTCATCAGGAGAATCAATTTCTGCAATATGGAATCTAAGATCTGGAGAAATAGACATCCCTATCAGTCCACGTGCTTGATCTTGCCTATTTTCCCATTTAGCAACCTTATCTTCATCCTTCGATTTCTTTTCTTGGCCTGAGGCTATTCTGAAGAGACCTTTACTTCTAAGTAAATACTCAATGTAAGCCAACCATTGGAAGTAGTTGGTGCTGTCAAGGGTAACTTGGTATTGACTTTCCATTTCAATGGAAACTGAAGCTAAAGATGCTGAAAATAAGTGTTCCAATGGATAGAACTCGAAAAATTATGCTGGTTTAAAAAAAACGGCTCTGAAAACGGCTTCCGGATGAAGAAGTTATGGCTTTTTGAAAAAACATTGTTGAAGTTGCCGACGAAGTGCGGGAATGTGCGGAAATGAAAAAGTCCGCCCCCACAAAATGGAGACTTGAACCCAAGACCTCTACTTTCTTAAAATAGCTTTGAACCAATTGATCTATACAAAAAATTTGAGAGAGAGAGAGAGAGAGAGAGAGAGAGGGAGGGAGGGAGGGAGGGAGGGAGGGAGGGGGGGGGGGGGTGCTTTGGGTTGCGTGCTTGCCTTGAGAAAGCTCTTTTTCCCTACAAAACACAAAACACAAAACCCAACACGGACATGCAAAGAAAACGAACCTTATGGCTCGAAGTTAGCTTTAGCTGAAAAACTAAATATTTTCAAAAATGAACCTTGCGGCTCAAAGTTAGCGTTGGCCGAAAACTAAATATTTTTCTCAATGTTTCTGATTTTCCGAGATCACCCTAAGGCGCAGGGAAAAGAGCATACGCATGAGAAAAATCCTTCCTTTCTGTTTCTGATTTGCCCATATCGCACAGAGTCGCAGGGAAAAGAGCATACGCAGAAATGAAAGGTATAGATCCGGTAATAAAAAGGCTAAATAAACCGAAACCGAAATAAACAGAGAGAAAATAACAGTAAACTGCAAATAAACACTGTATACCTCCAGATCTTAAAAATGACGCAGCTAGGGCTACCGGAAACCTTTTCGCTTGAAACGAAAGGGGTTCCTCACTGGAACAGATGCTCCGAACACAACAGAGCAGTCCTCTCGGCCCGAAAGCAGTCAGAAATAGCAGATTTAGGAAACGGAAGTCGGATGCAGTTCTACCGGCTTCAGATTTGGATCACCAACGGACGCGGCCCTCAAATAGCTCCGATACCATGTAGGAATTTACAGGGTAAGTTCCTCAGACAGAACACCAAAAGGACACTGCTCACAACCAGATCGCAGATCAATACACCAGTATTTTGACGTGGTTAAAACCCTCAAAGAGGGAAACAGTCCACGGCCTGAGCCAACGCGGCCACTTCAGGCAATTTATTAATAAAAGAATGAAAATTTACATATGTTTCTCTCATGCACTGATTACCCTACAAAAGAACCTCCATGTGCTTTAAATAGAATTCATGGACCAATCGGGTGTCAAGCCACAGATCAAGTGTCGGTAATACCGAGGAGAGAATGAACCGTCGGATCACTACATATCGTGACCGTCGGATTGTAAGTTACAAAATGTACAACGGTAAAGAAACACACATTTTACCTAACTCTATACCTAACTCTATACTAGACCAACTTGTACTTAACTATTTCCTATGTGTCAGAATATCCTAACAAATACAAGCAGACACACCCCAAATTTTAGAGCATATATCTCAATTGCAACTCCAACATTGCTCCTACATTCATGCTCAGCATTCCAGGATTGCCTCCCCACTATCTCCCCCTTCATTTAACTTGATTTTCCTTGATTTTCCTTGATTTTGATTGTGTCCCCTTATATCTTGAGAGAGTACTGATTTCTCCTCCCCTCACGTCATAGGAAAAAACATCCACACTTCCTCATATAATCAAGTCTTTCCATGTGTGAGGTGGTGGCTTGGTTTTTTATGCCACCATATGCCACTCTTCCACTTCCCTAATCTTGCTCATACTTACATCCATGTGTCCCTATCTAGTATCTAACCAATTAAAAATTCATATTTAATTTATTTTATAAATTTACATAATGTGTTAGTGAGACATGGCCTCCATGTTGGCATTACACAATCACAATTTTAACATTACAAAAATAGGTGGTAATGTTATAGAGATTACACCAACATCTAGGAGAATTCTACCTATGTGAATAAATTTTATTGAAGTTGTACATAGAAAGAAATAATTAGATTTCCAACCATTAATGGAAGTAATTAACCAATTGAGACAACGAACCATTGATGTCAACGAGGGTTAAGGTGAAAGAGTGCATTCTAGCATGTATGAATGGATGTGTTGAAGTTGAGTCACCTGTAGAATTTGAAAATGAATTGTTGTCGATGATTATCACTTCCATTGATGTATGAAAACTATAAGGCACTCAAAATTACCTCTGATCTTGGTCCCAAATAAGATGTTGGAGCCAATGAGGAAAGATCTGTTAGAAGGTGGGCCTTAAGTAATCCCACATCAACCAAATCAAGTATAGAACCAACGAGATTTGAAGAGCCATTTGAGAAAACATGAACTAACAAAATTTATTCTGAATATTGCCTACCAGTTGCATGGTTTTCAAGCAAGACTCATGCCTAGTTGTGCTAGCTACTTGGTTTTCATAACTAGACATTTTTATCTTTACTATTTTATTCATTTACTAATTAAACTACCTTATCCTACTTGAAAAAGAACATTCTCCTTCAAGTGTAGGAGTATTTCCATTGAAGCCTTATCAAGAACAAAATGAAAAAATTACTCATATTTGAGTTTGAAAAGTATGCTTCAATGCATACCAAATCATGAGAAACCAACTTCTTCGAATGATGTGGTGTCAAGAATTGCTGATGAAAAGAGTGGCATTCCAACCTAAAGATTGTATAGAACTAAAATTCAATATAGCCATGATATCCTTTGCTCTTGTACCCATCTGATCCATTTTGTATGTCCTCCTCTGCCATTTCTGATTTGAGTGCATCAGTGATCTAATGGTAGGCATGTTGAGGATTCCTCGGCCTTAGTATCTACTAAATGTTCTCCACTAAACATAGTAGATGATTCTTTAGTATCATTGGTATGTTGGAAAGTGTGATTAGAGAAGGGTTTTGGATCTTATTGTAGAGATGAATCATGGATATTTTTCTTTGTAATCTCTTCTAGAGAGGTAGATATATTAGTAATTACCAAAGGCACTAAATATTACTAGGATTTGAGAAAGATCTTGACTAACATTCTCCAATAGGTGCTTTAACATTATTGTAACCTTCTTTTCTAGTTATTAATTCTTGTCTAGCACATGAGGGTTCTTGTAACACCTTGAAAATAAAATCTTGTTAAAGAAATAAATGAAATATGTTAAAAAATAATAATTTAAAATAAATTTTTATCATGCACTTGGATTCCCTCATGCTACCAATACCTTGTTGCCAACAAGTTATTTGTTTGACATGAGTTAGTTTCTTCCTTTCCACTAATCAAATTAAATAAAACACACTTTCATGGAAGAAACATATTGTAAAAACATGACAAGGGCTCGTAAAGATTCACCAAAGTGATGGTGCAAGCTATTACCTCTAATATTACCTTGTCACAACTCCAAATCTTAATTGTTGGGGAAATTAAGAAAATTCATTTGCAAGAAAACTAGACTACTAATGCCCTAACTGTTTTAGCACCTCCTCATCAATACTGCCAAAATGTTGGTCAAATTAATTGCTTAATAATTCCAACATAAGTTAGAAACCAACATGTTCATAAAATTCAATACGTTACACTATATGTGTCGAGTTCAAATCATTGGTATGATTACTAACCTATGTTACATGATGGGAACTGAAAGGAATTCATACAAAGTAAGACTAGGAGATGAACGTTATTTTGGGTAGAAATACAAAGCCTTCTCACTTGGGTTACACTCTTTTACTCTTACTATGAAGGGAATTCATGTAAATGAGAAGAAGTCATAGTGTGTATTTAAACCCTTTTGTAACTTATCCATATTGTTGGCCGCGGGATCCCCCAGGGAAAGTTGGGGCTTAAAGCCTAGTTTTTTGGTTAAAAGTTGTAAATCCAATGTAAAGAATCCGCATTTTGTAGGCACGAAGTGTGAATTTGTAAATGAGTCATAGGGTTGTCCACCCTCAATTTTGTAATGTAATGTCGGCTTTAGAGATCTACGCAAGGTCCACAAACCATGGGATTGTATAAATAGAGTGGGGCTCTAAGTAGTTGAGAGATAATAGGATTAGAAGGAATGATGATGGAATAGAAGGATAGCAAAAGATCTAAGCGTAGACTCAAGTCTTTGGGTCGTAGAGTAGGAGAAGGCTTTGTAGTTGAGTGCGTAGAGGCCTAGTAGTTTGCAGCTGAGTGCATAGACCCCTGTAACTAAGTGCGCAAGGCGAGTTGTCTATAACTGTTGAAGCATTAATAAAGAGAAGTTTTACACCAATTTCGTGTATTTATTTGCGATTTTCTGTATAGAATATATTGGGTATAAATTGCATTTATGTTGTCTATATGGTGTGTGAACATATCTGATTGTGTTGATTAAGTAAATGTGAGATAAGGTGTCTGTTTACACTAAGTTAACTAACAATTGTAAGAAGATAAGTAAGATATGCGGTGTAACTTGGGGAAATAGCACTGATTGCTGCCCTAGTAACGTAAAAGCATCTCAGCCCCCAGTTAGGGTTGCGTGAAAGGCAATGCTAACAGATCACGAAGGTATCACAGGTCAGGACAGTGCATGAAGTGACTTGCGCGAAGGTAGGCACAGTTGGACTAAATCGACCCCTCAGACATCTCAAGGGTGTGGAAACTTGGTTCCAGCACCCCCCCATACTACTTCGGGTGAGACTTTAGTTCATGCACCACGGGCTGATGTTGAGAGGGCCAATAGTGTAGGGATTTATTTGGCTAATTAACTCCGAACCTTGGTCAGGCCCCATCAAGCCAACAAATGGTTCCATTGTCGGGATTGGAATCTACATAGATATGTCTGATGTTGTATCATTGGAATCCAACTAAGAAGGAAACTAAAGGTTGGTTGGATAGGAGGATTCATGAGTTTACAGCGTAGGAGAAGAGGAACCCATGACTGACAAAACAAGAGTGGTTAGAATGCTACATGTACACATAATTCCATGAGATATTCTTTGCATATTTTCCTACTGAGTTGTACGAGTGGATTGCGAAGCTAGCAGATAGCCAAGGAAAGTGGAAACTCAACAATCCTATTGTGTGGACCCCAGAGTTAGTATGGAGGTTGGAAGCATCAGAGGATAAGGTCATGCGCACTGTTGATCACTAGCTCGATCGAATTATAGGAGGATTCATTACAGAGTTCACAATTGACACTTCAGTGAGCTATAGCGAGGAAGAGTGATGCTTTCTCAAGAGACTTCGAGGTAAGTACGTAAAGTCCCTGAATACTTGGATTAAAATGTTATTGTGTGAAAAGAGGGTTATGCAATTACCTTGATGTTCGATGCTACATGAAGTGGAAAAACTTACAGGAACGAAGGAAATAAGGGACTAGAAACTAGCCCTTTCATTTCGCCTCCGCGAGGGGATGAGGAAGAAATTTCAAAGGTCACGCCATGAAGTGCAATCCATCTAATAAGGCAAAGAATTCTGCGAATAACACCCCCACCCACACCGCCACTAGCTTCACTGCCTTCACCTCCATCTTCACATGTACTACCTCTGCCACCACCACTAGTTAATATGGCAAGCACGATAAAGTTTCTTGTGTTTAAGGGATTAGGAAATGAGGATTTGGAACAATTTTGGTTCGTGATAAGAGCTGTATGGGAAGTGTGGGGAGTTATAGATGACAATATAAAGAAAGCGACACTAGTTAGCGCCTTGCAGGACCGCGTGCTGACCTAGTATATTAAGCACTCGAATGATAATCCAAATATGGGAATCGCGGATATCCAAGAAGTGCTAAAAAGAAAATTTAATAGGCCAAAGTCTGAAGCAGAGTCGACCTTTGGATTAAAAGAAATCACGATGCTACCAGGAAAGACTCCTTGGGAATTGGATCAAAGGTTGAAGTGTACAATTTGTGAAGCTAATATGAATTTGACGGATGGACAACATTGCGAATGGTTTGTAGCATCGCTAACACCACATTTAAGGAGTTTGCTATCACAAAAGAAGTTAACGACTCAGGCAGAGGCCTTAGAGATCGCGATGAGGCTACATGAGACCCCGATGCAGGATCCTAACTTGGGAGTTTAGCAAATCCACATGCAGTTGAAAAATTTATGGGTGGAGATGCAGAGTCTGAAATAGGATAGAAAAACTTGACTAGAAGTGCTCGAAGAGGTGTGGTGCGTAAAATGCAAAGGTCAGGGTCATGATCAGGACCATTGCCCAATGTTCACAAATTACCTCGTCGGAGGAAGACCGATGCCATTAAGGCTGGAAGCTCAAGCAGGACCTAGCGTGGCACTTTCCTTGTGGTGCATGATTTTCCAAATAGGTGGAAAACATGTTACGAACAACTATAATTTGTTACAAAAATATACACAAAATTTGCAATAATTGTTCTATAACTTTTGTAGGTCGGTGGGACACGATGAACACACTTTTGGGAGATATGAGTTGATGATGGATACAACTCCCACCTATAGAGTTCATGTTGAATCATGGCCCTTAGACCAAAATGTAGGAGTGGCGCGAACAATATTTCAGGGTGTGGATGAGGTCGAGGTAGAGGAGGACCTGGAAGAGGTCGCGGTTATTTGGTATGCTACAATTGCAGAGGGCGAGGACATTATGCCCACGATTGTATGAATCTGATGTGGCCATCGTGTTTATATTGCACCTTGTTTGATCATGAGATGGAAGATTGTCCTACACCGATAGCTAGGATACGTGACAAGGGATTGCTACCACCTCCCCCAACTCAGAACCTGTAGATGATGAGGTTTGAGCCATGTGAGGAAGATATGAATGTGAACATTGTGCTCCAAAGTGGAATCGCATTGGAGATGACAAAGGAAAATAACTCAAAGCTAGTACTTGGGTTCGCGAAGCTCTAACGAAAGAAGCGGAGTTTGACTTGGAGGGTGTTTGGGAAACTTTCATGGAAGCTAAGAAGAGATTCACGGGAGCATCCACTTCAGGAAGAAAAGGTAGACCCGAGCAGAGATGGATCCATCCATGCTCACAATGTTCCTGGAAACATGCATGAAGTTATTGCGTGATAGTAAGGCTGTAAATGGATTATAGGAACTCATTAATAGATGTGTTGGGACCGCACCAGGAGAACCACGTGTAGTCCAGAAGATTGGGAATCATAAGACAAGGATGTGAAGAGAAATAAGGTTAACCATGTAGATTGGAGAATATGAGATGGACTAAGTAATTCTGGATTTAGGATCAGATGAAAATGTTGTACTGAAACAAACATGGAGCGCATGGGGAGGCCTATGCTACAGTGGTCTCCTATTCAGTTGCGAATGGCGAACCAGCAGAAAATAATACCCATGGGGAAATTATCGGGAATCACTGTGGATATTGAGAGAGCGAGCGCGCTACCAGACTTTGAAGTAATAGAGATTGTTGATGACAACAATCCCTACCCCACATTCTTAGGAATTGATTGGGCCACTAATCACTACGCTTAGTTATGCCTTTGGACCCTGCTGAAGGATTGCACTATACATAGCCAATACGTGACTATGAAAGTGATGATGATTTGGACTGCATCTATAATATAACAATGCGAAACCAGGACTAGGTGAATCCCATTGCGGATGGGTGGCTTGCATGGGAGCATGAGAGCTCCTGTACTTCGGATTCGGATGACGAAACAGAGCAATGGTAGAATCGGTTACATGAGGTGACTACACGGAATTGTAATATGATGACAAGGTCATTGCACTACATATCGACAAAAGTAAGAGACCTGCCTACTTATGATGGGATAAGTAAGGTAGATACCTTCTTAGATAGATTTGAAAGAGAATTGTTAGAAAAGCAACGCTTCCAAGCTTTGAATTTGGTACTACACGCTACGCCCGAGAGGTGGTGGGGTACGCACAAAGGGATCTTTGAGGACTGGTGCGAATGTAGGAGAATGATGCGCACATGTTTTGGGAAGCCTAAGATGTGACTAACAGACAATTATGATGGATGGGATGATCCAAGCGCACATCTAGCCAGGTGGATACAACCATATGGAAAAAAACCTACGCAGATGAGCATGAACTCTGCGCTGAAACGTATGGTCAATAAGCGTGTGTTGGGAGGACAGATGTGTAGCTGGCTCTTAAGGTTAGACAGATAGTATGTGGGAAGAACAATCACACAGATGCATTTGAAAAGGTATGCAATGCGCTGAACAAGGTATGCAACGCATAACGAAGTGGTTGGGACCTGCGCGTACCCAGACATATGCATTTTTGGTTGGTCAATGGAGAAGAAGCCATAATTCCTATGGATTCTTGTCATGTCTAATCCGTGCATAGTGGAGCTCGCAGGGGTAATAGACCGCGGAGCCCTAGAAGAAAGGCTCACTCCATTGGAAAATGTCGAAGACGAACAGTTGGGACTCGATGAAGAGATCTAGTAGGGTGATCTTAAGCTCCAAGAAATCGTGAATGAAAGAGTTTGATTGAGGGAGAAAAGCACCATGGTGGAAGTGGAAGTCAAGAAGCTTGAGGAAGGAATAAAGGACTTTCTTGATAGAAAAACTATAGTAATAGAGCAGGATGAGCTCGATTAAATTAACAAACTTGGGGTCCACCGCCAAGAGTTTTTTAGTTTGCTACATGGGATGGGACCATATGTTATTAAGAAAATCATAGATGGTGGCGCAGTGTAGTTGGAGAAGTTAAATGGAGAAGCTTTCCCCGGAAAAGTGAATGGCAATCGGTTGAAGCCATACATGGGTGGCCTCGCTATCTAACTAGCCGAAAGAAGCATAGTCTTAGCACTCCAGGCAACTGAAATAAGGTGCGGGACTATAAAGAGATGTGGGGCAGTAGTTTAGCTACAACAGTCTCTAAACAACGCATCCAGGAAGTGCAGTAGGCAACTTCTCAATGCACTGTTGATCTTCCAGCAGTCTAGGCAGAGTTGGGAGGTCTCCGCGTGAAGATCTCCATACTGACAGAGTGACTCGAGGGCAAGTCATGATGTTTGTGTTGGGGGCCTGTTGGGCACAACATCCCCTAAGGAAAGTTTTGGGGCTTAAAGCCCTGTTTTTGGTTAAGAGTTGTAAATTTGATGTAAAGACTCCACATTTTGTGGGCACAGAGCACAAATTTGTAAATGAGTCATAGGTTTGTTCGCCCTCAATTTTGCAATGTAATGTCAGCTTTAGAAATCTACCCATGGTCCATGGACCAAGGGATTGTATTAATAGAGCGAGGCTCTAAGTAGTTGAGAGATAAGAGAATTAGAAGGAATGATGATGGAAAAGAAGGATAGCGGAAGATTTAAGTGTAGAGTCAAGTCTTTGGGTCGTAGAGTAGGAGAAGGCTCTATAGCTGAGTGTGTAGAGGCCTAGTAGTCTGTAGCTGAGTGTGCGGACCCTGTAGGGTAGTGCGCAGGGTGAGTTGAGTCTGTAACTATTGAAGCATTAATAAACAGAAGTTTTACATCATTTATGTGTATTTATTTGTTTTTTTCTGTATCGAATATATTGGTTATAAATTGCATTTCTGTTGTATATATCATGCGCAAACGTATTTGATTTTGTTGATTAAGTAAATGTGAGATAAGGTATCTGTTTACATGAAGTTAACTAACAATTGTAAGAAGATAAGTAAGATACGTGGTGTAACTTGGGGAAGTAGGACAGATCACTGCCCTAGTAGCACGAAAGCATCTCAGCCCCTAGCTAGGGCTACGTGAAAGGCGATCCTAACAGATCGCGAAGGTATCACAGGTCAGGACAGTGCATGAAGTGACATGCGTGAAGGTACGCAGAGTTGGACTAAATCGACCCCTTAGGCATCTCAAGGGTGCGAAACATGGTTCCAACATCCCCCCATACTACTTCAGGTGAGACTTCAGTCCACGCACTGTTGGCTGATGCTGAGAGGGCCAATAGTGTATGGATTTTTTTGGCTAATTAACTCTGAACTTGGGTTAGGCCACATCAAGCCAACACATATTAAACAAATTAACAATCATTAATGCAAGAAAATAAAGGGATAAACAACGATATGGTGGTCACTGGGTTGTGCAAAAATCCCCTACTTGACTGGTTACAAGTCTGTCATACTAATTATACCAGGTATTTAAAAACCAAGAGTGTTTCAACGCATGTCATTTTCATTTAGTGAACATTCTTGGTCCTGCAAAAAAAACACAACTATGAGCAACGAAAAACCATTCAATGATTAGAGCAAGAAGTATTTGGTGCATATAAATGAAACAATGTATACTTCAATACGAATTTAAAGAAAGGAAACAAGATTTGATCTACCTATCATAATGAAGTAAAATAACTAAGCTAAACTACATTACAAAGAAAAGAGAAATGGGTAAGCATGGGCCAGGTTTGTTGGCCCCCCCAAACTAGTTCCACACTGCTTAAGAAACTACGAGGTCTGAACGAATTCACACCACCAAGGATCTCAACTAAAATTGTTCATTCCAAGGAGGAAAAAGGAGGAAAGGAAGGAAAATTTTGAAAATTTTCCAAAGTATGGAGAAACCATGCAAAGGATGGTGGAGATTGTCTAGAACATACCATGCAAATGTGCAATGTAGGCTACGAAGACTATGTCATAACTGAAAGTTATGCGATCAATAATGTATCCTCTAGTCGTGAAGGTTGGTTAGTTATGAGTAGTGGTGGTGATGTAGCCCAATATGGAATAGTAATCAATTGCATCTCGACACATATGAGGACAACACATCAGGGTGAGTTTGCTGGGTGAGCTGCCCTAAGATTTCAATGAGCTAGATGTTGATTACTATATCTATATATAGAGATTTTGTTGACGATAGTAGGTTATGCTTATGATTGTTCTGTTTTATTCTTATATTTATTGTTGTTCTATTCTATGGTTGTACTATGGTTTTTATAGTTTATTGTTCTAGATTTAATCTTTAGTCTGGTTAATGTAAAGGCATTGGATAAATAGTGTGATATGATTGATGATATATGAGTTTTAATATTTGGGTGTATGGTTATTTTTTATAAATTTTGTTACTAATGTTTGATATGAATATGAAATATCTAGAGGTTCTATACCAATTGCATGGTTCTATTTCTTATGTATTTCGTATCAATGGTGTAATCAATGAATGACATACAAATTCCTTGTAGGGTTTCTTGCGAATTTTTTGTGTGGATAGTTTATGGTTGAAGCATAATGTAAATAACTATGTAAATAACCTTTTTCATTAATGAATGTGTTTGACTTGATGAATTCATGTCGTAGTTTCTCATATGGAATGTTTTTATGCATGTTGTAAACGTGTTTGAGTGTAAACATGTTTAATGAATATATTTTTGACATATGGAAAGTGCACAAGTTTTGGGTGTGCTATTATGGACTAGATTTGTCTCTATTTCCCCTATTCCATTGCATAAACTTCAAATCTTTTCCAAACCCATCAATATACCTCAGGTGAGACCCAACTTGCTTGCATGTGTTGAAAATGTTGATATCCGAGGGAACTATTTTGGCTTATATTTGAACCTTGGGTCAACCCCAACGTGCCAACCAATTATTTCATTTGTGGTAGTTAAAGTTCTATGTTAGAGATGGGATGTGGAGATCAAATAGATAATAAGTATAATAGTGGTTGGACCATAGATAAAATGATTTCACGATGGAACAATCTAGGAATTCACATATCAATCTAGAAGAATGGTTGCAGAGGTGCATCTTTTTTTATTTCCATGATATTTTCTTTGCAAATTTACCCATCATCTTGTGGGGGTGGTTGAGGCTATAAGAAGAGTGATGAGGATAGTAGAATTTTCTAGAGGCATAAACTAGCTAATAGATATGCTATTAAGGGTAAAATTGGTAAGAAACCCAATATTTACAATTGTTGATTTTTGGTTAGGTAGCATGTTAAAAATATACATGGTTGAATTTGCAGTAGATTCCACTCAGTCCTCCACCCCCACCAGAAGATACTTATTTTGGGAGCCTTAGGGATGATATTTGAGATATTACCCACTTGGAGAAAAATTCTACTCTATGACAAAGACATCATGTTACTAGTGTCTAGCAAGATGAGCAGCTAAACCTCTATGTTACACAAGGAGTCAGGGAGTTGATCATAGGATGACCTAACTAGAGAAGAGACAAGGGATGTAAAGAGTGATGGAGAAGGATAGTAGTGCATCGTAAAGGAGATGAATGCTTAGTTAAAATATAGGGCATGATGCTAAGAAAGAGACAAGGGATGGGAGATGCAATCTATTTGATGTTGGAAGAGGATATGTAGAGGAGGTGGAGATCTCACAAGAGGCGTAGGAGTGTGAGTGGCATAGTCAGATTAGAAGTAGTAAAAACCTACACATCATCACTGAGAGCAAGCAAGTTTAGCAATGCGGTTATAAATCTGCATAGTGGGACAAGATATGTCCATGGTTCAAACATAGGTAACAGAACTATGACATAACCTATCTATGATAGGAGACCCAAGAAGTGTTATGTCATGTGGAATCAAAGTGTGTAGATTAGAAAAAGAACTAGGCCACTAGGAAGATTGAGAGATAAAGAGAACAAAAATTGATGCAGAGGAGGAGTGCTTACACCAAGATTGGAGTGTTGTGCCATGGAGAGGGCCCTTCACCTAAGATAAAGGATAAGGTTACTGCGACATAAAATATGGTGGGAAGTATATTGTCCAAGTATCAATAGATATGGGATGGAGGAGGAAGATGAAGAGCATAGGACAAAAGATTTGTTGCATCACATTGTCCAAGTTGTGGCCATCCCTTGGATCAAACCAATGACCCCACACACACCTTTAGAATCTAAGGTAAATTTTTTCTTTGTTTTCTATATTTTTTTCAGCCATTAGAGTAAACTAACAATAGACATTTGGACAATGAGTGTGATAGTAGGGAATAACATGGAAAAACAAGAGGAGGGGTACATGAATATGGATAGGAGAAGCATCTAAAGTTATCCCATTCATGAAAGAGGCATTGAATTATGAAAAAATAGACACTAGACAATATACGTGTTACGTTCCTACACCAATAGGTGTTATAATTTATGATTGACTTAGTTTATCTCTGTAATATGTACATACTTTTGCTTTTTGCAAATGTTTTCCATATTTAAAAATCCAAAAAAATTAAAAAATGTAAGGAGGGTATGTCCTAAAAGAAAGATCAAAGGAGGAAAAAAGAAATAAAGAAAAGGTCAAAAAGGATGAAAAGTATGAACCCCAAAGAAAAAGACCATGAAAGTGTGCAAGTAAAAATGCCACTGCTATTTTATTTTGGTATAATAATGGTTGTGTGCAATTTGTTACTTATACGACAATCCATGGTAGTCAAATAGTTTAAACTTGACTACTTCATCTTTAAAGTTTTTATGTCTATAGATAGAGAATAAAATCTGACCAAACTGTTTAATCTTGGTAGATAAGTAGATAGGTAGAGTAAATAAAGGAGCTCAATAGTTTAATCTGAGCCCTTGGACATAATAAGGTTAGACTTAGGTAGACCATTGTAAAAGAAAAGAAAAGTTTGATAAGGGTTTCCCAATTTAAGTGCACCCAAATAAAAAGTAGAAAAAATGGTAGGATGTGTAGGTGGCTAAGTAGATGAATGGTTGCAGAATGATGTATTATGAATGATTAGTTGAAACTCATATCATTTACTTCCATCATCATATTACTTTAAAAATGTGGATAACAATGAGACATTTACAAAGTCAAGTTATTAATTTCCTCATTCCTTTTACCCATAATTTCACTAATTTCCTCACAAATAACAATCTAAGCGCCTGAAACCTTATGTCAAAGGGGCTAAGAGCATTTCTCTGACTTTTGGAGGGACTAGACCCTTGACCCAATGATTTATAGGTTCCAAGTGCTAAAACCCCCTCATCAACATTAACCCCTTCATCATTCACTCATCTCCTGATCCAGTGGATGTTGGTGGCCACCCACCTATCCCATTTGGACCCCCACAACTGTCTCTTTCAGCTTTTTTAGTTTCCTAAATTGTAGCACAGTTTACTATTTTTAGCAATTTTTCAGGTCCTGAACATCCGGAGCCGTTTTGAGGCCCTAAACGATGTTTTTTGGGAAATCTGGGGCAACATGGGTTCATGGACTAATGTTGCCTCCCAAAGTGGTAGTGCTCGGATAGATATTTCTAACGAGCTATTGTACACGTCAAACGGAGATCATATGCCAAAGTTACAACCCCGGGAAATTGATGTACCAATTTACCCAAACGGGGCCCACAATTTGGCGTTTCATCTTCTAGGGTTAGGTTTTGGAATGTTAAGGGCTTTCCATTGTTTCTCAACAATAAATAGGCCTTCGAGCCTCATTGTAACATAGTTCAGAACAGTTCAGAGGCATGTAGCTGCCACATCTCTTCTCAGAGATAAGCTACCATCGCCCTAACTGATTTATTTCTATTTCTGTTTGTAAGCACATTTCAGTATTTGACAGTAATGAAATGAAGTATTATTTCTTCTGCATCTCAGTATTTATGGTTATCTCATCTCTGTATTTATGGTTATCTCTGTAATTTTTTGCATTCCTGTTTAAATCTGGATCAGTGGTATCAAAGCGGTCTGCTTTTTCTCTGTTTTTCTTTGCATGTCCCCAACGAGGTCGGAAATAAGGAGTTAGGGCTTGAATTGGTCAAACATTTGCAAGATCAGCCTCGCAAATCCCGATGGCCTCCCATGGTGGATGAGAAGAAAGATGAGGGGTTAGGATATCCTATCAAAATCTTTCTCGAAGAAGCGCTCGAGCGGCAAAGGAACGCGATGATGGATAGCTTTGCGCAGATCCTTCAACGGCTACCCATAGGCGACGCATCAGCTTCTAGCAGCTACTCTGGAAACGCCACACCATTTAAGGTATAAGTTAATTTTGAAATCCCCGTCTTCGAGGGTCAAATAGATGCAGATGCCGTGATAAATGGTTAAATCTGCTAGATGGGTATTTTTCTGTTCATGAATTTTCAAGTCGGGAAAAGATTGTTTTCGCTCTTCTCATAGTAGCCCCCCACGTCAAGGACTGGTGGGAAATCTACTGCGAGTAGAAGGATGAAAGTACAGGCTCACTATTTTCAGCCTCACCCACTTGGAATGACTTTCGGGATGCCATCAAGGAGCAGTACTACCCTGTCGGAGGCTATGAGGACAAATACATCAAATGGACCACACTGCGGTAGGGACGAGACCAATATGTGCCGGAGTTCACAAACATTTTTCATACCCTTCACACACAGTTGGGTATCAAAGATTCTGAGCTGCATCTGGTACTCAAATACCGCGGTTGACTACACAGATACATCCAGGAAGAGATGGGGTTCTTGAACATCTCCTCACTCGGCACAGCATACCGATACACTGTCAAAATCGAGCAAAAGTTCAAACAGAAGAAGCGAGACTTTGGATCTGCAAATCCGAAGCGCAAAGGACAAAGCCAAGGCGGGGTGACCCAAGACAACCCGTCAAAGCCGCAAGAAAAGAACAACACCATGAAGCCGAATAAGGACACAGGAAAGTGGTGTGAGTTCCACAAGAGTCCCACTCATAACAGAAGTGAGTGTCGGACCAAGCAGTCGCTGGTGGCCGAGTTGAAGGCTTCCGAATCAGATGCATGTTCTAACCCTGAGCCAGAACCTGACAAGGGGAATGGCAAAGGGAAGCAGATCATTGATGCAGATCCCAGTGCCACTGTTGCCACTGCCAAGATCAAGAATGATCCAGAAGAGGGGGAGCGTCTTTTCCACTCATAGATGTGGGTGAAGGTTTGCCACTACAATTCATTGTCGACAGTGGCAGCCAAAAGAACCTCGTTTCAGCAGAGGTCGTGAAGCAGTTGGGCCTACCGACTACACCACACCCACAACCGTACAGTATTGGGTGGCTTCATGAAGGATGAGATATAAAAGTTCGCCAGCAGTGTCGCCTTCCCTACAGCATCAAACCCTTCACAAACGAGGTATTGTGTGATGTTACACCTCTGGATGTTTGTGATGTATTATTAGGCCAACCATACTTGTGGAGGCGACATGCTGTGTATGAGTCTAGGCCTCGTGCTGTCATTATTTCTTTGAATAATTCATTATACAGGATACCAGAGGTAGCCCCACCCACTGCCACATCTTTGATCACCACTAAGAAACGCAGCAAGCTCATCTCCCAGACCAGGAAATTCATCTATCTGGTTTACTCCCAAAGTAAGGGGAAGATTGTCATCACATCCATGATCCCCGCGAAGGGTTCCTCCATGCAGCATCAGCAACAAAGGGATACAGCCATGACAAGACACAAGAAAAACTTCTCCTCACCCACAAGGGTACCACACAAGTTTCAGGTGGGCGACAAAGTTTGGTTGCATCTGCAGAGAGAACGCCTTACCAGAACGCATCAGAAACTCAGACCACACCGACATGGTCCTTACACCAGTACCAAGGCTACGGGTAACAATGCTTTGAAGCATAGCATTCCTCCATTCATTCGCTTGCACCAAGTGATCAATGTGGACCATCGTCGACCATGCTTCCCACCATTTATGAACACGTCAGAGATTGCAAAATAGCTCACCAGGGACCAAGTTCAACAGATGGAGGAACTCAACGCAATGGGGACCATTGCTTCCTAAGGGGGGAGGAATGATCCAGGTGGATGTTGGTGGCCACCAACCTATCCCATTTGGACCCCCACAACTGTCTCTTTCAGCGTTTTCAGTTTCCTAAATTGTAGCACAGTTCACTATTTTTAGTAGTTTTTCAGGTCCTGAACTTCCGGAGCCATTTTGAGGCCCTAAACGATGCTTTTTGGGAAATCTGGGGCAACATGGGTTAATAGACCCATGTTGCCTCCCAAAGTGGTAGTGCTCGGATAGATCTTTCTAACGAGCTATTGTACGTGTCAAATGGAGATCATATGCCAAAGTTACGACCCCGGGAAATTAATGTACCAATTTACCCAAACGGGGCCCACAATTTGGCGTTTCATCTTCTAGGCTTAGGTTTTGGAATGTTAAGGGTTTTCCATTGTTTCTCAACAATAAATAGGCCTTAGAGCCTCATTGTAACACAGTTCAAAACAGTTCAGAGGCATGTAGCCACCACATCTCTTCTCAGAGATAAGCTACCATCGCCCTAACTGATTTATTTCTATTTCTATTTGTAAGCACATTTCAGTATTTGACAGTAATGAAATGAAGTATTATTTCTTCTGCATCTCAGTATTTATGGTTATCTCATCTCTGTATTTATGGTTATCTCTGTAATTTGTTGCATTCCTGTTTAAATCCGGATCATTTCCCCTAAAAACCCCTTTTCCTAAAGTAAAATCACTATTTGCCTAGGAAAATTAATTATCCTCATACAAAACTCCTTCTCACAAAAAACCCATAAAATGAACATAATCCTAAGTTATAATGTTTAAATGGGAAAATGTGAATATATTTCGAAAACATTTTACTTACCACATTCTTATCTCGTTTCCATTTCATATTAACATTAATTTATTATAGTTAACTCCCAGAAAATACACCTTGTCCCCGTATATATTATTAAAATCCTTTATATTAATATCCCACCCCAGTTTGAAATATAAACCTTAAATAATGAAGTAATTAGATAGATTAATTAATCTATCTGCGATCAAGACCTATAACCCTCTGCTGCATTAAAAAGGAATTAATTAATCAAATTGTGAATAATTAAGAACCTTCCTCCAATCACATCGCCCCCGACGTCATTAATCTCCCTAATCCACAGTTACTACCCCATCGGGCCCCTCCATTAAATCCTGATCAAGTCCCTTCCCCAACCATCATATGATCTGATGTCTTCAGATCTAATGACTGACACTCATATCGAGCGGCCTCCAATGCCGAACTTTACCTCATGATACGAGTGGTTTCACTATTCACCCGCTGCTATGTGTCACACGATGAGTGGCATCGAGCAGGCCTCTTCCAATACAACTACACCCTCATAAGTAGTGCGATAGATTCCACTTACCAGCCCCGCATACCACCTTTGCTAAATGACAAAATATCCCATCTGTTAACTGGCGCCAACTGTCGTTTCCATTATACCCGCAAAAACATTGACTTTGCCAAATAAAAACAAAAATATTCATTATTTTGTTTTACCAAGAAAAGAACCTTCTATTTTCCATGCACACTCAGAGTACGTTCAATCTGCTAGCTTGCTTCCAACCGTCAACCTTTAGAAGCTGCTGAACTCCAGATTATCATTGGAGACCCGTGCGCTCCTTCCAAACAGTGCACCAGAGTCATTTATCCCTTTATGCAACCATAACTAGGTATTTATGCTTTTTATGGAGAAACCCTATTTTCGTATTCAACCTGGACTAAATTGTTGTGAAAATCAACTAATTTAGTGATAACAAGCTATTCAATAGTCTAGAGACTCCCTGAAACAACCCAATTCTTCACAAATTCCCTAGAATTCCCTACCCTCATCCTTGAATCCACAAGAACCAAGGATGGACGCTCTAGTTGCCCTGGATGTCTGGCTAGTCACTACATCCCACAGATATTTAGACCATCTTCCCCTAGCTGACAGAGACTTTCAAATAAAGGACCTCACCTTTGATGAAACCCCTTTGAAATTGCATTTCAGATACAAAGATAATTACTTAAACCATGCAAATAAGATAGGTCTCTGGGAATCAAACCTGCCCAAGTATCAATTCCCCAGTGTCTGCATCTTCCCAGATATTATTCACTACTGCCATGCCAACTACGACCCTATTATGAGAGTTGTGATGTCTCTAGACTAGAAAATCCTATTCACCACTATAGTCGCATCCATAAATGAGATGTTACAGTTGGATCGGGGTCATGACTTCATTTCCCTTTCCATTTCTTATTTACTTGAAATATCTTCAAAGCTATCCAGTTCCAGAAGTTCCCAAATTTGCCAGACTTTCATTAAAGAAGGGCATATGCCAAAAGACCCCCCTCCTTACATGTCCATCATCTTTTCTGATCTGGGCAAAGATATTGTCACAATGATAGCATGCATTTTAGGTTTCTCCACCAATGAATATGTTGATGAGATGACCTTTTCTTACATGTCTACTTTTACCCTTGGTCAACCTCCTGTAGTCAAATTTGATTATGCCAAGTTCATTGCTGATAAAATGCATGATTAGTTGATGAGACTGGAGAATGAAAGAGTCTTCAAATACTCATCAATCTTGTATCACTTATTTCTTTACTACCAGACTAATAGGTTTCCCTTCTCTGTACAAAAACTTGATACCAGAGGGAATCCTAGATCTATCATTTTCTGGACTTCTCTTTTCCACAGGTCTTTCTTCTTCTACTCATATACAGATTTTATTGACCAGTTTGTACATCCAATGACTACAATGTTGATAGGAAGTCCCCCTCCCAGAATTAGTGCAGACATTAAGAGGGTTCTCTAGCTGTCTAAACAATACAAAGTTGGGGATTGGTATTTATACCAAAACCATACTAAAATTAGAATCTATGGGTGTGAGCTGCCTCCTTATAAGTTACCTAGATATCTCCCCATGCAATTGTTTGCTCTGGAGTACTATAGGCAAATGATAAATTCTGATGATATTCACTTTGTTAAGACCAAGAAGAAAGCCTAGTTGAGAATAAAGGATCACCTAGGCCCATTCATTTGCAACAACGGGAAAGCAGGAAAGGTGGCAGATGAAATACTCCAGAATCTGAGACTAAAAAGAGTTTCATCTGGGCCTACGACCCTCACAGCTTCATTTGTGATAGAAAGCATAAACATTATCTATCACCATATATCCACCATAGGATCCCATAGATTGAACAATATGCCAGCCAATATGAGTGGATGGAAGGCACTTTAATAGAGTAGGATAGCACATAAGTTGAAGTTGACAATGTATGGGTAGAGTTAGAAAGAAGATTTGATGAAAATTCCTTTGTACATGTGCTAGGAGATACTTCATCTCAAAGGCAGTCTCAGAACCCAGTACACAGCCATCAAAACATCAAGATATATCAAGACAGGTAGAAGATTTAGAGAAACCAAATTCCTCAGCAACAAGCTTAGCCATCAAGACAACAGGAACATTCAGGATAACAACAATAATATGAGCAGCCCAAAATCTCAGAAGAGCTAGCTCAACCTCAGGAAATCATGAGCAATCCTCCTATGTTGCAGACCCCTCTCAATGAGGAAAGAAGTCTCAAAAGAGATAGAGAAGAGGCCACTCCTTCCAGCAAGCCTATTAATCAAACTTTGCTAAACGAAAATGTTGAACCCCTATGCAGAGGAAGAATATACTGAAGAGACCACAAGAAATGGTAGAAAAGATAGATAGTATGCAAACTATCCCAGTAGGTGGTACACCATCCACCTCCCATATACAAGCATTAGAAAGACAACAAAGCAAAAAAGTGTCTTCTTTCAGAGCTTTCTCTAAAAATAGCTTAGAAATTAAAGGGAAATACAAAGAAATCAAAGCAAGGAATGAAATTAAAAGCTCAAACCTATGCTCATTACCTTAAAATGGCTCCAACTAATCAGACCAGGCTTATGTCAGCTTTTGACATAAAAGAAGGAAAAATGCAAATGAGCTTCCTAAAACCAACTATATAGTAGTCGAGGTCAATGGCTGACTATTTGAAAACTGATTTTGAAGTTTTAGCCAAGGATATCAATCCGATTGACAAAATAGAACTGCAGAAGAAGACTGGTGAAATGGTCTATTCCATGATGACTAATAAAGCCATTACAACATATCAGTTACAAAATTCATTGCACAACACCATGGCACAACTGCATTTGGAAAAGGCCTCCTCTTAGGCGAAAGACATTAGAATCAAAACTTTAGAATATTTGGTGATAGAATTGGACATGATCCCAAAGATGTCAAAGCAGCTAAACAACTAATTAAGAAGAAAAATGATGATATAGCTACATTGAAGAAGCAGCTTAAGATCCCTCTGCTCCGTCATCCTCAAACTACAGAATTCATAGAGAAACAAAAGGAAGAAGAACTTATGGAATTAGTCCTTAAGTTAAATAATCAATTAAAAGAAACTGAATAGGAATTAGGGAAAGCAATACAGTCTAAGTAGAGTGATATGGCCACCACTCCTCAAGTTATCATACTCATGCTTTCTACAATAGTACCCTCCACTGTGGCAACTTCTTTGGCACCAGGACTTCCACCAGTAATAACGCTACCAGTGGCAGAGGCTATTCTAACTACAGGTACATCAACCAGTGTAGAGTCAATAGAAAAAAGGACAGATGAAGTTATCAAAGCTATGGAACAGATGAGTATCCAGGCTACAAAATTAAAAAGGCTCAAAGAACAGATATCAAGCATGGAAATAAATTATGAACTGTCAAAAATTCAGAAAAAAGAAGAAGAAAGGAAAAACAAAAGAATGGAGGAGAGACTCAAAATTCTGGAGAAGAACTTAAGACTAGAAAAACCACTGGGAGATATGAGAAATATATTGTGGGCCAATATCATTGATTCCATCAATGATATTTGGCCTTCTATCCAGATAATTTTTGAATAGACTGAACTAGTGAAGATAGTTGTGGAAGCTATACAGAAGACCAAAGAAGAATTAGGAGATAACCCTGAAGAGGCAAATTAGTTAATTGATTTCTTGAATAGTAGCAATAGGTACCAACTAGATGCATTAGAGATTGAAGATAGAACAACCACCATCCTTGAAAGTAAGAAAGTTCTTACTAAAAGGAACTTGATGCTTAACTTGGAGAAAAGGTACCAAAGTATTCAAGCAGATATAGATGACTTCATGTTGAAATATGGCATCTTGAGAGAGAAAGATCTTCCAAGCCCACTGGTCATAAATGACAAGTTGATGACACATGATGATTACATCCAGAGACTAAACAAACAGGCCAGGAGCCAAGCCAACTCTTCAGCAGTAAAAGCACTACCTACAGGAAAGGTTCTTTATGATGGCTTGGAAAGCCTATTTTACATAGAATATGAAGTGAAAAACCTATTAACCGATAGGCCCAATTTTTTTAAGTACACAGAAGATGATGAAGTGTACAGGAAAATGATCATAATGAAAATACCGAATGATGAATGGTGGACCAGTATGACCGATATACTATAAAGTTACTATAGTAAATCCATGGAGTAAAAATGTTTACTACGGTAAAGTCTGGTAAATACAAGTAAAGAGTATCAACACAAGTAAAGAGTATCAGTAGGTGAAGATAAGAGTGAAGTCCAACACACAATTACCAAGACAACTGCATGAGACAAATTCGAATTCCAGCATCCAACACTTTCACAAATAGAGGGACAACAAACAATTTGTTTTCCATTTGTCTCTATATTCTTGTGGAAGATAACTTTTATTTCCTAAAATAAATATCATATAGTTATGAGATATTTTGTAATATTTTTTGTATAAATACTTCAAAAAACGAAGTAATTAGTGTGGACTAAAAAGCATTTATGTAGACTTTGTTTTGATGCTAAAGGAGCTATTGTAATCAAGGCTGGACTGGTTTACTGGATTAAATAATGCTGAGGACATTTCACTAGATTCATGTGCACCGTGGGAAACAAATAAGTATCATTTTTCTGAGTTTGAATATTGTTTTCCTTCATGTTATTAAATATGATAATCATAAGTGTTTCTTACAATTCTTAAAAGAAAACGAGGAATAATACTATCAGAATTAGCTTAAATGCTCTCTCTTTTAACTGTTTGCTCATTTAATGTTTTCCACTAAATTTCTTAAGTTTGGAAATTCTTAATTTCTCCCTTATTTTTGTAATTCATTCCTTTTATTGGCCCTTGGTATAGGATTCTTAACTGCCCTTGCTATTTGCCAATCTTCCCTTCTTCAGCTTGATCCCTGCTCAGGATTCTTCATTGCCCTTGGTCCTGGTTAATTGGACTCCATCCATTGAAACCTTTAGATTTGTCCTTGTTGTGCTATCTTGCCTTGTGAACTCTTACCTCAGTGATTAATCAAATCCTGATAAACCTTTCCTACTTGACTCCATAGCCCAATGGCCCAGATATCTACTCTGCCCATTTGTTTTCTTTAATTCCACCAAACAAATCACAATAAATCCCTTGAGCATTCATAACTAGCCTAACATCGTATTAAAACAACGATAAATCATAAAGAGAAAGCCCTCTCTGAGTATAGATTGGCTAGGATCCATACTTAAAATATTGGTTTGTAGTTACCTTGGATCCTTTCCTTCTTTCAAATAACTTCTAAGGAAAATCTGAGTGATAACAATACGGATGTTGTTGACTCTACACAAAGGTTACTAGTGTTCCATGTGATTGGGAAACAAGATCTTCAAAAACATCGGTTCATTTTTTAGGTAGTCTAGATAATCAAGAAAATTCTAGATGAGGGGACAAATATTTTCCAATTAGAAATGATCATTTGAGACCATGTGTTGGCATGGTACATGAAGTATAAGGCTACAATCCCCCAAGATATCCTAGGACATTGGAGGATATAAAGCAGGAGTTGTTAAAATAATTTCATAAAATGAAGTTTGAATCATAGTGTATAATAGACATCAAAATAAATCAAGTAGAATATTGGTGAGTTTTTTTGCAATTATGACCATCAATTTAATGTTTTGATGGATAGACTGACATTTATATTTATGATGCATAGAATCGAGAATGGTTCATAGTAGGGTTTTTATCACAGATCATGATTCAATTAAATTATTATAAGGTAGCTTGCCATCCATAGCCATTGGATATAGCCATGCAAATAGATTTTATACCTATAGGTGGAGATAATGATGCAGGTATGGTGCAGGTCCATTCAAAATTACTAACTAGTTTGGCATTGTGATTATAGGACCTAGAAAGGGAAAATAAATGCTTGAGGAGGTGTGGTGTACTATATGTAAGAGAGAAGGAAACCACTAAAATGAATGCTTGATAATGACACACTATGTGGAAATAAGAGAAATAAATCCCTTACTCCAAAGAAGAGGATTATGGTGTGAGATTTGTTGATTGTGGAGCAATTTTCATACCAATTGCCCCATGATGTAGAAATACCAAATTATAACACATACTCCTTTTTTTTTTTTTTTGTATGTTTGTTTGGAAAAGCATTCATTCATGCCACACACTGAATTTGATTCACGATAGGGAATTTGATGCTTACCACATGAAAGAGGTAGAGGGAGGTTATGGTGGTGCACAAAAATATCAAGCCAAAGACTACCCTACACTAGCCCAAGGATAAGGATGACCTAGGAGAGGAAAGGGCCTACATACAAAGAGTATGAGGAGGATTTGGGCATGGGAAAGGACTGATTATTTGTTATAAATGTGGGAAATTAGGAAATTTGGCTAGGGACTTTCTGAACCCCTGGACTAATTGTATTATTGCAAGTAGCTATACCATGCTACAAAGGATTTCCCATATTTATTAACAAAGTGAGAGGAGAAATGAGTGTTTAATGTACAAATGGTTACAACAGAATATCAATAAGGCTGCCCCCAAGTGTGCATGATGATGAAGGGAGGGACTAGAACTAGTGTGGATGTTAAGAATCCACCTGAGAAACATCACCAATGGGTCTATAAATATATAGAGGCCCATGTGAGGTTAAACCCTTTGAAAGAAAAAAAAAATATATAAGGAGTTAAGAAGATATTTTTTGGTAGTTGAATGGGGTGTGTCAAGCTCGACAAGGCAACCATAGGGAGCACTACTTTATGATTAGCCTCCACTTGAATTGACTCCAAGGGAGGTAAGTGCCATTTAGAAAATTCTTAAATGTTGATTTGATTTGATGAAGGATGAGAACACTTTGAATAAACTACACGGGATGATTGATAACTTTGTGTAGGAGAAGGAAGTCGATCTTGTGAAGGTACCCCAAAGTATAGTAAAGCAAGTGAAAATTTGGGTTCAACGCTCAAATTGCATAATGAAACATGGGAAATATTATATTAGATCTATTATTTTATGTAAATGTACTGCCAAAGAAGACATGGGAACTAATGGGAAAGCCAAATCTTGTGTGGTTATTAATTCAACTATGGCTTGCCAATTAGTATAGAATATTTTTATTGGATGATCAAAAGATTTTGAAGTAAACATCGATGGAGTAAGGAGTTTGGTATACTTTGAATTAATTGAGATTATGGGTGGTACATATCCATATCCACCATTTCTTAGTATTGGGTTGGTTATCGTAGTCAATCTATTATCAATATGAAGAAATGACAAATGATATTCGAGTCTGGAGAATTTTAGGTAATCGTGTATGTTACACAGTGTTTTGTCACACCTCCTGCAATTCCCTATGACATAGACCAAAGTGCTTGAAACATGACCATAATGCAGTGTACTTATTCAGATATGTAGCTAATATCCTCCCTAGAACATTGATTGGAAAATGCCTCGAGCATTCCCCTGAAGAGAAAAACCCTAATTTTGAGACTCGTGGCTCTTATGAGGTTAAAAACCATGATGGTTTCTAGTTGCATCACACTTGACTACGATGAGATCGCTCTATTTTCTCATATACTTGCCATGATCCCAAAAATGCAATTTTCCCAAAGAGGATGAGAAGCTTCGTGATCTAGAAGCTTCTAGAGCGGCGAGTTGGAGGTGGTTTCACATAGATGAGGTTGAATCCTCCCAACTTGGCCTCTTGGTCTTATCCCTATGAGCTATATCCTTGAGATGAGGGACTACTCCTATCTTTGGAGAGATCATAACTCCCTTTCCCAACCTATGTATTCATCGTCTCCCATTCCCAAATGGTTATTGGTCAAAGGTTGGGTTGGTCTATGTTTATTTGCACCCTTATGCTAAGCTTGTGCTTAGAGGCTATTCATTTGACTTGGAGAAGGAGTGCTTGGAGAGTTCTTGGCTTGGACTTGGATTAATAGTCAAGGAGATCCTTTCAACATCAAGGCTTTGGTTGTAAGCTTCCCTTTTCTTTCTATTAATAAACAACTGTTGGTTCATCTTCCCAAAATGTATATGTTCATATATTATTAGCTTGACATTCCTTAATCAGGTAAGTAGGTTTTTATTGGATTTTCTATTTTTTTTGGCATGCTTTCTTGTGTCTTGATCACTTGTGCAAGTACCTAAACACTGAGAGAAGTAGTAACAAGCTCATGACACAAGCGGTTAGGGATCCTCAACAAAGGAGATCGGAATAGAATCAGAATGAGGTAGCCATGGAAAATTTTAGGGGCTAATGTTCACCCAATCGACTAATTTTCCATGATTTTTCCACAAAAAAGATTCGCTAATTTCCAATTTTTAGAAAAGATGATTCACCCAAATTTTAGAATATAAAATTAATTTACCTTAAGAATCACTAACATTATATAGCGACTATATATAAAATCATTATAAATTTCAATAATTTTACAAATATATCAATAAACATTTTATAGTTTGCATATTAGGGATTAGTGAGATTCGCCAATGTTTTTAAACTTCAAGAAAATTTTCCATCCTTAAAATTTTCCTTAGAGGTAGGCCATCTCTTTCATTCTTAGTTCAATTGTAACCTAGGAATATGTCTAGTTGATTGTCACTTCAGTGGCTAGACCCACTCATTGGGCTAGAGGGATCGTCTCTGTCCATAGAGAGGATTAACCTTGTCAATAGTGTAATTGTAACCTAATTAAATGGAATGCTAAATCAAGCTTATGAGAGAGGACTTCATAAAAATAAACCTTGAAAAAAAATTATAACATAACATCTCAGCATGACAACTACATCAACTCGACAACAGATAGTACATTGTGTTTTCATAGTAGTAATTCATATTCATTGTACTCAAATGAGGTGTTGGAAAACTAGTAGCAGCACCTTCTTGAGGTTTCCACAAGGAGATGTGCACATATAACCAACACAATATGGTGGATTGGCACAAAATTTTAGAAACCTCCCTAGCTCGATGGACTCCAATATGTTTTTACTTTTGTAAAGGAATTTCAAGTATAGGTGCCAGATCAACTTATGCTTCCAGTGGTAGATAAAGTTATTAAGAATAATCTAGTGCACTAGTGGGAAATACACAAGGAGAAAATAGAAACTTGGAAATCATGAGGGCACCTATTTTTTTATTCAGCTTGGACTGGATGTTGGGGATTGCAAAGAATGGTATGCGGGTATGGAATTCCCAACCACTCACTTGGATAAGTGTATTGGTGGATTGAGAGAGGATAAGATTTAGAGGTTGAGCAGGTACACCACTTTGTAAATACTTTAGAAATTGTGCCCCATAATTGGTGTACATAGTTGGAGTTGTAACACGATACTAATGATTAGGTAGCGATGATAGATAATTTCGTATTACTTTTTAGTTTGAATATGATGATTTCAACGCCCCCTCCAACATTTACTGACTTTTACAAGATCTACAGAGTAGACATGAGCTGAGTGTCACTTTGATATGACCTGAACTCCCAGTTACAGTTATGGAAGTGGGGCCTACAACTAGAAAATATATTAACATCCCTAAGATATTACAAACGACTCAGGAGCTTGACAGCCACCCCAGGTGGTTAATCCCTGAGATGGACTCATTTTCTCTAGATTAACTCCACAATAACACCCATAAAAAAACATACATGTGGTTGGGAGGCTATAACTGCATCCACAAGCTTGTATCCATGTGGTTATGACCTAAAATCCCTAATTTTGTGCATTTTTTGATGAGATCTATGTCACTTTATTAGGCTATCAACTAGACCACTGCATCGAACACATTATAACTTTACAGAAACATAACTACAATGATAACAATGCCAACCATTTAGAGTTTGTTTTTGCTACGACAAACACCTTCCAAAAATTTTTCTACGCTCGAATTTTGGATCCTACTATGGAATCTAGATCTTCTAATTGGTCATTCCATAGTCACTTCTTGGTCAGTTGATGCTTTTCAGCTCCCTTAATGGATTGGAAGTGTCAAAGTAACTTGCTCACACATGCTGAGTCCACAACAAGTTCATGAGCACATTATTTTACATAATCTTAGACAATCATAACACGTTCCATCAAGATTGTGCCTGTGCAATGTCCAATATCGACAGTCTGAGTGCACCAACAACGACATTTTCTCACATTCTAGCTACATTCGTACTTCCATTTCGATGAGTTTTACAAACTCTCGCCTTCGCACACCTTCTTTTTGTGAGTGTCATTTTCATTTTTTCGGTTGTCACTTTCTCTTTGCTTCACTTTAATTAGTCTCATTTTCATGTTATATTTTCTCGGGAAAGTGTTACTTTCACTTTCATCTACATATCGGAAGAGTCGTTTGCACTTTATCAATTGTTGTCTTTTCACATGTTAACAGTTGCACAATGTATGTATGCTTGTTTTGGTCTTTTGAAGGGGTTATCTTTGTGTGAATGAGTTGTTCAAACCATATAAAAAAGAGTCGCACTCATTCCCAATTTTTTAAGCACCGTCATAGAAGTGTCATCACATTCATCGTAAAGTGTACCTTTAGTGTCGCACTTGTCGTAATGTCATCATAAAGTTGTCACATTGAGGAAAATATGTTGTTAACGTGTTTCAAATGATCTATGTTGTTATTTCACCAAAGTGTTTCAAGTTTGTAATCGTTGTCAAGTCATATCACTATTGACATCAGTCTCTTCAGTCCCACACTTAGCCAATTTTAAGAAATTTCCCAACAACCTACCCTCATCCAGCCTTCCTCAACTATACACTGTGTAGTTGCAACCAACAAACTGCATCCTAGTCCCTTGAAACTGTGCAATGTGATGTTCCTCCTTCCTAGTAGTACTTCACTCCACAGTGCCTCCTTCCTAGGACTACTGAACTGCACAGTTCCAGTGCTTAAGCCTAACCTTGCCTCCCAGAATTACACAATTAATCTTCCCAATGGTGCCTCAACTGTGCACTACACAATATCTACCCTCAATTTCATCCCTTGAGATCCTGATTTGCATAATTATCCAATGGCCCAGCTTCCTCTGCCTCCTATAACTATGCATTTCTCCCAAGCAGTGAAAAACTCCACAATTAATTTCACCAAATCTAGAAACTATGGAGTTTGTCTCTCTAGTCCAGCTTGAACTACACACTATGCAGTCTGAAGGCTTAAGCCTCAACCATGAGCTCTTAGGTTGATTTAGTGCCCATCCCCTCAACCTGTCACCATAAGCTCCTAGATTGCAGTTTTCTTCCTCAACCAGCCTAAAATACACATTACACAATTTCAAGGCTCAATCATCACCTCTCACTACCTGGGCTATGCAATTGCATAGTTACTAAGCCTCTTTCCCACCCTTTCATCCGATTCTGACTCAATCGGTGGATCAATATGAACCATATTAGATTAGGGGTCTATTGTCTTGATATCGTCTTGTCATGAGTGGATTGTAGATGCAGGTACTCTATCATGATATGGAAAGATTATAAATAAGGAGATGGAGAAGTATGACATGCTAGAAGACACATATGGAGCTAAAGAGATAAGATGATCATAAGGCAAGAAGAAAAAGGAACACCAAACTCTAACAGAAGATCAAGATCAAGATCACATGGAAGACTTGTCATCTTCAATTCATAAGGAGGAGGAAGAAGAACAACAGGTACCATATTTTCAAGAAGACACAGAGAAAGAAGCAGCAAGAAGGACAACTTGGCACTGTCACATCATCATGCAATTCATTTCATAAGTGTCATGTCATGCCCTGTCAAAAGTAATCATATGCCACATCATTATTGTGGATTATGTAATTACCTATTCAAAATGTATTGTAAAGTGGAAGTGCAAAGGACACATTCAAAATATGGAGAGTCATGTAAGGTCAAAAATTCATAGGATGTATTGCTACGCGTAGGTACACAAGGTCCCAATCGTTTTGCTACGCGTTACATACTTTGGTCAGTGCAGTCTTCGGTATTTTGTTGAATGGGTCTATTGTCCCATTAACTTGCGGGTGGTATGGTGTACTTTTCGGATGATGCACCTGGAATTATTCTATGAGCGCGGTGATGGTTTCATTCAGGAAATGTGTTTCGCGGTCACTCATTAAGATTTTTGGACAACAAAATCATGTCAACACATTTTCAAACAAAAACTTCGCAGTCGTAGCAGTCATGTAGTCCTTGACCGACTGCGCTTCTGCCCATCGTGTCAGGTACTCTGTCACGGTGCTTCCAAATTTAGAATAACAGAAATATTCACAGGGTCCACAATCAAGCCTTGTTTGTAGACCACATATCCCAGTAGGTTTCCAAAGGGAATGAGGAATGTGCACTCCTTAAGGTTTAGCACAATCTAGTGTCGGCGACAAATATCCAGCATCAAGTGTAAGATCATTAGATGGTGCTTAACTAATCCAAAGACAGTCCAATAAGCCAGATAGACCTCCAAGAACTTGTGGATGTATTCTTTGAACACAGCCACAACGATGCACAAAAATATAGCTACTGCGTTCTTCAGTCCAAATGGCATAATGGTGTATTGAAAGCAGCCCCATTCTGTTGCGAAGGTCATTTTTGTCCTATCTTCTGGTGCGATCTTGATTTGATGGTACCTTGAGAACCCATCCATGAATGAGTATGCGTCCTGACCTCCAACATTTTACAGTACTTCATCCGTGAATGGTGTCGGGAATGGATCATGTACACAGGCATCGTTCAGATTCCTGAGGTCCATGCATATTCTTATTTTGCCCTTCTGTTTTTTCTCTTGTACTACCATAGGACTCACCCAGTCAGATTCTTCTACTGGTTCAATAATTCTAGCTGCGAGCATCTTGTCTAATTCGTTGTGGACCTTCTCTTTATATTTCGGATTCAAGCGGTAACGCTGCTACTTAACTGGCTTCGTGTCATGTTTCAGAGTGATCTTCGTCATCCCTAAGTCACTAATGATCCCTTTTAAGTCTGTAATTTTGGTCGGGAACAAGTCTTGGTATTCACGGAGTAACTCAGTGACCTTATCCACCATGGCATCATCCCAATAGTCCCCAAGCGTTGCATACTTTGTCTCCGCCTCCATTCCAATGTTTACCTCCTTTGTTTTTAGCAGCATGGTGATGTCGAGATCCTTAATTGATGGTCCTAGAACCTCATAATAGCCTTCCATTTTTGGAATATTAATATTTCATGGGTCCTCATCATCTTCCTCAAGCCTTACGTTATAACACTATAGCACGTTGCTTAATTGTATCGCCCATTTAGGCTGAAGTCCTCCCATTGGCTCCTATGCTATTTTGAAGATAGTGGCTTTTACTGCTTGTAGCGCACCATCAACAATATTTGACCAATGATATTCAAACGTGAAGGTTAACAAAAATCCCTCACACAAGACATCCCATTCAATCGTACCATGGAGGAGCTCTGTCTCAGTATACTAATTCATGGGTATGACATCCAGGGTATGGTAGAATAAGTGTACTCATTCAAGTTGTGGCTCTTCCTCGTAGACCTTGGTCCATTTCGTGAGGTGCGTGCATGGACCATCTCGTTTGTCATATTTGTCTACTAGCCATATTTGTGGTTTCCCAAATTGTAGGCACATCATTCTTCTGCAGCCGTGCCAGTCCTCAAAACTTCCTTTATGCATACCCCACCATCGTGCGAGCGTCGCGTTCAATGCCCACTTCAGAGCATCAAATCACTACTATTCTGGTACTGCGCTTTCAAATTTGCTTAGAAATTCATCCACCATTGTTAATCCATCATATGTCAGCAACTCCCTTGCCTCTGTTGTCATGCAATGTAATGATATAACCATCATGTTGCAATTAATCATTGTTACTTCGTGCAGCTGATTCTGCCATTACTCTACTATTTCGTTTAAATCTGAAGTGCAGGAGCTTTTGCGCTCCCACAAAATTCTTCCATCCTTAGCCAGATTCACCCAATCTTGCTCTCATGTAGTTATCCTGTAAATATAATCAATATCGTCATCACTATCATCACTGTGCACTGGTTCAATGTATCGCACTCCTTCGGTTGGATCTAGCAGTACTACTACGCATAGTGAGTTTTTCTCAAAGATCATTTTGCGCTTCTCCAAATTTATGACTTTTTTCATATCGGTGTCCCAGTCTATTCTTATTTGTGTGGGATAGGGCTAACTGTCATCAACAATCTCTATCACTTCAAAATCTACCTGCGCGCTTGCACCTTCAATATCTACTGTTACCCCTTGCAATCTTCCCATGGGCAAAACCTTCTGTTGTTTTTCCATTCATAATTGGATAGGAGACCACTGTAGTGTGGGTCTACCCATGCATTCCCATGTTAGTTTTGGAAAAACATTCATGTTTGATCCAAGATTCAGGATTACATGATCCATTTCATACTCACCGATTTGCACAGTTAGCCTCATTTCCCTTCCTGTGCACAATTAATGCTTTCCAAGTTTATGGACCACACGTGGTTCTCTTGACCCCGCACACCTAGTGATAATTTCTTGTAGTCCTTTGACTGTATTCCTGTCGCGTAGCAGTTTCATGAATGTCTCGAGAAAGGTAGTGAGCATTGAAGGATCCATCCCTGGTTCTAGTTGATCCTTACTACCTGAAGTGGAGGCCTCCATAAAGCTCTTCTTAGCTTCCATGAATGTCTCCCTCGCGCGTTCTAAATCAAATTCAGGTTCCTTTGTAGGAGCCTTGTGAACCCATGCACTTTCTTTTGGCTACTTCCCTTTATCATCACTCATGGTCATACCATTCCTGAGCATCATGTTTACATTTGGGTCTTCTTCGTGTGGATCAGACCTCATCATATGCAAATTCTGAGTCGAGGGGGGCGATGGAGTACCCCTTTTTCGCACATCCTCGCTATCAGAGAAGGGTAGTCTTTTGCCTCATGATCAAACTAAATACAATACAAAAATGATGTCCTTGTCGGGTTTGTACAATCATGGGCATAGTTCTCTAGCTCTCTGCAATTGTAACAGATTAGTTGTCCGCGACCACTCCCTGGTCCCATTCCACCTCGACCTCGATCGCACCCTTGAAATCCAGCACACGCCATCCCTACATTTTGGTCAAGGGCTCACGTTTTGGTCTACACCCTGTAGGCAGGATTCTGATTCATCATTAGTTCGTAGCTTCGGTAGGTGCGTTCATCATGGCCTACCGACGTGCAGAAATTACAAAACAATTGTTGGGACGTCTGCATATACTTCTGCAATAGATGACAATTATCCATAGTGTGTTTTCCTCCTATCTGACAGATTGCGCAGCATAATGTAGGCACCACGCTCGACCCTGCATGTGCCTCAGGTCTTAACAGCATTGGCCCTTCTCCTGCCAAGTAGTTCGTGAACACCGGACAGTGGTCCTTATCTTGCCCTTGGCCTTTGAATTTTATGCACCATACCTCCTTGCACACCTCCGGCCGAGGTGTCTTGTCGCATTTCAAACTTTGCGTTTCCATACACATATTTTGCAATTGCACATGGATTTGTTGGACTCCCAAACCAGGGTCTTGTATAGGGGTCTCATGCAATCTCATCACCATTTCTAAAGCTTCAGCCCGGGTGGAAAGTTTTTGCTATGAAAGCGTTGTCCTTAAGTGTGGTGTCAGTGATGCTACAAACCATGCGTGATGTTGTCCATCTGTCAACGTCATATTGGCTTCGTGAGTCATACTCTTTAGCCTTTGGTCCAGATCCTAGGGGGTCTCACCCAGTAGCATTGCGATCTCCTTAAACCTGATGATTTATTGTGTCTCTAACTTTGGCCTGCTAAATTCCCTGTTCAGTGTGGCCTGGATTTCTATGATTCCTACGTTTGGGTGGTCATTAGAATGCTTGATATACCATTTTAATGTGTGATCCTGCAGCACACTCACCAACGTAGTCTTAATATTTTCATCCACGATGCCTTGTGCTTCCCATACTGCTCTTACCACAAACTAGAATTGGTCCGGATCTTCATTCCTCACCCCTCTGAATATAGATAGTTTGATCGCACCTGCCATACTGAACTGTGGTGGTGGCGGAGGTGGGGTGGGTGGAGATGGAGGTGAGGAGGGTTAGACAGGTGATGGTGTGGGTGGAGGTCGTAAACATGAAATTCACTGCCTTATCAAACTAACTATGTTTCTCGGAGAAACTTTTGCGAGCTCTTCCTCGCTTTCCCATGAAATTAAGGGACTAGTTTCCAATTCTTTGCTACCTATGCTTCTGTAGATCTTTCCACTTCGTGTAGCTCCAAACATTAATTTATTCACATAACCCTCTTTTCACACAATAGCATCTTATCAGAGAAAATTTTAAGAACCCCCCCAAATTTATATGTATAATAAATGGGTGAATCTCCATGGTATATAGGAAAAATGGAAGGCAATTTTATCAATAATATAATATGTATATATAATTTTTTGGCGAATCTCTCACCAGGCATGGCGAATATTTTACTCAATTATAAAATCTTGTAAGATCTTGGTGAGTCTTTCACTAAATAATAAAACTTTGTAAGGTCGTAGTGAATCTTAGCATTGTGAACTCTTAGAGAATTTTTTGAAAAAGTATAAAACCATATATGACAAGAGCCACATGGTGGCAATATCACTGCTTTTTTCACATTTCCACAAAATGGAACTTGTTTATAAAATTTTAAAAAAGCCAACCAAGTCCCTTATAATATGTAGGTAAGCTTATAATAGAGTCTGATACATCTACTATGCTTGTCTTCATTCAAGTGTCATAGCTGCTATACTTAACACTGTGAATCACAACTCTCTCATAACTCAACTCTATAGTGTAATTAAAACCTTTGGAAATTGAATCTGACAACTCTATAAAAAGGATTAGTGAAATATAAGCTTTTGTGAATGAGCCCACTAATTATCACTGCTAAACAATCAATCCAGACTATGAAGTCTTCCATCTTGATCACAATCATGCTCACGATCAAGGGAGTGCGACCACCTAGCCTGACATAATGGCCATCATAGCTTCCAATAATCAACAACCACCTTGCAAGGACATCCTAGCTCATGTCTCATGAATTTTATTCATCAATCTTAACAAATATAAATATTATAAAGATAATATTAGAATCCTCTCCGGATTCATTGTTAATACAAGGGTAAAGGAAATTCTGTAGCTCAAGGCACTAGCCAATACCAACTTTGGTATTTGTGACCCCTTTGTGGGGATGCACCTACCCTGCCCCGTTGGGTTTCTGCCTTGTAACATAGTTCAAGGATCACAAGACTTTCCAATCTTCCTGCTCCATTAGACACACTTTATATGCTATACATAGTGAATGGAAAAGAAGCATTATAGAACACACAATTTTACAGAAGGAAGAAAAATCTTAGCCAGTTCAATATCAAAATCTTAACCACCGATTAATAAAGAATAACAAGTAGTGTAATGAATTGTTCCAAGTTATTTATTTACAAGCTGTAAAGAATGTAGTGGAATGGAAAATATTACTTAGGAAACCCTTCAATATTTTCTACTAATATGTCTGTGCATGTACATATGAAATTAAGAGCATTGTTGAATACAAAGTTTCCTTTTCTCTTGCTTCCATTTTGACAAATCAGTGTGAAATCAATGTCACTTTGAATCTCCTTCCTATGTGGATGTTTTGACAAATCAATGTGAAATCAAAGTCACTTTGAATTTCCTTTCCTGCAAGGGATCACATCCACAGTTGATTAGTAAAATATAATCTACTATATATTATGTTCAAGAAACTGACTGCAATCTACAGTGGAAATGAGACCTAAATTCTTATTCTGAATTTGAATATCTCACGACAACATAAGAGATAAAAATGCATATGGCCTTAGTAGCTAGAAAAAAATCACTCCATCATTACAAGACCACCTAGATTTCGGCACTTAATCTAAATAATGGAACTAGTTGTAGTGCTTATTTGCATTAACACCATGGAAAAGCAACAACAATGTTTCAAAGTACACTTACTAGAAAAGTTGTAACATTTTGAGAATATTTAATGATAGCATCTGAACCACATAGCTATGGTGGGGAAACTAGGGAACCCAAATATTGGAAGATATCTCATACCAAATCTGAGAAAAAAATAAAAAAGGGAAAAAATCAAAATCTATAAATCAAGCAATGAATTGTTTACAAATCAAATACAATTCCTTTAACTAACAGTTAAATTGTGGTGATATATTTAAATATTTAGTAAGAGGGTAACTTCAAACCATGGAATATTACCTTTGTCATTAATGTCATCCCTCAGTGACTGAGATTACAAATCAATACTTATGGAAAGATTGTAAGAAATTCTGTGAAATAGTAAAGCGTAACCTCTATTTTCAAGCAACAAAATCAAGACATTGTTACATCAAGAGCCATAATTGATACATAATCAATGAATCAAGTCATTCTATGGCACAAGCTTGTTTCAAAACCTCTATTTTCTCAATAACGAAATCAAGACATTGTATGTGGTTATTGCCAAAAGGAAACTGCATTCTAATTTGGAAGAGGATCTTATCAAAAGACATGGATTTATTCAAAGCTACAAAGCCTAATGGGTTACTGAAAAGTAAGTTGGAATATGGGATCATGATACTTAAATTGAAAAAATATGCTTTCCTTTTAGAAGCATTACAATTATACAATGATTTTTGAAAGCATTAGAATTTGAAATTGGGCCTTTCTATCAAGACAAATTTTCATTAACAGAATGTACTTTCCTACCTGAAACGTTGTAGATATCAAAGAAAAACTTGGAAAGCATAAGAGAACTTAGCATAATGTACTTTCTTTCCTTCCTTAACATTCTTAATGAGTCGAGGTTCCCCAAGTCATCAGGTAACTTTCAAGGAAATGACAGTTAGTAATAGTCCAATTCACAACTTAAGATGTGTCACAAATACGAGGGGGCATCTCCTCCAAATCACAAAAGTGCTCTAGGTTAAAATCTAGTATTATTGGAAGCTTAATGCTCGACTCGTTGTTATTGAACCCAAACATTTTTCCATTCTTCACTAAAATCTTAAATATAGCTTCTCTAAGTTCTACATGACTTTACTATGCTCTTGAAGTGGGGGCACATGCAGGCTCTCCAAGTCAATAGTCTTAAAATAAGTGAAGATAAGGCCGATAGATCATTCAGTGTGGATCTCTTTAACCCATAATTGAATACTATGTCTCTCTTGAACCCATAATTGAATACTATTAGGACTTTCAAATTTTTCATGGAACTCAAAAATGTTGGAAGAAAGTATTTTCTTCCAAAAAGAGTAAAACTAAAGCCTCTGCTTGAGGACAATTGATGTCACACCTGTTGTGGGGGAAAGTATCCAACTCGGAATGACCCTAACCCACTCTAAGGGTGACAGTTCCTTAGCAATAGCTGAAAGCAAAGCTATCTAAAGTTTCTTCTTTATGACATGCAAGAGATAAAAGGAAGAGATCCACTTACCGATGTCTTGCGCAAATGGTCGATCCAATCTCCTTTGATTGCCGCTTGCTCCCAGCTCCAAGTCTTTTCACGGGCCCAGCTACACAAGATCCTGCAAATAAGAAAAGAAAAGGAAACTACAAGAATCATGCATGCATAACTGATTCAAGGATTAGCATAAATCAAATACGCAAGTAAGACAATACATCATTGAAACACATGCAAATAGAAGAACCTCAAAAGCTTTATTAATATATGGAAGTAAGGTTTAGGCGGTGATACAACCATGAGAGGTCCAATCCAGCATCACCTTCCCGACGGAGAGAAATCTCTTCTTCACCTCCCTCAAGCAATCACCCAATACTCTCAACTGCAAACCAACAGCAATTCTTTGCACTAAATTCCGGCCTCCAGATCCCATGGGATGAGATCCTTATATAGAGTTTTGGAGTGAAGATAAGTCAGCTTGATGTGTGACTTGTTGTCCTCTTCAACTCCAGTTGTTCTTCAGTCCTTCACTCAGAGTTTCTGCCTTCCACTTGGAGTTTTAGAACCTCTTAACTCATCATTAGGCGAATCTTCTGATCCAAGTGTCAATTTAGAAGCTTCCTGGGCACTGGCACATTGAGAAAAGATTCCTCCACATGTCCAAGTACGCTCAGCGCAGGTAGCCTTTGTCCTACTTGCTCTGCAACGCAGGTAGCCTTTGTTGTACCTGCTATGTAGCGCAGATGCCTAGTGGAGCAGCTGCAATGATCCAAAACTGACCTGTTTTTGAGTGTTTTTAGTGGAAAACTGAACTGTAGTGCTGTGGTTTGCTGACCTTGTTCCTCTAGGGGTAGGAACAACATGTTTGGGGACTTTGGATCCCTCAGATTATTGACATTTCATGCTCTATGCTGTAAGGCACAAAAATGTCTATAACAGTTGCCCCCTAAAGTATGAGGTCGTTTATCGGGTGAAATGCTTTATTAGGAGGATCTGAAGTTCATTCAATCGCCAGGAGGTGACCTGTAACAAAATACAATACAATACATTATATTTTCATACTTTCTTTTCATGATCTAGCTGATGCAGGCATTTCCCATGCTCAGCTTTATAAATACGTTTGCTGTACATAAACAGACGATCGTCTGATAATAGACTGATAATTCTCTGCTTTTAATTATCATCCTTTTAGTAGGATGACCATCTGCTGCACATGCCTATGTCTTTATCTCTTGAATATATATCGCAGCCCGGATGGATGAAACTAGATCCGGGGTCTTCAAACTTGTCCGATCTTCACATTAGTACAAGTCGATCCATGTGAGAATTTCTTGAAGTCGAACATGGAAAGAAATCGCTTGATTACCAGTCAATAATGTAAACTGTTAACAAGCACGAGAGGAATCACCGATAATGATGATGACCCTCAAGGTACTGCAGCACAATTCACGTGGTGTGAATATAGGATCTGACGTCGAACACCACGCAAAGTCTCCTGGTCGAAGGTCATTAATGTATACCTATCGCCGGGAGTGAGAAACTTTCCATTGAGGCATGCAAGCTTCAAAGTACTGAGGGGTGTTCCTAGATCAACTTCTTGGATAATGAGCTGATGTCGACAAGAAGTGATCCGTCAAAGGAGGGCCCTAATGAATCCCACATCAGTGACACGGAACGGAGCTAGTGATGATTGGTGAAAACAATTTGTGAAATATGATTCAGGGTGGCGGTCATGGAAGGATGAAAGATGATGTATGGTAGTGGATGGGACCCGGTTGACACATTCTGAATGACATCTCTTGAACATATAACGACACTGATGTGATGGATCGGTAGCATTACCCCATGTATGGATGGTATGGCGAGACCATGGTGAAGGGACCGGTGAATGATAATAACCCAACCCGATATTTATGGAGGCAAAAGTGTCATGTTCAAGAGCGACCTGCTACCATTAAGCTTTGAGGTTCTTCCCAATTTTTCCCCAGTCATTTCTGACCAGTACCTCTTTATTTTTTGACAAGCTTGAGGAGGATAACATATGCTTGATCTATAACCTGCCCTTTGGGCAAGCCCATCGCTATGTTTTTAATGAGCCTAGTGATAGGGAAACTCGTTCTTGTCTAAGGACAAGTTTGTCGCTATCTGATATTTTTAACGAGCCCAGCGACAAAGACAACTCGGTCCTTTTCATTTTTAGAGAGTCTGAAAAGTGTACATAAAGTAGACTCCAAGGGGTCCTTTTTCGTCATCTAATCCCTTAAGTCCGAAAAAGTATAAAACAATACAAAAGGGATGAATGTTCGATATCTTTATCAAGCCGAACTAGACAAACGCTCGATCTTTTTGTGCAATAATCCCTCAGGTCCAAAAATATTAAAATCTAGAGGAGGGATAGCTCTTCCGGTCTTTTTAACGAGCTGGAAGGCCAAAACTCGGCAAACTTTTCATATTTTACGAGTCAGTGAAAAGAGCTCAAAGAAGACTCGTCTTTTGAGGAACGAGTGATAAACAGGGATAGCAGCAGATTCCAGGTACAGGTTGGAATTTTCCAATCACGGCAGTATTACAAGGATGGCTAGGTGGAATCACTCTTCGCAGCTGTTCCTCAAAATAGGTAAACAATCAAGTGGATGTGAATGATCGGCCAAATGAAAAGTGGAGGTGACGGTGCATAAACACGACCAAGGCTTTTATGGCTGATGAATTTACGGTCTCAGATGTTTATTTACCGGTACTGGGTTCATTTTTTTTTTTTTAAGAGCTTGAATGCGCCAAAACACTGCTCAATCTTATGTTTATTTTTTAACGAGCATGAACTATGCGCTAAAACTGCTCGGTTCTTGCGTTTATTTTTTAACGAGCATGAACTTTGCCAAAACTACTCGTTTTTACCAGTCATAAAGTAATAAGGTCTCTTGGAAGATTCCTATTTTTTAAGGAGCTTCATCTCCCTACGCTTTGCTCCATATCCTCTCTTTATGCAAGCTGGGTATCGGCCCATCCTACGGGTTCCTACCTAAAACTAAAAAGCCACCCGCGCTTGCATTCCAAGAGGTTTGCATGCCCCCAGGTGTAAGTCGAATTTCAAGGTTACCCCTCAATTTGTAGGTAAAACATTTGTTTTACCGGGAGAGGCCTACCTCTTTCAGGTTACCCAAAGATTGTTTTGCTTCTTTTTTCAAACAAAACTTTCTTCGGCGATGTCTATCATTAGGTTATCCAAAGATGGTTACAATCTGTGGCAACAACAGCGTCTCTATCTTTGGGGGCTGCCCCTACTTATCCTTTAAAACATTTGTTTTAATGGGTGAGGCTGGCCTTTTACCCAAAGCTGGTACCTACTTGCTGCCACAAATGGATCCCCTTCTTTGGTAGAGCCTACCTATTTAGACAAAGGTGAATGACCTTTGTCAAACAAGTAACCTTGACAGAAGAATCCTTTTCCAGAACAACCCCATCCCTAACAGCCCCTTCTGAGAGTCCAACTCTCTCTTTGTCTTCTTGTCCTTCTTCTCCACGAAGATAGCTCAGAGGAAGATTCTCAAAGATGAAGGAGGGGGACGGGGTACGGACTAGTCATATTCTTCCGTGGAAATTCTACTTTACACCTAAGGTTTTTTCTGCCTCCAGAGCAGACCAGGATGCATGCCCCCTGGGCTCCTGCGTTCCTTTCCCGAATCACTCGCATTCATTAGGAAGAAGAACCGGGGGAAGAGACCTTTCTTGATCAAATAGATCATTTAGGGTACGTATGTGACTATTGGCAATGCGTGATCCCGGAAATGAAAGTTGGTCTACGAGCTTGACCATTCTTCCTTCGTATGGAAAACACATTATTCGAAAGAGTGAGGAGACTATTGCTTCCATGCAATATATGTAGTCTCGTCCAAGGAGTAGGTTATAATCCAAGGGTCCTTAGACAACCATCAAATTCATCTTGACAGCCTTCCCTTTCAAGGTAATAGGCACATTAGGCAGAATCCCTAATGGTCGACTGGTTCCTTTGTCAAAACCCGAGAGACGCCTTGTCTCGGGCAAAAGCGCTGGGCAACCCAGTGCTTTCCAAGCAATAGAGGACAGGATACTCGCAGATGCCCCTTCATCAATGATAGTTCCAGCCATCACCATTTTGTATATTTGGACTATAATTCTAAATGGTATACTAGCTGGTAACCGGGGTCTGCCTAGTTGGTTCCAATCAAAGGACACAACTAGGTTACTTGGTGGTGGGACCGAATATACGGCCGGGTATGATCCTGATGAAGCTCCTTCCTGCGATAAAGGAGTGGGCACATTGCCCTGATGTTCATCAGAATCGGTGTTGACGAAAAGAATATGGACGGTGTCATCTTTATTCTCTTCGGTAGGGGTGTCAACTGAAGATGAATCCTCAGTGACTGTGGTATTTGAAGATGAAACTTCTGAAGGGAGAACCGGGTCAACTGCCGTTTCGACCTTTGGACTTTCGTCCGGTCCGGATTCAGTAGGTTCACTTTCAGTGATTGACACTTCAGCTAGCCCTCTAAGCAAGACAGCTGTATTTTCGACCAACGAAGGACCTGGCGCGAGTTTTTGATATCCAGGAGGAAGTAGCAACGGTGCAACCAGTTGATCTTCCAAAACTCTCTTGGCTTCGTCTAGAAAGGGACAACGGTGGAGGGTGTGATTGCCTTCACACAATTCGCAGGAGGATGTCCATCCTCTTCGTCGTCTAATACCTTCATGTTCGTTGGTCGACGGTAAGCATTCAACCTGACTGTCAGAGGTTGACGCTTCCGAACTGTGCAAGCGAGGGGACTAGTCCCTTAGTATCCGGGGAATACTGGGACAATCACTGTGGAAGTGGTTCCCTCTACATATGACACATGGCGACTTGGGCCCGGTCCGTGCTGTGTGTGGGTTTTCGTTAGATACCTTCTGCTTGCCCCCAAGCACCTTTGGCTCCTTCTGCTTCTTTTCTTTCTTCTTCTTTTCCTTCTTCTTTTCTATGGGAGCCGCGCTTTTGGCGGCTTGACCTTTCGAAGAAGAAGGATCTGAGGAAGGCTCATAAGAAGTGGAAGGCTGGAGGGTAGTTCTAGACTGGTCTAACTGTTGACTCGACTGTTCAGGAACCGTGGTGGTCTGAACTACAGCGGTTGAGAATAGCCAAACTGGCAGGCCAATTGTCAGTCCTGGAAGCGACAATGTGGCCATGTGGGGCGCACCAACTTCTCCCCAAGAGGAGAAAGGGCTAGGGGTCCCCCCTTGTGGGATCCCTTGGTTGGTGTGTTCCATGTTCTCAACTTTAAAGATCAACGTAGGAATCAAGGGTAATTATGTTCCGTTTAAGATGAATTTTATATGACGACGCTTTAGACACAACTTGCTTTTTCACTTTTTGAGTCGAGAAAAAGCTAAAGATGACTCTAGTCTCCTTCGATGTATTAACGAGCCCGAAGTGACAAATGCTCAGATGGACTTTTTCAGTTATAGAGTTTGAAAAAGGCCAAAAGAAACTACTCTGGAGTTCTAGGCAAGGGTGTGCCAAACCTTTCGCGAAACCACAGAATATGTTTTACGGTACGAGTGGTCGATCTTCATGAATGCTGTGTTCACTGCATCGCGATCAGTAGGGCGGCCGACACGGCTTCCTATGGATAAAGGCTTTGTTCCTATAGGGGTCCCCCAATATACGCGACGGTACGCGGGGGCACAAGTCCGTATTAGTGCTATCGTCCCTCAGGAGGAATCACCCACCTTCGTAGAGATCGACAGTCACTATGTTTAATGACGCCGGTTCACGTCTCTACCTAGACCTCTACTGTGTTTCGTTATGTTTCAAAGTGTTGTTAGATAAATTCAGTTCTTTTTAGGTTGATCTTGCTTAGCAGTTTGCCTTTATGGATCACCACGTGATGTACGATACAACTCCTAAATGCAGTCTAAGAATGATAAGCAAGCTTTTTCAATTCTTTCAACTTATGAAAACCTTAACTACTGAAGGAAAAGAAAGACATCATCTTTTCAAACAGATCATAGAGCACACACTGATGCACTTTTCCTAAATCGACATGCAAGCTGTCAAAATGCACATGCACACTGCAAGTATTTCTTTTCTTCTTTCTTAATGTTTGGTGTATGACAAAAAGAAAGCTGTTGTACGATTTCGAATTCAATTTCAAGCGAAAACAAACAAGTATTGTCCAATAATCAAAAGAACACCTTAAGATTTACTCGTTTCAATCACAAGAAATACTGAGATTCGAACCATATAACAAAAGCAAATGCTCAAGCAGCTATGAACAACGATAAACTAACTCTTAGAATCACAACGACACTTTCTCACAGGTCTAGATTCAAGAGGTCATAGCAAGACTAGTTCACTTTCGCTATGGGAAACTGTGAATGACAGCAAGAAATACAATAAGAACAATCACGGTTTCTTCACACAACTGAGGCGGAATGAAGGCAAAGAGAAGTGGTTTCAGCTGGGTATACAGGTTGACAACAGGCTGCAAAAACAGTACTGAAAACTGGGCAACAGACAGTGGAGAATCCCAACTGCACAAGGCAAGACTGGATCAGCGCAGGTGCTGCATTGTCAATCTGAGATGCAGCGCAGGTAGCCCCTTCGGGACCTGCGTTGCAGTGCAGGTAGCCTTTGTTGCAGCTGCACTGAATGAGACAACTCTCGTCTCTCTCAGATTCCGGCTCACAGTTTGCTAAAAAATGAGCGGTTTTTGGCCAAATCAGTTGCTATCAGTCAAGTATACTCTAGAGGATGATTAAAGGAAGATGAACACTATCACAAAGAGCTAAAAAGAGTCCTTGTGGACCAGCTCTTCAAATCATAAACATGCCCAGCACTGGGCTAGAGTAGCTTCCCTCTACTTTGCATTCGAAGAACTCGAATGCAGTTTTCGATTCGGTACTCTTTTGTTTAAGAAAAGAATAGCAAGAAACACAAGCTACCAACAAGACACGATCCCCAGCGGAGTCGCCAGTCTGTTGTGGGGGAAAGTATCCAACTCGGAATGACCCTAACCCACTCTAAGGGTGACAGTTCCTTAGCAACAGCTGTAAGCAAAGCTATCTAAAGTTTCTTCTTTATGACATGCAAGAGATAAAAGGAAGAGATCCACTTACCGATGTCTTGTGCAAATGGTCGATCCAATCTCCTTTGATTGCCGCTTGCTCCCAGCTCCAAGTCTTTTCACGGGCCCAGCTACACGAGATCCTGCAAATAAGACAAGAAAAGGAAACTACAAGAAGCATGCATGCATAACTGATTCAAGGATTAGCATAAATCAAATACGCAAGTAAGACAATACATCATTGAAACACATGCGAATAGAAGAACCTCAAAAGCTTTATTAATATATGGAAGTAAGGTTCAGGCGGTGATACAACCATGAGAGGTCCAATCCAGCATCACCTTCCCGACGGAGAGAAATCTCTTCTTCACCTCCCTCAAGCAATCACCCAATACTCTCAACTACAAACCAACAGCAATTCTTTGCACTAAATTCTGGCCTCTAGATCCCATGGGATGAGATCCTTATATAGAGTTTTGGAGTGAAGATAAGTCAGCTTGATGTGTGACTTGTTGTCCTCTTCAACTCCAGTTGTTCTTCAGTCCTTCACTCAGAGTTTCTGCCTTCCACTTGGAGTTTTAGAACCTCTTAACTCATCATTAGGCGAATCTTCTGATCCAAGTGTCAATTTAGAAGCTTCCTGGGCACTGGCACATTGAGAAAAGATTCCTCCACATGTCCAAGTACGCTCAGCGCAGGTAGCCTTTGTCCTACTTGCTCTGCAACGCAGGTAGCCTTTGTTGTACCTTCTATGCAGCGCAGATGCCTAGTGGAGTAGCTGCAATGATCCAAAACTGACCTATTTTTGAGTGTTTTTAGTGGAGAACTGAACTGTAGTGCTGTGGTTTGCTGACCTTGTTCCTCTAGGGGTAGGAACAACATGTTTGGGGACTTTGGATCCCTCAGATTATTGACATTTCATGCTCTATGCTGTAAGGCACAAAAATGTCTATAACAACACCACTAACACATCTCCATGGAGTCTATATAGGTAAACCACAAATGCAGAATTCCATTAGAATATTGTGTTTATTGAATACACAAATGAAATCATTTCATTTCTTTAAAATACCTTTTGAAATCAAAATTACTGAAATTACATGTAGATAACCTAGTAGGTGTAGGATAAAATTCACCTGTGTCATTCATGGAAAGCATGAGAAAAAACCTAATACTATATATAAAACCAAGAAAAATTCAAATTCATCACTTCTAGGGACCTCGTAACCACCCTGCCAATACACAAGTATGTTCCTGTTTGCAGTTAGAAAAATTGCCCAAATTACAATCTGTTTACTCCAGCGTATGTTGGAAAGTTATAGAAGGGTGACTAGTGCAATCAATCCATTCCTTTTAGCCCTGGATTTGTTTTAGTTTAAAACAGAAGTATACAAATATACTTGTCCAATGTCTATGCTTTAACCATTCACTTTAAGATGTTTTTACAATATAATTTCCTAAGTCTATTTAATATCTTCATTATCATAAAAACCAACCTATATCCATCTTAACTCCACATCTACCACTCTTAGGGGGATGAAATCTATTTATCCCTCTGAGCACTTGGTAGACCTAGAATTAAGATGGATCTAAGATGATAGAATTTCCCTTTAAATAGTCTATGCTCACATCAATACCATGGTATTACCATGGGTTATCATAAACCTGGAGCTTAAAAATTACTATTAGTAATTTATAAAAATTAATAAAATTAATAGTTGAATTTTATTTTATTTTTTATTTTAACCAAGCTAAAATGTTTAACATACATTAAATTACAACATCCATTTTTACTCTTGATCCACCAAGCCCCAAGGGGGGTCAAATATTTTTTCACTCTATGCTAGTTTGCATATCACGATATTTGATACCTCTCAAGGGTTAGTAGATCCAGAGTAAAGATGGATAGATGCTGGTTTAATTCCCCCATTTAAATAGGCTACATTCCAGGTGAATACCATGGGTCAATACCATGTGCTATTTTTATTTTTATTAATACTAATATTAGGGTTAATAATGTTTTTTTGCATGGTATTAATAACAATCTAGTCCATGGTATTTGTCCCATAGTATTTTGCCCATAGGTTTCACCTAAATGTAACTCATTTTTTGAGTGTTCGTAAATATAAGGTGATTTATGGAGTAAATATAAAAAAATATTTTATTTGTTTACAATACGTCTTGTTTATTTATATTTTTATTAATTTACCATACCTCTTTTACAAATATGGTATTTGTCCCATAGGATTCACTTAAATAAAACCTCTTTCTTGAGCCTTCATAAATAGAATGAGGGTTATGGAATAAATATAAAAAGAGGTTTATTTATTTACCATACTTCTAGTTTATTGATATTTTTATTTATTTACCATACCTTTTGAGTAAGTATAAAAAGACATTTTATTTATTTTTAATTTCCTATTGGTAAAATAGATTTACTTTCATGTCGTGAGCTGTGCGCGTCGCCTGAACCGCGCGACCTCTGAGCTCTGATCTGATTCGGCCTGGGCCTTGGCCCAGTCATGGGTTCTTCGGATCCATCCCACGAGGATCCTGATCCACAAAAAGCGTTCTCTGAACTGGTGAAGTCCCTCCCCCCGCAACGACCCAGACCTGTAACCACGAAATTCATCAAGAAACTTGATGTGCTGCAGGAAGTTCAATTGCCACCAACTATTCCCCGTATGACAGCACTTTCCCTTGCCGAGAAAGGATTAATAGGGAAATTTACAGGGCTCTGGCCATCACCCAGTACAGTTCAAAGATGGGTCGAGCAAAACTGGTCCGATAAGATCCAAGGAAAAATCCATCAGATTTTGTGGAAAAGGGTATTATACATTTCATTTTGAATCAAAGGAGGACAAAGATCTGATATTCAGGAACGAGCCATAGTTCATGGACTCAAGGGGACTCTATCTCAACAAATGGACCCCAGATTTCGACCCAGAACTGGACATCCTAAGTGCTGTTCCAGTCTGTGTCCACCTACCTCATCTTCCTCTACATTGCTAGGGGGATGATTTTGTTAAGGCCATAGGGAATGTTGTTGGCAAGTACATCGATCACAGTGAGCCTAAGGAAAACATGTAAGCATGTGCAAGGATCTGTGTTGAAGTGGATCTAGGTCGAGGATTGCCGGAAGCGATAAAGCCGAAAGTGGACGATTGGAGCCATATCCAGCAGCTGGACTATGAATAGATTCCTTTTAAATGCAAGGTATGTCACTAATATGGACATTTCACTAATAGATGCACAAAATTTGTTAATGTAGACAATGAAGAGCAGGATGGCCACTGGGAAACCGTCAAAAAGAAGAAACCAACCCCCCCTCCAAGCCTTCTTTGGATCCTGAAATCCCTGGACCATCCAATCTGCGCCCTTCCTCCTCTTCCCCTTTATCCTCAGATCTACAACCCCCTGAACTGCCCCTTCCTCCCTCTACCAATCCCTTCACTATCCTCTCTGCAGTAGAATCTATCCCCGACAACCCTTCCTTTGAACCCCCAATCTCCCAGCAACCTCCTTCCATCACCTCTCAGCCCTCTCCTGATCCCCTCTCATCCAGAATTACCAGAAGTTCTTCCAAGGATCATGGAGCAGCTAGTGATGTTTTAAAAAAACAGGGATCAGGCAGAAAATTAGTTAGGCAACAGAGGGACGAGAGCGCCCAAAAAGATATAGCTATGGGCATGCAAACCCCAATAGAGTCTTTCATTCTTGGGTATCGAGAAAAAGAAACAAGCAGTAAAGACCAAGAGAGGTGAGCACCTCTCCGCACGCCCAAAGTCCCATGATGAAAATCCTTTCTTGGAACAGCAGGGGTTTAGGGCACCCCTCCAAGCTAGCTGCCCTCAGAGAACTAATTCACAATGAAAAACCATAAATTATGCTAATACAGGAAACAAAACAAGATCAGCACGAGATGAAAAAAATCATAATCCAGCAGAGACAGTTTTATGGAAGCATCAACGAAGCCAGAGGAGCTTCCGGTGGCATTGTAACCATATGGGACAACAAAAAATGGGTTTGAAGCTCTACAAACATTCATTAGAACTAGATCAAAACCACTCTCGATAGTAGAACAGGCAGCCAAACAGTAACCATTTACAACGTTTATGCTCCCAACCACTACAGAGAAAAAGAAATCTGTTGGGACGATCTGAAGGTAAGCATAGAAGGGGAAAAAAACAACAATCTTATAGTTGCAGGAGATTTCAATTTTATCCTTCATGCCAATGAAAAAAGAGGAGGAACTTTCACTCCAGATCCCTCCAGAGGCCGGCTAGAAACCGTCACTCAGGAGCACGATTTAGTTGATGTTATTCCCAAAAATCACAGATACACCTGGAGCAATCGAAGGATCGGTGTTGGTAACATAATAGAATGATTAGACATATTCCTAATCAATATAGCCTTCCTCTCTTCCTTCTCAGCAGGATATGCTAATATTCTCAACACATCGGCCTCTGATCATTACCCCATTATGTTGACTCTACAAAACCACTGCCCTCTTGGTCCCATCCCCTTTAAATACAGCCCTCTTTGGAACCGAATGCCAGCAGCCAGAGAAGTGGTCCAAACGACATGGATCTAGCATGTCGAAGGCTCACCAACCTTTATTTGGGAATCAAAGCTAAAAAGAGTCAAGCAGGCACTAAAAGAGTGGGCTAGGAACAACTACCAGGAACCAGAAGAGAACAAAAAGAAAGTCAAAAGAGAGCTAGAAGATTTTCAAAAAAAAATAGAAGAACAAGGACTATCTTAGCAAAACAAAGATCACGAAGGAAACTTATATGCACAGCTAAGCCAAATTAACACGAAGGAAGAGATAAAATGGCGCCTAAAATCTAGGCAACTTTGGCTTCAAGTAGGAGATAAAAATACAACATACTTCCACAAACAAGCTGTTAGAAAGCTCAGGAATACTGTAAGCATAATCACGGATAATGAAGGAAATCGGTACAGCACTCAGGAAACTATAAAGAAAGCTGCCACTAAACATTACAGGGATCTACTAACTGAAAATAAAGAGGAAGAAGACTATTCATATTTGCTCCAGCATCTGCCTAAAGGGGTTACTCAAGAAATGAACAACAAGCTCAGCAAAGAAATAGAGGAAGAGGAGGTCAAGGCAGCTATTTGGAGCTTGCATCCTGACAAGGCTCCAGGATCGGATGGATTCCCCATCTGCTTCTTTAGGGAGTGTTGGACAATGATAAAAAAAGACCTGATAAAGATGATCCGTTGGGTGTTAAAAAAAGGAAAGATAGGAGGATTCACCAGCTCCACTTATCTAGCTCTCATACCTAAGGAAAACTGCCCGTCCTCCTTTTCTAGATTCTGACCCATTTCTTTATGTAACTTGTCCAATAAAATTATATCAAAAATCTTAGCAACCAGGTTCAAACCTCTTCTTCCCTGCTTCCTTCCCAACAGGCATATCACCGACTCCATTCTTCTTGTCCAAGAAGCCATTCACTCAAGCTTAACTAGGAAATAAAAATGATTTTTCTTAAAAATAGATCTAGCAAATGCCTTTGACAGAGTAAGGCACTCCTTCCTTTTTGCTATTTTAAACAAAATGGGCTTCGAACCATCCTTCATCAACATGATTGCAGCCTGCATTTCTGAGCCCTGGATATCCCCCCTAATCAACGGGAGGCCCTGTGAAGCTTTCCAATCCTCTCGAGGGCTAAGACAGGGCTGCCCCCTATCTCCTTACCTGTTCATCCTCATGGTTGAATCCTTCAGTCAAGCCTTAGATTACAATCGCAGAGTAGGGCTCATAACTGGCGTCAAATTTGGGAATGGAGCAAAAAACATAAACCATTCTCAGTTGATGACACCTTGCTAATTGGGGGAGCATCTACCACAATAGCAAGGCGATTCAAGAAACTCCTGGACCTTCATGGAGTATTCCGGAGGCAAGGTCAATCAGCTCAAAAGCTGCATCTATGGATGGAACACTGCAAATTATGTTATACACAGCATTGCAAGCATATTTGGAGTCACATGCAACCTGTAATGGACCCACTTTTCCTATTTAGGTATGCCTGTGAGCATGGGGCCCTTGAAGGTCGAAACCTGGAATGGAATCCTTGACAAGATTAAGAGGAAAGTGCAGCAATGGGGTACAATGTGGCTTAATCCAGCAGGCAGGCTTATTCTCCTTAAATCAGGTATTGCTTCACTTCCTATCTATTGCTTTTCTTTATATCAAGCTACAACTATTTTTCATCATAAAATGGAAGTTTCTCTTAGAGGTTTCCTCTAGCAAGGGGGGGAAACTGATAAGAACAATTTCAACTTAGTTAGCTGGAAACATGTAATCCAAACCTAAGACAGAGGTGGGCTTGGCATCAGATCACCAAAGTTCCTAAATCTGGCCTTTGGCGCAAAAATTATATGGAGACTAATCACAGGACCTACAATGTGGTGGAAAAAGGTACTGGAAGTAAAATACTTGAGCTGTTCAAGACAACAACTTTTAGACACCAACATTCCTAACAGAGAATCCACAAAAATATGGAAACTTTGCAAGAAGGCTCTTCCATTTATGCATCAAAACATCTCGAAAGTCCCTGGCGGGGGAACCAGCATTAAGTTTGGAACAGACAAAATTCTGGGGCAGTAACCTTTGGTCATGAACGCAGAGGCAACTCCTGTTATAAATTGGCTTAGCAATAAAGGATTATACCATTTGTCTCAAATCTCAAGTTGGGACTCCTTCTCCCATGTTTGGATTGGCTAGAATTTTCTTGAGCTTCCCAATGCCTTAGAACCTAGCTTCAACTCTCTGAAGATGCTCCTTCACAGTAAGGCTGCCACTCAAGAAGGTGAAATGGATGGTTTTCGATGGGATGCATCTGGAACAAATTATACAGTTAAAGCCAGTCATCAATACCTCTATAATAGCATCTATCAAATAAGCCTATGGAATCATTGGAAACTAGTATGGTGAATAAAGGCTCCATCAAAAATAAAATTCTTCATCTCGCTCTTACTGAAAGGTAAAATTCTAATAGCTGAAAATCTAAGAAGAAGAGGCATTATTGGTCCATCCAGATGTCCAAACTGTTGCAAATCAGAGGAAACGATGCACCATTTATTTATATAATGTCCAGTTGATGTTGGCTATTGGGGGAAAATGGCCTCAATAGGAAATACAAATTGGGAACCCCAACCCACTATAGCAGAGACAATATATAAATGGAGGAAAGATTTCCCCTGGAAAGAAAAAAGAAGTAGTTTGGTGAAGAGAGTATGGAACACCCTCCCACAAACTCTACTTTGGCGCATCTGGCTAGCTCGAAACCATAAAGTCTTCCAGGATAAAGGCTCAAACATTAGTAAAATTTGCCACAAAGCTAAAACACTCGCTCTGGAAACAATCTCAAGTAACACCACAGGCAAGATTGATGCGGAAAATTATAGCATAGAGGAGTGAAAATTAATCAGTTACATCTTGGAGAATAATCCCAATTCTCAGGAAGCCCGCAGGAGGGAGACTCATACAAAAGGAGAAGTCAGTACATGGAAACTAAGATTAAAAGAAGAAGAATTTGCTAACTGGATATGCAACTGTAACATCTTCCACTTATTTTTCAACGGGGCATCCAAGTTAAACCCGGGTCTAGCCAGAGCAGGAGGGCTGATTTGTAATGCCAATGGAGAATGTATTATCCATTATGAATTGGGTCTCAGGAAGAACTCTAACAATAGAGCTGAAGCATTAGCTCTGTTCCAGGGCCTAACCTAGTTAAGCAAGCTAGGAATAAAAAAGGTGAAGGTATTTTGGGACTCCTCAGTCGTCATTCACCTTATGGTGCATCAGCAGAACACACAAAATACTCTTCTCTAGCAAATTAACAGACGTAACCAGATCCTTCATCAGGCAATGGAAGATATTAAATATTATCATATTCTTCGTAAATTGAATAAGAAAGCTGATGAGTGTGCCAACAAATCATGTGAAAGACCCATCGGCATCCTAAGCTGTAACTCCAGCGAGTCCTTCCAACCCTTGCCATGACTCAGTCACATCTCCTTAGCAGCAAGCATTGCATCACTGGCAGAATCACTGAGATGAATCATGAGATTTGGGCCGTCAGCAGAACAGCTTATGGTATAAAGATTTGGAACAGATATGAAGTTCGTAAAACACTTAAGGGCATTGAATGTCTCAACATCCCAACCGGTAAATGTCTTCTCGGACCTGATCCTCGAGCCTTGGAGGATTTCCTCCAGTCATTTCTGCAGATACACTATCTCTTCAACGCGATAAGCATGCTCCCTTCCCACCTTCAATCTCCACACTCTCCTCCTATTATTGTTCCTCATATCGCTATTTTCATTACTCTGTGCTTTGTTACCTCCGCGAGCAACAGTTCTCTAAGGTCCCCTCTGTCTTGTCTTCTTCAACGATCTATTGTGTTTCCCTCAGAAACTATTCCTACTCCATCTGTGCCTATCAGAACCTCTGGACAGCTCCTCCTTGCTCCTGTTTGACCATCTGCGCCTTCAAGCAAGCTTGTGTTCCTTTGTTTTTTGTTTCTTTTATTGTTGCAGGGATTTTGGATAATAACAGCCCTAAAGCAAGCATGGCTCGCTCCGAGGATTGCTTCCATTGTGCGGACCTGAAAGCTAAACTTGAGGAAGTAAGGGTGCAACAGCGCACCTTGGAGAATCAGGTCGGGAACCTGGAGACCAGAATGGAGGATCAATATTGCACCATCAATGATAAATACAGAGCAGAGATAGATCTATTTCTGCATAGGGTAGCCTCTCTTCACGAGCAATTTAGAAATTTGTCGAACCGTTGTAGCCATGCTGAGGAATCCATAGCAATACTGCAGTATATGATGGACAAAAAGAACAAGGCAGCAACTAGTTCCTCCAGTGTCAAGTAGATAGAACCGGACCCAAATCCGGAGGAGTCCAAAATAAGGCAAATAAGCCACATAGAAATAGATTAAAGATGTTATGCAAATGTAAATTTTGGTTATTTCGCTATGTAAGAGTCTATAGCAGCTCAGGAAGCTTTAGAGGTAAAACTAGCAGAACAAGGATCAAGGAAAGATCCCATTTTGTAACTCCTTTGATCCAAATCACCAGAAGTATATTGTAGTCCAAGAGAACTGACTCCTCTTTTTTCAGCCATTAATATAGCAACCGAATTTGTAAAAAAATAAATAAAAAGACGTTTTATTTATTTACCATACCTCCACTTTACTTATATTTTTATTTGTTTACACCCTTGCATGTATATAAGGTGACTTTTGGAGTAAATATAAAAAATGCTTTATTTATTTACCATACCTCTCATTTATCTATATTTTTATTAATTTACCATACCTCTTTTATAAATATGGTATTTGGCCCATAGGATTCACTTAAATAAAACCTATTCTTGAAAATGGGCGAATGGAAGGTTGCAACTCTTAGTTTCAAGGGCTAAATTTACCTTTTTTACCCTCTCCCTTAAAATAAGGTGGGCTATTTGAGGTGATTTGTAAAAATGTGCTATGATACAAAATATTCGCCCACTAAAAATTTGAAACCCCTTAATTTCGCCAATGGGCGAACATTCGCCCCTATAATTTTCTATGATCTTAATCAAAGTGTTAAAATATTTAATATACTTAGCTCGTGGTCCCTTGAGGAAATGTCGCTCGGCCTCACTATAGTTGATGGTCGTGTCTACCATGAACTCAGTCCTATTATTTGGTCGATCCAATGGTCTACAGCTCGTACGATCTTATCTCTTGATGCTTCTAGTCTGCGCACTAATTCCAGAGTCCACACTATTGGTTTGTTTAGCCTACACCTTCCCCAGCTATTTGCTAACTTCACAATCCACTCATACGGCTCAGAAGGAAAGGACACAAATTTTTTTTGTGGATTTGCGTATACAAATAGCACTCCAACCATTGTTCCTTAGATACTTGCTAATTTCTGTTTTCCTACACCGCAAATTTGTGAATCTTCTTGTCCAACAACTCTTCAATTTCTTTCTTTGTTGGATTCCAGTGGCACGACACCAGACATCCCCTATGCAGATCCTGGTCTTGGCAACAAAACCATTTGTTGGCTTGTATGGGCCTGACCTAGGTTTAGAGGTGATTTAGCCTGGAAAATCCCGGTACTACTGGCCCTTTCAGCAACAGTCCGTGGAGCGCGGACTGAGGTCTCACTCGAAGTAGTATGGGAGGGTGGTAGAACTACGTTTCCACACCCTGGGGATGTCTGATGAGCTTTTGGCAATCCGCGGTTTGACCATTTGCGCACGTCGTTATGAGCACTTGTTATTCCTCACAACTTGTGATGCTGCTTCCGCACAGCCCTAATCGAGGTGCAACCCATATTATACCCAAGTTCCTTGCTATTTAATTTGTTATTACCCGATTACTTAACTTATTTGTGTAAGACTAGTGATTATTACAGCATATCCAACAATCATATCAGTGCGCGTGATAAATAAAACAATATAAATGTAAAGAAGGAAATGCACAAGCAGATACATAGAAATAGGAATCAACTTCTCTTTATCATTCTTCGATCAAGATTACAGACTCGAAACCGCCCTACGCACTCAGCTGCAGGTGTCCGTGCACTCAGCTGTGGACTCTACTAGGCCATTGCGGACTCAGTTGCAGAGCCTCTTACTACTAAAACGACCCAATACACTTAGACTCTTACTCTATGCTTCAACCATTCGTATCCTTCTTTCCGCTTCCCTTTGTTTACAACTTAGAGCCTCGCTCTATTTATACAATCCCATGGTATGCAGACCATGGGTAGGCTGACATGACTTTACATTACATTACAATACTTTAGGGTAGACAACCCTATAACTCAACCTATACTTCATGCTCTGTGCTCGCAATTCGCGGAGTCTTATAAGACCTTTGACCAAAACTTGGGCTTTGAGCCCCAAAACATGCTGTGGGGAGATTCCACGCCCAACAGTCTCAAATCAAGTTTGATGGTGAGGGTGATACACCCTTTTCCAAGCATGCATCTTCTTTTCTTAACTTTTGTGAATATTATGAAATTGTTTGTGAAGATGTAGCTTGTATTGTTTTATGCCTCCCCCTTGAAGTTCGAGTTAGTATATGGTGTCACACTCTACCACATGCTTTCATTCATTTTATTAATCATCTCATCGAGGAGATTAACTTAGCATTTGATACATATGATTATCGAGATGTTTATAAAAGAATAAATAATCTTAGAATGGAGCCCGATGAATCAATTGAGGTTTTCTCTAATCGATTCCTTCACATGTGTTATGAATTTCCTAAAGAAGATACAAATTTTGATTTCTTGAAATAAATGTTTGAGCGTTTGGTTCATATCCCTTTGCATGGTGAATCCAAACCACCTGATGTGTCTTCTCCCCAAACTCTTGTAAATCATGATACACCTCTAATTGCAGAGGAGGAACCTACTATCCATTGTTTTTTGTCCTCCTTTTCTAGTTCCGATGAGGGTGCCTCATTGTGATGATAATAAAGTTGGGAAATCCACACATTAAATTACTTATCCATCTTCTCATCCTCCTTCCACTTTTCATGAATCATATCCCATGGAGTAAACCAAGGAGTGGTTCATGGAGCCTATGGTGAACAATAATCTTTTCATTCCTCAAGATGGTATTAACACTCACAACTTTGGTCTTGAATCTAAGTTGGATTTCTCTTTTCCTCTATCATCTACATGCCATGACTCTTTGTACCGTGACCCACTTTATCAATCTTCTCCACCAATTAATTCTTCATTCTCTTTTTATTGTTATTTCAAATTGCAACTTGGTACAAGTAAGTTACATTGCCCAACTAGAGGAGCAGAAAAGTGAATATTCTTTCAATCTATCTTCTCTTTTTCAAAGTACTATGTGTGAAGATGGTGTCTCCTTATTCTTGGCTGATATTGAATCTATCAATCATGGCAATGAATTAAATGAAATCAATTTGTTTAGACTTGTAGTCTTGGGCAACAATCATTCTAATGGTGATAATTTTGTTGATGTAAGTGATGACGAATTCCCAAGTGCATTAGTTGATCTTTTGGTTTCTCATGAAAAATTCAATTTGAAATATTTAGATTTAAAATCGCATCGGGTCAAAGAAGATGTTGTTTCTGAAACTCCCTATTCATCTCACTATCTCTTGTCCTATACTGTTTGTGATGTATATACATGTGATGAAGCTATTCCATGCTCTTCAAGTTCTTCATCAGATGAGTTTGCTTCTCAATTGACACAAGGTAGTGAGGTTATTGATGATAAAAGGGAAAATAATCAAATCATTGAGTATCCTTTCCCTCCTGTATCAGCTTTGATTTTTCATTGAGATAACTCTTCAAAACATCCTGCTCATGGGATTTCTATGATTCATACATCTCTATACTTTAGATCATAAGAATTTTTTGACTAGAGTAATCTAGTTGTCAAAATTGTAAAATATGATCAAATTAGTGACATAGATGGCTTCCATTTAGTTAATAGTGGTCTTATGGAAATCAATGAAAGTAGCTATCCTCACACCATGCACAATATGGTTCAATATTCGAAATGTGATTTTAGAATCCTTAAAAGTTCTAGTACTTTCCAGGGAGTTGAGACACTTCAACTTTCATTGATGGTTATGTTACGATCTCATAACTCTAATGAGATCCCCAAACTGAGTCAGGTTTAGTTTTCTTCGCAAAATTTTTCTTTTTTCATGGTTTCAATTCATGTAAATTATTTCTTGAAATATATTCGTCATTGTGGATATGATCTTTCGAACTTCTAAGATTTGACTTTTGATCATATTCAAGTTTCTATTTCAAATGATTCATCTTCATGAAAATATCATGTATTGAACTTGGGTTTGGAATGTGGATCTTTCATAGAATCATGGAACTACAAAATTGATTATTCTAAAGATTATCTTAGGTCAAAGGAGTCATACTTGTCACACTCTTTTGAAAACAATCAGTTCCTTCTCCTTCTTATGAATATTCTGATGCTAATATTTTTCTTCATCACACCTAAAATCATCTTGAGTGTTAGTGGATGCATGGATTATTTTACAAATCAAATTCTTGTTCACTTATTTGACACTGGCTAGTTTCATGTGTTTTTTATAGTAGCATTCCTTTTTACTCCTTTCTATGATTACGATGTTAGTTCATTATGTAACCAGTTACAAGAAAATGGTTTGTTACACTCGTCATGTGAGGAATATGATTCTATTATGAAAATAATTTTCGATAGTGCTGAAATTGATCAATATTTTCTAATTGAAAACTAGGAATTTGATGCTTTAATCAACATATATGATCGTGATTCTATTTCTTATAACTATTGTTCAATGTATTATTTTCCCATCAGCACATCACATTCTTTGATTTTTATGGTTAAATGTCTCACTATCTAGGTATTTGTCAAGCAGTTAAGGCACTTTTTCACTCATGGGTGGTTATGTCAAGTCCTCACTATCTTGAAATGGCTGGTGAATATGGTTAGATCTATTTTCCCTCACAATATTCTCATCATAATCCCATTCCCCTAATTGAAAATTCATCTTTTCAAAGATTTCAGGGTTTTCAAGAGGATTATAATGAATTATACAATCCAATTGTGGAATGGTTGAAACAATATTACTAGGCAAGCTCTGTCACAAAAAACAAGTTTCAATCTTTCCTCATGCTTATTAAGGAAGTTGGTACAGATGGCGACACATTCGTGAGAATTTTCTGAGGTTTCTTGAATGATGGTTCTCATCAAAGAGGTAAGAATATAAACTGGTTACAAGTGGTGGCTATGGCCTATCTCCATGCTGACAGGAAAGACCTTCAAGTTTTTGTGCAAGTTATTGAAGTTCTTATATTTTCTATTTCACATTGCATTATATTTGTTTTAATCGATCACATCTCTGTGATTGTAGGCCAGGAACAATTATGGTGGATACTGTTAGCTTCATTGACAAAAGCCCCAAAATTGGATCCATATATGTCATAAAGGTCTCCAACTTTTCTTAGAAGCATGTTAATGGATCCATTAATGCACTTGACATTTTCAATTTTGGCTCAAAGATCATCTAATGATCAAAATCGATGTAAGAGGAAAGCCCTTGGAAGGGTAGAAATGCAATATCGGGAGGCTCAAAACACTCTAAAACCATGAAGAAGCATTACGGCATGCTTAAACAAGTGATTGCACATCAGCCACTAGATCTAGCCAATCAATGACCCAAATCTAAGCAGAAAATCACATATCAGTCGGGCAAAGGGAACAGTTTAAGCATAGGCTCATGACACACCGACTAGCGATCGCCGATGATCGGATCGGCGGGTCACATCAGTGGGGAACAGTGCTTGATTATATATATATATATATAAATGGGCCTGGGCAGTCAGCAATCAACGATTGTGATTAGATCGTATCGGCTATATACGAATGGACGGGGCCTATGTGCATACATGTGGGCGACCCGAAGAGCCGGACCCGACGACATTATAGCTGGAAATTTATATATTTTGAGATCTGCGCTTAAGCCATTTCAAATGCATTTTGGTATATTTTCATTATATAACGAAAATTACAAAGGGAGCCTGGCACCGCCGATAGCGATAAAGCCCAGACCCGAAAGAGTCTGGGAAGTGAAATATATGAAATCTGAGATCTGCAAGAGGGTTGTTTTCAATGTATTTCATGTATTTCCATGGTTTAACAAAATACACAAGATAGGGCCGAGTGCGACTTGCGATAACCTTGAGGGCGGACTCAATGGGTAAATAAACCATGTTGAAGATATTTGAAGTCCAAAAAGGACAGGGAATAGAGAGATTTCATAGTATGGTTGTGCTTTCTGTTGATAATAGAAACAGTCACAATTTGCAATTGAAAGAGAAAACAAAGGCACGCGAACCCTTTCCACTACCCAACAGAGGTCGGGAGATAGGGAAAAATGTCGGGAAGCATCATTAGACAGTGCATCACATCCATAGAACAAACAAAATGATCATGGAGCTCTCTGGCACAGGAGAACTCCCAGATAATGCAACAAACAACCACCCCAACAAATGTTATGGAACATCTCTGGCACAGTGTAACTCCTAGACAACGCAACAGACTATCCAAAATATCTGAAGGCTATTATTCCTCTGTCAGAAGGGGGAAAATTCGCTAAGCCATTCTTGCTTAGCATCAAATCAATTAAACAATGCATATTAGGTAGATTTAGACTCTGAGCCTTCTAGAGAGCTTAGGAGCATTGTAGACAAGCTATAAATAGTTGTTAGTGAGATGTAATAAGGGTTCAACTTTTGGAGATTATTCCTCCTCTGTTCCTTCAAGCTTCTCATCTTCATTCTAGAAATACAAGCTTCTTTTGCCATAATATGTTCAACACCCATTCTCTTTGCTGTTCTATGCTTGCACTTGAACAATTTGTTCATGTTTCCTTTGTGTTTAAGGATAGATAATTGTCATCTTATCTCTGCTTTAAGAACTTAGAATTGCAAGCTTCCTTACTTCCTATAGCTAACTATTCATATGTGGTCATATATGCATCTGCCAGTACAGTCAGTGTTCTACATCTATCCATTAAATCTACAAATTATTGAGCATTAGTGGTTTAAAGCCTTGTGTTGTTGAGGGTGTTCATGCATGCCTTGAGTGGAAATAGAGCTAAAATGGTTATCTGACTTGATCCAAACCATCATCCATTCCAATAGTTTTGAGAACAAGATTGAAGATTATATGTTACCGGGCATCTCCGAGCTGCAACCTAGGAGAGTTTCCTGGAGTGCTAACATAATTGGTGCCATTGTCGGGGACAGGAAACTAAAGCTCAGCTTCCCTGGGAGATGACACAGGTCCAACTTCAATGATAGACAAAGTCTAGACACTTTTTCTGGTTGTAATCATCTATTTGGCAACTCTACTGGAGGCTGAACCTTTTTGGCGACTCCACTTCATAGTTTTGGCTCAGTTTGTGAGGCATAGTCGAAGAAATCCTCAGAAGTCACAAGTTGTTCCAATACCTGACCCTAAAATATCATCAAAGAAAGAAAGGCATTACAGAAAGTGTTAGAACCTAAATCTTCCTTAGGCTAAAGGAAGGCAAAATTCAGGGTAACCACAAACCACGCTCAGTCTGGTAGCTAGCCCTACCAGAACAGGAGAGGGCTCTCTCCGAGTCACGCTCAGCGAATAAGTAAACATAATGGTTTGAGATGACTAACAGTGAAATATTGATGTTAGACTAGTAAGTAAATATGGATACAAGAAGCATTTTTTATGAATGACTGAGTTTCTGGGATGGTATGGGACCAACGGATAGAAATGAGCAGAGAATTTAATACAAAGGCATAGATTACTTCGTGAGGCAAGACAGGCGGAAAGTCTAGCAATTTATGTTTGAAATAACGCGGAATGGAGGAATTTCTTAGGAGGGTGAAAAGGGCAGAAGTACATGAATCCTTTTCAACAGAAGAAGAACACTGAACATGAAATTTTCCCACAGGTAGAGCAATAAATATGAATTCTACCTTATCTAACTTAGAAAATTTCACTGGAAAATGAATATGAAATGAACTGTGAAACATTACGAAATACAAATGAAACATAAGAGACACATTTGCAACACTCACAACCACATGAATCTCATGAAACAGAGCTACTGCCTTTCATTAATCCTCTGTCAAAATATACAATGAAGAACTGAGTTTCTCTCCCATAGTCTCCCAGAAATTACAAGCCAAACAACCATTTGCAAATGGTTTTCATACAATAAATAGACTATTCCATGAGGAAATAGAACGACCAAGAGTTGGGGAGTTTTTCGAATCATTACAAAGTGGAAGTGGAAAGCCAACCATTAGTTACAGGTGCAGCGTTACAAAAATGACAAATGGCTTGGGTGAGTGCTCGCCTTCCTTTGCCACTTGGATAGAAGCCCACCTTTAGTGAAAATACTTTTTAAACATTTCCTTAGTTGTTGAGGAAAATATAGTGTAAATGAGCAGGCCCACTTGGAGAAAGTCGCGAATCGAAATTTCGCAAAACGGGCGCGATTTTGGCCTTTTTCTCTATATGCGTCGCGCCCAAATCTATACGTGCCGCTCCACTTTGGAGGCGATTTTGGGGTACCTGCTGGAGTCCAAATTGTGCCCAAGTGTACTTGTTGGAAATCCTGGCCTGTCTACTTCCCAAACCAAGTGGAATTTCTGAATTTGGTGCTCATTTTCCCCTCCAAAAATTCATTCTCCCAAGACTGCTTCCTGTGTGTCAAAATAGGGCAGAGAGGTCATTTTTTGAGTGTTTTTGACCTCCTGGAGACTCAAATCATGCCCAAATTTCTTTTCCAAGCACTAGTAGTCGTGATTTTACATGCTGAATCCAAAAATGAAAACCATTTGTGATTTGGAGCTCCCAATCCTAAGCGCCGCGCGCACAGGGAGAAAAACCTATGTTGTGACCAAAAATTTGCCATGTGACCAAAATTGCCCCAAATTTCTTGAAATTTGGGCTGGAGCTTCCTTATCAAGTGTTATGCTGGGCCAAAGAGGCTTTGGCCAATATCTAAAGTCGATCAAGCTCCCTTTACCTCTTTTCTTCTTGATTGCCTTCCTCAATTTCGCCTTCAAATTCCTGATTCGGGCCTTGCACACTTTGTTTCGCTCCATGTAGTGGAAAGCCATGTGTCTCAGCAGTGCATGGTCCTTGTCGGCCTTGTCTAGCAACCTCTCCAAGTTCATGTTAACTCTCTTGAGATTGGCCTCCCGATCCTCATTAGTCTCTTGCTCCAATGACATGAGCTCAACTCTTCTCCTTTGTGCAGCTTGGCGATGCTCACGAATGTTTTGTAGCTCCATGATCGCTTGCTGATCATCTAGCTGTTTGTTCCTCTACTCTAGATATTTCATGTTCCACTTAGCCCTCTCCAAGTCAAGGGATAAGGCTTCGATCTCTGATTGCTGCTCCTGGATGATCTCTTTGAGTTGTGCACTTGTTGGTTCTACATCTGTATCATCATCATGAAGGAGAATGAATTCGATCTCTTGTTCACCTGAAGGCCCCTCATCATGAATTGGCTCCTTACCTCTGTCCTATACCTGTAGTTTTGATGTTGGAAGTGAGGCCCCTTCCACCCCGGGTGGAGATAACACTCGCTTTGCTACTGCAAACAAATGTCTAGCACCCCTCTAATATGTGATGAAAACTGGCACACTAGCAGTCTCATGGTGCTCATACCGACGAGAAGGTTCACCCTCATGCTTAACCTTTGATAATACCTATGAAGTGCTGAAGAGGTCATGGGAGATGAAATCATTCCAAGTAATGCCCTGCAATCCCAGCTGATGAACCACCAAAATCTTAATAAGGGCAAAGTGATAAACACTGTTAAGTTGCTGCTGAGGGGTCTTGTGCTGCATGAAGGTGTTCATCCTCTCTATGTTCCTGCAAATGACATATGGGATGTTCATCATCTGTACCTTGGTAAAGTGCATGAGAAACTTGATGTGATAGGCATATAGATGAGAGAACCTCCCCTCACAGCTGAAGTAATTCATGATCAACTTCATGAGTGGAGCATATTCATCTTTCAAATATCGGAATGGAAAGACTCTTGCGAGCTACCTCAAGAAAATGGCCTTAATGTAAGGCTCATAATGTTGTCGATCAACCTTCTGTTTCTTGTGCCATGGTTCTCCAACATTTGGTATGCCGGTTGCTAATGAGACAGTTTCAGGTGTTAGTGTGAAGGTGACACCAGCCAAGATAGAGTGATCTCCATGTAGGTGAAGCACAAAACGATGGGCCAATTCATGATGAACTCGAACATTAGCCACTCTTTGACAAAACTCAAACATGATAGATGCTGGAAGCATGACATGGTAAGAGGGCAAGCCTGCAATTCAGTGAGGGTGGTTGGCTCATCCCTAACATGTTTGCCACTCTTCTGATGTCTCCTGGGAGCCTATTCTTCCGAGGATGAATCACTTTGTGTCTCCATCTCATACTCTGATGAATGCTCAGATGCCATGACTGCTATGTGTACTATACTTGGGCTGCCCTTTGATGTTGGTGTGAAACTAGGTGTTGTTGTGATATCTGCCACCAAGGGGAACAATGAGAAAAAGAGAGTATTAGGAGGGGAATAATATGATGGGAATAGGGGTTATGGGTAGAATTTTTGTTTAGGGATATGTAGGGGGGTTTGGGGATTTGATAAGGTAGGGTTTTGGGGTTTTGATAAGGTAGGGTTTTGGGGTTTTGATAAGGTAGGGTTTTGGGGTGTTATGTTGACAAATAAGAGGAGGGGATAGGGAATGGAATTTGGTAATATTTTAGGGTAGGGGTAATAGGGAAAAATGAGATATGGGGGAAGGGAAAAATGGAGAGGAGGGAAAATATGAGAGGTGAAAGAGGAGCCTTGGCATCAACACCACAATTTTGCAACCCTAGCAACAATGGCTTTGGTATTTTCTAGTGGTTGGTTTTATGAATTTTAGTTGCCACTATAACTAGCCATGAACCACCATAACCTTCACAAAAATACATGATCCATCAAGATTTAGAGCCTACATGTCGATTTGAGGGGTTTCAAAGGCAACTTGAGGCAATTTGGCACGATTTCGAGCCTTTGTGGGTGTGCGCCGTGTGACAAACCCAGTGCGCCACACTCTTTATATGCAGCATGCCATTGTAAACTTTGTACTATGGGGTGGCTCTGTGTGCGCCGTGCTCTGTATGTGTGTCGCGCCCCTCTGTGTGTGCGTCGCACTCCTGAAAACGACTCCAACTCCCTCCAAACGCGTGCTTTGCACTCTCAAACACTTTGCTATGTTTCTCAATAACCTTGATTTGCACAATGACCTTGTTTCCTTGTGGAAATTATTATATAAAGACTTTGAAGTCATGGGTTAAATTTTTGCTTCTTCAAAAATCCACTTTAATAATGTTTCCTTTTGACACTTTTCACTGATTTAATGCAACAATGAAATTTCACTTTTCCCTTTGAATTTTTAGCTTAAATGATGAAATTTTTTTGGCATTTTTGCAGGGGTTGCATGACAAGCCATTTGGCCATGGAAACCATGACTGCATCTGAAGAAATCAATTGGTGACCTTTTGAAAATTTTATCACAAATGACACATTGTTTGACTTTTTCTTCAAAACAGAGTTTTGAAGAACAACCGAAATTTGTCCACATGACGATGAAACTCTCTGAATCATAACTTTGTAAGGGCCCCACTCTGGCCTGCATGGCTTTATTAGACATGGTTGAAGACCAAATTGATTAATCCCTAGACCTAATTATCGAAAATAGCTTTTGTCCATTAAAGGACCAGACCTTGACTGTCATGGACTTTAGTGATCATTGACAAAAGACCTAAGCCAACAGGAGCCAGACATGAGGGGAAATGACTAGCATGACCTTTTTCGTCAGATTATGGCATGCCCCTAGTGGAATGCAGTTGAGTGAATGGAGCGGGACTCCTAAAAATGAAATGCAGAAAGAGCTTTGATCTCTGACGGAGGACTGACCAGACCGACTCTAACAGAAAGGAGCATCAGATTCAGGTAAACCTAAAAAATATTATATATCTCTTCAAGAAAATCCTATAATAGAACAAATACATGTTGAGAGTATAGCTTCTAATACTAGCAGCAAAGAAAATATCCTAGAGATTCATAAAGCTCCTTATTATTTATATTCTTCTTTTGTTGTAAGCTCGAAGAAAACCTCACCTCCTATCCATCATACTCCTTTATTCCTATCAATCACTCCTCAACCCTCTATCATTCAGACTTCCAGTACCCATATAGCCACCACAGCTATGGCAGGTCCAAAAGCACCTACCAAAATGGATAGAATCATAGCTGCTAGGTATGGGCCTCTTGTACTGCCCACTCCTTTAAATGCCATGCCTACTGGAGAATATCAGAAGTATATGCCTAAGTTCAATAGGACCGAAGATGTTACTACTGAAGAACATCTTCAGTCATTCTATAGCTATGCTAATAACTTGGACATTATTGAAGATGACGTCTAGATGAGAGTCTTTGTCCAAAGCCTAGATGGAGGGGCTAGAAAATGGTTCAGAGAACTGACCCCAAGATCTATAGTAGATATTGAGGCTTTAGATGATGCATTCCTAAAGCATTGGGGGGATGAGGAGGATCTACTCTACTACCACACCAAGTTTGGCAACTTAAAGAGGGAAAATGGTGAGTTGTTGTCTGATTTTAATAAGAGGTTTAACTGCATGACATCAAGATACCAGCTGAAGTAAAACCCACCACTACCTTTGCTAGACTCACCTATGCCGGTGCTTTTGATTTTGACTTCTACCTACTGTTGAGGGAGAGGTGGTGTGCTACTTTGGCTAATATGCAAGATGCAGCCTTGGAAGTAGAATCAAACATCATGGCTGTAGAAAAGCTCAAAGGTAATACTGATAGGAGAAGACAGAGGGGTGAGTCTTCATCATCCTTAGATCCAAAGATCGATAAAATGACTAAGATGATAGAATCATTAGCCTCTGAAATCTCCAAATTAAAGGTTGAGCAGCACCCAGGGAAAGGGAGAGCCCCTAACACCTTTGCTCCTAGAAATCCAAATCCAAATCCATATAGAAGAACTAATGAGGAGTTGCAGATTTTGCCAAGAAACAAAGATGATAATGAAGACCAAAGGGTGAGGGCTCCTTTCCAAAATGTAGTCATGGAAGAAGATAAGTTTGAAGAAGAGGATGAAATCCATTGTCTAGAAGACAAAGGCAATGCTTCCTTTTTTACGTCAGCTACCTATGAAAAGTCATTTGACAAGATCGACCAAGAATGGGATGGTAAAGCTATTCTACAAACTATAGATTAGAAAAGATATAATTTGAGGTCAAATACCAAGGAAACTCCTATTCAAAGAGCTGATGTCCCTGCAGTACAGTAAGCTAATAAGAAAAAACAATCGGTAGTTGATCCCATCATCCTGAAAGCTCCAACTCATGAGGTAAGAGGCCTCGACAAGTCTCCTTCTCCTTTCAGTTTTCAATATGAGATCTAGAAGCTAAGAATACCTATGCCTCTGATTGAACTAGTGAAGAATAAGTCCTTCAAAAAATCCATCCTTGAGGCCCTCGAGCCTAAAGCCATCCAAGCCTCTACAGACCATGTAAATTTGCAAGATGACAAGCTAGCTATTATTCTTAGCCAAAGGATTGAAAATTGTGAAGACAGCTCCCCATCATTCTATGTCTTTCTGACCATTCATGATAAAATCCTTCGCAACTTCCTTCTGGACACTGGAGCCAGCCATAATCTAATGCCCAAGGTTGTCATGGTTGAGATGGGTCTGGACATTACCAAGCCTTATCATGACCTATTCTCTTTTGACTCTAGAAAAGTGAAATGTTTGGGATTAATCAAAGGCATAGCCATCACTTTGTCTTAACTTCCCATGAAAATCTTGATGCTGGATATTGTGGTAGCAGATGTACCCCCCAAGTTTGGCATGTTACTTTCCAGAGGTTCGATCAAGAGACTAGGTGGATCATTATAAAATGACCTGTCTTATATAATCAGCGATGAAAAGAATCCCACCAATCATCCCATATATGCTATCGACACTGATTTTGAAGCTTGTATTCTTCATATTGAAGAATTCCAGTTGGCCTCCATGCAGCTCAAGAAACCAGTTTGCCAGATCATAGAGGAAGAAAGCCCATAGATTTGGGATATGTTTTTTGATGGGGATTGCTCTAAAGAAGCTGCAGGGGCAGGTGTAGTCCTTGTGTTCCCAACACAAGAATACATTCATTTATCCTTCAAATTAACCTTTCAAGTGACAAACAACATCGCAAAGTACGAAGCATTGATTCTGGGCTTGAGCACTGCTAAAGAAATGGGTATCAATGGCCTGAAAGTGTTTGGGGATGCAAACCTCATTATTTAGCAGGTAAATAAAACTTTCCAAGCTAAGCATCAAAGGCTAAAGGCATACAGAGATGAGGTGTGGAGGCTCAAGAACTCTTTCAATAATTTCAATATTTCTTATATTCCAAGAATGAAGAACCAGCTTGTCGACTCCCTTATTGTCTCTGCTCGCATGTTTATTCCTCCTTTGCCTCCTAAATTGACATATGAAGTTTAGGTCAAATATAGGTCGTCTCTGCCTGACAATGTAAAATATTGGAGGGTTTTTGAAGATGATGAGGAAATTAACAGGTTTCCTCAAGTCATTAGGGAATTTTGTAAAATGCGCATCGATCAGGAAAACAAAACCATGGAAAAATGTGACCAGTCCAAGCTAAAAAGCGAAATCGGCCAAAGAAGCATCATCCAGCTCCCCAACAATCAAATATCAAAGGGATTGGTGCCTCTAGAGAGTCTTTTTGATCATAATGATGTGACCTATAATGCAGCCAAAACAGAGAATGAGTCTGTTTTCCGTAAACATAATATAGGTAGCCCAACCCGTCCAGAAAACATAAATCTATCCATGCATTTGTCCTCTGCCTAGAAATATGAGTATTGCACCCTCATGAAGCAATTCACTGAAATTTTTTCCTGGGAATATAATGATCTTAAAACCTGTGATGGAGACATCATTCAGCATAAGATCCCACTATAAAAGAACACCATACCTTTTAAGAAAAAATAAAGGCCTTTCAAACCTCTCTTGTTGCCTTTGATTGAGAAATAAATCAAGAAGCTTTTGGATGCCAAAATCATAGTACCCCTATGGTATTCAAAGTGGATAGCCAACCCTGTGGTGGTAAGTAAGAAAAATGGAGAAATCAGGTTCTGTGTCGACTTTAGAAATTTGAACAAGTGCTCTATAAAAGATAACTATCCCCTGCCCAAGATGGAACACTTGTTGCAAAGAGTTTCAGGGGCTAGAGTCATGTCTTTCTTAGATGGATTTTCAGGTTAAAATCAGATAGATGTACACCTCGAAGATCAGGAAAAGACCGCCTTCACTACTCCTTGGGGCACTTTCATGTACTCAAAAATGCCTTTCGGGCTGATGAATGTTGGGGCTACTTTTCAGACGGGCATGGATATAGCCTTTGTGGGAGGGAAGGACAAGTTTGTTCTTATTTATCTTGATGGCATAACAGTCTTTTCCAACAGACAAAAATACTATTTACAACATTTAAATAAGGTCTTCCCAAAGTGCAGATAGTTTGGAATCTGAGTGAACCCAAAGAAGTCATATTTTGCTCTAGGAGAAGGCAAACTTCTGGGACATATTGTTTCTGCTAAAGGCGTGAGGATTGATCCAGCAAGGGTCCAAGCCATTCAGACATTGTCCAACCCAATGTCAGAAAAGGACATCCAATCCTTCCTGGGTAAGATTAACTTTGTAAGGAGGTTCATTCCAAACTTTGCAGAGCTAGTAAAGAATATCGCTTCCATGCTGAAAAAAGGATCAGAAATAAAATGGACATCTGCTTCAAGAAGCTCTTTTGAAGCCATCAAGCAAGCTATCATCGAAGCTACCACTCTAATCAGCCCAGATTACACTAAGGGGTTTTGCATCTTCTCTTTTGCATCTTATGATATGCTTGCAGCAGTTCTGTTGTAGAAAAATGATGAAGGCATAGAGCACCCTGTGGCCTTTTTTAGCAAAACTTTAAGGGATGTTGAATTAAGGTATGAACTTATTGAAAAACAAGCTTATGCTCTCATTAAATCTTTGAAAGCATTTAGAATTTATATTTTGCATTCCAAAGTAATTGCATATGTATCGTTAGCCTCAGTAAAGGATATCTTAACTCAGCTAGATATTAATGGAAAGAGGGCAAAATGGATTGCAAAATTCATAGAATTTGACATAGAGGTGAAGCCAACTAAGCTTGTCGGAGGCCAGGTCTTGGCTAAGCTTATGGCTGAAGAAAATTGTATCTTGCTAGATATAAATTGCATAGGTCTAAATTCAGATAATGAACAAACCGAGGGAATAGTAGAAGAGCAAAAGCAGAATAAGTCTTTGGCTGAAAATCTAGCCACATGTGAATGGCATTACAACATAGCTCATTTTTTGAAAAAGCTAGAAGTCCCTCTAGGGCTTAGCTCAAGTCAAGCTCATGCCATTAAACTTAGATCAAAAAAATTCTGGATTAATAAAAATATGCTTTATTGGAAAGACCCATAAGGAATCCTCTTGAGGTGTCTAGATAAAGAACAGTATGTAGAGGTCATACACCAGTTCCATTCTAGCATCTGTGGAGGACATCATTATTGGAAAACTATAGCTCACAAAATCTTGATGGTTGGATATTATTGGCCTAATCTATTCTTTGATGTGTTTTCTTTTGTGAAATCTTGTGAAAAGTTTCAGAGGTTTGCAAGAAGACAACAAGTAAATCTTTGCCCCTGAAGCCAGTACATGTCAATGGTCCCTTCCAGCGGTCGGGCTTATACTTTATAGGTGAGATCAACCCACATTCTAGTGGCCAACACAAATGGATTTTAGTAGCCACCGATTATTTCACCAAGTTTATTGAGGCTATACCCACTAAGAATTCCATTCATCAGGTTGTCGTAAAATTCTTGAATGAGAATATTCTCACTAGATTTGGTTGTCCAACCATACTAGTCGCTGATAATGCAGCATCTTTCAAGGCAAAAGAATTTATGGATGTGACTAAATCCATGGGCATTCAAGTGGTGCATTCTACCACTTATTATCCTCAAGGCAATGGCCTATCAGAATCATCTAACAAAAGTCTGGTAAAGGTAATAAAAAAGCTATTAGAGGACAACAAAAGGAGATGGGATTCCAAGTTGAAGTTTGCATTATGGGCTGACAGAGTTACCATCAAAATGTCCATAGGGAATTCTCCATTCAAACTAGTTTATGGCACTGATGTTATTTTCCCCATCTAGCTCATTCTCCCTATGGCTAAGTTCTTGCAAGAAGAACAAGATGAAGAGAATGATGTGGTAAGAAGAATGAATAACCTGGTTGAACTACATCAGATAAGAGAATAGTTGGTTGAGAAATCAAAGGCTCGTCAGAGGGTAATCAAAGAAACCTTTGACAAGAAGGCAAAAGTGGACAATTTCCAAGTTCATGATTGGGTACTTAAATGGGACGCATTTAAGGAAAAGAGAGGTAATCATGGCAAGTTTGACTCCTTGTGGACAGGTCTTTTTGTCATCACTCAAGTTCTGCACAACAATACATTCATTCTGCACAATCTGGAAGGGGAAGATACTTTTGGTAGCCTAGTAAATGGGTGGTTCTTGAAACTCTATTTCATTTAAGGCCTTAAAGCCTTGGTATTGTAAATAATTTTTCTTTCAGTTTTTATGTTTATGCTAAAAAGACTCCATGCCCAATGGAACACTAGAAGGAATATTTAATTTTTGTTTTACAGGAAAGGCATTGATCTAAGATTCTTGAAACCTCACAGGGAGGATTTCATCCCCAAAAGGAGCCAATGTTAGCTTTGCTGACAAAAGCCCCAAAATTGGATCCATATATGTCCTAAAGGTCTCCACCTTTTCTTAGAAACATGTCAATGGATCCATTAATGCACTTGACATTTTCAATTTTTGGCTCAAGGATCATCTGATGATCAAAATCGGCGCAAGAGGAATGCCCTTGGAAGGGCAGCAATGCACTATCGAGAGGCTCAAAACACTCTAAAACCATGAAGAAGCATTACTGTAGGCTTAAACAAGTGATTACACAATAGCCACTAGATCTCGCCGATAAACGGCCTAGATCTAAGCGGCAAATCGCATATCAGCCAGGCAGAGGGAACAATTTAAGCGCAGGCTCATGACACCGCCGATCAGCGATCGCCAATGGTCAAATCAGCGGGTTGCATCAGTGGGGAGCAATGCTTGATTTATATATATATATATATATATATATATATATATATCTATGTATGTATCTATATATATGTATGTATGTATCTATATATATATATACATACATATATATATATATATATATATATATATACATACATATATATATATAGATCTATATATATATATATATATATATATATATATATATATATATACATACATATATACATACATATATACATACATATATATATATATATATATATATATATATATATATATATATATATATATATATATATATATATATAAAGGGGCCAGGGCAGTGAGCGATCAACGATTGTGATCAGATTGCATTACTGTATCGCATCGACTATATACCAAGGGATGGGGCTTATGTGCATACATGCGGGTGACCTGAAGAGCCGGACCTGACAACATTATAGCTAAAAATTTGTATATTTTGAGATCTGCACTTAAGCCATTTCAAATGCATTTTGGTATATTTTCGTTATATAACGAAAATTACAAAGGGAGCCTAGCACTGCTGATAGTGATAAAGCCTGGACCCAAAAGACTCCGGGAAGTGAAATATATGAAATCTGAGATCCGCAAGAGGGTTGTTTTCAATGTATTTTGTGTATTTCCATGGTTTAAAAAAGTACATAGGACAGGGCCGAGTGCGACTTATGATAACCCTGAGGGAAAACCTGATGGGTAAATAAACCATGTTGAAGATATTTGAAGTCCGAAAAGGACAGGGAACGACATGATTTGACAGTATGGCCATGCTTTCTATTGATAATAGAAACAGTCATAGTTTGCAGTTGAAAGAGAAAACAAAGGCACGTGGACCCTTTCCGCTACACAATAGAGGCCAGGAGATAGGGACAAAGATTGGGAAGCATCAATAGACAGCGCAACACATCCATAGAACAAACTGAATGATCGTGGAGCTCTCTGGCACAGGAGAACTTCTAGACAGTGCAGCAAACAGCCACCCTAACAAACATTATAGAACATCTCTGACACAGGATAACTCCTAGATAACATAATAGACTATCCAAAATATCTGAAGGTTGTTATTCCTCTGTTAGAAGGAGGAAAAACTGCCAAGCCGTGCTTGCCTAGAGGGCATCAAATCAGTTAAATAATGCATATCAGGAAAATTTAGACTCTGACCCTTCTAAAGAGCTCAAGAGCATTGTAAATAGACTATAAATAGCTGTTAGTGAGATGTAATAAGGGTTCAACTTTTGGAGATTATTCATCCTCCGTTACTTCAAGCTTCTTGTCTTCATTCTAGAAATACAAGCTTCTTTTTCCATAATATTTTCAACACCCATTCTCTTTGTTGTTCTATGCTTGCACTTGAATTGTTTTTTCATGTTTCCTTTGTGTTTAAGGCCAGATAATTGTCATCTTATCTCTACTTTAAGAACTTAGAATTGCGAGCTCCTTTGATACCTGTAGCTAACTATTCATATGTGGTCATATATGCATCTTCTAGTACAGTCAGTATTCTCCATCTATCTATTAAATCTACAAATTATTGAGCATTAGTGATTTAAAGCCTTGTGTTGTTGAGGGTGTTCATGCATGCCTTGAGTGGGAATAGAGCTGAAATGGTTATCTGACTTGATCCAAACCATCATCCATTCCAATAGTTCTGAGAACAAAATTGAAGATTATATGTTACCAGGCATCTTCAAGCTGCAACCTAGGAGAATTTCTTGGAGTGCTAACAGATACATTAGAAATTCTATTATATGTGACCCTAACCTTCTATTTGGTTAGGTTAGGAGTAGGTCTAGTCACATTTTAGTTTACCTACACATCCATCCTGCAATTGTTTCCTGTATTTTGTCTTGTGTTTTCTAGTTTTGGTTTCACATATTGGTTTTTCTTTAGCCATTTTGTGTCTTGTGTTCTAGTTTTGTTTCCTTGTTGTGTATTCTCTTTCCTTTAATTTTGTTACACTGTCATGAAGACGCTTTGTTGGATCAAAGGGAATGTAGAAAAATAGAAAAGGAATTTGTAACACCACAACATTTGGCTAACTCTTTGCCCTTCTTCCTTGTCTAGGTTACATCTTTTGTTTGATGATGTTCTGACAGAAAATATGATAATTTCATTAAGAAATCCTTGTATTGAACCATGAACTCCATGTCTATTCTAGAAACCTCATGCTTTCACTCAAGTTTTTATGTTTCCATGTTTTTAGGTTGATCCAATCAAGTAGAGGAGGACAAGGGGAAAATTTAAATGAACAAACCAATGTCAGAGCTCTTATATATGATTCTCTTAAGGGATAACCTCTCTTTCTCTCAAAAATTCAGGATCCCTCTTCTACCCATGAAATAAATAATTTTCAATGCACAATCCTATATAAATAAATAAATAAATGTGAAAGAAGAGAAAGGCTTCATGTGTAGAGAGGTTAGGCAAGAAACTCCATCGAGGTACTATCCAGGCTCACTAGTAGCAGAGAAATGTTTGTGACCCTGAAGTGACTCCACCAGGGTACTATCTAGGATTGCTAGAAATTGAGCAACACCAGAGATGAAAAAATATACTTTGAAGGTATAAATCTCGCGAAGTTCATTACCCTATCCTGATCCAAAACATTTTGTGATCAACGATGTTATGTTTTTTTAACCGAGTAACGGAATGAAGGGGACTATGTTTATGGATAGGTTAAGTAGGGAGCCAATGGTAATCTCAATGATGAATTAATACTTCCTGAAAAATTAGACCCTACACAAAATAATTGACCAAGGAAAAGAAGGTCAAGTTCTACCAGTGTGTTTCCAAGTGTTGTCAATGCAACAAACACCCTCCAAAATTTTGTGTACACCCGAATTTTGGAGCCTACTGTGGATCTTGTGATTGGTCATTCCATAGTCACTTCTTGGTTAGCTGATGCTTTTGAGCTCCCTTCTTGGATCAGAAGTGTTGAAATCACTTGATCACACATGCTCAATCCACAAGATGTTCATGAGCACAATTTTTTACACAATATTGGAAAAGCATAGCACATTCCTTCAATATTTTTAATGTATGATGTCCAATCCATGTTGACATTTAGTACGCACTGACAATGACAGTTTCTCACATTCTAGCTATGTTCATACTTCCATTTTGATGAGTTTTGCAAATTATTGCCTTCGCGCACCTTTGTTTTCACGAGTGTTATTTTCATGGTTTAGGTTGTCACTTTCACTTTCCTTCACTCTAATTAGTTTCATTTTCATGTTAACTTTGCTCTAGCATGTGTTAGTTTTATTGTTGTCCACATATTGCAAGGGTCATTTAGACTTTAGCAATTGTCGTATTTTCACATGTTAGTTGTCGCATAATGTATGTATGCTTGTTTTGGTGGTTTCAAGGGGTCATCTTCGTGTGAATGATTTTTTCTAACCATGTAAAAATTATTCACCCTCATTCCCAAAGTTTTAAGCACTATCACACAAGTTTTGTCATGGTCACCGCAAAGTTTGCCTTTAGTGTCACACTTGTCATAAAGTTATTGCAAAGTTACTATATTGATGGAAATATGTTTTTAATGTGTTTCATATGATCTATGTTTTTGTCTCATCAAATTTTTTCAGGAGTGTGAATACAACACAATGTATATTTCCTGCTTCACAGGACTATGCACTGTACAGTTCCAATGCTCATGCTTGACCTTTCCTCCCAAAATTTCACAATTCATTTTCCCATTATGGTCTCAACTGTGCACTATGTAATCTCTAGCCTCAAGATCATCCCTTAAGATATTAAGCTACAAAATTACACAATGGCCTAGCCTCCTATGCCTCCCAAAACTGCGCAGTTCTCCCAAGCAGTTCAAAACCCCACAGCTAAGCTCACTCAGTCCAGAAACTGTGTAGTTTGTCTCCCCAGTCCAACCTGAACTACGCACTAGGTACTATCAAGTCTCAAGCCTTAGCCTTGAGATATTGAACTGTGCAATCGCATAATCACTTGGGCTCCTTTATCCTCCTGAACTGCACAATAGGATGATCCAGTTCCCTTCCCCTCATCCTATCACCTTGTGCTCCCAGACTATTCAGTTTTCTTCCTCAGCTCAGCCTGAACTATGGATTTTGTAGTCTCAAGGCTCAAGTGTCACTCCTAACTGCCTAATCTACATAATTGTGTAGTTACTGATCCTCTTTCCCAGCCTATCATCTGGTTCCGTCTTAGCTATTAAATCAATATGCACCATCTTATATTATGGATTTATCAGACTTATAACATCTTGTCATGAGTGAATTGGAGACACAGGTATTCTATCATGTTATGGAAAGATGATGAAAAATGTTATGGAGAAGGAGGACATGCTAGAAGACACATATGGAACTGAGGTCTCTTTTTGGGTGCTACTATTACCTCTCTCTTAGAGGCTCGCTTTACGATTTCCCTCCATAGAAGAATAACTCTAACACACCTACAACAAAAAATTCATGAGGCACACATTCTTGTTTTCCAAAGGAACCACACATTTCTTTCTTGTTTATAGCTAGAGACAATGAAAATCTATAAGAATAGATGGAAACTAGGCTGATATGCTAGATGAGGCTCCTACTCCAAAGAGTGTGAGGTCTAATTCAGACTTCAGATTGGGGATACCCCTTAGTTGATTTATTTCTAGCACCATCAATAGAGCTTGAACAATATCTTGACCTATACATGTCTAATACATGATATACATTTCATCAAACAAATGATGAACATAGAAGATACATGTCATGAATGCATATATGATCATAAAACTATGAACTTCATTTGAGAATAACCAAGAAGGATCAATTCCCTCTCAATATAGTTTCAACAACACTTTTTATTCCATGCATTCATCAACCATTTAATAAACAATAAAATCATGAACATGCCATATCTAGAGCACATCATAGAACTATGCATATAACCATAATGGAAGCCATGAAAAATCAACCAAGAAGAATGATTTATATCCAAAGCTCTACCAAGAATGAATCTCATTGCACCATGGCTAGGAAAGGATGAAACCACTATCAATTGAGGAAAATCCCATGCTAATAACATGAAATAAACCAAATAACCAAATGCATGTAGCATGCATTTATATCCCAATAAGGAAATTACACATGCAACCTGTTACCTGCAAAATCTTCCTGTTGTATTTGTTGATCCAACTTCCTCCTTGCACTCCCTTAATTTTCTTGGGTTGTCATTTTCCTTTCTTTGCTGGTCCTTTTCTTTCCTTTACCAGCCGTTAGCTTGTTTTCTCTCTCTCTCTCTCTCTAAAATGATCCAAGCCAAAATTGACCAAAAGGCTATGAATTGTTTCTTTGATGCAGTTTTATTATTTTTGTCTCCTTTTTTCTTCATTTTCTCTTTAATTTCCCTTGCATGCATATTTTTGTCTCTTCCCCTTAATTTTATATTATCTTCCTGTATTTCTCATAATTGAATGCCAATTATCACCTAATTTCCTTTTTCAATTCCTTTGCTAATGTTTTCCCACCATTCATATTGGAATACATATCCCATGACCTTAGTCTTATTTCATTTACAAGTAAAATCAACTAGGGGCTATTACCAACCCCTTGTCCTTTGGGGAACACCATCCTCTGTATTCTATGGTGCTTATAACCAACAAAACATAATGCCTATGGATGTTTATAACACAAATCGATGCAATATTTAGAACATACCAAATTGTTGAAAATGTTATGGTCATACTACTTATTGGAGCTTTACAGCACATCCCATTGTAGTATTTACAATAAAAAACACATATGCTTATGAACATTTGTTTCAACCAACAAATAATGATATTATCTATGGAGCTTTATAAACACAACCCAGTATAATATTTACAATAATATACACATATATACATATGCACATTTGCTTTAACTAGAAAATAAAAGGATACAATGTCCACATCACAAACAACGGAAACCAGAGGCTCACACCTCCACCCTCAAAGTAGTAGGAGGATTCACCTCCTTCCTAGGAAGTCCAAGATCCACTGCTAATATCAAAACCTGCCTACAATGTCCAGTGCTACAATCCTTGTTTTACTTATTCTCTCAGTGAATAGTTACTTACTCATTGTTACAGAGCACATCCCCATGTTAATTTTTTAAAGACCAGGGTAACAACCACTATGGGGAAAACCCTTTCAAATTTTTCTTCTTATTATATTGGCATTGAATGATTCAACAAAGGAGAGTACAATGGTCTATATCTTCAATCATAAACCTATCTAGAAAAATCAAATAATAAACATCCATAAGATTAACCAAACAAAGCTAATAACCAAAAACCTGCTTCAAATGCATGTGGTCAACTATCATTGTCTACAGTCAACTGTTGGACATTGCAATCAATTGAGGAAATTTTCGGTCAATTGATAAAACCAAAACCTAGGTCCCAACTGAATGGATAGAGAGTCGTGCATGTAGCTGGAACCCTTCAACCATATGAATAGACTTTGCATGCCTACGGCGATATCTAACATCTACCTGTGAAAAGCTTGTGTTTGTGACTCAAAACCCTAGACACGTGTATGAGCCTCAAACCCTATAATTTCGAACCTGTGCGAGCCAATATTCATGAACTGACTTAGACCTATGTAAGCCAAAACCAAAGCAGAGAATAGAAGAATGTCTTATGATCATGTCCAAATGAGGTTGAGGTCACTTGTATTTATTGACTTCCAAGAGTATCCAATTTCCTTTAGGGTCGACCTGATCAAATATACACATGCAGGCTTTAATTCAAAAATACACCTCCCCTTGTACAAATTGAGTGCTTCAATAGTCAAAATTGGTCCTCTCGAAAAGGGAAATATCATCCGAGGTTTGGAATGTATCACTGAGCTACAAAATTAACACTACCTCTCAGCTAGGGAGAAATTATGACTTCACCAAGTAATCATCGCAAGCATCCTGTCACCAAATCATATCCAATCTCAAGTATCTCATCCTCAAATGTCATCACTTCTCATCTCAGCTCATCTTTGCCTATCTATTCTTATCTCCCAATTATCTCTTCTCATATGTTGAACATTCTCAAATCTAAAAGAAGAATAATTTGACATCGAAGGGGAGCCTAAGCTAACACCCTCTATTATGTTGGAGAAAATATCGAAGTTCAAAACAATATCAAGGAGCATGTCTGAACCTCAAACTATGTTGGGGAGGAAATCTCAACCCAGAATCACTGCTAGCGGGGATCCCATTGCTACCACTCAAGAAGCATTAGAAATATTATCATTAAGGAGCCATAATCATCCTAGAACCACATCAGGGAGCACATCTCAACAGAGAATCTCATGTGGTAACAAAACATCTTCTATCCCATATAGAGCAATAGGAGTTATAGGGTAGTAGATATCAACAGATCTTATTTCCCATCGATCTTCCCAATAATGACCCTCAAGATTCATGTGGTAGAAAACTTGAAACATAATTAGTTTATTTTGTACAACTCGAAAATTTCTCTCAACCCATTGGCCTGATGCGGAGCAGCATTCCCAACAAGCCCAACTTATGGGTATGATGCCAACTAGGGTATACTTTGCATAGACCAAGATAGTGGAGCTATGGGTGAAAAATAGGGGAACAACATCTCTGACCCTATTTTTTATAGTTTCTTCAACCCTAAGAGCCCTCCATCTCAATTCCTCACCCTGCGATCTTAGACAGGGGTGAAGAGTTGGCTAAGTGTTCTTGATTAGTCCTTGAATCTCCCTATTGATCATAAATTATCATCATGTTCATATCTGGTGTCGTCTTAATCGTCATGTCACAATAGCAGAAGTCTCTTGTTCATGCAAGTTATCAAACAAAATATTATATTAGAACAAAATGCATATATCACAAAAAGGATACCTTATTCATCCTCCCTCCCATTGAGGTAAAAACCAAAAGCCTAAGCTTGTCTCATACAATAGCAATGATTGAAGATTTCAGAATCCCAACTATATACGGTATTTTTCTCCCATCATATCCCTCTCAATATTATCACAATGTATCGTTGTCATATCTAGATATACTCAAATGACTCTCCAGAGAGCTTCTTCAATCTGTCTCACTGTTATAGACATATTTGGGCACTGCAACCCCAATTTTATATGTCGGTAAACCAAGGGCTCTTTAACCCCTAAAAGTGTTGTTTCATACCCTAAAGGATCATGGTCAACTGATTACATCATTCCCCAAAAGTTCCACCTAAAAAACCACTCAGAACTAGCCAAAACCGGATCATACTGACTGCTCCACTATCAGGGTGTGATGCATACTGACTTCTACACTAGCCAGGTGCGATGCATACTGAAGAGGCCTTCTGTGGGGTGCGATGAGCAATGATGGACAAATTTCTGAGGCAGTTTTCTAAGTGGATGCTCATGGAATCTTCCAGAAACTTCTCATATGACACTTGCCTCTCTGAATTCGCCCAGGGATGAGTAAGAGATCCAAGAAATCTCCAAGTGGAACCAATAACAACAAGTGGAATGACACTAATAAAAAAACTAGAGATGATTCACACCCTTGCAGACATCTATAAATGGATCCATCATCTGAGAGATCTGGAGGCTGGAATTTTGTAATTTGTAAGGAAGTGTTGATAGTTTATCTTTGAGAGAAGACATTGTATTGTTGGGTGATCTTTCTTTTCATGAGGTGAAGAGGGCTTTGATGCTTGGAGGATGACGCTAGATTAGACAGTTGGGTTGTAATTCTCCCTTCTACTATTAATAAAGTTCTTTGAGTTTTCCTCCATACAATCGTGTATTTGTGAATGTTGTTATTTGTGAATCACATTGTATGTTCAGTGTATTTCTGATTCTGCATTGTTTATGATATAATAGATCGAGATGCTTTGATGGTGTTTGTTACTTTGTCTCTATAGGTATTCATTGAGCAGGATAAGTAGTAGAAGAGGTGAAAGCTCTATCAAGGGAGAGAGGAATCAAGCAAGGAGTCAAGCGGAAGATCCACGTTTTTCCCTTTTCTTCTCTCTTATCTATCATACATAAAGGAAATCGCAAATTTCTTTAATTGCTTGTTTCTAGGATAGCTACCAATCCTAGTGGGACTAACAGATCAAAAAGACACTAGTTTTCCAGGAAACAAAATGGTGACTCCACTGGGGATCAAATAGTTTGTTTGTTTATTGTTTATTGTTTGTTTTATAAACTATAGACGGAGCCTGAAGTTATCCAGATAGCCTTCGAACCGTTTTTGCTCTGCAATTGTGAAGTTGATGAATGCTGCTTCAGTCAATCTCTGGTTTAGTTTATGATTTGAACATTTGACTTACAAACATTATAGATGCCCTGTTGGTAGCTCAATAACCCTCCAAGATCATACCCCTGTACTTTGTTCTTTATTGTTCATAATAGCTCAGCTTAACTCACTAAATTCATCTGCAAATTTGAGCCAAAACCCACCTCAGTTGCGCTCCCTGGCCCATCGCACTATCTACCACTGGAAACCAGTATGCATCGCACTTCCCGAGTGTAGCAGGTGAGATGCATCTCTGTTTCTGTGAAGCACAGGTGCGATGACTGAGTAATCCTATTTCTTTCCTTGAAATTTGGGTTTTTTGTCCTTGTTTTCAGCTCTCTTTAGTTGTTTTGCTGCTTATGAACAATATCTCATTGTTGAAGCCTCCTTGCTTTACATAGTTCAGCCTCCATTGATTAGGATTAGCAAGTTTTTTTATGTATTTTTCCATCATTTGCAATTCGTTGTCGAAAAGTTGATAAAATCGAACTATCGTTTTGATGCAAAAGAGTGTCGTAACTGTCATTTTGTATCAAAAAGTGAAGTTTCATTGAGTCTTCCTTCCTTGGATAGTCGATTGAACGTTTTGTCATGTATTTTGATTTGTTTTCTTGATATTTTGAAGTGTCGAAAGCATTTTCTATTCGAAATCGAAAACTATTGTTTAGTCTTCCTTTCATTTTGAAGAGAAATTGTCAAATTATTGCTTTGAAGAAAATATTTCAGATCTATATTGTAGTTTTCCTTTTGGCATTCTTCACATTAAAGGGAACGAAAAGCAAATACATGCATTTGCATTTGCATTTAGACTATGTGCAAAAATGATTTAGGAAAAGTGCATTTAGTGTGTGCTCTTTGCTCTCTATTTGAAAGAATCGTAACCTTCTTTCCTTAGTAGCTAGGATTTTCATTGCTAAAAATAAACAACGATTGTTTATCATTTTAGATTGCATATTTAGGAATCTTAGATTTACATCACGCGGTGAACCTTGAAAGACAAACTTCTAAGCAAGATCAACTCTAAAATAAATTTCAATGAACTTAACAATGCTTTGGAACCTAACGAAACACATCTAGAGGTCTAGGCTAGAGACGTATTCCGACGTCGTAAAACCTAGTAACTATTGTTTTCATCGAAGTTTGGGTGATTCCTCCTCTTTGATATGAAAAGTGCTAGTACGGACTTGTGCTCCTCGTACCGTCGAGTATATATTGGGAGATCACAATAGGCTAATATCCTTTATCCATAGGAAGCTGTTTCTACGACCCTATAGATCGCAATGCACTGAACACAGCATTCGGGAAGATTGACTGCCGTACATAAGTTATTGGTAATTTCTCTTTAATTTATCACTAAGGTGTATTTTGCAGTTTTTCGATTGGTTTGGTAATCCCTCTGTCTAGATCTCCAGAGTAGTCACTTTCGTTCCTTTTCAACTCCTTAAAAGAAAAGGTCCATCTGAGCACTTGTCACTTCAAGCTCATTAAAAATCGAAGGGGGCTAGAGTCATCTTCAGCTTTTTCTCGACTCTTAAAAATTGAAAAAGCAAAGTTGTGTCAAAGTGCATTAAAATTTATTTAAATTCAGAATAACATCCCTGTTCCTTCATTGATATTAGGTGGAGTTAATGGAGTCTACATCTTGGGGGGATTCCTAGCCCTTTTACATCTTGGGGAAATATTGGTGCACCTAATATGGCCACATTGTCTCTGCCAATTCTGACTATTGGCCTGCCAATTTGGCTATTCTCAACCTCTGTGGTTCAAATTAACGTGATTCCTCAGCAATCGAATCAGCATCCAGTTGATACTGAAGTTGACCCTTCACCTTCCTCTTCATTTGTTTCTCCCTCCCCTTCTTCATCTTCACTTGGTGAAAATAGTGATGCTAGTAACCAAGTGCCTGAGAAGAAGAAGAAAGGAAATGAGAAGAAAAATAAGAAGTCAGTTAAGCAAGGGGGGAACCATGAATCATCTGGTGAAAATCTGCACAGTAAATCTTCAAAATATCCTTGTCTAATTTGCGAAGGAAACCATTTTCATTGATATTTTCCTTGCATTCCGCGGATCTTGAGAGAATGGTCTCCCCGTTCACTCCATCCGGTGTCATCAACCTCTGGCGATCATGTTGACAACACACCATCAACTAGTGAAAATGAAATTCCTGGACAAAAAGGAAAGGTTAGAACTCCATGTGGATTATGCGAAGGGGACCATCGTCTTCCCTGTTGTCCTTTTCTGGATGAGGTCAAAAGAGTCTTGCATAACCGTCCTGCTTCACCATAGCGACTTCCATCTGGATACAAGAAGCTCACCTCAAGTCCTTCACTAGTTGAAAATTCGACTGACTTAACTGAACCATCGATTGAAATGCCTATCATTGGAATTGAATCTTCTGAGTCCATACTAGACCAAAGTCAACAGTTCGAAATGGAAGTCGACCCAGTCTTGCCTTCAGAAGATCCACCTTCAAATGATATCATTCCCAAAGAGAGTGAGAACGATACTGTTCAAATTCTTTTTGTCATTTCAAAGTCCGATGAACTTGGGGGCAATCCGTCCATTCCTTCACAACAGGAAGAGAATCCCCCAGTTCCCACTACTCAAGGGGTTATTTCAATCATTTATTCAGTACCCTCTCCAAGCAGTCTAATCACTTCCTTTGATTGGAATCGACTAGCAAGATCTCGCCTTCCTTATAATATACCATTTCGGATCATAGTACAAGTTTACAAAATGATCGTGTCTAGCACTATCATAGATGAAGGAGCTTCAGTGAGTATCCTTTCCTCAACTACTTGGAAAGTGCTTGTTTCACCATCGCTTACACCTGGTACACAAAATTTATCAGGCTTTAACAAAGAAACCAATCGACCGTTAGGGATCCTTCCTAAGTTGCCAATAACTTTGAGAAGGAAAACCGTTCACTTGAACGTGATGATGGTCCAAGGGCTGTTAGATTATAATCTACTCCTTGGACGTGACTATGTTTATGGCATGGAAGCTATTGTTTCCACACTCTTTCGAGTGATGTGTTTCCTGCATGAAGGCAAAATTGTCCAGCTTATTGACCGGCTTTCATTTCCTCGTTCAAACATAGTGCCAAGTCAATCATCATTCCTAAATGGTCTTTTTGAGTCAAGAGTGTCTCTTCAACCTTCATTCCATCCACCTAATTATCGTGAGTAGTCAGGTGAATGTAGCGAAGCTTAGGGGGCATGTACCCTTGTCTATTTTGAGACGAACCTAGCTGAAAAGATAAGTTTTCCTTGATTTCGGTGAGTAGTCCGGTGAGAATATAGGTTATGTGATTGGTCTGAAACACCATTTCCTTGTAGGTTATGTGCTTGGTCTGAAACACCATTTCCTTTTAGGTTATGTGATTGGTTTAAAACACCATTTCCTTGTAGGTTACGTGATTTGTCTGAAACACCATTTCCTCATAGGTTATGTGATTGGTTTGAAACACCATTCACCTTTGTCCACTATGTGGATGAAGCCAAGGAAGTGTTTTGTCTGCTCCACGAACGAAACAATCATGCTTAACTACAGTGACTTCCATATGGTTAACTGGAGACTCTCCTTTTCTTGATGCCTGGGGGCATGCAAACCTTTTCATGCTAGAAAAAAATGACCAATTTCATTTTTTAGCATTTTAGTTTTTCTAACTTCTTAGGTTAGATGATTGGTCTGATCCACCATTCACCATTGTCTACACTTCGGACAAGGAAAAGCAAGGTTTTGTCTGCTAATGAAACCATCCTACCTAACCTCTGTAGTTCCTTATATTTTTAGTGTTTTTAGCTTTGTAGTTTGGTTGTTTCTAGCTTACATAGAAAAGAAACTGAGCATATGTAATCGTAGAGTTCAAGCTCACTAAATATGAACCTCCCAATGAAGGACATATTTGACTCTCACGAGTAGACTTTTCGCAAGGTTCGAGCTCGTCGCTAAAAAATGAACTCGTACTCTCATGAGCATACTTTCCGCAAGGTTCAAGCTCATTAAAAAATGAACCCGCACTCTCATGAGCAATGTTATCATATGGTTCAAGCTCGTTAAAAAATAAAACTGCTAATGAGCAATGTTATCACATGGTTCAAGTTAGTTAAAAAATAAACTTACCACTGAGCATGGTTTCTCCCAGTTCAAGCTTGTTAAAAAATGAATCCACCCTCAGTAAATAACCTTTTTGATTGCCATCATATCAGCCTTTTGAGCCTTGGTTGTGTTCCTTCCATCACCTCCATTCTTTTGGTCGATCATATGCTTCCACTTGATTTTTTACCTTTTTGAGGAACAACTACAACGAGTGGTCCTGTTAGCCACCCTCTTCATATCACCATGTTTTGAGAAGTTCTAAGCTTACCCAGAACCCGTTAATACCCTAAAACGCCACTCATTCCCCTTTAAACTCTTTTCAGACTCATTAAATATGAAAATATTGTCGAGCTAGTGGCCATTCTAGCTCGCTAAAGTAAGGGGGAGTGCCATCCCTCCTGTATATTTTAATCTTTTTTAGACCAGAGGGATTATCTCATGAAAAATTTCGAGTGCTTCTCTTTTTCGGCTCGCTAAAGCGATCGAAAAGTCATCCCTTTTGTATTATTTTATCCTTTTTCAGATTTAAGGGATTATGCTATGAAAAAGAACTACTAGAGTTCCCTTTTCGTCCTTTTTCAAACTCTCTAAACATGAAAAGGACCAAGTTGTCTTTGTCATTAAACTCATTAAAACAATAGCAACAAACTTGTCCACCTAGACAAGAACGAGCTTCACTGTCGCTAGGCTCGCTAAAACATAGCGATAGGTTTGCCCTTATAGAACAAGCATATGTTATCCTCCTCAAGCTTGAAAAAAATAAAGAGGTACTAGTCAGCAATGACTGGGGAAAAAGGGAAGAAAACTTGAAGAATTGTATGGTAGCAGGTCACTCTTGGACATGACACTTTCACTCCATCGCCATGATCGAGTCGGGTTGGGTCATTCTGTTCACCAGTCATATCACCATTGGTCCTCCATACCATCCATCTTTTGGGGTTAATGCTACCAATCCATCTTAGTGTCACCGATACGTTCAAGAGAAGTCATTTAGAGAATTCACCATCCAATTGATGCCTCATCCACTGCAATACCTTCAACCTCCATTTTTCATGACCACCATTCCTAAACCTTTTATCATCAAATCATTTTCACCTCCAGAAAATGATTTGCTTCGTTTTGTGTCGTAGATGTGGGATACATTAAGGCGTTCTTATGATGGGTCACTTCTTGTCAACATCAGCTCATTATCCAAGAAGTTGACTTAGAAACAACCCTTTCAATACTTTGAAGCTTGCATGCCTCAATGGAAAGTTTCTCACTTCCGGCAACAGGTTTATATCAATGGCCTTTGACCAAAATATTTTGCATTGTGTTCGACATTGGATCATATATTCACACCACATGAATTGTACTATAGTACCTTTAGGGTCATTATCATTATCGGTGATTCCTATCGCGCCCGTTAATAGCTTACATTATTGGCTAGTAATTAGGTGATGTCTTTCCATGTTCGACTTCAGAACATCTTTTCACATGGATCGACTTGTACATCGGGCGAAGATTGAACGAGTTTTGAAGACCCCAGTTCTAGTTTCATCCATCTGAGGTGCGATATATTCAGGAATATAAAGACATCAAATGTACACAAAAGCTACACATATAGTCATCTAAGCTAGGGAAGATGACTCTTCATATGAAGAATCACCAGTCTGCAACTGCAGACAATTATTTGTCCTATGTACATGAAAACGAATTTATAGAGCTAAGCATGGGAATGCTTGCCTCAGCTAGATCATGAAAATAATATGATGATGATGTATTGTATTGTATCTTATATAAGTCACCTTCCAGTTCGAATACCTCGGATCCTCATGATAAAGCATTTCACTTTACATCAAAAGATTTACGACTTCATGCTTTAGGGGGCAACTGCTATAGACATATTTGGGCACTGAAACCCCAATCTTATATGTTGATAAACCAACGGCTCTTTAACCCCTAAAAGTGTTGTTTCATACCCTAAAGGATCATGGTCAATTGATTACATCATTCCCTAAACGTTCCACCTGAAAAACCACTCAGAACTGGCCAAAACTGGACCATACTAACTACTCCACTATCATGGGTGATGCATACTGACTTCTACACTAGATAGGTGCAATGCATATTGAAGAGGCCTTCTATGGGGTGTGATGAGCAAGGATGGACAAATGCCCGAGACAATTTTCTAAGTGGATGCTCATGGAATCTTCCAGAAACTTCTCATGTGACACTTGCCTCTTTGAATTCGCCCAGGGATGAGTAAGAGATCAAAGAAATCTCCAAGTGGAAACAAGAACAACAAGTGCAATGACACTAATCAAAAACCCAGAAATGACTCACACCCTTGCAGACATCTATAAATGGATCCCTGATCTAAGAGATCTGGAGGCTGGAATTTTGAAATTTGTAAGGAAGTGTTGATAGTTTATCTTTGAGAGAAGACATTGTATTGTTGGGTGATCTTGCTTTCCATGAGGTGAAGAGGGCTTTGACGCATGGAGGATGATGCTGGATCAGACAGCTGGGTTGTAATTCTCCCTTCTACTATTAATAAAGTTCTTTGAGTTTTCCTCCATACAATTGTGTATTTGTGAATGTTGTTATTTGTTAATGCCATTGTATGTTCAATGTATTTATGATTCTACATTTTTTATGATATAATAGATTGAGATGCTTTGATGGTGTTTTGCTACTTTGTCTCTACAGGTACTCATTGAGCAGGATAAGTAGGAGAAGAGGTGAAAGCTCTATCAAAGGAGAGAGGAATCAAGCAAGGAGTCAAGCAGAAGATCCAGGTTGGTCCCTTTGCTTCTCTCTTATCTATCATACGTAAAGGAAATCGTAAATTGCTTTGATTGTTTGTTTCTAGGATAGCTACCGATCCTAGTGGGACTAGAAAATTGAAAAGACACTAGTTTTCCTAGAAACACTCACATCTAGTCATGCTAGTAACATCATACTCAATCTTGGCTGTGCTTAAAGATATAGACTTCTCATCCAAAAATAGCATGGTATATATCATACTAAGGAAGCACCCATATGTTCTCATATCATCAATAATGATCCCAAACAACATTAGTACATCCATGTAGTCACATATCATAGGAATAATATCTCAGACTAGGAATTGATCATCCCATGCAAATATCTCAAGGGGTACTTGGAGACAATCCAACATGTATGAAGTGGGTCAAACATGAATTAAATTAGAATATATGGACGGGTGTTCACACGGAACGTCAATGCTTCAACTAGATGTCGGTTGTTAAGGTAGGCCCAACAATATTTGTGCATAATTCAATCAGAGTGTCCAAGGATTTTCATTTCCAATTTCCAACAACTCTTTAATAGATTCGTGGTATAGATTATATTTTCTAAACTATAGAAAGTAATTTTTCATGCCATGATTCATCAATTATAGCTTTATAAGCCAACCCTATCTTAATTTAATCATCAAAGGCTCATTATCTATTAAGAATGAACCATCAGTATATAAAACCAAAATCAAATTCATACCTTGGAACATTTTTGACATAAAGGTTTTGATTAACATATCTTCTTGGCTTCACCATGTAACTATAAATGCAGACATACTAGGCTTGAGTAGGTTGCTTTATATAATGATTTATGAAAACATAACACATGACCAAACCAATATGTTAAGCCTCACTCAAATTAATATTATGCAATCAAATCAACTTAGCCAACTAATATTAAAGTCATAAAAGTTTCTGCCAATATCCCTATGACAAACACTCCAGACCAAGTGTCAGGTTGTGCTTATAACAAACTTTTATTTACCAAGCATTATCCAATCAAACTTTATCAAGTGATCCTTATGGTCATAGCATGAATCATTTCTGTCGCTAAATATGAATGGATACATTAGGGACAACTCATATGAGTTTCATGCATATTCCAAGAATGAGTCAAATAAGTTCCATCCATTCATTTTGATATTACTGCATAATGAATCACAATTGTTTATACTTCAACAATTTATACAAAATCATTATTGAATACCAATATTAGTTTCGGAAAGTTATTATGCTCACATAGCAATGTGAGCAAGACAAATCATCAATTATCAAAAACCCTAATTTTTTATCACATTGAATTCAAACAATCCATAAGCCAAAAAATATGAAGCATCATGTCAAATTTATAAAGCATATCTATGAACCATCAAGCAATATATCAAAATACCAAATCTTGTCAAACCCTTGTAGTTGTTATAAAATACTGCCATACACTAGCTTCAAATCAAAATGACATTGATATGCATATTCGAGTCACTTGAAAAGACAAGTTTAGTAAACACATTCACATTCTCTATAGTAAGTCAAACATTCAAACTTCCCTACTCATAGAACTTGTTCTTGTCTGCTCTATATCTATATGATTGTCATGCTCTTAGTGCATTCTTGATTTTAGCCACAAAGCTTCATTTTTGTGACCTATAGGCATAATTCCACCCATACGTTTTCTTCTGTGTGGTTGGAGACCTATAAATGCACTCTTAAGCCTTCTTCCATTTTCTTGATCGAGCCTTAGGTGAGAAGTGTATTATATTGTACCATTGTACTCTACTATTTATACTCTCCTAGTATTCTTTCTGCATTTCTTTGTATGGTTTATTAATTTCAAAGATGTTGCTAAATGTTGAATTTTTTTTATGACTACTTACAGAAGATTATTATATATTACATATATGTAGGATCAGGCTTCGCCTCCAAGAAGAAGTTTCTATTTGGAAACATTGGAATGCAAATAAAGTTGGTGCCTAGAGACTCAGCTGGAACTGTCACTGCTTACTATGTAAGTAATCTCCTCCAATGTCTGATAGTAACACTAATAGTGGTGAATTAATGTTGACTGACATTGCCTCATATGCTTATACTAGAAAAACCCTTCTATTCTCATACCAAAAGTTATTGCAGACTAACAACATTAGATATTTATCTATTTCTGTTCAAAAATCTTACTTCAATAATAAATAATATTTTATACATTTAATGCAACTGATTATAGGTGAAGGGATCTTATGCAAAGTTTCTCCCTCTTAATGAGGATCCACTTCATTCAAGTCATAAACCTATCTATCATCATATTGTTATGCATTAGCAAAACTATTAGATCATCAAGCGATACTAGATTCTTAGTCATATATATATCATCGACATAACATATTATCATCAACTACATCATCATCATATATGAGAATGAAATCAAACCTTCATTGAGGGTTAGAGTCATATGATTAGTGTTATAGACATTTTTGTGCCTTGCAGCTCCAAGCATGAAATGTCCATAAACCAATGGCTCCTAAGTCCCTAAAAGTGTTGTTCTAACCCCTAAAGGAACAAGGTCAACAAATTACAGCTTCTCCCAGAAGTTCTCCACCAGAAACTGCTCAGAATAAGTCAAAACAGGATCATTTCAGCTGCTCCACTGGCCAGCTGCGTTGCATAGCACCTAAACACACTAGCTAGGTGCGTTGCAATGAACCTAAATGCACTATGAGGGTGCGTTGAGCGGGAAATGACAAATGGCAGTGCCATTCCGCGAGGTGGAAAGACAATGGAAGCTTCCAGAATCTTCTCCTATGAAACTTGCCTCACTGAATTTGACAAAGGATGAGTAAGAGGCCTTCAGTCTCCAAGTGGAAGCAAGAACTGACAGAGAGAAGACACTAATCAAATCACAAGCTGACTCATCCTCCTTGCATACATCTATATATGGATCCCTCATCCCAGAGATCCAGAGGCTGGAATTTTGCACATTGTAAGGAATTGCTGTTGGTTTTGAGATAGATATCAGAGTATTGGGTGATTTATGCTTTGTTGGAGGTGAAGAGGGGCTTCTTTGCTGGGAGGTTGATGCTGGGTTAGGAACCATCGGTTGTAACTCCTCCTGGATCTTCTTGTTTTATCAATAAAAAACTATTTGAGTTTTTCCTACATGCTTGTGTATCATTGATGCTTGTTACATTTGTATGGTTAGCTTAAATCTGATCCTAAGTTGTTTATGAATATAGATCCATGTCTTTGTATAGTTTTCTTCTTCTATGATCTTACAGGTACTTGGTGAAGCTGGGCAAGTAAGGGAGCAGGTAGCTGGAAGCTATCAAAGAAGAGAGGGATTGGATCAAAGGATTAGCGCAAGACACAGGTCGGTCCTTTCTATCCCCCTCTATCTTTAATTCATAAAGGAAATACAAAAGTAGTTTTCTCTGTTTGTTTCTAAGGCAGCTGTCACACCTTAGTGGGATAGAGCAGTTCTAAATAGACACTTTTCCTGGTAACAAAATGGCGACTGCACTGGGGACGATTGTCTAATTAGTTTGTTTTTGTATCTTTTTGTTGTTTGTTTCATAAACTTATAAGTAGCATTCGAACTGCATTTGCCATAACAAATGCAAAGTAGACAACTGCTGCTTCTATCCATTCACTTGATTTGTTTATGATTTGAACAGCTGATCCACAAATGATCTGATTGCCCTTGTGATAGCTCTTAGACCCTCCTTAGATCTACCCCTGATTGTGCATTACTGATTGCTTTTACTCGGCCAAAAACCAAAGACTAAACTGCAAACTGTGACCCAGAGCCCGGACAGATTCTCGTTTCTGGCCCAGCGCAGGTACTGTTAAGAGTTCCTTCATTTCAGCACACTTCCCGAAAGGGCAACCTGCGCTGCAATCCAGTTTCTCTGTGTTACAGATGCGCTGATCAGACTAGCCCTGTGCAGCTGAGGTTCTTGTGCTTCATTCTTTCCAGTTTTGTCTCTGAATTTTACAGCCTGTGATTAGTATATGTCTGTTTAAAAACCCCTTTTCCTTTCTGATTATTCCGCCTCCTTTGTACAAAATAATTGTAGATATTTTTGTGTGTTTGTTGAGTCGTTTACAGTTTTCCATTGCAAAAGTAGAATAGTCGTACTGCCATCCTTTGATTTAGATCTGTCGCAAGTGTCGATTTCGATCATAGGAGAAAGTTTGATTACTGTTGATAGTCGATTATACTTTTACTATTGCCTTTGGTTTGAATTTGTGTTTTTCTAGTGTCAAAAACGAGTGTTCATTTCAAAATCGTAAAGTGTCGTAACCGTCTTTATCTTTTGATTTCGAAAAGAAGCTTGTTTGTGTTGGTCGCTTGAAAGCAAATTTAGATTTGTACATCAACTTTCTTTTTAGCATCAATACTAAGAAAGTCGAAAACAAATACATGCATGTGCATTTGCATATTGACAGTCCGTTTGGCTTGATTTAGGAAAGTGCATTTACAGTGTGCTCTTTGCTCTTTGTGAAAAGATTGTGTCTTTCTTTTCCCTTAGTAGCTAGGATTTTCATTGCACAAAAGAGATAAAAGTTTGTTTATCATCTTTAGATTGCATTTTAGGAATTACATCTACATCTCGTGGTGAACCCAAAAGGCAAACTTCATAAGAAAGATCAACTTAAAATAAATTCAATGAATCTAACAATGCTTTGGAACTTAACGCACAACATTTAGAGGTCTAGGATAGAGACATATTCTGGCATCGTAAAGCCTGGTAACTGTTGTCCTCACTGATGGTTGGGTGATTCCTCCACTTTGAGACGATAAGTGCCAGTATGGACTTGTGCTCCCACGTACCGTCGAGTATATTTTGGGAGACCCCTATAGGCTTAAATCCTTTATCCATAGGAAGCCTTGTCTGCCGCCCTATCGATCGCAATGCACTGAACACAACATTCAAGAAGATTGACTGTCGTACCGTAAAAAGTATTCTGCAGTTTTGCGATTGGTTTGGTACTCCCTCTACCTAGATCTCCAGAGCAGTCCCTTTCGTTCCTTTTCATACTCCTTAACGGAAAAGGTCCATCTGAGCACTTGTCACTTCAGGCTCATTAAAAATCGAAGGAGACTAGAGTCATCTTTTGTTTTTTCTCGACTCTTAAAAACTGAAAAAACAAGTTGTGTCAAAGCGTCTAAAATTTATTTTAAACGGAATATCCATTACCCTTTCCTACGTTGATTTTGGGTTGAGAAAATGGAGTCTACCCACCAAGGAATTCCCCTTGGAGGAAATCCTAGTCCCTTCTCCTCTTGGGGAGATGTTGGTGCACCCCATATGGCCACATTGTTGCTTCCAGGACTGACAATGGGTTTGCCTGTATGGCTCTTCTCAACCTTTGTCGTTCAGAACACCATTATTCCTGAACAATCGAATAAGCAATTAGGCGAGTCCAGAGTTGCCCACCAGCCTTCTACTTCCTCTAATTCTTCTTCTCCTCCTTCCTCTTCGCTTGATGGGGCTGGTAAATCCAAAAGTCAAGTTCCTAAGGAGAAGAAGGAAAAGAAGAAGAAAGAGAAGAAGAAGAAGGAGCCAAAGGCGAATGGGGGATAACGAGTGTCGTCTAACGAAAATCCACACACTACACCGACCAGGCCTAAATCGCCATGTGTCATTTGCAAAGGAGACCACTTTCACATAGATTGTCCTTGCATCCCTCGGATATTAAGGGACTGGTCTCCTAGATTGCACAACCCGGTGTCATCAACCTCTGATGATCATGTTGAAAGCACACCGTCAACTAGTGAAAGTGAAGCCCCAGGACAAAAAGGAAAATATAGATTTCCTTGCAAACTGTGTGAAGGCGATCATGCCGTCCACCGTTGTCCCTTCTTAGATGAAGTTAAAAGAGTTTTGGATGATCGTCCGGTTTCACCATTACGACTTCCTCCTGGATGTAAAAAAATCTTGCCGAGTCCATCACTAATTGAAAATCCGGCTGGCCCGCTCAGGTGGTCGGCTGAAGCACCTATCATTGAAGATAAACCATCTGGATCCATACCAGACGAAAGTCAAAAGGTCGAGGCGGCAGTTGACCCGGTCTTGCCTCTAGAGGTTTCATCTTCAGATGATAAAATCATTGAAGAGAACAAGGATGACACCGTCCAAATTCTTTTCATAAGCATAGACTCCAACGAACATGGGGGCAATTTACCCATTCCTTTACCGCAGGAAGGAAGTTCGTCAGAGTCATACCCGGCCGTCTATTCGGTCCCACCTCCAAGCAACCTAGTTGTATCCTTCGACTGGAATCAGCTAGGCAGACCCCGTTTACCAGCAAGCATACCATTTCGAATTATCGTTCAAATATATAGAATGGTTATGGCTGGTACCATCATAGATGAGGGGGCTTTTGTGAGTATCCTTTCCTCAACTGCTTGGAAAGCGCTTGGTTCGCCATCGCTTTTGCCTGAGATGAGAAATCTGACAGGCTTTGATAAAGGAACCAGTCGACCTTTAGGGATCCTTCCCGATGTGCCCATAGCATTGAGAGGGAAAACTGTTCACATGAACGTAATGGTAGTTCAAGGATCCCTGGATTACAATCTACTCCTTGGACGAGACTATATTTATTGCATGGGAGCCATTGTCTCCTCACTCTTTAGAGTAATGTGTTTTCCGCACGAAGGAAGAGTGGTCAAGCTCGTGGACCAGCTTTCATTTCCCGGATCATACAGAGAAAATAGTCATATACCATCCCTAAATGGTCTTTTCACGCAAGAAATGTCTCAATCTCCAGTCCGTCCTCCCGATGAGCGCGAGTAATTTGGAGGGATATGACTGAAACCCAGGGGGCATGCATCCTGGTTTGCTTCGGCAGGAAAACTTCGGGTATAGAGTAGGTTTCCGCGGGAGAATATGCCTAGTTTGTACCCCCGTCCGTGAGTGGAAAAGGGGGTTATTCTAGTACAGGATCCTCTTGTCAAAGTTATGTCAGGGATGGTCTCACTATATCATCTGTTCACCTTTGTTTATTTCAATAGACATTGCTAAAGAAGTGTTTTGTTTGCGCCGCGAATAGAACAATCTTTGGGTAACCTGTAAGAGGTAGGCCTCTCTCGGTAAAACAAATGTTTTGGCGGATAGAAGTAGAGGTAACCTTGAAACTCTGTTTTATACCTGGGGGCATGCAAACCTTTTGGAGTGCAAGCAAAGAGTGATTATTTATCTGCTTTTTGGATTAGTTGTTTCCTAACTTGCATAAAGAAAGGATGTGGGGAAAAACTCTAAAAATTGCCATTTTATATGAGACATTCTTATCATACGACTGGATTAATCGAGCAGTGTTACCGCAAGGTTCAATCTCGTTAAAAAATAAACCCGCACCGAGCAAATTTTTCCACCCGCGTTTAAGCTCGTTAAAAAAATGAACTATTCCCCGGTAAATAACCACCGTGAATGTAGTACTTCAGCCATTAAAGCCTTGGTCGTGTTTGCACCGTCACCTCCACTTTTACATTGGCCGATCATTCACCTCCATTTGATTGTTTACCCATTTTGAGGAACAGCTGCGAAGAGTGATTTCACTAGCCATCCTTGTGACACTGTTGTGATTGGAAAATTCCAAACCTTACCTGGAATCAGCTGCTACCCATTTTATCACTTGTTCCTCCAAAGACGAGTCTCCTTTAAGCTCTTTTCAACTGACTCGTAAAATATGAAAATATTACCGAGCCATTGACCTCTCCAACTCATTAAAGGGACAGGAAGTGCTATCCCTCCTCTAGATTTTAATCTTTTTGGACTTGAGGGATTATTACACAAAAAGATCGAGCGCTTGTTTTGTTCGGCTCGTTAAAACTATCGAAAATTCATCCCTTCTGTATTGTTTTATACTTTTTCGGACTTAGGGGATTAGATGACAAAAAAGGAATTTTGGAGTTACCTTTACGTACCTTTTCAGACTCTCTAAAAATGAAAAGGACCGAGTTATCTTTGTCCTTAAACTCGTTAAAAAGATTAATAGCGACAAACTTGTCTTTAGACGAGAACGAGTTTCACTATCGCTAGGCTCGTTAAAACATAGCGATGGGTTTGCCCGAAGGGAAAATTATAGAACAAGCATATGTTATCCTCCTCAAGCTTGACAAAAATAAAGAGGTACTGGTCAGCAATGACTGGGGAAAAATTGGGAAGAAAACTCAAAGAATCTTTATTGGTAGCAAGTCGCTCTTGAACATGACACTTCCACTCTGTGTCCGAGTCGGGTTGGGTTGTTTCATTCACCAGTCAAATCACCATGGTCACACCATACCATCCACATTTGGGGTTAATGCTACCAATCCATCACATAAGTGTCGCCGACATGTTCAAGAGAAGTCATCCAGAGAAGTCACCTGTGTCCCACCCACTACCATACATTATACTCCATTCTTTCATGACCGCCATCCTGAACCGTATATCATCAGATTGTTTTCACCTCCATCAAAATCATTTGCTCCGTTCCGTGTCATTGATGTTGGATTCATTAAGGCCCTCCCTTGATGGATCACTTCTTGTCGACATCAGCCCATTATCCAAGAAGTTGATCTAGGAACACCCCATTCAGTACTTTGAAGCTTGCATGCCTTAATGGCAAGTTTCTCACTTCTGGCGACAGGTTTACATCAATGGCCTTCGACCGAAAGATTTTGCGTGGTGTTCGACGCCAAGTCCTTTATTCACACCATGTGAATTGTACTGTAGTACCTTGAGGGTCATTATCATTATCGGTGATTCCTCTCGTGCTTGTTAACAGTTTACAACATTGACTGGTAATCAAGCGATGTCTTTCCATGTTCGACTTCAAGACATTTCTCACATGGATCGACTTGTACTTCGAGTGAAGATCGGACGAGATTGAAGACCCCGGATCTAGTTTCATCCATCCGGGATGCGATATATATTCAAGAAAATAAAGACATTGAAATGTACAACATTGCAGCACAGATAATCATCCTACCAAAAGGATGATGGCTCTATCAGAATCATCAGTCTACAATCAGACGATTGTCTGTCCTATGTACATGAAAATGAATTTATAAAGCTGAGCATGGGAATGCCTGCCTCAGCCAGATCATGAAAACAGTATGAAGATAATGTATTGTATTGTATCTTATTACAGGTCTCCTCCCATCATTGAAAGAACTTCGGATCCTCATAATAAAGCATTTCACCCGATTAACGACCTCATACTTTAGGGGGAAACTGTTATAGACATTTTTGTGCCTTGCAGCTCCAAGCATGAAATGTTCATAAACCAAGGGCTCCTAAGTCCCTAAAATTATTGTTCTAACCGCTAAAGGAACAAGGTCAACAAATTACAGCTTCTCCCAGAAGTTCTCCACCAGAAACTACTCAGAATAAGTCAAAACAGGATCATTTCAGCTGCTCCACTGGCCAGCTGGTTGCATAGCACCTAAACACACTAGCTAGGTGCGTTGCAACGAACCTAAATGCACTATCAGGGTGCGTTGAGCGGGAAATGACAAATGGCAGTGCCATTCCGCGAGGTGGAAAGACAATGGAAGCTTCCAGAATCTTCTCCTATGACACTTGCCTCACTGAATTTGACCAAGGATGAGTAAGAGGCCTTCAGTCTCCAAGTGGAAGCAAGAACTGACAGAGAGAAGACACTAATCAAATCACAAGCTGACTCATCTTCCTTGCATACATCTATATATGGATCCCTCATCCCAAAGATCCAGAGGCTGGAATTTTGCACATTGTAAGGAATTGCGGTTGGTTTTGAGATAGATATCAGAGTATTGGGTGATTTATGCTTTGTTGGAGGTGAAGGGGGGCTTTTTTTCTGGGAGGTTTATGCTGGGTCAGGAACCATCGGTTGTAACTCCTCTTGGATCTTCTTTTTTTTTATCAATAAAAAACTATTTGAGTTTTTCCTACATGCTTGTGTATCATTGATGCTTGTTACATTTGTATGGTTAGCTTAAATCTGATCCTAAGCTGTTTATGAATATAGATCCATGTCTTTGTATAGTTTTCTTCTTCTGTGATCTTACAGGTACTTGGTGAAGCTGGGAAAGTAAGGGAGCAGGTAGCTGGAAGCTGTCAAAGAAGAGAGGGATTGGATCAAAGGATTAGCGCAAGACACAGGTCGGTCCTTTCTATCCCCCTCTATCTTTAATTCATAAAGGAAATACAAAAGTAGTTTTCTCTGTTTCTTTCTAAGGCAGCTGTCACACCTTAGTGGGATAGAGCAGTTCTAAATAGACACTTTTCCCGGTAACAATTAGATCACGTGACAAGTGTATTATCATACTTCAAGGATCATAACCACTTCATCACTTCTTTATTATATTATCCAATCATCAAGACAAGGCATCCAATTTTACCAAAACCTAACCACGGTCAACAAGAAGATCCTTAATATCAATCTTCTTGTTACACTTTCATCCTTAAGGTTATCATGCTTATCATAAGAATTTTCAATCGTATCAAGCTACCATACATCAAAAACAATGAGCTAGCCTTCTTATGAAATCCATATTGTCTAATATGTGATATGATTTTCCAAATATCATGTATACCGATATATAAGAAATCAATGCTTCTAGGTAGCTTTACCATGACTTAAATAGAATGTAATATACTTGTCCAATACCAAGTCCACCATCTCATCATAAGTACCGTTAATAAAATTTACTTTCATGTGCATGCATCAACCATTTGTGAAGGTGATATTATCATCATACCTTACGACTTACCATGTTGTCAATATTGCAACAGAAATATAACATTGAAGCAATACATAATATATACCTTCTAGTATTCATATACATCTGCACCTTCTTATTTGACATAGGTAGTTGTAGATATTTGTCAACTTTTCATCGGGTGCCTCTTTTACTTTTCCAAAACTAGCTGTTATCTTTTCGCAATAGCCATATTTTCCTGCACCTCATATGGTCCTCAAGAACGATCCACTTATCACATCTCACTAGGAGGTTGGAAGTATCCAAATACTCAAATATACATGCAAGAAACATAATAAATTTTCAAATCAATAAATCTAAACAAAAGTAAATACGTAAAGAAGTAACATAAATTGAAAATTACTTATCTTCAATGAATGGTGACCATCTTCCTCTTGAACCAACCTTCAAGAGTCACGACTCTCTATTGACCATATAACATTGTTTCCTTCAATAGTTCAACCAACTTCATCAATAAATAAGGCCTAATCGAGACTATCCCACGTAGGGCTACATCAAACTTGTCACATGTTCTAGAACATCTTCACATTGATCTTGCTAGGTTTTATAGATTGCATATCTGAAATATTTTCCATAAACCAAGTTTCACCCAAACCCTAACATCATAATAGCCATCAAACCCTAACAACCAAATTTCCTAGGGTTTCCTTCACACCCTAGTGTTCTTTTAGGTATCCTTAATCTTCTCTTGTTTCCAACAAAGGTGTCTTCATAGGGATGATCTTCATTGACTTTTCTTTAGCCCAACTCTAATTCCAAGTTAATTTTTCTTAGGGCTATATTGTTCTATGATTTTATAATTGCATTTCATTATTTCCATATTAAATTCACCCCACAACATCATAAAATTATTTAGATTTACATAATTATTCAAAAACATATGAAATTATATAGAAAGAACAATATCATCATCAATGGAGTGGAACATAAAGGAAGAAGAGAAGAAAATAATTCACACAAAAAGACACCATGATTCGTTGGAGACTAGGGAAAAAACCACTATGGGGAAAAATCTTTAAAATTATTCCACTTATTAGATTGTCATTGAATGATTCTGCAAAAGAGAGTACAATAATACATATCTTCAATCATAAACCTATCTAGAAAAATAAACTGAAAAACATCAATAATATGAAGCAAATAAAGCTAATAACAAAAACCCTACTTCAGATTCCTACGGTCAATTTTCGCTTTCTACGGTTAACTGCAACATGTTGTGGTCAACTAAGGAAATATGTGGTCAATTAATAAAACTAGACCCTAGGTCCCAACCACACTAATAGAGAGTTGTTCGTGGGGCTGAAACCCTTCAAATGCATGCATAGGCATGCATTCCTATTGTTATAGTTGAAATATGCCTATGAAAAGCCTATGGTTATGAAAAAGAACCATAGACATGTGTGTGAACTTCAGACCCTACAATTTCGGACCTATGTGAACCAATATCCATGAACTACCTTAGGCATGTGCAAGACAAAACCAAAGAAGAGAATAGAAGAATGTCTCATGATCATGTCCAAATGTGGTTAGGTCACTTTTAGTTATTGACTTCCAATAGTGTCCAATTTGATTTAGGGTTGACTTGACCAAATATACACATGTGGGCCTTAATACAAAAATATATTTTCCATTGTCCAAATTGAGTGCCTTGATTGTCAAAATTGGTCCTCTCCAAAAGAGGAATCACGTCCCATGGTTGGAATTTGTGACTGAGCTACCAAATTCACATCCCAATGTGCTTCTGATTCCATTTAGAGCTGTTAATGACCAAAACAAATTTATTCCCAGACCTTCCCTTCTTTTCTTCTCAATACCGTGGGAAATATAGTCACCCCCTTCCATGTAGTCACTCACCTTCCAAGTTCCCTTGAATCCCCTTCTCAGGAAATCCATCCCTTGGCAAGTTTTCCTCGCATTGGAAGGTCTGAAAACCAAGGCATATCCATGCCTCAAAACCATCATACTAATCATAGCATGCTCATGGAAATCAATGGAAACTACTGGGTACTAGTGTCCCACAATGGCCTTACTCATGAATTTTTTACCATCACATTATTGTATGTTCCAATTCCTTTTACTATTGTTGCTAATACCACATAGTCAGTTCTAAACACCCAAACAACACATTTCCATGATTTCTTGCACCAAGCACATAATTTCCATTAGACTCAAAAGGAATTGAAATAAATTCAAATCAAACCTCATTGATAGCTTGTCAATAAGGTATGCTTGTAATTATGTTTGCCTCCTGTCACAACAAGTCAAATTAGCTCTTTGATCAAATCATCATATATAAACATATCACATCTAGTTATCTTAAAACTCAACCATCATGAAACATAATCATAGATAATTTCCATAATTAAAACTAAAATAAAAAATTGATACTTATCTTTAAATTATTATTTACTTCTGTGTTTGTTCTTTGTCCTTTCTAAACATACGCTGGATCGGTTTCCAAAAACGGTAAGTACCTAGTGCCTTCTCTTTCTCTTTGACCATGTACACACACTAGATCAGTTGCGAACCTAACAAGCACCTAATTCCTTCTCTTCCATATGGAGTATCAGTAACAAGGGCATCCAGAGACTATACCATCTCAACTCTTAATATCAAAAACTCAAGATTGTTCTCATCCCAATATGTTCATGCTCTTGGTACTACTATCTCAACCACAACCACAAGGGAATCCTAGGTTGTTAGAGCGTTTCACCCACAACCTCTAGGGGACCTAATGTTACACGGATCTAACCCACAACATCTAAGGTACCCAAGTTGTTGCAGGGCTCAAACCCATAGCTTCCATGGAACCCAACCTATTACAGGGCTCTAGCCCACAGCCTCCAGGAATCTTGAGAACTAATCCCCAGCACATACATATACACACAGTGTACATCACAACAAATACACCCATACACAGTGTATAATGCAACACATATACATACACATAGTACAACACAACGAATACACATGTCACGATACAATGACTACACAATACACATGACACAATACCACATGTACACATCACAACATGTACAACATGTACACAACACCACACATGCAACATGTACGCAACACAACATGTACACAGAACTAGTATCACACGTCTAGAGACCACATTATCTCTACCATGCAACCTTAACTCTAGTGTCTTCCCCATGCCTTACTGCATGCATCCACAACCCAAGTCCCAAGTCTGTGGGTCTTTCCACTATCCATGTTTGTCCAAACATGTCGCAGATCACACTTCTTTCATTCCACTAATGTATCCTTCATAATTTCATGTCCATAACATAAACACAGGCATAGTTATAAGAGCATAATATCGAAGTCATATCAACATGATACTAACCTCATAGATCTTCAGAGGCTACTGTACCCACTTGATTCCTTATAAAACCAAGAACATTTTCATGACATTCACCTACATAAAGAAATCATTCTTCCACAAGAATGATCCATGAAAACCATTTCATACAATGGAATTCACACACACACACACACACATATATAAGGATCAGCATAATCATGATCACAACACATTTACCATTGTTCATAAGGTCAACATGAAGATAACTTCCTTTATTTGTGCAATGCATGCATGACATTGAGAACGAAAATTCCCAACTTAGCCAAGGCATCTAATACATCAAATCCATGTACTTTACCTTTCCTAATTACCTTTCTCATGACTATCATGCCACTTTTCATTTTCCCTAATGGACCAAACCAACCCAACTAGCTATCATATTCTTGGCTTCAGCTGCCCTTTTCTCATGCACCGGGCTTCATTTGGGTCTTATAAAACATGTTGGGTTTCATTCAACTTTCCCTGAGCTCAATTATATTTCCCCTGTCCCAAAAAAATTCCCAAGGCCCTCAAAGCATAAAATGCAAGAAAAAGAAGGAAAGATAAAGGAAAACATAAAAATCCAAGGAAACATAAACATAGTGATATGGTCATGCAATAAGCATAATCAAAACTACAAATAAAGTACAAATAAATCACAAATACTAGAAACACAAAACTTTCAATAGACACCGTGACTCAACCCCCACGGTTCCCAGTGCTTCAAGGGTTTATGACTGAAAGCTCAACTTGAGCCTTCCTCAATATATGTGGTAGTGTTTTTTTCCATGCAATTCCTTGTATCATACTACCACAAACATGGAACTATTAATGCATTAATAAATATAACAATATATCAGTTATATTGTCCTATTGTACCCAACACACTTCCCTACAACTGAACATGTGCACATATCATCTCTCAAGGGATTCCAATTCCATTGACGAATACAACAATAATAGGAAACAAGTAGTCATGCTTGTATTTGATCAATCATCTTCCATGTAGCTCCCTCGTCCCAAAGTGCTTCCACGTACTGTAACTTTCTTTATTGCTTAGTCATAGAGTATGAGTTGTTTCCACTGCAATATGCATTAAGAATTTATATGAAACTATCCCTCTAGTTATGCCATCCATCTCGATAATGGATGCTTGATGAGCTCCCTACCTGTTATCCATTTCTGTATAGATCTGGGTGTTGAAAATAGAAACAAGAAATGATAAAAATAAAATCCAGAAATTCCAATTTAATTTCTCCTTGAATTAAATTGAGAATTAAAATTGAATTTTATTCTCATAGCAACTTGTAATAGTTAACTAGAGTGAGTTGACTTAGTTAACTTAGGAATTTGGAGTTGGAAGTCTTTCTGAAGTCATGTATATGTTCTCCCTATATTATAGGGGTCCAAGATGAGTTAAGTATGAGTGGTAATTAGCTAACTCATTTTACTAAGTCAAGTGCATTTAAATTATTTCCAAACTGTTTGAGGAACTAATAGTGAGTTAACTATCAGTTGATGCATTAGTGCTCTAAAGTAGTGCTACCCCAATTAAATGAATATTCCATCATCAGAGACTCATGCATGTCGATTTTGAGAAAGACAGAGTTGAGACTAGAGTGCAGGGACTGTGTACTATTTGTTGTATAATTTTTGAGTTGTACAGATGGTGCATGCAATTAGGAACTGAACGTAGAAGGGATTTCACAGATATTAGTGAGGAGTTTCCCTTTAAATACGAGCTAATTCTCTCAGGAATTGTGCAAAGAATTAGAAGCTTGGAGGCTTGGAAATTTGGCTAAGTATTGGTTAGAGGAAGTCATCAAGATGAGGATAGGAAATACTTGTGTAGGTTAAGCTTAAGGTTGAGCAGGGCATATTGTACTCATCCAAATTCTTTGACCAAGGGCGCAAGGAAATAGGAGGCTTGGAGAGCAGAGAAGAGGTATGGATTTGGCTTGAGCTTGCTTGTGAGTTGGAGATTAATTTTACTGAGTGTTGGGATTGTTCTTGAGAGAAAAAGAATTGTAATCTCATCTTGGATTTCTGATTAATTGTTGGGATGGGATCTCCAGGGGTAGAATTGAGTTAACTTAGTCAATTTTGCAAATAATTTTGTAAAATATGTAAAGTCTCTGCAAAATGTGGACGCGGAGCACGTAGATGGATAGGAGTCAAAGGGGTCTTAGCCCCTTGTTTTTGGTCAATTTTGAAGACTCACCCATGATTCGGGGTCCATGGTATTGTATTAAGCTATAAACAGTTGAGTCTGAGAGATAACTTGGGATATATATTTGGGTATGTTGAAGAGTTTTTGTTGTACTAGGAACTGCTAAGATAGGAAAGCTCTGCTTACTACGCTTAAGTAGAGAAGGGAGGGCTCCTACAGCTGAGTTCACAAGAGGCTCAGGTAGGGTCCGCAACTGAGTGTGTGGACCCCTGCAACTGTGTGCGCAGGGTAGGAAGAGTCTCTAATCAATGAATTGAAGATCAATAAAACAACTTTTTGAAGAATTACTGAGTATTTCAATTGAATTTGTTTATGTTATATGTTGTCGATTAATGATATGTTTTCTGAAATATTGAATGAATGCTACGCGAATTCACTCAATCTGTCTTAATAATATATGAAATGAATGGCTATCCACTTCGGCGAAGTTAGAAGCTATTTCTCTTATGCTTTCCGATGAATTAAGTATATGTATGCGAACTCCAATCTAGGGTTACTTTTTGATGCGCAAAAGTAAGTGAATCAACTGTTTAGGGTCCAAAAGGACTGATCGTGGACCTTCGTGAAGGTCTGAAGGTAGCTTTAACTTAGTTATAGTAGCAATCCCTAGAAGTCTATTGATCTACGTAGAAGCAGATCTAAGGCGCTGGAAGAAATCACACTAGTCTCTGGATGCAGAAACTTGGTTCTTGCATCCCCCAATACTACTTCGGGTGAGACTGCAGCCTGTGTTACATGGGTTGTTGTTGAAATAGCCAGTAGTGTAGGGTTTTGTTGGTTGGCGCAACTAACTCTGAATTTGGGCTAGGACCCTCTAAGCCAAAAAATGTTTCCATTGTCGAGACCAGGATCTACTTAAGGGATGTGTGATGTCGTACCATGGAATTCGATTAAGAAAAAGATTAAAAAGTTGTTATATTAGAAGATTCACGAGTTTTCAACTCAAGAAAATAGGAATCCATACCTATCGAAGGACGATTGGTTGAGTAGGTATCTGTATACAGAGGTACATGAATTTTTTTTTTATCACTTTTCCAATTGAATTATATTAGTGTTTACCTAAGTTGGTAGATAATCAAGGAAGGTGGAAGCTCGATAGTCCCATAGTGTGGATGCTAGAATTGGTGTGAATACTAGAGACATCAAATAACAAGATCGTGCGGGTTGTCGATCACTAGATTAATGAAATTCTGGGAGGATTTATTACTAATTTTGCAGTAGACACATCAGTTAGCTATAGTGAAGTGGAATGCAAATTATTCAAAGGAATGCGAGGTAAGTACGTCGGATCATTAAATACTTGGATTAAGATGTTGTTGTGTGAAAAGAAGCTAATTCCATTACCTTGATGTTCAGGGCTACACAAAGTGGAAGATTATTTAGAAATCATGAATAATCAGGACCAGAGTATAGCCCATTGTTTGGACCTCCTTCATGTGATGATGAAGGGCTGGTGAAAACTACACCATGAAGCATTATTCAACTAATAACTCTGGATATCAATATAACAAATCATCCATCCACTCCACCTCCACCTCCACTTCCACTGCATAAACCTTCACCCACACCTACACCTCCACTACTGCCATTCAACATGGCGAATGCAATGAAGATGTTGATCTTCAGGGGCATAGGAAGTAAAGATCCAATGGAATCCTAGTTTGTTGCGAACGCTATATGGACAACACAATAGATCACCAATGATAATATAAATAGGGCACATTTGGTTACCGTCTTGCAGTATCACATGCTAACCTTGTTTATTAAGTATTATGCTGATAATCCTCATGCATCGCTAGCAGAGACTCAAACAACCTTGAACAAAGAATTTAATACCCATAAATCAGAGGTGTAGTTGGTAATTGAATTTAAGGACATCCTAATGAGAGTCGAGGAGACACCATGGGATTTTTATTAGAGGATGAAATGCCAGATCAGACAGGCTAACATGAAAATATCAGGTAGTTAGCATCATGACTCATTTATCGCATTGTTTTTGCCACACTTAAGAATTGCTCTATCACAACAGAAGATAGCAATGTGGGTAGAAGCCTTGGACATCACAATGAAGCTACACTCATCACCTCTTCAGGATATGAACCTAGGGGTATAACAGATCCACTCATAGTTAGCGAACCTACACCTAGAATTGTAGATTCTAAAGAAAGAAAAGGAGACTAAGGCAGAAGTGTGCACAAAGTTTTGGTGCTTGCAGTGTAAGGGCCACGAGCATGATAAATATCATTGTCGAGTATACGTGAACTATCTTATATGGGGAGGACCATCACCCCTGAAGCTAGAATCCCCATGCAGGCCAAGCACGGGAGCTGCGCTATGGTGCACCATTTGTCAAGTCACTAGGCAACATGTGACTGATAACTACCACTTACTTAAGAAGTTTGTTCAGAAACCCTACCAGTTGTTCTGTAATTTTTGTAAATTTGTGGGCCATGATGAGTGCCACTATTGAAACTATGAGTTGATGATGGAAAGAACCCCTACTTATCGTATGTAGGAAAAATCGCGGCCTCCAGATCAAGGTGCAAGAGGAGCACACGGGGGTTTTCAAGGTTGAGGAGGAGAAGGAGGAGGACCTGGTAGAGGTCATGGTTAGATTATCTGCTACAACTGTAGACAACCAGGGAACTTCGCATGAGACAACTTGAATCCTACAGACCCTTCATGTCAATACTGTAGACATTTCAATCATGCCATAGAATAATTTCTGGTGTTAATAGCTAAAATGCAAGAGAAGAAAGCACAGCCTCAGCATCCTATGCAGAATTTACAAATGTTGAGGGCTGAGCCCTACGAGGAGGATCATAGAATTAATATTGTACTAAGAAGTGGTATAACAACTGGGCTAGATTTAGGTAAGCAACCAGAAAAAGATGGATGGGTCTGCCAAGTTCCTAAGTAACAAGCTGCCTTTGACCTTAATCTTTCTAAGGAAACATTCATGGAACAAAAGAAGAGCTTCACTGAGGCCTCCACCTCAGGAATCCAAGACAAGACACTAGAGACCAGTGTGACACAAGAGGTTGATCCTTTCGTACGGACTACACTTTAGGAGACCTATATGAAGCTACTATGTGATAGAAAGGTCATGGGAGGATTGCAAGACTTAATAGACAAGTGCACCAATAAGTAAAATACTTCTACAGACCAGTGCATAGTTAGAAAGATTGGTAAGAATAAGGCACGAATAGGACATGAGATGTGGCTAATAGCATAGATAGGTGATTATGAAATGGACCAAGTCATCTTCGATCTGGGGTCTGATGTGAATGTTCTACCAAAACATGCATAGGAAAGGATGGGGAGACATGAACTGCAGTGGTCTCCAATTCAACTTAGGATGGCGAATCAACAGAAGATCATCCGCATGGGACGATTATATGGTGTAATGGATGATATTGAAGGTGTGAGTGCATTAGTAGAGTTTGAAGTTATAGAAATTGTCGATGACAGTAATCCCTACCTTGTGCTCCTGGGGATCGACTGGGCTATTGATATGAATGGGTTCATTCATTTGAAGAAGAGGACAATGTCCTTTGAAATAAAGTCACTAAGGGTTATAGTGTCATTGGATCCTTCGGAAGGGGTGTGCTATATTGAACCAATCCATGATTATGTAGAAATTGACGATGAGCTGGATCAAATCCACAAGATAACAACACGAGATCAGGATTGGATCAATCCAATGGTGGATGGACTGATCACATGGGACTGGGAGAGACCTGGACTTCTGACTCAGATGAATAATTATAACATTAGAAAAATTGCTTACATGAAGTATCTATATTGTGATGCAATATGATGACGAAGTCGCTTCGCTGTGTTTCGTCGAAGGTGAGAAAGCTACATTATTATGATGGTTTGACTACCGTAGATATGTTTCTAGATGAATTTGAGTGTGAAGTCCCTGAAGACCACCGTTTTCAAGAATTGGAGTTAGCGTTGCGTGCTACACCCGCACGATGATGGGGTATGCATAAGGGTAGTTTTTTTGGATGGAGAGATTACATGCAAATGATGAAGCTACACTTTGGACATTCTCATACAAGAATATCTAAGAAGTATAATGGGAAGGATGATCCATGCAACCACCCAGCCAAATGGACTAAGGCATGGGGACGAAACCGCAACTAGAATGGGTACATATATTTTTGCATACCTTGGATACAATCCCCATGAACTGGTACCTCGAAACAGAGCTCTGCCACGACACTACAAAATGAGATGTATTGAAGGAAAGATTCTTATTGACTTTCATCTTCGAGGATGGCTTTGCAAGCATCGGTGAAGTGATTCAAGAAATTAAAGTGATTATCTTCAAGACACTAAAGGAACCTATGGAATGGACCCAACCAAATTGGAGCACCCAGCTGCGCCATGCATTGGAATGCTATAATGTGACCACCGAAGAGGAGGAGGAAGACCTGAGAAATATCAATATTTTGGAAATAGAAGGGCATCGCGAGGTAGAAGGAACACAAGTAGCGAACCCAGACATCTCCGCACCTTTAAAAACAAGACAGGTAAACATTGGCACTAAAGATTGGAGACTATTGGGACGACGCTATGGTAGACAAAGTTGTTGAATTACTTTCTGAATATCAGGATCTATTCCCCACTATGTTTTTAGATTTAAAAGGCATACTTGGTGATTTGGACATTATGAGGATCATAATTGAAGCCAGACACGAAACCTATTAAGTAGAGGCCTTATCATCTTAATCCTAAGTATAAGGAGAAGGTTTGCTAAGAACTGGATAAAATGCTGGAGGAAGGCATTATAGAACTATTTGAAGAGTGTGATTGGGTGAGCCTGATGGTAGTCCAAGAGAAGAAACAAAAGGGAAAAATATGGATCTACATAGATCTATGCAAACTTAATGATGCATGTGTTCATGATCCATTTCCGACACTGTTTACAGACGAAGTGTTAGACAATGTCAGAGAGCAGGAGGCCTATTCCTTTACTGATAGGTTTTCTGGTTATCATCAAATTAAGATTTACCTAGAGGATAGAAGCAAAACCACCTTTGTGATAGAGTGGGGGTGCTTTCACTACACTATTATGCCTTTTGGATTGAAGAAAACGCCTACAATATTTTCCCGCATAGTTATAACAACATTCAAAAAATTCATTCATAATTTTTTGCAAGTATGCTTTGATGACTAGACTATCTTTGGCTTGGTGAAGTGCCATGTAGCAAGTCTGTGTTCCTTTTGGGGTCTTGTTGGGTCATCTTATGTGTAAGCAAGGATTGATGGTGGAACCTATTATCACTCCAAGAAACTCTCCTAGGTTGCAGATTGGAGATGCCTAGTAACATATAATCTTCAATATTGTTCTCTAAACTATTGGAATAAATGATGGTTTGGCTCAAGTTAGATAACCATTTCAGCTCTATTCTCACTCAAGACATGCATGAACACTCTCACCAATACAAGGCCTTAGACCACTAATTCTCAATAATTTATATATTAAGTAGATAGTTGGAGAACACTAACTGTACTAGTAGATTACATACATAAACATAAATGAATGGCTAGCTATAGGCACCAAAAGAGAATACTGACTATACTGGAAGATGCATATATGACCACACATGGATGGCTAGCTACAGGCATCAAAGAAGCTTGCAAATCTAATATATCAAAGCAGAGATAAGATGACAGTTATCTAGCCTTAGACATAAAGAAAACATGAACAAATTGTTCAAGTGCAAGCATAGAACAGCAAAGAGAATGGACATTGAACATATAATGGCAAAAGAAGCTTATATTTCTTAGAATGAATATGAGAAGCTTGAATGAACAGAGGAGGAATAATCTCCAAAAGTTGAACCCGTATTACATCTTACTTTCAGATATTTATAGCCTGTTACAATGCTTCGAAGTTCTCTAGAAGGCTTGGAATATTAATTTGTCCTCTTTGTCCCTTAACCATTTGATTCCCTGAATAGGAAAACATGGCTAAGAGGTTTTCTCCTTCTGACAGAGGAATAAACTCATTCAGATGGTTTGATGTGCTATTTTGGAGCTCTCTCGTGCCAGAGATGCCCCATGATGTTGTTTTTGATGAGATGTGATGGGTTATTGATGCATTGTGCTGCTCCATGATATTTCTGTTTTGGGCTAGTTGCGATGTCTGCTTCATGACTGTTTTGTCAGTTTAGGATGAGCTGCGCATGCTGTGGCCCTTTCAATTCCCCTTCCAGCCTTTGTTATTTCCTTTTCGGTCTCTGTCTCCCTTTGAATATTTAGAACAACTGTTTTTCTATTAAACAAAGAAAAAAGTTGCATATAGCAAAAAGCCTGCCTATTTTTGCTTTTCCGGACTTTAAAAGTCCTTAAACATGGTTTATTCATCCATCAATGCCGCCCTTGGGATCGCTATCGCAAATCGCAAGCAGACCGGGTCCCTTTCTTCCTTTCTATTTTGACTTACGCTTGAAAAACACTGAAAACATGGGAAAATTGCCCTTTGGCAGACTTCAAAATATATATATATTTCACTTCTTGGACCCTTTCGGGTCTGGGCTTCATTGCAATCAGTGATTCCTTGTTTCCCTTCGTATTTCGTTATATAACGAAATACATTATAATGCATTTACAACAAGCTTACTACAGACCTGAAATTTTATGCAACATTATCTAAGCATAGTCGAGTCCGCACTTCACATCTCACACATGAAAGTGTAAAGGCTGCGCCCCTTGGTTTTCCGATTACGATCAGCCGATGCAATGTGGGCCGTCGATCTGCACACGCGATCGACGGTCCACGTTGAATCGTCGATCATGATCGCTCATTGCGTATTGTCTGCACCGATAACCACCGACTTGCCTCTACCGATTGCGACCCACCGATTTGATCATCGGTGAACGTTGATTAGCGGTGTCTTGCACCGATAAACACTGACTCGCCTCCGCCAATTGCGACCCACTGATCCAATCATCGGCGATCACTGATCGGCGGTGTCTTACGCCGATTGCCACTGCTCGCATGTGTCGATCAGATTCGTTAATGTGATCCGCATATCAGATCTGGGCCGTTGAACGGCCAGATTAGATAGTTGTCATGATTTTGGACTGTTAAGCCTGCGTTTTTGGTTTTTTCATGGTTTTGGTGTGTTTTTGCCTCCCGATAGTGTATTTCTACCCTTCCAAGGGCTCTCCTCTTGCGATGGTTTTGACTTTAAATGGTCCTTAAGAGTATTTTGAAGACTTTTGGGGCATACTTGGATCCTTTTTTGGGCCTTTTGTTAGCGAGGCTAGCATTGGCTCCTTTTGGGGATGAAATCCTCCCTATGAGGTTTCAAGGATCACAGATCAACGCCTTTGCTGTAAAAAACAAGATCAAATCTTCCTCCTAGTGTTGCATTGGGCATGGAGTCTATTTAGCATGAAATAAAAACTTGAGAACAACATATTTATAATACCAAGGCTTGAAAGCCTTAACTGAAATAAAGTTCAAAGAACAGCCCATTGACTAGGATGTGAAAACATATCCTTCCTTTGATGCATTCCTTTTGAGAAAGCAGTCACCAAACTGAAAATTAACCCTTTTTACCTTTCTATGAAAGGTTTCTTTCTCTTGGTCAATGTGTATATCAGCCAATTCATTAAAGACTTGCAAAAGCCTATTGATTTGATCCTCTACTTCAAAAACATTCCAGCATTTGATATTATCAGGTAGAGATGGTCTATATTTCACCTCCTCTCTGTATGCTTTTAGCCTTGGATGTTTTGATTGGGATTTTTTGTACACCTGGTAAATAATAAGGTCTTCTTCATACTTTGCTATGTCATTTGTGACCTGAAATGTTAATATGAAAGATGAATAAATGCACCCTTGTGTGGGGGACACAAGGACTTCACCTGTTCCTGTAGCTTCCTCAGAGCAAGCCCCACCAAAGAACATGTCCCAAATCTGTGGGCCTTCTTCCTTTTGTGATCTGGAAAACTGATTTTTTAAGCTGAGTAGAGTCCAACTGATAAGGCATGGTAATGTTAAGACTGAGCTTATCCATGACAGCCTTGGGCATTGAATTATGGCTAGCTCCAGTGTCTAGAGGGAAATTGTGAAGGATTTCATCATGAATAGATAGAGAAACATAGAATCATGGGGAGCTGTCTTCACAATTTTTAATCATTGCACTGATAATAACAGCTGGTTGGTCATCTTGCAGATTTACATAGTCAGTGGAAGCTTGGATGACATCACGCTCAAGAGCCTCAAGGACAGATTTCTTGAAGGACTCATTCTTCACTGGTTCAATCACAGGCATAGGTATTCTTAGCTTTTGAATTTCTGATTGAAAACTGACAGAAGAAGGGGACTTTTCAAGGCCTCTTACCTCTATGGCTAGAGCTTTAAGGATGATAGGATCAACTGCTGGTTGCTTCTGCTTATTAGCTTTTTGTTTTGCAGGGACAACAACTTTATGAACATGAATTTCCTTGACATTATTCATCATCGACCTTAGATTATATTGGTGTTGATCTTCAGTTTGTACAACAACTTCACCATCCGATTCTTGGCTAATCTGGTCATTGAATAATGACTTCTCATAGGTAGCTTTGGTTAAAAAAGTGGCACTGCCTTTGTCTTCCATACAATGGATCTCATCATCTTCCTCAAACTGCTCTTCTTCCATGAATGCATTTTGAAAAGGGGTCTTCACCCTTTGGTCTTCATTGGCATCTTTTTTTCTTTTCAAAATCTGCAACTACTCATTAGGTCTTCTATATGGGCTTGGATTTGGAGGAGTAAAGGTATTAGGAACCCTTCCTTTCCCATAATGTTGCTCAACCTTTAATTTGGAAATTTCAGAGTCTAATGACTTATCATCTTGGTCATTTTATCGATCTTGGGATCTGAAGATGATGAAGGCTCGCCTCTCTGTCTCCTTCTATCAATGTTACCTTTGAGCTTTTCTGTAGCCATGCTGTTTGATTCTACTTCTAGGGCTACATCTTGCATATCATCCAAAGAATCACATCGCCTCTCCCTCAACAGTAAACAGAAGTAAAAATCAAAGGCACTGGCATAGATGAGTCTAGCAAATGTAGTGGTGGGTTTTACTTCAGCTGGTATCTTGCTATTCATGCAGTTAAATCTTTTATTAAAATTAGACAACAGCTCACCATTTTCCCTCTATAAGTTCCCAAACTCAGTGTGGTAGTAAAGGAGATCCTTCTTATCCCCAAATTCTTTAGGAATGCATCATCTAAGGCGTCAATATCTACTATAGATGTTGGGTTCAGTTCCCTAAACCATTTTCTAGCCTCTCCATTTAGGCTTTGCACAAAGACTCTCATCTAGACATCATCTTCATTAATGTCCAGGTTATTAGGATAGCTATAGAATGCCTCAAGATGTTTTTCAGTTGAAACACCTTCAGTCCCAGTGAACATAGGCATATACTTTTGATTCTCTCCAGTAGGCATAAAATTCAAAGGAGTGGGCAGTATTAAAGGTCCATACCTAGCAGCTATGATTCTTTCCATTTTGGTAGGTGCTTGTGGACCTGCCATAGCTGTGGTGGCTAAAAGAGTACTGGCAGTCTAAATGATAAAGGGCTAAGGAGTGACTGATAAGACTAAAGGAGTATGATGGATAGGAGGTGAGGTTTCCTTTGGGCTTAAAGCAAAAGGACAACCTAAAGAATAGGGAGCTTTATGAATCTCTGAAATTTTTTCTTCACTGCTAGTATTAGATGCTATACTCTCAACATGTATTTGTTCTATTACAAGCCTTTCTTGATGAGATATAGGAGATTTTTTAGGTTTACCTGAACTTGATGCTCCTTTCTGCAATAACTTCTTTCTTTGATGATATTTTCAGAGTCAAGTACTGGGTCAACTTGTAGTTTCTAAGGTTGTCTCTAAGTATGCCTCACAAACTGAGCCATAACTATGAAGTGGAGTCGCCAAGAGGTTCAGCCTCTAGTAGAGTCGCCAGATAGTTGATTACAACCAAAAAAGTGCCCAGACTTTGTCTATCATCAAAGTTGTATCTATGTCGTTTCCCAGGGAAGCTCAGCTTCAGTTTCCTCTCCCCGACAGTGGTGCTAATTTATGTTATCTCTCTAGGAAACTCTCCTAGGTTGTAGATCGAAGATGCCTGGTAACATATAATCTTCAATATTGTTCTATGAACTATTGGAATAAATGAAGGTTTGGATCAAGTTAGATAACCATTTCAACTCTATTCTCATGCAAGACATGCATGAACACTCTCACCAATACAAGGCTTTAGGCCACTAATCCTCAATAATTTATATATTCAGTAGATAGATGGAGAACACTGATTGTAGCAACAGATTACATACATAATCATAAATGAATGGCTAGCTAAAGTCAGCAAAAGAGAATACTGACTGTACTGGCAGATGCATATATAACCACACATGGATGGTTAGCTATACGTAGCAAAGAAGCTTGCAAATATAATATAGCAGAGAAGAGATAAGGTGACAGTTATCTGGCCTTAGACACAAATAAAAAATGAACAAACTATTCAAGTGCAAGCATAGAAAAGAAAAGAGAATGGACATTGAAGATATAATGGTAAAAGAAGCTTATATTGCTTAGAATGAAGATGATAAGCTCGAATGAACAGGGAGGAATAATCTCCGAAAGTTGAACCCATATTACATCTTACTTTCAGATATTTATAGGCTTTTACAATGCTCCTGAGTTCTCTAGAAGGCTTAGAGTCTTAATCTATCCTCTTTTCCCTTAACCATTTGATTCCCTAAATAGGCAAACATGGCTCAGAGGTTTTCTCCTTTTGACAAAGAAATAAACTCATTCAGATGGTTTTATGTGCTTTCTGGGAGCTCTCTCATGCCAGAGATGCCCCATGATGTTGGTTTTGATGAGCTGTGCTGGGCTATTGACGCGTTGTACTGCCCCATGATATTTCTGTTTCAGGCTAGTTGTGTTGTATACTCCATGACTACTTTGTCGGTTTGGGATGAGATGTGCATGCTGTGGTCCTTTCAATTCCCCTTCTGGCCTTTGTTATTTCCTTTCCAGTCTCTATCTCCCTTTGAATATTTAGAACTACTGTTTTTCTGTTAAACAAAGAAAAACGCTGCATATAGCAAAAATCCTGCATATTTCTTCTTTTCTGAACTTTAAAAGTCCTTAAACATGGTTTATTCATCTATCAAGGCCTCCCTTGGGGCCTGTATCACAAATTTCAAGTAGGCCAAGTCCCTTACTTCCTTTGTATTTTGACTTATGCTTGAAAAACACTAAAAACACGGGAAAATTGGCCTTTGGCAGACTTACTTCATCACAATCGGTGCTGCCATTTTTCCCTTTGTATTTCGTTATATAACAACATACATTAAAATGCATTTAAAACAGGCTTACTGCGGATCTAAAATTTTATGCAACATTATCTATAACACTGTTGGGTCACACTTCACATCGCCCACATGAAGGTGTAAAGGCTGCGCTCCTTGGTTTTACAGATTCCGATCAGCTGATGCGATGTGGACCGTCAATCTGCATGTGTGATCAACAGTCCATGTTGAATCGCCAATTGTGATTACTCATTGCATACTGTTTGCACCGATAACCTTCGACTCACCTCCACTGATTGCGACCTGTCGATCCAATCATCAGTGATCGCTGATCAGTGGTGTCTTGTGCCGATAACTGCTGACTCACCTCCGCCGATTGTGACTCGACGATCTGATCATCGGTGATCGCTGATCGACGGTGTCTTGCTCCAATTGCCACTACCTTCCTGTGCCGATCAGATCTGCCGATGTGATCTGCTGATCAGATCTAGACCGTTGATTGGCCAGATCGAACGACTATCATGCTTTTGGATGGTTAAGCCTACAATTTTGGTTTTTTCGTAGTTTTGGAGTGTTTTTGCCTCCCGATAGTGTATTTCCACCCTTCCAAGGGCTCTCCTTTTGCGATGGTTCTGAATTTGAATGGTCCTTAAGAGGATTTTGAAGAATTTTGGGGCATACTTGGATCCTATTTTGGGCCTTTTGTCAGCGAGGCTAATAGACCCTGCAAAGATTGTGGTAATTGTGAGCTTGGAGGCCCCTAGGAATGTTAAGTAGTTTTGTGTGACGCTAGAACACATGAAATACTATTGAAAATTCGTTAAAGCTTACGCTCAAATTACTGCACCCATGGAAAAACTACTAAAGAAGGATGTGACATTCTCTTGGGATGAAGAAGTTTAGCGTAGCTTGGATGTGTTAAAGGAAAATATGGTGACTATGTTGATCTTGATATTTCCTAATCGGAGAAAGGAGTTTCATCTACATGTGGATGCTTCTTGCATTATGCTGGGTGCAGTACTAACATAGGTTGGTGAAGGAGAACTGGACCATCCTATAACCTTTGCAAGTAGGAAGTTATCAAAGGCCGAAAATAATTATTCAATGACAGAGTGCGAGGGGTTGGCCATTGCCTACACGCTTCAAAAATTTAGGCATTATCTGTTAGGAGTAAATTTCAAGATGTATACAGATCATTCTGATTTAAAGTACCTAGTCAAGAAGTCTGTGTTGGGGGGAAGATTTGCAGGTGGTTGTTATTATTTTAGGAGTACGATTTTGAAGTAATTGTGAAGTTGGGGAAGTTGAATGCTGGACTTGACCATCTGTTGAGAATTGAAACAGGCAAAGAACCCAATAATTTGGAGGAAGGATTTCCTGATGCGCAACTCTTTGCGATATGTGTATTTGATGACCATCTTGCTGACATTATTCACTTCTTAACTACAGGGATGGCACCTTAACGATATACAAACCACCAAAGGAAAGAGTTAGTAGTTCGTGCAACCCATTTTTCAATCATTGCGGGGAATTTGTACAAAATGGGGGTAGTTGAAATATTGTGAGGATATGTGCCAAATTTTGAGCATGATAGTATTCTCGTTGAAGGTCGTATGGAGCGGCGGGAGGCCATTATTTTGGGAAAGAACAACACAAAAGATTTTATGCGCAGGACTATGGTGGCCAACATTGCACAAGGATTCCAAAGTATACTATAAGGCGTGTGATCCATGTCAAAGGATTGGTAGACCATCGTGAAGGGACGAACTACCACTCCATCCTCAAGTATCTTTACAAGTATTTGAGAATTGGGTGATCGATTTCATTGGCCCAATTTAGCTACCTGGAAAGAAGATGGGTGTGTTCTACATTATCACTGCAACAAGGTATTTAACTAGATGGGTGGAAGCATAGCCAATAAAGGATTGTACATGGGCTACAACAAAAAAATTCTTGTTTGAGCATGTCTTAACCAGGTTTTGATGCCCAAACGTTTTGATGAGTGATAGGGGTACGCACTTTCTCAATGAAACAATTAGCGCATTGACAAATGAATTCCAAGTCTATCATCAAAAGAGTACACCATATCACCCATAGCCAAATGGGACAGTCGAAGATTTTAACAAAATCTTGGAAAATGCATTGACGAAGGTATGTAACATGTAGTGGAATGACTGGGATGTCTACGTACCTGTAGTGTTATGGGCCTATAGGACAATGGGTCGAAGCAGTAATGCCTATGGAGTACATTGTGCCTAGCTTGCGCATAGTAACTTTGACATATATGGCGGTGTTATCACTCAGGTTGTTCCCTTTGACTCCCAAGGGAATATGGCCGAGGTAACCACAAACCAATCTTTGGACTGTAGATCCTAGCCTACCTGCAATTAGAGAGGGCTCTCTCTTTATAATTTAATTTTGTTGATGATGGTTTTAGGCTAGTTATTGAGTTCAAGGGGTTTTGTTTAAGTTTGGTGGGAAGGATGATGCTTTGAAGCAGAGAGGAAATGTATAGTATGATAAGTACAAACCATTGGGCATGGAGTCATGGAATAGGACCGCTGGTGCGTTTTCTTGGTCACAAGAGGAATATGCAGCAAGACAGTTACACATGAAACAACTTTCAAGCTAAATGGAGATGGATTTAAGGCTAAGGAATGAGAGGCAATTAAGAATCTCTCTTTTAGCTTAACAGAGGGAAGGTGAATGAGCTCTATCTAGGAGCAATAAAGAATCCCTAGATAACTGTCAAACATGAATGAAACAGAGCAAATACCAGCCATGAGGAATTCATATTTATGCCTGAATCGAAAGAAAACATATAGAAGTCATAGAAACTGAGCATAGAGTGCAGCCATGCAAATTCTAAACTAATCTTTATTTCTGTAACTTAGATGGTGATATATGGATGATAAAACCTATATGAATTTAAAACAGAGATAAGAAACACTTATTGAGTCATGTTGCAGCAAAAGAATTCCATATTCATTCTTCAAAACATTAACAACACAATAGGCAGTCCATCCTCCTAACGTGTCAGTAGTCTTTGATTAAGTAAAACATATCAAGTATACAAGGCGAGTCTCTCTTGGAGCTATACAACCAACCAACCCCTTAAATAGTGAATTAGGATGGTTTTATAAGTAAAATATCTACAAAAATCAGATCTCTGACAGATCTGTTGTAATAAGTGTCTTTAACCTAACATATGTCTAAAATAAATGCGAGAAAATATCTTCGAGCTGCGCTGGGGGCAGCTTTATCAAAAAAGAGTTAATGTGTTGTCTTTATGGCTCTGTGCTGATCACTTAGCCATAACTGTGCTTTGGGTTTTGATCCATTGCTTTTCGGTGGCTTCAAATTCTTCAACTATGATTAGAGAGCTTTGATGGGCCTTTCACCGCTTTCTTTGACTTTGTTGGAGGCCATTCAATGTTCACCTGCTTTGGGAAATAAAGATTTCCATTAAAAACATTTGACTAATACTCTTTGCCGCTTCCTTGATATGCTTTGGCACTGAATGTGTGCCTTTTCTCACCTCTGATACTCTTTAAACTGTTCCATCGACCTTTCATGGCTGCTATTCGGCCCTCTGCTTGCTTTAAAAACTGTCTTTGCCCCTTTTCTGAATCCTGCGCAAAGAAATTCTTGTCATTTTGCGACTTTCGGGCCCTGCTGGTAGCCGAGCCATGAAAGGGCTTTCCATTTTGGCCTATTTCCCTTAGCGATGCACGATTAGCGCTAAACGCTAATCGCGCATCAAAAACTGCCTCGGTTCTTCATTCCGGGCATCTGTCGTGCAGATTTTACGCTTCGCTCTTTTTGATGATGACGTTAGCATGATGTCAGCGGTGGGTCCCAGTACGGCAGTGACGTGGCAGGGTGACGTCAGCAGTATGGCCGGGTGACGTGGTAGTACGGTGGGGATGATGACGTGGTAGTACGGTGGCAGCGATGTGGCAATGACGTGGCAGGCACACGGTGGTAGGAGGCCGACATAGGTTGATGACATCATGATGACGTGGTGCTAGCGTAGGAGGGCGGAAGGCGATATCCAGTTTTATGTCACACCGCTTTTGTGCAGAAGTGGTTTCGGAGGAAGGGGCTTCGCCATAGTCGGGAGGGCGACGCGTGGCGGGAGTACGATGGGAAAACCGCCCATCTCCAGGATGCTAACCCTCGGCATGTCGGGGCACAAAAAGACCTGCCCACCGTAGATCTCGGGCACATCAGATCGGATGGTCGGTGGCACGATCAAAATGGCAGAAGGATAGATACGGGGCCCGTGGCGCTTTTTATTAATTGTTTTAATCTGGCGGGGGAAAACTTTAGGAAAGTGGGTTTTGGGTTATATACAAGCGGGGTGAAATATATTTACATGCATGACCTTAGGATAAGGGCGGGAAATGAGTATTGTAGGGTGAGGACTTACGGGAAATGGTTATTAGTGTGACCAAATGTCAGACTAACTCCAAGTTAGGACACGGAAGGGTTAGTAGAAGCCCCAGATGGACTACTATTTCCTGGACTTGATAAATATGGTTATAATGCCAAGGGGAGGGGAATATGTAATATTTTTGGGATTTTATACAGTTCTAGTAGTGAATAGGGATAGGAAAGTAGCTAGGGAGCTACATAGTAGAATTAGGAGTTAATATGACTTTATGAGGTGAAAGTATAGGGGAGAGGCTAAGTTTGTGAACTGAAACTTAGACATAAGAAGTGCATGGACTGTGAAGACATGATTTTACACAAGAAATGTGGCTTCATTTCACTGAAGAAAGTCAAAACTTGACTTGGTGCTTTACAAAAAATGCAGTGATAACAGGACTGGTTGGGCAGATCCCAAGGCCCTCAAGGGGATGTTAGTGAGTGATTTGGGGAATGAGAAGAAGGGGGAGTTAGACATGCCTCACTCGAGCTCCTCCAAAGGGGAATTGCCTTGCACTTGTGATCTGAATAGATATAACACTTGAAAAGATGAAATGGATCACACAGCTTGATTCTGCAACCACAAAACTACTTACCCAACCTACTTACCTAGCATTTTTTCTTCTTTTTTGCATGGGTGAACTTGGACTTGCAGACCCTGATTATTCATTTTTTCTTTTTTCTATCCTCCTATCTAAATCTACACTTATTTCTTCCAAGGGCCTAGATTAAGCAGTTGGGCTCCTTTGTTTCTCTACCTATCTACAAATCTGCCAAGATTAAACTGTTTGGACAGATAATGATTCTCTATATTCTAAAACAAGAAATTGAAACCTAGGGAGGCCAAGATTAAGCTGTTTGGCCTTCCCTTAATAGAAAATTCTTCAAAAATGGTTAACTCATCAAAATTTGGAATACAGCAGTGGCATTTAGACTGGCCCACTTTCATGGCCTCTTCTTTGGCCTCTTTTTGGAAATATGGAGCATTGCAGCATGCAAAGTATGACATATTTGGCACTTTCAACTATCAATCATGAAAGATGAACACCTGTTGCAACAGGAGGCTAACAGTGGCTCCACTTGGGGATGGCTTTTCCTTGTGAAAAGCCAAGAACAGCAGGTCAGACTACCTTGATCTTCTATTGTTGCTGTGGACTGAAAAATTTCTTTGTGCTGGCTGTCAAATAATTGAAACTTTGAAACCTGAACACAACATTCTCATCAACTGAATTTTTATAGCATAGCAGCATCGCCTGCTTTCTTCTGCGTGCTCTATTATTACATGCACCTGTGCCTGAGAACCTGCCTTTGAAATAAACACAACATAGGGGAACAAAACTGGAGCACCTCCCTTGATTCTTTCTTGAAAAAGGGTGCTGATGTAAACTGAAAATCTTCTTCTCTATTGACTGAAAAACTACCTGCTCTTTTGCTGTGATTAATGTCATAACAGAGATCTGAATGGAGGGCTTACGTTGGTTCTGCCTTTAAAAACTTTGCTGCACTGTTCCATTATTTGGCCTGCTAAAAAAAACAAAGTGCTGAAAATACAAGTATTTATGTACAAATATAATACAGTTGCATTGTGCTCAACAACAGGGATCATAATAATGCTTTAGCATTCGGCCATTGACAGGGCCTTCTTCAGTTATTTCGTCCTCTACAAATTTGAGGAAATATGTGTTGTTGCGTTGCACAATGCTGATAACAAATGGACCTTTCCATAAAATATCAAATTTTGCATGTTTGCCTTTGTCTTCTCTTCGTGAGTCCCACCTTAGAACTTTGTTGCCAACATAGAAATATTTAGCTTTAACTCTCTTATCAAACATCTTTTTGAGCTTCTCTTGCAAAATTTGAGCTCTGTTATAGACCTGTTCTCTTGTTTGCTGAATATGAATGGTCTGGTTTATTCTTATTTGAATATCATTTGGTTCTGCTTGGATCTCTTGTAACAGCTTGATGATAGGAGTGCCCAAGAAAGATGGAAATCTGGCCTCCATGCATACACTAGCTCATAAGGGCTCATCCTAATGGATTTCTTTGTTGAAAGTTTGTCTGCCCATAGGGTATTTGTGAGCTTTCTATGCGAGTTCTTTTTGTTTTCTTCTAAGATCTTCTTGATAATATTAATCAAGCTCTTGTTGGATGATTCAGCCAAGCCATTACCTTGAGGGTAATAGGCTGTGGAATGACCCAAGGTAATGTGAAATTTATGGCAAAAATTGATCATCTTTTTGGATTTGAAAGCAGCAGTGTTGTCAGTGATGATCTTCTCAGGGCAGCCAAATCTAGAAAGGATATTGCACTCAAGGAATTGGATAATGATGGAGTCATTGGCCTGTCTACATGGGATGGCTTCAATCCATTTAGTGAAATAGTCGGTGGCTGTTAGAATCCACTTATGCTGGCCTGAGGAAGAGGGGTGGATTTCTCCAATGAAGTCAAGACCCCATTGTTGAAAAGGTTTCTCGGTTGAGATGGGCTTAAGGGGCAAGGGTAACAACTTTCTTTTGCCCTCAAAGATTTGGCATTTATGACATGAGATAGCAAACTTCTTTACATCTGCAAACAAAGAGGGCCAATAAAAACCAACCCTTAAAATTTTATCAGCAGTGGACTTCCAATATAGATGTCCTCCACAGTCCCCTGCATGGAATTCTTTCACGACATTGTTAGTTTCATTCCTGGTTAAACAGTTAAGCAATATGCCTTCATGATTTTCCCAAAATAAAGCACCATCTATGACACAAAACTTTGAAGCCTTCATTTTTAAAAATCTTTTCTTGGTTCTGGAAAATCCTGGGGGAGCAAATAGGTTTAACAATACAAAACATATATCAGCATACCATTGGGATTGCAGAAAGGTTTCACTGATCTGTGGAGTCGCCAGCTCCTGTTCATTGTCCAGTTGGTTAATGTCTGAAGCTTGAAAGTTTGTTTCGGACATCAGTTTGGCTAAACCTTGTCCCTTTATGAGCTTGGTTGGTTTTATTTCTATGTCATACTCAAGGATGTTAGCAATCCACTTGCCTCTTTTGCCCTCTAACCCCTCTTGGGTTAATATGTCTTTCACAACAGCATTTGGGACATAGGCAATCACATGTGAATATAAAATGTAAACTCGGAAATCTTTGATTGCTTTAACAAGGGCATAGACCTGCTTCTCCATGATTTGGTACTTTAAAGGGGCATCTCTTAAGGCTCGGCTGAAAAAGGCAATTGGCTTTTCAGCTCCTTGGTCATCCTTTTGCAAAAGGACAACAGCTATGGTGTGATCAGATTCGAATGAGGATATGATAAAGTCCCTATCAAATTGAGGACTCGTGAGGACTGGAGCTTGGGTTAAGGCAAACTTGATACTCTCAAAGGCTTGTTTGGTTTCAAGAGACCATTTTACCTTGGCATCCTTTTTTAACATGTTGCTTAATAGTCTGATCAGCTCGGCTAGATTTTGGATAAACCTCCTTAGGAAATTGATCTTTCCAAGGAATTCTTGCAACTCTTTTATGTTTCTTGGATATGGGATTTGCAAAATGGCTTGGATCCTTTCTGGATCTATTCTAATACCATCTTTTGATATGATATGGCCTAGTAATTTACCTTCCTCAAGGCTAAAGAGAGACTTCTTGGGGTTCAAGGAAATGCCATATTTCCTACATGTCATGAATATTTGCCTCAAATGTTTTAGGTGTTCTTGATCAGATTTGGAGAAAGGGGTTAAGTCATCGAGGTAGACAACTAGGAAATCATGTATTTCCTTGGCAAATGAAATATCCATTGCCCTTTGAAAGGTAGCACCAGCGTTTTTAAGTCCGAAAGGCATCTTCACATATTTAAATGTTCCCCACCGTGTGGTAAAGGCTGTCTTGTCTTAGTCATCCGGGTGAACTAGTATTTGATTGAAACATGAAAAGCCATCTAGCAAAGACATTCTAGATGACCCCACTACTGTTTGTAGGATGTGGTCCATTTTTGGCAATGGGTAGTGGTCTTTTAGGGAGACTTGGTTTAAATTTCTTAGATCCACACATAGCCTAATCTCACCTGTCTTCTTTCTTGTGGGAACAAGGTTGGATACCCATTCAGAAAATCTGATGGGTGCTATGATACCTGCTTCAAACATTTTTTTCACTTCCTTTTCAATCAATGGGAGAAGTACAGGATTGATTCTCCTTAGTTTCTATTTGAAGGGATTTTGATTTGGTTTTAAGGGAATGGTGTGTTGGATCACTGAGGTGTCATAGGACTTCAAGTCCTCATAACTCCAAGAAAATACATCTTGGAATTCTTTGAACAAATCAAAATATTTGGGCTTTTGATCATGTGGCAAAGATTGAGATACTTTGATCATTTTGGGCTTCTCTTCTATCCCAATGTTGTGTTCTTCTAGAGCAGTGTTTATGGGTTGCATTTTTGGTTTTTTGGGCACATCATTTGCATCAAACATATCTTGTAATGGAGTGAGGCTGGCAAGGAAAGTTAACTTTTAGATCAACGATCTCGGCCTCCGTTTTTGCTATTTCCTCCAAATGCATCTGTTTCAGCTCTTCTATGTTTGCATTGTCAAAAACAATTGGGTTTATCATTTGTTTGGTTGTTATAGTGGTTACAGCCTACTGATTTTCATTTGTTTGTTGTTGTTCATCCATTATAGCATCCATGTCAATGTTAATATTTGAAAACTCATGCTCAAGAGTGAGGAAATTGTTAATCTGGGTATCATTTTCAAACACTTGCCAGTCTTTAACATTATTCGGGATAGCAGGCCTATGTTTTATCTCAGTAGTGAAATGGTGATTTGGCTCAAAGGGCAGCTTGCATGTACTAGCAAAAGTGGCTAGGCTGTGTGCATGAATGTTATGATCTCTTGAGATCTTGGCAAGCTTAGATTCAGTGAATGTATTGAGTATATTAGTGGCAACAGTCCTATAGGCTCTCATTCTATTGTCATTGGTAACAAAGTTGCCTTTCATTTGTTGTATGATTAAATCAGAGTCACCTAAAATGGACACTTTTGCAGCTCCTAGAGCTTCGAGCAGTTTAAGGCCTAAAAGGAGAGCCTCATACTCTGCCATGTTGTTGGTGCATTTGAAATTCAATCTGTAGGCATGGCCTTCTACATGATTGTTATGTGTATTGTGAATCCATACACCTTCCCCTGCTCCTAACTTGTTGACAGAGCCATCAAACTCTAAATACCATGTGATTTCTTGCTTGTGGTTAGTATCAAGAGTTTCAGTGATTTTTGTAGTGGGCAGATTTGAATTTTCTATTAGGGGAGGTTCTTCTTGTATGCTGGTTGCCTTAATTGTTTCGACAATTTTATCATAATGGGCAACCAACTCTTCATTGATGTGTGTGTCTAGTTCTAAAGCCAACGGCTTATCATCAGTGGGAGGATTTGTTTCATCATTAAATAAAATAAAAGAATCCATATCAGAATGGATTGAGTGAATAGGAAAATTTTGGGGCTTGTCCTCACTAGTTACCACATACTTCATCAGTGTTTCTCTATATAGCCTCTTTGGTTGCCCAAAGATAGATATAGTGGCATAAGAGAGGTCTAATTGGAGGGATCCTTGGAGTTTTGATCCCCAAGATCTTGACAATAGCATGCCATACTTTGGTGGAATGTCAGCAACCACCACATCCATGAGGATTATCTTGTTTGGGTATTGGACTAAGGAGACACACAAGTCTTTGATGAGGCCTAAACACTTGACTTGACTTGAGTCAAAGGAGAATAGATCTTTGTAGGGTCTTGTAACATCAAGGTTCAACTTTTCCATTACAGCTTTGGGCATAAGGTTGTGTGAGGCACCTGAGTCAAACATAGCATTGTGCAAGACTTTGTCATGTATATGTAAACTGATGTAAAAGGGTAAGACAGATCCATATGTTGATTTTCCATTAACTTATGGACCGAACAACAGTTCAGGGGTATCATCTAGAACATTGACATCATCCTTGACCTCTGGCATTTGAAGTGATCTTTGAATTTGTTGCCTATACACATCATGTTTGGCAAGTTCAGATAAAGGGATGGATATCTTTAGTTTACCTATTTCTGCCTCTAAATCGAATGATTTTTCAGCTTGGGTTTTAGTATTGTGAGAGGCAAGCTTCCCTTTTTCCATTGGAGTATCAGCAATTTGGTCTTGTTTATTGACGTTATGGGAAGTGATTGCTTGTGGTTTTTCAGTTTTAGGAGGGCTTTTTGGAACGCTGTTCAAATTCTCTTTCAAGGAAGAAGGTGGCAGAGGCTGATCATTAGAGGACTGCATGTCTATGAAACCCTCTATGGTGACATCCTTTGGATTAGGGACTGTTTTATCAACAGTTTCTATGAGGGAAACCTTTTCTTTGATCTTCTTTGGCTGCTTGGTATCATTTGGTTTAACCTTTTCGGGCACATCTATGGTTCTTTTCCTCAGCTTATATTGTTTGTGGACCTCATACACAACAGTATCATAGCCTTGTTTAAAATCAAAAGACTCACCAGATTTAGTTTGAAATCGATTAAAGTCATGCTCATCTTGGTCTTGTTGAGTTAGGAAAATTTGTTGCTCAGCCTTCAAATCCACCAAGTTCATGTGAGTGTCTTCTGTCTGTTCACTAGATGTAGATGCTTCAGCATAATTTTCATGAAAAGGAGGCCTTACATCATGGTCTCGGTTAGACCTACCAGCATTTGGGTTCTGAGTTTTCCAAAAATTTGGGTTCCTTATGGTATTAGGTTGTTGTCCTTCCCATGATGACTTCCTCTCCACACTCTCTACTTTGTCTCCCAGCCTGTGCATACCACTGATAATAGCATCCAGCTTTTGATCTAAGGCTGAGGGTTCCTCTTTAAAGGTGTTTCTTCTCTCAGTTCTAGCTCTATTTCTTTTGGCAATTAGATTTGCCTCTACGCTAACAACAACATTTTGCATGTCTGTAAGGGTTTGAGGGGCTCTTTCCCTCAACTGATAAGCCATGTCAGTGTCAAAACCATCAGGGAATTTATACAAAGCAGGATCAGGTGGAGGTCTTAAGTTCTGTGGTATTGCATTATAAACATTATTGAATCTTGCACAATAGTCTAAGATAGACTCTTGAGGGCCTATTTTGATGGTGTCATATTCAGATAATATATGCAAGGGGTCTTTCTTTTTCTCCCATCTGTTAATAAATGACTGGTATAAGGCTTCTGGGTCTGCTATGGAATTGGCTGTGAGTGCTCTAAACCAAGTCCTGACATCACCTGTCAAACTTTGGACAAAAATTTTCATTCTCACGCTATCATCATCTATCTCGTAGTTCTCAAAATAGTCTTGCATCTTCTTGGTATGCTGGAGGGCTGTGCAAGAACCAGTTCCATCAAAATATGTGATTTTAGTTTGATAATCCTGAGGCATAGCCCCTGGATTAGCAGGTAATTGCAAGGGTGCATATCTATTGGCCATGTTTACAGGGATAAATGGAACAACATGAATAGCTAGAACAACTGTCACAACAGTGGTGGTAATGGTAGTATGCGCAGTAAATGGAGGTGTGGAAGGAGTGCTTTGAGAGGTGGACGATGAACAAGGGGAAGTGGGGGTTGACCAAAATAAAACTTTGACAAGGGTTGGAACACAGCTTGGCTGAACTGTTTCAGGGCTAAAATCAACAAAATCTTCTCTTTGTTCTAACTTCCTGAGGTTCCTTGGGATTAAATTTAGATTTTCAAAAGCAGATGGGGGGTTTGGGTCTAGATTTGACCTTGTATAATGTGAGTTCCTTTTGGGAGCTAGATTCTGAATCTGTTTTGGTATTTTCTGTGAATGTTTTTAGAATTAGAAAGGAACTAATCAAATTTTGGAATAGCTATCTATAGCTTAAAACTAGCATGAAGATTGACTGAAGCAGCTTTTATTTACTCCTGTAAATGCAAAGCAAGAATAGTTTCAAAGGCTCCCTGGCTGACATTCAGGCTTCATCTGTAGTTTTAAGGAATATACAGCAATTGGAAAATTCATTGCTCCCTAGTGGAGTCGCCATTATGTTATCACTCAGGTTGTTCCCTTTGACTCCCAAGGGAATACGGCCGAGGTAACCACAAACCAATCTTTGGACTGTAGGTCCTAGCCTACCTGCAATCAAAGAGGGCTCTCTCTTTATAATTTAACTTTGTTGATGATGGTTTTAGGCTAGTTATTGAGTTCAAGGGGTTTTGTTTAAGTTTGGTGGGAAGGATGATGCTTTCAAGCATAGAGGAAATGTATAGTATGATAAGTACAAACCATTGGGCGTGGAGTCATGGAATAGGACTGCTGGTGCGTTTTCTTGGTTACAAAAGGAATATGGAGCAATACAGTTACACATGAAACAACTTTCAAGCTAAATGGAGATGGATTGAAGGCTAAGGGATGAGAGGCAATTAAGAATCTCTCTTTCATCTTAACAGAGGGAAGGTGAATGAGCTCTATCTAGGAGCAATAAAGAATCCCTAGATAACTGTCAAAAATGAATGAAACAGAGCAAATACGAGCCATGAGGAATTCATATTTATGCCTGAATCGGAAGAAAACATATAGAAGTCACAGAAACTGAGAATAGAGTGTAGCCACGCAAATTCTAAACTAATCTTTCTTTCTGTAACTTAGATGGTGATATATGGATGATAAAACCTATATGAATTTAAAACAGAGATAAGAAACACTTATTGAGTCATGTTGTAGGACAAGAATTCCATATTGAATCTTCAAAACATTAACAACACAGTAGGCAGTCCATCCTCCAAACTTTTCAGCAGTCTTTGATTAAGTAAAACATATCAGGTATACAGAGCGAGTCTCTCTTGGAGCTATACAACCAACCAACCCCTTAAAAAGTGAATTAGGGTGGTTTTATAAGTAAAATATCTACAAAAATCAGATCTCTGACAGATCTGTTGTAATAAGTGTCTTTAACCTAACATATGTCTGAAATAAATGCGAGAAAATATCTTCGAGCTGCGCTGGGGGTAGCTGTATCAAAAAAGAGTTAATGTGTTGTCTTTATGGCTCTGTGCTGATCACTTAGCCATAACTGTGCTTTGGGTTTTGATCCATTGTTGTTCGGTGGCTTCAAATGCTTCGACTGTGATTGGAGAGCTTTGATGGGCTTTCACCACTTTCTTTGACTTTGTTGGAGGCCATTCAATGTTCACCTGCTTTGGGAAATAAAGATTTCCATTAAAAACATTTGACTGATACTCTTTGCCGCTTCCTTGATATGCTTTGGCACTGAATGTGCGCCTTTTCTCACCTCTGATACTCTTTAAACTATTCCATCGACCTTTCATAGCTGCTATTCGGCCCTCTGCTTGCTTTAAAAATGTCTTTGCCCCTTTTCTGAATCCTGCGCGAAGAAATTCTTGTCATTTTGCGACTTTCGGGCCCTGCTGGTAGCCGAGCCATGAAAGGGCTTTCCATTTTGGCCTATTTCCCTTAGCGATGCGCGATAACTACCTCGGTTCTTCATTCCGGGCATCCGTTGTGCAGATTTCGCGCTTCGCTCTTTTTGACGATGATGTCAGCATGACGTCAGTGGTGGGTCCCAGTACGGCGGTGATGTGGCAGGGTGACGTCAGTAGGGTGACGTCAGCAGTACGGCCGGGTGACATGGCAGTATGGTGGGGGTGATGATGTGGTAGTACGGTGGAAGCGACGTGGAAATGATGTGACAGGGACACGGTGGAAGGAGGCCGATGTAGGTTAATGACATCATGATGACGTGGTGCTAGTGTAGGAGGGCGGAAGGCGGTATCCAGTTTTGTGTCGCACCACTTTTGTGCAGAAGCGGTTTCGGAGGAAGGGGCTCTGCCACAGCCGGGAGGGCGACGCTTAGCAGGAGTATGATGGGAAAACTGCCCATCTCCCAGATGCTAACCATCGGCATGTCGGGGCACAAAAAGACCCGCCCATCATAGATCTCGGGCGCATCAGATCGGACAGTTGGCGGTACGATCAAAATGGCAGAAGGATAGATATGGGGCCTGCGACGCTTTTTATTAATTGTTTTAATCTGGCGGGGGAAAACTTTAGGAAAGTGGGTTTTGGGTTATATACAAGCGGGGTGAAATATATTTACATGCATGACCTTAGGATAAGGGCGGGAAATGAGTATTGTAGGGTTAGGACTTAGGGGAAATGGTTATTAGTGTGACCAGATGTCAGACTAACTCCAGGTTAGGACACGGAAGGGTTAGTAGGAGCCCCAGATGGACTACTATTTCCCGGACTTGATAAATATGGCTATAATGCCAAGGGGAGGGGAATATGTAATATTTTTGGGATTTTATACAGTTCTAGTAGTGAATAGGGATAGGAAAGTAGCTAGGGAGCTACATAGTAGAATTAGGAGTTAATATGACTTTATGAGGTGAAAGTATAGGGGAGAGGCTAAGTTTGTGAACTGAAACTTAGACATAAGAAGTGCATGGACTGTGGAGACATGATTTTACACAAGAAATGTGGCTTCTTTTCACTGAAGAAAGTCAAAACTTGACTTGGTGCTTTACAAAAAATGAAGTGATAACAGGACTGGTTGGGCAGATCCCAAGGTCCTCAAGGGGATGTTAGTGAGTGATTTGGGGAATGAGAAGAAGGGGGAGTTAGACATGCCTCGCTTGAGCTCCTCCAAAGGGGAATTGCCTTGCACTTGTGATCTGAATAGATATAACACTTGAAAAGATGAAATGGATCACACAGCTTGATTCTGCAACCACAAAACTACTTACCCAGCCTACTTACCTAGCATTTTTTCTTATTTTTTGCATGGGTGCACTTGGACTTGCAGACCCTGATTATTCCTTTTTTCTTTTTGCTATCCTCCTATCTAAATCTACACTTATTTCTTCCAAGGGCCCAAATTAAGCAGTTGGGCTCCTTTGTTTCTCTACCTATCTACAAATATACCAAGATTAAACTGTTTGGACAGATAATGATTCTCTATATTCTAAAACAAGAAATTGAAACCTAGGGAGGCCAAGATTAAGCTGTTTGGCCTTCCCTTAACAGAAAATTCTTCAAAAATGGTTAACTCATCAAAATTTGGAATACAACAGTGGCATTTACACTGGCCCACTTTCATGGCCTCTTCTTTGAAATATGGAGCATTGCAGCATGCAAAGTATGACATTTTGGCACTTTCAACTATCAATCATGAAAGATGAACACTTGTTGCAACAGGAGGCTAACAGGCGGATCGTGAGGCTTTGGAGGAATGGATCGCATAACTAATGAAATTTGACGAAGACCGATTTTTGGAAAGTTCCCACCAAAAAGTATAAAGGGAACGTGAAAAAGCATGGCATGATCGCCATACCAAGCTTCACACATTTAAGGTAAATGACCTTTTGTTATTAGATGATAGCAAGTTCACTAAATTTTCGGGCAAATTCCAGATGCATTGGTTAGGACCCTATATTGTCAATGAAATTAGAGAGGGTGGTGCAGTTCAGCTCGCAAAGCTGAATGGTGAACCTTTTACAGGAAGAGTGAATGGGAGTAAGTTGAAGCTATATACAAGGGATCCTCCACAATGACTATATGGTAGCAGGACAGTCTTAGTACTCCAGGAAGTTGCAAGGGAGCATGGGTCTATAAATTACACTGCCTGATTTGGATGACAAGGCAATGACCAGGCTACATGAAAATTGTTGAGGGTACACTTACGTAGAGGACACTGAGCCATGGAGGAGGGTGTCACGCAAGCCAATAGGAAAATGACTGATGGAGTTACTATTCATGATTTGATGGTTGGAAAATGGTTAAGAGGAGCTGGGAGGTGGAAATTAAGGCAAAAATATTTGAAGATCTACAACCAAAGCAACATTTATCATCCAAATGTGGGGGGAGCGGTCATATTTGAATTCAAATCCCCCTATAAATTACACATTTTGGTCCAATAGAGAACACTTTGCATTTTAAGAATTGTTGGAGCATTTTTCTATCTGACGCATATGAATTAAGTGTTTTGGGAAGAATTTGTGGCGTGCCCTTCCTTTGCAAACTATTCTGCAGTAGCCCGAGAGAGATTCATTGAGAAGATTACTACTTCCAACCCTGTTGAGGCCATCAGTTCCAAAGCCACTGTGTTTGACGCATAGGGTCCTAAAGTATCTAGTATAGAGGCTACGCCTGTTTTGCCCATAGTGCTAAGGTAGCCTAGGCTGAAACAAACTGTTATAAAAGAGAAGTATCTAGCCATGAAATCCAAGAAATCAACTGTGAAAGAAAAAATTAAGAAGCTAGTGTAGGTGTGAATGTCACCAAGGAAGCATACAGAGGCACAGTCGAAGGAGAAAAAGAATAAGCAACCAGAGAAAGTGGTGGACTTAGAAGAAGAAGAGTACCAAGGGGTTGAAGAAGTTGATGCTGAGGGAATTGAACCTATCTCTAGCTCACCTGAGTACATCCGTCTGTGGAAAGGAAGAACTAAAGTGACCAAGGATCCTGATTCTGGGAAATTTTGGGTAGACACTACCCTACTGTCGGAGCAAGTAACATTTGAAAGACCCAAGATCACGTGCATCCCACTGTTGAAAATGGAGGTCTGGGACCTCATGAATCATGAAAAATTTCCACATATGGCAACCCATAAGCACATGACAAAAATATACTATGATGAGACATGAGTTACACAATTAGAACCCATGAAGTGAGTTTATGGCGTTGAGCAGTTGAGGTTGTTGACCATGCTTCTAGTACTGCATTATAACTGCTCACTTATAAATACAATTTGTGTGTGCCAGCTCCTCGCGTTGGTGCAAGATGGGATCCTGTGGCCAGGGCAGCCTATTCCAATAACAGGCATGTTGATCTACATGATAACAAAGTTTCCTTACAAAGGAGTAGACCCTGCCAAGGAGTTTGCAGGGAAAACAGGGGATAAGGAGCTAGGTGATAAAATGGAGTATGGTGTTAGGTCTGTATACTACTAGTGTAAACCATTATTTTTATTAGTACAACCCCCTTACTATATTGTTGTGCCCATGTAGTCCCCATATTGTTATTACTATGCCCCATAGAAGCCCACTATTGTAATTATTGTGCCCTTACATTACTATTGTTATGTTGGCTTTGATTATATTATGACCCCTTAGAATCCTATATACAGAAAAAAAGTCTTGTCATTTGTATCATCTAAGAATTGTTCAATTTTGTAATGTAAGTGAGGTTTCCCCCTCGAAGAGGATTATTTCTAAGGTGTTGATCTATATTTTCTATCTTTTTGTGAGTTGGTTTCATAACATTTGGTATCAGAGCTTTGGATTCTAGGGTTTCATTGCTCCAAACAGGTCATCGTGGAATTTTTGCTACGAATTTTTAGAAACTAAAACAAAAACCCATTTGAGAAGAGATCGATCTAAACCTCGGGTCTGAATTTCAGATATTTTCTCGCTATATTTTTGGAGATATGATCTGAGGAAGTTGGGGTTTTTGCAAGCTCCAGAATTTCATCTCAAACAGTTCATCGTGGAATTGTTTCTATAATATTGTTTCCACAAAGTTTCAAACTATGGAATTAAAACCCATTTGAGCAGAAATCTTGGTGAAGCTCGGGTCCACATCTCAAAACTTTCACCGCTATATTTTCGGATATATAATCTGAGGAGGTTAGGGTTTTTGCAGACTCCCGAATTACATTCTTAACAGGTGACCTTAGGAAAATCATCATAACTTTCTCTCTGAGCAACAAATTGAAATTTCATAAGAAGTTACAGAAAGAGAACAAATTCTAGTTTTCTATGTATGTTTTTCTAATCCGAAGGTTGAAAAAGTGACACATGGTACGTCGTACAAGTTCGCTGTACTGAAACATTATATAATCAAGTCATCTTAGGATATTGGCATAACACTTTCTTGGAGAATCAAATTCTAATTAGAGTTGTGGGGTTAGAAAGAGGACTCAGAGGGCTACTGAAAGATGCAATTTCAAAACTCGGAGATCTAAAATTATTGAGTTACTGTCAACTCAAGATCAAGATCCTAAAATCAAGAAAAGGTGATACGAGGAAGTTTTATGGAAAGGATCCGGTAAATTGGATACTACATATGGAGCAATATTTTGATCTACATGAGGTTCAACTGTTACAAAAGGTACATATTGCATCTTTATATTTAGAACCAAATCAATTTTTATGGTATAAAGGTCCTTTTTCTCATAAAGCACTTGTCACTTGGTCAATTTTCATGGAAGAAATGATAATACATTATGAGGATACAAAGAGAAATAACTTCTTTAACCAATTGATAAATCTCAAACAAAAGGGTTCAATGACAGAGCACATTAAGGACTTTCAAAAATTATATATAAGGGTAAATGATATTCCAAAGAAGGAAGGGATTGATGTCTTCATAGGGACTTTAAAGGATAACATTCAACATGAGGTTCGTCTTTGGGAACCTGATTCATTGGAGAAAACATTCATGTTGGCAAGAAAAATTGAAAGCAAACTTATGGAAGCAAGGAATCCCACCACTCACGACTATAATTATGGAAGCGTTTTTTCTCCTAGCCCTCCACAACCTACAAGGTTTATACGACAACAATTGGAGGAAAGAAGAGAAAAATGGCTTGTTACAATTGTGATAGAAAATACACTAAAGGTCATAAGTGTGTTGAGAAGAAATTGTTTTACATAGATTATGAAGAGGAGGAAGAAAAGGATGAAGAAACATCAAAAGAAGAGAATATACACCAAGAACCAACCCCAGAGAAAGAAGAAATGAATCTGACCATATCTTGTAAAGCATTGGCAAGAATTACCACTCCTGAAACTCGCAAGATAGAAGGACATATCAAGAAGAAAAAGGTTCAAGAAGTGAAATATCACATCGAGAAAGAAGAAATGAATCATACCATATGTTGTAATGCATTGGTCAGAATTATCACTCCTCAAACTATCAAGATAGAAGGACATATCAAGAAGAAAAATGTTCAAGAAGTGAAAGATCACATCGATCATCAAGAAATGAATCCAATCATATCTTGTAATGCATTGGAAGAAATTATGACTCCTCAAACTCTCAAGTTAGAAGGACATATCAAGAAGAAAAATATTCAAGAAGTGAAAGATCACATCGAGCATCAATAACAAGTTTTCCAACTTTTAAAGGATGACGCCACTTTGGTGCAGAATTGAATGAAACAACGGGCATATCAACATCGCAGTGAAAGAATTTTTGATGTAGGTGATTGGGTATTTTTACGGCTACATCTCAAGCAAGCTATTTATGAGAAGGAAATGTTGGCAATACTACATGCACTTAAGAAATGGTGACCTTACCTAATGGGAAGACACTTCAAGGTAAAAATGGATCATGATAGTATTAAATACTTTTTAGAACAAAGATTATCTTTAGAAGAACAGAAAAAAAGGGTCACAAATATGTTGGGTTATGACTTTGAAATCATCTACAAAATAGGGAAGCAAAATGTTGTTTCAGATGCACTCTAAAGAAAGGATGAGGATGTGGAAGCATTGTCTTGTGCTATTTATATTATCCAACCTAATTGGATAAACGAAGCAAGGGATGAATGGAAGAAGGACGAAGAAGTGTGGCCACTGATTCATACATTGCAGAAGATTCCAGTTCAAACAATATTGCCATCACTTGACGAGGAAGGAAAAATCATATTGGAGCGTAGAGTAGTCATAGAAACAAGAGCGCGATAGCTACGAAATCAATCAATTTCATGGTATCTCATCAAGTGGAAGAACTTACCCACTGAAGATTCCACATGGGAGGACAAGAATTTTATGCAGAAGCATCAAGAACTACTCAAGCATCGAGGACAACACTTTTTGAAGGAGAGGGGCATGTTAGGTCCCTATACTACTAGTGTAACCCATTATTGTTATTATTAAAACCCCCTTATTATATTGTTGTGCCCATGTAGTCCCTATATTGTTATTATTGTGCCCCATAGAAGCCCATTATTGTAATTATTTTTCCCTTACATTATTATTGTTATTTCGTCTCTGATTATATTATGACCGCTTAGACTCATATATATAGAAAAGAGGTCTTGTCATTTGTATCATCCAAGAATTGTTCATTTTTGTAATGTGAAGGACGTTGCCCCCTCGAAGAGGCTTATTTCTAAGGCATTGATCTATATTTTCTATATTTTTTTGACCTGGTTTCATAACATATGGTCTTGTGAAAAAGTCGTGAGGATACTTTATCATGTCAACTAAAGACCAGGTAGTCCAGTTTGTTGCCTAGATCCTCGCAGGTAAGATTATGAGGAAGTGTTGCAAGGATGAAGTTCCAGCGTCGGTAGTGTCATTTGCTGCACAATGCGCAAAGAAGCGTGCCATATAATTGGTCCAAGTATCTCTGCTAGGAGTTCCTTGCGAACTACCAAGAAGACCAAAAATAAATCAATCCATTTCATTATGCTTGGCTTCTCTTTTCCATTGTATTAGTTGCTTGGGGGTTTCCAGAGGACAACCAATTTCCTCCACACAAGAACGGTTTACTCAAGGCAGCGTGGTTCGCCTCGCTCTAGTCTATGAAGCATATGGCACACATCAAGGAAACAAAGGTTTTCCGGGTCCTAATGGAGATGGACCTTCGGGTGGTGATCAATCATTGGCCAAGGTTTTCCCCAACCTTGTTTGGGCAATTAATAGTCTACGCAGAGTTCAAGGTTGACTTTCACGACATCTCAATCCACACGAGAAAGGACCTAGAAGGAACTTGGCATGTGTTGTCATATTTAGTGTCTGAGATGGATTGGCAAGAAGTTGTAGGGTATTGGTTTCCGGAGTGGTGCGAAACTACAACACTGGTGGTAGGAACTAGCAAAGGTGCAGAAGCAGAAGGACGCTGCTCAGAAAGCTGCATGCAACTTGTATGAACAAAAGAAAAAGGATGTTGCTAAGGCAGCTTCAGAGAAGGCACATATGGAGGAAGAGCACATTGCTAAAGAGCCGACAGAGAAAGAATGGAAGGATGGTGAGGAGGGTGAGAAGCCTGATTCGCATCATATTGACAAGCAAGATCTATTAGAGCAACGAGGAGGCAGTGGTGAGGAGTAGAGCACTCCTTTCATCCTAAAGAAGCATGGATAGGAACAAACGGGTGGACAACAAAAGAAGCACAAGTATGATAAGGAGACACATATTGATCCCATGGTACTGACAGAAGGAGATTTCGATGAGATAGGAAACAAGATATGGGACACAACCACAGAGGTGCTACAACAATTTGAGCAGCAATACATGCAGACTCTAGGCAGTGTCCAAAAGGATCTATGTGAGCTACAGATCTAGGCGAATAGGGTTCAGGTGGGTGTTAGACAGGTGAGCGATGTGCAAGTGAGCCTGACGCAGGGAAGTAGCATAGTAATAAGGGTTGAATGGAATCTAGATCTCAAAGTCTTTCCTTTGCCAGAGGGGTTAGTCCGTGTGGAATTGGATGAAGATCGTGTTGTGTTCAACATAGTGAAGGGCATGGGACTGAAACTTTCTACATTGCCACTTCAGACCCTTCATGTGCTACATCAGGGGGTCTTAAATGAATTCAAGATCATAGAAAAACACGCGCTCAATATCGTCATTGAGTTTAAAGTCCACAATGGGTAGATTTTCACATAAAAAAAATAGGCACTGAAGGAACAGGAGGAATTCTAGACACAATGTTAGAACCTGGTAACAATAATTGAGCAGGCCTACAAGTGAGTGAATGAGCTAGATATTCGAGAGGATGCATAGGCTTCAACGAAAGTGAGGAAATTCACTGTTGCACTGCGTGCTGCAAAGGAGAAGATCAATAAGGTGACTTTCGACTTTCGAATGAAAATAGTTGAGCTGTAGTTGAAGTTGCAACCAACCACACCACCAGAAGTTTAGGAATAAAGAGGTGCAACTATAAAAGAGTCCATGAGCCAACTAGATGTTGCAGTTCAGGTTTGCGACTATCTATTCACTCAAGAAATGGGTCTATGGGATACATTGCAGGAGGATCCTATTCTGTAATACTTGAACACAGAGATCATGGAAGCAAAATAGTAGTATGATGAGATCAGTACAACGACACAGATGTTGGCACTAGTCCAGTGCTTCACATGCTTGCAGGAACACAAGGAAAAGTTGATACACATCCAAGAGTTGCAAAAAATATAGTCCTTTCTATGAGACCAACTTCAGCCCTCGACATAGGAAGCCTACCAGATTTCACAGAACATTCATGAGAAGTTGAAGGCCATGCAATGGACCCAAAGGAATATACAACTTGCACTAGAGGCATCAAGCACAGAGAAACTGGTCCAGGAAGTACATAAAGCAACAGAATAAAGCACTGTAGAGCTTCATAAATTGACCAAGGCATTCAGTGATCTCTGCCAGAAAGTGGAACAAATCATCAAGTGACTCGAGGGTGAGTCATGATATTTATGTTGGGGACCTATTCGGATGGGGTTCCCATGGGTAGAATTGAGTTAACTTACTCATTTTTGTAAAGAATTTTGTAAAATATGTAAAGTCTCCATGAAATGTGGACACAGATCACGCAGATAAATTGGAGTCAAAGGTGTCTTAGCCCCTTGTTTTTGGTCAGTTTTGAAGACTCACCCATGAGTCAAGGGCCATGGTACTGTGGTAGAAAATCTATAAATAGTTGAGTCTTAGCGAGTCTTAGAGATAACTTGGGATAGAGATTTGGGTACGTTGAATTTTTTTGTTGTCTTGGGCAAGTGCTAAGGTAGGAAGGCTTTGCTTCCTATGCTTAAGTAGAGAAGGTAAGGCTCCTACAGCTGAGTGCGTAAGAGGCCTGGGTAGAGTCTGCAGCTGAGTGCACAGACCCCTGCAGCTGTGTGCGCAGGGTAAGAAGAGTCTGTAATCAGTGATTTAAAGATCAATAAAGAAAACTTTTTGAAGAATCACTGAGTATTTCCATTGAATCTGCTTATGCTATATGTTTTCGATTAATGATATGTTTTCTTAAATATTGAATCAATGCTATGTGAATTCACTAAATCTATCTTAATAATAGATGAAATGAATGGCTATCCACATCCGCGAAGTCAGAAGCTATTTCTCTTATGATTTCAAATGAATTAAGTAGATCTACATGAACTCCTATCTAGGGTTGCCTTTTTATGAACGAAAGTAGATGAATCAACTATTTAGGGTCCACAAGGACTGATCATGGACCTTCATGAAGGTCTAAAGGAAACCTTAACTTAGTTATAGTATAAATCCCTAGAAGTCTACCAATCTACGTGGAAGCAGATCTAAGGCACTGGAAGACATCACATTAGTCTCTGGATGCAGAAACTTGGTTCTTGCATCCCCTAATACTGCTTCGAGTGATACTGCAGCCTATGCTACGCGGGTTGTTTCTAAAAGGGCCACCAGTGTAGGGTTTTGTTGGTTGGTGCAAATAAATCTGAACCTAGGTTAACCCTCTAGGCAAACATTAATGCAATACAGATAGTGGGGTTTTGAGCCATGGCTTTCCCCGGATACTTATTATGTTATGTGCCATTGATGTTCATCCTCTTGTTGATTATTATTTTGCTCGATCTTTATGTGCTTCCGCTGTAAAGAGTGGAAGTAAATTATTGTCTTTTTCTTTATTACATTGCATAAGCTTGTGAATCTAAAGGATTTTCTACACTAGGGAATGCTCTGACCTACGTCTCTAACCATATGTGCCTCTTATGCACTATAGATCTTAGGCCTGTAATAATCCCATTACAACACTCTAATGTAAAGGGAAATACCTCCTATGGTTATATTCACCATAGTTTCAAGACATTAATGGTTTCTTTCCACTACCCTTATTTTACTCCTCAAGATGAAACCCATGCCCTCTATCAATTGCATTAAAATTCCTATCGGGTGACACATTTTCCTTGTCACTTACATCTTGATATCATATAATTCCTTAGCCTTTTCATCATAATACCTCTCAGAAAAGTACTTCTTCTTGAATAATCTTTCAACTCATCCCATGTAGTCATTCTTCAACATATTTTAACTTAGTCAACTCACTATCCAAAGTAGGATACCGAGCATTCTTGAACTCAACTGGAAAGTGCCCCCTCTCACTCCTCCTATAAGAATGCTAGTGGTAATGATGATGATGTCTCTTGGAACTAGAGTTAGAATAGAATCCATGAGTATTAGTCCTCCTATTAGCTGTATCCAATGATCTACCACATCTCACTGCATCATTCTTGTCCATCCTATGCCCCTTATAAGGATTACTTCCAGTTTCACCATTTGTCTTATCCTCCTTCCTATCTCCATGATTCATTCCTATTTGTCCCTGCTTCTGTAATTATGAAGGACTCTAGGGAATGACTGAATTAACATGGACTTGCATTTCTTGAGCTTTAGAAAGTCCTTCCTATGCCTCGATCAAACTGTTATTGTATGCCTTGAAACTTCTAATCTCTTCCCTCAAACTCCTCAGTGTATCTTCTAAATCAGGAGTGTATTCTTCTCTTTACTTCCCAAATGACCTTTCCCATTCCATATAATTCACATCAAGCCTATAAGGGGAGTCATATACACTCTACTCAATTATTCTTCTCTTCATCCTTTTCATCTATTATCCTACAACACACCATGTTTTATAAACCAAATAGAAAACATAATCAAAATCATACCTTAATTTACCTTAGGGGAGGTTATCACATCTACACAACTTAGTCTAGATTAGCACAACATATAATAATATCAAGAACATAACTACAATGAAAATAAGCATCATCAATGTGACCAAAATGCAGATAAAAACAAGTTAACGATGATGCATGACTAACCAATGCACATGCATATGAGCACACTAATCAACCAACATCTAACATGCATGTAGCCACAATATTAATTAAATGGAAGACATGCATATAACTATGATGCATATAACAACAATATAAACCTATATGATGATCATTTTTTACCCCTAGATCTAGTTCTACAACCTTTCTTTGATACCAACTTGTAATTCCCCCTCCCAAATTTATCCACTTTTACAAGCTCTACAGGGTAAACATGAGGTAAGTGTCACTATGATATGACCCAATCACCAAGTTCAAGTTATGGAAGTGGGACCTAAAATTGGAACATATACTGAAATTACTCAAAGACTAGTGACCACTAAGGAGTCTGACTGCTAGGCAAACAAATATTGTCTTGTGGAAAAGACAATATCTCCCTAGACTTAATGACTGAATCTAGTAACAAACAAACAAACTAGTAAATCTTTCCCTAGGTCCATTTATATTGAATCATAAGTAGGATTAATGGAATATGAAATCCATACCTTTGAAATGAAATTCCTGACAAAGGTCCTCACTATGCTTTGATGCAGCTTCCCAATGCTTAGAATCCAAAATTGCAAACACAATAACAAACAAAGGGTCATAGGCATATGTGATATAAGTGATTCAGTACCACTTATACTAGTGATCAATGAGACTAGTACCTAATATCATAACCAATGGACAATGAAAGTAAAAATCCAGTATATCAGCTCCATTAGACAATATAGTGAGAAATAAATACTCTTTTGTATTATAATTCAATAAAAATGAAAGGTAAAACCTAGCCTTGACATTCGAAAATATCCTTCCTATAGTCGTTGATCCTCCCTTAAGTGACAAGCTTCCAACCTCAAATTGATAGCATAAGTTTATATAAAAATCCAATCCCTCACCCTCTGGTCTGTAGTGAATTTATAAGACAAGAGGAGAGGGTTATAGATCCTATTTCTAAGAGTCATATCCAACAATATGTGGATTAGGGTTCCATAATGAGAGGGAAGAGATTCACAACCCATGGGATGAGGCCCAAATAGGTAAGGGACCAAGTCCTTCTTCTTGATATAATATTCCCCAAAAGAAAAAATTATAATTTTTTTTTTACCTACATTGAAAGGTTGTCGCACTTTTAAATGCAAACATAGAAGAATATTGTGCAGGCTACAATGACTAGAACTGTGTTTGCACAAATAATTGCTAGGAAAATTGTGACAGTTCTTGAAATAAGGTTTTTAGGCAATGTAATCTAGGATTCTTTTTGTTTTCAAAATGGTTTTGCTTCTAAAATTGTAGGGGATTTCTTTCAATAGGTCATCATATAGTGAGAGATCCAAATTTGCGGTCATTTGCCTAATGGTGACAAAATGACATGTAATAGATTGCCCCCTAAAGTACAAATTCAAAAAAGGTGTTTGAGGAATAAAGCGCTTTATCATGAAAATTTTTGGATTAAATACCAATTGGTTGGAGCATTTTTGGAATTTTGAGGTCTAAAATGGGCCTCCTAAGAAAAATGTACAACCAAAATAAACTTAATAAGGACCAATAGGATTCAATATGATGATGTCAACCATGGGAGATGATTCACCATTTTTAGAGTAAAAAAGTAAAAATATTTAAAAATAATAAAATAATTAAACTACTTTTTCAACTCGTATTTTCAACTTACCTCCCTAAGGTTTTACTCAAATTTTGAGGAGTACTCATTAGATGCAAAATTCAATTCCTCATGCAAGGAATACCCATGTTGAATATTTTCGATGGACCCTGCTATAAGAAAAATGAGAAATACATGAGAAAATGTGATTGCAATCACATTTTTCATGTATTTCTCATTTTTGGTGTAGTAAGGCCCATCAAAAGTATGCAACATGGGTACTCCTTAGATGAGGAATCAAATTTTTTATCCAACAAGTGTTTCTACCCAAAATTTGAGTAAACCCATAGGGAGATAAGTTGAAAAAATAGTTTTTTTTTTTTTTATTTTTTCCCTCTAAAATGTGATGATGTAATTTAATACTATTTTATTATTTCCAGTATTATTTTATAATTTCCTTAGTAGGCCCATTTTATACCTCAAAAATTCCCTAACGAACTTAAACAAACAATCAAGGATTGCAAGACAATATCTTCATTTAATCATTAGTGAGGTAGGAATTCCAATTCTCAGAGTAAAAGTATCTCAAAGAAAATGTATGGAAATGTACCATGCCAATAATAGACTTTGTATGGACACAACCATTAAATATGGATGTATATTTACAATCATAAATATTAAAAAACTCCATGCAACCTGGATGGATGAAACTAGACCCAAAGTCTTGGTCTTCATATCTATCGATTTGTAGTAATAATCTAACCATGCGAGTGAATGTTTCAAATCCGAACAGGGTAGAAACCACCTGATTATTGACCAATGATGTGAATCATTAACAAGTGTGAGAGAAACCACCAATAATGACAATGGTTCCTAAGGTACTCTAGTAATATCTATGGGGTGTAAATAAATGTCCTGAAGTCAAATGCCCATAGAATCATTCGATCGAAGGTCACTAATGAAATCATGTAATTGAAAGTGAGAAATCTCCCATTGAGGCATGCAGGCTCCAAGGTAACAATGGAGGTTTTTAGAACAACTTCCTAGATAATGAACTGATGTCCATAGGAAGTGATCTATCATAGGAGGGCCTATGACATGAAAATCATGTAATGTTTTGAAGGACAAATTTGGGGTGATTTAGGCCTGACATAGGGATGGCCAACACGATTGATGGTGATTATTTTCAAGGTAATTTTGACTAAGGTTGTATTTATTTTGAACATATTGGCGACATGAAATTTCGACTTGGAAACATTTCACTCAAAAAATAATATCAAGAACCATACTGAATATTTTCAATGAGGTATGACCATCTGAGAGGTAAATGTATTTCCCAACATAGACACAAAAGTGAAGAAGTGTCATGTTCAAGAGAGACATACTTCCTTTTCACAATTTATCCACCATTCCTGGAAAGCAACTCTTTACTTTTCTCCAAGCTTGAGGAGGATAACATGTGCTTGTCTTGTAAGCTCATCCTTCGGAGTATTTTTAATGAAACCTAGGAAGGCGTGGTTCAATCTCATCATGATTGATGAGTCCTATATTGTTTATTTTTACGAGTCCAATATAGGGGTAACTCAATTACCTTTCATATTTTAAGAGTTTAAAAAGAGGCGAAAAGAAAACTCATGCAGTTCTTTCAATGTAAAGTTTTAACCAACCTAGAGAAAGTGAAGCTTGATGTTTTTCATGTTTAGGGATTCATGAGAAAAACTTAAGTAAACTCCAAAACGTCCTTTTATGTAAATTTAGTCTCTCAAGCCTGGAAAAGGGTAAAATAATGTAGCAAAAAACTCTTTTAGCCATGATCAACTAAACTATACCTTTTTCGTAACTAATCTACTTGGTTTGTAAAAGGGGTAAACATATACCAGGTAGACATCCTTTCATTTCGTTTTACAAGTTCGAAAGAAACAAGTGTACTCAGAAATTTTCTCACATTTCGAGAGTCAGAAAAGAGCTCAAATATAACTCCAATATTTCTCTTTTTCATAAGTTTAAAGAGCCTGAAAAAGTGATAAAATTATATTGATCACCAAAATGATTTGTTTTCAAAAATAATCCTGTAATTTGCACATCCAGTCTCAAAATCATAATAACGAGTGAAAAATAGTGAAAAAATTTAAAAGTGTTTGAAATTTTAAAGCTATAGGAAAAAATATTATTTTAATAGGCCTAAATTGTTCATAAAAAATCAAAAGTAAATTATATTTACCATTTTCTTTTTTACCATTTCAGAGCTCTTGAATGTGCATTTTCTTCCAAATATTTATGAGAATATTATGATCGATCTAGTGGATTTCGAGTATCGTCTTCTCCAGGTAGGAGATCTTTCCGTTCTCTTGACGTTCATGGTTTTCATTTTGCATTTTTATGGGTTTCTTTTATATTTTTTTTAGTATTTTAAAACTAAAGAGGGTGCTTACAGTTTTCACACTTCTCCTGTATAGGGAGGTGCGCAAGCATTTCTCTCCCAATATGGTACGAGTGTGACTTGCGCACTCTTCCTTGAGAAAATTTACATAAATGCACTCTTCTTATTAATGAAAAATGTGCAAAGTGGCGAAGGAATCCAAATTGATAAAAATGCTCAAAAATTTGTTCCAATCTTTTGATGCTTGTTATCTAACACCATTTCCTCATTCATTGCAGAATTTTTTCTTGTCAAAAATAGAATGGAGAGAGAGACAACATGAAGCCCAAGATATTGAGGCAATGAATGATCTAGAAACAATGCAAGCACTTGGGAATCATAGTTTGGAAATTTTCTTCTTGATTCCAGGCATGAGGGCCCAAATAGATCTGCTAACATGGTTTGTTAGAGCTTGGAATGTCTAGGAATAGTGCTTTGAGATTGGTCATCACAAACTAACCATTGAGGTAGAGAATTTTTTTTTTTGACAGGGATCTCACATTGAGGAACCAATATTTATCTATTCAGTTCTAGTTCAGGCAGTGAACCAACTAATGATTACCTAATGGAGTATTATATCCATGGATCCCAATTAAGGAGTGGAAGAATTTAAATTAAGGACATAATATAAATTACACTGAGGAGCATTGAATTTACCATTTCTCGCTTATGTAGAAGTGGGGTACTTAACCCAGAGACAAAAGAACAAATGCAAATTACATTGAAGTGCATGCAGTCTACCATATTCAATTAGTGTGAAGGGATACTATCCAATTTAAAGGGGCAAGTCACCAGAGCAAAGATACAACAGCTGAAGCACTTTGTATATGGTTCAATTGTAGTATCATTTTCCCTGGAGAGGATCTCCATACTACGCCCACAAGTTTCCATGGATATGACAGGTCTAAGAGATACATGTATGCTATAATGTGTTTTTTTGATGGCTTACCACAGACGTGGTGGCTCAGTGATTAGACCCAATCCTACATTTTTTAGATGGTTGGGCCAACAGCTCCTCATGTTTTAGGATTACCCATACACAGGTGTATATTTTAGAGGTGATCCAAATATCCATCTTCTTGAAGGAATGCAATGGGGTGACACACGTAAAACTGTCAGTTTGGTTTTTTTTGTCATTTTCAATATTTTTTTGTTATATTTTTAAATTTGAGAAAAATGTTAACTATGTAAATACTATGCAGATATGGGACCAATCAAACCAACAAGAATGTTATAAATAGCTAGGTGTAGTGTACAAGCAGTTCCTATTGAGTAGGATCTTGTTGCAATGGAAACTTTAGCTGAGTTTTTGGGGAACCTAGAGAGGTTGCCTCTATATATCCCAGACATTGGGATTGATGACCTTCATGCTCATCATCAAAGGCATACAACATGTGTACTTGGGTGGATTGGTTGTCTTTTACAATGAGTGGCTCATGTTATCATATGCTATCATGAATGTCATGCTTAGTTTCAAGGCATAGAGCTATATTTTGTCTTTTTCGTCTATCTACATATATTTGTATAATAAAGGTGACGTGCCTCATATGTTTTGGAATTTGTTTTTGTAAAAACAATTATTTTTTTTACAGACATTATAATATCTAGAGACTGCTTATATTTACTCAACTTATTTTATATAGTGTTTGAATTAATACCATTTCTTTTTACAAATGTCGCAAATGTTGATTTAACACATAATTTTCCAATGCATCAGTTAATATGTTTAATTGTCTTGGAATGTGATGGTATTCAATGTAACTGAATTCTCTTTCCAGGAGATGGGTCCATAAAAACATCCTTAACATTGAAGAACTTCTAACTGAATAAATATGACTCATGTAATACTCTGAGTTGGGAATCTAATATGATGATTAAATGATGAATACCAAATGAAATAGAATTAGTTAATAGTTCAACAACGATAACGTATTATGCAATACTGTTGATCGTGCAACCAAACCATATCCCATGAAAACTCACTAACTCATCGGTGAGCGAATAGATGGGCCAAGCAGTAGAATAGAGATTCTGAGTATTACGACTAGTGCCATCAATGGACAATGTGAGTGTTATCAACCCAGTGTAACTATTTCAAACCAGCTTATAATTGGAAGTTATCCCTTCCAATATGAGAGGGCTCTCTCAATATTTTTTAAGAATGCAGATGGCTAACTCTGGTTTTCTATTTGATTTTTCAAGTGAAAGAGTGTGAGGACAGCCACCATTGGGCATGGAGTTAGTCAAAGAAAAACTACAATAAAAAACATTGCTTTGTGGAAACTAAGGCATCTTTGGTTTATTAAGGTGGATAAGGACATTCACAGTAATCACAAAAAATTGAAGGAAGTTTGAGCTGTTTGACAAATTTCCAAGTAATCAACAAACTGTGAAAACTAATAACAATAAAGGAACACGACAAGATGGGACATAAACCTGCATGAATCTCAAGTTAAAACAAAATTGCTAAAAACTATATTTTCTATTAATTGAAAACAATACAATAGTGGATCTCATGTCATCGATCCCCTTTGTCAAGTCGAAAATCTACATATTTATAGGGAAGAGATCCTTTTACATAATCTGCCACCTGGGATAGATTCAATCCACAACTATGAGATCTAATCCTATCTGATGAATAAAACTTTGAGCCTTCATAGGGTTTTTTTGTTACAACAGAGTTCGAATACAAAAGGGAGTTGTATGGACTATTACGACAATTTAAAGCTCAACATTGTATTGGTGCAAACTCGAACATCTGGCTTTTCAAACCTAATGTGTTGTTTCTTGATGAAACATGTCGAAAATGCCATTACTGTTCCACTATGTCTCGGCCCTGTTTTCTTGTTGTCTCTTTAATGACCATGTTGTTGGATATTTTCCGAAAAACAACTGTGTTGTCTCACGGAGCGGAAGCGTTCATTGATTTGCGCCATTTATAAATATGGAAATCCCATGGTGGTCTGCGTTTATGAAGGAAAGCAGGAGGTCCAATTCTCTTAGAACTGTTCATGTAGGATGGGCCACATGGAAGCTGGAGATTAAAGGGAATGAATATACTATTAGGATGGGAGCGGATGTTCATGGCTGAGTTGGCGCATTATGGATGGAGGTCAGGAGCTGACATGAAAATTTGGTTAGGATCATTGGTGGGAAGTGATAGGAATAAGGAGCTACGTGGTAGTAGGGGAGTGGAGGTGAAGTGGAAGTGGAGGGTGATGTGAAGCAGAATTGTGGGCTATAGCGGAAGTGGGGAAAACCACTTTTGGAGTGGGGTTGGAGCAGTTTTTGGTATTACAGGGGGGCATCTAAAATCACAAAGGAAGGACACGTAGTTGCGGGGAAACCACTTTTAGGACCCCCCCCTCGTCGCTAAAGAGAAACATATTGAGGGGGTTCGAAAAGGCTTTAGAGTCATCAGATGGAACGCTGATGGTGAATGGGAGTGGCGAAATTTGTGGTGTTTAACCATGGGTGGACCCAAGGACTTATTGGTTGAGGAGTGATATCAGTGGAGGAGTGCATCGGTAGATTGGAAGGGTTTTGCGATATTAGCGGATCAAAAGGGTTTTGTGATATCAGAGGAGGAGTGTTGACGGGTTTATATGATATCACAATTGGAGGGAAATACTTGTGATTTGTGATATTGCAATCACAAGTGGAGGAGGAACATGAGTAGATATGGCTTCAGAAAAGGGAATGGGCTGATTTTGATATAGATTATGGGTCCCAACCTTTAAAAGGACTGTGACATGCTTATTAATGTTATGAAGTATTTCAAAGGGGAATGTGGAATTGTGGCTAGGGTTGGAATGGGTGAATGTGGTTAGTGTAGGAATGGGAAACAAGACTAGAGTAGGAATGGGAAACACGATTAGAGTAGGAATGGGTGAAATGGGATGAGAATATGGGAATTTCTCCAAAAAAAATAGAATGGGCATGTTCTTCCTCAATCTCCAAATATAAAGCACATCAACCTCTTTCAGAAAAACAACAAATAGATGAAAATATCAGTTGTGGAAAACCTTAACTAATAAGACTAAAATTTATTTTAGTGAGTTATCATCGATAACATTGGCTCCAATGGGGATGTTGTGCCCCTGTGGTGCAGCAAAGAACTAGTAGATGAGTTTCCTGGCCATTGGGTTGATCCCAATATGAAGACTACATCAAGTCCATTTCACCAAACTGAAAACAAAAATGTAACATGTAATCTAAACCTGAAGGAAATGCTTTCCCAACAAGCTCATTTATGTCCCATCTGAAAATCCACTTGCTTAATTCATGCAATATAAAATCTCCAGTATAAGGTCCAAACAAAGAGCTGATCCAACACCTAGGCTTCTTGACTATGTTTGAATAAAATTAGTAGTGGATCATATATAGAAACTCAAAATAAAAACTTGCGGTAGAACTTATCTTTAAAATATTTAAGCTATTGATCTGCAAGCAGTGGAGTCACCATGAAACTTTGATCTTCAATATTCTTTAAGAGTGGAGTCGCCAGGGTAATATTACAACCTTTAGAACTTATGATTCTTTGTTACCCTCAGGAATCAAAAAGAAGAGACTCGAAGAGAATCCCATAAAAAGGAGCTTTTCGACTCCCGGCAGATGCACCAAAATGTTATCACTGAGTTGGAGCAGGTTGGGTTGTGTCAACCTTTCAATCCGGTGTAACTATTTCAAACCAGGTTTTAATTGGAAGTTAAACATTCCAATCTAAGAGGGATCTCTCAATATTTTTTAAGAATGTAGATGGCTAACTCTGGTTTTCTATTTGATTTTTCAGGTGAAAGAGCGTGAGAGAAACCACCATTGGGCATGGAGTTAGTCAAAGAAAAGCAACAATAAATAACATTGTTTTATGGAATATGAGGCATCTTTGGTTTACTAAGGTGGATAAGGACACTCACAGTAATCACAATAAATTGAAGCAAGTTGGAGTAGTTTGAAATATTTCCAAGTAATCAACAAACTGTGAAAACTAATAACAACAAAGGAACATGACATGATGGGACTAAAACAGGAATAAATCTCAGGTTAAAACAAAATTGCTACAAATTATATTTTCTATTAATTGAACACAATACAACAGTGGTTCTCCCATCACTGATCCCCTTTCTAGAGTCAAAAATCTACATATTTATAGGGAAGAGATCCCTTTACATAATCTTCCAACAAGGCTAGATTCAATCCTCAACTATCAGATCTAATCATCTCTAATTAATAAAACTTTGAGCCTTCTTATTGATTTTTTGTTACAACAGAGCTCAAACAAAAAAGGAGTCATATGGACTGTTACGATAATTTAAAGCTGAACACTATATTGGTGGAAACTCGAACATTTGGCTCTTTGAATCTGTTGTGTTGTTTGTTGTTGAAACATGTTGCAAATGCCATTACTATTCCAGTATGTCTCGGCCATGTTTCCTTGTTGTCTCTTTAATGACCATGTTGTTGAATATTTGCCAAAAATCACCTGCGCTATCTCATGGAGTGGAAGTGTTCATTGATCTGAGCCATTGATCAATCTGTAAATCCCATGGTGGTGTATGTTTATGAATCAGGAAGGCCACGTTTCTCACAACTGTTCATGCAGGATGGGCCACATGGCAGTTGGGGATTGGAGGGAATGAATATACTATCAGGACAGGAGTGGATGTCCATGGCTACGTTGGCGCATTGTGGATGGAGGCCAGGTGCTGACGTGAAGATGGGGTTAGGATCATTGGTGGGAAGTGATAGGTAGAAGGATATACGTAGCAGTAGGGGAGTGGAGATGAAGTGGAAGTGGAGGGTGACATGAAGCACAATTGTGGGTTATAGCTGGAGCGGGAAAAATCACTTTTAGAGGGGGTCAGACCAATTTATGGTATTAGAGGGGAGGGTCCGAAATCACAAGGGAAGGACACGTAGTAGCAGGAAAATCACTTTCTAGAAACCCCCCTCATCATTAAAGAGAAACATAGCAGGGGGATTCAAATAGGTTTTAGAGCCGTCAGATGGAAAGCTAATGATGATCTAGAGTGGGGAAATGTATGTTGTTTAATAATGGGTGGACACTGGGAATTATCAATTATGGAGTGAAATCGACGGAGGAGCGATATCAACAAATCAGAAAGGTTTTATGATATTGGTAGATTGAAAGGGTTTTGCGATATTGATAGAAAGAAAGGGTTTTGAAATATCAGCGAAGGAGTGGTGACGGGTTTATGTGATATTGCAATCAGAGGGAAAGACTTGCGATTGCGATATCGCAATTGCAAGTGGAGGAGGAACACAAGAGGATATGGTTTCACAAAAGGGAAAGGGCCGATTGTGATATATACTGTGGGTCCCAGCCTTTAAAAGGATTATGACATGATTATTAATGTTATAAAGTATTTCAAAGGGGAATGTGGAAATGTGGCTCGAGTTGGAATGGGTGAATGCAGTTAGAGTAGGAATGGGAAACACAACTAGAGTATGAATATGATACACGACTGGAGTAGGAATGGGTGAAATTGGATGAGAATATGGGAATATGGGAATTTATCCAAAACAAAGAGAATGGACCTATTCTTCCTCCTTAATCTCCAAATATAAAGCACAACAATCGCTTTCACAAAAAACGCGGGCACATGAAAAGATCAGTGGTGGAAAACCTTAACTAATAAAACTAAAATTTATTTTAGTAAGTTATCATGGATAAAAGTAAGCTTGAAGAAGGGTCTACATCTATAAATCAAGTGTAACACAAGCTAAGTAGGAGAATAGAAGGATGTTGTAAAAGAGAAATACAATTTCCACACATGTAAAAATGATAAAACAATATAAAATTTACTCATGCAGTAACCTAAGCATAATACGTTTTCATAGTCAACTAACTCATAAGAATATTTTGCAAGCACACATTTTACAATGTAGTGATCATGCCACATAGGTTAGAACCTACCATCTCCTAAATCATTATATTCTTGATCGTAACCATGACCAAGTCACCTTATAAGAACACACAAGGATTTACGTTTTGGTCAAAATATTCCTTAAAAAGCTTATTATGAGCATCGCTAGATAATGTGGCATCACAACAAGTTTCATCTAAATGTGCCAACTATAGAAAATGTTCCTCCTCTGCAGAAGTAGCAGCAAGTAGTTTGATTTCTATATTTAGTGATAGAATTTCACATTCAATAGGTAATACTCCTTCCATACCATAAACTTATGGAAATGGTGTAGATATTGTTATATATTGTTGAGGTGTGATATGCCCACAATGATGAGAAAATCATTAGATTCCAAGTTTGCTTATGGATCCCTATCATTCATTGAATCATAGTGGTCAAAAAATTATTCATGACTTCTCGCTGGCCATTGGCTTGCGGGTATTAGGGAATCGAGCTATCATGATGTAAGACCAACTTTGGTAAGTTCAGTCATCATAAAGTTTCAAAAATGAATTCCATGTTCAATGAAAATGGCCTATGGTACATCGAACAAAGAAATCACATGATTAAATAAGAAAAGAGCAGTGATTTCACCATGATACCTAAATGCAGGCATCACCTCAACTCATTTTGTAAACTAATCCACAGCTAGGATAATATACGCATGCCCCCCATTTGAGTGAGGGTTACATGTAATGAAATCGATGCCCCATTTTGCAAAGGGACTGACAATGATTATTGGGTTAGGAATGGTAGGAGGTGGACACATTTTGCGATGACATATTTTAAAATTATGACATTTCTGGGCCACAACAATGCAATCTTTAAACATATAAGGCTAGAAAGTGCACAAGAGTTTTTAAGCAGCGGAAAACCCTGACTTATGACCACCACATGATCCAAAGTGATAATCATTTAATACTTTTTATATTCTTCATTTGTTAAACATATCTGGAAAATTGAATCGGCATCATGATGATAAAGTATATCGCCAACAATAATGTATTTTTAGGATTACTACCAAATACGATGATGATCAGTTCTAGATAAGTTTGGCTAAAAAGTTTGAGTTCAGAGATAAACAATAATATCTACATACCAAGGATCTAGTGTAATCATAAGAAAGAGAGATTCACCTTGGAGAGAATACTTTGCCACTGTTTCTGTCTCAAAATAGGGAAAATAACAAATAAGCTCAACAAACACTAGTGATTTATTTGACTTGGATTTAAGATATTCTAAGTCAAATTCCTGTAGGATAACAATCCATTTGGAATGTTTCCCTCCAGGAAATTGTCTAGTAAGGATATAAACCATGGGGTTAAAATATGAAACCATTATTATTTTGCACAATTGAATATAATGATGAAATCTCTGGACAAATTGCACAACTCCGGGGGTCAATTTCTCCACATGTGCATATTTTATTTTAGAATTGGTAATATTCGTACTCTAGTGAACAACATGTTCATTGTTTAATTTATCCTCTTGGAATAATAACATACCAATGGAAACTCCTAATGCAGCTAAATACAGAAAAGAAAACCTGGTGATAAATTAGGTAGATGCAATAAAGTTGTGTGAGCCAACACGTGTATAAGTGTATCAAAATCCTTTTGAGTAGTTTCATCCCAAATGAAAGGGATGGACTTTTTCAATAGTTGGGTGAAACCTTAAGTTAGATCTACATAATTTGGAATGAATCATTGCAAAAGGTTTCTTCCCCCCTACAAACTTTGGAGTTGGCATAAAATGGAAGGAGGAGGAAAATTCAAAATAGCCTCTACCTTGATGTGCTCAACACGGATTCCTTCTTTAGACATGAAAAATCCCAGTAAACGAATATATGTGACACAAAAAACACATTTATGTGGGTTTAAGCATATATCTAATCATAGGTGCATTGGATGATCTTGATGTTTTAATTACGAATGTTCTTGTAGATCATCTTAGTATGGTTATACAATATGCTTAATGTCATGAAAGACATAAGACATAGCCCATTGAAAAGTATCACTAGCATTCTTTAGCCCAATTGGAAGCTTTCGATAGGAAAAAGTTCCCCATGAACAAATGAATCTAATTTTATGTTGATACATAGGGAGTAGGTTAATTTCATAGTAACCAGAAAATCCGTCCATAAAAGAAAATATTTTGTTTCCAATACAATCATCAATTATTTAGTCAATGTAAGGTGTACGATGGTTATCTTTAGGACAAGCTTTATTAATATTTCTGTAATCGACACATATGTATATTTTCCCTTGCCTCTTGTTAATAGGAATGATGTTCAAAACCCAATTGTTCTGTAGGTTTTAACCTCGTACAGAAATTACCTGTATACGAATTCTAAAACATAGAAAATAAAAAATGCGAGAGCATAACACATAAAACACATATACACAAAGATTTCCCCTAGATCCAAAAACTGGGACTACCAGCTTGATTTTTCATTGTGTTCCTTTCAATGTTACAATACATATTTATACATGTTGAAGCATCCAATACCATGGACTGAAAAACCGTCGCGTCCAATACCATGGACGAAAAACCATCGCGTCTAATCACATGGACCAAAAACCATCACGTCCAAAAAACATGTGCAAAAGTCATGCACAAAACCATAGGTGGGTCCGCCCAACCTAACATAGGGTCGAAAACGAAAATTTTCTGGACCGCATAAAGTGGGGTTATGGGTGCCATTAAAACCCCCTATTAACTACATGGAAAGAATATAACACAACCCAACATTCTCCCACTTGTTGTTTTCTTTCCACAGTGGGCCACAAGAGAAATTAGTCATTTTCCCAGCCCTGAAATGCCCATTGTCTCTCTACACCAAGAGAACTTCTCAGAGCTCACAGATTTTTTCAATGCATTTGCAGTATTCTCCAAAGTGTCCACCTTTACGAACAACACCTTTTTGTCTTCTATCACATCCCTCACAAAGTGATACTGAACATCAATGTGCTTTGTCTTTGAATGATATGCAGGGTTCTTTGCCAAGAAAATTGCACTCTGGCTGTCACAGTCTATCCTTATAGCTTCCTATACTAACCCCATACTTGAACACAATCTCTGCAACCAAACTACTTCCTTGCTTGCATGAGTGGCTGCCATGTATTCTGCCTCTGTAGTTGATAGTGCCACTACAGATTGTTTCTTACTCATCCAACTGACTGCACCTCCAAATAGGTTGAACACATACCCACTTGTAGATCTTCTCTGATCTAGATCTCCAACCAAGTCTGCATCAAAAAAGCCACCAATATCCAACACTCTGTCCAATCCTAGTCTTCCTTGGTAGCACAGACCATAATCACTAGTGCAACGCAAATACCTGAAAACCCGCTTCACTGCTATCCAATGCTCCTTTCCTGGTTATGACATAAACCTACTCAATACTCCCACTGCATGTGCAATGTCTGGTCTAGTACAGACCATCGCATACATCAGGCTACCGACTGCACTTTCATATGGAACACAGGACATTTCCTCTTCCTCTTCTTGTGTCTTGGGACATTGTTCAGTAGATAACCTCACACCTACAAGAATAGGAACTTACACCTGTTTATTATCCTGCATATTAAACCTTTGCAGTATTGTCTCGACATACTTCCTCTGGTTTAACTAGAGCTTCCTCTTTTCCCAATCTCTTTTAATTTCCATGCCCAAAATATAGTTTGCAGCACCAAGATCTTTCATGTTGAATTTGGAGGACAATTGGGTCTTCAAATCCTGGATAATTTCTTTGTCATTTCCAACCAGCAACATATCATCCACATACAAGGCCAGATAAATAACACGGTCACCAATTAATTTAAAATACACACAGTGATCTGCTTTGTTTCTGTTGAAGCCAAGTCCCCGTATAAATGTATCAAATTTCTGACACCACGTCTTTGGTGACTGTTTTAACCCATACAGAGACTTCTTTAACTTGCATACTAGTTCTTTCTTACCCCTCGTTGCAAAGCCTTCAGGTTGCTTCATGTAGATTTCCTCTTCTAGATCCCTGTGAAGGAATGATGTCTTCACATCCATCTATTCTACCTCAAAATCAAAAGCAGCAACAACAAATAAAAGTAATCTAATAGAAGTTACCTTGGCAACAGGAGAAAAAATACCACCAAAATCAATTCCCGGCACCTGGGAATAACCTTTTGCTACCAACTGAGCTTTGTATTTCTCCACCTTTCCTTCTACATTTGTCTTCTTTTTGAACACCCATTTGCTGCCAATGGGTTTCCTTCCAGCCGGCAACTCCACTAGATCCCAAGCCTCATTTTTGTGCAAAGATGCCATTTCATTAACCATGGCCTCTTTCTAGAGTTTTCCATCCTCTGAATCCACTGCTTCCTTCATAGTTCTGGGATCATCATCAGTAACAGACAAAGCAAAATTTGAACAGAAATCAAATGGACTATACCTTTCTGGCTGCCTTCTTTCTCGAACTGATCTTCTCACGGCCGGAGTTTGTGGCTCTTCATCTTCTGATTCCTCCTCTGTTGTAGAGTCTCATTCTTCCTCATTTAGCTCAAACTCTATCTTCTCAGGTTCCTTTCGTTGGACTTCATTTTTAATAGCATCTTTCACCTCTTTGAACACCACATCTTGGTTGTACACAACCTTCTGTGTGACTAGGTTCCAAAGCTTATAACCCTTTAAACCATCCTTATACCCAATAAAGATGCGCTTTTCAGATTTACTATCCAACTTGGTTCATTTCTCCTTTGGAACTTGTACATATGCATCACATCCAAATACCCTCAGATGTGAAAGAGAGGGTTTCTTTCCAGTCCATAACTCTTGTGGAGTCTTATCCTCCAATGCTGATGAAGGTGACCTATTGACCAGGTAACATGCAATATCCATCGCCTCTTCCCAGAATTCCTATCCTAACCCAACACCACTGCGCATGCTTCTTTCCCTTTCCATCGGCGTCTTATTCATTCTTTTTGCAACTCCATTTTGCTGAGGTGTGTATGGAGTATTTTTCTGTCGTGTTATACCACACTTCTTACAGAATTCTTCAAATTCCTTACTGCAAAACTCTCCACCATTATCTGTCCTCAGAATCTTTATCTTCTTCTCTATCTGGTTTTCCACCAGAGCCTTAAATTTTTTAAACCTTTCAAAGACTTCAGATTTCTTCTTAAGGAAATATATCCATGTATTCCTTGAGAAGTCATCTATTAATGATACATAGTACATAGACTTACCCAGTGATGGGACCTTCACAGGTCCAAACACATCATTGTGCACAAGTTCTAATATCTGTTTCGCCCTCTTACTACCATAGGGAAAACTCACTCGATTCTGCTTCCAATATACACAATTTTCAAAAAAATAAAAATCCAGAGAGCTATTACTCATACCTTCTACCATACCTTTACCATGAAGTATCCGAAGGCCCTTTTCTCCAATATGTCCAAGCCTTTGATGCCACAGCATGGTATTCTCTCCAAAGACCACTAGATTTTCTGCTCCACTTTCAGGAACCACACAACTATTGCACCCATCAATAACAGTGCTACCTTGCAGCTTGTACATAGTTCCAATCCGAACTCCTCGCATCAATACTAGTTCTCCTCAAACCATCTTGCAGGTATCCTTCTCGAACACTGTTTTTACACCTGCATCATCCAGCTTGCTAACAAAAATCAGATTTCTGTCTAATGCAAGAATATTTAGAACACCTGGAAGCGTTCTAACTCTTCCACCTTGCAACTTCAATGTTACTTTTCCGCGATCAATGATTCTAGCCTTCCTGTCATCCCCCAAGAAGACATCACCACCATCATATTTCTGATGCTCGTAGAACCAATCTCTATGGGGAGTGAAGTGAAAGGATGCACCTGAGTCAATCAACCATGCCTCATGATCTACATGTGTAGTTGAAGAAGCCAAGTACACATCCCCACCTTCATCTGAGGTGGTTTTCACCTTTGCAGAAGGAGCCTCATCAGATCCCTTTCCTTTGTCAGGAGCTTTAGATTTACAGTCCCTTTTATAGTGCCCTTCCTTTCCACATTTCCAGCACACCACCATTACAGGTTTTCTTGGAGATTTAGATCTCCCTTTAGATTTAGATCTCCCACTCGATGACTTATTTTTGTTTCTGTTCTAGAACCGTCCTCTTACAGACAAGGCATAACCATTTTGGATCTCCATATTTTTCCATCTCATCTCCTCCGTCAGCAAGGCTGAGACAATTTCATCAAATTGCAAGGAAGTTGCATTGCTATCTATTGCAATAACTAGACTATCCCACAAATCTGGTAGAGAACAAAACAAACTGATGCACTTATCTTCATCTGAAATTTTTATATCAACAGATGCTAACTGACTTACCACAGTATTAAAAGCGTTCAGATGCTCTGTCACCGAGTCTCCATCTTTCATCCTCAGGTTATACAGCTTTTTCCACAGTAACAGTTTATTCACTAGAGACTTAGATTGGTACAAAGTCCCTAACTTGTCCCACAAAGCCTTCACCGTAGCTTCCCCTGATATGTTCAGCAATACTAAATCTAAGACACACAATCGTATTGTGATCTTTGCCTTCCGATCCACATTCTTCCATTCTTCATTGGACACTTCCATTGGTTTAGTACCTGTATCTACAGCGATCCATTGATCTTTATCCACCAACAGATTCTCCATCTTGAGTTTCCACAACTCAAAACTCTGACCATTAAATTTGTCGATCTCTATCTTTCCACTACTCGCCATCTTCTTTCACCACTAGAATCGATCTCGCAGATCTCCGACTGAACAGGGTCTACCACAGGCTCGAGCGAAACCCCTCAGCAACAAAGGCATCCCCTTGAAGCCAAATCTGCTCTGATACCAAATGTAGGTTTTAATCCTGTACAGAAATTACCTACATACAAATTCTAAAACACAGAAAATTAACAATGCGAGAGCATAACACATAAAACACATATACAAAAAGATTTCCCCTGGATCCCAAAAATGAGACTACCAACTTGATTTTTCATTATGTTCCTTTCAATGTTACAATACATATTTATACATGCCGAAGCATCCAATACCATGGACCGAAAACCATCGCGTCCACAAAACATGTGCGAAAATCATGCAAAAAACCATAGGTGGGTCCGCCCAACCTAACATAGGGTCAAAAACCAAAATTTTTCGGGGCACTGCCGTGGACCCCATAAAGTGGGGTTACAGGTGCCCTTCAAACTGCCTGTTAACTACATGGAAAGAATATAACACAACCCAACATGGTCAAGGGAAAAAGATAAATAAAACCAACTTTAAGAAGTTTTTAAACTTTAGCTTTGATAGCAGAAGCTTTTCTAGGATGCACTAGATGTTATCTGTATCTGATAGGCTTAGCATCCGGGTAGGTCTTGATTTCAAGAATTACAATACTTAGGTCGATTCTGATCATTTACTTGATTTCACGAAATTCTTGGAATAGGGCCTTATAAGTCTAAATTTCATCAAGTGAGTGTCAGGCACCTATACAAATGTTCTCTGTAATTCTAGGTTTCACCGAGATATTAAGCAGAATTGTTGTAGATATATTCCCTAAGTTCTTTTCAAATTTAGACTCAAAAATTGATATAGGGAACTCAAGGTCATCTACAATCTCACATGAAAACATTGTAGAAAAGTTGTTCTCAATCTTTTTGAGGTTGGGAAGAAAAGAAGAATGATGATGATAATTGTCCCAAGGCATTTAATCTAAATTCATAATATCCATTGTACTCTTGTCTGTTGGAAATATGTTATCGAAAGGGTCAGAGAATGATATAGGTTCCAACCAAGATGATTAATAATACTCATTGATGATCACATTCACTCGATCAATTTCATTAAGAATGGGTTTTGCAAATTACTGAACAACCTGATAAGCTAGTTCCAATGGGCCTAGAGGCATTTGGTCATTGTAAGTGCTCAATTAAGATTATGTAGTCACGATCCAAGGATCATATGATTCTAAAGTGCTTGGTGAAATCATATTAACCTAGGAAATAGTAAAATGATTGATGGGTGGAGGGAGTGGAAAAGTTCCCATCAATGTTGAATCCTTAAGTAAACTGATTATTTGTGCCTCTTTTTGTCCCCAATTTTACCACTTATCACCTCCATTTTTTCCCACTTTTGTCAAAGGAAGTACCCCTTCACCTACATTTCCATCACCATCACTGTCCTAAACACTGCTAAAACCCTCACATGAGGTAAATGCATTAAATTAGTGTTATTTTGCTATTTTTGGTTAAGTTTGAGTTATATTCCTAATAAGCTCACTAATCATTATCGGTTAAGTGTGAATATTTGTAGCAGTATGGACAGGTCATCTAAAGATGGAGGGAATGCTTATCAACAGCCTTGGTTTGTCATTTCCGTACTCAACAGCTCAATCCATCATCTGTACTCAAAATTGTGGAGGCCTAGTAGACTCTTTCCATGACTTCATACTTCTAGAAGATCGAACACGACAGCTGAAGATTTGGACCGAGCCCGAGCTCGATGTTTTACACAACGAAGATTCTCCATATCCTCATCGAAACAGGACCATGCTAATGTTGGCATTTGTTGGAACCCATTGTACCAAGGAGAGCAAAATCGTTCAAGAAATCAGATCTCAAGTTTGATTTAGTAAATTCATTGAGTTTTACATGTATGGTTTTATTTCCACTTTGAATGCGAATCATTGGCTATAAAGGCCAGTACTGTAATGAATTAGATTTAGTTATTTGTGCAAGCTATTAAGTTATCATGTTACTATTCAGACATCATTATTTGTAATTCAAGAATCTGTTTTGGTTAATACCATGGTTATAATTTGAGCCAAATTGTTCCGAGTTATGGTTTATTGTGAGTCCTTAATTTTAATGTTTTAAATATTTCTTTTACTGCAAGTCGTTTAAATCTTACCCAGGTGTGGCAGGGCCCACCATCATTTGGGAACAAGATTCACTATTAGTTCAGTGGTGCACCATTGTACGATAGTTCATTACATTCATTTTCTATCTAGTTATTGTGTGAATTCACCAAGGTTTCTTGTGAAAATGTGTGAGATATTCCATTTGGTTTTGGATTGATCATAATCATTACAACATTGCATTCATTGATAGATAACAATATCAAGAATTCTTAGTGCATAAACTGCCATTTGTCATATAGACTATGCATAAATCTTCAACACAGAGCTATGCTCTGTTCCTCATAAAACAGTGAGTTCACTTTAATTACCATCAAACTATTCTTTGATCAGAACGCGACTTGAATTATAAGAATTGCATGCACTATTTCATAGGACATTTTGAGGATTTTGAAAGAATTTCTTCTTGAATGCATCAAATAGTTAACTTAGGATCTGTTTGATGAATGGTATGAGTGTGAGTGTGGATTTCCTTGTGTATAATTGAGAGATTGATTTATGGTATGAGGTTTTGATTGTGTTTTCAAACGAATTCTAGTTGAGTAGCAATAGGTATTGTGTTTTCCATTTCCACAATTTGAATTGTTTGATTCGTTTCAGGCATTATGATTTAGTTTTTACAGTGTGGTTTATTTTAAATCATTTCCTTCGAGAGCATTGATTTGAGTTATTAAATTATCATAGGATAATTTAGATCCATTCTCACATAACAGAATAAGATTAATTTTCATTACAGTACCGTAGTATAAAGATTGGTTTAAAGCATTGAATTGTGTGGTTTATATTCCTAGAATGATTTGATTCTTCATATTGCTTTGAGTTGTTTGAAGATAGTTACTTCTAGTATAGATTAGATTTCCATTTTAAATACAATAGAATGGGATTTGATTTTATACCAGCAAGTTTAGACAACTCTGCCAAATATTTCATTTTTGTAGAATCAATCTCTATAGTAATTCAATGGCAGGTTTGGAAGGTGTTTCATTTCCAAGTTAAAGCAGTTTGGTTTGAATGGATTGAAGCTAACATATTAGGATTCGATATTAGATTTACAATTTAGCCTCCTTATAATATTTTGTTACAAGTGAAAATATGCTTAGTCTCTTTAATAGCTAGAAGTTTATATCCTCATTTAATATTTGTAGTTGGAGTGAATTTCATTGAGCCTTTGGTTTCAGTAAGATTGCCTTTCGATTGCAGAGAATTAAAATAAGGAAAAGAGTGGATTGAGTTAAGTAGATTTATTTCAGATTTCTTATGTTTTCTAAGAATGAGATGAGTGCAAGTTTTCTTTGTTAGTATTGTTTCTTTTCCATCATTCTCTACTTAACGACCAAAGGAAAATTACATACTCTAAATTTAATCTTGAACCAAAAATGTAGTACAACTCGTGCTTACGAGTTCTAGTTGGAAATTAAATATCAAGAGATTTAATCACTAATTAAAAATCTCAACACCGACTCAAACATTCTCATAATAACTAGTCGTTTTCCCCACAAACGGTACACTAGAAGTGGAATTTGGATCAGAAGTGTAAAAGGTTATTTGTTCTACTTTAACTATCCTCCCTTGATGAGGGAATAGTATTAATAAAAAAAGTGACAGGACCACTGCATATATTGCATAAGTCCAACTTCAACGTAGTAAAAGATCATAATCAAGTTGAGCATCAACAACTTCTACTTCGATAGCAATTGCTTTGCCCTCTAAATAGACTGGTAGATTATTCAAAACACCATAAGTTTGAAATCCTCTTCCATCAAAATCTTTGAGAGTCGTAGGTGATTGATTGCTTTTTGAAGAGCCCAAAGCTTTCAAACAAGCAATAGACATAATTCAACTAGAAGCTCATGTTAGGGTCTTATAATTTATAGGATCATAAGGTGACTAAATATTTTCTCTCAGTCATAAGAAATTGTAAATAATATGTCATTTTGCAAATGATTTCCCAAAAACAATATATAAATAAAAATAAAAATAAAATGAAAAGAGGGTATGTAAAATAATAAAAGAATAAGGATGAAAAGAACCCCATCAAAAAGAAAAAATATTTATCAAAGTGCTGCAAATTTAATTGCCACTACTAGAAAAATAATGTGTTATGATGAATAAAGCATGATGTCGTGTGCAATTTGTTCTAAATGCCACAACCACTAGTTTGTGTTTTGATCATATAGTGTAATCATGGCCAAACAATTTAAAGTTAGAAAAATTGTTTAATCTTGGCTAAAATAGTTAGGTAGGTGAATAAATTCGGCCCAACAATGTAAATGGGATCAATGATGTAAAAATATGTCAGGATTAGATTTAATAATTCCCTTTCAGAGGAAAAATAATAGCCATGGTTAGCACTTTTAAATGCACCCGTGGTTAGTTAGAGTGAATTTTTAGTCTAAGAATAAACATTTGAGTGAAAAAGGCCTAACAAATGATCATTTAGGTGGGTTAGCCGAAGTGGAACCCCTAAAGATTTATTCTAAGTCTTAAACCCATTTGTAATGCACATAAATAAAAATGCAAAAGTTTAAAGTGCGCACATGTCACTACCTCTGATCACTCCTCATCTTAGATTGATGCCGAGCAAGCATTTTCGACCCCCCTTCCCTTCCAAACTTTATTGGTGGAGGGGAGGTCTGAAAAGTTCTCTGACCAACACAGCTTCCCCTACGATGTGTCATTTCCATGTTCTTTCAGAACCCCCCCTCTCATATGTCATTCTATCCTGCTCCCCCCCCTCGAAAATAATTTTTAACCATTGGGCCCGTCTCCATGCGCCTGTTTTTATTCCTTCACACCCTTCCCCTTCATATTTTGAATACCACCATACCCCCTTTTGAAAACTGCCAATCTACGTCATCTCCCGCCAACGTGTCCCTGTTGGAAATAATACTGAGAGGGCGGGGATGAATCAGTATTATCAGATCAATAATACTTTTCAAATTTCATGCTCAGAAACATATACGCTACTTCAGTTAAGTGAACCTGCGTGTACACGCTACTGTGTCTAAAGCAACTAGCGTATATCCAGAAATCTTATGATTCAGTTAGCTTATCTTCAGTAAATGCGTCAGAACATTATTAACCACATTGACAGTAAACAGGTGCAGTATAACAGAACAGATCATCACATAAAAGCCACACACATGAACACCATGATATAAGGTGGAAACCCAATGTGGGTGAAAACCACCTGCTGCAATTCGTCTCTTTCTTCTTTATTAAGAAACTTCTTTTACAATGTACTGGTGCAGTCCTTTACCAGCACGCAGGCTACAACCCTCTCTCATCTTCCAACTATTTCTGGAAGGGAGCTACAACCCCCTCAGCTCTTGTACTAGCCGATCCATTTACTAGTACGTAGGTGCTGACCCTACAGAAGGCTACAACCTTCTTTCCTACGGGGACCACGTTTCATCAATTTTCAGACTGGATCCATGAGTACAAAACAAACACTGCTGCAATACAATCATCAACTTATACTTGCATCATAATTCACTAAATCACCCAATACTGAATCACTGAAACCCTGTCATCAATAACACAGAACACAAACCAGAGCCCAGAACTCTGCAACAACCACCAGAATCAACAGCAACCTGAAATATCAAATCTTATTATGCATACGCTACTTCGCTATACCAAAACCGCGTGTATACGCGCTTTCTCCGCGTGCAGATCTAGAAATAATTACTTATACCTTCGCTGTCAGATCCGACCCTTGCCAAGCGTCCCGAACAGATAACCAGTAATACCAGATCTTCTCACTTCATCAGACACACCTTGCTTTCACACCTTTGCCTAATGATCTTCTCCTTATACAGCCTTAGGCACTTCACAATACCACGGACCAAAACCATAGTAACACAATACCATCAACTTCAAAACTAGGGATCGACACCCCCGTCGAGACACCATGGTCCAAAACCATAGGCACAACTTCCAAGGACTAACCGCCATGGACCAAAGGTACTTTTCACATGTACGCGCTTTTACTGAAGCCAACCTGCGTGTACACGCTGGTTTTCCTTAATGAACTTGCGTATATCTCTTTCTTGTCCTGCTATACTGAGATCTGTCCAATGATCAAGTTGCCATCACTTGTACCTGTCTCTGAGTGAGTTTCCATCAAGGAAAACACTTGTATCATAATGCCAACAATCTCCCCCTTTGGACTTGATGGCAACCACCACACCAAGTCACTCTCCCCCTTTGACATCAAGGGCAAAGGGGGGACCAAGATATTCTCTTCTTTGGTATACCTTTTGTTGTCCATACTCCCCCTGAGTACATGCTGAAGTTTCTGATTTGGCTCCCCTTTGTATATGCCAAGTTGTATCAATCCATCCATGCTCGCCTTGAGCAGATGCAGGTTCTAAGACCAGCAATAATTATCATTTATCATATATGATCTGTACCATACGCATAAGCCTGCAATACCATTCCTTTGATCAAACAATAAGATGTATCATTTAGTTTCATCAGAAACCATAATGCCAACAATGAATTTGAAGTATATGCTCCCCCTGAGCATGAGCCAACCATGACTGAACCATTTCCTGAGTCTGTTTTTCTGCCCTTTATGCTCCCCCTGAGCCCGAGCCAACCATGACTGAACCATTTCCTAGGTCTGTTCTGTTGCCCTTTCTACATATACGTGACTTTGCAGCCTGTAACTCGCGTATATACCCGACTTGTCTTCATTATATCAGCGTATGCAAGATGGAATAATGAAATTCATCACTTTCAGATTCCCCTGTGTCTGTTATGTCAGCTGACTGAGTTATGCCACACCTTTTTGTCTCTAATTCTGTCTTCTTCAATTCCTAGAACTGTGATGATGTATGGTCCTCTTATTTTGAATTTTGAAATCTGCTCCTGCATTCCCTTGCTTTATGCCCATATTTGTTGCATGTATAACATCTTACATATTTCACATTCCTTCTATTGCAATCAATTGCTTTGTGTCCATATTCATTACAGGCAAAGCAATATCCTCTGAAATACTTGGGATGTGATGGTCTTTTGTAATGGTCTTGAACCATTCTACTTCTACATCTGGCTACAACATGTCCAAGATTATGACATACATAACATTCAACATTATTCAGAGGAGGAAATAATCGTCTATCACTTCCATAGTTAGGAGTAAAGGATCTTTCTTGAGGAATTTCTTTCCTTGGTTGTTCCTTATTGAGCATTTCAGATTTCTCATTAGAGTTTCTTGCCTCACCTTGTGAACTAGATTCACCTTCAACATATTCATGAAAACCAAGACCAGTTTTGATAGCAGGAGACCTTTGACTATTAAGAATATCGTCCAAGACTTTAGTACTATCTTGAAATCGTAAAAGCTTATCCTTTTCTTCTAATTTACCTTTCAAGATATTTACCTCAACTTGATGTTGTTCTTCCTTTTTCAGATACTGATTCCTTAGGTCTTCTTCAACTTTTCTTCCTTCTTCCACTTGTCGCTTTAGTTTGATCACTTCATGTTCTTGATCTTCAAGAGCTTCTCTGTTCTGTTCTATTGATTTTTTAAGATCTTCTTTTAGAGAGAGGATATTTGATTCAAGTCTCTGAATAGTTATGCTCTGATCCTTTACTATATCCTGCAATTGCTCCCTTACCCTGGTTTCTGTCTCCAATTGTTCGTTTAATTTGGTAGCTTCTTCAGTTTCTGCATTCTTCTTTTCATGTGCCATGAGACTTCTAATATCTTCATTATTATTGGATGAAGCATTCTTCTTTTCATGTGCCATGAGACTTCTAATATCTTCACTATCATTGAATGAATCATTACCTTTAACATGGGTATAATAGCTTCTACCATCTTCTTCAGACATCTTTCCTTTGTTATGAGGGCATCTAGCAGCATAGTGACCAACTCTACCACATAGAAAACATTTGAAAGGTAGCTTACCTTTGAACCGTCCAGTTCCCCGTTCAAGATTCTTAACAAAATTTACCTCATCTTCTTCCTCTGACACTTCGAATGCGGCATCTGATGGTACCTCTTGTCGCATTTCAAAAGTAGTTAAGATCCCGTGAAGCTGTGACATGGTGATTTTCTGCACATTCTCCTTTTCTTCTATGGCAGATACTTTAGAATCAAATTTAGCAGACAGAGATCTCAAAACCTTTTCAACTAAGACAACTTCCTCAAATTCTTCACCCAGATCCCTCATACAATTTACAATCGCATCCATACGCAGGAAATAATTAGCTATGCTTTCATTACTATGAATCTTAAGAGTTTCATACCGGATTCTGAGAGTTTGAAGCTTTGCTCTTTTTACCTGATCATCTCCTTCGTAGCTTGTAACGATTTTGTCCCATATTTCCTTAGCTGATTTGAAATGCATGATCTTCATAAATTTTGATTGTGTCAAACTACTCAATAGGATAGTAACGGCTTTGGCATTGAGCTCATATTGCTTTTTGTCTGCTAGATCTGTAGGATTTGCTGATGGGAATTTGTATCCTCCTTCTACGATTCCCCAAACTTCTGCTCCAAGTGATTGTAGATATGCAGTGGTTCTTATCTTCCAGTGGGTAAAATTGTTCCCGTCAAAGACTGGTGGCCTGATGTGTGCCTCTCTTTCTGGATTAGCCATTCTGATGGATCTTTTCCTTCAAGCGATCAAGCTTCCTCTGAAGGACCTGCTCCGATACCAATTGTTGGAAATAATACTGAGAGGGGGGCGGGTGAATCAGTATTATCAGATCAATAATACTTTTCAAATTTCATGCTCAGAAACATATACGCTACTTCAGTTAAGTGAACCTGCGTGTACACGCTATTGTGTCTAAAGCAACTAGCGTATATCCAGAAATCTTATGATTCAGTTAGCTTATCTTCAGTAAATGCATCAGAACATTATTAACCACATTGACAGTAAACAGGTGCAGTATAACAGAACAGATCATCACATAAAAGCCACACACATGAACACCATGATATAACGTGGAAACCCAATGTAGGTGAAAACCACCTGCTGCAATTCGTCTCTTTCTTCTTTATTAAGAAACTTCTTTTACAATGTATTGGTGCAGTCCTTTACCAGCATGCAGGCTACAACCTGCAGAGGGCTACAACCCTCTCTCGTTTTCCAACTATTTCTGGAAGGGAGCTATAACCCCCTCAGCTCTTGTACTAGCTGATCCATTTACTAGTACGTAGGTTCTAACCCTACAGAAGGCTACAACCTTCTTTCCTACAGGGACCTTGTTTCATTAATTTTCAGACTGGATCCATGAGTACAAAACAAACACTGCTGCAATACAATCATCAACTTATACTTGCATCATAATTCACTAAATCACCCAATACTAAATCACTGAAACCCTGTCATCAAGAACACAGAACACAAACCAGAGCCCAGAACTCTGCAACAACCACCAGAATCAACAGCAACCTGAAATATCAAATCTTATTATGCATACGCTACTTCGCTATACCAAAACCGCGTGTATACGCACTTTCTCCGCGTGCAGATCTAGAAATAATTACTTATACCTTCGCTGTCAGATCCGACCCTTGCCAAGCGTCCCGAACAGATAACCAGCAATACCAGATCTTCTCACTTCATCAGACACACCTTGCTTTCACACCTTTGCCTAATGATCTTCTCCTTATATAGCCTTAGGCACTTCATAATACCACGGACCAAAACCATAGTAACACAATACCATCAACTTCAAAACTAGGGATCGACACGCCCGTCGAGACACCATGGTCCAAAACCATAGGCACCACTTCCAAGGACTAACTGCCACGGACCAAAGGTACTTTTCACATGTACCTGCTTTTACTGAAGCCAACCTGCGTGTACATGCTGGTTTTCCTTAATGAACCTGCGTATATCTCTTTCTTGTCCTGCTGTACTGAGATCTGTCCTCTGATCAAGTTGCCATCATTTGTACCTGTCTCTGAGTGAGTTTCCATCAAGGACAACACTTGTATCATAATGCCAACAGTCCCATGCCATCACCTCCACTTGCACATTGACATCTGGCTTATCCATTATACTTTAAAAACCCTCAAGATTATCGTTTACATTCTGTAATGGCCCTGCGCCCCTAACAGATGTTTGAACTGTCAATATAAAACCTACAAATCCCCTTTGTGCCATTTTTACTATTTTCTAATTATTTCTTTCCCTCATTTCTCTATGCACAGTAAAAGCTACTCAGTGTCAAGAAAGTGACCAGTCTGAGTACTGTCAAAGAAACCTCCTCATCATCTGTGACCATCAGTCAAAAAATTCCTGGTAATTTCGCTATTAATCCTCCATCTCTACAATTTTGATTCTCATAATGTCACCTAAGAAGAAAAATACCAAGGCTCCTATAATCCCATGCTACCCCCTACACTCAACATTGATCATATTTCCCTTGCAGACAAAGACTATAAGATTGCGGAGCTAAAGTGTGAATTTGACCTTTTCGAATTGCATTGTTGGCTGGAGGATAATGACATTGACCAGACTTATGACATTGGACTCTGGGAGTCTAATTTACCCCTTTACATTTTCCAACAAACTTACCACTTCGCCGAATTCATTCGCAAGTGTCACATTTGCTACTTTCCCAATCGAAGGGTTCTTGTAGCCCTCAGTGGAGAAGTCTTATTCACCATTACCCCTGAAAGAATCAACCAGATGCTCTAGATCACTCAGAACAATTCCAACAACCCATTTTCTATAGAAGCCTTGAATGACCTACATCAGAAGTTAACCATGTCTAAGAGAGCATAGATCTTTGAAATACGTTTGCCTGAAGATGCCTAGTTACCCAAAAATAATCTCCCTTATCGCTCTTCTATATTCCCTGATAAAGAAAATTACATTATCTCCATCCTTCCATGTTTATTAGGGTATAATGCAGATGATTGGGTAGATGAGGCTATGTTAGGTTCTTTATCTATCTTTTCTACTCAAGAAAAACCCTCCATAATTTTTAATTTCAGCCAATTACTTTTTGATGCTATTCATGAACAATTCTTGAAGTTTTTAACTGAAGGAATGTTTAAGTATGCATCTATTTTTGTTTATATGTTCATTTTCTATCAAGCATACAAGTTCCCACTCACAATCCATAAGCTAGATGAAAAAGGAAATGATCAATCAGGAAATGACTAGTTTGTTCATCCATAAATGAGTCTACTAACTGACAGAACAAAGCCTATAATTAGTGAGAAAATTTAGAAGACTTTACACCTTAGTGAGCAGGCCGGAATAGGCGATTGGTACTTGTACCATAATTACAGTGAGATTAGAGTGTATGGTTGTGAGTTTCCACCATACAAGCTGCCCAAATACCTTCCCATGAGAGTATTTTCTCTAGAGTATATCAGGCAGATGGTCAACTTAGATGAAATTCATTTTGTTTCATCCAAGAAGAAAAATCAGTTCCGGATCAAGACAGAAATTGGACCATTTATTTGCAATAGCAGGACAGTAGGTGAGGAGTTAGATTTTCTATTGAGGAAAATGAAAGTTCCTTTGAGCTTCACATGGTATTATGACCCCTTTGGTATCATTTCTAAGCTAAGGGTGGAATAGAAGACCACCCCTTATGTTCACACATAGAGGCCTGAAATTGAGAAATATATGAGACAAATTGAGTGAAAGAAGGACACTTTACAAGAAGCATAAGAACAACTTTTGACAACATCCACTTCTCAAACTCCTATCAAACAGGAAAAGATAGAGAAAAGGCAAAGGTAAGAGATTTCCCCTTCAGTCACAGAAGTCTTAGCCAAATAATTTAAGATTTAAAGGAAGAAATCCAAAATGAGTCACAAAATAGATTTTCCAAAGGAGATAGAATTTTCAGCCACTATAGTCCTAAAATACCCATTTTCTTCAGCACAGACAAACAGTCCAGCTATAGGGTCTCCTACAACATCGTCAGTTTCACAAGGAAATCCATATTCAGCTCAAACATTAGAGTTGGTTCATGGAAGCATGGGAAAGAGTATTTTTGAAAAATACAAGGGCATAAAGCTAAAAATTGAACTCCTCAATGGCAACACATACAATCAATTCTAGAAGCAAACTTCTTCTACTTAGAGTAGACTTTTATCAGATTTTGACACAGAGAAGGGAAGAATGCAGATGGTCTTCTTTTAGGCTCAGGTCCTCCATCCAAAAATAGCAGAAGATTACAAAAAGACTTCCTTTGACTTTGACACCAAGGATATCCATCCCATTGATCAGATGGAGATGCATAAACAGACAGGGGAGATGATATATTCCACCTTAACAAACACTACAATGACTACTTCTAGCTAGCAAGTGCCACTGGAAAATCTTCAATCTCATCTTAAAATTGAAAATATCTCCTCTCTGGAAAAGGACACCAGGATTAAAACATTATAAGAACTGGTATTTAAGATAGGATATTATCTAGAGAATGTCAAAGAGGCAGAAGAAATAATAAAAAATAAAAACACTAACATTGCAAATCTTAGAAAACAGTTAAAGCTGCCAGCCACAGAGGACCCACAAACCAAGGAAATAGGAGAGACAGAGGCACAAAGGAAGACATGTTGAAGTTAATCATGGAGAAGAATGCTCAAATCAGAGACATGGAAGCTGAGATGGATAAGTTAATCAAAGAAAAACAAAAAAATGCACGCTTAGTTATAGTTCCATTAAATATTGTACCCCTTGCAACCAAACCTGTAGCAGGAACTTCTACATCAACAACCACTCAAGAAAAGACTACATATGCTACAGGAAAATTGGGGAAAGAAATGGAAGGGATGTCTTTACAGGGTGAAGAGATCAAGATATTTCAAGGATAGATAAATATCTTGCAGGAGCAGAAAGAAAAAAGTGAAGCTTCACACCTAGCTGGAGTACAAGAATCTCAGAGACTAGCATAAAGGTTGAAACAATTAGAGACACAAGCTTCCATTGGTCATGCCTTAGCTCAATCTCAGGAGAGAATATGGATTGATATCCATAATTCCATGAATGAAATTTGGCCTTCTATATAGATTAGTTTTTAGCAGAATGAATTAATATAGAAATCTAAAGAAGTCATTGAGGAGATCCAAAAATAATGAGGTGACCAGCCTAATGATGCAACAATCCTCATTAGATTTCTAAATTCAAAAAATAGGCATGAGTTGGAAGAATTAGGGATATAAGATAGGAATGAAACAATTTCGGAAGTCAAGAAAGTGTTGACTAAATGAAACCTTATGTTGCAAGTGGAAGAGAAGTGTCAGAGTTTGGAAATCGGTGTTCAAAAATTCTTTAGCAAATTTGAAGTGCTGAGTAAGAAAGGGCTTCCAAGTTTGTTTGTGCTGAATGACAAATTGATCACTCTAGATGATTATAAAAAAAAGTTGGTGGATACAGCAAGGGACAACTCCAAATTTGCAGGTATAAAGGGCAACATTATAGGCAAAGCTTTCCTGGAGACCTTAGAGAATGATTTGAATATCCAGCATGAGGTCAAACATTTGTTTATCATTAAACCCACCTTTACCAAGTACACTGAAGTAGATGAGGTTTACAAAAGATTACTCAAAATGTCAATTTGAAAAGAAGACATATGGGAGGAATTATGCGAGTTGCTTAAGTAAAAAGTGACTCTATCTTCAGCAACAAAATTATCAGCGCAACAAGAGTCAGAGGGATAGATCAGCAACAACCTCCTCTAGAATAGGGACATCATTGGAATTGGTCCAACTATGTGCTATTTTTTGTAGCCAAAAATGTAATTTTGTTTTAGAATGCCTAAAATACTTCCTGAGCTATTATGCCAGGATTTTTGTAAATAATATTATAAATAATTCAGTTTTTGAAGTAATAAGGGTTGCGATTTGGATTAAGAAATACTACCATTATTGTAAAGTTGATCATTGGATTTAGTGGCCATTTGCATTAATACAAGCAAGTTGTTTCAAGGTTCTTGTGTCATTTCTATGTGGTGAAGTTCTTCTTACTGTAATTCAATTTTTCTCTTTGTTCTTCATATGTATTCAAATATGTTTTATCTTTAAGAAAATTTAGTTCAAAATTTGCTTCAAAACACTTTGTTCTAGCTTAAATAAAAATCAATGTTTTCTTCTGAAGTATAAATATAAAATTATTAATTGCTCTATATTTAAAGTGAATCTTAATTTTTTCTTCTATCTCGATATCATAAACTACAAGGATCCAGTAGTATGCCTACCTTGTCCTGTTGCACTCGAGCTTGATTATTTCTGCATTTGATCATGTTAAACCCTTCTAACTCCATTTCCCAATGGTTTTTCCTTGTTGTTCCAACCAAACCAATTTCAAAACCAAACTCTAAACTTTCATAACTCACCTAATATCCAAACCAAACAAATCTAAATCTGAAAGAGAGAACCCTCTCTGAGTTTAGAAGGGCTAGCTTATGAACTTAATAGGGGTTTTGTGGTTACCTTTGTATTTTCTTCACAACCTCGAAAATTACAGAGTGATAGCATTTATTGCGACCATACTGGGGACTCAAACACTCTCAAATAAAAACTAGTTTCCCTAGTGAAAAATCATTTGTTTTCAATCTTTTAATAAATTTTCAGCAATTAAATGAATGCTTTTGAGGTTGTTAATTTGTAAATATTGTGTATTGTGTGGTATATCTAATTAAATCAAGTTTTGTGTGAAAAGATCATTTATAGATCTAGCTCCCAAGCGAATCTTTACTAGAGCACACCTAGATCCTAATCCCCCTGAGATTGTAGATAACCCAGAAAAGTTGGTGAGAAAGAAAAGTCCCACAGAGAGCTAATTCTCTCCCGAAGAATTTTGTGACTATTCAGGACATTGAATTTGACCTTCCTTTTGAGAATAGCTTATTCAGATCTAAATTTGAAAATTTTGTTGTTGAAACAGTGGTTGACCAGTCTGTAATAGGATCTTATCAATCTGAATCACAACTTGCAAACCAAGAAGTTGACCAAAAGGCCCTACAAGATTTTGAAAAGCTAGAATATTTAGTTTCTGAACTTAGCCAAGTTGTTGACCAAGCATATATTCAACAATCAGTTGAGCTTTCAGCCATCACTTTTTCTTTTTCATCACCCATCCAGCAGTCAATCCATCCTATTATCACCAGTCGTAGTTCATCCACTGTTTCTTTTACCTCTCCATCCATATCACAGGTTGTAAGTCAACCTACCCTAGTACCTCCTACATCATCATCACAAGAAATCTCAATTGTAATCAATCCTCAAACACCAATAATGGCAGCCTAATATGCTCCCCTGGTTCTACCAGCCCAATTAACTGACATTCGCCGAGATTACCAAAGCGAGATTCCTTAATTTGATAACACTAGACCCTTGACAGCTCAACAACATGTTGACAAAATGGGAGACTACTTTGACCTGCAAGAAGTGGATGCAGAGAATGTCCAAATGAGATTATTTGCCCAAAGCCTTACCAATGAGGTAAGGAAATGGTTTAAAGCTTTACCTATTGCTTTATAATGAATCTTCATGTTTTTCATTGTCAATTTCTAGATAGATGGGAAGTGAAAGAATCCTCTTTAGATCCTTTCAGAATATGAAAATATTAAAAGGAATACTGGAGAGAGTGTACAAGATTATTGTACAAGATTTAACTCCATATACAATGCCATTCCAACCAACATTAAACCACCTGAAGGTCTAGCCTTATTAAAATTTCCTGATGGCTTTGACCCTGACATGTCATATCAGCTTAGAGAAAGGAACCCTGCAACTCTTGAAGAGATGAAAATAAATGTTGTCAGTGTTGAAGCTAACCTATTAGCAAAAAAAGGCTAGAATTAGGTCAGAAAGAAGAGTAACCATTAAAGAAGAACCATCTACCTCTTCTGTTGATGCAAAAATAGATTCCTTGGTCAAAACTGTAGAAAGAATGATGGACAAAATGAGTATCATTGATAGATCCCCTCCCAAAGAAAACCAACCTGGTCCCCAAATTAGAAACCCCAATTTTAGGAGAAATCCACCACAAATTAAACAAAGGGAACAAAAAGGGCCAGATCAGCAAGTTAGACCTCCATTTCAGGAGAACTATGCTGAGGAAGAGGGAGAAATAGTTGAAGACCTAGATGACACTCAAATCAATTTAATGGGAATAAATGATGATGATTATGTATTTCTTACTCAAGAAGAACAAGACTTTTTTATGCTTTCACAAGCTGAAGTCGATGCCGAAGAATCAAAAGATTATAAGCAAGGTTTTGAAAACACAATCATGGAATTTCACAGGCAGTATAACCTTAGGAGCAAGAAAACCACTGATAATCCTACCAAGAAACCTGCTGAAATTCAGGGTAAAAGGACAGTTGATACTCCTACAAGGAAAATTCTTGAAATTCCTCCTAAAAAGACTGCAGAAAACCCAGCTAAAAATATGTCTGATACTATTTCAAAATCAACTCAAACAGATGTTCCATCCACAAGTCAGCAAAGAAATACTGCCCAAAGGGATGTTGCTGAAGAACATGATATCCCAAACCAAAATAAAACTCAAACAACATGAGTTATCTAAGCTTAAGATACCTATTCCATTAACATAACTTATGAATAAAAATGTATACAGGTCCCAAGTAATGAAAGCTCTGAATTTGGGAGAGGGTGTAGATACAGTTAATATAACTGATGATCAACCTGAACTTTTGTTTGGGCCTGAAGTAGATGGAAAACCTCAAGAAGGAGGTGTACCTCCATTATATATTAGTCTGAACATTCATGAAAAAAGCTCTACATAATTCGATGTTATATTCAGGTGCTTCTGTTGGGTAGTGGAGGCCCTGTGTAATGGGTTTGGGGCTTAAAGCCCGCAATTTTGGGTAAAAGTGTGGTAAAAGCTCCGTGAAGTGCACAGTTCGCGAACTGTAATAAGTCAAGTCAAAGGGTTTTCCGCCAAAATATAATGAAAGAAAATAGGAAGTGAGTTGGCCTACCCATGGTCTACGAACCATGGGAATGTATAAATAGAGCAAGGCTCTAAGGGTAGAAGTCAATTTTTGGCTTTTGAATGTGGAATGTTATGGGTTTATGAAGGCAATATTCTCTTTACGTCTATAATTCCAAGTTGAGGGTGTTGATAGATAGATAGAGGCTTTGGAGCTGTGTGTGTAGAGGCCTGTTGGAGTCCGCAGCTATGTGCGTGGATCCCTGCAGCTGAGTGCGTAGGGCGGATCTGGTTGTATTGAAAAGGAGATAACTAAAGATAAGAATTTCTGAATCATTGTGTGCTTGATCACGAATCTGTATGCCACTTATTTTTGTATATTTACAATTGTGCACACTGGTTATTACTATTAAATGCTGGCTTAAAGACTTTAAGAGAGAGATCTGAGCGATAATAAACACATATAATAATAAGAGTCTCGGAAGCCCCTGTCACCAATCTACACAAAGCCACACGGAACAGTGCGAGTACACCAATCTGATCACGACCCTTCCAGCCTACATCAAGACATCCCAAGGGTGTGGAAACCTGGTTCCAACACCCTCCCCTACTACCTTGGGTGAGACTTCAGTCAGCGCTCCACGAACTGTTGCTGAAAGGGCCGATAGTGCGGTATTTATTTGGTTAAATCACTTCTAAACCTGGGTCAGGCCCCAACAAGCTAACAAATGGTTCCATTGCTAGGAACGGGATCTGCCTAAGGGATGTCTGATGTCAAATCACTGGAACCCTATGAAGAAATAACTTGAAGATTGGTTGGATAAGCAACTTCATGAGTTCGCGTTACAGGAAAATAGAAATCCACAGATATTTGAGGAAAGATGGTTGGATCGCTACATATACATGGAAATCCATGAGATCTTCTTTGCGTCCTTCTTGACAGAATTGTATGAGTGGATCACGAGGCTAGCTAATAGTGAAGGAAGGTGCAAACTTGAACAACAGATCATGTGGACTCCAGAGTTGGTACGCATGCTAGAAGCATCTGAAGATAAAATTGCAAGGGTTGTAGATCACTAGTTGGATTAGCTAATAGGAGGGTTTATAACTGAGTTCGCGATAGACACAACTGTGAGTCACAGTGAAGCAGAAAGATGCTTTCTCTAAGGACTACAGGGTAAGTACATCAAAGAATTGAATACCTAGATTAAATTGTTGTTATGTGAAAAACGGGTTATGTGCATCCATTGATGTCTGGCGTAACGCGGAGCGGAAGAGGCTACCGAGGAACCAAAGGATTAGAGAATAGTCCCCTGATTTCACTTTCGTGAGAAAGTGAGGAGGAGCTTGCAGGGTTTTCTCTAGGAAGCACAGTCTGGTTGATAAAGCAGCGCATTCCACTGATACTGTTAGCCTCCTGTTGCAACAGGGTATCATCTTTCATGATTGACATTTTTACATGCCAAATATGTCATACTTTGCAAGTTGCAGTGTTCCATATTTACAGAAGAAACCAAAGAAGAAGCCATGAAGTGTGCTGATCCAAATGCCACTGCTGCATTCCATTTTGATGAGTTGTTCCAATTTTGAAGAATTTCTTAAAGGGAGGTCCAAACAGTCTAATCCTGGTCTCCCTAGGTTTCAATTTCCTGTTGTAGAATATAGAGAATGATATCTATCCAAACACTCTAAGCTTGGCAGATTTGTAGATAGGTAGAGAATCAAAGGGACCCAACTGTTTAATCTGGGCCCTGGCAGAAATAAGTGTAGATTTAGATAGAAAAAAGAAAAAAAGAAAAATTGCAAACAAGGGTCTGCAAGTCTAAGTGCACCCAAAACAAAAAGAAGAAAAATTGTTAGGACAGTAGGCTGGGTAGGTAGTTGTTTGGTGGCAGAATGATAATTGATGATTAGTTTTGTATCTCACAATGTCTTATCCTTTCAGATCATAGTTATCAGGCAGTTTTGCATTCAAAGGAGGTACTCAAGCTAGAATTCACTAACCTCCCCTTCTTCTCATTTCCCCCAAGTCACTTACTAACATCCCCCAAGGGGTCAAGGTCTGCTTGAGCCTCTCAGTTTCATCATTTCCATGACATTCGCCTTGGTGAGGATCTGCTTCACTCAAGGACTGCTCACTCATCATCTGTGAGCCTTCTTTTCCCCAACAAAGCCTAAGGTCTCATACCTTAGCGCCCTCTTTTCATCTCCATATTAACTATTAACTTTATTATATAACTCCCTAACAATTTTCCCCTTCCCCTATTAAAATCATGTATATAAAACTCCCCTATGTAAATACCCCTCCCTGGCAATATAGCCATATTTTTATAAGTCAGGGGAAGAACAGTCCATCTGGGGCTGTTTTTAGCCCATCCATGTCTTAGCAGGGATTAATTTGACACCTTCAAAAAACCCATTTTTGCACCTTTTGCCCAAGTTCTATTCATAAAACACTAACCCCGCTTGGCAAAAACCCATATTTTGCCCCTATCCCTAAAACCCAAGTGTAAATATGCCAACCCGCACTCATAATATTCATACAACACGCAAATCCCGCCATTCCCTATGTTCAAACCCACCGCCGTGATATATTAGAAAGGGAATATTCTCGCGAATATCCCCACCCACTAACCCGCCGTCGCTACCCATCTACCGCCAGCCGTTAGATCTGGCCCGCCATAGATTTATGGTGCGCGGGCTTTTCTATATGCAACACGCCTGGGCTTTAGCGTCCGGGAGTTTGACGTTTTTGCCATCATACTCCCGCCACGCGTCAAGCTCTAGGGTGTGGCGGAGGTCCCCCTCACGAAACCACCATCCCTGAAAAGCGGTGTGCCACAAAACCGCTTACCACCCGTGACGTCACATCCCACGTCACCCCCCACACAGTCCTTGCTGACGTCACCCCTTTGTCCAATCACCCGATGAGTCACCTGAGTCACCTGCCTGCATGGCCTCCTACCACGTCACTGCCACGTGTCCTTGCCACCGTACCTACCACGTCATCGTCCGTATGTGATGACGTCATGCTGACATCATCCCTCCACGTCGCCTTGCTGACATCACCCGTCGTACAATGTCACATCATGCTGACGTCATTAGCACTTTTTGGGTGCAAAGGCGCGAAAGTCGCACTTCGGAGCCCCAGAATCTAATTCTGAGGCAGTTTCATCGCAGGATTTTTTAGGCCTAAATGGAGAATCTTCAGGGAATCTTTAGGGAACCTTCTCATCATGCGGCCCCAAGAAGCCCGAAAAGGCGCAAAAATGATCCGTTTTCTTCACAGAGCATACCAAAAGGAGTAGAAGACAATTCCAGATGATACAGAGGCCGAACAGTGGCCATTTACTGGTGATTAGACCCGCAGCACATCAGATCAACAGTCCAGATTATATCAAAGAGTATGAGTGGAAGAAAAGACACCAAAGAGTATCAGCAAAGATTTGTTTAGGGGCTTGAAGCACCTGAACATTGATGAAGCCCCCAGAAATTCAAATCAATAAGCATCAGCCCATCCTTGCCTTCAAATCACCATTAAGGCATTCACAGCACCAGGACAGCAAGGAAGCAGAAACCCATGCATATTTATTTCAGAAGACATTGCACCAAGGCACCCAGGACTACATCATTTCTTCATTTTTTTACGGCCGCCCCCAGTGCAGCCTGAGAATTTTCATGCATTTATTTCAGATAGGAGTAGGTCAATAAATTATTTTTAATGACCTGATTAGGTCAAGATATAATAAAAGCAGTAGATAGAAAGTTTTTCCCTATATATACCACCCTCTGTATAGTTTTAAGGGTTGGTAAATTGAGAATTCTTCACTAGAAACTCACTGTGTATACCTGAATTTTTCTGTAATCAAAGATTGCCAAAAGCTTGGAGAGCTAACTGTATGTTGTTGATAAATGCTTTGGAGACTGAAGATGGAATTCTTGTGCTGTTGCCTGAAGAAATAAGTGCCTCTTATCTCTGTTTATGTGTTTGCCATTATCTAAGTAGCAGGAAAAAATAATAGCCTAGAATTAGTTTAAATACTCTCTATGCTCAATTTCTGTTGTTTCTTGATGTTTTCCTCTGAATGAATTGGTTATGAATATTGAATTCCTTCTAGCTCATGTTTCTGTGTTGGCCAATTATCTAGGGATTCTTGACTGCCCCTAGGTAGCGCCCCGTTACTTTCTCTGCTAAGCTGTTGGAGAGATTCTTAACTGCCTCTCTTTCTTTAGCATTCATTTCATCCTTTAAACCTGAAAATTGCTTCAAGCTCAACTATCTTGCTCCATGTTCCCTCACTGTTATTAAGGAAACGCAGCAGCAGTTCCCCTCCTCGACTCCACACCCAATGGTTTGAAACATTCAGACTATACTCTGCCTCTCTACCTGAAAGTGTCAATTTTCCCACCAAAACAAAACAAAAAACCCTCTGGACCCAAGACCTAGCCTAAAATCCTTTCAAACAAAGCTAAATCTAAAAGAGAGAGCCCTCTCTGATTGTAGGTTGGCTAGAACCTGTAGTCCAAAGTTGGTTTGTGGTTACCTCGGCCGTATCCCTTTCTTAACCTTCAGGGACAACCTGAGTGATAACATAATGGCGACTCCACTGGGGAATTTCCTCAGTTAATTTTACAAAGTTTCACGAAGAAGGTTAAATATCCCCTGTAGAAATCGATTTTCTAATTGTTGTATATTTCCTAAAACTACAGATGAATCCTGAATGTCAGCGAGGAAGCCTTTGAAACTGTTTTTGTTTTACATTAATAGGTTTAGATAAAAGCTGCTCAGTCAATCTTCATGCTAGTTTTAAGATATACACAGCCATTCCAAAATCTTATCTTGCCCTTGTGAATACAAAAAATATTCCAAAAAAAAAATATACCAAAAAAAAAAGCAAGTTCGGAAGCTGGCTCCCAAGAAAAGTTCAGATATACAAGGTCAAACCCAGACCTAGATCCTCCAGCTATTTTTGAAAACCCTAACATAATCCCTAAAATCCTTAGGAAGCAACAAAGACAGGAAAATTTTGCTAATAAAACCCCTGAAACAGTTTACCCTAGCTCTGTTCCAACTCTTGTCAAGGTTTTATTCCAGTCTACCCCTGCGTCCCCTTGTTCGTCATCCACATCTCATAGCACTCCTTCTACACCTTCATTCACTGCACATATTCCCATTACCACTATTGTTATCCCTATTATCCCCATTGTTCCATTCATTCCCGTTGTTCCACTTATACCGGCCAATATGGCTAATAGATATGCACCCCTGTAATTACCTGCTAACGCTATGGCTTTACCCCAAGATTACCAATCAAAAATTTCATATTTTGATTCCACTGGTCCTTTCACAGCCATTCAACATGCCAAAAAGATGCAAGACTATTTTGAGAACTACGAAATAGATCATGACAACGTGAGAATGAGAATTTTTGTTCAGAGTCTAACAGGTGATGTAAGAACTTGGTCCAGATCACTCGCTACAAATTCCATAACCACTCCTGATGAGCTTTACCTATCCTTTACCAACAGATGGGAGAAAAAGAAAGATCCCTTGCACATACTAGCTGAATATGATACAATTAAACGAGGTCCTCAAGAGACCATTTTAGAATACTGTGCAAGATTAGACAATGTATATAATGCGATACCACAGAATTTAAGGCCTCCACCCGACTGTCACATGGAATCAGTCAAGAGTGCGGACACAACTGACCTCCCTAGGAGTCTAAGACATTCTAATGACAAACAAAACAAACTGGAGCGATCTTTCTCTAAATACACCTTTTAAAACATGAAAACTACAAGTGTTTAGGCTTACCTTATTCCAAAACGCTGTTGTTGTAGTCCGTCCTTGCCGATCCGGATGAGCTCCTCCTTCACATCAATTCCTGCAACCACAAACAATCAAACAATTACCAAGCACTTGCATCTCATATAATAAAACATATATTCAACATGCAGACCAAGGAACACATGAAATAACTCATTAACACAAGCTATTGAGAAAAATGAACCAGTTTGTATTAATAACGAAACAAAGAAACTCTTACAACCTGGCCTTGGTGTTGTGCAAGTTCCTCCCAAGGTCCATCAAGGGTTTTCCTCTACTTTGACAAAGCTCACCCACTTCCAAGTAGAATCAAGCAAAGACAATCTCTCCTCACAAGGTTCTAAATGGGAGTCCTAATTCCTGCAGCATTTACCCAAAGAAAATGTATAGCTTCAACCTCTCCTCCCTCTGGCTCAATGCCTTTATTTATAGTGCTGTAAAGAGGTTATTCAGGTCCACCATCAATGGGATAATCCTCCTCTTTGGGTGGGATAGCTCCCTTATTGATGGGATAAGTTCCTCCTTAATAGGGATACATGAACCAACTGGAGGCGCATCCATTTCATCAAACCGACCTCTAGAAAGTTCTAGAAGTAACCACAAGTAACTTTTTTAAGATGAAACTTGCGCATTTTGCCTTTTACAGAAGGACGCACCTGTCCCTTAACATACAGAGCGTCCAAGGATGCAGCCTTTGTGAACATTGTGAGCGTCCCCGCAGGTAAGGCTAGAGAGAACCTGCGACCCCAGAGATAAACAAACTTTTTACAAGACTTTCTCTCTTCTTTTAGTTTGAGATGGATAGCAGAGGCATAAGACTTGCCTAAGAGGGTAGCATGACTATTGATTGAGCCATACTAACTGTAAATAGTCATGGTGACATTTTTTAGTGTAACAGATTGCCCCCTAAAGTGCGGAGCCTGGAATAGATTAGGGTTTTGTAATTCTAGGAAGGGTGAAGCGCTTTATCATTTCAAAGATTGTCTTGTGGATGACCTGGTTGGAACCTGCAATTTTCAACACAAAATACATGTATAAGATTATATCATCACTGAGGTAGGCATTCCCATACTCAGATTCAAAACTTTAACTAATGGACTAACTACTCTGATACAGGAATGATCTTGCAGTACATCATTTTTATAGACTTTTGTAGACACAGTATGGACGCAGCCATCTGTTTATGATTAGTCTACATAGATAATGAATACAAAACTCCTCGCAGCCTGGATGGTAGAAACTAGATCCAGGGTCTTCACTTCTACTTCCCGAATTGGAACGATTCTAGCCATGTGATTAATTGATTTGATGTCGAACATGTTAGAAACCACTTGATTACCAGTCGATGATGTAAACTGTTAACAAGCATGAGAGAGACCACCAGTAATGTCAAATGGTTCTCAAAGTACCAAACACAACCCGTGAAATGTGAATAGATGTTTTGATGTCGAACACTTCACGGAATCCTTTGATCGAAAGTCAATGATGTAAACTGACGTCAAAGGCGAGAAACCTGCCATTGATGCATGCAGACTTCAAGGTACTGTCGATTCCTAAGTCATCTTTCTAGATAATGTGCTGATGTCGATAGAAAGCGACCCGTTGCAGGCAAGCCTGCAACACGAAATCATTGTTCAAGTTGAAGAAATGTTGCTGTAAGGACTGATTCAGGGATGGTCAAATGGATGACAAGTATTTTGCAGATGAAAGTTTTGCTTGCAGACCTCTTGAACACATAACGACACGACAGATGGCTTGGTGACGAATAACTCAAAGTTAATCCCTGGAACCCGGTTAAAGACTTTCAAAGTGGTTTGATCAACTGTGAGGTAAAAGATTTCCCAACCCAGGTGAATGAAAAGTGTCGTGTTCAAGAGTGGTAATAAAGTTTCTTTTGAGACAAAAGGTAACAAACAGGTTCATTCTTCTCTCTTTTCCCCACCATTTCTGGCAAGTACCTCTTTATTTTTAACAAGCTTGAGGAGGATAACATATGCTTGATTATAAGCTCATCCTTCGGACGAGTCCAACCTAGTTTAAATTCGAACCCTAGGAAGGAGTGGTTCGTTCCTGTTTGTAATTGAACAGGTCCTCTACTGTAAAAGTTTAACGAGCCCAGTATAGGAGAAACTCGGCGTTTTTCAATTTTAGAGAGTCTGAAAAACTTAAGAAGACTCCAAGTTGAACTTTTTCGTAGATTTGTGTCCCTCAAGCCCGAAAAAGTATAAAATAATACCTGGGGGAACCGCTTGATCTTGCGACCAAGGAGTACTTTCATAATTAGTGCCACTGACCTGAAAAGTAAAAAGCGGTCAAGGACACGTCGTTTTATTTCCGTATCGAGTTTGAAACGACAAAAACCCGGCAATCTTTTCCTGTTTTTACGGTCAGAAAAGAGCTATAAGGGGACCGTCTTTTAGTTCCGTTTTAACGAGTGTAAAAGAAAAGCTCAGCAATCTTTTCATATTTTAGGAGTCTGAAAAGGGCTTAAAAGAGAACTCCAAGGTTTCACTTTTTCTTAAGTTTTAACGAGTTCGAAAAAGGGATAAAAATGTACTCATGGTTTTCACTTTTTCGTAAATTTTAATGAGTTCGAAAAAGGGATAAAAATGTACTCATATGACCGACTTTCAATTTAATTTACGAGCAGGAAAAGACGGAAAGAACTCGGCATTTTCATTTGTTTTACGAGAATGAAAAATAGCAAAATAATCTCGGGATTTTCATGAGTTTAACGAGTCTTGAAAATAACTGAAATTGACTCGAGATAGGTTTCATTTTTACAAAAGCTTGAAACAGAGAAAAACTATGCTTCAGAGTAGTTTCATTTTTACACAAGCTTGAAACAGAGATAAAACTGTGCTTGATGCCCCCTAAGCATAACTGCTAGAGTGCATGCCCCCCTAGCTTCATTTCATTCAACCATTTGGATGAAATGAAGGTTTAGTGACGAGATCATTTAAAAGACTTTGACCTAAAACTGTAAGAAAATTATGCAAAACACCGAAACAACTAACCTAAATATACAACTTAACATTTACGAGATCTAGTCAATCTCTCGACTCAAGTAGAGGAGGATTTGTTTCATTTTTTAACGAGCTTGACATAGGAAAAGAACTATGCTCGGATTCGGTTTCATGTTTACACAAGCTTGAAACGAAAAACTATGCTTGTTACAAGTTCACATGCCCCCGGCATAATGATGCAAATCAAGGTACATTCCCCCCAAGCTTCATTGCATTCAATGAGGTGGATGGAATGAAGCTTTACTTTCAAAATCTTGGAAAGACTCGTGGGAGTTGTTTCATTTTTTAGTGAGCTTGACACAAGACGAGGAACTATGCTCATAACTACTTTCTACAATCTACCTAACAAAAACTTTACTCTAAAAACCTTGATTCATTTTTTTAACGAGCTTGACACAAGACAAGGAACTATGCTCTAAAATCCTTGATTCATTTTTTAATGAGCTTGACACAAGACAAGGAACTATGCTCATGACTACTCGCTACAATCTACCTACTTAACCTACCCGTGTTTCATTTTTTAACGAGCTTGACACAAGACAAGGAACTATGCTCAAAAATTTCGCATGCCCCCAGCATAATGACGCAAAGCGAGGTACATGCCCCCCAGGCTTCATTGCATTCAACCGGCTGGATGAAATGAAGGTTTACTTTCAATATTTAACTTGAAAAGGGAGTTGTTTCATTTTTAAGGAGGTTGACACAAGAAAAGAACTATCCTCATACCTGATTCATTTTTTAACGAGGTTGACTCAGTAATAGGAACTATCCTCGTACCTGATTCATTTTTTAACGAGGTTGACTCAGTAACAGGAACTGTCCTCGTGTTGTGGGGAAAAGTATCCGACTCGGAATGACCCTATCCCTACTCTAAGGGTGATAGTTCCTTAGCAACAACTGAAAGTAAAGCTTTGATATTTTTCCTTTATGAAAGTACAGAGAAGGAAGAAAAGATTGACCAACCGATGTCTTTCGCTTTTGTCGATCCTGTCTTCTCTCTTTGCCTCTTGTTCCCAGCTCCTTGCTCCCTTTGCCGGCCCAGCTACACAAAGATCCTGCAAAAACAAGAGAGGGAAACTACAAGAAACATGTACTCATAACTGATGCATGGATTAGAATGGATCAAATATACAGATAAAAACAATACATCATTGCAATACAAGTATATAGGAGAACATCAAAAGCTTTATTGATAGAAGAAAAAGGTTCTGAGAAGGTTACAACCATAAATGGCTCCAATCCAGCAGCACCTCCCCAGCAGCAAGAAATCTCCTCTTCTCCTCTATAAAAGCAATCACCCAATAGCTCTAACTGTAAACCAACAGCACTTCCTTGCTTTGCACAAAATTCCAGCCTTCCTAGACCTCATAGAAGAGCTCTATATATAGGAGATTTGGAGAAAGGATGAGTCAGCTTGAGACTGACCTAAAGCTGCCTTGTGTACTCTCCCTCTTCAGTTAAACTTCAGTTCTTGAGTCCACTTGGAGATCCTTGCTTCCACATGGAGATCAAGTACCTCTTACTCATCATAGGGCGAATTCCTTGAACCAAGTGTCAGTTTGGAAGCTTCCTGGGCAGTTGACACCTTACAGAATGACTGTGCCACTTGGCCAATCTCGCCCAGTGCAGGTAGCCTTCATTGGTTTTGACTTTCAGCGCAGGTACAAGGAGGAGCAGTTGACATTCAGCGCAGATGCTCAGTGGAGCAGCTGACATGATCCAAAAATAGCCTGTTTTTGAGTGTTTTCAGGTGGAGAACTGATAGGAAGTGCTGTGGTTTGCTGACCTTGTTCCTCTAGGGGTAAGAACAACATGTTTAGGGACTTTGGATCCCTGTAATTATCGACATTTCATGCTCCATGCTGCGAGGCAAAAAAATGTCTATAACAGTTGCCCCCTAAAGTATGAGGCCGTTTATCGGGTGAAATGCTTTATCCAGAGGGTCCGAAGTTCATTCAAGTGCTGAGAGGTGCCCTGTAATACAATACAATACAATACATTATTTTTCATTCTGTTTTCATGATCTAGCTGAGGCGGGCATTCCCATGCTCAGCTTTATAAATACATTTTGGTACATAGAACAGACGATCGTCTGATGGTAGACTGATAATTCTCTACTGAAATTATCATCCTTTGAGTAGGATGATCATCTGCTGCAATGATGTACATGACAAATGCTTTTATATTTCCTGAATATGTATCGCAGCCTGGATGGATGAAACTAGATCCGGGGTCTTCAAACTCGTTCGATCTTCACTCTAAGTACAAGTCGATCCATGTGAGAATTTCGCTGAAGTCGAACATGGAAAGACATCGCTTGATTACCGGTCAATGATGAAAACCGTTAACAAGCGCGAGAGGAATCACCGATAATGATAATGACCCTCAAGGTACTGCAGTACAATTCACGTGGCGTGAATAAAGGACTTGGCGTCGAACGCCACGCAAAATCTTCTGGTCGAAGGTCATTGATGTATACCTGTCGCCGGAAGTGAGAAACTTGCCATTGAGGCATGCAAGCTTCAAAGTACTGATGGGGTTGTTCCTAGATCAACTTCTTGGATAATGAGCTGAAGTCGACAAGAAGCAATCCGTCAAAGGAGGGCCTTAATGAATCCCACATCAATGACACGGAATGGAGCTAATGATTTTAGTGGAGGTGAAAACAAACTGTGACATATGATTCAGGGTGGCGATCATGAATGGATGAAGGATAATGTATGGCAGTGGATGGGACACGGTTGACACTTTCAGAATGACCTCTCTTGAACATATAACGACACTGATGCGATGGATCCGTAGCATTACCCCAAAATGTGGATGGTTTGGCGAAGACCATGGTGATGAGACCGGTGAATGAAACAACCCAACCCGATGTGGTACGGAAGAAAAGTGTCATGTTCAAGAGCGACTTGCTACCATTAAGCTTTGATGTTCTCCCAATTTTTCCCCAGTCATTTCTGACCAGTACCTCTTTATTTTTGTCAAGCTTGAGGAGGATAACATATGCTTGTTCTATAACCTGCCCTTCGGGCAAGCCCATCACTATGATTTAACGAGCTTAGCGATAGGGAAACTCGTTCTCGTCTAAAGACAAGTTTGTCGCTATTTAATCATTTTAACGAGTCTAACGACAAGGAAAACTCGGTCCTTTTCATTTTTAGAGAGTCTGAAAAGGTACAGAAAGTTAACTCCATAATTCCTTTTTCGTCATCTAATCCCTTAAGTCCGAAAAAGTATAAAACAATACAGAAGGGATGGGTGTTCGGTACTTTTAACGAGCCGAACAAGACAAGCGCTCGATCTTTTTGTGTAATAATCCCTCAGGTCCAAAAAGATTAAAGTCTAAAAGAGGGATAGCTCTTCTGGTCCCTTTAACGAGCTGGAAGGCCAGAACTCGGCAAACTTTTCATATTTTACGAGTCAGAAAAGAGCTCAAAGATGACTCGTCTTTTGAGGAACGAATGATAAACAGGGATAGCAACTGATTCCAGGTACAAATTGGAATTTTCCAATCACGGCAGTGTCACAAGGATGGCTAGGTGAAATCACTCTTCGCAGATGTTCCTCAAAATGGGTAAACACACAAATGGAAGTGAATGATCGGCCAAATGACGGTGGAGGTGACGGTGCACAAACACGACCAAGGCTTTTATGGCTGATGAATTTACGATCTCAGAAGGTTATTTACCGGGATAGGTTCTTTTTTTAGATAAAAATGAGCTTAAACTCTGGAGGGAACATTGCTCACTGCTTTTATTTATTTTTTAACGAGCATGAAGACCGCATTAAAACTGCTCGGATCTTGCATTTATTTTTTAACGAGCATGAACCATGTGCTAAAACTGCTCGAAATACTAGTCATAAAATAAGAATGCCTCCTCTAAGGTTCCATTTTTTATAGAGCTTGCGCCTTACCAAAGCTATGCTCCAACTCATCCTTCCTTTATGTAAGTTCGGAAAACGGTTAATCTTAAAACCAGATAAATAACCGCCCCTAGCTTACACTCCAAAAGGTTTGCATGCCCCCAGGTATAGGATAGAATTTCGAGGCTGCCCCTCTTCTCCCCCACTTCTGCTCTTCTTTGGGTGTTCCCAGCTACTTGTCACCTTGCTAATCTAATGTTTAACGATACTAGTCTTCTCGTTATTTTAAGGGGTCTTACGCGGTACTTGTCTTCCCGCCGGCCCAACTTTTAACGAACAGCTGTTTGTGACAAGAGAAGAACACTTCTCAAAGACAAAACATTGGTGTTATTAAAGGAGGCTTGCCTCTTTCTTATTATCCAAAGACGGTTCTATTCGCTGCTACAAATCAATCTCTTTCTTTGGCGATGTCTATCATTAGGTTACTCAAAGATGGTTACCCTATGTCACAACAATAGAATCTCTTTCTTTGGAGGCTGCCCCTACTTATCCTTCAAAACATTTGTTTTAATGGGTGAGGCTTGCTTTTCCCCAAAGATGGTTACTGCTTGCCGTAATAAGGGAATTCCTACTTGGGCATTGCCCACTTCTTTAGACAAAGGTGAATGACTCTTTTGCCAAACACATAACTTTAACAAAAGAATACTATTCCAGAACAACCCCTCTTCCATCCACGGACGGGGTACGGACTAGTCATATTCTTCTGCGGAAATTCTACCTTATACCCAGGGTTTCTTCTGCCCGAAGCAGACCAGGGTGCATGCCCCCTGGGTTCCAGTCCCTCTCTCCGAATCACTCACATTCATCGGGAAGGAGGACTGGGGGTGGAGGCATATCTTGAGTGAATAGACCATTTAGGATTGGTATTTGACTATTTGTGATGCGAGATCCCGGAAATGAAAGTTGGTCTACGAGCTTGACCATCCTTCCTTCGTGTGGAAAACACATTACTCTAAAGAGTGAGGAGACTATCGCTCCCATGCAATAAATATAGTCACGTCCAAGGAGTAGGTTATAATCCAAGGGTCCTTGGACGACCATCACGTTCAAATTAACGGTCTTCCCTTTCAATGTAACAGGCACATTGGGGAGGATTCCTAATGGTCGACTGGTTCCTTTATCAAAACCTGAGAGATTTCTTAACTCAGGTAAAAGCGCCGGGGAACCCAGTGCTTTCCAAGCAACAGAGGAAAGGATACTCACAGACGCCCCTTCATCAATGATAGTACCAGCCATAATCATTCTATAGATCTGGACAATGATTCTGAATGGTATACTGGCTGGTAACCGGGGTCTGCCTAGTTGATTCCAATCAAAGGATACAACCAGGTTGCTTGGTGGTGGGACCGAATATACGGCCGGGTATGACCCTGATGATGTTCCTTCCTGCGATAAAGGAATGGGCGCATTGCCCTGATGCTCATCAGAGTCGGTGCTAATGAAAAGAACCTGGATGGTGTCATCCTTATTCTCTTCAGTGAGGGTGTCGCATGAAGATGACTCTTCGGCGACGGTGTCATTTGAAGATGAAACTTCTGAAGGTAGAACCGGGTCAACTGCCGTATCGACCTTTGGACTTTCGTCCGGTCTGGATTCAGTAGGTTCATTTTCAGTGACTGACGCTTCAGCCAACCACTTGAGCGGGCCAGCTGTATTTTCAACCAACGAAGGACTTGGCACGAGTTTTTTGTATCCAGGAGGAAGTTTTACCGGTGAAACCGGACGATCTTCCAAAACTCTCTTCGCTTCGTCTAAGAAGGGACAACGGTGGATGGCATGACTGCCTTCACACAACTTACAGGGGAATCTTACTCCCCCTTTTTGTCTTGATCCTTCACTTTCGCTGGTTGACGGAAAGCAATCAACCTGATTGTCAGAGGTTGATGCCCCCGAATTGTGCAGACGAGGGGACCAGTCCCTTAGTATCCGGGGAATACAGGGACAATCTCTATGGAAATGGTCTCCTCTACATATGACACATGGCGATTTAGGCTCGGTCTGTGCAGTGGGTGGGTTTTTGTCAGATGTCTTTTGCTTGCCCCTAGTCGCCTTAGGCTCCTTCTTCTTCTTTTCTTTCTTCTTCTTTTCCTTCTTCTCCTTGGGAGGCTGACTTTTGCCGGCTCTACCTTGCGAAGACGAAGGATCGGAGGAAGAACTTTTGGAAGTAGAAGGCTGGTGGGCAGCTCTAGACTGATCTAACTGTTGACTCGATTGATCAGGAACCATGGTGGCCTGAACTACATTGGTTGAGAACAGCCAAACTGGCAGGCGTATTGTCAGTCCTGGAAGCGACAATGTGGCCATATGGGGCGCACCAACTTCTCCCCAAGAGGAGAAAGGACTAGGACTTCCATCTTGTGGACTTCCTTGGTTGGGGCGTTCCATGTTCTCAACTTACAGATCAACGTGGGAATAAGAGGTGATTATGTTCCGTTTAAAATGAATTTTATAACGACGCTTTATTAGACACAACTTTGCTTTTTCATGTTTTAAGAGTCGAGAAAAAGCTAAAGATGACTCTAGTCGCCTTCGATGTATTAACGAGCCCGAAGTGACAAATGCTCGGTTGGACTTTTTCAGTTATAGAGTTTGAAAAAGGCCAAAAGAAACTGCTCTGGAGATCTAGGCAGAGGGTGTGCCAAACCTTTCGCGAAACTACAGAATACGTTTTACGGTACGGGTGGTCGATCTTCGTGAATGTTGTGTTCACTGCATCACGATCAGTAGGGCGGCCGACACGGCTTCCTAAGGATAAAGGCTTTATTCCTATAGGGGTCTCCCAATATACTCGGCGGTACGCGAGAGCACAAGTCCGTATTGATACTTATCGCTTCACCGTGGAGGAATCACCCAACCACTCAACGCTAAGATATCACGTTTAACGACACCGGAACACGTCTCTAGCTTAGACCTCTATGTGTTTGCGTTATGTTTCAATGCGTTGTTATGTAAATTCAATTCATTTTAATGTTGATCTTGCTTAGCAGTTTGCCTTTAAGGATCACCACGAGATGTATATATACAACTTCCTAAATGCAATCTAAGATGGGAAGCAAAACTTTTCAATCTTTCAACTTTGAAAACCTTAATCTACTGAGGGAAAAGAAAGACATCAACTTTTCACACAGATCATAGAACACACACTAAATGCACTTTTTCCTAAATCAACATGCAAACTGTCAATAATGCACATGCACAATGTAGATATTTCTTTTCTTTATCCTTAATGTTGATGTAAGACAAAAAGGAAACTGTTGTATAACTTTGAATCTAATTTCAAGCGAAAGTAAACAAGCTTGTCCAAAATCAAAAGACACCTTAAGATCGACTTGTTCAGACACTGGAAATGTATAGATTCAAACCACAAAATGAAAAACAAACAAACTCAAACAGCCATGAACAATAATAAAACTAGCTCTTAAGATCACAAAGACACTTTTACAGTTCAGGATCTAAGAGGCCACAGCTATACCGGTTTGCTTTTCACAATGGGAAACTGTAACTGAAACAAGAAATACTGAAAGAACAATCACAGTTTCATCACACAACTGAGGCAGAATAATGTCAAGGAAAGTTGGTTTACAGCAAGTACAAATGACAAGCAATCAGCAGCAAAATAACAGTGAAAACAGGGCCAAGACTCAGTGGGAAACCTCAGGAAGACATAGCCTAACTGGTTCAGCGCAGGCTCTGGTCTGTCAAACTGACTCTCAGCGCAGTTCCCGAAGGGAGTACCTGCGCTGAAATGCAGACTGCCTTTGGACAGCCTGCACTGAGACATGAGAGTTGCGTTTACAAGGGTTTCCGGGTCATAAAAAGCTCAAAAATTCACTGTTTTTGCTGAAATAAAAAGCTATAGGTCAAGTACAAGCTAAGGGATGATCAAGAGGATGAAAAACTATCACAAAGAGCACAAGAGTCCTTGTGGATCAGCTCTTCAAATCATAAACTTGCTCAGAAACTGAGCCAGAGCAGCTGCCCTCTACTTTGCAATTGAAGGACTCAATTGCAGTTCGATTTGGTGCTCTCCTTGTTTATGAGATGAATAGCAAGAAACACAATAAACCAACAAGATACTAGATCCCCAGCGGAGTCGCCAGTTTGTTGTGGGGAAAAGTATCCGACTCGGAATGACCCTATCCCTACTCTAAGGGTGATAGTTCCTTAGCAACAACTGAAAGTAAAGCTTTGATATTTTTCCTTTATGAAAGTACAGAGAAGGAAGAAAAGATTGACCAACCGATGTCTTTCGCTTTTGTCGATCCTGTCTTCTCTCTTTGCCTCTTGTTTCCAGCTCCTTGCTCCCTTTGCCGGCCCAGCTACACAAAGATCCTGCAAAAACAAGAGAGGGAAACTACAAGAAACATGTACTCATAACTGATGCATGGATTAGAATGGATCAAATATACAGATAAAAACAATACATCATTGCAATACAAGTATATAGGAGAACATCAAAAGCTTTATTGATAGAAGAAAAAGGTTCTGAGAAGGTTACAACCATAAATGGCTCCAATCCAGCAGCACCTCCCCAGCAGCAAGAAATCTCCTCTTCTCCTCTATAAAAGCAATCACCCAATAGCTCTAACTGTAAACCAACAGCACTTCCTTGCTTTGCACAAAATTCCAGCCTTCCTAGACCTCATAGAAGAGCTCTATATATAGGAGATTTGGAGAAAGGATGAGTCAGCTTGAGACTGACCTAAAGCTGCCTTGTGTCCTCTCCCTCTTCAGTTAAACTTCAGTTCTTGAGTCCACTTGGAGATCCTTGCTTCCACATGGAGATCAAGTACCTCTTACTCATCATAGGGCGAATTCCTTGAACCAAGTGTCAGTTTGGAAGCTTCCTGGGCAGTTGACACCTTGCAGAATGACTGTGCCACTTGGCCAATCTCGCCCAGCGCAGGTAGCCTTCATTGGTTTTGACTTTCAGCGCAGGTACAAGGAGGAGCAGTTGACATTCAGCGCAGATGCTCAGTGGAGCAGCTGACATGATCCAAAAATAGCCTGTTTTTGAGTGTTTTCAGGTGGAGAACTGATAGGAAGTGTTGTGGTTTGCTGACCTTGTTCCTCTAGGGGTAAGAACAACATGTTTAGGGACTTTGGATCCCTGTAATTATCGACATTTCATGCTCCATGCTGCGAGGCACAAAAATGTCTATAACACCTCGCACACACTTACTTTCTACAATCTACCTACATATCCTAAAATCTAGCTGATTCATTTTTTAATGAGGTTGACTCAGTAAAAGAACTGTCCTCATGCTAGCCTATTTCATTTTTTAACGAGGTTGATACAGGAAAAAACTATCCTCGTAACATTGATCATGGCTTCCAACTGGAGGAAAGACATGTCAATGGACACACCTTGATCATGGCTTCCAAGAGGTCTTCATCCGAAGGAAGAATACTTCTTGGGAAGGAACACATGTCAAGGGACTCAAAAGGGATAAGAACATCGTGTTCAAGTAATCCCATAGAGTTTTCCATGTCAATTACCGGAGCTAAATCAAAGGAAGATGAGCAAACAGTGAGAGGCTCACTTACATCGGTAACTAAAATCATGGGACCGGTTGCCACATAATTAACCCGTGGCAGGGTAGATACCACTTTAGAATCAGGAACATTTAGGGGTGTCATATTATTGGTAGTTGAAAAAAGACTAGGGAACGAAAGCTGGTCTACAGTCACAATACTGCCATTGTGAGGGAAAGACATCACGCGAAAGAGTGTCGATACGACAGCTTTCATTGCATAAACATAGTCTCGCCCAAGGAGTAAATTGAAATCCAAGGGACCTCGAACTACCATAAGATCAACACAAACAGTTTTACCTTCCAAGGTAATAGAAAACTTAGGAAGGATCCCTAAAGGTTCACTAATTGTTCTGTTAAAAGCTTTCAGATTCTGCGTAATAGGCGCAAGCTGAGGGGAACCCAAAGCTTTCCAAACAGCTGAGGATAAAATACTAACAGAAGCACCTTCATCTACCTGAGTACGATGTATGTCCCTACCACCAGCCTTGACAATGATTTGGAAAGGGATGGAGGAAGGAAGACGAGGTTCTGTCAGTCTATTCCAATCAAAGGAAAAGACCTCAGTGCTTGGAGGGGGTTTTGTAGAAACAGGTGAAATGCCCCCGGCATAGAAGAATCTGATGTAACAAGAAGAACCTCAGCGGTATGAAATTTACTCTCGAAAAGGAGAGTGTGATCGACCGAATGTGAAATTGAATCGACCACTTGATCAACTAATGGATCATCAACCTGAGTGACATGAGTTCCACTCTCCAATGGGAGAGTGTGATCGACTGTACTTGAATTTAGATCAATCACTCCGTCAGTTGACGGTAGGTTGGGAGAAAGCTTATGGTAACCAGTTGGAAATTCTTGCTGTGGAACAGGAAGGTTTTCCAACAATGTTGAGGCTTCATCCATGTGAGGGCAAATGTGAGTTTGATGACTCCCTTTGCATAACTTACAAGGAAACCTAACTTTACCCTTTTTCCCAGGAACCTGACTATCACTGGTTGATGGATCAATGGAAAGTTGATGAGATTTTTCTGACCATACTTCCAAGACCTTTGGAATACCAGGACAATTGACAAGGAAGTGGTCACCCTTACAAAGCCTGCAAGGGTATTTGGGTTTACGATGCATGTCGGAATTTTCCTCAACACAACTAACACTTACAAACATGGTTGGTTGGTTGACTTCTTTCTTATCTTGCTTCTTCTTCTTCTTCTTCTTCCCTTTCTTCTTCTTCTTAGCCTCCTGGTTACTAACATCAAGGCTTTTACCAGGCGAAGAGGAAGAAATGGAGGAAGAAAGATTAGGCGAAGAAGGTAAAGGGTCAACAGAAGGTTGGTGAGGTTGAGATGGTGAACTCTGTTGAGGTGAAGCATCCGGTTGAGATGGAACAATTGGAGTATTTTGGGCCAACAAAGTTGAAAATAACCATATCGGTAAACCTATTGTAAATCCAGGTAATGACAAAGTAGCCATATAAGGAGGACCAACATTTCCAAAGTAAGGAAAAGTACTAGGATTCTCATTAGGAGGGGTTCCTAGGTTGATAAATTCCGGAACATTTGCCATTATATTCAACTTCAGTGAATTTTATTAACAATTTAAAACTAAAATTAACAATTCACAATTCACACTTAACAACTAAAATTCACAATTCACACATATGGTCTCTAAAAGTAAAAACAAACAAATTAACACGCGCTATCAAATCTAGGAGTCAAACCACACACAAACAGTAAGCTCTCCGGACCAAAAACACTAGTTGGTGATGAAGCCCAACCTCGCAGAATTCAGTACAGAAATGGCGGGTGGAACAGTTACCCCGGCAACCTGCTTAATGAATAGACCGGCACAAGTTCCTCCACTTTAACCGTCTCGAAGTGAAGTGAACCCCCCGGAAAATCCAAGTGAGTATAACCGACGTCTGCTCCAGGAACAGTGGGACCTTCCCTCCACCGTCACCTCGGTAGAAGCCTAAAGATTATGGTCACTAAGGTCACCAACAGTAACAAATACACCTGGGGGAACAGTCTAAACTCCGACAACACGCAAGGGCAGAGTAGCAAGCTCAATCCCCTTACCGGCTCCTTGACAACAATCCAAGGTTTACCGATAAGTGACCCCTGGCTCCTCGACAATGGTTAATCCGAGGTTTACCGTTTGTAATACGTACTGTCTGGCGTCGTTCCCAACGAGGGGGGAATGATCCCCTCACTGGTTCAGACACGAGCTCGTGCTTCTCCTTTAAGAGGAGCTTTCCAGAGTGCAATTGAAACAATTGGATTTATTCTACTCAAGATAAACTATCTGTTTGGTTTTGTAGTCTTGGAGAGTTAAGTACTCACCTACTCCAAGACCCTAGCCTAAGCTATGTTGGTGTTTCAGAGTCCTAGAAATGTAAAAATTACTAGATGAATTTTAATTAAGCGTTGTGTTATTAAGGCTGTTATTACTCAAATGGGTAAATGGAGATGAAACCAATGGTGTTATGACCCGACTCAACTGAATGCAATCGAATATGATAATGCAATCCTTTCAATTCGATGAATCCTAACTAGAGTAAGGAGAGAGTTTCCATTCACTTCCAACAATGCAAAAAATTGATCATTAAGAGAAAATTTAACAAATTCTCTAATGCACTAATTTCATCAAGAAAAACTAATGCAAATCAATTCCAAACCAATTTTTATTTTTATTTTTGTGTAAATTCAAATCAAAGAAAGCTGATCTAAATCTACGATTGATTTTTCAGAATGTAAACTATGCAATTGTAATCTATGCACAATTCACATGAAAAGTATGCAAATGTAATCTATGCACATTTTTCATTCATATTCTGAAATTGAGAACTCTAATTATGCAAATGTGATCTATGCAAGAGAATTCTCAAACACAAGATGATTCTAATGTAATCTAAGAACCAATCAAGTGCAAGTCGAGAAAATTGGGTGAGAGTTCCAAAGATCAAAACATAAAAACACTCAAAGGCGATTAACACTCATACACAATTTAGCCCCCCCCGGCGAATGAGGGGGAAATTTTTTTGCAAAAACAAAAGCAAAAAGATGCAAAATTGTGAAAAGACTGAGAGAAACCTCCAAGTAATGACCAAAGGAAATCAAATTAACAATTTCTCAAAAAAGAGACTCAAAACACCCAATTGATGAAAGCTAAAAGCAGGAATGCTAATGAAACAAGTTCAGGTGAAAATTTTTGACAGGGTACTAAAGGATCTGGGCAGAAAACACTAAGAAAAACCAAAATCTAAAAGCAATTAAAGCAAAAATGGAGTTTTCCTAAATTTTTACAGGAAGACGCAGGCAACCCGTTAGAACAGGCGCGGGCCCGCTCTGTGCAGACGGCAACAGCGCGTCCAAAGACGCACTGTGCAGTACTCAGAGGGTGCGTCCTTTTGGAAAAGTTAAGAAAAACCAAATCTAACTAAATCTAAAGCTAAGCCACCCAAATACTAATTCTCACAGTCAAAAACCAGAAAATAAAAATGATTTTCTCAGAGCAAAGTTCACACAAAGGAAAAGACTTTCACATTAATGGATTCCCCAGTGGAGTCGCCAATTTGTCACACGGAATCAGTCAAGAGTGTGGACACAACTAACCTCCCTAGGAGTCTAAGACATTCTAATGACAAACAAAACAAACTGGAGCGATCTTTCTCTAAATACACCTTTTAAAACATGAAAACTACAAGTGTTTAGGGTTACCTTATTCCAAAACGCTGTTGTTGTAGTCCGTCCTTGCCGATTCGGATGAGCTCCTCCTTCACATCAATTCCTGCAACCACAAACAATCAAACAAATACCAAGCACTTGCATCTCATATAATAAAACATATATTCAACATGCAGACCAAGGAACACATGAAATAACTCATTAACACAAGCTATTGAGAAAAATGAACCAGTTTGTATTAATAACGAAACAAAGAAACTCTTACAACCTGGCCTTGGTGTTGTGCAAGTTCCTCCCAGGGTCCATCAAGGGTTTTCCTCTACTTTGACAAAGCTCACCCACTTCCAAGTAGAATCAAGCAAAGACAATCTCTCCTCACAAGGTTCTAAATGGGAGTCCTAATTCCTACAGCATTTACCCAAAGAAAATGTATAGCTTCAACCTCTCCTCCCTCTGGCTCAATGCCTTTATTTATAGTGCTGTAAAGAGGTTATTCAGGTCCACCATCAATGGGATAATCCCCCTCTTTGGGTGGGATAGCTCCCTTATTGATGGGATAAGTTCCTCCTTAATAGGGATACATGAACCAACTGGAGGCGCATCCATTTCATCAAACCGACCTCTAGAAAGTTCTAGAAGTAACCACAAGTAACTTTTTTAAGATGAAACTTGCGCATTTTGCCTTTTACAGAAGGACGCACCTGTCCCTTAACATACAGAGCGTCCAAGGACGCAGCCTTTGTGAACATTGCGAGCATCCCCGCAGGTAAGGCTAGAGAGAACCTGCGACCCCAGAGATAAACACACTTTTTACAAGACTTTCTCTCTTCTTTGAGTTTGAGATGGATAGCAGAGGCATAAGACTTGCCTAAGAGGGTAGCATGACTGTTGATTGAGCCATACTAACTGTAAATAGTCATGGTGACATTTTTTAGTGTAACACCGACCTTGACTTGTACAAATTTCATGATGGTTTTGACCCTGATATGGCATATCAGTTGAAAGAAAGAGCTCCTGAAACCCTTGAAGACACGCAAAAGGTTGCTGTCACGGTAGAAGCCAACTTAATTGCCAAAAGAAATAGAGCCCGAATGGAAACGAGAACCACCTTTAAGGAAGAACCCTCAGCCTTCGACCAGAAGCTTGATGCTATCATCAATGGCTTGCAAATACTAGGAGAGAGGGTAGAAAATGTGGAGATAAAGGCATCATGGGAAGGACAGCAGTCTAATCCCATAAGAAACCCAAATTTCAGAAAAACGCAGAACACAAATGTTGGTAGGTCTGTTGTGGGGAAAAATGCCTATGCAGGACGATCTTATCCACCTAAGGTGTGACAGTGCCTTAGCAACAAACAGAGACAGCTATTCTGACATTTCTTCCTTTATGAATTGAGAATAAAGAGAGATAGATGGACTCACTAGTGTCTTCCGTTTGTCCCTCGATCCGGTCTCTCTTCTCTTGGAGGATTCCCAGCTACTTGCCTTCTCGCTCGCCCAGCTTCAAGAGGTTTCTGCAAGATTACAAGAAGAGAACACTACACAAGACATGGATTCATATTCATAACTAGTTCAGGATTAGAAATAAACTAAACATACTAATGCAATCATACATCAAGAAAACATCAGCATATAAGAGAAACCAAGATAGCTTTATTGATGAATAACAAGGTTCAGGAAGAGATACAACCCAGAGGGCTCCAATCCAGCATCTCCTTCCCAGCAAATGGAATTCCTATCTTCACCCCTTTCAAAGCATTAAGCACCCAATAGTTCCAGTCTCAAACCAACAGCAATTCTTTGCAATAACAAAATTCCAGCCTCCAGATCTCATGGAGGAGAGATCCATATATAGATGTTTGAAGAGAGGATGAGTCAGCTTGAGATCTGACTAGTGTCCTCTCCCTCTGTCAGTTCTTGAGTCCACTTGGAGGTTCTTGCTTCCACTTGGAGATTTGGAACCTCTTACTCATCACCAGTCGAATTCCCTAAGGCAAGTGTCATTTTGGAAGCTTCCTGGGTTTTGACACCTTGAGAAATGAGCCTGCCACATGTCCACTCTCGTTCAGCGCAGGTAGCCAGTGTTCCAGTTGACATTCAACGCAGGTAGCCAGTGTTGGCTTTGACATTCAGTGCAAACAGCTAGTGTAGCCACTGAAATGATCCTGAATTGACTTGTTTTTGAGCAGTTTTCAGGTGGAGAAGTTCTGTAAATTGCTGTGGTTTGTTAGCCTTATTCCTCTAGGGGTAGGAACACCATGTTTAGGGACTTTGGATCCCTTAGACTATGGACATTTCATGCTCAATGCTGTAAGGCACAAAAATGTCTATAACAGTTGCCCCCTAAAGTATGAGCCTGTTTATCGGGTGAAATGCTTTATCAGGGGGATCTGAAGTTCATCCAATGCTGGGAGGAGACCTGTAATAAGATACAATACAATACATTATTTTTCATACTGCTTTCATGATCTAGTTGAGGCGGGCATTCCCATGCTCAGCTTTATAAATTCATTTTTCTGTACATAGAACAGACTGATAATTTTGATGAAATTATCATCCTTTGAGTAGGATGATCATCCGTTGCAATGATGTACATGTCAATGTCTTTATCTTTCCTGAATATATATTGCAGCCCGGATGGATGAAACTAGATCCGGGGTCTTCAAACTCATTCGATCTTCACTCTAAGTACAATTCGATCCATGTGAGAATTGTTCTGAAGTCGAACATGGAAAGACATCGCTTGATTACCGGTCAATGATGTAAACCGTTAACAAGCGCGAGAGGAATCACCGATAATGATAATGACCCTCAAGGTACTGCAGTACAATTCACATGGTGTGAATAGAGGACTTGGCATCGAACACCACGCAAAATCTTTCAGTCGAAGGTCATTGATGTATACCTGTTGCCGGAAGTGAGAAACTTGCCATTGAGGCATGCAAGCTTCAAAGTACTGAAGGGTTTGTTCCTAGATCAACTTCCTGGATAATGAGCTGATGTCGACAAGAAGTGATCCGTCAAAGGAGGGCCTTAATGAATCCCACATCAGTGACATGGAACGGAGCTAATGATTTTAATGGAGGTGAAAACGATCTGTGACATATGATTCAGGGTGGCGGTCATGAAAGGATGAAGGATAATGTATGGTAGTGGATGGGACACGGTTGACTTTTCTGAACGACTTCTCTTGAACATGTGGCGACACTGATGCGATGGATTGGTAGCATTACCCCAAATATGGATGGTATGGCGAGACCATGGATGTGACCGGTGATTGAAACAACCCAACCCGATTGTGGCACGGAGGAAAAGTGTCATGTTCAAGAGCGACTTGCTACCATCAAAGTTTTCTTTAGTTTCTCCCAATTTTTCCCCAGTCATTGCTGACCAGTACCTCTTTAGTTTTTGTCAAGCTTGAGGAGGATAACATATGCTTGTTCTATAACTTGCCCTTCGGGCAAGCCCATCGCTATGTTTTAACGAGCCTAGCGATAGTGAAACTCGTTCTCATCTAAAGACAAGTTTGTCGCTTATTTAATGATTTTAACGAGTCTAACGACAAAGATAACTCGGTCCTTTTCATTTTTAGAGAGTCTGAAAAGGTACATAAAGTTAACTCCAAAAGTCCTTTTTCGTCATCTAATCCCTTAAGTCTGAAAAAGTATAAAACACTACAGAAGGGATGCGTTTTCGATAGTTTTAACGAGCCGAACAAAACAAGCGCTCGATCTTTTTGTGCAATAATCCCTCAGGTCCAGAAAGATTAAAATGTAGAGGATGGATAGCTCTTCCGGTCGCTTTAATGAGCTGGAATGCCAAAACTCGGCAATCTTTTCATATTTTACGAGCCAGATGAAAAGAGCTTAAAGAAGACTCGTCTTTTGAGGAACGAGTGATAAACAGGGTTAGGAGCTGATTCCAGGTACAGGTTGGAATTTTCCAATCACGGCAGTGTCACAAGGATGGCTAGGTGAAATCACTCTTCGCAGCTGTTCCTCAAAATGGGTAAACAATCATATGGAGGTGAACGATCGGCCAAATGAAAAGTGGAGGTGACAGGGCAAACACGACCAAGGCTTTAATGGCTGATGGTATAACATTCACAGTGGTTATTTACCGGGATAGTTCATTTTTTAACGAGCTTAAACGCGGATGGAAACATTTGCTCGATTTTACGTTTATTTTTTAACGAGCATGAATTACGTGCTAAAACTGCTCGGATCTTGCGTTTATTTTTTAACGAGCATGAACTTTGTGCTAAAACTGCTCGATTACCCAGTCATATGATAAGAGTGTCTCATCAAGATCCTATTTTTTATGGAGCTTCATCTCACTAAGCTTTGCTCCGCATCCTTTCTTTATGCAAGTTAGGAAACGGCTAACCCAAAAAACAGATAAATAACCGCTCTTTGCTTGCACTCCAAAAGGTTTGCATGCCCCCAGGCATAAAACAGAGTTTCAAGGTTACCTCTACTTCTCTTCCGCCAAAACATTTGTTTTAACGAGAGAGGCTTACCTCTTTCAGGTTACCCAAAGATTGTCTCGTTTGTAGTTTAAACAAAACACTTCCTCGGCAATGTCTACCGAAATAGACAAAGGAGAGTGAAAAATAATTTATTTCACTCACATAACTTTGACAAAAGAATATTATTCTAGAATAACCCTCTTCCTGGACGGACGGGGTACAGACTAGTCATATTCTCCCGTGGAAAAGTACTCTATACCCAAAGTTTCCCTGCCAAAACAGACCAGGACGCATGCCCCCTGGGTTCCAGTCATATCCTCCCGGATTACTCGCGCTCATCAGGAGGACGGACCGTGGGTTGAGACACTTCTTGCGTGAATAGACCATTTAGGGATGGTATATGACTATTTGCGATGTGTGATCCGGGAAATGAAAGCTGGTCCACGAGCTTGACCACTCTTCCTCCGTACGGAAAACACATTACTCTAAAGAGTGAGGAGACGACGGCTCCCATGCAATATATATAGTCTCGTCCAAGGAGTAGGTTATAATCCAAGGGTCCTTGAACGACCATCACGTTCATTTGAACGGTCTTCCCTTTCAATGTTATGGGCACATTGTGGAGGATCCCTAAAGGTCGACTGGTTCCTTTATCAAAGACCGATAGATTTCTCATTTCAGGCAAAAGCACCGGCGAACCAAGCGCTTTCCAAGCAATAGAGAAAAGGATACTCACAGATGCCCCCTCATCAATGATAGTGCCAGCCATTACCATTCTGTATATTTGAATGATAATTCTGAATGGTATGCTTGCTGGCAACCAGGGTCTGCCTAGTTGGTTCCAATCAAAGGACACAACCAGGTTGCTTGGTGGTGGGACCGAATAAACGGCCGGATATTGCTCTGACGAACTTCCTTCCTACGATAAAGGAATGGGGGCATTGCCCCCTTGTTCATCAGAGTCAGTGTTGATGAAGAGAATTTGGACGATGTCGTCTTTATTCTCCTCTGTGATGGTATCATTCGAAGATAGAGCCTCTGAAGGCAAAACCGGGTCAACTGCCGTATCAACCTTTTGACTTTCGTCAGGCATGGATCTAGACAGTTCATCTTCAATGATAGGTGCTTCGGCTGACCACCTGGGCGGGCCAGCCGTGTTCTCAACTAGTGAAGGACTTGGCAGGAGTTTTTGATATCCAGGAGGAAGTTGCGCTCGTAAAATCGGGCGATCTTCCAAAACTCTTTTTGCCTCGTCTAAGAAGGGACAACGGTGGATGGCGTGATCGCCTTCACACAGTTTGTAGGGAAATCTAGCTTTCCCTCTCTATCCTAGGGCTTCACTTTCACTAGTTGACGGTGAGCAGTCAACATGGTTATCAGAGGTTGATGCTACCGAATTGTGCAAACGGGGAGACCAGTCCCTTAGTATCCAAGGGATGTAGGGACAATCTCTGTGGAAGTGGTCTCCCTTGCATATGACACATGGCGATTTAGGCCTTGTCAGTGCTGTGTGTGGATTTTTGTCAGACGACACTTGTTTGCCCCCAGTCGCTTTTGGCTCCTTCTTCTTCTTCTCTTTCTTCTTCTTTTCCTTCTTCTCCTTAGGAACTTGGTTTTCTGTTTTACCAGTTCCGTCAAGCAAAGATGAAGGAGGAGAGGAAGAGTTAGATGAAGTGGAAGGCTGGTTGGCAACTCTGGTCTGGTCTAACTGTTGACTTGACTGTTCAGGAATAGTGGTGGTTTGAATGACATTGGTTGAAAAGAGCCAGACCGGCAGGCCAATTGTCAGTCCTGGAAGCGACAATGTGGCCATATGGGGCATGCCAACATCTCCCCAAGAGGAGAAGGGACTAGGATTTCCACCAAGGGGAATTCCTTGGTTGGTGTGCTCCATTTTTTCAACCTAAATATCAACGCAGGAATAAGGGTGATTGTTCCGTTTAAAATAAATTTTAACGACGCTTTAGACACAACTTGCTTTTTCAGTTTTAAAGAGTCGAGAAAAAGCTAAAGATGACTCTAGTCTCCTTCGATGTTTTAACGAGCCCGAAGTGACAAATGCTCGGATGGACTTTTTCTGTTATAGAGTCTGAAAAAGGCCAAAAGGAACTTCTCTGGAGTTCTAGGCAGAGGGTGTGCCAAACTTTTCGGAAAACCGCAGAATACTTTTTAGGGTACGGGCGGTCGATCTTCCTGAATGCTGTGTTCAGTGCATTGCGATCAGTAGGGCGGCCGACACGGCTTCCTAAGGATAAAGGTTTTATGCCTATAGGGGTCTCCCAATATATACGCGATGGTACGTGGGAGCACAATCCGTACTGGCGCTATCGTCCCTCAGGAGGAATCACCCACCATCCATGAGATCGACAGTCACCAGGCTTAACGACGCCGGAACACGTCTCTAGCCTAGACCTCTATGTTGTGCGTTATGTTACAAAGCATTGTTAAGTTCATTCAATTTATTTTAGGTTGATCTTTTTAAAGTTTGCCTTTCAAGGTTCACCACGAGATGTATGATACAAATTCCTAAATGCAGTCTAAAGATGATAAGCAAGCTTTATATCTTTTCAACTTTGAAAATCCTAGCTACTAAGGGAAAAGAAAGACACCATCTTTTCTCAAAGAGCAATCAGCACACTCTAATGCACTTTTCCTAAATCCAGCATGCAAACTATCAAAATGCAAATGCACAATGTAGGTGTTTGTTTTCCGCTTTCTTAGTGTTGATGCCTACAAAAGAAAGCTTTTTGCACAACTTTGAATTTTCTTTTAAATGACAAATACAAACAAGTTTACTTTTTCGAAATCAGAAAGGGTAGAAGAGATTACAACACTTAACGATTTTCGAAATAAACTTTTGTTTTGACACTTTAAAAGAGACAAACTCAAACCAATAAGCAAAAGTAAATGTATAATCAATCTGTAAACAGCTAATGAACTCTCTTCTAAGATCACAATCAACAGATCTGAATCAAGGGCTACAGGATGATTACTTCACTCATGCAAAGGAAGACTGTAAATGACGCCACAAACACATAAAAACACTCACATTCTTTTTGTACAAAAGGAGGCGGAATCTAAGCAGAGAAAAGGAGTTATCAGATTGGTACCTATGCTGGTTACAGGCTGCAAAAATCAGAGATCAAAACAAGGAAAAACAGAGCAGAGAACCCCAGCTGCACAAGAGCAAACTGGTTCAGCGCAACCTCAACACAAGGGTTTTGACATTCAGCGTAGGTAGCCTTCACGGGACCTGCGTTGAAATGCAGAATCCCTTCACTGGGTCTGTGCTGAAGGAGAAACTCTCGTTTCCCACAGGTTCTGGGTCACAGATTGCTATTTAATCAACTGTTTCAGGCCAAATAAAAGCAACAAGCAAGGTACAACTAAAGGGATGCTTTGAGGGGTACTAAGATCTATCACAAGGATCATCAAATCATTTGTGAATCCATTGTTCAGATCATAGACAAGTCCAGTGATTGGATCAAAGCAGCAAATGTCTACTTTGCATCCGGGAAAAGCAGATGCAGTTTGATTGTTGCTGTCAAGTCTATGAAACAAACAATGATAGAAACACAAATAAAATGACTAAACAAATCTCCCCAGCGGAGTCACCAATTTGTTGTGGGGAAAAATGCCTATGCAGGACGATCCTATCCACCTAAGGTGTGACAGTGCCTTAGCAACAAACAGAGACAACTATTCTGACATTTCTTCCTTTATGAATTGAGAATAAAGAGAGATAGATGGACTCACCAGTGTCTTCCGTTTGTCCCTCGATCCGGTCTCTCTTCTCTTGGAGGATTCCCAGTTACTTGCCTTCTCGCTCGCCCAACTTCAAGAGGTTTCTGCAAGATTACAAGAAGAGAACACTACACAAGACATGGATTCATATTCATAACTAGTTCAGGATTAGAAATAAACTAAACATACTAATGCAATCATACATCAAGAAAACATCAGCATATAAGAGAAACCAAGATAGATTTATTGATGAATAACAAGGTTCAAGAAGAGATACAACCCAGAGGGCTCCAATCCAGCATCTCCTTCCCAGCAAATGGAATTCCTATCTTCACCCCTTTCAAAGCATTAAGCACCCAATAGTTCCAGTCTCAAACCAACAGCAATTCTTTGCAATAACAAAATTCCAGCCTCCAGATCTCATGGAGGAGAGATCCATATATAGATGTTTGGAGAGAGGATGAGTCAGCTTGAGATCTGACTAGTGTCCTCTCCCTCTGTCAGTTCTTGAGTCCACTTGGAGGTTCTTGCTTCCACTTGGAGATTTGGAACCTCTTACTCATCACCAGTCGAATTCCCTGAGGCAAGTGTCATTTTGGAAGCTTCCTGGGTTTTGACACCTTGATAAATGAGCCTGCCACATGTCCAATCTCGTTCAGCGCAGGCAGCCAGTGTTCCAGTTGACATTCAACGTAGGTAGCCAGTGTTGGCTTTGACATTCAGCGCAAATAGCTAGTGTAGCCACTGAAATGATCCTGAATTGACTTGTTTTTGAGCAGTTTTCAGGTGGAGAATTTCTGTGAATTGCTGTGGTTTGTTAGCCTTGTTCCTCTAGGGGTAGGAACAACATGTTTAGGGACTTTGGATCCCTTAGATTATGGACATTTCATGCTCAATGCTGTAAGGCACAAAAATGTCTATAACAAGGTCTACCCCGGACCATGATATAAGACCCCCTTTTCAAGATAACTATGTAGAAGGATCCACTTCTAGTCAACCCATAGAAGACTATCATATGAATTTAATGGATCTAAAGGGTGAGCATCAAACTTCCTTGACACAAGAAGACCAAAATGAGCATGACTGCAATCAATTTCAGACTAAATCTGGTGAGTCTTTTGATTTTAAAGAAGGTTATGATACTGCTGTGTATGAAGTACACAAACAGTATAAGCTTCGAACTAGGACCATTGACATCTCTGAGCCTAGCAAGACAAAGGAAAGTAAACAACCCAACAAGATTAAAAACAAAGCTGTTGTAACAGAACCAGCTGATATGACTATCCCAAACCCACATCAAGTGACTGTAGAAGATATAACAGAAATACAGCCTTCCAAAGATCAGCCTTTGTCTCCTCCTTTCTCAAAAGAAAATTCAAACAGCATCCCAAAAAGTACTCCTGAAGTTGCCAAACTGCAAGAAAATACTTCCCATAGCACTGATAAACAAGAGCAAGTCGCTGAAAATTCAAATGAAAAGGAAAAAACTGCCAATGCCAATACTAAGACTCCATTGGAGAAGCCTTTTAGTTTAGAAACAGAGATTGGAAAACTCAAGATAGCCATTCCTCTTTCAGAATTGGCTAAACACGATGTATATAGGCAACAAATTCAAAGTTCACTTCAATTCCCAGAAAACAAAGATGATGTAAATGTTTTGGATGATTCCCCTGAACTATTATTTGGACCAGAAGTTAATGGAAAGTCAACACAACGACATGTCCCACCCTTTTATGTCAGTCTGCATATACATGACAAAGTTTTACACAACGCTATGTTTGACTCAGGGGCATCGCACAATCTTATGCCCAAAGCAGTTATGGAAAAACTAAATCTTGACATCACAAGACCTTACAAAGATTTATACTCATTTGACTCAAGTCAAGTGAAATGTTTAGGCCTCATTAAAGATCTATGTGTCTCCTTAGTCCAATATCCCAACAAGACCATCCTCATGGATGTAGTAGTGGCTGACATCCCACCAAAGTATGGTATGCTCCTCTCGAGATCATGGGGAGCAAAGCTCCAAGGATCCCTTCAATTAGACCTTTCCTACACTACCATTTCAGTCTATGGGCAACCGAAGAGACTGCACAGAGAAACGCTGATGAAATATGTAGTAAGTAGTGAAAGCAGGCCTGAAAATTTTCCCATTTATTCAATTCATTCCGATATGGATTCTTTCATTTTATTCAATGATGATTCAAATCTGCCCACTAATAAGGAGCCTTTAGCTCTAGAACAGCAAGTGCACATCAATGAAGAAACGGTTGCCCACAATAGAGAAATTGTCAAAACAGTAAATGCAACTAGCATGTTACAAGAACCTCCCCAAACAGAAATTTTAAATCTGCCCAACCCTGATTCGGATGACACTCCTAGCATTGTCAACAAGCAAGAAATCACATGGTTCTTAGAGTTTGATGGTTCTGTCAACAAGTTAGGAGCAGGGGAAGGTGTCTGGATTCACAATACACATGATAATCATGCAGAAGGACATGCCTATAGACTAAATTTCAAATGCACAAACAACATGGCAGAGTATGAGGCTCTGCTTTTAGGCCTTAAACTGCTAAAAACTCTAGGTGCTGTAAAAGTGTCAATCTTAGGTGACTCTGATCTAGTTATATAACATATGAAAGGTAATTTTGTTACCAATGACAACAGAATGAGATCCTACAGAACCGCTTCTACTAACATACTGCAGGCATTCACTGAATTCAAGCTTGACAAGATTTCCAGAAATCACAACATTCATGCACATAGCCTAGCCACCTTTGCGAGTACATGCAAGCTCCCTTTTGACCCGAATCATCACTTCATAGCCGAAATAAAACATAGGCCCACCATCCCAAATAATGTCAGATATTGGCAAGTATTTGAGAATGATGCCAAGATTAATAATTTCCTTACCCTCGAGCATGAATTTTCAAATATTCGCATTGACATGGATGCCATGACAGATTCTGAACAGTAGAGAAATGAAAGTCAGCAAGTTCTAACTGCTGCAACAGCCAAACAAATTCTGAAGCCAACCATTTTTGACAATGAAAACATTGAACAGCTGAAACAAACACAGGCAGAAGAAGTAGACAGAACAGAGGCAAAGGTCATTGACTTGAAAGATAACTTTTTGCCTGCTGGGCTAACTCCGCTAGAAGACATGTTTGACTCTAATGACGTTCCCAGAAAACCAAAACTGCAACCAATAAACACGGAAATTGAAGAACACAACATTGGGACAGCAGAGAACCAAAAAATGATCAAACTGTCCAAAAATTTGCCACTTGATCAAAAGCCCAAGTACATTGACTTATTCAAATAATTTCAAGATGTATTTGCTTGGAGCTATGAGGATTTGAAATCCTATGATACATCAGTGATTCAGCACACGATCCCATTGAATCCCAATCAAAAGCCCTTCAAACAAAAATTGAGAAGAATCAACCCTGTGCTGCTTCCCCCGATTGAAAAAGAAGTAAAAAGGATGTGGGAAGCAGGCATTATAGCCCCTATCAGATTCTCTGAGTGGGTGTCCAACCTAGTGCCTACAAGAAAAAAGACAGGTGAAATCAGACTTTGTGTAGATCTCAGAAATTTAAATCAAGTCTCCTTAAAAGACCACTATCCCCTGCCCAAAATGGACCACATATTGCAGAGAGTAGTGGGAGCATCTAGAATTTCCCTGCTAGATGGTTTTTCAGGTTTTAACCAGATACTTGTTCACCCAGACGACCAAGACAAAACTGCCTTTACCACACCTTGGGGAACATTTAAATATGTAAAGGTGCCATTTGGACTTAAATGCTGGTGCTACCTTTCAACGAGCAATGGACATTGCATTCGCCAAAGAATTACATGACTTCCTAGTTGTGTACCTTGATGATTTAACCCCATTTTCCAAATCTGATGAAGAACATCTCAAGCATCTTAGACAAATTTTCATGACATGCAGGAAATATGGCATTTCCTTGAATCCAAAGAAGTCCTTATTTGGCCTGGAAGAAGGAAAATTACTTGGCCACATTATATCAAAGGATGGGATCAGAATTGATCCTGAAAGAATACAGGCCATCCTCCAAATTCCACATCCAAGAAACATAAAAGAGCTACAAGCATTCCTTGGTAAAATTAACTTTTTGAGAAGATTTATTCCAAATTTAGCTGAAGTAATAAGACTGTTAAGAAACATGCTAAAGAAGGATGCCAAGGTAAGATGGTCCCTTGAGGCCAAGCAGGCATTCGAGAGTATCAAAATTGCATTAACCCAAACTCCTGTTCTAACCAGTCCACAGTTTGACAAGGATTTCATCATATTTTCGTTCGCATCAGACCACACAATCGTTGTTGTCCTGTTGCAAAAGGATGAGCAGGGAGCTGAAAAGCCAATTGCTTTTCTCAGCCGAGCCTTAAGAGACGCCCCTCTGAAGTACCCAATAGTGGAAAAGCAGGCCTACGGACTTGTTAAGGCCATCAAGGATTTCAAAGTGTACATTTTATATTCACACGTGACTGCCTATGTCCCACACGCTGCTATTAAAGATATATTGACACAAGACGGATTAGAAGGCAAAAGAGGTAAGTGGATTGCAAGTATCCTCGAATATGACATTGAAATAAAACCAACCAAGCTGATAAAGGGACAAGGTTTAGCCAAGCTGATGTCCGAAACAAACTTTCAAGCCTTAGACATTAACCAGTTGGACAATGAACCGGAGCTGGCGACTCCACAGGTCAGTGAAATATTTCGGCAATGCCCCTGGTACACTGATATTTGCTTTGTATTGTTAAACCTATGTGCTCCCCCAGGATTGTCCAGAACAAAGAAAATATTTTTAAAAATGAAGGCTTTGAGATTTTGTGTTATAGATGGTGCATTATTTTGGAGAAATCATGAAGGTATATTGTTAAATTGTTTAACCATGAATGAAACTAACAATGTCATGAAAGAATTCCATGCAGGTGATTGTGGAGGACATCTCTACTGGAAGTCCACAGCAGACAAAATCCTGAGGGCTGGTTTCTACTGGCCCACTCTTTTTGCAGATGTAAAAAAGTTTTCCACGACATGTCACAAGTGCCAAATTTTTGAAGGCAAGAGAAAATTATTGCCCCTGCCCCTTAAACCCATCTCCACCGAAAAACCTTTTCAACAATGGGGTCTTGACTTCATTGGAGAAATTCATCCCTCTTCCTCAGGCCAGTACAAATGGATCCTAACAGCCACCGATTATTTCACCAAGTGGGTTGAAGCCATTCCCTGTAGACAAGCCAATGATACCATCATTATCCAATTCCTTGAATGCAACATCCTTTCCAGATTTGGCTGCCCTGAGAAAATCATCACTGATAATGCCGCTGCCTTTAAGTCCAAAAAGATGATCAGTTTCTGCCATAAGTTTCATATCACCCTGGGCCACTCTACAACATATTACCCTCAAGGTAATGGATTGGCTGAATCATCTAACAAGAGCCTCATCAACATCATAAAGAAAATGCTAGAAGAAAACAAGAAAAACTGGCACAAAAAGCTGATGAACGCCCTATGGGCAGACAGACTTTCAAGCAAAAGATCAATTGGAATGAGCCCTTATGAGCTGGTATATGGCATGGAGGCTAGATTTCCTTCATCCTTGGGCATTCCTACTATCAAGCTATTATAGGAAATTCAGGCTGAGCCAAATGACATTCAAAGAAGAATTAATCAGACAATTCACCTTCAGCAAACCAGAGAACAAGTCCATGACAGAGCACAAATCTTACAAGGAAAGCTCAAAAAGATGTTTGATAAGAGAGCTAAAGCTGAAGATTTCAGTGTTGGTGACAAAGTTTTGAAGTGGGACTCAAGAAGAGAAGACAAGGGCAAACATGCCAAGTTTGACTTTCTATGGAAAGGTCCATTTGTAATTTCTGCTGTTCAAGGAAACAACAGCTATTTTCTCAGATCTATGGAGAACAGCACTGTTGAAGAAGGCCCTGTGAATGGCAGGATGTTGAAACATTATCACGATCATTGTTGTTGAAACAATGCAAGTTCTATAAATATCTTTGTACAATATTATTTGTATATATCAGCACTCAGTTTAAATTTTTGTAAACATGCCAATTGTTAAGGAATAGCAGTAAATTTGGAAAGGATGCAGCCGATGCAAATTCTTCAATCTCAAAAGCATCAAAACAGAGCAAGAACTTTCAGTTTATATCAGCATAGTTGATCAGGCATTGTACATAAAGATCAAGCGCGCAGAAGAAAGCAGGCGCTGCTGTACACTTCACAGAAAGCTCAGTTGAGGAGGAGTTGTTCACAGTTCAAAGTTTCATATTTTTTAACAGCCAGAACAAAGAAGTTTTTTAGGTCTACAGCAACAAACAGAAGATCAAGGCAGTCTGACCTGCTGTTCTTGACTTTTCACAAGGAAAAGCCATCCCCAGGTGGAGCCACTGTTAGCCTCCTGATGCAACAGGGTATCATCTTTCATGATTGACATTTTTACATGCCAAATATGTCATACTTTGCAAGCTGCAGTGTTCCATATTTCCAGAAGAAACCAAAGAAGAAGCCATGAAGTGTGCTGATCCAAATTCCATTGTTGCATTCCATTTTGATGAGTTGTTGTAATTTTGAAGAATTTCTTAAAGGGAGGTCCAAACAGTCTAAGCTTGGTGGATTTGTAGATAGGTAGAGAATCAAAGGGACCCAACTGTTTAATCTGGGCCCTGGCAGAAATAAGTGTAGATTTAGATAGAAAAAAGAAAAAAATAAAAATTGCAAACAAGGGTCTACAAGTCTAAGTGCACCCAAAACAAAAAGAAGAAAAAATGTTAGGATAGTAAGCTGGGTAGGTAGCTGTTTGGTGGCAGAATGATAATTGATGATCAGTTTTGTATCTCACAATGTCTTATCCTTTCAGATCATAGTTATCAGGAAGTTTTGCATTCAAAGGAGGTACTCAAGCTAGAATTCACTAACCTCCCCTTCTTCTCATTTCCCCCAAGTCACTTACTAACATCCCCCAAGGGGTCAAGGTCTGCTTGAGCCTCTCAGTTTCATCATTTCCATGACATTTGCCTTAGTGAGGATCTGCTTCACTCAAGGACTGCTCACTCATCATATGTGAGCCTTCTTTTCCCCAACAAAGCCTAAGGTCTCATACCTTAGCGCCCTCTTTTCATCTCCATATTAACTATTAACTTTATTATATAACTCCCTAACAATTTTCCCCTTCCCCTATTAAAATCATGTATATAAAACTCCCCTATGTAAATACCCCTCCCTGGTAATATAGCCATATTTTTATAAGTCGGGGGAAGAACAATCCATCTGGGGCTGTTTTTACCCCATCCGTGTCTTAGCAGGGATTAATCTGACACCTGGCCAGGTTAATAACCTCTTCCCTAGCCCTAAAAACCCTCAAAAACCTTCAAAAAACCCATTTTTGCACCTTTTTCCCAAGTTCTGTGCATAAAACACTAACCCCGCTTGGCAAAAACCCATATTTTGCCCCTATCCCTAAAACCAAGTGTAAATATGCCAACCCGTGCTCATAATATTCATACAACAGGCAAATCCCGCCATTCCCTATGTTCAAACCCACCTTCGCGATATATTAAAAAGGGAATATTCCCGCGAATATCCCCACCCACTAACCCACCGTCGCTACCCATCTACCACCAGCCGTTAGATCTGGCCCGCCACAGATCTACGGTGGGCGGGCTTTTCTATATGCAACACGCTCGGACTTTAGCGTCCGGGAGTTCGACAGTTTTGCTGTCGTACTCCCACCACGTGTCAAGCTCTGGGGTGTGGCGGAGGTCCCCCTCATGAAATCACCATCCCCGAAAAGCAGTGCGCCACAAAGCCGCTTACCACCCGTGACGTCACATCCCATGTCACCCCCCGCACAGTCCCTGCTTACGTCACCCCTTTGTCCAGTCACCCGATGAGTCACCTGCCTGCGTGGCCTCCTGCCACGTCACTGCCATGTGTCCCTGCCACTGTACCTGCCACGTCATCATCCGTACGTGATGACATCATGTTGATGTCATCCTGCCACGTCGCCCTGCTGACGTCATGCTGACGTCACCCGCCGTACAATGTCACATCATGCTGACGTCATCAGCACTTTTTGGGCGCAAAGGTGCGAAAGTCGCACTTTGGAGCCCCGGAATCCAATTCTGAGGCAATTTCATCGCATGATGTTTTAGGCCTAAATGGAGAATCTTCAGGGAATCTTTAGGGAATCTTCTCATCATGCGGCCCCAGGAAGCCCGAAAAGGCGCAAAAATGATCCGTTTTCTTCACAGAGCATACCAAAAGGAGCAGAAGACAATTCTAGATGATACAGAGGCCGAACAACAGCCATTTACTAGTGATTAGGCCCGCAACACATCATATCAGCAGTCCAGATTTTGTCAAAGAGTATCACTGGAAGAAAAGACGCCAAAGAGTATCAGCAAAGATTTGTTTAGGGGCTCGAAGCACCTGAACATTGATGAAGCCCCCAGAAAGTTAAATCAATAAGCGTCAGCCCATCCTTGCCTTCAAATCACCATTAAGGCATTCAAAGCACCAGGACAACAAGGAAGCAGAAACCCATGCATATTTATTTCAGAAGACATTGCACCAAGGTGCCTAGGACTACATCATTTATTCATTTTTTTACGGCCACCCCCAGCGCAGCCTGAGAATTTTCATGCATTTATTTCAGATAGGAGTAGGTCAATAAATTATTTTTTATGACCTGATTAGGTCAAGATGTAATAAAAGCAGTAGATAGAAAGTTTTGCCCTATATATACCACCCTCTGTATAGTTTTAAGGGTTGGTAAATTGAGAATTCTTCACTAGAGACTCGCTGTGTATACCTGAATTTTTCTGTAATCAAAGATTGCCGAAAGCTTGGAGAGCTAACTGTCTGTTGTTGACAAATGCTTTGGAGACTGAAGATTGAATTCTTGTGCTGCTGCCTGAAGCAATAAGTGCCTCTTATCTCTGTTTATGTGTTTGCCATTATCTAAGTAGCAGGAAAAAAGAATAGCCTAGAATTAGTTTAAATACTCTCTATGCTCAATTTCTGCTGTTTCTTGATGTTTTCCTCTGAATGAATTGGTTATGAATATTGAATTCCTTCTGGCTCATGTTTACCCCAATTCACCTGTGTTGGCCAATTATCTAGGGATTCTTGACTGCCCCTAGGTAGCGCCTCGTTACTTTCTCTGCTAAGCTATTGGAGAGATTCTTAACTGCCTCTCTTTCTTTAGCATTCATTTCATCCTTTAAACCTGAAAATTGCTTCAAGCTCAACTATCTTGCTCCATTTTCCCCCACTGTTATTAAGGAAACGCACCAGTAGTTCCCCTCCTCGACTCCACGCCCAATGGTTTGAAACATTCAGACTATACTCTGCCTCTCTACCTGAAAGTGTCAATTTTCCCACCAAAACAAAACAAAAAACCCTCTGGACCCAAGACCTAGCCTAAAATCCTTTCAAACAAAGCTAAATCTAAAAGAGAGAGCCCTCTCTAATTGCAGGTTGTCTAGAACCTGCAGTCCAAAGTTGGTTTGTGGTTACCTCGGCCGTATCCCTTTCTTAACCTTCAGGGACAACCTGAGTGATAACAGATACCACCGCCATCCACGCCACCACCTGCTTCACCTACATCAAACCCATCTTCACCTACCCCACCTCCGCCACCATCGAGGGTCAGAATGGCGAGTTCGATCAAGTTGTTGGTATTTAGAGGCGTAGGAAACGAGGAACCAGATCATTTCTAGTTCGTGGTAAAGGATGTATGGGAAACCCAACGTGTTATGGATGATAACATCAAAAAGGCTACTTTGGTGAGCACGTTGCAGGATCGTGCGTTGACGTGGTATATAAAGTACTCTAGAGATCACCAAAACGTGGGAATAGTGGTGAACCGGGCTACATTGAACAAATAATGTAGCTGGCCAAAATCATAAACACAATCGATTATCGAGTTTAAGGAGATCGTAATGCTGCCAGGTGAGACCTTGTGGGATCTGGATCAGAGATTGAAGAGTACGATCCATGAGGCTAACATGATGCTAACAGATGCATAGCACCACGTGTGGTTTGTGGCATCTTTGACACCACATTTGAGGATGGTGTTGTCACACCAAAATATCTCAACCCAAGCTGAAGCATTAGAGATAGCGATGAGGTTGCTTGAAACTCCAATATAGGATTCGAGGTTGGGAGTTCAGCAAATCCACGCACAACTACAAAAGCTATGCTTAGAGATGCAAAGTTTGAAACAAGATAAGGTGCCCTAGTTAGAGGTGCGCGAAGGGGTGTGGTGTATAAAATGTAAAGGCTAGGGCCATGATAAGGATCATTGCCCGATATTCGTGAAATATTTTGGCAGGGGGGTACCAATGCCATTGCGACCAGAGGCACAAGTAGGGCCAAGCACGGTGCCCACACTTTGGTGCGTGATCTATCAAGTGGGGAGAAAGCACACAACGGACAATTGTCATTTGTTGTCGAAATTTATACAGCCCCCCTAGCAGCTATTTTGCAATTTTTGTAGATCGATGGGCCATGCCGAACGAAATTGCTGGAGTTATGAGTTGCTGATGGATCGAACATTTGCTTACAGGATGTAGACTGAGGTGCAAGGTCAGGATCCAGTTGCAGCAATAGCGCACAGTAGATTTCAGGGACATGGACGGGGGTGAGGAGAAATGGGACCTGGGTGAGGGTGTGGAGAATTAATCTGCTACAATTGCGGAGGACCTGGGCACTACGTGCATGACTGCATGAATCTGACCAGAACATGTTTCCCTTACTATTACCAGTTTGATCATGAAGTGGTATATTGCCCCACACTAATTACACAGATGCGTGAGAAAGGGGTGCTTCAGACTACGCCCACTGAGAACGTCCAAATGATGAAGGCTAAACCGCACGAAGAGGACCCTAACGTGAACATGGTGCTCATAAGTGGTGCAACTACGGGAGAGGATAAGGGGAAGAAACCTGAGGAGGATACTTGGGTTCGCAAGGCCCCTACAAAGAAACCTGAGTTTGATTTGGAATGCGTGAAGGAAACATTTATGGAAGCTAAGAAGAGCTTCGCAGAGGCTTCTACTTTAGATAGCAAGGATCAAACTAAGCCAGAAATGGATCCTTCTCTGCTAACTACCTTTTTAGAGACATGCATGAAGCTACTATGGGACAATAAGGAAGTTAAGGGATTGCAAGAGTTGATAACTAGGTGCGCAGGAACGGGTGAACCGTGCATGGTCCAAAAACTAGGCAAGCATGATTTGTGCACTGTGTAGGAAATGCGATTGATTGCTTAGATTGGTGACTATGAGATGGACCAAGTTATTCTGGACATGGGATCAGATGCGAATGTGCTACCTAAACAGACCTGGGAGCACATGGGCAGGCCCACAGTACAATGGTCTCCTATTCAATTACGGATGGCGAACCAACAAAAAATCTTGCCCATGGGGAGATTACAAGGAGTTACAGTAGACATTGAGGGTGTGAGCACACAAACAGATTTTGAGGTAATAGAAATTGTGGATGACAGTAACCTGTACCTTGCACTGTTAGGGATAGATTGGGCCACGGATATGAATGGAGTCATCAACCTAAAGAGACAAAAAATGATATTCGATAAAAAGTCTCTACACGTAGTGGTTCCACTGGACCCAGCCGAAGGAGCGTGCTACACTAAGCCTATGCGTGATGAGGATAGTGACGATGAACTAGACTACATCCACTAGACCACAGTGCAAGATTAGCAATGGGTGAATCCGATAATGGACGAGAGAATCTCATGGGAAGGTGACAATTCTTGCACGTCAGACTCAGATGAATAGATTGAGCGATGGTAGAACCAATGGCATGAGTTAACAACACTAAATTGTAATATGATGGTTAGGTCACTACACCGCATAACGATAGAAGCAAGGGAACTGCCACTAGATGCGGATGCAACGAACATGGAGGAACATGTAGACCGCTACGAAAAGACAATTCTAGAACGGAAGCAGCTGGGTGTGCAAACGGGAGTGTTGTGCACAACAACTGCACAAGGAGGGAGTACACGCCAAAATACTAGGAGGAACTAGTGCAAATATAGAAGGCAGACGTGCGTGCAGTTTGGAGGAAAAAGTGGGCAATGTAGGATGTAGGTGTATGTTGTGCAACTTCCTAAGTGACCTAGAATTGAAAATCAGAAACCGCCACTCCAATGCATTCCACCAGCCGTTCATGACAAAACCGTCAGGAAAACAGGTGGGGACATGAACAACTTTCACATGATAAGACAACCTAATGGGAATATGTGGGTACCAGGGGTTTGATGGGCCTATAAGTCCATCAGGGAAAGGAGGGGAGTGAAGGTGATCACAACCTCCGCAGCTCGGACTACACACGAAATTCTGGGCAAAGGAAGTCAGCGGTTGTAGAAAGCTATTTGGCATGGCAGCAGAAGGCTTCATGAAATCGATGGATAATGGGCATGGCTGAGGAAGAAAAGCGTGATGTTGGATGAAGAAGTCAGCAAAATGAAAATCGGCATCACACAAGCGGGCCGCGCGAATCTACAAATAAGGGAACCAAGCCTAGCCAGGTCTACCTCGGTACTAGAACGAGCTATGACCTTGCTATCATGGCTGCGACTGCACCAATGGAGGAGTGTACCATATACAACAGCGAATATGAAGGTGCTTGAAAGGTGTCTATAGCTTGGTCTAACAGGGAACTAGAAATATCGTACCTAGGGTGCGAACACCTGACTAGCTATGGAAAGCAAAATCTCAGCGCTCCAAGCAGTTGAAAGGAGGCGCGGGACTATAAAAATGTCTGCGGGAGGCCTATGTCGAAAGAAGGTTCCGTGCAGGGCTAGTCGGTCAGCAAGATCATGACCATGCAAAAGGGGCTATGCTACCACATGGGAAGGTTGGCGGGTGACTGTTGACGCCACTATTCATGACAAGAGGTTTGAGTTACAGTAGAGAGGAGCGAGTGGCGGGTCATTAAGACAGGAGTTCTGAGCTAGATACGAGAAGATCTGTCGCCAAGAAGATATTAATGAATGGGAAGTGGAGGGAAGGGTTACATTCAAATTCATGTGCTTCTACAAAAACCCTTGGACAACACTGGGATATTTGAGAGTTGATCCAGTACAGAATAGCAAACAACTAGCTACCAGGCTGCCCATGGGTACCATGGCTAGAACCTGAGCACAGTTCACAGAAGACTTGTATCCAACCCAGGAGGAGCCAAAATAAGTGGCTACTACCCCCAAGGTTCCAAAGTACCCACGTACACCACGACCCTAGAAAGACAAGAATACTATCGGGCCATTCTGGGTATCAGCAAGATTCAATAGATTGTTAGTGGTAGAAAAGAACAAAGCAATCACCACTGAAATTGATGAGGACGAGGAAGATTTGCAAGCCCTAATCCCTCAGATTGAAGCAGAAGATGAGGAAGAGGAGGATGTTGTCCAAATACCTTCACTACCAGCATATATCTCTCCATGGAAAGGGGCAGCCAAGATACCAAAGGACCTGGAAGCCACGAAGAGTACGCTCCAGACCTCGCTTCTTCCAGATGAGGTAAGGTTTGATGGTCTGCCGCTGGGATGAATACCGAGTATCAAGTTCAAAGGTTGGGATCTTGCCGACAGCAAGAAGTTCCCCCAACTGGCCGAAGAGAAATTACTGCGGTGAAGTGGTTACGGGGTGTGGAGAAGGCAGGATTACTCAATCTAAGGTGGATACCCCACTATCACCGTGCAACCATCACCATTTTTGTTATTGACAGTTACTATGTATGGTACATGATGTGTATCTATGGTTATAGGAACCAATTCCCATCACGGTTGATTTAGTATACTGAATTTACCAGCTGCCTACTAAAGGCAATGATCTTGCAGACATAGTCGGAACGAGTAGCGACCTGGGTCTTGCATAAGCCATGAAGATTAAATATAAGTTGGAAAAACGGAAGCGAGGGTATGTAATAGCAAGCATCAAAGACTGATGGGTGCACGTTTCCACCTAGTTACTGGCTAGTAAGCTCATGAGAAAATTCTGCACAGATGAAGTGCCATCCATTGTGATTGTGCTCGCGGAGTAGTGTGTAGAAGGGGTTCATTTCAACTGGTCGTAATTTCTATGTGATGACTTTTTGACGAATTTTCAAGAAGCTTAGAAGCAAGGTAAGACTTTCCATTATGCATGGTTTCTCCTAACAATCCTACTGGTTGCAGGAGAGCTGCCGTAGGCAGCCAATTTCCCGCCATTGAGGGCAACCTCCCTGAAGCGGTGTGGTATAACTCACTCTGGGCTACGAAAGATACCATGAGGATTCATGAGATCAATGTGTTTTGGATATTCATGGAGGTGAGTATCAAGACATGGATCGCTCGTAGACCATGGTTATCCCCGATAGTATATAACGGTTTTCAAATCACGACCAAGTTCAAAGAAGACATGCATAACCTATATATCGGGCACAGAAGGATCCAAAAAAAACATGGGTAACACTTCAGTTCATTGCGACGGATGATGCAATTTATGAGGTAATGGCAACATGGCCTATGGAATGGTATGCCCCGAACTTGGCCCCATTAGAAAGGAGGGAAGCATAGCAGCAAAAGAAGGAAATCTAGCTGCGACTCACTAAGATGGTGGAAAGGACGCGTCAAGGAGAGAAGGTAGCTTTGCAGCAGGAGGCAACCGAGGAAGCAATCATCATAGAAATCACGGAAGATCCAGAAAGTTCCTCGAAGTAGGACATGCAGAAGGAAATAAAGGTACAGGAACACATGGATCTTACCACAAAATCGACCCAAGTCAAGAGGCTGCGCATCAAGGAGCTGTCGCATACACGCAAAAAGAAAAAGACAGTGAATATTTTGGAGAAAGAGTTTCTTGATAGCAGCGAACTAGTATGTAATGTCACTAGATATGCTTTGGAGGAGTTGATGACAGAGCAGACAAATGTGTTGGGGAAGCTCAGAGCACAGCTGCAAGCATTACAAGTGCGACCGCCGGGAAGGATGATATCACATCGAGCCAAAGATATAGTTGCAATCTAACAGATGGTGTTCGCCTCCACAATGAACACTTTAGTATTACCAACAGGCGTTGTTGTAGTAGAAGTTGAGGGTGACATAAGGGGTTGGGGGCTGAATATGGTTTCCCTTCCTTTAGAAACCCTCTACCAACTACAGGACGGGGTAACTACTGAGCTCTGTGCCAGGGAAGGACACGCCCTCCAAATCTTAATGGAGCGCAAAGAAAATCTGGAGTAGGTCAATCTATAGCATGATGATGTGGTCACACACAACAAGGAATTGGAACAGGCCAAGGAAGAGGACTATAGCAAGGTACCAAAGTTGGCTGTGCCAGCGGAACTTCCAATAGTTCACAAGATTCATCACATGGCCACAAGATTCCGTACGGCCCAAGAGGAGGCCACAAAATCTCAGTGGGAATTAAATTTACAACTAAAGGCATAGCCACCTACACCCCCAGAAGTTCAAGAGTAGCGCCACGGTGAAATTCATGCAGGATTGAAAGTGATAGAGCACGCTGTCCAAGATTGCTCGAGATTCTTGGATCAGTCCCTCCTTACGCTCACATACCTCCAGGAAGAGCCAATGCTACAACAAGTAGAGACAGAAGCGTGGGAGTTACAGTAGGCTTATGAAAACATCTGGGGGACTGTGTAAACAGTCACCATCATGCAACGATTGGCTAAAATGAGGGAGGCCCAGGTTCTCAAGGCACAAGTTGACATCACTCGATAGAAGGAAGCAGTGCTTAAAGAACGCATCCAGCCTTGGCTTGATGAGGCGTCCGCAGTCTCCACCAACATCAAGGGAAAGTTAGCACACATGCAGGCAGCATATGAACCTAGACAAGCAACTGAAACTGATATTAATGAGTTGGTGGCTCGTGTCCAACAGGTACAACAGATAGTTGAAGAATTTGTTGCGAGTGTAAGCAAAGCACAAAATTTTTTGGATGACCTTCGTGTGAATATTTCCACACCATCCGAATGACTCAGGATGAGTAACGATGATTTTGTTGGGGGCCTGTTAGGTATCAAAGGCCTCGTGTAACGGGTTTGGGGGCTTAAAGCCTGCAATTTCGAGTAAAAGTGTGGTACAAGCTCCACGAAATGCACGATGCATGAATTGAAATAAGTCAAGTCAAAGGGTTTTCCGCCCAAAAATAATGAAAGAAAATAGGAAGTGAGTCAGCCTGCCTATGGTCCGTAGGCCTTGGGAATGTATAAATAGAGCAAGGCTCTAAGGGTAGAAGTCAGTTTTTGGTTTTTGAATCTGGAGTGTTATGGGTTTATGAAGGCAATATTCTCTTTGTGTTTGTAAGTCCAAGTTGAGGGTGTTGATAGATAGATAGAGGCTCTGCAGCTATGTGTGCAGAGGCCTGGTAGAGCCCACAGCTGTGTCTGTGGACCCCTGCAGTTGAGTGCACAGGGTGGATCTAATTGTACTGAAAAGGAGATAAATAAAGATAATAATTTCTGAATCATTGTGTGCTTGATCGTAAATCTATCTGTTGCTTATTTTTGTATATTTATGATTGTGCGCACTGGTTATTACTATTAAATGTTGGCTTAAAGACTTTAAGAGAGAGAACTGAGTGATAATAAACACATATAGTAATAAGAGCCTAGGAAGTGCCTGTCACGAATCTATGCAAAGCCCCACAGAATAACGCGAGCACACCGATTTGATCGCAACCCTTCCAATCTACATCAAGACATCCCAAGGGTGTGGAAACTTGGTTCCAGCACCCTCCACTACTACCTCAAGTGAGACTTCAGTCTGCGCTTCGCGGACTGTTGCTGAAAAGTCTCGTAGTGCGGGATTTGTTTGGTTAAATCACTTCTGAACCTGGTTCAGGCCCCAAAAAGCCAACAGCTTCCCACAACCTCATGCCTAAAGTCATCATGGAGAAATTAGGACTTGACATAACAACACCCTATAAAGATCTCTTTTCATTCGATTCTAGCAAGGTGAAGTGCCTAGGATTAATTAAGGATTTATGTGTTACATTGGTTCAAATACCTACTAAAATTGTTGTTATAGATATCGTAGTTGCTAACATACCTCCAAAGTATGGCATGCTGCTCTCCCATTCATGGGGAGAAAAACTACAGGGAACTTTGCAAATGGACATGACATATGCAACTATTCCAATTTTTGGTCAACAAAGAAGATTATATTGTGAAACCTTAATGAAATACATTGTCAGCAGCCAAGAAAGGCCCAATAACTACCCCTTATATTCAGTTCATTCTGATCTTGATTCTTTTATTCTATATAACAATGTTTATACAGTTGAAGAAGATTCAAATTTTGAAACAAACTTATGTGAGATAGAAGAATCATAGTTAGATGCGCCAAACAAATCCCTACACTAATGCCCTTTTGTCATCAATCCACGGTGCACAGACTGAAGTCTCACCCAAAGCAGTATGGGGGGATGATGGAACCAAGTTTCTGCACCCAGAGATCAGTGTGATGTCCTTTTGTGACCTAGGTCTGCCCTCACGTAGATTGGTAAGACTTTATGGCTTATTGATGAACTTCCTTTAATCAGCCTCTAGACCTCTGTGAAGGTCTACGACTAGCTTTGGACCCTAAATAGGTCAATTAGCTACTTACGTGTGCTTTAGACTACCCTTAGATCTATAATTACTTGGAATTACCTAATTGTTTGATAACTTTAACATAAAGTGTTATAATCTTCATGTAATCACTTAACATTAATTGTGTTCAGATAACAATGTAGATCAAGTAATGTCACGCATCAATACACCATTATTTCATAAAACCATTATTCATCACAGCATAAAGAACATTCATAAAAAACAGAAGTTAATAGATAAAACACAGGAGTTTTTGCAACAATCTTATTTATCGATATTTAGTTAAGCTTACAAACTCAAAACTTCCCTACGTACTTAGTTGCAAGGGTCCACGCACTCAGGTGTGGACATTACTCTAGGCCTCTGCACACTCCGCTGTAGAGCCTTCCCTCTTACTCTCTTGTTCTAACTCTCTAGACACTTTCCGTCGTACCCATAAACAACTTCCATTACTTGCCTTAGATTCCCTAAGACACACCTATTTATACAATCCCATGGTCCGCGGACCATGGGTAGATCTTCAAAAGCCAACTCTAGTTACATAAAAGAAGGGTAAAACCCTTTTTGACTCATAACTAGCTATGCACTATGGGACCACAATGTATAGAGACTTTATATCTTTTTACATCAAAACTTTGGCTTTTGCCCCGAAGCTTGGGAATTTGCCCCAAAACTGACCCAGAGGACCCCATGCCAATAGAACCCCAACACAAAGATCATGAATCACCCTCGATTCACTCAGCTGGCATAAAGATCTTGCTGTGAAGATCCCCTAGCTCCACTTGCACCACTTCTACTTCGGCTGCGTTCTGCGTGGCTTCCTGTTCGACCAACCATTATGTGGTTGGTCCTTCATTGTCCTGCTTGATCTTTTGCTCTATAAGATGTAGGTTAGCCAACTTTTTTGGTATGTTGGTAGAGAATTAGTAGGATTCTTCTAATGAAGGATCCAACTGTGCCTTAAGGACTACCTCTTTTTTCTGCATGACCTCCACTTGTGTAAGGATTTGCTTCCCCTCCTATAGCTTGGCAAGGCACTGCACTATAGCCACTTGTCGTGAAGTAAAATTATAAGTGCGGACACGAACGAATTCCTCTAGCTCAATAATGGGTCTAGCCACAACAGATACATTCTATGGAAGATTTCCTTAGGCTATAATCAATCAAGAGGGCCTACCTCTTGGTCACTTATCCTACTTGATGATGTCCTCGCTTGCTTGCTCCAGTAATCCCTCGCTTCTTTCTTCAAGATCTTGAAACTAGTAAACAACAACAACACACAAACATAATAATAGACAAATTTCAATTCAACCTACTCAATGAGTCAAGAAGCATTAAGACAAAAATATGTAATATTACAAAACATGTAGGAAATCAATTGATAGTTGCATATATTAATATCAAAGAGAGATTACAACCATTTGTCTTGACATCGCAATCTTCCTCTGACAAGATGAATTTATCACACACTTCTGCTAGCACTCCAAGATGGCTTCAAACAACAATAGTTTAAAGGCTCTTGCCTTTAATCTTCACTCCAAACCAAACACACTTCTCCCTCACACAACTAGATGGCTACAACTAATAATAGCTTGCTTGTCTAATCAAAATAGTATACTCACACTTAGGCACTACTCTAACTCGCAGCCAAAAACTCTGATTGAAACTAGTTTGTGCTTGGAAGAAGGGAGGTTTATATAGGAAGTATGGATGAGAGATGGATCCTCTTCTTATGGGAGAAGGACTTAGCCATTGAGGTAGTTCCATCATTATAGGGGAAAGGAGCCCAAACTGTCATCCTTGACCCCATCCGGCCAAATAATTTACAAAACTTCCATTACGGAAATTCTAGAGCTGGAAGCTTCAGCTCCAAATTTAAAAAAATTTCCATAACAGGATTGGTACGGCTGGAACATAGCTCAGTCACACTAGTCGATGCGGGGAATAATGTTAATCTTTGTACATCAGCATGGGGGAGACAAACTCCATTAGCACCGGTCTTGTAAACTGGGAAAAAATACAAGTTTCAGGGGAAATGGTGCAAAAGGGAATTGATATGCTCATGAAGAGGGACACAATGGGAGTTCCTCCATGAAGGCAAAGCATGTGGGGTTCATTGTAGAGGTCCTCTAGCATCAAGGAATGGGGAGTATAGGGACAATGACAAAATGTTGTGTAAGATATGCCCCCTAAAGCATGAAGGTCGAGCTAGAGTGAGGGATGAAATTATTTATAAATCAGTGTGGGGAACCAGTCTACCAGCGTAAAACCTGTAAGAAAGTATAGATACAGATACATAAACTAAGATCTCCATCAAATGATACATGAATCATGGCATGGAAATAGCCATCGAGAGAATGATCATGTAAATGGATCTAGGTATGGGCGCAACCATCCATCAAAGAGGATCATAATGAAACCAAGGTATGGTCACAACCATCCAATAATGAGAAGGATAGCATATTATAACTCATGGTCTGGTTGCAGCCAGCCATCTGGAAGAGACATGCATATCATCTTAAACCATGTCACATCACTTCACAACCTGGACTCATGTGATCTGAGTCTAGGGTCTTGTGCTCCAACACGACCTGATCAAAGTACAGATCCCAGTATGCAAATAGATGTGTTGATGTCGAACATGCCATAAAGTTGGTTGATTACCAGTCAATTATGTAAACTGTTAACAAGTGTGAGAGAAACCACCAATAATGACAATGGTCCTCAAGGTACTATCAACATAATTCACGGAATGTGAATATAGGAACTGGATTCGAACACCCATGAAATCACTCGATCGAGAGCCAATGATGTGAACTTGTCATCGAGTGTGAAGAACTTTCCATTAAGGCATACAAGCTCTAAGGTACTGGAAGGGAGTCTCTCGGTCAACTTCCCAGATAATGAGTTGAACTCGATGGAAAGCAACTGTGTTGAAGGAGGGCCATAATGAATCCAACATCATCGATGCGAGATGAGAGGATGCAAAATGATTTTGGATCATACAAAGAAACAGAGGTAAGTGTAACTATAGAAAGACAACTCTTGAACATATCGGCGAAACAAATGGAAGTTTGGTAGCTTTTGGATCCATGGGATTGGTGGTCATAATGACGTGGCAAAGATCAAATGGAAGGAAAAAATGAATGGTCCAAACCCAGGAAGGTCAATGATACAAAGGAGGATGTCCTGACCCCACATGAAACAAAGAGTGTCATGTTCAAGAGTGAGTTGCTGACATGACTGATAGATTTCTAAATTTTCACCCACCATTTCTAGAAAGTACCCCAATTATTTTTTAATTGCAAGATTGAAGGGGATAGCATATGCTTGCACTGTAAGTTCATCCTTTGGATGAATCCAACATAGTAAGTTTAACGAGCCCTAGGAAGGAGAAGCTCATGTTCATCATGGCGATGAATCCGATGTTGTTTAATAGTTTAACGAGTCCGAAAAAGGTGTAACTTAGTATCTTTTTCATGTTTATATAGTTTGAAAAGGACATGTAAAAGAAAACTCCACACAGTCCCTTTTCGTACATTTGTGTCTCTCAAGCCCAAAAATGTAGAAAACAATACTTGAGAGAACTGCTTGACCTTTTCAGTCAAGGAGTACCTTTTTCATAAATAGTGCATCCCAGCCTGAAAAATGGGTAAACTTATACTAGATGCATGAAGTTTCACATCTATTAACAAGTTCGAAACGACAAGGTCTTGACCATATTCTCACTTTTAAAGGGTCGGAAAAGAGCTGAAAGAATACCCCCCATTTTTATTCTCTTTAATGAGTCAAAAAGGGAAAAAATACCTAGAAATATTTTCATGAGTTTAAGGAGTCGAGAAAAGATATGAAACGTGATTCATCCTAGAGAAACGATTGGTATAAAGGGTAGCAACTGGTTCCGACAATGGTGGAACTGCTCAAAACATGTAATGGTCAAGAGGCTGGCTAATAAAACTACTCATTATTGGAGTTCCTTAGGAAAGGAAAAACAACCAAGTGATGGTGACGATGGAATGAAACAACCAAGGCAACCAAGGCTCATCTAGCAGAAATCGGCTAATAAAAAGGGCAATCATGAGATGTAAATTGGGCATGGGTTCATGTTTACACAAGCTTGAACCATGGCAAACTCTGCTTGGATTCGGTTTCATGTTTACACAATATTGAACTGAAAAGATATGCTTGCTATAAGTTTTCATGCCCCCAGCATAATGACTCAATCAAGGTACATACCTCCAAAGCTTCAATTCAGTCAACTAGGCAGATGAAATGAAGGTTCACTTTCAAGATCCAGGAAAGACTCAAGTGGGATTTTACGGCATCTTAATCAAAGACTCAATTTGGAAAAGGGAGTCGCTTCATTTTTTAATGAGGTTGACACAATAAAAGAACTATCCTCGAGACCCTTGCTTCATTTTTTAACGAGCTTGACACAAGACAAAAACTATGCTCATGACGCCTTATTTCATTTTTTAACGAGGTTGACACAAGACCAGGAACTATCCTCACAATGCCTTGTTTCATTTTTTAACGAGGTTGACACAAGACCAAGAACTATTCTCACTAATCGGATAATGGATCATGTGTTAACATGGCTCCCAAGATTTCCTCACTAGACAGAAGAATCATGCTCCAAGAGGAATACATGTCATTTGGTACCATAGATGGATTGGGTTCCAATGCCCCTAGTACATAATATACTATACCATCTGTGTGATCATTAGCAGAGTGGAGATGGAACATGTAGCCAAATAATTAACCTTTCACAGGGAAGGTATTGTTTGCAAACAAGAGCTGATAGGGGATGATGGTTGCAAAGGAGGCACCTGGTGACCAGTAAACGACAATTGATCAATGGTCACAATTCTCCCTTCGTGCAGAAAACAAACCACACAGAAGAGTGAAGAAACAAGAGCTCCCATGACATAAACATAGTCACATCCATGGAGAAGATTGAAATCTAAGGGAACTTGGACTACCATCACGTCTATATAGACGGTCTTTCGTCCCAAAGTAATAGGGAACTTCAGAAGGATCCCTAAGGGCTGACTGGTTCCTTCGTTGAAGGCCAACATATTCTGAGTGACAGGAAAAACCTGTGGGCAACCCAAATCTTTCCAAGTAGTGGAAGACATGATCTTAACTGACGCACCTTCATCTAATATAGTGCCAGGTACTACCAAATTATAGGCTTGTATTGTGTTCTGGAAAGGCACATAAGATGGGAGGCAGAAAGCAGTTAATGGACCCCAATCGAAAGGGACGACATAACTACTTGGTGGGGGTATCATATGAATTTCCCCATGTTGTACAGGAATAGGCAAAGGACTCTCCTGAACAACTGGGATGGGAGGGTTACTCTTCGATTCATGAGAATCTGAGGAGACAAGAAGAACATGAGCAGTATGATCACCACTCTCTTTCGGAACAGAGTGAGAAACTGGCGGAAAAACTAAGTTGACACCTTTTTCCACCATTGATTGGTCGGAAACAGACATAAGAGAGTTTCCCTGAGGAAGAGTAGGATGGGCAAGAGATGAATCCAACTCAATCTCTTTACCAACCAAGAGAGGGTTAGAATAAAGCCTCTGATAACCAACAAGAAGTTGGGGTTGAGGAGCTGCAGGGTTTTACAAAACATTGGAGGCTTTATCCATAAGAGGACAAAGGTGAAGAAGATGCTCTCCTTCACATAACCTATAGGGGAATCTAATCTTTCCCTTCTTCTTACCATCATTAGTTGAAAGCGTAACATCGACATGATCTCTAGAGGTCGGTGGGGATGGTCGATTCAGGTATTCAGACCATACCTCTAAGACTTTGGGAATGTCAGAACTGTCTCAAAGGAGATGGTCACCCTTACATAGCTTGCAAGGGAATTTTACCTTCCATGAAGGATTATAAGGTTTTTCGACGGGGGGTGCATTTGGAGTAATAGCTACATGGTTGGCCTCTCCCTTATTTGACTTCTTCTTCTTCTTCTTAGCCTCCTGATTACTGGATTTCAAACTTTCACTAGGCGAAGTAGAAGAGGAGGGTGAAGAAATAGGGGAAAAAGGTGAGCAGTCAACCTGAGAATCATCATGATGTGACTCAAATGAAGGAGATGGTGGGGCAGGAGTTAGGACAGTTGGGATTACCGAGGTTGAAAATAACTAGACACGTAAACCAATGGTTAACCCAGGAAGGGACAACGTTTCCATATAAGGAGCACCAAAATTTCGAAAAGAAGGAAAAGGACCAAGATTCCCATCTGAGGGGAATCCTTGACTGGTAGACACTAGAAATGTTTCCATTGGAATCAATCCTAAAGAATCACTAAGGAAGATAAATTTAACTAGGAATATTTCATGGGCAGTTAATTTTGAGACACTGAAACAAAACTTTTTTTCATATTTTAAGAGTCAAGAAAAGGACAAAAGGTGACTCTATCACTTTCGATTGGAAACGTGCTCGAACGACAAGCGGTCGAATGATCTTTTAAGTTTAATGGGTCAAAAATATCAAATGACTACTTTGGATGATCTAGGTAAACAAGATTTCTAGGCAACCCTGAACTACAGAATACCTCTTAGCGAACCAAGAAGTACGAGCATGAAATCTCACTGAATGTTGTGTTCGATCTATCACGTTTTCATGGTGGCTGACTTAGCTTTCTAAGGAGAAAAGGATTGTAGCCTAGTGGGCTCTCCCATTATATACTCAATAGTAGTGGGCTCTGTACTAGTGTTGTCTAATGCTGAAGCTAACGATAGCTGCTAGGTTTAAAGACGCCAGAACACGTCTCTGGCCTAAAGATTCTCGACGTGATCGTTAAGTTTCAATGCTTCCTTAGGTTAATTCAATAAATTTTAGTTGTTGATCTTGAATTAGGTTCAATTACAAGGCATTACCATTGTCATCTGACAAAACTCCTACATGTAGCTATATGAGAAAAGAGATCTTTGTCTTTGATGAAAGTTATCACTAATTGAGAGATAGAGAACACAAAATTAATGCAACAATCGAAGAATGAAATATTTCACTAATAAATCTCCTAAATGCACTTAATCTTCCTATAACAACATAAGAATTTTCATTTCATTTCCAATGCTTATGATGATGCCATTTTGGCTTCTCAATAACGCTACTAATGCAATATTTCTACTTAAGTAAACTAGAATGATGTTCTCCTTTTCATAAAATAAAAAATGAAGCTTTCACATAAAGCACTTTAAATGAAATTTTTCATGATTCTGAACAAGCAAGCATCAATCAAATCCAAAGCATTATAAATGAGACTAAAAGAAACCTCTTCCCTAAATCGAACAAACCAAACACATAAATTCTCCAATGAGAAACCAAGCAATGTAATCTATGCTTGGAAAGAGAAAAGAGACACTCAAAATAAGAGAACAAACGAGACTCTTTCACTCATTCAATTGAAAACAAAGCATCCTAGTCACCTCTAGGAGGAAGAAGAGAGTCTGAGGGTCAAGACACACTGGCACTGGAATGGGAGAAATTCTAATTTTTTCCTTACCCCTTAGACTGGTGTGACTACCTAACTGACAACTAATGCTGATAGGCATGACCAGCATGACTGACCAGTACTACAACTAGCACTGATGGCTTGATTGACATGACTGCCTAACTAACAACTAGCGCTAATAGAGGGATTCAAAGAAAATATTAAAAATAACATCACACAGGGCCAAAATTAACACATAAAAGGGTGGGCTAAACTAAGAAAGCACACAAAGCAAGATAAATGAACCTTTCTAGTTAGGGAGAAGATGGTCCAAAAGGCTCACAGGGTCAAAAACACAAGAGCAGAACACACTAGCCAAGATTGGGGTCAAGCCCTAATCTTCACTTACAAGCATCGGTGCGACTGCTTAACTAACAACTAGCACCAGAGGTTGGTCGGCATGATTGTTCCTCAACAATTCGCTTTGGTCAATGTGACTGTCAGCGGATTAAATGCACTGGCCGAGGTAACTAAGGAAAAAAAAAATTGAAATAGGGCCAAGATCTGCTACTATGAATTTTAGACTCAAACCAATAAGAAGGAGAAAAGAAACAGAACCAAAGGGAAAACGTGGAACTAGAAAAGTTCTCACAAAATCATGAAATCCAAAATGAACAAAAGGATTGGGATCCCCAGTGGAGTCGCCAATTGTGGTGATGTAAAATTATAAGTGCAAACACGAACGAATTCCTCTACCTTGATAATGGATCTAGCCACAATAGATACATTCTATTGAAGATTTCCTTAGGTTAGAATCAATCAAGAGGGCCTACCTCTTGGTCTCTTATCCTGCTTGATGATGTCTTCACTTGCTTGCTCTAGCAGTCTCTCGCTTCCTTCTTCAAGCTCCTGAAACAAGTAAACAACAGCACACAAACATAATAATAGACAAATTACAATTCAACCTACTCAATGAGTCAAGAAGCATTAAGACACGAATATGTATTATTACAAAACATGTAGGAAATCGATCGATAGTTGCATATATTAATATCAAAGAGAGATTACAACCATTCATCTTGACGTCGCAATCTTCCTCTAACAAGACTAGGTTCCCACACACTTCTGCTAGCACTCCATGATGGCTTCAAACAACATTAGTTTAAAGGATCTTCCCATTAGGCTTCATTCCAAACCAAACACACTTCTTCCTCATAGAACTAGATGGCTAAAACTAGTAATATCTTGTTTGTCTAATCAAAATAGTATACTCACACTTAGCCAACACTCTATCTCGTAGCCAAAAACTCTGAATGCAACTAGTTTGTGATTGGGAAGAAGGGAGGTTTATATAGGAAATATGGATGGGAGTTGGATCCTCATCTCATGGGAGAAGGACTTATCCCTTGAGGTAGTTCCATCATTATAGGGGAAAGGAGCCCAAACTGTCATCCTCAACCCCATCCAGCCAAATCATTTACCATACTTCCATTACGGAGCTTCTAGAGCTGGAAGCTTTAGCTCCAAGTTTAAGAAACTTTCCATAATGGGACCGGTGTGACTATAACACAACTCAATCACTCTAGTCGGCACAGGGAATAGTGCTAATCTCTACATTTCGACACAGGGGAGACAAATTCCATTAGTGCTGGTCTTGTAAATTGGGAAAAACAGAAGTTCTAGGAGAAATGGTGCAAAGGGGAATTGATCTTCTCATTAAGAGGGACACAATTGGAGTTACTCCATGAAGGCAAAGAATGCGGGGTTCACTATAGAGGTCCAACAGGATCAAGGAATGGGGAGTACATGGATAGTGAAAAAATGTTGTTTAACTGCAATGTGCACGTCGTTTCCCACACTTTCTCATATTGCTACTGAAGATCATGGGTCTCAGCTTTTAATCTCTACAGGTTGGGATCTCCTTTTAGGGTCATCACTACTTCCATGACTTGCACAAAAAACATTGTTCAGTCCACAACTGCAACATCCATATTGGCGAATGCATCCTTAACAACAACTTTGAGTTGTTCCCCAACTTTTGGAGGGGTTGAAGGCACTTAAGCTCCAATTCTATGATCTTTAGGTTGAGCTCAAACTGAACTCGTGTGACCTATGTCTTAGCATCGTGAAAACTCACTGCAAGTTTCCTAATCTTGGCCTCAAGTGGCACCTCCTCAAGTATGTGCAACTCTAGCAGTATCCTGCAAGCCTCTGTAACCGTGGTCGCCAGCTGGTCACTCTACGCCTAGATCAACTCTTTCTCCTTCACGACCTCCATCTTTTAGGTGAACATTTGCTCATTGTTCACCCAATATTCACTTATGAGGCTGAGAGCACACTGCTCCCATGTGCGTAACTCTATATCACACCTATCTATAGCATGTTAAGATACTTGCTGGGGAGCGCTGCAAGGTTGAGGTCAATGTTTTTCAGAGTGCTCACTATGATCTTGTCATCGACCAATTCTACACTCAAAGACCCTTCGGGTAGCACGACTGCCCGAAGATCGACTTATCTGACCATCTCTGCAGCCTGACTAGTCCCTGGTGCCAAGCTCATTTGTGTGGCACTCACCTGCCCTGCACCCAGTTGTATCCTGCTCATCTATATCTGCAGCTTGCACAGATCCTTCTGAGGAGTGCCTAGGGACTACAAGTGCTTTTGTTCGAACTACTGCAACATTTTCGCTATGGTATAGCACACTTTATCTCTGATTTTTTTGAGATTGCCTTTTTTGAGTGTGATGGGATCCAGCAGTGGCTTCGTCACTTTCAACTTCTTCTGGGGCCTATCCTTCTATTGTTCCCTGTACCTCTTCACCTGGAATGGATTGCTCTATTCTTCATCTCCTCCACCTCCCTGCTCTGATGGCTCCCCTTCCTCGATATGGGGCGAAGGGTATTTACTGCTCTGCTCAGAGTCACATTGTTCTTGTTTAGCCTACTGCTTTGTAGAGCACTCCTTTTCCAGCCAGCCCTTTTCCTAGGCCTCCTTCCTTCGCTTCTCGGCCAACTGCTAGACCTCCTACTTTGGTGCCTCCTTATTTTTCTCCGTGGAACTCCCCACGCCTTTACCAGTGCCTGCAACCAGATCGGATGGAGAATCCCAATCTACTGACTAGCACTTGATAATCTCCTGAATGGCATCATCCATGGAAAGATAAGGCAGATCAAATCACTTCTGTTGTAGATCCCTTCGTGCCCTGATATACATGCAGTGGAAGTTTGCCTTAAACTCCGTGTACTCTGATAACTACTCAAACATTGTCAGGGACAACCATGTATTCTATTTGATGGCCATGTGAAGGCTTGCCTCCATCAACACCCAGAAAATGTTTTTCTCTGTGACCCGTGCGGAGTCATTTGTGGCCCAAAGGGAGGAAAACTATGCAGCCTCTGGCAATCCTTTCTCCGCGGGGGGAAACTAGCTATCCTTCGACAGCTCCCAACCTACTATCAGGATGGAGAGCAACAAACATGCATAGTGGAAGGTTTTTCTCTCATCCTGAGCCTCATAACAATTCTCAAGGAACTCACTACAGAGGTAGCATGACCAGTTAAACTGCACGCCTTCTGCGCACTATGCATTTAACAAGATTACTGGCATCAGAACCTCATCCTTGCATCATTTCCTCATGAACTTACCAGCGAGGATCTGCGTGGCAATTTGCACCACAGGGTCAGTGATAGATGTGATGGAGTGCCCAGGTGGCTTCTTAACTAGATTGAATTTTTGCTTCATCTTTTCTGCTAGGTTGCACTCACTGGTTTTTCTTCCAAATTCCTTGGTCGAATTCAAGCCTGAATGTGGCATGAGCATGATCTGATGGATCATCATGTCTGTGATTGGGATTGGTTTTCTCAACCACAAACATCCATCATGTACCAGGGTCAACAATTTCTTGATACAGATGATATTGATGTTGGAACCTTGGTAGTGGGGAAACCACAACAGGTTTAGTAGCCCCGACTGATTCACTCCGCGAATCCACTTGGCTAGTTCCAATGTGGTGACACTGGATTCTTTATAGTACATCTACTTCATGTAGTTCTCCATCGCAAGGTGGGGGAACCTCTCATGGTCCGCCAAATACAAGTCCTCCATTTTTAGACGGGGAATCCGCGCCAGGCATGGGCCTTCAAAGGTGATGCTTTTTGGTAGTAGGGATGTATTTATGAGGAATTTCACCACATATGGCTCCTTAGTGACCTTCACCTTTCCCTTACGTGGAGGGATGGCAGCTGACAATTTGGAGATGGGTTCCATGCCCTCGGAATCTATATCCATCGCGCCCTCTTTCGCTTTGGCTTAGGTGACCTCGACGTCGTAGGCACAAGAGTCAAAGCCTCCATGCCAACAACTTCTGGAGCTGCTCCTTCGGAGGAAATAGTTTCTACAGTGCTTACAGTTTCTCTAGTGCTTGTAGTCTCACCTGGTCTAGACATAGTGCTGAGAATAAACTACTCGATATCCTTAGGTAAGTATCAAACACAGAGCTTGTGACTAAATCTGCGAAAAAATGAGGATTCATAAACGAAGAAAAGCATAGCTCAAAAATTCTAGGGATGCAAAATGTTCTCTAATGGATGGCCACGCATAATTTATAAGCAAATTTGAATTCAAATCCAACCATTTCCCCCAAAATCCATCCATAAATTCTAATTTGGCGGAAAATATTCAAATATTTTAGTCTTAAATGTCGCTCCCTGCTCCTCTTAACCATCTCCTAGATGTCAAATCATGAACAGTGACTATAATGGTCATTTTATGGCTGTGTTGCATGGTGTCTCCCCTCATAGCTTAGTTCCCTTCGCATTCCCTCTAATACTGTGACATCACCCTTTTCCGTGCAGCCCTTCTGTTGCATAGTTCCACCAACTGGGCAATGTAGTTTATAGTCCCACACTCCCTTGTTGGTACCTGGAGAACTAAGATTTTCCTTCCTTCATGTAGTTATTGAGTCATATCCCCTATGTATGGCTTCAATTGGCTTCCATTTACCCTTCCTGGAAATGGTTCTCCATTCAATTTTGCAAGCTAAACTGCACACCATCTGTGATTTCTTTGATAAAATACGGCCTCAACAAGTGCATCTGAAACTTTCCTTGAAACTTAGAAAACTTACTATCATATAATAAAACCAATTCATTTACCTTGAAGGTAAACAGTTTCATGTGTCGATCATGCCAAGCTTTCTCGCATTCCTTCTGAACCTGTTGATGAAGTCTAGCCAAAAACCTATCTTCTTCGAACTCCATTAGATCCACGAGCAGTTCTCATAAGGCTCTGCAGTCTACCATTCCTGTGAAAGCCACTATGCATAGACTGGGCATGATATATTCTATAGGCATTATAGCCTCTACACCATAAACTAGTCAGAAAGGCGTCTGCCTGTTAGATTTTTGCAAGTAGTCTTGTATGCCCACAATACCGCTGGTATGTGCATGTCCCAATCATTTTCCTACGTGTTGCAAATCTTCGTCAACAAATTCTCCAATATTTTATTTAAAACCTCAACTATAACATTGGCCTATGGATGATACGGCATACTTTTCTAATGGTAAATATTCTGGCAGCGCACTGATGGTTTCATTGATAAAATGGGTACTGCGATCACTCATCAATAACTTTTGGCAACCAAACCTGGTCAAAACATATTCAAACAAAAACTTTTTTGTTGTTGCCCTGGTATAGTCTTTCGCAGGTTCTGCCTCCGCCCATCTGGTCATATATTTGTTCGTGGTGATGATATAATGCTCACCTGTTTTCTAGCCTGGGGGCTAAATCGGTCCTACAAAGTTAATAACCCATTTCTCAAATGGCTGCAATGACTGTGGAGCTATAAAAAGGGTCTCTTTCACCTCTAATTACCACACATTAGTTGTCAATCCAGGAACGTTTTTTTATTTCAAAGAGTGTCTCAGTCTCAGGCTATCATTTGCCAGAGTAATGCTAGTAGTACAGTGTTTAGAAATACAAGAGCAAACGGATGCTTGTTTACAACAAACCACTTCAAAAGATTAAACTACACATTCAGAAAGCTAAGCAATTTATCAGTCAAGGGTTCAGTAGCAGTAATTCATCCCTTTGTAAATTGATGGAACTAAGGTAAATCAGAGAATAGATTGTGGATCTGGGAGCCAGGTAGTAAATGTCAGTGCTCACTACAGCCCTGGATCGTTCTTCACACCAAAATAACAAAGAATAGGAAATCGAACGGTAGATAAGAAATGGAACAACGAAATAAGAAATGGAACAGCAAATCTGAAATGGAACAGCAAACCTGAAATAGAACAGCAAACCTGAAATAGAACAGCAAATCTGAAATAGAACAGCAAATAGGAAATTGTAACAACAACTAAGTCTAGCAAGCAGTAACACCTTAGTCTACAAGATCAAATGCACGAATCGTGACCTACAGGAATCAAATGGCAATCCTTCACTCTAAAGGACGAATTGAACAACACACCAAAATGGAACAACTCTAATTAATGATGAATTATAGAACAACACTTCAAAACCATATATGCACATGGCACACCTTAATAGTAACCTGATCTTGGTAAACCAATTATCACTCTCAGCTATAAAAGATTACAACTTCGTTTCAGAATGGAACAGAAATGTCTATAGATCCAACAATATCAAAGAACATAATCGCTAAGATGAATTTCGTAATAAGTGCACAACACAAAGACTTTGTAATTAAACAACAACAATATTCTGTAAACACTAACAGTATTATATTAACACTTAGAAGAACAGTGATACGTTGTAGAGTCAATGCAATAGTTCCGTCTCAGTAAAGTAAACATAACATAGCATGTGATGTAAACTAACAAAACACATCAGATTACCAAATAACGTTGATAAGCAAACCACGCATAAACCAAACGTAATAGTACAGGAGAAAGTGTCTTCCAGGGCCAGGCCCTTAGCCTCCAGGGGTACACCGCTTGAAGTTATTCCAGACTCAGAGATGAAATAGTAACCAAGTTTGTATTAATGCATAAAGCAAAATTACAATAGATCGGTTCTTAACGAGACTCGATGATTAAAGTTTTGATCTTAAAGGAATTACATAAAACATAACCAACCCTCCTCGAGCTAACAATGTTGCCCCTTTTATAAGGGTGAAGGCAAAGATATCTAAGTGTAGAAATAGATAAAACAACGATCCCTCAGGATGAAGGATCCTGAGGGATTCGCCGAACCGTTAGTCCTTAGTCATCTCTCTCCTTTCCTGCGTCGAGCCAATATCTCCAGTTCCTTTCAAGGGCTGATTCGCTTTGATTTGCTTTGACTTGTTTGCATACGGTCTCCTGTCAAAGGGACATTGGTTAACCCATCCTTGTCCTTTCCTTTGGAATGGCAACTTCGCGTTTTTCCTCCTTCCTTCATAAGGAAATGACAATTGTCAGTGTTTTCATCTTGCATATTAATCTCACATGTTTTATTACAATTCCTTATCGTTTTCTGAGTTCATGATGAAAAAAGGTTTGTAAGTTCTAATGAAAAGATGCTGAAATAATTACCAAAAACATACCTTCTTTAGTACTCCACACACCCCCTCTGCTTACCCTTTTTCATGCCCTCATGAAAACATTCTAGTTGATGTGTAAGGCAGTGAGTGAGTAGGCTGGAGATGGAATCTCATGTGAAGGCCTACAGCCATGACGCATAACTAGGTGTTCAAAGAAACGACCTGTCTGACCCTCAGGCATCTCATACAGGGCTTCGTATCCGGGTGCAAGGTGCCAAATAATTGGACTCTGGAACCTATATCCTAACCAAGATGGACCTGCCCTCCAAATGAATTCGCCATAGAGGTGCAAGCGGTTGGCGGCTAATTTAAAATTTTCATACTTAAATGGTTCCCTGAGCTGGATATTCGGATTAGAGATTTGATACCAAAATTTAGCCACATCAATGGCAGGGTCTTTGGTAAAGAAAACATATTCTAATCCCTGTCGAATGATTGCCTCATGCATGGGTCCTAATGCTTCAATTACACCTGGAGTCTTCATGAGGTTTCTATGTTTTCTCCACAACTGTACTGGATCCCTAGGCTCAGCTCTTATTGTTGTTGGGAAAAGTATCTAATACGGAATGACCCTATCCCACTCTAAGGGTGATAGTACCTCAGCAACAACCGAATGCAAAGCTATTCAAGATTACTTCTTTATGAGATGTAAGAGAGGGGAGAAAGAGATCCACTAACCGTTGTCTTCCGCTAATGGTTGATCCAATCTTTCCTCTTTGCTGCTTGCTCCCAGCTCCTTGCTCTTTCACTGGCCCAGCTACACAAAGATCCTGCAAAAGCACAAGAAAGGGAAACTACAAGAAGCATACATCCATAATTGATTCAAGGATTAGAATAAATCAAATATACACGCATCAATACGCCACAGAGACACATGCATATAGAAGAACCTCAAATGCTTTATTAATGGAAGAAGTAAAGTTCCGAGAGTGTTACAACCATAACAGGCCGAATCCAGCAACACCTCCCAGCAGAAAGAAATCTCCTCTTCACCTCCTTCAAAGCAATCACCCAATAGTTCTATACTCAAACCAACATCACTTCCTTACATTCACAAGATTCCAGCCTCCCTAGACCTCATGAGAGAGCTCTATATATAGGAGTTTTGGAGAAAGGATGAGTCAGCTTGAGGCTGGCATGAAGCTGACTAGTGTCCTCTCCCACTTCAGTTATACTTCAGTTCTTGAGTCCACTTGGAGTTTCTTGCTTCCACTTGGAGATCTAGATCCTCTTACTCATCACAAGGCGAATTCCTTGATCCAAGTGTCATTTTGGAAGCTTCCTGGGCATTTGACACCTTGCAGAATGACTGTGCCACTTGGCCAATCTCGCCCAGCGCAGGTAGCCTTCATTGCTTTTGACATTCAGCGCAGGTACAGAGTGGAGCAGTTGACATTCAGCGCAGATGCTCAGTGGAGTAGCTGACATGATCCAGAAATAGCTTGTTTTTGAGTGTTTTCAGGTGGAGAACTGATTTTTAGTGCTGAGGTTTGCTGACCTTGTTCCTCTAGGGGTAGGAACAACATGTTTAGGGACTTTGGATCCCTCGGATTATCGACATTTCATGCTTCATGCTGTAAGGCACAAAAATGTCTATAACAGTTGCCCCCTAAAGTATGAGGTCGTTTATCGGGTGAAATGCTTTATCAGGAGGATCCGAAGTTCATTCAATTGCTGAGAGGTGCCCTGTAATAAAATACAATACAATACATTATTTTTCATTCTGCTTTCATGATCTAGCTGAGGCGGGCATTCCCATGCTCAGCTTTATAAATTCATTTTGGTACATAGAACAGACGATCGTCTGGTGGTAGACTGATAATTCTCTGCTGAAATTATCATCCTTTGAGTAGGATGATCATCTGCTGCAATGATGTACATAACAAATGTCTTTATATCCTGAATATATATATCGCAGCCCGGATGGATGAAACTAGATCCGGGGTCTTCAAACTCGTTCGATCTTCACTCTAAGTACAAGTCGATCCATGTGAGAAATGCATTGAAGTCGAACATGGAAAGACATCGCTTGATTACCGGTCAATAATGTAAACCGTTAACAAGCGCGAGAGGAATCACCAATAATGACAATGATCCTCAAGGTACTGCAGTATAATTCACGTGGTGTGAATAAAGGACTTGGCGTCGAACACCACGCAAAATCTTCTGGTCGAAGGTCATTGATGTATACCTGTCGCCGGAAGTGAGAAACTTGCCATTGAGGCATGGAAGCGTCAAAGTACTGGGGGGGGTGTTCCTAGATCAACTTCTTGGATAATGAGCTGAAGTCGACAAGAAGCGATCCGTCAAAGGAGGGCCTTAATGAATCCCACATCAGTGACACGGAACGGAGCTAATGATTTTAGTGGAGGTGAAAACAATCTGTGAAATATGATTCAGGGTGGCGATCATGGGTAGATGAAGGATAATGTATGGCAGTGGATGGGACACGGTTGACTCTTTCTGAACAACATATCTTGAACATATAACGACACTGATGTGATAGATCGGTAGCATTACCCCAAATGTGGATGGTTTGGCGAGGACCATGGTGATGAGACCGGTGAATGAAACAACCCAACCCGAAGTGACACGGAGGACAAAGTGTCATGTTCAAGAGCGACTTGCTACCATTAAAGCTTTTGAGGTTCTCCCAATTTTTCCCCAGTCATTTCTGACCAGTACCTCTTTATTTTTATCAAGCTTGAGGAGGATAACATATGCTTGTTCTATAACTTGCCCTTCGGGTAAGCCCATCGCTATGTTTTAACGAGCTTAGCGATAGGGAAACTCGTTCTCGTCTAAAGACAAGTTTGTCGCTATTTAATCATTTTAACGAGTCTAACGACAAGGAAAACTCGGTCCTTTTCATTTTTAGAGAGTCTGAAAAGGTACAGAAAGTTAACTCCAAAATTCCTTTTTCGTCATCTAATCCCTTGAGTCCGAAAAAGTATAAAACAATACAGAAGGGATGAGTTTTCAATAACTTTAACGAGCTGAATCAAACAAGCGCTCGACCTTTTTGTGCAATAATCCCTCAGGTCCAAAAAGATTAAAATCTAGAGGAGGGATAGCTCTTCCAGTCATTTTAACGAGCTGGAAGGCCAAAACTCGGCAAACTTTTCATATTTTACGAGTCAGATGAAAAGAGCTCAAAGAAGACTCGTCTTTTGAGGAACGAGTGATAAACAGGGATAGCAGCAGATTCCAGGTACAGGTTGGAATTTTCCAATCACGGCAGTGTCACAAGGATGGCTAAGTGAAATCACTCTTCGCAGCTGTTCCTCAAAATGGGTAAACAATCATATGGAGGTGAACGATTGGCCAAATGAAATGGAGGTGGTGGGTGTAAACAAGACCAAGGATTTTTATGGCTAATAAATTTACGATCACAGTGGTTATTTACCGAGACTGGGTTCATTTTTTAACGAGCTTGAATGCGCCAAAACACTGCTCAATGCTTATGTTTATTTTTTAACGAGCATGAATTCCGCGTTAAAACTGCTCGGATCTCGCTTTTCTATTTTTTAACGAGCATAAATTCCGCGGTAAAACTGCTCGAATCTCGCTTTTCTATTTTTTAACGAGCATAAATTCCGCGGTAAAACTGCTCGATTATATGGTCAAATTTTGATTTTTTACCATTACTAGCTTTTCTCTTTTCAAATATAGTACTGCTTTTTCAATTGCTGCAACAAACTTTGTTAGAAATGAATAATATTTGCATGAAAATGAGATTATAACCCTAATATTTCGCTTTGTACTACGTAAAAAGCCATTAAAAGGTGTTTTTACCTCTCATTTACCATTTCATTTGCATTTGGTTTGTTGGAGCTCTGGAGGTGCCTCTTCCCCCTTGATTTTCACCAGCTGATTCTGGGAGATTCTGCGGACGATTTTCGACGCCGTCTAGACTAGGTAGGAGCTAAACCCTAGCTCTTTCTTTTCATGGTTTCATTTTCCTGTTTTTTGCCTGTTTTCCGGTCTTTCTGAGCCCCTGGGGTTTTGCCAGGGCGCCCTAGGTTCAGCGCAGGTTCCCCATTCGAAACCGGTGCTGAAGGTCAATCTGCCTTAAGGCAGTCTGACCCTCAGCGCAGTTAGAGGACCTTCTGCCTGCGCTGGGCTCAAAAAGACTAAGTTTTAAGGTCATTTTTGATGATTTTTTCGCCAGTTTTTCATCAAATCAGGAATTCACTCTTTCTCTTGTTTTCTTTGCAGGGAACCTTGAACAAAATGTCCCTTACATGGCGAGAGCGAGAACATGAAGAGGAGGACATGATTTCCCTCCATGACCCGGTCACGGTGAACACGCTGCGGAACTGTGGCCTGCTGAAGTTCTTCCGTATCTCTAGCATGAGAGCACAGATTTCTTTACTGCAGTATTTGCTTGATGCTTGGGATCCTGTTAACCAAGTGTTTCAGATTAGGGGAAAGACCATCCCCTTGACCATGGAGGACATGTACTTCTTGACTGGATTGTCAAGACGAGGTGCCCCCATTTCCTTATCAGATACGGCCCGGGGGACTGATTCCATCAGAGATTATGTCTGCCAGTATTGCAGGGAAGGTTCTCAGCCGAGCAGAGACGGCAAGATTGTTATCCGTGAGATTACTGATCGGGCTCTCAGGTCCATTCTGTTCACTATTGGTAGGATGGCCGGCAGTGCAGCTCTACATGTTGCCAACAGGTCTTATATGCAGCACGCCTTGGAGTGCCTCCAACCGAAAGTATTCAACTGGTGTGATGCAGTACTTGTTCAGATGAAAAGTCAATTGACCAAGGTAAAGGACGGGAAGCTGAAGAACTTTGGATTTGGTTCTATTCTGACTACCTTCGCCTTGGAGAAAATCTCACTGATGCAGCCTTAGTACATCATACTTGACTTGCCTTCTCCGACCGAGCCACGCATGCAGAGGTGGGTTGACCACATGTCTAGGCATGCAGGTCAACCTCAGATTACTTTTACTGAGGCCTTCTTTAGGTGGTTCGAGCGCCAGGAGATGGCGTTTTCTGAGTATCCATATGTGGGTATAGATTTCCGAGGTGATCCGGATTTGGTGCTACCGGATGGTGAGCAGTGGGGAGCCATTGGTAAACTCCTTGACCATATTACTGTTTATTGTTCTTACTCATAATGTTGTTGTGCTTTATTTTATCAAGACTTTTAATTGTACTCTTGGGTGCATGCAGATATTGGTCCTGTTCGTTCAGCAGTTCGTCCGATATCACCAGCTGCTGCCCCGGCAAGGGAGCCCGCTAGGAGAGTTGTTATTCGCGATCTTGACGACACTGAGACCCTTACAGCTGTGCAGGAGCAGGTTGAGAGCCTTACTCGTGGCCTTCCGGATGTACAGATTGACGAGTTACCTTTACAGATGCAGCAGCATACCATTGGTGTGCCTAGACGATGGACTCGTCTCTTGTGCACGATCGCACAGGCCGTGACATACTATCATGAGCACCACTAGGCTAGGGTGCCCCCTAGCATCTTTTTGAGTTTTTAGGTCATATGACCAATTTTGTCTTGGTTACAGAACATTATGTATGAACTTATATAAACAACTTATACGTATTTTGATTTTCGGGTTTTATTCTGGTTGATTTATGTGATCCATATGTATAATCTTTAATGATGTGTCCTTTTTATAAATGTTGCAAATGTCTATCTAACACATAGTTTGCTAATGAGTCAGTTAATGTGTTTAAGTTTCTTGAAATATGTTGATATTGAATTGAATCAAATCGTCTTTCCAAGATCTTAACCCTTAGGAACATGCGATAAATAGCTGGATTGCGAACAGAATATATACCATTGAGCTGTAGTATTACGAGCTGTGAGTCTAGCCTGACAATCAGTCGGCGTATGCCACGTGTGATGGCATCAGAGAGTAGTTCTATCAACGCGCTATACTCAGCGATGTTATTCGTTGATTGCCCAATACATACACCTCTGAAACTTACTAACCCGCCGCTTGGATAAAAAATGGACCAGGCTGCGGAGGACAGGTTCCGCGAACTACAACTTGCTCCGTCGGCATATCCAACACATGTCTCCAGAAGGTTCGACATCTGCAACGGAAAAAGGTGGATCACTTGACCAGAACAAACACTTTAGCGAAAACAAAATACAACAAAAGCATGCAGGTTACTATTTAAGCATAGTAACGCTTGAGGTACAACCCGTTGCGGGGCTGCGCCAGCGAAATTCCATCGTAATCCATTAACTCGTAGGCTCCTTTTGCTAACACCCTTTTAACAATATAGGGGCCCATCCATAAGGATTTGAATTTTCCTGCTCCCAATTTATCGGATTCTTGGTCATAAAGCAAGACCAAATCACCTTCTGAGAAGACACGAGGTTTGACATTTTTGTCGAACTGAGCCTTGACTCGTTTCTTATGGGCCTCGTTAGCCAAAGCGGCATCACGACGGGTTTCATCCAACTGGATTAATTCCAAGAAACGAGCCTCTTCTTCTGAAGTTCCCGGGGAGAAGATCGATTGCGAGTTTAAGCGATGAAATTTCGCATTAGATTGGTAAGACTGCTTCTAGGCCATACACCAGTTGAAAAGGTGTGAACCCGGTTGTGTTCTTTACCAAGGTCCGGTAAGCCCACAAGGCTGAGTACAGGATTAGGTGTCATCTTCTTTTGTGAACCCCAATCATCCTTTGCAACATACGCTTCAGGACCTTGTTGATTGCCTCAACTTGTCCATTGGCTTGCGGATAATATGGAGTAGAGCTTTCGTGAGATAGCCCTAGCTTGGCAGCTAATTCAACCATCATATGATTGCGAAAATGCGATCCATGATCTGTAACTATAGCCTGTGGTACACCGAACCTGGCGACTACATGATTGAAAAAGAAAAGGGCAGCTGTTTCACCAGTGTTATCCAATGTAGGCATCGGCTCGGCCCATTTGGTAAAATAGTCAACAGCGACTATAATATACCCATGCCCCCCGGTTGAGGTGGGGTTACATTGCATGAAATCGATGCCCCACTTGGTGAAGGGCCCAACAGCAACTATCAGCTGTAAAGGTGCGGGTGGTCGTTTGGTTTTGCTATTAAAGATTTGACAAGCATGGCAACTTCTGACTGCGGTTATGCAATCTTTGAACATGGTCGGCCAGAAGTATCCTGCTCGTAAGATTCTTTGTGCTGTTGCATATCCAGACTGATGCCCTCCACACGCGCCTGAATGACAATCATTCAGGGCTTTTTCGGCCTCCTCATGGGTAAGGCACCTCCTCAGAACTGTATCGACACCACGACGGTAAAGTGTATCACCGACGATCATGTAGTCTTTTGCTTGGTATCGTATACGTTTTTGTTCGGAGCGAGAGGTGTTAGGCCTGAACTTTTGGGTTTGGAGATAAACTATGATGTCTCCATACCACTCATCGCTTACAGATATCAGAAACAAACTTTCGTCCACGATTGACTCTTCCGATGTTTCATCGTTGGACGATGATGGGAGATCGCACAATAATTCCGCGAAAACTAGAGCTTTCTTTGATTTGGATTTCACAAATTCCAGATCAAACTCTTGAAGGATCGCTATCCATTTTGAATATTTGCCCCCCAGCAACTGTCGCGACAGTATATAAGTCATGGGGTTGCAATCTGAGAAGATGGTAGTTTTCCGAAAGAGGACATAATGTCGAAACCTTTGAATCGCTTGAACAGCTGCAAGCGCTAGTTTTTCAACATAAGAATATTTACTTTCTGTATCGTTTAAGTTTTTACTTAAATAATAGATAGGATGTTCAATTCCATCGACTTCTTGAACTAACACCATCGCAATGGTCGTATCCGCTGCAACCAGATACAGGTTAAAATATCTTTGATAGTCCGGGGCGTACATTAATGATGCTTTTACTAGACAATCTTTCAGAGCATCAAAGGAAGCTTGCGCCACCTGGTCCCAGACAAAAGGTACATCCTTTTTCAAAAGACGACTATAACCCTTAGCAAGTTCTGTGTAATTTGGAATGAACCTCCTCAGAAAGTTTGCTTTCCCTTGGAGTTTCTGAATCTGAAGCAAATTCGAAGGTGGAGGCAAATTAATGATTGCCTGAACCTTACAAGGGTCGAGACGAATCCCATCCTTAGAGACTACAAAGCCAAGTAAACGACCAGAACCGACGCAAAACACACATTTGTGCGGATTGAGTCTTATCTTGTAGTGTCGGCAATGTAGAAATATCGCTCTTAAATGCTACGGATGATCAGTCCGCTTTCGCGAATGAGCCGGAAGATCGTCGAGATAAGGTTGAACGATGTTCTTGATGTCATGGAAGGCATAATTCATCGCCCTCTGAAACGTCGCCCCTGCGTTCTTTAAACCAAAGGGTAATTTTCGATAAGCGAATGTGCCCCACGGACAAATAAATGCAGTCTTTGACTGGTCCTGTGGGCGGATATTTATTTGATTATACCCGGAAAATCCGTCCATAAATGAAAAGATTTCACATCCGGTGCATTCATCAATTATCTGGTCGATGAAGGGTGTAGGGTAGTTGTCTTTCGGACAAGCTTGGTTTACATCCCTATAATCGACACACACTCTAATCGTCCCCTGTTTCTTCATAACAGGGACAATATTCGATACCCAATCGGTTAGAGGAACCGGGTAGATGAATCCAGCATGGAGGAGTTTTTCAACTTCCGCCTTAATGGCCGCGGCTTTGTTGGGGTGCACCTGCCGAAGCCGTTGTCTTACTGGTTTGACATCAGGATACATTTTAATTTCATGTTCCACGATACTCGAGTCAATGCCTGGCATTTCATCATACGACCAAGCGAAGACATCTCTAAATTCGCGAAAAAGAGCGTTATATATTTCCAGTTTTGAAGGGGAACAACCTTTGCCGACATAAATATTCTCTACAACATCTGTTTTGGTCGAGATATTTATGGCTATAGTCTCTTCAATATTGGATAGGTTTCGCTCAGAATCCACCGTATTTACAGTATTTGTTAGGAATTCAAATACTGAAGGGTGATAAAGGTCACTTTGAGTATCTTCTTCATATTCCGAAAGAAGGGAATGATGGTGGTGATCATTCCATGGTGCCCCCTCAATCATCATTGATTTTAAGATTCCTTCGTCAGTCCCATGTACTTTTGACCAAGGATCTAATAGGGTTCCATATTCTCTAGACCTATCTACCCAAACGCTTGACGAGCGTTGATTTGGGCTCGCCTCCCATGCTTGAAACATTGATTGCTACAATATTTCTAAAGGGCTTGGGGGCAAAACCATTGAATGATCCATTTTGACCTTCGTGGAAGATATCATGTTGCAGGTTGCTACAAACGGTACATTTCCTATATAAAAAGGAGGTGGTAGCGCGAAAGTTCCCATCATTGTGGGGTCTTTCAATAATCCTACTCCGATATCTTGAATTGAATGGTTTCTCTCATGGATCATGGGAATGCTTCCTGTAACTTGCGAACCATTAGGGAGGAAATTCTGTTGGTCGACGATCGTAATCCCTCCTTCAAACGGGAATGCGATCTTCCTAAAATAAGTCGACACGACAGCTGCCATGGCATAAATCCATGGTCTACCCAGTAGGATGTTATAGTCAAGATTTCCATCAATGACTTCTACATCAATTTCTACTGTTTTTCCTCCTAGTTCAACTTTTAAGTTATTAAGGATACCGTAAGGGGTATAAGTCCTTCCGTCGAAAGCTTTTAATGTCGTCGAAGATCGCGACAAGGTTGGAGATCCTAAAGTTTTCCAGCAACTCATTGACATAATACATGTCGAGGCTCCCTCATCAATTATTGTTCTGTGAACAATTTTGTTGAGTGCTTTCACTTGAATAAGGAAAGCTAGCTGAGCTGGTAACTGAGGATCATATCCCTTGTGATCAAAGGATACAAGATTGGAATCCTTAGGATCAACCCCACCAATTGCCGATAACAACGCCTGCCTTTGGGTTGGACAATTTTGTAGCACTTCAAGAGTCGACATAGGAGATGGCGATTGGGCCAAATCTTCCACTATGTTATAATGCTGCGCCGCTCTGGCGCGAGGATTAAATGTCGACTTGTGTACTACACCCTTTGGCGGTTTTATTGTTAATTCAGGGATGGTGGGCGTTACAACTTCTGTCGAAGTTGTTGTCGAACTACTTGGTTGATCTTTACCTTTTTCGTTCGACAGCTGAGGATTCCCGTAATCTTTGTTCCTTGTCGAAATCAAAGCATCATTCTGCTGTTTCGAAACCGACAACATAAGGACTTGTGACGGGGAAGCATTTCCACTATCAACCAGATTTTGACCTGGGTTGGGAAACGGATCAGTCAACACAGCTGAGGTTTGGGAACTTTTAAAGAACCTTTTAAGCTCAGCTTTGTAAGGACAATCCCTTGTCCATGATCTTCGTCACATATCATACATGGACTGTTTGGTTTCCCTTTCCAGGAGGGTTTGAAGAATTTTTTCCAGGGGATGACTCACCCTGTTTCTTCTTCTCCCTTTGTTTTGCTTCTTCTTGCTTCCTGGTTGATTGGTTTCTTTGCCTTTATCTTCTGATACGGCATTTACTTCCGAAGCAAGAATTTCTTCTTTTGCATTTTGATCCGAATTCTTACGGGCTTTCTTTGACGAAGCCTTTATCGATTTTGTGTTTGCTATGCCAATCACGCCATCACCGGCATGAGAGTCACTATTTGATTTAGGAGGGGGAGGAATTGAAAACTCTGGTCTAGGGGCGTCAGGTATTTTGTCATAGAGCGTGCCGGACTGAGTATAAACTAAGTCCAAATATTATGCACGAGCAATCACTTGCTCCTCTGTTACGACTCCCCCCTTGGCCACATCTTCCGTAATAGCCGGAAGTAACGACTTTATAAACCATTCAGCTAATAGCTGATCGGGAACATATGTTTTCACCATCCTACGACGACGACGCCACTCATGTATATGATCAGATATATGGGTAGCAGTTGTCTGTTTGAAGTTGGTTAATATTTTTGTTCCCGTTTCATACCTTATCGGTAATTGAAAGTGGGTTAAAAAAGTCGTGGCTAGGGAACTAAAGTTGTCGAAAGAGGCTCTTGGCAATTCAATATACCATTTAGCCGCTGGACCTGTCAATGTCCTCTGAAAAAGGCGAAGTCTTATCGAATCGTCGTTAAGGGTGTTCGACGAACACCACAGATGAAAAGTCATCACGTGATTCGATGGGTCTTCACCTGGATTTCCATTGAATTTAGGAATGTCAGATGGAAGTTTATGAGGAATCGCTGGCCACCAAGGGGCATAAGCAATCGGATCGTTCGTCAACTGATGTAAATCGGGTAACTCTAAAGTTGCCACGAATGGTAACTGTTGATTCAGGTTAGGCGAAGCGTAACCAGGGTACGATGGAATCGCTTGAGCAGTGGGTCTTTGCATACCAGCATAATGTAATTGATGTTGGTATGACTGATACGGTTGGTGGACTTGACCACTGTAAAGTGGTTGGTTTTGACCGTTTTGGATATACGGTTGTCCACTGTTCGCAAAGATCTGCTGCTCAGAACCTTGGTACACTTGCTGGAATTGTGGTTGTTGGTATTGTACAAGCCATGGTTGTGACGCCATGTTCTGTTGCACCATGCTAACCATTGGACCAAGGTGTGGGGTAATTGTACCCGTTTGTACTTGTGTCGTCCCACCAGTTGGCGATTGTGGTTGTGACCCATGGTCAAGCGACTGTTGCATTACAACCTGAGAAATCTGAGGTTGACATGTAACAGGCATCGCTTGAACTTGTGACACGGTTACAATAGCCGGTGTGGTTGGGATGTTCGTCACAGGTACACACTGTTGCATAGAATATACAATCCTTGGTTGTTGAGGTAGCATAGGTACCCAACTACTTGATGCAATTCCAGTATAACCTGAATACTGTTGAGAACTGCCATATGGATATCCTCCCGGAGGAGGTAATGAAAGGGCATATTGCCCCCCATATGGTAGCAATCCAGAACTCAGAGGGATTGTTAGTCCTTGAGGACTAGATTGCCCAAATTGACCTCCATGAGGGTCAATCTGTCGAGTTTCAACATAAGAATTACCGGGTATTACTCCGGATGAACAAACTGGAACAGACCATACTGTCGAAATAGTCCCTTGGTGGACTCCTTCTAGCTGTTGAGAGCTAGTTGGGACAGCTGGTATGCCGGCAAACATCGTTGGAGTGACGGCAGGGGCTTCTGCTGTCGCTGTGTCATTTGACACAGTCCTAGACGATGACGATTGTTCAGACATTTTAAGTCTATCCAAAAGATTGCCTAGCGATTCTACAGGGACCTCCACTTGTGGTGGATTAACCTCTGATGAAGGAAAGAGAGTGACCCCTACTCCAAAATGAGTTGGAGTACTTGCTTGCGGATCCTCTGCAATTTCCTCTATCGCAATCAAACCCGGTGGAAGAGGAAGACCGTCAGGTCCGTAAAATATTTCTGGTGCCGAAGAAGTGGTTGTTTCGACAGCGACAGTTGTTTGGGGAACAAAACTTTCTGGACCGGTTACAGATGGAACTGGTTCAGTTACACAAGTATTTGCCCCCAGACTAGGATCAGTATTACTGTCCTTCTGTGGCTGTTGAACTTCTTCTATAGAGGCAGGGTTTCCAGAAATGTAAGGAGTAACCGGAACCTCAGATGCAGTCGGAACACTTGTTCTAACTTTCAAAGGGGATTTTGAATCGGTTAAACGAGTTCGCTTTGCCCGTACTGTTTTCGATTCCGGGGACAAAGACGGTTGACTCGTAAGCCTCCACGAACGACGGGGTTTCAATTGACTTTCTTCCACGATTGCGGATTACTCGATCAACTAAAATATTAAAAGGAGAAATTTGTGTTTCCGAATTGAATGAATTTTATTAGACGCTTTTAGACACAACTTGCTTTTTCACTTTTTAAGAGTCGAGAAAAAGCTAAAGATGACTCTAGTCTCCTTCGATGTATTAACGAGCCCGAAGTGACAAATTCTCGGTTGGACTTTTTCAGTTATAGAGTTTGAAAAAGGCCAAAAGAAACTGCTCTGGAGATCTAGGCAGAGGGTGTGCCAAACTTTTCGCAAAACCACAGAATACGTTTTACGGTACGGGTGGTCGATCTTTGTGAATGCTGTGTTCACTGCATTGTGATCAGTAGGGCGGCCGACACGGTTTCCTATGGATAAAGGCTTTATTCCTATAGGGGTCTCCCAATATATACGCGACGGTACGTGGGAGCACAAGTCCGTATTAGTGCCACCGACTCTCAGGAGGAATCACCCACCTTCGTCGAGATCGACAGTCACTACGTTTAACGACGCCGGAACACGTCTCTAGCTTAGACCTCTAGATGTTTGCGTTATGTTTCAAAGCGTTGTTAGGTTCATTCAATATATTTTAAGTTGATCTTTTTAAAGTTTGCCTTTCAAGGTTCACCACGAGATGTATTGATACAAATTCCTAAATGCAGTCTAAGATGAGAAGCAAGCTTTTTCAATCTTTTCGACTTATGAAAATCTTAACTACTGAGGGAAAAGAGAGACAAAATATTTTCACACAGATCAAAGAGCACTCGCTAATGCACTTTTTCCCTAAATCAACATACAAACTTATATGCAAAATGAAAAAATGCAAGTATTTCTTTTCCTTTTCTTAATGTTTGTGCGACACAAAAAGAAAGCTGTTGTATAACTTTGAATTCAATTTCAAGTGAAAGCAAACAAGTTCGTCCAAAATCAAAAGACACTTTAAGATTTACTTGTTTCGACACTAGAAATATGTAAACTCAAACCAAATGATGAAAGCAAAAGCTCAATCAGCTATGAACAGCAAACAAACTAACTCTTAAGATCAAAATGACACTTTATCACAGGTCTATATCTAAGAGGTCACAGCAATACTAGTTCACTTTCGTTATGGGAAATTGTAAATGATATAAGAAATACACAAAGAACAAACACAGTTTCTTTATACAACCGAGGCGGAATAGTGGCAAGGAAAGTTGGTTTCAGATAGGCACATTGACTGGCAACAGGCAGCAAAAACAAGAGTGAAAACAGGGCAAGAAACAGCAGGAAACCCCAGTAGCACAAAGCAAGACTGGTCCAGCGCAGGTGGGACACTGTCTGTTTGACCTTCAGCGCAGGTAGCCCCTTCGGGAACTGTGCTGAAATGCAGACAGCCTTTGTACAGCCTGCACTGAAGAACGAAACTTTCGTTTCTCTTGGTTTCCGGGTCACAGATTGCTCAAAAATTCACAGTTTTTTCTCAAATCAGAAGCTATCAGTCAAGGACACACTAAGGGATGAAAAGGAGGATGAAAAGCTATCACTAAGAGCTTATTAGAGTCCTTGTGGATCAGCTCTTCAAATCATAAACTTGCCCAGAAACTGAGCTAGAGTAGCTGCCCTCTACTTTGTATTTGAAGGATCCAAATACAGTTCGATTCGGTACTCCCTTTGTTTATGAAATGAATAGCAAAAAACACAAACAACCAACAAGATACGATCCCCAGCGGAGTCGCCAATTTGTTGTTGGGAAAAGTATCCAATACGGAATGACCCTATCCCACTCTAAGGGTGATAGTACCTCAGCAACAACCGAATGCAAAGCTATTCAAGATTACTTCTTTATGAGATGTAAGAGAGGGGAGAAAGAGATCCACTAACCGTTGTCTTCCGCTAATGGTTGATCCAATCTTTCCTCTTTGCTGCTTGCTCCCAGCTCCTTGCTCTTTCACTGGCCCAGCTACACAAAGATCCTGCAAAAGCACAAGAAAGGGAAACTACAAGAAGCATACATCCATAATTGATTCAAGGATTAGAATAAATCAAATATACAAGCATCAATACGCCACAGAGACACATGCATATAGAAGAACCTCAAATGCTTTATTAATGGAAGAAGTAAAGTTCCAAGAGTGTTACAACCATAATAGGCCCAATCCAGCAACACCTCCCAGCAGAAAGAAATCTCCTCTTCACCTCCTTCAAAGCAATCACCCAATAGTTCTATACTCAAACCAACAGCACTTCCTTACATTCACAAGATTCCAGCCTCCCTAGACCTCATGAGAGAGCTCTATATATAGGAGTTTTGGAGAAAGGATGAGTCAGCTTGAGGCTGGCATGAAGCTGACTAGTGTCCTCTCCCACTTCAGTTATACTTCAGTTCTTGAGTCCACTTGGAGTTTCTTGCTTCCACTTGGAGATCTAGATCCTCTTACTCATCACAAGGCGAATTCCTTGATCCAAGTGTCATTTTGGAAGCTTCCTGGGCATTTGACACCTTGCAGAATGACTGTGCCACTTGGCCAATCTCGCCCAGCGCATGTAGCCTTCATTACTTTTGACATTCAGCGCAGGTACAGAGTGGAGCAGTTGACATTCAGCGCAGATGCTCAGTGGAGCAGCTGACATGATCCAGAAATAGCTTGTTTTTGAGTGTTTTCAGGTGGAGAACTGATTTTTAGTGCTGAGGTTTGCTGACCTTGTTCCTCTAGGGGTAGGAACAACATGTTTAGGGACTTTGGATCCCTCGGATTATCGACATTTCATGCTTCATGCTGTAAGGCACAAAAATGTCTATAACACTTATCCACAAATCTAATCCATTTTCTTGTCTTTGGAAAGCATTATAGGCTTTAAGCCATTTAATTTGATTAACCCCAAATGAAATAAATGCCTGTAATTGGATATCCCCAACAAAAGGCCCAGGGTTCAGCTCGGTCTCCTGGTCTAATACAAGGTTATGTAAGTAAAACTCACACAGTAGTCTTTGAACTTTTACCCCGTAGTGCTTACAGCAGTTTATAAAATAATCGAGGGTATTAATTTGTATGGGAGCACCTGCTTTAACAACCTTTATTTTCAATTGCAAATATCATTCCATTAAAAACAAGGCATAATTCTTAGTAGGGGCTCTACATGCTAGGACTTCATTGTACAAAGAACATAAGGTATCCATCTGCTTTGATAACTATATCTAACCTAAAAGTTACCTTCGCGACTTTTTCTTCTTCCCTTTACCACCCTTCAAAGGCCTGGCTTTCGGATAGATTGATGTTCATAAGCTGTTGTTGTAGCTCTTCACACTTTTCTCAAGGGACCGTTTGCTCTCTAAGCTTTTCTGCTGCTTGCTGAGCTTGCTTCAAACCCTTTCGTAGGGTTACCATTTTTGGATCTCTTTTCCATGCGCCCGTGGAGGCTGGGAGTTTTACTTGAATTTTCCTATTGCGTTGTTTTGAGTTCATGACTCTGATCACTCCTGAAGGTGATGTCTCCGTCTGAATTTCCTTATTGTGGGTGAACATCTCATCCATTTCTATCTTAACGTGGATATCAGTCCATTGTTGTTCCTTTTCAATTGGAACAATAGTCTGCTCCCCAACATCATTTGGAACAACAACCTGGTTTTCGACAGGGTTTTGAACAGCAGGATGGACTCTGGTCCTCCGCCCCTTTGTCTTGAGGGGTTTTGCTGGAGTGGTTGCATTTTTCCTTCCCGAAGTCCTTTTTACCCTTTGCCTTTCTTTTAGAATCCTAATCTGTTGGTGGAGCTGGACTATTATATTCAGTAATCTCTGTTGTTCCTTTCGCAATTCCTTAATTTCCTGAATTTCCTTAAAAGGAACAGCAGGTTGTTCACTGTGGCCTGGACTGTGACTAACTTCCTGATTTTCTCTCTGGGGTGCTTCTTTGTTGCTCTGCTCTGGTTGCTCCAGGGCAAGAACCCTAACTGGTTCTATTATTTCTTGGGTGACCTCCTTTTCTGCCCCTGTTTCCTCCGAAATTTCTTCTGGTGTCTTCTGGCTAGGAACAGATTGTTCCTATTCAGCATCTACTGTCATGTTTTCATCATGCACAGGCAGATTCTCTTCTTTTGCCTCCTTTGCATGTGATTCTTCAGGTGCATTTTCCTCCTGAGCAGAGTGTTCTTTTGGTTCCTCTTCAGCATGGAGGCTTGTTGGGCTGGAAGATTGGCCATATTCGCCCATATTGGCCAAAAATTTGGCCAATTCATCTTCTCTCAATGGATCCTGCACTAGGTTGCCTTCCTGCTGTCCCATTTCCTCCTCCTACTCAGATTTCTTGGCTTCTTCCTAATTTTCTCCTTCCTCGTTTTGTTGCATTACTTTCTCATTGCCTTCTCCTTCTAATCGTGGGGGTTGCTCATCCCCTGTATCTTCTATCTCTACCGGTTGGCTGGTATTTCCTTGGGGCTTCTCCAGCCTCCCTCGTAGCCGTGCTAGTCGGCCGATTTCCTTCGTTTTTCTGGACGCTCAGGTGTATTGGTGGCATGTTTACGTTTCGAGGATGGTGTAGTCAATCTTCCATCTATTATGGCAATTAGCTCTTCCTAGATGCTCTGCTGCTGGGTAAGGCTATGGCTGACTATTAACTGTATCAACCCATGATGACTAACAACAGACTCTACATGTTGTGCCTTTTTAATGCTCCGTGCAACGTCATGAAGTAATGAATTCAAAAATGCAGGTAAATTTACAGAGCATTTTTGTTTTAACACAGCTAAAATTTTAAGGTGCCGTGGTCTTACCACCTCTTTTCTTCCTTCACAGGTGATGTAGCTTTGAATGGTCCTTGCCAATTCCACCCATGGTTCTGCTAGAGCTGCTAGAAGAACCCCCTTTCCTCTAATTATCAGGCTCTGGCCTTCGTCCTGGAAGATTTCTATAATCCTCTGCAATCTCTCCTTCTTTAACGTCCATACAGGTCCAGTGGCTAGCAGTCCCAAGACCTTTGCGATTATGTCATCGGTGACTGCTATGTGTCTCCCCCTCACTATGGAGTGATACTCTTGCAATTTCTACTAGAATTTAATTGCCACAGTCTCGTTAGACTCCTCTAAGCGGTTGAGATAAGTCAGCCACCCTCATCTTGCCAAGATTTCCCGGGCAGCAACAGAAATTGTTAACACCAGCGATTCTCTCTGAATCGATCTCCCTCCCATGTTTATGGTTTTTCTCTGAAATCTCAGAATTTTGACAATGGAATGGCAGTTGTTCATGTTGTTAGAAACACAAAGAGGCTGACGGAGGCAAGAATCGCTCAAAATCTAATGCTGCAGGATATACAATGGAAATGGCTTAGGAACAACAAGTCATGCAAAAAATAAAAAATAGTATACTGTTGAGCCGTGCTATTCCCAAGAACGCAGTTTCCCGAATAGCGGTCTGACACGTCACCAAGGAATCATGAGGTTAACCTCCCCCCCAGCAATGTGATAGGCCGTCCCAGCGGTCAAATAAAGGAGCGTCGTGCCAGTCTGTTCTGAAGCAGAGTCATAGAGGAACAGTGTATGGCAATATGCCATGTTCACTAAGGTAGCAGATTATCGAAATCGAGGCGTCAAGTTGGATCGCTTAATACATACAAGACTGCTGTGATATGATGCAAGGCTGGGAGGATAGGACATCTACTGTACATACCGATTCTCATGCGGTCATTGTCAACTGCTTTGTGATGATTGGTGATAATAGATTTACATGTGTTGTATGGTTCGGAAAATAATATGAATTCGTCTTATGTGATTGATTACTAAGGCATAAGAAACAGAAGGGTGGTAATAACTACCTATTGGTGTAAATAATGTGACTTCAATACCTCTAATAGTGCTCTGTTGCTGACAGGTGTCCATAACCTTGGCAGAGTTGTTTATTTCACCCATGGAACCATGATCCTTTGTGTATGCTTAGGAAGTGTTGTGTGATGTCAAAATGTAGGCCATTATGCTGGCTTGGTGACCAGTTAGCCATAATGCCATTCACGAGGAAGGAGCGAAAGGTGGGGAGGCCAGCTTATGATGAGACCTCCTGTTCCAAGGGTTCTTTATTTGATATACCTTTTGGACCATATCCCTGGTGTGGTGGCCATAGTGGGAATGCCACTTCGCTTTCAACCTCATGATCATGGTAGGCTGGCTCTTGATGAGACCCCCTATCCTGCATTTGACAACTTATAAGTCATTAAGACATCATTGTTTGCTCTTTTTTCTCTTCTTTTTTTTCTTTTTCATAAAGCACTATCCCATTTATACACAAAGGGTGGTTCAACACTCCTTAAGAGTAGGAATGGTGGAAGAAGTCTTAACATCTCAATAGGAAGATATAAACCCTTTGCTCTTATTCTTGAATAATAATCAAAGAGGATTTGAAAGGAACCAACATGATAAATATAACCAATCAGAGCAGAGTTAGTGAAGCAATGACAACAAAAGATAATAGGTAAGTGTGTCCTTCCCTCTGTCCTTTTACCAATTCAGAGCAATTTCTTATAAAAATAACGATTTTATATTTTACCTGATTTCAGTATGTTGTGATTTTGTATCCATTGCATAAGTGCATAACTGTATTCCAAAAGACTTGAAAGAACGGGAACAGTAAGCATCCTTAATTTTAAACAGCAAGGGGAACAACCATAAGTAAAAGGAATACTAGGATGTTGCTGCTTCAAAGAGGAAGAGAAAAAAAATACAAGTGGTGTTCCTTTTAGAAAAAGGAACAACAAAGATCAGAAACGCTGTTCCTTTGGAAAAGGAACATAAAAACACAAATGTCGTTCCTGTGGAAAAGGAACAGCAAAGATTGAAAATGTTGTTCCTTTGGAAAAGGAACAGCAAGACACGCAAGAGTCATTCCTTTGGAAAAGGAATAGAAAAAATCGAAACCGCAAAACACACAAATGTCGTTCCTTTGGAAAAGGAACAACAAGACACACAAATGTTGTTCCTTCGAAAAAGGAACGACAAAAATCGAAAATGTTGTTCCTTTGGAAAAGGAACAGCAAGACACCCAAGTGTCGTTCCTTTGAAAAAGGAACAACAAAAATCAAAAATATTGTTCGTTTGGAAAAGAAACAACAAGGCACACAAATGTCGTTCCTTCGGAAAAGGAACAAAAAAAATCGAAAATGTTGTTCCTTTGGAAAAAGAACAGAAAGACACACAAATGTCATTCCTTTGGAAAAAGAACAACAAAAAAGCAAAAGTGTTGTTCCTTTGAAAAAGGAACAGTAGAAAGAAAAAATAAAGAAAAAGAACAATATTAAAGCAGAATGACGGCTGATCCAACAGGTGTTGTTCTTTTGAAAAAGGAACAGTAGAATGAAAAATGTTGTACCTTTGAGAAAAGGAACAGCAAAAATAATAACATTTGATGCTGGTTCGAAAAGTAACGACAAAGCATTTGATTCAAAAATATGTACAAAAACAAAAGAAATTATGTAAAAATTGTGAAAAGAGATAAATTACTTAATGAATCATAGGTGAGGAAGACTTCTCTCCCTCCCCCAAAATTTCCATATCAGAGTCTTGGCATAGCTGCTTGAAGAAGGACTCCCGAGTGAGTGGTTTGTGATAAAGGCGCACTCGGTGGCCATTTTCCTTGAACGCATATCCAGAATCGTCAATAGTGATTAGAGTAAGAGTACCATTGTCATGTACCTTTTGGATTTCGTATGGTCCCAACTAACGAGTCTGGAGCTTCCCAGGAAAGTCCTGAAACCTGGAATCGTACAAAAGTGCCCAGTCTCCTTCGTGGAAGACTTTATTTTTAATGAGAGCATCATGCCATTTAGCTCGCTGTTATTGGATAAGTGCAGTATTTTGGAGTGCAAAGCGCCTGATTTCATCGAGCTCATTGATCTGCTGCAATCGATTAATCTGTGCCTCCGTTAAATCTAAGCCAACTTCCTGTGTTGTTCGTAGTGTTTGGATTTCGAATTCTATGGGAAAAATGGGTTGCTTGCCAAATACTAATTGATAAGGTGAGTAACCATTGGTACTTCTCCATGTTGTTCTGTAAGCCCACAGTTCCTCTGGTAGTCTGGCAGCCCAATCACATCTATGTGACGCGATTGTTTTTGTTAGGATTGCTTCTATTATTTTATTGCTGCTTTCTACCTGACCATTTGCCTGTGGGTGGTATGGAGTAGTGATTTTGTGCTGGACATGATAGTTTTCGAGTGTTGCAGCTATTTTTTTCCCAGCAAACTGTGGTCCACCGTCTGTAATTATATCTCTTGGAAGGCCATAACACACAAATATATGGAACAAGAACTATATGATAGAATCTTCTGTAGCTCTTAGCAATGCCTCTGCCTCAACCCATTTGGTGACATATTCTGTTGCCACCAAAATATATGTTTTCTGGTTTGAGGGTGGGTTAATTGGTCCGAGAAAATCAAGGGCCCATCGTTCGAATGGTTCAATGACTAACTGTGGATTCAAGGGCATCTCATCAGATTGACCAGGGCATCCTACTCTTTGGCAACTGTCACAAGCTTGGACGAATTTCTTTGCGTCTTTGAAAATTGTAGGCCAATAATACCCTGTTTGCAGGACCTTATGTCCAGTTCTGCGATCGGCGAAATGTCCACCACATGGTCCGTCATGGCAGGCTTTTAAAATGTCGAAGATTTCATCCTCTCGAACGCATCTTCTGATATGCATGTCTGCCCCTGTGTGGAACAGGTAGCCTCCAACCCACGAGAATCGAGCACTCTTCTAAACGATCTATTTCCGCTCATTTGGGGTTAGATGTTTTGGTAGTTTACCTACTGCTAGGTAATTGGCAACATCAGCATACCAGGGTGTTTGAACAGCAACAAAAAACAGATGCTCGTCCAGAAATTGATCTTCAACTGCTACTGCATCGATTTGTTTTAGCATTCTTGAGAGAAAATTGGCTACAACATTTTCTTTTCCAGGTCGATCCTTGATTGTAATATCAAATTCTTGCAATAAAATCAGTCATCTAGTTATTTTTCCATTTGTGATAGGCTTGTTTGCTAAATATTTTATGGCAGAATGATCTGTATACAAGATAACAAGGTATCCAGTAATGTAGTGTCAAAATTTATTGACAGCATGTGTTACATCTAAAAATTCTTTCTCAGTAAAAGTGTAATTTAATTCAGCAGGGGATAAATTTTTGCTAATATAATAAATTGCATATGGTTTTTTATCCTCTTCCTGCCCAAGGACTGCTCCAATGGCTGTATCTGAGGCATCAGATGATATCTGAAATGGAAAATCCCAATTTGGTCCTCGAAGGACTGGGGTTGTGGACACAAGCTTCTTTAGATCCTTGAAAGCACGTTCACATTTTTCTATCCAAAGAAAATCAATGTTACCTGTTAATGCATACAGAGGTGCAGCAATATGCGAAAAATGTTCTATAAACCTCCTATAATAACCAGAAAATCCACGAAAACTGCATACCTTCTTTTGAGTGGTAGGAGTGGGAATAAGCAAAATTATTTGGATTTTCACTGGGTCTACCTGAATGCCAACTGCTGAAATATAGTGTCCGAGAATAAGTCCTTCAGTCATCATCATATAGCATTTTTCATGGCTTAAACAAAGCCTGGTAGCAATGCAGTGTTGTAGGACTTTTTCCAGTGTATCCAATGCTGGATGAAATTGTCTCCATACGGTGTAAAGTCATCCATCTATACTTCAAGTCCTTCATTTATTAAGTCGGCAAAAATGTTGAGGATCACCCTTTGGAATGTGGCAGGAGCATTGCATAACCCAAAAGGTAGAACTCTGTAGGAAAATGTTCTCCAAGGACAAGTAAAAGTAGTTTTGTGTTGGTCTTCAGGGGCAACCTAAATCTGATTGTATCCACTGAAGCCATCCAGGAAAGAAAAGAATTTATTTCCTACCAAAGTGTCTAATACTTGGTCGATGAATGGGAGAGGGAAGTGGTATTTTTATGTTGCTTTATTTAGTTCTCTGTAGTCCACACAAATTCTCCATTTCCCATTCTTTTTTGGTACCACCACAAGCGGAGAGACTCGTTTACTATCGGAGATAGGATAGATAAAGTTGACATCTAAAATTTTTTGAAGTTCAGCTTTTACCACATCTTTTAGATAAGGATTAAGTCTCCTCTGAGGCTGGCGAACAGGTCTCGCATCTTTTTCTATGTAAATGTGGTGGGTACATAATTGAGGGTCAATTCCTTTCATATCAGGATAGTCCCATGCAAATGCTTCTTTATATTTCCTCAACAGATGGATGAGATTCGTTTCTTGTTCAGAGGTGAGGTTGGCATTAATGTTTAAGGTTTTTCCCAGTTTGATTTCCACAATTTTACTATTTGCAACAGAGGTAACAGGTACTGTTTGATCATGTGTAACTTTAAGAGGATCTTCTTCTAATTCGTTACCGAATGCTACCTCTATCATGTGACACTGTGTGTGGGATCTGGAATTAGTTTGACTAATAAATTTATTAATGGCATCATCCTCCGTGTGATCTTTAAAATCAAGTTCCTCTTGTATAGTTAATGGAGATCTAATATTGTCAGTAAGGTATGATACAGGGTGCTTATTAGTTTTGATCATTGTGACACTTGGCTGTGCTGGAGGATATAAGGCTAAGTTCTTGATATTCGCTCCCCTCGTTATGGTCATATTGCCTTGTTGGTAGCCAATATAGGCATCGACAGTTGCAAGCCAAGGTCTACCTAAATCAATGGGTGTCCATCTAGTTGGTTTTGGAATTTATTACCAGAAAATCAGTCGGATATTCCCAGTAGTCAACAAACACCATGACATCATGTAGCGTGCCCTCTGGCTTAACCATAGATCGGTCAGCCATCTCTAACAAGGTAGAGGTGGGTTCTACAGATGTAATGCCTAGCTTTTGGCAAGTAGTAGTTGTTAATATGTTGATTGCAGCTCCTAGATCAACTAAGGCATTAGGGAAGGTTTGACCATAAATTTCTACGATGACTATTGGATTTCCTGGGTCTTCGTATTTAATGGGCATTTCTTTTCCTGATAATAAGTCAGATAGAGTGCCAGCTACTTGGACTCTTGGATTGTTTGCTCCATTCCTCCTTGGTTTCTTTACATACGATTCTTTGATAGTCTTTGCCTATATCGGAATGTCTTGAATGGCTTGGAGGAATGGAATTTTTATGTTCAAATTTTGTAACTCTCCCAGAATGTCAAAATCAAGATATTGTGTAAGTCAAGGTATAATTAATCATTCTAGGAATGGGGGAGAGGATTTGGTTGTTTGGTTATGATTGTATTGTTTTTTCACATCCTCTTCTTGTGACAGATGTTCTCTGGGCAACTGATTTTCAACATGGGCTATCTTTTCTCCCTCACTTTCAACAATACGCCCAGATCTTAACTAAAGATCATTACACTCCCTCAGATCAGGTCCTATTTCTGATGTTTCTATTATTTCGACAGATTGGACTGGTCTGTTATTTGGATTAGGGTTGGGTTGGGCTGGGAGTTGCAGTCTCAGATTAGACTGGGGATTTTGTTGTAAGGCTAGAAGTGTAGGTTGAGGAAGCGGCATGGTTCCTACTGGCTGATGCATCGGTCTTTGCAAGTTTGTCTGCCAGGCTAAACATTTTGAAGTAAGCGGAGTCCATTGTGGTGGGTATGCGTCACTTTGCCAATATGGTGGAGTATAGGGAAAATTCAGCCAACCAGATGGGCTTGCCTGATTTAGCCATGGGGTTGATGAAGGAAATGACTGAGGTGACCAGTTTGGGGGCGGGGGTTGGAATTGAATTTTCGACATATTATATTGTTGAGCATTATATTGCGAAAACTGAAAAGAAGAGGTCAGGTCTGAAAACATACCAGATTGTCGCGACTGCCACTACTGACGCTGGTTGAGGAAATATACCAATTTTGGCTCTTCTTCTGCTTCGTTATATACTGATTTTAATCCAGGAAGTGAGGGACTGCTTTCTGTAAGGTGATCTTTTGTGCATATGGTGCATGTTCGGACTGCATCTAGTGGACACTCCTAATGGCTATGTTTCTTCCTGCATCGGGGACAGAAGATTGCCAAATTCTGTTCTGCCTCCATTTGCTTCTGCTTGGCCTGCATAACATCAACTTGTGTAGTTAGCGTCCCTAGTATATCAGTTTTAAAATTTTCCAATAGATTTCCAATTTCTGCACGCATTACTGCTTCTGTCAAAATCTTATTATCTCTTACAAACCCATCATGTTCTGCCGGTTTCAATCTTGTGCTGCCTCTCGAACTACTGATACATAAGTCAATAATGTCAGCAAAATTTTCCTGATAAATATCTCCTTTTCCCATAATATTTAATGTTTCAATCCATTGTTCCTTCATGCCCCTAATTAATGCTATTTTTAACACATTATCGAGTAAAGGTAGTGATGCATAAGGAGATCTTTGAAGATTATACTGAAAACGTTCCACATACTCCTTTAATGTTTCATTTGATCTAGCTACCATCTAGAATATTTCATCCTTCAGTTCTCTAGACCTGCAATAGTCCTGATATTTCTTTAGAAAAGATTCTTTCATATGATCCAAGTTATTTATAACACCCCCACCTAATCTCATAAACCATCTTAAGGCAACCCCTTTTATTGTGGAGGGAAATAATTTTAGTTTCTGGGGGTCGGTGGTGTAATCATATCCCCTACACAGCACATCGAACTCAAATAGAAATTCATCCAGATCTTCTGATGTAAGATCATGGAATGTAGGGATATGTTGAAGAGGGATTGCTTTCATGGGCGCATTTGCTGCAGTATCCACTATTGGGTATTGCAATGTAGAGGTTTGGGTGTTTGGCTAGTTTTGAGCCATTTGGTCGAATATATGCCAATAACCTTCTGGGATATCTAGGAGGGTATTCCTAGGTTGAGAAGGAATGACTTTAAAAGGAATGGTTTTAATAACACTTCCTCTGTTTGGGATAATGAGAGTGCCTAATGTCTGAGGAGATTGAGTTTCTTCAGCAATGATTTTTGCAGCACTTCCCTTGTCTGGGCTATTTAATGGCTGATTTGTGCCAAGAGGAGACCTTGGTTCCTCAGTTTCCCCTGTTTCTCCTCCTCCTTCACAAATATTGCTGAAATTCCCTTCTTGCAATAGTTCTAGAGTAGAATTTTCAATTTCTTGAAAGTCTCGCTCTTCAGTTTGACTATGCACCTCAGCAAAGGCTACAGATGGTGATCTTGTGGCCTGAAGGGAACTAGTAGGCTATCTAGAAATAACTTTTCTGCGTCCTACTGAAGGCTGAGATTCTTCTTTCTTGATGATTTCGTCTATGAAGGTTGATCGACCAAGGGTCACTGGCCCCTTAGCTTTTTCTGGCTTGGGTAGAGGTTTGGAATTATTTTATGGCCTTTTCTGCTTAGTCATGCACAAAAATCAACTGCTAGATTCTACCAAAACAAAACAATAGCAAATCTGTAGGAAAGTGGGCAAGGGAGCAGGAATGTTACATTCTCCACACATAGGTTCTTACCTTCCGTTTTTAAAACCCAATTCTTCCCTAACAGGTTCTTACACTACTCTGGAAAAAAACAAATGGCTACACTCTTTCCCCGGTAATGGCGCCAAAATGTGGAGCTATAAAAAGGGTCTCTTTCACCTCTAATTACCTCACATTAGTTGTCAATACAGGAACGTTTTGTTATTTCAAAGAGTCTCTCAGTCTGAGGCTATTATTTGCCAAAGTAATGCTAGTAGTACAGTGTTCAGAAATACAAGAGCAAACATATGCTTGTTTACAACAAACCACTTCAAAAGATTAAACTACACATTCAGAAAGATAAGAAATTTATCAGTCAAGGGTTTAGTAGCAGTAACTCATCCCTTTGTAAACTGATGGAACTAAGGTAAGAACAGATCATGGATTTGGGAGCCAGGCAGTAAATGTCAGTGCTCACTATAGCCTTGGATCGTTCTTCACACCAAAATAACAAAGAACAGGAAATAGAACGACAGATAAGAAATGGAACAACGAAATAAGAAATGGAACAACAAATCTGAAATGGAACAGAAAACCTGAAATAGAACAGCAAATCTAAAATAGAACAGAAAACAGGAAACTATAACAACAACTAAATCTAGCAAGCGGTAATACCTTAGTCTACAAGATCAAATGCATGAATCGTGACCAACAGGAATCAAATGGAAATCCTTCACTCTAAAGGACAAATTGAACAACACACCAAAATGGAACAGCTCTGATTAATGATGAATTATAGAACAACACTTCAAAAACATATATGCACACAGCACACCTTAATAGTAACCCGATCTTGGTAAACCAATTATCACTCTCAACTATAAAAGATTACGATTGTGTTTCAGAATGGAATAGCAATGTCTATAGATCCAACAATCGCAAAGACCATAATCGCTAAGATGAATTCTGTAATAAGTGCACAGCACAAAGGCTCTGTAATTAAACAACAACAATATTCTATAAACACTGATAGTATTATATTAACACTTAGAAGAATAGTGATACGTTGCAGAGTCAATGCAATAGTTCCGTCTCAGTAAAGTAAACATAACAGAGCATGTGATGTAAACTAACAAAACACATCAGATTACCAAATAACGCTGATAAACAAACCACGCATAAACCAAACATAATAGTACAGGAGCAAGTGTCCTCCAGGGCCAGGCCCTTAGCCTCCAGGGTTACACCGCTTGAAGTTATTCCAGACTCAGAGATGAAATAGTAACCAAGTTTGTATTAATGCATAAAGCAAAATTACAATAGATCGGTTCTTAATGAGACTCGATGATCAAATTTTTTATCTTAAAGGAAATTACATAAAACATAACCAACCCTCCTGGAGCTAACAGTGCTTCCCTTTTTATAAGGGTGAAGGCAGAGATATCTAAGTGCAGAAATAGATAAAACAGCGATCCCTCAGGATCAAGGATCCTGAGGGATTCACCGAATCGTTAGTCCTTAGTCATCTCTTTCCTTTCCTGTGCCGAGCCAATATCTCCACTTCCTTTCTAGGGCTAATTCGCTTTGATTTGCTTTGCCTTGCTTGCATATGGTCTCATGTCAAAGGGACAGCAGTTAACCCGTCCTTGTCATTTCCTTTGGAACGACAACTTCTCTTTTTTCCTCCTTCCTGCATAAGGAAATGACAATTGTCAGTGTTTTCGTCTTGCATATTAATCTCACATGTTTTATTACAATTCCTTATCGTTTTCTGAGTTCATGATGCAAAAAGGTTTGTAACTTCTAATGAAAAGATGCTGAAAAAATTACCAAAAACATACCTTCTTTAGTACTCCACACACCCCCCTGCTTACCCTTTTTCAAGCCCTCATGAAAACATTCTAGTTGACGTGTAAGGCAGTGAGTGAGTAGGCTGGAGATGGAATCTCATGTGAAGGCCTACAGCCATGATGCATAACTAGGTGTTCAAAGAAACGGCCTGTCTGACCCTTAGGCATCTCATACAGGGCTTGGTATCCGGGTGCAGGGTGCCAAATAATTGGACTCCAGAACCTATATCCTAACCAGGATGGCCCTGCCCTCAAAATGACTTCTCCATAGAGGTGCAAGCGGTTGGTGGCTAATTTAAAATTTTCATACTTAAATGGTTCCCTGAGCTGGATATTCGGATTAGAGATTTGATACCGAAATTTAGCCGCATCAATGGCAGGGTCTTTGATAGAGAAAAAGTATTCTAATCCCTGTCGAATGATTGCCTCATGCATGGGTCCTAATGCTTCAATTACACCTAGAGTCTTCATGAGGTTTCTATCTTTTCTCCACAACTGTACTGGATCCCTCAGCTCAGCTCTTATCCAAAAATCTAATCCGTTTTCTTGTCTTCGGAAAGCATTATAGGATTTAAGCCATTTAATTTGATTAACCCCAAATGAAATAAATGCCTGTAATTGGATATCCCCAACAAAAGGCCCAGGGTTCAGCTCGGTCTCCTGGTCTAGTACAAGGTTATATAAGTAAAACTCACATAGTAGTCTTTGAACTTTTACCCCGTAGTGCTTACAGTAGTTTATAAAATCATCGAGGGTATTAATTTGTATGGGAGCATCTACTTTAACAACCTTTATTTTCAATTGAAAATATCGTTCCATTAAAAACAACGCATAATTCTTAGCAGGGGCTCTACATGCTACGACGTCATTGTACAAAGAACATAAGGTATCCATCTGCTTGATAACCATATCTAACCTACGAGTTACCTTCGCGACTTTTTCTTCTTCCCTTCACCACCCTTCAAAGGCCTAGCTTTCAGATAGATTGACGTTCGTAAGCTGTTGCTATAGCTCTTCATACTTTTCTCGAGGGACCGTTTTCTCTCTAAGATTTTCTGCTGCTTGTTGAGCTTGCTTCAAACCCTTTCGTAGGGTTACCATTTTTGGATATCTTTTCCATGCGGCAGTGGAGGCCGGGAGTTTTACGTGAATTTTCCTATTGCGTTGTTTTGATTTCATGACTCTCATCACTCCCGAAGGTGGTGTCTCTGTCTGAATTTCCTTATCGCGGGTCAACATCTCATCCATTTCTATCTTAATGTGGATATCAGTCCATTGCTGTTCCTTTTCAATTGGAACAGTAGTATGCTCCCCAGCATCATTTGGAATAGCAGCCTGGTTTTCGACAGGGTTTTGAATAGTAGAATGGACTCTGGTCCTCCGCCCCTTTGTCTTGAGGGGTTTTGCTGGAGTGGTTGCATTTTCCTTCCCGAAGTCCTTTTTACCCTTTGCCTTGCTTTTAGAATCCTAATCTTTTGGTGGAGCTGGACTATTATATTCAGTAATCTTTGTTGTTCCTTTCGCAATTCCTTAATTTCCTCAATTTCCTTAAAAGGAACACCAGGCTGTTCACTGCAGCCTGGACTGTGACTAACTTCCTGATTTTCTCGCTGGGGTGCTTCTTCGTTGCTCTGCTCTGGTTGCTCCGAGGCAAGAACCCTAACTGGTTCTGTTATTTCTTGGGTGACCTCCTTTTATGCCCCCGTTTCCTCCGGAATTTCTTCTGGTGTCTTTTGGCTAGGAACGGATTGTTCTTGTTCAGCATCTCCTGTCATGTTTTCATCATGAACAGGCAGATTCTCTTCTTCTGCCTCCTTTGCATGTGATTCTTTAGGTGAATTTTCCTCCTAAGCAGAGTGTTCTTTTGGTTCCTCTTCAGCATGGAGGTATGTTGGGCTGGAAGATTAGCCATATTCACCCATATTGGCCAAAACTTTGGCCAATTCATCTTCTCTCAATGGATCCTGCACTAGGCTGCCTTCCTGCTGTCCCATTTCCTCCTCCTGCTCAGATTGCTCGGCTTCTTCTTCATTTTCTCCTTCCTCATTTTCCTGCATTACTTTCTCATTGCCTTCTCCTTCTAATCGTGGGGGTTGCTCATCCCCTGTATCTTCTATCTCTACCAGTTGGCTAGTATTTCCTTGGGGCTTCTCCAACCTCCCTCGTAGTCATGCTAGTCAGACCGTTTTCCTTCGTTTTTCTGGACACTCAAGTGTACTGGTGGCATTTTTACGTTTCGGGGATGGTGTGGTCAATATTCCATATATTATGGCAACTAGCTCTTCCCAGCAGCTCTGCTGCTGGGTAAGGCTATGGATGACTATTAACCGTATCAACCCATGATGACTAACAACTGACTCTACATGCTATGCCTTTTTTAAGCTTCGTGCAATGTCATGAAGTAATGAATTCAAAAATGCAGGTAAATTTGTAGAGCATTTTTGTTTTAACACAGCTAAAAGTTTAAGGTGCCGTGGTCTTACCACCTCTTTTCTTCCTTCACAGGTGATGTAGCTTTGAATGGTCCTTTCCAATTCCGCCCACGATTCTCCTAGTGCTGCTGGTAGAACCCCCTTTCCTCTAATTGTCAGGCTCTGGCCTTCATCTTGGAAGATTTCTATAATCTTCTGCAATCTCTCCTTCTTTAGCGTCCATACAGGCCCAGTGGCTGGCAGTCTCGAGACCTCTGCGATTATGTCATCGGTGACTGCTATGTGTCTCCCCCTCACTGTGGAGTGATCCTCTTGCAAGTTCTGCAAGAATTCAATTGCCACAGTCTCGTTAGACTCCTGCAAGCGGTTGAGATAAGTCAGCCACCCTGCTCTTGCCAGGATTTCCCGGGCAGCAGTAGAAATTGTTAACACCAGCGGTTCTCTCTGAATCGATCTCCCTCCCATGTTTATGGTTTTGCTGTGAAATCTCAGAATTTTGACAATGGAACGACAACTGTTCACGCTGTTAGAAACACAGAGAGGTTGATGGATGCGAGAATCGCTCAAAATCTAATGCTGCAGGATATACAATGGAAATGGCTTAGGAACAACAAGTCATGCAAAAAATAAAAAATAGTATACCGTTGGGCCGTGCTATTCCCAAGTACACAGTTTCCCGAATAGCAGTCTGACACGTCATCCAAAGAATGATGAGGTTAACCTACCCCCCCGCAATGTGATACGTCGTCCCGGCCGTCAAATAAAGGAGCGGTGTGCCAGTATGTTCTGAAGTAGAGTCATAAAGGAACAGTGTATGTCAATATGCCATGTTCATAAAGGTAGAAGATTACCGAAATCGAGGTGTCAAGTTGGATCGCTTAATACATAAGAGACTACTGGGATATGATGTGAGGCTGGGAGGATAGGACATCTGCCGTACATACCAATTCTCATGCGGTCATTGTCAACTGCTCTGTGATGATTGGTGATAATAGATTTACATGTGTTGTATGGTTCGGAAAATAATATGCGTTCATCTTATGTGATTGATTACTAAGGCATAAGAAATAGATGGGTGGTAATAACTACCTATTGGTGTAAATAATGTGACTTCAATACCTCTAATAGTGCTCTGTTGTTGACAGGTGTCCATAACCTTGGCAGAGTTGTTTATTTCACCCATGGAACCATGATCCTTTATGTATGCTTAGGAAGTGTTGTGTGATGTCAAAATGTAGGCCATTATGCTGGCTTGGTGACCAGTTAGCCATAATGCCATTCACGAGGAAGGAGCAAAAGGTGAGGAGGCCAGCTCATGATGAGACCTCCTGTTCCAAGGGTTCTTTATTTGATATACCTTTTGGACCATATCCCTGGTGTGGTGGCCATAGTGGGAATTCCACTTCGCTTTCAACCTCATGATCATGGTAGGCTGGCTCTTGATGAGACCCCCTATCCTGCATTTGACAACTTATAAGTCATTAAGACATCATTGTTTACTCTTTTTTCTCTTCTTTTTTTTCTTTCTCATAAAGCACTATCCCATTTATATACAAAGGGTGGTTCAACACTCCTTAAGGGTAGGAATGGTGGAAGAAGTCTTAACATCTCAATAGGAAGATATAAACCCTTTGCTCTTATTCCTGAATAATAATCAAAGAGGATTTAAAAGGAACCAACATGATAAAGATAACCAATCAGAGCAGAGTTAGTGAAGCAATGACAGCAAAAGATAATAGGTAAGTGTGTCCTTCCCTTTGTCCTTTTACCAATTCAGAGCAATTTCTTATAAAAATAACGATTTTATATTTTACCTGATTTCAGTATGTTGTGATTTTGTATCCATTGCATAAGTGCATAACTGTATTCCAAAAGACTTGAAAGAACAGGAACATTAAGCATCCTTAATTTAAAACAGTAAGGGGAACAAGCATAAGTAAAAGGAATACGAGGATGTTGCTACTTCAAAGAGGAAGAGCAAAAAAATACAAGTGGTGTTCCTTTTAGAAAAAGGTATAGCAAAGATCAGAAATGCTATTCCTTTGGAAAAGGAACAACAAAACACACAAATGTTGTTCCTTTGGAAAAGGAACAGCAAAGATCGAAAATTCTGTTCCTTTGGAAAAGGAACAGAAAGACACGCAAGTGTCGTTCTTTTGGAAAAGGAACAACAAAAATCGAAACCGCAAAACACACAAATGTCATTCCTTTGGAAAAGGAACAGCAAAAAACACAAATGTCGTTCCTTCGGAAAAGGAACAGCAAAAATCGAAAATGTTGTTCCTTTGGAAAATGAACAACAAGACATCCAAGTGTCGTTCCTTTGAAAAAGGAACAACAAAAATAAAAAATGTTGTTCTTTTAGAAAAGGAACAACAAGACACAGAAATGTTGTTCCTTCGGAAAAGGAATAGGAAAAATCGAAAATGTTGTTCTTTTGGAAAAGGAACAGCAAGACACACAAATGTCGTTCCTTTGGAAAAAGAACAACAAAAGAGCAAAATTGTTGTTCCTTTGGAAAAGGAACAACAGAAAGCATAAATAAAGAAAAAGAACAAAATTAAAGCAGAATGACAGCTGATCCAACAGGTGCTGTTCTTTTGAAAAAGGAACAACAAAATGAAAAATGTTATCCCTTTGAGAAAAGAAACAACAAAAATAATAACATTCGTTGCTGGTTTGAAAAGTAACGACAAAGAATTTGATTCAAAAATATGTACAAAAACAAAAGAAATTATGTAAAAATTGTGAAAAGAGATAAATTACTTAATTAATCACAGGTGAGGAAGACTTCTCTCCCTCCCCCAAATTTTCCATATTAGAGTCTTGGCGTAGCTGCTGGCAAAAGGGCTGTCGAGTGAGTGGTTTGTGATAAAGGCGAACTCGGTGGCCATTTGCCTTGAAGGAATATCCAGAATCGTCAATAGTGGTTAGAGTAAGAGTACCATTGTCATGTACCTTCTGGATTTCGTATGGTCCCAACCAACGAGTCTGAAGTTTCCCGGGAAAGTCCTGAAACCTGGAATCGTACAAAAGTGCCCAGTCTCCTTCGTGGAAGACTTTATTTTTAATGAGAGAATCATGCCATTTAGCTCACTGCTGTTGGATAAGTGCAGTATTTTGGAGTGCAGAGAGCCTGATTTCATCGAGCTCATTGATCTGCTGTAATCGATTAATCTATGCCTTCGTTAAATCTAAGCCAACTTCCTGTGCTGTTCGTAGTGTTTGGATTTCGAATTCTATGGAAAAAATGGGTTGCTTGCCAAACACTAATTGATAAGGTGAGTAACCAGTGGTACTTATCCATGTTGTTCTGTAAGCCCACAGTGCCTCTAGTAGTCTGGCAGCCCAATCACGTCTATGTGACGCAATTGCTTTTGTTAGGATTGTTTCTATTATTTTATTGCTGCTTTCTACCTGACCATTTTCCTGTGGGTGGTATGGAGTAGTGATTTTGTGCTGGACATGATAGTTTTCGAGTGTTGCAGCTATTTTGTTCCTAGCAAACTATGGTCCATTGTCTGTAATTATATCTCTTGGAAGGCCATAACGCACAAATATATGGAACAAGAACTGTATGACAGAATCTTCTGTAGCTCTCGGCAACACCTCTGCCTCAACCCATTAGGTGACATATTCTATTGCCACCAAAATATATGTTTTCTGGTTTGAGGGTGGGTTAATTAGTCCAATGAAATCAAGGTCCCATCGTTCGAATGGTTCAATGACTAACTTTGGATTCAAGGGCATCTCATCGGACTGACCAAGGCGTCCTGCTCTCTAGCAAGTGTCACAAGCTTGGAAAAATTTCTTTGCGTCTTTGAAAATTGTAGGCCAATAATACCTTGTTTGCAGGACCTTATGTGCAGTCCTGCGATCGATGAAATGTCTGCCACATGGTCCGTCATGGCAGGCTTTTAAAATGTCGAAGATTTCATCCTCTCGAACACATCTTCAGATATGCATGTCTATCCCTGTGTGGAACAGGTAGCCTCCAACCCACGAGAATCGAGCACTCTTCTGAACGATCTGTTTTCGCTCATTAGGGGATAGATGTTTCAGTAGTTTACCTACTGCTAGGTAATTGGAAACATCAGCATACCATGGTGTTTGAACAACAATAGCAAACGGATGTTCGTCCGGAAATTGATCTTCAACTGCTACTGCATCGATTGGCTTTGGCATTCTTGAGAGAAAATCAGCTACAAGATTTTCTTTTCCAGGTCGATCCTTGATTGTAATATCAAATTCTTGCAATAAAATCAGCCATATAGCTATTCTGCCATTTGTGATAGGCTTGTTTGCTAGATATTTGATGGAAGAATGATCTATATACAAGATAATAGGGTATCCAGTAATGTAGTGTCTAAACTTATTGATAGCATGTATTACAGCTAAAAATTCTTTCTTAGTAACAGTGTAATTTAATTCAGCAGGGGATAAATTTTTGCTAATATAATAAATTGCATATGGTTTTTTATCCTCTTCCTACCCAAGGACTGCTCCAATGGTTGTATCAGAGGCATCAGATGATATTTGAAATGGAAAATCCCACTTTGGTCCTCGAAGGACTGGGGCTATGGACACAAGCTTCTTTAGATCCTCGAAAGCACGTTCACATTTTTATGTCCAAAGACAATAAATGTTACCTGTTAGTGCATACAGAGGTGCAGCAATATGCGAAAAATGTTCTATAAACCTCCTATAATAACCAGAAAATCCAAGAAACTGCATACCTCCGTTTGAGTGGTAGGAGTGGGAATAAGAAAAATTATTTGGATTTTCACTGGATCTACCTAAATGCCAGCTGCTGAAATATATTGTCCGAGAATAAGTCCTTCAGTCATCATCATATAGCATTTTTCATGGCTTAAACAAAGCCTGGTAGCAATGCAGCGTTGTAGGACTTTTTCCAGTCTATCCAATGCTGGATCGAAATTGTCTCCATACGGTGTAAAGTCATCCATGTATACTTCAAGTCCTTCATTTATTAAGTCTGCAAAAATGCTAAGGATCTCCCTTTGGAATGTGGCAGGATCATTGCATAAGCCAAAAGGTAGAACTCTGTAGGCAAATGTTCCCCAAGGACAAGTAAAAGTAGTTTTGTCTTGGTCTTCAGGGGCAATCTGAATCTGATTGTATCCACTGAAGCCATCCAAGAAAGAAAAGAATTTCTTTCTTGCCAAAATGTCTAATACTTGGTCCTTGAATGGGAGAGGGAAGTGGTCTTTTTGTGTTGCTTTATTTAGTTCTCTATAGTCCACACAAATTCTCCATTTCCCATTCTTTTTTGGTACCACCACAAGCAGAGAGACCCATTTACTATTGGAGATATGATAGATGAAGTTGACATCTAAAAGTTTTTGAAGTTCAACTTTTACCACATCTTTTAGATGAGGATTAAGTCTCCTATGAGGCTGGCGAACAGGTCTCGCATCTTTTTCTATGTAAATGTGGTAAGTACATAATTGAGGGTCAATTCATTTCATATTAGGATAGTCCCAGGCAAATGCTTCTTTATATTTCCTCAACAGATGGATGAGATTCGTTTCTTGTTCGGAGGTGAGGTTGGCATTAATGTTTAAGGTTTTTCCTAGTTCAATTTCCACAATTTTACTATTTGCAACAGAGGTAACAGGTATTGTTTGATCATGTGTATCTTTAAGAGTATCTTCTTCTAATTCGTTATCCAATGCTGCCTCTATCATGTGACACTGTGTGCGGGATCTGGATTCAGTTTGACTAATAAATTTATTAATGGCATCGTCCTCTGTCTGATATTTAAAATCAAGTGCCTCTTGTATAGTTAATGGAGATCTAATATTGTCAGTAAGGTATGATACAAGGTGCTTATTAGTTTTGATCATTGTGACACTTGGCTGTGCTAGAGGATATAAGGCTAAGTTCTTGATATTCACTCCCCTCATTATGGTCATATTGCCTTGTCGGCAGCCAATATAGGTATCGACAGTTGCAAGCCAAGGTCTACCTAAAATCAATGGGTGTCCATCAAGTCGGATTTTGGGATTTATTACCAGAAAATCAGTCGGATATTCCCAGGAGTCAACACATACCATGAAATCATGTAGCGTGCTCTCTGGCCTAACCACAGATCGGTTAGCCAACTCTAACAAGGTAGAGGTGGGTTGTACAGATGTAATGCCTAGCTTTTGGCAAGTAGTAGTTGTTAAGATGTTGATTGCAGCTCCTAGATCAACTAAGGCATTAGGGAAGGTTTGACCATAAATTTGTACGGTGACTATTGGATTTCCTGGGTCTTTGTATTTAATAGGCATTTCTTTTCCTGATAATAAGTCAGATAGAGTGCCAACTACTTGGACTCTTGGATTGTTTGCTGCATTCCTCCTTGGTTTATTTACACACAATTCTTTGATAGTCTTTGCATATATCGGAATGTCTTGAATGGTTTGGAGGAATGGAATTTTTATGTACAAATTTTGTAATTCTCCCAGAATGTCAAAATCATGATATTGTGTATGTCGAGGTATGATTAATCGTTCTGGGAACGGGGGAGAGGATGTGGTTGTTTGGTTATGAGTTTGTTGTTTGTTCACATCCTCTTCTTGTGACAGATGTTCTCTGGGAAACTGATTTTCGACATGGGCTATCTTTTCTCCCTCAGTTTCAACAATACGCCAGATCTTAACTGAAGATCATTACACTCCCTTAGATTAGCTCCTATTTCTGATGTTTCTATTATTTGGATAGATTGGACTGGTCTGTTATTTGGATTGGGGTTGGGTTGGGCTGGGAGTTGCGGTCTCAGATTAGACTGGGGATTTTGTTGTAAGGCTGGCAATGTAGGTTGAGGGAGCGGCATGGTTCCTACTGGCTGATGCATCGGTCTTTGCCAGTTTGTCTGCCAGGCTAAACTTTGTGAAGTAGGTGCAGTCCATTGTGGTGGGTATGCGTTACTTTTCCAATATGGTGGAGTATAGGGAAAATTCAGCCAACCAGATGGGCTTGCCATATTCAGCCATGGGGTTGATGAAGGAAACGACTGAGGTGACCAGTTTGGGCGCAGGGGTTGGGATTGACTTTGCCACATATTATATTGTTGAGCAGTATACTATGGAGACTGAAAAGAAGAGGTCGGGTCCGAAAACATACCAGATTGTCGCGACTGCCACTCCCCGTGATGGTTGAGGAAATATACCGATTTTGGCTCTTCTTCTACTTCCTTTTATATTGCTTTTAATCCAGGAAGTGAAGGACAACTTTCCGTAAGGTGATGTTTTGTGCAGATGGTGCATGTTCCGACTGCATCTAGTGGACACTCCTTATGGCTATGTTTCTTCCTGCATCGGGGACAGAAGATTGCCAAATTCTGTTCTGCCTCCATTTGCTTCTGCTTGGCCTGCATAACATCAAGTTATGTAGCTAGCATCCCTAGTATATCAGTTTTAAAATTTTCCAATAGATTTCCAATTTCTGCACGCGTTACTCCTTCTGTCAAAATTTTATTATCTCTTACAAACCGATCATGTTCTGCCAGTTTCAATCTTGTGCTGCGTCTCGAACTCCTGATACATAAGTCAATAATGTCAGCAAAATTTTCCTGATAAATATCTCCTTTTCCCATAATATTTAATGTTTCAATCCATTGTTCCTTCATGCCCCTAATTAATGCTATTTTTAACACATTATCAAGTAAAGGTAGTGATGAATAAGGAGATCTTTGAAGATTATACTGAAAACTTTCCACATACTCCTCTAATGTTTCATTTGGTCTAGCTACCATCTAGAATATTTCATCCTTCAGTTCTTTAGACCTGCAATAGTCCTAATATTTCTTTAGAAAATATTCTTTCATTTGATCCCAGTTATTTATAATACCACCACCTAATCCCATAAACTATCTTAAGGCAGCCCCTTTTAATGTGGAGGGAAATAATTTTAGTTTCTGGGGGTCGGTGGTGTAATCATATCCCCTACACAACAGATCAAACTCAAATAGAAATGCATCCGGATCTTCTGATGTAAGACCGTGGAATGTAGGGATATGTTGAAGAGGGATTGCTTTCATCGGCGCATTTTCTACAGTATCCACTATTGGGTATTGCAATGTAGAGGTTTGGTTGTTTGGCTGGTTTTGAGCCATTTGGTAGAATATATGCCAATAACCTTCTGGGATATCTAGGAGGGTATTCCTAGGTTGAGAAGGAATGACTTTAACAGGAATGGTTTTAATAACACTTCCTTTGTCTGGGATAATGAGAGTGCCTAATGTCTGAGGAGATTGAGTTTCTTTAACAATGATTTTTGCAGCACTTCCCTTGTCTGGGTTGTTTAACGGCTGAGTTGTCCCAAGAGGAGACCTTGGTTCCTCAGTTTCCCCTATTTCTCCTCCTCGTTCACAAATATCGCTAAAATTCCCTTCTTGCAATAGTTTTGGAGTAGAATTTTCAATTTCTTGAAATTCCTGCTCTTCAGTTTGACTATGCACCTCAGCAAAGGCTACAGATGGTGATCCTGTGGCCTGAAGGGAACTAGTAGGCTGTCTAGAAATAACTTTTATGGATCCTACTGAAGGCTGAGATTCTACTTTCTTGATGATTTCGTCTATGAAGGTTGATCGGCCAAGGGTCACCGGCCCCTTAGCTTTTTTTGGCTTGTGTAGAGGTTTGGAATTCCTTTCTGGCTTTTTTTGCTTAGTCATGCACACAAATCAACTGCTAGATTCTACCCAAACAAAACAACAGCAAATCTGTAGGAAAGCAGGCAACGGAGCAGGGCTGCTACATGCTCCACACGTAGGTTCTTACCTTCTGTTTTTAAAACCCAATTCTTCCCTAACAGGTTCTTACACTATTCTGGAAAAAAACAAATGGCTACACTCTTTTGCCGGCAACAACGCCAAAATGTGGAGCTATAAAAAGGGTCTCTTTCACCTCTAATTACCTCACATTAGTTGTCAATCCAGGAACGTTTTGTTATTTCAAAGAGTGTCTCAATCTGAGGCTATCATTTGCTAGAGTAATGCTAGTAGTACAGTGTTCAGAAATACAAGAGCAAACGGATGCTTGTTTACAGCAAATCACTTCAAAAGATTAAACTACACATTCAGAAAGATAAGACATTTATCAGTCAAGGGTTCAGTAGCAGTAACTCATCCCTTTGTAAACCGATGGAACTAAAGTAAATCAGAGAACAGATCATGGATCTCAGAGCCAGGAAGTAAATGTCAGTGCTCACTACAGCCCTGGATCGTTCTTCACACCAAAATAACAAACAACAGGAAATAGAACGGTAGATAGGAAATGGAACAACGAAATAAGAAATGGAACAACAAATCGGAAGTGGAACAACAAACCTAAAATAGACCAGCAAATCTGAAATAAAAGAGCAAACCTGAAATAGAACAGCAAATTTGAAATAGAACAGCAAACAGGAAACTGTAACAGCAACTAAGTCTAGCAAGCAGTAACGCCTTAGTCTACAAGATCAAATGCACGAATCGTGACCTACGGGAATCAAATGGAAATCCTTCACTCTAAAGGACGAATTGAACAACACACCAAAATGGAACAGCTATGATTAATGATGAATTATAGAATAGCACTTCAAAACCATATATGCACACGGAACACCTTAATAGTAACCCGATCTTGGTAAACCAATTATCACTCTCAGCTATAAAAGATTACGACTGCGTTTCAGAATGGAACAACAATGTCTATAGATCCAACAATCGCAAAGAACATAATCGCTAAGATGAATTCCATAATAAGTGCACAACACAAAGGCTCTGTAATTAAACAACAACAATATTCTGTAAAGACTGACAGTATTATATTAACACTTAGAAGAATAGTGATATGTTGCAGAGTTAATGCAATATTTCCGTCTCAGTAAAGTAAACATAATATAGCATGTGATGTAAACTAACAAAACGCATCAGATTACCAAATAACGCTGATAAGAAAACCATGCATAAACCAAACGTAATAGTACAAGAGAAAGTTTCCTCTAGAGCCGGGCCCTTAGCCTCCAGGGGTACACCACTTGAAGTTATTCCAGACTTAGAGATGAAATAGTAACCAAGTTTGCATTAATGCATAAAGCGAAATTACAATAGATCGGTTCTTAATGAGACTCGATGATCAAAGTTTTGATCTTAAAGGAAATTACATAAAACATAACCAACCCTCCTCGAGCTAACAGTGCTGCCCCCTTTATAAGGGTGAAGGCGGAGATATCTAAGTGTAGAAATAGATAAAACAACAATCCCTCAGGATCAAGGATCCTGAGGTATTCGTGGAACCGTTAATCCTCAGAGGTATTCGTGGAACCGTTAATCCTCAGTCACCTCTTTCCTTTCCTGCACCGAGCCGATATCTCCACTTCCTTTCCTGGGCTGATTCGCTTTGATTTGCTTTGCCTTGTTTGCATACGGTCTCCTGTCAAAGGGACAGCAGTAAAACCATCCTGGTCCTTTCCTTTGGAACGACAACTTCTCGTTTTTCCTCCTTCCTGCATAAGGAAATGACAATTGTCAGTGTTTTCATCTTGCATATTAATCTCACATGTTTTATTACAATTCCTTATCGTTTTCTGAGTTCATGATGCAAAAAGGTTTGTAAGTTCTAATGAAAAGATGCTGAAATAATTACCAAAAACATACTTTCTTTAGTACTCCACCATGACACCTGATGATTCAAATTCATCTCATCCCTTCGTGATGGCCTACTCGTTCTTTGACATGCATCACACGCCCTATAATATGCTTTAGAATCTTTGTGCAACGTAGGTCACCACAACCCACCACGCAAAATCTTCTGTTTTGTTGCCTTCCCTACATAATGCCCTCTCATAGCTCCACCATGAGCTTTAGTGAGGATATTATTTCGTTCATAATCAGGCACATATGATCGAAGTATCTCATCTGATCCCATTTTATACAAATGTTTGGAAATTACAGATAAACCTATTACATGCACCACCAACCCTTTCTTTGGCAAGTTGGTATATCCTTCTGGATCTGTCCCTGTAGTCAGAAAGTGGATAATGTCTGTAAAGTGGCTATCCGCTATGCATACCATGAAGAGTGGCATGTTAGGCAGCCCTTCCTCCAAATTAGTAGGCTCTTCTCTCGTCCCAATGCATGATAGATGGTCCAATCCTACATTCAACCTTTAAGGCGTCACAATTACCTCAATATCATATTCTTGAAATAAGAATAACCATCTGCATATTTCCCCCCCAACACAAGCTTATTGACTAGATACCTCAATACAGAATGGTTTGTGTACATCTTGAAATGTCTGCCCAAAAGATAGTGCATGAAATTTTGGAGCGTGTACACCGTAGCCAATCCTTCACATTCTATTGTGGAGCAATTATTCTCAACCTTTGACAATTTTCCACCTGCAAATGCTATAGGTTGATCTAGTTCTCCTTCACCATCCTATGTCAGCACTACTCCCAATGCAATACATGAGGCATCAACGTGCACATGGAATTCATTCTTCCAATCCAAGAAGACCAATATTTGTGTGGTGACCATTTTCTCCTTCAAGACATCTAGACTGGGCTGACATTATTCATCCCAACATAATGTAGCGTCCTTCTTCAACAGCTTCTCCATAGGTGCGGTAATCTGAGCATAACTCTTGGTGAATTTTCGATAGTGCCCAGTGTGTTAGAAAATTATATATTACGAAGCAATGGAACACATAAAATATTGCAAAAATATAAACATAGAAAATTCATAAAACAAAAGAGACATGGATGTATGTGGTTCACCTAGTTCGGGCTACGTCCATGGAGAAACAACTAGTCCTTCCTTTATATTATCCAACAAACTGAAGAGATACAACCTACACCAGATCCGTTGTAACACCCTCTTTGCTCACAATCTCCTCTCTCTTTCTCACTCAGAATACAGATATACATAGACGCAATACAATTCCCTCATATATAGTGAGGGGTTGCCTTCTAGGGAAAAAAACCATAAATTAAACATAACTTCTACTGTCAGATCTCCGCCTAATGAAAGACCCAGATTGACTAGAAATTACTATACTTTTACAAGGCAATTTTACATCTATTCTTAGCTTTGGGGGTGCTGTCTCCGAAACCCCCCCGCCAGGGGGGGCTCCCCAAAGGTTGCAGCCGCCCCCCCTGGACCCCCCCTGCAACGAATATTTTACGGGCAACATTGCCGTCCCATTTGGAACTAGGGTCCAATGTGGGAATACCTTTGAATACAGAAGATAATTAGGCTCCACACCCAACAATCTCCCACTTGGAGACTGATTATAGCAACTCCACCAGTGCTTCATTTGCTAGACAATGACTCCTCTTTCGACCTAGCTATTTCTCATCTTCTTCATCACACTTGAAGACCAACTGAAATTGAGCATATTCTCAGTTTATGCATGGTTACAACTTTTGTTAGCATATCTGCAGGATTCTGGCTAATGTGTATCTTTTCCAGCTTCAACTCTCCATCTCCCAACACTAATCATATGAAATGGTACTTGAGTTGTATGTGTTTAGTCCTAGAATGAAATTCTAAGTTCTTTGCAAGATGAATGGCACTTTAGCTACCACTGTATAACGTTCCCATATCGTGCTCCTTACCTAATTCACCCATAAACCTTTGTAACCAAATCATTTCTTTGCTAGCCTCTGTAGCAGCAACATACTCTGATTCTGTTGTTGAAAGTGCAACAACACTTTGGATTTTTGAAACCCAACTGATAGTTGTTCCACCTACAGTAAATAGATATCATGTAGTGCTCCTCCTATTATCTCTGTCACCTACCATATCTGCATCAACATATCCCTGTAGAGAAATTTTTGAACCACCAAAGCATAATGCTTGATTTGTGGTACCTTTCAGATATCTGAGAATCCATTTCACTTCCATCCAATGTTCCTTTCCTGGATTGCTCATGTACCTGGTTACAACTCCCACTGCATATGCAATATCAGGCCTTTGTGCAGACTATTGCATACATTAAGCTTCCAATTGTTGATGCATATGGAACTTTAGACATATAATCCATGTTTTCTTGGGTCTTTGGGCACATTTCTTTACTAAGTTTGAAATGGCTAACGAAGGTGTACTAACTGGTTTTGCATTGTGCATATTAAATCTTTTAGACACCTTTTGTATGTACTCATTCTGAGACAATGTTAATTTGCAATTTTTCCTGTCTCCAGTTATTCTCCTACCAAGGATTTGTTTTGCAGCTCCCAAATCCTTCATTGTAAATGAATTTGCCAATTTTATTTTGAGCACATTTATTTCTTGCATGTTAGACCCTGCAACAAGCATGTCATCTACATACAATAACAATATAATATAGTTGCCATCATTTTGCTTTCTTAGATAAACACAAAGGCCTCACAACCAAAAGGATTTAAAAAAGAGCAGTTTACCTTTTTACTTGTCCATGCTTCATCTGTAACACCACCATCCAAGGAACTTGAAGGACCTTTGTTTATTATATAAACAACAATATCCACAGCATCTGCCCAAAATTGTAAAGGCAATCCTGCATGCAATCTCATGCACCTTGCACGCTCCATGATTGTTCTCTTCATCATTTTTGACACACCATTTTCTTGTGGTGTTCTTGGAATTGTCTTCTCTTTGCGAATTCCATGCTCTGAACAGTACTTATCAAACTCGTTGCTGCAATATTCACCTCCATTGTCTAATCTGAGACACTTCAATTTCTTTCCTATCTCAATCTCAACCAAAGCCTTCCATTTCTTGAAAGTATCAAATACATCAGATTTATTCTTAATACAATAAATGCAATTTTTTCTAGTTGCATCATCAATAAAAGTAACATAATAACGAGAGCCACTGATAGATGATACCTGAGCAGGTCCCCATACATCTGTATGCACAAGCTCTAATTTTTCACTCTTCTTTTCTTTCCCAACTCTGAGAAATCTGACTCTCTTCTGTTTTCCATAAATGCAATTCTCACAGAAGTCCAAATCAACATTCTTCAAACCTGGAAACAAGTTCCTTGAGTGAAGTATCTTCATCCCCTTCTCACTCATGTGTCCGAGCCTATGATGCCATAATGCTGCATCTTCTCCTTTGGAAGTTAAAGCATTAACAGAGTTAGAAATACCATTGCATAAATACAATTTACCAACCTTTTTGCCTTTTGCTATTACCAGGGCTCCTTTGGTGACCTTCCAACCTTTATCTGTGAAAATTGTCACACAACCTTCGCCACCTAACTACCTTGTTGAAATCAGATTTTTCTTCAGATCTAGAACATGCCTTACCTCCTTTAGTAGCCATTGGTTTCCATTCTGCTGTTTTATAAGAACCTTAACCATCCAACAATTTTACAACGTTTACCATCACCCAAACGGACTTGTCCAAAATCTCCTTAAACATAGTCATGAAAGTATTTCTTATTGGGTGTGGCATGAAATGAGGCCCCTGAATATACCACCCAAGAATCAGTATTATTTTAGAAAGAAAGAATCAAAGCATATTGTAACACCTCACCTGTCACATTTGCTTCATGATTGTTTTCTTACTGTGCATCTCCTTATTTTCCCTTCTGAGATCTACATTCTTTCTTTAGGTGTTCTTTCTTTTCACATTTCTAGTAGACTATCCCCGATCTAGACTTGGATTTGCCTTTCCTTGATTTACTGTGATATCTTGAGCTCTTTCCTCTTTCCATTTTTCTTCCCCTAGACTCTGCACTCAAAGCATTACCCGATGTCTCACCAGAGCTTTTCCGTCGCATTTCCTTGCTAAGGATAGCATCGACAACATCATCAAACTTTAAAGTACTAGATCCAAAAACATAGTTATTAATGGCCATTACTAAACCATTCCAACTTTTTGCCAATGAGCATCACAATAATAGAATTCTAACTTCATCATCAAATTTTACCCCTATAGAACTTAACTGACTTGTAACAGTATTAAAATCATTTAAATGGTCTACGACAGATCCACCTTCCGACATCTTCATATTAAATAAACGCTTCATAAGAAATACCTTATTTGAGGCTGATGGTTTTTCATATAGTTTCGCCAATTCCTTAATCAAACCCTCCATCGTTGTTTCCTTTGAAATGTTGAAGGCGACCAAAGCTGTGAGGCACAACCATACTGTTCCAAGTGCCTTTCTATTGAGAAGGTTCCATTCTTCATCTGTCATACCTGTTGGCATAATTGTTTTTCCCCCCAATGGCAGGTATATATCTTTCTGATACAGATAATCTTCCATCTGCATCTTCCACAGCGAGAAGTTTTGGTCGTTAAATTTCTCGACCCTAAACTTACCATCTTTCCCCATTGCTCCCACTTAAACCAGGAACCCTTCTCTCGTGTGAGTTTGTGAGCCAAAAAAGACCTTCGGCTCTAATACCAGTTGTTAGAAAATTATATATTACGGAGCAATGGAACACATAAATTATTGTAGAAATATAAACACAGAAAATGCATAAAACAAGATAGACACAGATATACGTGGTTCACCTAGTTTGGGCTACGTCCACGGAGAAACAATCAGTCCTTCCTTTATATTATCCAGCAAACTGAAGAGATACAACCTATAGAAGATTCGTTGTAACACCCTCTTCACTCTCAATCTCCTCTCTCTTTCTCACTCAAAATATAGATATACATAGACGCAATACAATTCCTTCGTATATAGTGAGGGGTTGCCTTCTAGGGAAAAAAACCCTAAATTAAACATAACTTCTACCGTCAGACCTCCACCTAATGAATGGCCTAGATTGACTAGAAATTACTATACTTTTACAAGGCAATTTACATCTATTCTTAACTTCGAGGGCACTGCCCCCAAAACACCCCGCCAGGGGGGGTGTTATAGACATTTTTGGGCCCTACAACCCCAAGCATGAAATTTCCATAAACCAAGGGCTCCTAAGTCCCTAAAAGTGTTGTTCTAACCCCTAAAAGAACAAGGTCAACAGATTACCGCTTCTCCCAGAAGTTCTCCATGAAAAACTGCTCAGAATTGGTCAAAACAGGATCATTTCAGCTGCTCCACTGGCTAAGTGCATTGCATCTCACCTAAATACACTGGGTGGATGCGTTGCATTTCAAAAATCCCTTCTGTGGGGTGCGATGGGCGAGAAATGACAAATGGCAGTGTCATTCCGCGAGGTGGAGAGGCAAGGGAAGCTTCCAGAATCTTCTCCTGTGACACTTGCCTCACTAAATTCGACCAAGGATGAGTAAGAGACCATCAATCTCCAAGTTGAAGCAAGAAATATCAGAGGGAAGATACTAATCAAATCATGAGCTGACTCATCTCCATTACAAACATCTATATATGGATCCCTCATCCCAGAGATCCAGGGGCTGGAATTTTGCATATTGTAAGGAATTGTTGTTGGTTTCTTGAGACAAACATCAGATTGTTGGGTGATCTAAGCTTTGTTTGAGGTGAAGAGGGGCTTCTTTGCTGGGAGGTTGATGCCGGGTCAGAACAACTGGTTGTAACTCCTCTTGGCTCTTTTCTTGTTTATCAATAAAAGCTATTCAAGTTTTCCTCCATGCTTTTGTGTCATTGATGCTTGCTACATTTGTATGGTCAATTTACATCTGATCCTAGATTGTTTATGATTATAGATCCATGTCTTTGTATATTGCTATGCTTCTGTGATCTTAAAGGTACTTTGTGAAGCTGGGTGTGCAAGGGAGCAGGTAGCTGAAGACTATCAAAGAAGAGAGGAATCAAATCAGGAGATTAGCGCAAGACAGAGGTTGGTCTTTCTGTTCCTCTCTATCTATAATTCATAAAGGAAAAATGAAAGTAGCTTTTCTCTATTTGTTTCTAAGGCAGCTGTCCACCTTAGTAGGATAGAGAAGTTCTACATAGACACTTTTCCCTGTAACAAAATGGCGACTCCACTGGGGAGATAATTAGTTTGTTTGTTTATCATTCTTTCTTGTCTATTTCATAAACTCACAAGCAGCATTCGAACTGCATTTGCCATAACAAATGCAAAGTAGATAACTGCTACGTCAATCCATCTACTGGATCTATTTATGATTTAAACAACTGATTCACAAACTATCTGATTGCCCTTGTGATAGCTCTTAGATCCTCCTTAGATCTACCCTTGATTGTTGCATTACTGATTGCTTTTTGCTCGGCCAAAACCCAAGAAATGAACTGCAAACTGTGACCCGGAACCTGAACAGAGTCTCGTTTCTGGCCCAGTGCAGGTACTGTTCAGAGAATCTGAATTTCAGTGCACTTCCCAAGTGGACAAGCTGGGCTGCATTTCAAATTCTCTGTGCTACAGTTGCGCTGATCAGACTAGGCCCTGTGCAGTTTTTGTTTCTGTGATTCATTCTTTCCAGTTCTATTCCTGAATTTTGCTGCCTGTGATCAGTATATGTCTGTTTGAAACCCCTTTTCCTTGCTATTATTCCACCTCCGTTGTACAAAAGAACTGTAGCTGTTTTTGTGTGTTTGTTGAGTCATTTACAGTTCTCCTTTGCAAAAGTAGCATAATCGTACTGTCGTCCTTTGATTTGAAACTGTCGCAAGTGTCGATTTCAATCGTAGGAAAGAGTTTGATTGCTGTTGATGGTCGATTATCCTGTTACTATTACTTTTGGTCTGAATTTGTAATTTTCCAGTGTCGAGAACAAGTATTCAGTTCAAAATCGTAAAGTGTTGTGATCGTCTCCATTTTTTGATTTCGAAAAGAAACTTGTTGATATTTGTCGCTTGAAAAGAAATTTAGATTTGTGCATCAACTTTCTTTTTAGCATTCATATACTAAGAAAGTCGAAAACAAATACATGCATGTGCGTTTGCATATAGACAGTCTGATTGGCTTGATTTAGGAAAGTGCATTTACAGTGTGCTCTTTGCTCTTTGTGAAAAGATTCTGTCTTTCCTTTCCTTAGTAGCTAGGATTTTCATTGCAAAAAGAAGATAAAAAGTTTGTTTATCATCTTAGATTGCATTTTAGGAATTACATCTACATCTCGTGGTGAACCTGAAAGGCAAACTTCATAAACAAGATCAACTTAAAATAAATTCAATGAATCTAACAACGCTTTGGAACTTAACACACAACATTTAGAAGTCTAGGCTAGAGACGTATTCCGGCGTCGTAAAGCCTAGTAACTGTTGTTCTCACTGATGGTTGGGTGATTCCTCCACTTTGAGACGATAAGTGCCAGTATGGAATTGTGCTCCCACGTACCATCGAGTATATTTTGGGAGACCCCAATAGGCTTAATCCTTTATCCATAGGAAGTCGTGTATGCCGCCCTATTGATCGCAATGCACTGAACACAGCATTCGGGAAGATTGACTGTCGTACCGTAAAAAGTATTCTGCAGTTTTGCGATTGGTTTGGTAATCCCTCTACCTAGATTTCCAGAGCAGTTCCTTTCGTTCCTTTTCAGACTCCTTAACAGAAAAGGTCCATCTGAGCACTTGTCACTTCAGGCTCATTAAAAATCGAAGGAGACTAGAGTCATATTTTGTTATTTCTTGAATCTTAAAAACTAAAAAAACAAGTTGTGTCAAAGTGTCTAAAATTTATTTTAAACGGAATATTCATTACCCTTTCCTATGTTGATCTTGGGTTGAGGAAAATGGAATCCACCAACCAAGGAATTCCCCTTGGAGGAAATCCTAGTCCCTTCTTGTTATAGACATTTTTGTGCCTTACAGCATGAAGCATGAAATGTCCATAATCTAAGGGATCCAAAGTCCCTAAACGTGTTGTTCCTACCCCTAGGGGAACAAGGTCAGCAAACCACAGCAATCCAAACAAGTTCTCCACTGAAAATTACTCAAAAACAAGGCAATTCTGGATCATGTCAATGCTCCACTGAGCATCTGTGCTGAATGTCAACTACTCCATGGACCACCTGCGTTGAATGTCAACTACAACAAAGGCTACCTGCGCTGAGCAAGTTTTGACATGTGGAAGTCTCATTCCTCAATGAGTCAATGCCCAGGAAGCTTCCAAAATGACACTTGGATCAAGGAATTCGACTGGTGATGAGTAAGAGGTTCTATATCTCCAAGTGGAAGTAAGAACCTCCAAGTGGACTCAAGAACTGAAGAAGAACTGGAGTGGGAGAGGACACTAGTCACATCTCAGGCTGACTCATCCTCTCTCCAAACTCCTATATATGGATCTCTCTCCCATGAGATCCAGGGGCTGGAATCTTGTGAATGTAAAGAATTGTTGTTGGTTTGAGTTTAGAACTATTGGGTGATTTGCTTTGAAGGAGGTGAAGAGGAGATTTCTTTCTGCTGGGAAGGTGATGCTGGATTGGGCCTCTTATGGTTGTATCACTTCCTGAACCTTACTTCTTCCATTAATAAAGCATTTGAGGTTCTTCTATATGCATGTGTCTCAATGGTGTATTGTTATACTTGTGTATTTGATTTATTCTAATCCTTGAATCAATTATGAATGTATGCTTCTTGTAGTTTCCCTCTCTTGCCATTTTGCAGGATCTTGGTGTAGCTGGGCCAGTGAAAGAGCAAGGAGCTGGGGGAAAGCAGCAAGGAGAGAAGATTGGATCAACCATTAGCGAAAGACATCGGTTAGTGGATCTCTTTCTCCCCTCTTTTACATCTCATAAAGAAGTAATCTCAGATAGCTTTGCTTTGATTGTTGCTAAGGAACTATCACCCTTAGAGTGGGATAGGGTCATTCCGTATTGGATACTTTTCCCAACAACAAATTGGCGACTCCGCTGGGGATCGTATCTTGTTGGTTTTTTGTGTTTTTGCTATTCATTTCCTAAACACAGGGAGTACCGAATCGAACTGCATTTGGATCTTTCAAATGCAAAGTAGAGGGCAGCTACTCTAGCTCAGTTTCTGGGCATGTTTATGATTTGAAGAGCTGATCCACAAGGACTCTGAACAGCTCTTAGTGATAGCTTTTCATCCTCCTTTGAATCATCCTTTAGTGTGTACTTGATTGGTAGCTTTGATTTGGCCAAAAACTGTTGATTTTTGAGCAATCTGTGACCCGGAAACCAAGAGAAACGAGAGTTTCTCTCTTCATTGCAGGCACTATGAAGGTAGTCTGTATTTCATCGCAGGTCCCGAAGGGGCTACCTGCGCTGAATGTCAAACTGACAGTGTTGTACCTGCGCTGAACCAGTGAGGCCTTGTGCAACTGGGGTTCTCTGCTTCCTGTTGCCCTGTTTTCATCCCTGTTTTTGCAGCCTGTTATCAGTCAATGTACCTATCTGAAACCACCTTTCTTTGCCACTATTCTGCCTCGGTTGTATAAAGAAACTGTATTTATTCTTTGTGTATTTCCTACATCATTTGCAGTTTCCCGTAACGAAAGTGAACTAGTCTTGCTGTGGCCTCTTAGATCTGGACCTGTGATAAGTGTCGTTCTGATCTTAAGAGTTAGTTTCTTTGCTGTTCATAGCTGATTGAGCTTTTGCTTTCGTCATATGGTTTGAATTTATGTATTTCTAGTGTTGAAACAAGTAAATCTTAAGGTGTCTTTTGATTTTGGACAAAAGCTTGTTTGCTTTCACTTGAAATTGAATTCAAAGTTATACAACAGCTTTCTTTTTGTAGTACATCAACATTAAGAAAGAGAAAAGAAATACCTGCATTGTGCATGTGCATTTTGACAGCTTGCATGTTGATTTAGGAAAAAGTGCATTAGTGTGTGCTGTATGATCTGTGTGAAAAGATGATGTCTTTCTTTTCCCTCAGTAGTTAAGATTTTCATAAGTTGAAAAGATTGAAAAAGCTTGCTTCTCATCTTTAGACTGCATTTAGGAGTTGTACCATACATCTCGTGGTGATCCATAAAGGCAAACTACTAAACAAGATCAACCTAAAATAAATTGAATTTACATAACAACGCTTTGAAACATAATGCAAACACATAGAGGTCTAAGCTAGAGACGTGTTCTGGCGTCGTTAAACGTGATATCTTAGCGTTGAGTGGTTGGGTGATTCCTCCACGGTGAAGCGATAAGTATCAATACAGACTTGTGCTCCCACGTACCGTCGCGTATATATTGGGAGACCCCTATAGGAATAAAGCCTTTATCCATAGGAAGCTATGTCGGCCGCCCTACTGATCGCAATGCAGTGAACACAGCATTCACGAGGATCGACCACCCGTACCGTAAAACGTATTCTGTGGTTTTGCGAAAAGTTTGCACACCCTCTGCCTAGAACTCTAGAGCAGTTTCTTTTGGCCTTTTTCAGACTCTATAACAGAAAAAGTCCATCCGAGCATTTGTCACTTCGGGCTCGTTAAAACATCGAAGGAGACTAGAGTCATCTTTAGCTTTTTCTCGACTCTTTAAAAGTGAAAAAGCAAGTTGTGTCTAAGCGTCGTTAAAATTTATTTTAAATGGGATAATCATCACCATTCCCTCGTTGATCTTCGAAGTTACTCTTTTGGCATCGCAAGTTCTTGTAGAATCGCTAAGAAATCTTTTGGATAGACTAGATATGTCTGAACAACCGTCGACATCTAGGACTGTGTCGTCCGACACAGCGGCAACAGAGCCTCCTGCTGCTACTCCAACGATGTTCGCTGGTATACCATCTGTCCTGGCAAATTGTCAACAACAAGCCGGAGTCCAATCAGGGACGACGACATGGTTAGTTCCTATTTCTTCATCCGGATTATCATCTGGTATTTATTATGTTGAAACTCAACAAATTGATCCAATGTGTCTTCAAAGGCCAATTTACCCTTTAAGTACTGGATTTCCACCATATGGAGGGCAGTATGCTCTTTCATTGTTCCCTCCCAGAGAACAACCATATGGGAGTTTACAACAAAGTTCAGGTCAAACTGGAATTACATCCAGCGGTTGGGTACCAATACTGCCTCAACAACCAGGGGTTGTATATTCAATGCAACCAGTACACCCTGTGTCGAATATTCCTGCCATACCTGCTATAGTGAATGTGTCGCAAGTACAAGCTCCACCTGTTGTATGTCAACCCCAAGTTTCTCAGGTTGCAATACAACAACCTCTTGTCTCAACGACTCAATCACAATCTCAGGGTAGTGCCTCCTTATCTGGAGCGACTCAGGCTCAAACAAGTACTGTGACTCCTCATCCTGGTCAATCATCCAGTATTGGTCAACAGCAAATGGTCCAACAACCAGAGCTGGTTCAATCTCAACAACTGCCATTCCAGCAATCATATCAAGGACCTGAGCAACAATTCTTTGTAAGAAATGGGAAACCATACTATAATGGTTATGCCCATCAACCTTGTCAAAGTTGCCAGCATTATGCTGGTTTGCAAAGACCCATTGCTCAGGCGATCCCATCTTATCCTGGGTATGCTTCGCCTAACCTGAATCAACAGTTTCCCTTTGTAGCAACTCTAGAATTACCAGATCTAAACTGGCTGACAAATGATCCAATTGCTTATGCCCCTTGGTGGCCAGCGATTCCACATAAACTTCCGTCAGATATTCCTAAATTTAATGGAAATCCGGGTGAAGACCCGTCGAATCATGTGATGACATTCCATCTATGGTGTTCATCGAACACCCTGAATGATGATTCGATAAGACTTCGCCTCTTTCAGAGGACGTTAACGGGTCCAGTGGCAAAATGGTACATTGAATTGCCTAGGGCTTCATTCGACAACTTCAGTACCTTAGCCACAACCTTTTTAACCCATTTTCAATTACCAATAAGGTATGAAACGGGAACAGAACTCCTAACCAACTTCAAACAGATGACCGCCACCCACATATCTGATCATATACATGAGTGGCGACGTCGTCATAGGATGGTAAAAACGTACGTTCCCGATCAGCTATTAGCTGAATGGTTTATCAAGTCATTACTTCCTGCTATCACGGAAGATGTGGCAAAGGAGGGAGTCGTAACGGAAGAGCAGGTTATCGCTCGTGCGCAATATCTGGACTTGGTCTATACTCAGTCCGGCACGCTCTACGACAAAATACCTGACGCCCCTAGACCGGAATTCTCAATTCCTCCTCCTCCTAAATCAAACAATGACTCTCACGCCGGCGATGGCGTGATTGGCAAGCAAAAAATTTCTAGTCAAAATGCAAATGAGGAACTTCTTGCCTTGGAAGTAAATGCCATGTCGACTGACAAGGGCAAACAACTGAAGCAACTAGGGGGAAAGAAGACAAAGAAGGGGAGAAAAAGGAAACCCCCTGCAGGGTGTCATATATGCGATGAGGATCATTGGACGAAAGATTGTCCACATATAGCTGAAGTTAAGAAACTCTTTAAGAGTTCAAAAACACCAGCAGTATTGACTGATCCGTTTCCAAGCCCGGAAACCAAACTGGTTGCTAATCAAAATACTTCCCGATCCCAAGTGCTTATGTTGTCTACCTCAAAGCAGCAGAATGATGCTTTGACAAGGAATAAAGATTACGGGAATCCACAGCTGTCGAATAACAAGGCTAATGAACAACCTAGTAGTTCGACGACAACTTTGACCAAAGTTGTGCCACCCATCATTCCTGAACAAATGATAAAGTCGCCAAAGGGAGTAGTACACAAATCGACATTTAATCCTCGTGCAAAAGGAGCACAGAATTATAACATAGTAGAGGACCTTGCCCAATCGCCATCCGCTATGTCGACAATTCAGGTACCACAAAATTGCCCCTCCCAAGAGCAAGCTTTATTATCAACAATAGGTGGGATTGGCCCAATGGATTCCAATCTTGTGGCCTTTGATCATAAAGGATATGACCCTCAGTTACCAGCTCAACTAGCTTTCCTTATTCAAGTGAAAGCCCTCAATAAAACTGTTCATCGAACAATTATTGATGAGGGGGCATCTACATGTCTTATGTCGATGAGTTGCTGGAAAAATTTAGGCTCACCACCCTTGTCGAAATCGTCAACGATGTTAAAAGCATTTGATGGGCGATCATATACTCCATACGGGATTTTAAGTAACTTGCAAGTTGAACTGGGGGGCAAAACAGTAGAAGTTGATGTTGAAGTAATCGACGGAAACCTCGATTACAACATCCTACTGGGAAGGCCCTGGATATATGCCATGGCCGCAGTTGTGTCGACCTACTTCAGGAAGATTACATTTCCCTTTCAAGGAGGAATTACAGTCGTCGACCAACAAACTTTCTTCCCCGACAGTTCACAAGTTACGGGAAGCATCCCAATGATCCATGGAAGCGGTCATTCGCTTCAAAATATTGGAGTAGGCCTCCTAAAAGACCCTGCCTTGATGGGTACTTTCGCCCTACCGCCTCCAAGTAATCTGGCGGAATTGGCCACAGTGGAAACCTACAAAATGAAATCTTCTATGTCTAATGGATTCGGAAGATTCCTAAACATTTTGTCAGCATGGATCATCGCCCTAATAGAAATACTGTAAATACAGTGGGTCCCGAGGACGGTTCTTATCCTGTGTCAACCTCATTAAAAAATGAAACAAGAAGTCTTGAGGATGGTTCTTTTACTGTGTCAACCTCATTAAAAAATGAAACAAATCCCCTTTCCAAATCTCAAAGGTAAACCTTCATTCCAACCAACGAGTTGAATGTAATGAAGCTTGGGGGGCATGCACCTCGATTTGCGTTATTATGCTGGGGGCATGCAAACATAAGATCGAGCAGTTTTACCGCGGAATTTATGCTCATTAAAAAATAGAAAAGCAAAGAACCGAGCAGTTTTAGCACATAGTTCATGCTTGTTAAAAAATAAATATAAGAGTGAGCAGTGTTTTGGTGCATTCAAGCTCTTTAAAAAATGAACCCAGTACCGGTAAATAACCATTTGAGACCGTAAATTCATCAGCCATAAAAGCCTTGGTCGTGTTTGCACCGTCACCTCCACTTTTCATTTGGCCGATCATTCACCTCCACTTGATTGTTTACCTATTTTGAGGAACAGCTGTGAAGAGTGATTTCACCTAGCCATCCTTGTGACACTGCCATGATTGAAAAATTCCAACCTGTACCTGGAATCTGCTGCTATCCCTGTTTATCACTTGTTCCTCAAAATACGAGTCTTCTTTGAACTCTTTTCTTCTGACTCGTAAAATATGAAAAGTTTGCCGAGTTTTGGCCTTCCAGCACGTTAAAATGACCAGAAGAGCTATCCCTCCCCTAGATTTTAATCTTTTTGGACCTGAGGGATTATTGCACAAAAAGATCAAGCGCTTGTCTGGTTCGGCTCAATAAAACTATCGAACATTCATCCCTTCTGTATTGTTTTATACTTTTTCGGACTTAAGGGATTAGATGACGAAAAAGGGCCTTTGGAGTTAACTTTACGTACCTTTTTAGACTCTCTAAAAATGAAAAGGACCGAGTTGTCTTTGTCACTAGACTCGTTAAAATGCATTAAATAGCGACAAACTTGTCTTTAGACGAGAACGAGTTTCCCTATCGCTAGGCTCGTTAAAATATAGCGATGGGCTTGCCCGAAGGGCAGGTTATAGAACAAGCATATGTTATCCTCCTCAAGCTTGACAAAAATAAAGAGGTATTGGTCAGAAATGACTGGGGAAAAATTGGGAGAACCTCAAAGCTTTAATGGTAGCAAGTCGCTCTTGAACATGACACTTTTACTCCGTACCACATCGGGTTGGGTTGCTTCATTCACCGGTCTCATCACCATGGTCTCGCAAAACCATCCACATTTGGGGTAATGCTACCGATCCATCGCATCAGTGTCGTTATATGTTCAAGAGATGTTGTTCAGAAAGAGTCAACCGTGTCCCATCCACTACCATACATCATCTTTCATCCTTTCATGACTGCCACCCTGAATCATATTTCACAGATCGTTTTCACCTTCATCACAATCATTAGCTCCGTTCTGTGTCACTGATGTGGGATTCATTAAGGCCCTCCTTTGACGGATCGCTTCTTTTCGACTTCAGCTCATTATCCAAGAAGTTGATCTAGGAACAACCCCCTCAGTACTTTGAAACTTGCATGCCTCAATGGCAAGTTTCTCACTTCCGGCGACAGGTATACATCAATGACCTTCGACTGAAAGATTTTGCGTGGTGTTCGACGCCAAGTCCTTTATTCACACCACGTGGATTGTACTGCCGTACCTTGAGGGTCATCATCATTATCGGTGATTCCTCTCGTGCTTGTTAACAGTTTACATCATTGACTGGTAATCAAGCGATGTCTTTCCATGTTCGACTCCAAGAAATTCTCACATGGATCGACTTGTACTTAGAGTGAAGATCGGACGAGTTTGAAGACCCAGGATCTAGTTTCATCCATCCGGGCTGCGATATATATTCAGGAAATAAAGACATTGACATGTGCAACAGATGATCATCCTACTCAAAGGATGATAATTTCAACAGAGAATTAGCAGTCTACCATCAGACGATTGTCTGTTCTATGTACAGAAAAATGCATTTATAAAGCTGAGCATGGGAATGCCCGCCTCAGCTAGATCATGAAAGCAGTATGAAAAATAATGTATTGTATTGTATCTTATTACAGGTCACCTCCCAGCGATTGAATGAACTTCGGATCCTCCTGATAAAGCATTTCACCCGATAAACGACCTCATACTTTAGGGGGCAACTGTTATAGACATTTTTGTGCCTTACAACATGAAGCATGAAATGTCCATAATCTAAGGGATCCAAAGTCCCTAAACATGTTGTTCCTACCCCTAGGGGAACAAGGTCAGCAAACCACAGCAATCCAAACAAGTTCTCCACTGAAAATTACTCAAAAACAAGGCAATTCTGGATCATGTCAATGCTCCACTGAGCATCTGCGCTGAATGTCAACTTCTCCATGGACCACCTGCATTGAATGTTAACTCCAACAAAGGCTACCTACGCTGAGCGAGTTTTGACATGTGAAAGTCTCATTCCTCAATGAGTCAATGCCCAGGAAGCTTCCAAAATGACACTTGGATCAAGGAATTCGACTGGTGATGAGTAAGAGGTTCTAGATCTCCAAGTGGAATCAAGAACCTCCAAGTGGACTCAAGAACTGAAGAAGAACTGGAGTGAGAGAGGACACTAGTCACATCTTAGGCTGACTCATCCTCTCTCCAAACTCCTATATATGGATCTCTCTCCCATGAGATCCAGGGGCTGGAATCTTGTGAATGTAAAGAATTGCTGTTGGTTTGAGTTTAGAACTATTGGGTGATTTTCTTTGAAGGAGGTGAAGAGGAGATTTCTTTCTGCTGGGAAGGTGATGCTGGATTGGGCCTCTTATGGTTGTATCACTTCCTGAACCTTACTTCTTCCATTAATAAAGCATTTGAGGTTCTTCTATATGCATGTGTCTCAATGGTGTATTGTTATACTTGTGTATTTGATTTATTCTAATCCTTGAATCAATTATGAATGTATGCTTCTTGTAGTTTCCCTCTCTTGCCATTTTGCAGGATCTTGGTGTAGCTGGGCCAGTGAAAGAGCAAGGAGCTGGGGGCAAGCGGCAAGGAGAGAAGATTGGATCAACCATTAGTGAAAGACATCGGTTAGTGGATCTCTTTCTCCCCTCTTTTACATCTCATAAAGAAGTAATCTCAGATAGCTTTGCTTTGATTGTTGCTAAGGAACTATCACCCTTAGAGTGGGATAGGGTCATTCCGTATTGGATACTTTTCCCAACAACACTTCTCCTCTTGGGGAGATGTTGGTGCACCCCATATGGCCACATTGTCACTTCCAGGACTGACAATTGGTTTTCCTGTATGGCTCTTCTCAACCTCTGTCATTCAGAACACCACAATTCCTGAACAATCGAATCAGCGACTAGACGAGTCCAGAGTTACCCACCAACCTTCTACTTCCTCTAATTCTTCCTCTCCTCCTTCATCTTCACTTGATGGGGCTAGTAAAGCCAAAAGTCAAGTACCTGAGAAGAAGAAGGAAAATAAGAAGAAAGAGAAGAAGAAGAAGGAGCCAAAAGTGAATGGGGGCAAACGAGCGTCGTCTAGCGAAAATCCACACACTGCACCGACCAGGCCTAAATCGCCATGTGTCATTTGCAAAGGAGACCACTATCACAAAGATTGTCCTTGCATTCCTCGGATCTTAAGGGACTAGTCTCCTCGTTTGCACAACCCGGTGTCGTCAACCTCTGATGGTCATGTTGAAAACACAACGTCAACTAGTGAAAGTGAAGCCCCAGGACAAAAAGGAAAATGTAGATTTCCTTGTAAATTTTGCAAAGGCGATCATGCCGTCCATCGTTGTCCCTTCTTAGACGAAGCTAAAAGAGTTCTGGATGATTGTCCAGTTTCACCTTTACGACTTCCTCCTGGATATAAAAGACTCTTTCCGAGTCCGTCACTAGTTGAAAATCCGGCTGGCCCGCTCAGGTGGTCGGCCGAAACATCTATCATTGAAGATAAACCATCGGAACCCATACTAGACGAAAGTCAAAAGGTCGAGGCGGTAGTTGACCCGGTCTTGCCTTCAGAGGTTCCATCTTCAGATGATACATTCACTGAAGAGAACAAGGATGACACTGTCTAAATTATTTTCATAAGCACAGACTCCAACGAACATGGGGGCAATTTACTCGTTCCTTTACTGCAGGAAGGAAGTTCGTCAGAGTCGTACCCAGCCATCTATTCGATCCCACCTCCAAGCAACCTAGTTGTCTCCTTCGACTGGAATCAACTAGGCAGACCCCATTTACCAGCTAGTATACCATTCCGAAGCATTGTTCAAATATATAGAATGGTTATGGCTGGTACCATCATAGATGAGGGGGCTTCTATGAGTATCCTTTCCTCAACTGCTTGGAAAGCGCTTGGTTCGCCATCGCTTTTGCCTGAGATGAGAAATCTAACAGGTTTTGATAAAGGAACCAGTCGACCATTAGGGATCCTTCCCGATGTGCCCATAACATTAAGAGGGAAAATCGTTCACATGAACGTAATGGTAGTCCAAGGACCCATAGATTACAATCTACTCCTTGGACGAGACTATATTTATTGCATGGGAGCAATTGTCTCCTCACTCTTTAGAGTAATGTGTTTTCCGCACGAAGGAAGAGTGGTCAAGCTCGTAGACCAGCTTTCATTTCCCGGATCACACAGAGAAAATAGTCATATACCATCCTTGAATGGTCTTTTCACACAAGAAATGTCTCAATCTCCAGTCCGTCCACTCGATGAGCGCGAGTGATTCGGGGGGACATGACTGAAACCCAGGGGGCATGCACCCTGGTCTACTTCGGCAGGAAAACTTCTGGTATAGGGTAGGTTTCCGCGAGAGAATATGACTAGTCTGTACCCCCATCCGTGATTGGAAGAGGGGGTTATTCTAGAACAAGATTCTCTTGTCAAAGTTATGTGAGTGGAGTAGCCTCCTTCACTCACCTTTGTCTATTTCGGTAGACATCGCCGAAGAAGTGTTTTGTTTGCACTGTGAATAGAATGATCTTTGGGTAACCTGTAAGAGGTAGGCCTCTCTCGGTAAAACAAATGTTTTAATGGACTAAAGAAGGGGTAACCTTGAAACTCTGTTTTATGCCTGGGGGCATGCAAACCTTTTGGCTTGCAAGCGAAGAGTGACTATTTATTTTTTTAAATTTGTAGGTCCTCTAACCCTTTAAACTCGTAGGATTGGTCGTTTCCTAACTTGCATAAAGAAAGGATGTGGGGCAAAACTCTAAAAGTTGTTGTTTTTATATGAGACATTCTTATCACACGACTGGATTAATCGAGCAGTTTTAGCACATAGTTCAAGCTCGTTAAAAAATAAACATAAGCCATGAGCAAATGTCCCCCCCGTGTTTAAGCTCGTTAAAAAATGAACTATTCCCCCGGTAAATAACCATCGTGAATGTAGTACTTCAGCCATTAAAGCCTTGGTCGTGTTTGCACCGTCACCTCCACTTTTACATTGGCTGATCATTCACCCCCATTTGATTGTTTACCCATTTTGAGGAACAGTTGCGAAGAGTGATCTCACTAGCCATCCTTGTGACACTACCGTGATTGGAAAATTCCAAACCTTACCTGGAATCAGCTGCTACCCATTTTATCACTCGTTCCTCAAAAGACGAGTCTCCTTTAAGCTCTTTTCAACTGACTCGTAAAATATGAAAATATTGCCGAGCCATTGGCCTCTCCAGCTCGTTAAAGGGACAGGAAGTGCTATCCCTCCTCTAGATTTTAATCTTTTTGGACCTGAGGGATTATTACACAAAAAGATCGAGCGCTTGTTTTGTTCAGCTCATTAAAAGCATCGAAAATTCATCCCTTCTGTATTGTTTTATACTTTTTTGGACTTAAGGGATTAGATGATGAAAAAGGAATTTTGGAGCTACCTTTATGTTCCTTTTCAGACTCTCTAAAATTGAAAAGGACCGAGTTATCTTTGTCATTAAACTCGTTAAAAGTGTAATAGCGACAAACTTGTCTATAGATGAGAACGAGTTTCACTATCGCTAGGCTTGTTAAAACATAGCGATGGGTTTGCCCGAAGGGAAAATTATAGAACAAACATATGTTATCCTCCTCAAACTTGACAAAAATAAAGAGGTACTAGTTAGCAATGACTGGGGAAAATTGGGAAGAAAACTTGAAGAAACTTTGTTGGTAGCAAGTTGCTCTTGAACATGACACTTCCACTCCGTGTCCGAGTCGGGTTGGGTTGTTTCATTCACCAGTCACATCACCATGGTCCCATCATACCATCCACATTTGGGGTTAATGCTACCAATCCATCACATCAATGTCGCCGATATGTTCAAGTGAAGTCATTCAGAGAATTCACCTGTGTCTCACCCACTACCATACATTTATACTACATTCTTTCATGACCGCCACCCTGAACCTTATATCACCAGATTGTTTTCACCTCCATTAAAATCATTTGCTCTGTTCCGTGTCAATGATGTGGGATTCATTAAGGCCCTCCTGCGATGGATCATTTCTTGTCAACATCAGCTCATTATCCAAGAAGTTGATCTAGGAACACCCCATTCAGTACTTTGAAGCTTACATGCCTCAATGGCAAGTTTCTCACTTCCGGCAACAGGTTTACATCAATGGCCTTCGACCGAAAGATTTTGCGTGGTGTTCAACGCCAAGTCCTTTATTCACACCACGTAAATTGTACTGCAGTACCTTGAGGTTAATTATCATTATCGGTGATTCCTCTCACACTTGTTAACAGTTTACATCATTGACTGGTAATCAAGCGATGTCTTTCCATGTTCGACTTCAGAACATTTCTCACATAGATCGACTTGTACTTCGAGTGAAGATCAAACGAGATTGAAGACCCCAGATCTAGTTTCATCCATCCGGGCTGCGATATATATTCAGGGAAATAAAGACATCAAATGTACATCATTGCTGCACACATAATCATCCAATCAAAAGGATGATGGCTCTATCAGAATCATTAATTTACACTCAGACGATTGTCTGTCCTATGTACATGAAAATGAATTTATAAAGCTGAGCATGGGAATGCCTGCCTCAGCTAGATCATGAAAATATTATGAAGATAATGTATTCTATTGTATCTTATTATAGGTCTCCTCCCAGCACTGAAAGAACTTCGGATCCTCATAATAAAGCATTTCACCCGACATCAAAAGATTAACGACCTCATGCTTTAGGGGGCAACTGTTATAGACATTTTTGGGCCCTACAACCCCAAGCATGAAATGTCCATAAACCAAGGGCTCCTAAGTCCCTAAAATTTTTGTTCTAACCCCTAAAAGAACAAGGTCAACAGATTACAGCTTCTCCCAGAAGTTCTCCATGAAAAACTGCTCAGAATTGGTCAAAACAGGATCATTTCAGCTGCTCCACTAGCTAAGTGCGATGCATCTCACCTAAATACACTGCGTGGGTGCGTTGCATTTCAAAAATCCCTTCTGTGGGGTGCGATGGGTGAGAAATGACAAATGGCAGTGTCATTCCGCGAGGTGGAGAGGCAAGGGAAGCTTCCAGAATCTTCTCCTGTGACACTTGACTCACTGAATTCGACCAAGGATGAGTAAGAGACCATCAATCTCCAAGTGGAAGCAAGAACTATCAGAGGGAAGACACTAATCAAATCATGAGCTGACTCATCTCCATTACAAACTCTATATATGGATCCCTCATCCCAGAGATCCAGGGGCTGGAATTTTGCATATTGTAAGGAATTGTTGTTGGTTTCTTGAGGCAAACATCAGATTGTTGGGTGATCTAAGCTTTGTTTGAGGTGAAGAGGGGTTTCTTTGCTGGGAGGTTGATGCTGGGTCAGAACAACTGGTTGTAACTCCTCTTGGCTCTTTTCTTGTTTATCAATAAAAGCTATTCGAGTTTTCCTCCATGCTTTTGTGTCATTGATGCTTGCTACATTTGTATGGTCAATTTACACCTGATCCTAGATTTTTTATGATTATAGATCCATGTCTTTGTATAGTGCTATGCTTTTGTGATCTTACAGGTACTTTGTGAAGCTGGGCATGCAAGGGAGCAGGTAGCTGAAGACTATCAAAGAAGAGAGGAATCAAATTAGGAGATTAGCGCAAGACAGAGGTTGGTCTTTCTGTTCCTCTCTATCTATAATTCATAAAGGAAAAATGAAAGTAGCTTTTCTCTGTTTGTTTCTAAGGCAGCTGTCACACCTTAGTGGGATAGAGCAGTTCTATATAGACACTTTTCCCTGTAACAGGGGGCTCCCCAAAGGTCGTAGCCACCCCCCCCCAGACCCCCCTTGCAGTAAATATTTTACTGGCAGTATTGCCGCCCCATTTCGAACTGGGTTCCAATGTGGCAATACCTTTGAATACAAAAGATAATCAGGCTCCACACCCAACACAGTATGGCCCAATGTTTCACGCATCTATTTAACACTCTTGGGGCTTCCAAATTTATTATTACTGTGATCTTGGCATATTCCACCATGAGTCCTTAACTGCATACCACATGACCCTGCAAAATCTCAAAGGGGAAACAAAACAAGAACTTCTTCAGGTTCAACGCAATCTGATACCTTTGACACCTATCTAACATTAAGCATAGACTCTCTACATGGTGCTTGACTAGGCCAAACACTTTCCAGTCATCGAAATATACCTCCAAAATATTGTGAATAAACTCTTTGAACGTCGTGATGACTATGCGAGAGAATATCGCTGACACATTATTGAGTCCAAAGGGCATCACCGTATATTGGAAAAAACCCCATTCCATCATGAAGGTTTTTTTCTCCTGTCTTTTGGCGTGATCTTGATCTCATGGTATATAGAGAACCGATCAGTAAAAAAATAGGCCTCCTGTCTTCCAACATTGTCCAGGACCACATCAGTAAATGGTGTCAGGAAAGGATCATGAATGCAAGCATCGGTAACCTTTCTTAAATCTACGAAAATCCTTATTTATCCCCTCTACTTATTTTCCTAAACTAGCATTGGGCTCACCTAATCAGATTCCTCCACTGGTTCAATAATACCCACCTCAAGTATCTTGTCCAACTCCAAGTGGACCTTTTCCTTATATTTGGGATTAAGGCAATATGGCCTCTGCTTAACTGGTTTCATGTCGGTTTCAGAGTTATTTTCATCACTCCCAAATCTCCTATGATGCCTTTCAAGTCCAAAAATTTTGTAGGAAAAAGAGCCTGGTATTCACTGAGTAACTCAACAACTTTATCCACTGTGTCATTGTCCCAGTAATCCCTAATATTCACTAACTTTGGCTCTGACTCTGTGCCAATGATTACTTGCCTAGTTTTCAATGGTGTGGTGATGTCTGGATTCTCTATATGCAGTCCCTTAACCTAACGGTGGCCTTACACTTCTGGGATGTTAATATTCCTTGGATCCTCATCCTCTCCTTCAAAAGTCACATTATTGCATTCTAGTGCATGGCGCAGTTGGGTGCCCCAATATAGTTGATTCAATTCCAAAGGATCCTACGAGATTCAGAAGATCACTACCTTAACCTCCTGTAGCACCTCATCAATTCTTTTGAATCCATATTCAAAGTTGAATGTCCTCATGAACCCTTCTCTTAAAACATCCCACTCTGTGGTGCCATGGTGGAGCTCCGTTTCCAAATACTAATTCATATGGATTATGTCTAGAGTGTGATAGAATAAATGCACCCATTTTGGTTGCAGCTCCATTCCATATACCTTAGTCCATTTTTCCAAATGATCATGCAGATCATTCTTCCCATCATAATTCTCTATTACCTATACTTTAGGATGACTAAATCGTGTTCTCATCATCATTCTGTAATCGTGCCACTCATCAAAGTTGCCTTTGTGTGTATCCCATCACCAAGCGGGCATAGCGCTTAGTGCCCATTCCAACGCCTGAAAGCAGTAATCCTCTGGAACTTCTCTTTCAAAAGCATCCAAAAAAAATTCTATGTTAGTTAACCCATCGTAATAAGGCAAATTTCTTACCTCTAACGACACACAGTGTAGCGATTTGGTCATCATGTTGTGGGACAATGTGGATAATTCATGCAGCCTATTTTTCCATTGTTCTAACTCTTCTTCTGAATCCGAGATATAGGAAATTTCGAGGTCCCATGCAATTCATCCATTAGATTTTGTACTAACCCATCCTTGGTCTCATGATGTTATTTTATAGATCTGATCCAAATCATCATCACTCTCTTTAGAGTTGTGACCCAGTGCAGTATAGCACGGTCCTTCTGTAGGGTCCAATGGTACAACAACGTGGAGTGATTTCCTTTCAAACAACATTGTCTGCTTCTTCAAATTGATGACCCCATTCATGTCAATAGCCCAATCAATTCCCAAGAGTGCGGGGTATGGATTTCTATCATCAACAATCTATATTACTTCAAAATCAACTAGTGTGTGTGCACCTTCTATATCTACGGCAACTCCCTGTAATTGTCCCATATGAATAATCTTGAGTTGGTTCGCCATCCTCAGTTGAATCAAAGACCACTGCAGCATAGGTCTCCCCATTATCTTCCAGGTCTATTTAGGAAATATGTTCACATCAAACCCTAAATAAAAAATAACCTGGTCCATATCATAGTCTCCTATTTGTGCGGTAGGCCTCATCTCGTAGCCTGTTATTGCCTTATGCTTACCGATCTTTCTGACTACACAGCGTCCATCCGAAGTATTATCCTTACAGGCACATTTGTTTATCAACTCTTGTAGCCCTTTTACAGTGTTGTTATTACGCAGTAGTTTCATACAAGTTTCCAAGAAGGTGGTAAGAACAGAGGGGTAAACCTCTGTAGGAAATTTGTCTTGACTTTCTAAGGTAGAGGCCTTAGTGAAGCTTTTCTTTGCTTCCATGAACGTTTCCTTCACACGCTCCAGATCAAACCCAACCTCCTTTTCTGGAGCCTTGCATACCCATCCACCTTATTTAGGTTGCTTTCCCTTATCATCACCAGTTGCGATCCCACTTTGCAGTACGATATTCACATTCGGGTCCTCTTCACGGGGCTCAACCTTCTTCATCTGTAAGTTCTAGGTATGATGCTGAGGATGTACCTTCTTCTCCTACATCTTGGCCATCAACGTAGGACATTTCGATTGTGTGGTCAAACTAAGTACAATATTGACATGACGGGTATGTCTAGCTCATACACTCCCACGCGTAGTGTCCTGGTATTCCACAATTATAACAAATAACCTATCCCTGACCCTTACCAGGTCCTCCTCCTCCTCAGCCTCTTCTGCGCCCTTGATATCCTCAATGTGTTCCACTAGCGCCCTGATTTGAAGGCTGACCTTTTTATTTTATTCGATACGCAGGCATCCCCTCCATTGTTAATTCATAACTTCGATAATGGCCCTCATCATGGCCCACCGATTTGCAGAAATCGCAGAACAATTTTTGTGGTGTCTATACAAACTTTTACAGCAAACAACAATTGTCTGTTACATGTTTCCTAGCTACTTGAAAAATAGTGCACCATAGCATGGGTGCCACACTTGGTCCTACTAGAGCTTCCTACCTTAGGGGCATAGCCCCCCCTCTTGTGATGTAATTCGCGAAGACAGGGTAGTGATCCTTATCATGCCCCTAGTTTTTACACTTGAGACACCAAACTTCTTCCCACACTTCTAGCCGAGCCACTTTTTCCTTTTCAAGCTCTGCAACTCTAAGCAAAGGTTCTGCAACTCTGCATGAATCTATTGAAATCCCAAAGAAGCATCCTAGATAGGTGTCTCATGCAATCTCATCGTGATTTCCGGGGCTTCCACCTGAGTTCCTATATTTTGTTGTGATAAAGCATCCCTTAAGTGGGGCGGGGGCGCACCTATAAACCAATCGTGATGCTGGTTATCTATGAGATTCATATTAGCTTCGTGGATCCCACACTTCAGTCTTTGATCTAGATCCCATGGCGTTTCACCGGGCCTCATCATGATTTCCTTAAATCTAATTGTTGGAAATAATACTGAGAGGGGGGAGTGAATCAATATTAGCAAATCAATAATCTTTTCATTTCCATTATCAAATTCATATATGCTACTTCAGTTAAGGCAACCCCCATGTATATGCAACTGTGTTTAATGCAACTAGCATATATCCAGTAAACTTATGATTCAGTTAGTTGATCCTCAATGAGTGCATCAGAACATTATTAACCATATGAATAGTAAACAGGTGCAGTAAAACAAAATAGAACATCACACATAAGAAGCACACATGAACACCATGATATAAGGTGGAAACCGAGTGTGGGTGAAAACTACCTACTGCAATTTGTCTATATCTTCTTTTAATAAGAAACTTCCTTTTACAATATTTCTGTACTAGTGCAGTCTTATACCAGTATGCAGGCTTCTACCTACAAAAGACTACAACCTTATCTCATTCTCCAGCTTCTTCTGGAAGGGAGCCATAACCCCCTTAACTCTTGTACTAGCTAATGTAATAGTATGTAGGTGTTGACCTACAGAAGGCTACAACCTTCTCTTTTCTTCAAGGAACCACGTTTCATAAATTTTCATACTAGATCCATAAATACAAAACAATCACCACTGCAATACAATCATTAACTCTGAATCACCCAACAACTAAATCACTGAAACCCTATCATCAAAACATAGTCACTAGAACACAGAGCAGAGCCCAGAACTCTGCAACAACTACTAGAACCAACATCAACCTCAAACATCAAATCTCATAATGTATATGCTACTTGACTGTGTCGAACCAGCGTGTATATTCCCTTTCACCAGAGAGAACCTACATACAGATATGAAAATAATTACTTATACCTTTGCTGCAATTTTCAACTTCAGATATACTTAGAACATAAGATATAAAGGATAAAACATACGTCATTATTCAGATCTATTCATGATCATACCATATAATGATAATGCATTTTATTCTTCATGATCCAGGTCCATCAACCTTTATCAACCGCATAGGTGCCTCCTAGGTTCAGATCAAGCAAAGCATCACAAACCCATAACCAGCATACTAGATCTCATACTTCATCAAATATTCATCACTTGCACACTTGCTCCTCTTGGCCTAATGATCTTCTCCTTATATAGGTTTAAGCCTCTCTCAATACCATGGTCCAAAACCACGTAGAACCAATACCTTGGACCCAATACCTGGGGTCAACACTTTCGACCAAATACCATGGACCAATACCAAAATACCACAAACCAAAACATAGATTCCCAACATGTACGTGCCTTTTCTTCTATAAACATGCATGTGTACATATACGCGACTTGGTATATGGTGAACTTGCCTGTATAGACTTCTTTGTCACATCACACCTACGTATACCTCTCTGATCATTAATTCTTTGCTATTTACTAGTTGTACTATGATCTGTCATCTGAGTGAGTTGCCATCAAGGACAACACCTATATCATACCTGTATCATAATGCCAACACCAATTACCGACAATGAGGAAAATTTAGGCTTATCGAATTCCTTGTTCAAAGTGGTCTGAGTATCTTCCAACGACGCTAATGGATTATCTATGCAATACTTAACATAGCATGTTAGGGCGCGGTCCTGCAGAGCGGTGACTAACTATGCCTTATTTATATTATCATCTGTAATTTGTTGTGATGTCCACACAACCTTCACAACAAACCAAAACTGATCTGGATCCTCACTTCCTAAGCCTTTGAAAACTGGCAGCTTCATCATATTCGACATGTTGACTAGCAGCAGTTGTGGTGGCGGTGTGCTTGAAGGTGTATGTTGTGGAGGTGAAGGTGGAGGTGGTGTGGATGGATGAGTTATTTGTAGAAAACCTTGCCTTATCAACTGGACAACACTCTACGGTGAATCCTGTGCTACTCCCTCATTGTCACTTGAAGGAGTTCTAATCAATGGACTATATTCAAGACCTATTCTTCCTTGATTTCTAAAGCTTCGTCCACTTTGCGTAGATCCAAACATCAAGGTAATGGCATAACCCACTTTTGACACAAGAGCATCTTAATCCAAGTATTCAAAGATCTCAAATGCTTACCTCATGGTCCTTTGAATAAGAGTTGCTCTGCTTCGTCGTAACTGACTGAGGTATCAACTGCAAACTCTGTAACAAATCCTCCAATGACTCGATCAAGCCAGTGATCAATTGTGTGTGTGATCTTATCTTCATAAGCTTCCAACCTCTGCACAAGCTCCGGGGTCCACACTATTGGACCATGAAGCCTCCAACCTCCTTGGTTGTCTGCCAATTTAGCGAACCACTTGTATAGTTTGATCGAGAAGGTGAAAAAGAAGATTTCATGTATTTCTATGTACAAATATCTGTCCAACCACTGTTCTTTTGTCCGGCATGGATTCCTGTTTTCTTACACCATGAATTTGTGGATCTTTCTATCCAACCACTTCTCAATTTCCTTCTTGGTAGGATTCCATTGATGCGATGTCACAAATCTCTTAATGCAGATCTTGGTCTCTGCAATGGAACCATTTTTTGGCTTAGGGGGTCCTGACCCAGGTTCAAAGTTAGATGCACCAAACAAACCCCTACACTATTGGCCCTTTCAACATCAATCCATGGTGCACAGACTAAAGTATCACCCGGAGTAGTATGGGTGGATGCTGGAACCAAGTTTCTGCACCCAGAGTTCAATGTGATTTCCTCTTGTGACCTAGTTCTACCTTCATGCAGATCAATAAGCCTTAATGGATTATCAATGAACTTCCTTTAATCAACCCCTAGACCTCCATGAAGGTCAATGACTAGCTTTTGCGGACCCTAAACAGGTCAATTAGCTACTTACATGCACTTTAGACTACCCTTAGATCAGTAATTACTTGTAATTATATAGATTTTTGATAAATTTAATAGAAGGCGTTATAATATTTGCATAATCACTTAAAATTAATTGCATTCAGATAAAAATGTAGATCAATTAAATTCATGCATCAATAGACATTATTTCATAAAACCATTATTGATGACAGCATAAATCGCATTCATACAAAACATAAGTTAATAGATAAAACACAAGAATTTCTGCATCAATCTTCTTTATTGATATTAAGTTAAGCTTACAGATTCAAATCTTCCTTGTGCACTCAGTTGCAGGGGTTCGTGCACTTAGCTACAAACACTACTCTAGGCCTCTACACACTGAGCTGCAGAGCCTTCCCTCATAGTCTCTTGCGCTAACTCTCTAGACTCTTTTCGTTGTACCCATAGACAACTTCCATTAATTTCCTTGGACTCTCTAAGGAACAACTATTTATACAATCCCATGGTCCGTGGACCATGGGTAGATCTTTAAAAGCTGACCTCAGTTACATAAAAGAAGGGTAAAACCCTTTTTGACTTTTAACTAGCTACGCGCTTCGCGACCACAATTTGTAGAGACTTTACATCTTTTTACATAAAAACTTGGGCTTTTGCCCCAAAACTAACACAGGGACCCCATCCCAACACTTCACAAAATGTTTTATAATTTTCTCATTTGCATATGAATATACTATTATGGTAGTTCTCTTAGAGAAAAACTCTAAAGATCAAGAACAACCCATTGCATTTTTCAATAGAGCATTGAGAGATGCTCCTTTGAAATATAATATAATGGAGAAATAGGCTTATGCATTAGTTAAATCAATCAAATATTTCAGAGTTTATGTTTTACACTCTCATATTATTGTTTTTGTTCCAAATGCTATGGTCAAATATGTACTGACCCAAGATAGTCCAGATGGGAAAAGAGGTAAATGGATTGCCATTATTCTTGAATATGACATTGAAATTAAACCTACCAAACTCATTAAAGGTCAAGGATTAGCTAAGTTAATGGTTGAATCTAACTTTCATGTTTTGGATATAAATTTTGTAGTTGAACTTGATGAACAAGGAGAGAAGGCGACTCCACAAGTAACAGAGGATTTTGCAACCTCTCCCTAGTATGTAGACCTTATTTATGTGTTACATCATTTACAAGCTCCTCCTGGTTTGACCAAGAAAAAAGCTAGATTTCTTAAACTCAAGGCTATAAAATTTTGTATCCTAGACAATAATTTGTATTGGAAAGATCCTGGTGGAATTTTACTAAATTGTTTGTTGAAGGATGAAGCAGATAAAATGATGCAGGAATCTCATGAAGGTGACTGTGGTGGACATTTGAATTGGAAGAGCACTGCCAATAAGATTGTAAGAGCTGGTATTTATTGGCCAACAATATTTTTTGACATCCATAAAAGAGTTACCTCAGGTCATAAATGCCAAATATTTGAAGGAAAAAGAAAATTGTTGGATTTATACTTGAAGCCAACCTTTGTTGAAACTCTATTCCCACAATGGGGTTTGGATTTTATTGGAGAAATACATCCACCATCCTCAGCCCAACACAAATGGATCCTCACAACGATTGATTATTTCTCCAAGTGGATTGAAGCCACACCTTCTAGGCAAGCTACGGATGCAGTGATTATTAAATTTTTAGAAACTAATATATTGTCTAGATTTGGATGTCCTAGGAAAATTATCACTGATAATGCAATAACTTTCAAGTCAAAGAAAATGGTGGACTTTTGCAGCAAGTATCATATCTCTTTGGGAAACTCTACTCCTTGCTACCCTAAAGGGAATGGGTTCATAGAGTCCTCACATAAAAAAATTTTGCAGGACAATAAGAAGTCATGGCATAACAAATTGTTGAATTCATTATGGTCTGATAGACTCACTACTAAGAAATCAATTGGCATGTCCCCATACCAATTAGTTTATGGAATCGATGTTGTTTTTCCAACTTCCTTAGGTGTCCCAGTTATGAACAAGAATTATAAGTGGAATCAAGTGATATTCACATAATGATAAATCAGACCATATAGCTACACCAAACCATAGAAGAAGTGTATGATAGAACACAAGTCATCCAAGAAAACATCAATAAAATATATGATAAGAGAACCAAGGCTGATGATTTCTAGTTGGCATACCATGTCTTAAAATGGGATTCAAGAAGAGAAGAGAAAGGTAAGAATGGTAAGTTTGATAATTTATGGAAAGGACCTTATATCATCCATGCTTATAGAGGTAATAATGCATTTTTCCTTAAGGATTTCAATGGAAATGAGCTACCCGGTGGACCTGTCAATGGCAGGATGCTAAAACATTATTTTTCACACGAATAGAAAGGTTTCCTGGTAAATTAATTGTAAATACCATGTTGTTTTTATTGTCATTAGTGGGTGACTTATGATTAGAAGTTAAAGCCCAAAGAGAAGGCCCTAAGCTCTTGATCAATTTTCCACCATAACTACAACAAAAAAAATCAAGCACATAAAATCATTGAAGAAAAGGATTCAAGACTACTATTCTACAGTGTTTTTGGCACCTCAAAGGATAATTGCCATCCCCAGCTAGAGCCAATGTTAGGGTCCTATAATTTATAGGATCACAAGGCGATTTAACATTTTCTCTCAGTATATAAAGTTATAAATAATATTACATTTTGCAAATGATTTCCAAAAAAAATATATAAATAAAAATAAAACAAAAAAGAGAAAGAGGGTATCTGTGATGCAGGAAAGTGTTCCCTCTACAGAGAGAGGCAACCCCTCTAGCCCTAGAGTGGGTCTAGTCATAGTAAGGACAAAACAACAATTAATTCCCTTAAATATTCATCGTTGGAGGCCTACCTCAAACCGGTGGTTGATGAAGTTCCATTGTGCTGTCCCAGCTTCCGTTTCCTTCTCCTTAATGAGCAATCAATCTAAAACACCACAAGGAAATAACAGAGCATGTAACCGAGAAACAACAGTGATCTATTTACTCATAAAGTCAAGAAGTCATGAACTATCAAGTAAATTACATACAATACATAGGAAACCATCATTGATTGTATTAATAACAAATTAAGAGCAAAGCTTACAATCAAGTCTTGACGTCGCAAGCCTTCTCAGAGGGTCTAGCAAGTGTGTTTGTTCAAGCATTCACTCTCAAAGATGGGTCTCCCAAATAACAATATATCTCTCTCTCTCATTCACAAGCTTTAACAAAAAGTTAATGGCACTCCACACCTTCTTGCAAACTATATAGTAATCCCACACTTGTCACACTCACACCAAAACTATCTACCAAACTCAAAAGCAGCAGCAACACTGTACAACCAAATGAACTAGCAACTAAGGAACTAGCAGATCATAGAAATGGTGAGTGATTTTATAGGAGGAGGAGCCTCCATGGAATGAGGGAGAGGGAGTTTATCCTCAAGGAAGGTATCACAAAAGGCAGAACCACCATCCCAAAGGCAGAAAGGTGACCCAAACTGACCCAACAACCAGCTCTAGAAACATCTAGAAGGGCGATTGTTTGAGCTAATTTGCCAAATTTGGATCGTCGCATGTCATGAATTGCGGACTAGCAACAATGTCGTAATGATACAGTGCATGACAGATAACTGTCGTGGATTTTAAGTGTTTAGTAGTGATGATGCAGGAACTTAGTAAAAAAGGGTCAATCTTCAGCATTAGAGAGCATTTTCTTAATCTTCTTGCATGAGTGGGAAGATATGAACATGTTTATCTGACACATGACATAGTAGAGGGACTAAGATGAGGACAGTGACAAATTACTGTGTAACAGATGCCCCCTAAAGCATGAACCCTGAGGGAGTGGGGGGGGTTAAATGCTTTACGAAACTATCTGAATTGGAACACCACTTTGAAGAACCTGTAGGCACAAGTACAACTGATATCTCTGATAGTGAAATACATGTAGTCTAGGCATGGGCGCAGCCATCCAAAAGACATACGAACCTTGGTCTGTGGTATGGACGCAACCACCCAGCAAAGAGTCATATAGGAAATCATGCACCAATCCACGTAGCTCGAACATATGTAATCTTAGTTCAGGGTCTTGAAACCCAACCGATCATAGTACAAATTCTAGCATGTGAACATATGCGCTGAAGTCGAGCATGATAGAAAGTTGCTTGATTATCGGTCGATGATGAAAACCATTAACAAGCGTGAGGGAAACCACCAATAATGCCAATGGCTCCCAAGGTACTATCTAGTACAATCCACTACGTGTGAAAAATGAGCCAAAGTCGAACACTCGTGGAATCACCTAATTGATGACCAATGATGAAAGTCGATCTTCAGGCACGAAGAACTTTCCATTGAGTTATGCAAGCTCCAAGGTACCAAAGGGGATCTCTAGATCAATCTCTTGGATAATGAGCTAGCATCGACAGGAGATGATCCATCGCAGGAGGGCCATAATGTTTCCCTCATCAACGACATGAGATGAGGAACAAGTGGTAGATGGTGAAGCAGAGTATCAGAGGAGGAGGTAAGGGTGTGAACTGCAGAAGAATTATACTCTTAAGCATATCGACAACACGACTCCGGAGGGTGGTATCATTTAGGTACCAAGGGATCAGAGGCTTGATGGAGACAACATGGATCAGATGGAATAAGGCTAAATGGCAACCCAAAACCCCAGAAGGCCAAATGACGATGCATTGATATCCCAACCCGACAAGAAGCAAAAGTGTCGATGTTCAAGAGTGACTAGCTACCGCAGGTGACCAATGATGACTTCCAAATTTCCCCCACCATTGCTGGCGAGTACCCCAATTATTTTTGGAAACGAGCTTGAAGGGGATAGCATATGCTTGTGATATAAGTTTGACCTTTGGACGAATCCAACCTAGTGATAGTTTAACGAGCCCTAGGGAGGAAAAGCTTGTGTCCCATCATGGTGACGAGTCCAATGTCGTTAGGGTTTAACGAGTGTGACATAGGAAAAACTCGGAGTATTTTTCATGTTTAGAGAGTTTGAAAAGGACATGAAAAAGAAAAATCCATGGGGTCATTTTTCATAAATTTGTGTCTCTCGAGCCCGAAAAAGCATAAAATAATACTCGAGAGAACCGCTTAACCATTACGATCAAGGAGTAATTTTTGTAATTAGTGTTCCCGATCCAAAAATGTAAAAAAGTGATTGGAGACACAATGTTTCATAACCAAAAAATGAGCTTGAAATGACAAAATCTCGGCCATCTTTTCGCGTTTATACAGTCGAAAAAGAGCTAAAAGTGGACTGCCCTTTTATTCTGTTTAACGAGTCAAAAAGGAAAACTCAGCAATCTTTTCATCTTTAAATGGTTGGAAAAGAGCTAAAAGCAGACCGCCATTTTTATTCTCTTTAACGATTCAAAAAGGGAAAAATACTTGGCAATCTTTTCGTCTTTTAAGAGTCAGAAAAGAGCTTAAAGGAGACTCGTCCTAGAGGAATGGGTGATATAAAAGGCAGCAATTGGTTCCCACAATGGTGGAACTGCACAAAACATGTAATGGTTAAGAGATTGGCTAATAAAACCACTCATTGTTGCGGTTCCTCAGGAAAGGAAAAACAACCAAGTGAAAGCATATGATTGGCCAAAGAGATGGTGGTGATGGAATGAAAAAACCAAGGCTCATATAGCAGAATTTAGCAGATAAAAACATCAATCATGAGATGTGAATGGGGTATGGGTTCATTTTTACACAAGCTTGAACCATGGAGAACTATGCTTGGATTCGGTTTCATGTTTACACAAGCTTGAAATGAAAAAACTATGCTTGTTATAAGTTCGCATGCCCCCAACATAATGATGCAAATCGAGGTACATTGAACTAATTCGCCAAATCTGGATCATTACGGGTCATGAACTGGGGACTAGCGATGAGGTCACAACGATACAGTGCATGATAGAGAACCATCGTGGATTTTAAGGGTTTACTAGTGACGATGCAGGAACTTGGTCAAAAAGGGTCAATCTTTAGCATTAGAGAGCATTTGCGTAATCTTCTTGCATGAGTGGGAAGATATGAACATGTTTATTTGACACATGACACAATAGAGGGACTGAGATGAGGACAGTGACAAATTACTATGTAACAGATGCCCCATAAAGCATGAAGCCCGAGGGAGTGGGAGGGGTGAAATGCTTTACTAAACTATCTAAACTAGAACACCACTTTGAAGAACCTGTAGGCACAAGTACAAATGATATCTTTGATAGTGAAATACATGTAGTCTAAGCATGGGCGCAGCCATCCAAAAGACATACGAACCTTGGTCTGTGGTATGGACGCAGCCACCCAGCAAAGAGTCATATAGGCAATCACGAGCCAATCCACGTAGCCCAAACATATGTAATATTAGTTCGGGGTCTTGAAACCCAATCGATCATAGTACAAATTCTAGCATGCGAACATATGTGCTGAAGTCAAGCATGATGGAAAGTCTCTTGATTACCGGTCGATGATGAAAACCATTAACAAGCGCAAGAGAAACCACCAATAATGCCAATGGATCTCAAGGTACTGTCTAGTACAATCCACTAAATGTGAAAAATGAGTTGAAGTCGAACACTCGTGGAATCACCCAATCGATGACCAATGATGAAAGTCGATCATCAGGTGCAAAGAACTTGCCATTGAGGCATGCAAGCTCCAAGGTACCAAAGGCGATCTCTAGATCAATCTCCTGGATAATGAGCTAGCGTCGACAGGAGATGATTTTTCGCAGGAGGGCCATAATGTTTCCCTCATCAGTGACACGAGATAAGGAACAAGTGGTAGATGGTGAAGCAAAGTATCAGAGGAGGAGGTAAGGGTGTGAACTGCAGAAGGATTATACTCTTGAGCACATCGGCGACACAACTCCAAAAGGTGGCAACATTTAGGTACCAAGGGATCAGAGGCTTGATGGAGACAACATGGATCGGATGGAATGAGGCTAAATGGAAACCCAAAACCCCGGAAGGCCAAATGACGATGCATCGATATCCAAACCCGATAAGAAGCAAAAGTGTTGATGTTCAAGAGTGACTAGCTACCGCAGGTAACCAATGTTGACTTCCAAATTTCCCCCCACCATTGCTGGCCAGTACCCCAATTATTTTTGGAAACAAGCTTGAAGGGGTTAGCATATGCTTGTAATATATGTTCGACCTTCGAACGAATCCAACCTAGTGATAGTTTAACAAGCCTTAGGGAGGAAAAGCTCGAGTCCCATCATGGTGATGAGTCCAATGTTGTCAGGGTTTAACGAGTCCGACACAGGCAAAACTTGCAGTCTTTTTAATGTTTAGAGAGTTTGAAAAAGACACGGAAAAGAAAACTCCAGGGGGTCCTTTTTCGTAATTTTGTGTCTCTCGAGCCCGAAAAAGTATAAAATAATACTCGAAAGAACCGCTTGACCATTATGATCAAGGAGTACTTTTCGTAATTAGTTTTCCCAATCCACAAAATCAAAAAAGCGATCGGATACAAGATTTTTCATAACCAATAAACAAGCTTGAAACGAAAAAAGCCCGGCCATCTTTTCGCGTTTATACGGTCGGAAAAGAGCTCAAAGTGGACGGCCTTTTTATTCCGTTTAACGAGTCAAAAAGGAAAACTCAGCAATCTTTTGCCTTTAAACAGTCGGAAAAGAGTTGAAAGCAGATCTCCATTTTTATTCTCTTTAACGAGTAAAAAAGTGAAAAATACTCGGAAATATTTTCATCTTTTACGAGTTAGAAAAGAACTTAAAGGAGACTCATCCTGGAGGAACGAGTGATATAAAGGGTAGCAACTGGTTCCGACAATGGTGGAACTGCTCAAAACATGTAATGGTTAAGAGGCTGGCTAATAAAACCACTCATCGTTGCGGTTCCTCAGGAAAGGAAAAATGACCAAGTGAAAGCATATGATCAGCCAAAGAGATGATGGTGATGGAATGAAACAACCAAGGTTGATCTAGCAGAATTTAGCGGATAAAAACAACAATCACAAGATGTAAATTAGGTATGGGTTCATTTTTACACAAGTTTGAACCATGGAGAACTCTGCTTGGATTGGGTTTCATGTTTACATGAGCTTGAAATGGAAAAACTATGCTTGTTATAAGTTTGCATGCCCCTAGCATAATGACGCAAATCGAGGTACATGCCCCCCACGCTTCATTGCATCCAACGGAGGTGGATGGAATGAAGGTTCACTTTCGAGATCTTGGAAAGACTCGACTTGGATTTTACGAGATCTTAAGCAAAGACTCGATTTGGAAAGGGAGTTGTTTCATTTTTTAATGAGGTTGACACAGTAAAAGAACTATCCTCATAACCCTTGTTTCATTTTTTAACGAGCTTGACACATGACAAGGAACTTTTCTCAATGATACTTGTTTCATTTTTTAACGAGGTTGACACAAGATCAAACTATCCTCAAACACCTTGTTTCATTTTTTAACGAGGTTGACACAAGATAAAAACTATCCTCGGGACTCCTTGATTCATTTTTTAACAAGCTTGACACAAGATTGGGAACTATGCTCGTCACTCCTTGTTTCATTTTTTAACGAGGTTGACACAGGAACAAACTATCCTCGTTCATATGTTCATGGGCCAGATGAGTACATGGCTCCGAATATATCTTCACAGGATGGAAGAACTACGCTCTGGGAGGAACACATGTCATTAGACACTAATGACAAATCACGTTCCAATGCCCCCAATACATGGTGTACGAGACCATCTGCATGATCATCAGTAGAGACGGAGATGAAACGAGTAACCACATAATTGACCTGTGGCAAAGAAGGTACTGCTTGCGGATGAGAACCAATGGGGGATGATGGTGGTACAGAAGGCATCGGGTTACTAAAGAATGACAATTGATCAATAGTCACCATTCTTCCATCGTGCGGAAAACAAACCACATAGAAATGTGAAGAAACAAGAGCCCCCATGGCATAAATATAGTCACAACCAAGGAGAAGACTGAAATCTAAAGCACCTTGGAAAACCATTACGTCTATATAGATGGTTTTGCCCCCCAAAGTAATAGGAAGCTTTGGGAGGATCCCTAAAGGTTGACTGGTTCCTCCATCAAATACTAACAAATTCTGTGTGACTAGAACAAGCTATGGGGAGCCCAAAGCTTGTCAAGTAGTGGAAGGCATAAGACTAACAGATGCACCCTCATCCAAGACAGTGCCAGGTACTGCATTGTCATAAGCATGCACTGTAATCTGGAAAGGCACGTAGGATGGAAGGCAGAATGTAGTCAAGTGACTCCAGTTGAAGGAAACGATTGAACTACTTGGTGGGGATATCGTATGATTGCCCCTCATGCTCAACAGGAACCAAATAAGGAATCTCTGAATCAGGTGGGATAGGAGAGTCGTTCTCGGACTCAGGAGAATTTGACAAGATGAGAAGAACATGAGCATGACACTCTTCTGAACCAGAGTGATCAACAGGTGGTGAACATAATTCGACACTCTTTCCGACCAAGGTCTGGTCAGGAACAGGATTAGCACAGCCAGGTTCAGGAAGAGAAGAGTGTACAAGAGAAGAATCTAAGTGAATCTCCTTATCAACCAGGAGAGGGTCTGAAGAGAGCCTCTGATAACCAATGGGAAGTTGAGATGAAGAAGCTATAAGACTTTCCAAAATGACCGAAGCTTTATCCGTGAACAGATAAATGTGAAGGGGATGGTTGCCTTCACATAGTCTACAGGGGAATCGAATCCTCCCTTTCTTCTTACTACTTCTAGTTGAGAGGGTAGCATCATCATGAGCTTTAGAGGACGAAGAGGGACAAGCCGGATCGAGAGACCATACTTCTAAAATCCTGCGAATACCAAGACAATCACGAACAAGATGGTTACCCTTGCACAATTTACAAGGAAACTTAACCTTCTGCAGAGGAGCAGAGGGTGGTCCGACCTGAGGTGTACTCGAAGCAATAGCTGCATAGGTGGCCTCATGTTTATCAGACTTCTTCTTCTTCATCTTCTTCTTCTACTTCTTAGTCTCCTGGTTACTAGATGTGAAACTTCAACCAAGCGAAGGAGGAGATGAAGGTGATGAAACAAGGGAAGAAGGCACAGGCTCAAACTTGGAATCAACGTGTTGTGATTCAAACAAAGGAGACAGTGGAAAAATATTCATGACGCTCGAGACCACCGAGGTGGAAAACAACAAAACGGGCAGACCGATGGTTAACCCAGGCAAAGACAATTTTGCCATATACGGAGCACCAGCATTTCCAAAAGGAGGAAATGGACCAAGAGTCCCATCTGGGGAAGACCTTGGCCGGTAGACTCAGGGAATGTTGCCTTTGAGAACAAGCCTGAAAACACTCTTATCAAAACCAAGAACTTGAACTGTTACCAGAAATATTTTGTGGGCAGTAAATTTTATGACATAGGAACAAAACTGGACCTTTTCATGTTTCAAGAGTCGAGAAAAGGATGAAAAGGTGACTCTATCTCTTTCGAGGTTTAATGAGCCTAAAAGGACAAGTGCTCAAATGGACCTTTTCTTTTAAGGAGTCTGAAAAGGAATGAAAGTAATTACTCTGGAGAACTAGGCAAAAAGTTTACCAAACAACCCGTAAAACTGCATATACACCTCGGCGATCATATGAAAACCAAGGAATTTCCGTAAGGCAGTCAGTCTTCCCGAATGCTATGTTTGGTACATTACGGTTTGCAAGGCAGTAGAAACGGCTTCCTAAGGAAATAGGATGATAACCTAGTGGGGTCTCCCAACATATACTCGATTGTACTAGGAGCACAAGTCCATACTAGACCGCTATCGAGTCACAGAAGGAGGAATCACCCAACCTTAAGTGAAAACAATAGCGACTAGGTTTAATGACGCTGGAGCATGTCTCTAGCCTAGACCTTTAAATAATGTGCATTATGTTCCAATGCGTTGTTAAGTTCATTCAGTTCATTTTAGAGTTGATCTTGAATTATGTTTTGGTTTGCAGGCCTTACCATATGTATACAAAAAAACCTAGGATGCAGCTAGAATGAGTAAGGCATCTTTTACTTCGATGAACACCTACTTAAAGTAGGCTAGAAAGCTAATTCCCAAGAAAACACAAGAGAAATAAAACACTAAGAAACACAATGCATCAATACACTAATCTCGTGATGCATCGATACTACTAATTAAAGATTTAGAGTTCCCTTTCCAATTTCTCAAACATGAAAATTTGAAATGCACATATACTTTCACTTTCGTATATCAAATGAATGCAATCCCTTAATTTTTGTTTGTTTTGTTTTGAATTTAAAGAGACAAACAAGCAAGTGTGAGCTGATCGATCCAAACAATTGTAATCTATGCTTGGTAGTGAAGAAATCGAATCAACATCAAAAATTGGTTCAATAATTCTCACTAAAAATCAAGCAAAAAGAAACAAGCAATGGAGAAGCCTTAAATAAATCAACAAGAAGGTTGCAAATGAACCTTGGGCAAATAAGCAACCAAGTCAAGTAATTCAAGAATTTGAAAAAACTAGGTCACAAAGCCAAAAATACAAGATCCATTCAATAAAACTAAAGAGAGAGTACCTTAACCATAAGCAAACAAAAACAAGCTAATGGGCAAGAGAAAGATAATAGGGGGGCAACAAGACTGGTGAATTTAGGAGGTAGAATTGAAAAAATAACTCTACAGGAATCGTCGCAGGCATAACACCAGCAAATAGGGATGATCAGCCACTAGTTGTATCAATAGAGTGACATTGTCGCAAGAGTACACGTCTCTTCCGCGATGGGACGATTTCAGGAATCGTCACGACTGTACGACAGGATTCAGCGATGCACAGAACTTTACAATAGAGACAAAGTGACATCAGCGTGACTGTTAAAAATTTTTCAGCAATGATCTTAAAAATAATGAAAGATGAACCAAAAACTCCCAAACAAAGACCAAGCTATTCAACAGATAATAAAGGGATTTCCCAGGTTGACCCAGGTGACCCAAAAGACTGATAGTTTACCCCAAAATTCAAGAGACACCAAATCAAAACCAAAACAAGAGAAACCAAGAGAAGAAACATGCAAAGGACTACCCAGTGGAGTCGCCAACCTGTGATGCAAGAAAGTGTTCCCTCTGCAGACAGAGGCAACCCCTCTAGCCCTAGAGTGGATCTAGTCACAACAAGGACAAAACAACAATTAATTCCCTTAAATAGTCATCGTTGGATGCCTACCTCAAACTGGTGGTTGATGAAGTTTCGTTGCGCTATCCTAGCTTCCATTTCCTTCTCCTTAATGAGCAATCAATCTGAAACACCACAAGGAAACAAAAAAGCACGTAAACGAGAAACAACAATGATCTATTTACTCATAAAGTCAAGAAGTCATGAGCTATCAAGTAAATTACATACAAGACATAGGAAATCATCATTGGTTGTATTAATAATAAATTAAGAGCAAAGATTACAACCAAGTCTTGATGTCGCAAGCCTTCTCAGAGAGTCCATCCAGTGTGTTTGTTCAAGCATTCACTCTCAAAGATGGGTCTCCCAAATAACAATATATCTCTCTCTCTCATTCACAAGCTTTAACACAAGTGTCATGCGGAAAGAGTCGTTAGTGCGGACACAACCGACCTCCCTAGAAGCAAAAGCTTTCTAGTGACAAACAAGACAAATAAAGCTACCTTTCTCTAAACATGCATTGCAAATACAAGTAATCAGGGGATCTTTAACATACCTTTAGTCCAACGCTTTGTAGTAGTCCAGCCTCACCGATCCGGATGAGCTCCTCCTTCTCTTCGAAACCTGCATTCACTAACAAGCCAAAAGATTAAATAGCACCTAATAAACTCATAAAACAATACATATCCATCATACAGACCAAGGAGTATATGAAACAAACCATGAATAACAATCTGTTGAGAAAAATAAGTTCATTTGCATTAAAAGGTAACAAAAGGAACCATTACAACCTGAGCCTTGGTGTTGTGCAAGTCCCTCCTAGGGTCCAGCAAGAGTTTTCCTTTACTTTGATCAGCTCACCCACTCTCAAATAAGGCGAGAAAAGGATGGGAATCTCTCCTCTCAAGCTTTACAAGGGAGTCCTAATTCCAGCAGCATCTACCCTTAGGAATGTTTAGCTTTCAACCTCTCCTCCCTCTGGCCCAATGCCTGTATTTATAGTGCTTTAGAGGAAGTTAATCAGGTCCACCATCAATGGGATAAGCCCCTCTTTGGATGGGATAGCTCCCATCTTGATGGGATAAGTTCCTCTTTGGTAGGGATACATGAACCATCTGGAGGCGCTTCATACACGTCAAACAAAATTCTAGAATACTCTAGAAATGACCACAAGTAACTTTTTTGGAGTGAAACTTGCGCCTTTTGACCTTTATAGGAGTACGCACCCATTGCTTTACATACAGAGCGTACAAGTACGCAGGTATTGTGAACTTGGAGTGCGTACACGCAGGTAAGGCTAAGAGAAACTGCGTACCCAGAGATATATAGATTTTTAATGACTTTCTCTCTTTCTTGGAGTTTGACATGGAGAGCAGAGGTATGAGGCTTGCCAAGGAGGATAGTATGACAGTTGATGGAGCCATACTAACTGCAAATAGTCATGGTGACAAATTTTAGTGTAACAGATTGCCCCCTAAAGTGCGAAGCCTGTAGTAGATAAGGGTTTCATATCATCTAGGAAGGGTGAAGTACTTTATCATTTCAAGGATTATCTTGTGGAGAGCCCAGTCGTAACCTGCAAGTATTCAACACAAAATACATATATATGATCATATCATTGCTGAGGTAGGCATTCCCATACTCAGATTGAAAACTTTAACTAATTGACTATCTACTGCTCTGGTACAGGAATGATTCTGCAGTACATCATAATCATAGACTTTTGTAGACACAGTATGGACGCAGCCATCTGTTTATGATTAGTCTACTGTATAATGAATACAAAACTCCTCGCAGCCTGGATCGTGGAAACTAGATCCAGGGTCTTCATTTCTACTTCCCGAACAGGTACGATTCTATCCATGCGAATAAATGAGTTGATGTCGAACATGGTAGAAACCACTTGATTACCAGTCAATGATGTAAACTGTTAACAAGCGTGAGAGAGACCACCAGTGATGTCAATGGTTCTCAAAGTACCCAGTACAATCCATGAGATGTGAATGAATGAGTTGATGTCGAACATTTCACGGAATCCTTCGATGATGGTGGAAACTAGATCTAGGGTCTTCATTTCTACTTCCCGAACAGGTACGATTCTATCCATGCGAATAAATGAGTTGATGTCGAACATGGTAGAATCCACTTGACTGCCAGTCAATGATGTAAACTGTTAACAAGCGTGAGAGAGACCACCAGTGATGTCAATGGTTCTCAAAGTACCCAGTACAATCCATGAGATGTGAATGAATGAGTTGATGTTGAACATTTCACGGAATCCTTCGATCGAAAGTCAATGATGTAAACCGTCGTCAAAGGCGAGAAACCTGCCATTGATGCATGAAGACTTCAAGGTACTGACGATGCCTAGGTCATCTTTCTAGATAATGTGCTGATGTCGATAGAAAGCGACCCGTTGCAGGCAAGCTCGCAACATGAAATCATAGATCAAGTTGAAGAAATGTAGCTGTAAGGACTGACTCAGGGATGGTCAAAATGGATGACGGGTATTTTGCAGATGAATGGTTTATATGCAGAGATCTCTTGAACACATAATGACACGACAGATGGCTTGGTGACATTTGACCCAAAGTTAATACCTGACTGAAGACTTTCACTGTGGTTTGATCAACTGTGAGGCAAAGGATTTCCCAACCCAAGTGAATGCAAAGTTTCATGTTCAAGAGTGGTAATAAGGCTTCTTCTGAGACAAAGGATGACAAATAGGCTCATTTTTCTCTCTTTTCCCCCACCATTTCTGGCAAGTACCTCTTTATTTTTTACAAGCTTGAGGAGGATAACATATGCTTGATTATAAGCTCATCCTTCAGATGAGTCCAACTTAGTTTTGATTCAAACCCTAAGAAGGAGTGGTCTGTTCCTGTTTGTAATCGAACAGGTCCTTTACTGTGAAATTTTAACAAGTCCAGTATAGGAGAAACTCAGCGTTTTTCATTTTTAGAGAGTCTGAAAAAACTTAAGAAGACTCCAGGGTCGAACTTTTTCGTAAATTTGTGTCTCCCAAGCCCGAAAAAGTATAAAATAATACTTGAGAGAACCGCTTGATCTTGCGACCAAGGAGTACTTTCATAATTAGTGTCTTTGACCTGAAAAGTAAAAAGTGATCAAGGACACGTCGTTTTATTTCTAGTATCGAATTTGAAATGACAAAAATCCGGCAATCTTTTCCTGTTTTTACGGTCAGAAAAGGGCTATAAGGAGACCGTCTTTTAATTCCGTTTTAACGAGTGTAAAGGAAACGCTCGGAAATATTTTCATGTTTTTATGGTCAGAAAAGGGCTATAAGAAGACCGTCTTTTAATTCCGTTTTAACGAGTGTAAAAGAAACGCTCGGCAATCTTTTCATGTTTTAGGAGTCGGAAAAGGGCTTAAAGATGACTCTGAGGTGTCACTTTTTCGTAAGTTTTAACGAGTTCGAAAAAATGATAAAAATGTACTCATGGTTTTCATTTTTTCGTAAGTTTTAATGAGTTCAAAAAAATGATAAAAATGTACTCATGTGGCTGACTTTCAATTTAATTTACGAGCAGGAAAAGACGGAAAGAACTCGACATTTTCATTTGTTTTACGAGAATGAAAGATGGCAAAATAATCTCAGGATTTTCATGAGTTTAACGAGTCTTGAAAATAACTGAAATTGACTCGAGATAGGTTTCATTTTTACAAAAGCTTGAAACAGGGAAAAACTATGCTTCAAAGTAGTTTCATTTTTACACAAGCTTGAAACAGAGAGAAAACTGTGCTTGATGCCCCCTAAGCATAACTGCTAGAGCGCATGCCCCCCAGCTTCATTTCATTCAACTACGTACAAGATGGATGGAATGAAGGTTCATGTACGCGATCGTTTGAAAGACTCGACCTAAAACTGTAAGAAAATTATGCAAAAACACTAAAATAACTAACCTAAATATACAACTTAACATTTATGAGATCTAGTCAAACTCTCGACTCAAGTAGAGGAGGATTTGTTTCATTTTTTAACGAGCTTGACATAGGAAAAGAACTATGCTCGGATTCAGTTTCATGTTTACGCAAGCTTGAAACGAAAAACTATGCTTGTTATAAGTTCACATGCCCCCAGCATAATGATGCAAAACGAGGTACATGCCCCCCAAGCTTCATTGCATTCAATGAGGTGGATGGAATGAAGCTTTACTTTCAAGATCTTGGAAAGACTTGTGGGAGTTGTTTCATTTTTTATTGAGGTTGACACAGGAAAAGAACTATCCTCAAAACCCTTGTTTCATTTTTTAAACGAGCTTGACACAAGATAAGGAACTATGCTCGTGACTACTCTCTACAATCTACCTAACAAAAAACTCTACTCTAAAAACCTTGATTCATGTTTTAACAAGCTTGACACAAGACTAGGAACTATGCTCTAAAATCCTTGATTCATTTTTTAATGAGCTTGACACAAGATAAGGAACTATGCTCATGACTACTCTCTACAATCTACCTACTTAACCTACCCTTGTTTCATTTTTTAAAGAGCTTGACACAAGACAAGGAACTATGCTCAAGACTCCTTGTTTCATTTTTTAACGAGCTTGACACAAGACAAGGAACTATGCTCCAGAAGTTCGCATGCCCCCAGTATAATGATGCAAAGCGAGGTACATGCCCCCAGGCTTCATTGCATTCAACCAGATGGATGGAATGAAGGTTTACTTTCAATATTTAACTTGAAAAGGGAGTTGTTTCATTTTTAAGGAGGTTGACACAAGAAAAGAACTATCCTCATACCTGATTCATTTTTTAACGAAGTTGACTCAGTAACAGGAACTATCCTCATACCTGATTCATTTTTTAATGAGGTTGATTCAGTAATAGGAACTATCCTCAAACCTGATTCATTTTTTAACGAGGTTGACTCAGTAACAGGAACTATCCTCAAAACCCTACTTTATACAATCTACCTACATATCCTAAAATCTACCTGATTCATTTTTTAATGAGGTTGACTTAGTAAAAGAACTATCCTCATAGCCTGTTTCATTTTTTAACGAGGTTGATACAAGAAAAAATATCCTCGCAGCCTGTTTCATTTTTTAACGAGGTTGATACAGGAAAAAACTATCCTCGTACACACTGATTCATTTTTTAACGAGGTTGACACAGTAAAAGGAACTTTCCTCACACTCACTGATTCATTTTTTAACGAGGTCGACACAGTAAAAGGAACTTTCCTCGTACACACTGATTCATTTTTTAACGAGGTCGACACAGTAAAAGGAACTTTCCTCATACTCACTGATTCATTTTTTAACGAGGTTGACACAGTAAAAGGAACTATCCTCAAACTAGCCTGTTTCATTTTTTAACAAGGTTGATACAAGAAAAAACTTTCCTCGTACTCAATGATTCATTTTTTAACGAGGTTGACTCAGTAAAAGGAACTATCCTCGCTACAGCCTATTTCATTTTTTAACGAGGTTGATGCAGGAAAAAACTATCCTCGTACTCACTGATTCATTTTTTAACGAGGTTGACATAGTAAAAGGAACTTTCCTCACACACACTGATCATGGCTTCCAACTGGAAGAAAGACATGTCAATGGACACACCTTGATCATGGCTTCCAAGAGGTCTTCATCAGAAGGAAGAATACTTCTTTGGAAGGAACACATGTCAAGGGACTCAAAAGGGAGAAGAACATCATGTTCAAGTAATCCCATAGAGTTTTCCATGTCAATTACCGGATCTAAATCAAAGGAAGATGAGCAAACAGTGAGAGGCTCACTTACATCGGTAACTGAAAACATGGGACTAGTTGCCACATAATTAACCCATGGCAGGGTAGATACCACTTTAGAAACAGGAACATTTAGGGGTGTCATATTATTCGTAGTTCAGACAAGACTAGGGAACGGAAGCTGGTCTACAGTCACAATACTACCATTGTGAGGGAAAGACATCACGCGAAAGAGTGTCGATACGACAGCTTTCATTGCATAAACATAGTCTCGCCCAAGGAGTAAATTGAAATCCAAGGGACCTCGAACTACCATAAGATCAATACAGATAGTTTTACCTTCCAAGGTAATAGAAAACTTAGGAAGGATCCCTAAAGGTTCACTAATGGTTCTGTTAAAAGCTTTCAGATTCTGCGTAATAGGCGCAAGCTGAGGGGAACCCAAAGCTTTCCAAACAGTTGAGGATAAAATACTAACAGAAGCACCTTCATCTACCTGAGTACGATGTATGTCCCTACCACCAGCCTTGACAATGATTTGGAAAGGGATGGAGGAGGGAAGACGAGGTTCTGTCAGTCTATTCCAATCAAAGGAAAAGACCTCAGTACTTGGAGGGGGTTCTATAGAAGCAGATGAAATGCCCCCCAGCATAGAAGAATCTGATGTAACAAGAAGAACCTGAGCGGTATGAAGTTCACTCTCCAAAGGGAAAGTGGGATCGACCGAATGTGAAATTGAATCGACCACTTGATCAACTAATGGATCATTAACCTGAGTGACATGAGTTTCACTCTCCAATGGAAGAGTGTGATCAACTGTACTTGAATTTAGATCAATCACTCCGTCAGTTGACGGCAGGTTGGGAGAAAGTTTACGGTAACCAGTTGGAAATTCTTGCTGTGGAACAGTAAGGTTTTCCAACAATGTGGAGGCTTCATCCATGTGAGGGCAAATGTGAGTTTGATGACTCCCTTTGCATAACTTACAAGGAAACCTAACTTTACCCTTTTTCCCAGGAACCTGACTATCACTGGTTGATGGATCAACGGAAAGTTGATGAGATTTTTCTGACCATACTTCCAAGACCTTTGGAATACCAGGACAATTGACAAGGAAGTGGTCACCCTTACAAAGCCTGCAAGGGTATTTGGGTTTACGATGCATGTCAGAGTTTTCCTCAACACAACTAACACTTACAGTCGTGGTTGGTTGGTTGACTTCTTTCTTATCTTGCTTCTTCTTCTTCTTCTTCTTCTTCCCTTTCTTCTTCTTCTTAGCCTCCTGGTTACTAGCATCAAGACTTTTACCAGGCGAAGAGGAAGAAATGGAGGAAGAAAAATTAGGCGAAGAAGATAAAGGGTCAACAGAAGGTTGGTGATGTTGAGATGGTGAACTCTGTTGAGGTGAAGCATTTGGTTGAGGTGGAACAATTGGAGTATTTTGGGCCAACGAAGTTGAAAATAACCATATCGGTAAACCTATTGTAAATCCAGGTAATGACAAAGTAACCATATAAGGAGGACCAACATTTCCAAAGTAAGGAAAAGTACTAGGATTCTCATTAGGAGGGGTTCCTAGGTTGATAAATTCTGGAACATTTGCCATTATATCCAACTTTAGTGAATTTTATTAACAATTTATAACTAAAATTAACAATTCACAATGCACACTTAACAATTAAAATTCACAATTCACACCTATGGTCTCTAAAAGTAAAAACAAACAAATTAACACGTGCTATCAAATCTAGGAGTCAAACCACACACAAACAGTAACCTTCCGGACCGAAAACACTACTTGGTGATGAAATCCAACATCGCAGAATTCAGTACAGAAGTGGCGGGTGGAACAGTTACCCCGGCAACCTACTTAATGAATAGACTGGACCAAGTTCCTCCACTTTAACCGTCTCGAGTGAAGTGAACCCCCCAGAAAATCCAAGTGAGTCTAGTCGACGTCTGCTCCAGGTACAGTGGGATCTTCCCTCCACCGTCACCTTGGGTAGAACCCTAAAGATAATGGTCACTAAGGTCACCAACAGTAACAAATACACCTGGGGGAACAGTCTACGACCCGATAGCATGCAAGGACAGAGTAACAAGCTCAATCCCCTTGCCGGCTCCTTGACAATAATCCAAGGTTTACCAACAAGTGACCCCAGGCTCCTCGACAATAATCCGAGGTTTACCGTTTGTAGTACGTTCATATCTGGCGTCTTTCCCAATGAAGGAGGATTGATCCCCTCACTGGTTTGGACACAGTCTCGTGCTTCTCCTTTAAGAGGAGCTTTCCCAGAGCATAAATGTAACAGTTGGATTTATCCTACCACAAGATGAGCTACTTGTTTGGTTTTATTGTCTTGGAGAGTTAATTACTCTCCTACTCCAAGACACTAGCCTGATCTATATTGGTGTTTCAGAGCCCTAGAAATGTAAAAATTACTAGATGAATTTTAATTAAGCGTTGTGTTATTAAGGTTGTTATTACTCAAAGGGGTAAATGGATATGAAACCAATGGTGTTATGACCCGACTCAACTGAATGCAATCGAATATGATAATGTAATCGTTTCAATTCGATGAATCCTAACTAAAGTAAGGAGAGAGTTTCCATTCACTTCCAACAATGCAAAAAATTGATCACTAAGAGAAAATATAACAAATTCTCTAATGCACTAATTTTATCAAGAAAAACTAATGTAAATCAATTTCAAACCATTTTTTTATTTTTATTTTTGTGTAAATTCAAATCAAAGAAAACTGATCTAAATCTACAATTGATTTTTCAGAATGTAAACTATGCAATTGTAATCTATGCACAATTCACTTGAAAAGTATGCAAATGTAATCTATGCACATTTTTCATTCATATTCTGAAAATGAGAATTCTAATTATGCAAATGTGATCTATGCAAGAGAATTCTCAAACACAAGATGATTCTAATGTAATCTAAGAACCAATCAAGTGCAAGTCGAGAAAATTGGGTGAGAGTTCCAAAGATCAAAAAATAAAAACACTCAAAGGCGATTAACACTCATACACAATTTAGCGCCCCCCCCCCCCGGCGAATGAGGGGGAAATTTTTTTGCAAAAACAAAAGCAAAAAGATGCAAAATTGTGAAAAGACTGAGACAAACCTCCAAGTAATGACCAAAGGAAATAAAATTAAGAATTTCTCAAAAAAGAGACTTAAAACACCCAATTGATGAAAGCTTAAAGCAAGAATGCCAATGGAATTAACCAAGGAAAGTTTCTGACAGGTAACGAGTGGATCTGGGCAGCAAAAACAAGCTATAAACAAAATCTAAAAGATAAAAAAGAAAAAATTGAAATTTTCTAGGCTTTTGACAGGGGTACGCAGGCAGCCTGTTTGCACAGGTGCGGCCACGCTCTGTGTACACAGCAAAAGTGCGCACAGGTACGCACTGTGCTTAACACAAAGGGTGCGTACTTCTAGCAAAACCAAGAAAAACTAAAATTTAATTTATCCCTAAGCTAGCCCACCCAAATACACAATCAGACAGCCAAAAACCAGAAAACAAATAACTTTTCTCAGATCAAAAGTTCATATAAAGGAAAAAACATTCACATCAATGGATTCCCCAGCGGATTCACCATTTTGTCATGCGGAAAGAGTCGTTAGTGCGGACACAACCGACCTCCCTAGAAGCAAAAGCTTTCTAGTGAGAACCAAGACAAATAAAGCTACCTTTCTCTAAACATGCATTGCAAATACAAGTAATCAGGGGATCTTTAACATACCTTTAGTCCAACGCTTTGTAGTAGTCCAGCCTCGCCGATCTGGATGAGCTCCTCCTTCTCTTCGAAACCTACATTCACTAACAAGCCAAAAGATTAAATAGCACCTGATAAACTCATAAAACAATACATATCCATCATACAGACCAAGGAGTATATGAAACAAACCATGAATAACAATCTATTGAGAAAAATAAGTTCATTTGCATTAAAAGGTAACAAAAGGAACCATTACAACCTGAGCCTTGGTGTTGTGCGAGTCCCTCCTAGGGTCCAGCAAGAGTTTTCCTTTACTTTGATCAGCTCACCCACTCTCAAATAAGGCTAGGAAAGGATGGGAATCTCTCCTCTCAAGCTTTACAAGGGAGTCCTAATTCCAGCAGCATCTACCCTTAGGAATGTTCAGCTTTCAACCTCTCCTCCCTCTGGCCCAATGCCTGTATTTATAGTGCTTTAGAGGAAGTTAATCAGGTCCACCATCAATGGGATAAGCCCCTCTTTGGATGGGATAGCTCCCCTCTTGATGGGATAAGTTCCTCTTTGGTAGGGATACATGAACCATCTGGAGGCGCTTCATACACGTCAAACAAGCTTCTAGAATACTCTACAAATGACCACAAGTAACTTTTTTGGAGTGAAACTTGCGCCTTTTGACCTTTACAGGAGTACGCACCCATTGCTTTACATACAGAGCGTACAAGTACGCAGGCATTGTGAACTTGGAGTGCGTACACACAGGTAAGGCTAAGAGAAACTACGTACCCAAAGATATATAGATTTTTAATGACTTTCTCTCTTTCTTGGAGTTTGACATGGAGAGCAGAGGTATGAGGCTTGCCAAGGAGGATAGTATGACAGTTGATGGAGCCATACTAACTGCAAATAGTCATGGTGACAAATTTTAGTGTAACAAAAAGGTTAAGGGAACTCCACACCTTCTTGCAAACTATATAGCAATCCCACACTTGTCACACTCACACCAAAACTATCTACCAAACTCAAAAGCAGCAGCAACATTGTACAACCAAAAGAACTAGCAACTAAGGAACTAGTAGATCATAGCAATGGTGAGTGATTTTATAGGAGGAGGAGCCTCCATGAAATGAGGGAGAGGGAGTTTATCCTCAAGGAAGGTAGCACAAAAGGTGGAACCACCATCCCAGAGGCGGAAAGGCGATCCAAACTGACCCAAAAACCAGCTCTAGAAACATCCAGAAGGCTGACTGTTTGAACTAATTCGCCAAATCTGGGTCATCGCAGGTCATGAACTAGGGACTCGCGACGACGTCGCAACGATACATTGCATGATAGAGAACCATCACGGATTTTAAGGGTTTACTAGGGACATTGTAGGAACTTAGTAAAAAATGGTCATTCTTCAACATTAGAGAGCATTTGCTTAATCTTCTTGCATGAGTGCGTAGATATGAACATGTTTATTTGACACATGAAATTGCAGAGGTACTGAGATGAGGACAGTGACAAATTACTGTGTAACAGTATCTAAAAAGAAAAGAAAAAGAATAAAATAATAAGGATGAAAAGAACCGCATCAAAAATAAAAAATATTTATCAAAGTGTTGCAAATTTAAGTGCCACTACTAGAAAAATAATGTGTTCTAATAAATAAAGCATGATGTTGTGTGCATTTTGTTCTGAATTCCACAACCACTAGCTTTTGTTTTGATCATATAGTGTAATCATCGTAAAAAAAAAATTAAATTATGTTGATAGGTTAGAAAAATAATTTAGCCAAACTATTTAATCTTGGCTAAAATGGTTAGGTAGGTGAATAAATTTGTTCCAATAGTGTAAACTGTATCAATGATATAAAAATAGGTTAGGATTAGATTTAATAATTCCCTTTCATAGGAAAAATAATAACGAGGGTCAGCACATTTAAATGCACCCATGGTTAGTTAGAGTGAATTTTTAGTCTAAGAAGAAAAATTTGAGTGAAAAAGGCTTAAAGAATGATGATTTAGGTGTGTTAGCCTAAGTGGGACCCCTAAATATTTATCCTAAGTCTTAAACCCATTTTGTAAAGTGCATAACTAAAATTGAAAAAGTTTAAAGTGGGCGCATCTCACTACCTACAATCACTCCTCATCTCAGATCATCGGCACTGAAGCCTTTTCAGCCCCCCTTCCCTTCCAAACTTTATCGGCGGAGGGGGGTGTCCGAAAAGTGCTCTGGCCCCCATTGCTTCCCCTACGACGTGTCATTTCCACATTCTTTAGGACCCCCCGCTCTCATACGTCACTCTATCACGCCCCTCCTCCAAAAAGGAGTTTTAACCATTGGGCCCATCTCTATGCGTATGTTTTTTATTCCTTCGCACCCTTCCCCTTCATACTTCAAAAACCACCATACCCGCTTCTAAAAAGCACCAATCCATGTCATTTAATGCCAATGTCTCCCGTGCCATCACCTCCACTTGCACATTGACATCTAGCTTATCCGTTATACATGAAAAACCCCCAAGATTACCATTTACGTTCTGCAACAGCCCCACGTGGCTAACGGACATATGATCTGTCAATATAAAACCCTAGGATCCTTATTTTGCACCATTTTTACTCTGTTCTAATTTTTTCTTACTCTCATTTCTTTGTGCATAGTAAAAGCTACTCATTGTCGACAAAGCGACCAGACTGAGTACACTCAAAGAAACTTCCTCATCATCTGCGGCCATCGGTTGACAAATTCCTGGTAATTTCATTGTTAATCCTCCATCCTTAAAATTTTAGTTCTCATAATGCCGCCTAAGAAGAAAAATATTGAGGATCCCATCAATCCCATGCTACCCTCTACACTCAACCTTGATCATATTCCCCTCCAAGATAGAGACTACAAGATTGTTGAGCCAAGGTGTGAAATATTTAACCTTTTCAAATTGCATTGTAGTCTGGAGGATGATTACATTGACCAAATTGATGACATTGGACTCTAGGAGTCTAGTTTACCCCTGTACATTTTCCTGCAAACTTACCACTTCCCTGAATTCATTCACAAGTGTCATGTTTGTTATTTTCCCAATCAGAGGGTTGTTGTAGCCCTCAATGGAGAAGTCTTATTCACCATTACCCCTGAAAGCATCAACCAAATGCTCCAAATCACTCAGAATAATTCCAACACCCCATTTTCTATATAAGCCTTGAATGACCTATATCAAAACTTAACCATGTCCAAGAGAGTGGAAATATTTGAATCTTTTTTGCTTAAAGATGCCCAATTACCCAAAAACAATCCCACTTATCTATCTTTTATATTCCCTAATAAAGCAAAGAAGATTGTCTCCATTCTTTCATGTTTATTAGGGTATAATTTAGATGAGTGGGTAGATGAGCATATGTTAGGTTTTCTGTCTATCTTTTCTACTGAAGAAAAGCCCTCCATAATTTTTAATTTCAGTCAATTTCTTGCTGATGCTATTCATCAACAATTCCTGAAGTTTTTAACTGAAGGAATGTTCAAGTATGCATCTATTTTGGTTTATATGTTCATTTTCTATCGAGAATACAAGTTTCCATTCACGCTCTAGAAGCTAGATGAAGAAGGAAATGATTAATCAGTAATTTTCTGGACTTCGTTGGTAAGGAATGATTCAAAAGAATATAGCTTCAAAGACTATATTGACCAGTTTTTTCATCCAACAATGAGTCTACTAAGCAACATAATAGAGCCTAGAATGAGTGAGAAAATTCAGAAGACCTTACACGTCAATGAGTAGGCCAAAATAGGCGACTGGTACTTGTCTTAGAATTACACTGAGATTAGAGTGTATGGGTGTGAGTTTCCACCATACAAGTTTCCCAAATACCCCCCCATGAGAGTATTTTCTCTAGAGTACATGAGGCAGATGATCAACTCAAATGAAATTCATTTTGTTTCATCCAAGAAGAAAGCTTAGTTCAAGATCAAGACAGAAATTGGACCATTTATTTGCAACAACAGGACAATAGGTGAGGAGGCAAATTTTCTATTGAAGAAAATGAAGTTTCCTTTGAGCTTCACTTGGTCTTATGACCCCTTTGGTATAATTTCTAACCTAAGGGTGGAACAAAAGACCACCCCTTATGTTCACACACAAAGGCCTGAAATTGAGAAATATATGAACCAAATTGAGTGGAAGGAGGACACTTTACAAGAAGCAGAAGAACAAATTTGACAACATCCACTTCTCAGACTCCTATCCCATAGGGAAAGACAGAGAAAATCTCAAGGGAAGAAAGTTACCCTTCAATCAGAGAAGTCTCATCCAAAGAATTTAATATTTATAGAAAGAAATCCAAAATGAGTAACAAAATAGATTTTCCAAAGGAGGGAGAATTTTCAGCCACTATAGTCCTAAAAGATCCTTTTTCTTCATTATAGACAAACATTCCAGCTACAAGGTCTGGAAAAGCATCGTCAGTTTCACAAGGAAATCCATATTCAGCTCAAACATCAGAGTTGGTTCATGGAGGCATGGAAAAGAGTATTTTTTACAAATACGAGGACATAAAGCTCAAAAATGAACTCCTCAAAGGCATCACATACAATCAATTTTTCAAACAAACTTCTTCTACTCATAGTAGACTTTTATCCTCTTTTGACATAGAGAAAGGAAGAATGCAGATGGCATTCCTTTAGGCTCAAGTCCTCCATCCAAAAGCAACAAAAGATTACAAAAAAAACTTCCTCCCAATTTGACACCAAGGATATCCATCCCATTGACCAGATGGAGATGCATAAATAAACATGACACCAGGAGATTGTAAATTTTCATTCTCAGCTTAAAATGAAAAGATCTCCTATCTGGAAAATGAAACCAGGATTAAAACATTAGAAGAACTGGTCATTAAAATAGGATATGACCCAAAGAATGTCAGAGCGGCAGAAGAAATAGTCAAAAAGAAAAATGCTGATATTGCAACTCTTAGAAAACAGTTAAAGATGATAGCCACAGAGGACCCGCAAACCAAGGAAATAGGAGAGACAGAGGCACAAAAGAAAGACATGTTGAAGCTAATCATGGAGCAAAATTCTCAAATAAGAGACATGGAAGCTGAGATGGATAAATTAATCAAGGAAAAATAGCAAAACACATAGTTAGATATAGTGCCATTAAATATTGTACCCCTATTGGGAAAATTATGTGTTATAATTCCAACTTTAAATTATCAATCTGAGACTCGTAAGCTTCGAGGCACAAGCATGGGTAATGAAATATTAGAGCATCTAGCCTAAATTAGAGTGCAAAATCAATTTATTGTTTTACTGCTATAAAAGAACACCAATTAATGCTGTAAAAGAAATTCTTAAAAGAACACACCATACACTTGCTCAAAAAGATCACCTATGATAGAAATTATAACTTGAAAGATCTATTAAAAGAAACTCATTTCAACTTAATCTATGAAAAAACTTCAATTCAAGACTCCTAATCTAAATGAAATAAATCATTTGAAAGAAATCTTACTCTTCATAATCAAGAAATTCATAATCGAAACTCAAAAGTAAATTAAAGCCAAATCAATCTTCATTAAAGTGATATCTCTACTTGCACAATTGAATTGACACGTGGACTTTCTCTTACAAAGAAATGATTATACTATGAAAAACAAGAAGACTTCTAATTGAATGAAGTCTAGAATTTTTAATTTCAAATCTACAAGACAGAGTTTTAAGTACAGAATGATGTTAGATTTCACACAAAAAATTTCTCGATGAAAGTCACACTTTGAATGTAAATCCTCTGATCTAGATTAGCTAAAGGACTTGTTTCTAGTTGTGGTGGGCCCTTGGCACTCTTGGAGAAAGCCTAAACTAACTTGGAAGTTTGGAAACTGTGCACATTTTGAGTAGGTTTTTTAATGAGCTCCTAGGGACCCACATGTGCGACCTGGTTGCAATCCAACATGTGGAAAGGTATTTAAACATTATTTTGGATAATAACCTCCCTCAATTTTCCCCAAAAGCATGCCGAAATGTCAAAACCCCAAATTGAATATTCCCGTACTCTACTTGTACCAACTAGTTCAAGTGACTTGTGAAGAATTTCGGCAATGGAGCCTTGTGACAAAGGAACTTAGAAAAGATTTCATTGTTAAATCATGGAAAAATCATCTCTAATCATAAAAATATAAGAAGAATAATGATAATCAACCATGAGGCATAAGATGTGAATTGGCAACAAGTGATGGAATTATGGTGTGAAATGAGTGTAATAGTACATGAATATAGATTATGAATGGTGGTATTGAATGATGAAAACATGGGCATATTTGAGGCTTGACAATCCTTTGCAACCACACCTACATTAGGAACTTCTATATCAATGACCACTTAAGAACAGACTATAGATGCTGCAGGAAAATTGGAAAAAGAAATGGAAGGGATGTCTCTACAAGGTGAAGAGATCAAGAGATTACAAGGACATATAAAGATCTTGCAGGAGCAGAAAGAAAGAAGTGAACCTTCACACCCAGCTGAAGTAGAAGAATCTCATAGACTAGCACAGAGGTTGCAACAGTTAGAGCAGCAAGCTTCCATTGGTCATACCTTAGCTCAAGCTAAGGAGAGAATATGGATAGATATCCATAATTCCATGAATGAAATTTGGCCTTCTATGCAGATTATTTTTTAGTAGAATGAATTAATACAGAAATCTAAAGAAGCCATTGAGGAGATCAAAAAATAACTAGGTGACAAACCTAATGATTCCACAACCCTCATTATATTTCTAAATTCTGAAAACAAGTATGAGTTGGAAGAATTAGGGATAGAAGACAGGACTGAAACAATTTTGGAAGTCAAGAAAGTGTTGACTAAAAGAAACCTTTTGTTGCAACTGGAAGAGAAGTGTCAAAGTCTGGAAATCGGTGTTCAAATATTCTTCAGTAAATTTGAAGTGTTGAGTAAGAAAAGGCTTATTCTTAATGACCAATTGATCACTCTAGATGATTATAACAAAAGATTGGTAGATACAGCAAAGGATAACTCCAAATTTTTAGGTATAAAGGAAAAAATTATAGGCAAACCTTTCTTGGAGACCTTAGAGAATGATTTGAAAATATCAAGCATGATGTCAAACATTTGTTTATCATTAAACCCACCTTTACCAAGTACACTGAATTAGATGAGGTTTACAGAAGATTACTCAAAATGTCAATTCCAAAAGAAGAATGGTGGGAGGAATTATGAGAGTTACTTGAGTAAAAAGTGACTCTATCTTCAGCAACAGAATAATCATCACAGCAAGAGTTAGAGGGATAGATTAGCAACAACTTCCTCCATAATAGGGCCAACATTCGAATTGTTCCAACAATGTATTATTTTTTGTAGCCAGAAATGTAATTTTGTTTTAGAATGCCTAAAATACTTCCTGAGTTGTTATGCCAAGATTTTTGTAAATAATATTATAAATACTTTAGTTTTTGAAGTAATAAGGGTTGGGACTTAGATTAATAAAGATTACCATTATTATAAGGTTGATCATTGGATTTAATGGTCATTTTCATTAATAAAAGCAAGTTGTTTTAGGATTTCTGTGGCATATCTATGTGGTGAAGTGCTTCTTACTTTAATTCATTTTTTCTCTTTGTTTTTCATATGTATTCAAGTCTTTGTCGTCTTTAAGAAAATTTAGTTCAAAATTTGTTTCAAAGAACTATGTTCTGGCTTAAAGAAAAATCAATGTTTTCTTCTGAAGTTTAAATATAGAATTCTTAATTTCTCTATATTTAAAGTGAATCTTAAATTTTTCTTCCTTCTCCATCTCATAAACTACAAGGATCCAGTAGTATGCCTACCTTGCCCTGTTGCACTCAAGATTGATTATTTCTACATTTTGTCATCTTAAACCCTTGTGACTCCATTGCCCAGTGGTATTTCCTTATTGTTCCAACCAAACCAATTTAAAAATAAAACTTTGAAGTTTCATAACTAGCCTAATATCCTAACCAAACAAATCTAAATCTGAAAGAGAGATCCATCTCTGAGTTTAGAAGGGTTAGCTTCTAAACTTAAAAGTTGTTTTATGGTTATCTTTGTATTTTCTTCACAACCTCGAAAATTACACAGTGATAACAACTCCCTCATCAATTATTGTATGGAAAACTCTTTTAGTTTTAAAAAAACTGGAATTTGAAATTCCATTTGATGTGGGAGTAGAGGTATATGACTTTCAAGATCAAAGACTATGAGGATAGAATCATGTGGATGAATCACACGAATGGCTAAAAATAGTAATTTATGCTAAGTTGGTCACATTTGAAGAACTTTGATAGCTAGTATTGTTGAAGGAGATTGAGCCAAGACATCAACAATGTTATAATTTTGAGTCGCTCTCGCATGTGGATTAAAAGATGACTTTCGAATAACATCTTTATGAGGAGGAAATATTACTATGTCAAATGTTGATTTCTCAATCTTTAAAGGTTTAAAAGGAAGTGGAACTGATGTGGAAGGTTGATTGGTATCATTTTCATTCAAAGGGGTTTTAGACCCATAATATTTAGAATTTTTTGCTACCGAAACATGAGAGGATATCTTCATGATATCTGTAGATGTGGATGAAGAAGATGAATTTTGAGCAACCATTTTATTGTCCTCACAAGGAAAATGATCTTTTAAGATAGTAGGTGTAGAGTAACCTTTGAGGAATTTATTAACCTCTGCATGATGTGGGCATTCCTTAGAATAATGGTCATCATTACAAATCAAACAAGGATACTGAGGTTTCCTTTTCTTTTCAGAAGGTTCATTTTCGTTGGTTTTTCCTTTTGAGGGGAATTTTTTCCCCTTTTTCTTACTTCGAGGTTGTTTGAGTCTTACTAGTAGATGATTCCATTGTGTTAACCTGGGAAGTAATTTTGGGAGTAGTATTTTCAATGGGTGAATTTTGTGTAGCCATAGTAGAAATAGTTTTAAAATTACTCTTATATTGTTTACTTTTCAACTGTTGGTTAACAAAACCAATTACACCATTGTAGGTGTGAGATCAGTAGGAGCTAGAGCCGATTGAGTTGTGTTGGATGTCTGAGGTGAATTTGGAGTATTCTTGTACAAGGTGCCAGAGTACGAATAGACAAGGTCTAAGTATTGGGCACAAGCAATCACTTTCTATTTCATAAAAACTCCTCCCTTGGAAACATGTTATGTTATATCAGGAAGTAAATATTTAACAAGCCATTTAGCTAACAACTAGTCTAGAATGTAGACTTTGACTAAATGATGTCTACATCTCCACTCATGTACATGATCTGAGATATGGGTGGAATCAGATTGTTTTAATAGAGTCAAAATCTCAGTAACATATTCATATCAAATAGGTAACTGAAAATGCATTAAAAATGTTGTTGCTAAGGAGTTGAAATTGTGGAAAGAGGCACGTGGTAACTCAATGTACCATTTCATTGTTGGACCTGTTAAAGTCCACTGGAAAAGTCATAACCTAATGAAATCATAATTTAATGAATTTTAAGAACACTATAGGTGATAATTCATTACATGATTTAACATATCCTCTCCAGGATTACCATCAAATTTAATTATGTCACTTGGTAATTTAGCAGGAATCACTGACCAAAAAGGATAATGGTAAATTGGATCATTCATTAGTCGGGATAGATCTGGTAAATCTAACCTCACAATGAAACTAATTTTTAGTTAAAGTCTTTTTGAGAATACGGATACCCTTGAGGATTTATTCCAACCGCTAGACGAGGATATCCTGGAACAAATTTTGCAGTTGGAAATTTTATTCCTCTAGGATAACTAGGGTAAATCATACTAGGTTGAGTTTGAAATGAAAGTTCTTGAAAAGTTTGACTAGGATATATTTGACTTTGAAAAGGCTAACACTGATATGATTTGTTGGGTGTGTGTTATATTCTTTCCATGACTAGTTGCACATGTGAGTGGTCATTGGGGGGCGATATTAGCTGGGCGGGCATACCTATGGTTTCGTGCATGGGTTTTGCACATAGTTTTGGGCATGATAGTTTTTTTCCCATGGTATTTTATAGATCCAACCAAGGGATCTATGATTATGTTCTAATCCAGGGTTAATGGATTGAGGTCTATGAATGCTTCAGCATGTATATTTATGTATTGTAACATTGAAAGAAAAATAATTAAAAATCAATATCGTAGTCCTGGTGTTGGGATCCAAGGGAAATATATGTTTATTTATTTTATATTCTCATTTATCTTTTTAGAATTCATCTACAGGTAATTTCTTTACAAGGTTAAAAACTACATTTGGTTTCAAAGATGTTTCCTCTTCAAGGGGACACCTTTTCAACTGAGGGGTTTTACTCGAGTTTGTGGTACACCTTGTTCAGTGGGAGATCTATGAGATTCCATTCTTGCATTGAAAGAAGATGGTGATCAGTGGAAAGATATAGATCGAGAAATTTAATGGTCAGAGTTTTGGTGGAAACTCAGGATGGAGGATCTGCTGGTGGATAAAGATCAGTGGATCGCAATAGATTCAGGTACTAAACCAATGCCAATGCCAATTGAAGACTGGGAAAATTTTAATCAGAAAGAAAAGAGCACAATACGGGTGTGAATCTCAGATTCAATATTGTTGAAAGTATCAAGGGAAGCTACGAGAAAGGCTTTGTGGGACAAGGTAGGAATTTTGTACCAATCTAAGTCTCTAGTGCATTGTTCCTATAGAAAAAGTTGTATAACCTAAGGATGAAGGATAGAGACTTGGTGACCTATCATGTTAATGCCTTTAATACTGTGGTAAGCCATTTTCTATCTATTGATATTAAAATTTCAGATGAAGATAAGTGCATCATTTTTTGTTTTCTCTACCATATTCAAGAGATAGTCTGGTTGTTGCAATGGGTAGAAATACAACTACCTTGAAGTTTGATGAAATAGTCTCATCCTTGCTATCAGAGGGGATGAGACAGAAAAATATGGAGAGGTAGAAAGAAGATGCCTTGTATGTACGAGGGTGGTCCCAAAATAGAAACAAAAATAAGTCCTCGAGTGGGAGATCTAAATCTCCAGGAGAACCTGTAAAGGTGTTCTAGAAATGTGGAAGGGAACGACACTTCAAAAAGGATTGTAGATCTAAAGATCTTGAGAAAGGAAAGGGATCTGATGATGCTCCTTCTGCAGAGGTGAAAACCACCTTAGATGAAAGTGGGGATGTGTACTTGGCTTCTTCTTCAAGTACACATGTAGATCATGAGGGAGGGTTGAATTAGTCAAGTGCATCCTTTAACTTCACTCCCCATAGGGAGTGGTTTTGCGAGTATGAGAAATATGATGGTGGTGATTTCTTCCTAGAGGATGATAGTAAGAATAGAATTTCCAGACACAGAATTGTCAAGCTGAAGTTGCAAGTTGGAAGGACACTTCCAGGTGTTTTTCATATTCCTACATTGGCTAGAAATCTCATTTCTATAAGCAAGATGGATGATGCAAGTGTAAAAATAGTGTTCGAGAAAGATACCTGCAAGATGGTTCTGAGAGCATTGGGATTGATGTAAGTTCATATTGGAACTTTGTACAAGCTTATGGGTAGTATTGTTATTTATGGCTTCAACAGTTCTATGGTTCATGAAAGTGGAGCAGAAAATCTAGTGGTCTATGAAGAAAAGATCATGCTATGGCATCGACATCTTGGACATATTGGAGAGAAGAGCCTTCGAGTAATTCATGGTAATGGTATGGTAGAAGGTATGTCTAATTTCTCTTTGGATTTCGATTTCTGTGAACATTGTGTGTATTGGAAGAAAAATCGGGTGAGTTTCCCCTTTGGTGCTAAGAGTGTGAAAGGGCTATTAGAGCTTGTGCACAGTGATGTGTTTGGACCTATGTCAGTTCATCACTGGGTAATTCTGTGTACTATGTATTATTTATATATGACTTCTCAAGGAATACATGGATATATTTCCTTAGGAAGAAATATAAATTCTTTGATAGGTTTATATAATCTAAGGCTCTAATGGAAAACCAGACAGAGAAGAAGATAAAGGTGTTGAGGACAGATAATGGTGGAGCTTTCTACAAGAAGGAATTTGAAGAGTTTTGTAAGAAGTGTGGTATAGATGAAAAAATACTACTCCATACACACCTCAAAAAAATGGATTTGCAAAAGGAATGAATAGGACGTTGATGGAAAATCCAAGAAGCATGCTCAGTGGTGTTGGGTTAAGACATGAATTTCAAGGAGAGGCAATGGAGACTACATGCTACCTGATTAATAGATCACCTTCATCAGCGTTGGAGGATAAGTCTCCACTTGATGTATGGACTTGTAAAAAACCCTCTCTTTCACATCTAAGGGTATTTGGATGTCATGCATATGTACGTGTTCCAAAGGAGAAGAGATCCAAGTTGGATAGTAAATATGAAAGATGCATCTTTATTTGGTATAAGGATGGTTTAAAAGGTTATAATATTTGGAACCCAAAAACAAGGAAGGTTGTGTATAACCAAGATGTGGTATTTAGAGAGGTGAGAGATGTTATTAAACATGAGTTCCTACGAAAGGAACCTGAGAAGATAGAGTTTGAGCTAAAAGAGGAAGAATCAGACTTTACAATAGAACATGAATTAGAAGATGAAGAGCCACAAATGACAGCTAAGAGAAGATCAGTTCGAGAAAGAAGGCAGCCAAAAAGGTATAGTCCATATTCTTTTTGTTCAATTTTTTCTTCATTTATTAGTGATGATGATCCCATAACTGTTAGGGAGGCAATAGGTTTAGACAATGGAAAACTTTTGAGAGAGGCCATGGTTCACGAAATGAAATATTTTTACAAAGGCGATGCTTGGTATCTGATGGAGTTTCTAGGTGGAAGGAAACACATTGGAAGAAAATGGGTGTTTAACAGGAATATGGATGTAGAAGGAAATGTCGAGAAATACAAAACTTGGTTGGTAGAAAAATGTTATTTCCAGGTGTTGGGAATTCATTTTGGTGATATTTTTTCTCCTGTTTCCAAGGTAGCTTCTATTAGATTACTTCTATCTATTTTTTTTGCTTTTGATTTTGATGTAGAATATATGGATATGAAGACAACATTTCTTCACGGGGATCTGGAAGAAGAGATCTACATGAAGCAACCTTAAGGTTTTGTGATGAAGGGAAAGAAAGAACTGGTATGCAGGTTAAAAAAAGTATTTCTATGGGTTAAAATAGTCACCAAGGATGTGGTATCAGAAATTTGATACATTTATATGGGGACTTGGCTTCAACAGAAGTAAAGTGGATCACTTTGTGTATTTCAAATTAATTGGTGACTATGTTATTTATCTGGTCTTGTATGTGGATTATATGTTTGTTATTGGAAATGACAAAGAAATTATCTAGGCTTTTAAGACCCAATTGTCCTCCAAATTCGACATGAAGGATCTTGGTGCTGCAAACTATATTTTGGGCATGGAAACTAAATGATATTGGGCAAAGAGGAAGCCCTGGTTAAACCATAGGAAGTATGTCGAGATAATATTGTAGAGTTTTAATATGAAGGACAGTAAATCGGTGAAGGTTCCTATTTCTATAGGTGTAAATTTATATGTTGAACAGTGTCCCAATACACAAGAAGAGGACGAGGACATGTACAATGTTCCATATGAAAGTGCAGTCGGTAGCGTGATGTATGCAATGGTCTATGCTAGGCTAGACATTGCACATGCAATGGAAGAATTGAGCAAGTTTATGCCAAAACTAGGGAAGGAGCATTGGACAGTAGTGAAGAAAATTTTTAGGTATTTGCATGGCACTAGTGATTATGGTTTGTGCTACCAATTGAGACTAGGATTGGACAGAGTTTTGGGATATTTTTGGCTTTGTTGATGCAGACTGGGTTGGAGAACTTGATCGAAGAAGATATACAAGTGGGTGTGTTCTTAACCTATTGAGAAGTGTAGTCAATTGGATGAGAAAAAGACAGTCTGTAGTGTCTCTTTCAACTAAAAAGGTTGAATACATGGCAACTACTCATGCAAGAAAGGAATAAGATTGGTTTCATAGATTGTGTTCAAGTATGGGGTTGCTACAACTAGTTATAAGGATATACTATGATAGCCAAAGTGCAATTTTATTGGCAAATAACCCTGCTTATCATTCAATGGAAAAGCACATTGATGTTCAATATCACTTTGTGATGGATATGGTTGAGGGAAAAAAGGTGTTGTTGGAAAAGGTGGAAACTTTGAAGAATTTTGTAGATGTATTGATGAAGTATGTGAGCACTGAGAAATTTTATTGGTGTAGAGAAAAAATGGGCATTACAGGGTTGGACCAACGACTAAGCTTTCCTGTGACCCCCAGTGTGGAAAAGAAAAAAGCAAGTGGGAGAAGGTTGGGTGTGTGTTATATTCTTTCCATGACTAATCGCATGTGTGGGGGGGTCACAAGGGGGGAGATATTAGGTGGTCTGACCTACCTATGGTTTTGAAAATGGGTTTCGCACATGGTTTTGGGCATGATAGTTTTTCACCCATGGTATTTTGTATATCCCACCAAGGGAACTATGGTTATGTTCTACTCCAGGGTTAATGTGTTATGCAAAAAACTCACAAAATAGAAGAAAATATAGATCAACGACTTCAAAATCAGCCTCTTCAAGGGGGAAACCTCCTTTACATTACACAAATGAATAATTCTTTGATGATACAAATGATAAGACATTCTTGCTATATATAGGAGTCTAAGGGGTCATAATATAATCAGAGCCGACATAACAATAATAATGTAAGGGAACAACAATAACAATAGTGGGCTTCTAAGGGACACAATAATAACAATATGTGGACAACATGGGAAAAACACTAACAATAAGGGATACAATGACAATACTAATAAGGGAATACACTAGTATTACAGGGACCTAACATGCCCCTCTCCTTCAGAAAAGTGTTGTCCTCAATGCTTGAGTAGTTCTGGATGCTTATGTATAAAATTATCATCCTCCCATGTGGAATCATGAGTAGGTAAGTTCTTGTTTCTCTTACTTCTTTAGGTTCTAATATGATTTTTCCTTCCCTGTCAAGTTCTAGCAATATTGTTTGAACTGGGAACAGTCGGGAATCTACAGGAAGCTCCAATTTGTAGGCCATAGTACCAATATTTTGCAACACCTTATACAGACCATAATACTTTGGTGATAATTTCTTATCCTTCTTGGCTTGCTTGAGGGACATTTGTTTGTATGGTTGTAGCTGTAGAAATACCCAGTGACCTACATCAAAACTTCTTTCATTGCAATGTTGGTATGCATGTTCTTTCATTCTATTTTGCACCAAAGTGAGGTTATCCTTTAAGCATTGGAGAACTTGTTGTTCATGATCGATGTGATCTTCCACTGCTTGAACCTTCTTTAAGGATGAAACATGGAAAATTGGGTGTGCTCATGAATCTACAAGAACCTCCAATTTTTAGGCCATAGTACCAATATTTTGCAACACCTTGTACGAACCATAATACTTTGGTGATCATTTTTTATCCTTCTTAGCTTTCTTAAGGGACATTTGTCTGTATGGTTGTAACCGTAGAAATACCCAGTGACCTACATCAAAACTTCTTTCATTGCGATGTTGGTATGCCTGTTTTTTCATTCTATTTTGTGCTAAAGTGAGGTTATCCTTTAAGCATTGGAGAACTTATTGTTGATGATAGATGTTATCTTTCACTGCCTGAACCTTAGAATTTTATCTTAAATATGATGTGATGATATCCATAAAGTGCCATAAATGGGGTCTTTTTTCTGCAGTATGGAAAGAAGTGTTATCCCACCATTCAACCAGAGGCAACCATTTGACCCATTGTGTCTATTTATCATATACAAAGCAACGAAGATATCCTTCCAAACTTTTGTTTACTATCTTGGTTTTCCCATCAGATTGAGGGTGATAAGATGATCTATGAGCTAATTGAGTACCTAGACAAGAAAATAATTATGTGCAAAAATTTCCAGTGAAAATGGGATCTTTGTCGCTTACAATAATGGTTGGGTTTCCATGTAGCTTTTGAATTGTTTCCATAAATGCAGGAGAAACTGTACTTTATTTAAATGGATGAGATAATGAACAAAATTATGTATACTTGGTAAGTCTATCAACTACTACCATGATGAGACTCTTTCCTTCAGACTTGGGTAAACCTGTGATAAAATCGATTGAAACCTCCTCCCAACGTTGACTTGGAATGTATAAAGGTTGTAATAGACCTGGGGTCTTAATTGTTTCAAAATTATTTTGTTGGAAAACCAAACATTCCACCGTAAACTTTTGAATATCAGATTTAAGGTCATCCCAAAAAAATTCCTTCTTAACCCTATGGTAAGTTTTTTAAAATCTTGAGTCCCCTCCTAAGGGAGAGGTGTTCAATTCCATAAGAATATTTTGTTTGACTTGAGAATTATTATAGAGGTATAAGCAATCTTTGTACCATAAAAAACATTTTTTCCATCTAAATGTATTAGATGTACTAGGATCTTGTTGTAACTTTAAATGAGTTCCCACACTTCTTCGACATTCTTCCATTCATCCCTTTCTTTATTTATCCAATCTAGTTGGATAATAGAAATGGCACAAAGAAATGCTTCCACATCCTCATCCTTTCTTGGGAGTGCATCTACAACAAAATTTTTCTTTCCTTTTTTATAGATGATTTCAAAGTCATGAATGCTTCAATATGTTTATATATGTATTGTAACATTGAAAGGAGAATAATGAAAAAATAATTTAGTAGTCCTAGTTTTGGGATCAAGGGGGAATCTCTATGTATTTGTTTTATATTCTCGTCATTGTTTATTTTCTGTTTTTAAAATTCATCTACAGGTAATTTTTGTACATGGTTAAAACCTACATGATTGACCCTACACCATTTGACCGTGCCCTTCAAAGGGTTTAATTGTGTAAGGTTGACCTTCAAATGGTTGTCTTGGATAAGGTTGACCTGGATATGGTATTTTAATTGTTCCTACACTAGGTTAACCAATATGTATCTTTTTTTAGACTAGAAAGTTGGACCAATAAAAGATTGAGGTATAGTTTGACTAGTTTAATAAGCAACTACTTGAGGCATGGTCTGTGTAGTTTGTTGAACGGATATTTGAGGTGTTCATTACACAGTCATTTGTGGCATATATTGAAGAGATGTTTGATGTTCACTTAGAATCAGTTGTTTAACAATTATGTACATAGTAGGTTGAATATATGTTTGAGGAATATTCTAGACAGTTTGTTGAATAGATACTTGAGGAGTATTTTTTACAAGTTAATGAACAAGTGTCTCTGATATAGTTGTTCCAATAACTTGGACAAGTTGATAAACATGCACTTGTGGAGAAACTTGAACAAGTTGTGAACATAAGGAGGGTTCCAAGTAGTACTCCCCTTTCCTAGAAATAGAGTACCAATCAAGGGTTGAGATATAACATATTGACTTGGATCGACCTGAGGTATCTGATAAGGTTTGTACAAGTTCCAGTAGTAGACGGCCCTAAAAAAGAAGAATAAATTCCTCTGGGAGGTTGTCCTCTAGGAGGAACATAGGACAATTTCCCCCAAGTTGGATAGTAAATCCTAGTTGGAGTCAATTGAGGCATACATGTGTTACGAGATAAAATATTAATGTATTATTCTAATTCCAAGGGTGTTTTAGGCATGGAAGTCATGTCCTGAGAAGTAATTTCTACATTCGTAGTAGATAAACCAAATCAGATTATAGAAAACCAAGTATAAACTTGAGAAGAAGGAGTGGCTCCTGAAAATTTTCTAATGAGTGATTAATACCCAACGAGAATTAAAGGTCCACCATATAGGAATGATGCCACAGATCCTCTAAATATAGAATCCATAGCAGGATGGCTAGGTGGTCTACTCATCTCAAAAGTCATGGTTGTAGTTACATGATAAGCTTTTGATGTGATTCGCCTAGGTGTAAAATCCAGTGGACTATGTAAACAAGGAATAACTCGATCTAAAAAATTTAATGGAGTTGAATACTAAGGATTTGGTTGAAAAGGTTCAAAAGGAAGAGATTAAACAATTAACAGATTACCAGTAGTAAGAAGAGGATATTCAATATTTTCATCTTCTCCTCTAGTAATATATTCAATGCTTAGAAGGTCAGGAGATAGAGCAGTTGTAATAGTAGCACTTTTAGATTAAACCGGTAGAAGGATAGTAGATGTGGTAGTTGAAGGTGACTCAGGTTCATAAATTTTGAATTCGGGTTCTTCAATGTTTGGTTTGGTAAATTATGTTTCTAAATTTCTAATGTTATCTGATTTACCCTGAATGATATCAAGTTCTAAGGTTTCAGTAACTTCAAGTTCATATTGAAGTATCTCTGATTCTGTCATTTCTTGTTGAGTTACTTCATACTCTGTAATTTCAAGTTTTGCAACACCATATGTTTCAGGTTAGTTTGATGTTCCAGATTTCGTTGATTTTATTTTCTTTACTTTGATTCGTTCCAATTTACTAGGTGTGTATTCATGGGGTAAACCCTACATTCTACGTGAATTTCTTGGTAATTATGCCATAATGAATTTTATTAAAGATCTTTTCCAAATTTTAATCAACCAAAATAATAAAAAAATGGTAACTAGGTATAGAAGGATTACCAAGCCTCTATGAATTGCAGAATATTGTTTCCATTACGCGTAGGAAATCTCGTCAAATGTTGTGTTCGGTGTATCACAGATGATAAGTCAGAAGACTTGGTTAACTATGGATGGTATGCAACCTAGAGGGTATCTTTCGATATACCCAAGGTTATGTGGAAACTCTGTACATATTAATGTTTTCTAGTGTGTCATGTACGATAGGAATACTTCTAATATAGTTTTCATATGTGGAGCGCCATATACTATATACTTACGTACATTGAATACTAACTACCTGCAGAATGTAATGAAGATAATTAACAACAACACCTATGTTTATAGATGTCAGAATACGTCTTCTAACCTAGAACTACACTAATGTTTGGTTGATTTCATTTTTTATTGATTTTAAATCTTATCTTCTCATTCAATTTGATTTTATATTGTGTAATCTAAATGATATAAAGGTTTCAACTCCAATCTAATACAACAAGGATGTGAAAATGAATTCTTTACTTCGATGAAATTATATCTATGGGAATGAGGAAGTTCTTTGGATATTCCAAAAAAATGCAAAAACTCGACATTGACCATATTTATTTTCACCAAATATAGAAATTTTACTTTCATATTTTAACTCATCATATAACGCAACAATTACAAAAAGTTCTTTTCAATCACAAAAACTCTAAACTTAAAAATAATAAAGAGAAAGCCAACAAACACTTAAAAACAATAATCTCAAATTGATGTAATGAATACCAAATCACTGTAAGTAAAATTCCATGTTGTTTTATAAAAAAGGAATAATCATTATTCTTTTCAATTCACCAAAAAAAAAATCAACTGTGAATCAAAAGTGGTCACTTTGAAAAAATATAAATTTTCACATATGTTAATTATTCTTTGTAATTAGGTATACACACATATTTAACATGACCTATTGAGAGAAGAAAGACAGACTAACACTAACCAGCAATGACCAACCTTTATTTTGATAAATCAAGAGATCAAACTCTAAACCCTAGTTTGCAAAAATGAATAATTTTTCAAAATGATGATCCAAAACATCAAATCAAAATACAATTGACTTTTCAAAATGTAAACAAAACCAAGAAATCATAACAAGAAAAAAAATTCAGACCCAAATGGAAAAAACCCCTTTTTTTTCAAAATTTCTAAGTGTGTTGCAGGTAAGATATTAATACCAGTACAGTGTCGCATTGTTGCTAATAGTAAGAGACATTTCTGCTAAATAACAGATTGTGACACCAAAGAAAAATAAAGAAAAATGAAAATCATAGCCTCAAATCCAAAAAATCAACTTTTCAAACATCTGAATAGAGTCAATCAAGGTAGTGGAATACAATTAGAGAACATAGGAAGGCATATGGAATGAAAAAATTGTTCCCCAATATAGTCACAAACTTTTAGGCAGAAAAATCTCATATTGCGGACAAGACAACATCTCCCTACGCTTAATGACTAAATCTTGTAAAAAATAAACAAACTAGTAAATCATTCTCTAGGTCCATTTCTATTGAATCATAAGCAGGAGTAATGGAATATGAAATCCATACCTTTCAAACAAAATTCCTGATGAAGATCCTTGATATGTTTTGATGCAAATTCCCAATGCTCAGAATTTAGTCCTGCAAACACAATAACAAGAAAAGGATCAAAGGCATATGATATGTAAACGATTCAATACAAGCTATACTAGTGATCAAGGAGACTAGTACCTAATATCATAAACAATTGACAATGAATGTAAACATCCAATATATCAGATCCAATGAAAAATATAGTGAGAAAGAAATACTCTTTTGTATTATAATTGAATAAAAAGGAGAGATACAAACTAGCCTTGATGTTGTAAATTCTCCTTCCTATAGTCTCCAATCCTCCCTTAAGTGACAATTTTCCAGCCTCAAATTGACAGTATAAGTTTACATCAAAATTCAACCCCTTCTCCTCTATTTTGTAGTGAATTTATAAGACAAGAGGAGACAGTTAGAGATCATGTTTCTAAGGATTAGATCCACAAATACAGGGATTAGGGTTCCATAATGAAAGGGAATATATCCATGAACCATGGGATGAGGCCCAAAAAGGTAAGGGCTCAAGTAATTCTTGTTGATATAATATTCCCCAACAAGGCTTCTAGAAAATTCTTTTTCTTTTTACATACGTTAAAAGGTTCTGGAACTTTTTAAGGGAAGACATATTACAATATTACGCATGGTACAATGACTAGAACTGTGTTTGCACATATAATTTCTAGGAAAAGTGTGACGATGCTTGAAATTAGATTTTTAAGCAATGTAATCCAACATTCTTATTGTTTTCATAATGGTTTTTATTTCAACATTATAGGGAATCTATTGCAAGATTTCATTGGATAGTGATAATTCTGAATTTGTGGTCATTTACCTAATGGTGAAAAAATGATGTGTAACACTGACAACCACCCCAAGTGGTCAATCCCTTAGATAGAACTTATTTTATCTATCTTAACTCCACACTTTCACCCATAACACAACATCCATGTGGTCGGGAGGCTATAATCACACTCACAAGCCTATATCCATGTGATTATGACCTAAAATCCCTAGTTTTATGTATGCAGTGACGACATCTGTGGCACTTTTTCAAGCTAGCCTCCAAACCACTTCCCATAACTATCTAGAATTTTCCAGACACATAAATACAATGATAAAAATGCCAACCATTCCAAACTTGAGCAAGATCTTGACCTAGACATGCATAATACATGATAGACATTTTGTAAAACATATGATGAACATGGAATCTACAGATCATGAATGTGTATATGATCATCAACTTCTAAAATTTATCTAAGAATCATCAAAAAGGCTCAATTCCCTCTCAAGCTTGCTACTACAACACTTTTTAGCCCATGCATTCATCAACCATTCAATAAAATTTCAAATATGAACAAGAGCCATAGTTAGAGGACATCATAGAACCATGCATATAAGTCACATTTAATTAGAATGGAATCCATGAAAAATTAGCCATAAAATCCAAATAATAACAAGTACTTGCGCTCATTAATTACATTATAATAATGGCTCATATTAACCTATGTACAATTCAGCAAAGTGACTAACTTCCACGTACCACCCGACCATAGATTGGGTTGAACCAAATCTCTCTCTTAGCCAATCACCCATGTCCCATATTCCATGAATGAACTTGGGATATCATGAGATAAATGAATACATAGTCAACCAAGGACTCGAAAGGTTAAACTGCCTTCAAACTCAAGCTACCATGATCTCACCTGAACTGGTCCTGAGATCACAAAACCAAACCAAGCTTGTATGCCTCCCGATTCCTTCACCCTACCTTGATGATTTTTACTATCTCCACCGACTTGTCGAGGGCTGCCTAGATGAAACCATCTCCACCCCTAACCCTTGGTACTTTCTTGAGTTCACCTCACCTGGTTCCAAAACCCTCTGAAAATCCAAAACTCAACCAAGAACGAATCACATCACACCATGGCTATCTAGGAAATACAAAGGCAGGGGTGAAACCACTTTCAGTCCAGGAAAATCACATGCCAATGATAACAAATGAACCAAATAATCAAATGCATGTACCATGCATTCACATCCCAAAAAGGAAATTACACATGTAATTGGTTACCCGCAAGATCTTCTTGTTGTAGTTGTTGATCCAAGTTTTTCCTTGCACTCCCTTTCTTTCCTTAGCTTGTCCTTTGTCTTCCTTTGCTTTCTCTCTCTCTCTCTCTCTCTCTCTAAAAATGATACAATCTAAAACTAACAAAAAATATGTCAACTATTTCTCTGATGCCTTTTTATCATTCAGGTCTCCTTTTTTCCTCATTTCCCTTTATTTTCTCTCTAATTTCCCTTGCATGCATATTTGTGTCTCTTTACCTTCCTTTTCTCCTATTTTCCTTTATTTCTCATAATTAAATTCCAATTATTGCCTCTTTGCATTTGCCAATTTACATAACCATTAATAAACCTCAAATGATGCCCACTATCATGTTTTCCCACCATTCAACATGGAATATGTGTCCCATGACCTTGGTCTTGTTTTATTTACATGGAAAATTAACTAAGGGTTGTTACAATGATCCATTTGTAAATGAAGCACTATGAAATATAAAGGATAAAATATTTGCACTAAGACCAAGGATTGTGTTAAGGGAGGTATAACTTTTCACATTTCATGAGTAGTTCAGACTACTGAGAAATTGATAAATTGTTATGTCATTGTAGAAGAGATCGATGATGATGAAGATCATAGAGATTTACATATTTTGGAGCCCAAAGGAGAACAAAAAGTAATTGGGCCACAACTAAACTCCACTACATTAGACTACACTAAACCAATTAAAACATACAAAGTGAATATTAACACAAAATAAAACCCTAAGTTCATAGTGATTAGAGACTATTAATACATGGAAACTGTCGAAAATAAATTCAAATTACCACATGGATACCAAGATTTATTTCCTAAAACTTTGCATAGATGAAGGGCATAGTAAGCGAGTTAGGGGAGATGAAGATTACGTTGAATCTAGGAGCTAAGACAGTATGGTCTAGATCCTACTTCCTCAATCCCATATATGAACACAAATACATATAAGGGCTCAAGAATATGTTGAAGGTAGGCATATAGAACCTGTTGAGGAGTCTAAGTGGGTCAATCTAATAATCGTACAATTGAATAAGACAGGTGAGATCTAGATTTGTGTAGCTATGAGGAAATTGCAATATGCTTCTGTAACATACCCCCTACCACCCATAGTCCCCACTATGGTAGAAAGAGACAATTCCTAAGTTCACTTGACTTCCAAAGTTCCAGTTATGGAGATGGGGTCTAATTTTTTTTTATCCTTTCCATCTTCCTGAAAAATTAAAATGGATAACATCGTTGTTTTCATCTCCTCAAGTCCTTTCCAATGATCTAAATGTTTCTTCAAACTAATGCCTGAATCAAAGATATAGGCTTTTAAATATTTGGCCTATTAGCTTCTACTGATTCATACTGATCTTCAATGTGGCACCCACATATTCCCCATGTGGCACCCACATGGATATTTTGATTATTTCCATGGCATCATCTCAAGGTTTTTATGGTGTGTCATCTTCTTTTTAGTTCATATTTTTCTCAATGCACTCCTGATCATTTATTTTTTCATACAACTAATCATTAACCATCACTTCTAATGATGAGATTGGATCCCATGTTCTCTCACTTCTCAACTTTCCATATAAACAACCATTTCTTTTACTTTTTAAAGATAATTAGTAACAAATCATTGGTTTTACATGTTGTTAAATTATTAACCCTTTTCTCTGCAACAAATGCCAAAGACCAGTACCTTGGGGTTATTTCTCCCAACATTAATGCCTAAATCACTTGAAGGATATGTTAGTCATTAGAAACACGCCCATCTCTCACTTTGTTATCCTTAAACCTATCCTCTTGAAACCTCTGCGAACTCCTTTAGCTATGGGTTGGAATGTGAAACATCATGTATTTGATGGAGAATTTTCTAGTCTTGCGATCTCTGTCTCTTTTGCCCATCAACCATGGTCTCTACCTAGATCTCCCGAGGTAATATGACATCAGCATGCATCACTCAACTACCATATCTCACCTCCTTTTTGGTCCAACAAATTATCACTTTTCCTTATTCCATTTCTCGTGAATGAATTTATTCTCCTACTCCCATTCCATGGTTCTGTCACTATATAATATAACACCTCCCATGAGTCTCGGGGTGGGCCATGAATTTACACTATAACTGGAAGGAACAAATTTTTCCTCTCGTTCATGTTAATGTTGGGACCACACAACTACAAAGCCTCAACATAATCCTCCGATAAAAAATAGATAGGGGAAAGACGTGAAATATTTTCAACATGCGATGGGAAAAATACCATCTATTAGAAAATGTCAACTACAAGACTGCTTCCTCCATGCACCAACCATCTTCCTGTCTCCCAAGGAAAGATGATGTGGCACTAGTGGAACCATGAGACCCATGGAACCCAACCATAGTTTTACAGGTCATAACTCCACAATCCTTAGGAGTTCTTTGAATTATCATATACTATTAGAAATTTCTTTCATAGGACCATCCAACCATGAAATTTTTAGGGGAATTTGATTTGATCTTCTGTAAACAAAACACCTTCAACCAATAAGTCATTTGACCATACATCCACTAGTTCCAGTCATAATTTTTTTTAGGATTATACAATTATTTTTTAACTATGATGGTTCTCTACTAATTACCTAAATAACCATCTTTATGTTTCCCCTAACATCAATTGTTGCACAACATCAATCTCCAATACTAATCACAAATTCCAATCAATGACAAAATTGTGTCCAACAATCTCTAGCACTGTATCAAAAATTGGAACACCAACTTTTACATGGAAACCCTTGAGGAGTAATCCAAAAAAATTTATCTTCATCAATTTTATTACATATATTTGCAATAACCAACCCTTGAGACAAAATTTACAAGAATTAACCTACTAGAGGCACTAACCCTCAAGATGTGCAAGCACCCACTTGCAATAGGTGACAACTTGATTGAGGCACCAAACTCAAAAATTCGTAAATTCTAACATGCTGTGGGATTGAACCTAATTGAGGCACCAACCTCAGTGGAGGCACCCACCTCCTTCTTCAATCTAACATGAACGAGTTTTCAAAATATTTCAAAATGGATGGATAAGCTCGAATTATAACCAAATAAACTCACCTTCTATTCATATACAAAAACATGTTCACATATTCATATTGCCAATAACAATGACCACCCGATCTCAACAACTTCTTGCTACATCTCTTTACCAAATTACGAAAGAATCCAACTAATAATCCTCTCCATAAATCAATTCACACTCAATTTGATCCACAAAACATTGGAAAAATTAATTATTCTACAAAATGATTCCTTCGATAATGCATTCTACAAAATGGTTACATTTGGTTCACTTAAATGTTTGACCTTGCATTGAGTTTGAACCCTTTAGTTCTCTTTATCAAATTATCAACCTTCCATCAATTTTGAACCCTTGACCTGATGGAGTTGTGACTATACACCGACAAACTCTACTGCAGGGTTCCTTGTGTAGGACTGGAACATTGAACTTATTGAAGCTTGCCTCGATATCCTATCAACATTTGTCTAATCCCACGAAATGTACTCTCGACATCAGGTCACACCCAAGAAAAATGAACTATCCTCTCCACATCAAGTTATGAACCAGCTACTAGACCAATTAACAACTAAGAAATGAATTTCTTAGTCGACATCAGGTCACGGACTAGGCCAAATGAACTATGCTCTCCATGCCATCCTATGACCCAAGGTTCAAACCAATCAACAATAACTAAATAAATTGCTCACTCTACATGAGCCCAAAGGCTAGGCTAAATGAATTGTGCTCTCCATGTTAGGACGCAAATCAAGGGTCAAACTAATCAAAAGCCAACCAATTAAATGAAATATAGGTTATATACAAAAAATATTTACATTTCCATAGACTAGGGCTATATCATTCAATAACCAACCAATCAAACAAGATTCTCACTCCACATCAAGTCCATAAATTATTTTTGTTCCCACATACTAGAGCGAGACCAGTCAAATGAACTTATCACTCCATGTCATACCAAAGTACCCTATAGATTTTTTACCTTGCAACCACCCAAGCTACAATGTCAAATACTACCCACAAAGGCCAACCCTTCTGATCATTATTCACACTCTACATTGATTCCCAGGAGCCACGGACAATCTAATTACTATATATACTAATGGGAAGACCATTGAAGGGAACAGGCTAGCCTTTGAAAGTCCCATGGGACCACATCAAATGACATAGATCTAAGGGTCATTAAATGATTTAATGTTGATCTCACTATGAAATCATACCTCCCATGTGGCACACTATCAGTGGGCCACATGTCACTAAGATTTTCCCCTATTAGCTGACTAAAAATGCCACAATGACATGCCACATCATCATCTCTTTACACGCCATCATTTATTACCACATCATCTTGTTTGAGCCTATCTCATTATAACACATGTCACTATACTACCATGTCATTAGCTAAACCACATAACATGTCACGTGGCATCATATCAGCTTATCATGTCACCATCATATAGTTTTCCATGTGTCACTACCATTTGGTGAATTATATCATGCCATATCTATGTCCACTAGATGTTTGCCACTTGTCAACATTTCATTGGTCTAAAAAACCCATGATGAATATATGGTGTTAAATTATATATTAAACATTGTGCATCTCTACACACAAGCTACTATACATGATATTACTCATCGTCAGATCAGACGAAAGGTGCATGGAATTTAGCTGTGTTAAACAATGAATATGTCCATGCACCTCATGCCATTTATTATTTACCAATGCTTGTATGAACCCTCAACATGGATGATCTTTAATAAATTTAGTGTTTTTGGTTCTACTTGTAGCTTCCAACTTCAAACGATCATAAATTATCATCTAGGAGGAGTTTTCCCAAGTGTGATATATCAATGGAGAGACCTTAGAGAGGAGTATCTAACCATATTATTAATTTTTTTCATTTGGGAATCATAACATTAAAGAAGAAACTCAATAAACTTAAAACCACTTTGACTTCGTTTGATGAGGGCATGAAAGAGATCAGGTTGTTATACAACTTCCTTCTACTCATAATAGACACTGCTACTCCCTTAGACTTTCCCTTGAAATCAATGACACTGGTTGTTATGAATGAAAACACTATGTTTTATAATATCCCTCGTTTCCCTTGATTGAAACACCACCACACATTAATATTCATTTATATAAATGGATTGAAATTCCCTTGACATGTTGTTGGGAATTATCCCTAACTCGATGTGAAGATTTTTTTGGCTTTATCCTAATTTCTCTCCTTCAATAACCATTTTTGCATCCATAATTATCCTATTTATTTATTGTATTCTTTCAATTTTTGTTTTCTCTCCCCCTCTGACATCAATGTCAAAGGAACATGGTTGCTTATCAGTGTTTGATAACTTTTCCCTAACATTCCTATGGACATGATCTTTTTGCAAATAAAATCTCCCGCTGGAACCATTCTTCGTGTCATGTGAATCTTTCCCTATTGATAATTTATTTTATTTCAAATACTACCTTATATACATCTTCCTACTGCCTCTTATATCACTTTAACAACTATTCTTGATCAACTATAAGTGTCTTAATATATATCCCTGAACTATTGAAATTTTTTATGTTGGATTAAGGGCTTTTCAACTACCTTTCTGGTTTATTTTTTTGATGGTGTATCTACTCCCCCATGCATAAGCCATTCATATACCCAATTTCATAATTTCCTAGAAAATGAGTTTCTCTTTTATCAATGATGGCTTCCTTGTGAATCATCCTTCTTCAAGTTTCTTCAAACAATTATATTTGTGAACAAGCCTTCACTAATGCATTAGATATGAGGTGTCTAATATAACCTTGGTTCTTCACGTTTCATTCTCAATTCATTGAATTTCATCATTGATATATTAGAGAGTCCTTCTTCCTTGTACCTTTTCAAATTGATCTTGTAGTAACATGATATGTGTCCTTCATTATAACACATGTAACATTCAACATTTTGCTTGAATATTGGCAGAAATGACCCATATGATATTCTTTCCTAACTTCTAATTAGACTAATATATCTGATCCTGTGGAATTTATCATATCCTCTATAATTGATATTATAAAGGTTATACAATATATTTCTTTACGTCCAAAAATTTTCCATGAGAAACAATGACCAAAGAACTTATTTTTGTACCTGGTGGCATCAGATGTGACATATATACTGAAGTTGTTTCTTGGAGGAGATCCATCCCTTTGATAATTTCTTAATCTTATTCTATTTCTACTTGTGGGTCCTTTGGGAAGATTTTGTAGGAATTTACAGGGTAAGTTCCTCAGACAGAACACCAAAGGACACCGCTCACAACCAGATCACAGATCAATACACTAGTATTTTTGACGTGGTTAAAACCCTCAAAGAGGGAAATAGTCCACAGCCTGAGCCAACGCGGCCACTTCAGGCAATTTATTAATAAAAGAATGAAAATTTACATAAGCTTCTCTCATAGACGGATTACCCTGCAAATGACCCTCCATGCACTTTAAATAGAAATCATGGACCAATCGGGTGTCAAGCCACGGATCAAGTGTCGGTAATACCGAGGAGAGAATGAGTCGTCGGATCACTACATATCGTGACCGTCGGATTGTAAGTTAAAAAATGTACAAGGTAAAGAAACACACTTTACCTAACTCTATACTAGACCAAGTTGTACTTAACTATTTCCTATATGTCGGAATATCCTAACATTCCCCCTTAAGAACAACTTGGGATAGGATTGAAGGATTTACAAATATGACACAATAGGAGAAGGAAGGAGGCACTAGAGCCTATCCCCCCTTAGTGACAACTTCCTGAACTCCAACCATAAATCGAAGTTTAGTGAACTTCGCCTCTGTGAGAGCCTTTGTAAAGATGTCTGAAACTTGATCATCTGTTGAACAATATTGCACTTCAAGAACATGGTCATGGATGAGCTTTCTGATGAAGTGCATGTGTAGTTCAATGTGTTTGCTGCGCTGATGTTGGACTGGATCTTTTCATAGCTGAATGGCACTTTGATTATCACACCAAAGTGTAGTCGGATGCTGCTGCTGAAAGCCAAACTCAGACAGGATCTGACGACATCACAAGGCTTCCTTACTAGCTTCTACTGCACCACGATACTCTGCTTCTGCTAAAGAAAGAGAAATGGCACCTTGTTTCTTGCAGGCCCATGTAATAGGTCCTGAACCAAGAGTGAACACATAACCTGCAGTAGACTTCCGATCATTAGGGTCACCAGCCCAATTGGAATCAGTGAAACCAACCAATAGAGGAGATGCTTCGGCACTGTAATGAATCCCAAACTGAACTGTACCTCGAACATAATGAAGTATTCTTTTAGCTTCTTTCCAATGACTTTCACGTGGGTTTTTCATAAACCGAGCAACAAGGCCAACGACAAAGGAAAGCTCAGGTCGAGTATGGGTTAGATACAGAAGTTTTCCTACAAGTTGACGGTATAAGGTAGCATCAAATTCAGGAGAAGTACAAGTGACTGAAAGTTTGACTCCAGACTGGAAGGGAGAAGGGGCTGGCTTACAGTCTTCCATGTGAAAATGGCGTAGAATATCACATGCATACTTGGATTGGGAAAGGAAAATACCCTCCTTGGATTGCAAGACTTGAAGACCGAGAAAATAATGTAAGTGTCCTAAGTCTGTCATTTCAAATTTCTTTTTAAGGTTGGACTTCACATGGTTTATAAGGTTGGGATCACTACCGGTAAGGATAAGATCATCAACATAAAGAACAAGAATGATAAGAGACTTGCCCACTTTCTTGGTGTAGACAATATTGTCAGAATGACACCTAGAAAAGCCAAATTCTAAAAGAAAGCTATCCATTTTGGCATACCAAGCTCAAGGAGCTTGCTTGAGACCATAAAGGGATTTCTAAAGCCGACATACAAGGCTGGAGTCTATTTTTATGAAGCCAATGGGTTGTTCCATGTCAATTTCTTCATGCAAGTCCCCATGCAAGAAGGCAGATTTAACATCCATCTGATGGACTTCCCATTTGAACGAGACAGCAAGGGAAAGAACAAGGCGGATAGAGTTCATTTTGGCAACAGGGGAGAAGGTTTCAGTGTAGTCAATGTCTTCAACCTATGAAAAACCTTTAGCAACAAGACAAGCTTTATGTTTATCAAGTTTCCCATCTGGTCCATACTTGGTTCTGTAAACCCATTTGCATCTAACAAGTTTTCGTCCCTTTGTTAGAGGAACAAGATCCCATGTATCATTTGCCAATAATGAATGATATTCTTCATTCATAGCTGCTTCCCAATCTGGATGGCCTGAAGCTTCTGCAAAGGTGTTAGGATCATAATTTACTGGACCTTGAGCCAGTAAAGAAGAGGCTCTGTCAAACTGAGAACGTGTGTGTCGCTGATCTATAGGATCACCGGCAAGATCACCTGCTGCATCTCGAGTAGCATGAACCCATTTTGGAAGCTGAGGAGCTGAAGGAGGATCATGAGATGGTGGGGGAGGATTGTCATCCTCACTTTCATCATCTAAAGAAGAAATGTTTTCAAAAGTAGAAGAGAGGGGGAGAGGTGGCACATCCGCTGGACTAGGCTCGCAAGCCGATATATTTTCATCAAATTTTACATCTCTTCTAATGATAACATTTTTGGACTTAAATGGAATAAGTCTATAGCCTTTGACATCTTCAGAATATCCAACAAAAGTACATTTTTCACTCTTAGGTTCTAAAGCTTTATGCTTTTCATCTGGAATATGGGCCCACGCTTCACTTCCAAAAACACGAAAGTGACTTACATCTGGTTTGATTGAGCTCCATGCTTCTTGTGGAGTGATATTCTTTAAAGCCTTAGTAGGAGTGTGACCAAATCGCTCATGCCAAAGTTTGCTCACTTCATCGTTATGAGCAACAAATACTGAGGGAAGATTTGATGACACAAAGTTGTGAAACTTATACAACCTTGTAGAATCATCAGCAATGCCAGTAGCTAAAATCTGTTTAGGATCTCTTAGGTCCTTGATTACAACATCATGAGGTGAAAATTCAACGATTTTACCTTCACCTGAATGGGTTATCTGATATACAGATAGAAGGTTGCAGGATGTTGGAAGACATAATACATCATTAAACTGACCATTGTCTAGATGAACAGTTCCAGTCCCTACAACACTAAGAGATCTGTCATCACCAACATATATATTTTTGGTGTTACAATCATTTAAAGAAGAAAACATGGCTTTGTTTTTGGCCATGTGATAAGAAGCTCCAGAATCAATGAGCCACTCATGAGAATGAGAAGAAGAAGATACATTTAGTGCATAGCCAAACCGAGATGCTTGACAACCACATGCAGAAAGTGCCATTCCCGAAGATGAAATTGAAGTTGAAGATTGCTCCAAATGGATGTTATGTTTCTTCATCGCTGCTTCCAAGGCTTCCATCTTCTTAAAGCATTTGGATTCTAAGTGGCCATCTCGATTACAAAAGTTGCAATGTCTATCAGTCTTCTTCTATTTGTTTTTATTTGTCTTATCATTTTGTTGAAATGTTTTTTCATTTTGAGGCTGAGATTGCTTAGGACCCTTGTTTGGTTTAGGACCATTCTTTTTAGGATATGACTTCTTAGGATTTTTGGAATTTGGTTGCTACTAGGCAACTAATGCTTTCTTGGAAGAGTTTCCAAGATTAATAAGACCAAGGTGTAATAGTTTTTTCTTGTTCTCTTATTAAAGAATCACAAAAAGAGTCAAAGGAAGGGGACTTGTAGTCTGTTCCTTGAGAAATGAAGGCTTCTCTTGTAGAATGGAAGGTGGAAACAAACACAGAGTAGGCTGGTCCCAACTTAGTAAGAATGGAATAGATAAGGTTACTATCTTCTTTCTTAACCTTAACACCTTCCAAGAGATATCTAAGGGTCTTGAACTTGGACAAGAAATCTTCAATGCAAGAAAAATTATTAGGGTCCAATGTAAGCAACTCATTTTCAAGTTTATGGGCTCTAAGTTCATTTTTAATCCCAAAAACTTTATTGATTTGTTTCATTGCTTCATCAGGAGTATCAAGTTCTGCAATATGGAATCTAAGATCTGGAGAAATAGACATCCCTATCAATCCACGTGCTTGATCTTGCCTATTTTCCCATTTAGCAGCCTTATCTTCATCTTTCGGTTTCTTTTCTTGGCCTGAGGCTATTCTGTAGAGAGCTTTACTTCTAAGTAAATCCTCAATGTAGGACAACCATTGGAAGTAGTTGGTGCTGTCAAGGGTAACTTGGTATTGACTTTCCATTTCAATGTAAACTGAAGCTAAAGATGCTAAAACTAAGTGTTCCAATGGATAGATCTCAAAAAATTAGGTTGGTTTAAAAAAAACAGCTCTGAAAACGGCTTCCGGATGAAGAAGTTATGGCTTTTTGAAAAAAAATTGATGAAGTCACCGACGAAGTGCGGGAATGTGCGGAAATGAAAAAAATCCGCCCCCAAAAAATGGAGACTTGAACCCAAGACCTCTACTCTCTTAAAATAGCTTTGAACCAATTGAGCTATACAAAAAATTTGAGAGAGGGAGAGAGAGAGAGAGGGGGGGGTGATGCTTTGGGTTGCATGCTTTCTTTGAGAAAGCTCTTTTTCCCTACAAAACAAAAAACACAAAACCCAACACGGACATGCAAAGAAAATGAACCTTACGGCTCGAAGTTAGCTTTAGCCGAAAAACTAAATATTTTCAAAAATGAACCTTGCGGCTCAAAGTTAGCTTTAGCCGGAAACTAAATATTTTCCTCAATGTTTCTGATTTTCCGAGATCACACTAAGGCATAGCGGAAAAGAGCATATGCATGAGAAAAATCCTTCCTTTTTGTTTTTGATTTGCCCAGATCGGACAGAGTCGTAGGGAAAAGAGCATACGCAGAAATGAAAGGTATAGATCCGGTAAAAAAAAAGGCTAAATAAACTGAAACCGAAATAAACAGAGAGAAAATAACTATAAACTGCAAATAAACATTGTATACCTCCAGATCTTAAAAATGACGCAGCTAGGGCTACCGGAAACCTTTTCGCATGAAACGAAAGTGGTTCCTCATTGGAACAGATGCTCCCAACACAACAAATCAGTCCTCTCGGCCCGAAAGCAGTCAGAAAAAGTAGATCTAGGAAACGGCAGTCGGATGCAGTTCTACCGACTTTAGATTTGGATCACCAATGGACGCAGCCCTCAAATAGCTCCGATACCATGTAGGAATTTACAGGGTAAGTTCCTCAGACCGAACACCAAAGGACACCGCTCACAACCAGATTACAGATCAATACACCAGTATTTTTGACGTGGTTAAAACCCTCAAAGACGGAAAGCGTCCACGGCCTGAGCCAACGCGGCCATTTCAGGCAATTTATTAATAAAAGAATGAAAATTTACATAAGCTTCTCTCATAGACGGATTACCCTACAAATGACCCTCCATGCGCTTTAAATAGAAATCATGGACCAATCGGGTGTCAAGCCATGGATCAAGTGTCGGTAAAACCGAGGAGAGAATGAACCGTCGGATCACTAAATATCGTGACCATCTGATTGTAAGTTACAAAATGTACAAGGTAAAGAAACACACTTTACCTAACTATATACCTAACTCTATACTAGACCAAGTTGTACTTAACTATTTCCTATGTGTCGGAATATCCTAACAGATTTTATGTGATGGGTGGCTTCATAATTTCATCCTGGTTCCTTTTCTTATGTGGACTAGATATATCTTGTTTATTCTTAGCATCATTATGAGAATCATATAAATTGTTGGAATTAACATGCTTGGGTTGATTCATCACTTTCTTATAATCTTCAAATGAGTTGTTTTTGGATCCAATGAGTGTCTGGTCATGATTCTTAGGTTGATCTTAATTTAATTTTCTTGAAAGAGATGTATATTTGGATTTCTCACAACCTTCTTGATAACCAAGCCCAATTTTGATGAGAGGAGATCTTTGAATGTCGAGGATGTGATCTAGAGACTCAAATCCTTTAAGAATATTTAGGTTATATTTCAGTTGATCCAATTCTTCTTTCAAAAGACTAACTTCTAATTTTTCACAAAGTTCTTCCTTCCTTTTTTTTTTTTCAGTTGTTATGACAAAAACTCCTTTATCCTTTTGGCTTGTTCTATTTCAACCTTGAGAGTGATAATGGAATTTCCTTCTTGATCTTTGTCTTGGATTTTCTACTCTAGTTGTTCCACCCTCTTTCTGAGTGTTTTTATTTCTTCCAATGCACTTTTGAGTTCTCCTCGGTAATCTATTTCTAGTTCAATTTCTTATTCTTCCACGAAGAACAATACCACACCACTTTCATGATCAGTGACACCTTCATTGCCCACGTAATCACTTTCTTATTTTGAGAAGAAGCTTTTCCTTTCGGCATTTCGTTTCTTCTTTTGATACTTAGACTTGAATATTATTTCATCATCACTATAATTCATTTTTCCATAAGAATAGTTAGAATCATAATATCCAATTCTTCCACATTCAAAACATTTTAAGGAAGCTTACCTTTATACTTTTTAGCTCCATTCTTTAGATTTTGTATGAACTTGGCTTCTTCTTTATTAGATTCATGATTGGATTCTCCTCAGTTCTTGTATTTTCTTCCTTCTTTGACTTCTCTAAATGTTTCTTCTTTGATTCCCAACTTGTCCTTCTCTTTGATAAGTTCATATGCCAAGTGTGCTCCATGAAGAATATCCATGTTCAACTTATCCATGTTTGGTAGCTCTTCAAGGGATGATACATTGGGGTTGAATCTTGAAGGAATAAAGCTCAATATGGTTTGAACAACAACATCATACTTGACTTCTTCATAAATGCCTACAATAGATTTGACAACCTTGTCTACTTGGAGAAAATATGAAGCAATATCCTCATCTTCTTCCATTTTCAAACTTTTGAATTGAGCCCTGTAAGATTGTAGCTTGGATTCCTTTACTTTATTATCCCCTTCATAAAAATTCTTGAGCTTGTTCCATAGATCATGAAATTACTTACAATGAATTACTTTGCAAAAAATATGTAACTTATAACCCAATCCAAATGCAATGCTTAGTTCTTGCATCGGAAGTATAGAGGGACTTACCAGTTGTATCAGTAGGAGGAGAGCCAAGAACTTGATAATTGTTCCCTACAGTTTCCCAAGAATCATCTCCCAAGGATATGGGGTAGGTTTCCATTCTTATTTTCTAGAAATCATAGTTGGATCCATCAAACTAAGGAGGCTTGCTTGTCGAGCTGATATATGCCATTTTTCCTGTAATCAACCTGCCCATGATTAATTGTTCTTGAACAAACCCACTCTGTTATCACTTGTTAGACCAAATATTAAATTGAGATTGGCAGTGATTTAGTGTAATGCCAAATTCATCATGTTAGAACCATTTCAACAATAATTAGATATATAGCAGTGTATCGGAAAATAACATGCATCATAGCAATGAATGAAACTATGCATCAAGTAACCACCATCACATTAACACATGGGAATATGAACTTCTATGTGGAAAACATTGTGGGAGAAAACCACAATTTTTTTTTATCTTCCTTAGTTTGATTACATATGTTTGCATGCACCAATATACTAGATGCACCAAATCCCAAAAGGAAATTTGCAGGCACCAACCTACTAGAGGCACCAACTCCCAAGATTTGCAAGCACCCACTTACAATAGGCTACAACTTGATTGAGGCACCAATCTTGAAAACGTGCTAGCTTCCAATTGTTGTAGGATTCAACCTAATTGAGGCACCCATATCCTTATTCAATTTGGTGTGGAAAATTTTTCATAATATTTCTAACTAGATTCACAAGTTTAAATCATAAACAAATCAACTTGTTTTATGTTCATATGTAAAAACCTATTCACATACTCATATTTCCAATAACTGTGACCTCCTTGATCTCAATAACACTTTGCAACTTGTCCTTATCAAATTACAAAATAATCCAACCAATAATCCTTTTCAAAATTCAGTTTTCACTTAATTAATTGTTCTACAATATGGTTCCTTTTGGTGCATGTTCTACACAATGAACAAAGTTAGGAAATCATTCTACAAAATGGTTCCCTTTGGTTGGCTTAAACTTTCAATAAGATGGATCTTCATCAACCAACCAACTATAAGGTTCCTTGTGCAGTACTATAACATTGAGCTTACTAAAGCTTACCCTGAGATCTTTGCCATGTCAAACCAACCTCATGAATTATCTCTCGATTTTAGGTCATGACCAAGACAAAAGCTTTGCGCTCTCCATGTTAGGCCATGAACTAGGGGATAGAACAATCAAAAACTGAAAAATAAACTTCTCACTCCACATTAGGTCATGGACCAGGCCAAATTAACTACACTCTCCACATCGTGACATGAACCATGCGCCAAACTAATTAACAACCAAAAAATGAACTGCTCACTCCACATCAGGTCATGTGTTGGGACAAATGAGCTATGCTCTCCATGCTAAGCCCTTAAACAGAGGTTAGACCAGTCAATAGCTAATTAATCAAATAAAATCCATGTCAAATCCAAAAGATATTTTTGTTTCCATAGACCAGGGTTAGACCATTCAACAACCAACCAATCAAATGAACTACTCACTCCACGGTAGGTGCAAAAAATATTTTGATTGCCATAGACCAGTGCCAAACCAATCAACAAAAAACTAATCAAATGAATTTCTCACTCCATGTCAGACCATAGGGCTCTACCGAGTTTTGACCTTACAAACACCTAAGCTAAAATGCCTTAGACTAGCCACAAAGGTTCAGTCTTCTAATGATTCCCCACACTCTACATTGATGCCCATGAACCATGTGGCTAATATATATACTACCATAAGACCCATTCCTGGGAATAACTTGATAATTAAAATTCCCATGGGAACACATCAAATGATTGATATCTAAGATCCATTGGATGCCCAAATGTTGACGTCATTCTGACATCATACCTACCATGTTGCATGCTCTAAGTGGGCCACGCGTCACCAAAATTTTCCCCTATTGGTTAGCTAAAAATTCCATATTGGCATGCCACATGGAATCATGGTAGGATGTAATGTCATCCTTATCATACAATTTCTTCATCACTTTCCATATCATCATTTCCTACCACGTCATCTTCTTTAAGCCTACCCAGAGTGAACACATGTCAATATACTTCCATGTCATTAGGTACACCATTTAGCATGCCACATGACATCATGTTAGCTTGTTATTTCACCATCCTCTACTCTTCCACATGTCACTTCCATTTAATGAATCATATATTGTCAAGTGTACATCCACTAGATGTCTTCCACATGTCAACAGTTCATTGGTCTAGAGGAAACCACGTGGAATATATGGGGTTGTATTCCCTATTAAATTTTGTTCATCTTTGCACATAATTCACCATACATTTTATCATTCATTGTCCGATCAATCAAAAGTTGCATGATGTTTAACTATGTTAAACGATGCACATGTCCATGCACCTGATGTTGTTGATTATTTACCAATGCCTGGATTCGACCTCAACATCTGTGAATTTTTTTAAAAAAATGGTGTTTTTGGTCCTAATTGTAGCTACCAACTTCAAATGGTCATAATTTCTCATCCGAGAGGAGTCTTTCCAAGTTTGAATATACCATTGGAAAGGTATCAAAGAGGATTATCTAACCATACCAATCATAGGTTTGTTTGGGCATCATAACTCTGACAAAAAATAAATAAACTTCAAACCACTTTGACTTCATTTGATGAGGACATAAGAGGGATCACTCTATCGTAATACTTTCTTTGATTCATAAATGATGTGCTTTCTCCCTTAGAATTTCCCTTTGACATCGATGACACTAGTTTTCATAAATGAAAACTTTATGTCGATCAATTTAACTTGATGAGATAAGGGGGTTCTTGTCAAAGATTATAGCCATATTTTTATTTGAGAATGTCGTCACCCACTTTCGATGTCCTAGAATTTTGATGAGTGACTAGGGGACTCACTTTGTAAATTGGACCATTGAATCCTTGTTAGACGAGTTCTAGGTAAACCATTAAAAGATAACATTATACCATCCACAAGAAAATGGCATAGTTAAGGCCTTCAACAAGATTCTAGAGAACACACTGATGAAAACATGAAAAGGGATGACTAGGATTTAAGGATTCTCACAATTTTATGTGCTTATCAAACTATGTAAAAGAAGCTTACAAGACAAATACATTTTTAATTGGTATATGGGTAGGAAGCAATAATTCCCATGGAATTTATTATACCTAGTCTATGTATTAGTTATATAACAAGGTTTATTGTAGCACAGTAGGGAAAAGGTTGACAGAGTTACTACATCTAGAAGAAGATAGATTCATGGTAGGGCTTCACCAAAATGTGTATGTTGCAGCTAAATCTACAAGGATATATTGCTTCTCGATCTCATGCCTGATTAAGATCACCAGAAAGAAAAATATAATGGCTAGCACAATCTAATACTAGCCCTCAATCCAAATGGTCATGCATGCAACAAGCCATTAGATCTATGCTATAAAGATAAGAGATCACACCTGTAATTATCGTATGTTGGGAAAGGGTTTTAAGTTCGATTCAGATCTTACACTCCACTCGAGCAATCCAACACATCTGCACCAGATATTTATCCTTCCACACAATGACAACTAAACAAGGAAAAAAGTTGATCTTCCTCGAAATATCATTAGATCAGAAGATTGTCAGATTTGTGGTGCAGGTAAATTCTCAGTGCAGACACAAATAATTCGTCTAGCCTGAGAGAGTGGGTCTAGCCACAAACAAACAATCTATGGAAAATATCCTTAAGATAGAATTAATTAAGAGGGAATACCCCTTAGAATGCTATTCTGCTTGGTGATGATCTTGCCTCCTCACTCCAACTATCTTCTGTTTCCTTCCTTCAAATACCTAAAGCAAGAAAACAAACAAAAACAACAAATGAGATAGCATACAGTATTGTATTCAACCTACTTAATAGGTCAAGGAACATTAAGCCATAAATATGTAAAATAACACTTCATGTAGGAAATCAATCAATAGTTGTATTCATATTGTTATGTTATGGTATGTTCTATGCTTATAATAGTTTACTTCTTTTTCTTATTATATTCCACAGATTAGCAATCACGTGTACATAAAGTAAAGTGCAAATAGAACATTAAACTATCGATAGAAAAAAAGCCAAGACAAGAGACACAAGATGTGGTGGCTAGCCAGGGACAAACCCCACAATGTGTGGGGAAACCCTTTGATCAAATCTTCTTTTATCTTAAATATTTCATCAGAGAGAAATAGTAAAATAAATCTGATTTATATCAGCAGTAGCAAACCCTAGATTAGAAGCATCAGCATTAGCGGCTTCATCATCAAAACTAGGGAAGATGATATCTCACAAACTGACCGTCAGATCGGCTTGATTCCAACACCAAAAGTTGCAGCTTTCATAGGAGGTTTAGATGGACCTACAACACAATTCAGATAAGGAGATCTTCTAGTCCACATAGGTCAAACTTTACTTCTGCAGTTGCAACTTCAGTTTCAGCAACTTCCTTCAAAATAGGGCAGTCGATATCTTGCAAACCATCCGTCGGATTGACTTGATTCCACCACCAAAAGTTGCAGCCTTCAGAGGATGTTTAGATGAACCTACAGAATAGTTCAGATGAGGAGATCTTCTAGTCCACGTAGGTGAAACTTTACTTTTGTAGTTGTAGCTTCAGTTTCAGCAGCTTCCAGCTTCACATGTGTGAGAGAGACCCTTTTCTGCGCAGTAGAGAAGAGACTCTTTTCTGCGTAGTAGAGAGAGAGAGAGAGAGAGATGTGATGAGATGAGTGAGTCCAAATGAGGAAAAGTCCTCCTATATTTATACACAACGTTGCTGTTTGAATAGATGCGACTGTTGGGCTTCTGAACCTACTTGAGTTGTAGGTCAGCTTGATAATAATTCCATAATCAAATCAAATTCATATCTCCATGTATACTTATCGGAATCGGATGATCTTTATATCAATCCTACACCTCTCGACAAGAGGAATCTAATAAAAATATTATCAGCCATGAATAAGATAACCCACATGAAGTTTTGCCCTGGTTGCCAATTTTAATACTCCCTCTCAGCTAGGGAGAACTTCATCTGCAATCTGTCTATCGGTCATTACTATTCATCCATCAAATGTACTACCCTTGTACAGCCTAACCCTTGCCCTGCTCTACTCTATTCTACCTGTTCTGCTTTGTCTTGTTCTGCCCTGTACTGATCTGTATTGTTCTGCTCTGCTCTTGCATTGTTCTATTCTGCTTAGCTTTTGTTCAAATTATGAAGAAGAAGAATTGATCGAGGATGTATCATACTGACTCAAAAGTCAGTCTCAGAGTATGTACCACTAGTCCCAGACCAGTCTTGACCAACCCGAAGTCAACGTCATAGTGAGTACAAGTCCACTAGTCCTAGACCAGTATCATCCTCCACTGACTCAAAATCAGTCTCAGAGTGTGTACCACTGGTCCCAAACCCCAAGTAAGCTTCATACTAAGTACCACTCCTACCACTTGTCCCAAACCAGTATCGTAGTCTCAGAGAGTGTACCACTAGTCCCAGACTAGTCTCAACCGACCCAAAGTCAGCATCATAGTATGTACCACTCTCATTGGTCCCAGACCAATACTGCATTGACACGAAGTCAGTCTCAGAGTATGTACCACTAGTCTCAAACCAATCTCAACCGACCCAAAGTCAGTGTCATAGTAAGGTACAACTCCTACCACTAGTCTCAGACTAGTATCATTGATCCCAGATCAATGGAGGTCATCCTAGCATAGGGAGTACGGTAGATACAACAATGCTTCCATTGGTACTACTATGGTCCCTAACTTCATTTCCCTACTCATTGATTAGATGAGAGGTACTTCCCATGAGTCCCAGACTGCATGGGTAGGATGCCTAGATAGGAGAACTAATCAATCATGTCCTCACAGGAGAATACATCAATCCTGCTACAATCGCCATGGAGAACATCAATCCAGGCCGCCATGGAGAACACAATCTAGGCCTCACAGGAGAACACATCAATCCAGGCCGCCATGGAGAACACATCAATCCAGGCCTCACAGGAGAACACATCAATCCTGCTACAGTCGCCATGGAGAACACATCAATCCAAGCCTCACAGGAGAACTAATCATCCTGCTACACAAGAGAGTGAATCATCCTGTTCCACAAGATAGTGAATCATCTTGTCTCACAAGAGAGCGAATCATCTTGTTCCAGTGCACACCACAAAGGGAGGGTGAGTCACCTTGTGGTTGTATGTTGCTCCAGTAAGAACTGCAAGCCCTCAGAGTTCCTAGAGCTCATTGTATGTAACATTCAGGACCCTTGTACAAGGGTTTCTTAATGACTCCAAGTCGTTTGGGAGAATCACATATTAGATCTTTCATCGGGGCTTTGATAAGGTGTATCGTCCTGTACATCATCTTAATGTGATGGAGCCTCCTTGTTCATCATCTTACCATATCCCAGAAGATGTCTATCTGCTAGAGAAACTGACAAATATGGGATTCCTCAATAATCGAATCCCACCTCCGGTTGTTACAAAGAATCACAATGGTAGGTGTTCACTGAAGAGCTTCTCCAACCAGGCAGCTTCATACGAGATCATACTTGTAGATATGTATCCGGTCTCGGTGGTTCTTATGGCAACGAACTTCTGCTTCCTTCTCATCCATTATATTGAAGCAAAATCCAAAGAGAAACAACACTAAAAAGTCCTCTAGTGATCCTCCACACTACCTACCTAATCAGCATTCAAATAATCATGTAGTTTCATATTTCTGGTAGTGTTTCTCAATCCATGAGAGATTGTGTCCCGAAGACATCTCAGAATATTCTTAACACCAATCTAGTGAGGCTCAACCAAATATGAGCTCACAATGCTAACTGCAAAATATTTGTTTGGATAGAGGTTCACCAAGAACATCAACGCGAATGAGTTTTTGAGACTCAGAGGCATTTCCCAAATCTGGTCCAACATCACTACCATATAACTTCTAAAAGTTACGTTCCTCAAGGTAGTCATAGGCTTGCATTCCACCATACCAAATCTTTCTAGAATCTTCACCACATATTTTCCTTGAGATAGGAAAATTTCCCTTGGCTTCTTCCACACTTCAAGGCCTTGGTCCTTCATTTCAAATTTAGAAGCCAACTCCCTCTTACATTTTTGAATGAGAGGATGTGCACCTGTTAGAAAGAGGTCATCCACATACAGCACCAGTATGATAGGCTTGGCATCTTCAACCTTAAAGTAAAGGTTAAGATCAGCTTCACTCCTAGTGAATCCCAACTTCATCAAGTAGCTATTGATCCTTTCATACCATGCTCGGGGCGCTTGCTTCAACCCATAGAGAGCCTTCTTCAACTTTCATACATGATATTTTCGATCATAAATCTCAAATCCTTCGGGTTTCTCCATGTAGACCTCTTCTTTGATCGAACCATGCAAGAACACGGTCTTGACATTCATCTGATGTAGGTTCCATCCTTGTGAAACCACAAGGGCTATGATCAAGCGAATGGTTGTATATCTAGCAACAGGTGCAAATATCACATCATAGTCTATACCTTCCTTGTGGGAGAAACCACGAGCAACAAAACGGTCCTTATACTTTTCCATACTTCCATCTACTTCATGCTTTATCTTGTAAAGCCATTTAGAAGTGACAAATTTCTTGTCCGGGGGTCTGGGAACTACTTCCCAAACATCACTCTTCATAATAAAATCATGTTCTTAGGACATAGCATCCTTCCATATTTTATGCCTGATGGAATCTAAGAATGATGAAGGCTCATTTTGTATGATCGTGCTCATGATGGTCAAGTATCCCTGATACCTGTTAGGTTTCTTACTTTCACGGAAGGTTCCTCAGGGTGCAGCATGTCCTTTAACATCATCAAGTATCCCCCTAAGCCATGGAGGCCTCTTCCTAAAAGAGGGAGGCTCAGGGGGATAAATAGGACCCATGGGTTCCTCCACATCAGGTATTGTTACATCATCTACCCATAGAGATAGCTTCCACAATCGTATGGTTCTTCCTTTCCGCCACACCATTCTGCTCAAGAGTATGTGGTGTCGTAGTCTCCCTCTCAATGCCAGCCTCAAATATGCCTGAGTGGACCAACTGTAATATATCAGAGGTATTGCTTTGGCTTGAGGGGAATGGTCCCCTTTTGAGCTTTCCTTCGGCACATCTTGGACATACACCTTCTTTCTCTACTCAGAATTTGGCCATCCCTATCAAAATTTGTCTTACATCGAGTAGAGCTTTATAACGAGGGTGGGAAAACCTCCGATGCCAAAGTTCGGACTAAAGAGATGTGTCATAAGACATGACACCTAGCGAACTTCCATCGACCTGATATAATGAATCAACATGAAACCCAAGAGTAAAGGCATCTTTAACATTATTTTTTCATATACGTACCTTGCCATTGCTAAATGTTACCTTGTAGCCTTTGTCTTCCATTGCCGAGATGGACACCAGGTTCTTTTTGAGGTCAGGTGCATTTAATACATCCTAGAATTTCTAGCCTTCTTGAATGCTTGTCCTCTTCCTTGATTACCATATCTCCTCTTACTTTGCTATTGAATTTGTCATTCCTTTGATTGCCATCATATGGATTTTAGTCATCGTCCTGGTGTGAGTCCTTTCTATCAGGACACTCCCTTGCATAGTGACCTGCTTTATTGCAAATGCAACATCGTCCTTTTCTTCCACCCTTAGGTCCAACCTTTCCTTTTGATTTAGTCCCAGAATTATTTCTTTTTTTCTTAGCATGAGAAGAAAAGGTAGCAGGAGGACCTTTAGGCAAGGGAATTTCTTACCCTTGTTTCTTCTTGAATGCATCTAGCCATTAATTTCTCAAAACCAGGAATTACATTATTGTTCAGAAGAGTAGTCCTAAACATGTACCATTCGGATGGTAATCCTCCAAGAGTTGTGAGTATCATTTCTCTATCAGTAATAGTCTCCCCAATAGAGAGGAGATCGTTCTTGATCTCGGTGATTCTTAAGAAGTATGCTTGCATACTCTCATCTTTACCCTTCTTGATTTCCCTCAGCTTATTTCTAAAAAACAAAACTTGATTTGCATCATTAACTTTAAATAAACTCACCAGTCTATCGTATATTTCCTTGGAGGTGTCCAGATCAGAGATGTATGCCACCAAGTGCTTGTCGATAGAGTCCTGGATGATCTTCTGTTTTGACTTCTCTGGTTTTCCATTTGTTCCATGCAGTAGCTGATGCATTTGATGGAGGCTCAACAATATTGCCTCTTACATGATCCAACACTGCTTGATCTTGTAGGGTTAGATTGATAGTCATCTTCCATCCATGATAGTCAGCTTTCTCACGGAGCTTGTCTTCGGCAGGAAAGAGTGTTGAGGACCCCATAGTTCTTTTAGGATAGCCTTGCCAATCATCTCTTCGGCGATTTCTCTTGCTCTTGCTTGGGCTTTGTCTTCACCTCAGCTCTGATACCATGCTAAGTTATGGTATGCTCTATGCTTATAACAATTTACTTTTTCTTCTTATTATATTCCACAGATTAGAAATCACATATACAGAAAGTGAAGTGCAGATAGAACATTAAACGATCGACAGAAAACAAGCCAAGAGAAGAGACATAAGATGTGGCGGCTAGCCAGGGACAAACCCCACAATGTGTGGGGAAACCCTTTGATCAAATCTTCTTTTATCTTCAATAATTTAGCAAAGAGAAATAGTACAATAAATATGATTTATATTAGTAGTAGCAAACCCTAGATCAGTAGCATTAGAATTAGCGACTTCATCATCAAAACTAGGGCAGACGATATCTCACAAACCGACCGTCGAATCAGCTTGATTCCACCATCAAAAGTTGCGGCTTTCAAAGGTGGTTTAGATGAACCTACAACACAGATAAGATGAATAGATATTCTAGTCCATGCAGGTCAAACTTTACTTCTGCAGTTGCAACTTCAGTTTCAGCAACTTCCTTCAAACTAGGGCAGTCGATATCTTGCAAACCCTTCGTCAGATTGACTCGATTCCACCACCAAAAGTTGCAGCTTTTAGAAGAGGTTTAGATGAACCTACAGTGTAGTTCAGATGAGGAGATATTCTAGTCCACATAGGTCAAACTTTACTTCTGCAATTGCAACTTCCATTTCAGCAGCTTCTGGCTTCACATGTGTGAGAGAGAGACCCTTTTCTGCACAATAGAGAAGAGACTCTTTTCGGCACAGTAGAGAGAGAGAGATGTGATGAGATGAGCGAGCCCAAATGAGGAAAATTCCTCCTATATTTATACACAACGTTGGTGTTTGAATAGATGTGACTGTTGGGCTTTTGAGCCTACATGAGTTGTAGGCTGGCTTGATAATAATTCCATAATCAAAATAAATTCATATCTCCATGTATAATTATCGAAATCGGATGATATTTATATCAATCCTACACCTCTTGATGAGAGGAATCTAATAAAAATATTATCAGCCATGAATAAGATAACCCACATGAAGTCTGTCCCTGGTTTCCAATTTTAACACATATAAATCAGAAAGAGATTACAACTCATGCCTTGACGTTGATGGTCTCCTCCGACGTATACAGGTTCCCACACTTCCACTAGCACTTCATGGATAGCCCCAACTATGTAGGTTTTAAGGCCTCTTCCCTCTAGTCTCAAACCAAACCAAAACACACTATTCTCCCTCAAACATACACTAGAAAGCTACAAGCTATAGATGTCTTGTTGAACATCCAAACTCACTCCAAAACTAGTTTAGCTTGCGAAAAGAGAGGTCTATATAGCTTGGATGGATGGGAGATGGTTCCTCTCATCATGGGAGAAGGTCTTATCTCTTGATTTTGTTCCTTCCTAATAGGGGAAAGGAGGCCAAACTGACCTCCTCAGCTCCATCCAACCCAACCATCTACCAGACTTTCGTTACGAAGTTTCTAGAGCTGGAAGCTTCGACTCCATATTTAAAAAACTTGCCAAAAGAGGATTTGTGTAACTCGAAAAGGAATCATTCACTTCGTATGGTGCTAGGGATAGTTTTAATCTCTAAAAATCAGCGTTAGGACAAAACTGGTCAGTAGCGCCAGTCTTGTAAACTAGGATGAAAGGAAGATTCTTGGGAAATGATGCAAAGGGGAATTATTCTGCTCATGAAGAGAGACATACTAGGAGTTTCTTCATGATGGGAAAGCATGTCGGGTTCACTGTAGAGGTCCTCCAGGATCATGGATGAGGAGTACAAGGACAGTGACAAAATGTTGTGTAATATATTCCCCCTAAAGTGTGAAGGCTGAATTAGAGTGAGGGGTGAAATGCTTTACAAGTGGATATGGGGAATTAGAGTCTATCGTCGGAAAACTGGCAAGTAAGCATAGATACATATACATCATTGAAAACTCTGAGAAATGATACATGAATCGTGGTATGGATGCAGTGATCTAGAGAAAGATCATGTAAATGGATCCAAGGCATGGGCATAGCCATCCAATAGAAAGGATCATAATGAAACCAAGGTATGGTGGCAACCATCCAATAATGAGAAGGATCACATATAACAACTCATGGTATGGTCATAGCCATCCATTTGAAAGAGACATGTATTTCAACATGATCATGTCACATCACCCCCCAAGCTGGACTTGTGTAATCTTAGCCCAGGGTCTTGCGCTCTAGACGACCCTATCAAAGTACAAATCCTAACATGTGAATGAATGTGTTGAATTCAAACATGCTAGAAAGTTGCTTGATTACCAGTCAATGATGTAAACCATTAACAAGTGCGAGAGAAACCACCAATAATGACAATGGCTCTCAAGGTACCAACATCACAGTTCACGGAATGTGAATAAAAGAACTGATGTCGAACACTCATGAAATCACCCGATCGAAAGCCAATGATGTGAGCTTGTCATCGAGTGCAAAGAACTTGCCATTAGGGCATGCAAGCTCTAAGGTATTGGAAGGGAGTCTCTCGGCTAGTTTCTTGGATATTGAGCTGAAGTTGATAAGAAGTGGTCATGTAGAAGGAGGGCCATGATGTATCCCACATCATCGACACGAGACAAAGGGATGCAAATGATTTTAGATGATCCAAAGAATCAGGAGTAAGTGTAACTAGAGAGGGACTGACTCTTGAACATATCAGCGACATGCTTTCAGAGTTTGGAAGCTTTTGGATCGATAGGATCAGTGGTCATGATGATGTGGTAAAGATCAAATGGAAGGAAAAAACGAGCAGCCCAACCCAGGAAGGTAAATGATGAAAAGGAGGACATCCCAACCCAACACGAAGCAAAAAGTGTCATGTTCAAGAGTGAGCTGCTGACACGACTAATAGGATTTCCAATTTTCCCCCACCATTTCTGGCAGGTACCCCAATTATTTTTTATCACAAGCTTGAATGGGGTAGCATGTGTTTGCACTATAAGTTCATGCTTCGGACGAATCCGACCTAGTAAGTTTAATGAGCCCTAGAAGCAGAAGCTCACATTCTTCATGGCAACGAATCCAATGTCGTTTAATTTTTTAACTAGTCCGACAAAGGTGTAACTTGGTATCTTTTTCATATTTAAAGAGTTTGTAAAAAACATGGAAAAGAAAACTCCACATGGTCCTGTTGGCATTATGATTCAAGTGTTGTCCTTGATGGCAACTCACTCAGAGGATGGTACAGGTGCTCAGAGGTTGGTACAGGTGATGGCAACTTAATCAGAAGACAGATCTCAGTACAGCATACCAAGGAAGCTCATACACGCCGTTTCGTTAAGCCCAAGTCGCGTGTACACGCAAGTTCGATTCATAAAAAGCGCGTGTATGTGGAAAGGTTCCTTTGGTCCATGGTGGTTAGTCCTTGGAAGTTGTGCCTATGATTTCGGACCATTGTGTCTCGACGGGCGTGTCGATCCCTAGTTTTGAAGTTGATGGTATTGTGTTACTATGGTTTTGGCTCTTGGTATTGAGTTAGGCCTAAGACTATATAAGGAGAAGAAGATCATTAGGCAAGATCATCTTTGGACAAGGCTTGAATATCTAAGAGAGAAAGAGATCTGATATGCAGGTTCTGGGTTGCTTGATCTAAGCCAAGGAGAGATCACATTGGTTGATGGAAGACTAGATCTAAGGATAGATCAGGATCTAATGGTTTGAAATGCACTATCATGATATGGTTGGTTATGCGTATTTCTAGATCTGCATATTGTCGCAATGTTACGTTCTGAGTCTAACTAATGTCTGGTACAGCAGCAAATTGAGAAAGTTTATTTTTAGATCTGTACGCAGGTTGGATTCGGTAAAAGAGCGTGTATACGCGGGTTCTGCTCATTAAAGTAGCGTATATCTTTTGAAGCTTGATTTAGGTTTACAGTGGGGTCTGACTGTTATTGCAGAGTTCTGTAGTCTGCTCTGTGTTCTGGTAACTGGTGATTGACAGGGTTCAGTGGTTCAGTGATTCAAAGTTTGGTTGTTTTATGCTTCAATGATCTGTTGTGGAAATTGAATGAATTGTGGTCTTCAGATTGTAATGTTATGCTTCAGGAATATCCAAGTCTGAAAATGTATGAAAAGTGATACCTGGAAGAAGGAAGATTGTAGGTCAGCACCTACGTACTAGTATCTTGGCTAGTACAAGAGCAAAGGGGGTTGGAGCTCCCTTCCAAGGAAGTTTGGAGAACGAGAGAAGGTTGAAGCCTTCTGCAGGTTGTAGCCTGCGTACTGGTATAAGGCTGCACCAGTACAAAAGATTGTAAACTGAAGTTTCATATTAAGAAAGATAGAGACAACTTGCAGCAGTAGCGTGTACACGCTGGTTCACTTAACTGAAGTAGCGTATATGTTTCTGGGCATTTGAAAAGTTTGATTAATCTGATAATACTGATTCACCCCCCCTCTCAGTATTATTTCCAACAGGTCCCTTTTCGTACATTTGTGTCTCTCAAGCCCAAAAATGTAGAAAATGATACTTGATAGAACCTCTTGACCATTTCAGCCAAGGAATACCTTTTTCGTAAATAGTTCATCCCAGCTTGAGAAATGGATAGACGTATACTGGGTGAATGACATTTTGCAGCTTTTAACGAGTTCAAAATGACAAGATCTCGACAATATTTTCGTGTTTAAAGAGTTAGAAAGGATCTTGAAAGTGAACCCCCCATTTTTATTCTCTTTTATGAGTCAAAAAGGGAAAAATACTTGGAGATATTTACATTTTGAGATTTACGAGTCAAGAAAAGAGCTTAAACATGACTCCAGTATAATCATCAATAATTTGTCACTTGTCGCTACAAAAAAGGTAAATGTATTATCCAGGTTCAGAGGCAAAATAGGTCAAAAATACTTCAAAAAACCTAATATCTCATGAAAAAATGAATAAAAGGAGGAAAAGGTAATTATCTTTTACCATTTACCCTTTTACCTTTGTGTGAAGAGCTTTTTACCCACTTGTTCCCTAGTTCTTCTAGAGCAGATTACGGGAGATCCCGAAGGCCATTTATCGAGCCATCAGTTACAAGTAAGAGCCAAGACCATAAGCTCCATTTTCATGCTTATTTTACCTGTTTTTAACCATTTTTTCAATTTTTTGAGGACGTTTTGTCAAAAAAAATCGCCCTCGGTCAGTGCGATTTCTGGGCATGGAATCATGCCGATCAAAGGCTATGAAGACTATTAAGTGCACCATTGGCAATACTATTTTTAAAATAGTAGCGTCGGTGCCATGAACAAATTTTTTTCAAGTTTTTCCCAATTTATCCATTTGAATCCAAATTTCTTTGGCCAAAGATTGTTTATTGACTTGATTATATGGTTTTTGCAAGGAAAAAATCATGAAAAATTGTGGATTGGAAGGAACGTGAGCATTAGGATATTAACACTCAAGCAATGGTTGACCCAAATTTCTTGAATTCTATGAGGAACTGTGGGCTCCTCAAATTCTTCCTTACACTAGGTATATAGGCTCAACCCGCATTTCTATGGTATGTGATCAGTCTCTACGACATGAATTGGGAAGTTTTCATGATCTGTGACCTTTTTGCTTGAGCAGGTTCCGTCATTCCACTACCAGATAGATGAGGTGGAACCACTATTGCCACGAGACCCACGGATGGTCCATTGGAGTACGTTGATGCCCAGGACTACTGGGGGCCAACAAATGTCCTATAAGCTTACCTTTTTCTCGTGGCTATGACAATAACTGGTCATAGTGGAGGATTGGCCTTACAACGGTACTGACTTCCGCAGTGATCCAAATATGCTGCTCCCAAAGGGGGAGGATTATGATGATGGAGGTAAAAAAAAAAGAAATAAATAAATAAAAAATAAATAAATAAATAAATCTTTTTATTGTTTTTTAGATGTATGTGTTCATGACGTTTTGATTTTATGAATGTAGATGTTGGACCAAAATGCCCTACCAGGATGTCCCCGATTTCTAGGTGTGTTTCTCGGTAGTTCAAAGTCACTCCTTATCAGGAAGGGAGCAACAATGAGGAGGAGATCACAGAGAACCTTGAGGGATTGACCCATGGTATCCCATAGTATGCCCGGATGGGTGATGTTCCATGCCAATATCATAGGCATATAGTGGGGGTATCATATCAAATCTACTGACTGATGACGCACGTAGTCCAAGCAGTTACATGCTACCATGAGCATCATGTTGTTTACTACATAGTTCTAACATTCCACATTTTTTAGGCCTGAGAGTCGCGGATGTATTTGAACACACATATTATTTTTTGGGGTTTTGATGTATGACAAACATTATCGACACACACACACACACACACATATATGTTATATTTACTTTCTTACTATGGTACAAATGTTTTGTGTTTTTGAGTTTTTACATGATTCACAAATGTCTATCCAACACATAATTAGCTAATGCATTTGTTAATGTATTTATGTGTCTAGGAATATGATGATATGTAATGTAATCAAAATTTCTCTCCAGTAGAGGAATATGTAGATACATTCTCAATATCTAATGGTTTCTAATGGAATATTGCCTGTTGAGTTGAAGAACAACAAGCTGTGAATCAAGGTTGGCAACCAATTCTCGGATGCTAAGAGTGATAGATTCTGAAAACAATTCGATAACTGTGATATACTCAATGATGTTATTAGTTGTTCGACCTAGATAAAAAAGATCAATCAACTCACCATGGGGTTCATAAATGGCCCATGCAGTAGATGATAGATTTCGGTTACTACAGTAAGCACCATCAGCGAAACTGATGTGAGGAGACACCGACATCTGCAAGGTAGAAACATAATAACCAGGAAAGTTTCTTGCAAAATAGCACACTAAACCACACTGTACATAAATGAATAGCACACTATTGTACAAAAGTAGCAATGCAAGATGACCTAAGCATAGTACTTTTTGAGATAAATCCCATTCTAGGGCTTGTTTAAGGGATTTCCCTCATAGTCAATAAGCTCATAGGCCCCTTTCTATAACACACATTTAACAATGTAGGGCCCATGCCACATGGGTTCAAACTTGCCTACCCCCAGCATATCATTAGCCTCATGATACAGAAGAACCAAATCACCTTGAAAAAAAGCTTGAGGAGAGACAAACTGATCAAAATGGGATTTGACCTACTTTTTCTATGCTTCAATGACCAAAGCAGCAAGATGGTGATTCTCATCCAGTCGTTCGAGGTACAAGAGGCGCTCTTCCTGAGGTGATGTTTTGGGGAGAATTTGGACAACCAGCTTGAGGGATGGAATTTCATACTCAATCGGTAAAGTTGCTTCCAGACCATAGACTAGTTGGAACGGTGTGAATCTAGTTGCATCCTTAGTCGAGGTTCGGTAAGCCCATAAATATGAAAAGAGCATGAGATACTAATTTAACTTGTGCATCCCAATGGCACGTTGAAGCATCATAATCAAGACATTTTTCACAACTTCAACTTGGTCGTTGGTGTGAGGGTAATATGGGGTTGACTCATTGTGATACAGACCCAACGTAGAAGTTAGCTCAGCCATCATGTAATCTCAAAAATGGGATCCATGGTCAGCGAAAATGGCCTGAGGCACTCCAAACCTAGAAATAACATGATTGAATAGAAATTGAGCTATTGTTTTACCATCCATAGAGTATGTAGGCATCGCTTCGACCCATTTGGTGAAATAATCCACAACAACGATAATATACCCATGCCCCCTGCCAAATGAGGGTTACAGGTCATATAGTCGATGCCCCATTTAAAAAAAGGACCAACGGTAATAATGAGGTGTAGGTGAGTGGGTGGGGTACACATCTTACACTGATAAATTTGGCACTCATGACACTTGCTAATAGCAAGGATGCAATCCTTGGAGATAGAGGGCCAAAAACAACCAGCACGAAGGATTTTTGAGAAGTGACATATTGAGATAGGTGACCACCACATGCTTCAGAATGGAAGTCGTTCAAGACTCTCTCTGCCTCCTCGAGGGTGAGACAGTGATGAAGAATTTAATTGACACCGATGCGGTATAAAGTATCTCCAATGATACGGTAGGGTTGAGATTGATGTCGAATGTGTCAATGATCATCCTTGGTCAATGCAGACTGAAAAGTGGATGTCTAGAGATATATGATGATATCACCGTAATAGGGGTCGAGAGTGCTAATTAAGAAAAGAGTCTCTTCCGAGAGATACTTGTCGGCACCAGCAGGAAGAGAATTGAAGGGAAGGGAGTAAATCAACTCAGTGAAGATTAGTGATTTCTTTGATTTGGTAGTAGTGAATACCAAATCGAATTATTAGAGGATGACAATCCAATTTGAATACTTTTCCCCCGAAAACTGATGACTTAGGATGTAGGTCATGGGGTTGCATTCCGGAATCACAATGGTACTATGCAATAGAATGTAATGTCGAAAGCGTTGAACATCATGTACGATATCCAAATCCAACTTCGCAACATGAGCATAATGCGTTTCAGTGTCAAGGAGGTTGAGACTGAGGTAATAAATAACGTGTTCATTACCTTCATCATCGTCCTATAGGAGCACCATAGAGATGGTACTAAAGGCTGCAGCTAGATAAAGGAAGTAATCGCGATGATAGTTTGGGGGATGCAATAGAGGAGCATTGATAAGGATAGCCTTTAGGTCATCGAAATACTTTTGGGAAGCCTCATCCCAAACAAAAGGGGTCCCTTGCTTGAGAAAATGAGTGAACCCTAAAGCTAGCTCAACATAGTTTGGTATGAAATGATGGAGGAAATTTTCTTTTCCTATAGACTCTACAGTTTATTCAATGAAGATGGAGGGGGTAAATTAACTATGGCCTTGACTTTAAGAGGATCAAGGCGAATTCCTTCTTTCAAAATGATAAAGCCAAGGAGTCATTCGGATTCGACACAGAAGACACATTTATGCGGATTTAGCCGAATGTTGTAGTGTCTACAGTGAAGAAAAATTTGCCGAAGATGATCAAGGTGATCATGGCGTTTACGAGAATGAGCAGGGAGATCATCCAAGTAAGGTTGAATGATGTTTCAAATGTCGTGGAACGCATAAGACATCGCTCTCTGAAATGTGGCCCCAACATTATTAAGGCCAAAAGGGAGATTTTTATATGTGAAGGTCCCCCATGGATAGATAAAGGTTGTCTTATCTTGATCAGTTGGTGCAATGTTTATCTAGTCGTATTCAGAAAAACCGTTCATAAAGGAAAAGAATTCACTCCCAACAAATTCATCAATGATCTGGTCAATGAAGGGAGTGGGGTAATTATCCTTAGGATAGGCATGATTGAGATCATGGTAATCAACGCAAACACGAATAATGCCTTGTTTCTTTATCACCAGTATGATATTCGACACCCAATCTGTAAGAGGGATTGGATAAATAATTCCATATTTTAGAATTTTTTTCAACTTCACCCTTAATGGTGGCCACTTTTCTAGGGTGCACTAAACAAATCTGTTGGTGAACAAGCTTCGCATGAGGTTAAGTTGGAATCTCATGCATGAATATAATTGGGTCAGTGTCAAGCATTTGTTCATATGACCATGCAAAAACATCTCGGAACTCTTGGAACAGATGAGTATAGAGCTTGATCTCTTTTAGAGAACAAGTTACCTTGATATGGACATTTTCAATGATACGAGGCTTGACAAAAATATCAATTTCCATCGTTTGGGTAATGCTACCCATGTTCCCTTTTGATAAAACTTCATGAGTCATGATTGGTGTTTAAAGTGGTAGGGACAGTAACTGAGAAAATAACTCCTCGAGACAAGTAGACATGACCGTCGGGCTAGGAAAGAACGAGGAATGATTATGAGTGTCATTCCAAGGTACTTCCTCTAGATCCATTACTACCATGATACTCTCATCAGAAAGAAAAGTCTTGGCTAAGGGATCGGGAGATTATGAAGAACCAAGCCATGGGGATTGAGAATTTGTATCAAGAGATGTTCTTGAAACAGGATGATCAGAGGATGCCGAAGGCGAAGCCGAAACAATTTCCACGTAATTAATTTTGGCAGGACTTAATGACATAACCTCTCCCCACGTATCAACAAGATCCAGTGAAGGAATGACCCAAGGATCAGACTTGAATGAAATCATGTTAATAGAGGCAACATGAGGAGGTGGGAGCGGAAAAGTGCCCATCAAGGCAGGATCTTTAAAGAGTCCTGCCCCACACTCTCATAAGGAACACCAGTGTGCTTGACATACAGAACATTGCCATTCAAGAAGGAAGAGGCAAGGAAGGATAGTTGGTCAGCTGTGACTTTCTCCCCTTGATGGGGAAAATAAATCACAAAGAAAAGGGAGGAGGCTACAACATGTATGGCATGGGTCCAGCTTTGTCCGAGTAGAAGATTGTATTTAAGATTAGCATCAATGATCTCTACTTTGACGTGTACTGTCTTGCCTTCCAAAGTGATGTCAAGGTTGGGAAGGACATTGAATGGTCACGAATCACATTTTTTAAAAGCTTCCAGAGTGTTAGGGGACTAGTTCAGAGTAGGAGAACCAATTTCAGGCTTCCAACAAGCGACAGAATTGATGCAGGTAGAAGCACCTTCATCGATGACGGTCCTATAAATGGTTTTCTCATTTATCATCACCTGAATGAGAAAGGAAATCTGATGTGGTAAATGCGGAACATGGTTTTCTAGGTGAAAATAGAGAGATTAGAGTCAGTTGGATCAATACTCCCAATAGACAATAGTAATGATTTTCGCTGAGAAGGATAGCTTTGAAGGACCTCAAGAGCATACATAGCTGATGGTGCTTGAGCCAAATCTTCAACAATGTTATAACATTGAGGAGCTCAAGCATTGGGATTGTACAAGGACTTTCATAACACACCTCGAGAAGGTGGTCAAATGGCAGAATCAAGATTAGGTCGCTCTATATGGAGAGGACCACAACTCGATGAGGTAGAAGAATAATGGGTACCTTATTTCTCTTTCCCTGTTGTCGAGGTAGGAGTTTGATAATATTTTGACCTGGTAACTATGTTAATCAGGGTACTCATCATGAGCACTTGGGAACCTAAGGAAGTGGATGACTAAGGCTGGTCTACCATTTGAGTTTGCTGGGACGGAAAGGGATCTTTCAGGACAACTAAGGTCCCTTTGAGCAAATGACGAACTTCACACCATTTGGGACAATCCTTAGTATAATGATCCTCCTCACAGATGAGGCATGGATATTTTGGCTTCTGTTGGGAAACCTCACCAGAAGATGACTTAGGAGGACCCTGTTTTGGGGCATTCGCTTTACCCTTGCCTTTTCCTTTCTTCTTACCTTTAGAGGATTTATCTATTGCAGTAGACTGGACAACTTGAACCTCTGAGGTCTTACCAAGGCTAGATGAATTGCGAGAGGAATCATTGGGAGCAATGTTGGAGACTGACTTCTATTTGGAAGAAGATTTTACAGGGGTCTAAGTCATTGAACCAATTACTCCATCAACAGAAGGTGTAGCCGGAGACTTAGATGTCATCAGATCAGATGATGGTCTGGGTGCATCAGGTAACACCTCATATAACGTGTCGAATTGTGAATAGACGAGGTCTAGATACTGGGCACACATGCTGGCCTGTTCCTCAGTGATGCATCCACCCATAGCAATGTCCTCAGCAATTTTGTTGATGAATGATTTAGTGAACCACTAGGTCAACAACTAATCAGGAATCTCAAACTTAATCCGACGGTGCCTACGTCTCCATTCATGTATGTGATCAGAGATGTGGGTCGCAATGTCTTTCTTGAGTGATGTTAGCAGATCGGTGCTAGTTTCATAGTGAACCGATAGTTGGAAATGTGTGAGAAAGGCCATGACGAGAGTGTTAAAGTCATGATATGTATTTCAAGGTAGCTCGATATACCATTGGTTGTAGTACTTATAAGAGTTCATTGGAAAGGTTGAAGACGAATGGAATCATCAACGTAGGAATTCGAGGAGCACCAAAGGTGATATGTCATCACATGGGCTTGAAGATCCTCTTTCACTTTTCCTTCAAACTTCGGACAATCACTCAAAATCTTGGATGGAACTGGAGTCTAGTATGGCGAATGAAGAATCTGGTCATTCGTGAGTCTAGACACATCTAGAAATTCCAGTGTAGCCAAGAATGGCAATTGGATATTGAAAGAAATTTGAGGTCGATAAGGGGGTCCAACTGGTGAGGCCCATCCCTCTTGGAAAGGATTTTGTCCATATGGAAATTGATTTTTCCCCCACTATAGGTTACCTTTCCCATAGTGAGGATTCTAACCTTGAAATCCTTGAAACTGTCCAGCCAGAGACTGTTGATAAGAAACATACAGTTAAAAGGTTGTTGAGCCTGTTGGCCTTGAACATATGGATTTTTCACCTGATGTCCCTAAGCATAAGGGTTTTGGACCTGCTACCCCTGGACGAAAGGGTTTTGGACCTACTACCCTTGGATGTAAGGATTCTACACATGCTATCCTTGGACATAGGGATTTTGGACTTGCTGTCCTTAGACAAAAGGAGGTTGAACCTGTTGCCCTTGGACATAAGGATTTTTTCCCTGCTACTGTAGGACTTGACCCTAGCCTTTCCCTTGCAAGGGTTGACCCTGTTGATATGAGTATAAGGGTTATTGCTGCTCAAGTTGACCTTGTTGCTACAAGGGCTAACCTTGCAGGTATAAAGGTTGTCCCTACGACTGCATAGGTTGACCTTGCGAGGGCATATGCTTGGAGGATTGTAGCTACATGGTTTGCTGCAACTGGGTCAAGGGTTGTCGTTGCAATTGTTGTAGTTGTCCTTGCTGCAGCATTATCTAGCCCTGCTGCTGCATGGATGACCCTTGCTGCAATGAAGGTTTCCCTTGTTGATGCAGGACTTTTCCTTGTTGCTGCAAAGGTACTTGAATAGTTCCCAGAATGACACCTTGAAAGTTCTCGAACTGTATCTGGCCATACCCACGAGGTGCGGCAGGCGGACCAAGATGGACATAAGGTTGAGGGTGAGGGATGTAGGGCAAATTAACCATCACTTTTGAACCATATGGAATATAAGGAGGTTGGTACTGAACCTGAGCCATATTAGGCTACTGGTACTGAATGTTTCTTGACCCAGACAAACCAACAGGGTTCAGCTATTGGTACTAGACATTGCTCGATCTAGCAGGACCGACAGGGTTTAAAATGGCACCCGAAGAAGGTGGGCTCATGCCAACCATGTGAGCTTGTGAATTACTCACATTGGTTGTACCAGGTATCATGGACACATTCATACTTTTCCCCCCAGGTGGTGGCATAGTTTGTCCACTCACTGAAGGGATTGAAGAACTGATAGAGACATGACTTGAGATCTTCGGTTGAATGGGACGGGTTACTTGGACTGAAAAAACAAGAGGATTTGGAATGGTGGGTTTCACTAGGACTGAAGTAACTACAGAAATAAATGTCTATTGGGAGGTTGGTTGATGAATGAATGGACCAAAGGTAGGAATATAAGCGCCAAATTCCTAATTAGGATTGTGATATAGTGATGAGGTAGTAGGCATGCCTAAAACGAACTGAGCTAAAGTCACGTAATTACACGGTAACTCGGGATGAAAACTAGTCAGAATGCTTCTCATGTAAGGGAAACCTTAGAGAGGGAAAGGATATTCTTTCTCCTCGAATGTGCGCGGAGTGTAACTCTGAGTGTCCCAGAGAGGAGACTGGGATTTCACCTTCTGATTCCATGTGTGAAAACAGGAGACAACGCACTATCGAAGATGTTCGAGGGGATAATTCCAAAGTAATACCTTCCTAATCATATAGACGTTGAGGTGATACCACAACAGGATTGAACAAAGGATTCAAAGGATAAACAACTAGTCCAAGCTGACCTTCAGAAGTCAGTGGACTCTCGAGAGTCTGGATAGGATTATCCAAAGATTCCAGAAAAATGTCAGAAAGTGACCCAGTATCTAAAGGGGGAGGACAAGATGAAAAAGGTTGAATACTCAGAACAATTCCAAGATCAACACCTTGGTCCTCAAGTGATAGTGGAAATTCAAAAAAAGGCTCCTCAGACAATCTTTCATATAGAGGAGAGGAAGAGGAATTGGACAAACCAGTTTGTTCAACCACAATGATTTTGTCTAAATTAACCAGAAGAGATATTGATTTCAAGGCTTTAAAATTTATTTAATGGTATACTCACGATGTGGTCTATAAAAATACTAACAGGAATGTTATAAGATTGTGGTCAACAATTTTTAAGATGCAAAAACAAACTGGTGCTCATTCATGTTTTAAGAAACAAAGGTGACTCTATCACTTTCGGTTTGAAATGATCTCGAAAGGACAAGTGCTTAGGTGATCTTTTATATTTAATGAGTCAAAGAGATCAAAATGACTACTCAGGATGATCTAGGCAAAAATGATTACCAAGTAACCGTGAACTCCATAATACCTCTCAGCAAACCAAGAAGTACAGGCAGGCAGTCTCCCCAAATGTTGTGTTCGGTGTATCATGCTTACAAGGTGGCAAAATTGGCTTCCTATGGATAAAGGATTGCAACCTAGTGGGGTCTCCCTTTATATACACGATGGTATGAGGAGCACAAGTTCATACTAGCATTGTCTAGTGACGAAGTGAACGACAACTCCTAGGTTTAAAAATGCTGAAACATGTCTCTAACCTAGACCTTCTAAATGTGATCGTTAGGTTTCAAATGTGCCTTAGGTTAATTGAATACATCTTAGAGTTTGTCTTGAAATTATGTCTTGGTTTTTAGGCCTATATGCAGCTATATGAGACAATACTCTTTCAATTCAATGAATTTTCTACACTAATGAGAGTAGAAAACACACTCAAATGCAACAAAACAAGCAATAGAAAGAAAAATGACATTTTCACTATTTCGCTTTTGAAAACAAAATGATGAAAAACTCTTTCAAATTCCTAACTTTCTTATCAAACGCACTTCATGTAGTCCTTTCACTAGTAAAGAGAATTCATTTCTTTTCCAATGCAAATGACGATGCAACTCTAGTCTTTAATGATGCTAACTAATGTAACATATTGATTCAGAAATCTAGAATTATGTATTTTTCAATGAAATGACAGAATGAATCTTTCACAAACACATCAAACTTCAATGAAACATTTCCAATACAATCAATCACAAGAAAATGCAAAGCACAAAAGAGAATTCCTTTCCAAACTAATGATGCCAAGAATCAACCAAAAGCAAGATGAGAAATGTGATCTATGCCCAAAAAGAGATGCTCAAATGACACACTAAACTTTTCAAACTTGTTAAATGGAAATCAAAGCAACAAGAGGACTAATCAAATGAAATGCAAGGAGCAAGTTTGACTATTGAATTGACTTGTTGAGCATGCAAACAAGTGAATGGGTGACAACCTAGATGCCCTAGGGTTATACACCATCCAAGAACTCAAGAAACCAAGTGAAGAAAATGCAAATCAAACAAGCATACAAACCAAGCTAAAAGAGCTTTCCAACCTGGGAGAACACAAACAAAACAAGCTGAGAGACAAAAATAAGAAGGGAAAGACACACTGGCTATGATATAGGGGAATCCCTGATCTTCACCTACAAGAATCGACGCGACTATGTAACTGAAGACACGAACCAAAAGGAGTTTGACACGACTTTTTTTGAGAAACTCATGCCGATCAGCGCAACTATCAGAAAAATAAACGCGTTCACTAAGGATTCAAGGAAAAAATAAAAATTTTCAAAGGTTGACACCAGACTTTCCACTGTAAATTTCAGGCTCAGAGCAGTAAAGCAGGAAAAGCAGAGAACACTAAAGAGAAATGGTGATACTAGAAAATTTCACACAAAACCATAAAATGAGAATCAATCAAACAGAAGGATTGGCTCCCTAGCAGAGTCACCAATTTGTGGTGCAATTAAATTCTCAGTGCAGACACAAACAATTCCTCTAGCCCGAGAGAGCAGGTCTAGCCACAAACAAACAATCTATGGAAAATTTCCTTAAGCTATAATCAATTAAGAGGTCCTACCTCTTAGAATTCTATTTCGCTTGGTGATGATCCTTCCTCCTCACTCCAGCTATCTTCTATTTCCTTCCTTTGAATACCTCAATAAAGCAAACAAACAACAAAAACAAACGTGATAGAATACAGTATTTTATTCATCCTACTTAATAGGTCAAGGAATATTAAGCCATAAAGATGTAAAATAACACTTCATGTAGGAAATCAATCAATAGTTGTATTCATATAAATAAGAAAGAGATTACAACTGATGCCTTGACATTGCTGGTCTCCTCCAATGTATCCGGGTTCCCACACTTCCACTAGCATTTCATGGATAGCCCCAAATATGGAAGTTTTAATCCCTTTTCCCTCTAGTCTCAAATCAAACCAAAACACAATATTCTCTCTCAAACATACACTAGAAAGCTACAAGTTATAGATGTCTTGTTGATCATTCAAACTCACTCCAAAACTAGTTTAGCTTGGGAAAAGAGAGGTTTATATAGCTTTGATGGATAGGAGATGGTTCCTCTCATCATGGGAGAAGGTCTTATCTCTTGAGTTTGTTCCATCCTAATAGGGGAAAGGAGCCCAAATTGGCTTCCTCGGCTCCATCCAGCCAAACCATCTACCGGACTTCCGTTACGAAGCTTCTAGAGCTGGAAGGTTCGACTCCATATTTAAAAAACTTGCCAAAAGAGGACTAGCGTGACTAGAAAATGGGCTTAGTCACTCCATATGGTGCTAGGTCTGGTTTTAATATCTATAAATTAGTGTGAGGAGGAAACTGGTCAGTAGCACTATTGAGCCCCAAAACTACCTCTCTTCCAAGCATTTTCTTAAACCCTTTCTCTTCTATTTTCCCATGCCAGTGCCTCCTAAGCTATCAAAAGTTGTTACATGTTGATTTCAGGAGTGTATTTGAGTGATTTTCAAATTATATCATTGTGTGTGCTATTTGATCTAGGTTTTGTTTATCAGCTACAGAATGTAGCCACTTTCCACAGCTAACTCGCAATTCTGCAACTGTTTTCATTGTTCTATAGGTTACAGGTGTCAGTAGGAGGAATGAGACACATGGGCAGCTTAGGAATGATCCACACATGGATGAGGTCCTACTTACTTAGCCAAATTTGGAAGGAAAGGTCCTGGTCAAAGGGTGGTCAACAGAGAGTTCTACGTCAACTAGTACTCTGTCCCTGCACGTAAAAGAAACCCGAAACCATTCCTGAACTCTTGGATCCGTTTTTGCCACCTACAAGCCATCTCCATAACATAATCCAACATCCACCTCACATACATTTACTTCTCATGGCAACCGAGAGGCTGAATCCTAAGATTTTGACCTGTTCACGTGTCTATTGCTGAAGAAATTCCTCTGAGATACAGTTATCCATTTTCTCTATAGCGTTATTTTGTTGCTGTGTAACTGAGAGACATATTACTCTGTTTCATAATATAAAACTATGTTTTTCACATGGTTGTTTGGATGTGGTTTGAAGTAACAACATGTTAATCCAAAGCTATGTAGAGGGCCCCTGCGTAGTTGAGGTTCTTCTTCTGTTTTTGTATAGTCTTTCATGTATATTTTCTCTCATTCGAGTTGTACATTTCTCATGTTTTGCTTATGATTTTAATCATTCTAATCCTGTACATGTTTTTGCAACTTGTCACAATTTCTACTAACACCTATAAGTGCACTTCAAAATAGGTCTTTAAGTCTGGTTATGCTCGAGCTTCTTAGTGTAGTTTTTGCATCAAGTGGTGATTTGAGACTTGCTTCCTCTGCTGAACTTTATTTTTCAATTTTAGTTGTTTATGCTTTTATTTACTGAGATTTGTTTACTGTTCAATATAGTTTAGATATCAGTTCTTCATGCTATATGATGATATCTCCGAAGCCTTTAGCTTAATCCCATTTTAGAAGTTAATTGGCGAGCTATTGTGATTATAGGTGAAGTAACTGATTTTGTTTTCATTAGCATGCAAGTAAATAGTTTATATGTTAGTTCTTTAATGCTATATGATGATATTTATGGAGTCTTTAGCTTAACTCCATTTTAGAAGTTAATTGACGAAATATTTTTATTATAGATGGAGTAATTGGCTTTGCTTTCATTAGCAAGCAAATTAGATAATTTAGATGTCATTATTTTCATGCCATATGATGATATTTCTGGAGTCTTTAGCTTAACCCCGTTTTAGAATTTAATTGACAAAATATTGTGATTATGGATGGAATCATTGACTAGTTTCTAGTTTCTTTACTTTTTGGTTTTCAGTTGCAGCAGTTTATTAGATTTCAATTCTGCAATTAGGATGGATAGCAGAGATAGTAACCTCATTTTTAGTACTTCATTTTTAGTTTGGTTTATGTAGTTGCATGTTTACATTCTTATTCAAGTTCTGATTTTGTAGACAACATGTTTTAAGATCTCTTAAGTTCAAAGTTTGGAAATTATCATAAGAAGCATAAATCTTGTCTTCAACTCTACATCCACACTTGATATTTAAAAGTATTCTTAAAACTTTTGCTAGGATTTCCATTGCATTAGAACACTTTAGGAGACCAACAAGAACAAAACCCCAAAACAAGATAAAACTAAAAACAGTGAGGTAAGAAAAGGGTTGTCTAGCATATACAGTGCACTACACTTCATTAGTTTACGTCTCCCGGATTGATAACTTATGTAGCAATTTAGGACACACTAAATGGACTAAACATTTTGGTGCCGTTATTGGGGAAGTTTAACTAGGTAGCCTATCTCTTACATTCAAAAAAAGAAAATAAAAGGGGAAATTAATAATTTCTTGAAGTATGCTCTCCTCTTGCACCAAGTTTGATCTGGAGGATCAGAAAAAAACAATTATTAGTTCAATAATTTCTTCAGTATGCTCTCTTCTTGCACCTAGTGTGATCTAGAAGACCAGAAAAATGATTATTAGCCCAATTAAAATCATCAAAAAAAAAAATGACATGCATAGATAAAGAGATTCTAGGGGAAGTTTTATAGCTAGGGGCAAAAGTTCGATTTTTACAACACCAACTACTTCAAGGAATAGACAAGATACACCTCCATCCCAGACTCATACTCCCAGCGTTAGAACTCCTAGAATTCAAGGGGCAGCAACTGAATTAGAAGATTCTCCCACTCCATCTACTAAATCTTACATAGGATAAGAACCCTTCTTCACCTCCATAGGAGAGCCTATTGCAGTGGAAGAAGTAGAATTACCTAGAGAATAAGAGGAGCTAGAAACTCTCTCTCATCAGCCATTAATAGAAGAGCCAGAAGATTTTGAGGAAATTATCATGGCAGAAGAAGAATTAGATGGAGAATTTTCACTATTTGGAGGAAGGGTAGAGGTAGAGGTAGAGGAAATAATGGAAGTGGTAGAGGTAATAATGGATGAGGTAGAGGTAACAATGGGGGAAATAGGGAAGGAGATAACTCATTTGGATTCCCTATAGTAGATGTGGAAACCCATACAACAATGAAAAACATTTCACCATCCGTCCTCCCAAACTTTTATGGATTACGAAGTGAGGATCCTGAAACATCTCTATTTGAGTTTGAAGTCTTATGCTGAAATTATGACTATCTAGAAGACTCTCAAAAACTCAAATTGTTCCCTTCAACATTGAAAGGGGCTGCTCTGAAATGGTTTATGGGATTAGTCACTCAATCTATTAGGACTTGGAATGATATGAGGCAGGAATTTTTGGATAGATACTTGGATTATTGTATGCCTACTAATCATAAGGATGAAGTATTCAAAATGATGCAAAAAGAAGATGAGAACTTGGAGGATTTTCTTGAGAGGTTTCAATACAACTTAAAGAGAGAAAAAATGAACAATTTAGATGAGGAACCCTTGAAATCCCTTTTATTGAAAGTCATTAGAGATGAATGGATAGATATTTTAAACATTATGGGGAAGGGAGACATCTCTCAAATTCCACTATGTGACATAGCAGAACTATGTGTCCATCTCTCAAGTGGAAAATCTAAAACTAGAAAAGGACCTAGAGATCCTTCTCTTATTAGAGCAAGCAAATCTGCAACAGGGACAGTAAGTAGGGCAGAAATTGGCAATATGCTTGATGAGTTCAAAACTGACATTCTAGGGAGCCTTAGTGAACAGGTAGACACCCTCAAAATTCAAAATAAACAGAAAATAGAATTTGATGCCTTAGCCATCTTTTGCCCAAAATGTAGAAAGAAACATGCTCTAAGAGAATGTCCCTTAGATGCAAAAATTGTAGAAACATGTATGATTTTCTCAGAAAGTCATGAGACCAAGGATTGCCCTTCAATCCCAGGGCTTAAAGATGTCTTTCAGGAGGACCCAAATGTTATCAGGAAAACTAGTGTCCAGTCAGAGGTGCTGGTCCCACTAAGACGGGTAGCTATCTTAGAAACAAACAAACTAAAGTCACTTGTGTTTTCCTTTATGCGAGATAGATGAGGGAGAAGTAGAGAGTACCAACCTCAGTCTTTCGCTAGTCTCCTTGCTTTTTTCCTCTCTCCCTTGATAGAGCTTTTGCCACTCCTTTCACACTTGTGTTGCTTCAAATAACACCTGTAGAGTCAAAGCAGTGAAATACCATCAAAGCATAGATATCTATAACCATAAACAATGTAGGATAAGATGTACATTAGCTATATAAATTCATATACAAATACAAGATTCAGAGATATACAAACATATGGAGGAAAACTCAAATAGCTTTATTGATAGAAGTAGTAGAAGAGAGGATTGAAACGAGGTTGTCTGATCCAACATCATCCTCCCAGCATGAAAGCCCTCTTCACCTCATACAAAGCAAGATCACCCAACAATGTCTTCAAAGAGAAAGCAACAACACTTCCTTGCAAATTACAAAATTCCAGCCTCTGGATCTCTTGGATGAGGGATCCATATATAGATGTTTTCAGGAGAGTGAGTCAGCTTCTGGGATTTTGATTTATGTCATTTCACTGATAGTTCTTGGTTCCACTTGGAGATTTTAGATCTCTTACTCATCCCTGGGTGAATTCAGAGAAGTAAGTGTCATATGAGCAGTTTCTAGAAGATTCTCTGGGTTTCCACCTAGCACACTGCTTCTGCCATTTATCTGCTCTCGTTCATCACACCCTATAGAAGGGCTTTCTAGTATGCATTGCACCCCCCATGTGTAATAGGTGAGATGCATCGCACCCTATGCATGGAGCAGTCTGTATGGTCCTATTTTGACTAGTTCTGAGTAGTTTTTCATGGAAAACTTCTGGGAGATGATGCAATCAGCTGACTTTGTTCCTTTAGGGTATGAAACAACGCTTTTAGGGTTTGGAAGCCCTTGGTTTATGGAAATATGTGATTGGGGTTGCAGTTCCCAAATATGTCTATAATAGTTGCCCCCTAAAGCATGAGATCGTAAATCCTTTTGATTTCGGGTGAAATGCTTTATAATGAAGATCCGAGGTTTTTCGAACTGGAAGGTGACCTGTAATAAGATACAATACAATACATTATCTTCACAATATTTTCATGGTCTAGCTAAGGCAGGCATTCCCATGCTTATCTTTATAAATTCATATTCATGTACATAAGACAGACAATCGTCTGTGTGGCAGACTGATGATTCTAGTAGAGCCATCATCCTTTAGTTTGGATGATTATCTGTGTAGCAATGATGTACATTTGATGTCTTTATTTTCTTGAATATATCACAGCCCAGATGGATGAAACTAGATCCGAGGTCTTCGAACTCATTCAATCTTCGCCCGAAGTACAAGTCGATCCATGTGAAAAGATGTCCTAATGTCGAACATGGAAAGACATCACCTGATTACCAGCCAATGATGTAAGTTGTTCACAGGCACGAGAGGAATCACCAATAATGATGATGACCCTTAAGGTACTATAGTACAATTCACGTGGTGTGAATACATGAGCTGATGTCGAACACCATGTAAAATCTTTCGATCGAAGGCCATTGATGTAAACCTATCGCCAGAAGTGAGAAACTTGCCATTGAGGCATGCAAGCTTCAAAGTACTAAAAGGTGTGTCCCTAAGTCAACTTCTTGGATAATGAGCTGATGTCGACAAGAAGTGACCCATCGTAGGAGGGACTTGATGAATACCACATCTATGACACGGAACGGAGAAAATAATTTTGTGGAGGTGAAAACGATCTGATGATACAAGGTTCAGGGTGGCGGTCATGGAAAATGGAGAGTGAAGGTATTGTGGTGGATGAGACGTTAGCTAGGTTGGTGATTTCTCTGAGCGACTTCTCTTGAACATATCGGTGACACTAAGATGGATTCGTAATGTTAACCCCAAGGTGGATGGTATGGTGGACCAATGGTGATATGACTGGTGAATGGAATAACCCAACCAGACTCAATCATGGTGATGGAGTGAAAGTGTCATGTTCAAGAGCGATCTGCTACCGATGAAGCTATTCAAGTTTTCTTCCATTTTGCCCCAGTCATTGCTGACCAATACCTCTTTATTTTTGTCAAGCTTGAGGAGGATAACATATGCTTGTTCTATAATTTTCCCTTTTGGCAAACCCATCGCTATGTTTTAATGAGCCTTGCGATAGTGAAACTCGCTCTTGTCTGCATGGGCAAGTTTGTCACTATTGTTTTAACGAGTTTAACGACAAAGATAAATCAGTCCTTTTCAATTTTAGAGAGTCTAAAAGGGATCGAAAGGCAACTCCAGTGTTCCCTTTTCGTAATTTAATCCCTTATGTCCGAAAAAGTGTAAAATAATATGAAAGGGAAGACTTTTCGATAGTTTTAACGAGCTGAACAAGACAAGCACTCGATCTTTTTGTGTAATAATCCCTCAGGTCCAAAAAGATTAAAATCTAGAGGAGGGATGGCACTTTCGGTCACTTTAACGAGCTGGAGAGGCCAATTGCTCGGAAATCGTTTCATATTTTATGTGTCAGATGAAAAGAGCTTAAATGAGACTCGTTTTTTGAGGAACGAGTGATGTTTTTGAATAGCAATTGGTTCTAGGTAAGGTTTGGAACATTCCAATCACGGCAGTGGAAAGAGGGTGGCTAATAGAATCACTCATCAGAGCTATTCCTCAAAAGGATAAACAATCAAATGGAGGCATATGATCGGCTAAAAAAGAGTGAAGGTGATGGTAAGGACACAACCAAGGTTCAAAAGTTGATAGTCATGCGATCAAAATGGTTATTTACTGGGGGTGGGTTTCATTTTTTAACGAGCTTGAACTCTATGGAAACGCTTGCTCATTGCTAGGTTTATTTTCTGACGAGCTTGAACTTCGCGTAAAACTGCTCATGGTGAGGTTTATTTTTTAACAAGCTTGAACTTTGCGTAAAACTGCTCGTGGCGAGGTTTATCTTTTAATGAGCTTGAAATTTGTGTAAAACTACTCGTGCCAGTCGTATAATAAGGATGTCTCATCGATAGGTTCATTTCTTTAGGGATCTTGCCCCATTGGAAACTTTTCTCTTGAGCCTTTCGTTATGCAAGCTAGGAACGACCAACCTACGTGTCTAAAGGGTTGGGAGCCTACAAGCTAAGAAAATAAATGGTCGCTTTTCACTTGAATGCAAAAATGTTTGTATGCCCCCAGGTATAACAAAATAGAGTTTCCAGGTTACCATACAGAAGTTCTTGCATTAGCAAGATTGTTCCATCCACATGTACAGAAAAAACACTTCCTTGGATCTGTCCATCGAAATGGACAAAGATGATTCTAACTCCAATCACCTAACCTTTGACGGAGGAATCCTTTTCCAAACTGATCCATTATCCTAAATGGATAGGATTGTCAGACTAGTCATATTCCTATGCGGAAACCTATCTTATATCTGGTGTTTTTCTGCCGAAGCAAACCAGGGCGCATGCCTCCTGGGTTTTAGTCACAATCACCGAATCACTCGTGATCGTCAAGTCGACGGACTAGAGATTGATGAGACATTCCTTGTGCAAAAAGACCAGTTAGGGATGGCATTTGACTAATAGTTGTGTTTGAACCATGGAATGAGAGCTGGTCTACAAGTTGGACCACTCTTCCTTCATGTGGAAAACACGTCACTCGAAAGAGTGAAGAAACGATAGCTCCCATGCTATAAATGTAGTCACAGCCAAGGAGTAGATTGTAATTTAGAGGTCCTTGGACTACCATCACATTTATATGAATGGTTTTCCTTCTCAAAGTTATAGGAAAATTTGGAAGGATCCCTAATGGTCGATTGGTTCCTTTTTTGAAGCCTATCAAATTTCGAATCTCAGGTAGAAGCGATGGCGAACCAAGCACTTTCCAAGCAGTTGAGGAAAGGATACTTACAAAAGCTCCTTCATCTATAATAGTACTGACCATGATCATTCTGTAAGCTTGTACTATGATTCAGAATGGTACATTAGATGGTAGGCAGGGTGTGCGTAGAAGATTCCAATCGAAGGAAACGACTAGATTGCTTGGAGGTGGGACCGAATAAACGGCCAGATAAACCTCTAACGAACTTCCTTCCTGCAGTAAAGGAATGGGTAGATTGACCCCATGTTCATCAGAGTCTGTGTTTACGAAAATAATTTGAACGATGTCGTTCTCATTCTCTTTGGTGACAGTATCATCTAAAGGTGGACCCTCTAAAAACAAGATTGGGTTGACTGTCGTCTTGACCTGTTGACTTTGGTCTAGTGTGTACTTAGAGGGTTTATCTTCAATGATAGGTTCTTTGATCGACAACAATGATGTGTCAGTTGGATTTTCAACTAGCGATGGACTCGGCAAGAATTTCTTGTATCTGAGAGGAAGTCGCTGCCGTGAAGCAAGGTGGTTATCCAAGACCCTCTTAGCTTCTTCTAGGAAGGGACAACAGTGGAGGGCATGATCGCCTTCACACAGTCTGCAAGGAAATTTGGATCTTCATTTTTTCCCATTGACTTCGTTTTCACTAGTTGATGGTGTGCTCTCAACATGATCGTCAATGATTGAAGACACCAGATTGTGCAAATAGGGAGACCAGTCCCTCAAGATCTGTGGGATGTAGGGACAATCTCAATGATAGTGGTCTCCCTTTCAAATGACACATGGGGTTTAGGTTTGGAAGGTGCAGTGTGTGGATTTTTGCCATACGATGCATGGTTGCCCCCTTTCACTGTTGGGTTCTTCTTCTTCTTCTCCTTTTCTTTCTTCTTCTTCTCAATTACTTGGTTTTTAGCGTTACTAGCTTCACCAAGTGAAGAGGAAGAAGGAGAGGGAGAAACAAATGAAGTAGAAGGTGGTCGAGCAACTACATCTGGTTTCTGATTTGATTACTGAGGAATTGTGGTGTTTTGAATGACAGAGGTTGAGAAAAGCCATATTGGCAGGCCAATTGTGAGTCCTGGAAGGGAAAATGTAGCCATGTATGGAGCACCAACATCCCCCCAAGAGGAGAAGAAACTAGGATTTCCCTCAAGGGGAAATCCTTGATTGGTAGACTCCATTTCTCAACCTAAATACCATCGAGGGAACAATGACGTTATTCTAATTAAAATAAATTTTATGATGCTTTGACACAACTTTCTTTTTCAATTTTTAAGAGTCAAGAAAAAGCTAAAGATGACTCTAGTTGCCTTTGATTTTTAATGAGCTTGAAGTGACAAGTGCTCAGATGGACCTTTTCTTTTAAGGAGTCTGAAAAGGAACAAAAGTAACTACTCTGGAAATCTAGACAGAGGGGATTACCAGACCAATCGCAAAACTACAAAATACCTTTTACGGTATGGTAGTCAATCTTCCCGAATGTTGTGTTCCGTGCATTGCGATTGATAGGGCAGCATACATGGCTACCTAAGGATAAAGGATGTAGCCTATTGTGGTCTACCAATATATACTCTATGGTACGTGGGAGCACAAGTCCATACTGGCACTTGTCGTCTCAAAGAGGAGGAATCACCCAACCTATGATGCAAGCGATAGTTACCAGGCTTTATGATGCCAGAATATGTCTCTAGCCTAGACTTCTAAATGTTGCGCATTAGGTTCCAAAGCATTTTTATGTTCATTGAAGTTTATTTTACAGTTGATATTTCTTAAGAAGTTTTCCTTTAAGGTTCACCGCATGATGTAGATATATAATTCCTAAATATGCAATCTAAGATGATAAACAGTCGTTTACTTTCTTTTTGCAATGAAAATCCTATCTACTAAGGAAAGAGAAATGAAATTCTTTCAACATAGAGTCGAGAGCACACACTAGATGCACTTTTCCTAAATCAACTTCAGCATGCAGTCTTAATGAAAATTCACATGCATGTATTTGTTTTCTACTTTCTTAATGTATGAATGACAAAAATAATGCTAAGAACAGATCTAAACTATTCTTCTTTCAAAGCGACACTACTAACAATTTTCTTTCAAAAAACGAAAGTAAAGCCAAGACAACACTTTGCGATTTCGAATTCAAAATTTCTTTCGACACTTGAAATACTAATGATTCAAATCAAATACAATGGAAAAAGTGTAATTGACTATCAAAAAGAGGAAGACTCTTTTCTTTGATTGAAAACGACACTTGCGACACTTTCAAATCAGAAGATGACAGTTCAATTAAGCTACTGTTTGCACAAGAGAACTATAAATGACGAAAATAACATAAAAACATTCACAATTCTTTATCGATGGAGGCTAAATAATGCAAAGGAAGATGGTTACAACAGAGATATACTGATCACAGACAACAAAACTATTGAATAAAGCTGAAGACAATGAAGAAAAAACCAAAATCTGGAGGTAGAAACAGTCTCATCTGATCATCGCACCTGTAACACAGGGAAACAGGGATGCATCTCACCTACCGCACACAGGAGGTGCGATGCATCCAAACTTCCAAGAAGAGACAGTGCAATGGTCCACGGACAAGACTGGGCTTGGTTTTTGCTCACATTTTGTAGCTAAGTTCAGGAACTTAGGCTGAGCTAATTATTGTCAGTAAACACAAAGTATAGGGGCTGATCTAATGAGGTTATTTGAGCTACCACCAGGGCACTTAGGATGTTTGCAAGCTAGATGTTCAGTTCATAAACCAACCTGGAGATTGACTGAAGCAACGTTGATCTACTTTGTAGTTGCATAGCAAAAGTAGTTCGAAGGCTAGCTGGCTTGACTTCAGGCTCCGTCTGTGGTTTATAAAGCAAACAACAGTAATGAAACAAACAAACTATTCACTCCCCAATGGAGTTGCCATTTTTTTATCGGGAAAACTAGTGTCCATTCAAAGCTGCTAGTCCCACTAAGACGGGTAGCTACCTTAGAAACAAACAAACTAAAGTCACTTGTATTTTCCTTCAGGAGAGATAGATGAGAGAGGAGCAGAGAGTACCAACTTCAGTCTTTCGCTAGTCTCCTTGCTCGTTTCCCCTCTCCCTTGATAGAGCTCTCGCCACTCCTTTCTCACTTGTCCCACTTCAAAGAACACCTGTAGAGTCAAAGCGGAGAAATACCATCAAATCTTAGAGATCTATTACCATAAACAATGTAGGATCAGATGTACATTAACCATATAAATGCATATACAAATACAAGATTCAGAGATATACAAACATATGGAGGAAAACTCAAATAGCTTTATTGATAGAAGTAGTAGAAGAGAGGATTAAAACTAGGCTGTCTGATCCAGAATCATCCTCCCAGCATGAAAGCCCTCTTCACCTCATACAAAGCAAGATCACCCAACAATGTCTTCAAAGAGAAACCAACAACACTTCCTTGCAAATTACAAAATTCCAACCTCTAAATCTCTTGGATGAGGGATTCATATATAGATGTTTTCAGGAGAGTGAGTCAGCTTCTGGGATTTTGATTAGTGTCATTTCACTGATAGTTCTTGGTTCCACTTGGAGATTTCAGATCTCTTACTCATCCCTGGGTGAATTCAGAGAGGCAAGTGTCATATGAGCAGTTTCTAGAAGATTTTTTGTGTTTCCACCTAGCACAATGCTTCTACCATTTTTCTGCTCTTACTCATCGCACCCCCCGTGTGTAATAGGTGAGATGCATTGCACCCTATGCATGGAGCAGTCTGTATGGTTCTGTTATGACCAGTTTTGAGTAGTTTTTCATGGAGAACTTCTGGGAGATGATGTAATCAGCTGACCTTGTTCCTTTAGGGTATGAGACAACACTTTTAGGGGTTTAGAAGTCCTTGGTTTATGGACATATTTGATTGGGGTTGTAGTGCTCAAATATGTCTATAACACCAAATTTTGTAGAATCTCTATGCTTTGTTCCAAGAAGACCTTGGCAAGGGCAACAAAATCCGGGATTTAACAATCCAATGAATTTTCAGCCTCCACCAAATTGGAATTCTTGGCAACAACCTTGGCCTCAACCTCAAAATCAATATCAATCTCAATCATGGGAACAAGGGGTACAAAATCCTTATGGGAGATTTTCTCAATATTATCAACATCCTCCATCTTATCAGGGCTATCCTCCCCCACAAAACCAACAAAAAAATCCACAACTTCCAAATCAAAGCCCTAAACTTTCATTACCATTTCCATAACAACGACCTCCTCAACAAAATCAAAATCCGCATCTCTTGCTTCCATTTCAACAGAAGCCAAATCAACTACCATCCCAACCTTTACCAAATCCAAAAAATAAGAACACTCAGAATGATTACATGGTAGAAGGACAACCATTTCCTACCTACATGATTGTTCCTCTAGATCTTAAAGATGTTCAACTTAGATTTGGTAGGATTTTAGAAAAGGAAAAACCTTCTACAGATGTTCAAGAGCAAGATGCTTCTGAGGAGGATTCTCTAAAATTCAATAAAAGTTTTGAAGAAGCATCCCTTCAAAACCGAACCATTCAAAAGGAAAAACAAAAAGAGTCAACCCACACAACTCTTATAGTTGAGAAACTTGCATCTACATCCACACCTCCTTTTCCTGAGAGATTACAAATTGACGGGGGGGTGGAAAAACAAACCTTCTTGCCTGACTATGATTTCCTAGATGAAGTAAAGAATGTCTGTATCAATATTCCCTTGCTACAAGCCATTAGAGAGATTCCTATTCTAGCAAAAACAATAAAGTAGTTGAGTATCAAAAGACCAAGTAGGAAACCAAGAGACACAAAAAGAATCCACCTGGTTGGAAAAATAGCAGATATCATGATGGGAAAGATTACCATGCAGAAATATGTGGATCCAGGTAGTCCAATTGTTAAGACACACATAAATGGAATAGAAATTCCAAATACATTGATTAATTTAGGGACTACTATAAACATTATTAGTAGAAAGACTATGGAACAGCTTAAACTTCCCATTCTTCTTTTCACACCTACCTTACTGCAACTTGCAGATTGATCGGTAATTAAACTAGATGGTGTACTAGAAGATATTTCGGTCTCCTTGGATTCTTGGGAATATCTAGTGGATTTCATGATTTTGACTCACAAGAATAATGTAGGAGGACACCCACTCATCTTAGGAAGACTTTGTCTAGCCACAGCTGATGCTTTTATTAGTTGTAGATCTGGTGACATGTACATTTCTGATGGTAGTTCAACAAAGAAATTTACTTTGTATCCTCCAGCAGAAACAATTATAGAAGTAGAAGACAATGAATGGTTTGATGATGAAGATGCTATACAACATGTCTTTACTCTCTAAAGTTAGTGAAGATAGTCAAATCATGAACACATTAGAAAACTTTGAAACATCTTCAAAATATGATCACACACAATTTCAGCTAGATTCTGATATTGAATACTTGTCATCAAGGAAAATGTCTTTCTACTTTATGGAAGAGTTTGGTAGTTCTGCAGTTGAAATTTTTCCAGGTAAAACATTGAATATCAACAAAAACTTGGAAAAGTTACAACGAGAAGAGCTAACCCAAATCTTACAAAAACATTCTGCTGCATTTGCATGGGAGTATATTGATATGAAAGGTATTGACCCTAGGACTTGCATCCATCATATCTATATTGAGGAAAAAAATAGACCAATTAGACAACCTTAGAGAAGGATGAATCCAAATCTTAGGGAGATTGTGAAAGAAGAGCTCCAAAAATTACTCAATGTGAACTTCATTTACCCAATTTCAGATAGCCAATGGGTTTCTCCTTTGGGGATAGTGCCCAAAAAGAATGGTAAATGGAGGGTGTGCATTGATTATAGGGAATTGAATAAAGCAACCTTGAAGGATCACTTTCCTTTGCCCTTTATAGATCAAGTATTAGATACATTAGCAGGAAAAAAGTACTTTTCATTTTTGGATGGTTTTAGTGGTTATAATCAAATTCATGTGGCACCTAAAGATCAGGATAAAACTACATTTACTTGTCCATGAGGAACTTTTGCCTACCAAGTGCTTCCTTTTGGATTATGTAATGCACCTGCAACATTCCAAAGAGCAGTACTAGGAACTTTTTTTGATCTAATCCATGATTGTGTAGAGGTATATATGGATGATTTTACAATCTATGGTAATAAATTTGAAGAAGCCTCAGAAAATTTGGAAAAAGTCCTTATAAGATGTAAAGAAACAAACCTTTCATTAAGCCATGAAAAATTCTTTATGATGTTTACTGAAGGTATTGTTTTGGGACATCATATTTCAGGGGATGGGATTAAAGTAGACAAATCCAAAGTTGAAGTCATCTCCAAGTTACCTATTCCAAATTGTCAAAAAAGATGTTACAAGTTTTCTAGGATTTACTGGATATTATAGAAGATCTATAGAAAACTTTACCAAAATAGCATCTCCACTCTTCAAACTACTTACAAAAGACTATGAATTCAAGTGGAGTCTTGATTTCCAATCAACATTTGAAGCCTTGAAAACAAGAATATTTGAAGCACCTATCTTGAGAGAACCAAATTGGAAACTTCCTTTCCATATCTCTACAGATGCTTCAGATACAGCTCTAGGAGTTGTACTATGACAAAAAGACTTGGTTCCTTATGCCATTTACTATACCAGTAAAAATTTGACTCCCACTAAGTTAAATTATACTATCACTAAAAAAGAGTTCTTAGCTATTGTTCATGCAATTAATAAGTTCAGACATTATATAATAGGCTATAAAAATTTTATTCATACTGATCATTTTGCAATTAGATATTTGATGAACAAACCTATTACTAATGGCAGAGTTACAAGATGGCTCCTACTAGTATATGAATTCAATATTATTGTGTTAGATAGACCTGGGAAACAAAACACAGTTGCTTATTTCTTGTCTAGGATTCAAAATATCAAAAAAGACTCTCCTGTAGAGGATATGTTTCCTGATGAATACGTATTTGCAGTAACTAATAAAACTCCTTGGTTTGCAGATATGGCTAACTATTTGGTTACAGGGAAACTACTTCCACATTTATTTCCTAGTGAAAGAAGAAAGATTATTTAGGATAGTTCAAGATATTCATGGATTTCTAACTAATTGTTTAAAACAGGGCCAGACTTTGTGATCAGAAGATGTGTCAGGGAAGATGAAATGTCTGATATTCTCAAAGCACAACATGATCAAATGTGCGATGGACACTTTGCTGACAAGAACACAGCTTATAAAATCCTTTCTTTAGGATATTATTGGTCATCCCTCTTCAAAGATGCAAAACAATATGTCAAAAGGTGTGACAGCTGCCAAAGGGTAGGGAAACCTACCCCCTCAAATGAGATGCCATTACAACCTTAGGTACTCATTGAACCCTTTGAAAAATGGGCTTTAGACTTTATTAGACCTATTAATCCTCCATCCAAGTAGAAAAAGTATATATTGGTATGTACTGATTATGTCACTAAATTGGTAGAAGCCAAAGCATTATTTTATGAGGATATTTTTACTCGCTTTGGTGTTCCAAGGGAAATTGTGACAGAACAGGGAAGTCAATCCACATTCAAAATGATGGAGAAGCTTATGGAAGAGTACAAGTTCAAGAATAGGAGATCCACTCCTTATCATCAGCAAGAAAATGGTCAAGTGGAGTCCACAAATAAAGTAATTAAAGGAACCATTACCAAGACTATGCATCTACATAGAAGAGATTGGGCAGAAAGGCTTCCTGAAGCCTTATGGCCTACAAAACTACATGGAGGAACACAATGGGACACACTCCCTATGAACTTGTGTTGTAGCTCTGATACCAATTGCTGTAAATCTGATCCAAGATATTATGATAATAGAAATAACCCAAGAATAACAAGATCAAATATAGATACATGCTTCTTTATTATCAAAACCCTTAAGGTAGGGCAACACCATATATTCACTCCTTAAGGAAGGAGAACACTCCACAAGCCATATGCCTGTTCATACAAGAATACTTCTCTTCATCTTCATATGGAGTCTCTAGCCTTCATATAGGCCTCATACATACAATACCATGTATCATTACCATGGTTTCCTCATAACATCAACTAATACCATGGGCCCATTACATTATTATTAACTACTTGTGGTCCCTTACATCACATAGGTTAACCACCTTATTTATTACTATGGCCCATCCCATTATTACATTATTACCTTGGGTACCTCCCTTGGTACCCCATATTACCCCCCTAGGTACATAACAACTTGTTTATGGGAAGGAAGTCCTGATCCCCATTGAGTTCCAAGTTAAAACCTTCAAGTTAGCAGTTTAGTTAGGAATGGATCTATCAAAAGCTCAAAAGCATAGACAGGAGCAGTTGAATGAACTAGATGAGATTAGACAAGAAGCAGTTCAAAGAACTGATCTAGTTCAACAACAGAGAGCTAAGTGGCATGACAAATACATCAAGGACAAAAATTTTCAAGAAGGAGATTGGGAATTGCTATTTCATTCAAAGTTCAAGGATTTTCAAGGTAAATTTCAGACTCATTGGCTTAGGCCATATGAGATTCAAAAAAAATTTAGCAATGGAGCAGTAAGAATCAAAACAATTGATGAGCATCAAACTCCTCTCCTTGTGAATGGTCATAGATTGAAGATCTATCATAAGCCAATCTCAAAGGAGGATTTTATCAAAATCTTTCAAGATAATTCTGCAATGAGGCTGGTGAAGAAGAATCATTCTTCTCCACCAGCCTAGTCTTTGTTTCTTTTATCATCATCTAAAATAATAATAATAATAATAATAATAATAATAATCCTAAAAACCAATCACTGATTGGAAGTCTTATACAAAAAATACAGGGCAAAAATCAGAAGATTCTGATGCCCTATATTTTCCAAAAAAAAAAATCTCTCATTTCACTCATAGTTTGTTTCATTCCATTCCATTTCATTTCACTCCATCTCGCCACCACATTCCATCAATAAAATTTCTTTCATTTTTTCTTCATTTATCATCCATACAATCATTTTTCATTTCCATTCATTCGCCAAGTCATATGTTATTCACAAAGTCAATTTTCGCAGCTGAATTCTGATTCTACAGCTAAATTCTGATTCCGCAGCTGATTGTTGATTCCGCAGCTAATTCTCTGTGACTCTGTAGTGACAATCAAGTGATTAGCCAAATAATAATAGAAGCAAGATGTAGGTATGGAAGAAGAATATCTTTGAAGACATCAACACCTGAAAAGCACCTACAGAGGCAACCAATTAAAAGTTAGCAAAACAAAAGAGGTATGATTCCAAGGTATGGAAAAAACCATTTTCAAATAGCATTTCAAACGCATAATTTGTATAGTTTGTAAATCATGGCTCCATAACATGTAATTATTTGACTTGATGGCTGCCTTAACTCCATCGTATCCTCCGCATCAATCCTAATGGTCTCATAATCCGTTTTCGATTTTAGCTCATACTTAGTCGTACATCCTCATTACACTTGTTAAAATGGTTAATCATGCAGACGTAAGCTGATTGAATATGGCTCTCTTCCACTAACGTTCCACTCCATAGCCTTTTTATGAACCCACTGACATTTCACTCTGCAGCCTTTTATGAACTCAAACTCTGTTTAGTTTCGTAAATTTCACGAGTGACACTCTGCCTCCACACTTTCACACCAGGTTTTACAATCCTGGGTTCATTGTTTGTTTACATAGACTTCTACTCCATAAACCCTCTCTCATTTCATGCTCAGTATTCTTCCCATTTCTTAATCATCGATTTTCTCCACAGCCCTCTTCTATTTTCCGCTCACATAACCATTCTACTACCATAAAACTATCATTTACTCAGCTGACTTCACAGTAAGAAGGAAGAATGGGTCTTATAGTGAGAACAGAGCCCGAAGGGGTTAAATTCATGGAAGGATACTCGTAGCTTAAGAGCACATTGAAAAAGGAAAGATGGTTGCAGTTTATTAAGAAGTTCAAGGGTCATAATAAGGAGGTTACAAAAACGTTTGCAAGATCTTTCAATGGTGTAGAAGTTGAAACTGGGGACATCAAATTTCCAGTGACAGAGTCATCAATTGCAGCAGCCATAGAGCTTCCACAAGAAGGGGAGAGATGGCTTAAGAACAAGTACTTCGATGAAAAGGTCTGGAGGGTCATTCTTCATAATCTAGATATGGACATATCAATCTTTAAATGAGGAATTCTTTTTTCAGCCTTAAAAGATAAGTGGACTAGTATATTGTTGATCATTCAGAAATTCATTACATGTGAGGGCAGGTATGGCTCCATGTACATGTATCATATCAGATTATTAATGAATTTCTTGGAGAATGAAACTATCAACCTTCCTTATTTCTTGTTCAGTAGTTTGAGAAAAATGTCTACTACTATGCAAAAGAATATAGATGATGTGGAACCTCATCTCTATCATCATGGCCTTATTAAGATTTTGGTTGAAAATCATTTGAAAGAGAGGGAAGATACATGGGAAACATTCCTAGTTAGGAACTTCTTCCAAGACCCTCCTGAAGTGCCTGAGGGGAGTTCAACAAAGAAAAGTAGGAGGAAAATAACAACTTTAACAATCCAAGATACTCCTACTAGTGTGACCAAGGAAACCAGTGAAGAAGAATTGCCTTCTGAAACATTGACTGAAATTAGGAAGCAAGAAAAATGGAAAGGAAAGAGGAAAATTGAAGACATTTACCAAACTCCTAAGCCTTCTTCAGAGGCAGAGCAAGTGCTTTCTGAAAGATTAATTCATCTTAAATAATAGTCAACTAAAGTAGAACAAAAAGGAAAGGAGAAACAAAGCATAGGAAAGGGAGACATAAGCTCACAAGGTCTAAGAAGAAGCTCTAGATTAAAGGGAAAATTGAAGAAAACGCAATTCAAAGGAGCTCAATTCATAGACCTGGGAGGTGAAACTCTAGATTAGTCACCAAAAAACACTCCACCAAATCAAAGTCCATAGTATTCTCCTTCTCCTTAGGTAGGTTTTGAAACTAGTCCAAGGAAGACAACTCCAAAAATTGATCAAACTCAGCAGCAGATGTATGATTTCATTGAATCATTGGAATAGCAGACAACTACAGCAGAACACAGAACTTCATCTAATTAGCCAGGTACAACTCAAGCAACCTTGATTCAATCATTGAAGTAAGAAATTTATGAGCTGGAAGTCCTAAACAGACATATCCAAAAGGAGAATGAAACATTAAAAGAGAAAAACAAATTGGACAAAATTATCCATCACAATACCATGCTGCATTTAGGATTATGGAATAAGAAAAATAGAAAAGTGAAGAAGAAGAATAGGAGGTTGAGTAGAGCCCTCATCAATCTCAAGTACAGATGTCTTATGATGAAGCCCAAGATGACAATTCCAGCAAGAAAGAAGATTTAGAAAAGGTTGGATGTCTTAGAAAAAGTTTCAGTGCAGATGAATTAAAGGGAGGATAGTTACAATCTTGGTTTCATGAGGACATGCAACATCTTCACAGCGGGGGTATGTTGAGCCCCAAAACTACCTCTCTTCCAAGCATTTTCTTAAACCCTTTCTCTTCCATTTTCCCATGTCAGTGCCTCCTAAGCTATCAAAAGTTGTTACATGTTGATTTTAGGAGTGCATTTGAGTGATTTTCAAATTATATCATTGTGTGTGCTATTTGATCTAGGTTTTGTTTATTAGCTACGAAATGTAGCAACTTTCCACAGCTAACTTGCAATTCTGCAGCTGTTTTCATTGTTTTGTAGGTTACAGGTGTCATTAGGAGGAATGAGACACATGGGCAGCTCAGTAATGAGCCACACATGGATGACGTCCTATTTACTTAACGAAATTTGGAAGGAAAGGTCCCGATCAAAAGGTGGTCAACAGAGAGTTCTACGTCAACTAGGACTCTGTTCATGCATGTAAAAGAAACCCAAAACCATTCCTGAACTTGTGGATCCATTTTTTCCACCTGCAGGCCATCTCCATAACCCAATACAACATCCACCTCACATAGATTTACTGCTCATGGCAACAGAGAGGCTGAATCCTCAGATTTTGACTTATTCACGTGTCTATTGCTGAAGAAATTCCTCTGAGATACAGTTATCCATTTTCTCTATAAATATAAGCATTTGCAACGCAGATAGTTAGCTCTTGATATTGTTGTTGTAGCATTATTTTGCTATTGTGTAACCGAGAGACATATTACTCTGTTTCATAATATAAAACTTTGTTTTTCACATGGCTATTTGAACGTGTTTTGAAGTAATGGCATGTTAATCCAAAGCTATGCAGAGGGCCCCCTACATAGCTGAGGTCTTCTTTTGTTTTTGTATAGTATTTCATGTATATTTTCTCTCATTCGAGTTGTACATTTCTCATGTTTTGATTATGATTTTAATCATTTTAATCCTGTACATGTTTTTGCAGCTTGTCACATTTTCTACTAACACTGATAAGTGCACTTCAGAATAGGTCTTTAAGTCTGGTTATGCTCGAGCTTCTTAGTGTAGTTTTTGCATCAAGTGGTGATTTGAGACTTGCTTCCTCTACTGAACTTTAGTTTTCAATTTTAGTTGTTTATGCTTTTATTTAGTGAGATTTGTTTACTGTTCAAGATAGTTTAGATATCAGTTCTTCATGCTATATGATGATATCTCTGGAGCCTTTAGCTTAACCCCGTTTTAGAAGTTAATTGGCAAGCTATTATGATTATAGGTGAAGTAATTGATTTTGTTTTCATTAGTATGCAAGTAAATAGTTTTGATGTCAGTTCTTTCATGCTATATGATGATATTTCTGGAGTCTTTAGCTTAACCCTATTTTAGAAGTTAATTGACGAAATATTGTGATTATAGATGGAGTAATTGGCTTTTCTTTCATTAGTGTGAAAATTAGATAATTTAGATGTCATTCTTTTCATGCCATATGATGATATTTCCGGAGTCTTTAGCTTAACCCTGTTTTAGATGTTAATTGATGAAATATTATGATTATGGATGGAATCATTGACTAGTTTCTAGTTTCTTTACTTTTTGGTTTTGAGTTGCAGCAGTTTATTAGATTTCAATTCTGCAATTAGGATGGCAAGCAGAGATAGTAACCTCATTTTCAGTACCTCATTTTTAGTTTGGTTTATGTAGTTGCATGTTTACATTCTTATTCAAGTTCTGATTTTGTAGACAACATGTTTTAAGATTTCTTAAGTTTAAAGTTTGGAAATTATCATAAGAAGCATAAATCTTGTCTTCAACTCTACATCCACACTTGATCTTTAAAAGTATTCTTAAAACTTTTGCTAGGATTTCCATTGCATTAGAACAATTTAGGAGACCAAGAAGAAAAAAACCCCAAAACAAGATAAAATTTAAAACAGTGAGGTAAGAAAAGGGTTGTCTAGCACATAGAGTGCACTACACTTCATCAGTTTACGACTCCTAGATTGATAACTTATGTAGCAATTTAGGACACGGTAAATTGACTAAACAAGCATTGATCTTGTAAACTGGGATAAAAGGAATATTCTTTGGAAATGATGCAAAGGGGAATTATCTGCTCATGAAGAAGGGCATACTAGGAGTTTCTTCATGATGGGAAAGCATGTTGGGTTCACTGTAGAGGTCCTCCAAGATCATGGATGGTGAGTACAGGGACAGTGACAAAATGCTATGTAACACTAGGATTTAAGGATTCTCACAATTTATGTGCTTATCAAACTATGTAAAAGAAGCTTACAAGACAAATACACTTTCAATTGGTATATGGGCAGGAAGCAATAATTTCCATGGAATTTATTATACCTAGTCTATGTATTAGTTATATAACAAGTTTTACAAATTGTAGCACAGTAGGGAAAAGGTTGACAGAGTTACTACATCCGAAAGAAGATAGATTCATGGTAGGGCTTCACCAAAATGTGTATGTTGCAGCTAAATATGCAAGGAGATATTGCTTCATGATCTCATGCCTGATTGAGATCACCAAACAAAAAAAATAGCTAATACAATCTAATACTAGCCCTAAACCCAAATGGTCATGCATGCAACAAGCCATCAGATCTATGCTATAAAGATATGCGATCAAACCTATAATCATCCATTCAAGGGTTTTTATTTCGATTCAGATATTACGATCCACTCGAGTGATCCAACACATCTACACTAGACATCTATCCTTCCACACAAACATAACTAAACAAGGAAAAAATTGGATCTTCCTTGGAAGGTCATCAGATCAGAAGCAACAGATACGATCATACAGCATACTGAACACAAATTCATGTAAGGAAGGGAACATAGATTTTTATTAACCATATAAATGGAACTACATCAAATGTATACCATCAACACATAAGATCCTATCCTCCAACTTGCATTATGGTTTCTTCTCCCAAGACAGGAGAGCTCTCGCACTATACTTTGGATCCCCTCCCCCTGCCCCCTTTCCTCTTGTCGAGATTATAAAGGCTCATTCCATCCTCCAGGAGAATGTATCTAGACACCTAGGGGCTTGAGAAGTTAGGAAACTTCTACAATAATGGACTCCTGGCCAACTCATACACAAGTGGGTCAATTTGATCTCCTTCAGAATGGAAAATTCTAGAAACCTTTTTCACAATTATGAGATTTTCCTCAATTATCTCAATTATGAAATAAATATTATTTCATAATTATAATATTTGGGAAAATAATTATGAGAAATTCCTCAATTATGTAATTTCACCCATTTATCATGGGATAAATATCACATAAGTAAAAGAAAAGGTTAAAAGGGATGCATTTTAGCCAAACAACTAAGGTAAGTTGATAATGGATTTCTCTCACTATAATGGAGTGGTAAATAAGGTTATAACAGATGGCCCCTAATGCATGAGGCCAGAAGAGAAACTAATGGTAGAAATTCATTACAATAATACTCAATGCTCAAAACGGGAGGAAGGAACCAAGACTACGAAGTTAGATCAGAGGAACTCAAGTGTTGAATGCTCAACTCTGCTGATAACATCCCCGAGACGGGCATACCCATTCACGGTCATAAGAATGTACTGAACCATGACATTAAATGCTAGAACATGGCCATGAAGTCATACACAGGGGATCGATGTGACTCAACAGATAGAGCATACCCACCAACAAATACAATCGTGGATCTATGTCACAGTATACACCAGTAGGACCATGGACAGATGACAGACAAAGAAGTGTCTCAACATAGAGCTCAAAGTACATAAATGGTACATAACTCCAACATAGCCTTGGAAGGATTCCATATAAGAGTGATATGTCCCTAACCCAGGGTATTTGAGATAACCCCGATGGTACAAATATACACCATGCAAGTAGATGAGTTGAAGTCAAACATGGTAGAAACCACTTGATTACTAGCCAATGAGGTAAACTAGTAACAGATGTGAGGCATTCCAACAACGAAGAAAATGGACCCTGAGGTACCTAGTATAATCCACTAAGTGTGAATAGATGAACTGATGTCAAAAACTAGTGAACTCAATGAATTAAGAGAAAATGATGAAAACCCACTGTCGATCATGACAAATCCTACCATTGAGGTCTGCAAGCTCCAAGGTACTAGCAGTTCCTAGATCCATCTCCTGGATAATTAGTTGAAGCCGATAGGAGAAGATCTATTGAAGGAGGGCCTTAATATATCCCCCATCAATCAACATGGAACATGTTAGGGTCCTATAACTTATAGGATCTCAAGGTGATTAAGAATTTCACAATTTGCAGGTTTCAAATTGTTCATAAGATTTCAATTTTCAATTGATTTCATTAAAAAGAGAAAAAAATAGAAAAAAGAGAAAAGAAATGAAAGAAGGGAATATAAAAAGAAAAAAAAAGTAAAAAATAGAAGAGAACTGCAAATGTTGTTCTAATCATATAGTTTAAGCATGATTGAACAAATTTCAATTTATGTTCATAGGTTAGAAAATAAATATTTTCCAAACAGTTTAACCTTGGCAAATCAGTAGCTAGGTAGAAATTGAATTTGGTCCAACTATTTAATCTGGACCAAAGGGGAGAAATAAGTGATAGAGTAGGTTAGATTTTAAAAGAAAAGGTGATGTAAAAAAGAAGATGAAAGGGTGTGCAACTCCATGTGCACCTTGCAAATGGAAGAGAACAAAAAATGCTAGGCTATGGAATAAGGGTAACTAGATTCAAATAAAATAAAAGGGATATCAAAATACCTTTTTTAAAAGTTGGAAGTCAGTTTCCAATATTTTCCTAAGGTTAGAAGAAAATTCCAATATTTTCGAAGGTCGAAATAAGGAAATTTATAAGGAAGGGGTCTTATATCCCATTAATAATCATTCCCCCTTAAACCTTATTTATTTACCCCTTTGTCTCTATAGTTTGCCCCCATTTATCTCCTGACCCCACTATCGTACTCACCCATCATATCATGGCTAATCAACCTACCATATTTCACCCCATCTCCTCTCACTCCACCTGATCTAACGGCCCACGTCCCTTTCCGGCCCCCCCTCACCCTCCGAAAGTTAATCCCGGGGGTGAGGGGGGGGGGGGTTTGAAGTTGGTGGTTTCCACCCCCATACATGTCACACCCTCGTGAGTTCGCACCCCCCACTCTCATACCACCTACCACTCCCTAAGCCCCCTGAAAAGATGTATTCGATACCATCCAAACTGCTCACCTATTCGACCATTAGACACCCGCCGCCTCATGGTGCCAAACCGTCCCATCCACCCAATCACTTCCATTCTTGCTATTGGGAAATAAATGGGTTGGGCCATTAGCCAACGGACCTGTGCCAAATCAAGCCAATCCAATGGCACGATTACAAATAATAAAACCACCAATTCACGCTAATTTCAAATTTTAACTATCATTGTTCACTTGCAGGTGTCTTTCCACTCCATTCAGCCATTTCCAAGAATGCACAAGGAAGCCAAAGCATAGTAATATAGTGCAGGATTACTCATTTTCTTACAACGATCATCATTTCCCACTCTTGAATCCCATTTCTATTTAAATCCCTGTTCTTTCTCCCTCACTGAAATCCCACTTCTTTTATCCCTTTTGGTTACAGATTTAGCATAGGACAATTTTTAGAGGAAAGTTGTAGAGAATATAGCAATGGCAGTAAGGAAGAAAGAACCAGAAGTATTCAACCCAATGGTGCACCCACCACTGGATTTAGATCATTTACCATTGGCTAACATGGATTTCAAGATCCATGAAACCCTCTCAAAATTTCATCTATTTAATATTTATTGCTGGTGGGAGGAAAAATTCATGGAGGAAATGGATGACATAGGCCTTTGGGACACTAACCTTCCTTTTTATATCTTCCCTAAAACACATAGTTGCCTAGAACTGATGAGGAAGTGTCATTCATGTTACAACCCATAGCAAAGGGTAGTGATGGCCCCAACAGGACATATTTTATTCACAATTGATGCTCAATCCATCAAGCAGATAATGCAGGTCTCGTTATTGAAGGATTTGTTCCTTTTTCACATGAAGTTTTGATTGAAATGTACCAAAAATTTGATTTTTCCAAGAGAGCTAAAACACTAGAACTTTTCATGGCTGAGAACACACCTCTTCCAAGTAAAAGCCCTCCTTATTCCTCCTTTGTTTTCCCTGACAAAACTAGACATATTGCCACAGTTCTTGCTCAATCCATCAAGCAGATAATGCAGGTCTCGTTATTGAAGGATTTGTTCCTTTTTCACATGAAGTTTTGATTGAAATGTACCAAAAATTTGATTTTTCCAAGAGAGCTAAAACACTAGAACTTTTCATGGCTGAGAACACACCTCTTCCAAGTAAAAACCCTCCTTATTCCTCCTTTGTTTTCCCTGACAAAACTAGACATATTGCCACAGTTCTTCCCTATTTACTTGGCTATTATTCTTACCAATGGCTCGATGAAGCTATTTTAGCTTTCCTATATATCCTCTCAACTAAATCCAAGCCTTCTATCCTTTTCAACTTCATCCAGTTTCTAATAGATGCAATCTATGAACAGCTTGTCAATTTTTTCACAGATGAAGTTTTTCATTACTCCTCAGTGTTGGTTTACATGTTTTTGTATTTTCAGGAAGACAAGTTCCCGCTTTCATTAATCAAAATGAATGAGGAATGCAAACCTCCCTCAATTAGTGATATTTTGGACAACATTGGTAATGAAAGATAAAAAATACTTCATATACAAGATGTTTGTGGAAATGTTTGTCCACTCAGGAATGAGCCTCCTCAATGGGACTGCAAAACCAAGGATAAATGAAGATATGAAGAGAATTATGCAACTGCCTGATCAAGCAAGAACTGGTTATTGGTACTTGTACCAAAACTACACTAAAATAAGAGTGTATGGTTGTGAGTTGGCTCCCTAAAAGCTGCCAAAGTTCCTCCCCATGAGAATATTTGCATTGGAGTACCTTAGACAGATGATTAATGCATATGAGATGCATTTTGTATTAGCTAAAAATAAATCCCAATTTAGGATCAAGTCCCAAGTTGGTCCCTTCATTTGCAACAACAGAGCTATAGGAGAGGAGGCAGACAAAATATTAAGAGAGATGAATTTCACCCATTGCTTCACATGGTCTTATGACCCATGGGGTATTATTTCTAAGAAGAGGGTTGAAAACAAGTCCACTACCCACATCCACACTCAAAGGCCTGAAATCAAGAAATATATGAATCAAACAGACAAGAGGCTAGATACATTACAAGAGGCCGAGAAGCAAGTAATTTCCTCTTCCAGTGCACAAACTCCATGGCAGCAGGAGAAACAAATTACTGAAGAAAGGTCCAAAAAGGGAAAATAATAAGAGCAAGGCATAACAAGGAAGAGGTCCAGAGAATATCATTCACCAGCAACTGATATTTCCATGAAAGAATTCAGGTTGAAGTACAACAAGAAAGCTAGAAAACACATGGACATAGATAAAGGGTCACCATAGTAGACAATGATCGACATAATTGATATTCTAGATTCCTCCCCAGCTGGAGGAAAATCATTTCCTTCTACCTCGATTTCAAAAAGACAACAATCTCTTCAAGTGTCCTCATCTTCAAAGGTGACTGAAGAGAAAGAAGAGACAATTTTTGATGCCTTCAGAGAAATCAAAATCAAAAATGAAATACTAAAGAAGATCACCTATGCTCTATTTTGGAAGAAGACTGCAACTGCACAAGGAAAACTTCTCTCTGCCTTTGAATAAGAGAAGGGAAAAATGCATATGGCATTTTTTTAGGCACAAACATCAGAGCCCAAAACTCCAACAGAATACAAGTAGACTTCCTTTGAGTTTGATGTCAAGAATGTACATCCAATTGATCAGCTGGAGATGCACAAGGAAACAGGGGAAATGATTTCATCTAATTTAACCAACACTTCCATGAATTTGTTCAAAATGTAGGTGGCCCTCTCAAATGCTTAGTCTTAGTTGAAGATGGAGAGGATTTCATCATTACCAAAGGACACCAGGATGAAGTCTTTGGAAGACTTAGTAATAAAAATTGGATATGATCCCTCAGATACAAAAGTAGGCGAAGAAGTAATAAATAAGAAGGAGTTAGACATTGTAGCTCTAAAGAAGTAGCTCAAGCTGCCCACTACACATGACCCACTAACCAAGGAAATAGAAGAAACAGAGAGCATAAAGGCTGACATGATGAAACTAATAGTCGAGTAGTCCATCCAAATCAAATAGATGGAGATATAGATGGAAAAGGTGGTGTAGGAGAAAGAAAAAGTAGCAATATGGCTAGCGCAACAGTGGATACCCTTCCTCTAACAGCCCTACCCATAACTAATCCTGTAGGTGCAGCCACAAGAGAAAGAAGCAGTGCATAACAGTTAGAAATATCTAAGGAAGGAAGGAATCTGTAGAATGAAGAAATCAAGAGGCTGCAATCCCAAGTTGGTGTGCTACAAGATCAGATTAAAAGAGCTTAAAACAATCACTTGGTAGAGATGCAAACAGAAAAGTCATTGATAGAGAAGCTTCAGAAGTCAGAAAAAGAATCCTCCATTGGAAATACTCTAGGGAGGGTTAAGGAGATCATTTGGCATAATATAATAGATCATATGAATAAAATTTGCCCCAACATCCAAATTATTTTTTAGCAGAAAGAGTTAGTAGAGAAAGCCAAAGAATCCATTTTAGCCACCAATATAGAGTTGGGAGATATGCCAAAAATAGCAAATAGAGTTATCAAATTTATGAATGCAAGAAACAAATATGAGCTGGAAGACTTGGGAGTAGCAGACAAGACATAGACTATACTACAAGTCAAAAGGGTGCTGACAAAGAAGAGTTTTAATGTGCAGCTTCAAGAAAAATTCCAAGTTCTAAAGCTGACGGTCAATAGGTTTTTCAAAAGAATGTAGCCTCTACATCAAAAAGGCCTTCCCTCTTTGTTTGTTATAAATGACAAACTCATGGAAACAGGGGATTATGTCAATAAATTACACGACATAGCCATAGATGCTGCAAATTTGTCCAACATCAAAGGCAACATAACAGAAAAGGCTTTACTAGAAGAAATCAACAATCAAATTTACATTGAACATGAGCTCAAGCATGTGTTTTTGGTCAAGCCATTGTTTTCCAAATACACTGATGCTGATGAAGTTTATTGAAGATTAAGAGAGATCAAGATCCCAGAGGGGGAAGCGTGGAGTGAATTATGTGACTACCAAGAAGAATGAGACAAGAATGACTAGAGTGACCATATAGGCATGAGTCATCACCAGCCATGTCAATAGAATCACTCCAGTCAAATTAATACTTGTTGGGTTGTGTTATATTCTTTCCACAACTAACCCACATAGTTAACCGGGGGGTTAGAAGTGGGGCAGAGCCCCCCTTCATTGCGGCGATTGCATAGCGGGGGGTTCACATGGGGTTTGAGGGGTCGTGGTAACCCCACTTTATGGGGTCCGGGGCACTGCCCCAGAAAATTTTGGTTTTGGACCCTATGTTAGGTTGGGCAGACCCACCTATCGTTTTGTGCATGATTTTCACACATGGTTTTGGACGCAATGGTTTTCGGTCCATGGTTTTGGACGCGATGTCTTTCAGTCCATGGTATTGGATGCTTTGGCATGTATAAATATGTACTATAATATTGAAAGGAACATAATGAAAAATCAAGCTAGTAGTCCCGGTTTTGGGATCCAGGGGAAAATATCTGTGTATATGTGTTTTATGTGTTATGCTCTCGCATTGTTTATTTTCTGCGTTTTAGAATTTGTATGCAGGTAATTTCTGTACGGGGTTAAAACCTACAATACTTCAAGCAACAACATCCTAGAAAAGAGGGACACCTGTCCCAGTTTTCTTAGTCTAGCCACTCCTTGGCTACATTAGTCAATTTTTCCCTTCATTGTAATAAATAATAGATTGCCAAGCGTACAAGGCAAATCGTTGTAGTTTTTGTTTAAATACTCCATGAATTGGGAGTATTAGGGGTTGGACCTGTTGGATACCTATACCAATAGGTTTCATATTTCATGATTGGCAAGGGAAAGTCCAAATATGCTCTGCTTTGATATCACAAAGATCCCATATTTCCTAGAGAACAAGAGGTGTGTAAAGTGTTTCAATGTTGATGACCTTATTTCAATTTTGGTGGATGATCCAACAGTTTAATCTGGATCATGCCATGTTTTCAATTTTCAATTATAGAATAGAGAAAGAAGTCTGTCCAAACTGCTTAATCTTGGCAGACAACTAGTTCAGGTAGAGAAGAAAAGACTCCCAACAGCTTAATCTGGGACCTTGGAAGAGATAAGGGTAGAAGTAGATAGAAAAAGCAAAAGAAAAAAGCCAAAGAAAAGAAAAGGCAAGTAAGGGTCTGCAAGTCCAAGTGCACCCTCCAAGAAGAAATAAAAATGCTAGGCAAGTAGCTGGGTAAGTAGTTGGGGTTGCAGAAAAGTCATCCCTACCATTGCAGAGATGGTAACTGTGGGCATCAAAGCAAAGTCAATTAATTGACAAAGGTGTTCTTCTTCATCGAATTGCAGCAGGAAGCATGACTAATTTCCCTCATTTCCCTCCAATTTCATGTCTAACATCCCCCCATCAGCTAAGATTCATGGAAAAGACTAAGGTTTCATGGTGGTTCTTAATCTTTAGAAGCCACATTTCTTGTCTAAAAATCTTTTCATTTTGATCTACTCTTAAAACCAAGTTTGTTTCACATAAACTTAATGGTTTCCCCTCCACTTACCCTCTCATCCATATTAACTCTAATTCTACTATGTAAATCCCCTATATTACCTTTTCCCCTATTAGTACTAACACCATGGTGTATAAACCCCAAGCATTATATAAATACCCATCCCCTTGGCAATATAGCCAATAAGTCCTATATCAGGGATCAAAGTGGCATCTGGCCACTTGGATGAACCTACAACTCATCTACCCTCCCTTTCCTCAAGTCATTCCACTCACCAAACCATTATTTGCCAAGAGAAACCTTATAAAGACCCTTTTACCCATGAAAACCCTTTGAAACTGCCAAAATTCCCAAAAAACCTACTTTCTATTCCCTAACCAAAGTTTGCGCATACAATTTGATTTTTGAAATACATTGGAAAAATCTTTCAAAACACGTATTTATGCCTCCGCCCGCTGCTGTATACACTGGTCATGTCACCTTCCCGATGACCGTTGGATCAGGCCCTCCAGATTCGACGGCCCTTATCACATCGGACCCCTTCCGACGCCCGATCATTAACCGTACTATCCTCCTGTCACGTCAAGCTCCCAATAACCATTAGATCTTGCTCCTCCAGATCCGACGGTCAGCATCCATATCGGAGCGGATCCTCTGTCCGGGCGATACCTTCTGACGGCCGTATTTTGGGTACGTCACTCCGCTGCCATGCGCCCTCGCCACAGCATGTCGGAGGTACAACTGATATTTACCGCCACCGTACCGTAAGCGGTGCGATACGAAACCGCTGTCGGTTTCTGGTTTCCCCATTCCGCTTGCATTACGTCCTCGTCGCGTCAGCTCCCCGTCGCCTTACGTCACCGCCACCTATGCCGCCGCGTCAACTTTCGCTCCAGTCGTTGGCCGATCTGTCCCGCCACCTCATCATCCCCGTGGGCCAGTCAGGGCTCGCCACGTCACCCGATGACGTCAGCATGACGTCATCCGACCTTGACCCCACCAATGACGTCATGCTGACGTCATCGCAAAAGGTGCCAAATTGCTAAAAGTCTATATTATGGCCAAAAATCGCATTTTTACGTTCTTTTCATTCATTTTTCGTTCTCTCTGCTGCATGTGGTTCGCGTTCGAGCTTGCTGTCAACCTGCTAAATCGACCAGGAGGCCTCCAGCGTACGAGTCCAGCCTGCATATACGACCTCTGCTCACTGTTTTACCAGGTATTCTTCATCATTTATCCTCCGTGCGCCTGCAATTCTCTATAAATCACTCCGAAAGCTTAAAGGACGTTAAAACTTATAAATTCACCAGTGGATTCCTCTGCAGAGCTTCCAATTTCCAACTACCACCTCGAAAAACACCAGCCGAGCTTTGTTCTACCTACATTCTGTTGAAAAAACTAAGTTCTGTCTGCGCAATCGCGGCAGGTTCATTTAAACCAAATTTCCCCATTGAGAGAGAAAGGAAAAGCCAAACATTGGTCCCAGTTGCCATAAATAGTATTTCAACTGATATTTTCTAGAATCCCTCTCTATTCCTGATAATCTAACCTCCCTGGTACAGAGGCTTTCCCCTGTGCTGTCCTGCTCAAAACAAAATCACTTTACACTTGATTCAAAATCCTCCTGTGCAATGGAGACACCTGTAGTGCTAAATGTTCAACCTCTGAATGCTCCTCAAAAGGACTTGAAATGGCAAGCCTTAGCAGATATGGATTACCAAATTGAGGAAGAGAAGCTTATGAGCAGCAAATTCCACCTTCGTCTGCTAAATGAATTAAAAGCCAAGAATGAAAATGGGACAGATATACTGGGCTTATGGGACTCTTTTCTCCCTATCTTTAAGCTCCCTCAGGTCAACCAGTTCCCTGAACTAATCCACCTCTGTGCTGAACAATATGATGTTTCTCAGCGAGCTGTTCTTGACCCATCTGGTGCAGTACTTTTCTATGTTACCCCTCAGGCTATCAGAGACATGCTCTGCTTCAACCCTCAGAAGAAATTGGCTCCTTTATCACTGATAAATCTGATAAAACAAGGGGATAAACTCACAGATGCTCAAATTGTTAAATTCAATCAACTATACATCAAAACCAATATTGTAATGGCCCCTCCAATTCTTCATGTATACCTCAATGAGCTGGGCAGAGACCTTGCAGATATGATTTCTCCCATCTTGGGGTATAGTTCAGTCGAGCATATTGATACAACTGTGCTGGTATTGATGCTTATGTTTGCTCCTGGAAAGTCACCAATCTGCTATGACTATGCCACCTACATATCAGACAAGATTCATGAGCAATTGATGAATTTAAGGAGAGATAGGGTGTTCAGATACACCTCCTACATTTACCATTTGATCTTATATCATCAACATCAGAAATTTCACTTTTCAATCAAAAGAATGGATGCCCAAGGCAATCCCAGATCAATAGTCTATTGGTCTTCCGTCTTCCACATCAGACCCGAGTCTCCATACACATACTGTGAATTCATGGATCTGTTCATCCATCCAGCCATGGCAATGCTGATGAGCTCACCCCCACCAAGACTCACTGAGGATATGCAAAGGATTCTTCAGCTGTCAAAAGCTTATCGCATTGGGGATTGGTACTTCTACCAAAACCACACTATCATCAGGATATATGGGTGTGATCTACCTCCTTTCAAATTACCCAAGTATGTGCCTATGAGGCTATTTGCCCTAGAGTACTTTAGACAATTTGGCAGAGTTGATGTGCTTCATTTTTCAGGAAAAGGCAAAAAGGCACAGTTGAAGGTCAGAAGCCAACTTGGCCATATTATCTATAATGAGAGAGAACAAGGATGGAGGGAAGCAGAGCGAATGCTTGAGGCCCTTGGCCTGCAAACCAGTTTTATATGGGTACCTTATGACCCTAACCATTTCATAACTACAAGGAGGCTCAAATATAAGTTGTCTGCTTATGATCACCATAGCATCCCTCACATTGAAAAATATGCAAACCAAGATAAATGGAGGAGAGGGACCTTAGAAGAGCCCTTGTCACAAGAAGAGCTGAATGAGAGGGCACTAAGGAATCTAAAGAAGTTGGCTGACCTTGAGCTTTGTCCACAGGTATTCACACTTCCCAGTACACAAATGGGAGCGGCTGAATCCTCCTCAACTGCCAAGCAGCAAAATACCAAGGTAACGGAGAATATATCCAGCAGTGGCAAAGAGACGGAAATGGAGACAGAGCCAATAAATAAACAAGAGTTACAGCAGCAGGCAGAGTTACAGCAGCAAGCAGAAGGGCTGCAGCAAGGGCAGCAAGAAGAATCAGAACAGCAAGAGCGACAACATCAAGAAGAACAAAGGCAGGAGCAGTCTACCCAGCAAAAGGAAACAGTGGAGACTCCTCAGACCACTGAAAGAACGGTGCCTACAAGACAAGACACTACCTTTGATGCCTCGGTCCTCCAAACCCCTCAAAAGGAGGATACATTTGTCTTTAGAAAAAGGGACAGAGAAACTCCCCTGACATCTTCTATAAACCAGGGAGAGAAAAGGCAGAGACTAAATGATTTTCCAGAGGAGGATATAGCAATAAGAGAGGCATTGGGCATGGGCCCACCCAGCAGAGAAGCTTCAGCAAGTTCCTTCCAGCAGGAACAGGACAGGACCATGGGAGGGGAGGTTAGCTCCTCCAGCCAGCAAAAAGAAGGACAAGTAAGCATCAAGCAGCAATTTATAGACATCAAGAGGAGGAGTGATCCTATTAAAGTACAACTGTACAATCACCTGCTAAACATGGCTCCTTCCAATCAGCAGAGACTTATGTCTGCTTTTGATGTAAGTGAAGGCAAAATGATAATGAGCCATTTCATGCCTACCGCATTACAACCCCAATCTACCTCGGATTACCTCAGGACTAACCTGGAGGTCATGGCCAAAGACATACACCCAATGGATAAAATTGAGCTGCATAAACAAACTGGCGAAATGGTGTATGCCTCATTAGCAGATGAGACATTGGAAAATTATAAGCTAAAAAGCAGTCTCAATGCCACAGCCTCTCAACTAGAACTGGAGAAGGACACCACAGATTTATTGATTTCTATTTATAAACAACTCCTGCAGACACAAGAGAAATTAGGAGAGTCTGAGGCTACTCAAGCAGCCTTACAAGCAGCACTAAAGCAAAGACAAGAGGGTCAGACTTCTCAGCCTCCTCCTCAAGTTATCAATCTTGAGGATGCTGCTCCTTCCACTGTGCCTCCACCTCAACAAACTGAACAAACAGCTACATCCACTTCAGCAGCACCTACAAGTACAGAACAGGCACATAGCCTAGACATGCAGAAATTAAAGAATGAAATACAAATCTTGGAAGCTCAGATGACAGAGCTGCATGAAACCAGAGATAAGTTGGCCAAGGTCAATGAAAGGCATGATAAGACAAAAAGAGAGGTGGGAGAAAAGGCCAGGGAAATCAAAGCCCTTAAAGATAGGATCAAGGAGCTTGAGAATGAGCTCAAGCTAGATAAAATCATATCTGAGATCAGAGGAATGATATGGTCCAATATTGGCCAATCCATCAACAACCAATGGCCGTATATTGAAACAATCCATGAGCAACTAGAGCTCATCCCAAAGGCACAGAAGGAAATCCGAACATCAAGGGCCTTATTAGGAAATATGCCTGAAGTTGCTACAAGAATGATCAATGTGCTTAACCACAAAACAAGTTCTCAGTTAGCCACCATTGGAATCACAAATAGAACTGAGACTATTCAAATGATCAAGAGGGTTCTTACTCTTAGAAATCTGGTGCAGACATTGGACAGAAGAACCCAGGATATGCAAACAGAGGCAAATAGGTTCATGGAGAAATTTCAGGTATTGCAGAGTAGAGGACTCCCTAGCTTACTGAACAGCGGAGGGAAATTATTCACCCATGAACAGTATGCTAAAAGAGTAAATGTTTTTGCCTCAGCACAGATCAATGAGAAGGCCAGCACTTCAGAAGACACAGGGCCTATTACAGGACAGGTTTTCTATAGTAAAATAGAAAATCTATTTTTCATAATGAATGAAATTAATCACTTGTTTGATGTGGCCCCAAATTTTTTCAAATATACAGAAGCTGAAGAGACAATGGAGGCCATCCTCAGGCATCAGCTCCCTACACAGGAATGGTGGACAGATGCAATACACAGAATTTTGTAATCACTAAGGCATTCACCAAATTTCTGTTTTTATTACAAATTTTTTATAAAAAGCGCAGTTCAGCAAAGTCAGCATGCAGCATAAATCAAAGCTGAGCCAACTCAGCGGATGTAGCGGCCAACAAAGCAGAAAAAGAAAACCACAGCTGGCAAACCCGAGAATGCACTGCGCAGCCAAAAGTAAATGCGTATTTCCAGAATTAAAACAGAGTAATGCAACCGACTCAGTGACTCTCAAAAGTCAAAACAATCCTCTGACAGACATAAAGGGCATTTACGCTGCATTTAAAATTGTAATAACTCCTTGCCTACTTTCTGAACGTAATAATGAAGATATTTTCTCTCTCAGATGACTCAATGCCTGAGATATTTTGTATACGCATTTCTATAAAGTCCCCTTCGCATAAGATTGCAAGGGTTGTTGTTGATTTCTCCTGAAGAAGTTCTTATGCTGTAATCCTTTTCAGAAGTTAATAGAGCAAAGCAATGGAATTTCTCGGATTTCTGAGGTGTTGGATGCATTCTGGTGTCTGTTGATAACTACTGGATCCCTGTGTATTTCATCATACAATAAGTCTCTGTATCTCTCTCTGTTAATTAGTCGTTTTGTTAAAATCCATATATGTTATCTGTTTTCAATACTAAGCAACAAGGAAAAAGAATAGCTTTCAGGATTTATTCATTGAGTAACCTGAGTTCAATCTGCGTTGTTTATCAATATTTTCTTCAACTGTAATCTAGTTAAGTGTAATTCTTAAATGCTGCACTTTCAGAATACATCTATCACAGTGACCTTTGTCACAGGAATTCAAGTTTTGCTCCTGTGCAGTTCACCTTCACCCACCAGCTCAATAGAAAATTCTTAATTGCTTTCTGTTGATCGACATACATCACCATTTGATCTAGTTTGTCTGTTTAAAATACACAATAGGCCCTGCAGTTTGAGCACCACCAAACCAGCGTATCAGATCACTTCACAACTTCAGACTCCATTGCCCAATGGTATTATACTGTCTAAACACTGCATCATAAGACCTGAAAGAAATCCTTCAACCAAAACATAAACCAAAACCTGAGCATAATAGCTAGCCTAAAACACCATCATAACATAGACAAATCATAAAGAGAGAGCCCTCTCTGGTTGTAGTTAGGCTAGGAACTGTAACCCAAAGATTGGTTAGTGGTTACCCCGGCCGTATTCCCTTGGGAGTCATAGGGAACAACCTGGGTGTTAACAGGACCATACTCATTGGAATGATTTTTCTATTTGGAGCATTGTAATTTTGAGTTGGAGCATCAATAAAAAGGACAGTTTACAGGATACTTGATTTGTTTTGACCCGGTGATGTTTTTCTTTCTATGTTTAATGTATTTTTGTTTATCCATCCATCCATCTTTAACTCTTATTGTAAAGCAGAAATTATATTTTAAGGTATGATGTTGGAGCACCTTACTGCTATCTGTGTTTAGAATGTATATGTTTTCCTCTGAAGTACGATTAAAAAATACTTTAATTCTTTTTAATCCTGACTGATATCATTTTTCTGTCATTCCATTGATCACTCTACTCTAAAGATATAGTAGGAACGGTTAGCTTTCCCTATAAATGCTCTATAGGATTGATGCTACCACCTAGCCTCTGACTCCATAGCCCAATGGGAAATATTAAAAATTGATTTTTCTCCAACCAAATGAAAAAACAAACAAACAATATTTTTACACTTAATATCTAGCCTAAAACATTATAGCACTAAAAACAAAGTTAGATAATAATTACATAAAGAGAGCCCTCTCTGAGTCCAGGAAGGCTAGATCCTAGACTCATAAGTGGTTTGATGTATCTTTTGTGACTTTTGTCTTGCCAATATTCAAAATCACAAAATGATAACATAGTGGCGACCATATTGGGGACGTATTGAAAAATTTATCCTTTCATTCAAATTCAGAGACCCAGTTAAATAGCTTTGTATGATATTATAACTCATAAGATTGGTTTATCTTTTGTTTTTGAATATTCAATTTGTCTATGTGTTAGATCTAAACATTGGCTCCTAAAACAATCTCTACTAGATCCCATCTAGATCCCAATCCTCCTACCATAGTAGACAATCCTGAAAAGGTCTTGAGGAAAATGCCTAGAACTGAGAGTCAGACAAGCAGTAGATTTCTTCATAGAGCCAACTCACTCCCTAAAAATTTTGTTACCTTCCAAGATATCTAGTTTGATTTACACTTTGAACAAGGCTTATTCAGGACTAAATCAGAGAATTGGAAAGATCATATCATCTTTGATCCATCAATCTTACCTAAAATCCTAGTAAGAGAAATTTCCTCGCAAACTGAATCAGACCTTCAGCTCTTACAACATTTTGATACACTGCAAGATCTAGTGACAGATCTCACCTCAGAAATTGATGATGCTTACCTTCGAAAGTCAGTAGAATTAAGTGCTTTAAACCTTGCAACTTCCTCCTCCACATCTCAACCTACATATATTCAGTCACCAAGTCCTACTACCTTCATAATCCCCACCCCTTCTTTCATCCTTCAACATAAGGTTTCTCAGATTCCCTTACTCCCATTCCCGCCTAGAACTAGTCCAACTTCATCCACTGTTCAACTTCCTTCAAGTGGTCCTCCACCACCACCACAAATCATGGCTTCCAGATATGCCCCTTTGGTGTTACCAGCCCTCTTGGCTAATATGCCACAAGACTATCAGTCCCAAATCATGCTATTTGATGGGACATGTCCTTTAAGAGCCCAATAACATGTGGATAAAATGAATGACTACTTTTACTCGCAAGAGGTGGATGAAGAAAGTGTTAAACTTAGAATGTTTGCTCAAAGTCTAGGAGGAGAAGTCAAAAAATGGTTCAAATCTTTGCCTGCAAATAATATAACTTATCTCCCTGCATTTCACCAAACTTTTCTCAATAGGTGGGAAGTTAAAAAGAACCCTCTCCAGATTTTATCAGAATATGAAAATATTAAGAGAGAAGTAGGGGAAAGTGTTCAAGATTATTGTGCTAGATTCAACAATACATATAATGCAATTCCTGTAAATCTTAAACCACCTCAGGATTTAGCCCTAATCAAATTAAAAGGTGGCTTTGATGCAAACATGTCATACCAACTTAGGGAAAGGAATTCTTAAACCCTAGAAGGGATGCAAAGAGATGTTGTGAGTGTAGAGGCCAACCTACAGGCTAAAAGGGCAAGGATGAGGGCTAAAAAGAGAGTGACTTTTAGAGAACAAGCATCCACTTCTACAGTAGAATCCAAGATTGATTCTTTAGTAAGGACTCTGGAAAGAATGATGGAGAGGATAAATATCAATGATATGAATGTTCCTAGGGAAAAAACACCTTCCAAATGGAACAGAAATCCAAATCCTATAATAAATCCTCAACAAATTAGGCCCCCATTTCAAGAAAATTATGCTGATGATGGCAGGGAGGTGATAGAAGAAGTTGAGGAAAATCAGATAAATTTAATGGGAACTAATGAAGATGATTCTGTTTTTCATACAAAAGAAGAAAAAGATTTCTTTTTGTTGATTCAAAGAGAACTAGAATCTGAAGAATCTGACGATTATAAACATGGTTTTGAAAATGCTATACTAGAATTTCACAGACAATATAATCTCAGGAGAAAGAAAAACAATGATAGCTCAAACAGAAAAGATTTGAATAATTTTGGTAAGAAAAATTTAGGATCTAATCCTAAGAAAGCAACTGAAAGCTTAAAGAGAAATGACAACAACTTAGAAAATTGAAATACAGAAAGTGTTATCAAGAAAACAATTGATGTCTCAACAAAATCTGTCCAAACTGAAATACCTACTACAAGTAAACAAGTTGAACTTATAACAAAGACCATAGCTGACAAAACAGATTTCTCAAACTTGCTAAAAAGTCAAGCACCCTTCAGTATTGAGAATGAAATTGCAAAACTCAAGATCTCTATCCCCCTTACTGAATTGGTGAACAAGAATATCTATAGGTCTCAAGTCCTAAAGGCACTCAATGTAGGAGAGAACACAGATACAATGAATTTAAATGATGACCAACCTGAACTCTTGTTTGGACCAGAAGTGGATGGCAAGCCTCAAGAAGGGGGTGTTCCTCCATTTTATGTCAGTCTTAATATTCATGATAAGATCCTTCATAATGCCATGTTGGATTTAGGTGCATCACATAATCTCATGCCAAAGATTGTTATGGAAAAACTTGGACTGGAAATCACTAGACCATACAAATATCTCTATTCTTTTGACTCTAGCAAGGTTAGATGTCTAGGTCTAATTAAGGACCTTTGTGTCACACTAGCCCAGATACCAGCCAAAAGTTTAGTGATGGATATTGTAGTAGCAGATATTCCTCCTAAGTATGGTATGTTATTATCAAGGTCTTCGGGGCTAAGTTGCAGCGAACACTTCAAATGGATATTGTTGGCACTATGATACAAGTATTGTCCTTGATGGCAACTCCGTCAAATGAAAGATCATAGTACAGCAGGTTAACAATAAAGAATTACAAATCAGACTACAAAAAATGAAGAAAGAGGGGTTTACGCAAGTTCACCTTGACCAAGTTGCATATACATGCAGGTTCACTGTCCTCAAGTACCATATACGTACACATGCACTTTCACAAAAGGAAAAGTGTTTATATCTTGGAAAACTAAGTTTTGGGTCCAAGGTATTTGGTCCATGGTATTTTGATCCATGGTATTGGTCCAAGGTATATGGTCTAAGATATTGACCCTAGGTATTTAGTAGGTATTGGTCCTAAGTGGTTTTGGTCCATGGTATAGAGAAAGGCCTAAAACTATAAAAGGAGGAGAAGATCATTAGGCCAAGTGTGCAAGTATTGAATATTCGATGAAGTGTGAGATCTAGTATGCAGGTTATTGGCTTATGGTGTTATGCTTGATCTGAACCAAAGATGAACCTTAGAAGTTGATGAAGGATAAGATCTAATGATTGATCGGGATCTTAAGGCTTGAAATGAATTATCATTATTTTGTTTGATCATGTATAGTCTAGATCTGACTACTGACGCATGTGTTGTTCTGTAAATATTATGATCTAGGTATAACTGAAGTCCGGAATAGCTGCATAATTATGAATTAATATTTACAGATGTGTATGCTGGTTGGATATGATAAAAGCACATATACACGCAGGTTCAACACATGGAACTAGCATATAGCTCATAAAGTATGTTTCAGTTGTTTCTGTTTGCTGTTGCAAAGTTCTGGGTTCTGGTTATTGTATTCTGGTGACAGTATTCTGAATGATCAGATTGATTGTGATTTAACGATGGGTTGTAAAAATTATTGATTGATTCAATTGTGGTTGAGTTTCAATTATTGGTTGATGCAAATGTATTTGATGATTGAATTATGATGTTTTTTATGGATCCAGCTTGAAAATTTATGAAACGTGGTCCTTGAAGAAAGAAAGAAGGTCGTAGCCTTTTGTAGGTCACCACCTACATACTAGTAAACATATCAGCTAGTACAAGAGTTAGGGGGTTGTAGCTCCCTTCCAGTAGAAGCTGGAAAATGAGAGAAGGTTGTAACTTTTTGCAGGTAGAAGCCTGCGTACTGGTATAAGTCTGCACCAGTACAAGATTGTAAACAGGTTTTCTTATTATTAAAAGAAGACAGAGACGATAGCAGCAGGTGGTTTTTACCCACATTGGGTTTCCACCTTATATCTTGGTGTTCATGTGTGTTGCTTATGTGTGATGTTTTATTCCACTTTTATTGCATTGTCTAATAAATCTCTAATATACTGGTTAAAGTTCAATGCATGATAAATTGGGTAAATCAAAAGTTATCTGCATATACGCTGGTTGCTTTAAGTATAGTTGTGTGTACACGCTGGTTCACTTAACTGAAGTAGCGTATACAAATATGTTTGGGAAATAAAATTATTAACCGGATAATACTAATTCGCCCCCCCTCTCAGTATTATGTCCAACAATTGGTATCAGAGCAAGTCCTTCAGAAGAAGCTTGATCGCTTGAAGGGAGATCCATCATCATGAGTAATCAAGAAAGTCTGGTGTCCATCAGACCACCAATATTTGATGGGATAAACTTTGTTTATTGGAAGATAAGAACCACAGCCTATCTACAATCACTTGGAACGGATGTCTGGGAAATCGTGGAAGGAGGATATACATTTCCGTTAGCAATTCCTACAAATATGGCAGGTAAAAAGCAATATGAAACGAATGCCAGGGCTATCAATACATTATTGGGAAGTCTGTCACAATCAGAGTTTGTCAAATTTATGCAACTCAAATAAGCCAAAGAAATATGGGCCAAAATCATTCTGAGCTACGAAGGAGACTCTCAGGTAAAACATGCTAAACTTCAAACTCTTAGAATTCAATATGAAACTCTTAAGATGCACAATGATGAAAATATAGATAGTTACTTCTTATGTATAGATGAGGTTGTCAATTGTATGAAGAATCTAGGTGAAGATATAAAGGAAGTTACCTTAGATGAGAAAGTTTTAAGATCCTTGTCTGCTAAATTTGAATCAAAAGTGTCTGCCATAGAAGAAAAATAGGATCTCCAGACTATCACTATGACATAGCTTCATGGAATTTTAACTACCTTTGAGATGAGAAACGGAGCTCCATCAGATATGAGAGGAGACAAATTTAAAGCTTCAACAAAAGGAAAGAAAGAACTAAATGAATCAGGACATATTTCAAAAGAAGAAGATGAAGTAAACTTTGTCAAGAAACTTCAACGGGGTTCTGGAAGATTTAGAGGTAAACTACCCTTCAAATTTTTTGTCTGTGGAAGAGTCGGTCATTATTCTACCAAATGTCCTCATAAAGATAAATCTGATGAAGGGAAGGAATATGCAAAATGGAATAGAAAATAAGTTGTAAGTAAAAAGAGTTACTATACTCATGAAGATAGTGATGGTTTATCAAATAGTGATGAAGATGAAAACAGTAATGACTATAGACTTCTAATGGCTTATGACGATGATAATTTTTGGGATGCTTTAGAAGAAGATGACCTTCATGAAGAAATCTCTAAACTCAAATTCTGTTTAAAAGAAAAGAATATGATTATAGATACCTTGACATACTAACATGCTGAAAAAGAAAAACACAATGAAAAACTAGAATGTGAAATTGCGAGTCTAAGAAAGGATCTTGAGAAAATGAAATCTCTCAATCTTAGATTTGCTAAAGGATCAGAAACCTTAAATGAAATTATCAAAGTACATCATTTTCCTTTGATAAAGACAGGTCTTGGATATACTGAAGAAACATCTCAATCACAAAAGTTGTCAACCTCCACTAAAAGCTATCTTGATGCAACAAAGAACAGTGAACAATATGACAATCGTCAGCAAAGGCATAAAGCAGATCACCAGGTAAATCAGACTCAATTTGCTTCAAGGATGAACGGAAGCCACAACCAACCTCAGGTAAACCATACTCAATTTGATCCAAAGATGAATATCAATAGAAACTACAATCACCAGGTCAATAGATTCAATAATCGCAGGAACTTCTTTAATGGTCAACGTTTCTCATCTCATAATTTTGGACACAAAGTTGTTCAATGTGTTGCTTACAAAACCATCATGACTAGAGAAGAAAAAAATCAAAGGAATGTGACAGGGATCAAGAAAATTTCCTATAATAAGTTTTCTCTTCTTGAAAATGATATAGAATGCTCAATCTGTAACAACTTTGGCCATGAAGAATTTGAATGCAGGAGCAAATTTCAGCAAACATATCAAAAGGAGCAAACTCCATTAAATCCCAAGATATGGAGAAGGAAATAACCTCAAACAGAAATATGTGGTATAGCCTTGTATGCGTACGGACAAGAAAATTAGTGGTACATCGACAGTGGATGCTCAAAACACATGACAGGTGACAAAGAAAAACTTCACTCGTATAAATGCTTAGAAAAGGAAAAGAATGTCTCATTTGGAAATGATACTCCTATTGTCATGAAAGGTAAAGGCTCTGTTTTCTTGAAAGAAAAGGTTAAAGCTGGGAATGTTATGTATGTAGACGGTCTAAAGCATAACTTGTTGAGTGTCAGTCAAATGTGTGATCAAGGAAATGAAGCAGTGTTTCGATCAAATAGATGTGTTGTTCGTGAGCTTCATATAGGAGAAACTCTGATCAAAGGTACAATAAATCCAAACAAATTATACATACTCAAGGGAGGACAAAAACAATGCTATTTAAGCAAAAATGATAAAAACTGGTTGTGGCATAGAACATTGGGACATCTAAGCTTTTATCAAATAAGAAAAGCATGCAGATTCTAGGCTGTTTGTGATCTTTGAGATATCAGCATCCCTGAAAATACAATATGAAAACCATGTCAATTCGGTAAGCAAACCAGAGCTCACTTCATTGAAAAGGAAGGGTTAGCTAGTAAGCCTCTTGAACTTGTCCATACTGACTTATGTGGACCATCAAGGAAAAAGTCACCTCGTGAAGAAGAATACTTTATTTTGTTCATTGATGACTTTTCTAGAATGTGTTGGATAGGTCTTCTAAAGCATAAAGATGAAGCATTTGAAAAGTTCAAAGCCTTCAAAGCTTTGGTGGAAAATGAATTAGATCGCAAAATCAAATGCCTTAGATCTGATCGAGGAGGGGAATTTACCTTGGATGAATTATTTGACTTTTGTGAACAACATGGAATAAAAAGGCAGTTCTCCACTGCAAGTACTCCTCGACAAAATGGAGTGATAGAAAGAATGAACATAACTATTCAACAAATGGCTCGAGCTATGCTAGATGAATCTGGAACACCTGCAACTTTTTGGCGTGAATCTGCATTCACCACCGTAACGATTCTCAACTACGAAAATGTTCGGGTAAACAGCACTCAAACTCCACATGAACTTTGGTATGCTAAGACTCCTACTGTAAAATAATTTAAAGTTTTTGGAAGCAAATGTTATATCAAAAAGACAGATGAGAAACTTGGTAAGTTTGAGCCCATAGTAGATGAAGTTATTCTTCTTGGTTACTCTTCTCGAAGTAAAGGATATAAATGTTATAAAAAAAGACTTGAGAAAATTGTCGAAAGTATTGATGTTGTAGTTGATGAAGCATGCAAAAATCCAAAACAGATAAAAACAGAAGATTATGGCAATGAAGAAAATGGGGATTATTTTCCCATATCAAATCACAATGATTCTGAAGAAGAAATCAATGAAGCACCAAAAGAAGAGATAACGGTAGAAGAAAAGACTTTGTCCAGGTATGCTTAGAAAAATCATCCAGAAACTCAAATTTTAGGGGAAAAGAGGTAGGTGTTCAGACAAGAAGAACTATTACAGAAACCTCAAGCTATCTAGAATTACTATACTTCACCGAAGCTCAAAATGTAAATGAAGCATGCAAAGATGAATGTTGGGTCAAGGCCATGAATAAAGAGCTTGAGCAAATTGAAAAGAATAATACTTGGGAATTAGTTCCTAGACCTCATGATAAAAATATCATAGGTTATTCAAAAATAAGCTGAATGAAAATGGAGAAGTTATTAGAAACAAGGCCAGACTTGTTTGTAAAGGATATGCTCAACAAGAAGGTATAGATTTTGAAGAAACTTTTGCACCTGTTGCTAGAATTGAAGCCATAAGCATATTTCTTTCTCTGTCTAGCTTTCAGAAATTCAAAGTATACCAAATGGATGTAAAATCTGCCTTCCTTAATGGAGACTTAGAAGAACAAGAATATATTGAACAACTAGAATGATTCATTCTTGGAAATGATGCAAAACTTGTATGTAGACTCAGAAAGGCTCTCAATGGTCTAAAATGGCTCCAAGGGTCTGGTATTACCACCTTGACAAATATCTCCACCAATAGGGTTTTTCAAAAGGGTCAGTAGATAGCAATCTATATACAAAGATTAACACTGATAAATTGCTAATAATTGTTGTTTATGTTGATGAAATCATTTTTGGTAGCAATGAAGAATCCATGAGTCATAATTTTGCTTCAGTAATGCAGCAAGAATTTGAAATGTCCTTGCTTGGTGAGCTTACCTATTTTCTTGGTCTACAAGTTCAACAAAATAAAGATGGTATTTTTCTTTCACAAACCAAATATCTCAAACAAATCTTGAAAAAGTACGGCATGGAAGATTCTAGACCTATATGTACCCCAATGGTAACAGGATGCAGTCTCATCTCAAACGATGAACCAACTGTAGTACATCAGCCAACTTACAGATCCATGATTGGTAGTCTGCTTTATCTAATAGGTACTCGACCTGACATCATTCATGCAGTAGGAATAGTTGGAAGATTCCAAGAAAATCCAAAGGAATCACACCTTCAGGCAGTCAAAAGGATTTTCAAATATCTTCAAGGAACACAAAACTTTGTTTTATGGTATCCTAGAGATACAGATCTTACTCTTCATGCATATACAGATGCATATTGGGCAGGAAGTGTTGATGACAGAAAAAGCACTAGTGGTGGTGCATTCTATATGGGTTCCAAGTTAGTGTCTTGGTTCAGCAAGAAACAAAGTTCAATTTCGTTATCTACAGTTGCACACAACTACTTTGGATGATGCAAACATTGCAAGACATTTATATCACATGCACTCCACCCATCTCCATTCTATGTGATAATACAAGTTCCATCAGTATTTCAAAGAATCCAGTCATGCACTCCAAGACCAAGCACATACCCATCAAATACCATTTTCTACGTGAACAAGTGCTTGAACAAAAGGTCAAATTAGAATATGTTCCCTCCAAAGAACAGGTTGCTGATATATTCACTAAACCACTGCCCAAAGAGACATTTGAATATCTCAAACAAAAGCTGGGAGTAGTTGCTGCATCATCCTGTTGTTAAATCAAACTTTTCAGAGAAAGGTGATTATACGCATGTTTCCTGAAGTGTATTCATGTACACACGCGGGTTTCTATGGGTCAAGGAGCGTATATGTTTTTCAGACAAGAAAAACAGTGGGGCAAGCTCTGATATGGGTGCTCTAACTGATATTGATGATTAATACGCTTTGTTCATTAATTTTATCTAACTAACAAAGATTCCTTGATATTTGACCTACTAACAATGCATAGGTAGCAACGGTTCAGGGAGAGCATTAGCCTTCACGTACTTCAGCATTGTTGGCATTATGGTTGCTGAGTCCAGCTATGGATTCAGATATTTATATCATTTGCTACTCAAGTCATGTAAAAGTCTAGGGTGTGATATTTCTTCTCATACATCTGAATGGGTCATCCTAGACAAATGATGTAATTTACATCCCCACTTTACATGGGACGGATGATGTAATATTTCTTGTTTTTGACATGTATAAACAATTGGTATATCCCCACTTGGTTGGGTGGATGAGTCAAATTTGGTATATCCCAACTTGGTTGGGAGATGGATGTATGTATGAGTCACTGGTGATAGGAAGGTCATCCTCACATAGTTGAGTTATAGAGTCATGTTATTCTTTTAGAAAATCTTTTTGCGGACTTTGCTTGTGCTCAGAGGGAGCATGGACTCAATCATGAGAGCTCAATCAACACATTTCATCATATCAAAAAATTCAGCATGTACTTAAGGGGAGCATGACCAACATAATGTATGTCAAAGGGGGAGCATAACCCTTTGACCTTGATGTCAAAGGGGGAGAGTGACTTGGTGTAGTTATTTTCATCAAGTCCAAAGGGGGAGATTGTTGGAATTATGATATAGGTGTTGTCCTTGATAGCAACTCACTCAAATGAAAGATCATATTACAGTAGGTTAACATCAAAGAATTATAGATCAGACTACAAAGAATGAAGAAAGAGGGGTATATGTAGGTTCACCTTGACCAAGCTGCCTATACACGCAGGTTCATTGACATCAAGTAGCGTATATGTACACTGGCACTTTCACCCTCCACACGAGGGTTTGCTTTATAAAGAAATGCATCTAAGAAGGTTTTTTCATTATAGAAGTAGCGCTTAGCACACTAAGCCGAACTACAATATACTTATGTTGATATGCAATGAGAGGAACAGAGCATGGAGAATTAGGTGCCAAACTGCCTTTATTGATTTGATCGATGGCCAAAAGGAAAAGCGTGTATATCTTGGAAAACTAAGTTTTTGGTCCGAGGTATTTCGTCCATGGTATTTTGATCCTTGGTATTGAGAAAGGCCTAAAACTATAAAAGGAGGAGAAGATCATTAGGCCAGGTGTGCAAGTATTGAATATCTAATGAAGTGTGAGATCTGGTATGCAGGTTATTGGCTTATGGTGTTCTGATTGATCTGAACCAAGGATGGACTTTAGAAGTTGATGAGGGATAAGATCTAATGATGGATTGGGATCTTAAGGCTTGAAATGAATTATCATTATGTGGTTTGATCATGTATAGTCTAGATTTGAATGCTGACACATGTGTTGTTCTGTAAATATTATGATTTGGGTATAACTGAAGTCCAGAATAGCTGCAGAATTATGAATTAATATTTGTAGATGTGTACGCTAGTTGGCTTTGATAAAAGAGTGTATACACGCAAGTTCGACACATGGAAGTAGCGTGTACCTCATAAAGTATGTTTCAGTTGTTTCTGTTTGCTGTTGTAGAGTTCTAGGTTCTGTTTATTGTATTCTAGTGACAATATTCTGAATGATTAGATTGATTGTGATTTAATGATGGGTTGTCAAAATGATTGATTGATTCAATTGTGGTTTAGTTTCAATGATTGGTTGATGCAGATGTATTTGATGATTGAATTATGATGTTGTTGATGGATCTAGTCTGAAAATTTATGAAACGTGGTCCTTGAAAGAAGAAAGATTCTGTAGGTCGCCACCTACGTACTAGTAAACATATCAGCTAGTACAAGAGTTAGGGGGTTGGAGCTCCCTTCCAGTAGAAGCCTAAGAATGAGATAAGGTTGTAACCTTCTGTAAGTAGAAGCCTGCATACTGGTATAAGTCTGCACCAATATAAGATTGTAAACATAATTTCTTATTATTAAAAGAAGACAGAGACGACAATAGCAGGTTGTTTTTACCCACATTAGGTTTCCACCTTATATCTTGGTGTTCATGTGTGTTTCTTATGTGTGATGCTTTATTCTGCTTTTACTACATTGTCTAATAAATCTCTGATATACTAGTTAAAGTTCAATGCATGATAAATTCGGTAAATCAAAAGTTCTCTGCATATACACTGGTTGCTTTAAGTACAATCGTGTGTACATGCTGGTTCACTTAGCTGAAGTAGGGTATACAAATCTGTTTGGGAAATAAAATTATTAACCAGATAATACTGATTCACTCCCCCTCTCAGTATTATTTCCAACAGATATAACTTATGCCACAATACCAGTATTTGATCAATGAAGGAGACTATATAGATAAACATTAACGAACTACATGGTGAGTAGTCAAGAAAGGCCAGACAATGATCCTCTCTACTCAGTTCACACTGATACTGATTCCTACATTTTGTATAATGACAATGATGGAGACATAAATACGCAGGTAAAACAAGCAGAAAATGAATTCAATGAAAAACATGACACTCAAGTGCCCATTATGTAGCAAAACCCTGAAACAGAACCTCTTTGGAATATGACTTTTGATGGCTCATGTGGTAAAATAGGATCAAGGGCAGGAATCTGGTTATATAATCCAACAACTAATCAGGCTCAAGGTTACTCTTATAAACTGAATTTTTTGTGTACAAACAATATAGCAAAATATGAGGCATTATTATTAGGCTTGAAGTTGCTTAAATAGATAGGTGCTAAAAGGATTTCTGTCCATGGAGACTCTAAGCTTATCATTAGACAAATTAAAGGAAAATACTTGGCTAAACACCCTAGATTGAGAGAATATCGAAATGTTGTAATTGATTTCCTCAAAACATTTGAAGAGTATGACCTTGTTGTTATCCCTAGACTCCAGAATGCTCTGGCCAATGGACTAGATTTTTCAGCCAACACTTGCAAATTACCTCATCCAAACAAGCATTACACAGTTGAAGTAAAACATCGTCCTGAAATGCCTGATAACATGAGATACTAGCAAGTTTTCGGGAATGACAACAAATTGAAAGTTTTTTGCAATCAAAAGATGAATTTGAAGACTGTAGCATAGATTTGGAAAGCGAAATAGATAGTCACACTATTGTACATAATGATTTGGGTCAAATTTCTAATGATTTAGATCAAACTTCTACTTATGAGGAGAAATTTCCTGTAAATAAAACCGTACAAAAAACTGAAATACATAAAGATCCAGGAAAATAAGAACTCAAAGTGTTACAGCTTAAAGATAATGTTCTACCTATAGGACTTGCTCCTTTAGAGGAACTATTTGATTTTAATGATGCTGCTAGAAAACCAAAAATCGAACCAATAGGAACAAACATATAGGAATGCAACATAGGTAGGGAATAGAACCCCAAAATCATAAAATTTTCAAAATCAATACCTCTCATGGCTAGAAGAAAATATATAGCTCTATTTAAAGAATTCATAGATTTATTTACGTGGAGTTATGAGGATTTAAAAGCCTATGATAGTAGCATTATACAACACAAGATTCCAATCAAAGAAGACCAAAATACCTTCAAACAAAAATTACACAGGATAAACCCTGTCATAGTGCCTCTGGTAGAAAAAGAAATCAAAAATATGTATGATGCTAAGATCATAGTCCCAATTAGATGTCTAAATGGGTATCCAACATTGTTCCTATAAGAAATAAAAGTGGTTAAATAAGGTTATGCATTGACTTTAGAAATTTAAACAAGGTTTCTCTGAAGGATAACTATCCCTTACCGAAAATGGATCACATATTGCAAAGGGTAGTAGGTTCTAGTAGGACTTTCTTGTTAGATGATTTCTCAGGATACAATCAAGTTTTAGTACATCCTAATGATCAAGATAAAATCTCTTTCACTACCCCTTGGGGAACTTTCATGTATGTTAAAATTCCTTTTGGATTAATGAATGCAGGTGCTACTTTTCAGAAGGCAATGGACATTGCCTTTTCAGAAGAGATTGGATATTTCATTTTGATTTATCTCGATGACATCACAATGTTTTCAAAAACTGATAAAGAACATATAGCACATCTAAGAAAAGTATTTGAAAAGTGTAGAAAGTTCGATATTTCACTCAATCCTAAGAAATCATTGTTTGGTATTGAAGAAGAAAAGCTTTTAGGCCATATCATCTCTAAAGATGGAATTAGGATTGACCCCAGTAGGATTGAAGGCATCCTTAAAATCAATCATCCAAGAGACACAAAGGAACTTCAATCTTTTATTGGAAAAATCAATTTTTTGAGAAGATTCATACCAAGTCTGTCTGAATTACTCAAGAATATAACAAACATGCTCAAAAAGGACCTAGCAATCAAATGGAATGTGGAATCCAAGCAATATTTTGACCTAGTCAAACATGCATTAACACAAGCTCCAGTTTTAATCAGCCTGGATTTCACTAAGGATTTCATAATATTTTCTTTTGCATCTAAACATACTCTTGTTGTTGTATTATTGTAGAAAAACAATGATGGACATGAATAGCCAATAACATTCTTTAGCAAAGCTTTGAGAGATTCTTCTTTGAAGTAAAATATCATGGAAAAACAAGCATTTTCTTTAGTTAAATAAATCAAAGACTTTAGGGTTTATGTTTTACATTCTCATATCATTGCTTATGTGGGCAATGTAGTGGTCAAAGATATTCTTACTCAAAATGGACCAGATGGGAATATAGGCAAATGGATAGATGTGATATTGGAATGTGATATAGAAATCAAGCCCACAAAGTTGATCAAAGGACAGGGATTAGCCAAATTGATGGCCGAATCAAATTTCAAAGCTTTAGACATCAATATGATGTTTTCTTTGGATGATCTTGAGGAACTGGCAACTCCACCAATAGATGAGGCATATTTAAATTCTCCCTGGTATGTAGACCTTTTATATGTTCTTTTCAATTTAAATGCTCCTCCTGGATTATCCAAAACAAAAGCTAGATTTCTCAAATTGAAAGTTGTCAAATTTTGTATTGTTGATGGTATATTGTATTAGAAAGATGCTGACAGTGTTTTACTCAGATTTTTGTTGAAGGATGATGCTGACAAAGTTATGCAAGAATTCCATGAAGGTGACTGCAGATGCCATCTTTATTGGAAGACAACTGCTAATAAAATCATTAGAGATGGTTATTATTGGCCTACATTATTCCCAGACATCCATAAGATGGTAACTTCTTGCCACAAGTGCCAACTCTTTGAAGGAAAGAGAAAATTACTACCCCTGCCCTTGAAACCCATCTCTGTTGAAAGCCCTTTCCAACAGTGGGGATTGGATTTCATTGGTGAAATTCATCCTCCATCCTCTGCCCAACATAAATGGATCCTAACTACCACATATTACTTCACCAAATGGATAGAAGCCACTCCTTCAAGAACTGCTACTGATATGTCATAATAAAGTTCCTTGAAACCAACATCCTTTCTAGATTTGGTTGTCCTAGGAAACTAATCATTCATAATGCTGTAGCTTTCATGTCAAAAAAGATGGTGGATTTTTGTCACAAATATCATATCTCTTTGGGACATTCAACAGCTTATTACCCTCAAGGTAATGGGTTGGCTGAATCTTCCATTAAAATTTTGGTAAATATTAGAAAGAAGATATTGGAGGACAATAAGAAGTCATGGCACAAAAAATTGATCTATGCATTATGGGTTGACAGATTGACTACAAAAAAATCAATTGGCATGTCCCGATTTCAATTGTTTTATGGTACAGATGTAGTATTTCCTTCTTCTATTGGAGTACCAATTATGAATATTATCCAGGAGATACAAAGTGAGCGTAATGATATACAAAGGAGGATATATCAGACTATTCAATTGTAGCAATACAAAGGTACAACAGAACTCAAGTTGTCCAAGAAAATATAAAAAAAAAAATTGACAAAAGAACCAAGGCTAATGATTTAAAAATTGGGTAGAAAGTGTTAATGTTGTTAGAAATTATATATTATGGAGCAATGGAACATATAAAATATTGCATAAATATAAACACAAAAAACGCATAAAACAAGAGAGACACAGATATACGTGGTTCACCTAGTTTGGGCTACGTCCACCCGGAACAGCCAGTCCTTCCTTTCTATTGTCTAGCAAAATGAAGAGACATAACCTACAGCAGATTCGTTGTAATATCCTTTGTTTTCTCTCACAGTCTCACCTCTCTATCTCTCACTCACAGAATACACATCTATCACAGAACCTCAAATACAATGCCCTCATACAAGGAGAGGGGTTGCCTTCTAGGGAAAAAAACCCTAAACTAAACATAAGTTCTACCGTCAGATCATCCACCTAATGAACAACCCAGATTGACTAGAAATTACTATACTTTTACAAGGAAATTTTACAATTGTTTTTAGCTTCGGGGGAGCTACCCCCGAAACCCCCCACCAGGGGGGTGCTCCCAAAGGTCGCAGCTGCCCCCCCCCTTGACCCCGCCCTACAGCGAATATTTTACTGGCGGCGTTGTCGCCCCCATTTCGAATTGGACTCCAATGTGGCGATACCTTCGAATATAGAAGATAATCAAGCTCCACACCCAACAAATGTGGGACTCAAGAAGAGAAGACAAAGGAAAACATGGCAAATTTGAGAACCCTTGGAAGGGTCCATATATCATTTTAGCTTTTAGAGGGAATAATGCATTTTTTCTCAAAGAATTGGATGGAACAGAATTATCAGGAGGTCCTGTCAATGGAAGGATGCTGAACCATTATTTTTCATAAGCACAGAGATTTCCCCACTCCATTATAAATATCACAGTTTTCAAGTTTAGCTGGTTAGTTCATTAAAAAAATAATTAAAAAAATAGATTGAAGACAAAGTAGATTTGAAGGACTCAAGGCTACTGGTCATGTGTTCTTGACACTTCAAGCTGAGAAGTGCCATCCCCAGCTAGAGCCACTGTTATGGTCCTATAATTTATAAGATATCAAGGTGATTAAGCATTTCACAGTTTGCAAGTTTCAAATTGTTCATAAGATTTCAATTTTCAATTGATTTCATTAAAAAGAGAAAAAAAGAGAAAAGAAATGAAAAGAGGGTATATAAAAATAAGAAAAAGAAAAAAGAAAAGAGAACCCGAAATTTTGTTCAAATCATACAGTTTAAGCATAACTGAACAAATTTCAATTTATGTTCATAGGTTAGAAAATAAAGATTTGCCAAACAATTTAACCTTGGCAAATCAGTAGCTAGGTATAATTGAATTTGGTTCAACTGTTTGATCTAAACCAAAGGGGAGAAATAAGTGATAGAGTAGGTTAGATTTTAAAAGAAAAAGAGATGTAAAAAAAATATGAAAGGGTCTGTGAATCTAAGTGCACCCTACAAATGGAAGAAAACAAAAAATGTTAGGCTATAGAATAAGGGTAAGTAGATTCAAAGAAAAGAGAAGGGATATAAAAAGACATTTTTTAAAAGTTGGAAGTCAATTTCCAATATTTTACTAAGGTTAGAAGAAAATTTCAATCTTTTCTAATGTCGGAATAAGGAAATTTATAAGGAAGGGGTCTATATCCCATTAATAATCATTACCCCTTAAACGTTATTTATTTACCCCTTTGTCTCTATAGTCTGCCCCCATTTATCTCTCAACCCCACTACCATAGTCACCTGTCATATCGTGGCTAACAAAAACTACCATATTTCACCCCATCTCCTCTCACTCCGCTTGATCTAACAGCCCACGTCCCTTTCCGGCCCCCCCACCCTCCAAAAGTTAATCCTGAGTGGGGGTCTGAAGTCGATGGTTTCCGCCCCCATATGTGTCACGCCCTTGTCAGTTCACATGCCCCCTTTCATACCACCTATCACTCCACAGTCCCCTTGAAAAGTTGTATTCAATACCATCCAAACCACTCACCTATTCGACTGTTGGACACCCACCACCTCATGACGCCAAACCATCCCATCCACCCAATCACTTCCATTCCTGTCGTTGGGCAATAAATGGGTTGGGCCGTTAGCCAACGGACCTGCGCCAAATCAGGCCAATCCAACGACACGATTACAAATCATAAAACCACCAATTCATGCCAATTTCAAATTTTAACTGTTATTGTTCACTTGCAGGCGTCTTTCCACTCCATTCAGCCATTACCAAGAATGCACAATGAAGCCAAATCACAATAATACAATGCAGGATTACTCATTTTCTTGCAGCGATCATCATTTCCCACTCTTGAATCCCATTTCTATTTAAATCCCTATTCTTTCTCCCTCACTGAAATCCCACTTCTTTTATCCCTTTCTGTTACAGATTTAGCACAAGACAATTTTTAGAGGAAAGTTGCAAAGAAAACAGCAATGGCACCAAAGAAGAAAGAACTAGAAGTATTCAACCCAATGGTGCACCCACCACTAGATTTAGATCATTTACCATTGGCCGATATAGATTTCAAGATACATGAAACCCTCTCAGAATTTCATCTATTTAATATATATTGTTGGTGGGAGAACAAATTCATGGAGGAAATTGATGACATAGGCCTTTGGGACACCAACCTGCCTTTTTATATATTCCCTAAAACACTTAGTTGCCCAAAACTGATTAGGAAGTGTCATTCATGTTACAACCCACAACAAAGGGCAGTAATGGCCCCAAAAGGACATATTTTATTCATAATTGATGCTCAATCCATCATGTAGATGATGCAGGCCCTGGTTATTGAAGGAGCTATTCCTTTTTCACATCAAGTTCTGATTGAAACGTACCAAAAACTTGATATTTCCAAGAGAGCTAAAACATTAGAACTTTTCATGGCTGAGAACACACCTCTGCCAAACAAAAACCCTCCTTATTCCTCCTCTATTTTCCCTTACGGAACTATACATATTGCCACAACTCTTTCCTATTTACTTCGCTATTATTCTGACCAATGGATTGATGAAGCTATTATAGCTTTCTTGTCTATCCTCTCAACTGAATCCAAGCCTTCTGTCCTTTTCAACTTCAGCCGGTTTCTAACAGATGCAATCCATGAACAACTTGTCAATTTTTTCACAGATCAAGTTTTTCATTACACCTCAGTGTTGGTTTACATGTTTTTTCATTTTCAGGTAGACAGGTTCCAATTTTTATTAAGCAAAATGAATGAGGAAGGTGAACCTCAATTTCCTTCCCAGCTGGAGGACACTCATTTCCTTCTACTCCAATTTCAGAAAGACAACAATCTTTTCAAGTGTCCTCATCTTCAAAGGTGACTGAAGAGAAATAAGAGACAATTTTTGATACCTTCTGAGGAATAAAAAACGGAAATGAAATACTAAATAAGAGCACCTATGCTCAGTTTTGGAAGCAGAGTGCAACTGCAGAAGGTAGAATTATCTCTACCTTTGACTCACTGGAGGGCATAATGCATATGGAATTTTTGGAGGCATAAACATCAGAGCCCAAAACTGCAGCAAACTACAAGTAGACTTCCTTTGAGTTTGATGTCAAGAATGTCCATCCAATTGATCAGCTGGAGATGAACAAGCAAACAGGGGAAATGATTTCATCTAATTTAACCAACACTTCCATAAATTTGTTCAAAATGCAGGTGGCCCTCTCAAACGCTTAGTCTCAGTTGAAGATGGAGAGGATTTCATCATTGTCAAAGGACACCAGGATTAAGTCTTTGGAAGACTTAGTAACAAAAATTGGCTATGATACCTCAGATACAAAAGTAGCTAAAGAAGTAATAAAGAAGAAAGAGTTATACATTGCAACTTTGAATAAGCAGCTCAAGTTTCCCACTACCCATGACCCACTGACCAAGGAAATAGAGGAAATAGAGAGCATAAAGGCTGACATGATGAAAATAATAGTGGAGCACTCCATCCAAATCAAACAGATGGAGACAAAGATGGAAAAGATGGTGCAGGAGAAAGAAAAAGAAAAAAAGATGGCTAGCACAATAGTGGAGACCCTTCCTCTAGTAGCCCTTGTTATAGACAATTTTGTGCCTTACAGCAGCAAGCATGAATTGTCAATAATCCAAGGGATCCAAAGTTCCCTAAACATGATGTTCCTACCCCTAGAGGAATAAGGTCAGCAAACCAACAGCTCTCAGATCAGTTCTCCACCTGAAAATACTCAAAAACAAGCAATCCTGAAATCAAAGCAGGTGCTCCACTAGGTTTCTGCGCTGAAACTCAGTTGCTCCATGGTGTACCTGCGTTGCAAAGCAAGTGGGACAAAGGCCACCGGCGCTGAGCGAGATGGGACAAGTGGCACACTGAGTCATTGCTCTGGAATCTTCCAAAAATGACACTTGGATCAGGTATTTCACCTTGTGATGAGTCAGAGGCTCTGTTTCTCCAAGTGGAAGCAAGGTTCTCCAAGTGGACTCAAGAATTGAAGATCAACTAAAGATTAACTGAAGAGAGAGTTGACACAAGGCAGCTACACATCAGTTGCAAGCTGACTCATCCTTTCTCAATTCATATATATATTGAGCTCTCTCCTATGAGCTCAGGAGGCTGGAATTTTGTGCAAAGTAATGATATGCTGTTGGTTTCACTATTGAGCTATTGGGTGATTGTTTGAGAGAGGTGAAGAGGAGAAATTCTTTCTGCTGGGAGGTGTTGCTGGGTTGGAGCCTTCAATGGTTGTAATACTCTCAGAACCTTTACTTCTTCATTAATAAAAGCTATTGAGGTTCTTCTATGTGCTCTTGTTTCAATAATATATTGTGATGATTGCATGTTTGGTTTACACTAATCCATGAACCAGTTATGATTGCATGCCTCTTGTAGTTTCCCTCTTTGTTATTTTGTAGGATCTCATTGTAGCTGGGCAAGCAAAAGAACAAGGAGCTAGGAGCAAGCGGCCAAAGAGAAGAGTTTGGATTCGACATTAAGCGCAAGGCAACGGTTAGTGCATTTCTCCATTCTCTTTTGCTTTCATAAAGAAGTAAACCTTAAGTAGTTTGTTTTACAGTTGTTGCTAAGGAACTATCACCCTTAGAGTGGGATAGGGTCATCCGAGTCGGATACTTTTCCCTACAACAAACTGGCGACTCCGCTGGGGATCGTATCCGTTTGATTGTGTTTGTAGTATTTTGCTATTCATTTCCTGAACACAAGAGTACCAAATCGAAAAGCTTTTGACTATATCAAAAGCGAAGTAGAGGGCAGCTACTCTAGCTCATTTCTGAGCAAGTTCATGATTTGAAGAGCTGATCTACAAGGATCCTTGTAAGCTCTTAGTGATAGCTTTTCACCTTCCTAATCATCCCTTTGAGTGTGCTTGACTGATTGTTTCTGATTTGAGCAAAAACTGTGCATTTTTGAGAAAATTATGACCCGGAAACTGTGAAAACGCAAGTTTCGTTTTCCAAAGCAGGTAGTACACAAGCTACCTGCTTTGCAACGCAGGTCTCGAAGGGGCTACCTGCGCTGAGAGCCAGATTGGCTGTGCAGCACCTGCGTTGGCCCAAATTTGCCTAATGCATTTGGGGTTTCCTCACTTTCTCTTGCCTGTTTTCACTTAGATTTTGCTGCTAGGTGTCAGTCTTGTACCTGTTCTGAAACCAATATTACTTGCCATCATTCTGCCTCTGTTATATAACGAAATTGTACTTGTTCTTTGTATTTCTTACTCATTTACAATTTCCCATAACGAAGAGTAAACTAGTCTTGCTTTTGGCCTCTTAGATCTGAACCTGTGTTAGGCATTTTGCTGGTCTAAAGAGTTAGCTTGTTTGTTGTCCATAGCTGATTAGTCATTTTACTTTCGTCATTATGGTTTGATTTCATGCATTTCCAGTGATTAAGCAAGTAAATCTTAAGGTGTCTTTTGATTTTGGACAAGCTTGTTTACTTTCACTTTAAATCGAAATCAAAGTTATATAACGACTTTCTTTTTGTAACCCATCCACATTAAGAAAGGGAAAAGAAAATACATGCATTGTGCATTTTGCATTTGACTGTTTGCTTGACGATTTAGAAAAAATTTGCATTTAGTGTGTGCTCTATGATCTGTGAGAAAAGATTTTCCTTTCTCTTCCCTCAGTAGTTAAGGTTTTCAACGCTGAAAGATTGAAAAGTTTGCTTCTCATCTTAGACTGCATTCAGGAATTTGTTATATACATCTCGTGGTGATCCTTAAAGGCAAACTGCTAAGCAAGATCAACATTAAAATAAATCCAATTTACATAACAACGCTTTGTAACATAACGCAAACACATAGAGGTCTAGATAGAGACGTGTTCCGGCGTCGTTAAGCATAGTGACTGTCGATCTCTACGAAGGTGGGTGATTCCTCCTGAGAGTCGGTGGCACTAATACGGACTTGTGCTCCCACGTACCGTCGAGTATATATTGGGAGACCCCTATAGGCAATTATCCTTTATCCATAGGAAGCCGTGTCGGCCGCCCTACTGATCGCGATGCAGTGAACACAGCATTCACGAAGATCGACCACCCGTACCGTAAAACGTATTCTGTGGTTTCGCGAAAAGTTTGGCACACCCTCTGCCTAGAACTCTAGAGAAGTTTCTTTTGGCCTTTTTCAAACTCTATAACGGAAAAAGTCCATCCGAGCATTTGTCACTTCGGGCTCGTTAAAACATCGAAGGCAACTAGAGTCACCTTTAGCTTTTTCTCGACTCTTAAAACATGAAAAAGCAAGTTTGTGTCTAAAAGCGTCGTTAATAAAATTTATTTTAAATGGAACATAATCACCTGTTATTCCCACGTTGATCTTTCAGTTGAAAAGTATGGAGCCCACCAACCAAGGAAGTAACCTTGGTGGAAGTCCAAATCCCTTCTCCTCTTGGGGAGATGTTGGTGCGCCTCATATGGCCACATTGTCACTTCCAGGATTGACAATTGGCCTACCTGTATGGCTCTTTTCAACTAATGTAGTTCAGATCGCCACTAATCCTGAGCAGTCGAATCAACAGTCAGACCAGTCTAAAACTACCCACCAGCCTTCCACTTCTTACAATTCTTCCTCTGATCCTTCATCTTCACAAGGTAGAGCCGGCAAAAGCCAGCCTCCCATGGAGAAGAAGGAAAAGAAGAAAAGAGAAAAGAAGCAGAAGGGGCCTATGGCGAAGGCGACTGGGGGCAAGCAAAAGACAGCTGACAAAAACCCACACACTGCACCGACCGGGCCTAAATCGCCATGTGTCATTTGCAAAGGGACCCACTTCCATCGTGATTGTCCTTGTATTCCCCGGATACTAAGGGACTGGTCCCCAAGGTTGCACAATCCGGTAGCATCAACCTCTGGTAGTCATGTTGATTGCAGTCCGTCAACTAGCGAGAGTGAAGGACGAAGAGGGAGACCAAGATCACCCTGTATGTTGTGTGAAGGCGATCATGCCATCCACCGATGTCCATTCTTAGATGAGGCAAAGAGGGTTTTGGAAGATCGTCCGGTTTCACCGTTACGACTTCCTCCTGGATACCAAAAACTCGCGCCCAATCCCTCGATAGTTGAAAATCCAGCTGACCCGCTCAAGTGGTCGGCTGAAGTGTCGGTCATTGAGAATGAACCTACTGAATCCAGACCAGACGAAAGTCTAAAGGTCGAAACGACAGTTGACCCAGTTCCTCCTTCAGAGGTTTCATCCTCCAATGACTTCGTCATTGAAGACCCATCTTCAAATGACACCCTCACTGAAGAGGATGAGGATGACACCGTCCATATTCTTTTCATCAACACAGACTCTAATGAGCATCAGGGCAATGCGCCCATTCCTTTATCGCAGGAAGGAACATCGTCAGGGTCGTATCCGGCCGTATATGCGGTCCCACCACCAAGCAACCTAGTCGTATCCTTTGATTGGAATCAACTAGGCAGACCCCGGTTACCAGCCAGTATCCCATTCAGAATCATAGTCCAAATCTACAGAATGGTGATGGCTGGAACTATCATTGATGAAGGGGCATCTGTGAGTATCCTTTCCTCTATTGCTTGGAAAGCACTGGGTTGCCCGGCGCTTTTACCTGAGATAAGAAATCTATCAGGTTTTGATAAAGGAACCAGTCACCCGTTAGGGATTCTCCCCAATGTTCTAGTTACATTGAAAGGGAAGACAGTTCATATGAACATCATGGTCGTCCAGGGACCCTTGGTTTATAACTTACTCCTTGGACGAGACTATATATATTGCATGGAGGCGATAGTGTCCTCCCTCTTCAGAGTCATGTGTTTTCCGCACGAAGGAAGAATGGTCAAGCTCGTAGACCAACTTTCATTTCCAGGATCACGCATAGCAAATAGTCAAATACCATCCCTTAACGGTTTATTCACTCAAGGAATGCCACCACCCCCGGTTCTACTTCCCGATGAATGCGAGTAATTCGGAAAGAAAGAACTGGGACCCAGGGGGCATGCACCCTGGCCTGCCTTGGGCAGAGAAAACCTTGGGTATAAAGTTAATTTCCGCAGAAGAATGGACTAGTCCGTACCCCGTCCGAAAAAGGAAGAGAGGGTTGTTCTAAGATAAAATTATTTTGTCAAAGTTATGTGAAGCGGAAGGATCGCTCCCTTTGTCTAAAAAAGTAGGCTCTCCTAAGGAGGAGATCCACTTGTAGCAGCAAGTAGGCACCATCTTTGAATGTCAAGCCTCACCCATTAAAACAATATGTTTTGAAAGAGAGTAGGGGCAGTCTTCAAAGAAAGAGAGGAAATTGCTGCAACAAGTAGTCACCATCCTTAGCAACCTAATGATAGACATCGCCGAAAAGAGAGTTTAGTTTGCGGCAGCAAACAAAACCATTTTTTGGATAATAAGTAAGAGGACAGAATCTCGAAATTATACTTTATACCTGGGGGCATGCAAACCTTTTGGAGTGCAAGCACGGGACGACTATTTATTTTTTTTAATTTTTAGGTCCTCCCTTTAAACCTGTAGGTCTAACCCGTTAAACTCGTAGGATTAGCCGTTTCCAGCTTGCATAAAGAAAGGATGAAAGGCAAAAGTTAAAACCTGCCAAATTGGAGTAATTAGTGAGGTATCGCTCCTTAAATAAGATTACCTCACCTAAAGCATTCCTTGTATTAAGACTGGTATAAATTGAGCAGTTTTAGCAATGTTCATGCTCGTTAAAAAATAAACGCAAGAATTGAGCAGTTTTAGCAGAGTTCATGCTCGTTAAAAAATAAACATAAATTGTGAGCAATCTTTCCCTAGCAGTTCAAGCTCACTCAGAAAAAATGAACCGGTAAATAACCATTGAGAAAAGTAACTTTTGGAAGCCATATTAAAAGCCCTTGGTCGTGTTTATATTCCATCACCTCCATCCGTTCATTTTGGCCAATCGTTCATCTCCATATGTGTGTTTACCCATTTTGAGGAACAGCTGCGAAGAGTGATTTCAATTAGCCATCCTTGTGACACTGCTGTGATTGGAAAATTCCAACCTGTACCTGGAATCTGCTGCTATCCCTGTTTATCACTCGTTCCTGAAAAGATGAGTCTTCTTTGAGCTCTTTTCACTGACTCGTAAAATATGAAAAGTTTGCCGAGTTTTGGCCTTCCAGCTCGTTAAAAGGACCGGAAGAGCTATCCCTCCTTTAGATTTTAATCTTTTTGGACCTAAGGGATTATTGCACAAAAAGATCGAGCGCTTGTTTTGTTTGGCTCGTTAAAGAAATCGAAAATTCATCCCTTCTGTATGGTTTTATACTTTTTCGGACTTAAGGGATTAGAAGACGAAAAAGGAATTTTGGATTTAACTTTCCGTACCTTTTCAGACTCTCTAAAAATGAAAAGGACCAAGTTTTCCTTGTCGTTAGACTCGTTAAAATGATTAAATAGCGACAAACTTGTCTTTAGACGAGAACGAGTTTCCCTATCACTAGGCTCGTTAAAACATAGCGATGGGCTTGCCCGAAGGGCAGGTTATAGAACAAGCATATGTTATCCTCCTCAAGCTTGACAAAAATAAAGAGGTACTGGTCAGCAATGACTGGGGAAAAATTGGGAGAACCTCACAGCATTAATGGTAGCAAGTCGCTCTTGAACATGACACTTTGTCCTCCGTATCACATCGGGTTGGGTTGTTTCATTCACCGGTCTCATAACCATGGTCCTCGCCACACCATCCTCAATTGGGGTAATGCTACCAATCCATCACATCAGTGTCGTTATATGTTCAAGAGATGTGGTTCTGCAAAGAGTCAACCGTGTCCCATCCACTGCCATACATTGTCCTTCATCCATTTCATGACCGCCACCCTGAATCATACATCACAGTTTGTTTTCACCTCATCACAATCACTAGCTCCGTTCCGTGTCACTGATGTGGGATTCATTAAAGCCCTCCTTTGACGGATCGCTCCTTGTCGACATTAGCTCATTATCCAAGGAGTTGATCTAGGAACAACCCCTTCAGTACTTTGAAGCTTGCATGCCTCAATGGCCAGTTTCTCACTTTCGGCGACAGGTATACATCAATGACCTTCGACCAGAAGATTTTGCATGGTGGTCGACGCCAAGTCCTTTATTCCCGCCATGTGAATTGTACTGCCGTACCTTGAGGGTCATCATCCTTATCGGTGATTCCTCTCGCGCTTGTTAATGGTTTACATCATTGACCGGTAATCAAGCGATGTCTTTCCATGTTCAACTTCAAAAAATTCTCACATGGATCGACTTGTACATCGAGTGAAGATCGGAAGAGATCGAAGACCCCGGATCTAGTTTCATCCATCCGGGCTGCGATATATATTCAGGACATTAAGACATTTGATATGTACATCATTACAGCAGACGATCATCCTTCTCAAACGATGATAATTTCAACAGAGAATTATCAGTCTACAATCAGACGATCGTCCGTTCTATGTACCAAAATGTATTTATAAAGCTGAGCATGGGAATGCCCGCCTCAGCTAGATCATGAAAATGTATGAAAAATAATGTATTGTATTGTATCTTATTACAGGACACTTCTCAGCAGATTGAATGAACTTCGGATCCTCTCAATAAAGCATTTCACCCGATAAACGACCTCATACTTTAGGGGGCATCTGTTATAGACAATTTTGTGCCTTACAGCAACAAGCATGAATTGTCAATAATCCAAGGGATCCAAAGTTCCCTAAACATGATGTTCCTACCCCTAGAGGAACAAGGTCAGCAAACCAACAGCTCTCAGATCAGTTCTCCACCTGAAAATACTCAAAAACAAGCAATCCTGAAATCAAAGCAGGTGCTCCACTAGGTTTCTGCGCTGAAACTCAATTGCTCCATGGTGTACCTGCGTTGCAAAGCAAGTGGGACAAAGGCCACCTGCGCTGAGCGAGATGGGACAAGTGGCACACTGAGTCATTGCTCTGGAATCTTCCAAAAATGACACTTGGATCAGGTATTTCGCCTTGTGATGAGTCAGAGGCTCTGTTTCTCCAAGTGGAAGCAAGGTTCTCCAAGTGGACTCAAGAACTGAAGATCAACTAAAGATTAACTGAAGAGAGAGAGGACACAAGGCAGCTACACATCAGTTGCAAGATGACTCATCCTTTCTCAATTCATCTATATATTGAGCTCTCTCCTATGAGCTCAGGAGGCTGGAATTTTGTGCAAAGTAATGATATGCTGTTGGTTTCACTATTGAGCTATTGGGTGATTGTTTGAGAGAGGTGAAGAGGAGAAATTCTTTCTGCTGGGAGGTGTTGCTGGGTTGGAGCCTTCAATGGTTGTAATACTCTCAGAACCTTTACTTCTTCATTAATAAAAGCTATTGAGGTTCTTCTATGTGCTCTTGTTTCAATAATATATTGTGATGATTGCATGTTTGGTTTACACTAATCCATGAACCAGTTATGATTGCATGCCTCTTGTAGTTTCCCTCTTTGTTATTTTGCAGGATCTCATTGTAGCTGGGCAAGCAAAAGAACAAGGAGCTAGGAGCAAGCGGCCAAAGAGAAGAGTTTGGATTCGATATTAAGCGCAAGGCAACGGTTAGTGCATTTCTCCATTCTCTTTTGCTTTCATAAAGAAGTAAACCTTAAGTAGTTTGTTTTACAGTTGTTGCTAAGGAACTATCACCCTTAGAGTGGGATAGGGTCATCCGAGTCGGATACTTTTCCCTACAACAGCCCTACCCATAACTACTCCAATAGGTGCAGACACAGGAGCAGGAAGCAGTGCAGAAAAGCTGGAAAGATCTATGGAAGGAATGAATATGAAGAATGAAGAAATCAAGAGGCTAGAATCCCAAGTTGGTGTGCTACAAGATCAAATTGAAAGAGTTTAAAAAAATCACTTGGTAGATATGTAGAGAGAAAAGGCATTGATAGAGAAGCTTCAGAAGTCAAAAAAATAATCCTCCATTGGAAATACTCTAGGGAGGGTTAAGGAGATCATTTTGCACAATATAATGTATCGTATGAATGAAATTTGGCCTAGCATCCAAATTATATTTGAGCAGAAAGAGTTAGAAGAGAAATCCAAAGAAGCCATTTCAACCAGCAATACAGAGTTGGGAGATATGCCAACAACAACAAACAGAATTATCAAATTTCTGAATGTAAGAAACAAATATGAGCTAGAAGACTTGGTTGTAGTAGACAGGATAGAGACCATACTACAAGTCAAAAAGGTGTTGACAAAGAAGAGTCTAAATGTGCAACTTCAAGATAAATGTCAAGTTCTAGAGCTGACAGTCAACACGCTTTTCAACAGAATGTAGCCTCTACATCAAAAAGGCCTTCCCTCTCTATTTGTTATAAATGAAAAACTCATGGACAGAGGGGATTATGTCAAGAAATTACAAGGCATAGCTATAGATGCTGCAAATCTGTCCAACATCAAAGGCAGCATAACAAGAAAGGCTTTACTAGAAGCAATCAGCAATCAAATTTACATTGAACATGAGCTGAAGCATGTGTTTTTGGTCAAGCCATCATTTGCCAAATACACTAATGCTGATGAAGTTTACAGGATAGTTGATCTGTTTTGACGTCATGATGTTTTCCTTTGTATGTTTAATGTACTTTTATTTATCCATCCATCCATATTTAATTGTTATTGTAAAGCAGAAAATATAGTTTAAGATATGTTGTTGGAGCACCTTACTGCCATCTATGTTTACAATCTGTATGTTTTCCTCTGAAGTACAATTAAAAAATACTTACCGCTTTTTAATCCTGACTAATATCATTTTTCTCTCATTCCATTTATCACTCTACTCTAAAGATCTAGTATGAACAATTAACTTTCCCTGTAAACGCTCGGTAATATTGATGCTACCACCCAACCTGTGAATCCATAGCCCAATGGAAAATATTAAAAAATGATCTTTCTCCAACCAAATGAACAAACAAACAAACAATCTTTTTACTCTTAATATCTAGCCTAAAACATTATAGCAATAAAAACAAAGTTAAATAGTAATTACATAGGAAGAGCCCTCTCTTTGTCCAGGAAGACTAGGTCCTAGACTCATAAGTGGTTTGATGTATCTATTGTGACTTTTTTCTTGTCAATCTTCGAAATAGGCTACTACAAATGGTTGACATAGGTTGAGGCTTCCCTTGAACACATAGTGGCATGACACAAGAGTGACTTGGCAGCATGACTAATGAGAACCATTTGATATCATGCAACGACGTAGGTGGCATCGAAGAACGTTCCATATGACTAGAAGAGTAACCAGTCGGAGGAGTAAATAGACTCATATGGATGGTATGGCTCCTAGGAAAGCTAAAACCCAACTGTGAGATAATGAAACAAACAAGTGCCATGTTCAAGGGTGACGTAACTGACGCTGCCATTTCAATGACTAATGGAAAATGGTGTTCCCTCCCTTCTCTTTTTATAAGTTGCTTTTTTGTAAATTTGTCCCCCAAACCCGAAAAAGAGATAAAAGTATACAAGGGGGAACCTCCTAGCCACACTAGACTAAGGTATTCATTTTTTGTAACAATTCTAGCCTAGTGGTGGGCTCCAGTATTGTAGAAATAATGCTACAACTTCTGGAGCTTCCTATCTCTAATTTTATCAACCCGGTAGTTCGTACAAACTTGGAAGCGATGGTGCTGTATGCACAAGTACTAGCTCTTGTCGCAGCTGTCACTTGGTCAGCTGGCACAAGTCCGCTAGGGCTCAAGCCAACTTCTATATGCTCACAGAAGAAGCTTTAGGAGTGATGGACGAAAGCTAACTTAAAGGAGACTAATCTATTTGCAGAAAGAAACTGAAAGCCAACAAAGCATGAAGACCCTAGTAAACCCTAATTTGACTAGCTAGGCCCTTACAATGCAAAACTGTGAATGAAACTTCTACCAATGATGCCATTACTTGCAGTGAGCTGAAATACATGCATCTAAGCTACTTGCATTTGAAAAGACATGTTTTTGTATTTTTTCATTAAGTGGTTGGATTTATTGTGACGGTGCTTTTGATTAGGGTTTGACTGTGCAGGAGCGGTTCAAATGGAAGGAAAGCATGGGCAAGGTCAGGATGGCTAGGGGAGGTCCCATAGGGTCTCTAGCATCAGTCCACAGAAGTCTACCATGTTCGGATGCTCAGCAACCGAGTTTGCAGGCTTCTACAGGAAGTCTGCAGGGGATCCTACAGGAAACTCAGGGGTTCTACAGGAAGTCTGTGCAATTCTACAGGATGTTTGATCGTGGGAGTTTTGGGAGATGGTGAGGTGATGGAGTGGTGTGGGAGGATAGGGGAGATGGAGATAGAACTGGTGATGGCTCAGGAGCAGAGAAGTCCGATGGAGAAAGAGTGCATGCAGTGGGTTGATGGCTGGAAGGATGGGATCAACGAAAGGTTAAGTAAATGGAGCTATGTGAGTAATGGAAGAGCTGGAAGGTAAAAGAGCTGAACAGAGGTCGATTGAGTGGCTTCAGGTGTGGTTGAAAAGAAGAGGAAGGTAATGGAATGGTGTGGAGCAGTGTAGATGAAACAAATTGCCTATGAATGTCACCAAAAATGAGAACTCTTTAACCTATGTTAACTGTGCTAATTTGAACCAATGAACAGCAGTGAAATTTGTGAAAGAAACTTGTGCATGGAAGTGGAATGGAGAAGTAATGATCGAGACCAAAGTGCATGGATGGATCTACGACTAAAGTAACTGTTGCAGCTTGCATGGACGTGAAAAGAACTGCGTTTCTCTTTTTGGTGGTTGATATGGACTGCACCCCAATCCCTAAGCAGAGATGGCAGTGATCTCTAACAACCTTTTTCTGGAGCTCCAATGGATTATAACTATCCTCTTCTAACCTAAGCAACTGGAAGCAAATTCACCATAAACTAATCCTATTCAATCTCATAAAAACTAAATCAGCAGACTGTAAATTCGAATTGCATATCAAAGTAAAGAAACGAAGTGCTGGAACGAAAGGCAAATAACATTACAACACCGAGGAGATCTATTGCTCTCAGGTTGGGCCCTAACCTGAGAGCTATAGCTCCCTTAGAAACTCAGAATGAGATCAAAATCTGCCTGCTTTTATTCATAACCAAAAATCTGATGTCATGCCAAAACTGGCTTACAAAAAGAACCAACACCGAGCTGTAGCTCGTACTTCGAAATTACAAGAGTAATGCAAAAGTTCAAAAAGCTTCTATCAAAGGCTACAGCCTCAGTATTTATGCAAAACGATAATCTAACAGGTTTCCTTGATTTGTGGAGCTCGGCTGTCCAACTGAAGGTTAAACTGCTGATCCTGTAGAACAGTTGTAACTGCTGTTCCTGTAGAACGGTTGGCTGCCTCTAAGCTCGGTGGGGAGATTGGTTGGAGCTCGGAGCTATGGTGGGAATCACGAGGAAGGTCCCCAAGACTATGGACATCCTCTCCTAAAAACCAGCAGTGCCACCTTACTGTCTCCTTGTCTCCTTTCTCGTGGTCTTTGCTCCCTTTTAATGCCAAAAACCTGAAATCATCATGTATTAGTCACGTAGATAGAATGCCTACCCTTCTTCCTACAAACAACACGAATAAACCAAGAAATGAATGCATAAGCAATAAAAAATGAATGGTTTGAGCAAAGCAAGTAGGCCAAATGAGCCCAAATTGTACCAAAAATTGGCGCTCATCATCACCCCCCAGCTAAACTATTTGCTCATCCTTGAGCAACTTTGCTCTGGCTCCTCGTCTTTGGCCGAGAACTAGAGCCCGGAGCATGCTCTCCCTTTCCTGCTTTTGGTGGCCCTGCCTTTTCTGCCCCTAGTGGTGACGAGGGTGGCGCTTCTTCCCCCTTTTCCATTTCCTTGAGCTGGGCTTCGGAAGGCGATTGGCCTATTTTTCGTGTCCAGGAAGTTATTTTTGGGCTTCTCCTCTCGGGGGTGGCTGATGTTTTAGAGGGGGTTCTTGCACTGGGTGAAGTAGGGACATCCCCTAAAGTGGTTTGGCTGCTGGGTGGAGGCTGTGGCTTGCCCGTGTTTATCCTCTTACTTCTCCTGGCTTCAGATGGTAGAGGGGTCTCCCTCTCTTTTTTCTCCTTCGGCTTTGGAGGTGTACTGAGGGCGGCCAGCGCCGCTGCTGCCTCCTTTTCGAGAATACCAGCTTTCTCTTTCTTGCGTTTTTCTCTCTCAGAGCTCCTTGTAGAGGGCCCCTCCTTTTCAGATTTCGGGCTTCTTGTAGAAGACCCTGCTTTGCCCACTTCCGGGCCTCCTGTAGAAGATCCTTTCTTTCCCGATTTTGGGCTTCCTGTAGAAGACCCGGTTTTAGCCACTCTCGGGCTTCCTGTAGAAGCCCCTGCTTTGGTAATCTTCGGGCTCCCTGTAGAAGACCCTTTCTCTGTCTTCAGGCCTCCTGTAGGAGCCTATTTCTCAATGATTTTCGGGCTTCCTGTAGAAGCCCCTTTTTCCAATTTCGGGCTTCCTGTAGAAGCCCTTGCCTCTGTTTTCGGGCTTCCTGTAGAAGCCTGTTTCTGCTTTCCTGTAGACACATGTGTCTCCACCTTTGCTTGCTTACCTGCCTGAGTTTTGCTTTTTGCTTTGGTTGCAGGTGCTGTTAAGGTACTTGGGCTGACGTGGACCACCTCAGCTTTGTCCATTCTGCTCTTCATTCTCTTTTCTCTTGCTGACAAGATAGGTGTGCCACCTTTTTCTTTGTCCTCCTTTTCCTCATGCTTCTTCCTTTGTTCCTTCTTCTGTACTGTGGCCGGGGTCTTCTGGCCTTTTTCTCGCAGTCCCTCGGCCACTGCTTCTTGTTCCTCACTGCTGGAGGAACCCGTTTCTTCGATCAACATTTTAATGTCCCCATCTTTTGTCAAATTCTGGAAGGATTCCCATGAGAGGGGAACCTTATATGAATGTAGCGCATCCTCCACAAGAAGCTTGATCAACCCATGGTGGGCTATCTGATCTGGTATGCCCTCTTTTAGCTTTGTGGCACACTCCATTAGAGACTGCAATAGGAAATAAGGGATGCTCAGTTTTTGTTCTACAGGAAGATCAATCCGGTGCCTCAATTCAGTGAGCAGCCGAAAGTGATATGCATACACGATGCTAAAATGGCCTTCACAAGTGATATATTTCATGATTTGCAAACTGACTTCATTCCATGGTGGCAACAGACTCGTTCTTCTCACCCCATTTTTGTCCTCTGAGAATTCCTCCTCGGGTGGAAAGAATTCTTTCTTTGCCTATTGGCTCAGCTTTCTTTCTTCCTTATCCCACGGCAAACCCATAGGAAGTTCTGTGATCCGACTGATATGTTGCGGGGTGAGCTTGAGGCTTAGACCTTTGAAGTTCACTGTGGCCAGTGTCTGGGATTTCGGCCTCAAAGCCTGCAAGAATTCTTTGGCCACTTCATCATCGTAACCCTGCAGCTTATCACAAAAAGACATCCATTGTGCTCGTGTGAAGAGCTCTACCATTGCCTGGTTTTCCCTTAATTTGGTTGAATCAGTGGGTTCCCGTCTTATAAACCCACCCAGCATGATGAACACGGTTGTTTTAACTAAAGGTGGCAAATGCGAAAGATATTTGGTCTATTGAGACAGAGCATGCACATAATCCACAAAATTCAACACAGTCTAATTATACTAACATCCTGTAGAACGACAGTATAGGCACAGCAAACAACAATTTCACCGATATCTTTATGACCAGACTGTGGACGATGATCTTGCCACTCTTACTAACCAGTCGCATGAAGAGTTCAGGGTTACCTCTTTAATTGGCCACCTTTTTTTTCGTGAGGCACCCGCTTCCCTGTAGAAGACTGCGTTCCTGTAGAGACTGCGTTCCTGTAGAAACTGTGTTCCTGTAGGAGTAGTGCGCAAATTTCGGGGAGGACTGTAGTTGGCCTGTGCTTGAGGTGTGCTTCACCGGCGTTCTGGTAGCCAAAAGCTCGGCGTATCAAAGTGCAGAGGAGATCAGAGTAGCCACTCGAGTTTGAAGTGGTGGTTGATAAATGCATGCGCATAATCTAGCCGATTAGATTTTGAATCGGTGCAATCCGTGGCGCGGGGGGTGAGCTGTCCCCGCCGGACCGTTGGGCGACGTCATCCATCATTCGCCTGCGTATTCACTTGCTGCCGCATCCATTCCCACAGATCTGCCGCCGCCTTTTCCTGTTAAATTCATTGCTTCCGATGGGAGTGTTCTCACGTGCGTGCTGCTCATTCTCTTTGTCGTGGCCGCCACCCAAACATCCAACTATACCATAACTAGCCGACGTGGCCAGTCGACTGGCCATACGACCGCTCAACCATTCACTTTTACGCTGTGCAAACAATTCAAAGTAAAATTCATGCGATTTGATGGAAGGAAGGGTCGAGACACTTACCTGCGTGGCTGCACACGATTTTTCCAGTTTTTGGACGATGGTGAGCGGATCTACCTGCTGCATGCGAACTTACACAGACCTGGAGGCTCATGGTTACAGGCTGCCGATGATGGAGTGGATTCTTTGGTTGTATGCGCCCGCATTTCATTGCAGATGGCAGTGCTGTGAATGGTATCCACTCTAGCAGGTTGAACTGTCACAGGATTCCCGCGGGGTGTCTCGTAACAGTTCTTCCTCCTTGGGTGCATGCTGCACGACGGAGGATCTGGCCTTTCGATCACGCTCCCGGAGCTTCCGATTCCTGTGGCATGAGATCTCAGCACTTGTTTATCTTTGAAAATGGCTTTTCCCGCGAAAACTCATCGTCTGCTTTGTTGGTGCAGGGAACTTGGTTGCATGTCGACAAGGATGGTGGAGCAAGGTAACATCAATGTGCAAGGGTACCAACAGAGGCTTGCATGCGTCCAAACCGATCCGTAGTCGCTAGATCTCCTTTTAAAATGAATTCTGGGCCATCCTAAACTTCTACAGGAAGTTTCCTGTAGAACATAGAGCTTCCTGTAGAAAGTTCGGGCTTCCTGTAGAAAGTCTGCACTTTCCTGTAGAAAATCTGCATCTTCCTGTAGAAAGACTGCATCTTCCTGTAGAAGATTCAAACCATGATAAAATTGCACATACCTTGAAAAAACATGGGTATCCTTGGAGGAGGTGCTGGTGAGGTCTCTTGACAGCATGATAAGGACCCTTGGCTTTGAGTTGAAGGGCTTCCTCTCCTCCATAGAACATCTGCAACCTGCATGCAATTTTACCATATTTTGCTTATTGTTTTTTCTTTTTTTTTTCTTTTCTCTTTTTTTGAAAGATAACAGGGGCGCCTCAAAGAGGTTTTCACCCGTCCCATCTGCCCTGAGCGCCTCAGAGAGGTTTTCACTCAAGGATCTTTTTCAAACCTTTTCTTTTTTTTCGGAAGACAATAGGGACGCCTCAATGAGGTTTTCACCCCTACCACCTGCCTTGGGCGCCTCAGAGAGGTTTTCACCCAAGGATATTTATTATTATTTATTTATTTATTTATTTATTTTTATATCCTTCAGGGTATGCCAAAAGCAGAGGCAGAACCCTTCTCTATGACCAATACAGATTTCTCCATAGTTTTGATGAACTCTTGTCTTGAGAGAGGTCTCCTGTAGATCTTCAATCGATGCCCATTGACAAGCATGGGAATGGCTTCCTCATCAATGGTTCGAATAAGGACAGATCCATTGTCATGGCATTTTTCCACTGCATATGGTCCTAGCCATCTGGTTCTCAGCTTCCCCTTGAAATCCTTGTATCTGGAGTCATACAACAAAGCCCAATCTCCCGGCTGAAATTGCTTGTCATGGAGATGTTGGTCATGCCACACCTTTCTCTGAAGTTGAACCACTTCTGAGTGAAGGAGGGCCTGCATTCGGTGCTCATCCAGGCCATTCAGCTGCAATAGCCTTTCTTTTGTGCATGGCTGAGATCTAGGTCCAGCTGAGCTGCCATCCTCAAAGTGTTGTATTCAAACTCAATGGAAATCAAAGCTTTCTTCCCATAGACCAGATCATACGGTGTGAAGCCGGTGGTGGTCTTCCAAGTGGTGTTGTAAGCCCATGTGGCTTCAACCAGGCGATCTGCCCAGTCCTTTCTGCTGCTGCTCACCACCTTAGTCAAGATCCCTTCTAATGCTCTATTGGTGACTTCCACCTGCCCATTTGCTTGAGGGTGATAAGGGGTGGAATTCCTATGCTTGATCTTGTGATGAGCTAGTAGATCTTCAACCAGGTTGGAGGTGAACTGGCTCCCTTGATCGGTGACCAGCTCTCTCGGATAGCCAAACTTATAGAAGATGTTTTCTCTTAGGAAATCGGCCACCTTTTCTTCTGTTGCTGCTTTGATTGCTTTGGTCTCTGCCCACTTTGTCAAATAGTCAGTACACACAATGATGTAAGACCTTTGCCTCGAAGAGGGGTTGATTGGGCCCACAAAGTCCATGCCCCACTTCTCAAATGGCTCAAGAGTCACTTGAGGTTGGAGAGGCATCTCATCCCTTTGGGTCAGTTTCCCCATTCTTTGGCATTGGTCACACTGACTGACATATCTTCTGACATCTTGATGAAGTGTGGGCCAATAGTAGCCTGCCTACAGGATTTTGAAGGCAGTTCTCTTTGCTGCAAAATGTCCTCCACAAGGCCCATCATGACAAGTGAGGAGGATATCAAAGACTTCCTCCTCCCTTACACAACGCCTTAAGATCTGATCAGGGCCAAGCTTGAACAGATTGCCCCCGATCCAAGTAAATGAGGCACTTTTTCTGATGATTCTGCTCTTCTCTCTGGAAGATAGGTGCGGAGGGAACTGTGCTGAAACAAGATAGTTTTCTATATCAAAAAACCATGGAGAGAGTACTGAAATAGCAAACAGATGTTCATCGGGCATCTGGTCACCCACTGTTCCATCCTCATCTGCAGACAAATCCAATCTAGATAAAAAGTCAGCAACAACATTTTCTCTACCTGGTTTGTCAACAATGGTCAAATCAAACTGCTGCAATAAAAGTAACCATCTAATAATACGAGCATTCACATCTGGTTTATTCATTAAATATCTAATTGCAGCATGGTCAGTATGTACAAAGGTCTGGTAACCAGTAATATAATGTCGGAACTTGTTCAGTGCATGGACCACAACCAAGAATTCTTTCTCAGTTACAGTGTAATTCAGCTTAGCTTTGGACAAGTTTTTGCTAACAAAGTAAATGGCATATGGAAGTTTTTGCTCAACTTGTCCTAAAGCTGCACCTATGGCTTTGTTCGAGGCATCAGTGTGGATGTGGAAAGGTAGGGCCCAGTTTGGACCTCTCAGGATTGGGGCTGATACCAACTTGTCCTTCAATTCATTTAAAGCCCTCTGACAATCGTCAGTCCATTTAAACTCCACATCTTTTGCCAACAGACCAAACAATGGCGAGGCTAGCTTGCTGAAATCTTTAATGAATCTCCGGTAGTATCCTGCTAATCCCAAGAAACTCCGGACATCCCTTACCTTTTGAGGAGGTGGAACCCTCTTGATGAGAGAAATTTTGTTAGGATCCACCTACAACCCTTGGCAAGAAATGGTATGGCCTAGCACGGTCCCTTCAGTCATTAGGAATTCACATTTTTCAGGACTAAGGGACAAGTTCATCTCGGTGCATTTGGTTAGGACTTTTCCCAGGTTAGACAATGCTTCCTGGAAGTTGGCCCCATAAGGAGTAAAGTCATCCATATAGATTTCTACTGCATCATGGACCAGCTCCGAGAAGATGCTCAAGACAGCTCTCTGGAAGGTAGCAGGAGCATTGCATAGCCCAAAGGGAAGGACTCGGTAGGCAAAGGTACCCCAAGGACAAGTGAAGGTGGTCTTATATTGGTCTTCCAGGCTGATTTGGATTTGGTTGTACCCGCTAAACCCATCCAGGAAAGAGAAGAACTTCTTTCCTGCCAGTCCATCCAACACTTGATCTATGAAAGGTAGAGGGAAATGGTCTCTCTTGGTAGCTTTGTTCAGTTCTCGGTAGTCCACACAGATTCTCCATTTCCCATTTTTCTTGGGAACCAACACTAGAGGAGACACCCATTCACTATCTGAGATGGGGTAGATGAACCCGGCATCCAACAGTTTTTGCAATTCTTCCTTGACAATGTCCTTAAGGGCTGGATTCATTCTCCTCTGAGGTTGCCTAACCGGTTTACAATCCTCTTTGATGTATATATGATGGGTACAGACCGAAGGATGGACTCCTTTCATTTCCTTATAGCTCCAAGAAAAAGCATCTAGGTGGTTGGCCAACAGGCTACACAGCTCCTTTTCCTGGGAAGGAGATAGGGAGGAGCTGATCTTCAATGCTTTCTCAGGGCCGAACTCCACATTCTTGACTCTGGGAGTAACAGGGTTGGTTGTACAAAGATCCACTAAGGTGCTAGCTTGGGCATCCTCCACCAATTTCTCTAAGGGTAGTGCATTGGAAGGTGGATTCTGGATCAAGGTCTCGATCAAGTCATCCTCGGTTGGGGGGTCTCTTCTAGTGGTATCTAAGGTGCACAGAGGTGCTGAGTACACCTCGTCTTCCTCTCCTTCTTCCAACCAGAGTGGCAAGTCATGCTCTAAGGAAGGTTGGGCAGGAGGATATAGGACTAGCTGCTTGGACATGGGACCATTTTTAATGGTCATGTTTCCTGCACGACAACTTATGTAAGCATCTGCAGTAGCTAACCAAGGCCTTCCCAAAATGAGAGGATATCTAGTAAGCTTTGCCTTTGGTTGCAGAACCAGGAAGTCTGCAGGGTATTCCCAAGAGTCAATAGAGACCAAGACATCCTCCACAATCCCTTCGGGAGTCACGGTGGAGCGATCTGCTAATTGCAGTACTGTTGAGGTCTTCCTCAAGGAACCCTGAAGATTGAGTTTAAGCATGGTATCCCTGGTCATCACATTAATGGCAGCCCCCATATCAATCAAGGTGTGAGGTATAATGGTTCCATTGATGTGGACATCTACTACAGGACTTCCAGGATCTAGGTACTTTGGGCAGATGACTTGTCCTAACATAAGGTCAGACAGTTGTCCTATGACATTGATAGTTGAAGCATCTTTCTGCCATCTGCCTGGGTGTTTGAAACACTTCTCCTTAACCAGTTTGTTGTATATTGGCACATCCTTGATGGCTTGGAGAAGTGGTACTTTTACACACAACTGCTTGAGCTCACCCAGAAGCTCATCCTCCTCTGGGTTGGGTTGTGTGGTGGCTGTTAGTCTCTCAGGAAAGGGTGGAATAGCCTTTGGTTCACTTTCCTGTTTATCTTCCTCATCCTCTGGGGGAGGAGGTTGGTGATCTGGTAGAGTCTTTCCAGATCGAAGATTGATCTCCTGGATCTCCACAGCATAGGTAGGGCATGAGGTTTCCCTAGTGTATACCTGCTGGTCCTATCTATTGTTGGGGTTCGGGTTCGGTTGAGCAGGCATTTGAGGTTGCCTTGGAGGAGCAGGAGGTAATGGCTGAGGTTGAACTGGTGGTGGAGGCAAGATGGCAGGAGGAGTGTTGTACTGGGGCCTCCACCCCGACTGAGGTGCATTCCATTGAGGCTGTGGCTAGGCATGTGAGTGATATGAATGAGAAGTAGGTTGAGTGGGGTACTGAGGTGGATAAGACCATGGAGGAGGCATGGACCATGAAGGATGAGCAGGGGGACCCCAGGAAGGCATAGGAGTCGATTGGTTGGGGCTGTAATAAGCTTGAGATGCCCCTTGCATCCCCTACTGATAAGGTCTAGATCCTTGTGGCCTCCTTTGGTTGAGGTAATAGAGAGGTTCTGTGGGCGCTTCTGTCCCTTGGTACATGGCTTTAAACCCAGGTAAGGTTGGACACTGATTTGTGGGATGGTCCTCCTCACAAACAAAACACACTTCAACCGAATGCAATGGACATTCGTTCTTAGGGTGTCTCCTTGTGCACCTAGGGCAGAAGACAGCCAAGGCTCTCTCAGCTTCTTCTTTCTTTTGCTGAATCCTGAATGTGTCAAGCTGCATGGAAATGGTCTGTCTCACCTCACTCTTAAGATCTTCTAATTGATTTGCAAGCTCATGTTTGGAGAAAGGGACACTAGTTGAGAGGAGGTTTCCTCTACCTTGTTTCCGAGCTGCCCTGGAGTGGTTTCTAAACACAGTCTTGATGTCCTCATAAGGCAGTTGGTAAATGTCCCCCCCAGCTAACATGTGAAGGGTATCTAAGAGGTCTTCAGGGACTCCTCGGAGCAGGACCAACTTGAGGGATTCAGGGTCAAGTGTGCACCTGGTCCGCTTATAGCTTAGTTGGAACCTCTCCTCATAATCCTCTAAGGACTCATCATTTCCCATGGTCATTCGAAAGATTTCCCCCTTTGTTTCCTTGGACCTACAGTAATCCCGGTACTTAGTATTGAAAGCTTGCTACATCTGAGCCCAAGTGGTGATACTATTCCCAGGTAAGCCCATGAACCAGCGTAATGTTGCATCCTTAAGAGTGGAAGGGAAAAGTTTCAGCTTTTGCTCATCTTCAATATAGTCATAGGTTCTACAAAGGACAGCAAACTCAAACAGGAAGGTATCCGGATCTTCAGTAGTCAGCCCATGGAAGTGAGGTAAGGCGGAGGGGCTAATGTTCTTCATTTTCATCTCTCCATTGGTCTCTCGGATGGGGAAGGCACCTTCTATTCTCTCATCTTCTCTTCTATTGTCAGCCATAGCTTCAGATGGAGTGGTCTCTAACTCTTCTTCTACTATAGGATCTTTGTATATCTCAGGATGTTCACCTATAGGTTCCTCTGGGTCACGGTCACCAAAGAAGAGAGAAGGGTGACTCAGAGATGTGGTGGGGGTGTTTGGTAGGAATTTGCCTGATCTATCTCGGTTCCTACGAGGCATGAAATGGAAAAGACTTTCTTTTTCTTTTGATTGTTTTTGCTTTGCTTTTTTCCCTGGTACCTGCAAAACTGAAACAGATTGATCTACAACTAACTATGAAAGATGCAGAATTAAACTGAAAGCAGGAAGGAACTAATCTACTTTGCTTAAATGAAATTGCAAGAATGGAAATGCTAGTCTACGCTTGCAGAAAGGAAATGCTAATCTATGAAAGCAGGAAATGCTAATCTATGAAAGCAGGAAATGTCTATGCTACTTTTGCAGAATGGAAATGAAATAAACTACTTAGCAGAAGGCAAGAGTAAGAAAGTAGAAGAAAAGCAACAATTACTAATACTTTGACGCTTCCCCGGCAACGGCACCAAAAAGATGGTGGGCTCCAGTATTGTAGCAATAATGCTACAACTCCTGGAGCTTCCTATCTCTAATTTTATCAACCCGGTAGTTCGTACAAACTTGGAAGCGACGGTGCTGTATGCACAAGTACTAGCTCTTGTCGCAGTTGTCACTTGGTCAGCTAGCACAAGTCCGCTAGGGCTCAAGCCAACTTCTATATGCTCACAGAAGAAGCTTTAGGAGTGATGGACGAAAGCTAACTTAAAGGAGACTAATCTATTTGCAGAAAGAAACTGAAAGCCAACAAAGCATGAAAACCCTAGTAAACCCTAACTTGACTAGCTAGGCCCTTACAATGCAAAACTGTGAATGAAACTTCTACCAATGATGCCATTACTTGCAGTGAGCTGAAATACATGCATCTAAGCTACTTGCATCTGAAAAGACATGTTTTTGTATTTTTTCATTAAGTGGTTGGATTTATTGTGACGGTGCTTTTGATTAGGGTTTGACTGTGCAGGAGCGGTTCAAATGGAAGGAAAGCATGGGCAAGGTCAGGATGGCTAGGGGAGGTCCCAGAGGGTCTCTAGCATCATTCCACAGAAGTCTACCACGTTCAGATGCTCAGCAACCGAGTTTGCAGGCTTCTACAGGAAGTCTGCAGGGGATCCTACAGGAAACTCAGGGGTTCTACAGGAAGTCTGTGCAATTCTACAGGATGTTCGATCGTGGGAGTTTTGGGAGATGGTGAGGTGATGGAGTGGTGTGGGAGGATAGGGGAGATGGAGATGGAACTGGTGATGGCTCAGGAGCAGAGAAGTCCGATGGAGAAAGAGTGCATGCAGTGGGTTGATGGCTGGAAGGATGGGATCAACGAAAGGTTAAGTAAATGGAGCTATGTGAGTAATGGAAGAGCTGGAAGGAAAACGAGCTGAACAGAGGTCGGTTGAGTGGCTTCAGGTGTGGTTGACAAGAAGAGGAAGGTAATGGAATGGTGTGGAGCAGTGTAGATGAAACAAATTGTCTATGAATGTCACCAAAAACGAGAACTCTTTAACCTATGTTAACTGTGCTATTTTGAACCAATGAACAGCAGTGCAATTTGTGAAAGAAACTCGTGCATGGAAGTGGAATGGAGAAGTAATGATCAAGACCAAAGTGCATGGATGGATCTACGACTAAAGTAACTATTGCAGCTTGCATGGACGTGAAAAGAACTGCGTTTCTCTTTTTGGTGGTTGATATGGACTGCACCCCAATCCCTAAGCAGAGATGGCAGTGATCTCTAACAACCTTTTTCTGGAGCTCCAATGGATTATAACTATCCTCTTCTAACCTAAGCAACTGGAAGCAAATTCACCATAAACTAATCCTATTCAATCTCATAAAAACTAAATCAGCAGACTGTAAATTCAAATTGCATATCAAAGTAAAGAAACGAAGTGCTGGAACGAAAGGAAAATAACATTACAACACCAAGGATATCTATTGCTCTCAGGTTGGGCCCTAACCTGAGAGCTATAGCTCCCTTAGAAACTCAGAATGAGATCAAAATCTGCCTGCTTTTATTCATAACCAAAAATCTGATGTCATGCCAAAACTGGCTTACAAAAAGAACCAACACCGAGCTGTAGCTCGTACTTCGAAATTACAAGAGTAATGCAAAAGTTAAAAAAGCTTCTATCAAAGGCTACGGCCTCAGTATTTATGCAAAACGATAATCCAATAGGTTTCCTTGATTTGTGGAGCTCGGCTGTCCAACTGAAGGTTAAACTGCTGATCCTGTAGAACAGTTGTAACTGCTGTTCCTGTAGAACGGTTGGCTGCCTCTAAGCTCGGTGGGGAGATTGGTTGGAGCTCGGAGCTATGGTGGGAATCACGAGGAAGGTCCCCAAGACTGTGGACATCCTCTCCTAAAAACCAGCAGTGCCACCTTACTGTCTCCTTGTCTCCATTCTCGTGGTCTTTGCTCCCTTTTAATGCCAAAAACCTGAAATCATCATGTATTAGTCACGTAGATAGAATGCCTACCCTTCTTCCTACAAACAACATGAATAAACCAAGAAATGAATGCATAAGCAATAAAAAATGAATGGTTTGAGCAAAGCAAGTAGGCCAAATGAGCCCAAATTGTACCAAAAATTGGGGCTCATCACCAAGTCCGGAAAAGGTTAAACTTATGTTGGGTAGACGACACTTCAGGTATGTTAACAAGTGTGAAGTAGAAAATTTCACTCAACAATATTTTCTAAATTAAGGATTATGAAATGAGCTTAAATAAAACCCCTCTTTGAAGAACGAGTGGTATAGAGGGTAGAAACTAATTCTGGTAACGTTGTAACTACTCATAACATAATGAGGACAAGAGGCTGGCTAATAGGACCACTCATTGTAGTGTTTCCTCGAAGAAAGGTTAAACACCAAGTGAAAGCGGGTGATAGGCCAAGAAGATGATGACGATCGAAAAAAGGAAATAAGGCTCAAACTACAAAAATAGGTTGATAGATGAGTGGCAATCACAAGGGAGAAAAATTGTGGAATCATCTTGGGGCAACGCCAGAAATGAGATGAAGAAGTGGACATGTGGCTCAGATTCTAGGTCATGTCAGGTCAAAAGGAAGGATTCTAATAAGAAAATAAAAAATGACTGCATGGGCACCATGTCAAAAAAGAGGTGCTACCTAGGGTATCCATGATCAGGTAATCTCTACCACCAAGTGGTGACGTGCATAATACAGAGTGGCTAAAGTCGGAACTTAACGGGGTCGGACCTAAGGCATAAATATGGCACTGGCGGTCAATAATGCAACAATGATAGTGATAGTTGACCTACCCCTATATGCCATGTTTAGAGAAATGCACCTAAGGTCCAATGGATGTCGCAATAGAAACACCACCATGTCTTGTAAAAACCATCCAAAAAGACAAGACCCATGGTTAAATCATGCAATGAAAGAAATAAACATGGAGGAGGTAAAAGAAGGATCATGTGTTTTTTTTATTTTTATTTTATAATTTTTTTTGGATTTTTCGCATAAATAAGGCATGACAAATACTCGCATCGCACACCAAACAAAAAAGAGATAAAGGATCACACTCCTGTGTATAATATGCGCAAGCACAACACAGTCTAATAGGTCACATAAAAGTTTGCCCACAACCAGGAATAGGCCAAGGGTTTCCATATGCAAACCCATGGAAGGTAAAGGTACCATATGGCTCAACAATGTAGGGCCATGCCAAAGGAATTCAAACTACCCAATTCGGAAAAGTTGACCATGCCAGGGACATTGTAACATAGTCACATTTTCAAAACTAACCTGAGTGCACAAGGGAGGATCATGACATAAAGGAGGTACAAGACGCTCATCAACAAGTAGAAATTCGTTGACGAGTTCGGTAGTAGAATCCCAAGACTTGACTTGGTTCATGGGTGGCACTTCCAAGGAAGGCCGAGGAGATTCCCCTGGGTCAAATCAATATTTTTGATTCCAAGCTCTACCTATTCCAAATTGGGGAGGATAGAGGCAGAAAGAGATATAATCTCGATAGGGTTATCAATGGATAGATCCATGACCTCCAATTTAACTAATTGGGGAGGATCGTCATCGAGGGAGTCATGTTGAACAAGAAGAGGGGTGGCCTATGTGGGCAAAGGGTCTTGATCATATTCCATATTGGGATGGAGTTTTTGACCAGTGCTAGGAGGTAACGAAGAGACTATCAAAGAGGAAATATCTTCCACAAGAGGTGGTGGACGATACTCACTAGCTTGACCAACTTCCATGATAATAGGAAACATCACCCAAGGATTAGGAGATTGATGGGGTCGACAGGTGTCAGAAGAGATTATATGAATAGGAGCTTTAGAATATGTAGAAGGAATGTCAGGAGATGGGAGTTGAGGAAAAACCCCATAAGATTTTAACTTTTAAAGAGTCTAGCTCCAAACCTCTTATACTGACCAGGGTTACCTCCCACAAGTGCTACAAAATTCCCAGTAGTGGAAATCTAAGTAGATGGCATGCCGAAGTCAAGTTGATCAATAGTGACAATCTTGCCTTCATGAGGAAATAAAAGAAGATGAAAAAAAGACGACAAGAATGTGATCATCACATAAAATTAGCTACGACCAAGGAGTAGGTTGTAATATAACATGGTGTTGAAAATGGCGACATCAACATGGATAGTTTCCCCCCCTAAGTCGATGGAAAAGATTGGAACAACCCCCTTTAGGAAAAAATTGTGTCTGTCAAATGCTTGGAGAGTCATTTTAGACGTAGCGAGCACCGGAGAGCCTAAAGCCTTCCAGTAGGATACTGACATAACACCTGTGGAAGAGCCCTCATCCACCAAAGTGAGACGAATATTTTGATGGAAAATACGCACAATGATCTGGAAAGAAATCTAGTGGGAAAGGTCAGGAGCGACTTTATTAGCATTAAAAGAAATGAGATTTGAGCTAGACGGGTCAACTCCATGAATGGAAGACAACAAGTCTTTGCATTGTTGACGACAGCTTCGGAAGACCTCCAAGGCAGAAATGACACACGGAGCCTATGCTAGAACTTCAACAATATTGTAGTGTTGAGCAACCCTCGTAGAAGAATTGTGTGTCATCTTCAGGATAACACCCTTGGGAGGGTGATAAACAAGTTCCATAGGCTTATCCAAAGTGAGAGGTCCAGTGGAAGGTAGTGGATTTGATGAGTCCTTAGAGGGTGAACTCGACTCAAGAGCATCATAAGATTTGTCTCATGTAGTCACATTCACATCTTCTTTTCACATGAGTACAGATGAGTTATGAGAAGGTGACCACTCATTGCCCCCTTAAGGAGGTTGAGAAGGTTGAGAAATCATCTATTGCTGGGATTTTGCACGAAATGGATGAGTCAAAACGACATGTTGCTGAGTAGATGGCGGTGAAAGAATCCTATGGACTTCATCCATTCGAGGGCATTCATGAGTAAGGTGGTTGCCTTGACAAATTTTACATGGAAACTTGACGTGACAACAAAATTCACTAGTGCCCCCTCCTTGAATCTGAGGTTTGGGTTGAGACTCCTGAGAATTTTGGTTTTTTCGTTTATTCCTCTTATTATTTTTTTCACCACATGATTGTTTGTGGTTCGTTGGGTGAGTGGACTTCACCGTGAGAACATCGGTGGACGACACAAGAGGGGGTGCTTTAGAAGACCCAGATGCACTTTCTAGGGCTTGATATGTAACAATCACTTACCCAAGTTGGGTAGCAAGATGGCTCATAGAATCAGAAATAGACCTGATCATGCCATTGGTATTTGGCTCGAGAATTGGTTTTGGAGGGTCAACAGAAGGGCTAGGGGCATTAGGCAACACTTCATAGAGCGTACCTAATTTTGAATAGATGTCATTCAACTGTTGGGTAGCCAAAATAGCTTGTTCGTTAGTAACAACTCAAAACATGGACCTCCTTAGCAATCTAAGGTTGGAGATATCGAATGAACCATTTACATAAGATCTCATCAAGTAACATTGTTCTTACTAACTACTTGCAACGATGCCACTCATGAATATGATTATAGATTAACACGGCATCATCTTGCCTAAAATTATACAAGAGGTCAGAGTCCATATCATACTGAGTGGGTAACTAGAAGTGTGTTAGGAAAGTTTGAGCAAGCAAGGAAAAGTCACTGTAGGATGCGGTATCTAACTCAATGTACCACTTTGTGGCATCCCCAGTCAATGTACGTTGGAATAAGTGAAGTTTAACAGAATCATCCACCAAAGAATTATATGAACACCACAAATGAAAAGTGGTAATATGCGTGGATGGACTCTCCCAAGGCTTTCCTTCAAACTTTGGAATATCAGATGGTAATTTGGCAGGCATAAGTGGAAACCAAGGATCATGACGGATGGGGTCATTACTCAGTTTCATCAAATCTAGTAAATCAAGAGAATATAAGAAATGATTTTGGAGCTGACTAAATGGGTCATAGGTGAGAGAGGCCTTGACCAACTATGTGGTGCCCCATATAAGGAGTGGAGTGATGTACTTGTTGGTGAAGAATAGGGTTCGCCCCGACATAAGACTATTGCAGGCCAAGTTGACAAGTAAATGGAGGTTTCCCCCATGGTAAATATCACCGGAGAGTAAAGGACCTTCTAAAGCATAACTGTTGATGGGGTTGTACCCAGAGATAGAACAAGGACTGCCTTGTGTAGTAGGGCTGACATAAGGAGGATACCCTACGTGAGAAATGATATTGGCACTAGGGTTGCCCCCAAGTAAACTAGCCCACATAGTAAAAGTACCGGTAGGTGGTGCCCATCCAAAAAGTGAGCTGCACCAATCCTGTGACATAGTAGAAGTAGTGTTTCCCCCAGGCTGACTAGGGACAACTAGTGATCGCCCCCACATATTACTAGAAGTAACCATGCCTAACTAAGGAACAAGAATAGTTGGTTGGGAAAAATTCTGTGTAAAAATTGCTAAACCTACGAGCTGACTAGGCTGGGATGCCATGGTCAGCATAGGAGATGGTGTGGGCATGAAAATTTTCGAGAAATTTGCAGGAGTAATAGAAGAAATAGGTGGAATTCCATAAGAAGAAAGAGGTGTGGGTGGAGGAGTGGGTATAGGCACACTAAGAGGTGGAATGATGTCATGGTAGTTGATACTATTGATGCAGAAGGTAAGGACGTCTTAGACTCCACGATAGGGTAAAGTACAAACAAAGGAATGTGACTATAGGAAGGTGTGGAACCATGAGGGTTCAACTGAAATAACTCACGTCCCAATGGATCAATCAAAGGTGGGTTGGCAGGAGTGTTAGATGTCTTCCAAAGTCTCGATAAAAACCAAATCAGTACTAGAAGGACCAACTATAGAATCCATGACACAGTGGTGGTCTAAGTCTTGAGTGGGTACTCTTCATGTAGGGGTAACAAGTCCACCTTGTTCAGGAAGCAAGTTGAGAATAAGACGTGACCGGCGATGAAGAAATTCAGCTATGGTGGTAACTTTTGATTTGAGTACAATTGTGCTAGTACAAACACCCTAAGGCCAAAATTATTGACTCGGACAAAACATCACACACTAGAAACATCCTAGAAGATAGTGCACGCAAACTAAAATACAAATAAGCTGGCGGTGGAATAATTATAGTAGCGACCTACTTCCCAGCCCTTTTATCTGTGAACTCGGTGCAAGTGACATTATTAGCTATGGGGCACCCTCCATGAGGGCTAAGAGAGTATGAATAATATATGTCCCAGGTATAGAGAAGACAAACCCAACCCCGCACCTATGTATGAGCCCTAAGAAGATAGGCCACTATGGTCGCCACATACAATAACATGACCTGGGGGGAGAGTGACAAGACAAATCAACATGCAATGGTAGGAAACTTAATCCCAAAAGGAGCTAAGACTGAAACCCCCTTGAGAGGTACCTCCCAAGTGGTTTCCAAGTGGTAATGACACCATTTGTATGCGTGGAGATTACGTTATATCATTCCACCTGAAACTAAGAGAAAGGGGTTGTGTCAATTTGCCTAGCCCAAGTGTGACCTCGTGCATAACCCTCTTGTGAGAAGGGCTTCCCAGACTACACTACTGCAAAAGGATTTAACTCCCTACTACAAACTACTAAGTTGATTTTGAAGTCTTGGAGAAGTTAACTCACACTCCTATCTCTAAGACCCTAGCCTAAGCTAATGTTGGCGTACTGCTAATGAAAGTAAAATATGAATCTAGTCAATTTTATTATCACGTTGATTTTAGTGGTTGTTGTTTACACAAGCGAGATGTGGCGTGAAGCTAAGATGGTGGGGATGACTGTTAGTTAGTCACCCTAATGCAACTATATGCAATTTTAAAATTTCAATTCAATGAATGCTAACTATAGGAGGGTAAGAGCCTTGTAACACACCAATGCCTATTATGATGCACCTTTAAATCTTCTTGAATGAAAATTATCCCAAATTTTGTGAATTAATGACCCAAAACAAACCAAGAAGGAAAACCAAAAATCTGACAAGAAACCAAATGAAAAGACTTCTAAGCAAGAACAGAAATCACTTTAGAAGCGTCACAACTAGGAAAAACAAATCCCAATCAATTAAACACACTGAAAGCAATCAAATCGAAAGCCAAAAGTGGAAAGAGGAAAGGCAATATCATCAAGCTAGGGTTGTAGTACGATGACCTAACCAAGGCCAATGCTATACAAAGGTCACAACCAGACCCTAGAGGTAGGAAGGCCTAAACAAGATCAAATGAGAGCAATACATAACAATGAGAACACACTAAAAAGAAATTTCCCAGATGACAGTTGCACAACCAATCACAACACCACCAATTGTGACAAAAACAAACAAGAGAGAGAATAGGTAACTTAAAAACAAGCCACCAGACAACACAAAGGAAACAAAATACCAAAGAGGGATATCAAAGGGATATAATTAGTCACCAAAAACAACAAAATAGATCTGAAAGAAAGATCTAGAGATGAGAACATTAGTCCTCAACCAAAGCACATAAAGAATTATGCAAGAGAAACCTTAAAGAACACAAGCAATGGATGATCCCAACCAATAAATAAGAAATTACTCAGATCTAATAGAGATTAGCAGTGATAAGCAACAAAAACAAATATATCCAACAACTAGTGGAAATTTTTGAAGAAAAATACCTAAAAAACAAGAAAATAAGCTGAAAGAAAACTCGAAAATTGGGAAAAACAGATAAAAAATACGTTGATTTTTCAATCATCCATATCTTCCTCATACGGTCTCTATTTCAGGTGATTTTTTTTTGAGGTAAAAAATGAACAAGATTATATATATGTAATTAACTTTACCGAATTATGTATATAAAATAAAAAAAACAAACAGAAAAAGTCGTCGCGTGCGAGCGCAGAAGAAACACAAACTTTCCAATTTTCAATTGGCCATAACTTCCTCATACAAAGTCCGTTTTCAGCTATTTTTTGTTTTGTTTTGGGGTACAAAATAGAGAGGAATGTAGTTATATGGTTAGTTTTACTGAATCATGTGTATAATATAATATAAATGAATAGAAAAAATAGTCATGTGTTAGGGCGGTAGAAAAACAAACTGCCCATTTTTCAAATGGCCATAACTTCCTCATACAAAGTCCATTTTGAGTGGTTTGTTTTTGTTTTGGGGTAGAAATATAAGAGGAATACATATATGGGGTTATCTCAATCAAATTTTGTATAGAAAATTCCATAATTTGATTTTAATTCCTGGTTTTGTTCTTCTCTCATACAAAAAACAAAAATAAAACTTCAGATCTAAGATCAACTCAGATATGAAGCAAGTAAAACCAATGGAGATAAAAATGAATCCAAAAAAATATAGATAAATTAATGAGAACAAGAGAAAACCCAAAAACATAAAGAAGAGGAGGAGATCTCAAACAAAGACAAAAACTAAAAATGTTGTCATTGAAAGCACCAATTCTGTTGCAGCTAAATCTGCAAGGAGATATGCTCCGCGATCTCATGCTCGATTGAGATCACCAAACAGAAAAATATAGTGGCTAATATAATCTAATACTGGCCCCCAATACAAATTTTAGTGCATGCAACAAGCAGTCAGATCTATTGTATAAAGATAAGAGATCACACATGTAATTCTCGCATGTCGGGGAAGGGTTTTGATTTCGATGCAGATCTTGCACTCCACTCAAGTGATCCAACACATTTGCACCAGATCTCTATCCATGCACACAAGCACAACTAAACAAGGACAACAGTTGATCTTCCTTGGAAGATCATCAGATAAAAGGAAATAGATACGATCATATAACATACTGAACACAGATTCACGTAAGGAAGGGAACATGGATTTTTATTAACCATATAAATGGAACTACATCAAATGTATACCATCAACACATAAAATCCTCTCCTCCAACTTGTAGTATGGTCTCTTCTCCCAAGACAACAGAGCTCTCATGCTATAGTTTGGATCCCCTCCACCTGCTCCCTTTCCTCTTGGTGAGATTATAAAGGCTCATTCCATCCTCCAGGAGAATGTATCTAGACACCTAGGGGCTTGAGAAGTTAGGAAACTTCTACAATAATGGAACCCTATCCAAATCATACACACGTGGGTCAAGTTGATCTACTTGGGAATGGAAAACTATAGAAACGTTTTTCACAATTATCAGTTTATTCTCAATTATGAAATAAATATTATCTCATAATTATAATATTTTGGCAAAATAATTATGAGAAATTCCTCAATTATGTAATTTCACCCATTTATTGTGGGATAAATCTCACATAAGTAAATTAAAAGGTGAAAAGGGATTCATTTTAGCCAAACAACTGAGGTAAGTTGATAATGGGTTTCTCTCACTATAATGGAGTGGTAAATAGGGTTATAATAATGTAGAAGGTTTAGGAGAGGGCATGGAACCATTTTCACATTAAGTAGAAGAAATTATAGATTGGTGATATCATGTTGATGTATGCCAATAAATTCTTGAAACACCCTGGAAATTTTCAAATGCATTGGTTGGGACCATATATTATCAAGTATGTCACAGATGTGGGCATTTTCTAGCTGAAGAAATTGAATAGGGAACTCCTCGAAGGACTTGTCAATGGGATCCAATTGAAATTGTATAGAAACAACAATTCCACCTTCCAGAGTTGATATGTCTATAGAAGAAAAAAAATTCTTTTTTTTGTAACTTTCTTTGTGTTTGCGGGAATTTTGTAGGAGAGGACATCATGACCATAGGAAATAGTGTGACGGAATTGCTAGAGTAAAAATATCTCATTGTAGTGAATGACTGGTCCATCAAGCACTAAGAAAACCACACAATAAGGAGAATAGGAAATTGAATTAAGATGGCGGTATTGGAGATAACCTGGAAAATGGACTATAGATGACAGTCAGTGATAGAAACAAGAACCAGAAAAATGTAGAAAAGGGTGCCAGAAAATGTGTGTGCCGCCCATGTGGATTGGACACAATGCAACTGTATTAAAGGAATTAAATTTAATTATGGAAAAATATAATCCATATCATCAATGGCTATGTCGAAAGGCTATTGAGATGACTTCAAGCATGAACATAACCATAAAATGGAGTCCCCACTTAGAAATACATACCGTGTGATATCGGCAAAGTTATTATGAGATAGGGCCACAATCGCAAAATGTTATTGCAATTGAAAAGGAATGCAAGACACATAAGTGTCAAGAATTTCCTCCATCTCTATTTTTGTTGCCTTATGTTTGCAAGAGTAGAGCTAAAGTTTGAAGTGAAAAACATACAGAAGTTTAGAGGATAGAGTGTAGTTGCAGAGGAAAGTTTTAGCTTCTAGATATGTATGTCATGGCCTTGTCATGAGCTGTCAAGAAAGCGAGGAAAAATGGCACCTGTGATGTGCCACCTCCATAGCTAGTTGTAAAACCAAAAACTCATTTTCTAAAAGAGAGAAAATATAAACTATTAACAACTCCAATTCTGCTAGGGGTTATTAAGCAAGGAAACATGCTTAGCATGGTTGACAAGTTGAAATACAAAACCCATGATGTTGTAGATAAAAAAAAAGTTTCCAAATTTTTTAAGGACAAATACATGACTATCACATCACAACCAAGACATCCACATGTTTGCGAACCACAACAATGGACCATGGGGCTAGAAAAATTAGGTATTTTAAATTTATTAGACATCCCCCATTTTGGTCATAGTAATGAGATAAAAATTTATGTTAAATCTCTCTGGCATTGTGTACACAATGGATTTATGTGGCTCAATGAGTCGATAGAAATTGATTGACCTCCCATCTCTAGGATTACTAGGTTTCCTATGGCAGGAGAGGATCCAAAATCTCTCTTTGACAAAAAGAATGAAATGGTTGTTGCTAAGGAGGTGATCAAGAAATATGATAATGTTCATCGATAGTGGGGGAATATTAATCTCCTCATTAAATGATGACCAGGTGTAGTTCATTGTTAAACTAATGGCCAGCAAATTGTTAAAGAAATTTTGCAAGGACAAATGCCCTGTGGACGTAGTGGTAGTAACAATAAAATATGTCGCGGATCTGAAAATGAAATGGGAAACCTTCCTTCTTAATCAATTTATGTAGAACTTATTGGAGGAACATGAAACAAATGTAGAGTTCCACTATGTGTGGATGCTAATCCTCGTTTATTTGACAAAATGGGAAGTTCCTTAAGATATTAACTTTCCTCAACTAGACAAGCTATAAATCATCGCACCAATATTTGGATCAATCTAGTATGATTTTGATAAGAAGAGCCAGATGAATACAAATCTTAAATTTTATATCTGGAAAGAATTCATCAATCATGCTATGTTGAAAGTACCACACATTCTGGTATAAATCGTTGAAGCGTACAAGGTAGTCACAAATTTTCATACCACCACTTACTACAGGTATATATATATGCATTCACATACCCCAACAAACTATGTTTAAAGTGCTTATACAAGCTCGAAAATAATGAGGTGTCATAGATAGCGAATGAATTTCCAGAAGAGTGGCGTATAGCATCCACTAACAAACATTTAGAGACTAAGAAAATTAGCATTGGTGCGAAGGAAGAGAGTTGAGATACACAATAGGCATGGTAGACTTACCCACAACAAGAGCAACACCTAGAGCTCCCACTACAAGAACATGAATAAAAGAAACCAAACACACCACAGTGGGACCCAAAAGAAGAGGAATTAGTACTAGGAGGATAAAAAAGGTCACTTCTGAATTAGTGAAAGGGAATAAGAAATAAGAGGAAGTGGAAGAATATGGCATACTTACACGTACCTTCTCTATCGAAGGAATATTTAAATATTTTTTCCAAACAAATTAAAGAGATGACAAAGAAGGGAATTTTCCCTATCAGCATAGCTATTGAAAATGAAGCCCCGAACTAGACAAAATTACAAGACCAAATGCAATATCAGTTGGAGAAAATACTTCTAATGATCAAGGAATTCATGGTATCTACTCCTACACCTAGTGTGATAGAGCTAGCTACTACAATATATGAAACTAGTGCACCTCCTACACCATATATCTGACCAGGGTTGTCATCGCCATCCTCTACCTCGATGGAGAGTCTCTACCTAGTCATTCCCCTAGTTGTAAAACACTTTGTGGATATTAATGTCCAACAACAAGCTCAGAAGATACTCAAGGTAAATTTACTTATTTCTCAGTTACCGATGAATTTTTTACAATCATTGCAACAATTCATTCAGAGAGAAGTATAATTCAAGGAAAATGCGGCATTGGAAAACCTGCTTTAGATCACTAGCGGGCATGAGGTTTTGCAAGAAACACACACACACACAACTAGAATAAGCACAATAGGGATTCGAAGAGAGATGGGACACTCTAACTGGCCGTAAAATAATTATATAGTATGATATCGAATGTCCCCATGGAAATTTACATTCCCACAGAGGATAAATTTTCTAAAATTGAGGAGGTTGTTTAAGGCCTCAAATCACAAGTTGAGGAGCTACAGTTGCACATAAATCCCATTACCCTATTAGAGGAAGTAAAAAGAAGAGAATGGGTACATGTAGCCTCTGAATCTTTTGATAGTGCATGAGATCTTAAGCATGAATGCACAAACTATATGATGTTGACACATACTTATGGAATAAATTGTAGGATAGTGTTGGGATTAAAGACATTTGTGCCATAATAAAAATTGTGGAGAAACAGAATGAGTTTATACATAGCAGATTGATATATCTGCCCATGCTAGAATGAAGAGTTTCAATGGTGGAAAATGTGATGTTTGGTAGAAGAATTAACGAATGGACAACAAAATTGCAACAACTAGTTCCAAAAGTGATCCAACTACAGGAAAAATCCAAGAAACTCACGAATGATCTCGTTGTAGTATAGACAACAGTGCACCAACTCATTGCTGACAATTAACCCTTATTATAAACTACTCCTATGAATGTTGATATTATTACAAATATTAATGGATTGGTAGAGGTAGAAAATATAGTCAAATATATGTTTGAAATTTTGGCAAAAACTGCAAAGGTCCTTTCTTCCATTGGTGCACAACCATGCTAGAGTGGCTCAGGGGAAAGCCATGAATAGTGTTGGGATTTTGTTGGGGCGAAGGAGGAAAAAGGAGGAAAGGGAGGAAATTTTTTATATTTTTCCTAAGTATGGATAAAATACATAGAGGATGGTGGACACCACATACAAGATGTTGCATAGATGCTTAACAGACCACACAGATATGTGACCATGCCATAAATAAAAGACTCATTAGTCAACATCATATCCTCTAGTTGTGTAGGTTGGTTTTTTATGGGTAGTGGTGGTGTTTTGTCCCAATATGGTCCAAAAAATTGTTGTGACTCAGCACATATGAGGATAGTTCATCAGGGTGAACTAGAGTGAGCCTAGGATTCTTGGGACCTAGATGTTGAAGATTAAATATTTATAGAGAGTCATTGTCGATGGTAAAATGCTCAATTGATGCTTGTTTTGTTCTGTTGTTAGATTGATAGTGATTTTATTATATGGTTCTAATAGTTCGGTGTTCTAGTATTAATTTTTAGTTTGATTATTATAATGGCATTAGCCACATAGTGTAATATGAATGATGATAGTCTAAGTTCCTGTATTCAGGTGTATGGTGCTTTGGTATAACTTGTACTATTGATGTTTGATATGAATATGAAATATCTATAGGTTCTATGACAGTTTCATCATTATATCGCTTATCTATTTTGCATCAATGATGGGATGAGTCAATGAGTTACAGAGTCCTTGCAAGAATTCTAGTGAATGTTTTGTGTGGATAATTTAAGTTGAAGTATAATTTAAATAATTGTATCACTATATAAACGCGTGAACTTTGTTTCCTATTTTTTGCATCAAATTTATCTTTGTACTCACACAATGAATTCTTGTCGAATGCTAACTTTTTTGGTTAACCAATGTGTCTAACTTGACCGATGCATGTCGTAGTTTCTTCAAAATATTTTTATTTATGTTGTAACCATGTTTGAATGTACTTCTAGTTAATTAATTTATCTGCGACATATGGAGAGGTAACAAGTTTTTGGTGGGTTATTATGAACTAGAGTCATATCTATTTCGCATGTTCCATTGCATAACATTCAAAGGTTCTTCCAAACCCATCAATATACCTCAAGTGAGACCTCACCTACTTGCAAGTCTTTAAAATGTTGGTCAACTCCTGCACGAGAAAAAAGAATAATAATTTTCATTGATCTAAAGATAAAATCAAAGTTACATAATTAGAAACATTTTCCCAATGATGAAATTTGAATTATAAGCAATCAATAGCCTCCTATCTGAAACCTACTCTATTAAAAATTTATAGCTATCCTCGTAGCAAAAACCACACCAAAGAACCTCTATAACCCCACTGCCCCCTTAACCTTCTCTTCTCTCATACATTTATACAAAAGAGAGAGGGGGACTAATTGGAACTAACTCCTCCAACTTTGGACTGCCAATTATGGACAAATTTACAAAATATTGTCTTTTGTGCATTCTTTATGGATCTTGGTTGAAGAATGACCAAATATATGATTTCATAAGATTAATTTAACATATAATGATCTGAAAATAGTTGAGGTTCATTCCCCTTTCTCATTAGACAATGATTTGGCATGCCTCAAATTTGGGTATTGTTTATGACACTGCATGAATTTGTGCATTTGGGTAGAATGACATTGAAGAACCCAACATATCTCTCAAACCATGTATTTTGGAAAATTTCCCAATCCATACACAATTTTCCAGATTAGTAACAAAACCCATGTTTCCAAATTTTCATATCCACCCTCATTGCCTCAAAAATTATGCCCCAAGTTGACTGTCTAGAAATATTGACCTATAACGTTGCTTTAGACTTAGACACTCACACATACCACCTAGGTGTGATTTGATAAACATAGAATTACATTGACACCTCAACTTTCAAAACACATGTTGTTGAATTCCTTCTAGAGTTGCGTAGATATGTCAACCTTCTAGGTTGGAGACAAGACTGCATGCGAGTTAGAAGGCCTAGGATAAATAGTTTTTCATTAGCAAAATTAACCTAAAACAAATTTAATCCATTAGAGACTTTGGAATTAATAAAATAAGAAACGTTTTCCTTGTTATGTGTGCCAAAGGGTTTTGACCTTAAAGGAATAAAAGTGTATGATAAGGAATGATACATAGTTATAAGGTAGGGTATGAGTGGTGAAAATTCAAATGAAACATTCAAAAAAGTGAGAAAATGGGAGCCCAACACTCTATTTTTACAATCCTCTTTTTTTATCACTGGATCACGCCATCTAATGAGGGTAATATTTGCTTACTAATAAGTGAATTTCAATGAAAAAATGCATTTCTTTTTGGAATCATTCATACGTTGCATTATTCATAAGTATATAGAGACATACTATAAAGTTAAAAACTATTAGAGAGAATATTTCAATTCCTAGATTGAGATAACAATTTATAGGTTTTATTCTGGAATTTTATTAGCTAACAAATTCTACATGAAATCATAGTACCTACAAATTTGATATCTATTTGGAAAGAAATAATAGTGTAGATATTGCCTCATAACATCAACATTCTCTCATCTATGAAATTGATTATGATTTAATTTCAATGTCAATCAGAGAATTCCTACAACATAAATTCTACTTTTTTATTCCTATGTTGACATCTTCAATTCCTTGCAACATAGAACCCAATATTCCACTCTCACCCACCTACCAATAATGAAATCTCTTATGAGGCATACATTAACATTAATCAAAGAATTCCATTGACTATTTCATAGATTAAAAACTCATTTCACCCTAATTGAATCCCTTAGTTCATATAATGTAATGTTGATTTTTCACACAGGAATTTTTTTTGTTCCCATACTTTTCCTCTAAATTTTGGGTTTCCTAGATTTAATCCTATTTTCCATTATTGCAATTGTTGGCCGTCAAAATTCTCTACCGAAAAAAGAATGTCAAGGCATTCAATGAAGACCAAAATGATCTTCCTACTTTTGGTTAAAGGAATGGCCTTCCTTAAGCATAGAAGGAATTTCGTGTACTTATATAAAATTTAGAATGGTAATCTCTATTTAAAAAAAAAAAAAAAAAACTCATTTTAGATATTTAAGATTTATAAGGAGAATATGTGGAAAAGCTAGAAACACATGAAATTTTGTTTATGAATAGATACATCAATAACTTAAATTATGATTTTTTAACTATGGGTCTCAATTCATTAATGCATACAACAAAAATAAAATGAAAATATATAACATAATGGAATGACTTGGGATTGAAACAAAAACTATAATACAATAAAATAAATTAAAGGACAAAAAAAAATTTCATATGTATATATATATGTGTGTGTGTGTGTGTGTGTGTGTGTGTGTGGAAATTGGTGGCCACCTTCCTATTCCACTTGGATCCTCAACATTGTTTGGTTCAGTTTTTCAGTTTCCTTATTTGTAGCACAATTTACTATTTTTTGCAGTTTTTCGGGTCGTAAACTTCTGGAGCCGTTTTGAGGCCCTAAACAACGTTTTTTGGGAAAACTAGGGCCATCATATGTCACAAACCATGTTAGCCATTCAAAAGTTTTATTCCTTGGATAGATCCTTCTAACAAGGTATTGTGCGCATCAAATGGATATTGTATGCCAAAGTTACGATGCCGAGAAGTTGATGTACCAATTTACCCAAATGGGGCCCATAGTTTGGCATTTCATCTCCTAGGGTTGGGTTTTTGGATGATTAGGGTTTTCCATTATTTCTCAATAATGAATAGGCCTTCGAGCCTCATTTTAACACAGTTTAGAGGAATGTAGTCACCACATCTCTTCTCATAGATATGCTAGCATCGCCCGAGATAGTCTTATTTCCATTCTGTTTGTATGGCATATTTCAATATTTGATTTAATGTAATGAAGTGTTATTTCTGCTGCATCTCTGTATTTATGGTGATATCTATACTTTGTTGCACTCCTATTTAAATCCAAATCAGTGGTTTTAGAGCAGTCTACCCTTTCTCTATTTTTCTTTGCATGTCCCCAATGAGGTCGGGATATAATGTATTAGAGCTTGATCTAGTTGAACCTTTGCAAGATCAGTCTCGTCAACTCCGAAGGCCACCCATTGGGGAAGAAAAGAAAGATGAGGGAGAAGGAGATGCTATCAAAATATTGCTCGAGGAGGCCCTCGTGAAACAAAGGAACGGGATGATGGATAACTTTGCCCAGATCCTTCAATGGTTGCCCACCAGCGGTGCATCCACATCTAGCAACCACTCTAGAGGCTCCACTCCTTTTAAGGTACAAGTAAACTTGACATTCCCATATTTGAGGGCCAATGGTTAAATATTCTAGAAGGATATTTTTTTGTTCATGATTTTTCCAGCCGGGAAAAGATTACTTTTGCTCTTCTAAAAGCCACCCCCCACGTCAAGGACTAGTGGGAACCCTACTATGAGCAGAAGGATTAAAGTACGACCTCACTATTTTCAGTTGCACCCACTTGGAATTCGTTCGGGAACACCATCAAGAAGAATAACTACCCTGTCAAGAGCTATGAGGATAAATACATAAAGTGGCCCATGCTGCAGCTGGGAAAGGACCAAGATGTGCTAAATTTTACCAATTTTTTTCATACCCTTCGCATGAAGTTGGGTATCAAGGATTCTGAGAAACATTTGGTACTCAAGTATTGTAGCTGCCTACACAGGTACATCCAAGATGAGATGGAGTTCCTGGACATCTCCTCGCTCGGCACAACATACCGATACACTGTCAATATCAAGTAGAAGTTTAAACAGAAGAACCAAGACTTTGGATCTGTGAATCCGAAGCAAGGGAAAAGTTCCCCCAAACCACAAAACAAATGAGAAATCCAAGGTGGGGTGGCCAAAGACAACTTGTCAAAGCCGCAAGAAACTAACAACACCATGAAGCCAAAGAAGGAAACTAGAAAGTGGTGTGAGTTCCATCAAAGCTCCACTCACAACAAAAGTGACTGTCGAGCCAAGCAGTCACTTGTGGCCAAGCTGAAGGATTTAGAATTAGATTCATGTTCTGACTCTGAGTCAGAACCCGACAAGGGGGATGACAAAGGGAAGCAGATTATTGATGTAGAGCCCAATGCCACCATTTCCACCATGAACATTTAGAAGGAGGAACCTGAACATCCAGAGGAGGAGAAGTGCCTCTTCTACTCCCAGATGTGGGTAAAGGGTTCCCAGCTATAATTCATTGTCGACAACGAGAGACAAAATAGCCTCATTTCAGCAGAGGTCGTGAAGTGGTTGGGCTTATCGATGATAGCACACCCATAACCATACACCATCAGGTTGCTTCACCAAGGATGGGATCTTCATGTGAGCTAGTATGTCGCCTTCCATACAGCATCAAGCCCTTCATGGATGAGGTATTATGTGACATTGCTCCCCTTGATTTTTGTGATGTACTATTAGGCCAGCCATTGTTGTAGGGAAAAGTATCCGACTCGGATGACCCTATCCCACTCTAAGGGTGATAGTACCTCAGCAACAACTGTAAAGAAAACTACTTAAGGTTTACTTCTTTATGAAAGCAAAAGAGAGTGGATAAATGCACTAACCGTTGCCTTGCGCTTAATGTCGAATCCAAACTCTTCTCTATGGCCGCTTGCTCCCAGCTCTTTGCTCTTTTGCCGGCCCAGCTACAATGAGATCCTGCAAAATGACAAAGAAGGAGACTACAAGAGGCATGCAATCATAACTGATTCACGGATTAGCATAAACCAAATATACAATTATCACAAAACATCATTGGAACAAATGCATATAGAAGAACCTCAATAGCTTTTATTAATGAATAAGTAAAGGTTCTGAGAGTGTTACAACCATTGAAGGTCCTAATCCAGCAACACCTCCCAGCAGAAAGAATTTCTCCTCTTCACCTCCCTCAAGCAATCACCCAATAGCTCTATAGTGAAACCAACAGCATAGCATTACTTTGCACAAAATTCCAGCCTCCTGAGCTCATAGGAGAGAGCTCAATATATAGATGAATTGAGAAAGGATGAGTCAGCTTGCAACTGATGTGTAGCTGCCTTGTGTCCTCTCTCTCTTCAGTTAATCTTTAGTTGATCTTTAGTTCTTGAGTCCACTTGGAGAACCTTGCTTCCACTTGGAGAAACAGAGCCTCTGACTCATCACAAGGCGAAATCCCTGATCCAAGTGTCATTTTTGGAGCAATGACTCAGTGTGCCACTTGTCCCATCTCGCTCAGCGCAGGTGGCCTTTGTTCCACTTGCTTTGCAATGCAGGTACACAATGGAGGATCTGAGTTTCAGCGCAGAAGCCTAGTGGAGCACCTGCTTTGATTTCAGGATTGCTTGTTTTTGAGTGTTTTTAGGTGGAGAACTGATCTGAGAGCTGTTGGTTTGCTGACCTTGTTCCTCTAGGGGTAGGAACATCATGTTTAGGGAACTTTGGATCCCTTGGATTATTGACAATTCATGCCTGTTGCTGTAAGGCACAAAATTGTCTATAACAGATGCCCCCTAAAGTATGAGGTCGTTTATCGAGTGAAATGCTTTATTGAGAGGATCCGAAGTTCATTCAATCTGCTGAGAAGTGTCCTGTAATAAGATACAATACAATACATTATTTTTCATACATTTTCATGATCTAGCTGAGGCGGGCATTCCCATGCTCAGCTTTATAAATACATTTTCGTACATAGAACAGACGATCGTCTGATTGTAGACCGATAATTCTCTGCTGAAATTATCATCCTTTGAGAAGGATGATCATCTGCTGTAATGATGTACATATCAAATGTCTTTATGTCCTGAATATATATCGCAGCCTGGATGGATGAAACTAGATCCGGGGTCTTCAATCTCTTCCGATCTTCACTCGATGTACAAGTCGATCCATGTGAGAATTTCTTGAAGTCGAACATGGAAAGACATCGCTTGATTACCAGTCAATGATGAAAACCGTTAACAAGCGCGAGAGGAATCACCGATAAGGATGATGACCCTCAAGGTACGGTAGCACAATTCACATGGTGGGAATAAAGGACTTGGTGTCGACCACCATGCAAAATCTTCTGGACGAAGGTCATTGATGTATACCTGTCGCCGGAAGTGAGAAACTTGCCATTGAGGCATGCAAGCTTCAAAGTACTGAAGGGGGTGTTCCTAGATCAACTCCTTGGATAATGAGCTGATGTCGACAAGGAGCGATCCGTCAAAGGAGGGCCTTAATGAATCCCACATCAGTGACACGGAACGGAGCTAGTGATTGTGATGAGGTGAAAACAAACTGTGATGTATGATTCAGGGTGGCGGCCATGAAGTGGATGAAGGATAATGTATGGCAGTGGATGGGACACGGTTGACTCTTTGCAGAACCACATCTCTTGAACATATAACGACACTGATGTGATGGATTGGTAGCATTACCCCAATTTTGGATGGTGTGGCGAGTACCATGGTTATGAGACCGGTGAATGAAACAACCCAACCCGATGTGATACGGAGGACAAAGTGTCATGTTCAAGAGCGACTTGCTACCATTAATGCTGTGAGGTTCTCCCAATTTTTCCCCAGTCATTGCTGACCAGTACCTCTTTATTTTTGTCAAGCTTGAGGAGGATAACATATGCTTGTTCTATAACCTGCCCTTCGGGCAAGCCCGTCGCTATGTTTTAACGAGCCTAGCGATAGGGAAACTCGTTCTCGTCTAAAGACAAGTTTGTCGCTATTTAATCATTTTAACGAGTCTAACGACAAGGAAAACTCGGTCCTTTTCATTTTTGGAGAGTCTGAAAAGGTACGGAAAGTTAACTCCAAAATTCCTTTTTCGTCATCTAATCCCTTAAGTCTGAAAAAGTATAAAACAATACAAAAGGGATGAATTTTCGATTTCTTTAACGAGCCGAACAAAACAAGCGCTCGATCTTTTTGTGCAATAATCCCTCAGGTCCAAAAAGATTAAAATCTAGAGGAGGGATAGCTCTTCCGGTCCTTTTAACGAGCTGGAAGGCCAAAACTCGGCAAACTTTTCATATTTTACGAGTCAGTGAAAAGAGCTCAAAGAAGACTCGTCTTTTGAGGAACGAGTGATAAACAGGGATAGCAGCAGATTCCAGGTACAGGTTGGAATTTTCCAATCACGGCAGTGTCACAAGGATGGCTAAGTGAAATCACTCTTCGCAGCTATTCCTCAAAATGGGTAAACAAACATATGGAGATGAACGATTGGCCAAATGAACGGATGGAGGTGATGGCATATAAACACGACCAAGCGCTTTTAACATGGCTATCAAAGGTTACATTTCTCAAGGTTATTTACCAGTTCATTTTTTTTTATTTTTTTATTTGGATGAGCTTGAACTGTAGGGAAAGATTGCTCACAATTCATGTTTATTTTTTAACGAGCATGAACTCTGTACAAAAACTGCTCGAAATCTTGCGTTTATTTTTTAACGAGCATGAACATTGCTAAAACTGCTCGATCTGGATGCCCCCAGCATAATAATAATGCAGATGAGGCATATGCCCCCCTAAACTTTAAGGGGCAGTTCATTTTTTAACGAGCTTGAATGTGTTCAAACCTTGCTCAATCTTGATGCCTCCAGCATAAAGAATGCAGACGAGGCATATGTCCTCTAAACCTTAAGGGGACATTTCATTTTTTAAATAAGGTTGACATCGTAAAGAACTATCCTCTTGACTCCTTATTTCATTTTTTTACGAGGTTGACATGATATAAGAACTATCCTCGTAACTTTTAGATCCATCAAAAATAGAAGGCTTCATATTCTGTTGCACCCATCTCCGTAAGATTACTCGGCGATGGTGGGGCAAAAGTACCCATTAAAGAAGGGCCTTTTAGGAAAATTACTCCGATATATTGGAGAGGATGATTGCCTCCATGGATCGTTGGAATGCTTCTCATGTTGGATGGCGGCACAACTTTTGTCGAAGTTGTTGTCGAACTGCCTGATCGACTTTTTCTCTCACCATTCAACGACTGTGAATTCCCATGGCTTTTGTTTAATGTTGAAATTAAAGCATCATCTTGGCGCTTAAAACTTGACAACATCATAACTTGTGATGGGGAAGCATCTCCACTGTCAACCAGATTCTGACTTGGGTTGGGAAATGGATCAGTCAACACAGCTGGAGTGTGTGGGTTCTTTACGAATCTTTTAAACTTAGCTTTGTACGGGCAATCTGCCGTCCAATGATCATCGTCACATATGTGACATCTCCTAGGTGTTTTCTCCTTTCTACGAGGAGTTTTTCGAGGAGTTGACTTTCTTTGATCTTTCTTCCCTTCGTTTTGATTCTTCTTGCTTCCTGGTTGATTGGTTTCTTTGCCCTTATCTGTCGATACGGCATTTACTTCCGAAGCAAGAACTTCTTCATGCGCATTTTGATTTGAATCCTTACGGGCCTTCTTTTGATGGGTCCTTTTCGGATTTGTGTTTGTCGTGCCAATCACGCCATCGCCGGCATGAGAGTCACTATTTGATTTAGGAGGAGGAGGGATTGAAAACTCTGGTCTAGGGGCATCTGGTATTTTGTGATAGAGCGTGCCGGACTGAGTATATACTAAGTCCAAATATTGTGCACGAGCAATAACCTGCTCTTCTGTTACGACTCCCCCCTTTGCCACATCTTCCGTTATGGCCGGAAGTAACGACTTTATAAACCACTCAGCTAAAAGCTGATCAGGGACGTATGTTTTAACCATTCTTCGTCGACGTCGCCACTCATGTATATGATCTGATATATGAGTTGCGGTTGTCTATTTGAAATTGGTCAATATCTCTGTTCCCGTTTCGTACCTTATTGGTAATTGAAAGTGGGTTAAGAATGTCGTGGCAAGGGAGCTAAAATTGTCGAACGAAGCTCTTGGCAATTCTATATACCATTTTGCCGCTGGACCTGTCAATGTCCTTTGAAAGAGGCGAAGCCGTATCGAATCCTCATTTAAAGTGTTCGATGAACACCATAGATGAAATGTCATCACATGATTCGACGGGTCTTCACCTGGATTTCCATTGAATTTAGGAATGTCAGATGGAAGTTTGTGCGGAATCACTGGCCACCATGGGGTGTAAGCAATTGGATCATTAGTTAACCGATGTAAATCAGGCAACTCTAAAGTCGCCACGAATGGTAACTGTTGATTCAAGTTAGGTGAAGCGTAACCAGGATACGATGGAATCGCCTGAACAGTCGGTCTTTGCATACCAGCATAATGGAGTTGATGCTGGTATGATTGATACGGTTGATGGACTTGACCACTATAAAGTGGTTGATTTTGACCATTTTGGATATATGGTTGTCCAGTATTCGCAAAGATTTGCTGTTCAGAACCTTGGTACACTTGTTGGAATTGTGGCTGTTGGTATTGCACTATCCACGGTTGTGTTACCATGGGTTGTTGCGCTACACTAACCATTGGACCAAGATGTGGGGTAGTTGTACCCGATTGTGGTTGGGTCGCCGGGTCAAGGGGCTGTTGCATGAGAACCTGAGAAATCTGAGGTTGACATACAACAGGCATCGTTTGAACTTGCGACACGGTTACAATAACCGGTGTAGTTGGGATGTTCGTCACAGGTACACACTGTTGCATGGAATATACAACTCTTGGTGGCTGGGATAGCATAGGTACCCAGCTACTCGTTGCAATTCCACCATAACTTGAATAAGGTTGAGAACTCCCGTATGGGTACCGTCCCGGAGGGGGTAATGAAAGGGCATACTGCCCCCCATACGGTGGTAATCCAGAACTCAAGGCCATTGATTGTCCTGGAGGACTGGATGGCCTAATTAGATTCCCAAAAGGGTCAATTTGATGAGTCTCACCATAAGAGTTACCAGACATTACTCCGGAACAAACAGGAACAGACCATACTGTCGAGATAGTCTCTTGGTGGACTCCTTCCAGCGATTGAGAGCTAGTTGGGACAGATGGTATGCCGGCGAATATTGTTGGATTTGCAGCAGGTAATTCTGTCGTCGCCGTGTCATTTGACACAGTCCTAGATGTCGACGGTTGTTCAGACATTTTAAGTCTATCCAATTGATCGCCTAGTGATTCTACAGGAACTTCCACTGGTGATGGACAAACTTCTGTTGTAGCAGGAAATAGAGTGACCCCTACTCCAAAATGCGTTGGAGTGGATACTTGTGGTTCCTCTATAATTTCCTCTATCGCAATCAGACCAGGTGGAAGAGGAAGACCGTCAGGTCCGTAAAAGCTTTCCGGTGCCGAAGAAGGGGTTGTATCAATAGCGACAGATGTTTGAGGAACAAAACTCTCTGGACCAGTTACAGATGGAACTGGTTCAGTTATACAAGTATTTGCCCCCAGACTAGGATCAGTATTACTGTCCTTCTGTGGCGGTTGAACTTCTTCTATAGAGGCAGGGTTTCCAGAAATGTTTGGAGTAACCAGAATCTCAGATGTTGTCGGAACACTTGTTCTAACTTTTAAAGGAGATTTTGAACTGGTTCGACGAGCTCGCTTTGTCCGGATTGTTTTCGATTCTGGAGACAAAGATGGTTGACTCGCAAGCCTCCTAGAATGACGGATATTCAATTGACTTTCTTCCACGATTGCGGATTACTCGATCAACTAAAATATAAAGGGGGAAATTTGTGTTTCCGGTTTGAATGAATTTTATTAGACGCTTTTAAACATAACTTTGCTTTTTCATATTTTAAGAGTCGAGAAAAAGCTAAAGATGACTCTAGTCTCCTTCGATGTATTAACGAGCCCGAAGTGACAAATGCTCGGTCGGACCTTTTCAGTTATAGAGTTTGAAAAGAGCCAAAAGAAACTGCTCTGGAGATCTAGGCAGAGGGTGTGCCAAACCTTTCGCGAAACCACAGAATACGTTTTACGGTACGGGTGGTCGATCTTCGTGAATGCTGTGTTCACTGCATCGCGATCAGTAGGGCGGCCGACACGGCTTCCTAAGGATAAAGGATGATTGCCTATAGGGGTCTCCCAATATATACGCGACGGTACGTGGGAGCACAAGTCCGTATTAGTGCCACCGACTCTCAGGAGGAATCACCCACCTTCGTAGAAATCGACAGTCACTATGTTTAACGACGCCGGAACACGTCTCTACCTAGACCTCTATGTGTTTGCGTTATGTTTCAAATGCGTTGTTAGGTTCATTCAGTATATTTTAAGTTGATCTTTTTAAAGTTTGCCTTTCAAGGTTCACCACGAGATGTATATGACAAATTCCTAAATGCAGCCTAAGATGAGAAGCAAGCTTTTTCAAATCTTTTTGACTGATGAAAATCTTAACTACTGAGGGAGAAGAAAGGCAAATTCTTTTCACACAGTTCATACAGCACAAACTAATGCACTTTCTCCTAAATCATCATGCAAACTTTTTCCAATGCAAAATGCACAATGCATGTATTTTCTTTTCCCTTTCTTAATGTTGATTGGTTACAAAAAGAAAGTTGTTATATAACTTTGATTTTGATTTAAAGCGAAAACAAACAAGTTTGTCCAAAATCAAAAGACACCTTAAGATTTACTTGCTTAATCACTGGAAATGCATGAAATCAAACCATAATGACGAAAGTAAAATGACTAATCAGCTATGGACAGTAAACAAGCTAACTCTTTAGACCAGCAAAATGCCTAACACAGGTTCAGATCTAAGAGGCCAAAAGTAAGACTAGTTTACTCTTCGTTATGGGAAATTGTAAATGAGTAAGAAATACAAAGAACAAGTACAATTTCGTTATATAACAGAGGCAGAATGATGGCAAGTAAGGCTGGTTTCAGAACTGGTACAAGACTGGTAACTGGCTGCCAAATCTATAGTGAAAACAGGCAAGAGAAAGGGAGGAAACCCCAACTGCACTAGGCAAAATTGGGCCAACGCAGGTGCTGCACAGCCAGTCTGGCTCTCAGCGCAGGTAGCCCCTTTGGGACCTGCGTTGCAAAGCAGGTAGCCTGTGTACTACCTGCTTTGGAAAACGAAAGTTGCGTTTTCACAGTTTCCGGGTCACAATTTTCTCAAAAATGCACAGTTTTTGCTCAAATCAGAAGCAATCAATCAAGCACACTCAAAGGGATGATTAGGAGGATGAAAAGCTATCACTAAGAGCTTACAAGGATCCTTGTAGATCAGCTCTTCAAATCATGAACATGCTCAGAAATGAGCTAGAGTAGCTGCCCTCTACTTCGCTTTTGATATAGTCAAAAGCTTTTCGATTTGGTACTCTTTCGTTCAGGAAATGAATAGCAAAATACTACAAACAATCAAACAGATACGCTCCCCAGCGGAGTCGCCAGTTTGTTGTAGGGAAAAGTATCCGACTCGGATGACCCTATCCCACTCTAAGGGTGATAGTACCTCAGCAACAACTGTAAAGAAAACTACTTAAGGTTTACTTCTTTATGAAAGCAAAAGAGAGTGGATAAATGCACTAACCGTTGCCTTGCACTTAATGTCGAATCCAAACTCTTCTCTATGGCCGCTTGCTCCCAACTCTTTGCTCTTTTGCTGGCCCAGCTACAATGAGATCCTGCAAAATGACAAAGAAGGAGACTACAAGAGGCATGTAATCATAACTGATTCACGGATTAGCATAAACCAAATATACAATTATCACAAAACATCATTGGAACAAATGCATATAGAAGAACCTCAATAGCTTTTATTAATGAAGAAGTAAAGGTTCTGAGAGTGTTACAACCATTGAAGGTCCTAATCCAGCAACACCTCCCAGCAGAAAGAATTTCTCCTCTTCACCTCCCTCAAGCAATTACCCAATAGCTCTATAGTGAAACCAACATCATAGCATTACTTTGCACAAAATTCCAGCCTCCTGAGCTCATAGGAGAGAGCTCAATATATAGATGAATTGAGAAAGGATGAGTCAGCTTGCAACTGATGTGTAGCTGCCTTGTGTCCTCTCTCTCTTCAGTTAATCTTTAGTTGATCTTCAGTTCTTGAGTCCACTTGGAGAACCTTGCTTCCACTTGGAGAAACAGAGCCTCTGACTCATCACAAGGCGAAATCCCTGATCCAAGTGTCATTTTTGGAGCAATGACTCAGTGTGCCACTTGTCCCATCTCGCTCAGCGCAGGTGGCCTTTGTTCCACTTGCTTTGCAACGCAGGTACACAATGGAGGATCTGAGTTTCAGCGCAAAAGCCTAGTGGAGCACCTGCTTTGATTTCAGGATTGCTTGTTTTTGAGTGTTTTTAGGTGGAGAACTGATCTGAGAGCTGTTGGTTTGCTGACCTTGTTCCTCTAGGGGTAGGAACATCATGTTTAGGGAACTTTGGATCCCTTGGATTATTGACAATTCATGCCTATTGCTGTAAGGCACAAAATTGTCTATAACAGCCATACTTCTAGAAGTGACATGTTGCGAATGATTCAAGGCCTCTCACTGTTATTGTTACTTTGGGAAATAAGTTGTACATGATACCAGAGGTAGCACCACCTACCACCATCTCTTTGGTTACTGCAAAGCAAAGCAATAAGCTCATTTCCAAAACCAGGAATTTTTTTCCTGATACACCCTCAGGGAAAGAAGAATATTGTGGCCACAACCTCCAGAGAGGGCCCCTCCGCACGACAAAAAAAAATGGACAAGGTTGTGGAGGAGTACGAGGACATATTTACCTCCCTCGCAGGGGTGCCTCTGGACTGCCAGGTCAAGCACTCCATCGACCTGACCCCGGGTGCATCATTGACCAATTGACCAATATATCAGTACTCCATTCAGGAGATCGACGAAATCAAGAGGCAGATATAGGAGGTATTGCAGAAAGGTCACATTTCACTTGGTTTGCCACCCTGTGGGAGTCCGATCTTATTGGTACAGAAGAAGGATGGGACTTGGAGACTTTGTATTCACAATTGGGTGCTCAACAAGATCACTTTCGAGAATAGGTACCTGATCCCACAGATTGATGACCTTCTGGACCAACTCAAGGGGACAAAATATTTCAGCAAGATTGACTTAAATTCTGGATATCACCAAGTACCAATTGAAGCCTCTGGTTTGGATATCACTAAGTACCAATTGAACCCTCTAATGTGTGGAAGACAACGTTCAAATCCAAGGAGTGCCTTTTTGAATGGTTGGTTATGCCTTTCAGGTTGATGAATTCTCCTGCAACTTTCATGAGGCTGATGGATGACATCCTGTGGCCATTCACTAACTAAATTGTAGTGGCATACTTGGATGACATCCTCATCTTCAACCAGAGTCGGGAAGAGCACCTCCACAAATCTAACAGGTTCTCCAAACCCGGCGGCAACACAAGTTGTGTGCCAATTTGGAGAAATGCACTTTTGGCATGACCCAAATTCAGTATCTAGGATACATTATTGATGAACGTGGGGTGCATGTGGATCTATCTAAGATCCAAGTCATTCGGGATTGGCCAGCACTAACCACACTGACAGAGCTCCACGACTTTCTGGGTCTTTCAAATTTCTACCGCAGGTTCGTGTTGGGGTTCTCTCATATCACTTGGCCCTTGAGTCAAGTCACCAAGCAAGGAGTGAAAGAAGAATTATTTTGTTATGAATCTCAACAGAAGGAATTTGCAAAGTTGAAGCATCGCCTCTACTCTGCACCAGTGCTCACATCATCAGACTTGCAACAACCATTTGAGATCGAGATAGATGCCTCTGACTATGCTACTGGGGTAGTCCTTACTCAACAGGGGCATACAGTGGCATATCATAGTGAGACATTGTCAAACACAATCTAGAAGTATCCCACTTATGAAAAAGAAATGTATTCCATTGTGTAGGCCTGCCGATAATGTAAGTATTACATTTTGGTGAAGGAAACGGTCATTCACATAGACCACTGACTCCCGCAGTTCATACAGATGCAAGGGAAGTTGTAGAATGATCGCCACTAGAAGTGGTCCACATACCTACAACAGTTCCATTTGGATATCAAGTACAAGAAGGGTAGCACCAATAATATTGTAGACTGCATCTTTCAACCACCAATCATGGCATTAACCACCATGCTCAACTCTTTTGGGCACGAGACTTTTGATTGGCCACTTCTCTACAAAAGTGACCCAGAATTCGACCACACATACCAAACGCTCTTGGAGGGTCAACAAGTTCCAAATTTTCACCTCTAGGATTCCCTGTTATGCCACCTGGGACACTTGTGTGTTCCTTTAAGTGAGCGTGCCAAGATGATTTGGGAAGCACACTATAGCGGGACGTTGGGCATCTCGGGGTCGAGAAAATGGTGGCAGTACTGCAAAAGTATTTTGTATTGGCCGATTATTCAACAAGATGTCGGGAAGTACATCAAATCCTGCACTGCCTACATAATTGCCAAACTGACCATCATGAAGTAAGTCCTCTATAATTCGTTGCATACCCCTAGTTGACGTTGGGAATCCATCCCCATGGATTACATGTCGGGCCTTACTTCTATTAAGTATGGAAATGAATATGTTTTTGTGGTCGTCAACAGATTCTCGAAGATGGTCCTTATGGCGGCCAACGAGAAGAATATCACAGTAGAAGCCACTACTAAACTCTTTTTTTAATGAGTGTGGGTACACTTTGGTATCCCAAAGCGTATCATCTCAAATTAGGACAACAGGTTCTGATGAGCCTCGGTATTGCAACAAGAATGTTGCAACTCCCAAGGTTACTGACTTTAATTATCAACCCGAGGTTCATACAAATTTAAGAGGTATCGACACTATATGTGTAGCATACAATGTGTCCTTCCTTTGCTATCATGATGTAATGGAGTGCATGTAAAGGAGTCAAATCCTAAACTAATTGCAGAAAATGTAATGTTCGAAATGGAACCTTAACCTATTGCAAGAAAGAAAGTACAAGGAATGAGGCTCAAATCAAATGCTAAAACACACAATTTTCTAACTAACTGCTAAGAGGCTTTACTTCAAAAGAATGCTAAGTTAAAATGTATGCAATCCTACTGTCCTAAGGATGCAAATTCAAACCATCAAACCTTCTATTACTGTGCATGTAAATGAATAAAATAAGTCTGTTTTTCTTTTTTTCTTTTTTCATGTGAGAGTGTGAAAGCTAATCTCTTTTGGTGATGTGGCAGGTGGCTTGGAGATTATGGCGAATGGTCAGAAGGCTTGGGGGACAAGTAGTGACCCTTTTCTAGCTTCCTAGAGGATTTTTCCTCAATCTGACCTCAAAACAGGGTTTCCTACAGGATGCTACAAGATTTCCTACAAAAATGTCCTAAAAACCTACAAGATCCCCTTAAAACCTACATGATACAGCCGAGAGCAAAAGGATGGATGTTGAAGGTGATGGGAAGCTTAAGGAAGGTGGTTGGTGGATGGAATGAGGCAAGGGAGTGCCTAGGACCACTTCAGAACTCAAAATCAAAGTTGGAAGATGGATGGATTTTCTCAAAAATATTGGAGAATTGTCCTTGTGAAATGATGAAATTGGCGAGGGTTTGGTGAAAGAAAGTAAGGACCATGGGTGGATGAAGTTGGGATGACGTTGCTGACTATGAAATATCTTTGTACTCCTGAAACACCTGCACTACATAAAAAATTGACATTTATCCAAAAATCATGCAAACAAGAATAATTTCAATTATCTAAAGGAAACAAAATTTCATGAGCTATCTATCTACTTCATGCATGAGGAAAACTCTATAGTATGATATAAAACATTGATGAGATCTAATGTAACACTGAAGATAGAAGAAATGGAAATCAAATCCTACTCTTTAAAACTAGAAAAATGTTAACCTAAGAGTGGATCAAGATGGTTAAAATGTTCTTGATGGCATGGAGGTCAAGTAGAGGCCTAATCCCAGCTTCAATGATGATTTTTCTCAATTCGGGCTCAAAACAGGCTTTCTTACAGGATGCTATAGTGATTTACTACAGGATGTATAGATTTACTATAATTCATCGAATGACCAAGAAAATCAAATCCAAATTGGATGGAACAAATAGTTTTATTAACTAGGATGTATTAGGTCCCCATTCCAAGTGGAATCACTAAAAAGGACCTTTGTTAACCCATGCTGAAAAATAGAAAAACATTACTAGTCGAAAATCTAGAAATTCGAGAACTAGTGAGCTAGTAAATCTAAAAAATGCCTAACCAAATCAAGTGAAAATTCAATGGGGTGATTTTTGTTATGAACTATATTTTTTTTTGATCTAATGCAAGTGGAATCAACTCGATTGAAGCTCATTAGCATGCTCTAATAAATAGTAGAAATTTATTGTTCTTTGCCACAAAGGAGTTCCAAAAATCTAGATTTGGGAATAAGAAGACTAATCCAACTAGCTCAATGATTACTATGAACTTATAAAGCTTTTCCAAGGATGAAATAATCCTTTTTATCCTACAAAATAACTTTCATTAACCATTTAACTCAATCCTACAACAAGAAATCATTAATCCTAAATGCAGAAGTAGAAAGAAATAAAAACTAGAGATGCATGTAAATAAGCAATCAAAAGAAGGAAAGAAAATGATACAAAAGGGCTCTGAGGTTCCTGGAATTGCCAAGCCCAAGGAAAATTAGAGACCTATGGATGAGAACAAGATTTAGAAGCTGAACATGACACCAATATTCATTATTTTCTTCAATACAATTACATCCCTGCAAGAAAATGCAATGGAGTTGCAGAAATATGAGTTCTCTCCACAAGAACACTAATAAAAACCTCCCTAGAGGAAAATTCGACTTGGTACTTATACAAAATGATGAGGAATCATTCCCCGTGAATGGAGGAAGCTTCCCCACAAAAATCCTTTGATTAGCGGATCTGGTCCCTAATACTAGGAATCTGCATTAAACAGCATGGAACACATTCCTAGATTTTCTAAATCATTGGAGTTCCACAATCTGTGTCATGCAAATTCGACTTGGTACTTATATAAAATGATTAGAAATCATTCCCCATGAATGGAGGAAGCTTTCCCCACAAAAATCCCTTGATTAGTGGATCTAGTCCCCAATACTAGGAATCTGTATTAAATGGCAGGGAACACATTCCTAGATTTCTCAATCATTGGAGTTCCACAATCTGTGCCATAATTCCATAATATCTTGTTGATTTATTATTTATTATTAATCCTCTTGCAGTAGGGAACAAGTCCCTAAATTATCTCCTCCTCCAAATCTTCATAATCTGCCCAATATCCTCATAATATTCCACAAAAATAAATAATATTAGGCACAAATACGCAATTATTCATAAACCTTCCTAATGAATATATTAAAGTTAAAAATACATTACCTAATGCAGAAACAAAGGTTTAATGTGTTGAAGCATGGTCATAGGCCTTAATTTATGTTTTAATTTAGGGGCATGGGCCTTCGTTTATGTTTAATTTATAGGCCCATCGTTCCCCACTGCTGAAAGTGTTTCTCATCCTCTGAGCAACTTAGTGACCTCATTGTACCTCATCCATGGCCCTCGTGGCCTCTCTCTTGTGCATTAAGAATATTGGCTGCAAGTTCTACAAGGACAAGCCCAAAAACATATTTGTGCAAATAAAAATCATTGTTTCTTGAGACCATTAGCTTGCCTTCTTCCCCTTATTCAAGATGGGTTCTTTAATATTTTTCATTTTTTCAAAGTCTTCCACACCCTTATTAACCTCTTGCTACCTATTTCCACCATTTGGACACCTCTAACACCTTCAAAATGCATTTAGATGAGAATTAGGACATCTTGTAGTAATTCTTGTCAAACCTATAGGAAACCTACAGGAAACCAATTTGGAGTATAAATGATAGTCTAAGGTTAGGACAAGCCCTCAACTTGACTCTCATGCATTTCTCCCATTTTTAAGCCCTAGACAAAAGCTAGAAAGAGATTGGAGACCTCTTGGAACACCTCTTTCCATCACTGTAGTTTGAGTTCTACTTTAATGGTGAATGCCTTATTTATTTTTGTTGCCTTCTTCATCTCTCTTGTGGCCTAGGTGATTGCCTAATGGCCTTGGAGTTCTTTTTTTATTAGGTCTCTCTTAGGCACTACCATTTTGGGTTTTAGCAAAATTTGTTCCTTTCTCCCTTCTTGTAGCAGCATTCTTCCAGCTTGTAGTAGTCATTCATTCTTCCTTCCTGTAGTAGTCATTCATTCTTCCTTCAAAGTCTTCTCACTGTATGGGAGTGATGAGAAATGATGTAGAGGGATTGGATGATGATGTTAGGGCTCAAAGGGAGTAGTGTAGTTTTGTGAAAATGGAGAGGATGCTCTGTTTGCTTCTTTTTTTTTCAAGAATGAAATGGGATGGATGAATGATGAATAGATAGGGAATATGAAGTGGATGGAGGGCTTGGAGTGTTGTGGTGACTTTGCCTTTGAAAAAATTTCTTCTTTTAACTATTATCTTCATTCCTTGAAATCATCACCCTTCATGATTTGGCTTTTCAACTTTGCATGAGTGAAGGAGTGAGCTACAATTAACTAGTTGGAGGCAGCTGAGACTGCTGACCCATCCTTATCTTATACAACCTCATCTCTCATGCATTAACAACAAATTTCTAACTATAATATGCTCAAGAGAAGAGGTTAAGAATATTGCATACCTGTACCTACCTAATGGTTGTTGGAGAGACATGCATGTTGTTGCTGAGTTGATGTTGATGTGAAAGTGTTGGATGGTGATGTTGATGATCCTAATGCTGCTGCTAAGCTCTGGAGGAGCTTATTTAACCTCTGGATCTCCATGCTGAAGCTGACTACAATTATCTAGCTACTTCATCATCATATCCCCTTAGTTTTTCAAAAAAACCCTTCCAATTGTGCCTTGTGAATATCTATAGTAAAGGAGGGTGCTGATGAATCCTCATTTTGTTGACAGGTTCCCCCTGTCATTTTTCTCTGATGGATGGAGGTTTGTATATTTCTAATACCAAATTTAAAAATTATGTGTATACAATTCCCCTAGATTGCAACATTTTTCAATCAACTAGAAGGATTTTCTATATTCTTTTCACTTGGAAAATGTGGGAAAGTATATAGCCTACCTCCTTATCACTGCTTCATGAATCCAACCTCTATTTTTCCCTTTTAAAACTGCTCACTTCCAATCCTATAGGTGTTGTTCTGTATCCTGTAGGATCCTGTAGGTTTTCAGGACAATGACTTGTTTTGTCCATATCTCCCAAACTGTAGAATGGATTGACCTAAAACTTTCTAAGTACATTTCCATCATCATTATGCACCTCCCCATCACAAAAATTTGGTCAATGGATGCATGGATCTCGATAAAAACTAAAAATGACTAAAGGTGATGGAGGTCGATTTCTTGGAAACCATACACTGGAATTTTCTGGGCATGTTACCATCATCCATATGCATCTCCCCATGAAACCGATTTTTAAATGGATGCATGGATATCAAGAAAATGCAAAAATGGTTGTAGGTGATGGAGGCTGATTTCTCAAAAATTGTGCACTGTAATTTGCTAAAATTTCTTAATAATGTTACCATCATCCATATGCATCTCCCCCTGAAACAACTTGGCAAATGGATGTATGGTTTTCTAGTTTTGGTAAAAACAAATTTCTGCTCTATGCATTTTTGTATCTTGTAGTAAAACACAACATCCTGTAGTTTTTTAGGACAACAAGAAAACTGAATGGTATAAGCTTGAGAATGATGGGTGGATGGTGAAAATATATGAGGGTGATGGATTGGCATGGCCTTGGCCTTGTTGGAGCATTTGAGCAAAGGAGAAGAAAGTCAAAATTTGACGTCTTTTGACTAGGCTTGACCAATTTTCCTTTTGGTACTAACTTGTTCTTGTTTCTTGTAGATGTTGGAAAGTACATTCATTCATCAAATAGATGCATGGAGCAAGGATTTCTTTTCTTTTTTTTTCTCTTTTTTTTCTTCTAGGCCTACTAGCTGCCTCAAAGAGGTTTTCGACTAGTAGGTCTACCTAGGCACCTCAAAGGAGGTTTTTGATGACAGAAAAAATGATGTGTAGGCTTGAGATGTATGATTTGACATGTATTTGAATTTGAGAGATCAAATGATTTGACTTTGATGATATCAAGCACAATTGAAAAAGATAGTGTTGTTGTAACTTAGTGACTGTCTGGAACCATATTTCAATATAGTTGCGATGCCCCTAGTCCACTTGCTAATTTGGATCATCTTGGATGTCTTCTTCTTCCATGACCTTCAAATCTTCCTCTTTTTGTTGATTGTTCTCTTGAACACATGGAGGATTTGATGGTAACCATGAGGGAGCTTTCTCGATCTCTGATCTTGTTGTCTTCTCTTCATCAAATGTAGCCCACGATCCTTTGGTATTCTCATTTGAATCTTCTTCTTCTAGATGTGGTCCTTCAATGATATCAAGATAATCTCTTTTTTGCAATACTCTTCCTGAGCTATGGTGAATACCATTGATCTCAAGTGGATATGTTTGGAAGTGTTGTACCTCAGCATTGTATGTGGGTTGAGGTACTTCAAGGTGTGGGTTTGGAAATGGTTGTACAGGTAATTGAGTGGGAGTGTATATTTGAGATGGACGTTGATGGGGTTGTGGTTGTGGTGGAAGTGAATTGTAGGGATAACATGGTGCTTGGAATGGAGGATATTGAGGAAAATACTAAGGATATTGTGGATTACTCCCATAAGTTCCTTGCCAACCTTGTTGCAAAGATTGGTTTTGGGGTTGAGATGGCCAATGTTGCCAAGGAAAGGGTGTGTTCCAATTACTTTGAGGTGGATATGCATAACCTTGAAATTGTGAATTAGGCTCTTGCATCATACTAAGCTGAATAGGCTGCCATAATCCTCTTGGAGCTACATAACATTGCTGCTTTGAAAATCGAATTGCTTCATTTTCCTCTTGGTGAACTTCCTTAAACCTTGGAAATGAGGAGCAACATTTAACATCATGTGATTCTGCATGGACAACACAAACGTCTTCTTTTTTCTCATTTTCTATTCTTAACATTTCTACTTGCTCAGTTAGATTGCTAAGAATTTTTGTTTTAAAATCATCAAACAAATTTCCAAGTTTAGCTTGACTTACCGATCTTGATGCTGATTTACCTACTCTTTCCCTTCCTCTTGATATGTGTTTGCATGTTTCAAAAATTTCTTCAAATGATAATTGGTATACATCACCTCTACTCATAAGATCAAGGAGATCAATCCACTCATCCCTAATTGTTCTAAGTAAGAGGGTTTTTAGTGTATCGGATCCGAAATGATGTAGTTTTGCCCTCTTAACATTATACATGAACCTTTCTATTAGATCTTCTAGACTCTCATATTCTTTTTTATTCATTCTAAAGATTTCTTCTTTAAGATCATGATCTTTATATTTTTCTAGAAATATATTTTGCATATCATTCCATGATATTATTGAATTAGTCCCTAAACTCATGAACCATTTAAGAGCACTATCCTTCAATGTTACTGGAAACAATCTTAGTTTTGAGTTTTTAATAAGTAACCATAAGATCTACAAACAATTTCAAATTCAAAGAGAAAGGTTTCCGGATCCTCTGACCTTAAACCATGAAATTTTGGAAGAAAAGATGGAGGGATGTTCTTCATGTGCACATTACCATCAGTATCTTGAATGGGAAATCTGAGAGGATCTTCCTCATTGTGATCATCTCCATCCATTTCTTCTACATTCTTTATCATGTTCTTCTTCTTCTACATGCAATAATGAATGATGATGTGGCTCTTACTACACCACGTGATCAAATTACAGGGGTGGGTTGGTGTTGGAGATTTTTTTGTTTTTGTTTTTATGATTGAATGAAAACTATAGTGCAATGCAATTTTCTATTTTTGAAATGAAATTTTCCTAATGAAATTATTTTTTTGTTTTTGCAAAAAGTAAAAAGAAATGAATCAACTAGGGAAGAAAACAATGCATACTTTCACACCTCCCCGGAAATGGCACTAAAAAGTGATGAGCCTCGGTATTGCAACAATAATGCTACAGCTCCCAAGGCTACCGACTTTAATTATCAACCTGGGGTTTGTACAAACTTAAGAGGTATCAGCACTATATGTGTAGCATACAATGTGTTCTTCCTTTGTTGTCATGATGTAATGGAGTGCATGTACTAAAGTCAAATCCTAAACTAATTGCAGAAAATGAAATGTTCGAAATGTAACCTTAACCTATTGCAAGAAAGCAATTACAAGGATAAAGACTAAAATCAAATGCTAAAACACACCATTTTCTAACTAACTGCTAAGAGGCTTTGCTTCAAAAGAATGCTAAGTTAACATGTATGAAATCCTATTATCCTAAGCATGCAGATTCAAACCATCAAACCTTCTATTGTTGTGCATGTAAATGAATAAAATAAATATGTTTTTCTTTTTATATTTTTTCATGTGAGACTGTGAAAGCTAATCTCTTTTGGTGAAGTGGCAAGTGGCTTGTTGATGATGGTGAATGGTCGGAAGGTTTGGGAGACAAGTAGGGATGCTTTGCTAGCTTCCTAGAGGCTTTTTCCTCAATTTGGTCTCAAAATAGGCTTTGCTACAGGATTTCCTACAGGATGTCCTAAAAACCTACAAGATCCCTTGAAAACCTACATGATCCCCTAAAAACCTACAGGATACAGCCAAGATAAAAAGGATGGATGTTGGAGGTGACGGGAAGCTCAAGGAAGGTGGTTGGTGGATGGAATGAGGCAAGGGAGTGCCTAGGACCACTTCAGAACTCAAAGCCAAAGTTGGGATATGGATGGATTTTCTCAAAAATCTTGGAGAAGTTTCCTTGTGAAATGATGAAATTGGTGAGGGCTTGGGGAAAGAAAGTGAGGACCATGGGTGGATGAAGTTGGGATGATGTTTCTTACTATGAAATCTCTTTGTACTCCCGAAACACCTGCACTGCATCAAACATTGACATTTAACCAAAAATTATGCAAACAAGAAAAATTTCAATTATCTAAAGGAAACATAACTTCATGAGCTTGTTGTTTACTTCATGCATGAGGAAAATTGTGTAGAATGATATAAAACATTGATGAGATCTAATGTAAGACTAACGATAGAAGAAATGGAAATAAAATCCTACCCTTGAAAACTAGCAAAATGTTGACATAATTATGGAGAAAAAGGGAATTGTCTTGATGACATGGAGGTCAAATAGAGGCCTAATCCCAACTTCAATTATGATTTTTCTCATTTCGAGCTCAAAACAGGCTTTCCTACAGGATGTTATAGTGATTTACTACAAGATGTACATATTTACTATAATTCATCGAATGACCAAGCAAATCAAATCCAAATTGGATGGGACAAATTTTGTTATTAACTAGGGTATGGTTGGTTCCCATTCCAAGTGAAATCACTCAAAGAGACCTCTGTTAACTCATGCTAAAAAATAGAAAAACATTACTAGTTGAAAATCTAGAAATTTGAGAACTAGTGAGCTAGTAAATCTAAAAAATGCCTAACCAAATCAAGTGAAAATTCAATGGCGTAAATTTTGTTATGAACTAGAATTTTTTTTTGACCTAATTCAAGTGGAATCAACTCGATTGAATCTCATTAGCATGCCCTAAAAATAGCAGAAATTTACTGTTCTTTGCCACAAAGGAGTTCCAGAAATCTAGATTTGGGAATAAGAAGACTAATCCAACTAGCTCAATGATTACTATGAACTTCCAAAACTTTTCCAAGGATGAAATAATGCTTCTAATCCTACAAAAGAACTTTCATAACCATTTAACTCAATCCTACAACAAGAAATCATTAATCCTAAATGCAGAAGTAGAAAGAAATAAAAAGTAGATATGCATGTCAATAAGCAGTGAAAAGAAGGGAAAAAAATGATACAAAAGGGATCTAAGGTTCCTGGGATGGCCAAGCACAAGGAAGCTTAGAGACCTATGGAGGAAAACAATATTTATAAGCTGAACATGACACCAATCCTCATTATTTTCTTCAATACAATTACATCCCTGTAAGAAAATACAATGGAGCTACAGAAATACGAGTTCTCTCCACAAGAACAAAAATAAAAATCTCCCTAGAGGAAAAATTAACTTGGTACTTATAAAAAATTATTAGGAATCATTCCCCATGAACGGAGGAAGATTTCCCCACCAAAATACCTTGATTAGTGGATCTCGTCCCTAATACTATGAATCTCCATTAAATGGCCGGGAACACATTCCTAGATTTTCTCAATCATTAGAGTTCCAGAATATGTGCCATGAAAATTTGACTTGGTACTTATACAAAATGATTAGGAATCATTCCCCATGAATGGAGGAAGCTTTCCCCACCAAAATCCTTTGATTAGTGGATCTGGTCCCCAATACTAGGAATCTGCATTAAATAGTAAGGAACACATTCCTAGATTTTCTCAAACATTGGAGTTCAACAATCTGTGCCATAATTCCATAATATCTTGTTGATTTATTATTTATTATTGATCCTCCTGTAGTAGGTAACAAGTCACTAAATTATCTCCTCCTCCAAATCCTCATAATCTGCACAATATTCTCATAATATTCCCAAAAATAAATAATATTAGGCACAAATATGCAATTATTCATAAACCTTCCTAATGAATATATTAAAGTTAAAAATATGTTATCTAATGCAGAAAGAGAGGTTTAATGTGCTGAAGGATGGTCATAGGCCTTAATTTATGTTTTAATTTAGAGGCATGGGCCTTAATTTATGTTTAATTTAGAGGCCCATCAGGTTCCTTGGTACATTTTGGTCCAATCCCTAGTCGATTTTGGACACCAAGCTCACTAAGTCTACAACTTTCCATCCCCAAACTGATGGCTAGATAGAGGTCGTCAATAGGATGATCGTACACATTTTGCACATGTACAACTCAAAGCATCCACGCACATGGGATGAGAGCATTCGATGAGAGCCTCCCCTATGTCTACCACAACTATAACGAGGCTCTCCACAACTCGAATGGCCATATCCATTTTCAGGTGGGCTTTGGATTCCAGCCACTATGTCCCATTGATGTGGCCATACCATTTGTAGCTACTCAAGTAGATTTGGATCATATCCAGTCTGTAGAAATTTTGACTATAGATTAACCTGATAATGCAATATAGCTAAAAAAAATTACTTTAATCTACTTCTACAATCAAACTTGCGGAAGCTTGATAGATTTCAGCAAGAGCAAGCTGAACACATATAACTAGAAGCAGAATCAATGCACACGAAACACAGAACAATACTCTGGGGAAAGCCTGAGCTAAAAACCCCGCTATCTGTATTATCATACAAGTGGAAATATATCAGGATTACCACAAGCTTTAGCTCTCACAGCTAACCAGCTCTCAGTACAATCCCTCACAGATGCTCACAGAAAAAATAGACTTCTCATATGCCTTCTCCTTTGCCCTCCAAGATCCTATTTCCTTGCGTTGTTTCTCCTGGGTGATCCTGCTACTACCAAGTGTAACACTGATCATTCACACTGATCTCACACCCTGTAAAACTGTGCAATACTCAAGGAATGAATTCATTCTGCATGCATGAGTTTTGTTTATAGGAAAACTCATGCAACTGATAGTACACTATCCATATCTTTAATCGCAACTGGGTCTTTCTTAGAAGAGACATGCATGAGTTACTGATGAGAGAATCTTTAGTTATCTGGAGTACACTAGTTGGATGCATGCATGCATTAACTAACTGAACTCACAATTAGTTCCTTAAACTATTTGGAACTAATTTAACTGGACTTAACTCAGTAAACTGAGCTAAATAATTACAACTCAAATACAACTCAATCTTATCTCCTTAATTAAGGGATCATATCTTTAATTTAAGGGATAACTTTTGCATGACTTCACAAAGACTTCTAGCTTGAATTTCTCCAACCAATTAACTCAAGGTGGATTAATTAATTATTTTTCAAGCAGCTGGTGATATTAAATTCAAATTAAATTCAAGGACAAATTAAAATTATAATATTCTTGTTGCCACATTTCAACACTCCCTCTCAACAAGAAATGGATTATCTACCACCCTGATCCTGACTCTATGGAACTCGAATTTACACTTTGACAACGCCTTTGTCACAATTTCAGCATCTTGCTCCTCGGTCAAAATATACTACAGTAACATGATTCTCTTCGCTACACAGTCTCTGAGATGATACCAGATGTCAATGTGTTTGGACCTATCATGAAATATTGGATTCTCAGAGAGTTTGATACAACTTTGATTATCACAACAGATCACAGTTGGATCCATCCTCTGATCAAACAAACCAACTAGAATTTTCTGCATCCAAATGGCCTCACATGCTGCGTAACTTGCAGCCATGTATTCAGCATCTACCGAGCTGAGTGCAACTAACCTTTGTTTCCCGCTGTACTAAGAAACTATAGCTAACCCAGGGTTGAAAATCCCTCCTGATGTACTCTTCCAATCTGATGGACTCCCTACCCAATCTGAATCATTGAAGCCATGTAGCTTCACTCCCTCTATCCGTTTGTACCATAATCCATACTGAGATGTGCCTCTGAGGTATCTCAAAACATGCTTTGCCGCCTTCCATAACATCTTGGTAGGCTGAACCATCGCTTGACTCAGTTGGTTCACCGCATAGCACAAATCTGGTTGTGTGTTCACTAAGTACATCAGTGAACCCCCAAACTGCCTGTACATAGTAGCCTCTACTACTTCTCCTAAAGTAGCATCCTCCTTCCTCCAGTTACCTACTAGAGGAGTCTGCATGGGCTTGCACTCTCCATGTTGAATCTCTTGAGTATCTCGTTGGTATAATTTCCTTGAGACACAAACAACTCCCCATCCTTCTACCATACTTCCATGCCAAGGAAGTAATGCATGAGACCGATGTCTTTCATCTCAAATTCTCTTGCAAGGTCCTCCTTGCAAGACATGATCAACTGATCATCACCTGTCAATATGAGGTCATCAACATAAAGTACAATGATCAACTGCTTACCTTTCACCATGATGTGGTATAGGTTTTCATCCACTTCACTCTTTGTAAATCCCAGCCCGGTGAAGTAGTTTTCGGTGCTGGTTTACCAAGCACAAGGTGCTGGCTTCAGCCTGTACAAATCTCTCTTGAGTTGGCACACATGTGACTCACAATCGAAGGTCTCAAAACCTTCTGGCTGCTCTATGTACACCTCTTCCTCAATCTTGCCATTGAGGAATGCAGTCTTCACATCCATTTGATGGATCTTCCAACCCATTTGTGCTAATAGTGTCAACATCAATCTGATAGATGAGTACCTTTCTACAGGAGCAAAAGTCTCATCATAGTTGATCCGCTCGACCTATGAGAAACCATGGGCAACAAATCTTGCCTTATGCTTCTCCACACTACCATCAACAACTTGCTTTACCTTGTAAAGCCAATGGGAACTCACAACTAACTTGTTCTCGGGTCTTGGAACCACATCCCAAACACTGTTATGAACTATGGAGTCATACTCCTCCACCATAGCATCAACCCAAATCAGCTGTTGTACTGCTTCCTCAAAGGAATATGGCTCGGTCTCAACACATTCCCCAACAAGGGCCATGTATCCAATGTACCTCTCAGGTGACCTCCTCTTTCTGCGTTGAGAAGATGGTTCTACCACATTCTCTCTCGCATATGACAATAATATGTCAGCTTCTCTTATGCGCTTTTATCCATCTCTGGAAGACTCTACTTGAGTGGATGTCTCCACTCCTGGAACCTCTGCATGTGTCTGCTTCACATTAGTCTGAGGCTCCTCCTCCTTAGGAACCAATAGTGCCTCCATAGCTTGTAGTTGGAGCTCCCTCTAAAGGGAAACTCGCATGGCCTTCTGCTCATCAAACTTGAGATCTCTACAAACCATTGTCCTCCGACTGGTAGGCAAGTACACTTGATAGTTGTGGGGTGTATCAGTGTACCCCACAAGTATCCCCAACTCAGCGGTCGGCTCAGGCTTATTTCGTGCATCCTTTTTCACATGGAAATATATCGATGAGCCAAAGATCATGAAGTGACACACATCTGGTCTCTTACCGAAGAAAGCTCCCTCTAGTGTCTTCATCCCAGGTATGCAATGCGGGCTTCTATTTTGCAAATAGACCACTCCGTTGCATGCCTCAGCCCACAAATGAAGTGGTAGGCCTTGGTCATGTAGCATCGCCCGTGCTGCCCCTATAATAGCTATGTTCTTCCTCTCGGCCACCCGATTCTACTGTGGGTTATGAGGTGTCGTCAACTCTCATTTAATTCCTTCTATTGCATAGAAGTCCTTAAACTTTTGAGAGACATATTTTCCACTGTTTTCGCTTCTCAAGGCCTTGATCTTCTTCCCTGATTCTTTCTCAACCAAAGCTTTGAACTCACAAAACTTTGAGAAGGTTTGGTCCTTCTTCTACATGAAATAAATCCAGCATTTACGAGAATAATCATCAATGAAAATCACATAATACCTTTGCTTCATTGTGGATGTCGTCAAGAATGGTCAACACACATTAGTATGAACTCGCTCTAAGATTGCTTCTACTTAACTATCTCGATCATGAAAGGAAGACTTGGAGTACTTTCCCAAAGTACAACCTTTACATGTGCCAAATTGCTCAAGTTTACCTTTGGGAAGTCTTGTAGATATCTGCTGCATTATCTTCAAGGCCTCATGATGAAAATGGCCCAACCACTTGTGCCATAACTTGCCAATGTCTTGGCTTTGCACCAATTCCACTTTCGTACTCAATGCTACATAATCATCTACCTCTAGTTTATAGAGATTCTTCACCTGAATCTTGATCCTTTTGGTCTGAACCATGGCTATGTGTCTTAGGAATGCTTTTCCTTTTATGAATACAACATCGTAGCCTTTGTCCTCCAATATCGTGATAGATACCAAGTTCTTCTTCAGTCCAGACACATACTTGACATCTGTCAAGGCAAGAGGAGCTCCATGCTCCCTCTAAAAGGCAACCGCGCCCACTCCTAAAACATTGTACTTTCCATCATCACCCATCTCTATGAACATCTTGAGGTCTTTCTCCTCCAACGTACTGAATAAATTTTTATCATTGGTCATGTGAAATGAGGCTCCACTGTCAAGATACCAAACACAACCCACCATCAATGACACCATGCATGCGATGAGGGTAAAGTCCATTTCGAACTGAGAGGCTAATGCCTCACCTTCCGATCCTTTCGAGGATCCCTTCTTGGACTTCTTCAGTGGCCAATTAGTGTTGGCATTATGCCACAGGTTTGGCTCTATGACACAGGTTTTGTCCTTGATGGAAACTCACTCAGATGGCAAATCACTTTTCATGCTCTCAAAATGAAATAAAAAGAGGTATACATAGGTTTCCTTTGATGAAGTCACGTATAAACGCGAGATTGCCGATCAAAAATCACGTACACGTATGCACACACTTTCATGCATAGAAAAGCATGTACATGTGGGAAAGCTTATTTTTAGGACCATGGTATTTGGACCTATGGTTTTGGACCTTGGTATTGCGTCCTAAGTATTGAACCGAGGCTTTGGGTCCCTAGTATTGGTTCTCCATGGTTTTGGACCATGGTTTGAGTAAGGCGTAAGACTATAAAAAGGAGGAGATCCTTTGGCAAAGGTATTGACTTAAGGATTGAATATCTGATGAAGAGCAAGATTTGGAATACTGGTGATCAGTTTATGGTGCATAGGTGAATCTGAATCAAGGAGGAACCTGAGCATAAGAAGACGGATAAGTTCTATTGATGGGTCAAAAATAAAGTCTTGAATAGTAGTATCTTTGTGTGATTTTGATCCGTTATATTTGGCGCATGACTTGATCTATAAGTCCCGATAATCTGGGTATAACTGATGTCTGAATATTTGAAAGAGTGAATTATCTTTTATAGATCTGTACGCAGGTTTGACACATCAGAGGCGCGTATACACGCTGGTTCAGTAAATCAAAACAGCATATATGCTGGTTGGCCTTAATATAGAAGCATATGCACGCAGGTTCCTGCATATTGAAGTAGTGTACATCTCTTGAAATATGTTTTAGCTACTTTTCTTTATTTCTGTAGTGTTCTGGGTTTAGAATTGGTGTCTGGTTACCGTTATTGTTTTCTGGGTACAGCATTCAGAGAAGTGACTATTTGATTCAATTTGTTTGGTGCAAAGGAGATTGGTTGATGCAGATATATTTGATGTTTGATTGATGTTATTCATGGATCCAGTCTGAAAATTTATGAAACATCATCCCTAGAAGAAAAGAGAAGGTTGTAGCCTTCTATAGGTTAGCACCTACGTACTAGTACCTCAACTAGTACAAGAGCTAAGGGGGTTGTAGCTCCCTTCTAGGAGAAGCTGGAGAATGAAAGAAGGTTGTAGTCTTCTGTAGGTAGCAGCCTGCGTACTGGTATAAGACTGCACTAGTACAAAATCATTGTAAAAAGAAGTTTCTAATTAAAAGAAGATAGAGACGAATTGCAGTAGGTGGTTTTCACCCACATTGGGTTTCCACCTTATATCTGTGTGTCCATGTGTGTGATGATCTGTTCTGTTTTACTGCTCCTATTTACTGTTCTTATGATTAATGAAGACTTGATGCACTGATTAAAGATCAACAATTAATGAATCTTAATTTTTCTGATATACAATGGTTTCTTTAGACACAATAGCGTATATACGCAGTTTCCCATAGCTGAAGTAGCGTATACAAATCTGATTGTGAAATGAAATATAATTGATTTAGTAATACTGATTCAGCCCGCCTCTCAGAATTATTTCCAACAATTGGTATCAGAGCAGGTCCTTCAGAAGAAGCTTGATCGCTTGAAGGAAGATCTATCATCATGAGAAACTACAAGAAAGAAGCATCGATCAGGCCACCAATTTTTGATGGAAGCAACTTCGTCTATTGGAAGGTAAGAATCACAGCATATCTTCAATCTCTCGGTACATAAATCTGGGATATCATGGAAATAGGATACACATTTCCATCAGCAACTCCTACAGATATGGCTGGTAAGAAGCAGTATGAAACAAATGCAAAGGCTGTCAATACTCTATTAGGGAGTCTATCTCAATCAGAATTCGTCAAGGTTATGTAGCTCAAAACCGCAAAATAATATGGGACAAGATCGTTCTGAGCTATGAAGGAGATGATTAGGTAAAATGAGCAAAACTACAAACTCTCAGAATTCAATATGAAAATTTCAAAATGCACAATGATGAAAGTGTGGCTAACTATTTCCTACGTATAGATGAGATTGTTAATTGTATGAAAAATTTGGGTGAAGAAATAAAAGAAGTTGTTTTGGTTGAAAAGGTTCTAAGATCTTTGTCTTCTAAGTTTGAATCAAAAGTTTCTGCCATAGAAGAAAAATTGAATCTACATAGCATTACCATGTCACAGCTACATGGAATCCTAACTGCTTACGAAATGAGAAAAGGGGGACCATTAGATATGAGAGAAGCTGCATTCAAAGCCTCGGGAAAAGGATATTACAATGACTCAGGACATATGTCGGAAGAAGAGGAAGAATCAAATTTTGTCAAGAGCCTTCAACGGGGTTCTGGAAGATTCAGAGGTAAGCTACCTTTCAAATGTTTTTCTTGTGGAAGAGTCGGTCACTATGCTGCCAAGTGTCCTCATAAAGATAAGCTTGACAAAGGTAAGGAACCAGTTAGATGGAACAGAAAACAAAATGTAAGTAAGAAGAGCTACTATGCACATGAAGACAATGATGAATTTTCAAATAGTGATGAAGATGAACAAGGAAATGATTATAGACATTTTATGGCTTTTGAAGATGATGATTTCTTGGATGCTATAGATGAAGAAGGTCTTTATGAAGAAATTTCTAAACTCAAAATTTGTTTAGAAGAAAAGAATATGATTATAGATACTCTGACATTCCAACTTGCTGAAAGGGAAAAACACAATGAAAAGTTAGAATGTGAAATTGTGGGACTTAGAAAGGACATTGAGAAAACAAAAGCTCTTAATCTTAGATTTGCTAAAGGATCTGAAACTTTAGATGAGATTATCAAAGTGCAGCGTTCTCCTCTAATCAAGACTGGTCTTGGGTATACTGAAGAAACATCTCAAGCACAAAAGCCATCTACCTCCAAAAGTTATCTTGAAGCAGCAAGGAGAAGTGAACAGGTTGACAATTGACAGCAAAGGCACAATGAAGATCATCAGGTAAATCAGGGACAATTTACTTCAAGAATGAACAAAGATCACCAAGTAAATTGAGGGCAATCTACTTCAAGGATGAACAGAAGCTACAACCAACCGCAGGTAAATCATTCTCAATTTGCCTCAAGAATGAATGGCTATTACAATCACCTAGACGGAAGGTTTGATGATCGCAGGAATTTCTTCAATGGCCAATGTTTCTCTTGTCATAACTTTGGACATAAAGCAGCTCAATGTGTTGCCTACAAGACCATCATGACCAGAGAAGCACGAAATCAAAAGAGTGTGACTGGAATCGTGAAAAGAACCTACAATAACTTTTTTTCTCTTGAAAATGAAATAGAATGTTCTATTTGTAATAACTTTGGTCATAAATATTCTGAATGCAGGAGTAGGTTTCAGCAAACAACACAGAAGGAGAAAGCTTCATTGAGCTCCAAAACATGGAGGAAGAAAGAACCGCAACCAAAAAGATGTGGTGTAGCCTTATATGCGGAAGGGTAGGAAAACCAGTGGTACATCGACAGTGGATGCTCAAAACATATGACAGGTGATAAAGAAAAACTTCAATCATATAGTGCTTTAGAAAAGGAAAAGAAGGTCTCATTTGGAAATGACACTCCTGCATTCATAAAAGATAAAGGTTCTATTCTTTTGAAAGAAAAGGTCAAAGCTGGGAATGTTATGTATGTTGATGTATTAAAGCATAATCTATTAAGTGTCAATCAAATGTGTGATCAAGGAAATGAGATAATATATCGATCAAATGGATGTATTGTTCATGAGCTTGATACAGGAGAAACAGTGATCAAAGGCATAAGAACACCAAATAATTTATACATACTCAAGGGAGGAAAACAACAATGCTATCTAAGAAAGAATGATGAACACTGGCTATGGCATAGAAGATTGGGGCATCTAAGCTTCTCTCAAATAAGGAAAGCATGCAAATATCAGGCGGTTCGTGATCTCCCTGACATCAGAATTCTAGACAATACAATATGCAAATCATGTCAATTTGGGAAGCAAACCAGAACTAATTTCCCTGAGAAGGAAGGATCAGCTAGTAGGCCACTTGAACTTGTCCATACTAATGTATGTGGTCCATCTAGGAAAAGGTCACCTTGATGAGAAGAATACTTTATATTGTTCATTGACGACTTTTCCAGGATGTGTTGGATGAGACTTATGAAGCATAAAGACGAAGCTTTCGAAAAGTTCAAAGCATTCAAAGCCTTCATTAAAAATGAATCAAATCACATAATCAAATGCCTCAGGTCTGATAGAGGTGGGGAATTTACCTCGGATGAATTTTTCGATTTTTGTGAAGAACATGGAATTAGAAGGGAATTCTCTACAGCAAGGACTCCTCAGCAAAATGAGTAGTGGAAACAATGAACAGAACGGTTCAACAAATGGCTCGTGCTATGCTTGATGAGTCTGGAACTCCCACAACCTTCTGGGGTGAAGCCGCATTTGCTGTAGTTACTATTCTCAACAAGACAAACGTCCGGGTAAACAGCACTCAAACTCCTCATGAACTTTGGTATGGTAAGACTCCCACAGTAAAATACTTCAAAATTTTTGGAAAAAAATGTTACATCAAAAGACTGATGAAAACCTTGGTAATTTTAAACCTAGAGCAGATGAAGGCATTCTTCTTGGTTACTCTCCCCACAGCAAATCATATAAGTGTTATAATAAAAGACTTGGAAAAATTGTTGAAAGTATTGATGTAGTGGTTGATGAAGAAGGAAACATTCCTAGGCATGTAAAATATGAAGATTTCGAAGATGATGAGGACTATCCTTCAACAACAAATCAGACTCATGATGAAGAAGAAATGCATGAGGCACTAGAAGAATAGATAAGGATAGAAGAAAAGACTCCATCCAGGTATCTTTAGAAGAATCATCCAGAAACTCAAATTTTGGGGCAGAAAGAGGCAGGTGTACAAATAAGAAGAACTATTTCAGAAGCTTGAAGCTACCTAGCATTTCTCTCCTCCACTAAACCACAAAATGTAAGTGAAGCATGCAAAGATGAATGTTGGGTCAAGGCCATGATGAAGAACTAGAGAAGATTGAAAAAAATAACACTTGGGAGCTGGTTCCTAGACCAAACGATAAAAATGTAATAGGCAAAAAATGGATATTCAAAAACAAACTGAATGAAAATGGAGATGTTATTAGAAACAAGGCAAGACTTGTTTGTAAAGGGTATGCTCAACAAGAAGGCATAGACTTTGAAGAAAATTTTGCACCAGTTGCTAGACTTGAGGCCATAAGAATGTTCCTTGCACTTTCTAGCTTTCAGAAGTTCAAAGTATTTCAAATGGACATGAAGTCTTCTTTTCTAAATGGAGACTTGGATGAAGTGTATATTGAGCAACCAGATGGATTTATCCTTGGAAATGATCCAAAACTTGTATGTAGACTCAAAAAGGCTCTCTATGGCCTTAAACAAGCTCCAAGGGCTTAGTATTATCAGTTGGATAAGTACCTCCATCAACAAGGTTTTACAAAAGGATCAACAGACAATAATTCATATATAAAAATTGACAATGATAAGTTGCTAATACTTGTTGTATATGTTGATTCTATCATCTTTGGTAGCAATGAAGAAGACATGAGTCAAAACTTTGCCTTGGTAATGCAAGAAGAATTTGAAATGTCCATGCTTGGTGAGCTCACATATTTTCTTGGTTTACAAGTCCACTAAAAAAAAGATGGTATTTTTCTATCACAAACCAAGTATCTCAAGCAGATCTTGAAGAAATATGGGATGGAGGATTCGAAACTAGTCTGTACCCCTATGGTAACAGGATGCAGCCTCAGTGCAAATGATGAATCAACAATAGTGCATCAACCAACCTATAGATCCATGATTGGTAGTCTGCTCTATCTAATAGGTACCCGACCAAACATTATGCATACAGTGGGAATAGTTGGAAGGTTTCAGGAAAATCCAAAAGAAACTCATCTTCAGGCAGTTAAGAGAATTTTCAAGTATCTTCAAGGAACTCAAAACTATGGCTTATGGTATCCTAAAGGTACAGATCTCACACTTCATGCATATACAGATGCAGATTGGGCAGGGAGCGTGGATGACAGAAAAAGCACTAGTGGTGGTGCATTCTTCATGGGTCCTAGATTAGTATCTTGGTTCAGCAAGAAACAGAGTTCAATTGCATTATCTATAGCTGAAGCAGAATATGTAGCTGCTGCATCTTGCTGCACACAACTATTTTGGATGATGCAAACATTGCAAGACATGCAAATCACTTGTACTCCACCTATCTCCATTTTTTGTGATAATACAAGTGCAATCAGTATTTTAAAGAATCCCGTCATGCATTCGAAGACAAAACACATACCTATCAAATATCACTTTCTCCGGGAACAAGTGCTTGAACAAAAGGTTAAATTAGAGTATGTTCTCTCCAAGGAACAAGTTATTGATATACTCACCAAACCACTGCCCAGGGAAACATTTGAATACCTCAGGCAGAATCTGGAAGTAGTCGAAGCATCATCTTGTTGTTGAAACTTGTCTGTTTCAAAGAAAAGTGGGTGTACGCGAGTTTCATGAGGAGGATCCACATACATACGCTGGTTTATGTGGGTACAGGCGCGTATATATTTGTTTGAAGACAAACAGTGGGTCAGGCTCAGGATGAAAGGAGTTTAATATGGGTCTGACAGAGATCATCTGGCACGTTTTGGTTTCAGGAAGAACAGGTGCAGAAGGAGAACATGGTTGCTAGTATGAATGATGATTGACGGATGCTGCTGATGATATTTGTTGATAACTATCATAGTCTGGTTGTAGATGTTTCGTCTCTATGTCATGTATTTCTTTTCTTATCAAGGTCATGTAACGACCTTCTTTGATTTCCCCACTATGCCTGGGATGGATAATGTAATTTTCTTGTTTTATCTTGTGTAAACTTTTGGTGTATCCCCACTTAGTTGGGTGGGTGAGTCAATTCCCACTTAGATGAGAGATGGATGTATGTATGAGTCTTTGGTGGTAGGAAGGTCACTTATGATGTATAAAGTTATGAATCTTCTTGTAGAACATCTTCTTGCAGACCTTGCCTACAGTCAGGGGGATCATGGACAGTAGAGCAGAGCAGAGATTTCAGCATGAACTCAAGGGAGCATAACCCTTTGCCCTTGATGTCAAAGGGGGAGAATGACTTTAAGTGACTTGGGGTTTCCGTCAAGTCCAAAGGGGGAGATTGTTGCCATTATGCCATAGGTTTGGCTCTATGACACAGGTGTTGTCCTTGATGGAACCTCACTCAGATGGCAAATCACTGTTCAGGCTGGAAAATCACTGTTCAGGCTCTCAGAATGAAAGAAAAGGAGGTATACATAGGATTCCTTTGACGAAGTCACGTATACATGAGAGATTTCCAATCAAAAGTCGCGTATGCGTATGCACGCACTTTCATGCATGGAAAAGCACGTACATGTGGGAAAGCTTATTTTTAGGACCATTGTATTTGGACCTATGGTTTTGGACCATGGTATTGCATCCGAAGTATTGAGCCGTGGTTTTGGGTCCCTAGTATTGGTTCTCTATGGTTTTGGACCATGGTTTGAGTAAGGCCTAAGACTACAAAAAGGAGGAGATCATTTGGCAAAGGTATCGACTTAAGGATTGAATATCTGATGAAGAGGAAGATCTGGAATACTGGTGATCGGTTTATGGTGCATAGCTAAATCTGAATCAAGTAGGAACCTAAGCACAAGAAGACGGATAAGTTCTATTGATGGGTCAAAACTCAAGTCTTGAATAGTAGTATCTTTGTGTGATTTTGATTTGTTATATTTGGCACATGACTTGATCTATAAATCTGATAATTTGGGTATAACTAATGTCTGAATATTTGAAAAAGTGAATTATATTTTATAGATCTATACATAGGTTCGACACATCAAAGGCGCGTATACACACTGGTTCAGTAAATCGAAACAGTGTATACGCTGGTTGGCCTTAATATAGAAGCGTATACACACAGGTTTCTGCATATTAAAGTAGCGTACGTCTCTTGAAATATGTTTTAGCTACTTTTCTTTATTGTTGCAGTGTTCTAGGTTCAGAATTGGTGTCTGGTTACTGTTATTGTTTTTTGGGTACAACATTTAAAGAAGTGACTATTTGATTCAGTTTGTTTGGTGCAAAGGAGATTGGTTGATGCAGATATATTTGATGTTTGATTGATGTTATTCATGGATCCAGTCTGAAAATTTATGAAACATGGTCGCTAGAAGAAAAGGGAAAGTTGTAGCCTTCTGTAGGTTAGCACCTACGTACTAATACCTCAGCTAGTACAATAGTTAAGGGGGTTGTATCTCCCTTACAGGAGAAGCTGGAGAACGAGAGGAGGTTGTAGCCTTCTGCAGGTAGCAGCCTACGTACTAGTATAAGACTGCACCAGTACAAAATCATTGTAAAAAGAAGTTTCTAATTAATAGAAGATAGAGATGAATTGCAGCAGGTGGTTTTCACCCACATTGGGTTTCCACCTTATATCTGTGTGTCCATGTGTGTGATGATCTATTCTGTTTTACTACTCCTATTTACTGTTCTTATGATTAATGAAGACCCGATGCACTGATTAAAGATCAACAATTAATGAATCTTAAGTTTTTTGATATACGTTGGTTTCTTTAGAGACAGTAGCGTATATACGCAGTTTCCCATAGCTGAAGTATTGTATACAAATCTGATTGTGAAATGAAAAATAATTGATTTAAGAATACTGATTCACCCCCCCCTCTCAATATTATTTCTAACAATTAGTCACATAATGTCTCATCTCGTGACAATTAAAGCATCTCACTTTAGACTTGTCAACCTTCTTCCCTCCATGAGAAGAATTCAATTTGGAATGGGAAGCCTTCCCCTTCCCTTTCCTTGCATTACTTGCTAAGGCCAGATATTCTTCACCATCATTCTTTGATGAAGAACCATCTCACGTGCTCCTCTTGATCTCCTCCTACATCAGATCCAACCATAGTCATTCCCAATCCGGTAGTTTCTCCCTTCCATTCACAGAGTCCTAGTAGCTATTCCAACTCTTTGGAAGGTTGAGGAGAGTGAGGATCACCATATCATCATCAGTAGTAGTTATTTCCACAGTGCTAAGCTCATCTCTGCAGGTGATGAGCTTGTTCAGATATGTGGAAATAGTTTCGCCCTTCTCCATCTTGATTCTTCGAAGCTTATCCTTGAGCACTAATTTCCTCTAGTCACTACTATTCTGGTAGAGATCCTTCAATGTCTTCCACATTGAAAATGGAGTATCCTTCCTATGGAGAATCGAGACAATATGGTCTCGAACTCCCTGTAGGATGATCTGTCTCACCTTCGCCACACACTTCTTCCATTCAGCCAACTCTTGTGCATTAGTTGAAGCTGGATTTTGGATTTCTTAATCAACGATTTTATTCAGCCATTGTCTTCTAATACAACCTTCGTGCGATCTTTCCATGCTATTTAATTCAAGCTACCATCCAAGGCATACTCGAGTCTCAAGCCATTGAATTCCATTGGCCAACCTTGAAGTATGATAAGAATTCGATTTTGCACCTACAACCCTGAACTTCAAACTTCGAAATTCTCTTCTCAGTATACTGTTCACAACTCTAATAACATTTTCTCTGATACCATGTAGAAATTATGCCTGTAGATTAACCTGATAATGCAATATAATTAAAGAAAAATACTTTAATCTACTTCTACAATCAAACTTGCAGAAGCTTAATAGATTTGAGCAAGATCAAGTTGAACACATATAACCAGAAGCAAAATCATTGCACATTAAACACAGAAGAATACTCTAGGGAAAGCCTCAGCTAAAAACCCCACTATTTGTATTATCATACAAGTGAAAATATATCAGGATCACATAAATCTTTTGCTCTCACAGTTAGCCAGCTCTCAGTACAATCCCTTACAGATGCTCACAGACAAAATAAACTGCTCATATGCCTTCTCCTCTGCCCTCCAAACTTCTATTTCCTTGCGTTGTTTCTCCTAGGTGATCCTGTTGTTACCAAGTGTAACATTGATCACTCACACTAACCTCACACCTTGTAAAATTGTGCAATACTCAAGGAATGAATTCATTCTGCATGCATGAGTTTTTTTTATAGGAAAACTCATGCAAATAATAGTACATTGTCCCTATCTTTAATCTCAACTGGGTATATCTCATAATAGACATGAATGAGTTACTGATGTGAGAATATTTAGTTATCTGGAGTACACTAGTTGGATGCATGCATGCATTAACTGACTGAACTCACAATTAGTTCCTCAAACAGTTTGGAACTAATTAAACTAGACTTAACTCAATAAACTAGGCTAACTAATTACAACTCAAATACAACTCAATCTTATCTCCTTAATTAAGGGATAATCTCCTTAATTTAAGGGATAACTGTTGCATGACTTCACAAAGACTTCTAGCTTAAATTTCACCAACTAATTAACTCAAGATGAATTAACTAATTATTTTTCAAGCAGCTGGTCAAACTAAATTCGAATTTTAATTCAAGGACAAATTGAAATTGGAATATTCATGTTTCCACATTTCAACACATTCCGAAGCCGATAAGGCAAAAAACTTCATTGAGCACATCCAACACATCCACTAGTAGGTCCATGACATTCTGGAGAAATCAAATGCCAAGTACAAGCAGTGACATGATCAACATTGGGTGCCACACAAGTTTTAGGTGGGCGACAAAGTCTGGTTTCATTTGCTGAAGGAACGCCTTACTGGAGACTATCAGAAACTCAAACCACTCTGATATGGTCCTTACACCATTACCAAGGCTATGGGAGACAATGCATTTAAGCTCAACATTCCCCCATTTCTTGGCCTGCACCCAGTATTCAATGTGGACTGCCTTCGACCATACTTCCCACCATTGCTGGACACATCAAACGTTAGAGAACAACTCACACCTACAGAGTTAAATCTAGGCAACATGGAACAATCCACAATTGATCGAATCATGTAAAAGAAAATAAAGAACACCCGACAACAAAGGATCCAACTATATTGAGTTGTCAAAGCAGGCAAACTACTTCACTAGGGAAAATGGCTCACCAGGGATTAGGTTTAGCAGAAGTTTCCTCATCTCATGGAGGAACTCAACGCAATGCGGACCATTGCTTCCTAATGGAGGAGGAATGATCCAGGTGGATATTGGTGGCCACCCGCATTTTCCACTTGGACCCCCACCCTTGTTTCTTTTAGTTTTTCAGTTTCCTTAATTGTAGCACAATTTATTATTTTTGGCATTTTGTCGGGTACTAAACTTCCGGAGCCATTTTGAGGCCCTAAACTATTTTTTTGGGGAAAATTGGGGCCAATATGTGTGACAAACCTATGTTTTCCATTCAAAAGTTGGATTCCTTGGACAGATATTTATAATGATGTATTGTGCGTGTCAAATGGAAATCATATGCCTAAGTTACGACCCCGGGAAGTTGATCTACCAATTTACCCAAACGGGGCCCATAGGTTGGTGCTTCATCTCATATGGTCAGGTTTTTGGATGTTTAGGGTTTTCCATTATTTATCAATAATAAATAGGCCTTTGAGCATCATTGTAACACAGTTAAGAGGTAGGCATGTAGCCACCACATCTCTTCTCAGAGATAAGCTACCATCGCCTGAGTTAGTCTTATTTCCATTCTGTTTGTGAGCATATTTCAATATTTGATTTAATGAAATGACGTATTATTTCTACTACTCTGTATTTATGGTTATCTATGATTTGTTGCGTTCCTGTTTAAATCTAGATTATATATATATATATATATATATATATATATATATATATATATATATATATATATAGTGCACAATGAAATTATATAATATCATGTATACATATAAATTCAAACAAAAATAGGATAATTTGAAATGGTTAGATCAAATTCTCCTAGATAGTGTATATCCAAGCTGATTTGATAGTTAACAATATGTATAAAACAACTTAACTATTTGAAAATGTAAAATAATAAAAAAGTTCATTTAGACCATAATAAATCAAAAGAAAATAAAGACACACTTTAATAGCACATTAATTATTTCACATACATAAGTGAAAAACTCACATTGGCATGATGAAGCAAGAAAAAATAACATGTGAATAGTTTCTTCAAATTAAAGTTTCATATCAATTCAATTTAAACCCATTCAATGTACAATGATGGTGTTTTTAAACCATTCTAAAAGAAACTTGTGGTATAATTGTTTCTTAATTAAAGCATTGCACTACGTAATTATTTTAAAATTATAATTTATATATGCGATGCACTTTTTTGCTTAATATAATTCTTAGTTATTTATGTTCCCTCCTCTTGAGATGTCGGATTTAGAATGTTTTGTAGTGTGAAAATTTACCTTTTTAGTTCTTGGAAGCACTGCATAAGTTTCTTCTTCTTTTGCTTATGTAATGTATTCTATCATGGAATGTGGTGGCATAATAGATTTTTCACCTTGCACTGTAACAAAAAAGGACATTGATGAGGTTAAAAAAATATAACCATAAGCTCATTGGTCACGATCAAAAGAGCCTTCGTCACCAATAACTGAACGTCGCCAAAAGTATAGGTGTTGTGGTGACATTCAAGGTCTGTCACCAATAATGATTTATAATGATGGATAGTGACAAACCTTAGCCAACATCACCAAAACATTGAACGTCACCAAAAGTGGTGTTGCCAAACATATAAGTGTTGTGGTGACATTCAAGGTCTATCATGAATAATGATTATAATGATAGATAGTGACCGTCACCATTTCATATGAACAACATCGATTTATAGTGATGGACCCTTCATGGTTGTCACTATTGATGCATATATAAAATGGCGTTTATTGACCGTCACCATTTCATATTTTGTTGAGGGTCGAAAAATGTCACCATAAGCTCACTTCTGATGGTCAAAAGATCCTCCATCACCAAAAATTGATCATTGTCATTCCATATGAATATTAGGGCACGATGGAATCGAACCACCAACCTCCTGCTTGTAAAGCAAGTGATCTTCCATTGAGCTAACACCCTTCAATGAATTAGCCTTTAAAAAATTAAACCTTGAAACTTTATAAATTGTAAATTATACAACTTCTAATAAGTTATAAAACGTTGTAAAGTCTTGTCAAACATTTTACTTTACTAAACAAGCAAAATAACATCAAGTTTGCGGGTCCCTACTTAATGGTTATGGAAGTTATGAAAAATGGATGGAGGGACAAATATTTATGTATAAAATACTCAATATGTTCAGTTGAATACTCAATTATAAGTAAAACTTTGAAGACATTCATAGCCTATAAACGAACTATAATTATCAAACCTCAAATATGCAATTACACCAAAGCTTGATTTCTCACCTTGTGAATCATGTAAATCTATTGTGACAACATAAAAATCTATCTCTAAAAGACTGATTTACATGCCAAAAAGTCAAAAATAGTGAGTATATATGTTGCAATGATGAATAACGAGCTACATGCTTGAATCACACTAGCTATGGGGTCTAGAAAACTAATTGGGGGTGCTTCTCATTATTAATTCAAAATGTCAAAATACAATGATCAATAACAATAACCCTAAAATGTAAGCACTATGCAGAGGTTAAAATTATAAGCACCAAGTTTGGGTAATATCCATTACACCAACAAAATATCCAAGGGGCATTCAAACACTTCCAAATCCACACCAAGCACGAGTATCCAAATATGCAATTGCATGGATACAAAGAAAGCACTCTCTACCTCTCAATGATAACTATGTCCTCCCACAAGTACTTCAACTAGAAAAAGGGGTCTAAAGACAAGAAACTCAAAGAAGAAAAACTACACAATACAAAAATACACTTCATCCCCAGTCCCCACCCACCTCTACCTTTATAGAATAGATATAGGGGACTAACCAACATATCCATAGATAATAGGATTAGAGTGGAAACAATAAAGATGATAAAAAAAATAACCAGCGATAAAATCGACTAATTTGAACATGTGTCCACATGTACTCAAAGATTAGAGGAAACAAAAGAACCCATCATGATTGATTATGCACTTGATAAAATGACATTTACTTCTTGACTAAAGAGGAAATAAAATGTTTCCACCTTTCTATTGACCTCTAAAATAGATCCTCTATGTATGGAATTGGGGTTTTGTGCTACACTCTATGCTTACTCTCCCACATTAAAATAAGAATTCCCAAATTTGTTTCTAAATATGTCTAATTTGTTTGATTTTGGGCCAAATCTAGTCAAATCTTGTCAAGTTCGGCCAAGATGAAATGAGTTTAATTATGTTTGCCTAAGCTAGTCAACAAGCTTGACCCAAGATTTTGAAAAGGAAGTTTGATAAAGATGATTGCTCTGACATATTTTGACAAATTTCATAGGCCTCCCCCAAGTTACTTTTGGAGGTTGTCATGAAGAGGACGGAGAGGAATATTTATAAATGAGAGATCAAGCCCTTGGTATTAGCACCCAAATTTTATATCTACACCAAGGTCTTAGTTGCTACTTGTTAGCCTCAAAAACCTATATTGTCACATATAAAGTCCCAAATTCCAATCATGGAAAGCTTGGTGGTATGCGAAAGGAAATTCCCATTGTCACCACAATATTCACCTCTCTTACTTCACAGCTAGAGGACTTCCAACTATGGGTGTTTTCCCGTCATTTCTGATGATCAATTTGAGTTCAAATGCAATACGTCAGATCAGATAACAAGGTTTTGAATATGTGGATGATTAATAAGATGTGTCTCAATTAGAACTAGTTGCTCATTGGGTGATGGATTCCTTTACTTGCACATAGATGCTCGAGTTCTTGAAAATGATGGAAAAGTTTAGTAGGGTATTCTAATTATAATAATATATCTTGTAACTCAAATCAATAAAACTTCTTTATTAATTAGGAATAATTTTTTTTTGGATGAACCAACTTTCACTTCAAACAATAATCATCAATGGGCCATGTATGCAAAACAACCAAGACCTTGATTAAAAAAATCTTCTTGATAGAGTAGTCTGAACATGATATCTTGGAATGTTTTATTAGTATAAAGTGTAGTAAAGGATACACAATGAATCATGGCTCCTACTCTTTCTCTACTCAAAAGTATCAAGGGAAAGAATTCTACTCCATGAAATATAGATACAAACTAATCAATAACATCTTCTGGTTGTAGCATTAACATATAAGTCTGATCTATAGAAAAGGGAAAATGATGAATGGCACAACCATGACTACCCAGATGTTGCACTACCCTCAAATATCATTTATGGTATTATTGCAAACTGTGGGGGATTAAACACCAAAACATCCATGCCCCTAAGGAAGAATTTCCTCCCTTTATTTACAGATTTTACAAAATTGTGTAAAGAAGTGGCATGTAAATGTAAATATTATATTTGTTCAAACCCAACACTTGCATTCTGTTATTGGAAAACATTATTTTTATAATTCATTTTCTCATGGTTAATTTGAACTACTTTTTAAATGGACATCTATCTCTACAACAGGTTTCTCAATACTATAGTAACCCTTTTGTTGGTGTGAAAATTGTGCAACCTTCACTTCCTCTACAAAAATCTTATGGTGTGTATAATTTGATGTTAGAGATGTTACATTGGTAATGGCTTCGCAAGGGCATATGATTCCTTAGACTGTGGGAGGTAGCGTAAAAAGGCCTTAGACAATACCAAAGCATTCTTTTTAACCCACTTGTTTCTAGCCAATCTTACAAATAAACCATACATCAAGATCAACAATGACATCAACAATACCGAACACATGCACAAATATGAATTTTAGGTGGTGTTGAAGACATCAAACTAGGTGTGACATAAGGCATTTATAATGGAAAAACAAATTATGAGCCATGACAACAATTTTTCGCATGTTTGACATAATTATAGTAGTAGAGTTGTAAATTACAAATGGCATGAACAATTAAACAAAAAGGGCTTGTTTGACCATGCTACATCGAAAATCAAATGTGTTGTTTATAATAACACAGATAAGATTGACATGTGATTGGATGTACCAAATAGAAGCCACAACAATGGAGTTGGGATTGACCAAGTTGGACAAAGAATCATTGCTAAAATAAGAATTTTATTGATCACATAGTTTTTGGTTTTGTATTACCTATTTAGTAGTAAAAATTGTATATTTTTTCAGACTTTATTTCCTTCATAACTATGGCTAAAAATGATTTCATACATAATGAGGAGAAATGATCCTCAAAAATATTATAGGCACATGAAAATATTGTCGTATTCTAGAAAATGTAGGTATGGGGCACAACATTCCTTATCCATCTAATTAAAATAGGATATGAATTGGATAAAACATATGATTTTTCATGGAATGATTCCTCACAGGCTTTTTTACAACATGATCATGGGAAATTTCTATTCAATTTAAGTGTGGACATTGTAACAAAAACTTGTTTACCCGTGTTTTTTGTAACGTTAAATGTGACTGCAATACCAACATGGGGAACCAATGTATGATCTATAGAAAATGGAAAAGGATGAATGGCACAACCATGGCTACCTAGATGTTGTACTACCCTCAGAGATAATTTATGGTCTTATTGCAAACTCAGGGGGATTAAACCCCAAAAAATATATGCCCCTAAGGAAGAATTTCCTCCCTCTATTTACAAATTGTACAAAATTGTATAGAGAAGTGGCCTATGAAGTGAAAATATTTTATTTGTTTAGACCCAACACTTGCATTCTACTATTGGATAAAATAATTTTCGATATTCGTTTTCTCATGGTTAATTTGAACTACTTTTCAAATGGACATCTATCTCTACAATAGGTTTTTCAATACTATAGTGACCCTTTTGTTAGTGTGAAAATTGTGCAGCCTTCACTTCCTCTACAACAATATTAAGGTGTGTCTAATTTGATTTTAGAGATGTTACATTGGTAATGGCTTCCCAAGGGCATGTGGTTCCCTAGACTATGGGAGGTAGCATAAAAATGCCTTAGAGGATACCAAAGTGTTCTTTTTAACCCACTTGTTTCTAGCCAATATTACAAATAAACCATAGATCAAGGTCAAAAATGACATCAACAATACCAAACCCAAGCACAAAGAGGAATTTTAGGTGGTGTTGAATACATAAAACTAAGTGTGACAGAAGGCAATTATGATGGACACACAAATTATGAGTTGTAACAACAATTTTTTGCATTTTTGACATAATTATAGTAGTAGAGCTATAAATTACAAATGACATGAACACTTAAACCAAAAGGGTTTGTTTTACCATTCTACATCAAAAATCAAATGTGTTATTTATAATAACAAAAATAATATCAACATGTGATTGGATGTACCATATAGAAGTCACAACAATGGAGTTGGGCTTGACCAAGTTGGACAAAGAATCATTGCTAAAATAAGAATTTTATTGATCACATAGTTTTTGGTTTTGTATTACCTATTTAATAGTAAAAAAAATGTATATTTTTTCAGACTTTAGTGACTTCATAACTATGGCTAAAAAGGATTTCATACATAATGAGGAGAAATGATCCTCACAAATATTATAGGCACATGCAAAGATTGTCGTATTCTAGAAAATGTAAGTAGGGGGTAGAATGGTCCTTATCAATGTAATTAAAATAGGATATGAATTGGATACAACATATGCTCTTCCATGGAGTGCTTACTCATGGGATTTTTTACAACATGATCATGGGAAATTTCTATTCAAATTAAGTGTGGAAACTGTAACAGAAACTTGTTTACCTGTGCTTTTTATAATGTTAAATGTGACTACAATACCAACATGGGGAACCATGAATGACTGATACACAGATTAAGAATTTATTAATTATTTTTTATAAATTTATTAAAACAACTAAAGAAGGATAACCTTACAAATCCTTAGTCTAAGGAAGATTCTTGTTCATGTGTTTTGGAAGCCATATCAAGGTGAATTATATTTTGAAGACATTTGTGAAATGGGGAAAGCCACTACCTGACATATTTTATTATGATGTAATTGGGACGAACTAAATTTTGCTAAAAATCATTATGAAGATCAAATTGTGGGTGACGAATGAAGAGGGTGGTACCCTTTCTCCTTTCCTCTCACAGATTGAGGAGACAAACAAAATGACCCTTTAGGAAAATAGGAGATGAGCCAAGAAATTGAGGAGAACTCTCTCTCTCTCTCTCCCACGCCCCCCCCCCCCCCCCCCCCCGCCCATAAGTTTTTTTTGGTTGGTCATGGGCCCCCCCCATAAGGTTTTTTTGGTTGGTCATGGGTCATGTGTGGGAGATGGATTTCTTTCTCTCTAACTAGATCAAGTAAAAAACAATCTAAAATCAAAATTGTGATAGTAACCATTCATTTTCTAGCATTCAAATCTGCAGTTCAGAATTACAATCTACATGGCTTTGATTCTACCTAATTTTCAAACATGTCTTGACTATGTTGAATTAGTGACTATTTTTGAATAAATTGATTGAACATTGAGTTTTCTAAATGCATTTTTGAAGTCTGAGTCAAACTAGTTTTTTTTGGTTGGTCATGGGTCATGTGTGGGAGATGGATTTCTTTCTCTCTAACTAGATCAAGTAAAAAACAATCTAAAATCAAAATTGTGATAGTAACCATTCATTTTCTAGCATTCAAATCTGCAGTTCAGAATTACAATCTACATGGCTTTGATTCTACCTAATTTTCAAACATGTCTTGACTATGTTGAATTAGTGACTATTTTTGAATAAATTGATTGAACATTGAGTTTTCTAAATGCATTTTTGAAGTCTGAGTCAAACTATAACAGGGGTATCATAGGGAAGAGATTTTACAAAACAACTTTCAAATGAAAATGAATAAATTGATTGAACATTGAGTTTTCTAAATGCATTTTTGAAGTCTGAGTCAAACTATAACAGGGGTATCATAGGGAAGAGATTTTACAAAAGAACTTTCAAATGAAAATTCTCTCTCTCTCTCTCTCTCTCTCTCTCTCTCTCTCTCTCTCTCTCTCTCTCTCTCTCTCTCTCTCTCTCTCTCTCTCTCTCTCTCTCTGTCTCTCTCTCTCTCTGTCTCTCTCTCTCTCTCTCTCTCTCTCTCTCTCTCTCTCTCTCTCTCTCTCTGTCTCTCTCTGTCTCTCTCTCTCTCTCTCTCTCTCTCTCTCTCTCTCTCTCTCTCTCTCTCTCCCGTCCTCTCTCTCTCTCTCTCTCTCTCTCTCTCTCTCTCTCTCTCCCGATCCCTCTCCCTCTCCCTCTCCCTCTCCCTCTCCCTCTCTCTCTCTCTCTCTCTCTCTCTCTCCCCCCCCCATAAGTTTTTTTTCATTGGTCATGGGTCATGTGTGGAAGATGGATTTCTTTCTCTCTAACTAGATCAAGTAAAAAACAATCTAAAATCAAAATTGTGATAGTAACCATTCATTTTCTAGCATTCAAATCTGCAGTTCAGAATTACAATCTACATGGCTTTGATTCTACCTAATTTTCAAACATGTCTTGACTATGTTGAATTAGTGACTATTTTTGAATAAATTGATTGAACATTGAGTTTTCTAAATGCATTTTTGAAGTCTGAGTCAAACTATAACAGGGGTATCATAGGGAAGAGATTTTACAAAACAACTTTCAAATGAAAATATGTTCGGGCTCACATTGTAATAGATAATAGAAGTGTTGATTCTAAATAAGGTTTTGTACAACCAATCTTCAATTTGAATGAGATTCAGTAGCCATCATGAAGAGCTTAAACTATAAATGCATTGTCTATAAATGAAAATTCAATAATCCTAGCATCATTGGATGTAGAATTAGAGATGAGGTGTAGTAAAAAAACCAAGGCAATCCACCACAGGGAGGAAACCAGAGATTCTATTGATAAAGAAAGAGTGGTACAAATCAGATTTTACCTATGGAGAGGTGGCTTCCTAAATCCTTTTTCCCTATGTTTTGGTCTTCTCTTTGACTTATACAAGTCCATGGCCTTTAAAGAACAACATTCCTTCCTATGGCAAGGGTCAAATAGGGTCAATCACTTAATTTTTCACAACATTTTTTTCGCGCAACCTTGTAGTTAAAGGTTCTTTTTGTAACCAAGTAACAAAATGCTACTCTGTCCAAACGGTGTTTAATGGATTCCATGAGTGTAGATTTGATAGAATTTGGGGCTTGGGAGGCCCCTCCATCCTCTATGAAACCTTCTAAGGTGCCTCCTTCCAAAAAGCTTGAAAGGAAGGTAGCCTTGTGTGTGATTTATTGCTTTTCTTGTATACATGTTGACATGTCAATTTTGGGGCTTGTCCAGTCTGGGTCACACTGTTTTGGAAGAAAAACTAATGACCTTGGGGGCCGCTGGTGGTAGATGAAATTTTTTTAGGCTTGTCCAATGTGGGCCACATTAGCTTGGATGAAAAACGAATGACGTTGGTGGTAGTAGGTGGTGGGTGGAACTAAGGGTATTGACACTTAGGGGGATGAATTCACTGATTTTGGTCATTGTTCAAAGTTCCAAGTTGTTGCATAGGTTTTGCATCTTCACTGGAAGAAAAACCAATGACCTTAGTGGCAATTGGTGGTAGTTGAAATGTTTGGAGGCTTGTCTAGTGTGTGATACACTGGTTTGGAATCAAAACCAATGATCTTGGTGACAACTAGTGGCATGTGAAACTTAGGACATTTACATTGGGGGGGCTGACTTCATTGGTTTTGGCCCTTTTTAAAGGTCTAAGTTGCTGCATAGGTCTTTCATCTTCAATTTTTGAGTGATAAGGGACTAGATGGCATCCCTAATGTCATGTAATGGTCGAAACATTAAAATATGGTATAGGCTAACTAACTCGGTGTTAAGGATACTCTATATTATTGAAGCTATTATATTATATGTTTTGCACTCACTCACATTATTGGAGGGTATATGAGAAAATGAAGAGAATTATTAGTAAAAGCCTCAATTGTGGGAATGTGACATTTTTCCTCCTATTGTGGAAAAGCTGCCCCATAAGCCATGTTAAAGGGCTTTATTTGGTTGGTTTGCTTCTCTATTATGCAAGGACATAATTTTGTCCTCTCTTTTGTGATAGATTTTTCACCATCAAGAATTTTGTTTTGACATGTTAGGGTCAGTGGGGAATTTTTTGGACATTTTAAAAATATTTTTTGAATGTAAAAGATGCACAACAGCCCTGAAACGATTCCAGGGTGGTTTCCAGGTTCCAGAAATGTGCTCCATGTTGAAGAATGTAACTAGTTTCGATCTTCATAATTGTATTTGAGTCATAATGAAGTGTATTTGTCAAAAGGAAAGAAAAAGGAATGTCCAAAACCTATCAAATCAAAAAAACAAATTGAAATCAAAATTGTAATAATAATCATTCATTTGCTAGCATTTAAATTAGCAGTTCAGAATAACAATATACGCGGCTCTGATTCTCCCTAATTTTCAAACATGTCATGACTATTTTGAATTAATGACTACTTTTGAATAAATTAGTTGGACATTCAGCTTTCTAAATGCATTTTTGAATTCAAGGAACTTTCGAAATGAATTTTTGAAGTCTGAGTCAAACTGCAATAGGGGCATCATAGGGAATATTTTTTACAAAACTACTTTCAACTGAAAATATGCTCAAGCTTAGTAATAGATAATAGAAGTGTTGATTCTAAATAAGGTTCCATAGAACCAATCCTCAAATTGAATTAGATTCAAAATCCATCATGAGAAGATTCAATTGTAAATGAATCGTCTATAAATGAAAATTCAATAATCCTAGCATCAGTAGACGTAGGCTAAGTGATGAGGTGTTGCCAAATACGCAAGGTAATGTACCACAGGGAGGAAAGAAGAGACTCTATTAATAAATAAAGAGAGGTACAAGTCATATTTTACCTATGGAGAGGTGGCTTTATAAATCCTCTTTATTCATTTTTTGGTCTTCTCTTGGACTTCTACAAGTCCTTGGCCTTCAACCAACAACATTCCTTCATTTGGCAGGGGTCAAAGAGGGTCAATCACTTAAGATCTCCTAGAAATTTGTCTGCACAACCTTGTAGTTAAAGGTTCTTTTTGCAACCAAGTAAGAAAATGTTTCTCTCCCCAAAAGGTGTTTAATGGATTCCCAGAGTGTAGATTTTATAGAGTTTTGGCCTTGGGAGGCCTCACCATCTCTGTAACATTCTAAGGTGCCTCCTACCAAAAATCGTGAAATAAAGGTAACATGGGGTGTGCTTTTTTGCTTTGGTTGTGTACATGTTGCCATGTCAGTTTTAATGCTTGTCCAGTTTGGGTCACACTATTTTGGAAGAAAAACTAGTGACCTTGGTGGTAGCTGGTGGTAGGTGAAATTTTTTTAGGCTTGCCCACTGTGGGCCACAGTGATTTGGATGCAAAACCAGTGACCTTATTGGTAGTTGGTGGCAAGTGAAACTTAGGGTATTAACACTAAGGGGACTAAACTTACTGATTTTGGCCACTTTTTAAAATTCTAATTCGTTGCATAGATTCTACATCTTCACTAGAAGAAAAACCAATGATTTTGGGGGCAACTAGTGGTAGTTGAAACCTAGGGAATTTACACTGAGGGGGTTGAATTCATTGATTTTGGCCCTTTTTTAAAGGTCTAAGCTGCTACATAGATTCTGCATATTCAATGTTTGCATGATAGGGGACAAGAGTGTGTCCTTAATGTCATGTAATGGTCAAAACATTAAAAAGATGGTGTTGGAAATAATACTGAGAGGGGGGGGTGAATCAGTATTAGTCAAATCAATAATCTTTTTCTTTTCATATACGCTACTTCGATGAAGGTAAATCACGTGTACATGCAACTATGTTTAAGGAAACCAGCGTATATCCAACAAACTTATGATTCAGTTAATTCATCATATGTTGATCTATAATCAGTGCATCAATACTTAATTAACCATATAGACAGTAACCATGTGCAGTAATATCAGAACAAACCATCACACATAAGAAACACACATGAACAACAAGATTTAAGGTGGAAACCCAATGTGGGACAAAAACCACCTACTGATGTCTTCTTTTAATATAAGAAAAACCTGTTTACAATCTTCTACTAGTGCAGACTCATACCAGTATGCAGGCACCCACTTGGAGAAGGCTACAACCTTCTCTCATTCTCCAGCTTCTACTGGAAAGGAGCAGTAACCCCCTAGGTCTTGTACTAGCCGATCCATTTACTATTACATAGGCACCGACCTACTGAAGGCTCCAACCTTCACTCATTTTCCAGCTGTTACTAGAAGGGAGCTCCAACCCCCTGGCTCTTTTACTATCTGATATGTTTACCAATACATAGGCACCAACCTACAGAAGGCCACGACCTTCTCTCTTCCTCTAGGGACCACGTTTCATAAATTTTCATACTGGACCCATCACCAACATCATAACTTCAATACAATCATCAAATACATCTCCATTAAAAAATCACTGAAACTCAATCATAAATCTCTGAATAACTCACAACTGAATCACTGAAGGCCCATCATCACTGAAGCAAATCACAATCAATCAATCTGAACATTCAGAGTACTGTCATCAAAACACAGTCACCAGAACCCAAAGTAGAACCCAGAACTTTGCAGAAGCAAACATAAACAACTGAAACAAACATCATGAGGTATACGCTACTTCCATGTGTTGAACCAGCATGTATACACACTTTTATCAAAGCCAACCAGCATACACATTTGCAAATATTAATTCATAATTTTGTAGCTATTCTAGACTTCAATTATACCCAGATCATAACATTTATAGAATAATAGATGCGTTAGTATTCAGATCTAGACTCTAGATGATCAAACCACATAATGATAATTCATTTCAAGCCTTAAGATCCTGATCCATCATTAGATCTTATCCCTCATCAACTGCTAAAGTTTGTCCTTGGTTCAGATCAAGCAGAGCACCATAAGCGAATAACCTGCATACTAGATCTCACACTTCATCATATATTTGATACTTCCACTCCTTGGCCTAGTGATCTTCTCTTCCTTGTATAGTTTTAGGGCTTTCTCAATACCATGGATCAAAACCACTTAGGACCAATACCTTGGACCAAATACCTAGGGTCAATACCTCGGACCAATACCATGGATCAAAATACCTTGGACCAAATACCTCGAACCAAAAACTTAGTTTTCCAACATGTACGGACTTTTCCTCTTGTGAAAGTGTGTGTATATAGTATACACTCCTTTTGTTCTATTAACCTGCATGTATACACTACTTGGACAAAGTGAACCTGCATATACCTCTCTTTCTTCATTCTTTGGAGTCTAATCCGTCATCCTTTACTTATTATTGTTTTTCACTATGATGTGGCATCTGAGTGAGTTACCATCAAGGACAACATCTATATCATAATGCCAACAATATCCCCCTTTGGACTTGATGGAAACAACAACAACACCAAGTTATTCTCCCCCTTTGACATCAAGGGCAAAGGGCAGACCAAGATGTTCTCCCCCTTTGATATACATTATGTTGTCCATGCTCCCCTTGAGTACATGCTGAATTCTCTAATTGAGCTCCCCCTTTGTACATGTTGAGATGCACTAAAACTATCCATGCTCCCCCTGAGCACATGTAGAGTTTGGAAAAATATTTTTCAAAAGAAATAACATGACTCTATAACTCAACTAAGTGAGTATGATGTTCCTATCACCAATGACTCATACATACATCAATCTGCGATTCACCAATTTTTTTATACATGACTAAAAATTTACATCATCCTTCCCATGCATGTAGGGTTTAACCCCATACAGAAATTACCTGCATACGAATTCTGAAACACATAAAATAAACAATGTGAGAGCATAACACATAAAACACATATACACAGAGATTTTCCCTTGGATCCCAAAACCGGGACTACTAGCTTGATTTTTCATTATGTTCCTTTCAATGTTATAATACATATTTATACATGCCAAAGCATCCAATACCATGGACTGAAAACCATTGTGTCCAAAACCATGGACCGAAAACCATCACGTCCAAAAACATGTGTGAAAATCATGCACAAAACTATAGGTGGGTCCGCCCAACCTAACATAGGTTCCAAAACCAAAATTTTCCACAACGTTGCCCTAGACCCCATAGAGTGGGGTTACCTGCACCCCTCAAAACCCCTGTGACCCCCCTGCTATGCAATCTATGCAACGAAGAGGGGGCCTCCCCCCCCCCCCAACCCCCCGGTTAACTCCGTGGGCTAGTTGTGGAAAGAATATAACACAAGCCAACAATGCAAAGTGGGGTTACAAATTAGGTCTTCTCATGACCTTTACATCAAATTATATACATGACATTTATAACAACGACCAACAATCTAAACAAGACCATGATAGTCATCAACAACTATCATACACCATATATGGTCTGCACCATCAGAGGTATTAGGATCAACAACCTGTATATTTCTATCCTCAAAAGAGTCACCTGAATCAAAACAACTATGTGGATCTGTACCAAGATCTTCCTAAGATAATGCCAACAATGCATTATTAGAATCATATGCTTCCCCTTAACCTGCGTCAACTGTTCATTCTTAGATCTAATCATTGCAAATATCAGTGAGAGTTATCAAGGTATCATCATTAATAAGATATACATCAACTTTTTAGACCAACACATTTCTACAAATCATCAACACATTGTAATCATCATCAAATAGAGCAGATAAGTGATTGAACCATATCAGACTCCTTTTCCTGAGTCTATCCCACTGCTTTTTCCTCAAAACGCCATATACATGACTGTGCAGCTTCTAACTCGCGTATATACATGACTTATTTTCATAATAGTTGCGTATGAAAATTGGAATAATGAAGTTTTACACTTTCAGCTTCCCCTGGGTCTATCATGTCTATAAACTGAGCTATGCCACATATTTCTAACAATAATTTCGTCTTCTTCAATACCTTGGATTGTGATGATGTATGCTCCTTTTGGTTTGATGTCCAAAATTTGCTTCCACATTCCCTTGCTTTATGTCCAAACTTGTTACACGCATACCATCTTACATGTTTCATATTCCTTTTATTGCAATCAATAGCCTTGTGACCAAAAATATTGCAAGAAAAACAATATCCCTTAAAGTACCTGGAACGTGATGATCTTTCTGTATGACAGTCTTGAACCATTCTACTTCTACATCTGGCTGCAACATGTCCAAAATTATGACATATAAAATATTCAACATCATTCATCGAAGGAAATAACCGACTATTGCTTCCGCAGTTATGAGTAAATGATTTTCTTTAAAGAATTCATTTCCTTGGTTGTTGATGGGGTTCACCTCTCATCTCTTTTTTGAGCATTTCAGATTTTTCATTAGAGTTCCTTGCCTCACCTTGTGAGCTAGATTTACCTTCAACAAATTCATGAAAACCAAGACCAGTCTTTATAATGGGTGAACGTTGAACTTTGATGATTTCATCTAACTTTTCTGATCCTTTAGCAAATCTAAGATTCAAAGTCTTTGTCTTTTCAAGTTCTTTTCTTAGAATTACTACTTCACATTCTAATACTTCATTGTGTTTGTCCTTTTCAGTGAGTTGATGTGTCACTGTGTTTATGACTATATCCTTTTCTGCCAAACTAATTTTAAGTTGACTGATTTCTTTAAGGAAATCTTCCTTTTCTAAGGAATTATTTTCATATGCCATGAGAATTTTAATTTCCTGATCATATTCATCACTATTGGAAAAGCCATCACTATCATCATGAGTATAATAACTTCTATTACCATCTTCAAATATCTTTCCTTTGACATGAGGGCATCTAGTAGCATAATGACCAACTCTACCACAAGAAAATCATTTGAAAGGTAGCTTACCTTTGAACCTTCCAGAACCCCGTTGAAGCTTCTTCACAAAATTTACCTCATCTTCTTCTTCTGAAATGTATCCTGATTCATTGTGTTTTTCTTTTTCTTTTCCCTTTGCTGATGCTTTAAATGCGGCTTCTCTCATATCTGATGGTCCTCCTTTTCTCATCTCAAAGGCAGTTAAGATTCCAAAGATCCTATTTTTCTTCTACAGTAGACACTTTGGTTCAAATTTAGCAGACAAGGATCTGAAAACTTACTCAACTAAGGTAACTTACTTAATTTCTTCACCCAGATTCTTCATACAATTGACAACATCATCTATATGTAGGAAGTAACTCGTTATGCTTTCATCACTATGCATCTTAAGAGTTTCATACTAAATTTTGAGAGTTTGAAGCTTAGCACGTTTTACCTGAGAGTCTCCTTCGTAGCTTAGAATGATTTTGTCCCATATTTCTTTGGCTAATTTGCACTACATGACTTTGACAAACTCTAATTTTGACAAACTTCCCAATAAAGTATTGACAGCTCTAGCATTGGTGAAACTACTTTTTGCCTATCGTATTTGTAGGAATTATTGTTGGAATGTATATCCTCCTTCCATAATTTCCCAGACATCCATTCCAAGTGATTTAAGATAGGCTGTGGTTCTTATTTTCCAATAAACAAAGTTTCTCCCATCAAAGATTGGCGGTCTAATGGATCCCACACTTTCTTGATTACTCATGATGATGGATCTCCCTTCAAGCGATCAAGCTTCTTCTGAAGGGCCTGCTCTAATACCAATTATTGGAAATAATATTGAGAGGGGGGGTGAATCACTATTATTCAAGTCAATAATATTTTTCTTTTCATATACGCTACTTCAATGAAGGTAACTCGCATGTACAAGCAACTGTGTTTAAGGCAACCAACGTATATCTAGCAAAATTATGATTCAGTTAATTCATCATATGTTGATCTATAATTAGTGCATTAGTACTTCATTAACCATATAAATAGTAACCATGTGCAGTAATATCAAAAAAATCCATCACACATAAGAAACACACATGAACACCAAGATTTAAGGTGGAAACCCAATGCAGGACAAAAACCACCTGTTGTTGTCTTCTTTTAATATAAGAAAAACCTGTTTACAATCTTGTACTGGTGTAGACTCATACCAGTACGTAGGCACCCACCTACAGAAGGCTACAACCTTCTCTCATTCTCCAGCTTCTACTGGAAGGGAGCTACAACCCCCTAGCTCTTTTACTAGCCGATCCATTTACTAGTATGTAGGCACCGACCTACTGAAGGCTCCAACCTTCACTCATTTTCGAGTTGTTACTGGAAGGGAGATCCAACCCCCTGGATCTTGTACTCGCCAATATGCTTACCAATACGTAGGCACCGACCTATAGAAGGCTACGACCTTCTCTCTTCCTCCAAGGACCATGTTTCATAAATTTTCATACTGGACCCATCAACAACATCATAACTGCAATACAATCATCAAATACATCTACATCAACCAATCACTGAAAATCAATCATAAATATCTGAATCACCCACAAATGAATCACTAGAGGCCCATCATCACCAAATCAAATCACAATCAATCAATATGAACATTTAGAGTACTATCTTTAAAACACAGTCACCAAAATATAGTCACCAGAACCCAAAGCAAAACCTAGAACTTTGCAACAGCAAACAGAAAAAACTGAAACAAACGTCATGAGGTATACCCTACTTCCATGTGTTAAAGTAGCGTGTATACATGCTTTTATGAAGGCCAACCAGTGTACACATCTACAAATATTAATTCATAATTTTGCAGCTATTCCAGAATTCAGTGATACCCAAATCATAACATTTACAAAATAATACATGCGTCAATATTCAGATCTAGACTATACATGAGCAAACCACATAATGATAATTCATTTCAAGCCTTAAGATCCTGATCCATCATTAGATCTTATCCCTCATCAACCGCTAAATTTCATCCTTGGTTCAGATCAAGTAAAGCACCAGAAGCCAATAACTTGCATACTAGATCTCACACTTCATCGGATATTCGATACTTCCACTCCTTGGCCTAATGATCTTCTCTTCCTTATATAGTTTTTGGGCTTTCTCAATACCACGGATCAAAACCACTTAGGATCAATACCTTGGACCAAATACCTAGGGTCAATACCTCAGACCAAATACCTTGGACCAATACCATGGATCAAAATACCTTGGGCCAAATACCTCAGACCAAAAACTTAGTTTTCCAACATGTACGTGCTTTTCCTCTTGTGAAAGTGCGTGTATATGGTATACACTCCTTTTTTTCTATAAAATTGTGTGTATAAACTACTTGGACAAAGTGAACCTATCTATACCTCTCTTTCTTCATTCTTTGGAATCTGATCTGTCATCCTTTGCTTGTTAGTGTTCTGCATTGTGAACTATCATCTAAGTGAGTTGCCATCAAGGACAACATTTGTATCATAATTCCAACAGATTGTATAGGCTAGATGAGTCAGTGTTAAGACTACGCTATATTATTGAAGCGGGGATATGATATGCTTCTCACTCACCCAAATTATTTGAGGGTATATGAGGAAAGGAAGATAATTATTAACAAAATCCCGAATTTTGGGAATGTGACATTTTTCCTCTTGTTGTGGAAAGGTTGCCCGATAAACCCTACTAAAGTGAGTTATTTGGTTCGTTTTCTTCTCTATTTTGTAAGGGCACACATTTTTCCTCTCTTTTTTGATAGTTTTTTCACCATCAAGGCTTTTGTTTTGATATGTTAGGGTTAGTGGGAAATTTTTGGGACATTTTTAAAATATTTTTTTAACATAAAAGATACACAACATCCTAGAAATGTTTCCAGGGTGGTTTCTGGTTTCTATAAACGTGCTCCAGACCCACCCAAAACCAATTTCAGGGATGCATAGAATAAAAGAATACAAAATTGAAAAGTGTTCTGTTTCGCATCAAATATTTGGAATTAGAACTTCGATTGGTACAATGTTGAGCTATATAGGTGGAGCTTTATAAGTGGAAAGGACACATCAGATGTTTAACTGCTTGATCAAGGTAATAAATCCACTGTAAATAAATGAAGAAACATACATGTACACACATTTGTGTTTTTGACATGTGAATGCTTAAGAAATATATATATTGTTGTTGATTGGTTCATATAAACTCTCATAATTTTGAGTAATCTGACTTAAAATTAGAAACATTGGTATTATTTTAGAGAAACTTATTGATTCAATATTTGGGAATAAATTCCCTTGAGTGTTCTTAGTGGAAATAATTTATATTTGAGTGGGTGTATCCTATGCATCGTTTCAGTTATTTTGGGTCTGAATCTAGTTGCATTAGGTGGTATGTGGAGGCACAAGGTGCCATAATGAGCATTCTTTATGTCCTCCCTTTCATGGTAAACCTTGGTTTCCAGGTAATTGGGACATAAAATCACATGATATAGGCTGAGGGATGAGATGCAGCAAAATACCCAAGGTTATGAACCACCAGTGCCAGAGATAGATATATTCCTTAACACGTCAAGGAAGAGGCCTGCATATTTTGATTGTCGCGGCCTAATAAAATCTTGTAATAATATTTGCATTTTCTTTAATGACTTGGCCAATGCTAGGCAACTAAATTTAATAACTTCTTAGAAGTAATCCCATTGTAATAACTACCTAGAAGTAATCCCATTGATTCCCTTTATGCAGGAACATAGTTAAAGAATATTACAATTTCATAACTCTAGCTAGAGTTTTGTTCTTTTCTTTTGATGCTCCTTTTTATTTCCACTGCACTGTTGATAATGTTGTTCTTTATATTAAATTTCATATGTAGCTAACAAAGTTATGGGGTGTATGAATATGTAAATGCTGTAAATGAAATTATCAATGAAAAGGACAATTCCACTCTCAGTAAAATTAACATGGTATCGGAGTTATGCTAGAATAAAATTCAATAAAGATCATCCCAGCGGACACCCTAGAGGAAAAATCAAAGTGCAAAGGCCTAAAAAAAAGCTAGGGTTTGAAGGAAATCCTAACAAAATATTAATCTTTCAGACTGGGTTAGGGTTTCAAGAGATAACATGTGTAGGGTTTGACATAAACCCTAGGAGTAAACTTTGATGTAAGGCCTCACATGAGAAGGAATTGGGAAGAAACCCTTCAGCTATTTATATAATTCATATAAACCCTAGGAGAGCATATAATCAAGATCAATAATTTGATGAGTAGGTTTTGGCTGCTGATGAAATCAAAATACAAGATAGAGCTAACATGTGATCACTAGTAGTGTTTTATGAAGGCAGGATCAAGATGGTGTAGATAGATTCATGCAACCAGTAGGAAAGTATTTCCAAGTAATTGTGTTGATGGCATTACTATTGTCTAGATCCATTCTTCCTACAAAACTATTTGATTTGTTCACTAACCTCTTGAATGAGCATGTGATCAAGAGGATCATCAGGGTGCAGGAATAATAAGCTTCAAGAAGTTAGGATTTGGAATAGGGTATGATCAGTAATTGTTTTAAGAAACCCTAGTTGGGTCATTCTCCAATAATAATCAATGTGATCACTAGAAGGATCTAAAATCTTGTCAGTCTATATGCATTTTCTATATGGTTAAGTGAGATCTGATTGTTTCCTTCTCTATTAAGATAAGTACCATGATCTTTGCTTTCTTTATTATTACATACCTTATTGACCAACATTTAGTTCTATTGAAGAAATGACCAGGAAAATGTTTGAAGAAGGAATTGATGGCTTTGGTAATTTTGGAAACATGTCTAAGGTTTTACAAGAGTTTCCTTCATATTCAAGGTCCTACCTTTCAGCCACACTAAGATATTGCAAGTTGCAGGGAGTACTTGAACTCAAATATACAATTATTGTGGTTATATTGGGTCTCGTTTACCATACAATAGTGTTATGGAAGTTTCCATATGATAGTTTACAAGTAATTATTGTAACAATGACTTGTTACAATAATCTGAATGAACATCTAAATATCTTGACTTTATGTTGAAGTATTTTGCAGACCTAGAATGGGTTGAAATAACAGTAAACGTAAGCGACAGTACCTTAGATATCACTTTAATATTGGCATGTTCCTTGAAGTCAAGTGATACAAGAGTATACCCTACAGGAAATGGCATATGGTAATAAATTTGGTAGTATGTACCTAGTGATGGTTGTCAGGCATCATGATCCTCATGAAAGTCACTTCAAGGTGGTTTCAATACAAGATGGTTACCCTTGATAAATGAAATTAATGCAGCCATGCTAAGGCCTGAAAGGCTCGCTCAAGGAATTGCAGAATGGCGTATGTCTCAAGTAACAGTGGATTATTATTGATTTGTCTCTCATATTCATTGATAGATCTACATCCCTCATCTATATCTCTCTACAATGATCAATGGAATGCCACATTGTTCAGTTGGTTAAGCCTATCTCAAGCATATTACATCATAGCACAGTGTGTCCCTACCTTGGGATCATAATCTTCGCTCATATGATCTGAGTGGTTAAACATATTAGTCTTATCATATATCCTTTTTTGTGGCTTTTATAATCCCTATATGGTCTTGCTTTGATATGATTTGATTCCCCAACATCATATATATATATATATATATATATATATATATATATATATAATTCTTCTACTATACACATTGTCCCCCAATTGGTCTATTTATGGAAGCCTAAAGACTATCTCAAATATATATTCTTATGATATATGGGATATGACAAAATCCTTTGGTCCATATAAGTTACTATGATTTAATAAAACTATCAAAGGATGGTAGTCTCATAATAGATAATATAACAGTGCAACATTGGTACAAGTTCAATGATAACATTTATACTAACAATATGATGAGATTGTTGATGGAAGTTGTTGTTTTATCAACATAACTTGTTCACAAACGAAGTTGTGAACAAGTCTTATATAAACTCTAGATAATATGATATGTATATATGGGAACATGATATGATTTAACTTTGTAATATGACTGTGTATACATGATAGGTTGATGTCTTGTTTAAAGATTAGTGAAGAAGCCTCTCAATCAAAGGGAGAGATCCATAATGATATCCCAACACCTGTTATTGCTTTGTGATGAATGATTAGAATTTCCATGATTGAAGAATAAAATAATGGAAATTTTATGTCATTGAGCTAATAGTTATTTGCTGAAAGGACCTATTTATCCCTTTCGCCACCGAGATCCACCTCATAGAAGCATTTTTAGGACATCTGAATTGGATTAATGAATTACTATTATTGTTAGATCTTTGTATGAACTTCGAGTTAGACAAATTCTGGTCATACCTGGGACAAAGACATAATGTTGCTATATGAGACAAGATTAGGCTTGTAGTTGTTTCCTCCTTGTATAAAAGAAATGGAAAACAAATCACTTTCACTCCAGATAGTATGCTTTAGTAAGTTATGTGAACCAATATCAGATACAAACAATTTGGTTTCTTTTGTTGAAAGCAGTAGGGATTGATAGATATGACTCTTTCGAATGATCTGGCCTAATTGAGAACACTAAGCAGTGTGATTGCCCCCTTGATTGATCTCCCACGGCCTGGATTGGAGCTATAAGGCTCCTGGGGATGAGGCACGTCTGGCCAATAGGATGTTGAGAACTAGGACCTCCCCTAATCATAGTATGCCTCAGTTAGCATCCTGCCCATGTTACAGGGAAAAGTGTCTATTTAGAACTGCTCTATCCCACTAAGGTGTGACAGCTGCCTTAGAAACAAACAGAGAAAAACTGCTTTTGTATTTCCTTTATGAACTATAGATAGAGAGGAATAGAAAGAACCAACCAGTGTCTTGCGCTAATCCTTTCATCTAATCCCTGTCTTCTTTGATAGTCTCCAGCTACCTTCTCCCTTACTTGCCCAACTTCACAAAGTACCTGTAAGATCACAGAAGAAGAACACTATACAAAGACATGGATCTATATTCATAAACGACTTAGGATCAGATTTAAGTTAACCATACAAATGTAACAAGCATCAATGATACAAAAGCATGGAGGAAAACTCAAATAGCTTTTATTGATAAACAAGAAAAGATCCAGGAGGAGTTACAACCAGTGGTTCCTAGCCCAGCATCAACCTCCCAGCAAAGAAGCCCCTCTTCACCTCAAACAAAGCATAGATCACCCAAAAATCTGATGTTTGTCTCAAAAAACAAACAGAAATTCCTTACAATATGCAAAAGTCCAGCCTCCAACCTCTGGATCTCTGGGATGAGAGATCTATATATAGATATTTGCAGAGGTGTGAGTCAGCTTTGGGTTTTTGATTAGTGTCTTCTCTCTGATAGTTCTTGATGCCACTTGGAGATCTCATTGGTCTCTTACTCATCCTTGGGCGATTTTGAGAGGCAAGTGTCCCAGGAGAAGTTTCTGGAAGATTCCATTGTCTCTCCACCTCGCCGAATGACACTGCCATTTGTCATTTCTCGCCCATCGCACCCCACAGAAGGGACTTTTGAAATGCAATGCACCCTCACAGTGTATTTAGGTGCAATGCAACACACCTAGCCAGTGGAGCAGCTGAAATGATCCTGTTTTGACTTATTCTGAGCAGTTTCTGGTGGAGAACTTCTGGGAGAAGCTGTAATCTGTTGACCTTGTTCCTTTAGGGGTTAGAACAACACTTTTAGGGACTTAGGAGCCCTTGGTTTATGGACATTTCATGCTTGGAGTTGTAATGCACAAAAATGTCTATAATAGTTGCCCACTAAAGTATGAGGTCGTTAACCTTTTGGTGTCGGGTGAAATGCTTTATTATGAGGATCCGAAGTTCTTTCAATGCTGGGAGGAGACCTGTGATAACATACAATACAATACATTATCTTCATACTATTTTCATGATCTAGCTAAGGCGGGCATTCCCATGCTCAGCTTTATAAATTCATTTTCATGTACATAGGACAGACAATCGTCTGAGTGTAGACTGATGATTCTGGTAGAGCCATCATCCTTTTTAGTGGATGATTATCTGTGCAGCAATGATGTACATTTAATGTCTTTATTTTCCTGAATATATATCGCAGCCCGGATGGATGAAACTAGATTCGGGGTCTTTAATCTCATCCGATCTTCACTCGAAGTACAAGTCAATCCATGTGAGAAATGTTCTGAAGTCGAACATGGAAAGACATCACTTGATTACCAGTCAATGATGTAAACTGTTAACAAGCGTGAGAGGAATCACCGATAATGATAATGATCCTCAAGGTATTGTAGTACAATTCACGTGGTGTGAATAAAGTACTTGGCGTCGAACACAAGGCAAAATCTTTCGGTCGAAAGCCATTGATGTAAACCTGTCGCCGGAAGTGAGAAACTTGCCATTGAGGCATGCAAGCTTCAAAGTACTGAATGGGGTGTTCCTAGATCAACTTCTTGGATAATGAGCTTATGTCGACAAGAAGTGATCCGTCACAGGAGGGATTTAATGAATCCCACATCAATGACACGGAACGGAGAAAATGATTTTAATGGAGCTGAAAACTATCTGGTGATATAAGGTTCAGGGTGGCGGTCATGAAAGAATGGAGTATAATGTAAAGTAGTGGGTGAGACACAGGTGACTTCTCTGGATGACTTCTCTTGAACATATCGACGACACTGATGTGATGGCTTGGTATCATTAACCCCAAATGTGGATGGTATGGCGTGACCATGGTGATGTGACCGGTGAATGAAACAACCCAACCCGACTAGGACACGGAGTGGAAGTGTCATGTTCAAGAGCGACTTGCTACCAACAAAGTTTCTTTGAGTTTTCTTCCCAATTTTCCCCAGTCATTGCTGACCAGTACCTCTTTATTTTTGTCAAGCTTGAGGAGGATAACATATGCTTGTTCTATAATTTTCCCTTCGAGCAAACCCATCGCTATGTTTTAACGAGCCTAGCGATGGTGAAACTCGTTCTCGTCTATAGACAAGTTTGTCGCTATTAATCTTTTTAACGAGTTTAACGACAAAGATAATTCGGTCCTTTTCAATTTTAGAGAGTCTGAAAAGGAACGTAAAGGAAACTCCAAAATTCCTTTTTCGTCATCTAATCCCTTAAGTCCGAAAAAGTATAAAACAATACAGAAGGGATGAATTTTCTATACTTTTAACGAGCCGAATAAAATAAGCACTCGATCTTTTTGTGTAATAATCCCTCAGGTCCAAAAAGATTAAAATCTAGAGGAGGGATAGCACTTCCTGTCCCTTTAACGAGCTGGAAGGCCAAGGACTCGGCAATCTTTTCATATTTTACGAGTCAATTGAAAAGAGCTTAAAGGAGACTCGTCTTTTGAGGAACAAGTGATAACACGGGTAGCAGCTGATTCCAGGTAAGGTTTGGAATTTTCCAATCACGACAGTGTCACAAGGATGGCTAGTGAGATCACTCTTCGCAGCTGTTACTCAAAATGGGTAAACAATCAAATGGAGGTGAATGATCGGCCAATGAAAAAGTGGAGGTGACGGTGCAAACACGACCAAGGGTTTAATGGCTGAAGTACTACATTCACGATGGTTATTTACTGGGGAATAGTTCATTTTTTAACGAGCTTAAACGCAGGTAGAAACATTTGCTCATGTCTTATGTTTATTTTTTAACGAGCTTGAACTATGTGCTAAAACTGCTCGATTCGGGTTTATTTTTTAATGAGCTTGAACCTTGCGGTAACATTGCTCGATGCGGGTTTATTTTTTAACGAGCTTGAACCCTGCCGTAACACTACTCGTGATAAGTTTGCATGCCCCCAACATAATAATGAAAATCGAAGTGCATGCCCCCCAAGCTTCATTGCATTCAACTTGGTGGTTGGAATGAAGGTTTACCTTTGAGATTTGGAAAGGGGATTTGTTTCATTTTTTAATGAGGTTGACACCGTAAAAGAACTATCCTCATGACTCCTTGTTTCATTTTTTAACGAGGTCGACACGAGATAAGAACCATCCTCGAAATCCACCATATTTACAGTATTTGATAGAAAATCAAAAACTGAAGGATAATTAAGGTCACTGGAACTATCTTCCTTACAATTCGGAAGATGGGAGCGATGGTGGTAATCTTCCCATGGTGCCTCCTCTATCATCATTGATTGAATGATTCCTTCGTCTGTAGAATGTACATGCGACCAAGGATCTGAAAAGGTGCCATATTCCTTAGACCTATCTATCCAAACACTCGATGAGCGCTGATTTGGGTTTGCACCCCAGGCAAAGAAAATTGATTGCTACAATATTTCTATTAGGGCGATGATCCATGCTGACAAAATGTTTAGGAATCTTCCGAATCCATTAGATATAGAAGACTTCATATTGTAGGTTTCCACTATGGCCACTTCCGCCAGATTACTTGGAGGTGGTAGGGCAAAAGTACCCATTAAGGCAGGGTCTTTTAGGAGACCTACTCTAATATTTTGAAGCGAATGATTGCTTCCATGGATCATTGGAATGCTTCCCGTAACTTGTGAACTGTTGGGGAGAAATGTTTGTTGGTCGACGATTGTAATTTTTCCTTGAAAGGGAAATGCAATCTTCCTGAAGTAGGTCGACACAACTGTTGCCATGGCATATATCCAGGGCCTTCCCAGTAGGATGTTGTAATCGAGGTTTCCGTCTATTACTTCAACATCAATTTCTACTGTTTTGCCCCCTAGTTCAACTTGCAAGTTACTTAAAATCACGTATGGAGTGTATGATCGTCCATCAAATGCTTTTAACATTGTTGACGATCGCGACAAGGGTGGTGAGCCTAAATTTTTCCAGCAACTCATCAACATAATACATGTAGATGCCCCCTCATCAATAATTGTTCGATGAACAGTTTTGTTGAGGGATTTCACTTGAATAAGGAAAGCTAGTTGAGCTGGTAACTGAGGATCGTATCCTTTATGATTGAAGGATACAAGATTGGAATCCTTTGGGTCTATCCCACCAATGGCTGATAATAAAGCTTGCTTTTGGGATGGGCAATTTTGCGGTACATCAAGTGTCGACATAGCGGACGGCGATTGGGCCAGGTCCTCTACTATATTATAATTCTGTGCTACTTTGGCACGAGGATTAAATGTCGATTTGTGTACTACTCCCTTTGGCGGCTTTATCATTGGTTCAGGAATGATGGGTGGCACCACTTCGGTCAAAGTTGTTGTCGAACTACTAGGTTGTTCATTAGCCTTGTTATTCGACAGCTGTGGATTCCCATAATCTTTATTCCTTGTCAAAGCATCATTTTGATGCTTTGAGATAGACAACATAAGCACTTGGGATCGAGAAGAATTTTGATTAGCAACCACTTTGGTTCCCGAGTTTGGAAATGGATCAGTCAATACTGCTGAGGTTTTTGAACTCTTAAAGAGTTTCTTAATTTCAGCTTTATGTGGACAATCTCTCGTCCGATGATCCTCATCGCATATATGACACCCTGCAGGGGGTTTGCCCAGAAGGGTTGGCAAAAGATCTTTCAGGAGATGACTCATCCTGCTTCTTTTTTCTCCCTTTCTTTTTCTTCTTGCCCCCTGGTTGCTTCAGTTGTTTTCCCTTGTCGGTCAACACGGAATTTACTTCCGCGGCAAGAAGTTCCCCATTTGCATTTTGACTAGAAATCTTACGGGCCTTTTTAGATGTAGCCTTCGTCGATCTCGTGTCTGTTGCGCCAATCATGCCATCGCCGGCATGAGAGTCATTGTTTGATTTAGGAGGAGGAGGAACTGAGAATTCCGGTCTAGGGGCGTCAGGTATTTTATCATAGAGCGTGCCGGACTGAGTGTAAATCAAGTCCAAATATTGCGCACGAGCGATAACTTGCTCTTCTGTGACGACTCCCCCTTTTGCCACATCTTCCGTGATGGAAGGCAGTAATGACTTAATAAACCATTCAGCTAAAAGTTGATCGGGAACATACATTTTCACCATTCTACGACGACGTCGCCATTCATGTATATGATCAGATACGTGAGTGGACGTCGTTTGTTTGAAGTTGGTAAGAAGTTCGGTTCCCGTTTCGTACCTTATCAGTAACTGAAAATGGGTTAAAAAGGTTGTGGCTAGGGTACTGAAGTTGTCAAATGAAGCTCTAGGCAATTCGATATACCATTTTGCTGCTGGACCAGTTAACGTCCTCTGAAAAAGGCGAAGCCTAATCGAATCATCGTTTAGGGTGTTTGATGAACACCACAGATGAAATTTCATCACATGATTCGACGGATCTTCACCCGGATTTCCATTAAATTTAGGAATATCTGACGGAAGTTTATGCGGAATCACTGGCCACCAAGGGGCATAAGTAATTGGATCATTCGTCAATCGGTTTAGATCTGGTAATTCTAGAGTTGCTACAAAGGGCAACTGTTGATTCAGGTGAGGTGAAGCATACCCAGGATAAGATGGAATCGCCTGAGCAATGGGTCTTTGCATACCAGCATAATGTATTTGATGCTGGCAACTTTGACAAGGTTGATGGGCATAACCATTATAATATGGTTGTTGATAACTGCTTTGGAAATGCGGTTGCCCATTACTTACAAAGACTTGTTTCTCAGGTCCTTGATATGATTGCTGGAATGGCGGTTGTTGAGATTGAACCAGCCCTGGTTGTTGGACCATTTGTTGTTGTCCAATACTGGATGATTGACCAAGATGAGGAGTCATAGTACTTGTTTGAGCCTGAGTTGCTCCAGATAAGGAGGCACTAACCTGAGGTTGTGATTGAGTCGTTGAGACAAGAGGCTGTTGTATTGCAACCTGAGAAACTTGGGGTTGACATACAACAGGTAACGCTTGTACTTGCGATGTAGTCACCATAGCAGGTATAGTGGGAATATTCGACACAGGGTGGACTGGTTGCATTGAATATACAACCCTTGGTTGCTGAGGCAGTATTGGTACCCAACCGCTGGATGTAATTCTAGTTTGACCTGAACTTTGTTGTAAACTCCCATATGGTTGTTCTCCGGGAGGGAACAATGAAAAGGCATACTGCCCTCCATATGGTGGAAATCTAGTACTTAAAGGGTAGATTGGCCTTTGAAGACACATTGGATCAACTTGTTGAGTTTCAACATAAGAAATACCAGATGATAATCCGGATGAAGAAATAGGAACTGACCATGTCGTCGAAACAGTCCCCGATTGGACTCCGGCTTGTTGTTGATAACTTGCCGGGACAGTTGGTATACCATCGAACATCGTTGGAGTAGCAGCAGGAGGCTCTGCCACTGCTGCATCGGATGACACAGTCCTGGATGTTGATGGTTGTTCAGACATATCTAGTCTATCCAAAAGATTTCCTAGCGATTCTACAAGAACTTGTGATGAAGGGAGACTAACTTCGAAGATCAACGAGGGAAAGGTGATGATTATTCCATTTAAAATAAATTTTAGACACTTTGACACAAATTGTTTTTTCAATTTTTAAGAGTCAAGAAAAAACAAAAGATGACTCTAGTCTCCTTCGATTTTTAATGAGCCTGAAGTGACAAGTGCTCATATGGACCTTTTCCGTTAAGGAGTCTGAAAAGGAACGAAAGGGACTGCTCTGGAGATCTAGGTAGAGGGAGTACCAAACCAATCGCAAAACTGTAGAATACTTTTTAGAGTATGACAGTCAATCTTCCCGAATGTTGTGTTCAGTGCATTGCGTTCGATAGGGCGGCAGACACGGCTTCGTATGGATAAAGGATTTAAGCCTATAGGGGTCTCCCAAAATATACTCGATGGTACGTGGGAGCACAAGTCCGTACTGGCACTTATCGTCTCAAAGTGGAGGAATCACCCAACCATCAGTGAGGACAACAGTTACCAGGCTTTACGACGCCTAAATGTTGTGCGTTAAGTTCCAAAGCGTTGTTAGATTCATTGAATTTATTTTAAGTTGATCTTGCTTATGAAGTTTTCCTTTTGGGTTCACCACGAGATGTAGATGTAATTCCTAAAATGAAATCTAAAGATGATAAACAAACTTTTATCTCTTTTCTGCAATGAAAATCCTAGCTACAAGGGGAAAAGAAAGACACAATCTTTTCACAAAGAGCAAAGAGCACACTGTAAATGCACTTTCCTAAATCAAGCCAAACAGACTGTCTATATGCAAATGCACATGCATGTATTTGTTTTCGACTTTCATAGTATTAATGTTAAAAAGAAAGTTGATGTACAAATCTGAATTTCTTTTCAGGCGACAAATATAAACAAGCTCTTTTTCGAAATCAAAAACAGAGATGATTGCTACACCTTATGATTTTGAAATGAACACTCGTTCTTGACACTAGAAAATTACAAATTCAGACCAAAGGCAATAGTAACAGGATAATCGACCATCAACATCAATCAAACTTTCTCCTATGATCGAAATCGAGACTTGCGACAGATTCAAATCAAAGGACGACAATACGACTATTCTACTTTTGCAATGGAAAATTGTAAACGACTCAACAAACACACAAAAACATCTACAGTTCTTTTGTAAAAAGGAGGCGGAATAACAGCAAGGAAAAGAGGTTTCAAATAGACATATACTGATCACAGGCAGCAAAATTCAGGGATAGAACTGGAAAGAATCAAGCACAAGAACCACAGCTGCACAGAGCTAGTCTGATCAGCGCACCTGTAACACAGAGAATCTGAAATGCAGCGCAGGTTGCCCCTTCGAGAAGTGCGCTGAAATTCAGGATTTCTAAACAGTACCTGCGCTGGGCCAGAAACGAGACTCTGTCCGGGTTCTGGGTCACAGTTTGCAGTTCAGTCTTTGGTTTTTGGCCGAGTAAAAAGCAATCAGTAATTCAACAATCAGGGGTAGATCTAAGGAGGATCTAAGAGCTATCACAGGGGCAATCAGATAGTTTGTGAATCAGTTGTTTAAATAATAAACATATCCAAAGAATGGATTGAAGCAGCAGATGTATACTTTGCATTTGTTATGGAAAATGCAGTTCGAATGCCACTTATAAGTTTATGAAACAAACAAACAAAGAATGATAAACAAACAAACTAATTAGTTCCCCAGTGGAGTTGCCATTTTGTTACAGGGAAAAGTGTCTATTTAGAACTGCTCTATCCCACTAAGGTGTGACAGTTGCCTTAGAAACAAACAGAGAAAAACTACTTTTGTATTTCCTTTATGAACTATAGATAGAGAGGAATAGAAAGAACCAACCTGTGTCTTGCGCTAATCCTTTGATCCAATCCCTCTCTTCTTTGATAGTCGCCAGCTACCTGCTCCCTTACTTGCCCAACTTCACAAAGTACCTGTAAGATCACAGAAGAAGAACACTATACAAAGACATGGATCTATATTCATAAACAACTTAGGATCAGATTTAAGTTAACCATACAAATGTAACAAGCATCAATGATACAAAAGCATGGAGGAAAACTCAAATAGCTTTTATTGATAAACAAGAAAAGATCCAGGAGGAGTTACAACCAGTGGTTCCTGACCCAGCATCAACCTCCCAGCAAAGAAGCCCCTCTTCACCTCAAACAAAGCATAGATCACCCAACAATCTGATGTTTGTCTCAAAAAACCAACAACAATTCCTTACAATATGCAAAAGTCCAACCTCCAACCTCTGGATCTCTGGGATGAGAGATATATATATAGATATTTGCAGAGGTGTGAGTCAGCTCTGGGTTTTTGATTAGTGTCTTCTCTCTTATATTTCTTGATGCCACTTGGAGATCTCATTGATCTCTTACTCATCCTTGGGTGATTTTGAGAGGCAAGTGTCCCAGGAGAAGTTTCTGGAAGATTCCATTGTCTATCCACCTCACAGAATGGCATTTCCATTTGTCATTTCTCGCCCATCGCACCCCACAAAAGGGACTTTTGAAATGCAACGCACCGTCACAGTGTATTTAGGTGCAATGCAACGCACCTAGCTAGTGGAGCAGCTGAAATGATCCTGTTTTGACTTATTCTGAGCAGTTTCTGGTGGAGAACTTCTGGGAGAAGCTGTAATCTGTTGACCTTGTTCCTTTAGGGGTTAGAACAACACTTTTAGGGATTTAGGAGCCCTTGGTTTATGGACATTTCATGCTTGGAGTTGTAAGGCACAAAAATGTCTATAACAGCCCACTTTGTGGGATAACCTCTACCATTTGGCCAATGGATTGAGGGATTTGGGATAGAGTGTGATCCTTGCCCCTTGCAGTAGGGGGATCTCTTCCAAGTTGGTGGATGTATGTGTTTTACCATTTGACTCTTTATGGTTAAGATGGATTATCAGGGACAATTGGGTAGAGTGTGATCCCTACATTTATCTCACCTATTTTCAGGGACTTTGGGATAGAGTGCAATCCTTGTGCTTGCGTAGGTTTGATCTCTCCCATTACCTATAGATTTTGGGTGTTAGAATTGGCTCCCTAATGATGAAATTCTTGGGTTGTAGCATTAGGCTCCCTAGTGGTTTATATTTCAAATTGAGATGGATTCCCAGATGTGGTTCCAAGTTGAGGAAAGCTCCCTAAAGTTGTTCTAGATTGATATAAGCTCTCAGATGTTGTTGTGGGTTGAGCCAGGCTCCCTTATGATGTCATATCATTCTTTTCCAAATTTGATATTATTCAATAGTTGTATATGAGCATAAATGAGCCATGACAAGATATGACTAGATGATGATTATGAGACCCGGATCTCCCCTAGTTAGAGCATGCCCCAGTTAGCATCATCCCCACTCTATGGGATAACCTCTCCCATATGGCCAAAATATTGAGGGACTTGGGATAGAGTGTCATCCATACCCCTTGTAGTAGGTGGATCTTGCCCAAACTAGTGGATGCATGTGTTTTACCATCTGACTCTTTAGGGTTAAGATGGATGATCAGGGACAATACAGTAGAGTGTGATCCTTATGTTGAGCTCACCTATTGTTAGGGACTTTGGTATAGAGTTTGATACATGTGCTTGGGGTAGGTTTGATCTCATCCATTCTCTGTAGATTTTGGGTGGTAGCATTGGCTCCTGCTGACGAAATTCTTGGGTAGTAGCATTGGGCTCCCTGTTGGTTGATATTTTAGATTGAGATGGACTCCCTAATGTGGTTCTAGGTTGAGAAAATATCCCTAATGTTGTTTTGGATTGAGCTAAGCTCTCTGATTTTGTTGTGGGTTGAGCTAGGGTCCGCTATGATGTCAGATCATTCTTTTCCAAATTCGAGATTGTTCAATAGTTGCATGTGAGAAGAAAGGAGCCAGGACAAGATATGACTAGATGATGATGATGATTCTCATATTGATTATTAGATATAGGATGAAATCCAAATTATTCCCTATAATGATGATATGGGTTGAGGGATACTCCCGTATAATGATTATTCTTCTTCTTCTATTTGATTGAGATTTTTTAGTTGATGATTGAAGGAGATTGAGATTCAGATATGACTTAAAGGAAATTCCTCCCTAACTGAGAGGGAGTGTTGAAAAGTAGGAAAACTATGCCATGAATTCCCCATAGAAACCCTTGTGCCCCAAAACAATATTTAAATCAGTTAGAAAGGAATTTAATTGGTCCTATCAATTGGTGCAAATATATTCCTCGAGAAAATAATTATGAAAGAAAATGATTCGAATTTAAAATTATTAAATTTCCTGCCGAAAATTTCAAATTCATCTTCAAATGTTCAAGTTGGCCCATCCAAGGGTTGTTACCCCTTAACCCATAGAAAAAAACTATAAACAGGCCATCGAGTTAATCTATTCGGCAAGAAAAAATTGCTATGATATTTTTGGTCTTCACTTCGATGATACAAGGTCTCGGCACAGGGTCTTGGTTTCTTGTCTTCTCTTGGCACTTATGTCTCAATGTCTCTAATTTTTGTATTTGACACAAGATGGAAAATCTCTATTTTGAAGCTCACATTCATAGGATATCCCTTGTATAGTCTCTGATACAAGGCTCACATGGTAAGTCTCTATTTTGAGGCTTGCATGGCCAGGTATCGATATCCCTCGCATGGTATAACATCTCTAACACACATGGCATAGTATATCTCTCTCTCTCATAGTATGGCGTCACTATGATTCTCGCACTATACTCAAACACTCATATTCCTCGGCCCAATTATATTGTTTTAACTTATACAACTCACATCTTGCAGTCTCAGCAAATTTTATTTATGGTTAAGTAGTCCTTCTCTCTATCACAGTAGTCTTGTCATCCTCATTATGGTATCTATGTGTACACTCTATGGTAGCTCTGTAGCATCTCTACAATTCACTCTATGAAAACACGATTGTATTTCATTTGAGTTGGCATCACATTGTATGCATTTCTATCAGCATCTTGATGACACTCCTACATTGTATTTTGCATATAGTTATTTTTCTTAGCTACAGTTAATCAGTATAATCTGTGTAGTCGTGTTCGATCTTAATTATGTTTGGCACTTCAATCTCATTTGTATTCACAACTATATTTGGCACTTGGATCTCAGCTATGTTTGACACGTAAATCTCAATTGTATTCACAATTATCATAGTTGTGTTTGGTAGCGGGCATCATTTACAATATATGGCACTATTGTTGTATGGCATCATAGAAACCCTAATAATTATATATGAAGAAATTGGAAAATTCTTGCTTGACTCACAATATTGATATTTTCACTCTCACAATATCTTGATATCTTTAGAGTACAGGAGTAGTATTGGGATCTACTTGTTGTGGTCCCAATCTTAATATGACATGTTATTAATGAAAACATTACATGGAAGTTCTGTCAATATGACTTGTTCACAAGAAAATCTGTGAACAAGTCAAATATGGGCCCTAGGTAATTTGGTTATTAGGACTATGTCTCATGATATTGATACATTGTATCACAGTTGAACTATCGATGAAATCTAATAGAAGAAGAAAGAATTATTGTTTTCCCCCTTGTGGGGTTTTTCCCTAGCCTCTCACCAATCCTAGTGTCTCAATGTTTGTGCTTTTCTTCTAATGTTCCTTTTTATTTCCTCTGCATTGTTTATAATGTTGTTCTTTCTATTAAATTCAATATGCAGTTAACAAAGTTATGGGGTGTATGAATATGTAAATGATGTAAATGCAATTATCATAGTAAAGAACAATTCCACTGTCAGTAAAATTAACATGGCATTGGAGTTGGGCTAGAATAAAAGTCAATAAATATCATCCCAAATGACACCCTAGAGGAAAACGTAGAGTGAAAATACCTAAAAGAAAGCTAGGGTTTGAAGGAAATCCTAGAGAAATCTTGATCTTTTAGACTAGGTTAGGGTTTCAAGAGATAGCTTGTGTAGGGTTTGATAGAAACCCTAGGAGTAACCTTTGATGTAAGGAATGGCATGAGAAGGAATCAAGAAGCAATCCTAGAGCTATTTATATAATTTATAGAAACCCTAGGAGAGGGTATAATCAAGATCAGTAATTTGATGATCAGTTCTTGGCTACTGATGAAATCAAAATACAGGATAGAGTTGACATGTAATCACTAGTAGTGTTATATGAAGGCAGGACCAAGAGGGAGTAGATAGCTTCCTACAACTGGAAAGAAATTAATTCAAATTAATTATGTTGATGACATTACTCTTGTCGAGATTTATTCTTCCTACAAAAATATTTCATTTGTTCACTAACCTCTTGAATGATCATGTGATCAAGAGGATCATCAGGCTGTAGGAAGAATAAACTTCAAGAAGTTAGGATTCATAATAGGGTATTATCATTAATTGTTTTAATAATTTCCCTAGTTGGTTCTTTCTCCAATAAGAATCAATGTGATCACTGGAAGGATCTGAAATATTGTCAATCCATATGAATTTGTTAAATGGTTAAGTGAGATCCAATTGCTTCCTTCTCTATTAATATAAGTACCATAATATTTGTTCTTTTGATTATTATATACATTATTGACTAAGATTTATTTCTATTGAAGAAATGTCCAGGAAAATGTTTGAAGAGGGAGCTGATGGCTTTGGTAATTTTGGGAACCTATCTAAGTTTTTACAAGAGTTACCTTATGATTCAAGGTCCTACCTTTCAGCCACACTAAGATATTGCAAGTTGCGGGGAGTACTTAAAATCAAATATACAATTATTGTGGTTATATTGGGTCTGATTTACTATACAATATTTCTATGGAATTTTCCATATGATAGCTTATAAGTAATTCTTGTAAAAATGAATTGTTACAATAATCCATATGAACATCTAAACATATTGACTTTACATTGATGTATTTTTTTTTATATCTAGAATGGGTTGTCATAATAGTAAACTTAAGTGATAGTACCTTAGACATCACTTTAATATTGGCATGTGCCTTGAAGTCAAGTGATACAAGAGTATACCCTACATGAAATGGCATATGGTAATAACGTTGGCAGTATGTACCTAGTGATGGTTGTCCTGCATCATGACCCTCGTGAAAGTCACTTCAAGACGGTCTCATTACAAGAAGGGTACCCTTGATAGATGAAATTATTGCAGCTATGCTAAGGCCTGAAACATTGATTTTGATCAATTGAGTCTATTGACCTTTAAAAATCACTCAAGACATTGCAGAATGGCTTATGTCTCAAGTAAAGGTGGCTTAGCCTTGATTTGTCTCTCATATTCATTGATAGATTTGCATCTCTCATCTAGTTCTCTCTACAGTGATAGGTGGAATGACACATTGTTCGGTTTCTTAAGCCTATCTCAAGCATATTACATCATAACACAGTGTGTCTCTATCTTGACATCATAATCTTGGCTCATATGATCTTAATGGTTCAACATATTAGTCTTATCGTACATCTTTTTTTGTGGCTTGTTTAATCCCTATATGGTCTTGCTTTGATATGATTTGATGCTTCTACCACCCTTCAAACAAATAAAATATTTTTAACATTCTTAATAAATACCAACATCACCAGTAATAGATAATAGGAGGCCATCAAATCCAAATTATAAAATTCTAAAATACAACACCCATCTCATATCTATATGTGTGTGTGTGTGTGTGTGTAACCTCCCCAAAAAGCATGCAAAAAAGTGCAAAGAAACATCCATATTAAATGCATACCTTGTGCTCCATCTCTAAAGGCCTTGAAAACATGTAGTGGAGTTTTCATTTTAAATTATCCCGCCACTAGACTAGTGGATTTTTCCATGAACATGAGATAAAATGAAGCTCTTCCCTTGAAGAGCTCGACTACAAAATCAAATGATGCCCATATGCCCTTTGACTATCTGAAGAGTATCGAGGCCTCGGGTCCATTCTAAAATTCCCTTGTCATCGCATTACACCAACCTCAATTGCCTAGTTGGGCTAGTTGAACCCGCGACTGTAGAAGTGGAAGGAATTGTGGGACTTGCAAGAGAGAGATCGGATTCCTTTTTCTTACCGGAAATTATGGGTGTTCATAACCCCATCATATGTGTCATAATTTTTGTTGAGTACACAGAGAAGGAGTTGACACACCTTCTCTGCTAGGCTTTGCGATCAAACATGATACTCATGTAGTATAGTGAAGATAGAACCAAGATTTTCATATTTTCAGTTGTTAGTGTTGATCCAAAGGAATACACAGTTTCCTAATCATGAGGTAGATCAAAACTATAACCGCATAAACAAAGGGTTTGAAAGTAGGTGATAGGAGGGAAAAAAATGTCTACCGCGATGAATTGGATCAAAGATGTGAAGGTTTCAAAAAAGTGAGATAGTTCATTAAAAAATTAAGATAAAGCGATTTTTTCCTTTTTAATTAATGGGATATAAACTTTTTTTCAATTTAAAAATAGTAGTTATAGAGTTTATTAGTCTAATATTTTAACCTATTAAAACTAGCAATTATATCAAAAGGTGCAAATGAAAGTTGAAAACAGTAAAGGGAGGAGATATTGTAAGTGAAAATAATGCATATATCACCTCTAATCTTCGCCTTTTCACCATTAGAAGCAACCATATATCACCTTTACTTGTGTTTTCTTCAACTATTTTTTTTCACACATGTCTCCTTCATGCCGGAGAGACCTACATACTATTTTTCATGCATGACATTTTTCTCTTTTCCCATCTAGATAAAATAATAAAAAACCTCTGGATGGTTAAATTTTCAATCTCTATTCTATAGAGGGTAGTTGGTACACCATCTCTAAAAGTGACATCAATATGTTAAAGTGAACCCGCTCAATAAACATATGGATCCATGTGGATTGTGGGCCTACCCTAATTTTTTCTTACTTATTTCTCCCAACATGGCTTGTTTGAGTAGTAATGAGGAAAATTGTCTCGATCATGATATACCTCACCATAGAGTTCTCTTTTCATAGGTTTCCATAGGTACTATGGATGAATAAGCTATGGATGCATGTGATAGAATGAAATTAATGTAAGATTCATTTGTATTTTTTTACTTTACATATATTAAAAATAATAATAATAATATTTGAAATTTTAATCTAAATAATAAAAGAGTGAACATATTTTATGCACCGAAATTGTGTGTGTCTAGTTTCTTTAACAATGTAATAGTACATATATAAATAAATAAGAGTTTGTTTTGAGATAGACATGTTATCTTCGTAGATTAAAAACTTGTTGAGGAAATTCCAATTATGCACTAACTGAAGAAAAAGAAAAAAAATTAAAAAAATAAATAAATAAAATAAAATGAAAAAAAAGAAATTGACCAAAATATTTCATCAAGCCATGATCCAACAACCTCCTAAAAACACATAATAAGAATACACATGTTGAGACCAACTCTACATCACAATTATCAACACATTAACAAACCAAAACCTTTTCATGTATGACCATAAGCATCACATAATATTCTATATAATAGTTAGGAGTTAATAATCGCAACTTTCACCATTAGTGAGTTGGACATGTCTTTATCTTTGTTAAGTAAGTCTTCATCATCATCTTGAATTGATTCAAGGCATCATAAACACTCTTGATCAATAAAATATATATATTATCTAAATCGACATTTTCGTCTCATTTCTCGATCACGTAGACATTGCCAAATTGTTAGCATCCACATAAGGGAGTGGCAATCCACCAAAATACATGGGTGCCTAACTATTGCAACTACTAACCCACTAAGATCTCCTTCGAGTACATGGTTCATTCATATTCTCAATGAACTCCACCTAAATGTATAGGAAACTTCAGGTTTTTAGACCTATCACGCCCCATAGAGTGTACGACCAACATAATCCACTCATAGATAATTTAACTAACACATGGCCCATACTCTATCAGAGGTTGTGTACTATATTAAAAAAGTTATCCTGATCATCAACAACACATGGATAATGGGTATGCCTTCTTACAAGAGTCATACAATGATATTCCTTTTACATAATACATAGATAGATAAGGTTACATACTATTTACATGCTCCATATCATGCAGGCAATAAGTACACACTTTTATAATGTTGCATGTTATTACACTACTCCTCCCAAGTACGAAATCTAGCTAAGGTCAAGCTCAAAACATCAAGGACCAATATACATAATCTACACACAACATGTTAGAATTCATCCAAGTATAAGATGAGACTCATCTTTCCACATGGTCTTGGTTTTGATTCAATATAATAAAAGGTGTACCTTGTTTATCCATCTCCAACCAATCTCCATTGCTACCACAAGGAATATCATTGCCATGCTTTTGGATGAAATTCCAAAAAATATCTATTATGTCTACAACATCATTATGTCCTCCATGTTGAAAACTCATAATTCCAACTAAGAAATATCTACCATTAACACTGGGAGTAAAAGAATATTACTTCAATTCATCTTTCACCACTATAATAACCAACCACTAGTTATTCATTGTAGAAACATTCTAGCATCTCTACAACAAATTCTTCATATATGCTCCTCCATTATGATTTACTTATAGGATTGTCATCTCAAACAACATACAAATTGGAGACCAATCAAACATTTTGGCCAAACATTGGGACCACACAAAATAATCAGGAACTTATTGTACTATAGGGTCTAACATCAACCTAACTATAAACATTGAACAATAGCACATTTTATGAACATACTTCCATCTATCAAGACACTTATGTACCCAAATAATGTTCCCACTATTTCTCTAGGAAAATGTTATAGAGATAGAATGCATCCAAATTGGTCTTGCACTCTATACCTACTAATCTAAGGACTTATGATACCACATTCATTAAACAACCTTTAATCAATGAACAACTAGAGGAAATACATCCTCTTCTTATATTTTCCTTTTAGCTACAACATGCCATAACAAGAAAACCCAAAAATGCCCTTTACATCAAAAAATGTTTCATTTCAAGGCTACAATAATCAACAAAAGATAATGGTACATGTGACTAAAGAATTTTCCCTACATATTTCTCTAGGGTCATGAACATACTTGGTATCTTCATATACATCTTCAAATTATGGATTCAACATTCATCTTGGATATTCATATGTTTCCTTTTATTTGTTAGAATCATGAACTTTAGCAAAATGGTGGTGCTCGCATATTGGGTTAACTAAGCTCAATACACTTTTTAAGTTTTGACTTCAAGACATTTTTATCATCACCATCAAAGTTATACATCAACATGTACAAATGGAATTTGATCTATGGATCTAATCATGCTATAAAAAATGCATAAGACTTTCCTACAATACCTTTTTTCCTATCAAGCTAACCATGGCCAATTATTAGCTGCAATGGAAAGTAAATTTGGTTTTTGCTTGAAGTCACTTACCCAAGGGATGTGACTTCTAGGACTCATTGAAGAATTTGGTATCTACCACATGACCCTAGCCACACAAACTTATAATTGCTTTAAATAATAGATATACAGGGAGTGCATGTTCTTTTGTATTCCAATCTTTCCCCAAATCCAAAATGAAACTCACAATAGAAGATAAAGAAACAAATGAAGAGAGAGTACCTGAGGGCAGCATCGTTGAGTAGTGGCTAAGTGGAGTTGTGGTTGATAATATCTATGTGATATGGAAGCCCCATCAATGATCATAGAAACAGTCATAGTGATGTTTAGAGTCAGAGTCGTCAAGATAGTAGGGGTAGTTGAGATAGTTACAAAAAGGATGGGAGTAGTCGTCACCATTGGGACAAAACCTTTCTCTTTCACCTTGGGAGACGAGGGATTGTACATTCCAGGGCATGTCAGGGAGTAGTAGGGTGTGCTAGGGAGTGTTAAAGCATGCCAGGGAATGTAGGGGTTGCTAACACATGCCACATAGTTCCAAGGGATTGTTAGACATGCAAGGTGTTATGGCATTCCAAGATGTAAACCATGTTTCTCAGTTGTTTTATGGCCATGGTTGGACGTGATCCTTGACTTGCAACCTTGTAACTTGTTAAGTGGGATAAGTTGAAATTGTACATGAGTAGCCTCAGATGAGTTATAGTCATTTGTTACATGAACAAGTCACAGTATAGTTATAGTAAATGTAACTTGGTCAAGTTGTTGCAGTCGAGGAAGGACTTTTTTAGGTTCCCAAGTCCCAAAAAAAGCAAGGGTAGATGTGAGGGCATGAAAATCCATGCTAACACATGCCAGATAGTGTCAATGCATACCAAGGAGTGTTAGGAAGTGTCAGGGAATCACAAGGTAGAACTAGGTCAAAATTCATTGAAATGAATGAATAAGAGTGTGTGTCAACGAGTGTCAGTGAATTCTAGGTGTCCCAAGGACGAAGTGTGCTAGGATATGTTCTTAATAGGACTTGCATGAGGCAAGCCAATGGTTGTGATAAGGGGCTAGAGAAATTAGTTTCAAACAAAGGGGGACTTTGGGTTGGGCACAACGTTATTTTTCCAATGCCTTGGTTGGATTCCCAAGCAGCAAAAAAAAGTAAGGTTATCTATGAGGGCATGACAACTACAGAGTGCCAAGGTTGCCATGGAAGGCTGGGAAGTAGTAACACAAGCTAGATAGTTCCAAGGCATGTTAGGCATGCCAAGACATGCTAAGTGCTAAGGCCTACCAATATGTTCCAAGTGCCAGGGTGTGGTGTGAACACATGCTAGGGAGAGTTAGGGCCACATGTCAGCGAAACACAAGAGAGCACTATTGGGTGCAGGAATTGCGTTTTAAGCAAACTCCTCAACACTTAATTGTCAACACGGGGAATTCATAAACTTAGAGATGAAGCACAGGGAATGCCAAAGATGGTATGAGTATTTCTAATGTCAATCCCTACTTTCTTTAAAGAAAATATTGTAGGATCAAACTAAATAAAGAAAAAGGAAACTTGAACCATCAAAGTAATCTAGACTGGAACAGGGAAGAATGCATTTGCAAAAGATATTTAAAAACAAAGGAGAAATCACTCTAGCTAACTATTAACTACTGAGTATGTGTTTTTCTTTAGCAGAGACACTTTAGCAGTCTCAACAGATGGGCCCTTCAAACCTGCTTATATAGATATTTCCTTCTTACACTAGTGCAATCTACTTGCACTAGTGCAAGAACGGAAATTTATGCAGAGGGTATGAATAGTGTCTGTACTAAAAGTGTTTTCCTTCGTGCAAGGGCTTGAACGTTCTCAAGTTCAGAGCACTCAGATCCCGCGACAAGAAACTAGTTCTTGCACTAGATCAAAGCTTCTTACACTTAGTATTTAATTCTTGAAATAAGAGCTTAACTACTGCAAGTGCTGTGAAATCAAATTGCACACATAAAAATGAATGTTTATGATTTTAACAAAGTGTAGAAATAAAGAAACAATCAATATAATTTATCTTGTCATGAATCATTAATGAAAGCAAGAAAGTTGTTGGAAGTAAACTTAAAAAGGTTTGCTGCATCACACCATCATGCACTGGGGTAGGTTCATTTCTCCTACTTGGACCAGGCAAGAAAACCAAATCAAACAGAACTGCAGAAAGTGAATAGCACACCAACATGCACTAGTGCAGGGTTATTTCTCCTACTTAGATGAGGCAGGGAAAACCAAATCAAACAAACTGTAGGAAATGAATAGCACACTAACGTGCACCGGTGCAGGGATATTTCTCCTACTTGGACCAAGCAGGGATAGCCAAATCAATCAAAAGTGTAGGAAATGAATACCACATCAACGTGCACTGGTGCAAGGTTATTTCTCCTGCTTGGACCAAGTAGGGAAAACTAATCCAAGATCAGATGCAAGAAAATAAATTCTAACTACTTCACACTACGGATCCACTTTCACTCAAACAGGAATTCATGTGCTGTACATTAAACCACACTTGGCAGTAGAAAGATAAATTACAAGAACAAAAAATAGGGTAAACGTGCTGGGTTGGTTGGACCCTAGCCAACCAGCGTGTTTCCCTTTTAAATAGAAATGCTACTTAGCACATTATCAATTCATCAACTTCAAACAAAAATATGATTCATGAAAACACAAGGCGGAGCTCCCTTCTTGTTATTTCATAGAGGCAAATACATGTGTGATTACATAGTCCAGCCCAAATTTGGGTGATAACAACAATACATGCCTGTTACCACCTTCCTAGTTATATCTCTGTTCTATATAAACTTATCAAGAACTATCTTGTCCTATTTACATTCCTCATTATACAGGTCCTTGGCCGAAGGCGAAAAGGATTGTTTAACCGATTACATAACTGAAATGTAGAATTTAGCTTTCGGCCTTCAAAATTAGGCAGTTTAAGAAAAATTGCGGTAGCCAATGTCCAACTGTTTGTTCTTCATAAATCTGATCTCAGATACCTTTGTATTGCCTTGTTGTCATAGCTGGAGCTCAGCTACCTTCAGATCTAACCTTCTGTCGTGGTTGAAGCAGCACAAAACAAGGTGGTAATCAAGGAGGTCTGGATCTGCTACAAATATTCGTTGTGCTGGCACTAGTTCGAGATCCGATCCTGCACTAGGATTAGTGGTCACAGTAAGCACTTGACTATCAAACAACATTGGAGATATCGATAAGTTACAAGAGTGATTATAAGCAATAAATCACGTAATAAATAATTAATTAATGTTATTTAAGTTAAAAATATGAAATATAAAGTTCATGCGAAATATGTCATCATTCTTGGACTAGTGCAAGATGATGGTGTATAAGTGAGGTAAAACAATGGTAAATGGTTGTGATTTAGGAAGGGAAAAATGGTCGAAAGGGAGCAAATTAGGGGGCTAACAAGCACTAGTTTGAAATTGATGGAAATGAAGTGTCAATGAGTTCCAAGTGTGCTAAGGAGGGAGTGACAATATATGTTAGGAAATTCTAAGGCATGCTAGAGTGTTAGGGAAGCATACCAAGATGTGCCAAGTGCCAAGGTGGACCCATGTGTGTTGAGTGTTCACGAGTGTTAGGGAAACACAAGGGAGAACTAGGTCTAAATGCATGGAAATAAATTAATAAGAGTGTGTTAAAAGGATTGTCAGCGAGTTCCAGGTGTGATAAGGGGGGTGACATGGTATGTTAAACAGTACCAAGTCATGCTAGCATGCTAGAGTGGCATGCAGCCAAGATGTACGAGGTGTTAGGGTGTGCCAACACATGCTAAGGATTGTTAGGGACTGCTTAGGAAACACAAGGGATCACTAGGTGAAAATAATGCATGCAAATGAACAACTAAGAGTTCGTGACAGGAAGTGTCAGTGAGTTCCAGGTGTCATAAGGAGGGAGTGACAAGGTATGCTAGGCAGTGCTAAGGCATGTTAGAGGCAAAGGAAACATGCCAAGATGTGTCAGGTGCTAGGGTGTGCCAATTCATGCCATGGAGAGTTATGGAGTGCTAGGGAAAAACAAGGGAGAACTGTTTTCAAATGCATGGAAATGAATGAATAAGAGTGTGTGACAAGAATTGTCAGCAATTTCTAGGTGTTCGAAGGAGGGAGTCACAAGGTATGCTAGGTAGTGTCAAGGAATGATAAAGTGCCAGGGCGACATGCCAAGATGTACCAAGTCTCATGGTGTACTAATGTGTGTTAGGGAAGGTTAGGGAGTGCCATGGGAACACAAGGGAGAACCAATTCAAAATGCATGGAAATGAACGGATAAGAGTGTGTGATAGGGAGTGTCAGTGAGTTCCAATTGTGTTAAGGAGGGAATGAAAAGGTTTTATGCTAGGTCATGCCAAGGAATTCTAGAGTGCCAGTGAATGTTAGGGAGTGGTAGGGTGTGTTAGGGAGTGCCGGAACATGCCAAGGAATGCAAGGGATGCTAATATGCACCACGTAGTGCCAAGGGATTTTGTAGATTTTCCTGTAGATTCACGTCTCATGTAATGTACTAAAACATAAGACAATAATCTACTCTACTCTTTAAACAGTGGAAACCAAGAATCGATGAAAAAAATAATCAACAAGAGGAATATAATCAAAGACACATGACAAAAGTATTTCTCTGGGGAAATACATTGCTCAAAACCTCGAATATCTATTACATTAATAAAAAATCTGATTGCTAATACAAAGCTTGTCCTCACAAGAACAATTTCGCACAAGTATGATCAACTCTCTACCTCACAAGCCCGCACTGACCCAACACTTAACCAATTTATGATGCTTGTTGAGCCCCTATTTCGTTGCGCAATTCCTGTGAGAATCAAGCCATATTTAATGTGGGAAACCCTTCCTAAAAGTTGTGTAGTCCAAACTAGGTCCTCTTCCTAATTGCATGCATGATCTGTACAACTCGGATCACTCTACAACTGATAGTACATTGCCCATACACTCTAGTTGCAAATGGGTCTTTCTATGAACTGACATGCATGAGTTTCTCATGAGGGAATCTTCAATTAGCTGGAATAGCACCTAAGGATGCACTACTGAACAAACTCACTACTAGACCTCTACTAGTTCCACAAACAATTAGAACTAGTTTAACCGACCATAACTCAGTCAAACTAAGTTATCTAGTTACAAGTCAAATAAACTCATCCTAGACCGCTAAAATTTACAGAGAACATATACATGACTACAGAAAGACTTAAACCTTGAAATTCATACGCTATATAAGTTAATTTAACTTAATTAATTATTTATAAGTTTCTATGACAATAAAATTCTATTTTAATTCAAGGGCAAATTAAAATGGAATTTCTTGTTGCCACTTCTCAACACTCCCTCTCAACAAGAAATGGATTATCATCTACCCTGATCCTGTCTCTGTGAAACTCAAATTTAGTTCTTGGAAATTCCTTTGTCAAAATGTTAGCATCTTTCTCCTCTGTGGAAACGTACTCCAACAACATAATCTGCCTCAATACACAATCTCTAAGATGATGATATCAGATATCAATATGCTTGGACTGATCATGAAAACTAGATTTTCAGAAAGTTTGATACAACTTTTATTATCGCAGTAAATCATAGTTAGATCCATGTGCTAACCAAATAAACCAACCAGAATCTTCCTCATCCTGATGGCCTCACATGTTGTCTATCTTGCAGCCATGTACTATGCCTTTGTCGAACTGAGTGCAACTGATCTTTGTTTCCTGCTATACCAAGAAATTTTTGTTGACCCAATACTGAAGATCCCTCCTGATGTGCTCTTCCTATTAGATGGACTCCCTACCCAATCTGTATCCATGAAGCCTTGAAGCTTCACTCCCTCTATCTATCTATACCACAATCCATACTAATTAGTGCCCTTGAGGTATCTCACGACATGCTTTGCTACCTTCCAAAATATCTTGGTAAGCCTAACCATCACCTGACTAAGTTCGTTAACTGCATATCACATATCTGGTCATGTGTTCACCAAATACATGAGTGAACCCACAAGATGCCTGTAAACAGTAGCTTCCACTACTTCCTCTAAAGTAGCATCCTCCTTCCTCCAGTCAGCTACTAGAGGAGTCTCCATGGGTTTGCTTCTCTCCATGCGGAATGTCCTAAGTATCTTGTTGGCATACTTGTTGTTAGGTCCCTATAATACTAGTGATTCCCCCATTAATATTGTAGTTGCATCCCTTATTAATATTGTTGTGCCCCTATTGCCCACATATTGTTATTATTGTGCCCCATAGAATCCCTTTATTGTTATATTTGTTCCCTTATATTAATATTGTTAGGTCGGCTTGGTTATATTGTGACCCCTTAGATTCCTATATATAGAAAGGAGGTTTTGTCATTTGAATCATCCAAGAATTGTTCATTTATGTAATGTAAATGAGGTTGACCCCTAGAAGAGGCTGAATTCTAAGGCATTGATCTATCTTTTCTATCTTTTTGTGAGCTGGTTTCATAACATTTGGTATCAGAGCTTTGGATTCTAGGGTTTCACTGCTCCAAATAGGTCATCGTGGCATTTTCACTAAAACTTTTTTCTGCAACATTTTAGAAGCAAAAAAAAAAACCCATTTGAGGCGAAATCACATTGAACCTTGGGTCCACATTTTAGAGCGTTTCGCACTATATTTGCAGAGATATGATCTAAGGAAGTTGGTCTTTTTACAGACTCCTGAATTACATTCCAAACAGGTGACCTGGGGAAAATTTTCATAACTTTCTCTCTGAGTATCGGATTGAAATTTTGTAAGAAGGTACAGAAAGAGGATAGACAGTAGTTTCTTGTAGATATTTTTCAAAGCCAAAGGTCAAAACAGTGACACGTGGCACTTCATACAAGTTCGCATTGCTGGAAAGGTCTATAATCAGGTCATCTTAGGAGATTGTGCATAACTCTTCCTTGGAGAATCCAATTTGGATCAGACTAGTGGCATTGGAAAGAGGACGTAGAGGGCTACTATAGATCACAATTTTAGAACTGGATGATCCAAAATTACAGAGATATATCAGATTCAATATCAAGCTCCTACAAAGTGAAAAAAAGTGTGTAGTTTTTTTTAAATTTTTTCATAAGCTTGGTTTGAAAAAATTTTCTGAAGGAATTCGAAGGGCATAGTAAAGCATTATTATCGGTAATCGATGCCCCAAGGAAAGAAAATGCAAGCACCTAGTAAGAAACCTGAAAGCTCTAGCATGGCTCATGAAGAAGAGGAAGAAATGCAACATGATATTTCAAAATTACGAGACCAAGTGCAACAAGTGTCACTTGCACAAAAAGTAACAAAATCTAAGATGGATGGCTTAAAGAAAGATGTAGAAGCTAAGATGGATGGTTTAAAGAAAGGTGTAGGAGTTAATATGCATTGTTTAAAGAAAGGCGTAGAAGCTAAGATGGATGGCATGGAAGCTAAGATGAACGACATGGATGCTAAAATAGATGGCATGGATGATAAGATGGAAGAATTGAAGATAAATATGAATAAGTAGCTACAAGAAATGGTCACTAATGGTGAAAGGGTAGTAAAGGAAACTCATGATGAAAACAAAGGGAATTTTAATCATGATTCCGTAGACTCTAATGTTGGATCGAAGACCCACCATATTCCAAAAATCGATATGAGGAAGTTTGATGGCAAGGATCTCGCAACATGGATATTACAGATGGAGCAATTTTTCGATCTCAATAATGTGCAAAACACACAAAAGGGACGTATTGCAACTTTATATTTGGAACAAATCAATTTGTATGGTATCAATGGCTTTGCTCTCATAAACAAATTATCACTTGGGCAATTTTTACGGAAGAATTGATAGCACATTATGAGGATACAAAAAGCAACACTTTTTTTAGCCAATTGATAAGTCTCAAACAAAAGGGTTCAATAATGGAGCACATTGAGGAGTTCCAAAAATTGAACATAAGGGTAAAAAATATTCCAAAGGAGCATAGGATTGATGTGTTCATAGGGAATTTAAAGGATAATATCCAACATGATGTTCGCCTTTGGGAACCTGATTCATTAAAGAAGGCATTCAGGTTATCAAGGAAAATGGAAAGCAAAATTATGGCAACCATGAAGCATACCATTCACAACTATAAATATGGAAGTGTTGTTGCCCCTAGCCTTCTAGAACCTATAAGGTTGAAACCACAAAAATTGGAAGAAAAAAGAGCAAAAGGGCTTTCTTACAGTTGTGATAGAAAATACACTAAAGGTCATAAGTGTGCCCAGAAGAAATTATTCTACATAGATTGTGAAGAGGAAGAAGAAAAGGAGCAAGAAAGGTCAAAAGAAGAGGATATACTCTAGGAAAAAAACCTAGATAAAGAATAAATGAATCTGACCATATCTTGTAATGCATTGGCTGGAATTAACATTCCTCAAACCATCAAGATAGAAGGACAAATCAAGAAGAAAAAGGTAATAGTGTTGATTGATTCAGGAAGTACCCACAATTTTATTCATTGTAAGATAGCAAAAGAATTGAATTGCTTCCTATATCCAGCACCGGAGTGTCAAGTGATGGTTACAAATGGAGGAACGATAAATTTCTCTGGAAAGTGCCATAATATCAAGCTATCCATGGGAGAATATGTATTGAAAAGCCCAATGCTTTCCATTCCAATGGGAGGTGTTGATGTTGTACTAGGAGTCCAATGGCTACAATCCTTGGGTACAATAGCTTTTAAATATCAAGAACGTTTCATGAAATTTTATGGAGAAGGAAAGGAAGTTGAATTAAGGGGTATTGCAGGGAAATCGGGAAAGATAATAAGCTCTAACGGTATGACAAAGCTTCTAAAAAAGGAACAATGAGGTGTAATTGCACAATTATGTTCGCTAGATATTTCCACATCAAATTCATCTATTTCTCCAGATCTCGAAAAAGTCTTAGACAATCATTCCAAGGTATTTGAGACTCCCAAACTTTTCCCACCTATTTGTCATCATGATCATGCTATTCATTTGATTCCAAGAAGTGTTCCTCCAAACATCAAACCATACAGATATCCCTATGCCCAAAACAATGAAATTGAACGTATGGTTGTAGAAATGCTTGAGGCTGGTATAATTCAACCTAGCCAAAGTTATTTCTCTGCTCTAGTATTATTGGTGCACAAGAAGTATGCATCATGGCCCATGTGTCCAGATTATAGGGAGCTCAACAAGCTCGCTATTAAAGATAATTTTCCCATTCCTGTCATTGATGAATTATTGGATGAATTGCATGGATCAATTTACTTCACCAAGTTAGATCTTCGTTCAAGATATCATCAAATTAGAATGAAGACTCAAGACATTCCAAAAACAGCATTTAGAACTCATGAGGGTCACTATGAGTTTTTGGTCATGCCTTTTGGCCTTACGAATGCACCTTCTACATTTCAAAGTTTGATGAATTCCATTTTCAAACCCTTCCTTAGAAAATTTTTGTTAGTATTTTTTGATGATATACTAATCTACAGCATGTCTTGGAAGGATCATGTTGAACACGTTGACAGGGTGCTACAACTATTAGAGGAGAAACAATTATATGTGAAAAGATCCAAATGTTTCTTTGGAGTACAAGAGTTGGAATATCTGGGTCATATTGTATCTCATGAAGGAGTTAAGGTAGACCCTAGCAAAATTAAAACCATTAAGGAATGGGAAATCCCCACATCCATAAAGAATTTGCGATGATTTCTCGAGTTGACAGGGTATTATCACAAGTTTGTTAAGAATTATGGGAAAATAGCAGCACCTCTAACAACATTGTTGAAGAAAGATGCATTTTCATGGACTCCAGAAGCAAAAAAGTCCTTTGAAGATCTTAAAGATGCAATGTGCCAAGCACTGGTCTTAGCTAGACCAGACTTTACAAAAACCTTTATTGTGGAATGTGATGCTTTTGGAAATGGAATTGGTGCCGTTTTAATGCAAGATGAAAGACCCATTGCTTTCGAAAGTCATCCAATCAAGGGAAAGTATTTACACAAAGCTATTTATGAGAAGGAAATGTTGGCAATACTACATGCACTTAAGAAATGGCAAGCCTACCTAATGGGAAGACACTTCAAGGTAAAAACGGATAATGATAGCCTTAAATACTTTTTAGAACAAAGATTATCCTCTCAAGAACAACAAAAATGGGACACAAAGATGTTGGGTTATGACATTGAAATCATATACAAAAAAGGGAAGCAAAATGTTGTGGCAGATGCACTCTTAAGAAAGGATGAGGATGTGGAAGCATTTTTGTGCACCATTTCTATTATCCAACTAGATTGGATAAACGAAGCAATGGAGGAATGGAAGAATGATGAAGAAGTGTGGGAAGTTATTCGAAAGTTACAACAAGATTCCATTACATTTAGCTGGAAAAATGATTCGTTATGGTACAAAGATCGCTTACACCTTTGTAAGAATTCCCAACTCAAAGAAAATATTCTTCTGGAATTGCACGCTTCTCCCTTATGAGGGCACTCAGGATTTTTAAAAACTTACCACAGGGTTAGGAAGGAATTTTTTTTGGGATGGCCTTAAATTGGATATTCAAAAGTTTGTGGCGGAATGTTTGTTATGCCAACAAAATAAAGTTGAAGCAATTAAGACACCAAGTCTATTACAACCTTTAACCATTCCAAGCCAACGTTGGGAAGAGGCTTCAATGGATTTTATCACAGGTTTACCCAAGTCTGAGGGAAAGAGTGTCATCATGGTGGTAGTTGACAAACTTACCAAGTATGCACACTTTTGTGCATTATCACATCCATTTAAATCTAGTACAGTTTCTATGGCATTTATGGAAACAATTCAAAAGATACATGGAAACCCAAAAATTATTGTAAGTGACAGAGATCCCATTTTTAGAGGAAATTTTTGGATAGAATTATTTTCTTGTCTTAGTACTTAGTTAGCTCATAGCTCATCTTATCATCCTCAATCTGATGGGCAAACAGAGATAGTAAACAAATGTTTGGAAGGATATCTTCATTGCCTTGTATCTAATAAACAAGCACAATGGGTCAAATGGTTGCCTCTGGCTAAATGGTGGTATAACACTTCCTTCCATACTACAACAAAAATGACCCCATTTATGGCACTTTATGGATATCAGCCACCATCCATCACATCATATTTAAGAGAAAATTCTAAGGTTCAAGCAGTGGAACATCACATCGAGCATCAACAACAAGTTCTCCAACTCTTAAAGGATAACCTCGTGTTGGCGCAGAATAGAATGAAACAATAGGCAGATCAACATCACAGTGAAACAAGTTTTGATGTAGGTGATTGGGTATTCCTACGGCTATAACCATATAAAAAAATGTCCCTCAAGCAAGCTAAGAAGGATAACAAATTGTCACCAAAGTATTATGGTCCGTACAAGGTGTTGCAAAAGATTGGTACTATGGCATACAAATTGGAGCTTCCTGCAGCTTCTCGAGTGCACCCAATTTTCCATGTTTCATGTTTAAAGAAGGTTATAGGCGACAAGTTCCCAGTTCAAACAATATTTCCAGAAATTGACGATGAAGGAAAAATTATATTGGAACTGGAAGCAGTCATAGAAACAAGAACTCGACAACTACGAAATCGATCCATTTCAGAGTATCTCATCAAGTGGAAGAACTTATCTGCTGAAGATTCCACATGGGAGGATGAGAATTTTATACAGAAGCATCCAGAACTACTCAAGCGTTGAGGACAACACTTTTTTGAAGGAGAGGGGCATGTTAGGTCCCTATAATACTAGTGATACCCCCATTAATATTGTAGTTGTATCCCTTATTAATATTGTTCTGCCCCTATTGTCCCCATATTGTTATTACTGTGCCCGATAGAATCCCTCTATTGTTATTTTTGTTCCCTTATATTATTATTGTTAGGTCGGCTTGGTTATATTGTGACCCCTTAGACTCCTATATATAGAAAGGAGGTTTTGTCATTCGAATCATCCAAGAATTGTTCATTTATGTAATGTAAAGTAGGTTGCCCCCTCGAAGAGGCTAAATTCTAAGGCGTTGATCTATCTTTTCTATCATTTGTGAGCTGGTTTCATATCACTTGCCCTGAGACACAAACAATTCCCCATCACCCTACCATACCTCCATGCCCAGAAAGTAACACATGAGCCCCATGTCCTTCATCTCAAACTCTCTTGCAAGGTCCTCCTTGCAAGACTTGATTAGTTGATCATCACCTATCTGAATCAAATTGTCAACATACAAAACTATGATAAAAAAAATATCCTTCCACCACTATGTGGTACAGGTTCACATCCGCTTCACTTTTTGAAACCAAACCTGGTGATGTACCTATCTATCCTGGTGTACCAAGAAAGAGGTGCTTTCTTCAACCCATACAATGCTCTCTTAAGCTGGTACACATGCGACTCATGGTCAAACATCTCAAAACCTTCATGATACTCTATGTACACCTCTTCCTCATTAATGCCATTAAGGAAGGTTGTCTTTACAGCCAGTTGATGTATCTTCCACCCCATGTGTGCTGATATTTACAATATAGATATGATTGATCAGTACCTTGCAACAAGACAAAATTTCTCATCATATTCAATCCCCTCTACCTGTGAAAATACATGGGCTAAAAACTTGGCCTTATGCTTCTCCACACTACCATATGAAGCTTGCATTACCTTGTAAATCTATCAAGTGCTCACCACTGACTTGTCCTTTGGTCTCAGGACCAAATTCCAAAAATTTCTATGAACTATGGAGTCATACATCTCCACCATGGCATCAACTCAAACCGATTTTTGCATTGCTTCCTCAAAGGAATATGGTTTTGTCTCAATACATCCACTAATAAGAGCCATGTATCCAATGTACCTCTCAGGTGACCTCCTCTTCCTACACTAAGATGTAGGTGCTCCCAAATTAACCCGTATATCATGTAATAACATGTCAGCCTCTCTAGTGCATTTTCTCCCATATCTGGAAGAATCTGCCTGAGTGGATGACTTGACTCCCAAATCCTCTAGATGTGGCTGCTCCACATCAATCTAAGGCTCCTCAACCTTAAGAGCTAAAATCTCCTCAACAACATGTACATGAAGCTCCCTCTCCAGGGAAACTTGCATGGTCTTCCCCTCATCGAATCTGACATCCCTGAGAACCATTGTCATCTTGCTGGTCGAAAAATACACTCGATAGTTGTAAGGTGTATCATTGTACCCCACAAATATCCCCAACTCTGTTGTTAGCTCAAGCTTCTTCCATGCATCTTTGGTCACATGGAAATATACCGATGACCCAAAAATCCTGAAGTGACCAACATCTAGCCCCTTACCTGAATAAGCCTCCTCTGGTATCTTCATCCCAAGAATCCTATGTGGGCTACAATTTTGAAAATAATTTTTTGTGTTCCATGCCTCAACCCACAAGTGTAGTGGGACACCCTGATCATGCAACATTACCCTCATTTCCCCTACTATGATTTTTTTCTTCTTCTCAGCCACCCCATTTTGCTGAGGGTTATGGGATGTCGTCAAATCCTGTTTAATTCCTACCGTTGCATAGAATTTCTTAAACTCATTTGATACATACTCACAACCATTATCACTCTGTAGAGATTTAACCTTCTTGCTTGACTCTTTCTCCACCAATGCTTTAAATTCACAAAACTTTGTCAAAGTTTTATCCTTCTTCTACATGAAAATATCCAATATTTAAGAGAAAATTTGTCAACAAATATAACATAATACCTTTGTTTAGTCATGGATGTTATCGAGAATGGTCCACACACATCTGAATGGACTCATTCTAGAATAGCCTCTACTCAACTGTCTATGTCGTGAAAGGAAGACTTGGTGTATTTACCCAAAGTACACCCCTTGCATGTATCAACTTTCTCTAGCGTACCTTCTGAAAGACCATTAGAGAACTATTGCATGATTTTTAAAGCCCCATGATGCAAGTGGCCTAATTGCCTATGCCACAACATGCCAACATCTTGGCTCTATACCTTCTCTACTTTCGTACTCAAACTAGCACAATCCTCTATCTATAACTTATAGAGATTCTCAACTCAAATCCTTGTCTTCCTCACTTGACTCGTGGCTCTGTGTTGAAGGAAAGCCTTTCCTTTCAAGAATATCACATCATAGCCTCTATCCTAGATCATGGTGACCAATAATAAGTTCTTCTTCAACCTAGGCACATACATAACATCCCTCGAGGTGGGAGGAGCACCCTACTTCCTCTGAAAACTAACTGTAGCACCCCCCTCAGGTCTACCCAAAGTAACCATGCCAACTGGGGTAAACAAGAGAAGAGAGGCTACTATGATCTAATTCGACCTCCTATGCCCCCTTAAGGAAGTGCAATCAATGGAACATCACATATAGTCATCCAACATCATCAACAAAACCCCCAGGAGACAAGCCAACCAGTCACGCAGCCTATCCCTGGGTCCCACTTCTATTCTACAACACTTGGGCCATATTTTCTCTCATGCTATGGGCAAAAGAGTGACGATAAACCCAAATTCGCTCTCATAGACCTGCCTGCCAGGCACTGTGGACTAAAATTTCTACTTCTATGCAAAAGATCCTGGGATTTAAGCCACTTTTCTAGCCCAATGTCCTTGCCTCTGCCAAAAACTTTTTGTAACTTCCAAAATTCATTAAAAATGTGATAAAAATATTGATCAATCATAAATCAATCAGTACTAGGCTCGAGCATCCCTAACTAAGACTAACACTCTGTCAAACACTTGGCATCAATATAACCTGTAGGTCTAGGATACAAGACAAAGCATAAATGACTGAAACAAATTATGAAACATAACCAGAAGGATCACCTCCTTCTCCATTGAACCACTGCATCATCAATTATGTCTTGCATCCATCCATTTAAAAGTTACAAGTAAATACATGAAATAACCATGACATGAACCAGTCATTTAACCATACTTATAACTAGCATAAAACGATATAAATATCAAAGATATGCCAACCATCAAACTCATATATAAACAAGTGAAAAAGTAAGATAACTTAGCTTTTATTAATCATAGGCAAATCTGAAGAGGTTTAGGACTGCACATACCACCCGACCATAGACATGGCTGAACCAAACCTCTCTTTCAGCCAGTCACCCCCATGCCATATTTCAAGCATGAATGTGGGATCTCATTGAGAAACCAATCCAAGAAAAACCAAGGGAATCCAGAGGTTAAACCACCTCCACCCTCATCAAACCATGATCACACCAAAATCGATGCTCTGATCACAACCAAACAGAACTTGGAATGCCATCCGGAATCCATCACTATCCTTGAGGAATTTTCTATCTCCTTGTTTCTCAGGCTTTACCACAATCTAAATGGGATCACTAGGCCCTAAATCAAGATCAATCTCTCAAGATTTATCATAATCTAAACCCATATCACTAGGCCCTAAACTAAGACTTCTCCCTTAGACTTTACCATGTAGCCCTCCAGAATCATTCAAGGGATTCCTAGGCCTTTGGGAATGGAACTTGAGACCACCTCCACCCCAGATTCTGAAATCCATCCAGCAAACCAAAGCTCACAAGCTGAAATAAACATCCCAACATACCATGGCATCTAGAAAAAAGTAAGGCTAGGATGAAAACCACTATCATAACCTGGAAAAACCATGCCACCAATAGCAATAGAACCATACACCAACTTGCAAATCCATGCATGTCCAAACCAGCTAGGAAATCATACATGAAAAGGATTACCTACAAGTATTTCTGCTAAAGATGCTTGATCCTGCTTTCCTTTCCTTGATCCAAACCAGAGTGCTAAAAGAAAACTCTAAGTGACCAAGAGTGAGAGAGAGAGAGAGAGAATAATTAGAGAGCTCCAAACTTGAACTGACCAAGGTTACATTGATTGAGATTGAGCAAAGAGCTTGCCAAATGATCCTCAGAAACCTTTTTATTAATGAAGCCTCTAATTTCTTCATTTTCCATTATTTTCCTTCAATTTCCTCCTCACGTGCAACCTATGACCTTTTACCTTCCTTTTCTCCTATTTTTCTTTATTTTCATAAATAAATGTGCCAAAAATGCCTTCTTTTCCTTTTAATGCCTTTTTTCCTTCTAATGCCTTTGCCTTAGCCTTTAGCAATTTCCTTATTCAAAACAATCATCCGGTGATGCCCACTAGGATATATTTTCCCAACATTAAGATTGCAATACGTGTCCCTTACCTGTGGTCTTACTTTTTTTCCTTTATTACGTTTATTACAAGGAATTTGCACCAGGGTTGTTACAAAACCCTTCCCCTTGGGGAACACCGTCCTCGATCTTAAACCATGCCAATACCTTAGAAAAAACATTGAAAAAAAAACATACTATCCATGGAGCTTTATAACTTAGCTTGTTGCAGTATTTACAATGAACGACCTACTGAAAATAAAAACGTCATGACAAGATGACCAAATAACAACCATACCACATACTGGAGCTTTATAACACATGTCATTATAGTATTTACAATAACCACATATGCACATTTGATAAAGTAGCAAATAAAAGGATACGATGCCCATATCAATCAACAAGGGAATCCAGAGGATCACACCTCTACACTCAAAGTAATACCTGGATTCACCTCCTTCCCAGGAAGTCCAAAATCCACTGCCATAGTCAAAGATACATCCAATGTCTAGCACTACAATCCTACACTACTTGTCCTCTTAGTGAACATTTACCAACTCATTATTCTAGGGCTAACTCCCAATGTGCGTCTGATTCCATCTGGCAATGCTAATGACCAAACCAATATATCTGTAACCTTCACTTCTCTGCTATACAGTCCCTCGAGAAATACAGTCACCCCCATCTGTGCATTCACTCACCTTCCAAGTTCCTCTGAATCCCCTAACCCAGGTGATCCATCCCTTGGCAAGGGTTCCTCACATTAGAGGATACAAAACTAAGGCATATACCTACCTCAAAACCATTACACTAGCCATGGCATGCTCATGGAAATCAATGGACACTATTGGGTACCAATGTTCCACAATAGACCTACTCTTGAAGTAATTTACTAGTATACTACTGCATGTTCCAATTTATTTCGTTGATGTTGTCGATTCTTGCAGTTGATTTCAACCACCCAACTAGGCATGTTCATGCATTCCTATTCCAAGCACATAACTTTCATTAGATTCAAATAAATTAAAATAACCTCAAATCATACCTCATTTGTCAATAAGGTACACTAGCAACCATGTTCACTTCCTATCACAACAAGTCAAAATAACATATTTGACCAAATCAACATGTATAAATATATCACATTAGGTTAGCTCAAAACAAAACCATCAAAATAATAAATCATATGTCACTGTCATAAACTAGAATCCTAGATCACATGTAATCATCATAGACCATAATCATCAATCACATGCATAATAAAACTGAAATAAAATATTGATACTTATCCTTTAATCAATCCTTAGCTTCCACCTCCATCCTTATTCTATACGCACCTTGGATTGGTTGCCAAAACAAAAAAAAGCCCAGTTCCTTCTCCTCATCAATGTGCACATACATGTAGTGTGCATCACACACATACAGCTACACACGTCATACAACACCATGCAATACATGCATCTACGCCAGTTCCATATGTACCACATGTGCACCGTACCACCTGTACACTGCAACCACCTGCACAATGTGTTCACAACATCACATCTACATGGCACTACCTGCACAACATGTACACAATGCCACATGTACACTACACCATTATACAATGTCTACACAATACCAAATGTACACAACATCACATGCACGACATGTGCACGACACCACATGTACATAGCATCACATATACACAACACCACATGCACACAACACCATATGTACATAGCACCATATGTACAACATGCATAGAACACCATATGTACATACCACTGCATATCCAACATTTACATAGCATAATTTGTACACAACATTGTATATCCAACATTTTCACAACACCATATGCACACAACACCGCATATCCATCATGTACATAGCATCATCTATACCTAGCATTACATATGCAATATTCACACAACACTATCTATACCATCATGTACATAACATTGCATAAACGACATGTAAACACATTATGTATACACAACACTGCATGCACACAACATCATAGATGCAACATGTACAACATATGTACAACAATAGTACCTCACATCCAAAAGCACACTGTCTCTACCAATAAAATTTGCTCTGAGTGTCTTTCCTATACTTGTCCCAGCATGTAGAAAACCACACTGTTTTCATTTCACTGATGTATCCTTCCACATTACCTGTCATAAAAATAGGAATAAAATAATTATACATTATCAATTCATATCCACATGATATTGACCGCGTTTATTTATTGTGACTACTCTTCCTACTAGATTCCTCATAAACCAAGAATCTATTCATGCCATTCACTTGCATGAGAAATCATTCCTCCACAAGAACGATCCCTGACAACCCTGTCATACAATGACAACATGCATACATTCATATATAATCATTAGCATAAAACAATCATCATCCTGTCAGATAACAACATGCATACATATATAAACATTAGCATAATCATGATCATGACATAACTACCAGATATAACATAAGGTCCAAGTTAAGGGAACTTCCTTTATCCACGTACAACATGTACAACCTTGAGAACAATCATTCTCAACATAGTCAAGGAATCCAACACCTTAGAACCATTTAATTTACCTTTTCTAGTTATCTTTCTCATGTTTGTACTACCAATGTCCATTTAACACAATGGACCCATCCAGTCCAACTGATTGTCATCTTCTTACCTTCCGCTACGCTTACTCGTGCATAGAGCTTCATCTAAGTCTTACAAAACCTGTTGGGTACCATATAGCTCTCCCCGAGCCCATTAACTTTCCTCTTTCCCAATCAATTCCCAAGACTCAAAACAATAAAAGGAAATACCAAGAAACAAACAAGAAGAAAATAATGAAAACCCATAACAACAATATGGCACTATAGCAAAGTGGCATAGTTATGCACTAGACACACTCAAAATCACAAATCAAGCGCAACAATTGCAAAAGACCAAAAGCACCAGACTAACCACAGCCACCATGACTCAATCCCCATGATTCCCAAGGAAAGCTCAACCTGAGCCTTCTTCAAGATTTCATGGCAACCTCTCCTGCCATGCAACTCCCTGCATCATACTACCATCAACACATAACTATCAGTGCATAATTAAACATAACAATACACTGCTTATCTTACCTTGGTATGCCAAGCATGTCTCTTGCAACTGAACATATCCATGCCATATCTCAAGGGACTCCAATTATCTTGATAGATCCACATGTAACTAGAGACTATCTAATATACATTTCAAGTACATATTCATGAATCTAGCACATATCCACATAATTTCAACAAAATCAAGGTTAAGAAGACTCCCTGTATGTAATGCTCTCATTTGTTTGAAATTATGTTTTCCAAACCTAGCCAAAGAAATTCTTGCCCAATTATCTTCTTTTACCTTTCTCCTTGCTGCAATCGAGGCTTACTATGCACTGTCGCATCACCCAACTATTAGTTATATAAACACATCAACTATTACCTTGTCACGCTAATACCAAACATGTTTCTTGCAACTTCTCGCACATGTCAACCACATCTTCCATATATCAAGATAATCATATCTATCAATTCGAAATCAACCTTTACTAGGACTAGCAATCATGTCACAATCCATAATCAACTCATAGTCATCAATCATAATACATAATGTTACAACTATCACCTATCATACTCAAGTACATGTCATCTATCTCAACTCATATGTATTACCACAATCATCTTAAAACAAGATAATTTGAACACATACTCATATTATAAAATTCATCAAACATTCAACCAACTTGCAACATACCATGTTAAATAAATCAATTAGACGACATAATCAAACAGTCAAGCACCAAATATACAACATAATCAAACTCGTACCTTACTGTGTCTCAAGGGAGGCTCTCCTGTTTACACAATCAATCTAGGTAGAATGATATACTTCACAACATATCAAATCAAACATAAATAAGATCATGATATCTAGAATAGTGCCTTGCTAACATGTTTACATCATAACTCATACGCAATTATCGTTCACACATATGCAAAGTCGATCTAGATTAGTACAACACCATATTGTAAATATGTTGGCTCATACCTGAATATCATAACCATAACCATCTTCATAGGCCAATCCAATTTAACATGATACATATAACATCAAGGTATAAATGTTATAACCCTAAGCATCAAGCTAACTATCATTCTCATCAACAACATATAACCTAATCATCAAGCTAGTTGTCATAAACAACAACAATTTAACCTATAACATACTCATCAGCAACATATAACATAATCATTAGGTTATCTAATATAAAACAACAATAGAAAATCATACAACTCCATGTTACTATCATTCTTGACTATCTGAGACATGTGCATATAAGTACACTAATCAACTAACACCTATCATGAATGTAAAATACATGTACATAACTCTAATGTATATAAACCTAATTCATATAAAAATCATTTACTTACATACTTGCATGCCAAAAATACAATGCATGTATGATGATATTCTCTTACCCCAAAGTCCAATGTTGCAACCTCATTATGATGCTCTACATATCCTGCTCTATCTCAGCCAATGCATTAGCACCATAACATACCAATATCGCCCTGAGGACCTAAATTGCATATCATGACTTCACAAGGCATGTTTGACCTACTATTCATGCATAACTATAGCCAAGGTGCTACATGCATGACCACAACCATTACTCCATTGTACACATTTCCTCATGCAACTAGAAACCTACATAGGCAATTCTTAATCAACTACAGATATGCATAGCCGCATATAGTCGATCATAAGAAATCAACTCTTGTAATCAACCTACCAGATTGATGCATGTAATCAAATAGCCAAGAATCAAATCCAACATACAAGGATGTAATCAAGCTACATATAATCATGTAACCAGTCATATACTCCTCATGATGCACTCTATAAAATCAAAATCAATTTCCTCATGATAATCTTACTACCATCTTGATCAACATTATGAAAAGCAACAAGCACACGAAATATAAGTATAAGAAACACATACACAACCGAAACGCATGGCTGACCAACACATTCACCCAAGGAGAGCACAACCACACTCTGATACCAATCTGTAACCACCCCTCCCAGGTCTACCCAAAGTAACCATGCCAACCATTTAAACATGAGAAGAGAGGCTGATCCAACGCGACCTCCTATGTCACCTTAAGGAAGTGGAATCAATGGAACATCACATACAGTCATCCAACATAATCAACAGAACCCCCTGGATACAAGTCAGCCACTCAGACAACATGTCCCTGGGTCCCGTTTTTATTTTGCAGCTCTTAGTCCATATTCACTCTCATGATATCACCAAGGGAGCAACTAGAAACCCAAAGTCGCTCTCACATGCCTACCTGCCAATGACTATGGACCAAAATTGCTAGTTTTGTGCCACCGACTGCGAGATTTAAGCCACTTTTCTAGCCCAGAGTCCTTGACTCTACCCCGAACTTGTTGTAACTTCCAAAATTCATTAAAAACATGATAATAATGCTAATCAATAGAAAATAACCCTCAGGAATAGACCTGAGCATCCCAACTGACACTGACATTCTTTCAAACACTTGGCATCAAGGAAACCTACAGGTCTAGGATACAAGACAAAAGCATAAATGACTGAAACAACTTATGAAACATAACCAGAAGGATCACCTCCTTCTCCATTGAACCACTACATCATCAATTAGGTCTTGCATCCATCCATTTAAAAGTTACAAGCAAATACATGAAATAACCATGACATGAGCCAGACATTTAAACATACCTATAACCAGCATAAAACCATATAAATATCAAAGATATGAAAACCATTAAATCCATATATAAACAAGTGTAAAAGTAAGAGAACTTAGCTTTTATTAATCATAGGAAAATCCAACCATATTCGGGACTTCCACGTACCATCCAACTATAGACATGGCTGAACCAAATATGTCTTTCAACCAGTCACCCCCGTGCCATATTCAAGCATGAATGTGGGATCTCATAGAACAATCAAGGGAATCTAGAGGTTAAACAGCCTCCACCCTCATCAAATAGTGATCACACCAAAATAGGTGCTCCGATCACAACTGAATAGAACTTGGAATGCCATTCGAAATCCATCACTATCCTTGAGGAATTTTTTATCTCCTTATCTCTTAGGATTTACTGCAATCCAAACCAGATCACTAGGCCCTAAACTGAGACTAGTCCCTCAAGATTTATCGCAATCCAAACCCGGATCACTACACCCTAAACCGATACTTCTCCCTCAATATTTACCATGTATCCCTCCAGAACCAGTCAAGGGATTCCTAGGCCTTTGGGAATGAAACTTGAGACCACCTCTACCCCAGATTCGGAAATCCATCCAGCAAACCGAAGCTCACAAACCGGAATAAACATCCCAATATACCATGTAATCCAAAAAAAGGCAAGGCTAGGCTGAAAACCATTGTCATAACCCAAAAAAACCATGCAACAAACAACAAGAGAACCATACACTAACATGCAAAGCCATGGATGTGCAAACTAGCTAGGAAATCACACATGCAAAAGGTTACCTACAAGTATTCCTGTTGAAACTACTTTATCCTTCCTTTCTTTCCTCGATCCAAGCTAGAGTGCTCCAAGAAAACCCTAAGTGACCAAGAGTGAAAGAGAGAGAGAGAATAATGAGAGAGCTACAAAATTGAACTGACCATGGTTACACTGGCTGAGCTTGAGCCAAGAGCTTGCCAACTGATCCTCAGAAGAATTTTTATTTATGAGGCCTGTAATTTCTTCATTTTCCATTATTTTCCTTCAATTTCCTCCTCACATGTAGCCTGTGACCTTTTACCTTCCTTTTCTCCTATTTTCCTTTATTTTCATAAATAACTGTGCCAAAAATGTCTTTTTTCTTTAGCCTTTGCCAATTTCCTTAGCTAAAACACTCATCCAGCGATGCCCACTAGGATATATTTTCCCAGCATTCCATTTGGAATATGTGTCCCTTACCCGTGGTCTTATTTTTTTTCCTTTATTAACTTTATTACATGGAATTTTCACCAGGGCTGTTACAAAACCCTCCCCCTTGGGGAACATTGTCCTCGGTGTTAAACCATGCCAATACCTTAGCAAAACCATTGAAAAAAAAATACTTCCCATGGAGATTTATAACTTACCTCTTTGCATTATTTACAATAAATGACCTGCTTAAAAGAAAAACATCATAACAACATAACTAGATAACAACAATACGTCATACTGGAGCTTTATAACATAGCTCATTATGGTAATTACAATAACCACATATGCACATTTTCTAAACCATCAAATAAAAGGAAATGATGCCCATATCAATCAACAAAGGAATCCAGAGGACCACACCTCCACCCTCAAAGTAATACCAGGATTCACCTCCTTCCCAAGAAGTCCAGAATCCATTACCACAGTCAAAGCTACATCCAATGTTTGGCACTACAATCCTGTGCTACTTATCCACTCAGTGAAAATTTACCAGATTATTGTTCTAGGGCGCACTCCCAATGTGCATTTGATTCCATCTGGAAGTGCTAATGACCAAACCAATATATATGCCACCTTCCTTTCTCTGTTACACAGTCCATCGGGAAATACGGTCACTCCCTTCCATGAAGTTACTCACCTTCCAAGTTCCCCGAAATCCCTTAACCTGGGCGATCCATCCCTTAGCAAGGCTTCCTCACATTGGAAGATACAAAACCAAGGAATATACCTGCCTCAAAAGCATCACACTGGCCATAATATGCTCATGGAAATCAATGGACACTATTGGGTACCAGTGTCCCACAATGGACATGCTCTTGAAGTAATTTGCTAGCATATTTCTCCATGTTCCAATTTCTTTCGCTGTTGTTGTGTATTCTTGCAGTCGATTTCAACCAGCCAATTGGGCATGTTCATGCATTCTTGTTCCAAGCACATAACATCCTTTATATTCAAATAAATTGAAATAACCTCAAATCATACCTCATTTTTCAATAAGGTACACTTGCAATCATGTTTGCTTCCTGTCACAAAAAGTCAAACTAGCATATTTGACCAAATCAACATTTATAAAAATATCACATCAGGTTAGCTCAAAACAAAACCATAAAAATCATAAATCATATGTAACCATCATAAAACAGAATCCTAGATCACATGTAATCATCATAGACCATAATCATAAATGACATCCATAATAAAACTAAAATAAAATACTGGTACTTATCCTTTAATCAATCCTTAACTTCCACCTTCGTACTTCTTCCATACGCACCTTAGATCAGTTGCCACACCAGACAAACACCCAGTGCCTTCTCCTCAACCATGTGTGCATACACGTAGTGTGCATCACACACATACAACTACACACGTCATACAACACCATGCACTACATGCATCTACACTAGTGCCATATGTACCACCTGTACACTGCAACCACCTCCACAATGTGTGCACAACATCACATGTACATGGCAACACCTGCACAACATGTACACAATGCCACATGTACAGTGCACCATTGTACAACATGTACACATTGCCACATGTACAGTGCACCATTGTACAATGTGTACACAACACCAAATGTACATAGCATCACATGCACAACATGTGCATGACACCACATGTACATAACATCACATGCACGACATGTACACAACACCACATTTACAACATGTACATGTCACCACATGTTCACAACACCAATTGTTAAATCATGCACACAACACCATATGTACAACATGCATAGAACACCATATGTACATAACATTGCATATCCAACATGTACATAGCATAATTTGTAAACAACATTGCATATCCCACATGTGCACAACACCATATGCACACAACACCGCATTTCCATCATGTACATAGCATCATCTATACCCAACACTACATATGCAATATTCGCATAACACTATCTGTATGGCCATGTACATAACGTTGCATAAACAACATGTATAAACGCTATGTATACACAACACCACATGTGCAACACAACATCATAGATGCAACATGTACAACATATGCACAACAATAGTACCTCACATCCAAAAGCACACTGTCTCTACCAATAAACCTTGCTCCCAATGTCTTATCTATATTTGTCTTAGCATGTCGCAGATGATATAGGTGGATATTGGTGGCCACCCACCTATTCCACATGGACCCCCACCTTTATTTCTTTCAGTTTTTCAGTTTCCTCAATTGTAGCACAGTTTACTATTTTTGGCAGTTTTTCCGGTCTTGAACTTTCGGAGCCATTTTTAGGCCGTAAGCGATATTTTTTTGGTAGCATTACTCCAAATTATTTCATTGATATTGCATTTTCAGTTGTATTCCTTGGAGAGACCTTTCCAACAAGGTATCATGTGCGTCAAATGGAGATAATATGACCAAGTTACAACCCCGGGAAGTTGGCTACCCAACTAACCCAAACGAGGCCCATAAACTCTTGGTGTTACATCTCCTCGGGTTAAAGTTTTGGTTGTTTGGGGTTTTCTCTTATTTTTCAATAATAAAAAAGCCCTTGAACCTCATCATAACTCAGTTCATAGGCATGTAGCCGCCACATCTCTTCTTAGTGATAAGCTACCATCACCCAAGCTAGTCTCATTTCCATTCTGTTTGTAAGCATATTTCATTATTTGATATTAATGAAAGATAGTGTTATTTATACTGCATCTATGTACTTATGGTTATATCTATAATTTGTTGTTTTCCTATTTAAATTCAGATCATTGGTATTAGAGCGGTCTGTTGTTTCTCTATTTTTCTTTGCATGTCCCCAACGAGGTCGGGATATGAGTTAGGGCTCGAACTGGTCGAACCTTTACAAGACCAGCCTTAGAAATCCTAACAGTCTCCCATGGGGGGGGATAAAATAAAGATGAGGAAGTAGAGATTCTATCAAAATATTTCCCGAGGAGGCTATCGAGAAACAAAGGAACGCGATGATGGATAACTTTGCCCAGATCCTTCAATCATTGCCCACCGGCAGCGCATCCACATCCAATAGCCACTCTGGAGGCTCCACACCTTTTAAGGTACAATTAAACTTTGACATTACCATATTTGAGGGCCAAATAGATGTAGACGTAGTAGATAAATGGTTGAATCTACTAGAAGGATATTTTTCTGTTCATGATTTTTCAAGCCGAGAAAAGATTACTTTTGCTCTTCTCAAAGTTGCCCCCCATGTCAAGGACTGGTGGGAAACCTATTGTGAGCAGAAGGATCAAAGTGTGATCTCATTGTTTTCAACCACTCCCACTTGGAATTCATTTTGGGATGCCATCAAGGAGCAGTACTACCCTGTCGGGAGATACGAAGAAAAATACATAAAGTGGACCACGTTGCGGCAGGGAAGGGACCAAGATGTGTCAGAGTTTACCAATGTCTTTCATACCCTTCACACAAAGTTCAGTGTTAAGGATTCTGAGAAACATTTGGTACTCAAGTACCGTGGTTTCCTACATAGATACATCGAGGATGAGATGGAGTTCCTGGACATCTCCTCGCTCAGCACAGTGTACCAATACACCATCAAGATCGAGCACAAGTTTAAACAGAAGAAGCGAGACTTTAGATTTTCGAATCTAAAGCAAGGGAAAGGAGCCCCCAAACCACATAAATAAGGAAAAATCCAAGGAAGGACAGCCGAGGACAACCTGCCAAGGCCACAAGAAAAGAAAAACATTGTGAAGCCAAAGAAGGACATGTGGTGTGAGTTCCATAAGAGCTCCACCCACAACACAAGTGTGTCAGGCCAAGCAGTCACTGGTGGCCAAACTAAAGGCTTCAGAATCAGATGCATGTTCTGACTCTAAGTCAAAACTCAACAAGGGGAATGGCAAAGGGAAGCAGATTATCTATGCGGAGCCCAACGCCACTGTTTCCACCACAAAGATCCAGAACGAGGAACTCAAAGGTCTAGAGGAGGAGGAGCGTCTCTTCCATTCCCAGTTCCCTTCTACAGTTCATTTTTTACAACGAGAGCCAAAAGAACCTCATTTCGGCAAATGTCGTGAAGCATCTAGGCTTACCGACCACAACACACCCACAACTGTACACCATTGAGTGGCTTCACCAAGGATGGGATCTGCGCGTGAGCCAACAATGTCGCCTTCCATAAAATATCAAGCCCTTGACAGATGAGGTATTATATGATATTCCTCCCCTTGATGTTTGTGATGTATTTGTTGGCATTATGACTAAAGTGTTGTCCTTGATGGCAACCCATTCAGGTGACAGGTCACTGTTCTTCAAGTCAGCAGCAGAAGTTGATGATCAGCTATCAAATATTGAAGGAAATAAGGAGGACGCAGGTATACCTTACAGAAAGTGCGTACCCGCAGGTACACCATGCAGAAGCCGTGTCCAGAGACGCAGGCCAGCCGTTCAGGAGGTGCGTCCACCCAGTGCACACATTTTAAGGCAGAGAAAAGCACACGTGGGGGTTTCTTGTGTTTTACTCTTGGTATCTAGCCGACGGTATTGTGTTATTGTGGTGTCGGCTCGTGGTATTGTTCCATGATTTGAGGAGGAGCTTGCCTATATAAAGCAAAGGAGATCATTTGGTTTAGGCATGTCTTGGGTTGAATACCTTATTGGGTGAGATCTGGTCTAGATCTAAAAGGCGAATCTACTAAAGGACTGAGATCTCTTTGGCGCAAGATCAGATCTGTAGATCTGACTGTTTGGGTTACACTTAAAGTCTTGAAATCATTCATACCCGAAGGGACGCAGGTACAGTGAAAGGAAAGCGCGCCGGGACGCAATGCAGAATCTGGAGATCTGCGTGGGGACGCAGGGCAGACGAAGTTCAGGTGCGTCTGGGACACAGTTCAGTGACTGGAGATCTGCGTGGGGACGCAGAGCGATCAAGGTTCAGGTGCGTCTCTGAAGCAAAAGGACGCGGCGCGATAGTGTTTTTGGGTGCGTCTCTGTAGCAGAAAGACGCGGCACGATAGTGTTTCTGGATGCGTCCCTGAAGCAACAGAACGCAGAGCAGTTAAAGGAACAGTGCGTCGGCACGCAGCACAGCAGAAGGATATCTGCGTGTGGACGCAGAGGAGCAGAAGGTTAACTGCGTCTGGTCGCAGGCCTCAGAACGAAAAATTGCGTCTCTGTCTTAAGATGTTCTGTTGATTGAATTTCTCTGTTGATAAGGTGTTCTGGGTTACTTCTGTTATTGCTGATCTGATATCTGTAGTGGACTGTAACTGTTATGTACTTGTTGATCATCTGATGCTTTATGAAAAGAAGTAGGGGGTTGTAGCTCCCTTCCAGGAGTAGACTGGAAAACGAGAGAGAGAGAGAGTTGTAGCTCTCTGCAGGTTGCAGCCTGCATACTGGTAAAGGACTGCACCAGTACAAAATCATTGTAAAAGAAGTTTCTAATTTGAAAGAAGATAGAGACATATTGCAGCAGGTGGTTTTCACCCACATTGGGTTTCCACCTTACATCTTGTGTTCTTTGGTGTGACTATCTGTTTTTCTTTATTCATGCTCATTATTTTATGGTACTGACATGCAAAAATAATTCAAAGATCAAATAAGGAAGATTTATTAAATTGCTAGATAATACTGATTCACCCCCCCTCTCAGTATTATTTCCAACAATTGGTATCAGAGCAGGTCCTTCAGAGAAGCTTGATCGCTTGAAGGTAGATCGTTCATCATGGGCAACTACGAGAGAGAAGCATCAATCAGGCCACCGGTTTTTGATGGGACAAACTTCAATTATTGGAAGGTAAGAGTTACTGCATATCTTCAATCTCTTGGTACAGAAGTTTGGGACATTGTAGAAACAGGCTATGCTTTTCCTTCAGCTACTCCTACAGATCCAGCTGAGAAAAAGAAGTATGAAACAAATGCAAAAGCAGTCAATACTCTATTAGGAAGTATATCCCAAACGGAATTCATGAAGGTAATGCACTTCAAATCAGCAAAAGAGATATGGGACAAAATGGTCACGAGCTATGAAGGAGATGAACAGGTAAAGCGAGCTAAACTTCAAACTCTCAGGATTCAGTATGAGACTCTCAAGATGTATAATGATGAAAGTGTGGCTAATTATTTTCTTCGGGTAGATGAGATTGTTAATTGTATGAAAAATTTGGGTGAAGAAATAAAAGAGGCTATAGTAGTTGAAAAGATTCTAGGATCATTATCCCCCAAGTTTGAATCTAAAGTATCTGCAATAGAAGAAAAGGAAAATCTCTAGATTCTCACTATGTCTCAACTACATGGAATTCTAACTGCTTATGAAATGAGAAAGGGAGGTCCATCAGACAGAAGGGAAGCTGCTTTCAAGGCATTAGGCAAAGAAGATTACTATGAAGCAAGCCATGTTCCAGAAGAAGAGGAAGAAGAATCAAATTTTGTCAGAAATCTTCAAAGGGGTTCTGGAAGGTTCAGAGGTAAGCTACCTTTCAAATGCTTTGCTTGTGGAAGAGTAGGTCATTATGCTGCAAAATGTCCTTATAAGGATAAAGGAAAGGAACCTGCTAGATGGAACAAGAAACAAAGTGCAAATAAGAAAAGCTACTACACCCATGAAGATAGTGATGGTCTATCAAACAGTGATGAAGATGAACGAGGTAATGAATATAAGTTATTAATGGCATTTGAAGATGATGATTATATGGATGCTATAGATGTGGATAACCTTTATGATGAAATCACTAGACTCAAGAGATGTATAGAAGAAAAGAATGTGATCATTGATACTCTACAATTTCAAATTGATGAAAAGGAAAAACATCTTGAAAAACTAGAAGGAGAAATTGTTGGTCTTAGAAAAGAGATTGAGAAAACAAAAGCTATTAATCTTAAGTTTGTCAAAGGATCTGAAACTTTGGATAAGATTATCAATGTGCAGCGGTCTCCTCTAAACAAGACAGGTCTAGGCTACAATGGAGAAACCTCTCAAGCATCCACCTCAAAGAGTTATCTTGATGTAGCAAGAAGAAATGAGCAAAAGAACAATTAAGATCATCAGGTAAAGCAGGGACGAGTTACAAACAGAAACTATCAAGGGCAATCCATCTTAAGGGTGAACCAGCCACAAGTAAAATCTTCTCAATTTGGTCCAAGAATAGATGAAAATAGAAATTACAATCAGTTGGCTGGTAGATTTGATAACCGCAGAAGTTTCTTCAATGGACAATGCTTTTCTTGTCATAACTTTGGTCACAAAGCAGCTCAATGTGTTGCATATAAAACAATCATGACTAGGGAAGCTCAAAAACAAAGAAGTATGACAGGGATTACAAAAAGGACCTATAACAACTTTTCGGTTCTTGAAAATGAAGTCGAATGTTCTATTTGCAATAACTTTGGTCATGAAGAATCTGAATGCAGGAGCACGTTTCAGCAGAAAAAGGAGCAAGCCTCAACCACCAAAACATGGAGAATAAAGGAACCTCAAACAGAAAGATGTGGAATAGCATTTTATGCAGAGGGACAGGAAAATCTATGGTACATTGACAGTGGATGTTCGAAGCATATGACAGGTGATAAAGAAAAACTTGAATCTTATTCTGCTCTAGAAAAGGGAAAGAAAGTCTCTTTTGGAAATGATACTCCTGCAACTATAAAAGGAAAAGGCATTGCTCAGTTAAAAGAAAAGGTCAAAGCTGGAAATGTTTTGTATGTTGATGGATTGAAGCATAATCTTCTAAGTGTCAGTCAGATGTGTGATCAAAGAACCGAGGTTATTTTCAGATCGAATGGATGTCTTGTTCGTGATCTTGATACAGGTAAAACAGTACTCAAAGGCAAAAGAACTCCAAATAATCTGTACATATTTGAAGAAGGACAACAACAATGCTATCTGAGCAAGGATGAAAAGCATTGGTTATGGCATCGAAGGTTGGGACATCTAAGCTTCTCAGAAATAAGGAAAGCATGCAAATATCAGGCAGTTCGCGATCTTCCAGATATCAAAATTCCTGACAACACCATATGCAGATCATGTCAGTTTGGAAAACAAACCAGAACTAACTTTCCAGAGAAAGAAGGATCAACTAGCATGCCTCTTGAGCTAGTACATACAGATACATGTGGTCCATTCAGGAAAAGAACACCTAGAGGTGAGGAATACTTGATATTATTTATTGACGATTTCTCCAGGTTTGTCTGGTTGGGACTTATGAAGCAAAAAGATGAAGCATTCGAAAAATTCAAATCCTTCAAAGCCTTGGTTGAAAATGAATCAGGTCACAAAATTAAGTGCCTCAGATCCGACAGAGGTGGGGAATTTACTTCAAATGAATTTTTCGATTTCTGTGATGAACATGGGATAATGAGAGAATTCTCTACAGCTAGAACTCCTCAGCAAAATGGAGTTGTTGAAAGAATGAACAGAACAATCCAACAAATGGCTCGTGCTATGCTTGATGAATCAGGAACTTCCGCAACTTTCTGGGGTGAAGCTGCACATGCTGCGGTTGTTATTCTCAACAAAACAAATGTCCGGGTGAACAGCACTCAAACTCCTCATGAGCTTTGGAGTGGCAGGACTCCTTCGGTAAAGCACTTCAAAATCTTTGGGAGCAAATGCTATATCAAGAATACTGATGAGCAGCTTGGCAAACTTGAACCTAGGGCATATGAAGGCATTCTTCTTGGTTACTCTCCATATAGAAAAGCATACAAGTGCTACAATAAAAGACTTGGCAGAATTGTTGACAGCATTGATGTAGTGGTTGATGAGAAGGGATACATTCCTAGGCAAGTCCATCATGAAGACATCGAAGAAGATGAAGGCTACCCTCAAAGACAGAATGATGAAGAAGAAGAACCTCAAGAAGAACCTCAAGAAGAGCCAGAGGAGCAAACAAGAATAGAAGAAAAGACTCCATCCAGATATGTTCAGAAGAATCATCCAGAATCTCAGATTGTGGGGCAGAAAGAAGCAGGTGTACAAACAAGAAGAATAGTTGCAGAAGCCTCAAGCTATTTGGCATTACTCTCCTCTACTGAACCACAAAACGTGAAAGAAGCATGCAAAGATGAATGTTGGGTGAAAGCAATGGATGAAGAACTTGAGCAAATCGAAAAGAACAACACTTGGGAGCTGGTTCCTAGACCAAAGGATAAGAATGTTATCGGAACAAAATGGGTCTTCAAAAATAAATTGAATGAAAATGGAGAAGTAATTAGAAACAAAGCCAGACTTGTTTGTAAAGGGTATGCGCAGCAAGAAGGAATAGACTTTGAAGAAACTTTTGCTCCTGTTGCAAGACTTGAGGCCATCCGAATGTTCCTTGCTCTCTCAAGTTTTCAAAACTTCAAAGTATTTCAAATGGACATGAAATCAGCCTTTCTAAATGGAGACTTGGAAGAAGAAGTGTACACTGAACAGCCAGATGGGTTCATTCTTGGAAATGATCCAAATCTTGTATGCAGATTGAAAAAGGCTCTCTATGGTCTCAAACAAGCTCCAAGGGCTTGGTACTACCGGTTGGCAAATATCTTCATCAACAAGGTTTTTCAAAAGGTTCAGCAGATAGCAATCTGTATATAAAAGTTGAAAATGACAAATTGCTAATACTTGTTGTGTATGTAGATGACATTATTTTTGGCAGCAATGAAGAAGCTATGAGTCAAAGCTTTGCCTCGGTCATGCAGAAAGAATTTGAAATGTCCTTGCTAGGAGAACTGACATATTTCTTGGTTTGCAAATCCAACAAAAGGAAGAAGGAATCTTTTTATCTCAAACCAAGTATCTCAAACAGATTTTGAAGAAATATGGCATGGAAGATGCAAAACCAGTATGTACACCCATGTCACAGGATGTAGTCTTAGTGCAAATGATGGATCTGCAGCAGTACATCAACCAACCTACAGATCTATGATTGGAAGTTTACTATATTTGACAGGTACCCGACCGGACATCATGCATGCAGTTGGAATAGTTGGAAGATTTCAGGTAAATCCGAAGGAGACTCATCTTCAGGCAGTGAAGAGAATTTTCAAATATCTTCAAGGGACTCAAAATTATGGCTTATGGTATCCTAGAGATACAGATCTTACTCTTCATGCTTATACAGATGCAGATTGGGCCACAAGCGTGGATGACAGGAAAAGCACAAGTGGTGGTGCGTTCTTTATGGGTTCCAGACTGGTATCTTGGTTCAGCAAGAAACAGAGTTCGATTGCCTTGTCTACAGCTGAAGCGGAATATGTTGCTGCTGTATCTTGTTGCACCCAACTTCTTTGGATGATGCAGACTTTGCAGGATTTTCAAATCACTTGTACACCACCTATCCCCATCTTATGTGATAACACAAGTGCAATCAGCATCTCAAAGAATCCGGTTATGCATTCAAAAACCAAGCACATACCAATCAAGTATCATTTTCTCCGGGAACAAGTGCTTGAACAGAAGGTCAAGTTGGAGTATGTTCCTTCTAAGGAACAAGTTGCTGATATTCTCACCAAACCATTGCCCAGGGACACCTTTGAGTACCTCAGGCAAAAGCTAGGGGTTGTTGATGCATCATCTTGTTGTTGAATCTTTTCTGATTGATGGTACAGGTTCAGGGGGAGCATATAATGCATTGTTGGCATTATGGAGGATGGTCAGAAGGAGGTCTTGGAAATAGCTGCAATATGTCTCTATCTCTTTCATGGTGGATTATGGTTCTTTGTTGCAGATCTGGTTCATATTCAGGGGGAGCATGTTCTTAGGGGGAGCATACCCCTTTTGCCCTTGATGTCAAAGGGGGAGAATGAAGCTGAAGTTTGTGAGGTTGCCATCAAGTCCAAAGGGGGAGATTGTTGGAATTATGACTAAAGTGTTGTCCTTGATGGCAACCCATTCAGGTGACAGGTCACTGTTCTTCAAGTCAACAGCAGGAGTTGATGATCAGCTATCAAATATTGAAGGAAATAAGGAGGACGCAGGTATACCTTACAGAAAGTGCGTACCCGCAGGTACACCATGCAGAAGCTGCGTCCAGAGACGCAGGCCAGCCGTTCAGGAGGTGCGTCCACCCAGTGCACACATTTTAAGGCAGAGAAAAGCACACGTGGGGGTTTCTTGTGTTTTACTCTTGGTATCTAGCCGACGGTATTGTGTTATTGTGGTGTCGGCTCGTGGTATTGTTCCATGATTTGAGGAGGAGCTTGCCTATATAAAGCAAAGGAGATCATTTGGTTTAGGCATGTCTTGGGTTGAATACCTTATTGGGTGAGATCTGGTCTAGATCTAAAAGGCGAATCTACTAAAGGACTGAGATCTCTTTGGCACAAGATCAGATCTGTATATCTGACTATTTGGGTTACACTTAAATTATTGAAATCATTCATACCCGAAGGGACGCAGGTACAGTGAAAGGAAAGAGCGCCGGGACGCAGTGCAGAATCTGGAGATCTACGTGGGGACGCAGGGCAGACGAAGTTCAGGTGCATCTGGGACGCAGTTCAGTGACTAGAGATCTGCGTGGGGACGCAGAGCGATCAAGGTTCAGGTGCGTCTCTGAAGCAAAAGGACGCGGCACGATAGTGTTTTTGGGTGCGTCTCTGTAGCAGAAAGACGCGGCGCGATAGTGTTTCTGGATGCGTCCCTGAAGCAACAGAACGCAGAGCAGTTAAAGGAACAGTGCGTCAGCACGCAGCACAGCAGAAGGATATCTGCGTGTGGACGTAGAGGAGCAGAAGGTTAACTGCGTCTGGTCGCAGGCCTCAGAACGAAAAACTGCGTCTCTGTCTTAAGATGTTCTGTTGATTGAATTTCTCTGTTGATAAGGTGTTCTGGGTTACTTCTGTTATTGCTGATCTGATATCTGTAGTGGACTGTAACTGTTATGTACTTGTTGATCATCTGATGCTTTATGAAAAGAAGTAGGGGGTTGTAGCTCCCTTCCAGGAGTAGACTGGAAAACGAGAGAGAGAGAGAGTTGTAGCTCTCTGCAGGTTGCAGCCTGCGTACTGGTAAAGGACTGCACCAGTACAAAATCATTGTAAAAGAAGTTTCTAATTTGAAAGAAGATAGAGACATATTGCAGCAGGTGGTTTTCACCCACATTGGGTTTCCACCTTACATCTTGTGTTCTTTGGTGTGACTATCTGTTTTTCTTTGTTCATGCTCATTATTTTATGGTACTGACATGCAAAAATAATTCAAAGATCAAATAAGGAAGATTTATTAAATTGCTAGATAATACTGATTCACCCCCCCTCTCAGTATTATTTCCAACAGTATTATTAGGCCAACCATACTTATGGAATTGACATGATGTGTATGAATCAAGGCATCATGTTGTTATTGTTACATTGGGAAATAATTTGTACAGGATATCGGAGGTAGCACCGTCTACCGCCATCTCTCTCGTTACTGCAAAACAATGCAGTAAGCTCATTTCAAAAACTGGGAAATTTGTTTTCCTAATGATACGCCCTCAAGGAAATAAGAAGACAGTGGCCAAGAACTCCAGACAGGGTCCCTTCGCATGACAACAACAGATGGACAAGGTCGTGGAGGAGTACAAGGACATCTTCACCTCCCCCACAGGGATGCCTCTACACTGTTAGGTCAAGCACTCCATCAATCTGACCCCGAGTGCGCCATTACCAAATGGACCAATCTATCATCGCTTCATTCTGGAGAACAATGAAATCAAGAGGCAAATTCAGGAGCTACTACAGAAAGGTCACATTTGGTCAAGTTCATCATCTTGTGGGATCTCGATTGGGTTGGTACAGAAGAAGGATGCGACTTTGAGACTCTGTGTTGACTATCAGGCAATGAACAAGATGAATGTCTAGAATATGTACCCAATCCCGTGGATTCATGACCTTTTGGAACAACTCAAAGGGGAAAAATATTTCAGCAAGATTGACTTGAAGTCTGGATATCACCAGGTACCAATTGAACCCTCTGATGTGTGGAAGACTACCTTCAAAGCCAAGGAGGGCCTTTTCGAATGGTTGGTTATGCCTTTCGGGTTGAAGAATGGTCCTACAACCTTCGTAAGGCTTATGGATGACATCTTGCGGCCATTCACCAAATCATTTGTAGTGGTATACTTAGATGACATCCTATTCTTTAGCCATAGTTGGGAAGAGAACCTCCACCACATCCGACAGGTTCTCCAAACACTGCGGCAACACAAGTTGTGTGCCAATTTGGAGAAATTCACTTTTGGAATGACCCAGGTTGGGTATCTGGGATACATTATTGATGAACGGGGGGTACATGTGGATCCATCCAAGATCTAAGTCATTCGCGATTGGCTAGCCCCAACCACTCTAACGGAGCTTTGCAACTTTTTGGGTCTTACCAATTTCTACTGCAAGTTCATGTTGGGGTTCTCTCATATCACTTGGCCCTTGAGTGAAGTCACCAAAGGAGGAGTGAAAGAAAAATTGTTTTGATCTGAATCTCAACAGAAGGCACTCGCAGAGTTGAAACATCGCCTCTATTCTGCACCAGTGCTCACATTACCAAACTTGCAACAACCATTTGAGATCGAGACAGATGCCTCTGACTATGTTATTGGAGCAGTCCTTACTCAATAGGTGCATCTGGTGGCATATAACAGTGAGACACTTTCAGACATAGTCTAAAAGTATCCCACTTATGACAAAGTTATGTATTCCATTGTGAAGGCCTACTAAATATGGAATCATTACATTTTCGGGAAGGAAATGGGCATCCACACTGACCACCGACCCCTGTAGTTCATACAGACACAAGGGAAGTTGCAGAATGATCACAATCAGAAGTGTTTCACATACCTGCAAAAGTTCCATTTGAATATCAAGTACAGTGAGGGAAGCACAAATAATGTCGCAGACTGCCTCAGTCAACCACCGATCATGGCGTTAACCACTGTGCTCAACTCTTGTGGGCACGAGACTTCTAATTGGCCACTTCTCTACAAAAGTGACCTAGAATTTGGCCACACATACCATACACTCTTGGAGGGTTAGCAAGTTCTAGATTTTCACCTCCAGGATGATATTTTATGCCACCTGGGACACCTTTGTGTTCCTTCAAGTGATCATGCAAATATGATTTGGGACGCGCACTACAATTGGGTCATTGGGCATTTCAGGGTCGAGAAAACAGTGGAAGTGCTGCAAAAGTATTTCTATTGGCCAAATCTTCAACAAGATGTCGGGAAGTCTATACTCCATTGCCTACCCCTATACTCCACTGTCTACCCCTAGTTGACCTTGGGAATCCATATCCATGGATTACATGTCAAACCTTCCTTCTACTAAGCATGGCAATGACTATGTTTTTGTGGTCATCAACAGATTCTTGAAGATGGTCATTATGGCAGCCTGGAAGAAGAGTATCACAATAGAGGCTATTGCTAAACTCTTCTTTGAACGAGTGTGGGTACACTTTGGGATCCCACAAGCTATCATCTCATATCAGGACAGCAGGTTCCTCAGTACATTTTTGTCTAGTCTTTGGTCGATGTTGGACACCAAGCTCACTAAGTCCACAACTTTCCATCCCCAAACTGATGGCTAGACAAAGGTCTTCAACAAGATGATCATACACATTCTGCACATGTACAACTCAAAGCACCCACACACATGGGATGAGAGTCTCCCCTATGTTGATCACAGCTACAACCAGTCTCTCCATAGCTCGACTAACCACATCCCTTTTCAGGTGGGCATGGGATTCCAACCACTATGTCCCATTAATGTCACCATACCATTTGCAGCAACTCAAGAAGATTCAGCTCATGTCTAGTCTGAAGCCGACAAGGAAAATAGTTTCATTGAGCACATTCAACACATACACCAATAGGTCCATGACATATTGGACAAAGCCAATGCTAAGTACAAGCAACGATATGATCAACATCGGGTGCCACACAAGTTCCAGGTGGGCGACAAAGTTTGGGTACATTTGCAAAAGGATCACCTTGTTGAGCCCCACCGCAAGTTTCGCCCGCTTCGATATGGGCCATGCACCATGACCAAGGTTGTGGGAGATAATGATTTTGAGCTTAGCATTCCCCCATTCCTTGGCCTATATCCAATGTACAATATGGATCACCTTCAGCCATACTTTCCACTATTATTGGACACATCCAACATTGTAGAATAGCTCACACCAACATAGTTAAATCAAGACTTCATGGAACAAGTTGAATCTAATTGGATCATGGACTCGTAGATCAAGAAAACTCGCCAACAGAAGATCCAACTGTATCGAGTTTTCAAAGCTGGCCAACTCTTGATCAAGGAAAATGGATCACTAGGGACCAAGTTCAGCGAAAATTTCCTCATCTCTTGGAGGAACTCAACACAATGGAGACAATTTATTCCTAAGGGGGGGGGGGGGGGGGGGAATGATCCAGGTGGATATTGGTGGCCATCCGCCTATTCCACATGGACCCCCACCATTGTTTCTTTCAGTTTTTCAGTTTCCTTAATTGTAGCACAGTTTACTATTTTTGGTAGTTTTTCGGGTCCTGAACTTCTAGAGCCGTTTTAAGGCCCTAAACAACGTTTTTTTGGCAATATTCCTCTAAGTTATTTCATAAAAATCCCATTTTCATTTTTAGTCCTCAGAGAGATATTTCCAATGAGGTATCATGCACGTCAAATAGAGATAATATGACCAAGTTACAATCCATAGAATTTGACTGCCCAACTAACCCCAACGGGACCCATAAACTCTTGGTGTTACATCTCCTTAGGTTTTGGTTGTTTAGGGTTTTCTCTTATTGTTTAATAATAAAAAGGCCCTTGAGCCTCATTGTAACTCAGTTTAGAGGCATGTAGCTACCACATCTCTTCTCAGAGATAAGCTACCATCGCCCGAGCTAGTCTCATTTCCATTCTGTTTGCAAGCACATTTCATTATTTGATATTAGTGAAAGATAATGTTATTTCTATTGCATCTATGTATTTATGGTTATATCTATAATTTTTTGTGTTCCTATTTAAATTCAAATCAGCAGACCACACTTCTTTCATTTCGCTAATGTATTATTCCCTATTACCTATCATAAACTTAGGCATAATACAAGTATACAATATAAATTCATATCCACATGATACCGACCTCATATATTTGTCATGACTACTCTTCCCACCTTATTCCTCATAAACTAGGAATCTCTTCGTGCCATTCACCTGCATAGGAAATCATTCATCCATAAGAACAATCCCACACAACCCTGTCAAACATTGAAAACATACATACATACATATGTAATCATTAGCATAAAACAATCACCATCCTGTCAAACAACGACATACATACATACATACATGCATACATATATAAACATCAACATAATCATGATCATGGCATAATTACCAGATAACATAAGGTTTAGGTTAAGAGAAATTCATTCATCTGTGTACAACATGTAAAACATTGAGAATAATCTTTCCCAACTTCGCCAAGGTGTCTGACACCTCAAATCCATTTAATTTAGCTTTTCTAGTTGCCTTTGTCATGTATGTTCAACCACTGCCCATTTAGCACAATGGGCCCAGCCAGTCCAACCGACTGTCATAGTCTTACCTTCCATTGTGCTTACTGTTGAAATATGGCAACAAGAATATTCCAATTTTAATCCATCCTTGAATTAAAATTGAGAATTAAAATTCGAATTTAGTCTCACTAGCTACTTGGAAAATAATTAATTAATTCATCTTAAGTTAATTAGTTGGAGAAATTCAAGCTAGAAGTCTTTGTGAAGTCATGCAACAGTTATCCCTTAAATTAAGGAAGTTATCCCTTAATTAAGGAGATAAGGATGAGTTGTATTTGAATTGTAATTAGTTAGCTCAGTTAACTGAGTTAAGTCCAGTTAAATTAGTTCCAAATAGTTTGAGGAACTAATTGTGAGTTCATTCAGTTAATGCATGCATGCATGAAACTAGTGTACTCCAGATAACTGAATATTCTCTCATAAATAACTCATGCATGTCAGTTCAGACAAAGACCCAGTTGAGATTAAAGGTAGGGACAGTGTACTATCAGTTGCAAGAATTTTCCTATAAGAAAATCTCTTGCATGCAGAAGGAATTCATTCCTTGAGATTTGCGCAGTTTTACAGTGTGTTGGAGCAATGTGTGAGATCAGTGTCACACAAGGTTACAGCTGGAATACCCAGGGAAAAAAACTCAAGGAAATAGGAGGCTTGGAGGGCAAAGGAGGAGGCATATGAGCAGTCTATTCTGTCTATGAGTAGTGTGATGGATTGTACTGAGAGCTGGATAACTGTGAGAGCTAAAGCTGTGTGTAATCCTGAGATATTTCCACTTGTATGATAATACAAATAGCAGGGTTTTTAGCTGAGGCTTTACCCAAAGTATTCTTCTACGTTCCATGTGTATTGATTCTTCTTCTTTGTTATACGTGTTCTACTTGATCTTTCTCAAATTGATTCAACTTCCGCAAGTTTGATTGTAGAAGTAGTTTAAGTATTTTTCTTTAGTTATATTACATAATCAGGTTAATCTATAGTGAGAATTTCTACATGGTATCAGAGAAAAGGTGATCAGAGCTGTGAATAGTATACTGAGAAGGGAAATTCGAAGTTTGAAGTTCTTGGTTGCAGGTGCAAAATCGAAATCTTATCACACCTCAAACTTCACCAATGGCATTCATTGTGTTATCATTGAAAATTCTGTTTCCAAAAATTTGCTCAGATTAGCTTAAAGACCAAGTGTTTTCGCAGCGCATGAATCCTTTAGCAGTTTCGCAGCGCTACCTGTTTAGGTGATTTCGTAGCGTGCTACGAAATTGGGGATTTGTTCGAGTTTTCAATGGAGGTCCAAAATCTTAGCATGCTTATTGAACAAGTTAGCTCTTCCAGCAGTTGGAAAATGTTAGAGAAAAAGACTACTTTTGTAAATGCTATGCAGGGATTGATATATACAAAAGCAGTTGGACTTTTCTGAAGCTGAGATTCTTAGTGTACTTCAGTGAGCTTCATCTTTCATCTTTTATATGCTTTACTTCCATAGTCTTAATGCTTATTACTCAGAATTCATGGAGGAACATGCTTTGACTTCCTTTAAGTGTTAAACTATGGTGAATTGAGTTTTTGAGTCCTATCTTTGGATGTTTTTCTTCAATGTTTTAATACTTATTACTCAGAATTCATGGTTACTCATGCTCTGACTTCCTTTAGGTATTAAACTCTGATATATCACTTTAAATTCTCTCCTTTTAAATACCTTGATGTATCATTATTCAGAATTCATGCCCACATGCTCTGACTCCTATGAACTTCAAGTTATTTGAGACTTTCTTGAATGTGTCACTCTTTCATTGAAGTATATACAAGCCTCAGTTTTATAAGAAGAGCCATTTGTTATCCTTATCTCTGTCACTGACTCCATAGCCCAATGGTAGCAAGTCTCCATCTTCCAATCTACAAACATATAAAATCACAAATCATAGAGTTAGCCATCTATCCATATCTTTAATCAATATCATTAACCCTTTGAGAGAGCCCTCTCAGGCTAAGGAGGCTAAGCCTTAGCTAAAAGATTGGTTTGAAATAGTTACACTAAGATTGTCTGATCAGCAGCCTATCAGGGTCCTATTTTGGTGATAACATTTTGGTGCATCTGCCGGGAGCCTGATGATTACTTATTCCCGAAATTTTAAGATTGAATTTCTGAAGGTAGCAGGAGTTCAAAGATGATTTTCGAGGCTGCAAAGCTACCTTGGCGACTCCATTGTTGAAGAATTCAAGGTTCATACATTCATGGTGTTTCCACTGGAGTTATGAAGGACCCAGAAGCTGCCATTCTTAGTTCAAGGTATGCATGCATAGATTTCTCAGGAATTCATGGTTTCCCAAATCATTTTCCCAAGGATGCATATTTTCTAAGGAATGGTCCAAAATTCAATGGAGAAGACTTGAGTTTAACGTTGGAGCATATCTCAGATTTCTGTCATTTTGCTGAGCTTCTTAGAGTTAAACATGAGGATGTTTGCATAAGGTTATTCTATGATTCACTCCAAGGGAAATGCAAACAGTGGGTTGAATGCTTTCCTGCCAAATACATTAAGTCATTTCAAGACTTATGGCTTATGTTCCTGGAAGAATGGATAGATAGGTCAGAGGTGGTGGTAAACTCTCCTTCAGTTGAGGGTTTCAAACAATGGAATGATGATCATAGTGAAGAAGAAACAAATGAATCTTTTTCTTTGTCCTTATCCTCATATCTAAAATCCTTTGACTGCAAGTCAGAGGATAAGATGAAATTTTTTGATGAATTTGCCAAAGACATTGAGAAAGAAATTGAAGGTTTAGAAGGACAAATTCAGGCATACAATTTTCATGATCATGATCATTATTCTCAGAAGTTTTCTATGGCAGAACGCAAGGAGACTATGCTGGTTCCTTTCTCTTTCATGATTGAGGAACTGAACATTGTGGTTGAAGATCAGTTTGCACAGCTGGGAAGTTACAAGGAAAGACAAGCTGATCATGTGTTCTAGGATCCTATAGCTGATTACATGGAAGAGTTTTACTCTCCAGTGTTTCAGTTTTCATATAAAGATCAGAGGCAGTTTCAGTGGCAGCGGTCATCACACTGTCAGATTGGCTCTGAACTCCAATGCGGTCAAAGAAATCAAATATCAGATAAAACAGAGGATTGGCTACATTGGAAATTTCATATTGATTGAGCTGAATGAAGTTTGAAATTGTTAGGGTAGGTAGGTAGGTGAATGCAAATAAGCTCAAGGTTGACTGAGCATTTCTTTTTTCAGTAGATGTAATTTTCTTTCTCCTGCAGTCATCATCAAGCTTAAGCCCGAGGTGAAGGCCCCAGAAGTTTGAAGGGGATGATTGTCAAGCAAATTTCAGTTTGTCAAAATGGATAAGGCACTGGAACTGCAGGTTCTTAGTGCACCACAAGGGCACACTATCCCAAGTGGAGCCACTGTTATCATTGAAAATTCTGTTTCCAAAAATTTGCTCAGATTAGCTTAAAGACCAAGTGTTTTCGCAGCGCATGAATCCTTTAGCAGTTTCGCAGCGCTACCTGTTTAGGTGATTTCGTAGCGTGCTACGAAATTGGGGATTTGTTCGAGTTTTCAATGGAGGTCCAAAATCTTAGCATGCTTATTGAACAAGTTAGCTCTTCCAGCAGTTGGAAAATGTTAGAGAAAAAGACTACTTTTGTAAATGCTATGCAGGGATTGATATATACAAAAGCAGTTGGACTTTTCTGAAGTTGAGATTCTTAGTGTACTTCAGTGAGCTTCATCTTTCATCTTTTATATGCTTTACTTCCATAGTCTTAATGCTTATTACTCAGAATTCATGGAGGAACATGCTCTGACTTCCTTTAAGTGTTAAACTATGGTGAATTGAGTTTTTGAGTCCTATCTTTGGATGTTTTTCTTCAATGTTTTAATACTTATTACTCAGAATTCATGGTTACTCATGCTCTGACTTCCTTTAGGTATTAAACTCTGATATATCACTTTAAATTCTCTCCTTTTAAATACCTTGATGTATCATTATTCAGAATTCATGCCCACATGCTCTGACTCCTATGAACTTCAACTTATTTGAGACTTTCTTGAATGTGTCACTCTTTCATTGAAGTATATACAAGCCTCAGTTTTATAAGAAGAGCCATTTGTTATCCTTATCTCTGTCACTGACTCCATAGCCCAATGGTAGCAAGTCTCCATCTTCCAATCTACAAACATATAAAATCACAAATCATAGAGTTAGCCATCTATCCATATCTTTAATCAATATCATTAACCCTTTGAGAGAGCCCTCTCAGGCTAAGGAGGCTAAGCCTTAGCTAAAAGATTGGTTTGAAATAGTTACACTAAGATTGTCTGATCAGCAGCCTATCAGGGTCCTATTTTGGTGATAACACATTGGCTTGAGACTTGAGTATGCTCTGGATGGAAGCTCGAATTACATAGCATGGAAGGGTCGCATGGAAGCGGTATTAGAAGATAATCGTATTAAGGATTTCATTGATCAAGAAATCCCCAAACCAGCTGCAACTAATGCACAAGAATTGTCTGAATAAAAGAAGTGTGTGGTGAAGGCAAGAAAAATTCTTCTGGAGGGAGTTCAAGAATGTATTGTCTCAAGTCTCCATGGGAAGGAAACATTGTTTTCAATGTGGAAGGCATTGAAGGACCTATATCAGAATAGTAGTGACCACAGGAAACTGGCGCTCAAGGATAAGCTTCGGAAAATAAAGATGGAGAAGGGTGATACTATTTCTACATATCTGAACAAGCTCACCACCTGCAGAGATGAGCTTGGTAGTGTGGGAATAACTACAGCCAATGATGATATGGTGAGTCTTTCTCTCCTCGGTCTTCCAAAGAGCTGGAATAGCTACCAGGACTCTATGAATGGAAGAGAGAAACTATCAGATTGGAAACGAATGTGGTCAGATCTCATGCAGGAGGAGATCAGGAGAAGCACAAGAGATGGTTCTTCATCTAAGCATGATGATGAAGAAAATCTGGCCTTAGCAAGTAAGGCAAGGAAAGGGAAAGGGAAGGCTTCCCATTCCAAATTGAATTCTTCTCATGGAGGGAAGAAGATTGACAAATCTAAAGTGATATGCTTTAATTGTCATGAGGTGGGCCATTATGCAACTAATTGTCCATTGAAGAAATCCAGGAATGGATCCTTGAAAGGATCAGAAGGTGAGGCATTAGCCTCTTAGTTCGAATTAGATTTTAACCTCATCACATGCATGGTTTCATCGATGGTGGGTTGTGTTTGGTATCTTGACAATGGAGCCTCATTCCACATGACCGGAAATAAAAGTTTAATCAGTACCTTGGAGGAGAAAGACCTCAAGATGTGCATAGAGATGGGTGATAACTGAAAGTACTGTGTTTTAGGAGAAGGCACGGTTGCTTTTCATAGGGATCATGGATATCCTCTCACCTTGACTAATGTAAAGTATGCACCTGGACTGAAGAAGAACTTGGTATCAATCGCGATGTTGGAGGACAAAGGCTACGATGTTGTTTTCAGTAAAGGAAAGGCGTTCTTGAGACACATGGCCACAGGTCAAGCCAAGAGGGTTGAGATTCGAGTGAAGAATCTCTATACAATAGAGGTAGATGACTGTGTTGCATTGAGTTCGAAAGCATAATTGGTGCAAAGCCAAGACATTGGCAAGTTATGGCATAGGTGGTTGGGCCACTTGCATCATGGGGCCTTGAAGATAATGCAACAGATCTCTACCGAACTTCCCAAAGGTAAACTTGAGCAAGTGGACACATGCAAATGTTGTAACTTGGGAAAGTATGCTAAGTCTTCCTTTCATGATCAAGACAGTCGAGCTGAAGTGATATTAGAGAGAGTTCATACTGATTTGTGTGTACCATTCTCGACAGCATCCATCGCGAAGCAAAGGTATTATGTGATTTTCATTGATGATTTTTCTTGTAAATTATGGATTTATTTCATGCAGAAGAAGGACCAAACCTTCTCAAAGTTTTGTGAGTTCAAAGCTTTGGTTGAGAATGATTCAGGGAAGAATATCAAAGCCTCGAGAAGTGACAATGGTGGAGAGTATGTCTCTCAAGATTTTAAGGAATTATGTGCAGCGGAAGCAATTAAATGGGAGTTGACGGTACCTTATAACCCACAGCAGAATGGGGTGGCTGTGACGAAGAACAAAATGATTGTGGGGGCAGCTCGGGTGATGCGGCATGGCCAAGGCCTACCACTTCATTTGTGGGCTGAGGCATGCAACACAACGATCTATTTTCATAATATAAGCCCACATCACATACTTGGGATGAAGACACCAGAGGAATCTTTCTCCGGGAAGAGACCAGATGTGGGTCACTTCAGGATCTTTGGCTCATCGGTATATTGCCATGTGACCAAGGATGCCTGAAAGAAGCTTGAGCCAACAGCTAAGTTGGGGATACTTGTGGGGTACACTGATACACCCCACAACTATCGGGTGTACTTGCCTACCAGTCAAAGGACAATGGTACGTAGAGATCTCAAGTTTGATGAGCATAAGGCCATGCGTATTTCCCTTCAGATTGAGCTCCAACTATAGGCTGTGGAGGAACTGTTGGTTCCTAAGGAGGAGGAGCCTCAGACTGATGTGGAGCAGCCACATGGAGAGGTTCCAGGAGTGGAGACATCCACTCAAGCAGAGTCTTACAAAGAGGGACGGAAGCACACAAGAGAAGCTGACAGATTGCTTTCAGATGTGAGAGAGAATGTGGGAGAACCATCTTCTCAGCGCAGACAGAGGAGGTCACCTAAGAGGTACACCGGATACATGGCCCTTGTTGGGGAATGTGTTGAGACTGAGCCATCTTCCTTTAAGGAAGCAGTGCAGCAGTTGATTTGGGTTGATGCTATCGTGGAGGAGTATGACTCCATAGTTCGGAACAGTGTTTTGGATGTGGTTCAAAGACCAAAGAACAAGTCAGATGTGAGTTCATGTTGGCTTTACAAGGTAAAGCAAGATGTTGATGGTAGTGTGGAGAAATATAAGGCAATATTTGCTGCCCGTGGTTTCTCACAAGTCGAGGGGATCGACTATGATGAGATTTTTTCTCCTGTAGCAAGGTACTCATCTATCAAATGGATGTTGTCACTATCAACACAGATTGGTTGGAAGATCCATCAGATGGATGTGAAGACTGCTTTCCTCAATGGCAAGATTGAGGAAGAGCTGTACATAGAGCAGTCGGAAGGTTTTGAGACCTTTGATCATGAGTTGCATGTGTGCCGACTCAAGAGGGCTTTGTACAAGATGAAGCAAGCACCTCGTGCTTGGTACACCAGGATCAACAACTACTTCACTAGGTTGGGCTTCACAAAGAGTGAAGCGGATGCAAACCTATACCACATCATGGTAAAAGGTAAGTAGTTGATCATTTTTCTTTATGTTGATGATCTCATACTGACAGGTGATGATCAGTTGATCATGTCTTGCAAGGAGGACCTTGCAAGAGAATTCAAAATGAAATACATGGGTCTCATGCACTACTTCCTTGGCATGGAAGTGTGGCAGAAGGATGGGGAGTTGTTTGTATCTCAAGGCAAGTATGCCAATGAGATACTCAGGAGATTCCACATGGAGAAGTGCAAGCCCATGCAAACTCCTCTAGCAGGTAACTGGAGGAAGGAGGATGCTACTTCAGGAGAAGTAGTAGAAGCCACTGTGTATCGGTAGCTTGTGGGTTCACTGATGTATTTAGTGAACACACGACCAGATTTGTGCTATGCAGTGTACCGGCTGAGTCAAGCTATGGTTCAGCCTGCCAAGATGTTTTTGAAGGCAACTAAGCATGTTTTGAGATACCTCATAAGCACATCTCAATATGGATTATGGTACAAACAGACAGAGGGAGTGAAGCTACAGGGTTTCACTGATGCAGATTGGGCGAGGAGTCCATCAAATCGGAAGAGCACATCAGGAAGAATTTTCAACCTTGGGTCAGCTGCAGTTTCTTGGTACAGTAGGAAACAGAGGTTAGTTGCACTCAGCTTAGCAGAGGTTGAATACATGGCTGCAACTCAGGCAGCATGTGAGGCCATTTGGATGCGGAAAATTCTAGTTGGTTTGTTTGATTAGAGTATGGATCCAACTGTGATCTATTTTGATAATCGGAGTTGTATCAAACTCTCTGAGAATCCAGTATTTCATGAGAAGTCCAAGCACATCACCATTCGGTATCATCATCTCAGAGACTGTGTGGTGAGGAGGATCATGTTGTTGCAGTATATTTTGACCGAGGAGCAAGATGCTGACGTTTTGACTAAGGCATTGTCAAAGTGTAAATTCGAGTTCCATAGAGACAGGATCGGGGTGGCAGATAATCCCTTTCTTATTGAGAGGGAGTGTTGAAATGTGGCAACAAGAATATTCCAATTTCAATTTGTCCTTTAATTAAAATTGATAATTAAAATTCGAATTTAGTCTCACCAGCTATTTGGAAAATAATTAATTAATTCATCTTGAATTAATTAGTTGGAGAAATTCAATCTATAAGTATTTGTGAAGTCATGCAACAGTTATCCCTTGAATTAAGGAAGTTATCCCTTCATTAAGGAGATAAGGATGAGTTGTATTTAAGTTGTAATTACTTAGCTCAGTTAACCGATTTAACTCCAACTAAACTAGTTCCAAACAGTTTGAGGAACTAATTGTGAGTTTAGTCAGTTAATGCATGTGTGCATGAAACTAGTGTACTCCATATAATAGAATATTCTCTCATAAATAGCACATGCATGTCAGGTCAGACAAAGACCCAATTGAGATTAAAGGCAGGGAAAGTGCACTATCAGTTGCAAGAATTTTCCTATAAGAAAATCTCTTTCATGTAGAAGGAATTCATTCCTTGATATTTGCACAGTTTTGCAGTGTGTTGGAGCAATGTGTGAGATCAGTGTCACACAAGGTTACAGTTGGAACACCCAAGGAAAACAGCGCGAGGAAATAGGAGGCTTGGAGAGCAGAGGAGAAGGCATATGAGCAGTCTATTCTGTGTATGAGCAGTGTGAGGGATTGTACTAAGAGTTGGATAGCTATGAGAGCTAAAGCTGTGTGTAATCCTGAGATATTTCCACTTGTATGATAATACAAATAGCAAGGTTTTTAGCTAAGGCTTTCCCCAGAGTATTCTTCTGTGTTTCAAGTGTATTGATTCTTCTTCTCTGTTATATGTGTTCTACTTGATCTTTCTCAAATTGATTCAGCTTCCACAAGTTTGATTGTAGAAGTAGATTAAGTATTTTGCTTTAGTTATATTGCATAATCAGGTTACTATGGTGATAATTTCTACACTTACTCATGCACAGAGCTTCATTTGAGTCTTACATTACCTATTGGGTAACACACAGCTCTCCCCGAGTCCATTAACTTTCCTCTTTCTCAATCAATTCCAAAGACTCAAAACAATAAAAAGAAATAACAAGAAACAAACAAGAAGAAAACAATGAAAACCCATAACAACAAGACAACACCGCAGCAAAGTGGCATAGCCATGCACCAAACATTTCAAATTGCAAATCAAGTGAAACAATTGCAAAACACCAAAAGCACCAGACTAACCATAGACACCATGACTCAATACCCATGGTTCCCAAGGAAAGCTCAACCTGAACCTTCTTCAATATTTCATGGAAACCTCTCTTCTCATGCAACTCCCTTCATCATACTACCATTAACACATAAATGTAAGTGCATAAGTAAAAATAACAATACACCGGTTACCTTATATTGTTATGTAAATAATCTTGCTTGCAACTGAACACATCCAAGCCATCTCTCAAGGGACTGCATTTATCTTGACAGATCCACCTGTAACTAGAGACTAGCTAATATACCTATCAAGTACATATTCGTGAATCTAGGACATATCCACATGATGTTAACAAAATCAAGGAAGAAGACTCCATGTATGCAAAGAACTCATTTGTTTCGAATTAGGGTTTCCAAACCTAACCAAAGGAATTCTTGCCCAATTCCTTTCTTTTACCTTTTTCCTTGTTGCAATTGAGGCTTATTATGCAGTGTCACGTCACCCAACGGTTATTTATATAAACACATCAACTATTACTTTGTTGCGATAATACCAAGCATGTTTCCTGCAACTGCTCACGCATGTCAACCACATGTTCTACATATCAAGATAATCACATCTATCAATTTGAAAACATGTTTACATCATAACTATACACAATTATCATTCACACATATACAAAGTAAATCTATATTAGTACAACACCATATCACAAATATGTAGCCTCATCCCTGAATATCGTAACCATAACCATATGCATAGGCCAATTTAATTTAGCATGATACATATAACATCAAGGTATAAATGTTATAACCCTAATCATCAAGCTAACTATCATTCTCATCAACAACATATAACCTAATAATCAAGCTAACTATCATGTAACAACAACAACTTAACCTATAACATATTCATTAGCAACATATAACATAATCATCAGGTTATCTAATATAAAATAGCATTAGCAATCCAAACAACTACAAGTTACAATCATTCTTGACTATACAACACATGCGCATATAACTACAATAATCAACTAACATCTATCATGAATGGAACCATAACATCAAAATACATGTACATAACCCTAATGTAAATAAAGCAAATGCATAAAACAATCATTGACTTGCATACTTGAATGCCAAACATACAATAGATGTATGACAGTCTACTCTTACCCCAAAGTCCAATACTACAACCTCATTATGATGCTCTACATCTCTTGCTCTATCTCATCCAACACATTAGCATCATAACATACCAATATCACCCTGATGACCTAAATTGCATACCATTACTTCAAAAGGCGTGTTTGACCTACTATTCATGCATAACTATAACTAAGACCCTACATGCATGACCATAACATTATTCCATTATAGACATTTCCTCATGCAACTATCGACCTGCATAAACAATGCTTAATCAACTATACATACTCATAGTTGCATTTAGTCGAGCATATGTGATCAATTCTTATAATAAACCTACAAGACTGATGCATGTCATCAAAAAACGAAGAATGAAACCCAACATACAAGGGTTTAATGAAGGTGCATATACTCATGTAACCATTCATATACTCGTGACGTTGCATTCCATAAAATCAACATCAAGTTCCTCATGATAACCTTACTACCATCATGATCAACATTATGAAATGCAACAAGAACATGGAACGTAAGTGTAAGAGACACACACACAACTGACATGCATGCATGACCAACGCATTCACCCAAGGAGAGTGCAACCACGCTCTAACACCAATCTATAACACCCCCTCCTAGGTCTACCCAAAGTACCCATTCCAACTTGGGTAAACATGAGACGAGAGGCTACTAAGATCCAATTCGACCTCCTATGTGACCTTAAGGAATTGGAATCAATGGAACATCACATACAGTCATGCAACATCATCAATAGAACACCCAGAAGGAGACTTAGCCACTCAGACAACCTTTCCTTGGGTCCCACTACTATTCTGCAACTCTTAGGCCATAGTCGCTCTCATGGTATGGGCAAGAGAGCTATCGAAAACACAAATTCACTCTCATAGGCCTTACTGCAAGTGAATGTGGACCAAAATTGTTATTTCTGTGCCAGCGACCCCATGATTTAAGCCACTTTTCTAGCCTAGAGTCCTAGCCTCTACCCAGAACTTGTTGTAACTTCCAAAATTCATTAAAAACATGATAACAATTCTAATCAATCAAAAATCACCCTCAAGAAAAGGTCTAAGAATCCAAAAGAGGGACTGACATTCTTTCAAACACCTGGTATCAATGCAACCTATAGGTCTAGGGTACAAGACAGAGCATAAACAATTGAAATAACTTATGAAACATAACCAGAAGGATCATCTCCTTCTCCATTGAACCACTACATCATCAATTAGGTCTTGTATCCATTCATTTAACAGTTACAAGTAAATACATGAAATAGCCATGACATGAACTAGTCGTTTCACCATGGTTATAACCATGGACCATAGGAAAATCTGACTAGGTTTCTGGACTTCCACATACCACCCGACCATAGACATGGCTAAACCAAATCTCTCTTTCAGTGAGTGACCCTTGTTCCATATTCCAAGCATGAATGCAAGATCTCATAGAGCAACCAATCCAAGAAAAACCAAGGGAATCCAGAGGTTAAACCACCTCCACCCTCATCAAACCGTGATCACACCAAAATCAGTGCTCCAATCACAGCCGAACATAAATTGGAGTGCCATCTGGAATCGATCAATATCCTTGAGTAATTTTTTGTCTCCTTGTCTCTTATGATTTACCGCAATCCAAACCAAACCACTAGGCCCTAAACCGAGACCAGTCTCCCAGGCTTTACAACAATACAAACCCAGTTCACTAGGTCCTAAACTGAGACTTCTCCCTCAGGCTTTACCATGTATCCCACCAGAACCAGTCAAGGGATTCATAGGCCTTTGGGAATCGACCCCAGATTCTGAAATCCATCCGACAAACCAAAATAAACATCCCAACATACCATGGCATCCAGAAAAAGGCAAGGCTAGGCTGAAAACCATTGTCATAACCTGGAAAAACCATGCCACTAACAGCAAGAGAACCATACACCAACATGCAAAACCATGCATGTCCAAATTAGCTAGGAAATCATTAATGCAAAAGGTTACCTACAAGTATTCTTGCTGAAGTGGCTTGATCTTGCTTTCCTTTCCTTGATCCAAACTACAGTGCTCCAAGAAAACTCTAAGTGACCAAGAGCGAGAGAGAGATAGAATAATGAGAGAGCTCCAAACTTGAACTGACCAAGGTTACACTCACTGAGCTTGAGCCAAGAGATTGCCAACTGATCTTCAGAAGTCTTTTTATTAATGATGCCTCTAATTTATTCATTTTCCATTATTTTCCTTCAATTTCCTCCTCACATGCAACCTCTGACCTTTTACCTTCCTTTTCTCCTATTTTCCTTTATTTTCATAAATAAATGTGCCAAAAATGTCTTTTTTCCTTTTAATGTGTTTTTCTTAGCCTTTGCCAATTTCCTTAGCGAAAAAACTCATCCAGTGATGCCCACTAGGATATATTTTCCCAACGTTTAGCTTGGAATATGTGTTCCTTACCAGTGGTCTTATTTTTTTTGTCTTTATTAACTTTATTACATGGAATTTTTTCCAGGGCTATTAAAGTAACTGTGCCCAATCCAGTAGCACTATACCTCCCATCGTCACCCATCCCGATATGCATCTAGAGATCTTTCTCCTCCATGTCACTGAACAACTCCTTGTCACCAGTCATGTGGAATGAAGCTCCACTATCAAGGTACCATACACTACCCATCATTGATGACACCATGCGTGCAATGAGAGTAAATTTCAATTCAAATTGAGAGGCCAAAGCCTCACCGGCCACTCCCCCTGAGGACTTCTTCTTGGACTTGTTGAGAAAACAATTTGTATCAAAATGGCCTAGCTCATGACAATGAAAGCACTTAACTTTCATCATGTATTTCCTCTTACCTCCATGGCAAGAGTACAATTTGGAATGTGATGCCTTCCCTTTCCTTTTTCTTGACTTACTCACGAAGGCACAATTTTCCTCATCACCAGTCTTTGATGAGGAACCATCTCTAGTGTTCCTTCTAATCTCCTCCTGCATCAAATCTGACCATAGTCGTTCCCAATCTGGTAGATTCCCCCTCAAATTGAAATAGTCCTTATAGCTATTCCAACTCCTGGCAAGGACTAGGAGAGTTAGGCTCACCATATCACCCTCAGAAATGGTTATTCCAACACTTCCAAGGTTGTCACGATAGTGAGTGAACTTGGTCAAGTATTTTGGAATGGTCTCGCCTTTCTCCATTTTGATTTTTCGAAGTTTGTCTTTCGGTACCAAATTCCTATGGTCACTATTGTTCTGGAATAGGTTTTTCAATTCTTTCCACATATCATATATACTTTCCTTCCCATGGAGACTCGAGACAATGTGGTCTCGAACTCCCTCAAGGGTTATCTACCTCACCTTCGCCACACACTTCTTCCATTCAACCAAATTTTGTGCATCCGATGTTGCTGGTTTAGGAATGTCTTGATCAATGAATTCCTTCAAGAAATTATCTTCTGCCACAACCTCCATTTTGTCCTTCCAAGATATATAATTTGATCTGCCTTCCAAGGCATACTCGAGCCGCAGACTTTAGAATGCCATCTGTCGATCCTGAAGTATGTATCACAAATTCAAATTTCACCTATAACCAAAAACTCAAAACTTTGAAATCTCCTATAATATACTATCTTCAACTGTGATACCATGCAGAATTTTCTGTAGATTCACAGCTCATGTAATGTACTAAAACACAAGGCAAGAATCTACTCTACTCTTTAAATATCAGAAACCAAGAATTGCTGAAAACAATAAGCAACAAGAGGAAGATAATCAAAGACAAATAACACAATTGTTTCTCTCGGGAAATCCACTGCTCCAAACCCTGACTATCTATTGCATTAAGAAGAAATATGAGTGATAATACAAAACTTGTTCTCATAAGAACAATTTCGCACAAGTATGATCAACTCTTTTCCTCACAACCCCGCACTGACCAACACTTAGCCACTTTTTGTTGCCTATTGAGCCCCTATTTCCTTGCAAAATTCCTGTGATAATTAACCCATATTTAATGTGGGAAATCCTTCCTCGAAACCGCGCAATCCAAACTAGGTCCTCTTCCTAATTGCATGCATGATCTATACAACTCGGATCACTCTACAACTGATAGTACACTGTCCTTGCACTCTAGTCTCAACTGGGTCTTTCTTTGAACTGACATGCATGAGTTTCTCATGAGTGAATATTCAATTAGCTAGAGTATTACCTAAGGATGCACCAGTGCACCAACTCACTACAAGACCTTCGCTAGTCCACAAACAATTAGAACTAGATTAACTGACCATAACTCAATCAAACTGAGTTATCTAGTTACAACTCAAATAAACTCATCCTAGACCCCTAAAATTTAGGGATAACATATACATGACTACATAAATGCTTCCAACTCGAAATTCCTAAGATAATTAGGTTAATTTAACTTAATTAATTATTTACAAGTTTCTATGAGAATAGAATTTGATTTTAATTCACAGTTCAATTCAAGGATAAATTAAACTGGAATTCCTTTTTGTCATTTCTCAACGGATTGTTAGATGTGCTAGGTTCTATGGCATGTCAAGATGTAAAATATGTTTCTTTGTTGTTTTATGGGCAAGGTAGGATGTGAGCCTTGACATGGTAACTTGTTAAGCGAGATGAGTTAATATTGGATGTGAGAATCCTAAGATGAGTTATAGGTCATTCTTAGATGAACAAGGCATAGTCTAGTCGTAGTAAATGTAACTTGGTCAAGTTGTAGTCGACTCAGGACTTGGTTGGGTTCCCAAGTCTAAAAAAACTAAAGGGTAGTTATGAGGGCATGATAGCTAAGGAGTTCTAGGGTGTGCCAAGTAATGAAAAGGCATTCTAACACATGTCATACGGTGTCAATGCATGACGAGGGTTGTTTGTAAGTGTCAGGGCATCATAAGGGAGAAATAGGTCAAAGTGCATGGAAATGAATGAATAAGATATGTTGTGACATGGACGAAGTTCGTTACGAGAATTTTAGAATAGGACCTGTAGGAGGAAAGCCTATGAATGCGATAAGGGGATGGAAAAAAAAATTTAATACAAAGGGGGACTTTGGGGTAGGCGCAACACTATTTTTTCTATAACTTGATTGGGTTCCCATGTCGCAAGAAAAGTAAGGTTATCTATGAGGGCATGATAGGTAGGGAGTGCCAAGGTATGTAGGGTCAGGAAGTGTTAACACATGCTAGGAAGCTCCAAGGCATGCTAGACATGCCAAGACATGCCAATTGCTAAGGCGTGCCAAGACATGTCAAGTGCTAAGGCATGCTGATATGTGATAGGTTTTAAGGTGTAGCACCAACATATGCTAGGGATTTCTAGGGAAACACAAGGGAGGACTAGTTTCAATTGCATGGAAATGAATGAATAAGAGTGTTTGATAGGGAGTGTTAGCAAGTTATATGTCTTCTAAGGAGGGAGTGAAAAGGTTTGCTAGGTAGTGCCAAGGCAGATAGAGTGCTAGGAAAGCATGCTAAGATGTCCCAAGTACTAGGGTGTGCCAATGTGTTCTAAGGAGTGTTAGGGAGTGCTAGGTAAACACAAGGTAGCACTAGGTCATAATTCATGGAAATGAATGAATAAGAGTGTGTGACAAGGAGTGTCAACAAGTTCCAAGTGTGCTAAGGAGGAGTGACAAGGCATGCTTGGAAATACTAAGGAATGTAAGAGTGATAGGGTGACATGTGACCAAGATGTGCCAAGTCATGCATGGAAGTGTTAGCTGGGAGTGCCAGGGAAAAACAAGGGAGCACTACGTCAAAATTCATGGAAATGACCAAATACAGTTTTGTGATTAGAAGTGTCAGTGAGTTCCAGATGTGCTAAGGAGGGAGTGACAAGTTATGCTAGGCAGTGTTAAGGCATGCTAGAGGCTAGGGCGACATGCCAATATGTCATACGTGCTTGGGTGTACCAAAACATGCCAAAGAGTGCTAGGGAAACACAAGGTAGCACTAGGTCAAAATTCATGGAAATGAATGAATAAGATTTTGTGACAAGGAGTGTCAGCGAGCTCTAGGTGTGCTAAGGAGAGAATGACGAGGTATGCTAGGTAGTGCCAAGGAATGCTAGAGTGATAGGGAGGCAAGTCAAGATGTGTCAGGTGCTAGGGTGTTCCAATTCGTGTTAGGGAGCATTAGGAAGTGTCAGGGAAACATAAGGAAGAACTAGGTCAAAATGCATGGAAATGAATAAATAAGAGTGTGTGACGAAGAGTTTCAATGAGTTCTAGGTGTGTTAAGGAGGGAGTGACAACGTTATATGTTATGTAGTGCCAAGGTATGCTAAAATACCAATGTGTGTCTGGAAGTGCTATAGTGTGCTAAGGAGTGTCAAAGCATGCAAAGAAGTGTAGGAGATGTTAACATATGCCACAAAGTGTCAAGGCATTCTAAGAAATGCCAGGTTCTATGGCATGCCGAGATGTAAATTGTGTTTCTTAGTTGTTTTACGACCACAGTTGGATGTGATGAGCCTTGCCTTGTTAACTTGTTAAGTGGGATGAGTTGAGATTGGACATGAGTAGCCTAAGATGAGTTACACATAGTTCTTAGGTGAATAAGGCATATGTTAAATTTCCATGACACATGAGAATATGGGTTTCCTCTTCGAATATTTGATGCGAACACACTCAAGTTCCATAGCACATCTACTTTGCAAAACAAAATATACACACATAGGGAATCAACTAGTGCACATGACAATTTATAACTTTTCCAAACCCTTCTTCATTATATTACAAACTATACTATAATAGGATAGAGATCTCATACCATGGATCATGGCCCTTTACAATCACACTGATACAAGGAATACAACTAGGACTTGGTGTTAGTCCTTTGACAACCAATCTACCTTGAACACAACAACACTTGACCTACTTGTTGATGGTGGACATACACATCACATTCAGTCCAAATGTCCTGAACACATCTGGTAGGTCCTCTTGCCTCCCATTCTAGAACTCCTCAATCTAGCTCTATCAATGAACTCAACTCCTTTAGGTTACTGAACTCAGTTCAACAAAATTTTCCCTCTACCTACCTCCTTTTTCCTTCAATTCTACAACACTTAGGGTCTTTGATTAGTTGTTCACAACTTCAATTGTGAACAACTCTTTGGTCTGCCCACGTTTTGCATACTACTACTCCAAGATGACAAGTCTAGGGCTATGGAGGTTTCCCATGTTCTCACTGACTCGATCCTTTAAAATATAGTGAAATAGGGCTAGTTTTCTAACCCACTTGGCTGCTACTCTAGTCCTTCAAAGTATGCACGTCCTTATGCCCAATACACCTACCCTTATACCAATCTTGTTTTCCTTCACAAGTACATGACTTAGGGTTGTTCTTTGACAATCACCTAACAACCCTTCAACTACGCTTGGACTACCATCAATTTTCCCAACCACAATCAATTATTTTACTAATATAGGGTCCACAACACTACACTCATCTAGGTCTCTTCGAATATGCCACCTAATAGTGATTTGAGCCCTTTCAAAATCATTATTATTGTGTATAAATTTCTTTGTTGTCCAATCTATGAACAAATCTGAACTCCTCTTATCATCCTTCTAACAATCTATAGATGACTAAATTAGGGTCACAAACCGTCCACTAACAATCCACTGACTAACTATTTATAGTTTGCTTTAGATCTCTGTGAAAAACTCTATGGACAGTCCATCAAAATCAACTCCTCTTCATCTCAATCCATTCCTCATATGGCACATATCTTCTGCTTAATCTCATACTCGGGTTCCACCCTCTATTGGGTCTGTTATCTCCACACATACTTCTACAAACCATCTTCCAGATATGTGGTCCATATTGCAAATATAAACCTCGCTCTAAGTGTCACGACCCCTCTTCTTCTACACAAATTCATCACAGTCTTAAGGGCATACCTTATGGACTAAACATGCTAGGAAACCACCTAACTATGTCATTAAACTTTTGTTCTAATTGCTTTAGAACAAACCATATCCACCCATAGAGAAAACAATAACTCTTACCTCCATAAGAGACTCAACCTAGCTCATATGGATCCATAGATTCTAGGCATTTCTTTGATTGAAATGACCTAAACTTTAGATCTCGACAACCCTCAAACTACAATTACCTTACTCAATATTACACCTACGACTACTTTTGTTCTAGCCCTAAATTCCAGTGTAGGGCCTCCTCTATTTATGTTTGTCTTTATCACAAAACTTACAGCCTACTAACCACCACAAGGCAATGTCTCAAATCTCTCTATTATTTCATAATTTGATGCAACCTTCACGGAGAAACACCACTAAAATCACATGCCCAAATTTTCATAAGTTGCCTCTCTTGAGCTCGATCTACCCAAAGAGAACCAATATTATGCCATCATACTTCCTAGCTCGAACCCATTAAGGTATGCGACATCCTTGACCCTCGCATGATGATATTGCTCTTAGTGGATGATCATGGCCTCCCTTTAGCAACCCTTACTTAGCCCTCTAACTCAACCTACTTTAGGACTACATCTCTCCTCGCCTTGTTGAAAAAATGAGATCCTTCTCACTTGATGTTCATCCCTTCATACTAAGGCCTCCTTAAATATATTTTCCTAGCTAGGAGTCTTAGAAACCATCTAGGACTTACAATTTTTATCCACTTAGGCCTTAGGAAATATTAAATTTCCTTTTTAATTTTCTTTTAGATTTTAAACCCCATCTTGGGGCAAAAATCCCTTCGCTTGGGTTCTTTGCCCAAAAATCCTTTTGTGACAAAACTCACAAACCCATCTTACTACGCTTGTGGAGTACCTCAAAAGCTACACAATTCAACAACATAGTCTGGTTGCAGTAATCGTAACTTGGTCAAGCTCTTGTAGTCAAGCGAGGACTTAGTAGGGTTCCCAAGTTGCAAATTAAGTAAGGGTAGTTGTGAGGGCATGATAGTCAGGGAGGGTCAAGGCATGCCAAGGAATGAAAAGGTGTGCTCACACATGCCAGACAATGTTAATGCATGATGAGGATTGTTAGGGAATGCTGAGGCATGACAAGGAAGAACTAGGTCAAAATGCACGAAAAGGAACAAATAAGAGAGTGTGTCAGTGAGTGTTAGTGAATTCAAATGTGCCAAGGACAAAGTGTGTTAGAAGAATTTCATAATAGGATTGTAGGAGGTAAGCCTACAGTTGCTATAAGGGGCTCAACAGATCAATTTTAGACAAAGGGAGAGTTTTCACTGGGCACAACGCTATTTTTCCTTTATCTATTATCTTTATATGAAAAGTGGCACACTTTGTCCAAATGCTCATGTTTTACACTATTTTAGACAATTTTATATTGTACATTGTTGTGTATAAGTTTTGGGACACTTGACTTGTGCTGACTTATATATTGTGTGTCTTGTGCATCGTGTGGTTCTTACAAACTCCCATTTAATGCTCTACTATTTATATGAATGGGATATACATGTGAAATATTTTTTTTGTATGCTATGTTGCATAGTTTTCTTATGGACATGGCTAGATGTGATCCTTGTCTTGGTAATTTCTTAAGTGGGACAAGTTGAACTTGGACATCAGTGGCCTAAAGTGAGTTATAGTTAGTTCTTACGTTAAAAAGGCACAATATACTTATAGTAGGTGAAATTGGTCAAGTTTTTGTTGCTAAAGTAGGCCAATGTCACATGAATTGCAATAGCTAAGGACTTGATTAGGTTCCAAAGTCGTGAAAAAATGTAAGGCTAGTTGTGAGGGCATAAGTGCCAAGACATACTAGGGAATGCTAACATGTGCCAGATAGTTCGAAGGCATGTCAAATATGTGAAGATGTGTCAAGTGCTAAGGCATGCCAAGATGTGCAAGGGTATGACAATACGTGCCAGGGACTACCAAGGCAACAAAAGGGAGAAACAAGTTAAAATACAAGGAAATGAACATGTAAGAGGGTTATTAAGTCATAAATTTACCTTTTCCAAGAGGGGCATTCTAGGCACACCAAAATTAGGTGCCAAGAGGTGCCATGTGCCAAGTGTTAGTGCATTCTAAGTGCCAAATCTTCCTCTGTAACTTTTCATCTACTTTCTAATAATTGATCTCAAATAAATTTAATATTAAACCATGCCAAAGCATACCAATGTATCTTAATGAATTTTAGACATGCTAAGACTTTCCAAGCCCCAACACGTGCCAAGTGCTAATGTGTGTTAGGGAGTGATACACATGTTATGAAGTGGTAGGGCATGTCAAAGAGTGTTAAGGTGTGCCAGAGAGTTCTAATGCATGCTGAGGAGTGTTAGGGAGTACTAGGGAAACACAAGGGAGCACTAGGTCAAAATGCATGGAAGTTAATGAATATGAGGGTGTGCCATGGAGTGTCAACGAGTGCTAGCTAACATGCCAAGGAGGGAGTGACAAGCTATGTTATGCATTGGTAAGGCATGCTAGGGAATATCAGTACATACCAAGACATGCCATATGATAAGGCGTGCTAGGATGTGCAGGGTGTCTTTGTATGCCAATTTGTCTCAAGGAATTTCAAGGCAAAAAAAGGAAGAACCAAGCTAAAATGCAAGGAAATGAACACATAGGAGGGTTAATAGGCCATGAATTTATATTTTTTCAAAAGGGGCATATTAGGCACACTAATAATAGGTTTCAATACATGCCAAGTGCTAATGTATGTTAATGCATGCCAAAGTGTTCCAAGGCATGGTAAGGACTACATGGCATGCCAACACATGGTAGGAGAGTGCTATGCTATGATAGGGCCTGCCAACATGTGCTTGGGTGTCCTAGTCATGGCAAGATGTTCTAGGTATAAATATGTTCCAAGACATGCGAGGTGCCAAGGAATGTTAGTGTGTGCCAAAGCATGTTAAGGTGTGCCAAGAGTGTTAAGGAGTGTCAGGTCTCTCTCATTAATGGAATTGAAAGAGTTTGATTATGTATTAAATAATATAGTTACTACACACACTAGTGGAACTTTATCTAAAGGGAATTTGTTAGATAATAAACCTAATAAAGATGAATCATGTATTGACTCATAGGAAAACTATATTCTCATTACTTCAGAGAAATGATACACACTAATTACTTCTTAAAAAATTGACTAACTCTAACCACTATGGCATTGGACATATAATGAAAAACACTCCACAACAATGGTCTTAAATCATTTTTTTTCACAAAATATATAGTAACATGCACATAACGTCATCAAAAACTCATTGGATGATTAATGATGACAAACATTTTTTTACCGTCACCAAAAGTAACCAAAAAGAGCATTGGTGAGGGTCAATAAAAGTTTGTCACTAGAAGTGTCATCAAAGAGAGAATTAGTGACAGGCCTTTAACAAACCTCACCAAAAGAAAGTGGCACTGAAAATGTCTTTGGTGACAAGCCTTGAAGGACCATCATTATATGTACTTAAAACAACGCTTTTATAAGGACCATTACCATATGTGACATTGGTGACGGACCTTAAAGGTTTGTCATAGGCATGACCCTCACCAATGACCTTTTTTGTTGTAGTGTTTCATATTTTGGATGTGACCAAATAATTGAGATGTAGATATCTCTAGCTTGATGCATTTGTCCCAATCAGTAGGAGAAATCAATTATTTCCTTTTTAGTTTTAAATAAGAAACATCAAGATCATATTGAAGTTGATATGGAGTGTTGGGAGACTGATGAATCATTTTATCCAAGAGTGACAATACGTTGAAATACCTGCAAAAAGTATTTAATACCAACCATCCTGAAATGGATTCTTCACTGATTGTAGAAATGTATTCATAACCTTCTTGAGATTTTATGATTGAGGCTTGAAACTATTTTTCAAGTATAAGTCAATCAGACTGTGATAGGAATTATGATATTCCAAACCTTTGGATATACCCCCATTTTGACTTAAATTCAATAATAACTTTCCTGGATCTAATAAATTTTTCTTCCATTTCATCTCTAGTCTTCTTATTTTCCCCAACTGACATTACTAGTAAATCACATTCTTCTCTACCAAGAAGATCAAAAACGTCTATCACATCTTCCTCAATGAAATTTATATGTTGTATAATTTTACCAACCTATTTTAACCTTTCATCAACAACAAAAGATACATTTTTCATATTTATATGGGCTTTAAATATAATAACAATTTCACAATGACTCAATATATTCACATAAGGCTTAATCACCATAATATTCTTGTTAATCATATCAAAAACATTTCCCTTTCCATCAGTTATCATGGCTTTTCCTAATGTATCAGATTTTATGATTTTTCTTAAATATTTCAACTATTCTCCATTTGACATAAGGATAGATTAAACTCCTTTGATAACATTATTTTTCTAATTCATTTCTATAGTCTAAATTTCCATAAGTTGTTGTTCTTCTTGCTACAATTTTTTTTTATATTTTATTCCAATTTAGTAACCTTAACTCAAAGCATTTTAGTTTATCCAAACTCTTATCTCCAACTACATCATGTTTAAGAATGGAGTCAACCTTTTCCTTATATTCATTTATTTTATCTTAATATTGTTTCTCCGTAACTTTGAATTCATTAAATTGTTTTACGTTTTGCTCCCGCAAATCTTTAAATTGTGACTCCTTTATATTAATACTTCTCTATAGCTCTTGTATTCTTCTTTCTTGTTCTTCTTTGTGTTGGTAAGTTGTAATTAGATTTGAATACCCAAAATTATAATTTTGAAAATTTCTTTAGGCTATGAACTTCTTTCCCTTTCAATTGAAACAATTTCTTAGTAACATTCCCATCTTTCGAACCCCTGAGAATCTAATTATCTGATTTTATAGCTCGTTAATTCTATTTTCTTTGGTTTTAACTACCACTTTATCATTGTTTAATTGTGCTTCCAATATTCCCAAAAGGGTTTGTAGATTCCTAACACTAGTACATGATTCAATTAGCCTCCTAGCCACCATATATCCCATCTATTTTTTCCATTTCACCGTATCACTAGTATTTATTTGATTTAAATCCACTTTAACAGAAGTTGTATTCAACCCAGTAAGCTCATTTCCATCTTTAATATTTTGTTGAACAATAGTCAAGTTAAAGCTGCTTTGATCAAAATCAATTTAAGGAAAAAACATAAGACCTAAGGTTTCCTCAAACACAGGTGTAGCAGTGGGAATAACCATTACAATTAACACTATTGTAGCGTCAACCTATTTTTCTAAAACTACCATTTCTTTCCACTCCCCTTTGATGATTTTTTAGCAGTCACACTGGTTGTGACATAAATAGTAGGGCTAGTAGGATCCCTTGGTTGAGTCTTTTCTAATATGCCCTAAATTAGTTCATTTAATTCCTTATTAGTTTCTTCAAAGATATCATATTCATCGTCATCAATTTTTTTTTGTAATCTGACCTTGCTTGATGGTTTCCATCTCTGCTACTTTCCTTTTAAGTTGGGGTTGTGTGGAACCACTACTTATGGAAGACATTCTAACCATTGTATATGTCATTATTTCGATAACGTTAGATGTTGGACTAGAAGCTACTGATTTTTTGGTAGATGCTCCTATTTGAAGGTTAGTATCCATATGTGAAATACCAACTGCAATTTCCTCTGTATCTTTACTATTTCCTTGTTTATCATTATTCTCACTCTAAATATAAATATTAGCATACTTTTCAACATTAGGATTAAGAAGAGGACCACAAGAAGATAACCCTACTTTCTTTCTTAATTCACTTATAATATGGAAAGGGTCATATTTCCAAGAAAAAAATATTTGCAAACCATAGGAAATCAACTCTTTTTCAATGATTTCAGAGTCATTCCTATTTTCAATCATCAAAGATGTAATTTCATAAGGCATCGAAATCAGTGTTTTTTGTTCTTTGAGAGAAAGTGGATCTCATCAACTAATAACATTTGTTTAGCTACTTCTCGATCAAAGAGCTAGGGATAATGAATTCAAGTAAACAATATGATTTACCTTAAAAATCTTATATCCTTATGACCGTATGGTTTCTAAATAGGTATCAATACCCTATCCTAATCTCTTTACTTAGTTGTAAAATTATTTTGAATTCACCTAGCAATCTCTTAAGGGTTTTATTCAACAACTTTACATGAAGATGCAAAGGGAAAAAATTTGCATCTTGGGTATAGTTCCCTTCAAGCTTTCCCAGATATAATAACTCAGTCCACGTATCAACTTCCCACTCATTTCTAATGGATATATTTCATTTCTAATTATAACACCTTACTTATAAAGAACTTTCGATAGTAGAAAAGGACTAGGTGAATAAGATATGTAGTATATCTAAATAAATTGAATGATCGTATAGTAATCAAAAGAAAATGTATTTTTTCAGCTAAGTAACCAAGAAAGTTTATGATGACCTCATGCGTATTTGTCATTATTGTTCTTAAGCATGTGAAAATGACTTCATCCATTACTAAATCATCTGCATATCCCACTAAAACTGCAAGTAGGGACACCATGACTTGAAATTGTGAATTTAATAATTTAGGATCCATCAACAATTTAATTCCTAGAATCCAATTAGGGTTTTCTACTAGTTTTTTTTAAGAAAACTTAGATTTTCTTCATCTTCCCACGTAATAAAATATTCATGCATTTCTCTATCACTAATACTTTCCCACTCTTACGTAACCCTAATTTTTTTTTTATAAAATCTCAACAGTTATCTGAGGAAAAACACATCCATCTGAAGGATGGACAATACTTCTACTAGATGATTCATAATGCTATTCTAAGAGAAGGACAATATCAGGATCAAAATGGGTTGGAAATAATACGGCTTTGAGCAAGACGCAACTCAATAAGTAGGAATCTTGACTATCGAGCTAAAAATGTGCTCCCAATTTATCTCTAAGAGCATGTATATCATCATTTGCTAGACGGGTATCACAGTTTACAGTTGAAGCCTATTGTTCATGCTTTTCCACAGCCATTTTAGAACTAACACCTTTACTAGTTTCCTTCTCTCTAAATAAAGAACTTCATAGGGAGATTCTAATAGCTTGCTGTTAAAAAAAAATTAGGTGAGTTATGGTTTCTTCCCGTAAGTTTAACCGTAAGTTTAACTGAAAGTTGGAACATGAGTTATTAGTTTGATAAGCGTTATTAGTTTGATAAGCGTTTAATTTTAATGTACATTCCTAATTAACAAGGCAGTACAAGGCATTTACTTCACATTTAGAGTGGTTTTGTTACTAATTCATACACAAGTAAAAATTATTTCAAAACCTAAACCATTGGATTAAAATGAAATTGATCATTAGATGTGTCACATGATTCAAGTTTGTTAATTTCTGTATAAGTTCAATCTACGGTCTGAATCATGATCTTTGATCAGATTTACGCAAGTTGTCAGATCACATCGGGTGGTGAGAGTGTTGTTATTCAACGAGAAAGTTATAACCGAGAGTAAATATGAGACGTGATATCAATTCTATTATAGTCATCAGATCTCATTAGGCAACCATGACATAGTTAATATAGTCATCAGATCTCATTAGGCAACCATGACATACTTAATATTCAGGTACTCTTCTACCCGATGTTGAATACCCACCTGAGCCATTAAGTTAACTTGTCTGATGACAACGTGGTTATTTGAAAAGATGTTTTCACCCAACGTTAAATATCACACTAGATTAACTATTTTCCAACCGTCATATCACATCAGATGATTCTAAGAATCTAATACAATTGACTAGTACGCTAACTGGTTCCCACTACAAATCATGCTTCGTTGGATGAATTTCATATGAGTCGTCAGATATGCAGTTGTCTATAACGCGACCTTTTGAAAGCTTTTCTAGCGGGTTTTTCCGGTCGAAATTCGGCAGGAATTTATTGGAATCGCAAGTTTGATAGCTAGTTTCTGCACAATGAAAGCTCCCAGGGGTTTTCGAGGGTGCTGAATCCAAATATGCAGTTAAAAAACCATTTTAACTGCAAGAAATGAAGATTTAACCTCAATTTCTTCCGCCCGATTCCATCATCGGAATCTCCAAAAAGTCGCATTATAGACAACTCCGTCAGATATATCGTGTGGGATTTCACGTGCTAACTTTCGTGTAGTTTCTTATGTTATGGAAATATGGTCCATAGATCATAACCATTCAAATTTGTAGGATACTTCATGCTAATTTTGTAGCCAAGTCTATCATTTGATTTCTTGCTCAATAGTGAGTATGTAAAACATAATATTTGGGTGGGATTGGACTGAATCTCTACTTGAAATGAAATTTCCCGCATGCCTAATTTTAGTTTAGATAAGCCTTTCAATTTTGTGATCTATATATAGGATTCCCTAGAGGAATTGAATGATTTTAATAAAGAGGGTATGATAATGGCTCCTCGCAACAACAACGATATGAGCATAAAATTTATTCTTAAATTTTCATGCTTTCCTAACTCATTATATTGATTACCATTCACTAAAAATTAAGAATTTCATTTTGGATCACATCACAGGTGATTGGATTTGCACTAATGGAAACCATAAATTTCATCTCTAGTGACGTTAGGTGACACCTTTGTACTTGGCTATAGTGGAAAATCTCTTCTATCATTCTATTCTTGTTAAAATGTGAAACTAGGGCCAAATTTCACTTTGGGAATCTCATTTGATAAAGATGATTATTGGATTGAATTCCTCTTTTCGAGAGCTTGAAAATCGACCTAAAGATCATTAAATTTGGACAAGCAGAAATATGTTTTTGAAGTCAATCCCACACATGTGCAATTTGTCAAGGTCGGCTTGGGGTCAAGCTAGACAAATTGTCCCTCCAATACATATAAATAGAATAGAACTCCATCCTCATTTGAAACATTCATCACACACCAGTTTATTCTCTCTCCTTCATTGATTAGCTTTTACAGATTGCAGGGTAGCCTTATGCGAGTTTTTGGAGGACAGTTTGACTATGCATTGACTTTATGTTTCAGCCATATTTGACCATCATTGACCAAGGCTCCTTTAACCTATTTTGAATACTAGTTTTGGAGGAATAATTATGTTTGACTAGGCCATATTTATTGGCATAGAAATCAAGAAAAGCTTGGTAGGTTGACCTACGTTGACGACAAGCCTGAGGTGGCAGTTTGACCATAGGGATGAACTTATGTTTGACCAAGTTTAACCACTCCAAAGTTGACTACTTTTATTGTTATTTTACTATCAACAGAGGTTGATTTTCTCTCTCCTTTAACGAAGCTTTTTTGGAAGAGTTTGACCAGACTTTGACTACTGTTGACTTTCTAGTTAGGGCATAATTTAGCTGTTATTGACTGAGGGAAGAATTGCAAATTTGACTAGATTGTTTTGAAAATCAGTTTTGGATCATCAAATTGGCAAGTCAATTTTGACTTTGACTTTGTATTATTGTACTCACTCTCTCTCTCTCTTTGTTGAACATTTGATATTTATAAAAAGAAGAATTGATTAAGGGTTTTCCCCATCTTGGGATTTTTCCCTTGCTTGAGCCAAAATCTAGCATTCTTTTGTCTTGCCTTGTCTTCTATAGGTTTTTTTTTTTTTTTTTTATATCTACAATTACTATAAATGTGAATTAATTGTTTATGTGATTTCTATTGGAAATTAAGTGAAATTTATCATTGGGCTAATAAAAGGACATTAAAATAATCTTTGCAAGCATAGAACATACCATTTTTATTTAAAATTAACATGTTATTAGAGCCCAAGTGAGAAAAACCCCAAGCAAGAGAGAAAAGAAATCACTAAGATATATGTTGGTCAAAGATTATTGGACAAGTCTCCATGGCCTCTACATCTTACTTCAAGGCTAAGGACAAGCTCAATGACAAATCGAACTATCATGCATGGAAGATGACCTTGGATCTGACCTTGTAGGAACACGAAGTATTGGATTATGTGCAAGGAAAAGTGATGGAGCCTCCTTCAAATGCACCTGCTGCTGCAAAAACAAAGTATAGAAAATATGAGGTTGAAGCAGAGAAAATTATAATTGACTCCATTCAAAAGCATTTGGTTGCCTATATTTCTGATTTGGGAACTTCTAAGGAAATTTATGATAAGTTGGTTGGGATTTTCAAAGTGAACAATGAAATCCAAATTCTCTTTCTCAAAAACAGGTTGAAGGATATCAAGATGGATAAAGGGGAGTCTATCCAATCCTACCTCATGGGAATAACTTAAATCAAGAATAACCTGCTATGTATTGGAGAAGTTATTGTCTACAAGGAGCTCACTCTCATTTCTCTTGGAGGTCATTCAATACCATGGGATATATTTGTAACCACCATTCTCAACAATGATAAGATACCCAGTTTTGATGAGTTATTGGCTAGATGCACTCAAGAGGAGACAAGAATTATGGAGAGAGATAAATCTAAAAATGTAAATGAACCTATCGCTTTCTCTACACATGCAAAGTAAAAGAATAATATCGATCTAAGGAGACATGGTTAAGGATCTAAGAAGGAATTCAAAGGAATAGGCAATAGAAGATGCTACAATTGAGACATATTAGACCACTATACTATAGAGTGTCCTCACAAGAAAAATCCTCCAAGGAATGACAAAAACAACAACAATAGTTTCAAAGCAATGGAAATCAAAGGAATAATCAGTAAACAACAAAGGAAAGAGGAATGCTCCCACTACTCGACAAGGAAATAGTTGACCTCCCAAGAGAACATGAAATGCCAAGTATGATGAAAGTAATGTTGTACAAAAACAAGATGAGTTCTATCTTATTTATGCCTCATTTACTGCCTATCCTCTGAATACCTCGTATCATTGGTTAATTGATAGTTGAGCCTCAAGGAATTTCCTTGGATACAAGGAGGCCCTCTCAAATTTAGTTGAGAAGAAAACTAATCTAAATATTATACTTGGAGATAATGGCACCTACCCCATGAAATGGATAGGAAATGTCACTCTTCACTTGAATTATGGTCAAACCATACAAAGGCTTCAAGTTAGAGTTCATTGATGGAAAGGTGCCTATTTGAAATAGAAACCATAAATATTCTTTCAATCTTGGATTTAGGGTTGATGGTATCTATCATGTTGGTGGACGTCCTTTGGGAGCTTCAGAAAGTGGTACTGCTCTTCAATGTGATGTATGGCATCAAAGATTTTCCCACTTACATTGTAAAGCCTTACCTAGGGAAAGGAAGATGGTCACAGGGATGCCTAAGTTTAATATGAACCATGAAGGATTATGTCAGGGATGGGCATCTAGGAAACATACAAAGCGACCATTCCCTTCTAGTGAAACCAAGATAACCGATATTCTTCAAATGGTCCATTCTAACCTGTCTGGTATCTTTCCTATAACTTCATTAAGAGTATACTCATACTATGCAATTTTTGTAGATGACTTCTCACACAAAACATGGATTTATTTCTTGAATAAGAAGGATGAAGTGTTCAAATGGTTTCATTCTTTCAAAGCTCTAGTGGAAAATCATACAAGGAAGAAGATCAATATGTTAACGATTCAAAATGGGACCAAATATGAATCCAATGAAATCAATGACTTTTGCATATAGGTTGGAATTAAGAGCGAGACAATTGTTCCATATACTCCAGAGAAAAATGATGTTTCTAAAAGAAAGAATTGAATGATTATGGAAGACACTTGTGACATGATCTATGATCAAGGTCTACCAAATTTCTTATGGGGGGAAGCTACGAACATTGTTGTATATGTTCAAAATAAGAACCCTCATCAAGCCTTGGATTCTAAGGCACCCAAGGAAGTCTTCACTAGTAAGAAACCTGATGTTTCTCATTTTAGAATCTTTGTTTGTTATGTATATTTTCATGTGCCTAAAGAGAAAAGGAATAAGTTGGAAGATTCTAGGAACAAAAGGTATATTCATTGGATACAATGAAAATCCAAAGGCATATAGAATTTATGTATTTGGTCAAAGAGATGTGGAAGTAATCATAGATGTTATGTTTGATGAAGACAAATCCCTCATGAAAGACAAAGATCTCCCCATCTCAAGGAAGGATGAAGATGATGTTGTTGGGAAACAAGAAGAACCTCCAATAGATGAGCCTATGCCTGATGTTGATGGCCCGATGGATCCTCTCGACCCACCTCCTAATGATCCCTCTTCCTCAAGTAAATTACTACTAAAACTCAAGGATACACTCCAAGATGTCGAAACACATATTGCTCCAAGGGGAATGTTTCGTGTAAGTAAGAATTTGAATAGATATCAAGGGTACTTGGCTGCCATGAGTACTATTATTCAAGTTGTTGAACCTTGCACATTTGAAGAAGTTGTAAAGCACCAAGTATGGGAAGATGAAATGAAGGAGGAATGTGAATCAATCATGAATAATGATGTATGGGAAGTGGTGCCTAGAGTCAAGGAAAAGTATGTGGTTACATCTAAATGGATCTACAAGATAAAACATGGAGCTGATGGAAATTTTGAAAATTATAAGGTGAGATTGGTAGCTCGTGGCTTCTCTCAAAAGGAAGGAGTAGAGTATGACAAAATATTTGCACCGATTTCTCGATATACCACTATCCAATATATTAATTTCTCTTTCTTCCAGTCAATGGTGGAGTCTACATCAAATGGACATCAAGACTTATTTCTCGCATGGCTCACTTAAGGAGGATGTAACCCCCTCCTCCCACATCTACGCAAGTAACCATCCAACCAGGATAAACATGTGACGAGAGGCTACTTTGATATGATTCAACATCCTAGTTGACCTTAAGGAAGCGGAATCGATGTAAACACATCAAACATACCTTTCACATCAGCAACAACACTCCCAAGAGGCATCCCAATGACTCAGGTATCATTCCCATGGGTCCCACTGAGATTTTAAGCTATTAGACCTCTGGACTCTTCCATGCTATGGGCATGCTAGCATTTAGAGAGCTCTGCATGCTCCCACAAGCTTGCATGCCTACGTCCAGGGATTTTTTCCAAAAGACCTGTGCTAGAGTTAGCGGGATTTAAGGCACTTTTCAAGCCCAACTATGGCCACTACCCAGAAATTGTTGTAACTTCCATAATATATTAAACACGTTATGACAAGACTAATAAAGAAAAATATAACTCCAGGACTTGGCCTGACCATCCCCAACTAGGACTAACATTTTGTCAAACACTTGGCATGAATGAAATCTACAAGTCTAGGATGGAAGACAGAGCATGAATGACTGAAAAATATTATGAGACATGACAAGAAGGATCACCACCTTCTCCTTTGAACTGTTATGACATCAATTAGGTCTTACATCTATCATTTTAACAATTATAAGTAAATACACGAAATAACCATGACATGAACTAGTCAATTAACCATGCTTATAACTAGCATAAAACCATGAAAATAAAAGTCAGATAATAGCCATTAAATCCACATATAAATAAGTACAAAAGAAAGAGAACTTAGCTTTTGTTAGACATAGGAAAATTCGACCAAGTTCGGGTCTTCCACATACCACTCAACCATAGACATGGCTGAATCAAATATTTATTTCAACCAGTCACCAACGTGTCATATTCCAAGCATGAATGTGGGATCTCGTAAACACGTTAATTGAAACCATCCAAGGCTTCAAGAGGCCAACCACCTCAACCCATCAAGTAGTGATTCCACCTCACGATCAGACAGCAAAAGAACTGTCATCGGATTGGTCTCTACCCAAACCTTCCAAGGCTTTAGAGAATTTGGTCCAACTAGGCTTCTAGGACAAGTAACTCAACCAATGACTGTTGTTGGGCTTCAAATTGTTTGTCCAACCAAGGCTCCAGGACAAGTAACTCAAACCACAACTTTTCTAGGCTTCCAGAGCGATTGTCCAACCAAGGCTTCCAGGACTAGTAACTCAACCCACCAAGGGCTTCGAGAGCATTTTTCCAACCAAGGCTCCAGGACTAATAACTCAATCCAGGCTGATGCAGGGCTTCCAGAGCGTTTTTCCAGCCAAGGCTCCAGGACTAATAACTCAACCCAAGCCATTATAGGGCTTCCATATCATTTTTCCAACCAAGGCTCTAGAAACTAATAACTCAACCCAAGCTAAAGGAAACAAGAGAACCAACCAGAAAACCAAAGAACTGAACCCACAACACCATGGTTATCCAGGAAATGGCAAGGCTAGGGAAATCCACTATCAATCTAGGCAATCCTCCATGCCAATGACATATCATGACCAATAAACCATGTGTGTGTGTCATGCATGGCAAACCTGTGAGTAAAACATACAATCAACTCAGTACCTACAGTCAAAACGCACTGTAGTTGTTGATCTTGAAGTCCTCTTGCACTTTTCTGCGCTTTCTTTGCCTTCTAACTCCAAAACTCGAAGTATGCCACACTCCTCCAAGGGTTCTCCAAGAAACTCTAAATGTCCATGAGTATGAGAGAGAGAGAGAATAGAAGAGAGCTCCACCAAAACCTGCCAAAAGCTTACCCACTAATCCTCATAAGCCTTTTTATTAACGAGGCCTATATTTTCTTCAATTACCATTATTTTCCTTCATTTTCCTCCTCACTTCCAACCTATGATATTTCACCTCACTTTTCTCCTAACTTCCATTATTTTCATAAATAAAATGCCAATTAATGCCTCATGCCATTCCAAAAACTTTTCCATTGCCTTTGCCAATTCCCTTAGCCATAATGAACTGAATAAACACCCACTAAGATGTTTTTCCCACCATTCAACTTGCAATACATGTCCCATGACCGTGGTCTTATATATTTTTACATGGATTTTTAACCATGGTTTTTACAGAACCCTCCCCCTTCGGGGAACACCGTCCTCAGTGTTTAATGACACATATAACAACAAGATTGCTGAAAACAAAACATACTACCCATGGAGATTTATAACACAGTTTTTACAGTGAACATCTGTTAAAACATGAGAAACATACTGTTTGCTAGAGATTTATAACAAAACTCATTACAATATTTAAAATAATAACCACATATACACACATACACATTTGTTTCACCCAAAAAGCTATCATATTGTCTATTCCGATTTTAAATCCAATTCGATACAATATTTACAATAATGCACACATATACACAAATACACATTTTCTCAACCAACAAATAAAAGGATATGTTGGTTGTATCAATTAACAAGGGAATCCATAGGATCACACCTCCATCATCAAAAGTACTACTAGGATTCACCTCCTTCCCAATAATTCCATAATCCACTTCCAAAGTCAAATTGCATCTAATTCGCCTCAACCATGTGCATATACACATAGTGTGCATCACACACAACATACAACACCATGCAATACATGCATCTACACCTGACACATAACACATACACCTACACCCAATGTACAACACAACACAATACATGTGCCTACACCCAGTGTAAACCACCACACAACACATATATATACATAGAGTACAACATAACAGATAGACATGTCACAATACCATGACTACATAATGCACATACATAGTTTTGCATGCCCACAACACAACATGTATGACATGGCACAATACCACATGTACACCAGTACCATATGTACAACACGTACATAGTACCACCTATACAAAGCACCACCTTCACAACGTGTGCACAAAATCACATGTACACAGCACCACCTGCACAACATGTACACAATGCAACATGTACATTATACCACCTGTACAACATGTACACAATACCAAACATACAAAACACCACATGCATGACATGTACACGAGACCACATGTACACAACACCACCTGCACATAACACCATATGTACATAGTACCAAATGTACAACATGCATGCAACACCATATGTACTTATCACTTCATATACAACATGTACATAGCACCCTATGTACAAAACACTACATATCCAACATGTGCACATCACCATATGCACACAACACCGTATATCCATCATGCACACAGTACAATATCTACACAACACCACATATCCAACATACACATAGCTACATCTATACCCAACACTACATATGCAATATTCGTACAACACTATATGTACCACCCTATAAATAACATTGCATAAACAACATGTACATACACTATATATACATAACATCACATGCGCACAACATCACATATGAAACATGTACAAAATATACAACATACGCACAACAATAGTACCACACATCCAAAAGCACACTGTCTCTACCAAGAAACCTTGCTTCTAATATCTTATCCACGCTTGTCCCAACATGTTGTAGACCACACCGCTTTCATTTTGATGATGCATCCCTCGATATATCCTAACCATAACATAGATATAATATAATAACATAATATCAACTCATAAACACATGATAATGACCACGTAGATTTGTCAGGGCTACTCCTCCCAATTGATTCCTTGTAAGATCCAGAACCTCTTCATGTCATTCACTTACATAAACAATCATCCTTGCACAAGAATGATCCTTGATGACCCTGTCAGACAGTGACATAGATACATGGATACATACATAGATATACATAAACATTAGCATAAACAATCATGATCATGTCAGACAATGATATGCATACATACACATACATACATATAAACATCAACCTAAAATAATAATGACCTAGTCAGTCAATGACACACGTACATACATATGTGCATATAAACATTAGCATAAAATAATCATGATCCATGATGACCCAGTCAAACATGACATAAATATATACGTACATGTATACACATATAAACATCAGCATAATCATGATCACAATGTAATTACTAGATATCATAAGATCAAGGTTAAGATAACTCCCTTTATGTGTGCAACACTTGTGCAACATCGAGAACAATAGTTTCCAACCTAGCCAAGGCATATGATGCCTCAAACCCATTCACCTTACCTTTCTTGATTACCTTTCCCATGATTGTCCAGTGATTGTCTATTTACACCAATGGACCCAACCAATCCAACTAGTTGTCATACTCTTGCCTTCAACTTCCTTTATACATGCATCGACTTCATCTAAGTCTTACATTGCCTACTAGATGTCATTCATCCCTCTCCAAGCTCCACTAACTTTCCACTTTCCCAACCAATTCCCAAGACTCAAAACTTAAAAGGAAAGCACAAAAAACAAAAAATAAGAAAACCATGAAAACCAATAACAATACAACACCACAAACAAAGTGGCATGATCATGCACTAGACATAACAAAATTCAAAATCAAGCACAAGAAAATCACAAAAGACCAAAAGAAAAAGACTAACAACAGACACCATGATTCAATCCCCATGGTTTTGAGTTCTTCCAAAGGAAAGCTCAACCTGAGCCTTCTTCAAGATTTCATGGCAGTCTCTTTCGCATGCAATTCCCTACATCATATTTCCATTAACGCATAACTGTAAGTGCACAAATAAACATAACAAAATACTAGTTACCTTACCTTGTTGTGCCAATCACATTACCACGTAAATGAACACATCCATGCCATCTCTCAGGGGGCTCCAATTCCCTTGATGAACCCCTCTATAATTGGAAACTAGTTGATATACCTATCAAATGCACGTTCATGACTATAGCACATATTCATATAATGCCAGAAAAGATTAAGTTTAAGAAGACTTCCGGTATGCAAAGCACTCATTCATTTGGAATTAGGGTTTCCAAACATAGCCGAAGGAATTCTTGTCCAATTCCTTTCTTTTACCTTTTTACCTTGTTGCAATTGAGGCTTACTATGTATTGTCACATCACCCAAATGTTAGTTGTATAAACAAATCAATTGTTACCTTGTCACACTAATACCAAGCATGTTTCCTGCATTGTTTACACATGTCAAACACATGTTCCGAATATCAAGACAATCATATCTATCAATTTAAAATCAACCTTTACCAAGATTAGCAATTATGTCATAATTCATAGTCAACTCATAGTCATTAGACATAATACTACAACTGTCACCTATTACACTCATGTACATGTCAGTTATCTCAACACATATGTGTGAGTGAAACCCTCTTAAAACAAGATCATTTCTTGGTGCACTCTTATATACACATACTCATATCATGCAATTATTCAAACATTCAACAACAAATAGATGACATAACAGGCATGAACACTCCAACACCAAATAGACGACGTAATCAAACATTCGAGCACAAAGTAGATGGCACATGCAAGCTCATATCTTGATGTATCTCAGGGGAGGCTACCTTGTCTGCACAATCAATCAAGGTTAGCCCGATATAACTTCACAACATAACATCAGGATATTCATAATAACAACTATCTAACATGTTCACATCATAAGCTTATAAACATTTGTCATTCATGTAGAACAATCACATATGTACGATCAGTCTAGATTAGTATGACATAATATCACAACATATTAACTCAAACCTGTATGCCATAACCCTAACCATTTGCATAGACCCATCCAACATAGTACGATACATATAGCATCAAGGTATTAATGTAATAATCCTAATCATCAAGTTACTAGAATATAAAATAATAAATTATATATCATGCTCGTTAAAAACATATAACTTAATCATCAAGTTATCTAACATAAAACAACAATAGCAATGCATACAACCATATGTTACTATCATTCATGACTATCTGACACATGTGCATATGACTATACTAATCAACTAACATTTGTCATGTATGTAAATATAACATTAATAGACATGTACATAAACCTAATGTATGTAACCCTAATTCGTATAACAATCCATTAACTAACATACCTGCATGCCCAACATCCAAACCTGTATGACGACATGCTCTTTCCTCGAGGTCCAATGCTGCCTAGAACTTGTTGTAACTTCTGGAATCCATTAAACACATGATTACAAGACTAATAAAGCAAAAACTAACTCCAAGACTAGGCTTGAACATCCCCAACCAGGACTGACATTTTTTCAAACACTTGGCATCAATGCAATCTACAAGTCTAGGATGCAAGATAGGGAATAAATCATTGAAAAATCTTATGAGACATGACAAGAAGGATCACCACTTTCTCCTTTGAACTGTTATGACATCAATTAGGTCTTGCATACATAATTTTAACAATTACAAGTAAATACATAAAATAACCATGACATGAACTAGTCAATTAACCATGCTTATAACCAGCATAGAACCATGAAAATGAAAGTGAGATAACAACCATTAAATCCACATATAAATAAGTACAAAATAAAGAGAACTTATATTTTATTAGATATACGAAAATCAAACCAAGTTCGGGACTTCCACGTACCACCTGACCGTAGACATGGCTGAACCAAATCTTTATTTCAACCAGTGACCCCCATGCCATATTCCAAACATGAATGTGGGATCTCATAAACACATCAACCGAAACCATCCAGGACTTCTAGAGGCCAACAACCTCAACCCATCAAGTAGTGATTCCACCTCACGGTCGGATATCGTAAGAACCATCATCGGATTGGTCTCTACCCAAGTCTTCCAGGGCTCCAGAGTGTTTGTTCCAACCAGGCTTCAAGGACTAGTAACTCAACCCATGACTATTGTTGGGATCTAGAGCATTTGTCCAACCAAGGCTCCAAGACTAGTAACTCAACCCACCAAGAGCTTCCAGAGCGTTTTTCCAGCCAAGGCTTCCAGGACTACTAATTCAACCCAAGATGATACAAGGCCTCCAGAGCATTTCTCCAATGAAGGATACAAATACTAATAACTCAACCCAAGTCGTTATAGGGCTTCTAGAGCAATTTTCTAACCAAGGCTCTAGGAACTAATAACTCAACCCAAGGTAAAGGAAACATGAGAACCAACCAGGGAAAAAACAAATGAACCTAGAAAACCATGGCTATCTTGGAAATGGCAAGGCTAGGAAAATCCAATGGCAATCCAGGAAATCCACCATGGCCATGACAAATCATGACCAAGGAACCACATGCATGTGTCATGCATGCCAAAACTAGTGAGGAAAACATACATGCAACTCGGTACCTGTAGTCAAAACCCATTGTAGTTGTTGATCTTGATGTCCTCTTTTGCTTTCCTACTCTTCCTTTTCCTTGCTCCAAAATTCCAAGTATGCCACACTCCTCCAAGAGTGCTCCGAGAAACTCTAAGTGTCCAAAAGTATGAGAGAGAGAGAATAGAAGAGAGCTCCACCAAAACCTGCCAAAATGTTACCCGCTGATCCTCAGTAGCCTTTTTATTAATGAGGCATCTAATTTTTTCAATTTCCATTATTTTCCTTAATTTTCCTCCTCACATGAAACCTGTGACCTTTCACCTCCCTTTTCTCCTAATTTTCATTATTTTCATAAATAAAATGCTAATTAATTCCTCTTTCCTTTCCTAAGACTTTGCCATTTCCTTTGCCAATTTCCTTAGCCATAATAAATTGAATGAACACACACTAGGATGTTTTTCCCACCATTCAGCTTAGAATACGTGCCCCATGACCATGGTCTTATATATTTTTACATGGATTTTTAACCAAGGTTGTTACAGAGAAAGTCTACTTGGAGCAACCTCATGGGTTCGAAGTACAATATCGAAGGACACATGTATGTAGGTTGAAGAAATCCCTCCATGGGTTGAAGCAAGCCCCTAGGGCTAAGTATGAGAAAATTGATAATTATATTATGAAGTGGGCATTTACAAGGAGCTATGTTGATCCAAACCTATATTTCAAGTTTGAAAAGGGAATGCCACTTATTTTTGTATTTTATGTTGATGATCTCTTTCTCATTGGTGTTGACCCTCTCATTTATCAATTCAAGAGGAAGTTTACTTCTAAATTCGATATGAAGAACCTAGGACTGATGCATTATTTCATAGTCATGGAGTTCTTGAAAAAGTGAGGTAAGATTTTTTTTTCTCAAGGAAAATGTATTGTGAAGCTATTAGAAAGATGTGGGATGGTGGTATGCAAGTATGTGTCTACTCCGATGGAACTCAACTTCAAGAAGTTATGTGGAACTGTTGCTCATTCTGAATTGGAAAATCCTTCTTAATACAAAGAACTTGGGGGGGGCTGGTGTTATTGATAAACTCCTGACTTGACATATGCTTCCCTGTAAATACTTTGAATCAATGTATGGTTGATCCTTATCACGTACAATGGGTTGCTGCCAAGAATCTCTTAAGATATATTCGTGGCACTATTAAATATGGATTGAGATACATCGGTGGGAATTTGAGGCTACATGGATATTCTAATGCTAACTGAGCTGGTAATTTGGTGGATAGAAATAGCACGTCTAAATGTTGCTTATCTTTAGGATCTACGTCAATTTGTTGGATGATTAGGAAGCAGAATTCAATTTCTCTAAGAATCGTTGAGGCAGAATATATTGCAGCTAGTATGTCCTATTATGAAGCAATTTGGCTAAGGAAGCTCTTGAGTGTGTTGTTTGAGCATGTGCTAGATACCACTGTTATCTACTGCAACAATCAAAGTTAGATTCTCCACACATCAAAACAGATGAAAAGGGTGTGGACATCCTCACAAATCCCTTGGGGAAGGTCAAGTTCATAGCCTTCCGAGATAGACTTGGATTCATGAAAGGACACACCCATGAGGGCCCTGCTTGAGATTAGACATTGATCTCTAGGAGCTCCTAGGGGCACGGGGCACTTCTTAGAGATATGTCTAACCATAGGGTGAGTGGTTGACCTACCCCTATAAGTTTTTTGCATAGAGCGTGAGTGGTTCACCTTCAACTGATACCCCATGATGATATATCTAAGCATAGGGTGAGTGGTTCATGTTCCCCTATGGCTAATGATATATGCATAGGATGAGGGGTTCACCTTGTCCTATGGTATATGAGCAGTATGGCTAGTTCACTTTCTCCTATAGATGCCCCAACATACATCCTACCCTTATAATCTAGGACTCTTGGGAAGTACGTCTCATTTGGCCAATGAGTTAGGAAACGTGGTTAGGGACCATCGCACTAAAGATGGATGCATCATGAATTGACATACTCCCTATGTCTAGGATGCATAATGTTTAGTAGCTTGATCACTTAGGATCAAGTCTAATTGAGATTCTACTGGTTTTGCAGACTGACTTTTGTCAGTGGAGAGTGGAAAGGTCTTGCAACTCACTCTTGAACGGTCCCTCTTATTATCTATATCAATTTTAAAAAGAGATGAGATGAAATGTAGAGAGAGTACATGATGATATAGTTGGCATGATTATGATATTAGCAGGTGGAATTCTCCCTAGTTCAGAGCAAGTGTTAAAATGTACAACTAGGACCAAATTCCACTTTGCACAACTCATTTGATGAAGATGATTATTCGATTGAATTTATTTTTTTGAGAGCACTGAAATTGATCTAAATATAATTAAATTTGGACAAGGAAATATTTTTTTGAAGTCAAGACCACACATGTGAAATTCGTCAAGGTCGGCTTGGGGAAAAGTTGGACAAATTGACCCTCCTCCAATGCATATAAATAGAAGATACCTCCATCTTCATTTTACACAATCATCACACAAAATATTTTTTTCCCTCCTTCATTGATTGGGTCATACAAATTGCAAGGAAACATTTCTTCTTCACACATGCGAATTTTTGGAGGACAATATGACTTGGCGTTGACTTCCTATTCAACCAGATTTGACCAGCATTGACCGAGGCTCCTTTAACCTATTTTGACTGCGATTTTTGGAGGAATAATTTTATTTCACTGGGCTATATTTATTGGGACAAAAATCAATAAAATATGGGCAGGTTAATTGGCATTGATGGTGGGTCTAAGGTGGCAATTTGACTGTAAGGCTGACATTCTTTTTTAGCAAGTTTGACCACTCGATTTTTATTTTTTTTTGACTGTCAAGAGAGGCTAAGTTCCTATCTCCTTTCACTGAGCTATTCTATAATAATTTCACTAGACTTTGACTATTGTTGACTTTATGGTTAGGGCAGAATTTGACTGTTGTTGATCAAGGGCATAACTGCATATTTGATTGGGCTATTTTGGACAATAGTATTGGATCATCAAATTGGAAATTCAATTTTGTCTTTGAATTTGTATTATTCTACTCTCTCTCTCTCTCTTTGTTGAACATTTGCTATACATAATAAGAAGAATTGATCAAGGGTGTTCCCCATCTTTGGGTGTTTTCCTAGCTTGAGCCAAAATGTTGTGTTCTCTTATCCTAGCTTGTCTTCTGCACTTTATTGTTTATGTTTTATCTACAGTTACTGTCAATGTGAATTAATGGTTTATGTGATTACTATTGGAAATTAACTGGAAATTATCATTGGGATAATAAAAGGAAATTGAAGTACTTGTTGCAAGCATAGAACTGTAGATTTTCCTATAGATTCACAGCTCATTTAATTTCCTAAAACACAAGACAATAATCTACTCTACTCTTTACAGCGGAAGCCCATAAAGATCGATGAAAACAATGATCGACAAGAGGAAGAAAATCAATGGCACATAACACAATATTTATCCAAGGAAAGCCACAGCTCAAAACCCCTACTATCTATATTGCATTAATCAGGAATTTGAGTGAAAATACAAATCGTGTTCTCACTAAAACAATTCCTCCACAAGTATAATCAACTCTCTGCTCATAAGCTAGCTCAATCCAAAACTTAGCCTATTCTGCTACTCTCCAAGCCCCTATTTACTTGCGCAATTCCTAGAGGAATTAGCCTCTATTTAATGAGGAAATCCTTCTTCCATAACTGCAAAATCCAAACTTAGGTCCATAACTAATTGCATGCATGATCTATGCGACTAGGAAAATCATACCACTGATAGTACAATGTCCCTGCACTCTAGTCTCAACTAGGTCATTCTCTGAAATAACATGAATGAGTTTCTCTTGAGTGAATCTCTAGTTAGCTAGTGTAGCACTAAGGATGCACCAGTGCCCCAACTCACTACTAGACCTCTACTAGTTCCACCATTAGTTAGAACTAGTTTAACTGTCTATAACTCAGTCAAACTGAGTTATCTAATACAACTCAAATAAACTCAATTTGTACCCCTAAAACTTAGGGATCACAATTACATGACTTCAGATAGACTTCCAACTCAAAATTCCTAAGTTAACTAAGTAAACTTAACTTAGTTAACTATTACAAGTTGCTATGAGAAAAGAATTACAATTTAATTTAGGGACAAATTAAATTGGAATTTCTAGATGATATTTTTAACATTTCTTGTTGTTATTTTCAACACTCCCTCTCAACAAGAAAGGAATTCAACTCTATCCTGATCTTGAACCTTTGGAATGTTCTACATGCAACACTTCTCTCTAGTGTTGCTTCCACAAAAAATCCTGAAGCTAAGAAAAAATCCAACCTGTATCAGTATGAGGCATCTGTCACCAAAGTTTTTGACTGCTAGTGCCTCTGTCAACTAAAAAATCTGCACTTCTGCTAACTCTACCTTTCTGCACTACTGTCAATTCTGCTTTGCACTCTCCAGTATCTGACTGCTCTAGCCTCTATCACTCTGATCTCTGACTTCATCAACTGCTACTCATTCCTCCTACCACTATGTACTTTGGGCTCCCATAGCAAGGTACGGTCCATGATACAAAACCTCTCAAAGGACCACCTCTCAATGGACCCTGCTCAATTTCAGCCCTCTTGGGAATATCACTTCACATCACCCAACCTCACACCTAGAGGTATTGATTCATGTTCTCCCTCTCCCCACTTAGATCAAAATTCCCCCCTACTCGAGGTCTCTGCATGAGTTTCAGATCTGCTTTGCAAACTCGCCACCCAAAAAATCCCTACTCCTCAATATGCCAAAATCAATTATCACAACTGCTTTTGTGTCACTAAAAATTGGCTCGTTGATCTGCCCACTAGCAGCCTTATAGATCCATTAAGAAGTCTACACATATGGTCTTCAAATTCTTCTCTTATATACTATCTTCAACTCCAATACTATGTAGATTTTCCTGTAGCTCATGTAATTTCCTTAAACACAAGACAAGAATTTGCTCTACTCTTTACGGCGGAAGCCCATAAAGATTGATGAAAATAGTAATCGACAAGAGGAAGATAATCAATGGAACATAACACAATATCTATCTACGGAAAGCCATAGCTCAAAACCCCTACTATCTATATTGCATTAATCATAAATCTGAGTGAAAATACAAATCTTGTTCTCACTAGAACAATTCATGCACAAGTATAATCAACTCTTTGCTCACAAGCTAGCTCAAGCCAAACCTTAGCCTATTCTGCTGCTCTCCAACCCCCTATTTACTTGCGCAATTCCTAGAGGATTATCCTCTATTTAATGAGGAAATCCTTCTGCCATAACTGTGCAATCCAAACTTAGGTCCATAACTAACTGCATGCATGATCTGTACAACTAGGAAAATCATACAACTTATAGTACAATGTCCCTTCACTCTAGTCTCAAATAGGTCATTCTGTGAACTGACATGCATGAGTTTCTCTTAAGTGAAACTCCAATTAGCTGGAGTAGCACTGAGGATGCACCAGTGCACCAAGTTACTACTAGACCTCTACTAGTTCCACCAACAGTTAGAACTAGTTTAACTATCTATAACTCAATCAAACTGAGTTATCTAATTACAACTCAAATAAACTCAATCTAGAACCCTAAAAATTAGGGATCACACTTACATGACTTCATATAGACTTCCAACTCAAAATTCCTAAGTTAACTAAGTCAACTTAACTTAGTTAACTATTACAAGTTGCTATGAGAAAATAATTACAATTTAATTCAAGGACAAATTAAATTGGAATTTCTAGATGTTATTTTTAACATTTCTTGTTTCTAATTTCATCACTCCCTCTCAATAAGAAAAGAATTCAACTCTATCCTGATCCTGAACCTTTGGAATGTTCTGCATGCAACACTCTTCTCTATTTTTGTTTCTACAACAACTCCTGAAACTAAAAAACATGCAACTCGAATCAGTGTGATGCATCTATCACCAAAGTCTTTGACCGCTACTACCTATGTCGACTAAAAACTATGTGCTTCTGTTGACTCTTCCTTTCTACACTGTTATCAACTCTGCTTTTCCCTCTCTAGTATCTAACTTCTCTAGCCTCTGTCACTCTGATCTCTAACTGCATCAATCGCTACTAATTCCTCCTGCGACTATGTACTTTGGGATCTCATAGCAAGGTACGATCCATGAGACAAAACCTCTCAATGGACCCTACCCAATTTCAACCATCTTGGGACTATCACTTCACGTTGCCCCATCTCACACCTAGAGGTATCGCTGCATGTTCTCCCTTTGCCCACTTGGCTCAAAATTCCCCCCCTACTAGTGGTCTCTACATGAGTTTCAGATCCACTATGCAAACTCACCACCCAAAAAATTCCTTCTCCTCAATCTGCCAATATCAATGATCATAACTCCTTTTCTGTCACTAAACATTGGCTCACTGATCTACCCACTAGCAGCCTTCTAGCTCCATTAACAAGTCTACACATAGGGTCTTCAAATTCTTCTCTTCTATATAGTCTTCAGCTCCGATACCATGTATATTTTCCTGTGATTCACAACTCATGTAATTTCCTAAAACACAAGATAGGAATCTACTCTACTCTTTACAGTGGAAGCCCATAAAGATCAATGAAAACAATAATCAACAAGATGAAGATAATCAATGGCACATAACATAATATTTATCCAAGGAAAACCACAACTCAAAACCCCTACTATCTATATTGCATTAATCAGAAATATGAGTTAAAAGAAAAATCTTGTTCTCACTAAAATAATTCTTGCACAAGTATAATCAACCATCTTCTCACAAGCTAGATCAAGCCAAACCTTAGCCTATTCTTCTTCTCTCCAAGCCCGTATTTCCTTGCACAATTCCTAGAGGAATTAGCCTTTATTTAATGAGGAAATCCTTCTTCCCTAACTGTGCAATCCAAACTTAGGTCCATAACTGATTGCATGCATGATCTGTACAACCTGTAAAATCATACAACTGATAGTAGAATATACATGCACTCTAATCTCAATTGGGTATTTCTCTGAACTAACATGCATGAGTTTCTCTTGAGTGAATCTCTAGTTAGCTGGAGTAGCACTGAGGACACACCAGTGCACCAACTCACTACTAGACCTCTACTAGTTCCACCAATAGTTAGAACTAGTTCAACTATCTATAACTTAGTCAAATTGAGTTATCTAATTACAACTCAAATAAGCTCAATATGGACCCCTAAAACTTAGGGATCACACTTACATGACTTCAGATAGACTTCCAAATAGAAATTCCTAAGTTAACTAAGTCAACTTAACTTAGTTAACTATTAGAATATGCTATCAGGAAAAAAAATTACAATTTAACTCACAATTTAATTCAAGGACAAATTAAATTAGAATTTCTAGATGCTATTTTTAACATTTCTTGTTTCTATTTTCAACAAGAACATACCATTGCTATCTAAAATTAACAATTCTAAATGTTTGTTAGTATTTTTCAACTTATGATCTAAATGACTTAGACATATAGCACATACTTGTCTATATTGATGGCATCCTTGAAGAGAGATAACTTTTCCTATTCTCTACTAGTTCTCATGCAGTTCTAATAAGTCACTAACAGTTGGAATTCTAGATGTATAGTATGTGGAATTGATTCTTCGGGATCGAAGCAAGCTAAAGTATTATATAGTATCTATTCATGCCCAATTTAAGTGAATTTTCCTGATTAATTCCTAGGTTCTATATTCCTCTTCAATTTAAGTTAAGTTTTGTTTTGTTTTTTGTTTTGTTTTGTTTCGTTTTGTTTTTTTTTTCTTCAATATCTCATAATAAAATATCAGTAGCGAAAATTCATTACAAACTCCTCATTACATCCTAAACAATATATAAATACCCAACATTAACTCATTATACACACCCAAAAGTCATAATGCATACCAAAAAATGAAGAAATGAGTTAACTAATGCATAATGGTATAGTAATTACAAAAATTCAAAAAAAATATCTATGCACATTAAAGGCCCTTCACTTATAAAGGGAATATAATCTCAACCATGGAATATGACACAACAATATTACAATGAATTAGTAGGAAGAAAAATAATGTTTAGGGAACTTTGAAAAAATATTCTTGCATCTAAAGAAAAAGTTGATGCAAACCAACAATTCTTTAGTTAGAAACTAAAACATTAAGTTCTATGCATTACTAAATAGGATGTAAGAATATGTTTTCCAAAACAAATGGTGAATTCACTTTCCAAAACAAGCGTATGAAAGAATTGATAAAAGCTACATAAAAAAAATTCCCCCAACATATCAACATCCTTAATCTAGAGGTTTGGATATCATGCAATGGAAGAGAATAAGTACTTCAAAACAAAATATAGAAAGAACATGCATTCCACAACCAATAACTCTTTCAAGGGATTACATCGAAGAAAAATTAGAAGATAGTGAAGGAAGAGTGTGTTTGGTGGGTTTGAATTAAGTGCATTAGGGTTTTCATTCTAATCATTCATGGTTAAATGCAAATGGATGGCTTGATCCAGGTGGATATTGGTGGCCACCTGCCAAGTCCACCTGGACCCCCACCATTGTCTTTCTCAGCATTTTCAGTTTCCTTAATTGTAGCACAACTTACTATTTTTAGCAGTTTTTCAGGTCCTGAACTTCCGGAGCCGTTTTGAGGCCCTAAACGACGTTTTTTGGGAAATACAAAGGCAACATGGGTCCATGGAATGGACCGATGTTGCCTGTTCCAACAATGATAGTGCTCGGATAGATCTTTCTAATGAGCTATTGTACGCGTCAAACGGAGATCATATGCCAAAGTTACGACCCCGGGAAGTTGATGTACCAACTTACCCCCAAACGGGGCCCATAGTTTGGCGTTTCATCTCCTAGGGTTAGGTTTTGGAATGTTAAGGGTTTTCCATTGTTTCTCAACAATAAATAGGCCTTCGAGCCTCATTGTAACACAGTTCAGAGGCATGTAGCCACCACATCTCTTCTCAGAGATAAGCTACCATCGCCCTAGCTGGTTTATTTCCATTTCTGGTTGTAAGCATATTTCAGTATTTTCCATTAATGAAATGAAGTATTATTTCCGCTACATCTTTGTGTATATGGTTATCTCTATAATTTGTTGCGTTCCTGTTTAAATCCGGATCAGTGGTATCAGAGCGGTATGCTTTTTCTCTGTTTTTCTTTGCATGTCCCCAACAAGGTCGGGATATAAGGAGTTAGGGCTTGAACTGGTTGAACCTTTGCAAGACCAGCCTCGCAAATCCCGACGGCCTCCCATGGCGGACGAGAAGAAAGACGAGGGGGCAGGAGATCCCATCAAAATATTGCTCGAAGAAGCCCTCGAGCGACAACGGAACGCGATGATGGACAGCTTTGCCCAGATCCTTCAGCGGCTACCCAGAAGCAACGCATCGGCTTCCAGCAGCTACTCTGGAAACGCCACACCCTTTAAGGTACAAGTTAATTTTGAAATCCCCATATTCGAGGGTCAGATAGACGCAGATGCCATAGATAAATGGTTAAATCTGCTAGAGGGTTATTTTTCTGTTCATGAATTTTCGAGTCGGGAAAAGATTGTTTTTGCTCTTCTCAAAGCAGCCCCCCACGTCAAGGACTGGTGGGAAACCTACTGCGAGCAGAAGGATGAAAGTACTGGCTCACTATTTTCGGCCGCACCCACCTGGGATTCATTCCAGGATGCCATCAAGGAGCAGTACTACCCTGTCGGAAGCTATGAGGATGAATACATAAAGTGGACCACGCTGCGGTAGGGAAGGGACCAAGACGTGCCGGAGTTCACCAATCTTTTCCATACCCTTCGCACAAAGTTGGGTATCAAGGATTTAGAGCAACATTTGATACTCAAATACCGTGGCTGACTGCACAAGTACATCCAGGAAGAAATACAATTCCTAAACATCCCCTCGCTCGGCGCAACATACCGATATGTCGTCAAGGTCGAGCAGAAGTTTAAACAAAAGAAGCGAGACTTTGGATCTGCGAATCCAAAGCAGGGGAAAGGTGCCCCTAAACCCCAGAACAAAGGACAAAGCCAAGGCGGGACAGCCCAAGACAACCAGCCGAAGCCGCAAGCAAAGAACAGCGCCGCGAAGCCGAGAAAGGACACTGGAAAATGGTGCGAGTTCCATAAGAGCTCCACTCACAACACAAGTGAGTGTCGGGCCAAGCAGTCACTGGTGGCTGAGCTAAAGGTTTCAGAATCAGATGCATGTTCCGACTCTGAGTCAGAACCCGATAAGGGGTATGAAAAAGGGAAGCAGATCATTGATGCGGATCCCAGCGCCACTGTTGCTACCGCAAAGATCCAGAAAAATGAACCCGAAGATCCAGAGGAGGAGGAGCGTCTCTTCCACTCCCAAATGTGGGTAAAGGGCTCCCCGATACAGTTCATTGTTGATAGTGGGAGTCAAAAGAACCTCATTTCGGCAGAGGTCGTGAAGCGGTTGGGCTTACCGACCACAGCACATCCACAACCGTACACCATTAGGTGGCTTCACCAAGGACGAGATCTTCGCGTAAGCCAGCAGTGTCGCCTTCCATACAACATCAAGCCCTTTGCAGATGAGGTATTGTGTGACATTGCTCCCCTTGAAGTTTGTGATGTATTACTAGGACAACCATACTTGCGGAAGCGACATGCTGTGTATGAATCAAGGCCCCGTGCTGTTATTATTACATTGGGAAATAAGTTGTTCAGGATACCAGAGGTAGCACCACCTGTCGCCATCTCTTTGATTACTGCAAAATAATGTAGTAAGATCATTTCCAAAACCAGGAAATTTGTTTTCCTGATGAGACGCCCTCAAGGAAAGAAGAAGACAGTGGTCGCGGCCTCCAAACGGGGTCCCTCTGCACGACAACTACAGATGGACAAGGTTGTGGAGGAGTACGAGGACATCTTCACCTCCCCGGCAGGGGTTCCTCTGCACTGTCAAGTCAAGCACTCCATCGATCTGACCCCAGGTGTGCCGCTACCCAATGGACCAATTTATCGGCGCTCCGTTCTAGAGAACGATGAAATCAATAGGCAGATTCAGGAGCTCCTGCAGAAAGGTCACATTCGTCCGAGTTCATCGCCCTGTGGGAGCCCGATCGTGTTGGTACAGAAGAAGGATGGGACGTGGAGACTCTGTATTGACTATCGGGCACTGAACAAGATCACTGTCTGTAATAGGTACCTGATCCCGCGGATTGATGACCTCCTAGACCAACTAAAGGGGGCGAAATATTTCAGCAAGATCGATCTGAAGTCAGGATATCACCAGGTACCAATCGAACCCTCCGATGTGTGGAAGACTGCCTTCAAATCCAAGGAGGGCCTCTTCGAATGGTTGGTCATGCCTTTCGGATTGACGAATGCTCCTGCAACCTTTATGAGGCTAATGGATGACATCTTGTGGCCATTCACCAACTCCTTTGTAGTAGTATACTTGGATGATATTCTGATCTTCAGCCAGAGTTGGGAAGAGCACCTCCACCACATCCGACAGGTTCTCCAAACACTGCGGCAACACAAGCTATGTGCCAATTTGGAGAAATGCACTTTTGGCATGACCCAGGTTCAGTATCTGGGATACATCATTGATGAACAGGGGGTACATGTCGATCCGGCCAAGATCCAAGTCATTCGGGATTGGCCCTCTCCAACCACTCTAACAGAGCTCCGCAGCTTTCTAGGTCTTGCCAACTTCTACCGCAGGTTTGTGTTGGGGTTTTCTCATATTTCTTGGCCCTTGAGTCAAGTCACCAAGGGCGGGGCGAAAGAAAAATTCTTTTGGTCTGAATCTCAACAGAAGGCATTCAGGGAATTGAAGGATCGCCTCTGCACAGCACCAGTGCTCGCGTTACCAGATTTACAACAACCATTTGAGGTCGAGACAGATGCCTCTGACTATGCTATTGGGGCAGTCCTTACTCAACATGGAAATCCAGTGGCATATCACAGTGAAACACTTTCAGACACAGTCCGGAAGTACCCCACTTATGATAAAGAGATGTATTCCATTGTACAGGCCTGCCGACAATGGAAGCATTACATTTTGGGGAAGGAAACGGTCATCCACACAGACCATCGACCTCTGCAGTTCATACAGACCCAAGGGAAATTGTAGAATGATCGCCATCAGAAGTGGTCTGCATACCTGCAACAGTTTCACTTGAATATCAAGTATAAAAAGGGCAGCACCAATAATGTTGCAGATTGCCTCAGTCGGCCACCGATCATGGCGCTAACCACCGTGCTCAACTCTTGTGGGCACGAGACTGCTGATTGGCCACTTCTCTACAAAAGCGACCCAGAATTCGGCCACACATACCAGACACTCTTGGAGGGTCGGCATGTTGCAGATTTTCACCTCCAGGATGCCCTATTATGCCACCTCAGGCACCTTTGTGTTCCTTCAAGCGAGCGTGCCAAGATGATTTGGGAAGCACACTACAGTCGGGCTGCTGGGCATTTCGGGGTCGAGAAAACAGTGGCAGTACTGCAAAATTATTTCTATTGGCCGAATCTTCGACAGGATGTTGGGAAGTACATCCAATCATGTACTGCCTGTGCCATTGCCAAACCGACCATTAAGAAGCACGGCCTCTATACCCCGTTGCCTACCCCTAGTCGACCTTGGGAATCCATCTCCATGGATTACATGTCAGGCCTTCCTTCCACTAAGCATGGAAATGACTGTGTTTTTGTGGTCGTCGACAGGTTCTCGAAGATGGCCATTATGATGGCCTGCAAGAAGAATATCACAACAGAAGCCACTGCTAAACTCTTCTTTGAACGAGTGTGGGTACACTTTGGGATCCCACAGTCTATCATCTCAGATCGGGACAGTCGGTTTCTCAGCACATTTTGGTCCAGTCTCTGGTCAATCTGGACACCAAACTCACGAAGTCCACAGCCTTCCATCCTCAAACTGATGGCCAGACAGAGGTTGTCAACAGGATGATTGTGCACATTCTGCGCATGTATAACTCAAAGCATCCACGCACATGGGGCGAGAGCCTCCCCTATGTTCAGCATAGCTACAACCGAGCTCTTCATAGCTCCACTGGCCATAGCCCTTTTCAGGTGGGTTTGGGATTCCAGCCACTATGCCCCATTGATGTGGCCATGCCCCTTGCAGCTACTCACATGAATTCAGCTCATGTCCAGTCCGAAATAGATAAGGCCACCAGCTTCATTGAGCGCATCCAACATATTCGCCAGCAGGTCCATGACATTCTTGAGAAATCAAATGCCAAGTACAAGCAGCGACATGATCAACACCGGGTGCCACACAAGTTTCAGGTCGGCGATAAAGTCTGGTTGAATTTGCAAAAGGAACGCCTTACTGGAGCCTATCGGAAATTGAGACCACTCCAATATGGTCCTTACACCATTACTAAGGCTATGGGAGACAATGCATTTGAGCTCAGCATTCCCCCATTCCTTGGCCTGCACCCAGTGTTCAATGTGGACCGCCTTCGGCCATACTTTCCACCATTGCTAGACACATCCGACATTGCAGAACAGCTCAAACCCACAGAATTAAATCCAGATTGCATGGAACAAGCTGCAATTGATCGGATCATGGACACACAGATCAAGAACACTCGCCAACAGAATATCCAACTGTATCGAGTTGTCAAAGCAGGCCAACTCCTTCAGCAGGGAAAGTGGCTCACCAGGGAACAAGTTCAGCAGAAGTTTCCTCATCTCACGGAGGAGCTCAACGCAATGGGGACCATTGCTTCCTAAGGGGGGAGGAATGATCCAGGTGGATATTGGTGGCCACCTGCCAAGTCCACCTGGACCCCCACCATTGTCTTTCTCAGCATTTTCAGTTTCCTTAATTGTAGCACAACTTACTATTTTTAGCAGTTTTTCGGGTCCTGAACTTCCGGAGCCGTTTTGAGGCCCTAAACGACGTTTTTTGGGGAATCCAGAGGCAACATGGGTCCATGTAATGGATTGATTTTGCCCGTTCCAACAATGATAGTGCTCGGATAGATCTTTCTAATGAGCTATTGTACGCGTCAAACGGAGATCATATGCCAAAGTTACGACCCCGGGAAGTTGATGTACCAACTTACCCCCAAACGGGGCCCATAGTTTGGCGTTTCATCTCCTAGGGTTAGGTTTTGGAATGTTAAGGGTTTTCCATTGTTTCTCAACAATAAATAGGCCTTCGAGCCTCATTGTAACACAGTTCAGAGGCATGTAGCCACCACATCTCTTCTCAGAGATAAGCTACCATCGCCCTAGCTGGTTTATTTCCATTTCTGGTTGTAAGCATATTTCAATATTTTCCATTAATGAAATGAAGTATTATTTCCGCTACATCTTTGTGTATATGGTTATCTCTGTAATTTGTTGCGTTCCTGTTTAAATCCGGATCATGGCTAGTATTAGAAAGTTGTCAAGTTTGTCAATGTAGAGGAAGAGGATCCAAAGAGTCCAAATGTTCCAACAAATCCATACACAACAAAAATCCTCCTTTTAATAATTTTCTAGTACTTTATAGAAATATTCCTTTTCATTTAAAAGAGTATACATATCTCATGAATGAAATAGTTACATGACCTAATTTTTCATTTCTAGGAATTATAATCCATAATGGGAATCTAGATTAGATTGAAGATAAAAATGTATAGTAAAACAATAGCATTTATATTTATTCAAAGAGGATATACCATAGATAATTTCATATACTCCATCCAAGCCTTGGAATCAAATTCAATATATATCAATTTTACATTCGTTTTAAAAATTTGAATCCTAAATTTGAATTTCTCTTCACAAAGCTACGAAGACTTCTCAATGCTTGGACATTATGCCAAAGATTAATTTATAGGATTTTTGTTACAGGAAATGAAAAAGATATACTTAAAACTAAAAAATGACATCCACACATTGATCCCACCCTTTCAATTCAATCAAATTCAAATCTTAATATATCTCCTACTATTGATCCCACCCTTTCAATTCAATCAAATTCAAATCTTAATATATCTCCTACTATTCTGTTCAATCACAAATACTTTCTTGTGTGCATATTTTCATCGTGCAACGTAAATAGTTACTCACAAATACTTTCTTGTGTGAATATTTTCATCGTGCAATGTAAATAGTTACTTCACGTTAGAAATTAATTAATCAAAGAGGAAGGCTATACAAAGACTTGAAATTGAGGATTGAATCTACCACTAATTCTAATGAGTTCCATTTTGGGAGTTGATGTTATTTGTAATCACAAAATCATTATAGAAACAACTGATAATGGGGAGAGGGTTGATAAAATCACTAAGAAAATCTTGATCAAAATGGTGGTGGGAATGAGACAATTGACCAAAATGTTAGTGGTATCAAAAATCATGTTGCAAAGGTTTTGTATTATATTCATGATAATGTTACTATGTAGGTAATTTCACTCAGTCTTCACAAAACAAAGTGGAAAGAGGATTTATGTTATAATTTCGATTTTTTTTATGCCAAACAATTTAAGGTGAATTATGCATTCATCGTGTTGTAGAATAGTGTGGCATGGAAGAAAGCATATGAAGCATTTCTAATCTCACATTTTAGGGTAACTAGTGATAATATTGATGGATCTAGTACTTAAGAGATGTATGCTATTGAACAAAATGTAAGAAGTAATTATTGGATAGCCATAGTTCATAGTTGAAAATTTAGGCAAATGAAACATTATGCCTAGAGTTTCTCGCAATGCATAAATAATTAGTGATTACAATAGTCAAGAATAAGCAAAAGAACTTGTGTGCTAGAATGTTTATGGGATTTTCACTTCCTCTTAGAGTGCCTGCCCCGGTACAACCCCATTAGATTTTAGTTTCATAAACTTTGTTGCAATACTAACCTTCGTCAAAATTATAGTGAGATGGTGATGATGATGATGATGATGATGATCATGATCATCATCATCATCATCATCATCATCTAATTTTTTTAATTATATATTTTAGACTTGATAATTCTAATTAAAACTTCACAAAAATTATTTCTTCATTGTATTTAACTAATAGAAAATTATTTTAAAAACCACCACCATCATCATCGTCATCTATTTTTTTTAATTATATATTTTAGACTTGATACCGCCGCCGCCGCCACATTGTTTAATAAAAATTTCATAAAATACAAAATATATTTATATTTAAAAAAATTAAAATTTATAGAAATCTTTATTTAGTTTGACTGCAACCAATTATAATATAAGTGGCAATTATAAAAATTGGCGTTTCTAATATAAGAGATTTAGATATACAGAATAATAATACTTAATAATAATTAATAATTAATAAGATAATTATGTATTATTCATTTTAATGTATAATATTATTAGTAATAATAATCTAATATTAATATATAAAAAATAATTAAATATTTTTCATTTTAATATATAACATTATTAAAAATAATAATTAAATATATAATTTTTATTATTTTAAAATATAATTAAATTAAAATATAGACATTAAATTTTATCATGCAAATTTTAGCGTTTTCAAATTTGTAAATCAATGTATCCGGCACTCGTTTTTTGGTTTAAATATATACAAGTTTATATGAAAGTTTAAATAAAATGTTTTATAGTTTTAAATTTTATATGGAATTGTAAATGGAGTTGTCTTTAGTGTAAGTTTTTACATTTTTTGGCGTCGGAATCGGCGGGAGAAATTGAGGTTAAATCTTGATTTGTTTTATTCATTTTAATGTATAATATTATTAGTAATAATAATCTAATATTAATATATAAAAATAATTAAATATTTTTCATTTTAATATATAACATTATTAAAAATAATAATTAAATATATAATTTTTATTATTTTAAAATATAATTAAATTAAAATATAGACATTAAATTTTATCATGCAAATTTTAGCGTTTTCAAATTTGTAAATCAATGTATCCGGTACTCATTTTTTGGTTTAAATATATACAAGTTTATATGAAAGTTTAAATAAAATGTTTTATAGTTTTAAATTTTATATGGAATTGTAAATGGAGTTGTCTTTAGTGTAAGTTTTTACATTTTTTGGCGTGGGAATCGGCAGGAGAAATTGAGGTTAAATCTTGATTTGTTTGATTTAAAATGGTATTTTAACTGTATATTTGGATTCAGTACCCTGAAAATTTTTTAGGAAGTTTTGATTGTGCAGGATTACCCATCAAACTTGTAATTTCAATAAATTACTACCAAATTTTAAATAAATTTAACCGACAAACCTACCCAAAAAGCTTCCAAAAAATCACACTAAAAACAACTCCGTGCTAAAAGACAAAACTACATATTACCCTTAATATAATGTTTTGGCTGTTCAAGAATATAAGATATTAAACCTAAACACATCATCGACTTATCCCAAAGATTGCTTTAGTATTAATAAACTTCAAATATGGTGAAATATAAATACGTTTAAAATATTTAAGGCTCCAATAAAACAGAAATTTGCTGTCAAATTTTCATTAAACAGAGTTACATTGAAATTCCGAGCCAGCGGGAATGCCATATATTTGACCATCCAAACTGCATATTTAAACGAAGGCACAAAGGAAGATTTACTACGTGGATCATGGACAATACTTTACTGTGTTGGTAAGATGAGAATCTAGTGGTGGTGTCGCTGCATGTTGACGAGAGAGTAATATGGATTGCCTTCCCCTTTGCTCATCAGATACGAATGACTTCCCTCCTCAATCACTTTCCCTTCTTGAATCACAGCAATCGAATCTGCATTCTGGATGGTGGTCAGTCGATGAGCTACCACAATGCTCGTTCTTCCCACCATTATTCTGTCCAGCGCCTCTTGAACAATCTTCTCTGACTGGCTGTCCAACGCGCTTGTTGCCTCATCCAGCAGTAATATGCTTGGATTCTTTATTATCGCCCTCGCTATCGCAATCCGCTGCTTTTGCCCTCCTGACAATTGAGCTCCTCTATTTCCGCAGTTTGTGTCGTACCCCTCCTCCAAAGAGCTTCACAAATCCAAGTGAATTTCAGTGACCAGACTTGATTCAATGTATCTTAATTTATATTGAATAAATAATTTGTTTCATTTGTAACCGATTGAATAAATCATAATTTAGTCATTAACAATCTGCTTCAACTGCAGAGTTTACCTGATGAAGTCGTGAGCATTGGAAGCCTTGGCAGCTTCGATCATCTCCACCTCGCTGGCATTCTCTTTGCCATAGAGAATGTTGTCTCGAATGCTTCCTCCGAACAGAGTGGGCTCTTGACCTACCAGAGCAATGTGCTTTCTCAGACTCCTCAGATTGAAGGACCTGATGTCACTGCCATCAATTTTCACTGATCCTTTTAGCGGGTCGTAGAATCTTTCAACTAATCCAATGATCGTCGACTTTCCCGATCCGCTTTGTCCTACAAGAGCCATACTTTTGCCTGCGTTTATCCTCAAGCAGAAATTCTTGAAGATCATAACTTCTGGGCGAGCTGGGTAAGCGAAGTCTACATTTCTCACATCCACGTTTCCTTCTATCTTAACCGTTTTCTCACCCCTTTCATCGTCTGGGTTTATGCGGCTCTCTCTATCTAGGATGCCAAATACAGATTCGACAGCATCAGAGCCTTTAGCGATGTCGCTGCTCATACTTCCTGCGTCTGCTATCACTTTTCCGGTGCTCATCAAAATGAAGAAAACTTGGAAAAGTGCTTCGGAAGTAATTTTCCCTTTGAAAACAAGTTGCCCTCCATACCAGAAGTCCAGAGCCGTATTGCTTAAAGTGATAAATTGCGATGCTCCGAGGGCGAATCCTGCATACAAAGATTGTTTAATACTTTCTCTGCGAGGGCCTTCTTGTGTCTTTTCGAAGAGACGGAGAATCTTCTCCTGTGAAGAGAAGGCGCTAATAGTACGATGGTTAGCCACAGCCTCTGCCGCGAGTTGACTGCCTTGACCTTGAGATTTGATAGCCTTTTCAGACATGGCCTTGAGGAGGACCTTTTTGGTGTAGAAACATAATACGATGAGGGGTTGCACTGCAATTATTATAATGGCAAGACGCCATGCTATGATCAAACCCATCGTAAAGGCTATTGTCGTAGTGGATGCAGTTTGTACAAGTAATGATATGCGATCTCCCACCAGAGATCTTACCTGTGTTGCAAATAGCATATTCAAATCATTAGAAAATCGTAACATAATCACAATTCTGTTAGAAATATTAAGACCTTCATATGAGATACTTACCACATTGGCCTCTGTTGCGAGTCTGGAGCAAATAGACCCGCTACTATTCTCGTCCTTATCGAACCACCCAACCTCGAATGTCAGGATTTTGGACAGCATCCGCTCGCGAATTCTTTTAGTGAGATATTCTCCCATAGCTGCGAAATTGTAGTGCTGCAACACGTTTAATAAGAACGATATTACTCCTAAGGCCAAGAAAATGACGCTGTACTCCTTGATTTTGGATTTGATCTGGTCATGGTCCTTGAGGAAAAATACATGTATAACTGCCCCGAGGAAGAAGGAATAAACAGGATGAACTGCCCCAAACGCTAAGGCTCCTGAGCAGCCTAATAGAGCCTGCTTCCATTCCGGAGCATTTAGAAGAAAAAGTCGACGGAATGAGGGGGCGGCAGGAAGCTTTTGTTCATCTACCAGTTCTTGCTGGACTGATACGGACTTGTTCGAACTCGATCTACTATATGCGCTAATGCTGCTTGGTCTCAAAGACTGTTGGCGTAGAATACCGGGCCCTTCCAATCTCTCATCTGGCTTATCTGCCGCGGCCTGTTGCAGTTGCACCAAAGTAGCGTATGCTCCGTTGGGTTTATGTATGAGATCGTTATGCGCACCTGTCTCGATCACATGACCAGCTTGAACCACCGCAATCATGTCCGCGTTTCGGATGGTGGAAAGGCGATGAGCAACTATAATAGTTGTGCGGCCGACTGAAGCCTGGTCTAGAGCACCCTGAACGATCTTCTCCGACTCTGCATCTAGGGCACTTGTGGCCTCGTCGAGAAGAAGTAGACGGGGATCTTTGAGCATAGCTCTTGCAATAGCTATACGTTGCTTTTGCCCTCCCGACATCTGGACTCCGCGCTCACCCACCTGTATTCCCCAAAATGGAAGGAAAATCAAATCGAATGTATGTGGTTGAGATGGAGTTTGCGATTTAAACAAATGGAAAATTTACCTGTGTGTCATAACTATCTGGTAGTTGACTGATGAAATTGTGAGCATTGGAAGACTTGGCGGCAGCAATAACCTGGTCCATGTCGGCTCCCTCTTTTCCGAACAAGATGTTCTCCTTGATCGATGTAGCAAAGAGTGCAGGTTCTTGACTTACCAATCCAATTTGGGAACGCAACCATTTCAACTGTAGCGCTTTAGTGTTCACTCCATCAAGCAGAATCTGTCCACCCAGGGGATCATAAAACCTCTCTATCAACGCCACAGCCGTAGATTTGCCTGACCCGCTTCCTCCCACCAACGCAACGGTCTTGCTTGCGGGAATGGTTAGACAGAAATTGTGAAATATCTTGGACTCGGGTCGAGATGGATATGCAAACTCAACGTTTCTAAATTCAACTTCGCCGATGACCTCCTGCAATATTTCTCCTTTTGGATCTTCCGAGTCAATGGTCGGTTCTCTTTCAATCATCTGAAAGATACGTTTACCAGCGACACGTGCTTCTGAAAAGTATCTGATAAGCGGAAGCGCAGTCCCCAGACCTCTGCAACCACATCACCGATTCCAGAAATTCTGGTTGAACATACGAAAGAGAAATAATTGAGAAAGAGAAATGGATAGGTAGAAAGCTTACAAGCCTCCCATAAGTAAGCAAGCTGAAGTCGCGAAAATCTTTCCTCCGCTTCCGCCATGAAACATAACCAAAGTGCTACCGTACCAAGCGTTGAACGCCCAGATACAGAAGGTCACTCCTCCGCTTCCTATTGCCAAACCTTTGACAAGACCCTGCTTGAGCCCAAACAGTATAGTTACATTAAGGGCATCCGAGAACTTGGTCATTGTCCTCTCCTCTCCAACGAAAGAAAAGACCGTTCTAATGGATGAAAGAGCTTGCTCCGCAGTATTGCCAGCTATATTATATGCTTCATTCAACTTGCGAGAAGTCTCCACCAGAATCCGTCCATACATTACCCCAGGAATTATCAGCAACATAACGAAAGGAAATGACGCTAATGCCAGTCTCCATGTCAAATAGAATGCCACAGAATAACTGGTGACGAATAAAGCAGCATTCATGAGGAAGCTGGGTACCTGAAGATGGACAATCTCCCAAAAGGATTACGATTAGAAACTTTAATGAAGAGTCAGTACACTGAGCAGTTAGACGAGAAAAATTAAGATCATACATACCTTTTCAGCAAATACGTCCTGTATAACGAGAGTATCATTAGTAACGCTGGTAACCACTTCTGATGTGGTGGTGCCTTGGGTGTCGAAGAATCCCTCCTCCTGCCTCAATACCGCTTTCAAATATTTTATACGCATCCTAGATGCCTGCCTTTCACCCGTCCTTGCCCAACAGAACGCCTCTGAAAAAACAAAGCAAACCAGACAATTAGTCACAGATGAGATCATAAAAAATCCTTCTCAGGCAGTAGTGAAAAGGAAAACGAAGAGCTTAAGCCTTATTATACCCACCTAGAAACGCAGCGAAAAACACGCCTATTGAAAAATACACCATACGTAAAGTAAACTGCACAATTAACCAACACTGAGGCATTCATCAATGTGCGAGATGGATATTATGCTACCTTTTTTCTGTTTAAAAGAAATGATGATTACCGTTCTGATTTTATCACGCGATTCCCCAGCCGATGGATCATTTCCTAGTGTGTCCATCAGACTGCTCAATATAAGCAGCATCACAGGTGTGGTCATTCCATCTATAATGGTTCCTACAGTGCCGAATACCATAAGGCACAGATCAAATGAATCGGCATACTTAAAAAGTTCCCATGTTGAGATATCTGAATCCTTCGAAGGAGCGGCAGCAGTATTGTCGGTCTTTTGCAAATCGGTTGTTTTCCCATTCTGCTTCTTTTCTTCAATTCGTTCTTCCAAACTCGACATCTCTATTTGCTCTTCAGCCATATTTTTCTGCTGTAGGAAGAGCACAGTACTTCTTCACGCTTCTGTATCTTATCGCAAATTTAAATCATTTTTGCATGATTATTCAAGCTTCCTTATCTTATGGCAGTTTACAATTTTAAAATGGAAATTGTCTGTCAACGGGGCAGTTCGCCTAACGAGCTAATAAAACAAGTCTGGAATTTGTCCGGGAAATGTGTTAAAATAAAATAAGTACGAGAATGAGGAGGAAATGGTGATAATATTCATGAGGTACAGCTGAGGAAATTGCGATGATACCCATTGGTTTCTTTCTGACAATTCATTACCCTCTTTCTAACAAGCTATTGTGTGGACTTTAATTCGAAAAAATGAATTATTTGATATTAAAATTTTATCAACCAGGATAAATTGATATTGATTACTAATTTTAATGATGTTTTTCTAATATTTAATTGAGTTGAGAAGTTTTTTTTGCGCGAAAATCACATCATAATTTATTTGTCCACATGTTTCAAATTAACAAGTGTGGTTCATTGTTAAGATAAGTTGAAGAACTAGAACCATGGCAGCAGTTTAAATAGAGAGAGCAGATTATCCAACGGCTATATTTGAGCACAAAATGGCTATATTTGACCCAGAATTGTACTGGGTAGAATAGGGAAATTCAGTTAATTCAAAAGTTAATTTTGTTAAATTTATTACTATATTTGATTAAATTTAATAAGAATAAATTAATAATAGACTTATTATTAAAGCTATATAGAAGAATACGAACTAATATTATTAAATAAATTAAAATTGTTTATTAAAATTCAAGAAGGCAGTTTCTAATTAGTTAAATTCAAAAATGAATATTCATTTATTTATATTAAAGTTTAAATGGGATAATTGACATCTAAACACTAATTTTCGCCTAAAATTTTTCTCAACACTGATATGGATCACAAAAGCCTCAACTCAATCATTCAATTGAATTTACACTAGCTTGATAACAGTGTTTATTGTTTATACAAAATTTTCAAAATCCTTAATTCCAATAACAATAATTTTACACAATCCCTATACATATCTTCACAATACTAAAACTGATTAATACTAAATTTACAAAATGCTACCTTTTAAATTATATGGATAATATGTTATATTTAGACAAATTATTATAAAAAAAATTATTTCAACTTAACGTGAGTAAAGTTTTTTAATTTTTTTTTAATTAATAGTTAAAATTAATTCTAAAAAAATATGCTCAACCCATACCTAACCTAAATATATATTAAGAACTGTAATATAAAATGGTGATGATATTCATGAGGTAAGCCGAGGAAATTGCGATGATACTCATTGGTTTCTTTCTCACGCTTCATTACCCTCTTTCTAACGAGCGATTCAATTATTTGATATTAAAATTTTACGAAAAGGATGGATTGACATTGATTATTAATTCCAATGATGTTTTCCTAATATTCAATTGAGTTTACACTAGCTTGATAACCATATTAATTGTTATATAAAATTTTCAAAATCCTTAATTCCAATAACAATAAATTTACATAATCGCTATGCATATCTATATACTACTAAAAATTATATTGACAATATTTTATATTTTATATTTATATTTAGATAAATTATTGTAAGGTTTTTTATTTCAACTTAAGGTGGATAAAGATTTGTTGACTTTTTTTTTAATTGACAGTGAAAATTGATTCTCAAGGGAATATGTTCAGCGTATGCTTAGTCTAAATCTTTATCAAGGGCTATAGTGTGTTACAGAGTTTGTTAGGTTATTCAATTCTAATAAGTTCGTATTCTAATTAGATGGAGAAATTAATATATAAACAAATTTTATTTAACAAAATGGTCTATTTTACAAAAAAAATGTGTAAGTTAATTAGATTCATCCTAGGTGGCTGCCCGCCCACCAATTTCTTAAGGATTTGAGATTATTCCAATTCTAATAAGCTCATATTCTAATTAGATGAAGAAATTAATATATAAATAAATTTTATTTAGTAAAATAGTCCATTTTGCAATAAGATGTTTAATTTCTTTTTTTCTTTTTAAGTTGACCTATAACTTTTTTTATATATGGTTAATCAGGGATGTGTGCATCGATAAAGCATTCTTCCTATTGTAATAGTTTTTTTGTTATATTTATGAAGTCTTTGGCTATATCAACTACATTAACATTTTTATTGTGATTGTAAATAGTTAATCAAGTAAATGAGTGCATTGATAAGGCATTCTTCATTTTACAATACTCATTTTATTGCAATAATTTTTTGTTATATTTATAAAAACTTTAGCTATATTAATCACATTAATATTTTTATGGAGATTATACTAGTTTTAACACCAAGGACCAAAAACAAAAAATAGAAATAGAAATAATGAAGGCAATACTGATTACACATGGTTCATGAACGTCCTATACTAAATAAAATTCCGGATAACAAATCGGTGATCTGTATCTTCATTGACTTTCTAGAAGAATGATATGGCCACAAGTTATTTCTAAAATAATGAGTTGGTCATTTATTGTGTGACTCATTTTCCCAGAATTATTATAAACCACGAGAGGTCATCTTGTGACCTTTTAAAATCCCTAACCTATTAGGCCTTGCGGAGTCCAACATAGAATCTCAATCATTTTGCCTTCATTGGTGCACAGATTTTGCCGTTGTCTACTTGTTACGTGCATACTCATAATTTTGTCTTTCGAATTTGGAGAGATGCTATATTTTGTTTTTTTCTAAGGGGTTGGGTTGTATTTGTTTAGGATTTGGTAGAAATTCAGTGAATTTACAAATTTGAGTGCTAATCAATCTCAATCTCAATGTCTCATAAAGTTATTATAATATTAAATAAATAAATATATATAAAATAAAAACACATATTTCATATTTATTTTAGTAAATTAAAATCAAAATTTCTAAACCTCTTTAATTATTAGACACAAAACATTTGTTCAAACAAATTAAAACCAAAAATTCTAAAATCTTTAAGACTAAGACGTACCCAAAATTACCTTTCGAGTAATTCGCTTTTCGGAAAAACCCTGTTCTGTTCTCTCCGTTATACAGTAGCGACTTGAAATTTTGATTCCATAATTGTTGTAGAAATCGAGTAATTTCATTTCTGCACATTTCACTGTTGTCTTTCATTTTTTTCAATACGGAAAAAAAGCAGCATTTATATTTATATTAAGCATATTATATAGAAATTCTAAGATATGCTTAGAAGCAAAATGATAAAAAAGTTGTGCTAAGCAGAGCACATCTAAATTGAGAAAAGCTTTGCATGGAGAGATGAAGGTTGAAGTATGTTTGCAAAGGAGACTATTTCCGCACATAGTCACCAGGATGATCATTCAGGTCCATATTGATAAAAAACATCCCCACCAGATTTGAGAAAGATCAAAAAGGTAATAAAGAAAACATACCTTTTGTGAAGAGGTAGAGGCATGAGCAAAAAAGATATAAACTGAGGGAGACAATAAAACAAGATGAATCAAGTACCCGGCAAGGAAAAATCTTCAATCTGATATGTGGTTGATCCCATTTGAATCTCCATTTTCCATACACCAGGCTGGATTGATAGCCCTTTCTTTGACAGGACATCAGCACGATGATTATAGGATCTGTCCACATGATTGATAGAAAAGTCCTTTCTTCTGTTCCATAATACGTTTATCCTATTCATCCACCCTGTTAACATGGGGTTCTTTATAGATAATTTCCCTGTGACATGCTCAATCATGATTTTAGAGTCACCGTAGATCTGAAGATTCTGTATATTAAGGAAGGTGCTAAAATGTAGGAGACCAGCAAGGGCCATAGCTTCAGCCTTGTTGTTTGAACCATTCCCTCCATTCCAAAAAATGGAAAAATGCATTTATTGATATGAGAAGGCCACAAGCACATATACCATGTTGAGCTGCCCCATCAAAAAAGCTCTCGAAAAACTCAACTGTACCCTCCTTTGTACCTTTGAATACTTGTTTTTATGTGGAGTCATCTTGGTTGGGAGAGAGTTATGAAGAGAAATAATCTTCTTGAACACAATGTTTTTATCTTCCTTCCCATCTTGGAAAACTAATTTATTCCTCCACTTCCAAACTGACCAAAAAAGAAGTTGAGGAATAGATCTGAATGTAGATTTCTCAGTACTCCACCAGAACAGTGCATCTTGCATAGATGAGTGAGGCACCAAACTGAAACCAAAATAGGTAGCAAGATCCTTCCATAACTGAAAAGTGAGATTGCATTTTAGGAACATATGAACGTTGTTTTCTCCTTCCTCTTTGCACATTAGGCATATACCCAGACCTGTCCAGTTTCTTTTTTGAAGATTCTCCCAAGTAAGGTTTTTATTGTGAAAAACAAGCCAGGAGAAGTGAATCATTTTATAAGGAGCCCCAGTTTTCCACAGAGACATCGGGAAAATATTTAGAAAAGGAGAAGGGATTCCTTTAACTAAGATAGAGTAGATGTCCTTTACTTGAACTTCTTCCCCCTCCCTTTTTCCCCTCCAGGTAAGGGAATCGTTTTCTTCCATTCTGCATATTCCTGAGTTTTTCATAGTCATCATTATATTGTTCCATTGTTGTAATAAATATCCTCTTAGTCCCAACTCCAGTGGCTCCTTCCAAATAGGAGCACCTCCCTGCCACCCTACTATGATTTGACTCCATGTGAAAATACCCATTCGATGAAGAGCGACTATGATATTTTGTGGAATAAATAAATTCTCCCCCATTCCCAATATATGATCATACTTGATATAAACATTCCTGCCATTTTGAAGATTCCAAGAGAGGTTTTGTAAGAAGAGAGACTCAATTTTCTAGAAACTAAACCATATTGCAGATCCTTGAGGGGAACCAATAGTCCCTTTTATGTGCCAGAATAGTAAATCTTTGTTTCCCATGTACTTCTTTCTTATGGATGTGCTCCACAGACTGTCCCCATTTATGCCTCTCCATAGGGATTTACATAGAAGAGCCTTTCCAAAAATTCTTATAACCATAATACCCCAGCCTCCCAGTTCTTTTGGAATTGTAATATTCCTGAGTTTAGTCAAATGATATTTTCTTTTTTCTTTACTGCCTCCCCATATAAAATTTGCCATCAGACTGTTTAACATAGAAATGATTCCTGTGGGGACATAAAATAGATGGGCCCAATAAACTGTCATCTATGCCAGCACAGACTCTGCCAGAATCGCTCTACCTGCCATAGATAGACACTTAAACTCGCACCCTGCTATTCTTCTAAGGAATTGATTCGTAATCCACATCCAATCAGCTTTTGTGTAGCCCGCTGGTTTGAGATGAAAGCCAAGATATTTCATACCTTCCTTTATGGGCTTCACTTCTATATTGAACAGTTCTTTCAGATATTCCATTAAATCCATATCTCCTTCATCAAAATAGAAAAAAGATTTTCCTTCGTTTATTAGGATTCCAGAGGCTCTTTGGAAATTTTTTAGTATGTCATGAATGCATTTCCATGTAAGCCTGCAGAGCATTCCAAAAATCATGATATCATCCACAAATAAATTGTGGGATATGTGATTTCCCCTACAGATCATCAAAGGCTTGCATTGATTTTCCATTACAGCTCTTTTAATGTGTAAACTCAATGAATCCATAGCAAGAATGAACAGGAGAGGGGATAGAGAGCATCCCTGTCTAAGACCTCTTGCTGCCAAGAAAAAGTTTGTTGGAAAACCATTGATAAGGACAACAAATTTGACATTTTCTACACAGGCCATGATCCAGCTTATGCAATCATTGTTTAGTCCTATTTTACATAAGATACATCTGAGAAATCCCCAATCAAGGCTATCATAGGCTTTCTTTAGATCTAATTGGAGGATAGTTGCATCCAACTTTTTAGTGTGTAATGAGTGTAAGCTCTCCTGTGTGTTAGCCACTGCCTTGATGATATTCCTGTTCTGTAGAAAACCATGTTGTTCCTGGGATATATATTTTGACAAAGTCCCACGGATTCTACTTGCTATAATCTTTGAGATGATTTTGTAAATCGCGTTACAGAGAGAAATTGGTCTAAAATCCGAGAATACAGATGCTTTTTTCTTTTTAGGGATGAGAGCAATGAATGTAGACGATATATGTTGATGAATACTTCCCTTCTGTCTCGATTCCTCCACCATTGCTAGAAGGTCCATCTTGATCAAATCAAAAAAATGTATGAAAAATTCAATAGTCCACCCATCTGGACCTGGACTTTTGTCTTTTTTGAAAGACTTCATAACTGATAGAAGTTCCTCTTCAGAAACTGGCTGGAATAGATCATTGTTTTTTCCTTCATCAAACATAGTAGGAAAGAGATCGATTCCCCATAATATGTCCTCCATCCTGCAGTTCTTATTCCTTTTATATGACTTTTCAAAGTGTGCCTCAGCCTCCTTTGAAATTTCCTCCTGGAGCGCAACAAATGACCCCCTTCACTTTTGATTTCCCAAATTGAGTTAATTTCCCTCCTACTGTGTGCAAATCTATGATAGAATTTTGTATTTCTATCTCCTTCCTTAAGCCATAAAGCTCTTCTCTTCAGCCTCCATGATGCTTCTTCAATAGCTAGCAGATTATATCTTTTTTTTCCAAATCGTTTATACGGCTTCAGATCTGAAGAGAGATATTACTTTCTTTCAGTTTCTCAGCAACAACATCCAATTCCTCTTGAATCTCTTTCAAGGCCATCCTGTTGGATTTTTTCTTATTTTCCTGCCATGATTTTACCTTAACCTTTAGAGCATGAAGATTATCTAGAAGGGCTTGGGATGGGAAGGAATTTTCCATAGGGCAATATGAAGACCATGATTTTTTGATTAGGTCATTGAATTCTGCATCTTCCAGCGATACTTTATTAAATTTAAAAGGGACACCCTTCCTGAACTTCCTTTTTCCCCACTGCAAGGAGATGGGTCTATGGTCAGATATAAAACAGTGCACAATATTAGATAACGGCCTGCCCATACGGTCCATAAGCTTGTCATTTATCAAAAAGCGGTTTAATCTTTTGGCAAGGTAGGAGGTTCCTGTTCTGCCATTGTCCCATGTCGGACCCATGATTTGTGGATATACATCAATCATATTATGATGGAGAAAGGCCCCATTGATGAGACCAGCTAAAGGATCATGCTTTTTGCCCCTCCCCCAAACCTCATCACTGCTCAAAGTACAATTCAAATCCCCCCCGATAAGGAGAGAGTCAATTTCCCAAAATTCAAAAGATAAGAACCGGTTCCAAAATGGACAACGATCCTTGTAAGGGGCATATACATTTAGGATATGAATAGAACCAGCTAAACCCCGAACATTTGCTAATAGGAGAATACCTGCAAAACATTTAAATGCCTTTTCCGATATCCAGAGAGGATTCCATAAAATTGCTAAAACCCCGATAAACCATTTGCATCTGTAGCCACAATATGCCAAGAAAGAAACATACGCTTGAAATATCTAATTGAAACTGCAGCAGCATGCATAGTCTCCTGTATCATAATAATATTGAATTGAGCTGATCAAAATAAATCCTTGAGGGCTAAGAATTTGTGGTCCGCCCCTAGACCCCTAATATTCATAGAAATGTGAGTCGTGATGACCCATCACTGTTGTCTTTCAAAATTTTAACGTTTTAGATGGGAACGATGTTAATCAAAACCGTTCAAATAAAGCGTGATGCTATAGTTTTATTTTAAAATAATTTTATTAAATAAATTTATGATAAATATAATATTTATATTTAATGTTTTTATAATTTAATTAATTAATGTTATTATTTTAAAGTTGAATAATTGGAATATTAAATTTTTACTATTTATCTAATAATTATTTATAATTAAATTAAATTTTTGGAAACTTTATTTCCAGATAAATTATTTATTAAAATAATTTAAATATATGATAGGAAATTAAATATTAAAAATCGCACATTAAAATTTTTGATATATCTAAATATAATAAATTTAGATAAGTTTTAAAGTTATATTTACATAAATATTTATAAATGACTTTGTTTAACTAGGGGGAAATTTTGTACGGACTACAAAAACTGAGTGGAATTAGTTCAATTTTTCAGTAATCTAGATTTCCCAAAATTTCTACTAGATTTTATGAAAATCTTATCAAAATCTCCTTTATTGAATTAAGGCTTGTGTGATCTATATCAAGTTTTTGAGACATGTTTTGCGATAATCACATCAAAATTTATTTGTTTTGTGGACGCAACCAACAAGTGTGGTTCATTATCAAAATTCATTTGGTTTAGCAAGTGTGGTTCATTATCAAAATTCATTTGTTTGGAACTAGGAAGTGTGGTTCATCATCAAGACAAGATGAAGAATTAGATCATGGCAACAAGTTAAATAGAGAGATGAAAAACCATCCAAACAAAGAAACGACTAGTTTTAACTAAAAAACAACTACATTTGACTCGACCAAGAGTTAAGAAAAAATTTATTAATTAATTAATTTGTTAATTAATTTTATTTATTTATTTAAATATATATAAAATTAAATATATATACTTATAATTAACTAAAAATATTATATATATATATAGATATCATGTTTAATTAAATAAAAACTAATTAAAAACTTAAAATATATATTAGTAAAATTTTATATACCTAAACGAAGAATTCAAAGTGTTTAAATAATTATTAAAGGAAACTAATTATATATATATATATTTTAAAATTTTTAAAATATTAAGTAAAATATATTGATACCATGCTACTTTAATATTTATAAAAATTTACAACCAATTGATAAATGCCATAAATTAAATGAACTTATATAAATATCAGCTTACGAAAGAATGAAAAAAAAAATCTATACTTTCATTCCAATGTGGGGTATCTGCCTCCATACCGGATAAATAATTTAAAATATCGTTTTAAACGGAAGAATGAATAAATAAGCATAATAAAAATAAAATCGGACCATTAAAACGTGATAGTTTCGTGAACCGTTAACGTAGAGGAGGAGGCATGTGCCACCGAAGATAAATAATTTAAAATATGCAGTTTAAAGGAAGAATGAATAAATAAACCGAATAAATAATAAAATCTAACCATTAAAACGTGACAACTTTTTGCGAACTCTGAGCTGAATTTAAAATATCTATTCATAAGGAAAGATTCCCCACAAACAAAAATCAAGCAGCATTTTCCATAAGCGGTAAGTGCTTGTAGAAGTTTATTAATATGTATAATACTTTACAGCATGTGATTCAATTTTAAATGTACAGGTACAGCTTTATATGAAACAAAATTAAGTGCTTCTATAAGTTTATTAATAAGTATATACTTTACCGGATATAATTCAATTGTAAATGTAAGTAAGGATACTACTTTTTGGAACCTATGCCACTTAACGAGTTCGTTGTCACGTGTAGCACCTCTACTCTACTTAGTTGTAACCTATGCCACTTAACGAGTTCGTTGTCACGTGTAGCACCTCTACTCTAGTTAGTTGTAGCTGTCAGACGTAGCCACTTGTGTTGCAATCTCAACTCAACGATATATTTGTGGCTAAAGAACTAAGAAGAAATTTGGTAGCAATCTTGCTATGGAGAAAGTAACCATTTTGAAAAGGGGCGAGGCAATTCAGAATATTTTAGAAACAAGGGTTAAATTGGGTGCCTTTCTTAGTGGAAGATAGGGAGGATTGTCGAAAGATGTGGTCCCTGTGAATTGGGTGCCCTTCTTAGTGGAAGATAAGGAGGACGGTTGAAAGATAGGGTTCCTATGAATAATGTGGGTACAACAATGCAAGTACTGCCATATAAATTCAATGGTAATGGAGTTTCTAAAGTCGTGTCAAAGGTTGTTGCTTCTGATGATGTGAACGCCATGAAAATGATCAAGAAGAATGTGGGCAATGCTGAAAAACCATGAAAATCATATGATGACTTGGTCATAACCTTACAGAAATTGGATGATGACTTGGTCATAACCAAAACATAATGCTTACGCCCTGATCTGAGTGTTCTTCCAAAGGAAATATCAAGGATAGTAAGGTCCTTTTCCTCAAGAATCAATGTGCTAGAGACTGTGGAAGATAGTATGTCAATATTGCCACCAACATTTGGATCAAATGGCTCTTCTGAATATTTAGATTCTGTGACAGTTGGTACAGACCATGACATTAAAACATCTCCTTTAACTAAAGAGAAATGGTTTGTTCCTGCAATTTGGAATTCTCCGCCTCCAACTTCTCTACCCCTGCCAAAGTTCTTTGTTCGACAAAATGGGAATTCGATAACTGCACAAGTCAGGGTTGATACATTGGAAACGAGATATCTTAGGCATATGTTGGGTTTATAGTAAGAAGTTTTGTGTTTTTGCCTTTAGGGTAGTTTAGGCAGGTGTTAATATTAGTTCTTATATTCCTAGTGGTGATGTCAATGTAAGGTCCTACCATATATTTGAAGGTGTTGGATCAACTTGAAAACAATTATATTGATATCCATCACACAACAGATCCGGCCATCACACAATAGACTCTGCAGGGTAAGAAAAAATAACAAAAAAATGGCCAATGGAGATCCACAAGAAAATCACTACACTGAGGTTACTTAACTATCCTCTTTCCTGCATAAAATGTTGATATTTTCCTGTATTATTCTCAGTTTGGCATGCATACAAAACCTAACCTACCAGAAAACACATCAAATATGACTGTCATACTTCAAATGTGAAACGTTACCTTGTCTTCTTCCAAGCCCACTATCACCTCAGCCAATCCATAGACCTATTCTTAGGCCAATGCCCATGTGACCTTGGGTATTGATTTCTTCTTGGGTATCTATAGTAAGGACATATACTACATAGGAGGAAGCTGGAGCTGGCTTGCTACAGATTCTAGTTGACTGAATTCTATTTTAACTCGCCTCTCATCAATATCTTGACCATCCATTTCCTTTAGCACACGAGCAACATCTCGCACATCAAAGAACTCAACAAACTTATGGTGCCCTATCCATGTCGTGTCCCTCAACTCCTTCACAACTCCTGCCAAACAAAACCCTAAAATATTCAAAAAAAATTTCAGAAAAGTTAGAAAAACATCAATTGAAGGACATAAAAAATTATACATACCATAGAATTGGCAGACTAGTCTTAATGTCTCCATTGACATGTTGGAATCAAAATTGAAAACCACCAGGGTGCCTTGGTTTACACTATCATCTTGATGGGTAAATGGTATTGTATATTGAGTCCAGACAACTAAGTCTCCAATCAATCCCTTGGAAGATAGTGGTGTCCCATTGCTGAGTCCTTGGGAAATTGATAGTAATTCTACAATTTTCTTTGTTGTTCTTGGATATTTGTAAGTGCAGTTTTAGCATCTTTTAGGTCGTAGTAATGAATAGTTACAAGATCTTGCCACCCTTTTGTTGACAAAGTTCACTTCCTGGAACAAAAGTAAGTTGCGTTTATGGCCCCCAATATTGCATGCATCTAGTGAAGGTGGGTGAAGTTGTGCACTTGAGGAATTGAAAATGTTTGTACGAACGAGACAAATAGTTGCTTCCCATATAGGTATAGCATATCGACATGCCACAATGTTATGTGGCCTCCCATAAAGGTATATCATATCGGCATGTGGAAGCATTTTGTGGCGTGGTTCAGAGCGTGCATGATATGTTATGGATATGTTGTGAGGCATGTGGCTCTCATGCAATCATGGGAGGGCCTACATGGTCCATTGAGATCATCTATTTTGATATTTTTTTATTGGATGTGTTATCATGCTTTATATAATCCATTTCTTTCTTTTCCATTTCTAATGGGCTTCCAATCCTGTTTTCATTCTTTTATTATGTATTATGATTATAGTGTTGAAACCATTGTGGGTATGGAAGGAAGTGCGCTGCAATATAAAATGCTTGGAATCCAACATTGTGAAGGCTTGTAGAGGGGGTAAGTATACTTTGTATTGAAATATGCATTTCTTTATGGAATTAGGGATTAAGGTCTTGAATGGACAGTTTTCATCTTATTAGTGGGTGGTTTTCATCTTATTTGGTTTGTTGTAGAATATATTTTTAAATTATGACGGTTGTGCACACATCTTGCAACCGGGTTCAACATTGTAATACAACAAAATAAAATAAAAAATGTGAAACTTGTCCATTTCTTCATCCATGGTGCATGTCTACAACCCTCTCTGCTACCATCTTCAAGAATTTCCTCAGCTCTTGTTGATGCTACATAGAGTCTTTGCAGAAGTCAGGCTTAACCTACAGAATAATGAATTGAGTGGGATTTTCAAGCGGGTTTATGGGCTGCTACAAATCTCACACTTATAAAAATTGAGAACAATGGTATATTCGACACTATTTAGCTGCAAATTCTAAGGGTGTCATAGTTGGCACAGGTACAAATTAAGAAAAACAGAATGGCTCTTTCCCAAGGGAGTTGGACTAGATTTCCGTTTACACAGGGTTTCTGCTGCCCATAATTAGTATCTGGGAAATTTCCCTGGAGATATATGAAATTTCCTTGCTTTTAACATCAATGTATCTCAAAATTTGTTATCAAGTCAACTTTTAGACTTCAATTTGTATTGAATGTATGAAAATTCAACATCTGATTATAATGATTTAGACATTGGTAGAATGATGAATCACAATCGATATAATTGAATACATATCTATGTACATACGGGTTGAATCCTCCCCAAGAGATTTCAGAGAACATTCCCTGTCATTAAAAATACACAATGGTTAAAATGTTCAACCATTAAATATTTTGCATCCTTTTTCTCTATTATAGGTTTCAATCTCTTCTTGCTATTACATATTTTGCTTCTTCCTCAATCTAGTTTCCTTTGGCCTAATGAAAGAAAATTCCTAAGGTTTTCATTTTTTTTCTTTAACTGTAATCTTGAATCATTTCTATGAATAATTTTTTTCCCATTTGTAAATCAACAGTTTATGCTAAGTGAAACATCAATTTTTTTTTTACAAAGATTCTTATGGGTTAGACCCTCTCCGATGGGGGGCTTTTTGTCCCCCAAAATAGATTTTATTTATGAACTGGTGAGGAAATTCATCTACCCACCTCACATTGTTGAGTATTTTTCCTTTTAGCTAAATCTGAAACAACTCAGTGTTTTATCTGGGATTGATGCATTTGCGTATACTCTTTGTAGTTTGATGGGTTTCCCTCATTTTTATCTACACGATAGAGTATTCTTCCATGTTCTTTTCTCTCTAACCTAAAATTTTTCCACTGAAGACACACTCAATGCAACCTAAAGTAGTGTGAAAATTCCTCTTCATCTAAAAATGAAGGTTTCAACAACTTTAGATTTTATGTTTGTTACAGAGTACAATGATTCTCTTCAAGATTTTGAAGTTCCCATATTGTATTGGGTTTAGTTTTCTTCCTTCATTTTTTACCCTTGTTTTTCTCAATTAAAGCCATACCAAGTCCCCTTCTTTAAATTGATAATAGTCTATGTACTTGTCATTTATATTGTTGTGGGGAATTTTACAATTGATGTAGTCTTTGTGCTTGTAATCTATATTGTTGTGGGGCGTTTTTCAATTGATGTTCCTTTTGCTTGAGTAAATCCATGCCAATTCACCTATCACCTTAGCCTTTTCATGGTGTTGGGTTGTAAAAAAGGCTTGAGGCTATGGCAAAGTATAAAACTCTCTCTATAGGTTGGGATTGTCCTCTTCGAACCTCTTGAGGAAACCCAACCAAAATCTGTGCTATGCTCTATTAAGATAGGGCTAAGCTTATGAAGCTTATGTTGGGTCCTATGCGGAACTTTCTAGTGGAACCCGCTAGGTGGTTATTAGCTATTCATGATTCTCTCATGGCCTTATGCATGGCTTTTTGGTGTGACCTGCTAGATGGTTATTTTGGTTCTCTCATGGTCAATTCTATCGTACTATTATAATTTGTGAACAACTCTATCAAGGAGGATTTTTGTTTATTTTTCCTTTTTCTCATTCCCACACATGTAAGCCATGCTCATGATGGTTGAAGATCAGCTATGTCCCTAAAAGTTTTAAACTAGAGCAAGTGTCTCTCATGAGACTGCACACTGTTCCATAGATCTATGTAAATGTGTTAACCGTTTAGCTGATCAAGTCAGCCCACATGTTTATATTTTATTCAAGTAGAAAGGGTAACACATTTTACATATATTATATGTAATAGGGAAAAATAAGCTATGACATGCATTCCTAATTTCGTTTGTTCCATAAAATATAAGTAAATTTCATTTCTACATCAATTTGGAAACGTTTTGTCTAGCATTGTTGGGTTTCCTATTTACAAATGTCTTTAGCTGAGGTTTTCTGAGATTCTAGTTGCGAAAAAGGATTTCTACTACACTGGTGGTGATATATGGGGTTTAGTCTATTGTCCATTGGCTATTTTTTGCCATCTTCACATGGTGAATGTTATTCTAGGCAAGTATATAATCTATATTAATCTATAGTATCCAATTTTGTGACAAAGTTATTTTCAGGTCTATTCTCGAGGTAATCCAATGGCATTCCAGTTATATTAGGAGTAAATTTCTCTATCATATTACTTCCACTATGTATTTTTCAAAGTAGATTGGTCTTTGGCATTTCCAGTTTCTTAAGATAATGCTTGTGATTATAGGCCAAGTAATATACATTTTTCTGCTCAAATACAAGATCATGAATATTTGAAACAATGTTGCCACAATTGACACACTTTGGTTTATCTTCGAATTTACTAAACCTTTGATTTACAGATGAGGGGAAACAACTAAAAATTAATAATAGTTACACTTCTCTTCTATCGTGATTTTATGCTTTTGGTTAGATTTGACTTCTGCTTTTGGGACTCAGACTATTCATTCCACAATGATTGTTCTAACGATTATCAGTTTGAAAATGCAACCTTATAACAGGGTATGAAACTTAGGTTTATCTTTAATACAAGAATTGTGTCACATATATGTGAACCTCATGCTACTGGGTTATTTAACTATAGGAACATTTTTTCATATACTATATCATCATATTATTACTTCTTTGCCACATGTGAGATACATCGAACTTGTTATTATATTTCCAGATCATTTATGGAGGGTGCAGTTGAACGCTTTACTTTTAGGTAAACTCAACTTTTATTTGAAGTTCTGTTTAATATGCTTTTCTTTTTGGAAGAACTAGTTTTATTTTTCCAGTTTCATCGATCACTTTTGATTATTGAGGTACTGGAATTTTCATGTCAAATTCACTTATATTATGCTTCTATTTGGAGATGTCTAGTCCTCGTTTTTCTAAATCATATTTCATGGTAGCATTATACTTCTAAAAAACCTGATTCCCAAGTTCATATTCTCTTTACAATGATATGTTATTTATCTTTTGGAATGGAACTAACAATTGAAAGATGAATGGTATAGAGAACGAAGTTTCAAGTTTCCTGCAACACTTTTGATTATTGAGTTGCTGGCATTTTCATGTCAAATTCACTTATTCTAGTTGGAGATGTTGAGTCCTCATTTTAGAAAATCATATTTGATGATAGCATTATACTTCTAAAAAACATTATTCCCCAGTTCCAATGCTCTTTACAATAATATGTTATTTATCTTTTAGAATGGAACTAACAGTTGAAAGATGAGTGGTATAACGAAAGAAGTTTCATCACCTGTGCTAGTTTGCACTTTGACCTTTAATGACTGCATGATATTTGTGTAGTGTATATTATTGGTCAGTCAACAAGTACCATCATAGTATTTTTTATTTTACCTCGTATTATATATGCAAGAATGAAATTTCTTTCCATAAGTGATTTCTCACCAAGGACCGTTCATAGTAAAATCCCTTCACCTGTTGTGTTGATATATTTCTAGTATGTTTTATACATACATGAAAATCAGGAAAAATATACCATACACCCTCATATGTACCAATATAATAAGGTTTCAAGGTTACATTTTATTTTTCCTATCTTTTGTGGGTAATCATCTGTGGATCACAAGAAATGTTTCTTTTATTGTGCTTTCCTTTGGAGAAATTTATTTCTTCTTTTTGTGCATCCAAATGACTTCTCAACATTATTCTTCTATTTCAAAATACATATTTGTAGCATACTTTAGCTAAGCCCTATAGTTGACAAGGGGGCATGTCGCATAGCCATTTTGTGCTTTTCTCATCCATGGCAAAGTGGATGTATTGCGATGATGTTAAATGGGGTCAATACTGCAGAAATCTTGATGTAGCATGTGTTTCAACTTTCCAGTTTCAGAGCACTTCATATAATTAATTAAGAAATTACTCTCGATTCTAATGATTTTTAGTATCTTATGTTGGTAAAGTATATCTTAACGTTAAGGTACAATGTTAGAGAAGAACATAAGCACGATAAAGTTAGATGTTAGTTTAGACTGGGAGTCTTGTTTGAGATGATCCCAACAAATAGAAGTTGGGTAATGGGTCGAACTAGCCATTTGTTGGGTAATGGATCCAACTAGTTTCCTATAATGATGTATGAAGAGATTTTGTCTATTGAACCCTTAGATTAACATCTCATGTTAGGTAGATATAACCAGATTGGTTTTGATTATGTTGTTAGGCTATCGTTTTTCCCTCTCTCTCTCTCTCTCTCTCTATATATATATATATATATATTATGAAAAACAAAATTACATTCATTATATGTGTTTCTTCATTTTAGATATAAAGTATGGCTAAGAAGATATCTTGCTTCATAAATAGCTTTCAAAAATGTGAATATGGTAGCCCTATCACAGTCATTCTAACATGTATCACCAGTTTGAAACCAATTTTGTCTCGGAAAAAATTAGCTCCTAGATATGTTCATAAATAGTTGCACAAAAAAATATATGTATAGATAATCACATTTAAATAGTCCCATGATTATATGAAATGTGTATGAAGATATTCCATGACATGTCCTTCCACTTTCTTCTGAATGATCCAAGCTCATACTTCCAAGTGTAATCCAGATCTATTCAAAGTCCATCAGTTTCCATGTTCCTCTCTTTGTACACATGTTGAAAGATAATGTGTTAAATACTCTTCCCGAGCAAGTTGAATCTCCTCAAATATAAGCCGAAATTTATAATTATCCAAAGAATTTGTTCCATTCATCTTATTCACCACAATTTGTGAATCATCAAAGATCTGTTATTTTTGGGCAGCCTTTTTTCAGTTTCCATAATCAGCAACAGTCTTGAGGCAATTTTCTTGGCTAGGTTGTTTATATGTTTGCCAAAGTTTCCCTTCGAAGATATTACATGTTGATAAATTATATGAATCATACCTCTAACATCACATAATGGTGGATCTTCTTGACAAGCCCCATGGAAGTAGGATCATGCACTACTCCTATCTATTGCTCGATGACATGTCTGGGTGGATAATACAAGATCATGGCTAAAGCAGTGGCTTTGAAAATACACTCAATTTCATCGGAATTAGTTCCACAAGAGCATACATGTTTTGTACAGGGTGGACAATTATTCTAGAAATGGAATCTTGACTTGAGAAAACTTACAATGGGCTCGAGATAGTGGCTAACACCATAGTTTTATGCATATTGGAGCTTCATCACAAACATGTTGGTTTGCTTGGCCTTTGGAACAAGTTGTGTGACCATGGTGAACACGTTACTCTCTAATGCATCAACATTTCGCTTTAATAATAACTTATTATCCCCTCAAATTTTAATGACTTAATCTATTTTTCAAGGGTGCCTCTTTGCCCCATATTTGTATGTTTTACAATGGTTGTATTGGATCACCCAATGGATGTTACTAGAATTTAGGGGTAAGTGAAGGACATCTTACATCAAGATGGGTCGGAGTTGGTTAACAATCGTTTTGTTGATGAATCCTTATTTCTACGAGTGTTAAGCAAAGCTTGGTTCATGGTTCTCATGCTTGTTTCGACATCTTTGGTTCTGCATTAGATGTTGTGGTTAGTGACCACAAGACACATTCTTGGTTGTTAGAGTTAGAATCTCAAACTACTAGATTCCCACAACTCAGACTTATGTTTGACCCATGACAATTGTGAGGTATCTAGGCATTTCATTTCTGGTGTACTGTGTCTTCAACAATTTCAGAGTAAAAATTGAGTTATGCTAAAATTAAGCTAGACAAAAATAGTTGGGGTTGGAGTTGCTTAGAGCGTTGAATGGTTGCATTGAAATCAGCAGGGACTACTGCTACGCAGTTTCCCTTGTTATTGAAGACATAGTTGTAAAGATATCACAATTATTTTTCACAAATATTTATAGGTAACAGTTCACTTTTCAATAACCCATTAACTAAGTTTTACATTTATGATTATAGTCGTGATTTTTATGATTTAACTAATTTCTTGTTCTATGCTTATCATCTTTTGGTCTGATGATGTTACTGACCAACATTTTGTTAAACAATTCAATATTTTGATTTTATCTAGCTATATTTTATAAATACAAATATAATTTAAACTATTAAAAATTATAATTTATTAAAAAAGTCTTAACAAATTTGAATAAAAAATTTAAAATTATATCAATAAATGGAAATTACAATTATGTTTATGAATCATAATCATTATTTTTTAAATAAATGTGGTTGTCATTCAAATTAAAAATTATATTATGGGAAAAAATATATAAAAGTTATAACTTACATTGATCGATGTTAGCTAAATTAATAGTGGTTAATAAGCAAAAGAAACCATATAGTCTTATTTTAGGATAAACTAATAAATTGAGATGTGAAGTAGATGAATCAATTGTTTGATTAGGCTTGTAGAATTTGCATAGATTTTGGTGGGAAATAAACACTAATAAGTCTATATTTTACTCCTACATAAGTGCTGAGGAAAAAATCAATTATTATGAGACAAATATATTTATTTACATGTTATTCCTATCCATTTTTTATTCGAAGAATAACTTTAGTTATGGTGGAAAGTAACTAATGGTATATATGTTATTTACTTCCTTCAAAATTTAAAAATAAAACATTAGTATATGTTATCGCTCCATAATTTCCCTAGGCTAAGGAGATAAACCCAGAGGTAACCACAAAACCACTTTTAAAGTTGTGATCTAGTCCTTCCAACATCAGAGCGGGATCTCTCTCTCTGATTTAGATTTCTATTTTTTAGATCTTAGGCTTGTTCAAGTTGAGTTTCTCAAAATTTTGGTTGAAAGATGCTAGAAAAGTCCATTGGGCATGGAGTCATAAAATTTTGAGTAATCAATTATAAAAATAATAGAGAAACTGTAACATGGCAGGGTAGGAAAACTCTTGGATCTTATAGAGTGTTTGTGGTGTGAATAGGATGAATATGATTTAAGTTCAATTAAATATAGAGCATACTGAGATGAATTCTATATTTAATATCAGAAAGAAAACATTGATATTGTTAACAAGCCAGAGCAGAGTACACTTAAGAAAATTCGGCCCTTAATATTCTTGCAACAATAAGGAGGGAAAAACATATGGAAACTAAGAAAAAGAAACAAGTTTACAGGAGAGAACACATCACCAATTGCTTGACACTTTGAGTACAATCCACGACTTACATCAATATACAACTCTTTTCTTCATGCATAAACCAACATATTCCAACACATTCCAACCCTTACTAAGTCTTATTAAAAAATATTTATATTCTCTCTATTGAACTAACTTAGTATTCCCAAAAAATGAATTGATTACAAAATAATTATCTAACAATTTCTGGAAAAACTATGAACAATAAACTAAAGATAAAAACAATCACTGGAAAACTATAGGAAATTTGGAACTACTGGAAAATATTTATCCTTTAGAAGTGGAAATTGTTTAATTAATGTTGATTCTCTACCTTTAATTCTGGAGTGGCTGCAGTTGTTTTCGTACTAGTTTTTTGACTATCCATTCCCAACTACCATCCCTCATTTCCTACGATTCAATAACTGCCGACTCATACATCTGTTGACACTTCTTCATAGTCTTGTTGAAGAATTTTCCACCTTGTTTCGACCTTATTATTTCACCAATACTCATTTCCCATTGTGCTTGCTCATTTGGCCTTTATTATGTTATATAACCGGGTCAATGAATGTCAGCTTAATGATATCGACACCCCTTTATAATGTGATTTAACATGAATTTCTGCTTTTGTCCTGGCTCCTTTTTCTTTAGCCCCTTCCCGCATTTCTTTTCCATAAGACCAAGCATTGTGACCATCAGCTTAACCTTCAGGTGCTAGGCATTTTTGATTCGCTACCGGGGTTGTTTCCCTTTGTTAAATTCTTTAGTGCCTTAGTTCTTTAACTCTTAACAATCATGTGCTAACCCTAATATCAGAACTTTTAAATCAGAGCTTTTCAATCAAAGCTTTTCAAATGGTAAGTGTTACAAAGCACTGATATGATTTGGACCTCCGATAATCGATCATCGATTATGATGTCATGCGTCCCGATGGAGGAGAGAGAAATGGGCCCATCCTGCTTGGGTTTTGTGATGAATTCCTTTGTTAATCTCTTTAGGCGTTCCCTAGCGGTATAACACTATCAACGATTTTCCCCGACATTTTAACACTGTCGGCCCCTTTGTATATCACAACATTTGAAAGTGGTCACTCCTTTGATTCACTGATTGTTGATTTTATGATATGCCATGGTTCGCCGATATGTAATCGTTGATTGCCATGGACCTTCGATGTGCCATATGCCAAGTAACTTCGACATGCAATATGTGATCCTCGATTGCCCCAGACCTCTAATCGCTGATATCATATGTCTTCTCTGATGTTCCTCTTACGTATCCTTCTAATATGAAAACATCAGAAAGTATTCAATGTCACACTGATCTGACACGTGGCAAAAGAAAAATAAAACTTAGAATTTTTTCATGTTTTTCCTTTGTTTTCTAGTTTTGAGAAGCAAAACTTCAACTTGTTCCATCTTTGATTCGAAAGTCGGTTTGAAGAACCGGATATACAGTTGAAAAGTTGCTTCTAAGAAATTTCCAATGAGAACATCTGAAACATGATCTGAACCAGAGCTTATATGAAAAAAAACTCCCAAACTTTTAGACTTGTCTTGACCATAGGACTTCAAGAACTAAATGGCTCCTTTGACAGGTAAACATTTAGGCTATGCCACCTTAGTGATACATAGGCTAAATTGACCATCAAATTATCGAAATGAATAACAGGAAAGAGACACTTCAATCCTAAATTATAAGACCCTAACACTATATAAATATATAAAAATAATGCATAAATATTACAACCAATTTTACGTTATAATCTAATCAAATGTTTGAAAAGTATTTTTTTAATAATATTGAAAAGTAAATATTTATATTTCAAAATTAAACATTATAAGCTGCATTGGTCAATGTTAAACTAATACTAATAGTAATACTGAACAATAATAAAATTAATTTCTAAGGTTTTGATTTGGAAATGATTAATAACGAAATATCACATGTTATATGAACACTTCCAAATATTTGTATAAAAGTGAATGAATTTAAAAAATGTTAATGATATATTATGGTTTAAAAAACGTTTATGGGATTTTGCTTCTGGTTCATTTATTAGAATGCAGAGGTCAAAGTTAATTTCTCTCGAAGTGGTATAAGAACTGTGTTACCTCTTTATTGTCTGATTTTATATTCTAAAAGACAAAAATATATGAAGCTAGAGAATTGTGAAGTGGAATGGAATACATATTTAATATTTTAGCATGAGTGTGTGTGTGAGTCTCTCTCTCTCTCTCTCTCTCTCTCTCTCTCTCTCTCTATATATATATATATATATAGCAGAATGATTTGGGAGGAGAGACACAAAGGGAATATTTTCATATGTAGGTTATCAATAAATATCACACTCTCCTATCTGATGTTAATCGATGATGTTATGATTATGGGGAAAGCATCTAGATTGTAATGGAGGGATTTTTGTGAGATTATATCGTATTTTGGGGGTGCCTCGGGATTAATCATGAGTAGGTGCAAGTCGGCCTTGATTTCCCCAGATCATGAGGAGGTGTCGATGCAGGAGATAATTACCTCCTTCAAATTTTAGTCAATTACCAAAGACGGTGGTTTCAGATATCTTGGGTTTTTTTTTTAAATCAAACAATTATGAGAATAGAGACTAGAATTGGCTGATTGTGAAATTCGAGAAGAATTTGAAATCTTAGGCTCACAAATGGATAACATTGGGGGATATACTTGTCTTAATATGTGATGAGCCCCATAAATGGGTAATTATATGGGTTCATTTTGCCTCCTAACTTAGCTTAATCCACCATTCTCATTAGTTTATTGCATGTTTTTTATTATATTTATGCTAATAGAGTGAGTTGGGTTGGTCATTATGCCTTGAAGTCTAATGTGTGCTTAATGCAGATTTTTGGTCAATTTTGGAGACAAAGTCAAAGATTTAATAAACATTTGGCAAAAATATTCGAAGAAGACAAGGGTGAGGATTTATAGGAGGGTGTCCCCCTCATTTATGACTCCCTATTTCAAATTTCCTTCAGAAAGCTTGGAGCAGAAGTAGCCACATCAATGCACCAAGGAGGCAACCGAGCAAGTGGAGGATAATTGTTGTCTATCTTAATTTTTGGGAGCCAATCCTCCCTAATTTTAAGGGAGCTGTTGGGAGCTCTAGTTGTATAAGTAGAGAGGCCTAGGGTCTCATTAGTTCATTGACTATTAGTAAAATTTTCAAATTTTTGTTGCAATTTTTCTCTGCTCAACTTCGAGCTTATTTTTGTGGACAGTTTCATGTAATCTTACTATTATTTTGATAATGAAGATGAGATTGTTTTTGAGCTAGCACTGAGTCACCTCAGAGGGCTGAAGCTCTTGGGTTAGGGCCCAATCCAAGCAGCCAAGCACCTCTTGTTTTGTATTTATATGTTTTGTTTCAGTTTATGAATTAGTTGCTGTTAGATAGATTTCTTTCTTAGTTAAGAATAGGTTGCTTTTGGTGATTTAAAAGGTTGTTTCCATTTCAGTTTGCTGTAGCAGGTTGAAAAATGATAGAAGAAGATATAAAAAGGCCATCAATAGAGCCTTGGCCTCCTTTCTCCCCTTTGGGACCATGAATTGAGGCCAAGACCCTCTTGCTGCCACAAAAAACACAAATTTGTTTTTTCCATAGGATTTCTAGTGTTGCAGTTTGTTAGAAGGTTAATGCTTTTGCTGTAGATCTATTTCACCATGCTCATTTCTGTCTTTGCAATAAATTTTCTTCCATGATTTCTTCCCATGTAGCATTTTCTTCAGCATTTAGTTTCCTAGATCAGAATTTAGACTAACTTGATGCAAAGTTCTGTTTTTTTGATATAGCTAGTTTCCTTGCTTGCTTAATCTCATGATGTGAGTTTCAGTTATCTGGTAGCAATCCTCTTCGCACAATAAGTCAGCCAATCATCTATCACCATTTCCCTTTGATCTATGCTCCACAGGTCACCCAAAGTCCCTCACAAATCTGCCTTAAGTTTCTGCACTTTTCTCATGAACTTTCCTCTCTTTCCGTGAACAAGTCCAACCATATTTCTCTTTCATAATCCTTCTTGATGAACCCTAGACACCTTAACACATCACCCTAGCCTTCAGCTACCCTTTCCACCCACTCTCCCACCTTCAAAACCTCCAAAACTTCTTTCGGCATCCTCCTGTATGCCTCCTGTAGATCCCCTGCAGCCTCCTATAGATTTTCCTGTAGGTGTCTTTTTGAAGTCTGATTTCAGGAAAGGCCTCGAGAATGCCATCTGGGACCTCCTAGGACCCATCCACACCTTCCTACACCTCTGCAAACTCCAAAGTCGCCCTCCATTGCCACCTAATCACTACAACATTCACAAACAAATAAATTACACGCATGACAATTTCACCTAAAAATACATAAAAATCCAAAAAGATGTTTTTTTTTCTCATTTCCTTCTAGAAATAGCTTGAGTAGATTTTGTTTACTTCTTAAGTAGGTAATGGCATTCATTTTATGGTTTTTCATCTCTCTTTCTGTAAAAGTAGGGTTAGCTGGTTAATTAGGGTTTGCTAGGTTTACTTCACATTTTAGTCTTCTTCTCCTTTCTGCAAGTAGAGTAGGCTTTGTAGAGTAAGCTTTCCTTTCTTTCATCACTATAGAGATTCTTTTGGAATCCATAGAAGTTGGCTTGAGCTCTTATTGATCTTGCACCAGCTGACCAAGTGACAGCCTGCAGTAAGAACTAGTACTTGTGCATACAACACCATCCTTTCCAAGTTTTTTATGAACTACCAGGTTGATAAAAGTAAAGTAGGAAGCCTAGGAGTTGTAGCATTATTGCTGCAATACTGGTGCTCACCACATTTTGGTGCCGTTGCCGGGGAAGCGTTAGAGTATTTTGTGATTACTGCTTTTCTTCTATTTCCTTCTGCAACATTCTGCTAAGTAGTTTATTTCAACAAAAGTAGAGTAGTTTTTTCTTTCAATTTCTGCATTTCCTTGCTTTCATTTCAATTCTGCAATTTCCATCTCAACAAAATTAGATTAGTAATTCCCTTGTTTTCATTTCAATTCTGCAATTTCCATTCCATCAAAAGTAGATTAGTCATTTCCTTTCTTTCATTTCAATTATGCAATTTCCATTTCAGTTAGTTACAATTTGTTTGTTCAATCAATTTTAGTTTTGTAGGTACAAGCAGAAAAAAGCAAAACCCACCCAAAAAGAGAATTCCTTTCATGCCTCGTAGGAACAGAGATAATTTAGGAAAATTCTTGCCCAACACCTCCACCACATCACATAGCCACCCTTCTCTCTTATTCGGTGGTAGTGATCAAGAAGAACCTTTAGGTGAACAACCAAAGATATTTGAAGAACCTGTAGGGGAAGAAGAAGAAGAAAACATCCCTCCTAAGACAATGGCTGAAAACAGAAATGCTAGGGGGAATGGAGAAAGAGTAGAGGGTACCTTTACCATCCGAGAGACCAATGGGGACATTAAAATGAAAAACATAAGCCCTTCAGTCCTACCTCACTTTCATGGATTGAATACAGAAGATCCTGACACCTTTTTGTTTGAGTTTGTTGTTATCTATCAAACCTATGACTATGCATAAGATGATCAAAAGTTGAAACTATTTCCTTCTACACTCAAGGATGCAGCATTGCGCTGGTTCATGAGGTTACCTGGCAATAGCATCACAACTTGGTCACAAATGTAGCGGGCCTTTAATAACAAATATCGAGACTACTGTAGGTCAAAAGGCACCAAGGAAGAAATCCTCCGAATGACCATGGGAAGCAATGAATCATTGGAAGATTATGAAGAGAGGTTCCATCTCAGTTATAGAAGGGCCAGGTGCACACTTGACCCCGAATCTCTGAAGTTGGTCCCGCTCAGGGGAATTCTGGAATACCTTCTAGACACCCTCCATCTACTGGCTGGAGGAGACATCTACCAACTACCTTATGAAGACATAAAGACTGTTTTTAGAAACCATTCTAGGGTAGCTAGAAAGAGAGGTAGGGGGAGTCAACCCATAGCCAGTACCTCCTCATCTAGTTCATCCCTCAAAGGTGAACTTGGAAACATGCTGGAAGACTTCAAGAGTGAGATGCTACAGACTCTTACCATGCAAATGGATACCTTGCATATCAAAAGGAAACAAGAGGAAGCAGAGAGGGCTTTGGCCATTTTTTGTCCTAGGTGCACTAGAAGGCATCCTAGGAATGAATGTCCATTGAACTCTATAGAGGTTTGTTCAGTCTGTGAAGAAGATCATTCTACAGATAAGTGCCCTTCCTTGCCCGGACTTAAAGTTGTATACCAAGGGGCTGAAGGAGCCACTGAACCACTTTATTTCATGAACCAAAGGAGACCGCATGGACCTAGACCATACTAGCAGGGGATGCAAGGGACATCTTAGGCATACTACAACCCCAACCAAGCCACTTCCATACCTTCTTGGGGCCCTCTTGCTCATCCTTCCTGGTCCACACCTCCTCCTTGGTCCTATCCATCTCAATATCATGCCCAACCAGCTGCTCATGCATTTCAATCCTATGCTCAGCCACAACCTTAGTGGAATGCATCTCATCAGGGGTGGAGGCCCCAGTACAACTCTCCTCCCACTCTTTTGCCTCCACCACCTGCTCAACCACAACCATTGCCTCCTACTCCACCAAGGCAACCCCAAATGCCTGCTCAACCGAACCCAAACCTGAACAATAGACAGGCCCAACAAGTATATAGTGGGGAACCATCGTGCCCAACTTATGCTGTGGAGATTCAGGAGATTAACCTCCAATCTGGGAAGGTTCTCCCAGATAGCCAGCCTCCCCCTCAGGAGGTTGAGGAAGATAAAGGGGAAAGTGAACCGAAAGCAATTCCACCCTTTCCTAAGAGATTATCCAGGGCAACACAACCCACCCCAGAAGAAACTGAACTTCTGGGAGAATTGAAACAGTTATGTGTAAAGATACCACTTCTCCAAGCCATAAAGGATGTGCCTATATACAATAAGATGATCAAAGAGAAGTGCTTCAGGCATCCAGGCAGGTGCAAGAGAGATGCCCCAACCATCAATGTCATAGGACAACTGTCCGACCTAATGTTGGGGCAGGTAATCTGTCCGAAATATCTAAACCCTGTAAGCCCAGTAGTTGATGTCCACATCAATGGAACCATGATCCCACATACCTTGATTGATCTGGGAGCTGCCATTGATGTGATGAAAAAGGGCACCATGCTCAAACTCAACCTCCAGGGACCCTTGAGAAAGACCACGACATTACTGCAGCTAGCAGACCACTCCACCGTGACCTGTGATGGGATTGTGGAGGATGTGATGGTCTCCATTGATTCTTGGGAGTACTGTTGAGTCCCAAAATTGCATCTTCCCTATACACCTTTTCAGCCTTCTTTTCCATTTACTTGACCCACCAAGCTGTCAAATCATTGCATATTAGTTTAAAAGGATCTTATAAAATGGTTTCCTAACTATGTTTGTGACTGCTATTTGATTTAGATTTTTGTTCAATCAGCTGCGGAAACTTGTCACTTTCCGCAGCCAGCTCAAGTTTCTGCAGCCATTTTGTTGAAGACTATGTTACAGGTGTCCAATGGAGAATCCAGCCACATGGGCAAGCTGCAAATAACATGTACATGGAGCGTGTCCCCTTGGTTCAGCCGAATCACTCACAAACAACCATGGTCAAGGATGGTCAAAGGAGTGGTCAAACCAAGAGTTTTGCGGTGGCACGACTCTGTTTTGCCCACGTGAAGTTTTGCGTAGCAAGTTCCTCAATCTCCGGAGGTGTGCTAACACCTGTGGATCAATCCGTGAACCAAATCGAATAGCCACCACTCCATAGATTTATTTGTCACGGCTACCATACTACTAGATCTTAGGACGTGGAGATTTACGTGTCTGTTTAGCAGCATAGAATTTAGGAATCAGTTATAGCATCTTCAGTTATAAATAACGCGTTATCATACGCTTGATAGTTAGCTTTTACATGTAATCTTGACTGTGTTTACGAGCCCACTGTGTCGTGCTCTATCTTTATGTTTTGACTGCACTTTAATATATGAGAAGACAACATTCTTAAGTTCAATTTGTGACTGAGTATTGATTGGCCGAGGTTGCAGAGGGCCCTTGTACACCAAGGCTTTGTATCTACTGTATAGTTTCTCGCTTTCTTTCATTATGTCACTTCTTTCATAATCGTTTACTTGTATATTATTCATGTTAACTGCTGTCCATATTTCCTTTTATGCTTTCTCATGATTGTTAGCTGATCAGTGTTTTTCTTTCAGGTTCTTGTAGGCAGCCCGGGCAATTTACATAGTTTTAATGACTAATGACATGAGATCATCTTGTCCTTTCTGCTGATTCATTTTTTGAGTTTTAATTCCAGCATTGTCATTTCTTTCAGTTCTGCTTTGCTTATTTACTTTTATGCAATTTAGATATCATATTACTCATTTGTTTATGATTACCTTCCTATAGCCAAGTGACTCAAATAGTGAGGAATCAGAATATTACTTGATGTAGTATGATTTAGTTTACTTTCCTGCAAGTTAGTGATTAAATTACTTATGTCATTTTCAGGGATTGAAGTATGAATGAGTAGTTTAAATCTTAGTTTCATTTTATGCAATTTCATTTCCTGCAATTTAGATATCATATTACTCAATTTGTTTATGATTACTTCCTATAGCCAGAGCGAGTCGAAAGGTGAAGGGTCAGAATATGAGTTGAAGTAGTGTGATTTAGTTTGCTTTGCTTACAGTCTTTGAATTGCTTTGAGTTCAGTTTTTATTTTCTTTTTATACAGCAGTAAGGATACTGGGCTTCATTGTCACTAGTTCACTGTTTTGGTACATTTTTATTTTCTTTTGAGAATTGATTTCATCACAGCCAGTTTGAAACCTTTTTTAGAACTTTAAAGTTTGGAAAATCATTGTAGAAATCACCATTACCATCCATACTTGACTTTCAATTCTGCCATCTCACATTAGGGAATCAACAGAACATAAACCCAAAAACAAACCAAAAAATAAAAAACGACAAAGAACTAAGAAATCAGTTATCTTGCATATACATTGCACTTCACTTCAGCAGTTTACGACTCTCGGATTGACATTTCAAATAGCAATTTAGGACTAAATTTACCAAACATTTTGGCGCCGTAGCCGGGGAAGTGAAACTAGGTAGCCAATTTCTTTAAAAAAAAACAAGAAAATTTCAAGGAAGGTAAAAATTGATAACTTCTCAAAGTATGCTCTCCTCTTGCACCTAGTGTGATTTGGAGGATCAGAAAAGAGAGTTATTGGTTTAATAATTGCTTGAGTATGCTCTCTTCTTGCACCTAGAGTGACCTGGAAGATCAGAAAGAGAATTATTAGCTCGACTTGTAGAAAAATAAAAAAAATGACATGCATAGAGCAGGAGATTCTAGGGGAAGGTTTTTAGCTAGGGCCAAGAGTTCGATTTTTACAACTCCAACTATTTCAAGGAATAGACAAGAAACACCTCCATCATCTCCAAATCACACTCCTACCTTAGGATTCCTGGAATTCAAGAGGTAGTAGTTGAATTAGGAGACTCTCCCACACCATCCACTGAATTTGAATTAGGAAAGACCCTTTCTTTACTTCTACAGGAAAACACATTGTAATTGAAGAAGTAGAATCACCTGAAGAAGAAGAGGGAGAAATTCCTCCTCATTCGCCATTAATAGAGGAACCAGAGGACTCTGAAGTCTCTGAGGAAACTATCATGACAGAGGAAGTAGTAAATGGATGTGGTAGAGGTAGAGGTAGAGGAGGAGGAGGAAACAATGGAGGAGGTAGAGGTAACAATGGGGGAAATAGGGATGGAGATAACTCATTCTGATTTCCTATAGTTGATGAGGATTCTCGAGCAACAATGAAGAACATCTCACCATCTGTCCTCCCAAACTTTTATGGGTTAAGAAATGAGGATCCTAAAACATTTCTATTTGAGTTTGAAGTCGTGTGTCGAAGTTATGATTATCTGGAAGACTCTCAAAAACTCAAATGGTTTCCTTCAACATTGAAGGGAGATGCTTTGAAATGGTTCATGGGATTAGTCACTCAATTCATTAGGACTTGGAATGATATGAAACAAACATTTTTGGATAGATACCTGGACTATTGTATGCCCACCAATCACAAGGATGAGGTATTCAAAATGGTACAAAGAGAAGATGAAAACTTGGAGGATTTACTTGAAAGATTTCAATACAACCTGAAAAGAGAAAAAATGAATAACTTAGATGAGGAAACCTTGAAAGCCCTTCTATTAAAAGCCATTAGAGATGAATGGATAGATATTTTGAACATGATGGGAAAAGGAGATATATCTCAACTTCCACTTCATGATATAGCAGAGCTATGTGTCCATCTCTCAAGGGGAAAATCTAAAACTGGAAAAGGGCCTAGAGATCCTTCTCTCATTAGAGCAAACAAATCTACAACTGGATCAGTAAGTAGGGCTGAGATTGGCAACATGTTTGATGAATTCAAAACTGATATCTTAGGGAGTCTTAGTGAGCAACTAGACACCCTTAAGATACAAAACAAGTAGAAAGCAGAAGCTGAAGCTTTGGCCATCTTTTGCCCAAAATGTAGAAAGAAACATGCTCTAAGGGAATTTCCCTTGGATGCAAAAAGTTGTAGAAACATGTGTGATTTGTTCAGAAAACCATGAGACCAAGGATTGTCCTTGAATTCCTGGGCTCAAAGCTTTCTTTCAAGAAGATCCAAATTCAATTGAGTCTCTCTATTTTGCTGCAAGGAGACCTTGGCAGGGGCAACAAAATCAAGGGTTTAACAAATCTATGAACTTTCAACCCCCACCAAATTGGAATCCTTGGCAACAACCTTGGTCCCAACGTCAAAATCCTTTTCAATCATGGGTAGTGGGTATGCAAAACCCTTATGGGAGATTTGCTCAATTTTATAAATATCCTCCATCTTTTCAAAATCAACAAGCTCCACAACTTCCAAATCAAAATCCACAACTATCATTGCCATTTCCACAACAACAACAACCTTCTCAACAGAATCCAAATTCTAAACTCTTGCTTCCATTCCAACAGAAGACAAATCAACTACCTTCCCAGCCATTGCCTAAACCCAACAATAAAAACCCTCAAAATGCTTACATGGTAGAAGGACAACAATTTCCTACCTATATGATTGTTCCTCTTAATGATGTACAACTCAGATCTGGTAGAGTTTTAGATAAGCCTTCTATAGATGCTCAAAAGCAAAGCATTTCTGAGGAAGATTCTCTTGAAGCCAATAAAGGTTCTGAAGCATCTCTTGAAAACCCAAGCACTCAAAAAGAAAAAGAAAAAGAGTCAACCCCCACAACTCCTATAGTTGAGAAACCTGCATCTTCATCCACACCTCCTTTTCCTGAAAGATTACAAATTGACAAAGGGGTGGAAAAACAAATCTTGTTGCCTGACTATGATTTTCTAGATGAATTAAAGAATGTCTGTATCAAGATTCCCTTGTTACAAGCCATTGAAGAGATTCCTATTCTAGCAAAAACAATAAAGGAGTTGAGTCTTAAAAGACCAGGAAGGAAACCAAGAGATACAAGAAGAATCCACCTGGCAGGAAAAATTGCATATATCATGATGGGAAAAATTACTATGCAGAAGTATGTAGATCCCGGTAGTCCAATTGTCAAAACACATATCAATGGGGTAGAAATTCCAAATACTTTGATTGATTTAGGGGCTACTATCAACATTATGAGTAGACAGACTATGGAACGGCTAAAACTTCCTAATCTTCTTTTTACACCTACTTTACTGCAACTTGCAGATCGATCAATTATCAAACCAGATGGTGTATTAGAAGACATTTCGGTCTCCTTAGATTCTTGGGAATATCTAGTAGATTTCATGATTTTAACTCCCAAGAGTAATCTAGGAGGACACCTTCTCATCTTAGGAAGACCTTGGCTAGCCACAGCTAATGCTTTTATCAGTTGTAGATCGGGGGATATGTATATTTCTGATGGTAATTTGACAAAGAAATTCAATCTGTATCCTCCAGCAAAAGCAATTATAGAAATAGGAGATAATGAGTGGGTTGATGTTGAATATACTATACAACCTGTCTTTACCATTTCTGAAATAAGTGAAGATAGTCAAATTCTGAACACATTAGAAAAATTTGAAACACCTTCAGAATATGACCACACACAATTTCAGTTAGATTCTGACATTGAGTATTTATCATCTAGACAAATGTCTCTTTACTCTATGGAAGAATTTGGTAGTTCCGCCATTGAGATTTTTCCAGGTAAAACATTGAATATCAACAAAAACTTAGAAAAATCACAACAGGGAGAGCTAACCAAAATCTTGCAAAAACATTCTACTGCATTTGCATGGGAGTATACTGATATGAAAGGTATTGACCCTAAGACTTGCATTCATCACATCTACATGGAGGAAAACAATAGACCAATCAGACAACATCAGAGAAGGATGAATCCAAACCTTAGGGAGATAGTGAAAGAAGAGCTCCAAAAACCACTCAATGTAAAATTCATTTATCCAATTTCAGATAGCTGATGGGTTTCTCCTATGGTTATAGTACCTAAAAAGAATGGTAAATGGAGGGTATGCATTGATTACAGGGAATTGAACAAAGCAACTTTGAAGGATCACTTTCCTTTACCCTTTATCGATAAGGTATTAGATACTTTAGCAGGCAAAAAATACTTTTCATTTTTGGATGGTTTTAGTGGCTATAATCAGATTCAGGTAGCACCTAAAGATCAAGATAAGACCACATTTACCTATCCATGGGGAGCTTTTGCTTACCGAGTACTTCCTTTTGGATTATGTAATGCACCCGCAACATTTCAAAGGGCAGTTTTAGGAATCTTTTCTGATCTAATCCATGATTGTCTAGAGGTTTATATGGATGATTTTACAGTTTATGGTAATTCATTTGAAGAGGAATTAGAGAATTTGGAAAAAGCCCTTATAAGGTGTAAAGAAACAAACCTTTCATTGAGTCATGAAAAATTCTTTATGATGTTTACTGAAGGTATTGTTTTGGGACATCATATTTCAGGGGATGGGATTAAAGTTGATAGATCAAAAGTTGTAGTCATCTCCAAGTTGCCTATTCCAAATTGTCAAAAAGATGTTAGAATTTTTCTGGGATTTACTGGATACTATAGAAGATTTATAGAAAACTTCACCAAAATAGCATCTCCACTCTTCAAATTACTTACAAAAGACTGTGAATTCAAATGGGATCCTGATTGTCAATCTGCATTTGAAACTTTGAAAACAAGAATATTTAAAACACCCATTTTGAGAGGGCCAAATTGGAAACTTCCTTTCCATATTTCTACAGATGCTTCAGATATAGCTGTAGGAGTTGTGTTGGGTCAAAAGGACTTAGTTCCTTATGCCATTTACTACACTAGTAAAAATTTGACTCCCACTGAGTTGAACTATACTGTGACTGAAAAAGAGTTCTTAGCTGTTGTTCATGCAATCAATAAGTTTAGACATTATATAATAGGCTATGAAACTTTTGTCCATACTGATCATTCTACAATTAGATATCTAATGAAAAAACTTGTTACTAATGGTAGAGTTACAAGATGGCTCTTACTTTTACAAGAATTCAATATTACTGTGTTGGAAAGACCAGGGAAACAAAATACAGTAGCTGATTTCTTGTCTAGGATCCAAAATACTAACAAAGATTCTCCTGTAGAGGATAAGTTTCCATATGAATATTTATTTGAAGTAACTACTAAAACTCCTTGGCATGCAGATATTGCTAACTATTTGGTTACAGGGAAGCTACCTCCACATTTATTTCCTAGTCAAAAAAGAAGAATTATTCAGGAGAGTTCGAATTATTCATGGATTTCTAACGAATTGTTTAAAACAGGGCTAGATTGTGTGATCAGAAGATGTGTTAGGGAAGATGAAATGCCTGACATCCTCAAGGAATGTCATGATGAACCATGCGGTGGACACTTTGCTGACAAAAGGACGGCCTATAAAATCCTTTCTTTAGGATATTATTGGCCTTCCCTCTTCAAAGATACAAAACAATATGTCAGAAGGTGTGACAGCTGCCAAAGAGTAGGGAAACCAACTCTTTCAAATGAAATGCCATTACAACCACAGGTACTCATCGAACCCTTTGAAAAATGGGCTTTAGATTTCATTGGACCCATTAATCCACCATCTAAACAGAAGAAGTATATATTGGTATGCATTGATTATGTCACTAAATGGGTAGAAGCCAAAGCATTGCCTTCTGCCACTGAAAATATAGTTGTTAATTTTCTTTATGAGGATATTTTTACTTGTTTTGGTGTCCCAAGAGAAATTGTGACAGATCAGGGAAGTCAATTTACATCTAACTTGATGGAGAAGCTGATGGAAGAATACAAAATCAAACACAGAAAATCTACTCCTTACCATCCGCAAGCAAATGGCCAAGTGGAGTCTACAAACAAAGTTCTTGAGAGCATCATCACCAAAGCTATCCATCTACACAGAAGAGATTGGGCAGAAAGGCTTCCTGAAGCCTTGTGGGCCTATAGAACTACATGGAGGAATACAACATGACATTCTCCCTATGAACTCGTTTATGGGAAAGAAGTCCTACTCCCCATTGAGTTTCAAGTCAAGACTTTCAAGATGGTAGTTCAGTTGGGGATGAATTTATCAGAAGCCCAAAAGCACAGATTGGAGCAGCTGAATGAGCTAGATGAGATCAAACAATAAGCAATTTTAAGAACTGATCTAGTTCAACATCAAAGAGCTAAGTGGCATGACAGATACATCAAAGAGAAAAAGTTTCAAGAGGGAGATTGGGCACTACTGTTTGATTCCAAGTTTAAAGACTTCAAAGGTAAATTTCAGACCCATTGGCTTGGGCCATATGAAATTGACAAAGTCTTTAGCAATGGAGCGGTAAGAATCAAGACCATTGATGAATTTCAAACTCCTCTTATTGTGAATGGCCACAGATTGAAAATTTATCATAAGCCACTCTCAAAAGAGGAATTTGTCAAAATATTTCAAGAGAATTCTGCAATAAGGCTGGTGAAGAAGAATCCTTCTTCCCCACCAGCCTAGCCTTTGTTTCTTTCAGTTAAAAAAAAATAAAAAATTGTATAAGCCTGAAAACCAATCACAGATTGGCGGTCTTATACAGAAAATATAGAGTGAAAATCAGGGACACCTGACACTATATTTTCCAAAAAAAATTCTTCTCTCCTTCTTTTTCCATCTTCACTCCACTTCATTTGCCATTCCACTCCATCTCCATCTCATTTTCATTTCACTTCACTCCGCTTCATCTCACTCCATTTCATTCATTTCATTCCATTTCATCAATAAATGTCCCTTTCAGGACCATTTTCACTCAGTTAGTTATTATCTAACTATGTTTGTTCAGCTAGTGGGTGTTGTGTCAGTTTCCGCAGCTAGTAGCAGTTTCTGCAACCAGAAGCAGTTTCCGCAGCCAAAAGCAGTTTCCACAGCCAGAAGCAGTTTCCGCAGCCACCACTCTGTGTTTCAAAATTTACAGTCAAAATGTTAGTGCAATAATCATGAAAATGCAGGTGTGATTGAGCATATGCTATGAAGATATGGAGCATCTCCAAACATCAATAAAGAGCAGTTGGTTAAAAGCTAATGGACAACAAATGACAAGGTTCCCAAAGGTATGAGAAAATTTTTCTTTCAAATAGCAATTAAAGTCACGATTTTGCATAGTTGTCAAACCATAAAGGCTCTACTATGTGCAATGATCGTCACGATAGCTCCATTACCCATTACCATCCCATGATATTATGCCGCACACCATGCATTTATTTCTTAACGGTCTCGTGATTGATTTTTGGGTTTAAACTCATAGTCGACTGCACTTTCATACACCACCTGTAATCATGAGATGTGACCTATCTCATTACGGCTCCTCTCCACTACATTTTCCGCAGCTATTCATTAAACGTGTAACATTTCGTACGCAGCCATTTAATTCAAAATCCCAAATTCACTCCATTTCCTTACCATTCTATTAAGACCATCTTCTTCACATACGTCTGCACTTCATCTTGTGAACTCACCACGGCTGCTCATCCTCTGTTCCGCTTGTAATTCCGAAACACTCTCGTTACCTGCTATCCATTTACCGATTGCAGTCACTGTATTTTTTCCATAAACCCTGAAACCAAGCCACCTTCCCTCTGCTAAACCCTCACACACAATTGAATTCTCAGTTGAATTTCAAAACAGAGGAAGGAATGGGACGATTACTAAGGGTAGAACCAGAAGGACCTAAATATTTAGAAGGTTACCCTCAAGCAAAAGATTTGCTGAAGAAAGCAAAATGGTTACGCTTCATCCAAAAATTTAAGGGCCATAATAAAGAGGTAACCAAATCCTTTGCACGGTCTTTCGATGGCCAGATGGTGGAAATTGGAGACTTAAAGCTCACGGTCACTGAAGCAACAGTAGCAGCTGCCACAGGCTTACCCCAGGAAGGTGAGCGATGGTTTAAAAAAAAAAGCGTGGACGAACAGGCATGGAGAATTATGCTACAAAACCCAGGTGTGGATGTTACTGTGTTTACAAAAGGAATTCCTGTTCATGCATTGAAAGAAGAATGGGCCAGCCTACTGTTAGTTATCCAAAAGTTTATCACTTGCGAAGGACGCTTTGGTTCAATGTACATGTACCATGCTAGGTTGTTGATGAACTTCTTAGAGAGTCAAACTCTTAATTTGCCTTATTTCTTACTGCTGAGTTTGAAAAAGATGAGTACCACAGTCCAAAAGCACATAGGAAATATAGAACCTCATCTATATCATCATGGACTTGTAAAGATTCTCATTGAAGACCAACTGAAGAAAAACAAAGATACCTGGGAACAATTCTTAATAAGAAATTACTTTCAAGAGCCATCTGAGGCACCTGAAAGTAGTACACCAAAGACACCGAGAAGGAGTAGGAGAAAAGAAAAGAGTGCTAAAGTCCAAGACTCTCCTACTACCGAAACTCAAGAAGTTGGTCAAAAAGAAAAAGAGAACAGTACTAAGGACAAGAAACAGAGAAAATTGAAAGGCAAAAGAAACATAGAAGAAATCTATCAATCACCTGAGCCATCTATAGAGGAAGACTATCAAACATTGTCTGAGAGATTAGTGCATCTTCAAGAACAGACTGTTACAGCAAAGAAGAAGGAAAAAGGAAAATAGAACATAGAAGAAGGGAGTACTAGTCCACCGTATTTAAGAATAAGCAACAGGCTTAGAGGAAGGGGGAGTAAAACACAAGTAAAACAGCCCCACTTCATTGACTTGGGTGGGGAAACACCCGAGAAACCTCCAGCTGGCCGTATTCCACCTCGTCCTCAGCCAAGTATTGAAACTAGTCCTCCACATGTTGATGAAAACCCTTCTCGGCCAGAGCTAGAAAGCAGTCCTCCTCCTCCACAAGACTTTGAAGTCAGTCCAAGAAAAACACCCGAAATAGATCCCAGTCAACAGGAGGTGTATGACTACCTCGAATCTTTAGAAAAGACAGCTGCAGGTCCGAGTACCACTCTGCCCCACATGACACCAGATGCACAAGTTCAATCCTTAAAGCAAGAAGTGTTTGAATTAGAGGTTCTAAACAGGCATATTAAGCAGGAAAATGAAGCACTTAAGGAGCAGAGGAAAGTGGATAAAATTATTCATGATAATACTATGCTTCATTTGGGACTATGTCAAAAGAAGAATAAGAAACTAAAGAAAAAGTACAGAAAGTTGAGCAGAGAATTGATCAATCTCAAATTCAGATGTCTGATAAGGAAACCCAGGATGGTGGTAGCACCAAGAAAGAAGAAAAGAGGACTAGATGTCCTAGCAGAGGCTTCAGAACATATGGATTAAAGGGGAATGACTAAAATTTTGGTTGCATGAGGACATGCAACACCTTCACAGTGGGGGTATGTTGAGTCCCAAACTTGCATCTTCCCTATACACCTTTTCAGCCTTCTTTTCCATTTACTTGACCCACCAAGCTGTCAAATCATTGCATATTAGTTTAAAAAGAGCTTATAAAATGGTTTCCTAACTATGTTTGTGACTGCTGTTTGATTTAGATTTTTGTTCAATCAGCTGCGGAAACTTGTCACTTTCCGCAGCCAGCTCAAGTTTCCGCAGCCATTTTGTTGAAGACTATGTTACAGGTGTCCAATGGAGAATCCAGCCACATCGGCAAGCTGTAAATAACATGTACATGGAGCGTTTCCCCTTGGTTCAACCGAATCACTCACAAACAGCCATGGTCAAGGACGGTCAAAGGAGTGGTCAAACCAAGAGTTTTGCGGTGGCACGACTCTATTTTGCCCATGCGAAGTTTTGCGTGGCAAGTTCCTCAATCTCCGGAGGTGTGCTAACACCTGTGGATCAATCCATGAACAAAATCGAACAGCCACCACTCCATAGATTTATTTGTCACGGCTACCATACTGCTAGATCTCAGGACGTAGAGATTTATGTGTCTGTTTGGCAGCGTAGAATTTAGGAATCAGTTATAGCATCTTCAGTTATAAATAACGCGTTATCATACGCTTGATAGTTAGCTTTTACATGTAATCTTGACTGTGTTTACGAGCCCACTGTGCCGTGCTCTATCTTTATGTTTTGATTGCACTTTAATATATGAGAAGACAACATTCTTAAGTTCAATTTGTGACTGATTATTGATTGGCCGAGGTTGGAGAGGGCCCCTGTACACCAAGGCTCTGTATCTACTGTACATTTTCTCGCTTTCTTTCATTATGTCACTTCTTTCATAATCGTTTACTTGTATATTATTCATGTTAACTGCTGTCCATATTTCCTTTTATGCTTTCTCATGATTGTTAGTTGATCAGTGTTTTTCTTTCAGGTTCTTGTAGGCAGCCCAGGCAATTTACATAGTTTTAATGACTAATGACATGAGATCATCTTGTCCTTTCTGTTGATTCATTTTCTGAGTTTTAATTCAAGCATTGTCATTTCTTTCAGTTTTTCTTTGCTTATTTACTTTTATGCAATTTAGATATCATATTACTCATTTGTTTATGATTACCTTCATATAGCCAAGCGACTCAAATAGTGAGGAATCAGAATATTACTTGATGTAGTATGATTTAGTTTACTTTCCTGCAAGTTAGTGATTAAATTACTTATGTCATTTTCATGGATTGAAGTTTGAATGAGTAGTTTAAATCTTAGTTTCATTTTATGCAATTTCATTTCCTACAATTTAGATATCATATAATTCAATTTGTTTATGATTACTTCCTATAGCCAGAGCGAGTTGAAAGGTCAAGGGTCAGAATATGAGTTGAAGTAGTGTGATTTAGTTTGCTTTGCTTACAGTCTTTGAATTGCTTTGAGTTCAGTTTTTATTTTCTTTTTATATAGCAGTAAGGATACTAGGATTCATTGTCACTAGTTCACTGTTTTGGTACATTTTTATTTTCTTTTGAGAATTGATTTCATCACAGCCAGTTTGAAACCTTTTTGAGAACTTTAAAGTTTGGAAAATCATTGTAGAAATCACCATTACCATCCATACTTGACTTTCAATTCTGCCATCTCACATTAGGGAATCAACAGAACATAAACCCAAACACAAACCAAAAACTCAAAAACTCAAAAATGACAAAGAACTAAGAAATCAATTATCTTGCATATACAGTGAAATTCACTTCAGCAATTTACGACTCTGAGATTGACATTTTAAATAGCAATTTAGGACACACTAAATTGACCAAACAAGTACCCTGCTGATTTCTTAGTTCTCCAGTTGAAGGCAAAGCTCACTGGGTATCCTCTCATCCTAGGAAGACCCTGGTTGGCCACTGCCGATGCTTACATCAGTTGTCGGGCTGGGAACATGACCATCAAGAACGAGAATATGTCCAAGCAACTAATCCTATACCCTTCTGCCCAACCCTTGCTAGAACATGATCTACCTCTCTAGTTGGAAGAGGAGGGTGAGGATGAAGTCTATTCTGTACCACTGTGTGTAGTAGAAACTGTCATGGGGGAGGAGCCGCAAAATGAGGATGATATCATTGAAAATTTAATTCAGAATCCACCCCCTAGTATTTTTCCATTAGAAGATCTAGTGAAAGAAACCCAAGACAATCCATTCACTGATCTCTGTGTGGATGACCGGACGTCTCTCCGTGTTAAGAAAATAGAGTTCAACCCAGAAACAACCTTGAAAATCAACTCATCCCTATCCACTTCCCAGGAGAAGGAACTGTGCAGCTTATTGAGAAAACATTTAGATGCCTTCACTTGGAGTTATAAGGAGATGAAGGGAGTGCACCCCATAGTTTGTACTCATCACATATACATTAAGGAAGATTGCAAATCAGTCAGGTAGCCTCAAAGGAGGATGAATCCAACCCTTAAAGACATTGTTAAGGAAGAATTGCAAAAATTACTTGATGCAGGATTCGTCTACCCCATCTTTGACAGTGAATGGGTCTCTCCTTTGGTGATAGTGCCAAAGAAAAATGGTAAGTGGAGAATCTGTGTCGATTATCAGGAACTGAACAAGGCCACTAAAAAGGACCATTTTCCTTTGCCTTTCATAGATCAAGTGTTAGATGGTTTGGCAGGGAAAAAGTTGTTTTCCTTCCTAGATGGGTTTAGTGGGTACAATCAGATTCAAATCAGCCCGGAAGACCAAGATAAGACCACTTTCACTTGTCCTTGGGGTACCTTTGCATACCGGGTCCTTCCTTTTGGTTTGTGCAACACTCCATCCACTTTCTAGAGAGCAGTATTGAGTATATTTTATGAACTAGTTCATGATGCAGTGGAAATATATATGGATGATTTTACTCCTTGTGATTCTAACTTTCAGGAAGCTTTATCTAACCTAGGAAAAGTTTTGGACAAGTGTATTGAAATGAACCTGTCCCTCAGTCTGGAAAAATGTGAATTTTTAATGACTGAAGGGACCATGCTAGGTCATGCAATCTTTCAACAAGGATTGCAGGTGGACCCCAACAAAATTGCCATCATCCAAAGGGTCCCACCTCCTCAAAAGGTGAGAGATGTCCGAAGTTTCCTAGGTTTAGCGAGATATTACAGAAGATTCATTAAAGATTTTACTAAGTTAGCCTCTTCATTGTTTGGTCTTTTGGGAAAAGATGTTGAGTTCATAAGGATTGAAAACTGTCAAGAAGCCCTAGATACCTTGAAAAGCAAACTCGTGACTGCCCCAATTTTGAAAGGCCCAAACTGGGCCCTACCTTTCCACATCCACACAGATGCCTCGAACAAAGCAATAGGAGCAACCTTGGGAAAAATTGATGAAAATTTACCTTATGCCATATACTTTATAAGTAAAAACTTGTCAAAGGCAGATTTAAACTACACAGTAACTGAGAAGGAACTCCTAGCTGTAGTGCATTCCTTAAATAAATTCAGACATTACATCACAGGCTATCAAACATTTGCACACATTGATCATGCTATAATTAGGTATTTAATGAATAAACCAGATGTAAATGCTCGCATTATTAGATGGTTTCTTTTACTGCAACAGTTTGATTTAACCATTGTTGATAAGTCTGGTAAAGAAAATGTTGTCGCTGACTTTTTGTCTAGAGTCAATTTGCCTGCAAGTGAAGAAGGAATGGTGGATGATCAAATGCCAGATGAAAACCTATTTGCTATCTCAGTGCTCTCTCCATGGTTTGCTGATATAGCAAATTACTTGGTTTCAACACGGTTCCCACCACAAATGTCCTCAAAAGAGAAGAGCAATATCATGAGGAAAAGCGCCCCTTTCACTTGGATTGGGGGCAATCTCTTCAAACTTGGCCCAGATCAGATCTTCAGAAGATGTGTCAGGGAGGAGGAAGTTTTTGACATTCTCCTAACCTGCAACAAAGATGATTGCCTTCAAAATCTTGTAAGAAGGCTACTATTGGCGCACTCTTTATCAAGATGTGAAGAGATATACCAGCCAATGTGATTCGTGCCAAAGGATGGGGAAACCTACTCTAAAGGATGAGATGCCCATACAACCTCAAGTGACCTTTGAGCCATTTGAGAAGTGGGGCATGGACTTTGTGGGTCCTATCAACCCTCCTTCAAAACAGAGGAAATGCATCATTGTGTGCATCGATTATCTGACAAAATGGGCAGAGACCAAAGCAATCAAGGCACAACAAAGGAAAAAGTAGCTGAGTTTTTAAGAGAAAACATATTCTATAAGTTCGGGTATCCAAGAGAACTGATCACAGATCAAGGTAGTCAGTTCACTTCCAATTTGATTGAAGATCTGCTCATACATCATAAAATCAAGCACAGTACTTCCACCCCTTACCATCCATAAGCCAATGGACAGGTGGAAGTCACTAACAGAGCTTTGGAAGGAATTCTGACCAAGGTGGTGAGCAGCAGTAGAAAAGATTGGGCGGATAGACTAGTTGAGGCCACCTGGGCCTACAACAAAACATGGAAGACCACCACAGGGTTCACACGCTATGAACTAGTCTATGGGAAGAAGGCTTTGCTGTCAATAGAATTTGAATACAATACACTAAGGATGGCAGCTCAGCTAGACCTAGAGCTCAACCATGCATAGAGGGAAAGGCTACTCCAACACAATGGATTGGATGAACAAATATTGCAGGCCCTTCTCCACACAGAGGTAGTCCAGCATCAAAGAAAAATATGGCATGATAAAAATATCAAGGAGAAGCAATTCCAAGAGGGAGATTGGGACTTCAAAGGCAAGCTAAGGACAAGATGTCTGGGACCCTACACTGTGGAAAAATGCAATGACAATGGTTCAGTTCTGATCAGAACCATTGATGAGGAAGCCATCCCCATGCTTGTCAATGGACATTGGTTTAAAATTTACAAGAAGCCCCTCTCCAAGCAAGAGTTCATTGAAGATCTGAATAAGACAGTGTTGGTAGTGGAGTAGGTCTCAGCCTCCACTCCACCCACTCACTGAAGAAGCAGAAAAAAGAAAAATAATAAGGACTCAAGTGAAAACCTCCATGAGGCGCTTGAGTCCCATCATTGGGTTGAAAACCTCCTTTGAGGCGGCCCAATGATGACAAAAAAAAGAAGAGAGAGAATAAGATCCCTGGGTGAAAAACTCCCTTGGAGGCACCCAGGGCAGGCAATTAGGGTGAAAACCTCCTTGAGGCGCCCTAGTTGTCTTTCAAAAAAAAAAAAACAGAGAAAAGAAGGAAGAGGAAATTGACTTTTAAAATGCATTGCAGGTTACAGGGGGACCACAGGAAGCAAGAGAAGATGTCACAAAGCCTATTTCATCTCCTCCACACTCATCTCCATCATTTCTGACCTTTCTTCCACCTCACTGTGTGCTTTTTCCGAACATTATGTATCCTACAGGAGGCCCTGTGTGTTCTATGGGAGGCTCCTGTAGAAATCACATAGAGTTCGAAATGGGTTTTAAAAAAACAGTTTGAGGCACTGGGATGTTTCATGAAGAGCATGTAGGCCCTCCGACAACTATCCACCCTCCAGGTCATCCATTCCACACCTGCACCATCTCATTATCATTGATTTCTTTCCTTCCTGCTAAAAAAAAAACACAGAAACCAGTTTTTAGAAGGAAAAAATAAAAGGAACAACACCTCCAAATCTTGCCTGCAGCTTACCAAATACCTCTCCATCACCATCAGCATCTTTGGTAGCATCCTCACAGCTCCCAGCATAAGAATCAACTAAAAATTTCAAAGGGAGAAACAGCTACAGGAGCTCCTGTAGGATTTCCTGTAGCAGCTGATCCCCTTAAAATCAAGCCACAATAGCAAAATAGGTGCAACCATAGGATTGAAGGGGACACTTGAAGCCAGATCTAGCCAGAGGATACCTGCACAAAGCAAACAAGCCCCACATCATGGAGCAAAAAGCATACAATAGAGGAGATACAGGCATGCAGCAACTGAAATATGAGCATGCAGCAGCAAAGGAACCAATATGCACCACAACACGAACATCTGACTTGTAGGTAAGTGTCTAACCCTCTCCTCTGTTGCATCTGTGTAATTCAAAAATATGCATAAGCAAATGATATGGCTAGGGTTGAACGAGAAAAGGTGGCCAGTTAACTAGCCACCCTCATCCAGTTAACTGTGCTCATCTGGAGATGCCACCACATGTGTGCCTAGTCAACTCACAGAAAATCCAAAGGACAAGTAGTGGAGGTTATACAAACTCTGATGAACCCCGATGCAATGATGGGAAGTGATTGCGGGAAAGAGTCATGAAGAGCCATGATGACAGAGCAGTGGGGGCCAACGGTCCGAATCTAGCAACGTACCTTTTTGCAAGATCACCCCATCACCGGAAATATCTTAAAGAAGACATAAGTATTCCTCCTCGAAACTCCTTCACCACCTTTTCTTCCATTTCATCCCCGTCCACTTAGTTGATCTGTACCACCTCCATAACCTCGAAACCATCGTTCTCTATCGTTCTCAGCCATCTGTCTGCTATCAACGTTCTACAGGAGCAGCAATAGGTTATACAGGAGCACCTACATCTAGTTCTACAGAAGGGGCAGTAAGCAGTTTTTCAGAAGGAAACACGAGGTTTTTGCTCAAATGCTGGCTTGAAGAGGTAGGTTCTATACAGACCCACCTTGAATATTAATATGTGCAAGAAATGATACAATTTTGAGGAGATTAAGCATGTAGAAGGAGAGGAATTCCATAAAAACAATTCTGCCTATTTTCTTAAAAAAAAAAAAGCACAGTTTTTCTCTGTTTCCTGTTTCTTCAAAAAATTTTATCTCCATCTCTACACAGGGTGTTCCAAAAGGGTATAAGAAAAATGACACGGGATTCATGAGGAAGGAACCCAAAAATTCAGTCAGGCTCCATGAACATCTCGAGGTGGTAGCCATTTTCACCATAGCAAATTGGATGCCATTTTTCGAAAAATTTCGAGGGTTTGATGAAGAAGTGGCTCAGGAGTTTGCCCTTGCTTTAGTACCTTGCTCAAAGACCCATGCCACTGTTACTTTCAGAGGTCTCACCATGGAAATCACCCCAGAATTTATCAGTAGAGTTACCAGCCTTCCCTTTGGATTACCTTGGAGCAAAGATGAAAAGTCAATGGGACAAGTTGCCAAGAAAACCTTCTTCCAACCAAATGAAAATCATGTAGAAGACAAAAATGGAATTAGAAGAACAAGCATACCTTTCCTTTGGGATGAGGTTAGTTACCAAATCATCAAGTACATTTCCTGTGAAGGGAGGTATAGCATAGTTTATGGCTACCTTTTTTGACTTCTCCATGAGCTGAGATATGGCATGGACACTCCCACACCACAAAAACTCAACACCCCCTATTTTCTCCTGCAGTCCCTCATAGACTCCAGCAATAAGTTGAAGGCAGGAGGTCCTAATTAGTTAGCTCACCATGGGTTAATTAAACTATTAGTGGAAGAAGACCTCCACACCTTCACAATTCCCATAGCATGGGAAATCTTCAGAAACATGATAGTAGGAGATGATATAAAGGCCCTCACATACAATCACAGTACTTCTGAGAGTGAGGGGGAAGAGCAACAAGGGGAAGAAGGGGAGGAAACTGAGGAACAAACAGAGGAGGAAGACACCAAAATAGAGAAGGAGGAAACTAAACTAGAGGAGGAAGAAACCAAAACAGAGCAAGAGGAAACAAAACCAACAGAGACTGAAACAGAGACAAAAGGAGAGGAAAAAGGGGCAGAAAAGAAAGAAGTGTCTCCTGAGACCCTAGAAAGGGAGGTAGAAATTGTTCTTGCTACCCTCAGCACCCCAATTAAACCCAAACAAAAGAGGAAGAGGCGAACATCAATGTACTTCAGGCCTCGGAAAAGCACAAGGATAAAAATAGGAAAACTGCAGCCATCTTCAACAGTGCCTATTGTAATTGAAGATTCACCCACTATCAAAGGGGAAGAATCTCTCTCTAAAACCCCCATCACATATGAAAGAGGAAGTCCCAGAACTTCCACCTGGAAGGAAAGAGTACAACTATAGGACTCAAAAGTAGCTCTACAAGAGGCACAAACTGTTCTACAAGAGACCCTGACTAAGCTGCAGGAGATCGAAAAACTTGAGAAAAGGGTAGAAGAACAACCAAAGGAGAAGGAGGAAACAACAGAGACCCAAGAACTTGACCCCCAACCTAGTTTGGGCTCTTACTACAATCTTCTTGAGGGGGGAAAATCATTCCACAGAAATTTGCAGTCCCACTTTTCTTTGAGCTAGAGAAAGAAAGAATAAGGAGCCATAGATGGATGCAAATCGCCAAATCCAAGGGGGTAGAGGATATTGGCCACATGGAGAACCAACTTAGAGAGATGGGCAGGGAATTAAGTGTTGTAAGACATAGAGAGGCAATCAGAAGGACTCACTTGGAAACAGAAAATGAGCTGCTAAGAAGACAACTGCAAGAAAAGGAAACACAATTGGCATGCATGGCCAGCTGGTCTATGGAGGCACTACAATGCAGAACACCAGCAAAATCATATGGAGTATACCTCAAAGACCAGTGGCTACAGTTTCAGATCAAGACATTGGCACAGAGAGGCACAATGCCTTTTCAGGATTACAGACAGTTCATGGACCTATGTGACCAAATTTCAGCAGAAGACAAGGCAAAGATAGCAGAGTTCTATTTGCATAACATGGCCCTCACCGATATGAACCTATGGGATCCCAACACTAGGCTAGGGGACCTGCAGCTAATGGCCATGGCCTCATGGATGAATCATGAGGAGAAAAGGGCAACAGAAATCAAAAAGTTGATGGCAAAAGAGCAAAATGAACCCCTAATGATCAGAGCTGAGCCATCAAACCCCATGGCTCTCATCAGTACACACCAGATGCTTGCAAATAATCCTCAAAGTGCCCCTAAGTATATCAATGATCAGGCTCAAGGCATTGCACATTTTGAGGACATGGAAAGATTACTTGGAGATGACTGTATTCATGCTTGTGTGAGGAGGTGGAATACACTGCCACACAGCTTGCAAATAAGGGAGTATCACTCCCCAACAAGGATGAAAGAAGCATTAAGGAGAGTTCCACTGTACAAGCACTCTATGCAGAGTTTGAAGGGTAATTGGATTGGCCTCAAACTAAGTCCTCCACCACTGCTAGGACTGCCAGTGGGCAGAAAAGATGAAGAACAACAACAATGGGAAGAAGTGGATAGAGAAGTAGGATTCCATGACAAAGAAGAGGACCTCACATTAGAAGCATGTGATGTCAAGGAGTCCATCAGGGTCATCAAAGATGAGGAGATGGACTAGTTGCTCAGAGGATGAGCAACACATTCAGTAGGGGGTGATGATGAGCCCCATAAATGGGTAATTATATGGGCTCATTTTACCTCCTAACTTAGCTTAATCCACCATTCTAATTAGTTTATTTCATGTTTTTTATTATATTTATGCTAATAGAGTGAGTTGGGTTGGTCATTATGCCTTGAAGTCTAATGTGTGCTTATTGCAGATTTTTGGTCAATTTTGGAGACAAAGTCAAAGATTTAATGAACATTTGGCAGCAAATATTTGAAGAAGATAAGGGAGAGGATTTATAGGAGGGTATCCCCCTCATTTGTGACTCCCTACTTCGAATTCTCCTTCAGAAATCTCAGAGGACAAGCAGCCACATCAATGCACCAAGGAGGCAGCCAAGAAAGTGGAGGATAACTGTTGTCTATCTCAAGTTTTGGGATCCAAGCCTCCCTGATTTTAAGGGAGTTGTTGGGAGCTCCAATTGTATAAGTAGAGAGGCCTAGGGCCTCATTAGGTTGCTGAATATTAGTAAAATTCTTGAACTTTTGTTGCAATTTTTCTCTGCTCAACTTCGAGCTTACTTTTGTGGATAGTTTCATGTAATTTTACTGTTATTTTGATAATGAAGATGAGATTGTTTTTGAGCTAGCACTGAGTCACCTTAGAGGGCTGAAGCTATTTGGTTAGGGCCCAATCCAAGCAACCAAGCACCTCTTGTTTTGTATTTATATGCTTTGTTTCAGTTTGTGAATTAGTAGCTGTTAAATGGATTTCTTTCTTAGTTAAGAATAGGTTGCTTTTGGTGATTTAAAAGGTTGTTTCCATTTCATTTTGTTGTAGAAGGTTGAACAGTGATAGAAGAAGATACAAAAATGGCATCAATAGAGCCTTGGCCTCCTTTCTTCCCTTTGGGACCATGAACTGAGGCCAATACCCTCTTGCTGCCACAAAAAACACATATTTGTCTTTTCCATAGGATTTCTAGTGTTGCAGTTTGTTAGAAGGTTAATTCTTTTGCTATAGATCTATTTCAGCATGCTCATTTCTATCTTTGCAATAAATTTCCTTCCATGGTTTCTTTCCATGTAGCATTTTCTTCAGCATTTACTTTCCTAGATCAAAATTTAGACTAGCTTGATGCAAAGTTCTGTTTTTTTGATGTAGCTAGTTTCCTTGCTTGCTTAATCTCATGATGTGAGTTTCAGTTATATGGCAGCAATACTCTTCTCACAATAAGTCGGCCAATCAGCCATCACCATTTCCCTTTGATCTATGCTCCACAGGTCACCCAAAGTCCCTCACAAATCTGCCTTAAGATTCCACACTTTTCTCATGAACTTTCTTCTCTTTCCTTGAACAAGTCCAACCATAATTATCTTTCCTAATCCTTCTTGATGAACCCTAGACACTTTAACACATCACCCTAGCCTTCAACTACCCTTTCCACCCGCTTTCCCACCTTCAAAACCTCCAAAACTGCTCTCGGCATCCTCCTGTAGACCTCCTGTACAGCTCCTGTAGATCCCCTGTAGCCTCATGTAGATTTTCCTGTAGGTGTCTTTTTGAAGTCTGATTGCAAAAATGGCCTCCAGAAGGCCACATGGGACCTCTTAGGACCCATCCACACTTTCCTACACCTCTATAAACTCCAAAGTCACCCTCCATTTCCACATAATCGCTTCCACATTCACAAAAAAATAAATTACATGCGTGACAATTTCACCTAAAAATACATAAAAATCCAAAAAGATGTTTTTTTTTTCTCATTTCCTTTTAGAAATAACTTGAGTAGATGTTGTTTACTTCCTACGTATTTGATGACATCCATTTTATGGTTTTTCATCTCTCTTTCTGCAAAAGTAAGATTAGCTGGTTAATTAGGGTTTGCTAGGTTTACTTCACATTTCAGTGTTCTTCTCCTTTCTGCAAGTAGAGTAGCCTCTATAGAGTAAGTTTTCCTTTCTTTCATCACATATAGAGCTTATTCTAGAATCCATAGAAGTTGGCTTGAGCTCTTAGTGATCTTGCGCCAGCTGACCAAGTGACAGCCTGCAATAAGAACTAGTACTTGTGCATAGAGCACCGTCGCTTCCAAGTTTGTTACGAACTACCTGGTTGATAAAAGTAAAGTATGAAGCCCAGGAATTGCAGCATTATTGCTGCAATGCTGGCGCTCACCAATATGATCAGCGCTTCAAAGCATTTCGATATAAGGATGCACATATTCAGAATTCTGAAGGAGTATTCCAACCGAATAAATTCCATTATAGCCAATTTTCTATGCATAGGGATAGACACATCCAGGTTGATCCACCTTGTGCACCTATAGGTTATGTCAAGGTAGGTTAATAGTGGCAGATGGAGGCTAAAAGATTAGGAATGTTTCATGTTGGTGTTTCTTTTGAAAAATTTATGGAGGGCCATCTACGGTGATGGTATTTGGCATCAAATTATTGGGGACAAATATCTAAAGAATTGTACTTTGGAGACCTGGATCAATGGAGAGGATCCGGATAGGAAGGTAGCCTCTCTTTCTTGGAGGAGCTTATTGAAAATTGAGAACTAGTTCCTGTTGGAATTATCACTAATGTGTTTTAGTTGATGTCAACATGGATGTCAACTTGTTATGGTGGATTTTTCAGGATTTGTCACATTATGGCACTGTTGATATGCATGAAAACGTGATGTTCCTAACTAGGTCATGGATAAGTGCCTAACCCATTCCTAGATAAATAATGTTTCTCAATGATTGTATAGGAAGTGCATGTGTCTTGATGATTTCATATGAATTGCAAAATCTTGCACAAGATCTAGAATAATTGCAAAATGCTTGACAAGGATTTAAGCTGCTTGAAGGAGAAGAAAACTAAAGAGGCATAGGTGGATGATTAGAGAATGTTTACTGATGGTTGTAAAATTTTATTTAAGCCTTATCAAATATTGGTAGGACTTATAGGTGTCGGAGAAGGCATCCTTGAAGATTGGAGAAAGTTCGAGTGAAAATTGACTAAGTTTTGACTGATTTTAGGGCATGCAGACTGAGTAATGTAGGTTATCTTTGCTGAAGGAGCATTAATACCTAGGGTGGAAAAATCATGAGTTATAATGCACTTCTCAAAGGGAAGAAGTGCATTACTTCCTATAACCATAGTTTTTTCCCAAGGTAATCTTCCGAAAGGTCCATTTGATATTGTCAAAGTTTCCTATCAACAAATCCATGGGATTTTCTCTTGGTATTGGAAAAGGACAGAGGCTATAAAAGGAGAAGAAAGTTGAGCAGTTTGTGTGTGCATTATTTGAGTTTTCTCTGACTTGTTTTCTACAAGCATGCACTAGAGCACAAGGAGGAGGTCTAGCATTGAGAGATATGAGTGTAAACAAATCCATCTCTCTCTCATTTGTTTTATGTAGGTGTGATGGAGGGGAAAAAGAATAGATCTATAATGTGTTATTGTCTAGTGTTTTATTTAGTAAGGAATGAATGAGATATGGTTCTAACAATGTGCATTTGTCTCTAAATTATTTCACATTACTTGGTTAGATATGCCCTATATGTAACTTATTCATTGAATGCAAAATCAATGTTCATTGTATTACATTAGACAGAGACTGAGTAGAGTATATTGGATACTTGTGAGATCATTTTGTAGTGGCTATTAGAAGGGTTTTGTAGAGACAAAGAGGTCTTTTAGATGACTTATGAATAACAATTACTATTTTGATTGAGATATTTAAGAGGGATATGATTATATGAAACAATATCTCACTTTTTTGAATTACAAAAAAGGGTTTAAGTTAGTATGATTATGTATGTATGCAAGGATAAGAATGTGGTTGTAAGTGTGGCAAAGATTTAGTAAGAGACACTTGTATGTTGCTTGTGCTCAAGTTTCTGATCTATGTGGCTTCTACTTGTCTAGTGTGTAGATCTTAGTGATAGGAGAGGCATTTGTATTTGTGATAAGTGTTTGCAAAGATAGAGAAATTGTCTTGGTTTAATAAATGCAGAGTTTGTATGTCTTTTTGTATTTTTGTTTAGGGGTTGTATGTTGCCAGTGAACAATTTATATTGTTTTCAATTTTTTTATGCAGTGAACAAATCAAAGATATATTGTTTTATGTAGTGAACTGGTCAGAGGTATAATTCTTTCAAATATCAAAAGTTAGAGGTGATAAAATAATGGTAATGTTTATAGGGACAAATCCTAAGTTTGCATAAGTTGTATGAAGAATTGGAGATAAAATATAAGCCATGCATTGATCATGATATGTTGTTGTTGTCTTGCTTATGAATTTCATTATTGCCTATTTTGAAGCTTGATAATGTATCTTTTTTAGATCTGAATGAATCATATATGTTCCATAGTAATGATGTATGCATATATTAGCAGGGACTTGTGTGACAAATATTTGTGACAAGTGTTGTATGCAAAACATTGTTATTAACATGGTTGTTTTGTAGGGGCTACCTTAATGAGTTGATTGGGTTTGAGATAAATATGCATTCAGTAAATGACAATGTTGTGAGTTATTTATGCATGTATGACAGTTGAGAGAGGATTTCTTGTTGGTTCATGAGCATGGTATGGCAGAGACTTGTATGGTTTCTAATGCGATGAACTTATGATGATGTCATGTGCCTAGTTATTGCTGCTAATTTGTTAGTATTAAAATACAATGATGTTACATATTGAATGGTAAATGTTGTTGTATATTCAGAAAGAGATTTGGTTTTAATGGCTTGATGTATTTATGAGTAAATGAGATGATTTGAGGAAAAATTTTGAGTTATGGTTGCACTAAGTTAGTGATGGGTTAATGAGGGATGCGTATGTTGATGAATAATTTGAGTATAGTGTAAGGTTTGGCACTTGATGAGTAAGGTATTTGACTTGGTTGACAAGCAAAGAATCTGATTTGGTATTTGGATTGGTATTGATAGTAATGATGATTAAAGAGTTTAGACTTGATTAGAGTTGATATTTGGCTTGGTTAATCAGTGATTTATTTCAGAGTGGTTATTGGTATCTTTGTAGTCAGTTATTTCGATTGAGCATATTGTTGAGTGTGGTTCCAATTTGAAAATTGGATGAAATGTGCCCTACAGGTTTTGGTTTATGATTGAATTAGGTGGATCCAGTGTGAAATGTTTTGAAACGTGGTCCACAAATGTACTAAGGGTTGAAGCCTTCAGTGAAGGAGTAGAAGATTCCTTCCAACAAGAGTCAGTAAACTTAATCCAGGAGTAGTAGCTTCCTTCCAGTCAGAGCTAGAGAATTTGTGGAGGTTGTAGCCTCCTGCAGGTAGAAGGTTGTGTATTGGTAAGAGTCTATTGCAATACAAATTGTAAATTGTAGAAATTTCACCTGTAGAGTAAACCGATATATGCAATGTCCTAAAGAATAATACTTGTTCTACTTCTACAAAACATTAAGTGAAATCATAATCGAATTCATGAGAAACATCAAGTAGAAACATGCATAACTGATCAAGAGAAATAATCACACATAACATAAGATATATCCAGGGGAAAGCACTAGCATAAAACCCAAACCATGTATTATCAATCAATTGGAGATCCTCAACAACATACAAAAAGAATCAACTCAATAGCTATCCTACTCTCTATGTAATCAGAAGATAAATCTCATGGACTACCTAGGCCTGAATATATAGCTACACAAGTCCTCCAAGCTCCTATAATGCGTATTTCTCTTAGAAATAGATCTTTCTCCATGCAAGGAATACTTACTAGAAATATCCAAGCATCTGATAGTACACTTTCCCTCATCTGATCTCAACTGGGTCTCTGTCAGAACTAACATGCAACAGTTATCCATGAGTGAATCCTCAGTTATCTAAAATAATAGTTGTCACATGCATGCAAGCATTAACAAACTATATTTTATTATTTTAACAACTTGTTAAAATAATCTAACTGGACTTGACTAGTTAGAACTAAGTCAACTGATTCTCTCATTATAGAACACATACTTATTCCCTCAATTAGTGGAGGAAATTATGGATAAATTCCTCAATTAGTGGGACAACACATGTGCATGCTCACAAAGACTTCAAATTCGAATTTCCTTAACTAATTAACTCAACTGAATTAATTAATTAATATTTCCAACTGCTATTAAGACCAAAATTAATTTTACTTCCTATAGATAGACTAGGGACTGCTATAAATAGGAAGGGACCCAGAAATGCTATTTTTAGAACTTTCTATTTTTAGTAGTTTCACCTCTCACCCAATGTGGCCAATACCTCACTGGACAAACTACTACTTTTAGACATTCTATTTTTAGGAAGTCTATTTTTAGCACATTCTAAATTTAACATTTCTTGTTGCACATTTTTCAACACTCCCTCTCAACAAGAAAGGCTTTCTCTCGAACCTGATCCTATAACTCTGGAATGTTATGCATGCAACACATCTACCCGGTCCACTTGTTCCAACAACACTTGGAACAAAAACACTCCCAACTGACCACTATGTTGGGCTAGGAACATACTCTGATGCTGAAACTCTACCTGCTGCTGACAAGCACTCCCTCTTTGACATCTGTGCTACTGCAACATCTCCATGCATCTCACACCATTGCACACCTCTCTGTGCCACCTAGCATTGTACAAAACACTTGTGCCTCTCGCATTGCTGCAGCCTGCTAGCTATGTGCTGTCCTGGGATTCCCTGCACTGTCGCTCTCTTTGCCGCTCCGTCCGCATATGTCTCTACCCAATTAGTTAGTTCCTGCTACTCCACATTGGGGCTCTCGTAGCAAGGTCTCATCCAAGAGGTTGGGTACCTCAAGGATCCTGCTCCTCCTCCTTGGGACGATCACTCTATATTGCCCCACCTCCTACCCGGAGGTATGGCTGCATGTGATCCCTCTGCCCACCTGGCTCGAAGTTTTCCCCCTACTGGAGGTCTCCGCATGAGTAGATGTCTCTACTCAATCTCCTCTTAGCTTCCCCTATTGTGGCTGCTCCACAACCTCCTGAAGCTGCTGCACCGATCATGGCTCCTCCACAATCGTCTGAGACTTCTTCTGGATCTACATGTTGAGAGGTAATATACCCCTTCCTCTCAACCACCAAGTCTCCATTAGTTGCCTTGCTACTCAAGGCTTTGCATGCATCTTTAACCTTAAGAGCATATAGGTTCTTGACCCGTGAACCAATCTGCTTCACCTGTCTAGTGATGATGTGTCTAAGGAAAACCTTTCCCTTACTGAAGACTACCTCATAGCCTCTGTCTTCCAGCATCACAATTGACACCAAGTTTCTCTTCAGTCCTGGTACATATGTGACATTGGTCAAGGTAAGGCGAGATCCATGCTCCCTCTGAAAAATAACCGTGCCTACACCTGAGACACTATACTTCTCATCATTACCCATTGCTATGAGTATCTGGAGATATTTCTCCTCCAAAGTACTGAACAAACTCTTGTCGCCGATCATGTGGAAAGAAGCTCCACTGTCAAGAAAGCAACCACTTCCCACCATGGATGAAACCATGCATGCGAAGAGTGTGAAATCCAACTCAAACTGTGAAGCAAGTGCCTCACCTTTAGATCCTTCCTCGGATCCCTTCTTGGATTTCCTCCGTGGACAATTTGCAACATAATGGCCCACCTCATGACAATGAAAGCATCGCACTTTCAATTTGTCAACCTTCTTCCCACCATTGGAAGAACTGGATTCAGAAAGAGAAACCTTCTCCTTCCCCTTCTTTGCCTGACTCACTAAGGCACAGTTCTCCTCATCATGCATGGATGAAGAACTGTCTCTGGTGCTCTGTCTGATCTCCTCTTGCATCAAATCCGACCATAGTCGTTCCCAATTTGGTAGTTTCGCCCTTCCATTCACCGAGTCCTGGTAGCTATGCCAACTCTCAGGAAGGCCAATGAGTGCTAGACTCACCATATCCTCATCCGATGTCACGACCCCTACACTTGCAAGCTCATCCCTGCATGTGATGAGCTTGGTCAGATACATAGAGATCGTCTCATCCCTTTCACACTTGATCTTTTGAAGTTTGTCCTTCAATGCCAACTTCCTCTAATCACTGTTATTCTGATATAAATCTTTCAATGTTTTCCACGTTGCATGCTGAGTCTCCTTCCCATGGAGGCTCGAGACAATGTGATCTCGCACTCCCTCCAAGAGAATTCTCCTAGCTCTAGCCACACACTTCCTCCATTCCACCTGCTCAGTCTTGTCAGTAGGCTTACGAATTTCTTGATCAATGAAATCCTTAAGACCATTATCTTCCAAAACTGCCTCCATGCGATCCTTCCAAGCTATATCGTTTGAGCTGCCATCAAGGGCATACTCAAGCCTCAAACCATAGAACACCATCGATGAAATAGATGTGATAAGAACTTGAGATCTATATCCTAAATAATAAACTTCGAATTTCTCCTGCTAGTATATTGTTCTTTCTTGATCACCTGTGCTCCGATACCATGTAGAACAAACCGATATATGCAATGTCCTAAAGCATAATATTTTTTCTACTTCTACAAAACATTAAGCAGAAGCATAATCGAATTCATGAGAAACATCAAGTAGAAACATGCATCACTGATCAAGAGAAATAATTACACATAACACAAGATATATCCAGGGGAAAGCACCAGCATAAAACCCCAACCATGTAATATCAATCAAGTGGAGATCCTCAACAACATACAAAAAGAATCAGCTCAATAGCTATCCTTCTCTCTCTGTAATCAGAAGATAAAGCTCATGGACTACCTAGGCCTGAATATATAGGCTACACAAGTCCTCCAAGCTCCTATAATACGTATTTATCTTAGAAATAGATCCTTCTCCATGGAAGGAATACTTACTAGAAATATCCAAGCATCTAATAGTACATTGTCCCTCATCTGATCTCAACTGGGTCTCTGTCAGAACTGACAAGCAATAGTTATCCATGAGTGAATCCTCAGTTATCTAAAATAATAGTTGTCACATGCATGCAAACATTAACAAACTATATTTTATTATTTTAACAACTTGTTAAAATAATATAACTAAACTTGACTAGTTAGAACTAAGTCAACTGATTCTCTCATTATAGAACTCATACTTATTCCCTCAATTAGTGGAGGAAATTAGAGATAAATTCCTCAATCAGTTGGACAACTCACGTGCATGCTCACAAAGACTTCAAATACGAATTTCCTTGACTAATTAACTCAACTGAATTAATTAATTAATATTTCCAACTGCTATTAAGACCAAAATTAATTTTACTTCCTATAGATAGACTAGGGACTGCTATAAATAGGAAGGAACCCAGAAATGCTATTTTTAGAACTTTCTATTTTTAGTAGTTTCACCTCTCACCCAATGTGGCCAATGACCTCACTGGCCAAACTGCTATTTTTAGACATGTTATTTTTAGCAGGTCTATTTTTAGCACATTCTAAATTTAACATTTCTTGTTGCACATTTTTCAACATAAACATATTTTCTTCATAAAAGGAAAGAAGATAGAGACAACAACAATAATGGTTTTCTCATAAATTCGGTTTCCACCTAAAAATATTGTGTCCCTATGTGTTGATGTGTCGATGATCTGTTGCATTATATGGTTTACATGTTCTTCTATTTAATGCTACTCATAGTTTACTGAATTTGTTCAAATCTATAACACATTGTGTTGATAATGAGCCTGCACGACGAGCGAAACTCGAGTGTAAAACTCGTTCAAGAAAGTCGTTCGAGAATTCGTTTGAGAAGTCGTTCGAGGAATTCGTTTGAGAAAGTCGTTCGAGAAGTCGTTCGAGGAAGTCATTCAAGGAAGTCGTTCGAGAATTCGTTCGAAAGGTTGTTCGAGAAGTCGTTCAGGAAAGTCGTTCAGAAATGTCGTTCGGGCATAACTCGGGCGAGGTCGTGTGGCGACCCAGGTGAGGTCATTCGAGTGACCCGGGTGAAGTCGTGTGGCAACCCAGGTGAGGCCGTTCGAGCGAACCGGGTGAAGTCGTGTGGCGACCCGAGTGAACGAGGTTGGGTGAACGGGTGGACGTGCGGACGGGTGGCCGGGCGAGGGCACGCCGTGCATGCTGAAACAAAGAATTATGCGGACGGGTGACCAGGTAAGGGTCCATCGTGCACGATGAAACGGTGGAAACAGTGAAGTGTTGAGATTGCGAACGGAGGTGTGACTCATGTGGAGGCGCCCGTGTGTGGCGACTTGGTTACGACAAGGCGCGCCCAACTTGGGCAAACAACACGATCGTGCAACGAGGTGAACGAAGGGTTGGTGAGTCGTGCGGCGACTGTGCGAAGGTGCAAACGAGCTGGGCAACCGAGTTTGCCAAAGTTGGAAATTGGCTAAGTGTAAATTTGGGGTTTCCCAAGATTTAACTTGTACTTTGTAAAAGTGAAGATTATATATATTGATTCGGGCAGACTCATATTGCAGGGAGTTGCTCCTCCCTTTATACTGTTGTGCATTTCTCTTGTATAATGTTGTTTATGTGAATGTTACGGGCTTTCACTTGTATAAAGGATAAAGAAATAATACTTGGTAGTGTCGCACCTCACTAGAAGCGGTTGAAATACTACCGCAGGTGTAGGGGCGTGACAGGTGGTATCAGAGCCTAGTGCCGGGGAGTTGGTGCTGGTGTTGAAGTGTGAAGCTGATACACACCTGCACTTCGTGATAGGTGGTATTAGAGCTAGTCCAAGTTTTGCAGGAAACTTGGTGAACTGAATCAAGTAGCCGATTCTACGAAGACTGAAGACTTGAAAAGAAGTTCAAGCTTTGCAGGTGACGGGTGGAATATCAGGGTGATTCAGGTGAAAGGTGAAACAAGTTTAGCAGAGGTGAAGCATCGTGCTTGGACCAATCTGAACGACAAGACATGGCAGGTTTGGAAGAATGCGAAGGGAAGCTCTTGCTTACCTTATACAGGTTGAAGCGGATGAAAGAAGAGAACCCCTGGATTCAAAAGGAGCTTGAAGTCTTGGAAAATAATGTTGACGACGAACTTCTTCAACTTGGTTGGACAATGGAGCAAGAAGAAGTTTCAGATTGTGCTGAAAAGGAAGAGGAAGCCGTGATAGTTGAGGATGTTGCAGACATGAGAACGATGAAGGATGAACTTGAGGTTGATCAAGTCGGACCAGGATCGTGCAGTTTGCAGACATGGATGAATGAGGATGCTCACATGGAGGAGTCTCATGATGATGATGTAAGTACTATTGATACTTGTGTTTCACTTGAGCATTTGGTAGATGAACCGTATGTAGGGAAGGGTAAAATCAGTTTGCCGATGCTAGGGAGGATCTTACCATGGATGTCTATGATGAGACCTTGTAGGGAGAAGCAAGGATTGTTGACTGTGCAGAATTTGTTGGGGTTGTTTGTGACCTTATGGTAGAAGGTACAAGGGCCTGTGACAAGGGAGGAACATGATGATCGTTGCGGAGGGTTGGGTCATGCTTTAGCCACATAGAGAATTGGCTAAGTGCCCAGCATGACTCATGGACAGATTAGAGGGAACACTCTTGAGGTATGATGATATTTGGGTGGACTTCTCATGGCCGAGACCAAGAGAGGAAGTCTTGGTGGAACCTTTAGTGGGGGAGCTATGATGGAAGGGACTCATGATGAGATGATGATATGGTTGGGTGACCGAGTTCACTAGACCGAAGATTGCAGACTTGGATGAGGATGACTGATTGTTGTGATGGGTCTACTTGGTTAGACTACATGGGCAACTTAGTCATGGACATCAGGTTGGAGACATGGAGCATAGCAGTCTTATGCATGGACATTATGCAGGAGCACTTGTAGAGGTGTCACTTATGGACATCCAATGAGGAGTGCCAAGGCAGGGATGTTGTGTAGGTGGATTTGCTGGTGTGACATGGAGACTTATTATTTATGAGCCAATGGAGAGGTTGTGCACTCTTGTACAACAAAGCCATGGACTTGGATGGAGTTGTGAGCAGACTATGGAGCATTCCTACTACATGGAGAGCTGAGGCATCTTGCAGAGACCTTTGGGCCAAGACTTGTATGCTTCCTGAGATGTTGATAGGAGATGACTCATGGAGCTCATGATGACATGAGGTTGTGACTTTTAGGGACTTCATATATGGTGGACTTGGAGGATCTGATGCATTAAGGAGCTGAGGTCAGAGACTTTGATGCAGGATGGGGTGCATACTTTTGAGTACATGTATGGGAATGGCTTGAAAGAGTGACTTCATGTGGAGGATCGATATGAGACACTTTGGAGTGGTGGAGCTACAACGATGATGATGGCTTGGTGGCAACACTTGGGCATGGGTTGAGCCGAGACTTAATCACTTTGACACATGGGACCTGATTGATCTATGATCATGGGCAGCACATGGATAGATGAGATAGGTGTATACTTGTTTCTATGGTAGACTTGAGCGATGGCACATTGCAGATATGATGGAGGTTTCTTCATGGACCTGGATGTGGCACATCGAGAGTCGAGAGATGATCTCTTCACTTTGAGGAGATGGATGTTTTGCAGATGGATGATGATGTTGGGGTAGATGTGGTTGATTTCATGCGGCACATTAGTACCAGACATCATGGACAACATGTTGCAGATGAGATGAGGGCTACTTCATGGACCTGAGCATGGCTTACACTTATATGGAGATGGATTCTTGATCGAGTTGAGGATGTGATGGGATGTTCTGAGAAATAGCTGATGATGGCATGAGGATGTTCACTCTCATGGTTTGAGCGTGACAGTTGGACTGATCACCCAACTAGTTCAAACATGGGGTCTGAAAGTGTACAGAGATGTGTTAGCATTTGTTGGAGTATCATGGTAGCAGTTCACATGAGGACGACACATGACGGGGTTGACACGAGATGTTGCAGTGGGCATGTAGCTTGAGATGGAGGGACCAGCCTTCCACGACAGGGAGCAGCATGTGGAGATTGTGACAGGGTAGTTGATGGTCATGGATTGATATGATTTCCGATGTATGACATACTGATGGGGTGTATACCTTGGTATGGTGATCTTCGTGATAGATGGTTTCCGGGATGAAATATTGTCGAGGACGACAATGAATTCTAGTGGAGGAGGATGTTAGGACATACGGTCCGTGTGACGGGCATGGCGACTCCACCATGCGAAGGGCATGCAAAATATGAAACGAAATGAGCCAAGAAATGAGTTTATAAGGTGTTGGACGAGTTGGGTAGGCCGACCCTCCTCTTGGGCGAGACAACACATGTTGAACGAGTCGGCTTGGGCGTTTGGTGTGGGTCGGCCGGGTGACATGACCAGCCACCCACCCATATATATTGGAGGGCATTTGGAGGCAAACGACCATCATTCAGTCACACAAGTTCAAACAAGGAGTTTTGCAGTGCGTGGATGAGCCTGCACAACGAGCGGAACTCGGGTGTAAAACTCGTTCAAGAAATTCATTCGAGAATTCGTTCGAGAAGTCATTTGAGGAAGTCGTTCAAGAATTCATTTGAGAAAGTCGTTCGAGGAAGTCATTCGAGAATTCGTTCGAAAGGTTGTTCGAGAAAGTTGTTCGAGAAGTTGTTCAGGAAAGTCGTTCAGAAAATTCGTTCGGGCAGAACTTGGGCGAGGTCGTTCGGGCGACCCGGGCGAGGTCGTGTGGTGACCCGGGTGAGGTTGTTTGGGCGACCCAGGTGAAGTTGCATGGCGACCCGGGTGAGGTTGTTTGGGCGAATCGGGTGAAGTCGTGTAGCGACCCGAGTGAACGAGGTTGGGTGAACGAGTTGGGTGAACGGGTGGACGTGCGGATGGGCGGTCGGGCGAGGGTGCACCGTGCATGCCGAAACAAAGAATCGTGCAGATGGGCGACCGGGTGAGGGTGCGCTGTGCACGACGAAACGGTGGAAACAGTGAAGTGTTGAGATTGTGAATGGAGGTGTGACTCGTGCGGAGGCGCCCGTGTGTGGCGACTTAGTTACGACGAGGCGTGCCCAAGTTGGGCAAACAACACGATCGTGCGACGAGGTGAACGAAGGGTTGGTGAGTCGTGCGGCGACCGTGCGGAGGTGCCGACGAGTTGGGCAACCGAGTTTGCCAAAGTTGGAAATTGGCTAAGTGTAAATTTGGGGTTTCCCAAGATTTAACTTGTACTTTGTAAAAGTGAAGATTATATATATTGATTTGGGCAGACTCATATTGCAGGGAGTTGCCCCTCCCTTTATACTGTTGTGCATTTCTCTTGTATAATGCTGTTTACGTGAATGTTATGGGCTTTCATTTGTATAAAGGATAAAGAAATAATACTTGGTAATGAAAAATAAACTAAGTATGGAATGTTAGGCGTAGTCTACAATCGTAAGTATTGGTGAAAAGAAAACGATTGGTAGTGCCGCGCCTCGCTATAAGCGGTTGAAAGACTACCGCGGGTGTAGGGGCATGACAACCAGGGTCAGAAACTGGAGAAATGCGATCATGGACCACCAAGGACATTCACCGAGTAGCTAACTGAATAGCGCTTAAAGTCACAGCGAGATTTTCCACCTGCATTTTGTAGAGAGCCAAGTCCGCAAAACTGTAAGCTAATCTACATCGTGTCACCCATTTGTGGACTTTTCATAGCAAGAATCAGTGGAATATCAATATAAATTTCTTGTACATTTCAGCTGATGTGAAGGTGTTTGAACATAATTTTCTTGAAAATAATCTTGTGGCAGATACAATTTGATGAAGCAGGTATTAGACTGTATAGTTTCTTATGCCCAAGGAAGGAGAATGAGGTAGCATTATATAATTAAATATAATTATGCATTATTTGATAATGTAATAAGTTGAATTTCTAATCCATTAGCATTGAGAAGGATAAACTTCATAGCCTATCATAACTTTGGTTTCATGAGTTCAATTGTTTTTTATTTCAACCATTACCATCTTGTTTGTATTACTTTAATTTGATCATGTTAATTCCTTTTCATTATTTTATGTGTTGCCATTTTATGCCTGTTGTGTTGCTTGTTGGAGAATAATTTGCTAAAATTATTGTATTACTGACTTTTATATATTTACATATTTTTTTAATAGCTAGAAATATATTCAGGTCAAAACATAGATATTAAGATGTTTTGTAATATTTAAAAAAATGAAATTGAAATCAAATTTTTTGAATGAGATTTGGCTTACTTAAAATAGAGGAGAATAGCACTCGAATAATTTTCACTCTTTGAAATAGAATATTTATGGATATTAGAAAAATGGATGTAACTCCAAAAGTGTATTTCTAGAGAAGGGATGGACACTTTAATTTAGATTTAATTTACCATGAGCAGTCTGTGTTGATAGGAATAAGAAAAGCTTAAGAGACAAATGATTAACCAGCAACAAAAAACACATATATCATGCACACATTGACATACAATTTACTTTGGAAAACCCTTATAGGAAAAACCAAGCAAAGTTATCTTTGTACCCTTGAGCAAGGCCAACCAAGTCTCCAAGCCCATTACAATGGAGTATCCCAAGCCTTTCTAAAGGCTTAATTACATCAAAATCCAGGGGCTACCAAAACCATGGCTCAAAATGCACATTGACATACAATTTATCTTGGAAAACCCTTATAGGAAAAACCAAGCAAAGTTATCTTTGTACACTTGAGCGAGGCCAACCAAGTCTCCACACCCATTACAATGGAGGACAACCAATTCTCCACGTCCATTACAATGGAGTATCCCAAGCCTGTCTAAAGACTTAATTACATAGAATCCAGGGGCTACCAAAACCATGACTCAAAATCCACCACTATTGACTTTAATACAATGACTCATATACCAATTTAAAGTTAACCTAACATTCCCTTCTTTAAAAGATTCACTACGTCAAAAACTCATAGGCACAAAACCATGGCATGAAATCCACCATTTTTTTACATTAACATAATGATTCATTTACCAAGTCAACGTTAACTAGTGTACTCTTCCCTTTAAACTTGACTTATCCATGTCTTATCCTTCTCAAAGTTTACAATGAAGGTATCATGGAATCTCGCATGCTTCCCCATCTTTTGAGTATAGACTTTATCAATATTTTGTACATGTGACATCATCATCAGCCAAAGAAATTGCACCATTTAATCGCATTAGTGATTTTTTCATTGTCTCGAGATTCTACAAAGAAATTTGTAGTGGAGAAGAGAATCTATCTTTGTTACTAATTATTCCTTTAGTTGCAACAAACCCTAAGATGACAGAGTGCTTCGAAATAAGTGGGACTCATTTAGTAGGGAATGAACAAAACGTCAATCCAAATGTATATCAGTGTTTCATGGCTTTTTCTTAAAATTACTTCCTAGATGGTTAAATGGAATGTAGATACTAGTTTTTCATGGCTTCTTCTTAAAATCACTTCCTAGATGGTTAAATGGAATGTAGATACTAGTTGTACAATTGTATCACTGAAGGATATTACCCACTTCATTTGCCTAAATATTAAGGGGCTTAGTGTTTATGGACAGTGTTTGACAATTGGAACTTCATCTCACTAACTAGAGAAATTGCAGAAGTTAATTACCTTGGTGTAGAGGTATTTTAATTTTTAACATTTACTTAAAAAAAAATCATTTTCTCCGGAAGGGAATCTATTTTTGTTAGTAATTATTCCTTTAGTTACATTTTTTAGTAATCTATTTTTGTTAGTAATTATTCCTTTAGGTTTTGTGTGGATTTTGCTTAGGTTTTGTATGACTTTCGCATTTACAGAAGAGAAATATCGAGTAGCTGAGCAACCTCGAATGGAATATCTTTTGCATGATTTTAAGCAGAAAAGGGATGAATTGAAGCCCAATTTAGTTCGGGGAACATCACATTTGCGTTTCCATTACAGAGAAGTCCGAATTTGGCCTCTGCTTATGGAAATGACATGGCTGCACAAGTTGACGGTGAAGAAAATGATTTTTGCCTCGAGTACATTTATGGCAATGATTTCCCGCTCTTTGAGCATGATGAAAATGTTGAGGCTGAAAACGATGCCGAGAATTTGTCTTTGTGAGCTAATTTAGAAAGCAAACAGATTGAATTAATTCTATCTGTAGTTGTTTTGTAAGAGTTTGTCGTGGCTCACTCTACTAGGGTTTATTTTTGGTCCGTCTAATAATGTTTATTTTGGGTCTATGCGGTTGAATTCCTTCTTAATTTTGGGTTTTTCTGTTAGGGTTTATTTTGAGTCTATCCGCTTGAATTTCAATTTGATGGTACTGGCCAATGAGGAAGACTTACAGATTTTTTGCATGAAATAATTATTTGTGTATTTCTTTCAAAATTTGGTAAAGTTTTTTAGGTGCAGAGGATATAGCAGAAAGAATGGTTGGCAGAGGATTTACATGCCCAGTAAAGTATGCAAATTCTGACTTTTGAGGTGTGTATAACATATTAAGTTATCATAGCATGTATCATGGCTTCCATCGATGGGTTGATGTTTGGATACCATATTAGAATTTTAGGTAAGCTATGTAAGATTTAATGTCCGCCTATTCTTTCTTACAGGAGTCACCTTCAATGTCTCAGTGCAGGAACTTCTGAAGCTTATAATTGGAAGATTATTACTAGGATGTGGAGTCAAATTTTCTAATCATGTTTGTAAATAGGCAATTCATATTCCTGCTCAGACGAAATCATTGATTTAATACAGAGATTCATCTAAGTGAAAGGAATCGCTCCTGTGCATTCCTTCAAGAGAAAACCTCCTTTACTCACTAACTTATTTTTATGAAACTATTGCATTTATTGTACATTATATTTTATATAACCAAAATCCAGATCCGTAAATTTCCTGACATGATTTTGAGAAGACAAACTTCGCCTGTAATTGAATTCTTTATCTCTTCTTTTAAAACATATTGCGTCGAAATAGTTTTCATTAAAACATATTCTATTACATTTGTCAGGCATACTCAATTGATTCTAATTGTCCTGTAAATTTCTCAGCCACCTTATGCTCTGCCTGCCTTCATTTTGGGATAAATCTTACACAACATTGTTTTTCTCCTTCAGTCTATCTATTTGAACATTGACATGATGAAAGGGCCTTTATTTTAAAGAGACCACTAAAATAATTCACAGTCACTCTAGATACATCATTGAAACTGGAAATCATAATGCCATCCAATATATACACATTCCATGTGATTTTTACAATTTTCCAATGCTTTTTCAACTAGTGTTTTTTTCCATATTATCATCTCCCTTGTCCAGCCATAAGGCTTTGCTTTTGAGTCTTGGGTTGTTTTCTTCTCAACTAGTAAGGTTATTTCCCTTTTCTCCAACTAAATTACTATAACTTTAGGATCATCAGTAAGTTATTTAAAATATAACTCTTCTAACTAATTTTCAACTTTTTTTTTAAAACCCTCTCATCTTTAATTTTTTTTTTTCTGATGGTACCAATTCACAAGAAATTGTTTTATCTTCTTCATGTTAACTTCAAATTGAATTTTTAACATTACATAATATCCCTATTAAAATAGGCCCAAATTTTTTAACTAAATTTATGAAATAATATACTCTAACCATTAGGAACTGAATTTGAAAGAGCTAGGGGATTTCCCCCGTGAATAGCTAGCTCCATAAGAATGGGAAAATGGTTTGAATCCCCACCTATACCAGCCCATTACTTGACCCTCATATTATCATTCTTAAAACCTTTAGTCAACAGAAACCTATCCAACCTTTTGGATATCATTTCTAAATCCACCGTCTTATTTCTTCAAGTTATGTTTAGCTTCATAGGAGCTACATCAAAAGTACTATAGTTTTCCAACACCCTTAGATTTTTTTTTGATAAATGATCCATTATTGTAACTTCACCTTAAATTTCAAAGTTCTCTAATGAGAACTTTACACCACCACCCACAATGATATATGAATGACCCATTAAACTTGTGTTAAAAATCCTTTTCTAGAAGGAGTCCATGTTTGATTAAGTTGCATACATATTTAGGAATATAATCTCCATCCTCATACCCCGTGAAAATAGATTCATGCCTAGACTTGTGTCAAAACCTTAAGAATTAGCACATGAAAGAGATCTTAACCTCCATCTTAATATTAACCTACTAGATCTACCTCTAGAATTAGAAAATATATATTCCTAGCCATTTAAAACTTTCACTACATCCACACAATTTTTTCACCTTCATTGATCGATTCTTGAAGCAAAAGAAAGCCAAATTTTGGGCCTCTACGAGCCTTTTCAGGGTTTTCTTTTTTGTGAGGTTACCTAAACCCCATAATTTAAAGACATGACAATTGTTAGGGATTGAACTGCTTTGAGAACTTCTTATATGGACAAGTTCATTCCTAATTGAACTTCTAGATGAGACTTCTCTTGGGATAGGACAATATGGGGGTTTCCTCCCTATAAGACCATCAATTTTACCTTTCCTATTGGAAACAACCAAACCACCTGCCACACCCACCTATACATCATAAATTCCACCCTTTCTAGATCTTAAGAGATATATAGAATGAAATTCATATCCATTTTCCTCCTTAGACATGTAGGACATGGTAGTAACTTTAGAGTTAAAAATTGGTTTAAGAGAAAGACCCTTAACAAATTGAGACCCTAATTTGGACCCAAACTACCAAACAAATTACGAGGAGGAAACCCTCCCAACACTAGGATCCTCAAAATCATCACCCCAACCAATAAAATCATGAAAACCATTACCTATGGCACTACAAATTCTTTGAAACGCACTTTATAGGGCCACTTAAAAACATGCCTTGTAAAGGTGTATAGGGGTTAGGACTTAGTCTTGTACACTCAAGCATTAGCTATGGATGAAACACTCATCTTGTACACTCAAGCATTAGCTATGGATGAAACACTCATCTACCATCATGGATGGCTTATTCTCTACATCTTGAATCATGATTTTTGAACCATTCTTAAGCATGCCTTCATTGCAAAGAAAGTCATGGGTGAGAGTTGAATTGCAACCCAAGGTTTTTATATCACTAGAAGCATCAATCCCTTCGATGAAATTTTTCTTTCACTTTTTATCAACTATATGAACATTCCCCTTCACCCAAATCTTTGGATGCAATGAAAATGCATAATATTTGGTTACATGACCAGAAACATAGCATAAAACACATTTGAATGTGATGCTACCATGGTCCAAAATGTGTGTAAATGAGAAAATTACCCTATGCAAAACAAAATCTAGAACAAGACCCTTTCTTAAGTAATACCTATCAAGATTCAAGTTATATCCATAATAGTTGGCTCCTCAAAACTCATCTTTGCCTCATAAAAAATCCCCAATGAATTACCAATTTTCTTAAACAACTCATAGGTCCAAATCTCAATAGGGAGCCTCAATACTATTACCCATATGAGCATGATATACATTCTCTTAGAGTGAGCATAAGAGAATACAGTCTACCTTTTAGGATACAACATTCCTGAAAGCCTCCTCCACTAGGATTCCAAAAATTGTTTTACATCTTCTTCTGAATGCATAATGAAACCCATCCACCAATGTGTTGAATTAATTTTACTATCATGTATCCTAAAAATGGCTTGCAAGAGTATTTCAACTATGAATTGAGAGAATATCATCCATTCTTCTACATATAATCCCTCCAAATAAGCACTTTTGATGCCATCTATACTACTTTGTGGAATCACACATCATCTCCCAATACTAGCATTTCTTGAGAGGATTTTAACTTTATACATTTATTTTTTTATCTTTTACTGTCCAATGACCAAGAGTTTCACTCCATTCTTAGTTATAAGACCCAACAGAAACCTTAGTGTTGAAATTGGATTTGACTTTAGAGGTTCTTCCCATGAGGTATTAGTCTTCTTGATGTTTTTATGACCATCACATATTAGGAAACAAATTTTCTCAAGGAATGGACATCCTTATGAAAATATAAATATTTTTTAGTAGAGGAGAAAATTATGAAGTCATGGTTAGCTAGAAGAAAAACCTATCATAATAATTAGAATTATACACTTCCCAACCAATATAGTAATACCAATTTATGCATGGTTATTATTGTGGAGAAAGTGTATAACAGCTTGCCACTTACAACTAAGTTTAAATCTATCCTCTCTATTGAATTACTTAGATTGTTCTCTATTTCCATGGACTCTTTGATCTTCCTTTTCACATAGTAATCAAATTTGTTGATGATTCTCACATCATCTAAGAAAAATTGGTACTTGGTATTTTCCAAGTGCTTGGTGCTCACTTATGGGGGCCTGACCTAGGTTCAACGTTGATTAGCCAAACAAATCCATACACTACTGGCCATTTCAGCATCAGCCCACGAAGCACAGACTGAAGTCTCACTCGAAGCAGTATGGGGGGATGCTGGAACCAATTTTCCGCACCCTTGAGATGGATGTGATGTCGATTTATTCCAACTATACCTGTCTCCACGCAGGTTTCTTATCCCTTTGTTCTACCCTTCAATACCTTTGTGAAATGTTACAATTGGCTTTCGCACAACCCTAACTAGAGGCTGATACGCTTTCGTGATACTAGGGTAGCAAATTATGATATTTCCCCAAACTACGCTAAGTATCTTACTTATCTTCTTAAAAGATCTTGGTTAGCTTTTCATAAACAGATGTTCTTACTTGCATTCACTTAATCAACATAGTTATACACATTCGCACATCATATAAGCATTTGAAGTGAAATTCATACCCAATATAACAGATGCATAAACAAGAAATAAATACGTAGAAATTATAGAATACTTCTCTTGATTGATAATTCCAAACTATTATAGACTCAACTTTCCCTATGCACTCAGCTGCAAGGGTCTGCACACTTAGCTGTAGACTAGTAGGCCTCTATGCACTCAACTACAGAGCCTCCAACTATGCTACGACCCAAACTTAAACTTCTACTCCAAAGATATGACTCAATTCTTTGTCATTGATTTCATGCCTTTAACTATAGGAGCTTTGCTCTATTTATACAATCCCATGGTCCGCGGACCATGGATAGATCTTTTACAACTGACATTATATTATCCAAATAAGGGCGGACAACCCTATGACTCATTAATGACTACGCGCTCCGTGACCACAAAATGCCGAGTCTTTACATTAGGATTACAAAAATTGGACCAAAATATGGGCTTTAAGCCACAAAACTGCCCTTAGGGGATCCCGCGCCCAACAGGCCCCCAACACAAGCATCGTGACTTGCCCTCGAGTCACTCTGTAGGTGTGGAGATCTTAGCACAAAGACCTCCCAGATTTGTTTGGATCACTGGAACTTCAACAACGCACTGAGTGGCTACCTGCTGAACTTCCTCCACGCGTTGTTCGGTGACCACTGCTGCTGAATTGCTGCCCTGAATCCTCTGCTGAGTTGCTTGCAGTTGCGTGAGATTTGCTTCAATGGAGGCTGTAATTGTATAAGCCTCATCGATCCATGGCTGTAGGCGCACTTTTAAGGCTAATTCCTTATGTTGAGTGGCATCCACCTATTCCTTGAGCGCCTTTGCCTTCTACATCCTTGTAAGCCTCTATATAAGGGCAACCATCTACGTGGTCCCTTTTAATTCGTCATATTTTTGTTGTAGCTAATTCGCCTCTGTCTCTAGGCGCTCTACATTTGGGTCCTCCTGCAAGATGGTTAGGACCTCGAATAACTGCTTGAACAGTCGCATGTAGTCTACCACTGCATTGTCAACCATCGTTGTTGTTGATATAATAGCAGTGGTTCGATATTCCCTGATTTCTGGCGGATTTGAAGGCTGAGCCTTCAACTATAGTTCTGCGATCTACAGGTTGAGCTCCAGCTGAACCCTGGCCATCTCTGTTGTAGCATCATGCACGGCTGTGGCTAATTTGGGGACACGTGCCTCCATCGGTTCTTCTACCTGAATGTCCAACTCCAGGACCAATGATAAGCTTCCTCTACAGCCTGCATTATCTACCTATTCTGCTCCACTGCCTCATTGTGCTACTAGCCCAACTGCTCAATGTTGATGCACTGCTTGCTCATCACCTGTAGAGCGTGACTCTCCCTAGCTCAAAGTTTGGCGGTGACTCCATCCTGTGAGAGATAAAGCATCTCCTAAGGGAGGACATCCATATTAATATGACCCCTTTCAAACTGCTGACTGTGGCCCTATCGGCCTCCTTCTCTGTAGTAAGTGCCCCATTTGGTCCCAGTATCATGTTGGTCACCCTTGTGCACAACATTTCCTCAGTAGCCAAAGTGCTGCTCACGAGGCTGGTGGATACTATGCCAACTTGTGGAGTGTGTACTTGCAACTCCTACAACTCTATCCTAAGAGCCCCCAATACTGCCTATTGTTGTTCTTCAAATTGTTGGAGGGCCTCTGTGGTGACATCCCTCACCATTTCGCCGATGTCATGCAAATCCCCCTTAGTGAGGGTGATTGGGTCGAGGGATGTTTTGGATGCCTTGGTTTTCTTCCGCGGCACTGTTTGCTCTCGTGGCCACGAAAGCTTGAGCTAGGTGGATGTCATCTATGGGTCCGCGCCACCTTGTTCTGTGTCTGTCTCTGGTTTAGGCGAAGGTGGCTCCTGTCCTTCATGCTCTTCTTCTTCTATTTTCTGTTGTTCTGCCAACTTCGTAGCATCACGTGTTGCCTGAGCCTTAGCCTCCGCTTCGTATTTCCTGCACTTCTCTACTAGTTGTGCCATTCTAATCTTTGTCTCATCCTTCTTGCGCTGCATGGTGGACTTGTTTGTTTCCACCACGGAGCTAGCTGGAGTGCGCCACTTCGGCAGCTAAGACTCAAGCACTACGAATATCACATTGTCAGTCACCAGGTATGGTAAATCATGCCACGTCTTTGTAGGGTCCTTCTGTGCCCTGATGAAGACGTGGTGGAAATATTCTTTGAACTCTACAAAGCTTTGTAAACTGTTGTAGATTGTGGGTGACAACCGCAGCTTGCGATTGATCCCTATTAGGATATTCATCTCCATTAATATCCAAAATATCTTGCTCTCCTTTATTCAGTGAGCATCCCTCATCGCCCAAAACGAAGCATACTTCACTGCCTCTGGAAGGTCTTGCGCAACCAAAGGGAACTACTATCTTCGGGAAAATCCCATGCCACCAGTACTATTGACAATGGGAGCCACGCGCAATGAAACATTTTCCCCTGCTCCTGTGCCTCGGGATAGTTTGCAAGGAACTCGCCGCATAGATAGTTCGCCCAGTTGAACTGGACGCCTTCCACACATTGGGCTGGGAGTGCAACCATGAGCGCGGGCACCTCATCCGCATGACACTTTCACATCACCTTTCCTGCTAAGATTTGTGTCACGACTTTGACTGCAGGATTGTTAATGCTGGAAATGGCATACCTTCGCCTCTTCTTCTCCAACTTGAACCTTTTCTTCATTGCTTCTGCGAGGGCCAACTCACCACCTTTTCCCTCTGAAATGTTAGCTAGATCCTCTCCTGAGTAGGGCAGCCGTGTAATCTGATGAATCAGATGGTATGTGATGGGGATGGGCTCCTCCAGCCACAAGCACCCATCATGCACCAAGCAGAGCAGCTATATGATGACGAAGACAGTCGCTGGGGAATGGTGGTAATGCGGTACCCAGAGCACGTTTATCAATATTGCTTTCTCTACACCTCCGAGCCATGTGTGCAGCTCCAATTTAATTGTTTTAGCAGTGTCGTGAATCCTCTAGCACATTAACTTTGTAGCCGCTAAAGGCAAGAACTTCTCATGGTCTGTGAGGTCCCAATCTTCAAATTTCAACATAGGAACTAGCCCCAAGTGTGGTCCCTCAAACACAATATCGTCCGGAAGCAGCAGAGTTTGCAGAGAGCTCTTGCTCTCATCTAAATCCTTCAGCACCTTAGCTTTACCCTTGCACGACGAAACATATTCTAGAAACCGAGTAATAGGGTCTGCACCCTGGGTTTCAATGTCCATCTCTACATCCTCCTCATCTACTATGATTTCTTTAAATTCTTCCTCTTCTTCAGCCTCCAGATTGATGGCCTTCCCCTTTTCTTGTAAGGTGAGCTTGGTCCTCACTGGGTTTCTAGGCAAGATGCGCACTGGGATCATGGCTTGCTTATCCTTCTTGGGTCTCGGTGTTTGTAGTGATTTAGGGACCTCAATTAATATTCCGATGCTTTCTGGGCCTTCCACTTCCGCAATTTCCTGTGTGACTTCCGTGGGTGTCAACATCATTCTAGTTAGGAGGTCCTGCGTCTCCTTCAACAACGTTTCAAACACTGAACTTGCTCTCAAAGCCTCAAAGTTCGAAAGCTCCATACACACTTGATAGTGCAACATATTAGTTCTCAAAATGCCAAGTGTTTTTCGCTGGACAACCACTTGTAATTTATAGGGCCTTTTGAATTTGAATTCGAACTTCCCCCCACATTCGGTCCATTAATGCTAGATTGGTGGCATATTTTCAAGAATCTAGCCCATAAAGTGCGTCTTAAATTCCTACCGCTTGCTCCATTTGGCCTGAAACCAATCATCAAATCATGAATAGTGACTTTAACATTCACTTTCCGGCAGACCTGCGCATCAGCGTAGTTGTCTTCGTGCTGTCGTGGACCTTGTGACACTTCCCTGCTTCATGCAGTCCTAACATCGAGAAGCTCCCGGGCAGTGTAGTTTATAGTCCCGCGCCTCCTTTCAGCTGCCTGGAGCACTAAGACTATGCTTCTATCGACTAGTCAGATCACCAGGGCACCTGTGTATGACTTCAAATGACTGCCATTCACTTTTCCTGGGAAGGGATCTCCATTCGATTTTACCAACTGTACCACGTCACCATCGGTAATCTCCTTAATTACATATGGCCCCAACCAATGCATTCTGAGTTTCCCCAGAAATTTATCAAACTTACTGTCATATAATAGCACCAAGTCATTCACCTTAAATGTGTGTAGCTTAATATGCCGGTCCTGCCATGCCTTTTCACGCTACTTTTGGACCTGCTGGTGAAATCCAACCAAAAATCTCTCTTCTTCGAGCTCATCCAATTGCACGAGCCTCTCTTTCGGGGTTCGACGATCCGTCATATCTGTGAGCGCTACTATGCGCAAACTAGGCACAATGTATTCCATAGGCATCACAACTTCAACCCCGTATACCAGCCTAAAGGGTGTTTTTCCCGTTAGTTTCTTGCATGTTTTTCGATAAGCCCATAATACTGAAGGTATGCGTAGGTCCCAATCACTTCGCTGAGAATTTCATACCTTGGTCAGCGCGGTCTCCATTACTCTGTTGAATGCTTACATTGTCTTGTTAGCATGTGGATGATAAGGTGTACTCTTTTGATGGTACACCTGAAATTCCTACGTTAGTGCGCTGGTTGTCTCATTCAAAAAGTGCATACCATGATCACTCATCAAGATCTTCGGACAACCAAATCGCTTTAGTACATACTCAAATAGAAACATTGCGGTAGTCACACCCATGTAATCCTTCACTCGCTACACTTTTGCCCAATGAGTCAAGTACTATGTCGCAGTGATAATATACCTCGTGCCTGTCTTTCTTTGGGGCTGAATTGGTCCTACAAAATCTATTACCCACTTCTCAAAGGGTTGTAATGTCATTTGTGGATTCAAAGGAATTTCATCTCTCTGCAATGGCCTACCTATTCTCTGACATATGCCACACGCCTTGCAATATGCTTTTGAATCTTGAGGAAGGGTTGGCCAGCACAACCTTGCACGTAGAATCTTCTCCGCAGTTGCTCTCCCTACATAATGTCCTCCCATGGCACCCCCATGAGCATCTGCAAGGATGCTACTTCATTCAAACTCAGGTACATACCTTCACAATATCTCATCATTCCCCATCTTGTATAGATGCCCAGCAATGACAGAGAAATCTACCGCGCGCACCACTAATTCCTTCTTTTGTTGAACAAAGTATCCTTCTGGCGCATTTCCTGTTGTTAGGAAATGTATTATGTCCTCGAAATGTCCATCTACGACTTGCACAGCAAAAAGTTGTGCGTCACGTAATCCTTCCTCCAAATTAGTAGGTTCCTCCCCAGTCTCAATGTGCGATAGGTGATCTGGTCTCGCGTTCAATCGTCCAGGCTTCACAACAACTTCAAAATCATATTCTTGGAATAATAAAAGCCATTTGCAGATGCACCCCACCAACACAAGCTTATTGACCAGGTATTTTAGCGCGGAGTGATCCATATACATCTTAAAGTGGCCTGCTAGCAAGTAGTGTCAATACTTTTGGAGCACATACACCATAGCCAGTCCCTCGCGTTCAGTGGTGGAATAATTTTTCTATGCTTTGGATAATCTGTGACTTGCGAACGGGATAGGGTGGTCCAAGCCTTCTCCACCATCCCTTGTTAGCATTGCTCCCAGCACTATACATGACGCATCAACATGTATATGAAATTCTTTCTTCCAGTCCGGGAAGACTGGAAACGACGCAGTTACCATCTTTTCTTTCAATATATCTAGGCTTTTCTTGCAGCATTGTTCCAGCAGAATGAGACATCCTTCTTCAATAACTTTTCCATCGGTGTAGTGATGCATAGCCTTTGATAAAATTTCTGTATTATCTAGTATGCCCTAGAGTAATGCACAATTGTTTTGCACTCCATGGTTGTTCCAAATTCAGAATCACCGCAATCTTCACAGGGTCTACCATCAGCCCTTGTCTGCAAACCACATGTGCCAATAGGTTCCCAAAAGGAACGAAAGACAGACACTTCTTGACATTGCGTGTGATCTGGTATCTTCGACAGGTATCCAACATCAAGCGCAAGCTCACGACATGGTGCTTAACCAATCCAAATACAGTCTAGTCATCAAAATAGACCTCTAGGAACTTATGAATATATTCGTTGAATGCCGCGACAACCACGTGCAAAAAGATAGCTGGCGCATTCTTTAGTCCAAACAGCATTATAGTGTATTGAAAACAACCCCACTTAGTCGCGAAGGTTGTCTTGCTTCTATCCTCCGGCGTGATTTCGATTTGGTGGAACCCAGATAACCCATCAGTGAAGGAGTATGCTTCCTGGCTGCCTACATTGTCCAACACTTCATCTGTGAACGAAGTTAGGAAAGGATCATGCAAACAAGCGTCATTCAACTTCCTAAGATCCACGCATATCCTTATCTCATACTTCTACTTCTTCTCTTGCACCACCATTGGGCTTACCCAGTCAGACTCTTCCACAGATTCAATGATGCCAATTGCTAGCATTTTGTCGAGCTCTAAGCAAACCTTCTCCTTGTATTTTGGATTTAGACGGTAAGGGCTCTGCTTAACTGGCTTCGCGTAGGGTTTTAACGTGATCTTCATCACTCCTAGATCTTTGATTATTCCTTTCAAACCCGTAAACTTGGTGGGGAATAAGTCTTGATATTCGTAGAGTAATTCAGTGACCTTATCCACCATTGCTTCATCCCCGTAGTATCCAATTTTCGTGAATTTGGGCTCTACCTCTGTACCAATGTTCATTTGTCTAGTTTTTACTGGCGTGTTTATATCAAGGTTCTCAATTTGTAGTCCCTGAACCTCATGGTGGCCGTCTGTCTCTGGAATGTTAATCTTCCATGGATCCTCGTCCTCTTCTTTGGCAGTTACATTATAACACTCTAGCATGTGACTCAGCTGAGTAGCCCATTGAGACTGCGTCATTTCTAAAGGATCCTGTGGTATCTTAAAGATCGCTGCTTTCACCTCTTGTAGCGCTTCCTCAATACCATCAAACCCATCCTCAAAACTAAATGTCATCATGAATCCTTCACGCAGGATATCCCATTCACCTGTCCCATGGTGAAGCTCTGTTTATACATACCAATACATTGGGATAACATCTAGGGTATGACAAAATAGGTGAACCCACTTAGGTTGTGGCTTTTCTCCATAAGCTAGTGTCCACTTGGCTAGATGTGTGCGTGGATCATTCTACCCATCGTACTTGTCTGTCAGTTGCATCTTAGGCTTCCCAAATTTTGTTCCTATCATTTTCCTACATTCACACCAATCATCAAAACTTCCCTTGTGTGTACCCCACCATCTTGCAGGCATAGTCCAAGACCTGGAAGTGTTGTTTTTCTGGCACCTCTCTCTCAAATGAATCCAAAAAGATATCTACCTCATTTACTCCATCATAAGTAGGAAGATCCCTTACCTATGATGATACGCAGCACAGTGACCTAGTCATCATATTACAATTCAGTGTAGTTACTTCATGTAACCAATTCTGCCAGCGTTCTATTTTTCCATCAGAATCCAGGTCCAGGAACTCTTGCACTCCCATCTAATTTGCCGATCCAGAGTGGGATTTACCTAGTCTTGGTCTCACACTATTATCTTATATATGTAGTCTAGATCATCATCACTCTCATAGTCATGGACCCGCTTTGTATAGCGCAATCCTTCAACAGGATCGAGGGGTATTATTTCGTGTAGTGACTTCTTCTCAAAGATCATTTTTCGCTTCTTGAGATTTATTACCCCATTCATATTAGTAGCCCAGTCAATTCCCAAGAGCGCGGGGTAGGGGTTGCTGTCATCAACAATCTCTATGACTTCAAAATCTTCCAGCGTGCTCTCTCCTTCAATATCCATCGTTACTCCCTGCAGTTGCCCCATGGGTATGATTTTCTACTGGTTCACCATCCTTAGCTGAATTGAAGACCATTGCATCGCATGTCTCCCCATTCACTCCCATGTTTGTTTTGGTAGAACATTCGCATCTGACCCTAAATCCAAAATGACTTGATCCATTTCGTATTCTCTAATCTACATGGTGAGTCTCATTTCACGTCCTATCCTTGTCTTATGCTTTCCAATATTGTGGACTATGCGCGTTCACCTGGTGCAGTCCCAACACATCTGTTGATGAGCTCCTGTAACCCTTTCACAACCTTATTGTCTCACACTAACTTCATATAGGTTTCGAGGAAAGTTGTGAGCATGGGTGGGTCCATCTCCAGCTCCGGTCTATCTCTGCTTCCTCAGGTGGAGGCCTTAGGGAAGCTCTCCTTAGCTTTCATGAAGGTTTCTCGAGCGTGCTCCAAATCAAACTCAGCCTCTTTCATTGGGGCTTTGCGAACCCATGTACTATCTTCTGGCTATTTCCCCTTATCATCTCCCATCATGATTCCACTTCGGAGCACTATATTTACATTCGAATCTTCCTCGCGCGGCTCGGACCTCATCATCTGTAGGTTCTGAGTCAGGGGAGGCAGTAGCCCTTCTTTGTCACGTATCCTGGCTGTTAGCATAGGACAATATTTTGTTTCATGACCAAACAACGTTCAATACATGCACAACAAGCACGTTGGATTAGTGCAATCACAGGCATCGTGTCCTGGCCCTCCACAATTGTAGCAAATCAACTGTCTGTAACCTCTACTGGGTCCTCCTCTTCCTTGGCCTCGTCCACGCCCCTGAAATCCTGTCCGCGCCATCCCTGCATTCTGGTCAAGGGTCTGCGTTTCGGCCTGAATTGTATAGGCGAGAGTTCTATCCATCATCAATTCATAGCTCCTGTAAGTACGCTCATCATGTCCCATTGACCTACAAAAGTTGTGCACCACAAAGCAAGCACTGCACTAGGTCCTACTTGAGCTTCCAACGTTAAAGGCATTGGTCCTCCTCCTCTAAGGTAATTTATAAAGACCAGGCAGTGGTCTTTGTCATGACCCTTACTCTTACATTTCACGCACCATACTTCTTCGCGTATCTCTAGCCGAACCGTCCTATCCCGCTTCAAGCTTTGCATCTCAAGGCATAGATTCTTCAGCTGCATATGGATCTGCTGAACTCCTAGATTAGGATCTTGCATCAAGGTCTCATGTAGTCTCATGGCAATCTCCAAGGCCTCTACCTGGGTTGTTATCTTCTGTTACGATAATGCACTCCTTAAGTGTGGTAGTAGTGAGGCTACAAACGATTCATGATGTTGTCCATCTATCTAATTCATGTTGGCTTCACGAATCATACATTTCAGCCTTTGATCTAGTTCCGAAGGCATCTCGCCTGGTAGCATCATGATCTCTTTGAATGCTACAATTGACTGCGCTTCAGATTTAGGCCTGCTAAATTCCCTATTTAGCGATGTTTGGATGTCCGCGACTCTCACATTCTAGTTATCGTTGGAGTACTTAATATAGCAGGTCAACGCCCGATCCTGTAGAGCTCTAACCAGTTTCACTTTCTTTATATGGTCATCTGTAACACCTTGCACTTCCCATATAGCCCTTACAATGAGCCAGATTGGTCCGGATCCTCATTTCCCAAACCTTTGAACACATGAAACTTCATTGTATTTTCCATACGGAATTGTGGTGGTGGTGGAGGTGGTACAGGTGAAGTTGGAGGTGATGGTGGTGAAGATGGAGGTGGTGTGGGTGGAGGTGGTATTAGTGAAAATCCCTGTCTTATCAATTGAATAGAACTTCACAGAGAGACCTTTGTGATCCCTTCTTCATCTCCTTGTGGAGGTGAAATCAAGGGGCTATGCTCTAGACCCTTATTTCCTTCATTTCTGTAAATTTTTCCACTTCGCATAGACCCGAACATCAAGGTAGCTGCATAACCCATTTTTCGCACAACAACATTTTAATCCAAGTATTCAGAGATTTTATATACTTACCTTGCGGTCCTTTGAGAAAGCATTTCTCTACCTTGTTATAGTTGACTGAGGTGTCGACCGCGAACTTAGTAAAAAATCCTCCTATAATGCGATCGAGCCAATGACCGATGACACACACGATCTTATCCTTCGATGCTTCCAACCTTCACACCAACTCTGGGGTCCACACAATAGGACCATCAAGCTTCCACCTTCCTTGGCTATTTGCTATCTTCGCGATCCACTCGTATAGCTCAGTAGGGAAGGACGCAAAAAAGATTTCGTAGATCTCTATATATAGGTAGCTGTCTAGCAACTATTCTTTTCACAGCTGCAGGTTTCTGTTCTCCTGCATCGTGAACTCGTGAATTCTTCTGTCCAACTAGCCTTCGATTTCTTTCTTAGTTGGATTCTAGTGATACAACATCACACATCTCTTATGCAGATTCCGGTCCCAACAACTTAACCATTTGTTGGCTTATGGGGGCCTAACCCTGGTTCAGTGGTAATTAGGCAAACAAATCCCTACACTACTGGCCCTTTCGGCATCAGTCCACGGAGCACGGATTGAAGTCTCACCTGAAGCAGTATGGGGAGATGCTGGAACCAAGTCTCCACACACTTGGGATGGATGTGATGTTGGTTTATTACAACTATACCTACCTTTGCACAGGTTTCTTATCCCTCTATTCTACCCTTTAGTACCTTCGCGAAATGTTACAATCGGTTTCCACGTAGCCCTAACCAGAGGTTGATACGCTTTTGTGTTGCTAGGGCAACGAAAAGTGATATTTCCCCAAACTACACTAAGTATCTTACTTATCTTATTAATAGATCTTAGTTAGCTTCGCGTAAAAAGATGTTCTTACTTGCATTCACTTAATCAACACAGTTATACACATTCGCACATAATATAAGCATTTGAAGTGAAATTGATACCCAATATAACAGATGCATAAACAGGAAATAAAGATAGAGAAATTATAGAATACTTATTTTTATTGATAATTACAAACTATTACAGACTTGACTTGCCCTACGCACTCAATTGCAGGGGTCCACACTCTCATCTGCGGAATACTAGGCCTCTGCTTACTCAGCTGCAGAGCCTCTAGCTACGCTATGACCCAAACTTAGACTTCTACTCCAAAGATATGACTCAATTCTTCGTCATTGATATCATGCCTTTAACTACTTAGAGCTTAGCTCTATTTATACAATCCCATGGTCTGCGGACCATAGGTAGATCTTTTACAAACGACATTGTATTATCAAAATAAGGGCGGAAAACCCTACGACTCTTTAACAACTACGCACTCCGTGACCACAAAATGCGGAATCTTTACATTGTGATTACAAAAATTGGACCAAAAAATGGGCATTAAGCCCAAAACTGCCCTTGGGGGATCCCGCACTGAACACTTGGCTAGATTTTATTATGCTTAAGATTGATGTTGCATACTTTCACTCTGATATGATATTCTCTTCTGGTATCATCAATATATTATTTATCGTAGAAACAAATAATGGTAGATACACCTTTATAAGTCTTTGGGTGCATGAGGTCTTCGGTTTAGTCCACCATACCTCGAATTGTGATAGGGGGACCAAACATGACTTTAATATAACATTTCTTAAGGATCATGGCCAGTTTGTTTTTCTTCCCTTTTATGTACAAAAGGGTCATTTGTGTCCCATCCTCATCATTGTGTTGTTTAGGGTAAGATATGGTTTCTTTGTAACCACTTGATGGAAGGTCTTTTCATCATACACATTACTTCAAAAAAACCCTTTTTAGATTTCCCAATTTTTGCTCCACATGACACTTGTTGTATATTCCAATGGACTAAGTTGTAAGAGTATTAATAATCCCTACTTTTTGCGTGTCACGGTGATGGGATTCAACATGTAATTATCTATTAGTGTGATTTTTCTTCCCATAAACTTGTTCATCCAGAGAGCCAATCTCATTCTTAGTGATAAGGACAATTAGACATGGTACACTTTTTCTCTTCACGACCTCCATTGTGAATTTTATGTTATCATTCTAATTATTGAATTTCATATTATATTATATTGTTTTCATAGTCTATTGTATTCACAATCATAATTTCATACCCTTTATTGGCCTAAAGGATCATGATATCATTATTCTATCTTAGTCCTTTTAACATGACTTTCTCACCCTTATTATATTTCTTCTCAAAGGTCTAGCCCTTCTTATGGACATAATGCGTTATTGTCTTATGTCTTCAACGGTTTGAACGAGAATACTTTTAATGATGGGTTCAGTTTTGCATATCTAAAATTCAGATGGATTTTAGTGGGTGCAACATCAGAGTTAATTCCATAACTAAGAACCCAGTTTGTGGCTGCATCAAAGGGTTGGTTGAAGAGGTTAATAAGAGTGAATTTATCTATGCCTCTCATGTGCTCAAGGCCATGTTGACCATTAAGACGTTTAACAAAATTTCTACTTTTTTCTTTGTGAATTTTGTTCTTATAGCCTGACATATGCACATGATTATTCAATCAATATTCAATAAGAGATCAAAATAGACCATATTTTCTAGCCTTAAATGTAGCGCACATGCTTTCTCAAATTGAGAATTTATTTCTCTCCTCATGTGTTTATGTTCTAGTCGTACAAGGATTACATTGACGTTATTAAATATTTTATTCTATCAAGAGGGGAGTTGGTGTTTTAACACAACAAAATATAGTATAATTTTAGCATCCCTACACCATTTTAAGAATGATTTAATGTCTTTTTTTTCTTGATATGTGCTAACCTGAGATCCCGGGAATTTCCAGTGAGATTGATATGTTTTTATACTGACAAAAGTGCAGGATTTTGTGCCTGTCCACTTAGCCACTTCATCGCCATCAAAGAATCACTGAAAATATGTAGATAATTTATACCTCTATATGTATAACTTTTTATTTATTTGATTTGTTATGTATAGAATTCTGGCTGTAGTGCATGAATTAATTGCCAAATCTTCGTACTTCAATAAAAATAAAGGTTCCCAATCTCTCAAGAAGGAACTTTTTGATATTTGTAGGGATTTTTTTTGATGAAATATTGTGAACAAACATGTTGAGTTTGTGAATAAGTACAAACGGGACTTCGAACGTGATCTTGATCCTGACAATACATCAACATTTCCACCTACGCTATATGATTTGATTAACCATTTAATACTTTGGAAGAATGTTCTACAAATTGATATCTAAGACAAATTTCCTGTTGCCTTCAAACTGGAGGAAGAATGCAGGGAAATGTGTGACTTTCATGCGGTTGATCTGGAAGTTCTGGGACAGTACTTTGCAGATCAGGTATGATTATTTTTAAGCATATTCAACTACTGACACTCTATGCCTGAGCATTTGTGGAATATGAGGGAAACATTCTTGTTTTCCATTTACATACAAGAATTCAGATTTTGAATTGTCTTGTACACATTTATTGAAGGTTCTAGAAATTAACATGAATTTATTAAATCAAACATTGAAAAATATAGGAAAATGAATACCAAGACATGTTTAAGTTGTTATATTTTCTTGCAGTTTCAAGAGGCTTATTAAATTACTTTGAAAATTTTATTTTCATGACAGTTTGTGAGAACGTTCATTTATATTGAAACTAATCTTATGTGTGTATAGCATTCATGAGGATGGGACGATGACTTCTAAATCACCTTTATTGGTATCTTGCAGGGGATTGCACCTGGCCATAGAGTGAAATTGGATAGATTTGGGGTTGATTTTCCCATAGTGCGCAGACATGGTAGCAGCGTCCATCAATTGACAATAGTTGGTTCTGATGGTTCAGAACAACATTTTCTTATACAGACTTTACTAAGTCCTAGTTCCACAAGTGATGAACAAATAATACAACTGTTTCGTGTCTTAAACAAGTTGTTTGAAAAACACAAGGAGTCAAGATGCATGCATCTTGCCTTTCACACTCCAATCATTGTACCAGTTCAGCCACAGGTGCATTTGTATTCTTACCACTCAAAATGGATTGGTCAACAATTGGTGCTAATTTTTTGACATATGTTTAGTTTTATTTAACTTTTGTGATGTCCTTATGATGCATAGGAATAAATTCTAGTATACATGTTTCTAGTAGAAGAATGAAATTAAGATTGATTTCTTATAGTTCATCATATTGCATCATCCAAACAAATTTCAAGTTTACAAATATAGATGAACTTAATTTTATTTCTTAGTTCATTAACATGGATAACAACTGAATCCATGTGTCTAATTTGGTTCTATGTTACTCATCCTTATAGAAAAGTTAGTTATGTATTATAATTCTTGTTGTTTAACTACATAATTAGGTGAATGGAAATTAATGTTTAATAGTAATGATTTAGTGACCTAATGAAAAAATTAGTAGATGGATATTTACTTGTACTATTCTCTTGAAATGTCATTGCTTCAAGTATGTGAAAGGAATTTTTCATAAGCATGAACCATTTTGAGCTGACAAGATTTTCTATAATGGTTTTGAAGGAAGCTTTATCTTTGGATTAGATATTTACCTGACACCATTGGCTCACCATGTAATGTTGTACTTTTTTACTTGATATGGGCACATAATGAAAGAAGGAATTTGGAAAGGTAGCCCACTTAACATTCCACAATTATATTACCAAATTAATACAAAAAATCAGATATAGATCTTCATTGTTATAAAACCAACCAAAAAAGATCATCTTCTTATAAATAATGTTTCTCACTTGAGAAACACTAGAAATAATTGAGTGCTAAATTTTACTAAAAATAGACAAAACATAAATTATCTGTGAAAGGGATAATTTGCTTATCCCTACATTTTCCTTGGGGTGGGAAATTTACTCAAAGGGAAAGCTCCCTTTCAAACCAAGTATATAATAATCTAATTGGATCCAATAGTTCTAGACTTAGTATGGAGCGATGCTTCTTTTGGAAGTAGAGTCAGAATTTTTTTTGATGTTCAAGTGCTTAAATTCTAACTCAACAACTTAAAACTACCAATTTCTAGCCAAATTTTGAGCAAAATTGACCCGAAAAGGCCAAAAAATCACCTCGTTAGACTGATACAAATCAAATTATTGTAGTTACATTGTGATTTGATGGCCTAATATTGATAGAGAGCCACATGAAGTTTTTCAACAACCAAAAATCAAATGTTATTTTGGTTTGAGATGAAGGATCTAGGTGAGTTGCATTATTACTATGACATTCTAATGACTAGAGATATGCATAATTAGAAGTATCAAATCATTTTCCTAAAACAATTTTGAATGAAGGACAACAAGCCTATATCAAATTTTGTCAACCAAAACTGAAAATTTTCCAATGAGATGGAGCTGAAAACTATTGAGAAGGTGGCCCATATTGTTAAATTTCTTATTAGGGTGCAATGGAAAGGCCAATGCATACCATGGCTTTCATAAGGCCATATATTGTCGTGCAATGGAAGGAAGGGTTTAGTAGGTTCCTTTCAAATCCTAGCTTGAATCATTGGTCAACAATGAGAAATATATTCTCATGCCTGCAAGGCACTAAGGGATTGGGTTTTAGCTATAGAGTAATTGGAGGGCTAGGAAATGAGGGAAGAAACTATAATGATGTTGATTGGGTTACAGACATTGATGGAAGAAAGTTGATGACATATTATGTCTTTAATCTTTGTGGGGGGGAATCAATTGGTGTAGAAGACAATACTCTGTTGCTTGACCAAGTCTAGAGGCTAAGTAAATGGCCTTGTACCAAGTTAAGAAGGAAGGGAAGCAACTCCAGAAATAGGTCCATTGATGGATTTCTTTTATAATATTTTATTCATAGTGTTGTACATATTCCATTAATTGTAACACACAAAATTAGGCATTGTTAGTATGGTGCATTTTTTATCCTTGCTTGTAACAGATTATGAAAGCAGACCAACAATTTCACAGATTCCAAACTCACAACATATTTCGAGGGGATGCTTATTATGGAACCAACTCACGAAAAGATATAAAAGAAATATCAACGCCTTAGAAATTAGCCTCTTCGAGGGGTCAACCTCCTTTACATTACACAAATGAACAATTCTTGGATGATACAAATGACAAGGCCTCCTTTCTATATATAGGAGTCTAAGGGGTCATAGTATAATGAAAGCCGACAGAACAATAATAATTAAGGGCACAATAATAACAATATGGGGACTACATGGGCACAACAATATAATAAAGGGGTTGTGCTAATAAAAATAAGGGGTTACACTAGTAGTATAGGGACCTAACATGCCCCTCTCCTTCAAAAAGTGTTGTCCTCAACGCTTGAGTAGCTCTTGATGCTTATGTATAAAATTATCATCCTTCCATGTGGAATCTTCAGCAATTAAGTTTTTCCACTTGATGAGATACTCTGAAATTGATCGATTTCGTAGTTGTCAACTTCTCGGTTCTGTGAATGCTTCAGGTTCCAATATGATTTTTCCTTCCTTGTCAAGTTCTCACAATATTGTTGGAACTGGGACCTTCGAAAACTTTTGAATGAGTTCCCACCCTGCTTTGCCATTCTTCCATTCATCCCTTCCTTTTCTTATCAAATTTGGTTGGATAATTATACCAACCTCTACCATTTCTGCAACCATATGTTCAATTTCACTCCTTTGGGCATATCGATATCTATAAGGCATGATGTTTAGAGGAACACCTCCTGGAATCAAATGAATAGGATGATCATGATCACGAATACATGGGACACCTTTGGGAGTCTCAAATACCTTGGAATGATCATCTAAGACTTTTTGGAGATCTTGAGAAATAGATGATTTCGACATGGGAACCATTAGTGAACATAATTGTGCAATTACGCCTCGTTGTTCTTTCTTTAGAAACTTTGTCATTTTGTTAGAGCTGATTATCTTTCCTAGTTTCCCTGTGATACCCCTTAATTCAACTTCCTTTCCTTCTGAAGAAAATTTCATGAAAAGTTCTTGAAAATTAAAAGCTATTGTACCCAAGGATTGTAGCCATTAGATTCCTAGTACAACATCAGTACCACCCATTGGAACAGAAAGCATTGGGCTATTCAATACGTATTCTCCCATGGATAGCTTGGTATTATGGCACTTTCCAGGCAATTTATGGTTGCTCCACTTACAACTGTCACTTAACACTCTGGTGCTGGATATAGGAATCAATTCAATTCCTTGGCTATCTTACAATGAATAGAATTATGGGTACTACCCGAATCAATCAACACTATTACCTTTTTCTTCTTGATATGTCCTTCTATCTTTATAGTTTGAGGAGTGGTAATTCTGACCAATGCATTACAAGATATGGTCGAATTCATTTCTTCTTTCTCTGGGGTTGGTTCCTGGTGAGTATCTTTTTCTTTTGATGTTTCTTGATACTTTTCTTCCTAATATTTCACTGCTTGAACCTTCTTCTTCTTGATATTTCTTTCTATCTTGAGAGTTTAAGGAGTGTTAATTCCTGGCATTGCAATACAATATATGGTTGGCTTCATTTTTTCTTTCTCTAGGGTTGGTTCCCGGTGTATATCCTCTTCTTTTGACATTTCTTGATCCTTTTCATCACTATGAGGCCTTTCTTGTAGCAGCTTTGTCCCACCTTCCTTCAAACCTTCCATGTCTTTCTTCAAATCTTCCATGCCTTTCTTCCAATATGCTTTCATACCCTTGATATCAGCTTCCATGGCATAGATAAAACTATTTATCTTTTTCTTCTCTAGAATATCATTTACCCTTATATTCAATTTTTCAAAGTCCTCAACGTGCTATGCCATTGAACCCTTTTGTTTGAGATTTATCAATTGGCTAAATAAGGTGTTTCTCTTGGTGTCCTCATAATGTGCTATCATTTCCTTCGTGAAAATTGACCACGTGACAAGTGGTTTACAAGAACAAGGTCCTTTATACCATAAAAATTGATTCAGTTCTGAATAATTAGATGTAATACGTACCTTTTGTAACAGTGGTACACCATGTAGAATAAAATATTTCCCAATCTATAGTATCCAATTTACTAGGTCCTTTCCATCAAACTTCCTCATCTTGCTTTTTCTTGATTTTAGGAGCTCGATCTTGAAACAATTGTAACTCTGTAATTTAGGATCTTTAAGTTCTGAAATTTTGGCCTGTAATATCACTTTGATTCCTCTTTCTAACTCTGCAAGTCTGATCACAATTGGATTCCCGAAGAGATATTTATTCCCAATCTCCCGCGATGACCTAATTATAGACTAATTCAGTAGAGTGAACTTGTATGATGTGCCATGTGTCATTGTTTCAAACTTAGGTTATGAAATTATACCCAAACAAGGCACTGTCTGTCCTCTTTCTGTAACTCCTGACGAAATTTCAATCTGATGCTCAAAGAGAAAGTTATCACAATTTTCCCAAGGTCACCTCTTTTAGATGTAATTCGGGAGTCTGCAAAATCCATAACTTCCTCAGATCATATATCCGAAAATATAGCGAGACAAGATCTGAAATTCAAACCTGAGGTTCAGACTGATTACTTCTCAAATGGGTTTTCATTTTAGCTTCTGAAACTTTGTAGCGAAAACATTATAGCGAAAATTCCATGATGAATTGTTTTAGATGAAATTCTGGAGCTTGCAAAAACCATAACTTCCTTAGATCATATCTCCGAAAATATAGCAAGACAAGATCTGAAATTCAGACCCGAAGTTCAGCATAATTTCGTCTCAAATGGTTTTTTTTCGCTTCTGAAATGTTGCAGAAACAAAGTTATAATGAAAATGCCACGATTACCTGTTTGTTGAAGTGGAACCCTAGAATCCAAAGCTCTGATACCAAATGTTATGAAACCAGCTCACAAAAAGATAGAAAAGAAAGATCAACTCCTTAGAAATCAGCCTCTTCGAGGGGGCAACCTCCTTTACATTACACAAATGAAAAATTCTTGGATGATACAAATGAAAAGACCTCCTTTCTATATATAGGAGTCTAAGGGGTCATAATATAATCATAGCTGACATAACAATAATAATGTAAGGGCACAATAATAATAACATGGGGACTACATGGGCACAACAATATAATAAGGGGATTTTACTAATAACAATAAGGGGTTACACTAGTAGTATAGGGACCTAACAATGCTCTTCCTTTACAATTACATTCTTTGTTATAGGTTGTACCATTTCCTTCCTTGTAAGATGGTCTACAAGTTTTTCTAGGGGATGCTCTTCCTTTACATTTATATCATTTTTATAGAGTGTACCATTTCTTTCCTTGTAAGATGGTCTACAAGTTATTATATGGGATGCTCTTCCTTATGTTTATAATCTTCATTATAGACTACCATTTTTTGCCACATTTCATTACCAAGTTTTTTGTATCATTTTATCTTAAGAAAACTCACAAGTTTATCCCTGGAAATTGTCTAGAGACTTATTCTGCTCTCTAGGTTGTGTAGGGAAAGGTCACCCTTGCAAATGAGATTGTTTTGGAGGTGGTAATAACCGGATGAATGGATTTTTTTGTCTCTCAGGTGCCAGTCACCTGATGTTTTACCTTTCTATTGTAAGCTACTTGATTAGCACAGGGTTACAAGTTCCTTGTGCCAAGTTCCTTCCTTGTTAATGTTGATGGCCTAAAAACTAGGTCTGTGTGGGGGCATCCATCTCCTGGTATGATGCCTTATTCCTTCCTGATGAGAATGATTACTTTTCTCTCAAGACTTGACAATCTATGTGACATTGGGTGTTGATTCATACCCTTGCTCTATAGCAGGCCCTAAAGGGTGGCTAGGATTTATAGATACTCTAATTACTAGATATCACTCTCATTAGGGCTCAAAGCCTCAAACCCTAGTCCTTTTTCTTGTTAACAGTTATCTAGGAGATATACATTAGCGTACCATACTTTTATAAGGTTGTAATGATTTTTGTTTTCTGCGAACCTTGAGAAGCGACCACTACTTGATGTAGTGTAGGTGGGGGATGAGCCCAAAGATAAAGGAACTTCACACACATATTGAGTAGGAATACAAAGTGTAGATTCATATGAAAATGATACTCTCTTGCACCATTCTTCTTTATTAAGCCCAAGGTCATCTTTTACAGATTCAGAACTCAATTGTCCCTACACCCTTGAGGTCTCAAGGTCAACATATCTACAAGACTATTCTTTACAATCCCAAGGCTCACATACATGTGCCCCTACCTTATTTTTAATTCTATCCACCTCCAATGCCAGTCTAGTATACTAAATAGCAATAATCCAACTCTAAATTTTACTAAAACAATGAGCTCCTGTCTAAGGGAAGTGACAACTCGTACCTTCTGCAATCTTTTGGAATCCAATTTCATTACATTAAATTCAATATATCCTCAGATAAATAATGTCATATATGTCGGATCTTAAATCAAATGGTATATTTGTTATTCCAATAAAAAGATTGTAACTTTGTAAAAGTAAAAAGTATTCACATTTTGTGAGTGCTACTAGGCACATATACAATCAAGAAAAAAATAACTCCTAATCTAAATTCTATCTGAAATATCTTACTATCTATTACACACAAAAATGTGTTTCTTCCTATTATAGGGTCCTGAAAATTTTCAGGGAATCAAAACAATGACAATCATAACTAACATAAAGTATGTCTACCACAGTTTCAGGGAGATAGAAATAAAAACATCATATAGAGAACATATTCAAATAATAAAAACAATAACAAAAAATAGGAGAGATATTAAGGCGAGATGAGAAAATGTTTGGGTGTTTTTGGATGATCCCCTTCCTCCATATCTTCTGCGAGCTCCAAGACTTCTGAAACTTCAATATATTACTTTAAAAGACTACCAGCCAACACATCATGTTCTCTGTAAACATGTGTGCGAGAGATATACCAATTAGAAGACTAATCTGTTCTAGGACTGGCTGAAGAGATATATTATGCATCTCTACATCGCATTTGATCGAATCAATGGTCAACTCCAAATCTCCAAATAATTGAAGACAATCCATCCTTTCTCCACTGCAATTCTCAGCAGTGCAACCAATGTCCTATGCTCTGCCCACTTATTAGAGCCCTTTCCATGACCTATTTAAAGTAGAAACTATTGGTATCTTAAGAGAACAAGACACCTTCAACACCACACCTACTAGGGTTTCCTTGGTTTTCTCCATCAAAGAACCCCAAGGATTGGTTTTATCTAACCGTTCCTATTTTTTTTGGAGGATTTGAACTTTGGCTTTTGGAGACATATTGATATCATCATAAATGTATTTTTATTTTTAAATAAGACTTCTAAGGGTGAGAGAGTTCTGTGAAAAATAAATTCTAGATACTAAAAGTAATGACACAAGGGAGTGCCTTTTGATACGAACAATCATGTCTTCCATCTAATGCTTCGGTATTTATATCAAAGATGGTTTCTCCCATCTCCCTTTTCCTTCAATTAAAGTCATAAATTCATTCCAAAATTTTTTGGTGAATGGAAAGCCTTAGAAAGAAATCTCAGATACCCAAAGTAACCGCACAAGGCAGTTCCTGTTTGCAACAATAATGTCTTCCATCTAATGCTTAAGTCCTTTTATCAGAGATAGTTTCTCATCTTCCTTTACCTTCAATTAAAGTCATAAATTCATTCCAAAAAAAATTGGTCAAAGGAAAGCCTTCTAAACTTGAGGAGAGAAAATGGACTTCATGCATGAGAGAGTTAAGCATGAACATGTATGAGATCACTTCACTCAAGTTCACTTCAAATAGGGTGCAGGGCCTTACATTGTATTTTCTTTACTTCACATCATCATTTGTTAGGGAAGGTGCGTTGCATGAGCTAGGTTCCTCCTTTAAGAGGATCAAAGATCTATAAAGAGGGAAAATGGCCATGCTTTAAAATAGTTTCTAAGGAAGTAATCAACAACACTTCATCTCTATTTCTTCTTTAGAAATTATTTTATTTATATCTATATGCTTTCTAGGACATGTTATTAGATGGATCTTGTATTTCGTCTCCATGATGAAATGGGTCTCTTGAGCAATACAAATACAAAATCTGAACACGTTCTTCTTAGAGCTTCTCAACTTATGGATGCATTATCTTATGTTCTATTCAGTGGTGTAGATAGTCTTTTGCTTCTATTTTTTATTTTATCAATTAGTTAGAGTGCATTTTCTTCTCCTTTTTTTGTCATATTTCTCTGGTTGCTGGTTGAAATTCTCTCATATTCTTTCAACTATTAGTTTTCTTAATCCTTTGGTTTCTTAATTTCATGCCAAGGATCCATCTTTATGTGTTGATTTCTTATATAAAATGTATAATTTTAAATGATTTTCAACACATGAGAATTAGGGATGCCCCCCTAATATAGGAAAAGAACCTTTGGGTTGATTCTTTATTAGTTATCACTTGATCTTTCCTTTTGGACGTCTTGAAATCATTGCTATCACGTGGTGCTTTTTTCAGTGATAACAGGTAGCTACTAAACACGTGTTCAAGTAATGCCATGGTACATGTTTATTTTAACTAGCTCTCTGAGGCCCTCTTATAATAACATAAAATATAGAGTGTGACCATTTAGTGAGAAGTTCAAATAGATATTATAGTCGATGGAGATTTAACTCAGGGAATCTATACTTTCATAGTGGAATTTCTTGATTTTGTTGAATTTGAATAATTACAAGAAACTCATGCTTCCATTTTTTGCAGCAATTCAGACATTCCAATCTTGCCCTTATGCATTTCAAGATATATATATCCATTACTTCCATGAGAAGGCATAACAAAATATCAATCGACTGTAGTTCTATTCAATGTACAAGTATCTCTTTCTAATGTCCATATATATCGTTCCATTTCATAGTTGTGGACTTTTAGAGATTTTTTTCTAGAAAGTACCAAGATTATTTTGTGGGTGTTGATGTGAATGATTTCTCTCATTTTCTAATTTTTTTTTTTTCATCATCTTGGATATTTAATCTTTTCTTGATATGTGCCATAACTTAAGCATGTTAGCATCAATGAAATTCCTTTCAAAATATGTGAATTTAAAGTTTAAACTACATTTCTTCCACTTATGCTGGGTTTTTCCTAGACATTGCACCACAATTTAGAAAAACCAAGACAAAGCTAATATTTATGTTTCTTGGAAAAGAAGATGTGGACCCATAAAAAAAGGCAACATATGGTTCCCTCGTAAAAAAATTAACATTTGTGAAGACATTTGCTGCTGGAATCATGGTTCCAAAGGACTACATTTGGCCTGTCGATACAAACTTATATTTGCAAGCACCTACAAGTATTGTACAAGATGCACACTCTGCAGGGCTGGAAATATTTGCTGCTAATTTTTCCAATGATGAATATGGCATGAGATACAATTATAGCTATGATCCAATAAGGGAATATCTTTAGTTTGTGGACAACAATAATTTCACAGTTGATGGCATCCTAATGGATTTATCTGTAACAACATCAAAGGCTATAGGTATGGCTTTCTTTAAACTTAACCTCCACCAATTTGTCCAATCCTTTATCCATGCAGGTCTATAATTCTTCTTATTTCTTTCAAGGCCAGAATGTTTTTATAACAATAAGTATATATCTCTTTTTGAATATATTTATTTGTTGATCAAGATTCTTAGAATTATAAACTAATTTAATTTTTGTGGATTAATGACAATATGGCTTGTTATGCACAGATAAATGTCAGTATATCCTCCAAAGCAGGTGCACAGTTAACTTCATATTCTGCTTGCTTGTTAGTCATTTTTACCTATGCTTTTTAGCGCTCTCATATAGTTTATGTTGGAAATATTGAAAATCTGGAGTACTGTACATGCACTACTAATAGTAACTATGATTCAACTGGTGGTTATAGGAAAACCATTAATAATTTCTCACAATGGAGCTAGCGGTGACTACCCTGGTTGTATGGATATTGCCTATCAGGCTGCAATAAGAGATGGAGTTGACTACATTGATTGTGTTGTCCAAATAACAAAAAATGGTGTTCTTATCTATAGGGAATCAATAAACTTTATGATAGGAACAAATATCTTATCAAATTCAGTGTTTTATCCATCTTTCCTAACAACAATACCAGACATCAACAAAATGGTGTCAGATACCCCAAATAACAAGCCAAGCATCTTCACATTTGATCTCACATGGAATGAAATTCAAAGCTTGACACGTAAGTCTGATCCAAGCTGGCTGAATCAGTGAAAATAATAGAAAATCTCTTCCTAGCTCACCATTTAATTTCCAAACTTTCAAAAGCGTAATCATTTGAATTGTTCCTCAAATGATTGTACATTGTTAACTTCTCCCTCTTTTTATCAATAATAATTGAGAACTTTAGCTCTGTTAAATATAACAGGTTTATGGAGTTAAAATATTGCACAGTAGACATTATTCATTTTTTTGTGATTCTAGAGGGAAACCAATGTAGTATTATGATATGAATTACTTGGACTGTGCAGCATTTACAACCCCTTTAATATAGATGGCTATAATCTTTTAGGGATTCCTACAGAAGCTAATGTGGGGAAATACATGAACCTGTCTACCTTTTGGAATTTGCACAGAGTCAAGGAAATGTTCGTGCCATCATCAACATAGAGGTACAATTCTTCGATCTCATTAGTAATTTGAGGAGTTACATCTAAAATAATTCATGAAATAAAAGTAAACGGTATATACTATAAATTATATCTTCTTTCTTGTTTTTTTTCCATAGAATGCATGAGCTATAGCATTGGCAACGAACCTTAGTATCGTAGAGGCCACTATTTCAGCTCTAAACATGAGTAGTTACAACAACATGACTAACATGATCATGATATAATGTAAGTTCAAGCAACTTAGAAAATTTAAACTGGTTTATGTTGCGGACAAAACTCATATCAACGTTCAAGATTCTACCATTGAGGAGATAAAACCATTTCTCATCCTATAATATTCAGGAGGAATGTGATATGTTGGCTTCTTAGTCATTTCTTATAAGGGTCATGGATATTGTCAAGTGAATGCGCCTTTACAATATGTCAGTTTTCATCTTTCTCAAAAATGAATTTGCCTTGCTAGTGTCACTACTATACAAGAGAGGTGCTTGATATGTTTAATTAAGATTATCCTATTATGCATTTTTTAATGAATGTGTATATGTGCAATTTCAAGAAATGTCATAACTCACATACCTTTTCAAAGGGTGCTAGCTCAATGGAAGAGCATGTGCCTTATAAGAAAGAGGTTGGTGGTAACATGAATTAATCAATGTGATTGTAGTTTATTTATAACTAAATGCATTTTATATTGATTTATTTCAATGACGATATGACATATTTTTCTGGATTCATTTTTTTATATTGTGAGACAATATGTCTTTAATTCCAACTATTGTCTCTAGAGAGACAAAAATAAAATTGTTTCGTACGAGACTAATACTTGTGTTATATATTGTCTAAATTTGAGACACCAACTTAAAAAAAATATTTAAGATAATACACAAGTTTTTTTTGTCTCATATTATGACAATTTATCAAAAAATTGTCTCAATTATTGTCTTAAAACCTCATTTACTTTGTAATGACAAGATCATCTCAATCCAAGAAACAATCATGCAGCTTCTCCCCCAAAAAATCTCATATTCAGTTTGGAAATTCTAACCATCCAAATAATAACATTGGTTCTCATTTCAATAGAGGTGGCCATAGCCCGCAAATTTATGGAAGTAAGCCAGCTATGCCAACCTTTTTGGATGTTTCTTCATGGGAGCAAGAATCTTGTTCACCTACCAGCTATGTCAACATTTTTGGATGTTTCTCCATGGGAGCAAGAATCTTGCTCACCTTCCAGCTATGCCAATATTTTTGGATGTTTCTCCATGGGAGCAAGAATCTTGCTGACCCATGGCAGAAACAGAAACAGATGTTTCTCCATGGGAACAAGAATCTTGCTGCCCCATGGCAGAAACAGAAACAGTGACAAGTTGGATGCTCAATTTCGCATCCTTTCCAAATATCAGAGTGCTCGATTTTGACTTCGAATCTTTAATTGGCAATAGACAGACAGAAAAGCTCGTGGGTGTTGATGGAGCGAGCTGTGAAATTAACGATACGGGACCTCGTCCGAGGCCCACAATCGGTGATCTGTATCTTCATTGACTTTCTAGAAGAATGAGATGGCCATTTAAGTTATTGTGACTCATCTTACGTAGTGACTTTCTAAAACAATTACTGTGACTCGTTTCCCCAGAATTATTATAAACAGGAGATGGAGAGCCTCGTTTCCCTCACATATTAGGCCCTGCTGAGTCCAACATAGAATCTCAATCATTGCGCCTTAATCTATTTATGCCGTTGTCTACTGGTCACACGCATGCTCATAATTGTGTTTTTCGAATTTGCTTACAACTGGGGAGAGATGCTCAAATTTTGTTTTTTCCTAAGGGGTTGCGTTGAATTTGTATACGATTTTTTCTCATGGGTTGGGTTGAATTTGTTTAGGTTTTGGTAAAAATTCAGCGAATTTACAAATTTGAGTGGTAAACGCTATTTAATATTTAGAAATTTATTGTTTTGAGTCGTAAACGCTCTTTAATATATAGAAATTATATATATATATATATATTTTGGTAAAAATTCAGCGAATTTACAAATTTGAGTGGTAAACGCTATTTAATATTTAGAAATTTATTGTTTTGAGTCGTAAACGCTCTTTAATATATATATATATATATATAAACAGGAAAAGATGGTCTGTTTTGAATTATATTAAAACAATACATATTTATAATAATCTGAACATCACTATAGTTTTAATAATGTATCCATCATCTAACTGATCAGGAAATTATATATTGCATATATCGGCTTCTGCCATATACTAAATCAGGCAACAGAATATACACTCCTAACCAGAGCATCTGCTATTTCCTAAATATTTCTCAGATTCTCAGTATGAAAACTAGAGAACATTAATACACATCTTTTCTAGGACTTGTTCCACATACAGCAATTTATATTATATAATGATCTATAGCTAGTATTTCTTATACAAGACCATGTGTGTATATAAATATATAAACACATTTCTAATATTTATTTTATCTAATTAAAACCAGAATTAAACCTCTAATAATCAGTGACAAAACATTTGTTTCACCGAATCAAAACCAAAAATTCTAAAACCTCTAAGAGTTAGACACACTCAGAATTATCTTTCGAGTAATTCCCTTTTTGGAAAAATCCGCTGTTCTATTCTCTCCGTTGTACACTATGGAGTAATTTCATTTCTGCACATTTCACTGTTGTCTTTCAAAATTTTAACGTTTTAGATAGGAACGTGAATCAAAATCGTTCAAATAAAGGGTAATGATAAAGCTTTATTTTAAAATGTTTTTATTAAATTAAATCTACGATGAATATAATATTTATATTTTAATTAGTTAAGGTTATTGTTTTAAAGTTAATTGATTAAAATATTGAATCTTTATTATCTATTTAAAATTTATTCAGAGCTAAATTAAAATTTTGGAAATTTATTTCATTTTAAATAATTTATTAGAATAATCAATATATGATATGAAATTAAATAATAAAAAATTGCACATTAAAATTTTGATATATCTACATATAATAAATTTAGATTAGTTTTAAAGTTATATTTGTATCAATATCTATAAATGGTGTTGTCTAATGCGGTATGAATGACAAAATCTGATAGTATGAGTGTGTGAATATTTTTTGATGGTGGAAATGGATTCAACACTATCAAAAACCATTTGGGCACCCAAAATCTTGAAACTTACAGCTGTCACACTCCCCAATACATTACACCATAAAGTAGATAACAAGAGATACTTACTATGAATTACATCACCATAATTTCATGCATCATCCAAACATTTGTTTCTAAGTCATAAGCATATTTACTATCTCTATCAGAAATTAAAATACATTGTTTAGCGATTAAAAATATAGGCTATGTGAACAAAGCATACACCATTAGATGAAATGAAGGTTGGTATATGGTACATTATATCATATTGAAACTTTAACCTCGAGATACACAAACAATCATGGTTTATTAATTGTATGGTATATGGTTTGCCTTTAGTTCATGTATTAAGTGTTGATGACATGACAACTCTGCACTCTAGTGTACCTCCACATGGTAACTTCAATTGGCACGCAAATTACTTACCTTCGAACATGGTTAAATTTAGTGGTGTTAAGAATTCTCGAGAAGAAATATGTTCGGAACATTTGAGGCATTTGGTGCACTCCAGGTGGAATGATCCTCACTGTCCACGAGATAGGGTTTGGATCAAACAGTTCTTCCTGTGGGGAAACAGTTGATATCAATTGTCTCACTCTTGGTTCCTCCCAACTCCACCATTCTGCCTATCGAGGCTCGACTCTGCAGTAGTTTTGCTTCAACGTTATGGTTTCTATTACCTTGTTATTCCTCAAGTGAGTTACCCGTCTTGATTTGCTTCACAAATGGTTTCATTTTGTTCCTCTTTTTAATTAAAACTATTACTCACCCAACTTTCATAAAATTACACAATTATTTTGGAAGAGTTGTAGGTGGGTCCTCGGCATACGACAATGTGTTATAGACATATTTGGGCACTGCAACCCCAATCACATATGTCCATAAACCAAGGGCTTCTAAACCCCTAAAGGAACAAGGTCAGCTGATTACATCATCTCTCAGAAGTTCTCCATGAAAAACTACTCAGAACTGGTCAAAAGAGGACCATACAGACTGCTCCATGCATAGGGTGCAATGCATCTCACCTATTACACACGGGGGGTGTGATGCATACTGGAAATCCCTTCTGTAGGGTGCGATGAGCGAGAGAAGACAAATGGCGGAAGCAGTTTGCTAGGTGGGAACCCAAAGAATCTTCTAGAGACTGCTCATATGACACTTTCCTCTCTGAATTCGCCCAGGGATGAGTAAGAGATTTGAAATCTCCAAGTGGAAGCAAGAACTATCAGTGAAATGACACTAATCAAAATCCCAAAAGCTGACTCACTCTCCTGTAAACATCTATATATGGATCCCTCATCCAAGAGATCCAGAGGCTGGAATTTTGTAATTTGCAAGGAAGTGTTGTTGGTTTCTCTTTGAAGACATTGTTGGGTAATCTTGCTTTGTATAAGGTGAAGAGGGCTTTCATGCTGGGAGGATGATGTTGGATCAGACAGCTTGGTTGTAATCTTCTCTTCTACTACTTCTGTCAATAAAGCTATTTGTGTTTTCCTCCATATGCTTGTATATCTCTGAATCTTGTTTATGTATGCATTTATATGGTTAATGTACATCCGATCCTACATTATTTATGGTTATAGATCTCTATGCTTTGATGGTATTTTTCTTCCTTGGCTCTACAGGTGTTCTTTGAAGTGGGACAAGTGAGAAAGGAGTGGCAAAAGCTCTATCAAAAGAGAGAGGAAACAAGCAAGGAGATTAGCGAAAGACTGAGGTTGGTACTCTCTAATTCTCTCTCATCTATCTCTTGTAAAGGAAAAAAAAGTAACTTTAGTTTGTTTGTTTCTAAGATATCTACCCGTCTTAGTGGGACTAGCAACTCTGAATGGACACTAGTTTTCCCGATAACAAAATGGCGAATCCACTGGCGAGTGAATAGTTTGTTTGTTTTGTTACTATTGTTTGCTTTATAAACCATAGATGGAGCCTGAAGTTAAGCCAGCTAGCCTTCGAACTGCTTTTGCTATGCAACTGCAAAGTAGATCAACGCTGCTTCAGTTAATCTCTGGGTTGGTTTATAAACTAAACATCTAGCTTGAAAACAACCTAATTGCCCCGGTGGTAGCTCAAATAACCTCATTATATCATCCCCTATACTTTGTGTTTATTGACTATAATTAGCTAAGCTTAAACCCCTGAAATTAGCTGCAAACTGTGAGTGAAAGCCAAGCACAGTCTCATCCCTGGACCATCGCACTGTCTCTTCTTGGCAACCTGGAAGCATCGCACCTCTCGTGTGTTGTAGGTGAGATGCATCCCTGTTTCCTTGTGTTATAGGTGCGATGATTGACTAAGACTGTTTCTGCCTCCAGATTTTGGTTTTTTCTTCATTGTCTTCAGCTTTATTCAGTAGTTTTGTTGTCTATGATCAATATATCACTATTGAAACCATCTTCCTTTGCATTATTCAGCCTCCATCAGAAGGAATTGTGAATGTTTTTTTATGTATTTTTCATCATTTATAGTTCTCCTTTGCAAATAGTAGCTTAATCAAACTGTCGTCTTTTGATTTGAAAGTATCGCAAGTGTCGTTTTCAGTCAAGAAAAAGAGTGTCACAAAGCATTCGTCTTTTAGATAGTCAATTACACTTTTTCCATTATATTTGATTTGAATCATTAGTATTTCAAGTGTCAAAAGAAATTTTAAATTCCAATTCGCAAAGTGTCGTCTTAGGCTTTACTTTCGTTTTTTGAAAAGAAAATTGTTAGTACTGTCGCTTTGAAAGAAGATGGTTCAGATCTATATTTTGTTTTCTTTTTTTCATTCTCACATTAAGGAAACTGAAAAACAATACATGCATGTGCATTTGCATTAAGACTGCATGCTGAAATTGATTTAGGAAAAGTACATCTAGTGTGTGCTCTCTGCTCTATGTTGAAAGAATTTCATCTCTCTTTCCTTAATAGCTAGGATTTTCATTACAAAAAGAAAGTAAACAACTGTTTATCATCTTAGATTGCATATTTAGGAATTGTATATCTACATCACACCGTGAACCTTAAAGAAAAACTTCTTAAGAAAGATCAACTGTAAAATAAACTTCAATGAACATAAAAATGCTTTGGAACCTAACATACAACATTTAGAAGTCTAGACTAGAGACGTATTCCGGTGTCGTAAAGCCTGGTAACTATCGCTTTCATCGTAGGTTGGGTGATTCCTCCTCTTTGAGATGACAAGTGCCAGTACGGATTTGTGCTCCCACGTACCGTTGAGTATATATTGGGAAACCACAATAGGCTACATCCTTTATCCTTAGGAAGCCGTGTCTACCGCCTTATCGATCACAATGCATTGAACATAGCATTTAGGAAGATTGATTGCCGTACCGTAAAAAGTATTCTACAGTTTTGCAATCGGTTTGGTAATCCCTCTGTCTAGATCTCCAGAGTAGTCACTTTCATTTCTTTTTAGACTCCTTAAAAGAAAAGGTCCATCTGAGCACTTGTCACTTCAGGGTCATTAAAAATCAAAGGCAACTAGAGTCATATTTAGCTTTTTCTTGACTCTTAAAAATTGAAAAAGCAAGTTGTGTCAAAGCATCATAAAATTCATTTAACTCGGAATAACATTTTCCCCATTTTATTTTTGAGTTGATCAAGTAATCCGCAATCGTGGAAGAAAGTCAATCAAAACCCCATCGTTCGCGGAGACTACCGAGTCAACTGTCTTTGAGTCTGAAAACGAAACCATTCCAGGCCAAGCAGTCTTGTTTAACTGGATCAAAGTCTCCTGTTTTGTTTGAAACTTGTGTTTCAACATCCTCAGAAACTCCATTTACTCCAACTATTTCTGGTATCCTTGCCTCTACAAAAGAAGTTCCACAGTTACAAGAGGAAACTAGAACTGATCCTACTGTAATGGTAAACACATCTATTCCTGAACCAGTTCTATCTAGGATTGATTCGGAAAGTGTTAACCCTCCAACATCTGTCACTGTAGTGTGTGCACCTTCTTCGGCACCAGAAATATTTTACGGACCTGACGGTCTGCCTATTCCACCTAGATTGATTGCAATAGAAGATATTGTGGAGGATATTCCATCCAGTACCCCATTGCATTTTGGAACTGGGATCCACCTATATCCTTCTAATTCAGAAGATTGTCAACCTTCATCACAAGTTCCTGTAGAATCGCTAGGAAGTCTTTTGGACAGACTCAATATGCCTGAACAACCTTCGACATCTAGGACTGTGTCATCCGATACAACAATAGCAGAACCTCCTGCCACTACTCTAACAATGTTCGCTGGTATTCCATCTATCCCAACTAGCTCTCAACCGCTAGATTGAGTCCACCCAGGGATTGTTTTGACAGTATGGTCTGTTCCCATTTGTTCATCCAGAATAATATCTGGAATTTCTTATGTTGAGTCTCAACAAATTGATCCTTCACAACAGTATCAATTTGGGTAGTCCAGTCTATAAGGACCAATTTTTCCTTTGAACACTGGATTGCCACCATATGGGGGGCAGTATGCTTTTTCATTGTTCCCTCTAGGAGAACAACCATATGAGAGTTCACAACAGAATTCAGGTCAAGCTGGAATTGCATCCAGTGGTTGGGTGCCAATACTACCTCAATAACCAAGAGTTGTATATTCAATGCAACCAAATCTACCCATGTCGAATATTCCCACTACACCAGCTATTGTAACAGTGTCGCAAGTACAAGCACTGCCTGTTGTATGTCAACCTCAAGTCTCTCAGGTCGTAATACAACAGCCTCTTGTCTCAACGACTCAACCACAAACACCGATTAGTGGCTCCTTAACTAAAGCGACTCATGCTCAAACAGTACTATTACCCCTCATCTTGGTCAAACATCGAGTATTCGACAATAGCAAATGGCTTCACAACCATGGCTGGCGCAATATCAACAACCGCAATTCCAGCAAGCTTATTAAGGACCTGAGCAACAAAGCTTTGTGGGTAATGGGCAGCCATATATTCAAAATGGTCACCATCAATCATATCATAATGGTTATGCCCATCAACCTTATCAAAGTTATCAGCATCAAATGCATTATGGTGGTATGCAAAGACCCACTGCTCAGGCAATTCCATCTTATCCTAGGTATGCTTCGCCAAACCTAAATCAATAGTTTCCTTTCGTCGCAATGTTGGAATTACCAGATCTGAATCGGCTAACAAATGATCCAATTGCTTACGCCCCTTGGTGGCTGGTGATTCCTCATAAACTTCCGTCAGATATCCCTAAATTCAATGGAAATCCGGGTGAAGATCCGTCGAATCATGTGATGACCTTTCATCTGTGGTGTTCGTCCAACACTCTCAATGATGATTCAATTAGGCTTTGCCTTTTTCAGCGAATGTTAACTGGTTCGGCAGCAAAATGGTACATCGAATTGCCTAGAGCTTCATTCGATAATTTCAGTGCCCTCGCCACAACATTTTTAACCCATTTTCAGTTACCCATAAGGTATGAAACAGGAACGAATCTTCTTACCAATTTTAAGTAGACGACAACCACTCACATATCTGATCATATTCATGAGTGGCGATATCGTTGCCGAATGGTAAAAACATATGTCCCTGATCAGCTGCTAGCTGAATGGTTTATTAAGTCATTGTTACCTTCTATTACAGAAGATGTGGCTAAGGGGGGCGGGGGGGTTGTCACTGAAGAGCAAGTCATTGCTCATGCACAATATCTAGACTTGAATTATACTTAGTCTGGCAAGCTCTACGAAAAATCCCCGATGCTCCTAGACCAGAGTTTTCCGTTCCTCCTACTCCTAAATCAAACAAAGGCTCTCATGCCGGCGATGGCGTGATAGGAAAAACCAACACGAAGACCGCGAAGGCTACATCTAAGAAGGCCCATACGGTTTCTGGTCAAAATGCAAATGAAGAACTTCTTGCCTCGGAGGTTAATGCTCTGTCGACCGACAAAAGCAAAGAACTGAAGCAACCAGGGGGCAAAAAAAAAGGGAAAAGCAAAAAGAAGAAACAGGATGATTCGTCTCCTTTAAAATATTCTGCAAACCCTTCTGGGCAAAAGAAACCTCATCAACCATGTCTCATATGCGATGAGGACCATTGGATGAGAGATTGTCCATATAAAGCTAAAGTTAAGAAAATATTTAAGAATTCAAGAACTTCAGCGGTATTGACTGACCCGTTTCCAAACCCAGAAACCAATTTGGTTACTAGCGACAATGCTTCCCCATCCCAAGTGGTTATGTTGTCCATTTCAAAACAGCAAAATGATGCTTTGATATCGACAAGGAACAAAGATTACGGGAATCCATAGCTATTGAACAACAAGGCTGCCGGTCAACCTAGTAGTTTGACAACAACTTCAACTGAAGTTGTGCCACCCATCATTCCTGAGCTAACAATAAAGCCGCCAAAAGGAGTAGTACACAAATCGACATTTAATCCTCGTGCCCGAGTAGCATAGAATTATGATATAGTAGAGGAACTGGCCAATCGCCGTCCGCTATGTTGACACTTGAATTACTGCAAAATTTCCCCTCCCAAAAGCAGGCTCTATTATCAGTGATAGGTGGGATTGACCTAGTGGATTCCAATCTAGTGGCCTTTAATCATAAAGGATTTGAACCTTAGTTACCAGCTCAACTCGCTTTCCTCATCCAAGTGAAAGCCCTCAACAAAATTGTTCATTGAACAATTATTGATGAAGGGGCATCTACCCGCATTATGTCAATGAGTTGCTGGAAAACTTTAGGATCACAACCCTTGTCAAGATCATCAACGACATTAAAATCATTTGATGGACGAACATACACACCGTACGAGATTTTAAGTAACTTACAAGTTAAACTGGGGGGAAAAACAGTAAAAATTGACGTTGAAGTTATCAATGGAAACCTCGATTACAATATCTTACTAGGAAGGCCCTGGATTTATGCCATGGTTGCTGTTGTATCAACTTACTTTAGAAAGATTGCATATCCTTTCCAAGGAGGAATTACAATCGTTGATCAACAGACCTTTCTCCCCAATAGTTCACATGTTACAGGAAGCATTCCAATGATCCATGGAAGCTCTCATTCGCTTCAAAATGTTGGAGTAGGCCTACTGAAAGACCCTACCTTGATGGGTACTTTTTCCCTACCGCCTCCAAGTAATCTGGCGGAAGTGGGAAACGTGCAATATGATATCTTCCATTCAGAAGATTTCTGAACATCTTGTTAGCATGGATCATCAACAGGTTTTGCCTCCAAGCCCAATAGAGATTTTGTAGCAATCAATTTTCTCAGCCTGGGTGGCAAACCCAAATCAACGCTCATCGAGTGTTTGGGTAGATAGGTCAAAGGAATATGGCACCTCTTCAGATCCTTGGTCACATGTACATTCTACAGACGAAGGAATTATTTAGTCAATGATGATAGGAGAGGCACCATGGGAAGATTACCACCATCGTTCCCATCTTCCGGATTACAACGAAGATTATTCCAGTGACCTTGATCATCCTTCAGTTTTTGAGTTTATATCAAATACTATAAATACAGTGGATTCAGAGAGAAATCTATCCAATATTGAAGAAACTATTGCCATAAATATCTCGATCAAACCTAATGTTGTAGAGAATATTCATGTCGGCAAATCTTGTTCTTCTCCACAAATGGAAATATATTGCGCTCTCTTTCGCAAATTCAGAGATGTCTTTGCATGGTCATATGAAGAAATGATAGGCATTGACTCAAGCATAGTTGAACACGAAATCAAGATGTATCCAGATGTCAAACTGGTATGACAACGACTTCAGCAGGTGCACCCGAAGAAAGCCGCTGCCATCAAGGCAGAAGTTGAAATTTTTTTACATCCTGGTTTCATTTACCCGGTTCCTCTAACTGATTGGGTATCGAATATTGTTCCTGTGATGAAAAAGCAAGGAACGATTAGAGTGTGTGTTGATTACAGGTATGTAAATCAAGCTTGTCCAAAGGAAAACTACCCTACACCCTTCATCGACCAGATAATTGATGAATGCGCCAGATGCGAAATCTTTTCGTTTATGGATGGATTTTTTGGGTATAATCAAATAAATATCCGCCCACAAGACCAGTTGGAGACTGCATTTATATGTCCATGGGGCACATTCGCGTACCACAAATTACCTTTCGATTTAAAGAATGCAGGGGAAAACTTTCAGAGGGCTATGAATTATGCCCTCCATGACATCAAAAACATCATTCAACCATATCTCGATGATCTTCCGGCTCATTCATGAAAACAGACTGATGATCCGCGGCATTTGAGAGCTATATTTCTACGTTGCCGACATTACAAGATACGACTCAATCCACACAAGTGTGTGTTTTGTGTCGGTTCTGGTCATTTACTTGGCTTCATGGTTTCTAAGGACGGAATTCGACTCGACCCATGTAAGGTTCAGGCAATCATCAATATGCCTCCACCTTCACATTTGCTTCAGATTCAGAAACTCCAAGGGAAAGCAAACTTTCTGAAGAGATTCATTCAAAATTACGCCGAACTTGCTAAAGGTTATACGCATCTTTTGAAAAAAGAATTACCCTTCAACTAGGATCAGGTTGCGCAAGCTTCCTTTGATGCTCTAAAGGAATCCCTAATAAAAGCATCATTAATGTACGCTCCTGATTATCAAAAAGACTTTAACTTGTATCTAGCTATAGTAGATATGACCATTGCAATGGTTTTAGTTCAAGAAGAAAATGGAATCGAACATCCTATCTATTATTTAAGCTAAAACTTAAATGATACAGAAAGAAAATACTCTTGTGTTGAAAAGCTGGCTCTTGTAGCTATTCAAGCAGTACAGAGATTTCGACACTATATCCTCTTTCGCAAAACTACCATTTTATCAGATTGCAACCCAATGAATTACATTCTGTCACATCAGTTACTTGGGGGCAAATATTCAAAATGGATAGCTATTTTGCAAGAGTTTTATTTGGAATTCGTAAAGTCCAAATCAAAGAAATCTCTAGTTTTTGCAGAGTTATTATGCGATTTCCCATCATCGTCCAACGATTCAACATCCAAAGAAACAATCGTGGATGAATATTTCTTTCTGATATCGTCAAGCGATTCGTGGTACGGAGATATAATCATCTATCTCCAAACCCAAACATACAGGCCTAATACCTCTCACTCTGAACAATGACATACTCGATACCAAGCAAAAGACTACATGATCATCGGTGATACGCTTTACCGTCGCGGTATCGATACAGTTCTGCGAAGGTGCCTCACCCATGAGGAGGTCGAAAAAGTCCTGAATGATTGTCATTTAGGCACGTGTGGGGGGCATCAATCTGGTTATGCTATGACACAAAATATTTTACAAGTAGGTTACTTCTGGCCAACAATGTTCAAAGATTGCATAACCGCAATCAGAAGTTGCCATGCTTGTCAAATCTTCGACTGCAAAACTAGAATACCACCCGCACCTTTGCAACCAGTAGTTGTTGTTGGGCCATTCGCCAAATGGGGCATAGATTTCATGACATGTAACCCCACCTTGGTTGGGGGGCATGGGTATATCATAGTCGCAGTTGACTATTTTACAAAATGGGCCGAGGCGATGCCTACATTAAACAATAGTGGCGAAACAGCTGCTCTTTTCTTTTTCAATCATGTAGTCTCTAGGTTCAGTGTTCCACAAGCAATAGTCACAGATCATGGATCGCATTTTCAAAATCACATGATGCTCGAATTGGCTACCAAACTAGGATTGTCTCACGACATTTCTACTTCATATTATCCGCAAGCTAATGGACAAGTTGAGGCCATCGACAAAGTCCTAAAGTGCATGCTGCAAAGGATGATTGGAGTCCACAAACGGAGTTGGCACCTAATCCCGTACTTAGCCTTGTGGGTGTATAGAACCTCGGTAAGAAATGCGACCAGGTTTACATCCTTTCAGCTGGTGTATGGCCTGGAAGCCGTCTTACCAATTAAATATGAGATTTCATCTCTCAAGCTCGCAATCGACCTTCTCCCCGGAACTTCAGAGGAAGAGGCTAATTTCTTGAAACTAATCCATTTGAATGAAACCTGTCATGATGCTGCCTTGGCTAACGAAGCCCATAAGAAACAAGTTAAGGCGCAATTTGACAAAAATGTCAAATCCCATGTCTTCTTAGAAGGTGACCTGGTCTTGCTTTACGATCAGGAATCCGATAAATTGGGGGCAGGTAAGTTCCAATCTTTGTGGATGGGTCCCTACATTGTTAAACGAGTGTTAGAAAAAGGAGCCTACGAGCTAGTATATTACGATGGAATTCCACTGGTGCAACCCCGAAACGGGCTGTACCTTAAGCGTTACTATGCTTGACTAAGTGTAGTAACCTCTTTATATGCTTTTGTTACATTTTCTTTTTTGTCAAGAGTGATCATTTTGGTTGGGTAATCCATTCTTTCATTTGTAGTAGATGTTGAACCTATTGGAATCATTCGTTGGATATGCCGATGGAGCTAGTCGTAGTATGCAGAACCTATCTTCTGCGGCCTGGGCCATTTTTGATCCAAGCGGCGAGTTAGTGAGTTTCAGAGGAGTATGTATTGGTCGATCAACAAACAACATTGCTGAGTATAGCGCGTTGATAGAACTTCTCTCTGAAGCCATCGCATGTGTCATACGCCGACATTTTTTCAGGCTAGACTCACAACTTGTCATCCTACAGCTTACTGGCATATATTCTGTTCGGAATCCAGCTATCTATCATATGTTCCTAAGGTTTAGGATTTTGGAAAGGCAGTTTGATTCTATTCGATATCAACACATTTCCAGAAACTCAAACACAATAACTGATTCATTAGCAAATTATGTGTTAGATAGACATTTGCAGCATTTATAAAAGAAAGCATTTCAATCAACATTTGCATTAGGATCATATAACTTAACCAAAATAAAGCTCCAAAAATCAAAAATATGTATAACTGTTTATAGTTTATCAAAGATGTTCTGTGTCCAAGACAAAATCGGTCACATGACACAAAAAATAAAAAATGCAGAAAAGCACCCTAGATTAATGGTGCTGGTGATAGAAAGTCACCACCTGTGCAATCATACATAGGAGCCTAGTCCATCGACTCGGCACACCAATAGTATGGTGCTGTAATCTCAGAGGTAACTCGTCATTCCTCACATCCTGGATACCAAGAGTGAGACCCTTGATATGATCCTGCAATACTACAAGGGTCTCGGCTATGTCTAGATCGTGAAGGACAGCCCTCCCTAGAGCCTCTCCTGCTGGAACGATAGTTGCTACCCTCGGGCACATTGGTCCAATATCTGCACGAATATATGAGTTTGATTAATCTTGATAACATTTAAAATACATAAGAACATCATAAAAACAATAAATAGAGATATGGTCAGATCTTTTACCTATAACACCCCACTGCTCGCCAACTGACAACACCAAATCTGGGTCACCCCAGAAATCCATCCCAACATACGGATACTCAGCAAAGACCATCTCCTGAGGGTTGAACCACTCAAAGAAGGAATCAGAGAATGAAATCTGTGACTGACCAGCATGTTTGGCCATAATATCGACCCATCTCTGCATGCATGATTCCTTCGGTACTGGCGGTTCGAGTGAAATGTACTGTGGCTGCATCAGTGGGATCTTCTCCAAGTCGAAGGCAGTGAGAATACAACCATAACCAAAGTTCTTTGATCTTCTTTTCTTCACCTTGGTGAGCTATTCTTTTATAACTGGAAGTACTGCATCACACCAGTTGAATACCTTTGGTTCAAGGCATTCCAGAGCATACTGCATATAGGACCTGTTGGCCAAGTGAAGAGCCGCACTACCAACCAATCTAGTAAAGGTGAATAAGATAGTCCTCAAGGAATAGTCAATGACATATTGAATATTGATCTTGCTGTCCCTGCTCGGCTAACATCCATCTCTACAGAATCGACGAATATAATCCCTCACAGATTCACCTCCACGGGCAGATCCTGATAGTGAGAGAGGGGCACCATGCCTTGATAAACTGGTCAAGAAGTAGATATCCTCAACTATCAAAGGGATGGATTTACCTCGAATCTGGAACACTTGGTTGGTAGGATCCCATGCATCGAGAAAATATTGCAACAAATTGATTTGTTGCCTCATGCTGGATATGCGGAAGAATTTGAGCAACCACAGTTCCGCAAAGCAGTCATTGTACCGAGATCATGTAAAGAAACCATGTCCTCTTCTTCATGATCACATTCATGCCATGTAATGACCATCTTGATCCAATGAATCTCTGAAAAACAAACAAGAGAAGAATTAGGGTCTTGATTCAGGTAAAAACAGGAAAAATTTCCATGAAAAAACAATGCATAAACTTTCCCTTTTGTGCCCATCGCACCCCAGCTGTGTACTGGGTGAGATGCATCCTGACTGGCCAATGGCTAGCTCAGTATGCATTGCACCTTTCGATGTACATTGGGTGCGATGGGGAGAGAACGAATTGTTCAAACTCCAGAGGCCCAAAAGAACAGGAAAGCATGCTCAAAATCAGAAAAGGAAAGAATGCAATTGAAGAGCTCAAGGTTAGCTCCTACCTGGTCCAGACGGTGCCAAAAATAGTCCATAGAATCTCTCGAAATCAGCTGGTGAAAATCAAAGGGAAAACGCCTCCAGAGCTCCAAAAATCCCAAATTTGAATGAAATGGTGAAAATGAGAGGTAAAAACTATTTTTATGTTACTATTCATGCAGTTCGAGTAAAATATGGTTGTTTAACTCATTTTTCAAGCATGTATTCACATTTCTAATCAATTTGATGGAGTAATTGAATAGGGAGCATGACCGTCAAAAGAACACAGTGTTAATGGTGAAATCAACGTCTCTGACTATTATCACGAGCAGTTTTACACAAAGTTCAAGCTTGTTAAAAAATAAACGTTGCCACGAGCAGTTTTACGCAAAGTTCATTCTCGTTAAAAAATAAACCTCGCCATGAGTAGTTTTACGTGAAGTTCAACCTCATTAAAAAATAAACATAGCAATGAGCAAGTGTTTCCATAGAGTTTAAGCTCATTAAAAAATGAACCCCACCTTTAGTAAATAATCTTTGTGATCGCATAATTATCAGCTTTTGAACCTTGGTCACATTCTTACCATCACCTCCACTCTGTTTTAGCCGATCATACGCCTCCATTTGATTGTTTACCCTTTTGACGAACAACTATGACGAGTGATTCTATTAGCCACCTTCTTTACATTTCCGTAATTGAAAAGTTCCAAACCTTACCTGGAACCAGTTGCTATCCAAAACATCACTCGTTCCTCAAAAAATGAGTCTCCTTTAAGCTCTTTTCATCTGACTTGTAAAATATGAAAAGATTTCCGAGCAATTGGCCTCTCCAACTCGTTAAAGCAACCATAAGTGCCATCCCTCGTCTAGATTTTAGTCTTTTTGGACCTAAGGGATTATTACACAAAAATATTGAGCGCTTGTCTTGTTCTGCTCGTTAAAACTATTGAAAATTTATCCCTTTCATATTATTTTACACTTTTTTGGACTTAAGGGATTACATTACGAAAAAGGACCACTGGAGTTGCCTTTCTGTCCCTTTTTAAGACTCTCTAAAATTGAAAAGGACCAAGTTATCTTTGTTGTTAAACTCGTTAAAACAATAGCGACAAACTTGTCCATGTAGACAAGAGCGTGTTTCACTATCTCTAGGCTCGCTAAAACATAGCGACAGGTTTGCCTGAAGGGAAAATTATAGAACAAGCATATGTTATCCTCCTCAAGCTTGACAACAATAAAGAGGTAGTGGTCAGCAATGACCGGGGAAAAAGGGAAGAAAACTTGAATAGCTTCATTGGTAGCAGGTCGCTCTTGAACATGACACTTTCACTCCATCACCATGATTGAGTCGGGTTTGGTTATTTCGTTCACTAGTCATATCACGATTGGTCCATTGTACCATCCACCTTTGGGTTAACGCTACCAATCCATTTCAGTGTCGTCAGAATGTTCAAGAGAAGTCACTCAGATAATTCACCAACCTAGCCAACGTCTCATCCACTGCAATACCTTCACTCTCCATTTTTTCATGACTGCCACCCTGAACCTTGTATCATCAGATCGTTTTCACCTCCAGAGAATCATTTTCTCTCTTCCGTGTCATAGATGTGGGATTCATTAAGGCCCTCCTACGATAGGTCACTTCTTGTCGACATCAGCCCATTATCCAAGATGTTGACTTAAGAACAACCCTTTCAGTACTTTGAAGCTTCCATGCCTCAATGGCAAGTTGTTCACTTACGGCGACAGGTTTACATCAATGGCCTTCGACCAAAATATTTTACTTGGTGTTCGACATAGACTCATGTATTCATACCACGTGAATGTACTGCAGTACCTTGAGGGTCATCATCATTATCGGTGATTCCTCTTGCGCCTGTTAACAAGTTACATCATTGGCTGGTAATCAGGTGATGTCTTTCCATGTTCGACATTATGACATCTTTTCACATGGATCTACTTGTACTTCGGATGAAGATTGAACGAGTTTGAAGACATCGGATCTAGTTTCATCCATCCAGACTGCGATACATTCAGGAAAATAAAGACATCAAATGTACATCACAACTACACAGATAATCATCCAAACTAAAGGATGATGACTCTACCAGAATCATCAGTCTGCCACACAGAAGATTGTTTGTCTTATGTACATGAATATCAATTTATAAAGCTGAGCACGGGAATGCCTGCATTAGCTAGATCATGAAAATATTGTGAAGATAACGTATTGTGTTGTATCTTATTACAGGTCACCTTCCAGTTCGAAAAACCTCGGATCCTCATTATAAATCATTTCACCTGACATCAAAAGATTTATGACCTCATACTTTATGGGGCAACTGTTATAGATATATTTGGGCACTGCAACCCCAATCACATATGTCCATAAACCAAGGACTTCTAAACCCCTAAAATTTTTGTTTCTTACCCTAAAGGAACAAGGTCAGTTGATTACATCATCTCCCAGAAGTTCTCCATGAAAAAATACTCATAACTGGTCAAATCAGGACCATACAGACTGCTCCATGCATAGGGTGTGATGCATCTCACCTATTACACATGGGGGGTGCGATACATACTAGAAAGCCCTTCTGGAGGGTGCGATGAGCGAGAGAAAAAAAATGGCAAAAGCAGTTTGCTAGGTGGAAACCCAGAGAATCTTCTAGAAACTGCTCATATGACACTTGCCTCTCTAAATTTGCCCAGGGATGAGTAAGAGATTTGAAATCTCCAAGTGGAACCAAGAACTATCAGTGAAATGACACTAATCAAAGTCCCAGAAGCTGACTCACTCTCCTGTAAACATCTATATATGGATCCCTCATCCAAGAGATCCAAAGGCTGGAATTTTGTAATTTGCAAGGAAGTGTTGTTGGTTTCTCTTTGAAGACATTGTTGGGTGATCTTGCTTTGTATGAGGTAAAGAGGGCTTTCATGCTGGGAGGATGATGCTGGATCAGATAGCTTGGTTGTAACCCTCTCTTCTACTACTTCTATCAATAAAGCTATTTGAGTTTTCCTCCATATGCTTGTATATCTCTGAATCTTGTTTATGTATGCATTTATATGGTTAATGTACATCTGATCCTACATTATTTATGGTTATATATCTCTTATGGTATTTTGCTACGTTGGCTCTACAAGTGTTCTTTGAAGCGGGACAAGTGAGAAAGGAGTGGTGGAAGCTCTATCAAAGGAGAGAGGAAACAAGCAAGGAGACTAGCGAAAGACTGAGGTTGGTACTCTCTGCTTCTCTCGCATCTATCTCTCATAAAGGAAAACACAACTAACTTTAGTTTGTTTGTTTCTAAGATAGCTACCCGTCTTAGTGGGACTAGCAGCCCTGAATGGACATTAGTTTTCCCAATAACATAATGGTGCTGATTTCATTCTTCAGATAAAATAATTCTTTTCCCTTGTTTCCAACACAATTGTTATTCACTTGGTTTACTCAAGTATTAAGGTGTATATCAACTTCATTTAACCCTCGCTGATGTCTCTCTACCAGGTCTACCACCAGCACACTAGTTCTTGGCAAAGAACCAGGTAATATTTTCGACCAACTAAGGTTTGAGAGGGTTGTGATTTAGTTTGAAAGAGTTATTAAATTGGGTTTCTCTTGATAGTTGAGAATTTGAGTTCACTGTTCTCATTTCTCTTGGTTTGCTGGCAAGTATGACACTTGGGTTCTGACCCTGTTTTCTTACCTGCGGTTCTTGGAACTCATCCTACAAGATTTTGAACTGCTTATCTCTTGGATTCCCTACTCCAGGTTTTTATCGGCTTCCTTGAAGCTCTTTAAATGAATTCGAATTGTAGTTGACATATTATACTTGTTAATTTGGATATAAGGGTTAGAATTATCATTAGGGTTTTTCTTTCCAATATTGGTGTTGTTGCCTGGTGGACAGGCCATTCTTAAGGATTTTAGTCTTTTTTTAGAGTGCATAGTATGTTCTTTGACCCGAAATGATTCAACAAATGGTTTTTCTTGAGGCTTGCATTTTATTATAGTTTGGATTATCAATTACATTTCTCCATCTTCTTCCTGGAAGTATTATTATTTTGTGACAAGGGTTTTATATTTCATTGTAGCCATTATATTGGTTAAGCCTTGGTTAATGATAGTTCTTTATGTTGTTGTTCCTTTCTAGATTCCCATTTTGAATTTTGGTTACATGCATGCTTTATCGCACAATTCCACTGTTATATAAATGTTGTGTTATAGCTCAGATATATTTATAATTCTTTTCCTTTGTTGAACATAACTATTGTTAATGTGAATTTGGTTGCTAATTTTTTGTATTTCATGTGGAACAAACTTCACCCATATTAATAATTACTTATGGGCTTTACTACTGGCTACAATATTTCTTATTCCCTTCCAGGAAAAGGATTGTGTCCTAATGACTTCCGGGTTGGAAGGATACTAACCTCTCATGTATTATTGTAATCTTTCTTCACTGGAGATTATAGTCGAAGCTTCTAGGGTTTCATGCAATAACCCTTAACCACTAGAAATGACTTATTTATGAACAACTTTAGGGTTACAAACCTTTGTAATACCCAACCAGGTCCACTGGTTCTTTACTCAATAATATATGGCCATGATTAGTTCCCATATTGTTTAAAAAATGTTTAATTCCTAACTGGTTACAAAATGTATATCACACTAAATTCATTTATATCACTATTCAAAAAGTTCTTTGAGTTTTTCTCTCCATCTGATTTGTTTAATTCATAAACTAAATTCAACCTTCAAAAGAATACAACTGAGACCTGTTAGTTTCCTCAGGGTTCATCATTCTTTCATAGAAAACATTTTTATATCAAAGATAAAATGATGCTTTCATTGTCATTATCTATTGATTGAATCTGCGAAAGATTAATACCGAAAGAGACTTCTTTCAAACCTCCCGACCTATGAGGCTGGAAATAATGTCCAGACCTCCCCCTGAGCCTCTTGGTTTCCAGATCAATTCAACCAATATTCCTTCCAGAACCTCAAGACCACTTGTCCAGCCTAGAAATACTTTCTTTGTAACAATTTCCACTTGTTACCTTAAGCTCAAGAATGCCCCATAGTACAATACATGCTTCTTGATAGTGACCTGTCAATTATTTTAATTTTTTCCTTCTCCCTAGGCTACATACCTCCTCTGTCTGATATATATATATATATATATATATATATATATATATATATATATATATATATATATATATATATATAGATATCTTTGGGGAGGGGAATAACTATCTAACAATTTAGAAACCAAACATTCTCTTTTCTTGAAGTCTTTTCCTCTCTTTTCTTTGACCAAGTCTAATATTTTAAAAATTAAAATATATTAATGACTATATATTTAATTTTCACATTCCTTTACTTTCTTCATAAAAAAAAATTACTAGGTTTTACATAGTAACAAGGAAACATAAAGAACAGTTTATATATAGCTTCAAGGGTGTTACATCTTCCCCTCTTAAGGGGAACACCATCCTCAGTGTTTATTCATGCCTTTGGAACATATCAGGGTATGATTACTGAATCAAACTTTCATCCTCCTTGGTGGCCTTTTCCAGGAAAAAGTGCTTCCACTGCCCTTTAACCTACATGATGGCTCCTTTCTGTAGTGTTGTTTCTCTACGACCAAAAATGAGTAGAGGTTTTACCAAGAACTCTCCATCTAGTTCTACCTATTTCAATACCACAAAATGTTAAAATTTGTAAATATTTTAAAATCCCATTCAATTTCAACAAATGTACTCATTATTTAATAATACTTTACCTTTAATTCTTACCATATATATATATATATATATATATATATATATCTAGTAACAAGGATACGTGAAACAAGTTATGAACTCTCATATAGCTAGGTAATGCCAACTGGTATGTAGCAAGTCCAATCCTTTCCAAAATTTGGAAGGGTCCACAATATCGTGGGGATAGTCTCACACATCCCTTCCTCTGCATGGTGCTCTTCTTGGGCTTTACTTGAACATACACATGGTCCCCTACCTTGAATTATTTGAAGGTTATTTTCTTGTCTGCATACATCTTCTGTCTATCATGGGTGAATTTTAGATTCTGTTGTACCCTTTTACAGTGTTTCCAATTTGTGCCAACATTTTGGGTCCCAACATGAGTCTGCCCTCTAGAATATTCTAGTTAATGGGGGTATTGCATCTTCTCCCATATAAAACTTCAAAGGGACTCATTTTCAGTGATTCATAGTAATTTTTATTGTATGCAAATTCCATTAAGTGGATGTACTCTTCCCATTTGTTTAGGTGTTACATTACATACATTTGCAACATATCTTATAGAACTTGATTTACCTTCTTTGTTTCTTCGTCATTCTACGGATGATATGCTGTGCTAAAATTAACTTGAGTTCCTAGGGTAGTAAAGAGAGTTTTCCAAAAAGTTGATGTAAATTTTACATCTCTACCTGATACCATAACTTTGGGCAACCCATGTAATCTAAAAATTTCTTGCATAAATACATTTGCAATTTGCACAATTTTGTATGTTGATTGAACAAGGATAAAATGGACTAATTTACTTAACTTATCTACTACCACCATGAATGAATCATTCTACTTCTTAATTTTAGGAAAACCACTGATGAAGTCTAAAGTAATTACCTCCCACTTCCATTCTGCAATGGGTAGCGGGTGAAGTAGTTTAGCTTGGTGCTGGTGTTCAGCTTTGGCCAAATATTCAGTGATATCTTTCCTCATTCCAAGCCAAAATAATTTTTTCTTAACAGCAGAATATAATTTTTGATATCAGGGGTGGGAAACATATGGCTTTATGTGAAACTCATCCAATATTAATTGTCTAACAGTTACTTGATTTGGAACATATATTTTTCCTCTAAAAATTAGTAAATGATCATTATTTATGCCATAATCAGTTTGTTGTCCTAAATTGTTTACTTGTTTGGTTTGTTGCCACAAAAATAAATATTCCAGATATTTAATCAATTCCAAAAAATTAAATTCACCTTGATTGTACGAAATCTCATACACATGATGCAACTTCCTAACTAGTGCATTCACTACTTGAGTTTCTTTTCCTTTTAAATGTTTAATATCAAAATTGAATTCAGTCAAAAAGGTGGTCCACTTAGCTTGACGAGAATTGAGGTTAGGTTTCTTAAAGAAACTATTTATGCTACTACGACCCGTCATTAACAAAAAAAAATTCCTAGAAGATAATGTTTCCATACCTTTAGAGCGTGTACTACTACAGTTAGTTCCAAGTCATAAGTAGAATACCTCTGCTCAGGCTCCTTTATATTTCAAGATTTGTATGCAATAACTTTTCCTTCTTGCATCAACACCCCTCCAATCCTTCTTGACATGCATCAGTGCAAACGACAAACTCCTTTTCAGGATCTGCTATATTTAGCATTGGAGTTATGGTTAACAAATTCTTTAGTAATTCAAAACTGTGTTGACATTCAGTAGTTCACTTAAAAAAATTTCATTTTTTTTGCAAGGAGGGTATAAGATAGGCTATTTTAGAAAATCTTTCAATGAAGTGGTGGCAATATCTTGCTAAGCCCATGAAAGGTTGTATGTCAGTAACATTAGCAAGAATAGGCCATTCCATAATGATTTTTATCTTTTCTGGATCAACTGTTTTCCCTTTCGCAAAGATGACATGTCCTAAGTATAATCTGATCCTTAAAGAAATCATACTTATTGTATTTAACAAACAATTGATGTAATCGTAATGTTTTCAAAGCTATTCACAAGTGTTCTTTATGTTTCTCTAAGTTTATTGAATCTTCCTCCCATGTGGAATCTTTAGCGGGTAAGTTCTTCCACTTGATGAGATACTCTGAAATTGATCGATTTCGTAGTTTTCGGGTTCTTGTTTTTGTGACTGCTTCAGGTTCCAATATGATTTTTCCTTCCTCTTCAATTTTTGGAAATATTGTTTGAATTGGGATCTTTTGCAACTTTTGAATTAGTGGCCATACTTCTTCGTCCATCTTCCATTCATCCCTTGCTTCGTTTATCCAATCTAGTTGGATAATAGAAATAGCACAAAACAATGCTTCCACATCCTGATCCTTGAAGAGTCTTCCCATTCGGTAAGGTCGCCATTTTTTAAGGGCATGTAGTATTGCCAACATTTCCTTCTCATAAATAGCTTGCTTGAGATGTAGCAGTAAAAATACCCAATCACCTACATCAAAAAAATTTCACTACGATGTTGATCTACCTGTTGTTTCATTTGATTTTCCACCGAAGTGGCGTTATCCTTTAAAAGTTGGAGAACTTGTTGTTGATGCTCGATGTGATATTTCACTGCTTGAACCTTTTTCTTCTTGATATGCCCTTCTATCTTTAGAGTTTGAGGAGTGGTAATTGCTTCCAATCCTTTACAAGATATGGCTGGATTCATTTCTTGATGCTCGATGTGATCTTTCACTTCATGAACATTTTTCTTCTTGATATGTCCTTCTATCTTGATAGCTTGAGGAGTGGTAATTCCTGCCAATGCTTTACAAGATATGGTCTGATTCATTTCTTCTATCTCTGGGGTTGGGTCCTGGCATATATCCTCTTCTTTTAATGTTTCTTGATCCTTTTCTTCCTCCTCTTCATACTCTATGTAAAATAATTTCTTTTCAGCACACTTATGACTTTTAGTGCATTTGCTATCACAATTGTAACAAAGCCCTTTTTCTCTTTTTCTTCCAATTGTTGTGGTGTAACTCTTGTAGGTTGTGGAAGGCTAGGAGAAACAACACTTCCATCTTTATATCTGTGAGAGGTAGACTTCCTTGTTGCCATAATATTACTTTCCACTATGTAACAAAGCCCTTTTACTCTTCCAATTGTTGTGGTGTTGCTCTAAAGAAGGTATTGCTCTTTGCATCCTCATAATGTGCTATCATTTCCTCCGTGAGAATTGACCACGTAATAAGTCGTTTACGAGAACAAAGCCCTTTATACCATAAAAATTGATCCAGTTCTAAATATGAAGATGCAATACATACCTTTTGTAATAGTGGTACACCATGTAGATCAAAATATTGCTCCATCTGAAGTATCCAATTTACGTGATCCTTGCGATCAAAATTCATCATCTTGATTTTTCTTGATTTTAGGAGTTCAATCTTGAAACGCCTGTAACTATATACTTTCAGATCTTTAAGTTCTAAAATTGTGATCTGCAGTAGCCCTCTGTGTCCTCTTTCTAATGCCACCAATCTGACCCAAATTGGATTCTCCAAGGAAGAGTTATGCGAAATCTCCCACAGTGACTGGATTATAGACTAGTTCAGTAGAGCGAACTTGTACGACATGCCACGAGTTACTGTTTCGACCTTTGGATCTGAAAAATCCATACAAGAAACTACAGTCTGTTCTCTTTTTGTACCTTCTTATGAAATTTCAATCCGATCCCCAGAGAGAAAGTTATGAAGATTTTCCCCAGGTCACCAGTTTGGAATGTAATTTATGAGTCTGCAAAAAGACCAAATTCCTCAAATCATATCTCCGCAAATATAGCGCGAAAAGCTCTGAAATTCGGACCCAAGGTTCAGCACGATTTCTTCTCAAATGGGTTTTCTTTTTGCAACTTCTGAAACGTCGCAGAAAAAAAGTTATAGTGAAAATGACACGATGACCTGTTTGGAGGAGCGAAACCCTAGAATCCAAAGCTCTGATACCAAATGTTATGAAACCAGCTCAAGAAAAAGATAGAAAAGATAGATCAATGCCTTAAAATTCAGCCTCTTCGAGGGGGCAACCTCCTTTACATTACATAAATGATCAATTCTTGGATTATACAAATGAAAATACCTCCTTTCTATATATAAGAGTCTAAGGGGTCATAACATAATCAGAGCCGACATAACAATAATAATGTAAGGGCACAATAATAACAATAGTGGGCTTCTATGTGGCACAATAGTAACAATATGGGCACTACATGGGTACATAAATGTAATAAGTGAGTTGTACTAATAACAATAAGGGGTTACACTAGTATTATAGGGGCCTAACACTCCTCTCTTTGATGGTGAATAGGAAGAGGCAGCAGAAGCATGGCTCATCAATATGAACAAGTATTTCCAGTTGTACAAGTATGACCATAATATGAAGGCTCGTATGGCTATTTTCTAGCTACAAGGAAAAGCGACACTACGGTGGGAGGAAGTTAAAATAGTTTTAGGAGTAAATGAACAAAGTATAACTTGGGAAAATTTTCAGAGATATTTTAAAGGAAAATATCTAACAGAGAGATTTTATGACGAAAAATCAAAGAAGTTTCATGATCTCTGGTTGGGCCAAATGTCCATGGATGAGTTCATAACAAAGTTTACGTCATTAATTCGGTATGTCCCTTACATATGCGAAGAAAAAACAAAGGTGCAATGTTTATCAACATTATCCCATTGTTCATGAAAGAACGACTGGATTTTGACAACCAAAAAACCATGGACGAAGTTATTCGTAAGGCACAAATCTGCTATCAGCAAAACAAACCAAAGGGGGATATGAGCAAGAGATGGAATGACAAAAGGGAAAGTAAGTTTGTTCGTATCGAGAAGGGGAATCAGGGCACACGCAATAAGGGATTGTATAAAAGTCAAACTAGCCAAAATATAAACAAGAATCAACCCAGATTTAAAGTACCAGACAAAACTAGAATGAATGAGAAAGATGGCAGAACTGAAGCAGAATTAACTAACTCACCACCTGTACAGTATTGGGGATGTGGAGGTCCGCATTATGTCAAAAACTTCCCACACCGCAAAGGGGCTGCTCAAATTTCGCAGATACAAGAAGCATCTATAGTGGGAGAAGTAGCAAGAAGCCTCCCTAAAATTAATGCTACCCTTGAAGATTATCAAGCAGAATTTCAGCCAACCATGGTTGAATTTGAAGGTAAAATTTTTGACCAACCTGTATCTATTTTAATTGATCCCAGAGCTACCTTGAGTTACATTAGCCCCAAGATAGTGGAATAATGTAAGTTGCAAGCTGTAAAGTTTAAAAATCCCTGGTTAGTACAACTAGCCAAGGGAGCAAAAATAAGAGTTTTGGCCAAAGTTAGTAATTCCCCTCTAATATTAGCTAACCAATCCATCAAGAGAGATCTAAATGTGTTACCCCTGGGGTCATGTGATATCCTTTTAGGTATGGATTGGCTGGAAAAACATTGGTCCCTTATTAACTGTAAGACTAAAACCATTAATTAACGGGATGAGAAAGGGGAAAGGCAGGAAATTCAAGGTATTCAAAAACCTCTGCAAGTAAGACTCGTAATAGCCTCTCAATTAGAAAAATGAATCAGAAGGCTACCAGGTTTATGCAATAAAAGTAGGTTATGCTGACTCTAAGGATAAATCTGTTTCATTAGAAAACATACCAATGGTACTAAGTTTTCCTGATGGATCCCCTGAGGAAATCCTAGGCCTACTCCGAAAAAGAGACAAAGATTTCACAATTGAGTTAATTCCAGGAGTTGCCCCAGTCTCCCGAGCCCCTTACCATATGAGCATACCGAAGCTAACATAATTGAAAATGCAGCTACAAGAGCTGCTTCATAAAAAATATATCCGCCCTAGTGTGTCCCCTTGGGGAGATCTAGTACTTTTTGTTAAGAAAAAGGACAGAATGCTACGAATGTGCATGGATTACCATCAGTTAAACAAGTTTATCATTAAGAATAAATACCCCCTACCCTGTATAGATGAGTTATTTGATCAGGTAAAGGGTGCAACTGTATTATCGAAGATTTATCTCTACTCTGGTTATCATCAGATCCGGATAAAGGAGGAGGATATACCAAAAACAACATTCAGAACTCGTTATGGACATTATGAGTTTGTAGTGCTACCTTTTGGGCTAACTAATGCCCCAACAACCTTCATGTGTCTCATGAACAATATATTTCACCAATACATAGACAAGTTTGTGTTAATCTTCATTGATTACACTGATCTATTCTCGGAGAATAGAAGAACATAAGGAGAACCTCTGTATTGTTCTACAGGTCCTAAGAGGACACTAGTTGTATGCCAAATACAACAAATGTGACTTTTTTAAGGAACAAATCTAGTACTTGGGACATATCATCACCAAGAATAGAATAATAGTAGATCCAGATAAAATAAGAACTATAATGGAGTGGTCGGTACCAAAAGATGTAGTTGACATAAGATCATTCATGGGCCTAGCTGGATATTATAGGTAATTTGTGGAGGGATTTCCTATGGTGGTATATCCTATTACTTCTACACAAAGAAAGAAAAGGCCTTTAGGTGGACACCTGACTTTCAAAAGAACTTTTATCAAGTCAAGCTTCTCCTTACCACCTCACCCATTTTGAGGATTGCTGATCCCAATAAATAATATGTGGTATGCACGGATGCTAGCAAGGAAGGTGTAGGTGGTGTATTAATGCAAGAAGGTAGGGTTGTTGCCTATGAGTCAAGAAAGATTAAATAGTAAGAACAAAAGTATTTGGCATACGACTTAGAACTAACAGTGGTGATTCATGCCTTAAACATGTGGCGACATTACCTGATGGGTAAGAAATTTCTGTTAATGACTGATCATCATAGTCTAACAAACTACTTCAGATAGCCCACTTTAGATGCTAGGCAAGCTCGTTGGGCAAATTTCCTAAGTGAATTAGATTTTTAATTCAAACATTTGAAGGGAAAGGAAAACTTGGTTGCGAATGCCTTAAGTCGAAAGGTAAATTGTTTATATGAAATTTCTTTCAACGAATCACGAACAACTTTTTATGAGCAGATTCGTGAAATAGTCATGCAAGATTTAGTATATAAACATTTATGGTAGCAAGCAAAGATTTTGAGCAGCCATGAACAACAATTGGTATATGAGGTAAATTTAGAAGAATTGTTGATTTATAGGAAAATATTATATGTTCCTAACCAACAACATCTTAAAATTTAATTTTAAATGAATATCACAAGATTCCTTATGCAAACCATCCCGAATACTAGAAAATGATTTTTGCCTTGGGAAAGGAATTTTTCTGGCCTGGTATGAGGAAGGAGGTAGCAGAATATTTAGGCAAATGTCTGGAGTGCCAGAAAATAAAAGTTGAGCACCAACACCCAGCAAGATTACTCCACCCCCTCCCTATTCCTGAATGGAAATGGGAAACCATATCCATCGATTTCATTACTGGACTGTCTAAGTCAAAAAATAAAAATGACTCCATTATGGTGGTGGTGGAAAAATTGAGTAAATCTTCCCATTTCATACCAGTCCATTGAACCTATAAAGCGGTAGAAATTGCTAATATCTTTGTGCATTTTTTTTTTAAATTACATGGAATACCCAAAATGATCATTTCCGACCATGATGTGAAATTTACATCATCCTTATAGAAGGCCATTTTGGAAGGATTGGGAATGCAACTACAATTTAGTACCACATATCATCCTCAAACAGATGGATAGACGGAGCGATTAAATCAAGTAGTTAAAGACATGTTGCGAACTTATGTGATGCAATAGCCATCGAAATGGGAAGACTACCTACACTTGGTAGAATTTGCCTATAACAATGGATACCATATCTCTTTATAGATGAGTCCCTTCGAAGAGTTATATGAATGTAAGTGTCGGACACCTTTGAGTTGGAGTGGTCAAGAGGACAAGTTGATGTTAGGACCAGATATGTTAGAGGAAATGGAGGAGATGGTGAAAAGGGTATGAGCCAATTTGAAAGCCACTCAGGATCGGCAAAAGAACTTTGCTAATTGGAAAAGAAGCTTCCAGGAATTTCAAGTAGGGGATCATGTTTACATTCGAGTGTGAGCCAAGAAAAGCACCTTGCAATGGACCGAATGTGCTAAACTAGCAGCTCGATTTTGCAAGCCCTTCCAAATTTTAGCTCGAATCAGACCGGTGGCTTACTAGCTTGCCTTACCTTGCCACATTCATGTGCACAATTTTTTTCATGTTTCTCTACTTAAGAAGCACATTTATGATTCTAAACACGTAATCAATTGGAAAGATATTCATGTAAATTATTCAATAAGTTTCTCTTTTTAAATACAGATTATTAAACAAGTTTTTTGATAACTTAGCCTATTTGGTTGCTATGTATAGGTCGAACCGAAAGGCGAGTTCTTGGTTGAACCTATGGTTATACTAGATTAGAGAGAAGTAACGCTGCAAAAACAAGTTATCAACCAGGTTAAAGTGTAATGGCAGCACTATGGGCCAGAAGAGGTCACCTGGGAGGATGAGCAGTTTATGAACGAGACCTTTCCGGATTTATTTTCAGAGAGAAAATATTGGGACAATGTTGCATCTTAAGGGGGAAAGATGTGATATCCCCAAACTTTGTAATAATTAAATTACTGCAAACCAAACAAAATATTTATTTTTCTGAGTTATAAAAACTATTTTGGAATTTAATTCTTTTGTTAAAATGAAACAACAGTTATTAGTAAATATTATTTTACTTGTTAATTAGTTAGAAAGGCGGTCACCTGTCCCTAACTAATTTCTTGAGGATTTATTCAAGGATATCAAGAGGATAAGGTTATCTGAGATCAGGAATTGGAAGAAGGATATGAAGGAGGAAAATTTATGTTGATAGGTCAGACAGAACTTCCTGTGGCTACATCTGGTTTGGACCAGATAGCTAAGCTTCAAATATTCAAAAGATGAAGGTTCCTAAATCAGGAATAGCTCAGGGGGAGACTGACTGTGACAATAGTGTTAAGGTTGGGAGGCAAAACAACGAATAGCAGGGTCTAGTGTTGGACTGAATCTGGCAAATAGCGAATTACAGATCAGTAAAAAACCCTTACAAGTAATTTAGGTAGGAAATATCATTTGTAGTTTCTAGTTAACCATGCCTAATGATAGTTAAATAAAAAGCATGTTTGGTAATTTTAATTAATGACCTATGCTTGTTGAGAGTTACAGAAGATCTTGTCTATGATAAGTAGCAAAGAAATGCTAAACTTAGGCATCTTAATTAATATCTTTAAAAAACACTTTCAGTATCTAGTTGAAGTAGATATATTCTCCAACCCTCATGATATGTTCAGTGGAATAATGGAAATAATTAAGTTTGACAAAGTTTAGGCAAGTAAGTCATTTTACCAAAATTATATATGAAATAAGCCAAGAAATGTTTATAATACCTATGCCAAGTATACAGTAAATATAAGCATGCAAGTATTACTACTCACAATTGTAATTACCAAACCTTGTATAACCTGGTTTATAATTAAGATTGTAAACCAATCATAAAGTAGGGTAAGTGGGAATTTAAAATCTAATGTTCAATATAACAATTTTTTTTTTTTGTAAACATTGTAGAGCTCTCTATATTTAATTTTTCAAAAAAACTGTACATCCATAACTTCCGTTTAGTCACCTGCCCGAAGGAAACCAGGTGACCACCGATCAGCGTTAAAACCATTCCAAAATTTGAATAAGTTCATGAGAATCCATCCACTTCTAGACTGATTGTCTCTACTATTGTTTCTAAAGATCAAAACATAAATACTTATTTCCTACATCTAAAATGGAGTTCAAAGACAAAAAATCGGACTCTACACTAATCCTCATCAAAGGATGCTATCTGAACTGAAGCCTTTGCACCAGGGCCTGAAGCCTTTACCCCAGGGCCTGGAAGCTCGCATCCCTGTGTCAGTTTCCATTTGATCTCTGTCAGGGTCTACTCGATCCTGCCCAGTGCTAGATTGTTCCTGTAGGTCTGGATCTGTATGGTCACAATGTCTTTGAGAATTTCCACCCGGACTGGGTCTTTCTCCTTGCTACTTTCCTGTTTGTCTAGAACTTCTCCTTCCATGTGTTCATGGTGAAGAGTCATAGCCTGGGCTACGACATGTTTCATGATCCAGTATTGCTACAGGGTCGTTTTAAACAACGATTGCCTACCATTTGTTGTCCCTGGGTCCTGCAGCATTCCTTCCCATTCTTCCATGGGTAAGTCTCTACCCCTGAGGTTGTTTCTTGAATCTCGCTCCCAGCTCCAAATTTGGTCTCTGACCTCCTTCGAGTTTCCTTCCATGTAGGAGTCTATAATCTTCTTCATTTGCTCTCCGTCGGGCTTCCTGCCCCTTTTCTTTCCCTTACTATTGGTGCCTTCATCTTTCTTGATCATCCTCTTACTTCTCCTGGGGGCCATTCTTCTTTCCTCTTGGCCTTTAGCTCTCTTTTCCTATTGCTTTTTGTTCTGATTCACAGTCTTGCCCTGTGCTGAAGCGAGACCTATCACAGAATGAACACAAATGTCAGTCATGTCATTTAAGTTTACATTATTATCCATGGATTTTCTCCCCCCCTCCTCTTGTTTCCCATCCTTCGGTTTCCCACCCTCTGAGTTTCTGTCCTCTGGCTTCCTTCCCTACTTTGAATGGTTGTGGCTGTAATAGTTCTTTTGGTCTTGGGGTACCCATGTTTACTTTGCTTAGCCTAGTTCATGCAAAGAACCCACTTCTAGTTTGTTTGCCTTTTCTCCCTCGAGGGTTCACTCCTTGTGCAAATTGGGTTACTGAGACCTCCCCTTGGCTTGGGTTTTTCAGCATGGCTAGCTAGGTTTTGGCTAGCTAAGGTTTCTCCCCTCACCTTAAGGTGAAACTCCATCCCCCAGGGATTCTGGAGTTTCCTATCCCCTCTGCCGTCGTTCAACGCAGCAGGCATTCTTCCTTTCCCTGGACTATGGTTTACCAGAGCCTCTATTCTAAGGTGGGGGTCGGGTGAAATTGGGTCATGCATGACATTGCTCTCATACTCCTCACCCTTTCTCTTAACTTTCACTCTATCCCTGGCATCTAGGAACTCTTTACTATAATTTCCTTTCAGACCTCTAAAATTTCTATGATAATTGAGATGATCAAACTAGGTTTGCATACCATTCTACATTCCTAACCTATGTTTCAAACCGATTACTCTTTCGTAGATTGGGATGAGAGATGTCACATACCCTTTTACCATGCTGCGCCTTACTTCCTCCTTCTGCTCCTGCTTGTTGCCTTCTCTTTCTTTCTCACCACCTTTCTTCTTTCTTGTCTTCATGCAAAATGCCTCTTTCCCCTTTTCCTTAGTATTTATCCCTTTTTCAATACCTCCTCATAATTTTATTGCCAGTTGTCCTGTTTTTGCCTTGGCATGCCTCCCTTCCCTCCTACCTTGGGATACTGCCCTCCTGTCCTATCCACCACCCTTCATTTATGTCTTTCCTCTCCCGGCCGCTCTTGCCGTCGGGTCACTGACTCGGCCCTGCCACTTAGCATTAATTCTCTGCCCATCCTTGGGTTTGTTGTCCTGCCCTCTTCATTTCCATTCCTTTCCATCTCTGACCCCATACTCTTGGGGGTTGTCCTTCCTCTGCCCCCCCTGTCATCCTATCGAGCTCCGATCTTGCGTCTGTCCTGTGTTGTCCGCTTCTATCCTGTACTATTCCTCTTGCATATTTTCTTGTCCTTCTCCACTCCTATCATATCCGGGTGAATTCTCTAGATGCTCACTCTGGAGCTTGTCTTGTTCTATCATTTGGAATAATTGTTCCATATCCTCTTTCTGGTGGAGCTCTTTTGCGCTCACGTCTAGTTGCTGCTCTCCTTTTCAACATCCCCAATTCGCAAGGTAATCTGCAAGAGCATTTCCTTTGTGTCTCACATGGGAAGGTATGGTGTAGGCTATCTTCCTTAATTGGTGGCTTATTTCTGTTATTATCCATGTCCTTCGCCAACTTTGACTCAGCTTCTTCACTAGAACTCCCTGCTGTAGTTGTTTGATTGTTTCTATCACGAGCATCGAGTCTCCTTCTATCTGGAGGTTTTGATACCCTTCCCTGATAGCTATTTCTATCCCCCTATTCAACGCATGGAATTCTACCTCGTTATTTGAGGCATTTCCACAGTCCATCGCATAGACCCAATGGGTTCTCCCTCCATCATCTTTGAATATCCCTCCTATGCCCACCTCCCCTAGATTGCCTTTTGCCACACCATCGAAGTTTAGCTTTGTGAATCCCTGTGGTGGGTTCCTATAGCGGTCTTCTTCTCTTGCTTTACCTGCCCTATGTTCTCTTCCTGCCGTGCATGTGGTGCTTACTTTGATTTGCAAGCGGTTCAGAATGCGAGTCTCTGTTGGGTCTGTCTTCCAGTCTTCGTCATTCCACTTCTCAAGGATGATGGTTTCTCTTATGTTCTGTATAGTTTTACTCCATATTTCCTTCTTAGCTTTTTCGTCTTCCCTGAATATCAACCAGTTTCTTGCCTTCCATATGTTCCACAGGAGGAAACCTATGGAGAGATTCCAGGCTCGGTTCAAGATTATATTATGGTACGGTTTGCTCCTCCATTTCTCTATTGTTGTAGTTATGCTGCATGTTTCTCTGTTGCTAATCTCAAAGAGCTGATGGTGGTTTTGCCACAGGGTATTGTTGACGCTAAAGGAGTTTGTCAAGTGCTCCATTGTTTCTTCTCGTTCTTGGCATAGTGTGAATCATGATGGTCCATGTGTACCCTTCCTTCTCAAATGGTCCTAGGTTAAGGCTCGCCCGTGGGACAATATCCAGGTAAATAACGCCACCTTTGGCCGAGTTTTCATTTTCTAGATTCTATCCCATTTTTTGATGTCTGGGTTGCTGGTTCTTCCGGCCTTTATGTAATATCCTTCTGTTATAGTAAACATTCCTTTGATGCATTTTCCCCACCTTGTTATTTCTGAAACATCTTTGACTGCAATTTTCCTTGTCTCCATTTCCTTTTTGTAATTTACCCATTGTTCTGTTTTTGGTGCTTCTTGCCAATCATTCTTCATTTCCCATTTTCTCCAATAACTATCCTTCTCGGGAAGCCAATAGTTCCAAGCTGTGTCTTCCTCCATTTGGGTGGTTAACTATTGAATATATTTGAGTTGATGTTGCTAGTTGAGGGTTTCTCTCTGTTGCCATGCCTCCCTCCAGAAGTTTGCTTTGTCACCCTTCCTACCTTCCAAAAAACTTTGTTCTCTTATCAGGTCCCTATTTGACCTTGCTAGGTTCCAAATTGCTGAGCCTTTTGTTTTTGATTGGCTTCATAGTTTTCCTTCAGGGGACCTTTCCATCTCATATTTCTTTTCCCATAACACTTTCCAAAGGTCTTCTCCTCCTTGAATCCACCTCCACCATAGTTTTGCACCCATTACTTGGTTTAATATATATGGATCACACAACCCTAATCCTCCTTCTGTTAAATATTTTCTCAGCCATTTCCATGAGATCAATGCCCACTTTTTAGTTTTGCTTGTTCCTTGCCATAGATTTTTTTTGAAAATTTCCACCATTTTTTGGCATATATTTTTTGGGATAGCTTGACTGGCCATTTGGTATATTGGCATAGCTTGGAGGACTGACTTAAGGAGAATGAGGTGACTCAGTATGTTTAGTGTTCTGAACGTCCAGTTGTCCATTATTTTTTGAATTCTCCCTATCAGGCCTCCCCAATTTGCTATTCTATTTTGCTTGTCGCTCAGTTGCACTCCCAGATATTTGGTGGGGAACTTCCCTATTTGGAACCCCATTGTTCTGGCTAGGAATGATTGTGAAATCATTGGGGTATTGAAAAAGAATATTTTTGTTTTATCCTTATTTATCTCTGTTCTTGATGCTTTTGTAAACTCTTCAAGGATTTCCAGTAGTTTCTTTGCTTCCTTAAGATTGGCTTGACTATACATCATTACATCATCTACAAATTGTTGATGTGTAATGGTTAGTTCTTCTCCCCATAATCTAAGGCCTTTTAGTTTCCCACTGTTTACTCTTGCTTTTATTAATCTACCCAAACCATCCGCTGCTATTATGAACAGGAATGGTGACAGTGGGTCCCCCTGTCTAAGCCCAGGAGAAAGCTTGAAGGTTTATGTAGGTGTTCCATTTAACAATATGGACATGCTTGGAGTGGAGATCATAGACATTATCCATTCTATCCATATATCATCGAACCCATAAGCTTTTAGGATTCTCTATAAGTATTCCCAGCTAAGCTTGTCATTATATTTTTCTAAGTCGAGTTTGATCATCATTCCTTTGTGTTTTGAATTCTTCAATGAATGAATCACTTCTTGTGCAACTATGATTCCATCCAATATCTGTCTCCCTTTCACGAACCCTGTTTGTTCTTCTGTGATCAATCCTAGAAGTATTGACTTTAATATTTTCACCATTATAGTGACTAGGATTTTGAATATTACATTACATAATGCTATTGGTCTAAAACCTTGAGGTTCATCAGCCCTTTCTAGCTTTGGTATCAGTGCTAGGAAGGTTGCGTTCCATGCTAGGTGCATTCTTTTCATGCATCTTGATTCTTCCACTGCACTTACAATGTCTTGCTTCATAAAACTCCAGGTTGCTTGAAAGAATTCTGCTGTGTATCCATCCAGTCTTGGGGCTTTGTTCTTTGCCATTGTCTTCACTGTCTCCTCTACCTCTTTTTCAGTAATTACCCTTAGGAGTGCCATGTTTTTCTCTCGATTCACCTTTTTAGGAATGTATTGACTTATTTTTGCTATCTCCTCTTCTCTATTGCTTTGCGTCTCTGTCAGGATGCCTTGGAAGTGTTGTATCAGTAGTCTTTCCATTTCCTCTTTCTGAGTTAACCTATTGCCTTGGTTATCTCTTAGGGAAAAAATTCTATTCTGCTGCCTGTGCTGCTGCATGGCTCTGTGGAAGAATTTTGTATTTCTTTCCCCCTCTTTCAGCCATTGTACTCTTGACTTTTGTCTCCAAAGAATTTCCTCCTGTTTTCTTCTTTCCTCCAGTCTGTTTAAAACCCCTCCTTCTTCCTGCGCTAGTTCCTCTGTTCTCCCTTCTTCTATTATTTTCTGTTGTATCCTTTTCATGTCTGTCTGAAGCTTTTCTTGGTCTTTTTGAATATTGCCAAATTCTTCTCTATTCCATTTCTTAATTTTGCCTTTTAGCTCCTTTAATCTTAATTGGAGTGTGTGCATCTTATTCCTTCCTTTTATTTCAGCCTCACTGCTCTGCCACCAGTTCTCCATTTTTTCTATGAAGGTTGGTTCTCACAACCAAAAGGCTTCAAACCTGAAAGGTCTGTTCTAGTTTTGATTGTTCATGGCTATTTCTAGTTTTATGGGCAATTGGTCTGATCCTTGGCATGGGAGGATTGTCGCTTCATAAAATATGTCTTTCCCAAGAAAGTGTTCTGTTGCTAGGAACCTATCCAACCTGGAAGCTATCTACCTGCTACCTCCTCTTCTGTTATTCCAAGTGTATTTTCCATTATTGGTGTTTATATCAATCATTTTTAGAGCTGATTGTGTTTCCCTAAATCTTTCCATGTCTGCATCCTCCCATTTTTGTCCCCCCTTCTTTTCCTCGTTTGAAGTAATCATATTAAAATAGATCGCTATCAACCACAAATTTTTTGTGTGCATGTTTCCCAACCGTTGTAGATGTGTGAGGAAGTTCTCTCTTTCCATTGTTATATGGGGTCCGTAAACCGCCGAGACTAAGAACCAGTCTTTGTGGCCTATCAGTCTGAATCTCCCTGAAAGGATCCTCTTCATTCCTATCTAGTAGTCTACAGTAACTTCTATCGGGTTCCACAAGATTGAAACTCCCCCCACACTACCTTTTGCATCAATTGTCATACATTCATTAGTAGGCTTTATTTTCTTGAGAATCTCCTCCATTTCCCCCTTGTTATTTTTGTTTCTTCTAGCAACATAATTTGGGGTTTTTCTCTTTTAATCCTTTCTGCTAGGTATCCCTGCTTACCTTTGTTGTTAAGACCCCTAATGTTCCAGGATGTAATTATCATTGGGTAGGTGGGGTTGTTTGGTGGAAGACCACTAAGAGCGGTACTACTCTTCCCGTATTAACTAGCATTTCTCCCATGACTTGTATTGACTCCTGAAGATTCTTTCTTCCTCTTTTTTTACCTCCTTTCCCTTTACTTTGTTGTTCTTGGTTATTTTCAGGTTGTATACCTAGTTGCTCATTCATTCCTGTGTTTCCTTGCTCTTGTTTTTCTTTATATTTTTGGAAGATTTCCTTGTATAATTTTTTATCCTCTTCTGGGATAAACCTTTCATCCAAGTGTCTCCATTTGTCCAGAAGTTTCCTCAGAATTTCTTCTTCTGTTGTTGGGTCTTCCCCTTTGTTGATGTCTATTTCCATTACTTCATTTTCCTATTTATCCTCCTTTTCTTTTCCTACCTTTTCCCTTGTTTCTCTTTGGGTTTTTTGTTTAGTTTTGTTTGTGTCTTGTCTTGGTTTGCTTTACTGTTATTTTTCCTCCTGATAATCCATTATTCGTATCTGTAAATACTCTTCTTCTACCTGTAGGATTTCAAACTGATTGGCCTTATTTGTTTTGATTGGTTGTTCTTTTCTTCTATCCTTAGGGGTTTCCTTCGCAGGTTTTTTCCTGTTTTTTATCTCTTGGAACCCATCATTATCTTCTGTGCTTTTCCTCTGTTGCTTGGTCTTTCATTCTTCCTCTTCGGCATTAAGGGGAATTCCTTGTAGAGGTGCCCATATTCGTGGCATTTTCTGCATCTAAAAGGGATGTGTTCATAGTCTAGTGCCTACTGCCACACCTCTTCGTGGTATTCTAGTTCTACTGCCCCTGGGATAGGGTTTGCTATGTTCATATATACACAAATTCTTGCATAGGATGTATATCTTCCTTTCTTGGTTGATTCAACTATTTTGACAAAGCTGCCTATAGTATTCCCTATTCCTTCCAGGATCTCTGGATCCCAAAAATCCATGGGTAATCCAAACAGTCTTACCCACACTGGCGCTGCTAGGAATTTTTCTGTATCAGGGTTATAACATTCCTCCCAATACCTCATAAATAAACCTGCATTATTATGAAAATATGGACCATTTTCAAACACTCTTTCTTTATCTTGCAGGTTTGAGAAGATTACCATAAAGAAGCCACGTGCGCCTAGCTTCAACTCTATGTGGCCTCGGGGTTGCCATTTCTACTGTATCCATCTTGTTAGGTCTTTCTCTGATGGCCAGACACCGATGAACTTGCATATTAATGCATGGTCCTTCATGTAACTTCTATAGCGCTCGAGTTTGTTCATAGGAATAACAAATCTCGATTTTTCTGTTGCACACGGTAAGCATTTTCCTTTGCTTCCTGCCTGCCATCTTGCTTCGAGGACTGGTCCTGGTGTCCTTATCTCTTCCTCCGGTTTGCTATTGCTTGTTCCCTCTCCTGCCGACGTCTCTATAGGAGGGGATCTCTCCCCTCCTGACTTCCTCTATCATTTCTGTGCCTCTTGTCTGCTTTTCTTTAGGTTTTCCACACCGCCTACCTCATGGCCACATGACCATTACAGTTACAGAGCTCCAACAAACCCTCATCATTTTTTTATAACATATCCAAATCATAAATTGTAATGTTTAATATAATAGTTATTAAATGAACAAAGAGAGATTTTCCATACTATGCAATAGAGAGAAATGAATAAAATAATTCGAATTCTAAATATAATAGCGACACTTTCCTTCCTGAGTCAATTTTATAACCAACAAATCATTTATGCTAACCAAGAAAGAGTAAATAAGAGTGACTAGAACTTTGTTTCGAAGAGTTATATTTATTTGATCGCAAGATTTAAAAAAAACGAAATACACATTTATAAACTGAAAATAAGGAATTTCGGCCCAAAGCCGATGGTTCTTGAACCTTGACCTGACTATACATAGGCATTCCGCAAAGACTACCTACTCAGGACTAGAATGAATGATGAAAAAATCACTATTAGCATATGAAACCCTCTTTCTCGCTAGAAAAACTCATTAATATATTTAAACAATCAGAAACTTATCGAGGAAACTGAAAATGTAACTTAGATAACTCTGCAATGCAAAGCCATAGGCAATCATAATCTCATATCTGAGAATGAAAAGTAAAATAAGTTTAGAGATGGGTCGGGGAGATAACTCCCTAGCCCTTAAACATTATATAGACTTTGCTTTAAGAGTTCGACGATATCTTTGAAAACAAAAGACCAGCAACAATCACAAAGTATGTAGTAGCATAACCCTCCTAGAGCCTAAACTCTCTGGCTTTCACAACCTTTAAAGATCAAGCAAAGAACAACCACAAATACCAAGCGGATTTGTCCATATGATAATTCTGCGCCCAGAAAGAGGAGATGAAACTAGATTCAACGCTCCTCCCAAACCTTGGGCTCCATTAACACCACCTTTTCGCCTGAAAGGAAAATAATAGAGGTAGAAAACTGTGCATGAAAATCAAGTTACATTTGAAAGAAGGAAAAGCAGAGACTCTATTTAACTATCCTTACCCAGATATGGAATTGAGGGTAGAAACCCTCCTCCCTTCGGAACACGGGCATGGAAAGAACATCTTGAACCTACCTAGGAAAAAGAAACCAAAGCTGAGTAAAGACTTGTATAGAGTCTCATGCATATCAACATACTATTCTACAAAAGATTCAAGTCTGTAGACCTACTATAGCTGGGAATGAAACCCTCCTCTGAGTAGTTTAAACCTTTGCTAGAAAGATAGAAATGGACAAGCGACATCCAATGCTAGAGGCATAGATATCTGAAACTCCTCTCCGTCGTTCGATCATCTCGAAGATCGAGCACCGTTGATGAGGAGCTCTCTCCAAGGCTAACAGCAAGGTAGTACCGTAGGCTAACACACAATAGGAGTAAATACACCACACCTCAGCCAAGTGCCACAGCTACAACATTAACACCACAGATGAGCAGGACTACTGGAGTGATAAATGTTGTAGTTGAGTCACCGATGGCAGTAAATGACTCAGGTCAAGTCTCGCGATATGATATGCTGGATAAATCAAAATTGTCGGATTAAATTAATACGATCTTGTGTAAACATGTTGGGATAAAGACAAGCCATTATGTTGTAATTTATATATAGTAATGTGTTCAACTATAGCAACTGACCAAAAATGTAAAGGTAACAATATAGTTTGGTTTTATATCACATTTCCATCGTAAGTATATATATTAATAGTATGTGTAATAACTTTTCAAATTACAATGATAAATATGTCATTTTATTTTTATTTTTATTGTTACATGTATAATGGGTAGATGTGTGACATTCCCTCCCATATATATCTAGAGTTAATATATATGATCATATATTAATATATATTATAATATAAAAAAATTAATATTGTATTAATCCAAAGTTATTAAATTTAATAATATTAATATTATAATATATTAATATAAATATTAGATTTAATAATAATAATAATAATAATAATAATAATCTTTTAATATTAATATTATAATTAGTAATGGTTTTTTTTGCATGGTATTAATAATAATTTGGCCATGGTATTTGGCCCATAGGCTTCACCTAAATAAAACATTTTTTTTTGTCTTAGTAAGTATAAAGAGGTTTATGGAGTAAATATATATAAAAATATATATTTATTTACCATACTTCTCTTTATTTATAATTGTATTTATTTACCATACCTCTTTTTTGAGTGTTCATAAACATCTTTATATTTTAAATTTATATTTTGTTTATATATAATAATAATTAGATTCATTTTTAAATAAGGCTCACATTAGATTAATTTTTTTTGAATTGAGGCTTATGTGATCCATAGTTTTATGAGTAAAATTTTTCGATGTAAATCACATATTGATACATTTGTCGACGTGTTTCGAACCAATGAGTGTGGTTCATCATCAGGACAAGTTGAAGAATCAGATCATGAACCAACGAGTGTGGTTCATTATCAGGACAAGTTGAAGAAGCAGATCATGGTTGCATGTTAAATAGGGAAATCAGATCTTCCAACGGCTAGGTTTGACTGGAAAATGCCTATGTTGGATTAGACTCGACCAATGGCTATATTTGAGCATGGAACGACTAAATTTGACTAGCCAACTAGACTTGACCAAGGGATGGGGACAAGGACTAATATTATATTTGATAAAATTATTTCAACTATAATAATATTATCCGATAAATATTTATTCAATGTATAATTAGTGTTTAATATCAATATTATTAATATAATATTTTTTAATGTTCTGAATGCCATTAATGTCTAAAATGATAAACTTATGAAATGCTATATGCAATTATTATTTTAATACTTTTGTGTTGGTCTTGTTTATTATTTAAGTAATATGTTAACCATATTTGTGTAAAAAAATAATAAATCTAGTGAATAATAATAATAATAATCGAGTAAAATGTTAACATAGTTATGTTTAATATGTTAATAATAATTTATTAATAGATCTAGGGATTATTAATATTAGTAATAGTATGGATTTACTATTATTCTTAATATAACTATAATAATAATAATATAAAATCTCATATTATATTTATTTTTATGGTTAACTTATTAGTAGAAATTTATTAGTTAAGCCATCTAATGTAAACATGAAGTTTCTACTTAAATCTAAACTTTTGATGAATAACCATATATAATTTTAACCCATTAAGTTAGTTATGTAATGGACCATCTAATAAATATAAGGAAAAGAAAATGATGGAGATTTCTAAAAGGACTAAAAAATCAAAGAGGAACTAAGGAGAAAGAAAATAGGTTGGTTAAAAGCTTTACTACTAGATAATTATGGAAAGAGAAAGGATTTTTATGAATAGACAATTAGTTCAAATCATTAATAGAGGTGGGGTGAAAGAAACTAGGTGACCAACAAAATTAAAGAAATGAAAAAAAAGGGAAATAACAACCAATGGAGAAAAAACAACTAGGAAGAGAGGGCACGGATCTAGCAATTGTTGATTTTCCATCTGTCATCTCTATTGAGATTGTTCGACCTTTTTCAATCTCAATGGCTTCCCTAAATTTCCGGTGATAAAACTACGCAACCTTAGCAATAACACGGGCCTCCTCAATGCAAACGTGATGTTCAGTCTTCTCCGCATGCTCTGCTAGTGCGGAAGACTGGGTCCTCCGATGTTTTTGGTATGTTGAGTGCTCATTAACCCTCTGATTAATAGAGTTCCTAGTCTCACCAATGTAGGGAGTCCCATAGGTACAGGGAATAATATAGACACCCTTCATGTCCTTAGGGTCGACAGGATCCTTTATCAATCAGAGGGAATTGCGAATTGTGTTAAGGGGTCTAAAGGTCGAGGGAACATTATGCTTCCTAAGAATCCTTGCAATCTTATCAATGGTCCCTTGGATAAAAGGTAGATGGACCCCTGAGACTCGCTCTTTAGGGTCTTTCTTAACCAACGAATTCTTGTTGGCTTTAAGGAAAGCCCTCTGACCAAGGTGTCTACTATAACTGTTATTAACAAAGACATTAAGGAGATGGGCTTTCTCTTTATCGAAGCTCTTTTCATCAGAGATTCTCAGTGCACGAGTAGCAAGTGTGTTGAGAATGCCCAACTTTTGAGCAGGGAAATGATGGGAACTGGCATGAAGACACTGCTCAGTATGCATTTTCTTCTGAAACACTTAGTGGGAGAAGGAACTATTATTATTATTGAAAATAATAACATCAAGGAAAGAAAGGCATCCATCCACTTCTTGTTCCATGGTGAACTTAATGGTGGAGGATTGAGTGTTGCGATGCTTGAAGAAGAGATCCAACTCATGTTGGCCATGAGACACATTTGTGTCATCTACAAATCTTTTGCAAAGCTTGGGCAGGAGAGGGGCCGAGGCCAAAGCATTGGATTCAAAATCTTCCATAAAAAAATTAGCAACAACAGAGGACAAGGAAGAGTCCATGGCAACACCACAAATCTGCTCAAAAAACTCACCTTCAAAGCTGAAAAAAGTGAAAGTGAAATAAATAATAAAAATGTTAAACAATACATTCATGTTTATAGGTTTACCTAGAATCTACCCATAATAAAATGTAGACCATCTTTCGATACCATAAAAATTTACAACTAATTAATAAATACCATTTAATTTATATAAACTAACTTATATAAATACGAGCTCAAGAAAAAATGAAAAATAAATGTATATTTTCTTTGCAATGCGCCCCATACCTGATAAATAATTTAAAATATATTTTTAAAAGGAAGAATGAATAAATAAACATAATAAAAAATAAAATCGGACCATTAAAACGTGACAATTTCGCCAAAGGTGCACGCAGAGTATGAGTGCATCTGCCTCCATTAAGGATAAATAATTTAAAATGTGCATTTTGAAAGGAAAAATCAATAAATAAACATAATAAAAAATAAAATCTAACAATTAAAATGTGACAATTTGGTCAACGGTGGATGTAGAGTACGAGGGAATGTGCCTCTGAACACGATAAATAATTTAAAATATATGTTTAAAATGAAAGAATGAACAAATAAACTTAATAAATAATAAAATCTAATCAATCGCGAAAACGTGGCAATTTTTTACAGCATTTTCCGTAAACTGTAAGTCCTTGCAGAAGTTTATTAATATGTATATACTTTACAGGGTATGATTCAATTTTAAATGTACAGATACAACTTTATATGAGACAAAATAAAGAATCAACATGTTCGGTAAACTGGAAAGGCTTCTAGAAGTTTATTAATAACTATATATTTTACAAGATATAATTCAATTTTAAATGTACAGGTAGAACTTTATATCAAACAATAAAAAAAGTCATTTTTTCAAAATGTATCTAATTATTAGCTGAGTGTATTTTAAGCTTATTATTAAATGTACCTAATTATAAGCTGAGTGTATTTTAAGCTTATTATTAAAGATATAGTTGTAAAATTTGTAAAATTACTACAATTATATTAAAAATATTAATTTTTTTTTTAATTACATTAAAAATTATATTAAAAATATTAATTTGATTGATATAAATAAAGGTTTCATAAATATAATCAAAAAAATTATTGTAACACTATATTTACTTGATTAACTATATAAAAAAGCTATGAATAAATTTTAACTTAAAAATAAATGAATGTAATAAATAATAATGAAAAATTTATCATGGAAGAATTTATTAGAATTGTAATAATCTCAAATTTCTAGAAAATTGATAGTTAAGAAACTTAAGTTTTTACATTTATTAAAAATAATAAACTATTTTACAAAAATATAATTTTTTATATTTATTAAAAATCAATGCAACCTAATAATTTTTTCACAAGTTACAACCATTGATAAACATTAAAATTAACCATATACTAAACATACTGAAATCAATCCCTCAATTAAAAAAATAAAAAATTAAACGAATGGTCATCCACCTTAAACTAAAATAAAAAAGTGTCTGCAACTATCACAATTATTTTTCCCAAAATTTACGAGTAACGAATCACTTTTCGATACCCGTTAACTAAGTTTTACGTTTGTGATTACCGTGTGAATTTTACGATTTAACTAATTGCTTATTCTCTGCTTAATCAACCTGCGAGCGTTACCTTTTGCGCATCAACGGTCATAGTATCATCTTTTGGTCGATGATGTTGCCGACCAATGTTCTCTTAAACAATTAAATATTCTGATTTTATTCAGCTATATTTTGTAAATAAAAATATAATCTAAAGTATAAAATATTATAGTTTATTAAAAAAGTGTTAATAAATTTAAATAAAAAAATTAAAATTATATCATTAAATTGATATTGCTATTATGTTGAATCATGATCATATTTTTAAACAAATATCATTCCTATTTAAATTTATTAGATTTTTAAATATGGTTGTTAGCTAAATTAATAGTGGTTAATAGATAAATGAAATTTTATAGTATTATTTTAGGAGGAATTAATAAATTGAGATGTGAAATAGATAAATTAATTGTTTTTTTTAGGTTTATAGATTTTGAATTGATTTGGGTGGGTAATAAACATTATTAAGTCTATACATTTACAATTTTACTACTACATAAGTGCTGAGGAGAAAATCAATAATTGTGAGACAAATCTATTTATTTACATCTTATTCCTATACATTTTTTATTCAAAGAATAACGTAAATTATGGTGGGAATTCCTATCCATTTTTTATTCAAATAATAACTTAAATTATGGTGAGAAGTAACTAATGGTATATATGTTATTTACTTCAAACTTAAGAATAAAACATTACTATATAAACATATAAAAATAACGCATATTTCAAAAGTATTTTTTAATATATTGAAAAATAAATATTTATATTTCAAAATTAAACATTATAAGTTGCATTGGTCAATGCTAGACTAATAGTAATAATAATAGTGTTTAATAAGCTAATTAATCACTAAGGTTCTGATTTGGCAAGGATTAATAACAATATATCACATGTTATATGAACACTTCCAAATATTTGTATAAAGGTGAATGAATTTAAAAATTGTTAATGCTATATTATGGTTTCAAAAATTCTTATAGGATTTTGCTTCTATTTTAGTTATTAGAATGCAGAGGTCAATGTTGACTTCCCTTTGAGTGATATAAGCATTGTCTTACCTCTTTATTGTCTGATTTTATATTTTAAAAGTCAAATTTAAGAAGCTAAGAATTTTGAAGGGTAATGGAATACATATTTAATATTGTAACATGAGAGTGCATATATATATATATATATATATCACAATGATTTGGGGGGGGAGACACAAGGGAAATATTTTCATATGCAAACTATTAAGGAATATCACTCTCTCCCATTTGATGTTCATCGATGACATTATACTGATGGGGACAATATCTAGATCAGAGGGAGGGTTTTTCATGAGATTATATCCTATTTTGGAGGTGCTTCGAGATTAATCATGAGTAGGGGTAAGTCGACCTTGATTTCGCAAGATCATGAGGAGGTGCTGATGCAGGAGATAACCACGTCCTTCAAAATTTAGTCGATTCTCGTAGACAATGGTTTCAGATACCTTGGGTTTTTTGTTAAATCAAACAATTATGAGAATAGAGACTAGAATTGGTTGATTCAAAAATTTGAAAGGAAGTTGAAATCTTGGTCTCACAATTGGATAACATTGGGGGATATACTCGTCTAAATAAGATGAGTGCTTCAAATAATTTCAATATATCGAATGCACATCTTCAAAATTCCAAAGGAGTCTGCCAATATAATAAATTCCATTATAGCCAATTTTATATGTGTAGGGAGAGACAGATCCAAGTAGATCTACCTTGTGCACCTAACGATTATATCAAGGTAGATTAACAGTGGCAGATGGGAGCTAAAATATTAGGAACATTTCATCTTGGTGTTTCTTTTAAAAAATATGTGGAGGACCATCTACAATGATGTTATTTGGCATCAAATTATTGTGGAGAAATATCTAGTACTTTGGAGACTGGATTAGGGGAGGGGCTCTCGATAAGAAGGTAGTCTCTCTTTCCTAGAGGAGCTTATTGAAAATTTCTCACCAGTTCATGCTGGAATGATGACTAATGTGTTGTAGTTTATGTCAACATGGATGTCAACTTATTATGGTGGATTTTTAAGGATTTGTGACATTGTGACACTATTGGTATGCATGCAGACTTGATGCCTAACTTGTTCATGGATAAGTGCCTAAGGAGTTCATGGATAAATAATGTTTCTCAATGATTGTAGAGGAACTTTGTGTGTCTTGATGATTGCATATGAGTTACAAAAGCTTGCACAAGGTCTCAATCACTTGCAGAAGGCTTGATAAGGATTTACATTGCTTGAAGGAGAAGACAATTTAGGTGGCATAGGTGGCTGATTAGCGAAGGTTTGTTTAGGTTTGTAAGATGTTATTGAAGCCTTATCAAATATTGGTAGGACTTATAGGCGTTGGAGAAGGCATCCATGAAGATTGGAGAAAGTTTGAATGAAATTGACTAAGTTTTCACTGATTTTAGAGCATGGAGACAAAGTAATGTAGGTTATATTTCTTGGAGGAGCATTAATATGTAGGGTAACAAAAGTCTTGTGTATAAAGAATGAGTTATAATGCACTTCCGATAAGCATAGAAAAGAAGAAAAGTAGGTTTAAACCACAAATTTTGCCTAAGCTAATCTTCCGAAGGGTCCATATGAACTTGTCAAAATTTCCTAACAACAAATCCATGGGATTTCCTCTTGGTATTGAAAAACGACAAAGGTTATAAAAGGAGAATAAGGTTGAGTAGTTTTCATATGCAATCTTTGAGTTTTATTTGATTTGTCTCATACATGGGGCCACTAGAGTGTAAGGAGGATGTCTAGCATTGAGAGATCTGAGCGTAAACAAATCCATCTCAGTCTCATTTGTTTTATGCAGGTGCAATGGAGGGAAAAAATAACAAATCTATAATGTGTTATTCTCTAGTGTTTGATTCAGTAAGGAATGAATGAGATGTGGTTATAACAATGTGCATTTGTCTCTAAATTATTTCACACTACATGGTTAGATATGCCTTGTATGTGACTTATTCATTGACTGCATAAACCAATGTTCATTGTATTACATTATAAAAATACCGAGTAGTGTATATTGTAGACTTATGAGATCATTTTGCAGTGGCTAGTGTAAGTGTTTTATAGATATAGATATGTCTTTTAGACAACTTATGCATAACAATGAATATTTTGATTGATTTGTTTAAGAGGGATTTGATTATATGAAACAATACCTCACTTGTTTGAATTGAAAAAACGGGTTTAACTCAGTATGATTGTGTATGTATGCAAGGATAAGTATGTTGTTGTAAGTGTGATAGAGAGTTAGTAAGAGACACTTGTATGTTGGTTGTGCTCAAAGTTCTGATCTATGTGGCTTCTACTTGTCTAGTGTGTAGATCTTAGTGATAGGAGAGGCATTTATATCTATTATAAGTGTTTGCAAAGATGGAGAAATTGTCTTGGTTTGATAAATGTAGAGGTTGTGTGTCTTGTTGTATTTTGTTTTCAGAGGTTGTATATAATGGAAAATTTAGATTGTTTTCAAAATTTTGATGCAATGAACAAATCAAATATATCTTGTTCTATGTAGTGAACTGGTCAGTGGTATAATTCTTTCAAAGTTCAAAAGTTAGACGTGATAAACTAATGCTAATGGTTGTAGGGACAAATCCTAAGTTTGTAGAAGTTGTATGAAGAATTGGAGACAAAAGATAATCCATGCATTGCTCATGGTATGTTGTTGTATTTCTTATGAATTTAACTCTTGATTGTTTTGAAGCTTGCTAACGTATCTTGTTCAGATCTGAATGAATTATCATATATGTGCCATAGTAATGATATATGCATACATTAGCAAAGACATATGTGACAAAGCTTTGTGACAAGTGTTGTATGAAAAACATTATTATTAACATGGTTGTCTTGCAGGGGGTACCTTAATGAGTTGATTGAGTTTGAGATCAATATGCATTGAGTAAATGTTATGTAACCAACTCACAAAATAGAAGAAAAGATATATCAATGACTTCAAAATCATCCTCTTCGAGGGGACAACCTCCTTTACATTACACAAATGAAAAATTATTGGATGATACAAATGAAAAACCTCATTTCTATATGTATATGAGTCTAAGGGGTCACAATATAATCAAAGCCTACATAACAATAATAATACAAGGGCACAACAATAACAATAGTCGGCTTCTATGGGGAACAATAATAACAATATGGGGACAATAGGGGCACAAAAATAACAATAAGGGTTACAATGACAATAGTAATGGGGGAATCACTAGTATTATAGGGACCTAACATGCCTTTCTCCTTCAAAAAAGTGTTTTCCTCAACACTTGAGTACTTCTGGATACTTCTATATAAAATGATCATCCTCCCATGTGGAATTTTCACCGGGTGAGTTCTTGTACTTGATGAGATACTTCGAAATTGATCGATTTTGTAGCTATCGAGTTCTTGTTTCTGTGACTGCTTCAGGTTCCAAAATAATTTTTCCTTCCTCATCAAGTTTTGGAAATATTGTTTGAACTGGGAGCTTGTCACCTATAAATTTCTTTAAGAATGAAACATGGAAAATTGGGTGCACTCAGGAAGCTCCAGGAAGCTCTAATTTATATGCCATAGTACCAATTGTTTGCAACACCTTATGCAGACCATAATACTTTGCTGATAATTTATTATCCTTCTCAGCTTTCTTGAGGGAAATTTGTTTATATGGTTGTAGTTGTAGAAATACCCAGTCACCTACATCAAAACTTCTTTCGTTGTGATGTTGATTTGCCTGTTGTTTCATTCTATTATGTGCCAAAGTGAGGTTATCCTTTAAGAGTTGGAGAACTTGTTGTTGATGCTCGATGGGATCTTCCACTGCTCGAACCTTAGAATTTTCTCTTAAATATGATGTGATGGATGGTGGATGATATCCATAAAGTGCCATAAATGGGGTCATTTTGTTGCAGTATGGAAGGAAGTGTTATACCATCATTTAACCAGAGGCAACCATTTGACCCATTGTGTCTATTTATAAGATACAAAGAAATGAAGATATCCTTCCAAACATTTGTTTACTATGAAAACCCTAACTTCCTTGGATCATATCTCCGAAAATATGTCGAGACAGGATCTGAAATTCATACCCGAGGTTCATCAAGATTTCAGTTCAAATGTGTTTTAATGGCATATGAAATGTTGTAGATTTTTTTTTATAGAGAACATGCCACAATGACCTGTTTGAAGCAACAAAACCCTAGAATCCATAGCTTTGATACCAATTGTTATGCAACTAGCTCACAAAATAGAAGAAAAGGTAGATCAATAACTTCGAAATCAGCCTCTTCGAGGGGGAAACCTCCTTTACATTACACAAATGAATAATTCTTGGATGATACAAATGAAAAAACCTCCTTTCTATGTACAGGAGTCTAAGGGGTCACAATATAATCAAAGCCGACATAACAATAATAATATAAGGGCACAACAATAACAATAGTGGGCTTCTATAGGATAAAATAATAACAATATGAGGACAATAGGGGCACAACAATAACAATAATGGCTACAATGACAATAGTAATGGGGGAATCACTAGTATTATAGGGACCTAATAGTAAATGACGATGTTGTGAATGATTTATGCATGTATGAAAGTTCAGAGAGGATTTATTGTTGGTTCATGAGCATGGTATGACAAAGACTTGTATGGTTGCTAATGCTATGAATTTATGATGATGTGATGTGCCTAGTTGTTGTTGCTAATTTGGTAGTATTAAAAGAAAGTGATGTTACATATTAAATGAAAGATGTTGTTGTATATTTAGAAAGGGTTTTGTTTTTAATGGCTTGATGTATTTATGAGCAAATGAGATGATTTGAGGACAATTTTTGAGTTATGGTTACACTAAGTTAGTGACTGGTTAATGAGGGATGAGTATGTTCATGATTGATTTGAGTATAGTGTAAGGTTTGGAACTTGATGAGAAAGGTATTTGACTTGGTTGATGAATAAATAATCTGATTTGGTATTTGGATTGGTATTGACAGTAATGATGAGTAAAGAGTTTAGATTTGATTAGTGTTGATATTTGGCTTGGTTAATCAGCGATTGATTTAAGAGTGGTTATTGCTATCTTGGTAGTCAGTTATTGAGATTGAGCATATTGTTGGGCATGGTTCTAATTTGAAAATTGGATGAAACGTGTCATGCAGGTTTTGTCTTGTGATTGAGTTAGGTGGATCTAATGTGAAATATTTTGAAATGTGTTCCACGGATGTACGGAGGGTTGGGGCCTTCAATGATGGAGTAGAAGCTTCCTTCGAGCATGATTTAGTAAACTTGATCAGAGAATAGTAGCTTCCTTCCAGCTAAAGCTAGAGAGTTTGTGTAAGTTGTAACCTCCTGCAGGTAGGAGGTTGTATTCTAGGAAGAGTTTATGCCAATACAAGATGTAAAAATATTTTCTTCATATACGAAATAAGACAAAGACAACAACAATGGTGGTTTTCTCCTAAATTCAGTTTCCACCTAAACATCTTGTGTCCCTATGTGTTGATGTGTTGATGATGTGTTGCATTCTATGGTTTACATGTTCTTATATTTAATGCTCCTCATAGTTTAATGTATTTGTTCATATTTATAACACATTGTGTTGATAATGAAATAATGGATTAGATGAATTTGAAAATCAAAATTATAAATTAAGTAAAATTTGATTGGGCATGAAATGCTAATTCACACCCCCTAGTATTTCTAGTAGCTCCTCAAAAATATGGGATGGGAGGTCAACTCTACCATGAAGGTGTAGATTGGTTTCGATGCTATCAGAGTTATGTTTGGCATGAACACTTTCTAATTTCCTCTAATTTATCACTTTCATAATAAAGGCCTATTTTACTTAAAAGATATTTGTGTTGGTAGAGAAACAAATGTTAGGATAAATTCTTAGAGGGAGGTAGAAGAGATTGGTTTATCGGGCCCATTAGCCACAGAGTAAGATGAATATACTCTTCAATTGTGTCTAGTAGGGATTTTTTTGTCTTCGAATGAGGACCAACTATCTTAGATTCATAATATGGTTAAAGGCTAGGTGTTGGTTAGTGATTTATAGTCATACATCACACAGGGTTAATTGGTGGTTCTAGGAACCATCTGGTTCTAAAAGACATGGATCTAGGACATCCCACATAAGTTAAAATATGTTTTAGGGCTGGCGGTCCACAACAAGATTCTTACATGGGAAAAATTCCACAAAAGATACTTTCAGGGAATTGGAAGATGTGAGCTGTGTCGAAAGGACTTGGAAAATGTGACTCATATTTTTCTTAGTTGCCCATATGTAGATGTGACATTGATGGGAATTGTCCGTATGTTTAATCTTAAGCCATCATGGGATATGTCCTCTATTGAGGCCTGCCTTTCACAATGGTTTCAATAATATATGGCTTTCAAAGCCTTGTTATTTTATGTTATTTGGGGGTATTTGGAAAGCGAGAAATACAATGATATTTGATCACTATGTGCGATATGTGAGGGGCACCTGTATTAATATTGTGGATTTCCTTAAGGAGAGAGGCCCTATTAAGGAACAAATTTCAAAGAGAAGATTTTTTCAAAAGGATATTTGGGCCAGTTTTCCTGTTGGTTTCTTCAATGGGGCCTCATATTTCGAGCTTTATGGAAGAGGGATGGAAATAGTTACGATGCCTGGAGATTATTATTCATTCATTTGATTAGTGGCAAAGGATCCAACATGAGAATGGAGCTCCTTTATTTGTTGTTCATCCTCTTCGGTGCCTTGTGGCTGGACATGTCAGAGATTTTCGTCTATGGTGACTCCAAAGTGGTAGTTGAGTGGGGAAATCATAGATATGAGTTAAGGATTACAACACTAGTGAATTGGATGGATAGGACTAGGTCAGTGACAAAGTCTTTTTATAGATTATCTATTTCACACATTTGCAGGGAACAATATCATTTGGATGACCAACTATCAAAAGATAGGTGCAACATGATGCCGAGCAAGAGTTGCGACTTTGTTTTTGAAAATGGCGAGTTTTGGAGGGCAAGTTATGTCAAAATATGATGTACAATCTATAAGATTATGAGTCACATTTTCTTTTATGATTTTCCTATCTTGGTTACTCACACTTGATATTTTTTTACTGTGTGTTTGTTAGTAAAGTTTTCTTTTCATTATGGTGGAATTCCTAAAAAAGCTAGGTAGAGAAGTAGCATAGAAATAGAAGTAGAAGGGAATGTTCTTGTTGTGGTTTGTTTAAAGTGAAAAAAAAAATCCATGTGTAAGATGTAAACTTTTTCCATTTTCTAATGAAAGCAAAATTGTATTTTTCTTTTTAATGATTCATTTGTAGAGATTATACTTTTAAATTTTATTTATCAAAGAAAAGTTAGACTATTTAAGATGATTCAGTTAATGGCATGTAATAGATAGACTTTCATTCTTACCAAATATTGTTGGATCTTGAGTGATTCCACTATTTCCATACTTGAAAAGATAAACTCTTAAAACATACACCCACATATATATACATAATACAACACCAGAACACACAATTATGGTTGATGGATTTCCCTCGCCTAATGCCAAAATCTGAGGAGAAGTAATATATCCAACAATATATCTTTTGATTATGATTCACAGTTTATCCTTATATCACGTGCTTCCATGCTAGATATTGACGTTACGGTTTCGGCGACCAAAGTGGAGTATTATTTTCGATTTTGAATTTCTCCCTTTCCTATTAAAAAGTTAGAGTAATTGGGTTTTCTATCACTATTTTGATAAAATCTTGCGATTTTCTTGAAAATCAAGGTTAAGTTGTTAAGTTTTAGAATTTGAAGTAATTTTTGGGTTCTTGAATGTGTTGAATTAATCCCCGTTATTATCCAAACAAAATCATCACCTATTTCGAAAAATATGCAAAAATATCTTGGAGACAACATTATCCATATAACTATTATCAAACTTCCTACTCATTTGTCATGAGCTATTCACAGTGAATCATAAGCTATAATACATCTGGCACTAAAAAGATCATTGAAATATCGTTTGTTGTGGTAGTCATGACTCATTGTTACAACGTTTGTAAAAATAATTTAATACTAGCACAACTACATTTACCAATGTGGTTGATATACAACCACATTAATAATTATTATGTGTATTTTTTTGAAGACCAACTATTTATGATTATTAATAATTATATAAATAATAACAACCATATTCTTATATAGTTATATATTTATGATTAATATATTTATATTTTATGATATATTAAAATAATATTAAGTTAATCTATAATATTTTATTTAATATTATTTTATTTTAAACGATTTAATATAATTTAGATATTTAATAATAATATTAACTGATAATAATAGTAGTAATATTAATTAACAATAATAATCTTGATAACAATAAGTATTTTAGTAAATGTGGTTGATATACATATAAGGCTTCATTTGTATCTATGACACACACCATTAATAATAATAATAATTTATTGCTCATTTTTTATAAAATGTAAATAAATAATTACTTATTTTATTAAAAAAAAATTAATGTTGCTTTCAAAAAATAAATATTTTTATTTTATAATAATAATAATAATAATAATTCATAAACAATAATAATATTTTGTAATTAAATATTATTAAATAATAATAATAATAATAATAATAAATTCATTTTTACATTATATTAATGAATAATATCAGATCTTGGGCTTTTGTAATCTATAATGTAGTAAGCAAGTCTTTTGGATTAATCACACGAGTGTTATCAATATAACCAGGAATAATTATCAGTTATTATTTAATATTAAATCTAATTTATTATTATTCTTATTAATTATTAATTATTAATAATTAATTAAAATTTAATATTATCTAATTGATATTACATAATAATATCAATTACATAATTTAAAAAATTATCTAATATCAATTATTAATTTAGTAATATTATTTATTTGATAATAGTAGTAATATTAATAAACAATAATAATCTTAATAACAATAATTATTTTAAAATTATTATAATAATTTTTAATTGATTATAATAATGATTATAATGGTTTTTAAATTAATGAGTTATTATTTATAATTAATAATATAATAATTCAACAAAAAGTATTGATTATTATATTATTAATTATAAATAATAAATTTATTATTGGACTACGGTTGGCCCTGATTGATTTTCATATTGAGACAATATTTTTCACAATGCAATGTTGGAAAATGGTTGACCATGGTTGATTTTCATATTGGAACATGGCTTGCCATGATTTATTTTAATGTTGAGTCAATCTTTGTCAAAATGTGATGTTGGACCATGGTCGACCATGTTTAATATTCATATTGAGACAATCTTTGTTACAATGAGACATTGAAAAATAGTTGACCGTGATTGATATACACCACAACCACATATACCTCACAACCACACTAGTAAATGTAGATTACTTATAAACCTAAGGGATTAATTCTGAAAACCCAAGGTATTATAAACCAAAGAGAATACTATTAAACCGAAGGTATTAATATTATAAACCAAAGGGATTAATATTATAAACCCAAAGTATATAAACCCTAAGATAAATATTATTAACCCATGGGAATAATAAACCGAAGGGATTAAAACTAAAAACCCAAGGGATTATAAACCAAACAGAATAATATTAACCCAAGGGATAAATATTATAAGCCCAATGTGTATAAACCCTTAAATAAACATGGTTGACCATGATTGATTTTTATATTGACACAATTTTTGTCACAATGCGCAATTGGACTATGGTTACCCATGATTGGTTTTCATATTGAGACACCATTTGTCTCAATTAGACGTTGGACCATGGTTGACCATGGGTGAGCATGGTCATCACAATGTGACATTGGACCAAGAGACAATCTTTGTCACAATGTGACCATGGTTATTGACTATGGTTGACAATGATTGACCATTATTGACTAGGGTTTATTTCCATATTAAGACAATCTTTGTCGGAATGCAATGTTCGTACATGTTTGACCATGGCTGATTTTCATATGCGACGTTGGACCATGGTTGACCATGGATGGCCATGGTTGTCATAATGTGATGTTGGACCAAGAGACAAAATTTATCACAATGTGACCATGGTTATTGAGAATGGTTTACCATGATTTACCATGGTTGACCATTGTTAATTTTCATATTGAGACAATCTTTGCCATGATGTGACGTTGGAACATGCTTGACCATAGTTGAGCACGATTGATTGTAAACCCGAGGTATATAAACCCTAAAAAAACATGGTTGACCATGATTGACCACAACTGATTTTCATATTGACACAAACTTTGACAAAATGCGACATTGGGCTATGGTTGGCCATGATTGATTTTCATATTTAGACAACATTTGCCACAATGCGACATTGGACAATGGTTGACCATGATTTATTTTAATGTTGAGACAATCTTTGTCAAAATATGATTTTGGACCATGGTTGATGATGGTTAATATTCATATTGAGAGAGTCTTTCTCACAATGCGACATTGAACGATAGTTGACAATGATTGATATATGCCACAACCACAACCACATATACCTCAAAACCACATTAGTAAATGTAGATTAATTGTCAACCTGAGGAATTAATTCTAAAATCCCAAAGTATTATAAACCCAAGAGAATAGTATTAAACCTAAGGGATTAATATTATAATCCCAAAGATAAATATTATAAACCCACGAGAATAATAAACCCAAGGGATTAAAACTAAAAGCTTAAGGGATTATAAACCTAAGAGAATAATACTAACCCAAGGGATAAATATTATAAACCCAAGGTATATAAACCCTAAACTAAACATGGTTGAACATGGTTGACCACAGTTGATTTTCACATTGACACAATCTTTGTCACAATACGGCATTGGAATATAGTTGGCCATGATTGATTTTCATATTGATACAACATTTTTCACAATGCAATGTTGGACCATGGTTGACCATGGATGAACATGGTTGTCATAATGTGACGTTGGACCAAGAGATAATATTTTTTCACAATGTGACCATGGTTATTGACTATGGTTGAGAAATATTGACCATGGTTGACCAGGGTTGATTTCCATATTAAGACAATCTTTGTCACAATGCGATGTTCGAGCGTGGTTGACCATCATTGATTATCATATTGAGATAATCATTGTCACAATGTGACATTGGTTGATTTTCATACTGAGACAATCCTTGTCACAATGAAACAATGCTTTACTTTCATATTAACCCCAAGGATAAATATTATAAACACAAGATATATAAACCATAAAATAAACATGGTTGACCATGGTTGACCACGGTTGATTTTCATATTGACACAAACTTTGTCACAGTGCAACATTGGACTACGGTTGGCCATGATTGATTTTCATATTGGAACAACATTTGTCATAATGCAATGTTGGAAAATGGTTGACCATGGTTGATTTTCATATCAGAACATGGTTAACCATAATTTGTTTTAATTTCGAGACAATCTTCGTCAAAATATGATATTGGACCATGGTTGACCATGGTTAATATTCATATTGAGATAATCTTTGTCACAATCCCACATTGGACCATGGTTGACCATGGTTGATATACACCACAACCACATATACTTCGCAGCCACATTAGTAATTGTAGATTAATTATGAACGTAAGGGATTAATTCTAAAACCCAAAGGTATTATAAAACCAAGAAAATAATATTAAATTGAAAGAATTAATATTATAAATCCAAGGTATATAAAGCCTAAGATAAATATTATAAATCCATGGGAATAATAAACCCAAGGGATTAAAACTAAAAACCTAAGTGAATAATATTAACCCAAGGGATAAATATTATAAACACAAGGTATATAACCCCTTAAATAAACATGGTTGACCATAGTTGATTTTCATATTGACACAATCTTTGTCACAATGCGACATTGGACTATGGTTGGCCATCATTGATTTTCATATTGAGACACCATTTGTCACAACGCAATGTTGGACCATGGTTGACCATGGATGAGCATGGTTGTCATAATGTGACGTTGGATCAAGAGACAATCTTTGTCACTATGTGACCATGGCTATTGACTATGGTTGACCATGATTGACCCTTATATTAATATACCCAAATGATTGATATTATAAATCTAAGGGATTGATATTATAAACCCAAGGGAATATTGAAACGCAAGGGATCAATTCTAAAACCCCAAGCGGATAATATTAAACCCAAGGGAGTAATATTAAACCGAAAAGATTAATAATATAAACGCAAGATATATAAATCCAAAAATAAATATTATTTATATTTTATAACATAACTAACCCAACAACATTTACTAATTTGGTTGATATAGGTTGATAAGCATTATTTTCCATTTTTACATATACCAATTTAAATATGAAAATCTCATAGATTTATATCAATCATATTAGAAAATATAATTGTGCTGATAAGTAGTTATTATCCACCTAATTATAATAAAGGTAGCATATGAGCCAGCTGTAGGGATGGTCATAAGAAAAATGGACGTGGTTTCAAAAATGCTCTTTAAAATGCATAATGTTATTTTGGAACAATTTTCTTTTGAATAATATTTGAACATTATTTGTTATATTTTGTTGAATAAATTTTCCAAAATAAGTATAACTAGAATTAAGACAATTTATAAGAAATAAAATATCTATATTAAAGACAAATAATAAAAGTGAAAATATCTATGACTTCATAACAAAGGCTTCATAATCCATACACTAAAAAGTCAGAGAGATTACCCAACAAAGAATTTCATCTCTGACCAAAAGTACTGATAAACCCTAAAATGTCTTAAAGCTACGTGCATTATTCAAAAGATTAAATTGTCATCCATCTTCACTTCTGTAATTAAAGTCTATTGGAATTGGCTTGCATTAGGTTTAATTATTAACCCTTCCATTATATATCGCTAAATATAATCACTAAACACAAATACTCAAATTTCATTTTAATATCCTATACATTTATGTTTGCAATTGCACATATTGGTATTGCATAGATATGTACACAATGGATGGTACATTATGTTCATTTTCTAAACAACAATGGTACATTATGTTCATTTTCAATTTTTTTATTTTATTCTGCAACTGAATGAGTTTTCTATATGTTATTTGAAGCTCAAATGAGTTACATTTTCCAACCTGCCAGTCTCGTTACAACCCAGGTCTCATGGAGCATTCTTGACATCAACATGTCATATGATGGAAGAGATGTGTGTAGAAATGAATTGGAAAGTGGCTTGATTGCCACCCTCAATCCTTAGGGTTTTGGATCAGATGACTGAGATGCAATTGTAACTAAAGTTCAAGAATGGTAATTCATCCATATAGAATGTTCTTGACTATTGATTTCTTTGGGACATTAATGAGGATTGAAGCTTTGGGATATTTGTAAATGGAGAAAAGTCGTATAGAAACATATTTCCACTAAGACATGAAAAGTAGATTCTAATATCACTATAATAATATCTGAAATTCTAACCAATTCTAATTAGATATGTGTTTGTGACCTGAAACAAACATCAATTATTTCGGGCAGGTTGGAGGAATGATGCAAGAAATATTCAAACCTACACAATTGCATATGATGAAGAATATACTGTGGTTGCTCTTCACACCTCTGGGAAAATTCTTACGTGCAGGCAAGCTGGTGTTGGCGAGAGAGTTTTCGTTTGTGAAGAGCTTTGGAGATTTGATTTTACAGACACGGGAGCAGGTTCTTCAGAGTTGCTCTACAAGTTCCCTTTCCTTCTTCAAGGTGCTTTTCAAAGAGTTCAAGCTCAGCATTGAGTGGAATCATTTCACCAGTGTATCCCGGATTGTTTATATATGACATATCAAGATAAATTAGCTAAGGCCTTACATGATTTTTCATTTCTTTGTTGTAGATGACTCTAATTCACCTGTTGATATGGATGTTACTTATGATTGTGAATTGAACTTGTCTACAGATTTTGAACCAACTTCCTTCAAAGAAGTTGCTTCTCATGATGAATGGAAAGAAGCGATTCAGAAGGAGTATGATGCCCTCATAAAGAATGGCACTTGGAAGCTGGTTGATCCTCCATTTGGAACCAAACCAATTGGTTGCAAGTGGGTCTACAAGAACAAGTACAAAGCTGATGGCTCACTTGACAAGCACAAAGCTAGGCTTGTGGCAAAAGGTTTTGCATAGAAGGAAGGGGTTGATTATGAGGAAACTTTTGCCCCCACAGCAAAATGGGCCACCATCCAGACACTCTTTGCACTAGCTGCCCAGAACGGTTGAAAAGTCCATCAAATGGATGTAAAAACTGCATTCTTGAATGGAGATCTAAAAGAGAATGTTTTTATGTCCCAACCTGAAGGATTTGCTGTGAAAGGACATGAACATAAAGTATGAAAACTTGTGAAGTCCTTGTATGGCCTCAAACAAGCACCACGAGCCTGGTATGAAAAATTAACTGAGCATCTTCTGAAACTCAACTTCAAACATTTTGATCTTGATGATGTAACTTTATTTGTCAAGAAAGTTGGCAAAACAGTTGTATATCTTGTGGTATATGTAGATGATCTTTTAATGACAAGGAACAATGAAAGTTATATTGCATCCATAAAGAAAGAATTAGGAAAAAGTTTTGAAATGACTGATTTGGGCTATGTTCATTACTATCTTGGCATTGAAGTAACCCAACATCCAAAATCCATATTTCTTTCTCAAAAGAAATACATTGGAGATTTGTTAAACAGATTTGGCATGACAGAGTGCAATCCTCTTTCTACTCCAATGGAACAAAACTTGAAGCTCACATCTATTGAAGGAAAGGAATTTGAGGATGCAACAAAGTATAGACAGCTTGTAGGAAGTCTCATCTACCTCACTACTACCAGACCAGACATTTCATTTGCTGTTGGAATCCTCTCCAGGTTTATGCAAAAGTCTTGTGAGGGACATTGGTCTGCTGCAAAAAGAGTTCTAAGGTACTTGAAGGGAACTCAAAACCTTGGAATCAAGTATACACAGGTGGACAACTTCAACTTGATTGGATACACTGATTCAGACTTCGATGGAGACAAAGAAACTGGGGTATCTACTTCAGGATATGCTATGAGTCTTGGATCAAGAGCTGTCTCCAGGAGATCACGTAAACAATCAGTTCCAGCAGATTCCACAACAGAAGCAGAATATGTGGCAGCAGCTGAAGCAACGAAAGAAATTGTGTGGCTCAGGAAAATTCTTCAAGATTTGCAGGTAAAACAAGTACAATCAACTCCACTCATGATTGATAACACCTCTGTAATAAAGTTGGCCAAGAACCCAAAGTTTCATGATCGTACTAAGCACATCAATACTAAATATCATCTGATCTGACATCATGTTGAGGCCAAAACAATCCATCTCCGTCATTGTTCCACAAATGAGCAAATTGCAGACATCTTCACCAAAGCGCTTGGAAGAGAAAAGCTTGAAAGATTCAGAACGATGCTTGGACTCACCAACATCCCTTCAGATTAAGGGGGGGAATGTTCACACCTAATCCTCAGCGGTTGGGTAAACTGGAACGTGAACAGTCATCAAGAAGATGAACTGTTCCATCTCCTTTTTGTGTATAAACAATAGTTCTCTAATGAAATAATATATCAGTTTTCTTCTGCTCATTCTGGAGTTACCCTGGCCTGACAGTTTACAGGTGAACAAGAGTGGACATAATCCTTTCTAGAAAGCCATTGGATATTGTGGACATGATCAAGTTCCCACTATCTCCATACTCACCCAAAAACCACTTGAGAGCTCTGTAATAGGCGTATTTTTGCTCTCAAGATAAGATCTGAACATGGCCATGAAGGCTCATGGATTAAGATTAGCAGACGCGTCCTCTATAGGCAACCCAGAAATTGTAGAAACCCTCTCGGTGTTTGAGATGTACTAACGCCAACATTGAAGGTTTGCATAACCAGCCAATGCATAGAATGGTGAGCTTAAGTCGATTGCAGATTCACGGAATATTCCAAGATCCGACCGACGTGGTCAAAAAGCTCTTGTCCGTCGAATCCCAAAATACGACTTGAGGATGGCAAGCCGCCAAGCCATTCCTCTCCAGCTACGATTCTTCTCCAAACTGTACAGTGTAGCCGCTAAGTGAAGCCGATATGTGTGACCATATGGAGTCTTCATGGAATATTTAGCAGGGGAGTTGCATCCTCATGGAATATTAAGAGGCGACGAAGCCAGCAACGTCTCTTCTAAATCCAGGTTGATGTGGGAAAAGGAATTAAGGTATATGTGAGAAAAGGGATATAGTACACGTGGAAATAGTTTTTAATATTCATCAATCAAATTCTAAATATTGAGTGCACTAAGGTCCAGATTGAGTGGTCATCCCCCAATGTTGGTGCTACGATTTTAGAGGCATCAATAGAATGCAAAATAATTAACAATGTTGAAAGATGGAAAATGGGAATAATAACAATGTACCCAATTATAAATAGTTTATATTTTCAAGAAGCAAACATTTGGTGTAAGCAAACATTTTATTTAAGATGAAAATTCAAGTATTGTATTTATGGTTGAATAACTTTTATAGATCCATATTTAATATTACATTATATGTCTATTTATTATAGATAATATTATAGATAAAGAAGGAGAGACAATGGGAGATAGAGATATAGATGGAGGAGGTAGATATGTGCTTACGCTGAAATCAATGCACATTATTAATATAATTACTTTGAAATCAATGCACACTATTACTCTAATTACTTTGAAATACATAAATTAATTAATTAAATTACTTTGAAATTGATTTCTTAGTATTCACTTTTTCTATCTATCAAAATTGTTACATTGACACTTAGCACTCAAAATTTGTATTTCATGATTTTCATTAAGTTATTATTTGTCTCTCTCATCTCAACAAACTGAGGTAACTAAGCAAATTTTAAATCAAATTGGCCAAACTAATCTTATACATATTTACCATATTTAAAACGATCAAAATAATTAGATATTTATAAATTTTTGTATGACCATTGTCCAGCTTAGATCCATCTTAACACTGGATCTATCAAGCATTGAGAGGGATCAAATCTCTCGAGGTGCAAACCTATTTCTTGAGAGAAAAAATTTAGGAAAGATTTGCACCTCGAGATATTTGATCCCTCTCGGCGGTTGATAGATTTGGTGTTAAGATGGACCTATTATATTATCTATAATATAAATCGATATCTATAAAGTGACAATTATATTATATGTAGAAATAATTGAAAATCTATCAAAATAGGATTATAAATAGTGCGTGTGATCGAATAGGATTAGAAATCAACAACCACATTGAAAATATTAAATATTCATGACTTTATAGATCTAACTTCTATGTCTCTATTTGTCTTTGTGAGAATTTTTCTTCTTCCCTCTCTCTCCGCCTTCCATTATGTCTACCCCCCCCCCCCCCCCCCCTTTCTCTCTCTTCCCCTCCCTCTCCACCATCTCATTTATCTGCCTCTCCCTAACTTTCTCTATATTTCTATTCTTTCCTCTCTCCCCCTGCTATCTATATTTATTCCTCCCTCCATCTTTCCTTATTTGTCTCTCTATCTCAACCCCCTAAACATATGTCATGCTCTCTTTCTCCCCATATCTATCTATCTCTCTCTCTCTCCCTCTCTCTCTCTCTCCCCACCCCCTCCTTCCCTCTTCCTCCCTATATCTCTTTGCCTCTCTCTTCTACCCTCTCCCTCGCCCCATCTATATCTTTGTCTCCCCTTGTCTCTCCTTCTCACCCACAAAAAACACACCCTCTCTCCATATCTATCTATCTCTCGCTCCCTCCCTCTTCCTCTCTCCCTCTCTCTCCACCTTCTCTCTCTCTCTCTCTCTCTCTCTCTCTCTCTCTCTCTCTCTCTCTCTCTCTCTCTCTCTTCTCCCCCACATCCCCCATTGACTCTCCATCTCTCCCTTTTCACTCCATCTCCACCTTTCTCTCTCTATGTCTTTCTTCCCCATCCAAATCCATTTCTCTCTCCCCCTCTCTCTGTCCTCTCTCTCAAGCCTCTCTCTTTTTCCTTCCTCTCTTTCCCCTTCTCTACCACCTCCCTCCATATCTCCCCCCGTCATACACATACTCTATCTACACCCTCCAACTCTGTCACTATCTCCCTCACTCTCTCCTTCTCTCTCTCCTCCTCTCTCCCCCCTCCATATCTATGTCTCCCTGTCTCTCTCTTCCCCTTCTTTCCCTATCTTTATCCTCTCCTTTCTCTCTCTTCCCTCCTCTCCTCTCTCCCTCATTCCATCTTCAACTCTCCCTTGTCACTCCCTCTGTTTCCCCCTCCAAATCCATCTCTCCCCCCCCCCCTCTCTCTCTCTTCCTTTCTCTCTCTCACTCTGTCTCTCACCTCTATGTCTCTCTCCCACTCTCTATTCCCCTTTCCATCTCACTCTCTTTCTTAAATATCATCCCATTGTATAGTATTTAAGAAAGTATCTAAATTAATAAAAAACATATTTGGTTGTAAAATATTAAACCTATATTTGGATCAACCATGTTAAAGAAATACAATAATAAAAAAATTAAAAGAATCATGCACTATCTTTCCTCTATCATTGTTATTCACTTTGCTTTCTGATCACTTGGATCCTTGGTTAAGATGCATCTATCCTAGTTCTTTATAATATTATTTATATTATATAAATTTCACATATGTATATATTAAAGTATTCTCAGTTTTTTAATTTATTAAAACCTTTAATCTCTGTGAAAATATTGTTAGTAGTTGTGGGGACAGAGGGTTTAGATATACCTCAGGAATAATTATAACCTTTTTCCTCTTATATTTAATTAAAAAATGTTGTAAAATTAAGTTAAAATAAAATATTTTTATTTTGAAATAAGTTATTGTTTTCGGGCATGTGGTATTGATAAGTCATGTTATTGATCCGTGGTATTTTAACAATTAAAAGCCTAGATCCATAACATAATAATCAAAAGTCTAGATGGCCCATGGTATTCATAAACAATGGTAGTAGCCCATGGTATTATAATTTTCTTCCCTCCTCTCCCTCTCTATATTTATCTTGTGGGTATTGGTCGATGGTATTGTAAAAAACCTACTTAGAAGTTAATACTATCCATGATAAATATTCATGATTAAAAATCTTGTCATATTGTAAATATTAAGTTTTTATTCACTTATTAATAATATTTTTAGATGGAACACATCTATAATAATTGTTACAAACACATTGATTCCATAAAATATAATATTACAATATTATATGTTATCCAATATTTATAACCACCCCGAACTAATAAATAGTGGTGGGGTGGGGAGAAATACTAATTAAAATGTAATATTATTACATTCTATTCAATATTCCCCCTCACTCCTACTAATTTTATTGAGCACCTTCCATTATATTGAGTTTACCTTCCTACCACTGAAAACCTGAAAACCTGAAAACCTGAATGCAACGAAATATAAATTTACCTGATTACAGAAACGCCATGAAATTTACCTCGTTATTATTACACGATATGCCTAATTGAATCCTCTGCTTCCTTTACCTAATTTTCTTTGTTATTCAATGAATACGCTAATTGATCTATTTTTGAATTGTATATATATCATTTTCAAAATTGAGTTTGTTAATATTAGTCGACACATTTTTTTGTTTTAATTAATTTTTTTTATTTCAAAGTAACGTTACACATATCTTCATCATATACAATATATATTAGCCGACACATATATAGTAAGGTTACACATATCTTCTACATATACAATATATATTAGCAACACATATATAGTAACGTTACACATATCTTCGACGTATAAAATATATATTAGCCGACACATATTTTTTTTTAATATTTTTTTAATGTAACGTTACGTTACATGACAATACCTCCCTCATATTTTTTTCTAATATTTTTTTTAATCTTACAATACGTGACAACATCTCCCTCATATACTGGGTTGTAGAGTGCCTCTCGACGCAATTATAAATTTAATTTTATTATTGTTTTAAATAATTAATTATAAAATCATTCAATTACATAAAAAAAGACTAATTTTCTGTATAATAGATTTTGAATATTCCCCTAAAACTTAATTGATTGTTAGTTTGAATAAATAGTAAATTTACCCACTTTAAATAAATAGTAATTTTTTTCCATATTGATATAAAATAACATATTTTCTATGAAAAAGTGAATGGGTAACATATTTACTAGTTTTACAAGTTGATAGGCATGAGGAGGGTAAGATTTAATTTTAGGATTGTAAATATTCATCAAGTTATTTGTAGGAATGGAATATGGGTGGAGAGGATTCCATTCCTACCTCCCAACCACTCATGATACTCGGTGGATTTGTCCATATGATAATTCTGCGACCAGAAAGAGGAGCTGAAACTAGATTTAACACTCCTCCCAAACCTTCAGCTCCATTAACACCGCCTTTCTACCTGAAAGGAAAATAATAGAGTTAGAAAATTGTGTATGAAAATCAAATTACATTCAAAAGAAGGAAAAGTAGAGACTCTATTTAACTATCCTTACCTAGATATGGAATTGAGGGTAGAAACCCTCCTCCCTTCAAAACGTAGGCACTGAAAGAACATTTTGAACCTGCCTAGGAAAAGGAAACCAAAGGCAAGTAAAGACTTGTATAGAGTCTCATGCTTATCGACATACTATTCCTCAAAAGGTTCAAGTCTGTAGACCTACCATAGCTCGAAACAAAACCCTCCTCTGAGCAGTTGAAACCCTCGTCGAAAAGACAGAAATGGAGGAGCGGCATCCAGCGCTAGAGGCATAGATATCTGAAACACCTCTCCTTCATTCGATCATCTCAAAGACTGAACACCATTAGTAAGGAGCTCCCTCCAAGGTTGACAGCAAGGAAGTACCACATGCTAACACACAACATGAGTAAATACACCACACCTCAGTCAAGTGGCACAACTACAACATTAACACCGCAGATGAGTAAGACTGCTAGAGTGATAATTGTCGCAGCTGAGGCATCGGTGGTAGTAAATGACTACGGTCAAGTCTTGGGATATGATATGCAAGATAAATCAAAATCAACGGATTAAATTAACACGATCTTGTGTAAACATGTTGGGCTAAAGCCCAGCCATTATGTTGTAATTTATATACAGTAATGTGTTTGACTGTAGCAACCGACTAAAAATGTAAAGGTAACAATATAGTTTGGTTTTATATCACATTGCCATCATTAGTGTGTATATATATATATATATATATATATATATATATATATATATATATATATATATATATATATATATTAATAGTATGTGTAATAACTTTTCAAGTTACAGTGGTAAATATGTCATTTTTTTTTTTACATGTATAACGGGTAGATGTGTGACATATTGTATCAAAGCACTCAGGTTTCCAAACTGAGACCTATGGAATAAAGAAATAACAAACTCAGTGATGTGCACGTAGGAAGCAAGGAGCAAGCATGAGAAGAACTGGGAATTTACCACATAGGTCTGTAATGGGAACAGGACCAACATCATTTCAGGAAGGCAATCCTGAGGTTTGGGTGCAACTGGGAAATGAGCCACGAAATACCGAAACATATATCATGGTGATGGTATAGGAATCAGAGGATGAGATGGCCCGGCTATGGGTAGACAATGAAATACTGATGCAGGAACAGGAAAAAATTATGAAGAGTCTATCTGATAGACAAAATCATCGACCACTAGTCCCTAGCCTTGAACACTGAAATATGACAAGGGAAGAAGAGTTTTGAATGGAGAATGTTGAAACAAAAGTCGATGAAGAGAACCGTGAAGAAGAATCAGATAATGTGTCACATCACAATACACAAAAAAGGCGGAAAATAGAACTTAAAAGGGAATTCCGAAAAATAAAGCCTCCTCTCTTTGATGGTGAATAGGAAGAGGCAGCGGAAGCATGGCTCATCAATATGAACAAGTATTTCCAGTTGTACAAGTATGACCATAATATGAAGGCTCGTATGGCTATTTTCTAGCTACAAGGAAAAGCCACACTGTGATGGGAGGAAGTTAAAATAGTTAGAGGAGTAAATGAACAAAGTATATCCTGGGAAAAATTTCAGATATATTTTAAAGAAAAATATCTAACAGAGAGATTTTATGATGAAAAATCAAAGAAGTTTCATGATCTCTGGTTGGGCCAAATGTCCATGGATGAGTTCATAACAAAGTTTACGTCATTAATTTGGTATGTCCCTTACATATGCGAAGAAAAAGCAAAGGTACAATGTTTATCAACATTATCCCATTGTTCATGAAAGAATGAATGGAGTTTGACAACCAAAAAACCTTGGACGAAGTTATTCGTAAGGCACAAATCTGCTATCAGTAAAACAAACCAAAGTGGGATTTGAGCAAGAGATAAAATGACAAAAAGGAAAGTAACTTTGTTCCCAGGCAGAAGGGGAATCAGGGCACATGCAATAAGGGATTGTATAAAAGTCAAAATAACTTAAATATAAACAAGAATCAGCCCAGATTTAAAGTACCAGGCAAAACCAGAATGAATCAGAATGATGGCAGAACTGAAGTAGAATTAACTAGCACACCACCTGTACAGTATTAGGGATGTGGAGGCCCGCATTATGTCAAAAACTTCCCACACTGCAAAGGGATTGCTCAAATTTCACAAATACAAGAAGCATCTACAGTGGGAGAAGTAGCAAGAATCCTCCCTAAAATTAATGCTGCCCTTGAAGATTATCAGGCAGAATTTCAGCCAACCATGGTTGAATTTGAAGGTAAAATTTTTGACCAACCTGTATCTATTTTAATTGATCCCAGAGCTACCTTGAGTTACATTAGCCCCAAGATAGTGGAACAATGTAAGTTGCAAGCCGTAAAGTTTAAAAATCCATGGTTAGTACAACTAGCCAAGGGAGCAAAAATAAGAGTTTTGGCCAAAGTCAGTAATTTCCCTCTAATATTAGCTAACCAATCCATCATGAGAGATCTAAATGTGTTACCCATGGGGTCATCTAATATCCTTTTAGGTATGGACTGGCTAGAAAAGCATTGGTCCCTTATTAACTGTAAGACTAAAACCATTAATTATCGGGATGAGAAAGGGGAAGGGTAGGAAATTCAACATATTCAAAAACCTCTGCAAATAAGACTCGTAACAGCCTCTCAATTAGCAAAATGCATCAAAAAGGCTACCAGGTTTATGAAATAAAAGTAGGTTATGCTGACTCTAAGGATAACTCTGTTTTAGTAGAAAACATACCAATGGTACAAAGTTTTCCTGATGTATCCCTTGAGGAAATCCTGGGTCTACCCTCAAAAAGAGACATAGATTTCACAATTGAGTTAATTTCAGGAGTTGCCCCAGTCTCCTGAGCCCCTTACATATGAGCATACATGAGCTAATATAATTGAAAATGCAGCTACAAGAGCTACTTCATAAAAAATATATCCGCCCTAGTGTGTTCCCTTGGGGAGATCCAGTACTTTTTGTTAAGAAAAAGGATAGAATGCTACAAATGTGCATGGATTACCATCAGTTAAACAAGCTGACCATTAAGAATAAATACCCCCTACCCTATATAGATGAGTTATATGATCAGGTAAAGTGTGCAACTGTATTATCGAAGATTGATCTCTGCTCTGGTTATCATCAGATCCAGATAAAGGAGGAGGATATAGCAAAAACAACATTCAGAACTCATTATGGACATTATGAGTTTGTAGTGTTGCCTTTTGGGCTAACTAATGCCCCAACAACCTTCATGTGTCTCATGAACAGTATATTTCATCAATACTTAGACAAGTTTGTGTTAATCTTCATTAATTACATATTGATCTATTCTCGGAGAATAGAAGAACATAAGGAGAACCTCCGTATTGTTCTACAGGTCGTAAGAGGACACCAGTTGTATGCCAAATACAACAAATGTGACTTTTTTAAGGAACAAATCTAGTACTTGGGACATATCATCACCAAGAATGGAATAATAGTAGATCCAGATAAAATAAGAACTATAATGGAGTGGTCGGTACCAAAAGATGTAGTTGACATAAGATCATTCATGGGCCTAGTTGGATATTATAGGTAATTTGTGGAGGGCTTTCCTATGGTGGCATATCCTATTACCTCTCTACAAAGAAAGAAAAGGCCTTTAGGTGGACACCTGACTGTCAAAAGAACTTTTATCAGGTCAAGCATCTCCTTACCACCTCACCCATTTTGAGGATTGTCGATCCCAATAAATAATACGTGGTATGCATGGATGCTAGCAAGGAAGGTGTAGGTGGTGTATTAATGCAAGAAGACAGGGTTGTTACTTATGAGTCAAGAAAGATTAAATAGTAAGAACAAAAGTATTTGGCATACGACTTAGAACTAACAGTGATGATTCATGCCTTAAACATGTGGCGACATTACCTGATGGGTAAGAAATTTCTGTTAATGACTGATCATCATAGTCTAACAAACTACTTCAGATAGCCCACTTTAGATGCTAGGCAAGCTTGTTGGGAAAATTTCCTAAGTGAATTAGATTTTGAATTCAAACATTTGAAGGGAAAGGAAAACTGGGTTGCGGATGCCTTAAGTCGAAAGGTAAATTATTTATATGAAATTTCTTTCAACGAATCACAAACAACCTTTTATGAGCAGATTCATGAAATAGTCATGCAAGATTTAGTATATAAACATTTATGGCAGCAAGCAAAGATTTTGAGCAGCCATGAACAACAATTGGGATATGAGGTAAATTCAAAAGAATTGTTGATTTATAGAAAAATGTTATATGTGCCTAACCAACAACATCTTAAAATTTAATTTTAAATGAATATCACAAGATTCCTGATGCAGGCCATCCCGAATACTAGAAAATGATTTTTGCCTTGGGAAAGGAGTTTTTCTGGCTTGGTATGAGGAAGGAGGTAGCAGAATATTTAGGCAAATGTCTGGAGTGCCAGAAAATAAAAGCTGAGCACCAACACCCAGCAGGATTACTCCACCCCGTCCCTATTCCTGAATGGAAATGGGAAACCATATCCATGGATTTCATTACCAGACTGTCTAAGTCAAAAAATAAAAATGACTCCATTATGGTGGTGGTGGAAAAATTGAGTAAATCTTCCCATTTCATACCAGTCCATTGAACCTATAAAGCAGTACAAATTGCTAATATCTTTGTGCAATTTTTTTAAAATTACATGGAATTCTCAAAATGATCATTTCCGACCATGATGTGAAATTTACATCAGCCTTCTAGAAGGCCCTTTTGGAAGGATTGGGCATACAACTACAATTCAGTACTGCATATCATCCTCAAATGGATGGATAGACGGAGCGAGTAAATTAAGTAGTTGAAGACATGTTGCGAACTTATGTGATGCAACATCCATCGAAATGGGAAGACTACCTACACTTGGTAGAACTTGCCTATAACAATGGATACCATACCTCTTTATAGATGAGTCCCTTCAAAGTGTTATATTGATGTAAGTGTCGGACACCTTTGAGTTGGAGTGGTCAAGATGACAAGTTGATGTTAGGACCAGATATGTTAGAGGAAATGGAGGAGATGGTGAAAAAGGTATGAGCCAATTTGAAAGCTGCTCAGGATTGGCAAAGGAACTTTGCTGATTGGAAAAGAAGCTTCCAGGAATTTCAAGTAGGGGATCATGTTTACATTCAAATGCGAGCCAAGAAAAGCACCTTGCAATGGACCAGATGTGCTAAACTAGCACCCCGATTTTGTAGGCCTTTCCAAATTTTAGCTTGAATCAGATCGGTGGCTTACCAACTTGCCTTACCTTTCCACATTCGTGTGCACAATGTTTTTCGTGTTTCTCTACTTAAGAAACACATTTATGATTCTAAAAATGTAATCAATTGGAAAGATATTCAGCTAAATTATTAAATAAGTTTCTCTTTTTAAATACAGATTATTAAACAAGTTTGTTGATAACTTAGCCTATTTGGTTGCTATGTATAGGTCAACCCGAAAGGTGAGTTCTTGGTCGAACCTATGGTTATACTAGATTAGAGAGAAGTAACGCTGCAGAAACGAGTTATCACCCAGGTTAAAGTGTAATGGCAATACTATGGGCCAGAAGAGGCCACCTGGGAGGATGAGCAGTTTATGAAGGAGACCTTTCCAGATTTATTTTCAGAGAGAAAACATCAGGACGATGTTGGCATCTTAGGGGGGAAGATGTGATATCCCCAAACTTTGTAAATAATTAAATTACTGCAAACCAAACAAAATATTTATTTTTTTGAGTTATAAAAACTATTTTGGAGTTTAATTCTTTTGTTAAAATGAAACAACAGTTATTAGTAAATATCATTTTACTTGTTAATTAGTTAGAAAGGTAGTTACCTATCCCTAAGTAATTTCTTGAGGATTTATTCAAGAATATCAAGAGGATAAGGTTATCTAAAATCAGGAATTGGAAGAAGGGTATGAAGGAGGAAAATATGTGTTGATAGGTCAGACAGACGTTCCTGTGGCTACATTTGGTTTGGACCAGATAGTTGAGCTTCAGATATTCAAAGGACGAAGGTTACTAAATCAAGAACAGCTCAGGGGGAGACTGACTGTGACAGTAGTCTTAAGGTTGGGAGGCAAAACAACGAATAGCAGGGTGTAGTGTTAGACTGAATTTGGCAAATAGCGAATTACAGATAAGTAAAAAACCCTTACAAGTAATTTAGGTAGGAAATATCATTTGTAGTTTCTAGTTAACCACACCTAATGATAGTTAAATAAAAAACAGGTTTGGTAATTTTAATTAATGACCTATGCTTGTTGAGAGTTACAGAACATCTTGTCTATGATAGGTAGAAGTGAAATGCTAAACTCAGGCATCTTAATTAATATCTTTAAAAAACACTTTCAATATCTAGTTGAAGTAGTTATATTCTCCAACCCTCATGGTATGTTCAGTGGAATAATGGAAATAATTAAGTTTGACAAAGTTTAGGCAAGTAAGTCTTTTTACCAAGATTATATATGAAATACGAAAAGAAATGTTTATAATACCTATGCCAGGTATACAGTCAATATAAGAATGCAAGTATTACTACTCACAACTAGAATTACCAAACCTCTGTATAACCTGGTTTATAATTAAGACCGTAAACCTAACATAAAGTAGGGTAGGTGGGAATTTAAAATCTAATGTTCAATATGACAAATTTTTTTTTTTTTGTAAACATTGTAGAGCTCTCTATATTTACTTTTTCAAAAAAATGTACATCCATAACCTCCAGTTAGTCACCTACATGAAGGAAACTAGGTGACCACTGGTCAGTGTTAAAGCATTTCCAAAATTTGAATAAGTTCATGAGAATCCATCCACTTCTAGGCTGATTGTCTCTACTATTGTTTCTAAAGATCAAAACATAAATACTTATTTCCTGCATCTAAAATGGAGTTCAAAGACAAAATATCAGACTCTACACTAATCCTCATCAGAGGATGCTATCTGAACTGAAGCCTTTGCACCAGGGCCTGAAGCCTTTACCCTAGGGCCTGGAAGCTTGCATCCCTGTGTCATTTTCCATTTGATCTCTGTTAGGGTCTGCTCAATCCTACCCAGTGCTAGATTTTTCTTGTAGGTCTGGATCTGTATGGTCACAATATATTTGAGAATTTCCACCGGGACTGGGTCTTTCTCCTTGCTACTTTCATGTTTGTCTAGAACTTCTCCTTCCATGTGTTCATGGTGAAGAGTCATAGCCTGGGCTACAACATGTTTCATGATCCAATATTGCTGGAGGGTCGTTTTAAACAGTGATTGCCTACCATTTGTTGTCCCTGGGTCCTGCAACATTCCTTCCCATTCTTCCATGGGTAAGTCTCTACCCCTAAGGTTGTTCCTTGAATCTTTCTTCCAGCTCCAAATTTGGTCTTTGACCTCCTTCAGGTTTCCTTCCATGTAGGAGTCTATAATCTTCTTCATTTGCTCTCCGTCGGGCTTCCTGCCCCTTTTCTTTCCCTTACTGCTGGTGCCTTCATCTTTCTTGATCATCCTCTTACTTCTCCTGGGGGCCATTCTTCTTTCATCTTGGCCTTTAGCTCTCTTTTCCTGTTGCTTTTTGTTCTGATTCACAGTCTTTCCCTGTGCTGAAGTGAGACCTATCACAAAATGAACACAAATGTCAGTCATGTCATTTAAGTTTACATTATTATCCATGGATTTTCTCCCCCCCTCCACTTGTTTCCCATCCTTTAGTTTCCCACCCTCTGAGTTTCTGTCCTCTGGCTTCCTTCCCTACTTTGAATGGTTGTGGCTATAATAGTCCTTTTGGTCTTGGGGTACCCATGTTTACTTTTCCTAGCCCAGTTCATGCAAAGAACCCACTTCTGGTTTGTTTGCCTTTTCTCCCTTGAGGGTTCGCTCCTTGTGCAAATTGGGTTGCTGAGACCTCCCCTTGGCTTGGGTTTTTCAGCGTGGCCAGCCAGGTTTTGGCTAGCTAAGGTTTCTCCCCTCACCTTAAGGTGCAACTCCATCCCCCAAGGATTTTGGAGTTTCCTATCCCCTCTGTCGGTTCAACGCAGCAGGCGTTCTTCCTTTCCCTGGACTATGGTTTACCAGAGCCTCTATTCTAAGGTGGGGGTCGGGTGAAATTGGGTCATGCACGCCATTGCTCTCATACTCCTCACCCTTTCTCTTAACTTTCTCTCCGTCCCTGGCATCCAGGAACTCTTCACGATAATTTCCTTTCAGACCTCTAAAATTTCTATGACAATTGAGATGATCAAACCAGGTCTGCATACCATTCTACATTCCTAACCTATGTTTCAGACTGATTACTCTTTCGTAGATTGGGATGAGAGATGTCACATACCCTTTTACTGTGCTGCACCTTGCTTCCTCCTTCTGCTCCCGCTTGCTGCCTGCTCTTTCGTTCTCACCACCTTTCTTCTTTCTCGTCTGCATGCAAAATGCCTCTTTCCCCTTTTCCTTAGTCTTTATCCCTTTTCATTCCCTCCTCATAATTTTATTTCCAGGTGTCTTGTTTTTGCCTTGGCACGCTTCCCTTCCCTCTTGCCTTGGGATGATGCCCTCTTGTCCTGTCCACCATCCTTCATTTATGTCTTTCCTCTCCCGGCCACTTTTGCTGTCGGGTCACTAACTTGCCTGTTATGAAACCAGCTCAAGAAAAGATAGAAAAGATAGATCAACGCCTTAGAATTTAGCCTCTTTGAGGGGGCAACCTCCTTTACATTACATAAATGAACAATTCTTGGATGATACAAATGACAAAACCTCCTTTCTATATATAGGAGTCTAAGGAGTCACAATATAATCCAGACAACCTAACAATAATAATATAAAGCCACAAAAATAACAATAGAGGGATTCTATGGGGCACAAAAATAACAATATGGGGGTAATAGGGGCACAACAATATAAATAAGGGGTATAACTACAATAGTAATGGGGTAATCACTAGTATTATAGGGACCCAACATGCCCCTCTCCTTCAAAAAAGTGTTGTCCTCAACGCTTGAGTAGTTCTGGATACTTCTGCATAAAATTCTCATCCTCCCATGTGGAATCTTCAGCGGATAAGTTCTTCCACTTGATAAGATACTCTGAAATTGATCGATTTCGTAGCTGTCGAGTTCTTGTTTCTGTGACTGCTTCCGGTTCCAATATAATTTTTCCTTCCTCGTCAAGTTCTGGCAATATTGTTTGAACTGGGAGCTTGTCAGCTATAACCTTCTTTAAACATGAAACATGGAAAACTGGGTGCAATCGAGAAGCTGCAGGAAGCTCCAATTTGTATGCCATAGTACCAATCTTTTGCAACACCTTGTACGGACCATAATACTTTGGTGATAATTTATTATCCTTCTTAGCTTGCTTTAGGGACATTTTCTTATATGGTTGTAGCCGTAGGAATACCCAATCACCTACATCAAAACTTCTTTCACTGCGATGTTGATCTGCCTGTTGTTTCATTCTATTTTGTGCCAACACGAGGTTATCCTTTAAGAGTTGGAGGACTTGTTGTTGATGTTCGATGTGATGTTCCACTGCCTGAACCTTAGAATTTTCTCTTAAATATGATGTGATGGATGGTGGTTGATACCCATAAAGTGCCATAAATGGGGTCATTTTTGTTGCTGTATGGAAGGAAGTGTTATACCACCATTCAGCCAGAGGCAACCATTTGACCCATTGTGTCTGTTTATCAGATACAAAGCAACGAAGATATCCTTCCAAACATTTGTTTACTATCTCAGTTTGCCCATCAGATTGAGGATGATAAGATGAGCTATGAGCTAACTGAGTACCAAGACAAGAAAATAATTATGTCCAAAAATTTCCAGTGAAAATGGGATCTCTGTCACTTACAATAATCTTTGGGTTTCCATGTAGCTTTTGAATTGTTTCCATAAATGCAGTAGAAACTGTACTGGCTTTAAATGGATGTGATAATGCACAAAAGTGTGCATACTTGGTAAGTCTGTCAACTACCACCATGATGACACTCTTTCCCTCAGACTTGGGTAAACCTGTGATAAAATCCATTGAAACCTCCTCCCAACGTTGGCTTGGAATGGATAAAGGTTGTAATAGACCCGGTGTCTTAATTGTTTCAACTTTATTTTGCTGGCAAACCAAACATTCTGCCACAAACTTTTGAATATCTGATTTAAGGCCATCCCAAAAAAATTCCTTCTTAACCCTGTGGTAAGTTTTTAAAAATCCTGAGTGCCCTCCTAAGGGAGAAGTGTGCAATTCCATAAGAATCTTTTGTTTTAGCTGGGAATTCTTACAGAGGTATAAGCGATCTTTGTACCATAACGAATCATTTTGCCAGCTAAATGTATCAGAAGTACTGGAATCTTGTTGTAGCTTTCGAATAAGTGCCCACACTTCTTCGTCATTCTTCCATTCCTCCCTTGCTTCGTTTATCCAATCTGGTTGGATAATAGAAATGGCACACAACAATGCTTCCACATCCTCATCCTTTCTTGAGAGTGCATCTGCCACCACATTTTGCTTCCCTTTTTTGTAGATGATTTCAAAGTCATAACCCAACATCTTTGTGACCCACTTTTGTTGCTCTTCAGAGGATAATCTTTGTTCTAAAAAGTATTTAAGGCTATCATGATCCGTTTTTACCTTGAAGTGTCTTCCCATTAGGTAGGGTCGCCATTTCTTAAGTGCATGGAGTATTGCCAACATTTCCTTCTCATAAATAGCTTTGCTTAAAAACTTTCCCTTGATTGGACGACTTTCAAAAGCAATGGGTCTTTCATCTTGCATTAGAACAGCACCAATTCCATTTCCTGAAGCATCACATTCCACAATAAAGGTTTTTGTGAAGTTCGGTGTAGCTAAGACCGGTGCTTGGCACATTGCCTCTTTAAGATGTTCAAAGGCCTTTGTTGCTTCCGGAGTCCATGAAAATGAATCTTTCTTCAATAATGTTGTTAGAGGTGCTGCTATTCTCCCATAATTCTTAACAAACTTGCGATAATACCCTGTCAACCCAAGAAATCCTCGCAGATGCTTTATGGATGTGGGGATTTTCCATTCCTTAATGGCTTTAATTTTGCTAGGGTCTACCTTAACTCCTTCATGAGATACAATATGACCCAAATATTCCACCTCCTGGACTCCAAAGAAACATTTGGATCTTTTTGCATATAATTGTTTCTCCTCCAATAGTTGTAGCACCCTGTCAACATGTTCAACATGATCCTTCCAAGACTTGTTGTAGATTAGTATATCATCAAAAAATACTAACACAAATTTTCTAAGGAATGGTTTGAAAATTGAATTCATCAAACCTTGAAATGTTGAAGGTGCATTGGTAAGGCCAAAAGGCATGACCAAAAATTCATAATGACCCTCATGAGTTCTAAATGCCGTTTTTGGAATGTCTTCAATCTTCATTCTGATTTGATGATATCCCGAACGAAGATCCAACTTGGTGAAGTAAATTGATCCATGCAATTCATCCAGTAATTCATCAATAACAGGAATGGGGAACTTATCTTTAATAGTGAGCTTGTTGAGCTCCCTATAATCCGGACACATGCGCCATGATCCATCCTTCTTGTGCACCAATACTACTGGAGCTGAGAAAGAACTTTGACTGGTTGAATTATACCAGCCTCTAGCATTTCTGCAACCATACGTTCAATTTCACTTTTTTGGACATAGGGATATCTGTACGGCCTGATGTTTGGAGGAACACTTCCTGGAATCAGATGAATAGCATGATCATGATCACGCATAGGTGGGAGACCCTTGGGAGTCTCAAATACCTTGGAATGATTGTCCAGACTTTTTGGAGATCTGGAGAAATAGATGATTCCAATGTGGAAACATCTAGCGAACATAATTGTGCAATTACACCTCTTTGCTCTTTTTTAGAAGCTTTGTCATACCATTAGAGCTGATTATCTTTCCTGGTTTCCCTGCAATACCCCTTAATTCAACTTCCTTTCCTTCCGTAGAAAATTTGATGAAAAGTTCTTGAAAATTAAAAGCTATTGTACCCAAGGATTGTAGCCATTGGACTCCTAGTACAACATCAGCACCTCCCATTGGAATGGAAAGCATTGGGCTAGTCAATACATATTCTCCCATGGATAGCTTGATATTATGGCACTTTCCAGAGCAATTTATTGTTCCTCCATTTGCAATCATCACTTGACACTCTGGTGCTGGATATAGGAAGCAATTCAATTCTTTTGCTACCCTACAATGAATAAAATTGTGGGTGCTTCCTGAATCAATCAACACTATTACCTTTTTCTTCTTGATTTGTCCTTCTATCTTGATGGTTTGAGGAGTGGTAATTCCCGCCAATGCATTACAAGATATGGTCGGATTTATTTGTTCTTCATCTAGGCTTTGTTCCTGAAGTATATCTTCTTCTTTTGACCTTTCTTGCTCCTTTTCTTCTTCCTCTTCACAATCTATGTAGAATAATTTCTTCTCAGCACACTTATGACCTTTAGTGTATTTGCTATCACAACTGTAACAAAGCCCTTTTGCTCTTTTTTCTTCCAATTGTTGTGGTGTCAACCTTATAGGTTGTGGAAGACTAGGGGCAACAACACTTCCGTCTTTATAGTTGTGAGTGGTATGCTTCCTGGTTGCCATAATTTTGCTTTCCATTTTTCTTGCTAACCTGAATGCCTTCTCTAATGAATCAGGTTCCCAAAGGCGAACATCATGTTGGATATTATCCTTTAAAGACCCTATGAACACATCAATCCTATGCTCCTCTGGAATATCTTTTACCCTTATGTTCAATTTTTGGAACTCCTCAATGTGCTCCATTACTGAACCCTTTTGTTTGAGACTTATCAATTGGCTAAAAAAAGTGTTGCTTTTTGTATCTTCATAATGTGCTATCAATTCTTCCGTAAAAATTGCCCAAGTGATAAATTTTTTACGAGAGCAAAGCCATTGATACCATACAAACTGATTTGGTTCCAAATATATAGTTGCCATACGTACCTTTTGTGCGTTTTGCACATTATTGAGATCGAAGAATTGCTCCATCTGTAATATCCATGTGGCGGGATCCTTGCCATCAAACTTCCTCATATCGATTTTTGGAATATGGTGATTCTTCGATCCAACATTAGCGTCTATGGAATCATGATTAACATTTCTTTTGTTCTCATCATGAGTTTCCTTTACTACCTTTTCACCATTAGTGACCCTTTCTTGTAGCAACTTCTTCAATTCTTCCATGTCTGTCTTCATATCTATCTTCAAATCTGTCATGTCTCTCTTCAAATCTGTCTTCGAATCATCCATCTTAGCTTCCATTCCCTTTATCTTAGATTCAATTCCATTTATCTTAGATTCCACGCCATTTATCTTAGATTCCATGCCACTTATCTTAGCTTCTGTTAGCTTTTGTGAGCGTGACATTTGTTGCACTTGTTCTTGTAATTTTGATATATCATGTAGCATTTCTTCCTCTTCTTCATGGGTCATGCTAGAGCTTTCAGGTTCCTTACTAGGTGTTTGCATTTTCTTTCCTCGGGGCATCAGTTACCGATAATAATGCTTTACTATGCCCTTTGAATTCCGTTAAACCAAGCTTACACAAAACTTTAAAAAAAAAACTACACACCTTTTTCACTTTATAGAAGCCTGATATTGAATCTGATGTATCTCTGTAATTTCGGATCATCCAATTCTACAATTGCCACCTGTAGTAGCCTTCTGCGTCCTCTTTCCAATGCCACAAGTCTGAGCCAAATTGGATTCTCCAAGGAAGAGTTATGTGAAATCTCCCACAGTGACCTGTTTTTAGACTAGTTCAGTAGAGTGAACTTGTACGACGTGCCACGAGTCACTGTTTCAACCTTTGAATCTGAAACACACACAAAAGAAACTATAGTCCGTCCTATTTCTGTACCTTCTTACAAAATTTCAATCCGATCCCCATAGAGAAAGTTATGACGATTTTCCCCAGGTCACTGTTTTGAATGTAATTCAGGAGTCTGCAAAAAGACCAACTTCCTTAGATCATATCTCTGCAAATATCGCGCGAAAAGCTCTGAAATTCGTACCCAAGGTTCAGCGCGATTTCTTCTCAAATGGGTTTTTTTTTGCGACTTCTGAAACATCACGAAAAAAAAGTTATAGCGAAAATTCCACGATGACCTGTTTGGAGCAGCGAAACCCTAGAATCCAAAGCTCTGATACCAAATGTTATGAAACCAGCTCAAGAAAAGATAGAAAAGATAGATCAACGCCTTAGAATTCAGCCTCTTCGAGGGGGAAACCTCCTTTACATTACATAAATGAACAATTCTTGGATCATACAAATGACAAAACCTCCTTTCTATATATAGGAGTCTAGGGAGTCATGATATAATCCAGCCGGCCTAATAATAATAATATAAAGCCACAAAAATACCCGGATGTGGGTGTCTTTACTAGCCCTTAAACATGGCATGCGCCATGACACCTGGAGGCAGGATGAAGCACCGACGTCTGTACAAGGAGGCCTGTACAACGATCAGACAGTTAATGCATCGAGTTATTGTTCTTGGGCTGCGACAAAGGAGGAGGGACGCTGCATTGAAGCCGAGCATGGCTGCTCAGGCTTTGATGCGAAAGGGGAGGAAGGCCCAAGGCCGTTCCCCCGTGTTGAGATTGCAGGTTATGTGTTATATTGTCTTTGAAATGCTAGTTATGTTGCAGAACCAACCCTTGGCTGCTTTAAGAGCACGGAGAGAAGGCTCACTGTCTGCAAATCTTCAAGAGTTTACTGAGTGTTTGGTAGCGTTAATGTTACACGCCATGCCGCGCAGTAGAGGGGTTCCTAGGCATGGAGGAAGGTCCGGTACCCGCGTGGTTCTGGAAGATCTATACCCAATTGAGCCAATTGCTGCAGAGCCACCTTCGTCTTCCAGTTCGGAGCAGGAATGTCTTCTGCCTCAGGGCACCTACCAGACTTTCAGATTCAGATTTCCAAGCCGCCTTGTTAGACCTGAAGTGGTAGTCACTTTCACCGTCTTCATCTCTGAAGAAGAGCCTGGCCAGTCAAATTCCAGCTCCCCTGCAGCTGAAATTGTCCAAGGCAGCGATATCCTCCTAGGTGATATGGAAGGCGTTGTGTATCAAACTCGGCGACACGCGGTTGCTCCATTTCAACCTGATCCGGCCCAGCAAGTTTTACAAGAAGTCCTGATGCCGCCTAGCCCCAACGTGGAGATGGCAGCCTTCAGCTCCTGTGCTCCGATACAGGGCAACTCTGGTTACGCTGCCTCTGTGCAAGAGGTCCTGCCGCCACCCACTACAAACATGGAGGTGGAGGTCTTCAGTGCACGTGATTTGCCAGAACAAGGAGAGCCGATTCAGAACGAGGACGAGATGGTGATTTGGCTCGACTCGCCAAGCCCAGACAAAGGAAAGCAGGAGGCCTCCTTCGACCAACCAGTCTAGTCTCGGGTGCTCTGTTTTGTGTTTTTTCTTTCTGTCATGGTTATGCAAATCGTCTTGTGTCTTTGGGTCCTTTTTTGCGTCCAACTCAGTCCTAGGGATCGGTTAGGCCACTACTGCAAGTCTCAGGACTCAGCAGTTTTTCATTTTTGGTTAATGGTTCATGATGTAGACTGGCTCTGTCCTGCCAGTAGATATGAAGTTTTTGTCAGCCTGAGTCCAGACTATATGACGTCTAGGAACTACAATGGACTGTGTTTTTTGATTTGGTCAAAGCTTCTTCAGCTTGAGGACTGGCTTCGGTCTCCTCGCGGGATGTAAACCTTTGTAAATATTTTCTTTTCTTTAATATAGCAGTAGTCTTTACATAGAAAAAAAAAAATATAAAGCCACAAAAATAACAATAGATGGATTCTATGGGGCACAAAAATAACAATATGGGGGTAATAGGGGCACAACAATATAAATAAGGGGTATAACTACGATAGTAATGGGGTAATCACTAGTATTATAGGGACCCAACATTGCCCCTACCACTTAGCATTAATTCTCTATCCATCCTTAGGTTTGTTGTCCTCCCCTCTCCATTTCCATTCCTTTCCATCTCTGCCCCCATACTCTTGGGGGTTGTCCTTCCTCTGCCCCCCTCTGTCATCCTACCGAGCTCCGATCTTGTGTCGGTCCTGTGTTGTTCTGCTTCTATCCTGTACTATTCCTCTTGCATCTGTTCTTGTCCTTCTCCACTCCCGTCATATCCGGGTGAATTCTCTAGATGCTCACTCTGGAGCTTGTCTTGTTCTATCATTTGGAATAATTGTTCCATATCCTCTTTCTGGTGGAGCTCTTCTGGGCTCACGTCTAGTTGTTACTCTCCTTTTCAACATCCCAAATTTGCAAGGTAATTTGCATGAGCATTTCCTTTGTGCCTCACATGGGAAGGTATGGTGTAGGCTATCTTCCTCAATTGGTGGCTTATTTCTGTTATTATCCATGCCGTCCACCAACTTTGACTCAGCTTCTCTACTGGAACTCCCTGCTGTAGTTGTTTGATTGTTTCTATCACGAGCATCGAGTCTCCTTCTATCTGGAGGTTTTGATACCCTTCCCTGATAGCTATTTCTATCCCCCTATTCAACGCGTGGAATTCTGCCTCGTTATTTGAGGCATTTCCATAGTCCATCGCATAGACCCAGCGGGTTCTCCCTCCATCATCTCTGAATATCCCTCCTATGCCCGCCTCCCTTGGATTGCCTTTTGCTGCGCCATCGAAGTTTAGCTTTGTGAATCCCTGTGGTGGGTTCCTATAGCGGTCTTCTTCTCTTTCTTTATCATCTTTTTGTTCTCTTCCTACTGTGCATGTGGTGCTTACTTTGATTTGCAAGCGGTTCAGAATGCGAGTCTTTCTTGGGTTTGTCTTCCATTCTTCATCGTTCCACTTCTCAAGGATGATGGTTTCTCTTATGATCTGTGTAGTTTTACTTCATATTTTCTTCTTAGATTTTTCATCTTCCTTGAATATCAACTGGTTTCTTGCCTTCTGTATGTTCCACAGGAGGAAACCCATGGAGAGATTCCAGGCTTGGTTCAAGATTATATTACGGTACAGTTTTCTCCTCCATTTCTCTATTGTTGTAGTTATGCTGCCTGTTTCTCTGTCGCTAATCTCAAAGAGCTGATGGTGGTTTTGCCATAGGGTATTGCTAACGCTACAGGAGTTTGTCAAGTGCTCCATTGTTTCTTCTCGTTCCTGGCATAGTGCACAGCACGATGGTCCATGTGTCCCCTTCCTTCTCAACTGGTCCCAGGTTAAGGCTCACCCATGGGACAGTATCCAGGTAAATAATGCCACCTTTGGCCAAGTTTTCATTTTCTAGATTCTATCCCATTTTTTGATGTCTGGGTTGCTGGTTCTTCCAGCCTTTATGTAATATCCTTCTGTTATAGTAAACATTCCTTTGATGCATTTTCCCCACCTTATTATGTCTGAACCATCTTTGACTGCAATTTTCCTTGTCTCCATTTCCTTTTTGTAATTTACCCATTGTTCTGTTTCTGGTGCTTCTTGCTAGTCATTTTTCATTTTCCATTTTCTCCAATAACTATCCTTTTCGGGCAGCCAATAGTTCCAGGCTGCGTCTTCCTCCATTTGGGTGGTGAACTATTGAATATCTTGGAGTTGAGGTTGCTGGTTGAGGGTTTCTCTCTGTTGCCATGCCTCCCTCCAGAAGTTTGCTTTGTCGCCCTCCCTAATTTCCCAAAAACTATGTTCTCTTATCAGGTCCCTATTTGACCTTGCTAGGTTCCAAATTGCTGAGCCTTTCTTTTCTTATTGGCTTCGTAGTTTTCCTTCAGGGGACCTTGCCATCTCATATTTCTTTTCCCATAACACTTTCCATAGGTCTTCTCCTCCTTGAATCCACCTCCACCATAGTTTTGCACCCATTACTTGGTTTAATATATATGGATCATGCAACCCTAATCCTCCTTCTGTTAAAGATTTTCTCAGCCATTTCCATGAGATCAATGCCCACTTTTTAGTTTTGCTTGTTCCTTGCCATAGAAATTTTTTGAAAATTTCCACCATTTTTTGGCATATAGTTTTTGGGATAGCTTGACTGGCCATTTGGTATATTGGCATAGCTTGGAGGACTGACTTAAGGAGAATGAGGCAACTCAATATGTTTAGTGTTCTAAATGTCCAGTTGTCCATTATTTTTTGAATTTTCCCTATCAGGCCTCCCTAGTTTGCTATTCTATTTTACTTGTCGCTCAGTTGCACTCCCAGATATTTAGTGGGGAACTTACCTATTCAGAACCCCATTGTTCTGGCTAGGAATGATTGCAAAGTCATTGGGGTATTGAAAAAGAAGATTTTTGTTTTATCCTTATTTATCTCTGTTCTTGATGCTTTTGTAAACTCTTCAAGGATTTCCAGTAGTTTCTTCGCTTCCTTAAGATTGGCTTGACTATACATCATTACATCATCTACAAATTGTTGATGTGTAATGGTTAGTTCTTCTCCCCATAATCTAAGGCCTTTTAGTTTCCCACTGTTTACTCTTGCTTTTATTAATCTACCCAAACCATCCGCTGCTATTATGAACAGGAATGGTGACAGTGGGTCCCCCTGTCTAAGCCCACGGGACGGCTTGAAGGTTTCTGTAGGTGTTCCATTTAACAATATGGACATGCTTGGAGTGGAGATCATAGACATTATCCATTCTATCCATCTATCATCGAACCCATAAGCTTTTAGGATTCTCTGGAGGTATTCCCAGCTTAGCTTGTCATAAGCTTTTGCTAAGTCGAGTTTGATCATCATTCCTTTGTGTCGTGAATTCTTCAATGAATGAATCACTTCTTGTGCAACTATGATTCCATCCACTATCTGTCTCCCTTTCATGAACCCTGTTTGTTCTTCTGCAATCAATCCTGGAAGTATTGATTTTAATCTTTTCACCATTATGGTGGCTAGGATTTTGTATATTACATTACATAATGCTATTGGTCTAAAACCTTGAGGTTCATCAGCCTTTTCTAGCTTCGGTATCAGTGCTAGGAAGGTTGTGTTCCATGCTGGGTGCATTCTTTTCATGCATCTTGATTCTTCCACTGCATTTACAATGTCTTGCTTCATAAAAATCCAGGTTTCTTGAAATAATTTTGCTGTGTATCCATCCGGTCTTGGGGCTTTGTTCTTTGCCATTGTCTTCACTGTCTCCTCTACCTCTTTTTCAGTGATTACCCTTAGGAGTGCCATGTTTTTCTCTCGATTCACCTTTTTAGGAATGTATTGACTTATTTTTGCTATCTCCTCTTCTCTATTACTTTGCATCTCTGTCAAGATGCCTTGGAAGTGTTGTATCACTAGTATTTCCATTTCCTCTTTCTGAGTTAACCTGTTGCCTTGGTTATCTCTTAGGGAAAAAATTCTATTCTGCTGCCTGTGCTGCTGCATGGCTCTATGGAAGAATTTTGTATTTCTTTCCCCCTCTTTCAGCCATTGTACTCTTGACTTTTGTCTCCAAAGAATTTCCTCCTGTTTTCTTCTTTCCTCCAGTCTGTTTGAAACCTCTCCTTCTTTCTGCACTAGTTCCTCTGTTCTCCCTTCTTCTATTATTTTCTGTTGTATCCTTTTCATGTTTGTCTGAAGCTTTTCTTGGTCTTTTTGAATATTTCCAAATTCTTCTCTATTCCATTTCTTAGCTTTTCCTTTTAGCTCCTTAATCTTAGTTGGAGTGTGTGCATCTTATTCCTTCCTTTTATTTCAGCCTCACTGCTCTGCCACCTGTTCTCCATTTTTTCTATGAAGGTGAGTTCTCGCAACCGAAAGGCTTCGAACCTGAAAGGTCTGTTCTAGTTTTGATTGTTCATGGCTATTTCTAGTTTTATGGGCTAATGGTCTGATCCTTGGCATGGGAGGATTGTTGCTTCATAAAATATGTCTTTCCCACAAAAGTGTTCTATTTCTAGGAACCCATCCAACCTGGGAGCTATCTGCCTGCTACCTCCTCTTCTGTTATTCCAAGTGAATTTTCCATTATTGGTGTTTATATCAATCATTTTTAGAGCTGATTGTGTTTCCCTAAATCTTTCCATGTCTACATCCTCCCGTTGTAGTCCCCCCTTCTTTTCCTCGTTTGAAGTAATCATATTAAAATCGCCCGCTATCAACCACAATTTTTTTGTGTGCATGTTTCCCAACCATTGTAGATGTGTGAGGAAGTTCTCTCTTTCCACTGTTATATGGGGTCCGTAAACTGCCGAGACTAAGAACCAGTCTTTGTGGCCTATCAATCTGAATCTCCCTAAAAGGATCCTCTTCATTCCTATCTAGTAGTCTACAGTAACTTCTGCCGGGTTCCACAAGATTGCAATTCCCCCCGCACTACCTTTTGCATCAATTGTCATACATTCATAAGTAGGCTTTATTTTTTTGAGAATCTCCTCCATTTCCCCCCTGTTATTTTTGTTTCTTGTAGCAGCATAATTTGGGGTTTTTCTCTTTTAATCCTTTCTGCTAGGTATCTCTGCTTACCTTTGTTGTTAAGACCCCTAATGTTCCAGGATGTAATTATCATTGGGTAGGTGGGGTTGTTTGGTGGAAGACCACTGAGAGTGGTACTACTCTTCCCGTATTAACTAGCATTTCTCCCATGACTTGTATTGACTCCTGAAGATTCTTTCTTCCTCTTTTTTTCCCTCCTTTCCCTTTACTTTGTTGTTCTTGGTTATTTTCAGGTTGTATACCTAGTTGCTCATTCATTCCTGTGTTTCCTTGCTCTTGTTTTTCTTTATATTTTTTGAAGATTTCCTTGTATAATTTTTTATCCTCTTTTAGGACAAACCTTGCATCCAAGTGTCTCCATTTGTCCAGAAGTTTCCTTAGAATTTCTTCTTCTGTTGTTGGGCCTTGCCCTTTGCTGATGTCTATTTCCATTACTTCATTTTCCTATTTATTCTCCTTTTCTTTTCCTACCTTTTCCCTTGTTTCTCTTTGGGTTTTTTTTTTAGTTTTGTTTGTGTCTTGTCTTGGTTTGATTTAATGTTCTTTTTCCTCTAGGATTTCAAACCGATCGCCCTTATTTGTTTTGATTGGTTGTTCTTTTCTTCTATCCTTAAGGGTTTCCTTTGCAGGTTTTTTTCCTGTTTTTTATCTCTTGGAACCCATCATTATATTTTGTGTTTTTCCTCTGTTGCTTGGTCTTTCATTCTTCCTCTTCGGCATTAAGGGGCATTCCTTGTAGAGGTGCCCATATTCGTGCATTTTCCACATATGAAAGGGATGTGTTCGTAATCCAGTGCCTGTTGTTACACCTCTTCATTGTATTCTAGTTCTACTGCCCCTAGGATAGGGTTTGCTATGTTCATAGATACACAGATTCTTGCATAGGATGTATATCTTCCTTTCTTGGTTGATTCAACAATTTTGACAAAGCTGCCTATAGTATTCCCTATTCCTTCCAGGATCTCTGGATCCCAAAAATCCATGGGTAATCCAAACAATCTTACCCACACTGGCACTGCTAGGAGTTTTTCTGTATCAAGGTTATAACATTCCTCCTAGTACCTCGTAAATAAACCTGCATTATTATGAAAATATGGACCATTTTCAAACACTCTTTCTTTATCTTGCAGGTTTGAGAAGATTACCGTAAAGAAGCCACGTGTGCCTAGCTTCAACTCTATGTGGCCTCAGGGTTGCCATTTCTACTATATCCATCTCGTCAGGTCATTCTCTGACTGCCAGAAACTGATGAACTTGCATATTAATGCATGGTCCTTCATGTAACTTCAATAGCGCTCGAGTTTGTTCATAGGAATAACAAATCTTGGTTTTTCTGTTGCACATGGTAAGCATTTTCCTTTGCTTCCTACCTGCCATCTTGCTCTGAGGACTGGTCCTGGTGTCCTTATCTCTTCCTCCGGTTTGTTGTTACTTGTTCCCTCTCCTGCCACTGCATCTCTATAGGAGGGGATCTCTCCCCTCCTGACTTCCTCTGTCATTTCTGTGCCTCTTGTCCGCTTGTTTTCTGTGCCTCTTGTCTGTTTTTTTTTAGGTTTTCCACGCCGCCTACCTCATGGCCACGTGACCATTACAGTTGCAGAGCTCCAAGAAACCCTCATCGTTTTTTTATAACATATCCAAATTATCAATTGTAATGTTCAATATAATAGTTATTAAACAAACATAGAGAGATTTTCCATACTATGCAATAGAGAGAAATGAATAAAAGAATTCGAATTCTGAATATAATAGCGACACTTTCCTTCCTCAGTCAATTTTATAACCAACAAATCATTTATGCTAACCAAGAAAGAGTAAATAAGAGTGACTAGAAGTCTGTTTACGAGGAGTTATATTTATTTGTTCGCAAGATTTAAAAAAAAAATGAAATATACATTTATAAACTAAAAATAAGGAATTCCGGCCCACGACCGATGGTTCTTGAACCTCGACCTGACTACACATAGGCATTCCGCAAAAACTACCTACTCAGGATTAAAATGAATGATGAAAAATCACTATTAGCATATGAAACCCTCTTTCTTGCTAGCAAAACTCATTAATATATTTAAACAATCAGAAAGTTATCGAGGAAACTGAAAATGTAACTTACATAACTCTGCGATGCAAAGCCATAGGCAATCATAATCTCATATATGAGAATGAAAAGTAAAATAAGTTTAGAGATGGTTCGGGGAGATAACTCCCTAGCCCTTAAACATTATATAGACTTTGCTTTAAGAGTCCGACGATACCTTTGAAAACAAAAGACCAGCAACAATCACAAAGTATGTAGTAGCTCTCCTAGAACCTAAACTCTCCAGCTATCACAACCTTTAAAGATCAAGCAAAGAACAAGCACAAATACCAAGTGGATTTGTCCATATGATAATTCTGTGCCTAGAAAGAGGAGATGAAACTAGATTCGATGCTCCTCCCAAAGCTTGGGCTTCATTAACACCACCTTTTCACCTGAAAGGAAGATAATAGAGGTAGAAAACTATGCATGAAAATCAAGTTACATTTGAAAGAAGGAAAAGTAGAGACTCTATTTAACTATCCTTACCCAGAGATGGAATTGAGGGTAGAAACTCTCCTCCCTTCAGAACACGGGCATGGAAAGAACATCTTGAACCTGCCCAGGAAAAAGAAACCATAGCTGAGTAAACACTTGTATAGAGTCTCATGCATATCAACATACTATTCTGCAAAAGATTCAAGTCTGTAAACCTACCATAGCTGGGAATGAAACCCTCCTATGAGTAGTTTAAACCTTTTCCGGAAAGATAGAAATGGAGGAGCGACATCCAGCGCTAGAGGCATAGATATCTGAAACTCCTCTCCGTCGTTCGATCATCTCGAAGACCGAGCACCGTTGATGAGGATCTCTCTCCAAGGCTGACACCAAGGCAGTACAGTAGGCTAACACATAATAGGAGTAAATACACCACACCTCAGTCAAGTGCCACAACTACAACATTAACACCGCAGATGAGCAGGACTAGTGGAGTGATAAATGTTGTAAGCTGAGTCACCGATGGCAGTAAATGACTCAGGTCAAGTCTCGCGATATCATATGCCGGATAAATCAAAATTGTCGGATTAAATTAATACGATCTTGTGTAAACATGTTGGGCTAAAGACAAGCCATTATGTTGTAATTTATATACAGTAATGTGTTCAACTGTAGCAACTGACCAAAAATGTAAAGTTAACAATATAGTTTGGTTTTATATCACATTGCCATCGTAAGTATATATATTAATAGTATGTGTAATAACTTTTCAAATTACAATGGTAAATATGTCATTTTATTTTTATTTTTATTGTTACATGTATAATGGGTAGATGTGTGACATTCCCTCCCATATATTAATCCAAAGTTATTAAATTTAATAATATTAATATTATAATATATTAATATAAATATTAGATTTAATAATAATAATAATAATAATAATAATAATATTTTAATATTAATATTATAATTAGTAATGTTTTTTTTGCATGGTATTAATAATAATTTGGCCATGGTATTTGGCCCATAGGCTTCACCTAAATAAAACATTTTTTTTTTTTTGTCTTAGTAAGTATAAAGAGGTTTATGGAGTAATTATATAAGAAAAATATATTTGTTTACCATACTTCTCTTTATTTATAATTTTATTTATTTACCATACCTCTTTTTTGAGTGTTTATAAACATCTTTATATTTTAAATTTATATTTTGTTTATATATAATAATAATTAGATTCATTTTTAAATAATGCTCACATTAGATTAAATTTTTTTTGAATTGAGGCTTATGTGATCCATAGTTTTATGAGTAAAATTTTTCTATGTAAATCACATATTGATACATTTGTCGACGTGTTTCGAACCAACGAGTGTGGTTCATCATGAGGACAAGTTAAAGAAGCAAATCATGGTTGCATGTTAACTAGGGAGAGCACATCTTCCAACGGCTAGGTTTGATTGGAAAATGGCTATATCGGATTAGACTGGACCAATGGCTATATTTGAGCATGAAACGACTAAATTTGACTAGCCAACTAGACTTGACCAAGCGATGGGGACAAGGACTAATATTATATTTGATAAAATTATTTAACTATAATAATATTATTCGATAAATAGTTATTCAATGTATAATTAGTGTTTAATATCAATATTATTAATATAATATTTTTTAATGTTTTGAATGCCATTAATGTCTAAAATGATAAACTTATGAAATGCTATATACGAATATTATTTTAATACTTTTATGCTGGTCTTTTTTATTATTTAAGTAATATGTTAACCATATTTGTGTTAAAAATAATAAATCTAGGGAATATTAATAATAATAATTGAGTAAAATGTTAACATATTTATGTTTAATATATTAATAGATCTAGGGATTATTAATATTAGTAATAGTATGGATTTACTATTATTCTTAATATAACTATAATAATAATATTATAAAATCTCATATTATATTTATTATTATTATTATTATTATTAATGGTTTGGGTAACTTATTAATAGAAATTTATTAGTTAAGCCATCTAATGTAAACATGAAATTTCTACTTAAATCTAAATTTTTTATCAATAACCATAGATAATTTTAACCCATTAAGTTAGTTATGTAATGGACCATCTAATAAATATAAGGAAAAGAAAATGATGTAGATTTCTAAAAGGACCGAAAAAGCAAAGAGGAACTAACCACAAAGAAAATAGGTTGGTTAAAAGCTTTACTACTAGATAATTATGGAAAGAGAAAGGATTTTTATGAATAGACAATTAGTTCAAATCATTAATAGAGGTGGGGTGAAAGAAACTAGGTGACCGAAAAAATTAAAGAAATGAAAAAAAAGGGAAATAACAACTAACCAGAAGGCGAGGGGGAAGAAACAACTAGGAAGAGAGGGCACGGATCGAGTGATTGCTGATTTTCCATCTGTCATCTCTATTGAGATTGCTCGACCTTTTTCAATCTCAATGGCTTCCCTAAATTTCCGGTGATGAAACTACGCAACCTTAGCGATAAGACGGGCCTCCTCAATACAAACGTGATGTTTAGTCTTCTCCGCATGCTCTGCTAGTGCGGAAGACTGGGTCCTCCCATGTTTTAGGTCTGTTGAGTGCTCATTAATCCTCTGATTAATAGAGCGCGTAGTCTCACCAATGTAGGGGGTTCCATAGGAACAGGGAATAATATAGACACCCTTCATATCCTTAGGGTCAACAGGATCCTTTATCGATCGGAGGGAATTGCGAATTGTGTTAAGGGGTCTAAAGGTTGAGGTAACATTATGCTTCCTAAGAATCCTTGCAATCTTATCAATGGTCCCTTGGATAAAAGGTAGACGGACCCTTGAGACTTGATCTTTAGGATCTTTCTTAACCAACGAATTCTTGTTGGCTTTAAGGAAAGCCCTCTCACCAAGGTGTCTACTATAACCGTTATTAACAAAGACATTAAGGAGATAGGCTTTCTCTTTGTCGAAGCTCTTTTCATCAGATATTCTTAGTGCACGAGTAGCAATTGTGTTGAGAATGCCCAACTTTTGAGCAGGGAAATGATGGGAATTGGCATGAAGACACTGCTTAGTATGTGTTTTCTTCTGAAACACTTAGTGGGAGAAGGAACCATCATTATTATTCAAAATAAGAACATCAAGGAAAGAAAGGCATCCATCAACTTCTTGTTCCATGGTGAACTTAATGGTGGACGATTGATTGTTGAGATGCTTGAAGAAGAGATCCAACTCATCTTGGCCATGAGACACATTTGTGTCATCTACAAATCTTTTCCAAAGCTTGGGCAGGAGAGGCCAAAGCATTGGATTCAAAATCTTCCATAAAAAGATTAGCAACAACAGGGGACAAGGAGGAGTCCATGGCAACACCACAAATCTCCTAAAAAAACTCACCATCGAAGCTAAAAAAAGTGAAAGTGAAATAGATAATAAAAATGTTAAACATTACATTCATGTTTATAGATTTACCTAGAATCTACCCATAATAAAATGTAGACCATCTTTCGATACAACAAAAATTTACAACTAATTAATAAATACCATTTAATTTATATAAACTAACTTATATAAATACGAGCTTAAGGAAAAATGAAAAATAAATGTATATTTTCTTTGCAATGCGCCCCATACCGGATAAATAATTTAAAATATATTTTTAAAAGGAAGAATGAATAAATAAACATAATAAAAAATAAAATCGGACCATTAAAAAGTAACAATTTCGCCAAAGGTGCACGCAGAGTAGGAGGGCATCTGCCTCCATTAAGGATAAATAATTTAAAATATGCAGTTTAAGAGGAAGAATGAATAAATAAACATAATAAAAAATAAAACCTGTGACAATGTGGTCAACGGTGGATGTAGAGTACGAGGGAATGTGCATCTGAAGACTATAAATAATTTAAAATATATGTTTAAAAAGAAAGAATGAACAAATAAACTTAATAAATAATCAAGGGAGTAGTCTTTAACGCGACTTTTTGAAAGTTTTTCCGGCGATTTTTTCCGGTGAAAATCCGGCAGTAATTTATTGGAATCCAAGTTTGATAGCTAATTTCTGCACAATGAAACCGTCCCAGGGGTTTTTCAGGGTGCTGAATCCGAATATGTAGTTAAAAAACCATTTTAACTGCAACAAATCATGATTTCATCTCAATTTCTTCCGCCCGATTCTGTCACCAGAATCTCAAAAAATCGCATTATAGACAACTCCATAATCAAATCTAATCAATCGCTAAAACGTGGCAATTTTTTACAGCATTTTCCGTAAACTGTAAGTCCTTGCAGAAGTTTATTAATATGTATATACTTTACAGGGTATGATTCAATTTTAAATGTACAGATACAACTTTATATGAGACAAAATAAAGAATCAACATGTTCGGTAAACTGGAAAGGCTTCTAGAAGTTTATTAATAAGTATATATTTTACAAGATATAATTAATTTTAAATGTACAGGTAGAGCTTTATATCAAACAAAATAAAAAAGTCATTTTTTCAGAATGTATCTAATTATTAGCTGAGTGTATTTTAAGCTTATTATTAAATGTTTCTAATTATAAGCTGAGTATATTTTATGCTTATTATTAAACATATAGTTGTAAAATTAGTAAAATTAGTATAATTATATTAAAAATATTAATTTTTTAAAGATTACATTAAAAATTATATTAAAAATATTAATTTGATTGATATAGATAAGTGTTTCATAAATATAATCAAAAAAATTATTGTAACACTATATTTACTTGATTAACTATATATAAAAAAGTTATGAATAAATTTAAACTTAAAAATAAATAAATGTAATAAATAATAATGAAAAATTTATTATGGAAGAATTTATTAGAATTGGAATAATCATTATGGAAGAATTTATTAGAATTGGAATAATTTCAAATTTTTAGAAAATTGATTGGTAGGAAATTTAAGTATTTACATTTATTAAAAATAATAGACTATTTTGCAAAAATCTAATTTTTTATATTTATTAAAAATCAATGCGACGTAATAAATTTTTTCACAAATTACAGCCATTGATAAACATTAAAATTAAGCATATACTAAACATACTAAAATCAATCTATGCCCTCAATTAAAAAAATTAAAAATTAAAAAAATTGTCATCCACCTTAAACTAAAATAAAAAACTTCCTGCAACTATCACAATCATTTTTTGAAAATCCACCTTAAACTAAAATAAAAAGCTTTCTGCAACTATCACAATTATTTTTCCCAAAATTTACGAGCAACGAATCACTTTTCGATACCCATTAAATGAGGAGGTGCTGATGCAGGAGATAACCGCGTCCTTCAAAATTTAGTCGATTCTCGTAGACAATGGTTTCAGATACCTTGGATTTTTTGCTAAATCAAACAATTATGAGAATAGAGACTAGAATTGGTTGATTCAAAAATTTGAAAAGAAGTTGAAATCTTGGTCTCACAAATGGATAACATTGGGGGATATACTCGTCTTAATAGGATGAGTGCTTCAAATAATTTCAATATATCGAATGCACATCTTCAAAATTGCAAAGGAGTCTGCCAATATAATAAATTCCATTATAGCCAATTTTACATGTGTAGGGAGAGAGAGATCCAAGTAGATCTACCTTGTGCACCTAACGGTTATATCAAGGTAGATTAACAGTGGCAGATGGGAGCTAAAATATTAGGAACGTTTCATCTTGGTGTTTCTTTTAAAAAATATGTGGAGGGCCATCTACAATGATGTTATTTGGCATCAAATTATTGTGGAGAAATATCTAGTACTTTGGAGACTGGATCAGTGGAGGGGATCTCGATAAGAAGGTAGTCTCTCTTTCCTAGAGGAGCTTATTGAAAATTGCTCACCAGTTCATGCTGGAATGATGACTAATGTGTTGTATTTTATGCAACATGGATGCCAACTTATTATGTTGGATTTTTAAGGATTTGTGACATTGTGACACTATTGGTATGCATGCAGACTTGATGCTTAACTTGTTCATGGATAAGTGCCTAAGGAGTTCATGGATAAATAATGTTTCTCAATGATTGTAGAGGAACTTTGTGTGTCTTGATGATTGCATATGAGTTACAAAAGCTTGCATAAGGTCTCGATCACTTGCAGAAGGCTTGATAAGGATTTACATTGCTTGAAGGAGAAGACAATTTAGGAGGCATAGGTGGCTGATTAGTGAAGGTTTATTTAGGTTTGTAACATGTTATTGAAGCCTTATCAAATATTGGCAGGACTTATAGGCGTTGGAGAAGGCATCCCTGAAGATTGGAGAAAGTTTGAATGAAATTGACTAAGTTTTCATTGATTTTAGAGCATGGAGATAGAGTAATGTAGGTTATATTTCTTGGAGGAGCATTAATATGTAGGGTAACAAAAGTCTTGTGTATAAAGAATGAGTTATAATGCACTTCCGATAAGCATAGAAAAGAAAAAAAGTAGGTTTAAACCACAAATTTTGCTCAAGTTAATCTTCCTAAGGGTCCATATGAACTTGTCAAAATTTCCTAACAACAAATCCATGGGATTTCCTCTTGGTATTGGAAAACGACAAAGGTTATAAAAGGAGAATAAGGTTGAGTAGTTTTCATATGCAATATTTGAGTTTTCTTTGATTTGTCTCATACATGGGGGCACTAGAGTGTAAGGAGGATGTCTAGCATTGAGAGATCTGAGCATAAACAAATCCATCTCACTCTGATTTGTTTAATGCAGGTGCAATGGAGGGAAAAAATAACAAATCTATAATGTGTTATTGTCTAGTGTTTGATTCAGTAAGGAATGAATGAGATGTGGTTATAACAATGTGCATTTGTCTCTAAATTATTTCACACTACATGGTTAGATATGCCTTGTATGTGACTTATTCATTGACTACATAAATCAATGTTCATTGTATTACATTATAAAAATACCGAGTAGTGTATATTGTAGACTTATGAGATCAATTTGCAGTGGCTAGTGTAAGTGTTTTACAGATATAGATATGTCTTTTAGATGACTTATGCATAACAATGAAGATTTTGATTGATTTGTTTAAGAAGGATTTGATTATATGAAACAATACCTCACTTGTTTGAATTGAAAAAAAGGGTTTAACTCAGTATGATTGTGTATGTATGCAAGGATAAGTATGTTGTTGTAAGTGTGACAGAGAGTTAGTAAGAGACACGTGTATGTTGCTTGTGCTCAAAGTTATGATCTATGTGGCTTCTACTTGTCTAGTGTGTAGATCTTAGTGATAGGAGAGGCATTTATATCTATTATAAGTGTTTGCAAAGATGGAGAAATTGTCTTGGTTTGATAAATGTAGAGGTTGTGTGTCTTGTTGTATTTTGTTTTCAGAGGTTGTATATAATGGAAAATTTAGATTGTTTTCAAAATTTTGATGCAATGAACAAATCAAAGATATCTTGTTCTATGTAGTGAACTGGTCAGTGGTATAATTCTTTCAAAGTTCAAAAGTTAGAGGTGATAAACTAATGCTAATGGTTGTAGGGACAAATCCTAAGTTTGCAGAAGTTGTATGAAGAATTGGAGACAAAAGATAATCCATGCATTGCTCATGGTATGTTGTTGTTGTATTTCTTATGAATTTAACTCTTGATTGTTTTGAAGCTTGCTAATGTATCTTTTTCAGATCTGAATGAATTATCATATATGTGCCATAGTAATGATATATGCATATATTAGCAAAGACATATGTGACAAAGCTTTGTGACAAGTGTTGTATGAAAAACATTATTATTAACATGGTTGTGTTGCAGGGGGTACCTTAATGAGTTGATTGAGTTTGAGATCAATATGCATTGAGTAAATGTTATGTAACCAACTCACAAAATAGAAGAAAAGATATATCAATGACTTCAAAATAATCCTCTTCGAGGGGACAACCTTCTTTACATTACACAAATGAAAAATTATTGGATGATACAAATGAAAAACCTCCTTTCTATATGTATATGAGTCTAAGGGGTCACAATATAATCAAAGCCTACATAACAATAATAATACAAGGGCACAACAATAACAATAGTCGGCTTCTATGGGGAACAATAATAACAATATGGGGACAATATGGGCACAAAAATAACAATAAGGGTTACAATGACAATAGTAATGGGGGAATCACTAGTATTATAGGGACCTAACATACCTTTCTCCTTCAAAAAAGTGTTTTCCTCAACACTTGAGTAGTTCTGGATACTTCTGTATAAAATGATCATCCTCCCATGTGGAATTTTCATCGGGTAAGTTCTTGTACTTGATGAGATACTCCGAAATTGATCGATTTTGTAGCTATCGAGTTCTTGTTTCTGTGACTGCTTCAGGTTCCAAAAGAATTTTTCCTTCCTCATCAAGTTCTTGAAATATTGTTTGAACTGGGAGCTTGTCACCTATAGATTTCTTTAAGAATGAAACATGCAAAACTGGGTGCACTCAGGAAGCTCCAGGAAGCTCTAATTTATATGCCATAGTACCAATTGTTTGCAACACCTTATGCAGACCATAATACTTTGCTGATAATTTATTATGCTTCTCAGCTTTCTTGAGGGAAATTTGTTTATATGGTTGTATTTGTAGAAATACCCAGTCACCTACATCAAAACTTCTTTCGTTGTGATGTTGATTTGCCTGTTGTTTCATTCTATTCTGTGCCAAAGTGAGGTTATCCTTTAAGAGTTGGAGAACTTGTTGTTGATGCTCGATGGGATCTTCCACTGCTTGAACCTTAGAATTTTCTCTTAAATATGATGTGATGGATGGTGGATGATATCCATAAAGTGCCATAAATGGGGTCATTTTTGTTGCAGTATGGAAGGAAGTGTTATACCATCATTCAACCGGAGGCAACCATTTGACCCATTGTGTCTATTTATAAGATACAAAGAAATGAAGATATCCTTCCAAACATTTCTTTACTATCTTAGTTTTCCCATCAGATTGAGGATGATATGATGAGTTATGAGTTAACTGAGTACTAAGACAAGAAAATAACTGTGTCCAAAAATTTCCAGTGAAAATGGGATCTCTGTCGCTTACAGTAATCTTAGGGTTTCCATGTAGATTTTGAATTGTTTCCATAAATGCAGTAGAAATTGTTCTAGATTTAAATGGATGAAATAACGTATAAAAGTGTGCATACTTGGTAAGTCTGTCAATTACCACCATGATGAAACTCTTTCCTTCGGACTTGGGTAAACCTGCGATAAAATCCATTGAAACCTCCTCCCAACATTGGCTTGGAATGGATAAAGGTTGTAATAGACCTCAAGTCTTAATTGTTTAAACTTTATTTTTTTTGCAAAAGGAAACATTCCACCAAAAAAAAATTAATATCGGATTTAAGGCCATCCCAAAAAAAATCCTTCTTAACTGTGTGGTAAGTTTTTAAAAATTCTGAGTGCCTTACTAAGGGAGAGGTGTGCAATTCCATAAGAATCTTTTGTTCAAGTTGGGAATTATTACATAGGTATAAGTGATATTTCTACCATAACGAAAATTTATTCCAGCTAAATGTATCAGATGTACTAGGATCTTGTTGTAACTTTTAAATGAGTACCAACATTTATTTGTCATTCTTCCATTCATCCATTGCCTCATTTATCCAATCTGGTTAGATAATAGAAATGACACAAAGAAATTCTTCCACATCTTCATCCCTTCTTGAGGGTGCATCTGCCACAAAATTTTGCTTCCCTTTTTTGTAGATAATTTCAAATTCATAACCCAACATCTTTGTGACCCATTTTTGCTACTCTTGTAAATATAATATTTTTTCTAAAAATTATTTAGGACTATCATGATCCCCTTTTACCTTGAAGTGTCTTCCCATTAGGTAGGGTCGTCATTTCTTAAGTGCATGTAGTATTGCCAACATTTCCTTCTGATAAATAGCTTTGTGTAAATACTTTCCTATGATTGGATGAATTTCGAAAGAAATGGGTCTTTCTTCTTTCATTAAAACAACACCAATTCAATTTCTTGAGGCATCACATTCCACATTAAATGTTTTTGTGAAGTTCGACATATCTAATACTGGTGTTTGGCACATTGCCTCTTTAAGATGTTCAAAGGCCTTTGTTGCTTCTGGAGTCCATGAAAATGCATATTTCTTCAATAATGTTGTTAGAGGTCCTACTATTCTCCCATAATTCTTAAGAAACGTGCAATAATATCTTGTCAACCTGAGAAATCCTAGCAGATGCTTTATGGATGTGGGGATTTTCCATTCCTTAACAGATTTAATTTTGCTTAGGTCTACCTTAACACTTTCATGAGATACAATATGACCTAGATATCCCACCTCTTGTACTCCAAAGAAACATTTGGAGCATTTTGCATATAATTGTTTCTCCTCCAATTGTTTGAACACCCTGTCAACATGTTGAACATGATCCTTCCAAGACTTCTTGTAGTATATCATCAAAATATACTAACACAAATTTTCTAAGGAAGGGTTTGAAAATGGAATTCATCAAACCTTGAAATGTAGAAGGTGAATTGGTAAGGCCAAAATGCATGACCGAAAATTCATACTGACGCTCATGAGTTCTAAATGTTGTTTTCATAATTTCTTTAGTCTTCATTCTGATTTGATGATATCCTGCACGAAGATCCAACTTGGTGAAGTAAGTTCATCCATACAATTCATCCAATAATTCATCAGTGATAGGAATGGGAAACTTATCTTTAATAGGGAGCTTGTTGAGCTCCCTATATTCTGAACACATGTTCCATGATCCATCCTTCTTGTGCACCAATACTACTGGAGCAGAGAAATAACTTTGACTAGGTTGAAATATACCATCCTCTAGCATTTCTGCAGCCATACGTTCAATTTCAGTCTTTTGGGCATATGGATATCTGTAAGTTGTAATGTTTGGAGGAACACTTGCTGGAATCAAATGAATAGCATGATCATGATCATGAATAGGTCGGAGGCCTTTGCGAGTCTCAAATACATTGGAATGACTGTCCAAGACTTTTTGGAGATATAGATAAATAGATGATTTCAATGTGGAAACCACTAGCGAACATAATTGTGCAATTATGCCTATTTGTTATTTCTTTAGAATCTTTTTCATTCTATTAGAGATGATTATATTTCTCGGTTTCCCTGCGATACCCCTTAATTAAACTTCCTTTCCTTCCGAAGAAAATTTCATGAAAATTTCTTTAAAATTAAAAGTTATCGTACCCAAAGATTATAGCCATTGGAATCCTAGTACAACATCAACACCACCCATTAGAATGGAAAGCATTGGGCTATTCAATACATATTCTCCCATGGATAGCTTGCTATTATGGAACTTTCCAGAGAAATTTATGGTTCCTCCACTTGCAACCATCACTTGACACTTTGGTGTTGGATATAGGAAGTAATTGAATTCCTTGGCTATCTTACAATGAATAAAATTATGGGTACTACCCGAATCAATCAACACTATTACCTTTTTCTTCTTGATATGTCCTTCTATCTTGATAGTTTGAGGAGTGGTAATTTCTACCAATGAATTACAAGAAATGGTTAGATTCATTTCTTCTTTCTCTAGGGTTTGTTCTTGGCGTATATCTTCTTCTTTTGAAATTTCTTGTTCCTTTTCTTCCTCCTCTTCACAATCTATGTAAAATCATTTCTTCTCAGTGCACTTCTGACCTTTAATGTATTTGATATCACAACTGTAACAAAGCCCTTTTTCTCTTTTTTCTTCCAATTGTTATGGTGTCAACCTCGTAGGTTGTGGAAGGCTAGGGACAACAACACTTCCATGTTTATAGTTGTGAGTTGTAGGCTTCCTTGTTGCCATAATTTTTCTTTCCATTTTTCTTGCCAACCTGAATGCCTTCTCTAGTGAATCAGGTTCCTAAAGGTGAACCTCATGTTGGATGTTATCCTTTAAAGTCCCTATGAAGACATCAATCCTATGCTCCTCTGGAATATCTTTTACCATTATATTCAATTTTTGGAAGTCCTCAATGTGCTCCATCATTGAAACATTTTGTTTGAGATTTATCAATTGGCTAAAAAAGATGTTGTTTTTGTATCCTCACAATGTGGTATAATTTCTTCCGTAAAAATTTCTCGAGTGACAATTTTTGACAAGAGAAAAGCCACCGATACCATACAAACTGATTTGGTTCCAAATATAAAGTTGTAATGCGTACCTTTTATGTTTTTGCACATTATGGAGATCAAAACATCGATCCATCTGTAGTATCCTTGTTACGGGATCCTTGCCACCAAACTTCCTCATACCGATCTTTGGAACATGGTGGGTCTTTAATCCAACATTAGAGTCTATGAAATCATGATAGACATTTATTTTGTTCTCATTATGAGTTTCCTCTACTACCTTTTTGCCATTAGGAAGCATTTCTTGTAGAAACTTTGCCAAACCTCCTTTCAAATCTTGTCTTTCTTCATATCTTCAATGTTTACATCTAAACCATCCACCTTATCTTCCACATCTTTAATTAAACCATCCATCTTAGCTCACACACATTTCTTTAAACCATCCATCTTAGCTTCCATGCCATCCATCTTAGCTTCCACACCTTTCTTTAAACCATCCATCTTAGCTTCGGTTACTTTTTGTGAGAGTGAATTTTGTTGCACTTGGTCTCATAATTTTGATATATCATGTTGCATTTCTTCCTCTTCTTCATGAGTCATGTTAGAGATTTCAGGTTGCTTACTAGGTGTTTCCATTTTCTTTCTTCAGGGAATCAATTAATGATAATTATTCTTCACTATGCCCTTGAATTCCTTTAAACTAATTTTTGAAACCAAACTTATGCAAAATTTTAAAAAAACTACACACCTTTTTTCACTTTGTAGGATCTCGATATTGAATCTATTGTATATATGTAACTGTGGATCTCCAAGGTCTGAAATTTTATCGTGCGGTAGCCCTTTGAGTTATCTTTCCAATCCCGCAAGTCTAATTAAGATTGGATTCTCCAAGGAAGAGTTATTCCAAATCTCCTACGATGACCAAATTATAGACTCGTTCAGTAGAGTGAAATTGTACGAAGTTCCACGTGTCATTGTTTCGACCTTAGGTCCTGAAACTGATACACAAAAAACTATAAGTCTTCCTCTTTCTATAACTTGTTAAACTATTTAAATCTGATGCTTAGAGTGAAAGTTATGATGGTTTTCCCTATGTCACCTGTTTGAGATATATTTGGGAGCCTACGAAAACCCTAACTTCCTTGGATCATATCTCCAAAAATATGTCGAGACAGGATCTGAAATTCATACCCGAGGTTCATCAAGATTTCAATTCAAATGTGTTTTAATGGCATCTGAAATGTTGTAGATTTTTTTTTATAGAGACCACAATGACCTATTTGAAGCAACAAAACCCTAGAATCCATAGCTTTGATACTAATTGTTATGCAACTAGCTCACAAAATAGAAGAAAAGGTAGATCAATAACTTCAAAATCAGCCTCTTCGAGGGGGAAACCTCCTTTACATTACACAAATGAATAATTCTTGGATGATACAAATGAAAAAACCTCCTTTCTATGTATAGGAGTCTAAGGAGTCACAATATAATAAAAGCCGACATAACAATAATAATATAAGGGCACAACAATAACAATAGTGGGCTTCTATAGGATAAAATAATAACAATATGAGGACAATAGGGGCACAACAATAACAATAAGGGCTACAATGACAATAGTAATGGGGGAATCACTAGTATTATACGGACCTAATAGTAAATGACGATGTTGTGAATGATTTATGCATGTATGAAAGTTGAGAGAGGATTTATTGTTGGTTCATGAGCATGGTATGACAAAGACTTGTATGGTTGCTAATGCTATGAATTTATGATGATGTGATGTGCCTAGTTGTTGTTGCTAATTTGGTAGTATTAAAAGACAGTGATGTTACATATTGAATGAAAGATGTTGTTGTATATTTAGAAAGGGTTTTGGTTTTAATGGCTTGATGTATTTATGAGCAAATGAGATGATTTGAGGACAATTTTTGAGTTATGGTTACACTAAGTTAGTGACTAGTTAATGAGGGATGAGTATGTTCATGATTGATTTGAGTATAGTGTAAGGTTTGGAACTTGATGAGAAAGGTATTTGACTTGGTTGATGAATAAATAATCTGATTTGGTATTTGGATTAGTATTGATAGTAATGATGAGTAAAGAGTTTAGATTTGATTAGTGTTGATATTTGGCTTGGTTAATTAGCGATTAATTTAAGAGTGGTTATTGCTATCTTGGTAGTCAGTTATTGAGATTGATCATATTGTTGGGCATCGTTCTAATTTGAAAATTGGATGAAACGTGTCATGCAGGTTTTGTCTTGTGATTGAGTTAGGTGGATCTAGTGTGAAATATTTTGAAATGTGTTCCACAGATGTACTGATGGTTGGGGCCTTCAATGATGGAGTAGAAGCTTCCTTCGAGCATGATTTAGTAAACTTGATCAGAGAATAGTAGCTTCCTTCCAGCTAAAGCTGGAGAGTTTGTGCAAGTTGTAACCTCCTGCAGGTAGGAGGTTGTATTCTGGGAAGAGTTTATGCCAATACAAGATGTAAAAATATTTTCTTCATATAAGAAATAAGACAAAGACAACAACAATGGTGGTTTTCTCCTAAATTCAGTCTCCACCTAAACATCTTGTGTCCCTATGTGTTGATGTGTTGATGATGTGTTGCATTCTATGGTTTACATGTTCTTATATTTAATGCTCCTCATAGTTTAATGTATTTGTTCATATTTATAACACATTGTGTTGATAATGAAATAATGGATCAGATGAATTTGAAAATCAAAATTATAAATTAAGTAAAATTTGATTGGGCATGAAATGCTAATTCACACCCCCTAGTATTTCTAGCAGCTCCTCAAAAACATGGGATGGGAGTTCAGCTCTAGCATGAAGGTGTAGATTGGTTTCGATGCTATCAGAGTTATGTTTGGCATGAACACTTTTTAATTTCCTCTAATTTATCACTTTCATAATAAAGGCCTATTTTACTTAAAATATATTTGTGTTGGTAGAGAAACAAATGTTAGGATAAATTCTTAGAGGGAGGTAGGAGAGATTGGTTTATCGGGCCCATTAGCCACAAAGTGAGATGAATATACTCTTCAATTGTGTCTAGTAGGGATTTTTTTGTCTTCGAATGAGGACCAACTATCTTGGATTCATAATATGGTTAAAGGCTAGGTGTTGGTTAGTGATTTATAGTGATACATCACACAGGGTTAATTGGTGGTTCTAGGAACCATCTAGTTCTAAAAGACATGGATCTGGGACATCCCACATAAGTTAAAATGTGTTTTAGGGCTGGTGGTCCACAACAAGATTCTTACATGGGAAAAATTTCACAAAAGATACTTTCAGGGAATTGGAAGATGTGAGCTGTGTCGAAAGGACTTGGAAAATGTGACTCATATTTTTCTTAGTTGCCCATATGTAGATGTGACATTGATGGGGATTGTCCGTATGTTTAATCTCAAGCCATGATGGGATATGTCCTCTATTGAGGCCTGTCTTTCACAATGGTTTCAATAATATATGGCTTTCAAAGCCCTGTTATTTTATGTTATTTGGGGGTATTTGGAAAGCGAGAAATACAATGATATTTGATCACTATGTGCGATATGTGAGGGGCACCTGTATTAATATTGTGGATTTCCTTAAGGAGAGAGGCCCTATTAAGGTAAAAATTTCAAAGAGAAGATTTTGTCAAAAGGATATTTGGGCCAGCTTTCCTGTTGGTTTCTTCAATGGGGCCTCATATTTCGAGCTATATGGAAGAAGGATGGTAATAGTTACAATGCCTGGAGATTATTATTCATTCACTTGATTAGTGGCAAAGGATCCAACATGAGAATGGAGCTCCTTTATTTGTTGTTCATCCTCTTCAGTGCCTTGTGGCTGGACATGTCAGAGATTTTCTTCTATGGTGGCTCCAAAGTGGTAGTTGAGTGGGGAAATCATAGATATGAGTTAAAGATTCCAACACTAGTGAATTGGATGGATAAGACTAGGTGAGTGACAAAGTCTTTTTATAGATTATCTATTTCACACATTTGCAGGGAACAATATCATTTGGATGACCAACTATCAAAAGATAGGTGCAACATGATGCCGAGCAAGAGTTGCGACTTTGTTTTTGAAAATGGCGAGTTTTGGAGGGCGAGTTATGTCAAAATATGATGTACAATCTATAAGATTATGAGTCACATTTTCTTTTATGATTTTCCTATCTTTGTTACTCACACTTGATATTTTTTTACTGTGTGTTTGTTAGTAAAGTTTTCTTTTCATTATGATGGAATTCCTAAAAAAGCTAGGTAGAGAAGTACCAAAGAAATAGAAGTAGAAGAGAATGTTCTTGTTGTGGTTTGTTTAAAGTGAAAAAAAAAATCCATGTGTAAGATGTAAACTTTTTTCATTTTCTAATGAAAGCAAAATTGTATTTTTCTTTCTAATGATTCATTTGTAGAGATTATACTTTTAAATTTTATTTATAAAAAAAAAATTAGACTATTTAAGATGATTCAGTTAATGGCATGTAATAGATAGACTTTCATTCTTACCAAATATTGTTGGATCTTGAGTGATTCCACTATTTCCATACTTGAAAAGATAAACTCTTAAAACATACACCCACATATATATACATAATACAACACCAGAACACAAAATTACGGTTGATGGATTCCCTCGCCTAATGCCAAAATCTGAGGAGAAGCAATATATCCAACAATATATCTTTTGATTACGATTCACAGTTTATCCTTATATCACGTGCTTCCATGCTAGATATTGACGTTACGGTTTCGGCGACCAAAGTGGAGTATTATTTTCGATTTTGAATTTCTCCCTTTCCTATTAAAGATAGAGTAGTTGGATTTTCTATCACTATTTTGATAAAATCTTGCGAATTTTCTTGAAAATCAAGGTTAAGTTGTTAAGTTTTAGAATTTGAAGTAATTTTTGGGTTCTTGAATGTGTTGAATTAATCCCCGTTATTATCCAAACAAAATCATCACCTATTTCGAAAAATATGCAAAAATATCTTGGAGACAACATGATCCATATAACTATTATCAAACTTCCTACTCAGTTTTCATGAGCTATTCACAGTGAATCATAAGCTATAATACATCTTGCACTAAAAAGATCATTGAAATATCGTTTGTTGTGGTAGTCATGACTCATTATTACAACGTTTGTAAAAATAATTTAATACTAGCACAACTACATTTACCAATGTGGTTGATATGCAACCACATTAATAATTATTATGTGTATTTTTTTGAAGACCAACTATTTATGATTATTAATAATTATATAAATAATAACAACCATTAGATATCATTTTGGGATTCAACTGCGTTATGTAAGTCATTCATGTATGACCATTTCCACGAGAGGTAGTCATAACTGACTAATTTCTCATGATTTTTGAATAGTTCACTTAGCACTCATTGCATCGGGTGATGCTCAAAGGGGTGAAGAAGTGGGATTGAAACTAGTGAAATGAATCACATAGCATCAATCATCACTTCCGGGGTTTGCACCCGATAACCAAGACTTCCCAGTAGGTCACCCATCCCAGAACTCCTCTAGCTCAAGCGCGCTTAACTGTGGAGTTTTCCCCACAATCAAGCCCACTTAGCTTGCTACCCCATTTGAAAAACCTTAGCAAGTATTGTGCCTCATGAACCATTCAAGTAGAGATCCCTTGACTCTTTTTGAATTTAAGTATGGGGGTTTATGTAATGCATTATATTAGATATCATTTTGGGATTCAACTGCGTTATGTAAGTCATTCACGTATGAACATTTCCATGAGAGGTAGTTGTAACTGACTAATTTCTCATGAATTTTGAATAGTTCACTTAGCACTCATTGCATCGGGTGATGCTCACAGGGGTGAAGAAGTGGGATTGAAACTAGTGAAATGAATCACATAGCATCAATCATCACTTCCAGGGCTTGCACCCGGTAACCAGGACTTCCCAGGAGGTCACCCATCCAGAACTCCTCTGGCTCAAGCGCGCTTAACTGTGGAGTTTTCCCCACAATCAAGCCCACTTAGCTTGCTACCCCATTTGCAAAACCTTAGCAAGTATTGTGCCTCATGAACCATTCAAGTAGAGATCCTTTGACTCTTTTTGAATTTAAGTATGAGGGTTTACGCAATGCATTATATTAGATATCATTTTGGGATTCAATTGCGTTATGTAAGTCATTCACGTATGACCATTTCCATGACTACCTCTCTCATGATTTTTGAATAGTTCACTTAGCACTCATTGCATCGGGTGATGCTCACAGGGGTGAAGAAGTGGGATTGAAACTAGTGAAATGAATCACATAGCATCAATCATCACTTCCGGGGCTTGCACCCGATAACCAGGACTTCCCAGGAGGTCACCCATCCCAGAACTCCTCTGGCTCAAGCGCGCTTAACTGTGGAGCTTTCCCCACAATCAAGCCCACTTAGCTTGCTACCCCATTTGCAAAACCTTAGCAAGTATTGTGCCTCATGAACCATTCAAGTAGAGATCCCTTGACTCTTTTTTAATTTAAGTATGGGGGTTTACGCAATGCATTATATTAGATATCATTTTGGGATTCAACTGCGTTATGTAAGTCATTCACGTATGACCATTCCCATGAGAGGTAGTCGTAACTGACTAATTTCCTCACGTATGACCATTCCCATGAGAGGTAGTCGTAACTGACTAATTTCTCATGATTTTTGAATAGTTCACTTAGCACTCATTGCATCAGGTGATGCTCACAAGGGTGAAGAAGTGGGATTGAAACTAGTGAAATGAATCACATAGCATCAATCATCACTTCCGAGGCTTGCACCCGGTAACCAGGACTTCCCAGGAGGTCACCCATCCCAGAACTCCTCTGGCTCAAGCGCGCTTAACTGTGGAGTTTTCCCCACAATCAAGCCCACTTAGCTTGCTACCCCATTTGCAAAATCTTAGCAAGTATTGTGCCTCATGAACCATTCAAGTAGAGATCCCTTGACTCTTTTTGAATTTAAGTATGGGGGTTTACGCAATGCATTATATTAGATATCATTTTAGGATTCAACTGCGTTATGTAAGTCATTCACGTATGACCATTTCCATGAGAGGTAGTCGTAACTGACTAATTTCTCATGATTTTTGAATAGTTCACTTAGCACTCATTGCATTGGGTGATGCTCAAAGGGGTGAAGAAGTGGGATTGAAACTAGTGAAATGAATCACATAGCATCAATCATCACTTCCGGGGCTTGCACCCGGTAACCAGGACTTCCCAGGAGGTCACCCATCCCAGAACTCCTCTGGCTCAAGCCCGCTTAACTGTGGAGTTTTCCCCACAATCAAGCCCACTTAGCTTGCTACCCCATTTGCAAAACCTTAGCAAGTATTGTGCCTCATGAACCATTCAAGTAGAGATCCCTTGACTCTTTTTGAATTTAAGTATGGGGGTTTACGTAATGCATTATATTAGATATCATTTTGGGATTCAACTGCGTTATGTAAGTCATTCACGTATGACCATTTCCATGAGAGGTAGTCGTAACTGACTAATTTCTCATGATTTTTGAATAGTTCACTTAGCACTCATTGCATCGGGTGATGCTCACAGGGGTGAAGAAGTGGGATTGAAACTAGTGAAATGAATCACATAGCATCAATCATCACTTCCGGGGCTTGCACCCGGTAACCAGGACTTCCCAGGAGGTCACCCATCCCAGAACTCCTCTGGCTCAAGCGCGCTTAACTGTGGAGCTTTCCCCACAATCAAGCCCACTTAGCTTACTACCCCATTTGCAAAACCTTAGCAAGTATTGTGCCTCATGAACCATTCAAGTAGAGATCCCTTGACTCTTTTTGAATTTAAGTATGGGGGTTTACGCAATGCATTATATTAGATATCATTTTGGGATTCAACTGCGTTATGTAAGTCATTCACGTATGACCATTTCCATGAGAGGTAGTCGTAACTGACTAATTTCTCATGATTTTTGAATAGTTCACTTAGCACTCATTGCATCGGGTGATGCTCACAGGGGTGAAGAAGTGGGATTGAAACTAGTGAAATGAATCACATAGCATCAATCATCACTTCCGAGGATTGCACCCAGTAACCAGGACTTCCTAGGAGGTCACCCATCCCAGAACTCCTCTGGCTCAAGCGCGCTAAACTGTGGAGATTTCCCCACAATCAAGCCCACTTAGCTTGCTACCCCATTTGCAAAACCTTAGCAAGTATTGTGCCTCATGAACCATTCAAGTAGAGATCCCTTGACTCTTTTTGAATTTAAGTATGGGGGTTTACGCAATGCATTATATTAGATATCATTTTGGGATTCAACTGCGTTATGTAAGTCATTCACGTATGACCATTTCCATGAGAGGTAGTCGTTCTTTCTATACTTCATCTTTTTGAGGGTAGGAGAAAAGATAGAACCTGATCATTGAATTGATTGGAAGTTAAATCAGAAACTCATGTCATTGACTTTTTTTGGTCCTTTGGTTAATATGAACTCCCAATGAATCATCTCCAATTCTTTGGAAATTTTGGTAGAGGACTAAAGAATAGTGGATTGAGCCGTATGAGGTAGGAAACTCTCAAGTACGGTTCTGAGGGAAGAAAACTTTTCCAAGTTTACCTATCCCGACCGAGGAGAACAGGCCATTCGTCAGGGAGATCCTGAAACTGCGGAGGCTGTTTCAGTTTTGGCTAATCGCTTTCACGCAAGTCACTATCACCGTTCTTATATATGTCATTTGAAAAGAAAAGAAATACCCGCTTATCCTAAAGATTATTATGACACGTCCGATTCTGGTAGAGTGGATAAGGAACAAATCGGGGAAGAAGTTAGGGAAAAAATCCAGAATACCTTCGTTCAGGTGAATATTTTTTGTGTAGAAAGTCTCAGATTCAGGATCTTCTGCTGCACGGATCTCCTGGGAAACAAAATAAGAGGCACGTAAGTTTAGAGCTAGACCAACTACTCCATATTTCATTCAGTCCTTCCACGCCTACTATAACTATAATTAGTTATTTCGGTTTCTTATTGGCTTCTATCATTTTCACCCTAGTCCTATTCATTAGTTCGAGCAAGATACAACTTATTCAAAATGAAGGAAGGGGGAACTCTTAGTTTATAACAACCAAAGGACCAAAAAAAGTCAATGACATGAGTTTCTGATTTAACTTCCAATCAATTCAATGATCGGGTTCTATCTTTTCTCCTACCCTCAAAAAGATGAAGTATAGAAAGAACAACTACCTCTCATGGAAATGGTCATACGTGAATGACTTACATAACGCAGTTGAATCCCAAAATGATATCTAATATAATGCATTACGTAAACCCCCATACTTAAATTCAAAAAGAGTCAAGGGATCTCTACTTGAATGGTTCATGAGGCACAATACTTGCTAAGGTTTTGCAAATGGGGTAGCAAGCTAAGTGGGTTTGATTGTGGGGAAAACTCCACAGTTAAGCGCGCTTGAGCCAGAGGAGTTTTGGGATGGGTGACCTCCTGGGAAGTCCTGGTTACCGGGTGCAATCCCCGGAAGTGATGATTGATGCTATGTGATTCATTTCACTAGTTTCAATCCCACTTCTTCACCCCTGTGAGCATCACCCGATGCAATGAGTGCTAAGTGAACTATTCAAAAATCATGAGAAATTAGTCACCGGAAGTGATGATTGATGCTATGTGATTCATTTCACTAGTTTCAATCCCACTTCTTCACCCCTGTGAGCATCACCCGATGCAATGAGTGATAAGTGAACTATTCAAAAATCATGAGAAATTAGTCAGTTACGACTACCTCTCATGGAAATGGTCATACGTGAATGACTTACATAACGCAGTTGAATCCCAAAATGATATCTAATATAATGCATTGCGTAAACCCCCATACTTAAATTCAAAAAGAGTCAAGGGATCTATACTTGGATGGTTCATGAGGCACAATACTTGCTAAGGTTTTGCAAATGGGGTAGCAACCTAAGTGGGCTTGATTGTGGGGAAAACTCCATAGTTAAGCGCGCTTGAGCCAGAGGAGTTCTGGGATGGGTGACCTCCTAGGAAGTCCTGGTTACTGGGTGCAAGCCCCGGAAGTGATGATTGATGCTATGTGATTCATTTCACTAGTTTCAATCCCACTTCTTCACCCCCGTGAGCATCACCCGATGCAATGAGTGCTAAGTGAACTATTGAAAAATCATGAGAAATTAGTGAGTTACGACGACCTCTCATGGAAATGGTCATACGTGAATGACTTACATAACGTAGTTGAATCCCAAAGTGATATCTAATATAATGCATTGCGTAAAACCCCATACTTAAATTCAAAAAGAGTCAAGGGATCTCTACTTGAATGGTTCATGAGGCACAATACTTGCTAAGGTTTTGCAAATGGGGTAGCAAGCTAAGTGGGCTTGATTGTGGGGAAAACTCCACAGTTAAGCGCGCTTGAGCCAGAGGAGTTCTGGGATGGGTGACCTCCTGGGAAGTCCTGGTTACCGGGTGCAAGCCCCAGAAGTGATGATTGATGCTATGTGATTCATTTCACTAGTTTCAATCCCACTTCTTCACCCCTGTGAGCATCACCCGATGCAATGAGTGCTAAGTGAACTATTCAAAAATCATGAGAAATTAGTTAGTTACGACTACCTCTCATGGAAATGGTCATACGTGAATGACTTACATAACGCAGTTGAATCCCAAAATGATATCTAATATAATGCATTGCGTAAACCCCCATACTTAAATTCAAAAAGAGTCAAGGGATCTCTACTTGAATGGTTCATGAGGCACAATACTTGCTAAGGTTTTGCAAATGGGGTAGCAAGCTAAGTGGGCTTGATTGTGGGGAAAACTCCACAGTTAAGTGCGCTTGAGCCAGAGGAGTTCTGGGATGGGTGACCTCTTGGGAAGTCTTGGTTACCGGGTGCAAGCCCCGAAAGTGATGATTGATGCTATGTGATTCATTTCACTAGTTTCAATCCCACTTCTTCACCCCTGTGAGCATCACCCGATGCAATGAGTGCTAAGTGAACTATTCAAAAATCATGATGCAATGAGTGCTAAGTGAACTATTCAAAAATCATGAGAAATTAGTCAGTTACGACTACCTCTCATGGAAATGGTCATACGTGAATGACTTACATAACGCAGTTGAGTCCCAAAATGATATCTAATATAATGCATTGCGTAAACCCCCATACTTAAATTCAAAAAGAGTCAAGGGATCTCTACTTGAATGGTTCATGAGGCACAATACTTGCTAAGGTTTTGCAAATGGGGTAGCAAGCTAAGTGGGCTTGATTGTGGGGAAAACTCCACAGTTAAGCGCGCTTGAGCCAGAGGAGTTCTGGGATGGGCGACCTCCTGGGAAGTCCTGGTTACCCGGTGCAAGCCCCGGAAGTGATGATTGATGCTATGTGATTCATTTCACTAATTTCAATCCCACTTCTTCACCCCTGTGAGCATCACCCGATGCAATGAGTGCTAAGTGAACTATTCAAAAATCATGAGTAATTAGTCAGTTACGACTACCTCTCATGGAAATGGTCATACGTGAATGACTTACATAATGCAGCTGAATCCCAAAATGATATCTAATATAATGCATTGCGTAAACCCCCATACTTAAATTCAAAAAGAGTCAAGGGATCTCTACTTGAATGGTTCATGAGGCACAATACTTACTAAGGTTTTGCAAATGGGGTAGCAAGCTAAGTGGGCTTGATTGTGGGGAAAACTCCACAGTTAAGCGCGCTTGAGCCATAGGAGTTCTGGGATGGGTGACCTCCTGGAAAGTCCTGGTTACCGGGTGCAAGCCTCGGAAGTGATGATTGATGCTATGTGATTCATTTCACTAGTTTCAATCCCACTTCTTCACCCCTGTGAGCATCACCCGATGCAATGAGTGCTAAGTGAACTATTCAAAAATCATGAGAAATTAGTCAGTTACAACTACCTCTCATGGAAATGGTCATACGTGAATGACTTACATAACGCAGTTGAATCCCAAAATGATATCTAATATAATGCATTGCGTAAACCCCCATACTTAAATAACAACCATATTCTTATATAGTTATATATTTATGATTAATATATTTATATTTTATGATATATTAAAATAATATTAAGTTAATTTATAATATTTTATTTAATATTATTTTATTTTAAATGATTTAATATAATTTAAATATTTAATAATAATATTCACTGATAATAATAGTAGTAATATTAATTAACAATAATAATAATAATCTTGATAACAATAAGTATTTTAGTAAATGTGGTTGATAAACATATAAGGCTTCATTTGTATCTCTGACACAAACCATTAATAATAATAATAATTTATTGATCATTTTTTATAAAATGTAATAAAATAATTACTTATTTTATTAAAAAAAATTAATATTGCTTTCAAAAAATAAATATTTTTATTTTATAATAATAATAATCATAATAATAATAATTAATTATTCATAAACAATAATAATATTTTTTAATTAAATATCATTAAATAATAATAAAAATAATTGTATTAATAATAATAATAATAATAATAATAATCAATTCATTTTTACATAATATTAATGAATAATGTCACATCTTGGGCTTTTGTGATCTATAATGTAGTAAGCAAGTTTTTTGGATTAATCACACGAGTGTTATCAATATAACCAAGAATAATTATGAATTATTATTTAATATTAAATGTAATTTATTATTATTCTTATTAATTATTAATTATTAATTATTAATTAAAATTTAATATTATCTAATTGATATTACATAATAATATCAATTACATAATTTAAAAAATTATCATATATCAATTAATAATTTAGTAATATTATTTATTTGATAATAGTAGTAATATTAATAAACAATAATAATCTTCTGAACAATAATTATTTTAAAATTACTATAATAATTTTTAATTGATTATAATAATGATTATAATTGTCTTTAAATTAATGAGTTATTATTTATAATTAATAATATAATAATTCAACAAAAAATATTAATTATTATATTATTAATTATAAATAATAAATTTATTATTGGATTACGGTTCGCCCTGATTGATTTTCATATTGAGACAATATTTTTCACAATGCAATGTTGGAAAATGGTTGACCATGGTTGATATTCATATTGGAACATGGCTTGCCATGCTTTATTTTAATGTTGAGTCAATCTTTGTCAAAATGTGATGTTGGACCATGGTCGACCATGTTTAATATTCATATTGAGACAATCTTTGTTACAATGAGACATTGAAAAATAGTTGACCGTGATTGATATACACCACAATCACAACCACATATACCTCACAACCACATTAGTAAATGTAGATTACTTATAAACCTAAGGGATTAATTCTGAAAACCCAAGGTATTATAAACCAAAGAGAATACTATTAAACCCAAGGTATTAATATTATAAAGCAAAGGGATTAATATTATAAACCCAAAGTATATAAACCCTAAGATAAATATTATTAACCCATGGGAATAATAAACCGAAGGGATTAAAACTAAAAACCCAAGGGATTATAAACCAAAGAGAATAATATTAACCCAAGGGATAAATATTATAAGCCCAAGGTGTATAAACCCTTAAATAAACATGGTTGACCATGATTGATTTTTATATTGACACAATTTTTGTCACAATGTGCAATTGGACTATGGTTACCCATGATTGGTTTTCATATTGAGACACCATTTGTCACAATTAGATGTTGGACCATGGTTGACCTGGATGAGCATGGTCATCACAATGTGGCATTGGACCAAGAGACAATCTTTGTCACAATGTGACCATGGTTATTGACTATGGTTGACAATGATTGACCATTATTGACTAGGGTTTATTTCCATATTAAGACAATCTTTGTGAGAATGCAATGTTTGTATATGTTTGACCATGGCTGATTTTCATATGCGACGTTGGACCATGGTTGACCATGGATGGCCATGGTTGTCATAATGTGATGTTGGACCAAGAGACAAAATTTATCACAATGTGACCATGGTTATTGAGAATGGTTTACAATGATTTACCATGGTTGACCATTGTTAATTTTCATATTGAGACAATCTTTGCCATGATGTGACGTTGGAACATGCTTGACCATAGTTGAGCACGATTTATTGTAAACCCGAGGTATATAAACCTAAAAAAACATGGTTGACCATGATTGACCACAACTGATTTTCATATTGGCACAAACTTTGACAAAATGCGACATTGGGTTATGGTTGGCCATGATTGATTTTCATATTTAGACAACATTTGCCACAATGCGACATTGGACAATGGTTGACCATGATTTATTTTAATGTTGAGACAATCTTCGTCAAAATATGATTTTGGACCATGGTTGATGATGGCTAATATTCATATTGAGAGAGTCTTTCTCACAATGCGACATTGAATGATAGTTGACAATGATTGATATATGCCACAACCACAACCACATATACCTCAAAACCACATTATTAAATGTAGATTAATTGTCAACCTGAGGGATTAATTCTAAAACCCCAAAGTATTATAAACCCAAGAGAATAATATTAAACCTAAGGGATTAATATTATAATCCCAAAGATAAATATTATAAACCCACGTGAATAATAAACCCAAGGGATTAAAACTAAAAGCTTAAGGGATTATAAACCTAAGAGAATAATATTAACCCAAGGGATAAATATTATAAACCCAAGGTATATAAACCCTAAACTAAACATGGTTGACCATGGTTGACCACAGTTGATTTTCACATTGACACAATCTTTGTCACAATACGAAATTGGAATATAGTTGGCCATGATTGATTTTCATATTGATACAACATTTGTCACAATGCAATGTTGGACCATGGTTGACCATGGATGAACATGGTTGTCATAATGTGACGTTGGACCAAGAGATAATATTTTTTCACAATGTGACCATGGTTATTGACTATGGTTGAGAAATATTGACCATGGTTGACCAGGGTTGATTTCCATATTGAGACAATCTTTGTCACAATGCGATGTTCGAGCGTGGTTGACCATCATTGATTATCATATTGAGATAATCATTGTCACATGTGACATTGGTTGATTTTCATACTGAGACAATCCTTATCACAATGCAACAATGCTTTACTTTCATATTAACCCAAGGGATAAATATTATAAACACAAGATATATAAACCGTAAAATAAACATGGTTGACCACGGTTGATTTTCATATTGACACAAACTTCGTCACAATGCAACATTGGACTACGGTTGGCCATGATTGATTTTCATATTGAGACAACATTTGTCATAATGCAATGTTGGAAAATGGTTGCCCATGGTTGATTTTCATATAAGAACATGGTTAACCATAATTTGTTTTAATTTCGAGACAATCTTCGTCAAAATATGATGTTGGACCATGGTTGACCATGGTTAATATTCATATTGAGATAATATTTGTCATAATCCCACATTGGACCATGGTTGACCATGGTTGATATACACCACAACCATAACCACAACCACAACCACATATACTTCGCAGCCACATTAGTAATTGTAGATTAATTATGAACCTAAGGGATTAATTCTAAAACCCAAAGGTATTATAAAACCAAGAAAATAATATTAATCTGAAAGCATTAATATTATAAATCCAAGGTATATAAAGCCTAAGATAAATATTATAAATCCATGGGAATAATAAACCCAAGGGATTAAAACAAAAACCTAAGTGAATAATATTAACCCAAGGGATAAATATTATAAACACAAGGTATATAACCCCTAAAATAAACATGGTTGACCACAGTTGATTTTCATATTGACACAATCTTTGTCACAATGCGACATTGGACTATGGTTGGCCATGATTGATTTGCATATTGAGACACCATTTGTCACAACGCAATGTTGGACCATGGTTGACCATGGATGAGCATGGTTGTCATAATGTGACGTTGGATCAAGAGACAATCTTTGTCACTATGTGACCATGGCTATTGACTATGGTTGACCATGATTGACCATGGTTGATTTTCATATTGATAATTTTTTTCACATTGTGACGTTAGACCATGGTTGACCATGATTACAAACATAATGGATATATATTAACCGCAAAGATTAGTATTATAAACCATATGAATAATATTATACCCTAGAAATGTACTGGCGGGGTGGCTCAATTTGTAATCCAGGATATGTGAAATCATTGAAACTCGAGAGACCTAGGTTCAAATCCTCCTTGTTACGACCCAAGCTATGGGGAGGATGATAGATCGTAGCCCCACAAAGTTTTACTAGTAGTTACATGTCAAGCAGGCCATTGGGTTCCTATGGGTCAAAATAAAAATAAAAATATAAAAAAATATTATACCCTAGAAATATGAACCCTTAGATTAATAAATCCAAGAAATTGATGTTATAAACGCAAGGGATTAATACTAAAAACCCAAGGGTTTAATGCTAAAATGCCAAGGGATTATAAACTGAATTGAATAATATTAAACCCAGGGGACATATATTATAATCCCAAGGTTTCCCTAAGATAAATATTATAAACCCTAAAATAAACATGGTTGACCATACTTTACCATCATTGATTCTCATACTGAGCCAATCTTTGTTACAATGTGACGTTGGACTATGGTTGACCATGGTTTATTTTCATATTGAGACAATCTTTGGCACAATGTGACATTGGACCATTGTTGACCATAGTTGACCATGATTGTAAACCCAAAGGATTTATATTAAACCCTAAGACTAATATTATACCCTAGGAATATGAACCCTTATATTAATATACCAAAATGATTGATATTATAAATCTAAGGGATTGATATTATAAACCCAAGGAAATATTGAAACGCAAGGGATCAATTCTAAAACCCCAAGCGGATAATATTAAACCCAAGGGAATAATATTAAACGGAAAAGATTAATAATATAAACGCAAGATATATAAATCCAAAAATAAATATTATTTATATTTTAGAACATAACTAACCCAACAACATTTACTAATTTGGTTGATATAGGTTGATAAGCATTATTTTCCATTTTTACATATACCAATTTAAATATGAAAATCTCATAGATTTATATCAATCATATTAGAAAATATTATTGTGCTAATAAGAAGATATTATCCACCTAATTATAATAAAGGTAGCATATGAGCCAGCTGTAGGGATGGTCATAAGAAAAATGGACGTGGTTTCGAAAATGCTCTTTAAAATGCATAATGTTATTTTGGAACAATTTTCTCTGGAATAATATTTAAACATTATTTGTTATATTTTGTTGAATAAATTTTCCAAAATAAGTATAACTAGAATTAAGACAATTTATAAGAAATAAAATATCTATATTAAAGACAAATAATAAAAGTGAAAATATCTATGACTTCATAACAAAGGCTTCATAATAACCCAACAAAGAATTTCATCTCTGACCAAAAGTACTGATAAACCCTAAAACGTCTTAAAGCTACGTGCATTATTCAAAAGATTAAATTGTCATCCATCTTCACTTCTGTAATTAAAGTCTATTGGAATTGGCTTGCATTAGGTTTAATTATTAACACTTCCATTATATATCGCTAAATGTAATCACTAAACACAAATACTCAAATTCCATTTTAATATCCTATACATTTATGTTTGCAATTGCACATATTGGTATTGCATAGATATGTACGTATATAATCGTAAAATTGATATTCTACTTACCACATGGCTTCACGATATTGATACAATGTAGAATTTAGCGGTGTTGGGAGATTTGTTGAAGAACTTGGAGACGACTTTTAGTTATATGCTTTAAAGAGATGCGATATTTTGATGGACCATGGTTAAATGCCAGAAAATGAAAATTTGTAGTGAATAATGAGTCAAACAATACCATTCGAAAAGGAATGTAGAGTAAGTGGTTTTCATAAAATCAAACTTTATGTTAATCAAGTTTGGTATAAACAATGGTACATTATCTATTGAGTGTTCATTTTCAATTTTTTTATTTTATTCTGCAACTGAATGAGTTTTCTCTATGTTATTTGAAGCTCAAATGAGTTACATTTTCCAACCTGCCAGTCTAGTTACAACCCAGGTCTCATGGAGCATTCTCGACATCAACATGTCATATGATGGAAGAGATGTGTGTAGAAATGAATTGGAAAGTGGCTTGATTGCCACCCTCAATCCTTAGGGTTTTGTATCAGATGACTGAGATGCAATTGTAACTAAAGTTCAAGAATGGTAATTCATCCATATAGAATGTTCTTGACTATTGATTTCTTTGGGACATTAATGAGGATTGAAGCTTTGGGATATTTGTAAATGGAGAAAAGTCGTATAGAAACATATTTCCACTAAGACATGAAAAGTAGATTCTAATATCACTATAATAATATCTGAAATTTCTAGCCAATTCTAGTTAGATATGTGTTTGTGACCTGAAACAAACATCAATTATTTCTGGCAGGTTGGAGGAATGATGCAAGAAATATTCAAACCTACACAATTGCATATGATGAAGAAAATACTGTGGTTGCTCTCCACACCTCTGGGAACGTTCTTACTTGCAGGCAAGCTGGTGTTGGCGAGAGAGTTTTCGTTTGTGAAGAGCTTTGGAGATTTGATTTTACAGACACGGGAGAAGGTTCTTCAGCGTTGCTCCACAAATGCCCTTTCCTTCTTCAAGGTGCTTTTCAAAGAGGTCAAGCTCAGCATTGAGTGGATTGTTTATGTATGACATATCAAGATAAATTAGCTAAGGCCTTACATGATTTTTCATTTCTTTGTTTACAGGTGAACAAGAGTGGACATAATCCTTTCTAGAAAGCCATGGGATATTGTGGACGTGATCAAGTTCCCACTATCGCCATACTCACCCAAAACCCACTTGAGAGCTCTGTAATAGGCGTATTTGTGCTCTCAAGCTAAGATCTGAACATGGCCTTGAAGGCTCACGGATTAAGATTAGCAGACGCGTCCTCTATAGGCAACCCAGAAATTGTAGAAACCCTCTCGGTGGTTGAGATGTACTAACGCCAACATTGAAGGCTTGCATAACCAGCCAATGCATAGAATAATACGCGAGTGTCGATCCGCTAATGCATAGAATAATACGCGCTACTGGTGAGCTTGCAGATTCCCGGAATATTCCGGGATCGGACGGACATGGGCGCGGTCAAAAAGCTCTTGTCCGTCGAATCCCAAAATATTTCCTGGAATCTGCAATCGACTTGAGGATGGCAAGCCGCCAGGCCATTCTTCTCCAGCTACGATTCTTCTCCGGACTGTACAGTGTAGCCGCTAAGCGAAGCCGATATGTGTGACCATATGGAGTCTTCATGGAATATTTAGGAGGCGAGTTGCATCCTCATGGAATATTAAGAGGCGACGAAGCCAGCAACGTCTCTTCTAAATCCAGGTTGATGTGGGAAAAGGAATTGAGATCTATGTGAGAAAAGGGATATAGTACACGTGGAAATAGTTTTTAATATTCATCAATCAACTTCTAAATATTTTGTTTCCAACCCTTTGTGCTCCCTCTTGCCACCGTCGTGGATTAAGAAATCAGACGAAGCATATTCAGCCCATGTTTAATCCCACCCGTCCATTTAAATAAAAGAAAAAAGTCAACACCGGTTCATCTAACCTGGTGTTGAAATAGGAGAGCGTTGTGTTAGTTATATTTTTTTGGGTTAAATCTATCCTAACTTAATTGTTTGTTCATAAATTTCTATATCAATTTGAGATGGATGTATCGATATTAACTTTTATCTTTTAAAAATATTTTTATTAGCAATTGTACCAAATATTGCAAAGGAAATGTCTTAAGGTATGAATTGAGAAGAATCATGACATATAGATCACTCAATATAAAAATTGGTAAACAATGGACAGTGGTGGTTGAATTATTGAGCAAATTTGAAAGTGCAGAACCGGAACAACAGCGGTTCGATGCGTTGAAATGGATACTGCACACAACACCCGCACGATGGTAGAGTACACTTCAGGGAAAGTTTTAAGACTGGCACAAATGTAGAAGGATGATACGCCTATGGTTTTCAAACCCCCAGCCTCGAACAAGAGTTGGTTATCCAAGGTGGAGCAGCTTGCGCGCCCGCCTGTCTCGGTGGGTACAGACATGTGCACAGGCACAACCCGAACTCAGGATCGAAAATCAGAACGCAATGCAATAGCAGAAAAGGCGACGCACACCACAAATGCTCCACGTAGAAGCATTCCAAAAGGTATGTGGGATCCTGAACAGAGTTCATTAGGCACGATGATATGATTGGGACCTACGCGTAGTAGCGGTCCGATGGGCCTCTAAAGCCATGTACCAAAACCTGAGCATAGAGACGATTTTGAAGCTGAAGAGCAAAGCCGAGACCATAGTGTTGGAAGGAAGGAATCCTCACACAGTAGCTCCCATAGTTGGTACAGTACGCGAGGACTCGGACGGATAAATTACGCAATTACAGGAAGCCATTTGGTGAGGGGACCTTAAACTTCGCAGAATCAAAGAATATCGAGTACGGCTGAGGGAGAAAAGCATGTTAATGGATGCAGAATCAACAAACTGGAAATCGAAGTCGTGCAAACAAGCTGTGCCGAGAAAGTAAGAATGACAAGACATGATATGGGCAGCCATAATATTGCATTAGATGATTTTCGCCAAGAATTTGCAGCTCTACTACCATGGCTGCGACCACACCTTACTAGATAAAGTAACCAAGGGAGCGTACCACATAAGGAAGAACGTGCGACACTAATTGTCGTGAGGATAATTGAGGAGTGCCCACGAACTAGGCTGGAAAGTGAATTGAAGCCTTTCACAAGCGGTGTGAGAACCTGACTATCCGTAGGGAGCACATTCTCAATGCTTCAAGCAGTTGAAAGAAAGCGCGAGACTATAAAAGAGTCTATATGGAAGCTATGCGATGAGGTGGTTTCGCACAGAATCAGCATGTCACGAGGGTCGTGGCTGTGCAGAGGGGGCCGTGCTATTGTGCAAATAGGTTGGGAGGTGACGATTGATGTCACTGTTCATGACAGGATGTCCAATTTAAGGCAAAGAGAAGTGGGTAGCGGGCAATTAAGATACCAATTAAGAACTAGATTTGAGACGATCTGCCGCCAAAAAGGCATTAATGTCTCAGAAGTGGGGGGAATGGTTAGATTCAAATTCAAAAGATGTTATAAAATCCCTAGGGCTAGCTACGAGACAACACTTGGTTGTTTGAGAGTTGAGCGATTACAGAGCATTAAGTACCGTGTATTCTTACCACTTTCAAGTGTAGACACGATGACAACTGCTAGAACAAGAGTGTGATTCGCCGAAGTTACCGAGGAGCCGCATATGGCCCATGAGGAGACTAGAGAGGCAGCAGCTGCACCAGAAGTTCCAAAATCACCACGAACGCCACGACCACAGTAAGATAAGCAGACTATGGGCCCAGTCCATGTATCCCCAAGAAACTCGCATTCGTCGAAGTTACCGTGGAGCCCCATATGGCCCATGAGGAGACTAGAGAGGCGGCACCTGCGCCAGAAGTTCCAAAATCACCACGAATGCCACAACCATAGTAAGATAAACAGACTATGGGCCCAGTCCATGTATCCCCAAGAAACCCACGGTTTGGAAAGCTGTCAATGACAGAAAAGGGAAAAGTCGTCACCATTGAACCAAACGAGGAGGAGGAAGACCTGCAAGCTCTAATTGCTAAAATTGAGGTGCAAGATGAGGGGGCAGAGGATGTCTCACCAAAGCATTCTGCAACAAAGTTACCTACATACGTCCCCCCATGGAAAGGGAACGCCAAGATACCAAAAGACTTGGAGGCCATGAAGAGTGTGCTCCAGACCCCACTCCTCCCCGACGGTATAATGTTTGAAGGTCCACCTTTGGGATGAATACCAACCATGAAGTTCGAGGATTGGGACCTCAAAGATGGAAAGAAGTTCCCACACCTAGCCACGGAAGAGTTAATGAAGCAGAAATGGTTGCACGGTGTGGAGAAGGCTGGGTTACTCCATCTGCGATGGATACCCCACTACCACCACGCGCCCATCACTATTTTCATCATCAGGCAGCTTTTGTGCCTGGTGCATGATGGGTATCTCTGGCTGGAGGATCCTATTCCCATCATGGCCAACCTAATTCACAGAATTTCTCACCTGCCTTTCAAAGGACATGACCCCGCGGCCATAGCAGGTAAAAGCAGTGACTTGGACCTTGCAGAAGTGATGAAGACCAAGTACAAACTAGAGAATAAAAAGTGGGGGTACACAATTGCAAGCATTAAAGACAAAAGGGTGTGCATAGCCACCCAGCAACTGTCCAGCAAACTGATGAGGAAATGTTGCGCCGATGAAGTGCCAGCATCTGTGATTGCACTGGCAGAGCAATGCGCGAAGGGGTTCCAGTTCAACTGGGCGCAATTCCTCTGCAAGGAGTTTTTTACGAACTGCAGGGAGGCCCAGGAGTAGGGTAAGACCTTCCACTATGCGTGGTTGCTCTTATCCATCCTGTTGGTTGCAGGGGAGCTACCAGAGGACAGCCAATTCCCCAGTATTGAGGGTGATCTACCCGAAGCCGCGAGGTATGCCTCGCTCTGGGCTACAAAAGACATGAAGAGGATTCACGAGATGAAGGTGTTCTGGGTGTTTATGGAGGCGAGCATCCGAATGCGGATCAACAGAAGGCTGTGCCTATCTCCTACGGTTCATAACAGCTTGCAGAGCGTGGCAAAGTTCAAGGTATATATGCATAACCTGTATATCCAGGCATGCAAGGATCCAACGTAGAAATGGGTGAAGCTTCTATTCATCGCAACGGACAATGCGATCTTTGCAATAATGGAATCGTGGCCTCCGAAGTGGCATGCCCGAGACTTGGCAGAAATGGAGAAGGCCACAACCCAGCAAAGAAAGAAGGACACCAAGCTACGCATCACACAGCTGGCTGAAAAAAGATGCCAAGAATAGGTAGCAGCCACAGAACAGAAGACGACTCATTCAGCAGCAGTGGCACAGACGGTAGAAACCACAATAGCACCAACAAGCGAGCTAGAGGAGGGGTAGGAGATGTCCACGGGGCAGCAGGCCGGGGATGTACATAGGACAGAAGAACCCACGGACCCCAGTTCCGCATTGACCCAGCTTAAGCGATCGCGCAACCTTGACAAAACAGCTCCCAGGAAGAAAGTAAAAGCGACAAAGACGTCCATCAACCCGATCACACTTACAGAAGGTGATCTGTTTGACATCAGTGAAACGATTCGCGAGGTCACGAAGGATGCGCTCCAAGAACTAAGGATGGAGTAGAACACTGTGTTGGGGTCACTCAGCATGCAGTTATAAGGCTTACAGGTATAGCCCCCACAAACAGGTACAATGGCTCAGTACGTGGTAGTAGGAACTGCCGAGGCCGAACAGACGCTGCATGCTTGTATGGACAACCCTTTCATGTTGCCTGAAGGCGGACTAGCAGCAACAAGTGAGGGTGACCAAGCTGCAATAAGCAGCATGACAGGCGCCGACTTGAACTTCGCCACCATGTCGCGTGAAATTTTGTACAAACTATAGGATGGGGTCGTCGCAGAGCCCCCCGCCCGGGAAGGCTGCACGATCCAGGTCCTCAATGAGCAGAAAATCAACATGGACCAGCTCAGCCTCTAGCGTGATCAGTTGGTTGTGCAGGCTCGCGGACCGGAGTAGCCGGTAGAAGATGCATGCAGGAGCGTCCCAGAGTTGGCCGTGCCGGAAGAACTACCAGCAGCAGAACGAGTCCATAGATTGGCAGCTGGAGTCCGCGAGGCCAGGGCGGAAACGACAAAGGTTCAGTTGGAGCTGAACTTGCAGATCTTCGAGCTGCGATTGAAGGCGTAGCCCTCCACACCCCCAAAAGTTAGAGAGCAGTGTGGTTGTGCTATCTAGATTGGGTTGGAATAAATTGACCAAGCAACATAAGGTTGCATCGGGATTTTGGAGCAAGCACTAACCATACTTGTGCACCTGTAGGAAGACTCGAATCTACAGTGCCTAGAGACAAAGGCACGCGAGTTGCAACAGGAGTACAACAATATCCGGGGCACTGTGCAGATAGTTGTCCTTAATGACTCGCCAGACTACAATAGGAAAGCACACTGAAGGACCAATTAGATGTCATGCGCCAAAAAGAAGCCCTCCTTAAAGCACACATCCAACCATGGATCGATGAAGCTTTCACAATTACCGCTACCATTGAAGGGAAGCTGGCACAAATGCAAGAACTTTATGTAGTTGGACAAGAATGTGATCCTTCTCGTGAAGGTTTAGAGATACGTGCAGAACAAGTACAATACGCATCGGAACAGTGTGCTGCGGACACCCAAGCTGCGCGAGACCACCTGCATGGACTTCGCGCAAAGATCGTTGCACCAGCAGAGTGAATCGGGACGAGTCATGATGATTGTGTTCGGGGCTTGCTGGGCAACAGATCCCCCCACAACATGTTTTTGGGTCTTAAAGCCTGAGTTTTTGTCAATTCCATGTAAAGAATCCGTGAAGTACAACCGCGGAGCGTGAAAGTCTGGGATGAGCCATAGGGTTGTCTACCCTAAGAATTGTAAAATAACGTAAAGTTGTGTCGGCCTGCCCATGGGTATCTCTGGCTGGAGGAGCCTATTCCCATCATGGCCAACCTAATTCATAGAATATCTCACCTACCTTTCAAAGGACATGACCCCGCAGCCATAGTAGGTAAAAGCAGTGACTTGGCCCTTGCATAAGCGATGAATACCAAGTAAAAACTAGAGAGGAAAAAGTGGGGGTACATAATTGCAAGCATTAAAGACAAAGGGGTGTGCGTAGCCACCCAGCTGTTGGCCGGAAAACTGATGAGGAAATGTAGCACCGTCGAAGTGCTAGCGTCTATGATTGCGCTGGCAGAGCAATGCACGGAGAGGTTCTAGTTCAACTCGGTGAAATTCCTCTGCGACATATTTTTTACGAACTGCAGGGAGGCCCAGGAGTAGGGTAAGGCCTTCCACTACACGTGGTTGCTCTTATCCATCTTATTGGTTGCAGGGGAGCTGCCAGAGGATAGCCAATTCCCCAGTGTTGAGTGTGATCTGCCTGAAGCCGCAAGGTACACCTCACTCTGGGCTACAAAATATGTGAAGAGGATTCGCGAGATGAAGGTGTTCTGGGTGTTTATGGAGGCAAGCATCCGAATGCAGATCAACAGAAGGCCGCACCTATCTCCTATGGTTCATAACAGCTTGCAGAGCACGACAGAGTTCAAGGCGGATATGCATAACCTGTATATCCAAGTGCGTAAGGATCTAGCGCAGAAATGGGTGAAGCTTCCGTTCATCGCAACGAACAATGCGATCTTTGCATTAATGGAATCGTGGCCTCCGAAGTGGCACACCCTAGATTTGACAGAAATGGAGAAGGCCGCAACCCAACAAAGAAAGAAGGACACCGAGCTACGCATCACACAGCTTGCTAAAAAAGGATGCCAGGAATAGGTAGCAGCCACACAATAGAAAATGGCTCATTCAGCAACAATACTGCAGATGGAAGAAACCACAACAACACCAACAAGCGAGCCAGAGGAGGGCCAGGAGATGTCCATGGGGCAGCAGGCCGGGGATGTAGACAGGACAGAAGAACCCATGGACCCCAGTTCCACATCAACCTATCTTAAGCGGTTGTGTGGCCTTGAGAAAACAGCTCCCAAGAAGAAAGTAAAAGCGACAAAGAGTCCATCAACCCGATCACGCTTACAGAAGGTGATCTATTTGACATCAGCGAAACGATTTGCGAGGTCACGAAGGACGCGCTCCAGGAAATGAGCATGGAGTAGAACACTATGTTGGGGGCCCTAACCACGCAGTTACAAGGCTTACAGGTATAGCCCCGCCAAACAGGTACAATGGCTCAGTACGTGGTAGCAAGAACCACCGAGGCCAAACAGACGTTGCACACTCGTATGGATAACCCTTTCGTATTACCTGAAGGCGTGCTAGCAGCAGCGAGGGTGGCTAGGCTGCGATAAGCAGCATGAAAGATGTCAGCTTGAACTTGGCCACACTGTCGCATGAAATTCTGTACCAACTACAAGATGGGGTCATCGCAGAGCTTCGCACCTAGGAAGGCCGCGCGATCCAGGTCCTGAATTAGCAGAAAATCAACATGGACCAGGTCAGCCTCCAGCGTCATGAGTTGGTTGTGCAAGCTCGTGTACTGGAGTAGGTGGTAGATGATACATGCAGGAGCGTCCCGGAGTTGGCCATACCGAAAGAACTACCAGCAGCAAAATGGGTCCATGGATTGGTGGCCGGAGTCCGCGAGGCCAAGGAGGAAACGACAAAGGTTCAGTTGGAGCCGAACCTGCAGATCGCCGAGTTGCGATTGAAGGCACAACCCTCCACACCCCCAAAAGTCAGAGAGTAGTGCACCCGCGCTATCTAGCTGGGGTTGTAACAAATTGACCAGGAAACACAGGGTTGCACCGAGATGTTGGAGCAAGCACTAACCATACTTGCGCACCTGCAGGAAGACCCGAATCTACAACGCCTAGAGATAGAGGTGTGTGAGTTGCAGTAGGAGTACGATAGTGTCCAGGACACCGTGTAGACAGTTGTTCTTACTCAATGACTCGCTAGACTACAACAGGCAAGGGCACTGAAGGACCAATTAGATGTCGTGCGCCAAAAAGAAGCCCTGCTTAAAGCACACATCCAACCATGGATCGATGAAGCTTTCACAATTACCGCTACCATTGAAGGGAAGCTGGCACAAATGCAGGAACTTTATGCGGTTGGACAGGAATGTGACCCTTCTCATGAAGGTTTAGAGATACGTGTGCAACAAGTACAACAGGCATCGGAACAGTGTGCTGCAGACACCCAAGCTGCGCGAGACCACCTGCATGGACTTCGTGCAAAGATCGTCACACCAGCAGAGTGACTTGGACGAGTCATGATGATTGTGTTGGGGGCTTGCTGGGCAGCGGATCCCCCCACAACATGTTTTTGGGGCTTAAAGCCCGAGTTTTGGCCAATATCTTGTAAAGAATCCACGAAGTACAAGCGCGGAGTGCGAAAGTCTAGGAGAGTCATAGGGTTGTCTGCCCTAAGAATTGTAAAATAATGTAAATTTGTGTCGGCCTACCCATGATCCGTGGACCATGGGATTGTATATACAGAGCGAGGCTCTAAGTGTAAAAACAATTTTTGGAGAAAGAAGTAAGTAGATAGATGTGAAGGCATGGTTAGAGAATAGAAGTGGATTGAGGAGTATTGGGTCGTAGTAGTAGGAAGAGGCTCTGCAGTTGAGGGCACAGGGCGGAGACGGGTTTGTAATTGAACTGAACTTGAAAAGACCATTAATAAAGATAAGTTGGATTTGGAATATTGTGCATCTGGTCGTGAATCTATATTTTTGTTACACATTAAGTGTTATCCGCTTATTTATGTGCACGCACTTGATAAACACTTGTCTGAATGTTTATGTATGAATATATTCTAAGTAATTACTGAACAGAACCTAATTAAGGAAGACTTGGATAATCAACATGGGTCACGCTGTGGTTAGAGTTACGCGAAGGCAGTAACACAGGACATAATGCGTCCGCGGATGCACGTAGCCTAGTAAGTGCTAAGGTTGGAACACATCCCTATCACTGCATATCAGACATCCTCAGGGTGCAGAAACGTGGTTCTAGCACCCTCCCATACTATTTCGGGTGAGACCTCAGTCCGCGCTCCGCAGAGTGTTGCCGAAAGGGCCAGTAGTACTGGGATTTGCTTGGCTAAATCACTTCTGAACCTGGGTCAGGCCCTACTAGGCCAGCAACAGGGAGCTATAAAAATAGACTGTGACAACCAAATTGAAATTTTCTTGGCAAAGAACCCTGCTTACCATTCAAAGACAAAGCACATTGATGTTCAGTATCACTTTGTGAGGGATATGATAGAAGACAAAAAGTTGTTGCTCGTAAAGGTAGACACTTTGAAGAATATTGCAAATGCATTGACAAAATCTGTGAGCTCTGAGAAGTTCTCTTGGTGTAGAGAAACAATGGGCATTGCAGGGTTGGGTAAATTACTAAGCTCTCCTATGGCCCCCTATGGAAAGAAAACAACAAGTGGGAAATTGTTGGGTTATGTTATATTCTTTCCATGACTAGCCCTTCTGTTGCGTCGATGTGTGGCAGGGGGTTTAAGGGAAGTGGTAGCTCCCCTCTGCGAGTTCTAGGGCAGGGTCCAGGGGAAAAAAACTTTGGACCCTATATTGGGTGGGCAAACCTACCTATGGTTTTGTACATGTTTTTCTCACATGGTTTTGAGCGCGATGGTTTTCGGTCCATGGTATTTTGTAGATCCTGTCAATGAAACTATAGTTGTGCTCTAATCCAGGGTTAATGAATTAGGGTTTATGGATGCTTCAGCATGTATATATATATATATATATATATATGTATTGTAACATTGAAATGAACATAATGAAAAATCAATCTGGTGGTCCCGGTTTTGGGATCCAATGGAGAATCTCTGTATATATTTGTTTTATGTGTTATGGTCTCACCATTGTTTATTTTCTATTTTTAAAATTCGTATGTAGGTAATTTTTGTATGGGGTTAAAACTTACAGGGAGTCAATCTCACACTCAAATAGAGGATTGTTTTGAACAAAAAACGTTCATAATTATGACTACGTTGATGTAGCTCATCTTGTTGTAGTTGTGACTTAAGTTGTAAAAAATCAATCTTATCTTTTGCATTTTGCAAACTAGTTGTAATGTTAGCAAGAGAGGCTTTGTTGTATTTTACTGTATCAATAACAATATAATATATCAGAGTTTCCAAAAACTCTAATAATTCACCAATTCTATTCATTTAAAAAAAACTCAAACTCAAAAAATGGAGAGTGTCAATTTCAACAGATAATTCACATTGAAAAGAGTGATAAGAAACCAAATGCACAATGTTGTTACAGATCTACACCAAAAAAATGCCAATTAACCACCCATTGTCACACTAGGAAATGATAATGCTTAGAAAATAAAATGAGAAAGTGGTGATAGATCTTCTAAGGAATGTTCATTGATAATAAACCCAAGCTACCTTTCTTGTTAATATGATGACCATACATTATTCAATTGAGTACTTCCTACTTGATATTTCAATAATTTTTTTGTAATTATCTCTCTCTTTCTTGTTATAGATTTATTTACGTTCTTTGCTTCATAGCTTGCAAAACACATATCTATTCCTCGTCCTTCATAACGATATGAACTTTCAAGTGCTATGAGAAACTTAACGGAAGTTTGCAACTTGTATGTGCACCCACGTCTTCTTCGAGAGACATTTTGGACCGAATATAATATGCTTTCCTCACCATCAATAGTTCAGCTGAAGATTGAATATTGGAATTTCTAAATTCAATATATTCTTTTAATTACACTTATTTATTTCATCATGAGATATGACCGTATCATGTTCAGTAGAATCTTAATAAAAAACAACGGTTGGTTTTCCTTGTTCAGGACAGGAAAAAATTTGCAGATGCGAAGCAAAGGACTGTTGTGATGAGTCACTGTGAGAAGCATTAGACTTGTAGTGAAAAAACAAATTCGAGCTTTCTTTCCTATGACATTAATTTAGAACCTCCACTACGCCTATACCACTAATGACAGAACATAGGATGGTTTGAAATAAGTTAATGCAGTAGAGAATAAGTCAACAACTACAACAATGAGTCGTAGATCCCAGAGAGTGTGTAAAAAATTTGGTCACACAAAATGAGAATTTTGACGGGAGTTTCAGCACAGAAAATATAAAGGGATATCTACTATTGCATTTTGCATCTTTCATCATGAGATTTTATCATGAGCGTAGTCATTGGGTATCCACGGTTTAGTGTATTCAAATCCAAGAGCGAATCGTCAGATGAAATGGAAATAGTGTTCACATAGCATCTGGAAATTTGTGATAGTGGAGAGGGTTACGCCATAGAAGTATATGACTGGAGAATCGAACTAGCTGTGAATGGATAATTGTGTCTTCTTCGGCAATCTGGATACCATGTGCCACAAAGAGATCAACAAATAGTCTTTATTTTTCTCTTTTATATTTTTTTACTTGAAGCCCAATTCTACATGGTTGACGATTAATTCTCCTCTACTACACACCTTGAGTTCGAGCAAGAAATGGAGGGCACCCAAAACTTTGATATGTCGGAGATAGGCAAACAATGTAAGCTGATGTGTTGGATGGAGGATTCAAGAAGATGGTATTAGGTAGATGGCGGCAACTGCATACATACTATGTCAGAGATGGGAGGTGTTACTATGTTGTGCATAACAGTAGAGATGTGATTGGAGAATGGAAGAGAACGTTTCCTATGCAACAAGATATGGAAACATGGTTAACAGTTCGAACACATACTCAACGGACCATTAAACAATTAAAATTATCTATTCATCGCACAGTATTGAAGGCTCAAGGCACAAACCTTAACACTCCAAGTCTTGTAGATGGACAAAGGACAGGGTTTATTGTGATAGATTTGGCAGAGAACGCAACTAAAATTTAGCAGATGAGACATTTATGAAATGCACGCCTGATAGAAGAACTGACATGTACAAAGAGGCCACAAAACAAGTGGTTTAAATTTTGATAGCGCAGGAGTACAGCTCTGATACTATGTTAAACCCAGAAAAATAGTAGACAAGATATGAAAGATAAGGTTGAGATGAATTCCATTAACATGATATAGATTTTTATTCAATCTGTTATGGCCCTTGGTTTTCATATTCCATGTAGTCTCTTGGACTTCAATGACTATTCATATTCCACATTTTAACACTTAGTAGATTAGGTGTCCAACATATTTTATCATTGTGGCCCTTCTTTAACTGGGCCTAATCATAACAAGGTTGTCCACACTTGAATGGTACCTCATAAATCTAGCTAGGCTTTCAATTCTATTTCCTTTCCATTTTAACAATACATTAATCTTATTGTCTAAATTAATTCCATATGACAAGGCTAAAATAGAGCTAAGAATAATGATCTTCTAATTAGGAAAATTATTTTTATCTTTATTTTTAACAATAAGAACGATGAGACTTTGAGTAAAGGATTAATGGAAACTCTACTTGATTTCTAGTTTGAAGAGCTTATGAATGTAAGGGATGATGGTACAATGTCCAACTTTCAAGAGTTCTCCTAAGTAATCTTTTATGTCCTTAGGTTCAATTTTTGTGAGTTTCCAAGCCTCAAATTCTATATAATTTAGAGAAACGACATTTTCCTTTATCTAGAGGATTTGAATGTTTTCCATGACATTAGGGGATTTATAAAGCCTTATATACTATACATCCCAATGCCTCAAAATAATCATATCATTCTCTTTAATTTTGAGAGTTAGGATTTGCCACTAGAATTAAGACTTGGGTCAGTGCAAGTTAATGATGATCTCTCGTGTCACATTACTAGCAATGCAATCATGAAAATGCATCAATATATTAACTTGGAGAGATAATTAGAGTTACATTCACAATGATTTTTTAATATGTTGTAAAAAGAAGAAAGGTAGAAAATGAAATAACTTTATTAATATATAATTTTTATTTATAGAAATTATGTATGACTATGCGAAATTTGATTTTCTTGTTAGTGGTATGTTATTTTTCATACATAAATAGTGCTTAAGTTTTGTTCATGATAACTTTGAGAACCTTAAAAAAGGAATTTCTTTTAAACAAATTAAAATTGTAAGTCTGCTTGGGATAACTCAATTGACAGTGGCCGTGGAAATGAATTCTCACCAAACCAGGAGTCTTGGGTTCAAGTCTTGTGCCATGCCCCCAATCGAGTGTGAGAAGTTGGACATGATGAAGATGTAGTCCTACCAAGCTTACAAAAAAAAAATTGTTGATCAATTTTTGTGTGTGACTTTTCTATATATATTCTCATTACAATTGATCACCCATTCCTGGAAATGGGAATAAGGAATTCGATGGAGTATCTAACCATCCATATATATACATGCGCACACACACAAAATTATAAAATTATTTATATCGTTGAAATTAGAAGGACTTCTTTTAGTGCTTAGTACAAGAGTCCTAACATTATCGAACTTTTTTTTTAGATTGCTTGTCTTAGTTTGTACTAGTGTAATGTTTAAAAAATTTGAAAAATGGTTTTGGTGAGAAAATGTTTTAGTGAAAATAAAAGAGCTATGCATTTTAAGTTTATGATATATGTGAAGACAAAAATATATTAAAAACAATAAGCTCTTTGTGTGTGTGTTTTCATCTACAATAATTTTGTGTACATTGAAAAGAAGGGTAAAAAATAGAGATATTGAGAGATATTTAGAAAAAAGGATGTTTCAATGTATTTGAAACCCAAACCACTAATTTTTTCATCCTAAAGCTATATCCAAGGCAAGTGACTTAGCAAACAAGTGCTTAGAGAGTTGTCACTTTTCCTTGAAAATTAAATTAAAAAGAACATGCACATGCTTTAGGAACACATGCATGTTCCTAGAGCATGTACATGATATTGGGAACATGCATGCATTCTTGGTCCAGTTTGTGTGCAATATTAGGATTATATATATTACTAATAATTCTTAAACCTCCAGAGACCCTCCCAAAAAATTTGTTTGGGGGCTTTTACCCACCAACTTTGGAAAAAGGGGCTAAACACTTGCCCCCTTTGTGACATTGCTAAGATATACATATAGTGTTTCCACGACCCTATGGTGCATACCTACTATTCAAAACCACCTAGCAGCATTGTCATCCCTAACCATAGGCTAGCCATTGGCATCCCTAACCATAGGCCAAGTCAACAAATAACACCTTGAACACATATTGGCTAAGGCCATGAACAATACCTTGAGAACACATTGGCTCAAGCCACTATCAACACATTGAACACACATTGGCTAAGGCCACAAACAACACCTTGAACCCACACACATGGCCTCCTATTTGCACCATTTATCTCTTAGTGGGAACATTGGCACCACTTCGTTTTTCGGAGAAGCAAGAATCAATCTTAAGACTTGAAAGAAGGTTAGATAATGAAAATTGTTCATTAGAACCAAAAAGTTGTAGAAAAAAAAAATGAGAAGTGCGTATTTGAAGATTTTAATATATGTCAAGACAAAAATATATTAAAAATACTAAATAAAATTATTAATTAAAAAATGACTCATCCTAAAATAGTGGGTGACAAGTGCTCTGTTAAGGCACTCCTTATGTGAAGATAGGTATAAAAGTTCAACCATGTTAAAAGTTAATATGACTAAAAAATAAAATGCTCTTGTAATTTTAAAAACCTAGATGCTCCACAATCACCAATTAAAACTAATCACACAACACGCCAACAAAATAATGAATTCAAAAAATTTATATATTTAAAATATGCATAATCAATTTTATATTTATTTATAACTTTATTGAGAATAAATTTATATAACTTTATTGACAATAGCATGGAAAATAATAATATTAAAAAATCTATTTATTATAATTTATAATAAATAAACTATAACATATTAAAAAAAATTAATGATAAAAACAATTTATGTTATTATGAAAATAAATGGAGTGGTTTTCTCTACATTATCTTATCATCTTTAAAACGAGAAGTAAGAACGGTTTGCTTTATGTTATATTATCTTCGTTAAAATGAGAGGGTATTAGGAGGATTCTCGTCACAGTTCAAAAATTGTCCACACATATGGCCGAGCATAAATAAAATAAGAATAAATGCATAAACGTACCACTTCTCTTTCGATAAAAGTTTTCTCTTCTTCGAGGTAATGGAGATGGTATTTATTTTAAATTTAAAATTAAAAAATTAATTTGAAATAAATTAGTATAATTACATTAAAAGTATTAATATGGTTGATATAGTTAAAGGTATTTATAAATATAACAAAAAAATTATTGCAACATGAAGATGCACACATTTATATGATTAAATATGTATAAAAAGGTAATGGGTCATCTTAAAAAAAAAATATGCATCTTATTGTAAAATGGACCATTTTGTTAAATAAAATTTGTTTATATATTAATTTCCTCATCTAATTAGAATATGAACTTATTAGAATTGGAATAATCTCATATCCCTAGGAAAATGGTGGGTGGGAAGCCACGAATCTAATTTAACTTGAGAAAAAAAAGAATTACACATCTTAATGTAAAATGGACCATTTTGCTAAATAAATTTTTCTTACATATTAATTCTCCATCTAATATGAAGTTATTAGAATTGGAATAATCTCAAATCCTTAGGAAATTGGTGGGTAGGAGCCATGTGAGAGGAATCTAATCTTTTAAATTTATTAAAGGTCAATGCAACCTAACAAACTCTGTAAAACACTATAGTTATTGATAAGTATCAAGACAAAACATACGTTGACCATATTCCCTTGAGAATCAATCTACATCCTCAATTAAAAAAACAAAAAAGGTCAACAGATCATCATCCACCTTGAGTTGAAATAAGAAGCCTTCCACAATTAGTTGTATCTTTTATTATTTTTTTTTTTAAATGGCATTGTAAGATTTTTCTATATTTAGATTTTTTTATCAGTTGTTGCATTGATTGTCTTATTTATATTTAGTTGGTTGGCAGTTCCTATATTCTAGGAAATTGTTCGATGATAATCTAGTCCTATATATGTAATGGTTTTTTGGCTTGATGAATGCAATTGTTTGTTGGTGTGCAGTCTCCTAAGTGAGTAATTGTCCCATTAGAGAGTTGCATCCTTCTTCAAATTTTGTCTTTGATTTTTCTGTGTTGGTACCAAAGCATGGTTGTGACAATAGAGGGTCATGAGGATGGGCTATGTTGAGTATGATGTTGAATGTGATAGTAAAGTTGCCACCCCAGTGCTTGTTGTTGTTGTGTGTGTGTGCTAAGTTAGAGAGAATTCTCTTGTAGATTGACTATGTGGAGCATGTGAGCAATGCATGTGATCGGTGTTGTTGTCAATAATGTTTACTATTGTGGAGAGGGCTACATTGTTTTTTTACCAATGGAACGCATCCGTAAACGTGATCGGTTATTGACAAGGACATCCATTCCCATTCAGGTGTTGAGCTTGGTGAAGACTGAGTATAGTGTGTGGAAGCATACACTGAAAAAAAGGCAGTCAACTACTGATATAAGAGGTGTTTTGTGTGTTGATATTTAATTATCGAATCTGCATGTGGGACGAAGCCAATATTGATATTTGTTGTGTTTAAAAGGAATTTTGGCGTTGGAGGCATGTTTGCATTGGATTACTCCTTCCACTCTAGTGTTGTTGGCATAGTTGTAAGTTACAGGACCTTTCATACACTGGCCTGCAACAAATTTGAGGTAAACTAATATTAGAGCATATCCTTTGAAATAACTAATTGTTTGGATGTTGGAAAATGTTTTCTGTCAAAATGGTTAATCCTCTAGCAGAATCATACTTAAATGAAGCAACAAAGTTGGATGGTGTCAATTACGTGAATTGGAAATTTAAGGTACAGACATTGATGAAGGAATACAATTTCTGGTCAATAATGATTAGTGAGGAAGTGAAGCCAAAGGCAGCAACAGGAACTACTGCTTCATCAATTCAAGATTGGGAGAAGCGAGAGACGAAGGGAAAAGTAATGTTGCAAATGTATGTAAAATACAACATTATACTGCATATTAGATACTGCAATACCTCAAAGGAGACATGGACAACACTCAAGGATTTGTATGAAATTAAGAATACAAATCAACTTCTATCCTTGAAATGTAATATTCTTTCTATTAAAATGGAAGAAAATGAAAACATCAATAATTTTATTTCAAGAATTAAGGACTTTAATGATATAGTTGGAGATATAGAAGAGTATAACCTTATATGGAATGCTAGATGAGTATCAGATGTTCATAACAGGTCTTATAGCAAAGGAGAATAATCCCACTTTTGATGAGTTGGTAGGTTTAGTCATGCAGGAGGAAGAAAGATGAAGAAATATTAAGCCTCAAATTTCTAATTTGGAATTTATGGCAAAAGGGAAACCACATTTCAAGATTCCTTACGAAGGTTGTAAAGGAGGAAAGTCACCAAAAGGAAAGCCATCATATGGTAAGCCACCATTTTCAAAATCACAACCAGGTATGACATCTCCAAAGGTTGATATTAAATGTCATTATTGTGGCAAGTTTGGACACTACTTTAGAGATTGCATGAAAATAAAATGCCATGAGTCCAAACATAGAATTAAAAAGAACACTGGTAATTTGTTGATAGAGGAGAAATAATGGCATAAAAAACCTTATACTATTTGTAACAAAAGTTGCACTATCTATTGAAATAGATGATCCAAATACTTGGTTTGTTGATTCTAGAGCCTCCATACATATGTCCTATAATAGGCATTGGTTTGAGAACTTTCATGAAACTAACAATGGTATGAATATATATCTTGGAGATGATCATGCACATGAAATTAGAGGGTATGGTGATGTGCTAGTGATATTACCTAATGGTCATGTTAAACTAATCCATAATGTGATGTATGTTCCTAATGTTAAGAAAAATATATTAATCTCAGTCTCTCCTATAACTAATTAAGGCTTGAAGGTTGATTTTGTAAATTCACATTGTGTGGTGAAAGACATGCAAGATCACTTCAAGGTCATTGCAACAAGAGTTAGAATTGGAGAATTATATAAGTTCAATGTGACAAATGAATACCATCAAGCATTGGCTTCCACGACCATGACAAAAAAAATCTGTGGCATCAAAGGTATGGTCACATTAATTATCATGATCTATTACTACTTCAAAAACAAGTAATGGTATAAGGGCTTCCAATTCTTAAGAATTAATATTCTGCATGTGAAGAGTGTGCATTAGGGAAGATGCATAGGGAAGAGTTCCCTACTCATATAGATAAAAGGAAAAGGGATGTTCTATAACTTGTACATATAGATGTATGTGGTCCTATGCAGACTAGATCATTAGGTGGAGCATATTACTTCTTGATATTTATTGATGATTTTACGAAATATACATAGGTATACTTCATGAGGAAGAAGAGTGATGTTCTTAAATATTTTAAAGAGTTAAAAACTATGGTTGAAAAGTAAACTGGAAAATACATCAAGATCCTCCAATCAGATCAAGGGGAGAATATATTTCAAATGAATTTATCAAATATTGCAAATCCCATGGAATTTTACAACAATATATAGTGCCATATACTCCACAATAGAACGGAGTAACTAAAAGAAAGAACAAAACCCTAGTAGAATGTGCACAGAGCATGATGAAAGGTAAGAATCTTACCAATTCTTTTTGGGTCAAAGCTATTAACATTGTTGTTTAATTGAAAAATAGAAGTCCAACTGAAACTTTAGATCATAAGACTCCTTTCGAAGCATTTTATGGTGATAAACCAACAGTAATCCAAATGATAATCTTTAGTAGAAAATAATTCTCTCGTATTCTAAAAGAAGACAAGAGGAAACTTAATGAGAAAGTTATAAAGTGTATCTTCATACGTTATTGTTTTGATCCTTGCACTCATAAAATCTTTGCAAGTAGAGATGTATTATTTCATGAGCTTGCAGATGAAGGCCATAAGAATGACAAGTATGATGCATGGCATATCCCTTATGAATATGATGATGTCATAGAGGAAGCAAATGATAAGTGGGAACAAAAAGACGAAGATGAATCTAGTGACATGGACACCTCTAGCAACCCCAACACACCAAGAGGAAGAGATGATTCACTGCAAAGCAAGAGAAGAGATGAAAGCAACGAAGTAACAAGAAGGTCATCTCATCAAACTCAACCACGAGTAAGATTCAAATATTATGCCTCAATGACTAGAGTTATGAATGTCATAGAACCTTCAAATTTCAAGGAAGCTAATGAACATAAAGAGTGGAGAGATGTAATGAAGTAAAAATATGATTATATAATGAAGAATGATACTTGGGAACTAACATAATTGTCTAAATATAATGTACCCATAGGATCCAAATGGTTGATCAAACCTAAATTTAAATTTGATGGAAGTATAGATAAGTATAAGGGAAAGTTAGCTGCAAAAGGCTACTCACAGAAAAAGTGAATTGATCATGAAGAAACTTTTGCACCTATAGCTAAGTTAAATACATTTAGATTGTTGATTTCTTTATCTATGAAACATAAATGGAAAACATATCAACTATATGTTTAAGTATTTATTATTGAGTGGAGAATTAAAAGGATAATTATATCTTTTTCATCCAAAAGAGTTTGTTAAAAAAGGTCAAGAGCACATTGTCTATAAGTTAAATAAAACATTATATGGATTGAAACAAGCACCAAGATCATGGTATGTGATGATTGATTTTTTCAGTTAAAATATGAAACTACGATAAAATTCAACTTTGGATAGCTTATTTGATGAATATAATCATTGCATTAAATTTCTCTTTTCAAGAGGACAAAAATCGACCTAAAGATCACTCAAATTGGAGAAGGGAAGGTTTACTTATGAAGAAAATCCCACATGTGCCTATTTGATAAGGTTAGCCCTAAAGAAAATTTGACACCCTTGGAAGGCTATAAGTACAAGTATCATCTACCTCATTTAGACATCTTGATGAGACACTCTTCTATCTTGGTTTTCGGGATGCACAGGTCTGAGGCTCATCCACAGAGGAATGGGTTCACTCGAAGATGAAATTGCAGGGTCTGAAGCTTGCATCTATGTTTTTTGGTTTTTGGCCTTAGTCATAGGCATGGCATAGGAAGAACTCGACCATAGTCGTTTGCTAGCCAGCTCATCTGTATGACCAAAGCATCTCAGTCACATGCATAAATCATCCTCCATGTGACCAACATCTAGGGTTTATACGTCTTAGTTGCAGACTGCAGTTGCTGGCTTATAGACTCCAAGGAGCGTCTACAACCTTCCCAGTCGCACTCATGACTCCTCCATGTGACCAAGATATAAATGATGAAATTTCAGTTGTCTAAACATTTCGCTCAGTGACCGTAGTGTTCGGCAGTTCACCACAGATAGGGATAGTTTATTACAAGATTAAGAATGAAAATTTTGACTATAAGCATTGGTGGATTCATTTCATGGATATTGTGTAGTTTTTTTTGTTCGATAGATGTATGGATGAAGATATGTATTATTGTACTCTCTTTTTTGGAATCATTCAATGACAATCTAATAAGAAGAATAATTTGAAAGGGTTTACCCCATATTGGGTTTTGCCCAGGTCTCGGACCAATCCTGGTGTCTCTTCCTGTGAATGCTTTTATTATATTGTTCCTTTATGTTTCATTGCATTAATGATGATGATATCGTTCTTTCTATATAATTTCATATGTTGTTTAATAATCATGTAAATATGAATAATGTTACGATGTTATGGGGTGAACTTAATGTGTTAATGAAGAAATGCAATTATCAATGCCAAGAAAAATATAACCCTAAGAACAATTAACATGGTATCAGAGTTGGGTTGAATAAAAGTCATTGAAGATCACCCCTATGAAGATATCTTTGATGGAATAAAGACAAGATGGAGGAGACCTAAAATAATTCTAGGGTTTGAAGATAACCTTAAGCAATTTGTGTATTAGCTTTTGATGGATATTAAGAGGTTAGGGTTTGGGGGAAACCATGGTTTATGGCAAACGACTTGAGATATGAAATATGGAAACCCTAACATGGTCAAAGTGAATATGCTCAAGCACTTGTGATAGATTTGATGAAGCCCTAGATGTGATAGTCTCTAGTAGGCCTGGTTGTTGATAAAGTTCATTCAAATGGTGAAGGCAACATTGTCATATAGACAATGAACAATGATGACTCTTGAAGGCTGGTTCAAGAGAGAGATGGTCGCCTCCCAATGAAGATAAGTATTTTTAAATTTATGATGCTCCTTTATTTCCTTACTTCTCTTTAGACTTATTGATCTAATTATTGTTTTGATAATTACTTCCTACATGTATATTTAAGTATTTAGGTGTTTCTATACTCCTTATGAGTTGTGATAAGTGGATCCTTCTTGAGGATCATGTCTAGTGTAGGAAGAGAAGAACTAGCAAACGAGGCACCTAACAAAAAGGAAACAAAGTGCTACAAGTTTCCTATGTAAAATAAGAAGGTGAACATGTATTTAAATACTACAAGGTATGCATGGTATATTTTTTCAATGTTATATTGGATGGTAAGGTAATCCCTAAGGTATGATGAGAATGTCTCCTTCACAAATGGTTCACCCATATGAAATTGTTTTGGATTCATGGTTCTTATAATGAAATGGTGCACTTGATAGTAAACAAGTATCTTACCTTTTAGACATGATGAACTTGTTGCTTCTATGAAGCTACTTAATATTGATCTTTGATATAGTGGTATACTTGATGTTTGGCTAACATCTATCATTTTGAATATCTTGATCCCATAAAGAAGGCTTGCACCTTGATTCTTGTAGATGGTAACTTGACACTATTGATATTGTTTGTCAAAGGCATGGTAGCCAGGATGATAGAAGTGTAACAATGAGATTGATATTCAAGATCTTTTGTTGACGGTGGTTATGTCTTGATGTGTGTGGCATATGGAAAAATTGAATTCCCTGCGTTGATGGATTGAGTTATGTAACATTGTGATCATGATTATTGAAGTATACTCCTATTAGTTATTTGACACTAACCCTTAATGAAAGTCATAATGTAATAGTGAATTAGCTGATGCTAACTATATGACATAGTTTGAATTTATGATCCAACAAATCTACTGATGCATTATAGGGTTATAAACAGGTTAATGGCATCAATGAAGATGACTGAAGTGGATTCCCATTCGGAGGGAGAATCTCTCCATAAGATTCTAACTCCCATTATTATTTCCATTATATGTATATTCTTTACTCTTGAAGTATGATTTATGGATTCCCGGATGCGGGTGATCATTCCAGCACCTAGTACGAGGATGGCTTTGCGGGAGGGCACGTGGCCACTCACTGCAGCCAGATGGAGCTGCAGGATGTAGCACTTAATGGTTCGCACATTAAACATTATTACCGCATTAATGGAGCACAACCAGGCACGGCATGGTAAGAACCGGATTGCAACAATGCGCTGCATAATTTTCATTATCGCTCTTCTCATCTGTGTTTGCGGGCAAAGTAAGGGTGAAGGTTCAAGTGCCAGAGACAGTTCAAGGCACTGTCTGGCTCTGGTGCGAGAGGTTAACAAGTTTCCAAGCCTTCATGCTCCAATCCACCTGCTTCGATTTCTCCCCTATAGCTATTGTGTTGTCCCCTCTTTAACAGTTTGTTTTGCTTCCATAGTTTATATCACCATGCCCAGAGAGCGCCCCAGAATGGGATGCAGAAGAGGCAGCTCTCGGGGACGGATCCTTCGCCAGGCGTCCTCCACAACTTTGGACCCTTTGTCTGAGGCTTCGGACTATACTTTATATTGCTATCCGGTGACCAAGAGAGGGCGTGGCAGAGGTAGGAGGTAGATAACGACAGAGGTGAGTTCTCAGCACACCAGAATGCACACGGCTCGCTTCCGCCTCCCATGTAGACTTGGTAATTCCTCCTTCATTGTCTCGGTCACTATTGAACTGAATGAGCAAGCTGGGGGTTTGGAGACAGCAGGCTCAGGAGTTCCTCAGCAACAGAGGATGGAACACCAAAATGCTCCCTCGACAAATGTGAATGAGCAAAGACAAGATAATAGGGGCTGTGCAATTCAGAATATGCCCACTCCAGCTGGCCCAAGCGCTCCTGCAGCAGAAGATCGAGCTAGAACAGAGGGACACTCCGCGGAGCAGGAAGAACCAGAGAATTTTGGCCGTCGCATTATTGAGGAGCAGCCTCCAGCTCAGCATGATGACTAAACAGGCTTGCGTATCCTTGGTTTTGTTCAATGGTCGAATGCAGTGGTTCATACCTCTCAGGTTTGAGTGTCTTTGGTTTTGTTTAATTGTCAACAGAGGATTTGTTCATCCTAAGTATGTAGCGTCCAGTATCAGGTCTTTTCAACTCTTCTTGAGGGCCAGTTTCCCCTGCGTGGGCGGCATTCCCTATCGGTTGGTTAATATTTTGATTAAGGTGGTTTACAACTCAGATTGGGGTCACTGTCAGGATTCTGAGTCTTCAGTTTTGGATTCAGAGACTCTAAGTCCTAAAGCTAGTTTTTCTAAGTCCTTGGGATAGTTAGTCCATTGTGCACTGTCAGTATGCCGTGGGCTAGAACTCTCGAGACCCTCATCTTGCTGTAAGAATATTTTGTATTAATATAGAAGTAGACTAATTCAGAAAAAAAAAAAAAAAAAAAAAAAAATATATATATATATATATATATATATATATATATATATATATATATATGATATTGTTGGTCTATAGTAAAGTTTTGATCTAAGAAGAGATTTTTTTCTCTTACTCTAAGCTTGAGTTAAATGGAAGCCAGCTTAAGGGTGCAACTATAGCCTCCCATCTGCATGGAGAAAAGCCTATGGGTGCGTCTATGCCTATAGCACACAAGCATGAAGCTTTGTGCATAAAATTAGAAGTACACCTAAAAGGTGACAGTCCTATAGAAATGGAGAAGACAACATAAATTTTTATTAGCAGGGAAGCTTGAATGTTTGACTTACTATAATGGGAATATGTTGAATAAACTTGTGTTTGCAAGTGACCAAAACATGCATATCAGTATGTTATTTCAATTTGATCATTGATGTTAGTGTATGACTGTGTATGATAATAATTTAATGATATTTGAACAATTGGCTTGAATGATTGATGATGTTTTAGAACTTTGACATGATGCTTGATAATGATTCAGAACTTTGATTTGATGTTGAGATATGTTTTGGGCTATATATCTCATCGTGATAGAAAATTTAGGTTTTCACTTGATGAATAATGTCTTGATTTGATGACTAATGATTTTTTATGAGCCTCAGTATTGCAACAAGAATGTTGCAACTCCCAAGGCTACAGAATTTAATTATCAACCCGGCGTTTGTACAACCTTAAGAGGCATCGGCATTATATGTGCAACATATAATGCATCCTTCCTTTTCTGTCATGATGTAATGAAGTGAATGTACTAAAATAAAATCCTAAACTAATTGTAGAAAATGAAATGCTCAAAATAGAAACCTTAACCTATTGCAAGAAAGAAAGTACAAGGAAATAAACCTATTCTAATTGCATAAAGTAAATATCATGAAACAAACATCAACCTTTACATTTCAAAGAGTTTAGATCCATTAACAAAGTTCATTGGATGTGGTAATCAAGAAAATCAACATTGTATTATTCAATTCATAAATTTGTCCATTAACCTAAATCGCTTAAATGTTTTTCATGGGTAAAGAGGCAAGTACTAAGTGGTATTTAGTCTTCCCTAATAATTGATTTAGAGCCTAGGGGTCTTGATTCAACCTTAAGGGATAATAACTAAGCTTCTTGAGTGAATCTGGGCAAGTATATGCATGTTGGAAGGCTACTACACAGAGTATTGTAGTACTACTACAGGAAACAACATATTTTCTATAGGGAGTTATAATTCACTGAGTGACCAACGAAATCAAATCAAAATTGGATGAGACAAAATTTTTTATTGAATAAGATGTCTTAGGTCTCCATTCCAATTGGAATCACTCAAGAATACCTCAGTTAACCCATGCTAAAAAATGGCAGAAAATTACTAGTCTAGAATCTAGAAATTCAAGAACCAGTGAGCTAGTAAAGCCATCAAATTCCTAACCTAATCAAGTGCAAATAAAATGGGATAATTTTTTCTATTAACTAGATTTTTTTGTGATCTAATTCAATTGTAAATGATACAAGTGTAAATGATACAAAAGGGCTTTCAGTCTTCCGGGATTTCCAATCCGAAGGAAAATTAGAGTCCTATGAAGGAGACAAAGGTTTAGAAGTTGAACATGGCACCAATCTTCATTATTTCCATCAATACAATTACATCCCTACAAGAAATAATAGAGCTGCAAAAATACGAGTTCTCTCCACAAGAAGACTAATAAAAACATAATCCTAGAGGAAAATTCGACTTGGTACTTATACAAAATGATTAGGAAGCATTTCCCATGAAAGGAGGAAGATTTCCCCACCAAAATCCCTTGATTAGTGGATATGGTTCCCAATACTATGAATCTGCATTTAATGGCATGGGAACACATTCCTAGATTTTATCAATCACTGGAGCTCCACAATTTGTGCCATAATCCCAGAATATCTTGTTGATTTATTATTTAATATTGATCCTCCTGTAGTAGGGAGAAAGTCCCTAAATTATCTCCTCCTCCAAATCTTCATAATCTGCCCAATATTCTCACAATATTCCACAAAAATAAATAATATTAGGCACAAATACACAATTATCCATAAACCTTCCTAATGAACATATTAAAGTTAAAAATACATTATCTAATGAAAAAAGAGAGGTTTAATGTGCTGAATGATGGTTAGATGGGCCTTACGTTATGTGTAATTTAGAGGCATGGACATTACTTTATGTCTAATTTAGAGGCCCATCATACCCCCTACTGAAAGTGTTTCTTATCCTCTAAGAAACTTAGTGACCTCATTATGCCGCATTCATGGCCCTAGTAGCCTCTCTCTTGTGCATTCCTCATTCCCTTCTCTTAAGAATCTCAGTTGTAAGTTTTGCAATGACAAACCCAAAAATGTAGTTTTTCTTTTCATGATTATTTAACAGTCTTTCAAGTAAAAAAAAAAACATAACTTTCCTCTTTGCAAGCGAAATCTATTGGTTTGTAGATCCATTTCATTCATATCCCCTCCCTTGAAACCTTCATTCCATTTTCACTCATTTTTCCAAAATTGTTTATGCTTAGAAAAAATCACAGTGTTTATTCAAACCATTAGCATGCCTTCCTTCCCTTATTCAAGATGGGTTCTTGAATATTTTATAGTTTGGAAAGGTCTTCCACATCCTTTTCCAACCTTCTGCTACCTTGTTCCACCATTTGGACGCCTCTGAGACCTTCAAAATGCCTTTAGATGAGAACTAGGATATCCTCTAGTAATTCCTATAAAAACAACAGGAAACCCTGTAGCGGTCCCTGTAGTACTACAGAAACCTTGTCGCAATTCCTATAGTACTACAGGAAACCTTGTTTAAACCTATTTTGAGAAAAACTGATAGTCTGAGCCTAGGGTAGGCCCTTAACTTGACTTCCATTCCTTTCTCCCATTTCTATAACGTATTTTTGGCCTTGGACAAAAGCTAGAAGGAGATTAGAGACCTCTTGGAAAGCCACTTTTCATCACTGCAGTTTGAGTTCTATTTTGATGGTGAATTCCTTATTTCCTTTTGTTGCCTTCTTCTTCTCTTTTGGCCTAGATTATTGCCTAATGGCCTTGGAGTTCTCCGTTTTGATTAGGTGTCTCTCAAGCACTGTCATTTTGGGTTTTAGCACAATTTGTTCCTTTCTTCCTTCTTGTAGCAGCATTTTGTCTTCTTGTAGCAGCCATTCCTTCTCTTTCATGGTCTTCTAACTATATGGGAGTGATGAGAAATGATGTATATGGTTTGGAGGATGATGCTAGGTCTTAGAGGGAGTAGTGTTGCTTTGTGAAAATGGAGAGGATGATCTGTTTTTTTTTCAAGAAATTTTCAAGGTGAGATAGAGTGTAGGGTTTGTTCTTGAAAAATATTAATTTTTTCTTATGAAATGGGATGGATGAATGATGGATAGATAGTGGATATGAAGTGGATGGAGGGCTTAGAGTGTTGTGGTCACTTGGCCTTTGCAGAAATTTATTCTTTTAATTGTTGTCTCCATTCCTTGAAATAAACATCCTTCCTAATTTGACTTTTCCACATTGCATGAGTGAAGGAGTGAGCTACAAATTAACTAGTTGAAGGCAACTAAGACCGCTGACCTATCCTTAGCTTATAAAACCTCATCTCTCATGCATTGAAAACAAATTTCTAACTATAATATGCTCAAGAGAAGATGTCAAGAATATTGCATACCTGTACCTAGCTGATGGTTATTAGAGAGACATGCATGTTGTTTTTGAGTTGATGATTGATCCATGGTCCTCTAGAGGTGATAATTTCCTTTGTTTTCTTCTGCACAAGTCCTCATAGCTTCGCGATTCTAAACCTTTGTCTTCCATTTACCATGACCAAGCTATCCTAGTCAAATTCAGCCTTCTTGGAGTGATGGGCTTGTCCATGGGTGATGTTCACCTTCCCTATACCTTATTCTACCATTAGAAACCTTTCCCACACTTCATTCTACCTTTTCTACCATATTCTAAGCTTTCAACCTATTTCCCGTAGTAAAACAGGGCATCCTATAGTAGAACTAGGCCATCCTATAGTAGTACTATAGGAAACAATAGATTTAACTAGTTTTATCCATATCTCCCAAACTGTAGAATGGATTAACCTGAATTTTTCTGAGCATGTTTCCATCATCCTTACGAACCTCCCCATAAAAAAAAGTTTGGCCAATGGATGCACAAATCACAAGAAAAAATAAAAATAGTTGAATTTGATGGAGGTCAATTTCTTGGAAACCATGCACTATAATTGACTGGAATTGCTTAGGAATGTTACCATCATCTCCCCATGAAACATAGTTTTAAATGGATGCACGAATATTGAGAAAATTCAAAAATGGATGTAGGTGATGGAGGTCAATTTATCGAAAACTGTGCACCAGAATTTGATAAAATCGCTTGAGCATGTTACCATCATCCATATGCATCTCCCCCTAAAACAAATTGATAAATGGATGCATGGTTTTCAAGATATGACAAAAATAGTTTTCTACTCTATGTATTTCTGTTTCCTGTAGTAAAACAAAGCATTCCTGTAGTATTTCATGACAACAAGGAAAATGAGTGGTAAAATATTGGGAATGATGAGTGGATGGTGGAAATATATGAGGGTGATGGATTTTCATGGCCTTGGTCCTTCTGGAATGTCTGAGCAAAGGAGGATAAAGTCCAAGTTTGACATCCTTTGACTAGAATTTGAACCAATTTTTTCTTTTCTTTGGTGCCAACTTTCTTTTGTTTCTTGCAAATGTTGGAGAGAACCTACATTCATCAGAGAGATACATGGAACAAATATTTGTTTATTTTTTCCTTCTTCTTTTTTCTTCTAGGCCTATGTTGGGCATGGAATCCCCCCACAACATGTTTTGGGGCTCAAAGCCCAAGTTTTGGGTGATATTATTGTACAGCTCCGCGAATTGTGTGTGTGAAATGTATGTTAGAGTCATAGTGCTTTCCGCCCTAAGTTTGAATGTAATGTCGACCTACCCATGGTCCGTGGACCATGGGATTGTATAAATAGAGTGAGGCTTTAAGTGGTAAAGAAGATCATAGGAGAGAATCTAATGGATAGAATGAGATAGCTAGCATAGAAGAAGAGTCTGTGTGTCTTGGGTCGTAGTAGTAGGAAGAGGCTATACAGCTGAGTGCACAGAGGCCTAGTAGATTCCGCAGTTGAGTGCATGGACCCCTGCAGCTGAGTGCACAGGGTAGATTTGAGTCTGTAACCAGAGAAAAGACTAATAAAGAGAAGTTTTATCTGAATTACGTGTATCTATCTTGTGTTATTATCTATTGGATATGAATTGCAATTATATTGTTTAGTTACTGCGCGGACTTGCATGAATGGTGAATATTGTTAGGTATAACTAAAAGCATACAAATAAGCTAAGTTAATCAACTAATATTGGAATACTAATAAGGACTAGGTAATAACACTGTTCGGCCCCCCGAGTAGGGCTCCACGAAGGCAACATCACAGGCTGCGAGGAACGGGTAAGTGCGTATAGCGACATGCCCGTAGGGTCGAACTGCGGACCACTTGAAACCATCAGACATCCCCAGGGTGCGGAAACCTGGTTCTAGCACCCTCCCATACTACTTCAGGTGATACCTCAGTCCGCACTCCGTGGAATGTTGCCGAAAGGGCCAGTAGTACCAGGATTTGTTTGGCTAAATCACCTCTGAACCTAGATCAGGCCCCAACAAGCCAACAAATGGCTCTGTTGCCGGGACTAGGATCTGCATAAGGGATGTCTAATGTCGTGTCACTGGAATCCGATGAAGAAATAAATTGAAGGTTGGTTGGATAGGAAGATTCACGAGTTCGCGGTGTAGGAAAATAGGAATCCGTGAGTATCAAAGGAACAATGGTTAGAGCGCTACTTATATATGGAAATCCACAAAATTTTCTTTTCATCCTTCCCCTCTGAGTTATATGAGTGGTTCCCAAAGCTAGCAGACAGTCAGGGAAGGTGTAGGCTCGACAAACCAATTGTGTGGACTCCAGAATTAGTGCACAGACTAGAAGCGTCGAAAGATAAGAGTGCACACGTTGTGGACCATTAGCTCGATCGAATTATAGGAGGATTTATAATCGAGTTCGTGGTAGACATGACAATCAGCTACAACGAGGTCGAATGACGCTTCCTCAAAGGATCGCAAGGTAAGTACATTAAATCTTTGAACACTTGGATTAAAATGCTATTGTGTGAAAAGCGGGTTATGCAAATAAATTGATGTTTGGGACTACGTGAAGTGGATCTATATAAATGAAGATAGCACAGAGATAGAAAATAGCCCCATGATTTCACCTCGGCAGGAAATCGAGGAAGAGCTCGTGAAATTTTCTCCAAGAAGCACGGTTAGCTTGATAGGGCAACGAATTTTGAGATACCACCTCCACCTATGCCACCGCCAATCTCACCATCTTCACCTCCATCTCTGCCCACACCACCCCTGCCACCACCACAATTCAATATGGTGAGCACGATAAAATTGTCGGTATTCAGAGGAGTAGGGAACGAAGATCCGGACCAATTTCGGTTCGTGGTAAAAGCTATATGGGAAGCACAAGGAGCCGTGGATGACAATATTAAGAACACAACACTGGTAAGCGTGTTGCAGGATCGCAAACTAACATGGTACATTAAGCATTCTAATGACCATCCAAACGTGGGGATCATAGATATCTAGGCTGTGCTGAACAAAGAATTTAGTAGGCCAAAGTCGAAGACACAATCAATTATCAGGTTTAAGGAAATCACGATGCTTCCAAGCGAGACCCCATGGGATCTGGATCAGAGACTGAAGAGTGTGATTCGTGAAGCAAACATGACCTTGATGGATGGACAATGCCGTGCATGGTTTGTAGCATCACTAACACCACATTTGAGGACGGCGCTGTTGCAGTAGAAGTTATCCACCCAAGCCGAGTCTTTGGAGATTGCAATGAGACTGCATAAGACCCCAATACAAGATCCAGGCTTGGGAGTCCAACAAATCTATGCACAACTGCAAAATTTGTGTTTGTAAATGCAGAGCTTGAAACAGGACAGGACAACTCGGCCAGAAGCACGCGAGGGGGTATGGTGCATAAAATGAAATGGCTAGGGGCATGACATTGACCATTGTCTAGTCTTCGCAAACTATCTAGTGGTAGGAGGGCCGATGCCATTAAGACTAGAGGCATAAGCAGGACTGAGTGTGGTGCCTGCATTATGGAGTGTGATTTATCAGATAGGAGGAAAACATGCTACAGATAACTATCACCTATTACAGAAGTATACACAGACGTCCCAACAATTGTTTTGCAATTTCTGCAGGTTAGTAGGTCATGATGAGCGCACCTGCAGAAGTTACGAATTGATGATGGATCCAAATCCTACCTACAGAGTGCAGATCGAAAGGCGAGCCCTCAATCCAAGTACAGGGATGGTGCACGCTAGATTTCGGGGGCGCGGATGAGGTCAAGGTGGAATGGGACTGGGAAGGGGTCTCGAACAACTGATTTTTTATAATTGCGGAGGGTCAGGGCATTATTCCCTCAATTGTACAAATTCGACAAGAGCATCATGTTTATATTGTACTCATTTTGGTCATGAGACGGAGGACTTCCCTACACTGATAGCAAGGTTGCATGATAAAGGGATACTCCAGCCTCCCCTGACTCAGAACCTACAGATGATGAGGTTTGAACCCCGTGAAGAGGACCCAAATGTAAACATCATGCTCCGAAGTGGTATCACAACAGGAGATGACAAAGGTAAGCAGCTAGAAGAAAGTGTGTGGGTTAACAAGGCTCCTACAAAGGAACCTGAATTCAATTTGGAGCACATGAAGGAGACATTCATGGAAGCTAAGAAGAGCTTCACGGAGGCCTCCACTTTAGGTAGTAACGATCAACTAGGTCCGGAGATGGATCCTTCAATGCTCACTACCTTTCTGGAGACATGTATGAAGTTGTTGCGTGACAACAAGGCTGTGAAAGGACTACAGGAACTTATCACTAGGTGTGTTGGGTCAGGAGAACCACATGTATTCTAAAAGCTCAGGAAACATACATCGGGAATAGGAAGGGAAATGAGATTGACTGTGCAAATCAGGGAGTATGAAATGGATCAAGTAATTCTGGACCTAGGATTGGACGCGAATGTACTACCAAAGCAGACATGGGAGCGCATGGGTAGGCTCACGTTGTAATGGTCCCCTATTCAATTGCAAATGGAAAACTAGCAAAAGATCCTACTGATGGGAAGATTGCAGGGAATAATGGTAGACATTGAAGGTGCAAGCATGCTTGCAGATTTCAAAGTGATAGAGATTTTCGATGACAGCAACCCCTATCCCATGCTACTAGGAATAGATTGGGCCACTGATATGAATGGGGTGATAAATCTAAAGAAGCGCAAAATGATTTTTGAGAAAAAGCCACTGCTCGTAGTGGTACCTTTAGACCCTGCGGAAGGATTGCACTACATAGAGCCAGTGCACGACGACAAAAATGATGATGAGCTAGACTGTATCTACAAAATAACCACTAGGGAACAGGATTGGGTGAATCCTACAGCAGATGGCCAGATTTCGTGGGAGCGTGAAAGCTCCTGCACATCATATTCAGATGAGGAAACAAAACGATGGCAGAACCAGTTACACGAGGTAACCACACTAAATTGCAACATGATGGTAATATCATTGCATTGCATGACAACAGAGGTAAGGTATCTGCCTATGTATGACAGGCTGACAGTGGTAGATGAATTCCTAGACGAATTCGAAAGTGAAGTACCAGAACAATAGTGGTTCGATGCTCTGAAATAGGCACTGTACGCTACGCCCATAAGGTGGTGGGGTACGCACCAACAGAGTTTTGGGGACTAGGGAAAATGCAGGAAGATGATGTGCTTACAATTTGAGAAGCCTCAGATGAGGATGGAAGCTAGGCAAGATGGACGAAACAACCTGCGTGCCCACCTTTCCAGATGGATACAGGCATATGGTACGTAGTCCACACGAACGCACACCACTCTCACGATCAAAAATAGGAACAACAAGCAGAAGCAGGAAAGACGAAGTGTGCCAAAGATTATCCGTAGGGAAGCCTTTGACAAGGTGTGTGAAGTACTGAACAGGTTCCACCATGTGAAACGCACTGACTGGGACCTACGCATACCAGCGGTTCGAGGGACCTATAGGACCATGTGTAAAACACTGACCACGAGAGCAGTTCCGAAGCTGAAGTATGAAACAAGGGCTGAAATCCCTGTGGAGCATGAGAAGTCGATTTTGCACGTAGCAGCACCCATAGATACGAAGATCCATGTAGACCGGAATGAAGAAATCACATAGCTACGCAAAGCAGAACATATAAGACTTCAGGAAGAAATTTGACGGGGAAACTTTAGACTTCGCGAACTTGAAAAAGATCGAGTATGGCTAAGGGAGAAAAGCACTTTAATAGATGCAGAGGTCAAGAGGCTCGAAAGTGAAATAAAGGAATAATTTCTCGTCGATAAACCAAGGATGACAAGGCAAGGTGCGTACGATCATACTGATGAATTGAAGGACTATCGCCAAAAACTGGTTAGTCTGTTGCTATGGCTGGGACCGCATATCTCCAAACACAGTAACCAGGGTAGCGCATTGCAAATAGTAGAATGCGCGGTGTCGATCACCACAATGGGAGATAAGGATTCTCCGCGAACCATGCTGGAGGACGGGATGGAGCCCTGTATGGGTGGTGTGACCACTTGACTAGCCATCAGAATGTCATTCTTAGTGCTCCAGGCAGTTGAAAGCGAGCACGGGACTATGAACTATTCTGCCTGGGAGCTGCGCAATGTTGGAAATGCACGCAGAATCAAATTGTCACAGGGTTCGTGACCGTGCATGCAGGGCTATGCTGCCACTCGGGTTGGCTGGTAAGTGACCATTGGTGTCGCTATTCATGACGGGATTTCCGATTTGAGGCCAAATGGAGTGGGCGGTGGGCATTTGAGATGCAAGTTATGGGCAAGATTTGGGAAAATCTACCGCCAAGAAAGCATTAATGGCCCGAAATTGGGGGCGATGGTGGAATTCGAATTCGAAAGGCGTTATAAAACTCAAAAGGCTCGCTAGCGAACAACACTTGGTAATTTGAGAATTGAGCACTTGAGCAAAGCACAAAGCGTTGAGAGCCGAGCGATAATTGAGCCCCTAAGTTTGTGAGAGACAGAATACAACCTAGAAAGGATGATGGCTACTAAGGATGGGTTGGGAATTGAAGAGGTACCCACTGACAAGGCCGCGCAGACTCACATGGTGGAGGATGTTCCAAAAGGCGTGGGGATGGTGACAGAAATCCCCAAATCAACTCGAACACTGAAGCCCAAGAACGATAAACAGGGAATGGGGTCAGTATGCATGTTCCTGAAGAATCTGCAGCACAGCAAACTATCCATGGAAGAGAAGGGGAAAGCAGTCACAATAGAAACAGATGAGGAAGAAGAATACTTACAGTCCCTGATCACCACAATGGAAGAAGAAGAAGAAGTGGAGGAGGATATCCAACCATTGCACTCTGCAACAAAACTACCAGCTTATGTCCCTCCATGGAAAGGGAAAACCAAAGTGTCGAAGAACCTAGACAAAATGAAAATCTCACTCCAGACCCTACTCCTCCCCGATGGCATTGTATTTGAGGGCGCGCACCTAGGCCACGTGCCAACCATGAAATTTGAAGACTAGGACCTTGCTGACAGCGAGAAGTTTCCGCACCTAGAGACCAGGAACTTAATGAAGCAGAGCACCGAGGGGCGGTGATAACGTTAGAGCTACGGAAATGGCTGCGCGGTGTGGAAAAGGCCTAGTTGCTCCACTTATTATGGATACCACATTTTCACCATGCACCCATCACCATTTTCGTCATCAGGCAGTTGCTCTGCCTAGTGCATGATGGGTATCTATGGCTGGAGGAGCCTATTCCCATCATGGTAGACCTCATTCACTGGATTTCTCATCTCCCCTATAAAGGAATGGACCCCGCGACTATATCCGAAAAAGGTAGTGATTTGGCTCTCGCGGAAGCCATGAAGGTGAAATATAAGTTGGAGAAGAAGAAGAGGGGCTACATCATCTCTAGCATCAAGGACAAAGGGGTGTGCATAGCGACCCAACTCCTGGATGGCAAAATTATGAGAAAGTGCCACACTGATGAGGTACTAGCACCGGTGGTCGCATTGGCCGAGCAGTGCGTGGAGGGGGTCAAGTTCAACTAGGCCGAATTCCTCTGCAAATAATTTTTGATAAGCTGTCGTGAAGTCGAGGAGCAGGGTAAGACCTTCCACTATGCGTGTTTGCTATTATCCATATTTCTAGTAGTGGGAGAACTACCAGAGGATAGTTAGTTCCCTAACATTGACAGAGAGTTATCGAAGGCCGCGAAGCACGCTTTGCTCTGGGCCACCAAGGACATGAAACGGATTCGCAACATCAAAATTTTCTGGGTGCTCATGGACGCGAGCATCCGGATGTGGATCAATAGGAGACCGCACCTGTCACCTACGGTGTGCAATAGTCTGCAGAGTTTTGCACACTTCAAAGCTGATATGCACAACATCTATATCAGGGCGTGAAAGGATCCAGCGAAGCAGTGGACGAAGCTACCGTTTGTAGCCACTGAGGATGTGATTTTTGTTGTCTTAGAGACATGGCCTCCTGAATGGTGCACCGTGGACCTGGCAGAACTAGAGAAGGTGACAACCCAAAATAAAAATGATGATGCTAAGCTACACGTCAGTCAATTGGCAGAGAAAAGGCGAAACGAAAAAGTAGTAGTTGAGCTAAGGGCAGCACGAGAAGTGACACAAAAAGATGCGGAGTAGAAGAAGGCTGCAGAAGTAGCAGCAACAGCGCAGGCAGCAGAGGCAGCAACAGCACAAGCAGATAAGGGCCAAGCAACGTCCTCAGGGCAGGAGGCAGAAGAAACAAAAACAACAAAAGGGAGTGCAGACCCAAGGGCTGCGTCCACACAGTTAAAGTGGCCAAACATCGCAGAGAGATCGGGCCCAAGGAAGAAGGTCAAGGCCTCGAATTTGGCCATTGACCCGATCACCTTAACGAAAGGTGATCTCCATGACATCGATGAGACGGTTCGTGATGTCACAAGTGAAGCGCTTAAGAGTTCATGCAGGAGCATCAGACTATGTTGGGGACCCTCAAGGTGTAGCTGTAGGAGTTACAGGTGTGGCCCCCTTAGGAAGGCACCTTGTCAATGCACGTCGCAGCTCGAACTTTAGCAGCAGAGCAAATTCTACGTGCAAGGATGGAAAACACAATAGTGTTTCCAGAGGGAGCTCTAGTGTCATCTAATGTGATGGATCAGTTGTCGCTTAGCATGATGAAAGACCTTGGCCTTAACCTGGCTTCCCTTCCCCAGGAAATGCTATATTAGTCATAGGATGGGATAACGGCAGAGCTGTGGGCCAGGGAGAGCCACGTGATCCAGGTAATTAGCATATAGAAAATTAACATAGAACAACTCATCTTGTAGCGCGACAAGTTGGTGTCATAAAATCAACATTTGGTGTGCACGGTAGATGACACTTGCGGACGCGTCTTGAAGCTAGCCATTGTAGCAGATCTACCAGTAGAAGTGTGGATCGATAGTTTGGCAAGTGGAGTCTGCGACGTGAGAGAAGAAATGACAAAGGTTCAGCTAGAGCCAAATCTTCAGATCGCCGAGCTGTGGTTGAAGGCGCAGCCTTCCACTCCCCCGGAAGTCTGAGAACATTGCGCTAGCACTATTGCAGCAGGGATGGAATAAATTGGAGGTGCAGTGTGCGAATGTACTGACATGTTGGAACATGCACTTGAGGTCCTTACAACTTTGTAGGAGGACCCCAACATCCAACGGTTGGAAACAGAGGCATGCAAACTCTAGCAGCAGTACGAGAGCATTAGAGGAACTACACAGACAGTAGTGCTCACTCAGCAGCTTATGATCATGCAGCAAGCCAAGGCATTAAAAGAGCAAGTGGATGCGACATGCCGTAAGGAAGTTGTCTCAAAGTGTGCGTTCAGCCATGGATTGACGAGGCCTTTACAATCACGACGAAAATTGAAGGGAATCTTGCACACATTCAGGGGATGCACGCGTAGATGCAGGAAAGCACGCCGGCCACAGAGGTCTCAAAACAAAGGATGCAGCAGGTTCAACAAGCAGCAGCTCAGTGCGCTGCAGACATTAGCACCATATGAGAACAGTTGGAGGGACTCTGTGCCAAGATCATCGTGCCAACAGAGTTACTCATGGGTGAGTCATGATGTTTGTGTTGGGGGCCTGTTGGGCATGGAATCCCCCCACAACATGTTTTGGGGCTAAAAGCCCAAGTTTTGAATGATAATATTGTAAAGCTCCATGAATTGAGGGCGTGAAATGTATGTTAGAATCTTAGGGTTGTCCGCCCTATGTTTGAATGTAATGTCGGCATACCCATGGTCCACGGACCATGGGATTATATAAATAGAGCAAGGCTATAAGTGGTAAAGAATATCATAGGAGATAATCTAATGGATAAAATGAGATAATGAGCATAGAAGAAGAGTCTGAGTGTGTCTTGGGTCATAGTAGTAGGAAGAGGCTCTGCAGCTGAGTGCACAGAGGCCTAGTAAAGTCCACAACTGAGTGCGCAAGGTAGAGTTGAGTCTATAACTGGAGAAAAGATTAATAAAGAGAAATTTTATCTTGAATTACATGTATTTGTCTCGGGTTATCATCTATTGGATATGAATTGCAATTATATTGTTTATTTACTGTGCGCACTTGTATGGATGGTGAATATTGTTAAGTATAACTGAAAGCGTACAAATAAGCTAAGTTAATCAACTAATATCGAGCTACACTGTTTGACCCCCGAGTAGGGTTGCGCGAAGGCAACATCAAAGGTTGCGAGGAATAGGTAAGTGTGCATAGAGACGTGCATGTAGGGTCGAACTGCTAACCACTTGAAACCCTCAGACATCCCCAGGGTGCGGAAACCTGGTTCTATCACCCTCCCATACTACTTCAGGTGAGACCTCAGTCCGCACTCTGCGGACTATTGCCGAAAGGGCGAGTAGTACCAGGATTTGTTTGGCTAAATCACCTCCGAACTTGGGTCAAGCCCCAACAAGCCAACAGCCTACTAGCCACCTCAATGAGGTTTTCAACTCGTAGGTCTGCTTAGGCGCCTCAAAGGAGATTTTCATCGAATGTATTTTCTTTTTCTCTTTTTTTATTCTTTTTTCCCAACCCATTGACTGACTCACAGAGGTTTTTAATCAATGAGACAATCTCAGGTGCCTCAAAGGAGGTTTTCACTTGAGAATTTTATTTTTTCTCTCATTTTTCATTTTTTTGTTTTATTTCCTATCCTACTTTACAGAAAACAAAACCATTTTCAAGTGCAAGAATACTTCCAATGAAGCCAAGCGCACATCAAGATGACAAATAAACTAATGTGTAGGCTTGAAATTTATTCATTGACATGTACCTGGATGTAAGAGACTGAATGCTTTGACTTTGATGATATTAAGCACAATTGAATAAGAGAGTATTTCTACAACTTAGTGACTATCTGGAACCATATTTCAATATAGTTGTGATGCCCTTAGTCCACTCACTAATTTGGATCATCTTGGACGTCTTCTTCCTCCATGAATTCAAATATTCCTCTTTTTGTTGATTGTTCTCTTGAAAAAGTGGAGGATTTGATGGTAACCATGAGGGAGCTTTCTCAATGTCTGATTCTGATGTCTACTCTTTATCAAATGCAACCCATGATCCTTTGGTATTCTCATTTGAATCTTCTTCTTCTGTATGTGGTCCTTCCATTATATCAAGAGAATCTCTTTTTTTCAATACTCTTCCCGAGCTATGGTGAATATCATTATCTCAATAGGAGATGTTTGGAAGTGTTGTACCTCAACATTGTAAGCGAGCTAAGCTACTTCAATGTGTGGGTTTGGAAATGGTGGTATAGGGAGTTGAGTGGGAGTGGATATTTGAGATGGATGTGGTTGTGGTGGACATGGATGGTAGGGATAACATGGAGTTGGGTATGGAGTATATTGAGGAAAATATTGAGGATATTGTGGATGGCTCCCATAAGTTCCTTGCCAACCTTGTTACCAATATTGGTTTTGGGGTTGAGATGGCCAAGGTTGCCAAGGAAAGGGTGTGTTCCAATTACTTTGATATGGATGTGCATAAGCTTGAAATTGTGAATTAGACTCTTGCATCATATCAGGTTGAATAGGCTACCATGGTCCTCTTGGAGATACATAACATAGCTTCATTGGAAATTGACTTGCTCCATTGTCCTCTTGGTAAACTTCCTTCAACCTTGGTAATGAGGGGAAATATTTAACATCATGTGATTCTGCATGGAAAACACAAATATCAACATCTTCTTTTTTCTCATTTTTTATTCTTAACATTTCTACTTGTTCACTTAGATTGCTAAGAATTTTTGTTTTAAAGTTATCAAGCAAATTTCCAAGTTTAGCTTGACTTACCGATCTTGATGTTGATTGACTTACTCTTGCCCTTCCTCTTGATATGTGTTTGCATGTTTCACAAATTTCTTCAAATGATAATTGGTATACATCACCTCCACTAATGAGATCAAGAATATCAATCAACTTATCTCTAATTGTTCTAAATAAGGGGGTTTTTAGTGTGTCAAATCCTAAATGATGTAATTTTCTCTCTTAACATTGTACATGAACCTCTCTATTAAATACTCAAGGCTCTCATCTTCTTTTTGATTCTTTCAAAATATTTATTCTTTAAGGTCATGATCTTTATATTTTTCTAGAAATATCTTTTGCATATCATTCCATGATCTTATTGAATTAGTCTCTAAACTAATGAACTGTTTAAGAGCTCTATCCTTAAATGTTGCCAGAAACAATCTCAATTTTTGAGTGTTTAATAAGTAACCATAATATCTACAAAGGATTTCAAATTCAAAGAGAAAGGTTTATGGATCCTCTGACCTTAGACCACGAAATTTTGGAAGCAAATATGGAGGGATGTTCTTCATCTGCACACTACCATCAGTATGTTCAATGGGAAATCAGAGAGGATCTTCCTCATTGTCATCATCTCCATCCATTTCTTCTATGTTCTTTCCCATATCTTCTTCTTCTACCTGTAAAAGTGGATAGCGATGTGGATCTTACTACACCATGTGATCAAATGGAGGGGTGGGTTGGTGTTGGAGAAATTTTTTGTTTTTATTATTGAATGAAAACACTAATGCAATGCACTTTTCTATTTTGAAATGAAATATTCCTAACTCAAATATTTTTGTCTTTTGCAAAAGTAAAAATAAATTAATCAACTAGGGAAGAAAACAATGCATGATTTGACACCTTCCTGGCTACAACACCAAAAAATGATGAGCTGCGGTATTGCAACAAGAATGTTGTAACTCCCAAGGCTACCAACTTTAATTATCAACCTCGGGGTCGTACAAAATTAAGAGGTATCGGCACTATATGTGCAGCATACAATGCATCATTCCTTTGATGTCATGATGTAATGGAGTGCATGTACTGAAATCAAATCCTAAACTAATTGCAGAAAATGAAATGCTCAAAATGGAAACCTTAACCTATTGCAAGAAAGAAAATACAAGGAAAGAAACCTATTCTAATTGAATAAAGTAAATATCATGAAATAAATGTCAACCATGACATTTAAAATATTTTAGATCCATTAACAGATTTCATTGGATGTGGCAATCAAGAAAATCATCATTGTATTATCCAATTCATAAATTTGTCCATTAACCCAAATCGCTTAAATGTTTTGCATGGCTAAAGACGCAAGTCCTAAGTGGTCTTTAGTCTTCACTAATCATTGATTTAGTGTCTAAGGGTATTGATTCAACCCTAAGGGACAATAGACAATCTTCTTGAGAAAATATGGGCAAGTATATGCATGTTGGAAGGCTACTACAAGGTTTCTTATAGTACTACTATAGGAAACAAAAAATTTTCTATAGGGAGTTATAATTCACTGAATGGCCAACTAAATCAAATCCAAATTCGATGGGACAGTTTTTTTTATTGAATAATATTTATTAGGTCTCCATTCCAAGTGGAATCACTCAAAAAGAGCTATGTTAACCTATGATAAAAAATGGCAGAAAATTACTAGTCTAAAATCTAGAAATTCGACAACTAATGAGCTAGTAAATCTATCAAATGCTTAACATAATCAAGTGAAAATTCAATGGGGTAAATTTTGTTATTAATTTTTGATATAATTCATGTGGAATCATATCGATTGAAGCTTGTTATCATGCTCTAAAAAATATCATAAATTTATTGTTATTTTCCACAAACAACTTCGAGAAATCTAGATTTAGGAATAAGAAAACTAATCCAAGTAGATCAATGATTACTCTGACATTCCAAATTTGTTACAAGGATGAAATTATGCTTTTAATCTTGCAAAATAACTTACTTCAACCATTTATTCAAATCCTATAACAAGAAATCATTAACACTAAATTTAGAAATAGAAAGAAACAAGAACAAGAGATGCATGTGAATAAGAAGTGAAAAGAAGAAAATTAAATGATACAAAAGGGATATGAGGCTCTTAGGAGACCAATTTTTAGCAGCTGAACATGACACCAATCTTCATTATTTTCATCAATACAATTACACCCTGCAAGAAATGACAATGGAGCTATAAAAATACGAGTTATCTCCACAAGAAGATTAATAAAAATCTATCCCTAGAGGAAAATTTGACTTGGTACTTATAAAAAATGAGTAGGAAGTATTCCCCATGAAATTATGAAGCCTTTCCCACCAAAATCCCCTTATTAGTAGATCTGGTTTCTAATACTAGGAATCTGCATTAAATGGCAGGGAACACATTCCTAGATTTTCTCAATCATTGGAGATCCACAATCTATGCCATAATTCCATAATATCTTATTGATTTATTATTTAATATTGATCCCCCTGTAGTAGGGAGAAAGTACCTAAATTATCTCCTCCTCCAAATCTTCATAATCTAACCAATATTCTCACAATATTCCACACAAATAAATAATATTAGGTACAAATATGAAATTATCCATAAACCTTTCTAATGAACATATTAAAGTCAAAAATATATTATATAGTGAAAAAATAGAGGTTTAATGTGCTGAAGGATGGTCAGATAGGTCTTAATTTATGTGTAATTTAGAGGCATGGGCCTTAACTTATGTCTAATTTAGAGGCCCATCAATTTTTCTTGATGACAATGATATGTGGGAATAGTAACTTTTAATGACTAATATTGGTATTTTATAATGATATTGTATTGGCCTCATTGTCCTTAGCACAATGGTTGAAGTATGAAGTAATCTCACAATAAATGGATGGAACCTGCATGACTTATCTTTGGTGTATCAATTTGCACCTAGTGACTTATATTATGATCATGAAGATGACTTGATGAAGTTTGGTTTGATATTTCTTGGTAATTGACAACTTATTGGCATGATAAAGGGCGAGAGCTCTACCTATCACCTTGTCTAACAAATCTGATACAATGATATTGATGATTTTGATATTAGTTCTTATTTACCATCTAAACTTTTATAAGTTGACCTAGTTGATTTGATTACACAAGTATTGATTCATGTAAGGCTAAACATATTGCTTTAGTCAAGTGTTATGATTGCAGAAAATCATTGCATGATGCAAGCTCCTCAATCTTGATATGTCTGCATTAACAATTATCTGGTAAAGCTAGGATGATGTGTTGATCCAAACCTCTACTTCAAAAGTGGTCCAAGGTATGAATTTGAGTTTCATTTTATATATATAGTGATGGTCTACACTTGATAGGTAATGAGTCTCTGATGATCAAAGTAAGAGGGAGTTGGCTTCTGAAGCTAAAAATAATGAATCATGGCATGGTGAATCGATTTTTGAAGTTTGGAAAAGAAAATACATATCGTGAAGTTATTGAAGGGTAATTGGAAATTGGAAATGAAAATCCTTAGAAACGCCAATCAAATTTCAAGAAGTTGTGAAGAGATATTGTTGAACTTGACTTGGCAATTGACAGTTGATTGAAGCATGGATGTTCTGTTTTTGAACACACACACACACACACACACACACATACATATATGGGTTTGATGTATTATTTTCTTGGCGTAGAAGAGAGGAAAATGAATGATAGTATCATTAATTCCCAAGAAAATTATATTATAGATTTTCTTAACAAATGGGCAATAGTTAACTCATTAGCAAACCTGTTGATACAAATAAATGTTTTGTATATAAGATGGAGGAAAAAAGGTAAATGTTAAATCCTATAGGAATTTAGTAGGATGTATCATGTATCTTATTTCCATTAGACTTCATATTATGAAAGAAAAAATATTAATTTCCATATTCGTGTAATGTCCAACTAAGATATACTTTTGAGTAGAAAAAAAAAATATAAGATATCTACATGGAACACACAATTTTTGAATTTGGTGTACTTCAAGAGAATCGTGGTCTTCAAGAAACATACAACTATTTCAAGAGTATATTGTTATATAAACATTTAAAGAAATTTGATTGAAGAGAATAATAAGAGGTCTAAAAGACTAACTACAAGGAACCACAATTATTTATTGTGATAACAAGTCTACAATTACCATAAAAAAAATATAGTATTTCATAATCACACCAAACATATTCATATTGTTGGAAATACTGACCGGGGGGGGTGAATCAATATTTATTTTCAATTGTTATTATTTACCAGTTAGATCACCTATAATTATATCACAAAGAATGAACAATAAGAATAAATACTTTTATTAATCAATGATGATGACTCCAATTCTGTTTACAATAAATTCAATACAATAATGTGTAGGGCTCCAACCCTAGATGAATACTCTAATCTTGAATCTCTGACTCCAACCTATATCTTTCCAAGTTTTAACTTGGTCTTTCCAAGGCTCCAACCTTGTCAATTTTTGAGCCTCCAACATCAAGGGCTCGAACCCTATCTCTAGTACAGGATTCAACCTAATCTTTTGAGGACTTCGATCCTCTAGGGCTCCAACCCTCACTTTGGTGTAGGCTCCAACCTGATATATTGAGGACTCTTATCTTCTAGGGCTCCAACCCTCTCATCAGTGCAGGCTCCAACCTGAGATAATGAGGACTCATATCCTCTCTTCGGTTCATGCTCCCACTTGATATAATGAGGACTCCTATCCTCTGTCTTCCAAGGCACGAACCCTGTCAATATGAGGCTCCAATCTCCTAATTAAATTTTCAAGATAGGTTTCATAACAGTTCACATATCCCAATTTCTTCTTCAACAATCCTTGTCAATATTCAACAATGCCTTCACTTAATATCTATGTCACTTCATCACTGACAACCTTGTCTTCACGTGAAGGAGTCTCCACAACCCTTCATGTTACCCAAACAGAGTCTACAAAGTTACCTCATGATGATTTCAACAATGCATCATGATCTCCAATGATGTCTCCAAGATCTGCTAAATCTTTTCAACAAGATACCTTCAATAGGCTATGCTAAGCCTCAATGTCTGCACCAAACAATTCTCTATTTCGAGCCTCTGTTCACAATGCCACGGTTACTGCTTCATAGGTTTGCGATATCTTACTTCCAAGAAACACTTCAATGTTGGTGTCATCTTCTTTTTTTTAAACAATGACAGATGAAACCTTGCATCGCTGGTTCGAGGTCATATCGATCCAAGAATTAACCTTTCCACAAATACAAGATAGTGGCAAAGAATTGAACTTAGCTACTAAGCGAACCTTCACAACATTGTTCTTCAGGTTGTGATATGTACTTATTATAGATTAATTCATTACAGGTCTTAGCCTTTCAAATATTAATCCAATCAAATAATTTATTTTCTTGCTCAACCTTTGACTTCCTTTCCTCTATTCCTTCAAGTTCACAAGTTATGAATTGTCTCTACTTCTCTATAATGGATGCCCGAGATCAATCCTTGAGGTGAAGCATTTGACTTGTATTTATACGATTTTCATTGATAACAAAAAATACATGTTCATTAGAGGAGAGGCTGACTTGTGCATGAGGTGGCACATTAAAAAATATATGGGAGGGGCCTTTTGCTAATATTAAACCAAATATGACATAGACCAAATATAACATAGGAAAGGCTAGACCCACATTACAATGGATGCCTGGAGGTCCCACATGCCACATTATTGCATTAATCCATCAATCACAACCTCATGAATATCAAAGGTTTTCAAGATCTGCACATGCTCTATCCTCCGATATTGCTGATATAACAAAAATTGTCCCTACTTCCAACGTAGCAGATGTGATATTCAGCAAACTCGTTTTGATACTCCCAATTGGGTCCGCATCATGCTCTGACCATTGATGGATTTGATATTATATTAAATTGTTTTTGATAAATCAATCAGGTCTAGAACTCTATCAAAATCGAATATTTTAATGTGTCATCCCTTTGAAACTTGCAATATGGTTGATTCGACATTATATTAAGCTATGTTATAATGGAGTGATCTAGTCTACAATACATATCGCAATCGGAGGTTTCGTTGGGACAAGGCATTGAAAAATTGAGATATGGTAAATGTGATATTACATTGAAGCTAATACAATAAACTGATCGGATCCACATATCAGTAGTTTAGATATCAGAGGTCCCATTCAAATCGAAGATCAAAGGGCAAGATTTCTAAGATGTAACACATAATAAAGTGTCAATATGATTTTCCTGATGTTCCTCCGTTATCACTGTTCTTTTCTTTGTCTCTTTCTCTTGTGCATATGCAGTATTCTCATGTATCTACTTCTTGGCTTGGATTTCTTGTGGCTTCTCGCTCCTGTGATTTCCAATGGATGCTCTTTGATTCACGATGGCTTCTGAGAACTTTCCTATCGCTTCCGATAGCTTCTGATGACTTTCCTGCTTAAGTATGATCCTTTGGTCCACTGCTTCTATTGTATGTATATATATATATATATATATATATATATATATATATATATATATATATATATATATATATATATATATATATATATATATATATATATATTTAATCCTTATTGTCCTCCATCTCACCATATCATCATATATCATCTTCTTGATATGGCATGTTCATAAGAACCTTCATCACTATGAGAATTATGATCAAGGGGCATCTTTATAAGCATTATGATCAATGGGAAATATCACGTATCTAAAGAATTTTCCATCACAAACAATTCCATATTGACATCAATGACAACGTTGACTAATATTCTCCCCCTTTGTCATTGATGGAAATATTCTTTCCCTTCAAACATTATCTCCCCCTTTGACATCAATGGAAAATGGCTTTCCCAAGTACTCCCCTTATCATTCTACTTCTTTTCATGTTGCTTCTTTTGCTATTGCTTAGACAGTTGCTTGTACAACTCCCCCTGAACCTGTGCTCCCTTTTCTTTCACCATCATGTTGCTCAGTGACCTCTGTCACTATGTTTTTTAGTTCTTCAATTGTGCTATACCAATCTAGGTTTGTTTTACTTCACCCCTCAAGTATTATACCCTTTGGTTGTATATTCTTCTTTGCAAAGACTCAAATACCAGTTCAAATATTATGTAGTTGTTTGTATTTCCTTTTGATTCAACTGAAGTCTACTTCCACAAATGTCACTTCCAAATTTCAACTTTGTTTAGTAGATTCATTTTTTCTGTCTTTACCAAGCATTTACTACCTTTTGCTATCAATCCTATCTCAACAAACTAAATTTTTCAACGTTAGTGACTATCTACAATTAAATTGTAGATGATCAATTAGCTCCCCCTTCCTGCATAAAATCCTCTATCTCTTCTATTTTCTTCAGACAAGAAAGATTGCTACAAGTGATCAATGGATGTTTTTCTTCAATGGAGTTACTTCCAGGAGATTATCTATTAGGAGATATGCCTCATGGTACAATTTTCCATACGTTATTCACCAAGTGTCTCATAGGGTTCTTCACAACTGCAGTAGTTCATAAACACAAGCTCCCCCTAATAGTAAGGATGGTCTCTTCTTGGCCTAATCATATCATCAAAAATTTTCAAAGATGTACTCATAAGATCAACAACATGTGTTAGTCGCTTGAGTGTTCAAGAGGATTTATGATCCAATCTACTTCCTTCTTCGGACTTCTATGACTTTGTCTTCTGGCTGAATATATGTGCTTTGAGCTTATTTATAGACCCAAGATAAGTTACAATTGCAATCCATATGTCCAATGTTATGACATTTGAAGCACTCAGTCTTAAACATTATCAAGATAAAAAAGTTTCCTTTTGTAAGTCTTGTTCTCGAGAACTGACATGAATCTTCATATGCTTTGGAATACTTAGCCATGTGTCCAAAATTTCAGCAGGAATAACAATAACCATAAAATAAATTTTGGTACCTGGGGAATGATGATTGCCTTGATGCACTTCTAGAAGTATTCTGCTTCAGAATTCTTTAATGATATCCATATCATTTTCTATCCTTAACACTTTTTGCACAGTTTTGTCTTGATGTACTTCTAAAATTATTCTTTCCTAGAAGCCCTTGATCAAATCTATAACCTCTTGCGGTCTTGATAGTATCTTCATATCTTCTTGGAGCATGGTTTCTTCCAATGTCATATTGACTCTTCTCTTTTCCTTTGCTGGAACTGAGGACATCAATGTTTCTTCCAAATTCTTCCACATCTTTGTTGTTTGAAGCACCAAGAGTTGCTTTACTTCTGTTTGAGGATTCACATGTATAACCAAGATTTGTCTTATTAAATGGAGATCTCTGATGGCTGATCAAGTCATCGAAGGCTTGAGAACTTTTCAGGCCTTTTTTTCTTCAGTAATTCAACTTCTTTCCTTAGTGAAACAATCTCTTCTTCCAATTTTCCACAATGATCATTTTTCTTAGCTAGTTGTTTCTCAATTTATTGCTTGAATCGTGTTGCTTCATTAACTTCTACTTTAAGGGAGATGATATATGATTTCATCTTGAATATTTCTTCATTCTCCTTTTCTAGATTGTTCTCCATTTATTCCTTCATCCTTGTTGCTTCACATGTTTTGGCTTTGAGCAAGTTGATATCTGATTTTAGTTTGAAGATCTCTTCATCTTTTTCTTCTAGTTGGAATATCACGACATTTCTTTCCTTTTCTACATCATCAGCTTGTCCTTCTATGAGAGCCAAAGCTTCCATCACCTTCTTACCTCCTTGTTCTTCTTCATTTATTTATTCTAGTTGAGATCTAAGGGAGGAGACCTCTTCCTTGTATTGACCAATTTCTACTTCAAGTTTATTCAAGATCTTGTGTCTTTGTTCAAGGTGGCTTGACAAAGTTTATTCCCTTTCATTTTCCTTGTCCAATTGATTTTTCATGGATATGACTTCTTCACGATCCTTCCTCTTGTTTTGATGAAATTCCTCCTGAATATTGGTGAGCTTCTCATCTTTTTCTTGAAGTTGAAGCTTGAATAGGTTTTCTTCCTTCCTTCTTTTGTCAAGGTCATGGTCACCATCTTGTGATTGTTTCTTGAGATCCTCATTATCCTTTTTCAAACTTCTTATCTCTTCTAGGCAAGCTACAAGCTTCACCATGAGATCTCTTTCAAAGTCATCTTTACTCTTTTCATATTCTATATATTCCTCGGTCTTGAAGCCTTCACTCATGTTTCTAGCTTCCTTAATGGGTTTTGGATTTCCTTCTTGCTTTCCATCATCTTCTTAACTAGAAGTCATGGTCAATGCTCCTTTTGAGTGAAGATCATGGAGTTTTTCCCACACACCTTTTGCTGAAAAACGTTTTGCCACTTTAGCCTTTATAAGATCAGGTAGCCCATTCAAGGTTGTTGTCATTTCTTTCGTATTATATTCCTTGGATTCTTTTTCCATCATGCTATCAATAATTACTGATTCCCATAATTCACTATCTTGAGCCATTAAGAAATTCCTCATTCTCATTTTCCATATATTGATGTTTCCATTGAACAACGAAACTTTTCCAATTTGATTATCCTCAGTTTTCATAGTTGAGGTAGAGACATTTGTAGAAGGATTGGAGTCTTTCTTTCTGGGATTTTCCATTTGTGTTCTAAGGATCACCCTTCAAGTTGTTAGGCTTTGAAAGAAGGTACTTGATCCAGGTGGATATTGGTGGCCACCCGCCTATTCCCCTTGAAGCCCCTCCATTTTTTCTTTCAGTTTTTTAGTTTCCTTAATTGTAACACAATTTACTATTTTTGGTAGTTTTTCGGGTCCTAAACCTCCAGAGCCATTTTTACGCCCTAAACGATGTTTTTTTGAAAATCAACAGTGGAAGATATGCACTTTCAACTCAATATTTATGTCACCAGTTGTATTCCTAAGATAGATTTTTCTAATGATGTATCTTGTGCATCAAACGAAGATCGTATGCCAAAGTTACAACCTCGGGAAGCTGATGTACCAATCTACCCCAATGAGGAACATAGTTTGGTGTTTCATCTCCTAGGGTTAGGTTTTTGGATATTTGAATTTTTCCATTGTTTCTCAATAATAAATAGTCCTTCAAGCCTCACTGTAAAATAGTTCAGAGGCATGTAGTTGCCACATCTCTTCTTAGAGATAAGCTACCACCACCCGAGCTAGTCTTATTTCCGTTCTTTTTGTAAGCATATTTCAGTATCTGATATTAATGAAATGAAATGTTATTTATGCTGCATATCTATATTTATGGTTATATCTGTAATTTTTTGCATTCTTGTTTAAATTCAGATCAGGGGTATCAAAGCGGTCTTCTCACTCTCAATCCTTCTTTACATGTCCCCAACGAGGTCAGGGTATAAAGAGTTAGGGCTCGATCTGGTTGAACCTTTGTAAGATCATCCTCACAAACCCTAACGACTGCCAATGGTGAAAGAAAGGAAAGATGAGGCCGCAGGATATCCTATCAAAATATTTCTCGAGGAGGCCCTCGAGAAGTAAAGGAACGTGATGATGGATAACTTTGCCCAAATCCTTTAACAGTTGCTCACCTGTGGCGCATCTATATCTAGCAGCCACTTTATAGGTGCCACTCTAGAGGCACCACTCATTTTAAGGTACAAGTAAAATTTGACATTCCCATATTCGAGGGACAAATGGATGCTGACATCGTAGATAAATGGTTAAATATACTAGAAGGATATTTTTCTATTCATGATTTTTCCGGCCGGGAAAATATTAATTTTTCTCTTCTTAAAGTTGCCCCCAATGTCAAGGCCTAGTGGGAAACCTACTGTGAGCAGAAAGATGAAAGTACGCCCTCACTATTCTCAACCACACTGAATTGGGATTTGTTCTTGATCGCGATTGAGGAGAAGTACTACCCTGTCAGGGGCTATGAGGATAAATACATAAAGTGGATGATGCTATGACAGGGAAAGGACCAAGATGTGTCAAAGTTTACCAATGTTTTTTGTACCCTTCTCACGAAGTTTGGTATTAAGGATTCCAAGAAACATTTGGTACTCAAGTACCACAGTTGCCTACACATGTAGATCTAGGATGAGATGGAATTCCTAGACATCTCTTTGCTTGGCATGAGGCACCAATACATTGTTAAGATCGAGCAGAATCTTAAATAGAAAAAATGAGACTTTGGATCTTTGAATCCGAAGAAAGGGAAAGGTGCCCCCAAACCACAAACCAAAGGGCAAAGCCAAGGCGGGGTGGCCTAGGACAACCTGCCAAAGTCACAAGCAAATCAAAAGACCACGAAGCTGAAGAAGGACACGAGAAAGTGGTGTGAGTTCCACAAGTGCTCCACTCACAACAGAAGTGAGTGTCGGGCCAAGTAGTCACTAGTGTCCGAGCTGAAGGCTTTTGAATTAGATGCATGTTCCAACTCTAAGTTAGAACTCGATAAGGGGAATGACAAAGGGAAGAATATTATCGATGTGGAGCCCAATGCCACTGCTTCCACCATGAAGATCCAGAGGAGGAGGAGCACCTCTTCCACTCCCAAATGTGGGTAAAGGGTTTCCCGCTATTCATTGTCGACAGTAGGAGCCAAAATAACCTCATTTCAGCAAAGGTTGTGAAGCGGTTGAGCTTATCGAACACAACACACCCATAACTGTAGACCATTGGGTGGCTTCAACAAGGATAGGATCTTCGGATCAGCCATCAGTGTTGCCTTCCATACATCATCAAACCCTTCACAGATGAGTTATTATGTGACGTTTCTCCTCTTGATATTTGTGATGCATTATTAGGCCAACCATACTTGTGGAAGCGAAATGTTTTGTATGAGTCCAGGCCTTACGCTGTTATTGTTACCTTGGGAAATAATTTGTACAGGATACTAGAGATAGCACTGCCTACTGCCATCTCTTTAGTTACTAGAAAATAATGTAGTAAACTCATTTCAAAACTAGGAAAATTGTTTTCCTGATGATATGTCCTCAGGGAGAGAAGAAGATAGTGGCCACGACCTCCATATAGGGCCCCTCTGCATGAAAAAAATAGATGGACAAGGTTGTGGAGGAGTACGAGGACATCTTCACCTGCTCCGCATGGGTGCCTCTGCATTGTGAGGTCAAGCACTCCATTGATCTGATCCAAGGTGCGGCATTGCCCAATGGACTAATCTATTGGCACTTTGTTATGGAGAAAAATGAAATCAAGAGGTAGATTCAAGAGTTGCTTCAGAAAGGTCATATTTGGATGAGTTAATCACCCTGTGGAAGCTCAATCATTTTGCTACATAAGAAGGATGGGACTTGGAGACTCTTTATTGACTATCGAGCGCTAAATAAGATCATTGTCTGGAATAGGTACTCGATACCACAGTTGATGACCCTCTGGACCAACTCAAGGGGGGGGAATATTTCAGCAAGATCAACTTGAAGTTTGGATATCCCCAGGTACTAATCAAACCCTCCAATGTGTGGAAGACTTTCTTCAAAGCCAAGGAGGGCCTTTTTGAATGGTTGGTTATGCATTTCAGGTTGACGAATGCTCCTGCAACCTTCGTGAGGTTGATGGATGACATCTTGCAGCCATTCGCTAACTCATTTGTAGTGGTATACTTGGATGACATCCTAATCTTCAGTCAGAGTTGGGAAAAACACCTCCACCACATTTGATAGGTTCTCTAAACACTGCGGCAACACAAGATTTGTGCCAATTTGGAGAAATTCACTTTTGGCATGACCCAGGTTCAGTATCTCAAATACATTATTAATGAATGAGGGTTACATGTGGATCCAACCAAGATCTAAGTTATTCGGGATTGCCCAACCCCAACCACTCTCACAGAGCACCACAACTTTCTAGGTATTGCTGGTTTCTACTGCATGTTCGTGTTGGAGTTCTCTCATATCACTTAGCCCTTGAGTCAAATCACCAAGGGAGGAGTGAAAACAAAATTATTTTGGTATGAATCTCAATAGAAGGCATTCACAGAGTTGAAACATCACCTATGCTCTGCACTAGTGCTCACATTACCAGACTTGCAACAACCATTTAAGATCGAGACAGATGTCGCTAACTATGTTATTGGGGCAGTCCTTACTCAACAGGGGCATCCAGTGGCATATCATAGTGAGACACTTTCAGACATAGGATGGAAGTATCCCACTTATGAAAAAGAGATGTATTCCATTATGCAGGTCTACTGAGAATGGAAGCTTTACATTTTGGTGAAGGAAACAGTCATCCACACAAACCACCAACCCTTGTAGTTCATATAGACACAAGGGAAGTTGCAGAATGATCACCATCAGAAGTGGTCCACATACCTAAAATAGTTCCATTTGAATATCAATTACAAGAAGAGAAACACCAATAATGTTGTAGACTACCTCAGTCGACCACCAATCATGGCGTTAACCACAGTGCTAAACTCTTGTGGGCACGAGACTTCTGATTGGCCACTTCTCTACAAAAGCGGCCTATAATTCGACCACACATACCAGACACTCTTGGAGGGTCAGAATGTCCATATTTTCACCTCCAAGATGCAATGTTATACCACATGGGACACCTTTGAGTTCCTTCAAGCGAGTGTGCCAAGATGATTTGGGAAGCACACTATAGTCGGGTCGCTGGGAATTTCAGGGTCGAGAAAACAGTGGCAATACTACAGAATTTTTTCTATTGGCTGAATCTTCGATAGGATGTCGAGAAGTACATCAGATCTTGCACTGCCTACGCCATTACCAAACTGACCATAAAGAAGCAAGGCCTATATAACTTGTTGCCTACCCCTAGTATACCTTGGGAATCCATATCCATGGATTACATGTCGGGCCTTCCTTCTACTAAGCATGTCAATGACTGTGTTTGTGTGGTTATCGACAGATTCTCGAATATGGCCATTATGGCGACCTACAAGAAGAATATCATAGCAGAAGCCACTGCTAAACTCTTCTTTGAACAAGTGTGGGTACATTGTGGGATCCCTGAGTCTATCATCTCATATCGGGACATCAGGTTCCTTAGTATATTTTGGTGCAGTCTCTAGTCGATGTTGGACATGAAGCTCACTATGTCCACAACTTTCCATCCCCAAATTGATGGCCAGACAAAGGTCGTCAACGCGATGACCATACACATTCTATGCATGTACAACTCAAGGCATCCATGCACATGGGATGAGAGCCTCCCCTATGTCCAACACAGTTATAACTGAGCTCTCCACAACTCGACTAGCCATAACCCCTTTTAGGTGGGCTTGGGATTCTAGCTACTATGGCCCATTGATGTGGCCATACCATTTGCAACTACTCAAGAAGATTCATCTCATGTCCAGTCTAAAGCCGCCAAGGAAAACAACCTCATTGATAACATTCAACACATCTGCCAATAGGTCCATGACATATTGGACAAAGTCAATTCTAATTACAAGCAGTGACATGATCATCATCGGGTGCCACACAAGTTCTAGGTGGGCAACAAAGTTTGGCTACATTTGCAGAAGGAGCGCCTTGTTGGGCCCCACTGCAAGCTTCACCTGCTTTGATATGGGTCATACACCATCACCAAGGCAGTAGGGGGAAATTCCTTCGAGCTCAGTATTCCACCATTCCTTGGTCTGCACCTAGTGTTCAATGTGGATCACCTTCGGCTCTACTTTCCACCATTGTTGGACACATCAGATATTGTAGAACAACTCACACCAATAGAGTTAAACCCAGACTGCATGGAATAAGCCACAACTAATCGGATCATGGACACATAGATCAAGAACACCCAACAACAAAGGATCCAACTATATTGAGTTGTCAAAGCAGGCCAACTCCTTCACCAGCGCAAGTGGCTCACCAGGGACCAAATTCAGTAGAAGTTTCCTCATCTCATGGAGGAGCTCAACTCAATGGGGACCATTTCTTCCTAAGAGGGGAGGAATGACCATATTGGTGGCCACCTACCTATTCCACTTGGACCCCCACCATTGTTTCTTTCATTTTTCTAGTTTCCTTAATTGTAGCATAGTTTAGTATTTTTTGGTAGTTTTTCAGGTCCTAAACTTCCGGAGTCGTTTCAAGGCCCTAAACAACATTTTCTTGGAAAATCACCAGTTGTGAATATTAGAGTTCAAATTGATATTTGCTATCAGTAGTTGTAGTCCCAGATAGATATTTCTAATAAGGTATCATGTGCATCAAATAGAGATCATATGCCAATGTTACGACCCCAAGAAGTTGATGTACCAATTCACCCCAATGAGGTCCATAGTTTGGCGTTTCATATCCTAGGGTTAGGTTTTTCAGGGTTTGGGGTTTTCCATTGTTTACCAATAATAAATAGGCCTTCAAGCCATGTTGTAACACAATTCAGAGGCATGTAGTAGCCACATCTCTTCTCATAGATAAGCTACCATCGCCCGAGATAGTCTTATTTACATTCTGTTTGTAAGAATATTTCAGTATGTGATGTTAATGAAATGAAGTGTTATTTCTGCTGCATCTCTATATTTATGGTTATATCTATAAATTGTTGCATTCTTGTTTAAATACAGATCAATATATACTAAGAGAGGGGATGAATCAATATTTATTTTCAATTGTTATTATTTATTAGTTACATCACTTATAATTAGAACACAAAGAATGGACAATAAGAATAAATACTTTTATTAATCAATGATAAGGACTCCAATACTCTTTACAATAAATTCAATACAATAATCTGTAGGCCTCCAACCGTAGATGAAGACTCCAATCTTCAATCTCCCAAGCCTCAACCTATATCTTGCCAAGCTTTAACTTGGTCTTTCCAAGGCTCCAACCTTGTCAATTTTTTATGATCCAACCTCAAGGACTCCAAACCTATCTTTGGTAGAGGATTTAACCTGATCTTTTGAGGACTTCAATCCTCTAGGGCTCCAACCCTCTCTTTGGTGTAGGCTCCAACCTAGTTTATTGAGGAATCCTATCCTCTAGGGCTCTAACCCTTTCATTGGTGTAGGCTCCAACCTGATATAATGACGACTCCTATCCTCTCTTCGATGCAGGCTACAACCTGATCTAACGAGGACTCTTATCCTTTGTCTTCCAAGGCACCAACCCTGTCAATATGAGGCTCCAACCTCTTGCTTCAATTTGTCAAGATAGGTTTAGTAATAGTTTAGAGCTCCTAATTTCTTCTTCAACAAGCCCTGCCAATCTTCAGCAATGCCTTCACTTAATCCCTATGTCACTTCATCAATGAAAACCTCGTCTTTACATGAAGGAGTCTCCACAACTCTTCATGTTACCCAAACGAAGTCTGCAAAGTTACTTCATGATGATTTGAACAATGCCTCATGATCTCGAATGATGTCTCCAAGAACTGCTAAATATTTTCAACAAGATATCTTCAAAAGGTTGCACTAAGTCTCAATTTCTGGACCAAACAATTCTCTATTTTGAGCCTTTGTTTACAATGTCGCGGTTACTATTTTAGAGGTTTGTGATATCTTACTTCCAAGAAAAAACTCACAAACACTTCAATGTTGGTGTCATCTTCTGCGTTCTTTAAACAATGATGGATGAAACCTTACTTTGATGGTTTGAGGTCATATAGATTTGAGGTCATATCAATCCAAGAACTAACATTTCCACAAATCCGAGACAATGATACAGAACTAAACTGAGCTACTAAGCGAACCTTCACAAAATTATTCTTCAGGTTGTGATTTGTACTTCTTATACATTAATTCATCACATGTACAAGCCTTTCAAATATTAACCCAATCAAAGAATTTATATTCCTGCTCGACCTTCGTCTTCCTTTCCTCTGTTCCTTCAAGTTCACGAGTTATGAATTGTCTTTGCTTCTCTGTAATGGATGCACGAGATAAATCCTTGAGGTGAAGCATTTGAAAATACGAGTTTCACCCATAACCAAAAAAACATGTTCATTGGAGGAGAGGCTAACTTGTGCATGAGGTGGCACATTAAAAAATATACCAGAGGGGCCTTTTGTTAATATTCAACCAAATATAACATAGACTTTTTATTTACGGAAACCACATAGTAACATAGGAAAGGCTATACCCATATTACAATGGCTTCCTGTAGGTCCCACATGCCACGTTATTGCATTAATCCTGCAATCGCAACCTCATGAATATCAGAGCCTTTCAAAATGTCCATAGGCTATATCCTCCAATATCGCCGATATAACACAAATCATCCCTACTTCTGACGTAGCGGATGCAATATTCAACAAACTTGTTTTGATACTCCCAATCGAGTCCGCATCATGCTATGACCATTGATGGATGTGATATTATATTAAACTATTTTTGATAAATCAATTAGGTCCACAACTTTATCGCAATCGAAGATTTTAATGTGTCATCCCTTTGAAACTTGGGATACAACGGATGCGACATTAAATTAAGTCATGTTATAATGGAGTGATCGGGTCTCCAATACATATCGCAATCTGAGGTTTCACTAGGACAAGGCTTCGAAAACTTGTGATATGGTGGATGGGATATTACATTGAAGATGATACAATAAACAGATTGGGTCTGCATATCAACAGTTTGGATATCGGACATCCCATTCAAATCGAAGATCGGAGATCGAGATTTATGAGATGTAACACATAAAAAAGCATCAATATGATTTTCCTGAAGTTCCTTCGTTATCATTGTTTTTTCTTTGTCTCTTTCTCTTGGGCATATGCGGTCTTCTCACGTATTTACTTCTTGGCTTGGCTTTCTTGTGACTTCTCGCTCCTGTGATTTCCGATAGCTACTTTTTGATTCCTGCCAAATTCTGATAGCTTTTCGATGGCTTCCGATAGCTTCCGTGATGGCTTCCGATAGCCTTTGATGGATTTCCTCCTTGGGTCTGCTCCTTTGGTCCACTACTTCTATTATATATATATATATATATATATATATATATATATATATATATATATATTATATTCAATCCATATGTTGTACTCAATCCTTATGGTCCTCCATCTCACCATACAATCATATATCATCTTCTTGATATGGCGTCTTCATAAGAACTTTCATCACTATGAGCATTATGATCAAGGGGCATCTTTATAAGCATTATGATCAATAGGCAATATCATGCATCAGAAGAATTTTCCATAAAAAACAATGACATATTGACATCAATGACAACCTTGACTAACACATATCAAATATTATTTTATAAGAGATCATGTGACATAACAAAAAAAGTTTTCTAAGATAGATAATCAAGTGCTTTACTATAATTCATTGCTACCCCAAAACTAGTTCACGAATGTCCATAAAATTTTATGTTTGTCCAATATTCTATTACAAGGAAAACTCAATGCTCTTGAGTATTTAATGTCATTGGTTTAGCTTTACTCACTTTTCTCTTTACACCTGACTCCCAAATCCAATCTTTTCATATAAAATTTGAACCAATAACATGATGAAAATTAAATCCCATACAAATCAATTTCACTTATAAATTTTAGCATTTATATAAACCAACATTAGAAAATTATCTATATATATATATATATATATATATATATATATATATATATATATTGATGTTGGTGAAAAATATCTCTTATATAAAACACATTACACAATATGATTATTATATTTACAATATAAACTTATAGAGTTATCCGATGATCCAAAAATGGATCTTGAATAAACCTTTAAGTCTAAAAGACTTCACATAAGAGGTAAAAGGTGTCAATGGAACAAATACTTTGTAAATCAGAAGAAAATGTAAGTTGCAGACTGCTCTCAAAAATAGTCTCATTGCAAGGATCCCTCTATTATGAATCCAATGCCACTTAAATAGGCAAAAATGGATTTCAGATGAGAAAGTTATCATAAAATCAAGCTGCCCTCTTTCAAAGGAAAAAGAGGCAAAATCCCTTGAATAATGGGTCTAAAATCCCTCGAAGTCTTCCAAATCTTCCAAAAGGGCAAGACCACCGAAAAAGGAGAAGTTATGGAGAAGACGGATAACACTATCGGGCCTTAAACACATGAAGAAAACCATGAAAACAAGGCAATTGGAGGCTTAAAAAATGGTTGCATAGGGGCCGTTGGATCTGGTTGATCAACGGTCCAGATCCGATCGACATTTCGCATCGGCGGTGACAGGCGGATTGGCAATCGCAATCGGCGTTGGCATGAACCATGTATATGGGAAGGCCATGAGCTTATGCGATATGCGATTGCGACAAGTCGCATCACAATATCGCGTTGGCACATTACAGTGGAGTGAGGCCGATATACATATATATATATATATATATATATATATATATATATATATATATATATATATATATATATATATATATATATATATATATATATATATATATGCCCGATGCGATGGTTGGACCCGACGGGGTGGTAAACGACATTTGATATATTTTGAAGTCCATTGAAAGGGTAGTTTTACATGCATTTTTGCATATTTCGTTTACTAAAGGAAAAGCGAAGGGAAGTGCAATGCGATGTAAACCAGACCCGAAAGGGTTTGGGAATGAAAATGTATAACATTTGAAGTCTTCCAAAGCCATGTTTGTGTTATTTTCACTGGTTCAATGTATTTTAAAATACAAAGGGGAAACCATGAAGCAGGCCAATTGCGATATGCGATAGCGATTCCCAAGCGGACACGATGGTGCTATAAAGCACAATTATGAATGTTTCAAGTCTGGGGAACAGTGTTTCTACGGATTTTTCCGGGTATTGCAGCATTCTCTGTGTAAACACACATCGACCGTTTTTGAAGGATTCAAAGCGCCGATTGCCCGTTCCGTCACCAAATAGGTGGAATTCATCTCTGAGAGCATTTAAAAATGATTGCTAACACCCAGAGACGGGATTTGAACGGACTGTGGCAGGAAGACAAAGAGTCCAGAAGGGAAAACCAATAGACAACACCGATTGGGATTTTAAGCCATGAATGTCAAAGACTATGGGCTGTTGAGTTGTTGATGGAGGTCGAGTTGGTATTGCTGTTGAAGGTTGTTCTTGGGATTTTGCGTTGAAATAGAAGCTAAAGAGGCAGCATAGAAGCCAAAGAGGTAGTGCAAAAGAAAAAGAGTAGCTGAGGGAGCCTTTGGGGTCACCTGAAGTTTCAAGTGAAAAGCTAAAGAGCGTGAAGGTTGCAGAAGGCAGAAAGAAGCCAGAGCAGAGAGCTAGAGCCAAGAGCTAGAGTCAGAGCCAAGAGCCCAAACCAGAGCCAAAGAGCTAGAGTCGGAGCCAAGAGCCAGAACGAAGAGCCAAAGAGCGAGAGCCAAGAGCCAAGAGCCAAAGCTTTAAGAGCCAAGGGATTAAATGGTGTCTGAACCCACTGTTTTTGTGTAGAACAGCAGGAGTTGGGCCAAGAGCTTGTAAAAAAGACTAAGACCATAATCCCAGAGAGTCTAGTTCAGTTGACTAGAGCTCACGGAGACGTAGCCCAAGAGTTGTGGGTGAACTCCAAATTAAATTGTTGTTTCTGGGTGATTGTTTATTGCTGCATTGTCTTTGTTGTTTTATTTACTATTATATGCATTTATATATTAGTTTAAGCACATCCACTTACAACACAACAACATATTTTAAAGCAAGTAATCAGTTGAACACAAATACAAGCATACACCTATATTTTCAAGCATTTTTGAATTCCGCATTGGTTAATCAAATAGACTTGGGAAAATTTTAAAGCTTTGGAAGTGGGAGAGGTTTTTGTAAGCTAAACAAGAAGCCTAAGAGCCCAATTTTCAGATCAGGTGGTATCAAAGCTTAAGATTGATTAACCACACCTTTAAGAAGGTTATATCTGACTGCTTGATTGACAGAGAAAATATTTCTTGTCTGAAAGGTGTTTGAACAGTAAGAGGCTGATTGTATGCTTGTTTGCAAACTGACTATTTGCTGAGTTTACAGAGGTATAGGGAAATTTGTTGATAGCTCAGTCCAAGAAGGACAAATAGGAAGAAGGGCTAAAGGCATTCTTATATCCCAAGGACCTCAAGGCAATCCAAAGCACAAGAGGTTTGTTGCAAGAGGTTGCTTAAATAAGATCTTTATTTATCTTGTTGAAGTTTTTTTTTGTTCATTGGCATAATGACAACTTCTACAAGTGGGTCCTCAAATTTTGCGTTCTTCACAAGATTCCTTGATGAAGACATGAAGTAAGAATTGTCCACCATGATGGATACGGTGAGAGAAATGTATGAGGATGGAAGGAAAAGCATCATACTTAGAGAACAACTGAATTCCATGAGGCAAAAGAAGTAGTTTCTTGCTCACAAATTGCAGGAAATGGAGAGGCAACTTCATATTGCAAATATGAACCTGAAAAGTATGCATGAGTTGAAAACACAGCTCTTTGTTGCCCAAGAAGCCTTAGTCAAGTACCAACTTGAAGAAAAGGTAAGCCATTCCAGTTTGTCTTCAAATTCTTCTGAGAATGCTTGTATTGGTTCTTTTGAGAAACATACTAAAGGCATAGGTTCCAAGCTATTGTCCAAGATGGGCTATGAAGGAAAGGGCTTGGGAAAGCATGCAGAAGGTATTGTTGAACCACTAATGGTTGAGGGAAGGCTTAAATATTTGGGTCTTGGCTATGGACAGTCTTATGGAGAGAATTCCAAAGCTGTTATGAAAGCCATTGAAACAATCCTAAGAAGGAGTTTCATTTCATGTCCTCTATCTCAGAAGTGTGAAGGTTGCATCCAATAGGAATACAATATCTTGAAACATCAATTGTAGGATGCAGGTGTTCAGAAGCACATACTTGAACCAGAGAGTTGGGGAGACTCTAGCAGCCTCTAAGAGTTTGATGGTGTTCCAAAAGGAGCCACTTCTTCATTTGCTTCACCTCCTGATGAAGGCAATAAAGGTGAAAGAGGCAGGTATAAATCTGGTTCTAATTATATTCCTTTTGATTTTGCAAAGCATGATAAATTTCCACATAAGGATGAGGAAAGAGTTACATGTTCTTTTTGTGCTTTGGATAACCATGATGTTTCTAGATGTTGGAAGAGAATGGCTGCATACATGAAGCAGAAGAAGCAGAAGAAGCAAGCAGCCAAAGGTCCATTGGACAAGGAAAATCATGCTATTAAGAGGATGCACATGCAATGCACTTACTGCCATAAGCAAGGACATCTTGCTACAAAGTTTTGGACACTGAATCCAGCAATGCTTCCACCAAAGCTGAAGAAAGTGGAAAGAGAAGATGGCAGAAATGGAAGTGAAAATTCCATGAATGGTGTGTCTCAAAATGATTCACATGTTGATGCTAATGTGCAGGCAAGGGTAGTACCTTTGAAAGGGATTGGTAAGGAACATTTAGAGTTCATATCCGATTAAGATTGCATGTCTATTGATGCATCTACATTATATTTCATTACAACTTCGAAAGTAAAGTGTGCTTAAGTGAAAGTTGAAGGATGAAATGCATGCATGAGCATAGGGATGTTGATGATTTCCTTGTTTTTGAACATGTATGTGTAATTAACTTGCAAGGTTGATTGCTTTGACATGCATGTGATGCCATCTTGACTTGAAATAAGTTAGCTTGGTCTTCAAATGGAGATAATGATGAAGTGTTTCATCTTTTGACAAAGAGTCTTAATGGTCTTTTTCTACATGCTTGACTTAAGGGTCATTTGTTTTAAGGGCATGTTTTGTGGGCTTGTTAACTAGTCCATCATTTGTATGCAGATGTAAGACATGGGGTGGTTCACAAAATGTGAAATTTGTTTCTTTTGTTGAAGCAGGAGTTAGTCCATCCAATTGTTGTCTGTATGCTTATTGTTGTTAATAGTTGTTGTTGGCAACTTGTCAAACAGGTACAAATGAAAGTTTTGTGGAGCAGATGTACTTCACATTTGTTGAGCCACCTTGGATCAATGATCAAGGAAAAGAATCTCAAACTACCTTCTATGACCATTTCAGTAGAAAGGCAAGGAGGAAGATAGTTCTTCTTAGGAAGACCAACGCATCACGAGAAGGGAAGTGGCCAGAAACTTTGGTTCAGAGACACTATGGAAAGGCATGTGTAGGGAGGCTGAAAGAGGAGGGTGAGTCACTCTCATTTACTATTCAGATGAGTATATCAATCTTTTGGAGACCAAAATTTCTCTTAATGGGAAGGCGTGATCCAAAAATGGATCCTAAATAAACCTCTAAGTCCAAAAGACTTCACATAAGAGGTAAAAGGTGCCAAATGGCACAAATCCTTTGTAAATCAGAGGAAAATGAAAATGGCAGGCTGCTCTCAGAAATAGTCTCATTACAGATATCCCTCTACTCTGAATCCAATGCAACTTAAATGGGCGAAAACGGATTTCAGATGGGAAAACTATCATAAAATGAAGATAACATTTTTCAAAGGAAAAAGAGGCAGAATCCCTTCAATAATGGGTCTAAAAACCCTCTAAGTCTTCCAAATCTCCCAAAAGGGCAAGACCACCAAAAAATGAGAAGTTATGGAGAAGGCGGATAACACTATCGAGCCTTAAAAACATGAAGAAAACCATGAAAACAAGTCTATCGGAGGCTTAAACAATGGTTGCATAGGGGTCGTCGGATCTCACCGATCAATGGTCCAAATCCGATCGACATATCGCATTGGCGATGACAGGCAGATTAGCAATCGCAATTAGCGTTGGCATGAACCATGTATATGGGAAGACCGCGGGCTTATGCAATATGCGATTGCGACAAGTCGCATCACAATATCGCGTCGGCACATTACAGTGGAGCGGGGCCGATATATATATATATATATATATATATATATATATATATATATATATATCTATATCTATATCTATATCTATATCTATATCTATATCTATATATATCTATATCTATATATATATATATATATCTATTTTCCCGATGCGATGGTCGGACCCGACGGGGCAGTAAATGACATTTGATATATTTTGAAGTCCGTTGAAAAGGCAGTTTTACATGCATTTTCACATATTTTGTTTAATAAACGAAAAGCGAAGGGAAGCGCGATGCGATGTAAACCGGACCCAAAAGGGTTCGGGAATGAAAATGTATAACATTTGAAATCCGCCAAAGCCATGTTTGCATTATTTTCACCGTTTCAATGTATTTTAAAATACAAAGGGGAAACCATGGAGCAGGCCAATTGCGATATGCGATAGCGATTCCCAAGCGGACCCGATGGCGCTGTAAAGCACAGTTATGAATGTTTCAAGTCTTGCGAATAGTGTTTTTGCAGATTTTTCCATGTATTGCAGCGTTCTCTGTGGAAACACAGAGCGACCATTTTTTAAGGATTCAAAGAGCCAATTGCTCCTTCCCTTACCAAATAGGTGGCATTCATCCTTGAGGGCGTTTAGCAATGATTGCTAATGCCCAGAGACGGGATTTGAATGGACTGTGGCAAGAAGACAAAGAGCCCGAAAGGGAAAACCAACAGACAGTGCTGATTTGGCTTTTAAGCCATGAATGTCAAAGACTATGGGCTGCTGAGTTGTTGACGGAGGCCGAGTAACTGTTGCTGTTGAAGGTTGTCGTTGGGGTTTTGCTGTGAAGCAGAAGCCAAAGAGGCAGTGTAGAAGACAAAGAGGCAGCGCAGAAGAAAAAGAGCAGCTGAGGGAGCCTTTAGGGTCACTTGAAGTTTCAAGTGAAAAGCCAAAGAGCGTGAAGGTTGTAGAAAGCAGAAAGAAGCCAAAGCAGAAAGCCAGAGAGCCAGAGCCAAAGCGAAGAGCCAGAGTCAGAGGCAAGAGCCCGAACCAGAGTCAGAGCCAAAAGGCAGAATCAAGAGCCAAAGAGCCAAAGCCAAGAGCCAAGAGCTAAGAGCCAGAGCTTCAAAAGTCAAGGGATTAAATGGTGTCTGAATCCACTGTTTTTATGTAGAACAGCAGGTCTCGGCCCATGATCTTGTAAAAAAGACTAATACCATAATCTCAGAGAGTCTAGTTGAGTTGACTAGAGTTCACGGAGACGTAGCCCAAGAGTTGTGGGTGAACTCCAAATTAAATTGTTGTTTCTATGTGATTGTTTATTGCTGCATTGTCTCTGTTGTTTTATTTACTGTTATATGCATTTATATATCAGTTTAAGCACATCCACTTACAACAAAACAATAGATTTTAAAACAAGTAATCAGTTGAACACAAACACAAGCATACACCTATATTTTCAAGCATTTCTGAATTCCGCATTGGTTAATCAAATAAACTTAGGAAAATTTTAAAGCTTTGAAAGTGAGAAAGGTTCTTGTAAGTTAAACAAAAGTCTAAAAACCTCATTTTCAGATCATCTGACCTAACTCGATTAAAATTGGAAACACAATCCTAGCCTATCATATTAGTTGTACCAACCAAATTGTTAATGTCTATAGTATCAACGCACTTTCAAGTCACAACAAAGAGGCTGTCTCGATAAGTCAAAACGAAGAGGCTATCTCAATTTTCTATATCATAAGCCGAACTCCTATGTCCATCTGGCAGGAAATGGAAATAAGCGATCTTAATGATGTAAAAACTGACCGCAATGAAGGACAGAAGGACGAATGGCTTTTAAAAATATTTAATATTTTTTAACCTGATAAGAAATTAAAACCTTATAAAAATAGTTATACGTTTGTATTGTATATCAAAGTCTTGGTTTGAGCGGTTCAAAGACAAAGAAAGTCCAATATTGATCTATTGTAATATGGAAATATACAGAGCTAATGTTTAAAATACATCAAATTTATATTGGACCATGCATATCCAATTTCTAACATTTATATTTATAATTTAATTATGAAGAAATCCTTATTATTTTGGACTAACTGATTATATCATAAGCCACATGATCCTTCTCCAAATTACTTTACTGGGCTTTCTAACAGAAACAGGTGCATGGATGACATCAGTCAATTTATTATTTGGCCTCGACATTTACGGAAAAGCGATTAAACGCACAAAAACGAAAGGAACAGGAGATTCCAAATTTAGAATTTGGCTGAAAGCACAAAGAAAGGCTCAGGACGTGGAACAGAGAGTACTTTTTCCCATGGGTGACATGAATCTAGTGATGGCGAAGCTGCATATTGACGAGAGAGTAATATGGATTGCCCTCTCCTTTGCTCATCAGGTACAAATGATTTCCCTTCTCAACGACTTTCCCATCTTGGATGACAGCAATGGAATCTGCTTTCTGAATGGTAGTCAGTCGATGAGCTATCACAATACTCGTTCTTCCCACCATTATGCTCTCCAGCGCCTCTTGAACGATCTTCTCCGACTGGCTGTCCAACGCACTCGTTGCCTCGTCCAGCAGTAATATGCTCGGATTCTTTATAATCGCCCTGGCTATCGCAATCCGCTGCTTTTGGCCTCCCGATAGTTGCACTCCTCTGTCTCCGCAATTTGTTTCGTATCCCTCCTCCAAAGAGCTACACAAATCCAAGTTATATTCACTGCACTGATCTAGCGTGTTTTAATTTATTGCAGAAGCAATCTGTTTCAATTACATCCGATTGAATATATGTTATTGCATAAATAGTCTGTTTCAACCGCAGTAGTTACCTGATGAAGTCATGAGCATGTGCAGCCTTTGCAGCTTCGATCATCTCCACCTCGCTTGCTTTCTCTTTTCCGTAGAGAATGTTTTCTCGAATGCTTCCTCCAAACAGAGTGGGCTCTTGACCTACCAGACCTATGTTACTCCTCAGACTCTTCAAATTGAACCTCCTGAATCCTGATGTCACTCCCATCGATTTTCACCGATCCTTTTAGGGGGTCATAAAATCTTTCAATTAATCCAATGATGGTCGATTTTCCAGACCCGCTTTGTCCTACAAGGGCCATGCTTTTGCCAGCTTTTATGCTTAAGCAGAAGTTCTTCAAGATCACAACATCGGGACGAGATGGGTAAGCAAAGTCCACGTTTCTCATATTCACGCTTCCTTCTATATTATCCGTTTTCTCACCCCTTTCGTCGTCAGGGTTTATCTGACTCTCTCTGTCGAGAATGCCAAAGACGGATTTGACTGCATCGGAGCCTTTAGCGATGTCACTGCTCATACTTCCTGCTTCTGCTATCACTCTTCCAGTGGTCATGAGAATGAAGAAAACTTGGAAAAGAGCTTTGGGGGTGATTTTCCCTTTCGATACAAGGTGTCCCCCATACCAAAAGTCGAGAGCCACATTGCCTATAGTGATGCATTGCGATGCTCCGAGGGCACATCCTGCAAACAAAGATTGTTTGATACTCTCTCTCCGAGGGCCTTCTTGAGTCTTTTCGAAGAGACGGAGAATCTTCTCCTGTGAAGAGAGGGCACTAATAGTACGATGGTTAGCAACAGCTTCTGCTGCGAGTTGGCTGCCTTTACCTTGAGCTTTGAGAGCCTTTTTGGACATGGCCTTAAGCAGAACCCTTTTAGTGTAGAAACATAATACTATGACGGGTTGCACTGCGATTATTACAAGTGCAAGACGCCATGCTAAAATCAAACCCATCGAGAAGGCTACTGTCACAGCGGACGAAGTTTGTACAAGTAACGATATACGATCTCCAACCAGGGATCTCACCTTTAAAACAAATAGAACATTCTAATCATTAGAAAACTGTAACACAATTCCGAACACTATGAGAAATATTAAAACATTTAGGTCAGGTACTTGCCACATTAGCCTCCTTTGCCAGTCTGGAGCAAATAGCTCCGCTAGAATTCTCGTCCTTGTCGAACCATCCAACCTCGAATGTAAAGATTTTGGACAGCATCCCCTCTCGAATTCTTTTTGTAAGATATTCCCCCATAGCTGCAAAATTGTAATGCTGCAACACGCTCACTAAGAGCGATATTACTCCCAAGGCCACAAAAATGGAGGAGTATACTTTGACTTTGGATTTGATTTGGCCATGGTCGTGGAGAAAAAATACAGATACAACTTCCCCAAGGAAAAAGGTATAGACAGGTTGAACTGCTCCAAAAACTAAGGCTCCTGCACAGCCTAATAGAGCATGCTTCCATTCCGGAGCATTTAAAAGAAAGAGTCGACGGAATGAAGGGACGGACGGAAGCTTATGTTCATCTACCAGTTCTCGCTGCACTGATACGGACTTGATCGAATTCGAACTCGATCTACTATAGATGCTAGAGCTACTTGCTCTCAAAAACTGGTTTAGTATAGTGGGGCCTTCGAATCGCTCATCTGGGTTATCGGCCGCGGCCTGTTGCAGCTGCACCAAAGTAGCATATGCGCCGTTGGGTTTATAGATCAGATCTTCATGTGTACCTGTTTCGATCACATGACCATTTTGAACCACCGCGATCATGTCGGCGTTGCGGATGGTGGAGAGGCGATGAGCGACTACAATAGTTGTGCGTCCGACTGATGCGTGCTCTAAAGCATCTTGAACAATCTTCTCCGACTCTGCATCTAGAGCACTGGTGGCCTCGTCCAGAAGAAGCAGACGAGGATCTTTGATCAGAGCTCTTGCAATAGCTATACGTTGCTTTTGCCCTCCGGACATCTGGACTCCGCGCTCACCCACCTGTATTGCACAAACGAAAGGAAATTGAAACCGACTGCACTTTCCAGAAATGGAGAGTGAGAAAGAAAAGATAAATTTTACCTGTGTGTCATAACCATCTGGTAGTTGACTGATGAAATTGTGTGCATTGGAAGATACAGCGGCAGTAATAACCTGATCCATGGTAGCTCCCTCCTTCCCGAATAGAATGTTCTCCTTGATTGATGTAGCAAAGAGTGCAGGTTCTTGACTTACTAGTCCAATCTGGGAACGGAACCATTTCAATTGTAGCGTTTTAGTGTTCACTCCATCCAGCAATATCTCTCCAGCGAGCGGATCGTAGAACCTCTCTATCAACGCCACAACCGTAGATTTGCCTGATCCGCTTTCTCCTACCAATGCAACGGTCTTGCTTGATGGAATAGTGAGACAGAAATTGTGAAATATCTTGGACTCTGGTCGAGATGGATATGAAAACTCCACATTTCTAAATTCAATTTTACCGTTGACCTCTTGAAGTATTTCGCCCTTTTTATCTTCCCAATCAATATTTGGTTTTCTATCGATCATATCAAAGATGCGTTTTCCAGCAACACGTGCTTCTGAGAAGTATTTGATATCGGGAAGCGCAGTCGCTATAGTTCTGCATACACATCAGTGACACCAGAAATTTTGATCGAACTCCCGAAAATGAGGTATATTGCAGCGGTGATTCCAGAAATTTTGTTCAAACTTCCAAAAATGAGGTAAACATGCCATTCTACGATCAATTATAAAAACAATTGAGAAAGCGAGAAAAGGAGAAGAAGAGAGCTTACGAGCCTCCGATAAGTAAGCAAGCAGTTGTCGCGAAAATCTTTCCTCCGCTTGCACCATGAGACACAACCAATGTGCTACCGTACCAAGCGTTGAACGACCAGATGCAGAAGTTCACTCCTCCGCTTCCGACTGCCAAGCCTTTGACAAAACCTTGCCTAAGCCCAAGTTTTACAGTTACATGAAGCGCATCCGAGAACTTGGTCATTGTCCTTTCTTCTCCAACAAAAGCGAAGACTGTTCTAATCGATGAAAGAGCTTGCTCTGCAATATTGCCGGCTATATTACAGGCTTCATTCAACTTGCGAAAAGTCCCCACCAGATTTCTTCCATACATTACCCCGGGAATGATCAGCAAGATCCCGAAAGGAAATGACACTATTGCCAGTCTCCATGTCAAGTAGAATGCCACAAAATAACTGCCGAAGAATAAAGATGTATTCATGAGGAAGTGGGGCAGCTGAACATAGACAATTAACATTAGAATTAGAAAATTCAATGTGTCGGCACTCTGAACATCGATAAATTAGAGGAGATGATGGAGTAAATAAGATCATACCTTTTCAGCGAAAACGTCCTGAATAACGAGAGTATCATTAGTAACGCTGGTAACCACTTCTGATGTGGTGGTGCCTTGGGTGTCGAAGAATCCCTCGTCCTGCCTTAGTACGGCTTTCAAATATTTTATACGCATCCGAGATGCCTGCCTTTCGCCGGTTCTTGCCCAACAGAACGCCTCTGATCAAACAAAGCAGAGCAAAACATTACTCACAGATAAGCTCATCCAAAAGCCTTTTTGTAAACACTGTGGACAAGGTGTGAGTGACGGGAAGAGGTTATACCCACCTAGAAAGGCAGCAAAAAAGACACCGATTGATAAATACAGCAAACGTAGAGTATACTGCGCATTTACCAACAGCAACACACACATCAATATGCGAGGTAGGTATTGTGCCAAGTTTTGCTGTCAAAAAAGTGATTATTACCTGACGGGAATCTCTGGTGGATGTGGAAGCAAACTTTCCAAATGTGTCTATCAAACCGCTTAGTGTAAGCATCATTACAGGCCTAGTCATTCCATCTGCAAAGGTCCCTGCAGTACCGATTGCCATAAGCCATATATCAAATGTGTCAGCATATTTAAAAAGTCTCCATATTGGAATGTCTGTATCATTTGGACGAACAGCCGTGTTCATGTCGGTGTTACTTTCCGCACGATCATGAGGGTTACGAAAATATGCTATCCCTTCTTCCATCTTTTCTTTTTCTTCTTCTCGTTCTTCCAGACTTGACATCTCTATTTGTTCCGTCGCCATAATCTTCGGTTGCAGGAAGACAGAACTTCTTCACCCTTCAGTGTCTTCAAGCAAAACAATCTATAGATGATTCATTTGTCTGCAATCAGAACCAGGTCACTATTCCGGCAAGTGGTCTCACTTTTATATTCTAGAATCAAAGGACGATGTTACGTATAACATGTTCATAAAAACAGGTTTCATAAGGGATTCGTGATCATATATATTTTATTAGACAGTTTAACATCAAATATCACACTCAGATAATATAAGAAAACAAATCCGGCTAAGTGATCAGGGATTTTACTTTGTTTCCTTTCCGGGTGTAATCTGTTGCTCATTTAAGTTACCGTGACTCACTGTGAGTCTTGCGGGTTCTTGCAAAGCCCTAGTATAGTAGGTAGCATTGGGCCAATCGTCCAATCTTCTAGAAACCTTTCAATCCTGAAAAGCAATCTTTGGTCTCAATTTAAAACCCTAATATGATAGGTTGCGCTGGTTTACGCATAGAATCTACCACGGCTTTTTAAAGGAAGTTGTCTATCTACTGAGTAAATTGGTGAGTAAATTTTTTTTGGTTAAGTTTGGCCGGAGTTTCTTATTTTTGATTTTACATGTCTATTACTTTTGATTTTACATGTTTATTGTTTGCAGTAGTTTCTTATTTTTGATTTTACATGTCCATTATTTATCTAGTAACTAAGAGAGTAATACAAAATTACCCCGCAAAAAAATTGATGAGTAAAGTAATTTGTATAATTTTTTTAATTTTTTTTTATAGTGAGAATGTGAATATTATTTTTATAATAAAAATAAATTTAACATTATCAAAAATATAAAATATAGATTTGGGATTTTCAAAAAATATTTATCAGATTTTATCAAAATCTCACTAATAAAATCCATTATTTTAAAAGCCAATTAACTTATTTTTCGACTACTTAAAGTATGCCATAAACTCTCAAAATTCCGGTTCGATAGGCCGCGCTGTGTTAAACATAGAATCTGACCTGGAATTTGACTTGTGACAGAGAGGTTTTTGGTTTCTTAAATGTTTTTCTATTTTTAAGTTAGGAAAACTTCTGAAACATCACTATTGACGGATTAAAAAATTTAATAACGTATATTTGATTTGACATGGAAGCATTTACACTATTGGTCATAAATTATGGTGGCCGCTAATTGGAGATTATAGGAAAATTACTGAAATGTTTGCCTTCCCGAACATGACTCTTGCACATCAGCACAAATTGCTCCGCTCTGCTAGGATTTGGATTTCAAGGACTCTTCATTGCGAAAACCTTTGGTTGTTCCCCATCTTCAGCGGTGACAACCATGTATATCTTTTCCAGATGGCCGAAGCTTTGCTAAATATGAGTTACTAGAATTTATTATCACACGTGAAGAAGGCTTATTCTTGTTTTCATTAATGGAAAAGAGTCTGATCTTCCCTAAAACAGGAGACTCCCATGAAATTAAGAACACCGGAGGCATTTTATAACCACGTTGACCATTTTGTAAAGATTTTTTTATATATTATTTTTTTCTGACATTTTCTAATTTAAAATACTTAACATACTAGGAGTGCTATCAAACCTGGCCAGAGCTAACCAGGGCATTAAATGCCCGTATGGAGGCCCCTTTATCATGCATGCACCATGCCCTTCCATCCGGCATCGTGCATTAAATGCCCGTATGGAGGCCCCCTTTATCATGCATGCCCCATGCCCGTCCATCCCGCATCGTGCATTTCTCTGGGAGGCCTGACCCCATCGCGTCAAACTTTCTCTTGCTGCGGGTGACCCACCACCTACAAGCTGGCACCCACCATGCTGGCGCATTTTCAAACGGAGAGCTCGCGCCAAAGACTCATTTTCGTTAGTCCATTGCTCCATTCGCGCTCCCGTCGCAGGTCCTCTGCAACTCTCTCTAACATACACCGCTCCCGCTCACGGTGCTCCCTCAACTCGCAGGTCGTCTGCAACCCTCGATTAGCTCTCGCCCTGAGGAACCCATCTGTGTTGAACACAAAAAGGAGGGAAAATCCCCGTGATAGACCTCTCAGAACTCGAAGGCACGAGCCGAACTGCGACGGTGGAAGCAATCGGCTGGGCATGTCGAGGTGGGCCTTCTTCTTGGTAATTATAAACATTTGCATATCTCATATATCATTTTTCTGACAGTTCGATCGCTGTTCACATCAATTCATGTGATGTTGAGAATTACAGGTGAAGAACGATGAGAATTACAGGTGAAGAACTATGGGGTTTCAGAATCCACCATGGAAAACGAGATACGAGTGGGGCGAGAATTTTTCCACCTGCCCACGAAGGAGAAGATGCGCTACTTCTCGACGGACCCCAAATCTCGCATGCGCTACTCCACCAGCTTCAATGTTAAAGAAGACAAAACCCTCAACTGGAAAGACTTTATCGGATACTCTTGCAAACCCTTGGAAGAGATGTTGGCCCTTTGGCTTGACAAGCCCACAGATTTCAGGTATTTAGGGGCGATTGAATTTGGATACTTCTACAGAACTGCTAAGGTGATGCAGGAATTAGTTGAATAATTATTAACCATGTTTGTTATCAATATTATGCATTTGGTTATTTTCTTGTATTTGATTAAACAATTTTGATTATGAGTGTCTTCACAATTTTATTTTTTTTAATGGACTTGATTATGAGTATCTCATATATAATTTTTCTAAAAGGAAAATCAGATTAACAACAGAAACAATTTTACTATTTTACTGATATAATGTTAATATTATCGGACAAATGTTTCATAATTTCTGTAAAGATTTCCATGCTCATTGAATGCTTTACCAGGCTATGTCAAGCATTCAATCAAGATGCACACTTCCTCCCAAAGAAAAAACAGAATGACAACATACAAATTTTTACTTAGAAAAAGAAAACAGTGACAACAGAAGCAATTTTATAAACATATAATATTAGGCAAACATTTTCTTAATTGCTATAAAGATTTTGAGGTTCATTCAATTCTTTACAAGGCAACATTCATCTGGAATGGATTGCATATTCTAAAATATTTTTAGAATCTGGTAAATATGAGTGAAATTAACTGTTTAACCTGGCTTTTATCTCTAATTTTAGATAGTCATTCATTCTTTTTGGTAAAACAAATATTTTCTTAATTGTTGTAAAGTTATTGAAATTTATTTAATTCGTTATGAGGTTCGTTTTTTCCCTACTTTTTGTGTTTCTGCTTTTGTTGGCTATACAGTTTGAGAATTTGTACAAAGGCAGTACCGATTGAAACTTGCAGAGGCATTCGTGATGTTTATTAATGTCTGATTCTTTTGACGAATTTCGGTGGGTTTTTCAAGCTTCGACATTAAGTTTCTTCGGGCATTGATGCAGTACCAGGTTTTTCTGTGCCCGAGGCTTTGAGGCTGTGAAAGACAAAAGAGGGATGCAACTATTTCTGCTCTCTGCTCGGCAAACACCATAGTTTTATCATTATATGTAGGATTGGGCTTGCAATCTTTTCTTTCTAGACAATATTGCAGGATGGGAACTTTTTTGAGTGTGATTTTCCCAAACAGACACTTCTTGGAATTTTATTCTATGGAAATCGATCTCATGGCTGCTCTGTTGTGGCTGCACACTTTATCAACTCTTATACGATTCCTCCAATTTTATTTTCGTTTTCCATTTCAAATGGTTCATTGTGTTTAATCAGGTATCTGACTTTTGTGCTACAAAATTTACAGCGGTCAAATGGGTCATTGTGTTTGCTCAAAATGCATAGGCTTGTGCTAAAGAATTTCAGTGTTAAAAGGGTTTGAGGAATTTTAACAGGGTGATTAGAATTCAGATGGTTCTGATTTCATTGAGACTGATCTCATTGGTTAATTTTTTCAAATTCAAGGTATGAATATGGTTAGATCTTGAGAAATAAATTTTGTCCTTAAATGATTATTTAAATTTTAAAATATAGGAAAAACTAGTAAATAGATAAACTTAAATTTTAAAATTTAGAAAGAACTAGTAAATAGATAAATCTAATTTTATTTTAATTTATGTAAGGACATTGTATGAATGGAATTTTGATTATGGAAGCTTGTTTTCACAAAAATTAAGCATGTTAATAAATGAATAAATTTAATATATGTTTTTGTTTTTAAATTTAATAAGAACTTTGTGTGAGAAGAATTTTTTTAGAATTGAATTGTGTAAAAGAAAAATGTTGAATGTAAATATATAAAAAAGGCTGGAATAGTGATTTAGAAATTAATAGTAGTAGATATTGAATTAAATTGGATTGTTGATTTTGAGAATATTTTAAAATTGGATTAGATTAATCGTTATCGGTCAGTAAAGTTTTATGGGTAGTGATGTAGTAATTGTCAATGTTTAATTATGAATTTTGCAGTATGTTAGTCTCTTCAGATCAAGTTTTATGGGTAATGATACAGTGATTGTCAATGCTTAGTTTTGCAGTATGTCAGTCTTGTGATTAAGTTGAGGTAAGAATTCGTTTAGTCCCAATTTAAGAGTTCTAAAATTCATCTCATTCTTATTAGTTCAATGTTAAAATATTTTTAAAATTAACCATCAAAATAAAAATGACTGAATAAAACGAGCTGACAAAATTGACAATCAGTATAAAGAAGATGACACAAAAAGTTTAAGGGTTTCCTACCATCTTTTTTTTCATCGGAGTAGACAAGAAGGCCGTTGGTGAAAGAATAACAGAAACAATTGTTAGTTGGATCTAACAAAACATTGTACCTATTGTACCCAATCTCACCACCAAATAGGATGAATAAGCTTAATAGATTCAGGATCCATAGCAGTTGTGCTTCCAAAGTACTTTGGAGGACAAGGCTAAGATATATCAAGATATAAAATTAGAAAAAAAAAAAAAAAAAACAAATTGGAATAACATTATGCAACGATTATTTTAATGTGATATTTTGAGTTGTCTATGATAGTAGTCACTGAAAAAAGAACATAACATATTCATAAGTAACGTTGTAATGTTGGTGATCTTGTTTGATTAACATTACATGAATGGGTGTAATGGTGATGCTTATTTTATGTGGGTGATTTTTGTTTGATTAAGCATCAAATGTGACATTGTTGGGAAGAATGATGATGTTTGTTGAATGGTGATGTTTGGTTGATGAACATGACATTATGAAAATGAATGAAATGAATGTTGTATGTGGTAGGGAGTTGGTAAAATTTTGTTTTTAATTTATTTGATTGGTTTATTAAAATAATGTAAAGTGAATAGTTAACGAATGTAAAATTTAATTTTCACATGTTTGATAAATGTTTACATTTGAAATAATTTGCATTTTTTTTAAATATTATAATTTTTTTATTATTTTTTATAAGAGGATTATTTTAGACTTTACACATAAGTTGAAAATATGATAAGAAGTAGTTTTTATTCTTTTTCTTTTAAAATTTATATATTTTTTATTATTTTCTTTAAAAGTGCTATTTTAGATCTCAAAATTTCTCCAATGATAGTGAGGATTTTTTTCACTTATGATGGACATAGGTTGAACATGTGATAAAAAGTATATTTGTTTCTTTCCTTTTTAAAAATTTATTACTATTTTATTATTTTTCTTTAATATATCTATTTTAGATAGTCATGAGGGATTTTTTCACATATCATGGACATAAGTTGAAAGCATGATAATAAGTACTTCTATCTTTTTGAAAATTTACAACTCTTTTATTAATTTTTTTAAGAGGCCCATGTTAGATCTCAAAATTCTCTAATAGTTGTGAGGTCTTCTTCATATATTATGATTTAGAAGGTTGTTTGGTCATAAATAATGAAATCAAGTATGGAGAAGTGGAAGTTACAAAATGACATGTTTCTAAGATGAAAAACTATATGGAGGAAGGAAATCAAAATTATTTATTTGCATCAAAGATACTAGATGTATACATAGGGAAATGCATTCTGGTTTAGCAAAGTTTAATGCTATCATAAAAGAACCTTGAGAATGTGTTAACTCAAATAATCAACTAGAGTTGATGGAAAATGACTGAACATTAGAAAATGTAGAGCAAAGGAGTGGACTAGGTAATTGAAGACAATATGTTGCAGATAATAGTTTGACTATGTTGGAGGAAAGAAGTGAACAAAATGTATTTGTTAGTATGAATAGAAATGAATTGCTATAGGGTCATCTCCAACCATTGTCAAATATTTTGCTAAAGTCATAGATACTCGTGGTCAAACTTTGGGGCATGACATCATTAATATATTTGGATTGAAGGATTGAGAAGAAGATGGGATTGGTCAAACATAAAAAGAAGAAAGTCCAAATAAGATTTATAACTAGAAATTATGAGAGTGGTTCACATGGATTACTTAAAGAAATGTCTAGAGAATAGAGCTCTAAAAAGAAGAAGAAAAAAAGAGCATATTCAAGGAAGGTGATCCTAATAGTGACAATAAAGAATGCAACTTGCTTGATGAGTTTGGGAGGGATTAGGAACTGACTTGACGAGATGTTGTAACTCATTGTGGCAAAGAATCATAAGAAAAGAAATACGTAGTGAAACATTTTGTGAATATATTATTAGATAAAGAAAATGAAATCAATCATTAGAAAAAATAGTAGTCAAACCTTACTTACAAAAGTAAAAAGAAATAAAAATGTAAGTTAAGTGGAAGAACCTATTAGAAGATGAAGCTATTTGGGAGTTTGGATTGACTCGACACTCATCCTTACTAATGCTTTGAGGTTGGATCATTTTAAGAAGCGATGCCTTGCACCATACTTAGATTAGGATACATGCTGATGTTGACATTTAATTTAAGATAGTTAGATGTTATATCCTTTTGTAACAAGTCGATCTTTATGAAGAGCAACCCTCATGAAGAGTCATGACTCTTAATTCTACATGTATTAATCTTATGGTCATGATCCATTGTAAATATGAATTTGAATTGATTTCACACACACATAATTTATTCTTTTCAAACTTGTCTAATTTCCATATATAACATCTACACTCAGTGGTAATTAGTTTATGTTGGTTCTTTGCCTTCCTTTTTCTCTAGACATTTGTTAGCATGATTTCCTTTATGTTGGAACTTGAAATATTTCACATGACTTAAATCCTTCTTATCTTAGTTCAAATAAATTAATTCATGTTTCTCTTTCTTGAGCATTCCATTGTTGCCTCCCTTACACATCCTCCTAACAAGGAAAAATATTTTAATTTGATCTACTTCATTGAAATAGTCTTTGGCTTTGTTTCTTATTACACAACATAATCTCAAAGCTTTACAAAGGTGGGAAAATTATCATTAGCATAGATACCCTAGAGAAAGAGTTCCCATGATGCTATAAACCATTTAGTGTAACAAACACCAACTCTCCATCTTCAAATTTCACCCTTATGGCAACAAATTGAGCTCCCAACTTTGTGATCTTCATCATGGAACTTGCCACAATGTTTGTGTTAGTCATGCAAATCACATAGACCTTATTTCTTAACATATTTAATAAGAAATGTTCACACTATTGTACAAGGCTATCAAAACATCATATATCTCTTTAATCGTATTCTTTCTAATGTGAGGGATAAAAAAGTTTTTCATTGAATTAAGAATGGTTCACTTTTCCTTGACCACCTCATTCTTGTAATCAACCAATTTGAATAAGATTGGTAGAGACGATAAACTTTTTTTTAACAAACACCCAAAGCTCGACCACCTTAATTAGCATTTGCGGTGTATACTTCTAAGGAGCAAAGTTGGAAGCATATTCTACCTATTACACTCTCCAAGATTGAGACATCATCCTTGCAAATCTTGAAGAACACCTCAATCAACATGTCAAGGAACAAGCAGAATAAATTAGAACTTATCCCTAGTGAAAAATACAACTCCAATCTCTAAAGCAAATAAGGCAACGAACACAACTCCTTGTCATTGAAATATTGAACTTGCGCTTTCGTAAGAAGGAAATTTCAACATAACAAGCTTCAATACCATGTAGAATTTTATAAAATCTCCCATTCGAAATTTCCACATCATTTTTATGAGGCTATTGATATATTTCATAAAAGTTTTTAGTGTTAGTATTGAAGTTATTTTTTTCCAAACCCTTACAAAAGCTTAATCTCAAAGCTTGAAAAACCCACCAAAATCCGTCAAAAGAATTAGAGATTAATAAACATCACGAATGGCTCTGCAAGTTTCAATGGGTACTCCCTTTGTACAAATTCTCAAATTGTATAGCCAACAAAAGCAGAAACACAAAAAGGAGGGAAAATCTCCAATAAACTGTAACCTAACGCACATATAAATTAATAGAATCCTCGCAAGATCTCCAATTTGCTTATTGTACTCTGCATTTGCCTTTCTGAACAATCCAACAGTTTCAAATTGGGGAGTTAATTAATCTTTCCATACATGAAAATTTGGGTATAGAGAATAATATGGGCAGTTCTTAGCAGTATTTATTCTGAAATTCTATATATAGAAGCCAGGTGAAATAGTTAATGTCACTCATAGTCATGTGTATCAGATTTTAAAAATATTTTAGAATCTGCAATCTATTCCAGATGTATATGAATTCTAAAGAATTGAATGAACTTCAAAATCTTTACAGTAATTGAGAAAATGAATGTTTGTCTTAGCGGAAAGTGTGAATGTCTATCTGATTCTGAAATTTTACATATAGAAGTTAGGTCAAACAAAGTCAAACAGTTAATTTTACTCATATGTATCAGATTCTAAGAATATTTTAGAATCTGCAATCCATTTCCGATAAATATTACCTCATAAAGAATTAAATAAATTTCAATAACTTTACAACAATTAAGAAAATATTTGTTTTACCAAAAAGAATGAATGACTATCTTATTCTAAAATTCTACAAATAAGAGATAAAAGCCAGGTTAAACAGTTAATTTCACTCATATTTACCAGATTCTAAAAATATTTTAGAATCTGCAATCCATTCCAGATGAATGCTGCCTTGTAAAGAATTGAATGAACCTCAAAATCTTTATAGCAATTAAGAAAATGTTTGCCTAATATTATATGTTTATAAAATTGCTTATGTTGTCACTCTGTTTTCTTTTTTAAGTAAAAATTTGTATGTTGTCATTATGTTTTTTTCTTTGGGAGGAAGTGTTCATCTTGATTGAATGCTTGACGTAGCCTGGTAAAGCATTCAATGAGCATGGAAAGCATTCAATGAGCATGGAAATCTTTACAGAAATTATGAAACATTTGTCCGATAATATTAACATTATATTAGTAAAATTGTTTATGTTGCTAATCTGTTTTTCCTTTTAGAAAAATTATATATGAGATACTCATAATCAAGTCCATTAAAATAAAAAAATAAAAAAAAATTGTGAAGACATTCATAATCAAAATTGTTTAATCAAATACAAGAAAATAACCAAATGCATAATATTGATAACAAACATGGTTAATAATTATTCAACTAATTCCTGGATCACCTTAGCAGTTCTGTAAAAGTGTCCAAATTCAATCGCCCCTAAATACCTGAAATCTGTGGGTTTGTCAAGCCAAACGGGCAACATCTCTTCCAAGGGTTTGCAAGAGTAGCAGATAAAGTCTCTCAAGTTGAGGGTTTTTTCTTCTTTAACATTGAAGCTGGTGGAGTAGCGCATGCGAGATTTGTGGTCTGTTGAGAAGTAGCGCATCTTCTGCTCCGTAGGCAGGTGAAAAACTTCTCGCCCCACTTGCATCTCTTTTTCCATGGTGGATTCTAAAACCCCATGGTTCTTCACCTGTAATTCTCAACATCACATGAATTGATGTGAACAGCGATCAAGCGATCAAACTGTCAGAAAAATGATATATGAGATACTGCAAATGTTTATAATTACCATGAAGAAGCCCCAGTCTTGACATGCCCGGCCGATTGCTTCCACCGTCGCAGTTCAGCTCACGCCTTCGAGTTTTGAGAGGTCTATCAGGGGGATTTTCCCTCCTTTTTGTGTTCAACAATGGAATCTTATATCGCAAGGCTTCTCATCCTTACAGACTTCGATCCTGCGACCTCCCGAAAAGTCTCCGAGCGATATCCGACAGATGGGTTCCTCAGGGCAAGAGCTACTGAGGGTTGCAGAGGACCTGTGAATGGAGAAACATGGAATCTTATATGGCAAGGCTTCTCATCCTTACATACTTCGATCCTGGGAGGATCCTGCGACCTCCCGAAAAGTCTCCGAGCGATATCCGACAGATGGGTTCCTCAGGGCAAGAGCTACTGAGGGTTGCAGAGGACCTGTGAATGGAGAAATGGAGCAATGAAAATGAGTCTTTGGCGTGAGCTCTTGGTTTGAAAATGCACCAGCATGGCGGGTGCCAGCTTGGAGGTGGTGGGTCACCCGCTACCGGAGAATGTTTGACGCGATGGGGTCAGGGCTCCCGGAGAAATGCACGATGCGGGATGGAAGGGCATGGTGCATGCATGGTAAAGGGGCTCTATACGCACATTTAATATCCTATGGCAGGTTGGTTAGCTCTTGCCATCAAACCTCACCATTATTATAAAAAAATAACTATTTCTTAATCATTCTCTTTCATGACACATACTCAATCAATAGTCCACACTTGTGTCTCTAACTCGACATATAGTCATAACAATGATTTTACATTCTCTCACTCTATAAACAACAATATAATCAAATCTACTAAACAATGATCATAATTATCATTACACTTTTTACCCATATTTTGATGAAATATTCTCTTATACCATTGCACTAATTGTTCTCCCAAACCTCACAATTATCACAAACAATCATTCTCTCTTTGTCTCTATTATCTATTATGTCTCATACTTATACATATATCCATAACAATAATCTTAAACATACCATACTCTCAAAGTTATAAAATTTTTAATTTCTGTAACTCTAGTGTCAAGGTTATAAATTTTTTAATATTTTTTAATTAATAAAATAAAAAATAAATAATTTTTTTAATATTCTAAAATTAATACAATAAAAATATTAAAAGCAACCTATATAATATTATTTTCTTATATTTATCGAACTATATATATAACTAAAGTTGCTTTATTTTAAATTATTATAATTTCATTTTCAGAATTATTACTTTAATTTAACCATACAAATCAAACTTCCAATTTTGAAACTCGTGGAACTACTTTTATAAAATGCATGGAGGAAAAAGTATTTCAGAAGTATTACTTTATTCTAAAAATATAAATCAGGCTTCCACTTTTGAAACTCGTGGAACTACTTTTATAAAGAGAGCGGAGGAAAAAGTAGGCTCGTCTATAGAAGATGATGATTCCTACTTACCATTACCACTCAAATTATCACAGGTGGGAGAGTTGCTAGGTGTGACATGTAGGTATGACATGTGGGAGAGATGGTAATTGATAATTTAACAATTCAAGTTTTTTATTGAATTGAAGCTCTTAGATATATGAGAGTATTGTTAGTGGACAAAACTAGCAATTGCACCAAATGTTGCAAAGGAAACACAGTAAGTGGATAGCATATGGAAGAAAAGCATAGATGAAAAAAGATGTGATAGATTATGTGATCTAACTATAGTCCAATTCAACTGAAAAAGAAATATTAATGTTAAATGAATACAATCAAACAATCTACCCAAAATAGAGGATATGCAACTTCCTTCCCAAGTGCTTAATCCAAGCTCGATGGTATATGACCTTAAACATATGAATCGTCTTGAAGCATGCCACGCTCAACAAAATCTAATTGAATGTGGAAATTGTGGAACCTGTGATGTATTGAACTGAATCTTAACCAAATTAAATGTTTTGTTGATGACCAATGCAAAAGCATGTGCTTGAGAAAGCTATGTGTCTAATAAGAAAGTCAAAATACAGTGGTAAAACTTGTCAAAATCATTGCTATTATGTTATTTAAAAGGTTCCCAACTGAATACCATGGAATTTAAAAATTATAACTTTCCAAGTCATAACTCAAACGATTAGTCAAAGCTACAATATTAAGTTTTTCAATGTCAATGATAATAAATCATTAAAAGATTGCTAGCTCATTATAATGGAATTTAGAAATTATAATTTGCTAGTCATAACTTCTGACTCAGAGCAATGGATAAAATAAAATATTGAAACATTATGATCTTGAAGATGAGCCTTGTACTTGTGAAATGTATGTCCATAAGAAAATTTCATGAGAGGAAAATTAATTCTATCTCTATTGATATTTTAGAGGAACTAAGTACATTTTTTCTAAAGTTGCAAATGAAGCAACAACCCACTACTAGATGAGATGATCCATAAACATATTCAAAAATAGAATCATCCCTCCTTTACAACACACAAATTATTGTTGACAGTAGACTAAGCCTTGTTGACAAGACAAATGAATTTTATCGTTATGCTCTCCATTAAGCATACCTTTGTGATGGAAATTAAATATTGAACTTTATCATCATAGCTTTTTGTAATCATACCTTTGTGGTGGAAACTAAATATGTTTATGTCTGGGAATGCTTGACTGCAAAGGATTCTTAGGCATTGCATTACTTAGTTATAAAAAAAATGAAGCAACATCGACCCATTGTTTTGGGAATCACGATTGTCATTAGACCAAAACCCGCAGGTGTTAGTCAACGATCGCATCACCAAAGAGAAGGATCCATGAGAGGAGGTTAGTTCATGTCATGAAACACACAGGAGCGTTGGTTTATCCAATGTCCAACAATCCCCCCCCCAACACGAGCTGAGTGTGTATCGAACTCGTGACCTAGGCTCTGATACCACTTGTTAGGAATCACAATTGCCATTAGACAAAAACCCGTAGGTGTTAGTCAACGATCGCATCGCCAGAGATAAGGATCCATGAGAGGTTGTTAGTCCATGTCGCGAAACACACAGGGAGCATTAGTTTATCCAATGTCCAAAACATTGTTAATGGATACTCCTAATCTTCGGTGCCTATGCCTTTATAAAACCTAAAAATAACATGAACTATATTAGAGCATAAGTGGATGCCACTTGGTGACTTATTGTCAACAATATCAATGGATCTACAAGTATTGTGGAGGAAAACAAGAGGTCATCATATTTCTTGTTTATCCTCAACATTCAATGTTATGCAACCAGTGCACAAAATAGAAGAAAAGATAGATCAATGACTTCAAAATTAGCCTCTTGGAGGGGGAGACCTCCTTTACATTACACAAATGAAAAATTCTTGGATGATACAAATGACAAGACCTCCTTTCTATATATAGGAGTCTAAGGGGTCACTATATAGTTAGAGCTAACATAACAATAATAATGTAAGGGCATAACAATAACAATAGTGGGCTTCTATGGGGCACAATAATAATAGTATGGGGACAACATGGGTACAACAATGACAATAAGGGGCTACAATGAGAATACTAATAAGGGAATACACTAGTATTATAGGGACCTAACATGCCCCACTCCTTCAAAAGAGTGTTGTCCTCAACGCTTGAGTAGTTATAGATGCTTTTGTATAAAATTCCCATCCTCCCATGTGAAATCCTAAGGGGATGAGTTCTTCCACTTGATGAGATACTGTGAAATTGATCGATTTCGTAGTTGCTGAGTTCTTGTTTCCGTGACGGCTTTAGGTTCCAATATGATTTTTCCTTCCTCATCAAGTTCTGGCAATATTGTTTGAATAGGGAGATTGTCACCTATAACCTTATTTAAGCATGAAACATGGAAAACTAGGCGCACTCGAGAAGCTGCAAGAAGCTCCAATTTGAATTCCATAGTACCAATATTTTGCAACACCTTGTACAAACCATAATGCTTTGGTGATAATTTAGTATCCTTCTTATCTTGCTTGAGGGAAATTTCTTTGTATGGTTTTAGCTGTAGAAATACCCATCCAACTACATCAAAACTTCTTTCACTGCATTGTTGATCTGCTTGTTGTTTCATTCTATCCAACGCCAAAGTGAGGTTATCCTTTAAGAGTTGGAGAACTTGTTATTGATGCTTGATGTGATCTTCCACTTCTTGAACATTACAATTTTCTCTTAAATATGACGTGATGGATGATGGATGATATTCATAAAGTGCCATAAATGGGTTCATTTTTGTTGTAGTATGGAAGGAAGTCTTATACCACCATTCAACCAGAGGCAACCATTTGACCCATTGTGTCTTTTATAAGATCAAAGCAAAGAAGATATCCTTCCAAAAAAATTGTTTACTATCTCAGTTTTCCCATCAGATTGAGGATGATATGATGAGCTATGAGCTAGCTCACTACCCAGAGAAGAAAATAATTATGTCCAAAAATTTCCATTGAAAATGGGATCTCTGTCGCTTATAATAATCTTTGGGTTTCCATGTAGCTTTTTAATTGTTCCAATAAATGCAGTAGCAACTATATTGGCTTCAAATGGATGAGATAATGCACAAAAGTGTTCATACCTGGTAAGTCTATCAACTACCACCATCATGATACTCTTTCATTCGGACTTGTGTAAACCTGTGATAAAATCCATTGAAACGAGGGAGAATAAGTACGAGGGAGAATAAGTAACACCATATGGGTTGGGGACAAACTCAATCAACACTACATATGCCAGTGGTTCCTTTGTCTTTTGTAGCTCTTGATGGATAGCTCTTGAAGGGCTATGGGACCATCTTGAGGAGGCCAAGTGCCTGATGTTCTAGGCTAGGTGCTTGTTATTGGATTGGGATGCCGAAGTCTGGTGGGGATGTAAGGACTTCGATGCCTGGGGCTGCGCGCCTTAGTAGTTGTGGAGGGAGTGGGCCAGCCTTGCAAGATGCCTGGAGTCATTGAGTACCGTACCAGATGCCTAACTTGGAGTAGATGAGGTCTAAGTCAGGCACGAGCCTTGGGGCCAGCTTTGGACTAGGATACAAACCAGGTTAGGCTTATGCCTGGTGCCGAAAGTGGGAAAAAGGACAGAGATTCCTTGGGATTTCTCAGGTGTTGTGAAACTTTCGATCCCTGCTGATTATACTAGTTCAGCAGAGGGTGTCAGCAACATGAAGTAATAAATAACAAAACAAAATGTTAAATAGTAATGATAATAATAAAAATAAATAAATAATAATAATAATAATAAAAATAATTCAACTTAACTTCGAGACGAAGTTCCTTAAAGTGGGAGAGTATGTAATGTCCCTTAATAATAAATAATAAATAATAAATAATAATAATAATAATAATAATAATAATAATAAAATAAATAATATTAAAAAAATATATACAAGAAAATAAGTAATAAACAATGAATAAAAAATAATAAAAATAAAAATAGTAAAAAATAATAAATAACCATATTAAAGCTCTAAATAAATATAAATAGAAATAAAAGAAGAAAACAGTAAAAAAATTAGTAAAGCTATAAAAAAAAAAAAAAACAAGAAAGTAATAAAGTTGCATGTAGACACATGGAGTGTGTGCATGTGGTTCCCCTTCCAATGTTTGCTCTATTTAATAGTTGGTGAGGAAGATGAGAGGCATTCCATCATTCCAAGATTTTATCATCCATTCTCTTGGGAGAATAGTGTTCTAAGACAGAGGAGTCACTTGCAGTAGTACGTTGATTGAGGGCTCGGGGGTGGCTAGTTGTAGCAAGTCCTTGCGTAATTGAGCCTACGGTTGGGTGGGGAGTCACCCCAAAACCTTGTTGCGGTAAGCAGAATTCAACCACAGGTAAGTACTACTCATAGTTTGAACTTGATGTTAACTAGTTGATTAATTACATGTTTATTTTGGGCTGTTACATATGGTATTGGAGGGAGGTTTCAACTCTATGGTATGGGATTTTTGAGATCTTATTCTGTGATCGAGATTAATAGGAAATGTGATTTAATTAAAGATAGATTCCTTCTTGAGGTTTTCATTATTGAAATTGATTTGCATCCTAGTCTATTTCTGGTTCTATGCTGAAGATGTTTTATGGGATGATGAATATTTCTGGCAAGATTGCAGTAGATCAAATCCTAAAGCAAGAAGAAATACTGCAAAAAGCAAACAAACACAGGATGCTCTCATCGAAAACTTGGCCAGAACGAATGTGACTACTAGGATTCGAGCCCAGGTCTCCACGGCCACAACGTGGAATTCTTAAACTCAAAGGAATCTTACACCGACATAATAACAATCAAGTTTTACCTTCAACTATTTTCAACACCGTAATTAGCATTTCAAGGTAAATAGAAACAACTTTTGCCCTTCGCATGGAAGAGTCAAAAGCAATGACAGAATCTCTATGGCAGGACAATGTTTATTGATTTGAGCATTTGTCCTCAATTTTTTTCAATATAGGGAAATTTTTTTCGAAATCAATGTGACCATTGATGTAAGAATACAACACGGCAAAAGATTGTATGCTATCCCTTGGCATTTATGAACCAAAAGTGATCTTTCCTTCATTAAGTAAAGACTTAAGCTGTTTTACCTAGGTATTTCCAAAAGTTCAAGTTCCACTATTTTGGCGTTCCTTGCTCCTGATCTTACTATCATCTGATGCACTTCAGAATAATTTTCATTTTGCAACGTAGGTTTATGGATCTGCTAAGCTAGCTCTAATCCCTCAGCCTGGTTTTGACTATTGACAGATTTAATATCTTTTTAACATCCATCTATTAATATCTTTTTCACTAAACCCTAATAGCGATTTGATTAGAGTTCGGAGTATTGAAAACAATCCATATGTATCTATCAATCAAGTTGTTTCTCACTATACCCTCACAATGGTTTATAAGAGTTTGGAGTCTCTGGAACAATCCATATTTTTTTTGAGGATTATGATTTATAGTTCATTATTAGCGTTGAGCTTCTATTTTATCTGGTTCAAAATGATTGATTTCAGTCGAAGAGGACAAATGTTTAGTGGAGCAATTTTTTTTTTACTTTTCTGAAGTGTTTGCGAGTAGAGCTTTTCAAAAGTTTCTGTGAAGTCCAACTTCGTTGTCGAAATCTTACTCTCTGCTTGGCCCAATATCAATGTGACTTAATTCTCATAAAATTGACCAGTCCAACTTGCATTGGTTACCAACTTACAAGTACCACGTTCGAGATTCTTTTTCGAATCTATGTCTAAGACTGCTAAATTCATTTTTCCCAGCAACAATGACATTTGCAGGATGCTGGAGGAAATTTGATTGAAGCCAACTATATTTGTTGTTATGGAGTATCTTTATTGTTATGGAGTTAATTACTTTTAAGAGAGGGGCTTCTTAATAATTTGAATGCAATACCACCCTAAATATGTTTGGTAATTTGGGGTAGTTTGATCGTGCTGAAAAAAATAAGAACAATGAAAAAAATAAGAAAAAGTGTTAAATCTAATGTGATGAGATACACCAAAAAAAAAAACACAAAATAGAATTGTTGATTTGTTTTTTATTGATAAAGGAATTATTGGTTTAGTCCTATGAAGGCTAATTGATGAATCTTTCTGATTGTAAACAGTATTCACAAGAATGTAAAACCTGGTAGCTATTAAAGCTTTGCTAAAGGTTTGATATGGTGTTGCCTTCGCGGGTGTGCTTGTAGGCGGGCCATCTTATTAATAAAATGATTTTATTGTGTGTTTTGGGGAGGGATAACCTTCCCAATCATTCAATCCGATTTTGGGTCGGGTGGCAGTGTCTTTTCTTGTTTATGGCGTGTTTCTGTTGGAATATCTCTTTGGTTGTTTGATTTCTTTAAGCCCTTAGAGTAATCATTTAATGGTCATAAGAATCCCAAGATACATTCAATAAATTTGTTTAGCAATTTATTTTGTTAAATGGAGTCCATTTAATTTTTCTTCTAACATAAGATATGATTGCTTAAAAAGATACTCAAAATATTTCACTCTATAGCACCGAAGTTCAATTTAAGTTAAACTTTTGATTCTTTTGTGAGAATTCCCTTGACACAAATGACTTTATATCACTTCTCATGGCAACAAATATTAAAAATGATGAGTTCTATGAAAATTTGGACTTGGCGTGATTCTGTGTTGGCATTATTTGTGTGTCATTAAATTCTAGCAACAGTTGGTTATCATGTGTTCAAACCTGATCTAGCTTTGAAAACCTTTTCCAAACGTGTCATTATAATAGTGATGATAAAAATCTGCAACAAGTTTTAACTATTTAGATGCCAGGATCTAGGAGATAAAGAACAGTATAATAAGCAAATAAATAGCAGATGATGCTACAAGCTAGGAATATGATATTTTTTTGTCACACATTAACCTCTTTTTCATTTCTAGATCACATGATAATTTTGATAAGCCATTAATTTTTGCTAACATCAAGGCTAATACATTCTTCCTGATGATACTTCAAATCAATTAACATTTATAAATCTGAAACGATCTCTATTTTAAACCAATTGTTGCATTTGCTTGTCAAGATCTATGCCTACAGATTTCAGGGTCTCAATTCCTTTTTTATGATGCAAATTAATTTGTTGACATCAATTCTTTTGGGGAAGGGTATGTAAATTTAAATCAATTCCTGATGACATTTGTATGATGATAATATAGTTTAATATTTGCATCACTTCTTCGATCAAATTTTAGTCCTACGCACATTTCATCTGACTAACCTATGGAACACCGGTATACTTTACATTTTGGAAACACTAGTGGATCTCTAAATCGATCGATTACTAATAAATTCATATGTGAATGATCTCTTAACACAAAAGTGACATTTGCATTTCAATGCATGGGTTCCATGTGCATATATGATATACTTCAATAAACCATGTTCCACGACACATTAATCGCATGCAATGATCTTTCTATATATCTTTCTGATAAATTAAAATAGTTGTAGTCCTCTTACATAGGTTCCACTAAAGATAACGCACTTTTTTTATGGTTAAAGTGGTATCATGAACTGAACATATGAATGAATGAGACCTTTACTTTTAAAACTTTGGGTACCTTCATGAAATACACATGTAAAATATTCTAATAAATTTTATTTTGTATTGCAATTGCCATTTAGATTACATGTATGTGCTCATTTACTACATTTTCATCAACTTTCTTAATCATATCATTTGTATATTAAACATCATCAAGCTACCATTGAAGTCTCCTTCATTCTTGAGTGAATCAGTTGGGTTTGAAATATATATATAAACCACAGGATGGTATATTTTAGTCTCAGTGGCAAATCATACAGATTTGGATTTGGAGCATCTAAATAATGTTTTATTGTCTAAACTTATGATACATCTAAATCGTACACTATGATTTCAGTTCAGTTTAATTAACTGTTACGATGTTGAGTATAATGTTACATGAGGTTTCGTGATTCAAAGTTAATTGCATATATTGGATAAATTTGTCTAAGGAGAAATGGAAAGGAAAAAAAAACTTGCAAATTTTCTAATGATGATAACTAATGATAGATCATGTGATTATGGCCAGATAGATACTTATGGTGGTTGAGAGGAAGTGTCACAACAAGGGTAAGAAATCAGTAAGAAGAGGAAACCTATTTTAGAACATAATGGAAGAGTTTGGTATAATCATAACTTGGTACTCTAAAGGTATCACTATAAGGTCTACCTAAGGATGATGCACATAAAGAAGAAAATATTGGCAATCAACAAATGAAGTTGAATAATCGCGGTAATAATGAAGGTCATTAAAGAAGTAAATCCATAATAAAATTGATCAATTGGAGGAGATAGGTTGTGTATATGACAACATCTATAACAGTTTTCCCTCTAATGGGAGAGCCACATTGTAAATTTTTCCATAGGTAACTAACTATATGAATGAATTATGGATAACAAGATGTATGATTAGGCAATTATATTATGTTGATGTCTTAAAAAAGGAAATGATAAGCAGATTACATTTGGTAGCCATCTTAATGAACTTATTTATAGGGTATTACCCAAGTTGGGGAATAGTAACAACATTTCCAAAGTGAGGAAAAGAAACCACAATGAGTGGAGGTGAGAAATTAAAGTCAATTTAATAAAATAGAATGAAGTGAACAAGTTTCTATTTTGAAGCTAGTAGACATGGAATATTAGGAAATTAAGACTCAGAGAAAAATAAAAATATATCTATGAATATTGGGTAAGAGGAAATGAAGGGATGTTCTATCAAGAAGAAAAATATTTTAAGGGTGTTGATGAGTGGACCAAGAAACATGATTGGTAATGGTCATGGTGATGGTCTACATAGTTTAAAAGTGTGAAGATATGAAGTTGAGAATTTTCATAATGATCAGTGATGTAAAACCAAGGGATTTTAATTTTGAGATAGATGATTTAAATAATGATTGTATAACTAGTAATATCTTAACAATGAATTTCACTAGAATTTCCTTGGGGAAGGAAGAATATATGACGAGGGATTAAGACTCAAGATGATGAGGCTCATGTGAAATTTAACAATGAACTTAGATGATTATACCTATGGTGTAAATGGTCAACTTCCTAGTTGAAAGAAGTGGAAATGATTATTGAAAAACTAATTGGTATCTTGATGAAAACATGACACTAATAACACTGATGAGATAACATAGATCCTAGATGGATGTTGAATAATCTTAGTTCATAGTTGAATGTTTGTAGAGTAAATGAAATTTATTTTTCTGATGAATCATGATAAGAATGCTTATAGAGTATTATTCTATATTTGATAAGTATTGAGATGTTTCTCATGTTTCATGATATGATGGTATGAGGGTGATCATGAACATGTGGTTCATATTTATATGATTGTTACAATACTGCTGATGTATACATATGATGATTATGATATGCATAACGTGGCATAGGAGTTATAATGCTATAATATGAGGTTTATTGAAAAGTTGTTCATTTATTATGTGAAGTCATGATATGTCTTTGATGCAAATATGTTGACATTATAACTTATGATGGTATTTCATGAGGTGAAGCATGTGATAGTTGCAAACAAATTTATGACATGCATGAGCATGTAGTTCGTTATTATTCATAATGTTGCGATTAACAATGATGAATGTTACAAGATGACATGCAAGACTTGGCATGTTGATTATTTTCTATGATACTATGATGGTATAGCTAATGCATTGGTTGCATGTTTAGGTGTGATGATTCACAGGACTCCACAAATGGGCCGAGAGGGCCAGTTTATTTGATAATCTCGTGCGAGTCCATACGCATGAGGGAGAATAAGTAACACCATATGGGTTGGGGACAAACTCAATCAACACTACATATGCTAGTGGTTCCTTTGTCTTGTGTAGCTCTTGATGGATAGCTCTTGAAGGGCTATGGGACCATCTTGAGGAGGCCAAGTGCCTGATGTTCTAGGCTAGGTTCCTGTTATTAGATTGGGATGCTGAAGTTTGATGGGGGTGTAAAGACTTCGATGCCTGGGGCTGTGCACCTTAGTATTTGTGGAGGGAGTGGGCCAACCTTGCGAGATGCCCAGAGTCATTGAGTACCGTACTAGATGCCTGCCTTGGGGCAGATGAGGTCTGAGTTAGGCACGAGCCTTGGGGCTAGCCTTGGACTAGGATACAAACCGGGTCAGGCTTATGCTTGGTGCCAAAAGTGGGAAAAATGACAAAGATTCCTTGGGATTTCCCGGGTGTTGTGAAACTTTCGATGCCCGCTAGTTATACTAGTTCAGCAGAGGGTGTTGGCAACATGAAGTAATAAATACCAAAACAAAATGCTAAATTTAAAAAAAATAGTAATAGTAATAGTAATAATAATAATAATAAAACAATAATATTAAAAAAATATATACAAGAAAATAAATAATAAACAATGAATAAAAAATAATAAAAGTAAAAACAGTAAAAAATAATAAATAAGCATATTAAAGCTCTAAATAAATATAAATAGAAATAAAACAAGAAAACAATGAAAAAATCAGTAAAGGTATCAAAAAGAAATAAAACAAGAAAGCAATAAAGTTGCATGTAGACACATGGAGTGTGTGCATGTGGTTCCCCTTACAATGTTTGCTCTATTTAATAGATGGTGAGGAAGATGAGAGGTATTCCATCATTCCAAGATTCTATCATCCATTCTCTTGGGAGAATTGTGTTCTAAGATAGAGGAGTCACTTGCAGTAGTACGTTGATTGAGGGCTCGGGGGTGGCTAGTTGTAGCAAGTCCTTGCGCAATTGAGCCTACAGTTGGGTGGAGAGTCATCCCCAAAACCTTGTTGCAGTAAGCAGACTTCAACCACAGGTAAGTACTACTCATAGTTTGAACTTGATGTTAACTAGTTGATTAATTACATGTTTATTTTGGGCTGTTACACAGTGGGTTTTTCTTCTCACATTAAAACAACACCAATTCCAGTTCCGAGGCATTGTATTCCACAATAAAGGTTGTTTTGAAGTTTGCGTAGCTAAGACTGGTGCTTGGCACACTGCCTCTTTAAGATGTTAAAAGGCATTCGTTACTTCTAGAGTCCATGAAAATGTATCTTTATTCAATAATGTTGTTAGAGGTGCTGCTATTCTCCCATAATTCTTAACAAACTTGCGATAATACCCTTTGAACACAATAAATCCTCATAGATGCTTTATGGATGTGGGAATTTTCCATTCCTTAATGGATTTAATGTTTCTAGGGTCTACCTTAACAACTTCATGAGATACAATATGATCGATATATTCCAGCTCTTGTACTCCAAAGAAACATTTGGAGGTGTTTTGATATAATTTTTTCTCCTCCAATAGTTTGAGCATCCTTTCAACATGTTGAACATGATCCTTCCAAGACTTCTTATATATTAGTATATCATCAAAAAATACTAACACAAACTTTCTAAGGAAGGGTTTGAAAATGGAATTCATCAAACCTTGAAATGTAGAAGGTGCATTAGTAAGGCCAAAATGCATGACCAAAAATTCATAATGATCCTCATGAGTTCTAAATGTTGTTTTCGGAATGTCTTCAGTCTTCATTCTTATTTGATGATTTCCTGAATGAAGATCCAACTCGGTGCAGTAAATTGATCCATGCAATTCATAAAATAATTCATCAATAATGGGAATGGGAAATTTATCTTTAATAATGATCTTATTGAGCTCCCTATAATCCAGACACATGCACCATGATCCATCCTTTTTGTGCACCAATACTGCTGGAGCAGAGAAAGAACTTTGACTAGGTTGAATTATACCAACCTCTAGCATTTCTGCAACCATACTGTTATCACTTAGAACTAAAATTGATATATGTAACTTTTCATCCTAGCCTGATGACAAAGGTCAGTGCTAGTTTATTTTTGTTTTAATTTTCTTCCCTTAGAATCTGAAGTTTTGAAGAGTTTTTGAGTCAAGTTATTCTCAGCTCCCATTGGTTCCCCTCCATCTACCATTGTTTTATAGCCACCTGTTACCTTATGTCAGTCACCGTGCCTTTTTGTAATTTCGCAGCGCAATCCTGATTAGGCAGTTTCGCAGCGCATCATTCAAATTTAAAACTGACAGCGCTGCGAAATCATGGATTCGTACATTTCATAGCGAATCTTTCCCGAAATGTCAAATCCGTTAGGTGAGTCATAGGCCGTGTCTTCTCATGTCAGCTCATGTACCCCTCTTATCACATTTCACCACTCATTGCCACTATCACCACCACTAGATCTGTTGATACACATGAATCATCATTTCCAAGAAAGACCACCGTGCATAAAACTTAATGATGGTCGTAAGTCTTGCATGAAATGACAAATCTGCAAGATTACAACTTGAAAGATTTTAAACGGCAAAATTTAAAATTCAACTGCAAAGATAATCAAGCGAGGCTGATAATCAAGCGAGACTGAATTCAAATAGAAGCTGAATCACAATTCCAACCAGAGCTGGTAGTCATTGTTTGCGAAGATTTGGAAGAATCAATGGAGAAAAATCAGCACAGATCCGGCAAATGTCTAAGGACTAAGCCTGAAGGCTTAAATATAACGCTGAGAAACAAAGAGGTGGAGAAAGCATTTAAAAAGGCCGGGTGCTGGAATTTTTGCAAAAAGTTACAAGGAGGGCACGCACAGGTAACTAAAGAATTTGCACTTAACTTCACAGGCTTGAATTCAAAAGTAGCCATGATAGAATTGCAGGTTTCGCCAGAAGTGATATCTATTGTGACAGAGATCCCACGAGGACAAGAGCAATGGTTTAAAAATTTCAAGTTTGACATGAATCCTTGCAAGGAGTTTTTGAAGGATGAATTTGTAAATGAAGATTTAAGTAAGGTAGTGCCCAGGAGTTATGTCAAAGAATATTATGCTCATTTACTCACCTGCATACAGAAATATCTGACTTGTGAAGGAAGGTATAACAAGGTTTACTCTTACCATTTTAAACTCCTTTTGCATTTCACCGGGAAGGTCTCCATAGACTTACCTTTTTATCTTTTCCGTAGTTTGAGTAAGATGTGTGATAAGGTACAACTAAGGAAAGAGGATTGTGAAACCTCTTTGTTTCATCATGGTTTGATCAAACTACTGGTTTTAGATGGGCTCCAAAAGGTAGACAGAGATTGGAATTCATTCATTTTTATGGCTGGCTTCAAAAGCCAGACTGGCCTCACTCCTCTACCTGCTAGAGATTTTACAATAGCTGAGCTCCAAACAGAAGCAAGAGCTAAAAGAGTTCCAAATTCACAAGTAACAAAACAAGTGAAGCCACTCATCATCCAAGATCAACCTCAGCAATCAACTAAGGAAAAAGCTCATGGTAAAAAGATTGTACCTGAAACAAGCACATCTGAAGTAGTCTCAAGGATAAGAACAAGAAGCCAGATGAATAAGGAAAAAGGTAAAGCTGTAGCAGTCGAAGAAAGTCCAGTGTCCAAGGGAAGTTTAAATGCCTTATTACAGGCTATTGACTTTGAGCAGTCTCTACCAGTTCAAATTGAGTTGATACAGTCAGAACAAGAAAGCACCAAGAAAGCCAAGGCCTCAAAAAGGCTTAAATTTGATGAGCCAGCTGAAGAGTTTGTTTTTAAACCTAGAAGACCTATGACAAGGAGATTCCATCAAGTACAGGAAGCACTGTCAAGAATAGAGGAAACAGGGGAAGGGACACAACGTTGGCTAAAGAAAAACATAGGCAAAATAGTCATCACATCTAAAGAAGATAATATAGCAGACCTGAAGAGCCAATTAGAATCAGCTAAGCATGAGATTGCCAAATTGAAGAAAGCTGCTAGAAGACATGCAGTCATACAAGCAAACTATTATAAAACTCTATGGGAAGGGAATGCAACTGTAGAAACCCAGATGAATTCAGTGGTTGATGGCCATTCACAATTTCACACCTGGACAGTACCAGCAATCAAAGAGGCCAAGTACATCAGAAGGATCAATATGCAACTGAGAGCTGGGAATAAGGTTATGAAGAAACAAATTGAAGATCTGAAGGCACAGCTAAGCCAGCTTAAAGGACCTGCTAAATGAGTTTTCATTTCAAGTAAGATTCTATTTCAAAATTTTGATAAGTTTGCTTGATCTTATCTTTCTGAAGAAATCTAAATCCCTATTCGGCCTTTGGAAAGTCTAAAGAAGTTTTTGGCAATCAAGCACTCGGTTAATAAAGGTCTTAGGTTAAAAACAAGTTGTTTTAAATAACTCAGCAGTTTCGTAGCGCGCTATGAAACTGCTGAAAGTGATGATTTCAACATAAATCAAGCAGTTTTGAAGTTGAAGCGGGAAAATTTTGAAGGACAGTTGTATACAACGAGAACACCTGAAGTTACAACAGCCAATCAGACTAGCACAAGTGGAAATAAATAGTTTGAATCAAAAAGTGGCATTTTGTCATATCATAAGGAAATTGAAGCATGTATCAGACAGCTTGAATACGTTTTCCTTTTTGTTTTCGAAACAGTGGATGACACATCATCAAATCAGGTTTCATAAGAGCGGACAACACATCAAAACGTGGCCACCATCATATTTTGAGGGACAACAATTAAAAAACCGACTTATGAAGATTCAAAGATCATACAGCCGAGAAGCAAGGATAGTCTCCTAATTTTTCTGGACAGTGAAGAAGATACAGCATCCAAGGTTAACATGGAGCATTAAACACTCATCTCAGCCAAACTGAAAGAGAACCAGATGTCATAGAAAGGAATCATCTTAATTAAAGCCATCATGCATGTATTATGGAGTTAGAATCATAGTTGATTTAGATCTCTAAAAAACTCCAGTCAACACTTTGTTGTATTTATTAAGTAGTTAGAGTTTAAGAGTTGTCAGTAATAGAAGTATTTTTCGAATTCCCCTCATGCTTGAGGAGGAATCTCGATCAGTTAGAATAAGAGCTCTATATATAGCTGAAACAACAATGTAATCGGGGTTGGAAAATTTTATGGAAAAGCTTGTATTTGGCTTATGTAAGACTCATTTTTAGTAATACATGCTTGAATTTACTTCTCAGGATTCATGAAGGATTTTTTATGTTCAGAATATGTGATGTTGTCCTTTCCTTAATTCTTACAGTGGTATGGATGTATAATCACTCAGAATTCACTGAATGTGCTCTGACTTCCTGTATACATTTATAAACTGTGTGGTCCCATATGAGTTTATGTTTTGAATGTTTAAATGCTGAATGCCCTGACTTCCATGTAGGGTTGAGTTCATTGTTATATTGAGGTGTTGTTGACTCCATAAGCCCAATGGATAGTTTTTTTTAATGTGTTTCCACCATTCATATTTTTCACAGTTGTTCTATAAGAGTTAGCCATCTTATCTTTAATAAAAATCATTAATCCATCAAGTGAGAGCCCTCTCAGGTTGAGGAGGCTAAGCCTCAGCCTAAAGTAGGTTGAAATAGTTACTTAGAGTCAACCTGACCAGCAGCCTATCAGGATCTGATTTTGAGATAACACATACATTCAATTTAACTCTTTTGGGCATAAGGATATCTATAAGGCCTGATGTTTGAGGAACACTTCCTAGAATCAAATGAATAACATGATCATGATCACGAATAGGTGGGACACCTTTGGGAGTCTTAGATGCCTTGGAATGATTGTCCAAGACTCTTTGGAGATATGGCTAAATAGATGATTTCGAGGTGGGAACCTCTAGCGAACATAACTGTGAAATTACACCTCTTTGTTCTTTCTTTAGAAGATTTGTCATGCTGTTAGAGCAGATTATCTTTCCCAGTTTCCCTATGGTACCCATTAATTCAACTCCTTTCCTTCCGAAAAAAAATTCAAAAAAAGTTCTTGAAAATTAAAATTTATCGCACCCAAAGATTGTAGCCATTGGACTCCTAGTACAACATCAACACCACACATTAGAATGGAAAGAATTTGACTATTCAATACATACCCATGGATAACCTGATATTATGGCACTTTCTAGAGCAATTTATGCTTCCTCCATTTGCAAACATCACTTGACACTCTAGTGCTGGATATAGGAAGCAATTCAACTCCTTGGCTATCTTACAATGAATAAAATTATGGGCATTGCCCGAATCAATCAACATTATTACCTTTTTCTTCTTCATATGCCCTTCTATCTTGAGAGTTTGAGGAGTGGTAATTTTGGCCAATGCATTACAAGATATGGTTAGATTCATTTATTCTTTCTCTAGGGTTTGTTCCTTGTCTATATCCTCTTTTTTGATGTTTCTTGTTCCTTTTCCTCCTCCTCTTTACAATCTATGTAAAATAATTTCTTCTCAGCACACTTATGACCTTTAGTGTATTTGCTATCACAACTGTAACAAAGCCCTTTTTCTCTTTTTTATTCCAATTGTTTTGGTGTCAACCTTGTAGGTTGTGGAAGGCTAGGAGAAATAACACTTCCATATTTATAGTTGTTAGTGGTAGGCTTCCTTGTTGCCATAATTTTTCTTTCAATTTTTCTTTCCAACCTGAATGCCTTCTCCAATGAATCAGGTTTCCAAAGGTGAACCTCACATTGGATGTTATCCTTTAAATTCCCTATGAACACATCAATCCTATGCTCCTCTAGAACACCTTTTACCCTTATATTCTTTTTTGGAAGTCCTCAATGTGCTCCACCATTGAACCCTTTTGTTTGAGATTTATCAATTGGCTAAAAAATGTGTTGCTTTTTGTATCCTCATAATGTACTATCATTAAGTGACAATTTGTTTATGAGAGAAAATCCATCAATACCATACAAACTGATTGGGTTCCAAATATAAAGTTTCAATGCATATCTTTTGTGTGTTTTGCACATTATGGAGATCAAAATATTGCTCCATTCGTAGTATCCATGTTACAGGATCCTTGCCATTAAACTGCCTCATATCGATCTTTGGAACATGTTGGATCTTCAATCTAATGTTAAAGTCTATGAAATCATGATTAAAATTTCTTTTGTTCTCATCATGAGTTTCCTTTACTACGCTTTCACCATTAGTAAGCATTTCTTGTAGCAAATTTGTCAAATCTAACTTCAAATCTTCCATGGCCTTTAAGTTTTTCTTCTATACCATCCATCTTAGATTCCACGCCATCCATATTAGCTTCCACGCCATACATATTAGCTTCCACGCCATTCATCTTAGTTTCCATGCCTTTCTTTAAATCATCCATCTTAGCTTCTGTTACTTTTTGTGAGAGTGAAAATTCTTGCACTTGGTCTCGTAATTTTGATATATCATGTTGCATTTCTTCCTCTTCTTCATGATTCATGGTAGATATTTTAGGTTTCTTACTAGGTGTTTCCATTTTCTTTCTTCGGGACATCAATTAATGATAATTATGCCTTATTATGCATTTTGAATCACTTCAAACTAAGTTTTCAAGCCAAACTTATGCAATTTAGAAAACAAACTACACACATTTTTTCGCTTTGTAGGAGCTAGATATTGAATCTATTGTATATCTATAATTTTGCATCTCCAAGGTCTGAAATTGTGTCTTGTGGTATCCCTATAATTCCTCTTTCTAACCCCACTAGTCTGATCAATATTGGATTCTTCAAGAAAGAGTTATGCCAAATCTCCCATGATAACCTGATTATAGACTGGTTTGGTAGAGCAGACTTGTATGACCTTCCACGTGTCACTGTTTCGACCTTTGAATCTGAAAACGATACACAGAAAGCTACAATCTGTCCTCTTTCTGTAAATTCTTATGAAATTTCAATCTGATTCTCAAAGAAAAATCTGTGATGATTTTACCAAGGTCACCTATTTTGGATGTAATTCAGGAGCCTGCAGAAACCCTAACTTCCTTTGATCATATCTCCAAAAATATAGTGAGAAAAGATCTAAAATTTGGACCCTAGGTTCATCAATATTTTCCTCAAACGAGTTTTAATTTCAGCTTCTGAAACATCGTAGAAAAATAGGTATAGCAAAAATTCCACGATGAACTGTTTGGAGCAGCGAAACCCTAGAATCCAAAGCTCTAATACCAAATGCTATGCAACTAGCTCAAAAAATAGAAGAAAAGAGAGAAAAATGACTTCAAGATCAGCCTTTTCTAAGGGGAAACCTCCTTTACATTACACAAATGAATAATTATTGAATGATACAAATGACAAGACCTCCTTTCTATATATAGGTGTCTAAGGGGTCACAACATAATCAGAGTTGACATAACAATAATAATGTAAGGGAACAAAAATAACAATAATGGGATTCTATGGGGCACAATTATAAAAATATGGGGACAACATGGGCACAACAATAGAAATAAGGGGCTATAATAACAATGCTAATAAGGGAATACACTAGTATTATAGGGACCTAACATTCAAGTCCAATTTATTCTACAGATTAATTTTGAATGCATATCGAGTTTTCATGTTTCGTCAATGCCTTGGAACTTCCCTAGAGCCCATGTTACTGGGTAGGTTGCATCGAAATAGATGGGTCAGAATGGGTTGTATTCATCTTGCCAATTTATTTGTAAAAAAACTTTCTCTTGCACGTGCACTTTCTATGTAGACCTAGTAAGATGGACACATTTTTTTCCAAGTAGTTGGGTAATTTGTTCCCTTCAGTAATATTTGCTACTTCTTTCTTATTTTCATATACCCTGAATAATGACAAGTGTGATAAGTGATTATGTATATAAGTAAACAAAAATGGAAAATTTTGAAGCAAAATATGAGTTTCATGGTAAAATTATTTTCTACATTCCATGCTCCATACATACGTTATATAAGTTCACAAATTTCGATGCCAATTGCAATCATTATTTCCACGAACAATGATTGCAAGTTACAAATTAAAATACCCTAGATCAAATCAAAACAAACAAAACACACACCAAATCCTAAAAAAATGGCTTTGTCATTGTTTTGAGATGTTGCCAAGGAAATGCAATGAGGATGACCATGCAAACCCTAGTAATACCTATCGTGCTTCATAAGATATCTCCATAATTCGACTTTTCATTGCCAAAATATTCTTTAAGATAAAGATTATACGAATCCTAGTAGCAGTTCTAATTAAATCACAACATATATGATCTCGGTCATGAAGCATGACATTGATGGTTTGCATGAATATTAAAAAAAATATTAATAAATTTGAAAACCATTTCGTGTTTAACGTTTTAAGTATTAAAATACCTTGTGGAAATTGATGTTCTTGAATTAAAGTCCTAATCATAGGATTGCAAAAAATAGAGCTCCCAGTTTGTAGTAATGTCATGAAATTGTAGCTGCAAAGTAGAGATTGAGACAATGCTGCACTTGCATATAATTGTTGTAGTTACAAAATTGAAGAGACGAAGTTCCATGCAACCACAAATAACATTCAAATCACACACTCCAAATGAAGAGAGAAGCCAAGTGTCTATTAAAAAATGAATATCACGACTTAGTAAATGTAATGAAAGGCGAGAGGGCTTGTTTAGTTGAAGCACCAATGATCTATAACATATATGAAAATTCGATCTTTGTATAAAACATTTTGAAGGAAAATTTTAAAGTTTGTGAAGTGTGCATAAAAGCGTGCATCAAATGTTTGTTTCTTTGGAATGATATGATGGTTTGTTACGAAGTGTTGGTTCATACCTCTGCAACAGTTGAACTTTGCATTGCAAACCCTACAACCAACAAACAAGCACAAGGGCAAGGAAGGGTCTACTTAACTAATAGTGAAGCAAGGGGATAGTGAAGCACAATGAATTGCTTGTTACAAAGAAATATGCCCTACCTAATGAACTATCCTACCTATACCCAATATACCCTACCCCAACAAAGGCCATAGAAAATTGCTTCACACCTAACTGGTTGCCCAAGAATGATAAAAATTATTTGCAAAATCATATACTTTACAAGTGTGTTTAGTTACCTGGATGTAAACATTAGTGTAATACATGTTAAGAAAAGGGTCATGGGAGAAAAAATTAACCCTATAATTGCAATCTACCATGAAATGCTTCATAAGGCATTTCCTTTGTTAGGGGAGCAATTCCTCCTCAACTAAAACTTAAGCCCTGAAAATGAACATCTGCCTCAATATCCCTTCTTGGATGGGTGGGAGCTCATTAGGGGAATTTTGAGTTCTAAAATGGGTCTCCTAAGGAAATTATAAAATAATAGTGGAAATAATAAAATAATATTAGATTACATCATCAAATTTTAGAGGGACAAAAGGAAAAAATATTTTTTCAACTTATCTCCCTATGGGTTTACTCAAATTTCAAGTGAAAATACTCATCGGATGCAAAATTTCATTCCTCATCCAAGGAGTACCCATGTTTCATACTTTCGATGGACCCTACTACACGAAAAATGAGAAATAAATGGAAAAAGTGATTGGAATCACATTTTTTCATGTATTTCTCATTTTTCATGTAGAAGGGTCCATTGAAAGTATGTAACATGGGTAATCCTTGGATGAGGAATCAAATTTTTCATCCAGCGAGTACTCCCACTAAAAATTTGAGTAAAACCTTAGGGAGATAAGTTGAAAATATGAGTTGAAAAAGTGTTTTTATTATTTTATTATTTTTTAATCTTTACTTTTTTACTCCAAACATGGTGAATCACCCCCATGGTTGACATCATCTGTTAGGATATTCCGACACATAGGAAATAGTTAAGTATAACTTGGTCTAGTGTAGAGTTAGGTAAATTGTGTTTCTTTACTATGTACTTTTGTAACTTACAATCTGACGGTTCATTCTCTCCTCGGTATTACCGACACTTGATTTGTGGCTTAACACCCGATTGGTCCATGATCTCTATTTAAAGAGAATGGAGGGTCATTTGTAGGGTAACCGTTCATGAGAGAAGCTTATGTAAATTTTCATTAATTTTTTAATAAATTGCCTGAAGTGGCCTCATTGGCTTAGGCCATGGACTGTTTCCCTCTTTGAGGGTTTTAACCACGTCAATAATACCAGTGTATTGATCTGTGATCTGTTTGTGAGCGGTGTCCTTTGGTTTTCTATTTGAGGAACTTACTCTGTAAATTCCTACATGGTATCAGAGCTATTTGAGAGCCGCATTCGTTGGTGATCCAAATCTAAATCCGGTAGAACTGCATCTGATTGTCGTTTCCTAGATATACTATTACTAACTACTTTCGGGTTGAGAGGACTACTCTATTGTGTTAGGAGCATCTGTTCTAGTGAAGAATCCCTTTCGTTTGAAGTGAAAAGGTTTCTGGTAGCCCTAGCTACATCATTTTTAAGATCTGGAGGTATACATTGTTTATTTGCAGTTTTTAGTTATTTTCTCTCTATTTATTTCAGTTTATTTAGCTCTTTGTTTTTTTATTACCTGATATATACCTTTCATATCTGCATATGCTCTTTTCCCCACGACTCTGCGTGATATGGGCAAATCAGAAACAGAAAGGAAGGATTTTTCTCATGCGTATACTCTCTTCCGCTGTGCCTTAGTGTGTTCTCGGAAAATCAAAAACATTGAGGAAAATATTTAGTTTTCAGGTAAAGCTAACTTCAAGCCGTAGGGTTTGTTTTTTTTTTGTATGTCCATGTTCAGTTTTGTGTTTTTTGTTTTTTAGGCAAAAAAGAGTTTTCTCAAGTAAGCATGCACCCGAAAGCTTCAATGACTAAAAAAAAAACCCTTCCTCTGTTCCAAAATTTACTAACCTTTTAATCTAGCTCACTTGGTAACAATGTAAACTTTGAAACGGGAACTGATACTGTTACCCATTTCGTAGACATAGCAAAAAAATGACCCGATTTTCAAAAGTGGTGATGCAGAATACACATGTTTTTTTTAGAACATGGTTTTTGGAACTTTAATTTTTTTCATGTGCATTAAGTTTTAGAATGGTAGTGATTTTCATGCTGATTTTAAAAAGCGAGTATTCTGCATCACACCATTTTTTTTAAAGACCTATTTTTTGACTTTAAATTTTCTAGTGTGTGAAATGTAAAAAATTATTTTCTAAATTTGATAGTTTTTGAAGTGGTCATTTTATTCATATTTTCTTGTTATCTATCTTATTTTTTTTTTTTTAGTGGGGTTTTTATTGTTTTGCGTTTTTAAATCAGAAAGTCGATAGTTTGAATTTTAGATAATCTACATATTTATACATCCTTAATTAATTTTTCAATCCACATGAAATAATTGTTTCTAAAAAACAACATTTTTTAACAATGGACATAAAAATAACCATTTTTAACATAAATATAACAAAAAAACTAAACGTTTTGATAATTTTTTGCTAGAATTAACATGTCAAAATCACAATTTTTATACAAAAATATTAACTAAAAATGGTCAAATAATAGTTTTTTTTTTATGAATTTCATGTCAAAAAAATAATAATAACAACTTTTTTGTCAAAAAATAATAATTAACTTAAAAATCAATGCGAAAATCACAAATTACAAATATTGAACACATAACAACTTTAATTCATTGATTATTCTTTTCATGAAATGTCAGAGTCAAAACATTGCAAAGCTTGATTTCCAGGTATAACTTAAATTTAATCAACAATGTCATGTAATCCAAACTCTTCGTCCTCTAGAGTTTCATCATTGTCATCTTCCACAATATTTTCTGCTTCCTTTTGCGCAATTTCCTCTTCTAATGGGTCTTTGATGTCTGCAAATCTCCCAATATATGTCTTTCCAAACATTCCATGTAATGGTGGTTGGGGTTCTTTTGCCTTTTTTGCCACACGTGATTCACTAAAGTCCCCTTTCTTCAACCCAATTTCTTGCATTGCATCTGGAAGAAATTGAAGAGCATTAATTCTTTGCTGAATGAAATTGCATTGTAATGGATCTTTCTCAATTGCAATGCAATTTCTTCCTTTTTGAAGGCAGCATGCTAGTGTTGTACCTAATTATCAAGAACAAAAAAATAATGAAGTAAATTAGTACAATGACATATTAATTAAAAAAAAGAACATATTGAAATTCAATTCCATGTGGCAAAACCTACCTGAGCCAGAGAATAAATCCAGAACCCAATCTCCTTCATTTGAACATATGTCTATAAGATAGTTAATCAATAATTGTGGTTTCTGATAAATGTTAACTATCTCTCCTTTCGTTTCTTTGTCTTCATATGTTAGTTTTCTCGCAACAGCATCATAAGTCAGTATTTGGCTATGACTCTTTCTGTCCACCCGATTAAAAATCATAGACATATGGCTATCATCTTTTGCCCAACTATCAATATGAATGAACTCACAGTCATTTATAAATTGTTGATCTTCATTGTTAAGAAGATTTGACTTTTTCCTGTAACATAAAATAGTAAAAGTTCAATTAACTTGTACATAAATGAATTTTTCAACATTAATCAAATATACCTTTAAACATCTTACCATGTAAGCTGCATCCTTGAATTTGTTTTCCCCTTGAAGCTTGACAATACCATTGCCAATTGTGTGTCTGAATGAAATGTCACAAATCTCCATAATGGTGATGACGTCACTTCCATAAATCCCGCCACCACTTTATTAAAAGCTTGATAAGTATAAGGGTCACTATCATAGTAAATGTTTGGAATATTGAAACCATGGAGAATATCTACAATAACCAGGGCATAATCCCTTTTTGGTACGAGTTTAGCAATGTCTTCACAGTCGCCTTGTATTACTTGATATTGAATAGTGTCTAGCCCATTCCAAATGAAATGATTAAGAGTTGGATCAAGTTCAACATTCTTAATACATTGCTTTCTCAGTCTTTCAATCTTTATTTTTTCAATAAAAGTCTTGAAACTGTCTGGTGCTCCATTATCTTCTTTCCTCATCTTTTACCAAACAAACAAATGTATGTGTAAGTTTTAAATTAAAAATAGTACACAGATGATTAAAAATGAATGTATAAATCAAGTTACCTTTTTAAATGCAAGATAAAAAGCTTTTAATGTTGATGTAGAACTTGAATCTGGATAGTTGCGTACAACATCATCCCAACTATCTTCATTCAACAATTTAACCATTTGTTCCTGAATTTTCATGTAAACTTTGTGACTGCATAGATAAAGTAAGAAAAAGTTAATATAATGATATGTATAACAAATACTACCAATAACAACATGTTTTATTTAAAAGATAACTATAATGCTGGAAATAAGTAAAAATAATTCAGCAAACTTACTTTTGAAATTCTCCAGACATTTCCTCCAATGATAATTCCCCTGACCTCACATGAGATAATATTGTTTTGAGAATTTTTTCATCTTTCACTCCTTGCATTGCCCTCCAAGGCGTGATGGTCATATCGTCTGGAAGTTGCTTCAGTTCAGGAGCTGATTTATTGTTGCTACATATCAATGGCTTAGACTTTTTGACCCTCTAGTTTTTAATGCTAATGTCTTCCCACATGCTAAAAATGTCATCAGTCAAATTCCAAATATCTCCAGTTCTAAATGCCAATTGGAAAATGTTATCAACACCTCTGAATAAATCGCTATATCTGCTGTCTTTTCCACCTTTTGAATTGGTTTTCTCTTCAATTTGATAGCCTATTTCCATACAACATTCCTTTCGGAAATCTGCAGTAATATTTATCTAGGAATTCACTATGAATAAATCTAACCTTTTGGATCAAAGTCATAGACATCCTATATTCATTATCTGAATTATGATCCCATGCCACTAACTTTGCTTCTGTTTCATTTAAACCAGCATAAATGATACATTTCATTGTTTCAAAATGTGGGTTATTAGGATATTCCTCCATCAATTGTCTTTGAGCTTCAACATAATGGTTCCCCCCAAGCACATAATAATTGTATTCAAAACATTTTGACTTATCAAATGCTTCTTTGTTGGGAACTTGAAGTGGATCAACAAGAAGCACATAACTAATCACATGAGCATATGGATTGTACCTCATCAATGTCTTCAAGTTGTGAACATGCAGATGATGTGGCTTTCTGACTTGATATTGGCATTGTCCTTCACTTGTCTTATAGGTTTGTCTGACATTTAACTGAAATGTACGACCACCATCAATTAAGTTTCTCTTTGTAAAATTCTGTCGAATGGCATTTTGTTTTGTTTTGATTATGCCATCATCTAAATCAGCTCCTGGTGTAATGATTTCTCTGCTTTCTTTTGAAGTTTCACTAGGTTCTTGACTGCTGGTAATGACTACTTCAAGATCTTCAACTCTACTTTTTTTCGTCAGAACATTCTCAAGAGATCTATTCTTGGGCATTGTTACTTTTGGTCTTTTACGACCTTCCTCAGTTCCAATGTCATCTTCAGTAATGGCAACATATGCTTCATTGTCAATTTCAACTTCATCGTCCTCAAAAGTAACTTGTTTACCCTTGCTAGATTTATCCACCAGAGGCCTTTTTTTTCTGATTCTTTGGATGTAGTTTTGTAGCATCATCAATTACTACATTTTCCATGTTTTCCATATCTTCTTATGACACTGAGTAAAAATGGCTGACAACTTTCATGATATCATGCTCTATGAAATGAATGCCTCCCAACCTAATTGAACAACTTTCAACAAAATTCTGCCAAACAAAATATCATATGTTAATATAAACAAAGTTAAAAAAATATAGCGAGACACTTTCAAAACGCAAAATAAAAATACAAATAACAATACTTACGATGTTTTGTGTCATCTCATTTACGATTTGTTTACACAACTTTGTAGATACCTCTCTCGTGTCATATAATGAATATGATAGTCGGTATTTAATCCTTTCATGTGACTTGGGAGCTTTTGTAAGTACGTAAACAACTTCAGTGTTTGGTACCGAACACATATCTATGACTCTTCCCATCACCTCCAAGTTTCCATTATTATGGGGTATATCAATGTATAGATATATATTCACAGTTGTGCTCTCTCTTTCTTTCACATACCAGACTCTTGATGGAAATTTCACATCTTTTGAACTTTTCCAATCTGAGATTAGCTTCTTCCTTGATGCCATTTTCCTAAAAAAAACACATAAATTAGTAAATAAAAAAACATATTAGCTTAAATTAATAACAAAAATATACCATAAATTTTTTATTTGTATAATCAGAATTGCCTAGCCACCTCTAACGAGTAGGCGGGTCGATGGGCGAGCGGGAGGTCAGGTGAGGGATAATGAGGCTAAGCAGACATTTAGGCAAGTATGGGCGAGCCCCTACCCACGCGCCCCCTACAACCCCCTAACCTTCCCCCCCTCCCCGGCCGCCCTCCCCTTCCCCACCTTACCCCCTACCGTCCCCCCACACTCCCGTGCCCAATCCCCCCTTGCCCCCACCCCAAAACCCCCTCCCCCCTAACCCCCGCCCCCATCCCCCCAAACCCCCTACACCCCCCAACCCTCCCTGCGGCTGCCCCTCCCCACTGCGCCCACCGCTCCCCACAACGCGCAAACCCCCCCCCCAACCCCCCGCCCACCCCTACCCTTCTCAACCCTACCCCCGCGCCCTACCCATCCGCCCCCCCATCCCTGATGAGCCCCAATTTTTGGTACAATTTGGGCTCATTTGGCCTACTTGCTTTGCTCAAACCATTCATTTTTTATTGCTTATGCATTCATTTCTTGGTTTATTCGTGTTGTTTGTAGGAAGAAGGGTAGGCATTCTATCTACGTGACTAATACATGATGATTTCAGGTTTTTGGCATTAAAAGGGAGCAAAGACCACGAGAAAGGAGACAAGGAGACAATAAGGTGGCACTGCTTGTTTTTAGGAGAGGATGTCCACAGTCTTGGGGACCTTCCTCGTGATTCCCACCATAGCTCCGAGCTCCAACCAATCTCCCCACCGAGCTTAGAGGCAGCCAACCGTTCTACAGGAACAACAGTTATAACTGTTCTACAGGATCAGCAGTTTAACCTTCAGTTGGACAGCCGAGCTCCACAAATCAAGGAAACCTGTTGGGTTATCGTTTTGCATAAATACTGAGGCCGTAGCCTTTGATAGAGGCTTTTTGAACTTTTGCATTACTCTTGTAATTTCGAAGTACGAGCTACAGCTCGGTGTTGGTTCTTTTTGTAAGCCAGTTTTGGCATGACATCAGATTTTTGGTTATGAATAAAAGCAGGCAGATTTTGATCTCATTCTGAGTTTCTAAGGGAGCTATAGCTCTCAGGTTAGGGCCCAACCTGAGAGCAATAGATCTCCTTGGTGTTGTAATGTTATTTGCCTTTCGTTCCAGCACTTCGTTTCTTTACTTTGATATGCAATTCGAATTTACAGTCTGCTGATTTAGTTTTTATGAGATTGAATAGGATTAGTTTATGGTGAATTTGCTTCCAGTTGCTTAGGTTAGAAGAGGATAGTTATAATCCATTGGAGCTCCAGAAAAAGGTTGTTAGAGATCACTGCCATCTCTGCTTAGGGATTGGGGTGTAGTCCATATCAACCACCAAAAAGAGAAACGCAGTTCTTTTCACGTCCATGCAAGCTGCAACAGTTACTTTAGTCGTAGATCCATCCATGCACTTTGGTCTCGATTATTAATTCTCCATCCCACTTCCATGCACGAGTTTCTTTCACAAATTGCACTGCTGTTCATTGGTTCAAAATAGCACAGTTAACATAGGTTAAAGAGTTCTCGTTTTTGGTGACATTCATAGACAATTTGTTTCATCTACACTGCTCCACACCATTCCATTACCTTCCTCTTCTTGTCAACCACACTTGAAGCCACTCAACCGACCTCTGTTCAGCTCGTTTATCTTCCAGCTCTTCCATTACTCACATAGCTCCATTTACTTAACCTTTCGTTGATCCCATCCTTCCAGCCATCAACCCACTGCATGCACTCTTTCTCCATCGAACTTCTCTGCTCCTGAGCCATCACTAGTTCCATCTCCATCTCACCTATCCTCCCACACCACTCCATCACCTCACCATCTCCCAAAAGTCCCACGATCGAACATCCTGTAGAATTGCACAAACTTCCTGTAGAACCCCTGAGTTTCCTGTAGGATCCCCTGTAGACTTCCTGTAGAAGCCTGCAAACTCGGTTGCTGAGCATCCGAACGTGGTAGACTTCTGTGGACTGATGCTAGAGACCCTCTGGGACCTCCCCTAGCCATCCTGACCTTGCCCATGCTTTCCTTCCATTTGAACCGCTCCTGCATAGTCAAACCCTAATCCAAAGCACCGTCACAATAAATCCAACCACTTAATGAAAAAATACAAAAACATGTCTTTTCAGATGCAAGTAGCTTAGATGCATGTAGTTCAGCTCACTGCAAGTAATGGCATCATTGGTAGAAGTTTCATTCACAGTTTTGCTTGTAAGGGCCTAGCTAGTCAAATTAGGGTTTACTAGGGTTTTCATGCTTTGTTGGCTTTCAGTTTCTTGCTGCAAATAGATCAGCCTCCTTGGAGTTAGCTTTCATCCATCACTCATAAAGCTTCTTCTGTGAGCATATAGAAGTTGGCTTGAGCCCTAGCGGACTTGTGCCAGCTGACCAAGTGACAACTGCGACAAGAGCTAGTACTTGTGCATATAGCACCGTCGCTTCCAAGTTTGTACGAACTACCGGGTTGATAAAATTAGAGATAGGAAGCTCCAGGAGTTGTAGCATTATTGCTACAATACTAGAGCCCACCATCTTTTTGGCGCCGTTGCCAGGGAAGCGTCAGAGTATTAGTAATTGTTGCTTTTCTTCTACTTTCTTACTCTTGCCTTCTGCTAAGTAGTTTATTTCATTTCCATTCTGCAAAAGTAGCATAGACATTTCCTGCTTTCATAGATTAGCATTTCCTGCTTTCATAGATTAGCATTTCCTTTCTGCAAGCGTAGACTAGCATTTCCATTCTTGCAATTTCATTTAAGCAAAGTAGATTAGTTCCTTCCTGCTTTCAGTTTAATTCTGCATCTTTCATAGTTAGTTGTAGATCAATCTGTTTCAGTTTTGCAGGTACCAGGAAAAAAGCAAAGCAAAAACAATCAAAAGAAAAAGAAAGTCTTTTCCATTTCATGCCTCATAGGAACCGAGATAGATCAGGCAAATTCCTACCAAACACCCCCACCACATCTCTGAGTCACCCTTCTCTCTTCTTTGGTGACAGTGACCCAGAGGAACCTATAGGTGAACATCCTGAGATATACAAAGATCCTATAGTAGAAGAAGAGTTAGAGAGCACTCCATCTGAAGCTATGGCTGACAATAGAAGAGAAGATGAGAGAATAGAAGGTGCCTTCCCCATCCGAGAGACCAATGGAGAGATGAAAATGAAGAACATTAGCCCCTCCGCCTCACCTCACTTCCATGGGCTGACTACTGAAGATCCAGATACCTTCCTGTTTGAGTTTGCTGTCCTTTGTAGAACCTATGACTATACTGAAGATGAGCAAAAGCTAAAACTTTTCCCTTCCACTCTTAAGGATGCAGCATTACGCTGGTTCATGGGCTTACCTGGGAATAGTATCACCACTTGGGCTCAGATGCAGCAAGCTTTCAATACTAAGTATCGGGATTACTGTAGGTCCAAGGAAACAAAGGGGGAAATCTTTCGGATGACCATGGGAAATGATGAGTCCTTAGAGGATTATGAGGAGAGGTTCCAACTAAGCTATAAGCGGGCCAGGTGCACACTTGACCCTGAATCCCTCAAGTTGGTCCTGCTCCGAGGAGTCCCTGAAGACCTCTTAGATACCCTTCACATGTTAGCTGGGGGGGACATTTACCAACTGCCTTATGAGGACATCAAGACTGTGTTTAGAAACCACTCCAGGGCAGCTCGGAAACGAGGTAGAGGAAACCTCCTCTCAACTAGTGTCCCTTTCTCCAAACATGAGCTTGCAAATCAATTAGAAGATCTTAAGAGTGAGGTGAGACAGACCATTGCCATGCAGCTTGACACATTCAGGATTCAGCAAAAGAAAGAAGAAGCTGAGAGAGCCTTGGCTGTCTTCTGCCCTAGGTGCACAAGGAGACACCCTGAGAACGAATGTCCATTGCATTCGGTTGAAGTATGTTTCGTTTGTGAGGAGGACCATCCCACAAATGAGTGTCCAACCTTACCTGGGTTTAAAGCCATGTACCAAGGGACAGAAGCTCCCTCAAAACTTCTCTATTACCTCAACCAAAGGAGGCCACAAGGATCTAGACCTTATTAGCAGGGGATGCAAGGGGCATCTCAAGCTTATTACAGCCCCAACCAATCGACTCCTATGCCTTCCTGGGGTCCCCCTGCTCATCCTTCATGGTCCATGCCTCCTCCATGGTCTTATCCACCTCAGTACCCCACTCAACCTACTTCTCATTCATATCACTCACATGCCCAGCCACAGCCTCAATGGAATGCACCTCAGTCGGGGTGGAGGCCCCTGTACAACACTCCTCCTGCCATCTTGCCTCCACCACCAGTTCAACCTCAGCCATTACCTCCTGCTCCTCCAAGGCAACCTCAAATGCCTGCTCAACCGAACCCAAACCCCAACAATAGACAGGCCCAGCAGGTATACAATGGGGAAACCTCATGCCCTACCTATGCTGTGGAGATCCAGGAGATCAATATTCGATCTGGAAAGACTCTACCAGATCGCCAACCTCCTCCCCCAGAGGATGAGGAAGATAAACATGAAAGTGAACCAAAGGCTATTCCACCCTTTCCTGAGAGACTAACAGCCACCACACAACCCAACACAGAGGAGGATGAGCTTCTGGGTGAGCTCAAGCAGTTGTGTGTAAAAATACCACTTCTCCAAGCCATCAAGGATGTGCCAATATACAACAAACTGGTCAAGGAGAAGTGTTTCAAACACCCAGGAAGACGGAAGAAATATGCTTCAACTATCAATGTCATAGGACAACTATCTGACCTTATGTTAGGACAAGTCATCTGCCCAAAGTACCTAGATCCTGGAAGTCCTGTAGTAGATGTCCACATCAATGGCACCATTATACCTCACACCTTGATTGATCTGGGGGCTGCCATTAATGTGATGACCAGGGATACCATGCTTAAACTCAATCTTCAGGGTTCCTTGAGGAAGACCTCGACAGTACTACAATTAGCAGATCGCTCCACCGTGACTCCCGAAGGGATTGTGGAGGATGTCTTGGTCTCTATTGACTCTTGGGAATACCCTGCAGACTTCCTGGTTCTGCAACCAAAGGCAAAGCTTACTGGATATCCTCTCATTTTGGGAAGGCCTTGGTTAGCTACTGCAGATGCTTACATAAGTTGTCGTGCAGGAAACATGACCATCAAAAATGGTCCCATGTCCAAGCAGCTAGTCCTATACCCTCCTACCCAACCTTCCTTAGAGCATGACTTGCCACTCTGGTTGGAAGAAGGAGAGGAAGACGAGGTGTACTCAGCACCTCTGTGCACCTTAGATACCACTAGAAGAGACCCCCCAACCGAGGATGACTTGATCGAGACCTTGATCCAGAATCCACCTTCCAGTGCACTACCCTTAGAGAAATTGGTGGAGGATGCCCAAGCTAGCACCTTAGTGGATCTTTGTACAACCAACCCTGTTACTCCCAGAGTCAAGAATGTGGAGTTCGGCCCTGAGAAAGCATTGAAGATCAGCTCCTCCCTATCTCCTTCCCAGGAAAAGGAGCTGTGTAGCCTGTTGGCCAACCACCTAGATGCTTTTGCTTGGAGCTATAAGGAAATGAAAGGAGTCCATCCTTCGGTCTGTACCCATCATATATACATCAAAGAGGATTGTAAACCGGTTAGGCAACCTCAGAGGAGAATGAATCCAGCCCTTAAGGACATTGTCAAGGAATAATTGCAAAAACTGTTGGATGCCGGGTTCATCTACCCCATCTCAGATAGTGAATGGGTGTCTCCTCTAGTGTTGGTTCCCAAGAAAAATGGGAAATGGAGAATCTGTGTGGACTACCAAGAACTGAACAAAGCTACCAAGAAAGACCATTTCCCTCTACCTTTCATAGATCAAGTGTTGGATGGACTGGCAGGAAAGAAGTTCTTCTCTTTCCTGGATGGGTTTAGCGGGTACAACCAAATCCAAATCAGCCCAGAAGACCAAGATAAGACCACCTTCACTTGTCCTTGGGGTACCTTTGCCTACCGAGTCCTTCCCTTTGGGCTATACAATGCTCCTGCTACCTTCCAGAGAGCTGTCTTGAGCATCTTCTCGGAGCTGGTCCATGATGCAGAAGAAATCTATATGGATGACTTTACTCCTTATGGGGCCAACTTCCAGGAAGCATTGTCTAACCTGGGAAAGGTCCTAACCAAATGCACCGAGATGAACTTGTCCCTTAGTCCTGAAAAATGTGAATTCCTAATGACTGAAGGGACCGTGCTAGGCCATACCATTTCTTGCCAAGGGTTGCAGGTGGATCCTAACAAAATTGCTCTCATCAAGAGGGTTCCACCTCCTCAAAAGGTAAGGGATGTCCGGAGTTTCTTAGGATTAGAAGGATACTACCGGAGATTCATTAAAGATTTCAGCAAGCTAGCCTCGCCATTGTTTGGTCTGTTGGCAAAAGATGTGGAGTTTAAATGGACTGACGATTGTCAGAGGGCTTTAAATGAATTGAAGGACAAGTTGGTATTAGCCCCAATCCTGAGAGGTCCAAACTGGGCCCTACCTTTCCACATCCACACTGATGCCTCAAACAAAGCCATAGGTGCAGCTTTAGGACAAGTTGAGCAAAAACTTCCATATGCCGTTTACTTTGTTAGCAAAAACTTGTCCAAAGCTGAGCTGAATTACATTGTAACCGAGAAAGAATTCTTGGTTGTGGTCCATGCACTGAACAAGTTCCGACATTATATTACTGGTTACTAGACCTTTGTACATACTGACCATGCTGCAATTAGATATTTAATGAATAAACCAGATGTGAATGCTCGTATTATTAGATGGTTACTTTTATTGCAGCAGTTTGATTTGACCATTGTTGACAAACTAGGTAGAGAAAATGTTGTCGCTGACTTTTTATCTAGATTGGATTTGTCTGCAGATGAGGATGGAACAGTGGATGACCAGATGCCCGATGAACATCTGTTTGCTATTTCAGTACTCTCTCCATGGTTTGCTGATATAGCAAACTATCTTGTTTCAGCACAGTTCCCTCCGCACCTATCTTCCAGAGAGAAGAGGAGAATCATCAGAAAAAGTGCCTCATTTACTTGGATCGGGGGCAATCTGTTCAAGCTTGGCTCCGATCAGATCTTAAGGCGTTGTGTAAGGGAGGAGGAAGTCTTTGATATCCTCCTCACTAGTCATGATGGGCCTTGTGGAGGAGATTTTGCAGCAAAGAGAACTGCCTTCAAAATCCTGCAGGTAGGCTACTATTGGCCCACACTTCATCAAGATGTCAGAAGATATGTCAGTCAGTGTGACCAATGCCAAAGAATGGGGAAACCGACCCAAAGGGATGAGATGCCTCTCCAACCTCAAGTGACTCTTGAGCCATTTGAGAAGTGGGGCATGGACTTTGTGGGCCCAATCAACCCCTCTTCGAGGAAAAGGTCTTACAACATTGTGTGTACTGACTATTTGACAAAGTGGGCAGAGACCAAAGCAATCAAAACAGCAACAGAAGAGAAGGTAGCCGAGTTCCTAAGAGAAAACATCTTCTATAAGTTTGGCTATCCAAGAGAGCTGGTCACCGATCAAGGGAGCCAGTTCACCTCCAACCTGGTTGAAGATCTACTAGCTCATCATAAGATCAAGCATAGGACTTCCACCCCTTATCACCCTCAAGCAAATGGGCAGGTGGAAGTCACCAGTAGAGCATTAGAAGGGATCTTGACTAAGGTGGTGAGCAGCAGCAGAAAGGACTGGGCAGATCGCCTGGTTGAAGCCACATGGGCTTACAACACCACTTGGAAGACCACCACCGGCTTCACACCATATGAGCTGGTCTATGGGAAGAAAACTTTGCTGTCCATTGAGTTTGAATACAACACTTTGAGGATGGCAGCTCAGCTGGACCTAGATCTCAGCCATGCACAACAAGAAAGGCTATTGCAGCTGAATGGCCTGGATGAGCACCGAATGCAGGCTCTCCTTCACTCAGAAGTGGTTCAACTTCAGAGAAAGGTGTGGCATGACCAACATCTCCATGACAAGCAATTTCAGTCGGGAGATTGGGCTTTGTTGTATGACTCCAGATACAAAGATTTCAAGGGGAAGCTGAGAACCAGATGGCTAGGACCATATGCAGTGGAAAAATGCCATGACAATGGATCTGTCCTTATTCGAACCATTGATGAGGAAGCCATTCCCATGCTTGTCAATGGGCATCGATTGAAGATCTACAGGAGACCTCTCTCAAGACAAGAGTTCATCAAAACTATGGAGAAATCTGTATTGGTCATAGAGAAGGGTTCTGCCTCTGCTTTTGGCATACCCTGAAGGACATAAAAATAAAAATTAAAAAAAATAAAAATAAATAAATAAATAATAATAAAGATCCTTGGGTGAAAACCTCTCTGAGGCGCCCAAGGCAGGTGGTAGGGGTGAAAACCTCATTGAGGCGCCCCTATTGTCTTTCGAAAAAAAAAGAAAAGGTTTGAAAAAGATCCTTGAGTGAAAACCTCTCTGAGGCGCTCAGGGCAGATGGCACGGGTGAAAACCTCTTTGAGGCGCCCGTGTTATCTTTCAAAAAAGAGAAAAGAAAAAAAAGAAAAAAACAATAAGCAAAATATGGTAAAATTGCATGCAGGTTGCAGATGTTCTATGGAGGAGAGGAAGCCCTTCAACTCAAAGCCAAGGGTCCTTATCTGCTGTCAAGAGACCTCACCAGCACCTCCTCCAAGGATACCCATGTTTTTTCAAGGTATGTGCAATTTTATCATGGTTTGAATCTTCTACAGGAAGATGCAGTCTTTCTACAGGAAGACGCAGATTTTCTACAGGAAAGTGCAAACTTTCTACAGGAAGCCCGAACTTTCTACAGGAAGCTCTGTGTTCTACAGCAAACTTCCTGTAGAAGTTTGGGACGGCCCAGAATTCATTTTAAAAGGAGATCTAGCGACTACGGATCGGTTTGGATGCATGCAAGCCTCTGTTGGCACCCTTGCACATTGCTGTTACCTTGCTCCACCATCCTTGTCGACATGCAACCAAGTTCCCTGCACCAACAAAGCAGATCGATGAGTTTTCACGGGAAAAGCCATTTTCAAAGATAAACAAGTGCTGAGATCTCATACCACAGGCATCGGAAGCTCCAGGAGCGTGATCGAAAGGCCAAATCCTCCGTCGTGCAGCATGCACCCAAGGAGGAAGAACTGTTACGAGACACCCCGCGGGAATCCTGTGACAGTTCAACCTGCTAGAGTGGATACCATTCACAGCACCGCCATCTGCAATGAAACGCAGGCGCATGCAACCAAAGCATCCACTCCATCGTCAGCAGCCTGTAACCATGAGCCTCCGGGTTTGTGTAAGTTTGCATGCAGCAGGTAGATCCACTCACCATCGTCCAAAAACTGGAAAAATCGTGTGCAGCCACGCAGGTAAGTGTCTCGACCCTTCCTTCCATCAAATCGCATGAATTTTACTTTGAATTGTTTGCACAGCGTAAAAGTGAATGGTTGAGCGGCTGTATGGCCAGTCGACTGGCCACGTCGGCTAGTTATGGTATAGTTGGATGTTTGGGTGGCGGCCACGACAAAGAGAATGACCAGCACGCACGTGAGAAAACTCCCGTCGGAAGCAATGAATTTAACAGGAAAAGGCGGCGGCAGATCTGTGGGAATGGATGCGGCAGCAAGTGAATACGCAGGCGAATGATGGATGATGTCGCCCAACGGTCCGGCGGGGACAGCTCATCCCCCGCGCCACGGATTGCGCCGATTCAAAATCTAATCAGCTAGATTATGCGCATGCATTTATCAACCACCACTTCAAACTCGAGTGGCTACTCTGATCTCCTCTGCACTTTGATACGCCGAGCTTTTGGCTACCAGAACGCTGGTGAAGCACACCTCAAGCGCAGACCAACTACAGTCCTGCCCGAAATTTGCGCACTGCTCCTACAGGAACACAGTTTCTACAGGAACGCAGTCTCTACAGGAACACAGTCTTCTATAGGGAAGCGGGTGCCTCACGAAAAAAGGTGGCCAGTTAAAGAGGTAACCCTGAACTCTTCATGTGACTGGTTAGTAAGAGTGGCAAGATCATCGTCCACAGTCTGGTCATAAAGATATCGGTGAAATTGTTGTTTGCTGTGCCTATACTGTCGTTCTACAGGATGTCAGTATAATTAGACTATGTCGAATTTTGTGGATTATGTACATGATCTGTCTCAATAGACCAAATCTCTTTCGCATTTGCCACCTTTAGTTAAAAAACCATGTTCATCATGCCGGGTGGGTTTATAAGATGGGAACCCATTGATTCAACCAAATTAAGGGAAAACCAGGCAGTGGTAGAGCTCTTCACACAAGCACAATGGATGTCTTTTTGTGATAAGCTGCAGGGTTACGATGATGAAGTGGCCGAAGAATTATTGCAGGCTCTGAGGCCGAAATCCCAGACACTGGCCACAGTGAACTTCAGAGGTCTAAGCCTCAAGCTCACCCCACAACATATCAGTCGGATCACAAAACTTCCTATGGGTTTGCCGTGGGATAAGGAAGAAAGAAAGCTGAGCCAGTAGGCAAAGAAAGAATTCTTTCCACCCGAGGAGGAATTCTCGGAGGACAAAAATGGGGTGCGAAGAACGAGTCTGTTGCCACCATGGAATGAAGTCAGTTTGCAAATCATGAAATATATCACTTGTGAAGGCCGTTTTAGCATCGTGTATGCTTATCACTTTCGGTTGCTCACTGAATTGAGGCACCGGATTGATCTTCCTATAGAACAAAAACTGAGCATCCCTTATTTCCTATTGTAGTCTCTAATGGAGTGTGCCACAAAGCTAAAAGAGGGCATACCAGATTAGATAGCCCACCATGGGTTGATCAAGCTTCTTGTGGAGGATGCGCTACATTCATATAAGGTTCCCCTCTCATGGGAATCCTTCCGGAATTTGACAAAAGATGGAGACATTAAAATGTTGATCGAAGAAACGGGTTCCTCCAGCAGTGAGGAACAAGAAGCAGTGGCCGAGGGACAGTGAGAAAAAGGCCAGAAGACCCCGACCACAGTACAGAAGAAGGAACAAAGGAAGAAGCATGAGGAAAAGGAGTACAAAGAAAAAGGTGGCACACCTATCTTGTCAGCAAGAGAAAAGAGGATGAAGAGCAGAATGGACAAAGCTGAGGTGGTCCACGTCAGCCCAAGTACCTCAACAACACCTGCAACCAAAGCAAAAAGAAAAACTCAGGCAGGTAAGCAAGCAAAGGTGGAGACACCTGTGTCTACAGGAAAGCAGAAACAGGTTCCTACAGGAAGCCCGAAAATAGAGACAAGGGCTTCTACAGGAAGCCCGAAATTGGAAAAAGGGGCTTCTACAGGAAGCCCGAAAATCATTGAGAAACAGGCTCCTACAGGAGGCCTGAAGACAGCGAAAGGGTCTTCTACAGGGAGCCCAAAGATTACCAAAGCAGGGGCTTCTACAGGAAGCCCGAGAGTGGCTAAAACCGGGTCTTCTACAGGAAGCCCAAAATCAGGAAAGAAAGGATCTCCTACAGGAGGCCCGGAAGTGGGCAAAGCAGGGTCTTCTACAAGAAGCCCGAAATCTGAAAAGGAGGGGTCCTCTACAAGGAGCTCTGAGAGAGCAAAATGCAAGAAAGAGAAAGCTGGTATTCTCGAAAAGGAGGCAGTAGCGGCGCTGGGCGCCCTTAGTACACCTCCAAAGCCAAAGGAGAAAAAAGAGAGGGAAACCCCTCTACCATCTGAAGCGAGGAGAAGTAAGAGGATAAACACGGGCAAGCCACAGCCTCCACCCAGCAGCCAAACCACTTTAGGGGATGTCCCTACTTCACCCAGTGCAAGAACCCCCTCTAAAACATCAGCCACCCCCGAGAGGGGAAGCCCAAAAATAACTTCCTCGACACGAAAAATAGGCCAATCGCCTTCCGAAGCCCGGCTCAAGGAAATGGAAAAGGGGGAAGAAGCGCCACCCTCGTCACCACCAGGGGCAGAAAAGGCAGGGCTACCAAAAGCAAGAAAGGGAGAGCATGCTCCGGGCTCTAGTTCTCAGCCAAAGACGAGGAGCCAGAGCAAAGTTGCTCAAGGATGAGCAAATAGTTTAGCTGGGGGGTGATGATGAGCCCCAATTTTTGGTACAATTTTGGCTCATTTGGCCTACTTGCTTTGCTCAAACCATTCATTTTTTATTGCTTATGCATTCATTTCTTGGTTTATTCGTGTTGTTTGTAGGAAGAAGGGTAGGCATTCTATCTACGTGACTAATACATGATGATTTCAGGTTTTTGGCATTAAAAGGGAGCAAAGACCACGAGAAAGGAGACAAGGAGACAGTAAGGTGGCACTACTGGTTTTTAGGAGAGGATGTCCACAGTCTTGGGGACCTTCCTCGTGATTCCCACCATAGCTCCGAGCTCCAACCAATCTCCCCACCGAGCTTAGAGGCAGCCAACCGTTCTACAGGAACAGCAGTTACAACCGTTCTATAGGATCAACAGTTTAACCTTCAGTTGGACAGCCGAGCTCCACAAATCAAGGAAACCTGTTGGATTATCGTTTTGCATAAATATTGAGGCCGTAGCCTTTGATAGAGGCTTTTTGAACTTTTGCATTACTCTTGTAATTTCGAAGTACGAGCTACAGCTCGGTGTTGGTTCTTTTTGTAAGCCAGTTTTGGCATGACATCAGATTTTTGGTTATGAATAAAAGCAGGCAGATTTTGATCTCATTCTGAGTTTCTAAGGGAGCTATAGCTCTCAGGTTAGGGCCCAACCTAAGAGCAATAGATCTCCTCAGTGTTGTAATGTTATTTGCCTTTCGTTCCAGCACTTCCTTTCTTTACTTTGATATGCAATTCGAATTTACAGTCTGCTGATTTAGTTTTTATGAGATTGAATAGGATTAGTTTATGGTGAATTTGCTTCCAGTTGCTTAGGTTAGAAGAGGATAGTTATAATCCATTGGAGCTCCAGAAAAATGTTGTTAGAGATCACTGCCATCTCTGCTTAGGGATTGGGGTGCAGTCCATATCAACCACCAAAAAGAGAAACGCAGTTCTTTTCACGTCCATGCAAGCTGCAACAGTTACTTTAGTCATAGATCCATCCATGCACTTTGGTCTCGATCATTACTTCTCCATCCCACTTCCATGCACGAGTTTCTTTCACAAATTGCACTGCTGTTCATTGGTTCAAAATAGCACAGTTAACATAGGTTAAAGAGTTCTCGTTTTTGGTGACATTCATAGACAATTTGTTTCATCTACACTGCTCCACACATTCCATTACCTTCCTCTTCTTTTTCAACCACACCTGAAGCCACTCAACCGACCTCTGTTCAGCTCGTTTACCTTCCAGCTCTTCCATTACTCACATAGCTCCATTTACTTAACCTTTCGTTGATCCCATCCTTCCAGCCATCAACCCACTGCATGCACTCTTTCTCCATCGGACTTCTCTGCTCCGATCCATCACCAGTTCCATCTCCATCTCACCTATCCTCCCACACCACTCCATCACCTCACCATCTCCCAAAACTCCCACGATCGAACATCCTGTAGAATTGCACAGACTTCCTGTAGAACCCCTGAGTTTCCTGTAGGATCCCCTGCAGACTTCTTGTAGAAGCCTGCAAACTCGGTTGCTGAGCATCCGAACGTGGTAGACTTCTGTGGACTGATGCTAGAGACCCTCTGGGACCTCCCCTAGCCATCCTGACCTTGCCCATGCTTTCCTTCCATTTGAACCGCTCCTGCACAGTCAAACCCTAATCAAAAGCACCGTCACAATAAATCCAACCACTTAATGAAAAAATACAAAAACATGTCTTTTCAGATGCAAGTAGCTTAGATTCATGTATTTCAGCTCACTGCAAGTAATGGCATCATTGGTAGAAGTTTCATTCACAGTTTTGCATTGTAAGGGCCTAGCTAGTCAAATTAGGGTTTACTAGGGTTTTCATGCTTTGTTGGCTTTCAGTTTCTTGCTGCAAATAGATCAGCCTCCTTGGAGTTAGCTTTCATCCCTCACTCATAAAGCTTCTTCTGTGAGCATATAGAAGTTGGCTTGAGCCCTAGCGGACTTGTGCCAGCTGACCAAGTGACAGCTGCGACAAGAGCTAGTACTTGTGCATACAACACCATCGCTTCCAAGTTTGTACGAACTACCGGGTTGATAAAATTGGAGATATGAAGCTCCAGGAGTTGTAACATTATTGCTACAATACTGGAGCCCACCAATCCCCGCGCCCTACCCCGCGCCCCCCCCCCAACCCCCCCACCTTTTGCCCCTACCCCTACCCCCACCCCCCCCAAATCCCTACTCACCCACTTGGCCCTGACCCCTACCCCCCCACAACACTACCCCCTAACCCCCCCGCCCCCACCCTTACCCAGTCCCCCCCCCAACCCTCCCCCTCCCCCCCACCCACCCCCCCCCTCCCCACCCCCCCACCACTTACCCCCCCCCATCCCCCCCCCCCCCCTACCGCCCCCCCCCCCCTACACCTATCCCTACACTTACCCACCCCCCCCCCCCACCCCCTAACCTTACCCTTCCCACCCCCCCCCCCCCCCCCCATCCCCCCTATACCCCTACCCTACCCGCCCCCTACCGCGCCCTACCTTCCCCCTACCCTCCCCCCCCCCCCCCCCTAACCCTACCCCCCCCCCTACCCTGCGCCCACTCCCACTCCCCTACCCGCGCCTACCCCCCCCATTCCCCCCCCCCCCCCCCCCCGCCCCTCCCCACCCCGCACTCCTTGCCCCTACCTGGCCCACCCCTCCCCCTCCCCACCCCTCCCTCCCCGGCCCCTCCGCCACCCCTCCCACCCCTCCCCCTCCCCCGACCCTCCCCGGCCCTCTGCCCACCCCGCCGACCCCTCCCCTCCCCGCCCCTCCGGCCCCTCCGCCCCACTCCCACCTCCCCCTTGTTGTTGGGAAAAGTATCCAATACGGAATGACCCTATCCCACTCTAAGGGTGATAGTTCCTTAGCAACAATCAAAGCAAAGCTATCTAAGATTACTTCTTTATGAGATGTAAAAGAGGGGAGAAAGAGATCCACTAACCAATGTCTTTCGCTAATGGTTGATCCAATCTTCTCTCTTTGCTGCTTGCCCCCAGCTCCTTGCTCTTTTCTGGCCCAGCTACACCAAGATCCTACAAAATGGCAAGAGAGGGAAACTACAAGAAGCATACATTCATAATTGATTCAAGGATTAGAATAAAATCAAATACACAAGTATAACAATACACCATTGAGACACATGCATATAGAAGAACCTCAAATGCTTTCTTAATGGAAGAAGTAAGGTTCAGGAAGTGATACAACCATAAGAGGCCCAATCCAGCATCACTTTCCCAGCAGAAAGAAATCTCCTCTTCACCTCCTTCAAAGCAAATCACCCAATAGTTCTAAACTCAAACCAACAACAATTCTTTACATTCACAAGATTCCAGCCCCTGGATCTCATGGGAGAGAGATCAATATATAGGAGTTTGGAGAGAGGATGAGTCAGCCTGAGATGTGACTAGTGTCCTCTCCCACTCCAGTTCTTCTTCAGTTCTTGAGTCCACTTGGAGGTTCTTGCTGCCACTTGGAGATCTAGAACCTCTTACTCATCACCAGTCGAATTCCTTGATCCAAGTGTCATTTTGGAAGCTTCCTGGGCATTGACTCATTGAGGAATGAGACTTCCACATGTCAAAACTCACTCAGCGCAGGTAGCCTTTGTTGGAGTTGACATTCAACGCAGGTGGTCCATGGAGCAGTTGACATTCAGCGCAGATGCTCAGTGGAGCAGTTGACATGATCCAAAATTGCCTTGTTTTTGAGTAATTTTCAGTGGAGAACTTATTTGGATTGCTGTGGTTTGCTGACCTTGTTCCCCTAGGGGTAGGAACAACATGTTTAGGGACTTTGGATCCCTTAGATTATGGACATTTCATGCTTCATGCTGTAAGGCACAAAAATGTCTATAACAGTTGCCCCCTAAAGTATGAGGTCGTTTATCAGGTGAAATGCTTTATCAGGAGGATCCGAAGTTAATTCAATCGCTGGGAGGTGACCTGTAATAAGATACAATACAATAAATTATTTTTCATATTGCTTTCATGATCTAGCTGAGGCGGGCATTCCCATGCTCAGCTTTATAAATACATTTTTCGGTACATAGAACAGACAATCGTTTGATGGTAGACTGATAATTCTCTGTTGAAATTATCATCCTTTGAGTAGGATGATCATCTGCTGCACATGTCAATGTTTTTATTTCCTGAATATATATCGCAGCCCGGATGGATGAAACTAGATCCAGGGTCTTCAAACTCGTCCGATCATCACTCTAAGTACAAGTCGATCCATGTGAGAATTTCTTGGAGTCGAACATGGAAAGACATCGCTTGATTACCAGTCAATGATGTAAACTGTTAACAAGCGCGAGAGGAATCACCGATAATGATGATGACCCTCAAGGTACGGCAGTAAAATCCACGTGGTGTGAATAAAGGACTTGGCGTCGAACACCACGCAAAATCTTTCGGTCGAAGGTCATTGATGTATACCTGTCGCCGGAAGTGAGAAACTTGCCATTGAGGCATGCAAGCTTCAAAGTACTGAGGGGGTTGTTCCTAGATCAACTTCTTGGATAATGAGCTAAAGTCGACAAGAAGCGATCCGTCAAAGGAGGGCCTTAATGAATCCCACATCAGTGACACGGAATGGAGCTAATGATTGTGATGAAGGTGAAAACGATCTGTGAAATATGATTCAGGGTGGCGGTCATGAAAGGATGAAAGATGATGTATGGTAGTGGATGGGACACGGTTGACTCTTTCTGAACAACATCTCTTGAACATATAACGACACTGATGCGATGGATCGGTAGCATTACCCCAAATGTGGATGGTTTGGCGAGACCATGGTGATGAGACCGGTGAATGAAGCAACCCAACCCGATGTGGTACGGAGGAAAAGTGTCATGTTCAAGAGCGACTTGCTACCATTAAAGCTTTGAGGTTCTCCCAATTTTTCCCCAGTCATTTCTGACCAGTACCTCTTTATTTTTGTCAAGCTTGAGGAGGATAACATATGCTTGTTCTATAACCTGCCCTTCGGGCAAGCCCATCGCTATATTTTAACGAGCCTAGCGATAGGGAAACTCGTTCTCGTCTAAAGACAAGTTTGTCGCTATTTAATGCATTTTAACGAGTCTAGCGACAAAGACAACTCGGTCCTTTTCATTTTTAGAGAGTCTGAAAAGGTACGTAAAGTTAACTCCAAAGGTCCTTTTTCGTCATCTAATCCCTTAAGTCCGAAAAAGTATAAAACAATACAGAAGGGATGAATGTTCGATAGTTTTATCGAGCCAAACCAGACAAGCGCTTGATCTTTTTGTGCAATAATCCCTCAGGTCCAAAAAGATTAAAATCTAGAGGAGGGATAGCTCTTCCGGTCATTTTAACGAGCTGGAAGGCCAAAACTCGGCAAACTTTTCATATTTTACGAGCCAGAAGAAAAGAGCTCAAAGAAGACTCGTATTTTGAGGAACGAGTGATAAACAGGGATAGCAGCAGATTCCAGGTACAGGTTGGAATTTTCCAATCACGACAGTGTCACAAGGATGGCTAGGTGAAATCACTCTTCGCAGCTGTTCCTCAAAATAGGTAAACAATCAAGTGGAGGTGAATGATCGGCCAAATGAAAAGTGGAGGTGACGGTGCAAACACGACCAAGGCTTTTATGGCTGATGAATTTACGGTCTCAAATGATTATTTGCCGGTACTAGGTTCATTTTTTAAAGAGCTTGAATGCGCCAAAACACTGCTCAATCTTATGTTTATTTTTTAACGAGCATAAATTCCGCGGTAAAACTGCTTGAAATACCAGTCATATGATAAGAGTGTCTCATTGGAGATCGCTATTTTTTATGGAGCTTCATCTCACCATGCTTTGCTCCGCATCCTTTCTTTATGCAAGCTCGGAAACGACTAATCCTACGAGTTTAAAGGGTTAGACCTACAGGTTTAAAGGGAAGGACCTAAAAATTTAAAAAATAAAGAGTCACCCCTTGCAAGCACTCCAAAAGGTTTGCATGCCCCCAGGTATAAAATACAATTTCAAGGTTGCCCCTCCTCCTTCTCACCTCTGTTTTTCTTTGGGTGTTCACAGCTACTTGTCATCTTGCTAGTCCAGTTTTAATGATACTTGTCTTCTCGTTAATTTTAACGGGTCTATACGGTACTTGTCTTCTCGTTAGCCCAACTTTTAATAGATTTTTCGCAAGGTCGCAAGAGAACAGCTACTTGCGACAAGAGAGTAGCTACTTGCGACAAGAGAAGAACACTACTCAAAGACAAAACATTTGTGTTACAGAGGGAGGCTTACCTCTTTCTGGTTACCCAAAGATTGTCTCGTTAGCAGATTAAACAAAACATTTCCTCGGCAATGCCTACCAAAATAGACAAAGGTGAATGACCCTGTTCCGTCAAACACATAACTTTGACAAAAGAATCTTATTCCAGAACAACCCCTCTTCCTAGACGGACGGGGTACGGACTAGTCATATTCTCCCGCGGAAACCTACCCTATACCTGAGGTTTTCTCTGCCCGAAGCAGACCAGGACGCATGCCCCCTGGGTTCCAGTCCCATCTTTCCGAATCACTCACACTCATCAGGAAGAAGGACTGGGGGTGGAGACATTTCTTGATTGAATAGACCATTCAGGGTTGGTATGTGACTATTTGCGATGCGTGATCCCGGAAATGAAAGTTGGTCTACGAGCTTGACCATTCTTCCTTCGTGTGGAAAACACATTACTCTAAAGAGTGAGGAGACTATTGCTCCCATGCAATATATATAGTCTCGTCCAAGGAGTAGGTTATAATCCAAGGGTCCTTGAACGACCATCACGTTCATTTGAACGCCCTTCCCTTTCAATGTAATGGGCACATTGGGGAGGATCCCTAATGGTCGACTGGTTCCTTTATCGAAACCCGGGAGATTTCTTATCTCAGGCAAAAGCACCGGGGAACCCAGTGCTTTCCAAGCAACAGAGGAAAGGATACTCACAGACGCCCCTTCATCAATGATAGTGCCAACCATTACCATTGTGTATATTTGGACTATGATTCTGAATGGTATACTGGCTGGCAACCGGGGTCTGCCTAGTTGGTTGCAATCAAAGGACACAACCAGGTTGCTTGGTGGTGGGACCGAATACACGACCGGATATGACCCTGACGATGTTCCTTCCTGCGATAAAGGAATGGGCGCATTGCCCTGATGCTCGTCAGAGTCTGTGTTGATGAAAAGAATCTGGATGGTGCCATCCTTATTCTCTTCAGTGAGGGTGTCATTTGAAGATGAATCTTCAGTGACGGTGTCATTTGAAGATGAAACTTCTGAAGGGAGAATCGGGTCAACTGCCGTTTCGACCTTTGGACTTTCGTCCAGTCTGAATTCAGTAGGTTCATTTTCAATGAATGACGCTTCAGCTGACCACTTGAGCAGGCCAGCTGTATTCTCAACCAATGAAGGACTTGGCACGAGTTTTCTGTATCCAGGAGGAAGTCTCAACGGTGAAACCAGACGATCTTCCAAAACTCTCTTCGCTTCGTCTAAGAAGGGACAACGGTGGATGGCGTGATCGCCTTCACACAGTCTGCAGGGGGATCTTGCTCCCCCTCTTTGTCTTGAACCTTCACTTTCGCTGGTTGACGGTAAGCATTCAACATGGCTATCAGAGGTTGATGCTCTCGAACTGTGCAAACGAGGGGACCAGTCCCTTAGTATCCGGGGAATACAGGGACAATCTCTATGGAAGTGGTCTCCTCTACATATGACACATGGCGATTTAGGCCCAGTCTGTGCTGTGTGTGGATTTTTGTCAGATGTCTTTTGCTTGCCCCTAGTCGCCTTAGGCTCCTTCTTCTTCTTCTCTCTCTTCTTCTTCTCCTTCTTCTCCATGGGAGCTTAGCTTTTGCCGGCTCTACCTTGCGAAGATGAAGGATTGGAGGAAGAGTTATAGGAAGTAGAAGGCTGGTGGGCAGCTCTAGACTGATCTAACTATTGACTCGACTGTTCAGGAACCATGGTGTTCTGAACTACATTGGTTGAGAATAGCCAGATTGGCAGGCCAATTGTCAGTCCTGGAAGCGACAATGTGGCCATGTGGGGCGCACCAACTTCTCCCCAAGAGGAGAAAGGACTAGGATTTCCATCATGGGGAATTCCTTGGTTGGTGTGTTCCATGTTCTCAACCTACAGATCAACGCAGGAATAGGAGGTGATTATGTTCCGTTTTAAAATAAATTTTATAACGACGCTTTAGAAACAACTGGCTTTTTCACTTTTTAAGAGTCGAGAAAAAGCTAAAGGTGACTCTAGTCTCCTTCGATGTTTTAACGAGCCCGAAGTGACAAATGCTCGGATGGACTTTTTCAGTTATAGAGTTTGAAAAAGGCCAAAAGAAACTACTCTGGAGTTCTAGGCAGAGGGTGTGCCAAACTTTTCGCAAAACCACAGAATACGTTTTACGGTACGGGTGGTCGATCTTCGTGAATGCTGTGTTCACTGCATTGCGATCAGTAGGGTGGCCGACATGGCTTCCTATGGATAAAGGCTTTGTTCCTATAGGGGTCTCCCAATATATACGCGACGGTACGTGGGAGCACAAGTCCGTATTGATACTTATCGCTTCACCGTGGAGGAATCACCCAACCACTCAACGCTAAGATATCACGTTTAACGACACCGGAACACGTCTCTAGCTTAGACCTCTATGTGTTTGCGTTATGTTTCAAAGCGTTGTTATGTAAATTCAATTTATTTTAGGTTGATCTTGTTTAGCAGTTTGCCTTTATGGATCACCACGAGATGTATGGTACAACTCCTAAATGCAGTCTAAAGATGAGAAGCAAGCTTTTTCAATCTTTTCAACTTATGAAAATCTTAACTACTGAGGGAAAAGAAAGACATCATCTTTTCACACAGATCATAGAGCACACATTAATGCACTTTTTCCTAAATCAACATGCAAGCTATCAAAATGCACATGCACAATGCAGGTATTTCTTTTCTCTTTCTTAATGTTGATGTACTACAAAAAGAAAGCTGTTGTATAACTTTGAATTCAATTTCAAGTGAAAGCAAACAAGCTTTTGTCCAAAATCAAAAGACACCTTAAGATTTACTTGTTTCAACACTAGAAATACATAAATTCAAACCATATGACGAAAGCAAAAGCTCAATCAGCTATGAACAACAAACAAACTAACTCTTAAGATCAGAACGACACTTATCACAGGTCTAGATCTAAGAGGCCACAGCAAGACTAGTTCACTTTCGTTATGGGAAACTGAAAATGATGTAAGAAATACACAAAGAAAAAATACAGTTTCTTTATACAACTGAGGCAGAATAGTGGCAAAGAAAGGTGGTTTCAGATAGGTACATTGACTGATAACAGGCTGCAAAAACAGGGATGAAAACAGGGCAACAGAAAGCAGAGAACCCCAGTTGCACAAGGCCACACTGGTTCAGCGCAGGTAGAACACTGTCAGTTTGACATTCAGCGCAGGTAGCCCCTTCGGGACCTGCGTTGAAATGCAAACTACCTTCATAGTGCCTGCAATGAAGAGAGAAACTCTCGTTTCTCTTGGTTTCCGGGTCACAGATTGCTCAAAAATCAACAGTTTTTGGCCAAATCAAAGCTACCAATCAAGTACACACTAAAGGATGATTCAAAGGAGGATGAAAAGCTATCACTAAGAGCTGTTCAGAGTCCTTGTGGATCAGCTCTTCAAATCATAAACATGCCCAGAAACTGAGCTAGAGTAACTGCCATCTACTTTGCATTTGAAAGATCCAAATGCAGTTCGATTTGGTACTCCCTGTGTTTAGGAAATGAATAGAAAAAAACACAAACAACCAACAAGATACGATCCCCAGCGGAGTCGCCAATTTGTTGTTGGGAAAAGTATCCAATACGGAATGACCCTATCCCACTCTAAGGGTGATAGTTCCTTAGCAACAATCAAAGCAAAGCTTTCTAAGATTACTTCTTTATGAGATGTAAAAGAGGGGAGAAAGAGATCCACTAACCGATGTCTTTCGCTAATGGTTGATCCAATCTTCTCTCTTTGCTGCTTGCCCCCAGCTCCTTGCTCTTTTACTGGCCCAGCTACACCAAGATCCTACAAAATGGCAAGAGAGGGAAACTACAAGAAGCATACATTCATAATTGATTCAAGGATTAGAATAAATCAAATACACAAGTATAACAATACACCATTGAGACACATGCATATAGAAGAACCTCAAATGCTTTATTAATGGAAGAAGTAAGGTTCAGGAAGTGATACAACCATAAGAGGCCCAATCTAGCATCACTTTCCCAACAGAAAGAAATCTCCTCTTCACCTCCTTCAAAGCAAATCACCCAATAGTTCTAAACTCAAACCAACATCAATTCTTTACATTCACAAGATTCCAGCCCCTGGATCTCATGGGAGAGAGATCCATATATAGGAGTTTGGAGAGAGGATGAGTCAGCCTGAGATGTGACTAGTGTCCTCTCCCACTCCAGTTCTTCTTTAGTTCTTGAGTCCACTTGGAGGTTCTTGCTGCCACTTGGAGATCTAGAACCTCTTACTCATCACCAGTCCAATTCCTTGATCCAAGTGTCATTTTGGAAGCTTCCTGGGCATTGACTCATTGAGGAATGAGACTTCCACATGTCAAAACTCGCTCAGCGTAGGTAGCCTTTGTTGGAGTTGACATTCAATGCAGGTGGTCCATGGAGCAGTTGACATTCAGCGCAGATGCTCAGTGGAGCAGTTGACATGATCCAAAATTGCCTTGTTTTTGAGTAATTTTCAGTGGAGAACTTATTTGGATTGCTGTGGTTTGCTGACCTTATTCCCCTAGGGGTAGGAACAACATGTTTAGGGACTTTGGATCCCTTAGATTATGGACGTTTCATGCTTCATGCTGTAAGGCACAAAAATGTCTATAACACCCCTCCCCCGCCCCCTCCCCGACCCCTTCGCCCACCCCGCCCAACGCTCCCCCTCCCTCGCCCCCTCCCCGCCCACCCCTCCCCCTCCCGGACCCCTCGACCCACCCTGCCCTCCCCCCGGCCCCTCCGCCCGCGCAGTGCCACCCCCGGGCCGCCCCGCAGTCCCGGAATCGACCCGCCGCCGGTCGGGCGGGGCGGGGCGGCCCGGGGGTGGCGCTGCGTGGGCGGAGGGGGCTCGCGAGGGGGCGGGGTGGGCGGAGGGGCCGGGGAGGGGGCGGGGGAGGGGGAGGGGTGGGCGGGGTGGGCGGAGGGGCCAGTGAGGGGCTGGGGTGGGCGGAGGGGCCGGAGAGGGGGCGGGGGAGGGGGAGGGGTGGGCGAGGTGGGCGGAAGGGCCGGGGAGGGGGCGGGAGAGGGGTGGGAGGGGCCGGGAGGGGGAGGGGTGGGCGGGGGAGGGGGAGGGGTGGGCGCGGTGGGGATGGGGCGGGAGGGAATGGTGGGGGTAGGGGGGATGGGGGGGGGGGGGGGGGAGGGCACGGGTAGGGGGGTAGGGGGATGGGGGGGCGGGGGAGGGTAGGGCGCGGGTAGGGAGTAAGGGTAGGGGGTAGGGGGGGGGGATGGGTAAGGGTAAGAACGGGGGGGGGTAGGGCGCGGGTAGGGTGTAGGGGTGGGGATGGGTAAGGGTAGGGGGTGGGGGGGGTAAGGGTAGGGTGTAGGGGTGGGGATGGGTAAGGGTAAGGGTAGGGGGATGGGGGGGGGTAGGGCATGGTTAAGGTGTAGGGGTAGGGGCAGAAGAAGGGGGGGGGGGTGGGGGTGGGGGCAGGGGCAGGAGGGGTGGGGGTGGGTGTAGTGGGGGGGGGATTGAGGGGGGGGGCGGGGTGGGGGCAGGAGGGGGGGGTGTGGGCGGACGCGGGGGGGATGGGGGATAGCGTGGGGTGCGGTGGCCAGAGGCGTCAAAGTTAGGGTGTGGGGGGGTGTGCGGGTGGCGAGGGAAGGGGGTGGAGGAGAGGGGGCACGGGGAAGGAAATAGAGGGGGAAGGAGTTAGGGGGTGGGGCCCATGGGGCCGGCGTTAAGGAAGGGAGGGAGGAGTTGAGATTGGAGGGGAATGGGAGTTAGGGGGTGGGCTTATGGGGAGGAGATTTGTGGGGTAGGGAAGGAAGAGTTGGGGAAAGGGTGCATGGGTGGGTGAGTTGGGGGTGGCAAGGGCTGGCGCATGGGTAGGGTAGAAGGGGGAAGAGGGCATGGGTGAATGGGAAGGATCGGTAATGGGTTGGGGGAAGGGGGCACGACGATGGCCTACCCACGGTTATTGGGTGATTGAGTTTGATTGGGCCCACCATGCTCACGATTGACATAATTGTTATTTTGGCTTGGAAAAATTATTAATTTAAAAAAAAAAATCTTCTTCGTTAAATTAATTTAATATGAAAATTTTGAAAAAAAATTGAACTTACCTTTCAATTGCGATAATTCTTCGTTGAATATGTTGTTGATAGCAATATAGCTGCTCCACAAATTCACAAGTCTTTCAACGAACTTCAGAAAACCTGGATGTGAGGTAAGTAATAGTGATAACGAAATTTAATATATAAGTGAAATTACGAAGATGTTTTTCTGTACGATTAATGTGGGATAATTTGTTTTAAATTATTATAGAGCGAATATTGTAGAGTTATTTTACAATGGATTGAATGTGGGATTAATTTGTTTTAGAATATATTATAAAAATTAAAAAAAAAAAATTAGTTGTTTAGTAACTATTATATACTTTAACTATTAGATAAATTAATATAGAAGTTGTAGTTTACAATTTGAATTTCAGTGATTGATTTCATAAAAAAAATTAGTTTACGTTTTTCAATGAATTGTAGAATAAAATAATAAAGGTAAATAAATCTAACAAACTTTTGGAGGGAAATATTTTCGCGAAAATTTTTGGAGGGAAATATTTTCGCGAAAATTTTTGGAGGGAAATATTTTCGCGAAAATTTTTGGAGGGAATAATTTTGGAGGGAATATTTCATTCTTTAAGCTATATAATATTCTTAGGAGACTCCATTTGTATCATTCAACATCTTCTATTTGAAAGGGATGGATTGTTCTGATGGTGAAGTTTCGATTTATACACCATCAACATCTTCATCGCGTAACAACTCTATTCATATTGATGAATATAGCAGGAATTCTTCCACTATGAATAGAAAGTCAATTCTTCCACTTAGTCCTGATTCTAAAGACTACGAGAGCAGCACTGATGAAAGAGGGGATGGAGAATTTCAAATTAATAAAGAGTCACAGATTCCACTTAGTCCAAATTCTAAGGACTATGAAAGCAGCGGTGATGAAGAGCATGATGGTGAAGTTCAAAAGAATGGAGTGTCACGATGTCCACTTAGTCCTAATTCTGAGGACTATGAGAGTAGCAGTTTTGAAGAGTGTGATGGTGAAGTTCAAAAGAATGGAGGGTCACGGTGTCCACTTAGTCATAATTCTGAAGACTATGAGAGCAGCAGTTTTGACGTGCATGATGGCGAATTTCAAAATAATGGAGTGTCACGATGTCCACTTAGTCCTAATTCTAAGGACTATGAGAGCAGTAGTGATGAAAAGTGTGATAATGAATTTCAAAAAAATGGAGTGTCAAAGTGTCCACTTAGTCCTAATTCTAAGGACTATGAGAGCAACAGTGATGATGAGTGTGATAATGAATTTCAAAAGAATGGAGTGTCAAAGTGTCCACTTAGTCCTAATTCTAAGGACTATGAGAGCAGCAGTGATAAAGAGCATGATGATGAATTTCAAAAGTATGGAGTGTCACAGTGTCCAGTTAGTCCTAATTCTAAGGACTATGAGAGCACCGGTGATGAAGCGCGGGATGATGATTTTCAAAAGATTGGAGTATCACAATGTCCTCTTAGTCCTGATTCTAAGGACTATGAGAGCAGTAGTGATGAAGCGCGGGATGATGATTTTCAAAAGATTGGAGTATCAAAATGTCCTCTTAGTCCTGATTCTAAGGACTATGAGAGCAGCAGTGATGAAGCGCGGGATGATGATTTTCAAAAGATTGGAGTATCACAATGTCCTCTTAGTCCTGATTCTAAGGACTATGAGAGAAGCAGTGATGAAGAACAGGATGATGTAGTTAGTCCTAATTCTAATCAGTATAAAGGTAGCAGTGACAAAGGACAGGATGTAGCATCTTCAATAAGTAAACAGCCACATTTTCAACGTAGTCCTAATTCTATGGACTATGAGAGTAGCACTGACAATGTACATGAGGAAGAATATCCATTAAACATCGAGTCAGATTTTCCATTTAGTCTGAATTCTAAGGACTATGACAGTAGCACTGAAGAAGGGAAGATGAAGGGTATCCTCTCAATCAAAATTTGAAAATCAGAGCTGATCATAGTGTGGATAACATTCCTCTTAATGATGATGAAAATCCTTATAAAAATGATGATCCAATGATGGAGATGTTGCCAAGAAATATTGTATCGAGGAGTAGGAGCAGACCTTTTCGTATCAATGCAGCCTATTCTAGTTATACAAGGGGTAGAGCAGAATATCTGACGAGAAGAAGTTCTATCAGCGCTCTCATTTCAAGTGAATGTTGCCAAAAAAATTGCTTGAAACGTATGGATTTCACATTTGAATGAGAAAGCAGGAAGAGATATTTGTCAATGAATAAAAGCATGAAAAACTCATATTTAGTTGGCTGCATGCAATCTACATTGTCAGGTTATGATTATCATATTAGGAATTTATTATTGTGTAGAAAAGCTTTCAAAATGTTTCATTCAATTGGGAATTTTCGTCTCTCGAGAATTCAAGAAAATTTGGAAAAGGGTCCCACATTTTATTCAGAAGTACGTTATAAAAGACAGTTTGGGCCATTATCAAATACTGCAATGTCATGGATGAAAGATTTCTTTTCAAAGCATGGAGAGTGTATGCCAAATAGAGAGACAATACATATTCCAGATAATTTTTCAAGACGAGAAATCTACAACTTATACAAAGAATATGCAGAAAGTGCTGAGGGACAGGGCCAATTTATTACATATCAATATTTTGTGAAGATATGGAAGAAAGAATTCAATAATGTTCGTATTCCAAAGAAGACAAGGATGGGGATTTGCAGTACATGTGCTTCTCTTAAATCAAAAAGGGACAAATGTGAAGGCTTAGAAAGAGGTAAGTGTTCATAACTTTTACTTTTAAAATTGTATAGTCATCAACTATGAAAACATATTTCTTAATGAATTTTTTTTATGTTGTGTAGATTTAATTGTCAAAGAACTTCAGGAGCATCGCGAACAACAAACAAATGAAAGGAAGAAGTTGTACAAGCATCGAAAGAAGTGTTATGATAATCCAAATAAATATTTGGGTTTGATAATTGATGGTATGGACCAGAAGAAAACACTTTTACCACATTTTGTTCGCACACCCAAAAATCTACAAGAGGAAAATTTTATTCAGTTTCACTTGGTCGGTTTTATGGTCTTCAATGGGAAAATGTTGCCAAGGGTGTACTTCATAGCTCCAAATATTCATAATGATGCAAATCTGACCATAACCATAATTCATGATGTGATTTCTCATTGGTCTAGTAATCTTCTTGAAGTTTTGTATCTACAATTGGACAACACTTGCCGTGAAAACAAAAATCAGGTTGTTTTTGGGTATCTGAACATGCTTGTTGAATTGAGAATTTTTCAAAAGGTAAAGGTTGGTTTCCTTCTTGTTGGGCACACTCATGACCATATTGAGCAGATGTTCAGTCGTTTTTCAGTCACATTGAGGAGGAAGGAAGTTGGGAGCTTGCCATCACTAATTGAATGTATTAAGAAATCATACATGCCAGAGCCTGCTTTTGAAGTGTTGGAAGAAACTGTTGACATGCGAAGGTTTATTCTAGGATCATATGGTGAGGGGAAATGCATTGAACAACTTAATGATATTAGCTTCCAACATCAATTTCGTATAAAAAAAATTGATGGGAAAACACTAATATGGGGCAAGAAGTTTTCAACTACTACAGAATGGGCACCGTCATCAGGTTTGCAATTTTTGAAGTTCATTCCAGATCGTCCAATATTTGCATCAAAAATATTGTTATTACAATCAGTTGGTGAAGTTCAGAATGCACGCAGACAGAATAGACATATAAATTATTCTGATTGCCTAGAAGAAATTAAAATGTATTAGATATACATATGAGTACTTTGACATTGCTGATTCAGTTTGGTGGGCGTCATTTTTCAATAATCAAAGTGATATCATTTCAACAACAACCAATGAAGATATACCTTTGAAAAATCCATTTATTTGGCCACAAAATGTGTCGAATGAACAAGAGGAAGTAAACATTGTTGAACAGCAACAAACTCAAGGTATTATTAATTCTTCACAGGCAATGGAAAGAGAGATGTATATTGGTTCCAGAAGATCTCGTGCACAACATGAAGCCATGGAAGACCTTTATAGGGGTTCAATACATGATATTAAGGAGGGTTGCATGATTGCAGTGCTAGCAGATGGAGATCCCAAAGGCTATCCATTTTGGGTTGCTAAAGTTATAAAGGTCTTTACAGAAAATGAGGATGTTACAAGTGTTGAAGTACATTGGTATGCCACAAATACACACCCATTCAATGGTGTGTATAAGCCAGAGATGGTAGTTGACAAAAAAAAATGGTGGAAAAAGAAAAAGAAAGGGTACAAATATAAATCGCCGCTGCACAGACATATTACAATTGGAGGATGTTGACATACTTGTTTATGACTTAAATTTAACAAAGAGAGGAACTCTTCGCTTCAAGATGACAGAGATTCTGAAAAGGTTGTTACCAGAAGGAATAGTGTTGACATGGGAGTCTGCTGAAACCAGTCGTAGATCTAGAAGACTTTTGAAACCTGGAATGTTGGGCATGCATGTGGACTTAGATGGGGCACTAGTTGATGAAAGAGAAGAATATGGAACATCTTCGTCAGCATCCAGTCACTCATCTGAAGATGTGAATTGTGATGGTGTGCAAGAAAATATGAGTGATTTTGAATAATTGTTTAAGACAGATTATATAACTGATGTATGCATCATATCTTCAAATAAAATTAAGGTTTTCCATATGTTGTTAAATGAGAAGTTATGAAGCATTTTTATGTTGTTGGATTATGTCTTAAGTATGATAAATTTTATTGTTTAAATATCTACAATGCAATATCAAATTAGAGATATAATGTCTATTTTATTCAGTATACAAATAAAGACTTTTGATTTCATTCAGTGATATAATTTGTTCATAATGTCATGGTTTTTTAATTTTATATTTGAAAAAATTTCAATTTCTTTTGTATCTAGCATGGTGTGGTTGAAAACATGTTAAATTTATACTTAGGAAAGAAAAATGATATTCTACCAGAAACATTAATGTGTTTTTTCCTTAAAAATTAACTTTGTTTGAGACATAAAAAATTGGTTTTATTAGCATTTTTTTAAAAAGTTTGAAAATTGACCCTAAAAAGAAAAATCATTATTCCAGTATCATCACTTTCGTTTTGAAGCTATATTTTGCACGAAAATTTTGTAGTAAATTTCGTAGTCACTGCCATTTTTAAAACACGTTCAAAATTGACACCTAAAAAAAAAACATCATTCCAGTATACACACTTTTTGTTTTTAGCACTGTTTTTGATGTTTTTTTGGGGTTTTTTGGCCAGATTTCCCGTTTTGAGTTTATAGTTCCCGTTTCAAAGTTTACGTTGTTTGGTCCAAAGCTACATTATGAGAATAGAGGTATTGAGTTCAAGTCTTTCTTTTTGTTGAGCTAATTAGATTAAGTTCGGAAAGGGGGTAGATTTTTTTTTTTAAATATAACATTATCATTCATTTCTGCACATTCCCGCACTTCGTCGGCATCTTCAATAACTTTTCTTCAAAAAGCCATAACTTCTTCATCCGGAAGCCATTTTCAGAGCCGTTTTTTTTAATAATACTAATTTTTCAAGATATTTCCATTGGAACACTTAGTTTCAACATCTATAGCTTTAGTTTCTGTTAAAATGGAAAGTTCATGCTAAGTTATTCTTGACAGCACCAACTACTTCCAATGGTAGTCCTACATTGTGGATTTACTTAGAAGTAAAGGTCTTTACAGAATAGCCTTAGGCCAAGAAACCAAACTGAAAGATGAAGATAAGGTAGCCAAATGGGAAAATAGGCAAGATCAAGCACGTGGGTTGATAGGGATGTCTATTTCTCTAGACCTTAGATTCCATATCGCAAAACTTGATACTCCTAATGAAGAAATGAAACAGATCACTAAAGTTTTTGGAATTAAAAATGAAATTTGAGCCCATCAACTAAAAAATGAGTTGCTTACATTGGACACCAATAATTTTTCTTCCATTGAAGATTTTTTGTCCATCTTCAAGACCCTTAGACTTCTCTTGGAAGGTGGTAAAGTTAAGAGAGAGGATGGTAACCTTATCTATTTCATTCTTACTAAGTTGGGACCAACCTAATCTATGTTTGTTTCAACCTTCCATTCTACAAGAGAAGCCTTCATTTCTCAAGGACAAGACTACAAGTCCCCTTCCTCTGATGCCTTTTGTGATTCTTTAATAAGAGAACAAGAAAAGCTCTTACATCTTGGTCTTCTTAATCTTGGTAACTCTCCTAAGAAAGCCTTAGCCGCCCAACAACAACCAAATTCAAAGAATCCTACGAAGCCATATCATAAAATGAATGGTCCTAAACCAAACAAGGGTGCTAAGCCATTTCAGTCTCAAAATGAAAAATCATTTCAACAAAATGATAAGGCATATAAAAACAAAGGGAAGAAGACTAATAGACATTGCCACTTTTGTAATCGAGATGGCCACTTAGAATCCAAATTCTTTAAGAAGATGGAAGCCTTGGAAGCATCAATGAAGAAGCATAACATCCATTTGGAGCACTCGACAACTTCAACTTCATCTTCAAGAATAGCACTTTCTACATGTGACTGTCAAGCATATCATTCTGGATATCACTGAATGTATCTTCTTGTTCTCATTCTCATGAGTGGCTCATTGATTCTGGAGCTTCTTATCACATGGCCAAAAACAAAGCCATGTTTCCTTCTTTAAATGATTGTAACACCAAAAATATATATGTTGGTGATGATAGATCTCTTGGTGTTGTAGGGACTGGAACTGTTCATATAGACAATGGTCAATTCAATGATGTATTATGTGTTCCAACCTTATCCTGCAACATTCTATCTTTATATCAGATAACTCATCCATGTGAAGGTAAAAACATTGAATTTTCACCTCATGATGTTGTAATTAAGGATCTAAGAGATCCTAGACAGCTTTTAGCTATTCGCATTGTTGATGATTATACAAGGTTGTATAAGTTTAACAACTTTAGGTCATCAAATCTTCCCTCGGTATTTTTTGCACATAATGATGAAGTGAGAAAACTTTGGCATGAGCGATTCGGTCACTTAAACTATCGATCTCTTTAGAATCTATGTAAAGAAAATATGGTGACAGGTCTTCCAATGGTATCTTGCAGATATGGTGTTGACCTAAGAGTGAAAAATGTATTTTTGTTGGATACTATGAAGATGTCAAAGGATAAAAACTTATTCGACTTAAGTCCAAAAACGTTATCATTAGAAGAGATGTAAAGTTAGCTGAAAATATATTGGCCTACAAGCCTAGTTTGGTGGATGCGCCACCTCTCTCTATCCCTTCTACTTCTGAAAATATTTCTTCTTCGGATGATGATATTGAGGATGAAAATCCTCCCGCACCTTCTTAGGATCCTCCTTCAGCTCCTCAGCTTCCAAAATGGGTCCATGGTGCTCGGGATGCAGCAGGTGCTCTTTCCAGTGATCCTACAGATCAGTGATGTACATGTTCTCAGTTCGATAGAGCCTCTTCTTTACTAGCTGAAGTTTCAGCTAATTATGATCCTGATACCTTTGCAGAAGTTTCAGGCCAACCAGATTGGGACGCAACTATGAATGAAGAATATCGTTCATTATTGGCAAATGATACATGGGACCTTGTTCCCCTTCCAAAGGAATGAAAACCTGTTAGTTGCAAATGGGTTTATAGAACCAAGTATGGACTAGATGGAAAAGTTGATAAACATAAAGCTCGTCTTGTTGCTAAGGGTTTTTCACAAGTTAATGGCATTGACTATACTAAAACCTTCTCCCCTGTTTCCAAAATAAACTCTATCCACCTTGTTCTTTCCCTTGCTGCCTCTTTCAAATGGGAATTCCATCAGATGGATGTTAAATCTGCCTTCTTGCATGAGGACTTGCATGAAGAAATCTATATGGAACAACCTACTCGCTTTATATAAACAAACTCCAGCCTTGTATGTCGACTTAAGAAATCCCTTTATGGTCTCAAGCAAGCCCCTCGGGCTTGGTATACCAAAATGGATAGCTTTCTTTTAGAAAATGGATTTTCTAGGTGGCATTCTGACAATACTGTCTACACCAAGAAAGTGGGAAAGTCTCTTATCATTCTTGTTCTTTATGTTAATGATCTTATCCTTACTGGTAGTGATCCCAGCCTTATAAACCATGTGAAGTCAAGCCTTAAAAAGAAGTTTGAAATGACAGACTTAGGACACTTGCATTATTTTCTTGGTCTTCAAGTCTGGCAATCCAAGGAAGGCATTTCCCTTTCCCAGTCCATGTATGCATGTGATCTTCTACACCATTTTCACATGGAAGACTGTAAGCCAACCCCTTCTCCCTTTCAGTCTCGAGCCAAACTTTCAGCCACTTGTACTTCCGTTGAATTTGATGCTACCTTATACCATCAACTTGTAGGAAAACTTTTGTATCTGACCCATACTCGTCGTGAGCTTTCCTTTGTTGTTGGCCTTATTTCTCGGTTTATGCAAAACCCACATGAAAGTCATTGGAAAGCAGCTAAAAGAATACTTCATTATGTTCGAGGTATAGTTCAGTTTGGGATTCATTACAGTGCAGAAGCATTTCCTCTATTGTTTGGTTTCACTGATTCTGATTGGGCTGATGACCCTAATGATTGGAAGTCTACTGCGAGTTGCGTGTTCACTCTTCATTTAGGACCTATTACATGGGCTTGCAAGAAATAAAGTGCCATTTCTCTTTCTTAAATAGAAGCAGAGTATCGTGGTACCATAAAAGCTAGTAAGGAAGCCCTATGGCTTTGTCAGATCCTGTTAGAGTTTGGCTTTCAGCAGCAGCATCTGACTACACTTTGGTGTGATAATCAAAGTGTCATTCAACTATGCAAAGATCCAGTCCAACATCAGCGTAGCAAACACATTGAACGACACATGCACTTCATCAGAAATCTCATTCACGACCATGTTCTTGAAGTGCAATATTGTTCAACAGATGATCAAGTTGCAGACATCTTTACAAAGGTTCTCACAGAGGCGAAGTTTATTAAGCTTCAATTTATGGTTGGAGTTCAGGAAGTTGTCACTAAGGGAGATAGGCTCTAATGCCTCCTTCCTTCTCATATTGTGTCATATTTGTACATCCTTCAATCCTATCCCAAGTTGTTCTTAAGGGGGTCTGTTAGAATATTCCGACACATAGGAAATAGTTAAGTATAACTTGGTCTAGTGTAGAGTTAGGTAAAGTGTGTTTCTTTACTATGTACTTTTGTAACTTACAATCCGACGGTCATGATATGTAGTGATCTGATGGTTCATTCTCTACTCGATATTACTGACACTTGATCTCTGGCTTAACACCTGATTAGTCCATGATCTCTATTTAAAGAGCATGGAGGGTCATTTGTAGGGTAACCGTTCATGAGAGAAGCTTATGTAAATTTTCATTCTTTTATTAATAAATTTCCTGAAGTGGCCACGTTGGCTCAGGCCATGGATTGTTTCCCCCTTTGAGGGTTTTAACCACGTCAACAATACTGGTGTATTGATCTGTGATCTCTTTGTGAGATGTGTCCTTTGGTGTTTTGTCTGAGGAACTTACCCTGTAAATTCCTACATCATCATCTTGAATGCTATTGGTTCTTATAAACATTATTTTGGTTGTACATTTTTCTTAGGAGGCCCATTTTAGACCTCAAAATTCCCCTAATGCATAACTTATTTTTCACTACTGATGCTCCGTTGCTTGTGTGGGTATGAATCATTTATTATGATCTATCATATATCGATATGCACACTCACTTTGGATCTTTATCTAGAAATGGAACATAAGTTGGGTCTCTATCCACAACTAGGTCTCTATCTATAACATCATACAAAGCATATGGAACATAGGTATGACCATTGAAGTCATAATCTAGGTCTCGATCATGCAAAAACCCTTGAATTGACTCCAGTTTACCTCATAAAGGGAGGAGCCAAGACATAAGGAAAACCAGGTGTAGATTGAGTAGCCACAACAACAAAGGACACAAAGACATGGAAAATGGTAGCTCTCTATCCAGATTGAGATAGATACCTCACAACATCATAATCCATTGAAGTTTACCCATCAACATAGGAAGAGGTGGAGGCACCATATGCAATACCATCTTAGGAATTAGAGTTATATGTAGTTTCAATCATTCCAAAACAGTTGCACAATGAGTGACTTGGTGTAAATTAACAAGTCCAGTTCACATGGAAAAAGTGGTTAGTTAAGTAGTGTAAATCAAGGAAGTTGGTTGATAGTTCAAGTTGTGGGATCCAATGACCAAATACTTTTCAACTTGTAGAGTAGATAGTGTAGAGCAGTTCAGAGTGACATTCCAATATATATATATATATATATATATATATATATATGATTTAAAAATGAAGCATTAAATCTAATAATAATAATAAAAATAATAATGAAACGATAATAGTTTATTAGTAGCTAAACGGTTTAATTCTCCCTCCACCTTGGGTTTCTGATTCAATTTAATTTAAATTTGAAAAGTTGAAAATCTTGATGAGTAATTCCTATAAGTAAATTTGAATATCTTGATATTGAGATGAATAGTGGAGGTCATTATGATCTTGGGCCTTGAATTCACTAGTTAGGGTGAAAATAATAATAAATAATAAATAAATAAAAATAAAAACAATAAATTGTTCCAATTCAATTTGTTATCTACTCAATTAAAAAAAATAATAAAAATAATAAATTGATTCAATTTAATTTAAATTTGAAAAGTTGAAAATATTGATGAGTAATTCCTATAAGTAAATTTGAATATGTTGTTATTGAGATGAAAAATGGGTGAATAGTGGATGTTGTGATCTTGGATCTTGTCTTGATAGTCACCGGGCTTCACTCACTGAACCTATTACATATCACGCACGAACCTATGACATATCACGCACGTTCGTGGAATACTAAACAATATCCCTAATTTTACTACATATTGGAAAATATCTATAAAAATCACATTATTTAACCCCCTATCAATACAAACCCAATACACCTTCCTAATTTTAAAAACCTCTACTTTCCCTAGGTATCCATTTTCTCATTAACATTTTTTATAGCCCTTTAAATTTTTTTATTAACTTTGAACTTATTGTAGGTATCCATTTTTTCACTAGCATATTTTATACCCCTTTAAATCTTTTCATTAACTCCATTTTTATACCGGCCAATATAAAAACCCTTTACCCCTATTATATGCTCAATATATTATAGAAGCCCTCGACATATTTTTCTGTACTCACATGGTTACAATTATTATATAAATTATGATCTCATGATACCCTAATGATTAGATGATTATTCAAACTTGCACTATAGATGCCGTACAAATACAAAGATCCTTGGTTGAGTACATCTCAGTGGAACAACTCTACATCGATTACAAAACCACAAGAATCATGACAAGGCCTGTAGAGTCTACGTGATCAAATCTTTTAGCAGTGAGGTTATTATATGCAGCTTATATGCAGCCCTCGATAAGCAAGTTGTTTTAAAATGGTTGGCAGATTGAATGCTTTGTTTTCCCACAAATACAAATATTTGATCGAAATTCAATAAATCACCCACACATGGAACGAACAATGGTATACATAGAGTCGAATAAAGAAATCACAGGATGAATAATCTCGCCATTGCTTCAACGACCATCACCTAATAAATTAGTGTCACAGGATGAATAATCTCGCCATTGCTTCAACGACCATCACCTAATAAATTAGAGCCAGAGCATCAAGGCGCCTAATCAAATCACATAGAAAACATGATAGAGAGCGATCTATATAAATAACGACTTACATAAAACAAACTTGTAGAAATAGTTGATTAGAGAGAGAAATTCGGTAGAAAGAAGTTAAGATGAATTGGGGAAACAGATTAACCTTTCAATCTCATATATACTATATATGCATGGAGGTACGAGATGTAGTTGATCTACCATCCTAGGCATCAGAGGTATAGGTAGTTTCAACCATTCCAGTCGTTACGTTCACATGGCAGGATCCAACGGTTGCACAGTGAGTAAATAAAGGAGTTAAGTTCACATGGCAGGATCCAACGGCTTGGTCAGTTAAGCAACAAAGTCGGTCGATAGTTCAAGCTTCTATGGGATCCAACGAACAAAATCTTTTCAATAATCTAACAATTCATGAAATGGTGCAGAACAATGCAGAGCAGCAGCCGAGGGGATTTTTCCCCAAAGGAATGCCTTAGGCGCAAATAATTTATTTTCTTATAAAAAAACATTGCATGTTATTTTGGAATATTGATAAAAAAATGTTATAATTTCAATTTCAATTGAAAACGGATGTCATCAACTATGATCAATGATTTCACTTACATATGTTATTTAGTTGTAACTAACACAACATATTATATGGCATTTGTCACAACATATTATATGGCATTTGTCATCTAAAAATGACACCCAATATCAATATTAATATGGTTGTGCTACTTTATAACATGGTAGAATTCCAGTTTCATATATATTACAACTCAATTTTTGATAAAAGCTAATCATTATGATGAAGATATAACTGTAAGTTATCTTTTGAAGATTGATAAAGAAAAAAGTGTGACAATTTCAAAATTTTTGCTAATTATTTGCTCGCCATCAATTAGATGAATAATTTATTTATGTTTGTACCAGAGGAACATTGCAAGGAGAACTCAGAGATTTTCAATTCCGGTATTATTATTCACCTATAGACAAATAACGAATTGAACACTATTGCAGACTCTCTTTTCTCCAGTGACATGCTCTATTTGGAGGAGTTTCTGGAGGGCGATGAAGTACTGTTGTTGAAGTAGTTTAGTAGCTGATATTTAATTTTCTTGTTTGTGTCTGGACTCTGAACTATGGAACATTGTAAGATGTCATGTTTGGGCTTTTATTTTCCATAATGTTATTGATAAATTACGTAGCTTAGTCATGTTTCTATAAACCCCCTAAAACAAAAAGTGGCAGTGGTTATATATACTGTCTTAAACAAAGTGTTTTTGTTGGTTGTATGTAGAAATAAAAAATGTTTTTTCAAACTTGATCAAAGAAAAATTATAGTATTATTCAATAGGTATTTTATAAAGTTAATTAGGTCATAGGTGGTTTATATTGAAATTGGAATTGGGTTTGAGGAATTTTTATTTTCACGGTCTATATTAGAATTGGGCTTGAGAAATTTTGATTTTTACATAAATGGATAGAGAAGATTTGAAATGGAATTGAGCTCGAAGAATTTTGATTTTTACATAAATGGATGGACAAGATTTGATTTCAAGAGAATATTATTCTTCTAATACATCATCCAATAATTTTTATTTAATTAATATCATGGTGGGGTCGATCTATTCTGTCTCATCTACATGGATCTTTGGGTGGATGGATAGTGGTCGATGTGTGCCAATTGCTTGCAGATTATTTCTACACACTAGCAACATAAATTTGATTAATGGACTTACTAATCAGAAGAAGGATGACGATCTGATATATTTGTTTCTTGATCCAGTCACTTCATCTCAGTCAGATCCCCTGGTTTTGTGAAGCTAAGCAATTTTGTTTGGCACTTATTTTGAATGGATTTTTTCAATAGACTACAATGCTATCTAAGCATTATTCATTGTGTAATTTAAGGCCTGTTTTGATTTGCACGATAATGGGGAGAAGGGTTGAAATAAGTCTAAGGATGTTGTTTACAAAGTCACAACTTGTCTCTCTATCACCAATTTTCTATGATTGAGGGTGACCGATATACAAGAAAATGGAAAATTTAAGGGCATTATTCTCCTTTTACATAGATCCTTCTGCTTGAGATGATTAATACCACCTTTGTATATTTCACCTTGAGAAAGGTTGCAAACTAGGGGAGTACATTGATTTCTTTCATCCATTTATATGAAGGAATATAACTCTCAACATTGCATGCATTAGAAATACATATATTTTATCTATTTTCGGGATGTTTCTAAGATTTCGTGTATTTTATCTATTATGATCAGATAGTAAGGATCTAAATGTATTTTTGATTAACATTGTATTTTAATTCTGTATATTCAGATATTAATAGATTGAATGTTGGATTACAAAACCTACTCTGAATGTTTGATTAAAAATCCACATTATTACACATGTCAATCCAACTCAATATTGTAATGATCATGATCTGGACAAGTTTTAATTTTGTGTATGTAGTGAAAAGTTGCAAAAAGTTGAAAGTCACTTGATGGTGGAAGTTTTAAAGGTAGTGCAATGTCGATTTCAAATCATAGAATGTTTGTGCAGCTCTTAATGAATAAAGATATCATAAGGAAGTTTATTTTGCCAATAAGATAGGGGAAATGAATAATAAGTGAGGCCTTTCACATTGCACATTCAAAATCAGCAGAGACAGACCGTGAACTTATAATGTTCAAACGATGAAATCCGTCTAAGTTCCAATATTCTTACAAGTTTTTACACAGTTTCTCAATAGATTTAAGATTAAATTCAATCACATTCCAAAAAATCATCAACGTCATATAGAAACGTCTATTTGGCACATAATATGGGGAAATGCATAACCAATGAGTCTTTTCACATTTCACATTTAATAATTGTGTAACCAATGAGGCCTTTCACTGTGTTATTATACATTCTACTACATATATCAACCACATTTATTAATGTTGTTGTGATGATATATAAATATTTAGAAGTATTATAAAATTGAAAGTGACATTATATTGAAATTAAGTATTTATTTTTTAAATAGAGAAAAATATTACCCATTCTTTTTCAAAATTGAAAAGAATAGCATGTTAAGTTTAACTTGGCTTAGTAAAAAGTTCAAAGTGATGAGGTCCATAAAGATGGTTTTGTACACATTGTGTTTGTGGCTGGTGGTATTAAAGCTCATGGATTACATGTGATGAAGCTTTCAAAGGCTTAGAGATTCTCCAATATTATTTGGCGAAGTACACTTGAGATGAAATTTGTTAATAACATGTATATGGGAATAATGTTGTAAGATTTGGTTTTGGTATGCCTACCCCCACCAATAATGTTTTGTAGTAGATCTAGAGCCCATGGATTACATTTGATGAAGCCTTTAAATGGCTTGAGGATTCTTTAATGTTATGTCACTAAGTTGAGAGGAGCACTCACTTTGTGAAGCCATGATCCTAGTTAGTTTGACTGCGAGTCAAGGCATGATAATATTTAAACCATGTTAAAATAATATATGTATCGTTTGCTAGTTCTTCTCCAATTAACTTTTTTTTTTCAATAAATCATGATTGTGCATGGTTTATGTGTGTTGTGACTGTGTATATTTTTATTATCATTATTTCTCTCACATTAGTTTTGGCTAATCCTTCAATTAAAGTTTTTCACAATAAATCATGGTTATGCATGGATTATGTGTGTTGTGACTGTGTGTTTTTATTATCATTATTTATCTCACATTATATTTACTCTAAAAAAATATATTAAAACCAAATTAGATCCATATTTAACTCATGTATAAATTTGATATAAATTGCAACTGATTAATATTTCAAACTGAAAAACAAGAGACACAATTCTACTCTATTGATCTGTGGAATGGAAATCACAATTTAGAACAACATGCATAAACATGCAACAAGAAAAACCACAAGTACACAATGATTTCTAGGGACACCCAATTGGGAAAACCCCTCAAGCCTATTTTCATTAATCAATTGAATAAATAAACTATTACAATTACATTCTCCAACTCTTAGAACAATCTGCAAAAGAATAAGTGTTCTCTTTGTTGAGAATAAGAAACTTTGGACAAAACTTATCTAATTATCTACTCATTTAGGCTCCTATTTCCTTGTAGAATTCCCGAGGAAATTATCTCCTAAAAGATAGGAATTTACAACTATTTTCCTGAACAATTACCAAGGTTTGATATCCTTACTTCATGCAACAATTGTACACTCAGAATAGTATACATGTTATATTAGCCTTATCTCGATCATTTCAGCTAAGCAATTTGAATTCCATGCATCCATTTGATAATTTAACTAATAGATATTTGAGGTAGACTACTGTCCCACTTCACAACTGACCTACAACTGAATCTATCAATAGTTAGAGGTCAGTTAACTGAATACAATTGAAAATAATTGAACTGGATTGCTAAAATTTAGCAATCAACACATACATAACTGAACTCCACGCACCTAACTCGAATTTACTGATCTAACTGAGTGACAGGATCCAGGTCACACTAGTTAACTACCTCCAAGTTTTTTTATTGAGGTGGAAATTCGATTTACTCAATTTGACTAAGGCTAAAATCAAATTGATCATTTCTTCCTACATTTCTTAACACTCCCTCTTAGCAAGAAAGGGATTTTTCACCACCCCTATCCTGCACCTGTGGAATTCAAATTTATCTCTTGATAATGCCTTTGTCAAGATTTCAGCATCTTGCTCCTCCTTTGGAATGTACCGTAGCAACATAATTCTCCTCTGCACACAGTCTCACAAATGATGATATTGTATATCGATGTGCTTGGTCCTGTCATGAAATACTAGATTCTTAGAGAGAGATTAATGCAACTATGATTATCACAATATATCAATTTTAGATCCATCTCTTGACTGAAAAGACCCACAATTATTTTCCTCATCCATATGCCCTCACATGCTTCTTGACTTGTAGCCATGTATTCAGCCTCTGCTGAGCTGAGTGCGACAGACCTTTACTTCTTGACGTGCTGGAAATAGTTGCAGACCAAACGTAGAATATAACACCTGAAGTACTTTTCTTGTCTTATGGACTCCCATTTTGCATCACTGAAGCCTTGAAGCTTCAATCCCTCTGTCCTCTTGTACTGTAATCCATACTTGGTAGTGCCTTTATGGTACCCTAACACATGCTTTGTTGCTTTCAAATATAGCTTGGTAGGCCTCACCATAGCTTGACTCAACTAGTTTACGACATAGCATATGTAGTGTCTTCTATTCATAAGATACATTAAAGACCCCTCAAGATGCTTATAAATGGTAGCATTAAACTCTTGACCTGAAGTGGCATTCTCCTTCCTATCGTTTTTAGCTAGAGGTGTGTCCATGGTCTTACAATTCTCCATGTGAAATCTCTGAAGTATTTTAGAGTTATACTTCGCATGAGACACAAACAGTTCACCATCACCTTGCCATAATTCTAGCTCGAGGAAGTAATTTATTAAGCCCATGTATTTCATCTAACATTCCATTGCAAGATCCTCTTTGCAAGAGTGGGTCAACTACTCGTCACCAATCACTATTAAATCATCAACGTAAAAAACAAGAATAAATAACTTACCATCTACCACAATGTGATAGAGGTTCACATCTGCTTAACTCTTGGTGAAGCCTAATCCATTGAGATAGCTATCGATCTAAGTGTACAATGCTTAGGGACCCTATTTGAGACCATATGATGCTCTCTTGGGTCTGCACACAAGTGACTCTCGATCATATGTCTCAAATCCTTCTGGATGCTTTATGTAATTTTACTCCTCTACAAAACCATTGAGAAAGGTGATCTTCACATCCACCTAGTGTATTTTCCACCCCATCTGTGCAACAAATTCTAGAATGGATTTGATTGAGGAATATCTAGCAACTGGTGCAAAATTTTCCTCATAGTCCACTCCCTCAACTAGAGAGAATCCTTTGGTCATAATTTTGCCCTTGTACTTCTCGATGCTCCCATCATCTACATGCTTCACTTTATAATTCCATATGGAACCAACCACTGATTTCCCTTTTGGTCTCAACCCCACCTCCCATGCATTTTTCTTTAAGATAGATTCATATTCTTCAACCATGGAATCAACCGAAAGAGGTTGAGAAACTACTTCCTCTAATAAACAAGGATATATCTCAATGAGCTTTGTCATGAGAGCCATGTACCCAATGTACCTATCAAGTGACCTCCTCTGTCTATGCTATGATGTAGGGTCTCCCACATTCTCCCTAGCATCCTGCAATAATCTATCAGTTTCTCTGGTACTCTTTCTCCCCTCTCTAGAATATTTTTGTTGAGTGGGTGCCTCCACTCTACCTCCTACCTTCTCTGGTGCATCTAGCTACTCGACGACCTACTGAACCTCATCTTGAGGCTCCTCCTTTGGATCTAGAAGCTCCTTCTTTGGTGGGATACTCAGCTCTCACTCTAGACAACATCTAATAGCCTTCTCCTCATCGAGCTTGACATATCTCCTCACAACTCTCATCCCCAGTGAAGGAAAATACACCCAGTAATTATGTGGAGTTTCACTGTATCCTTAGAAAACTCCCAAATTTGGTGTAGGCTTAAGTTTTATCCTCAAATCCTTGGAGACATGACAATAAAATGAAGCTCCAAAAAATCTGAAATGATGCACATCAGGATTTCTCCCATAGAAATTTTCCATCGATGTGATCATACAAAGTATTCTATGAGGACTCTGGTTCTGCAAGTAGATTGTGGTGTTGCATAGTTCCACTCATAGATGTAATGACATCCCCTGATCATGCAACATGGTTCTTTCTACTCCCATTATGCTTATGTTCTTCCTTTCAGCTACCCCATTTCGTTGTGGGTTATGGGGTGCTATCAGTTCTCTTTAAATACCTTATTTGGCACATAAATCCTTGAAAGAATGTGAAACAAATTCACCTCCACTGTCCCTCCTGAGAGCCTTCACCTTCTTGCTATTCTCCTTCTCAACTAATTCCTTGAATTCAACAAATTTTGAGAAAACTTCATTGTTCTTCTACATGAAGAAGATCCAACATTTTGTAAAGAAATAATCAATAAATTAACATAGTAATTATGTTTTGTTGTGGAGCCTGTAGTAAAGGTTCCAAAAAAATTAGAGTGGACTCACTCCAAAACTGCATCTTCTTTGCTATCTTAGTCATGGAGAGTGGATTTGACATATTTACCCAATGTGAAGCCCTTACAAACATCCTGCTAGTCAAGGGAGACTTTAGGGATACCAATGGTGATTTGTTACATGATTTTTAAGCCACCATGGTGTAGATGACCCTATGGCCTATGCCAGAGTTATCCAACATCTTGACTCTAGACTTTTTCAGTCTTACTACTTAATGCAATGCAATCTCCCACCTCAAGTTTGTATAGGTTCTTCAATTCAACCCCAATATGCTTCAGTTTCCCAATAGTTATGCGTCTTAGAAAGTATTTCCCTTTACTAAAAATAACATCATAGCTTATATCCTCCAATACTGCTATAGAGATCAGGCTTTTCTTCACCCCAGGTACAAACATAACATATTTGAGGTGAAGAGGAGGGGATTTCTCCCTCTCAAAGGTGATAATACTAATTCAAGTAGCATTGTACCTGGTGGGCTCCAGTATTGCAGCAATAATGCTGCAACTCCTGGGACTCCCTTCTTTACTTTTATCAACCCGGTAGTTCGTAACAAACTTGGAAGCGATGGTGCTGTATGCACAAGTACTAGCTCTTGCCACAGCTGTCACTTGGTCAGCTGGCACAAGTCCGCTAGGGGCTTAAGACAACTTCTATGAGCTCTTAGAAGAAGCTTTTTAACTGATGGATGAAAGCTAACTCAAAGGAAGCTAATCTATTTGTGGAAAGAAACTGAAAGCCAAAAAGTAACGTAAACCCTAGCAAACCCTAATTCTACGAGCTAGTCCTACTAATGCAAAGGAGAGAATGCAAACTACTGGAAGAGATGCCATTACTTCTATGAAGGTAAAATACATGTGTCTAGACTACCTCTATCTGAAGAAAACATCTTTTTGTATTTTTGAATAAGTTATTAGAATTATCATGCATGTGCTTTTTAACTGGCTTTTTACTGTGCAGGGGTGGATCAAGGAGGAGAAATGCTTGGAAGAGGTCGGGAAGGTTCAGAGAGGGTCTAAGGAGTCCCTACACCCTTCCGGAGAGTTTCACAAAGTTTGGCTATCAACAAACCTCATTTGTGAGCTTCTACAGGAAGTCTGCAGGGGTTCTACAGGATGTTCAGAGATTTCTACAAGATGTTTAGAAATTTCTACAGGATGTTTGAAACGTGGATTTTAGAGGATGGGTGAGTGAGGGAAGATGCATGAATGGATAGGGAGGTAGGATAGGGGCCTGGAGTGACCCAGGGACTGGTGGATGGAGTGGTGAGAGGGTGTAGAAGGCTGACTTGGCTTAAATAAGGCTAAGACAATGATGGAGCAAGAAGGTAGGGTTACGTGGGCAAAACGACAGGTGTGAGACGAGGAACCTAGCTAGGAGATGGAACAACTGGCTCTGATGAAGCTTAGGTGGATGAGAGAGTGGTAGAGATGCCCTGCACAGTGTACATTTAACCGAATCAACAACGTCTTACAAATAATCAAAGTCCTAGCTAATCTAATCTAACTGTCAATAAAACGAATGAACAACAGCTTTATTTGGAAAGAAAACCATGTACATCAATCATGCAAAGAAACATTTCAGAGATCTGAACCCATAACTAACTTCTGCAAATGAAAACAGTACACTAAGGATTGCATGGTCAAGCAAACTAGTGTTTTTGTTGGGGCAGCACTGTTTCTTCAATTCCAGCCCCTAATCCAATAAGGATGAGGCGAAACAGAGAATGTTTTTGACCCTTTTCTTGGAGCTTTTTCCTGTTATTATCCTACCAATCCATTTTAAACATTTGAAGCAATTCTATTCATAAACAGTGATCTATTTAACCAACACAACTAAATCTGCCCAACAAAAATATGTTTTAAATGCATAAAAGGAAAACAACGATGCCTAAAGGAAAGGTAACAGTACAAAAAGGAAGCCCTAGCCTCTCAGGTTGGGCCCAACCATAAGAGCTATGGCTCCTATGGAAAACTCAGAGTTGATATAAAATCAGACTGCTTCTCATTATCAAAAAATAGTCATAAGTCAAGAGTTATGCCCAAAATGGCTACAAGAGAACAAAGTAGAGCTAACAACACTGTAGTGCAAAATATGCAATGGTTTCCAAAAGTCCTTCACGAAGGCTAAGGCCTTAACATTTATACACCACGACGGCCCTAGCTGGCCTCCTAAATCTATGGGACTTGGCTGTCCAAACTGTGATTAGACAACCCCTTCCAAAATCTTCTTGGCTGCCTTCTAGATCTAGTTTTGATGGCCTTTGGAGCTCGAAGTTGGGGGTGAAGATCCCGAGGAAGGCCATTTAATGCCATATACAACCCCCCTACGAATCCTCACCTCAAGCTTGGTTGTCTTCTAGCCCATGATTGCTCGGTTTTGATCCAACATGTGTCAAAAAACCTGAAATGAGCACGTGTTAGCCACCTAGGAAGAGTGACTACCCTTATTCGTACAAATGACATAAAAATACTGAAAAATAATGCATAAGCTATGAAAAATGAAGGATTGAACAAGGATAATTAGGCCAAATGAGCCCAACAAGTTACCAAATTTGGGGCTCATCATCACCCCCTGCTAAAAGGGTTGCTCATCCTCTGAGCAACTAGTCCAACTCCTCGTCTTTCATTGCTTTAATCGCCACCCTCACATCCCAGGCTTCTGAAGTAGTATCCTCCTCACTGTCATGGAATCCGGCCTTCCTTTCCACCTCTTCCCACTGCTTATGCTCTTCTTCTTTTGTGCCTCCTTCTAACAATCCCAAAAGCAAAGGTGGACTTAGCTTGAGGCCGATCGAGCTGACCTGGAGGTTCCGCATAGACTTCTTGTAGAGAGGCACTCATGCCAAGGCCTCCCTCATTCTAGTTGGAGTGTGATATTCCCTGATTTTGAGGCTGTGGGACAATGTGTTCCACCTACGGGTGCAAGCATGAACACAATTGTCCCCTAATAATCGCTCCATATCCTCGAAGTGTGCTATGGCCTGAGCCTGTCGATCCATGTACTCTAATAAAGCCTGAGAGTTGGTTGCTAGGTGCTGGTGAGTGGATATCAATGCTGTGGGGTCCCCTGGCTCTGCTCTAATCAGCAGTGGTTCATGTAGTTCTCGGTTCATGACATTTCTGACCTCTGCCGCTCTCTTTTCTTCGTGGTTTAACCATGAGGTCATTGCCATCAACTACATGTCCCCTACTGCTGTGTTGGGGTCCCATGAGGTTACATTTGGAAGGGCCAAATTATGAAGGTAGAACTCTGATAGCTTGGCCTTGTCTTCCAATGAACTGCTGTTACATAAATCCATGAACTGCTGGGGGTTTTGGATTTGGGAGATACCCCTCTGTGCCAATGTGTTGATTTGGAATTGCAGCCACTGATCCCTTAGGTATAGGCCATAGGATTTGCCCAGCTGCCTACATTACAGAGCTTCCATTGCCCAACTGGCCATGGAGGCCAGTTGTGCCTCCTTTTCTTGCATCTGCTGTTTTAGAGATTGTATCTCTATGCCTGCCTGCAATTCCCTCTCCTATAGTTGCCGGTTTAGTTCCTCAAGATCAGCTTACATTCCTTCTTTTTCTTGAGGTTCTACTTTGGTGTCCTTGGCTGTTGTGTTCCCTTATTCCCTCTGTCCCTGCAGCTGTAGCTGCTATCTAAGCAGCTCATTCTCTTCTCTTAACTTGGCTTGTTGGGAGCTTTCCACATGCCATACTCTTGCCAACTCCCTTTGTGTTTCCTTGAACCTTTCCTCTAGAGGCCCTATATCTGCTACCCCCTTGGATTTAGCGATCCTCATCCAAGTGTGGGTTCGTACTCTTTCTTCCTCTAGTGCTAGAAACAATGGCACTGTGAATTTTTGAGGAATAATTTTGCCGGCCTCCAAAAAGTTATAATAAGAGCCCAGGCTGGGCTGGGGGATTGGTTCCATGATGACCTCGGTCTTCTCCTCCTCCTGTGGTGACTTAGCTACTCTTTCCTCCATCTGCTCAGTTTCCTTCAGCCTAGCCAAAGTTTCTTGTAGAACCGCCTTGGCATCCTGTAGAGAGGCTTCCGGGTTCAATTTCTCCATCCTTTCCCTCCATGAGGATGTTTTCGGGCTCCCCCGCTCATAAGTAATGGATTCCTTGGAGGGGGACCTATCCCTTGGTGTCGTAGGGGTATCCACAATTGTGATTGGCTCTTTTGATGGAGGCAGGGGTTTGCCAGACTTAATTCTCACACTCCTTCTTTCTTTAAAATACAGAGGAGTCTCCCTCTTTCGTTTTTCCTTTGGCTTGGGAGAGGTACCTAGGGTGGCCAACACAGCTGCTGCCTCCCTAGCTAAAATTTCGGTCGATTTCTCCTTCTGCTGTCCTTTTTCTGGACTTCTTGTAGAAATTCCAGTAGTGGCTGGTTTCTGGCTTCCTGTAGAAGCCGTTTTTAAACTTCTTGTAGAAATAGCCTTTTGGTTTCCTGTAGAAGCAGATGGCACCGTTTTAGCCTACTTGGCTGAGGGTGCTTTTTCCATTAGCTTGGCTGAGGCTACCTTAGGGGTGCCCTCACTGGATTGGACTTTCTCGGTCCTTTCTACCCTGCTCTGTAGTCTCTTCTCCCTAGGTGTTGGTGTAATTTTACCACCCCCTGTTTTGGCAGCTTGGCCTTTTTCTTGTGTTCCTTTTTGTTCTTTCTTTGGTGTTTTGCCCAGGGTTTCTTGTCCTTTAGCTTTCTTCTCTGCCTAAGTGTGCTCCTTCTCCTCGCTGCTGGAGGAAGTGAGCTCCTAGGCCAAAATTCGGATGTCATCATCTTTATACATATTCCGAAAAATTTCCCAGGAGAGAGGGACAGTGTAAGTGTGGAGTGAATCTTCCACGAGGAGCTTGATAAGCCCATGATGGGCTAGCTGGTCTGGTGTCCCCTCTCTCAGTTTGGTGGCACACTCAATCATGGATTGCAGGAGGAAGTAAGGAATGCTCAATTTTTGTTTTGAGGGTAGGTCCATTTGGTGCCTGAGTTCTGTGAGCAACCGGAAATGATAGCCATACACGATGCTAAATCGCCCCTCACACGTAATATACTTCATAATTTGGAGGTTGACTTCACTCCAGAACGGTTGTAGGCTAGTTCTTCGAACTCCATTCTTGTCCTCTGAAAATTGTTCCTCTGGCAAGAAGAACTCTTTTTTAGCTTTCTGACCCAATTTTCTCTCCTCCTTATCCCAGGGTACCCCCATCGGTAGTTCGGTTACTCTGCTAATGAGCTGTGGGGTCAGTTTGAGGGTCAATCCTCTGAAGTTGACAATGGCCAATGTCTTTGACTGCGGCTTCAAGGACCTTAGGAATTCTTTTGTAATTTCATGATCGTGACCTTGAAGCTTGTCACAGAATGACATCCAGTGTGCACGGGAAAACAAGTCCACCACCTCAGGGGTTTCCCATAATTTCTTGGAGTCCGAAGGTTCTTTTCTAATGAACCCTCCCGGCATGGTAAAAAACCCTATTTTTGTTGTTCTGAACTTGCCTGCTCGTGTACAGAAGGAGGACTTCGGGATTTCTCTACACAGAGCGCAGAGCTACGTCTCTGTTATGCACACAGTCATATAAAATTCACAATTTTCCACCGGTGAGCCTTGACAGTGTCTCAATTTTTCTACAGGAGGGATTTTAATTCAAGACCCTAGAGAAAATCTTGCATGCAGACTACGAAGACAATTTCATGCAGCGATAAGAAAACGGCTTTTGAATTCATAGAAAGACTTGCATTCACATTTTCCCTACCCCCTCAACACGTCGAATTCACCACCTTTTGAATTATTTGCATGGGAAAGTTATGTTCAGGCCTACCTCACTGAGAATTGCCACCCTCGACGTGAACAGTCCAAGCTTCTTCGTAATGCCAGGCTCCCTGAAGCGCAGCTTCTTGTAGAAATCGTGCACGGCTTCTGAGAACATTACAGTGGTTCTGGAATTTCCGAGCAGCAACAGGACATTGGAACAGACCAAGAACTCGGGCTAACAACTTGCAAAGGAGGAGGACGCGTACTCAGCTACAAAACAGTTGTGAGTAAATGACTGCAGTGTATCATAAGTTATTCAATCGGCCAATTTTGAATTGCTGCGGAATTCATAGCGCGGGGGTGAGCTATCCCAGTCGATTTGTTGGCCGACGTCACAGCCATCATTCCTCGACGTGTCCCTGACCACCGAATTCTTCCCTCTTCATTCACCGCCGCCATTTCTGTTATAATGTCGCTTCGCTCCGACTGGACACTTCCCACGTGTCAATTTCCCGTCTTTTCGACATAACCAAGCCCATTCGGATCCTACGAGGCCCTCGGACTATTTGTGGTGGCCAGTTGAATGGCTACCCAACTTGTTCAATTCGTCCATTCTCACAGTCATGCACATTTAGAGTATAGCTTATGTAATTTGATGAAATAAGGTTAGGCACTTACCTGTGCGGCTGTGGACGTGGGTTTTTTTAGGCTTCAGGACAAGGAATGCTAGATCTGCTTGCTGCTGCTTCGTGCACGGGCACTGGAGCTCCTTTTCATTGGCTGTTGCTGGCTACGAGACCTTGAGACCCGATTTCCTGGTGGTGAATGCTGCATGCATCGGCTTCATGAGCTGCTGGTGTCTCCATGGTATGTGCTCCAGCCGGATCAGCTGCTACAGGATTCCTGTAGGACATCCTGTAGCTGTTTCTCCTCCTGGGGTGCATGCTGAAATAAATGAGTCACGTTCACAGGTGCAGGGTCCTGAGATCGCCTTGACAGGTAAAGTGTGCGAGCCTCTGCATGCTTTATTTCCCACTTAAAAACAATTTTTTTTATTTGAGAAAACAGAGTTCTGGTATGACTGTGCAGGTATATTCGACCAGATGGCAGCAATGGTGGTGAAAGGAGGTGAAACAAGTGGAGGATGGAAGAAAAGAGTGGTTGCATGCCTCCTCAATGGACTTCAAGCTTCAAATCCTTCTTCATAATCGATCCTGGCCCACCCAAAGGCTCTACAGGATGTTTCCTGTAGAAATACAGAACTTCCTGTAGAAAGTCCTGTAGCTTCCTGTAGAAGGCTAAACCATGACCAGATTGTGTCCAAACCTTGGAAAAAATGAGTGTTCATGGAGGGAGTGTATGTGAGGTTGCCTGGTAGCTTGGTGGGGACCCTTGTCCTTGAGTTGAGAGGCCTCCTTTTTGCATTGTGTTCCTACAACCTGCAACAATTTCCAGAGATTAAACTTGTTTTTTTCTCTGTTTCTTCCTTCTTCTTTTTTCTTTTTCTTTCTTTTTTTTTTTTTTTCTTTTTTTCTTTTTAAGAGACAGCAGGGGCACCTCAATGAGGTTTCACCCAAGGATCTTTTTTATTTCATTTTTTCCCCCTTTATATCTATATATATATATATATATATATATATATATATAATGATGCTCAGGGTGTGCCCAAAACAGAGGCAGAACCCTTCTCTATGACCAGCACTGATTTTTCCACAGTTTTGATGAACTCTTGCCTTGAAAGAGGTTTCCTGTAGATCTTTAGTCGATGCCCATTGACGAGCATGGGGATGGCTTCTTTATCAATGGTCCGGATAAGGACAAAACCATTGTCATTACACTTCTCCACTGCATATGGTCCTAGCCATCTTGTCCTCAGCTTCCCCTTGAAATCCTTATGTCTAGAATCATACAGCAGCGCCCAATCTCCTGGCTAGAATTGTTTGTCATTGAGGTGTTGGTCATGCCATATCTTCCTCTGAAGTTGAACCACTTCTGAGTGGAGGAGGGCCTACATTTGGTGTTCATCTAACCCATTCAGCTGCAATAACATTTCTTGTTGAGCATGGCTGAGATCTAGGTCCAGCTGAGCTCCCATCCTCAATGTGTTGTACTCAAACTCGATTGACAGCAAAGCTCTCTTCCCATAGACCAGCTCATAAGGTGTGAAACTAGTTGTGGTCTTCCAGGTGGTGTTGTAGGCCCAAGTGGCCTTAACCAGGCGATTTGCCCAATCCTTTCTGCTGCTGCTCACCATCTTAGTCAAAATCCCTTCTAATGCTCTATTGGTGACTTCCATCTACCCATTTGCTTGAGGATGATATGGGGTGGAAGTCCTATGCTTGATCTTGTGATGAGCGAGCAAGTCTTCAATTAAGTTGGAGGTGAACTGGCTTCCTTGATCGGTGACTAACTCTCTTGGGTAGCGAAATTTGTAGAAGATGTTTTCTCTTAAAACTCCGCCACCTTTTCTTCTGTTGCTGCTTTGATTGCCTTGGTTTCCACCCACTTTGTTAGATAGTCTGTGCACACAATGATGTAAGACCTTTGCCTTGAAGGAGGGTTGATAGGACCCACAAAATCCATACCCCACTTCTTAAATGGCTCAAGAGTCACTTGAGGTTGGAGAGGCATTTCGTCCCTTGGAGTCGATTTCCCCATCCTTTGGTGTCGGTCACATTGGCTGATATATCTTCTAACATCTTGATGAAGAGTGGGCCAATAGTAGCCTGCCTATAGAATTTTGAAGGCAGTCCTCTTGGCTGCAAAATGTCCTCCACATGGCCCATCGTGACAGGTTAGGAGGATGTCAAAGACTTCCTCCTCCCTTACACAATGCCTTAAGATCTGATCGGGGCCATGTTTGAATAGGTTGCCCCCGATCCAAGTGAATGAGGCACTCTTCCTCACGATTCTGCTCTTCTCCTTTGAGGATAGATGCGGAGGGAACTGTGGTGAGACTAGGTAGTTTGCTATATCAGTAAACCAGGGAGAGAGTACTGAGATAGCAAACTGATGTTCATCTGGCATCTGGTGATCCACTATTCCTTCTTCACCTGCAGGCAAATCCAATCTAGACAAGAAGTCAGCAACAACATTTTCTTTACCTGGTTTGTCAACGATAGTCAAATCAAACTGCTGTAACAAAATTAACCATCTAATAATACGAGCATTCACATCAGGTTTATTCATTAAATGTCTAATGGCAGCATGATCAGTATGTACAAATGTTTGATAGCCAGTGATGTAGTGTCAGAACTTGTTCAGGGAATGGACCACAGCCAGGAACTCCTTCTCAATTACAGTATTCAATTCTGCCTTGGATAAGTTTTTGCTGACAAAGTATATGACATATGGAAGTTTTTCCTCAACTTTTCCTAAGGCTGACCCTATGGATTTGTTCGAGGCATCAGTGTCGATGTGGAAAGGTAGGGCCCAATTTGGACCTCTCAAGATCGGGGCGGACACCAACTTATCCTTTAATTCATTCAGAGCCCTCTGACAGTCGTTAGTCCATTTAAACTCAACATCTTTTGCTAAGAGGCCAAACAATGGCAAGGCTAGCTTACTGAAGTATTTAATGAATCTTCTATAATACCCCGCCTAAGAAACTCCAAACATCTCTTACCTTCTGAGGAGGTGGAACCTTTTTGATGATAGCAATTTTATTAGGATCCACCTGTAATCCTTGGCGAGAAATGGTATGACCTAACACAGTCCCTTCAGTCATCAGGAATTCACATTTTCAGGGCTGAGGGACAGGTTCATCTCAATGCACTTAAGTAAAACTTTTCCTAGATTAGTCAATGCTTCTTGGAAGTTGGACCCATAAGGAGTAAAGTCATCCATATAGATTTCCACCGAATCATGAACCAGCTCGGCAAAGATGCTCAATATAGCTCTCTGGAAAGTGGCAGGGGCATTGCATAGCCCAAAGGGAAGGACTCCGTAGGCAAAGGTACCCCATGGACAAGTGAAGGTGGTCTTATCTTGGTCCTCCGGGCTAATTTGGATCTGATTATACCCGCTGAACCCATCTAGGAAAGAGAAAAACTTCTTTCCTGCCAGTCCATCTAGCACTTGATCTATGAAAGGCAAAGGGAAATGGTCTTTCTTGGTGGCTTTGTTAAGTTCTCAGTAATCTACATAGATTCTCCACTTCCCATTCTTCTTGGGCACAAGAACTAGAGGCGAAACCCACTCACTATTGGAGATAGCGTAGCTGAATCCTGCATCCAATAATTTTTGCAACTCTTCTTTGATAATGTCTTTAAGGGCTGGATTCATTCTCCTCTGGGGCTACCTGACTGGTTTACAATCATCTTTGATGTAGATGTGATGGGTACAGACCGAAGGATGGACTCCTTTCATCTCCTTATAGCTCCAAGCGAAAGCATCTAAGTGATTGTTTAGTAAGCTACACAGCTCCCTCTCCTGGGAAGGAGATAGGGAGGAGCTGATCTTTAGAGTTCTTTCGGGACCAAACTCCACATTCTTAACTCTGGGAGAGGTTGGATCAGTCACACAGAGGTCCACTAAGGTGCTGGCTTGGGTATCTTCCACCAATTCTTCTAAGGAGAGTGCACTGGGAGGTGGATTTTGAATCAACGTCTCAATCAAATCATCCTCGGTTTGAGGACCTCCCCTAGTGGTTTCTATCGTGCACAAGGGTGCAGAGTAGACCTCATCCTCATCTCCTTCTTCCAACCAAAGTGGTAAGTCATGCTCTAACAGAGGTTGGGCAGGAGGGTATAGGACTAGCTGCTTGGACATAGGACCATTTTTGATGGTCATGTTTCCTGCTCGGCAGCTTATGTAAGCATCCGCAGTGGCTAACCAAGGCCTTCCCAAAATGAGGGGGTATCTAGTAAGCTTTTCCTTGGGCTGAAGGACCAAGAAGTCCGCAGGATACTCCCAAGAGTCAACAGAGACCAAGACATCCTCCACAATCCCTTCGGGAGTCACGGTGGAGCGATTTGCCAACTGCAGGACTGTCGAGGTCTTCCTTAAGGAACTCTAAAGGTTGAGTTTAAGCATGGTGTCCCTGGTCATCACATTAATGGCAGCCCCTAGATCAATCAAGGTATGGGGGATAATGGTGCCATTGATGTGGACATCAACTACAGGACTCCCAGGATCCAAATACTTTGGACAGATTACTTGCCCCAACATAAGATCGGACAGTTGTCCTATGACATTGATAGTTGAGGCATCTCTCTTTCGCCTACCTCGGTGCCTGAAACACTTCTCCTTAACCAATTTGTTGTATATCGGTACATCTTTGATGGCCTTGAGAAGTGGTATTTTCACACGCAACTGTTTCATTTCCCCTAGAAGCTTAGTCTCCTCTGGGTTTGGTTGTGTGGTTACTGTTAGTCTCTCAGGAAAGGGTGGAATGGCTTTGGGTTCACTTTCCTGTTTGTCTTCCTCGTCATCTGGGGGAGGAGGTTGGCGATTTGGAAGAGTCTTCCCGGATCGTAGGTTGATCTCCTGGATCTCCACAGCATAGGTAGGACATGTTGTCTCCCCAGTGTATACCTATTGGGCCTGTCGGTTATTGGGTTTCGGGTTCGGTTGAGCAGGCATTTAGGGTTGTCTTGGAGGAGCAGGAGGTAATGGTTGTGGTTGAGCTGGTGGTGGAGGCAAAATGGTAGGAGGAGTGTTGTACTGGGGCCTTCAGCCCGGTTGAGGTGCATTCCACTAAGGCTGTGGCTGGACATGTGAGTGAAACGAATGAGCAGTGGGTTGAGCATGGTATTGAGGAGGATAAGACCACGGAGGAGGTGCAGACCAGGCAGGATGAGCAGGGGGACCCCATGAAGGCATGTGAGCAAAATGGTTGGGGTTATAATAAGCTTGGGATGTCCCTTGCATCCCCTGCTAGTACGGTCTAGGTCGATGCGGCCTCCTTTGGTTGAGGAAGTAGAGAGGTTCAGTGGGTGCCTCAGTCCCTTGGTATATGGCCTTAAATCCTGGTAAGGTTGGGCATTGGTTTTTGGGGTGGTCCTCCTCACAAACGAAACATACCTCTACTGAGTGCAATGGACACTCGTTCTTAGGGTGCTTCCTCGTACATCTGGGACAGAAGATGGCCAAAGCCCTCTCAGCTTCCTCTTTCTTTTGCTGAATTCGGAAGGTATCAAGTCACATGACAATAGTCTATCTCATCTCACTCTTGAGGTCTTCCATCTGGTTAGCAAACTCATGCTTGGAGAAGGTGGTACTAGCTAAAATTGGGTTCCCCCTACCTCTTTTTTGGGCTGCCCTAGAGTGGTTTCTAAACACAGCCTTTATGTCGTCATAAGGTAGTTGGTAGATGTCTCCCCCAGCTAGCATGTGAAGGGTATCTAGAAGGTCTTCAGGGACTCCTTGGAGCAGAACTAGCTTTAGAGATTCAGTGTCAAGTGTGCACCTGGCCCATTTATAGCTAAGTTGGAACCTTTCCTCGTAATCTTCTAAAGACTCATAGCCTCCCATGGTCATCCGAAAGATTTCTCCCTTGGTTTCCTTGGACCTACAGTAGTCCCGGTATTTGATATTGAAAGCTTGTTGCATTTGAGCCCAAGTGGTGATACTGTTTCCAGGTAACCCCATGAACCAGCGTAATGCTGCATCCTTGAGGGTAGAGGGAAAGGGTTTCAATTTTTGCTCATGTTTTGTATATCATAGGTTCAACAAAGGACAACAAACTCAAACAGGAAGGTATCAGGGTCTTCAGTGGTCAATCCATGGAAATGAGGTAAGGCTGAGGGACTTATGTTCTTCATTTTCATGTCTCCGTTAGTCTCTCGGATGGGGAAGGTACCTTCTATTCTCTCGTCATCGTCTCCACCATTTCTGTTGTCAGCCATGGTTTCAATAGGAATGTTTTCTTGCTCTTCTTCTGTTATATGATCTTCGTATATCTTCGGAGGTTCACCTTAGGTTCTTCTGGATCACTGCCACCAAAGAAGAGAGAAGGGTGACTCAGTGAAGTGGTGGGGGTGTTGGGTAGGAATTTTCCGGTATTATCTATGTTCCTACGAGGCATGAAAGGATTTTTGGTTGTTTTTGCTTTTTCTCTGCTTGTACCTGCAAAACTGAAATAGATGGAATTGCAACTAACTAGAATCTATCTTGCGAGAATGAAAATGCAGAATTGAAATGAAAGCAGGAAATGACTAATCTACTCTGCTGAAATCAAATTGCGAGAAGGAGATACTAGACTACGCTTGCAAAATTGAAATTCAATTTTATGCTTGCAGAATTGAAAGTCTAATCTATGAAAGCAGGAAATGTCTACTTTTGCAGAAATGAATTTGCAGAATGGAAATGAAATAAACTATTTAGCAGAAGGCAAGAGTAGGAAAATATAAGAAAAGCAGCAATCACAAATACTTTGACGCTTCCCCGGAAACGGCGCCAAAAAGGATGGTGGGCTCCAGTATTGCAGCAATAATGTTGCAACTCCTGGGACTCCCTTCTTTACTTTTATTAACCCGGTAGTTCATAACAAACTTGGAAGCGATGGTGCTGTATGCACAAGTACTAGCTCTTGCTACAGCTGTCCCTTGGTCAGCTGGCACAAGTCTGCTAGGGGCTTAAGCCAACTTCTATGAGCTCTTAGAAGAAGCTTTTTAACTGATGGATGAAAGCTAAATCAAAGGAAGCTAATCTACTTGCGGAAAGAAACTGAAAGCCAAAAAGTAACGCAAACCCTAGCAAACCCTAATTCTACCAGCTAGTCCTACTAATGCAAAGGAGAGAATGCAAACTATTGGAAGAGATGCCATTACTTCTATGAAGGTAAAATACATGTGTCTAGACTACCTCTATCTGAAGAAAACATCCTTTTGTATTTTTGAATAAGTTATTAGAATTATCATGCATGTGCTTTTTAACTGGCTTTTTACTATGCAAGGGCAGATCAAGGAGGAGGAATGCTTGCAAGAGGTCGGGAAGGTTCAGAGAGGGTCTAAGGAGTCCCTACACCCTTCCGGAGAGTTTCACAAAGTTTGGCTATCAACAAACCTCATTTGTGAGCTTCTACAGGAAGTCTGCAGGGGTTCTACAGGATGTTCAGAGATTTCTACAGGATGTTCAGAAATTTTTACAGGATGTTTGAAACGTGGATTTTAGAGGATGGGTGAGTGAGGGAAGATGCATTAATGGATAGGGAGGTACGATACGGGCTTGGAGTGACCTAGGGACTGGTGGATGGAGTGGTGAGATTGTGTAGACGGCTGACTTGGCTTAAAGAAGGCTAAGACAATGATGGAGCAAGAAGGTAGGGTTACGTGGGAAAAAGGATAACTGTGAGACGAGGAACCTAGCTAGGAGATGGAACAACTGGCTCTGATGAAGCTTAGGCGTATGAGAGAGTGGTAGAGATGCCCTGCATAGTGTACATTTAACCGAATCAACAACGTCTTACAAATAATCAAAGTCCTAGATAATCTAATCTAACTGTCAATAAAACGAATGAACAATAGCTTTATTTGGAAATAAAACCATGTACATCAATCATGAAAAGAAACATTTCAGAGATCTGAACCCATAACTAACTTCTGCAAATTAAAATAGTACACTAAGGATTGCATGGTCAAGCAAACTAGTGTTTTTGTTGGGGCAGCACTGTTTCTTCAATTCCAGCCCCTGATCCAATAAGGATGAGGCAAAACAGAGAGTGTTGTTGACCCTTTTCTTGGAGCTTTTTCCTGTTATTATCCTACCAATCCATTTTAAACATCTGAAGCAATTCTATTCATAAACAGTGACCTATTTAACCAACACAACTAAATCTGCCCAACAGAAATACGTTTTAAATGCATAAAAGGAAAACAACGATGCCTAAAGGAAAGGTAACAGTACAAAAAGGAAGCCCTAGGCTCTCAGGTTGGGCCCAACCCTGAGAGCTATGGCTCCCATAGAAAACTCAGAGTTGATATAAAATCAGACTGCTTCTCATTATCAAAAAATAGTCATAAGTCAAGAGTTATGCCGAAAATGGCTACAAGAGAACAAAGTAGAGCTAACAGCACTGTAGTGCAAAATATGCAATGGTTTCCAAAAGTCCCTCACGAAGGCTGAGGCCTTAACATTTATACACCACGAGGGCCCTAGCTGGCCTCCTAAATCTATGGGACTTGACTATCTAAACTGTGAGTAGACAACCCCTTCCAAAATCTGCTTGGCTGCCTTCTAGATCCAGTTTTGGTGGCCTTTGGAGCTCAGAGTTGGGGGTGAAGATCCCAAGGAAGGCTATTTAATGCCATATACAACCCCCCTACGAATCCTCACCCCAAGCTTGGCTGTCTTCTAGCCCATGATTGCTCGGTTTTGCTCCAACATGTGTCAATAAACCTGAAACGAGCACGTGTTAGCCACCTAGGAAGATTGACTACCCTTATTCATACAAATGACATAAACATACTGAAAAATAATGCATAAGCTACGAAAAATGAAGGATTGAACAAGGATAATTAGGCCAAATGAGCCCAACAAGTTACCAAATTTGGAGCTCATCAATACCTCCCATCATCCCCCATTTTGATATGAATTTAGAGATCCTTCTCCTCCAGGTCACTAAAAAACTCCTTGCACCCTATCATATTGAATGAGGCACCAGAATCAAGGTACCACACACTTTCCATAACAATGTTGTCCATTTATGCTATTAGGGTGAATTCTAATTCGAATTGTGAAGCCAGTGGTTCACCTGTTTCTCTCACTTAAGGATTTTTGGTAGAATTCTTGTGTGGACATTTTGTTACATAGTGCCTGTATTGGTGGCAGTGGAAGAATTTTATGTTGCTCAAGTCTTTCTTCTTTCCATTAGTTTGGTTGGATTCAAGTTTTCTTTGGTTCTTCTTTCCTTTTCCCTTTTTTCCCTTCCAAACCAATGAAAAAAAAAATGCATCCTGTGTAATGGATGATGTTCCATCTCTGGTATTCCTAATGATCTCTTCTTGGACCAAATCGAACCACAACCTTTCCAAATTTGGTAATTTTTCCCTTCCATTCATAGAGTCTTGGTTACTGTGCCAGGATTTTGGAAGGCCTAGAAGAGCTAGGCTCACCAGGTCATCTTCTGTAACATTCACCCTAACCCTTCCAATATCATCTCAAACATATGTTAACCTGGAGAGATATTGTGCAATGATATCATTCTTCTACATTCTAATGTTTCAAAGCTTGTCTTTCAGGGCCAATTTTCTATGGTCACTGCTATTTTCGAATATCTCAATTACTGTCTTTCACATAGAAAATGGTGTCTCTTTTCCATGGATATTTGAGATCACGTGGTCTCTCATACCTTCCAGAATAATTATTCTAGCCTTTGCAACATAATTATTCCATTGGGATAATTTTTATCCATCCAAATGATGGGGTTTTGCAATGTCAGTTTTAACATATTCTAAAGCACCATTATCATCAAGCACTACTTCTAATTGATCCTTCTAGGGTATGAAATTCGAGCTACCCTCCAAGGCATACTGCAATCTCAGTCCATTGAATTACATTCTCCCAATACTAAAGAAAACCGCTACGCTGAAGCTGCAAAATTGAAATTCATGAGTGATAATTTCAAAATAATCGTTCTAATGTGATTTAAAGTTTCTGATACTATGTGGAAATTTGATAGAAATTACAACTTCTCAATAATTCAAATTGAAAAATAAGAGACTCAATTCTACTTGTAACACCCTCTTCCCACATTTACCCAAGTTAACCAGTTTGTTGGGGCAAACATGTGATGTGAAGCTACTATGATCTTATTCAACTCCCCATGTATAGTTAAAGAAGTGGAAATGACAAAACACAACGAATATAACCTTGTACACATGTTACATGACTTTCAGGAGTCAACCAACCCTTCCAGGTGACCAACCCCTAAGGTAAATTGACATTTCATTGCCCAAGAGCCTCAGTCACTCCCATGACATGGGCATGCATGTGACTGGGACCCTCCAGTTGCTCTTACAACAAGGGCATCCATGTGACTGGGGTCCTTTTCACGCAATTCTATGCCAACAACTCTGAATTTTGTACCAGGTTTTAAGGGCCAGGACTCAGGCCACTGCCTAAAACTCCACGAAAGTTATAGAAATGATAAATAGCATAGAAACAAAGGTACGAATGCAAACATTTGATTAGTTACTTGGTTTGACCCCTCCTATCCATGATAGGCATTTCATCAAACATGTCACAATTATGCATTCTACAAGTCATAACAACATATCTGAGCATAGGGTTCTCATACTTATATGAGAATCACTAAGAAGCATTGTTGTCTTATCATATTAGTTGCATTATCATCTATTAGGTCATATGTGCATTGTTCATTCATTTACAAATCAAAACATGATGAGAGCCATACATCATCGCTGTCATAAAACATACTCATAACCAACATATAAACAACATAAATAACAAGGATACAACAACCATAAAATACACATATAAACTAGTACATTTACACATGAAATACCAAGGGTAAGGAACCCTTATCAATGAATGCATAAGCCAACTAGGTTTGGGACTTCCACATACAATCCGACCATATATTGGTTGAACCAAATCCTTCTTTCAACCATTCACTCCCATGCCATATACCAATCATGAATTTGGGACTCATAACCAGAAATTAGCCAGGGCTTCCTTGAGGCTAAACCACCTCACCCTCATTAATAAAACCAAGATTTACCACAATATCCACCATATCACTAGTCCTAAACATGCATGGATGCCACTAGATTTTTTCACCTACACTGTGAGGAATTCTCCCGTCTTCTAGTCCCTAGGATTTATCGTACATCTTGCCATACAATAGTTGAGGATTCCTAGGCCTAATCGAAACTCCACCCACTAGGATTTACCATATATCCTGCCATTCAATGGTCAAGGATTCCTAGTTCTGATTGAGGGAACCCATGTCTAGGATTTGTCATATATCTTTCCTTGAGGATTCCTAGGCCCACCGAGGTACACAAAATATGGCTTTATCACAACCAATAGTCCAATTTAGGGGTTACTAGGCTAAGGCTTTACAACAATCCACAGTCTGATTTAGGGATCACTAGGCCATGTGTTATTTCTTTCGGAGACCACCTCACTCGGTTTCAAATCCATTTGACAATCCAGCTCAACCAAAACATGAGAATCCCATCCCACCATGGCTATCCAAAAATGGCAAGGCTAGGCTGGAAAACACTGTCACACTTGGAAAAACCCATGCCCATGATATCAAGAGAACCAAGAACACACATGAATAACCATGCATGCCAAAAATAGTAAGGAAATCATAAATGCAACTTGATACCTGCAAATAATCATGTTGTAGCTGCTTGATCCTGCTCTTCCTTTCTTGATCTTTTGCTTCCTCTTTCCATATTTTCTTTTCTTGATCCAATGCTGAAGTGCTCTAAGAAAAATCTAAGTTTCCAAGAGTGAGAGAGAGAGAGAGAATAAAGAGACAAATCCAAAACTGAATTGAAGAAAAGGTTGTGAACTAATCCTCAGAAGCATTTTTTATGAATGAGGACTCTTTTTCCATCATTTTGTGTTATTTTCTTTCATTTTCCTCTTCACATGTAACCTGTGACCTTTCACCTTCCATTTCTCCTAATTTCCATTATTTTCATAAATAAAATGCCAATTAATGTCTGATGCCTTTCCAAAGCCTTTTTCCTTGCCTTTTCCAATTTCCTTAGCCATAATAAACCAAATGAACACCCACACTAGGATGTTTTGTCCAAAATTCAACTTGTAATAAGTGTCCCATGACCTTGGTTATTATTTTTCCTTTATTAACTTTATTTACATGGAATTTTGACCAAGGATGTTAAAGGAACCTCCGCCTTGGGGGAACACCGTCCTCTATGTTCAATGAAACCTACAACCAACAAGACAGTTGAAAGAAAAACATACTGCACATGGAGCTTTATAACTTAGCTCGTTGCAGTATTTACAATGATCAACCTGCTGAGAAACAACCAACAAAACAACATGAAAACCATAATGGCATCACACCCATACCAGTTATTGGAGCTATATAGCATAGCTCATGGTAGTATTTACATCCATATACATATGTACATATACCAAAAACATCACACCAAAAAATATGCCAAAAACATTTTCCAACTAATGAATAGAGAGGGACACATAGCCTGCATTTGATTTTCCATCTCCCATGTAGCTTCATCGGGCCCAAAGTGCTTCCACTGCTTACTTTATTAATTAGTTCTGGAGCATGAGCATCTTTCCTTGCAATATACATTAAGGTTCTGGTTGGAATTCTCCATCTAGATCCACTTGTAATACAGACTAGTCAATCACATGATCAACATATTTAACACAATTCTTAAGCAATGACACATGGTAAACATCATGGACTTTTACTATTGCAGGTAGTGCAAGTCGATAGGCTACTGGTCCAATCCTTTCAAGAATCTTGAAAGGTCCACAAAACTGAGGTGCCAACTTTTCACACGATACAATCTGCAAGGATCTCTTCTTGGGATTGATGCACAAGTACACCTGTTCCCAAACTTGAAAATCCTTAGACAACCTGTTCCAATCTGCATAAATTTTCAGCTTGTCCTGTGTTTCCTTTAAATTCTTCTTTATTACCTACATTTACTATTCCATTTCTACCAACGTGTCTAGTCCAATCAATACCGTGTTCACCAGATCGCTCCAACTAATGGGAGTAATATAAATCCAACCACATAGTGCCTCAAACGAACTCATCCTCAGTGACTCTTGGTAACCATTATTGTAAGAAAAATGAACCAAAGGAAGATACTCCTCCCATATCTTCTGTCAGTGCATCACATACATCCTCAACATGTGCTCCAATATCTTGTTGACCCAATATGTCTGTCCATCTGTCTACGAATGCTAAGTTATGCTAAAGGCGAAAGCTATCCCTAATATTGCAAACATATCCTTCCAAAACATGGAAGTGAACTTAGCATCCTTGTTTGACACAATCTTCTTCAGAACACCATGCAATCTGACAACATCTCTGATGAAGACCCGTGCTACATCACTAGCTGAATAAGTAGACTTCACTGGAATGAAGTGCGCTACCTTTGTCAACCTGTCCACCACAACCATTATGGAAGCATTTTTTCTAGATATCCTCGATAAACCAGTAATGAAATCCATGGAAATTACCTCCCACTTCCACTACGGAGTACAAATTTGTTGTAGTAATCCACCTAGATGCTCATATTTTTCCTTGACCTGTTGACAGTACAAGCATCTAGCCACAAAATCTGCCACACCCTTTTTAAGATTTGGCCAATAATAAAACTTCTTCAATTTTGTCAATGTATTTTGGTATCTTGGGTGAGTTGAATACGGTTTTGCATGAAACTCTCTCAAGATAGTCTTCTTGAGATCACTACTATCTGAAACATATATCTTGTCCCTAAATCTGATCAAGCCATCTGCTGTGAGACGATCATCCACATCCTAATCACTTGTACCCTGCTATAATCTATGCATAAGCTCCATGTACCTGTCATTCTATTGACATGCTTATAAGATCTGATCCTACAATTTTGTCCCATAAGAGCTCATAATTGTTATATGACTCACCTATATCTCCCTGCTAAGAGCATCTGCAACCATATTCTCTTTACCGTTGATGTACCCGATCTCAAATTCAAACTCACTCATCGTGGCCAACCATGTATCTTTCCTAGCATTCAAATTTGGTTGATCAAATAAGTATCTCAAACCACTGTGATCACTTATCAATACAAACCACTTGCCAAGAAGATAGTGCCTCCACATCTTCAATGCATGAATGATTGCTGCCAACTCAAGATCATATGTTGGGTAATTTTTCTTGTGCTCATTTAGTTTTCGTGATTCATAGCATACTACCTATACCTCTTTCATAAGGACTCCACCAAGTTCTCTCTTGCAAGCATCCGTACATACCAAAAACTCTTTGTCTGGATCTACAATCTTTAACACTCAAGCATTTGTGAACAACTGCTTCAACTGCTCAATGCTTGCAATGCTAGAGAAGTTCTTGATGAACCTCCTATAGTAACCTGCTAACCCATGAATGATATTACCTCATCCACATTTGTAGGAGATTCCCACTCCATGATAACCCTTATATTTTTTGGATCGACAACTATTCCTTCCTCGGAAACCACATTCCCCAAGTAGTGCACCTCTGTCTAAATGAAATTGCATTTTCTAAGCTTGGAATACAACTAATTCTCTCTTAACAATCTCAACAATGCTGCTAAATGTTCATCATGCTCCTCAAAATTCTTAGAATATATAAAGATTTCATCAATGAATACAATAAAAAACTTGTCTAGACAAGGATGCAACACACTAATCATCAAGCACATAGAGGTAGCTGTTGCATTATCCAAACCCAATGTAACTACAAAAAAACTCATAATTCCCATACCTGGTCTAGAAAGATGTATTGTACATGTCCTCTTCTTTAATGTGTACCTGATGATATCTGGATCTCAGATCAATCTTCACTAATCAAGTTTAGGTGGCTTAGCTTTCTTAAACTCTTATGGAAAATATCCCCTCTCGCTTCTCTTATAAGGATGAAAACGATGATGATCCAGAGCTAGAATAGAACCTGTGTACATCAACTCTCCTATATGGAGTGTCCAATAACTTGCCATCTCTGATTGTGTCATCCCTATCCAATCTGTGCCCACCATGAGATCTACTACCATGACCTCATGCATGACAACTATCACCATGTAAATGTATGAATAATCAACATATGCACGACATGAATGCAGGACCAACACATCACCCATCTAGTTGAAGGGGTTAACCATTCTCTGATACCACTCTATAACATTGTCCTCCCACATTTAACCAAGTTTACTAGTATGTAGGGGTAAACATGTGATGAGAGGCTACAATGATCTGACTCAACTCCCCATCTACAGTTAAGGAAGTGGAACTGGTAAAACACAACCAATTTGACCTTGTACATATCTTACAGAACCTTCAGTAGGCAACCAACCCTTCAAGGTGATGAACCCCTAAGGAAAATTGATATTTAACTTCTATAAGATATCATTCGGATCCTCTAGTCACTCCCACAACAAGGGTATCCATGCGACTGGGGTCTTTTTCAGGTAGTTTTGTGCCAAAGACCCTAGATTCTGTTCCACTTTTTTAGGGCCAAGGCTGAGGCCACTGCCCAAAATTCCATGAAACTTCTAGAAATGATAAATAACATAGAAATAAAGGTATTGATACAAACATTTGATTAATGAATTGACTGGACCCCTACTAGCCATGATAGGAATTTTGTCAAACATGTCACAAATATGCATTCTACAAGTCATAAAAATAGACCTGAGCATAGGGTCTCATAGTTATATGAGAATCACTAAGAATCATTGATGCCTTCTCACATTAGCTACATTATCATATATTAGGCCATATGTTCATTTTTCATTCATTTACAAATCAAAACATGATGAGAGACATACATCACCACTGTCATAAAACATACTCATAACCAACATGTAGACAACATAAATAATAAGGATACAAAAAAACATAAAATCCACATATAAATTAGTACATTTACATATCAATGCCAAGGAGAATGAAATCTTACCAATAAATTCATAAGCCAACCAGTTTTGGGAGTTCCATGTACCACCCAAACATAGATTGGAATAACCAAATCCTTCTTTCAACCAATCACCCCCGTGCCATATTCCAAGCATGAATGTGGGACTCATGACCAGAAATCATCTAGGGCTTCATGAGGCTAAACCACCTCACCCTCATCAATAGAACTAGGCTTTACCTCAATCCCCACCAGATCACTAGGCCCTAAACAAGCATGGATGTCACCAAATTTCTCCACCTACACCATGAGGAATTTTCCGGTCTCCTAGTCTCTAGGATTTACCATACATCCTACCATACAATTGTCAAGGATCCATAGGACTAATCAAGAATCCACCCTCATGGATTTATTTTATATATTACCATTCACTGGCCAAGGATTCCTAGGCCTGATCGAGGGCACCCACCTCTAGGCTTTACCGTATATCCCTTGATTCACTGGTCGAGGATTCCTAGGCCCATCGAGGTAACACAAAATTTTGCGTTACTGCAACCCAAATTCCAGTTCAGGTGTTATTAGTCCAAGGATTTACCATAATCAGTAGTCTGATTCTGGGATCACTAGGCCTTGTGTTCTTTGTTTCAAAGACCAACTCACTTTGTTTCAAATCCATCTGGTAATCTGGCTCAACCAAAACATGAGAACCTCATCACACCATGGCTATCTAGAAATGGCAAGGCTAGGCTGAGAAAAAATTGTCACACCTAGAAAAAACCATGCCCATGATAAAAATAGAACTAAGAACACACATGCATAACCATGCATGCCAAAATTAGCAAGGAAATCATACATTCAACTTGATACGTATAAATAATCCAATTGTAGCCACTTGATCCTGTCCTTCCTTGCTTGATCTTTTGCTTCCTCTTGCCTTATTTTCTTTTCTTGATCCAACGCTGAAGTTCTCCAAGAAAAATCTAAGTGTCCAAGAGTGTGAGAGAGAGAGAATAGAGAGAGAGAGAGCTCCAAAACGAAACTAACGAAAATGTTGTGAACTGATCCTCATAAGCCTTTGTATTAATGAGGCCTATATTTTCTTCATTTTTCCATTATTTTCCTTCATTTTCCTCCTCACATGCAACCTATGTCTTTTCACCTTCCTTTTCCCCATATTCCATTATTTTTATAAATAAAATTTCAATTAATGCCTCATGTCATTCCAAAGCCTTCTCCATTTCCTTTTCCAATTTTCTTAGTCATAATAAACCAAATGAACACCCACACTAGGATGTTTTGCCCAACATTCAACTTGGAATAAGTTTCCCATGACTATGGTTATTATTTCACACTTATTAAGTTTGTTTACATGGAATTTGCACTAGGGATATTACACTACTCTACTGATCTATGGAATGGAAATCACAATTTAGAACATGCATAGACGCGCAACAAGAAAAACCACAAGTACATAGTGATTTCTAAGGGAACCTAACTGGGAAAACCCCCTCAAATATCTTTTCATTAATTAGTTAAATAGAGAAACTATTACAATATCCTACTCGAGCTCTCAGCACAACCCGCAAAAGAATAATTTTTCTCTCTATGGAAAATTAGAAACTCTGGAAAACACTTGACCAATTATATGTTGATCTAGCCTCCTATTTCCTTGCAGAATTTCTGAGGAAATTATCTCCTAAAAGATAGGAATTTACTCCTATTTCCTTACACAATTCCCAAGAATTTATCTCTTGAACATAACATCCCCGGGTTAAAAGTTCATGTAAAAAAGTTAATAAAGGAAAAATAAGATCAAGATCATGAGACGCGTATTCCAAGTTGAATATTGGGAAATGTTTCCTAGTGAGAATCACTTTTTGTTTATTATGGCTAAGGAGAAATTGAAAAAGGCATTGATAAAGGCTTTGAAAAGGAAAAAATACATTAGAGGCATTTTATTTATGAAAATAAAGGAAATTAGGAGAAAAGGGAGGTGAAAGGCCATAGGTTGCATGTGAAGAGGAAATTGAAGGAAAATGGAGGAAAAATGAAGAAATTGGAGAAAATGGAGAAAAAATGAAGAAATCTAAGCATCAATTTTAGCCCTTTTGTCAGGTGAGTTTTGGACTTGGTTTAGAGAGGAAAAGAGAACCAAGAGGAGAAAGGAAGAAAGCAAGCAAAGGAAGGAAAACAAAGTAAAGGAAAACAAGGATCAAGTAAGGAAATTTGGATCAAGCAGCTTCAGTGGGAGTAATTGCAGGTAACAGGTTGCATGTATGATTCCCTAGCTGGTTTTGGCATGCATGATACATGCAGGAGTGTATTTGGTTCATTTGTTATCATTGGCATGGGTTTTGCTATGGTTCATAGTGGTTTCAGCCTTTCCTTGCCATTTTTGGATAGCCATGGTGTGATGAAATTCATTCTTGGTTTTGACTTGGATTTTCAGAAGATTTTGGATCTAGGTGAGGTGGTCTCAGGAAAATCCCAAGGGTTGAGGGTGGAGACGGTTTTCTCCGGGAAGCCCTCAACAGGTGGGTGGAGACAATAAAATTCCTCAAGGGATGGTGAAGGAATTTTGAGGCATCCAAGCTTGGTTTGGTTTTGTGATCTCATGACCGGTTTAGGTGAGATCATGGTAGGGTGAGGGTGGAGGTGGTTTAACCTATGGATTCCCTTGGTTTTTTATGGATTGGTTTATCCCATGAGATCCCATAATCATGCTTGGAATATGGCATAGGGATGATTGGATGAAATAAATATTTGGTTCAACTTAATCTATGGTTGGGTGGTATGTGGAAATCCTTGACATGGTTAGATTTTTCATATGTTAATAAGAGATAAGTTCATCTTGTATTTTATGATTAAATGTACTTGTTATGATGTGGAATTTATGGTTGTTCTATCAATGTTATTAATTTGGCTATATGATGGTTACAAGCATGGTTTTATGATAGATTCTAGTTATGGCTCCTATCATGTTTGTTTGGAAAATGAATGGTTATTGAATGCATGACCAAATGATGTTATGGAAACTATTGTGAGAGTGCATTAGACCTTCTTGATGATTCTCAAAGAATTTTCAGATCTCTTTGTTCATATATGAATTCGTGACATATAGATTTCATGTTCACCATGTGTTTGACAGAATGAATGTCATGGTTAGACTTGGTTAGGTCAATTCCTTATCTAAAATTTTCATCAAAGGATTTGTACTTATGTCATTTATCATTTCTAAAAGTTCTATCATGTTTTGGGAAAATGTCTGTATCCTAGCCCTGAAAATGTGTCTCAGATCTCGGGGTCGCATGCATAAAACTAGGTAATTTAAACTAAAGCCAATGGGAGGTAGGGTGATCCATGCAACTAAAGGCTTACAGTCATTGGAATTCCTTGTTATACAATTGACTAGGAGTCTATGCCACTAAAAAAGTCAAGTTGGCTCAGGGTTTGGGCACTTGGAGTGGTGGATCAGCTCATGGGGGTCCTCTAGCTCCTGACAAAGGTCAGTAAAGTTTTGGTTGGTAGATTCCACTTCCTTAACTATACCTAGGGAGTTGAGTCATGTCAGAGTAGCCCTTCAGTCATGTTTACCACAATGGGCTAATGAAAGTGGTTAAATGTGGGAGGTGGTGTTAGAGATTGGTATCAGAGAATGGTTCAATACTTGGACTAGATGGGCTAGATGCATGTGGTTATGCATGCATTAACATGGTTGTGGTTTTCATGCATGAGGTCATGATATGTAGATGGTATTTTCATGCATGATGTTGGCATATTGATATGACTATGATTATACATGTATTGTGCTAGTGTGGAATGATTTTGCAGATGAGATTATCGAAATTTAAACAGAAACACAACAAATTATAGATATAACCATAAACATAGAGATGTAGTAGAAATAAAACTTCATTTCATTAATATCAAAGAAATGAAATATGCTTATATACAAAATGGAAACAAACTAGCTCGGGTGATAGTAGGTTATCTCTGAGAAGAGATGTGGCGGCTACATGCCTCTGAACTGTGTTACAATGAGTCTTGAAGGCCTATTTATTATTGAGAAACAATGGAAAAACCCAAACATCCAAACCTAACCTTAGGAGATGAAATGTTGAACTATGGGCCCCATTGGGGTAAATTGGTACATCAACTTCCTAGGGTTGTAACTTTGGCATACGATCTCCATTTGATGCACACAATACCTCATTAGAAATATCTATCCGAGGAATACAACTAGTAATTATTGAATATTAAGTTAAAATCCCATATTTGTTGCAGGTGATTTTCCAAAAAAAAGTTGTTTGGGGCCTCAAAACGGCTCCAAAAGTTCAGGACCCGAAAAACTACCAAAAATAGTAAACTCTCCTACAATTAAGGAAATTGAAAAATTGAAAGAAACAATGGTGGGGGTCCAAGTGGAATAGGTGCATGGCCACTAATATCCACCTCAATCATTCCTCCCCTGTTAGGAAGCAATGGTCCTGTTACGTTGAGTTCCTCGATGAGATGAGGAAACTTCTGCTAAACTTGGTCCCTGGTGAGCCACTTCCCTTGGTGAAGGAGTTAGCCTGTTTTGAGAACTCAATATAGTTGGATCCTTTACTGTTGGGTGTTCTTGATTTGTGTGTGCATAATCCGATTAGCTGTGGCTTGTCCCATGCAATCCATATTTAAATCTATAGGTGTGGGTTGTTTTGGAATGTTTGATGTGTCCAACAATGATGGGAAGTATGGTCGAAGGCAGTCCACATTGAACACTGGGTACATGCCAAGGAATGGGTGTTGGCTTGATGGGGCCTGACTGAGGTTCAACTTTAACTATGCTAACCAACAAAACCCTAACTGTTGGCCCTTTCGGCAACAACCTACGTAGCGCAAGCTGCAATCTCACTTGAAGCAGTATTGGGGGATGCTAGAACTAGGTTTCTACATCTAGAGGCCTATGTGATGGTTTCCTAAAGTTCTTACGGCTTAAATCTTCGTTTGCGCAGATCTAATCCTTTCGACAAACAATTACTGCAACTCTATCTAAATGACCCTCAAATCTTCACGAAGGTACTTAATGGTGCTTATCATGCATAACTATTACATATCTACCAGTTTCGCGTAGTAAATAAGCATTCATTCATATTAAAAAGATTATAGAGAAAAGATACATAAAATTTCAGAAGTAAGTAAAACAACACAGATGCTTCAATTTCAGCGCAAAACAATCTTCATTAGATAGAAATATTCAGATAAAGACTTCTTATCCTTGTGCACTCAACTGCAGGGGCCCACACACTCAGCTTGTAGACTTACCAAGGTCTCCATGCACTCAACTGTAGGAGCCTTCCCCTTTCGCCTAAGTACATGAAACATACCTTTCCTTCCTTAGCACCTTGCCCTTACAATGATTCTTCTTAATCAGATTGATCTGTAGACTTGCTATGACGCAAATTCATACAACATTTTCTTTACAATACGATGGTCCGAGGACCATGGGTGGGTCTCAAAACAACTCTATCACCTACCCAACTAAGGGACTAAAGCCCCTTTGACTTCTACTAGCTTCGCACTCCACTTTTCCACATTTTGGGGAGACTTTACATTCACTACAAAAGATAATACAAAATTGACTCAAAATTTAACAAAATAGATGCCAGGGACCCCATCCTGACAATGGGGGAATGCTGAGCTCAAATGAATTATCTCCCATAGCCTTGGTAATGGTGTAAGGACCATATCAGAGTGGTCTGAGTTTCCGATAGGCTTCGATAAGGCATTCCTTCTACAAATGAAACCAAACTTTGTCACCCACCTGAAACTTGTGTGGCACTCGATGTTGATCATGTCACTGCTTGTACTTGGCATTTGATTTCTCTAGAATGTTGTGGACCTATTAGCGGATGTGTTGGATGTGCTCAATGAAGTTGTTTGCCTTATCGGATTTGGACTAGACATGAACCGAATCTTCCTGAGTAGCTGCAAATTGTATGGCCACATCAATGGGATAGAGTGGCTGGAATCCCAATCCTAACTAGAAAGGGTTGTGACCAGTCAAGCTATGGAGAGCTCGGTTATAGCTATGTTGGACATAGGGGAGGCTCTCATCCCATGTGCATGGATTCTTTGAGTTGTATATGTGCATAATGTATATGATCATCCTGTTGATGACCTCTATTGGGCCATTAGTTTAGGGGTGGAAAGATGTGGAATTAGTGAGCTTGGTGTCCAGCATCGACCAAATACTGGACCAAAACGTACTGAGGAACCTATAATTTTGATCTAACATGATAGACTATGGGATCCCAAAGTGTACCCACACTCGTTGAAAGAAGAGTTTAGCAGTGGCTTTTGCTGTGATATTCTTCTTGCAGGCCACCATAATGTCCATCTTCGAGAATCTGTTGACGACTACAAAAACATAGTCATTTCCATGCTTAGTAGAAGGAAGGCCCGACATGTAATCCATGGAGATGGATTCCCAAGGTCGACTATGGGTAGGCAATGGAGTATAAAGGCCTTTATTCTTGATGTTTAGTTTGGCAATGGCACAGGAAGTGCAGGATTTGATGTACTTCTCGAAATCTTGTCGAAGATTCGACCAATAGAAATACTTCTGTAGTACTTCCACTATTTTCTTGAACCTAAAATGCTCAACGACCCGACTATAGTGCTCTTCTAAAATCATCTTGGCACACTCACTTGAAGGAACACAAAGGTGTCCTAGGTGGCATAACAATCCATCCAGGAGGTGAGCATTTGAAACTTGCTGACCCTCCAAGAGCATCTGGTATGTGTGGTCGAATTCTGGGTTGCTTTTATAGAGAAGTGGCCAATCAAAAGTCTCGTGCCCACAATAGTTAAGCACAGTCATCAACGCCATGATCAGTGGTTGGTCAAGGCAGTCTGCAACATTATTGATGCTGCAATTATTGTACTTGATATTCAAATTAAATTGTTTCAGTTATGTGGACCACTTCTGATGGCGATCATTCTGCAACTTCCCTTGCGTCTGTATGAATTGTAGGGGTCAGTGGTTTGTGTGGATGACCATTTCCTTCCCCAAAATGTAATGCTTCCATTGTCGACAAGCCTGCATAATGGAATACATCTCTTTGTCATAAGTCAAATACTTCTGGACTATGTCTGAAAGTGTCTCATTTTGATATGCCATTGGATGCCCATGTTGAGTAAGGACCACCCCAATAGCATAGTCAAAGGCATCTATATCGATCTCAAATGGTTGTTGCAAGTCTGGTAATGTGAGCACTGGTGCATAACAAAGGCGATGTTTCAACTCTTCAAATGCCTTTTGTTGAGATTCAGACCAAAAGAATTTTCTTTCGCTCCTCCCTTGGTGAGTTGACTCAAGGGCCAAGTGATATGAGAGAACCCCAACACGAACCTGCGGTAGAAATTGGCATGACCCAGAAAGTTGTGAAGCTCTGTCAGAGTGGTTGGGGCTGGCCAATCCCGAATGACTTGGATCTTGTCTCAATCCATATGCACCCCCCATTCATCAATAATGTATCCTAGATACTAAACTTGGGTCATGCCAAAAGTGCATTTCTCCAAATTGGCACACAACTTGTGTTGCCATAATGTTTGGAGAACTTGTCAGATGTGGTGGAGGTGCTCTTCCCAACTTTGGCTGAAGGTTAGGATGTCATCCAAGTATACCACTACAAATGAGTTGGTGAATGACTGTAAGATGTCATCCATCAGCCTCATGAAGATAGCATGAGAATTCATCAACCCGAAAGACATAACCAGAAATTCGAAAAGGCCCTCCTTTTCTTTGAAGGCAATATTCCTCACATCGGAGGGTTTGGTTGGTACCTGGTGATATGCACACTTTGAGTCAATATTGCTGAAATATTCCCCCCCTTGAGTTTGTCCAAAAGGTCATCAATCTGTGGGATTAGGTACCTATTCTAGATAGTGATATTTTTCAATGCCCGATTGTCAATATAGAGTCTCCAAGTGCCATCCTTCTTCTATACCAACATGATCAGTTGGATGTAACCTTCCGACAAAAACTCTTGAATCTGCCTCTAGATTTCGTCGTTATCCCGAATGGAGCACCGATAGATTGGTTCATTGGGAAACGATGCACCTCAGGTCAGATCGATGGAGTTCTTGACCTGAAAGTGCAGGGGCACCCTTGTGAGGGAGGTGAAGATGTCCTTGTACTCCTCCATGACCTTGTCCATCTGTTGTTGTCGTGCAGAGGGGCCTTGTCTAGAGGTCATGGCCACCGTATTCTTCTTTGCCTGAGGACGTATCATCAGGAAAACAAATTTCTCAGTTTTGGAAATGAGCTTACTGCATTTTTTTGTAGTAACCAAAGAGATGGTAGTAGGCAGTGCTACCTCTGGTATCTTGCACAACTTATTTCCCAAGGTAACAATAACAATGTGAGGCCTTGAATCATAGACAACATGTCGCTTCCACAAGTATGGTTGGCCTAATAATACATCACAAACATAAAGAGGAGAAACGTCACATAATACATCATCCGTGAAGGGCTTGATGCTGTATGGAAGGTGACACTGCTAGTTGATGCGAAGATCCTGTCCTTGGTGAAGCGACCCAATGGTTTATGGTGATGGGTGTGTTATGGTTAGTAAGCCCAACTACTTCATGATCTTTGCTAAAATGACGTTCTTTTGGCTCCCGCCGTCAATAATGAATTGCAGTAGGGAACCCTTTACCCACATCTGGGAGTTGAAAATACACTCCTCCTTCTCTAGATCTTCGGGTTCCTCCTTCTTGATCTTTGTGGTGGCAAAGGTGGTGTTGGGCTCTGCATCGATAATTTTCTTCTCTTTGTCATTCCCCTTGTCAGGTTCTAACCTAGAGCAAGAACATGCTTATGATTCAGAAGACTTCAGCTCGGCCACCAATGACTACTTGGTTTCCCGACATTCACTTGTGTTGTGAGTGGAGATATTATGGAACTGACACCACTTTCCCATGTCCTTCTTCGGCTTTGTTGTGTTGTTCTATTCTTGCGGCTTTGGTGGGTTGTCTTAGGATGCCTCACGTTGGATTTGTCCTTTGTTTTGTGGTTTGAGGGCACCTTACCATTATTTCGGATTCACAAATCAAAGTCTCGCTTTTTTTGTTTAAGCTTCTACTCGATCTTGACAGCATATTGGTTTGTCATGCCAAGTGAGGAGATGTCCAGGAACTCCATCTCATCCTAGATGTACCTGTGTAGGTAGGCATGGTACTTGAGTACCAAATTATTCTCAAAATACTTGATACCCAACTTCGTGTGAAGGGTATTAATGAGCCTCATAAATGGGTAATTATATGGGCTCATTTTACCTCCTAACCTATTCAAATCAACCATTCTCTTAGCTTGTTACATGATTTTCAGATTATATTTATGTTTATAGAGTGAGTTGAGTTAGTTATGATGCCATGAGGTTTAATATGTGTTTAATGTATATTATTGATGATTTTTGTGGTCAAAGTCAAGGATACAGTGGAAAAATGGCAGCAATAACTTGAAGTGGACAAAGGAGAGGACTTATAGGTGGGAATCCCCCTCATTTATTACTCCCCACTTTGAATTCCCTTTCATTCAGCTCGGAGTACAGGCAACCAAGTCATGCATTAGCAAGTAGCCGAGAAAGTGGAGGATAACTGATGTTTATCTCGAGTTTTGGGAGAAAAGCCTCCCTGATTTTGAGGAAGCTGTTGGGAGTTTCATTTGTATAAGTAGAGAGGCCTAGGGCCTCACTAGGGTCAATTTTTTGTGAATTTTTGCTACAGTATTGCTTATGTAACTCTGCTCAACTTTGATCTTATTATTTTGACAATTCATGTAATCTTGTTATTGTTTTGAGAATAAAGATGGAATCCTTTTTGAGTTAGCACCGAGTTACCTCAGAGAGCTAGAGCTCTTGGGTTAGGGCCCAATCCAAGCAACCAAGCTCCTCTTTTCTTGTATTTGTATGTTTCATTTTAGTTTGCAGATTAGGTTGCTGTTAGATGTATTTCTTTTATGAATAAGAATAGGTTGTTTTTGATGATTCAGTAGTTTTCTTCCATTTGTGTTTTCAATAGCAGGTCAAGTAGTGATAAAGAAAAGATCTGAAAGGCCAGGACTGGTGCCTTGGTCTCTTTTCCTCCCTTTGGGACAATGATCTGAGACAAAGAACCTCTTGCTATCCCAAAAACATAGATTTTGCTCCTTCATAAGACTTGTAGTGTTTGCAGCTTTCTAATTGGTTCATAGTTTAGTTTGCTTTGCTTCAGAACTTCTTCAACATGCTCATTTCCTTATTTGCAATAGTCTTCTTTCATGCTCTTCTTTCATGCAATGTTTATCAGCATTTTCTTCCATAGATCAAAGTTTACTTTGATGCAAGAACTCTGCTTTTTAGATGCACTTATTTCCTTGCTTGCTTAATATCATTGGTTGATTGTCAGTTGTTTATGCATCAGATATCTTCTAGAAGTAGTCCATCCTATTAGCCACTCCGTCCTCCATCTAATCCATGCCCTACAGGTCACCCAAGTCTCCCCTCAATTCTACCTTAGTTTCCTGCATTTTCCATAGACTTTCCTTTCTCTCGTTGAGAAAATCCAATCATATTTCTCTCTCCTAATGATTCTTGGTAGACCCTAGGTGCCCTAACACTTCATTCCAACCTTCATCTACCTTCTCCACCCACTCTCACACCTTCAAAACAATGAAAACTGCTCTCGGCCTCTTCCTGTAGGCCTCCTGTAGAACGTTGTTTTTCCTCCTGTAGATTTCCTGTGTCCTCCTGTAGATTCTACTGTAGGATTTCTCTTGAAAGCCGAGTGTTGGAAAACCCTCCAGAAGGCCACCTGAGACCTCCTAGGACCCATCCACACCATCCTACATCCTCTCAAGTCCCAAAATCGCCCTCTATTGACACCTATTCGCTGCCACATTCACAAACAAATAAATTACATGCATAACAAATTCACATAAAAATACATAAAAATCCAAAAAGATGTTTTCTGCTCATTTACTTTCAGAAATATTTTAGGTAGATGTTGTTTACTTCATTGCGTAGATAATGGCATTCTTTTCATGGCTTTCATAGTGTTCTCTGCAAAAGTAGGATTAGTGGTTAACTAGGATTTCCTTGGTTTTCTTTACATTTCAGTCTTCCTTTCTGCAAGTAGAATAGCATTAGTAGAGTAATCTCTTTTTTCCTTCCATCACATATAAAGCTTCTTCTAGAATCCATAGAAGTGGGCTTGAGCTCCTAGTGATCTTGCATCGGCTGACCATGTGACAACCTGTAGTAAGAACTAATACTTGTGCATACAACACCATCACTTCCAAGTTTGTTACGAACTACAGGGTTGATAAGAGTAAAGTAGGCAGCCCAGGAGTTGCAACATTATTGCTGCAATATTGGTGCTCACCATCCTTTTCACACCATTGCCGGGGAAGTGTTAGAATATTCTGTGATTACTGGTTTCTTCTATTTCCTATTGCAACATTCTACGAATAGTTTATTTCAGCAAAAGTAGAGTAGTCATTTCATTTCTTTCATTTCTTTTTCTTTCTTTTTCAATTCTGCAATTTCCATTTCAGCAAAAGTAGATTAGTCACTTTCTTTCTTTCAGTTCTACATTTCCTTTCTTTCCTCTTCAATTCTGCAAATTTCATTTCACTAAGCTCGTTTTTGTTAGTTGCAAATTGTTTGGTTCAATCAATTTCAGTTTTGCAGGTACTATCAGTGTGGGGAAAAAGAAACAAAAACCAACCAAAAAGATTTCCTTTCATGGCTTGTAGGAATAGAGATAATTTAGGAAAAATTTTGCCCAATGCCCCCATTGCTTCAACAACCAACCTTCTCTCTTCTTCAGTGGCTTCGATCAAGAAGAACCTTTAGGTGAGCAACCTGAGATATTTGAAGAACCTATAGGGGAAGAAGAAGAAGAAAACATTCCTCCTGAGCCGATTGCTGAAAACATAAATGCTAGGGGAAATGGAGAGAGAATAGAGGGTACCTTTCCAATTCGGGAGACCAATGGGGACACCAAAATGAAGAATATAAGTCTTTCAGCCCTACCTCACTTCTGTGGTTTGACTACAGAAGATCCTGACACCTTCTTGTTTGAGTTTACTGTCATATGTTGAATCTATGACTATGTAGAAAACGGGAAAAAGTTGAAACTATTCCCTTCTACTCTCAAGGATGCAGCATTGCACTGGTTCATGGGGTTACTTGGCAATAGAATCACAACTTGGGCTCAGATGTAGCAGGCCTTTAATGACAAGTATCGAGACTAATGTAGGTCAAAATATACCAAAGAAGAAATCTTCCGAATGACCATGGGAAGTGATGAATCCTTGGAAGACTATGAAGAGAGGTTCCAGCTCATTTACAAAAGGGTGAGGTGTACAATTGACCCTGAATCTCTGAAGTTGGTACTACTCAGGGGAATTCCGGAAGACCTTCTAGACAACCTCCATCTGCTGGCTGGGGGAGACATCTACCAACTATATTATGAGGACATAAAGACTATTTTTAGAAACCATGCTAGAGCAGCTAGAAAGAAAGATAGGGGGAGTCAACCCATAGCCAGTACCTCTTCTTCCAATTCATCCATTAAAAGCGAAATTGGAAACATGCTGGAAGAATTCAAGAGTGAGATGTTGCAGACTCTTGCAATGCAAATGGATACCTTACATATCAAAAGAAGACAAGAGGAAGTAGAGAGGGCTTTGGCCATTTTTTGTCCTAGATGCACCAGGAGGCATCCTAGAAATGAATGTCCATTGAACTCTATAGAGGTTTGTTCAGTCTGTGAAGAAGATCATTCTATAGATAGGTGCCCTTCCTTGCCTGGACTTAATGTGGTATACCAAGGGGCTGAAGGAGCCACTAAAACACTCTATTTCATGAATGAAAGGATACCGCATGGAACTAGACCATACCAACAGGGGATGCAAGGGACATCTCAGGCATACTACCACGCCAAACAAGTCACTTCCATACCTTCTTGGGGCCCTCCTACTCATCCTTCTTGGCCCATGCCTCCTCCTTAGTCCTTCCCATCTCAATATCATGCCCAACTTGTCACTCATTCATTTCAATCCTATGCTTAGGTACAACCTCAATGGAATGCATCTCGTCAGGGGTGGAGGTCCCAGTACAACTCTCATCCTGCTCTTTTGCCTCGACCACCTACTCAACCACAACCATTACCTTCTGCTCCACCAAGACAACCCCAAATGCTTGCCCAGCCGAACCCGAACCCGAACAATAGACAGGCTCAGCAGGTGTATAGTGGGGAACCATCATGCTCAAATTATGTTGTGGAGATTTAGGAGATTAACTTGCGATTTGGGAAAGTTCTCCCAGATATTCAGCCTCCACCCAGGGAGGTTGAGGAAGGTAAAGAGGAAAGTGACCCTAAAGCAAGTCCACCCTTTCCTGAGAGACTATTCGTAAGAGTGTAGCCTACCCCAAAAGAAACTAAACTCCTGGGAGAATTAAAATAGTTATGTGTGAAGATACCACTTCTCCAAGCCATAAAAGATGTTCCTATCTATAATAGGTTGATCAAAGAGAAGTGCTTTAGGCATCTAGTAAGGCGCAAGAGAGATGCCCCAACCATCAATGTCGTAGGACAACTGTCTGACCTGATGTTGGGGCAGGTAATCTGTCTAAAATATCTGGACCCTGGAAGCCCTGTAGTTGATGTCCACATCAATGGCACCATGATACCACATACCTTGATTGATCTGGGAGCTACCATTAATGTGATGACAAAGGACACAATGCTCAAACTTAACCTCCAAGGCTCCTTGAGGAAGACCACGACAGTACTGTAGCTAGTAGACCAATCCACTGTGACCCTTGAAAGGATTGTGGAAGATGTGATGGTCTCCATTGATTCTTGGTTGTACCCTGCTAATTTCTTAGTTCTCCAGGCGAAGGCAAAGCTCACTGGGCATCTTCTCATCCTAGAAAGACCCTAGTTGGCTACCACTGATGCCTACATCGGCTGTCGAGCTGGGAACATGACCATAAAGAACGGGCATATGTCCAAGCAGTTAATCCTAAATCCTCTTGCCTAACCCTGGCTAGAACATGATCTACCTCTCTGGTTGGAGGAGAAAGATGAGGATGAAGTCTATTATGTACCGCTTTGTCCATTGGAAACCGTCATGGGGGGAAAACTACAAGATGAGGATGACATGATTGAAAATTTGATTCAGAATCCACCTCCTAGTGTATTACCCTTAGAGGACATAGTGAGAGAAACCCAAAACAACCCCTTAACTGATCTTTGTGTGGCTGACCCGACCTCTCTCCATGTTAAGAATATAGAGTTTGGCCTAGAAATAACCTTGAAAATCAATCCATCCCTATCCACTTCCTAGGAGAAGAAGTTGTGCAGCTTACTGAGAAAACATTTAGATGCCTTCACCTAGAGTTATAAGGAGATGAAGGGAGTACACCCTTCAGTATGTACTCGTCATATATACATTAAGGAAGATTGCCAACCATCCAGGCAGCCTCAAAGGAGGATGAATCCAACACTTAAAGATATTTTTAAGGAAGAACCGCAAAAATTTCTTGATGCAGGATTCATCTATCCCATCTTTGATAGTGAATGGGTCTCTCCTTTGGTGCTAGTGCCAAAGAAAAATGGTAAGTGGAGAATATGTGTCGACTATTAGGAATTGAAAAAAGCCACTAGAAATGACCATTTTCCTTTACCTTTCATAGATCAAGTGTTAGACGGTCTGGCAGGGAATTTTTTTTTCTCTTTCCAAGATGGGTTTAGCGGGTACAATTAGATTCAAATCAGCCTGGAAGACCAAGATATGACCACTTTCACTTGCCCTTGGGGTACCTTTGCATACCAGGTACTTCCTTTTGGTTTGTCTAAAGCTCCAGCCAATTTCCAAAGAGCGGTACTGATTATATTCTCCAAATTAGTTCATGATGCAGTAGAGATATACATGGATGACTTTACTCCTTATGGCTCTGATTTTCAGGAAGCTTTATCTAACCTAGGAAAAGTTCTAGACAAGTGTATTGAGATGAACCTGTCCCTCATTCTAGAAAAATGTGAATTTTTGATGACTGAAGGGACCGTGCGAAGTCATGCAATATCTCAACAAGGATTGTAGGCGGACCCCAAGACACCTTGAAGAGAAAGCTTGTGACTGCCCCAATTTTCAGAGGCCCAAATTGGGCCCTACCTTTCCACATTCACACTGATGCCTTGAACAAAGCAATAGGAGCAACCTAGGGACAAATTGATGAAAAGCTGCCTTATGCCATATAATTTATAAGCAAAAACTTGTCAAAGGCGGAGCTAAACTATACAGTCACCAAAAAGGAACTCCTATTTGTAGTGCATTCCTTAAACAAATTCAGACATTATATCACAGGCTATCAAACTTTTATGCACACTGATCATGCTGCAATTAGATATATAATGAACAAAATGAATGTAAATGCTTGCATTATTAGATGGTTGCTTTTACTACAGCAGTTTGATTTGACCATTGTTGATAAGCTTGGTAAAGAAAATGTGGTTGCTAACTTTTTGTCTAGAGTAAATCTGCCTACAGGTGAAGAAGGAATGGTGGATGATCAAATGCCAGATGAACACCTATTTTCTATCTCAGTACTCTCTCCATGGTTTGCTGATATAGCAAACTACTTGGTTTCAGCATAGTTCCCACCACACTTATCCTCAAAAGAGAAGAGCAAGATAGTAAGGATAACCGTCCCTTTCACCTAGATTGGGGGAAATCTCTTCAAACTTGGCCCAGATCAGATCTTGAGGAGATGTGTCAGGGAGGAGGAAGCTTTTGACATCCTCCTGACTTGTCATGACGGGTCTTGTGGAGGTCATTTTGCAGGAAAAAGAACCGCCTTCAAGATACTGCAAGCAGGCTACTATTGGCCCACTCTTCATCAGGATGTGAGGAGATATGTCAGCCAGTGCGATCGATGTCAAAGGATGGGGAGACCTACTCCAAAGGATGAAATGCCCATGCAGCCTCAAGTGACCTTTGAACCATTTGAGAAGCGAGACATGGACTTTGTGGGTCCTATCAGCCCTTCTTCAAAGTAGAAGAAATACATCATTGTGTGCACCAATTACCTGACAAAATGGGTAGAGACAAAAGCAATCAAAGCAGTGACAGAAGAAAAAGTAGCTAAGTTTTTGAGGGAAAACATATTCTACAAGTTCGGGTATCCAAGAGAGTTGTTTATAGATCAAGGCAGCTAGTTCACTTCCAATTTGATTGAGGACCTACTTACACATCATAAGATCAAGCACATGACTTCCACCCCTTACTATCCACAATCCAATGGGCAGGTGGAAGTCACGAACAAAGATCTGGAAGGGATCCTGACCAAGATAGTGAGCAACAACAGAAAACACTGGGCAGATAGATTACTTGAGGCCACCTGGGCCTACAACACAACATGGAAGACCACTACAGCGTTCACACCCTATGAACTGGTCTATGGGAAGAAGGCTTTGCTATCAACATAATTTGAATTCAATACACTAAGGTTGGCAGCTTAGCTGGACCTAGACCTTAGCCATGCACATAAAGAAATATTACTCCAGCTCAATGGATTGGATGAACAAAGATTGCAAGCCCTTCTCCATACAGAGGTAGTCCAACTTCAAAGGAAGATGTGGCATGACAAAAACATAAAAGAGAAGAAATTTCAAGAGGGAGATTGGGCACTACTCTATGATTCAAGATATAACAATTTCAAGTGCATGCTGAGGACAAGATGGTTAGGACCCTACATCATGGATAAATGTAATGACAATGGTTCAGTTCTGATCAAAACCATTAATGATGAAGCCATCCCCATGCTTGTCAATGGACACTGGTTGAAAGTCTACAATAAACCCCTCTCCAAGAGAGAGTTCATTGAAGCATTTAATAAGTCAATGATGGTAGTGGAGCGTGTCTTAGCCTCCACTTCACCCACTCACTGAAGAAAAAGAGAAAAAACAAAAAAAATAAGTACTCAAGTGAAAACCTCCATGAGGCACTTGAGTCCCATCATTGAATTGAAAACCTCTCTGAAGGTGGTGCACTGGTGTCAAAAAAAGAGAAGAAATAAAATAAGATCCCTGGGTGAAAACCTCCCTTGGAGTTTCCTAGGGCAGGCAACTAGGGTGAAAACCTCCCTGAGGTGCCCTGGTTGTTTTCAAAAAAAAAAAAAAAGAGAAGAAAAAGAAAAAAAAAATGAATTTCCAGTTGTATTGCAGGTTTGCAGGAGGACTACAGGAAGCAACAACAGGTGCCAACGGAGCTTTGAAACCAATACCAGCACCTATCCTATCTTCCCTCACCTTTCTCCATCATTCTTGACATTCTTTTCACCTTACTAAGCTTCTTTTTCGAAAATTGTGTTTTCTACAAGAGGCCCTGTGTTTTCTACAAAAGGCTCCTATAGAAATTACAAAGAGCCAGAAATGGATTTTAAAGGTAGTTTGAGGAACAGGGAAGCTTCATAAAAGATTTATAAATCCTCCTACAGTCTTAAATCCTCCTTGCCATCCATTCCACACCTGCATCACACCCCAATCATCATTTTTTCTTCCTGTCATAGAAAAACCCAGAAAAAATAGGTTTTAGTAAAAAAAAAAAAAAACCAAAAAAATAAGAGAGGAAGTGGCGCCTTAAATATCACCTAGAGCTTACCTATTACTTCTCCATCTCTATCCACATTTTTGGCATCATCGTCATAGCTCCAAGAATAGAAAAAGCTAACATTTCAAAGGGAGAGGCAGCTACAGGAACTCCTGTAGGAATTCCTGTAGCAACTGATCCAATTAAAATCTAGCATCAACACCATGAGGGTGCAAATCTCAAGGTTGAAGCAGACACCTGAAGATCAGATCCAGCCAGAAAGGAACCTGCACACAACACAACCATATCTTAGCAAGAATACAAGCATGCATCAAAATAAATAAAGGCATGCAACAGAAGGAAAGGCCATAGCACCTTACAGCAAACACATTCGGATCTCAGGTAAGTAACTAACCTGCTCCTCTGTTTGCATTGGTATAATTAGGGAGCATGCAACAAAAATGAGATGGTTGAGGCTAGTTAGGGTTGAGGTGGCTAGTTAACTCGGCCACCCTCATCCAGTTGACATCACTCATCCGAAGATTTCACCACATGTGCACTTAGTCAAACTCAAGAGAGATGTCAAGGACAGGTAGTGGAGGCAATGACAACTCCAATGCAATCATGAGAGATGATTACGAGGAAAGGGAAATGATGAAAATGTAGGTGGGGAGCAACAGTCTGAATGGGGGAAATGTACACTTGGCCAGCTCACCCTCCATCATAGGAAATATCCATAAAAAGCAATAAGTACTCCTCGCTGAAGCACTCTCACCACTTTTCTCCTTCATTCTCTCCTTGAAACTCCACTATTTCTACCTTCTTGTGCCCCCACAAGCCTCGTACCTATCATTCTCCGCTGATCTCTCCCATATCCCTACTCTCGGTGTTCTACAGGAGCACTTACAGGTTCTACAGGAGAACCTACAGGAATCCTACAGGAGGGCTGGCAGTGTTCTACAGGAGGGCCAGTAAGCTGTTTTGGAGAGGGAAAACACAGTTTTTAGCACAATTCTCGGGCTGCAGAGGTAGGTTCTTGGCATACCTCCATTGAATATCAAAATATGCATGTAGTTGTTTAGTTTTGAAGAGAAAATAGAACTTTTGTGTGGAGGAAATTGATAAAAAGAATTGCTACTTATTTCTTTAAAAAAACACAGTCTATCTGTCTCTTTGTTTTATTCAGAAATTATTCTCTCCATTTCCATAGTTGGTTTCCCAAGGAAGCGTAGGTAAAATGACAGGAGGTTTTATGAGGAAGGAACCCACCATTTCCTCCAGGCTTCATGCACACCCCCAAGTTGTGGACATATTCACAAGAGCCAATTGGATGAACTTTTTTGAGAAATTTTGAGGGTTTGATGAGGAAATTTCTCAAGAATTTGCTCAGTCTTTGGTTCCTCACTCCATAACACATGCCACTGTCACCTTTAGGGGCCTTTCCATGGAGATAACCCCTGAATTTATCAGTAGGGTCACCACCCTTCCTCTTGGGTTTCCCTAGAGCAAGGATGAAAAAGCAATTGGCCAGGCTTCCAAGAAAAATGTCTTCCAAAACAATGAAGCCCTTGTAGAAGATAAGAATGGCATAAGAAGAGCTAACATACCATACCCTTGGGATGAGGTTGGATATCAAATAATCAATTATATTTCCTGTGAAGGGAGGTATAGCATTGTCTATGGTTACCACTTTGTAATCATGCATGAATTAAGGTATGGCATGGACACTCCAACCCCTCAGAAGCTCAGCATCCCTTACTTCCTCTTGCAGTCCCTCATTGACTCCAGTACTAAAGTAAAAACAGGACATCTAGACCAGCTATCTCACCATGGGTTAATCAAAATTTTAGTGGAAGAAGCCCTCCATACATTTACAATCCCTATAGCATGGGAAATTTTCTGAAACATGGCTGCTAAAGATGACATAAAGGCCCCGACCTATGATATTAGCCCTACTGGTAGTGAGGAGGAAGAGTAGCAAGGGGGAGAAGGAGAAGAAGCTGGTGATTTAGAGGAACAAGAAGTGAAGAAGAAAGAAACCAAAAGAGAAAAGGAGAAAACAGAGCAAACGGAGATAGAAACAGAGACAAATGGAGGAAAAGGGGTAGAAAAGAAAAAAGTATCTCCTGAGACCCTAGAAAGTGAGGCAGCAACTGCTCTCACTGCCCTCAGCACACTAATTAAGCCAAAACGAAAGAGGAAGAGGTAGACCTCGATGTATTTCAGGGCTAGGAAGAGAAAAAGGATCAAAATAGGGAAACCCTGGCCTTCTTCTAAAGTGCTAATTGTTATTGAAGATTCACCCTCTGCCCAAGGAAAAGAATCCCTTCAAAGGCACCTATCACTTATGAAAGGGGGACTCCTAGATCTCCCACATGGAAAACAAAAGTGGAACTATAGGACTCAAAACCAGTTCTATAGGAGGCACAGATTGTTCTATAGGAGACCCTGTCAAAACTACAAGAGACCAAAAAACTTGAAAAAAGAGTAGAAGGACAGCCACAGGGAAAGGAGGAAGCAACAGAGGCACAAGAACCTGATCCTCAGCCTAGTCTTGGCTCTTATTACAATCTTCTTGAGGGGGGAAGAATCATTCCACAAAAATTTGCAATTCCACTATTCTTTGAATTGGAGAAAGAAAGAATAAGGACCCATAGGTGGATGCAAATAGCCAAATCAAAAGGGGTTGAGGATATTGGCCATATGGAGAATAAACTCAGAGAAATGGGCAGGGAGTTAAGTGCTGTCAGACATAAAGAAGCAGTTGCAAGGAGCCAACTTGAAATAGAAAATGAATTGCTAAGGAGGCAGCTGCAAGAGAAAGAGACCCAACTGGCATGCATGGCCAGCTGGTCCATAGAGGCATTGCAATGTAGGCAACTAGTAAAATCCTATTACCTGTATCTCAAGGACTAGTGGATGCAATTTCAGATCAAGACTTTGGCACAAAGAGGTACAATGCCTTTCCAAGATTACAGGTAGTTTATGGACCTATGTGACCAAAGCACAATAGAAGATAAGGAAAAGATGGCAGAATTCTACCTACATAATATGGCCCTCACAGACATGAATGTGTGGGACCCCAATGCTAGGCTAGGGGACCTGCAACCAATGGCCATGGCCTCATGGACGAACCATGAAGAGTTAAGGGCAACAGAAATAAGAAGGTTTATGATAAAGGAGCATAATGAGCCATTAATGATCAAAGCTGAGACATCAGACCCCATGGCCCTCATTAGCACACATAACCTGCTTGCACATAATCCTCAGATTGCACCTAGATATATCAGTGACCAAGCACAAGCCATTGCACATTTTGAGGATATGGAAAGATTACTTGGGGATGACTGTGTACATGCCTATATGAGGAGATGGAATACCTTACCACACAGTCTGCAGATCAGGGAATATCATTCCCCAATGAGGATGAGGGAGGCATTAAGGAGAGTGCCCATGTATAAGCGCTCCATGCAGAGGTTGCAGGTCAATTGGATTGGCCTAAAATTGAGTCCCCCACTGCTGCTAGGCATGCTGGAAGGCAGAAAAGAAGAAGAAGAGCAACAACAGTGGGAAGAGGTAGATAGGAAGGCAAGATTCTATGACAAGGAAGAGGAGACCACATCAGAAGCATGGGATGCTAGGGAGGCCACCAGGGCCATAAAAGATGAGGAGATGGACTAAGTTGCTCAGAGGATGAGCAACACTTTCAGTAGGGGGGTGATGATGAGCCTCATAAATGGGTAATTATATGGGCTCATTTTACCTCCTAACCTAGTCAAATCAACCATTCTCTTAGCTTATTACATGATTTTCTGATTATATTTATGCTTATAGAGTGAGTTGAGTTAGTTATGATGCCATGAGGTCCAATATGCATTTAATGTAGATTATTGAAGATTTTTGTGGTCGAAGTCAAGGATACAGTGGACAAAGGACAAGACTTATAGGAGGGAATCCCCCTCATTTATTACTCCCCACTTCGAATTCCCCTTCATTCAGCTCAGAGTATAGGCAGCCAAGTCATGCATTAGTAGGCAGTCGAGCAAATGGAGGATAACTAGTGTTTATCTCGAGTTTTGGGAGCCAAGCCTCCCTGATTTTGAGGAAGTTGTTGGGAGCTTCATTTGTATAAGTAGAGAGGCCTAGGGCCTCACTAGGGTCAAATTTTTGTTGAATTTTTGCTGCAATATTGCTTATGTAACTCTGCTCAACTTTGAGCTTATTATTTTGACAGTTCATGTAGTCTTGTTATTGTTTTGAGAATAAAGATGGAATCCTTTTTGAGTTAGCACTGAGTTACCTCAGAGGGCTGAAGCTCTTGGGTTAGGGCCCAATCCAAGTAGCCAATTTCCTGTTTTCTTGTATTTGTATGTTTCATTTTAGTTTGCATATTAGGTTGCTGTTATATGTATTTCTTTCATGAATAAGAATAGTTTGTTTTTGATGATTCAGTGGTTTGCTTCCATTTGTGTTTTCAATAACAGGTTAAGAAGTGAGAAAGAAAAGATCCAAAAGGCTAGCAGTAGTGCTTTGGCCTCTCTTCCTCCCTTTGGGACAATGATCTGAGACAAAGACCCTCTAGCTGCCCCAAAAACACAGATTTTCCTCCTTAATAGGACTTCTAGTGTTTGCACCTTTCTAATTGGTTCATAGTTTAGTTTTCTTTGCTTCAGAACTTCTTTATCATGCTCATTTCCTTATTTGCAATAGATCATAGTTTACTTTGATGCGAAAACTCTATCTTTTAGATGCACTTATTTCCTTGCTTGCCTAATCTCATTGGTTGATTGTCAGTTGTTTATGTAGCAGATATATTCTAGTAGTAGTCCCGCCTATTAGCCACTCCATCTTCCATCTAATCCATGCCCTACAGGTCACCCAAGTCTCCCCTCAATTCTGCCTTAGTTTCCTGCATTTTCCATAGAGTTTCCTCTCTCTCCTTGAGAAAATCCAATCTTCTTTATCTCTCCTAATGATTCTTGGTAGAACCTAGGTGCCCTAACACTTCATTCCAACCTTCATCTACCTTTTCCATCCACTCTTACACCTTAAAAATAGTGAAAACTACTCTCGGACTCCTCCTGTAGGCCTCCTGTAGAACATTGTTTTTCCTCTCGCAGATTTCCTGTATCCTCCTGTAGATTTTCCTGTAGGCTTTCTCTTGAAAGCCGAGTGTGGGAAAAGCCTCCAGAAGGACATCCGAGACCTCCTAGGACCCATCCACACCATCCTACATCCTCTTAAGTCCCAAAACCACCATCCATCGCCACCTATTCGCTGCCACATCCACAAACAAATAAATTACATGGATAACAAATTCACATAAAAATTGATAAAAATCCAAAAAGATGTTTTCTGCTCATTTAATTTCATAAATAGCTTAGGTAGATGTTTTTTACTTCCTTGAGTAGATAATGGCATTCTTTTCATGGTTTTCATAGTGCCTTCTGCAAAAGTAGGATTAGTGGTTAACTAGGATTTCCTTGGTTTGCTTTACATTTCAGTCTTCCTTTCCGCAAGTAGAATAGCATCAGTAGAGTAATATTTTTCCTTCCATTACATATAAATCTTCTTCTGGAATCCACAGAAGTTGGCTTGAGCTTCTAGTGATCTTGCGCCGGCTGACCAAGTGACAACCTACAGTAAGAACTAGTACTTGTGCATACAACATCGTCGCTTCCAATTTTGTTATGAACTATCGGGTTGATAAGAGTAAAGTAGGCAGCCCACGAGTTATAGCATTATTGCTACAATACTGGTGCTCACCAGGTATGAAAAGAATTGGTAAACTATTGCACATCTTAGTCCCTTCCCTGCTGCAATGTGGTCCACTTTATGTATATATTCTCATAGCTCCATACAGGGTAGTAATGCTCCTTGATGGCATCCCAGAATGAATTCCAAGTGGGTGCGGCTGAAAAAAGTGAGGGCGTACTTTCATCCTTCTGCTCACAGTAGGTTTCCCACCAGTCCTTGACGTGGGGGGTGACTTTGAGAAGAGAAAAAGTAATATTTTCCCGGCTGGAAAAATCATGAACAAAAAAATATCCTTCTAGCAGATTTAACCATTTATATATGACGTCTACATCTATTTGGCCCTCAAATATGGGAATGTCAAAGTTTACTTGTACCTTAAAAGGAGTGGTGCCTCCAGAGTGGCTGCTAGATGTGGATGTGCCACCGGTGGGCAACCATTGAAGGATCTGGGCAAAGTTATCCATCATCACATTCCTTTGTTTCTTGAGGGCCTCCCCGAGCAATATTTTCATATAATCTCCTACTCCCTCATCTTTGTTTTCTTCCCCCATGGGTGGCCATCGGGGTTTTTGAGGTTGATCTTGCAAAGGTTCAACCAGATCGAGCCCTAACTTATTATACCCCGACCTTGTTGGGGACATGCAAAGAAGGATCGAGAAAGTGAAGACCACTTTGATACCACTAATTTGAATTTAAACAGGAATGAAACAAATTACAGATATATAACTATAAAAATAGAGATTTAGAAAAAATAAAACTTCATTTCATTAATATCAAAGAACTGAAATATGCTTACATACAGAATGGAAACAAACTAGCTTGGACGATGGTAGCTTATCTCTAAGAAGAGATGTGGTGGCTACATGCCTATGAACTGTGTTACAATGAGGCTTGAAGGCCTATTTATTATTTAGAAACAATGGAAAACCCCAAACATCCAGACCTAATCCTAGGAGATGAAACACCAAACTATGGGCCGTGTTGGGGTAAATTGGTACATCAACTTCTCAGGTTCGTAACTTTGGCATATGATCTCCATTTGATGCACATGATACCTCATTAGAAATATCTATATAAGGACTAAAAACATTGATAGTGAATATTGAGTTGAAATTTAGTATTTGCCAACGGTGATTTTCCCAAAAAACATTGTTTAGGGCATGAAAACAACTCTAGAAGTTTAGGACTCAAAAAAATGCCCAAAATAGTAAGTTGTGCTGCAATCAAGGAAACTGAAGAAATGAAAGAAAAAATGGTGGGGGTCCAAGTGGAATAGGTGGGTGGCCACCAATATCCACTTGGACCATGAGATAAGCCTCCCCTAAATGCCATTGAGGTATGATTTTTATTATGGTATCTATTTGGTTGATCTAAAATGGCATTCTTGCAGGAAGAAGAGAATCAAAGATGACGAGAAAAATAGTGGACTATAGTTCATGTGACTCTCCCTATAGATAACTTGGTTACCAAGGAGTTGAGTATTATCTTGATATAGAAGACACATTGAGGAGTTTGAGGGTAGACATCAGAAGTTGCAAGGTAGACAATGACAGGTTGGTTGAGGCTAAGGAAAGACTTGCAAGGGCTCAGGAAAAGCAGGAAGAGGTCAATGCAATGATCCTTTAGAGTTTGTAAAACTTGTAGAGACAGGGAAAACTAAGGATTAGTAAAAAAAAAGAAGAGAATACTAATGGATCATAGGGTAGCAAGTCTTGATTAGAATATAGGTTGGATAGAGGGTACATAGCCAGAGGTGGTAGACCATTGGGTACACCTAGAAGGAGGATTGATATGTATGTGTTTCATTCTAGTTCCTAATTGAGGAGACATCATCATCATCACCGCCATCATCCTTATAGGAGGAGTGATTACTTGCTAGAGGAGTTTAAGAAAGTCAAGACTCCTACATTTGATGGAGAGATGAAGAAGTCAGAAGACACATAGGCATGGTTGCTTGGGATGAAGAAATTCTACAAATTGCATAACTATTCAGACAACATGAAAGCCAAGATAGCTACCTTCAATAATAAAGGGAAATCATATATATGGTTGGAATATGTGAAAAATGTCAAAGGAATTTGAGAAGAAGAGCTGATTTTGGATGAGTTTAAGTGACTCTTCAAGAAGAAGTATCTATGAGACAGGTATTATGATGACAAAGATGAGTTTTATGAGCTACATATGGGTTCCATGATAAATGATGAGTATACTAACAGGTTCCTAGAGTTTTTGACCTTACCTCAAGGATGAGAAGGAAAATATTCAAAGGTTGATCGATGGGTTGCCAAGAGCATATAGAGACGAAATTGAGTTTGATGAGCCTCGATTGCTAGAGGGAGCCATCAGGAAACTAAAGAATTTTTATGAGCAATAAAAGTGTAAATATGAGCCTAAGTGTGTGTTGTAGAGGTTATAACCACCCTCCAAAATTTTTCCTATGCCCCATTTTGGAAACTCCCTTCTAAATCATAGTAGCTCATATCGCACTGATCCAGGCACTTGTTCTTTGACAGAGCCTCATCCCTTTCATCTTGGCTTGTGTTTTCTTACTTGGTTTACTGCCTAAACCACAAGCCAATCTCTTGGATTGGTTTTCATCTAGTTTTGGGCTTGCCTTAGAGAATTGCGCAATCCATGAGAGTAACCAGCCTTGCTCTTGGGAATTGCATAGTCCAAGATGACAGGGAGCCTTGAACTAAATAATTTCGCAGTGCTAGATGGAAGCCAACCTTGATCAGGGAAATTGCGCAAAACATGAGAGGCAACTTAGAGCCCCTCAATCTAGAAATTGTACGACACCCTTTCTGATTAGAAACTACTCTGTGCATGAACTAGAGAGCTATCGAGTTCTTCCCAGAACTACACAATATTTTCGGGAAATGCGTGGTAGTTTTCCCAAAAATAAAAAATTAAAGAGCATCCCAAAAAAATAATGATCTATTATTAGTGTCCCGAAGGTGGCATATTGCTATCTTTAGAAGTCTCCTCTAAGTGTTGCTTTTGTCCTTGATCTTAGGCATGCATGTCATAAATTCCAATTTTCTCAATTCTATGTAATGGATTCCTCTATAGCTCATTTATACATTCTATCATCAAGCCCTAGAATTCCCGAAGAGAGGAAGGAGCCTTCGAAGCATTATCGTCGCTTTTCCGGGTGAGTTTTTCTTTTATTCTCTTTTGCCAATTTTTTTGTCGCTTTTTGTTGTTTAGCTTGTGGGAGTGTTGTTTCACTTGTTTATTTGAATAACTACTGGAATTTTAACTTGTTTTAGCTTGTAAAAGTGTTGTTTCAAGTTGTAGATTCCCTTTCCCAAGAGTCACATGATATTTCCCATTTTTGCACTCACTGTCGTTGTTGTGGTGGCTCTCTTCACATGCTTCATTTTCCCATAGTTTAATCAATTCCTGCACTTGTTTCACATCCATGCATAAAAAATTAGTCATATCTATACTTAGAATATCATCATGCTTCAGATCTTCTTCATTTTCACACTCTGTGTGGGCAGATCTGGAATCCCCTTGCCCAAAACTCACACTTCACTGCATACACTACACAATTTGGGAGCTCAAGGCATCTACCTTGGCTTCTAGAATTACACAGAGCCTATCCTGGGCTATCTCCAACTGGGTGCTGTGCATTTCTAGGATCCAGTCTCCCAGCTTGGCCACTGAGACTGCGCAACACACAATCTCTCCTAGGCCCTGGCCTAGCCTAAACTACACATTGCATAGTTCTGGTCATCAAGCTTCAAACCTAACTACCCACAGATACCACACTTGTGAAGAAATTCTCTCTAGCAGTCATTATACCATGGCACCAAAGAGAGCTGCTCCAAGAGAGACCTCTGAAAGCGGTATTGTGGAAGCAGTTGAGAAAGCGCTAGTTAACTTGCCAAAATATGCAGACACTCAATTGTTCATAGAAAATGAGTCAACACTAACATGGGAGCAAGTCCAACAACAATAGCAGAAGGAAACAATCTAGTACAAGATTAGGGAAAGAGGAAGTTGCTAACATAATAGAGGGAGAACAAAGTGGCAGAGTGAAATAAGATTCAATCTTCATGTAGGAAGCTTTGGCAGTAGAAGACAAAGGAAGCAGAGGACACAGACAATAGAGAAAAGCAAGAGAGAAAAGCAAAGCTTGTAGGTAACAAAACTTAGATTGCAACAAGTAGAAAAAGAAGTAAAGGAAGAACGAGAGTTGATGAGTAAAGAACAGGAAGAGATGCAGAAGTAGGAAGAATAATAAATGCCAGGTGCGATGACAGAGGAAACAACGACCATACAAGTTTATGAGCTGGAACAACTAGTAACTGAGGAAGAGAGTGAATAGATGCAGGATCAGAAGCTTGCTTAGAAGATTGAGCAACTGATTGAAGTGACAGACATGGAGTTGGAACAACAACCATAGAATGAAGACACTAACCTTATGCCAAGAGCACTAGAGGTCATCTCTCAGTCTCCACCACCTCCAGTGTTAGAACAATTCTGGATCAAGCAAGGGGATATTGTTCTCTAAGGATGATCTGGTCATGGATGTGTACAATCTATCATTTGATGAATTGTAGAAGAAGATCGTATAGGCATGAAGGAATCAATTTTCGGATGATCATGAATGACGTGCATTCATCAACGAAAGGGTGATATTTTTAGACACCAGGAAACATCCAACTACCCTCATCGAAGCCAGGATAGCCTATATAGGAGAAACAAGCTCAAATGTTAAGTACCTGATGGCCAAGAATGAACAACTAAAAAATAACTTCTAGGCTTCTAGGAAAGAGGCAGAATAACTCTGAGCATTAGTGCAGAATGTTGTTTTCGCATTGGGGGAAATTAAGACATCAATACTTGCTGAAGTATCAACTCTTGAGGGTAACTTGCGGAAGCTCTATGACAGATTTGTCACTATGCATAAAGCAATTTTCCATGTGTATTGCCTATAATAGTGGAGAAAAGTGTTTGTTAAAACTCTCAAAGAACATAAATGCTGCCATCACCTATGTACAAGATTGGACAATGCAATACAAAGGGACCTCGTTGAGTTAGTAAAGAAGATGAAGCCACAGGCAGAGCTGGAAAAAGCAAAGGTCCGAATGTTGATCCAAAACTATGAGAACCTCACCCTATTCACCAGTAGCATTCATGCCTCGTATGTGGGGTTGTACAGTAATTTGGATGTCATGATGAGAAAGCACAAGATCCCATCAATTTTTTCCCTCAATGATTGTAGACCCAAGAACCAACTATGACTAGAGATCGATGAGTACATGGAGCATCTAAGACGAGAGGCCACCAAGGAAGACTTGGAGCTAAAAGAACACAACATGTAGAAGTACATCAGTGGCCCTGTCAAGGTCAACACCATGCTGCACATTCTTTAGAATGAGTTGGATACATGTTCCAAGACTATATGCCCAGATTCCATGGAGGCAAGAGTCCATTATCAGAAAGACACCATGAACCAGTTTGGGGACATCATCACCCAATAGCAAGGTTGGCATCAATGTGTGACCGAGAAGCACCAAGTGGAGGTTGCCAAGTTGGTCTTTCCCTAGACTTCAAAGTCATAGTGTTTTGTCTTGTTAGGCTGTCTTTAGCCTATTTTGTCTTACATGAGTACATGTGGAAATTATAATTTTATTTTTAAATATGTTGTATGTGAAATTTCAATTGTCATTAGTGGAATGTGAAAGGTCATCATGTTATGTGATGATTTACTGGTAGGGAAGTTGAAGAGTCATGAGGGTATTCAAAGAGTCACAAAGGGGGATATCAAGGGTCACCCCATAGGCTTTGTTATAAATAGAACCTCATAACTCATAGAAGGGGCTTTTGGGAGTCAAGATTTTGGCTAGGCTTAGGCTTAGAAAAGGCTTGGGAGTATTGCAAAGAGCCTTGGCTTCTCCATAGTGTAGAGCAAGTATAGGTCATTCGAAGAGCATGTGCTCTTGACTATAATGATTCACTATTGGTGCTAGTGGTCGTCAATGGTGTATGTATGGATGGAAATTTCACTTATAATAATAATATCAGAGCCAACATGATTTCATGCATATGTTGTTATTGTAGTTGGACTATTTTGGTTTATTTAGCAATGTATGTTGTTTAACTTATGCATTTTCTTATGAACTAATTTGTATGCAATTGTATGAATCATGTTGGATGTGTGTTGTTGGATTAACTTGTCACTTTAATTTGTGGACTATTCCAAATTTTAGCTTGCAATGTCATTCCGCTCGTGTGTTCCTTTAAATATGCGTACTATTACAAGCCTCTAAGGGATGCACATCATTTTCCCTTCCGTGTGTTAGAACCTTCATGCATCACACTTGACTCTCTGCAGGGTCACACACTTGCTCTCACCCAAAGTTATCTTACTTACCTCTATGTGGTACCGTGGTCAAGGCATTACACTACCACCCACTACTGGGACTCCTACTCCAAATGATTTGAGGTCTAGTTGGGACTTCATATCGAGGAGATCCCCTGAATGTGGTGGGTCCAACACCATCAACATTTCAGGTGCTAGATGGAGGGCTAGATGATAAGATGAGACCTTGAATTTTGTTTTGAATTTTTGCACATATTTCATGACTTTTGTTGAAATCATAACCCCAGAATGTTTCTCGCCCACTGTTGATTTTGAAGCGCCAACAAGCATTATACATGAATTGTCCAAATATAAGTTCAATGGTGACAATAGAACACGCTTGTTCAGGCACACAGTTGCCTTCACTAGCTTCTGTGACAGGCATGATGTCCCCTCAGATGACATTTGATCCAGGTGGATTTTGGTGGCCACCTTCCAAGTCCACCTGGACCCCCACCATTGTTTCTCTCAGCATTTTTAGTTTCCTTAATTGTAGCACAACTTACTATTTTTAGCAGTTTTTCGGGTCCTGAACTTCCGGAGCCGTTTTGAGGCCCTAAACGACGTTTTTTGGGAAATCTGGGGCAACATGGGGCCATGGACCAATGTTTCCTCCCAAAGTGGCAGTGCTCTGATAGATCTTTCTAACGAGCTATTGTACGCATCAAACGGAGATCGTATGCCAAAGTTACGACCCTGGGAAGTTGGTGTACCAATTTACCCAAACGGGGCCCACAATTTGGCGTTTCATCTTCTAGGGTTAGGTTTTGGAATGTTAAGGGTTTTCCATTGTTTCTCAACAATAAATAGGCCTTCGAGCCTCATTGTAACACAGTTTAGAGGCATGTAGCCACCACATCTCTTCTCAGAGATAAGCTACCATCGCCCTAGCTGGTTTATTTCCATTTCTGGTTGTAAGCATATTTCAGTATTTTCCATTAATGAAATGAAGTATTATTTCCGCTGCATCTTTGTGTATATGGTTATCTCTGTAATCTGTTGTGTTTCTGTTTAAATCCGGATCAGTGGTATCAGAGCGGTTTGCTTTTTCTCTGTTTTTCTTTGCATGTCCCCACAAGGTCGAGATATAAGGAGTTAGGGCTTGAACTGGTCGAACCTTTGCAAGACCAGCCTCGAAAATCCCGATGACCTCCCATGGCGGATGAGAAGAAAGACGAGGGGGCAGGAGATCCCATCAAAATCTTGCTCGAAGAAGCCCTCGAGCGACAATGGAACGCGCTGATGGACAGCTTTGCCCAGATCCTTCAGCGGCTACCCAGAAGCGACGCATCGGCTTCCAGCAGCTACTCTGGGAACGCCACGCCCTTTAAGGTACAAGTTAATTTTGAAATCCCCATATTCGAGGGTCAGATAGATGCAGATGCTGTAGATAAATGGTTAAATATGCTAGAGGGTTATTTTTCTGTTCATGAATTTTCGAGTCGGGAAAAGATCGTTTTCGCTCTTCTCAAAGCAGCCCCCCACGTCAAGGACTGGTGGGAAACCTACTGCGAGCAGAAGGATGAAAGTACTGGCTCACTATTTTCAGCCACACCCACCTGGAATTCATTCTAGGATGCCATCAAGGAGCAGCACTACCCTGTCGGAAGCTATGAGGATGAATACATAAAGTGGACCACGCTGCAGCAGGGAAGGGACCAAGACGTGCCAGAGTTCACCAATCTTTTCCATACCCTTCGCACAAAGTTGGGTATCAAGGATTCAGAGCAACATTTGATACTCAAATATCGTGGCTGCCTGCACAAGTACATCTAGGAAGAAATACAATTCCTGAACATCTCCTCGCTCGGTGAAGCATACCGATATGCCGTCAAGGTCGAGCAGAAGTTTAAACAAAAGAAGCGAGACTTTGGATCTGCGAATCCAAAGCAGGGGAAAGGTGCCCCTAAACCACAGAACAAAGGACAAAGCCAAGGTGGGACAGCCCAAGACAACCCGCTGAAGCTGCAAGCAAAGAACAACACCGCGAAGCCAAAAAAGGACATGGGAAAATGGTGTGAGTTCCATAAGAGCTCCACCCACAACACAAGTGAGTGTCGGGCCAAGCAATCACTGGTGGCTGAGCTAAAGGTTTTAGAATCAGATGCATGTTCCGACTCTGAGTCAGAACCCGATAAGGGGAATGACAAAGGGAAGCAGATCATTGATGCAGATCCTAATGCCACTGTTGCTACCGCCAAGATCCAGAAAAATGAACTCGAAGATCCAGAGGAGGAGGAGCGTCTCTTCCACTCCCAGATGTGGGTAAAGGGCTCCCCGATACAGTTCATTGTTGATAGCGGGAGTCAAAAGAACCTCATTTCGGCAGAGGTCGTGAAGTGGTTGGGCTTACCGACCACAGCACATCCACAACCATACACCATTGGTTGGCTTCACCAAGGACGAGATCTTCACGTGAGCCAGCAGTGTTGCCTTCCATACAACATCAAGCCCTTCACGGATGAGGTATTATGTGACATTGCTCCCCTTGAAGTTTGTGATGTATTATTATGACAACCATACTTGTGGAAGCGACATGCTGTGTATGAATCAAGGCCCCGTGCTGTTATTATTACATTGGGAAATAAGTTGTACAGGATACCAGAGGTAGCACCACCTACCGCCATCTCTTTGATTACTGCAAAACAATGCAGTAAGATCATTTCCAAAACTAAAAATTTTGTTTTTCTGATGATACGCCCTCAAGGAAAGAAGAAGACAATGGCCACGGCCTCCAGACAGGGTCCCTCTACATGACAACTACAGATGGACAAGGTTGTGGAGGAGTACGGGGACATCTTCAACTCCCCTGCAGGGGTTCCTCTGCACTGCCAGGTCAAGCACTCCATCGATCTGACCCAAGGTGCGCCGCTACCCAATGGACCAATTTATCGACGCTCCGTTCTGGAGAAAAATGAAATCAAGAGGCAGATTCAGGAGCTCCTACAGAAAGGTCACATCCGTCCGAGTTCATCGCCTTGTGGGAGCCCGATCGTGTTGGTACAGAAGAAGGATGGGACGTGGAGACTCTGTATTGACTATTGGGCGTTGAACAAGATCACTGTCCATAATAGGTACCCGATCCCGCGGATTGATGACCTCCTGGACCAACTAAAGGGGGCGAAATATTTCAGCAAGATCGATCTGAAGTCAGGATATCACCAGGTACCAATTGAACCCTCTGATGTGTGGAAGACTGCCTTCAAATCCAAGGAGGGCCTTTTCGAATGGTTGGTTATGCCTTTCGGATTAACGAATGCTCCTGCAACCTTCATGAGGCTAATGGATGACATCTTGCAGCCATTCACCAACTCCTTTGTAGTAGTATACTTGGATGACATTCTGATCTTCAGCCAGAGTTGGGAAGAGCACCTCCACCACATCCGACAGGTTCTCCAAATACTGCGGCAACACAAGCTATGTGCCAATTTGGAGAAATGCACTTTTGGCATGACCCAGGTTCAGTATCTGGGATACATCATTGATGAAAAGGGGGTGCATGTCGATCCAGCCAAGATCCAAGTCATTCGGGATTGGCCATCTCCAACCACTCTAACAGAGCTCCGCAGCTTTCTGGGTCTTGCCAACTTCTACCGCAGGTTTGTGTTGGGGTTTTCTCATATTACTTGGCCCTTGAGTCATGTCACCAAGGGAGGGGCGAAAGCAAAATTCTTTTGGTCGGAATCTCAATAGAAGGCATTCATGGAGTTGAAGGATCGCCTCTGCACGGCACCAGTGCTCGCGTTACCAGATTTACAACAACCATTTAGGGTCGAGACAGATGCCTCTGACTATGCTATTGGGGCAGTCCTTACTCAACATGGACATCCAGTGGCATATCACAGTGAAACACTTTCAGACACAGTCCGGAAGTACCCCACTTATGATAAAGAGATGTATTCCATTGTACAGGCTTGCCGACAATGGAAGCATTACATTTTGGGGAAGGAAACGGTCATCCACACAGACCACCGACCCCTGCAGTTCATATAGACCCAAGGGAAATTGCAGAATGATCGTCATCAGAAGTGGTCTACATACCTGCAACAGTTCCACTTGAATATCAAGTATAAGAAGGGCAGCACCAATAATGTTGCAGATTGCCTCAGTCGACCACCAATCATGGCGTTAACCACCGTGCTCAAGTCTTGTGGGCATGAGACTTTTGATTGGCCACTTCTCTACAAAAGCGACCGAGAATTTGGCCACACATACCAGACACTCTTGGAGGGTCGGCATGTTCCAGATTTTCACCTCCAGGATACCCTGTTATGCCACCTGGGTCACCTTTATGTTCCTTCAAGCGAGCGTGCCCAGATGATTTGAGAAGCACACTACAGTCGGGTTGCTGGGCATTTCGGGGTCGAGAAAACAGTGGCAGTACTGTAAAATTATTTCTATTGGCCGAATCTTCGACAAGATGTTGGGAAGTACATCAGATCATGTACTGCCTATTCCATTGCCAAACCGACCATCCAGAAGCATGGCCTCTATACCCCGTTTCCTACCCCTAGTCGACCTTGGGAATCCATCTCCATGGATTACATGTCAGGCCTTCCTTCCACTAAGCATGGAAATGACTGTGTTTTTGTGGTCGTCGACAGGTTCTCAAAGATGGCCATTATGGCGGCCTGCAAGAAGAATATCACAGCAGAAGCCACTGCTAAACTCTTATTTGAACGAGTGTGGGTGCACTTTGGGATCCCACAGTCTATCATCTCAGATCGGGACAGTCGGTTTCTCAGCACATTTTGGTCCAGTCTTTGGTCAATGCTGGACACCAAACTCACGAAGTCCACAGCCTTCCATCCTGAAACTGATGGCCAGATAGAGGTTGTCAATAGGATGATTGTGCACATTCTGCGCATGTGTAACTCAAAGCATCCACGAACATGGGACGAGAGCCTCCCCTATGTTCAGCACAGCTACAACCGAGCTCTTCACAGCTCCACTGGCCATAGCCCTTTTCAGGTGGGTTTGGGATTCCAGCCACTCTGCCCCATTGATGTGGCCATGCCACTTGCAGCTAATCACATAAATTCAGCTCATGTCCAGTCCGAAACAGATAAGGCCACCAGCTTCATTGAGCGCATCCAACATATTCGCCAACAGGTCCATGACATTCTGGAGAAATCAAATGCCAAGTACAAGCAGCGACATGATCAACATCGGGTGCCACACAAGTTTCAGGTGGGCGACAAAGTCTGGTTGCATTTGCAAAAGGAACTCCTTACTGGAGCCTATCGGAAACTGAGACCACTCCGATATGGTCCTTACACCATTACTAAGGCTATGGGAGACAATGCATTTGAGCTCAACATTCCCCCATTCCTTAGCCTGCACCCAGTGTTCAATGTGGACCGCCTTTGGCCATACTTTCCACCATTGCTAGACACATCCGACATTGCAGAACAGCTCACACCCACAGAATTAAATCCAGATTGCATGGAACAAGCTGCAACTGATCAGATCATGGACACACAGATCAAGAACACTCGCCAACAGAATATCCAACTGTATCGAGTTGTTAAAGTAGGCTAACTCCTTCAGCAGGGCAAGTGGCTCACCAGGGAACAAGTTCAGCAAAAGTTTCCTCATCTCATGGAGGAACTCAACACAATGGGGACCATTGCTTCCTAAGGGGGGAGGAATGATCCAAGTGGATATTGGTGGCCACCTACCAAGTCCACCTGGACCCCCACCATTATTTCTCTCAGCATTTTCAGTTTCCTTAATTGTAGCACAACTTACTATTTTTAGCAGTTTTTCGGGTCCTGAACTTCCGGAGCCATTTTGAGGCCGTAAACGACGTTTTTTGGGAAATCTGGGGCAACATGGGTCCATGGACCATGTTTCCTCCCAAAGTGGCAGTGCTCGGATAGATCTTTCTAACGAGCTATTGTACGCATCAAACGAAGATCGTATGCCAAAGTTACGACCCTGGGAAGTTGGTGTACCAATTTACCCAAACGGGGCCCACAATTTGGCGTTTCATCTTCTAGGGTTAGGTTTTGGAATGTTAAGGGTTTTCCATTGTTTCTCAACAATAAGTAGGCCTTCAAGCCTCATTGTAACACAGTTCAGAGGCATGTAGCCACCACATCTCTTCTCAGAGATAAGCTACCATCACCCTAGCTGGTTTATTTCCATTTCTGGTTGTAAGCATATTTCAGTATTTTCCATTAATGAAATGAAGTATTATTTCTGCTGCATTTTTGTGTATATGGTTATCTCTGTAATCTATTGCGTTCCTGTTTAAATCCAGATCAACATTGCCTATGGGTTGTTTGCTTTCATGTTCGAAGGACGCCCAAAGCAATGGTGTCACACATTTCCCACAACCTCTATACACTCTTTTGATCATATCTTTAGAGAATTATGTCATTATTTTGTTCTTTATGACCATAAATAACTTAATCAAAAGAGCTTAAAATTGAAAAAATCACCTAATGAATCTCTTCAATGTTTTCACAATCATTTTCTTCACTACTTTTACGAATTTCCCGAATATGAAGTTGACTGGGTATTTATGGATAAAATATTTCATCATCTTATTCACATATCTGAGAATCCACATGAGTTAGAATCTTTCAAGCCTCTCCCAACATACCACGGTGTTATAACTTGTAAATATGAGATGGAAAAGGTTGTTTTCCCAAGTGACCCTTCACCCCCTTCTCATTAATAAACTCTACATCTATAGGTCGAGGTGGGAGAAGTTAAGAATCCACCCACTAATCTGTCACCATTTCCTCTTGCCCCACCTGCTCAGGATTTCTATCCAGATTTGGACTGTAACACTGATGGTTGTCATGTGGTATTATCTCCTTAGCCTCCGTCTGTTGGCATGTTTCATCCTCTAGATTTTGGTGTGCTGGGTTCAACCATCTTGGATCTCACATGTGATGTTCATGAGGATCAATTACTGGACAAAGTTGGTGTTGAAAATCCAGCTTGCGCTATCATTTTTGATGAGTATGTGTGGGAGTTTGAACAATAATCTGTGGTGAAGGATGACCTAATTTTGTCCATGCCCCGTCCACTTTATCCTTACATATTCCACAATTATGCTATTTCTATTCCATCTTGTGAAAATTCATTTCCAGATGTTTCTATTTCCGATCATTCACAAAACACGTGGGGTGCCAATTTTTCATTTGATTGCAGAGAGGAAAAATATGTCTTCCCTGATCCACCCAATCTCTCATCTGACCTTTCTGAAAACATAGAGGGGAAATTTCTCGTTTTTCATCATCCCCTCTTTACGATTCGTCAGATCATGAGGATGCTTATGTCCATCATCTTGAGTTTTCTGATCATGGTTGTCGTGATATTTTCATTCATTCATTTGATCATGATTCTGATTTGTCTACAATTGATCTTTCTAAGCCATCGGTCTTTGATGATCCATATTCTGATGTATTGGAAACTCCTTAAGCTATCGAGGCACTTGAGCCTGAGCTGATGGTTATGTTAGGTTCTCATAGCCTTCAGGTTAGTTCCGCTTCAGATCAAAAATTTGTTTAATCTTTCTAGGCTCCTCATCCCTCCATTATTCACATTGAGGATCAATCTATTTCATAGTTTTCGCTTCCACCACTGGAACCACATGATCCTATTGCTCATGCATTGGAGGATTCATACGTTGTAAGCACTGCTACGAAAAAAAAGTTTTATTCTTTCTTTATGTTTGCTCTTTTTTCAAGTTCGAAGGTGTGTACATGCTTGTCTTTCACACAAAATGCAACAGGACACCATGGTACATCCACAAAATGCCTTTCATGTGCTTTCCGTATTTACTTTTCTGTGGATGCATTCAAGCTTTGAACGTATTGGTTTGCATTTCTTTATCTCTCTTGTTGGCTGGTTTTCTTGTGTATTTTTCTTTTCAATGATGCTTTTGCCTAGATGGGCCAACCAATGCGCTGGTGGCTACATTGGAAGTATCACTTTACGTGAGTTGGCCTATGCTCTACTTAGGTTAGGAGTAGGAGTATTGTTTTCCTTCCTTTTTATTTTTTTTTATTTTCTTACTTTGTTTTTCTTTTTCTTACTTGTTCCCTTTTTCCACTTGTTTTCGCACCCATAGTTTAGTTTCCACATGAAACCATGCTTGGCTTCTTAGACAAGCAGGGTGAAATCTAGGAGGAGCTTGTACAACTATCAACACTTGGTTATCTATCTATTCCCTCTATTTATGTGAATCTTGCATTTCTTCTAGTTGATGATACCTTGATGGAAAATATGTTCCTTTCAGAGAAAGTCATGGAAAAATCATGATTCTTGCACTCTTAACTAGTACCACCTACTTTAATCAGTTTTCTATATTCAGTTAACCCTTGTCAAATGAGTCAAGTAGAGTAAGGAGAGGGGGAAAACCTTAACAAGTATGTCAAAGTTATATACAAATATCCTTCTCTGAAGGGACAACCTCTTATGTTCTCAATAAGTTAGGATCCCTCTTTTGCCTCATGAAATAAATAAGTGCCTATGCATAGTTCTTTGAAAAATGAAAAAATGAAAAATGAAATAAAGGCGAAAGAAGAGAAAGGCATCCTACACAGGGAGGTGGAGAAAGTAACTCCACTGGGGTACTTTCCAGGCTTGCTGGCAATGGAGCAATGCTTGTCTTCCTAAAGTGACTCCACTGAGGTACTGTCCATGCCTGCTGGTAGCGAAGAAACACTAGAGATTAAACTAAAACTATGACAACATATATTACTTATGCATTTATATGCCCCTCATATCCAATTGAAAACTCTCAGTTTGACTTGGCTTGGTATGTGTGTTGCTGATAAAGAGAATGGTAGGGAATACATATTTAAATCAAGCTAAATGAAGAAGTATGATTATCGAAGAACTAAAAAATACTTCTGGAAGAGTTAGACTTGTTTTTCACAAGACACGGTCCATACATATAGCTAGAGTTCAACCAATGTGTTTCCAATGTTGTAGCGACTACAACCACCCTCCAAAAGTTTTCTTATTCTTCGTTTTGGAGTGTCCCTTCTAAATCACAACAACTCATCTCACACTAATCTAAGTACTTGTTCTTTGATTGAGCCTCATACTTTGCATATTGGCTTGTGTTTTCTTACCTGTCTTATTGTCTAACCCATAAGATAATCTCTTGACTTGGTTTTCATCCATTTCTGGGCTTGCCTTAGATAACTGCGTAATCCTTTAGGCCAACTAGCCTTTCTCTTAGGAATTGTGCAGTCCAAGCTGACACTGAGACTTGAGCTCAAAAATGGAATAGTGCTAGATGGAAGCCATACTTGAGCTTCGAAATTGCCTAAAACATGAGAGGCAACCCAGAGCCAATCAAGCCAGAAATTGCGTAGAACCCTTTCCTCTCAGAAACTGCTCAGTGCATGAACTAGAGAGTTGCCCAATTCTTCCTAGAACTACATAATCTTTCCGAGTAATGCATGGTAGTTTTCCTGAAAAGAAAAAATCAAAGAGAATCCCTAAAAAATAGGGATCTATTATTAGTTTCCCGAAGGTGGCACATTTCTATCTTTAGAAGTCTCCACCAAGTGTTTCTTTTGTCCTTGATCTCAAGCATGCACGTCATAAATTCCAATTTGCTCAATTTTATGTAATGGAAACCTCTAGAGCTCATGTGTACATTCAATCATCAAGCCCTAACATTCCCAATGAGATCAAGAAGCCTTTGGAGAATTGTCTTCTCTTTTCCAAGTGAGTTTTGATTTTATTTCCTTTTGTCACTTTTTTCTGTCGCTTATTGTTATTTAGCTTGTGAGAGTGTTATTTCACTTGTTTCTTTGAATGAATTCTGGCATTTTAACTTGTTTTATCTTGTAGAAGTCTTGTTTAAATTTATAAATTTCCTTTCCCAAGTGTCAAATGAGTTTTTTCGTTTTTTCACCAATGGTCGCTGTTGTGGCAATTCGCTTTACATGCTTTGTTTTCCTTTAGTTTAATCAATTTCTGCACTTGTTTCACATGAATGCATCAAAACTTAGTTAGATCTTCACCTATAATCACATCATCCTTCAAATATGATTTATTTTCACACTCCCCATGGGTAGATATGAGCTCCCCTTGCCGGATTTCACACTTGACTGCATGCACTACGAAATTCGGGAGGTCAAGGCCTGTGCCTTGGCTTCTGGAATTGCGCAGAGATTGTCCTGCGCTGGCACCAAATACACACTACATAGTTCTATGAGTGAGTCTCCCAGCTTGGCCACTGATAATGCACAATGTGTAGCCTCTGGTAGGCCTTGGGCTAGACTGAACTGCGCATTGCGTAGTTCCAGTCATCAAGCTTCCACACTGACTGTTGGGATTGCGTAGTGCATAGTTCCCAAAGTCAGTCAGTCACCCTTGTTATAAAAAATTGCGCAATTCTTATCATCAAATGCCCTCATTATTTCTTGATCACGCTATGAACTTAGATTTGAAAGAGCTAATGTTTGCTTGCCATGAGTGTCCTTTCTGTCCCACAGGTACCACAATGTGAAGAACTTCTCTCCAACAGTCATTATATCATGGCACTAAAGAGAGCTGCTTCAAGAGAGACCACTGAAAGTAGTATTGGGGAATAAGTTGAGAAATTGCCAGTTAAATTTCTAATATATGCGGACACTCAACTGTTCATACAAAAGGAGTCAACACTAACATGGCAACAATTCCAACATAAGTAGCAAAAGGTAGAAATCTTGTACAAGATCAAGGAAAGAGGAAGTTGCTGACATAATAGAGGGAGAACAAAGTTGTAGAGTGAAAGAAAATTCAATCTTCATGCAGGTAGCTTTGGTAGTAGAAGAAAAAGGAAGCTTAGGACACAGACAATAGAGTGGAGGAAAAGAGAAAAATAGAGCTTGCAGGTAGTAGAATTGAGATCGCACCAAGAAGGAAAAGAACCGAATGAAGAACGAGAGCTGAGGAGGAAAGAATAGGAAAAGAAGAAGAAGTAGGAAGAATAACAAAGGCAAGGCGCGATGATGGAGGAAACAATGCCCATACAAGTTGATGAGCTCAAACATGCAGTAGTTGAGGTAGAAAGTTAAGAGATATAGGATGAGGAACTTGCTCAGCAGATTGAGCAACTGATTGAAGTGACATACATGGGTTTAGACCAAGAGCCACATAATGAAGACACTAACCTTATGCCAAGAGAATTAGAGGTCATCTCTCAGTCTCCACCACCTCTACTGTTAGAACCAGTCCTGAGTGAATAAGGGGATATTGTTCTCTTTGACGATGATCTGGTCATGGATGTGTACAATCTATTGTTTGACAATTTGCAGAATAAGATTATATAGGCATGAAGGAAGCACTTTTCGGATGATCAGGCATAACCTGCATTCATGAAGGAAAGCATGATAATGGAAGACACTAGGAAACATCCAACTTCCCTCACCGAAGCTATCTTGGCCTATGCAGGAGCAACAAGATCAAATGTTACGTACCTGAGGGTTGAGAATGAACAATTGGAAATGAAATTGGAGGCTTCTAGGCAAGAGGCAGAAGAAATTGAAGCATCAATGCAAAATGCTGTTTCCACATTGGGGAAATGAAGACGACGATAATTGTTGAAGTATCAACATTTTAGGGTACCATGCAGAAGCTCTATGAAAAATTTGTCATTGTGCATAAAGCAGTTGTTTGTGTGCATAGTCTATAGTAGTGGAGCAAAGAGTTTGTTCAAAATATCAAGAAAATACATGCTTCCATCACCTATGTACAAGAGTGGATAATGTGGTACAAAGGGGCTTTGATTGACTTAGTAAAGAAGATGAAGCCATAGGGAGAGCTGGAGAAATAAAATTTCTAGATGTTGATCCAGAGCTACAAGTAACTCACCCCATTCACCAGAAGCATACAAGCCTCCTATGTGTAGTTGTACAGTAGTTTGGGTGTCATGATGAGAAAGGACATGATCCCATAAATCAGTTCTCTCACTGATGCTAAACCAAAGAAATAAGTCCAACTAGAAATCGATGAGTACATGGAGCATCTAGGATGAGAGGCCCCTAGGAAAGAATTGGACCTGAATGCACACAACATACAGAAGTACATCGGTGTCCTGTCAAGGTCAAAACCATGTTGCACATACTTCAGAATGAGTTGGATACAGATTCTAAGGCCATATACCTGGATGCCATGGAGGCAAGAGTCCGCTATCAGAAAGAAACCATCAAACCATTTGGGGACATCATCAACCAGTATGAACATTGGAAGCAATATGTGAGTGAGAAGCACCAAGTGGAGGTTACCGAGTTGGTCTTTCCCCAGACTTCAGAGTCATAGTGTTTTGTCTTGCTAGGCCATCTCTATCCTATTTTTTCTTACATGGGTACATGTGGAAATTGTAATATTATTTGTAAATATGTTGTAAGTGAAATTCCAAGTGTCATTAGTGGAATGTGAAAGGCATCATGTTATGTAATGAGTTACTTGTAAGGAAGCTAAAGAGTCACGACGGTAGTAAAATAGTCATAAAGGGAATGTTAAGGGTCAGCCCACCCTTTGTTATAAATAAAACCTCATAACTCATAGAAGGGGCTTTTAGGAGCCAATATTTTAGCTAGGATTAGGCTTAGAAAAGGATTGGGAGTATTTTGAAGAGCCTTGGCTTCTCCATAGCATAGAGCAGGTATACTTCTTTAGAGGAGCAAGTGTTCTTGACTGCAATGTTCCACTATTGGGGCTAGTGGTTGTCAAATGGTGTATGTATGGATGGAACTTTTAGTTATAATAATAATATTAGAGCCAACATGCTTTCATGCATATGTTGTTATTGTAGTTGGACTATTCTAGTTGCTTTAGCAATGCATGTTTTTTAACGTACGCATTTGCTTATGAACTACTTTGCATGCAATTGTATGAATCTTGTTGGATGCGTGTTGTTTGATTAACCCATCACTTTAATTTGTGGACTATTCCACATTTTATCCTGTGATGTCATTCTGCTCATGTGTTCCTTTCAAGTTGTGTACTATTATAGGCTTCTAAGGGTTACTACTGCGGTTAAAGCATTACACTACCACCCACTGATGAGACTCCTACTGCAAACGGTTTGAGGTCTAGTTGGGACTTCATATCGGGGAGATCTCCTAAATATTTGCAGGTCCAACACCATCAACAATGTTATTTGAAGGGGAATGATAAAGTTAAAGGGAAGTGGCCACCGAAGTGGGAAATACCTCATGATGCTGGTGAGAAAGATAATGTTGTTCCTTACAAGAAGTTTAAAGCAATTGAGAAGGGACATGGGTCACAGTCTAGAGAGCAGCAAAATAGAGGTGATGATAGAGGACCATTGTAGTGTTTGATATGTGGCAAAGATCATTGCAAGAAGGATTATACATTGTACTAGGGTAGCAGGCCTCAAATATATAGTGCTCAAGAGGTGCATATAGTTGGGGATGTTTTCCATAACATTCCTTAGATTTATGCAATTATGGAAAACAAGAAGGAAGATCAACAGACATCCATTATTGAGATGGAAGGTAAGCTCTGTGATCAAGTTGTATCTATTTTGATTGACCCTTGATCTAATTATAGTTATGTTAATATCGACCTGGTGGATAAGTGTGGTTTGAGAAGAGAAGTGCATGCAGAGTCTTGGTTGGTGTAGTTGGCTATAGGTACTGAGAAGAGAGTCCATCATTGGATAATATCTTGTACATTTGAGCTAAATTGTATGCCTACATTAGCACATATAAATGTGCTTCCATTGGGATCATATAATATACTTTTGGGTATGGATTGGTTGTATATCTACAGGACCAAATTAGATTGTTACTACAAGGCTATTGAGTGCCTAGATGATAATGGGGAAAAGAGAATATTGCAGGGAAAGGAGAAGCCTACACTAGTGAGGATGGTTACGACTATGCAGTCTAAGCACATTCGTAGGAAGGGGTGTGTACTATTTCCAATTCATATTTCTAGTGACAAGGGTAAAGAAGTTGAGGATGTGGAGGTCCTCAAGAGGTTCCCTATATTGCAGCAATTTCAAGACGTGTTTCCAGTAGATATTTTAGAGTTTCCTCCCCACAGGGAAGTGGACTTTTCTATTGAGTTGGTACTAGGAGTAGCACTAGCATCAAAGGCACCTTACATGATGAGAACTCTAGATCTAGTAGAGCTGAAGCTGCAGTTAAAGGAAATGATTGATAAGGGATACATTAGGCCAAGTGTATCGCCTTGGGGTGAATTAATATTGTTTGTGAATAAGAAGGATGGGACTCTCGGTTATGTATTGATTATAGGTAGATGAACAAGGTGATGGACAAGAACATGTATTTATTGCCAAGGGTTGATGACTTGTTTGACCAGTTGAAGGGAGTAGCAATGTTCTCAAAGATTGACTCGAGATCAAGATATCATCAGGTAGACATCAAAGAGGAGGAAATTTACAAGACTTCTTTTCAGACCAGGTATGGCAATTATGAGTTTGTTGTGGTTCATTTCGGTTTGACTAATTCCCAAAATACTTTCATGTGCTTGATATATTATAAGAATGTGGAAGATCATCAAGCACATGAAAGTAGTATTCCATGTCTTATACTACTTTCATGTGCTTAAGGAATAGCGTGTGCTTGAAGATATATTATAAGAATGTGGAAGATCATGCAGAACACTTAGAAATAATACTGAGATTTCTAAGAGCATTAGTTGTATGCCAATCTTAATAAATCCAACTTCCTTCAGATAGAGGTACATTACTTGGGACATGTGGTCTGCAAGGAAGGGATAGCAGTGTACCTAGAAAATATAAGAGCTATCATGGAATGGTAGCTCCTAGGAATGTGGATGAGGTCAAATCATTCATGGGGCTATCATGTTAATACATCCAGTTCATCAGGAACTTCTCACGAATTTCATATCATATTACATCATTGGAGAGGAAAGGAAAGAAATTTGAATGGAAAGAGGAATGTGCAACAAGTTTTGAGAAATTGAAGCAATTGATTACAAATGCTCCAGTTCTAAAGATTATATATCTAGGTAAAGAGTTTGTGGTGTGAAAAAATTCTTGCAAGAGAGTAATTAGTGGAGTCCTGATGGAGGGACATATGGTGTGCTATCAATCAAGGAAATTGAATGAGAATGAGTAGAACTATGTGACTCATGATCTTTAGTTGATTGCGATCATTCATTCCTTGAAGATATGAAGGCATTAACTTCTTAGAATGAGGTTTGTATTGATGAGTGACCATAATGGACTGAGATTCTTATTTGACCAACCAAATCTGAATTCTAGGAAAGCTTGATGGTTGGCTACCTTTAGTGAGTTTGACTTTGAGATCAGATATGTTAGAGGAAAGGAGAATAGGGTTGTAGATGCTATCAGTAGGAGAGTGCAGGTAAACCATGTTGTACCTATGAGATCTTATGCGATAGATTTACAAGATCAGATATTACAGGAAGGACATCAGGATGACAGGTATCAATAACTTAAGAAGATGTTACAATAGGGTAAAGGTGAACAGGATGGGAATTATCATCTCATGACATATGGCTTGGTGAGATTTAGGGACAAGATCTATGTGTCGGATGACAGTGAGCTCAAGAAGATTACATTGAAGGAGTTTCATGTCACGCCATATTCAGGTCACCTAGGATATCAAAAGACATTGAAAACTGTGAAGAGGTTCTACTATTGAATGAATTTGAAGAAGGAAGTGGAATAGTTTGTTGCTATATGCTTGGACTATCAGTAGGTGAAAGTTGAGTGTAAGCATTCAACTAGTTTGTTACAACATATTCTGATTCTAGAGTGGAAATGGGAAGTCATTTCAATGGATTTCTTCATAGGTTTTCTGGGGACATCGAAGTAGCATGATTCCATCATGTTCGTGGTTGATAAGTTGAGCAGGGTATCTCCATTCCAGTGAAGACTAGTTTTTCAGCTAGTGAGGTAGCACATGTCTTCATTAGGGAGATAGTGAGGTTGCACAATGTTTCGAAGAGGATTGTTTCAGGCATAGATGCCAAGTTCACTTCTAAGTTTTTGAAGGAGTTATTTGCAGGTCTGGGTATAAAATTGGCCTTCAATAAGAATTATCATCTGCAGACAGATGGGAAGATAGAGAGGGTCAAAAAAATACTAGAAGATATGTTGAGGATGTATATCATGCACCATTAGATGAGGTGGAAGGAGTATCTTCCAGTAGTTGAATTTTCTTACAAAAATGGTTATCAGGAGTCACTAAGAATGAGTCTATTCGAGGCACTTTATGCGCGAAGTTGTAATACTCTAATCCGTTGGAGAGATCTAGTGAGCAAGGTACTTGTTGTACTGGATATGTTGGTAGATATGGAATAGGAGATTTAGGTTATCAAGAGGAATATAAAAGAAACATAGGATAGAAAAAAGAATTATGCAGATCAACACATGGCAGTTAAGGAGTTTCAGGTTGGAGAACATGTGTTCTTGCGCATCAAGCCCAAGAAGAGTTCCTTGAGGATTGGGTCATGTGCTAAGTTGGCACCTCAATATTATGGGCCTTTCGAGATCCTTGAGAGGATAATAGCAGTGGCCTATAGACTTGGACTTCCTCTGACAGTGAAGGTCCATGATGTTGTCCATGTTTCATTGCTTAAAAGATATGTAAAAGATGTCAATCATGTGATTGATTGGTCTACATTGCAGGTGGATCTAGAAGGAGAATTCTAGCCAAAACCTTAGTGCATATTATAGTACGAACAATTCATGCTCCAGAATAGAGAAATCAAGCAAATTAAATTGTAGTGGAAGCACTTTGGGCCCAATGAAGCTACATGGGAGATTGCTGAGCAGATGCAGGCTATGTATCCTTCATTATTTTTAGGTGGAGGGAAATGAGTTTTGTTATATGTACATAAATATGTATGGTTTCTATTGTAAATACTGCAATGAGCTATGTTACAAAGCTCCAATAAGTGGCATGGTTGTCATGTTGTCATGTTTTTCATGATGGTTTCAATTTTGAGAGGGTTGTTCATTGTAAATATTGGATCGAGTTAAGTTATAAAGCTTCATGGGAAGTATGCTTTTCTTTTAGTGGTCTTGTTGGTCATTAGTGTCATTGGACATCGAGGACGGTGTTCACCTAAGGGAGAGGGGTTTGTAACAACCGTGGATTAAAATTTTATGTAATAAAGTTAATAAAGGAAAAATAAGACCAAGGTCATGAGACATGTATTCCAAGATGAATGTTGGCAAAGTAGCCTAGTGGGAATCACTTGTTTTTTATTATGGCTAAGGGGAAATTGGCAAAGGCATTGGAAAAGGATTTGAAAAGGAAAAAAGGCATTATAAGCATTTTATTTATGAAAATAAAGGAAATTAGGTGAAAGGGGGGTGAAACATCAGAGGTCGCATGCGAGGAGGAAATTGAAGAAAAATGGTGGAAAAATGAAGAAATTAGAGGCATCAATAATAAAAATTCATCAAAGCATCAATTTGGGAGCTTTTTCCAGTTATTTTTGGAATTGGTTTTAGAGAGTAAAAGAGCACCAAGAGGAGAAAGAAATCAAGTGGACAAGGAAAGAAGAGGAAGGAAAAGAAAGCAAAGGAAAGCAAGGATCAAGTAAGGAAAGTTAGATCAAGCGGATTCAGCGGAATACTTGTAGGTAATAAGTTGCATGTATGATTTCCTAGTTGGTTTTGGCATGCATGGTACATGCATGTGTGTATTTGGTTCATTTTCTCTCATTGGCGTGGGTTTTGCTAGGTTTGATAGTGGTTTAAGCCTTGCCTTACATGGTGTGATGGAATCCATTCTTGGTTGAGGTTTGGATTGTCGAAAGGTTTTGGTTCTGGGCGAGGTGGTCTCAGGAAAATCCCAAGGGTTGGGGGTGGATATGGTCTCCTCTGGGAAGGCATTAAGAGGTGGGTGGAGACAGGAAAATTCCTCAAGGGCTAGTGAAGGAATTTTGAGGCATCCAAGCTTGGTTTGGTTTTGTGATCTCAGGACCAATCTAGGTGAGATGATGGTATGGTGAGGGTGGAGGAGGTTTATCCTATGGATTCCCATGGGTCTTTATGTATTGGTTTGTCCCATGAGATCCCACATTCATGCTTGGAATATGGAACGAGGGTGATTGGATGAATTTTTTTTGGTTAAGCTCAATCTATGGTCAGATGGTACGTAGAAGTCCTTAACATGGTTATATTTTTCATATGTTAATAAGAGCTCCTTTCATCTTGTATTTTATGAGTAAATGTACTTCTTATAATGTGTCTTTGATGGTTGTTATATCCTTGTTATTAATCTGGTTTATGTTGGTTATAAGCATGGTTTTATGATAGATTCCAATCATGGCCGTTATCATGTTTATTTGGGAAATGAATGGTTATTAAATGCATGACCTAATAGATGTTATGGAGGCTATTGTGAGAGGGCATTAGACCTTCTTGATGATTCTCAGATAAGTTTCAGTTTGTTCAAATATGCATTCATGACCTGTTGATTTCATGTTCACTTTGTGATTGACATAATGAATGTCATGGTTATACCTAGTTAGGTTAAGTCCTTGTCTAAGTTTTATGTTAAAGGCTTTTTCCTTATGCCATTTATCATTTCTGAAATTTCTATCAAGTGGTGGGCAAAGGTTTGTATCCTAGCCTTGAAAAAGTTGCTCAAATGTCGGGGTCGCATGTAGGAACTGGATAATTTAGACTGTAGTCATAGGGAGCCAAGGTAATCCATGTGACTAGAGGCTTACATTCATTGGATTTCCTTGTTATACAAGTGACTGGGAGTCTAGGTCACTAAAAAGTCAAGTTAGCTCAGGTTTTGGGCACCTAGAGTGGTGGATTAGTTCTTGGGTGTCTTGTAGCTCATGAGGAAGGTTAGTAAAGTTTTGGTAGGTTGAGTCCACTTCCTCAACTATAATTATGGAGTTGATTCATGTCATAGTAGCCCTCCATTCATGGGAGGTGGAATTACACTGACTGCATGCAACAACTATACACTCAGACTAGTATACAACTCATGTTACAATGACCTTATCTCTTCCACTTTAGCTAAGAAACTCAAATTGCATGCATGAATTTTATCTGCTAGCTAACAGATCTCTATGTTAGACTGTTGTGCCACTCACAAATGACCTTCAATTGAATCTATCTATAGTTATATGTTAGTTAACTGAATACAACTGAAAATGACTGAACTAGATTACTAAAATTTAGCAATCAACACATGCGTAACTGAACTCCAAGCCCCTAACTTGAATTTACTGATCTAACTAAGAGACGAGAGTCATGTCACACTAGTTAACTACCTCCAAGTTGTCCTGCTGATGTGAAAATTTGATTTACTCAATTTGACTAAGGGTAAAGTCAAATTGATCCTTTCTTGCTACATTTTTTAACAACTCAAAATGTACCAAGGGTCGAGAGGGAGCAAATCTCTTTTCACTCTAAAATAGTTTTTCACCTTAAATATTTGATCTCACTCGGTACTTGGTAGATCTAGGGTTAATATGGATCTAGGCTAGTTATTAATATTTCTTTATTAAATCACTATATAAATATTAATCAGTATTAAAAAAGAATTGTCGAATTAAAATTAAAAATGACAATTTCAATATTTTAAAAATATAGTTTTTCATTTGTCATATAAATAATAGACTCATAACATACATTATAAAAATATAAGCTAATGATAAAAACAAATAATTATAATTTTTAAAAATATAGATTATAAATTACTAAACTGAACAAATAAAATTTTAAAATAAAAAATTTATCTTATAACCCCATAATTAAAAATTGAAAATAATTGAATTTAAATTTTTCCCTCTTGTAAGTTGTTCCTAGAACTATGAACAGCTTGCTGCTCTCGTGGCCAAACTTGAGGGTCTCCACAACATGTTTAAGAGCCAAGCGCAGAGATGTCAAGGCCTGCAGGGTATTATCCTTAAGCAGGGGATCCGTCAAACATGATTTTCTCCCAACATCTAACCGGCAATGACTTCATGGAATTTAATGGCAGAGAGTCGTGTTCAATTGGAACACGTCTCCAAACAGGTTTAAATTGAATAAGAGGGAAGGCATGCAAAGGCATGTAATTGGTTTTATATGCCAGCATGTAATTAATCCAATTAGAATTCATTCCCTCAGGCACGCGGAGTTAATCAAACTGTCAGTTAATAACTCAATTTTTTCACGCGGCGGCAAAAAAGAGGCTCCAAAGAACTGAGAATTTCTCCCAAACCGCCACGAATTTCCTCAAACGGTTTCTGGGTTATCTAATTAACCCACCTGGCAAACAAACCCATGTTTTAGTTTTTCTAAATTCATCTCTGTTTGGGAGAATCGAAGGTGTGAAGTTTGACATTTTTTCTGGCTATTTACGTTTTTCCTGAGTTAACATTCTCTGTTCCGCCTTTTATGAATTTGCATTCGGCCTGAATGGAGTCACAGAAGGAAGGCTAGGATCCTGATTAGCAGCAGTAGCCCTTGAAGTATATCGTAAAAATCTTACACAAAGCGATGCCAGCAATCACAGATGTGAACCACAAAATTCGCTGTTCCATTGCGTACTTTCTTAAAAGTGAATCTGATTGGTCTTCATAAGCCTCTGACTCCACCAAATTGGTTGCAGTATTCAACATAGTGATCGGGTATATCAAATTGAATTGCTCGCAACAGAAAACACTCAGAAGATTAAAAATCATTTGAATTAGGTGGCTAGGTGGATTTCACGTAAATCTGCTCTGCAGCCAACACAACTGCAACCGATAATTGAAGGAAGCAGAGACATAATGTCAATGCAGAGGTTCAGATGGTTGTGGTTTCAGGAAAAGCTACTCCGAGCTAGAAAACTGGCCATGGCTGAAGGACAAGCACAGGGATGTAAGCAACTCTCTGTTTCTGACTGATAATGTAGCTATCCAAGGGTGAAATCAACTCAAAAATATGCCACTAAATGATGAATGCCTCCTACAGAAACCAACCTCCAAAAATGCACAATTCGGTCCTCTTTTTTCTCTCATATATACAATGCATTTTTTATGTTGCATGTTTATTTCAAGCCAAAGCTTGATCAAGGAGGCAGATTTTTCTTTATTGAAGCCACAATGAAAATTAGGAATGGAGACAGCCATAGATTGTTTTTCTCTTTTTTTCTTCTCTGAAATTGTAAAATTTTATAAAAAGGATTAATGATTTTCAATTTCAGGCAGCAAATACTTCAAGAAAAACATGTTAAAAACAAGACTTTGACTGAGGTCCTAGGCTGGTTTTTCATCGATCTGAGCTGGGTGACTAGGATAGGATACATGTTGGGACAATTCTGGAGATGCCCATGTGGTCGGTTTTTTCATTGGATGCCTGTAACCTGCTAAACCTTGAAACAGCTGCGGAATTGTCAGCTAGCTGCGGAATCAGGCAGTTTCCGCAGCTAAGTTGCAAAACGTTATTAGAACAGGATACAGTGTTTTGAAGACCACTACAAAGCAAAACCAGACAATTTTGGACAATTTGAACCTATCAAAGCAGTTGAGTTTCATTTTTTTCATCATTTTTTTTTTTTTTTTTTTTTTTTTTTATCGAATCAATTGAAATGTTGAAGTTTATTTTGTCTCTTATATTTTTTCTTAACAATTCTTTTTCTGATCCTCCAGATCACACAAAGTGTAGGAGGAGAGCATACTCAAGAATTATTATATTTTTTTTTACTTAACAATCCTTTTTCTGATCCTCTAGATCACACAAAGTGCAAGAGGAGAGCATACTAAAGAATTATTAATTTTTTTCAGATGTAGGAAATAAGGTCTCCTAATTACACTTCCCCGGCAACGGCGCCAAAATGTCTAGTCAATTTAATGTCTTAAATTGCTCTATATAAATTATCAATCCGGGTATCGTAAACTGATGAAGTGTGGTGCACTATATGTGCTTAGTTAACCTTTCTCTTACTTCATTGTTTTATAGTTTATGTTGTTTTTGGGGTTTTGTTCTAACATGCAATAATCAAATAATGAGAAAATGACTATGAGACCAAGTATCCTTGCTGCAGCAAAAGGACAAGATGATTCTATCACGTCATTAGTTCATTAGAAGGCTATGTGCATCACTAATCTACAATCAACTTGAAAGCATGCAGTAATTCAAACTGTACATTAAACTTGCAAAGAAAGAGCTTGAAAGAAATAACTTGAAATGAAACTGAAAGCAAAGCATAAAAACCACTTTCTAATGGCACTAGTCACTACTCATGCTGCTGCAATAAAAAGGTAAGAAAAACCACTTTAAAGACCAATTATAATGTTCATCTCTTCCTAACTCTCTGCTTCCAACATATAGTACTATGTGAAACACGATTAAGAAGTAGTTAGAAATAAGTCTAAAAAGTAATCAAGCTCTAAGATGACAAATTATAACACCACTTTGCCTTTCTCCAACATTCTGCTTCCAACATACATTGTAATGTGTAACAAGTGAAGAAAGAGTTAGTGATATAAGTCAAAAACTACTCAAAGCAAGCTGTGATTTATTAGTATTCTGATCTCTTAAAGATGAACAACTTATGATAAGGAGACCATCAATATGTTAGCATACAACTTGAGAAACTAAAATTAGAAATCAAGCTAGAAAAACAAAATAAAGGCAGCAACTTATGAATATGACAACTGAAAATACCATTAGAGATAAAGAAAATACAACAAAGACATCTGTACAAGGCAGGGGCCCCCTACCACCTATGAAATCAAAGCAAAATTAAACACACTTGCATAAATTAAAATTGCATGAATGAAAATCTAATCTACCTTACATTCTACAAAGCAATATTTACAAAATGAAATCTACTCTACTTACATCCTAATATGCTCCATGACATCTACTTCACATCTCCTTCCATGTTGAGAACATCAAAGCTTTATTCAATTTCTTCAAAAGTACAAAGTACAAAAGCTTTCAAAAGCCATGGGATTAACAAGCTAAAAGGACTAAGAAAAGACTAAAGGAAAGACTAGCAAATGAAGGAGAGAGATCTCCTATTTATACAAAAAGATGACAGCCATCTCATTAATGATAGTCCATGAATCTTTCCCTCTACCTCTAGAGTCCTAATCAAAATAGGAACTGATAAGGCACATGTCTTTTTAGAGTTACAATACAATTAGGAGATGTGACACATATCCTCATGATCCCATGATTCTTTCCAACCAAATTCGAATTTGGCCTTAGAGTGCCACATAAGGGTCTTCTAGAAGCCTCCTTTCAACCTACACATGTCAACAATCTCAACCCATTTGTTAGGTATAAGCATATGCACATTATTTTCTAATGTTTAACCACAAATTCACTTAAAAGGCTTAGAAATAATAAATATTGGAAAAACATAAAGGTGGCCCAATGATAATGAAAGTGGGATGAATGTGGTGACATAGTAGTGAAATGGAGGTGATATAATGGACATAATAGTGAAAGTGTAATGGAAATGAATGACATTTTCAAGACTCAACATACCCCCCAACTGAAGCTATTGCATGTCCTCATGCAATATATATTACATTAACTCTTTTGATCCTTGAGCTTTGGCTTAACTTTGCATGATATCATTTGATAACTTCATATTTTTGCAAAGTGTTTCACTTGAATTGCAACATGGTTGGTTCTTGTGTTACAACCATTTTTTCTTTTGTTGCCTTCTATTTTGATCTTTGAACTTTGCATAATGATATTTTGATTATTGTTGCAAAGTATATCTTTATTGGATTGCATGATGGTTGGTTCTTGTGTGACAACCATGATTTTGTTTGTATCCAATTTATCCTTTAAGCACTTTTTCAAAAGCCATTGTATGCTCATAATAGCAATGTAATATTTAATATATGTTGGAAGTATGTGAGCTCTTGAATATGATATGGACATGGCAAGATATAAATATGGATGTATTCCCCCCCCCAACTGATGGTATTGGCAATTTTATGAAATGAGGAAGAGAAATGTTTTTCCAACAATTATCATTCTAGCTTTTTATGGAATTCTATGGTTAAAAGTTAGAAAATGTCGTACCTTCACTTACCCTTTGGAATGGATGAGTTGTATGTGTAGTGGCTGAAAACTTCTGATCATTTTCTTCTTCAAGTGGCTGATCAAGAGGAGTCATGGATAGAGAGATAAGATGACTTTTTATTGCTTCTACTAAAACTTGCTGAATTTGCTCCAAAATGCTGAAAATAATAGTCTTCATGTCTTCAAAACTCATTGGCACAATTCCTACTATGTGAAAAGATGTTCTGATGTCGAACATAGTAGGAAATTGTTGGCTTAGTGGCCATTAATGGATGCCACTAGTCAACACGAGCACTCTCACCATTGATGACAATGAGAGTCAAGATGCCCAAACACATCTTGCTAAGTACGAATGAATTTGCTGATGTCGAGTCACCTAGAAGATCTAACGAACAAGGGACATTAATGTATTCCCATTGTTTGTCAGCATGAGGACTTGCCATTAAGGCATGCAAGCCTCAAGGTGTTTTTACAAAGAAATTAGACTCAAAGGACTATGGACTCAATAATTTGCATTGAAGCAGGGCTTATTTGCGGAATGAAAATGACAAGGAATGGAAAATGAAAATGGAAAATGGCAATGGAGAATAGAAATGACAATGGACAATAAGCATGTGAATGAGCCTCTTGCTTCTATTGGTGGGTTATGAATGGACAAAAAGAGATGGAAAGTGTATGTGAATGAAAATGAAAAATATGGAGTGGAATGAGGTGAATGGTTTATTATGAAGTATGGATGTGATGGATGGATGTGATGGAGACAATAGTATCTGAAAGTTTTTCAGGTGTTTGGATCTGATTTTGCATCAACATATTTCCTCTTTGTTGCTGATCATCCTCTTAAGAAACAAATTGGTCTCTTAGAGAGACACCATTCTCTTGTAGTCATTTGTCCTTCCTCCTGGAACCTGCAAAAAAACTAATACTTCTTCTGCAATGGAATGTAAGATTATCAAAGGAGAGAGGTGGCCAATCTCTCTAGTTATGATATTTACACACAAAACTAAGAATTTGTATTAATGAAACAAGTTCTCAAAGGAAAAATCAAAAGAATTTATACCTGCTTTGGAATTAGTGCCTCAAGTTGATCTTGCTTCTTTTCAGCAATTTATTTCATTATTTGCCATTTCAAACTCTATTGATATATTTCTCATTGTATAGATCTTGTTGAGATCTTTCCAATGGTACTTAAATCATCAAAATCTGATTTTGTATGAGAAAGATAGGCTGATTTGAACAATGAGGTTTTTCTGGCTGCGGAATTGGGGAACAGCTCTGTAGCTAAAAATCTTGAATAAAAAGTTAGCCATTCATCTTTCATTATCAGTCCAAAATTAATCAATACCTTCAGAAAAGTGAGAAAATAACTTGTTCATTTCATTGATTCAAAATTATTATTTTTTCTTGACATGCAGCGACTTAGTGTGGCGACTCAGTGTGGCGACTTTGTGATAACACCCAATTTGACTTCCCTTTGACCGGGGTCTTTTTCATCAAATTTGACCGAATGAATAGGACACCATCCATGTACTGACATTTCCCTAGCTACCCATGTGACTTGTTTTGCCTGATGACACCTACAACCTAGAGTTTAACAAAACAACTGCGAAATCTGGGATTGGCTGCGGAAACGCTGTATTGGCTGCGGAAACACTGTATTGGCTGCGGAAAGTGCAGAGTGTAGTAATTACAACAAAAACCTCAGATCATATCAGGGGATCATATGACAAAAAGTCCATAACAAAATTATTTTGATCCTTTGGAGTCCAAATCTTAATGTTTTGTTGTTTTTTTTTTTTCTTTGTGACATGAATTTCCTATATGGGAAGATGACCGCATCATTCTCTGCTCTCTCAAGGGCAGCAACAACAGAGTATATCTATTAAGGGCAGCAACAACAGATTTTGTAACAACAAAAAGCAGCAGCACCTGGTGAAGAGGCAGGCATTATGGACATGGGCTTTTTCGTCAATAATATTAATGCAAGATTAATTTAGTAGGATAGCCCTAACAGGTTGCCCATATGTAGCAGAGCCATAACCACCAAATTCATGTGAAGTGGCTATAAGATGGTTACAAATGACGGCATGTACAAGTTCAACCTATTCTCGAACTTCATTTGACAATCCAAGTTCTACATAAGCCAATTCACTTAAAGCCTGCTCCAACTGAGTAGTTACACTATGAAATTTGCCTGCGGCTTGCTTTCTTCCTAGAACTATGAACAGCTTGTTGCTCTCGTGGCCAAACTTGAGGGTCTCCACAACATGTTTAAGAGCCAAGCGCAGAGATGTCAAGGCCTGCAGGGTATTATCCTTAAGCAGGGGATCCGTCAAACATGATTTTCTCCCAACATCTAACCGACAACGACTTCATGGAATTTAATGGCAGAGAGTCGTGTTCAATTGGAACACATCTCCAAACAGGTTTAAATTGAATAAGAGGGAAGGCGTGCAAAGGCATGTAATTGGTTTTATATGCCAGCATGTAATTAATCCAATTAGAATTCATTCCCTCAGGCACGCGGAGTTAATCAAACTGTCAGTTAATAACTCAATTTTTTCACGCGGCGGCAAAAAAGAGGCTCCAAAGAACTGAGAATTTCTCCCAGACTGCCACGAATTTCCTCAAACGGTTTCTGGGTTATCTAACCAACCCAACTGGAAAAAAAACCCATGTTTTAGTTTTTCTAAATTCATCTCTGTTTGGGAGAATCGAAGGTGTGAAGTTTGACATTTTTTCTGGCTGTTTACGTTTTTCCTGAGTTAACATTCTCTGTTCCGCCGTTTATGAATTTGCATTCAGCCTGAATGGAGTCACAGAAGGAAGGCTAGGATCCTGATTAGCAGCAGTAGCCTTTGAAGTATATCGTAAAAATCTTACACAAAGCGATGCCAGCAATCACAGATGTGAACCACAAAATTCGCTGTTCCATTGCGTACTTTCGTAAAAGTGAATCTGATTGGTCTTCATAAGCCTCTGACTCCACCAAATTGGTTGCAGTATTCAACATAGTGATCGGGTATATCAAATTGAATTGCTCGCAACAGAAAACACTCAGAAGATTAAAAATCATTTGAATTGGGTGGCTAGGTGGATTTCACGTAAATCTGCTCTGCAGCCAACACAACTGCAACCGATAATTGAAGGAAGCGGAGACACAATGTCAATGCAGAGGTTCAGATGGTTGTGGTTTCAGGAAAAGCTACTCCGAGCTAGAAAACTGGCCATGGCTGAAGGACAAGCACAGGGATGTAAGCAACTCTCTGTTTCTGACTGATAATGTAGCTATCCAAGGGTGAAATCAACTCAAAAATATGCCACTAAATGATGAATGCCTCCTAGAGGAACCAACTTCCAAAAATGCACAATTCGGTCCTCTTTTTCCTCTCATATATACAATGCATTTTTTATGTTGCATGTTTATTTCAAGCCAAAGCTTGATCAAGGAGGCAGATTTTTTTTTATTGAAGCCACAATGAAAATTAGGAATGGAGACAGCCATAGATTGCTTTTCTCTTTTTTTCTTCTCTGAAATTGTAAAATTTTATAAAAAGGATTAATGATTTTCAATTTCAGGCAGCAAATACTTCAAGAAAAACATGTTAAAAACAAGACTTTGACTGAGGTCCTAGGCTGGTTTTTCATCGATCTGAGCTGGGTGACTAGGATAGGATCCATGTCGGGACAATTCTGGAGATGCCCATGTGGTCGGTTTTTTCATTGGATGCCTGTAACTTGCTAAACCTTGAAACAGCTGCGGAATTGTCAGCTAGCTGCGGAATTAGGCAGTTTCCGCAGCTAAGTTGCAAAACCTTATTGGAACAGGATACAGTGTTTTGAAGACCACTACAAAGCAAAACCAGACAATTTTGGACAATTTGAACCTATCAAAGCAGTTGAGTTTCATTTTTTTCATCATTTTTTTTTTTTTTTTTTATTGAATCAATTGAAATGTTGAAGTTTATTTTGTCTCCTATATTTTTTCTTAACAATTCTTTTTCTGATCCTCCAGATCACACAAAGTGTAGGAGGAGAGCATACTCAAGAATTATTATATTTTTTTTTACTTAACAATCCTTTTTCTGATCCTCTAGATCACACAAAGTGCAAGAGGAGAGCATACTAAAGAATTATTAATTTTTTTCAGATGTAGGAAATAAGGTCTCCTAATTACACTTCCCCGGCAACGGCGCCAAAATGTCTAGTCAATTTAATGTCTTAAATTGCTCTACATAAATTATCAATCCGGGTATCGTAAATGATGAAGTGTGGTGCACTATATGTGCTTAGTTAACCTTTCTCTTACTTCGTTGTTTTATAGTTTATGTTGTTTTTGGGGTTTTGTTCTAACATGCAATAATCAAATAATGAGAAAATGACTATGAGACCAAGTATCCTTGCTGCAGCAAAAGGACAAGATGATTCTATCACGTCATTAGTTCATTAGAAGGCTATGTGCATCACTAATCTACACTCAACTTGAAAGCATGCAGTAATTCAAACTGTACATTAAACTTGCAAAGAAAGAGCTTGAAAGAAATAACTTGAAATGAAACTGAAAGCAAAGCATAAAAACCACTTTCTAATGGCACTAGTCACTACTCATGCTGCTGCAATAAAAAGGTAAGAAAAACCACTTTAAAGACCAATTATAATGTTCATCTCTTCCTAACTCTCTGCTTCCAACATATAGTACTATGTGAAACACGATTAAAAAGTAGTTAGAAATAAGTCTAAAAAGTAATCAAGCTCTAAGATGACAAATTATAACACCACTTTGCCTTTCTCCAACATTCTGCTTCCAACATACATTGTAATGTGTAACAAGTGAAGAAAGAGTTAGTGATATAAGTCCAAAACTACTCAAAGCAAGCTGTGATTTATTAGTATTCTGATCTCTTAAAGATGAACAACTTATGATAAGGAGACCATCAATATGTTAGCATACAACTTGAGAAACTAAAATTAGAAATCAAGCTAGAAAAACAAAATAAAGGCAGCAACTTATGAATATGACAACTGAAAATACCATTAGAGATAAAGAAAATACAACAAAGACATCTGTACAAGGCAGGGGCCCCCTACCACCTATGAAATCAAAGCAAAATTAAACACACTTGCATAAATTAAAATTGCATGAATGAAAATCTAATCTACCTTACATTCTACAAAGCAATATTTACAAAATGAAATCTACTCTACTTACATCCTAATATGCTCCATGACATCTACTTCACATCTCCTTCCATGTTGAGAACATCAAAGCTTTATTCAATTTCTTCAAAAGTACAAAGTACAAAAGCTTTCAAAAGCCATGGGATTAACAAGCTAAAAGGACTAAGAAAAGACTAAAGGAAAGACTAGCAAATGAAGGAGAGAGATCTCCTATTTATACAAAAAGATGACAGCCATCTCATTAATGATAGTCCATGAATCTTTCCCTCTACCTCTAGAGTCCTAATCAAAATAGGAACTGATAAGGCACATGTCTTTTTAGAGTTACAATACAATTAGGAGATGTGACACATATCCTCATGATCCCATGATTCTTTCCAACCAAATTCGAATTTGGCCTTAGAGTGCCACATAAGGGTCTTCTAGAAGCCTCCTTTCAACCTACACATGTCAACAATCTCAACCCATTTGTTAGGTATAAGCATATGCACATTATTTTCTAATGTTTAACCACAAATTCACTTAAAAGGCTTAGAAATAATAAATATTGGAAAAACATAAAGGTGGCCCAATGATAATGAAAGTGGGATGAATGTGGTGACATAGTAGTGAAATGGAGGTGATATAATGGACATAATAGTGAAAGTGTAATGGAAATGAATGACATTTTCAAGACTCAACAATACCCACTTACTGGAATCACTCAAAAGATAAAATGTAAAAGAATCACACAGAAGTCAAAGGAGCCATGCATAGTATTGGAAAAGGACATTCAGTTAAATGACATTTAAAACAAGGAAAAATATACGGTGGTATATCAGTTTTCAAGTAAGAAGATGTCTATGGTCATCCTCTAATGATGGACCAAAAAACATTTAAATAGATCCTCGGTTATGTTCCCTACTGTATGATCCTCACAAAGGGTTGGATCGGATGGGTTACTGACTTTGAGAGAGATGCCACAAAATTGTTAGGTAGGAATTGGTCTTGAGGCACCCAAGTCCTCTACATGAGAACATTGAAGGTTAAATTCAACTTCCAAGAATAGAAAATGGAAATAATGCCCATATGATTCTATCTCCCTGGGATTCTCCTCATCTTTTTTTATGAAAGTGTCTTCAAAGAAGTGGGTAATACTCTAGGTTTTTTCTACGATGCATACTTTTCTTACAAATAGTCAAGATATATGACTATTGTTAGAATTTTGGTGGGTCTAAACCTATCACAAGGGATCTCAGAATCCATTTCAATATGCACTATAGATATCACCTATCATAATGCTAACAACTATGTGGGTATACCTTTCAAATGGGCTTGATGTCATGCACATGGATGCCTTAGCAGGGTTTGTGTTACTGGGAAGAAAAAATGAAACAATTGGTAAGGAAAGAGGAGTTTTACTTAGTATCATTGTATGGAGCCCCTTGGGACCTTTCCCAAGAAATACTTGAAGGTCAAATATCCATGGAGGAAATAGGGTTGTAATTTGTTGAAGCGAAAGAGAAACGAATCCCCTAGAGAAGCCTTTCTCATTGAGAAAGGAAAAATATGATTCAAAGAAATATCTAGGTATTATGATAGCCAAAAGGAATTCCTTCCTCATATTAAGAGAGTTCACCCCCTTGCCCACTGGGTTCTCATGTTTCTATTTTTTCTATTCCTCTTTCATATCCTTTGAGCTCTAATCCCTCCCTTCCTCTTTCTTCTCCTCCTAAAGGAGCTCTCAAATCCATCGCCAATATTTCTTCCCATTTTCCTCACACTCTTTTTTCTCTCCCCCCCTCTCTATATAGTTTTTCTTCCCCTTTCTTATGCACCCTCTCCCTTCATTCGTTCACTCTCCCTTCTTCTGATACCCCTCTGATTTCCTCCACTCATCGTTATAATTTCCACTCCTCTAGGTCTTCTCTCCTTTCCCATTCCTATAATTCCTCTACTTCATGTATTCTAGATTAGATAGGGGTATTATGATCTCTAGTGGACCTCCCTTTCTTGCAATTCATCTGTGACGGAAAATATTACCTTTCCAAAGCTTAAACCCTAGCCTCCTTTGAAACATAAAATGGGAAAAAATCCTCTATCCTCTAGGAACTTAGAGAAAAAGGTTCTTCCAAGGTATCTAAATGAAAATTATATCTCTAGAATATGGGGATGTTGTCAAAAATCTCAGGAAATTGGAGATTAAGAGACTCATTGATCTTCATTCCCCTCACATAATTTTCTTTTAGGAAATTATGTTGGAAGGAGAGAAGGTCAAAAAAATCTTCAAGCCCCTTTTTCTGATTGTATTTTTTTAGCAATTAATGTGGAGGGACATATTGAGGGTATAATCTCTACATGGAAATGTAGATATACTTATCTTTTTATAAGACGGTCCATCAATTCTAGTATGGTCCTAGACCTCCTTCTTTAAAAATGCACATGTCATTATTTTGTATAAATATGTATGGACCCTATGCACAACTTCCAATTTTTAGCTATGATAGGTTGCTCAATGGAAGAAATATGAATTTCACCCAGGGAAACTATATGTTTTGGGGGTCATCTGCTAGACCCGATCCATTGTCAAGATTCTTCATTAATATTTTTGATGACCTAAGTATTAATGACGTCCTCCCCATTAAAATTAATCCTACATGGAAAGAACCCAATCCAAATTAGGTAGAGGTACAAAATGTTTGGAATGGTTCCTCATCTCAAGTGCCCTCCTTGACTCCAGTATTAAAATTAGGTAATGGTGTATTATTGGTGGTGACACAGTCCACTCTACTATTCTCTTGGATGTTGATCCTTTCCCTACAGACATTTCATTTCATTTTAAATTTTACCCATCCTGGTTGGAGGTACCCTAATCAATCAACTCTTTGAAGGAGAACTAGGTTCACTTCTTTCTTGATCAGAGAGAATCTCTCTCAATTCATTTCCAAAAGAATCTAAAAAATTACAAAGCCATTATTATTGATTGGGTTAAGAGAAAGAGGGAAGAATATTGTAAATCTCTCTCATATCTAGGGAGAAAACAACAATCTCTTATGGATGTGTCCATTATGGCAGGGGTCCTAGAGGACCTAAAAAAATATTGCAGACATTTAAAAAAATCAGAAGGAAGATATTATTATCTTAGGAAAAGGAATGGAGATTAAAACGTTGAGACTTTTGGCTAATGAAATAATGGGGATGACAACAAAAAAGTATTTCCAACGAGTGGTCAACCACATGAAATTCATAAATGATGTTTGGGGAATAAAATAAATATATGTATCACTTGTCACATCATTCTCTCACATCTCAACAACATGATGCTCTTAATTCGAATATATTTACCATAAAGAAAATTGAGCCATCATTGAACAATCCCTGGCAATGGTAACTAAAACTGAACTGAAATTAGTCCTAAAGAGTTTTCAAAAATATAAAATTCTAGGCCAATAAAATATTCCTATTAAGTTCTACACCCAATGTTTTGACTTCATTGGTGATGATATGTTACTAGTGATTGCGTTCTCAAGGTCATCTAGTCAGATCCTTGCTCCTTTCAACTCCACTTTCCTTGCCCTAATTCTAAAGGAATACAATTCAAACACTTTTGGGATGTTAAAATTGATCTCTTTGCACCTCCATTTATAAGATCATATCAAGTATTTTTTCATTGAAACTCAAGGAAGTTCTCTAACAAAATATCTCTCGAGAGAAATTTTGCTTCTTATTAGATAGGAAAATTCATGTATCCATCAGTTTATCATAAGAAGTCTACACTCCATTCACATAAAGTGGAAAAAATAAATTATCCTCAAATTATATCTTTTTAAAGATTTTAATTGCATAAGTTTAGTATATCTTCTCCTCCTCTTAATACTCCTTGGTTTCTCTCATGGATTTTCTACCGCAGTAATGAGCTATATAAGTTGATATTCATTTTCTATCCTCAAATATGGAAGCACTTCCAATTTTTTTCACGTGGATAGGGGTCTATGACAGGGCTTCCCTCTATCTCTTCTTCTTTTTCTCCTGGTAGCTGAAGGTCTGAGTCAGATAATATCATCTGTAGTTTAAAATGGAATATTTAAAGGAATAACATCTCCCAAAATTTTCTTCTCACTGATTAGTTTTTCATGGATGATATCTTAATATTCTCTAATAGTAGTCTAAATCACCTCCACTTTGTAACTATTGGTAAGGATTTAGTGCATTTCTCTACAACTAATTTTCATTATTTTGGATATACTTTGTGGGTCAACCCTTGGCTTCTCTTAGATATCTTGGTCTTGGAAACCATCCTTTATAGGAAATTGGTGTGGCTTTAGATTTCTCATGGGATTTATCAATGGTAAATTATTACAACTAAATTTAAATTAAAAACCATAGCTTTTCTTTTTTCTAGAATAATTTATTTTTATATATTTGTGATACTAAACTCATTTCCTACTGAAATAGGGAAATGCAGAGGATATTTCTCTCCCCTCCTTCAAGGTGATATACTAGTTTGCAATAAAGTTCCTTTTATAATATTCTTATAAAGATTTTTTTTTAAATATGAGACTAGACTAAAGGGTTTCCTTTTGTTTTTCATAGGTTATTCCAAAAAATCTCTTAGGGTTGTGTACAAAGGAATTTTTGAGGGTTAATTACACACAAGATTACTTACTTTTTCTTCAACCCTTACAGGTACTCATTTTTATTACACATTACAGGTTCTCAAAGATATTTTTAGCTTTAGCATTGTCCACCAACTGCATAAAACTTATTTGTAGTTAGGGTATATACAGAAAGGGCCTTAATTGGCCAGTGCTTCCAATTTTTGTTATATAAATGTATTGAGGTTTTTCATTAGATTTTTTGCACTGAAATCCCATGCATCATAGACATAGCCTTGTAATATTTATTTTTAATTCAGGATTTTCCCCTTTTTGATAATCAAACTCTTTCATACTTTATGATTTGTGCTGCAGTTGAAACTTGCATAACAAAGATGTAATTATTCTTCTATATTTCAGGAATGAAAAACTATATATTTATTCTCTTATGTCTTACTGTGCATGTTAACGTAAACATGGTCATAATTTCTTGACATTGATAGTTTTATTCCATTCCTATTCCCATACATGTATACGAGGGTATTATTTGCAGATACTAAAATGTACACTATAACTTATGTATTTTTATGAACATATATCTATATTATTTATGTGGTTATTATTTAGTTTAAAAATAAAAAACTAGGCCAAAAGCCTAGCGGACTCTGTCATGGGTGTCCACCTAAGGTCTTCCTTTAGTCCCTACTATTATCTTTCCTAGGTATCCTTTTCTTTTGGGTAGTCAACAATGTTTCCCTTCCTCATACCTGATTTGCAACATGCTAACCTGAGCATTAAAATTTTACTTCTATTCAACTATTTTCCTTAATGTCTTGTAATGTCTCTCTTTTTCTGTAGTTTGAAAATGAACTCAATTTGTATACAAATGAAATATTACTGTTTAATATAGATTTTCTGCATATTTCTATTTTCCTTTCTATCTCGGTAATTATTCTACTTTAGTAAATTCTCTCACATTTTTCCTTTCACATTAACTTGTAGAGTGAATACCAAGGTTGGTTCTTGGGTAGGGCTTCCTATCCCAAAATTTTCGCTGTAGAGGAATGCTTAGTCTTTACCTGTTAGAAACCATATAGTTAAATCTCATTTCTATTAACCATCAACTTTCTTGCAACAAAAGAAACATAGATACACACACATATGTGTGTGTATTATTCACAGAAACATTAGTAGGATTTAACCATTCACTTTCTTAAATACACCCAGGAGAAAACATATAATCATAATGAAATCCCACTTTATTCATTCATAACTCTGAACTACAAAAGCAATATATTTAACACAAATTTTTCTATATGTTCAAATACTTATCTAAAAATTCCCATAAATAGATTAAAGGCTTCCATGTTCCACCCAACCATGAACTGCGTTTTCCAGTAGTCCCCCCCGAGCTCTAAGTCCTCCCTTCTAGGAAAGAAACTCGGTGTCTCTTCCTCATTTTTTACCTCCTTAACCCCAAGAAGCATCTTGCTAATTCTAGGTTTAGGTCTAGTCTTCCTCTCCCACTGGTGCCTTTCTTTGTTCTGACTACCTTTATCTCCCACAATCATTTTTAAAACAACTTCCACCCATGACATTTATCTCTAATCATGTATTTCTTTGGTGGTCTGCTTAGCCAACAATTCTCTCTCTCTGTGGAAAAATAGAGGATTATTTCTTTTTTATTCCTCCCCCCTTCTTGGTCATAATTGATTCCAACTATTTTCCTAGAAGTTAGGAGTGCAATATCTCACATGATAGCCTTTAATATATTCCCAAAAATAATAATACACAAAATAGTTTTTTTTTTCTTAATAAAAATAAATATTTACAATGTCATAACATATTACTTGTACCAATTGAATTTTTAGCCATATGTCCAACAATTTCTTTGAAACAACATAGGAAAAAATTCTTTCATTTTATCTTCCATGTCCCAGGTGGCATCCTTAGGCCCAAAGTTCTTCCATTGCACTTTAGCCTAGGCTATGGCACAATTCTGGAGTGTAGTTTCCCTCTAGTCCAAAATTTGTAGATGCTTGACCTAGAACTCACCTTTTGGCTCGAACTGTACAACATTCCAATTGATAATATGAGCAGGATCATGAATATAATTTTTCAAAACAGACACATGAAATACATTATGAACCCTAATGTGGATTAGTAGTGCTAGCTCATAGGCCACTGGCCCTATCTTCGCTAGTATTTCAAAAAACCCACAAAACCAAAGGGATAGTTAAGTACAATTTACCAATTTCATGAAAGTACTTTTCGGTCATACTTTAATATATAAATGTTCACACACATGGAATTATTTGTGTGTCCTTTTTAATTATGAATAATGTTTTTACTCATGCGATGCTTTTAGGTTCTACTTGATATTCTTCACCATCTACTCCCTTTCATGGGGAAGTTCTGGTCCTAACATAAGCCTATCTTTAGGACAACTCCAGAATATGGGGATATGAAACTTCCTTCCATGCATAAATTCAAAAGGAATTATATTAAGTGATGCCTGATAACTATTATTATAGGAAAACTCAAATAAATGTAGATAATTCTCCCATTTCATGGGCTGGTTCATTACGTACATGCATAGTATGTCCTCAAGGACCTAATTAACCCTTTTAGTTTTCCCATATACTTATGGATGGTACATAGTGTTGAAATTTAGCTACGTACCCTTTCCAGTAAACAATTTCTTCCAAAAGTTGGAAGTGAATTTTGCATCCCTTTCTGATATAACAATCTTTGGTAATTCACGAAGTCTGAAAATTTAATTCATGAAAACTTCTACCACCTATGAAACTCTAAAAGTAGAATGAACAAGTATAAAATGAGCAACCTTAGACAACTTGTCTACCACAACCATAATTGAATCATGTTGTTTTCTTGTATTTGGTAACCCAATAATAAAATCTAATGAAATTGCCTCTCTCTTCAATTCTAGTATAGGCAAAGGCTTCAATAATCTTGATGGGTGTTGATGATCCACTTTTATTTTCTCACACTCTTGGCATCTTTCCAAGAACTCATCAACCTCCTTCTACATACTAGGCTAGAAGATTTCCTTTCTAAGAGCTGTAAGAATTTTCTGATAACCTAGGTTAGCTAAAATGGGTATTTTGTGGCATTCATCTAATATCAATTATTTAATCCTGGCTACATTTGGAACATATATTATGTTTTTAAATGTTAAAAACCCATTTTGATTAAGTGTATAATGTGGCTATTTTCCATGGTCAGTTTTAATTTTCAAATTTTCACAAATCTGATTATAATCTTTATCTTCTAATGTTGTTTCCTTAATCTATTCCATGAATTTTTTTTAGCACTACTTACTATTACCTCACCAATTTTGTTTAGACTTTGACTTAGTCTACATGCCACATTTTGTTCCTTCCCTTTCATATGCTTAATGTTGAAGTCATATTCACTCAGGAAGGCCATCCATTTGGATTTCCTGGCATTCATGTGAGGTTGGATGAAAAAATATTTTAAACTCAAATGAATAGTAATTAAGGTAAATTTCTTATCAATTAAATAATGTTTCCACATCTTAAGTGTGTGGATGATTCCAACTAATTCAAAGTCATAAACTACATAGTTTCTTTCACGATCCTGTAGTTTACAAGATTCATAAGCCACCAGACGATCTTCCTACATGAGAACTCCCCTCAAACATTCCAAACGAGCATAAGTACAAAATACAAAGTCCTTGTCAAGGTCAATTATTTTTAGCCTAGGTGCAATAGTAACTAAATGCTTTAATTGTTCAAAGCTCAAGATTTTTGAGTCAACTCAAATTTAACCCCTTTCTTCCGAACAGAGGTTATGGGGTAAGCTAATTTAGAAAATCCCTCTATGAATCTACCATAGTACCTTGTGATACCCATGAATGATCTAACATCTGCCACATCCTTAGGGATTAGATAATTGAGAATGGCCTTTACCTTTTTTGGATACACTGCTATTCCATCTTTAGATATCACATATCTTAGGTATTGTATTTTATCCTGATCAAATTCACATTTGCTAAACTTAGCGTATAGTTAATGTTCCCGTAAGGTCCACAACACTATTTCTAGATTTTGTTTGTACTCCTTCAGAGTATTTGAATAAATCAATATATCATCTATAAATATTAGTACAAAATTTTCCAATCTTTTTCTAAAAACACTATTCATCAAGTACATATAGGTAGAAGGTGCATTTGTAAGTCCGAAGGGAAGCAATGTAAACTCATTGTGTCCATATAGAGTTCAAAAACCTATTTTTGGGATGTTTTATTCCTTAATCCTCAACTAGTGATAATTATACTTGGGATCTATTTTAGAATATACAGTTGCTCCCTTTACTTGGTAAAATAAATAATTAATCTTGGGCAGTAGATACCTTTTGTTGATTGTCAATTTATTCAATTGTTGGTAATCAATGCATAACCTAAATGTTCCATATTTATTTTTGACAAATAAATATGGTGCACCCCATGGTTAAACACTCAATCTAATGTATCCTTTGTGTAATAATTCTTGTAACTACATTTTCAACTCTACTAATTTTAGCACACTCATCTAGTAAGGTAATTTTGATATCAAAGCAACTCTTGGTATTAATTCTATAGAAACGTGTATGGCTCTCTTAGGCAGAAAACCAAGAATCTCATAAGTAAATACATATTGATAGTCCCTAATAATGTTCAAATCATTTCTTGTTTATCTTTAGAGTGGTCTTCTACTTGAATGGAAAACAATTGGCATCCTTTCCTTGCAACCATCTTTAAATATAAAGTAAATATTTGTCGAACAAAAATAGGTCTAGGTATGCCCTTTACAATCTAAGTTTTGCCATTGCCTAGTGTGTAGGTAATAGTTTTTCAAGACAATTAACAAGTTCCATGTGCCACTCCAACCGGTCCATCCCTACCACAATTTCATATGAACCGAGTGGAAGAATGTTCATATTCATAGTGTTTTGGTTCCCATTTAAAATAACAAGGCATGTATTCACCCAATTAGTAATTTTTCTTTTTGTTCCAAGCCAACTGGACCAACCATGAATTTTTGTACTTTTCAAAATTTCATTTACATTTTTCTACAATTCGGGGACTAATATAACTCAAACTAGCACAAAGGTTTATCAAAATAGAAATAGGTTGGTTTTAAATTGTACCTTATATCTCCACCATGGTGGATTAATGTTCTTCCTAGCACTCTTCCAATGTTGCATTGATTAGCCAAATATTCCTGGCCACATTGCTAATGGTGAAGGCCTCTTATATATTCTGTAGATTCAGTAAATATCATGTATTGTAAAGGCAATTTTGTAGAAGATGGGGTTCTCCACAACCCCAACATTTTAAGGATTATTTATTGTTCCCATTAAATCCCTTATTACTTAAATCTATTTGTTTGGATCTTGTCTAATTGTGTTTCTGAGTTCTTTGGGTTTGATTAATATTTTTATTGAAATTTCGACTCTGGTTTCCCTTACCAAAATTCTTAAAAGTTTGACTTTTTCCTCCCTTTGCACCCAGGGAAAATATCTCCTTCTTTTTATTAGTCCATGATTTCACATTTTCATTTCTCTTCTTAGCCTATTGATAGAAGATTCTTGCTTTTCTAATGGCCTTATCCATTTTTTTGGGATTATCACATTCAATTTATTCTTTAAAAGAGAGAGGAATACAATTAATAAACTATTGTACTTTAGATTTTTCTTTTTGTATATATGGCATATATCTCAAAAGATGATTATATTTTGTCACCAACACATCCATTGACATTTGGAGAAGTTTCAAATCATGGAACTATTTGGCATTGTCATCAAAATAACATTCAATTAATTATTTTTCCTTAAAAAGTCTTTAAAATTCCTCCCAGTTAACATTGTTATTTTCTAAAGTATGCACTGTTCTGACTTCTTCATACCACAAGGAATATTTTCCCTATAACCGATATGTATCTAATTTAGATTTCTAATTTAGTAGAATATAACATTGACTTGAAAGTATCTATTGATATTAAGCAACCATGTCTCTGCAATATATTTAGAATCACCATCATATGTTGGGACTTTAATCTTCTTGAATTCTCCTTGTGGTTCCAATTTTTCTTCTTTTCATGCTTCAGATGCAATCTTCTCCCTCATATTTAGCTTCTTTTATTTTAGCCACCTCATCAGGGTTCTTCCACTTGGTTGTCTCTTCTTGGTCCTCTTCCTCCATTACTATTTCCATGGTCTTGGGATTGGATCTATCTGTTAAGTTTTTAATGAGTTTTTCTTATTTTTCACTAACTTTTAACAACTGATCATGTCCTACAAGGAGGTTCACTACCTCTATACTCATATCTCTCACCATACTCATTAATTCCACTATGGGAACTTGTGCTTGTTCACCTAGATGTATCATTATTCCATCTTCACCTATGTGAGTGTCTCCCTATAATTCTGCCATCACCTCTCCCTTTTCCTTACTCTTCTTCTTCTATACAAAAAATAGGCATTCATTTTGTTAATCAAAATCATGGTAAACTCATAGGCCATAGTGTTGCAACCTGTTTTGCTCTAATACCATATGTAACATCCCTCCAAAATCACTTAGAAAATAATTATGAATTACATGATATTTTTTGTTAAATATAATATATGCATTATTTTCCACATTAACAGATTGACCCGTGAATTTTACTTGCAGAGGAAAAATGCCTCATTGATTTCCCTCATCCAATTTGATTATCCTACATCAAGTGAGATTGTAATGTCTCTACATTTTCTTTTTGGCTTCACACCCAAACTTGCTTGAACATTGTATTGAAACCTTTCCCATTTACTCATGGACATTATATGGGAACATTACCTATTTATTTCCTTGTTGTTCAAAGTTTTCTTTTACAGTTTCAAGGCTATGACTATGCTAAGTTATTAACCTAGCACAAATGCACTCCATAGCCTAAGGATGGGGGTTATTAATATCATTTTTTTAACTCTATAATACCTTATATCAACCCATATAAGAATTATGTCACCACTTACAATATATAATTGTAATCGACCATTATTACTATATTATGTGCATAATACGTGCTTCTAACCTTGATGTTATATTGTATTGATTTCCTCTAATGGGTTATATGCTTATGATAAGTAATGAGATTTCTTGACCTTGAAGGCCCTCGTGGCACCTTGTACATATGTGTAGGTTATATGGTGCTCTATCCACGTGAAGGAATGACGTGGAAGTTGGGGGGCGGGGGAGTCTACATAGCTCGACCATACTCTAAGCATGTGCATTTTTATTTTGATGGTGGTGATTAATCCAATCTAATCAATGGCGGGGATGAAACTTGAACCATTAGGGTAATTACTTGCCCTCATCCCTCCACAGAAACGATGCCATTTTTGTTTGGACTGGATGAGAGTCGAGCTCTGCAAGCACAAAATCAACTTGGTAAAAACAACATTTTTTTCCTAGCACTCGAAAGATTTTCCACCATGGTTTGATTTTTCTTGTTAGCATTTTGATGAGAAAATATGTTGCTTGTCAGCTAAAGAATGTTTTACACACCATACACTAAAATTGACCTTGTACATTCTACATATTCATTTTCTTTCTGCTATGTATATATTTTGTAACTCTTGGTAAGGACTTAGTGCAGTTCTTGATTGCTAATTATCCTTATTTTGGTTTTACTATGGAGGTCAACCCATTACTTCTCCTAACTGGTCTTGGTGACCATCCTTTATAGGAATTCAACATGGCTATACATTTCTCATGGTATTTATTGATAGTGAATTCTCACAACTGAATTTAAATTAAAAACCCTAACTTTTCTCTTTTCCAAAAGGGTTTTTTACTATATATTTATGATACTAAACCTATTTCCTACTGAAATATGGAAATGTAGAGGAGTTTTCACTTACCCTCCTTTAAGGTGAGATACTGGTTTGCAATTAAATTCCTTTTATAACATTCTTATAAATAATTTATGAAAAATTTGAGACCAGACTAAGGGTTTTCCTTTTTGTAATAGCCCTTGGTTAAAAGTTCATGTAATAAACTTAATAAAGAAAAAATAGGACCAAGGTCATGGGACACATATTCCAAGCTGAATGTTAGGAAAATTATCCTAGTGGGAATCACTTGTTAGTTATTATGACTAAGGGGAAATTGGAAAAGGCATTGGCAAAGGAATTGAAAAGGAAAAATACATTATTGGTATTTTATTTATGAAAATAAAGGAAATTAGGAGAAAAGGGAGGTGAAAGGTCACAGGTTTCATGTGAGGAGGAAATTGAAGGAAAATAGAGGAAAAATGAAGAAATTAGATGCATTAATAATAAAAAGGCTTCTGAGGATCAGTTCACATCTTTTGTTTTTTAGACTTTTGTCAGTTTAGTTTTTGGAATTGGTTTCACAAAGGATAAGAGCACCAAGAGGAGAAAGAAAGCAAGCAATCAAAGGAATGTTAAGGAAAGCAAGGCTTACACAAGGAAAGAAAGGTTGAAGCAAGGAAAGGTTGGATCAAGTGGATCCAACAGGAATACTTTCAAGTAACAGGTTACATCTATTATTTCCTAGCTGCTTTTGGAAAGCATGGTATATGCATATGTGTATTTGGTTCATTTGCTATCATTGGCATGGATTTTTCCTAGTTTAACAATGGATTCAACCTTGCCTTGTTGTTTCTGAATAGTCATGGTGTGATGGGATTCATTCTTGCTTGAGATTTGGATTTCCGGAAGGTTTTGGATCTGGGTGAGGTGGTCTAAGGAAAATCCCAATGCTTGGGGGTGGAGATGGCTTTGTCTGGGAATCCCTCAGCAAGTGGGTGGAGACAGGAAAATTCCTCAAGGGATGGTGAAGGAATTTTGAGGCATCCAAGCTCAATTTGGTTTTGTGATCTCAAGACCAGTTTAGGTGAGATCACGGTAGTGTGAGGGTGGAGGTGGTTTAACCTATGGATTCCCTTGGTTGTTTATTCATTGGTTTATCCCATGAGATCCCACATTCATGCTTGGAATATGGCACAGAGCTGATTGGATGAAAGAAAGATTTGGTTTAGCCCAATCTATGGTCGAGTGGTACATGGAAGTCCCTGACTTGGTTAGATATTATAGATGTCAATAAGAGCTAGGTTCATCCTATATCTCATCAGAAAATTTACTTTCTATTATGTGGCTTTGATGGCTATTATATCATTATTATTTATCTCCTTGTTTGTTGGTTATAAGCATGGTTTTCTGACAGATCCAAGTTATGGCTCTTATCATGTTTGATTGATAAATGAATGGTTAATGAATGCATGACATAATAGATGTTATTGTAGCTCTTGTGAGAGGGAACTATTCCTTCTTGGTAAACCACAGATATGTTTAAGATCCCTATGTTTAGATATGCATTAATAACTTGTAGATCTCATGTTTTCAATGTGTTTGATGGAATCAATGTCATGGTTAGACCAGGCCAAGTCAAGTCCCTAATTAATTTTTGTGTTAGAGGATTTTTCTCCATGTTATTTGTCATTTTTGGGAGTTTCATTAAGTTTTAGGTAGAGTTATGGATCCTAACCATGAAATTTTTGTTTAGATCTCATGGTCGGTAGCACAAAATTGCTTGAAAGAGACTTCAGTCATTGGGAAGCAAGCCTATGAGAGAAACTAGAGGGTTCTAGTTGCATGGAGGCCTTATCATGCGACAAGCTAGGGCTATAGTTCATTGAAAAAGAAATTTCACTGACGGGTTGGACACTTGGAGTGGTTGGTTAGCTCCTGGGGGTCCTGTAGCACCTGAGGGTAGTCAATAAAGTCTTATTTTGTCGAATCCATTTCCTTAAGGTTATCTAGGAGCTTGAGTCATGTCATAGTATCCCTCATCTCATGTTTACCCTGAGAAAGCCAGTGAAAGTGCATAGATATGGGAGGAGGCATGCTATAGAGTGGTATCAAAGCATGGTTCAAATACTTGGACTTGATGGGATAGATGAATGTGGTTATGCATGCATTATCATGGTTACATTTGTCATGCATGAGGTCATGGTATGAAGTTGGTATTGTCATGCGTAATGTTGGCATATTTATATGATTATGATTATACATGTATTGTGCTAATGTGGATTGATTTTGAAGATGAGATAAGCCTCCCTTGAAGGTCATTGAGGTATGATTTTAGTTATGGTATCTATTTGGTTTATCTGACATGGTATATTGGGAAGAATAAGAGAATCAAATATGTAGAGAAATATGGTAGACTACAGTTTAGATGACTCTCGCTACAGATTAGTTTGGTAGCAAGGATATGGGTATTCTCCTAGTATATAAAATACATTAAGGAGTTTGAGGGAAAAGAACAGAAGTTGCAAGGCCGACAATGATAGGTTGGTTGAGGCTCAGGAAAGACTAGCAAGGGCTCAAGAGAATCAAGAAAAGTTCAATGGGGTCATGCTTCATAGTTTGTTAGACTTTTAGAGATAGAGACAACTAAAGATTAGTCAAGAGCAAGAAGAGAAGACTAATGGGGCATAGGGTAGAAGTTCTCGGTCATGATACAAGTTGGATAGAAGGGACACAATCAGATGTGGAAATCATTGGATACACCTGATGGGAGGACTGGTATGTATGGGTATCACTCTAGTTCCTCATCTAGAAGACATCATCACAGTCGTCACCATCATCATCCTTATAGGAGAAGTGAGTACTTTCCTGAGGAGTTGAAAAAGGTCAAGCCTCCTACATTTGATGGAGAGATGAAGAAGTCAGAATATGCATAGGCATGGTTGCTTGGTATGAAGAAATTATTTAGATGTATAACTATTCAGAGAACATGGAAGACAAAATAACTATGTTCAGTCTTAAAGGGAAAGAGAACATTTGGTGGGAAGATGTGAAGAATGTAAAGGGAATTCAAGAAGAACAGTCAATTTGGGATGAGTTCGAGAGACTCTTCAAGAAGAAGTACCTATTTGAAATATAGTACGATGACATGGTTGAGGAGTTTTATGAGCTATAGATGCATTCTATGACAGATGATGAGTATACTAGTAGGTTCCTGGAGTTGTTGAGGTATGTTCCTTACCTCATGGATGAGAAAGCAAAGATCAAAGGTTCATCAGTGGGTTACCAACAACATATAGGGACTAGATTGAGGTTGATGAGCCTCGGTCATTGGAGGAAGCCATCAGAAAACATAAGCATTGTTAAGATCAGTCAAAGCGTAAAGCTGAGCCTAAGTTTGATTTGAAGGGAAATGAGGAAGTTAAAGGAAAGTGGCCACTCAAGTGGGGAAGACCTCACGATAAAAGTGAGAAAGAAAATGTGGTTCCTTATAAGAAGTTCAATGCAGTTGAGAAGGGACATGGGTCACAACCTGGAGAGAAACAGACTAGAGGTGATGGTAGGGGACAATTGCAATGTTGGATATGTGTAAAATATCATTGCAAGAAGGATTTTCCATTGTACTAGGGTGGAAGGTCTCAGATATATAGTGCTTAGGAGGCATAGATAGTTGGGGATATGGGAAATAAAATTCCTCATATTTATTTAGCTATGGACAAGAAGAAGGCATATCACCAGGAATCCATTATTGAGATGGAAGGTAAGCTCTGTGATCAAGTTATTTCTATTTTGATTGACCATGGATCTAATTATATTTATGTTAATCCTAACCTTGTGGATAAGTGTGGTTTGAGGAAAGAAGTGCATGCAGAGTCTTGGTTGGTGTAGTTTGCTACAGGTACCAAGAAGAGAGTCTATGGATCAGTAAGAACTTGTACCTACATCAACGCATCTAAATGTGCTTCCATTGGGATGATATAGTATGCTTTTGGGTATGGATTGGTTATATCTCCACAGGACCAGAGTAGATTGTTATAATAAGGCTATTGAGTGCCCATATGGTAATGGGGAAAATAGAACTTTGCAGGGAAAGAAGAAGCCTACATCAGTGAGGATGGTTACATCTATGCAAGCTAAGCGCAATTACAGGAAGGGGTGTGTACTATTTTGAGTCCATATTTCCAGTGACAAGGGTAAGGATGTTGAGGATGCAAAAATATTCAAGAGGTACCATGTATTGAAGCAGTCTTAGGATGTATTCCGAGTAGAGATTTCAGATTTTCTGCCTCACATGGAAGTGGAATTTTCTATTGAGTTGGATCCAAGAGTGGAAACAACATCAAAGGAACCATACAAGATGAGCACTCGAGAGTTAGTGGAATTGAAATTACTGTTGAAGGAAATTCTTGATAAGGGATACACTAGGCCAAGTGTAATGCCTTAGGGTGCACCAATGTTGTTCGTGAAGAAGAAGGATGGTACTCTCAAATTGTGATTGACTATAGGTAGCTGAACAAGGTGACGATTAATAATAGGTACCCATTGCCAAGGATTGACTACTTGTTTTATGAGTTGAAGGGAGAAACAATGTTCTTGAATATTGATTTGAGATCGGGATACCATCCGGTATGCATCAAAGAAGAGGACATCTACAAGATCGCTTTCTAGACTAGGTATGGGAATTATGAGTTTGTTGTAGTTCCATATGATTTGATTAATGCTCCAGCTACTTTCATGTGCTTGATTAATAGTGTATTGCATCCTTATTTGGATAAGTTTGTTATTGTATTCATTGATGCTATATTGATATATTCTAAGAATGAGGAAGATCATGCCCAACAATGCAACAATATTAATATTGGTAAGAGAACATTAGTTGTATTCCAAGCTTAGTAAATGAAATTTATTTCATACAAAGGTACATTACTTGGGACATGTTGTTTCCAAGGAAGGCATATCAGTGGACCTAGAAAAGATAAGGGCTATGATGGAGTGGGTAGCTCCTAGGAATGTGGATGAGGTCATCTCATTCATAGGGTTAGCAAGTTACTATTGGAGGTTCATTAGGAACTTCTCACAGATTGCATATCCTATTACATCAATGCAGAGGAAAGGGAATAAATTTGAATGGACAGAGGAATGTGCATCTAGTTTTCAGTAGTTGAAGAAGTTGCTTACAATTGATTAAGTGTTAAAGATTGCAGATTCAGATAAAGAGTTTGTGGTGTGTACAGATCCTTAGAAGAAAGTACATGGTGGGGTCCTGATGCAGGAGGGACAGGTGGTATTCTATGAGTGAATGAAACTGAACGAGGAGGAGAAAAACTATGCGACACATGATCTTGAGTTGGCAATGATCATTCATGCATTGAAGATGTTGAGGCACTATATTCTTGGCAGGAGGTTTGTTTTGATGAGCTATCATAGTGGGATGAGGTAGGTGTTTGACCAAACTAATTTGAATGTCAGGCAAGCTAGATGGGGTTCCACCCTTAGTGAGTTTTACTTTGATATTAGGTACATTAAGAGAAAGGAGAATAGGGTTGCATATGCTCTGAGTAAGAGAGTGCAGATAAATCATGTTGTAGCTATGAGTGTTATGGGAAGGATTTATAGGACCATATCTTAGAGGAAATACAATAGGATTACAAGTACCAGGAGATTAGGTAGAGGTTATAGCAAGGTACAGGTGAACAGGATGAGGAATATTGTCTCACAACAGATGGATTGGTCATATTTAGGGACAATATATATGTGTCAGATGATAGTGAGATCAAGAAGCTTATATTGAGGGAGTTTCATGTCAAGCCATATTGAGGTCACCATGATATCAAAAGAAGTTGAGAGCTGTGAAGAAGCTCTACTATTCACTGAATATTAAGAAGGAAGTGTCAAAGTGTTTTTCTAGATGCTTGGATTGTCAACAGCTAAAAGAAAAGGGTAAGCATGCAACTGGTTTGGTACAATCTATTATGATTCTAGAATGGAAATGGGAGGTAATTTCCATGGATTTCATTATAGGATTTTTGAAGACATCAAATTAGCATGATTCCATCATGGTTGTGGTTGACAGGTTGAGCAAGGTAGTTCACTTCATTCCAATGAAGACTACTTATTTAGCTAGTGAGTTACATGGAAAATTTTAGGGGCTAATATTAGCAGGTGGGATAATTTTCCATGATTATTCCAAAAAAAAGATTCGCTAATTTCTATTTCTTATAAAAATGATTCGCCGAAATTTTACAACATAAAATTATTTTACCTTAAAAATCACCAACATTATATAGAGTATATATAAAATCATTATAAATTTGAATTTTTTTACAAATACATCAATAAAGATTATATAGTTTGCATATTAGGGACTAGTGATATTCGCCAATGTTTTTAAACTTAAGATAATTTTCCATCATTAAAATTTTCCCTGGTGAGGTAGCACATGTCTTCATTAGGGAGAGTGAGGTTGCACAGTTTTCCAAAGAATATTATGTCGAACAGAGATGCTAAGTTCACTTCAAGGTTTTGGAAGGTGTTATTTACAGGTTTGGGTACAAAGTTTTCCTTCAGTACAACTTATAATCCCCAGACTAGATGGACAGACAAAGAGGGTTAACAAGACCGCAGAGGATATGCAGAGGATGTATGTCATGCAACAACAATAGAAGTTGGAGGAGTGTCTTCCACTGGTTGAGTTTTCTTACAACAATGGGTATCAAGAGCCATTGAGGATGAGTCTGTTTGAGGCACTCTATGGGTACTTGTAGGACCAGACATGTTGGAAGAGATGGAATAGGAAATGCAGGTTATAAAGAAGAATTTAAAGGTAACACAAGATAAACAGAAGAATTATGCAGACCAATAGAGGGCATTTAAGGAGTTTCGGGTTGGGGAGCATGTGTACTTGCACATGAAGCTGAAGAAGAGCTCCTTTAGGATTGGATCATGTTCCAAGTTGGAACCTCGGTATTGCGAGCCTTTCGAGATATTTGAGTGGATAGGACCAATGGCCTACAGACTTGCACTGCCTCTGATAGTGAAGGTCCATGGTGTTTTCAATGTTTCATTTCTTAATAGATATGTAAAATATGTTGATCATGTTATTGATTGGTCTATATTGCAGTTGGAGCCATAAGGAGAATTCCATCCAAAACCTCAGAGCATATTGCAACGGAAAAAACTCATGCTCCTAAACTGAGTAATTGAACAAGTTAAAATGTAGTGGAAGGACTTTGGTCTCGATGAAGCTACATAGGAGATAGTCGATCAGATGTGGGTAGTGTATCCTTCATTATTTGCAGGGGGAGGCAAATGCAATTTTGGTATATGTATGTATTTATGTATGTTTTTTGTTGTAAATACTGCAGTGAGTTGTGTTATAAAGATCCAATAATCGGTATGGTTGTCATGATATCATTTTTGTCATGAAATTTTTGCTTTCGAATAGGTTGTTCATTGTAAATACTTTAATGAGATGGATTATAAAGATCTGTGGGTAGTATGTTTTGGTTTTTTAGCGGGTTTTCTAGTTGTAGGTGTCATTGAACATCGAGGACATTGTTCCCCTATGGGGGAGGGGTCTGTAAAATCCATAGGTTGAAATTTCATGTAATAAAGTTAATAAAGGAAAAATAAGACGAAGGTCATGGGACACATATTCCAAGATAAATGTTGGGCAAAGTATCCTAGTGGGCATCACTTGTTATTTATTATGGCTAAGGGGAAATTGGAAAAGGCATTGGCAAAGGCTTTGAAAAGGTAAAAAGGAATTATTGGAATTTTATTTATGAAAATAAAGGAAATTAGGAGAAAAGGGAGGTGAAAGGTCATAGGTTGCATGTGAAGAGGAAATTGAAGGAAAATAGAAGCAAAATGAATAAATTAGAGGCATCAATAATAAAAAGGCTTATGAGGATCATTTCACAGCTTTTGGTGGTTAACCTTTTGTCATTTTAGTTTTGGGAATTGGTTTCAGAGAGGAGAAGAGCACCAATAGGAGAAAGAAAGCAAGCAAGAAAAGGAAGGTCAAGGAAAGCAAGGATCAAGAAAGGAAAGAATGGATCAAGTGGTTTCAATAGGAATAATTGTAGGTAATAGGTTGCATGTATGATTTCCTAGTTGGTTTTGGCATGCATGGTATACACATGTGTGTATTTGGTTCATTTGCTATCATTGGCATGGGGTTTTCCTAGTTTGACAGTGGTTTCAAAGTTGCCTTCCCATTTCTGGATAACCATGGTGTGATGGGATTCATTCTTGGTTGTGCTTTTGATTGTCGGAAGGTTTTGGATCCAGGTGAGGTGGTCTCAGCAAAAATCCTAAGGGTTGGTGGTGGAGATGAATTTCTCTAGGAAACCCTCAACAAGTGGGTGGAGACAAGAAACTTCCTCAAGGGACAATGAAGGAATTCTGAGGCATCCAAGATCAGTTTGGTTTTATGATCTCAGGACCATTTTAGGTGAGATCAAGGTAGTGTGAGGGTGGAGGTGGTTTATCCTGTAGATTTCCTTGGTTATTTATACATTGGTTTATCCCATGAGATCCCACATTCAGGCTTGAAATATGGCACTGGGGTGATTGGCTGAAAGAAATATTTGGTTCAGCCCAATCTATGGTTGGGTGGTACGTGGAAGTCCTTGACTTGGTTTTCTTTTTCATATATCAATAAGAGCTAATTTCCTCTTGTATTTCATGAGTAAATGTACTTTTTATTATATGGATTTTATGGTTTTTCTATAATTTTTATTTATCGTGATATATGTTGGTTATAAGCATGGTTTTATGACAGATCCAAGTTATGGCTCTTATCATGTTTTATTAAAAAATCAATGGTTAATGAATGCATGACCTAATATATGTTATTGTAGCTATTGTGAGAGGGCATTAGTCCTTCTTGGTAAACCTCATATAAGTTTTAGATCCCTATGTTTAGATATGCATTCATGACCTATAGATCTCATGTTCTCAATGTGTTTGATGGAATGAATTTCATGGTTAGATCGGGCTAGGTCAAGTCCTTGATTAAGTTTTATGTTAGAGGATTTATCTCTATGTTATTTATAATTTTTGGTTGTTTCATTAAGTTCTGGGAAGAGGTATGGATCCTAGCCTTAAAAAATCCGCTTAGGTCTTGCAGTCACTGGCACAGAAGTGCCTGAAGGAGACTCCAGTTGCTGGGAAGCAGGCCTGTGAGAGTAACTTGAGGGTTCCAGTCTCATGGAGGCCTTGTCATGGGAGCGAGTTGGGGTATATTTCATTGAAAAAGGAAGTTAACTGAAGGGTTAGACACCTGGAGTGGTTGGTTAGATCCTAGGGTCCTTGTAGCACCTGAGGGTAGTCAGTAAAGTCTTGGTTTGTCGACTCCATTTCCTTAAGGTTATCTAAGAGGTTGAGTCATGTCATATTAGCCCTCATCTCATGTTTACCCCAGGAAAGCTGGTGAAAGTGGGTAGATATTTGAGGAGGCCTGCTACAGAGTGGTATCATAGCATGGTTCAAATACTTGGACCTGTTGGGCTAGATGCATGTGGTTATGCATGAATTGTCATGGTTATAATTTTCATGCATGAGGTCATGGTATTTAGTTGGTATTGTCATGCATAATGTTGGCATATTTATATGATTATGATTATACATGTATTGTGCTAATGTGGATTGATTTTTCATATGAGATAAGCCTCCCCTGAACCTCATTGAGGTATGCTTTTAGTTATGGTATCTATTTGTTTTATCTGACATGGTGTACTGGTAGGAAGAAGAGAATCAAAGATGATGAGAAAGAAGGTAGACTACAGTTCACATGAATCTCTATATAGATTAGTTGGGTAGCAAGGAGATGCGTATTCTCCTCGTATAGTAGATACATTGAGGAGTTTGAGGGAAAATATGAGAAGTTTCAAGGCCTAAAATGACAGGTTGGTTGAGGCTTAGGAAAGACTTGTAAGGGCTTAAGAAAAGTAGGTAGATTTCAATGCGGTTATCCTTCTGAGTTTTTCATACTTGCAGAGATAAGGACATCTGAGGATTAGTCAAGAGCAGGAAGAGAAGACTAATGAGGCATATGGTAGGAGCTATCGATTAGGATATAGGTTGGATAGAGGGGACAAAGTAAGAGGTTGCATATCATTGGATACACCTGATAGGAGGACTAGTATGTATGGGTATCACTCTAGTTCCTCATCTAGGAGACATCATCATAGTCATCACCGTCATCATCCTTATAGGAGAAGTGAGTACTTTGTTAAGGAGTTGAAGAAAGTCAAGCCTCCTACATTTGATGGAGAGATGAAGAAGTGAGAAGATGCAGAGGCATGGTTGCTTGGAATGAAGAAATTATTCAGATTACATAACTATTCAGAGAACATGAAAGCCAAAATAGCTACCTTTAGGCTTAAAGGGAAAGCAAACATTTGGTGGGAAGATGTGAAGAATGTCAAGGGAATTCGAGAAGAAGAGTTGATTTGGGATAAGTTTGAGAGACTCTTCAAGAATAAGTAGCTATGTGAAATAAATTATGATGACATAGCTAAGGAGTTTTATGAGATGCAGATTGGTTCTATGATAGATGATGGGTATACTAGCATGTTCCTGGAGTTGTTGAGGTATGTGCCTTACCTCAAGGATGAGAAAGAGAATATTCAAAGGTTCATCAGTGGGTTGCCAACAACATATAGAGACCATATTGATTTTGATGAGCCTCGGTTATTGGAGGAAGTGACCAAGAAACTTAAGCATCGTTATTATCAGTCAAAGTGTAAAGTTGAGTGCAAGTGTGATTTGAGGGGAAATGAGAAAGTTAAATGGAAGTGGAAACCGAATCAGGGAATACCTCAAGATGCAGGTGAGAAAGAAAATGTGGTTCCTTACCAGAAGTTCAATGCAGTCGAGAAGGGACATGGGTCACAACTTGGAGAGCAGCAGACGAGAGGTGATGGTAGGGGACCATTGTAGTGTTGGATATGTGGAAAATATCACTGCAAGAAGGATTTTCCATTGTACTAGGGTGGCAGGCTACAAATATATAGTGCTCATGAGGTGAAGATAGTTGGGGATGTGGGCAATAACATTCCTAGGATTTATGTAGCTATGGACAACAAGCAAGCAGATCACCAGGCATCCATTATTGAGATGGAAGGTAAGCTCTATGATCAAGTTGTTTCTATTTTGATTGACCCTATATCTAATTATAGTTATGTTAATCCTTACCTGGAGGATAAGCATTGTTTGAGAAAATAAGTTCATTAAGAGTCTTGGTTGGTGTGGTTGGATACAGGTACCAAGAAGAGAGTCTGTCACTGGGGAAGAGCTTGCACATTTGAGTTGTATGGTATGCCTACATCAGCACATCTAAATGTGATTCCATTGGGATAATATAGTATGCTTCTAGGTATGGATTAATTGTATCTCCACAGGACCAAAGTAGATTGTTATGAGAAGGCTATTGAGTGCCTAGATGGTAATGGGGAAAATATAATTTTGTAGGGAAAGAAGAAGCCTTCATCAGTGAGGATGGTTACAACTATGCAAGCTAGGCGCAATCATAGGAAGGGGTGTGTACTATTTGCAGTCAATATTTCCAGTGACAAGGGTAAGGATGTTAAGGATGCATAGATATTCAAGAGGTACCCTGTATTGGAAAATGTTTAGGATGCATTCCCAGTAGAGATTCCAGATTTTCCACCTCACAGAGAAGTGGAATTTTCTATTGACTTGGTACTAGGAGTGAAACCAACATCAAAGGGACCATACGATATGAGCACTCCAGAGTTAGTGGAATTGAAGTTGTAGTTGAAGGAAATTATTGATAAGGGATAAACTAGGGCAAGTGTATTACCTTGGGGTAAACCACTATTGTTCACGAAGAAGAAGGATGGTACTCTCAGATTTTGGATTGATGATTAAAAACATGTATACATTGTCAAGGATCGATGACTTGTTTGACAAGTTGAAGGGAGCATCAATGTTCTTGAAGACTAATTTGAGATCAAGATACCATTAGGTACGAATCAAAGAAGAGGACAGCTAGAAGAATTCTTTCCATATGTTATGAAACCAACTCAAGAAAAAGATAGAAAAGATAGATCAACGCCTTAAAATTCAGCCTCTTCGAGGGGACAACATCCTTTACATTACATAAATGAACAATTCTTAGACGATTCAAATGAAAAAACCTCCTTTCTATATATAGGAGTCTAAGGAGTCACAATATAACCAAGCCGACCTAACAATAATAATATAAAGCCACAAAAATAACAATAGAGGGATTCTATGGGGCACAGTAATAACAATATGGGGACAATAGGGGCACAACAATATTAATAAGGGGTACAACTACAATAGTAATGGGGTAATCACTAGTATTATAGGGACCCAACATGCCCCTCTCCTTCAAAAAAGTGTTGTCCTCAATGCTTGAGTAGTTTTGGATGCTTCTGTATAAAATTCTCATCCTCCCATGTGGAATCTTCAGCAGATAAGTTCTTCCACTTGATAAGATACTCTGAAATTAATCGATTTCGCAGCTGTCGAGTTGTTGTTTCTGTGACTGCTTCTGGTTCCAATATAATTTTTCCTTCCTCGTCAAGTTCTGGCAATATTGTTTGAACTGGGAGCTTATCGCCTATAACCTTCTTTAAACATGAAACATGGAAAATTGGGTGCAATCGAGAAGCTGCAGGAAGCTCCAATTTGTATGCCATAGTACCAATCTTTTGCAACACCTTGTACGGACCATAATACTTTGGTGATAATTTATTATCCTTCTTAGCTTGCTTGAGGGACATTTGCTTATATGGTTGTAGCCATAGGAATACCCAATCACCTAAATCAAAACTTCTTTCGCTGCAATGTTGATCTGCCTGTTGTTTCATTCTATTCTGTGCCAACACGAGGTTATCCTTTAAGAGTTGGAGGACTTGTTGTTGATGTTCGATGTGATGTTCCACTGCTTGAACCTTAGAATTTTCTCTTAAATATGATATGATGGATGGTGGTTGATACCCATAAAGTGCCATAAATGGGGTCATTTTTGTTGCTGTATGGAAGGAAGTGTTATACCACCATTCAGCCAGAGGCAACCATTTGACCCATTGTGTCTGTTTATCAGATACAAAGCAACGAAGATATCCTTCCAAACATTTGTTTACTATCTCAGTTTTCCCATCAGATTGAGGATGATAAGATGAGCTATGAGCTAACTGAGTACCAAGACAAGAAAATAATTCTGTCCAAAAATTTCTAGTGAAAATGGGATCTCTGTCACTTACAATAATCTTTGGGTTTCCATGTAGCTTTTGAATTGTTTCCATAAATGCAATAGAAACTGTACTGGCTTTAAATGGATGTGATAATGCACAAAAGTGTGCATACTTGGTAAGTCTGTCAACTACCACCATGATGACACTCTTTCCCTCAGACTTGGGTAAACCTGTGATAAAATCCATTGAAACCTCCTCCCAACATTGGCTTGGAATGGATAAAGGTTGTAATAGACTCGGTGTCTTAATTGTTTCAACTTTATTTTGTTGGAAAACCAAACATTCCGCCACAAAATTTTGAATATCTGATTTAAGGCCATCCCAAAAAAATTCCTTCTTAACCCTGTGGTAAGTTTTTAAAAATCCTGAGTGCCCTCCTAAGGGAGAAGTGTGCAATTCCATAAGAATCTTTTTTTTTTGCTAGGAATTCTTACAGAGGTATAAGCAATCTTTGTACCATAACGAATCATTTTTCCAGCTAAATGTATCAACGTACTGGAATCTTGTTGTAACTTTTGAATAAGTGCCCACACTTCTTCGTCATTCTTCCATTCCTCCCTTGCTTCGTTTATCCAATCTGGTTGGATAATAGAAATGGTACACAACAATGCTTCCACATCCTCATCCTTTCTTGAGAGTGCATCTGCCACCACATTTTGCTTCCCTTTTTTGTAGATGATTTCAAAGTCATAACCCAACATCTTTGTGACCCACTTTTGTTTCTCTTCAGAGGATAATCTTTGTTCTAAAAAGTATTTAAGGCTATCATGATCCGATTTTACCTTGAAGTGTCTTCCCATTAGGTAGGGTCGCCATTTCTTAAGTGCATGGAGTATTGCCAACATTTCCTTCTCATAAATAGCTTTGTGTAAAAACTTTCCCTTGATTGGACGACTTTCAAAAGCAATGGGTCTTTCATCTTGCATTAAAACATCACCAATTCCATTTCCTGAAGCATCACATTCCACAATAAAGGTTTTTGTGAAGTCCGGTGTAGCTAAGATAGGTGCTTGGCACATTGCCTCTTTAAGATGTTCGAAGGCCTTTGTTGCTTCTAGAGTCCATGAAAATGCATCTTTCTTCAATAATGTTGTTAGAGGTGCTGCTATTCTCCCATAATTCTTAACAAACTTGCGATAATACCCTGTCAACCCAAGAAATCCTCGCAGATGCTTTATGGATGTGGGGATTTTCCATTCCTTAATGGCTTTAATTTTGCTAGGGTCTACCTTAACTCCTTCATGAGATACAATATGACCCAGATATTCCACCTCTTATACTCCAAAGAAACATTTGGATCTTTTTGCATATAATTGTTTCTCCTCCAATAGTTGTAGCACCCTATCAACATGTTCAACATGATCCTTCCAAGACTTGTTGTAGATTAGTATATCATCAAAAAATACTAACACAAATTTTCTAAGGAATGGTTTGAAAATTGAATTCATCAAACCTTGAAATGTTGAAGGTGCATTGGTAAGGCCAAAAGGCATGACCAAAAATTCATAATGACCCTCATGAGTTCTAAATGCTGTTTTTGGAATGTCTTCAGTCTTCATTCTGATTTGATGATATCCTGAATGAAGATCCAACTTGGTGAAGTAAATTGATCCATGCAATTCATCCAGTAATTCATCAATGACAGGAATGGGAAACTTATCTTTAATAGTGAGCTTGTTGAGCTCCCTATAATTCGGACACATGCGCCATGATCCATCCTTCTTGTGCACCAATACTACTGGAGCAGAGAAAGAACTTTGACTCGGTTGAATTATACCAGCCTCTAGCATTTCTGCAACCATACGTTCAATTTCACTCTTTTGGGCATAGGGATATCTGTACGGCCTGATGTTTGGAGGAACACTTCCTGGAATCAGATGAATAGCATGATCATGATCACAAATAGGTGGGAGACCTTTGGGAGTCTCAAATACCTTGGAATGATTGTCCAATACTTTTTGGAGATCTGGAGAAATAGATGATTCCAATGTGGAAACATCTAGCGAACATAATTGTGCAATTACACCTTTTGTTCCTTTTTTAGAAGCTTTGTCATACCATTAGAGCTAATTATCTTTCCCAATTTCCCTACAATACCCCTTAATTCAACTTCCTTTCCTTCCATAGAAAATTTCATGAAAAGTTCTTGAAAATTAAAAGCTATTGTACCCAAGGATTGTAGCCATTGGACTCCTAGTACAACATCAGCACCTCCCATTGGAATGGAAAGCATTGGGCTAGTCAATACATATTCTCCCATGGATAGCTTGATATTATGGCACTTTCCAGAGCAATTTATTGTTCCTCCATTTGCAACCATCACTTGACACTCTGGTGCTGGATATAAGAAGCAATTCAATTCTTTTGCTACCTTACAATGAATAAAATTGTGGGTACTTCCTGAATCAATCAACACTATTACCTTTTTCTTCTTGATTTGTCCTTCTATCTTGATGGTTTGAGGAGTGGTAATTCCCACCAATGCATTACAAGATATGGTCGGATTCATTTGTTCTTCATCTAGGCTTTGTTCCTGGAGTATATCTTCTTCTTTTGACCTTTCTTGCTCCTTTTCTTCTTCCTCTTCACAATCTATGTAGAATAATTTCTTCTCAGCACACTTATGACCTTTAGTGTATTTGCTATCACAACTGTAACAAAGCCCTTTTGCTCTTTTTTCTTCCAATTTTTGTCGTGTCAACCTTATAGGTTGTGGAAGACTAGCGACAACAACATTTTTGTCTTTATAGTTGTGAGTGGTATGCTTCCTGGTTGCCATAATTTTGCTTTCCATTTTTCTTGCTAACCTGAATGCCTTCTCTAATGAATCAGGTTCCCAAAGGTGAACATCATGTTGGATATTATCCTTTAAAGACCCTATGAACACATCAATCCTATGCTCCTCTGGAATATTTTTTACCCTTATGTTCAATTTTTGGAACTCCTCAATGTGCTCCATTATTGAACCCTTTTGTTTGAGACTTATCAATTGGCTAAAAAAAGTGTTTGTTTTTGTATCCTCATAATGTGCTATCAATTCTTCCGTAAAAATTGCCCAAGTGATAAATTGTTTACGAGAGCAAAGCCATTGATACCATACAAACTGATTTGGTTCCAAATATAAAGTTGCACTACGTACTTTTTGTGTGTTTTGCACATTATTGAGATCGAAAAATTCCTCCATCTGTAATATCCATGTTGCGGGATCCTTGCCATCAAACTTCCTCATATCGATTTTGGAATATGGTGCATCTTCGATCCAACATTAGAGTCTATGAAATCATGATTAACATTTCCTTTGTTTGCATCATGAGTTTCCTTTCCTCCCCTTTCACCATTAGTAAGTATTTCTTATAGAAAATTTGTCAAATCTTCCTTCAAATCTATCTTCAAATGGTCAATATTGGATTCCATGCCCTTTATCTTAGATTCCACTCCATTTATCTTAGCTTCTGTTAGCTTTTGTGAGAGTGAAATTTGTTGCACTTGGTCTTGTAATTTTGATATATCATGTAGCATTTCGTCCTCTTCTTCATGAGTCATGCTAGAGCTTTCAGATTGCTTACTAGGTGTTTGCATTTTCTTTCCTCGGGGCATCAATTACTGATATTATTGCTCTACTATGCGTTTTGAATTCCTTCAAAATAATTTTTCAAACCAATCTTAAGCAAAAATTTAAAAAATCTACACACCTTTTTTCACTTTGTAGGAGCTCGATAATACCTCTAATGTATCTCTGTAATTTCGGATCATCCAATTCTAAAATTGTGAACTGTGGTAGCCCTCTGTGTCCTCTTTCTAATGCCACCAGTCTAACTCCAATTGGATTCTCCAATGAAGAGTTATGCCAAATCTCCCACAATGACCTAATTATAGACTAATTCAATAGAGTGAATTTGTACGACGTGCCACGTGTCCCTGTTTTGACCTTTTGCTCTGAAAAATATATACAAGAAACTACAGTCTGTCCTCTTTCTGTACCTTCTTACAAATTTTCTATCTAATTCTCAGAGAGAAAGTTATGATGATTTTCCCCAGGTCACCTGTTTGGAATGTAATTTAGGAGTCTGCAAAAAGACTAACTTCCTCAGATAATATCTCCGCAAATGTAGTGCGAAAAACTCTGAAATTTGGACCCAAGCTTCAGCGCGATGTCTTCTCAAATTGGTTTTTTTTTTTAAGCTTTTGAAACGTCGCAGAAAAAATGTTATAGCGAAAATTCCATGATGACCTGTTTGGAGCAGCGAAACCTTAGAATCCAAAGCTCTGATACCAAATGTTATGAAACCAGCTTAAGAAAAAGATAGAAAAGATAGATCAACGCCTTAAAATTCAGCCTCTTTGAGGGGACAACCTCCTTTACATTACATAAATGAACAATTCTTGGATGATTCAAATGAAAAAACCTCCTTTCTATATATAGGAGTCTAAGGAGTCACAATATAACCTAGCCGACCTAACAATAATAATATAAAGCCACAAAAATAACAATAGAGGGATTCTATGGGGCACAGTAATAACAATATGGGGACAATAGGGGCGCAACAATATTAATAAGGGATACAACTACAATAGTAATGGGGTAATCACTAGTATTATAGGGATCCAACACCATACCAGGTATGGCCATTATGAATTTGTTGTAATTCCATTTGGTTTGACTAATGCTCCAACTACTTTTATGTTCTTGCTGAATTGTGTATTACATCTTTATCTAGACATGTTTTTTATTGTATTCATTGATGACATATTGATATATTATAAGGATGAGGAAGAGCATGTCAAACACTTAGCAACAACATTGATATTGGTAAGAGAACATTAGTTATATTCCAAGCTTAGTAAAAGGTGTTTCTTTTAGACATAGGTACATTACTTGGGACATGTTGTTTTCAAAGAAGGCATAACAATGGACCCAAAAAGATAAGGACTATCATGGAGTGGGCAGCTCATAGGAAAGTGGATGAGGTTAGATCATTCATTGGGATAGTAGGTTATTATAGGAGGATCATCTGGAACTTCTCACAGATTTCATATCCTATTACATCATTGTAGAGGAAAGGGAAGAAATTTGAATGGACAAAGCAATGTGCATCTAGTTTTGAGTAGTAGAAGCAGTTTCTTAGAAAGGCTATACTGTTAAATATTGCAGATCTAGATAAAGAGTTCGTGGTGTGTACAAATTCTTACAACAGAGGAATTGTAATGCCCCACTTAATCTTATCATGAAATTTTTTTTAGTATTTAAATTACCTGAAATATTGACTTATAATTATCAAGAAATATTGGTAAATACCTACATTTGGGAAACTGTAATTTTTATTTACTGATATAAAATTTATTATTGTTATTATTCTATTCCCAACTTGTCTTCTCAAATTTCATCTTCGATAGGATATGGTCTCTTTCCATTATTCCAATTTAAATATCCATATCCCCAAAATGTCCTCTCAAATCTACTTGGGAGAAGATATGGTCTTCCCCAATTAATCTCCAAATTTAATATCCATATCTTATCCCCAAAATTTCCTCTCAAATTTACTTGGGAGAAGATATGGTCTTCCCAAATTAATTTCCAAATTAAATATATATATCTTACCCCCAAAATGTTCTCTCAAATTTACTTGGGAGAAGAGGTGGTCTTCCCCAATTAATTTCCAAATTAAACATCCATATATTATCCCCAAAATGTGATCTCAAATTTACATGGGAGAAGATATGGTAAGAAAAGTCAAACGAAAGGATGAGTGGGTAGTCATGAAATTAATGATAGGTGGTTGAGGTGGATGGGAGGAAGAGGCATAAAAGGGGAAGGATGATGAGAGGAGACGGGGATCCTTGGTCTTGGTTTTGATTTTCGTATTGGTTTTGGTTTTGGGGAATTTTGTTTTGGGAGGAAGGTGGAGAAAGGAGAAGGGAGAGAAGGAGAGTGTTTGTTTAACTTGGACACACTACATCTGGTTGGACTTGGGCTCGGAGGGCTAGGGAACCTGTGGAGTTTCCCTGGGCTAGGAAACACTTCCTAGGTGGATGGGAGGAAAATCCAATCGGGTGGTCAAGAGGAGCATCTCAAGAGAGTCAGGAGCTCAGGAGCATCTCAACTAAGCTATTGGAATAGGTATTCCTCCATTTATTGATTACTTATGTAAATGATTGCAATGAAATTCTTACTTATTTAATTTGTAGTAAATAAATTTTAATGGTATATTAACATCAAATAAGTGTTTATATATAAATAATTTATTTCCCATCTTATTGTGTTTAAAATTAGAGAAATTTAGTTTTTAGTTAGAGGAACTTAGGAGGGAGCCTCACACATGGTATCAGAGCCAAGGTTCAAAATCTGAGGCCTAAATCCCACCGACCCAACAAAGCCCTAGATCAAAATATGAATCCTAAGGCAACTAAGAACAACTCCCACAAAAAAAAAGTGTAAATTTTTTTTCATGCAACTCATCTTACGAGATTCTAGAAATATTTGCTCATGGTTAACTCCATATTTTCAACTCTTCCATGTTTCTTGAAATGCTCAATGGTCTTGATGACAGAGTCTATGGGGATAGAAAATATAACTCCATCAATGACAAGAGCCTTCATTGTGTTAATACCTATTACTTCTCCATCAAGATTGACTAACGGTCCACTAGAGCTTCCCTCATTGATTACACAATCCGTTTATAAATAGTAATATTCTCTGAGCATTCCGACAAGACCCAAATCACTGCTCTTGTGATCTACATAGCTCACAATTCCAGCAGTAACTGTATTTTGGAGAGATAGAGGGCATCCCAAAGCTATTACCAAATCCCTTGGTCGAAGTTTGCTAGAAGAACCCAGTTTTGCTGCTGGCAATGGAACCTTTGCATTAATTCTAACAACAACAATATCAATATGAAAATTAGCATTGATAACTTATCCATCAAAAGTCCTCCCATATTGCAACGTAACAACAACCATGTCCCAAACTTCCTTCTTCTTGTCAAAACTTGTGCCAAAAATTGACGGAAATAGGACAGTCAAGGTATGTCCAAAAAAAAAAATCAGACTCATATCTCATCCAAAAGAAGGTATGGCTGCCCACCAAATCTACCAAAAGGCAGTCCAAAGATGTCTGCAAATTTCCTTCAGCAAAGAGTCCCCAAAGTGTGATCTTTGCTGCCTTCTAGTCAGCCCAAGGGACAATTCAAAAGATTGTACCTGCTGTCCTATAAGTCTGTTCAAGAAAAATTTCCATTGTAAAGCTCTCCTGCACTTGTAAACTCTGCTACTACATGCACATTTGTTAAAATTGTGCCATTTGAATCACAACAGATGTAGATGTAGATGCAACGGGTATTAGATTTGCATCTGGCACATTGAGTCCTTTCTGTTGCGAATTGTTGCAGATTTCTAATCTTTTATTGGAACTATCTGAAACAAGAAGATCCTAGACTTGTTCATTGTATATTTCAATCATTTGAATGGAAACCTCATATATAATGTATCCTTTCTTTGTTTTGATATCTGGAATAATTCATTCAAGGCTCGATAGTTCACACCCCAACTCTCCTCTGTAATCACCTTAGGACTAGTCATTGTGTATGTCTTTGCAGAACCTGTTTGCCAATATGAAAAAAATGAAAACATTGTAACCATCAAGAACAAATTTGATCAATGGCCTGGTATCCAAAAACAATTCCTCTTGAGTAGCAGATTCTCCAAACAGTTTATTTAATATGAATGATTTACGTATATCCTTTCCTTGCTTTGTAGGATTTGCAATCATAATTTGACCATCCTCCCTAATCTAATCGATTGTACTCTGACAGTTGGATTGGCCAGGCAAGAATGGTCTGACTCAGCAATACAACCTTGTGCTTCCTTTCAGATCTTGCACTTGATTATATAGTTGTCGATTTTCCTCTAGAACTTGTGCTAGCCTGCTGCAGCCTGCGCTAGTCCATGCATATGCTTTCCAAGATTGTACAATTGTTTATTCCATTTCATTTGCATCAACTGAAGACCTTCCTTCGAATATGGTAAAGTTTCCTGATCTTGGGATCTATCCATATCAGATGGCAATGTTTTCTAGACTAAGTAATCTTGAGCCTTCTAGTCCTCGTGGCCTTAATATTGACACTAGCATATTTCGCTTTATTGTTGAAATCTAGTTTCTCTCCAAATCTCCCATCACCAACCATCTGCTCCAATACTCTGCTTGCAAACCACGATATTATTCCTCTCATTCAACTTTAGCAGTAATTGCACTAGCATATGCTTCCAGTAAAATATCAGTAGCCTCCTCCAGCTGAGAAGCTAAAACGGATTTCATTGAAGGTTTTGAAACATCTGCTTCCATTTTTAATTCTAGGATAAGCAATACTAGATTCCAAATTCTAGACCGTACTATCAGTTGGCAATACTAAGGTGTCAGACCTTTAGGAGATGGATACCAAGAGTATTGGATATCTCTATAGCAAATAGTATTGTGTACTACACTTGTGCAAGCAACTGAGATTTCACGAAGTTGTTCTATTTGTAACCGAAGTGGCTACTCCCTTCCTACTACATAAGCTAGATGTTGATTAACACGGGAAAATAACACTTCCAACTTAGAAACTCGACTGTAAAACACTTCTGCTTTCTATCTATCCATCAACATTACATTTTCTGACTAGCTTTCTCACCAACTATCTGGACAAGATCCCAAAGAGAGCCACTAATTTCATTGTGCTGTAAATAAGTGTTTAGAGACTCAAGCCTGCTTTGTGGCCTAGCCTGGGCAGATGCATTATGCAGTTCCCTGAGTCAAATCATGGCAGAAAGTTTTTCACCATGTCCCATGATGGATTGTAAAGCTTCTCTCTGCCTCATTTGAAGCTCTTCATGGCACTTGGAGGTAGCAAGAAACTGCAGAAATTGTTGATGTCGGTGCTGCTTTTCTAAAATCTGGGAAGATACAACAACCATTACTGCTATATTTTCTCCTCTACTTGTTGTCTAGTGTTTTTCAAGTGTGTCAACAATAGCTCGACTTGCATGGGTAAATACATTCATTTCCCCATATCTTTCAAATGCACCATCCTGATGGAGCTTTTCAAATGCTCCTTCAATTAGCCCTGAGTTGATAAAATTTTGAAATACATGCCGAATTAAACTTTATGCTTCCTCATCTTGGGTAGTACGCTAGCCAACTCCTTTCAGTACAACCCTTTCTCCATTATCTCTGGCAATCCATGCCTCGGTACTTGCTCTTCGAAGAGAAAAATTACCTCCAACCATGAGGTTTTGCCTTTCTTCTTCTGCAACTCCTTCATTGGAGGTCCCTTTGCAGGACAAACTTCATTCGGGTGGTTCAACACCACCCAGTAGAATAGATTTTTCAAGGATTACCCATAAACCTGCTTTCTCTATGAGGACTATCCATGCACCTTCCTCACCACCACCCACCGACAAAATAATTGAGGCATCTAGAACCTTCCCTGCATCCCATGGTAACTCAAACTGATATAGGGATGTAGCTTCATTCCAATAGTGAGTAATGGTTGTTGTTTCATCTCTAGATAATATCATTGTAGATCCAGCAGGCTTGCCACCTACTCGTAGATGCATGGAAAATAGGAAATCCTCCTCCACTTGTGATTTTGGAAAAATCACCCGAACTGGAGCCTTTCTTTCATTTTTTTTTTTTCTAGAAGCCAACTCATCACCTCTCATCTTTTGACCAGATGACTTGTAACACAATTTCAAACGAGATTACTCTGGTATTTTGTTATGTTGTTTGTTCAAGAATATTCACAAGCTATCCCCACACTGACATAAGGTAGCCCTAAAATGTTGAAAACTATGAGCATCCATCACAAGAATTCTCACCCAACAATTAGATGAGTGTGGTGGCACTGTGGATGTCACCCTTCATGCAGGTGATTTAAACAGTTTCTATAAAGCATGTGTTTGTAAGCTCATGTGCAATTGAATATAGACCTTAACCTCAATGATAAGCTCAGATTACATATACAACCCCTAGATTATGGCAACAAACCAGCTTGCTTATGAATTTGTAACTATACTATCTTACATGATTAACAAAAATGTAATTAGACAAAACAAACAAATTTTAACAGATAATTAAAGCACAGAATGGGCGTCATCTACAAAGTCAACATGGTCTCCAAACTTCCATTTTAGATTCTTATATGAGGCCAGATGTAGAAAAATCAACAAAGTGATCAGGCAAGCCAAGTGTAGGGTCAAGATTTATGTGAGATGAAATGCACACTACCAGGTCAGCTATGGTGTCTAGAATGGTGGACAACTTTGTATGTTTCCTATGCAAAATCCGTAGTGGCTCACAGTTCCTCTTACCAGTCTCAAGGGCTAATGACATATACAGCCTCAAGGGTGAACTAGACCCCAACCTTGTTGGCCTCTGAGTGCTCCTCAAAACCATGCTTCCAATTTTCCCATGCTAGTGCCAAGTAAATTAAACTTCCATGGGCATCCACAATGTCTTTATCACATTGGTGAAGGCACTTCTTTAAACCACAAATCTCCCTGAAAATGCAGCAGAAGTAGTGAGACCTGGAGGCTCTCAGATAAGGACCAATAGAGTCACCTTGATCCTAGGGAACTAGTGGGGTCACTCAGTGTCAAGCCCTCCACCAAAATGTGGAGCTCCAAACTAAACCCTCAAGCCAAACAAGAATGATCATGCTTATGTTTCAACATACCGATAACCCTTATTAAACAACCAATTTAAAAGCTAGAAATGATAGCCATCAACCCTGGGTAAGGCCATCAAGTTTCACACACGGGAATCGAATAATGCTAAAAATAAAAAAAATCACCAAATTGTAATGAAGGGGGGGCTCATGTCTATGGGATTTACCCCTCCACTCCTTGATATGCTCTTGAATTGACAAGTGGAGGGGGATCCCCCCCAAAAAAAGAGCCAAAAACTTTTTTTAATGACCTCCATTAATTATTAATCATGGGAGGGGTTTGGTCAATACCATAGCCCCAATGCAGTTGCTTATCAAAATTCCCCCCCCCCCCCAAGGCTATTGGAAACAGAATTCTTCCAGTAAATAACATTGGAGGAATTTCAAGGCTATTGGAAACTAATAAATAACATCAACCATGAAATGAAGCAAAGCATCATATTCATTCCCAAAGAGTTGTTAGATTCATTCAACAATTCAAACTTTAAAGGCAAGTTCAAAGTTCAATCTTAAAAAGTCATATAATATTTACGAAATAGGCCATAATAAAAACAAATTACTAATTTCTAGGGACTGCTTTTAAACAACAAAAAGAGAGAGATCTAGTATCTACTAAGCTCTCTTCTTGCCACGAGAAACTTCTAATTTATTTTCCCATGATATATGAGAAAGAGGAGCAAGAGTAGGTGAAAGTGTTCATGGAACATGACCAGCAACTACATGGCCCCCATGTAATGCTAAACATTTCGAAGCTAAAGGAAAATCCCCTACATCCGAAAAATTACTAGCGGATGTGGGCAGCGTGTTTTCTCCATGAATATAATCACACAAAAGTTAAGCTTTCAAGCAATCTATAACCATCAATCCATCATGCAAATTAACCTCCTTTGCATTGTTTCCCCTCATGAAATTGTTGATCACCTCTGGTGAGTTTTGAGGTGTCTTAATGAAAGTTGTTCTTATGCGCACTTACCTAGTGTCATTGCGCTTGAAATCACATAACCATGGGGGTTTGCTACTATGGTTTATTATTGATATCCAATGTTAGATAATGCACATTATGTTCTTGGTTGGCATCATCATTTCTTGTTTGGAGGCTTGCATCTCGCACATATGGTGTTTGCAATGTCATTGAGGGTCTTTCATAACATTGCTCAAACATTTGATTTACCCTTAGCACATTTATTATGAGGATATCCATCAACTAAGAGTTTCCTTAAATATTGTTGGTTAATTATTACTCCTTGACATAGTGAATTATTTGTTGGCCATATTTGCATATGTTCATAGGGTTTCCCTTGGATTATTGTTTCATGATTTTGATTGGTGAACCTTGAAGTAATACACCCACCCTTTGTTGCATAAGTGATGTCCCTTTCGGTGGATGTCTTGATGACATGGAAAAGTGGTTGTGGTTTGTTAGAAGAATTCCAATGGATATTTATAGTTTGGCTATGATGTGGCATGTTGTGAGTAGTTATTTTCTTGATAGAGGAAATCACTCCCCTTATTTGGCATCTTATCATGTATTTGGAGGCATTCATACCTTGCTTGGATGGTCTTCTATATTGACACCCATGGTTTTGGTCATTTGGCATGTTATTTTCACATTGTGTCACATGGTTTCTCTTGGTTTGGGAAGATCTTTTATTACTATATTGGAGAGTATCCTAACCTCATTAGACAATCTCTTAGGGTGAACTATTTATCATATTCCTTGGAGGAGAGGTGTTGGTACATGTGCATTTAACCACTTTGGCACATTGATTGAGGACACCCCACTTCTTTGAGGAGGTTATAACAACTTTATGGACAATTATGGCACATGATTATATGAGATTACTATTTATGGCCAATTTGGTTGATCATGGGAGATAATTCCCTAACATCTTATTACTATTTCCATTTATAGGAGTTATGTTGTTTGTTTACATGTCTCTAATTACCTTGGCATATTCTTTGAAGTCACTCCACTTGTAAAGGTGGTCACGACCATTATTGGCAAAAATATTTTTTTATGGATTACTCTTGAAGGATGAGTTACTCTCTTCTTGCAGAAACAACCTTAACATATTCTATTTTGGCCATGTATTTGGTATCTCTAGGTGGCTAACTCGCTTGTCTAAGAGACTGCTCCCATTTTGGCTTGAGTATTTATAGATGAAGTTATCTAGCTACATGGGTTACCCAGAAAGACCATTTTGATAGGGAATCTCGATTTACATATACATTCTGGACAAGTTTGCAATTAGTGCTGGGGGCTTAGTTAAACCTTAGCATTGCATATCGTCTATAAGTAGATGGAAAGACTAAATGAGTAAATTAGGTTATAGAATATGTGCCTATAATGTATGTCATGGATAATTAGACTGGGTGGGAAAGGTACTTACGATTGGTAGATTTTTCCTAAATTAGGATGCCTGCTTATCATGCTCTATGTGGGAGGCCATCCAGGACACCACTAAGTCAACGAAAGGATGGAAGACACAGTAATAGTCATGATAGGATTGTTTCAAAAAAAATGGAGGAATAGTAAGATAGATTTAATGAAGTTAAAGGAAGCACAAGATAGGAAAAAGAGTTATGTTGATTCACATAGTACTGATCGAATTTTTAAAGTGGGGAGTCGAGTTTTATTTTTATTTTTTAGTTATTCCTAACACTATTCAGTTTGAGAAAGGTATGAAGTTACCATCTCGATTTATAGGACCTTTTAGAATCAAAGCGAAAATTGGACTAGTGTCCTATTGTGTTGTACTACCACCCTACTTGCATAAATCTCATGATGTTTTTTTTTGTATCTGTCCTGTAACATTATGTTTCTGATGAATCCTACAAATTCGACTAGAGAGAATTATAGGTCTCAAACGTTGGAACCATAATGATCAAACCAATATGCATATTATACCATAGGGTTTGATATCTCAAGCATCACTTGGTGGACCAAGTTAAGATACAAAGGGACAAGTGTAACCCAAGATCTGCTACCTGGGAGGATGCAAATACTATAGGTCACAATTACCCCTCTCTTTTGACCATTTATGATGTCCATTTTGACTTAGATAGCTACCTATGCTAAGGCTCTATTTTGCAGTTCCATGTTATTTAATTATGAACGCTATGTAATATTGATGCATTTAGTTGGACAGGTGAAACTACTTATATAAATCATTAGATGGATTAGGTATTGATGATGGAATTTTTTTTTGTATGAACTAATGTATGACTTACTTGGTTATGATTTATCTAGTGCATAACTTATCAGAGTTATTGCTGTTTCATGTATGGCTTAAGTGGATATAATTTATCTAATGAATGACTTAGTGAAATTACGATTTATCTAATGTAAGATTTATTTCCAGTGTGAACTACAAAATTGGCACATGGATAATAGACTTAATAACATGATGTTAAAGATAACTTATCTATATATATTTCGTTGTTATATATATGCATGAATGAGAACTAACCCGTGGATTGGAAAGAACTATATGATAACCAAGATCTACTCTTCCATTGGGGAAGGTTGAAACATCTAAAGGTATGATGTACATTGTTCTATTACATTTTTTATCTACTTGGTATGAAATCTTATCACATAGGTAAAATGTAAATTGCAGGCGAAAAGACTACTTGAATGGATTATTCGATGACAAGTATCCAACGAGCACTCTAGTGTGGTCCATATTAGGCTGTTGAGCATACTATAAGGAGGGGTGGAGGTATTTCCCACCATGTAATCTCAAAACCTGGAATCATGGGAGGGTAGTGATGGACACACTCCCGTAGACGTGTGATGATGATTTCCAATTGGCATTGACCCTAGTTGTAAGGAGGGGTGGAGGTATTTCCAACCGTATAACCTCCAAACCTAGAATCGTGGGAGGGCAGTGATGGACATGCTCTCGTATACGAGTGATGACGATTGCCAGTTTCCTGTTGGGGAAGTTAGGTCGATAAAGTAGGCGCTTCCTCCATATTGGTTTTATCAGTGGTTAGATTGGGATAACCGATGCCACAGTATATAACAATAGAGGATGGATAGGGTGGGAATGAAAGTAGGTTAGGAAGGATAGGAGGATATAGATTAGTTGGAGACTCTTGATGGGAATTGGTATCATTGCTTGACTTATTAAATTTTAATACTATAACTCTCTCTCTATTTTGTTATGCCTTCGAACTCCTTATATCTTTTCACTCTAACTCCAGGACGAAGTTTTCTGAAGGAGGGGTGTATGTAATGGCCCACTTAATCTTATCATGCAAATTTTATTAGTGTTTAAATTACCTGAAAAAATTGACTTAAATTATCAAGAAATATTGGTAAATGCCTACACTTGGGAAACTATAATTTATTATTGTTATTATTCAATTCCCAACTTGTCTTCTCAAATTTAATCTTGGATAGGATATGGTCTCCTTCTATTATTCCAATTTAAATATACATATCCCAAAAATGTCCTCTCAGATCTACTTGGGAGAAGATATGGTCTTCCCCAATTAATCTCCAAATTTAATATCCATATCTTATCCCCAAAATGTCCTCTCAAATTTACTTGGGAGAAGATATGGTCTTCCCCAATTAATTTCCAAATTAAATATCCATATCTTACCCCCAAAATGTCCTCTCAAATTTACTTGGGAGAAGATGTGGTCTTCCACAAATCCAAATCAAATATCCATATCTTATCCCAAAAATGTCCTCTCAAATTTAGTTGGGAGAAGATATGGTAAGAAAAGTGAAATGAAATGATGAGGGGGTAGTCATGACATTAATGATAGGTGGTTGAGGTGGATGGGAGGAAGAGGCATAAAAGGGGAAGGATGATGAGAGGAGAGGGGGATCCTTGGTCTTGGTTTTTCTTTTGGTTTTGGTTATGGTTTTGGGGGATTTTGTTTTGGGAGGAAGGTGGAGGAAAGAGAAGGGAGAGAAAGAGAGTGTTTGTTTAACTTGGACACACTACATCTGGTTTGACTTGGGCTCGGAGGGCTAGGGAAGCTATAGAGTTTCCCTGGGCTAGGAAATACTTACTAGTTGGATGGGAGGAAAATCCAGTCGGGTTGTCAAACGAAGCATCCCGAGAGAGTCAGGAGCTTAGGAGCATCTCAAATTACTTATACAAATGGTTGCAATGAAATTATTACTTATTTAATTTGTGGTAAATAAATTTTAATGATATATTATCATCAAATAAATGTTTAGATATAAATAAGTTATTTCCCATCTTATAGTGTTTAAAATTAGATAAATTTAGGTTTTAGTTAGAGAAACATAGGAGGGAGCCTCACAAGAATTGGTGCGGTCCTGATGCCAGACTCGGTATAGGTGGTATGCTATGAGTCAAAGAAACTAAATGAACATGAGGAGAACTATCTGGCGCATGATCTTGCATTGACAATGATCATTCATGCATTAAATATATGGAGGCACTATCTTCTTGACAGGAGGTTTGTTTTGATGAGCGATCATAGTGGGCTGAGGTACTTGTTTGACCAAACTAATTGGAGTGCTTGGCAAGCTATATGGTTGGTCACCCTTAGTGAGTTTTAATTTGAGATTAGATACATTAAGGGATGTTGGCATTATGGCACAAGTTTGGAGCTATGGCACATGTGTTGTCCTTGATGGAAACTCTCTTTGGTGACAGATCTTGGGTCCAAATCTGAGTTCAGGCTTTCAGAATGAAGAAAAAGATATATACGCAGTTTCACCTAGACAAAGGCGCATATACACGCGGGTTAGACGTTACAAAGGCGCGTATGCATATACGCGCACTTTCATGCAAGGAAAAGTGTGTATATGTTGGAGAACTTACTTTTGGTCCGTGGTAGTTAGTCCTTGGTATTTGAACCTATGGTTTTGGACCATGGTATCTCGTCAGAAGTGTTGACCCCAATTATTTGGTCCAAGGTATTGTTTTATTATGGTTTTGGACCGTGGTATTGTGAAAGGCCTAAGACTATAAAAGAGGAAGGAGATCATTTGGCAAATGATCATCTGAATTAATTGAATATCTAATAAGGGCGAGATCTGAAATATTGGTGATTGGGGTTATGGTGCAGATCTGGATCTGAATGAAGGAGGAACCTTAGTGCAAAGAAGGATAAGTTCTATTGATGGGTCATAATATTTTGGTTTTAATGATAATATCTTTGCATGATCTTGACCTGTTATATGTGGCGCATGCTTGATCTATAAATCTGATAATCTGGGTTGATCAATGTCTGAAAGAGTGAATTGTCTTTTATAGATCTGTACGCAGGTTCGGTGAAGCGAAGGCACGTATACACGCTGGTTCAGTGAATGAAAACAGTGTGTACGCAGGTTTCTCCAAATGAAGAAGCGTATGCACGCAGGTTTCAGGCTATTAAAGTAGCGTATATATTTTGAGTTGTGATCTTGCTGCTTCTGTTTATTGATGTAGTGTTTTGGATTTAGAATTTGGTGTGTAGTTGTTGTTACTGTGATTTGGGTACAGCGGTCAGAGAAGTGGCTACTTGATTCAGTGCTAATTGGTGAAAAGGAGATTGTTTGATGCAGAAATTCTTGATGTTTGATTGATGTTCATGGATCCAGTCTGAAAATTTATGAAACGTGGTCCCTGGAAGAAAGAGAAGGTTGTAGCCTTCTGTAGGCCAGCACCTACGTACTAGTATCTTGGCTACTGCAAGAGCTAAGGGGGTTGTAGCTCCTTTCCAGGAGAAGTTGGAGAACGAGAGAGGGTTGTAGCGATCTGCAGGTTGTAGCCTGTGTACTGTTAAAGGACTGCACCAGTACTTTGTAAAAAGAAGTTTCTAATTAAAAGAAGATAGAGACGAATTGCAGCAGGTGGTTTTCACCCACATTGGGTTTCCACCTTATATCTTGTGTTCTTGTGTGTGATTCTCTTCTACTCTGTTTTTGGTTACTGGTTATTTGATTCTGATACACAGATTAACAATCAACATCTGAAAGATAAAGTAAATTATAAGTTTGCATAGTATACGCGGGTTTCCTTCTACATAGTTGCGTATATACGTTGGTTTAAATAACTGAAGTAGTGTATATCATTTGGATTTGAAAACAGAATATTTTACTTGATAATACTGATTCACCCTCCCTCTCAGTATTATTTCCAACAATTGGTATCAGAGCAGGTCCTTCAGAAGAAGCTTGATCGCTTGAAGGAAGATCTTTCATCATGAGAAACTACAAGAGGGAAGCATCAATCAGGCCACCGATTTTTCATGGGACAAACTTCGTATATTGGAAGGTAAGAGTTACTGCCTATATTCAATCTCTTGGTACAGAAGTCTGGGATGTCATAGATACAGGGTATACTTTTCCATTAGCAACTCCTACAGATCCGGCTGAGAAGAAGAAATATGAAACAAATGCAAAGGCGGTCAATACTCTATTAGGATGTCTATCTTAATTAGAATTTGTCAAGGTTATGCAGTATAAATCTGCAAAAGAAATATGGGACAAGATTGTTCTGAGCTATGAAGGACATGATCAGGTAAAACGAGCAAAACTTCAAACCCTCAAAATTCCGTATGAAAATATTAGAATGTGCAATGATGAAAGTGTGGCTAACTATTTTCTTCATGTAGATGAGATTGTTAATTGTATGAAAAACTTGGGTGAAGAAATAAAAGAGGTTGTTGTGGTTGAAAAAGTTCTAAGATCTTTGTCCGCTAAGTTTGAATCTAAAGTTTCTGCAATAGAAGAAAAAGAGAATCTACGAAACCTTACAATGTCACAGCTGCACGGAATTCTAACTGCTTATGAAATGAGGAAAGGAGGCCCATCAGACAGGAAAGAAGCTGCCTTCAAGGCTTCAGGCAAAGGAGACTACTATGAATCAGGACACGTGTTAGAAGAAGAAGAAGAATCAAATTTGGTCAAGAACCTTCAACGGGGTGCTAGAAGATTCCAAGGTAAGTTACATTTCAAATGCTTTGCTTGTGGAAGAGTAGGTCACTATGCTGCCAATTATCCTCATAAGGATAAGATTGACAAGGGGAAGGAACCTGTTAGATGGAACAAGAAACAGAATAAGAAAAGATATTACACTCATGAAGATAGTGATGGACTATCAAATAGTGATGAAGATGAACGGGGTAATAATCATAAACTTTTAATGGCTTTTGAACATGATGATTACATGGATGCTATAGATGAAGAAGGTTTTTATGAAGAAAGTTCTAAATTCAAAGTTTGTTTAGAAGAGAAAAATATGATCATTGATTCTCTGCAATGTCAACTGGCTGAAAGGGAAAAAAATCATGAAAAATTGGAATGTGAAATTGTTGGTCTTAGAAAAGAGATTGAGAAAACAAAAGCTCTTAATCTTAAATTTGTTAAAGGATCTAAAACTCTGGATGAGATTATCAATGTGCAGCGTTCTCCACTAATCAAGACAGGTCTGGGATATAATGGAGAAGCATCACAAGCATCCACTTCCAAAAGTTATCTTGATGCAGCAAGGAGGAGCGAGCAAAGGCCTAATAGAAATCATCAGGTAAATCAGGGATAGTTTTCCTCAAGAATGAACAAAGAATATCAGGAAAATCGGAGACAATCTACTTTAAGGACAAACAGAAGCTACAACCAGCCACAGGTAAAACTTTCTCAATTTGCCTCAAGAATGGATTCCAATAGGAACTACAATCATTTGGCTGGTAGATTTGATAATCACAGGAGTTTCTTCAATGGCCAATGTTTCTCTTTCCATAAATTTGGCCACAAAGCTGCTCAATGTGTTGCCTATAAGACAATCATGACTAGAGAAGCTCAAAAACAAAGAAGTATGACTTGAATCACAAAAAGGACCTATAACAACTTTTCGGCCCTTGAAAATGAAATTGAATGTTCTATTTGTAATAACTTCGATCATGAAGATTCTGAATGCAGGAGCAGGTTTGGGAAGACAACTCAGAAGGAACAAATCTCAAGTGCCAGAACATGGAGAATGAAGGAACCGCAACGAGAAAGATGTGGGATAGCTTTATATGCAAAAGGGCAGGAAAATCAATGGTACGTCGACAGTGGATGTTCGAAGCATATGACAGGTGATAAAGAAAAGCTTCAATTATATAGTGCTTTAGAAAAGGGAAAGAAAGTTTCATTTGGAAATGATACCCCTACAGTCATAAAAGGAAAAGGCACTGTTCAGTTGAAAGAAAGAGTCAAAGATGGAAATGTTTTGTATGTTAATGGCTTGAAGCATAATATGCTTAGTGTCAGTCAGATGTGCGACCAAGGAACTGAGGTAATATTTCGATCAAATGGATGTGTGTTCGTGATCTTGATACAGGAAAAACAGTGATCAAAGGCATAAGAACTCCAAATAATTTATACATATTTGAAGAAGGACAACAACAATGCTATTTGAGCAAGAATGATGAACACTGGTTATGGCACCGGAGGTTGGGGCATCTAAGCTTTTCACAGATAAGGAAAGCATGCAAATGCCAGGCAGTTCGTGGTCTTCCAGACATTAGAATTCCAGACAACACAATATGCAAATCATGTCAGTTTGGCAAGGAAACCAGAACTAACTTCCCTGAGAAGGGAGGATCAGCTAGCAGGCCTCTTGAACTAGTCCATACAGATGTATGTGGTCGATCTAGGAAAAGGTCACCCCGAGGTGAAGAATACTTTATACTATTTATTGACGACTTCTCCAGGATGGTTTGGATAGGACTTATGAAGCACAAAGACGAAGCCTTAGAAAAATTCAAATATTTCAAAGCCTTGGTTGAAAATGAATCAGATCACAAAATTAAGTGCCTTAGGTCTGATAGAGGTGGAGAATTTACCTCAAATGAATTTTTTGATTTTTGTGAAGAACATGGAATAAGAAGGGAATTCTCTACAGCTAGGACTCCTCAGCAAAATGGAGCAGCGGAAAGGATGAACAGAACGGTTCAACAAATGGCTCGTGCTATGCTTGATGAGTCTGGAACTCCCGCAACTTTCTGGGGTGAAGCTGCATTTGCTGCGGTTGTTATTCTCAACAAAACAAATGTCCGGGTGAACAACACTCAAACTCCTCATGAGCTCTGGTATGGTGAGACTCCTTCAGTAAAACATTTCAAAATTTTTGGAAGCAAATGCTATATTAAGAATAATGACGAACATCTTGGCAAGTTTGAACCTAGAGCAGATGAAGGCATTCTCCTTGGTTATTCTCCCCACAACAAAGCATATAAGTGTTACAATAAAAGACTTGGAAGAATTGTTGACAACATTGATGTAGTGGTTGATGAAGAAGGAAACATTCCTAGGCAACTAAATTATGAAAATATTGAAGAAGATGAAGACCATCCTTCAAATCAGACTGATGATGAAGAAGAAGAACCTCAAGAGGCACCAGAGGAATAGATAAGGATAGAAGAGAAGACTCCATCTAGGTATGTTCAGAAGAATCATCCAGAATCTCAAATTTTGGGGCAAAAAGAGGCAGGTATACAAACAAGAAGAACAATTGCAGAAGCTTCAAGCTATTTGGCATTGCTCTCCTCCACTGAACCACAAAATGTAAAAGAGGCATGCAAAGATGAATGCTGGGTGAAGGCAATGGATGAAGAACTTGAGCAGATCGAAAAGAACAACACTTGTGAGTTGGTCCCTAGACCAAAAGATAAGAATGTCATAGGAACAAAATGGATCTTCAAGAACAAGTTAAATGAAAATGGGGAAGTTATTAGAAACAAGGCCAGACTTGTTTGTAAAGGGTATGCTCAAGTAGAAGGAGTAGACTTTGAAGAAACTTTTGCTCCTGTTGCTAGACTTGAGGCCATCTGAATGTTCCTTGCTCTCTCAAGCTTTCAGAAGTTCAAAGTATTTCAAATGGACGTGAAGTCAGCCTTTCTGAATGGAGACTTAGAAGAAGAAGTGTACATCGAGCAACCAAATGGTTTCATTCTCGGGAATGATCCAAATCTTGTATGCAGACTAAAAAAGGCTCTCTATGGTCTTAAACAAGCTCCAAGGGCTTGGTACTACCGTTTGGACAAATATCTTCATCAACAAGGTTTTTCAAAAGGATCAGCAGATAGCAATCTTTATATAAAAATTGAAAATGACAAATTTCTAATACTTGTTGTGTATGTAGATGATATTATCTTTGGCAGAAATGAAGAAGCTATGAGTCAAAGCTTTGCCTTGGTGATGCAGAAATAATTCGAAATGTCTTTGCTTGGAGAACTGACATATTTTCTTGGGTTGCAAATCCAAGAAAATGAAGGCGGTATTTTCTTGTCTCAAACCAAGTACCTCAAGAAGATTCTAAAGAAGTATGGCATGGAAGATTCGAAACCAGTATGTACCCCTATGGTTACAGGATGCAATCTTAGTGAAAATGATGAATCAGCAGCAGTGCATCAACCAACCTATAGATCCATGATTGGAAGTCTACTTTATTTAACAGGTACCCGACCAAACATCATGCATGCAGTGGGAATAGTTGGAAGATTTCAGGAAAATCCTACGGAAACCCATCTTCAGGCAGTAAAGAGAATTTTCAAGTATCTTCAAGGAACTCAAAACTATGGCTTATGGTATACAAGAGATACAGATCTCACTCTTCATGCTTATACAGATTCAGATTGGGCTGGAAGCGTGGATGATAGAAAAAGCACAAGTGGTGGTGCATTCTTTATGGGTTCCAGATTAGTATCTTGGTTCAGCAAGAAACAAAGTTCGATTGCTCTATTTACAGCTGAAGCAGAATATGTGGCTGCTGCATCTTGCTGCACATAGCTCCTTTGGATTATGCAAACTTTGCAGGTCTTTCAAATCACTTGTACTCCACCTATCTCCATCTTATGTGATAATACAAGTGCAATCAACATTTCAAAGAACCCAGTCATGCATTCAAAGACCAAGCACATACCGATCAAGTATCACTTTCTCCGAGAACAAGTGTTGGAACAAAAGGTCAAATTGGAGTATGTTCCCTCTAAGGAACAAGTTGCTGATATTCTCACCAAACCACTACCCAAGGAAACTTTCGAATATCTTAGACAAAAGCTGGGAGTAGTTGATGCATCATCTTGTTGTTAAACTTGTCTGTTTTAGAGAAGAAGTGGTGTACGCGAGTTGCCTGAGGAGGATCCGTGTACATACGCGGTTTGTGCAGAGACAGTCGTGTATATTGAGGTTTGATGGATATCTGTAGGGACAGACTCTAGTTGAGGTTTGTCTGATTTGGGTGTGACAGAGACCATCTGGCATAGGTTCAGGGGGAGTAGATAAACTTCTAATGATGCATTGTTGGCATTATCTTAGAAGCTTATGGTTCTAGTTCACAACTGTTGTTGAGTTCAGGTGGAACAAAAGCAGAGGGAGAACAGAAGGAAATCTTGGTTGCTGATCTGAATGGTGATTGCAGATGCTGTTGATATCAGTTATTGGTGACTTTCATAAGTCTTGTTCTAGATATTTCATCTCTATGTTATGTATCTCTTTTGTGGTATCTCTTTTATGGTGTCAAGGTCATATAACGACCTATTTTGGTTTCCCCTCTATGCCTGGGATGAACATGTAATGAAATTGGTTGTCATATGTAAATTTCTGATGTATCCCCACTTGGTTGGGTGGATGATCCTCACTTAGATGGGTGATGGATGTATGTATTGAGTCTTTTGGTGATAGGAAGGTCTTTTATGATGCATAAGTCATGGTTCTTCTTGAAGAACATCTTTTTGCAGATCTTGCCTACAGTGAGGGGGAGCATGGTCAGCACAACAGGGCAGAGATTTCAGCATGTACTCATGGGAAGCACAACCCTTTGCCCTTGATGACAAAGGGGGAGAATGACTTTGAGGATTATGGGGTTGCCATCAAGTCCAAAGGGGGAGATTTTTGGCATTATGGCACAAGTTTGGAGCTATGGCACAGGTGTTGTCCTTGATGGAAACTCTCTTTGGTGACAGATCTCAGGTCCAGATCTGAGTTCAGGCTTTCAGAATGAAGAAAAAGATATATACGCAGTTTCACCTAGACAAAGGCGCGTATACACGCGGGTTAGACATTAAAAATGTGCGTATGCGTATACACGCACTTTCATGCAAGGAAAAGCACGTATATGTTGGAGAACTTACTTTTGGTCCGTGGTAGTTAGTCCTTGGTATTTGAACCTATGGTTTTGGACCATGGTATCTCGTCAGAAGTGTTGACCCCAAGTATTAGGTCCAAGGTATTATTTTATTATGGTTTTGGACTGTGGTATTGTGAAAGGCCTAAGACTATGAAAGAGGAAGGAGATCATTTGGCAAAGGATCATCTAAATTAATTGAATATCTAATAAGGGCGAGATCTGAAATATTGGTGATTGGGGTTATGGTGCAGATCTGGATCTGAATGAAGGAGGAACCTTAGCGCAAAGAAGGATAAGTTCTATTGATGGGTCATAATCTTTTGGTTTGAATGATAATATCTTTTCATGATTTTGATCTGTTATATGCGGCGCATGATTGATCTATAAATCAGATAATCTGGGTTAATCAGTGTCTGAAAGAGTGAATTATCTTTTATAGATCTATACTCAGGTTCAGTGAAGCAAAGGCGCGTATACACGCTGGTTCAGTGAATGAAAACAGTGTATACGCAGGTTTCTCCAAACGAAGAAGCGTATGCACGCAGGTTTCAGGCTATTAAAGTAGCGTATATATTTTGAGTTGTGATCTTGCTGCTTCTGTTTATTGCTGCAGTGTTCTGGATTCAGAATTTGGTGTGTAGTTGCTGTTACTGTGATTTGGGTACAGCTGTCAGAGAAGTGTCTACTTGATTCAGTGCTAATTGGTGAAAAGGAGATTGTTTGATGCAAAAATTCTTGATGTTTGATTGATGTTCATGGATCCAGTTTGAAAATTTATGAAACGTGTATCCTTCTGTAGGCCAACACCTACGTACTAGTATCTTGGCTAGTGCAATAGCTAAGGGGGTTGCAGCTCCCTTCCAGGAGAAGCTAGAGAACGAGAGAGGGTTGTAGCTCTCTGTAGGTTGCAGCCTGTGTACTGGTAAAGGACTGCACCAGTACTTTGTAAAAAGAAGTTTCTAATTAAAAGAAGATAGAGACGAATTGCAGCAGGTGGTTTTCACCCACATTGGGTTTCCACCTTATATCTTGTGTTCTTGTGTGTGATTGTCTTCTGCTCTGTTTCTAGTTATTGGTTATTTGATTCTGATACACAGATTAACAATCAACATCTGAAAGATAAAGTGAATTATAAGTTTTCATAGTATACGCGGGTTTCCTTCTACATAGTTGCATATATATGCGAGTTTAATTAACTGAAGTAGCGTATATCATTTGGATTTGAAAAAGGAATATTTTACTTGATAATACTGATTCACCCCCCCTCTCAGTATTATTTCCAACAAGGGAAAGGAGAATAGGGTTGTAGATACTCTCAATAGTAGAGTGCAGGTAAATCATGTCGCAACTATGAGTTCTTATTTGACATATTTATAGGATCAGATCTTATAGGTAGGATAGTAGGTTGACAAGTACCGATAGCTTATGCACATGTTACAACAGGGTATAGGTGAATAGGATGTAGACTATCATCTCATAATAGATGGATTATTCAGATTTCGTGATAGGATCTATGTGTTGGATGACAGTGAGCTCAAGAAGCTTATCTTGAAGGAGTTTCCTGTCAATCCATATTCAGGTCAGCCAGGTTATCAAAAGACATTGAAAGATGTGAAGAAGTTCTACTATTGGAAAAATATGAAGAATTAAGTTCTAGAGTTTGCTGCTACATGGATGTATTGTCAATACGTAAAAGGAGAGTGTAAGCACCTCGTTGGTTTGTTACACTCTATTATGATTCCAGAGTGGAAATGGGAGGTAATTTCCATGGATTTCATTACAAGTTTTCCAAGGACGTTAAAGTAGAATGATTCCATCATGGTTGTGGTTGATAGGTTAAGAAAGTTAGCTCACTTCATTCCAGTGAAGACTACTTATTCACCTAGTGAGGTAGAAGAAGTGTTCATCATGGAGATAGTGAGGTTGCAAGGTGTTCTGAAGAATATTGTGTTAGATAGAGATGCTAAGTTCACTTCCAGGTTTGGGAAGGATTTATTTGTAGATTTGGGTACAAAGTTGGCCTTTAGTACAACTTGTCATCACCAGACAGATGGACAGACAGAGAGGGTCAACATGATCCTCGTGGATATGTGGATGACGTATGTTATAGATGAGCAGCAGAAGTTGGAGGAGTGTCTTCCACTAGTTGAGTTTTCTTTAAAAAAATGGGTATCAGGGAGTTGTATTACTATCATCAGATGGAGTGATCGAGTGAACCGGGTAATTATAGAATCAGACATGTTGGAAGAGATGGAATAGGAAATGTATATTATAAATAAGAATTTAAAGGAAACATAGGATACACAAAAGAGTTATGCATACCAACACAGGGAATTCAAGAAGTTTCATGTTAGGGATCATGTCTATTTGCACACCAAGCCCAAGAAGAGCTCCTTGAGGACTAGATCATGTGCCAAGTTGGCACCTCAATATTGCAGGCCTTTAGAGATCCTTTAGAGGATTAGATCAGTGGCCTATAGAGCTACACTGCCTCTAAATGTGAAAGTACATGATGTTTTCCATGTATCATTGCTTAAGATATATGTAAAAGATGTTGATCATGTTATTGATTGGTCTGTATTGTAGGCGGAGCCATAAGAATAATTCCAGTTGGAACATCTGTGCATATTGCAGTGGAAGCAACTCATGCTTTGGATCTAAGAAATCGACCAAGTTAAAGTGTAGTGGAAGCACTTTGGGCCTAGTGAATATATATGGGAGATGGATGATCAGATGTGGGCTATGTATCCTTCATTGCTTTCTAGAGGAGAGAAATGAGTTTTTGGTATATGTACATATTTATGTATGTTTGTTGTTGTAAATACCATAGTGAGTTGTGTTATAAAGCTCTAGTAATCAGTATGGTCCTCATGTTATCATGTTTTCCATGATGGTTTTGCTTTTGAGTAGATTGTTCATTTTAAATACTGGAATGGGTTAGGTTATAGAGCTCTATGGGTAGTATGTTTTGGGTTTTTAGCGATTTTGGTGGTGGTAGGGCCATTGAACATGGAGAAGGGTGTTCCCTTAAGTGGGAGGGGTTTGTAAAACCCCTAGGTTAAAATTTCATGTAATAAAGTTAATAAAGTAAAAGTAAGACCAAGGTTACAGGACATGTGTTCCAAGCTGAATGTTGTGAAAGGTATCAAAGTGGGCATCACTTGTTGTTTATTATGGCTAAGGGGAAATTAGCAAAGGCATTGGAAAAGGCTTTGAAAAGGAAAAAAAAGAATTATTAGCATTTTATTTAAGAAAATAAAAGAAATTAGGGTACAAGGGAGGTGAAAGGTCACAATTTCCATGGGAGGAGGAAATTGAAGGAAAATAGAGGAAAAATGAAGAAATTAGAGGCATCAATAATAAAAAAGGACTTCTGAGGATCAGTTCAGAACTTTTGTTGGCTACACTTTTTATAGTTTAGTTTTGGGAATTGGTTTTAGAGAGGAGAAGAGCACTAAGAGGAGAAAATAAGAAAGCAAGCAATGGAAGGTCAAGGAAATCAAGGATCAAGAAAGGAAAGGTTGGATCAAGTAGCTTCTACAAGAATACTTGCAGTAACATGTTGCATGTATGATTTGCTAGCTAGTTTTGACATGCATGGTATTTTCATGTGTGTATTTGGTTCATTTGTTGTCATTGGCATGGCGTTCTCCTAGTTTGAAAGTTGTTTCACCCTTGCCTTGCCATTTCCAGATAGCCATGGTGTGTTGGGATTCATTCTTGGTTGAGATTTGGGTTACCTGAAGGTTTTAGATTTGGGTGAGGTGGTCTTAGGAAAATACCAAGGGTTGGGGGTGGACATGGATTTCTCTGAGAAGCCCTCAATTGGTGGGTGAAGATAGGAAACTTACTCAAAGGACAGTAAAGGAATTTTGAGGCACCTATGCCCTGTTTGGTTTTGGGATCTCGGGACTGCTTTAGGTGAGATCACAATAGTGTGAGGGTGGATGTGGTTTAACTTCTATATTCCCTTGGTTTTTTATACATTATTTTATTCCATGAGATCTCAAATTCATGCTTTTAATATGGGATGAGGGTGATTAGCTAAAAGAAATATTTAGTTCAACCCAATCTATGGCCTGGTGGTTTGTGGAAGCCTGTGACTTGATTAGATTTTTTGTGTGTCAATAAGTTCTAAGTTCCTCTTGTGTTTCATGAGCAAATGTACTTTTTTTATGTGGCTTTGATGGATGTTCTATAATTATTATTTATCTAGTTGTATGTTGGTCATAAGCATGGTTTTATGATACATCCAAGTAATGGATCTTATCATGTTCAATTGATAAATGAATGGTTAATTATTGCATGACCTAATATATGTTATTGAAGCTATTATGAGATGGAATTAGTCCTTGTTGGTAAACCTCAGATAAGTTTTATATCCCTATGTTTAGATATGCATTCATGACCCATAGATCTCATGTTCTCAATGTGTTTGACAGAATGACTATCATGGTTAGACCAGGTCAGGTCAAGTCCTTGATTAAGTTTTGTGTTAGAGGCTTCGTCTTTGTGTTATTTATCATTTCTGGGAGTTTGATTAAGTTCTAGGGAGAGGTCTAGATCCTAGCCCTAAAAAAGTGGTTTAGATATTGCGTTCATTGGCAGAGAACTGCCTGAAGGAGACTACAATCACTGGGAAGAAGGCCCATGAGAGAGACTGGAGGTTTCTAGTCACATTGGCAACCTTTTCATGGGAGAGAATTGGGGTCTAGTTCAATGAAAAATGAAGTTAACTCAGGGGTTGGACACCTAGAGTGGTTGTTTAGCTCCTGGGGTCCCTGTAGCACCTGAGGGTAGTCAGTAAAGTCTTGGTTTGTCGACTCCATTTCCTTTAAGGTTACCTAGGAGGTTGAGTAATGTCATAGTAGCCCTAAACTCATGTTTACCCTGGGAAAGCCAGTGAAAGTGGGTAGATATGGGGGGAGACATGCTACACTTTTTTTGTTTGAAGGTTAGTCCTCGACCACACTTATCTTTGTGCTCTGAGGAATTTTTAGGGTTAATTACAAACAATATTACTTATTTTTACTTTGGCCCTTACAGGTACTCATTTTTTTTACCCATTATAGTTTCTCGAAGCCATATTCAACTTCAGCGCTTTCCACCAGCTGTATAAAATTTATTTGTAGTTAGGGTATATACAGAAAGGGCCTTATCTAATCGAGGATTCAAATTTTCATTATATAAAAGTATTGAGGATTTACATTAGAATTTTTAGGTAGAAATATTGGGTGCCATAGACATATCCCTGTAATATTTATTTTTAATTAAGGATTCTTCCCTTTTTTGTGAACTGAACTCTTTCACACTATATGATTTGAGTTGCGTTCAAAACTTGCATGGCCAGAGATGTAATTTTTCTTCTTTATTTAAAGAAAGACAAATTGTATATTTATTCTATTATGTGTTACTATGCATTTAATGTAAATGCAGTCATGATTTCTCGGTATTGATATTTTTATTCCCTTCCTGTGTCCATACATGAGTACAAGTACAAGGGCATTCTTTGCATATACTAAAACATGAACTACAACTTATGTATTTTTATGAACATATATCTATATGATCTACGTGTTTAAGGCACAAAATAGGCCATAATCCCTATGGAATACTATCATTGGTGTCCACCTAAAGTATTTCTTTAAGCCGTATTATTATCTTGCCTAAAATTGCTTGTCTTTTGGCTAGTTGATATCGTTTTCCTTCCTCTTCCTTGGCCTATAACATGCGAAGTTGGGCATAAAGATTTTACTTCCATTCAATTATTTTCCTTACTATCTTGTAATGTCTCTCTTTTTCTGTATTCCTGCAAATGACCTCATTTTTTATACAAATGAAATGTTAATTTTTAAGACATATAGTTTGCATATTAGTTCTTGGGTAGGGTTTCCTATACCGAATTTTTCCCACTAGAAGAATTCTTAGTCTTTACTTGGAAAAGCCTATAGTTTTGATCTAGGTGGAAGATAATTACTATAGTTAATAATTAGTTTTCTACGGATGTTTGTAAAAGCATGGATTATATTTGTAAAATGCATGAAAAAAATAAAATAAATCATAATAGTGAAGTAAGAATCTAATCGCACGATGATTTAATTTTTTCCATCATATTCACCCATGGTATTCATCCATGAATATTTTAAACCATAGTATTTATCCATGATGTTTGAATCACATGATGATTTAATTCTTTTACCATTGTAATTTGTGATCTTCGCCCATGGATTTTGTAAACCATGGTATTTACCCATTTTTTTTTAAATGTAAAAGGGGATGAATGTTGGTGGAAAGCCTCTTGTAAAAAGTATAAATACAAAATTCACTAGGAGAAAAGCATGCTTTTTCTCATAATGTAGTCTCTTGGTATATTATCAATTTGAGTTTGTTTTTTATAATTTTTTTCGACAATATTTCTCTTATGCATTATACCCTATTCTCAATTATTTTTATAATGTTTTTTATGAAATATTTCTTTCATACATTGTGGTATTTTCCTTTATCACTCATGATGTTGCATTTCTTACACAACTTGGATCAAAGTGACATTAACGCATTAGATTTCATGAGAAATTTATAGTTAAGTGTGCTTGGGCCAGAGTAGTACTAGGATGGATGACTTACTGGTTTTTTTGTCACTCTCTAAGTCTCATTCCTCCAACGATCCAGATGAATGGTATAAAAGTGGTCTACCCTTGTTTATTTTATTTGCACATGTCCCCAATGAGGTTAGGGTACAAGGAGCTGAGGATCGAGCTATTACAACCTTTGCAAGATCGTCCTCACCTACCCTAACAACCTCACATGGTGGAAAAAAATAAAAAATGACAGAGAAGGAGATCTTGTCAAACTATTACTTGAGAAATAATTTACACGACAAAGGAGTGAGATGATGGAAAATTTTGTTGAGATCCTCTCATGACTCCCAAAAATGGTAAAAAAACATTCGATAAGTAGATATTTCAAAATCTCAACAACCTTCGAGGTACAAGCTAAATTTTTATATCCCCTTATTCGAAGGAAAAACATACACAAAATCCTTAGAAAATTTGTTGAATCTGCTAGAGGGCTATTACGCGGTCCTTAATTTTTGTGAAAATGAGAAAATCACCTTTGTATCCTAAAAGATCTTCCCCATGTCAAATATTGGTGGTAAGGTTACTAGGAGAGAATCAATGAAGATGAGTCTAGGGTATACAAGGGAGGCCCCACCTAGGCCATTTTTGTAGATTCCCTCAAGGAGGAATTGTAACCTGTAAGATCCTATGAATACTAATACATGAGGTGGACTAGACTACGATAGGAAAGGGACCAAGCAGTATCATATTTTGCAAATCTCTTTCATACATTGTGCACCAATTTCGATTTCAAAGGATACAAGCGATATTTGGTGGTTAAGTATCATGGTTGTCTTCATAAATACATCCACTCAGAATTGGAGTTCCTAGATATCTCCTCACTTGGTGCAACATATCAATATGCTGCCAAAATAGAGAACAAATTTAAATAAAAGAAGCAAGACTTTGGATATGCAAATCCTTCATAGTGGAAGAAGGGCAAGGGACAGAGTAAGGGTGGACCTTCCCATGAAAACCCAACTAAGCCAAAAACAAAGAATGGTTATGGAAAGTCAAAGGGAGACACTAGATAGTGGTGTAGACTCCATAAAATTCCCTCACAAAACACTGATGAATGCCACTTGAAGCACTCATTATTAGTAGAGCTTGTGGAGAAACAAACAGACTCTGGATTAGATTCTGATTTAGAATATGATAAAAGGAAGTTTATCATTGATCAAGAACATAATGTTACCATTGTAGATGTGAATATCCAACCAAAAGAATTAGAGGATATTGAGGAGGGGGAGCATCTCTTCCATTCACAAATGTGGGTGATAGGGACCCCGCTACATTTCATTGTCAACAGTGTTAACCACAAGAACCTAATATCAACTGAGGTCATCAATAGATTGAATCTACCAATAATTTTGCACCCCCAACCATATATTATTTGTTGGTTGAGCCATGGAAAAGACATCTGCGTCAGTCAGTAGTGTCACTTATCCTCTAGCATCAAGCCCTTCACAGATGAGGTATTGTGTGATCTTTCACCACTCAAAGCTTGTGATGTTCTATTAGGAAAACCTTATATGTGGAGATTTAATGTTTTTTATGAGTCTTGACTGCATAGTGTTGTGGTTACTCTGGGGTATCAACTTTATTGGAAAGAGGTAATTCCAACTACTACAAAACCATTGATCTCAGTGAAATAGTGCAAGAAAGTAGTCTCTCATACTTCCAAGTTTTTCCTTTATAGGATTTAGTCAAAAGGTGAACAACTAGTCATTGTAACCATAAAAAATTCAGTACAAGCTCCCTGTACAAGACACAAGCAAGTGGACAAGCTAGTAGAATGGTCCAGGGATATATTCACCTCACCTTGCAACCCTACTCTTCGAAGTCACACATATACTTACATTGGATGACAACCATTCATATGTTCAGTGTGGGTACAATGGAGGTATTTAGAACTCTATTGCTTCTTTCCAATCATGTTTAGGGTTACAACCAACAATCCCCATGGATGTCACCTTTCATACTAGATCTTCATCATCAAAGTACTCCCATCGAGTAGCCAAATTTGTTGAATGATTTGAACACTTCCAACAACAAGTTCATTATTCCCTACCAGGAGCCAAAACCAAGTACAAATAACAACATCATGCTATCAAAAATCCTGGGGGGGGTGAATCAATATTTTTTAATTCACTTTAAATTCCAATTTAACATTTAAAATTTTGTATGCTAGTATTATTCAAACAACTCACATGTGTTCATGCCTTCAGTGAATTAAAACCACGCATGTTCATATTACTAATTTTTCATAATTTCAATCAGATGTTTAACTTTAGTCATTGCACCAATATTTCATTTTCCATTAATTAAGTAGTAACCATGAGAAGTAAGAGAAAATAGAACATAATGAATACATCAACACATAAGGATAGTTGGATTTTATGTGGAAAACCAATGTGGGAGAAAACTATAATTGATGTCGTCTCTATATTCTTATCCTATTATAAAGAAAAATAAATACATCATAGCCTTGTACTGGCATAGACTCTTTCCAGCATGCAGGAAACCACCTACAGGAGGCTACAACCTCCACTCATTCTCCAACACCCATTGAAAGGGAGATATAACCCCCTAATCTCATTTACTATCTCTTACCGAAAGGGAGATCCTACCCCTTCACTGATGGTTACAACCCTCAGTACCTTGTGGAACATATTTCATAATTTTCATACTAGAACCAGCTATCAATCCACCATCACCAAACATGGAAGCCACCTTTCAAAAATTTTCACACTTGACCCACACCAACAATAAGCCCAACCAATATACCAAACTAAATCGCGAAATCTGAATACAATCACTAAATCACCAATAAATTAAATCACTAGAGAAATTAAATTACTTCATACTGGACCATTCCCAACTTACCAATCAACCAATAACTGATCCAATCAATACCAATCAACCAATAAAGATAATACTCAATCGTTCATTGATTAATCACACCATTAGATACGAGACAGTCACCACAGAAACAATGTGTAGTCATTATAAACTCTGATCAAATTGAATTTAGAATATATACACGATTGTTCTGAAGTAAACCTACATATATACATGCTTCCTCTGCATAAAACTTGCATACATATCATCAATCACAAAATACTGAAACTCTATCAAATTGAATTACTAAATCACTATATCCACCACTGAATCAATGAAATACATATTCACAACAACAAATAATCACATATATACCAATACTAAATCATTGAATACCCAGTGACCAATATATTGAATCACTGTAGAATTGGAAGCCAACTTAGTTACTGAATCAATATTGCAAGCCAAGCAAGCAAACCATTGAATACCAACTGATCAAACCAAATCACTGAAGACCGATACCACTATTCCAATCACTGAATACTGAATACTAAAACCAATCAATATGCCAAGTCACTGAATACCATTATACTGATAAGATCAATACATACAAAGCCATACAAAAATTAGTCACGCTAATACACCAATCACTATGTACTATAATACCAATGCACCAATGAACAACCAAGTCAATCAATATATGAAGCCACTGAATAAAAATTTTTCCTCATCTACTTCATAAACAATTTTGTTGTTAGATCCCACACCAAACTGCAAAATCTACTAAGCCAAATCATCATAAGAATAAGGGATAGGTAGCAACATATCTTCTGTAACAAATTCATATCTCTGTTAATTCTATATCCAATATCTCACTGTTATCATCACATGTCAAGTCACTCTCTAACAATTCAAAACCTGTCAAGCTAATGAACATAACTTTTCATCATGCCAATATCAAATTTAAATCAAGCATCAAATTCCTCCTATTGTGATATAAGAAAAGGTAGTAGCATACCACTTATCATAACCGTAAGGATCAACCATCACAACTAGATCAGTCACTGTTAAGCCCTTTCTTCCTTTAATCACTTTAGAAAAAATCTCAATAACGTGGAAACTCTACAAGGAAATAATGAAAAGATGCAACAACATGTATCTCTTTGTCCAAACAAAAAGTCTTAAATGATGCCAAGCCAAGGCTCTTAACACTGTAAGAAAAATTTGTCAAACCCTAATACTGCCATCTAGCAATCAACATTAGAGTTTTCATTATTAAACATTCATCACATTTGTCATAGCTAAATACTGATCCTATCTAATACACAAATTTCTTCCATGTAAGTTAAGAAAAAGAGGTTAATATGGTATCCTTGCATACACACATATTCTACATACTGTCATAGATCTCTACATGTCTACTGGACTTTTATTTCTACTATGTATATTTTTTTGTCTTCAAGGTATTAACCCATATAATGTCATCAACCAAAAAACAAGGTCTTCTCTGCAACATAAACAAATGAAAAGAAAATTTCAACCTCTGCAAATATTTAGCGGCTTGGATTATTTCATACCTATGCATATAAATCATTGTAAACACTAATCATTATTAATTAAGTTTATCTAAACAATAGTGATTACAATCAATAAGATCAAAGGAATATCTAAGAAAATGCAATGAAAATAACTTAGATACATATGTCTTGTAGATATGCCTCTTAGGTCCTTCGTTATTCCTACAAATCACATGTTATATAAGTCATTCAAACTTCTTTCATATCTGAGATCTGATCCACCACTGGTCCACACCTGTAAAAGACCCTCACAGAGACTTCACTGATTACACATTCATGTCTTCTAATATTTTCTCCTTATATAGGAACTCAATCTCCTAATTACCATGTGCCATTATCAAGGAATTTTCAATAACATAGGTGAAACCAACCAAGGAATTGTTGACTCCATTAATCTAGCCTGCATGCACATATAAAAAATTTTACTTTCAAGATGTATACATGACTTTGCTAAAGGAAAGTAGCGTATATTTTTAAAAATTCATATTATTCAATCTATTTCAAATCCAACCTATTGCTAAGATGCCAAATCTCTTCCACATCTTCTGCAACACTTGTACATGCATTCATATCATTTGTAATGGCTCAACAAACCTTTGTAGTCATCATCAATCCATAGACTAACTGGACATAACGAGAGTGTGATATCAAGGACAAAACATTTGAAATCTGGGTTGACATCATATTATATCTAGGTTGACATCATGTTCATAGCATGTAGCTTTCCATCAAGGACAACATATTAGCCATAATGCCAACAATCTCCCCCTTTGGACTTGATGGAAACCTACTGTAAACACCATGTTTTCTCTTCCCCTTGAAATCAAGTGCAAAGGGGAGAACCATGCTAATAGAAGTACTCCCTTTGTAGAGCTCAAAATTGTAAATCGTATCTGCTAATATGAACCGTGAAATATACATACTGACCCTACTCCCTCTGAGCATATGGTGGACCTTCTAGAGGCATGCAATATAAGTACAAGGCCTTATGACTCAAATACATTTCTATCCATAAGTACATATGACCTATCTCATAAAGAGTGACTCTATGGACCCAAATTTTACATCAAACACCCAAAATAATGGGATATATGGCATGGCTTTATCAAAATAGCCCATACATGACTGAATTTTGAAATGAATACAACATGGGTCTTTTCATTACCAATACACCAGCAAAATAAAACAATAATAATGCATGAATTTTACAAATGTACACAATTTCTCTTCTCAATGCAAGCCCTATACAATGATATGGCATCCATGATCAACAATGTTTTCTCTGTGTAAAATATCATCAATAAACAAGGATCTCATCAATGAAATCTTTGGAAAAACCAAAATAATCATAAACAACCACCATACTTAACATAGGAATCTGTAACATAATCATCTGACAATGGTAGCATACATGATAAAATGATAGTAGCATGAACATTTGGATCATCAAGAAGCAATATATCATCAGGAAGATAAGATAGTGTAGCATTAGTCTCTTCAATATCAACATGAGGCCAAATATGCAATGTATCCAAGCAAAACTAAGAAATTGTAGAAGAAACATAAGATTGTGCAATAAGGCTTTGTCAGAAACTCTTCTTCTTGACTTCACATCATCAAGGTCAGCATATATTCTTCACATATAGGAAGAACCGTAATCCTAAAGTAGCAAAAACATATCAATATCTTGGAGCACAATACCATAGGAAACATATACATCAACATACTCTCTTGATGTATCAACAACATATGTGAAAACAAGGAGAACCTCCAACATCACAAGCCATCAACCAACATCAACAGTGACTATAGCATACATATCTTCCTTATCAAGTATATCAAGTTTTAATAGCAACAAGAATCAGATACCATCAAGAAATTTACCAACTACAACTCAAGCAACATATATGCATCATTGATAAACCATGACATAGTGACAACAACATATATTTTCCAGTAGTTAGACTGATGAAAACAACAATAATGATGAATTCATCATAGGAAGAACAATGCAGTAAGGAGTGCTCAAAAGTCCATAATGTTATCAATGAATCATTAGAACCATACAAGATGCTCCCCTTGAACCTATGCCAACTTTCCATCATCAATTTTGATCACATTATATCCTTCTTACCAATAAGAAATGCCCCAAACATCCATGTCAACAACAAACATAATATAGGATTTTTCATCAACTCATAGACTCATCATGAACCAACACCATTCCTAAGCAACATATGGGCATCATTAACAAAATGCAACAAATCAATATCAGGTCGAGAATGCCAATAATGAATTGATGGAATCATATGAGAAGCTCTCCCTGAATTTGTGCCACTTCTTAATCACCATAGAGTAGCATACACGACTGTATAAGTTAGATAACGCATGCATACATGACTGTCCTTCATGAGAAACTTGTACAAAATGTAAAATGCTGATTTTTCATATCCATAACTCCCCTCGAACATGTCATATCCATTCCCCACCACATTTACTTCATCGGATGTAACATTAGTAACATAAATGTCACCAAAATAATAATATAGTGACATATGGAATTATCATCATCAAGGCACACATGCATAGCTCCCCTTGAGCTCATATACCATTGATCTTGTGGACCTGATAGTCATCATCTTCTTTCTATGAGACTATGTACCTCACATTTTTGCAGTCACTATTAGAAGTATGCATTAAGTACAATAGACTATAGTAGGGCATGTCTTGTTTTACTCTGAATATGAAGAAGAGGAGCTAGACCTCTTATTCATGCATGGATTCTTCTTTAGTACATACAATTTGTCTATATTTTTGTATTCTTTTGTTATATTTTTTGTAGAGTCTTATTTTATAATTTTATATCTAGTTGATGTGAATACAATTACATTCCCTTTATCAACTATTCAACTTACACTTAGTATGTTATCCTTTAGCCCATCCATCATTAATACATTTGTTGCTTATGTATTCATGATATCAACATCAACATTATCCTTTCCTAATACCTCTACAAATGTACAATTTCCAATAATAATCTTACCACTCTTGTTTTTCTTAAGAGAGATATTTTTTTTGTTATTTCCAAACATGTGATTAGAGCATCTGCTATCTATGTACCATTGATCTTATTCTTCAAATCAACATATATCAAGGCCACACCTTATTTGTTCTTCTTCTTTCTACTTAAAATGAGGAGTGTTGGTGGATCCATCCTTTTAAGGTCTTTTGGTAACAATATTCCTGCATTCTTTTCCTACAGGTCCAAACTTATTGCATTTATAACACCTTAAATGACTAGAGAAGGGGATATCATAATATTTATGCTTCAAATTTCTCTTATTGCAATCAATAGCTTTGTGACCAAATACATTTCATGTAAAACAATAACCCTAAAACAAACTTGAGTACCGAGGAAATGATAAATTTCTCATGGATTAATTATTTGCTTGAGGTCTAAACAATATTATTTTTCAATTACTTGAAATGTGTCCATAGTTATGATAGATAAAACATTCAATATCATTTTTCAAATGAGAGAATGGATTGTTAATTCTAATAACAGGTGCAATTGATCTCTTTTGAAAGTTAACTTTTGTTGGTTGCTGGTTTGGTTGACTTCTTAATTACTTACCTAGTTTTTCATTGCCTGTTTTGTTATCCTCAGAGCTTCTTACATAAGCATGTGAAATAGATTCTCCTTTAACAATTTCATGAAAGCCAATGCCTGATTTATGGGGATCTTTGACAATTAAGAAGATTATCCAATTTCGTTATACTATCTTGAAATTTCAAATTCTTCTCTTTTTAAGATAATTTAACTTTTAGAATAATTACCTCAACTTATAGTCTTTGAAACTCACTTTCTTTTTCCACATAGTTATTCCTCATTCCTTCTTTAATATTTCTTCCTTCTTCTAGTTGTGTTATTCCTCATTCCTTCTTTAATATTTCTTCCTTCTTCTAGTTGTGTTCTTAATTTCATAATCTCTTCCATAAGCCCATTCTCTTGTTCTTCAAATACTTGGAGTAACTCCTCATTTTGTTTGTTTGACTTTTTAAGATCTAATCATAGAGAGATGATATCAACTTCAAGTCCTTCACAATATTGTTCAGATTCTACTATAGTATTTATCTATTTATCATGATCCTATTTTTATATGCCTACAACTTTCTTAGGATCGTTAATCCTTTTCAAAGTAGAAGCAAGTTTTATGCAAAGATTAAGAACATATTATAGCCTATCTTCTTCTGAGTCAATAACTCCATCTAGTATTTCATGGTCACTCTCATATTTTAATAGACAACAGTTTCCTTTAGATTCATTTAATGTTGCAGAAATAAGATTAACTATTGGTTTACCTGATGAAAAAAATTCCTTATTTACTAGTTTTCCTTCTCCTTCATAGATGTCCTACAAGTTATCCCACACCTCGTTAATACAGAATCAAATACATTACAAAAGACTACATTTAATGGCTAACTATTATTTCGAAGTTCTTGTCCTAATGGTGGAGTTTTAGTATAACCATTACAGGTTAAATTCCAAACATCATATTCGAGGAATGTTACTTTCATATTTGATTTCAAATCATAATAATTATCATCATTAAGTACAATCATATCGTTATTATCCATACTTATTGACTTGTCTTGATTTGTTGCAGATTGTTCCTGATCTATGAATGCATATATTGCAACAACATGATATGCATCACTGTCACTGATTTCCTAACTTGACCTCTTTCTTTGTTCTTCCTTCTTCTTGTGCATCCTTCCCATTGCCCCTTGTTGCTAGACCCTATTTGGACTAGTAGGGATCGCCTCTGTCCGTAGAGAGTGGGAGGGGTGAAATTCTTTATGAAACTGACTGAACTGGAACACCACCAGGAAGAACCTGCACGCAAGTACAACTGATATCTCTGATAATCAATTACATGTAGTCTAGGCATGGGCACAGCCATCCAAAAGACATAAAAAAGAGGTCTGTGGTATGGACACAGCCACCCAGCTAATGAGACCGTGATAATAGTAAAGGTATGGTCGCAACCATCCATGAAGACTCAGGTATGGGCACAGCCATCTAGTGAATGAGTCATGTAACAATAACAATAATCCACAAAATTGCAGCCTGGATTCCAACAGACAAAATCCAGGGTCTTGCGCTCCATCTCGACCTGAACAAAGTACAAGTTCAAGCATGCAAATATAGGAGTTGAAGTCGAACATGAAAGAACATCGTCTGATTACCAGTCAATGATGAAAACTGTTAACAGACGCGAGAGGTACCACCAATAATGACAATGGTCCTCAAGGTACTATAGGTACAATCTACGGCGTGTGAATCAATGAGCTGGCATCGAACACCCATAGAATCATTCGATCGGAGGCCAATGATGAAAACCTTGCGTCGAACACGAAGAACCTGCCATTGAGGCATGCAGGCTCCAAGGCACCTGAAGGGAGTCTCTAGGTCAACTTCCTGGATAATGAGCTGAAGTCGACAGGAAGTGACCTTGATCGAAGGTGGGCCATAATGTTTCCCACACCATCGACACGAGATAGAGAAGGATAAGATATTTTGCGTGAGGTATCAGAGGGAGATTGAGTACTCTTGCAGAGGTCAACTTCACTTGAACATATCGGCGGCACAATAGTGGACTTGGCAGTATTTGACATTAAATGATTAGGGGTCATGACGACAAGGCAATGAGCAGATGAGAGGTCAAACAGGATAACCCAAACCCACGGAGGCCAGTGTAAAAACAAGATGAGAGGTTCCCACCCAGACACAAATGCAAACAAGTGCCATGTTCAAGAGCGACATACTGCCGACACGACAATGATTATGGTTCCATTTTCCCCGCCATTTCTGGCAAGTACCCGGATTATTTTTTGATGACAAGCTTAACGGGGATAGCATATGCTTGAAAGGCGTCATTTCGATAGAATCTGATGTCATTAAGTTTTAACAAGTCTGACAAAGGAAGAACTCGGCGTCTTTTCCTGTTTAGAGAGTCTGAAAAGACAACAGAAAAGTGAACTCCAGGGGGGTCCTTTTTCGTAAAGTTGTGTCTCTCGAGCCTGAAAAAGTATAAAACGATGCTCGAAAGAACCGCCCGACCAGTATGATCGAGGAGTACTTTTCGTAAGTAGTGACTTTGACCCGAAAAAGTAGAAAAGCGGTCAGAAGCACGTCGTTTTGTAGCCAATAACGAGTTCGAAACGACAAAAACTTGACGATCTTTTTAAGTTTGAATGGTCGAAAAAAGAGCTTAAAGACGACCGCCTCTCACTTGTTTTAACGAGTCGAGAGGGAGACTAGGCTATATTTTCTTATTTTACGTCGAAAAAGAGCTTAAAGACGACGTTTTGGGACCAAGTGCGTATAGAAATGTCGTAATTACACCAGCATGAGAATCTGCACAAGGAACACCGCACGCGTAAACTTGTTCGAAATAATATAGACAACATGCATAAAAACATAGTAAAACTATATCGGAACCAAGCATATGGTAAAAGCAATCATAAAAAACCCATATTTATGAAAAATAATATTTAATTTTCAAAATTTACCATAAATAGGGGGGTAAACAAAATTTTTACCATTGTTACCATTTGGAGCTTTGGAGAACGACTTGGAGCTGTGAGGTTGACGAGCGAAATTCCACCTCGTACGTGCATCATCCTTCCTGAAGTCAGTTCCAGGTAGGTTCATCTTGCCTTACGCTCCATTTTGAAGTTCTTTTGCTGCATTTTAACGGTTTGAAATGGTTGTTTGAGCGGATTTTTTGAAACACATTCTGCTCTCGGTCAGCGCAGATTTCCCTATCGGGTCCGCGTTGATCGAAAAAAACTTCCTTATGCCACTCCCGGATCAGCACGGAAGAGTGATGTACTTCTGTGCTAACCTGGAAAAAAATATCAAAGGCGCCCATGATCAGTGCGACTGTTTTAAAAACAGTCGCGCTGACGCCGCGCAACAAGTTTTTTAACAAAATTAACGTATGAAACTTTATGAGCGGGGCCCTAATGAAATTTTTTGATTATGCAGAGTAAAATGGCATTCATTTGGTAGGAACACGCTCATGATAACGAGGACATAGCAGCATTTGGCGATCCTGGGTGCCGAAATGCATTGCGAGGGTGCGGGTTACCTAAATTCTTCTTAACCCCACGCCTGCGAGCACAGCCTGACCTTCTGGAACTCTTAATCAGAGCCTAGAATCCCACTGATGGGAAGTTTGTTATCCGAAGCCGAGACATCGAGTTTGATTACACAAACATCTATTTTTTGACTAGGTTGTCACGTCGAGGCGAGATGCCTATTCTGGAGGGGCACCGACCCGGTGGTGATACTCTAGACATGCTGATGGCTCAGGTGTGCCCACAGGCATGGAAGTCGCGGAGTGGGAAGATAGCAATTCCTACGGTGGCAGACATCATCCTTCGAACCATGCTCTTTATGGTGACTCGGGCAGCGGGCTCCCAGGCCCAACACGAGGCCTCAAAGACCCATCTTTGATTGGCTCTCGAATGCTTGAATCCTACCATATTTAACTGGGCAGCAACAGTAGCGACAACTATGAAGAGAAAATTGACCAACTGCTATCGTGGTGAGTCGAAGCAGTTTGGCTACGGGTCGATCTTACTCCCTCTCATGCTGGAGCAGGTGCCGGCATTGCAGTTGCAGGATATGGTCATGGACCCACCTAGAGGCCCTCAAGAGACGAGGGCCACACGATGGGGCCATGTCATGCCACGAGGAGGTGGCGGTCGACCAGTGGCATGGGGGGTATACTTCCGAGAGTGGCTGGAGAGGCAGACTATTTTTGTGGAGGACTGGCTGTATGCTGGCCTAGACTTCCATGGAGACCCAGACATGTCGCTGCCTGCTGGAGAGTAGTGGGATGACGGTGGTAAGACACTTGATCTCATTTTTTGATTTTTTATTTTTGTGATGTTTTTGATTTTTTCATGTACATGTCCTAACGATGAACGCTATGGTATGCAGATGTAGGACCGACGAGACCCCTCGGCCTGGCCCCAGAGGCGCGGAGGGATGCACAGGGCATTGGAGCTTTGGCCCTGGCTCCTCCGGGAGATGATACAATGGAGACCGTGATACGGAACCTCGAGGTCTTGCTGTCAGGGATTCCAGATTACTAAGGGATAGAGGAGGTCCCCATAGCGTCTCAGATCCATACAGTGGGAGTAGAACCTAGGATGCACTGCCTTTTGAGGCGGGTGGCACGAGCGGCAGTGGATTATAGGGAGCACCACCCGCCGCAGTAGATATCTAGGTCTTTATTTCCTACTGGTGATTTTTTGAGAGACATGTGTCTTAGATGTACAAAGAACACAGGCCCTATCTAGACATGGACACTTATTTTTGAGCACCTTGGTGCACAACACGATATATATATATATATATATATATATATATATATATATATATATACATATTCCTATGGTTTATTATTGTGCTTTTATGTGCTTGCTTGTATTATGTTTCGATTACATGTTACCCAAATGTCTATCTAATACATGTGTTAACACCCAGGTTGTTCCCTATGACTCCCAAGGGAATACGGCCGGGGTAACCACTAACCAATCTTTGGGTTACAGTTTCTAGCCAAACTGTAATCAGAGAGGGCTCTCTCTTTATGATTTGTCTCTTTTCTGATAGTATTTTAGGCTAGCTATGTTGTTCAAGGTTTTGTTTTTGGAGTGTGTTTGGTGATGATTCCAGTCAATATATATAGGTGCTTACTAGCATGTCTTAGTCCATTGGGCATGGAGTCAGTGGTCCTTTAGTTTTCTTGATGTGCTGTGTGATAATGAAGTGATGTTGTAGAGCCAGATTAGTGTCTGAGAAACAATTTTTTGAAATAGTGATTGAATGTGGTGTATCCAGTTTATGCAAGGCAATTAAGAATCTTACAATAAACTGCTAAAGAAAGACAGTGAGAATATTATTCTGGAAGCAATGAAGAATTTCTAGATAACATTCATACCTATAGAATTAATAGAAACATGAGCAATTAAGAATTCATGTCCGTGGTTAATTCTTAAGACAAACATTTACAGTAGTAAAAATTGAGTGCAAGGTGTAATAAAACAAATCCTGCACTATTCTTTTTCTCTACTGCTAGTTTAGTGTAACATGAGTATGATTTAATAAACATAAGAAGACAAGAACAGAGATTGAGGAAAACTTGTTATTTCATCAGGCAGCACAGGAATTCTGCATCAGCACACATAGCATCATCCAGACATCAAATATTTCAGGAAATCACTGAGCTGGTCCAACCCTTTGTATTAGATAAACTGAAAGTATACAATAGATTTGCCTTAGAGTCAAAATCACCAACCCCTAATGCGTTGCCAAGGGGGGGTATATATACAAAATTTACATAAGAAAAATATCAGAGAATGAGTTAATGGCTCATTTATGTTATTCCAACTCCTGGAGCATTGTAGTTGAGAGAGTTAATGCTGAAATAACTCTTTAGTGCCTTAGCTGTCAAAAATAGTCAGAAGCAGTTGGTTTGGTGGTTGTTGGAGTCGGCTGAGGATACGCTGTCAAAATTTGCGTATTTTCTTATCTCTTAGGCTAGCTGTCGTTGTCCATGTGCTGAGTCACCTTTCAGCTGCCTTTAATTCTGACTTTATCATGCTGTTTGTTTTGTAGTGACCTGGAGCTGGTAGTGGCCGAACAACTGAGGCTACTGTGGCAGAATCTGAAGCATTGCTTGCCACCAATCCTCCTTAGGCATTTGATGTCTTCGAATCTTTATCAAAGTCTCATCGGCCTCTGTATATCTATAAAAGTTAGGAGGAGTTTCAAAAAGATGATTTACCTCATTTTCAATGAAGAACAGGCCTTCAAGTTTGTCATATAAGCTCTGTCCTGTAGGAGGCCCTGTTTGCTCAGACGTACTGCCAGATGCAGTGATCTGATTTTCAATGAAAGTTGCCATTCTGTTGGCAAATTGATCTCGGGAGATCAATCTTCCTACACCGCTTAGGAGGCTGGGCAGGCCCTTTGCTTGCAGCACTGCCATCTTGAGTTTATATTCCTCCACATCACCCTGTATCTCATAGCACTTCCTCTCCACTGTTTGTACATAATTCCTGAGAGTTAGTACCTTCTTGGCAGTGAGGACAACCTCTGTTCTGTTGGCAATGCCTACGGCTGCCAGTTCCTCCTTTTCCTGCTTGTTCAGGAAGTCTATCATTCTGTTGGCCTGTTCAGGTCTGTCTCCCAGTAATGTTTTGGCCTTATGAATTTCTACTTGTGCTTGGCCCATTAAGTCCATCTGCTCATGTATTGTTTTGATTGACCTCCATTGTTGGCTGATGGATTGGCCAATTTTGGCCCATAGAATCCTTTTTATGTCGGCCATGGCAGTCTCTAGATTCAGCTCTTTCTCTAAGGCCTTTATCTTGTCTTTTAGGGCCTTTATTTCTCTGCCCTGCTCTACTACAGTTACTTTTGATTTGTCATACTTGGCATCCAGTTCTGCCAATTTTTCCTTGGCCTTCTTTATTTCATTTGCCTGGAGCTCCATCTCCTTGATGGCCTTAGTCAATTCTTCTACACTGGTGCTGGCATGTGGAGCTGCTGTTGTTCCTGCTGCTTCTGTTGTGGGGGCCACTGCTGCCTCTGTAGTTGGTGCTGTTGTTGAAGTAGTTGGAGGAGCTTGGGATGTGGAATCTCCCTGTTTATCTTGTAATGCTCCTTCCAGCTCTTTCTCCAAATCCAGGACCTTCTGGTTTAGCCGCATTATCAGGTCCAGTTGGTCATCAACCTGCTTTTCCTTTTGTAGCTCTGCTGTTTGAGGATGATCTGTGGGCAGCAGCTTCACTCTCTTCTTTAATGCGTTTAGGTCATCTTCTTTCTTCTTTAGAAGGGCCTTTACACCCTTTGGATCACTAGGATCATGTCCTAGATCAATAATGATGTCCTCAAGTGATTTTATTCTATTGTCTTTGGCCAGGGAGGACATTCTCTCAAAATCCAACTGTGTGTTGGTATTTTTCAGGGACTCCTTTAGCTCATGGGCCATGGTTGCCCTCTCCACCAAGGTTGCATAAACCATCTGTTCAGCTTGCTTGTGGAGTTCAATTTGGTCCATGGGATGGATGTCTTTGGCTAGGACCTCCACCCTTGTCTTCACAAAATCTGCAGCTGACTTAGGCTGCGGCACTGTAGGCTTAAAGTGATTGAGGATTATTTTTTCCTCTTTAATGTCATACACAGACCTTAGCCTTTCTTGCTGGGCTAGTGTTGCATCTAGAAATTGTTTGTACACCTCTACCCTTAGCAAGTCATTCTGTGCCTTTATTTGTTTGAAAGAAGCCTTAGTGCTTTTAGGCTTCTTGCTCTGCTGAGAGGAGGAAGACACCTCCAAACCAAGTTGCAATCCTTGCTCCTGCTGAAAGGAGCTTGTACCTGTCTGTTGGCTGCCCTCCCTGTCTTTCCTTGCACTGTCCAAGACATCTTCAGTGATGTCTTCTACCTCTGGGGAGTCTACCCTTTTCCTTTTGGCTCCTGGTTGTTGGGAGGATCCACTGATAGGAGTGGACTCTTCTCTATCTCTTTTCATACCCCTTTCCTCATGTGCCGCGGTCTTTAAAATTGGAGCATTCAATGGCTCAGTTTGTGGAGGTGGAGTTTGCATTGCCGGAGCTGCTGGTAGCTCCATTTGTGGAGGGGCAGTCTGCTCTTGTTGCTGTTCTGGTTGCTGCCCTTGCTGCTGCTCATTTGAAGGGGCAGGCTTTTCTTTCACTGTTTCTTCTTCTGCACCCATTATTCCTTTGCCTTTGTCAGTACCTAGTGTTGCTGTAGAGGGTACCCGTGTAGTTGGTGCAGCTGTTGTGGCCGAGGTCCCTTCTCCTGCTGAATAAGGCCGTTTGAAAGGTACCTGCTGCACAGAGTCTAGGTCAATAGTTTTTTCAAGCTCCTTTACATTCTTTAGCATTGTCTCTTCTTCAGTTAGTTTTTCAACTATAGTACCCTGCTGCCATTCTTGCTGGTTGGCATATCTTTCAATGTGTGGGTATTGACAATGCCTATAACCTAGAAGCCTGTACTTGGTTCTTCTAGCAGTAATGAAGCCTTCAGGGTCATAAGGGACCCACCGAAAACTGTATGACAACTTGTATTTATCTTTGAGGATTAGGTCGGCATCTTCCCATCCTTCTTTCTTATTCATGATGAAGGGGCCCAACTGGTGTTTGAACTTGAGGTGGGCCTTCTTTTTGGAGCTGTGGAAGTGGGTGAGGTCGGACTGAATCAACTGCCTATAATACTCCAGGGCAAATATCCTCATAGGCACATATTTTGGGAGCCTGTATGGACAGAGCTCACAGCCATAGACTCTGATGACTGTATGATTCTCATATAGGTACCAATCACCTATTTTGTATTTTTTGGAAAGCTGCAGAGCTTTCTGTATCTCAGTTGATATTCTGGGAGGAGGGGACCTCATCAATAGGCAAGAGACTGGGTATACAAATTGGTCAACAAATTCACAATAGGAATAGGGTGAATTTGAGACTTTGTGATAGACAGAGGTCCAGAAGATAACAAATCTTCTTTCCCCTCTATAATCCAGCTTTTTGATGTAGCATGGAAAAGCCTCAAACTGATAGTACATGAAAAAGTGATAGATATAGGCCAAGTACTTGAAGACACCCTGTCTGTCCACTTTTCTCAACTGATCATGAATCTTGTTAGCTATGAACTTGGCAAAGTTATATTTGCGGGTAGGGGGTTGGCCTGGGCTGTAAGCAGCTAGCAATACCAACATTGTTTTATCCACATGCTCGCTGGTTCTGTATCCCAGCACATAAGTAATCATGTCCAGTAATAGTCTGCCTACTTCAGTAAAATAAACATCCAGATAAGGAGGTGGCCCTGTAGGCTGGCACTCAGGTCTCATGAATGTCCTGGTGACCTTTTGAATCTCCTCACTGGTCATCTTGGCACCAGTGTCCAACAGATAATTCATGGAAAATGGGAATAGCAACTCTGTCTGATCAAAATGGACCATTTTATTGATGGATTCAGGATTAATGTAAAAGAGGATCCTCCCAGATGGAGAGCTAATAGCTCTGTGCTGCACATCATAGTTTTCTGCACATAGGTGAATGATCTCAGGAAAGACATTGACAGAGGGGAGACAATAGTATGGTAGGTTTGACTCCCATATCCCATATGTATCATGACCATTCAGGTAGTCCTCTCTTAATTGCCTGAAGGTCTGCAGAAAGTCCCTGTTACCCACAAAGTCTTCAATGAGGTAGTCCTTGTCAGCAAAGGGCAAGGCCTCCAGGTCTTTATTTGGTGGATTTAATGGAGCTACACTGAGGGCTGAGGGTGCAGGGGTAGCCATTGTATAATCTGATTTTGAACAAGGTGAGTGCAATGGATTGCAAGGTTCCTCAGAGCTTAAGTGACAGACTCACTGTAGACAATGTTTGAAATGTTCTTCACAGTGGAAAAGGCAGGCTTGTTTCTGTAGTTTTTGGTAAATTCACAGGGAATGTGAATTGCTAGGGGTAAATTGCAGAGGATATGTGAGATTTACTTTGGTAAGAAGCTGCAGCTGATCTACACCCGACAAAAGGGAACAATGCCGGGCACCTCGAGGACAAATTTACAATTTTTTGTCCGCGAATTGTCTGTTTTAATGTTAAATTATGGTGCTGGGGCAATGCAGGTTACCTCAGCTCACCTTCAGGTAGCAGACAGAGTTTAATTTGGAATTTGACAAGTTCTTTAATGGTAATTTGCAGAGAAATGGTATGTATGGGCGAAATGGGAAAATTATGGTGAATACCTGGATAAAATCGCTTGACAAGCCTGCGGGCCGAACTGTGAAGGCTCAATGTAGCTGAGTTGATAAGCTTGGACGGTCGCAAATTCAAATTTGGAGGTTCGGGAACAATCTGGCGCAGAAGCAGCGACAAGAGCTCTATGTATTTCGCTCGAAAATGACATAAAACGGCTATTTCGGGCGTTTATAACGACAATTTTGGTAAAAACGGGTTATTGGCGCTTTTCTGCCGATGACGTCAGCATGACGTCATGGCGGGCCCGGGTACGGAAGGTGACGTGGGCGCTGAGGTGGAGGCCAGCGTGGCCGGACACGGTGGCGGGCGGATAAGGTGGCAGGGCTACGTGGAGGGCCACGCGGCGCGGGGGCGGGAGATGGTCCGACGTCATGGTGACGTGTAGGTGACGTAGGAGGGAAGGTGGTAACGGGGATGGTGGTAAGCGGTTTCCCCGCACCACCTTTGGGCAAAGGCGGTATCGGGGAGGGGGGCTCCGAACAACCCCGCCGCCTGCCACGCGTCCCATGTACGGGGCGGAAAACCACCGTTCCCCGGACGCTAAAGGACGGCAGATCCAAACCTGGAAATACCCGCCCACCGCTGGATGGGGGGTGGCAGACGATGGACGGCTGGCGGGCCTTCCGACAGATCGTGCATGTTGGGGGGGGGTCCCGCCAGCATATTAAAATATTCAGATTAATATTTTGGGCGGAGAACTTTAGGTTTAGGGCTTTTTGTGGGTTTTTTCGGGGCAAGGGTTAATCTGAGGGGGGAAGAAAGGTTAAAAAGTGGGTTTTAAGCAGAGGGAAGGGGTTTTTGCAGAATTCTTGAGCAGAGGTGAGGTGATGGCTTAGGGGGAGGTTATCACTCCAACCAGAGGTTGGAGCAATCCTATGACAGGGTTGACCATAGTCCCTGGTGGACTAATGTCTCCCTTAGACAAACTTATTTAGCTATAGTGCTAAAAAAGGGAGGATGCTTATACAATGCTTGGGATTTATACACCATGGTGTTATAATAGTAGGGGGAAGGGAAACATAAGGGATTTAGATAATAGGAGTTAGGGGTTAGTATGGATGGAAAAGGTGAATGAGGAGTGAAATCACTAAGTTTATGTGAAGATAACTTAGCTTAGGGAGTAGATCAAAATAAAAAGATTTTTAGACAAGAAATGTGGCTCTTAAAGAACCAAGAACCCACATAAGACCTTGAATTATTTTATGAAAGTAACTGGTGAAGGGATGTTAGTAATGAATGTGAAAGGGGAGAAAGGGAGTTAGACCTGCTCCTTTACTTTGCTGCAACATGATGGAGAAAAGGACCTTCTCTATCCACTGATATTTCTTTGAAACAGGTTACCAGACACTCAATTGAAAGGACTGACATTTCTGCAACCCCATCTGCTTACCCATCTACTTGCCTAGCATTTTTTGTTTCTTCATGGAGGGTGCACTAAGACTTGCAGACCCTTATTTGCCTTTTCTTTTCTCTTGGCTTTTTCTTTTGATTTTCTATCTAGAATTACCCTTATTGCTTCCAAGGTCCCAGATTAAGCAGTTGGGAACCTTAATTCTCTACCAAAGCTACTGGTCTGCCAAGATTAAACAGTTTGGACAGACTTCTTTCTCTATTCTACAACAAAAAATTGAAACATGGCATGATCCAGATTAGGCTGTTGGACCATCCACCAAAATTTAGTCAACATAAAGCTATATATACACATTGTTTTCTCATGGAAATATGGGATCTTTGTATCACCAAAGCAGAGCATATTTGGAACTTTCTTTGCCAATCATGAAATATGAAACCTATTGATATAGGTAGCTAACAACATGATTAGCCAATGCATCAGATAATGTGTTTAATCATCGTGGAATATGCTGATATGTAATGAAATCAAAATTCCTTTCTAACAATTTAACACGTAAATACAACCTTAAAATGTGACGGTCTCTGACGGAATATTGCCCATTGAGCTGATGGGCGACAAGTTGAGAGTCCAAGTTAACAACCAATGTATGAATATTGAGATTAATTGCCTCAGCTAATAATTCAATCACAGCACTATATTCAGCTACATTGTTTGTAGTATAGCCTAAACACACACCTTGAAGATCTATCAACTCACTGTGAGGATCGTAGATCACCCACGCCGCAGAAGACAAATTGCGAGTGCTGAGGCAGGCACCGTCAATGAAACCAGCATAAGGTGCACCAGACATCTGCACAAGAAGCAAAAAGACACAATAAGCGGAAATCACGCCTTCACACCAAGCGAAAAACATGAAAACACACACACACAACACACTTGCTGAAACACACGCATGTACAAATCGAAGTGCATGGAATCATGCATAGTACTTTTTCAAGTACAGCCCATTGCAGGGCTTATCGAGAGGATTACCTTCGTAGTCAACTAGCTCATATGCCCCCTTCTGCAAAAATTTCTTTACAATATAAGGGCCTAGCCACATGGGCTCGAGTTTGCCTGCCCCCAGCTTGTCATTTGCTTGGTCGTATAGCAGGACTAGATCTCCCTCAACAAAGGAACGAGGATGGATGGTATGGTCGAAGTGAGTTTTAACTCTCTTCTTTTGTGCTTCGATAGCTAGAGAGGCTAGGCGACAGGTCTCGTCCAGCTATTCTAGGTAAAGAAGACGTTCCTCTACCGGAGTAGTGTTGGGAAGCAACTCGACGACTAATTTTAACGAAGGGATTTCACATTCGATAGGAAGGGTAGCCTCCAGTCTGTAAACTAGTTGAAATGGAGTGAAACCGGTGGCATCCTTCACAGAGGTTCGGTAGGCCCACAAGGCGGGAAACAACATCAAATGCCAATTAGACTTATGCATGCCAACGGTACGTTGAAGCATCGTAACCAAAATCTTGTTAACAGATTCAACTTGGCCATTGGACTGAGGATATTATGGGGTTGAACTATCATGTCGTAAGCCTAGTTGCGTTGTTAGTTTGGTCATCATGTGATTACGGAAATGTTTCCCGTGATCCGTGACGATGGCCTGGGGAACTCCGAACCGTGTAATAACATGGTTAAACAAAAACTGCACTGCTGTGTGACCGTCTTCAGTTAATGTGGGCATCGCCTCGGCCCATTCTGTAAATTAATCGACAGAAACGATAATAAACCCATGCCCCCCGGCCAAGCGAGGGTTACAGGTCATATAATCAGTGCCCCATTTTGCAAAAGGGCCAACGGTGACAACAGGGTGCGCCAAATACATAGTATAATCGCGATGGTAATTCGGAGGTCGCAATAATGGAGCAGAAACAAGGAGACCCTTGAGACACTCAAAAGACTCTTGAGCGATAGCATCCCAATGAAAGGGGGTATCTCGCTTCAGTAACCGTGTAAAGCCTTTAGCCACTTCGGCATAGTTTTGAACAAATCGTCTTAGAAAATTTGCTTTGCCCTGCAAGCTCTGCAACTGCTGCAAAGAAGCAGGGGGAGGAAGATTCAGAATAGCTTCGACTTTGAGGGGATCCAAATGGATGCCCTCTCGGGAGACGATAAACCCGAGTAGTCGGCCTGATTCAACGCAGAAGACACATTTATGAGGATTGAGCCTGATGCGGTAGTGTCGACAGTGGAGAAAGATTTCACGAAGATGGGAAGGATGGTCCTGACGTTTGACTGAATGAGCTGGTAGATCATCCAGGTACGGTTGTACAATGTGACGGATGTCATGAAAAGCATAGGACATTGCACATTGGAAGGTAGCACCGGCGTTCTTCAAACCAAAAGGGAGCTTTTTGTAAGCAAAAGTGCCCCAAGGACAGATAAAGGAAGTCTTATGCTGATTTGCGAGCGCAATATTGATTTGGTTATACCCAGAAAAACCGTCCATAAATGAATAGATTTCGCTCCCTGCACATTCATCAATGAGCTGATTGATGAAGGGTGTGGGGAAGTTATCCTTAGGATAGGCCCGGTTGATGTCACGGTAATCAACACAGACTCGAATGGTACCCTGCTTTTTTTTCACAGGGACAATATTAGAAACCCAATCCGTAAGTGGAATGGGGTAAATGAAACTAGCCTTGAGAAGCTTTTTAACTTCTACTTTAATGGCTGCAGCCTTTCAGGGGTGCACGGGGTGTAGACGTTGACGAACAGGCTTAGCACCCATATACATAGGTATCTCATGCACCACTATGTTAGGGTCAATGCCGGGCATTTCTTCGTAGGACCAAGCGAAGACATCATGAAATTTGTGAAAAAGATCGGTGTAGAGCTGCATTTCCTCTGGAGTACAAGTGACTCCAATGTGAATATGCTCGATAATCCCTGGCTTCGCGGAGATGTCGATGGCTTGGGTCTGCGTAATTTTTCCCATATTGCCTTCAGAGGACACTTGATAAACTTGAATAGGTGTTTGAAGGGGCTGAAATGGGATACAAGAAGCAAACCGTTCGAGACAGGCAATCATTTCCTGATGGGCAGGGAGAAACGAGGAACGGTGGTGATGATGAGACCAAGGAGGTTCCTCGAGAGACATGGTCTCGATAATGGCTTCATCGGAAGGAAATATTTCCTTTAACGGGTCCGAAGTAGCGTCATCTCCAAGCCCAGGGGAATGAACGTACGAGTCGGGAACGCTGCTCAGAGGAGGAGGCTCGGGAGGGGGAGCCGATGCAGCAGCGATTTCAACGTAGTTGAGCTCAGCAGGACTCAACGGCATCATATCGCCCCAAGATTCTATTTGATTAGCGGGAGGGAGGACCCATGGATCAGAGCGCACGGAAATCATATTAATAGGAGTGAGATTAGGAGGTGGGAGGGAAAAGACACCCATCAGGGTGGGATCTTTAAAGAGTCCGGCTCCCACACTCTCACATGATTTGGAGGTATGCTCCATGAAAGGCACGTTGCCTTCGAAAGAGGAGGCAAAGAAGGAGAGTTGGTCCACGGTGACAATCTTCCCCTGATGAGGGAAACGAATGACATGGGAAAGAGAGGAAGCCATGGCTTGCATGGCGTATGTCCAGCTATGTCCGAGGAGGAGGTTGTAGGTAAGATTAGCATCGACAACTTCGACCTCCACTTCGACTGTCTTCCCTTCCAAAGAGATGGGCAATCATTGGAGGATACCATAAGGACGAGACTCTCTTCCGTCAAAGGCTTCCAATGTTGTAGGAGACTGGCTCAGTGTCGGAGAACCAATAGCTTTCCAACAGGCAACAGACATGATGCAAGTCGAAGCACCTTCATCAATGACTGTACGATGAATCATTTTAGTGTTGATGATGACCTGTATGAGGAAAGCGATTTGGTGAGGCAGTCTTGGCGTATGGCCTTCGAGGTCAAAAGAAATTAGATCCGAGTCAGCCGGGTCTATGCCACCGATGGCCGATAGCAAGGACTTCCTCTGGGAGGGGCAGCTCTGGAGCACTTCTAAGGCGGACATAGCAGACGGAGCCTGAGCTAAGTCCTCAACGATGCTGTAGTGCTGGGCAGCACGAGCATTAGGGTTGTAAGAAGACTTCCGGAGTACACCTTTTGGAGGGGGTCAGATGGGCGTCTCAGTGCTAGGTCTCTCGATGTGGAGTGGACCAGAACTGGACGGAGGAGCGCTGGAGGGGACCTCAGGCTCTTTCCCGGCATGTGACGGATATTCTTTTGCCTGAGTAGTGATGTGGACGGGAATCGTCCCAGCCATAAATACTTGAGAGCCAAATGAAGAAGAGGGTTGTGATGGATCTGCCACCATTTGAGTTTGCTGTGAGGGGAAAGGTTCTTTAAGCACAGCAGGAGTCCTGGGAGCACCTTTCAACAATCGACTAACTTCGGACTGCCTGGGGCAGTCTTTAGTATAGTGATCCTCGTCACAGATAAGACAAGGATACTTAGGTTTACGTTTGGCTCCTTCCTCGGGTGGAGGTTTAGGGGAGTCCTGTCTGGGTTGCTCAGATTTATTCTTAGCTTTCCCTTTCTTCTTTCCCTTCGAGGATCTATCCGCCATGGTGGACTGGACGGTGTTAACCTCGGAAGTGTTTCCAGGATTAGATTGACCCTGAGAAGTCTTTTCGTTAGGAGTATTCAATTTTTGCTTCCCAGGGTTCGCGGATGATTTCTTTGAAGATGCATTCACAGAGCCAATAACACCGTCAACAGATGGCTTTGGCTGAGCTTTGGATATTCCGGGTCTCGGGGCATCTGGCAAATAATCATATAAGGTACCCGACTAAGAATAAACTAAGTTAAGGTACTGAGCATGCACGATAGCTTGCTCTTCAGTTACACAAGCTCCCATAGCAATGTCTCGCATGATTGCAGGGACAAAGGAGGTTGTAAGCCAATCGGTCAGGAGCTAATCAGGAATCCAGAGCTTGATCAAACGACGACACCGTCTCCATTCATGTATATGATTGGATATATGCGTGGTCGTGTCCTGTTTGAGAGACGTAAGGAGATGTGTCCCTGTCTCATACCGAATGGGCAACTGAAAGTGAGTTAGAAATGCCATTGCCAACGAGTTGAAATCTTGAAAGGATCTGCGATTCAACTCAATGTACCACTTAGCAGCCGAGCCGGTGAGGGTCCTCTGGAAAAGGCAGAGCCGGATGGAATCATCAAGCCACGAGTTTGACGAGCACCAAAGGTGATAGGTCATGACATGGGCATGAGGGTCCTCTCCAGCTTTGCCATTGAATTTTGGGCAATCACCGGGTATCTTGGTTGGAACTGGTGGCAAATATGGATTACGAAGAATGGGATCATTAGTCAATTTGGACACATCCGGCAGTTCCAATGTTGCTAAGAAAGGTAACTGAGGATTGAAGGACATCTGTGGCCGTGGATAAGAGGTAGTACCAGAGTTCCAACTAGGTGGCGGTTGCCCCCATGGACTTTGTCCGGACGGGCTCGGCCCATAAGGGTTCTGTCCATAGGGATTCTGTCCATAGGGGTTCTGTCCATAAATGGACGGTTGACTCTAGATCTGCCCCCCAGCACCCCATGGATTAGCAACTTGACCTGCAGGAGCAACATACTTTTGCTGATAATTCTGATAAAAGGTGACCTGCATTTGTTGATAATTTTGATACGGGGCTAACTGAGTTTGCCCCTGGGGTTGCTGGTAACCATACGGTTGCTGAGCTCCATACTGAGCCTGGTGACCAGGCCGCTCTTGGTAAGAAGGTTGGGATTGCAACCCACCTTGTATCTGAAGACCAGTTTGAGTCTGGGGCCCAGAAGGATGTCCTTGAACAGGCTGAGCTTGGACCATCTGGCCGGAAGGTTGTCCTGGTTGGGTTTGGGATGGACCCGTTTGCCCAGAAGGATGAGCTTGTTGGGTATTAGGTTGTCCTTGTGCAACCGAGGGTTGTCCTTGCGGAACAGATGGCTGAGCTGGCTAGATGGCCGGTTGACCCTGAGGTTGACCAACTTGTCCAGAAGGATGACTAGGCTGGGCAGTGGGTTGCCCTTGCTATACGTAAGGCTGACCGCCTTGGCGAGAAGGATACCCCTGCTGGATTCTAGGTAGTCCTTGTTGCATATAAGGTTGTCCTGCTTGTCCAGAGGGATAACCTTGCTGGACACCAAGTTGACCTTGTGGGATGTAAGGTTGTCCTGGTTGTCCAGACGGGTAACCTTGCTAGGTACCAGGCTGCCCCGGAATATTAGAAGGTTGAGTAAGATAAGTGAAAGATGGACCACCAGGGACCGAAGGTTGTCCCTGATAGGGTTGTCCTTGTGGGCCCCCAGGTTGTCCTGGGTAAGATTGGCCGTAATATTACTGCCCTTGGGGGTTTGCACGTAAGACGGCTAGCCTTGGTTAGGCGGTCCCTGAAGTTGTGCAGGCATTGTTTGGCCCCCATGGTAAGTGGTGGCGCCCCAAGCAACGGATAATGGTACCGCAACCTCAACAACAGGTTGAGTAGGAAAGGGTCTAGAAAGATAAAGGAATTGACCAGTAGAATTGTAGTAATAAAACAGACCTTGTGCGTTCAGATCCTAGATAGCTTGCATATATTGATCATATGGCCCCCCTCTTGGAACGGGACCAGAAGAGGGTGGTGCACTTTGTGCAGGATGAACAACTTTGGGTGTATGTGCCAGCTGGCCACTACTCACTTGGCCGTGAGGCAGACCAGCACCAGTAATCACAGCCGAAGATGTCGTGACGGCACTAACAACCGTTGCTGAATGTGCTACACAAATAGTCGGAACAGTTGGAACTAAAGTGACGGGTGTACTGTGAACTTGTGAAACAAAATATCCCGTAGTGGGAGTGATGTGGAGGTCCCACATGGTACTGGAAGTAGGGATCCTAGTACCCGCATTATCCCTCAAGGACTTATAGCGTGAGGGTACCGGAGATGTAGCCGGGATAGGAGTTCCGATACTCGACAAAACAGGTGTCTCACTCACTCTAGGAGATGTATCATCCATGTCATAGGTAGACATTGGGGTCGAAACACCAGGAGGGGTAAAAGGAATATCGTCTTCAGGCTCCCAAATGGGGTTCTAATGAATTTTGTAATCCTCGTCGTCTGGAGCACGAGAGTTAATCGGTTGGATACTTGGGATAACAGGGAGAGTATCACTCACAACCGGTACCTCAGGAGCAATAGAAGACGGAGACCCTTGATCACTTGGAATGGGAGACGGGATCAATGATTCAACCAGGATGACAAAATTCAAAACGAAACCTAGGGAAACTAATGAGAAAGGACCCTACTCAAACTAACACACACAAGATCTAACCAGGTAATGTTAATCACGGTCGAATAAATTTTAAGATGCAAGGACACAGCTTGACCTTTTCATTTTTTAAGAGTCGAGGAAAGGACAAAAATATGACTCTAGTCTCCTTCGAATGTTTAATGAGCCCAAAGTGACAAATGCTTAGATGAGCCTTTTCTTTTAAGGAGTCTGAAAAGGATCAAAAGTGACTACTCTGGAGAGCTAGGCAGAAAGGTTTACCAAACAAATCCGTAAAACTGCATATACACCTTGGCAGTCATATGAAAACCAAGGACTTCCCGTACGGCAGTCAATCTTCCCGAATGTTGTGTTCGGTGCGTTACGGCTTATAAGGCGGCAGACACGGCTTCCTATGGATAAAGGATGATAACCTAGTGGGGTCTCCCCATATACTTGACGGTACGTGGGAGCTCAAGTCCATGCTAGACCACTTGTTGCATCACGGAAGGAGGAATCACCCAACCTTAAGTGAAACAAAAGTGACTAGGTTTAACGACGCTAGAGCACGTCTCTAGACTAGACCTCTAAATAGTGAGCGTTATGTTCCAATGCGTTTTTAAGTTCATTCTGTTCATTTTAAGGTTGATCTTGTATTAGGTTTCAGTTTTTAGGCCTTACCGTATGAAATCTCTCAAAATTGCCTAAATGCAAACTATATGGCAAAACATGTCATTCCATTCGATGAATGCTAATTATGAGAGGGTTAGAGGGCTTTCACACAAACGAAATGATCACAAAACAACAAACAGCTTCCCTAATGCAGCTAATGGAAATTCACAAACTTTTTTTTGAGATCACTAATCATTAATCAAAATGAAAAGCTTCTAGTTCTCATTAACTAATACAAAGCAAAAGAGATTTTTCTTTTTGTTGATGGCAAAGTGCATTAAACAAACTTTTGAGAAATAGTAACAAACAAATGTGAAAAGAACCGGTTGACCCCAAACAACTGTGATCCGTGTCCGGGTAGTGAGAAGAAATCGAAACAATGTGAAGACTGGTTCAATAACAATCACTTAAACAACCTAGCAAAAGCAAGCAAAGAGGAAGGTTTCACCAAACCAAAAGCAAGCAGTAAACGAACCTTTGCAAACGAGTAACCAAGCAAAGCTGATCCAACAAACTTGGAATGATAAAACTAGGTCACAAGACAAAAAGCAAGATTCGCTCAACAAGACTCACAAGAAAGTGCTTCAATCTTCAGACAATGAAAATCAAGTCATAAACCAAGTGAAAACAGCAGGGGATAGCAAGACCAACAGGCTCAGGAGGCAGAATTGAAGAAATTCAATTCTACAGGAATCAGCGCGGGTGGTACACAACAACAATGCGCTGATCAGAAACTACACGTAGCAACAATGCGATGTCAGCGCGAAAGTACACGCCTTACCCGCGATGGTCTAATTTACAGAACCGTTGCGACTGTTTGGTGTATTAACACGATGATCAGGAAGTCACAGAAAGGGCTGCGCGATGACAGCGCGACTATTTATTATAAATCGCGATGATGCTCAAAAACGGCCACAATCAAGCCAAAAACTCCCAAACCAAGGCAATCAGTCTTTAAACAAACAAGGCACCTCCCAGACCGAACCAGGAAACCAAAAAACAGAGAACTAATCCCCAAACTTTGAAAAGAGAGCAAAAATCAAACTCAAGGAAAAAATGAACAAAAAGGACAAAAGCCAGCTCCAAGCTGTTCAGTTCGTAAACCAAACCAGAGATTGACTGAAGTGGCGTTGATCTACTTCGCTAATGCAGAGCAATAGCGTTTCAAAGGCTATCTGGCCATGCTTCAGGCTCCGTCTAAAGTTTACAAATCAAACAACAAGGTAAACTCCACAGCGGAGTCGCCAAATTAATGTGGAGGTAAATCCCCTCTGTGGACAGAGGCGATCCCTACTAGTCCAAATAGGGTCTAGCAACAATCAAACAACGCTAACACGCAGGTTCCTAATTGCAAATGAAAGACCAATGATGAAGGTCTACCTGGATTCCAACACTAGTACTTGTAGAAGAGTTGATGCTCCCGTTCCTTTGCCCCGGCTGGTCACAATCCTCATGTACACACACCTGCACATGCAAAGAACGATACAAACACAAGCATAAAATCCAGTAGATGCAACTATATATCAGTCAGAAAAGATATAACTCAAATACCATCATAAAGACAATAAGAGTGGAACCATAATGATAGTCATTTATTATTGATAAACAAAGAAGAATACAACCATAGTTCTGACGTCAAATCCTTCTCAAGAGGGTCCAGCCAGCAAGTGCCTCAAGCATTCACCCTTGATGGTAGATCTCCCAAGACAAAACTCTCTCTCACACAAGTTTACACAAGAAAGAAACACTTCACATCCCTCCTTAAGCTCTCTAGCAATCCCACACTTGTCACACCAACTACCTATCAAGTTCACACACTATCAACAACACTCCAAACACTATGAATTCCAAAACTAGTAGCTCATGGCAATGGTGGAGGCTTAAATAGGAGAAGGAGTCTCCATGGATAGTGGGAGGATGAGCTTCTCTCCAAGGAAGGTGGCTCAAATGACAAAACAGACATGCTAGAGAAGGGAGGGCGACATTTACAAGGCCAACAACCAGGTCTGGAGTCATCTGGAAGGCCGGCTGTTAGAACAAACTCGCCCAGACTGGATCATCGCGGGTGCATAACTGCACTGTAGTGCTGACATCGCTGCTGAATAACGAAGAAAGTCATATTAGCGCGATCAGATATAAGCGACAGACGCGTTGCCTCATGAAATTCGACTAGCACGGGAATCACGTGTACTTCCGCACTGGCAGCGCATTCGGTCTGTTTTGGAGCGCTCATCAGCGCGTTTATTTTTACAACAGTCGCGATGATAGCAAAACTTTGGCAAAGTGGGTCATTTGGCAACATTAGAGAGCATGAGCATGATTAATTTGGTCTCATGACACAGTAGGAAGACTGACAGGAAGACAATGACAAATTACCGTGTAACACCCCTGATCCACTCTCAAGTGATTAATCTTTGCTGGAGATATTTGTCGTGATACCAATTGTTAGGAAAACTATTGAGGGTGGGGGGGAATCAATATTTTTTAATTCACTTTAACTTTCAATTTCACATTCATAATTTTGTACACTACTATTATTTAGATAACCCATGTGTGTATGCGTCTTCAGTCAATTAAAACTATGAATATCCAGATTACTAATTTTTCATAATTTCAATAAGATGTTTATCTTTAATCCTTGGATCAATATTTCATTGCCCATTAATTAAGAAGTAACCATTATAATTAAGAGAAAAATAAAACATAATCAACACATGAATACATAAGGATACCAAGATTTCAGGTGGAAACAGAATGTGGGAGAAAACCACATTTATTGTCGTCTATGTCTTCTTCTCTTATTATAAAGAAAACTCATTACATCATAGTCTTGTACTGGCGCAGACTCTTTCCAACACATAGGAACCCACCAACACGAGGCTACAACCTCCACTCATTCTCCAACACCAACTAGAAGGGATCTACAACCCCCTAATCGTGTTTACCATCTCCTTCGAGAAGGGAGATCCTACCCCCTCACTGATGGCTACAACCATCAGTACCTTGTGGACCACATTTCATAATTTTCATACTGGATCCACCTGTTAATCCACCATCACAAAACATGGAGACCACCTTTCATCAAATTTTCACACTGGACCCACACCAACAATAAGACAAATTAATATACCAAACTAAATCATATAATTTGAATATAATCACTAAATCACCAATAAATTAAATCATTAAAGAAACTGAATTACTGAATACTAGACCAATCCCAAATTATCAATCAACCAATAACTTATCAACTCAAGACCAATCAACCAATCAAGATAATACTCAATCATTCACTAATTAATGAAACTGTTAGATACCCCATAGTGATCACAAAAACAATGTACAATCATTGCAAACCATGATCAAATTGACTTCAGAATATTTACGTGACTATTCTAAAGTAAACCCGCGTATATACACACTTCCTCTGCATAAAAATTGCATACATATCTATTGACGGTGTTGGACCTACCAACATTCAGGGGATATCCTCTATATGAAGTCCCAATTAGACCTCACACCGTTTGGTGTAGGAGTCCCATCGGGTATAAAGGCTTAGTTGCAGAATCCTTAAAGATTTTCCTTGGATCTAACTGTTAGAAAGAGAGAGGGAGACAATGGTTCCTTCGAAAAGAAAGAAGGTGTGCCTTGTCAGTGTTCAGTTGCAAATGTGTCAAAGTTATTCAACTGTAGAGACGGGAGGAAGGAAAGTGAGCCTCTAAGAGAGAGGTAGTAGAACCACCCAAGAAGAGACACACATGAACTAGAAGGATCCATCTAACATGCAACAAAATAGTTCATGAGAATGCGATGGTCATTACAACCAATGAATGAAAATGTTTGTCTAATATCCTACAGAATAGTCCATAATGATGGGACATCAATGACAACCATTACAACACATTCTCAATAATATAAGCACTAAAACAACCGAAATATTTCAATTATCTTAGCACATGTGAAAGCAAACATGAAGTACAAACATCCACAGAATAGTCTTACAAACATTCATAATACATGCATGAAGAACGTGCTGGCCTTGAAGGCTTTTATTATTAAGTAAAATTTCTAAGACACATGTATACAATGAACATCACTAGCTCTAGTAGTCGAGCATTGGAGCCACTCCTTGCTCCCCAAAAGAACTATCTTATCTCTCTAATTATTTGCGGGAGGAACCAAGGCGAAAATTCCTTTGCTCATACAATGAGGGAGTATATATAACCAAGGGGTAATGCTTACCCTTCCTTGTGACTCTTTGACTACCCTCATGACTGTTTGACTTCCTATGAATTTTGAACTTTACAAAACTCTTCATATTGCACATATGTCCTTTGGACTTTCACTTTACAATACATTTCTAAAACATATGTTACAGCATTGGCCACAAGGTGTGGCATTTGAATACTCATGGAATGACATGGCATGACATGACACTGCTGACATGGATTGCTTGATGATGTGGCAATGTCAAGCCACTGCTATTGCTGAGTGCTAAGTGTATGCTTGATAATTCTCTTCATTTCACCTCTGTATGAATTGGTGATAAGGAATATTCAATGATATTATGTATTGAGTTGCAATCACAAACTAATGTCCCTTTTCTTTTCTTGATTGATCCATTTGTGTGTTCAACTACAAGTGCATCTTTCGACATGATTCCCTCCTTCATCTCCTTCTTCATCATCTTTCCATGGTATGATAGAGTACTTGCATCTGCAATTCACTCATGACGAGACAACATCAGTTTGAAAACCCCCTAGTCTAAGATAGTGCAATTTGATCCATTAACTGAGCCAAAACCAAGTGATAGGCCAGGAGAGAGGGCTCAATAACTGTGTAGCTACACAGTTAAAAAAGCCATGGGTGAGGCTTGATCCCTGAGACTGTGTAGTGCACAATTCAGGCAGGACTAAGGGAAAAAACTACATAGTTCTGAGAGCCAGTGGGACAAGATGAGGGGATGGGCATTGAGAGGAGATACTGTGCAGTTCTGGGAGACAAGGGAGGCTGGGCTACTGTGCAAATGAAAAGTTCATAGGCTCAGGGAATGAGCTTAAGGCTTACGATTTCACAGTGCGTAGTGAAGGCCAGGCTGTGAGGAAGGATTGTGCAATTCTAGAGGTCAAGGCCAGAGCTTGAGCACAAAAAATGCGCAGTGAAACAATCATGGGAGGCAAGAACTACATAGTGTGCAGTTTAGGGAGGCTGGCTGAAGCAAAGTTTCTTAGTTGGGAGGCTTTCTCAGAAATGACTATGTGTAAGACTGGTGAAACTGATGAAAATAGTGACAAGACTGTCGCACGGAATCAGTCAAAGGTGCGGACACAACTGACCTTCCTAGAAGTCTAAACTTTCTAGCGACAAACAAGACAAAATGGAGTGATCTTTCTCTAAATATACCTTTTAAAACATGAAAACTACAAGTGTTTAGGCTTACCTTATTCCAAAACGCTGTTGTTGTAGTCCGTCCTTCCCGATCCGGATGAGCTCCTCCTTCACATCAATTCTTGCAACCACAAACAATCAAACAATTACCAAGCACTTGCATTTCATATAATAAAACATATATTCAACATGCAGACCAAGGAACACATGAAATAACTCATTAACACAAGCTATTGAGAAAAATAAACCAGTTTGTATTAATAACGAAACAAAGAAACTCTTACAACCTGGCCTTGGTGTTGAGCAAGTTCCTCCTAGGGTCCATCAAGGGTTTTCCTCTACTTTGACAAAGCTCACCCACTTCCAAGTAGAATCAAGCAAAGACAATCTCTCCTCACAAGGTTCTAAATGGGAGTCCTAATTCCTGCAGCATTTACCCAAAGAAAATGTATAGCTTCAACCTCTTCTCCCTCTGGCTCAATGCCTTTATTTATAGTGCTGTAAAGAGGTTATTCAGGTCCACCATCAATGGGAGAATCCCGCTCTTTGGGTGGGATAGCTCCCTTATTGATGGGATAAGTTCCTCCTTAATAGGGATACATGAACCAACTGGAGGTGCATCCATTTCATCAAACCGACCTCTAGAAAGTTCTAGAAGTAACCACAAGTAACTTTTTTAAGATGAAACTTGCGCATTTTGCCTTTTACAGAAGGACGCACCTGTCCCTTAACATACAGAGCGTCCAAGGACGCAGCCTTTGTGAACATTGTGAGCGTCCCCGCAGGTAAGGCTTGAGAGAACCTGCGTCCCCAGAGATAAACACATTTTTTACAAGACTTTCTCTCTTCTTTGAGTTTGAGATGGATAGCAGAGGCATAAGACTTGCCTAAGAGGGTAGCATGACTGTTGATTGAGCCATACTAACTGTAAATAGTCATGGTGACATTTTTTAGTGTAACAGATTGCCCCCTAAAGTGCGAAGCCTGGAATAGGTTAGGGTTTTGTAATTCTAGGAAGGGTGAAGCGCTTTATCATTTCAAGGATTGTCTTGTGGATGACCTGGTTGGAACCTGCAATTTTCAACACAAAATACATGTATAAGATTATATCATCACTGAGGTAGGCATTCCCATACTCAGATTCAAAACTTTAACTAATGGACTAACTACTCTGATACTAGGGAATGATCTTGCAGTACATCATTTTTATAGACTTTTGTAGACACAGTATGGACGCACCATTGTTTATGATTAGTCTACATAGATAATGAATACAAAAATCCTCGCTCCTGGATGGTAGAAACTAGATCCAGGGTCTTCACTTCTACTTCCCGAATTGGTACGATTCTAGCCATGTGATTAAATGATTTGATGTCGAACATGTTAGAAAACACTTGATTACCAGTCGATGAGTAAACTGTTAACAAGCGTGAGAGAGACCACCAGTAATGTCAATGGTTCTCAAAGTACCAAGCACAACCCGTGAAATGTGAATAGATGTTTTGATGTCGAACACTTCACGGAATCCTTTTGATCGAAAGTCAATGATGTAAACTGACGTCAAAGGCGAGAAACCTGCATTGATGCATGCAGACTTCAAGTACTGTCGATTCCTAAGTCATGTTTCTAGATAATGTGTTGATGTCGATAGAAAGCGACCCGTTGCAGGCAAGCCCGCAACACGAAATCATTGTTCAAGTTGAAGAAATGTTGCTGTAAGGACTGACTCAGGGATGGTCAAATGGAGACAAGTATTTTGCAGCTGAAAGTTTTGCTTGCAGACCTCTTGAACACATAACGACACGACAGATGGCTTGGTGACGAATAACTCAAAGTTAATCCCCGGAACCCAGTTAAAGACTTTCAAAGTGGTTTGATCAACTGTGAGGTAAAAGATTTCCCAACCCAGGTGAATGAAAAGTGTCGTGTTCAAGAGTGGTAATAAAGTTTCTTTTGAGACAAAAGGTAACAAACAGGTTCATTCTTCTCTCTTTTCCCCCACCATTTCTGGCAAGTACCTCTTTATTTTTAACAAGCTTGAGGAGGATAACATATGCTTGATTATAAGCTCATCCTTCGGACGAGTCCAACCTAGTTTAAATTCGAACCCTAGGAAGGAGTGGTTCGTTCCTGTTTGTAATTGAACAAGTCCTCTACTGTAAAAGTTTAACGAGCCCAGTATAGGAGAAACTCAGCGTTTTTCAATTTTAGAGAGTCTGAAAAAACTAAAGGAGACTCCACGTTGAACTTTTTCGTACATTTGTGTCCCTCAAGCCCGAAAAAGTATAAAATAATACCTGGGGGAACCGCTTGATCTTGCGACCAAGGAGTACTTTCATAATAGTGTCGTTGACCTGGAAAGTAAAAAGCGATCAAGGACACGTCGTTTTATTTCCTTATCGAGTTTGAAACGACAAAAACCCCGCAATCTTTTCCTGATTTTGCGGTCAGAAAAGAGCTAAAAGGGGACCGTCTTTTAATTCCGTTTTAACGAGTGTAAAAGAAACGCTCGGCGATCTTTTCATGTTTTAGGAGTCAGAAAAGGGCTTAAAAGATGACTCTGTTGTTTCACTTTTTCATAAGTTTTAACGAGTTCGAAAAAGTATAAAATAATACTCATGGTTTTCACTTTTTCGTAAGTTTTAACGAGTTCGAAAAAATGACAAAAATGTACTCATATGGCCAACTTTCAATTTAATTTACGAGCAGGAAAAGACGGAAAGAACTCGGCATTTTCATTTATTTTACGAGAATGAAAAATAGCAAAATGATCTCGGGATTTTCATGAGTTTAACGAGTCTTGAAAATAACTGAAATTGACTCGAGCTAGGTTTCATTTTTACAAAAGCTTGAAACAGAGTAAAACTATGCTTCATAGTAGTTTCATTTTTTCACAAGCTTGAAACAGAGAGAAAACTGTGCTTGATGCCCCCTAAGCATAACTGCTAGAGCGCATGCCCCCCAGCTTCATTTCATTCAACTAAGGTGGATGAAATGAAGGTTCAAGTACGAGATCAGTTGAAAGACTTGACCTAAAACTGTAAGAAAATTATGCAAAAAACTGAAATAACTAACCTAAATACTTAACATCTATAAGATCTAGTCAATCTCTCGACTCAAGTAGAGGAGGATTTGTTTCATTTTTTAACGAGCTTGACACAGGAAAAGAACTATGCTCGGATTCGGTTTCATGTTTACGCAAGCTTGAAACGAAAAACTATGCTTGTTATAAGTTCGCATGCCCCCAGCATAACGACGCAAATCAAGGTACATGCCCCCCAAGCTTCATTGCATTCAATGAGGTCGATGGAATGAAGCTGTACGTTCAAGATCTTGGAAAGACTTGTGGGAGGTGTTTCATTTTTTAGTGAGGTTGACACAGGAAACGAACTATCCTCAAAATCCTTGTTTCATTTTTTAAACGAGCTTGACACAAGATAAGGAACTATGCTCATAACTACTCTACAATCTACCTAACAAAAACTTTACTCTAAAAACCTTGATTCATTTTTTAACGAGCTTGACACAAGACAAGGAACTATGCTCTAAAATCCTTGATTCATTTTTTAATGAGCTTGACACAAGACAAGGAACTATGCTCATGACTACTATCTAGAATCTACCTACTTAACCTACCCTTGTTTCATTTTTTAACGAGCTTGACACAAGACAAGGAACTATGCTCAAAAAGTTCGCATGCCCCCAGCATAATGATGCAAAGTGAGGTACATGCCCCCCAGGCTTCCTTGCATTCAACCGGCTGGATGAAATGAAGGTTTACTTTCAATATTTAACTTGAAAAGGGAGTTGTTTCATTTTTAAGGAGGTTGACACATGAAAAGAACTATCCTCATACCTGATTCATTTTTTAACAAGGTTGACTCAGTAACAGGAACTGTCCTCATAGCTGATTCATTTTTTAACGAGGTTGACTCAGTGACAGGAACTGTCCTCAAAATCCTACTTGCTACAATCTATCTACATATCCTAAGATCTACCTGATTCATTTTTTAATGAGGTTGACTCAGTAAAAGAACTATCCTCATGCTAGCCTATTTCATTTTTTAACGAGGTTGATACAGGAAAAGACTATCCTCGCCCACACTGATTCATTTTTTAACGAGGTCGACACAGTAAAAGGAACTTTCCTCGTATACATCCAGTTTCATTTTTTAATGAGGTTGAGACGGGAACAAACTATCCTCACAACTCCTTGTTTCATTTTTTAATGAGCTTGACACAAGACAAGGAACTATGCTCATGGCTTCCAGTTTCATTTTTTAATGAGGTTGAGACTAGAAGAAACTATCCTCACTACAACCTATTTCATTTTTTCAACGAGGTTGATACAGGAAAAAACTATTCTCGTGACAGCCTATTTCATTTTTTAACGAGGTTGATACAGGAAAAAACTATCCTCGTTCTCACTGATTCATTTTTTAACGAGGTTGACACAGTAAAAGGAACTGTCCCCGCACACACTTACTTTCTACAATCTACCTACATGTCCTAAAACCTACCTGATTCATTTTTTAATGAGGTTGACTCAGTAAAAGAACTATCCTCATCAACTGATTCATTTTTTAACGAGGTTGACACAGTAAAAGGAACTTTCCTCGGACACACTGAGCATGGCTTCTAACTGGAAGAAAGACATGTCAATGGACACACCTTGATCATGGCTTCCAAGAGATCTTCATCAGAAGGAAGAACAGCTCTTTGGAAGGAACACATGTCAAGGGACTCAAAAGGGATAAGAACATCGTGTTCAAGTAATCCCATAGAGTTTTCCATGTCAATTACCGGATTTAAATCAACAGTGAGAGGCTCACTTACATTGGTAACTGAAAACATGGGATCAGTTGCCACATAATTAACCCGTGGCAGGGTAGATACCACTTTAGAATCAGGAACAGTTAGGGGTGTCATATTATTGGTAGTTGAAACAAGACTAGGGAACGAAAGCTGGTCTACAGTCACAATACTGCCATTGTGAGGGAAAGACATCACGCGAAAGAGTGTCGATACGACAGCTTTCCTTGCATAAACATAGTCCCGCCCAAGGAGTAAATTGAAATCCAAGGGACCTCGAACTACCATAAGATCAATACAGACAGTTTTACCTTCCAAGGTAATAGAAAACTTAGGAAGGATCCCTAAAGGTTCACTAATTGTTCTGTTAAAAGCTTTCAGATTCTGCGTAATAGGCGCAAGCTGAGGGGAACCCAAAGCTTTCCAAACAGCTGAGGATAAAATACTAACAGAAGCACCTTCATCTACCTGAGTACGATGTATGTCCCTACCACCAGCCTTGACAATGATTTGGAAAGGGATGGAGGAAGGAAGACGAGGTTCTGTCAGTCTATTCCAATCAAAGGAAAAGACCTCAGTACTTCGAGGGGGTTCTGTAGAAATAGGTGAAATGCCCCCCGGCATAGAAGAATCTGATGTAACAAGAAGAACCTGAGCGGTATGAAGTTCACTTTCTAAATGGAAAGTGGGATCGACCGAATGTGAAATTGAATCAACCACTTGATCAACTAATGGATCATCAACCTGAGTGACATGAGTTTCACTCTCCAATGGAAGAGTGTGATTGACTATTCTTGAATTTAGATCAATCACTCCGTCAGTTGACGACAGGTTGGGAGAAAGTTTACGGTAACCAGTTGGAAATTCTTGCTGTGGAACAGTAAGTTTTTCCAACAATGTTAAGGCTTCATCCATGTGAGGGCAAATGTGAGTTTGATGACTCCCTTTGCATAACTTACAAGGAAACCTAACTTTACCCTTTTTCCCAGGAACCTGACTATCACTGGTTGATGGATCAACGGAAAGTTGATGAGATTTTTCTGACCATACTTCCAAGACCTTTGGAATACCAGGACAATTGACAAGGAAGTGGTCACCCTTAGAAAGCCTGCAAGGGTATTTGGGTTTACGATGCATGTCGGAATTTTCCTCAACACAACTAACACTTACAGCCATGGTTGGTTGGTTGACTTCTTTCTTATCTTGCTTCTTCTTCTTCTTCTTCTTCTTCCCTTTCTTCTTCTTCTTAGCCTCCTAGTTACTAGCATCAAGGCTTTTACCAGGCGAAGAGGAAGAAATGGAGGAAGAAAAATTAGGCGAAGAAGGTAAAGGGTCAACAGAAGGTTGGTGATGTTGAGATGGGGAACTCTGTTGAGGTGAAGCATCCGGTTGAGATGGAACAATTGGAGTATTTTGGGCCAATGAAGTTGAAAATAACCATATCGGTAAACCTATTGTAAATCTAGGTAATGACAAAGTAGCCATATAAGGAGGACCAACATTTCCAAAGTAAGGAAAAGTACTAGGATTCTCATTAGGAGGGGTTCCTAGGTTGATAAATTCCAGAACATTTGCCATTATATTCAACTTCAGTGAATTTTATTAACAATTTAAAACTAAAATTAACAATTCACAATTCACACTTAACAACTAAAATTCACAATTCACACCTATGGTCTCTAAAAGTAAAAACAAACAAATTAACACGCGCTATCAAATCTAGGAGTCAAACCACACACAAACAGTAAGCTCTCCGGACCGAAAACACTAGTTGGTGATGAAGCCCAACCTCGCAGAATTCAGTACAGAAATGGCGGGTGGAACAGTTACCCCGGCAACCTGCTTAATGAATAGACCGGCACAAGTTCCTCCACTTTAACCGTCTCGGAGTGAAGTGAACCCCCCGGAAAATCCAAGTGAGTATAACCGACGTCTGCTCCAGGTACAGTGGGACCTTCCCTCCACCGTCACCTCGGTAGAACCCTAAAGATTATGGTCACTAAGGTCACCAACAGTAACAAATACACCTGGGGGAACAGTCTAAACTCCGACAGCACGCAAGGGCAGAGTAGCAAGCTCAATCCCCTTATCGGCTCCTTGACAACAATCCAAGGTTTACCGATAAGTGACCCCTGGCTCCTCGACAATGGTTAATCCGAGGTTTACCGTTTGTAATACGTACTGTCTGGCGTCGTTCCCAACGAGGGGGGAATGATCCCCTCACTGGTTCGGACACGAGCTCGTGCTTCTCCTTTAAGAGGAGCTTTCCCAGAGTGCAATTGAAACAATTGGATTTATTCTACTCAAGATAAACTATCTGTTTGGTTTTGTAGTCTTGGAGAGTTAAGTACTCACCTACTCCAAGACCCTAGCCTAAGCTATGTTGGTGTATCAGAGCCCTAGAAATGTAAAAATTACTAGATGAATTTTAATTAAGCGCTGTGTTATTAAGGCTGTTATTACTCAAAGGGGTAAATGGAGATGAAACCAATGGTGTTATGACCCGACTCAACTGAATGTAATCGAATATGATAATGTAATCTTTCCAATTCGATGAATCCTAACTAAAGTAAGGAGAGAGTTTCCATTCACTTCCGACAATGCAAAAAATTGATGCACTAATTTTATCAAGAAAAACTAATGCAAATCAATTCCAAACCATTTTTTATTTTTATTTTTGTGTAAATTCAAATCAAAGAAAGCTGATCTAAATCTGCAATTGATTTTTCAGAATGTTAACTATGCAATTGTAATCTATGCACAATTCACTTGAAAAGTATGCAAATGTAATCTATGCACATTTTTCATTCATATTCCGAAAAGGAGAATTCTAATTATGCAAATGTGATCTATGCAAGAGAATTCTCAAACACAAGATGATTCTAATGTAATCTAAGAACCAATCAAGTGCAAGTCGAGAAAATTGGGTGAGAGTTCCAAAGATCAAAACATAAAAACACTCAAAGGCGATTAACACTCATACACAATTTAGCCCCCCCCGGCGAACGAGGGGGAATTTTTTTTGCAAAAACCAAAGCAAAAAGATGCAAAATTGTGAAAAGACTGAGAGAAACCTCCAAGTAATGACCAAAGGAAATCAAATTAAGAATTTCTCAAAAAAGAGACTCAAAACACCCAATTGATGAAAGCTAAAAGCAGGAATGCTAATGAAACAAGTTCAGGTGAAAATTTTTGACAGGGTACTAAAGGATCTGGGCAGAAAACACTAAGAAAAAATAAAATCTAAAAGCAATTAAAGAAAAAATGGAGTTTCCCTAAATTTTTACAGGAAGACGCAGACAACCCGTTAGAACAGGCGCGGGCCCGCTCTGTGCAAACGGCAACAGCGCGTCCAAAGACGCACTGTGCAGTACTCAGAGGGTGCGTCCTTCTGGAAAAGTTAAGAAAAACCAAATCTAACTAAATCTAAAGCTAAGCCACCCAAATACTAATTCTCACAGTCAAAAACCAGAAAATAAAAATGATTTTCTCAGAGCAAAGTTCACACAAAGGAAAAGACTTTCACATTAATGCATTCCCCAGCGGAGTCGCCAATTTGTCGCACAGAATCAGTCAAAGGTGCGGACACAACTGACCTTCCTAGAAGTCTAAACTCTCTAGCGACAAACAAGACAAAATGGAGTGATCTTTCTCTAAATAGACCTTTTAAAACATGAAAACTACAAGTGTTTAGGCTTACCTTATTCCAAAACGCTGTTGTTGTAGTCCGTCCTTGCCGATCCGGATGAGCTCCTCCTTCACATCAATTCCTGCAACCACAAACAATCAAACAATTACCAAGCACTTGCATTTCATATAATAAAACATATATTCAACATGTAGACCAAGGAACACATGAAATAACTCATTAACACAAGCTATTGAGAAAAATAAACCAGTTTGTATTAATAACGAAACAAAGAAACTCTTACAACCTGGCCTTGGTGTTGTGCAAGTTCCTCCCAGGGTCCATCAAGGGTTTTCCTCTACTTTGACAAAGCTCACCCACTTCCAAGTAGAATCAAGCAAAGACAATCTCTCCTCACAAGGTTCTAAATGGGAGTCCTAATTCCTGCAGCATTTACCCAAAGAAAATGTATAGCTTCAACCTCTTCTCCCTCTGGCTCAATGCCTTTATTTATAGTGCTGTAAAGAGGTTATTCAGGTCCACCATCAATGGGAGAATCCCCCTCTTTGGGTGGGATAGCTCCCTTATTGATGGGATAAGTTCCTCCTTAATAGGGATACATGAACCAACTGGAGGCGCATCCATTTCATCAAACCGACCTCTAGAAAGTTCTAGAAGTAACCACAAGTAACTTTTTTAAGATGAAACTTGCGCATTTTGCCTTTTACAGAAGGACGCACCTGTCCCTTAACATACAGAGCGTCCAAGGACGCAGCCTTTGTGAACATTGTGAGCGTCCCCGCAGGTAAGGCTTGAGAGAACCTGCGTCCCCAGAGATAAACACATTTTTTACAAGACTTTCTCTCTTCTTTGAGTTTGAGATGGACAGCAGAGGCATAAGACTTGCCTAAGAGGGTAGCATGACTGTTGATTGAGCCATACTAACTGTAAATAGTCATGGTGACATTTTTTAGTGTAACAAAGACTTCGATTGTGATCCCACACTTATAATACTTGACGATACAACAAAAAATATCACCCATGACCCATGAACAATGCATTTACCTCAATGTGACAACTTTATGATTAGTTACGAAAAGTGTCACACTTAAGATAAACTTTGGGATGACCGTGATGACACTTGTGTGACAGTGCTTAAAAATTTGTGAATGAGTGTGACATATGTTTACATAGTTAGAAAAACTCATATAAAAAAGGATAGACCCTTGAAGCCATCAAACAAGCTTCTACACATTATGTGATAGCCAATCATGCTAAAAGATGATAGTTTACCCAACTTGCAAAGGGGAGAAAATATTTCAAGAAAGTACACGAAATGAGCTTCGGTATTTGCGATAACAATGTGCAAGACCAAGGAAGGCTCCAAAATTGAGTGTAAGCCAAAATTTTGGAGGGTGTTGTAGCTGCTACAACAAGATCTCAAATCATAGAATACCGAAACACTATCAAATTGAATTATCGAATCACTGTATCCACCACTAAATCACCAAAATAAAAATTCACGACAATAAATAATCATAGATATATCAATACTGAATCACTGAATACCTAGTAACCAATATACTGAATCACTGAAGCATTGTAAGCCAACTGAGTTACTGAATATATGAATCAATACTCCAAGCCAATCCAATCAAACCATTGAATACCAATTGATCAAACCAAATGGTTGAAGACCAATACCACTATTCCAATCACTAAATACTAAATACTAAAACCAATCAATATGCCAAATCGTTGAATACCACTGTATTTATCAGATCAATACATACAAAGCCATACCCAAATTAGTGAAGCCAATATACCAACCACTATGTACTATAATTCCAATATACTAATGCACAACCAAGTCAATCAATATGTCAAGACACCGAATACAAAATTTTCCTCATTTATTTGATAACCAAGTCTATTGTTATATCCCACACCAAACTGCTAAATGTACCAAGCCAAATCATCATAAGAAGAAGGGACAAGTAGCAACATATATTCTGCAACAAATTCAAAATTATACTAATTATAGATCCAAGATCTCAATTTTATCATCATATGTCAAGTCACACTCTAACAAGTCACAACTTATCAAGCTAATGAATACAAATTTACATAATTCCAATATCAAATTTAAATCAAGCATCAAATTCCTCCTATTGTGAGATAAGAATGAGTAGCAACATAACACTTCTCATAATGATAAGGATAAACCATCACAGCTAGATCAATCACTATTAAACCCTTTTTTCCTTCAATTAGTGTAGAAAAAATCTCAATCATGTGGAAACTATGTAAGGAAAGAAAAAAAATGCAACAACACATATGTCTCTGTCTTAAAAAAAATCCTAAATGATGCCAAGGCAAGGCTCTTAACATTGTTCAGAAAAATTTGTCAAACTCTAATACTTTTATGTACCAATCAAAATAAAAAATTTCATTATTAAACATTAATCACATTTTTCAAAGCCAAATACTAATCCCAACCAATACACAAATTTATTCCATGAAAGTTAAGAAAAATAGGTCAATATGCTATCCCCTGCATGCACACATATTCTGCATACTGTCATATATCTCTACATGTATACTAGACTTTTGTTTCTTCTATGTATATGTCTCTACCTTCAAGTTATTAACCCATTTATTGTCATCAACCAAACAAGAAAACATTCTCTACAACATAAGCAAATGAAAACAAAAGATCTAACCTTTCCAAACATTTAGTAGCGTGGATCATTTCAGATCTATACATATAAACCATTGTAAACACTGATCATTATTACTAAACTTTGTCTAACCAATAGTGACTATAATCAATGAGATCAAAGGAACATCTAAGTGAATTTCTAATAAAAGGAACTCAGAGACATATTTCTTATAGATCTACTTTTAGGCCCTCCATTATCCTACAAATCACATGTTATATAAATCATTCAAGCCTCTTTCATATCTGAGCTCTGATCCACCACTGGTGAGCACCTACAAAAGACCCTCACAAAGACTTCATTGATTACACATTCATATGGATTCTAATATCTCGTCCTTATATAGGAATTTGATCTCCTAATTACCCTAGTCCATTACAAAGGAATTTTCAATACCATAGGTGAAACCAACCAAGGAATTGTTGACCTGTTCAAACTAGCCCATGCACACATATTGGGAATTTCACTTTCAGGATGTATACACAACTTTGTTGAAGGAAAGTAGCATATGTACTTGAAATTGTTGAAGGAAAGTAGTGTATATTTTTAAAACTTCATATTCTTCAATCTATTTAGCTACCAAAGATCTTTCACATCTTCTACAACACATGTACAAGATTTCATATCATTTTCAATGGCTCAACAAACCTTTGTAGTCATCATCCATCCATAGACTAGCTGGACATAACAAGAGTGTGACATCAAGGAAAACACATTTGACATCCTGGTCGACATCATATTATAAATATGTTGACATCATGTTCATGGTATGTAGGTTTCCATCAAGGAGAACATATTAGCCATAATGCCAACACATGACCAATATTAGTTTTTGTGCAAGTTTTAGGGTACAACTGATGGGGTTGTGGACACCAAGATGAAGGGTACTCATTATCAGAACCTAACACTACATCGAGTAGTTAACATTGGGAAGCTTCTTCACCAATGAATGTGGTTCACTAGGAACCAAGTTCAACTTGCATTTCCTCATATAATGAGGGAATTTTATGCAATGGGGACCTATGTTTCCTAAGGGGGGAGGATTAATCTAGATAGATGATAATTACCATAATTAATAATTAATTTTCTACCAATGTTTGTAAAATCATGGATTATATTTGTAATGTGCATGGAAAAAAATAAATAAATCATAAGAGTGAAGTAGGAATCCAATCGCACAATGATTTAGATTTTGCCATCATATTCACATATGGATTTTCTAAACTATGGTATTTACCCATGGTGTTTGAATCATGTGATAATTTTTTTACCATCATAATTTTTGATCTTCACCGATGGTATTCACCCATGGATTTTGTAAACCATGGTATTTACCCATGTTATTTTGAAATTTAAAAGGGGATGACTCTCGGTGGAAAGACTCCCGTAAAAAGTATAAATACGAAATTCACTAGGAGCAAAGAATGATTTTTATCATAATGTAGTGTCATGGTATATTATTAACTCAATAATAATTGAGTTCATTTTTATAATGTTTTTCAACAATATTTCTCTTACACATTGTGCCCTATTCTCAATTCTTTTTATAATGTTTTTTATGCAATATTTCTCTCACACATTGTGATATGTTCCTTTATCACTCATGAAGATGTATTTCTTAAACAAGTTGGATCACAATAACATTAATGCATCACATTTCCTGAGAAATTTATAGTTAAGTGTTCTTGGGCCAAAGTAGTACTAGGATGGGTGACTTGATAGTTATTTTGTCACTCTTTAAGTCTCATTCCTCTAACGATCCAGATCAAGTTTAATATTTTGTCCCTTAACCATCAACTTTCCTGCACCAAAACACATGCAGACACACACACACACACATGTATATGCATTTTATGCATAGAAACACTAGTAAGATTTAACCATTCACTTTTTTAAATACAGTCTTAAATACACCTAGGAGAACACATATAATGATAATTAAATCCTACTTTATTCATTCATAACTATGAACTACAGAAGCAATATATTTAACATATATTTTTCCATATGTTCATTCACTTATCAAAAAATTCCTGGAAATAGATTAAATGTTGCTACATTCCACCCAACCATGAACTACATTTTCCAGTAGTTCCCCGCAAGCTCTAACTCTTTCCTACCAAGAAAAAATCTTAGTGTTTCTTCTTAATTTTATACCTCCTTAACCTGAAGTAGCATCCTGCTAATTCTGGGTTCAGGTCCAGTCCTTCTCTCCCATTGGTGCCTTTCTTTTATTCCAACTTCCTTTATCTCTTGCAATCCTTTTTAAAACAACTTCCACCATTGACATTGATCTCTAGTCGTGTATTTCTTGGTCGGTCTACTTAGCGAATAGTTCTTTCTCTATGTGGAAAAATGGAGGATTATTTGTTTTTTGCTTCTACAACCTTCTTAGGCATAACTAGTTCCAACTATTTTCCTGGTAGTTAGGAGTTTAATCTCTCACATGATAGCCTTTAATATATTTCCAAAAAAATTAATGTAGAAAAAAATTATTTTTATTAATCAAAATAAATATTTACATTTTCATAACATATTACTTGTACCACTTGAAGTTTTAGGCACATATTGAATATAAAATCCATGAAAAGATAATTTTACCAGGGGCATCATAGATAAAGTAATTGAATGTAACAAAACAATTATTTTAATTACTTTTAATTTTTGAATTTCCATGATCTTGGGTCTAGGTTAGAACCTTAGAATCTTTGACGCTACCAAACCAAGAATCTCAATAGAACTACTTTGCATAGCAGAACAATATAAAGTAGTAAATCACATATGCACAATTATAGACAATTTTTAACAAAATATTGTAATAATGTACAACTCAATCTTTGTTATATTAAACCAATGTGAATAATACAACATTCTATGTAATACAAGATATAATGACAATCATGTTACAGACTCTATGTCGTAGGTCTCCAGAAGGGCTGCCACCTATCAATGCTGCAAGTTTCTTATGCTAAAATGAACACAGGTTGATCCAATTGGCTCTCTAGGCTGGCCAATAACTGAGCTTCAATCTTCCTTTTAGTAGCCTCTTTCACCCATTAAAGAGATACACATTAGGCTCCAAAATTGACCCAATCATGCAACAATCAATGTTTGGGCTATCAACAAATTTCCCTCCAACAATCCAATTATTCCCAATCCACTCATTGCAAGATCTACTCCTAGGAGGAACTTTCATCCACCAAGATAAACCCTTCAAATCGCTACCATAGGCTACTTATAAAATTGATCCAAGAAAAGGATCCAACACCTATAAATCATAGAGAAAAGACATACCTTTACTTCATGGACTATTGTAACTGTAGTAAGTCTGGTTAGGGAATGCACAATCCATGTTAGCCCTACAAATCACCTTCAACAGTCCTCTAAATGCTGAAAATTACCTTCCCTAGCTTGTTGTCTTCCCATGTTTCCCTATTCCACACTTTTTTCTAGAGGAATAGGCCTTACGACCCCCTCCAACTAGCCCAAAATACCTGTTCTATCTCTGTGATTACCACAAAGCTTGCAGCCTAACAAAATTAGGGAGGAATCACCCTAGAACAACCACCGAACAACCCATACTTCCCCCTCTTTAATGTGACCTTCCTGCATATGTAAATGCTCCTTCAAATAGTCATAAGGATGCTCCAATGAACCTACTTTATTTTCTGAAGTAGCCCTAATCCTGCATCCCAAAACGTAGATGCTTTTTCTCCCAATGAGTTCCTTTCTCGCCTTCTACACTACCCTTATGTTGCATAATATGGATGCTTCAAATGATCCTAACTCACATTGTATTTATACCAAATAAAAGGGTTTCCTTAAAACATCATTATAGGGCTAGAAAACATGTCACAAGGCTTATTAACATCAAGCCGACCTTGACCTTGTGCCATCATGCCCACACATAACCTTCAAAAATTCATAACTCCATTTCTACAACTCGAAATCAGATGATTTTCATTGCATCGGATTCATCTCGATGAGAGCTATGATCCTCATCCATCCCATGTAGAAATGTGTCCATGATTTTGGCCCAAAACATGATGGGTGAAAAAACCCAAGCTTGGGTTCCAAACCCGCAAATCACTCTTGGGGTCCTCCACCATCCAAACCCTGAACGCTAGAGCTTGGAGTACCTCCCAAGCTACTAAAAAATCAACACTCCCTCTTAGCAAGGGAGGTACTTCCAAGAATAAGAAGTAACTCATCATCATCATGACTAGTCACAACACTCGCCCAACTCTCAACGCTCACCACTGCAATAATCCTAAAGCATGAACTACGCTTCTCTTAGAAGTGTTGTTGTCACTGGAAGCATCCTACATATTTTTCTTCTCCTGTATCACTTTCCAATCCCTCCATGATTCCTTCTTGGAAAATGTGGAAGCACCCTTTCTCCCCACTCACCACGTGCTCTTCTTGGGCTACAAAATCTCCCTCTAAACCTGCAAGCTCCAGATAGAACTCAACTCCCTCTGAGTCTCTAGAACTTGGACCTTCTTTACTAGAACCTGTACCTTCCCCTCTGAAGCCCGCACCTGCACCTGCTTCTCTAGAACATGCACATACTACACCTTCATTTTCCCATGATCTGCAGGCTGGCCCATCAACTTGTATAGACCATGCTCTCTAACTCCAATCACAATACTATCAGAGCTAGAGCCTCTAGGCCTAAGTATTGCCTTCCCATCCTGGAACAAGACCTAAAACCCCTTCTTCTCAATCATAGAGACATATATCATGCTATATCTAAGTCTTGTTACAGAAAATATATCCTGGACCCACATCAAACATCCTGTCTCCATCCTAAATGGCACAATACTTGATCCTCAGATCTCTTTTTGACTCTTGTTACCCAACACCATGTGCAAATTCGATTCCCATTTAACTAGAGTCTCAAAAACCTACTATGACCCTGTCATATGTTTTGATGCACCAGTTTCCATGTACCATCCATCCTCATTGATAGTACCCTATGAGAAATGACTACTCATTGCAAAGTGTTCCTCCTTTAATCTCCTGGTGAGAGCATCTATCTCAACAGAAGTGAAAAGATTGGTGACCTACTTCTCTTTATTGTTCTCATCATCTCCCTTCTTCTCATCGCACGTCTTGATGAAAAATGACCCATCTCACCCCAATTGAAACACTTGACTTTACTCAAGTCCCTCTTTTGCTTACCCTTCATTCGTGCTGTAAGTGCCATGTCATCAGCTAAAGCCCTGTTCTTCAGATGAAAATCCTTGTCGCACAAATATTCTTGAATGATGTCATCCCACAGCCTATGCTAGTCTGGAAACTTCGCTTTGGAAACGATCCCTTTGATGAAGGACTTCCATTCCTCGGTGAACCATTTCAAAGAAATACTCACTATATCAGAATATGAAATAGTCACAATGACAAAAACAAGCTCATATTTAACTCGAGACAATCTCGTCAGACACAAAGTAACTCCTTCACCCTGTATCATCTTGGTGTACTTCAGCTTACCCTCCAATAGCAATACTTAGTTCTTGTTCTTATTATAGAACAAATTCTGAAGAGCCATCCACATCTCATGTGTAGTGTTCTTCTTGGAAAAATGTGGTATTAGGGGATCCTTTACACCATCAAGGATGATCAATCTCACCCTCGTATCCAAATCCTCATACACTTCCATCTCCTTTGGTTTAGTTGGCTTCTTGATGGATTTCTTGGTGAAATCCATGATCTTGTTGACCTATAATACCAACATGATCCTTTCCTTCCATGGACTATAGTTGGACAACCCCTCCAACATGTCCTCATACCGGAGATGAGCTTGCAACTTTGACATTGTCACCTACAATGTGACAAACTCCCTCTTAAGTTGTACTTCAATGTGCACAACTTTGATTCACTGTCTTCCAAAGTAGCTTAGACACACTCTAATACCATGTTGAATTTCCATTATCTTGGGTCTACGTTAGAATCTTAAAATATCTGATGCTACCAAACCAAGAACCTCAACAAAACTGCTTTGCATAGTGGAACAATACAAAGCTGTAAATCACATATGCACAAATATAGACAATTTTCAAAAAGATATTATACAATAATGTACAACACAATCTTCACTATATTAAAGCAATTTGAATAATACAACAATATATGGAATACAAGATATAATGATAATCATGCTGCAAAATTTATATCATATCTCGTCCTGTCGGTCCTTCGCTCCTGTTTTTCTTTCTAGCTTCCCCTTAGTCCATCAAAGGACAACACATAAGAGTCTCGAGGAGGGTTACCACCTATCAATGTTACAAGTCACTTCTGCTACAATGAACACAGGCTAATCTAATATGCTCTCTAGCCTGGCCAATACCTGAGCTTCAATCTACCTTCTAGTAGCCTCTTTCTTCCATCAAAGAACTACACATTAGGCTCCAAAATTCACCAAATCACGCAACAATCAATGTCATTATTGTATGTTTCTCTAGGGATACTTTGGGCTATCAAAAAATTTCCCTCCAACAATATAATGTTTCCTAATCCACTCATTGCAAGATCTGCTCCTAGGAGGAACTTTCGTCCATCAAGATAAGCCCTCTAAATGGCTCCCACAGTCTACTTGTCAAACTGATCCAAAACAAGGATCCAACACCTAGCAATCACTGAGAAAATACATACCTTTACTTCATGGACTATTGTAACCATTGTAATTTTGGTGAGGGAATTCATAATCCATGCCATCCCTATAAATCACCTTCAACAATCCTCTAAATGCTGCGGCTTACCTTCCTTATATTGATGCCTGCCCATGTTGTGCTATTCCACACTTTCTGATATACAAATAGACCTTACAACCCCCTACAAATAGCCCAACAGACCTGTACTACTTCAGTGATTACCATAGATCTTGTGGCCTAACAAAATCAGGGAGGAATCACCCTAGAGTAGCTACCCAACAACCCAAACTTCTCCTTTATTAATGTGGCCTTCTTGCAGATGTAACTGTACCTTGAAACTTTCATAAGGATGACCCAATGAACCTCTTTTCTTTGTTGATGTAGCCCTAATCCTATGGATGAAAATATAGATTTTTTTCTCCCAACGAGTTCCTTTCTCTCCTTCTACGTTGTCCTTATGTTACACAAGATGGATGCTTCAAATGAGCCTAACTCACCATGTATTTATACCAAATACAAGGGCTTCCTTTTAATGCCATTCTAGGGCTAAATAACCTATTACAAGCCTTATTAACTTCAAGCTGACCTTGACCTTGTGTCATCATGCCCACACATAACCTTCAAAAATTTATAACTCCATTTCTACAACTCAAAATCAGATGATTTTTGTTGCATCGGATTCATCTCAACGAGGGCTATCATCCTCATCAATCACATGTTGAAATGTGTCCATGGTTTTGGCCAAAATAAAAATGGGTTCAAAACCCCAAGCCTGGGTTCCAATCCCACAAATGACTCCTGTTGTGCTCCACCTTCCAAACCCCAAACCGTAGGGCTTGGAGTACCTCCCAAGCTACTAAAAAATCAACATTAATTACTTTATCTCTTTATATAAAACTAATATAAAATTATATTATTTGATGTTGAAATATTTCATTTACTATTCTTTTTCCTCGAAAAAAAGAGCTTCATTTTATATTTAGAAGGATACAAAATTGCATGTGGTGGATACATGAAAACACATGTATTTAGAATAGTCCAAATATTGTTGTATCTTTCTTGTATGTGGCTAGGCCTTTACAAAGAAACAAATTCTTTGTTTACATATGTTATACATATAACCATCTTTGTAATATGCTATACATTGATCCATCTTAACACTGGATCTATCGAGGGTGGAGAGGGATCAAATATCTTAAGATGAAGATGTATTTTAGAATAAAAAGAGTTTTGGTTCCTCTAGGCACTTGGTAGATCTAGAGTTAAGATTGATGCTTGGAAAATCTAAAGTCAAGATGGATATAGTATGGATTACTTTTAATTACTTTATCTCTTTATATAAAATTGATATAAAATTATATTATTTGATTTTGTAATTTTTTATTTTTTATTTTCCCTCTGAAAAAAAATTCTTAATTTCATATTCAAAAGGATACAAAATTACATTTTTTAGATACCTGACAACACATATATTCAAAATAAACCAAATAGAGTTGGATATTTCTTATATGTGGCTAATTATTTACAAAAAAAACATATTGTTTGTCATATGTTATACATATAACCATGTTTTCAAAAACTTACATGAGAGAGCCTTATGTTTACAATGTTTTCCATAAAGTGCTAAAAGTTGTCCTAAGACGTAGTTGTAATTCCATGAAGAGTAGCATATAGTAGCGTCAATAAAATCTCATGTTGTTCATGAAGGAAAATTGTGAATATTTCACGGATATTCCATAGAGATTAAATCAGGGTTTAATAAAATGGAACATTAGAATACTTTTAATATAATAATAACATGGACATGTAAAATTTATATAATACTCACATCGAACCATCTTACCTCTGGATCTATCAAGGGTGGAGAGGGATCAAATCTTTTGAGATGAAAACCTCTTTTAAAGTAAAAAGTGATTTGAGCCCTCTAGGCACTTGGTAGATCTAGAGTTAAGACTGATATAGGTTATATTAATTTTGATTACTTTATATATTTATAGAAAATTATATTATTTGATGTTGAAATATTTTATTTATAATTTTTTCCACTGAGAAAAAGCTTAATTTTATATTTAGAAGAATACAAAATTGCATGTTGTAGTTATATGACAATGCATGTATTTAGAATAGTACAAATAGAGTTGGATGTTTCTTATATGTGGTTAAGCCTTCACAAAAAAACATTTTTTTTGTCATATGTTATACATAAGCATCTTTTTAGAAAAAGCAGTAGATAATTTTGAATGCAAGTTTTATTTACAGTGTTGTTCATATAGTGCTAAAGGTTGTCCTAGGACAGATTTGTAATTCCATGAAAAGTATCATGCAGTAGCAACAATATAATCCCGTGTTATTTATGAAAGAAAGTTGTGAATAAAAAATTGTGTGTTCAGTGCAAATAAGTTTCTAGGTATCTATCCATAAGCATCCATGTCTATGAAAATATGTTATTCATTATCTAACTTTAAATATATAAAAATTCGATATTGAAATATATGCAAAAACAAAACCTATAAAAAAATAAATAAAATAATTTGACACCTAAATAAAATATTTAATCACCCATATTAGAAAATCTATTTCAATATCAATTCCTTATATCTATATCTATATCTATATATATATATATATATATATATATATATATATATATATATATATATATATATATATATATATATATATATCAACTTTAAGGGATGAAGTAATTGAAATTGAAGAAAAAAAAAGGAAAGAAAACCACTTTCCATTGTGATGAAGATATATAATTACTTTACTTTCTAAAATATTTTAATGTAAGCCTTAAATAAAATATTTGAATATCCATGTTAACAAATATATTTGAATTTCAATTTCTTATTATAAAAATACATATTAAAATAATTTTGTTTATTATTAGTATTCTATTTTGTAATTTTATATTTTTAATGTAACATGATGGAGAACATCTATTTCATACTAAGTTTCAAAACTCTTTATCTTGAACATATATTGTATACATGAGTTATAATTAATAATAATATTGGTCTTATTATATAAGATAATTTATTTTTTTGATATATATTATATATATTATATATATATATATTCAGATCATAAAAATATAATATACATATAATAATAACTATAAATAAATATTGTACTCATTATATTATATTAGTTAATTAAGCTTATATATTCAAGATATATATTAATAATTAATATATAGCTATTAATATATTATGAATTATAAATGTATATTATTAATTTAATTTAATTATGTCTAACTATCTCTCGATGAGTGACTAAGGTGGAAAAAGCCGGGGAGTGAGTTTCCACCATCGAAACGTCCCACAAGCTAGTGGTGCATGAAAACAGACCCCCTTGGAGAAAATTTTACAATTGCATGAAAAACCGATGGCTACTAGAACTCACCACTTAGCAAACCTACTACACGTTCATCACCCAGTTTGGTTATCTATGTGAAAGGGAATTTCATAATATTTTTTAAGGTTTTACATTGTTGAAAATACAAATCGTATGTGTTTTCATGATAAACACAAACTTGTCAATCATCTACAAATCAATGATGGACCATTATAGGCTATCTCATCGAGATATTGCATATTGCACATGGATTTTCATCAGATAAATTGGTATGAAGAGCATTCACAAGAAGTTTCCTTGGAGATTCAAGTCCAGTCTCCCCCTCTAGGACCTCCCCTTCCTCTTGAATTATTGCACTTTGTTGCAGTCACCCTATTCAATGCTAGGTTCTATGGTTTTTTCATATGATGAGTTTCAATATTACCTCCATGTCTAAGAGATAAAATATATCCCATCCAATATGTTTCTCCTTTTGAGACCGAGGTTGGTGCTCTCTCTTATATAATTTTGGTTGTTTGAGAGTTCATACGTTTGTTCGAATACTCATCACATCACACCTTACACTAGCTTGAGAAGGAAACATAGCTTCATCCTCTAGGTGATCTTGTAACCCCTTCCCTCTCCTCTAAGCAGTCCTCTTGGACCTAGGTATGCTAGGATTCCTTGGTTTTATATATTTTCTTCTAATACTCAACTTGTTCCTTGATATTTTCTTACAAATGATTCATGATGGAAGCTTTCTCATCCCTTAGGAAGTTTGTTTAAGAAAAAGGGACTTTATCTAGGTTTCTACACTCTTACTAGATTATATATGCATGTACTTAATCTCTCATAATTTTGGATAGTTGTTGTGTCTTGAAAAAGCGCCAAAGTTAGGTGGGGAGAAACTCAGTATCATGATAAATGTTTCTCCAAATGTCAAACTTGAGATGAGAGCTAAACCATGCGTTGTTAGGATTTGACCCCTTAGTCAATCCATGAAAAAATCACGTTGATGGAAAGAGAGCTCTCCAACGAGTGGTGTAATATGAAAGACACCTAGGTGTTGGATGGGGTTGTATATCCAGTTCTTGATTCTAGTCATGCAAGATGAAAATATAATTAGTATTTTCACATAATAAACATTTACTATCACCTCAAGTTTCTGTTGGGAAGAGTGCTTACAATTTATTTGTCTTATTTAAGTGACTTGATAGATCCAAGAATAAGATGGATCTACATTTTCCTTTTTCATATATGTGTATATATACTATGTATCAACTCGATAATATTTTGAGCAACACACTAATAAAATATTTTAACGATAATATTTATTTTCAATTAATTTATATAATATATATATATATATATATATATATATATATATATATATATATACTTACGTTGAAATATTTTATTTATGGTCCACATTATCTACACTGAAATGTTAGTTTTCTTTTATCAATATATATTATTAATACATGTCTCCCTATGAATATATATGTGTGTATCTGTGAGTGTGCAAATCATATTACTCTATCTATTTATAATGTTGATGTTGAAGTAGCTTTTAAATATTTAATGAATTATACATTCTATATATATATATATATATATATATATATATATTATTTAAAATAGGTATTTAAATATTTTGTTTATAATTTAACCTTAAATATATAAGAAATTAATATTGAAATATATTTATTAACATGGATATTTCAAATATTTTATTTAAGGTTCACACTAAGACATTTTTAAAAATTAAAACAATTAAGCATCTTCACCATAATGGAAAGTGAAAATATAACATTTATTTATTTATTTATTTATTTTATTTCCGTGCTTTATATAAAGTTGATATAAGGATATATTTATATATATTTTAATATAAATTTATAACATATTTATATAAATTAAGAAGTATAAATATAAATTAATTGAAAATAAGTATAAACATTTTTGTTTATTTTTTTAAGAGATCCATTCACATCAAATCTTTTGAGATGCAAAACTTTTGATGTTTGGTAGGTCTTAGGCTAAGATGAATATAAGCTGGTTTAATTATTAGTTTTTATTCTATTATGATATTTGTGCATAAATTACTCTCCATTTTATATTTAATATATATCTTTAATTTTCTTTAAAATATATATTTATATATTAAAAAATATTTACAGGTAATACAAACTCGAGTTGAAAAAATCCAAAATATACCATCATCGAAAACCACCTATTTAAATGGTGGTAGGAAACACGTGGTATTTCACCATTGCATCCCAAATGTTCTTTAATATATTCTATTTTTGTACAGTTCCTAGAATTCTAACCAAGGTGAATTACATTAGCTTCATAGAACATTTTCTTCCAAAACAACACCAAGCACTAAGAAAAAGCAGTTGCATTGATAGGAGAAATATTGATTCGTAGGGTTATACATTTTATACTATACCTTTTTATTAGTTTGTCCAGGGATAGAGTATACTAAAGATGAACTCAACCTGGATCTATAGGTTTAGGGTCATCTACTAAAAAAGCATCCAATCCATTAACATTATTTATCTAATAATGAAAGTGGAGAAACATATTGTATTTTGATATTGAAATTTTAAGAATCAAAACTATTTATTTCATTTTTAAACATATATTTATTCAAACATTTTTTATTTCTAGTATCAAAATTGAAAAACATTACACAATGTAATAATATAAAAATTATATAAAAATTAGTAAGATAACATGTAATTTTGATTGAAGGGGATTACTAATTGTCAAATGGAACCTTGCATCAATTTCATTATTTTCTTAACTTAGTTGATTAAACACATTATTAATAATATAAACATCACATCATGCAATGAATCAACATCATAAAAAATGGCACAATAGGAAACCACATCATTAGACACCAACATACCCTAGAAACCCCATAGAGTGAAAACCAACAAACATTTAATTTTATTACTAGACGTTCGTGAGGGTGTTCACCCCTCACTCAATGGTTACAAGGGAGGCCATACCTTAACCATTGTCACAATATATTACAAATAATATCATTTCAAAAAAAACATAACTTGTTATAAGCTCTTACAATCACAATGACAACATTTACCCACAAACCCTTAGGCATTGTGACTTTTGTGGGCTTTAACCCTATATAGAAATTACCTACATACGAATTCTAAAACACAAAAAATAAGCAATGTGAGAGCATAACACATAAAACACATATACACAGAGATTTCCCCCTGGATCCTAAAACTGGGACTACTAGATTGATTTTTCATTATGTTCCTTTCAATGTTATAATACCTATTTATACATGCTGAAGCATCCAATACCGTGGAATGAAAACCATTGCGTCCAAAATCATGGACAAAAAACCATCACGTCCAAAACCATGGACTGAAAACCATCGCGTCCAAAACCATGTGTGAAAACCGTGAACAAAACCATAGGTAGGTCCGCCCAACCTAATATAGGGTCCAAAAAAGTTGACCTTGGGCACTGCCTTAGACCCCGTAGAGGGGGACTACCCACCTCCCTCAAAGCCCTTGGATGGGGTGGTTGTCACCCTTGCTGCAAAATCAACGCAACGAAGGGGGGCTCTGCCCCCCCTCTAAACCCACAGTTAACTATGTGGGCTAGTCGTGTAAAGAATATAACACAACCCAACATTCTCCTACTTGTTGTTTTCTTTCCACAGGGGGCCACATGAGAGCTTAGTCATTTATCCAACCCTGCAAAGCCCATTGTTTCTCTACACCAATAGAACTTCTCATAGCTCACATATTTTGTCAATGCCTTTGCAGTATTCTTCAAAGTGTCCACCCTTACCAGCAACACCTTTTTGTCTTCTATCATACCCCTCACAAAGTGATACTGAACATCAAAGTGCTTTGTATTTGAATGGTAAGCAGGGTTCTTTGCTAAGAAAATTTCACTTTGGCTATCACAGTCTATCCTTATAGCTCCCTATACTAACCCCATACTTGAACACAATCTTCGCAAAAACTGTTTCCTTGCTTGCATGAGTGGTTGCCATGTATTCTGTCTCTATAGTTGATAATGCCACTACAGATTGTTTCTTACTCATCCAAATTATTGCACCTCCAAATAGGTTAAACACATACCCACTTGTAGATGTTATTTGATCCAGATCTCCAGCCCAGTCTGCATCAACAAAGCCATGAATATCCAAAACTCTATCCAATCCTAGTCTTCCTTGGTAGCACAAACCATAATCACTATTACCATGCAAATACCTAAAGACTTGCTTCACTGTTGTCCAATGCTCCTTCCCTGGTTTTGACATAAACTTGCTCAATACTCCAACTGCATGTGCAATGTCTGGTCTAGTACAGACCATCACATACAACAGGCTACTGGCTGCACTTGCATATGGAACATGGGACATGTCCTCTTCCTCTTCTTGTGTCCTGGGACACTGTTCAACAAATAATTTTACACGTACAGGAATAGGAACCTTCACCAGTTTACTATCCTGCATATTAAGCCTCTGCAGTATTGACTTGACATACTTCCTCTGGGCTAACCAGAGCTTCCACATTGCCTGATCTCTTTTAATTTCCATGCCCAAAATATAGTTTTCAACACCAAGATATCTCATGTCGAATTTGGAGGACAATTGGGTCTTCAAATCCTGGATAATTTCTTTGTCATTTCCAACTAGCAACATATCATCCACATATAAGACTAGATAGATAACACGGTCACCAATTAATTTAAAATACAGACAGTGATCTTCTTTGCTTCTGGCGAAGCCAAGTCCCCGTATAAATGTATCAAATTTCTGATACCACATCCTTGGTGACTGTTTTAACCCATACAAATACTTCTTTAACTTGCATACCAGTTCTTTCTTACCCTTCACTGCAAAACCTTCAGGTTTCTTCATGTAGATCTCCTCTTCCAGATCCCCATGAAGAAATGTTGTCTTCACATCCATATGTTCTACCTCAAAATCAAAAGAAACAACAACAGATAAAAGTAATCTAATAGAAGCTACCTTGGGAACAGGAAAAAAAAATATCACCAAAATCAATTCCTAGCACCTGGGAATAACCTTTTTCTACCAATCGAGCTTTGTATTTCTCCACCTTTCCTTCTGCATTTGTCTTCTTCTTGAACACCCATTTTATGCCAATGGGTTTCCTTCTAGCTGGAAACTCCACGAGATCCCAAGTCTCATTTTGTTCAAAGATGCCATTTCATCAACCATAGCCTCTTTCCAGAGTTTTCCATCCCCTGAATCTACTGCTTCCTTCACAGTTATGCGATCATCATCAGTAACAGATAAAGAAAAATTTCAATAGAAAGTAGATGGACTATACCTTTCTGGCTACCTTCATTCTCGATCTGATCTTCTCATACCCGGAGTTTGTGACTCTTCATCTTCTGATTCTGCCTCTGCTGTAGAGTCTGATTCTTCCTCCTTAAGCTCAAACTCTATATTCTCAGGTTCCTTTGGTTAGACTTCATGTTTAATAACATCTTTCACCTCTATGAACACCACATCTCAACTGTACGCAACCTTCCTTGTTACTGGGTTCCAAAGCCTATATCCCTTTAAACCATTCTTATACCCAATAAAGATGCACTTTTCAGATTTACTATCCAACTTGGTTCTTTTCTCCTTTGGAACATGTACATATGCATCACATCCAAATATCCTCAGATGTGAAAGAGAGGGTTTCTTACTAGTCCATACCTCTTGTGGAGTCTTATCCTCCAATGCTGATGAAGGTGATTTGTTGACAAGGTAACATGCTGTCTCCACCGCCTTTGCCCAGAATTCCTGTCCTAACCCTGCACCACTGAGTATGCTTCTTGCCCTTTCCATCAACGTCTTGTTCATTCTTTTTGCAACTCTATCTTTCTTAGGTGTGTATGGAGTAGTCTTCTGCCATGCTATACCACACTTCTTAGAAAATTCTTCAAACTCCTTGCTACAAAAATCTCCACCATTATCTGATCTCAACACCTTTATCTTCCTCTTTGTCTGGTTTTCCTCCAGAGCCTTAAATTCTTTAAAGCTGTCAAAAAATTCATATTTATTCTTAAGGAAATATATCCATGTATTCCTTGAGAAGTCATCTATAAATGATACATAGTACATAGACTTACCCAATGATGGAACCTTCACAGGTCCAAACACATCACTGTGCACAAGCTGTAATATCTGTTTCGCCCTCTTACCATGATAGGTGAAACTCATCTGATTCTGCTTCCCATATACACAATTTTCACAGAAATCAAAATCCAGAGAGCTATTACTCATACCTTCTACCATACCTTTGCCATGAAGTATTCAAAGGCCCTTCTCTCCAATATGTCCAAGCCTTTGATGCCACAACATGGTCTTCTCTCTAGAGACCACTAGATTTTCCGCTCCACTTTCAGGAACTACCAAACTATTGCACCCATCAACAACAATGCTACCTTTCAGCTTGTAAAGAGTTCCAATCTGAACTCCCCACATCAATACTAGTGCTCCCCAAGCCATCTTGCGAGTATCCTTCTCGAACACTATTTTTACAGCTACATCATCTAGCTTAGTTACAGAAATCAGATTTCTGGACAATGCAGGAATATGCAGAACACCCGGAAGTGTTCTTACCCTTCCACCTTGCAAATTCAACTTTAATTTTCTGCGACCAATGATTCTAGCCTTCCTATCATCCCCTAAGAAGACATCACTACCATCATATTTCTCATACTCACAGAACCACTCTCTATGGGGAGTGAAGTGAAATGATGCACCTGAGTCAATCAACCATGCCTCATGATCTACATGCATACTTGAAGAAGCCAAGTACACATCCCCACCTTCATCGGTGGTGGTTTTCGCCTCTGCAGAAGGAGCATCATCATATCCCTTTCATTTGTTAGGAGCTTTAGATTTAGATAGAGGAGGAATGACCTGTTATAGAGTTTTATGAACCCCCAAAGTTTCAGACTACCATGTGAGTCCATCATCAGGGAACGCGTCAATAGATATTCTAAAGATATTAATGATGTATCTATGAGCTATATCTTAGGGTGTATATATATAGGTTATGAAAGAAGTAATCTAAGAAATTAGGTCAACCATTATCTAGTTAGTTTGTTAATATTCAGAATTTTTTTTCAATTATTTATTATTTAATTGATTTGTTTAGTTAATTTGTTTAATTAATTAATTAATTAATTTTCTAATTAATTCTCTCATTAATTAGTTAATTAATTTGTTTAATTAATTAATTAACTTGTTTTTATTTGAGTTATTTACAGTCGCTTTTGTAGTGCCCTTCCTTTTCGCATTTCTAGCACACCACCTTTACAGGCTTTCCTGGAGATTTAGATCTCCCTCTAGATTTAGATCTCCCACTCGATGACTTATTTTTGTTTCTGTTCTGGGACCGTCCTCGTACAGACAAGGCATCACCATTCTAGCTCTCCATATTTTTCCGTCTCATCTCGTCTGTAAGCAAGGATGAGACTATTTCATCAAACCGCAAGGCAGTTTCATTGCTATGTATGACAATAATCAGACTATCCCACAAATCTGGTAGAGAACACAACAAACTAATGCACTTATCTTCATCTGAAAGTTTAATATCAAAATATAATAATTGACTTTCCGCAGTATTAAATGTGTTCAAATGCCCTGACATCGAGTCTCCATCTTTCATTCTCAGGTTAAACAACTTTTTCCGTAGGAACAGTTTGTTCACCAAAGACTTAGATTGGTACAAAGTCCCTAACTTGTCCCACAAAGCCTTAGCTATAGCTTCCACTGATACATTCAACAATATTGAATCTAAGACACACAATCGTATTGTGCTCTTTGCCTTTTGATCCAACTTCTTCCATTCTTCACCAGACACTCCCGTTGGTTTAGTACCCAGATCTATCACGATCCACTGATCTTTATCCACCAACAGATCCTCCATCTTGAGTTTCGATAACTCAAAACTCTGACCATTAAATTTCTCGATCTCTATCTTTCCACTACTCGCCATCTTCTTTCACCACCAGAATCGATCCCACAGATCTCCCATTGAATAGGGTTTACCACAGGCCTGAGTGAAACCCCTCAGCAACAAAGGCATCACCTTGAAGCCAAAACAGCTCTGATACCAAATGTAGGTTTTAACCTCATACAAAAATTACCTACATAAGAATTCTAAAACATAGAAAATGAACAATGTAAGAGCATAACACATAAAACACATATACACAAAGATTTTCCCCTAGATCCCAAAACTGGGACTACCAGATTGATTTTTCGTTATGTTCCTTTCAATGTTACAATACATATGTATACATGCCGAAGCATCCAATACCATGGACCGAACACCATCGCGTCCAAAACCATGGACCAAAATACCATCGCATCTAAAACCATGGACCGAAAACCAACGCGTCCAAAACCATGTGCGAAAACCATGCACGAAACCATAGGTAGGTCTGCCTAACCTAACATAGGGTCCAAAAAAGAAATTCCCCAGGGTGTTTCTCAGGGCCCAGTAGAAGGGGGCTACCCACCCCCCTCAAACCCCCTAGATAGGGGGGGCTACCACCCTCACTATGACCCCCCCACTGCATAATCGACACAATGAATGGGGGGCTTTTCTCACCCTCTAATCCCCCAGTTAACTACGTGGACTAATCGTGGAAAGAATATAACACAACCCAACAACTTTATGGCCTGGTTATTCCATTAGTCAATTATCCTACAACTAACATTCCTTCAATATACATATACCACTAACTTATTGCATGCCATAATGGTAAACATAATCCATTTTTATATGTCGCAGCCTTTTCCTACAATTTCTATATCAACAGCCTTTGATATCATCATTAAATCAAGTATTAATCAAACCAATTCATAATTCTATATGAGTGGTGCTTCACCATCTATTCATGTACATTCATTAAATACAAACAAGATATCACCACATCCTTCCTTTAACAAAATTGCATATGCATTATTTATAATCATATAATCATCAATGCATGTCTATAAACAAAATACCACATTAATTATTATTCCCCTCGTGTAAGCACACATTCTTGCAAGTCAAATCACTATAGCTATCCATACATTCCTTCAAAGGAAACTAACACATCAGTTATGATCTCCATGCATGTGAATTACATAAACTTTATCAAAAGAACTAGCCCTTCAAATATTACTTTTGGTGCATGGGAATACGTTAAGAAAGCTAACTCAATGAATTTTGTTCCTATGTAGGCAAATCCACGTACTTTATAGAAGGATATTTTCCAATGTAGACTAACACAATAGGCTATCTTTTCCCGCATGTGAATGTACATTCTTTCCAAACGAAATCTATCACAAATATCGCATGCATATACATGATTTTATTCCAAAAGAAACTAACATAATAGTTATGATAGGATAAAATAATCACAGATCATTTTTTAAAATAAATAAGCTCAATATTTCTTCTATACATGCAAATAACATATCTATATAAAACAATGACTATTCTTTATCCATGCAAGAGCTTATCATGATAGCCCTTCCTTAATTTATGAAACACACATTCCCTTCTCTAGAATTATACCATCATTGGCTATCTTTTCATGTAAACAAATCCATACACCGCTTTCAAAAGTAAGTTAATATAACCTCGTTTCTCTATGTTTCTACACGCAATTTTTCTCATGCTTCCCTTTTAAGAAATTACCATAGATAACCATCTTTAGGTATAAAAATAAGTCAACAATAACAAGGTTATCTTAACCTTTTGTCCAACTAAATCAAGAAATTGACACAATTCATCTAGCCAGGCAATCTTTTTAAGAGATTATTCGTTTCAATAAAATTAACATAATAAATTTCTTTATCTACATGCAAAAACATATTTTCCATATCACAATGACTACCCTTTTGTGCATGTAACATGTGTTTTTTCCTAACAGGATCGCCCTTACTTCAATGCACATAACCTTTTCGAGAAACAAGCCTGCATTCTTGTTCTTATATAAACAAGATTCATATGCATCTTTTAAGAAAACTATCTTTATTTTTCATCAATTCATGCACAAAATTCATATGCAATGTTTCAACAAAATCGTCCCCTTTTCTTATTAAACTTTCCTATCTTATCTTTTCTTGGGCTTATAACCTTTTTAAATATTTTCAAATATTAAACCATAATGACATGCAATCACATATTATTTTTTAAAAGATTAGCACAATTTGTCACCCTTCTGCATGCACGCCTTCCCAAGAAAACTAATATTTATGCATATGGGTTCTTTTCAAGAAAATAATGCCATAGTTATTAATTCTATGCATATAACCACACATTATTATTTTCAAGAAAATAATTACAACACCAAAATTCATGAATGATTTTTCCAAAAAATTAAAACAAGTAATGCTTACCTCAAAAATGTGTTTGGCGAAGCCTTTACCCACATATGATAAATATTTTTAGGTTGCACTCTCAAGCACATTATCCATCTTGTCTCTGATCCAATGCACAAATGTTAGACTCTCCCCATACCAGAGGCTTTCAGGGAGCGTAACTTACCAGTCTTCCATGATTCTTTTTGCTCACAAGAATGACAAAGCTTCCAAGAAGTACATAATCCATTGTTGCATACTATTTAGTTCTTGGTAATGTGATCTTGTTTACTTGGACAATAGCCTAGTCCAACGCAAACTCCTTTATATGCTCTTAAAGTCCTCTCCATTTCAATGTAAACACCTATATTTTATTCCCTCAATAATTACCTAGCTATGAAAACATTATATCTAGCTTTAAATACATTACACCACCTGAACTATCTCTTTATAGAGAAAGCTTTAACCAATTGAAAACCCCTTTTATTTGATGCCCATTGTAGCGGTGTAATTACATATATGAAGCAACATATACATTAACAATTTGAACGCAAAGTTTCCATGATAAGTGAGAATATAGATACAAGAATTTCACAATACAAGAGCTATACTAAATCACCATACAATGATATATTCTAAAAAACATACAAGCTTTAGGTAACTATCATATTACAATCGAACACAAAAAATAGTGCGTTCAATTAATAATTTATTGATCTATCTCCCTCATTCTTCTTGTGGTAACCAAGTTCTATTTTCAAAGATATACATCGTCTTCCTTCTTTTCTTTTGTTCTTGTTGGATATCCCAATTCACCTCTAGTATCAAACCAAGAAAACATAAAACCGATGGGTGGTTGCAAACTGATCTTTATGGTAATTATTTGTTAAAACATGCAATTTTCAATTTCTATTAGTTGTTAACAATATGTTAAGAGCATAGAAGGGATATTACATACTCCCCTCCTTGAAGTAAACATCGTCCTCAATGTTTATCATTAATGTTTACTCATGATATATTAATCTAAACAACAAAAAGAGAAAACATTTCATTCAAAATGAATGATTTATTTACGGGAAATATTAATAAGCCAAAATAAATAATGTTTATCAATAACCATAAGCATTTGTAATTGTAACATAAGAAATTTCTACTTTCTATCACTTAGTCATTATTAAACTTCATAAAAACAAATTAGAATCTCTATGCCAACTTACCACTACTTACTGATTATTCTTGAAAACCTTGGTAACTATTATGCAAGCACTCTAAAAATGGTTTGATATACCATCAACACTCCATCGTAAGCAATATGTAATGTATGACTAAAAAATCAAACATACTCACATTAATCACAACATTTCCAAAATGAAATACTTTTAACTATTAATTATTTATCCAATGAAAAATAATTAACCACAATACTTCCATAAGTACTCAGAGAGCACCAACCCTCTAATCATCAAAATGATAAATCATTTCACTATGTGCATATTGTCTTAGCTCCCACTAACAACATCCACAAAGTACATATAAAAGTACTAAGAGAGCACATATCCTTCTAATCATCGAAATGATCAATAAATGCATGGAGTGCATACTTTCTTAGCCCCTGATAAGACATTCAAAAGATTAGTAATACAATAAAGGAAGTTATACTTCCAGTAATTCCTTTACGAGCACTAAGCTCCTTTCCTGTCAACATGGACATAAAGTATTTACATAACTATAAAAAAAATCATTTTTAACATAACACAACTAATTAGTTAATTTAAAATATTATGAGAATGAAACTAGGCTAAAGAATTCTCCTCCCAACCAGTGGGAATTGGTTTCCACAACCAGATTGGGCCATTTTCACATTCAAATAGTTCATTGACAAAGACAATACCAGGTCAAGTCTGGAATTCCACTAACCAACTAGCTGAAGAATTCCAATGAGCAGATAGGATCTAATATATGATTCCTTTTGGAAGCATCCTACCTATTCAGCCGATGACGTCCTGTTTATGAAGAATTTTTTGATTCCTCCATCAAACTCCAAAATCAACAGAGTTGCCTCAGGATTTTTCTCCTCTGACCATCTTCGCCAACTCTTTTCCCTTATTGAGATCATTTATCTCTAGGGAAATGAAATTTGGGCAAGCAAGCATCATCAACTCCTCCGGGAATACAACCACCATCAACCGAAGGCGTCCCGGCGTTTCACAACTATCCACAAATGTATGACATATAAAATTGTCTTTTGGCACTCTTTCCATAATAGTTTTCATAACAAACCAGATGTATATTATCATTAAAATAAAAGAAACATCATGTACATCATGCATTAGTACTTGACCCTTAGAATGGGTCCACAATATCTAGATTGATAGGAAACATAACTAACATACAAGTGGTATACATTTTGATTTTCCAAATAACACAATCATGCATCTCAGATTGGATTCTTTTGTGATTCATAATGTGATGATTAAGATCTTCCGAAAAATCACATGGAGAATTATTGGTTGACGTGTTTCAAACCTCAATCTAGGTTCATCATCAGGACCAGGATGAGGAGAAAGATCAACAAATTTCTAAAATATATCATAGAGATGCAACAATCATTATCCAACGTTCAAAGGAACAATTAATAAAAATGAACGTTAAGGAATAAAAATTAATATCTTCAATAGTTATCTTTGACTTTTTATTATAAATTAAATTATTTTATAATTTATTCCAAATAATTTATAATATTTTTTTTAATTTAATATTTTATAATATTATTATTTTAAAATTTGTTTACAATTCACTTTTATAATCCATTTATATATCATGCATATCATAACATTATACTTTCTCATTTATGGTTGCATTTCACTTTGCAATGTTTTACCCTCACAAGTTCTCATATTGTTTCCATTAAACTACCCCTACTTAATTCCATTAGCAACATTAATCATAATAATTTTATAATAAAAACATACCTTCTACAAAATATTGTTGTACATAAGACATTTTATTAATACATTAAGATTCATTTTGCATGGAATTAATCACTTTAATAACAACATTGTATCATGATCCATGTTCTTGTCACATTCAAGCACTTCTAGTCATAAACATGTATTTACTTTCACAATCATTTTAATTTCATACATAAAATATTTTCATGCATCAAATTATATGCAAATATTCATTAATGTGTAAATTCCAATAAAAAATAGGGTTACAATCCAAATAATTTCATTTTCTAGTGTACTGTTCCCAAAAATCCAACATTTGAAGTAACTACCATAATCACTTGTTTACAACTCGAAATGTGTTTTAATCAAAACCAATTCATGTATATAAGTTTTAATAGTTATTCATGCAACACCAACTAATCAATGCAACTAATCATCTTAATGCAACCATGGCATGACTCAATCAACAGCTAGCTATTATAGTCAAGTCTCAATACTTGACTCATTGTTTATTTTTAACATCTATAGGGGTTCTTTAAATGTCCTTTTAAAACATTTTATCATCTTCTTCAAGGAAATTCCCCATATTTTATATTCGTGCATTTATTCTTTAAAATAATGCATTATAACTTTAGCCATGTTCATTACATGTATCATTAATATTTTCGTATTTGTAAAGGTTGGTAATCAACTCTTACTTTCAGTAGTGAGTACTTAGGATTGTTAATAGATGCAACACATGTTTTATTATCTTTTAGCCTCATCAATATTTAAATGTCATGACCACAACATTCAACAGTATTTTCTACTTACTAATCTTCAATGTAGTTATAAACATGCTTCATGCATCTCACATCAAAAATAGACTTCTGCATATATTGATATGTAATTGTTAGACTCATACTTGAGATGATACCTAGTAGTATCATACATTGACTTCCTTTCTAGTTACCATTCTAAAAAGGTTCTAGTGCTCCAACCTTTAGCTTTGATAACACTTGTAACATCCCCAGGTAGCCTTGCATGAAAATACATGGAGTTAGAATTTTCTTACAACATTTTCCAATGTGTAACTTTCAAAATTACTTTCCTTATTCCTTTAATGACCATTAGATAAACCATCGACATTGCATAGAGTAATGCTTAATAAAGGAATAGTAAGTTACATGACCATTAACAACCATTGTTGTAGCATATTAATATAAACTTTTTGATGTAACCTTGCATCAATTCTATGATTCTTTTAAATTAGTTATTTAAAAACATTCATGATAATATAAACATCATGCCATGCAAGGAATCCACATCATAAAAAAATGGCATAACATGCAACCACAACATTGGACATCGACATAACCTGGAAATCCCATAGGGTCAAAACCAACAAATGTTTAATTTTATTATTAAACGATCATAGAGGTGTTCATCATCACTCAATGGTTAAAACATAGTCCATTACTTGGCCATTTTCATAAAATATGACAAATAATATCATCTCAAAAACAAAATAACTTGTTATAAGCTATTACAATCATCATGACATCATTTACCCACAAAACCTTGAGCATTATGTCTTTCCAGCTTGATTCGTCTCATAGGTGGATTATCCTGTAACTGACATTCCTTCAATATACATAGACCACTAAATTATTGCATGCCATAATGGTAAGCATAATACATATTTATATGTCGCAGCCAATTCCTGCGACCTCTATTGTCAACAACCTTGATATAATAATTAAATAAAGTATTTATCAAGCGAATTCATAAATCTATATTAGTGGTACTTCACCATCTATTCATGTACATTCATGACATGCAAATAAATATCACAACATGCTTCCTTTAACAACACTTCATATGCATTGGTTATAAGAACATAACCATTAATGCATGTCTATAAACAAATACCACATTAGCTATTATTCCCCTCGCATAAGCACACATTCTTGCAAGACAAATCAATACAATTGTCCAGACGTTCCTTTAAAGGAAACTAACACATCAATTATGATATCCGTGCATGCGAATTAAATAAAATTCATCAAAACAACTATCTCTTCAACTATTAATTTTCGTGCATGCAAATACATAATGATAACTAACACAACAAATGTTGTTCCTATGCTTGAAAATGCATATACTTTCAAAAAATATATTTTCCAGTGTAGGATAACACAACATGCTATCATATATTCTTTTCAAATGAAATCTAACTCAAATCTTGCATGTATATACATGATCTTATTCCAAAATAAACTAACATATGGTTATGATAACATAAAAATAATCACATATAATTTTTCTGAAGGAAATATAACTCAATAGTTCTTCTATCCATGAAAATAACATATCTTTATAACACAATACTATTCTTTGTGCATGCAAGAGCTTATCATAATAGCTCTTCTTTAATATATACAACACATATTTCCTTCTCTAGAATTCTACCCTTATTAGCTATTCTTTTAATGTAAACAAATACATACTTCTTTTTCAAAAGAAAGTTAATATAACCTCATTGCTTATCTTTCTACATGCAAGTTTTTCATGCTTCCCTTTCAAGAAATTAACACAGATAGTCATCTTTATGCATAAAAAACATGCCACAATAACAAGGTTAACTTAACCTTTTATACACCTAAGTCAAGAAATTGACACAATTCATTTAGCCAAGAAATCTTTTCAACACATTATTCTTTTCAAGAAAATTAACATAATAACTTTCTTTATCTACTCGCAAAAACATATTTTTTATATCACAATGACTACCTTTTGTACATGCAACATATGTTTTTTTGTAATACAATCACCCTTACTTAAATGCACACAATATTTTCAAGAAACAAACATGCATTCTTATTCTTGTATGAACAAGATTCATGCGCCTCTTTCAAAAAAAAATCTTTATTTTTCATCACATAACTCCTATGCAATCTTTCAATATAATAACCCCATTTTATTATCATTTTATTCACACAAGATGCGTTTGTAATCTTTCCCAACATTATGACACAATTTTCCTATCTTATATTTTCTTTGTTATGCTTTACCATGCACTCCTTCCCAGGAAAACTAATCTTTATCCATATGGGCTCTTTTAAAACACTAATGCCATAGTTATTAATTCTATGCATATAACCACGCATTATAATTTTCATGAAAACAATTACAACACCAAAATTCACCAATGACTTTCTAGAAAAATAAAATAGGTAATGCTTACCTAAAAGATGCGCATGACTAAGCCTTTACTCACATAAGATAAATGTTTTGTATTTTATCTAACACACAAAGGTTAGACTCTCCCCATTCCAAAGACTTATGGGGAGAGCACCTTACAAGTCTTCCATGACTCTCTCTGCGCACAAGAATGACGAAGCTTCCAAGTAGGAAATTTAATGTTGCATACTATTAAATTGTTGGTAATATGATCTATTTTAGATGGATAGTAGCCTGGTACGACGTAAGCTCCTCCATATGCTCTTAAATTCCTCTCAATTTCAATGCCAACACCCATATTTTATTCCCTCAATATTTTCCTAGATTTTAATACGTTATACTTAGTTTTAAATACATTACACCATATATTTTAATACGTTATACATAGTTTTAAGTACATTACACCATATATTTTGAGGGGAATAAACAGAACACTTTAACCTATTGGAAACCACTTTTATTTGATGCCCATTGTATTGGCGTAATTACGTATATAAATCAGAAAATACGTCGACAATTTGAATGCAATGGTTCCTAGGTAAGTAAAAATACAGATACCACATCTCCGTTAAACCACCATCTCCGTTAAACCACCATAAAACTATATAAGTAACTATTATATTGCAACCAAAAACAACCACAAATATGCATTTAATTAATTATTAATCCATCTATCTCCCTCATTCTTCTTGTGGTAACCAAGTTCATATTTTCGAAGATATGCATCCTCTTCCTTCATTCCTTTTTCTTCTTGTCGGATAGCTCTAGTATCAATCCAAGAAAACATGAAACCGATTGGTGGTTGCAAACTAATGTTTATGGCAGCTATTTTTTAAAATATGTAATTTTTTATTTTCATTAATCATTAACAATATTTGAAGAGAAGAGAATGGATATTACACCAATCTTATCAAATATATTTTAATATCAATTTCTTATATATTTATATATTTAATATTAAACTATAAATAAAATATTTCAATATGAAATAATATAATTTTATATTAACTTTATATAAAGATATGAAATAATTCAAAGTAAAAAGAAAAAAATACACTTTATATATGAACAATACATAAAATATTTGAATAAGAATGTTAACAAATATATTCTAATATGAAATTCTTATATATTTAGTATTAGAGTATAAATCAAATATGTCAATGTCAAATGATATAATTTTATATCAAATTTATATAAATATATGAAGTAATTTGAAGTAAAAGGGGAAAAAAGCAGACTTTCTATTACAATTAAGATATGTAATTTTTTTTAATTTTCAAAAATATTATAATATAAGCCTTAAATTAAATATTTGGATATTAATGTTAACAAAGTTTAATATCCCTATAAAGTTCATTTACATTGGCATTCACAATAGAAAATATTATGATTTAGTTGGAAACTAATTTGAAACAAATAAAGAAAATGATAACTCATAGAGATAAACAAAGCTTTAGAGGTTCTTTAAATTCATTCATAACCAGGAAAAATGACTTCCATCTCCATCAACTGGAGTTTTCATCATGTGAAGTGAGGCATTGATCACCACAAGTTTGGTGAGGGATGTTATAGCTCTAACGAAAGGTATTCCTGAACTTGAGGTATGCACATGAGTCTTCATGGCTATTGCACACAAAAGATAATTAACCATCACTTTCTTTGGAAAGAAATTGCATTTGTTTTGTGTAAGGCATTATAGGTTATTTTATTAATTGGAAATATTTCTCTAGAATCTTGAAAGTTGCAGCAATTTTTGTGTAGAGGATTTAATTATTTCAATGGAAGGTCCTGCATGGTTTCTATGCAATATTTTTCTAAGAACATGCATGGGAAATTTACATATTAAGAACAAAGAAACAATGTTGTTTTATTAAAAAAAAAATATTGCAGGGATGTTGTTACTCTTTAAAAGAGAATGCACATGAATTCTCAGAACAAAAATATTTAAGAAGTCATACTACTTTTCATAAATAAATCATGTGAACTTTCCATGTAAAAGATAAAGAAACCACATTACTTTCTTGAAAGAAAATTACATGGTAAAAGATTGCATTGTAAAAGATAACTATGTTGTTTTCATGGAAGGAAATACATGATGAAGCATGCACACAAAAATATTAAATAAATCATATTTTTCATGAAATTAATGTATGTAAAATTTTCTTATGAAAATAGAAATAAAATAAGTTATTTCATTAAAGAAAATTTCTCAAGGAAATTATGAGAGAAAATTAGATTATAAATTTCCTTGGATATGTTAGCATCATTCCAATATACTCTTAATGGGAATATGTGCACAATAATAATATCCATTATATTGGAATTCTTAAAATAAATTTATATGTTAATTTTTGAAAACAAATATTAACTACATGCATCATTGTATTAGATTTCGAAGTCAAATGTCGTTGCATTCATTATCGATCCTCAAAAAAGAGAAAAGTTAATTAGATTAATTTTCTAGGAAGTGTTTTAATGAATCTGTATGCATATATTACCCATGAAGTTTATTTAAAGACTACAATGATTTGAGTGTAGAAAGATATGCATATGAGTTTTGTGCAAGAATTGATTTTAAAAAATGATTGTTTTCCTAAAACATGAATATGAATCTCGTTCATACGAGAACAAGAACACATGCTTGTTTCTTGAAAAGATTGTGTGCACTAAGGTAAGGGTCATTGTGTTAGAAAAATCACATGTTGCATGTACAAAAGGCTAGTCATTGCGATATCGAAAATATAGTTTTTCATGTAGATGGAGAAAGTTATTATGTAAATATTCTTGAAAAGAATAATCTTTTGAAAATATTGCCTGGATAGATGAATTGTGCTAATTTCTTAATTTAGGTGCATAAAAGAATAAGTTAGCCTTGTTATTGTTGCCTGGGTTTTATGCATCAAAGGTAGTTAGATATGGTAATTTATTGAAAGGGAAGCATGTGAAACTTCCATGTAAAAAGATAGAGAAATGACATTATATTAACTTCCTTTTGAAAAAGAAGTATCAATTTGTTTACTTGAAAATAATAGTCAATGATGGTAGAATTCTAGAGAATGGAATATGTGTTGCAGACATTAAAGAAGGGTTATTATGATAAGCTCTTGCATAAACAAAAAATAGGCATTGTTTCATTGAGATATGTTCTTTACATGGATAGAAGAACTATTGAGCTATATTTCCTTAGAAAAAATACATGTTATTACTTTTAAGCTATCATAACTATTATGCTAGTCTCTTTTAGAATAAAATCATGTATATGCATGCAAGATTTTGTATTAGCTTTCATTTGGAACGAATATACAATTGTATGTAGAAAATTATAGCACGTTATGTTAGCCTACATTGGAAAAGATTCTTTGGGAAAGAAGATGAATTACATGTAAAAAAAAACGATATTAATGTGTTGGTTTCCTTGGAATATATATATATATATATATATATATATATATATATATATATATATATATATATATATATATATATATATATATATATGTGGGTAATGTTGGTACAATCTTTGGAAAAAAAGACATGTATTTGTATGCTTTGTTGCATTAGTTTTATGGAAAAGAACATCTTTTTGCATGCCCTATTATACAAAACTTCATCGAAAAGGAAACATGTGTTGCATGCTCTATTGTGTTAAGCATTCTTTTGGAAAGTATATGCATTTGCATGCATAGGAGCAACATTCGTGGTGTTAGCTTTCTTGACGTATTTTCGTGCACCAAAATTAATGGTTGAAGGGATAGTTATTTTGATAAAAATTATGTAATTCACATGCACAAAGATCATAACTAATGTGTTAGCTTCCTTTAAAGGAATGTCTCGACAGTTGTAGTGATTTGTCTTGCAATAATGTGTGCTTATTCGAGGGGAATATTAGTTAATGTGGTATTTGTTTATAGAAATGCAGTGATGATTATATGCTTATAATTAATGCATATGCAGTTTTGTTAAAGGAAGCATGTCGTGATATTTTTTTTTCATTTCATGAATGTACATGAATAGATGGTGAAGCACCACTAGTATATATTTATGAATTGTTTTGATTAATATTTTATTTAATCATGATATGAAAGGGTTTTGACAATAGAAGTTGCAGAAAAACACTGCGGCATATAAAGATGGATTAATTTACCGTTATGGCAGGCAATCAGTTAGTGGTCTATGAAAATCGAAGGAATGTCAGCAGTATGATAATACATTAATGGAAAGAACCTGGCCTTAAAGATACAATACTCAAGGGTTTGTGGGTAAATGATGTCATGATGATTGTAATACCTTATAACAAGTTATGTTTTTTTTTTTGCATGATATTCTTTGTAATATTTTATAACAATGGTGAGGGGATGGACTCCCTTATAGCCATTGAGTGAGGGTGAACACCCTCATGAGTGTTTAATAATAAAAGTAAACATTTTTTGGTTTTCACCCTGCGGGGTTTCCAGGGTATACTAATGTCTAACGATGTGGCTTCCTATTGTGCTATTTTTATGATGTTAATTCCTTACATGATGTGACCTTTATATAATTAAGAATACAATTAACTGACTAAGTTAAAAGAATCATGGAATTGATGCAAGGTTACATCAGAAAGTTTATGTTAATATGCTACAACAATCGTTATCAATGGTTATGTAGTTTGTTATTCCCTTACTAAAGTTACTCTATCTATTGATGACGATTGTATCTAATGGTTAATAAGGAGTCTGGAATAGTAATTTGAATAGTTATGTGTCGGTAAATTGTATAAATTTTTTCTAACTCCATACATTTTCATGCAAGGTTACTGTGGGATATTACAAGTGGTATCAGACATGAAGGTTGCAACACTAGCGCCTTTTGGAATTGTGAAGCAGAAAATAAATTGAGGTATGCTACTAATGGTCATCAACTTAGGTATGAATCTAATAATCTACATATTGATATGTGTCGTAGACTAATTTTGACTTGAGAAGCATGACGCATGTTTGTAACTGCATTGAAGAGTAATAAGTAGTAAAGTCTACTCCAAAACTATGTTCATGACATTTGAATCCTGTTGAGCATAAAGGACAACAAAATTTTTGTTTCACCTATGAAGAACCCAAGTACTCACTAGTGAAAGTGAGAATCAACTACCTAGCTTTGCAAATATGAAAATATTAATGATACATTTAATGAACATGAAAAAAGTTACAATGCACTACTCATCAAGAATAAATGTATGAATGAAAATAATGGGGAATGTCCTTGAAGAGGAAGATAGATTATTTTAAAAGGACATTGAAAGAACCCCTCTTGATGTTAAAAATAAACCATGAGTTGAGCAATGAGACTTGACTGTTATAAATAGTTGTTGATTGATTATTGTCAAGATTAATTAGTTAGTGTTGAAGCATTAACTATTAAAACTTATATGCATGAATTGGATTTGATTTAAGCTTATTTCAAGTTGTAGACAAGTGATTATGGTAGTTACTTCATGTATTAGTCTATTGGTAATAGTGCATTGTGGGAATTGGAAATGTTGGATTGTTACCTTAACTATTATTTCCATTTACACATTAATGAATATTTGCATATACTTTTATGCATGACAATATTACGTTTATGAAACTAAAATGGTTGTTAAAGTGAATACTTATTTATTACTAACATTGTTGATGGGATTAAGTAGGGGTGACTTATTGGCCACAAGAAAAGCTATGAATGTAAAACATTGCAATGTGAATTACAACCGTAAATGAGAAAGCACAAAGTTATGATATGCATGATTTTGTTATTTAGAAAAATAAGAATGCATACCACATGTATGCTAGTTATGTTTCCTGTCAATCTAGATGTTATGGACCCATGCTGAGGGTTAACTATAAATGCATGGTGTACATATGTTTATTTTGTTAATGATAATTTGCATATGCTTTGTTATGTAAATCACTATAGGAAAGAGTGCTAAATGAGAATTTTACATGCTAGATAGTTGTGGACAGTTGCGAAAGACCAGGAGGCCTTGGGTTGATGATGGTTGCCTACCGAGAGGGGTTGATGACACTTTCATGTTTGGATTTCCTCTCCCTAGAGATAGATGATATCAATAAGGAAAAATAATTGGCCAAGGTGATCAAGAGGGAAAAAGTCCTGAGGTAACTATGTTCATTTGGAGCCTGTTGGAGAAGGCCCAAAATTCCTCATAGATGGGACGTTGTTAGAGGAATAGCTAGGACACTGCCAAGATGAATCCTGTATTGGACTCTGTGTGCTCATTGGAATTCTTGAGCCAATTGACCAGAGGAATTCCATAATGGACATTGTGTGGCCTCTGTTAGGGAATTGTTTACATATGAAAATTACTTGATATGATTGTGGAAAATAGTTCCCATTGACTGGGAGGAGCATTCTTTTTCCCATTATGGTTCTCATTGCAGAAAATGTTAAATAATCAGTTATGTGTTGTGTTAAAAATGAATTCTCTATATAATTGTGTAAACATGTTATGTAAATCTTGACACAAAAGGAGCCTAGTGCTCCGTAAGGAATTATTGGTACTGTAGTTCGTTTTTTGTATTACTAATATTTTGAATGTTTTAGAAGGGGCTAGGATATTATGAACTTGGTGCATTTATTGATCATTTCGATGATTAGAGAGCTAAGTGCTGTCTAAGTAATTTTAGAAGTGCTTTGTGGATGTCTTTAGTGGGAGCTAAGACAATGTGCACGTGGTGCAGTGATTTATCATTTTAATGATTAGAGTGTTGGTGCTATCTAAGTACTTGTAGAAGTATTGTGATTGAAATATTACCTCACATTACATAATTTATTAATAGTTAAAATAATTCATTTGATTTAAAATTTTATGACTAATATGATTATGTTGAATTTCTTAGTCATATATTATAGGGTGTTTGCCATGGAGTGTGGATGGGTTGTAAAATATTTATTACTTCTTTGTTGCTCTTCTGTTATCATCATTCTCATATCCTGATGATGGATCCCATTTGGGATTTGAAACGTTGGTACAAAAATGTTAAAAACTGTGGATTCTCCGGTCAATGATTCTAAAGATTCAAGCCACAGATCTCTGAAATCCAAAATCTTGTCCCAGTACGGAGGGGATACTTGGAGTGATATCCTTTTACTCGAAAAGTCGAGAGTGAGGATAGCAAGAAGAGCAGCAGATTTACATTTTTTGTTTTAGTTATAGCCCTTAAAAATTTATTAGTTAGCATTATTTTCCTTAAAATAAAATAATTTCTATATAACAATTAATTAATATATTAATTATTATATTAATCAATTATAAATACTTATTATTTATAATTGTTAATATAAATTAGGTTAATACATTATTTTAATTTTATATTGAAATTATTTCTTCTTTTTAATTTATTAGGCTTTCTTTAGTCTTAGTTTAGTCCCTATTTAATCTTTAGGTTTGGTATTAATTTATGAACTTTTCCAAAAATTAAAATAATAAAATAATAGTAATTTATTAAAACAAATTAATATTAAATTATATAAAATTAATTAAATTAATTAATGATTATTACAGCCGACAATATGTTGTTCTAAAAATTTCACTATTTATTACTTCTTTGTTGCTCCTCTGTTATCATCATTCTCATATCCTGATGATGGATCCCATTTGGGATTTGAAACGTTGGTACAAAAATGTTAAAACTGTGGATTCTCCGGTCAATGATTCTAAAGATTCAAGCCACAGATCTCCGAAATCCAAAATGTTGTCCCAGTACGGAGGGGATACTTGGAGTGATATCCTTTTACTCGAAAAGTCGAGAGTGAGGATAGCAAGAAGAGCAACAGATTTACATTTTTTGTTTTAGTTATAGCCCTTAAAAATTTATTAGTTAGCATTATTTTCCTTAAAATAAAATAATTTCTATATAACAATTAATTAATATATTAATTATTATATTAATCAATTATAAATACTTATTATTTATAATTGTTAATATAAATTAGGTTAATACATTACTTTAATTTTATATTGAAATTATTTCTTCTTTTTAATTTATTAGGCTTTCTTTAGTCTTAGTTTAGTCCCTATTTAATCTTTAGGCTTGGTATTATTTTATGAACTTTTCCAAAAATTAAAATAATAAAATAATAATAATTTATTAAAACAAATTAATAAAATTATATAAGATCAATTAAATTAATTAAGGATTATTGCAGCCGACAGTATGTTGATCTAAAAATTTCACTATTTATTACTTCTTTGTTGCTCTTCTGTTATCATCATTCTCATATCCTGATGATGGATCCCATTTGGGATTTGAAACGTTGGTACAAAAATGTTAAAACTGTGGATTCTCCGGTCAATGATTCTAAAGATTCAAGCCACAGATCTCTGAAATCCAAAATCTTGTCCCAGTATGGAGGGGATACTTGGAGTGATATCCTTTTACTCGAAAAGTCGAGAGTGAGGATAGCAAGAAGAGCAACAGATTTACATTTTTTTGTTTTAGTTATAGCCCTTAAAAATTTATTAGTTAGCATTATTTTCCTTAAAATAAAATAATTTCTATATAGCAATTAATTAATATATTAATTATTATATTAATCAATTATAAATACTTATTATTTATAATTGTTAATATAAATTAGGTTAATACATTATTTTAATTTTATATTGAAATTATTTCTTCTTTTTAATTTATTAGGCTTTCTTTAGTCTTAGTTTAGTCCCTATTTAATCTTTAGGTTTGGTATTAATTTATGAACTTTTCCAAAAATTAAAATAATAAAATAATAGTAATTTATTAAAACAAATTAATATTAAATTATATAAAATTAATTAAATTAATTAATGATTATTACAGCCGACAATATGTTGTTCTAAAAATTTCACTATTTATTACTTCTTTGTTGCTCTTCTGTTATCATCATTCTCATATCTTGATGATGGATCCCATTTGGGATTTGAAACGTTGGTACAAAAATGTTAAAACTGTGGATTCTCCGGTCAATGATTCTAAAGATTCTTAGAAAACTTTCATAAAGGTGACCATGACTTTCAAGAGTAATTGGTAAGTAATGGTAAGTTGATATAGAGATTTGTTTTTGCACTTTATGAATTTGAATAACAGATATGTGATGGAAAATAGTGCATATTTTTAGACTTGTAAATGCTTATGACTATTGATAAAAAATATTATTATTTTTTGGCTTATTGATATTTCCTAGAAATAAAGTCATTCATTTTAAAGGGAAAGGTTTCTCTTTTGGTTATTTATATCATTATATCGTGAGTAAAATTTAATGATAAACACCAAGGATGGTGTTTACTTCAAGGGGGGGAGTATGTAATAGCATTTACGTTGGCATTCACAATAGAAAGTATTATTTTTACCATATTTAATGAAATGGTTAAAAACAAGAACCGTTATGATTTAGTTGGAAACTAATTTGAATCAAATAAATAAAATGATAACTCATAGAGATAAAGAAAGTTTTACAGGTTCTTTAAATTCATTTGTAAATTGGAAAAATGACTTTCATCTTCATCAACTGGATTTTTCATCATGTGAAGTCTCGATGAATTGATCATCACAACTTTGGTGAGGAATGTTGTGGCTCCAATGAAAGGTATTCCTGAACATGAGGTATGCACATGGGACTTCATGGTTATTGCACACAAAATATAAGTAACCATGACTTTCTTTGGAAAGAAATTGCATGTGTTTTGTGAAAGGAATTATAGGTTATTTTATTAATTGGAAATATTGCTCTAGACTCTTGAAAGTTGCAGGGATTTTTGTGTAGAGGAATTAATTATTTCATTGGAAGGTTCTACATGGTTTCTATGCAATAATTTTCTAAAAACATGCATGAGAAATTTACATATTAAAAACAAAGAAACCATGTTGTTTTATTAAAAATATATATTGCAGGGATGTTGTTACTCTTGAAAAGAGAATGCATGTGAATCTTGCAAACAAAAAGATTTAAGCAACCTGCACACAAAAAGATTACATAATTTTGATATTTTTCATGAAAAAAAAATGTATGTAAACTTTTCTTATGAAAAGAGAAAGAAAATAAGTTATTTCATTAAAGAAAAGATTCTCGGAAAATTATGTGAGAAAATTAGATTCTTAATTTCCCTCGAGATGTTAACATGATTCAAATAGACTATTAATAGGAATATGTGCACAATAATAATATCCATTATATTGGAATTCTTGAAATAAATTTCTATGTTAATTTTTGAAAAAAAATATTAATTGCATGCATCATTGTATTATATTTTGAAGTGAAATTTCTTTGCATACATTATCAGATTCTTGGAAAAGAGAAAAGTTAATTAGATTAATTTTCTTGGAAGGGTTTTGATGAATATGTATGCATATATTACCCATGTTATTTATTTAAAGATTGCAAGGATTTGAGTGCAAAAAGACATGCATAGGAGTTTTGTGCATGAATTGATGAAAAATTAATATTATTTTCTTAAAGCATGTATATGAATCTCATTCATACAAGAAAAAGAACACACACTTGTTTCATGGAAATATTATGTGCATTGAACTAATAGTCATTGTGTTAGAAAAAATACATGTTGCATATAAAAAAGGGTAGTCATTGCAATATAGATGATACATTTTTGTGTGTAGTTAGAGAAAGTTATTATGTAAATATTCTTGAAAAGAATAATCTCTTCAAAATATTGCATGGATAGATGAATGGTGTTAATTTCTTGATTTAGGTGCATAAAAGGTTAAGTTAACCTTCTTATTGTTGCCTGTGTTTCATGCATAAAATATGGTTTGCTATGGTAATTTACTGAAAGGGAAGAATGAGAAACATGCATGTAGAAAGATAGAGAAATGGCAATATATTAACTGCTTTTTGAAAAATAAGTATGTATTTTTTTACTTGAAAATAATAGTTAATGATGGTAGAATTCTAGAGAATCGATTATCTATTATGTACATTAAAGAAAAGTTATTATGATAAGATCTTGCATACACAAATAATAGTCATTATGTTATAAATATGTGTTATTTACATGGATAGAAGAACTATTGATATATATTTCTTTAGAAAAAACATATGTTATTACTTTTATGCTATCATAACTATTATGTTAGTTTCTTTTGGAATAAGATCATGTATATGCATGCAAGATCTGTATTAGCTTTCATTTAGAAAGAATATACATTTGTATGTTGACGCAGGTTTACCCCCGCTTACACCCACAGTATGCATGTAAAAGCATAAATCCTGTCTGTCCCAGGAATTTCTCTTTCCCTGACTCGTCAAGCCTTCATTTCATTAAGGTTTTAAGGCTTTTCCATTAATACTTTATTATGCCGAAACATGTTCTTTTTCTGCCCATGGTCTTAACTTTCATTCACCCTTAAGTGGAACTTAATTCACCTTCCTTAACCTTGATTACCCTTAACCATTCATTAATCTTTACCCCACTCTTTAACTTAGGTTGTATGCAGACTTAATCATAAAACCCTCTCTCAGCACTTGATTTCTATTATAATTCTTTTATAATAGAAATACACACAAACATTCATAAACTTACCTTTTCCGCACTCTTTAAAGCCCTTGCATAGTTTCTGAGGTTTCCCTTTATCTCTGATCGCAATCGCATCTCCGCAGTCACACTACAGACTCCTTGCATCCTCGACATGTGATAACACAACCTTTTGGAACTCAAATTATTAGAACCGCATCTATAACTCCATTGGGTCCTTCTCATGGCTTCAATCCTTTCCATTGTGCTCCGCCTTCTCTGATCTCCGATCGCACTTAATGCTTAAGCCGGACTTCAAAAGGATTACTCCCGCATCTATAGATCGTCGGGTCTACACGCCCAAGCCATTTCGGCAGTGCTTTCCATTCTCCCTCCAATCGTCGATCAAACCAAGACCATTGATCTGGATCCCGATCCGATAGTTGTCGCTAACCTGATCAATAAAACTTACGTAACAATCCTCCACTGTCAATTAACTCGCGACAGATCTGATAGTTCACAAAGATTTCGGGTGAGTAGAGTGCACGAGGATTAAGTTCCCAAAAATTTGTTTCCTCTCTCCTCCTCGCTGCTATGTGTCACTTGATGAGTGGAATCAGGGGCTCACCCTTCAATACCACTTATCAGTTTGAGGCCACCCAAAATACCACTTTCCTATATAAAAACCTCTTTGTCGCCAACTATCTTCTGTGCTCTTCTACCATGTGAATCGATCCTGCCCATTGATCTATATGATCCAATGGTTGCTATGCATCACCTCTTCACTTCTCCTCTCTTCTCTTTACTTATGTTTTACGCTATTTCTTCAACGTTTTCTTTGTGTTTCAGGTTTCTTGAAAGTTTCTTGTCCTTCCACTATTCTGCTGCTCAATTCACTCCTGAGCTTGACTTTTGCGAATCCTCACATCGCTATCTCTCCAGAGCTCTACTCCGATCCTCCAATTGGATTCAAAGACCCATTATGATTCCTCTAAATCATTCTCTCCCTCTGCGTGTTCTATAGAACTCTGCTTGCAACTCCTGTTACAGAGCGTATGAATTCACACACAATTCAATCTATCAATACCTGTAACACACACACACACATATATAGTTTGGGATAAACCTCTGTATATATAAATATGAATAACTGAATACATATCGAGACTCTCTGTCTCTCAAGCCTAATCTTCAATATTAGTGGCCTTGTTTTATAGTTTTCCTGTAGGCTTATATTTATACAAAGGACTCTATAACCAATTTCCAGGTTTAGATCCTTAATCTACTGAACTAACTCCTAAATTTTCTCTCTAGTTCCTCGAGTCGTGAAACTACCTTAAGAGTTATAATTGACTTCTAATTCTCTTGTCATTATTAACCACTCATGTTCTCATTCATTCGGGAGCATTTACAACATATCTCACATTATATAATTAATTCCTATCCTACTCACTCAAAAGCCTAAATATTACATTAATTCAACACTTAGGAATCCAAATTCCTTAAAACACATGAGCCCCCCATGTCTACTAAAATACAATGATTTTCCTTGGGTTGAATGCTCCTGCATCAGACTCCCAAAGTAGAAAATATTCATGATCTCCTGATCATGTGTCTTCATAAGTTGATAGAAAACCTCCAGGGAACCAAACTTTAGTTTGTAGCTGCCCAAATGCCTTGCACCTTTGTTGTTGCCGTATGTCTGTTGTATTCTGTTTCATCTTCCTCTCCTTGTCAATTAGGTTCAAGTTCTGATTGATCATGGTTCCTACTGCTATCAATTTCCTCCACATGGGCTGTTTCATCATCAACTGCCATAATTCTTCAATTTCTATCTCCAGTTCATCCTTGGATTGGTCCATATTCTACCTCTTACTTCTTCCTCTTTCTCTTTGCTTCAGGTTGTTGCTGTTGTCCACTAAATCTTCAAACTGTTGTTGGTTACCTTCCCTTTGTAGTTGCTGGTTTACTTTTTCTTCTACCTTTGCTCTTGCTACCATTGTAGACATTGCTCTTGCTCTTGCTCCAACTTTTGCTTTGACTCCTACGCTTAATTCCTCCCTTTCATCCTTACCCTCTTTCATGATTATTTATATCTACAATAAATCATGACTTTCCAGCATTGTCTCTAGCAATTGAACATCTATGTTCCATAGATTGAATTCTTCCATAGAATCTTCTTCTGTCATCTTTATTTGGCTGTTCATTTGTGCCAAATTTTCTCTAACATCTGCAACTAAACCTGCACTCACAAAACACTTGTTAAGATAAAAAACATAAGGCTTTTGTGCCTCATCTTCCTTTGGAAACAATTCACTTTGTTCCTCTATTCCTTTCTCCTCTATCAGCACATCAATATGCTGTTTTAACCTCTTTAAAGAATTCTCTTAAGAACTCTTAAGATTGTCAGCTAGTCTCTCTTCCACATCATCTGCTCTAATGATGTCTTACTACCCTTGTCCACTATAGTGAACTCCTTCCTCTGCAATCACACTATCATACTCTAAATTTCCCATTGAATACTCCAGCAATGCAATTTCTCTGTGACACTTCGAAAGTATTTCATCATCACTTATAATCCTTGCATCTATAAATGAATTGTCAGTTTGAAAATTACAAGGCTCAACAATTTCAACTTTTGTTTCACATATCAGTTCTTCAAACTAAACTTCATCTCTTTTTCCCACAAGAAATCATCCTTGTGTTGTAATAGTTTCATTACTAAGTTCTTTCTGCTACAATAAGTCACTGCATTCCTCATTCAAGAGATATTCTCCCTTATCCTTTACTCTAGAGTATTCATCTTCTGAAAGATACTTTTCCATACTTTTGACAGCTTCAAAAGATTTCTCATCCTTTGCAAAACCCTCCTTTGTTAGTGACCAATCATCAGATGTCCTTTCTCCCAAGGTTAAATCCTTTGCATAGGTTTCTTCCTTCTTAACATCTTTCAGTATTTGGTCAAATGGAAATGTCTCAACAGCTTCCATGGTTATTTCCGTTGTGCCTATCATCATGGTAAATTGATGATCCTTTACTATGTTTTCAGCTAACATAGTCTCTTCTTCAAGTTTTCCTTTAATCTCTTGCTATTTACCTTCTCCAAGAGCTATCCTTGTCTCACCATCTGCATTAATATTCTCTTGCATTTGTTCTGCATCCACAGACAAACTATCAGTCTTAAAAACATAAGACCCTGTGGTCCCACTTGATGTTTCAACCATCATATCTCCTTGCCATTCCAAGTTCTCTTTATGACTTAGAAATCCTTTGATGGTCTCCTCTTCAATCTCCTCAAGACCTTCACTTGGTTGCTTGATATCTTTCCCCAACTGTATATGAGACCTATCTATCTCATTTTCTTCCAGAACAAAATTTAGATTCTACTTGCCTTCTTCTTCCTTTTCGACAATATCAACAAATTGTCCTTCTTTACATGTTTCACCTGCAAATATACACAAATTATCAGATTTAAAACCATGTAATCCTTTGGCCTCACTTGAAGTTTCAGTCTTCAAGTCTTCATCTTCACTCAGAACTTCACCTTATTCTGCTTCACAAATGGACACTTCCATTTTCATTTCCAACTTAGCCTCTCTGAGTTTTTCCATCAACCACCTTACTTGCCTCTGTTGTAGCCTTCTCTACAACTTATGCCACTTCACTGCCTTCTTCCTTAAGACCCAACCTAGTCTCTGGTTTTCCTCAAGTATCCTTATCAATACATTGAGTTGTCCTTTCATCTTTGCAATTTCTTTGTCAATTTTCTCTTGACTCATCCTCTTTCCATTTTCCTTGGCATTCTCTTTCTTTATCTTTCTTCAACTATGGTCTTCCTCAGAACCTCTACTATGAATATCAGTAGCCATCTTCTTCTCCTCTCTATGAGTTCCTCACTCATTCACTATGAGCTACATTAAAGCCTCTGCAACAACAAGTCTTCCTTGTTGCAACTTACCTCACCAAGATTTCCTTTGTACTTGCTCTTTTGGCAAGCACTTGGTTATCTATCTCTGGAACCTCCTTTGAGCACTTTTCCTTGCTCCCTCTAGGCTTCAACTCATCTGCACCTTCTAAGAACACAATTGTCTTCTTGTATTTCGATCACCATGAAATACTTGGTTCTGACCACTTCTTCTTTCACTTAGAAAGTCTTACCAGCTTGTTCATCCCTTAGCAATTATACCCACATCCTTTGTGGAATTGCCTTTGTGAGCTGAAACACTACCTCCGCAGTAACAAGTCGAATTCTTGCTACATATGCTTTACTAAGCTTCTCTCCTCTGAGCTCAGTCTCTTAGAATTTCTCTGGTTCTTTCCACTGGAACCAATTCAAGCACTCCTTGCTCTAGATGTTGCAACCTTCTCACCTTCTTTTGTTGTTATCTGCGCATCAATGTACAAACACAATTTCTCCAATCAAATCAAAATAGAACATATCACCTCGTCTTCAAGATCTCTCCATAACCTTGTTCCAACATTCCACCTGTATCTTGAATGGATTGTCCTTTGTTTCTTGCATCTGCAAGTTCTACTACACATGACCTCTGTGTGCCTACCTTCTGTCAGATTAGAATCTGATCCTTCCTTGCCTGCATAAACATCTTTGACACAGAAATTTGTTCTCAATTCTTTCACATAAAATTTATTTGTTCTGTTTTAACACCAATTGTTTCAATTAAAATTCTGCTTTGATACCAAATGACTCAAGGTTACCCCCACTTACACCCACAGTATGCATGTAAAAGCATAAATCCTGTTTGTCCCAGGAATTTCTCTTTCCCTGCCTTGTCAAACCTTCATTTCATTAAGGTTTAAGGCTTTTCCATTAATACTTTATTATGTGGAAACATGTCCTTTTTCTACCCTTGGTCTTAACTTTCATTCACCCTTAAGCGGAACATAATTCACCTTCCTTAACCTTGATTACCCTTAACCATTTATTAATCTTTATTCCTCTCTTTAACTTACATTATATGCGGAATTAACCATAAAACCCTCTCTCGGCACTTTATTTCTATTATAATTCTTTTATAATAGAAATACACACAAACATTCATAAACTTACCTTTTCTGCACTCTTTAAAGCCCTTGCACAGTTTCTGAGGTTTCCGAGGTTTCCCTTTATCGTTGATCACAATCGCATCTCTACGGTCACACTACACACTCCTTGCCTCCCCAATATGTGATAACATAACCTTCTGGAACTCAAATTATTAGACCCACATCTATAACTCCATTAGTTCCATCTTGTCACTTCATTCCTTTTTGATGTGCTCTGCCTTCTCCAATCTCCGATCGCGCTTAATGCTTAAGCTGGACTTCAAAAGGATTACTCTGGCATCTATAGATTGTCGGGTCTGCACTCCCAAGCCATTTCCACAATGCATTCCATTCTCCCACCGATCGTCGATCAAACCAGGACCATTGATTTGGATCCCGATCCGATGGTTGTCACTGACCTGATCAATCAAACTTACACGACAATCCTCCATCGTCGATTAACTCGTGACAGATCTGATGGTTCACAAAGATTTCGGGTGAGCAATGTGCACGAGGATTAATCGCCAGAAAAGTGGTTTCCTTTATCCTCCTCACTGCTACATGTCACTTGATGAGTGGAATCAGGGGTTCACCCTTCAATACCACTTATGGGTTTGAGGTTGCATGAAATACCACTTTCCTGTATAAAAACTGCTTTGTCGCTGACTATCTTCTGTGCTCTTATACCATGTGAATCGATCTTACCCATTGATCTATAAGATCCAACGGTTGTTGTGCATTACCTCTTCACTTCTCCACTCTTCTCTTTACTTATGTTTTACGCTATTTCTTCAGCGTTTTCTCTGTGGTTTAGGTTTCTTCAAAGGTTCTTGTCCTTCCGCTATTCTGCTGATCAATTCACTCCTGAGCTTGACTTCTGCAAATCCTCACATCACTATCTCTCTAGAGCTCGAATCCGATCCTCCAATTGGGTTCAAAGATCCATTATGATTCCACTGAAATCATTCTCTCCCTCTACATGTTCTACAGAACTCTGCCTGCAACTCCTGTTACAGAGCCTACGAATTCACACACAATTCAATCTATCAATACCCGTAACACACACACATATATAGTTTGGGATAAAACTTTGTATATATAAATATGAATAATGATTACATATCGAGACCCTCTGTCTCTCAGGCCTAATCTTCAATACCAGTGGCCCTATTTTACAGTGTGCCCGTAGGCTTATATTTATACATAGGACTCTATAACCAATTTCCTAGTTTAGATCCTTAATCTACTGAACTAACTGCTAAATGTCCTCTCTAATTCCTCGAATAATGAAACTACCTTAAGAGTTATAATTGACTTCTAACTCTCTCGTCATTATTAACCACTCATGCTCTCCTTCATTTGAGAGCATTTACAACATATCTCACATTATCTAATTAATTCCTATCCTACTCACTCAAAAGCCTAAATATTCCATTAATTCAAACTTCCTTAAAACACATGACCCCCCTCCCCCCCACCCACCCCCCATGTCTACTAAAATACAATGATTTTCCTTGGGTTGAATGCTCCTGCATCATATGTAGTAAATGAGAGCATGTTGTGTTAGCCTACATTAGAAAATATTATTTTGGAAAGAAGATGAATTACACGCACAAAATCTATGTTAGAAAATTATATATTACGGAGCAATGGAACACATAAAATATTGCAGATATATAAACACAGAAAACGTACAAAACAAGAGAGACACAGATATACGTGGTTCACCCAGTTTGGGCTACGTCCACCCTGAACAGCCAGTCCTTCCTTTCTATTATCCAGTAAAATGAAGAGACACAACTTACAACAAATCCGCTGTAATATCCTCTGTTTTCTCTCACAGTCTCAGCTCTCTATTCCTCGTTCACTGAATACACATCTATCACACAGCCTCAAATACAATACCCTCATACAAAGAGAGGGGTTGCCTTATAGGGCAAAAAACCCTAAACTAAACATAAGTTCTACCGTCAGATCATCCGCCTAATGAACGGCCCAGATTGACTAGAAATTACTATACTTTTTACAAGGCAATTTTACAGCTGTTTTTAGCTTCGGGGGTGCTGCCCCCGAAACCCCCCGCCAGGGGGGGCTCCTAAAGGTCGCAGCCGCCCCCCCCCTAGACCCCCCCTACAGCGAACATTTTACGGGTGGCGTTGCCGCCCCCATTTCGAGCTGGGATCCTATGTGGCGATACCTTTGAATATAGAAGATAATCAGGCTCCACACCCAACAATCTCCCACTTGGAGACTGATTGTAGCAACTCCACCACTGCTCCATTTGCTGGACAATGACTCCTCTTTGGACCTGGCTGTTTCTCATCTTCATCGTCATCCTTGAAGACCAACTGAAACTGAGCATATTCTCAGTTTCTCCCTAGTTACAACTTTTGTTAGCATATCTGCAGGATTCTGGCTAATGTGTATCTTTTCCAGCTTCAACTCTCCATCTTCCAACACTGATCGTATGAAATGGTACTTGAGATGTATGTGTTTAGTCTTGGAATGAAATGCTGAGTTCTTTGCAAGATCAATGGCACTTTGGCTATCACTGTATAACGTGCCCATATCATGCTCCTTACCCAATTCACCCATAAACCTTTGTAACCAAATCATTTCTTTACTAGCCTCTGTAGCAGCAACATACTCTGCTTCTGTTGTTGAAAGTGCAACAACACTTTGGATTTTTGAAACCCAACTGACAGTTGTTCCTCTAATAGTAAATACATATCCTGTAGTGCTCCTCCTGTTATCTTTGTCACCTGCCATATCTGCATCAACATATCCTTGTAGGGAGATGTTTGAACCACCAAAGCATAATGCTTGATTTGTGGTACCTTTCAAATATCTGAGAATCCATTTCACTGCCATCCAATGTTCCTTTCCTGGATTGTTCATGTACCTGCTTACAACTCCCACTGCATGTCCAATATCAGGCCTTGTGCAGACCATTGCATACATTAAGCTTCCAACTGCTGATGCATATGGAACTTTAGACATATAATCCATGTCTTCTTGGGTCTTTGGGCACATTTCCTTGCTAAGTTTGAAATGGCTAGCAAAAGGTGTACTAACTGGTTTTTCATTGTGCATGTTAAATCTTTTCAACACCTTTTGTATGTACTCATTCTGAGACAATGTTAATTTACGATTTTTCCTGTCTCTAGTTATTCTCATACCAAGGATTTGTTTTGCAGCTCCCAAATCCTTCATTGCAAATGAATTTGCCAATTTTCTTTTGAGCACATTTATTTCCTGCATGTTAGATCCTGCAACAAGCATGTCATCTACATACAATAACAATATAATATAGCTGCCATCATTTTGCTTTTTCAAATAAACACAATGATCAGAGTGACATCTAGTATAACCTTGTTCAGACATAAACTTGTGAAATTTTAGATACCACTGCCTTGGAGCCTGTTTTAAGCCATACAAGCTCTTCTTCAACCTGCACACTAGTTTCTCCTTCCCTTTCACCTCATATCCTTGTGGCTGATGCATATATATCTCTTCCTCCAAATCCCCATGGAGAAAGGCTGTCTTTACATCTAACTGCTCAAGATGCAAATCTTCAGCTGCTACAAGACTTAAAATAGTTCTGATTGAAGTCATTTTAACAACAGGAGAAAATATTTCATCAAAATCAATACCTTTCTTCTGTGCAAACCCCTTCACCACAAGTCTAGCTTTATACCTCTGTTTTCCTCCATCTTCTTCCTTCAGCCTGTAAACCCATTTATTCTTCAATGTAGTTTTTCCTACAGGCAACCTAACTAAATCCCAAGTCTGGTTATGCATTAAGGAGTCCATCTCTTCTTCCATGGCTACCTCCCACTTCTTCCTGCTTTCAACCTGCATTGCTTCTTCATAACATTCAGGTTCACCGGAATCAGTCAACAATAAATAATATAATGAAGGAGAGTATCGTTCAGGGGGTCTACCTATCCTGGTAGATCTTCTAACACCACTTTCAAGCGTTTCGGGTGCCTGTTGCTGTTGTGGTGGTTGCTGTTGTTGTGGTTGTTGATTATTATTGTTTTCAGGCACCTTTACTTTTTTAGTGATTTCATCAAGAACTGCGTATTCCTTGTTTTCCTTTTCCTGTTTCTTTTCCTGCAACTGATTCTTATACAAGACCTTTTCATTGAATATTACATCTCTGCTCCTAATGATTTTGTGATTTTCGTAATCATATAAGCGATAACCAAAATCATTAACACCATATCCAATAAAGGTACATTTCTTTGACTTTGCCTCAAGCTTTGTTCTATTTTCTTTATCAATATGGACAAAGGCCTCACAACCAAAAGGCTTTAAAATAGAGTAGTTTACCTTTTTACTTGTCCATGCTTCCTCTGGAACACCACCATCCAAGGAACTTGAAGGCCCTCTGTTTATTAGATAAACAGCAGTATCTACAGCATCTGCCCAAAACTGTAAAGGCAATCTTGCATGCAATCTCATGCACCTTGCACGCTCCATGATTGTTCTGTTCATCCTTTCTGACACACCATTTTCTTGTGGTGTTCTTGGAACTGTCTTCTCTCTATGAATTCCATGCTCTGAACAGTACCTATCAAACTCTTTGCTGCAATATTCACCTCCATTGTCTGATCTAAGACACTTCAATTTCTTTCCTGTCTCAATCTCAACCAAAGCTTTCCATTTCTTGAAAGTATCAAATACATCAGATTTATTCTTAATACAATAAATCCAAGTTTTTCTATTTGCATCATCAATAAAAGTAACATAATAACGAGAGCCACCGAGAGATGATACCTGAGCAGGTCCCCATACATCTGTATGCACAAGCTCTAATTTTTCATTCTTCTTTTCTTTCCCAACTCTGAGAAATCTGACTCTCTTATGTTTTCCATAAATGCAGTTCTCACAGAAGTCCAAATCAACATTCTTCAAACCCGGCAACAAATTCCTTGAGTGAAGAATCTTCATCCCTTTTTCACTCATGTGTCCGAGCCTATGATGCCATAATGCTGCATCTGCTCCTCTGGAAGTTAAAGCATTAACAGAGTTAGAAATACCATTGCATAAATACAATGTACCAACCTTTTCGCCTTTTGCTATTACCAGGGCTCCTTTAGTGACCTTCCAAGCTTTATCTGTGAAAGTTGTCACACAACCTTCATCGCCTAACTGCCCTGTTGAAATCAGATTTTTCTTTAGATCTGGAACATGCCTTACCTCCTTTAATAGCCATTGGTTTCCATTCTGCTGTTTTACAAGAACCTTACCCATTCCAACGATTTTACAGGGTTTATCATCACCCAGACGAACTTGTCCAAAATCTCCTTGAACATAGCCTTGAAAGTATTTCTTATCAGGTGTGGCATGGAATGAAGCCCCTGAATCTACCACCCAGGAATCAGTAATATTTTCGAAAGAAAGAATCAAAGCATCTTGTAACACCTCACCTGTCACATTTGCTTCATGATTGTTTTCTTGCTGTGCATCTCCTTCCTTTCCCTTCTGAGATCTACAGTCTTTCTTTAGGTGTCCTTTCTTTCCACATTTCCAGCACACTATCCCCGATCTGGACTTGGATCTTCCTTTCCTTGATTTACTGCGATATCCTGAGCTCCTTCCTCTTTCCATTTTTCTTCCTCTAGACTCTGCACTCAAAGCATTTCCCGATGTCTCACCGGAGCTTTTCCATCGCATTTCCTCGCTAAGGATAGCACCGACAACATCATCAAACTTTAAAGTACTAGATCCAGAAATGGAGTTACTAATGGCCATTACCAAACCATTCCAACTTTTTGGTAATGAGCACAAGAATAACAGAGCTCTAACTTCATCATCAAAGTTTACCCCTACAGAACTTAACTGACTTGTAACTGTATTAAAATCATTTAAATGGTTTGCAACAGATCCACCTTTCGACATATTCATATTAAATAACCGTTTCATAAGAAATACCTTGTTTGAGGCCGAGGGTTTTTCATATAGTTTCGACAACGTCTGCATCAAACCCTCTGTCGTGGTTTCCTTCGAAATGTTGAAGGCGACTGACGTAGCAAGGCACAACCGTATTGTTCCGAGTGCCTTTCTATCGAGAAGGTTCCATTCTTCGTCTTTCATACCCATCGGCATCTTTGTTTTTCCACCCAATGGTAGGTATAGATCTTTCTGATACAGATAATCTTCCATCTGCATCTTCCACAGCGAGAAGTTTTGGCCGTTAAATTTCTCGACCCTAAACTTACCATCTTCCGCCATTGCTCCCACTCGAACCAGGAACCCTTCTTTCCTGCAAGTTTATCAGCCAAATAGACCTTCGGCTCTGATACCAGTTGTTAGAAAATTATATATTACGGAGCAATGGAACACATAAAATATTGCAGATATATAAACACAGAAAACGCACAAAACAAGAGAGACACAGATATACGTGGTTCACCCAGTTTGGGCTACGTCCACCCCGAACAGCCAATCCTTCCTTTCTATTATCCAGCAAAATGAAGAGACACAACCTACAACAAATCCGCTGTAATATCCTCCGTTTTCTCTCACAGTCTCACCTCTCTATTCCTCGCTCACTGAATACACATCTATCACACAGCCTCAAATACAATACCCTCATACAAAAAGAGGGGTTGCCATCTAGGGCAAAAAACCCTAAACTAAACATAAGTTCTACCGTCAGATCATCTGCCTAATGAACGACCCAGATTGACTAGAAATTACTATACTTTTTACAAGGCAATTTTACAGCTGTTTTTAGCTTCGGGGGCGCTGCCCCCGAAACCCCCCGCCAAGGGGGGCCCCTAAAGGTCGCAGTCACCCCCCCCTGGACCCCCCTTGCAGCGAACATTTTACGGGAGGCTTTGCGGCCCCCATTTCGAGCTGGGGTCCTATGTGGCGATACCTTTGAATATAGAAGATAATCAGGCTCCACACCCAACAATCTATAGTAGTGTCTTGGTTTCCTTGGAATATATATATGGGTACTGTTGGTACAATATTTGGAGAAAAAGACATGTATTTGTATAATTTATTGCATTAATTTTATGGAAAATAAACATGTTATTACATGCCATATTATCATATATTTCCTCTAAAAGGAAACATATGTTCGATGCTTTATTGTGTTATGCATTGTTTTGGAAAGTACATGCATTTTCATACATAGGAACAACATTCATGGTGTTAGATTTCTTTATGTATTTGCATGCACCAAAAGTAATAGTTGAAAGGCTAGTTCCTTTTATAAACTTTATGTAATTCAAATGCACAAAGATCATAACTGATGTGTTAGTTTCCTTTAAAGGAATTTCTAGAAAGTTGCAGTTATTTGTCTTGCAAGAATGTGTGCTAATGCAAGGGGAATATTATTTAATGTGGTATTTGTTTATAGAAATGCATTGATGGTTATACACTTATAACTCATGCATATGCAATGTTGTTAAAGAAAATATTTCACGATATTTTTTTTGCATTTCATGAATGTACATGAATAGATGGTGAAGCATCTACTAGTATAGAATTATGAATTTGTTTGATTAATACTTGATGTAATCATGATATCAAAGGTTGCTGAAAATAATAGTTGCATGAAAAGTTTGTGACATATAAAGATGGATTAATTTACTGTTATGGAAGATAATTAGTTAGTGGTCTATGTAAATTGAAGGAATGTCGACTACAAGATAATCCACTGATGCCAAGAACCACATCCTAAAGACACAACGCTCAAGGGTTTGTGGGTAAATGATGTTATGATGATTGTAATAGCTTATAGCAAGTTATGTTTTTTTGGGATGATATTCTTTGTAATATTTTATGACAATGGTCAAGGGATGGAATCCCTTATAGCAATTTAGTGAGGGGTGAACACTCTCATGAGTGTTTAATAATAAAATTAAATGTTTGCTAGTTTTCAGCCTACGGGGATTCCAGGGTATATTGGCATCTAATGATGTGCTTTCCTGTCAATGCCATTTTTATGATGTTTATTGCTTAGATGATGTGACGTTTATATTATTATAAATAATACGATTAATTAAACAAGTTAAAATAATCCTGGAATTTACATCAAAAAGTTTATGTTAATTTGCTACAACAATGGTTATTAATGGTTATGTCCTTTACTATTCCATTACTAAACTTACTCTATGTGATCCAAAATGGATCTAGAATAGACTTATAAGTCTAAAGTGTTCCTCACAGAGGAAAATGAAAGTCAAGGGATTCTCTTGGAAATAGTCCCATTGCATATATATTTTCATTCTGAATCTACTGCAACTTGAATGGGCTGAAATGGACTTCGGATGTAGAAGTTATCGCAGAAAGAAGATGGCCCCTTATCCTTAGAAAGGGAGGCATTTATTATAAAAATGGCCTAAAAGGCTCATTGAAGAAATCGCATCGCAAAAGGTCAATGGGAAGGACTTAGGCCAAAGGCGGAAGAAACCCTGATTGCGACCTCTGACTTATCACATCGAAGATAGGCCCGCATGCGATATCGGGACCCCAGGTGGAGTGATTGCAATATGCAATGCATCAACATCAGCGATCAGTGATATATATATATATATATATATATATATATATATATATATATATATATATATATATATATATATATATATATATATAGATATATATATATATATATATATATAGATTGGGTCGGCACAAACCATAGTCAATGGAAAGAACCCCCAGGCCGTTACAAATGCGATAGTGATATATGACGTGGGATGTGAGCCGTCGGATCGAAGATTCAGATCAACGGTTAAGATCTGATTGGAGCGATCAGTGGATCGGTGGATCGGAAATCAACATGATCAAAGGGAAGACCCCGGGGCCATTGCAATTGCAATTGGAGTATGCGATATAACGATTGGGTCGATAGCGATACATCGATATCAACAATCAGCAATCGGTGATGGTGATCCCCGATACAAGGGTCATTGACATGCAATATGTGATTGCGATATGCCGATAAATCGTAGACTCGATGGGGATTATCAGCACGATTTCCAAGTTTTGAAATATGGAAATTCGAGATTTCTGTGTATTTCCCGTGTGTTGGTTTTTTTACCAATACACCATGTGATTGCAATTTGCGATGGAATGGCGGACCCGATAGGTTTATATATGTAGTTGAATTCTATTTGATGTCCGGTCTTTGCACCCAATAGTGTTTTTCTGTGTATTTCTGTTACGAGCCAGAAATGCGTTATTTCATGGATTTTTTCGGAAAGAGGCTGTCGGTTCATTTTCCATTGGAAACAACCATCATTCCTTCTGCCACGCTGCAGGCGGGCGTTTCTGTAACAGGGATGCGTTTTGAAGCATGAAGAGGCAGAGCTGGGAAAAAGAATGATTCCTCATGATCCAAGGGACAGAGGAACAACTGTGGAAGTTGTGGAGTACTAAAGTAGGTATGTTTTTGGTAATTATTTCAGCATCTTTTCATTAGATATTAAAAACCTTTTGGATTATGAACTAGGAAAATGATAAGGGATTGTAATAAAACTTGTGAGATTAATGTGCAAAATGAAAACACTGACAATTGTCATTTTCTTATGCAGGAAGAAGGAAAAACGAAAAGTTGTCGTTCCAAAGGAGAGGACAAGGACGGGTTAACCGTTGTCCCTTTGACGGGGAACCATATGCAAACAAGGCAAAACAAATCAAAGCGAATCAACCCTGGAAAGGAAGTGGAGATATTGGCTCGGCACAAGAAAGAAAAGAGATAACTAAGGACTAACGGTTCGGCGAATCCCTCAGGATCCCTTGATCCTAAGGGATCGCTGCTTTAACTATTTTTTGCACCTAGACATCTCTACCTTCACCATTATAAAAGGGGCAGCACTGTTAGCTCGAGGGGTCTGTCGAGTCCTTATGTTTTATGTAATTTCTCTTAATATTGAAACTTTGATCATCGAGTCTCGTTGAGAACTGATCTACTGTAATTCCGTCTTATGCATTAATACAAACTCAGTTGCTATTTCATCTCTGAGTCTGGAATAACTTCAAGTGGTGTACCCCTGGAGGCTAAGGGCCCGACCCTGGAGGACATTTGCTCCTATACTATTACATTTGGTTTATGTGTGGTTTGCTTATCAGCGTTATTTGGTAACCTGATATGTTTTGTTAGTTTACATCACATGCTCTGTTATGTTCGATTTGTTAAAGTTTCTGAAGATAGAACCATTGTATTAACTTTGCAACGTATTACTGCTCTTTTAAGCACTATATAGTATCGCCGGTCGTTACAGAATATTGTTGTTGTTCAATTACAGAGCCTCTGTGCTGTGCACTTATTCATTGATATTACAGAATTCATCTTAGCGATTATGTTCTTTGTGATTGTTGGATCTATAGACATTGTTGTTCCATTCTGAAACACAGTCGTAATCTCTTATAACTGAGATTGATAACTAGTTTACCAAGATCAAGTTACTATTAAGGTGTGTCGTGTGCATATATGGTTTTCAAGCGCTGTTCTATAATTCATCATTAATCAGTGTTGTTCCATTTTGGTGTGTTGTTCAATTCATCCTTAAGAGTGAAGGATTTCCATTTGATTCCTGTAGGTCATGATTAGTGCATTTGATCTTGTATATTAAGGTGTTCCTGCTTGTTAGACTTAATTGTTGTTATAGTTTCCTGTTTGCTGTTCCATTTCAGGTTTGTTGTTCTATTCCTTATTTGCTGTCCCATTTCTTATTTGTCGTTCCATTTCCTGTCATTTGTTATTTTGGTGTGAAGAACGATCCAAGGCTGTAGTGAGCACTGACATTTACTGTCCGGCTCCCAGATCCACGATCTGTTCTCTGATTTACTTTAGTTCCATCAGTTTACAAAGGGATGAGTTGCTGCTACTGAACCCTTGACTGATAAATTGCTTAGTTTTCTGAATGTGTGGTTTAATCTTTTGAAGTAGTTTGCTGTAAACAAGCATCCGTTTACTCTTGTATTTTTAAGCACTGTACTACTAGCATTACTCTGGAAAATGATAGCCTCAGACTGAGACACTCTTTGAAATAACAAAACGTTCCTGGATTGATAAACTAATGTGAGGTAATTAGAGGTGAAAGAGACCCTTTTTATAACTCGACATTTTGGCGTCGTTGCTGGGGAAATAGTGTAGCCATTTGTTCTTTTTCAGAGTAGTGTGAGAACCTGCTAGGGAAGAATTGGGTTTTAAAAATGGAAGGTAAGAACCTACGTGTGGAGCATGTAACAAGCCTGCTCCTCTACTCGCTTTCCTATAGATTTGTTGTTGTTTTGTTTGGGTAGAATCTAGCAATTGATTTGTGTGCATGACTAAGCAAAAAAAGCCAGAAAAGAATCCCAAACCTCTACCCAAGCCAGAAAAAGCTAAGGGGCCAGCGACCCTTGGCCGATCAACCTTCATAAATGAAATCTTCAAGAAAGCAGAATCTCAGCCTTCAGTAGGACCCAAAAAAAGTTATTTCTAGACAGCCTACTAGTTCCCTTCAAGCCACAGGATCACCATCTGTAGCCTTTGCGGAGGTGCATAGTCAAACTGAAGAGCAAGACTTTCAAGAAATTGAAAATTCTACTCCAGAACTATTGCAAGAAGGGAATTTCAGCAATATTTGTGAAGGAGGAGGAGAGACACGGGAAACTGAGGAACCGAGGTCTCCTCTTGGGACAACTCAGCCATTGAACAACCCAGACAAGGGAAGTGCTACAAAAATAATTATTGAAGAAACCCAATCTCCTCAGACATTAGGCACTCTCATTATCCCAGGTAGAGGAAGTGCTATTAAAACCATTCTTGTTAAAGCCATTCCTTCTCAACCTAGGAATACCCTCCTAGATATCCCAGAAGGTTATTGGCATATATTCGACCAAATGGCTCAAAACCACCCAAACACCCAAACCTCTACATTACAATACCCCATAGTGGATACTGCAGCAAATGTGCCCATGAAAGAAATCCCTCTTCAACATATCCCTACATTCCACAGTCTTACATCAGAAGATCTGGATGCATTTCTATTTGAGTTTGATGTGCTGTGCAGGGGATATGATTACACCACCGACCCCCAGAAACTAAAATTATTTCCCTCTACATTAAAAGGGGCTGCCTTAAGATGGTTTATGGGATTAGGTGGTGGGGTTATAAATAACTAGGATCAAATGAAAGAATCTTTTCTAAAAAAATATCAGGACTATTGCAGGTCTAGAGAACTGAAGGACAAAATATTCCAGATGGTAGCTAGACCAAATGAAACATTAGAGGAGTATGTGCAACGTTTTCAGTATAATCTTCAAAGATCTCCTTATGCATCACTAGCTTAGCTGATAATGTGTTAAAAATAGCATTAATTAGGGGCATGAAGGAACAATGGATTGAAACATTAAACATTATGGGAAAAGGAGATATTTATCAGCAAAATTTTGCTGACATTATTGACTTATGTATCAGGAGCTCAAGAGGCAGCACAAGATTAAAACTGGAAGAACATGATCAGTTTGTAAGAGATAATAAAATTTCGACAGAAGGAGTAATGCGTGAAGAAATTGGAAATTTATTGGAAAATTTTAAAACTGATATACTAGGGACGCTAACTACATAACTTGATGTTATGCAGGCCAAGCAGAAGCAAATGGAGGTAGAGCAGAATTTGGCAATCTTCTGTCCCTGATGCAGGAAGAAACATAGCCATAAGAAGTGTCCACTAGATGCAGTCCGAACATGCGCCATCTGCACAAAAGATCACCTTACGGAAAGTTGTCCCTCACTTCCTGTATTAAAATTAGTATATAAGGAAGAAGAAGAAGAGCCAGAATTGGTGTATCTGCTCAACCAGTGCCGTCAGTGGCAGCTGCGACAGTTTGGTATGTTTTTGGACCCAACTTCTTCTTTTCAGTCTCCACAGTATAATGCTCAACAATATAATATGTGGCAAAATCAACCCCCATTTCCAAATTGGTCACCACAGTCGTTTCCTTCATCAACCCACGTGGCCGAATCAGGCAAGCCAATCTAGTTGGCCGAATTTTCCCTATGCCCCACCATATTGGCAAAATAACCCATACCCAGCACAATGGACTCCCCCTACTTCACAAAGTTCAGCCTGGCAGACAAACTGGCAAAGACCGATGCATCAGCCAGTAGGAACCATGCCGCTCCCTCAACCTACACTGCCAGCCTTACAACAAAATCCCCAGTCTAATGTGAGACCACAACTCCTAGCCCAACCCAATCCCAATCCAAATAATAGATCGGTCCAATATGTCCAAATAGTAGAAACATCAGAAATAGGAGCTGATCTGAGGGAGTGTAATGATCTTCGGCTAAGATCTGGGCATATTATTGAAAGTAAGGGAGATAAGACAGCCCATGCTGAAAATCAGTTACCCAGAGAACACCTATCACAAGAAGAGGATGTGAACAAACAACAAACTTATAACCAAGCAACCACATCCTATCCCCCATTCCCAGAATGATTAATCATACCTCGACCTACACAATATCCTGATTTTGACATTCTGGGAGAATTACAAAATTTGTACATAAAAATTCCATTCCTCCAAGCCATTCAAGATATCCCGATATATGCAAAGACTATCAAAGAATTGTGTGTAAAGAAACCAAGGAGGAATGCAGCAAATAATCGAAGAGTCCAAGTAGTTGGCACTCTATCTGACTTATTATCAGGAAAAGAAACACCCATTAAATACGAAGACCCAGGAAATCCAATAGTCACCATACAGATTTATGGTCAAACCTTCCATAATGCCTTAGTTGATCTAGGAGATGCAATCAACATCTTAACAACTACTACTTGCCAAAAGCTACGCATTACATCTGTAGAACCCACCTCTACCTTGCTAGAGCTGGTTGACCGATCTGTGGTTAGGCGAGAGGGCACACTACATGACGTCATGGTATCTGTTGAGTCCTGGGAATATCCGACCTATTTTCTGATAATAAATCCAAAAAGCCGACTTGATGGACACCCATTGATTTTAGGTAGACCTTGTCATGCAACTGCCGATGCCTATATTGGCTGCCGACAATGCAATATGACCATAACGAGGGGAGTGAATATCAAGAACTTAGCCTTATATCCTCCAGCACAGCCAAGTGTCACAATGATCAAAACTAATAAGCACCCTGTATCATACCTTACTGACAACATTAGATCTCCATTAACTATACAAGAGGCACTTGATTTTAAAGACCAGACAGAGGACGATGCCATTAATAAATTTATTAGTCAAACTGAATTCAGATCCTGCACACAGTGTCACATGATAGAGGCAGCATTCGATAACGAATTAGAAGAAGATCCTCTTAAAGATCCACATGATCAAACAATACCTGTTACCTCTGTTGCAAATAGTAAAATTGTGGAAATCAAACCGGGAAAAACCTTAAACATTAATGCCAACCTCACCTCCGAACAAGAAACAAAGCTCATCCATTTGTTGAGGAAATATAAAGAAGCATTTGCATGGGACTACCCTGATATGAAAGGAATTGACCCCCAATTATGTACCCACCACATTTACATAGAAAAAGATGCGAGACCTGTTCGCCAACCTCAGAGGAAAGTTAATCCTCATCTAAAAGATGTGGTAAAAGCTGAAATTCAAAAACTTTTAGATGTCAATTTCATCTATCCTATCTCCGATAGTAAATGGGTCTCTTCGCTTGTGGTGGTACCAAAAAAGAATGTGAAATGGAGAATTTGTGTGGACTACAGAGAACTAAATAAAGCAACACAAAAATATCACTTCCCTCTCCCATTTATCGACCAAGTATTAGACACTTTGGCAGGAAAGAAATTCTTTTCTTTCCTGGATGGCTTCAGTGGATACACTCAGATTCAGATTGCCCCTGAAGACCAAGACAAAACCACTTTTACTTGTACGTGGGGAACATTTGCCTACAGAGTTTTACCTTTTGGCTTATGCAATGCTCCTACCACATTCCAAAGGGCTATCCTCGGCATTTTTGCAGACTTAATAAATGAAGGACTCGAAGTAGACATGAATGACTTTACACCGGATGGAGACGATTTTGATCCAGCATTGGATACACTGGAAAAAGTCCTACAACGCTGCATTGCTACCAGGCTTTGTTTAAGCCATGAAAAATGATATATGATGATGACTGAAGGACTTATTCTAGGACATTATATTTCAGTAGATGGCATTCAGGTAGACCCAGCCAAAATCTAAATAATTTTGCTTATTCCCACTCCTACCACTCAAACGGAGGTACGCAGTTTTCTTAGATTTTCTGGTTATTATAGGAGGTTTATAGAACATTTTTCGCATATTGCTACACCTCTATATGCACTAACTGGTAACGTTGATTTTCTTTGGACAGAAAAATGTGAACATGCTTTCCAGGATCTGAAGAATCTTGTGTCCACAGCCGCAGTCCTTCGAGGACCAAATTGGGATTTGCCATTTTAGATATCATCTGATGCCTCAGATACAGCCATTGGAGCAGTCCTTGGGTAGGAAGAGGATAAAAAACCATATACAATTTATTATATTAGCAAAAATTTATCCCCTGCTGAATTAAATTACACTGTTACTGAGAAAGAATTTCTAGCTATAATACATGCTGTCAATAAGTTTAGACATTACATTACTGGACATCCTGTTATCTTGTATACAGATCATTCTGCCATCAAATATTTAGAAAACAAGCCGATCAAAAATGGTAGAATAACTAGATGGCTGATTTTATTGTAGGAATTTGATATTACAATCAAGGATCGACATGGAAAAGAGAATCCTGTAGCTGATTTTCTCTCAAGAATGCCAAAGCCAATCAATGCAGCAACAGTTGAAGATCAATTTCCAGACGAGCGTCTGTTTTCTATGGCTGTTCAAACACCCTGGTATGCTGATGTTGCCAATTACCTAGTAGTAGGTAAACTACTGAAACATCTAACCCCTAATGAGAGGAAACAGATTGTTCAGAGGAGTGCTCGATTCTCGTGGGTTGGAGGCTACCTGTTCCACATAGGGGTAGATATACATATCAGAAGATGCACTCAAGAGGATGAAATCTTCGACATTTTAAAAGCCTTCCATGACGGACCATGTGGCGGACATTTCTTCGATCGCAGAACTGGACATAAGGTGCTGCAAACAAGGTATTATTGGCCTACAATTTTCAAAGATGCAAAAAAATTTGTCCAAGCTTGTGACAGTTGCCAGAGAGAAGGACGCCCTGGTTAGTCCGATGAGATGCCTGTGAACCCACAATTATTCATTGAACCATTCAAACGATGGGCCCTTGATTTCATCGGACCAATTAACCCACCCTCAAACTAGAAAACATATATTCTAGTGGCAACAGAATATGTCACCAAATGGGTTGAGGCAGAGGCGTTGCCGAGAGCTACAGAAGATTCTGTCATACAGTTCTTGTTCCATATATTTGTGCATTATGGCCTTCCAAGAGATATAATTACTGACAGTGGACCATAGTTTGCTGGGAACAAAATAGTTGCAACACCCAAAAACTATCATGTCCAGCATAAATCACTACTCCATACCACCCACAGGCAAATGGTCAGGTAGAAAGCAGCAATAAAATAATAGAAGCAATCCTAACAAAAAAAATTGCGTCACGTAGACGTGATTGGGCTGCCAGACTACCAGAGGCACTGTGGGCTTATAGGACAACATGGAGAAGTACCATTGGTTAGTCACCTTATCAATTAGTGTTTGGCAAGCAACCCATTTTTCCCATAGAATTCGAAATCCAAACACTGCGAATAGTATAGGAAGTTGGCTTAGATTTAACTGAGGCGCAGATTAATCGATTACAGCAAATCAGTGAGCTCAATGAAATCAGGCTCTGTGAACTCCAAAATACTGCACCTATCCAACAGCAGCGAACTAAATGGCATGATGCTATCATTAAAATAAAGTCTTCCACGAAGGAGACTCAGCACTTTTGTACGATTCCAGGTTTCAGGACTTTCCCGGGAAACTCCAGACTCGTTGGTTGGGACCATACGAAATCCAGAAGGTACATGACAATGGTACTCTTACTCTAACAACTATTGACGGTTCTGGATATGCCTTCAAGGCAAATGGCCATCGAGTTCGCCTTTATCGCAAACCACTCACTCGGGAGTCGTTCTGCCAGCAGCTACGCCAAGACTCTGATATGGAAATTTTGGGGGAGGGAGAAGAGTCTTCCTCACCTGTGATTCATTAAGTAATTTATCTCTTTTCACAGTTTGTACATAATTTCTTTTGTTTTGGTTTTGTACATATTTTTGAATCAAACGCTTTGTCGTTACTTTTCGAAGCAGCAACAATGTTATTAATTTTGTTGTTCCTTTTCTCAAAGGGATAGCATTTTCGTTCTGCTATTCCTTTTTCAAAAGAACAGCACCTGTTGGATCAGCTGTCATTTCGCTTTAATTTTATTCTTTTTCTTTATTTTTGCTTTCTGCTATTCCTTTTCCAAAGGAACAACACTTTTGGTTTTTGCTGTTCCTTTTCCAAAGGAATGACATTTGGGTGTTTTGTTGTTCCTTTTCCAAAGGAACAACATTTTTGATTTTTGTTGTTCCTTTCACAAAGGAACGGCACTTGGGTGTCTTGCTGTTCCTTTTCCAAAGGAACAACATTTTTGATTTTTGCTGTTCCTTTTCCAAAGGAACGACATTTCTGCATTCTGTAGTTCCTTTTCCAAAGGAACAACATTTTCGATTTTCATTGTTCCTTTTCCAGAGGAATGGCACTTGGGTGTCTTGTTGTTCCTTTTCCAAAGGAGCAACATTTTCGATTTTTGTTGTTCTTTTCCAAAGGAACGGCATTTTTGCATTCTACTGTTCCTTTTCCAAAGGAACAACATTTTTGATTTTTGTTGTTCCTTTTCCAAAGGAACGACATTTGTGTGTTTTGTTGTTCCTTTTCCAAAGGAACAACATTTTCGACTTTTGCTGTTCCTTTTACAAAGGAACAACATTTGTGTGTTTTGCTGTTCCTTTTCCAAAGGAACAACATTTTCGATTTTTGTTGTTCCTTTTCCAAAGGAATGGCATTTGTGCGTTTTGCTGTACCTTTTCCAAAGGAACAACATTTTCGATTTTTGTTGTTCCTTTTCCAAAGGAACGACATTTGTGTGTTTTGTTGTTTCTTTTGCAAAGGAACAACATTTTCGATTTTTGCTGTTTCTTTTCCAAAGGAACAACGTTTTCGATTTTTGTTGTTCCTTTTCCAAAGGAATGGAATTTGTGTGTTTTGCTGTTCCTTTTCCAAAGGAACAACGTTTTCAATTTTTGTTGTTCCTTTTCCAAAGGAACGGCATTTGTGTTTTTTGTTGTTCCTTTTCCAAAGGAACAACGTTTTTTATCTTTGTTGTTCCTTTTTCCAAAAGGAACACCACTTGTATTCTTTTTCTCTTCCTCTTTGAAACAACAACATCCTCATATTCCTTTTACTTATGCTTGCTCCCCTTGCTGTTTTAAATTAAGGATGCTTACTGTTCTTGTTCTTTCAAGTCTTTTGGAATACAGTTATGCACTTATGCAATGGATACAGAATCACAACATACTGAAATCATGTGAATTATAAAATCGTTATTTTTATAAGAAATTGCTCTGAAGTGGTAAAAGGACAAAGGGAAGGACACACTGAACCATTATCTTTTGCTGTCATTGTTTCACTAACTCTGCTCTGATTGGTTATCTTTATCATGTTGGCTCCTCTTTGATTATTATTTAGGAATAGGAGCAAAGGGTTTATATCTTCCTATTGAGATGTTAAGACTTCTTCCACCATGCCTACTCTTAAGGAGTGTTGAACCACCCTTTGTGTATAAATGGGAAAGTACTTTATGAAAAAGAAAGAAAAAAAGAGCAAACTGACTTGTTTATATAAAGATGTCAAATGCAGGATAGGGGGTCTCATCAAGAGCCAGCCTACCATGATCATGAGGAAGAAAGTGAAGTGGCATTCCCACTATGGCCACCACACCAAGGATATGGTCCAAAAGGTATATCAAATAAAGAACCCTTGGAACAGGACGTCTCATCACGAGCCGGCTTGCCCACCTTTTGCTCCTTCCTCGTGAATGGCATTATGGCTAACTGGTCACCAAGCTAGCATAATGGCCTACATTTTGACATCACACAACACTTCCTAAGCATACACAAAGGATCATGGTTCCATGGGTGAAATAAACAACTCTACCAAGGTTATGGACACCTGTCGGCAGCAAAGCACTGTTAATGGTATTGAAGTCACATTATTTACACCAATAGGTAGTTATTAGCACCCTTTTGTTTCTTATACCTTAGTAATCAATCACATAAGGCGAATGTATATTATTTTCTGAACTATACAACGCATATATATCTATTATCACCAATCATGACAGAACAATTGACAATGACCGCATGAGACTCAGTATGTATGGCAGATGTCCTATCCTCCCAGCCTCACATCATATCACAGCAGTCTCTTACGTATTAAGCGATCCAACTTGACACCTCAATTTTGGTAATCTGCTACTTTTGTAAACATGGGATATTGCCATACGCTGTTCCTTTATGACTCTGCCTCAGAATAGAACGGCACACCGCTCCTTTATTTGACGGCCGGGATGGCCTATCACATTGCGGGGTGGGGGAGGTTAACCTCATCATTCCTTGGATGACGTGTCAGACCGCTATTCGGGAAACTACGTACTGGGGAATAGCATGGCTTAACGGTATACTATTTTTTTTATTTTTTGCATGATTTGTTGTTCCTAAGCCATTTCCATTGTATACTCTGCAGCATTAGATTTTGAGTGAGTCTTGCATCTGTCAGCCTCTCTGTGTTTTAACAGCATGAACAGTTATTGTTCCATTGTCAAAATTATGAGATTTTACATCAAAACCATAAACATGGGAGGAAGATCGATTCAGAGAGAACCGCAGGTGTTAACAGTCTCTGATGCTGCACGGGAAATCCTGGCAAGAGCCGGGTGGCTAACTTATCTCAATCGCTTACAGGAATCCAATGAGACTGTAGCAATTGAATTCTTGCAGAACTTGCAAGAGGATCACTCCATAGTGAGGGGGAGACACATAGCAGTCACCGATGACATAATCGCAGAGGTCTCAGGACTGCCAGCCACTGGACCTGTATGGACGCTAAAGAAGGAGAGATTGCAGAAGATTATAGAAACCTTCCAGGAGGAAGGCCAGAGCCTGACAATTAGAGGAAAGGGGTTTCTTCCAGCAGCGTTAGGAGAATCATGGGTGGAATTAGCAAAGACCATTTAAAGCTACATCACTTGTGAAGGAAGAAAATACATGGTAAGACCACGGCACCTTAAACTTTTAGCTGTGTTAAAGCAAAAATGCTCTGTAAATTTACCTGCATTTTTGAATTCATTACTGCATGATGTTGCACAGAGCATGAAAAAGGCACAACATGTAGAATCAGTTGTTAGCCATCATGGGTTGATACAATTAATAGTCAGCCATAGCCTTACATAGCAGCAGAGCAGCTGGGAAGAGCTAATTGCCATGATAGATGGAGGATTGACCACACCATCCCCAAAACGAAAGCATGCCACCAGTACACCTGAGCATCTAGAAAAACAAAGGAAATATGTCTGACTAGCATGGCTACAAGGAAGGTTGGAGAAGCCCCTAGGAAATACTAGCCAACCGGTAGAGATAGAAGATATAGGGGATCAGCAACCCCCACAATTAGAAGGAGAAGACAATGAGAAAGTAATGCAAGAAAACGAGGAAGGAGAAATGGAGGAAGAAACCGAGCAATCTGAGCGGGAGGAGGAAATGGAACAGGAGGAAGGTAGCCCAGTGCAGGATCCATTGAGAGAAGATGAATTGGCCAAATTTTTGGCCAATATGGGCGAATATGGCCAATCTTCCAGCCCACCAGATTTCCATGCTGAAGAGGAACGAAAAGAACACTCTGCTCAGGAGGGAAATGCACCTGAAGAATCACATGCAGAGGAGGTAGAAGAGGAGAGTCAGCCTGTTCATGATGAAAACATGGTAGGAGATGTAGAATAGGAACAATTCGTTCCTAGCCAGATGACACCAGAAGAAACTCCCGAAGAAGGGGGGGCAGAAAAGGAAGTCATCCAGGAAATAACAGAACCAGCTAGGGTTCTTGCCCTAGAGCAACCAGAGCAGAGCAACAAAGAAGCACCCGAAAGAGAAAATTAGGGAACTGATCATAGTCCAGGCTACAGTGAACAGTCTGCTATTCCTTCTAAGGAAATTAAGGAAATTAAGAAATTACGGAAAGAACATCAAAGACTACTAAATGTAATAGTTCAACTTCGGCAGCGGATTAGGATTTTGAAAGCAAAGAAAAGGGTAAAAAGGACTGTGGGAAGGAAACATTCAATTACTCCAGCAAAACCCCTCAAGGGAAAGGATCGGAGGACTAGAGTCCACCCTGCTGTTCAAAACCTTGTCGAAAAGCGAGCTAATGTTCCAAATGTTGTTGAGAAGCAGACTATTGTTAAAATTCAAAAGGAACAACATTTGATTGTTACCCACGTTGAGATACAAACGAATGATATATTGACCTGTGATGAGGAAATTCAGACAGAGGCACCACCCTCGGGAGTGATAAGGGCCATGAATGGAAGACAACGCAATAGGAAAATTCAGGTAAAACTCCCTATCTCCACCGCCGCATGGGAAAGAGATCCGAGAACGGTAACCCTACGGGAGGGTTTGACGCAAGTTCACCAAGTAGCAGAAAATCTCATAGAGCAAATGGTCCCTCGAGAAATGTATGAAGAGCTACAACAACAACTTAATAATATCAATCTGTCTGAAAGCCAGGGCTTTGAAGGGTGGCGAAGGGAAGAAGAAAAAGTCGCGAAGGTAACTCGTAGGTTAGATATAGTTATCAAGCAGATGGATACCTTATGTTCTTTGTACAATGACGTCCTAGCATGTAAAGCCCCTGCTGAGAATTATGCCTTTTTTTTAATGGAACGATATTTGCAATTGAAAATAAAGGCTGTTAAAGCAGGTGCTCCCATACAAATTAACACCATCGATGATTTTGTAAACTGCTGTAAGCACTACGGGGTAAAAGTTCAAAGGCTACTATGTGAGTTTTATTTGCATAACCTTGTATTAGATTAGGAGACTGAGCTGAACCCTGGCCCTTTTGTTGGGGATATCCAATTGCAGGCATTTATTTCATTTGGGGTTAATCAAATTAAATGGCTTAAAGCCTATAATGCTTTCCAAAGGCAAGAAAACGAATTAGATTTGTGGGTAAGAGCTGAGCCTAGGAATCCAGTATAGTTGTGGATAGAACATAGGAATCTCATGAAGACTCTAGGTGTAATTTAAGCATTAGGACTCATTCACACAACAATCAATCAGCAAGGAATAGAATACTTTTTCACTATTAAATACCTTGCCATTGATGCAGCTAAATTTCGATAGCAGATCTCTAATCCGAATATCCAACTCAGGGAGCCATTTAAGTATGAAAATTTTAAGTTATCCACCAACCGCTTGCACCTCTATGGCGAAGTCATTTTGAGGGCAGGGCCATCCTGGTTAGGATATAGATTCTGGAGTCCAATTATTTGGCACCCTGCACCTAGGTACCAAGCCCTGTATGAGATGCCTAAGGGTCAGACAGGCCATTTCTTTGAACACCTAGTTATGCATCATGGCTGTAGACCTCCACATGAGATTCCATCTCCAGCCTACTCTCTCACTGCCTTACATGTCAACTACAATGTTTTCATGAGGGCATGAAAAAGGGTAAGCAGGGGGGTGTGTGGAGTATTAAAGAAGGTATGTTTTTGGTAATTATTTCAGCATCTTTTCATTAGAGCTTACAAACCTTTTGCATCATGAACTAGGAAAATGATAAGGGATTGTAATAAAACTTTTGAGATTGATGTGCAAAACGAAAACACTGACAATTTTCATTTTCTTATGTAGGAAGAAGGAAAAACGAAAAGCTGTCGTTCCAAAGGAGAGGACAAGGACAGGTTAACCGCTGTCCCTTTGACGGGGAACCATATGCAAACAAGGGAAAACAAATCAAAGCGAATCAACCTAGAAAGGAAGTGGAGATATCGGCTCAACGCAAGAAAGAAAAGAGATAACTAAGGACTAACAGTTCAGCGAATCCCTTAGGATCCTTTGATCCTAAGGGATCGCTGCTTTAACTATTTTTTGCACCTAGACATCTCTGCCTTCACCATTATAAAAGGGGCAGCACTGTTAGCTCGAGGGATCTATTGAGTCCTTATGTTTTATGTAATTTCTCTTAATATTGAAACTTTGATCATCGAGTCTCGTTGAGAACTGATCTAATGTAATTCCGTCTTATGCATTAATACAAACTCGGTTGCTATTTCATCTTTGAGTCTGGAATAACTTCAACTGGTGTACCCCTGGAGGCTAAGGGCCCAGCCCTGGAGGACACTTGCTCCTGTACTATTACGTTTGGTTTATGCGTGGTTTGTTTATCAACGTTATTTGGTAATTTGATATGTTTTGTTAGTTTACATCACATGCTCTGTTATGTTTGATTTGTTAAATTTTCTAAAGACAGAACCATTGTATTAACTTTGCAACGTATTACTGCTCCTTTAAGCACTATATAAGATCGCCGGTCGTTACAGAATATTATTGTTTTTCAATTATAGAGCCTCTGTGCTGTGCACTTATTCATTCATATTACGGAATTCATCTTAGCGATTATGTTCTTTGCGATTTTTGGATCTATAGACATTGTTGTTCCATTCTTAAACACAGTCGTAATCTCTTATAACTGAGATTGATAACTAGTTTACCAAGATCAAGTTACTATTAAGGTGTTTCATGTGCATATATGGTTTTCAAGCGTTGTTCTATAATTCATCATTAATCATTGTTGTTCCATTTTGGTGTGTTGTTAAATTCATCCTTAAGAGTGAAGGATTGCCATTTGATTCCTGTAGGTCACGATTAGTGCATTTGATCCTGTAGATTCAGGTGTTCCTGCCTGTTAGACTTAATTGCTGTTACAGTTTCCTGTTTGCTGTTCCATTTCAGGTTTGTTGTTCTATTCCTTATTTTTTGTCCCATTTCTTATATGCCGTTCCATTTCCTGTCATTTGTTATTTTGGTGTGAAGAACGATCCAAGGCTGTAGTGAGCATTGACATTTACTGTCCAGCTCCCAGATCCACGATCTGTTCTCTGATTTACTTTAGTTCCATCAGTTTACAAAGGGATGAGTTACTGCTACTGAACCCTTGACTGATAAATTGCTTAGTTTTCTAAATGTGTGGTTTAATATTTTGAAGTAGTTTGCTGTAAACAAGCATCCGTTTACTCTTGTATTTTTAAGCACTGTACTACTAGCATTACTCTGGCAAATGATAGCCTCAGACTGAGACACTCTTTGAAATAAAAAAATGTTCCTGGATTGAAAAACTAATGTGACGTAATTAGAGGTGAAAGAGACCCTTTTTATAGCTCGACAGAAGCCACAGAGTCAGAGGATGCCTTTCAAAAATCCAGAGAGCACAACTGACGGAGGGGGCTGAAAACTAAAAGTTGGGAGTCACTTGGAGGTCGAGTGAAACCAGAGAGCTGAAAGTTGCTGAGGGTCACTTGGAGGTCGAGCGATCCACTATTAGCACAAAGATCGATAGCCAGAGAGGCCAAAGTGAGAGCCATAGCCGAAGAGGAAGAGGCAGAGCAAGAGCCAAAGAGCTAGAGTGAGAGTCAGAGCCGAAGAGCTAGAGCCAGAGCCAGAGCTGAAGAGCTAGAATGAGGGCCAGAGCTGAGAGAATAGCAAAGAGATAAAATGATCTAGTTGTTGTTGGTGTCCAAAGTGTGTTGAAGATAAAAGAAGGCATTCCAGAGATAGTTGAAAGAATTCTAAGGGAGTTGGTGCAAGCTAGAGCTCAAGAATGCTCATAGCACTAATTGGAGTCTAGTACAGGGAAGCCTAGATCTATCTGCAGAGTATGGACGGTCAATGGGATAAGATGGTATTCTAAACCCATAGAGTCATGTTTGTAAACCTATGGAGTTGAGCATGGAGCTTGTAAAAGAATCTATGCCATAATCCCAGAGAGCCTAGTTGAGTTGACTATAGCTCACGGAGATGTAGCCCAAGAGGTTTGGTTGAACTCCATATTATATTGTTGTTATGTGTGATGCTTATCTTCTGCACCATTTCACTCTTATATGTTTTTATATCAGCTTAAGCAAATCAACTTAAAGCACATAAACAGTTTAAAACAAACACAAGCATACACCTATTTTCAAGCACTTTTTAATTCCGTAATTGGTTAATCATAAGATCTGGGAAATATTTAAGCTTTGGAAGTGGGAGAGGTTCTTGTAAGCTGACAAGAAGCCTTTAGTGCCCCATTTTCAGATCAGGTGGTATCAGAGCTTAAGTTTGATTAACCCCACCTTCAAAGAAGGTGATATCAAAGTTGATTATACTAGAGTAGGTGATATCAGATTAGAATGCTTGTTTGACTTGAAAGGTGTTCAAAAAGTAGCAAGGATTTTACTATTTGATTGTCTGTAAACTGACTGTTGTGTGAGTTTGTAGAGGTGAAGGGAAAGATACTGATAGCTAAGTCCAGGAGAGGACAAGAAGGAACAAGGGTTGGAGGAATTCTTCTTATCCGAAAGGACATCAAGGCAATCCTTAAATCACAAGAGGTTTGTTGCAAAAGGTTGCTGAATAAGCTCTTAATTAATCTTGTTTGAAGTTCTTTTGTTCATTGGCATAATGAGAACTTCTACAAGTGAGTCCTCAAAATCTTCTTTCTTCACAAGATTCTTTGATGAAGACATGAAGAAAGAACTTTTCATCATGATGGACAAGGTGAGAGAAATGTATGAGGATGGAAGGAAGAGCAGCATACTTAGAGAGTAATTGAATTCCATGGAGGAAAAGAAGCAGTTGCTTTCTGACAAATTGCAGGAAATGGAGAGGCAACTTCATATTGCAAATATGAAGCTGGAAAGGATGCATGAGTTGGAGACATAGCTCTTTGTTTCGAAAGAATCTTTGGTCAAGTATCAACTTGAAGAAGAGGTAAACAATTCCTGTTTGTCTTCAAATTCCTCTAAGAATGATTATGTTGGTTCTTTTGAAGAACATACCAGAGGCATAGGTTCCAAGTTAATTTCCAAGCTAGGCTATGAAGGAAAAGGCTTGGGCAAACATGTGTGGGGTATTATTGAGCCAATAATAGTTGAGGAAAGGCCTAAGTATTTGGTTCTTGGCTATGGATAGTCTTATGGAGAATGTTCCAAAGCTGCCATGAAGATCATTGAAACAGTGCCAAGAAGGAGTTTCATTTCAGGTCTTCTACCTCAAGAGTGTGAATATTGTATTCATGGAGAATGCAAAAGCTTGAAACATCATTTGCAGGATATAGGTGTTCATAAGCATGCACTTGAACCAAAGAGTTGTGGAAACTCTGACAACCTTGAAGAGATTGATGGTGTTCCAAAGGGAGCCACTTCTTCATTTGATTCACCTCCTCATGAAGGAAATAAAGGTGAAAGAGAAAGGTATAAATCTGGTTCTAATCATATTTCTTTCGATTATGTAAAGCATGATAAATGTCCATATAAGCATTGGCAAATAATTGCATGTTCCTTTTGTGGTTTGAATAACCATAATTTTTGTAGATGTTGGAAGAGAATGGCCACATACAGGAAACTGTTGAAGGAAAAGAAGCAAGAATCCAAAGGTCCATTGGACAATGCAAATCATGTTGTTAAGAAGATGCACATGTGTTGCACTTACTGCCATAAGCAAGGATACATTGCTGAAAAGTGTTGGACTTTGAATCCAACAATGCTTCCACGAAACTTGAAGAAGGTGGAAAGAGAAAATGGCAGGAATGGAAAGAAAGATTCCATGAATGATGTGTTCAAGGATGATTCACATGTTGATTCTAATGTGTAGACAAAGGTCCTGCCTTTGAAATGGATTAGTAAGAAATGGTTAGAGTTCTTATCCAATCAGTATTTCATGTCTTTTTTAATCTATTTGCATTTCTTTGTTAATGAGATGCAAGTTGCAGCTTTTTACCAAGAAGGTGAATGGAAAAAGTTGAGACGGAGACTCACTTTCTTGCTCCAATGTTATATTTCATTTCAGCTTCGAAATTACAGTGTGCTTAAGTGAAAGTTTAAGGATGAAATGCATGCATAAGCTTGATGTGCATGAACACAGGGATGTTAATTATTTCCTTGTATTTGAACATGTATGTGTGATTAAATTGAAGGGTTGATTACTTTGTTTTAAACATGCATGTAATGCAATATTGATTTGGAAAAAGTTGATTTGGTCTCCAAGATGGAGATAATGATGAAGTGTTTCATCTTTTGAAAAGAATCCTTGAGATATTTTCTACATGTTTGACTTGAAGGGTCATTTGTTTTAAAGGCATGTTTTGTGGGCTTGTTATCTAGTCCATCATTTGTATGCAAATGTAAGACATGGAGGTGTTCACAAGATGTGAAAATATGTTTCTTTTGTTGAAGCAGGAGTTTAGGCCATCTAGTTGTTGTCTGTATTTCTATTGTTGTTGACAGTATGTCAAATAGGTACAAATGAAAATTTTGTGAAGTAGATGTAACTTCACATTTTTTTGAGCCACCTTGGATCAATGATCAAGGTAGAGAAGTTCAAACCACTTTCTGTGACCTTCTCAATAGGAGTTCTGCAGGAAGTCAAGGAGGAAGACAGTTCTTCTTAGGAGGACCAGTACATCGAGGAAGGAAAGTGGTTAAAGGCTTTCATTCAGAGGCACTAGCCATGCAAAAAGTGTATGAAGGCTGAAAGAAGAGGGTGTTGTTTGTCTCATTTACTATTTAGATCAGTATGTTAGTCTTTTGGAGACCAAAAGTTCTTTTAGTGGGAAGGTGTGATCCAAAATGGATCTAGAATAGAATTTTAAGTCTAAAGTGTTCCTCATAGAGGAAATTGAAAGTCAAGTGCTGCTCTTTGAAATAGTCCCATTTCATAGATATTTTCATTTTGAATCTACTGCAACTTGAATGGGATGAAATGGACTTTGTATGCAGAAGTTATCGCAGAAAGAAGATTGCCACTTATCCTTAGAAAAGGAGGTATTTCTTATAAAAATGGCCTAAAAGGCTCATTGAAGAAATCGCATCGCAAAAGGCCAAAGGGAAGGACTTAGGCCAAAGGCGGAAGGAACCCCAATTGCGACCTCTGACTTATCGCATCGGAGATAGGCCCGCATGCGATATTGGGACCCCAGGCGGAGCGATTGCGATATGCGATGCATCGACGATATCTATATCTATATATATATATATATATATATATATATATATATATATATATATATATATATATATATATATATATATATATCTAGTTGGCACAATCCATAGTCAATGGAGAGAAGCCCCAGACTTTTACAAATGTGATAGAGATATGTGACGTGCGATGTTAGCCGTCAGATCAACGGTCAAGATCTGATGGGAGTGATCGACGGATCGACAATCAGCATGATCAAAGGGAAGACCCCGGGGCTGTTGCAATTGCGATGTGCGATATAGCGATGGGGCCGATAGCGATACGCCGATATTGGCAATTGGTGATCAACAATCGGTGATCCTCGATACAAGGGTCGTTGACATGCGATATGCGATTGTGATATGCTGATAAATCACAGACTCGATGGGGATTATCAACGTGATTTCATAAGTTTTGAAATCCAGAAATTTGGGATTTGTGTGTATTTCTCACCTGTTGTTTTTTTGACCAATATGCCATGTGATTACGATTTACGATGGAATGGTAGACCCGATAGGTTTATAGATGCGGTTGGATTCTATTTGAAGTTTGGTTTTTGTGCCTAAGAGTGATTTTCTTGTGTGTTTTTGTTACAAACAAGAAATGCGTTATTTCGTGGATTTCATTTGGAAAGAGGCCACCAGCTCATTTTCCATTGGAAATAGCCATCATTCCTTGTGCCATGCTACAGGTGGGCATTTTTGTAAGAGGGATGTGCTTTGAAGCGTGAAGAGGCAGAGCCAGGAAAAGGAATGATTCCTCATGATCGAAGGGACAGAGGAATGGCTATGGAAGCCGCAGAGTGAAAGGATGCCTTTCAAAAAGCCAGAGAGCACAATTGACAAAGGGGGCTAAAAACTGAAAGCTGGGAGTCACTTGGAGGTCGAGGGAAACCAGAGAGCTGAAAGTTACTGAGAGTCGCTTGTAGGTTGAGCGATGCACTGTTAGCTCAAAGAGCTAGAGCTAGAGAGGCCAGAGCGAGAGACAGAGCTAAAGAGCCAGAGTGAGAGCCAGAGCTGAAGAGCCAGACCCAGACCCAGAGCCGAGAGAACAGCAAAGAGATCAAATGATCCAGTTGTTGCTGGTATCCAAAGTGTGCTAAAGATAGAAGAAGGCATTCCAGAGACATTTGAAATAATTCTGAGGGATTTGGTGCAAACTAGAGCTCAAGAATGCTCATAGCGCTAATTGAAGGAGTCTAGTACAGGGAAGCCTAGATCTGTCTGCAGAGTATGGATATCCAATGGGATAAGATGGTATTCTAAACCCATATAGTCATGTTTATAAACCTATGGAGTTGAGCATGGAGCTTGTAAAAGAATTTATGCCATAATCCCAGAGAGTCTAGTTGAGTTGACTAGAGCTCACGGAGACATAGCCCAAGAGGTTTGGGTGAACTCCATATTATATTGTTGTTATGTGTGATGCCTATTTGCTGCACTGTTTCACTGTTATATGAGAAAATAAACTTAAATCACATAAACTATTTAAAACAAACACAAGCATACACCTATATTCAAACACTTTTTAATTCCGCAATTGGTTAATCATAAGATCTAGGAAATATTTAAGCTTTGGAAGTGGGAGAGGTTCTTGTAAGCTAACAAGAAGCATTTAGTGCTGCATTTTCATATCACTACGTAATGATGAAGATTTTATCTAGTGGTTAATAAGGAATCTGGAATAGTAATTTGGATAGTTACCTATGGGTAAATTGTGTAAAAAGTTTGCAACTCCATACTTTTTATGCAAGGTTACCAAAGGATGTTACAAAAATATATTTCAACTTAAATTTCTCATTATACATCTCTAGTATTTTTTTACTACAAAAATCACAATGACAGTTTCTACACCTACAGAACCCCCTGTAGAAACTTCTTATGACCCAAATAAACTAGTAAGATCCATGGAAGACAAATCCCTACAAGAGCAGGAAATCAAGAAACTACAGGCACAGTTCAGGATTGTATAGGAATAGAAAGGAATAATTGAAAATTATCAATCAAGTGAGACATGGAAATCCCAGAGATTGATGCAAAGGATACAACAAATGGTAAAGGACTCTGCCATGGCTCATACCTTAGCTCAGGCTAAGGAGAATATATGGATATATATCAACCAATCAATGTGAGAGATATGGCCATTAATACAGATCATTTTTTAGCAAAAGGAGCTAATTAAAAAATCGAAAGAAGCCATTCAGGAAATTGGAGGAAAGTTGGGAGACAAGCCTACTGAAGCGACATAGCTCATCCAGTTTTTGAATTCTAAAAATAGATATGAGTTGGAAGAGCTACAAATAGAAGACATAACCGAGACCATAGTGGGGAAGAACAAAATTTCATTTATAAAGATTCATTTCGATAGTTCAAAAACTTTTTTTTTTCAAGAAAAACAATGTTCAAAATTTCAGAAATAATGCCTTAGACATTATAAACTGTATAAATAATCAAGTGGTGTGTTTGATATTAAATATTTGTCTCCAAAAGGAGTTCACACCAGATAACATCCTAATCCAGAACCCCCAAGGCCTTAGATGACTTTGAAAATTTGATAAGGAGAGAAAGGTTAGCTGAAAGTTAAGGAAGTTATAGTCCCCTATCTAGGGCAAACTCTCTTCCACAAAAGTTTGTCACTATACAGGATATTCAGTTTGACTTACCATTTGAACATAGTCTATTTAGGACTAAGTTTGAAAGTTTTGTGGATGAAACAATAATTGATCAATCCTTACTACAACCCTATATATCTGCAGGTCAAATTGTTGAACCATATTTTGATCAACAAACACTCCAAAACTTTGATAAGTTACAAGATCTAGTATCAGTACTTGATCAAGCTGTACATGAAGCCAATATTCAACAATCTGTTGAACTTTCTGCCTTGACTATTATAGCATCTTCTATTTCCTCTCAATTTGTTCATCCTGAATTAAGTAGTCCCACCCGTTCTATAAGCTCCACTACTTCTCCAATAGTATGACAGATAGTGACCCAACCTATTTTAAGAACTCCTACATCTATACCTCCCATAAGACCACATATTATTCAACCCAAGATGGTTGCTCATTATGCTCCCTTGGTCTTACCTAGGAAACTACATCTTATGCCCCAAGATTATCAAACCATAATTCCTTAATTTGATGCCAGTGGTGCCATCACTGCTCAACAACATGTAGATAAAATGGCTGATTTCTTTAATCTTCAACAGATGGATGAAAGCGATGTAAAAATGAAACTTGTAGCCCAAAGTTTGGGTGGATAGGTAAGAAAATGGTTCAAAAAATTAACAGCAGCTAGTATAGCTGATCTTCATGCCTTTCATCAAGCTTTCTTAAATAGGTGGGAAACCAAAAAGAATCCTCTTCCAATTCTGAATGAATATAAAAACTTAAAAGAGGACCTAGTGAAACTGTGGAAGAATATTGTGATAGATTTAATAAAGTTTATAATGCAATTCCAGTTGCTATTAAACCTCCTCCGGGCTTGGCCCTTATCCATTTCCTTCAAGGATTTAATGTGAATATGGCATATCAACTAAAAGAGAGAGACCCTAATACATTAGAGGAAATGCAAGCTAATTCCCTTAAGGTTGAAGCTAATTTATTAGCCAAGAAAGAAAAATAAAAAATTGAACGAAGGGTTACTATCAAGGAGGAACCTTCCTCCTCTTCTCTGTATGATTATAAAATAGATAATCTTCTCAGAACAACGGAGAGGATGATGGATACGGTAATTATAACTAATAGGGATCCTCCTAAAGAAAACCAAGCTTCTCCCCAAATCATGAATCCTAATTTTAGAAGAAATCCACCCCGAATCAAAAAAATGGAACAAAAAGGTCCAGATCAGCAGATTAGGACTCCATTTCAAAAGAACTATACAGATGATGAGGGAGAATTAGCTAAAGACATTAATGATACTCATATCAATTGAATGGGATTAAATTATAATGACTCTACTTTTTTTACTCAAGAGGAATAAGACATTTTCCTACTCTCACAAGATGAAGTAGACCCAAAGGAATCAGAAGATTATAAGAAAGGTTTTGAAAATGAAATTATGGAATTCCATAGGAAATATAACCTAAGGAGTAGGAAAAAATCAATAATCCTTTTAAAATGAATCTTGATACTCTCAATCCCAGATGCGGGTGCTTGAGATGGCAATTAATTCAATGGGATAGGGATAGGTCGAGGCAGATCGCCACCTGCCCGCTCAATATAAGGTGTTAAAGAGTGGTTTGGCATTTGGCGCATGGCATGAGCGCAGAGTGCGGACTATTGGCTTTCAATCCAGAGGTTTCTGCTCTCACATCAGGTTCAACATTATGGTTTCTCCCTCCGCACGCTCCAGCCTGCATCAGAAGGCGAGGTCCATCAATGCAAAAGTAATGGAAGGAGCCTCCCGAGGCATGCCAAAGGAGGATAAGCCCAAGGGAGGTCCTGGGGAGGTGGTGAATGCGACATTGCTATTTTATTTGTTTTTCTCTCTTGCCTCCAGTCTCACTTCGGACTTCTGGTCGCCTGAGGGGATTCGTGTTCCTCTGTCGCTTGGCTCGGCCCTCTTGGTGGAGCGAACTCTGTTCCTCTTCACGTTTCTTTTCGGTATTTTGTGCTGTTGCTTTCATGTCCTTATCTTAGTGATTCATCTCCTCTTTTGGTTGCAGGTTTCTAGTACAGGCAGGGATTTCTCTGAGCTAAGCTTGGCTCTCTTGGAGAAAAGCTTTCAGCTTCGCAAAGGCTGCTCGCTCAGCAAGTAAAGCTACTGCCACTCCCCGGTTCATGTTGTTGTGCTGCATTCCTGGACCTCCGCGATTTCTATACCCCAGATGGCTCGATTAGGACAAAGAATGGGTTTCCGTAAAGGCCAGCCGAGGCAAGCTCCCTCCAGTTCATCCTCTGAAGCACCATCCCTTTCTAGTGATCTGTCAGTAGGACATTGCCCCTTTACTCGAAGTGGGAGACGGCGGTTCCAAGCCACCAGTTCCCGCCATGGGCCTACATCCACTTCTGGTTTGGCCATCTTTACCTTTAACAGCACTCTGAATAGAGCCAGGATAACTACTCATTTCACGGTGGTTTTCCATGAAGACAACCCAATAGAAGATATTAGTACCCATCCTAGGGGGTCGAGGGCAATCTCGGCTCCTTCTTCTTCCCTCCAGTTGAATGTCGGAAATTCTCCTCAGCATGAAGCGAATGATCGGATCTACAGAGCTCAGGATGTGACGATGGCTAACCCTGGTCCCTCTCTTTAGAACGCGGCTCAAGCAGGGGATTTGCCAGATTTTGAATGGTGCCGAATCATAAAAGAGCCTTGTGATGACTAGCTCGTTCACCCAAGCCTCTTCTTTTTGCAGTGTGCCCTTCACCATTGGGCATGATTGTAAGGCAAACAACTTAGGGTTTCTCTGGTGTTTCTTAGTTTTTTGGTTAATTTGGTATTGTCATGTGAATCTTAGTTCGGTCCCCTGCACGGGTCCTAAAAACAGACAGTTTTTTCATCTACTTTTTTGATAGTTCTGCCTCTTGTCAATGCAAAGTTCTTGACTCCGGTCACGCTGTAATTGTACCTTTACCTTGTTAATAGAATTACTCTTATGCAGAAAAAAAATTGTTGATACTCTCAATGAAAAGGCAACTGACACCCCTACTAAGAAAAATCTTGACAATTTTTCTAAAAAGAATGCAGAGGTTCCAGCCCAAAAAACATCTGATCTTGTCTTCAAAGAAAGTCAAACTGATAATCCCTCTACTAGCTAGCAAAAATATATTTCCCAAAAATATTTGGTTGTGAAACAAGATGCCCTCAATTTAAGCAAAACTCAAACATAATTTAGGATAGAACATGAATTGACAAAAATTAAAATATTCATTCCTCTAACATAAATTATGAATAAAAATGCATATAAATCACAAGTGATAAAAGCTTTAAATATAGGGGAAGATACAGATACCTTGAATGTTTCTGATGATCAACCGAAAATACCATTTGGCCCTGAAGTTGATGGAAAGCTCCAAGATGGAGATGTACCTCCATTTTACATCAGTTTAAACATTCATGATAAAAAATTTCACAACACAATGCTTGACTTAGGGGCTTCTCACAGTCCCATACCTAAGGTTGTCATGGAAAAATTGGGACTAGATATCACTAGAAGATACAAAGATACTATATTCTTTTGATTCAAGTAAAGTAAAATGCATATGTCTTATTAAGGATTTATGTGTAAATTGAGTACAAATACTAGCCAAGACCTTGGTAATGGGCATAGTTGTTGTTGACATACCTCCTAAATACGACATGTTACTATCTTGATCATGGGTAGCTAAACTGTAAGGGACCCTTCAAATGGATATGACCTATGCTACCATTCTAGTGTTTGGTCAGTAGAGGAGACTATATAGGGAAGAAATAATGAAATATATGATTAATATTCAAGATAAACCCCAAAATTATCCCTTGTATTCAGTCAATTCAGACCTTGATTATTTTATTTTGTACAATGATGAAAACATAAATGAACAAATTTCCAATGAAAAAACTAACTTGTGTGAGATTGAGGAATGCAAAAACAATATGATGGAACATGATAAACAAAATGAACCTTTATGGAATTTAGGTTTTGATGGCACTGTCAGTAAAGAAGGATTAGGGGCAAGTGTATGGGTTTCAAATTCACAAACTCGTCACTCAGAAGGCCATTCATATAAGCTAAACTTTCAATATACTAAAAACATAGCTGAATATGAAGCCTTAATTTCAGGGTTACAAATTTTAAAGAAGCTAGGTGCCAAGAGAATTTCAATTCATGTGGACTCTGAACTAATAATAAAATAGATTAAAGGAGAATGCTCTACCAAAAACCCAAGGTTAAGGGCTTATAGGAATGTTATTTTGGATTTTCATGAATCTTTCATTGAGTATAACTTGTTTATGGTTCCCAGAGGTCAAAACATCATAGCTGATGGTTTGGTTACTTCAGATAATACCTCTAAAATGCCATATCATCCTAGTCACCAATATATTGTTGAAGTAAAAAACAGACCAACTGTACCAGAAAATATCAGATACTGGAAAGTCTTTCGAAACGACAACCATATTGAACATTTTTTACAAGCAAAATATGAGTTTGAGTGTGCTAATATAGATGTAGATGTTAACATAGAAGATAGTGTACATAACAGTTTAAATTAATTATAATTGAAAGAAATGTATCAAGAAAAAGAAGAATAAAAAATCTTACAATTGAAACACAATGTTTTTCCTAGAGGGTTAGTCCCCTTAGAGGATTTGTTTGATTTTAATGACGTAGCCAAAAAACCTAAAATCGAGCCTACTGGAGCAGAAGTTGAAGACTGTAACATAGGAACTAAAAAAGAGCCTAAGGTGATTAAATTATCCAAATCCATACCCCCAACTGAAAAGAAAAAGTACATAAACTTGTTCAAAGAATTCATAGATGTGTTTGCATGGAGTTATGAAGATTTGAAATCTTATGACACCAACATTATACATCATAAGATTCCCCTGAAGGAAGACCAAAAGCCTTTTAAACTTAAACTTAGGAGGATCAACCCAATGTTGATGCCTCTAATTGAAAAGGAGGTGAAAAGTATGTATGATGCCAATATCATTGTACCATTGAGATATTCTAAGTGGGTATCAAAATTAGTTCTAACTAGGAAAAAGACTGGAGAAATTATACTTTGTATTGATTTATGAAATCTTAATAAAACCTACCTGAAAGATAACAACCCTTTGCCTAAAATGGATCACATTTTGCAAAAGGTGGTTGGATCCAATAGAATTTCTTTATTAGATGGTTTTTCTGGTTACAATCAAGTCCTGGTGCATCCTGAAGACCAATAAAAGACAACATTTACTACACCTTGGGGCACTTTTATGTATGTGAAGATGCCTTTTGGCTTAATGTACGCTGGTGCTACATTTCAAATAGAAATGGACTTTACTTTTACAAATGAAATGGGTAGATTCATAGTCATATATCTTGATGATATCACTATTTTTTCAAAAACATATGAAGAGAATGTGCTTCACCTAATAAGGGTCTTTTAAAAATGTAGGAGATTTGGTATTTCCTTGAACCCAAAGAAAACACTGTTTGGCTTAAAAGAAGGAAAACTGCTAGGACATATCATTACAAAAGATGGAATTAGAATAGACCTTAGCAAAATTGAAGCTATTTTAAAAATAAATCCACCTAGATATATAAAGCAAGTCCAATCCTTCATTGGCAAAATCAATTTTCTAAGTATATTTATTTGTAATCTAGTAGAGATTCTAAGAAATTAAACAAATATGTTGAGAAAATACACTGAGGTAATGTAGAACGTTGAGGCCAAATAATCATTTGATCAGGTAAAACAAGCCTTAACCTAAGCTCATGTGTTAATCAGCCCTGATATCACAAAATATTTTCTGATTTTATCATTTGCTTCTGAGCATACTATTGCAATAGATATCTTACAGAAAGATAATGAAGGACATGAACAACCTATTGATTTCTTTAGCAAAGCCTTAAGAGATGTTTCATTAAAATACACTATCATGGACAAGCAAGCATTTTCTTTAGTGAAAGCAATCAAATATTTTAGAGTTTAAATTCTTCATTCACATATAATGGCCTTTGTTCCAAATGTTACGGCAAAGGACATACTGACCCAAAATGATCTTGATGGAAAAAGAGGTAAATGGACTGCCATTATCATGGAATAGGACATTGAAATCAATCCTACCAGGCTCATTAAGGGTCAGGGGTTAGCTAAATTTATGGTTGAATCTAATTTACATGATTTGGATATAAATTTTATAGCTATACTCGATGAACCAGAAGAGTAGGTGACTCCACGATTAGCAGTGACTTTTGCAACCTCTCCCTGGTATGTGGACCTTATTTTTGTTTTACATCATTTACAAGATTATCCTGGTTTGACCAAAACTAAAGCTAGATTTCCTAAACTCAAAGCCATGAAATTTTATACTCTAGACAATAATTTGTATCAGAAAGATGTTGGAGGAGTTTTACTAAATTTCTTGTTGAAAGATGAAGCAAATAAAGTAATGCAAGAATTTCATAAAAGATATTGTGGAGGACACTTCTATTGGAAGACCACTGCCAACAAGATTCTAAGAGCTGGTTTTTGTTGGCCAGCCTTATTTGTTGATGTCCATAAGAAAGTCACCTCATGTCACTAGTGCCAGATGTTTGAAGGAAAAAGGAAACTGTTGCCTTTACCCTTGAACCCCATATCAGCTAAAACTCCTTTTCAAAAATCGGGCCTGGATTTCATTGGAAAAATTCATCCATCCTCCTCGGCCCAACACAAATGGATTTTTACAGCCACCGATTATTTTACCAAATGGACTGAATCTATACCTACTAGGCAAGCCTCTCATACGGTGATTATTAAATTCTTAGAAAATAATATTCTTTCAAGATTTGGATGTCCCAGGAAAATCATCACAGATAATGTTGCAACATTCAAAACAAAAAAGATGGTGGAATTTTACAACAAATATCAAATAACATTAGGATACTCTACTACCTATTACCCCCATTGGAATAGATTAGCAGAGTCTTCCAACAAAAGTCTTGTTAATATCATCAAAAAATTGTTGCACGATAACAATAAATCATGGCATAACAAGCTAGTAAATGCATTATGGGCAGACAAATTCGCCACTAAGAAATAAATTGGCATGTCTCCATACCAATAGTTTATGGAATGGATGTTGTTTTTCCAACTTCATTAGGTATCGATGTTTTGAAAATGATGCAAGAATTGCAAGTGTAACCTAAATACTTTTAAAGAACAATAAATCAAGCAATTCAATTGCAACAATCAAGAGAAGGAGTTCACAATAGAACTCAATTGGTTTAGGAAAATATGAAGAAGATTTATTAGAGAATAACTAAGACCAATTATTTTTAGATAGGGAACAATGTCTTGAAATGGGATTCAAGAAGAGAATAAAAAGGTAAGCATGGAAAATTTGATAATTTATGGATCGGACCCTACACAATCCATGCTTGCAGGGGAAATAATGCATTTTTTTCTGAAGGACATGGAAAAAACAGAGCTACCTGGTGGACTTGTCAATGGAAGGATGCTGAAGCATTATTTTTTTAAAGAATATAAGCATTTCTCATCAAAATAATTGTAAATATCATTTTCTTTGTACTGTTATGATTGGGTACCTCATGTCAGAAAGTTGAAGCCCAAAGAGAAGTCGCTGAGCTTTTAGTCATGTTTACCACCATAACTACAAAAAAAATAAAAATCAAATGCAAAAAAACACGGAAGAAGAGGATTCAAGGCTACTAGTCAACAATTCTTGACACTATGGAGTACTAAAGAAGGTATGTTTTTGGTAATTATTTCAGCATATTTTCATTAGAACTTACAAACCTTTTGCATCATGAACTAGGTAAATGATAAGGAATTGTAATAAAACCCGTGAGATTAATGTGCAAAACGAAAACACTGACAATTGTCATTTTCTTATGCAGAAAGAAGGAAAAACGAAAGACTGCCATTCCAAAGGAAAGGACAAGGCCGGGTTAACCGTTGTCCCTTTGACGGGAAACCGTATGCAAACAAGGCAAACCAAATCAAAGCGTATCAGCCCTGGAAAGGAAATGGAGATATCGGCTCGGTGCAAGAAAGAAAAGAGATAACTGAGGACTAACGATTCGGTGAATCCCTCAGGATCCTTTGATCCCAAGGGATCGCTGCTTTAACTATTTTCGCACCTAGACATCTCTGCCTTCACCATTATAAAAAGGGGCAGCACTGTTAGACCGGGGAGTCTGTTATGTTTTATGTAATTTCTCTTAAGATTGAAACTTTGATCATCGAGACTCGTTGAGAACTGATCTACTGTAATTTTGTCTTATGCATTAATACAAACTTGGTTGTTATTTCATCTCTGAGTCTGGAATAACTTCAAGCGGTGTACCCCTAGAGGCTAAGGGCCTAGCCCTAGAGGAAACTTGCTCCTGTACTATTACTTTTGGTTTATGCGTGGTTTGCTTATCAGCGTTATTCAGTAATCTGATATGCTCTGTTAGTTTACATCACATGCTCTGTTATGTTTGATTTATTGATGTTTCTAAAGACAGAACCATTGTATTAACTCTGCAACATATTACTATTCCTTTAAGTGCTGATATAATATCGTCGGTCTTTACAGCATATTGTTGTTGTTCAATTAGAGAGTCTCTGTGTGTACACTTATTTCATTGGTATTACTGAACTCATCTTAGGGATTATGTTCTTTGCGATTGTTGAATCTATAGATATTGTTGTTCCATTCTGAAATACAGTCGTATTCTTTATAACTGAGATTAACAACCGGATTACTAGAATCAGATTACTATTAAGGTGTGCCGTGTGCATGTATGAGTGGCTTTCTAGCGCTGTTCTATAATCCATTATTAATCAGTGTTGTTCCATTTTTGTGTGTTGTTCAATTCATCCTTAAAAGTGAAGGATTTCCATCTGATTCTTGTAGGACACGATTATTGCATTTGATCTTGTAGACTAAGGTGTTGTTGCTTATTAGACTTAATTGTTGTTACAGTTTCCTGTTTGCTATTCCATTTCAGGTTTGTTGTTCTATTTCTTATTTGTTGTTTTATTTCTTATTTGTTGTTCCATTTCTTATCTGCCGTTCCATTTCCTGTCATTTGCGTTATTGTTATTTTGATGTGAAGAATGATCTAAGACTGTAGCGGACGTTGACATTTACTGTCTGGCCCCCAGATCCATGTTCTACTCTTTGATTTCCTTTGACCCCATCAGTTTACAAAGGGACGAGTTACTGCTACTGAACCCTTGACTGATAAATTGCTTAGTTTTCTGAAAGTGTGGTTTAGTCTTTCAAAGTAGTTTGCTGTAAACAAGCATCCATTTACTCTTGTATTTTTGAGCACTGTACTACTAGCATTACTCTGGCAAATGATAGCCTCAGACTGAGACACTCTTTGAAATAAAAAAACGTTCTGGATTGAAAAACTAATGTGACGTAATTAGAGGTGAAAGAGACCCTTTTTATAGCTCGACAGATCACAAGGAGAGTGCCATCCCCAGCTGGAGCCACTGATAGGGTTCTATGATTCATAGGATCAAATGATGATTGAATATTTTCTTTTAGTATATCAAATTGTAAATATTATTGCATATTGCAAATGATTTCCAAAAAACTTATAAATAAATAAAAAAGTGAAATGAGGGTATGTAAAAGAAAAATAGAATAAAAGAATAGAAAAAAGGATGAAAAGAACTCCATGAAAGGAAAAAAGATTGAAAGTGATGCAAATTCATATGTGACTAGGAGAAAAAGAGTTTTGTTTTGAAAAGTAAATTAGATTTTGTGTGTGTCTTGTTTGAAATGCCACAATCATATATCTTTGTTTGAATCATGCAATTTAATCATGATCAAACAAATTTTAATTTTTGTTGTGAAATAGAGAATAATTTAACCAAACTATTTAAACTTGTTTAAAAATAGGTAGATAGGCGAAGAAATTGATCCAATTGTTTAAGCTGGATCAATAATTTAAGTTGTAAGTTAGAACTTAGATTAGGATAAAATCTCTTCTTCAAATAAAAATAATAAGGGTTTTCTAATTAGATGCACCCTGAGTTAGTAGAAGAGAATTCTTGGTTTTAAATGTTGGGAAAAAAACGTATTGAAATAATATTTTGAAGGTTTAAAACCTTATGAATTTTTGCCTAATTATCGTGCTGTTAAAACAAAAATAAAGTGAGGCTATACTTTTTGTCCTGTAGAAGATAAATGACGAGCCCGAAGAATCCAACATGTGGAGTCACAATCATGATTGACGGTCTACAGTGCCTTTCAGACCCCTAGCCCTTCCTACCTTTATTGGCGGAGGGTGGGTCCGAAAAGGCGGTTTATTTGTGCTGACCAAACCTAACGTGTCACCCCCATGTTCTTTCGCACCTACCCCTCTCAATACATTATAGCACCCTCTCCACCCTACCTTCAAAATTTTCCTAACTCTCTCATTCCCACAAAAACTCCCCATGCCTACACTGTCTACACCATCCCGACAGCTGTCCAACCATTTCCACTATCCGTTATGCATTAAAATCCCCTGCTAAATTATTGTTTAAACCACCAATGACCCTGCACCTCCAACAAACTTTTCCACAAGCCTATAACCTCATGTGATCCATTCTAGTCGTGCCTTTCACTCTGTCTAATCTCTTGAATTATCTTTTTTTCTCAATTTGATTTCCTTTCATACAGGTGAATGTTTTCATACCTTGAGAAAGAAACTAGCACATCAAAGCACCATCTTCCCTTTGTCACCAAACTACCAGTTTCAATTTTTCTCGGGTATATTGTATCCCTCATCAAACTTTTCCAGATTCCGTTAAAGATATTGATATGGATCCCAAGAGAAAAACTATTGTTAATTCTAAAAACCTGATGGTTCCCCCAACAATTGACCTCAATCATATTCCCTTGGCAGACACAGATTATAAACTGTCATAGCCCAAATGTGAATTCGATTTATTTGAATTACACATTTGGCTCAAATACATCTTCCTTCACCAGAGTGATGAAATCAGTCTCTAGGAATCCAATTTAACCCTTCATATGTTTCTCCAAACCCATCAATTTCCTAAAATTTTCATCAAATGCCAAGATTTCTAGCAACCAGACCAGAGAGTGTTATGCAACCAACTCACAAAATAGAAGAAAAGATACCTCAATGACTTCAAAATCAACCTTTTCGAGGGGGAAATATCCTTTACATTACATAAATGAATAATTCTTGGATGATACAAATGAAAAGACCTCCTTTATATATATAGGAGTCTAAGGGGTCACAATATAATCATATTTGACATAATAATAATATTCCAAGGGAAAAACAATAAAAATAGCGGGCTTCTAAAGGGCACAATAATAATAATATGGGGACTACATGGGCAGAACAATACAATAAGGGCATTGCACTAACAAAAATAAAGGGCTACACTAGTAGTATAGGGACCTAACATGACCCTCGCCTTCAAAAAAGTGTTGTCCTCAATGCTTGAATAGTCCTAGATGCTTCTGTAAAAAATTATCATCCCCCCATGTGGAATATTCAATGGGTAGGTTTTTCCACTTGATGAGATACTCTGAAATTGATTGATTTCATAATTGTCGATTTCTTGTTTCTATGACTGCTTCAGGTTCCAATATAATTTTTCCTTCCTCATCAATTTCTAGCAATATTGTTTGAACTGGGAGCTTGTCATCTAAAAACTTCTTTAAGCATGACACATGGAAAAATGGGTGCACTCGTGAAGAGGCAGGAAGCTCCAATTTGTATGCCATAGTACTAATTTTTTGTAACACCTTGTACGGACCATAACACTTTGGTGATAATTTATTATCCTTCTTAGCCTGCTTGGGGGACATTTGTTTGTTTCATTGTAGTCATAGAAATTCCCAGTCACCTACATAAAAATTTCTTTCGCTGCAATGTTGATCTGCCTATTCTTTCATCCTATTTTGCACCAAAGTGAGGTTATCCTTTAAAAGTTGGATAACTTGTTGTTGACGCTCAATGTGATCTTCCACTGCTTGAACCTTACAATTTTCTCTTAAATATGATGTGGCTGACAGTGGATGATATCCATAAAGTGCCATAAATGGGGTCATTTTTGCTATAGTATGGAAGTAAGTGTTATACCACCATTCATCGAGGGGCAATGACTTGACCCATTGTATCTATTTATCAGATACAAAGCAACGAAGATATCCTTCGAAATCTTTGTTCACTATCTCAGTTTTCCCATTAGATTCGGGATGATAAGTTGAGCTATGAGCTAACTGAGTACCCAAACAAGAAAATAATTTTTTCCAAACATTTCTAATGAAAATGGGATCTATATCCCTTACAATATTCTTTGGGTTTCCATGTAGCTTTTGAATTGTTTCCATAAATGCAGTAGAAACTATACTAGCTATAAATGGATGAGATAATTCACAAAAGCATGCATACTTGGTAAGTTTATCAACTACCACCATGATGACACTCTTTCCTTCGGATTTGGGTAAACCTGTGATAAAATCAATTGAAATCTCCTCCCAACGTTGACTTGGAATGGATAAAAGTTGTAGCAGACATGGGGTCTTAATTTTCTCAACAAAGCAAGGGATGAATGGAAGAATGAGGAAGAAGTGTGGGAATGCATTCAAAAGTTTCAGCAAGATCCCAATACATATGATACATTTAGCTGGAAAAATGATTCGGTATGGTACAAATATCGCTTATAACTCTGATACCAAATCTTATGCAACCAGCTCACAAAATATAAGAAAAGATAGATCAACAACTTCAAAATCAGGCTCTTCGAGGTGGAAACCTCCTTTACATTACACAAATGAATAATTATTGGATGATACAAATGACAAGACCTTCTTTCTATATATATGAGTCTAAGGGGTTAAAATATAATTAGAGTTGACATAATAATAATATTCTAAGGGCACAACAATAGAAATAGTGCGCTTCTAAGGGGCACAATAATAACAATATGGGGACTACATGGGCACAACAATACAATAAGCTGGTCTCACTAATAACAATAAGGGGCTACACTAGTAGTATAGGGACATAATAGAGAGCCATTGTGGACCCTAATAGGGAAATTTTATTCACAATTTCCTCTCATGCAATTGATGAGATATTACAGATCCCTTAGAGTGATTCCGCTATCCCTTTTCCAGTGGAAGGCCTGAATGAACTATATCAGAAATTAACCTTTTCTCAGCTGTCCAAGATCTTCGAAATTATCCTACCTGAAGATGCCCAACTTCCAAAATTTTTCCAGATAAATCTAAGAATATCATTTCTATACTCTCATGCTTGGTGAGATATTATTCAGATCAATGGGTAGATGAATCTATTTTAGGTTTTCTGTCGATTTTTCCACGGAAGGAAAATCCTCAATGATTTTCAATTTCAGCCAGTTTCTTGCTAACATCATTCATGAACAATTCCCTAAGCTTCCAATTAAAGTAATGTTTAGATATGCCTATGTTCTTATCTATATGTTTTTATTATTTCAATAAGAAAAAATTCCATTTGTTGTACAAAAGCTAAATGAACACGGACAACCACACTTAGTCATCTTTTAGACCTCCATGCTAAGAAGAAATTCAAAAGAATACAGCTTCAAATATTTTATTGATTAGTTTATACATTCAACCACATGTTTTTTGAGTAATGAGATAGTACCTCGGGTCATTGCATAGATTACAAATATTTTATACCTAAGTGAGCAGGCCAAAATAGGTGACTCGTATTTATAACATAATTACACTGAGATAAGAGTATATGGGTGCGAGCTACCACCTTATAAATTGCCTAGGTATCTCCTAATGAGGATTTTGGCTTTAGAATATATCAGGAAGATTATATACTCATATGAGGTCCACTTTGTGTCAGCTAAAAGGAAATCACATTTCAATATAAAGGCTTAAGTGGGACCATTTATTTGTAATAGCAGGAAAGCAAGAGAGGAGGCAGATATCCTCCTAAAATAGATGAACTTTCCCTTAAGTTTTACTTGGTCATATTACCCATTTTCTATGATCTCCAAACAAAGAGTGGAACAAAAAACCCCTGCATATATTCACTTTTAGAGACCTGAAATTCAGAAGTACATGAACCAAGATGAGTGAGAAGAAAATAATCTATAGGAGGAAGAGGAGTCATTGTTTTCTAATACTACTTCACAAACTCCCACACATCATGAAAAAGAAAAGAAAAGGCCTCGGGAAGAAGACTCTCCTTTAGTTATAGAGGTTTCAGCCAAATAAATGAAAATGTATACTAAGAAGGAAAGAAATAATCCTACGATAGATTTTACAAAAGGAGTAGGCCAAGCTCCTATAGTCAAGACTCCATAGTTTCCAGCAAGGGATATCATTTTTATAGGGTCTCCCATCTCTTCAATTTCATAGGAAAGCCTAGATATCGCTGAAATATTGAAACTGGTCTAAGGGCAAAGGGATACTAGTCTGTTTGACAAGTTTAAGGAAATAAAACGTAGGAATGAGCTTCTCAAGGTCAACACTTATGACCAATTTCATAAACAAATATCCTCTACATAGAATAGAATTTTGTCAGCCTTTGACACTAAGAAGGGGAGAATGAAGATGGCATTCTTGCAGGCACAGGTCCTCCATGCTAAATATACTACAGACTACAAGAAAACTACATTTGAGTTTAATACAAAGGATGTGCATCGTATAGATCAAATGGAAATGCATAGGCAAAGTGCGGAGATGATCTATTCAACATTAACAACTACTACAATGATTGCTTCCAAATTGTAGGTGTCCCTTACTAATATTCAGTCCCAATTAAAGCTGGAAAACGCTTCTTATTTAGAAAAAGATAATAAGATAAAATCCTTTGAAGACTTGGTCATTAAGATAGGATATAGCCCAAGTAATGTTAAAGGAATAGAAGATATAGTGAAGAAAAAGAATGCTAACATAACAACACTCATAAAACAATTAAAAATGTCAGTGACCAAGGATCCACAAGAAAAATAAGTATGGGAGACAGAGAGCCAAAAAGAAGATATGCTCAAATTAATTATGGAGAAAAAAACACAGATAAGGGACATGAAATCATAAATGGACAAGTTAGTGAAACAGAAAGAACAAAGTGCATAGCTGGCTATTATCCCACATGATGTAGTACCCCTTGCAACCGTAGTGTGAACAGGAGCTTCTACATCAACTACAATAGCAACGGCTACAACAACCATAGTGAGAGTTTCTACACCTACAATACCCCCTGCACAAACTTCTGATGACCCAAATAAACTGGTAAAAGCCATGGAATACACATCTCTACAAGGGGAGGAAATCAATAAATTATAAGCAAAGGTTAGGATTCTATAGGAACAAAAAGAAATAATTGAAAATTCTAAATCAAGAAAGATACATAAATCCCAGAGATTGATGCAAAGGATACAACAAATGGAAAAGGAATCTTCCATGGCTCATACCTTAGCTCAGGCTAAGGAGAATATATGGATAGATATCAACTAGTCAATGATAGAGATCTAGCCATTGATACAGATCATTTTTTAGCAGAAGGAGATGATTCAGAAATCCAAAGAAGCCATTCAGGAAATTAGAGGAAAGCTGGGAGACAAGCCAACTAAAGCCACATATAGCTCATCTAGTTTTTGAATTCTAAAAACAGATATGAGTTGGAAGAGCTACAAATAGAAGACAGAACCGAGACCATATTGGAGGTTAAGAAAGTATTAACCAAAAGAAATCTTATGTTGCAGTTAAAGAAGAAGTGTCAGGTTCTGGAGAATGGTGTCCAAATAATTTTTAACAAGCTTAAGGTCCTCAATCGAAAGGGACTTCTAGGTTTGCTCGTATTGAATGACAATTTAATTACATTTCCTGATAATCTGAAATGGAATAGATTAGAAATTTTATGTGAATTCCCCATTTAGAATAAAACCCAAGATGCTTATCATTTTCTTATCAAGTGCTTAAGGATTAAATACTTTCTGTTAATTAATTGATTCCCATGAGAGTTTCTTATGTAAATGTTATAAAACAATTTAACATAAAAATGTATGTTGAACAATAGAAAAATAACAGCAAAGAACATCAAAATACAACACACAACAACCACATGATAAAGGACTTCACCCCTCATGGGATACATCTCCTTAGTCCAGCTTCCAATGGCTTGGGCCTCTTTATTATGCTCAAATTACGACAAAAGTGTGTTTACAATGCTCAAATGCCTCTCAAACCTGTCTCAGTGAGTTCAGAATACTAAAAAATGGCCATCTAGCCTCTTTTTTCCTCAAATTTGGATAGGAATTGAAGAAGTTATGACTTCTCCTAGTTCTTCCACTATTTGTTCCACAAAATGCTCCAAATCCAACTGAAAATCCCATTTCTACTCTGTTAGCCTCCTATACCAATAGGGTTTCATATTTCATGATTGATAGTGGAAATGCTATGATCATCTTTGATGAAACAAAGGTTCCATTTTTGTGAACAAAGCAAAAAGTTAAAAAATGTAAAGATGGTATGCCTTAAAAGAATAATCAAAAGGCAAGAAAATGAAATGGTCAAAAGAGAAAAGAATTGAAATGAACCCCAAAGAAAGACCAGGAAAGTGGCCAATCAAAATGCCACTGCTATCTTGATGGATGGCTCAACAGTTCAAGCTGGGCCATGCCATGTTTTAAATTGCTTGTTTTAGAGTAGGTAATGAGTACCTGTTGAAACAGTTCAAGCTTGATAGATGACTAGGTGGATAGAGAAAGAAAGGAGCCCACTAGCTTAATCTGGGCCCTTGGAAGGTATAACGGTAGATTTAGATAGGAGGGCAGAAAAAAGAAAAGAGCATATGAGGGTCTGCAAGTCTAAGTGCACCCTCCCTGAAGTAACAAAAAATGTTAGGTTCTAAGTTGGGTAGGTAGCCAGAAGTTGTAGAATTCTGATCCTATTCAGTTTTGGCCTTGATCAAGAAGGCATATGTTGGCAGTTGCAAAGGTATCTATGTAGCATTTTGAAGGCAGATATAGAAGCATGTCTAACTCCCCTGTTTTCCCCCAAAGACTCCCTTTCTAACATCCCATGGAGGACTTCAGGACTTTCCTAAACAATCCTCCTTGTATTTCTTCTTGGAAATTTCATGACAAGTTTTCACTTTCTTCTCCGAAAAGAAGCCACATTTCTTGTGTAAAATCATTCCCCATCAACTCCTAAAAATCTAAGTTTAAATCACTAAACTTAGTTCTCTATTCTTGACTTTCAATCTTTCATATCCCCAATGCACATTGACTTCTAACTTTATTATCTAAATCCCTATGTTCCCGTTTTTTTCCCCTACTACTACATCACTATTGTGAAAAAAGCCTACAAAATATGTAAATACCCCCCCTTTGGAATTTTAGCCATATTTTCAAAGTTTGGAGAATCATGCAGAATCAAAGGTTTTGTTGTATTTGGTTCATTTAAAGTCAGGGATTGAATTAACATTTGGTTAGTTTAATAACCTAATCCTACCCTTATCCCCTTTACAAACCCATCACAGTGCATTACCCGTGCCATTTGTATAAAACCTTGTTAAAAACCCACTTTTTCCGCTTTTCCAAAGTTTATGTTTCGGCGCGCTCACCGCAAAAAACAAAAAAGTATTATTAAAATCCCCGCCGGGACCCGCCGTATCCACCCATCACCTCCGCAGCTCGTCGACCGTCAGATCCGGGCCCTCCCATCCGACGGCCCACGGCAATATTGGACCACCCCTGATGCCTGAACATTAGCGCCCGAAATCTATCAGAGGGTGACGTCAGGGCTCGAACGCGTGTCGCTCCTGGGTTTCGTCGGGCGGCCTCCTGCGAAAACCACACTCGTACTATGAGCGGTCCGATATTACCGCTTACCGCCCTCCTATTTCCGCCATACGTCACCCTCACGTCATTGCTGCCTCAACATCACATCACCGCCCCATCCGCCAATGCTCCAAGCTGTCTGCCATGTCACCTGTCCACGTAGAGCCGCTCACTGGCCGCCACGTCATCACTCCGTACCCAACCCCACCTATGACGTCATGCTGACATCATCCAACAAAAGGCGCCAAAGGCCGAATTTCCCTATTTTGCCCGAAAAAGTCATTTTTTCGCGTTATTTACAAAGATACTCACTGTACTCCTGCATGAGCGATTATGTTGCTTGTTCGTCAGCTCTCAAGACTACCCCCTTGCTGCTGGCGCCATGAATTCACCTGTATATCAACAACATTATCCGATTGCACCCAGGTATTTATCAGTTTCCCTCTTGTCGTGGCGGAAAAAGTCGTTTGTGCGGACACAACTGACCTCCCTAGGAGTCTAAACTCTCTAGCGACAAACAAGACAAAATGGAGTGATCTTTCTCTAAATATACCTTTTAAAACATGAAAACTACAAGTGTTTAGGCTTACCTTATTCCAAAACGTTGTTGTTGTAGTCCGTCCTTGCCGATCCGGATGAGCTCCTCCTTCAAGTCAATTCCTGCAACCAAAAACAATCAAACAATTACCAAGCACTTGCATTTCATATAATAAAACATATATTCAACATGCAGACCAAGGAACACATGAAATAACTCATTAACACAAGCTATTGAGAAAAATAAACCAGTTTGTATTAATAACGAAACAAAGAAACTCTTACAACCTGGCCTTGGTGTTGTGCAAGTTCCTCCCAGGGTCCATCAAGGGTTTTCCTCTACTTTGACAAAGCTCACCCACTTCCAAGTAGAATCAAGCAAAGACAATCTCTCCTCACAAGGTTCTAAATGGGAGTCCTAATTCCTGCAGCATTTACCCAAAGAAAATGTATAGCTCCAACCTCTCCTCCTTCTGGCTCAATGTCTTTATTTATAGTGCTGTAAAGAGGTTATTCAGGTCCACCATCAATGGGATAATCCCCCTCTTTGGGTGGGATAGCTCCCTTATTGATGGGATAAGTTCCTCCTTAATAGGGATACATGAACCAACTAGAGGCGCATCCATTTCATCAAACCGACCTCTAGAAAGTTCTAGAAGTAACCACAAGTAACTTTTTTAAGATGAAACTTGCGCATTTTGCCTTTTACAGAAGGACGCACCTGTCCCTTAACATACAGAGCGTCCAAGGACGCAACTTTTGTGAACATTGTGAGCGTCCCCGTAGGTAAGGCTAGAGAGAACCTGCGACCCCAGAGATAAACACATTTTTGACAAGACTTTCTCTCTTCTTTGAGTTTGAGATGGATAGCAGAGGCATAAGACTTGCCTAAGAGGGTAGCATGACTGTTGATTTGAGCCATACTAACTGTAAGTAGTCATGGTGACATTTTTTAGTGTAACAGATTGCCCCCTAAAGTGCGAAGCCTGGAATAGATTAGGGTTTTGTAATTCTAGGAAGGGTGAAGCGCTTTATCATTTCAAGGATTGTCTTGTGGATGACCTGGTTGGAACCTGCAATTTTCAACACAAAATACATGTATAAGATTATATCATCACTGAGGTAGGCATTCCCATACTCAGATTCAAAACTTTAACTAATGGACTAACTATTCTGATACAGGAATGATCTTGCAGTACATAATTTTTTATAGACTTTTGTAGACACAGTATGGACGCAGCCATCTGTTTATGATTAGTCTACATAGATAATGAATACAAAACTCCTCGCAGCCTGGATGGTAGAAACTAGATCCAGGGTCTTCACTTCTACTTCCCGAATTGGTACGATTCTAGCCATGTGATTTAAATGATTTGATGTCGAACATGTTAGAAACCACTTGATTACCAGTCGATGATGTAAACTGTTATCAAGCGTGAGAGAGACCACCAGTAATGTCAATGGTTCTCAAAGTACCAAGCACAACCCGTGAAATGTGAATAGATGTTTTGATGTCGAACACTTCACGGAATCCTTTGATCGAAAGTCAATGATGTAAACTGACGTCAAAGGCGAGAAACCTGCCATTGATGCATGCAGACTTCAAGGTACTGTCGATTCCTAAGTCATCTTTCTAGATAATGTGTCGATGTCGATAGAAAGCGACCCGTTGCAGGCAAGCCCGCAACATGAAATCATTGTTCAAGTTGAAGAAATGTTGCTGTAAAGACTGACTTAGGGATGGTCAAATGGATGACAAGTATTTTGCAGATGAAAGTTTTGCTTGCAGACCTCTTGAACACATAACGACACGACAGATGGCTTGGTGACGCATAACTCAAAGTTAATCCCCGGAACCTGGTTAAAGACTTTCAAAGTGGTTTGGTCAACTGTGAGGTAAAAGATTTCCCAACCCAGGTGAATGAAAAGTGTCGTGTTCAAGAGTGGTAATAAAGTTTCTTTTGAGACAAAAGGTAACAAACAGGTTCATTCTTCTCTCTTTTCCCCCACCATTTCTGGCAAGTACCTCTTTATTTTTAACAAGCTTGAGGAGGATAACATATGCTTGATTATAAGCTCATCCTTCGGACGAGTCCAACCTAGTTTAAATTCGAACCCTAGGAAGGAGTGGTTCGTTCCTGTTTGAAATAGAACAGGTCCTTTACTGTAAAAGTTTAACGAGTCCAGTATAGGAGAAACTCGGCGTTTTTCATTTTTAGAGTGTCTGAAAAAACAAAAGGAGACTCCACGTTGAACTTTTTCGTATATTTGTGTCCCTCAAGCCCGAAAAAGTATAAAATAATACCTGGGGGAACCGCTTGATCTTGCGACCAAGGAGTACTTTCATAATAGTGTCGTTGACCTGAAAAGTAAAAAGCGATCAAGGACACGTTGTTTTATTTCCTTATCGAGTTTGAAACGACAAAAACCTGGCAATCTTTTCCTGATTTTGCGGTCAGAAAAGAGCTAAAAGGGGACCGTCTTTTAATTCCGTTTTAACGAGTGTAAAAGAAACGCTCGGCAATCTTTTCATGTTTTAGGAGTCAGAAAAGGGCTTAAAAGATGACTCTGATATTTTTGTTTGTGAAAAATGACAATTTCCCTCGAAATCCCTTTGTCCTGCACAAAAGCAACACATTACTCATACCTGTTTAAAATAGGCAAAAATACATCGAAAAATATCTTTTCATGGTAAAAAATGAACTAATTCATCCAAAAAACCTATAAAAAGACCTTTTACCATGTCATTTTTACCGTTTGATTGTTGAGGTTGAAAAAGGAGCTTTTGACAAGAAACTTCCCGTGGTCGCTGCGGAAAATCTGACCGTCGGAATTGAACGCCGTCTTATCCAGGTATTTTACACATCCTACTCTGCATTTCTATCCGTTTAGAATCAATTTTTAGGTCTTAGTTTCATTTTTTGGGGGGGTTTTGGTTTTGGAATGCGCCTCTCGGCGGACGCGGGTGCCCTTCGAGTGACCCGCGTCCCCCGACTTTTTCTCATACGGGAAAATGGTCGGAAGACGCGGCCCGCCTTCAGGCCAGCCGCGTCCGGGCGCCCTGTGCTACAAATCCGGGGTGTGTCTTCCGAGAAGTGCACATTTCAAAACCCCAACTCCCTCAAAAAACTACCAAAAATTCCCAAATCAATTTCTAATTGCTATTTCTGATGTGCAGGGTATTAACCATGTTAGATTGGAGAGAAAAAGAGCATGTAGAGGATGATGAAGTTGCAATAAATCATCAACCTTCCCTGGATGCCCTAAGAGCATGCGGATTATACAAATATTGAACCATACCGGGCATGAGGGGCCAGGTAAGATTCTTGGAATGGCTGGTTGAGCGATGGAACGTTCAAGAACAATGCTTTTACATAGGAGGGCACCAGCTCGAGATAGAGCCCTCGGATGTATACTTTCTCACTGGCTTGCCGAACAGAGGTGAGCAACTTAGTCTTGCGGGGACTAGGCCGGGTGGCCAATCCCTTGATAGTCTCCGCGACGAGTGGTGCACACCTGGGGCTCACCATTCAAAAGGCATAGAGATAAAACACATCACTCTGCCGGAACTCAAAGTCATAGCGTTCACGGTTACCAGAATTTGCGGCGCGACCGCTTTACACATTGCTTCCGGATCCCAAATGCGGATGGCAATTGACTGTTACCAAGGCACCATTTTCAACTGGTGTGAAGCTGTGTCGGCTCATATGAAGAGCCAACTGACCAAGGCAAAGAACGGACGACTAAAGACTTTTGGATATGGGCCTCTAGTCGTGAGTTTTGCCTTGGAGAGAGTTCCAATGCTGATCCCTCAGTAACTCACTGTTGATATCTTGGGTCCTCGGAAGCCAAAGCTGATACGATGGGTTGCGGTGATGGCCCGACATCCTGACGAGGGTGCGACAATGGTTCGATTCTCAGATAGTTACTTTCACTGGTTAGAGGACCAGGTTTTTTCGATACAGGACTTTCCGTATGCCGGAGTGGATTTTAGAGGTGATCCAGACATGGTTCTTCCACCGGGAGAACAATGGGATGACAGAGGTACTTTTATTTTCACAAGTTCTCTAATTATGTATTTTTTTATTTTTCATATATATCGTCTCAAAACTAACAGTAAAATTTTCAAAATGCAGATGTTGGTCCACAGCGTCCAGCCAACCTCCGGCCTTTTGATAGACTACATCCAGCTGCACCGGTACCGGCCCCACAGGACGCGGCTGCAGAAGTACTAGCTGAGTTGGAGCATGATCTAGAGCGTCTCACGGCAGATATACCTGAGACTACTATGGATGACATTCCTACCCGGCTTCAGCGCTTCGTAGTCGCGGTCCCTGGACCGTTTAGGAGATTTTTGCGTAAGGTAGCCCACGCAGTGGTGTCATACAGAGAGCACCACCAGTGATTGACTAGTCACTTTTGTAGTCACATGTGACATTTTGACTTTTTGTACTATCATTTTGCCGATCATAAGGTGTTTTCAACCTATGATCGAAGACGATGTATATATTTTTTTGACACACTTCTATCTATATATATCACTATTACCGACTTATCTTGTTTAACATATGTGATGAAATGTTTTTAAATTTACTTGCATGATTATCGTAAATGTCTGTCCAACATTCGAGAAGCAATTGCATCTGCTAATGTATTCAAAGACCTTGGAATATGTTGATATTCAATGTAATCAAATTCACGTTCCAAGAGACGCACCCTCAAAAACAACCTTAATAACACAGGATTCCTAATGGCATAAACTCTATTAAGCTGTAATACAACAAGTTCAGAATCTAACCTCACTATCAAACGTCGAATTCCAAATGAAATAGATTCGGATAATAATTCAATCACTGCACTGTATTCTGCAATGTTGTTCGTTGTTTGACCGAGGCTTACCCCATGCATAGAAACTAACTCGTCAGAGGGCGAATAGATAACCCAAGCTGCGGAAGAGATGTTCCGTGTACTACGACAAGCACCATCAGCAAATCCAATGTATGTTTGGAGAGGCGTCGACATCTGCAATATCAAGAGTAAAACCAAGATAAGCCAGAATAACGACGAAAAACCACACTCTCTAAGCTAAGCACACTGACTAAACTAACACACTTGCTAGCTAGAAAGAAAATCTAACCTATCTAAAAATTTCTCCATACCCATCATTTAAGCATAATACCTCTTTAGGTAAAGTCCATTTCTGGGTTTACCCAAAGAGTCCCCATCAAAGTCAACTAGCTCATAAGCCCCTTTTGCTAGCTTTCGCTTTACAATGTAGGGCCCATGCCACATGGGAACGAATTTTCCAGCACCTAGCTTATCGTTAGCTTGATCATATAATAGTACTAGGTCTCCTTCCGAAAAACTTCGAGGGGTTACATTTTTATCATACTGAGCTTTCATTCGTTTCGCGTGAGTCTCGATTGCCAATGTAGCGTCACGTCGAGTCTCATCTAATTTAGCCAAGTACAATAAACGTTTCTCCTCTTCGGAAGTAGCTGGAAGTAATTCGACAGCCATTTGAAGTGATGGGATTTCGCATTCAATGGGTAACACAGCTTCTAAGCCATAAACTAGCTGGAAAGGAGTGAACCCTGTTGAATTTTTCACTGAGGTTCGGTATGCCCATAGCGCTGAAAATAACATGTTGTGCCAAATCGACCGATGAACACCAATGGTTCGTCGGATCATGATAACTAGAACTTTGTTGATAGACTCAACCAAACCGTTGGCTTGCGGATAATAACGAGTAGAGCTATCGTGGCGCAAACCAAGCTGGCTTGTAAGCTCAGTCATCATGACGTTTCGAAAATGGCTCCCATGGTCAGTAATGATTGCTTGTGGGACACCAAACCTAGTTATGATATGATTGAATACGAAAACTGCAGCTGTTTTGCCGCTTGCGTCGAATGTAGGCATCGCCTCGGCCCACTTAGTAAAATAATCAACCGCAAGGATGATATACGCATGCCCCCCGGCCGAGTGAGGGTTACAAGTAATAAATTCGATACCCCATTTGGCGAATGGACCAACGACAATTATAGGGTGGAGAGGAGCAGGTGGAGCACGCATCTTGCGATCAAACACTTGACAGTTGTGGCACTTCCTGACTGCAATGATACAATCTTTAAACATAGACGGCTAGAAATAGCCAGCGCGCAACACCTTCTGAGCTGTGGCATACCCAGACATATGACCGCCACATGCTCCAGAGTGACAATCATTCAAAACCCTCTCAGCCTCATCGTGAGTTAAAAAACGTCGAAAAACTAAGTCTGCCCCCCGGCGATAAAGTGTATCTCCAATAATTTTGTATGGCTGGGATTGAAACCGAATTTTTCGACGTTCCGCTTTGGAAGCTTCAGGCCGAAAGGTTTGGGTTTGGAGATAAATGATTATATCCCCGTACCACCGATCTACAGTACTGATAAGAAACAAAGATTCGTCCGCAATGGACTCCTCTGCCACAGTCTCTGTGTCAGCACTCGGGAAATCACACATCAATTCCGCAAAAACTAAGGATTTCTTAGACTTGGACTTCTCGAATTCCAAGTCGAACTCTTGCAGGATGACAATCCATTTAGAGTACTTGCCCCCAGTAAACCGGAATCCTTAACTAAACCTACACCAACGTCCCTATAAGGGATTGTCGTCTTACCAACATGCTGGATACTCTCTGAAGAGGCTGGGTCGGATGAAAAGTATGTCAGCTGATCAATAGTCACGATCTTACCGTTATGTGGAAACTTAATTACTCTGAAGACCGATGAAACGACCGCTGTCATAGCATATGACCAACTTCGACCCAAAAGAAGGTTGTAGTCTAGAGGGGCATCAACCACTTCCACATCCAGACTAACGGTTTTACCTTCAACCCCTATAGGCAATTCTTGTAGAATACCAAACGGACGGAACCCACGGCCATCAAAGGCCTTAAGGATGGTGGGGGATTGGTTCAACGAAGGAGAACCAAGCGATCTCCAACATTGAATCGACATAATACACGTAGAAGCTCCCTCATCAATCACAGTCCGATGAATAGGTCTGTTTTTGACTATCACTGGAATTTGGAAAGCCATTTGATGGGGGAGACGTGGCGTACTATTTTCTAGATCAAAGATCATTAGGTTTGGGTCCTGAACATCGACAGCTCCGATAGCTGACAAAAGCAATTTCCGTTGTGCTGGGCATGATTGCAGCACTTCGAGTGCCGACATTGCTGAAGGTGAAACAGCTAAGTCCTCAACAATGTTGTAATTCTGGGCTGCTCTCGCATGTGGATTGAAAGCAGACCTTCGAAGTACACCCTTGGCGGGTGGCTTAATCACTAAGTCTAGGTTAGGTTTTTCGATCTGTAGTGGATCGGAACCAGGCGCTGAGGTTGATGGGTTAGAGTGAGAAGATTCTGCTTCCTTGCCATCAACAGGAGCCTTACTACCATAATCTTGCGATCGAGTCGCAATCCTCACATGAGACATCATCAAAATGGGTTCTTCACTGGCATTCGAAGAAGAACCTATCATCTTATTCTCCTGCTCTGGAAACGGATTCTTTAACACAGCAGGAGTGGGAGAACCTTTGGCTATTTTTACAACCTCGGCCCGATGAGGGCAATCTCTCGTAAAATGATCCTCTTCACAAATAAGACAAGGATATCGAGGTTTGCGTTTTTCGTCATTGGTTTCCGACTTTTCAGTTTTCTCCTTTGGAGTCTTGTCTGCTTTAGCCTTCTTCTTTCCTTTCTTCTTTCCACCGTTTTTTGGTTTGGCCGTAGATGACTCTACAGTGTGAATGTCGGCGGTAAGTTCAGGAGAAGACTCTCCTGTCGGAGAATCAGGCAAAGTGATAATTGGAGTAGTTGAAGCCTTGGAAGACTTCTTCTTGCTCTTCGTAGTCACGATACCAATCATACCATCAGCGGCATGAGATCCCGAAGGAGCAGCAGCGATTTGATTCGACTTTGGAAGATCCGGAATCTTCTCGTGTAACGTACCCGACTGAGTGTAAACTAAGTCAAGGTATTGTGCCTGAGCAATGACTTGCTCCTCAGTAACTACTCTGGCCTTAGCGACATCTTCAGTAATCTTCGGTAATAATGATTTGACAAACCATTCAGCTAAGATTTGGTCCGGGATAAAAACTTTCACTAATCTCCTTCGACGTCTCCACTCATGAATGTGATCAGAAATATACGTGGACGTCAATTGTTTTAGTGAAGTTAATAACTCCGTGCCGTTATCGTATCTGACCGGCAACTGAAAGTGAGTTAAGAACGAGGTAGCTAACTGGCTAAAGTTGTAAAAAGAGGCCCGTGGTAACTCAATGTACCACTTGGCCGCGAGACCAATGAGTGTACGCTGGAAAAGACGTAAGCGGATGGAATCATCTGAGATAGAATTCGAAGCACACCAGAGGTGGTAAGTCATCACATGATTGGAAAGATCCTCTCCAGACTTACCTTCGAACTTGGGTATATCGCTGGGCAACTTATTTGGCATTGGCGGCCAGAACTGAAGATATTGAATTGGATCGTTCGTTAGGCGCGTTAAGTCGGGTAAATCCAAAGTTGCAATAAACGGTAACTGCCGGTTAGGATCTCTAAAACTCTGGGTCACAATACCAGCCCCAAGAGGAGGATATCCAGGATAACTAGGAACAGGAGTCGCATTTGGGATATTATATGCTCCTGGAAAACGAGGATTAACCGGACCGTACTGGGGTTGTTGAGGTTGTTGACAAGTGTACCCAGGATACGGTTGATACTGGTAAACCGGTTGTTGGACAGCTTGCCCAGGTTGGTACTGTCCCTGGTACGGAGGTTGAACAAATTGAGGTTGAGTAGTGACAACCGTACTTATACCAGGCTGACCTACAGGCATCTGGACCGTGGTTTGAATCGTAGATCCAGACAACGGTAAAGATGTCTGAGGTGTGGTAACAGGGACAGTAGAAACTGGAGCCGTCGATACTCCAGAAGTAAGTATGGTAGATGTAGCGGTAGTTGCAGTAGCCGTTTGAGATGGAGTACTAGGTGCAATTGACTGCTGAGTAACTACCGAAGCTACAGAAGTTTGAACATTGGGCTGGACAGGTTGCGGTTGCTGGGTTGGACCAGAAACTACGGGTTGTCCAGCTTGAGGAAGCATCTGTACACTTGGCTGCAACACCTGTTGACCCTGTGATGGATCCGACACTAACATTCCAGGGTACTGACCCGTGACAGGTTGAGGATACTGAGATCCATAACCAGATTGAGGGTAGGATTGATAATTGTAAGGTGTAGTTCCCATACTTGGAACATATGACTGACCTTGAGGCGGTTGATAACCTTGACTTGAGTATTGACATTGAGGTTGATAACCTTGAGGTAAATACTAATACTGGGGTTGACCTTGACCTTGAGGTTGGTACCCTTGAGGTTGATAACCTTGGGGTTGATACCCTTGAGGTTGCCATCCTTGGGGTTGCCATCCTTGAGGTTGATATTGATACTGAGGTTGACCTTGGGGTACATATTGAGGCTGAGGTTGACCTTGAGGCAAGTATTGCACCATAGGTACATACTGACTTTGAGGTTGCCCCCCAGACACGATTTGTGTACCTTGAGGTTTCCCCCCAGGCGTTAACTGCGGTTGCCCCCCAGGCGGTAATTGGCCACCTTGAGGTTGGGAAACAGGAACTCAACCTGACATCATGTAAATGTCTCCTACACCCAATGGTATATTACCACTGTTTCCAGCAAATAACCCATGATCAACGGGTTGAGGAGATGCCCCCGCAAAGGTACCAGAAAGTGACTGATACCCAGTGGGAACAGAAGGACCGCCGTGTAAAAAAGATTTAGGACTTTGTGTAAACACGGATGACTGACCAGACATATTTACAGGAGTATGAATACCTCTAGGTGGAAAAGGAGTACGAGGTGTAGAAAAACCGACTGAGTTGTCTAAAAAATTGGTTAGCGCAAGGTACCAAGAAGTACTTCTAGGAGGACTGTAAAAGATGGATTCACGCTCCCTTAGATCAATAGTAAGTTGACCTTCAAGGTGAGAGACACCTATATCTTCTTCTGGAGCAAGTTCTTCTATAGCAATCAAACCAGAAGGTAGATTTTCGGTGATAATTCTTTCTATTCTCGGTGAATCAGGGACACTAGAAGTTGGAGTAACAGGTTCGGAAATTTCAGGTTCTTCGCCTATTTCACTGGCAGATGAAAAACTACCAGCAAGCTCGGAAACTGTAACAGTTTTGAGATTGTAACCTGTTTCTAAACTTTGGTAATCTGGATGGACTACCAAGGAAGATTCTCCTTCTTCAGGTGAACCTACTCTACTGTCACTAGGAGGAGTTACAAGGACCTTTAAACCTTCTAAATTACCCGGGTCGTCTCGAGGAGGGGATCCCCTAAGTCTACGGGATCTTCTCAACAATTCGGCCACAGAAACAACTTCAGGAGACTGGCCCCGAAGTCTACGGGACTGTCTCGGTAATTCTGCCACAATTAAAGATTTTTAACTACAACACACGAAAACAAAGTAAAAATTTCAAATCAAACCACCTAAAGTCTTCTAAAGAAGCAAACAAATTTGAAGCACATGCCTAAAGAATCTAGAGCGTCAAACCAAACACAAACAGTAGTCTTCTGGACCAAAAGCGCTAGTTGGTGATTAGGCCCAACCTCGCAGGATTCAGTACAGAAATGGCGGGTGGAACAGTTACCCCGGCAACCTGCTTAATGAATAGACCGGCACAAGTTCCTCCACTTTAACCGTCTCGAAGTGAAGTGAACCCCCCGGAAAATCCAAGTGAGTATAACCGACGTTTGCTCCAGGTACAGTGGGACCTTCCCTCCACCGTCACCTCGGTAGAACCCTAAAGATTATGGTCACTAAAGTTACCAATCACAACAATTACACCTGGGGGAACAGTCTAAACTCTGACATCACGCAAGGGCAGAGTAACAAGCTCAATCCCCTTACCGGCTCCTTGACAATAATCCAAGGTTTACCGATAAGTGACCCCTGGCTCCTCGACAATGGTTCCGAGGTTTACCGTTTGTAATACGTACTGTCTGGCGTCGTTCCCAACGAGGGGGGAATGATCCCCTCACTGGTTCGGACACGAGCTCGTGCTTCTCCTTTAAGAGGAGCTTTCCCAGAGTATAACTGAAACAATTGGATTTAATCTACTCAAGATAAACTATCTGTTTGGTTTTGTAGTCTTGGAGAGTTAAGTACTCACCTACTCCAAGACCCTAGCCTAAGCTATGTTGGTGTTTCAGAGCCCTAGAAAAATAAAAATTACTAGATTGATTTTAATTTAAGCGTTACTTTTAAGGTTGTTTCTTAAGTCAAAAGGTGATGGAAGTGAAACCAGTGGTGTGTTGACTCGACTCAAAACCACTACAAAATGCACCTATGATGATTTACCCACTACTTTACTTTTTCGATGAATTGCTTAACTAAAAAGTTGAGAGAATGCAATCTTTATAAAAGCAACTTCTTAATTGAAGACAATCAAAGAAACAATTCGTTTGTCTTTTCCAAGCTTAAAAACATGACCGCTCTTTACATGCACGAAAAAACTCTTTTTCTCTTTCAAAAACAAAAAGCTACTTGAAACAAGACTTTTAAAGAAGATGTTTTTGTATTTTTCTTTTAATAAAGCAAATAAATCTAATATAACCAAAAATCAATCTTAACAACTATTAAAATCTATGAAAATTCACTCATAAGCAAACTAAAAGGTAAATTTACTCTAAGCAATCTTAACGAGGCCAAAACCAACAATGATTATCCTAAGGTGTTTTACTTGATCACAATCAAATCAAGGACTAGCTTATTGCAGAACCAAAAACTAGTCAAAACAAAACTCTAATCTTTTTGTTCTTTTGTAAAATGGAAATCAACACTTTATAAACAAGTAATTCGAAATTTGACCCAAAACAACTTAAATGGCAAGCTGCTCACACAAGGAGACTTTACGACAGGCCCGACTTCTAAGAAGGCTGACTAACCAGAGAGATCTAAGGCTGGACAACTTTCTACCGTCAAAGTCACTACAGGACCTATTGAAAAATCAAACCCTAGGCCTAAACTTCGTTGAAATCCACTAAAACACTCAAAGCTCACAAAACAAGTTCAGGTGAAAATTTTTGACAGGGTACTAAAGGATCTGGGCAGAAAACACTAAGAAAAATCAAAATCTAAAAGCAATTAAAGCAAAAAAATGGAATTTTCCTAAATTTTACAGGAAGACGCAGGCAACCCGTTATAACAGGTGCGGGCCCGCTCTGTGCAAACGGCAACAGCGCGTCCAAAGACGCACTGTGCAGTACTCAGAGGGTGCGTCCTTCTGGAAAAGTTAAGAAAAACCAAATCTAACTAAATCTAAAGCTAAGCCACCCAAATACTAATTCTCATAGTCAAAAACCAGAAAATAAAAATGATTTTCTCAGAGCAAAGTTCACACAAAGGAAAAGACTTTCTCATTAATGGATTCCCCAGCGGAGTCGCCAATTTGTCGTGGTGGAAAAAGTCGTTTGTGCGGACACAACTGACCTCCCTAGGAGTCTAAACTCTCTAGCGAAAAACAAGACAAAATGGAGTGATCTTTCTCTAAATATACCTTTTAAAACATGAAAACTACAAGTGTTTAGGCTTACCTTATTCCAAAACGCTGTTGTTGTAGTCCGTCCTTGCCGATCCGGATGAGCTCCTCCTTCAAGTCAATTCCTGCAACCACAAACAATCAAACAATTACCAAGCACTTGCATTTCATATAATAAAACATATATTCAACATGCAGACCAAGGAACACATGAAATAACTCATTAACACAAGCTATTGAGAAAAATAAACCAGTTTGTATTAATAACGAAACAAAGAAACTCTTACAACCTGGCCTTGGTGTTGTGCAAGTTCCTCCCAGGGTCCATCAAGGGTTTTCCTCTACTTTGACAAAGCTCACCCACTTCCAAGTAGAATCAAGCAAAGACAATCTCTCCTCACAAGGTTCTAAATGGGAGTCCTAATTCCTGCAGCATTTACCCAAAGAAAATGTATAGCTCCAACCTCTCCTCCTTCTGGCTCAATGTCTTTATTTATAGTGCTGTAAAGAGGTTATTCAGGTCCACCATCAATGGGATAATCCCCCTCTTTGGGTGGGATAGCTCCCTTATTGATGGGATAAGTTCCTCCTTAATAGGGATACATGAACCAACTGGAGGCGCATCCATTTCATCAAACCGACCTCTAGAAAGTTCTAGAAGTAACCACAAGTAACTTTTTTAAGATGAAACTCGCGCATTTTGCCTTTTACAGAAGGACACACCTGTCCCTTAACATACAGAGCGTCCAAGGACGCAACTTTTGTGAACATTGTGAGCGTCCCCGCAGGTAAGGCTAGAGAGAACCTACGACCCCAGAGATAAACACATTTTTGACAAGACTTTCTCTCTTCTTTGAGTTTGAGATGGATAGCAGAGGCATAAGACTTGCCTAAGAGGGTAGCATGACTGTTGATTTGAGCCATACTAACTGTAAGTAGTCATGGTGACATTTTTTAGTGTAACACCTCTCCACGCCTTGGTTTTTGCATAATTCACCGAAGCAAACAAGAAAAGAGGGAAAACATAGTAATTACCAGGAATCCTCAGTGACCAGTGTTTCTTTTCCACACTGTAATCCCAAGTTCACCCACAGAGGTCCCCCATTGTGCCAAATTACCACAAATTCACAGCTTATGGCGCATTTGTGAAACTGAACCATTGCCAAACAAGCTCACCGAACAAGCATTTCCCAATCCCAACATTTGCTCGTTGAATCTCCCCCAGGAGCATTTCGACTCAGTTTCACCCCAATTTGCCTCGTCCCCTCTGCAAATTTCCCTACTCATTCAAAATCCACTGCTCTATATTGTTGTGCCCAAGAAACAATTTCAAATATAATTCCAAATATCAGTTGACCATGGAGACCCCTGTGGCATTAAACATTGCCCCATTAAATGCCCCACACAAGAACCTGGAATGGTTAGCCCTTGCTGACAGAGATTATCAGATGAGAGAAACTGTAGAGAGGGGAATCACATACCACATAGAAATAGTTTGTGAGTTGAGAAAGAAGCACAGAGATGGTACAGACCTCCTGGGAATTTGGAAATCTAATTTGCCAATTTATTATCTCCCTCAGGTCAATGAATTCCCTGACTTGATTCACCAATGCTGCACAAACTATGACCCCAATCAAAGAGCTGTTCTGAGTCCTTCAGGCTCTGTCTTGTTCCATATTACTCCTGAAGCCATAAACCAAATGTTGCAGTTCCAACCTACAAGGCCACTGGTTCCTCTTTCCATGCAGCTTTTATTAGAGCAGGGTGCCAAGCTCTCCAACTCACAAATTACAAGAATTGGCCAATTATTTATGCGCCCAGAGTACCAGCCCCGACAGCCTCCCCCTTATCTGCATGACTGGTTCAATGACATAGGGAGACTGCTGGTAGACATCATATCTTCCATCCTAGGGTTCAAGACCAGTGAGTTTGTGGATGAGACAACACTGGTAGTGCTATCCATTTTTTCCCCAGGGCAGCCGCTTGCTGTCCAGTATCACTATGTTGCATTTATAGCCAACAAAATTCATGAATAGTTCATGAACTTGGAGAGAGAGAGGGTATTCAAGTACACCTCCTACATATATCATCTGCTATTGTACAATCAGCCTGACAGCTTCCCTGTCTTCCTCAAGAAATTAGATGCAAAGGGAAACAGAAGATCTGTAATATTCTGGACATCAGTCTGTCATCACATTCATTATTCACCGTACAACTACTGTGAGTTTATTGACCTATTCATTCATCCAGCCTTGTCACTGCTGCAGAGTTCTCCTCCTCCTAGACTCACTGATGATATGCAAAACATCCTCCAGCTGTCCAAGAGCTGAAACATTGGGGATTGGTACTTTTACCAAGACCACACAGTGATCAGGATATATGGCTATGAGTTAGCACCATACAGGCTACCAAAGTATGTTCCCATGAGACTCTTTGCACTAGAATACTTCAGGCAGTTCGGCAATGCAGATATGATTCACTTACATAGCAAAAACAAGAAGGCACAACTAAAAATTAAGCATTAATTGGGTCCATTCATCTTTAATAAGAGAGAAGAAGCTTGGGATGAGGCAGACCAAATGCTAAAAGCCCTCCAGCTCAAGACAAGCTTCTATTGGGCACCCTATGACCCTAACCATTTTATAAGCCTCAGAAGAATCAAGCATAGGCTTGCTACATATGACCACATTAGCATTCCAGAAGTTGAAAAATATGCTAATCAATTAGAGTGGAAAGAAGGCACATTAGTGCAAGATTATACTGAAGAAGAAATAGCAGAGAAAGCCATTAAAACTTTAGAAAAGGCAGTTGACTTGGAATATTTTGGACAGGTTTGGTCTTCAGGCTCTCGGCATCTTGGAGAGGCTGCCTCTTCATCCACCATTCCCTAGCAGCCTGCCAAAACAACTGATCCAGCAGCAGACATGGCTACAGGAAAAACAGTGCAGCAAGAAGAGTCACCTCCAAATGTGGAGCAGCAAGTAGAGCAGCAGGAAAGTACAGCCAAGGAACCTACCTCCATGGAACAGCAAACACAAGAGCAAATCCCTCCAAGGCAGGAGGTAACAGTTGAATCCTCAGTTTTACAAACACCTGCTAATGAGGAAAGAAAAAGGAAAAGGGATAGGCAAGAGGATACTCCTCCTACTACTTCTACGAAACAACAAGGAGAAAAAAGACAGAGGTTAAACCCTTTTTCTGAGGAGGAATTACCAGAGAGACCAATTGATAATATGCCCCCTCCTAGCATTGAAACATCAGCTAGTTCCTTACAGCAAGGACAGGACATGCCACATGGGACAGAGGTGAGCTCTTCAAGGCAGAAATCTAAGGCGGACTCTAGCATCAAGCAGCAGTTCATAGATATCAAGAAAAGGAATGAGCCCCTCAAACACCAAATCTACAACCATCTATTGAAAATGGCACCAACTAATCAACAGAGATTAATGTCTGCTTATGACATTCAAGAACAAAAAATGACTCTTAGTCATTTCAGGCCTACCATGCAGCAACCTCAAACAGCTGCCGATTATATCAGAACTAATCTGGAAATTTTTGCCAAAGACATCCACCCCTTGGATCAGATTGAGCTACACAGGCAAACCGGGGAAATGATATATTCCACATTAGCTGATAAGACCCTACTGGCACACCAATTACAAAATTCTCTACACAACATTGCTGCTCAACTGGAATTGGAGAATGCATCGTCTCAAGCCGAGGACGACAGAATCAAGTCCTTGGAAGAGATCATTATAGAATTGGGTCATGATCCAAAGGACCCCAAGGGTGTGCAGGCACTATTAAAGAAAAGAGATGAAGACATAGCAGCTATGAGAAAGCATATCAAGCTGCCAACTACCCTTCACCCTCAAACTGGAGAGGGGGCAGAGCAAAAGAAGGATCAGGATGTAGTTGCTTTACTCCTGAGTTTATACAGGAGATTGATGGAAACAGAGAGTGCACTAGAGGTATCACTAAAATCAAGACAAGGTGAGGCACCAATGCAGCCAGCACAGACATCTGCATCCACTAAAGTTGTGCCACTTTCTACCACTACAGCAGGTCCTCCCACAGGACAAACATTAGAGGCAGGTCCTTCAACATCAGCACCAGCTGCAGGAGTATCAGTGCCAACAACAGCACCAGATCAGGGACCCAGCCTAAGCATGGAGAACATGATGAAGGAGCTGGAAGCTTTAGAAGCACAGATGGCTGAACTGCAAGAGACCAAGGATAAATTGGCTGCCATTGAAGAAAAGTATGATAAATCAAAGCAAAGTGTAGCTGAAAAAACAAGAGAGGTAAGGGCTCTTGAGAAGAAAATAAAGGAACTGGAGAAAGAGCTCTCTCTTGATAAAGTTGTAGTTGAAATTAAGAAGATCCTATGGGCCAATATTGGTCAATCTATTACAGACCAGTGGCAATATATTGAAACTATCCATGAGCATATGGATCTCATAGGTAGGGCCCAAAAAGAAAGTCAAAGAGCAAGGGCATCTCTAGGCAATATGCCTGAAATAGCCAATAGGATGATCAATGTCCTTAACAATCGCACTGGCCCTCAGCTGGCAGCAATGGGTATCACTAATAGAATTGATACCATTTTACTAGTGAAGAGGGTGCTCACTTTGAGAAATCATGTACAAACATTGGATAGAAGGTGTCAAGAAATGCAGACAGAGGTGAACAAATTCATTGAGAAAATTACAGCATTACATAATAGAGGTCTTCCCAGCTTAGTAACCAGTGCAGGAAGGTTACTATCTCATGAAAACTATGCCAAGAGGGTCAATACATATGCCACAAATCAGATCACTGCAGCAACAAGTGCCCCAGAGGAAACAGGGCCTCCATCTGGGCGGAGTCTCTATGACAAACTAGAGAATTTGTTTTTTATTGTGAATGAGATCAGACATCTTTTTGAAGTGCCTCCAAACTACTACAAATATACTGAGGTAGATGAAAGCTTAGGCATAATCTTAAGACACCAATTGCCTACACAGGAATGGTGGACGGGCATGATACAAACACTGCTGTGAAGAAACAGGTTGTTCACCATATTTTTGTATTTTTATCACAAAGTCAACATTTTCAGAAAATTAATATATTCACTCTGACTGGGAAGGCAATTGAAAGGGCCAACTCAGCAATCAAGTTTGACCACCAAAGCAGATGCCTACAGATGCAGATGACGGGGCTGAGATAGCCGCACGATGACAAAGCAGTAAAGGGCGTATTACTTAGAATCAATACGAAGCACCCAACAGACCCAGTTGCCTCCAAAAGTCAAAGAATTTCTGACAGAGCTGAAAAGTCATTCATTGTCCATTTAAAGTAACAATAACTATTGTATCTGCTATTTTTGAAAGTTGGTAAAGACAGTTATTGAGCAAATGACTCATCGTTAAGATATTTTGTAAAACGATTGTATATATATCCCCACGCATAAACTTATTGGGGTTGTTGATTTTTCTTCTGGAGAAGCTATGCTGTAATTTCAAACTTTTAATACAGGATGCTAATGGAATTACTGAAGTTCTGAGTTGTTTGAGGTGTTGTGGTGTGCTTGCTTGCTACTACAGGATTCCTACACTATTTCATGTCACAATAAGTTTTCTGAACCATCTTATTATGTATTTCGTTCTTCCATAGTCCACTTATGCTACTTGTTTCACGGTTTAGCGGTAGAGAAAAAGAATAGTTCAGGATTTGTTCATTGAACACCCTAAACTCAATCTATGCTGCTATGAATGTTCTCTTCAGAATTAGTTATGGATGTGTAATTCTTGATTGCTCACCTTCATACTAAATCTTTCATAGTAAATATTGTTCAGGAATTCTAATATGCTCCTAATTAATATTTCATTCCTCCACATCTCCAGCTTAGTGAAAGATTCTTGGTTGCCTATCACTGGCTGGAAATAGTCCATATTCTACAATTTGAAGTTTGTTTCATGAGTACCCACATGGCCCTGCAGTTTCATCACTCTCACTCAATTCCTCAAACAACACATAATCACAGAATCCATTGCCCAATGGACTGAAGATCCTGAATATCACATTTTAGCTGCTAGAAGACATCATTCAACCAAAACTTTAAACAAAATTCAGTACATCATAACTAGCCTAAATATTACTTAAACGAAGCTAAATCCTAAAGAGAGAGGCCTCTTTGATTGCAGGTAGGCTAGGACCTGTGATCCAAAGATTGGTTTGTGGTTACCTCGGTCGTATTCCCTTAGGAGTCAAAGGGAAAAACCTGAGTGATAACATAACTGACGACTCCACTGGGGAAGAACTAATGTTTCAACTGTTGTCTGCTCTAGATAGTGGTTCCAAAATTTAAGCAATCCCTTGACCATTCTAAAAATATTCTCAAAAATACCAAAAACAAGCTCAGAAGCTGGCTCCTAAAAAGAGAACTAGGCATACCAGGTCAAATCGAGACCCAAATCCTTCACCTGTTTTCGATAACCCTAATTTGATTCCCAGGACTCTTAGGAACCAAAAGGAACCAGAAGAATCTGCTGAGTCCACCCTTGAGGCAGTTCAGCAAAGTTACATCCCAGCCCCTGCTAAACCATCAGTTCACCCTCATATAACCCATTCTTCCCCCTCTTCCTCATCCACTTCCCAAAACATACTATCCACACCCCCACTCAATACACAAACTGCTATTGCTGTTCCTATTATTCCAGTCGTTCCCCTTCTACCTGTTGTCCCACTTATCCCTCCAAATATGGCTAATCGTTATGCTCCCCTTCAGTTACCTGGTAATCCGGGGGCTATGCCTCAAGACTACCAAAGTAAGATCACTTATTTTGATGGAACCAGTACATACACTGCCTTACAGCATACCAAGAAAATGCAAGATTACTTTGAAAACTATGAGATAGATGATGATGATGTGAGAATGAAAATTTTTGTACAAAGTTTAACAGGTGAAGTAAGAACTTGGTTCAGAGCACTTGCTGCAAATTCTATACCTAACTCAGGCGCTCTTTATCAATCCTTCCTAAACAGATGGGAAAAGAAAAAGGACCCTCTACACATTTTATCTGAGTATGACTCCATAAGGAGAGGCCCTCAAGAAACTGTACTAGATTATTGCACCAGATTCAACACAGTTTATGATGCCATTCCTCAAAATCTTAGGCCTCCACCTGATTTGGCATTAATTAAATTCCCTGATGGGTTTGATGCTGATATGGCATATCAACTAAGGGAAAGAGCCCCTGCAACTTTGGCAGACATGCAAAACATAGCTGTCAGCGTAGAGGCAAATCTGATTGCTAAGAGAAACCGGGCAAGAACTGAAAGAAGAACCACCTTTAAGGAAGAATCCTCATCATTTGAGTAGAATCTAGATGCAATCATCAAAGGTATGGATAGACTTGGGAACAGGGTGGAAACCATAGAAAGAAAATCATCATGGGAAGGTCAAACAAGCAATATTAGAAACCCAAACTTTAGAAAGAATCAAAATCCTAATGTTGGAAGGACTGATCCTGACCAGCATGTCAGACCTCCTTTCCAAGAAAATTATGCTGAGGCTTCAACATCTAGTGAACCTAATGAGGACCCTCACATCAACCTAATGGGTTTGGACAGTGAACATCAAGTCTTCTTAACACAAGAAGATCAAGAGGTTTATAATGACAATCAATTTCACACTAAATCAGGAGAATCATTTGATTTCAGAGAAGGTTATGATGCAGCTGTTTATGAGGTACACAAACAGTATAAACTAAGGACTAGAACGATAGATGTACCTGAACCTCTTAAACCAAAGGACAATAAGCAGCCAAAAAAGACCAATGATAAGACTACTCTCCCACAATCAGCTGGCAATTCAAACCCACACTCCTCAGAAGTCACTGTGGAGGATATTTCAGAACAACAGACATCTGAAAACCAGCCAATACCACTCCATCCAGCAAAAATAAAGGTAGATACCACCCCAGGAAACAAACATGGTACCAATTTTACTCAAAGCCATGCCAACCATGAATAAAAGATCATTGATAACCCAGCTGAAAAAAGAGAAACCTGCTGCACTTAATGCCAAGATGAAAATTGAAAATCCCTTTAACATGGAAACAGAAATAAGTAAGCTGAAGATATCAGTTCCTCTTTCGGAATTAGCCAAACATGAAGTATACAGACAGCAGATTAACAAGTCACTCCAAGTATCAGACAATAAAGATGCTGTGAATGTCCTAGATGACCAACCAGAGTTGTTGTTCGGCCCTGAGGTTAATGGAAAAACAGAAAATGGAGGGGTTCCACCCTTTTATGTCAGTTTAAACATTCATGATAAGGTTCTACACAATGCAATGTTTGATTCCGGGGCCTCACACAACTTAATGCCCAAATCCGTAATGGAAAAACTCAACTTAGACATCACAAGACCTTATAAAGATCTATTCTCATTTGATTCAAGCCAAGTCAGGTGCTTAGGATTGATTAAAGATTTATGTGTCTCCCTGGTCCAATACCCAACCAAAACAATCTTGATGGATGTAGTGGTAGCTGACATACCTCCTAAGTATGGTATGCTCTTGTCTAGATCCTGGGGGGCCAAACTCCAAGGATCTTTGCAATTAGATATGTCCTATGCAACCATTTCAGTCTTTGGGCAGCCAAAGAGATTATACCATGAAACATTGATGAAATATGTGGTAAGCAGTCAAGAGAAGCCCCAAAACTTCCCAATCTATTCAATACACTCTGACATGGATTCATTTATTCTCTACAATGCTGACATCTGCAACAAGGCTTATTCTGAACTATTAATAGCAGCAGAGGCAGAGAAATTAAATGAACAATATGCCCCCCAAGACCAAAGGACTGTAGGCATAGCTGAGGTAACAACAGAACACAATGTATCAACCAATCTGCAGGAAACAAATCTGCCCATGATCCAACTCTCTAAAAATCTCAATCCAAGTCTTGATCATGAAACCTTATGGTACTTAGAATTTGATGGCTCTGTAAACAAGTTAGGAGCTGGGGCAGGAATCTGGATCCATAATATGCACAATGACCAGGCTGAGGGTCATGCATATAGGTTAAACTTCCGATGTACAAACAACATGGCTGAGTATGAGGCCCTTTTGCTAGGTCTCAAACTCATAAAAAATTTGGGTGCAACCAAAGTTTCAATCTTAGGGGATTCAGATCTAATCATACAACAAATCAAAGGAAACTTTACCACAAATGATCTAAGGTTGAGAGCATATAAGGCAGCAGCTATTCAGGTACTTGATACCTTCTCACAATCACAGTTGACTAAAATTTCCAGAGAACTCAATCTACATGCTCACAGCTTGGCAACCTTTGCCAGCACTTGTAAGCTGCCTTTCAAACCCAATCATACTTTTACTGCTGAAATCAAACACAGGCCGGCAGTTCCAGACAACATCAAAAACTGGCAAGTCTTTGAGAGTGACACTCAGATAAATAATTTCCTCACTCTAAAAGAGGAATTCTCTGGCATTAACATTGACTCAATCACTGGAGATGATCAACAACAAGCACACACAAATACACAGAAAATATCAGCTGAAACAGTTAATCTGGTTTTGCACCCTACCACCTTCAATAACGAAAGTATACAAAAGTTGAGTCAAATAGATGAAGATGAACTGGCTGAAACAGAAGCAGAGGTAATTGAGCTAAAAGATAATTTTCTGCCCACAGGTTTAACCCCTTTGGAGGATCTGTTTGATTCAAATGATATCTCAAGAAAACCAAAAATGCAACCATTGAATGCTGAAATTGAAGATTGTAACATTGGGACTACAGAAAATCCCAAAATGGTAAAGTTATCCAAAGCATTACCACCTGAGCAGAAACTGAAATACATTGAGTTATTTAAAGAGTTCCAAGATGTCTTTGCCTGGAGCTATGAGGACCTCAAATCTTATGATACCTCAGTCATCCAGCACACTATACCTTTAAAAGAAAACCAAAAGCCTTTTAAACAAAAACTTAGAAGAGTGAACCCGGTGCTCCTTCCTCTCATTGAAAAGGAGGTGAAACATATGTATCAAGCAGGAATCATTGCTCCAATCAGATTCTCAGAATGGATTTCAAACCTAGTGCCTACTAGGAAAAAGACAGGAGAAATCAGACTGTGTGTTGACCTAAGAAATTTAAACAAAGTATCTCTCAAAGACCACTACCCCTTACCAAAAATGGATCATATCCTGCAAAGGGTAGTGGGAGCCTCTAGGATCTCATTATTAGATGGTTTCTCAGGATTCAATCAGATTCTAGTACACCCAGATGACCAAGACAAAACTGCCTTCAAAACATCTTGGGGAACTTTCAAATATGTCAAAATGCCTTTTGGGCTTAAGAATGCAGGGGCCACCTTCCAAAGAGAAATGGATATAGCCTTCACCAAGGAAATTCATGATTTTCTAGTGGTCTACCTGGATGATCTAACTGCCTTCTCAAAATCAGACCAAGAACATTTAAAACACTTGAAGCAAGTTTTCACAATTTGTAGAAAATATGGCATATCTTTAAATCCAAAGAAATCACTGTTTGGGCTAGAGGAAGGTAAAATCTTAGGACATATAATCTCAAAAGATGGTATTAGGATCGATCCAGACAGAATTCAAGCCATCCTACAAGTACCACATCCAAGAAACATCAAGGAACTAAAAAGCTTTCTAGGAAAAATCAACTTCTTGAGGAGATTCATTCCAAATTTGGCTAAGATCACAAGACTGTTAAACAACATGTTGAAAAAGGACTCGAAGGTCAAATGGACCATATAACCTAGACAAGCCTTTGAGGATATTAAAAGAGCATTGAAAAACACATCAGTCCTAACAAGCCCTAGATTTGATAGAGATTCATCATTTTTTCCTTTGCTTCTGAGCATACAATTGGTGTTGTTCTGCTACATAAAGATGACCAAGGCTGTGAAAAACCTATTGCATTCTTTAGCAGAGCTCTTAGGGATGCCCCCTTGAAATATCAGATCATGGAAAAACAAGCCTATGCACTGGTGAAAGCAATCAAGGACTTTAGAATCTATATCCTGTACTCCCACATCATTTCCTATGTCCCAAATGCAGTAGTGAAGGACATTTTGACCCAAGAAGGAATTGAAGGTAGGAGGGGCAAATGGATCACCAAAATCTTAGAATATGACATGGAAATCAAGCCTACCAAACTGATAAAGGGACAGGGTCTAGCCAAGTTGATGACTGAAACCAATTTCCAAGCCCTTGACATTAATGAACTGGACAATGAACAGGAGATGGTGACTCCACAAATCAACCAAGCCTTTATGCAATCCCCCTGGTATACTGATATATGTTTTGTATTGTTAAACCTGCAAGCTCCTCCAGGGTTGTCCAGAACTAAGAAAAGGTTCTTGAAGATGAAAGCATCAAAATTTTGTATTATTGACAGTGTTTTGTTTTGGAGAAATAATGAAGGAATCTTACTTAATTGCTTAACATTGGATGAAACTGACAATGTCCTCAAAGAATTTCATGCAGGTGACTGTGGAGGACACTTATACTGGAAATCCACAACAGATAAAATCCTAAGGGCTGGTTTTTATTGGCCCTCCTTGTTTACTGATGTAAGAAAATTTGTAATGTCTTGTCACAAATGTCAAATCTTTGAAGGGAAGAGAAAGTTGTTACCTTTACCACTCAAACCTGTTTCAACTAAGAGACCATTCCAGCAATGGGGTTTGGACTTTGTTGGTGAAATTCACCCCCCATCCTCTGGCCAGCATAGGTGGATTTTGACTGCCACAGACTATTTCACCAAATGGATAGAAGCTGTCCCCTGTAGGTAGGCCAATGACTCCATTATCATACAATTTCTAGAGACCAACATCTTGTCCAGGTTTGGCTGTCCAGACAAAATTATCACAGTCAATGCTGTCACTTTCAAGTCCAAAAAAATGATCAACTTTTGCCACAAATATCATATGACCTTAGGTCATTCCACAGCTTATTATCCTCAAGGCAATGGCCTAGCTGAGTCTTCCAATAAAAGCCTAATCAACATCATCAAAAAAGTTTTGGAAGAAAACAAAAAGAATTGGCATAAGAAGTTAGTGAATGCTCTATGGGAAGATAGACTAATCACCAAGAGATCCATTGGTACAAGTCCATATGAACTAGTTTATGGAATGGAAGCAAGGTTTCCTTCATCTTTAGGAGTTCCTGTAGTCAAGTTACTGCAAGAGATACAAGCTGAGCCAAATGACATTCAGAGAAGGATCAATCAGACAATTCACCTACAACAAAAAAGGGAGGAAGTTTATGAAAGAACCCAAGCACTGCAAGAAAAGCTCAAAAGAATATTTGACAAAAGAACCAAAGCTGAAGACTTCTCTATAGGAAACAAAGTGCTAAGATGGGATTCCAGGAGGGAGGACAAAGGAAAACATGGGAAATTTGACTTCTTATGGAAGGGACCTTATGTAATTTATGTTGTACAAGGTAATAACACTTATTTTCTAAAGAGCTTGGACGGCTCAAACACTGAGGAAGGCCCAGTCAATGGGAGGATGCTCAAGCATTACTTTGATCCCCTCTGATCAAGCACTGCTCAATTGTATATTGTACATAAATTTGTAATTTCAGTATGTTTATTTTCAGTGGATAGATAGAGCTCCAAATGAAGCAGATTTTGAGAAAAACTAAGGTGCTACACTATTTTGATGAATATTATTCACCTTGGCATGGGAAAATAAGAGAAGGTACTTGGAAACTATCTGGGAGATGAGAAACAATCAGAGAAGCAAGGCAAAAACAGGGCTGTAATTTCACAGCAGATCAGCTTAAGGAGTATTGCATGCAAGTTTCATGGATTCAGATGTTCAATCTTCAACAAAAGGAAAGGTTAAACTGTAGAAGGGTGGAAAAGGAAGGCAATCTGACCTGCTGATCTTGACTTTTCATCTGGAAAAGTCATCCCCAAATGGAGCCACTGTTAGCCTCCTATACCAATAGGGTTTCATATTTCATGACTGACATTGGAAATGCTAAAATTTATCATCTTTGATGAAACAAAGGTTCCATTTTTGTGAACAAAGCAAAAAGTTAAAAAATGTAAAGAGGGTATGCCTTAAAAGAATAATCAAAGGGCAAGAAAATGAAATGGTCAAAAGAAAAAAGAATTGAAATGAACCCCAAAGAAAGACCAGGAAAGTGGCCAATCAAAATGCCACTGCTATCTTGATGGATGGCTCAAAAGTTCAAGCTGGGCCATGCCATGTTTTAAATTGCTTGTTTTAGAGTAGGTAATGAGTACCTGTTCAAACAGTTCAAGCTTGACAGATGACTAGGTGGATAGAGAAAGAAAGGAGCCCACTAGCTTAATCTGGGCCCTTGGAAGGTATAAGGGTAGATTTAGATAGGAGGGCAGCAAAAGGAAAAGAGCATATGAGGGTCTGCAAGTCTAAGTGCACCCTCCCTAAAGTAACAAAAAATGCTAGGTTCTAAGTTGGGTAGGTAGCCAGAAGTTGCAGAATTCAGATCCTATTCAGTTTTGGCGTTGATCAAGAAGGCATATGTTGGCAGTTGCAAAGGTATCTATGCAACATTTTGAAGGCAGATATAGAAGCATGTCTAACTCCCCTGTTTTCCCCCAAAGACTCCCTTTCTAATATCCCATGGGGGACTTCAGGACTTTCCTAAACAATCCTCCTTGTATTTCTTCTTGGAAATTTCATGACAAGTTTTCACTTTCTTCTCCGAAAAGAAGCCACATTTCTTGTGTAAAATCATTCCCCATCAACTCCTAAAAATCTAAGTTTAAATCACTAAACTTAGTTCTCTATTCTTGACTTTCAATCTTTCATATCCCCAATGCACATTGATTTCTAACTTTATTATCTAAATCCCTATGTTCCCTTTTTTTTCCCCTACTACTACATCACTATTATGAAAAAATCCCACAAAATATGTAAATACCCCCCCTTTGGCATTATAGCCATATTTTCAAAGTTTGGAGAATCATGCAGAATCAAAGGTTTTGTTGTATTTGGTTCATTTAAAGTCAGGGATTGAATTAACATTTGGTTAGTTTAATAACCTATTCCTACCCTTATCCCCTTTACAAACCCATCACAGTGCATTACCCACGCCATTTGTATAAAACCTTGTTAAAAACCCACTTTTTCCGCTTTTCCAAAGTTTATGTTTCGGTGCGCTCACCGCAAAAAACAAAAAAGTATTATTAAAATCCCCGCCGGGACCTGCCGTATCCATCCATCACCTCCGCAGCCCGTCGACCGTCGGATCCGGGCCCTCCCATCCGACGGCCCACGGCAATATCGGACCACCCCCGATGCCTGAACATTAGCGCCCGAAATCTGTCAGAGGGTGACGTCAGGGCTCGGACGCGTGTCGCTCCTGGGTTTTGTCGGGCGGCCTCCTGCCAAAACCACACCCATACTATGAGCGGTCTGATATTATCGCTTACCGCCCTCCTATTTCCGCCATACATCACTCCCACGTCACCCTCACGTCATTGACGCTTCAGCATCACATCACCGCCCCATCCGCCATTGCTCCAAGCTGCCGCCATGTCACTTGTCCACGTAGAACCGCTCACTGGCCGCCACGTCATCACTCCGTACCCGACCCCACCTATGACGTCATGCTGACGTCATCCAGCAAAAGGCGCCAAAGGCGGAATTTCCCTATTTTGCCCGAAAAAGTCATTTTTTCGCGTTATTTGCAAAACTACTCACTGTATTCCTGCATGAGCGATTACGTTGCTTGTCTGCCAGCTCTGAAAACTACCCCATTGCTGCTGGCACCGTGAATTAACCTGTATATCAACAACATTGTCCGATTGCACCCAGGTATTTATCAGTTTCCCTCTCTGCGCCTTGGTTTTTGCATAATTCACTGAACAAACAAGAAAAGAGGGAAAACACAGTAATTACCAGGAATCCTCAGTGACCAGTGTTTCTTTCCCACACTGTAATCCCAAGTTCACCCACAGAGGTCCCCCATTGTGCCAAATTACCACAAATTCACAGCTTATGGCGCATTTGTGAAACTGAACCATTGCCAAACAAGCTCACCGAACAAGCATTTCCCAATCCCAGCATTTGCTCGTTGAATCTCCCCCAGGAGCATTTCGACTCAGTTTCACCCCAATTTGCCTTGTCCCCTCTGCAAATTGCCCTGCTCATTCAAAATCCACTGCTCTATATTGCTGTGCCCAAGAAACAATTTCAAATATAATTCCAAGTATCAGTTAACGATGGAGACCCCTATGGCATTAAACATTGCCCCATTAAATGCCCCACATAAGAACCTGGAATGGTTAGCCCTTGCTGACAAAGATTATCAGATGAGAGAAACTGTAGAGAGGGGAATCACATACCACATAGAAATAGTTTGTGAGTTGAGAAAGAAGCACAGAGATGGTACAAACCTCCTGGAAATTTGGAAATCCAATTTTCCAATTTATTATCTCCCTCAGGTCAATGAATTCCCTGACTTGATTCACCAAACCTGCACAAAATATGACCCCAATCAAAGAGTTGTTCTGAGTCCTTCAGGCTCTATCTTGTTCCATATTACTCCTGAAGCCATAAACCAAATGCTGCAGTTCCAACCTACAAGGCCACTGGTTCCTCTTTCGATGCAGCTTTTATTAGAGCACGGTGCCAAGCTCTCCAACTCACAAATTACAAGAATTGGCCAATTATTTATGCGCCCATAGTACCAGCCTCGACAACCCCCCCCCCCTTATCTGCATGACTGGTTCAATGACATAGGGAGACTGCTGGTAGACATCATATCTTCCATCCTAGGGTTCAAGACCAGTGAGTTTGTGGATGAGACAACACTGGTAGTGCTATCCATTTTTTCCCCAGGGCAGCCCCCTGCTGTCCAGTATGACTATGCTGCATTTATAGCCAAAAAAATTCATGAACAGTTCATGAACTTGGAGAGAGAGAGGGTATTCAAGTACACCTCCTACATATATCAACTGCTATTGTACAATCAGCCTGACAGTTTCCCTGCCTTCCCCAAGAAATTAGATGCAAAGGGAAACAGGAGATCTGTAATATTCTGGATATCAGTCTGTCATCACATTCGTTATTCACCGTACAATTACTGTGAGTTTATTGACCTATTCATTCATCCAGCCTTGTCACTGCTGCAGAGTTCCCATGAGACTCTTTGCACTAGAATACTTCAGGCAGTTCGGCGATGCAGATATGATTCACTTCCATAGCAAAAACAAGAAGGCACAGCTAAAAATTAAGCATCAATTGGGTCCATTCATCTTTAATAAGATAGAAGAAGCTTGGGATGAGGCAGACCAAATGCTAAAAGCCCTCCAGCTCAAGATAAGCTTCTATTGGGCACCCTATGACCCTAACCATTTCATAAGCCTCAGAAGAATCAAGCATAGGCTTGCTACATATGACCACATTAGCATTCCAGAAGTTGAAAAATATGCTAATCAATTAGAGTGGAAAGAAGGCAAATTAGTGCAAGATTATACTGAAGAAGAAATAGCAGAGAAAGCCATTAAAACTTTAGAAAAGGCAGTTGACTTGGAATATTTTGGACAGTTTTGGTCTTTAGGCTCTCGGCATCTTGGAGAGGCTGCCTCTTCATCCACCATTCCCCAGCAGCTTGCCAAAACAACTGATCCAGCAGCAGACATGGCTAAAGGCAAAACAGTGTAGCAAGAAGAGTCACCTCCAAATGTGGAGCAGCAAGTAGAGCAGCAGGAAAGTACAGCCAAGGAACCTGCCTCCACGGAACAACAAACACAAGAGCAAATCCCTCCAAGGCAGGAGGTAACAGTTGAATCCTCAGTTTTACAAACACCTGCTAATGAGGAAAGAACAAGGAAAAGGGATAGGCAAGAGGATACTCCTCTTACTACTTCTACGAACCAGCAAGGAGAAAAAAGACAGAGGTTAAACCCTTTTTCCGAGGAGGAATTACCAGAGAGACCAATTGATAATATGCCCCCTCCTAGCATTGAAACATCGGCTAGTTCCTTACAGCAAGGACAGGACATGCCACATGGGACAGAGGTGAACTCTTCAAGGCAGAAATCTAAGGCGGAATCTAGCATCAAGCAACAATTCATAGATATCAAGAAAAGGAATGAGCCCCTCAAACACCAAATCTACAACCATCTATTGAAAATGGCACCAACTAATCAACAAAGATTAATGTCTGCTTATGACATTCAAGAACAAAAAATGACTCTTAGTCATTTCAGGCCTACCATGCAGCAACCTCAAACAGCTGTCGATTATATCAGAACTAATCTGGAAATTTTTGCCAAAGACATCCACCCCTTGGATCAGATTGAGCTACACAGGAAAACCGGGGAAATGATATATTCCACATTAGCTGATAAGACCCTACTGGCACACCAATTACAAAATTCTCTACACAACACTGCTGCTCAACTGGAATTGGAGAAGGCATCATCTCAAGCCAAGGACAACAGAATCAAGTCCTTGGAAGAGATCATTATAGAATTGGGTCATGATCCAAAGGACCCCAAGGGTGTGCAGGCACTATTAAAGAAAAGAGATGAAGACATAGCAGCTATGAGAAAGCATATCAAGCTGCCAGCTACCCTTCACCCTCAAACTGGAGAGGTGGCAGAGCAAAAGAAGGATCAGGATGTAGTTGCTTTACTCCTGAGTTTATACAAGAGATTGATGGAAACAGAGAGTGCACTAGAGGTAGCACTAAAATCAAGACAAGGTGAGGCACCAATGCAGCCAGCACAGACATCTGCATCCACTGAAGGTGTGCCACTTTCTACTACTACAGCAGGTCCTCCCACAGGACAAACATCAGAGGTAGGTCCTTCAACATCAGCACCAGCTGCAGGAGTATCAGCGCCAGCAACAACACCAGATCAGGGACCCAGCCTAAGCATGCAGAACATGATGAAGGAGCTGGAAGCTTTAGAACTAGAGATGGCTGAACTGCAAGAGACCAAGGATAAATTGGCTGCCATTGAAGAAAAGTATGATAAATCAAAGGAAAGTGTAGCTGAAAAAACAAGAGAGGTAAGGGCTCTTGAGAAGAAAATAAAGGAACTGGAGAAAGATCTCTCTCTTGATAAATTTGTAGTTCAAATTAAGGAGATCCTATGGGCCAATATTGGTCAATCTATTACAGACCAGTGGCAATATATTGAAACTATCCATGAGCATATGGATCTCATATGCAGGGCCCAAAAAGAAAGTCAAAGAGCAAGGGCATCTCTAGGCAATATGCCTGAAATAGCCAATAGGATGATCAATGTCCTTAAAAATCGCACTGGTCCTCAGCTGGCAGCAATGGGTATCACTAACAGAACTGATACCATTTTACTAGTGAAGAGGGTGCTCACTTTGAGAAATCATGTACAAACATTGGATAGAAGGTGTCAAGAAATGCAGACAGAGGTGAACAAATTCATTGAGAAAATTACAGCATTAAATAATAGAGGTCTTCCCAGCTTAGTAACCAGTGCAGGAAGGTTACTATCTCATGAAAACTATGCCAAGAGGGCCAATACATATGCCACAAATCAGATCACTGCAGCAGCAAGTGCCCCAGAGGAAACAGGGCCTCCATCTGGGCAGAGTCTCTATGACAAACTAGAGAATTTGTTTTTTATTGTGAATGAGATCAGACATCTTTTTGAAGTGCCTCCAAACTACTACAAATATACTGAGGCAGATGAAACCTTAGGCATAATCTTAAGAAACCAATTGCCTACACAGGAATGGTGGACGGGCATGATACAAACACTGCTGTGAAGAAACAAGTTGTTCACCATATTTTTGTATTTTTATCACAAAGTCAGCATTTTCAGAAAATTAATATATTCAGTCTGACTGGGAAAGCAATTGAAAGGGCCAACTCAGCAATCAAGTTTGACCACCAAAGCATATGCCTACAGATGTAGATGACGGGGCTGAGATAGCCGCACCACGACAAAGCAGTAAAGGGCGTATTACTTAGAATCAATACGAAGCACCCAACCGACCCAGTTGCCTCCAAAAGTCAAATAATTTCTGACAGAGCTGAAAAGTCATTCATTGTCGATTTAAAGTAGCAATAACTATTGTATCTGCTATTTTTGAAAGTTGGTAAAGACAATTATTGAGAAAATGACTCATCGTTAAGATATTTTGTAAAACGATTGTTTATATATCCCCATGCATAAACTTATTGGGGTTATTGTTTTTTCTTCTGGAGAAGCTATGTTGTAATTTCAGACTTTTAATACAGGAAGCTAATGGAATTTCTGAAGTTCTGAGTTGTTTGAGGCGTTGTGGTGTGCTTTCTTGCTGCTACAGTATTCCTACACTATTTCATGTCACAATAAGTTTTCTGAACCATCTTATTATGTATTTCATTCTTCCATAGTCCACTTATGCTACTTGTTTCACGGTTTAGCGGTAGAGAAAAAGAATAGTTCAGGATTTGTTCATTGAACACCCTAAACTCAATCTATGCTGCTATGAATGTTCTCTTCAGAATTAGTTATGGATGTGTAATTCTTGATTGCTCACCTTCATACTAAATCTTTCATAGTAAATACTGTTCAGGAATTCTAATCTGCTCCTGATTAATATTTCATTCCTCCACATCTCCAGCTTATTGAATGATTCTTGGTTTCCTCTCACTGGCTGGAATAGTCCATATTCTACAATTTGAAGTTTGTTTCATGAGACCCCACATGGCCCTGCAGTTTCATCACTCTCACTCAATTCCTCAAACAACACATAATCACAGACTCCATTGCCCAATGGACTGAAGATCCTCAATATCACATTTTAGCTGCTAGAAGACATCATTCAACCAAAACTTTAAACAAAATTCAGTACATCATAACTAGCCTAAATATTACTTAAACGAAGCTAAATCCTAAAGAGAGAGCCCTCTCTGATTGCAGGTAGGCTAGGACCTGTGATCCAAAGATTGGTCTGTGGTTACCTCGGCCGTATTCCCTTAGGAGTCAAAGTGAACAACCTGAGTGATAACATACTCCAAAATCTACTAATGGAGCAAGAAATTCACCGTTCGGCGGGCTATATCCTGTCAGCCATATCCAATTCGCAGTCGGCAAGTTCTGTAGGATCCCAACACAGAAAAATGTTCTGATTGTGGTATTGCGGACCCGCTGGGGATAATTAACTGCAACATATATAATCCCACATCTGTAACCTCCTGCTCATTGCAATCGATGAAGTTCAACAGCCGAAGGTCTTGTTAACATGGGAACACTGTGATTACAGTATTGCGGACCTGCCAGGGTATTAAATTGTGCTATATAAAATTCCCACATCCAGGAAGTATTGCAGTCGACAATTGGCTGCGGGTACATAAATGGTGTGATATGAGGGACCTGCTAGGATTTTAAACTATAACACATAAGAGCATCGTGTCCAACAGTCTTATCGTAATCATAACTTTTTTAGTGGTAACAACATAACAACAAGGTGTTTCGTCCAATCTATGGGAGGCGATTCTTAACCTGCACCTCTTTTTTCCCTATATGCGGTATTGGGACCCAGTGGCAACCTACCACTTGGCACTTCCACATTTGCTAGGACCCTTGCCATGTCATCCAATCATACCACATTGACAAGTGAAACTTTAACTTTGACTTACTCTATCTTCTACATATGAACTCGGATTTGAGTTTCGTTCACACCGTTGGATTCACAATGATGAGCCCTTCAATCTAAATCTGAGTTTGACAAGATTTTGACACTTTTATTTTTTAGCATAATTCTAAGCACCTGATCACTCCCCACTGGAAGCCTTTTGGACCCCAAAATATTTATATTCAGTTATTGAACAGATGAGGGTATTGTTCCCTCACCTTCCCCACTTTAATCCATTTGGCCTTTGATGGATGTGTACCTTTGAGACCCACTCGAAGATAATCAATACATCCCCTTTTAGTTGTCCTTGTCCTTCTGTCAAGTATAGTGCCTTGTTGAAGCACATCAAGGAATTGTGGAGAAAATTCTTCAATAGATGGAATTTGAGCATTCTCTCCTTGATCATTAATCAAAGGAGGTTCATACAATCTCAAATTTTCAACATTTTCAATGGAATAGATTTTCATATATGAAGGAAAATCAAGCTTGAAAGCATTATTACCAATTTTTTCTAGAATTTCAAATGGACCATAATGAATTGGTTTCAACTTTTTACCTTCACCTTGAAGCCTTTCCTTGCTAATTTATAGCCAAGCTTCATCACCTTCTTGAAACTGATGATCCACACGATGCTTATCATGCCTTGACTTATACTTGCCTTGGCTCTTTTCTAGTTATTCTTGAACTATTTAGTGAATCAACTTATTTTTCTCAATGAATTTCTTTTCTCTTTCTATGTCACTATGTCTATCTACAACTACATCTTTTGCAAAGATGAAATCCAAAGGTGATTTAGGAAAATAACCAAGACATGCCTTAGATGGCGAAGTTAGAGTAGAAGAGTCTTTTGCTCGGTTGTAAGCATGTTGAATATAATGCAATTGTTCATCCCACAACTTAGGATGTTTGCTGCAATATCCTCTTAGCAAATGAATAACTATCATGTTAACCACTTCAGTTTGACCATCTGTTTTTGGATGAAAGGATGTACTTTTCTTCAACTTTGTGTCCATCAAGTTCCATAAACTTGACCAAAACTTCCCAACAAATCATGAATCATGATCACTTACAATAGAAGTAGGAAATCCAAAATGAACCCATACATTTTGAAAGAAAAGTTGAGTTGTTTGTTCATCTATAATTTTATTTTTACAAGGCATTAATATGCACATATTTCTGAACCTATTCACAACTACATACAAATACGCATGAAACAATTTCCCATGGTCACAACGACATTGGAAGTGGTGTGTACAGTCCTAGTTTCATATTACTAGGTTTACTAACTGCGCACAATGAACAACCTATGATAAAATGCGACAAAATTTCAAGCATATGAGGCCAATAAAAATACCTTTGAAGATTTTCCACTGTTTTACTTACACCGAAATGTCCAGAAGTAAGAGAAGTGTGCACTTCCCTTGTGACATTTACTCTCTCTCCCTGTGGAACACAAAGTTTTCCGAAATGATACAAAAGATTATTATGTCATGGTAGTCTAATTCCACAACTTGGTGGCCTTGACTCAATTTTAAATATACCTCTTGAAATTCAACATCATGTGCATATTTTTCAACATAACTTTAAGGTATAACAGAATGGTTCTTTAGTAGAATGGATACACTAATAACTGGTCTAGAAAGCATATCAGCAACTTTGTTATAAACACCTTTCTTGTACCTGATTACCAAGTTGAATTGATGTAAAAATCCCATCCAAAGAAAGCACCTTGACTGCTGCAATTTAGTTTGAGATTGTAGATATTGCAAAGGTTGATGATCAGTGTGAATAATGGTTTCTTTTCCCATCACGTAATTCTTCTATCTCTTCACACTTTGTACCAATGCATAAACCTCTTTATCATACGTAGGATAATTAATACCAGCACCATTAAAAATCTCAGGATGAAATGAAAGGGGCTTACCATGCTGTAAAAGAACTGCACCTATGGCATAGTCACTTGCATCTGTTTGTATTTCTAAGGATTGTTTCAAGTCCATCAATGCTAAAACTGGGGCTAAAATGATCTTATGTTTCAAAACATTGAATTCTTTTTGTTGTTTTCCTCCACATTGGAAGACAACCTTCACCCTTCTCAAAGCATGTAGTGGAGATGCTATGGAAGATAAGTTAGTAATAAACTTCCTCCAGTGCTGCGCTGCTCCCAGAAAACCCCTTACTTCTGTGACTAATTTGGGTATTGTCCAATTCACAATGACTAAAACTCTAGAGGGGTCAATCTTCAGCTCACCACCTCCAACTATGTGGCCCAAATATATTAAAGAGGTTTTCCAAAATTCACATTTAGACGTCTTCAGAGATATCTGTTAATTTCTCATGATATCCGAAAATTTCCTCACATGCTTGACATGCTCTTTTCGTGATTTTCCGAATATCAAAATATCATCTAAATAGACAATTACAAACTCATCAAGAAATGATCTTAAAACACCATTCATAACTCTCATGAATGTAGCTGGAGCATTGCAAAGATCGAAAAGCGTAACCAACTACTCAAACAATCCTTGTTTGGTTTTAAAAGAAGTCTTGCAAATATCCTCCTCAGCTATTCTTACTTGATGATATCCACTTCTCAAGCCTAATTTAGTGAAATATTTTCCATTTTTCAACTGATCTAGCAAATCATCTATTATGGGTACTGGGTATTGATTCTTTATTGTAATCTTATTCAAAGCTTGATAATATACACACATGCTCCAGGTTCCATATTTCTTAGGTACCAATACAATTGGTGAATCACATGGCGAAGTTAAGGGATGAATCACATCTTTATCCAACAATTCTTGGACTTGTTTCTTAATTTATAACTTTCCAGAAATGGAGTTCGATACATATTGATGTTTGGGAGTGGATAGCCCTACTGTAGCTAAATTTCGTGTTGAATTCCTCTTTTTGGTGCCAATCCTTTTGGTTCTTGAAACATGTCTCCATATTGATTGACCACATCAACCAATTCAGCTTTCAACTTCATATCATAGCCTGCAAAGAATTCTTGCTCCATGTCATTCTTCTACTTGATCATAAGGAGCATGAGACTCTTCATGGAATTGACTAGTCGCTTCATTTCCCCTGCACTTGCTAAAGACATACTAAGCTTTCTGGATGGGCTCTCAAAATATACTCCACTCCATTTTGAACAAATGATATTTTTTCTCAAATTGGTGGAAATCGACTTTCTTGTCATACAGATACTAGATTCCCAACACAATCCCAGAAATATCCAATGGCAGAACATCTAATTCGACTTCATCAATGAAATTGGTAGTGATTGCAAACCTGAAAACGCATTTTCGTGTGACTTGCAAATTGGCATCCTTGTTTATCCAACCCAACAACTACGATTTATGATGAGGCACAGTTTCCAGATTCAATTTCTTAACCAAATCCACAGAAGTTAAATTTTCTTGAGATCCATTGTCAAAAAACGTATCAATCTTGGTGTGTTTGGACATAACTCTGATATGGAACAAGTCAAATATGTTTTCCTCATTTGAAGCATTATTGAAATTATTTTTATGTTGGTGCTTGCCACGGATTCTTCTTTTCTTGCTTTTGTCAGGGCTTTTCCCTTAGTGACTATGGCTACAATCTTGGTTTCATCTCCTAAGTTGGAACCCAAGTCTTGTTGTGCAACAAAATTTTTCCTTTGTTTCCCTTCATTGTTAAATTTTTTCGGTCTTAATTCAGGATGAAGCTTCTAGCAATGCGCTTCATCATGACCCTCCTTGGAACAATACTTGCACATGGGTTTCTCCCCTTCTTTATTAACAAAAGCATTTTTCTTTTGCTTTCCTTTAAATTTTCTCCCTTTTTCATGTTGGGTTTTGTTATATTCTTTTCACATAGTTAACAGGGGGTTTGAGGGGCACCCATAACCCCACTTTATGGGGTCTAGGGCAGCGCCCCAGAAAAGTTTGGTTTTGGACGCTATGTTAAGTTGGGCAGACCCACCTATGGTTTTGTGCATGATGTTCGCACATGTTTTTTGGATGTGATGGTTTTCAGTCAATGGTATTGGATGCTTTGACATGTATAAACATATATTATAACATTGAAAGGAACATAATGAAAAATCAAGCTGGTAGTCCCGGTTTTGGGATCCAGGGGAAAATCTCTGTGTATATGTGTTTTATGTGTTCTGCTCTCGCATTATTTATTTTTTGTGTTTTAGAATTCGTATGCAGAATTCATATGCAGTTAATTTTCTGTATGGGGTTAAAACCTACATTTGGTATCAGAGAAGTTTTGGCTTCAACAGGACGCGTTTGTTGTTGAGGGGTTTTGCTTGGGCCTATGGTAGACCTTGTTCAGCGGGAGATCTGCGAGATCGATTCTGGTGGTGGAAGAAGATGGCAAGTTACAGTGGAAAGATAGAGATCGAGAAATTTAATGGTCAGAGTTTTGAGTTGTGGAAGCTCAAGATGGAGGATCTGTTGGTGGATAAAGACCAATGGATCATGGTAGATCCGGGTAGTAAACCAATGAGAGTGTCCGATGAAAAATAGAAGAAGTTGGATCAGAAGGCAAAGAGCACAATACAATTGTGTGTCTCAGATTCAGTATTGCTAAATGTATCAGGGGAAGCTACGGCGAAGGCTTTGTGGGATAAGTTAGGGAATTTGTACCAATTTACGTCTCTGGTGAATAAACTGTTCCTGTGGAAAAAGCTGTATAACCTGAGGATGAAAGATGGAGACTCAGTGACAGAGAATTTGAATGCATTTAATGCTATGGTAAGTCAGTTAGCATTTGTTGATATTTAAATTTCAGATGAAGATAAGTGCATCAGTTTGTTGTGTTCTCTACCAGATTCGTGGGATAGCCTGGTTATTGCAATAGGTAGCAATGCAACTGCCTTGCATTTTGATGAAATAGTCTCATCCTTGCTAACGGACGAGATGAGACGGAAAAATATGGAGAGCCAAAATGGTGATGCTTTGTTTGTATGAGGGCGGACCCAGAACATAAACAAAAATAAGTCATCGAGTTGGAGATCTAAATCTCCAAGAAAACCTGTAAAGGTGGTGTGCTGGAAATGTGGAAAGGAAGGGCACTACAAAAGGGAATGTAAATCTAAAGCTCCTGACAAAGGAAAGGGATCTGATGAGGCTCCTTCTGCAGAGGCGAAAACCACCTCAGATGAAGGTGGGGATGTGTACTTGGCTTCTTCGAGTACACATGTAGATCATGAGGGATGGTTGATTGACTCAGGTGCATCCTTTCACTTCACTCCCCATAGAGAGTGGTTTTGCGAGTATGAGAAATATGATGGTGGTGATGTCTTCTTGGGGGATGACAGGAAAGCTAGAATCGTTGGTCGCGGAAAATTAAAGTTGAAGTTGCAAGGTGGAAGGGTTAGAATGCTTTCAAGTGTTCTACATATTCCTGCATTAGCCAGAAATCTAATTTCTGTTAGCAAGTTGGATGATGCAGGTGTAAAAACAGTGTTCAAGAAGGATACCTACAAGATGGTTCAGGGAACACTGGTATTGATGCGGGGAGTTCGGATTGGAACTCTATACAAGCTGCAAGGTAGCACTGTTATTGATGGTTGAAATAGTTCTGTGGTTCCTGAAAGTGGACCAGAAAATCTAGTGGTCTTTGGAGAGAAGACCATGCTATGGCATCAAAGGCTTGGACATATTGGAGAAAAGGGCCTTTGGATACTTCATGGTAAAGGTATGGTAGAAGGTATGAGCAATAGCTCTCTGGATTTTGATTTCTATGAAAATTGTGTATATGGGAAGTAGAATAGGGTGTGTTTCCACTCTGGTAGTAAGAGGGTGAAACAGATATTAGAACTTGTGCATAGTGATGTGTTTGGACCTGTGAAGGTTCCATCACTGGGTAAGTCTGTGTACTATGTATCATTTATAGATAACTTCTCAAGGAATACATGGATATATTTCCTTAAGAAGAAATCTGAAGTCTTTGACAGGTTTAAAGAATTTAAGGCTTTGGTGGAAAACCAGATAGAGAAGAAGATAAAGGTGTTGAGGACAGATAACGGTGGAGAGTTTTGCAGTAAGGAATTTGAAGAATTCTGTAAGAAGTGTGGTATAGCATGGCAGAAGACTACTCCATATACACCTCAGCAAAATGGAGTTGCAGAAAGAATGAATAAGACATTGATGGAAAGGGCAAGAAGCATGCTCAATGGTGTCGGGTTAGGACAAGAATTCTGGGCAAAGGCGGTGGATACTTCATGTTACCTGGTCAACAAGTCACCTTCATCAACATTGGAGGATAAGACTCCTCAGGAGGTATGGACTGGTAAGAAACCCTCTCTTTCACATCTGAGGGTATTTGGATGTGATGCATATGTACATGTTCCAAAGGAGAAACGAACCAAGTTGGATAGTAAATCTGAAAAGTGCATCTTTATTGGGTATAAGGATGGTTGAAAGGGTTAAAAGCTTTGGAACCCAGTGACAAGGAAGGTTGTGTACAGCCGAGATGTGGTGTTTAGAGAGGTGAAAGATGTTATTAAACATGAAGTCCAACCAAAGTAACTTGAGAAGATAGAGTTTGAGCTAAAGGAGGAAGAATCAAACTCTACAACAGCGGAGGAATCAGAAGATGAAGAGCCACAAACTCTTGCTATGAGAAGATCAGTTCGATAAAGAAGGCAACCAGAAAGGTATATTCCATCTACTTTCTGTTCAAATTTTGCTTTGTCTATTATTGATGATGATCCCAGATATGTGAAGGAAGCAGTGGATTCAAAGGATGGAAAACTCTGGAAAGAGGCCATGCTTGATGATATGGCATCTTTGCACAAAAATGAGGCTTGGGGTCTGGTGGAGTTGTTGACTGGAAGGAAACCCAGTGGCAGCAAATGGGTGTTCAAAAAGAAGATAAATGAAGGAGGAAAAGTGGAGAAATACAAAGCTCAGTTTGTTGCAAAAGGTTATTCCCAGGTGCCGAGAATTGATTTTGGTGATATTTTTCTCTTACTTCCAAGGTAACTTCTATTAGATTACTTTTATCTATTGCTACTTCTTTTGATTTTGAGGTAGAACAGATGGATGTGAAGACGACATTTCATCATGGGGATCTGGAGGAGGAAATCTACATGAAGCAACCTGAAGGTTCTGCGATGAAGGGTAAGAAAGAATTGGTCTGCAAGTTAAAGAAGTCTCTGTATGGGTTAAAACAGTCACCAAGGATGTGGTATCAGAAATTTGATACATTTATACGGGGACTTGGCTTCACCATAACCAAAGCAGATCACTATGTGTATTTTAAATTAATTGGTGACCGTGTTATTTATCTGGTCTTGTATGTGGATGATATGTTGTTGGTTGGAAATGACAAAGAAGTTATCCAGGATTTGAAGACTCAATTGTCCTCCAAATTCGACATGAAATATCTTGGTGCTGCAAACAATATTTTGGTCATGGAAATTAAAAGAGATCGGGCAAAGAGGAAGCTTTGGTTAAAGCAGAGGAGGTATGTCAAGACAATATTGTAGAGGTTTAATATGCGGGATAGTAAACCGGTGAAGGTTCCTATTCCTGTAGGTGTGAGGTTATCTGTTGAACAGTGTCCCATGACACAAGAAGAGGACGAGGACATGTCCTGTGTTCCATATGCAAGTGCAGTCGGTACCCTAATGTATGGAATGGTCTATGTTAAACCAGACATTGCACATGCATTGAGAGTATTGAGTAGGTTTATGTAAAAACCAGGGAAGGAGCACTGGACAACACTGAAGCGGGTTTTCATGTATTTGAGTGGCACTAGTGATTATGGTTTGTGCTACCAAGGAAGACTAGGATTGGACAGAGTGTTGGATATTCATGGCTTTGTTGATGCAGACTGGGCTGGAGATCTGGATCAGAGAAGATCTACACGTGGGTATGTGTTTAACCTATATGGAGGTGTAGTAAGTTTGATGAGTAATAAACAATCTGTAGTGGCACTGTCAACTACAGAGGCAGAATACATGGCAGCTACTCATGCGAGCAAGGAAGCAGTTTGGTTGCAGAGATTGTGCTCAAGTATGGGGTTAGTACAGGAAGCTATAAGGATATACTGTGACAGGAAAAGTGCAATTTTCTTGGCAAAGAACCCCGCATATCATTCAAAGACAAAGAACATTGATGTTCAGTATCACTTTGTGAGGGATATGATAGAATACAAAATGGTGTTGCTGGTAAAGGTGCACACTTTGAAGAATACTGTAGATGCATTGACAAAATCTGTGAGCTCTGAGAAGTTCTCTTGGTGTAGAGAGACAATGGGCATTTCAGGGCTGGAAAAATGACTAAGCTCTCTTGTGACCCCATGTGGAAAGAAAACAACAAGTGGGAAAATTTTGGGTTGTGTTATATTCTTTCCACGTAGTTAACAGGGGGTTTGAGGGCAACCCGTAACCCCACTTTATGGGGTCCGGGGCAGCGCCCAGGAAAATTTTGGTTTTGGACCCTACGTTAGGTTGGGCAAACCCACCTATGGTTTTGTGCATGATTTTCACACATGTTTTTAGGACGCGATGGTTTTCGGTCCATGGTATTGGACGCGATGGTTTTCTGTCACTGGTATTGGATGCTTCGGCATGTATAAATATGTACTATAACATTGAAAGGAACATAATGAAAAAGCAAGCTGGTAGTCCCGATTTTGGGATCCAGAGGAAAATCTCTGTGTATATGTGTTTTATGTGTTCTGCTCTCGTATTATTTATTTTCTGTGTAATAGAATTCATATGCAGAATTCGTATGTAGGTAATTTTCTATACGGGGTTAAAACCTACATTTCACCACTCTGAAATGACTTCTTCTTACCTTCTTCTTCTACATTTTCCCTCTTTCTTTAATGTGTGTAGCTTGAACATAGACCTCATCAAGATTTTTGGGACTAAACATAAGAATGGCATGTCAAAGATAGCTATGAAACCCTTCGATATATTTCAGCAAATTATCTTGTGACTATAAGTCTACTCCTAGCATAAGAGCTCTTTTCCTAAACTCTTAAGTATACTCTTGCACATTTTGACTTTTTAACTGTCTAAATTTTTTCCAATTCATGATAGCTTTTTGCATATGAGCTAAAGGGTAGAACTGTCTTTTTATAGCAGAAATGAAATCATTCCAAGAAATAGAGATCTTACCATGTTTTATTATCTCACCTTGAGTCCTTAATTCCCACCATACAATTTCTTCTCCCTCCATTCTCAATGAAGCCAACTAAATTTTTATATCATCCCCTTGAAGGTTCTAAATTCTACAATACACCTCCAACTGACGAATCTAGTTATCCAGATTTTTTGCATTAACTTCACCATTGTACATAGAAAACTCGAATTTAACATCAAGCTTTAGAAAAGGTTATTTACTAGTTCCTTTCGAAGAATGATGATGCATATGAGTATGGGTTGTAGTAGTGGAAGAGGGTGAAGATGCCTTCAAAGAAGAAGATGAAGAAGATGGTGGAGATGGTGGAGGTTTGCCTCCATTCCCATTACCTCCTTTTCCTTTATTTCTCTTCCATTACCTCCTCCTGAAGAGCCTTCTTCATTGGGAGACTTGGAACTTTCTCCTTGCAACGTGTTATTCATCTCTCCGTAGAGGACCTTAACCATCTCTATCATATCAAAGAAATCTTTTTTGAAGGTCTTCTCATATTCTGTCATGATAGGTTCTCATTCACAAGGCATGATCTATGGAGACTCAACTACAACTTATGCAACTTGAGGATGTACTGGTGTAGAAGACTTTGTAAATCTTGATCTTCTTCCCCTTGAGCCAATTATAGGGCTTTCAACCAGATTCCCTTCTCCTATTTTGACTTTTAACCTTGTAAGAATGACATAAACTTGCAAACAATTAAATCCTTCTCTCACAAAGAAAATCTAGTAAGAAAAAACTAGTGCTCTGATACCAACTTGATCTGAAATAAAATAGATTAGTAATGCTGTGATAATTCCCCATTCGAAATAAAGCTAAAGATGCTTATCATTTTCTTATCAAGTTCTTAAGGATTTAATACTTTTGCTTAATTAATTGATTCCCATGAGAGTTTCTTACGTAAATGTTATAAAACAATTTAACATAAAAATGTATGTTGAAAACAACAAAACAACAGTAAAGAACATAAAAATACAGCACACAACAAGCACATGATAAAGGAGTTCACCCCTCCTGGGCTACGTCTCCTTCATCTAGCTTCCAATCGATTGGGCCTCTCAATTATGTCAAATTACAACAATAGTCTGTTTACAATGCTCAAATGCCTCCGAAACCTGTCTCAATGAGTTCATAATACTCAAAAATGGCCATCTAGCCCCTTTTTGCCTCAAATTTGGATAGGAACTAAAGAAGTTATGACTTCTCCTAGTTCATCCACTATGTTTTCCACAAACTGCTCCAAAACTGACCAAAATCCCCATTTCCACTCCAAAATCCACTAATGGAGTGAGAAATTCATCGTTCGGTGGGCTATATCATGTCGTTCGTATCCAAATTGCAATTGGCAAGTTCTGTGGCCTCCTGACACAGTAAAATGTTGCGACTATGGTATTGTGGACCCGCCGGGGATAGTTAACTGCAACGTATATAATCCTACATCCGGAACCTCTTGCTCATCGCAATCAACAAAGTTAAATGGTTGAAGGTCTTGTTAACATGGGAACACTGCGATTGCATTATTGTGGACCCGCCAGGGTATTAAAATTTGATATATAAAATTCCCGCATCTAGGTCTTATTGCAATTGGAAATCGGCTACGGGTACATAACCAATGCAATATGACGGACCGATCGAGACATTAAATTGTAACACATAAAAGTATCATGCCCGACAGTCTTATAGTAATTGGATCTTTATCGATGGTAACAACATAACAACAGGGTCTTTGGTGTGATATGTTAGGGCTGATTCTTAACTTGCACCCCATTTTTTTCCCAATATGCGATATGCGGGACTTGGTGGAAACCTGTCACTTAGCGCTTCCCCATTCCCTAGGACCCTTCCCATGTCATCCAATCCTGCCACATAGACAAGTAAAACTTGAATTTTGACTTGCTCTACCTTCTATATACGAACTAGGATTTGAGTGTCATTCGGACCATTGGATTTAGAATGATGAGCCCTTTAATATGAAGTTGAGTTTGACAAGATTCAGACAATTTGATTTTTTAGCATAATTCTGAGCACCTGATCACTCCTCCCAACTAGAAGCCTTTTGGACCCCAAAATATTTATATTCAGTTATTGAACAGATGAAGGTATTGTTCCCTCACCTTCCCCACATTAATCCATTTGGCCTTTGATGGATGTGTACCCTCGAGACCCATTCGAAGACAACCAATACTTCCCCTTTCAGTTGTCCTTCTCCTTTTGTCAAGTATAATGTCTTGTTGAAACACATCAAGGAATTCTAGAGAAAAGTCTTCAATAGAAGGGATTTGAACATTCTCTCCTTGATATTCAATCAAAAGAGGTTCAGACAATCTCAAAATTTCAACATTAACAACGGAATAGATTTGCATATATGAAGGAAAATCGAGCTTGAAATCATTATTACCATTTTTTTCTAAAATTTCAAATGGACCATAAAAAATTAGTTTCAACTTTTTACCTTCACCTTGTAGCCTTCCCTTGTTAATGTATAGCCAAAATTCATCACCTACTTGAAGCTGATGATCCACATGATGCTTATCTGCCTTGCCTTATACTTGCCTTGACTCTTTTCTAGTTGTTCTTCAACTGTTTGGTGAATCAACTGAATTCACTCAATGAATTTCTTTGCTCTTTCTATGTCACTATTTCCATCTACAGTTGCATCTTTCTCAAAGATGAAGTCCAAAGGCGAGTTAGGCAAATAAGCAAGAAATGCTTCAAAAGGTGAAGTTAGAGTAGAAGAGTTCTTTTTTCGGTTGTAAGAATGTTGAATATAATGCAACTGTTCATCCCACAACTTAGGATGTTTGCTGCAACATCATCTTAGCAAATGAATAATTGTCCTATTAACCATTTTAGTTTGACCATCTATTTGCGAATGTAAGGTTGTACATTTCTTCAACTTCGTGTCCATCAAGTTCCATAAACTTGACAAAAAATTCCCAACAAATTTAGAATCACGATCACTTACAATAGAAGTAGGCATACCAAAATGAACCCATACATTTTTGAAAGAAAAGTTGAGTTGTTTTTTCAGCTGTAATTTTGTTTTTACAAGGCATTAATATGCACATCTTGCTAAAACTATCTACAACTACATACAAATAATCAGGATTTTTCCATGATAAAGGAAGACCTCCTACAAAATTCATAGAAACACTTTCCCATGGCCATGAAGACACTGGAAGTTGTCTGTACAATCCTATTTTCCTATTACTAGGCTTACTGACTACACATAATGAACAACCTCTCATAAAATGTGACACACTTTCAAGCATACGAGGCCAATAAAAATACCTCTGATGATTTTCCACTGTTTTACTTACACCGAAATGTCCAAAAATAAGAGAAGTGTGAACTTACCTTCTGACATTTACTCTCTCCCCCTGTGGAACACAAATTTTTCCCAACTGATACAACAAATTATCATGTACATGGTAGTCTAATTCATGAACTTATTGGCCTTGACTCAAGTTTAAATATACCTCTTGAAATTCAGCATCCTATGTGTATTGTTCAACATAACATTAAGGCATAACAGAATAGTTCTTGAGTAGAATGGCAACATTAATGACTGGTCTACCAAGTAGCTAAGCAAGAGAGGCCAAACAAGCTACTCAAAGACACATACCTAAATGATCTAGTTTCGAGGGATTGAGATCTAGAGGCACTAATATGCGGTAAATGTTGCAGACAAACAACAAAAATCAGAGTTGAAAAATATTCCAAAGGATATGAGTGAAGCTCTAAAACCTATGATGCTCAAGGGGATCCTACGGGGGAAAAGGAAAACCTAAACTCTAAAGGAAGTGTTGTACCTCAAGAGACAACTCTTGGCTATCGAGGAACCAATACCCAATCCATTTTGAGATTGAATCAAAAGATTAAAATTAATGGTTGAAAGTACAAACCATGAAGGCTTGCAACCAAAATTTCAATTTTGAAACACCAGCCTTCCAAAGTAGAATGGCTAGAGAGTCTATGAGAGTTGCAGGGTGGAGATGTAAGGAAAAAATAGAAGAGACAAAGTTTTGGCATAGGTAATTAAGAATCTGTGCTTTAACTCTGTATAAAGAAAAATGTAAGATTGAGAAAATATAATGAAATTCATGGATGTGGAACACTTCATTAAGGGCTTCAAGGTTAATTTTAATGATTACAACTAAGTAAATTCATCAAACTAAACCAAAGCACCAACTGCATATCACACTGCCCAAGAGAGAAAAATACATAAATTTGAATGCTGGAATTCACGAGAAAAACAATCACTACAACTTCCCAATGATGGAATCAAACTATCATATATTATTCAATCTTAAAAAATATTATGTTTTACAATACTCAATCATGAATATTGGATTCCAAACCTTTCAAAATCTTATTCCTGGGTTTTTATTTATGCCCCCTAACCTAACTGTTTCAATCAATTTCTAAAACTGATTTTTGACACTGTTAAAAATTATTCATTTTGTTTTTCTTTTATTTTAAAAGATTTTACAAATAAGAAGTAAATTAGATATTATATATATATATATATATATATATATATATATATATATATATATCTATCTCTCTCTCTCTCTCTCTCTCTCTCTCTCTCTCTCTCTCTCTATATATATATATATATATATATATATATATATATATATATATATATATATATATATATATATATATAGATATATATATATATATATAATATATCTAATCTTTTGGTTACCAAAATAAAATCCCGCCCCCTTTCAATACATTTTGGATCTCAACTAATTATTACTAGGCTTGGATTGATAGGCACAAACCACAAACTTTGCTTAAAGCCACATGAAGTCGAGTTGGAGGAAAATTGACTCTCATCGTAGTTGGAGTGTGGGTCTCAGGTCACAGTTTCCACACGCACGTTAATGCAACACATGTTGCCCCTTAAAAACCATAAACCACTCCACATGAGCACTTGAGTGGTTTCTGGAATATAGACTGAGTGGTGTCGTAAAAATCCTTGATGATTGATCTTTTTCTAGGTAGCTTTGACAAATCCACTTATAGGGGCATGCTTTATCATAAACTCTGTGTGATTTGTGCCACCAGGGTACCTTTGTATCTAAGAATAATAATATATGGACCATCAATTGTTGGGATGAAATTTTCTAAACTGTTATCTAGTAATTTCTTCACCACTGATCACAAATAATCTATACTCATCATAACAATGTTGTAGTACTGCTCCACCTGTATATTTACTAGGTCTATAGGAACCCAATACTCTTTGAAATTGACACTCATCAATGGGTATAATTTTCGTTCACACTTCCTTCCTTGCACTTATTATGTCACTCGCCTTGCCCCTTTCCTTTTCATCCCAATTCTTGTATTCCTCTCAAGAATATAGGAAACTCTTTTAATTACTTTTACTCCTCAGACAGTGAAAACAAAATGCAAACAACTCTTTGTGTATTTTTCAAACTGTTTGTAGTGGATGACATACAATTTATTTTTCTCAGAATAATGGAGATATTAGACAAAGACGAGATTCCCTTAATACTTTCCGTGTTGCACATCATTCCACCATTGAAATCTATTGCACTACTTCATCTCTCAGAAAACCCCATATGTCTTCAAAACATTTCTAAGACATCATAACTCTTTAACTGTCAATGACATCTAACATGTTATTTTCATCTTCAAAATGTTTCCCAAAAAAGGTTTTGATGGAATCCCTCAAACAGGAAGCTTCAGCGGGTCTGAACCAATTTTTTCCAAACAATTGCAAATCAAACATTATGAGCCTTGGTGGAGCATCCTTGATGAAGCGCTCCATGAAGTAGAGAACAAATAAGCCGCAATCATAATCATTTTCCTGCTAGGGTACCTTGATTTTTTTTATTTTGATATTGCTAATCAATGTCTTCCATATACTTTCTTCAATGGGAATATGAGTAGGGACCCCTGCCTAATTTAAATGCTCCCATTCAGCCTTAAAAAAGCTATGAATATTCTGAAATATAATGTTACTGGTATGAAGACCCAGTGAATCCAAGTGAAGAATAATTGGACCAATTTTATCCTCTCTTGCAGGGATATAGATCACTGCCAAATTCTAGTGCAAATGATAATATATAGGTACAAATATATATGCCTTCTCAAAGATATTCACTCCTTTCAACCACCTCTGAAGTTTTGCAAGAGAAACACCATCTTGTTGTCTTCTATGGTTTTGTAATGCTTCATCTAGTTTATTGTAAAAGTACATATGGAAGAAATGATAGTCAGTGCATTGCTTTGAAGTTATTATTGATTCAGGGCTTTGAAGGTACTGAATGCACAAATTCATGATCAATGAAGAAAAATATGAAAAAGGAGCTAGGCATTCTATATTGAAATAGCAAATTTCAACGGATTCTTGATCATCGCTTGTGTCCTTAAGGACTTCAATTTCATTGTCATAAAGTGAATCCATTTTTTTGTTCCTCGGCATTATTGAAAACTTCAAGAAAGGATATCTTGTCTTTCTTGTCCTAAGGATAGCTCTCAACATCTACAAGAGATTTCATAATTTTCTCACATTCACCTAGTCTTTGGTCTGCTACCCAAGAGATTTCAAGGCTCTGCCACACTTTTATTCACTTCGAATTGAAATAAATATACTAGCGAAAAGAAGACATATACATATTCTCTACTTACCTCTATTCCACCAATGATGCTCTTAAGGTTCAAAGTGTCCTCATCTTCACATTCCTCTGAACAAATTTGAGGACTGTCAAACTCAGTAACATTCTTGCTTAACCCTTTCCCCCCTTTTGAATAACATCAAATTCATCTCCTCCATGTTTTCCTAAGTTAATAATAGATTTCTCCTCCTATAAAGAACTCAATGATTCCTCAACTTGTCTTGATGGCTCCAAGTAGCTTATTTGCAAGCCAACTGAAGGATTATGTGGGTCCTTTGGCGAAACATTATGATACAACTAATGAGATTTGGTAACTACTCCTACATTTCCACATATATTAACAAAATATCCATTTCTTTGAAAACAAGCAACTGAGTTCATGTTGAAATGTGCAACAAGAAATGCTAAAAATAGAAGATGCTAAAAATAGCATTGCTATAAATAGCTGGTCTATAAATAGCAGTTTAGCCATTGGAGATCATTGCTACAATGTGTGAAAAGTGAAAGTGCTAAAAAATAGCTTTTCTAAAAATAACATTTTGTGATCCCTTCTTATTTTAGTCAGTCCCTAGACTAAACATTGGAAGTAAAATTTGAATTTGATATTAACAGCACTTTGTAAATTGATTAATTAATTCACCTTGAGTTAATTAGTTAAGGAATTATGAACTTGAAGTCTATGTGAGGAAATGCAACAGTTTCTCCTTTGATTGAGGAATTTATCCATTAGGTAAAGAGATAAGAGTGAGTTGTAATATTGAGTTTTAATTAGTTGGCTTAGTTAACTGAGTCATGTCCAGTTAGATTAATTTAATAGTTTGTTAAATTAATGAGAGTTCAGTTAGTTAATGCTTGCATGCATGTAACTACTATATTTCAGATAACTGAAGATTTTCTCATGGATAACTCATGCATGTCAATTTAGTCAGAGACCCAGTTGTGATAAGATGGAGGGAAAATGTACTATTAGTTTCTAGAATATTCCATTGTGAATATTCCTTGCATGTAGAAGGAATATTATTCCTTGAAGATTGCGCAGTTGGACCTGAGGTTATAGTGAGTGTGACGAGGCCAATTCACACATGTGATATCATTGGATCCCAATCAAAACTGTGCAAGGAAATAGGAGGCTTGGAGGGCTTGAGGAAGATATATTCTATGTCTATTGAGTCTGTGAGCAGTATTATTTGATTGTAGAGAGAGCAGGATAGCTTGAGAGCTAATTCTTTTTGTAACTTGAACAAGATTTCCACTTGTATGATAATACAAAGTTGGGGTTTTAGGCTGGTACTTTCCCTAGTGATATATCTTCTGTGTTATCGTTAATTACTTCTCATTCTCAAATATATATGTTCATGCTTGATGTTGGTCATGTTCAATTAAGCTTCCGCTCAATTGTTTGTAGAAGTAGATAAAGTTTTTTGCTTTAGTACATTGCATTACCAGGTGATCTAAAGTGGGAAAATCTACTTGGTATCAAAGCACAGGTGATCAAGGAAGAATAATATACAATTAGGAGAAGTTTGAAGTTTGGGTTCTGAATATTGAATTGAGTTCTTATCACATCTATTTCATCGATGGCATTCAATGGTTTGAGACTTAAATATGCCCTTGATGGAAGTTCGAATTATATAGCTTGGAAGGATCACATGGAGGCAGTATTGAAAGATAACGGTCTAAAGAACTTCATTGATCAAGAAGTCCAGAAGCCAACTAATGCTACTTGACTGGAAAAATGGAAAAAGTGTATGGCTAGAGCTAGGAGAATCACCTGGAGGGAGTTCGAGATCACATTGTCTCGAGCCTCCATTGGAAGGAGGCTCTGTTTTCGATGTGGAAAACATTGAAATATCTTTATCAAAATAGCAGTGATCAGATGAAGTTGGTGCTGAAAGATAAAATTTGAAAGATCAAGTCTGAAAAGGGTGACGCAATCTCTACGTTCCTGAACAAGCTCACCACCTACAGGGATGAGCTTGGAAGTGTAGGGATCATGACTGCTGATGATGACATGGTGAGTCTTGCACTCCTCTGTCTTCCTAAGAGCTAGCATAGCTACCAAGACTCGGTTAATGGAAGAGAGAAATTGCTAGATTATGAATGGTTTTGGTCAGATCTGATGTAGGAGGAGATAAGGCAAAGCACCAGGGATGGATCTTCATTAAAACAAGATGATGAAGAAAATCTAGCTTTAGTGAGTAAAGCTAAGAAAGGGAAAGGGAAGGCATCCCAATCCAAATCTTCTCATAGTGGGAAGAAGGTTGACAAGTCGAAAGTGTGATGCTTTCATTGTCATGAAGTGGGCCATTATGCTATGAATTATCCACAGAAGAAATCCAAGAAGGGTTCCTCAAAGGGATATGATGGTGATGCACTAGCTTCACAGTTTGAGCTGGATTTCTCACTTATTGCATGCATGGTTTCATCCATGGTGGGATGTGTTTGGTACCTGGATAGTGGAGCTTCTTTCCACATGTAGGGTGACAAGAATCTTTTCAGTACATTAGAGGAGAAGGATCTCCAGATGCAGATTGAGATGGGCGATGATGGAAAGTATTGTGTCTCTGGTGAAGGTACAGTTGTGTTTTAGAGGGAGCATGGTTCTCCTCTCACCCTATCTACTGTTAAGTATGTACCAGGTTTGAAAAATAATCTTGTGTCTGTTGCTATGCTAGAAGATAAAGGCTATGATGTAGTCTTTAGTAAAGGAAAAGTTTTCCTAAGGCATATCGGCACCGGATAGACTAAGTGAATAGGGATTCGAGTAAAGAATCTCTACAAGCTGGAGGTAGATGACTGTTCTGCACTGAGTTCCAAAGAAGAAGTGGTGTAAAGCCAAGATTTTGGTGAGCTATGGCAGAAGACACTAGGCCACTTGCATCATGGGGCTTTGAAGATCATGCAGTAAATTTCTACCGGCTTACCGAAGGGAAAACTAGAGCAAACAGATACATGCAAAGGATGCACCCTGGGTAAGTATGCAAAAGCTTCCTTTTAGGATCGGGATAGTAAAGCTGGAGCAATCTTGGAGCGAGTTCACTCAGATGTATGTGGACTATTTTCTACAGCCTCCACCGCTAAGCAAAGGTACTATGTTATTTTTATTGATGATTTTTCTCGTAGATGCTAGATCTACTTTATGCAAAAGAAGGATTAGACCTTCTTAAGGTTTTGTTAGTTTAATGCCTTATCAGAGAAAGAATCAGGAAATAAAGTAAAAGCCTTGTGTAGAGACAATGGTGGAGAGTATGTTTCCCAACAGTTTAAAGACTTCTATGTGGCAAAAGGAATTAAACGGGAACTGATGGAACCTCATAACCCACAACAGAATGAGGTGGCTGAAAGGAAGAACAGATCTATTGTGGGAGTAGCTCAAGCGATGTTGCATTACTAAAGCCTACCACTTCATCTGTGGGCTGAGGCATGCAATACAACAGTGCACCTTCAGAATAGAAGTCCTCATCATATTTTGGGGATGAAGACACCTATGAAGGCTTTTTCGGGGAAGCTATCAGATGTGAGTCACTTCCACTTCTTTGGATCACCAGTTTTCTGTCATGAGACCAAAAATGCTCGGAACAAGCTAGACCCAACAGCTGAGTTGGGGATACTTGTGGGGTACATATATACACCCCACAATTATCATGTGTTTCTACTTGCTAGTCAGATGACCGTAGTGCGCAGGGATTTGAAGTTCAATGAGCAGAGAGCCATGCAAGTGTCACTTGAGAGGGAGATCAAGTTGCATGGTGATGAAGAACTTTTAGTTCCAAAGGAGGAGGAGCCTCCTAATGATGTGGATTAGCCACATGCATAGAATTCAGTAGTGGAGACCACCACTCCTAGAGAGTCATCCAGAGATGGGCAGAAAAACTCAAGGGAAGCTGACAGATTGATGCTAGATGTGAGAGAGAATGTGGGGCAGCCATCCTCTCAGTGTAGAAAGAGGAGATCTCCCAAGAGATATGCTGGCTACATGGCCCTGGTTGGGGAGTGTGTAGCAACCGAACCTTCTTCTTTTCAGGAGGCAGTGCAGCAACCAGTTTGTTTTGATTCAATGGTAGAAGAGTATGATTCTATCATATAATAGAGTGTGTGGGATGTTGTCCCCAGACCTGGGGACAAGTCAGTGGTTAGTTCTTGATGGCTTTACAAGGTAAAGTAGGTAGCTGATGGAAATGTTGAGAAACAGAAGGCAAGGTTTGTTGCCTGAGGTTTCTCACAGGTTGAGGTGATTGACTATGATGAGACCTTTGCTCCCGTATCAAGGTACTCATCTATCAAATCGATGCTAGATCTATTAGCTCAGATGGGTTGGAAGATCCATTAGATGGATGTGAAGATGGCATTCCTCAATGGGAAGATTGAGGAAGAGGTATACATTGAGTAGCCCGAAGGATTTTAGACCTTCGATTATGAGTTGCATGTTTGCCGGCTCAAGTGAGCACTATATGGGCTGAAGCAAGCACCCTGTGCTTGGTATACTAGGATCGATAGCTATTTCACTAGGTTGGGCTTCACCAAGAGTGAAGTAGATGCGATCCTTTACCACATCATGGTAGATGGTAAGCCATTGATTATTTTACTTTATGTCGATGATCTGATTTTGATAGGTGATGATTAGCTGATCAAATCTTGCAAGGAGGACCTTGCAAGAGACTTTGAGATGAAGGACATGGGCCTCATGCACTACTTTCTAGGCATGGAAGTGTGGCAGAAAGATGGAGAAGTATTTGTGTTTCAAGGCAAGTATGCCAATGAGATACTCAAGCGCTTTCACATGGATAAGTGCATACCCATGCAGACTCCTCTAGCTAGGAACTAGAGGAAGGAGGATGCTACTTCAGGTGAGGTAGTAGTTGCTACTGTTTATCAACAGTTGGTAGGTTCACTTATGTATTTGGTGAACACACGACCCGAATTATGCTTTGCAGTGAACCAGCTAAGTTAAGCTATGGTTCAGCCTACCAAGCTGTTTTGGAAGGCAGCGAAGCATGTGCTAAGATATCTCAGAGGTAGTACACAATATGGATTATGGTACAGATGGATAGAGGGAGTGAAGCTGCAAAGCTTCATGGATGAAGATTGGGCTGGTATTCCATCAAACTAGAAGAGCACTTCTGGAGGAATCTTCAAGCTTGGTTCAACTGCAGTTTCTTGGTATAGCAGGAAACAAAGATTAGTTGCACTTTGCTGAACAGAGGCTAAATACATGGTTGCTAGTTAGGCAGCATGTGAGGCCATTTGGATGCGAAAGATTCTAGTGGGATTGTTTGGTCAAATGATGGATCCTACAGTGATATACTGTGATAATCAGAGTTGCATAAAACACTCTTTGAATCCAGTGTTTCATGACAGGTCCAAGAATATAGATATCCGTTACCATCTTCTACGGGATTGTGTGGTCAAGAGGATCATGATGTTGCAGTATGTTTCGACCAAGGAGCAAGATGTAGATATTTTGACTAAGGCATCGTCAAATTGAAAGTTCAAATTCCACAGACACAGGATCGGGGTTACTGATAATCACTTTCTTGTTGGGAGGTAGCGTTGAAATGCACAACAAGAAATGCTAAAATTAGCACTGCCATAAATAGCCAAGCTAGAAATAGTAGTTCAGCCATTGGAGATCTTTGCTACAATGGGTGAAAAGTGAAAGTGCTAAAAAATAGCTTTTCTAAAAATAGCATTTCAGGATCCCTTGTTATTTTAGTCAGTTCCTGGACTAAACATAGGAAGTAAAATTCGAATTTGATATTAACAACAGTTTGTAAATTGATTAATTAATTCATCTTGAGTTAATTAGTTAAGGAATTATGAACTTGAAGTGTATGTGAGGACATGCAATAGTTTCTCCTTTGATTGAGGGATTTATCCATCAGTTAAAGAGATACGAGTGAGTTGTAATATTGAGTTGTAATTAGTTGGCTTAGTTAACTGAGACAAGTCCAGTTAGATTAATTTAATAGTTTTTTAAATTAATGAGAGTTCAGTTAGTTAATGCTTGCATGCATGTAACTACCGTATTTCAGATAACTGAAGATTCACTCATGGATAACTCATGCATGTTAGTTCAATCAGAGACCCAGTTGAGATCAGATGGAGGGACAATGTACTATCAGTTGCTAGAATATTCCATTGTGAATATTCCTTGCATGCAGAAGGAATATTATTCCTTGAGGATTATGTAGTTGGACCTGAGGTTACAGTGAGTGTGATGAGGCCAATTCACACATGTGATATCATTGGACCCTAATCAAAATTGCGCAAGTAAATAGGAGGCTTGGAGGGCTTGAGGAAGATATATTCTATGTCTATTGAGTCTATGAGCGGTATTGTTTGATTGTAGAGAGAGCAGGATAGCTTGAGAGCTGATTCTTTTTGTAACTTGAACAAGATTTCCACTTGTATGATAATATAGAGTTAGGGTTTTAGGCTGGTGCTTTCCCCAGTGATATATCTTATTTGTTATGGTTAATTACTTCTCATTCTCAATTATATCTGTTCATGCTTGATGTTGCTCATGTTCGATTAATCTTCCGCTCAATTGTTTGTGGAAGTAGATTGTTAGGGTCCCACCCCAACCCCCTTATTTATGTAATGGGACCACGTCATAGTCAAGAGTCAATAAAGCCCATATTAATAATTGTAAGTGGTTAATCCGCAATTAATGACGGAACCACAGTTAGTTGCAAATGGGCCGTAGTATTAGATAGATGGTATTAATAAAACCCATGGTATTGGCCCGTGGTATTGCATGTATGAGTCATATATAAAGGATAGAGACTCCCTGCGAGGAGCATCGTGTCTTATTTTGTAGTCGAGCTCTGCTCTATTGGAGGTTGCCCCCTCGAAGAGGCAAGTGAACATTACTCTCTGAATAATAAAATCATTGCTATTCTGTGTTTTGGGTATCTTTTCTTTGCATATTCTGTATTTGGGTATCATTTTGTAGGTTAAGAGCATAACAAGTGGTATCAGAGGACTTTCCAGGGCTGGTGGGATCTCCATTTCTTAGCAATTTTTTTTTTTGGCTAGAGACGTGTTCCGGCGTCTTTAAACCACGGGATCTGTCGTTGAGTGCATAAAGCTGCGGATTTGGGGAGGCATGCACGCAGGAAATACAAGAGGTGGTCACGTCTGTTGGACTCCCTTGTAACCCCTGTGGGTACCCCTTCGAGTAGTAGCGCATTAGACAGAACCGCGCACGGATTGTCTTCCACGTACCCTTTGGGTATATTGGAAGCCCCCAAGGCTCCCTTGAAACCTTGCCATAGATAAACCGTCGGCCGTCTTGCGTCTAAAGTACACCGAGAACAGCACTCGGGGAGATTACTCGCCCGTACGATAGAGTAGTCGGGTTGTACGGCTAAGGGTACGGTCAATCCTCCTTAGTTAGAGCCCTGAAACATTGGGCCGAGTACTACTGCCAGACCCTTATGTATATTGCGATCTGTAGCACCTGACACTCCTCAAGACCATAGTTCCCTTTTTCTATCAGGGGATCACACAGCATCACTTCCAGACCCGCTTGTGCAAAAGGGTGCAGCAGCAGCAGACATTAGTCCCGTAGTTCGTAGATCAGCCATTCCGATCAGATCCATCAAATCTGCAGAAGTAGTCTGTTCCACCATCAGATCCGCCATTGAGATCTCTCAGATCCACCAGATCAGAGTCGTTGTGAAGGGTTCCTATACCAGGGTATAATTTTCACAGGAATTTTGGCCGCATTGACATTTTGAGGATTTGGCCACTGCAGTATTGGTAAGGAAGGAATAAAACTCTGTTAGGAGTTTTCAGAAAAAAAAAAAAAAAAAGTTTGAGATCTTCCAGGGCGCTTATTGGTGATCTAGCCCATCAGAATCAGGACAACGAGCTGAGCAAGGGGGTACCATTCAATTATTAGTGAAAATTTTTAGGCGGTCCCAAATTTTCATCCGGTTGGTGTATGGTAGAAACTAGAGCTCAAGCGATGGCCAATGAAAGGATCGACAAACTTGAAGAATCCATGCATTCCCTCACCCTTCAGCTTAATGGACTAAGTAGCCAGGTCACGCAACTCATCCCGAAGGACAAAGAGCAAGCCCACGAGGAGGTGTATAATGGCAATGGGTATAATGAGGGTGAGTCTAGCCACTCTCCTCACGTCTGGCACACCCACCAACCACCCAGTCAGCGACCTCCCAAGTTGGATATGCATAAATTTGACGGTTCTCACCCATCGGCATGGATAGAAAAAATGGACCAGTATTTCAAACTGAATCGTATCTTAGATGATGCGACTCAGCTTATGTTGGGGAGCATGTGCTTGGACAATGAAAGGTGGCAATGGTGGCAATGGCATCAACGTTGCAATGGACCTTTTAGGACTTGGACCCAATTTACAAAAGCTCTTCAAGGCCGCTTTGAATAGGAGGAATCTTTTTTGGGTCATCTTACTAAGCTCCGACAGACTGGTACAGTGGATGAATATATTACAGCTTTTGAAGCCTTAGCCTTCTGCACTTGGGATCTCTCAGCTGCGTTCTACACAGAATGTTTTATCAGCAGTCTTAAAGAAGCCATCAAAGCTCAAGTCCTACTGCACCACCCTCCCACATGGACGGAGGCTTGCAAGGTAGCTCGTAACGTGGAACGTGCATTAGCAACCTAATATAGTTGCCCAAATTTCTCCGCTAAAGGTCGCCCCCCACAGGCTCACAACACGACTCAAACACTTAAGGTCCAAAAGGTGTCACCTGCGGAAATGGCCGAAAGAAGAAAGCAAGGACTATGTTACTACTGTGATGAAAAATACTCCCCAGGTCATAAATGCAAGGAGCCCAAATTTTTTCAAACAGATGCCACTGACTACAACTCAACAGAGGAAGATCCACCACTTGAGGACCATGAGGCACTAGAAGAAGACAACCAACAGGACAATGTCCCTGATGAACCAGTTATTTCTCTACACGCGTTGGCAGGGATTTCTTCCCCTCAAACTCTCAAAATCAGAGGTTTTATTAAACATCGCCCAGTAGTAGTTTTGATTGATAGTGGAAGTACACATAATTTCATCCATCAAAAAGTCGCAGAAGCAGTGCATTGTTTTGTACACGCAGTTTCTAACTTCCAAGTTCAAATTGCAAATGGAGGCACAATGAAATGTGAAGGCTACTATGAGAATGTGAAACTTCAAATGGGGGATTATCAGTTGAAAACCCACATGTTTTCCATACACATGGGGGGTTGCGACATTGTCCTCGGCGCTGAATGGCTCCGCACTCTTGGGCCAATCACAATGGATTTCCAGGAATTATATATAAGTTTTAAGCAGAACAACTACACACATACCCTCCGTGGACTCCAGGCGGGAGCCCAATCTATCATCAACTTGCATAGGAAGGAAAAATTGTTAAAAGAGGGCAATCATGGAGTTGTAGCTCAATTTAATGCCATCCAGGAAGTCGAAACAAAGCCTCTGCCAATTCATCCTGAGATGCAACAGATTTTAAATAACCATCTGTCGGTCTTTGACAAGCCTCATGAGCTTCCACCCTCGCGAGGGGAACATGATCATAGCATCACCTTGGTTCTAGGGGCCCAACCCCCAAATGTGTGCCCATACAGATATCTGTTCACCCAAAAGAATGAAATAGAAAAAATCATCAAGGAACTTTTGGAAGCAGGTGTCATTCGTCCGAGCATTAGTCCTTATTCATCCCGAGTGGTCATGGTGCTCAAGAAAGATGGGGAGTGGTGGATGTGTCTCGACTTTAGGGCCCTCAATAAGTTGACAGTCAAAGATAAATTTCCCATCCCGGTGGTTGATGATTTGTTGGATGAACTCAATGGGGCTCAATTCTTCACTAAGCTAGAACTTCGCTCAGGCTACCACCAAATTCGCATGAAGGAAGTCGACATCCCCAAGACTGCTTTCAGAACTCATGAAGGCCATTATGAATTCCTGGTCATGCCATTTTGTCTTTGTAATGCCCCCTCTACTTTTCAGACCCTTATGAACCACATTCTCAAACCATATCTCAGGAAATTTGTCCTTGTCTTCTTCGATGACATCCTCATCTATAGTTGCACTTGGGCTGCACATCTTCAGCATGTAGATCTACTCTTGCAACTGCTCCGCAAGCATAAATTATTTGTCAAGATGTCCAAGTGTTCGTTTGGCATGGCAGAAGTAGAGTATTTGGGCCACATTGTGGGGCGTGAAGGTGTCAAGGTGGACCCCGAAAAGATCCAGGCAATGTAGGAATGGCCTCAACCTAAGACTTTGAAGAGCTTGAGAGGATTTTTGGGTCTCACAGGCTATTATCATAAATTTGTCTGCAACTACGGTCGCATAGTGAAGCCCCTCACCCAACTCCTAAAGAAAAATTCATTCTTCTGGAATGAGGGAACACAAAAGGCCTTTACAGCTCTAAAAAATGCCATGTGTTCCACTCCAGTCTTAGCACTCCTTGACTTCACCAAATCTTTTGTCATTGAATGTGATGCTTCAGGTACAGGTATTGGGGCGGTCTTAATGCAGGAAGGGCGACTGTTGGCCTTCACAAGCCAACAACTCAGTGGGAGGAATCAGGGCCAATCTACCTACGAGAAGGAAATGATGGCCATCTTACATGCAGTCGAGACCTGGCGACCTTACTTTTTGGGGCGACGTTTCCAAATCCGCACAAATTATCACAATCTTAAATATTTTTTGGAGCAACGCCTATCCTCCCCACAACAAAATAAATGGCTAGCCAAAATGTTGTGATATGATTATGAGATCATTTACAAGAAAGGGAAAGACAATAGTGTAGCAGATGCATTATCTCGCTAATTTGAGGACGAAAGTACTCTTCTGGCAATTTCCCTCCCCATTCCAGAATGGATTGAAGAGGCTCGCAGGGAATGGTTTTCACACCCCGGGCTCTCCCAACTCATTTCTCAATTGCAGGTAGATCCGAATTCCACCAAGGGCTACTCGTGGTAGGATGATATTCTTCGCTACAAGGACAGAGTCGTAATATCACCAACATCCACCCTCAAAAGTCGCATTTTGGCAGAATTGCACTCATCTCCCATTGCAGGACATTTGGGCTTTCAGAAGACGTATGCTCGCACCAGAAGATCATTTTTTTGGACAGGCATGAAAAAGGATATCCTTACTTTCATAGCAGAATGTGATGTCTGTCAACGCCACAAAGGGGAAACCGTCAACACACCAGGCACATTACAACCATTGCCCATTCCAGCCTCAATTTGGACGAAGGTTTCTATGGATTTCATTACAGGTCTTCCAAATTCAGGGAACAAGTCAGTCATCATGGTGGTTGTGGACCGACTGTCGAAGTATGCTCATTTCTGCGCCCTACCCCACCCGTTTACACCAACTTTGGTTGCTCAATGTTTCATGGATCAGATCTTCAAATTGCATGGCATGCCCACTTCTATTGTGTCCGACCGCGACCCGATCTTCACCAGTAATTTTTGGCAAGAACTCTTCAGAATACAAGGCACTCAACTCAAACTCAGTACTTCCTATCATCCGCAAACAGATGGTCAAACCGAAGCCATCAACAAATGTCTAGAAACCTACCTTAGGTGTTTCACTTCAGAAAAGCAACACCTTTGGGTACAGTGGTTACCTCTGGCTGAATGGTGGTATAACACCAACTATCATGCCACCACCAAAATGACTCCCTATGAAGCAATATATGGTCAACTCCCACCTTCACCTACTTCGTATCTCAAGGGATGCTCAAAAGTACAAGCAGTGGATCAACTCCTACAACACCGCGCAACCATGCTCGCCCATCATCGAGAGAATCTTCATCAAGCTCAGAACTGCATGAAGCAACAGGTAGACCAACATCACTCAGAGCGCTAATTTCAAGAAGGGGATCAGGTCTTTTTACGGCTACAACCATATAAGCAAACATCACTCAAGGACAAGGGGTGTCAGAAACTCTCTCCCAAATTCTACGGACCATATCAAGTACTTCAGCGCATTGGAGAAGTGGCCTACAAGTTGGCCTTGCCACCTAATGCAAAAATCCATCCAGTTTTCCATGTCTCATGCCTCAAGAAAGTGATTGGGAACAATTGTAGAATTCATACCAGTCTACCTGAATTGGACGAAGAAGTGTCCATCTGGCTTCAACCCGAACAGGTCCTAGACACACGAGACAAGCAACTGCACGGCCGCATGATTAAGGAAGTCCTCGTCAAATGGAAAGACACCTCTCCGGAAGATGCAACTTGGGAACCAACCACTATTCTTCAGTAGTTTCTGCAGCTTCAGCCTTGAGGACAAGGCTCGTCTTAAGGGGGAGGGCATGTTAGTGTCCCACCCTAACCCCCTTATTTATGTAATGGGATCACGTCATAGTCAAGAGTCAATAAAGCCCATAGTAATAATTGTAAGTGGTTAATCCGCAATTAATGACAGAACCACAGTTAGTTGCAAATGGGCTGTAGTATTAGATAGATGGTATTAATAAAACCCACGGTATTGACCCTTGGTATTGCATGTATGAGTCATATATAAAGGATAGAGACTCCCTGCGAGGAGCATCGTGTCTTATTTTGTAGTCGAGCTCTGCTCTATTGGAGGTTGCCCCCTCGAAGAGGCAAGTGAACATTACTCTTTCAATAATAAAATCATTGCTATTCTGTGTTCTGGATATCTCTTCTTCGCATATTCTGTATTTGGGTATCATTTTGCAGGTTAAGAGCATAACATAGATCAAGTGTTTTGCTTTAGTACATTGCATTACTAGGTGATCTATAGTGGGAAAATCTATAGTCCACATGGTCATCAACATTTGTATTTGGTTCAATGTGCATGCAAGAACCAGAAAGGCCCAATTTAGTTTCCTCATATGGAGCATCACAACTAAAATTTAAATCATGGCATGCACTGTCACCAAGGCTCCCTGCATACTTAAACATTCTCTATCTTTTTCCATTTTATACAATTGATATATTGTGCCCAATCCCTGGTATATTGATCTTAACTCACCCATGTTGTTGTATTTCACCTTTGTCCCCAATAGGAAGAGAAACAATAAGATCTATATGAAAATCATCAAGCATATTTCCCTTTTCCGTGTCCCTGTTGACATCACCCCCTTTACATATGTGGTCAATAATGTGTTGAACTTAATAAGTCACCTAGTCTTCTTGTTGGTATAAATTCATACTCCTAGAAAACCTCTCTACTTGCATAAAATGAAGCCCAGAAATATCCCTTCTAACATCATTTTATCATTTTTAGGAGCACCAAGAATGTCCTCTACTTGTAAAGCTACCAGAAAATATTATGAGGCGCCATCAAATTTTGTTAAATTTAATCTTGTGTTGGAATTTTCTTCAATATCTTCGATTTTCCATCCACACCAAAATGAGCTACAACATCTGGCTCCAACTAGGGACAATATTGTGCTTGTACAGTTCTTAGAATTGTAGATCAACCTTTGTTGAGCATGGAGACCAAAATTCTAAAAACCATGAGATTTGAAAATTGAAACCTGGTATTCTTGAAATTTGAAACCTGTGCAAACTTATTTCCAATTGGGATAGTCACCCTTATTTATCAGTTAAAATTGAACGAAAGAACTCCAAATAGAAATGAAATGCTCAACACCTAAGGCTATTTATGTACAGGCTCCTACATATGTACATGATTGATCTCAATCAGGTGAAGTCACTCTTCCAATGGTACCAGCACATCATTTGAGTGTTGGATCTAATGCCTCCTTGCTCCTGAAATTCAATATTTAAAACTGGCATGCACCATATTTTATTTTCAAATAAAAAGTTTAGCACATACCCAATAATCGGTAATTGTTTCTAAGTAAAGACAACTGTCATATAGTCAGCGACGAGATCATAAATATGGTGAGAAAAGATTTCAACTACCTTCCTGTCTTGAATAAACTACTGACTTAAGTTTTTTTGTACAGCGAAGCTACATCCATTGTTTGGCTCTTCAATTTTGGGTTTTTCATGAAATTTAAGTGGCAGCTCCAAGCTATTCCATGAGACAATATACGATTTATCAAAAAACTTAGACACTTCCCTATATACCTTGGGCTTTGTAGCAACTATGTTTTCTCCCATGCACTGATGATAATCTTCTTGGCTAACATCCTTTCCATTTATACTCATGACAACCTTCTTCACTTTAGAAAATGGTTGTCCAAAAATGTCTGCTTGCTGGTTTTCTTCTTGGCATTTGCCTAGGAATGAATTTGCTTGGGGACTAGTATCCAACTCTTTATCACAACCATAGGAATCATAAACAGGAGCATGTTTAAAGTTTAAAAAATAAGATTTATGAGGATTTATTGGAAGTTTAATTATTTCCTTATCCATTAGGGAAAAAGAATTAGAAAGTATATAGCTTTCATTAGTAGGGTTAGAGGGTTGTTTCATAATTTCTTTTAGAAGAATTATGATACTTGTATTTGAATTAGTAGCACCATTTTCTTCCTCAATGTAGTGATGTAACTCTTCTATTTCAGAAACAAGGAAACCATTTCTTGATTTATCGCTACCCTATAATCTATAACATTTTTTTGAATATGAATTTCCTCACTTTCCTCATCATAAAGCGGTGGCCATTTCCTCATATATGGAATTTGATCATTTTAAGCAACCTTTTCTCCATTCCCAAGAGAGTTGAACATGATTCCTTATTTCATGGGTGTTGTTAAAAATACTTCATTTACATTTTTCGGACAATCTTGGAAAGATTGTTTCTCAAAAAACCTTTCAGTGTTTCCCGGGAAATATTGCTTGTCATCTTCAGATCTTTCTCTTGAAAAAGAATGGTTGAATACTACTTTAGGATCATGAAGGATTTGCAAAGTTGATTCAATCTTTTCACATGCAACTTCATCTTTAATTTCTTGAGAAGTATTTACATTCTTTTCAAGAATGTTATCCTTATTTTCAGAAAAATACTTTCTTTCATAATTAGATTTACCACCATTAACTTTATTATCAGCTTCATAACCACAATCTTGTTTGCTTGAAAAACACTCACAACAATCTTCAAAAATAATTTCCAATTTGTACAAATTTCTACAAAAAGAATTAAATGTCGCATGAAAATACTTGAAATAAGAAACATTGGATTGAGGCAAGACTCTATAACAAATATGAGCATCTTCACCTAACAAATAAAAAATAGCTTAATTAATGTGTCTTCATGTCTGATCCCCTGCTGGTCCATGGATATATGAAACTCCCTGATGTTTTGAGTTGGATCTTCATGTTCATTTTCTTTGAATCCTAGAAGAAAGGAATTCCAGTCATGAAATGAAGGCATGGGGTTTGGGTAGCTACATATGGAAAATAAATTGTTATCACCAAAAATCGATCATCTAGCCATAATTTGCTAGATGGATCGAAGTAGAACATGTAGGGCCAATTTTACCATTGTAAAACTGTTTTCATTGTGAGAAATTACTTAAAACATCACATTTGTCAAGTCATTTATAATTTTTTTTTGCTCAAGCAAGAATCAGACCTTCTAATCATATGTAGTTTAAAAATTGGTTACATAAAATATAGTGCCCCCAAAGGCACAGAATGTCAAAGAGCTAACATGTGCCCTATGCTTAGGGAACAAAGCCAACAACTCAATAATCGGGCAAAGGGACTACATAACCATGCAACCAACTAAGTCATAGAGCAGACCTGTTGGTGAAATAAAGACCTCAGTGAAAAAAATTTAGATGCACAGGGTAGATAACCAACAAGCAAGTGTTTTGCCCGATAATCATTCAAGAGAGGTATTCTGGGCCCACCAACAAGCATGAAAAATCTCAGCCATAGATCTATTGCCACAAGATCCAACGACTATGAAGGATATTAGGCTGGAAATATAAGTAGGGAATACCTACCCGATGAGGGCGGTATTCTCTCTCTTCCTTGAGCCACGTGTTACTCTGTTTGTGGCATCAGAAGATTTTCTGAAAAACCAATTGTCGTAATGCAAACACCCGATAACCACAGAAACTATAGCAAAACCATCACGGTCCCACCAATAGGCATGACAAACCTCAGCCCTAGAACTATTTCCCCAAGTTCCAATGGCTGTGAAGGATATCGGGCTGAAAAAAGAGTGAGGAATACCCACACGATGAAGGTGGTATTCTCTCTCTTCATTGAGCCACGTGTTGCACTATTAGTGGCATCAGAGGATTTTCTAAAAAACCACTTATGGTAATGTAGACGCCCAATAACCATGGTAATAGTGGTAAAACTACCTTGTATTGTAGTCAAGCTTTTGGAGCCACCATCTGTTTTCGTGCTCTTTCTCCTCTACCTACCATTCATCTGCGAGACCCAAATGTACCAAATCTCGGGCCACCTGTTTGTTAAATCCTTAACATCCATCATCTTGGTATTCAACTGGTTGTTTCCCCTTCATGTACTGATAATGCTCCCTGTCCGCGCGAGCCAAAGTGCCGTAGTCCTCTCGCAGTTGTCTAGCATGAACCAACTCCCACGAGCAGCACTTGTTTACTCTTGTACTTATCACCCCTTCATTAGCTAGCCGGTCTGCCACTCTGTTGGCATCTCTGCGCACGTGCACAAAGCTTAGAGTTCTGAGAGTTCTGAGGTGAGATTGAATTTGGTGATAGACTTGCGAAAGTCTCCAGTGGTTAGAAACTTTGTCTGGTGCTATTCCCATACCTATCCTTTTGACCGAATTAATCGTTAATTCCGAGTCTACCTCTATGATTGTGTTATGAAAATTAAAGTCCATCAGGATTTCTAAGACTTGCTCAATGGCCGTGAGTTCTGCCATATTGTTGGTTTCCCTACCCAAATGATTGTGAAAGATGATTTTTATATTGCCCTCTTCATCTCTTATGATGCCTCTGTAACCAGCATCCCCAAGGTTTCCTTTTAAGGCTCCATCTATGTTGAGTTTCAAGAAGCCAAGGGGAGGGGGTTGCCAAAAAGCCTTTCCTTCTGATGTGTGCCTTGCCTTCTTTTTTGTGCTTGGAGGGATATATGATTGAAGTCCCAACTATTTGAGAATGTGAGCATCCCCTTGACCAAGGGGTTTCTCAAGAGGTTACTTTAGAAGGGCATTAACTATTTCTTTGAGCTGTTTTAGGATCTGTGCCATGATGCTTTGTGTTGAACCCAATTTAGCTTTGAAGATCTTGATGTTACGTTCTTTCGAAACATCCCAGATCAAAAATCTTGGAATCAGAGTCCAGGCTAAATTGACTGTCTCATTATCTGAGAAGTCTTTCCTCCAATTCTTTAAAGTTACAGTAATGTCATTTTCATTCTTGACTGTTTGGTTGAAGACAGAGGTCACCCAATTCCATATGGTGGAGGTGAAAGAACATAGTTTGAGAAGGTGATCCATGGTTTCCTCCTGCAGACCACATAACTGGCATCTTGATGGACCAACAAAACCTCTTTTCCTGAGATTTTCCCAAGTCAGAATCCTTTTATGTTGAACTAGCCACATGAATAGTTTGATCTTCATCCAGTGTGGGTTGCTCCAAAGGTCTTTCCAAGTCTTGTCAGGGTTTGGATGGTTAAGTCCAGTGACAATTCTTTTGGCTTCTTTGAGGTTAAAGATGCCCTCATTGTTTCTCCCCCATCTTAGTAGATCATTCGAGGTTGAAGTCAAAATTTGCCTCTTTTCCAAAATCACTTCAAGAACTTTAGCTTGGGCTTTCAAAGGGGTCTCTTCACTGTAATCTAGTACCTTCCAGATTCTCCATTTCCCTGTGTCTCTTGATTGATCCCAAAAGTCACTTACCCTTTTTAGTCCTTTGTTAATGGTGTCATTTTTGATGATGTCTAGACCTTCTCTACAGAGGTTTTGTTCCTGCTGCCAGTTGTCCTCCCAGAACTAGGCTAGATTCCCATTTCTGATCTCCTAGAAACTATGTTTCTGAACTAAGGCTCTGTTCTCCCAAGCATTGTTCCAAATGTGGGAACCCCTGATTTTTCCTGTCCTCTGAATGTGGTCCTTTTCCTGCCAATCCACTGCATATTTTTTTTTCCAAAGCTTAGCCTATGGGTTTCTCTTTTCCTTGAACCATCTCCACCAAGGTTTTTCCCCCAAAACTTTTCTTAGGGTGTATGGGTTGTGGAGACCCAAACCCCCATGGGTTTTAGCTTTACAGATCTTGTCCCACACTACCAGGGCCCATTTCTTTTTCTCTTCCCCTTTACCCTAGAGAAATTTTCTTTGAATATTCTTGATTTGTTGTAAAACTCCTTTTGGGACAGGAAGGGATGAAAACATGAAGATTGAGATGGTTTGTAGTACATCCTTTGTAAGAATTAGCCTTCCTGCTAAGTTCAAAGATATGCTAGTCCAGTTGTTGACTTTGTCCTTCAGTTTATTTGTAATTGACTCCCAAACTTCCTTACTCAGAGATTTATCAGTGAGAGGCATTCCCAGATATTTGGAGGGAATATGGTCTCTTTGAAAACCAAGCATTCTGGAGATATTTCTTTGAATAGAAATATCCGTATTGAAAAAGAAGACTTTTGATTTTGTGTGGCTTACCTCCATGCTGGTGGCCATTGCGAAATCTTGTAGGATTTGTTTGGAGGCTTTGGCTTCCTTGACTATGGGAGCACCCTACAGCGTTGTGTCATCCACAAATTGTTGATGAGTCAATGTGTCCCCATTCTGAGTAAGTTTTAGTCCCTTAATTTTTCCATCCTCCTTAGCTGAATTGATCGCTTTGCCCAATCCTCCCATCATGAGAATGAAGAGGAATGGGGAGAGAGGATCTCCTTGCCTGAGTCCCCTTGATGGCCTGAAGGTTCTGGATGGAAAGCCATTGAGAAGGATTGAGTAACTAGTTCAGGCAACCAGGGCCATGACCCACTTTATCCAATTGTAGTCAAAGCTATAAGCTTTTATAACTTCCCTAATGTAGGACCATCTTAGCTTATCATATGCTTTTAATATGTCCTGTTGTATTATCATACCTGCTTGCTTATTAGACTTGAGGGAATGAACCACTTCGTGAGCATGGATAATGTTGCTAAGAATTTGTCTACCTTCCACATATCCAGTCTGCTCCTCTGACACGAGCATTGGAGGTAGAGGTTTGAGTCTATTAGCAATAACTTTGGAAATGATTTTGTACACCACATTGCATAAAGCTATGGGTCTGAATCTGTCTGGTGTCATGGATTTTTCCTATTTAGGGATTAATGCTATGAAGGATTCATTAAGCGCTCTAAGAACTATTCTTGATCTTCTCGAGTCCTTCACCACATCAAGAATGTCATGTTTGACTACTTCCTGGCATGTTTTGAAGAAGTCTACATTGAAACCATCCGAGCCTGGATCTTTCCCATTGTGCATCTCTTTGATTACTTCATTGACCTCTTCTTCCGTTACTGGCCTGTTGAGATAATAATTATCTTGCCTGGTTACCAGTTTTGGAATATGCATAATGAAGCTTTTAATGAATTGATATCTGTATGTAATGGTCTCCTCTGCTATGTTTTGGAAATGGTGTACCTGAACATATTCCATTTCCTTGTGAGTATTTAACTTTTTCCCTTGAGGATCTATGAGTTTTGTGATCCCATCATGGGCCCTATGTTTCATGGTAGACTTATGAAAGAACCTAGTATTTCTCTCCCCTTATTTGATCCATTGTACTCTTAATTCTTGTCTCCAGAATATTTCCTCTTGCTGACATCTATTGTCCCATTCATGTTGAAGAGAGTCTGCTTGCATTTTCCTTTCCTCTGTGAATCCTTCTGTGATAAGAATTTGATTGGTTTCCTATAATTTTCTTTCCACTTTTCTTTTGGATTCAAAAATATTGCCAAACTCATTTTTGTTGCATTCTTTGAGCTTTAGTTTGATGAGTTTGAGTCTCTGATGCAGGAGGAACATTTTTGTGCCTTCAGTGGGTATGTCTTCCGCTCACCATTTTTCAATATTAGTGATGAATTCAGGGTTAGTGAGCCAGGCATTTTCGAACCTGAAAGGTCTTTTTCTTGGGGTTCCAATAAACGAAGCTTCCAACTAGACAGGCCAGTGGTCTGAGCCTCTGAAAGGGAGGATAAAAGTTGTCATAGTGTGACCAGAGAGAAGGAGATCCTCCAAGATTATGAATCTATCTAATATCGAAGCAACATGGGAAGTTCCTCCTCTTTTGTTATTCCATGTGAAGGTGCCATTCATTGTGTCCATATTCACCAGTCTCATGTTGTTTAAGAAGTTCTGGAAGGCAATTGAGTCTCGTCCAAGCATTCTCATCCCTCCTTTTTTCTCTGTGAGAGATCTGATCATGTTAAAATCCCCTCCCATAATCTATGGTATGATTAAGTGTCTCTCTCTCAGCTCCTCCAGAGAGGTGAGGAGCCTGAGTTTGTCTTCTAGAAGTTAAGGACCATAGAATTTTGTGATCAAGTAACAATCCTTGTCCCCCAAAGATTGAATAACCATTGAAAGGTGGTTTCTGGATGCCTTAGCATCTAGGATCTCAAATTTCTAAGGATTCCATAGGGTGAGAATCCCCCCTGCTATGTTATTTGCTTCGACTTCTAGGTACTCATATTTGTTAAGCCATTTTTTATGTATTTCTCTAATCTTCTCTACTCAGCATTTTGTTTCTTGTATAAACACCATGTCCGGTTTTTCTTCTTTTATTTTGTTACTGAGATTTCTTTGTTTTCTTTTACTTCCTAGTCCCCTAATGTTCCAGGTTGTAAGCTTCATAATGATGTGTTTTTGAAAGAGTAATTGGTTAGATCTTTCATCTTACCTGAATTAATCATGAGTTTCCCACACTCTAACAATAGATCATTTTGTCTCCTTCTTCCTCTTTTCTTGCCTAGGTTTTTAGTGGAGTGTCTTGATGTAATCTGCATTGGTTTAGCCCCTTTGTTCTCCTGGTTGTCATAGTTCCTTTTGACTCCTGCAACTTTTGTTTAAGACCTTTCAAGGAATAGCTGTTGTACTCTGTCAAACTCCTATTGAGGCGGAGAGTCAATCTGTTTGTTAGTTTCCTGCTCTAGAAGCTTTTCTAGCTCAAGGTTCTCCCTTTCAAGAATCTCCTATAGGTCTTGGTCCTCCATAACTCCTTCGCTTGGGGTCATCTCCTGGTCCATGCCAAGTCCCATAGTGTTTGGTTGGTCCTCCTTGATTTCTTTGGATACCTGTATTATTTCCATGCTATCCTCTTTTTATTTCTCCGCATGAATCTCCTCCAATTCCTCATTCATTCCATCCCCCCCCCCCCCCCCTCTTCTTCTAAAATCTCAAAAGTATTGTGACTTGGTAGCTTGTTCTTGATAGGGTTCTTTTGGTGCTCTTTTCCCCCTCCTTTCCCTCTGCTTCCCACTTTGGTGAAACCTTCAGGGTCTTTTCCTGTGTTGGATTTCAGGTCATCCTCTCTTTTGTTGAGTGGGTAGTCTCTGAAGAGGTGTCCATGTTCATGACATTTACGACATCTAAATGGGATGTGTTCATAGTCAACTGCCTATACCCATTCCTCATCATATATTTCTCGGATGACTTCATCTGGGAGTGCTCCTGATAAGTCCATTTCTACACATATACGGGTGAAGGAGGTATATTTACCTCGCAGAGTTGCCTTTATATCTTTATAAAATGCTCTCATTTATTACCTATAGCTTTTAAGGATTCCAGCAACTAGTAACCTAAAGGTAAGGAGTATAATCGAATCCATATCGGGACTGATGTGAATGTTTCTCGCTCCGGAACAGAGTTCATTATCCATGGTCGCATGTAGAGGCCTGCAGCAGCATAGAAGTAGGGTCCTCCTTTGAAAACTTTGTCTTTATCCTCCAGGTTAGTGAAAACTACTCTAAAAAAACCCTTGGATGCAAGAAGTATATTTATTTCTCCCTTTGGTTTCCAGGTGTTTCTTATCCATGTCTACAGTGTTTTCTCCATGGGACAAATACCCATAAACTTGCATATGACTACATACATTGCCATGTGATCTTTGTGCACCTGTAGTGCAGGATCATTTAAGACCACCCGCAGTTTGATATTAGACTTGGGCTTACAGGGTCCCGTTGTAGATCCACTCTCTATTCTCAGACTACTGTCTCCAGATTTCGTTTCTCCTCTAGCCTCCTTGTGGGTTCCTTCCTTTTCATGGGATTTGCTGCTTTCCGGCTTTTGGGTACCAGTTGTCTTTGTTTCAGCCTCCGTTGGATTCCGGAGATTATTCAAATTTGTCTCTCTGCCTCTATTTGAAACCACATTACTGTAGGAGGGAGTGGAGCTCCCTCCTCCCTACCCCTCCATAGTTACCAGCTCACTTCTTTCGCCCTCTATTCAAAACCCTCGTCGCTGCGCAAATTGATCTCCAATAAAAATACATCAAGTCATTTATAATTAAACCCATGAATAATAATTAAATAAATCACTATTTATTTAATTATCTTTTAGGAATAATTAATTGAACCATTGCTTAACTAATATTCCTTGTCATATTTGACCCACTTATGAGAAATAAATTGATAAATCATCAATTATCTTATTTTTCTTTTGGAATAATTAATTAACCACTAATTAGTTATTATTCCTTATCAAATTTGACTAAATCCCATAGGAATTCTTAAATAAATCATTATTTTTTTATTATTCCTTAACCATATTTCTTGAGATGATAAATAAATCATTTATTTATTTATTATCTCTAAAAAAAAGTTTAAATACTTTTTCCCTCCAACCAAATATAATAAAATATTCCAAATGATCAATTCTGTAATTTGGTTAATAATATTTTATGATTTCCCATTATTGAAGAATAACCTAATATCTTGTTATAAATAGAAGGGTTTTACATTCATTCTTCTCTTTTGATCATTTTCATTGTTGCACTCCATGTTGTAGCTCTGATTATTATCATTGCCACACACCATTTTCTTTTCCATTTGAGTTCTTATTGAATTCAAACATTTTGTTTGTTGGGTTTTACACATTATAAAGGAGAGAGACTGTACAAAAAGTTGAAGACATTGAGGGTAGCCAAGAACCCATCCCATAGAGGGGGACTGGTAACATTATTTGTTCCCTTCATAGGTGTCATTTACTAAAATATATTCTTTATATATATGATTTCCATTGGATTATTGGAGTTACTTGCACCTATTTTCTTATTCCATTTTGTTGTTTAACTAGTTCTGTTGCATAGATCAGAGCTTTGGCAGGTTTTGTTTCTATCATCTGATATAGATCCACGTTATTTAATAGCCATTTTCATTGTTTGGGTTGTTTATCATCCACAGCCTAAAGTGATTTATTTTCAGACACCTTCAAGAAGAATACTACATAACAAATTAGCGACTCCACTACGTTTTTTTAATTCTAATCCAAAAACCTGGGTGACCTTCATTTTTCAGCTTATGGTTTTTCTTTTTCAATCTCTTAATGCTATTTACTAGCATTATAACCCTAGATCAGTCAAATTTCAAACTTCTGCTAGATTTCTGGTTATTTTTGTAGGTCACAGGAACCAGCCACGACAGAGATGACAAATGTTTCCAAGACTTGCTAACTGAGAACTGAGGAGCATAAATCGTACTTTTCTACCCCAAACCTGTGACATGGAGGTCTAAAGCACACTTTTTGGCCCAAAAGGTGCGTTATCCCGCAAAATAGGTTAGTACTTGTGATTTTAGGGTTTCTAGGATTTTTTCTGATTTTTTTCTAGGTTTTACCGAGAGTAGTCTGTTGGGTTGGTTGACCATTGTCTTAGCCCACTTAGGCCTTCATCTACTTTGTTTTACTCATCAAAGTGGAATTTAGCCCCTTAGGGCTTCTAGTACACTTCCAACTTTATAGGAGGAGTTTATCTGAGTAAGAAGTATGACTTTCTGTAGAGCTTTTAGCCATATTTTCTAGATCTATACCTTCCTTTTTAAGATCTTCACAGATAGTTTTTTTCCATCCAAAGTTCCCTCTTGATCCTTGTTTGGTACTTTTCCTTAGGCTTCCACTATTTACCCTAGGCTTCACACCCATCTCCCTATATTTTGCAGTGATTTTCCTCACTAGTTTTTTGTTGTTGTTGCACCACTTTCTAGAAACATAGAGTCATTTGATCCAAGTCACACCGACGCTTAAATCTCTTGGCCCTTTTTGTGTGTTTTCAGTCGATTTTTCCACCAACCAACTCAGTGTTTGTAAGCCCATTTTGGGTGGGGTTTTATAGAGTTGATTTGCGAAGGGCACTTGCTTTACACTCCCAAGCCAAGACTTAACTTAATTAATTTATCTCCCCACATAGATACAAAGACATTTTGTTTATCTCCCTTCACCATTTCTGTGTCACTTGTGTCGTACAACCGTTGCGCCACCAAGGTATTTGTCATGGAGACTATTAGGTCTTGATCCCAAGGTTCCACTTGGTTGTATTACTCCTCCTTGTAAGGTTCTAGCTAATCATCCCTCGAGTACCTATACTGACTCTTCTTCTCATTCATCTAATTCTGAGCCTCCTTAACTTTATACCTCCATCATGTCAAGACCCAATGAAGGTGCAGGAAACCAACCTAGTGTTGGCTCCTGTTCTAGCCCAGTAGTCACATTTAGTGGAACCATTACAGGAACCATTTCGACAGCTCCAATGCTACCTTTCATGGTTGGGTTAAGCCTCCCAGATTTTGTCCAGTTGATTAATGACCCTATACACCATGATGTTGGTTTTCCAACTATTTTGACTAAGCTTCCTTCTGACATTCCCAACTTTGAGGGCAATTTTGGAGAGGACCCCACCAATCACATCCATTCCTTCCTGTTGAGGGCCCCGAAGTCGGGTCAACAACAAGGGGGATACCCACCCGGTCCGGAACCTGGTTGGCGGCTCCTTGCCCGTTTGGAGTAGCGGGTCCGACTGGGGATAACGGGACCAGCTTCCCGATGCATGGGATGTGTATGTGTGTGTGTGTGGAATTTTGGTTAAGTTACTTCTAAGAAACGTTCTAAAGACTACTGTAAATCTATCTTACAAACTTGAGCCTAAATTACTATAATCAAATGAAAACAACACACAGAATTTACATTAACCTGGGATGTTTCTTTTATCATGCGATCTAGAAAGATTTCTAACAACAGCTGGTAATAAAGATCATTCAACTAATATCAGAATATAAATCAATAAAGATAAACCATTCTGCATAAGAAGTTAGACAGAGCGGTTGTGAACAACACATCGCATAATCAAATCATTCGCATATTAAGCATAAATAGACAAATCCACCGTACAGAAGTGCCAAATGATAACTTATATATTCATACATTAACATGCAAACAATATCAGCTGTATATCGCTTTAAGAATACAAGCAGAAATTAATCAAGAGATAAAAGTACCATTAATGACTAATTCTTACCCATAGACTTCAAACAATAACGATCTACCTCTACTTGCTTCTAACGTCTACCAAGAGTACAGAAGTGCAACATCAGTAGCAGACATAAGAATGCAAACATAAATAAATCACGATCCTTCCATTCATCAAAACCTCCTCTGAGGGTGCAGAAGTGCATGTTTTGAGGACAAGTTTTTGACAAATATCTGGACCCCTCTCCAATGCAATGAGAAGGGTTGAAATACTACTATCTAATCCTAATAATAGTATTATTACAAAATTTTAGGATACGGCTCTCAAATGACCGTCCTTTTTCTAATTCAGTAAAACAAAAAGAAAAACAACTTTCTAAATTGAAATTACTTCTTAATCTGGTCCCTGAAATTGCAGTTATCAAGCATGGGCTTGAGAAGAGTCGGTTGGCCGACTTCCGTGCTTAGTTGGGCTGCGAAAACAGCGTCCATAAGAGCTGGCGCTATTTTCTCGGCCGCGTTCATGATGCACCTTACCGTCATGCATTGGCTGTGAGGCTTAACTAAGTAAGTCCAGTAACTTTCCCAGTTTAACCTAGCCAATGCCTGAATTGTCTTCCCGCTTGCCTCTGCTTTCTGCTTCCATTCTGCTTCCAGCTGTAACGCACTTGGTAAGTATCCCGGGGTGGATTCTGAAATCAAATTAGCTCTGTGCAAATTTTCATTTACACAATCGATAAGTATGGTCGCCTGTGTTGCTGCTGACTCTGCTGCCTGCTCCGCCTGTGTTATTTGCTCGTCCCATTTGTTGAAGAGCAAGCCTTTGTGATTTTCATTAATCTTGGGCGCCCCTTCTCTTTTCCCTTCCTCATCATTTTGCCAAGCCACATATTCTGTTACTCTTTTGTTGGCCTGGTCATAGTCATTCCGTAGTTCCACTACTTGGCTGGTGATCTTGTCGCTCAGCTCACAAAAATCCCTCCACTGTGATATTCTACGTACCATGTCCTCCTGTTGCTGTGACAGTTGGTTGTTCAAGCTGATGGACTCTGAAATAAATTCTGTCAGCTTGGGTTCATCCTTGTGCATTTCTTGCACCGTCTGCAGTTGCTTTTCCTTTTCTTCAATATTTCTTTGGTGGCTCAGCTGCATCTGGCGAAAATTTTCTTGTAGTTTTTCAAGCTGCTTGGAAGCTTCAGCGTTTATATTGGCTTGTTGCAACTGTTGTTGCAGCAGTTGTATTTGACTCTCGCGTTCTTTTAGAAGTTGCTGAACTTCAGAGGCCTTGTCGACAACTTAGTGAGGTTTTCAGTTGGATTGCTATTCGGGTCTTTCCACAAGACATCTAGGTGTTCAACATCTTGAGCTAGTGCATCCGCAAGCTTTCTTTTCTTTCTTTGTCTTCTTACAACTGCCCTGTGCTGTGGGCTGTAGAATACGTCTAGTGGAGGGATCTCTTCTATGCTAAGTAGAAGTTCTGAGGATGGAGCGATAGGAAGATGCTCCATCTCTGTGGTGCTACTGACGATGGTTGAGAGGACCTCTTGCGCCACCTGCGTGTTGTCCACAGGTGTTTTCGGGACCTGACCTTCAAGATTAATCAGTTCATTGAAGGTCTCCCATTCTTTATCTAATTCTACTGTAACAAGAGGTGCTTCGGTGACAGGGGGAGGAACTTCTTTTGATGACGAGGCGGCAACTTGCTGCTGAGCCATAGAACTTGACTGAGCTGTGTCCTTGATTGTTTCTTCGTTTCTTTCTTCTTTGTGGACAGACCCTTCAAGATCTGGAGATATTTCTTGCACGGCACTGGAATCAGATTTGGAGGCACTGGAGTGTTCACTGAGCCTGACGCTCGGAGTCGGTTCTCTGGTAGCTATTCGCAGTCCTTCCAATGGAATGCTAGACAGCCTTCTTTCTCTATAAGAGGTGAATTTCCGGAAGTCGTCCGGGGATAGCCTCGATCGTCCTTCTTGCAAAACTTCTTCGAGCGAGTTCTTTCCCTAAAAAAGATCGTCAAACAGATCTTTTTGCCCAGAGAACACACTTATCCTGACGCTAGTTGTAAATTCCTGGGCCACTTTATTTGGGTCGAATGGCCTTGGTGGGAGTTTAAATAGTTTGAGACACGTCACATTCTCCACCTCGCCCAAAGCGTGCCCTACATCGAATAAAGAGAAGACCCCACACGTGACTGGGAATGGAGGCCAAATGGCCTTCTTTTTGTTTTTTAGGTCTTTGGTTAAACCACCTTCAGAACAAGTCTGATAAGCGATTTCTCGGGCCAATAATTTATCTGGGATATATAAGGGTAGGACGTGCGGGGGTACTGTGCTTCCGAAAACTCGGATATAGGTAAACCACTCTTCCCCAAACCATCTTGCGATGGAGGTGATATCAATTTGTGCCTCAGGGGAGCATCTTGGGGGATCTTTACCGTATATTATCCTATGCATGGGTAATATAAGACCATGGCAAATCTGATAAAAATGGGGGGCAAACTGGGAATCCCACAAAATTTTATGATAGACATGAATGGGCAATGGGTCCTGGGTAGTCCATTGCCAACCCATGGTAGGGAACTTGGATACAAGACAGATAGAATCCATTATATAGGCAGACAGATAAAAAGGCGGATAGACTCTTTGGGAGTGGGATCTTTTAGAACGGTAGTGGAGGATCGCCTTATACAGAGTGTCAGAAAGGATTTTGGCCCAATCTACTAACTCAGAGTTAGTTGCAGCATCAATTAGGGGTAACCAGTCGGTTGGAAATTTATTGATATCTGGCTTACCGAATATTCTACATAGCATAGCCGCAGTGAAACAATATGGAGAAGTAAGAGAACCAGTGCTATACATACCGTTCTTATCCTCCTTCAACGGTTCATCTCTTTTCGACCACTCCTTAGTAGTATCTGATAGGTCGGGATTCTCTGCTACGAACTTTGTAACGAACTCTACACTGTAGGTCGTCTGCGGCTCAGGTAAATGATACATGAGCCTTAGGTCTTGAGCTGCAAACGCTGCCACGATCCCATGTCCTTGGGCTCTGAACTGTCTCTGGTGCAACTCCGCATCATCTAGTATCCATTTGATCATGTCTGTGTATGGCAGGATCTTTGGCCTCACTGCAATTCTATGGAGGAAAGAACATGCCAGGTCTTCCAGAGATGCTTCTGATGAACGCGATGCATCTGCGATAGCCGGAGTTGCTTTGATTATTCTCGGATTCTCTTCTTCCAATATCCTATACATGCCTTCCCAAGTTGAGATACCCGCATCCTTATTGCATGCAGTGTCTGTGTAGAGGGGCGCCATCTCTTTGGTCTTTTCCCTTGTCTCTGAGCTCTGAGCTTTGTTCTTTTTTCCCATCTCGCTTAGCGTTTCTATTTGGTTTTGCCTTCGAGCTTTGCTCCTGCAAGTTAAGAGCGAAATGGAAAGATCGATCAGAAAGGTGATGGGAAGGCGTTAAATGCAAGAGATAGATTAGATACGCCACCTTACGTGAAGCAAAATCCGCATTAAGGCACGCGTCTTTATGCCACTTAATAACTGACAACCAATTCATTACTAACATTGAATGCGCATAATTCCCAAGTCAGTTTATGGTAAGTGGATTTTCTTTGGGTGGCGTGCCCAAAAGAGTCGTATCAAGGTGCTTTTATGATTTGCCAACGCATCTTTTCATATCGCGCGATCGCAAAGGGCAGTGACCGCAACATCGCAGATCGACACATCGCAGATCGCAACAATTCAATGTTCGCCAACGTACCTTGCCTGGTTTCTGCGATATGCGATCGTGTGATCGCAACATCGCAGATCGGCGGGTTTATAAGTTTTTCTTTATGGAGGCTAGTGCATTGCGATGTGATGTTGTTTTCTAGAGAGGAACGAAGGTGTTTTTATCTTTTTAGAGATGCACTTTTAGAGATTTGCTTTTATGGACATAGGTTTTAGGCTTAAATCGTCTAAGGACCTTTTTCTACGTTTTATGCTTGTAATTTCAAAAAGAAATCTTTTGTTTTTTTTTATAGATTAACTAAGGGTCCCCCATTCAATCTATCATCATGGCTGATATTAGGCTGAATAAGGGGGGGGGGGTTGTTGCTGGCCACAACAATTGGCGATTCACTTGGGAGAACCAGTTATCTCTGCTCTTTTTCTATTGATGTCTTCGGACTTTTCTTAAAAAAAAAAAATTCTCAGGGAATTCGAACTTTATTATAAAAAGATAAGAACAAACAATACTTCAAAGCATCAATGATGTTTTGTTTTATCCCCATCTTATTTCAATTACTTGCATTCCCAGGTTGTTTTCCGAGTTTAGATCAGTTACTACTTCGTCTTATAAGACATAAAAATAAAGAGTTCTCTTATGTATCAACCCCTTTTTAAAGAATGCCCTTTAGTCGCAGGTAGAGCCACTGCTGCCAGCAGGTGTCCATAGCCTCGACAGGGTTACCTATTATCCAGGAATGATCCTTTGTCCTGCTTTGGTTTTTTTAACAACTTTTTTCAAAAGAAATATACCTTTCTTGATGATGTTTCCTTTTTTATTCTCTAAAGAACAATGTCTTGGTTTGGTGGCCAACTTATGACACAGTCATTCACTGGATTTATACTTTCGCTGAACAAGCTGGCTCGTGATGAGACCCCTTGCCTTTTGATCGCAACAATCTTGAGTTGTTGCCCTGTTTTGGTAGACAGTTTTGGCAAAGTCAGCGAGTTATAATATCTGTGATCATGATAAGTCGGCTCGTGATGAGACCTCTTATTCTTTGAGATATAGCATCTTTCTAGGTCATTTCTTTGAACGTTGCGTTTTCCTTTAGCAGGGAGGAAGTCAAATTCTCTTTCCTTAAGAAAGTTCTGGACGACAATGATAGGGTTGCTTTTGATAATGGCTGTTCTTTACAGAGAATCTTTATTCTAATATTGATACCTTTCATTGTGCTGATCTAAAAACGAATTCCTTACTGAGATAACTTTCTTTGAGAATTTTCTGGGTTTAAAATTTAACATCATCTCTGGGTTAAAGATCTATTGATAATAAAGGCCAGACTCTCCCAGGATTAGCCGTTCATAAGAGCCGAAATTCCAAAATCTTTAACAGAGACAAGGTTTCTTTGGCAACCGTCAAATACTGTTTTAGCCAGAACAAACTTTTATTTTGGATAGGCAATTGTTATCTAGGGTCATGTAGAGAATACGACTGACCTTGCCTATCTTTATTTGAAGCAAGCTAATATCCTATCTAAATTACCACTACTCCTACTCTAATTATGTACAGGAAATAGCTAAGAAAAATGGTATTTCCAGTGGAACCAACGATTCATTATTATTCCTAGCCGCATAGATTGCCTAAGTATAAAAAAAATGAATCGAATTCCCCATGGGTATGACTTGTTGTTTAGGGGATAAGGAATCATGAATCCAGTTGGAATCTTGTTTGATTTTATTTTCCTGTGATAGGTTTCTTCCAACTGAATACCTATCGGATCACAGAAATTGGGATGAATTTCTTTTGTGAATGGGCGATCTTTCGATGGAAAGGACAGCAGGCCAATCCGTGAGATATGTTCTTCGATTTTGGTGGCTTGTGACCCGTCGATTGTTAATTCTGAGTTTTTAGCGATCTCGTTTGAAATGAAATTTTTTATACATAAACCGCCAAAATCTAATCTATCAAAATTTTGGAGTTTTAAAAAGAAATTCGATTTTGTACACGAAGAACATAAGTGAGAAAGAAAAGATTGGGTAGCTGTATATACAGTGGGGTCGCACGTCTGGGAGTTATCTGTAACTTTCTGCTTTTCACAAGAACTGGCCGGTTTCTGTGAATCAGGATTTGAATGATGATTGTGATCAGGGATGGAGATCTCCTCTGGATATGAATCGTAGATAGGAGCATCGTCGTGGATAGTAAAATCATCCAAATGGGATTTTGTTTTGAGATGAGGGTTAGATGGGATTGCTTCTGATTTGAGATGTTTCTTATGATCTGACCCTAATTGGATTACTCGTGATAATTTGACACTATCACAGTTATCAAAGCAATTATCTCGAAAGACTTTACTATTTTCCCTATGATCCTCTTTTTCATTGTGTGTTTTTAGACAAGGCAGATGAGGTAGCTCTTGTTCGATATAAGTCGTAGGCTTTGATATGATGGTCTCTTTACTTTGAAAATCCAGCGACGTCTTGTTTGAATAACCCTCTGATGGAATAGACTTGACATTATGAGGGAGAAGAACGTTGTCACTGAAAACATCAGGGTAAAGAGAAAAGTGTGGTTCCGGAGCAATGTATTTAAAAACATTAAATAAATCTCGTTCATCAGATTCACAATAAGTATCAGGCCTTAGATCATACCTTCTTTTGTCGATATCTTTCGAAAGAGAAAGAGTGGATGGATCTAACCTTGGCATCAGCATATGTTGATTTGAAAAAATACTGTTTGACTTTGTTTCAAAGTCGTCTTCTGGTGTCAGGGCGCTTTCCTCTCCAGTACTTTCGCCTTCGCCTTTTGGTGTCAGAGCATGCAGAACTCCTAGGCTAAATTCTGTTTGGTCAGGTACGGGGGGTAGGGAAACCTCATCATAATCCGAGGATTCTTCATCTGTGAGCTCATCCTCAAGATCATATTGTAGGCATTTAAGATGAAATCGTATATTGAAATCCCTCACGGGTTCATCTTGTTTTCGCAGATAGTCGATTTCATCATACACCTGGTCGTATTCATAGCAATCAAATTCGAAGACGAAAGCTTTAACGAGTTGGTCCCAGCTGTGGACTGATGCAGCTGGGAGGTTCCTGCACCATCTCCTAGCTTCTGCTGTGAACGTGAGAGTAAAAATCCTGCACAGAACGCCTTCGTCAATTTTCTGAATATCAGCACTAGAGACTTTATGAATGAACTGTAAGGCGTGATGAAATGCAGAAGAATTATTCTCACCATTAAATTTTACCTGAGATAATAGTCTTACCACGTCCGGTGGATTGTTGGAAGATGTGGGGACCTGGATGCAACTCCAAATGGGAATTCTGTGAGTAGACATCCTTTTCCAGGACTTCTAGTTTTAAACATATCCCAACAGACAATATGCTCAGGCCCTCCTTCTAGCGCCAGAAATGTTGAGGGCCCCGAAGTCGGGTCAACAACAAGGGGGATACCCACCCGGTCCGGAACCTGGTTGGCGGCTCCTTGCCCGTTTGGAGTAGCGGGTCCGACTGGGGATAACGGGACCAGCTTCCCGATGCATGGGATGTGTATGTGTGTGTGTGTGGAATTTTGGTTAAGTTACTTCTAAGAAATGTTCTAAAGACTACTGTAAATCTATCTTACAAACTTGAGCCTAAATTACTATAATCAAATGAAAACAACACACAGAATTTACATTAACCCGGGATGTTTCTTTTATCATGCGATCTAGAAAGATTTCTAACAGCAGCTGGTAATAAAGATCATTCAACTGATATCAGAATATAAATCAATAAAGATAAACCATTCTACATAAGAAGTTAGACAGAGCGGTTGTGAACAACACATCGCATAATCATATCATTCGCATATTAAGCATAAAATAGACAAATCCACCGTACAGAAGTGCCAAATGATAACTTATATATTCATACATTAACATGCAAACAATATCAGCTGTATATCGCTTTAAGAATACAAGCAGAAATTAATCAAGAGATAAAAGTACCATTAATGACTAATTCTTACCCATAGACTTCAAACAATAACGATCTACCTCTACTTGCTTCTAACGTCTACCAAGAGTACAGAAGTGCAACATCAGTAGCAGACATAAGAATGCAAACATAAATAAATCACGATCCTTCCATTCATCAAAACCTCCTCTGAGGGTGCAGAAGTGCATGTTCTGAGGACAAGTTTTTGACAAATATCTGGACCCCTCTCCAATGCAATGAGAAGGGTTGAAATATTACTATCTAATCCTAATAATAGTATTATTACAAAATTTTAGGATACGGCTCTCAAATGACCGTCCTTTTTCTAATTCAGTAAAACAAAAAGAAAAACAACTTTCTAAATTGAAATTACTTCTTAATCTGGTCCCTGAAATTGCAGTTATCAAGCATGGGCTTGAGAAGAGTTGGTTGGCCGACTTCCGTGCTTAGTTGGGCTGCGAAAACAACGTCCATAAGAGCTGGCGCTATTTTCTCGGCCGCGTTCATGATGCACCTTACCGTCATGCATTGGCTGTGAGGCTTAACTAAGTAAGTCCAGTAACTTTCCCAGTTTAACCTAGCCAATGCCTGAATTGTCTTCCCGCTTGCCTCTGCTTTCTGCTTCCATTCTGCTTCCAGCTGTAACGCACTTGGTAAGTATCCCGGGGTGGATTCTGAAATCAAATTAGCTCTGTGCAAATTTTCATTTACACAATCGATAAGTATGGTCGCCTGTGTTGCTGCTGACTCTGCTGCCTGCTCCGCCTGTGTTATTTGCTCGTCCCATTTGTTGAAGAGCAAGTCTTTGTGATTTTCATTAATCTTGGGTGCCCCTGCTCTTTTCCCTTCCTCGTCATTTTGCCAAGCCAGATATTCTGTTACTCTTTTGTTGGCCTGGTCATAGTCATTCCGTAGTTCCACTACTTGGCTGGTGATCTTGTCGCTCAGCTCACAAAAATCCCTCCACTGTGATATTCTACGTACCATGTCCTCCTGTTGCTGTGACAGTTGGTTGTTCAAGCTGATGGACTCTGAAATAAATTCTGTCAGCTTGGGTTCATCCTTGTGCATTTCTTGCACCGTCTGCAGTTGCTTTTCCTTTTCTTCAATATTTCTTTGGTGGCTCAGCTGCATCTAGCGAAAATTTTCTTGTAGTTTTTCAAGCTGCTTGGAAGCTTTAGCGTTTATATTGGCTTGTTGCAACTGTTGTTGCAGCAGTTGTATTTGACTCTCGCGTTCTTTTAGAAGTTGCTGAACTTCAGAGGCCTTGTCGATGGTCGCAGAAGCATATGCTCCTGCAATCTGAGACAACTTAGTGAGGTTTTCAGTTGGATTGCTATTCGGGTCTTTCCACAAGACATCTAGGTGTTCAGCATCTTGAGCTAGTGCATCTGCAAGCTTTCTTTTCTTTCTTTGTGTTCTTACAACTGCCCTGTGCTGTGTGCTGTAGAATACGTCTAGTGGAGGGATCTCTTCTATGCTAAGTAGAAACTCTGAGGATGGAGCGATAGGAAGATGCTCCATCTCTGTGGTGCTACTGACGATGGTTGAGAGGACCTCTTGCGCCACCTGCGTGTTGTCCACAGGTGTTTTCGGGACCTGACCTTCAAGACTAATCAGTTCATTGAAGGTCTCCCATTCTTTATCTAATTCTACTATAACAAGAGGTGCTTCGGTGACGGGGGGAGGAACTTCTTTTGATGACGAGGCGGCAACTTGCTGCTGAGCCATAGAACTTGACTGAGCTGTGTCCTTGATTGTTTCTTCATTTCTTTCTTCTTTGTGGACAGACCCTTCAAGATCTGGAGATATTTCTTGCACGACACTGGAATCAGATTTGGAGGCACCAGAGTGTTCACTGAGCCTGACGCTCGGAGTCGGTTCTCTGGTAGCTATTCGTAGTCCTTCCAGTGGAATGCTAGACAACCTTCTTTCTCTATAAGAGGTGAATTTCCGGAAGTCGTCCGGGGATAGCCTCGATCGTGCTTCCTTCAAAACTTCTTCGAGCGAGTTCTTTCCCTGAAAAAGATCGTCAAACAGATCTTTTTTCCCAGAGAACACACTTATCCTGACGCTAGTTGTAAATTCCTGGGCCACTTTATTTGGGTCGAATGGCCTTGGTGGGAGTTTAAATAGTTTGAGACACGTCACATTCTCCACCTTGCCCAAAGCGTGCCCTACATCGAATAAAGAGAAGACCCCACATGTGACTGGGAATGGAGGCCAAATGGCCTTCTTTTTGTTTTTTAGGTCTTTGGTTAAACCACCTTCAGAGCAAGTCTGATAAGCGATTTCTCGGGCCAATAATTTATCTGGGGGTACTGTGCTTCCGAAAACTCGGATATAGGTAAACCACTCTTCCCCAAACCATCTTGTGATGGAGGTGATATCAATTTGTGCCTCAGGGGAGCATCTTGGGGGATCTTTACCGTATATTATCCTATGCATGGGTAATATAAGACCATGGCAAATCTGATAAAAATGGGGGGCAAACTGGGAATCCCACAGAATTTTATGATAGACATGAATGGGCAATGGGTCCTGGGTAGTCCATTGCCAACCCATGGTAGGGAACTTGGATACAAGACAGATAGAATCCATTATATAGGCAGACAGATAAAAAGGCGGATAGACTCTTTGGGAGTGGGATCTTTTAGAACGGTAGTGGAGGATCGCCTTATACAGAGTGTCAGAAAGGATTTTGGCCCAATCTACTAACTCAGAGTTAGTTGCAGCATCAATTAGGGGTAACCAGTCGGTTGGAAATTTATTGATATCTGGCTTACCGAATATTCTACATAGCATAGCCACAGCGAAACAATATGGAGAAGTAAGAGAACCAGTGCTATACATACCGTTCTTATCCTTCTTCAACGGTTCATCTCTTTTCGACCACTCCTTAGTAGTATCTGATAGGTCGGGATTCTCTGCTACGAACTTTGTAACGAACTCTGCACTGTAGGTCGTCTGCGGCTCAGGTAAATGATACATGAGCCTTAGGTCTTGAGCTGCAAACGCTGCCACGATCCCATGTCCTTGGGCTCTGAACTGTCTCTGGTGCAACTCCGCATCATCTAGTATCCATTTGATCATATCTGTGTATGGCAGGATCTTTGGCCTCGCTGCAATTCTATGGAGGAAAGAACATGCCAGGTCTTCCAGAGATGCTTCTGATGAACGCGATGCATCTGCGACAGCCGGAGTTGCTTTGATTATTCTCGGATTCTCTTCCTCCAATATCCTATACATGCCTTCCCAAGTTGAGATACCCGCATCCTTATTGCATGCAGTGTCTGTGTAGAGGGGCGCCATCTCTTTGGTCTTTTCCCTTGTCTCTGAGCTCTGAGCTTTGTTCTTTTTTCCCATGTCGCTTAGCGTTTCTATTTGGTTTTGCCTTCGAGCTTTGTTCCTGCAAGTTAAGAGCGAAATGGAAATATCGATCAGAAGGGTGATGGGAAGGCGTTAAATGCAAGAGATAGATTAGATATGCCACCTTATGTGAAGCAAAATCCGCATTAAGGCACGCGTCTTTATGCCACTTAATAACTGACAACCAATTCATTACTAACATTGAATGCGCATAATTCCCAAGTCAGTTTATGGTAAGTGGATTTTCTTTGGGTGGCATGCCCGAAAGAGTCGTATCAATGTGCTTTTATGATTTGCCAACGCATCTTTTCATATCGCGCGATCGTAAACGGCAGTGATCGCAACATCGCAGATCGGCACATCGTAGATCGTAACAATTCAATGTTCGCCAACGTACCTTGCCTGGTTTCTGCGATATGCGATCGTGCGATCGCAACATCGCAGATCGGCGGGTTTATAAGTTTTTCTTTATGGAGGCTAGTGCATTGCGATGTGATGTTGTTTTCTAGAGAGGAACGAAGGTGTTTTTATCTTTTTAGAGATGCACTTTTAGAGATTTGCTTTTATGGACATAGGTTTTAGGCTTAAATCATCTAAGGACCTTTTTCTACGTTTTATGCTTGTAATTTCAAAAAGAAATCTTTTGTTTTTTTTCTTAGATTAACTAAGGGTCCCCCATTCAATCTATCATCATGGCTGATATTAGGCTGAATAAGGGGGGGGGTTGTTGCTGGCCACAACACTTCCATATGTGGTATTCCTCCAATTCCATCACCGATGATCCCATTCATCTTCATCTATTCCAATTCACGCTCACTGAATATGCTGCAAAGTGGTATGTTGACTAACCCGCCGCTTCTCATTCCACTTTCGCAATGCTTGATAAAGTGTTCCTTTCATATTTTCAATTACCTCTCTGATGAGACACCAGAATAGAGTGCTTTACTACATTTCTATAGTCCTCTGCTACTCATCTTTCTAATCATGTTCAGGAATAGCGTAGAAGGAGGAGCATGTGTCATGCTATGGCTTTCAAAGACTGTGTCTACCTTGCTTGGTTTCTTAGGACTCTTTTATCTCCTATTTCCAAAGATGTCGCGTCTCACTTTCCTCAGATAGTGGAAGAGTCTCTCTAGACTACTCTGAGATACGACTTTATTTATCCTCAATTCAGTTATGTCTATACCATTATGCTAGACCTCCCTCGTCCTGGATGTACCAATGCACTAGGGGCATCTCACGCCATCGATGGTATCGTTGGAGATATTGCACATCCTTCTCCATATACTAAGCAAGGTTATGGCCATCGGTAGGGGGGCACTAGTTACTCCAATGCTTATCTCCCTCCTCCCAGCAATGTGTATTCAGGATAAAGAAAATATTATGGATTCACCCAACCACATCAGCAAATGTCAAGGCCAGCTAGTACTCAACCTGTCTACCAAACCATTCCCCCTCACCATCTTACACCTAGGCACTATCAAGCATTGTAACCCATTAGGAATTAGCTACATAGCCTCCCATGCATCGTCAGCCCCAGCAGCCACCGCCCCCTTAAGGTCAATTTTATGCACAGTAGAGTGTGACCAATCCCCAAAATTTGAAGAAAAAGAATAAGGGGAAGGTAACAAGGGTAACCATGGTAATGAACCTCAAGGGAACCAACCTAACGTGAACAACTAGCAACAGGGCAACCAACCCAAGAAAAACAAGGCTATTCGTATGAAAAAGCCTTATGCACATTGTGGTGTGCATGGCCATTAACTCGTGAGTGTCCCCTCTTACCCTAGATGTGCCAAAAGTGGGAAGCCCAAGCAGCTTTAGAGGTCAACCACCCATGCAGCAGCCACCTCAGAATCCTGCACCATCTGAACCAACCATGCTCACAAATCCTTTACCTCAACAAGGATTTGTTGTTTCTAAACCTCAACAAGGCCAAGTAGCCCACCCTCCACAACCTTCTGGTCTTGGTGACTACTAGATCTTCATGATGAACTCTAACGAGGTCAATACCTCCAATGTCAACTTGCAAACTCGGTCGTGTCAATACACAAGCCATCATCTTCGTCTGCAACTGAGACTAATACAAAGCATCTATTGAGCCTCTTACGACACCAAATGGTTTGTTACAGATCCCTCAACCTAAAGTTGAGTCAATTCCTAAGATCCCCAAGGGACCATTACTCCATAACGTGGCTTCTAAGCAAGTTGCACATACATACAGTATAGTAGACAACTTGGCACAATCACCTACTACCATGTTGATGCTGGAGGTTGTCTAGTCATGTTGATCTCAAAAGAAAGCTCTAATAACTACTTTGGTTGCATTAGATCCTTTAGATGATTGTTTGATTGTATTTCCTATTTATATCAAAACATCCTCCATTACCTCCATCCATTTCTTTCCAGATACTAGTCTAAGTCTATAATGCCATCATCTCCCAATGATTATTAACGAAGGTGCATCCACCTATGTGATGTCTTCTTCCATTTGGAAGCAACTCAAATCACCTGAACTATCCCCATCCACCATCACTTTGCATGCTTGGGACGGTAACTCCTCCCAACCTCTTGAGATGTATCGCAATTGTCTAGTGACTCTTACAACAAAGAATATTCATGTAGACATTGAAGTTATCAATGCCCCTCTAGATTACTAAATTCTGTTGGGTTTTAGTTACACTTACGCCATGTCAACTGTCACATCTATGGTTTTCTACAAGATGTGATTTCCTCGTGAAGGGAATATCGTCACTATCGATCAATTGACATATTTTGGGTCATCATCTTTAACCTCCACTAAGTCCATTATCTAATCAATGTTAGAAAACCAGTCCTCCACCCCTCTCATCAGTGTTTCACCTAGAGCTTACAAAGATTCCACCTTGTTGGGTTATTTCCCTGGTCCTCTTGCTCCCATCTCTGAGACTATCTCTTTGAGTTTTTGCATGTTACAAGCATCACAGGCTACTCAAAAGTAATCCAGTACCTATGCTCAGCAACCAACTCCTCAGCACCAAGTTGTTACCATCTCAGTCGAGCCATCTGGATCCAGCCCCTGAGGACCTCCTCCCTTTGTGGGTGCTTCCCCTTTGTTTCCACTAGGAACTATTCCTATAGGTCTTAACCATCTAGGAGTTGTTCCACCAAGACATTGCCCTACAGGACATATACCTTTTTTCTTTCCTCCTCCTAGAATATTTTTTGTCCCTATCATGCCTCCATTGACTCTCCCTAATATGACTTTGGGGATCCCATTCTCGTACATTGATGCCCTATCAAATGCTTCTCCTAGTCATCTCAGACCATATCATGCTTTTACCCTGGTTCAACTGGTCCCTATGACCACTATCACTTCTTTAGTTCCACCACAGCCTCAACAGGAACCCACTCCTATTGTGAAATCATGCTAACAGTGGGGAAAAGCCAAGAGGAAATAACCTAAGGACAAGGATCCCCAAGCTCCTCCAGCCTTAAAAGCTCCAAAGCTGACACCTCCGTGCACTTTGTGTGAGGTTGTTGGGCATGCCACCAATAACTTTCCTAAACTTCCTCGTCTTGAACCTTTAGTTCATGAAACATTTCATGAGTGTAATATCCCTGAGGTCTAAGTTACCTTACCAAATTCAGCCAAAATACTTAAAACGTTGCACAAAAATCACCCTTGTGCCTTGTGCAATCATTATGATCATTATTCCCATTGTTTCCCTCATCTCGACGAATTTCATGATTTCCTCCAAGTGGTTCATGACTTCGAGTTCACTCATAGTGGATCATCTACTACTTTACCTGTGGATTTTGGTACCACTAGTACACTAGAACAGAGGGACTCTAGCCCCACCATCCTAATCACTCCCCTTGATGTTGAGATGACCTAATCCACAGTCCATATCCTTTACCTATCATCATCCTTGAGTTCCTCGTAGGAAAACCTTTCTGAGGTTTCTGCACATGCTCCTATCGAACCTCCTCCGTCAAAAACCCAGGTCTCAACATCGATAGAGTTTCCATCTACTAGCTCATTATCCACTAGTTCAAATGAAGCATATGTGAGCCTTCTTTCTTAGGATGATGCACCAAGTACCGCCGTTTCATCATCTAGTCAATCTTCCTCTCATTTGCCCATCTTCCATTCTGATGAAGACATCATGGAAGCTATGTCTACCCCTGATTTCCCTTGGGATGATATGCACTATCGTGCATACTTCCTTCCATATTTTTTAACCCAAAGGTTTTCCCCCCATCTTACTCATGATGATTGACGACGTATCTGATACCAAGCCCCTCAGTATCTTCTCAACAGTGATAACCTTTATCGTCATGATGTTGATTGTATCCTTCATCATTGTCTCACTCATCATCATGGATAGTACCTTACATCATTCGTAAGGACTTGGGTAAGGGGGCATATCTCTTAGAGGATTTCAAAGGCCAACTTCTTCCTAATCCTCACAATGCACTCTACCTCAAGAAATTTTACCCATAGCATATCCCATTGATTTGCATGTATTTATTTTTGGCATTCATTTAGGTAGGTTACATCATCTCATTTGTTTTCTTTTGCACCTTTTAGATGGATCCATTATCCACACCGTATATCTGTTATGCCGAAAGCACGAGTCACTTCTCTAGGAATCTAGCCTCGGTAGCATGGGGCATTTTCACCCCCTTGCATATGTTTGTTCATTCTAAGGGTGTGTGCATTCGATCTACCACCAATAATCAGGAAAAATATGATGCAATGGTAGGTTTGTTAGTCTATGCCCTTGCTCATTGCATCCTTCATCTTCATGTTCATTTAGATTCATTGTTGCTTGTCATGCAATTGAATGGTGTGTATCATGTGCATAACAAAGTCCTATTTAGAAAATATCTACAAGTTAAGTTATTGGTATGTGAATTTGAAACCATCACTTTCAATCTTGTTCCTATAGCCCAAAATAACAATGTATATGCCATTACAAATAACATTCTAGATTGGCATTTATCACATGTATACCACAAAAGACAACCATAAACAAAACACATAGTGAACCATCATCTTCATATACAAGATGCATAACCATATTATGTATCACATAAAATAAATAAATGTTTTTGGAGTCCACCACTCTAAATAGATCTGGTATGCCTATAACATACTAGGTGCCACATAGTCCCCATGTTTGACTTAGTGGGTGAGGATGATTGTAGACCTCCTCTAGTAATTCATTCTCGTTTTCCTATTCCCTTAATTATTCACTAGGAACAATCATTCCAAGAAGGATTAAGGCCGTCTGTAGATGAGTAAGGTCACCTACCTGAAAGTCACAGATCTTGATTTTTATGGTTGGTTTTTGCACTATGATCTCCACAAGATTTAGGTCCTTTTCCTCCTCTCCCAATTCACCAAAGCTTAGTGTGCAAATGAACTAAATTGGAGGGAGAACACCCTTTTATAGGAAAACCCCCATTTTTTTGTCCACACCATAGCTCAGTTTGACAAACCATCAGCATCATTGGAAATCTCTCATCGAGCACTATAATGGGTCTCTCTTTGTTTTTGATGATTTGACACTCACCCAACAACCATTTTTCCAAGAAGGGTCACTTTGTCGCCTCTCAAAATCAAATTTATTCATATACAATGCTTGTACTTTGAGGACCACCTTCCCTTGGTTCTTGTCATCTCACGTGTCAATTTTCTTCATGATCAACCATCATTTGTTGATGTTTTCATGGTCCCCACCAAGCCTATTCTGTGCGGCAGCATCATCGAGTGACCCTTATTCAGAGCATCCATGATGAGTCACCTTTGCATCCATGGAGTCTGTTTTGCATCCCTTTGTATCATGTCATATTATTCCATCCATCGTTGCATAACATTCATCCCATGTTGCCCATTTTGGCCTCTAGTCATATTGTCCACCATCCCCTCTGGAGTCTAGTCAGTCGCTGCCAGGTCAATCATGCACTTTATGCTCTGACAAGGGAAGTCATATGTTTGTCCCTTATTCCCATTTTCTCCATTTTCCCTGTTGTCATTCCATCAATCAAATTACTATTTTCCCTCGTGCCTTAGTTGAGGATCCTCCTTGCCTCACCTATGGCGGGCCCTATTCTATTGACATCAACACATGTATTCCACAAGAACGGCCTAGAGGGCAATGTATCTTGGTTCCAGCATCCACTCTTGTTCAGTGCCTCAGATCAAGCAAAGAGAATCATTATTGCCCTTTGACTTGGTTGTTTCATGCTCCTTATTCATACACATGATGGTCTAGTGATGTAGTAGATTGTACTAGTGATTCCCGGGCGTGTGTGAGATGTTTCAAACCTCATGAGGGGGTGGGCCTTCAAGTAGCTCTCCACATGCCTGGATACCTTCATATTAGGCTACAACCTCAAATGGAGTTTCACATATTTGATGGGTTTGGTTCGTGCCACTTGTAGCGCTGATGAGATGCATGTCTCCTTCAGATGATCCATTCACTCTTACAGAGCCCTTTCCAATTCAGTAGGGCTTTTGTGGTTGTTATACCCTCCCTCCCACTAATTTTTTTAGGGAAGGGCCATTATATCTCATGTACTCAAATTTTATTGTATTTAGTCTTGGCTCATGTTTTTCCATGCGCATTATTTATATGCGACACATTGTATTATTTTATGGCTCATTTATGCCAGCATGTCATGTATCATTCAGCATGTACTTCATTTCTTAGCTTCATTTTCTTAGGCACCTTATTATTTTTGTACTAAGTTATCTCGATGGGTATAGGTATGCCTCCCCTACCTCACTGAGATTGGTACCACAACATGAAAGGAGACTTACATTGGTCTCACCCACTCTGTCACTTTAGCTCCATAGGTCTCTCTCTCTCTCTCTCTCTCTCTCTCTCTCTCTCTCTCTCTCTCTCTGACTCCACTTCGTTGTCTAGTGATTGTGTCCTGACAATGTACTTCACTCATACATCTTGCTCCTAATTCTCGTACATTGGGGGGCAATCTGCTATCACCAAAAATTCACATCTAGCCATAATTTACTAGATGGATCGAAGTGCACCATCTAGGTCCAATTTTACCATAGTAAAATTGCTATGATTGCGAGAAATTACTTAATAAACCACATTTGTTAAGCCATTTATAATTAAACCCATGAAGAATAATTAAATAAATCATTATTTATTTAATTATATTCTAGGAATAATTAATGAAACCATTGTTTAACTAATATTCCTTGTCATATTTGGCCCAACTATGAGAAATAAATAGATAAATCATTAATTATCTTATTTTTCTCTGGGAATAATTAATTAATCACTAATTAGTAATTATTCCTTGTCAAATTTGACTAAATCCCTTAGGAATACTTAAATAAATCATTATCTATTTATTATTCCTTAACCATATTTCTTGAGATGATAAATAAATCATTTATTTATTTATTATTTCTAAATAAAAGTTTAAATACTTTTTCCCTCCTACCAAATATAATAAAATATTCCAACTGGTTAATTCTAGAATTTGGTTAATAACATTTTATTATTTCCCATTATTCAAGAATAACCTAATATATTGTTATAAATAGAAGGGGTTTACATTCATTCTTCACTTTTGATCATTTTCATTGTTGCACTCACTGTTGTAGCTCTTATTATTATCATTGTCACACAACATTTTCTTTTCCATTTGAGTTCTCATTGAACTTGAACATTTTGTTTGCTGGGTTTTACACATTATAGAGGAGTCTACAAAAAGCCGAAGACATTTAGGATAGCCAAGAACCCATCCCATAGAGGGGGAGTGGTATCATTATTTTTTTCCTTCATAGGTGCCATCTAATAAAATATATTCTTTATATATCTGGTTTCCATTGGATTATTAGAGTTACTTGCGCTTATTTTCTTATTCCAATTTCTTGTTTTACTAGTTCTGTTGCATAGATCATGGCTTTGGAAGGTTTTGTTTCTATCATCTGTTGCAGATCCACACTGTTTAGTAGCCATTTTTATTGTTTGGGTTGTTTGTCATCCACAACCTAAAGTGATTTCTAAACTTATTTACCAATAACACCAGTATCAACATTTTTGTAACTCATAAAGGAAAACACCAAAGTGAAGACCAAAGGTGAGAATATACAACCAATTTCTAAATCTTGTCACCCTAAAGAATCAGCTTAAAAATTTATAAACCCAAGGAAAAATGACTTTAGTTCTCTGTTCCCCGGTAATGGCACCAAATGATGTTGTACCTTATGAGACAATTCCTGGTTGTGGGGGAACAAGTGCCCTAAACATTTTGAGATTGGATCAAAAGATTAAAATTAATCGCTGGAAGTGCATGTTATGAAGGCTTGTAACCAAACTTTTAGTTTTGAAACCATAGCCTTCCAAAGAAGAACGGTTAGAGAGACTATGAGAGTTGCAGGGTGGAGGTGTAAAGAAGAAAATGGAAGAGACAGAGTGTTGGCAGAGGAAATTAAGAATTTATGCTTTAACTCTGTAGAAAGAAAATGTAATACTGAGATATAATGAAATTCCTAGATGTGCAACACTTCATTAAGGGCTTCAAGACTAATTTTATTCAGTACAACTAAGTAAATTCATCAAACTAAACCAAAACACCAGCTGCATATTACACTATCCGATAGACGAAAATACAAAAATTTGAATGCTAGAACTCACGAGAAAATAAATCACTGCAACCTCCCAATGCTTGAATAAAACTGCCATATATTATTCAGGTTTCAAAAAGATTTGGGTTTAAAGTACTCAGTCATGCAGACTGAACTTCGAATGTTTCAAAATCTTATTCCTGGGTTTTTACTTCTTCCCCCCAACCTAACTATTTCAATCAATTTTTAAAGCTAATTTTTGCCACTGTTACAAATTATTCATTTTGTTTTTCTTTTATTGTAAAATATTTTAGAAATAAGAAAAAACTTTTAAATATTACAACAGCTATATATATATATATATATATATATATATATATATATATATATATATATATATATATATATTAGCAAAATAAAATCCCACCCCCTTTCAATACATTTTGGATCTCAACTAATTATTATTGGGCTAGGAATGATAGACACAGGCCCCAAACTTTGCTTAAAGATAGAAAAATTTGATTTGGAGGAAATTTTACTCTCATTGTAGTTGGAGTGTGGGTCCCAGGTCATAATTTCCGCATGCACATTAACACAACACATGTTTCCCCTTAAAAAACATAAACCACTCCATGAGAGAACTTGAGTGGTTTTTGGAATATAGACAGAGTGGTGCCGTAACAATCCTCAATCGTTGATGACTTCTTGGGTAGCTTTGATAAATCCACTTATGAGAGATTTCTTTTTCATAAAGTACATGTGATTTGTGCCACTAGAGTACCGTTGAATCTAGGCATAATAAGATATGGACCATCGATTGTTGGGATGAAATTTTATCTAGTAATTTCTTTGCCACTGATAAAAAATAATTTATATTCATCACAACAATGCTGCAGTACTGCTCCACCCGTATATTTACTAGGTCTACAGGAACCGAACACTAAATTGGCACTTGACAAAGGGTCTGATTTTCACTCAGACTTCTTTCCTTCCACTTATTATGTCACTTCCCTTACCCCTTTCCTTCTAGTACCAATTCCTGTATTCCTCTTAAGAGAAAAGGAAACTCTTTCAATGAATTTTACTCAAACAGAGAAAATAAAATTCAGACAACTTTTTGTGTATTTTTCAAATTATTTGTAGGGGATGACATACAAATTATTTTTTTAGAATAATGGAGATATTAGACAAAGACTAGATTCCCTTAATACTTTCTGTGTTGCACGTTGTTTCACCACCAAAATCTTTTGCACTGCTTAACTTATGAGAAAAACTCATCAGGCTTCACACCATTTCTAATACAAGAAAACTCTTTAACTATCAATGACATATAACTTGTTCTTTGCATCTCCAAAATGTTTCCCAAACATTTTTTTGATGGAATCCCTCAAATAGGAAGCTTCAACAAGTTTGAACCACTTTTTTCCAAATAATTGCAAATCAGATATGTGGCTTGGTGGAGCATCCTTGATGAAGTGATCCATGAAGGAGAGAACAAATAAACCACAATCATAATCATTTTCCTATTGGGGTACCTTGATTTATTTTAGTTTCGATATTTGTAATCCATCTCTTTTGTACACTTTCTTCAATGGGAATATAAGGAGGTAACCCTTCCTGATTTGAATTCTCCCATTCAGCCTTGAAAAAGCTATGAATATTCTAAAATATAGTGTTACCGGTATGAAGACCCAGTGAATCCAAGTGAAGAATAATTGGGCCAATTTTATCCTCTGTTGCAGGGATACAAACCAATTCCAAACTCCAGTGCAAAAAATAATATATAGGTACAAAGGTACAAGACTTCTCAAAGATATTCACTCCTTTCAACCACCTCCTAAGTTTTTCAAAAGAAACACCATCCTATTGTCTTCTATGGTTTTGTAACGCTTCATATAGTTTATTGTAAAAGTACGTATGGAAGAAATGGTAGTTAGTCCATTGCTTTGACATTATTATTGATTCAGGGATTTGAAGGTACCAAATTTAGAAATTCATGATTAGTGAAGACAAATATGAAAAAGGAGCTAGGAATTCGATATTGAAATAGCAAATTTCAACAGATTCTGGATCATCCTTATGTCATCAAGGACTTAAATTTCATTGTCGTGAAGTGAGTCATTTCTTTTATCCTCAACTTTATTGAAAACTTGAAGAAATGATATATTTTCTTTAATGGCCTACAGATAGCTCTCAACATCTATGAGAGATTTCGAAATTTTCTCACATTTGTCGAGTCTTTGGTCTGCTACCCAAGAGCTTTCAGGGCTCTCCCACCCTTTTATTCACTTCGAATAGAAAGAAATATACTATCATAGAGAACACATAGACATCTTATTTGCCTATCTCTATTCCATAAATGATGCTCTTAAGGTCCAAAGTGTCCTCATCTTCACATTCCTCTAAACAAATTTGAGGACTGTCAAACCCTGAAACATTCTTACTCAACCATTTTTCCCCCTTTTGAATAACAGTAGAGTCATCTCCTCCATCTTTTCTTAAGTTAACAATAGCTTTCTCCTCCTATAAAGAACTAAATGATTCCTCAACTTGTCTTGATGGCTCCAAGTAGCTTCTTTGCAAGCCAACTGAATGAATAGGTGGGTCCTTTGGCAAAAAATTATGATACAATTGATGAGATTTGGTAACCACTCCTACATTTCCACATATATTAGCAGAAGATTCATTTATTTGAAAACAAGTAAGTGAGTCCACATGGTCATCAACATTTGTATTTGGTTCAATGTGCATGCAAGAATCAGAAAGACCCTATTTAGTTTCCTCCTATGAAGCAACACAAGTAGCATTTAAAGCATGACATGCACTATCACCAAGGCTCCCTACATACTTAAATATTCTCTATATTTTCCCATATTTTACAATTGATATTGTGCCCAATCCCTGGTATGCTAATCCTAACTCACCAATGATATTGCATTTCACCTTTGTCCCAAATAGGAACAAAAACAACAAGATCTATGCCAAAATCATCAAGCAGATTTCCATTTTGCATGTCCTTGTTGACATCGCCCCCTTTGCATATGTGGTCAGTAATGTGTTGAACATAATAAGTCATCCATTCTTCTTGTTGGTATAAATTCATGCACCTGGAAACCTCTCTGCTTGCACAAAATGAAGCCCAAAAATATCCGCCCTAACATAATTTTATCATTTCTAAGAGCACCAAGAATCTCCTCTACTTTTAAAGCTACCAAAAAATATTATCGGGTCCCTTCAAATTTTGTTAAATTTAATCTTGTGTTGGAACTTTCTTGAATATTTTTCATTTTCTAGCTATGCCAAAATGAGTTACAACACGGAGAAAAGGTAAAATCAATCTATCCAAAACTGCTAAAAAGTCAAACTCTGAAAATTAGTGGTTGAAAATGTTGAAACCCAGACTTCTCACTCAGCCAATTTCTTCCTACCAATGTGGAGGTGTACTCTAAATACTAGGGGGTTTTTTCCTTCCTCAAAGAGACAAATTAAGTGTATCTAGGCCTAGGGGAATCTAAAAATAAAGGTGAAGTACCCTACCTAATCTACAGACAACACTCTCAACAATTCTGAATTTTTTTTGAAAACATTCCGCAAAAATACCAAAACGTCGGTACTGACCTGGAATAGTGGAAAGCATATTTTTAAGCCAAATTCTGTGCTTTTGAACATAGATCAGGGTATGTAAAGTGTGTTTTTCTCCTATAACTCTTGGTCAACATATCTCGCACAAATTTTTCCATCTCCTACTCAGCTGGTACCCATGACTTGCGGAAAGAACCAGAAAACCACTAGAATCTAAAAATTTGAAAAAAAAGGAAATAATGCTATAAATAGAAATTAAGAGGCTAAACATAACTGTAGAAAACCCTGAAATTTACTGAGACTTTATTCACCCAAGAATATTTTTATTACACCAGTGGAGTCGTCATTTATTAGTGTGAAATTTCTTAGAAGGTGTACCAAAAACACTTCACTTAAGTCACTAGGTGAAAAGTTACACTAACAATAATTTGATGGTTGCTTATGATTTCGATTTGCAATAAAAATGGAAAAACCTGCAAAAAAAATATAGATGGTCCAGAACAACAAATAATAGTAAAGATATCCAATTCAATAAGCCAAGCGGAAAGACTTTAATTGAATAAATTCTTATTAAAAACACCTGGTGAAGGAGATCTACAAAAGGGTCTACAAATCCTCCTCTGTGGGATGGGTCCTTTGATGTCCTTGATGCTTCAGCAAACAATCTTCTATCTCAATATGTGAAAAACACAGACATAATGTGGAGAACTCAAATGGGAGCTCAAACGAAAAGAGAAGATAATGGTGACGATGATAATGATCATGGTGAAGAATGAAAGGAAATACCTGCTATTTATAAAATAGTATTGAGTTAATCTTGAAAATGGAGAATAATAAAATAATATTGACCAAATAAAGATATAACCACTTGGAATACTTTATTATATTTATTAGAGAGGGAAAATATATTTAAAATGGTTAAATATCTTTATTTAGAAATAATCAACAAATAAAATGATTTATTTATAATTTTGCGAGGATTAAGAATGGCGTGGAATTGAAATAATTATTAAATAATGATTTAACAATTATTCCAATAATGGAAATAAGGAATAATAAATAAATAGTTATTTATTTGATTATTCCTAGGGGATTTAGTCAAATGTGACAAGGAATAATTATTTAAACATTGGTTGAATAATTATTCCTAGAGAAAATTAAATAAATAATGATTTATCTAATTATTCTCATGGGTTTTTTATTTATATCATAAAATAATTTAATAAAAGTAGTTTGCTAAATTATTTTTCATAGTGTAAGTGATTTTACTATGGTAAAGTTAATCCTACATCGTGTATTTCAATCCACCAAGTTAGAAATGGCTAGGTGATCATTTTTTGGTGATAACATGGTTGTCATCTTAATTGACTCTAGTCTCCTTGATTCCCTTATTTTCTTTGTCTCTGAGTTTCATTGTTCAATTGGAGGTTAGTACTTGGCTAGTACCTGCTCGTGGGTTATAATAGTTTCTCCTAGGGTGTTGTGACTCCTAGACACTGAACCCAGAGTTGGTGGTTCGAATTGTGGAGGTTGTGCAGTTTGCCTTAGTGAGGGGCATTAATAGTACTTTGAAATTGACCCATTCATGACAAAATCCTATTCAAGTGTCAGAATTTTTGGAAAACTTCATTTGGTTATGGGGCAGGAGTGCACGCACTTCATATAACCCTAGTCTCGTGCCTTTGATAGGGGAGGGGAGGTACATGATTGTGTGAAAAATAAACATCTCTTCATGTTTGGTGGTGGCTTGGTGATGAGTATGGGTGGCATTATTAGGAGGCCCTCCCCTGCATATCCCCTCTATGGAATTGAGAATAAGTTCTTGTCTGGGAAATAATGATAGAAGAAAAGCCTCGAAGACTACACTTAGGAGTCATCATTAGGTCAAGGATCCTACACCCACTTGTCCGAGTAGGAAAGAAATGGTGCATTCATTAGGACCTCATAGAGGACTCCAACCATTGCAAAGGAGGGATGTAAATCCTTCCCGTGTCACCGTAGTTCAACCGTGATAGTCCACTAAATTACATCTATAGAATTATGAGAAAAATCAGAGTGAGGAGCATGAAGTAGTGATTTCATTTCTGACCTAAATCCAATACTTCTGGTGTCATCTACATGAATGAGTATTGGTGGTGTGGGATGGAAACATTCGCATCTTGGATAAACTAGAATAGTTAGAATCCTAGTTGGCCCACCTGGGGCAACACGTTAGCTGCCCTTTCTGCCCTCCCCTTCCACCAGGGATGGGGCCAAATAATCCATTTTCTCTCACTTCTGATGATTGTGTATGTACACTGGTGTTTTATTTGTTCTGTCAATTTTTTTCCATCTTTGACCTCTGCGACTATGGTGAGCTAGATTGTCCATTTTTTGTAATGTTTGTCACGGTCAGGTAGTGTTGCTCAACAAGCTCATTTGAATTGAGACCAATAGAATTATCTAGAATATCAATGTAAATATTTATATTTGTAGTTAACAGAAAGTTTTGATGTAAATAATAATAATAATAATAATAATAAATATTTCGGTATTAGTGTTATTATCTAATATTGTCTATTTTCTATAATATATATATATATATATATATATATATATATATATATATATATATATATATGTATATATATATATATGTATGACCATATTAGAATACTATAATATAAATATTATACTAATTATATTATCATTATTATATTTTATTATATGTTTGTTTAACTATAAATTAGTTCATTATTAATCATAAAACTTGTGTGTGTGTGTGTGTTATATTTTAATATTTTAATATTGATTAATTAAGAATATATAGTAAAGATATATGTTAATAGTTAATATGTAGTTATTAATATATTCTCACTTATTATAATTGTATATTATTAATTTAAGTTAATTAGGTATAATTATCTATGAATGGGTGACAAAGGTGGAAAAAAGAGAGAAACAAGTTTCCACCACCCCATGAGCCCACAAGTCAATAGTTCATGGAAACACACACCCCAAAGAACATTTAAGACATTTGAAATATTGATGGCTACTAGAACTCATCACTTGGTAGGTCTCCACATTCATAACCCTGTCTAGTTATCTGTACAAAAGGGAATTTCCTAAAATTTGTATAGGTTTTACATTTCTAAAATTATTTCTCTCACATAATTTCATGACAAGTAAAATATTTTTAGTTATCTAACAATAAATGATTAGCCCTCAAAGGCTATCTCATTCAGATTTTGTATGTTGCATAGGGTTTTTCATTAGATGGTTTGAAGAGAATATACAATGGGTTACCTTGGTAGTTCATGTTTAGTCTCCTCTTGTCTATCGCCCCTTCCCCCTTGAATTGCTACATTTTGTTGCAGATGCCTTATACAATGTTGGGTTCTATGGATTTTTCAATATATGAGTTTCACCACCAAAGCTTACCCATCTAAGTTGTTTCCTCTTCCTAGATCGAGGTTCGAACTCCCTCTCTTGGAATTCTAATTCCTTGGGAGTTCATATGTTTGTTCAAATACTTATCACATTGCACTTTGTAGTAGCTTGAGCTAGTAGCATAGCATCACCCTCTAAGTGAGCCTACAACCCCCTTTTCCAAAGAGCTAGGTGATCCTCTTAGACCTAGGTATGATGCGATCATTTAGTGTTTCAAATTTACTTCTAATCCTCAGAATGGTCCTCAATATTTTCTTACAAATATTTTAGTATGCAAGCTCGCTTAGCCTATAGGAATATTTGTTAATAAAGGGGACTATATTTAGACCCTCCACTCTTGTTGGATTATGTGCACCTATATTTGATCTCTCATCCCTTTGGTTGGTTGTCATTCCATGAAAGAAGGAGAGAGTTAGGTGGGGATGAACTTACTATGAAGAGTGAGGCTTCTCTAGAGCTTAATCTCAAATTGAGAGCTCCACCACTCACTCTTAAGATTTGAACTCTAATCTAATTCAAGAATAAATCACTTCGGTATAAAGAGAATTCTTAAATGAGTGGCATAATTGGATATACACCAAGGTGATAGTTGAGGTTATATATTTGTTTCTTGATGTTGGTGATACAAGGTGTAAATATAATTAGAATATCCACATAGTAAACATCTATTAGCACTTCAAGTTTCGCTTGGGAAGTGTGCTTGAATACAAATTATTTGTTTTATTTAAGTAAATTGATAGATCCAAGATTAAGATGTATCTAAATTAGTTCTTTCTATATTTTTATGTGTATGCATTGCATCAACTCCATAATACATTTACTCCAATATCCCCCCCACAATGTTTTCAATAATATTTTCCACCTCGCCCCAAACTTGAACAAGTGAGAATGAAAATAATCACACATCTCCATTTTGAGCAACACGCTAGTAAAACGTTTTAAACATATTTTTTTGTCAATTTTTTTGTATAATATATGCATGCTTACATTGAAATAATTTACTCTAAAATATGAAATGAAATATTTAAGTTTATGGTCCTCTCTCTCTCTCTCTCTCTCTCTCTCTCTCTCTCTCTCTCTCTCTCTATATATATATATATATATATATGTTTGTGTGTGTAATTCTATCTATCTATCTATATAGTTGATGTTGACATATTTTTAAATATTTGATGAATTATACATCTCTCCTATTAAGAAGGAATCTCTCTCTCTCTCTCTCTCTCTATATATATATGATAAAAAAATATTTTATTTAAAATGGATATATAAGAAATATCATCATCAAAAAATTGATATTGAAAATTTCTTCCTTATATACTTGGAAAACACCTTATATTTTCTCTTTCAATTTTGATGTAGACGAGTAATTTCTTTAATTTTTAAAAATAAATTAGTGTGAGCCTTAAATAAAATATTTGAATACTGATGTTAATAAATATATTTTAATATGCTCCTTTATGAATAAATATTTTAATTTCCATTATATATATATATATATATATATATATATATATTCAATTTATTTTTAATAGGGGGATGTACAAGTAATCAAATGTTTAAAAAATACTTCAATATAGCTTGTATCTACCATTGACAATAAATACCATGTAATAGTTTAATATGGTTGATACAAATTAATACTTATCATTGATATTTTATGTTTAATATATTTACATCAAAATATAATAGTAATACATATCATAGATTGTATTGAGAGTTATGTTTGTTCCTTTGGTACTGAACTTGGGGTTGATACATGCGGCTTTTAAAATAAGAGAACAATGCTTCGTATGCTTAAAAAAAACATAAATAAACATATATATTAATTAGTTTTAATTAAAACACATAATTTTGTAGCCACTTTATATGAAGAGAAAAAGTAATTGAAAGTTATGATACTAGTTTTTTTCCTTTTTAAATATATTCAACCACTTTATCTCTTTCTATAAATTTGCTATGAAATTATATTTTTTTATGTTGAAATTTTATATTTTATTTAAATCTAACTCTAAATATATAAATATATAAGAAATCGATATTGAAATATAAATTTAATGTGGGCCCTAAATAAAATATTTGAATATAAATATCAATTCCTTATATATTTGAATATTTCGTGATATTAAAATATTTTTTTGTTATTAATATTTATTAATATAATTTTATATTTTTAATGTAAAATTGTGAAGAACATCTATCCTATGTTAAGTGAAAAACACCTTATCTATAATATATATTATTTTATTATAATTATTATAATATATATGTTATATAATTATATTTATATTATAGTTAATATATTAATATTAGCTAAGACAATAGATGTAACTATAATTAACACTATAATAATAGTGTTATTATATAATATTATTTATTTTTATAATATAGTTATTAATCAACTATATTATATTATTATATATACATGTGTCAAATTATAATATATAGAGTCATATTAGAATACAATAACCACTAATAATAATAATTTTATTTATTAAGATATGTTGGATACTTTTACTTTCCATTACGATGAAGATGCCTAATTATTTAGCATTTTTTAAATATTTTAATGTGATACTTAAATGAAATATTTGAATATGGATGTCAACAAATATATTTCAATATCAATTTCTTTCTTATATACTTGTATATTTAGTTCTTTATCGTAAATATAATATTTCAATACTCACTTTAATAATATATTTATATATATACATATGTATATATGTAGATATATACATATGTACATATGTGTGTGTGTATGTATATATATATATATATATATATATATATATATATATATATATATATTCAAAAGAGAGAATATATAAAAAAATGCAATTACTTCTTACCAACAAGACTAAAGTCATGATAATTAAATCTAGAAAGATAAACCATGAAAATTTCATAAATTCTAACAATTTTGTGGAGAATATTTCTTCATACCGATATCTAAGTATTGACATTCATCATAAGCTCAATCGGAATTATAGCATTGAAAAAAGAATTATTGGAGGCTAGAAAGCCTATTATGAGCTTGAAAACAATTAAAAGATGACCTATATTTGGGCCTGGAGTAAAAAAAGGTTCCTTTGAGACTCTTGTCACTCATGTTATTTTATATGGATGTGAGATTTGGGGTTGCAATATATCTAGAGAATTGTGGAGGATGATTGAGTTGATTTGAAAGAAATTTATAACCTACAACGTCAAGATTAAAGGTAATACTCCCTATCCTATCCTCTTGATTGAAGCTAGTCTTTCCCAAATTGAAATCATATCTATGTTTCACTCTCTCATGTATATGAATATATTTTACAATATGGAAACCAAGAGGTTCCCAAAAATTTCTTCTAACTCTAGGCAAAACCCCCACCTCTGGCTCAAGCAAGGTTGGCACAAGGATGTGTAGTCTTGGCTCAACTATTGTGGGATAAAGGAGGAGATCATATTCAAGAATAAACATAATAATAATAATAATAATAATAATAATAATAATAATAATAATATTCTTTCAAATTTAAGGGTAAATTGTGGGATGATAAGGATATTGAGGGGAAAAGGAATCTAAGATATTATACGGAGGTGATCAACCCCACTCTTGCTAATGAAAATTATCTCTATCATGACCAATGCTAAGAAGGAAATGAAGATTACGAACATAACAATAAATTCCCATGAGCTTCGAAGTGAAATGAGGCATTGGTCTATTCCCAAAACCTCTTGGGATGAAAGAATCTTTTAGTTTTGTGATACTAAGAGGGTTGAAGATGAAAAGTGCTTTCTCTTGGAGTTCCCAACTCTTACCCACATTTGTTCTCATTTCCAAAACATTTTCCACACTACCAATGTTCTTGACTTGTTCAATCAACAAAACTATAGTGATCCACGAGCACTTCTTTCCCTTCTCTTTGATGAAAGAAATAAAATATTAAAATTTCCCAATTAATATCTTAATTTATTAAGGTACGATAGACCTCATTGTTCTCATTGGGCATTAATAGATAGATACAACAATATCATTCACATATATATCTATACACACACACACACACACACACACACACACACACACACACACACACACACACACATATTCTCATCAAAGGGAGGCAAGCATTTAAAAATATATTAGTTAAAAAAAATTATTCAATGTACACAATAGGGACCATAAATAAACTATTTCAATGCATATGTTAAGAAAAATATTTCAATGTCTATATATTATATAAAGTAATTGAAAAAATTCATGGATACAAATTTTATTAGTATGTTTCTCAAAATGAAGTAGGTGAGTAATTCCTTCCATGCTCACTTGTTGGGGGTTGGGATGAGGGGGGATATTATAGAAAACATGGTGGGGGAAATATTGCAGAAAACATATTATGAAGTTTATACATGGTATATGCACACATACAAAAATAGCCATTGTAGATCCATGTTAATATTGCATCTATCAAGTTCTCATAAGACCATAACTCTCACGGTGCAAAACATTCTTCAAATTTTGCAATATAAAAAGAGTTTTTAATTTTGATAGATTTAATCCAACTCAATGCTTGGTAGATTAGGGGTTAAGATGGATCTACACTCACCTAATAAATACCATAAATATAATATGATATAAATTATTGATATACGATACTATTTATATATAGAATTTTATAGAGAACGAGTTAACTTAATATATGCAAAAGACACATTAATAATAGATACAAAGAACAAGTTAATACATAATAGCTATACAGAAAAATCATAGAGAATGGGTTAATACATTCGTGCAGAGAATTCATAGGATAATATAAATAGTAAATAACAATATGATGGGTTAATATAACAATAAAATGAGTTAATAAAATAATAGTTAATATCGAACAATAAGGAGCTAAAGAAAATAGAATGAGTTAATAGAATTAATACTTTAGGACAAGTAATGATAGAGAATAAGATAGTAGTTAATTGGGAGAAAGATATTCGTACAAGCTAATACATAAAAAATAATATATAGTAGAAAACAAGAAGGGGGTAATAGTTAAGAGAGATAGAGAACGAGCTAGAATAGAATGAAAAAATAGCTAAAAGTGTAGAAGATGATAGATATTAATTAATGGAGATAGAGAAGGACATAATAGCTAAAAGACAATAAGAACAAGATAATAATTAATTGGTCATGGTTGTATAAGGAATATACTAAAAGGAAATAAAGGAAGGGGACAACTGCAAATAATTATAGTAGACAACACATTAATATAGTGAAAATCCAACATATCTTAATAGATAAAATTGAAGAACACCATACAACAAAAAATCATTAGAATATTGGTAGCTTATAACTAAAGAGAAAGATGTAGTGGATACTCTCATTAAAATCCAAAATCCTAACACTAGAATATGAAACACCAAAAGGTTTGTAGCCCTCCAAGTGGTTAGCGGGTACATGCGTCTACAAAGTAGATGAATTTTGCATGCAATATCCTTTTGGAACATAGTATCTCATCGAAAAGAATTATACAAGAATTGGAACTTTTGGTTGGGGTAAGGATGATGTTATTGTAACTACTAACCCCCTGAATGGAAAGAAAATATCATTTAGGGCCTCAAGATCATCTTTTTAAAGTTTAGGACCTACAAAAAATTTAAAAAACTACCAAGAAAATAGAGAATGTTTGTGCTGGAGGTGGGTGGCCACTCATATTCTCCTAGATCAATCACCCGCACTAGTGAAGAAATAACATCCATTACATCAAGCCTCTCACTAGATGGGGAATATTTATGATGGGCCTCTAAATTAGACATAAGTTAAGACCCATGCCTCTAATTTAAAACATAAATGAAGGCCTATGACCATCCTTTAGCACATTAAACCTCTCTTTTTGAATTAGATGATTTATTTTTAACTTTAATATATTCATTAGGAAGGTTTATGAATAATTGAATATTTGTGCCTAATACTATTTATTTTTTGTGGAATATTATGAGAACATTGGGCAGATTATGAAGAGTTGGAGGAGGAGATAATTTAGGGACTTGTCCCCTACTATTGCAGGATCAATAATAAATAATAAGTCAACAATATATTATTGAATTATGGCACAAATTGTGGAAATCCAATGATTGGGAAAATCTAGGAATGTGTTTCACTAATCAAGGGAGCAGATCCACCAATCAAGGGAGCAGATCTACTAATCAAGGGATTTCTATGGGGAAAGCTTCCTCCATCCATGGGGAATGATTATTAATCATTTTGTATAAGTACGAAGTCGAATTTCCCTCTAGGGAATGATTCAGAAAATCTAGGAATGTGTTCCCTGTCATTTAATGCAATTTCCTAGTATTGGGGACTAGATCCACTAATCAAGGGATTTTGGTGGGGAGAGCTTCCTCAATTCATGGGGAATGATTCTTAATCATTTTGTATAAGTACCAAGTCAAATTTTCCTATAGGGAAGATTTTTATTAGTTTGATTGTTGAGAGAGCTTGTAGTGTTGTAGCTCCATTATATTTTCTTGCATGGGTGTAATTCTGTTGATGAAAATAATGATGATTGGTATCATGTTCAACTTCTAAATCTCATTCTCCTCCATAGGTCTCTAAGTTTCATTGGGCTTGGCAATCCCAGGAACCTCAGAGCCCTTTTGTATACTTTTTTTTCCTTCCTTTCATTGCTTATTCACATGCATCTCTAGTTTTTATTCATTTCGATTTCTGCATTTATGATTAATAATTTCTTGTTGTAGAATTTAGTTAAATGGTTGATGTAAGTTCTATTATAGGATCAAAAGCATTATTTCATCCATGGAAAATATTTGTAATTTCATAATAATAATTGAGTTGCTTGGATTAGTCTTCTCATTCCCAAATCTAGATTGTTGGACCTCCTTTTTATCAAAGAACAATAAATTTATGTTATTTTTTAGAGCACGTTAGTGAGCTTCAATAGAATTGATTCCACTTGCATTAGATCAAAAAGGCATTCTAGTTCATAAAAAAAATTACCCCATTGCATTTTAACTTGATTTGGTTAGGAATTTATTAGATTCACTAGCTCACTAGTTCTCAAATTTCCATATTTCCAACTAGTAATGTTTTTTATTTTTTTTGCATGGGTTAACATAGGTATTTTTGAGTGATTCCACTTGGAATAGAGACCTAAGACATCCTAGTTAATACCAAAATTTTTCCCATCTAATTGGATTTGATTTTCTTGGCCATTCGATGAATTATATTAAATCATACATCCTGTAGGAAATCAGGGGATCATGTAGGAAATCACTGTAGCATCTTGTAGGAAAGCTTGTTTTGAGGCCGAATTAAGGAAGAAGCCTCTAGGAAGCTAGAAAAGGGTCCCCCTACTTGTCTCCCAAACCTTCTGACCATTCACCATCATCTCCAAGCCACCTTCCACATCACCAAAAGAGATTAGCTTTCACACTCTCACATGAAAAAAAGACAAAAAGAAAAACAAATTTATTTTATTCATTTACATGCAAAACAGTAGAAGGTTTGATGGTTTGAATATGCATGCTTAGATAGTAGGACTACATACATGTTAACTTAGAATTAATTTGAAGCAAATCCTCTTAGAAGTTAGTTAGAAAATGGTGTGTTTTAGCATTTGATTTCATTCTCTTTCCTTGTACTTTCTTGCCGACAATAGTTTAAGGTTCCATTTCGAACATTTCATTTTCTACAATTAGTTCAGGATTTGACTTCAGTACATGCACTCCATTACATCATGACAGCAAAGGAAGGACACACTGTATGTCGTAGATATAGGGTCGACACCTCTTAAGTTTGTACGAACCCCAAGTTGATAATTAAAGTCGGTAGCCTTGGGAATTGCAACATTCTTGCTGCAATACCGAGGCTCATCACTTTTTGGCATCATTGCCAGAGAGGTGTCAAAGTATGCATTGTTTTCTTCCCTAGTTGATTCATGTCTTTTCTCTTTTTACAAAAACAAAATATTTGCATTAGGCATATTTAATTTCAAAAGTAGAAACTTGCATTGCATTATGGTTTTCATTCAATCATAAAAACAAAAACAAAATTTCTCCAACACCAACCCACCCCCCCATTTGATAACATGGTGTAGTAAGAGACATATCACCATTCACTTTTGCAGGTAAAAGAAGAATATGGCAAAGAATGTACAAGAAATTGATGGAGATGATGACAATGAGGAAGATCTTCTCGGATTTCCCATTCAATATACTGATGGTAGTGTGCACATGAAGAACATCGCTCCATCTTTTCTTCCAAAATTTCATGGTCTATGGTCCGAGGATCCGGAAACCTTTCTATTTGAATTTGAGATTGTTTGTATATCTTATGGTTACTTATTAAAAACTCAAACATTGAGATTTTTTCTGGCAACATTGAAGGATAGAGCTCTTAAATGGTTCATGAGTCTAGGGACTAATTCAATAAGATCATGGAATGATATGAAAAAGATATTTCTAGAGAAACTTAAAGATCATGATCTTAAAGAAGAAATATTTAGAATGAATCAAAGAGAAGATGAGAGCCTTGAAGATCTAATAGAGAGGTTCATGTACAATGTTAAGAGGGGAAAGCTACATCATTTAGGATCTGACACATTAAAAACCCTATTACTTAGAACAATTAGGGATGAGTGAATTGATCTCCCTAATCTTATGAGTAGAGGTGATGTATATCAATTATCATTTGAGGAAATTTGTGAAACATGCAAACACATATCAAGAGGAAAGGCAAGAGTAAGTAAATCAGCATCAAGGTCGGTAACTCAAGCTAAACTTGGAATTTTTTTCATGATTTAAAGAATAAATTCGTAGAAATCTAACCAAACAAGTAGAAATGTTAAGAATACAAAATGAGCAAAAAGAAGATGTTTGTGTTGTCCATGAATAATTACATGATGTTAAATGTTGTTCCTCATTACCAAGCTTGAAGGAAGTTCACCAAGAGGACAATGGAGTAAGTCAATTGCCAATGCAGCAATGTTATGTAGCTCCAAGAGGACCATGGCAGCGTGTTTAGCCTAATATGATGCAAGAGACTAATTCACAATTTCTAGGTTATGCATATCCACCTCCAAGTAATTGGAACACACCCTTTCCTTGGAAATATTGGCCAGCTCAACTGCAAAACCAATCTTGGCAACAAGGTTAGCAAGGAACTTATGGAAGCCATCCACAATATCCTCAGTATTTTCCTCAATATCCTCCATACCCAACTCCATGTTATCCTTTCCATTCACCTCCACCACAACCACAACCCCATCCACATCCATCTCAAATATACACTCCCACTCATCTACCTGTACCACCATTTCCAAACCCACACATTGATGTACCTCAGCCTACTTACAATGTTGAGGTACAACACTTCCAAACATCTCCTCTTTAGATTAATGGTATTCACCATAGCTCGGGAAGAGTATTGCAAAAAGAGATTATCTTGATATCATTGAAGGACCACATCTAGAAGAAGAAGATTCAAATAAGAAGACCACAGAACAATGGGCTACGATTGATGAAGAGAAGACATTGAAATCAGAAATCGAGAGAACTGCCTCATGCTTACGATCAAAGCCTCCATGTATTCAAGAGATCAATTAGAAAAAATAGGAAGACTTGAAGGTCATGATAGAAGAAGACATACAAGATGATCTAAATCAACACTACTGAGGCATCAGAACTATATTGAAATATGGTTCTAGATAGTCACTAAGTTGTAGCATCACTCTCTTCCTCAAATATGCTTGATCCTTTCAAAGTCACATCATTTGGTCTCTGAAATCCAGCTACATCTCAAAGCATAAATTTCAAGCCTCCACATAATTTTGTCTGACATCTTGATGTGTGCATGGCTCCATTGGAAGTATTCTTATACTTGAAAGTGATTTTGTTTTTCAAGTAGGGCCAGGTAGAAGAAAAAGAAAAATTGAAAAATAAGAGAAAAAAAATATAAGGTGAAAACCTCCTTGGAGGCACCTCAGATTGGCTCAATGATTGAAAACCTCCATGAGACGGTCAATGGGTTGAAAAATAAAATAAAAAGATCCTAGGTAAAAACCTCCTTTGAGGTGCCTAGGCGGACCTACTAGTTGAAAACCTCATTGAGGCAGCCAGTAGGCCTAGAAGAAAAAAGAGAAAAAATAAAAGAATCCTTGCTCCATGCATGCATGTACTCCCCAACATCTACAAGCAACAAGAATGAGTTGGTACCAAAAGGAAAATTGGTCAAGCCTAGTCAAAAGAAGTCAAATTTTGACTTTCTCCTACTTCGCTCAAATGCTCCAACAAGGCCAATCCCATGTCAATCCATCACACTCATCTATTTTCACCATCCACCCATCATTCTCAAGCTTCTACCACTCATTTTCCTTGTTGTCCTAAAAAACTACAAGATTTTCTGTTTTACTACAGGATACAAAAATACATAGAGCAGAAATTTGTTTTTTCCATAACTTGAAAAACATGCATGTGTTTTCCAAGTTGTTTTAGGAGGATATGCATATGGGTGATGGTAACACGCTCAAGCATTTTCAGCAAATTCCAGTGCACGGTTTCCAAGAAATTATCCTCCATCACCTTCAGCCATTTTTTCATTTTCTCAATATCCATGCATCCATTTAAAAAGATGATTCATGGGGAGATGCATATGGATGGTGGTAACATGCCCAAGTAATTTCAAAAAATTATAGTGCACAGTTTCCATGAAATCAGCCTCCATCACCTTCAGCCATTTTTAGTTTCTCTCGAGATCTGTGCATCCATTGACAAAAAATTTGATACAGGGAGGTGCATAATGATGATGGAAACATGCTTGAAACGTTTCATCTCAATCCAATCTACTATTTGGGAGATATGGACAAAACAAGTCAATGTCCTATAAACCTACAAGATACAAAACAACACCTACAGGATTGGCAGTGAGCAGTTTTAAAGGAGATCCAAAGGTTAAAGAAGCTCCTCCAGAGCTTAGCAGCAACATCAGGATCATTAGTATCATGATACAACACATGCACATTAACATCAACTCAGTAGCAGCATGCATGTCTCTCCAACAACCATCACGTAGGTACATGTATGCAATATTCTTGACCTCTTCTCTTGAGCATATTATAGTTAGAAATTTGTTGTCAATGCATGAGAGATGAGGTTTTATAAGCTAAGGATGGGTCAATAATCTCAATCGACTTCAACTAGTTGATTGTAGCTCACTCCTCACTCATGCAATGTTGAAAGTCAAATTATGAAGGGTGATGATTTCAAGGAATGAGGATTGTAGTTAAAAGAAGAAATTTTTGCAAAAGCCAAGGTCACCATAGCACTCAAAGCCCTTCATCCACTTCATACTCACTATCTATTCATCATTCATCCATCCCATTTCATTCTTGCAAAAAACAAACAAGAGCATCCTCTCCATTTTCACAAACCTACACTGCTCCCTTTGAGCCCTAGCATCATCATCCAATTCCTCTTCATCATTTCTCATCACTCTGATACATTTAGAAGACTCTGAAGGAAGAAGGAATGACTAATACAAGAAGGCAAAATGCTACTACAAGAAGGAAGAAAGAAAAAAGTGTGCTAAAACCCAAAATGACAATACCTAAGAGAGACGTAATTAAACATAGAACTCCAATGCCTTTAGGAAATCATTCGAGTCACAAGAGAGAAGAGGAAGGCAACAAAAAGAAATGGGACATTTGTCATGAAAACACAACTCAAATTGTAGTGATAAAAAGAGGGTTTCCAAGAGGTCTCTAATCTCTTTCTAGCTTTTGTCCAAGGCCTAAAATATGTTATAAAAATGGAAGAAAGGCATGGAAGTCAAGTAAGGGCCTTCCCTAACCTCAAACTATCATGTATGCTCAAAACTTTTTATCTTGTAGTTTTAACAGGGTTTCCTATAGGTTTCCCGTAGTTTTGATAGGAATTTCTACAAGATGTCCTAGTTCTCATCTAAAGGAAGTTTGAAGGTTTGAGAGGTGTCGAAATGGTGGAACAAGGTAGTGGAAGGTTGATAAGGGTGTGGAAGACCATGCCAAACTAAAAAAATATTCAAGAACTCATCTTGAATAAGGGCAAGAAAGCAAGCTAACGGTCTCAAGAAAGAATGATTTTTCTTTGAAAAAATATGTTTTTGGGCTTGTCCTTGCAGAGATTACATCCAATATTCTTAATGCACAAGAGAGAGGCCACTAGGGCCATGGATGATGCTCAATGAGGTCACTAAGTTTCTCAGAGGATGAGCAACACTTTCAGCAGGGGGGTATGATGGGTCTCTAAATTAGACATAAATTAATGACCATGCCTCTAATTTAAAACATAAATTAAACTCTATGACCATTCTTCATCACAATAATCCTCTCTTTTTGCATTAGATAATTTATTTTTAACTTTAATATATTCATTAGGAAGGTTTATGAATAATTCAATATTTGTGCCTAATATTATTTATTTTTTGTGGAATATTATGAGAATATTGGACAGATTATGAAGAGTTGGAGGAGGAGATAATTTAGGGACTTGTTCCCTACTACTGGAGGATCAATAATAAATAATAAGTGAATAATATATTATGGAATTATGGCACAAATTGTGGAACTCCAGTGATTGGGAAAATCTAGGAATGTGTTCCACTAACCAAGGGAGCAGATCCACCAATCAAGGGAGCAGATCCACTAATCAAGGGATTTCGGTGGGGGAAAATTCCTCCATCCATGGGGAATTATTATTAATAATTTTGTATAATTACCAAGTCGAGTTTTCCTCTAGGGAATGATTGACAAAATCTAGGAATGTGTTCCCTGCCATTTAATGCAAATTCCTAGTATTGAGGACTAGATCCACTAATCAAGGGATTTTGGTGGGGAAAGTTTCCTCCATTCATGGGGAATGATTCTTAATCATTTTGTATAAGTACCAAGTCAAATTTTCCTCTAGGGAGAGATTTGGATTAGTTTTATTATTGAGAGAGCTTGTATTCTTGCAACTCCATTGTATTTTCATGCAGGGATGTAATTCTATTGATGAAAATAATGAATATTGTTGTCATGTTCAGCTTCTAAATCTCGTTCTCCTCCATAAGTCTTTGAGTTCCCTTGGGCTTGGCCATCCCAAGAACCTCAGAGCCCTTTTTATCATTTTATTTCCTTCTTTTCATTGCTTATTCACATGCATCTCTAGTTTTTATCCATTTCTATTTCTGCATTTAGGATTAATAATTTCTTGTTGTAGGATTGAGTTAAATGGTTGCATTTTGTAAGATCAAAAGAATTATTACATCCTTGGAAAATCTTTGGAGGTTCATGATAATCATTGAGTTGCTTGGATTAGTCTTATCATTCCCAAATCTATATTGTTGGACCTCCTTTTTAGCAAAGAACAATAAATTTCTGCTATTTTTTAGAGCATGCTAACGAGCTTCAATCGAATTGATTCCACTTGAATTAGATCACAAAAACATTCTAGTTCATAAAAAAAATTACCCCATTGCATTTTCACTTGATTTGGTTAGGAATTTATTAGATTCACTAGCTCACCAGTTCTCAAATTTCTAGATTTTCGACTAGTAATGTTTCTTATTTTTTTGCATGGGTTAACATAGGTATTTTTGAGTGATTCCACTTGGAATAGGGACTTAAGACATCCTAGTTAATACAAAAATTTGTCCCATCCAATTTGGATTTTATTTTCTTGGCCATTCGATAAATTATAGTAAATGTGTACATCTTGTAGGAAATCACTATAGCATCTTGTAGGAAAGACTGTTTTGAGGCTGAATTGAGGAAAAATCCTCTAGGAAGCTAGAAAAGGGTCCCTACTTGTCTCCCAAGCCTTTTGACTATTTACCATCATCTCCAAGCCACTTGCCACATCACCAAAAGAGATTAGCTTTCACACTCTCACATAAAAAAAAAAAAAAAAAAGACAAAAAGAAAAACAAAATTATCTTATTCAAGTACATGCACAACAGTAGAAGGTTTGGTGGTTTGAATCTACATGATTAGATAGTAGGATTGCATACATGTTAATTTAGAATTATTTTGAAGCAAAGCCTCTTAGCAGTTAGTTAGAAAATGGTGTTTTTTAGCATTTGATTTTATTCTCTTTCCTTGTACTTTCTTTCTTACAATAGGTTAAGGTTCCATTTCGAACATTTCATTTTCTACAATTAGTTTAAGATTTGACTTTAGTACATGCACTCTATTACATCATGATAGGAAAGGAAGGACACATTGTATGCTGCACATATAGTGCCAACACCTCTTAAGTTTGTACGATCCTCGGGTTGATAATTAAAGTCGGTAGCCTTGGGAGTTGCAGCATTCTTGTTGCAATATTGAGGCTCATCAATTTTGTTGAATTTGATTCCCGGTGAGCCACCTTCATTTTTTAATAAGTTATGATACTCTTACAACCTAGTAGAGTTATATGATATAATATTGGTTAACTTCTCATTGACCATTGAGATGTCCAATAGAGGTGGAAAATATGGTTGAAGCAATGTCACATTAAATACTAGGTGCAAGCAAATGAAGTGGAGAATAGTCAATTCAAAATAATTTTTACCTAAAGAATTTTTTATTATGTAAGGCCCATATTCGAGTAATTTAATATTATTTTGGGGGCCTATGTGGTTGTCTTTTTACAAATGCAACCACTCCTTATTATCAACTTGAAACTAGTGTGGAATTTGGTACTGCTCATGTTGTTTCTTATACTTGGTATTAGATTTTTATATGATATCATGAACCTATTGGTGGAGTTGTTAGATCCATTAAACAATTATGGCTGTTCTATCTACCTTAGATTGAGCATGGTATGACATTGACGGTAAATATGCAATGGAAAGAGCTACAGGAATGTTGGCCAATGGTTGTAACCACAAGCACATCTGAAAATTAATGTATCCAATAGAGCTATGAAGGGACCTATTACTAAGAAACATATGGTGGGATTTCATTCCATGTATATGGATTCTTGGAGTTTTACATGTGAAGTATATGCACAATCATCCTATTAACCACTTTTGTTTGTCCATCTATTTAGGGTTGAAACACAGTTGATTTGGCCAACTTGGTATCCATCAGAGATAATAGGTTGGGCTAGAAGGTATTAAGGAATTTTCTATCCCTATTTGAAGTAATGTTCTAAAGTAGTCCAAAATTAACCCCAAACATAGATAAATAAGAGTTTAGTAGTGGCTTCAACTATGATACTCTTCTTACATGGTCCGAAAATGGGCATATTAGAGAATTGATCGAAAACCACAAACACACAATTATACCATGCTTGGTGGATTGAAAACCTAATATGAAATCCATGGAGAATGAATCCCATGGATTTTCTTCGGTAGTTAGAGGAGTGTACGACCCATACTTCATGATGCCTAGTATATCAATGACAATTGTAGTGCATAATTCGATATATCGACTAATTCTGTATCAAATATTTGGTCAATAGAAATACTTTTGAAGTATTGTAATTGTCTTCTCCACACCAAATTTCCTTTCCACCTATATGTAACATTTCTCCAAAATTAGCTTGGAATGTTTGTTTAAATAAACACAAAGGTAGCCTAGGTATCACATTATTTCAACAAGAGACAAAGGTATAAAAATTGTTTTCATGTGGTTATCATCTAGTACATAGCATCAAAGTTGCAATCATTGTTATATAATTATGGATTCTTAGAGGTATCATGCCCACATGAGTCAAGAACTATGGTTAGTGCTACAATTAGGGGCCAATTGAGGAAATGTGCAACTGAATTAGTGATACTTGTCTTGCGCATGATGTTCAAGGGAAATTGTTGCAAGTATGTGGTCCACTTATGATGGTAGTTATTCAATAGCTTTCCTTGTGTCTGTATGAACTATAGATGATTGTAAATCGTGAGGATGATTTTATCATTCCATACAATATAATGATTTAAATGTTGGCATGCCTTCATGATGGAGTACATCGCCTTATTTTAGGTTGGATATCTATGAAAAATATGAAGTCTTTTGTTGCATAGAGTGTTGTTATTAATGTCAAAGGGAATGTGTGAGAAAATAGCAGTATCATTCATAGGTCAAAGGAGGAAATATGATAGCTAGAGATATTACATACCCTCATCAAGTGAAGTCCAAGGAATCCTAAAGTTATTTGAGATTTTAATATATTTAAGGTGCCTTATAGATTGTATAAATGACATTATTGTATAAAACTAATAGAGAAAAAAGTAACTCGTCAAATGAGAACTGTAACCTTAGAACTTTAGCCAAAATTTCCCCAAAAAATATGAAAAAACAACCCAAAAACGTAAAGTGTGTATCCTAAAATGACATTTTTTTTTGTGGGGGTGGGGTTAAATTTTCAACTTTTTTTTTTTCAACTGATAGTAAAAACCAATTTTGTTTTGCACAGAAAACACCCTGGAATGAAAAAGTGTTGTTGTTGGCATCAACATTTTTTTTTATTTTATTTTTATTTTTATTTTTATTTTTATTTTTATTTTTATTTTTATTTTTATTTTCTCTAAAATTCTAACATTTTTTAGCAGTGACATTCAAAATAAAATACCATGACTCTAGAAACATTAAAATTCTAGTAATTTTCAACAATATATTGAAGATAAAATATCACAACCTGAAAAAACCTAAAATTTCTAACAATTTTTCAACCATGGCATTAAAGATAAAATATCACAATTCCCTGAAAGTTTCAACATTTTTCAACCATGGAATTAAAAATATATATCATGGCTATAACAAACCTTAGATTTTCAACATATTTCGAGATCAAATATCATGACTAAATTAAACCTTACAAATAAATACCTAAATAAAAATGTCATTATACCAAATGATAAAACTATAGTTCTTTTAAAATATTAGCTAAAAACAAGTTGGCACATTGCAAGGAAAACTTAAAACTCAACCATTAAATTGACACACAGTCGGGGTGCACTTGACCCATTGCAATTGAAACTTAAAAATCAACCTTAAAATTAACACATAGTGGAGGCGAACTTGACTCATTGTAATCAAAACTGAAAAATCAACTATCAAATTGACACATATAGGTGTTGGGTTGCCTGTCAAACATTGGCACAACCCCTTCAACAAAAAATAATTAAATAAATCAATAAAAATTAAAAATTAAATTAAACAAAGATAAAAAATTAAATTAAATTAAATCATAACCCAAAAAAATAATAAGTAAAAAATTAAATTAAATTAAAACATTGAAAAGAGAAAAATTAAAAATGACAAAAAAAAATGAAAAAAATAAAAAGTAAAAAAAAAAAAAAAAAAAATATATATATATATATATATATATATATATATATATATATATATATATATATATATATATATATATATATATATATATAGATATATATATCTATCTATATATATATATATATCTATATATATATATATATCAGATTTAAAAAAAATTTATAAACAAGCAAAGAAGAAACTAAACATAAAAAATTTAAAAAATAACCAAAAATAATTCATAAAAACAATGAAAAATAAAACACAAAGAAAAATAAGAAAAAAAAAATCAAAACATTATATATATAAAAGTGCTCTGCCACTATCGTCCCGCCACCCCCACACAGCTCCGAAGGGATCATGGGCCAAAGCAACTGCCTCCGCCTATGGCCCCTTAGCTACTTGGAGGGCGTGGCCACCCTCGCATAGCCACCAAGTGATCACGAGCCAGGGCGGGCCCCTTGGTGGTTGGGTAGGGGTGCCCCCATTGGATCTGAACCCCTTGGTGGCTAGGCAGAGGTGCGAGGCTAAGGCTTATAGGCCAGGGCGAGTGCACTAGCCCGTGACCCCTTAGCCACTAAACCGGGGGTGGCATGTTGATTCCAGAAATTGGCTTGCTACCATGCCTGACTATCAAGGTGTTGCAAACTAGGGTGCCTGCCCTAGCTTGTGGCCCCTTGGGAGCTCAACAAGGGTGGCAGGCTGATTCCCATAATCACAACATATCACGCCCGGTGCGAGAGGGTGTTTGCAATAATCACCCTCCTCGTGTTGGGGGAAATGTATGATTTTGAGAATCACCCATGATCATGTCGCAACGAGAGGGTGATTCCCAGAATCACCCTCTATGATTCTAGGGACAGAACATGATTCCATTAATCACTCTCTCTTGTGTTGGTGGTGAGAAGGAACCATGGGTGATTCTTTAAATCATCCTCCACCTTGTTGGGGGCTAGAGGAATCATCCTATGGTGGGTTGAGGCTAGAGGGTGATTCTTGGAATCACTCTTCGCTAGGCTAGGGGTGAGAGGGCGATTATGAGAATCACCCTCCACCATGCTAGGGACCAAAGGGTAATTCTAGGAATGACCATCCACCATGTTGGGGCCAGAGGTTGATTCCATGAATCACCCTACGTCATGTTGGGGCTAGAGGGTGATTACCTGAATCACTCTTTGCCATGCTAGGACCATAGGGTGATTCCAAGAATCACCCTCTACCATGTTAGTGGTGAGAGGGACTATGGATGATTCCCATAATCACCCTCCATTGTGATGGGGGATAGAGGGTGATTATGGGAATCACTCGCTGCCATGCTGGGGCCAGAGGGTGATTCCTGAAATCAATCTCTGTCGTGCTGGGGGTGGGACGTTGGTTCTAAGAATCACCTTCCATCATGCTAGGGTATAGAGGGTAATTTTGGGAATGACCCTCTGTCATGTTGGGGCCAGATGATGATTCCTAGAATCACCCTCCGTCGTGCCAAGGCTAGGGAATGATTTGTGGACTCACCCTCTCTCATGTTGGTGGCGAGAGGGAACTGTGGGTGATTCCCAAAATTACCCTCCATTGTGTTGTGGACTACAGGGTGATTCTGTGAATCACCCTCTGTCACGTCAATGCTAGAGGGTCATTCCTAGAATCACCCTCCGTTGTGCTAGGGGAGAGAGAGCATCGTGGGTGATTCCAATATTTAGCCTCCACCATGCTAGGAGCTAGAGGGTGATTCTAGGAATCATGCCCACCCTAGCTTATGAACCCATGCTCGTTAGGCAGGGCTGACAGGCCGATTTCAAGAATAAGTCTTCCATCCATACCTAGCTATGAAAGGGCTATGAGGTCGGGAACCAGGGTGGCAAACCAATCTTATTTATTATTTTTTGATGTGTTCACTATATATATATATATATAGATATATATATATAAGCTTGAATTTTCATTGTTTTATGTGTTAGTTTTTGTTATTTTTCAAATTTCTTAATGTTTTTTTGGTTTTTTCTTTGCTTTTTATACAATTTTTTTTTTACATTTGATTCCTTTTTTAAAATTTAAATGGTTGAGTAACAAACATTAAAAAAAATTGCATAATTAAGGAAAAAAATTTAAAGTGTCAAAAATATGCCCCGAAAAGGAAAAGGTTGATGCTTTTCAAAATCCTTCTCAAAATCAACAACATTTAAAAAAAAATCCATAATATATCAAAAAATGTACACCATAAAAAATACGCCCAAAAAAAAGTGGTTGTTGCTACATCAACAATTTTCAAAATTTTCATGAAAGTCACTAACATTTAATAAAAGAACGTGCAAAAAAAATTTAAAGTATCAAAAATATACTCACAAAAAAATGTGTGTTATGAATCAACACTTTTCAAAATTGGATGATTTTTTTCTATCTCTAAAAAGGTGGCAACTCAATTCAGTTCCCATTTGATTGGTTACTATGTTTGAGAGCTTTCCAATGCTAATATCTCTCTAAATAACTCCTCTTAGATGAGAAGTTATGGCCATTTAAAAATCACCATTAGTTGGAGACCCAAACTATAGATAAAACCCAAAAATATTAATGTGTTAAAGAATGCACACCTTTTGGGTGCATCCTAACTCAGTGAATGATATATCTCAATAGAATATGCATGACATCTAACTCTATTAAAGGTTACGAAAATTTCATAGATTAGACGAATTAATGAGCGTCATTATTGCAACAGGAATGTTGCAACTAGTGGGGTTACCAACTTTACTTCATCAACCCGGGCTTCATACAAACTTGGAGGTGATAGTGTTGCATACACAAATAGATGTAAAGTTCTACGCTTCTCACTGCTCAACTAGGGTGATATACCATTAGCGTTTCTCAAACCATTCTTCTATTGACTAGAAGAAGTTTGACTACGAACTGGAGGAGGGAAAATTATCCTTAATGAAGGAAAAGGAATGTTGCCTATTTTAAGGAATGAAAGACTGAATTGGAAGATGCTTGTAAAGTGACATGAAATCCTTTAGCTACTCATTGACACATTTTTCTTGCAAAAGAAACCTAGCTTAACGCTATTTATCACATGTGATGATATAAACTCATTGAGCATGGAATTTGATATAGGGAGTATTATAACTGTTGCATGCATGTGCTAATTAAGAAATTAAAAAAAAAAAACTCTTTTTCCTTATGTTTTTATTTTATGAATGCAAATGCTAATCATCACTTGTTCTTTGGCAGGGGAGACAGGTATGGAGGAAGAGGGTTAGAATGGTCTTAAGGGTATGGAGGTCAAGTGGAGGCCTAATCCCAGCTTAAGTGATGATTTTGCTGAATTCGGGCTCAAAACAGGCTGCTACAAGATTTCCTACAGGAAAACTACAGGATGTCCTAGTTCTACTACAGGATCCCTTGTTTTACTACAGGAAACAGACCGAAAGCTTAGGAAGTGGTATAGAAGGTGGAATGAAGCGTGGGAAAGGTAGATAATGGGAGAATAAGGCATGGAGGGGGTGAACATTATCCAGGGCTCAATCAAGTGCTTCAAGATGGTTGGATTTGCTCAATGGAAATGGAAATTTTTGCTTATAAAACAAGAATTTGGATTGAGGTTTTAGTGGATTTTGGCAACATGGGTGGATAAGGCTTGGATGAGGCAAATGAGATGAGGTATCCCTGCAATGTAGAAGCTCTTGTAACAACATACATTCTTGTCTGCATCTATGCACAAATTCATCTATACATGGGAAATATTTATTAAATGGAAGAAAACAGAGTTATTACCATCTAATGGCTAAGTTCATGAATGGAAGTTCTTTGAAACCAATGCAAAACTTAAGAGATCAAAAATGACAATTGTAACTCATCCTAAGAAACTTAAAGACAATGACCTACTCATCAAGAAACCCTAGATTATGCATCAAAGAAAGAAATTTATTTTTGGGTTGTGTGAAAGTGTCCCTCAAGTCATGATCCCAAAAGAGAGATGAGGTGAAAACCACTATCACCATATTTTCTGAAATGTCTTCTGTCACTATGATACCATTATTCTAACTATCCACAAATGGAAGAAAACTAATTAATCATCCCAATACTTGCAAATTAACAACATCAAAATCAGTTCGGTAACTAACTATGAATGTAATCTAAGCATACATATACAAAAATAGGAACATCTACTGCTAGGGTTGGGCCCTAACCCAAGAACTTCAGCCCTCTAACTCAACTCAGTGCTAGATCAAGGGAATGCTTCTCATTTTCACTAAAATATCAAAAATAGACAAGATTGATCAGTCACAATGTCTTAAATAAAAAATGCCTCTTGGCTACAATAAAAAAATTTGAATTCTAATGAGGCTCTAGGCCTTATTATTTATACGATTGAAGTTACCAACAATGTCCTCAAATTTAGGGAGGCTTGGCTCCCAAACTCGAGATCAACTGGTCTTCAACTATCACTGGCTTGGCTACCAATGATCTTAATGGTTCGACTACTTGCACCTCTGAGATGATGATATTTGATGGAGGAATCTTCGAGTGAGTGAGGATTTAAGGAGGGAGATCCCATCTCCTAAAATCCCTCTTGCTTGTCTCCTTGGAGTTCTAGCACTTTAATTAGCCAAAATTTTCTCCAGAACCTGCAATCAATGCACATTAGACCACAAGACATGACATCTCATCTTTACGCTTCTCGTTAAGAAAAATATAACAAAACATGTAAATAATTATGAGAAAGGTTGATTTTAGTAAGCTGGAGAGTTCCATTAAGATCCATATAATTTACCCATTGATGAGCATCGTCATCACCCCCCTACACAAAGTGTTCCTCATCCTTTGAGGAACTCAATCTATGTCCATGTCTTTCAGTACTTCGGTGTCCTCCCTGACATTCCAGGATTCTGTTGTAGTCTCGACCTCTTGTGGATGAAATCCTACATGCTTATTCTTGTTGTGATGTATAAGGGAGTCTGCGTCCACCTCTTTCCTCTTGGTTTGATAGGTGTACTTAGAGTAGTTAAGGTAGTTTTTACCTCCTTCTCTGTGGGCTCTAAAGACACCCTTAGAGATTCCTCTTTTTCCTTGCTCTATATTTCAGGACTTGGTTCATCCTTTTGTGCTTCTTTCCCACTGTATTTGTCATTCTTTGTCTCATCTATTTCTGCCTCCTCTTCTTTAGGATCTTCTTCCTGTTTGTAATGTTCCTCATGTCCATGTTCTTCTTCTTCAGGCTCTTCTTCCTCTTCTTCGTGCTCTTCTTCATCTTCCCCTTCTTCAAGCTCTTTTTCTTCTTCTTCATGTTCCTCTTCTTCAAGCTCTTCTCCCTCTTCTTCATCACTAGAAGTAGGGTCCCTTTCATACTCAATGGATTGAATTTCATCTTCTTTGTTCATGTCTAGAAATGTTGACCACATAATAGGCATTCTCAAGTTGTTTATGGCATCTTCTAGTATGAGCTTGATCAATCCATGATGTGCCAGTGGCTGATGCTTTCCTTCCTGTACTTTGATGCTCATGCCTATTATTGATTGTAACAAAAAGTAAGGCACACTACGTCTTCTATGAGGAGGTAAATCTTCTCCAAATATCAACTCATGGAGGAGTCTAAACTAGTATCCATAGACTATACTGAGTCTACGCTCATAAGAAATATACTTGAAAATGTGATAGCTTAATTCATTCCAAGGATATGGAATGCTTTCCCTTCTAATCCCATTTTTGTCTTCAATTGGTTCTTCTCCTTCCAAGAAAAATTTCTTCTTTCCAAGAGTGCTACTAGATTTGTCCTCTTTTCTCCATTGCAACCCTAGAATAAGTGTTATGATATTGCTAATGATTTCAAAGGTAATTGTTACTGAAAAACCCCTTGCTACAATAGTGGCACTAGCTCTAGCTAGAAGTATGATTGACACTGCAAATTCCCTAGCTATATCATCATCATATACCCTAAGTAGCTCAAAGAATCCCAACCATTGATGCCTTGTAAATATTTCTACCACAAGAGGACATTGGTGTATTCTAGTTGTTCTAGTGGGCTCCCTTTTGTTCAAACTCCCTATCATGTTTTCTCTGTGTAAATTTGTTTGTATGAATTTTTGGTGGCTATAGCTTAGGAGTTTATCTAGGTGATGAGGGTTTAGAGTTTACTCTACATAATCCTCCACATAATTCTGTCTATCTCTATGCACACTGTAAATACTTAAAAGAAATGACAATTTCTTTCCTTTTCCTTTTTACAAATGAAAGCATAAAGGATATGGCACCTACCTCTCTCTGAAATTCTTTGGTTGATGAGAATTCTTGAATCGATGGTCCTAGGAACCCACTTAAAACATTTTGACAATCCTCCCTATTTCCTGTAGTTTTCCTATAGGTGCCCACTATAGGATGTCAAGATTGGCTTTCCTGACTATTTCCTGTAGTTTCTTTGTGTTTCCTATAGGTGCTCACTGTGGGATTCCCTAGACTAAATTTTTCTTTCAATGGCTCCTCTAGGTGATATCATCCCTCAACATATCGAAATGAACAATACCTTGCATGAATGTCAAGGAATATTTCTATTTATGTTTGATTTCGTTGAGTGATGTGCTGGCTCGCCGAGTATGTATTTATCCTTTTGGACCGTTGGTCGCATTACTAGTTAACATGCCACCCTTCCTCATAATCATCACTCACTGTTTTTCAACATAACTTGAACAAATTTATGATTTATTCCCCTTTATGTGCCCTTGTCACGTGTCCATTTGACTAGCACTTAACTTTTTGTTATTAGTCTGAAGGTGTCCAAATTAACTGGCCACCTTCTCTAATAAAATCAACTTTCTACATATTCCTGCAGTTTTATTCATATTCATACTTATGAGGGAGTATTGATGAGGTGACATACCTATGGCTTCCTTTTCCTTGCTGATGCATGCTAGAGGGTGGTTGTGTTGTGCTTCTCATGACTCAGGTAGATCTTCTCGACTGCTTTCGTTTATTGATTTCATTCTGCTGATGGGTTGTCTTCTTGTTGAAGTGTAGGTGCTCGCTTCCTCTGTTTCTGCTAAGATTTGGAGAATTTCCATTGTGCCTGCAATTGTGCTTCCCCTCTTTCAATCATGGTGCTGAAGGTTAGGCCTAGAGTCTGTTGCTACTTCAAAATAGGCTACTACAAGGTTTCTTATAGTACTACTATAGGAAATTTTGTAGCTGCACTTTTTCTTGAATTTTTATGTCCTTTCTCTATTGGGATGGTGAATATGTATTGGAATGAGTGGAAGTTGTGTCCATCGAGTGGTAGGGGAGGTAGGCTACTAGTGGCATGCACCTTTGATTTTATTTTCTCTTTTTACATTTTTTTATTTTTTTTATTTTTTGTCTAACTAGATATTTTTTATGGACACAGAAGGTGACATGGTCATGAAGGGTGTTGGTTGAGATGTGGTGAAGTCAATGGCCTCCTTTTTTATCCAAAATAGGCCTGCATCATAAATTTAATCAGGCTGCCTTTCCTATAGATTTTTAGGACTTCCTATAGTACTACAGAAAACTCATAGTAATTACACGAAATCCTGTAGAAATCACAAAATTGCCTAAAATTTGAATTTTTTGTTGTTGGAGATGATTATGAATGAATGAACATGAGGACTATGGAAGAGATGAAATGTATGAAGAGAAAAATGGGGTTTTCTAGGGCTTTCTATCCTCTGATCTTTGTGTCCATTATCTTCTTGAAAACCTGTAAAAACCATAATTGTTATGAGAGGGCAAGTTTGAGGTCCCTGCCATTATTTTGGTGCTTTTTTTATTTTTCTTTTTTTGTTTTGAAAGACAATTAGGTTGCCTCAAAGGAGGTTTTCATCCTAGTTTCTTGCCCTAGGCACCTCAAAAGAGGTTTTCACCCAGGGGTATTTTTTTTCTCCCTTTTGTTTTTAACACTCTTGGGTTGCCTTAAAGAGGTTTTCAACCTAAGAGTGGGCCTCAGGTGCCTCATGGTGGTTTTCACCTGGGTCTCTTATTTTTTATTTTTTCTTTTTCTTTTTTTTCAAAACTTCAATAGACCTCAAGAGCTTGGTGCGGTGGAAGCTAAGACTCCTTCAATCACCATTACTACCTTGTTGATGCTACTGATGAACTCCTTCTCTGACAAAGGATATTTGTAGACCTTCAACCTACACCCATTGAAAAGAAAAGGGATACCTTCTTTATCGATGGTTCTTATCTGAATAGCCCCATTATCATGGCACTTTTCTATCACATATGTTCCCAACCATATGGTCATCAACCTTCCTTTGAAATCTTTGTACTTGGAGTCATACAATAGGGCCTAATTGCCTTCTTGAAATTGTTCGTCTTTGATATTTTTTTCATGCCATATTTTTCTTTGTACTTGAGTCACCCTTGTGTGCAGGAGGGTCTGCATCCTAAATTCATCTAACCCAATTAGCTCGAGCAACCTCTCTTATTTTTCCCTTGTAACATCTAGATCCAATTGTGCTTCCATCCTTAAAGTGGTGTACTCGATTTCAATGGAGAGCAGAGCCTTCTTCCCATATACAAACCATAAGGGGTGAAGATAGTGGTGCTCTTCCAAGTTGTATTGTATGCCCAAGTGTCCTCCTCTACTCTATTTTCCCAATCCTTCCTATTGCTGCTAACCACTTTGGTCATAATTCTTTTGAATTCTCTGTTGGAGACTTCTACTTGTCCATTAGCCTGAGCGTGATAAGGAGTGGACTTCCTATGCTTGATATTTTGCTGGCTTAACAGATTCTCAATCATGTGTGAGGTGAGTTGACTGCCCTGATCAATGACCATCTCTCTAGGGTATCCAAACTTGTAAAACACATTCTCCCTCAAGAACTCAACCACGTTTTCTTTTGTGGCTACTTTGACAACTTTGGTTTCAACTCACTTTGTTAAGTACGCACACAATGATGTACTTTTTCTATCTTGATGGAGGATCAATGGGCCCAATGAAATCCATGCCTCACTTATCAAATGGCTTGAAATTCACTTGTGGTTGCAAAGGCATTTTTTTATAGACATTTTTGTGCCTTACAGCATGAAGCATGAAATGTCCATAATCTAAGGGATCTAAAGTCCCTAAACATGTTGTTCCTACCCCTAGAGGAACAAGGTCAGCAAACCATAGCACTGAATAAAAGTTTTCCACCTGAAAACACTCAGAAACAAGGCAATTCTGGATCATGTCAACTGCTCCACTGAGCATCTACGCTGAATGTCAACTGCTCCACTGTCTACCTGCGTTGAATGTCAACTTCAAAGAATGCTACCTGCGCTGGGCGAGTTTGGACATGTGGCACAGTCATTCCTCAAGGTGTCAATGCCCAGGAAGCTTCCAAAATGACACTTGGATCAGGGAATTCGACTGGTGATGAGTAAGAGGTTCTAGATCTCCAAGTGGAAGCAAGAACCTCCAAGTGGACTCAAGAACTGAAGAATAACTGAAGTGAGAGAGGACACTAGTCAGCTTCATGCCAGCCTCAAGCTGACTCATCCTTTCTCCAAAACTCCTATATATAGATCTCTCTCATGAGGTCTAAGGGGGTGGGAATCTTGTGAATGTAAATAATTGCTGTTGGTTTGAGTTTAGAACTATTGGGTGATTTGCTTTGAAGGAGGTGAAGAGGAGATTTCTTTCTGCTGGGAAGGTGATGCTGGATTTGGCCTTTTATGGTTGTATCACTTCCTGAACCTTACTTCTTCCATTAATAAAGCATTTGAGGTTCTTCTATATGCATGTGTTTCAATGGTGTGTTGTTATACTTGTGTATTTGATTTATTATAATCCTTGAATCAATTATGAATGTATGCTTCTTGTAGTTTCCCTCTCTTGCCATTTTGCAGGATCTTGGTGTAGCTGGGCCAGTGAAAGAGCAAGGAGGTGGGAGCAAGCAGCAAGGAGAGAAGATTGGATCAACCATTAGCGAAAGACATCGGTTAGTGGATCTCTTTCTCCCCTCTTTTACATCTCATAAAGAAGTAATCTCAGATAGCTTTGCTTTGATTGTTGCTAAGGAACTATCACCCTTAGAGTGGGATAGGGTCATTCCATATTGGATACTTTTCCCAACAACAAATTGGCGACTCCGCTGGGGATCGTATCTTGTTGGTTGTTTGTGTTTTTGCTATTCATTTCCTAAACACAGGGAGTACCGAATCGAACTGCATTTGAATCTTTCAAATGCAAAGTAGAGGGCAGCTACTCTAGCTCAGTTTCTGGGCATGTTTATGATTTGAAGAGCTGATCCACAAGGACTCTGAATAGCTCTTAGTGATAGCTTTTCATCCTCCTTTTCATCCTTTAGTGTGTACTTGATTGATAGCTTTGATTTGGCCAAAAACTGTTGATTTTTGAGCAATCTGTGACCCAGAACCCGGGAGAAACGAGAGTTTCTCTCTTCATTGCAGGAACTGTGAAGGCATTCTGCATTTCATCGCAGGTCCCGAAGGGGCTACCTGCGCTGAATGTAAACCTGACAGTGTTCTACCTACGCTGAACCATTGTGGCCTTGTGCAACTGGGGTTCTCTGCTTTCTATTGCCCTGTTTTCATCCCTGTTTTTGCAGTCTGTTATCAGTCAATGTACCTATCTGAAACCAAATTTCTTTGCCACTATTCCGCCTCGGTTGTATAAAGAAACTGTATTTGTTCTTTGTGTATTTCTTACATCATTTGCAGTTTCCCATAACGAAAGTGAACTAGTCTTGCTGTGGCCTCTTAGATCTAGACCTGTGATAAGTGTCGTTCTGATCTTAAGAGTTAGTTTGTTTGCTGTTCATAGCTGATTGAGCTTTTGCTTTCGTCATATGGTTTGAATTTATATATTTCTAGTGTTGAAACAAGTAAATCTTAAGGTGTCTTTTGATTTTGGACAAAAGCTTGTTTGCTTTCACTTGAAATTGAATTCAAAGTTATACAACAGCTTTCTTTTTGTAGTACACCAACATTAAGAAAGAGAAAAGAAATACTTGCATTGTGCATGTGCATTTTGACAGCTTGCATGTTGATTTAGGAAAAAGTGCATTAGTGTGTGCTCTATGATCTGTGTGAAAAGATGATGTCTTTCTTTTCCCTCAGTAGTTAAGATTTTCATAAGTTGAAAAGATTGAAAAAGCTTGCTTCTCATCTTTAGACTGCATTTAGGAGTTGTACCATACATCTCGTGGTGATCCATAAAGGCAAACTACTAAACAAGATCAACCTAAAATAAATTGAATTTACATAACAACGCTTTGAAACATAACACAAACACATAGAGGTCTAAGCTAGAGACGTGTTCTGGCGTCGTTAAACGTGATATCTTAGCGTTGAGTGGTTGGGTGATTCCTCCACGGTGAAGCGATAAGTATCAATACGGACTTGTGCTCCCACGTACCGTCGCGTATATATTGGGAGACCCTTATAGGAACAAAGCCTTTATCCATAGGAAGCCGTGTCGGCCGCCCTACTGATCGCAATGCAGTGAACACAACATTCACGAAGATCGACCACTCGTACCGTAAAACGTATTCTGTGGTTTTGCGAAAAGTTTGGCACACCATCTGCCTAGAACTCCAGAGTAGTTTCTTTTGGCCTTTTTCAAACTCTATAACTGAAAAAGTCCATCCGAGCATTTGTCACTTCGGGCTCGTTAAAACATCGAAGGAGACTAGAGTCATCTTTAGCTTTTTCTCGACTCTTAAAAAGTGAAAAAGCAAGTTGTGTCTAAAGCGTCGTTATAAAATTTATTTTAAAACGGAACATAATCACCTCCTATTCCTGCGTTGATCTGTAGGTTGAGAACATGGAACACACCAACCAAGGAATTCCCCATGATGGAAATCCTAGTCCTTTCTCCTCTTGGGGAGAAGTTGGTGCGCCCCACATGGCCACATTGTCGCTTCCAGGACTGACAATTGGCCTGCCAATATGGCTATTCTCAACCAATGTAGTTCAGAACACCATGGTTCCTAAACAGTCGAGTCAACAGTTAGATCAGTCTAGAGCTGCCCACCAGCCTTCTACTTCCTATAACCCTTCCTCCAATCCTTCATCTTCGCAAGGTAGAGCCGGCAAGAGCCAAGCTCCCATGGAGAAGAAGGAGAAGAAGAAGAGAGAGAAGAAGAAGAAGGAGCCTAAGGCGACTGGGGGCAAGCAAAAGACATCTGACAAAAATCCACACACAGCACAGACCGGGCCTAAATCGCCATGTGTCATATGTAGAGGAGACCACTTCCATAGAGATTGTCCCTGTATTCCCCGGATACTAAGGGACTGGTCCCCTCGTTTGCACAGTTCGGGAGCATCAACCTCTCATAGCGATGTTGAATGCTTACCGTCAACCAGCGAAAGTGAAGGTTCGAGACAAAGAGGGGGAGCAAGATCCCCCTGCAGACTGTGTGAAGGCGATCACGCCATCCACCGTTGTCCCTTCTTAGACGAAGCGAAGAGAGTTTTGGAAGATCGTCTGGTTTCATCGTTGGGACTTCCTCCTGGATACAAAAAACTCGTGCCAAGTCCTTCGTTGGTTGAGAATACAGCTGGCCCGCTCAAGTGGTCAGCTGAAGAGTCAAGCATTGAAAATGAACCTACTGAATCCAGTTCGGATGAAAGTCCAAAGGTCGAAGCGGCAGTTGACCCGGTTCTCCCTTCAGAAGTTTCATCTTCAAATGACACCGTCACTGAAGATTCATCTTCAAATGACACCCTCACTGAAGAGAATAAGGATGACACCATCCAGATTCTTTTCATCAACACCGACTCTGACGAGCATCAGGGCAATGCGCCCATTCCTTTATCGCAGGAAGGAACATCGTCAGGGTCATATCCGGCCGTGTATTCGGTCCCACCACCAAGCAACCTAGTTGTGTCCTTTGATTGGAACCAACTAGGCAGACCCCGGTTGCCAGCCAGCATACCATTCAGAATCATAGTCCAAATATACAGAATGGTAATGGCTGGCACTATCATTGATGAAGGGGCATCTATGAGTATCCTTTCCTCTGTTGCTTGGAAAGCACTGGGTTCCTCGACGCTTTTGCCTGAGATAAGAAATCTCTCGGGTTTCGATAAAGGAACCAGTCGACCATTAGGGATCCTCCCCAATGTGCCCATTACATTGAAAGGGAAGGCCGTTCAAATGAACGTGATGGTCGTTCAAGGACCCTTGGATTATAACCTACTCCTTGGACGAGACTATATATATTGCATGGGAGCAATAGTCTCCTCACTCTTTAGAGTAATGTGTTTTCCACACGAAGGAAGAATGGTCAAGCTCGTAGACCAACTTTCATTTCCGGGATCACACATCACAAATAGTCACATACCAACCCTGAATGGTCTATTCAATCAAGAAATGTCTCCACCCCCAGTCCTTCTTCCCGATGAGTGCGAGTGATTCGGAAAGATGGGACTGGAACCCAGGGGGCATGCATCCTGGTCTGCTTTGGGCAGAAAAAACCTTGGGTATAAGGTAGAATTTCCGCGAGAGAATATGACTAGTCCGTACCCCGTCCGTGGTTGGAAGAGGGGTTGCTCTGGAATAAGATTCTTTTGTCAAAGTTACGTGTTTGACAAAGGTCATTCACCCTTGTCTATTTCGGTAGGCATTGCCGAGGAAGTGTTTTGTTTGAAAGATTAACGAGACAATCTTTGGGTAACCTGAAAGAGGTAAGCCTCTCCCGGTGAAACGAAAGTTTCGATGGAATTGAAGTAGAGGTAACCTTGAAACTCTGTCTTATACTTGGGGGCATGCAACCTTTTGGAGTGCAAGCAAGGGGCGACTATTTATTTTTTAAATTTTTAGGTCCTCCCTTTAAACCTGTAGGTCTAACCCTTTAAACTCGTAGGATTAGTCGTTTCCAAACTTGCATAAAGAAAGGAGAGTGAGCATAGCTTTGGTAAGGCGCAAGCTCGATAAAAAATGGGATCTTTCAGGAGACATTCTTATATTATGACTGGGTAATTCGAGCAGTTTTAGCATAAATTTCATGCTCGTTAAAAAATAAATGCAAGATCCGAGCAGTTTTAACGCGGTCTTCATGCTCGTTAAAAAATAAATATAAGCAGTGAGCAATGTTTCCTCCAGAGTTTAAGCTCATTTTTAAATAAAAAATGAACCTATCCCGGTAAATAACCATTGTGATCGTAAATCTATCAGCTATAAAAGCCTTGGTCGTGTTTGCACCTGCCACCTCCACTTTCATTTGGCCGATCGTTCACCTCCATATGATTGTTTACCCATTTTGAGGAACAGCTGTGAAGAGTGATTTCACCTAGCCATCCTTGTGACACTGCCGTGATTGGAAAATTCCAACTTGTGCCTGGAATCAGTTGCTATCCCTGTTTATCACTCGTTCCTCAAAAGACGAGTCTTCTTTAAGCTCTTTTCAATTGACTCGTAAAATATGAAAAGATTGCCGAGTTTTGGCCTACCAGCTCGTTAAAGGATAGGAAGAGCTATCCCTCCTCTAGATTTTAATCTTTTTGGACCTGAGGGATTATTGCACAAAAAGGTCGAGCGCTTGTTTTATTCGGCTCGTTAAAGTTATCGAAAACTCATCCCTTTCGTATTGTTTTATACTTTTTCAGACTTAAGGTATTAGATGACGAAAAAGGAATTATGGAGTTGACTTTATGTACCTTTTCAGACTCTCTAAAAATTAAAAGGACCGAGTTTTCCTTGTCGTTAGACTCGTTAAAATGATTAAATAGCGACAAACTTGTCTTTAGACGAGAACGAGTTTCCCTATCGCTAGGCTCGTTAAAACATAGCGATGGGCTTGCCCGAAGGGCAGGTTATAGAACAAGCATATGTTATCCTCCTCAAGCTTGACAAAAATAAAGAGGTACTGGTCAGAAATGACTGGGGAAAAATTGGGAGAACCTCAAAGCTTTAATGGTAGCAAGTCGCTCTTGAACATGACACTTTTCCTCCGTACCATATCGGGTTGGGTTGTTTCATTCACCGGTATCATCACCATGGTCTCGCCAAACCATCCACATTTGGGGTAATGCTACCGATCCATCGCATCAGTGTCGTTATATGTTCAAGAGATGTTGTTCAGAAAGAGTCAACCGTGTCCCATCCACTACCATACATCATCTTTCATCCGTTCATGACCGCCACCCTGAATCATATTTCATAGATCGTTTTTACCTCATCACAATCATTAGCTCCGTTCCGTGTCACTGATGTGGGATTCATTAAGGCCCTCCTTTGACGGATCGCTTCTTGTCGACTTCAGCTCATTATCCAAGAATTTGATCTAGGAACAACCCCCTCAGTACTTTGAAGCTTGCATACCTCAATGGCAAGTTTCTCACTTCCGGCGACAGGTATACATCAATGACCTTCGACCAGAAGATTTTGCGTGGTGTTCGACGCCAAGTCCTTTATTCACACCACGTGAATTGTACTGCAGTACCTTGAGGGTCATTATCATTATCGGTGATTCCTCTCGCGCTTGTTAATGGTTTACATCATTGACCGGTAATCAAGCGATGTCTTTCCATGATCGACTTCAGCGCAATTCTCACATGGATCGACTTGTACTTAGAGTGAAGATCGAACGAGTTTGAAGACCCCAGATCTAGTTTCATCCATCCGGGCTGCAATATATATTCAGGAAATAAAAACATTGACATGTGCAGCAGATGATCATCCTACTCAAAGGATGATAATTTCAGCAGAGAATTATCAGTCTACCATCAGACGATTGTTTGTTCTATGTACAGAAAAATGTATTTATAAAGCTGAGCATGGGAATGCCCGCCTCATCTAGATCATGAAAGCAGTATGAAAAATAATGTATTGTATTTTATTTTATTACAGGTCACCTCTCAGCGATTGAATGAACTTCGGATCCTCCTGATAAAGCATTTCACCCGATAAACGACCTCATACTTTAGGGGGCAACTATTATAGACATTTTTGTGCCTTACAGCATGAAGCATGAAATGTCCATAATCTAAGGGATCCAAAGTCCCTAAACATGTTGTTCCTACCCCTAGAGGAACAAGGTCAGCAAACCACAACACTGAATAAAAGTTCTCCACCTGAAAACACTCAAAAACAAGGCAATTCTGGATCAGGTCAACTGCTCCACTGAGCATCTGCGCTGAATGTCAACTGCTCCGCTGTCTACCTGCGTTGAATGTCAACTGCAAAGAAGGCTACCTCCGTTGGGCGAGTTTGGACATGTGGCACAGTCATTCCTCAAGGTGTCAATGCCCAGGAAGCTTCCAAAATGACACTTGGATCAGGGAATTCCACTGGTGATGAGTAAGAGGTTCTAGATCTCCAAGTGGAAGCAAGAACCTCCAAGTGGACTCAAGAACTCAAGAATAACTGAAGTGAGAGAGGACACTAGTCAGCTTCATGCCAGCCTCAAGATGACTCATCCTTTCTCCAAAACTCCTATATATAGATCTCTCTCATGAGGTCTAAGGGGGTGGGAATCTTGTGAATGTAAAGAATTGCTGTTGGTTTGAGTTTAGAACTATTGGGTGATTTGCTTTGAAGGAGGTGAAGAGGAGATTTCTTTCTGCTGGGAAGGTGATGCTGGATTGGGCCTTTTATGGTTGTATCACTTCCTGAACGTTACTTCTTCCATTAATAAAGCATTTGAGGTTCTTCTATATGCATGTGTTTCAATGGTGTGTTGTTATACTTGTGTATTTGATTTATTCTAATCCTTGAATCAATTATGAATGTATGCTTCTTGTAGTTTCCCTCTCTTGCCATTTTGCAGGATCTTGGTGTAGCTGGGCCAGTGAAAGAGCAAGGAGCTGGGAGCAAGCAGCAAGGAGAGAAGATTGGATCAACCATTAGCGAAAGACATCGGTTAGTGGATCTCTTTCTCCCCTCTTTTACATCTCATAAAGAAGTAATCTCAGATAGATTTGCTTTGATTGTTGCTAAGGAACTATCACCCTTAGAGTGGGATAGGGTCATTCCGTATTGGATACTTTTCCCAACAACACATTTCATCCCTGGGAAGAGGTTTCCCGACCCTTTGGCACCAATCACACTGGCTAGTATACCTTCTTGCATCCTGGTGGAGAGTGGGCCAATAATAACTAGCTTGTTGTACCCTGAATGTTGTCCTTATGGCTACAAAGTGACCTCCACAAGGCCCATCATGACAGGCAAGAAGGATCTCAAAAGCTTCCTCCTCCCTAACACATCTTCTCAAAATTTGATTGGGCCCAACTTGAAGAGATTTCCCCCAATCCAAGTGAATGGGGAACTTTTGCTTATAATTCCTCTCTTCTCCTTGGAGGATAGGTTTGGAGGAAATTGTGTAGAAACTAAGTACTTGCCTTGTTAGAAAGCCACAGAGAGAGAACTGAAATGGTGAATAAATTCTCATCTAACAGTTGGTCATCAACCATTCTTGCCTCACCTGTAGGCAAAATCAATCTAGACAGAAATATTCAACTACATTTTCTCTGTTAGGCTTATCAATAATTGTTAGATTAAATTGTTGTAACAAAAGTAACCATCTAATAATTTGAGCATTCACATCAGGTTTGTTCATCAAATATTTAATGGCAGTGTGGTCGGTATGTACAAAGGTCTGGTAACCAGTAATGTAATGTCTAAATTTATTCAATGAATGGACAACATCTAGGAGCTCCTTTTCAATCACAGTGTACTTTAACTTTCATTTGGGCAGATTTTTACTTATGAAGTAAATGGAATAAGGTAGCTTGTCATGTATTTTGCCTAGAGATTCTCCTATTTCTTTATGAGAGGTATCATCATGTATGTGAAAATGAAGAGCCCAATTTTGGCCTCAGAGAATAGGTGCAGTAGTCAACTTGTCCTTTAGGGTTTCTAGGCCTCTTGGAAGCTTTATGACCATAAAAATTTAGAGTCCCAATAGTCCAACCAAGGGTGAGGATACCTTGCTAAAGTCTTTTATGAATCTCTTATAGTATCCTACTAATCCTAAGAAACTTCTGACATCCCTCTACTTTTGAGGAGCAAGGATCCTCTTTATGATAGCTATCTTATTTGGGTCTACTTGGAGTCCTTCATGGGATATTGAGTGACCCAGAATAGTCCCTGTAGTCATAAAGAGGTCAATATTATTAGGACTAAGGGATAAGTTCATTTCAATGCAATTGTTTAACACCTTTCCTAAGTTAAAGAGAGCCTCCAGGAAATCACACCCATATGGGGTGAAATCATCCATATAAATTTCCATAAAATCATGGACTAGTTCTGTAAATATGCTCAGGACTTCTATGCAGAAATTAGTAGGGGCATTGCACAAACTAAAAGGAAGGACCCTATAAGCGAAGGTACCCCAAGGACAGGTGAAGGTGGTTTTATCATGGTCTTTTGGTCTGATCTAGATTTGATTGTAACCACTAAATCCATCCAAGAAAGAGAAGAACTTCTTTCTTGCCATACCATCTAATACTTGGTCAATGAAAGGTAGAGGGAAATGGTCCCTTTTTGTGGCATTGTTTAGCTCTTGGTAATCCACACAGATCCTCCACTTTCCATTTTTATTTAGAACCAAAACCAGAGGAGACACCCACTCACTATCTGAGATGGGGTAAATGAACCCTGCATCCAAGAACTTTTACAGTTCTTCTTTGACTATATCCTTGAGGGCTGAGTTCATTCTCCTTTGAGGTTGGTCGATTGGCTTGCAACCTTCCTTGATGTAAATGTGGTGAGTACACAATGAAGGGTGAACTCCCTTATTTTCCTTGTAACTCCAGGCAACTGCATCTATATTATCTCTTAGCATGTCACATAACTCATCTTCTTGGAGTACAGAGAGAGGGGTTGATTTTGAATGCTCTTTCTTGGCTGAATTATATCATCTTGACTGAGTAGGGCTTGATTTAGCTAAGCATAGATCAATCCAAGGATTGTTGTTGGATTCCATTACTAACTCCTCAAGGGACATGGTGTTGGGGGGTTGATTCTGGAGGATTTTCTCAATCAGGTCATCTTCATCAGGGTTCCCCCCTCCTATAGTAGTATCTAGGGTATAGATGGGGGAAGAGTAGACTTAATCTTCTTCCTCATCTTCTAACCATAAAGGTAAGTCATGCTTTAGAGATGGTTGAGCAAGAGGGTACAAGATCAATTGCTTGGATAGATGCCCAATTTTAGTGGTCATGTTCTGAGCCCTACAACTTATGTAAGCACAAGAAGTGGCTAACCATGGCCTCCCAATGATGAGAGGATAACCATTGAACTTGGTCTTAGGTTGGAGAACTAAGAAGTCAACAGGGTATTCCCAGGAATCAATGGAGACCATCACATCCTCAAGAATTCCCTCAGGAGCTACTGTGTATCTGTCCACAATCTGCAAGACTGTTGTGGTCTTTCTTAATGATCCCTGTAGATTTTGTTTTATGCATAGTCTCCTTAGTCATCACATTGCTGGCAGCCCCAAGATCGATCAAGGTATGGGGGACAATGGTGCCATCGATGTGTACATCTACTACATTACTTCCAAGATCTAGATACTTTGGGAAAATCACCCACACCAGCATTAAGTCGGATAGTTTTCCAATGACATTAATGGTAGGGTGTCTTTATTTCGCCTTCCTAGATGTTTGAAACACTTTTCCTTTATTAACTTTTTGTAGATGGGAACATCTTTGATAGCTTGGAGAAGTGAGATTTTGACACACAGATTTTTCAACTCACCCAGAAGTTAAGTCTCTTCTTAGGTGTGCTAGACAAGATGGGTTAATCTCTTAGGAAAAGGAGGTGGATTTTCTTGAGGGACACTTTCCTATTTTTCCTCTTCACGCTCCTCCAGTGGAGATGGAGGTTGATATTCCGGAATCACTCTTCCATACCTATGGTTAATTTCATGAATTTCCATAGCATAGGTAGGGTAGCATGTTTATCCACTATAGACCTGATGTGCATGTCTGTTCTTCGGTTCGGATTTGGTTGGGTGGGAATCTAAGTTTGTTTAGGTGGAGCAGGGTGTAGGAACTGTGGTTGAGATGGAGGTGGAGACAATAGATTTGGGACTTGGTTGTATGGGGGCATCCACCCTTAGGATAGTGTATTCCACTGAGGTTGTGGAGGACCATATGGCTAAAATGGTTGGTTGGCAGATTGGGAATGGTATTGAGGTACAAAAGACCAAGTAGAATGTGTGGACCATGAAGGATGAGCAGGAGGGCACCAAGGGGGAATGGATGTATTTTGATTAGGGTTGTAATATGAATAACATGCCCCTTGTATCCCTTACTGGTATGTTTGAGGTCCTTGAGGCCTCCTATGGTTGATGTAGTAGAGTTGTTCAATCACCCCTTCAATTCCCTGATACACAGATTTTAATCCAGGTAGGGAAGGGCTCCTCTTTGTGGAGTGGATTCCCTCACAAACCAAGAAAATTTATATAAGATTAAATGGGCATTCATTCCTAGGGTGTCTCATGGTGCATCTAGGGCAAAAGATAGATAAGGATCTCTCTGCTTCCTCTTGCTTCCTCTTGATTTTCATGGTGTCCATTTGTAGAGCTAGGGTATGCATAATTTCATTCTGAAAGTCTTCCAACATTTGAGAGAAGATTCTTCGGTGAAAATCACATCGGGATGCCTTTGTCAACGCATTTCAAACCAACCAGTGTGGTTCATCATCAGGACAAGTTGATATGGATCACAGAAGCCTAAATTCAATAGTCTTCGAACATGTTCCCAATTTCACTTTTTATGGATTTGTTTGAAGAGGACAAACTGGCCACAACTTGAATAACCCTACCCTTATTTCTAGCTGCCCTAGAATGATTTTTGAAAACTATCTTGATATCATCATAGGGTAACTGGTAGATGTCCCCTCCTCACAACAAGTTTATGGTTTCTAGGAGATCCGCCCTGATCCCTCTAACAAGGACTAACTTAAGTGATTCAGGATCAAGGTTACACCTGACCCTTTTGTAGCTGAGATGGAAATTTTCCTCATAATCTTCTAAATATTCATCATGTCCCAAAGTCATTGTAAAAATTTCCTCTTTGGTATCTTTGGACCTGTAGTAGTCCCTATACTTATTGTTTAAGGCTTGTTGCATCTGAGCCCATGTGGTGATAATGTCCCCAAGTAAACACATGAACTAGCGCAAGGCTGCATCTTTGAGAGTGGATAGGAACAATTTCAACTTCTGGTCATCATAAATGTAGTCACAAGTTCTTCATCTGACAAAAAAATCAAATAGAAAGGTGTCTAGGTCTTTTGAGGTCATGCCATGGAAGTGAGGAAGAGTAGAGGGGCTTATGTTTTTCACGATGGAAAAGGCACCCTCATCTCTATTCTCATCTCCTGCTCTGTCTCCAATCCCATTTTTATTTCCAGTCATGGTGTAAGTTGGTGGAATGGTCTCTTCTTCTTCCCCGATAGGCTCTTCAAAAATCTATGGTTTTTCACCTAATGGGTCCTCTAGCTCATAGCCACCAAAGAAGAGGGAAGGTTGGTTGTTTGATGTGGTGGGGGTATTTGGCAAAAATTTCCCTAAGTTGTCTCTACTCCTATGAGGCATGAAAGGAGTTTTTCTTTTTATTTTAGGCTTTTTTTGAACTCCTTGTGTAGGTTTTATCCCCGTAGAGAAATTACCTACATAGGAATTCTAAAACACAGAAAATAAACAATGTGAGAGCATAACACATAAAACACATATACACAAAGATTTTCCCCTGGATCCCAAAACCTAGACTACCAGATTGATTTTTCATTATGTTCCCTTCAATGTTATAATACATATTTATACATGCCAAAGCATCCAATACCATGGATTGAAAACCATTGCATCCAATACCATGGACCAAAATCCATTGCGTCCAAAAACATGTGCGAAAATCATGCACAAAACCATAGGTGGGTCCGTCCAACCTAACATAGGGTCCAAAACCAAAATTTTCTGGGGCGTTGCCCCAGACCCCATAAAGTGGGGTCACGGGCACACCTCAAACCCCCTTGTGACCCCCCCCCCCCCCCCCCCCCCCCCGCTACACAATCAGCGCAGCAAAAGGGGGCTCTCCCCCCCCTTTCTCTAAGCTCCCAGTTAACTATGTGGGCTAGTCGTGGAAAGAATATAACACAACCCAACACCTTGTAGAATGTAAATAAAGCAAAACCAAATTGAAACTACTTGCTTAATGGAACTATTTAGAGAATGGAAATAAAGAAAAACAAAATGGCAACTACTTGATGAATGGAACTATTTTCATAATGGAAAGAAAGAAAAAACAAATTGCAACTAATTCCTAAATGGAACTACTTGTAGAAGGGAAATAAAGTAGGAAAGAAAGAAAGAAAGAATAAATCACATCTACTCAAACACCTCCCCAACAACAACGCGAAAAAATGATGAGCATAAATATTGCAACAAGAAAGCTGAAACTCCTGGGGCTACCAACTTTACCTCATCAACCCAGTGTTCATACAAACATGGAGGTGACAATGTTGTATACACAAATAGATGTAATGTTCTACTCTTGTCACTGCTCAATTGGGATGATAGACCACTAGGGTTTTTCAAACCAGTCTTTTATTGAATAGAAGAAGTCTGACTACTAACTAGAGGAGGGAGAATTATCCTTAATGAAAGAAAAGGAATCCTGCCTATTTTAAGGAATGAAAGACTAAATTGGAAGATGCTTGTAAAGTGACATGAAGTCCTTTAGCTACTCATTGACACATTTTTCTTGCAAAAGAAACCTAGCTTAACCCTATTTATCATATCTAATGACCTAAACTAATTGAGCATGGAATCTGACCTAGGGAGTATTATAACTTCTACATGCATGTGCTAATTAAGAAATTAAAAAAACTCTTTTTCTTTATGTTTTCATTTTATGAGTGCAGATGCTAATCTTCACTTGTTCTTTGGAAGGGGAGATAGTTATGGAGGAAGAGGGTTAGAATGATCTTAAGGGTATGGAGGTTAGGTGGAGGCCTAATACCAACTAAAGTGATGATTTTGCTAAATTTGAGCTCAAAACAGGCTGTTATAGGATTTCCTATAGGAAAACTACAGGATGTCCTAGTTCTACTACAGGATACAGGTCAAAATCTTGGGAAGTGGTATACAAGGTGGAATGAAGCGTGGGAAAGGTAGATAATGGGATAATAAGGCATGGAGGGGTGAACATTATCCAAGGCTCAATCAAGTGCTTCAAGATGGTTGTATTTTCTCAATGGAAATGGCAATTTGTTCTTATAAAACAAGAATTCAGATTGAGGTATTATTGGATTTTGGCAACATGGGTGGATAAGGATTGCATAAGGAAAATGAGATGAGGTCTCCCTGTAATGTAGAAGCTCCTACAACAACATACATTATTGTTTGCATCTATGCACAAATTCATCTATACATGGGAAAGGTTTATTAGATTGAAGAAAAGAGAGTTATTACCATCTAATTGCTAAGTTCGTGAATGTAAGTGCTTTGAAACCAATGCAAAACTTAAGAGATCAAAAATAGAAATTGTAACTCATCATAAGAAACTTAAAGACAATGACCTACTCATCAAGAAACCCTAGATTATGAAGCAAAGCAAGAAATCTATTTTTGGGTTGTATGAAAGTGTCCCTCAAGTCACGATCCCAAAAGAGAGATGAGGTGAAAACCACTATCACCAACCTTTTTGAAATGTATTCTATCGCCATGATAGCACTGTTCTAACTATCCACAAATGAACACAAACTAATCAATCATCTCAATAATTGCAAATTAACAACACCAAAATTAGTTCAGCAACTAACTATGAATGTAATCTAAGCATACATATACAAAAGAGGAACCTCTACTGCTAGGGTTGGGCACTAACACAAGAGATTCATCCCTCTGAGTCAACTTAGTGCTGGATCAAGGGAATTCTTCTCATTTTCAATAAAATATCAAAAATACACAAGAGTGATTAGTCACAATGTCTTAACTCAAAAATGCCTCTTGGCTACAATAAAAAAAATTGAATCCTAATGAGGCTCTAGGCCTTCTTATTTATACAACTAAAGTTACCAACAAATTCCTTAAATTTAGGGAGTCTTGGCTCCAAAACATGAAATCAACTGGTATTCAACTATCACTGGCTTGCCTGGAAATGATCTTAATGGCTCGGTTGCTTGCAACTCCGAGTTGATGATATCTGGTGGAGGAATCTTCAAGTGAGTGAGGAGTTAAGGAGGGAGATCCCATCTCCTAAGATCCCTCTTGCTTGTCTCCTTCAAGTTCCTGCACTTTAATTAGCCAAAATTTTCTCCAAAACCTACAATCAATGCACATTAGACCAGAAGACATGACATCTCATCTTTACCCTTCTCATTAAGAAAATTATAACAAAACATGTAAAAAATTATGAGAAAATTTGATTTTAGTAAGCTGGAGAGTTGCATTAAGGTCCATATAATTTCCCCATTATTGGGATGGGGTCCCCAGGGGTAGAATTGACTTATCGTAGTCAATTTTGTAAAGAATTTTGTAAAACATGTGAAGCCTTCGTGCAACATGGACACAGAGGATGCAGATAGGTAGGAGTCAAAGCGGTCTTAGCCCCTTGTTTTTGGTCAGTTTTGAAGACTCACCCATGAGCCAGGGGCCATGGTATTGTATTAGGAAAGCTATAAATAGTTGAGACTTAACGCGTCTTAGAAATAACTTTGGATAGAGAATTAGGTACATTGAATAGTTTTGTTGTCTTGGGAAAGAGCTAAGGCAGGAAAGCTCTACTTCCTGCACTTAGGTAGAGAAGGGAAGGCTCCTACAACTAAGTGCGTAAGAGGCCTAGGTAACTACGTGGACCCCTACAACTGTGCACACAGGGTAAGAAGAGCTTGTAATCAGTGAATTGAAGATCAATAAAGATAACTTTTTGAAGAATTACTGAATATTTCCATTGTATCTATTTATGTTATATAATGATATGTTTCTGAAAAATTGAATGAATGTTGTGCAAATTAACTAAATATGTCTTAGTAACAAATGAAGTAAATGGTTTTCCTCTTCCAAGAAGTTAGAAGCTAATTCTTTTATGATTTCTGATAAATTAAGGAGATCTACATGAAACCATGAAACTCTCTCTAGGGTTTCTTGTTGATGCACGAAAGTAGGTAAATCAACTGTGTAAGGTCTGCAAGGATTGATCGCAGGCCTTTGCAAAGGTCTGGAGACTAATTAACCTAGTTACAGTAAAATAGCCCTAGAAGTCTATCGATCCGTGTGGAAGCAGATCTAAGGCACTCAAGTACATCCCACTAGTCTCTAGATGCATAAACTTGGTTCTTGCATCCCCCAATACTATTATGGGTGAGACTGCAGCCTGCGCAACATGGGTTGTTTCTGAAAGGGCTAGTGGTGTAGGGTTTTGTTGGTTGCCCAACTAACTTTGAACCTGGGTTAGGACCCTCTAAGAAAAGAAATGGTTCTGTTGTCGGGATTGGGATCTGCTTAAAGATATGTTTGATGTCACATCATTGGAATCCAACTAAGAAAGAGATTGAAAAGTGGTTAGATCGGAAGATTCATGAGTTTGTAGTGCAATAAAATAGAAATTTTCACCTATTGAAGGATGATCGGTTGAAAAGGTATCTGGATACAAAGGTACATGAAATTTTCTTTTGCAATTTTCCAATTGAATTATATGAGTGGTTAGCCAAATTGGTAGATAGTCAAGGAAGGTGGAAGCTTGATAGTCCTATAGTGTGGGTGCCAAAATTGGTGTGAAGATTAGAGAAATTTGATAACAAGATCATGAGAGCTATCAATCACTGGCTTGATTGAATTCTGGGAGGATTTTTTTACTGAATTTTCAGTAGACACATCAGTTAGTTATAACAAAGTGGAGTGGAAATTCTTCAAAGGACTGCGAGGTAAGTACATCAGGTTATTGAATACTTGGAACAAGATGTTGTTGTGTAAAAAGTAGAAAATTCCATTACCTTGATGTTTGGAGCTACACGAAGTGGAAGGTTTGTTGGGCATGGAATCCCCCCAAGGCATGTTTTGGGCCTTAATGCCCAATTTTTGAGCAAGTCTTTTGTAAAATCTCCGCGAATTGCGGGTGCAGGGTGCGAAAGTATGATAGAGTCATAAGGTTGTCCACACTAGTTTTGTAATGTAATGTCGGCTGGATAGACCTACCCATGGTCTGAAAACCATGGGATTGTATAAATAGAGAGAGGCTCTAAGTGTAAAAGATAACTAATAACAAAGAGAATAAAAGAATGAGAAGTCTAAGTGATTGGGTCGAAGTGAAAAGTGTGTCTGTAGATTGTAGAGTAGGAGTGTTACACTAAAAAATGTCACCATGACTACTTACAGTTAGTATGGCTCAAATCAACAGTCATGCTACCCTCTTAGGCAAGTCTTATGCCTCTGCTATCCATCTCAAACTCAAAGAAGAGAGAAAGTCTTGTAAAAAATGTGTTTATCTCTGGGGTCGCAGGTTCTCTCTAGCCTTACCTGCGGGGACGCTCACAATGTTCACAAAAGTTGCGTCCTTGGACGCTCTGTATGTTAAGGGACAGGTGCGTCCTTCTGTAAAAGGCAAAATGCGCGAGTTTCATCTTAAAAAAGTTACTTGTGGTTACTTCTAGAACTTTCTAGAGGTCGGTTTGATGAAATGGATGCGCCTCCAGTTGGTTCATGTATCCCTATTAAGGAGGAACTTATCCCATCAATAAGGGAGCTATCCCACCCAAAGAGGGGGATTATCCCATTGATAGTGGACCTGAATAACCTCTTTACAGCACTATAAATAAAGACATTGAGCCAGAGGGAGGAGAGGTTGGAGCTATACATTTTCTTTGGGTAAATGCTGCAGGAATTAGGACTCCCATTTAGAACCTTGTGAGGAGAGATTGTCTTTGCTTGATTCTACTTGGAAGTGGGTGAGCTTTGTCAAAGTAGAGGAAAACCCTTGATGGACCCTGGGAGGAACTTGCACAACACCAAGGCCAGGTTGTAAGAGTTTCTTTGTTTCGTTATTAATACAAACTGGTTTATTTTTCTCAATAGCTTGTGTTAATGAGTTATTTCATGTGTTCCTTGGTCTGCATGTTGAATATATGTTTTATTATATGAAATGCAAGTGCTTGGTAATTGTTTGATTGTTTGTGGTTGCAGGAATTGACTTGAAGGAGGAGCTCATCCGGATCGGCAAGGACGGACTACAACAACAACGTTTTGGAATAAGGTAAGCCTAAACACTTGTAGTTTTCATGTTTTAAAAGGTATATTTAGAGAAAGATCACTCCATTTTGTCTTGTTTGTCGCTAGAGAGTTTAGACTCCTAGGGAGGTCAGTTGTGTCCGCACAAACGACTTTTTCCGCCACGACAAATTGGCGACTCCGCTGGGGAATCCATTAATGAGAAAGTCTTTTCCTTTGTGTGAACTTTGCTCTGAGAAAATCATTTTTATTTTCTGGTTTTTGACTGTGAGAATTAGTATTTGGGTGGCTTAGCTTTAGATTTAGTTAGATTTGGTTTTTCTTAACTTTTCCAGAAGGACGCACCCTCTGAGTACTGCACAGTGCGTCTTTGGACGCGCTGTTGCCGTTTGCACAGAGCGGGCCCGCACCTGTTATAACGGGTTGCCTGCGTCTTCCTGTAAAATTTAGGAAAATTCCATTTTTTGCTTTAATTGCTTTTAGATTTTGATTTTTCTTAGTGTTTTCTGCCCAGATCCTTTAGTACCCTGTCAAAAATTTTCACCTGAACTTGTTTTGTGAGCTTTGAGTGTTTTAGTGGATTTCAACGAAGTTTAGGCCTAGGGTTTGATTTTTCAATAGGTCCTGTAGTGACTTTGACGGTAGAAAGTTGTCCAGCCTTAGATCTCTCTGGTTAGTCAGCCTTCTTAGAAGTCGGGCCTGTCGTAAAGTCTCCTTGTGTGAGCAGCTTGCCATTTAAGTTGTTTTGGGTCAAATTTCGAATTACTTGTTTATAAAGTGTTGATTTCCATTTTACAAAAGAACAAAAAGATTAGAGTTTTGTTTTGACTAGTTTTTGGTTCTGCAATAAGCTAGTCCTTGATTTGATTGTGATCAAGTAAAACACCTTAGAATAATCATTGTTGGTTTTGGCCTCGTTAAGATTGCTTAGAGTAAATTTACCTTTTAGTTTGCTTATGAGTGAATTTTCGTAGATTTTAATAGTTGTTAAGATTGATTTTTGGTTATATTAGATTTATTTGCTTTATTAAAAGAAAAATACAAAAACATCTTCTTTAAAAGTCTTGTTTCAAGTAGCTTTTGTTTTTGAAAGAGAAAAAGAGTTTTTTCGTGCATGTAAAGAGCGGTCATGTTTTTATGCTTGGAAAAGACAAACGAATTGTTTCTTTGATTGTCTTCAATTAAGAAGTTGCTTTTATAAAGATTGCATTCTCTCAACTTTTTAGTTAAGCAATTCATCGAAAAAGTAAAGTAGTGGGTAAATCATCCTAGGTGCATTTTGTAGTGGTTTCGAGTCGAGTCAACACACCACTGGTTTCACTTCCATCACCTTTTGACTTAAGAAACAACCTTAAAAGTAACGCTTAAATTAAAATCAATCTAGTAATTTTTATTTTTCTAGGGCTCTGAAACACCAACATAGCTTAGGCTAGGGTCTTGGAGTAGGTGAGTACTTAACTCTCCAAGACTACAAAACCAAACAGATAGTTTATCTTGAGTAGATTAAATCCAATTGTTTCAGTTATACTCTGGGAAAGCTCCTCTTAAAGGAGAAGCACGAGCTCGTGTCCGAACCAGTGAGGGGATCATTCCCCCCTCGTTGGGAACGACGCCAGACAGTACGTATTACAAACGGTAAACCTCGGATTAACCATTGTCGAGGAGCCAGGGGTCACTTATCGGTAAACCTTGGATTATTGTCAAGGAGCCGGTAAGGGGATTGAGCTTGTTACTCTGCCCTTGCGTGCTGTCGGAGTTTAGACTGTTCCCCCAGGTGTAATTGTTGTGATTGGTAACTTTAGTGACCATAATCTTTAGGGTTCTACCGAGGTGACGGTGGAGGGAAGGTCCCACTGTACCTGGAGCAGACGTCGGTTATACTCACTTGGATTTTCCGGGGGGTTCACTTCACTTCGAGACGGTTAAAGTGGAGGAACTTGTGCCGGTCTATTCATTAAGCAGGTTGCCGGGGTAACTGTTCCACCCGCCATTTCTGTACTGAATCCTGCGAGGTTGGGCCTAATCACCAACTAGCGCTTTTGGTCCGGAAGACTACTGTTTGTGTTTGGTTTGACGCTCTAGATTCTTTAGGCGTGTGCTTCAAATTTGTTTGCTTCTTTAGAAGACTTTAGGTGGTTTGATTTGAAATTTTTACTTTGTTTTCGTGTGTTGTAGTTAAAAATCTTTAATTGTGGCGGAATTACCGAGACAGTCCCGTCGACTTCGGGGCAAGTCTCCTGAGATTGTTACCGGAATAGATTTGTTAAGAAAACTCCGTAAATCGCGGGGTGAATCTCCTGAAGACATTCCGGGTCAGTACGAAGGGTTAAAGGTCCTTGTAACTCCTCCTAGTGACAGTAGAGTAGGTTCACCTGAAGAAGGAGAATCTTCCTTGGTAGTCCATCCAGATTACCAAAGTTTAGAAACAGGTTACAATCCCGAAACTGTTACAGTTTCCGAGCTTGCTGGTAGTTTTTCATCTGCCAGTGAAACAGGCGAAGAACCTGAAATTTCCGAACCTGTTACTCCAACTTCTAGTGTCCCTGATTCACCGAGAATAGAAAGAATTATCACCGAAAATCTACCTTCTGGTTTGATTGCTATAGAAGAACTTGCTCCAGAAGAAGATATAGGTGTCTCTCACCTTGAAGGTCAACTTACTATTGATCTAAGGGAGCGTGAATCCATCTTTTACAGTCCTCCTAGAAGTACTTCTTGGTACCTTGCGTTAACCAATTTTTTTAGACAACTCAGTCGGTTTTTCTACACCTCGTACTCCTTTTCCACCTGGAGGTATTCATACTCCTGTAAATATGTCTGGTCAGTCGTCCGTGTTTACACAAAGTCCTGAATCTTTTTTACACGGCGGTCCTTCTGTTCCCACTGGGTATCAGTCACTTTCTGGTACCTTTGCGGGGGCATCTCCTCAACCCGTTGATCATGGGTTATTTGCTGGAAACAGTGGTAATATACCATTGGGTGTAGGAGACATTTACATGATGTCAGGTTCAGTTCCCGTTTCCCAACCTCAAGGTGGCCAATTACCGCCTGGGGGGCAACCGCAGTTAACGCCTGGGGGGCAACCTCAAGGTACACAAATCGTGTCTGGGGGGCAACCTCAAAGTCAGTATGTACCTATGGTGCAATACTTGCCTCAAGGTCAACCTCAGCCTCAATATGTACCCCAAGGTCAACCTCAGTATCAATATCAACCTCAAGGATGGCAACCCCAAGGATGGCAACCTCAAGGGTATCAACCCCAAGGTTATCAACCTCAAGGGTACCAACCTCAAGGTCAAGGTCAACCCCAGTATCAGTATTTACCTCAAGGTTATCAACCTCAAGGTCAATACTCAAGTCAAGGTTATCAACCACCTCAAGGTCAGTCATATGTTCCAAGTATGGGAACTGCACCTTACAATTATCAATCCTACCCTCAATCTGGTTATGGATCTCAGTATCCTCAACCTGTTACGGGTCAGTACCCTGGAATGTTAGTGTGGGATCCATCACAGGGTCAACAGGTGTTGCAGCCAAGTGTACAGATGGTTCCTCAAGCTGGACAACCCGTAGTTTCTGGTCCAACCCAGCAACCGCAACCTGTCCAGCCAAATGTTCAAACTTCTGTAGCTTCGGTAGTTACTCAGCCGTCAATTGCACCTAGTACTCCATCTCAAACGGCTGCTGCAACTATCGCTACATCTACCATACTTACTTCTGGAGTATCGACGGCTCCAGTTTCTACTGTCCCTGTTACCACACCTCAGACATCTTTACCGTTGTCTGGATCTACGATTCAAACCACGGTCCAGATGCCTGTAGGTCAGCCTGGTATAAGTACGGTTGTCACTACTCAACCTCAATTTGTTCAACCTCCGTACCAGGGACAGTACCAACCTGGGCAAGCTGTCCAACAACCGGTTTACCAGTATCAACCGTATCCTGGGTACACTTATCAACAACCTCAACAACCCCAGTACGGTCCGGTTAATCCTGGTTTTCCAGGAGGATATAATATCCCAAATGCGACTCCTGTTCCTAGTTATCCTGGATATCCTCCTCCTGGGGCTGGTATTGTGACCCAGAGTTTTAGAGATCCTAACCGGCAGTTACCGTTTATTGCAACTTTGGATTTACCCGACTTGACGCGCCTAACGAACGATCCAATTCAATATCTTCAGTTCTGGCCGCCAATGCCAAATAAGTTGCCCAGCGATATACCCAAGTTCGAAGGTAAGTCTGGAGAGGATCCGTCCAATCATGTGATGACTTACCACCTCTGGTGTGCTTCGAATTCTATCTCAGATGATTCCATCCGCTTACGTCTTTTCCAGCGTACACTCATTGGTCTCGCGGCCAAGTGGTACATTGAGTTACCACGGGCCTCTTTTTACAACTTTAGCCAGTTAGCTACCTCGTTCTTAACTCACTTTCAGTTGCCGGTCAGATACGATAACGGCACGGAGTTATTAACTTCACTAAAACAATCGACGTCCACGTATATTTCTGATCACATTCATGAGTGGAGACGTCGAAGGAGATTAGTGAAAGTTTTTATCCCGGACCAAATCTTAGCTGAATGGTTTGTCAAATCATTATTACCGAAGATTACTGAAGATGTAGCTAAGGCCGGAGTAGTTACTGAGGAGCAAGTCATTGCTCAGGCACAATACCTTGACTTAGTTTACACTCAGTCGGGTACGTTACACGAGAAGATTCCGGATCTTCCAAAGTCGAATCAAATCGCTGCTGCTCCTTCGGGATCTCATGCCGCTGATGGTATGATTGGTATCGTGACTACGAAGAGCAAGAAGAAGTCTTCCAAGGCTTCAACTACTCCAATTATCACTTTGCCTGATTCTCCGACAGGAGAGTCTTCTCCTGAACTCACCGCCGACATTCACGCTGTAGAGTCATCTACGGCCAAATCAAAAAACGGTGGAAAGAAGAAAGGAAAGAAGAAGGCTAAAGCAGACAAGGCTCCAAAGGAGAAAACTGAAAAGTCGGAAACCAATGACGAAAAACGCAAACCTCGATATCCTTGTCTTATTTGTGAAGAGGATCATTTTACGAGAGATTGCCCTCATCGGGCCGAGGTTGTAAAAATAGTCAAAGGTTCTCCCACTCCTGCTGTGTTAAAGAATCCATTTCCAGAGCAGGAGAATAAGATGATAGGTTCTTCTTCGAATGCCAGTGAAGAACCCATTTTGATGATGTCTCATGTGAGGATTGCGACTCGATCGCAAGATTATGGTAGTAAGGCTCCTGTTGATGGCAAGGAAGCAGAATCTTCTCACTCTAACCCATCAACCTCAGCTCCTGGTTCCGATCCACTACAGATCGAAAAACCTAACCCAGACTTAGTGATTAAGCCGCCCGCCAAGGGTGTACTTCGAAGGTCTGCTTTCAATCCACATGCGAGAGCAGCCCAGAATTACAACATTGTTGAGGACTTAGCTGTTTCACCTTCAGCAATGTCGGCACTCGAAGTGCTGCAATCATGTCCAGCACAACGGAAATTGCTTTTGTCGGCTATCGGAGCTGTCGATGTTCAGGACCCGAACCTAATGATCTTTGATCTAGAAAATAGTACACCACGTCTCCCCCATCAAATGGCTTTCCAAATTCCAGTGATAGTCAAAAACAGGCCTATTCATCGGACTGTGATTGATGAGGGAGCTTCTACGTGTATTATGTCGATTCAATGTTGGAGATCGCTTGGTTCTCCTTCGTTGAACCAATCCCCCACCATCCTTAAGGCCTTTGATGGCCGTGGGTTCCGTCCGTTTGGTATTCTACAAGAATTGCCTATAGGGGTTGAAGGTAAAACCGTTAGTCTGGATGTGGAAGTGGTTGATGCCCCTCTAGACTACAACCTTCTTTTGGGTCGAAGTTGGTCATATGCTATGACAGCGGTCGTTTCATCGGTCTTCAGAGTAATTAAGTTTCCACATAACGGTAAGATCGTGACTATTGATCAGCTGACATACTTTTCATCCGACCCAGCCTCTTCAGAGAGTATCCAGCATGTTGGTAAAACGACAATCCCTTATAGGGACGTTGGTGTAGGTTTAGTTAAGGATTCCGGTTTACTGGGAACTTTTCCTCTCCCTCCACTCAGCGCAGATCCTTCGTTTGCAACCATTCATATGATTACATCAGAAAACATTATTTATGATGATCCTTGGTTCGTCCCATCTGACTCTGAGATAGACTCACTCGGTGATGTTATGCCTTTGAGTCCATATGAAATTGCTTATGAAGCTCTCATGTCTTTTACTGACTTTCATTCAACCGAAGTCGACCAAATGAATGTGGTCAGTGAAGAGTCACTTTTCACCTCACCCTTAGAACGGATAACGTTTCCCGAAGTCGTGTCATCTGACGAACAACTTCGCGAAATCCTAAGTGTAGATGATCTACCATGGGAGGATCTCCATCACAGATCTTCGTTTTTACCTAAGGATGATGCATTTGAAAATGATTTTTCATCTATCTTTACCGCTGAATATGTCAAAGACGCTCAGGATCCAACGAAACATTCTGATTCAGAGTTGAATTTAGGGAATATTTCTCGTACTATTCCCATTGATATTTCAGTGAAGCCCGGAATCGAGGAAAACATTCATATAGGTGCCGCATGTACTGAAGAAGAAATCCAAACTTACAAGGCCCTATTCCAAGAATTCCGCGACGTGTTTGCCTGGTCTTACGAGGAAATGCCGGGAATTGATCCTGCCATTGTTGTTCATGAAATAAAGACCTACCCGGATGCTAAACCCGTCCGGCAACGGTTGCGTCAAATTCACCCTCGAAAAGCGGCTGCGATTAAAGCAGAAGTCGAAAAGCTGTTGAAAGCAGGTTTCATTTATCCGATCCCGTTAACGGATTGGGTATCGAATATTGTTCCGTCAATAAGAAACAAGGAACAATAAGAATCTGTATCGACTATAGGGATATAAATCGAGCTTGTCCAAAAGACAACTATCCTACGCCTTATATCGATCAAATTATTGATGATTGTGCCGGAAGTGAAATGTTTTCCTTCATGGATGGTTTCTCGGGCTATAATCAAATCAATATTCTACCTGCCGACCAACCAAAAACGGCATTCATTTGTCCATGGGGGACATTTGCTTATTGCAAGTTACCTTTTGGGCTTAAGAATGCCGGGCCACTTTTCAACGGGCGATGTCTTATGCATTTCATGACATCAAGCACATTGTGCAACCCTATCTCGATGATTTGCCTGCTCATTCTTTACATCGAGCTGATCACCTTGTCCACCTACGAGCAATCTTTATGAGGTGTAGGCATTATCGAATTCGGTTGAATCCCCACAAGTGTGTTTTCTGTATAGAAACAGGTCGATTGCTGGGATTTGTTGTTTCAAAAGCCGGCATTCGCGTCGATCCCTCGAAAGTCGAGGCTATCATCAAATTGCCTCCTCCTTCGAGTTTGCGCCAACTCCAAAGTTTGCAAGGGAAAGCGAACTTTTTACGCCGATTCATCCCAAACTACGCCGAGGTCACTAAAGGTTTTACACGGTTGTTGAAACAGAATGCACAATTCTTTTGGGACGAGATTGCCCAACAATCTTTTGATGCACTTAAACACGCGTTGACCCATGCACCGTTATTGCATCCTCCCAACTACAACCAAGACTACTTCTTATACCTCGCAGCTTCGCATTCCACCATTGGAATGGTGTTAGTTCAAGAAGATGAATTCGGAGCGGAGCATGTGATATATTATCTTAGTAGGACCTTGAATCCCACTGAGCTAAAATATTCGCATGTGGAGAAATTGGCCCTGGCAGCCGTTCAAGCTGTCCAGCGTTTCCGTCACTACATTCTTCTCCGCAAAACTACAGTTATTTCGGATTGCAACCCTATGATTTATATTTTGACAAAACAACTGCTAGGGGGCAAGTACTCTAAATGGATTGTTATCCTGCAAGAGTTCGACTTGGAGTTCGAGAAGTCCAAGTCTAAGAAATCCTTAGTTTTTGCGGAATTGATGTGTGATTTCCCGAGTGCTGACACAGAGACTGTGGCAGAGGAGTCCATTGCGGACGAATCTTTGTTTCTTATCAGTACTGTAGATCCGTGGTACGGGGATATAATCATTTATCTCCAAACCCAAACCTTTCGGCCTGAAGCTTCCAAAGCGGAACGTCGAAAAATTCGGTTTCAATCCCAGCCATACAAAATTATTGGAGATACACTTTATCGCCGGGGGCAGACTTAGTTTTTCGACGTTGTTTAACTCACGAAGAGGCTGAGAGGGTTTTGAATGATTGTCACTCTGGAGCATGTGGCGGTCATATGTCTGGGTATGCCACAGCTCAGAAGGTGTTGCGCGCTGGCTATTTCTGGCCGTCTATGTTTAAAGATTGTATCATTGCAGTCAGGAAGTGCCACAACTGTCAAGTGTTTGATCGCAAGATGCGCGCTCCACCTGCTCCTCTCCACCCTATAATTGCCGTTGGTCCATTCGCCAAATGGGGTATCGACTTTATTACTTGTAACCCTCACTCGGCCGGGGGCATGCGTATATCATCCTTGCGGTTGATTATTTTACTAAGTGGGCCGAGGCGATGCCTACATTCGACGCAAGCGGCAAAACAGCTGCAGTTTTCGTATTCAATCATATCATAACTAGGTTTGGTGTCCCACAAGCAATCATTACTGACCATGGGAGCCATTTTCGAAACGTCATGATGACTGAGCTTACAAGCCAGCTTGGTTTGCGCCACGATAGCTCTACTCCTTATTATCCGCAAGCCAACGGTTTGGTTGAGTCTATCAACAAAGTTCTAGTTATCATGATCCGACGAACCATTGGTGTTCATCGGTCGAATTGGCACAACATGTTATTTTCAGCGCTATGGGCATACCGAACCTCAGTGAAAAATTCAACAGGGTTCACTCCTTTCCAGCTAGTTTATGGCTTAGAAGCTGTGTTACCCATTGAATGCGAAATCCCATCACTTCAAATGGCTGTCGAATTACTTCCAGCTACTTCCGAAGAGGAGAAACGTTTATTGTACTTGGCTAAATTAGATGAGACTCGACGTGACGCTACATTGGCAATCGAGACTCACGCGAAACGAATGAAAGCTCAGTATGATAGAAATGTAACCCCTCGAAGTTTTTCGGAAGGAGACCTAGTACTATTATATGATCAAGCTAACGATAAGCTAGGTGCCGGAAAATTCGTTCCCATGTGGCATGGGCCCTACATTGTAAAGCGAAAGCTAGCAAAAGGGGCTTATGAGCTAGTTGACTTTGATGGGGACTCTTTGGGTAAACCCAGAAATGGACTTTACCTAAAGAGGTATTATGCTTAAATGATGGGTATGGAGAAATTTTTAGATAGGTTAGATTTTCTTTCTAGCTAGCAAGTGTGTTAGTTTAGTCAGTGTGCTTAGCTTAGAGAGTGTGGTTTTTCGTCGTTATTCTGGCTTATCTTGGTTTTACTCTTGATATTGCAGATGTCGACGCCTCTCCAAACATACATTGGATTTGCTGATGGTGCTTGTCGTAGTACACGGAACATCTCTTCCGCAGCTTGGGTTATCTATTCGCCCTCTGACGAGTTAGTTTCTATGCATGGGGTAAGCCTCGGTCAAACAACGAACAACATTGCAGAATACAGTGCAGTGATTGAATTATTATCCGAATCTATTTCATTTGGAATTCGACGTTTGATAGTGAGGTTAGATTCTGAACTTGTTGTATTACAGCTTAATAGAGTTTATGCCATTAGGAATCCTGTGTTATTAAGGTTGTTTTTGAGAGTGCGTCTCTTGGAACGTGAATTTGATTACATTGAATATCAACATATTCCAAGGTCTTTGAATACATTAGCAGATGCAATTGCTTCTCGAATGTTGGACAGACATTTACGATAATCATGCAAGTAAATTTAAAAAACATTTCATCACATATGTTAAACAAGATAAGCCGGTAATAGTGATATATATAGATAGAAGTGTGTCAAAAAATATATACATCGTCTTCGATCATAGGTTGAAAACACCTTATGATCGGCAAAATGATAGTACAAAAAGTCAAAATGTCACATGTGACTACAAAAGTGACTAGTCAATCACTGGTGGTGCTCTCTGTATGACACCACTGCGCGGGCTACCTTACGCAAAAATCTCCTAAACGGTCCAGGGACCGCGACTACGAAGCGCTGAAGCCGGGTAGGAATGTCATCCATAGTAGTCTCAGGTATATCTGCCGTGAGACGCTCTAGATCATGCTCCAACTCAGCTAGTACTTCTGCAGCCGCGTCCTGTGGGGCCGGTACCGGTGCAGCTGGATGTAGTCTATCAAAAGGCCGGAGGTTGGCTGGACGCTGTGGACCAACATCTGCATTTTGAAAATTTTACTGTTAGTTTTGAGACGATATATATGAAAAATAAAAAATACATAATTAGAAAACTTGTGAAAATAAAAGTACCTCTGTCATCCCATTGTTCTCCCGGTGGAAGAACCATGTCCGGATCACCTCTAAAATCCACTCCGGCATACGGAAAGTCCTGTATCGAAAAAACCTGGTCCTCTAACCAGTGAAAGTAACTATCTGAGAATCGAACCACTGTCGCACCCTCGTCAGGATGCCGGGCCATCACCGCAACCCATCGTATCAGCTTTGGCTCCCGAGGACCCAAGATATCAACAGTGAGTTGCTGAGGGATCAGCATTGGAACTCTCTCCAAGGCAAAGCTCACGACTAGAGGCCCATATCCAAAAGTCTTTAGTCGTCCGTTCTTTGCCTTGGTCAGTTGGCTCTTCATATGAGCCGACACAGCTTCACACCAGTTGAAAATGGTGCCTTGGTAACAGTCAATTGCCATCCGCATTTGGGATCCGGAAGCAATGTGTAAAGCGGCCGCGCCGCAAATTCTGGTAACCGTGAACGCTATGACTTTGAGTTCAGGCAGAGTGATGTGTTTTATCTCTATGCCTTTTGAATGGTGAGCCCCAGGTGTGCACCACTCGTCGCGGAGACTATCAAGGGATTGGCCACCCGGCCTAGTCCCCGCAAGACTGAGTTGCTCACCTCTGTTTGGCAAGCCAGTGAGAAAGTATACATCCGAGGGCTCTATCTCGAGCTGGTGCCCTCCTATGTAAAAGCATTGTTCTTGAACGTTCCATCGCTCAACCAGCCATTCCAAGAATCTTACCTGGCCCCTCATGCCCGGTATGGTCCAATATTTGTATAATCCGCATGCTCTTAGGGCATCCAGGGAAGGTTGATGATTTATTGCAGCTTCATCATCCTCTACATGCTCTCTTTCTCTCCAATCTAACATGGTTAATGCCCTGCACATCAGAAATAGCAATTAGAAATTGATTTGGGAATTTTTGGTAGTTTTTTGAGGGAGTTGGGGTTTTGAAATGCGCACTTCTCGGAAGACGCACCCCGGCTTTGTAGCACAGGGCGCCCGGACGCGGCTGGCCTGAAGGCGGGCCGCGTCTTCCGACCATTTTCCCGTATGAGAAAAAGTCGGGGGACGCGGGTCACCCGAAGGGCACCCGCGTCCGCCGAGAGGCGCATTCCAAAACCAAAACCCCCCCAAAAAATGAAACTAAGACCTAAAAATTGATTCTAAACGGATAGAAATGCAGAGTAGGATGTGTAAAATACCTGGATAAGACGGCGTTCGATTCCGACGGTCAGATTTTCCGCAGCGACCACGGGAAGTTTCTTGTCAAAAGCTCCTTTTTCAACCTCAACAGTCAAACGGTAAAAATGACATGGTAAAAGGTCTTTTTATAGGTTTTTTGGATGAATTAGTTCATTTTTTACCATGAAAAGATATTTTTCGATGTATTTTTGCCTATTTTAAACAGGTATGAGTAATGTGTTGCTTTTGTGCAGGACAAAGGGATTTCGAGGGAAATTGTCATTTTTCACAAATAAAAATATCAGAGTCATCTTTTAAGCCCTTTTCTGACTCCTAAAACATGAAAAGATCGCCGAGCGTTTCTTTTACACTCGTTAAAACGGAATTAAAAGACGGTCCCCTTTTAGCTCTTTTCTGACCGCAAAATCAGGAAAAGATTGCCGGGTTTTTGTCGTTTCAAACTCGATAAGGAAATAAAACGACGTGTCCTTGATCGCTTTTTACTTTTCAGGTCAACGACACTATTATGAAAGTACTCCTTGGTCGCAAGATCAAGCGGTTCCCCCAGGTATTATTTTATACTTTTTCGGGCTTGAGGGACACAAATATACGAAAAAGTTCAACGTGGAGTCTCCTTTTGTTTTTTCAGACTCTCTAAAAATGAAAAACGCCGAGTTTCTCCTATACTGGGCTCGTTAAACTTTTACAGTAAAGGACCTGTTCAATTACAAACAGGAACGAACCACTCCTTCCTAGGGTTCGAATTTAAACTAGGTTGGACTCGTCCGAAGGATGAGCTTATAATCAAGCATATGTTATCCTCCTCAAGCTTGTTAAAAATAAAGAGGTACTTGCCAGAAATGGTGGGGGAAAAGAGAGAAGAATGAACCTGTTTGTTACCTTTTGTCTCAAAAGAAACTTTATTACCACTCTTGAACACGACACTTTCATTCACCTGGGTTGGGAAATCTTTTACCTCACAGTTGACCAAACCACTTTGAAAGTCTTTAACCGGGTTCCGGGGATTAACTTTGAGTTATTCGTCACCAAGCCATCTGTCGTGTCGTTATGTGTTCAAGAGGTCTGCAAGCAAAACTTTCATCTGCAAAATACTTGTCATCCATTTGACCATCCCTGAGTCAGTCCTTACAGCAACATTTCTTCAACTTGAACAATGATTTCGTGTTGCGGGCTTGCCTGCAACGGGTCGCTTTCTATCGACATCGACACATTATCTAGAAAGATGACTTAGGAATCGACAGTACCTTGAAGTCTGCATGCATCAATGGCAGGTTTCTCGCCTTTGACGTCAGTTTACATCATTGACTTTCGATCAAAGGATTCCGTGAAGTGTTCGACATCAAAACATCTATTCACATTTCACGGGTTGTGCTTGGTACTTTGAGAACCATTGACATTACTGGTGGTCTCTCTCACGCTTGTTAACAGTTTACATCATTGACTGGTAATCAAGTGGTTTCTAACATGTTCGACATCAAATCATTTAATCACATGGCTAGAATCGTACCAATTCGGGAAGTAGAAGTGAAGACCCTGGATCTAGTTTCTACCATCCAGGCTGCGAGGAGTTTTGTATTCATTATCTATGTAGACTAATCATAAACAGATGGCTGCGTCCATACTGTGTCTACAAAAGTCTATAAAAATGATGTACTGCAAGATCATTCCTGTATCAGAATAGTTAGTCCATTAGTTAAAGTTTTGAATCTGAGTATGGGAATGCCTACCTCAGTGATGATATAATCTTATACATGTATTTTGTGTTGAAAATTGCAGGTTCCAACCAGGTCATCCACAAGACAATCCTTGAAATGATAAAGCGCTTCACCCTTCCTAGAATTACAAAACCCTAATCTATTCCAGGCTTCGCACTTTAGGGGGCAATCTGTTACACTAAAAAATGTCACCATGACTACTTACAGTTAGTATGGCTCAAATCAACAGTCATGCTACCCTCTTAGGCAAGTCTTATGCCTCTGCTATCCATCTCAAACTCAAAGAAGAGAGAAAGTCTTGTAAAAAATGTGTTTATCTCTGGGGTCGCAGGTTCTCTCTAGCCTTACCTGCGGGGACGCTCACAATGTTCACAAAAGTTGCGTCCTTGGACGCTCTGTATGTTAAGGGACAGGTGCGTCCTTCTGTAAAAGGCAAAATGCGCGAGTTTCATCTTAAAAAAGTTACTTGTGGTTACTTCTAGAACTTTCTAGAGGTCGGTTTGATGAAATGGATGCGCCTCCAGTTGGTTCATGTATCCCTATTAAGGAGGAACTTATCCCATCAATAAGGGAGCTATCCCACCCAAAGAGGGGGATTATCCCATTGATAGTGGACCTGAATAACCTCTTTACAGCACTATAAATAAAGACATTGAGCCAGAGGGAGGAGAGGTTGGAGCTATACATTTTCTTTGGGTAAATGCTGCAGGAATTAGGACTCCCATTTAGAACCTTGTGAGGAGAGATTGTCTTTGCTTGATTCTACTTGGAAGTGGGTGAGCTTTGTCAAAGTAGAGGAAAACCCTTGATGGACCCTGGGAGGAACTTGCACAACACCAAGGCCAGGTTGTAAGAGTTTCTTTGTTTCGTTATTAATACAAACTGGTTTATTTTTCTCAATAGCTTGTGTTAATGAGTTATTTCATGTGTTCCTTGGTCTGCATGTTGAATATATGTTTTATTATATGAAATGCAAGTGCTTGGTAATTGTTTGATTGTTTGTGGTTGCAGGAATTGACTTGAAGGAGGAGCTCATCCGGATCGGCAAGGATGGACTACAACAACAGCGTTTTGGAATAAGGTAAGCCTAAACACTTGTAGTTTTCATGTTTTAAAAGGTATATTTAGAGAAAGATCATTCCATTTTGTCTTGTTTGTCGCTAGAGAGTTTAGACTCCTAGGGAGGTCAGTTGTGTCCGCACAAACGACTTTTTCCGCCACGACAAGGAGAAGGCTCTGCAGCTAAGTGCGCAGAGGCCTAGTAGTCCGCAACTGAGTATGCGGACCCCTCTAGCTGAGTGCGCAGGGCAGGTCGAGTCTGTAACTATTATGTGTATCTATTCCTAGTTTAATACATGATTGGATATAATTTGCAAATACATTGTTTATTTATTGCACGATCGTGTATGAATGCTTTGTATTGCTAACTATAAGACATTCAAGTAGGCAAAGGTAGTTAATTAACAGTAGAAGATAAGTAAGATCTTAAGTATTAGCACAGAGCATGACACAACCCTTGGTTAGGGCTACGCAAAGAGAGGGTATCAGGAATGGAAGCTGTGCAAAGCCACTTGTGTGCAGGAAAAAAACAAAGGGCCAGTCGAACCTCTCAGACATCTCAAGGGTGTAGAAACCTAGTTCTAGCACCCTCCCATACTACTCTGGGTGAGACCTTAGTCCGCGCTCCACGGATTGTTTCCGAAATGGCCAGTAGTACAGGGATTTGTTTGGCTAATTAACTTTAAACCTGGGTCAGGCCCCAACTGTTATAGACATTTTTGTGCCTTACAACTATAAGCATGAAATGTCCATAATTTAAGGGATCCAAAGTCCCTAAAGATGTTGTTACAGCTCCTAAAGAAACAAGGTCAACCAATGACAGCTTCTCCCAGAAGTTCTCCACCAAAAACCACTCAGAAATAGTCAATTCAGGATCAATTCAGAGGCTCCACTAGCTGCCTGCATTGAAATGCAGAAGTTGCACTAGCTAGGTGCACTGCAACGCAGGTAGAAGCACTACCAGGGTGCGCTGAGCGGGAAATGACAAATGGCAAGCTCATTCAACGAGGTGGAAAGACCCTGGAAGCTTCCAGAATCTTCTCCAATGACACTTGCCTCAATGAATTCGACTAGTGATGAGTAAGAGGTCCTCAACCTCCAAGTGGAAGCAAGAACTGACAGAGAGAAGCCACAAGTCAAAACATAAGCTGACTCATCCTCTCTGCTTACATCTATATATGGATCTCTCACCCAGAGGTTCAGGAGGTTGGAATTTTGTACTTTGCGGAGAATTGCTATTGGTTTGAGATTGAGATTAGTACAATGGGTGATTTATGCTTTGTTGGAGGAGAGGAAGGGATTCCTTTGCTGGGAGGTAGATGCTGGATCGGGCCTCACTTGGTTGTATCTCATCTTGGACTTTATTACTCTATCAATAAACTATTTGAGTTTCTCCTACATGCTGTGTACCAATGATGTTTTGTTATGCTTACATGTTTAGCTTAATCTGATATTGAGCTTTTTATGAATGTATATCTGTATCTTCTTGTAGTTTCTCTCTCTTGTGATCTTGCAGGAATTCGGTGAAGCTGGGCTGGTGAGAGAGCTGGGAGCTGGGAGCTACTGAAGAGAGGAGCAATTGGATCAACAAACTAGCGAGAGACACAGGTTAGTTAGCTCCTTTCTCCTCATTTACATTTCATAAAGAAGAATACTCAATTAGTTTACCTTGTTTGTTGCTAAGGCACTATCACCTCTTAGAGTGGGATAGGGGCATTCCGAATTGGATACTTTTCCCAACAACAAATTGGCGACTCCACTGGGGATCGTATCTTGTTGGTTTATTTGTGTTTCTATTTTGTTCTTCTCATAAACTCAGGAGTGCCGAATCGAAATGCATTTGCCATTTTCAAATGCAAACTAGAGATCTGCCACTCTAGTCCACTCACTGGGCCTGTTTTTGTGATCTGAACAAATTGATCCACAAGTGCTCTAATAGCCCTTTGTGATAGATCTTAGTCCTCCTTTAAATCATCCTCCTAATTGTACCTAATTGATAGCTTTGATCCGGCCAAAAACTGTAGATTAAACTACAAACCGTAACCCAGAACCCAGAAACAACTCTCGTTTCTGCTTCAGCGCAGACTCTGTGAAGAGGTTCTGCATTTCAACGCAGGTCCCGTGAAGGATACCTGCGCTGAATGTCAAATCCTCTGTGTTAGGAGTGCGCTGATCAGTCTTTGCCTTGTGCAGTTGTGGTTCCCTGCTTCCTTTTGCTCAGTTTTATCTCTGTTTTTGCAGCCTATTATCAGTCAGTGTACCTATCTGAAACCCCTTTTCTTTGCCTCAATTCCGCCTCAGTTGTATAAAGAAACTGTATTCGTTCTTTGTGTATTTGTTACATCATTTGCAGTTTCCCATTACAAAAGTAAACTAGTCATACTGTTGCCCTTAGATCTAGACCTGTCATAAGTGTCGTTTTGATCTTAGGAGTGAGTTTGTTTGCTGTTCACAGTTGATTGAGCTTTTACTTTTGTCATTTGGTTTGAATTTATGCATTTCTAGTGTCGAAACAAGTAAATCATAAAGTGTCGTAATCGTCTTTTTGATTTTGAAAAAGGAACTTGTTTATGTTTTCACTTGAAATCAAATTCAAATTTGTATAACAGCTTTCTTTTTAGGCATCAATATTAAGAAAGTGAAAAGAAATACATGCATTTGTGCATTTGCATTTTGATGGTTTGCATGGTTTGATTTAGGGAAAAGTGCATTACAGTGTGCTCTATGCTCTTTGAGAAAAGTTTGTGTCTTCCTTTTCCCCTTGTAGCTAGGATTTTCATTGTTGAAAAGATATAAAAGCTTGCTTATCATCTTTAGACTGCATTTAGGAATTGTATCATACATCTCGTGGTGATCCAAAAAGGAAAACTTCTAAGAAAGATCAACCTAAAATAAATTGAATGAACTTAACAACGCTTTGTAACTTAACGCACAACATAAAGGTCTAGGCTAGAGACGTGTTCCGGCATCGTAAAACCTGGTGACTGTTGATCTCGCTGATGGTTGGGTGATTCCTCCTGAGGGACGATAGCACCAGTATGGATTGTGCTCCCACGTACCGTCGAGTATATATTGGGAGACCCCTATAGGCATAAAACCTTTATCCTTAGGAAGCCGTGTCGGTCGCCCTACTGATCGCAATGCACTGAACACAGCATTCGGGAAGATTGACCGCCCGTACCTTAAAAAGTATTCTGCAGTTTTGCGAAAAGTTTGGCACACCCTCTAGCTAGAACTCCAGAGCAGTTCCTTTTGGCCTTTTTCAGACTCTATAATGGAAAAATTCCATCCGAGCATGTGTCACTTCGGGCTCGTTAAAACATCGAAGGAGACTAGAGTCATCTTTAGCTTTTTCTCGACTCTTTAAAATTGAAAAAGCAAGTTGTGTCTAAAGCGTCGTTAAAATTTATTTTAAACGGAACAATCACCCCTTTTTTCCTGCGTTGATCTTTAGGTTGAGAAAATGGAACCCACGAACCAAGGAATTCCCCTTGGTGGAAATCCTAGTCCCTTCTCCTCTTGGGGAGATGTTGGTGCGCCCCATATGGCCACATTGTCGCTTCCAGGACTGACAATTGGCTTGCCGGTCTGGCTCTTCTCAACCAATGTCGTTCAGAACACCACTATTCCTGAACAGTCGAATCAACAGTTAGACCAGTCCAGGGTTGCCCACCAACCTTCTACTTCTTCTAATTCTTCCTCTCCTCCTTCCTCTTCGCTTGACGGAACTGGTAAAACAAAAAACCAAGTTCCTAAGGAGAAGAAGGAAAAGAAGAAGAAAGAGAAGAAGAAGAAAGAGTCAAAAGCGACTGGGGGCAAACAAGTGTCGTCTGACAAAAATCCACACACAGCACTAACTAGGCCTAAATCGCCATGTGTCATATGCAAGGGAGACCACTTCCACAGAGATTTTCCCTGCATCCCTCGGATACTAAGGGATTGGTCTCCCCGTTTGCACAATCCGGTAGCATCAACCTCTGATAGCCATGTTGAATGCATACCGTCAACTAGCGAAAGTGAAGTCCTTGGACAAAAAGGAAGAGCTAGATCTCCCTGTAGACTGTGCAAAGGCGACCATGCCATCCACCATTGTCCCTTCTTAGACGAAGTGAAAAGAGTTTTGGATGATCGTCTGGTTTCACTGTTACGACTTCCTCCTGGATATAAAAAACTCTTGCCGAGTCCTTTGTTAGTTGAAAATCCAGCTAGCCCGCTCAAGTGGTCAGCTGGAGCACCGGTCATTGAAGATGAACCAGCTGAATCCATACCCGACGAAAGTCAAAAGGTTGAGGCGGCAGTTGACCCGGTCTTGCCTTCAGAGGTTTTGTCTTCGAATGATACAGTCACTGAAGAGGACAAAGATGACACCATCCAAATTCTCTTCATCAGCACAGACTCCGACGAGCACGGGGCCACTCCCCCCATTCCTTTATCACAGGAAGGAAGTTCGTCAAAGCGATACCCAGCCGTTTACTCGATCCCACCACCAAGCAACCTAGTGGTATCCTTCGACTGGAACCAACTAGGCAGACCCCGTTTGCCGGCAAGCATACCATTCAGAATTATCGTCCAAATATACAGAATGGTCATGGCTGGCACTATCATTGATGAGGGGGCATCTGTGAGTATCCTTTCCTCTATTGCTTGGAAAGCGCTTGGTTCGCCAGCGCTTTTGCCTGAAATGAGAAATCTGACAGGCTTTGATAAAGGAACCAGTCGACCTTTAGGGATCCTCCCCAATGTGCCTATCACATTGAAAGGGAAGATCGTTCAAATGAACGTGATGGTCGTTCAAGGACCCTTGGATTATAACCTACTCCTTGGATGAGACTATATATATTGCATGGGAGCCATCATCTCCTCACTCTTTAGAGTAATGTGTTTTCCGCATGAAGGAAGAGTGGTCAAGCTCGTAGACCAGCTTTCATTTCCCGGATCACGCATTGAAAATAGTCATATACCATCCCTAAATGGTCTCTTCATGCAAGAAATGTCTCAACCCACGGTCCGTCCTCTCGATGAGCGCGAGTGATTCGGAGGGATATGACTGGAACCCAGGGGGCATGCGTCCTAGTCTGCTTCGGCAGGAAAGCTTTGGGTATAAGGTAGGTTTCCACGGGAGAATATGACTAGTCCGTACCCCGTCCGTGTCTGGAAGAGGGGTTGTTCTAGAATAAGATTCTTTTGTCAAAGTTATGTGTTTGGCGCTTGTTGTCACTCACCTTTGTCTATCTCGGTAGACATCGCTGAAGAAATGTTTTGTTTGAAAGATTAATAAAACAATCTTTGGTAACCTAAAAGAGGTAGGCCTCTCCCGGTTAAACAAATGTTTTTCCTGCAAATTGAAGGGTAACCTTGAAACTTTACTTTATACCTGGAGGCATGCAAACCTTTTGGAGTGCAAGCAAGGGGCAGCTATTTATTTTTTAAATTTTTAGGTCCTCCCTTTAACCCTGTAGGTCTAACCCTTTAAACTCGTAGGATTAGTCGCTTCCGAACTTGCATAACGAAAGGATGCGGGGCATAGCATTGGTAAGGCGCAAGCTCCATAAAAAATGGCATCTTACATGAGACATTCTTATCATATGACTGGATTATCGAGCAGTTTTAGCGCATAGTTCATGCTCGTTAAAAAATAAACATAAGACCGAGCAGTGTTTTTCCGCGTTTAAGCTCGTTAAAAAATGAACTACCCTCCAGTAAATAACCACTGTGAATGTAACATTATCAGCCATTAAAGCCTTGGTCGTGTTTGCACCGTCACCTCCACTTTTCCATTGGCCGATCATTCACCTCCATATTGATTGTTTACCCATTTTGAGGAACAGCCGCGAAGAGTGATTTCACTAGCCATCCTTGTGACACTGCCGTGATTGGAAAATTCCAACCCTTACCTGGAATCAGTTGCTAACCCGTTTTATCACTCGTTCCTCAAAAGACGAGTCTTCTTTAAGCTCTTTTCATCTGACTCGTAAAATATGAAAAGATTGCCGAGTTTTGGCCTTCCAGCTCATTAAAGCGACCGGAAGTGCTATCCCTCCTCTAGATTTTAATCTTTTTGGACCTGAGGGATTATTGCACAAAAAGATCGAGCGCTTGTTTTGTTCGGCTCGTTAAAACTATCGAAAACTCATCCCTTCTGTATTGTTTTATACTTTTTCAGACTTAAGGGATTAGATGACGAAAAAGGACTTTCGGAGTTGACTTTACGTACCTTTTCAGACTCTCTAAAAATGAAAAGGACCGAGTTATCTTTGTCATTAGACTCGTTAAAAACATTAAATAGCGACAAACTTGTCTTTAGACGAGAACGAGTTTCACTATCGCTAGGCTCGTTAAAACATAGCGATGGGTTTTCCTGAAGGGAAAATTATAGAACAAGCATATGTTATCCTCCTCAAGCTTGACAAAAATAAAGAGGTACTGGTCAGCAATGACTGGGGAAAAATTGGGAAGAAACTCAAAGAACTTTATTGGTAGCAAGTCGCTCTTGAACATGACACTTCCACTCTGTGCCTGAGTCGGGTTGGGTTGTTTCATTCACCGGTCACATCGCCATGGTCTCGCCATACCATCCATCTTTGGGGTAAATGCTACCAATCCATCACACAAGTGTCGCCGATATGTTCAAGAGAAGTCATCCAGAGAAGTCAACCGTGTCCCATCCACTACCATACATTATCCTTCATCCTTTCATGACCGCCACCCTGAACCATGTATCATCAGATCGTTTTCACCTCCATCAAAATCATTTGCTCCGTTCCGTGTCACTGATGTGGGATACATCAAGGCCCTCCTTTGACGGATCGCTTCTTGTCGACATCAGCTCATTATCCAAGAAGTTGATCTAGGAACAACCCCTTCAGTACTTTGAAGCATGCATGCCTCAATGGCAAGTTTCTCACTTCCGGCGACAGGTATACATCAATGACCTTCGACCGAAAGATTTTGCATGGTGTTCGACGCCAAGTCCTTTATTCACACCACGTGAATTATACTGCAGTACCTTGAGGGTCATTATCATTATCGGTGATTCCTCTCGTGCTTGTTAACAGTTTACATCATTGACCGGTAATCAAGAGATGTCTTTCCATGTTCGACTTCAGAACATTTCTCACATGGATCGACTTGTACTTAGAGTGAAGATCAGACGAGATTGAAGACCCCGGATATAGTTTCATCCATCCGGGCTGCGATATATATTCAGGAAAAATAAAGACATTGACATGTACAGCGTTGCAGCAGATAATCATCCTACCAAAAGGATGATGATTTCATCAAAATCATCAGTCTACCATCAGACGATTGTCTGTTCTATGTACAGAAAAATGAATTTATAAAGCTGAGCATGGGAATGCCCGCCTCAGCTAGATCATGAAAGCAGTATGAAAAATAATGTATTGTATTGTATCTTATTACAGGTCTCCTCCCAGCATTGGAAGAACTTCGGATCCTCCTAATAAAGCATTTCACCCGATAAACAGCCTCATACTTTAGGGGGCAATTGTTATAGACATTTTTGTGCCTTACAGCTATAAGCATGAAATGTCCATAATTCAAGGGATCCAAAGTCCCTAAAGATGTTGTTACAGCTCCTAAAGAAACAAGGTCAACCAATGACAGCTTCTCCCAGAAGTTCTCCACCAAAAACCACTCAGAAATAGTCAATTCAGGATCAATTTAGAGGCTCCACTAGCTGCCTGCGTTGAAATGTAGAAGTTGCACTGGCTAGGTGCACTGCAACGCAGGTAGAAGCACTACCAGGGTGCGCTGAGCGGGAAATGACAAATGGCAAGCTCATTCAACGAGGTGGAAAGACCCTGGAAGCTTCCAGAATCTTCTCCAATGACACTTGCCTCAATGAATTCGACTAGTGATGAGTAAGAGGTCCTCAACCTCCAAGTGGAAGCAAGAACCGACAGAGAGAAGCCACAAGTCAAAACATAAGCTGACTCATCCTCTCTGCTTACATCTATATATGGATCTCTCACCCAGAGGTTCAGGAGGCTGGAATTTTGTACTTTGCAGAGAATTGTTGTTGGTTTGAGATTGAGATTAGTACATTGGGTGATTTATGCTTTGTTGGAGGAGAGGAAGGGACTCCTTTGCTGGGAGGTAGATACTGGATCGGGCCTCACTTGGTTGTATCTTCTCTTGGACTTTATTACTCTATCAATAAACTATTTGAGTTTCTCCTACATGCTGTGTACCAATGATGTTTTGTTATGCTTACATGTTTAGCTTAATCTGATCTTGAGCTTTTTATGAATGTATATCTGTATCTTCTTGTAGTTTCTCTCTCTTGTGATCTTGCAGGAATTTGGTGAAGCTGGGCCGGTGAGAGAGCTGGGAGCTGGGAGCTACTGAAGAGAGGAGCAATTGGATCAACAAACTAGCGAGAGACACAGGTTAGTTAGATCCTTTCTCCTCATTTACATTTCATAAAGAAGAATACTCAATTAGTTTACCTTGTTTGTTGCTAAGGCACTATCACCTCTTAGAGTGGGATAGGGGCATTCCGAATTGGATGCTTTTCCCAACAACACCAACAAGCCAACAAATGGTTCTTTTTTCGAGACCGGGATCTGCATAGAGATGTCTGATGTCATATCATTGGTATCTGAAAAAGAAAGGAATTGAAGAGTGGTCAGATAGAAAGATTCAAGAGTTTGCGATGCAGGAAAACAGGAATCCACAATTGTCAAAGGAAGAGTGGTTAGATTGCTACTTGTATACGGAGATCTAAGAAATTTTCTTTGCATCCTTCCCTACTGAGTTGTATGAGTGGATTGCGAAGCTAGCAGATAGCCAAGGAAGGTGTAAACTCGAAAAACCTATTGTGTGGACTCCAGAATTGGTGCGCAGACTGGAAGCATCGGAAGATCAGATCACACACATTGTCGATCACTGGCTCAATCGAATCATAGGAGGATTCATCACCGAATTCGTGGTAGATACTTCAATCAGCTATAGCGAGGCAGAATGATGCTTCCTCAAGGGACCACAAGGTAAGTACATAAAATATTTGAACACTTGGATTAAAATGCTACTATATGAAAAGTGGGTTATGTGAATAAATTGATGTTTAGGGCTACGCAAAGTGGGAGAATCTACAGAAATGAAGGTAGCACAGAACTAGAGACTAGCCCATTGATTTCACCTTTGTGAGGAGACAAAGAAGAGCTTACGAAGGTCTCACCAAGAAGTGCGATCAATTTGATAAAGCAAAGAATTACACGCATACCACCCCCACCCACACCACCACCAGTTTCATTGTCCTAACTCCCGACTTTTCCCATCCCACCTCCACCACCACCACGAAGCAACATGGCCAGTGCAATAAAGCTACCAGTGATCAAGGGAGTAGGGAATGAAGATCCGAACCAGTTTTGGTTCATGATAAAAGCTATATGGGAAGCACAGGGTGTCACAGATGACAATATAAAGAAGGAAATGTTGGTCAATGCTCTGCAGGATCACACGCTGACCTAGTACATTAAGCATTCCAATGACAATCTGAATGCGGGGATAGCGGATATCCAAGCTATTGTAAATAAGGAATTTAGCAAGCCAAAATCAGAGGCACAGTCAATCATTAGATTCAAGGAAATCACAATGCTACCAGGCAAAATCCCATGGGAGTTGGATCAAAGACTAAAATCCACAATTCACGAAGTGAACATGATGTTAACAGATAGGAAACACCACGAATGGTTTGTAGCATCATTAACACCGCATCTATAGAATTCATTGTCACAACAAAGGCTAACCACTCAGGCTGAGGCTTTGGAGGTCGCGATGAGATTGCATGAGACTCTGATACAAGATCCTAACCTGGGAGTCCAGCAGATTCACACGTAATTGAAAAACTTGTGCCTTCAGATGCAAAGTTTGAAACAAGATAGGATGGCCCATCCAGAAGTGCGCGACGAGGTATCGTGTGTAAAATGCAAGGGCCAGGGGCACGACAAGGACCACTACTCGGTGTTTGCAAATTACCTCGTAGGAGGAGGACCAATGCAATTGAGATAAGAGGTACAAGTAGGACCAAGCACGACACCTACATTATGGTTCACGATTTGTCATATAGGAGGAAAGCACGCTATAGATAACTGCCATCTATTACAGAAGTGTACATAGAATTCACAACAGTTGTTTTGTAATTTCTGTAGATTAGTATGCCATGATGAGAGCACCTATAGAAGTTATGAGTTGATGATGGATCAAACTTCTACCTATAGAGTTCAAGCTGAAACATGAGCCCTTGACTAGAACATAGGGATGGCACGAGCCGGATTTCAGGGGCATGGATGAGGCCAAGGTGGAATGGGACTAGGAAGAGGTCACGAAAAACTGATATGTTACAATTGTGGAGGGCCGGGCATTATGCCCATGATTATACAAATCCAACAAGACCATCATGCTTATATTGTATGTAGTTTAATCATGAGATGAAGGACTATCCCACACTGATAACAACGTTTCATGATAAAGGAGCACTCTAGCCTCCCCCGGCTTAGAACCTGCAAATGATGAGGTCTGAGCCATGCGAGGAAGACCCTAATGTAAATATCGTGCTCTAGAGTGGTATTATGATAGGGGATGGCAAGGGAAAGTAGCCTGAAGAAAGTACCTGGGTCCATAAGGCTCAAACGAAGGAACCAAAATTTGATTTAGAGCATGCTAAGGAGATCTTCATGGAAGCTAAGAGGAGCTTCATAGATGCCTCCACTTCAGGAAGTAAAGGCAGACTAGAGCCAGAAATGGACCCATCGATGCTCACTACATTCTTAGAAACATGCATGAAGCTGCTGCGTGACAAAAAGGCTATAAAGGGGCTACAAGAACTCATAACTAGATGTGTTGGGATCGCGCCATGAGAACCACGCGTAGTCTGGAAGCTCAGGAAGCACACAACGCAAATAGGAAGGGAGATGAGACTGACCGCCTAGATCGGGGAGTACAAGAGGGACGAAGTGATTCTAGATCTAGGATTGGACATGAACATCTTGCTAAAACAGACATGGGAGCGCATGGGCAGGCCTGAGCTGCAATATTCTCCTACCCAACTATGAATGGAAAACCAACAAAAGATCCTACCTATGGGGAGACTACAGGGAATCACAGTAGATATCAAAGGAGCAAGCTCGCTAGTAGATTTCAAAGTGATAGACATTGTTGATGATAGCAATCCCTACCCCACACTATTGGGAATAGATTGGGCCACTAACATGAATGGAGTGATACATCTGGAGAAGTGCAAGATGATTCTTGAGAAAAAGTCACTACTTGTAGTGATACCTTTAGACCTTGCAGAAGGATCACGCTACATAGAGCCAGTGCGCGACTACGACAGTGACGGCGATCTAGACTATATCTACAAGATAACCGCGTGGGAGCAATATTGGGCAAATCCAACTATGGATGGCCAAATCTCATGGAAGCGCAAAAGCTCATGTACATCAGATTTTGATGAAGAGATAGAACGATGGCAGAACCAGTTACACGAGGTAACCACACTCAACTGTAACATGATGAGAAGGTCATTGCACTGTGTAGCAACAGTGGTAAGAGATCTACCTACATATGATGGGTTGTGTTAGGGTCCCACCCTAACCCCCTTATTTATGTAATGGGATCGAGTCATAGTCAAGAGTCAATAAAGCCCATATTAATAATTGTAAGTGGTTAACCCGCAATTAATGACGGGACCACAGTTAGTTACAAATGGGCCGTAGTATTAGATAGATGGTATTAATAAAACCCATGGTATTGATCCTTGGTATTGCATGTATGAGTCATATATAAAGGATAGAGACTCCCTGCGAGGAGCATCGTGTCTTATTTTTGTATCGAGCTCTGCTATATTGGAGGTTGCCCCCTCGAAGAGGCCAGTGAACATTGCTTTCTGAATAATAAAATATTTGTTGTTGTCTCTCACTATTGTATGTTCTGGGTATCTTTCTTCACATATTCTGTATTTGGGTATCTTTTTGCAGGTTAAGCGCATAACAAGTGGTATCAGAGCACTTTCCAGGGCCGGTGGGATCCCCATTTCTTAGCAAAACAATTTTTTTTGGCTAGAGACGTGTTCCGGCATCTTTAAACCATGGGACCTGTCATTGAGCGCATAAACCTACAGATTTGGGGAGGCATGCATGCAGGAAATACAAGAGGTGGTCACGCTTGTTGGACTCCCTTGTAATCCCTGTGGGTACCCCTTCGAGTAGTAGCGCATTAGACAGAACAACGTACGGATTGTCTTCCAAGTACCTTCTGGGTATATCAGAAGCCCCTTAGCTCCTCTGCAACCTTGCCATAGATAAACCGTCGGCCATCTTGCTGTTACAGTACACCGAGGACAACACTCGGAGAGATTACTCGCCTGTACGATAGGGTAGTCGGGTTGTACGGCTAAGGGTACGGTTGATCTTCCTTAGTTAGAGCCCTGAAACATTGGACCGAGTACTACTGCCAGACCCTTATGTATATTGCAATCTGTAGCACCTGACACTCCTCGAGACCATAGTTCCCTTTTCTATCTTGGGATCACGCATCATCTCTGCCAGATCCGATCGTGCAAAGGGGTACAGCAACAGCAGACATCAGTCCCATAGTTCTGGGTTAGCAGACCAGCCATTCTGATCTATTCGATCCATCAAATCCGTAGCAAAAATTTGTTCCGCCACCTAGAGCTATCCGATCCGCCATTCAGATCTCTCAGATCCACCAGATCTGAGTAGTTGTGTGGGGTTCCTATACCTGGGCATAATTTTCGCAGGGTTTTTTGCAGCATTTACATTTTGACGATTTGGCGACTGCAGTATTCATAAAGGAGTAAAACTCCGTTAGGAGTTTTCAAAGAAAAAAAAGTCTGAGATCCCCCGGGGCACTTATTGGTGATCTAGCCCATCAGAATCAAGACGACGAGCTGAGCACGGTGGCACCATTCAATTCTTACTGAAAAAAGTTTTTTTGGGCAGTCCCAAATCTCAAGAACATCTGATCGGTGCATGGTAGAAACTAGAGCTCAAGCTATGGCTAATGAGAAGATTGACAAACTTGAACAAACCTTGCAATCCATCCAGATTCAACTTGACAGACTATCTCTCCTAATCCCGAAGGGCAAGGAGGAAGCCCACGAGGAGGTGTATAATGGCAATGGACATAGTGAGGGTGAGTCTAGCTACTCTCCTCACGTCTGGTGCACCCACCAACAATCCCGTCAGCGACCTCCCAAGTTGGATATGCATAAATCTGATGGTTCTCACCCGACAGCATGGATAGCACAAATGGAGCAGTATTTCAATCTGAATAACATCTTAGATGATGAGACTCAGCTTATGGTGGGGAGCATGTACTTGGACAATGAAAGGTGGCAATGGTGGGAATGGCATCAACGTTGCAATGGACCTTTTCGGGCTTGGACCAAATTCAAAAAATATCTTAGAGACCGCTTTGACCAGGAATCTTCTTTTTTGGGTCGTCTTACTAAGCTCCGACAGACTGGCACAGTGGATGAATATATTACAGCCTTTGAAGCCTTAGCCTTCCGCACTTGGGGTCTCTCAGATGTGTTCTACACGGAATGTTTTATCAGCGGTCTTAAAGAAGCCATCAAAGCCCAAGTCCTACTGCACCACCCTCCCACATGGACGGAGGCTTGCAAGGTAGCTCATAACGTGGAACGTGCATTAGCAGCCCAGTACAGTCGCCCAAATTTCTCTGCTAAAGGTCGCCCCCCACAGGCTCACAACATGACTCAAACACTTAAGGTCCAAAAGGTGTCACCTACGGAAATGGCCGAAAGAAGAAAGCAAGGATTATGTTACTACTGTGATGAAAAATACTCCCTATGTCATAAATGCAAGGAGCTCAATTTTTTTCAAATTGATGCCACTGACTATAGCTCAATAGAGGAAGATCCACCACTTGAGGAACATGACGCGCTAGAAGAGCACAACCAAAAGGACAATGTCTCTGACGAACCAGTTATTTCGTGCATACTTTGACAGGGATTTCTTCACCTCAAACTCTCAAAATAAGAGGTTTTATTAAACATCGCCCAGTAGTAGTCTTCATTGATAGTGGAAGTACACATAATTTCATCCATCAAAAAGTCGTGGAAGCAGTGCATTGTTTTGTACGAGCAGTTTCTAACTTCCAAGTCCAAATTGCGGATGGGGGCACAATGAAATGTGAAGGCCGCTGTGAAAATTTCAAACTTCAAATGGCGGATTATCAGTTGAAAACCCACATGTTTGCCATACACATGGGAGGATGCGACATTGTCCTTGGCGTAATGGGATCGAGTCATAGTCAAGAGTCAATAAAGCCCATATTAATAATTGTAAGTGGTTAACCCGCAATTAATGATGGGACCACAGTTAGTTGCAAATGGGCCGTAGTATTAGATAGATGGTATTAATAAAACCCATGGTATTGATCCTTGGTATTGCATATATGAGTCATATATAAAGGATAAAGACTCCCTGCGCGGAGCATCGTGTCTTATTTTTGTATCGAGCTCTGCGCTATTGGAGGTTGCCCCCTCGAAGAGGCCAGTGAACATTGCTTTCTGAATAATAAAATATTTGATGTTGTCTCTCACTATTCTATGTTCTGGGTATCTTTCTTCGCATATTCTATATTTCGGTATCTTTTTGCAGGTTAAGCGCATAATAGGTTGAGCAAGGTGGATGACTTCCTGAACAAATTTGAAAGAGAAGTACCAGAATAGTGGCGTTTCAACACTCTAAAATGGGTACTGAGAGCTATGTCTGCATGATGGTGGGATACGCACCAAAGAAGTTTTGAGGACTGGTGTGAATGTAGAAGGATGATGTGCGTGTAGTTTGGGAAGCCTCAAATGTAATTGAAAGACAAGTATGATGGAGGAAATGGCCTGTGCACCCACCTATCCAGGTGGATACAGGCATATGGTGTGAAACCTGCACGAATGCACACCATCCTCATGGTAGGAGACACGATCAGTAAGCAGCAATGCCGTGAACAACCCCTCTGGTTGGGACCATGAAGTATGGAAAGGCCAAGTGCATAGAAGAATATCCACGTAGAAGCTATTAACAAACTATGTGAAGTGTTGAACAAGGTCTACAATGTGAAGTGAACTGAGTGGGACCTGCGCATACCAACGGTTCTCTGGGCTTATCAAACCGCGTGCAAAAAGATGACCGTGTGGGCACCACCAAGGCTAGAGTATGAAGCAACCATAGTAAGCCCTATAGTACTTGGAGAACTTAGATCGTGCATGATAGCACCGATAGATATGATGGTTTGCAAAACCTTGCAAGTAGAAATCCAATAGGGAAATTTTAGGTTTCGAGAAGTGGAAGAAGAAAGGGTATGATTAAGGAAGAAAAGTGCTCTGGTGGACATGAAAACTAAGAAGTAGAAGGGCGAGATAAGAATATGCATGGACACTAGGAAATTGAATGATTCCTGTGTGCATGACCCATTCCCGACTCCATTCACAGACAAAGTATTGGAAAATGTCGGCGGGCAAGAAGCATATTCGTTTACTGATGGGTTCTTAGGGTACCACCAAATCAAAATCACATTGAAAGATAGGAGAAAGACCACCTTCATGACTAAGTGGGGTAGCTATCAATACACTGTTATGCTGTTTGGGTTAAAGAACACGTTGGCCATCTTTTTGGGCATAGTTGTTGCAACATTCAAAGTGTATATCCACAAATTCCTGGAGGTCTATCTGGATGATTGGACTATATTTGGATTGGTTAAGCACCATGTAGCGAGCTTACGCTTAATGTTGGATACTTGCCGATGACACCAAATCGTGCTGAACCTCAAAAAGTGTACATTCCTCATTCCCTTTGGGAACCTGTTGGGACATGTGGTCTGCAAACAGGGACTAATGGTAGACCCCGTGAAGATTGTAGTAATTCTGAATTTGGAAGCACCATGAAGTGTTAAACAATTGCGCACTACCTTGGGACATACGGGGTATGACAGGAAGTTCATCAAAAGCTATGCCTAGATCAATGCGCCAATGGAGAAACTGTTGAAAAAGGATGTCATGTTTTGTTGGAATGATGATTGCATGAAGAGCCTAGATGTACTAAAAGAGAAACTAGCCTCTGCCCCAATCCTGGTCTTCCTGAAATGGGATGTGGAGTTTCATGTCCATGTGGATGTGTCATGTATAGTGCTAGGATCAGTGCTCACACAAGAAGGTGGAGAGGGCTTCGATCACCCTATCGCGTTTGCAAGTCGCAGGTTGTCCAAAGCAGAAAAAACTATTCCATAACTGAGCGCGAGGGATTGGCTATGATGCGCGTGCTCCAAAAATACCGGCACTATTTGCTAGGAGGAAATTTCAAGATGTATACAGACCATTCTATGCTAAAATACTTGGTCAATAAGCCTGTGTTGGGGGGGGCGCATCTGCAGGTGGCTCTTATTGTTCCAAGAGTGTGACTTTGAGGTTGTGGTAAAGCCTGGATGCCTGAACACAGGACTAGATCACTTGTCATGTATTGAGATGGGCGAGGAACTTACTAGTTTGTAGGAAGGATTAATTGATGCATAGCTATTTGCTATGTGCATCGCAAATGGACACATTGAAGATATAATCCACTCTTTGACAAGAAGGTCTGCGCCAAAGGAATACTCCGTCCAACAGAAGAAGGAACTAGTGGTGCGTGTGGCTATTTTTTCTATCATCACAGGGCACCTATACAAAATGGGAAATTATGAGATACTCTGAAGGTACGTACCTAAATTTGAACGAAGTCAGATCCTCGTTGAAGCACATGGGGGCGTTGCATGAGGACACTATGCAGGATGAGAGACCATGCAAAATGTTCTTCGTGCAAGGTTGTGGTGGCCAACCCTTCACCAGGATTCAAAAGCACACTGCAAGGCCTGTGATATATGTCAAAGGACAGGTAAACCATCGCAGAGGGATGAGATGCTTTTGAATCCATAAATGACATTGCAGCCCTTCGAGAAGTGGGTGATTGAATTTGTAAGACCTATCAAACCTCAGGGAAAAAAGGGCACACAATACATCATCACCGCGAAAAAGTACCTAACTTGTTGGGCGGAAGCACAACCAATCAAAGACTGCATGGCCACCATGGCTATGAAGTTTTCGTTTGAACACGTGTTGACCCGATTTGGCTGTCTGAAAATCTTAATGAGTGATCATGGTACACATTTCCTGAACGAAACTATCAGCGCACTAATAGAAGAGTTCCAGGTGTATCATCAGAAAAGAACACCGTATCACCCATAAGCCAATGGGACAGTAGAAGCATTCAACAAAATACTGGAGACCGTGCTAACCAAAGTATGCAATGTGCAGCGGAGTGATTGGGACCTACACGTACCTGTAGAAGTATGGGCTTATAGGAAAACATGCAAGAAACTAACATGACAGACACCTTTCTGGTTAGTTTATGGCATGGAAGATGTCATCCCAATGGAGTATATTGTCCCTAGTCTATACATAGCAGTGCTCACATGTGTGATGGACCATGAAGCCCTAGAAGAAAGATTTGCACAGTTGGAAGGATTCAAGGAAGAACTGTTCTTGGCTGGCTTTCATCAATAGGTGAAAATGCAGTGTGAGAAGGCCTAGCACGATCACCATATTATGTTGCGCACCTTCAAGGTGAATGATTTAGTGCTACTGTATGATAGTAAGTTTGATAAATTCTCGAGAAAGTTCCGAATGCATTGGTTGGGACCATACGTTGTTAAGGAGGTCACAGATGGAGGTGTGGTACAAATAGTCAAACTAAATGGAGAGCCTTTCCCAGGAAATGTGAATGGCAGCTGCTTGAAGCCCTACATGGGTAGCCCGACTATCTGACTAACCAGTAGAAGCATAGTCTTCATGCTCTAAGGATCTGAACAAAGGTGCGGGACTATAAAAAAATACAGGGTATACCGGCACAGATGCAGAGAACCACTCTCGAAATAGAGGTCTCGGAAAAATGTATGTAGTAGATCCAGCAGGTAGCGGCTCAGTGTGCTTCTGACCTTGTCGTAGTTCGAGAATAGTTGGAGGGACTCTGTGGAAAGATCTTGGCACCTACAGAGTGACTCAAGGGTGAGTCACGATGCTTGTGTTGGGGGCTTTTTGGGCATGGAATCCCCCCAAGGCATGTTTTGGGCTTAAAGCCCAAGTTTTGAGCAAGTCTCTTGTAAAAGCTCCACGAATTGCAGGCGCGGGGCGTGAAAGTATGATAGAGTCACAGGGTTGTCTGCCCTAGTTTTGTAATGTAATGTCGGCTGGATAGACCTTCCCATGGTCCGTGGACCATGGGATTGTATAAATAGAGTGAGGCTCTAAGTGTAAAAGATAACTAATAATGAAGAGAATAAAAGAATGAGAATTCTAAGTGATTGAGTCGAAGTGAAAAGTGTGTCTGTGGGTCGTAGACTAGGAGAAGGCTCTGCAGCTGAGTGCACAGGGCCAGTCGAGTCTATAACCATTGGAAGAATCAATAAAGAGAATTTTTGCTATAATTCTATGTATCTTTTCCTGGTTTAATACATGATTGGATATAATTTGCAAATATATTGTTTATTTACTGTGTGATTGTGTATGAATGTTTTGTATTGTTAACTATAAGACATTCAAGTAGGCAAAGGTAGTTAATTAACACTAGAAGATAAGTAAGTCTCAGTAATAGCGCAGAGCATGGCACAACCCCCATTTAGGGCTGCGCAAAGGCAGGTATCAGGAACGGAAGGTGCATGAAGCCACCTGTACGAAGGAACAAACAATGGACCAGTCAAACCCCTCAGACATCTCAAGGGTGCGGAAACCTAGTTCTAGCACCCTCCCATACTACTTCGGGTGAGACCTGAGTCCATGCTCCACGGACTATTGCCAAAAGGGCTAGTAGTACAGGGATTTGTTTGGCTAATTAACCTCAAACCTAGGCCAGACCCCAACAAGCCAACAAGGTTCTTTAGAAATTGTGAAGAATCAGGTCCAGGGTATAGCCCATTGATTGGACCCCCTTCGAGTGATGACGAACGGGCAGTGTAGACTATGCCATGAAGCATTGTTTAGCTAATAACTCAGGGTGTCCCTAGAACACATCATCCTTCCACTCCACCTCCACCTCCACCTCCACCGCATACCTGTTAACCCACACCTCCACCTCCATCACATACCCCTTCACCCACACCTCCACCTCCACCGCATACGCCTTCACCCACACCTCCACCACCATTGCATACCCCTTCAACCACACCTCCACGACCACCCCCGCCATTCTACATGGTGAATGCCATGAAGATGGCAATCTTCAAGGGCACTGAAAGTGAAGATCCAGAGTAGTTCTAGTTTGTTGTGAATTCTATATGGACAGTGCAACAAATCAATGAAGATAATATAAATAAGGCACAGTTGGTTGACACTTTGTAGGATCGCGTGCTAACCTGGTACATTAAGTATTGTGCTAATAATCCTCATGCATCATTAGCAGAAACTCAGTAAACTTTGAACAAAGAGTTTAGTAAGCCTAAAGCCAAGGCGCAGTCAGTAATTAAATTTAAGGAGATCTTGATGAGGGTTGAGGATACACCTTGGGACTTTGATCATAGGTTGAAGCGCTAGATCAGATAGGCTAACGTGCAAATCTTAGATACCCAACATCATGACTGGTTCATCACATCGCTTTTTCTTGATATAAGAATTGCTTTATCACAGCAGAAGATAGCAAAATAGGCCAAGGCCTTGGAGATCCTGATGAGGCTGCATGCATCACCTATTAATGATACAAACCTAGGGGTATAATATATTCACTCACAGTTAACGAAATTGCACCTAGAATTGCAGAGATTAAAGAAAGAAAGGGAAACTAAGCCAAAAGTATGCACAGAGGTTTGGTGTTTCAAGTGCAAGGGCCATTAGTACGATAAAGATCAATGTCCAATCTATGTGAATTACATTACCAGGGGGGAAATCCCCCTGAAGCCAAAAGCTCAAGTGAGGCTGAGGACGGGGGCTGCGCTATGGTGTGCCATTTTTTAAGTTAGTGGACAACATGTGATGGATAACTGCCACTTACTTCAGAAGTTCGTACAAACACTCGAGCATTTGTTCTATAATTTTTGTAAATCCATGGGCCATGATGAGCACCATTGTCAAAGCTATGAGCTGATGATGAAAAGAACCCCTACTTATCGTATGCAAGCAGAAACTCAGTCCCGAGATCAAGGCGTAGGAGGAGCATGCGATGGTTTTCAAGGCTGACGATAGGGATGAGGAGGAGGACCTGGTAGAGGTCATGGTCATATTATTTGCTACAACTGCGGATAGCTGGGGAACTTCATGCGAGACTATGCAAATCCTACACACCCTTCGTGTCAATACTGTAGATAATTTGACCATGCCATAAGAGAATGTCAATTGCTAATAGTGAAGATGCAAGAGAAGAAAACGTAGCCTCAACAGCCGATACTGAACTTACAAATGATGAGGGTCGAGCCCCACGAGGAAGATCAGAACATTAGTATTATACTCTGAAGCGAGATGACAATGACCATAGATAAGGGTATGTAGCCTGAAGAAGACAGATGGGTCCGCAAAGCTCCTGGGAAATAAGTTTCCTTTGACCTCAATCACGCTAAGGAAATGTTTATGGAGGCAAACAAGAGCTTTGCTGAGGCCACCACCTCAGGAAGCTAGGAAAATAGGTCAGAAACTAGTACGACACAAGAGGTTGACCCTTCTGTACTCACTACATTTTTGGAGACCTGCATGAAGTTATTGCATGACAAAAAAGCTGTGGAGGGATTGCAGGACTTAATAGACAAGTGCACCAATAAGGAAAAGACTCCTTCAGACCAGTGCATAGTTAGAAAGATTGGTAAGCATAAGGTGCAAACAAGACATGAGATGCGACTAACAATACAGATAGGTGATTACCAAATGGATTAATTCATTTTTGATCTGGGGTTTGATGCGAATGTTCTATCGAAATAGTCATGGGAAAGGATGGGGAGGCATTCACTGTAGTTGTCTCTGATTCAGCTCAGGATGGAAAATCAGCAAAAAATCATCCCCATGGGATGGTTATATGGAGTAATGGTTGATATTGAGGGTGCGAGTGCATTAGCAAACTTTGAAGTTATCAAGATTTTTTATGAGGGTAATCCCTACCCTGCGCTCCTAGGAATTGATTACGCTATTGACATGAAAGGGGTCACTAATTTGAAGAAGAGAACGATGTCATTTGAAAGAAAGTCACTAAGGGCCATAGTGCCATTGGATCCTACTGAAGGGGTGTTATAGTTGCATTTCTCACTCTTGATATTTGTGATGCTGCATTTATGGCCTAGGGCAACCTCTTCTTCCAATCCTGTTCCAAATACTTAAAAAACAGTGTTTTACTCCTTCTACGGCGACATTGCCCTGAGCTAAATGCATGTGTATGTGGGTCAGTGTATACCCAACTTGCATATATATCTTAAAACACTTAAAAAAATTAAATCTCCTTAATTTTGAGTGGAGATCACTGGCTTTACCTATTGATCACATATTAGTGCCCATGGCCCAACTGTTCCCAACGAATTCCCAAATAAAAAACTACTTTGGGAGAAGTATAAAAAGGCTTCAATGGGAAGGCCTAAGGGAGGAGAGAATAGAGAGAAAAATACTCTACTAAGATTATCCCTGATCAAGTCTGAAGATCCTTGTGCTTCTAGCACTTACCCCACTATAAGAAACCCTTGTTTCCTTGAGTTATGATGTCATTTCACTAGTTGAGATATCTTTGTGTGAGTCATGGAAGGAGCCTTTTGAAGACTTGGGATTGGACATTTCCGAAGGATAGTTCCACTTGGAGCTACAAAGAGGAAGATTCAGGTGATATCATTCGTTGCTTTGTTTTAGTTATCTGCAATAAAGAAACATTTTTCTTGTTCCCGAAATCAATCTTCTTTATGCATATGATGTTATTGTTATGGTTTACACATGAATAATTGTTTCAATTATATAACTAACCATCTTTCAATATGTTATGAAGATGATTTCTATATGATACTTGGTCCATATATTGCTATGCTTCTTTGAATTGGTTGTTTTGCAGGTTCAAGGATCAAGAGGAACTTCGAGAGGGTTTTGACCCTGGATGGATCTACCCGAACGAAGGACCCCCAGGTGCACCTCTCTTCGCATAGTTTGCTTATGTAAGTATCATGGCTATGTGGAATGCTTTCTTTTTATTGTAGATAACCCCTGCTCTGCTAGGGTGTTGACCCAAAACCCTAGGGGACTTTGTCCCTCAACAAGGGGCACGCTATATTGAACTAGTTGGCGATTACGTCGAAAGTGACGATGACCTAGATCAAATATATAAGATAACAATGCGATATTAGGATTGGATCAATCCTATTGAAGATGGATAGATCACATGTGACTGGGAGAGCTCCTGCACTTCCGATTCAGATGAAGAATTAGAGCATTGGAAAAACCGTTTACATGAAGTATCTACAGTGTGATGCAATATGATGATGAAATCACTACGCTGCATTTCGTCAGAGGTAAGAAAGTTACCTTATTATGATGTTTTGACTGATGTAGATATGTTTCTAGATGAGTTTGAGCGTGGAGTACCTAAGAACCACCATTTTCAAGCATTGGAGTTGGCGCTGTGTGCTACGCTTGCACGATGTTGCAGTATGCATAAAGATAATTTTGCTAGTTGGTGAGATTGCAGGAGGATGATAAAGTTATGATTTTGGGATACTAATACAAGAATCATTGAGAAGTATAATGGGAAGGATGACCCACACGATCACCTGGGAAAGTGGACTAAGGCATGGGGGATGAAACCACAGCCAGAGTGGGTACATATATTTTGTCATACCTTGGATACAATCCCCTTGATCTGGTACCTCGAAATAGAGCTCTACCATGACACTAAAGAGTGGGATGTATTGAAGGAGGGATTATTATTGAATTTAAGCTTTGAGGACGGATTTGCAAGCATCGATGAGGCACTTCAAGAAATTAAAGTGGTTATCTTTAGGACACCGAAGGAACTTGTGGAATGGACCCAACTAGATTGGAGCACCTAGCTATGCCACGCATTGGAATGCTATAATGTGACCAATGAAGAGGAGGAAGAAGACTAAGAAATATCAATATTCTACAGACAAAAGGGCATTGTGAAGTACAGGGAACGTAAGTAGAGAATTGAGACATCTCAACACCTTTGAAAACTGGGCAGGTAGACATTGGCACTAAAGATGAACCAAAGTTCACGAAGATTGGAGACTATTGGGATGACACTATAGTAGACAAGGTTGCTGAACTAATTTGCAAATACCAAGATCTCTTCCCCACTAATTTTTTCAGATTTAAAGGAAATTCTTGGTGATTTGGGTGTTATGAGGATCACATTAAAGTCATATGTGAAGCTTGTTAAACAGAGGCCTTATCAACTTAATCATAAGTATAAGGAAAAGGTTCACCAAGAGTTAGATAAAATATTAGAGGCTGGCATTATAGAACCTATTGAAGAGTGAGAGCCAACGATTGAGAGGATGGAGCGCGCCAGATTAGGGTAATCTTTATGGTTTACTACATAACCCTGCAGACTGTAGCGTATATTGTAGCCGTTTCGCTGTCTCTCGCCGATGCCATTTAACCGTTTCCACACCCGTTCCCATCCGCTACCAACCGCTGGCTGAAATGGAGGAGAATATGGAGACAGATCAAGTGGATTACTCCGAGGACCCTTTCCTGGATCGGGTAATTTTCAGTAACTCTAATTTCTCTATGTCGGTTTCTGTTCCTTTTCCGATATCAGACCTTACCGCGATAGCAGTCTTGCCTGTTGTCACATTGCCCGGCTATAGCGCTGCTCCCTCTACCTCTGAGCTGTCCCCTGTTGATTCACTGGGTCTAGAAGCTCCCCCACTATCTCCAGGCAGTCTGCATATTCTCTCCACCTACAAGCCACACTCACTCTCGTTTGACCCTCACTCGCCCCTCTCCACTGTCCTCTCTGCGCCCCCGGCAAATGCTCCTATTGTTGGTCCTAATATCCCCCCTGTGCCTGGACTACGGCCATCTGGTTGTTTCGAAACCCCGACGGTGAATATTAAGCCTGTCAAGAATATCTCCCCTAAGGGTGTCCCAAATCCCTTTGTTGACCATCCTTCGGCCCCCCGCACCAAAAAAAGGAAGACAAAGTGTATTAAGGCGACTGCTAAAGATATTACTATCAGATTTGGTGAGACCTCGGCCATAGGGGAAGCTGCGGTCATGGCGCGCACGGTTTTAGTTGGACATGTGCGTGGACATGCTTACTCGGCCAACAGGCTGTCGAAATGGGTCAAGGAGATTTGGGGTGCCCTATTGAAAGAATTGCCGGAAGTTCACGTTTTGCCTCGAGGATGGTTCTCTCTACATTTCGCAAAGGAAGTCTACACGGATCTAGTACTGGCAAAGTACTGGCATATTGAGATGGCTCCAGTTCTTCTCAAGCGGTGGAGCCCCCTTTTCGACCCGGAGTGTGAACAAATTGGGGCAGGTCCTCTGTGGGTAAGACTGCCAGGGTTACCATTGCAGTATTGGAGTGAGGATGTTCTCATCAGAATTGGAAATGCTCTTGGCACCTACCTAGACCATGATCGAACATTCGTGGAATCGAAGAATCGAACACTTGCTCGTGTGCTGGTACACCTGGACACACGTGAAGGACTGGAGGAGAAGATTACTCTCCAGTGGGGGAAATACAGCAGGATTCAGATTTTGGATTATGAAGGGGTCCCGTTTCGTTGCAGACGATGTCATAAGGTGGGACACCTCTACAAAGAGTGCCCGCTAAACAAAAAGCCAGAGGACTCCCCCAGAGCTACTCCTATTCCATCCAGAGGAAATTCTCTAGTAATTTCTCGTCCACCTCTGGGGCCTTCACCTGCCGCTCAATCTACTCCTCAAAAGGTTGGGACGATGGGGCATGGCACATTCTCACCGCCGATGACCAGAGCTCGTGCTGCAGCTGAAGCCGCACATGCCTCGGGTATCTCTCTTAACCCTTCCTCCATAGTTCTTGATAATACTTCATCTATGGTTGTATCATCGGCTCAGATCTCTATGGCTCATTGTAATATGTCGTCCCCCCTCCCCCCCATCGTCGCCTCTGCACCATCACTCAATCCCCCCTCTTCATCCTCCATCTCGCCGACATCCTCTGGGACCTCTATCTCCCATCCATATTTCCTCTGCTCTCGATCCCATTCCATGGATTCACCAAACCATCTGGACGGGTTAGGGCTAGCTATTCCGGGCCCTGGTCCTCTGTCTACCAGAGGAAGGAAATCTGATCTATCTAAAGCTATTCTGCGTGCTGGGGCGGAGGTTGCCTCCGGCCGTCAATCCACTCTCGATGGGGTCCTTAGAGCATATTCTACCCCGAGAAGCGTTCCCCCATGAAATGCTTATCTTTCAATTGCAGAGGCATGGCTAGTGCCTCCAAGAAACTAGCCTTGCAGAGACTTTTTGAGGTTGAGCCGACTGACATTATATTGCTTCAAGAGACCCTAGGACAGGCCGAGAATATCACCCACTCTCTGCAAGTTCTAGCCTTGCATTGGAAATTTATAGCTCTTGATGCTGTTGGGAGATCTGGGGGTCTGGCTGTTGGGTACAACCCTAGAACAATCAGGGTTGATGCATCCTGGGGGGGATCAGGTTTCATGGGCATCGATGTTTTCTCTGCAGATCTCAGCCAAACCCTCCGTATTGTGAACTTTTATGGTCCATGCCACCAGAGAGAAAATTTCTGGCAACACCTCCTAAATCTCTCTTTACTGGCCCCTGATCACCTTATTATGGGCGGGGATTTAAATTTTTCCTTAGGTTTCAGTGAATCCTGGGGATCTTCGGCTCAGGTAGATGCCATATCTGGGTATATGACAAACCTTCTGGAACAGACCAATCTTATGGACGTCCCCATGCACAAGCCACTCCCCACATGGTGAAACAGGAGAGTGGGAGAAGTGGCATTGGCCCGAAGGCTTGACAGATTCTTGATGAAGGGTCCACTCTTCCAACAACTTCATTTTTACAAGCAATGGGTTGGTTCGGGAGGTATTTCAGATCACTCCCCTATTTATCTGGAAATTCTAGGCCCTCACCAGAAGCCGAAAGCTCCCTTCAAATTCAACCACACATGGCTGCAGGACCCAGACTTCATAAAATTGGTTACTGACTTCTGGGTTGCAAACCCCATCAACAGAGAGGCATCTCTGGCAAAAGGTTTTTGTAAAAACCTATCCATGCTGAAACATCATGCTATTACATGGGCAAAGTATAAGCTAAGCAGGGAAAATGCCCAGCGTACCCTCATTGAAGCTGAATTGAGCTCCTTATTGGATGATCGGAATTTTGCGTTCATCACATGAGAAGAAAAGGCACGCTTGATCGAGTTGGAGAACCAAAAGGCTCATATTCTCAAATTGAGGGAAGAATCACAAAGATTGAGAAGCAGAGCCATTTGGCTTAAAGCAGGTGATGAAAACTCTAGATTTTTTCAAAACTTTGCAAAAGGAAGAAAAGTTACTAATACTATCTGGAATCTTCCTCTTCCAGAGGGAGGTTTAGCTGACTCCTTCATCAAGCTCTCGCAGCTGGGTACTACTCACTTCGGGAACATCTACAGAAGCCCCCCTGGCATAAATCTGGCTGAGATCATAAATATGGCAAACCATTCTCCCAGATTTGTCAATGAGGAGGACGCTAATGATCTACATGCACCGGTCACCTCAGAGGAATTGGAAAGCACATTAAAATGGTTCAAGAAAGATAAGAGCCCTGGACCGGATGGTTGGACCATCGAGTTCTATCTAGCTTTCTATGAACTATTGGGACAAGACCTGCTGAGGGTGGTGGAGGAGAGAAGATCTTCTGGATGCCTATATCATGCTATCAACTCTACATTTATTGCCCTCATCCCAAAGTCTGACACCCCATCCTCTTTTGATGACTATCGCCCCATATCTCTGTGCAACTGCCTATACAAGATCATATCCAAGATTATTGCTAATTGCCTCAGACCCATCCTATCTAGAAACATTACTCCCCAGAAATTTGCTTTTCTTGAAGATAGACAGATTCATGAAGCCATAGGATCTGCCCAAGAAGCCCTACACTCTATTTGGTCCAAACATCTCAAAAGCATCATCCTCAAGATCGACCTGTCAAAAGCTTTTGATCGGGTCAGCTGGCTTTATATCAAAATGCTTCTCATTCATCTGGGTCTCCCTCATAATTTCATCAATTGGATCATGGCATGCATCACCACCCCTACTTTCAGTGTTCTCATCAATGGATCGGCATCCCATTTCTTTCACTCAGAAAGGGGACTCAGACAGGGCTGCCCCCTATCCCCTCTCTTATTCCTTATTGTCATGGAAGGGCTAAGTAGATTAATTGTGTCAGCTAAGCGAGATGGATCCCTCAGTGGCCTAAAGATCTTTGATGATTGTTACCTCACTCATCTATTATTTGTGGACGATGTACTTATCCTGCTGGATGGTAGCATCAGAGACTCCCAGGCTTTCTCTCGGATCCTTCACCTTTTCTCGACTGCCACTGGCATGCTTGTAAACCAACAAAAATCCATAATCACTTTTGCTCGCACATCAGTTCATGAATCTCAGTATGCTCTACAGGTATTCCCTTTCAGTATCCACCCATTGGACAGAGGACTAAAATATCTGGGTTACTGGTTAAAACCCACTTGTCAGAGGATAGCAGATTGGGTATGGCTCGTTGCAAAGTTGGAGAAAAGGCTCATCTGTTGGAGCCACAGATATCTATCCAGGGCAGGTAGATTAGTGCTTATCAAATTGGTCCTGGAAGCCACCCCAGTCTTCTGGATGGCGCTCGCGTGGATACCAAGACATATTCTATCTCGCCTACAGAAACTGTGCAACAGATACCTTTGGGCCGGGAATCAAGACAAGCGCATTTTTGCCTGGATCAGCTGGCAAAAGATTGCATTGCCAAAGAGATGGGGGGGATGGGGTCTGAAAGATCTCCCTCTATTTGCTCAAGCCCTTGCTGCCAAAATGGGCTGGTCCTTGCTGACTAGTCAAAACCTATGGTCCCGATTATCATATCATAAATATATCTGGCCCCAAGACATGATGGATTGGGTCAGGCTTCCTAGCTGGCAGAAAACAGGCATCTCATCTGTTTGGAAGGCGTTGCTTCACTCACTGCCCCTAATTAGAGACAACTTGGTATGGAGGATCAACGATGGATCCCTGGCTAGGATAGGAATGGATCCTTGGATTGGAAGTGGAGGTAGACATATCCTCTCTCAAGATCTCATCAGATATCTTCACTCCCGGGAGATCAAGGTTTTCTCACAAATTGCTGACCAACAGAACTCAGGGATATTTTATCAGGCATGGAAGTTGGCTCATCAAATAGATCTTCCTCATAGATGGCATCAGGAGTGGCAGGAGTTCAGATCAGCTTTAATTGAATCCCATCTCAGAATCAAAGAGGGTCCGGATGAACTAATATGGAGCCAGGCCGAAAATGGCAAATACTCCCCAAAGGTCGGGTACATCACTCTAAATTCACATAAAAAACCTGACATCATCCCCTTTTGGTGGAGTAGTATATGGAAGCTCACGGCCCCACCAAGAACCAAGCTATTCTTTTGGTGTATTCTGAGGAACAAGGTACCTACAGGGGAGCAGCTCACTCACAGAGCTTTTCAAGGGCCCACCTGGTGCATACTGTGTAAATGTGCATCAGAATCCACAGAGCATCTCTTTTTGCGCTGCAGTGTTATTCTAGACCTGTGGAACTCTCTATCCAATTCGATTCCATACAACGGGCATTGGGAGGGAGATGACCTGAACATCGCATGGGATGAATGGACTCATAGACACAAAGGAACAAAGCTCTTAAACCTTCCGGTACTCGTCAATTGGCACATTTGGAAAGCTCACAACCGCCATATCTTCGACAACAGACCTTCACATTGGCCACAGATTGAGGCAGGGATAATATCTGCATTCAGGGAGCTGCCAGATCCCCCACCTCCTAAAGAGCGTCGACCACATCCACCCCCGTGTATTGACACAAACACACCTTGGGCATTTTTCGACGGGGCTGCAAACCAACATGGATGCGGTGGAGGGTTCATTTTATATATCAATGCACAACATTACTATAAAGTCAAAATGGGCTTGGGTGCCGGAACAAATAACTATGCTGAACTCATAACATTGCGCCACTTACTGCACTTCACACTGAGTCACCATTGCACCAACATTAACATTTTCGGGGACTCTAAAATTATTATCAATTGGTTCAATGGCATATCTGATTGTCACATTCACACACTCAGCAACATACTAAATGAAGTAAATATATTCAAAGCAGCATTTAACAATATCTCTTGCTCTCATATCTACAGGGAGCATAACAGCCATGCTGACAAATTATCCAAGGAGGCCACACTAATGCCCAGAGGCGTTTGGGAGATTACCGAGCAGCAAGGGACAAATGAATACCAATTTTACCACCGGCCATATATAGATCAAATATATCAGAGAGATCCTGCTCACTGAACAGGACTCCTTTTTTTTTTTTGTTAACTTATCTGAACAATACAAATGATATTTTTTGAAATGTACAGAACCAAGTATGAGGGCCCTGTGCGGCTAAATGTATAGTCATAACATAGTTGACAGTATATACAGCTAAATATAGTGGATTGCCTTGCGAGGTATATCTGGCTATAGATACTCTTAGTTTCTCTTATGCTTCTCTTATGATCACAGTTTCTCAGTGGCAAATAGCATATGTGAAAGCATCTACAATATGTAATTTTTCCAATCTAATGAAATATTACAGATTTTTCCAGAGGAAAAAAAAAGAACCTATTGAAGAGTCCGATTGGGTGAGCCTAATGGTAGTCCAAGAGAAGAAACAAAAGGACGAAATAAGGATTTGCGTAGATTTGTAGAATCCTAATGATGCATGTAATCATGATCCATTTCCGACACCATTTACAAATGAAGTGTTAGATAATGTTGGAGGGTAGGAGACCTATTCCTTTATTGACATATTTTCCGGCTATCATCCAATTAAGATTGCACCAGAGGATAGAAGTAAAAACACCTTCGTGATAGAATTGGGTTTCTTTTAGTACATTGTTATGCCGTTTGGATTAAAGAATTCACCTGCCATATTCTCCCACGTAGTCATAGCAATGTTCAAAGAATTCATTCATAAGTTTCTAGAGGTATACTTCAATGACTGGACTGTGTTTGTCCTCGTGAAGTGAAATGTAGCAAGTTTGCGCCTTATGTTGGATACCGGTCAGAGAAACCAGATAGCGTTGAATTTAAAAAAATGTATATTCTGTGTTCTTTTTGGGATCTTGTTGGGTCATGTTGTGTGTAAGCAAGGATTGATGGTGGACCCTGCAAATATTGCAGTGATTGTGAACTTGGAGGCCCCTAGGAATGCCAAGCAACTACACGCGACGCTAGGACATACAGGATACTATAGAAAATTCATTAAATATTATGCTCAAATTATTGCACCCATGGATAAAATGTTCACGAAGGATGCAACATTTTGTTGGGATGAACAATGTCAGTGCAGGTTGGATGTGTTAAAGGAAAAGATGGTGATTGTGCCCATCGTACTATTTCTCGATTGGAAAAAGTAATTTCATGTACATGTGGATGCTTCTTGCATTGCACTAGGTGTAGTACTAATGCAGGTAAGCAAAGGCGAACTGGACCATCCTATAGCCTTCACAAGTAGGAAGTTATCAAAAGTTGAGGAAAATTACTCAACGACAGAGTGCGAGGGGTTGGCTGTGCTCTGTGCATTGCAAAAATTCAGGCACTCTCAGTTGGGAGGATATTTCAAGATGTATAGAGATCATTCTCCCTTAAAGTACTTGGTCAACAAGCTTGTGTTGGGGGTAAATATTTGCAGGTGGTTGTTATTATTTTAGGAGTATGATTTTGAAGTCATTGTGAAGCTGGGGAGGTTGAACGCTAGACTTGACCACTTGTCAAGAATTGAAACAGGAAATGAACCTAGTAATTTGGAGGAATGGTTGGAAAATGCGTAGCTCTTTACGATACCTGTAGCTAATGACCATTTTTCCAACATTATTAACTTCTTAACTACAGGTATGGTGCCTGAAGGATATATAAATCAGCAAAAGAAGGAATTAGTAGTTCGCACAATTGACTTTTCAGTCATTGTGGAAAATTTGTAGAAAATGGGGGTAGATGAAATATTGCGAAGATATGTGCTAATTTTGAATGTGATAGTATTCTCGTCGAAGCTCATGGCGGAGCTGTGGGAGGTCATTATGCAGGGAAAGAGACCGTGTCGAAGATCTTGCGCACAGAATTATGCCGGCCAACATTGCACAAAGATTCCAAAGCCTACTGTAAGGCGTAAGGCGCATGTCAATGAATTGGAAGACCGTGGCAAAGGTACAAACTACTACTACATCCTCAGGTATTGTTATAGGCATTTGAGAAATTGGCAATAAACTTTATTAGACAAATTTAGACACCTGGAAAGAAAACGGGTGCGTGCTACATTATCACTAAGATAGGGTATTTAACGAGATGGGCAGAAGCACAGCCAATAAAGGATTGTATGGGGGCTACGGTGGAAAATTTCTTGTTTGAGCATGTCTTAACAAGGTTTGGATGCCCGAATGTTTTAATGAGTGATAGGGGTACGTACTTTCTGAATGAAACAATTAGCGTGTTGATAGATGAATTCTAGGTCTATCATGAGAAGATTACACCATATCACTCGTAGGCAAATGGATCGGTCAAAGCTTTTAACAAAATCTCGGAAAATGAGTTCACAAAGTTATGTAACACGGAGAAAAATGATTGGGACGTGAACGTCCCTATAGTGTTATGGGCCTATAGGACAACTTGTAAGAATATGTCAGGACAAACATCGTTCATATTAGTTTTTTGGGTCAAAGTAGTGATGCCTATGGAGTACATTGTGCTTAGCTTGCACATTGCATCTGACAGATATGGTGAATCGTGAGGCATTGGAGGAACAGATCACGCATATGATGGAATTAAAGGAAGATTGACTTTTTGTAGGATTCCACCAACAAGTACAAAAGGAATGCGAAAAATCACGGCATGATCACCATGTCAAGCTTCACACATTCAAGGTAAATGATCTTGCGTTGTTATATGATAGCAAGTTCACTAAATTTCTAGGTAAATTTAATATGCATTGGTTAGGACCCTATATTGTCAAGGAAATTACAAAGGGTGGCGCAGTTCAACTTATGAAGCTATATGGTGAACCTTTTCTGGGAAGACTGAATGGGAGTAGGCTAGAGTTGTACACAGGGGACCCTATGCAACGACTATATGGAAGCAGGACAGTCTTAGTACTCCAGGAAGTTGCAAGGGAGCATGGGACTATAAACTACACTACTAGATTTGGAGGACAAGGCAATGACTAGGCTACGCAAAAATTGCTAAGCATGCACCTGTGCTCAGGATGCTGCACCAGGGAGGAGGGTGTCATGCAGCCCAGCAGGAAAATGACCATTGGAGTTACTATGCATGATTTGATGGCTGAAAAATGGTTAAAAGGAGTGGAGAGGTGGGAATTAAGGTGAAAATCCTTGAAGATATTCTGCCAAAGCAACATTTATCATTCGAATGTGCGGGGAATGATCTGATGTGAATTCAAACCCCCCTATAAATTACACATGTTGGTCCAACAGAGAACACTTTGCATTCTAGGAATTTCTAGAGCTTTTTGCTCTCGGATGCATATGAATCGAGCATTATGGGAAGAATTTGTGACACGCCCTTCCTTTTTGAACTACTCTGTAGCAACCTGAGACAATTTCATTGAGAAGATGATTGCTTCCAACCCCACCGAGTTCGTCAACTCCAAAGCCGCTATGTCTGTTGCACAAGGTCCGAAAGTGTCTAGTATGGAGGCTACGCCTATTGTGCCCATAGTGCCGAGCTCACCTAGGATGAAACAAAATGTCCTAAAAGAGAAGTAGCCAGTCATGAAAGCCAAGTAATCAGCTGCAAAAGAAAAAAAGAAGAAGACAGTGCAAGTGTGAATGTCACCAAGGAAGCATGCAGAGGCACAACTCAAGTAGAAAAAGGATAAGCACCCAGAGAAAGTGGTGGACTTAGACAAAGAAGGGTACCAAGTGGTTGAAGAAGTTGATGTTGAGGGAATCAAACCTATCTCTAGGTTGCTTGAGTACATCCCTCTATGGAAAGGAAAAAGTAAAGTGACCAAGGATCCTAATTCTAGGAAATTTTTGGTAGATACTCCCCTGCTACCCGAATAGGTCACATTTGAAGGACCCAAGCTTGCGCGCATTCTGCTGTTGAAAATGGAGGACTAGGACATTGTGGATCATGAAAAATTTCCGCATCTAGCAATGCATAAGTACATGACAAAAATATACTATGATTGCAGAGGAGTTAAACAATTAGAACCCATGAATTGGGTTTGCAGAGTTGAGTAGCTGGGGCTGCTAAATATTCTTTTATTACTACATTATCACCGTTGACCCATCAATATGATTTGTGTGCGTCAGCCCCTCACACTGGTGCATGGGTGGATCCTATGGATAGGGCAACCTTTTCCAATAAAATACATTTTGATCCACAAGATAACAAATTTTCCTTACAAAGGAGTGGACTCTAACAAGGAGTTTGTAGGGAAGACAAGGGAAAAGAAACTAGCTGATAAAATGAAAGAGTTTGGTCTTGTGAAAATTTTGTTCGAATACTCTATCATGTCAATTCAATATGAGGTAGTCCATTTCACTGCCCAAATATTCCCAGGCAAGATTATAAGGAAGTGTCATGTGGATGAAGTTTTGGCACTGGTCGTATCACTTGTTGCACAGTGTGCGAAGGGCGTGCAGTATAATTGGTCCAAGTATCTCTGCTAGGAGTTCCTCGTGGACTTTCGAGAAGCCCAAGAAGAAGGAAAGCCATTTCATTATGCGTGGCTTCGTTTTTTCATTGTATTAGTTGCATGAAGGTTGGAAAAGGATAACCAATTTCCTTCGCACATGAATGATTTGCCCAATGCAGCGCGGTTCACCTTGCTCTAGTCTACGAATGATGCGGCGCGCATCAGGGAAACAAAGGTTTTCTGGGTCCTAATGGAGATGGACCTTCAGATGGTGATCAATCAATAGCCAAGGTTGTCCCCAACCCTATTCAAGAAATTAATAGCTTATGCGGGCTTCAAGGCTAACTTTCGCATCGTCTCAATCCGCATGTGCAAGGACCTAGAAGGAACTTGGCATGTGTTGCCTTATTTAGTGTTTGACACAGACGTGTAGGAAGTTGTAGGATATTGGCCACAAAAGTGGTGTGAACCTACAACACTAGAGGTAGGAACCAGCAAAGGCGTAGAAAGCTCTACTGCGTAGAAGTGGAAGGATGTCGCTCAAAAAGCTGTGTGCAACTTGGCTAAGCAAAAGAAAAAGGAGGATACTAAGGTAGATGCAGAGAAGGAACATATAGAGGAAGAGTGTGCTACTATAGAGAAGGTAGAGAAAGAACAAAAGGATGTTGAGAAGATTGAGAAGTCTGATTCACATCATATTGATGAGAAAGAGCTATTAGAACAAGGAGGAGGCGGTGGTAAGGAGTAGAGCACTGCTTTCATCTTGAAGAAGCGCGGACAGGAACAAACAAGCGGGCAACGAAAGAAGCACAAATCTGATAAGAAGACACATATTGATCCCATGGTATTGATAAAAGGTGATATCGATGAGATCAACGATAAGATATGGGACACAACCACATAAGTGTTGCAACAGTTTGAGCAGCAATACATTCAAATTCTAGGCAGCACCCAAAAAGATCTATGCGAGCTGCAAATCCAGGAAAACAGGATTCAGGTGGGTGTCAGACAGGCAAGTGGAGTGCAAGCGATCCTAACACAGGGAAGTGATGCAGTAGCCAAGATTGAATAGACTCGGGATCTCTGAGTCATTTCTCTGCCAGAGGGGTCAGTCCATGTGGAATTGGACAAGGACTGCCGTGTGCTCAACATAGTGAAGGATATGGGGTTGAGCCTTACTGTGCTTCCACTCTAGACCCTTCATGTATTGCATCAGGTAGTCTCCGATGAATTGAAAATTAGAGAGCAGTGCGCACTCACTATCATCAGTGAGTTTAAAGTCAACAATGAGCAGATTTTCACTGAAAAAACTCAAACACTGAAGGAATAGGAGGAATTGCGGACATAGCGCCAAAACTTGATAACAGCAATTGAGCAAGCTTGCAAGTCCATGTCTGAGCTCAATATACTAGAAGATGAAGAGGTCCTAGCCAAAGTGAGGAAATTGGCTACTGCAATACATACTTCAAAGGAGAAAATCGATAAGGTGACTTTCAATCTTCGAATGCAAATGGCTAAGCTACAGTTGAAGTTGCTGCTAACCACACTGGCAGAGGTTTGATAACAAAGAGGTGCAACTATCAAAGAGTCCATGGGTCAACTAGATGTTGTAGTTTAGGGTTTCAGCCAGCTATTCACTAAGGATATAGGCCTATGGGATACACTGCAGGAGGATCCTACGCTGCAACAGTTGAACATAGAGATCAAGGAAGCACAACAATAGTATGATAAGATCAGTACGACAACGTGGACATTGGCACCAGTCCAGCGCTTCGCGTGCTTGCAAGAAGGCAAGGCCAAGTTGATACACATCTAGGAGTTGTAGAAGAAGCAATCGTTGCAACAAGACAAACTTCAGCCCTGGACAAAGGAAGCCTACCAGCTTTCATAGAACATTCATGAGAAGTTAAAGGCCATGTAACAGAGCCAGAGGGCTATGCAACTTGTAGTAGAGGGGCCAACCATAGAGAAATTGGTCCAGGAAGTACAATAAGCAACAGAACAGAGTACCGTGAAGCTTCAGACATTGACCAAGGCAATCAACGATCTCCACTAGAAAGTGGAACAACCAGTCAAGTGACTCGAGGGTGAGTCACGATCTTTGTTTTGGGGGCCTATTGGGATGGGGTCCCTAGGGGTAGAATTGAGTTAGCTTAATCAATTTTTTAAAACATTTTACAAAATATGTGAAGTCTCTGCGCAATTTCGATGTGGAGCACGCAAATAGATAGGAGTCAAAGTCATCTTAGCCCCTTGTTTTTGGTCAATTTTGAAGACTCACCCATGATTTGAGGGCCATGGTATTGTATTAGGAAAGCTATAAATAGTTGAGTCTTAGTGATTCTTAGAAATAAATTTGGATAGAGAATTGGGTACATTGAAGAGTTTTGTTGTCTTGGGCAAGAGCTAAGGTAGGAAGGCTCTGCTTCATGTGCTTAGGTAGAGAAGGGAAGGCTCTTATAGCTAAGTGCCAGGAGGCCTGTGTGGAGTCCACAGCTGAGTGCATGAACCCCTACAGCTATTTATGTAGGGTAAGAAGAGTCTACAATCAATGAATTGAAGATTAATAAAGACAATTTTTTTAAGAGTTACTGAATATTTCCATTGTATCTATTTATCTTTGTAATGATATGTTTCTGAAAAATTGAATGAATGTTGTGCGAATTAACTGAATCTATCTTAATAACATATGAAGTAAATGGTTATCCACTTCTGCAAAGTTAGAAGCTAATTCTCTTATGATTTCTGATAAATTAAGTAGATCTATGTGAAACTCACTCTAGGGTTTCTTCTTGATGCATGAAAGTAGGTAAATCAACTGTGTAAGGTCTGCAAGGACTTATCATGGGCCTTCGTAAGGGTTTGGAGACCGTTAACCTAGTTATGGTAAAAGAGCCCTAGAAGTATATCGATATGTGAGGAAGCAAATCTAAGGTGTTGTAAGACATCCCACTAGTCTCTAGATGCAGAAACTTGGTTCTTCCATCCCCCAATACTGCTTCGAGTGAGACTGCAAACTACGCTACACGAGTTGTTGCCGAAAGGGCCAGTGGTGTATGGTTTTGTTGGTTAGTGCAACTAACTCTGAACTTGGGTTAGGACCTTCTAAGCAAACACCCATTGATGAGCCTCATCACGAATATGACAACTATATGAAGATATTAAACTACATATGATGTTAGAGTTTCCTGAGAGTTAATCAGTCCCATTGAGCCAATAAATAATTAACATATAGAAAGCATTGGTTGGGAGCATACATGGCGGATCTAAGTTGATGTACAAGGAACACGGAATACAATGGTTGGTCATCAATGATGATGTGGACCCTTAGACGCATGACATGTAGATATCCTACCCCCTTATTGATGACATGGAAACTCAAACACGTCGCAAAAAAGTGGAAATCATGATGTGGAAGCACATGTAATATGGGATAACACATAAATAACTAATGTCTACATGCTAACATGAAGCACCAGGGTCTCCCATGTGGCAAGGATATTTGATTGGTTCTCATCAATGAAAAGTACAAATTTGTGTGACACATGGAAACCCTCATGGGCTACCACATGGCATGATGATGTTATGCTAATGTCATCAAATATATGACCAAGAACCCCTAGGGACCCACTCATGGAGCTTGGTCATATTGGAAGAAGGTTTCAATTTTAAGGAGTAAATATAAGAAGTTAAACCATAAAAGGAGTATGTCCACATGATAAGGCCCCACCCTTGGTCATATGACATCCAACATGGATCTCAATGGTTAACCCAGGGATGAGGTATGCTTGCATGATAAGGGAAAACTAATAGTAGTATCAAATATAACATAAAGAATAGTGTTAAAATAAGACTCATGGACCCATAATATGGCCCACCCTTTGGTTATATCGGCCTGGCATGGAATTGAGAAATCAATGGCATGCATAAGTGAGCCCAAATACACCCTGATTAGAACATGTTATAAATGCCTATGGTTGACCTTCCACAAGCCTAGGAATGCAATATAAATATAAATACACACTTAGCCATTGATTCCAAAGGCAAGAAAAAGAAAAAGAAAAATATTTCATACCTTGGATACACTGATCAGGGAAGGTCAAATCTCAATGAAGAGTGAATTTTTAAGTGAGTACAACAATTTTCTTGGTTATGTCTATGGAATTTCTCCTTAGTGGCTCAATCTAATTTGTAAGGCATGTATGATTCAAAACTATAGTTCAAATACCTTAATCAATCTTTGGTTCATGTGATCAAGGCACGATAAGGTTGGAGATGTGCATACAAGCCATGAACAATTCCACGAAGATGCTAAGAGGCTTATGTGGTATGTCCACATATGATGCATTACATATATGGTTAGTGCACAACATAAGGCAGAGACTTGTACGAAAAGTGGTTCATGATGCACTACATGTTAGCCCTACATGGAATGATAGTGCATTATATATGAAGTATTGGTTAGCACATGGGGAAGTTTGATGCATCAATAATTGGTCTATTACATTGTTCCATAAGGTGGTCTTATGCCCTCATCCTAGCATAGACTTAACTTTCTAATAATGTTATAGGTATATCATTTCACGGATCACATATAGCATAATTGGTGGTGCACTGGAGTTGTGTTGGTCAAGACCTTGGTTCAACTCCTAGTAGTAGCCACGTCAGAGTTTATTTATTTATTTATGCCATGGAGGATCATTTTGTCAAATGTTTAGTACACCAAAAATGTACATTCTATGGAAGTGGCACTAAAATTTAAGGAATTTTAGAAGAGTTCCTCGAAAGGGGAAATCTATAGAACCCTTATTAATGTATTATATAGTTTGGTACATTTGTTTATGTGTTTTTGGTGTCACTTTTGGTCTAAATTGGACTTTGAAAGATGCACGATGATCAAGGCTTAGAGGTGCATGCTTCTGTAGTCATGGAATGTCTTGTTAACAAATAGCTTATGACCAAAATCTCATTTGCATGGTTTTGAGGGTCCATGAGTAGGGTGCAGTGGATTTTAATGCATACTAAAAATAATTTTCGAGAAGGGATTTGCGTGACCATATTGTTGAGCGTGATAAAGTAGAATTATGGCAACATATGATAGAGTATGGACAATATTTTGACAACAACAACCCTTTCTCTTTGAAATCCTATTTTACTTAACGGTAAGGTGTATCTGGTTTGAAATATTTTGAAAATAGGTCCACAAGGAGTTGAAAAATAGGTGAGTGTCTCCATCAAGGTCAGAGCTTAGAGAAAGTTGGTTCTTTCTCATCATCGAGTTTGGTGCTTCAATTAAGTTAGAGGCTAGAGCATGTCAAATTCCACTCATCATCAAGGTTGGTGCCTCAATCAGATTGGAGTTCAAATTATGTTAGAGCCCACTCATCGCCATATTGGTGGCTCAGTTAGGTCGTAGCCTACAATGAGAAAATACTTACATACATTTCAGGTTGGTGCCTCAATAAAGTTGTAGCCTATCACAAGTGGCATATTTCATATCTTGGTCGTGTCCACCTCTAATAGATTGGAACCTACAAAACTATGTAATGAATTGAAGATAAAGAAGAATAAGGATTTGTGGTTTCCTCTTGCCAAGGTTTCCACATAAAAATTGTATCTTTACTGTGACAACTTCTTGATATGTTATTGATGCGATGATAGATTTATGGTGAACTATTTTACATATTGATATGATTTTTATGATTATGGTTCATTGTGTTATGATTGATATAGTATGAAATGTTATTAAATAGAAAATTTTCTCACACACAAATTCACTCCCCCTCTCATTGTGATCTTTGGTTCAACATATCATTTCACTATGATAGGCCATTATATGTCCCTATTGACTGAGGAATGCACTGACAGTATAGTGACATGATTTTTTTTATTATTATTAAAATTTTATTATAGGTCTAGTAGTGTGGGAATTATTCTTGACTGGAGGTAGTGTTTTAGATCCTAATTTTTTTTTATTAAGGCTCAAACCATGGCAATTTTTTTTTATCTCCACCCTTGGTCATTTGACCTATAGTTAAAATGATATCAAAGAACCCCAAAATGAAAATTTGTTAGAAATTACCAAGTCCAAAGAAGTCATAATGTTCTGTTAGAGTCATCATGGTTGGATAATCCTAAGTGAGTTAGATTTTGGCTGGGTCCACATGCACCCATTTTTCATCCACAATGTATCGCAAAAAGTAAAACTCTATCCATATGAAATGAGCCTTTCTCTATATTGACATAAAACTCGTATTTTTGAAAAGTTTCCTAAGATCTATTAAATGTATTGCAAATGTTACTCCGAGTTTTTGTTCAATTCCATCCAAATATACAACAACAAAAGAATTTGTGAATACTCATAGGATATCATTGATCATACTCATGAATTTTTCTATAGCATTAGCTAAGACAAAAGGGATGACTAACCACACAAAAATTCCTTTCTTATATTTCAAGGTTGTCTTCTACACATTAGTTTGTTCAATTGGAATTGGAAGTAACCAGACTTTAAATCAATCTTTCTATAGAACTTAGTGCCCTTAATTTTATCAGGAATACCAATTGAGGAGATAAAGTATGTATTATTGATAGTGGATTTATTTAATGATCTATAACCAATAGAGAGTGTACATGTCCCATCCTTATTTAGCACTAATGCAATTGGGATCTACCAAGGTGAGGATATTAGTTGAATGTATCTCTTTTGGATGATCTAATGAATATGATGTGTGTTTCCTCATTCTCTAGTTTGAGAATTTATATATTATTCCATTAGCTAAAGCACCAATAGGTATCAATTCAATTGAATGTTTGACTTATCAGAGAAAAGGCATCCCCTAGATGAAGCAAAGATATATATGTATATATATATAATATATATATATATATATATATATATATATATATATATATATATATATATATATATATATATATATATATACATGTCCCATCCTTATTTAGCACTAATGCAATTGGGATCTACCAAGGTGAGGATATTAGTTGAATGTATCTCTTTTGGATGATCTAATGAATATGATGCGTGTTTCCTCATTCTCTAGTTTGAGAATTTATATATTATTCCATTAACTAAAGCACCAATAGGTATCAATTCAATTGAATGTTTGACTTGGATTTGCAAAATCACCCACACACTTGGTATCATGTCAATTGAATGTTTGACTTATCAGAGAAAAGGCACCCCCTAGATGAAGCAAAGATATATATGTATGCCTCTACAATATTTTCCACCTAATTTTTCTATTTAAAGAGGCCTTGTGTCAAGATTGTGGCAGTTCTAGTGACATTCCTTTTACCTTATAATTTGTTTGTGAATGGTACAAACCTTTTAGTGTGAGATATTACCTTTTGACATTGTTTCTTGTAGATAAATGAAATTGCAATAATCAAAACTTACTCTAATACCATGTAGAGATAACCTCCTAGAGTAAAAATGACAATATGGGGATGAGAATAATAAATAGCAAGGAATTTCCACATATAAGCGTGTCTTAAAAGAACATCATAAAATTAAACTAGGGAAACATCACATAGTACCTCATATTTGAAGGGATTTATGATATAGGACAAGCAACATTACTAGTTCACATAGATGGCTCATCCCTAGCTCAACGAACCAATAGTGTATCGGTTGGGATATGGCACTATTATTAGATTTAGTATCTTCATGACCTTATTTGAGATCATTTTGTTTGGATCATACTATAAAAAATGAAATTTAGTAGGGTCCCCTTCACACACTTCTATGAATGGAATATGCACAACCTCTCCTTAGGATGCTCTAACTCTTTTGGTTGAATATTTTCATTGTGTTTTTCATTGATGATCAATTTTCCTTAATCATTACCGAAATTAAAATCTCATCCAAATTTTGTTTGTTCATCTTTAATCTTAGCCATCAATAAATATTTCAAGGGATATTAATTAGAGTGGTGTTCTGATCTTTTGTTGAACTCACAACACTTTCCATTGTCCTTTGACTTCCCATTACCCTTATTTTCCTATAACTTGGTTTGGTTGTGTTTAGGTTGGATCTTTTTGTTGTATTTATTTCTTATTATTGTGGATTGTAGACATGAGGTCCCACTTATTGTTTTGTTTAAATTTCTACTCATTTTGAAAGCATATTTATAGATGGATCCTAGTGAGGAGATGGCCAAGAAATGTTTGTATTCAACTATGTAGGACACTATGGTAATTCAAAAATAAGTGTTTCTCAAAGTATCTGATACATAGATTTGAGTGCAAGGTATGGAAAATTTTGGTGTAAATCAACTTTGTCTAGTTTCTCTCCAATCACAAAGTTTTCCATCTCATGTACTAGTCATCATAGTCCATATAGTGTAGAATGCCCCCTTGAGGGAATTAATGAAGGATTCCCTATTTCATATTTCCTTGAATATCAATAAACCATATTTATGTTATGTTTGTTCGAGTAACCTTCAAGCCAATTTTCGACATGGGGAAGGGATTTTATGAGTATGGATGTGATATTTTAATTGTTAGAAATTTTTTAGATAGAATAAAAATATTTTAACATATTTAGCGATTCCCTTAAATCATTTTCATATATTTGGCATTAAAATAAGGGATATCAAAGTTAACTAGTATCTTGAAGGGTGTCACACATCCAAAATTGCCACTTTTTGAATGTCCCTTAAATGTTGTGTTAGACCAAGGATCACATTCAAGGGGGGTGAATTAGTGTAATGGAAAATTCATCATTTCAAAACCATTTCATTAATAATTGGGTATATATGAGTGGCTAGTAAAATAAAATGCATTATAACAAATAATGAAACTATGCATCAACTAACCACCATCACATCGATACATAAGAAAACCAACATTTATGTGGAAACCATTGTGAGAGAAAACCACAACTTATTTTTGTCTTCTTCATTTTGATTACATAGGTTTGCAGACACTAACCCTAAAAATGAAGCTTGTAGGCACCAAACTACTTGAGGCTCCAAACCCTAGAAATTTGCAAGCACCCACTTGTAATAGGCTACAACCTGATTGAGGCACCAACCTTAGTGGAGGAACCCACCTCCTTTAATCTGGTGTGGGCCACTTATCATAATATTTTAGATTGGATCCATAAGCTCAAATAATAACCAATAAACTTTCATGTTGTTCATATGAAAAAATCCTGTTCACATACTCATATTTCTAATAAACCTAACCTCCCTAATCTCAACAATTGTTTGTAGATTTTCTTTTTCAATTTACAAAAGAATCTAACCAATAATATCTTTTGAAAATCAATTTACACTCAATTTGACCCATAAATCATTAGAAAATTTAATTATTATACAAAATGGTTCTTTCCCACATGCATTCAACAAAATGAAAAAAATTTCGACAATAGTTCTACAAAACTTTCACCTCCAATTGGATTAATCATTCAAAAAAATGGATTCCCCCTCAAAAAATGTAATAATAAATAAATAAACAACCTTCCATTGAGTTCGAGCCCTGAACCTCACAAGGGTAAGACAATGCAGCCACCTACTCAATTGTCGCATTATTTGTATAGGGCTAGGAAACCAATTTTATTCATGCATTCCCCAAGGTCCTTGTATTGTTGAATTGAAAACCAATAAAAAATCAACCAAACTACATTTTCCATGTCAAGCTAAGGCTAATTCAAAAACCAACTGCACTCTCCACATCAAGACACGAGCGAGGGAGAAAACAAATCAATGAAAAGGTCGCTTTATCTACATAAGACCATAGGCCAGGTCAACAACCAACTATGCTCTCCATCTCAAGCCATGAACCAAGGGATATACAAATAATAAATGAAAATATCTCTTTGTGTTAGGCCATGGGCCAAGTAAACAACCAACTATGCTCTCCACATTAGGCCAAGAAACATGGGCCAAAAAAAAAAGTAAATAGCCTTCTCTCTCCATGTCCGACCACATGGTAGGTCAACAACCAACTAAAATCTCCATGTCAAGCCACAAACTAGGTGCCAACCAACTAGACAATGAACTTCTTTATCGATGTTGTGTGATAGGCTAGGCCAAGAACCAACTACACTCTCCATGTCACGCCAAAATCCAGCGAATCAAACAAACTACTCACTCCACGTCAATTCAAAATATCATTTGTTTTGCCATGAACCAGGTGTAAAATAGTTAACAATTGGCCAGTCAAACAAACTTCTCACTCCATGTTAAGTACAAAAAAACATTTGTGTTTCCATGAACCAGGGCCATATGAGTCAAAAATCATTCAATTAAAATAACTAATCAATCCATTTCAAATCCAAATAATATTTTTGTTGCTAAAAATTAGGGCTATACCAATCAACAACCAACTAATAAAATGAACTTCTCACTCCATGTTAGATCCAAAAAAAATTAGGTTGCCATGAACTAGGGCTTGAACAACCAGCAATAAACTAATCAAATGAATTTCTCACTCCACATTAAATCTTAAAGAGAAATTTGCGGTGCCATAAACTAGGGTTGGACTAGTTAGAAACCAACGAATCAAATGAATTCCACTCTCCATGTAACACCACAAGGATCAGTACAGTTTTGAACCTACAACAACCAAAGTTACAATGCCTTAGACTAGCCACAAATGTCACACCTTCACTTGATTCTCCAGTCTTCTCTGATGCACATGTAACAAACCATGCCACCAATATATATGTGTCAAGAGCCCTATTTAGGGGACTACGACGAGATTTTAAAATCCAATAGGACTACATCAAATGACTAGGATATAAGGGAAATTAAGAACCTGAATGCTAACATCACTATGTTGTAATACCTACCATATGGCACACTCTAAGAGGGCCATGTGTCACTAAGATTTCCCCTTATTTCATGGCTAAAAATGCCATACTGACGTGCCAGATGGCATCATGATAGGATTCCAGATCATCCTTTTCATCCCACATCATCATCACTTGCCATGTCATCATGGCATGGCGTGCCATCTTCTTTGAGTATATCACAAGCAGCCATGTGTCAATGTACTGCCATATACATCTGCCACCTCAATATCCTTGTCATAGATGTTATGTTGCACTTCCACATCATCACCTTGCTTCCATTTCATCGTCTTCTAGTTTTCTATATTTCATTTCCATTTGACCAATCATATCCTACCACTTATACGTCCACTAGATGTCTACCATGTGTCAACATTTCATGGGTCCAGAGAAAACCATGTGTAATATACAGGGGTGCATTTCTTGTTAAACATCATGCATATCTACACATAATATACCATACATGTTATCACTCATCATCATATTAGTCGATTGATGCACGATGTTTACATGTTTTAAACATTTCACATGTATGTTGGCCTAATGTTCTTGAATTTTTACTAATTATTCTATCCTCCATCATCAAGCGTGATCTTTAATAATTTTTGTGTTTTTCAAATAAATTTGGTGTTTTGGTCCTCATTGCAGATACCAATTTCAAAAAATTATAACTTCTTACCTAAGGGGTTTGTCGAAGCATGATATGCCATTGGAAAGGTCTCAAATAGGACTAACTATACCGTTCATAGATTCATTTGGGCATCATAACTTCAACAAAATCACAAAAGGTGTCAAATATCTTTGAATTAATTTGATGAAGGCATGCAAGAGATCGGGCTATCATACAACTTCCTTTAATTCAAAATCAACATTGCTTCTCCCTTAGACTTCTCCTTTGACATCAATGACATTGGTTGTCATCAATGACAACACTAAATCCAACAAAAACCCCCCTTTGTCATTGATGGAAACACATGAACACATTGACAGTCATTTATGGAAATGGTTTGAACTACCCTTGGCATATTATTGGGAACTCCCCATGATTTCTTACTAGGTTTATTCAATATGTATGTTGTCTCCAAATTTCTCCTACTGCTTCAATATCTTCTTTCTCTCCACCTTTGACAGAAATGGAAAAGGGACATGGTTTCCTACAAATGCTTCATAACTATTCGTAAAATTTCATGTGCATCTTATCCTTTTGTAAATGAAATCTCACACTTAGGCAATGCTTCCTATCATGAGAATCATACTCTATTCATAACTTATTTCCTTACAATACTTCGAGCTATGTTCATATTCCTCCTACATTAGCTACAAGCTTCCTAATATTTATCCCTAAACTACTTAATTTATTATTTCAATGGTTATTGGATCACCTTCTTTTCAGCTACTCCTTTGATTGCATGCTTTGATTGTAAAGTTATTTTTGATGCTATACCTGCTTTTGTAGTGCATAATCTCTGTACATACCTGTTGTAATACTACTACCTGTAGAATTTCATAGAAAATGAGTTTCCTTGATCTTGTTTTATCAATGACTACTTTCTACTAATGATCATCCTACATACATAATCTCACTTCTTCAAATTTCACTTCAGTAATTATATCCTTGAAGAAGCCTTCACCAATGGGTATGAGGGTTGAGAGTCTAACCTTCATTCTTGTTTTTTTGATTCTCCACTCCTTGGTGTTCATTATTTAGTTAATAAAGAGTTGTTACATATCAATTTGTTACATACATGCATATGATGTCAGATTTGGATTTTTCGCTATTCTATGAACTATTGTCATGAATTCCCATGAAAAATGGAAGAAATATCTCTCCATGAAGTATAAGAATCATGGAATAAATACCTAAAAAACCATAATTTTGGAGGTCTTCATGGGTCTTTAGTGCACAACATGTGAAGTTGTGTGTTGCAGGGTAAACACAGAGTGATGTCATCATAGTTTTCCTGTATTAAAGCTGTGATGATCTTCTTATAGAGGTAAAAGTAAAAAGTACAAGAAGATTCCTCTCCTAGAAGCCTCAAGATTAGTGTCCATTCCAAAGTGGAGAAGTTTGGGCTTGAGCTCCATTTATCCTAAACTTCCTTCCTAGCATAGTAGATCCATCACTAGTGTGGATCTACTTCCTCCATTTATTGATCTCTCAACTTACACTCTTTCCCTATAACTACAATGCACTCAAAGAGAATTGAGTTTCCATTTCTGTCTTTTGAACTATACTGATGTGCTATCCAACTATGCATTGGAGACTTTTTTATTGCAAGTGTTTGGATTTGGGATCATTGGAAGGAGGCTTCCAACATTAAGGCCTAGTTGTAACTCCCCTTTTCTTCATTCTTAATACAAATATTTGTTTCTTTCCCATATTCATTTGTCATGATGTTCATTGTAATATTCCTTGACCACTTACATAGTTTATGGTTGAATAATTAACGTGTTATATGCATTGATTACTTGTTTGATTCTATCTTTGAAAGAATCTACTAATTGGAGCATCAAGAGAGGAAGGTTGAAAGCTACAGAGGACAATGCAAAGGATCATCATCAAGCATTTCAGAAAAATGTATGAGCTATGCATCCCATTTACATCCATGATTTAATGATAAATTAAGTAATGTTTTCATATTTTCGTTTGCTTGTTTCTAGACTTGGTTTCCGAGTTTAGGGAGATTTTTATTATCAATAGAATAATATTTTTTCACCAAGAAAATTGGTGACTACAATGGGGAGCGAGATGCTATTCAATTTCCCTTGTGTTTTTTAAAAGTAAAACTTTGTCCTTAGTCTCTAGTCGAACTTTACTGATTCTGGAAACCCAAGTCTATGACATCCCTAGGAAATTTTATTTTTTTACTTATTTTTTGTGATGATCACACCTTGTTGTGAGAGGCAGTGAATTGACATCACGATTTTCTTCTTAACAACCTCTGTTATCACACTGGTGTCTACTTTTGACTCACAATGTTCAGTCAAAAATTGAAATTTCGTTGAATCTTTATCTGTTTGATCTTCAACATGAGGATTAATTTAGTTTTTAGGTCAATTGTCAGTTGTCTCTAAGTGAATCCTTTTAGTTTGGTTTCATTTGGATGCCTCATTGTGAAAATTGTTATTTTTACATTGTTTTGTTTTGATTGCTCCGTTGAAGTTATTGAAGGAAAGAGTTATTGTTGTACATGATTAGGTATGTTGGATCTATCTTTATTTGTTTAGAGTAATCACTTCCAAAGAAAACTTGTTCATATTTTGGAAAAGAGTTTTATTACATTATAAAAGGTATTGTTTGTTAACAAAAAGAGAAAAAAATTGCTTGAATAGTTGAATTGTTTTTCTTATTATTGTTAATTTGTTTTGTTGGTAGCTTCATTAAGATAAATTCATGCATTTTTAGAGAGTTTGGTTGTATTTTGAAAGAAAAAAATTTGGATTTATTTTTGGTATGAAAGAAATTGTGAGATGTAGAGTTTTGCAGCTGAGTGAATTGAATGAAAAATTTCTCCTTTCTTTAGCTAAGAATTCATCGAATTGGAAAGACCATATTTTTATTATCTATTCCATGAAGTTTCAAGTAAGCTGCAATATCATTTGTTTTACCTCCATTACCTATTAAGTAATAAGAAACTCTTAAAACTAATGTTAATAAAATAACCTAGACATTTTATATTTCAAGGGCTCATTACACCTACATTAAATTAGTTCTAGAGCTTTAGAATAGGAATGGAAGTTAACGATCTAAATCTACAGAAAAATAATAAAATATTGTCATAGGGAGTAAATACATTTATTGCAATTTGGCTCTAGGAAGCTCCTATTGCATAGTATTTAAGCATAAGATTGTTGGAAACAATGATAATACTGAGAGGAGGGTGAATCAGTATTAAGTCTAATTTTAAAATATTTATGCCAACATGCTTTTTTTATTCAAACTTTGAAACCATCCATATAATCAGCAACAACATCTAATATGGAATCAACATGGAATCAACATACAAGCATACACACCATGAGTATCATATACATGAGGCGTAAGGTTTTTCATGTGGAAACCCTTTCAAGAAAAAACCACCAAGCTTTTTATTGTTATTGATGTAAAATACAAGCATCTAATCTATAACATCAATCTTTTTTGTAAGAACCTAATCACAGGAAGCACCAACTCCCTTTGATTGTTTACTACGACTGACTAGCAGGAAGCAACAACTCCCTCTTTTTGTAGACACCTAACCAACTTACTAGAGAACCATGTGAGGCACTAACCTCATGGATTTTTTGCAAGCACCAACTTACAGCTCCTTGGATTTCTGCAAGCCAACTGTTGGCATTATGATACAGGTGTTGTCCTTAATGGCAACTCACTTAGATGAAAGATTACAGTACAACATGTCAACAGCAAAGAATTACAGTTCAGACTATAAAGAATGAAGAAAGAGAGGTATATGCAGGTTCACCTTGGCCAAGGTGTGTATACACGCAGGTTCACAAGACCCAAGTAGCGCATACGTACACACACACTTTCATAGAAGGAAAAGCATGTATATCTTGGAAAACTAAAGTTTTGGTCCAAGATATTTGGTCCAAGGTATTTTGATCCAAGGCATTTGGTCCGTGGTATTGACCCTAGGTATTTGGTCCAAGGTATTGGTCCTAAGTGGTTTTCGTCCATGGTATTGAGAAAGCCCTAAAACTATATAAGGAGGAGAAGATCATTAGGCCAAGTGTACAAGTATCAAATATCTGATGAAGTGTGAGATCTAGTATGTAGGTTATTGGCTTATGGTGTTGTGCTTGATCTGAACCAAGGATGTACCTTAGCAGTTGATGAGGGATAAGGTCTAATGATGGATCGGGATCTTAAGGCTTGAAATGAATTATCATTATGTTGTTTGATCATGTATAGTGTAGATCTGAATACTGACGCATGTGTTATTCTGTAAATATTATGATCTAGGTATAACTGAAGTCCGGAATAGTTGTAGAATTATGAATTAATATTTGCAGATGTATACGCAGGTTGGCTTTGATAAAAGCGCATATACATGCTGGTTCGACACATGAAAGTAGCGTATACCTGATAAAGTATGTTTTACTTGTTTCTATTTACTGTTGCAGAGTTCGGGGTTCTAGTTTGGGTTCTGGTGACTATATTCTAGTGACAATATTCTGAATGATCAGATTGACTGTGGTTTGACGATGGGTTGTCAAAGTGATTGATTGATTCAGTTGTGGTTGATTCAGAAATTGATGATTGAGTTTCAGTGCTTGGTTGATGCAAATGTATTTGATGATTGAATTGCAGTTATGATGTTGTTGATAGATCCAGTTTGAAAATATATGAAACGTGGTCCTTGGAGGAAGAAAGAAGGTTGTAGCCTTCTATATGTCATCACCTACGTACTAATAAACATATCGGCTAGTACAAGAGTTAGTGGGTTGTAGCTCCCTTCGAGTAGAAGATAGAGAACGAGAGAAGGTTGTAACCATTTGCAGGTAGAAACCTGCATATTGGTATGAGTCTGCACTAGTACAAGATTGTAAATAGATTTTCTTGTTATTAAAAGAAGGCAAAGACGACAACAGTAGTGGTTTTTACCCACATTGGCTTTCCACCTTATATCTTGGTGTTCATGTGTGTTGCTTATGTGTGATGCTTTATTCTATTTTTACTGCACTATCTAATAAATCTCTGATATACTGGTTAAAGTTCAATGCATGATAAATTGGCTAAATCAAAAGTTCTCTACATATACGCTGGTTGCTTTAAGTAAAGTCACGTGTACACACTAGTTGACTTAGCTAAAGTAGTGTATACAAATTTGTTTGGGAAATAAAATTATTAATCTGATAATACTGATTCACCCCCCTTCTCAGTATTTTTTCCAACAATTGGTATCAGAGCAGGTCCTTTAGAAGAAGGTTGATTGCTTGAAGGGAGATCCATAATCATGAGTAATCCAGAAAGTGTGGGATCCATCAGACTGCCAATATTTGATGGGAGCAACTTTGTTTATTGGAAAATAATAACCTCAACCTATCTACAATCTCTTGAAATGGATGTCTGGGAAATTGTGGAAGGAGGATATACATTTCCAACAACAATTCGTACAGATACGGCAGGTAAAAATCAATATGAAACCAATGCCGGGGCTGTCAATACTTTATTGGGAATTCTGTCACAATCAAAGTTTGTCAAAGTCATGAGCTCAAATCAGCCAAAGAAATATGGGACAAAATCGTTCTGAGCTATGAAGGAGACCCTCAGGTAAAATGTGCTAAACTTCAAATTCTCAAAATTCAGTATGAAACTCTTAAGATCCACAGTGATGAAAGTATAGCTAGTTCTTACATATAGATGAGGTTATCAATTGTATGAATAATCTGGGTGAAGATATAAAGGAATTTACCTTAGTTGAGAAAGTTTTAAGATCCTTGTCTACTAAATTTGAATCAAAAGTGTCTTCCATAGAAGAAAAATAGGATCTGTAGACTATCACTATGACATAGCTTCACAAAATCTTAATTGCCTTTGAGATGAGAAAAGGAGGCCCATCAGATATGAGAGAAGCCGCATTTAAAGCTTCAGCAAAAGGAAATGAAGAACTCAATGAATCAGAACATATTTCAGAAGAAGAAGACGAAGTAAACTTTTTCAAGAAGCTTCAAGGTGGTTCTGGAAGATTTAGAGGTAAACTACCCTTCAAATGCTTTGCCTGTGGTAGAGTTAGTCATTATGCTACCAAATGTCCTCATAAAGATAAATATGAAAAAGGGAAGGAATATGCAAAATGGAATAGAAAACAAGTTGTAAGCAAAAAGAGTTACTATACTCATGAACATAGCGATGGTTTATCAAATAGTGATGAAGATGAAAATAGTAATGACTATAGACTTATAATGGCTTATGACGATGATAATTTTTGGGATGCTTTAGAAGAAGATGAGCTTCATGAAGAAATATCTAAACTCAAAATCTATTTAGAAGAAAAGAATATGATTATAGATACCTTGACATACCAACTTTCTAAAAAAGAAAAACACAATGAAAAACTAGAATGTGAAATTGTGGGTCTAAGAAAGGATCTTGAGAAAACGAAATCTCTCAATCTTAGATTTGCTAAAAGATCAGAAAGCTTAAATGAAATTATCAAAGTGCTGCGTTCTCCTCTAATAAAGACAGGTCTTGGATATACTAAAGAAGCATCTCAGTCATAGAAGTCGTCAACCTCCACTAAAATCTATCTTGATGCAGTAAAGAACAATGAATAGTACAACAATCGTCAGCAAAGGCATAAAGTAAATCACCAGGTAAATCAGACTCAATTTGCTTCAAGGATGAATAGAAGCCACAACTAACCTCAAGTAAATCATACTCAATTTGCTCTAAAGATGAATATCAATAGAAGCTACAATCACCAGGCCAATAGATTCAATAATTGCAGGAACTTATTTAATGGGCAATGTTTCTCATGTCATAATTTTGACATAAAGATGCTCAATGTGTTGCTTACAAAACCATCATGACTAGAGAGGCACGAAATCAAGGAAAATTTTAAGGACGGAAAATTTTCTTGAAGTTTAAAATATTGGCGAATCTCACTAATCCCTAATATGCAAATTATAAATGTTTATTGATATATTTGTAAAATTAATCAAATTTATAATTATTTTATATATAGTCTCTATATAATGTTGGCGATTTTTAAGGTAAAATAATTTTATATTCTAAAATTTGGGCGAATCGTCTTTTATAAAATTGGAAATTGGTGAATCTTTTTTGTGGAAAAATCATGGAAAATTAGCCCACTGGGCGAACATTAGCCCCTAAAATTTTCCATGCACGAAATCAAAGGAATGTGAAAGGGATCAAGAAAAATTCCTATAACAACTTTTCTCTTCTTGAAAATGAAATAGAATGCTCAATCCGTAACAACTTTGGCCATGAAGAATCTGAGTGCAGGAGCAAATTTTAGCAAACATCTCAAAAGGAGAAAACTCCATTAAATACCAAGATATGGAGAAGGAAAGAACCTCAAACAAAAAGATGTGGTATAGCCTTGCATGCAGAAGGACAAGAAAATCAGTGGTACATTAACAGTGGATTCTCAAAACACATGATAGGTGACAAAGAAAAACTTCACTCATATAATGCCTTAGAAAAGGAAAAGAATGTCTCATTTGGAAACGACACTCCTGCTGTCATAAAAGGTAAAAGCTATGTTTTCTTGAAAGAAAAGGTTAAAGCTGGGAATGTTATGTATGTAGACGGTCTAAAGCATAACTTGTTGAGTGTCAGTCAAATTTGTTATCAAGGAAATGAATTGGTGTTTCTATCAAACATATGTATTGTTCGTGAGTTTGATATAGGAGAAACTGTGATCAAAGGTACAAGAACTCCAAACAACTTATACGTAATCAAGGGAGGACAAGTGTTATCTAAGAAAAAATGATGAAAACTGGTTGTGGCATAGAAGATTGGGAAATCTAATCTTCTCTCAAATAATGAAAGCATGGAGATTCAAGGCTGTTCATGATCTTCCAAATATCAGCATCACTGAAAATACAATATGCAGACCATGTCAATTCGGTAAGCAAACCAGAGATCACTTCATTGAAAAAGAAGGGTCAGCTAGTAAGCCTCTTGAACTTGTCCATACTAATTTTGGTGGACCATCAAGGAAAAAGTCACCTCGTGGAGAAGAATACTTTATTTTGTTCATTGATGATTTTTACAGAATGTATTTGATAGGCCTTCTAAAGCATAAAGATGAAGCATTTGAAAAGTTCAAAGCCTTCAAAGCTTTGGTTGAAAATGAATCAGATCACAAAATCAAATGCCTCAGATCTGATCGAGGAGGGGAATTTACCTCGGATGAATTATTTGAATTTTGTGAACAACATGGAATAAAAAGGCAATTGTCCACCGCAAGGACTCCTCAGCAAAATGGAGTGGTAGAAAGAATGAACAGAACTATTCAACAAATGGCTTGAGCTATGCTAGATGAATCTGGAACTCATGCAACCTTCTGGGGTGAAGCTGCATTCACCGCTGTAACTGTTCTCATCCAAGCAAATGTTCGTGTAAATAACACTCAAACTCCACATGAACTTTGGTATGGTAAGATTCCTACTGTAAAATACTTTAAAGTTTTTGGAAGAAAATGTTGTGTCAAAAGGACTGATGAAAAACTTGGTAAGTTTGAGCCCAGAGCAGAGGAAGGTATTCTTCTTGGTTACTCTTCGCGACGTAAAGGATATAAATGTTATAATAAAAGACTTGGGAAAATTGCTTAAAGTATTGATGTTGTAGTTGATGAAGCATGCAAAAATCCAAAACAGATAAAACCGAAGATTATTACAATGAAGAAGATGGGGATTATTTTCCCACTTCAAATCACAATGGTTCTAAAGAAGAAACCAATGAAGCACCAGAAGAAGAGATAACGGTAGAATAAAAGACTCCATCCAGGTATGTTCAACAAAATCAGCCAAAAACTCAAATTTTAGGGGAAAGAGAGGCTGGTGTATAGACCAGAAGAACTATTACAGAACCTCAAGCTATCTAGCATTACTATCCTCCACCGAACCTCAAAATGTAAATGAAGCATGCAAATATGAATGTTGGGTCAAGGCCATGAATGAAGATCTTGAGCAAATTGAAAAGAATAATACTTGGGAATTAGTTCCTAGACCTCATGATAAAAATATCATAGGAACTAAATGGATATTCAAAAACAAGCTGAATGAAAATGGAGAAGTTCTTAGAAACAAGGCCAGACTTGTTTGTAAAGGGTATGCTCAACAAGAAGGTATAGATTTTGAAGAAACTTTTGCACCTGTTGCTAGACTTGAAGCCATAAGGATGTTTCTTGCTCTTTCTAGCTTTCAGAAATTCAAAGTATGCCGAATGAATGTAAAATCTGCCTTCCTTAATGGAGATTTAGAAGAAGAAGTCTATATTGAATAACCAGAAGGATTCATTATTGGAAATGATGTAAAACTTGTATGCGGACTCGAAAAGGCTCTCTATGGTCTAAAACAGGCTCCAAGGGCCTGGTATTACCGCCTTGACAAATATCTACACCAACAAGGTTTTTCAAAAGGGTCAGCGGATAGCAATCTATATACAAAGATTGACACTGATAAATTGCTAATCATTGTTGTTTATGTTGATGATATCATTTTTGGTAGCAATGAAGAATCCATGAGTCAAAATTTTTCTTCAATAATGTAGCAAGAATTTGAAATGTCCTTTTTTGGTGAACTTACCTATTTTCTTGGTCTACAAGTTCAACAAAATAAAGATGGTATTTTTCTTTCACAAACCAAATATCTCAAATAGATCTTGAAAAGGTACGACATGGAAGATTCTAAACCTGTATGTACCCCAATGGTAACAGGTTGCAGTCGCAGCTCAAATGATGAATCAGCAATAGTACATCAACCAAATTACAGATCCATGATTGGCAGTCTACTTTATCTAACAAGTAGCCGACCTGACATCATGCATGCAGTAGGAATAGTTGGAAGATTTCAAGCAAATCCAAGGGAATCACACCTTCAGTAAGTCAAAATAATTTTCAAATATCTTCAAGGAACACAGAACTTTGGTTTATGGTATCCTAGAGATATAGATCTTACCGTTCATGCATATACAGACGCAGATTAGGCAGGAAGTGTTGATGACAGAAAAAGCACTAGTGGTGGTGCATTCTATATGGGTTCCAAGTTAGTGTAAATTATCTCATAATCATATCCCAACATTTTGGCTAGCCATTTGTTTTGTTGTGGCGAGGATAGCCATTGCTCCAAAAAATATTTAGGGCTTTGATGGTCTATGCAGATTTCAAAGCGTTGCCCCAATAAGTATGGTCGCCAGGTATCCACTGAATGTAAGATTGCCATCATCTCCTTCTCATGGGTAGATTGTCCCAGATGTTTCCCACTTAGTTGTTGGCTGGTGAAGGCCAAGGGTTGACCTTCCTACATTAAGATAGCCCCAATACCTGTACCTGAAGCATCACATTCAATCACAAAAGATTTGGTGAAGTCGGGTAGTGCCAATACGAGAGTGGAACACATGGCTTGTTTGAGAGCTATAAATGCTTGTTGTGCTTCATCAGTCTAGAGGAATCAATTTTTCTTGATAAGGTGAGTGAGGGGTCTAGTAGTGCAACCATAATTGTGGAAAAATTTATGATAGTAGCTAGTGAGACCCAAGAATCCTCGCAAACCTTTCAAGGTCTTTGGTTGGGGCCAATCCTACATTTCCTGGATCTTTTTGGGATGCACCCTGACACCTTCACACCCCACAATGTGGCCCAAATACTCGAATTCTTTCATCGCAAAAGAGAACCTAGAATATTTGACAAATAATTTATGCTTCCAGAGTAGTTGTATGAGTAGGTCTACATGCTGAAGATGTTTTTCCTAGGTGAAGTTGTAGATGAGAATGTCATCAAAGAAAACAAGGACAAATTTTCTGAGATATGGTTTGATCAGGTGATTCATGAGACTCTAAAAAGTGGATGGGGCATTACAGAGACCAAATGGCATGACCAGGAATTCATATTGGCCTTCATGAGTTCGGAAAGAAATCTTCAGAATGTCTACTTCTTTTATGCATATTTGCTGATAACCCGAGCGAAGATCTAGCTTAGTAAATAATTAAGCCCCATTTAGTTCATCCAGCAAATCATCAACAACTGGGATGGGGAATTTATCTTTGACCATTATCTTGTTGAGGGCCCTGAAGTCTGGACACATGCGCCATTCCCCATATTTCTTGAGTACCATGACCACAGGTGATGAATAAGGACTGATGCTAGGAAGAATGACACCAACTTCCAGGAGTTCCTTGATGATTTTTTCAATTTCATTCTTTTGGGAAAAAGGGTATCTATATGGGTGCACATTTGGTGGTTGTGCCCCTGCGACCAAAGTAATGCTATAATCATGTTCCCCTCTAGAGGGTGGATGCTCATGAGGTTTGTCAAAGACCTGTCGATAGCTGTTTAAGACCAGTTGCATCTTAGGATGAATATGAAGAGTAGTGGGCTAGAAGTCTTGGATTGCATTAAATTGGGTGATAACTCCATGGTGGCCCTTTCTTAACAAATTTTCCATCTGATGCGAGCTGATGATAGAAGGAGTACCTGCCTAGATTCCATGGAGGGTATGCATGTGGTCATTCTACTTAAAGCTCATATATAAATCCTGGAAATCCATTGTGATTCGGTCGAGTGTGCGAAGCCATTCAGCACTCAAGACAATGTCCAACCACCCATGTTGACGGCAAACATGTGGGTCTTTAGGTGGTAATCTCCCATCTGAAGTTTGATATTTTCACTGCCGCCTTGACATTTCATTGTCCCCCCATCAAAAATCTGGACTTGGAAATTAGAGACTGATCTGACAAACAATGCATAGCTTCTGCAACTCTCTGATGGATAAATTTACGCGTGCTACCACTATCAATCAATACTACGACAGGGCGATGTTTAATAAAACCTCTGATTTTGAGAGTTTGGGGAGAAGAAATTCCTACCAAAGCATGGAGCGAGATAACTGGTTCTTCTGGTGTAGCTGAGAGATCATTGTCTCGTTGGTTGTCCTCTTCTTCCTCCTCTAGTCCCTCAAAGGGTGGGGCTTCCTCAGATGAATTGTGATCAGTAGCATCAATTTGATAGAATTTGGGTTCCTTGCATTTATGCCTCAGGGAGTATTTGTCATCACTATAGTAACACATTCCTTGCTTTCTTATTTCAGCCATTTATGCAGGTGACACCTTTTGAACCTTAAGTGTTCGGGTAGCGCCCCGAGCCTGGGTGGGGCATCTCTTGGCTATGAAATTTGGATGAGGTGACTGGGCTACTAAAGCACGTTCCACTTTGATAGCCTTTGTGCAAGCTTCCATCCATGTGGGTGGGTGGTGCATCTGGAAATGGGCTTGGATTTTGTCTTTGAGACCACTTATAAAACGTTCCAAGTAGAATTCATCTCCTAGACCTGTTGCGTGGAAGGCTAATGCCTCAAAGGCTAGAATATAGTCATTTACTGTGCCTGTCTGTCTGAGCTTATTATGATGAACCAAAAAATTTGATTCGTGTTCAAAGTGGTCACCAATGGATTTTGCAAATTCCTACCAAGTAATTGTCCTTGGATAGCATTTTTTATGCCACTGCCACCATTGCCATCTTTCTTGGTCCAAGTAAAGGCCTCCCACATCTAGCTTAGTCTCATCATCTATGATGTGATTTAGAGTAAAATATTGGTTCATTTGTGATAGCCATATTTCCGAATTAGAGCCATCAAATTTGTACATGTCTAGCTTGGGTGGTCGAGGGTGGGAATGTTGGTGATTTCCATGGAAGTGAAGATGATGGCTAGATTCTCCTTCACGGTCTTCATTAAAACCATATGTCTCTGATTTTAATGCTGACTTGCCCTTTGTGACTGTGTCTTGTAATGTTTGGATCTACCTTGTTAATTCCTCCAACCGTTTCCCAAGGGACTCCATCTTCTCATTGGCCATAGCTTGAGCTCTGGTTTCTACCATACATAGATCTAGGTCACTTGTCGTCACTGTGAAAAAATTTGGGACCACCCAAAAATTGAAGCTGAAAAGTGAATGGTACCACCTCGCTCAGCTCATCATCCTGATTCTTATGGGCTAAGTCTCTTATAAGCGTCGCGGGAGGGCCTCAGACTCTCTTTATTTATTTATTTATTTATTTTGGTTACTCCAAAAGGAGTTTTACTCCCCGCTTATTAATACTATAGTATCCAATTTCCAGAAAAGTTAATCCTTCCCAATGTCTTGTGAGAATCGCCCCAGGGTATACGAGCCACAAGCCTCCCTGCACAAATGGTCAGATCTGTCTATGAAACCCTCAATTGTAGAATATGAGTAGGACTGTAGCAGTGATAGAACCCCAGCTGCGAGATCTGAATGGTATTGTGGCGGTAGACCCTGAACTGGTGGGTCTGATTGTTGCAGTGGCAACAGAACCCAACCTGCTAGATCTGATCTAGCAAAGAATATGATGGGTGATTGTCAGAGAGATGAGGGAACTATGGTCTCAAGGAGTGTCCGGTGCTACAGATCACAATATACATAAGGGTCCAACAGTAGTACTTGGCCCAATATTTTAGGGCACTAACTAAGGAGGATTAACCATACCCTTAGCCATACTACCCGACTACCCTATCGTATGTGCAAGTAATCTCCTCGAGTGCTATTCTCGGTGTACGGTAGTAGCAAGATGGCAGATAGTTTATCTACGATGAGTTTTCAGGTGAGCCTAGGGGGCTTCTGATATACCCAGAGGGTACGTGGAAGACAGTCCGTGCGCGGTTCTGTCTAATGCGCTACTACTCGAAGGGGTACCCACAGGGGTTACAAGGGAGTCCAACAAGCATGACCAACTCTTATATTTCTTGCATGCATGCCTCCCCAAATCTGTAGGTTTATGTGCTCAACGACAGATCCCATGGTTTAAAGATGTCGGAACACGTCTCTAGCCAGAAACAAATTCTACTAAAAATGGAGATACCACCAACCTTGGAAAGTGCTCTGATACCACTTGTTATGCTCTTGACCTACGAGAAGATGCCAGAATACCAAATATACAAAGAAACACAACCCTGAGCATAAAACAAAATGGGAAATAACAGCATGTATTTTATTATTCAGAGATGAAAGTAATTTTCACTTGCCTCTTCGAGGGGGCAACCTCCAATAGAGCAGGGCTTGATTACAAAATAAGACATGACGCTCCTCAATGGGGAGTCTCTATCATTTATATAGGATTCATGCATGCAATACCATGGTTCAGTACCATGGTTCTCTTAATAACATCTATCTAATACCATGGCCCATTTGCAACTAACTGTGGTCCCTTTCTTTAAATGTGGGTCAACCACTTACAATTATTAATATGGGCTTTATTCACTCTTTAAATAACTATAACTATGACTCAACCCTATTACATAAATAAGCAGGTTAGGGTTGGACCCTAACACGACCTTACTTACACGACATCTGCATCTTTGGCCTTTCTCACAATGCACATGCACTTCAACCTTACACATAGCACAAAGGAAACTTCTGCCTTACACACAGATCATGGGAAACTTTGACCTTTCTCAAACAACGCAGCTCTCGGTCTCTTTTACCTCTGCGTAGGCACTCTTAGCCTTTTTATGCAGAACATGATCTCTATCAACTTTACATAGCAGTGAACTGACATTGATATTTTTCTACTTAGCTCTCTGGCCACTATGCTACTTCCCCTTACTTTTCTCATCTGAGCTCCTAGGTTTTGTTCCTCTATTTTCCACCCGATCAATGTTTCCACTTTGTCCTACATTGAACACTACTTAAGTGTACCTTGGCATGGCCCTTCCATTCTATTGTTGCATCTTCTATTGCATTAACCCTGAGAATGGACACTTTGACAATTTCTCCATATTAAGAATGAATTCTCAATTCACCTGCACACTCCAACCAGCCATGGTCCTCTCTATGAACAATAGTCCTATCACTAAGGCTCTTGACGCTTATTCATGGTTTCAAAGTACCTCAGCATGGCTTCTCTATACTCAAGCATGGCCTTTCTGTGGACCATTATCCTTCTTGCCTTGTATAATAGTTTTCTAGTGATCTTTGATAGTTGATGTTTATTCCAGTGACCAAATCCTCTGCGCTTATTTAATCTTCAGTTTTTGAATCATCCAACCTTCAATACTCCCTATTCTACCTTATCATATCTTTTACACCACAATGCAATATCGAAGCCCAAACATTTGGTAACACCATGAAGAAGATGTTATGATATTACAATATTTTGATTGGCCTTTAGCCCCTTCTGCTTAGCTCCTTAACACATATTTCAACATAGGACCACTGCCTGTGATCGTGACTATAGAACATAGGTTCTAAGTCATTTAGCATCCTGCCAGGGGCCTTTCTCCTCATGTTATTGCTCTACGCCCTTCGTTTTATGGGCTCCATGACCAAGCGCCAACAACAATGGAAGCTCTTCTTATCAGAACTTTTTCAATAACTCATTTAAAGTAGAGTTCCCAAATCTCCAACCTTTGATATGCTCCACAATACTTATGTGTTAAGCATCTCTCTATGCCCTTGGCTTTATTCTTTTCCTCGACGCTAGCCCATATTGGAGCCCCCTTATCGGAACTTTATCAAGTGTTACTGTTATAAAGTGTCGACATTCTCAATCCTCCAATTTCTAACTTTCGATATGGCATCATCATTATGATGTGGTGACTCCTGAGTGGTGACATGTGTGACCCAGATATGGACCATTAGGAGCCCTCAAAATGAAAAAAATCTTACCATGTGTCCTTCCATACAGCCACATCATGTTGACGTCTGCTTCCACTTGTCCCTTATCAAAGCCCACCAGACCCTGCCATGTGTCCTTATTAGAGCTAATCACATGCTACCGTGTGTCCTTATCAGAGCCAGTCATATGCAACAATGTGTCCTACTAGAGGAGAGAGAAAAGGGCTCACACACCTTTTTCTTTGTGTTGAAATCCTTTGTTAATTCTCTTTTGGAATTCCTCAGCGCTCTTAAAGGCTTATCGATACTTAGTGATATTGCAACTTTTTAAAGGTTCCTCACTTGAAAATTTCTAATATTGTGCAACACCAATCTCTGACATTCCAATGCACTGATAAGTCGATCTTTCAGATTTCTAGACCTTTGATTACCAATACACCAATTTGTTGATGTTGTGACGTGTTGGTATGCCCGACTTCCAACATTGCAACCACTGATAATGTGATGCTTTGATAATGCAACTGCCAATATCTCTGACCCTTTGATACGTGATCTTTGATATTCTGGATCACCTATTTCCAATATATTCATATTCCTTCCTACCTAAGGCTTCAAATCCCTGAAACTTAGCAGGCTATAAATTTTGAACCAGGAATCCATTTATGGACTTCTGCATATCATTGGAAAGCTCTTCTAGAGCGCTTTAGAATGGAAACGGTTTGATGTAGTATTTGAGACAATCTACTACCTCTAAGATGGCTCCAAGCTCTGAGACATTATTCTTCTCCTTGACTCTCTGGATAGCTGAAATCACAACCACTAAGGTGATACTATGCATGAAGCCTACAACTACCATGGACGTCCTCCTAATCCATCACTATAATCATCAATTTATGAATTCTCCAATAAGCCTCCTTTTGTAATGATTCACTACATGAAGCCTATAACTTCTATGGACGTCCTCTTGACCAACACAGTAGTCATCATTTGATGGCCTCTTCAGTAAGCTTGCTACTATGATGATTTTCTACAAGAAGCCTACATCTACCATGGACTTCCATCTGGCTCATCACTGTGATCATCATTTTATGGCTTTTCCACTAAACCTATTGCTATGAGGATTCTCTACTTAAATCTTGTAGCTATCATAGGAATTCTTATGAGCCATGAACAACCATGGGATTCCTCCTCAGTCATAACTACCAACATCTTCTACGAAAAACATCCAATCTAGTCTTATTGACATCAATCCCGATACTCCTTCCAACACTTAGGTAATGCCAACTGGCTAACACATCTCCCCAGCATGATTTCTGACATCAATGCCAACACACTTACAAATCCCTTCACTAGGCCACTGGCCATCTAGAAAATGCCAATTGTCCAACAATCTCCCCCTTTGGCATTGATGGAAACACTCCATCCTTCTCTTCACGTGATGGGAAAACCTCATGTTGATTCCACATATCTCATTACAATGATAATACTAAGAAGGTGGTTGGGGTGGGGGGGTACGGGTGAATCAGTATTAAGGATAATTTTAAACCTTTTTATGCCAATTTTCTTCTCTTATTCAAACATGGAAACCATCCATATAATCAGCAGAAACATGTAATATGGAAGCAACATGAAATCAACATACAAGCATACACACCATGAGTATCATACACATGAGACACAAGGTTTTTCACATGGAAACCTTTTCGGGAAAAAACCACCAAGATTGTTGTTGTTATTGATGTAAAATAAGAGCACCTACTATATTACAACAATAAGTTTTGTGAGCACCCACTCACAGCAAGTGAAACTCCCTTTGATTGTTTGGTAGCACCGACTAGTAGAACGCATCAACTCCCTCTTTTTATAGATACCTATTAGGGTTACCGGAAGCACCATGTGAGGCACTAACCTCACGTATTTTTTGCAAGCACCAACTTGCAATTCCTTGGATTTTTGGAAGCCAAATTGCAGGAGGCACCAAACCCCAAGCCTTCTCAAGCACCCATTAGAGATGGAAGCACCAACTTCCTATATGCAGGCACAACCCACACTCAAATAGGAACTGAATGTTCTCTGTAATTTGGAAACCACTCTTCATGATATCATCTCTGTTCTTCAAATCCCTTGGCCCACACAACACTCTCTACACCTATTCCTTCTCTATAGCAACACATTGATCTTCTCAACAACATTCACTCATCCCAGTCCATGTATCTCTCTGATATATGCTCTTCATCAGTACTCACCTCTCGAAGGTTTTTCTCTTGCATAGCCAAGAATTAAATCTTGACCTTCCTTCTCTGCATAGGAACCTTCGGCCTTACTAACACAGTGCAGGCACCTGTTGGCTTGATGGTCCCTAACCCAGGTTCAGCATTAGTCAGCCAAGAAAATCCCTACACTACTAGCCCTTTCGGCATCAGCCCGCGGAGCGTGGACTGAAGTCTCACCCAAAGCAGTATGGGGGATGCAGGAACCAAGTTTATACACCCTAATATGGTCGTGATGTCGATCTATACTTCCTGATCCTACCTTCATGAATATCGATAAGCTTTTAGGGCTTATATATGTTCCTTCCTTTTTGTCCTTTAGTACCTCTGCAAAGGTGCCTAACTAACCTTCGCGCAAACCTAACCCGAGGTGGAGGAACTTATGCGCCTCTATGGCTACATTACTGTATAAGTTCCCAAGTTATCTTAAGTGTTACCTAATCTACCATGCATTTACAGTTATCTTCGCATAATCCTATATTCTTGCTCGCATTCAATTAATAGATATAATTGAATACATTCGTGCATTAAATAAGCATTATAATGTAAACCCACATCGTATCATAATATAATCAGACACATTAAACAGAGACAAAATACACAGTTATTTTCAAAATACTTCTCTTTATTGATATCTCGATTTCACTACAAACTCTATCCACCCTGCGCACATAGCTACACGGGTTTGAAGACTCAGCTGCAGACTTCCACCCTAGGCCTCTGCACACTTAGCTGCAGAGCCTCTACCTATGCTAAGACCCGAGAACACTTAGAACTTCTTACCTAAAACTCTTCTTACCACTGCTATTTTTCCCTTAGACTCTTCTAATACTCCCTTTTTATACAATCCCATGGTCTGCGAACCATGTGTATATTTTTACAGCCGACATGAGACTTTACAAGGGCAGAAAACCCTTTGAACTCTTCACACTCCATGACCACAAAATGTGAGACTTTACATCTTTATTACAAACGCCTTCTTCCCCAAAACATGGGATTTTATCCCCAAAACTGGCTCTTGGGGGAACCTGTTCCCAACAAGCCCCCAACACAAACATGGTGACTCACCCTCGAGTCACTCTATAGGTGCGGAAATCTTGGCGTGAAGACCCCCCAGCTTGACCTGTACAACTACTACCTTGGTGGTGCACTACGTGGCCACCTAATTTATTTCCCCGACCAACTGCCCTGTTGTTGGCCCTGCAATGTCAGCTTGAAGCTTCTGTTGAGTCTCCTGTAGACTAGCCATCTTGTCTTCAATGGAGGTCATCATCAAGTAGGCCTCATCCAACCAAGGCTTCATTCATGCCTTAAACATTGGCTCTTTGTGCTGAGTTGCATCTACCTTCTCCTTCAATACCTTGGCGTCCTATAGTTTTGCAAGTCTCTATGTGAGGGAAACAGTATGCACTATCCCTTTTACCTCATCGTAGCGACAATTCCACATGACCTTCCCTCCCAATATTTGTGTGGCCACTTTGACAGTAGGGTCGGAAATACTTGTAATTTCATAGCCACGCAACTTCTTTACTAATCTGAATTTCTTCTTCATGGCCTCCATGAGGGCCAGCTCACTCGCCTTTCCACCAAACCTCATAGTAGGATTCTCCCCTAAATATGATAGCCTTGTGATCCTATGGATCAGTCTATTAGTGATGGGTATTCGCTCCTCCCGCCACAGACACCCATCATGTACCAAGCACAACAACTACTTGACTACTAGCAAGGTAATGAGTGTGTGATTGTAGTGTGGCACCTATAGCTGGCTGAGCAAGCCTGCTTTATCCATTCCTTTGAGCCACTTCTGCAATTCCAACACGGTCATCTCGGTGGTCTTATGGAGGACATGGTGCATTAGCTAGTCTGTCGCCAAGTGAGGGAATTGCTCGGTGTCAGCTAAGTCCCAGTCCTCCAATTTCAACTTTGGAATCTGCCCCAAGCGCGGTCCTTCAAAAACAATATTGTCCAGCAACAGAGGTGTGTACAACATGACCTTGCTTTCGCCAATGTCCTTAGGCACTTTGGCCTTGCCCCTACCCGAAGGGATGTAGTTAGGAAATTTAGTAATGGGGTTAGACCACTCAACTTCAATGTCCTTCGTTTCTATCTCAAGATCCTCATCGTCCATTGGGATATCCTCAATTTCTTCCTCCTCCATTTCTAGGTTAATTTTTTTCCTTTCTCGCCTTCCTAGGTCTGGGTAGGCCTTGGTCTAGATGACTATGGTGACTTGGGTATCTTTGCAACCTTTGAAGTTGTTCCCTCTGCTTCCATAGCAACCTCTGGCACAGCCCCTTCAGCTGTCACTACTTACCCAATATCTATGGTTTCTACCGATGTCGACATGACACTATTCAATAGTTCCTATGTCTCCTTTGGCAGTTGCTCAAATACCAGACTCGCTATTAGATCTTCAAAGAATTCACGGTTCATACGTGTCGGAGAGCTCAACAACTCAATGCTCAAAATACCAAGTGTTCTTTGTTGGGTAGCCACATGTAATTTATAGGCCATTTTGAATTCAAATCGGACCGTTCCCACCAAAAATAGTTCATTAATGCTATATTGGTGGCATATTTTCAAGGATCTCGCCCATAAATTTCGTCTTAAATGCTACCTCCCCACTCCATTTGGCCATTTTTTCATCGTTAAATCACGAACAGTGACTTTAACGGTCACTTTCTGGCTGACTTATGCGGGTTTATCCTAGGTAGTGCAGCCTTCTTCGTGCTTGTGTGGTCTCTGTGACATCTCCTCATTCTACACATTTTCTTCATCGCGCAATTCCCCAAACTGTGCAGTGTAGTTTATAGTCCCATGCCTCCTTTCAGCTTCCTGGAGCACTAAGACTATGCTACCTTCATATAGTCACCTAGCTAGATCACTAGTGTATGGCTTCAATGGGCTATGATTCACCTTTCCTGGGAAGGGCTCCCCATTTAACTTAACCAGCTAAACTGCTTCACCATCGGTAATCTCTTTGATGACATAGAGCCCTAGCTAGTGCATCCTAAATTTCCCTGGAAATTCATCAAACTTTCTGCCATATGGAAAAACCAGATCCTTAACCTTGAAGGTGCATAGTTTAATGTGCCAATCATGCCATGCCTTTTCACACTACTTTTGAACTTGTTTGATGAAATCCAGCTAGGAATCGGTCCTCCTCAAGTTCTGGTAGCTGCTTAAGTCTCTCTACAAGGCTCCACGGTCTACCATTCCTATGAGTGCCACTATGCACAAACTAGGTACAATGTATTCCATTGGCTTCACATCTTCTATGCCATGCACAAGTCTGAAAGGTATTTTCCCAGTCAACTTCTTGCAAGTCGTTCTGTAGGCCCATAGCACCGCTGGTATGCAAGCATCCCAGTCACTTCTCTGAGCATTGCAGACCTTTGTTAGTGCATTCTCCAATATCTTATTGAATGCTTCCACCGTCCCATTGGCCTATGGGTGATAAGGTGTGCTCTTGTTATGATACACCTAAAATTCCTTCGTCAACGTGCTGATTCTTTCATTAAGGAAGTGTGTACCGCGATCGCTCATCAAGATCTTTGGCCAACCAAATCTTGTCAATACATATTCAAAAAGCAACTTTAATGTTGTCCCACTAGTATAGTCCTTCACAGGCTATGCCTCTACACACCTAGTCAAGTACTATGTCATGGTGATGATGTACAATGCACCTATTTTCTTTCTCGAAGGCTAAATTGGTCCCACAAAGTCAATCACCCATTTCTTGAACGGTTGTAATGTCACCTACGGTATCAAAGGCACTTCATCCCTCCATGATGGCATGCCCATATTTTGACATGCATCACAGGCCCTATAATATTCTTTCGCATCCTTATGCAGAGCTGGTCACCACAATCCAGCACGCAGAACCTTCTGTGCTGTCACTTTTCTTGCATAACATCCTCCTACAACTCCTCCATGAGCCTCTGCAAGGATGTTGCTTCGCTCAAAGTTAGGTACATAGTGTCGCAATATTTTGTCCGACCCCATTTTGTACAAATGTCCTGTAATGACGGAGAAGTCTGTTATGCGCACTACCAACTCCTTCTTCTACTGGCTTGTATACACTTCTGGAGCAGTCACTGTTGTCAGGAATTGTATGATATCTTCAAAGTTACTGTCCGCGATGCGTATCGCAAAGAGCTACACGTTAGGCAGTCCTTCCTCCAAATTAGTGGGCTCCTCTCCCATTTCGATGTGTGATAGATGATCTGGTCCCACGTTCAATCGTCCAAGCTTCACAATAACTTCAAAATCATACTCTTGCAATAATAACAACCTCCTGCAGATTCGCCCCCCCAACATAGGCTTATTAACTAGGTATTTTAGCGTAGAATGATTTGTATACATCTTAAAATTTCCACCCAACAAATAGTGCCTAGAATTTTGGAGCACGTATACCATGCCTAGTCCTTCATGCTCTATAGTGGAATAGTTCTTCTCAGCCTTGGACAACTTCCTAATCACGAATGCTATAGGATGGTCCAATTCCCCCTCACCCACCTATGCCAGAACGGCCCCCAGCACGATACATGAGGCGTCCACGTGCACATGAAATTCCTTCTTCTAGTCTGGAAAGACTAGGATTGACACGATGACCATTTTCTCTTTCAACACGTCCTAGCTCTTCTGGCATTCATCACTCCAACAGAACATAACATCCTTTTTCAACAATTTATCCATGGGCGTGGTGATCTGGGCATAGCTCTTGATGAACTTCCTATAGTATCTGGTATGCCCCAGGGTTGCGCGTAGCTATTTCACATTCCTTAGTGCCTCCAAGTTTATTATCACCGCGATCATCACAGTGTCTACCATCAATCCATGTTTGCACACCACATGCCCTAGCAAGATCCCAAAAGGGACACAAAATAGACACTTCTTCAGATTGAGCACGATTTGGTATCTTCGACACATATCTAACATTAAGCACAAACTTGCCACATGACACTTGACCAATCCAAACACTATCCAATCGTCAAATTACACCTCCAGGAACTTATGAATGAAGTCTTTGAATGCCACAATGACTACGCATGAAAAGATTGTTGGCACATTCTTCAGCCCAAAAGGCATTACATTATATTGAAAACATCCCCATTCCGTCACAAAGGTTGTCTTGCTTCTATCTTCAGGCGTGATTTTGATCTTATGATACCTAGAGAAGCCATCAGTGAAAGAGTATGCTTCTTGGCCGCCTACATTATATAGGACTTCATTAGTGAACGGGGTCGTTAAGGGGTCATGCACGCAAGCATCATTCAGCTTCTAGAAATCCATGCATATCCTTATTTCTTCTTTCTATTTCTTTTCCTGAACCACTATCGGGCTTACCCAATCAGATTCTTCTACTACTTCAATAATTCTTGCCACAAGCATATTATCCAACTCAGCACGAACCTTTCCTTATTCATAGGATTAAGGTGGTAAGGTCTTTGTTTTACAGGCTTCATGTCTAGTTTTAGGGTGATCTTCATGACACTAAGCTCTCCTATTATCCCTTTCAGATCAAAAAACTTTGTGGGGAAAAAATCATGATATTCGTGGAGGAGCTCAGTGGCCTTGTCTACTGTCGCATCATCCAAATAATCCCCAAGCTTTGAAAATTTTGGTTCCACCTCTACGCCAATGTTGACCTGCCTAGTTTTCAGCGACGCAATTATGTCAGGATCCTCTATCTACAGACCTTCAACCTCGCGATGACCTTCAGTTTCTAGAATATTAAATTTTTGGGGATCCTCATCTTCTTCTTCAATGGTCACGTTATAGCATTCCAGTGCATGTCTCAGTTGGGTAGTCCAATCAAGTTGGATCAGGTCCAAAGGATCTTGCAGTATCCTACATATCACTACTTCAACCTCCTCTAGCGCCGCATCAATACAGTCAAACCCATCCTTAAAGTTGAACGTCATTAAAAATCCCTAGCGTAGGATGTCCCATTCTTCCATGCCATGGTGGAGCTTGGTTTCCAAATACCAATTCATTGGTATGATGGTGAGGGTATGGAAAAATAGATGCACCCATTCAGGCTGGGGCTCTACCCCATAAGCCTTATTCCATTTAGCCAGGTGATCGCGTGGGTCATCTCTTCCATAATACTTATCTATCATCTGCACTTTTGGCTTCTCAAAACGTATTCTCATCATCCTCCTATAGTCGCGCCAATCACTGAAACTATCCTTGTGCATACCCCACCATCTTGTAGACGTAGTGTGCAATACCCAGTCTAAGGCCTGGAAGTGATGTTTCTATAGTACTTCTCTTTCAAATGTATCCAAGAAGTAGTTAACATCAGTTAGCCCATCATAATGAGGTAGATCCCTGACTTCGAATGACACATAGCACAACAACTTCGTCGTCATATTACAACATAACATCGAAACTTCATGCAGCCAGTTTTGCTAATGCTCCAATTCTTCATCTGAATCTGACGTGCCGGAGCTTTTGCGATCCCATGCAATGCATTTGTCCGCTATCGAACTCACCCAATCTTGATCTTGCATCGTTATCTTGTAAATCTAGTACAGATCGTCACCGCTTTCATAATCTCGGATTGGTTCTATATAGCGCAGTCCCCCCATGGGATCCAATGGCACCACTACCAAGAGCGACTTGTTTTCAAATATCATCTTCCGCTTCTTCAGGTTGATCACCCCATTCATGTAAGTGGCCCAATCAATTCCAAGGAGTGCAGGGTAGGGATTGCTATCATCCACAATCTCTATTACCTCAAAATCCGCTAGTGCACTTGTGCCCTCGATGTCAACTATGACCCATTGCAACCTCGCCATTGGGATAATTTTCTATTTATTCACCATTCTTAACTATATTGGAGACCACTGGAGCACAAGTCTCCCCATTCTTTTGTAGGTCTATTTTGGCAAAACATTTTTGTTGGACCCCAAATTTAGGATAACTTGGTCCATCTCGTATTCCCTTATCTACGCGATGAGTCTCATCTCCCTCTCGTTCCTTGCCTTATGCTTGCCAAGCTTCCTGACCATGCATGGTTCACCAGTAGTGCCATCCTTACCAGCGCACTGATTGATCAGTTCCTATAGGCCCTTCACAGCCTTACTATCATGGAGTAGCTTCATTTAGGTCTCCAAGAATGTGGTAATCATGGATGGGTCCATTTCTTCAACTGGGTTTTCATGACTTCCCGAGGTAGAGGCCTCAGTGAAGCTTTTCTTTGCTTCCATAAATGTTTCTTTTGCGCGCTCCAGATCAAACCCAGTCTCCTTTTCTGGTGCTTTGCGGACCCATTTGCCTTCTACAGGCTGCTTTCCTTTATCCTCCCCCATCGTAGTTCCACTTCACAGCATAATGTTTACCTTAGGGTCTTCCTCATGAGGCTTAGCCCTCATCATCTGGAGGTTTTGCATTGGCTGCAGAGGCTGCACCCCATTTTCACGAATCTTAGCCAACAATATTGGGCAATCCTCGGTCGCATGGTCAAACTAAGTACAGTAGCAGCATGACAATCATGTCAGATTCGGACAATCCCTCGTGTCATGTCTTGGCCCCCAGAAATTATAACAAATCATCTGTCCTTAGCCTCTCCCATGCCCTACTCCACCTCAGCCTCGGTCACGCCCCTAATACTCACATCATGTTCCCCCAACGCCTTGGTCTAGAGGCCGTGTTTCTGCCTGCACTCTCTATGCTAGTGTCCTATCCATCATTAATTTATAACTTCAAAAATTATGCTCATCATGGCCTATTGATTGATAGAAATTGCAGAACAGTTACTGTGGTGTTTGTACAACTTTCTGTAGCAAATGGAAATTATCAGTTGTATGTTTCCCTTCTAGCTGACATATAGTAGACCATAGCACAGGCCCTACGCTTGGCCCTGTTGCGGCCTCCAGTCATAGAGGCATTTCTCCTCCTGCTGCAACATAGTTCACGAAAATTGGGCAGTGATCCTTGTCATGGTCCTAACCCTTCCATTTTATGCACCAAACTTCTTCTCATGCCTCTGGCCGAGTAGTTCTGTCCTACTTCAGAATTTTCATTTCAAAACAAAGGTTTTGCAACTGTGCATGAATCTGTTGAACCCCCAGATTCAGATCTTGCATCGATGTTTCATGCAATCTCATTGCAATCTCCAAGGCTTCTACTTGAGTCTTAATCTTATGTTGTGATCGTGCAACCCTTAGGTGAGGCAGGAGTGAATCCACGAACCATTCACGGTGCTGCCCATCTATCAAATTCATATTAGAATCACAAATTTTACAATTAAATATCTTATCTAAGTCCCAAGGGGTCTCACCTCGTTTCATCATGATTTCCTTGAATCCCACAATTGACTGTGCTTCAGACTTATGCTTACTAAGTTCTTTATTCAGCGAGGTCTGAATCTGTGCCAGCATAGCTGCATGGTTATCATTAGAGTACTTGATGTACCAAGTTAGCACGTGATCCTACAAAGCACTAACCAATGTTGCCTTCTTCATGTGATCATCCATGATGCCTTGAGATCCCCATACAAACTTTATGACGAACCAAAATTGGTCTGGGTCCTCATTCCCTACGCCCTTGAATACAAATAGTCTTACGGAGTTTTCCATATTGAACAATGGAGGTGGCGATGTTGTGGGTAATGGATTGAGCAGTGTAGGCAAGCATGGAGGTGGTGTGGATGGATGTGATGAGGGTGGAGGTGGTGTAGGTATTCACGAGAACCATTGTCTTATCAATTGACTAGTGCTCATGGGAGAAATCTATGGTGTTCCTTTGTCTTCACTTAAAGGAGGTCCAATCAGTGGGCTATACTCAGAACCATTTCTTCCTCCATCCCTAAAAGGTTTTCCGCTTCATGTAGCTACAAACATCTAGGTAACCACATAACCCACTGTTCACACAAGAACATCTTAATCCAAGTATTCAGTGATTTCAAATACTTACCTCGTGGTCCCTTGAAAAAGCGTTTCTCTGCTTCATTGTAACCGACAGAGCTATCGACTGCGAACTCTGTCACAAATCCTCTTATGATGCGGTCGAGCCGATTATCGATAGCACGTGCAATCTTATCTTTAGAAGCTTCTAACCTCCTTACTAGCTCTGGTGTCCAAACAATCAACTTGTCAAGCTTCCACCTTCCTTGGCCATTTACCAACTTCACGATCCACTCGTATAACTCAACCAGGAAGGAACATAAAAATATTTCATGTATTTCTATGTACAGGTATTTGTCCAACCATTGTTCTTTCGTTAATCGTGGATTCTTGTTTTCTTGCGCCACGAATTCATCGATCTTTCTATCCAACCAGGTTCCAATTTCTTTCTTGGTTGGATTCCAATGATAAGACATCACACATATCTCATGCAGATCCCGATACTGGAAATGGAACCATTTGTTGGCTTGATGGGCCCTGAACCAGGTTCAACGTTAGCCATCCAAGAAAATCCCTACACTACCGGCCCTTTTGGCATCATCCTTCGGAGTGCGACCGAAGTCTCACTCAAAGCAGTATGGGGGGTGCAGGAACCAAGTTTCCACACCCTTAGATGGTCATGATGTCGATCTATAATTCTTGATCATGCCTTCGTTCAGATCGATAAGCTTTTAGGGATAATTGATGTTCCCTCTCTTCTATCCTTCAGTACATCCACGAAGGTACCCAACTGAACTTTGCGCAACCGTAATCTGAGGTCTAGGAACTTACGCACCTCTATGGCTACATTACTGTATAAGTTCCTGAGTTATCTTAAGTGTTACCTAATCTACCATGTATTTACAGTTATCTTTGTGTAATCCTATATTCTTACTCGCATTTAATTAACAGATATAATCAAATACATTCACGCATTAAATAAGCATTATAATGTAAACCCAGATCGTATCATAATATAATCAAATGCATTAAACAGAGACAAAATACACAATGATTTGCAGAATACTTCTCTTTATTGATATCTCAAGTTTAGTACATACTCTATCCACCCTGCGCACAAAGTTGCAGGGGTCTAACTCAACTGCGAACTTCCACCCTAGGCCGCCACGCAGTCAGTTGTAGAGCCTCTACCTACATTAAGACCCAAGAAAACTTAGAAATTCTTACCCAAAACTCTTCTTACCACAACAATGTTTCCCTTAGACTCTTCTAAGACTCTCTTTTTATACAATCCCATGGTCCGCAGACCATGGGTAGATCTTTACAGCCGACATGAGACTTTACAAGGGTGGACAACCCTTTGACATCTTCATGCTCTGCAACCACAAAATGCAGAGACTTTACATATTTATTACAAAATTTGGGCCCTCTCCCGCAAAACATGGGCTTTTGGCCCCAAAACTGCCTCTTGGGGGAACCGGTTCCCAATAGTACCTTTGGCCTTTCTCATAGTGCAGAGGAACTTTAGCCTTATGCATAGCTCATAGGGATATTTTGGCTTACACATAGCTCACAACTAACTTTCACCTTACACACAAAGCACATCAAACATCGAACTTTATCACACAGTGTAACTCTCGGGGTCTCTTACCTCTGCATAGGCACAACAATGCACTCACACAATTCTTTCTCCACTTACCTCTCTAGCCACTATGCTACTTCCACCCACTTTTCTCATCTGAGCTCCTGGGTTTTATTTGTTTATTTTCCCCTAGATCAATGCTACCACTTTCTCCTGCATTCAACACTACACAAGTGTACCTTGGCATGGCCCTTCCATTCTTTTTTTTCGTCTGCTACTCCATTAACCATGAGAATGGGACTTCAATAGTTTCACCATACTAAAAATGAATTCTCATTTCACGTGCACACTCCAACCAGCCACAGTCCTCTTTGTGAACAACACTCCTATCATTGAGGCTCTCCATCCTTATTCATGGTTTCACAGTACTTCGACATGGATTCTCTATACTCAGGCACAGGCTTTCTGTGGACCATTATCCTTGTTTCCTTATACCAGAGTTTTTTTCTCATCTTTGACAGTTGCCATTTATTCCAACAACCAAATCTAGTGCGCTCATTTACTCTTTAGCTGACGAGTCATCCAACCTTCAATACTCCCTGTACTTCCTTATCGGAGCTTTTACACCATAGTGCAATATCAGAGCCCAAGCATCTCATAACTCTATGAAGAAGATGATACGATATTACAATATTTCGTTTGATCTTTAGCCCCTTTTTCTTAGTGCCTTTCTCATATCTCACCATAGGACCGCCACCTATGAACGCTGGTATAACACTTAGGTGCTAAGGCCTTTAGCATCCTGTCAAGGAACTTTCTCCTCATGTTATTGCTCTACGCCCTTGTATTTCTGGGCTCCACGACCAAGCACCAACAACATCATAAGCTCTTCTTTTTAGAACTTTTTCAATAACTCATTTAAAGCGAAGTTCCAAAATCTCCAACCTCCAATATGCTCCATATCACTTAGGTGTTAAGCCTTACTCTATTGCCTTGGATCTATTGATTTCCTTGACCAAGTGCTAGCCCATATCAAGCCCCCCTATCAGAACTTTATCAGGTGTTATTGTTATAAATTGTCGACATTTTCAATCCTCTAATCACTGACTTTCGATATGACATCATCACTATGACATGGCGACTCCTGAGTGGTGACATGTGTTACCCAGATATGGCCCATTAGACACCCTCAAAATTCCAAAACTACCTACAATGTGTCCTTCCATACTGCCACTTGTCCCTTATCAGATCCAACTAGATGCTGCCATGTGTCTTTATCGGAGAAAATCATATGACACCACATGTCCTTCTAGAGGACAGAGAAAAGGGCTCACCCACCTTTCGTTTTGCGATGAAATCCATTTTTAATTCTCTTTTGGAATTCCTTATCACCCTTAAATTCTTATCATCACTTAGTGATATCACAAATTTTTAAAGGTTTCTCACTTGAAAACATACGATATTGGGATATACTGATCTCCAAAATTCTAATGTGTCGATCTGGTGATCTCCGAGGTCTCTAGATCTCTGATTGTTTATACACCAATGTGTCGGTATTGTGATGCACTAGTATACCTAACCTATGACATTATGACTGTCGATAATGTGATGCGTTGATAATGCGATCCCTGATATCGCTTACCCTCCAATATGCAATCTCTGATATTCTAGATCATCGATCTCCAATATTATGGTATTCCTTCGTTCCTAACGCTTCAAATCCACAAACTTGATCAAGCCATAAATTTTGAACCATGAATCCATTTATGGACTTCTGCATATCCTCAGAAATCTCTTATAGAGAACTTTCGAATGGATAGGGTTCAATGTAGTCTTTGAGACCATCTCCTACCTCTCAGATGGATCCAATATCTCTGACCTTAATTTTCTCCACGAATCTTTGGACAACTAGAATCACAGCCACCAAAGTGATCCTCTGCATGAAGCTTGCAGCTACCCTGGAATTCCTCCTAGTCCATCATTGTAATCATCAGTGTACGGCTTCTCCAATAAGCCTTCTACTGTGATGATTCTCTACATGAAGTCTGCAGCTTCGATGGAATTCCTCCTGAGAAACACAGTAGTTACCATTTTATGGCTTCTTCAGTAAGCTTGTTACTGTGATGATTTCTACAAAAATCCTACAACTACCATGGACTTCGATTTGGCTCATCACTATGATCATTATTTTATGGCTTTCCCACTAAGCCTGCTGCTTTGATGATTCTCTATGTAAAGCTTGCAGCTATCGTAGGAATCCCTCTGAGACATGAACAACCATGGGATTCCTCCTGGGCCATCACTACCAACATCTACTACAACAAGAATCCAAGCTAGTCTAGTTGACATCAATTCCAACACTCCTGCTAACCATTCAGCAATTCCAACTTCCCGAGACATCTCCCTAGCATGATTGTTGACATCAATGCGAACACACTTGTAGACGCCTTCACTAGGCAACTAGCCATATAAACAATACCAACTGTCCAACAGAGATCATATGATACCTAGTGAAGTAATCAAACCTACTACATTAGTTATAGTAGCATTATTTTCACACATTACAAATGGTACTAAGAGGTACATTGAAATCGCTTCAAACGACTAGCTTCTTGCAATGGATATTTCAAGGGGACTGAGCTTTATTACTCTGCCATTGTATTTACGTCTGATTTGTGACTCTCACCCTAGGATAAGATGATATATGTGGTAATGTTAGTGACCATAATCTTAGGTACTTTACCAATGGTAATGGAGAGGGGATATCCCCTATACCTGTAATAGGCATTTACTAGACTCACTTGGGCCTTCTTGGAGGGAACTTCACTTGAGATGGTATATGTGAATTTCCTTGTGGCATGTTGTGACCATTAAGGAGTTTTTCAAGGTAACTGTTCCACCCACTTATCTCTAGCCACTTTTCACTTTGGTCTCTCTGATCCTGGGTTTCATCACCAACTAGTGAGTTTGCTACGAAATTTTGTTTTGCATGTTTTGACTCCTTGTATTTATTAGCATGTGTTACTTTGTTTGTTTTACTTTTTATTGAGACCACAAGTGTAAATTATGAATTTTAATTGTTAAATATGGTTAAAATATTTAATATTCATTGTGGCACATTTACCTCAAAGTTCTCGTAGAATGCATGGTTTACCCCGTGAGTTTACACCTGGTAAATTAAAAAATACAAAACTAGAAAAATCTAAAACTATAGAACATGGAACTTCAAAAAAACTTAAAATATATTCACATTTTTTTATAGAACCTAACATTACATAATTTGAAATGTTACAAACTAAAGAGTTAGAAACTAAAATAATTGAAAGTCCTGAACCTAAAGTAATTGAATCTAAAATTTTATAACTTTAACTAATTTGACCTTAAATTTCTGAAGTAGAATTACATTTACCTAAATAAATAGAAGTAACCGATACTAGAAATCCATAAGCTTATATCAATCCTTCATTAGGTTTAGTATCTACCCCTCTTATAGCTACATCTGTAGAAACTGTAACTTTAGGTATTGAAGTAGACAATCTTCCACTCAGTCTACTAAGTATAGAGGATATTACTTAAGACCTTGGTCTTGTTAATCCTCCCATTACTAGGGTTACAGATCCTCACCTTATTTAGTTAGCATCTCCTTTATAGAAAATCCCTTAATATGAAGCTCTACTTAGTTCTCCAAGACCTACATGGGTTGGTAAGGCTAAAAGAGTACCCTTGTTACACACTATTCATCCTTTACATCAAGTCTAACCATGACTAAGTCAACGTTGGAAAGTCAAACTCCATGAGCCCTTGTAAGTGGACCTCTCGAGTCAAGTATGACTTCTATGCTTAATATACCTCCTGAATTTTATCTTTGTGGTGTATCTTTCGTACTTGTAAGGTATCAATCACTCAATGGGGTCTCTTTAGGAGTTGCTACCAGTCCTTCCTTTCCAAAATTTCCCACTTGATCTCCATAAAATTTAATCTAGTTTACTTTTAATGAGTATTGATCAAAATGACCATATGGTAATTGCTTCACAAACCTTCACATTTGGGGTATGATCAAGACATGATAAACAATTTAATTTATTATATAGTGGTCTTGGTTTTCCATAACAACCCCCAACTAAATCTTATCCTATTGGGTAACAACCTTCCCTTTGATCTTATATTCCCACTGGGGGAACTTCATATTGGAAAATTTCCTCTAGTTGGAGGTCATTATGTTGGATCCTATCCACTTCCTATTCAAACACCTCAGGCGAGCTTACATAATCTACCAAAATTCAACCTATTACTGGTCTTTCATTCACTAGAATGGTTGGTACTCCTTGGAATGTTGCTTTTGACAATTTTTCTCAAGTTCCTTCTAGTCAACCTATTTAGGATTTACCTCAAGCTCACTCTATCCAACCTATTCATTGCTTACCTTAGTTTCATTCTGGTCAACCCATTTAGGATTTACCTCAAGCTCACTCTATCCAACCTATTCATTGCTTACCTTAGTTTCATTCTGGTCAACCCATTTAGGATATACCTCAATATCCATTTAATCAACCTATTCAAGAAGCACCCTAAATACCTACTAAATAACTTGTGCAAGGTATACCATAGGTGCCATATAAAGTTCAACTTTTTCAAGGCCAAACTATTCAAGATAAACCATTCCAAAGCCAACCTTCCCAAGGTTAACCCTTCTAAGGACAGCCTTGTCAAGAATTTCATCTAGCCCAACCCGATCGAGGTTACCCTATATTATCTCCTTCAGTTTATCCTAGTGGGATGAAAATTCCTATGGCACAACCTAATTAGGGATATCTTGGGTATCCTCATCTAGTAGTTGGTCTCATCTACAAGGTTACCAATATCCTCAAAATATTTTAATCGACAATTACCATTTATCACTATATTATATTTACCAGACTTGTCCTGGCTTAGAAATGACTCAATTTATCATTAACCTTTTTGGTCAGTTATTCCTACAAAGTTACCAAGTGACATACCAAGATTTGATGGTAAACGTAGATAAAACCCATTGAATCATGTCATGAATTATCTTTTATGGTGTTCATCAAACTTCCTAAATGATTATTACCTTTTGCTACATCATTTCCAAATGACTTTAACAGGTCTTTCAGCTCAATGGTACATTGAGTTACCACATTCATCCTTTAAAAACTTTAATGCCTTAGCAACATCAATTTTGACAGACTTTTGGCCAATTCGATATGAAATTGGTACTTAAATTTTAACTTCATTATGATAGTCAAACACCAAATATATCTTTGATCACATACATGAATAGAGATGTCATCGGTTTCTAATTAAAGCTTATATTCTAGATCAATTATTAGTGAATGTTTTTTCAAATCACTACTTCTTAATACAGTTGAAGATGTTGAAGAATGAGGCGTTAGTACTGAAGAGAAAGTTATTTCTCATGCCTAGTATCTATATCTAATTTATTCACAATTTGGCACATTGTACCAAAAAATTCCTAATGCTCCTCGTCCATCAAACACCATTCCATTAGCTTCTACACAATCTCACATTGTCATTGTTGTGATTAGTTTTCTTAGCCAAAATTCTACAAGTAAACCTTCCGGTCATTATAATATAAAGTCTACTGCTATTGTTTTTGTTGAAAATTCACATCATATTACTACCACTCTTATAAATACTTTCGAGAATAACACATTTCAATCCTCATCAACTCGTAAATATTAGCAACCTGAAGGTGAAAAGAAAGGAAAAGGAAAATAAAAACAAAATGCCCCTCAACAAGAAAAACCAATAAAAACATAATCTCTTGATGAGAAACATAAACCATGTTATCCTTCTATCATTTGTAACTAGGATCATTATACTAAATAATGTCCTCATTAACCCAAAGTTAATTGCTTTCTTCAAGGTTCGTATGCACCTACTATCCTAACAGACCCTTTCCCCTCTCAGGAGACTACAATGGTTATACAAAATCATTGCTTTTATTTTGAAAACTTTGTGGGCATCATGATGATGTGCGATGAGTCTACTCAAGTTATGGTAGCTACAAGAACTAAATATTATGTTTCTACAAATCCTCTTAATGGAAGCACTAGATATAACATTTCCACATTAGTCTCGCCTCTTTCTGATCCTCTACATATCAAGTGATCAAATTTTAAAACAATGTTTTGACCCCCTAAAGGTGTCATTCGAAAGTTGTCTTTTAGTTTACATGCTAGAGAGACTCAAAATTATAATATTGGTGAACACTTAGCTCAATATCCTTCAGTAATGTCGACTCTCGAAGTGCTTCAAATTTTCCCAACATAATTGAAATCATTGTTATCAGCTATTGGTGGAATTGATCCATAGGATTGGAAACATATAGCCTTTGATCTTGAGAATCATGTACCAAGACTCACACATCAACTTTCATTTCAAGTTCTAGTTTTTGTACGTGGGAAACATATTTTTTGCACTATGATAGACGAGGGAGCTTCTATGTGCATTATGTTTCTATCTTGTTAGAAAGCCTTAGTCTCTTCTTGAATTAACCAATCACCTACCACTCTGAAAGCATTTCATGGAAGTGAATTCAAACCCTACAACATTATCAATGCATTACCCATGGAATTAAAAGGTAAAATGACTATTGTCAAAGTGGAAGTCATCGATGTGAAACAAGAATATAACCTTTTACTAGGTAAAATCTAGACTTATACCATGTTTGTAGTGGTTTCTTCACTCTTTTGTGTGATCCATTTCCTCATCAAGGGAAAATACTAACAGTAGACCAATTTTCCTTCTATGATTCTACTTTACATACCACTATTACTGTACCTTTTTTAGGTAAAACATATGTTTCTTATGAAAATGTTGGTGTGGTTCTACTCAAAGATTCATCACTAATGGGAACGTTTTTCCTCCTTCCACCCAATGTTTCACCCATAGTCACCTCAGCCAATATGAATTCATCAAAACCTGGATCATATGATCCTTGTATAGTGCCAACTCAATCAAAATTGGCAAGCTATATGATAGAATGCCACTAATACCAATTGAATCAACTTATGAAGCTATCCACTTGGTCTTTGTGCCCCCTTTTGAACCAAATTACCAAGTGAACACACTCGTAAATGAGTACTCTCAATCATCCTAGTTGATATCTATTTTAGATCCTGGTCCTTCTGATGACATCTTTCATATAGATGAAAGCATTATCGAGATTATTTCATTCAATCAAATTCCTTGGGGAAATTATCATCATGGTTCCTCCTTTCTTCCCAACATAAAAACCATCGAAAACAACTCTAGTGCTATGTTTTCACTTGATATAGTTGATGACCCTGAATTCCCCATATTGATTAATGAATCTACATTTGAAAATAATTTAGGGAATATATCTATTGTTGCATTTATTTATGCAAGAAGCTATTGCTCTGTGATGTCATTCCTAGTTAAGAGAACTAAACAATAAAAGAGAATGGCTAATACAATATAGCAAAAATCCCCAATACAGATGGTGATGCATGTAGTTTCGATGCAATTTCTGATGCTACAAATTATGAGAAAGTACCTTTCCTCCTCATAGGTTGGTGAAGTCTTTTGGTCCTGATGCAAAATCCTTGCACACCAATCAAGTGATCTCTTTTATCGACTCTTGATCGAAAGCTTGCACAAAAATAAACCTAAACAAAGAGGACAAGTGATCTTCCGCAGAAGATTGTAAGCTCAAAATATCTAGAAATAAAACATATAAATTACTATAAAACTGACATAAGGGGAAGGAACATGTTTTTTATTAATCATATGAATGAAATTCCATCAAATTTATACCTTCTACAAAAGTAGATCCTCTCCTCCAGCTTGTAGTATGGTATCCCCTCCCAATACAACAAAGCTCTTGCGTTATACTTTTGATACTATCCACTGTGCCCCCTTTCCTCATGGTGAGATTATATAGGCTCATTATATCCTCTAGGAGAATGTATCTAGACACCTAGGGGCTCTAGAAGTTAGGAAACTTCAACAATAATGGACCCCTAGCCAACTCATACACAAGTGGGTCATGTTGATCTCCTTGGGAATGAAAAATATAGAAACCTTTTTCACAATTATGAGCTTTTCCTCAATTATCTCAATTATGAAATAAATATTGTCTCATAATTATAATATTTTGGTGAAACAATTATGAGAAATTTCTCAATTATGTAATTTCACCCTTTTATCATGGGATAAATCTCACATAAGTAAAATAAAAGGTGAAAAGGGATGCATTTTAGCCAAACAACCGATGGTTGAAATGAATTACAATAATACTCAATGCTCAAAATTGGAGGAAGGAGCCAAGAATACAAAGTTAGATCTGAGGAACTTATATTTTGAAGTCTCAAATATGCTAATAGCATCCCCGAGGTGAGCATGCCCATGTTGGGTTAGAAGAAATACTAAACATGGCTGCCATAAAATACATTGCGGATCCATGACATGAAATGTTATAACATGGCCACGAAAGACATACACAATGGATCCATGTGGCTCAATAGATAAATCATAGCCACTAGCAAATAAAATGTAGATCTATGTCACAGGATACACCAGTAGGACTATGGATAGAAATGAAAGTATATAAATGATACATAACTGCAATTCAGCCTAGGAAGGATGCCATATAAGAGTGAGATATTCCTAACATAGGGAATTTGATGTAACCCTGATGGTATGAATCTACATCTTACAAATATATGAGTTGAAGTGGAGAAGGGTAGAAACCATCTGATTACTAGCAAAAGAGGTAAACCATTAATAGGTGCGAGGAAATCCACCAATGAGGAAAATGGACCCCAAGGAACCTAGTAAAGTTCACCAAGTGTGAATAAGTGAGATGACATCGAACAGCAGTGAACTCGATCAATCAAGAGCCAATGATGTAAACCCATTGTCAATCACAAGGAAGCCTACCACTAAGGTATGAAAAATCCAATGTACTATTGGTTGCTAGATTAGGCTCCTGGATAATGAGCTAAAGTCCAAAAGAGAATATTTGTCAAAGGAGGGCCTTAATGTATCCCCCATCAATCAACATGGAATAGACCGAGATGATGTGATGTATGTATGAAGTCATGATGCAATGAAGTACAACTGACACAAGGATAACCAACTCAAAAATTTCAATAGGGTACTATAGATGGTCGACATAGGCTAAGACTTCCCTTAAACACATAGCGACATGACACAAGAGTGACTTGGCAACATGACTAATGAGCACCATGTGATATCATGCAATGATGCAGGAGGCATCAAAGCATGCTCCATATGACTGGAAGAGTAACAATTTAGAGGAGTAAAGAGACTCATATGGATGGTACAACTCCTAGACAAGCTAAAACCCAACTATGAAATAATGAAATAGATAGGTACCAAGTTCAAGGGAGACATCGTTGATGTTGCCATTTTGAAGAATAATGGAAATAAATGTTCACTTCTCTTTTAATAATACCCTATTTCGTAAAGTTCTCCCCCAACACTAAAAAAGAGATAAAAGTATACAAGGGGGAACCTCCTAGCCAAAGTAAAATATGATATTCCTTTTTTGTAACTATTCTATATTAGTCTAGAAAAGGGTTAAACTTATTCTAAGTAGATGACACTTCAGATACTTTAACGAGTGTGAAGTAGACAAGATCACTCGACAATATTTTATAGATTAAGGAGTCTTAAAAGATCTTAAAGAAAAATCGACTTGGAGGAACAAGTGGTATAGATGGTAGCAATTGGTTCTGGTAATGTTGGAACTACTTGTGAAATAAAAAGGACAAGAGGTGGGCTAATAGGACCACTCATCACAGTGGTTCCTCCAAGAAAGGTAAAAACACCAAATGAAAGAAGATGGTCAGACAAGTAGATGATGTTGATGGAACGGAGAACCTAAGGCTCATACTGCAAAAAAAGGCTGATAAAATAGGCACTAATAAGGGATAAAGATGGTGTAATCCTCCTGGGGTAAAGCCAAAAATGAGACGAAGAAGTGGACAGGTGGCTCAGACTCTAGGTCATGGCGGGTCAGAAGGAGGATTCTGAAAAGGGGAAAAAATGACTACATGGACACCAAGATAGAAAAGAGGTGATAAGTAGGGTATCCATCAGCAAGTAAGCTCTACCTCGAAGCGATGGAATGCATAAAGGAAGTGGCTAAAATCACAACCTGATGTGGTCGGACCTAGGGCATAAATATGACACTAACGGTTAAAATGCAATATCGGAAAAAATAACCTACCCCTATATGCCAAGTTCAAGAGAAATGTACCTAAGGGCCATGGATGCCACAATAAAAATGACACCCTATCTTGCGAAAAACATCTAGAAATACTAGACCCATGGTTAAATAATATAATGACAGAAATAAACATGTATGAGGTAAAAATAGGAATTTTTTTTTTTTTTTTTTTTTTTTGAGTTTTATAATCTTTTTGGATTTTGGCATGAATAATTCATAAAAAATACTCACAACACACACCAAACCAAAAAATAGATAAATCATCACAGTCCAATGTACAATATGTAGAAGTACAAGATAGTCCAATAGGTCACGCTAAAGGTGTGCCCAGAGTTGGGTATAGACCAAGGGTTTCTATATGTGAACTCATGGAGGATGAGGGGACCATATGACTCACTAATGTGGGACCATGCTAAAGGAAATCAAACTTCTCCATCCAGAAAGGTTGGCCATGCCAGGAACATTCTAACATAGTCGCGCTCTCGAAAATAACTTGAGGACATAAGGGAGGATCAAGAAATATAGGGGGTACAAGATTCTCATCAAAAGGTGGAAATGATGTGGGCAATTCATTGGAAAGTTTGGTAGTAGAGTCCCAAGACTTGACTTGGTCCATGGGTGGCACTTCCAAGGAATACTGAGAATATGCCCCCCTGGTTGGTTCAATATTTAAGTTGTCGAGATCTACGTGCTCCAAATCAGGGAGAATAGATGCAAAAAGTGGCATAACCTCCCTATGATTATCAATGGATATATCCATGACCTCCAAGTTGACTAACAAAGGAGGCTCATCATTAAGGGAGTCATGTGGAAGAAGTGGATCATATTCCATATACATATTCCATATCATATTGGGATGGATTTTCTAGCCAACGTCTAGAGATACCGATGAGACTACCGGAGAGGAAATCCCTTCCACAAGAAGTGGTGGAGGATGCTCATTAGCTTTATGAACTTGCATAATAATAGGTGACATCGCCTAAGTTTTTGGAGGTTGATGGGGTCGACAAGTGTTGGAAGAGATCATATGCATAGGATTTGAGGTAGAAGTAGAAGAAGTATTGGGTGGAGGGAGATGAGGAAAAAATCCCATAAGAGATGAGTTTTTGAACAACCCCACACCAATACTATGTAGTTGATCGATGTGATCTCCCAGAAGTGGCATTGAGGTCCCCATAGTGGTAAGTTGTTCTAATGGCACACAATATCCATCTTGATTGATAGTGACAATATCCATGTTGAACAACCCCATACCAATACTATGTATTTGATCGATGTGATCTCCCACAAGTGGCATTGAGGTCCCCATAGTGGTAAGTTCAGCTAATGGCACACAATATCCATGTTGATTGATAGTGACAATTTTTCCATCATGAGGAAAGAAAAGTACATGAAAAACAAATGAGATAATTGTTGTCATCGCATAGAACCAACTACGACCAAGGAGTAGGTTATAATCCAAAAGAGCGTTGATGACTTCAACGTTGACATAGATAGTTTTACCACCTAACTCGATGGTGAAATTTGGAAGAACCCATTTAGGTACAAAGTTGTGACTGTAAAAGGCTTGGAGACTGGTCTTGGACATGGCGATCATCAGAGAGATAAGAGCCATATAACATGATAGTGAGATAACACACGTGGAAGAGGCTTCATACACTAAAGTTTGATAAATATTCTTGTGGAAAATATGCACAATGATTTGAAAAGAAATATTATGGGAAAGGTGAGGAGTGGATTTATCGACATTAAAGGCAATGAGACTAGAGTAAAAAATATCGACTCCACCAATAACAGAAAACAACAACTTTGCAAGACCTCCAAGGCAGACATGGCACAAGGAGCCTGGGCAAGATCTTCAATGATACTGTAATGTTGAGTGGCCCTGGCAGAAGGATTATGTGTCATCTTACAATGAACACCATAAACAGGTGCCACAAACTTATCCAAGGTGAGAGGTCCAGTGGAATTCGATTGAGCTGATGAGTCCTTAGAGGGAGAACTTGACTCAAGAACATCATAAGATTTGGCTCCTGTAGTCATGTTGACATATTCCTTGCACATGAAAATGATAGAATTATGAGAAGGATGCAACATGGCCCCTCATTGCCACCTTGTGGATGTCGAGGGGGTTGAGAAACCATTTGTTGATGGGGTTGTGTAAGGAACGGATGAGTCAAACGGCAGGCTGTTGAGTAGACAATGGTGAAAGAAGCGTATGGACTTCATCCATTTCATGGAATTCATGAGTAAGGTGGTCACCTTGACAAATTTTGTAGGGGAACTTGACTTTACGAAGATTTTCACAAGTTACCCCTCCCTGACTCAAGGTTGGATTGGGACTCCTGAGAATTTTGATTTTTTGGTTTGTTTCTCTTATTATTATTTTTACCACCTGATTGTTGGTTGTTCTTTGGTTCAGTGGAATTCATCATGAGAACATAGGTGGAATACTTAGGAGGGGGTGCTTTAGTAGAGCTACATGAACTTGTTGGGGCTTGATATGTAATAATCAATTTCTCAATTTGGGTAGAAATTTTGATCATAGAATTGGAAACAAACACACTCACACTATCAAGATGCGGGCCAGGAACAGGTTTCAGACGGTCAATGGATGGCTTGGGGGCATTAGGTAATACTTTGTACAATGTACTCGATTGTGAATAGATGAGGTCCAACTGTTGGGAAACTAAAATAGCTTTTTCCTTAGTAATGGCTCAAAACATAGAGACATCCTGGGTAATATGAGGTTGGAGAGATCAAGTGAACGATTTATGTAAGATCTCATTAGGTAACTTGGTTCTTACTAATCGATTGTGATCACTGTTTTGGAGAATGTAACATCTATGAATAAACACTAATTCACTAGACAAGTAGTTGTGCCTAGAACAACAGTTTAAATTGTTTTATACTTTCCCTATAGGCAATAGATAAGAAGAGAGCATAGAAGGCCTACCTATAGTTCCACTTTCCTCTCCTCTCCCTTGTATCGATTTTGTCGCTCCTTCTCATACTTAATCCACTTGAAAAGTACCCTTTAAACACAACAGAAGATGAAAACCAATCAAAGCATACGATCCATTGAATATAAATGAAAGGAATCAGAAGAAATTCATACATATAAGAATTATGAAAGAACACATCATATGGAAAAAGATTGAAACACTTTATTAAATAGAAGAAGGAATTACAACCATCAGTGTCTGATTCAAAGTCATTCCTCCAGCTTGGATCCCATCCACATCACATCAAAAGCAAGACAAGCTTGTGGCATCACATCATTTTCTCCAAACTCAAGTCTCATAGTAGCATTATCTCCTTACAATTCAACATAATCCAGCTAGCCCACCAGCCAGCCCCTGATCACTTAGATGAGTGGTTAATTTATAGGAAGATGAAGGAGGTTTTGTCATTAATGGTGACATTGAATGGAATTCCATACTTAGAATTAGTTCCATGGAGGAAGGGATGAGAGGATAGGATGATCCTTAACTCATTCCTCGTCCATTTTCGAGCTCATAGGAGTTCATAAGACAAGGAAACTTGTAGATGACTCCAAAAGATAAGAATATTCCCCTAACCCTATGTGAATTTCACTCATTCTCACGCAGTGTAGGTGAAAGGAAGCCTAAGTGCTCTGCAGAGCACCCTGGCAGTGGACTCAACTGCTCTACAATGCACCTTCATAAGGGCTTACCTACGTTGGTTCCTCTATAGGCAATTTCTGGATGTCTTCAAGTCATGAAACTATCTAGGAAGGAAGCATTCAAAGGGTTGACTTCTTTTAGGGCATGAAAAAACTGAACTTAGGGTTTGATGAGCCCTAAAACTCTGACCTGAATGTTGGGATTTGATGTGCCCAAATGGATCTGTAATAGTTTCCCCCTAAAGCATGAAGTCGGAAAAATGCCAATGTCGAATGAAATGCTTTACGATGTGATGAGGAGGTATCGAAGTGGAAGGTGACCTGCATCAATTACAACACATATATCATGATATTTTATTTTAAATGAAATTTTGAGGGAAGGCATACCCATGATCAGCTTATAAACTTTCATTACATGTACATAAACAATTGTCTATAGATATAGACTCATGATTGGAATGACTATCAATGTGAAGCCATTGTACATATGATTTAGTACTCCTAATATCGCAGCTCGGATGGATGAAACTAGTTTCGGGATCTTTAATCTTATTCAACCATTTGCTCAAGGATGATTCTAACCATGTGAATATGTGATCTAAAGTCAAACATGGGAAGACACCATCTGATTACCACTCGATGATGTAAGCTGTTAACAGATGCGAGAGAAATCACCGATAATGATAATGATCCTCAAGGTATTGCAGTACATTCTGCATGGTGTGAATGGATGATTTGATGTCAAACACCATACAATGTATTTTGGTCGAAGGCCATTGATGTATTCCTATCGCCGAAAGTGAGAAACTTGCCATTGATGCATGCAAGCCTCAAGGTACTGAATGGGTGTTTCTAAGTCGACTTCTTGGATAATGAGTTGATGTCGACAAGAAGTGACTCATCACAGGAGGACCTTGATGTATCCAACATCAACGAAACGAAATGAGTGTAGTGATTTTAGAGATGGAACTTGACTGATGACACAAGGTTCAGGAATGGCGGTCATGAAAATGAAGTTTTATGGTATTGCAAAAGATGAATTTTGACTAGATGACTTCTCTTGAACATGTTGGCGACACTAAAGTGAATTGGTAGCATTGACCCAAAACAAAGCAATGGATGGTATGATAGACCAATTGTGTGATAACCATCAAGCTAATAACCTAACCCAGATAGTCATGGTGATGGTGTGAAAGTGTCATGTTCAAGAGAGACCTACTACCATAAAGTGGTTTTCCCCATTTTCTATTTTCCCAAGTCATTGCTGACCAATACCTCTTTCTTTTATCAATCTTGAAGAGGATAACATATACTTGTTCTATAATTTCACCCATTGGGTGAATCCATCACTATTTGATGTTTTAACAAGTCTAGCGAAGGTGAAACTCGGTCTTGTCTAAATGGACAAGTTTGTCGCTATTTAATGTTTTAACGAGTTTAACGACAAATATAACTCTGTCCTTTTCATCTTTAGAGGGTTTTAAAAGGTACAAAAAGAAAACTCCACAAGTTATTTTTCATAAATTAATCTCTCAAGTCCGAAAAAGCATAAAATAATACAAGAGAGATATCTTTTCCAATTTGTTAACGAGCTGGAAAGGACAAGTGCTCGGAAATCTTTTCATATTTAGAGAGTCTAAAAAGAGCTTAAAGAGGACTCCATTTTGAGGAATGAGTGGTTTCTAAGGTAGCAACTAGTTCCGGTGATGTTGGAACTTCTCAAAACATGTTCATTTATGTGAAGAGGTTGGCTAATAAGATCACTCATTATAATTGTTCCTCAAAAAGGGTAAAACAACCAATTGAAATCATATGATCGGCCATAGAGATGGTGGTGATGGAATGAAACGACCAAGGCTCATCTGATAGAAACGGCTGATAGAATGGAAATCACAAGGGTTAAAATGGAAATGCATTCATTTTTACACAAGCCTGAACCATAGGGAACTATGCTTGGGTTCAGTTTCATGATTACACATGCTTGAAATGAAAAACTATGCTTGGATTCAGTTTCATTTTTACACAAGCTTAAAATGAAAAACTATGCTTGAGATTGGTTTACATGCCCCCAACATGATGGAAGGGAGAGTCTCTTGTAACCAGATGGAAGTCATTGTGGTGAAGTAGTACGGTTACCCAACACATTTTGGCTTCATCCAGATAGGGACAAAGGTGAATGGGGTGATTCCCTTCACGTAACCTACAGGGAAACTTAACTTTACCACTAGGTGCATGCACCCCAAGCTTCATTACATTCACCTAAGTAGACTAATCATGGCCATTAGGTGGATGGAATGAAGGTTCTTTTACAAGATCAAGTGAAAGACTCAACTGGGATTTTACGAGATCTAATCAAAAACTCGACTTGGAAATTTTCTCTAGGGGACCTTGTTTCATTTTTTAATGAGCTTGACACAAAACAAGGAACTTTGCTCAGATTCCTTGTTTCATTTTTTAACGAGCTTGACACAATACAAGCAACTATGCTCATATTCCTTGGTTTCATTTTTTAACGAGGTTGACACAAGACTAGGAACTATCCTCATACTCTTTGTTTCATTTTTTAACGAGGTTGACACAAGACAAGGAACTATCCTCATATTCCTTGGTTTCATTTTTTAACGAGGTTGACACAAGACAAGGAACTATCCTCATGGGCATGTTTCATTTTTTAATGAGGTTGACACAAGACAAAGAACTATCCTCATATTCTTTCGATCACAACTCATAAGTGGTCATGAAGGACACATCTGGTTCCAATGCCCCCAGTACATGATGTACATCACTGAATTGATCATCAATTGATTTAGGTATGGAACAGGTTGCCACATAATTAACCCGTGGTGAGGATGATACCATTGGTACAAAAGGACCATTTAGGGAAGATGGTTGACTGGAAGCCATATTTGGACCAGGAAATGAAAGCTTGTCAATGGTGACAATTCTGCCTTCATGCGGGAAACACATCACTCGGAAGAGTGTTGAAACAATAGCTCCCATGTCATTAATGTAATCACACCCAAGTAGTAAATTATAATGTAAAGGGCCTGGGACTATCGTCACATTTAGATAAACAATTTTTCCTTCCAAAGTAATAGGTAACTCAGGGAGGATCCCTAATGGTTGACTGGTTCTTCTGTTAAAAGCCAACAGATTTTGGGTAATAGGTACAAGTGACGGTGAACCGAGCACTTTCCAAGTAGTTCAGGAAAGGATACTCACTGATGCACCTTCATCTATAATAGTGCCAGATACAATCATATTACAAAGTTGTACAATCATCTAGAAAGGCATATAAGAAGGAAGGCAGAATCCTGCCAGTCGATTCCAATCAAAGGAAGTGACTAGACTACTTGGAGGGGGTACCACAGAATCGAGAGCATTAACCCCTTGAGTTACGACAACTGGAGGATTTTCCTCCTGTCTCGATGGAATAGGATGACTTTCCCCAAGTTCATTAGAATCTGAAGAAAAAAAAAGAACTTGAGTGGTATCATATTCACTCTCTTAAGGAAAGGTACGATTTACTAAAGGTGAAATCAGGTCAATTGTTACCTTGACCTATTAATTTGGGTCGGGTATAGACTCATAGGGTTCACTTTCAGAGAGAGTGGGTTTGACTAACGGTTGAATTTGGTCAGTCAATTCATCAACTAGTGAAGGATTTAGGGAGAGTCTCCTATAACTAGATGGAAATCACTACGGTGAAGCAGGACGATTATCCAAAACTTTTTTGGCTTCATCAAGATAGGGACAAAGGTGAATGGGGTGATTCCCTTCACATAACCTACAGGGAAACTTAACTTTGCCCTTCTTTCCATGAACTTTACTACCACTAGCTGATGGTGTGTCACTAACATGATCTCTAGAAGTTGATGACACGGGATAATGTGAACGAGAAGACCATTCTTCTAAGATCTGAGGAATATCAGGACAATTGTGAAGAAGATGGTCTCCCACACCAAGTTTGCATGGATATCGAACTTTGTGATGCTTGAGAGATGGTTTCTCATCAGATGTTGCATTCAAAGCAATGGTTGCTTGATTGCCGCTCTGCTAAATTTGCTTCTTCTTCTTCTTCTTCCCTTTCTTCTTCTTCTTAACCACCTGGTTACTAGTACCAATACTTCACCAGGCGAAGAGGAAGAAGGGGAGGAAGAAACAACCGAGGAAGAAGAAAAAGGGTAAACATTAGGATCAACTAGAGGTTGATGTTTTCTAGTTGGAGGAGTACTTGATTGCGAAGAAATCATGACATTTTGAACCAAGGAGGTCGAAAACAACCATACTGGCAAGCCAATGGTAAATCCTGAAAGGGACAATGTAGCCATATATGGAGCACCAATATTTCCAAAAGGAGGAAAAGGACTAGCATTCCCATCAAAAGGAATCCCTTAATCGGTGGACACGGATTTGTTGCCATATGTTTCAACCTAAGATCAACTAAGGAGTGAGCATGGAGGATGTTATCTGTGGTCGATTAATTTATTTTAATCAAAGTAACACAACAAAACAAAAGAGGGATAACCTAAGTAAAAGGTTTACCAAGCAACTGTGAACTGCATAATACCTCTTGGCGAACCAAGAAGTACAACTAGGCAATCTCCCCGAATGCTGTGTTTGGTGTATCACAGTTTACAAGGAACCTGACACCTAAGGATGGATAGCAACCTAGATTTGTCCTCCCATATATACTCGAAGGTATGTGGAGGCATAGTTCGTATAAGCATTGTCTAATGCAAAACCGCACAGTGAGAGCATTCCCATATACTTTACGTACTGTAACACTCCTCTATATACCCAAAGGTAATGGACGAGCTACGATATACTCACGTATGTTGAATGTGGTATCGCACTCGGGATGTATTTCAAACAAGTTAGCGACAACTACTTTGTTTTATGATGTCGGAACACGTCTCTAGCCTAGAACCACTAAATGTTCTCATTAATGATAATGCCCCATTACGTAAATTGATGTTTATTTTAAGTTGATCTTGCTTAGGAATTTTACTTTCAAGTTAATCATGTGATGTATTCTAAAATTCCTAGGATGCAACTAATATGATAAGCATTCTTTCCATTCAATTTAACAATGAAAATCCTTAGCTGGTAGGGATAGAGCAATCAGATCTTTGACAAAGAGCAAAAAGCACAACTAATGCTATTTCCCTAGCTATTCCTTTCAAGCATTCACAAACTACAATATGAATGATGCAATTTTTTCTTTTCGAATCCCTTAATGTTATGATGAGAAAAAAGGAAATATGTACATACAGTCAATCAATCTTTAATAAGAATGAATACTTTTATGACAGTTCTAATTCAAAGGAAGAGAAGACTTTACGACACTTTCTTTCAAATAAAGATGAATAAATTGTATTCTAACTTTGATTATAGACTGCTAATGACAAAGAAAACATTAAATAAACATTAATCAATCAAATCAAGGTAGGGCTGGAAGAGGAGATAAAATTTTGTTCTCTGAGACATGACATTCATTGATTAATTAGCAAGCAAACAAGCAGAGAAAAGTTGGCAAAAACACATTACAAAAGTGAGAAATTGACCTAAGGTTGATCAACGCAGGTCAAAGAGGGCCTAACTATGCTCTAGAGCACTGTCTCTCACTCAAGGGTGCTCTGCAAAGCACTTTCCCCTGACCAAGCCTGCGCTGATTTCTGAGAGGCCACTCAAGAGTCATCTAACCTTAATGTTTGACCAAAATTCAATGCAAAAGGGCTGAAATAGAATCAATGAACACAAATAAAGTATACAAGGATGTACTAGGAGGTGGATAAGCTACTAGGAAAGGTGATAGTTCCCCAGTGGAGTCGCAAATTTGTTTTAGAGAATTTAGCATCTACAGATAAAAATTAATTCACTAGATAAGTAGTTGTTCCTAGAACAACAGTTTAAAGTGTTTTAGACTTTCCATATAGGAAATAGATAAGAAGAGAGGATAGAAGACCTACTTGTAGTTCCACTTTCCTCTCATCACCCTTGTAATGATTCCGTCGCTCCTTCCTGTACTTAATCCACTTGAAAAGTACCCTGTAAACACAACAGAAGATGAAAACCAATCAAAGCATATGATCCATTGAATATAAATGAAAGGAATCAGAAACAATTCATACATATAAGAATTATGAAAGAACACATCATATGGAAAAAGGTTCAAACACTTTATTAAATAGAAGAAGGAATTAAGACCATCAGTGTCTGATTCAAAGTCAATCCTCCAGCTTGGATCCCATCCACATCACATCAAAAGCAAGACAAGCTTGTGGCATCACATAATTTGCTCCAAATTCAAGTCTCATAGTAGAATTATCTCCTTACAATTCCACATAATCCATATACCCCGCCAGCTAGCCCCTGATCACTTAGATGAGTGGTCAATTTATAGGAAGATGAAGGAGGTTCTGTCATTAATGGTGACATTGAATGGCCTTCCATATTAGAATTAGTTCCATGGAGGAAGGGATGAGAGGATAGGATGATCCTTAACTCATTTCTCATCCATTTTCGAGCTCATAGGAGTTGATAAGATAGGGAAACTTCTAGATGACTCCAAAAGATAAGAATATTCCCCAAACTCTATGTGAATTTTGCTCATTCTCGCCCAACACAGGTGAAAGGAAACCTAAGTGCTCTGCAGAGCACCCTGGTAGTGGACTCAACTGCTCTGCAACACACCTTCATAAGGGTTTACCTGCGTTGGTCCGTCTAGAGGAAATTTTTGGATGTCTTCAAGTCATGAAACTGTCTGAGAAGGAAGCATTCAAAGGGTTGACTTGTTTTAGGGCATGAAAAAACTGAACTTAGGGTTTGATGAGCCCTAAAACTCTAACCTAAATGTTGGGATTTGATGTGCCCAAATGGATTTGTAACAACAACACCACTCATGAATATTATTAGATATTAACATTGTATCGTCTTGCTTGAAATTCGACAAGAGGTTAGAGTTGATATTATATCGAGTGGGCAACTAGAAACGTGTCAAGAACGTTTGAGCAAGGGAGGAAAATTCACCATAGGATGTAGTATCTAACTTGATATACCACTTTGCGGCTTCCCCAGTCAATGTACTTTGGAATAAGCAAAGATTAAAAAAATCATCCACCAAATACTTGGATAAACACCACAAATGATAAGTGGTAATACGCATGGATGGATTCTCCCCAAGCTTTCATTCAAACTTGGTAATATCATATGGTAATTTGGTGGGCATGGGTGGCCACCAAGGATCATGATGGATTGGTCATTAGTCAATTTCACCAAATCTGGTAAATTGAGGGAAGATAAAAAATTATCTTGAAGATGACTAAATGGGTCATAGCTGGGAGAAGCCCTTGGCCAACTATGTGGTCCCCCCATATAAGGAGTGGAGTGATGCACCTGCTGGTGAAGAAAAGGGTTCGCCCCGACATAAGACTGTTGCGGGCCAGCATGACTAGTAAATGGATGTTTCCCCCTAAGGTAAGTACTGCTAGAGAGAAAAGGACCCCCAAAAGCATGGTTGTTAATGGGGTTGTACCCAGGGATAGAAGAAGGACCACTCTGTGTAGTAGGACCGACATAAGGGGGATAACACATGTGCAAAATGGTACTGGTAGCGAGTTTGCCCCCAGGTAAGCTAGCCCCCCCAATAAAAGTACTGGTAGGTGGCGCCCCTCCAAAATACAAAATCTACCAAGCTTGTGACATATTAGAAACAAAGTTTCCCCTAGGCTAACCAGGAACAATTGGTGATCCCCCCACATATTACTAGAAGTAACCATGAATAACTAAGGGATAGGAATAGTTGGTTGGGAAAAATGTAGTGCAAAGATTCCTAAACCTACTGGCTGACTAGGTTGAGGTGCCAAGGTCAGCATAAGAGATGGTGTGGACATGGAAAAATTCAAGAAATTTGTAGGAGTCATAGAAGAAACTGCTACATATGCACCTTACCCATATGCCACAACCATCATTACCTTAGCTGAGTCAACATATGCCACCATTACCTTTACCTCCATTGTTTTGACCTTCTCAACTACCTTCTCAACCTTTACCCAACCCCGATAATAAAGCGATACAAATGATCCATTCTATGAACCCACTTTCTTCATTCAGATATCAGACTATGCTAGTTTGAGTCAATGACCTCTAATTGAGATCAAGGAAGGTAGTAACCTCAAAAAATCAAAAGCATCCTATGGTAATTATTGATGAGAAAGGAGAGGAGGAAGCTCCTAACCATTTTGAAAAAGATGACACCATTTAGCCTATCCCTACACATTATGAGCCCTTTTCATCTTCTTCCAGCTGACCTCCCTATCCAGAGAGGTTAGTTGTGGAGAATAAATACCCCACTCCTAACTCTAGCCTGGCTTCTAAGCTTAGGAACCTTTTCATAAAGGTAACTTTGCTCCAAGCTATTAAAGAGATCCCCATCTGTAAAAAAATAATTAGGGAACTCTGTCTCAAGAAGATAGGAAGGAGAAGAATGGAACTTCAAACTTTTCAATTTGTTGGTAGAGCAGTGGAGTTAATGACGGGGTGTATGCACAAGGAAAAATATACCGACCCCAGAAGCCTTCTTGTCTCTTTTTAGATAGGTGATGTCCTTGTCTCCAATGTACTTATATACCTAGGGGCAGCCATTAATGTTATGACCAAGAAAACCATGGATCAATGTGGATTTGTCCATATTCATCCTACTCCCACTATGCTTGAACTAGCAGATAGATCTAGAATCAAACCGGAAGGGGTATTGGATGATGTGGTCATTTCTCTAGACTCTTGGGAATATCCTACAGATTTCATTGTCCTTCAACCAAAGAATCCTATGGGATGGCATCCCTTGATCTTGGGATGACCATGGCTTGCTACGGCTGATGCTTATATCGGATGTTGTTCTAGTGATATGTATATTTCCCATGGAGATTCCAGGAAAAATGTCACCTTATATCCACCCGCTAGATCCATTCAAGAGCTCCGAGACACTTTATGGTTAGACTATATTAGTGATGAGGAGACTCAGCCTATTTCCTTGGTACATCAGAATGTTGAGTCCTCGCAAGTGGGTGAGATTCAATACTTCTTGAACAATCTAGACACCATGCTTAATTTTGAGTCATTGAGTCAGATTTTTAGTCTAGATTTTTAGGAAAGATATGAGTCTCTACCTCCATCACCACCATCTCAAGAAACACCTTTGTGTACTCTTGAACTTGATACTACTCTTGTTGAGATTAGTCTAGGTAAATCCTTGTATATCAATTCAGACTTGGATCCTTCTCAACAAGAGCATCTTGCGAATTTGTTACGAAACCATCTCGATGCCTTTGCATGGGGTTATGAAGATATGAAAGGCATCCCTCCTGAAACTTATACACGTGATATCTATATTTAGGATGGAGCCAAACTTATCCAACAACCCCAAAGGCGAATGAACCCAACTCTAAGAGATGTTGTAAAGGAAGAATTGCAAAAAATCTTAGATGTTGATTTTATCTATCCCATTTCTGACAGCTAGTGGGTGTCTCCATTAGTATTAGTGCTGAAGAAAGATGGGAGATAGTGCGTTTGTATTAACTATAGAGAATTGAATAAATCCACTCTCAAAGATTACTTCCCCCTTCCTTTCATCGATCAAGTATTCAATACCCTTGCTGGTAAGAAGTACTTTTCTTTTCTAGACAGCTTTAGCAGAAATAACCAGATATAGATAGCACCTGAGGATCAAGACAAAACCACTTTGACATGTCCATGGAGTACATTCACCTACTGAGTCCTGCCCTTTCAGCTATGTAATGCCTTGGCTACCTTTTAGAGGGTATTCTTGGGTATTTTTGTTGACCTTGAGTGTGTAGAAATATATATGGATGACTTCTCTATGTTTGGTGATTTGTTTCAAGAAGCCCTCAATAATATATAAAAAGTGATTCTTCACTGCCAAGAATCTCATCTTGCCTTGAGTGACAAGAAATGCAGATTAATGTGCAAGGCAAGAGTGGTTCTTTGCCATCTTATTTCTGACAAAGGTATCTAGGTTGACCCTGCAAAAATAGAAGTCATTTTGAGTCTCCCTATACCCAAAACTCAAAGGGAAGTGAGAGGTTTTCTAGGACATGTGGGCTACTATAGGAGATTCATTGAGAATTTCTCAAGGATAGCTACCCCACTTTTCCAACTTTTGGCTAAAGATAGTGAGTTTTCTTGGTCCACAGCTTGCTAACAGTCCTTTGAGACATTGAAGGAAAAATTAGTCCAGGCACCAGTTTTGAGAGGACCAAACTAGTCCTTGCCATTTCATATTTCATCTGATGCCTTAGATACTACTATTGGTGCAGAATTAGGACAAGAAAAAGACAAATAATCTTATGCTATTTATTTCATTAGTAAAAACTTGTCACTTGCCGAACTCAATTATATGGTTACTGAGAAAGAGTTTTTAGCTGTAATTTTTTCTATTAATAAATTCATACATTATATTACAGGATATGAAGTCTTTGTACATACTAACCATTCCACAATAAGATATTTGATGAATAAACCATTAACTAGCGGTAGAGTGACTAGGTGGTTACTATTGTTATAGGAATTTAATATTACTATTGTTGATAGACCAGGAAAATCAAATGTAGTAGCATATTATCTTTCAAGGTTAAATAATCCTGGTGAAGAAATTCCTATTGATGATGATTTTCCTAATGAACATCATTTTGCCGTATCAACAAAATCCCGATGGTTTGCTAACATATCTAACTATTTAGTCACTGGAAACTTACCACCTCACTTATCCGCTCATGAAAAGCAGAATATCATTTTGAAAAGTACTACATATTCCTGGATCCAAGGAGACCAATTTTACACTAGAGAATATTTCATTATCCGTAGACGTGTAAGAGAGGAAGAAGTTTTTGATATTTTAAAATCTTCCCATGATGAACGTTGTGGGGGTCACTTCTCTGATAAGTGAACTACATACAAAGTGTTACAAGCTGGCTATTTTTGGCCTTCCTTGTTTAAGGATGCCAAGCAATATGTCAAGCTATGTGATAGTTATCAGTGAATTGGCCAGCCTAATCGAACCAATGAAATGCCTTTATGTCCTCAGGTTGTTATTGAGCCTTTTGAAATATGGGCCATTGATTTTGTAGGACCAATAAATCCATCATCATCAAATAAAAAGCATATTTCGGTTTGTACACATTTTGTTAAGAAATGGGTAGAAGCTAAAGCTGTTTCTTTCACTACTGAAAGAGTTATTGTTGATTTTCTTTTTACTAAAATCTTTACTAGATTTGGTGTGCCTAGAGAAATTGTTTCTGACAATGGACCATAGTTTATTTCTAATTTGCTACAGGGTGTGATGGAGTAGTAAAAGATATGACACAGGAAATCTACACCGTATCACCCGCAAGCAAATGGTCAGGTGGAGTCCACGAATAAGGTGATTGAGTCCATCCTCACAAAGACAGTGAATATGCACAAAAAGGTTTGGGCTGACAAATTACCAGAAGCATTGTGATCCTATCAAACCACTTGGATAAACAACACAGGACACACATCATATGAGATGTTGTACGGAAAACAAGTCCTCTTGCCGATAGAATTACAAATCAAGAATTTCAGAACTGTAGTCCAATTGGGGCTAGATCTCTTTGAAGCACAGTAGCAGCATCTTCTACAGTTAAACGAGTTAAATGAATTCCGAAGGGATGTTGTTGAGCAAAATATCTTGGTTCAACAGTAGCACAAGAAGTGGCATGACAAGTCCATTTAGAAGAAGCAGTTCTAACCAGGTGATTGGGTACGCTTTTACAATTCTAGATTCAAATATTTTAAAGGAAAGTTCCATACACGCTGGATGGGACCCTATGAGGTGGTCAAAGTGCTAAAAAATGGAGTGCTAGAAATCAAAACTATTGATGGACGAAATTATGTGTTCTTGGTAAACGAGCATAGATTGAAGGTATATTTTCAGCCGCTTACTAAAGGAGATTTTATGTAGCAAGTCCAACAACCATTTGAAAAGGAGTAGGTAGGTGGTAACACCAACGTGTTGAAGATTTGATTCCTTCTTGTTCTTATTGAAAAAAAATAATAAAAGAAAAATAAAAATAAAAAAATGACAAAAATGAAAAGTATAAAAAGGAAAAAATTCTTGTAATTATGATAATTAGTTGGCTGACACGATTATAGAAGGATCAACCTAAAAAATAGAATGCTAGCAGGAATATCGAAATTTTAAATAAAAATGGAATGTTACTTGATTTTTAGATATACTGGCTATGACCAAGAAGAAGCAGGTTCACGAAACGGAGCACTTACCCAAGTTTTGGGTAACTAGCATGGACATTTTTATGCAAGTAAATGCTTACTTCCCACTGTAGTTATTTTTTCCTGCACCTGTGCAGGTAGATTTCAAGGTAAAAACTTTTCCTTTCTTCTATTTCCCATTTCGAAAATTTCCACTAGTTTCATTTCTAAAATCCTCGATGAATTACCTTCCTCTTTCTTCTAAGAAACTACCCTTGCCTGATTTCATAAAATCCTTGTTTTCCCTTGAATTTCTTTCCCACATCCCGTTTCATTTATTCCTCTTAGTGATATTGTTTCAGGAATCCCTTCTGTAACGTTCCTTCCCATTCTAAAAATTTTTACCCCCCTTCCCACTTCATTATTCCCTCATAAATTGATTGCAGAATTTGATGTAGTCAATCCAAAAGGCATGCTCGTGAAACACCAAAGGATGGTGAATGATTTTTTCTTGTATAATGAGGCAAAAAAATTTAAGTCCAACTACAAAATAATGTTCTATCAGATTTTCTTCTTTGGTAAAAATCCTTGGTGCAAGCACTGCGTAGTGCAAGCACAGTGTAGTGCAAGCATGTTTAGTGCAAGAATACAGCTGACTGTGAAAGAAAGTAAAATTCGCACAGTCCAAGAGTGTTTTATCAATGATATTTATGGATCTTTACTTTCTTGCACATGAGCACTAATATATCATAGCATTACATGTTCAATTAATACTATTTTTCATCATTTACTGACTTAGGAAAAATCTTTAAAGTGCAAGGTGTATAGGGTTTTGAAATCTAATTTTTTTAATAAGTGCTAAAGTATGTCTTGATTAAATTATGAGGTGGATTGTAGGATAGTAATATTTTTTGATAGCCAGTATTCACCTTCCTTGAAATAATTTCGCATTGCTTATCCATTATTACCTTACCCCGTAACCCGATCATTGTAACCGTTGCGCCACCACCACATAAACCTACGCTCCGCCCAATCATTATGACTTACGTGCAACGGATTGATATGAATTTGTGCCTAGTACGAAGAGTTGTTTTCATTATGACTAGGTGAGTGGGATTGAAAAGATGGAGGGTGACGAAGCTCCGACATAAAGCTCTTGACAAAGCATTGGTGTCACTCGTTGGAATTCCTTCGAGGGTGTGACTCAAAAGAGTGAAGTGCAATTTGAAATGGCACTAGTAATAAGTGAGTCATTGTCTTTGCAGGAGATGGAGCAAACTATAGAGTACTGAAATAGTCTTTCACTATTGCAAGAATCCAAGTTCGTGCCATTTTTATAGAATTTTGATGGGCTCGACATGGTTGTGGTAGTGGAGTTCGCATGGACATTCAAAGAAGGCCTAGTCAAGGTCGGATCATTGAAGTTCAAAGTTACAGAGGAGTCTATCTCGCAAGCTACATGCTTGCCACCTATAGGAGAGCATTGGTTTAAAAAGGAGTATCTCGGGAAGAAATGATGGCACCAGTTTGCGGTTCACTAAAAGCTTAAGGTTGACTGGAGGAAAGGACTCCCATAGAGCGCCATGATCGGGAAGTGACGAGACCTCCTATTCATATTGCAGAAATTCGTGACTGGAGAGGGATGCTATACATTAGCATTCATGTATCACCTTTGGTTGTTGCTGCACTTTGAGTCGGGAAAATTCATTAATTTCCCTTACTACCTACTTAGGTGTCTTGATAAAATGGCAGAGGGCATGAAGAATGGAAATGCAAGCCAAGTTGCAAACAAGATCTACCATCATGGGCTTATCACGATTCTAGTTAAGAAGAGGCAGGAAGAAAAAGGAGTAACTTGGGAAGCATTCTTGAAGGAGTTTCGAGCAAGGAGTTCAGAGAACTTTGCTAGCATGAGTATAAGTAAGAAAAGGAAAGTAGAGACATCATTTCCTGCTAAGAAGAAATATGAAGTCACACCAGTGCAAGCAGGGGAGAAGATTGTTGAAAATAATTCATCCTCAGCTAAGAAGAGAAAGACTAGAACCTCGATGAGGAGGAAGACTATATCCCAAGGGATGAATTAGTCAAGCTCTCCTATCCTATTATAATCAACGAATCACCCCAAGTTTCCCCTAAATTACATAATCTCTCTGTGCTTGCAGATGTAGCAGCACACACTGTGGAAAATGAAGAGAATGTGGAAGACGACATATTGTTGTCAACTCTTTTCAGCAAATTAAGGAAGAGGAAGACGACATTGAGTACCAGTGAAGTCCAAAATGAGGGTCATGAAGATGAAGAAGAGCAGCATATAGATACGCTAGATAATTTCACTGAATCAGACATTGAAACCCTCGGTGTTTTCGAGGAATGGGGTATTGAAACCACTGTTGTTAGAGAAACAAGGTACTGAAGCCCCTACTATTTTAGAAGGACAGGGTATTGAGACCCCTACTGGTCTGGATGGACAAGGTACTGAGTTCCCTGAGGAACTAGAAGAACAAGGTGTTAGAAACCCTGAGGATTTGAGTGCACAAGGTATTGAAACCCTTGGCATGAATATTGTGGAGGGCATCAAAACCCTCAGTGACAAGGAAACCCCAAGTGTAGAAACCCTCAGCGACATCATAATGCAGACATTTGATGGCCTTGACCTTGACGATGATGGGACCTATTTCGAGTCTGTTGTAGAGAAGACATTTACACCTGAAGATCTTAGCACGACACCCTCTACTCTCTACCTCAACAGCCGAATAGTAGAATTGGAGCAGCAAGTTCATGACATGGAGGCTTTGAACCAGGTCATGAAGGAACAAAGTTTGTAGAAACAGAGTGAGGTGGAACTCTTTGCAGAGGTAAAAAGGTAGAAGTAGCAAGTAAAGGTGTGGAATATTCTATAGGATTAAATGCATGGTGTATGGAGAATGAAGAAACCCTCAAGGGTCTTACTGGGACCCTTGGTAGACTGTAATATTGTCTGTAGTTATCACAAAGCTACATGCATGTCCATACTCAATAACTAACTATCAAAGAAAAACAGATTCATTACCTCGAGTCTCCATGTAGATTTGCTGGAGAGCACTATGCAGCTAGGTGGAAGTCCCCTGAGCCGGCTCCAGATCAAGTCCTACACATAGAAGAGACAAGTGTAATCACAACATAAAACCTTGACAATTAATGCATGAATATACAAAAGACATCTAGTTGCACATAACTAATCTACTCATTGTAAAAGGCATTGAACAAAAAGATAAATGAATTACAGTACCAACACCATGGAGTAGAAAGTACAACTACAGTTCTATATTAATGTCAAAAGAGTGATTACAACCATAGGTTGCATCAGCCTTCCCTTACCCCTCTAGTGCCTCTGTCTCCCTTCTTACCAACTTCTTATGCTTAGGTCTGAGACTCTGCTCGACAATCAAGTAAGTTATCCTTTCAAATGATCTGACGTCTTTCATAATAGCCCTATCTCTGCTTATGTAGGATGTGATATTAGGGTTTCCAAGTTTCTCCATGAGTTTCCTTAGGTAAAAGAAATGACGTTTCCATTATTTTTAGCTCCTTCCCATTTGCCTTCTTCATTAGGATTAGAAATCCCTAAAATAGTTCAAACTTTGATGTTTCCATGCTTTTTTGAGTAGATTTAGGAGAGAAAGTAGGGATATTTCTTAGTCAATTCGTTCCTTTGACCCTTAGATCCTCATTAGGGTTCACTAACATTGTCCTCGAAGTAGCAAGTAGAGTTACTGGGGTCACTAATGCTCCCTTAGGCTTGCAGAGAAGCTTTATACAATAGGTTGTCAGTGTATAGGCAGTGTTAGCTTGGAAACAATGCTTGTGAACTTAGTCATTGCTTTAGCCATCATGTCTTTCCCCTCTGAGCTGATGAGTAGGTCATTTTGTTGTATAAGAGATGCCCCCTAAAGTGTGAGATCAGAGGCTGTGACGATGGATGAAATATTTTACTTAATTGTTATGTTTCTTCTTTGACAAAAAGAGAGAGAGGATTGGAGCTTCGGGAGGTATGAGAAACCTGATACAACACACATATATAAAACAACTAAAATCATGTCCTGAGTCAGGCATTCCCAAACACAACAACTATGTCAAAGTGATTTTCTCATAAAAGAGATATGACGATGCTAGCCGCCGATAAGCATAATGTAGAACCAGTGTCATAATAGGATCATTCTGATGAGATGACTCCAAAAAACAATATAAGAAAATTGGGAGAGGAAACAAGGCTGAGTAATGCAAGCCTCTACCGACAGTCGTGATTTCCACTTCACCGAATAGCATAGCTCGATGCATGTGAATATATGCATTGATGTTGAACATGCATGAAATCGTCTAATTACCAGTCAGTAATGGAGACCGTTAATAGATGTGAGGAAGGCCACCAATAATGGTGATGGTTTCCAAGATGCATAGTACAATCTAGCAAGTGTGAAAAATGTTTTTGTCGTCAAACATTCGTAGAATCGCTTAACCAGGAGCCAATAATGAGAACCCTTGATCAAACACAAGGTGACCTACCATTAATGTTTGCAAGTACCAAGGCACCGAATGTGTTTATTGGTTGTCTTCCTAGATAGAGTGTTGATGTCGATAGGAAGAGACATGTTGAAAGGTAGGCCATAATATGTCCTACAGCAATTGACACAAAACAGGAGAAGAATGATTTGTTTTTTGAGGAATCTTTGAGCATTGGTTCAAAATGACAGAGGGCATGATGAAAGGATATGCTTGATGGGTTGATGGAGGAAAAAAAAGGTTAGCCCATGAACAATAGAAGGCACAACAATAGTGTTAACCATGCAACACTAGACTCATGAACACCAAAGATTGTTAAGATACAAAGATGCAAGAACACTGGGTTTTTAGGTTAAACTCATAGGATGGTAAGATTCATATTGACAGGCCATCACAAGGAAGGTTTATCTGAGGGAGTGCCATGTTCAAGGGAACGACTGCTGCCAAATCACACTTTCAAATATTGAACACAGTTGTATTGTCCACTTTCCCTGTCTGATTAGTTTAGTGAGTCCATACGGGTAAACTCATCGATCTTTTTATTTTTTAAGAGTTTGAAAAGGACTGCAAAAAGAGCGACTCTATGCCCTATCTGATTAGTTTAATGAGACTAGACAGGCAAAATCGTCGATCTTTTGATGTTTTAAGAGTCTAAAAAGCATCATAAAAAGAGCAACTCTATGCCTCGTCTATGTATTTTAGTGAGTCTAGACGAGACAACTCGGTGGTCTTTTCATATTTAGAGAGTCTAAAAAGATCGTAAAGAATGACTCTAGGGTGGTCCCTTTGTCATAGTTTTTAACTGGGTGCGACAAAAGTTTAATAGTATACTCAGATCGGTTACTTTTCTGTGAGTTAATCTATGGAGTTCGGATAAAGTGAAACCTATGCTCAATAGATATTGACCTCATTTTGTTACGAGTACGAGGAGATGGACTAAACTCGATATCCGTCGTGAATTTTTAATGAGTCACGCGAAGACAAACTCAATACCTTCATCGATTTTTAATGAGTCAAATGAAGAAAACTCAAAGTATCTTTTTCAGTTTAGTGAGAAAGGAAAAAGGGTAAAATAACTGCCCATTCCTTCTTCATACATTTAACGAGCCTGAAGAAGGGAAAAACTCGAAGATTTTTCGATTTAAGAGTGAGAAATGGTCCCAAAAAAGTAAGTGCTTTTGTTGTTGCCATAGATTTTTAACGAGCCCGGTGACAAAAACTTGGGATTTTTCAGTTTAATGAGCAAGAAAAGTACCTAAAATAATGCTCAGATCATCTTCATAAGTTTTTAACTAGGCTGAAGGAAAAACTCAAGATTTTTTCAGTTTTATGAGCGAGAAAAAGAGCCTAAAAAGAATACTCAAATGATCTTTTTCAGTTTAATGAGCTAGAAAAAGATCGAAAAAGAGTTGCTCAGATCATCGTCGTATGTGTTTAATGAGCCCAACAATGAAAAATCGGGGATTTTTCAATTCAAGAGCAAGAAAAAGTCCCAAAAAAGAACATGCTCATATCTTCTTTGTAGTAGTTTAACGAGACCAAAGAAGGAGACTCCAGGTTTTTCAGATTAACGAGCAAGAAAAATACCATAGAAAGAACACTCACTCTTCTTTGTGGTAGTTTAATGAGCCTGAAGAAGGAGACTCAAGGATTTTTCAGATTAACGAGCTAGAAAAATACCATAAAAAGAATGCTCGATCTTATTCATCGTAGTTTAACAAGCCCGAAGAAGGAGACTCAAGGATTTTTTGGATTAACGAGCAAGAAAATTACCATAAAAAGAATGCTGAACAGTTCTTGATATCATGCTTGACAATAGAAATGTCTATGCCATGCATTTCCTCATAAGACCAAGGGAAAACATCACGGAAGTCCTTAAAAGGGTAGGTGAAGCTCACAGTTTCCTCAGTATTACAATTGGCTCCAATCTGTATGTTTTTCATGATGCCTGTCTTGACTGAAATATCGATGAGAAATGTCATTGAAAAATTGCCCGTGTTTCCCTTCGATTCCAAAGTTTGGATAGTCTTATATGGTGAGGAAAATATTTCAGGTGTGTTAGGTGACATGATTTGAAGAGGCATCATGTCCGAATTAAATATCAAAACAATGATGGTGCAAGTCCTCACAAGGTTTCTCTTCTAAAGTCATGACCTCTCTAATAGCTTCGTCCATAGGTAGGACTTCGTTTAGGGGATTGGAAGAAGAAGAAGTTATGGGAGGGGCAGTGGTACTGTTGGCTGTGACTAAAGTGATCAGAGACTCAGATGCAGATTGAATGGCCTGGTAGGCCAATTCAGTTGTTGACAGTGGCATTTCTTCTCCGTAAGTTTCAATGTCTGAAGGGGCCGGTAGGATCCAAGGATCGGTCAGTTCGTGAGGAATGGATGAAACCATATTGACCATCTATGAAACTGTTGAATGCAAAAGAGTGAAAAAACCCATCAGGGAAGAGCCCTTCAGTAGATCAGTACCGATACTTACATAAGAGTTAGGTACACCACCCACTAAGAGTACAAAGCCACTTGGTAATGGTGAATAATCAAGGGTGCAAAAGGATAGCTGGTCCAATGTGACTATCTTTCCATCCAAAGGAAATAGGATGATGTGAAAGACAATAGACACAGTGGCAGTCATGGCGTAAGTCCATCTCCGACCCAACACGAGATTATATTCAAGCTTTTATCTACGACTTCGATGTCCACCATTACCATTTTCCCATGTAAGGTGATGGGGTAGCTAGCTAGGTAACCTTTTGGGATGAAAGTGTGACTGTAGAAAGCTTTAAGGGAATATAATGGTTGCGATAGGGTAGGAGAACCCAAAGCGAGCCAACATGAAGCTGAAATTATGCAGGAAGAAGCACCTTCGTCAATGACAGTTCTATGTATACCTTTACCTTTCGAAAAGATTTGCACCTAAAATGCAAGCTGGTGAGAAAGGGGAGGTTTACACTTTTCCATGTCGAAAATTGCAATCATTGAATCCTGAGGGTTGATAACACCAATGGTCGAAAGCAGAGCTTTCCTTTCTGTTGGACATATTTGTAATACTTCGAGCACCGACATAGCTAACGACACTTGCACCAAGTCTTCTACAATGTTGTAGTTTTAGGCGGCACGTGCAGATGTATTGTGCATTGTGCATCGAAGTGCCCCTTTAGGGGGGCAAATCACAAGGTCAGCAACTGGCATTTCGATATGAATATTTTTAGGCGGCGGTGGTTTTTAACTTCAGGAGGGTTCCTCTACATGAGCGACAGGAGCTCCATAAAATTTGGCTTTGGTCTATAGATCTACTATTTCAAATGTGTAAACGGTAGAGGGTCCTTCCCCAGCTGAAGGATCTTTCAAACCACCATTGTCCCCTTGTGGGGGTTGGGGTTGATTTGTAATAAGGTGTTGCCGCTGCTGAGCGGGGAAAGGATTATTTAGGATAGTAGGGGTCCTACTAGTATCCTTTTTAGCAATGAAATCTGTGCATTCTTGAAGATGTGGGCAGCAATACTTCATGTGGCCTTCGGAATAGATTTTGCAAGGGAATCTGGTGAGTTTATCCTTTCCATTGTTAGGGGGCGCAACAACTTTCTGCTTTGGGTTTTGCTGCTTTGTTGACTGCTCTTTAGAAGGAGTGGTCTTTTTCTTATTCTTCTTATTCTTAGCACTAGGTTTTTGCGTAGACTGCACAGAGTTGATCATGGTGGTAGGAAGAGTAGTCGATTTGGTAGAGGGGTCCACTAACATTTGGGCAATGTGACTGCTGAGTTGTTTTACAGCAGCCCTGGAGGTTTTGCCGATAATCCCATCGCCATGCGCTCTGGGTTGCTGAGTAGCAGGAGCATTGGAGTTGCGAGGGGCATTGGGAATTATGTCATATAGAGTGCCAGACTATGAATATATCAGATCTAAGTGCTGGGCACGATGTATGGATTGGTCTTCTATGAGGTATCCTTAGCGATTTGGGGAAGTAGAGACTTGCAGAACCAATCCACTAAGAGATAGTATAGGAGGGGAGCTTTGACTAACCTCCACCTATGTGTCCATTCATGTATATGATAGAGATGTGCGTGTCGGTATCCTGACGTAATGAAGTGAGGAGTTCCATCCCAGTTTTATAGCAAATGGGTAGCTAGAAGTGCTTTAATAATTCCATCACTAGAGTGTTAAAGGTATTGACTAACACGCGTGGTATCTCGATGTACCACTTGGTTGCGTTGCTAGTAAGGGTGTGGGAAAAAATAAGTAACTGGATACTATCATCCACCATGGAGTTAGAAACACAACAAAGATGATAGGTGGTGATATGGGTACTCGGATCCTCCCCTTCTTTCCCTTCGAACTTAGGGATTTCTGTTGGTATTTTATGCAGGATTGGCACCCAGAGTAAGTCATGATAGATGGGGTCATTTGTAAGTTTGTACAAGTCGGGGATATCAAGTGTTGCCAAGAAATGCCAACTGTGTGATGCCCCCGAATCAGACCAAGGTGATGACATATGACTTGAGGATCCTTGCAGTCCTCCCATCGTGTGATTCCCAATATTATCCATAGGTTGTGTGGTTTAGTAGGTGCCTTGGGGTATGGTATTGTAATATGGATTTCCATAGGGATTGTTAGGCTGGGGTATAGAGCTGCCCCCAGGATAAGTAGTTCCCCCTTGACTCAATTGAGGTTGTGAGTAGGGTGCCCCAATGGATTGATTGGGACCTCCTTGAGGATTCTTTCTCACCACAGAACTAACCATAAGTCCTTGACTAGCATAAGGAGTGCTCATGTCAATTAGTGACTGACCATGCATGCCTGAAAATGGAGAGGGAACTGTTATGTTCCCAGCTGGTATATGCATATTGAGAGTGCCCCCAGATACTTGAATCTGGGGGTTAGAACTATACAATAGATGCCAACCATATTGTTGGTTGAAGGGACCCACACTAACTATGTTATATTGAGCATTATAGTGAGTGTTGTATGTAGCACTTGTCGAGGGTATAAAGTTTCACACTAAAGGGGCGAAAGCTAGAATAGACTGGATTCCACTTGTGGAGGGTGTCATCTTAGGGGTTTTACCTGGGACAAATGGGATAGTGGGGTTCACCATCAAAGGTGTGGTATTCACCATCGATTGGGAAGTGGTGGGGGACCAAAAGTGTCCAAAAGGTCCCATGAATTGTTAGTCATCAACGGGATGGGTGGAAGTGTTCCAACAAAAGACAAAGGAGGTATAGATGCAACGGGAATCAAGAGTGGGCCCAATAGATTCATGATTGGAGGATTGTATGGAGGAAGAAATCCTACAATAAAGAAATCCTTCGGTAAGCTTGAATCGTCAGATGTCCAAATTGATTCTATGTGAGAACTTGGAGACTGATTTCGCAAGGATGGGGAATCTGGTTCACTAGAGCTCGGCAGATCCTCCACAATGAGTGGGGGAAGTCCTAACAATCATATAGATTGACGATGAGGGCCAGATGTAGCCACGGTGGCCGATAATTTTTATCAAGAAATTTTTACAGTGATGTTTATTAAAGTCTCATTGATAACACTCTGGCACCTAAAAAATAAAAAATACACTAAGTGAATCAATCAACAAGCGGAGGGAAATGACCCTGTCTGATAAGCACCGATCACTAGAGATGAAACCCAATATCACAATGAATAACAAAGAGAGCTGGCCAAATGTATAGTTAAGATTACTCTAGAGCTTCGCCCAAACCTCAGATTGAGGGGCGAAGTACTCTCATGAAGACGAGCACCCTCCCAAAAACTAAGGATAGAGTGCATCCGTCTATGTTAGGTACCAAGGCAGCCCAACTCAATCACCTTGTGTTAGTCCCTAAAAGTATGGCCATTAAGGATACCTCAGATCACAGACACTACCTGGGGGGGGCATAGTCACAGACAGTACATTGTGTGTGCAGGATACCTGAGTCCCTGACTCAACTCCAATATCCCTGAAGGGATCCCCGATACACATAATACCAAAGCAGATGCAAGCAAAGGTGAGCTACCTTCACTTATATTCCGATGTTGTCTTGTATTTAGCTCCGCTTTTACTGCAGTGGCCCCAGTAGTACAAGTGCAGAAGGATTTCTCTCTTTTAATGACACTAGTTTTGGTGTATGATCTTGGGCAGTTTACTCACACTACCTATCCCAAGATCCTAGCCTAAACTACTGTATGTTTTCTCTAGAAAGAGTTACTGATTGATTTTAGGTAGATTTTAAGTGTACTTTGTTAGAGTCTTCGGTAGGGGTGTTGACGTATGATATTTGGTGGGACTCTGACTCAAATCATGCAAAAGACAATGCTTGTAAATTTTCAATTTTGATGAATAAGCTGTTTTTTACAAAGGGAGAGTCTTTCATACATCAATATTCATTCCATGCATCCTATTCATTACAACACTAGCATAACCGATAGAAATTTTCAATGCTCTCTAACAACTACTGAAACCAAATAATGCAGAACTTAACCAGCTAAGCAGAAAAATAAATAAATAATTTTGATTTTTTTCTTTTATGAAAATAAAAACTTTTAAGAAGAAAAGATATTTTCTTGAAAAAAAATTATTTCAGGACACATATCTTGCAAACAAAACATAGCTACAGATCCGTTATCATTCTAGAAGCAAGTTTTCCAACCCTTTCAGGTCATAGACACGGTTGTATATCAAATATTGGGTGACAAATGCTCTTTGCCAAAGGCCACAGAGCTTTATAAAGCTCTGTTTACACTGCTAACCTGTGTTAGTGAGGGAAAACACTTCAAAAAATGGTTGTGGGGATCATATCCAGGGATGAGCAATGAAAGAAGAGTGTTGCAAGGTCCTAATGGGTCAGAAAAGGAATGAAGAAGTACAGGAAGGTCCGGAAGTAGGATTAAACTAGGAACTTTATGGGTAAACCGGGAACTAGAGTGTAGTCCCCAGTGGAGTCACCAATTCTACTATAGGATTAAATGCACGGTGTATGGAGAATGAAGAAACCCTCAAAGGTCTTCCCAACACCCTTGGTAGACTGTAAGATTATCTGCAGCTATCACAAAGCTACATGCATGTCCATACTCAATAACTAACTATAAAAGAAAAACAGATTCATTACCTCGAGTCTCCATGTAGATTTGCTGGAGAGCACTATGCATCCAGGTGGAAGTCCCTTGAGCTGGCTCTAAATAAAGACCCGCACATAGAAGAGACAAGCATAATCACAACATAAAACCTTAACAATTAATGCATGAATATGAAAAATACATCTACTTGCACATAACTAAGATACTCATACTAAAAGGCATTGAACAAACAAATAAATGAATTATAGTACCAACACCATGGAGTAGAAAGTACAACTGTAGTTCTATATTAATGTCTAAAGAGTGATTACAACCATCGGTTGCATCAGCCTTCCCTTACCCCTCTAGTGCCTCTCTCTCCCTTCTTACCAACTTCTTATGCTTATGTCTGAGACACTGCTTGACAATCAAGTAAGCTATCATTTCAAATGATCTGACCTCTTTCACAATAGCCCTAGCTTTGATTATGTAGCATGTGAGGTTAGGGTTTCCAAGTTTCTCCATGATTTTCCTTAGGGAAATGCAATGATGTTGCCATTATTTTGAGTTCTTTCCCATTTGCCTTCTTCATTAGGATGAGAAATCCCTCAAATAGGTTGAACTTTGATGTTTCCTTGCTTTTATGAGTAGATTTAGGAGAGAATGTAGGGATATTTCTTAGCCAATTCGCTCCTTTGACGCTTAAATCCTCATTAGGGTTCACTAACATTGTCCACAAAGTAACAAGTAGATTTGATGGGGTCACTAACGCTCCCTTAATCTTGCAAAGAAGCTCTATAAAGCAGGTTGTCAGTGTATAGGCAGTGTTAGCTTGGAAACAAGCCTGGTGAACTTGGTCATTGCTTCAGCCATCTTGTCCTTCCCCTTTGAGCTGATGAGGAGGTCATTTTGTTGTATAATAGAAGTATCGAGCTTCCAAATTCTACAAACATCTCAAGAAGGTGATGAATCAGCTGATAAGATCCCAAGGGAAAACACCGAAGAGAGTGAAAGCAGGAATAAGCATTGAAGTTCAGGGTTGAGGGTTGGCCACCCATTTTTGAGGATTTTTTTCAGAAGGTAAAACGTTGTGTGAGGACACACAATATATTAGGTTTGGGAGGTTGTTGGTATCCCATATTGCCTTATTTTTACCCCATTTCTATAAACACTATCCTCTGTTTTATCTCAACTTAAACCTCTCTTTCCTACAGCAGTCCAAGATAACTACCTATTCCTGAATATGCTTTGTATTTTACATTAATATTTATTAAAGTGCTATATTAATCAATTTTACATAGATTTCATGCCTATTAAGTACCGCTTGTAACTTATGATAATTTCCTAGAAGTAATTGAGGAACTTAGTGTTAATTATGAGTTAGTATGATCAGTGCAGGCACATTCTTGCACTGCCACGATGATTGGTCTGAGATTTCCGTGAGATGAATCTTTCCACGAGGACGATTTGACCTGTAAATCCGAGTTCGATTGCTGATCAACTGAGGATGGATATTGGTGGTGCACAATCAGGGATGTTTGCCAAGGATGGTCTACGACCAGCGAAGTACATGTTCCATTATAACTGTTAGCCAATTTTGTAATGTTTGGTTGTTAGTCTGTTCGGCCAAAAGGCCTGAATAAGAAAATGACTGTAATTAGTGGAAGATGGCTAAGGCCGAAAGGATGTATAAAATATAGATTGTAGGTAGAACTAGTTAGCGATCCTTAGACTGTAATTTCATTTTTTGTGTAATCTAGTATCGCCCTCAGCTCTAGGGCTGGACTTGCACTACTATGTACATTTGTTGATCGAGTAATACAAGGAATCCACCACGTTATTCATGCACTATTTTTAATTTATCTTTGATGCATACTTGAGAGTTGAATTTATACATTTCTTAAAAGGGAAACGAGCTGGTTGGCTAGGGCCTAGCCAACCCAGCTCGTTCACCCTTGTGCTTTCATTATTGGGAAAGGCTATGTGGATACTTCCCTTTACAGTTGCGTGGTGTGAACAGCTTTATGCTTATTTCTGAAGTTCTGATTTAAATCTATTGGAGTTAAGTGTGAAACAGATCCGTGGCTTGGGAGTTAATTGAGTTATTTCCTTTCTGTAATTTCTTTCTTGTAGGTTTTAACCCCATATAGAAATTACCTGCATATGAATTCCAAAACACAAAAAATAAACAATGCGAGAGCATAACACATAAAACACATGTACACAAAGATTTTCCCCTAGATCCCAAAACCGGGACTACTAGCTTGATTTTTCATTATGATCCTTTCAATGTTATAATACATATTTATACATGTTGAAGCATCCAATACCATGGACCAAAAACCATTGCATCCAAAACCATGGACCGAAAACCATCACGTCCAAAAACATGTGCGAAATCATGCACAAAACCATAGGTGGGTCCGCCCAACCTAACATAGGGTTCAAAACCAAAATTTTATGGGGCGCTGCCCCAGACACCATAAAGTGGGGTTACGGGTACCCCTCAAACCCCCTGTGACCTTCCCTCCCTCTAACCCCTGGTTAACTATGTGGGCTAGTCATGGAAATAATATAACACAACCCAACATTTCTCGTATTTCTTTACTCGCATTTCTTATCTCGATTTGCTTCCGCTTGGATCGTGCAGGAAGACCTTTTCTTGTACCAACGCATGTGATTTCCTGCACTTTAGTTCAGTCATTTATTTTACAGCAAACATTACATTTCTTTCCTTGATTATCATTTCAGTTATTCTCGCAAGCAAATGGGTTGTTAATTTCAGTAATTGTCTTCAGCATTAAAAGTATATTTCTAAAGGATCTGAGAACAATTGCATGAATTTATCATAGACACATTATACTTGCATTTTATGCTTTATGACCAAGGAACATAAATAATTTAAGTGGATTGCCGAAGTTAGATGATACATGTAAGATCACTTAGACTACTGCTTTGATTACTTCGAGTTGCTTTCATTTCATGAAGTTTACTTCCTTTGCAAGATTTAATTAATTAAAGAATTTCTTTTCCATATATAATTTATCTCAAAATTTCATTTGCAATTGAAATTATTTTTTAGCATGTCTTTCAATCTTTTCAAAATTAAATTAGAAACTTGGTGAAGGAAACTCTTCCTTAGTGCAAGAGCTGGTCTCTTGTCACAGAAACAGAGTGCTCTCAGCCTTGAGGCTTAGAGAACCTCCACAAGGACATAAATCTTCAGTAAGGGAGGTAAAATATACTTTTACATAGAGGCACTGTACCTACACTAGTGCAAGCACATTGTAATAGTATAAGAACAGGGTGTTTGTGTAGAAGGAAGATTAAGAGGAAAACAGATCTAAGGGCCCACTTGTCACAGTGTTAGCCATCTATCTAAAGATAAAACATAACATTTCCTTTCCTCATTTAAGATTTCTTCAGTTGTGTGAAAGCTCCTTTACTTGATTTACTTGCAAATTTTTCTTTTATATTCCAGCACTAGAGTTGCTTTGGTGTCAATTGCCTTTAAAGATTGTTTTCTGTCTGATTCTACAAACATTATGTTTAAGAAGTAGGATTAAGAATAGGAAAATTTCATACCACATATGGCATTGCTTGTGCTTTGTATCTAAGTTTATGAAACCCTCGGGTTGACAATTAAGTGTTGAGGAGTTTGTTTAAGTGTAATTCCTACACCCAAAAGCTATATCGCGCCACCCGAAATTAAGTGAAATGGGTTGTGTCACTCCGCCTAACCCAAGTGTGACCTCTTGCTTAATCCTCTTGTGAGAATGGCTTCTTAGATTGCACTACTGAAAATGGTTTTAACTCCCCACAACAATCTTCTAAGTTGATTCTGAAGTCTTGGAGAAGTTAACTAATACTCCTATCTACAAGACCCTAGCCTAAGCTAGTGTTGGTGTATGTTGGGACAGGGTCCCCTAAGGTCAATTTTGAGGCAAAAGCCCAAGTTTTCAGGTTGAAAGCCCAAGTTTTTGTATGTAAAGTGTGAAGTCTCCGTAATTTGTGGTCGCAGAGCACGTAGATGTAAAGTGTCGTAAAGGGTTTTACCCTTCTGTTTATATAAGTTGTGTTAGCTTTAGAAGATCTACCTATGGTCTGCGAACCATGGGATTGTATAAAATGGAGTGTCTTAGAAGATTCTAAGGTAGTTCAGTGAGTGATGATGAATGGAATGGGTCATTAGAAGAAAGAGTGAAGGGTATTAGAGTGTAAGAAAGGCTCTGCATCTGTGTGCACAAAGGCCTAGGGTAGAAGTATACAGCTAAGTGCATAGACCCCTGATGGTAAGTGCGTAGGGTAGTTTGAGTTCGTAAGAAGATCTGAAGCATTAATAAAGAAGATGACTCTGGAAATACCTGTGTTTGATCTATTTACTTCTGTTATGAATGAATGCATTTATGTTATGATGAATAATGGGTTTATGATTTAATGCTATATTGATGTGTGAATCTGTATGTTTTACATCGTTATATGAATGCAAGTAATAATATCTGTTTACACGAAGAATACATTAATTCATGCTAAAGATATCAAACCCCTAAGCTGATCCGAGTAATAACAGACTTAGGAGTGATTACAGAGGTACGCAAGCAGTTGATCCGCCTGTTTAGGGTTTGTGAAAGGCAGACGTAGACCATTGCAAAGGTCTAGAGGTTGGTAATAGGAAGCTATATTGAAAAGCCTCGAGGACTTTTCGATCTACGTGAAGGCAGATAAAGGGGTAAAAAACTAACATCATAACCATCTTTGGGTGTGGAAACTTGGTTCCAGCATCCCCCCATACTGCTTTGGGTGATACTTCAGTCTGTGCTCCACAGATTTATACCGAAAGGGCCAGTAGTGTAGGGATTTGTTTGGAAAAATTAACGTTGAACCTAGGTCAGGGCCCACTAAGCCAAAAAATGGTTCCAAGCCACTAGACTGCAGATAGGTGCAGGGAAGAGCAGAGTCGCCTCAACTAGTTTAGCATCGGGGACAACTAAAGCAGCAAAATTGGTTCACTCTTTGGATCTTCGGGCAGTCGCGCTGATGGATGGAGCTCTGAGTGTGGAGGCAGATGCTAACAAGGCTATTGTTAGTGTGTTGAGGAACGTTGGCCTCAACTTGGTCGTGCTCCCTAGTGAATTCCTTCACACCTGTTGAAGCCTCGAAAATCGTTGCAACAACACTGGGGGATAACCACCCGGTCCGGACCTTAGTACAACTCCTTTTCCGTTTGGAATGGTGGCTCCGACTGGGGATAATGGGACCAGTTTCCCAGTAATGGATAAACGGGATGAATGGATAATTGATTGACTAATCTATTGATGGGTGAATAACTAAAGCTATCAACAAAAATATAAGAACTATGACTTATCCCGGGAACTTATTGAGCTTTGAAGTGTAGCGCTTGATGGTCTGTGTCTATGGATAGGCATATAGATGACTCCATCTAACAGACATAGACATTAATGCATTCAAGGATTACTTTACTTAAATAGTTAAGCAAAGCGATTAAAGCAACATTACTACACTTATCATTCATATCATCAACACATATATGATTAAAAGGAAAGCACACCATAAACATCCAATAGTGGAAGGAATACAGAACTGCTGTTAAAACACATATATGTAATCGATAATAGCAAGGGTAATCAAATAACAATTCATATGAAAGGAATGAATTCAGACATAGATAGAAATACCATATGAGCTGCTGGACACTCCCAATATCAATCGCTACTTGTGATTCTTCCTTCAACGCAGAAAGACTTTCAAACAAAGACAATAGTGCACAATTGCATAAAAAGCTTCCTTGCTAAATTTAGAACAACTGGTCTAGTTTCATAAAAGAATATGACTGAAGCACAATAGTGCAACTTCAGTCTTTAAGTCAGGTACAAAACTTTACGACCCTTTCCATAACAATGAAAGGGTCTATAAATAATTAATTAATATAACTATCTATAAAACAGAAATCCTACTTAATTGGTATCAATAAATTTTGATCCTATTTTCTTTAGCGATCTAGCAGTCGGCGGCATGATTCATCAAGTAGGTTGCTTGCCTTTAAATCTGAGCTGACTTATCGCAAGCATCGGCTCTACTTCTGGTGGTTTGTTAAGGCACGAGCTGAGCTGGGCAGCATAGTTGGCGTCCTGAATATCGCGGATAATATACCCGATTGCATCCGTAAGGCACTTGAGGGTGGCTCTTTGTGTGTGTGGCTTTACCAAGAAGAACCAATAGGTGTCCCAGGTTAAAGTGTTAATCCCAGCGATTAATCTCCCCTTTTCTTCTAGATCTGGATAACATGATTGGTCCAATGTTTTCATTGTTGTCAACTTTCCTGGTGTGCATTGGGAAATCATGTTTGATAAGTAGAGAGTGTTATTGACCAATTCAACTAAATTGCTAGAAGTTGATTTACATCTTGAAACCGCCCTCTCTGCTTTCATTAACTGGGACTGCCATTTTGTGAAGAGTATATCTTTTTGTGATTCTAAGATCCTGGGTAAATTCGCCGCTTGTCCTTGGTCAGAATCTTGCCAGTCAAGAAATGCAGCTATCGTTTCTTCAGCTTGATCCAATTCAGTTCTGGCCTTGTCTACTTGCTTACTTATGGATGCCATTAATTCACATAGTGGCTCTGCCTGGGCGATTTGTTGACACAGAAGATTAATTTGAGATATTAATGCAGTATTTATTTGTAATGCTTCTACTCTAAATTCAGCCACTTGTTGAATGCCCTTTGTTTTCTCGAGCTGTGATGATAATTGAGCAAATTGCTCATCTTTTGTTTTCATCATTTGCTCGTTCGCTGCCTTCAATTGTGCCAATGCCTCTGATAATTCTTTCTGCTTCTGGATTGCACTTTGTTCAATCCTTTTTTTTTCTGCCTGCAATTGTTGAGTTAGTTGACTGTTCACTTGCTGTTGCATCAACAATTGTTGTTCTGCCTACTCCGCTTTCTGCTTTGCTTCACTTAGTTGTGCCTATAATGAGAAAATATCCTGATCCTTTGTTTTCAGTAAAAGGCTTACCTCCAATGCCTTGTCTATTGTCACTGCCGAATAAGCTCCTGCATACTGTGACAGTTTTGTCAGGTCATCGGAGGGGTCGAATTCCTCCTTCCAAACCACATTGCCCGTGACAGTTTGTTCTGGAAAAAAGGAAGGTTGATCAGTCCTTCTTCTTTTCCTTTGTCGTTTAACCACAGCTTTATGCCTTGGGCTGTAGAAGACATCCAGGGGAGGAATATCTTCTACCTGCAAAATGATTTGGTCGGAGGGGTCCTTTGGTATTATCTCTACCTCTTTAGAAATGGGTGGGCCGCTGGTTCCACTTAGAACCTGTGGTGAAGTGATTTCCTGTGTGTCTGTTGCCTTTGAAGTGTCTGTGTCCTTTGAACATTCCAAACCACTGATAATGGAATCAAATTGCTTCCATTCCTGGAGCAACTTAGGGTCGATATGAGTATCCACATTGACATCAATGGTGGTATGTTTTTCCTTTTCAGTTTGGGTCTCTTCCCGCACTTTTTCCTGCTCTCTCTTCTGCTTTTCCTCCTGTTCTTTCTTTTGATTTTCCTCCTGTGGCTTCTCTTGTTCTTTTGTTATAACTGGAGGTTCCTTTGACTGTTGCCGATCAGGCTCGCTTGACGATGTCGCTGGGGTTGTCGCTAGTAGATCTAGAGGCAGAGTTTGCAACCTCTGTTCTCTAAGTGTGTTAAATTCAGTCAACCCTTCATCATGATATTTCATTTTGGCCAATGATTTAACCTGCATTATTGACTCAGCTGAAGAGAACAGGTCGTCAAACAAATCTTCTTTATGGTCAAATTTTGACAATTTGGCCTGTTCTAGTGCGTTATAGGCAACTTTGTTTGGATCAAATTGCCTATTTGGGAGAGTCGCCAGAGTTAATGATTTAATCTTCGTAGCTTCCTTTTCTGCATGTTTGAGATCATGCAGAGTATAAACACCGCATCTCAAAGGAAAAGAGGGCCAACCCTGCTTCTTATTTTTCTTGAGACTCTGTGTAACACTCTCAGCAATAATCTAGTAAGAGATTTCCCTTGCCAACAATTTATCTGGTATGTATAAAGGGAGAACATGAGGTTCGGCTTGGCTACCGAAAACTCTTATGTAAGCGAACGTCTCCTCTCCAAACCATCTCCCTACTACTGTTAAATCAATCCCAACTTGGTAGGAAATCTTGGGAATGGGTTTATCAAAAATGGAATAATAAATAGGCAACATAAAGCCGTTGCAGACTTGGTACAGATGGTGCTTGTAGGAGGATTTCCATAATTTCTTGTGGTAAATGTGAATAGGCATGGATTCTTGTGGCGTCCACCTCCAACCGAGCACAGGAAATTCAGAATTAAAACACAAGGTATCTAGGATATAGGCACTGTAATAAAATGGGGGTGTTATAGCTCCAAATCTCACTCTTATGGCTTGTGATGCTGCACTCATGGCCTAGGGCAACCCCTCCTTCCAGACCTGGTCCTAAAATTTAAAAAACAGTGTTTTATTCCCTATACGCGACATTGCCCTGAGTTAAACGCGTGTACACGCGGGTCTGTGTATACCCAACCCGCGTGTATGTATTAAAACACTTAAAAAAATAAATAATTCCTTATTTTTGGGCGAAGATCGCGGGTTTTACATGCTGATCAACTGTTAGTGCCTGTGGCCCAACTGTTCCCAACCAACTCCTAACTAAAAAACTACTTTGGAGATGGTATGAAAAGACATCAAAGGGAAGGCCTAGAGAGAAAAAGAGAGAGAAAAGAAGAGCAAGATTATTATGCTAATATTTTCCCCTTAGACCAGGTCTGAAGTCCTTGGTGCCTTCTGCACTTCCCCCATTCTGCATAGGAAACCCTTGTTTCCATGTGTATTGGTAATCATTCATCTTTTATATCACCATTGAGTAAGACTTGGAAGGAGCTCTTGTTGGAGGCTTGAGGCTGGAACGAATCTGGGAGGAAGCTTTGCTTGGAGCCTGCTGAAGGTGTTTCAGGTGAAATCTTTCCGTTATATGTACTTTACTTGCCTTTATATAAAGAAACACGTCTTGGTTCCCGAAACAATATTTCTTTGTGCTTATGAGATTCTTGTTTTGAATTCTTATGCAAGTAGTTACTTAAAGATTTTTATAACTAACTTTATAGCATGAAGATGGTTTATCTATAAGTATTTGTCCATGTACTGTTGTGTTCTTTGATTTGTTTGTTTTACAGGTCAAAGGAGAAGAAGAGAACTCCAAGAAGGGTTTGGACCCTAAAGGCCTTCTCAAACGTAGGACCTTAGGTACGTACCCTAAACATTAGAATTTTCTTTCAGTAAAGATAATGGCTGTGTGTGTGTTTCTTTGAATAAGCAATTTTCAGTCTGGTAGAGTCTTAACCCAAAGGACCTTAGGGGTACTTTCCCCTCAACCAGGGGGATTATCCTTTCAGAGATGCGAGTCTTATTCCTAAACTCAAGAACAGCTTTGGCTAGTTATCTGAGAGAATAGTGGCCCAATCCATTATTATACTATTGCATGCGGCTTCCATTAAAGGAACCATTTCTATAGTGAAATTAGAAGAGTCATGCAATCCCCACAATCTACACATCATTATTCCAGCATAACAATAAGGAGAAGCCAGGGAATCAACAGAGTACTTACCAGAAGACTCATGTTTGTGTTTTGCTGGATTTTGTCTCCAATCCCGGATGGGTTCGGATTCAACTTCGTTCTCGTTTGAGAATTTTTCTAGGAATGCCTTATTGTATATCTTCTCTGGCTCAGGCAAATGATACATTTGCCTCAAATCATCAGCTTTGAATGACCCGAAAATTCTCCTGTCTCTGGTGCTGAAGGTTCTATCCAGGATTGGGATTTCTTCAATTGCCCACCGCACTACATCTGTGTATGGGAGAATTTGTTCCCTAGCTGCTATCCGATGAAGGAAGGAGTCAGCTAAGTCCTTTAGAGTGGCATCAGATATGCGAGTAGAATCTGTAGTAGCTTCTACTGTTGTCACTTTGGGTTCTTCAACTTCTATCAAGTTGTAGGTGCTCTGCCAAGTAGTTCTGCCGAGACCAGAACATGTGGTATCCAAAATCAATCCTTTCTTCTTGTTTGAGGGATCAGAGACAGCTTGTCCTGCGGTTGGAGCAACAGAAGCGCCTGTGGTCTTCTTGGATTTCTTCCCCATTTTGCTTGAGCTTTCTCCTTTGGATAAATTATGCACAGAGGTGAAAATCAACGTAACACGGAGAATCGACAGTGAAAACTTCAATATGATGAGATATATTAACCGATGCGTGATAAGAGATTAGCTTTTAAAATGGGTATAGATACAATCCATGGGAGGATTTTGGGACTTGCAATTACATTAAATGGCCGTTTAAAACCTGCCAATCCTTAAATGCCCATTATATCATTAATCGGCTGAATGATTCATTTAAGCGTGATGTAGATGTTTTGGCGGTTGAGCGCAGGTGAATCAATGTTGAACGAATCAAGATTTTAATATGAATTAATCGTGATATCCCTTTGTTTTAACGGTTTTTTTAAATCCGCGCTTTATCGTAATCGGCCATCGGGGAAAGCTTAAATCTTAAATATGGACACCTTTTGAAAACCCCGATCGCCGATAGCGATATCGCATCGCATCGGGAGCATTGGCATTATATGAGATATGTATGGTATACTTCCGATCACCGATAGCGATATCGCATCGCATTGGGGGCATTGGTATGGGGCGCTTTAACAATGTGCATAGAACATTGCCGATAGCCGATAGCGATATCGCATCGGCGGAAACCAATGTGCCACTTACTTGTGTACCTTATGTCATTGCGATATGCGATCTTGCGATCGCTTTATCGCAATGATAAAGATTGATTTATTTGATGAAAATGGGATTTTTCAAAAAGGGTTTTATAATGTTATCATTTGGTTTTCGGACCCTTTTAAATAATACAAAATTGATACCAATCAAACTCTAAAGGGACCCATTTCATATGATAGTTTTGTGAATAGAATGATATGAAATGGGGGGTTGTTGTAGAGCACAACAACACCCTACAAGAAGGTGAGATTGAAGAACTTAAGGCCTAAGAGTAGTGCGTGTTGCACACGATCAATCAGTAGAAAATCAACAACGAATAGATATTCATTGGAAAAACATCCATGCTAGAGGACTGGAGGAAGGTGCAGGAGAAAAATGAGCACACCACTATGTAGTAGCTGAAGCATGCAGAACTATTCTGGAATTGCATATCTCAATACAAGCACCGGTGGAAGCCAAGACTCGGAAGTTGGCTACAGGTGTGCGCAATGCAAAGAATCAGATGGAAAAGGTTTAGTTTGAGTTGAACTTGAAAATCACAAAGCTTGAGTTGAAGTCATGGGCTTCAACTCCACAAGAGGTTAGGGAACAGTGTGAGGAAATTATCAAGGATGCAGTCACTATAGTGGATGTCAAGGTGGTGGAATACACTACGCTCTTCAAGAAATCGATGGAGGTACTTACGAGTCTACAGGAAGATCCCAACTTGCAGAGGTTAAATACCGAGGAAAGGGAAATACAACAGTAGTACGACGAAGCAAGAGCGACAACGTGCATCGTCGTTATCACGTAGAGATTGGCAAAGTTGTAGGAGGCAAAGCAATTGAAAGAACAGGCGAGAGCAGCACAATGAAAGAGGCAATCCTCAAGGCCAGATTGGGGCCTTGGATGGATGAATCATATGGGAACTCTGCCACCATAGGGGAGAAGTTTGTGAGCCTGCAAAAAACATAGCAGAAGATCGAGGCAGATAGTGTGGAAATAGCCACGTAGAAACTAGTGGAGCAGGTTAAGAAGGCAGCTATGTAGTGCACAACTGAAGTTGCAGTGGCCCAAGTAGAGTTGGAAGGTCTTCGTGGTAAGATCTCCACGCCAGTAGAGTGACTCGGGGGTGAGTCACGATATTTTTATTGGGGGCCTATTGGGACAAGGTTCCCTAAGGTCAATTTTGGGGCAAAAAGCCCAAGTTTTGGTGTTGAAAGCCCAAGTTTTTGTATGTAAAGTGTAAAGTCTCTACAATTTGTGGTCACGGAGTGGGTACATGTAAAGTTTCATAAAGGGTTTTACCCTTCTATTTATGTAAGTTGTGTCGGCTTTAGAAGATATACCCATGGTCCGCGAACCATGGGATTGTATAAAAAGGAGAGTCTTATAAGAGTCTAAGGCAATTCAGTGAGTCATGATGAATGTAATGGGTCATTAGTAGAAAGAGCGAAGGGTCTTAGAGTAGAAGAAAGGCTCTATATCTATGTGCACAGAGGCTTAGGGTAGAAGTCTGCAGCTGAGTGTGCAGGGTAGTTTGAGTCTATAAGAATATCTGAAGCATTAATAAAGAATATTACTGTGGAAATACCTGTGTTTGATCTATTTACTTATGTTATGAATGAATGCGTTTATGTTATGATTAATAACGGGTTTATGATTTAATGTTGTATTGATGAATGAATTTGTATGTTTTACATTGTTATATGAATGAAACTAATAATATATATTTATGTGAAGAATATCTTAATGCATGCTAAAGATATTAGACCCCTAAGCCGATTCGAGTAATAAAAGAGTTAGGAGTGATTACAGAGGCACGTAAGTGGTTGATCCACTTGTTTAGGGTCCGCGAAAGATAGTCGTAGACCTTCATGAAGGTCTAGAGGCTGGTAAGAGAATGTTATATCAACAAGCCTCGGGGACTTGTCGATCTTCATAAAGGTAGAAAAAGGGGTACAAAATCAACATCATAACCATCTCTGGGTGCGTAAACTTGGTTTCAACATTCCCCCATACTTACTCGGTGAGACTTCAGTCTGCGCTCGTCGGATTGATGCCGAAAGGGCCAGTAGTGTAGGGATTTGTTTGGCAAACTTAATGTTGAACCTAGGTCAGGGCCCACTAAGCCAACAGTGTACTACTAGTGAAAGTGGTTGTTGTTTACATAAGTAGAATGTGGCGTGAAACTGAGATGGTGTGAATGACTCTTGGTTAGTCACCCTAATGCAGCTATATGAAATTTTCTTTTTTTAATTTGATGAGTGTTAATTACAAGAGGGTAAAAGCCTTCTAACACACCAATGCATATTATAATGCACCTCTTCAATAAATATTTTTAAAAGAAAATTATCCTAAATTTTGTGAATTAATAACCCAAAATAAACTAAGAAGGAAAACCAAAGGAAAAGACTCCTAACAAAGAACGCAAAGCACTCCAAAAGAATCACAGTTAGGAAAACAAAGCACAATGAAAGAAACAAACTGAAAGAAATCAAATCGAAAGACAAAAGTGAAAGAGGGAGGGAAATGTCATCAAGTTAGGGCTATAGTACAATGGCCCAACCAAGGCCAATGGTCTACAAAGGTCAAGAACTGACCCTAGAAGAAAAAAGGCCTAAACAAGATCAAATAAGGGCAAGACCAAATAATGAAAACACACTCAAGAGAAATTTTCTAGATGAAAAATGCACAATTGGTCACAACACCACCAAATGTGACCAAAATAACCCAAAGAAGAGAAAAATTTCTCAACAAGAGACAACAACACTGAATGAAAGTGAAAAAAGGCAATTAATAAGGTGTGGATCACATTGGCATTATGATACATGTATTGTCCTTGATGGCAACCCACTTTTAGCAGAACAACTGACTTGTATATGCTAACTAGATGAATCTATGTAACTAGATGAATCTACAAGAGAGATATCAAATGTGATAGAATGCATGAAAGTTTTGTTTACATATGTGACAAAATGCAAGGAAGTTCAAAGGAATCAGTTCAGAAGTAATGAAAAATGGAAAATCACATTATAACAGGTCTATTCAGAGGGAACAAAGTAATGGTACAAAAGAATAGGATGAAGGAACAAAGGACTACACATCAAAATCAAGAAGTTGAATAAAAAGGACATTTTCAGGTATGTTAAGTTGTATACGCAAGTTCACTGTACAAAGAGAGCATGTACACGTGGGTTCACTATACAAAAGGAGCATATACATATGCATGCACTTTCATAGAAGAGAAAGTGAGTATGGGATGAAAAATTAAGGAAATTAAGGTGAAAGAATACCAAGGGTAAATACCATGGTATTAGCCCACAATATTGAGCAGAGTAACAGTTATTTGATCCCATATAAGAATACCACAAGCTCTAAGTGTTGTTTTGATACGAGGTATTGAGAAAGGCTAAAACTATATAAGGATGAAAATATCAAAGGGTTAAGTGGTGAAGTAATGAATATGTTATGAAGTGTTAGATCAAAAGAAAATATGCACGTTATGGGTTTCTGATGCTTTGCTTGATCTGAACTAAGTATGCACCTAAGTATTTGATGATGGATGAGATCTAATGATGGATCAGGATCATAATGACTTATCATTATGTGATCTGATAATGGATATGCTATATCTGATTGCTAACACATGTTTTATCCTTTATATATGATGATCTGGGTATTTCTGAAGTATGGAATTGTAGCAAAGTTATAAGTAAGTATTTACATATCTATACGCTAGTTCACTTTGGTGAAGGTGTGTATATATGCCATTTCATCTCTTCCAAGTAGCGTATGCAAAAGAAAAGCTTGATGTCCAGGGATGACTAATCTATCATATCAGTGTTGTTGTTTTACTATTGTTTGTCAATGATGTCTTCTTAGATCTGAAAGTAGAACTGAATGTATAAGGAAATTGACTTTGATTGATTGATTGATGGAGAAAGAAGGGTGATCCTTGTTTCTATCTATTTAGAACTCTGTAAAATGATAGTAGATATTCAAAATGTTACTGATTGATACAATTTGTGGTTCATAGGTTTTATGATTCAGTATCTTTAGAAGTATACGTAGGTTGGGCTAAAGGAAATAGTGTATACACGCATGCTAGCTTCATTGAAGGATCGTATACGTTCTGACACATGACATGTGAGGTTACAGTTGGTTCTGGTTATTGATGCAGTGTTCTAGGTTCAGATATATGTATTGGTTACAGTGATCTGTCTATTCCATTTGTTTGGTCGAATTTGATTAAGTTTGAATGAATGGTTTATTCAATTGTGTCAGAGGTTCAACGATTGTTTAATTCAGTATGTCAGAGGTTTCAGTGATTGTTTGATTCAATATGTTAGAGGTTTCAGTGATTGAATGATTCAGTATGTCAGAGGTTTCAGTGATTGATTGATTTAGTTATGGATGATTCAGAGATCAATGATTGGTTCTAGTTATGTCAGATATTGATGATTGAGTTTCAGTGATTGGTTTTGATGGTTGTATTGTAGTGGTGATTGATTTTGAGATCCAATGTTACTAATGGGTCCAGTATGAAAATTTGATGAAATGTGGCCTTCATATTGTATTATTGTGTACGAGGAGTATCCCGTGTGAAAATTTATGAAACGTGGTCCTTGGAGGATACTGAGGGTTAGAGCCTTCAGTGAGGAAGTTGAAGCTTCCTTCAAGTAGTGGTTGGTGATTTGATTAGGGGGTTGGAGCTCCCTTCCAATAGCAGCTGGAGAATGCATGAAGGTTGTATCCCTTCTTAGGTTAGAGCCTACATACTAGTAAACATATCAGCTAGTAGAAGAACTAAGGGGTTGTAGCTCCCTTCTAGTACAAGGTAGAGAACAAGAGAAGGTTGTAGCCTTCTGCAGGTGGGTGCCTGCGTACTGGTATGAGTCTGCACTAGTACAATATTGTAAATATATTTTCTTATTATTAAAAGAAGATAGAGATGACAGCAGGAGGTGGTTTTCACTCACATTGGGTTTCCACCTTAAATCTTGGTGTTAATGTGCATTGCTTATGTGTGATGGTTTATTATGTTATTACTGCACATGGTTACTGTTTAATGTTTAATAGAGTGCTGATGCAGTGATTAAATATCAACATATGATGAATTAACTAAATCATAAGTTCACTGGATATACAATGGTTGCCTTAAGAACAGTTTCATTCACACGCGAGTTCCCTTGACTAAAGTAGCGTATATAGATCTGATTATGGAAATGAAAAAGTTATTGATTTGTAAATACTTATTCACCCCCCTCTAAATATTATTTCCAACAATTGGTATTAGAGCAAGTCCTTTGGTAGAAGCTTGATATCTTGAAGTAGATCCGTAGTGACAATGGGAAAGAAGAAAAAGAAGAAATCACCTCAAAAGAAGAATACGTCTCAAAGGAACAGTGACAGTGGGAGAGACGATTGGCTATGATGTGGACAAAACTCTTCAGATTCAAAATCACCTCAGAATGAAGATGAACAAGAAAAATAATTATCAGGTACGAATTTGTTGACCTCTGGTGATATTCTTTGTTCATTTGAAGATAATGAAAGTGACAACGAAACAACTAAATTTTTTCTTATGGGTGAAAGAGAAAGAAATCAAACAGAGGTAGAATTTAAAAAAATCACAGACACAATTACAGATCAAAAGGATCTAATTGATAAAAGGGAATGTGCCTACAAAGAAGAAGTTACCAGGTTAAAAGCCCAGTTGGAGGAAGGAAACAAAATAAAGAAGCAGTACAAAGAAAAGGAAGATCAAAGTCAAAGGCTGCAAGATGAAGTGACATCATTAAGAAATGAAGTGAATGAAAAGGACACAAGAACCAATAAACTTATAGAAAGAACCATCTACTGTGAAGGTCTTGAAGCTATGGTTGTTTCTCTAAAATAAGATCTCAAAAATTCAAATAAGCAGAATGAAGAACTACTCCAGGAATTTGAAGAACAAGAAAATGAAGCTCTTAAATTAAGGCAACAAGTGAAAGAAGGAAGAAAAGTTGAAGAAATCATGAAGAAGCGGTATCTTGAAAAGGAAGAGAAATATCAGGTTGAGGTAAATATCCTAAAAGGTAAATTAGAAGAAAAGGATAAACTTTTTTGATTTCAAGATAGTACTAAGATTTTGGATGATATTCCTAGTAGTCAAAGGTCTCATACCATCAAATCTAGTCTTTGTTTTGATGAGACTGTTAAAGGTGAATCTAGCTCACAAACTGAAGTAAATAAATCTACTGGAAAATCTAAAATGCTCAACAAGGAGATAAGAGGTCAACCCCATCAAAAACCAAGGAAAGAAAGTCTTCAAAGAAAATAATTTACTCCTAACTATGTAAGTGATAATCGGTTCTTTCCTCTAATGAACAATGTTGAATGTTTTATATGTCATAATTTTGGACATGTTGTAGCTAGATGCAGAAGTAGAATGATTCAAGCTAATAACCATCACACAGAAAGATCATCAGCTTCCAGGTAGTTCAAGGGATATTGTTTTTCCTGCAATATCTTTGGTCACAAAATCATTAAATGCTATAGAGGTAATGTGAAACATATAAGATGTTATTCTTGTAACAAGTTTGGGCATATAGCAAAAGAATGCAGGAGAAAAATTTGGCCAACATACCAAAAGGAGAAAACATCATCACAATCCAAGGTATGGAAGAAGAAGGAAGTACATCCAGAAATATCTGGCATAGCTCAGTATACACATAGAATAGACTCATGAGAAACCGAGAGTATGAAATTTCAGTGTTCTAATTCTCATACGTAGTTATCATGAAGACAAGTCACGTATATACATGAGTTCGAAGATGCACAATTGCGTATATTTTGGTTTGATGAAGAAGTAGTGGACAAACTCATAAAAATGATCTAATATCATTCAAACAATTATCAATTATCTTTTCTGTCTTAATGATTGATGACTATAGTCTGTGGATGTTATTTAGAAGTGATTTTGATCATCATAAGTTGTTGATAACTTGATGTATATTTGATTAATGACGATGCCTTGATATTTCTTACTGATGTATGCAATGATCAAATCTGACAGTGAGTAGGTGGCAAAGATTTAGGGGGAGAATATGCTATGCTTCTAATAATGCCTTGGTGGCATTATGTTTAGAAGTATTTGGCACCTAATGATTCTTATCAATGGTGATGATAATTATGTGGCTAAAGTATTTAAATGATGCATCATGCTATGTTGTGATTATGAGTTGCCTATGATGAAGTCTCAGATGATGCTTTTATTTCTTGGGGTTACATAGTTGTTATTAAGATAAGATTTATGAATGATTGTGGATGAATTTTTGATGATTCGTACAATACATATTTGTTTTTTACATGGTTATCTTCATAAGGACAAGGAGAAGTACAAAACTTCAGTACACAACTTAATTATTTAATGATGAGCCACTCATTTCTTTTATGCTGCTGTCATCATGCCCTCAAAGATGCATAAAGTTCATATGGTGTAGTTATGATGTAAGATTTCTATATTTCTTGTCTCTCACATGGTTAAGGATTGTTGTTGTTGATGGTATCAAGAAAGCTTGACAAATGACTATGATCTCATGGTTTTCTAGATACATATTGCTATCTCTTTGATGGATACACATTATGCTAGATACATGGATGATTACTTAAGTAGCATATTAATAAATATTGTTGGTTGGCCAAGGGAATATTGTTATTGTAGGTCTCATGAAGAGATAACTATTTTAAGACATGGATATTCAGAGACATGGATTACTTAGTCACATAATGATGGTGACTTCTTACTTTATGATGATAGGTTTGATACTCACAATTGTTGATTATCATGGTGAAAGTGAGTTTTTTAGAATGTACTCATGCCTTTTTAACTTTTATAGGGGTCTGCACCCATAACACAAGGACAGAGTGGTCAGGTGCGCAGGGGACATGACCATTAGGTGCGGGACTGCAGGTAATGCAAAGAAAAAGTGGGGAACTAGAATTTTAAAGACTTTAAGGGATTTTCTCTTACTTTCAAGGCCTGATATGAAGAACTGAGGCTTTAGACTGGCAAAGGAGGAAAGTATGAGTGGTAATGGACTCACACAGATTGCAGAATGCCAAGATGACAATTTTAGTGCAACAGATTGCCCCCTAAAATGCGAAGTCTGTAATAGACGAAGATGGAGTCTTTCATGTATGAAGAGTGATGTACTTTATCATTTCAAGGATCATCCTATCGACACCCCAGTCAGAACCTGTAAAAACATTCAATGCAAAATATATATATATCTGTAGACATATCATCGTTGAGGTAGGCATTCGCATACTCAAATTAAAACTGACAGAAATGTTCTAATACAGGAATGATTTTGTAATACATCAAGAGTATATACATGTGTAGACACAGTATGGATGCAGCCATCTGTTCATGAATAGTCCATAACAAAATTCCTCACAGCCTGGATGGTAGAAACTAGATCCAGGGTGTTGATTTCCGCTTCCCGAACTAGTACGATTCTATCCATGTGAATGAATGTGTCGAAGTCAAACATGGTAGAAACCACTTGATTACCAGTCAATGATGTGAACTGTTAACAAGTGTGAGAGAAACCACTAGTAATATCAATGGCTCTCAAAGTACCTAGTACAATCCATGAAATGTGAATAAATGAGTCGAAGTCAAACATGTCATAGAATCATTCGATCGAAGGTCAATGACGCAACCTATCGTCGAAGGTGAGAAAACTTCCATTAGGGCATGCAGCTTTCAAGGTACTGACAATTTCTAGATCAACTTCCTAGATAATGAGTTGAAGTCAATAGAAAGTGGTCCATCATAGGAAATGTTGGAAATAATACTGAGAGGGGGGGTGAATCAGTATTATCAAATTCTTTTCAATATATATTCCAGATTTATACTTTAAGTTATTCTTCAGATATTGATCATTAGCTTGTATGTCAGTACCATATAATAATGAGCAAGAACAGGAAAAACAGATAATCACACCAAAGAACACCAAATATAAGGTGGAAACCCAATGTGGGTGAAAACCACCTGCTGCAATATGTCTCTATCTTCTCTCAATTAGAAACTTCTTTTACAATGATTCTGTACTGGTGCAGTCCTTTACCAGTACGCAGGCTGCAACCTGCAGAGAGCTACAACCCTCTCTCGTTTTCCAGTCTCTCATGGAAGGGAGCTACAACCCCCTACTTCTTTTCTTCCAAGGACCACCTTTCATAAATTTTCAAACTGGATCCATGAACATCAAATAATCATCAAGTACATGGGAATTACCCAATCAACTTTTTCAATCAACCAATGAATCAGCCAATAACTTCTCAGAATGCAGTAACTAGATCAGCAATACCAGTAATCTAAACCCAGAACTCTTCAGCAATAGATAAAGGACAGCCAACAAATGTTTCAAGAAAGGTTCGCAACTTCACCAATAGAAGCCTGCGAATATCCGCAGCTCTTCTGTGTCTAAACTGCGCAGATCCGCACCTGGTCCTTCTTCTACTTTGCGTACCTCCGCACCTACTCCTTCTACTGCCCTGCGTACCTCTTCTCAGATTCGCACATGCACTATCTACCTAACAGCGTACCTCCGCACCTGGTCCTTCTGTTCCCCTGCGTACCTCCGCACTATGCCTTCTTCTGAGCTGCGTACCTTGCACCTGCGCCTACTGCTACACTACGGACCCCCGCACCTGCATTGTGGATTGCCTGTGGACCTTCGAATAGAGCCAAATTAACAGTCCTCCAATGTGCCACAGACAGTCAAATCCATAGATCTGATCATGACCTATCAATAGATTCGCCTTAAAATTCACCTTGATTTAGATATAGCTTTTAAAACCGATCACCCAAAATTTCAGATCTTAAGATATTCAATTTCACCAGTGTCTAGCCAAGTGATCTCCTTTCCTTTTTATAGGCAAGCCCTTATTCACACCATGGGACAAAACCATCGAAAACCAATACAAGGGATCCAAACCGGGGTTCAATACTTTAGATCCTATACCACGGATCAAAACCATAGGATCATGATCGACGGGCTAAATACCAAGGGCCAAACATAAGAAACCCCACGTGTGCGCACTTCTCTGCATTGGAGTGAGTGAACTGGGGTCCGCACCTTCTGAACAGAGCACCTACGGATATGTCCACACTTCTTGGTCGGTGTACTTGCGGGTCCGCAGCTTCTCTTAGGATCACCTACGGGTATTTCATTTTCTATGATTTTGAGAGCGTGAACAGAGTTCTGCCACTTGAGTGAGTTGCCATCAAGTACAACACATGTGCCATAACGCCAAACCTGAATCATAATGCCAACAATCTCCCCCTTTGGACTAGATGGTAACCTCAAGATCCTCAAATACATTCTCCCCCTTTGAGATCAAGGGCAAAGGGCGGACCAAGATATTCTCCTCCTTTGCTGTCCATACTCCCCCTGAGTGCCTACTGAAATTTCTGAATGAGCTCCCCCTGACTATAGACCAGATCTGCAAAAGAAAAATTCTTCAAGAAGAACCATAATCTACCATACACCATACATGACTTTGACAAAAGAGATAGAGACATATTAGCAGCAATATTCAGATCAGCATCCATGTTCTCCTTCTGTACTTTCTCCTCCAGGATCTTCTTCCATAATGCCAACAATGCATTATTAGAAGAATATATGCTCCCCCTGAACCTGTGCCATTCGATCTTCGACCAATCCATAACCCAAAAAATGTACGCGTATACCCCATATGAAACTCGTGTACAACCAACAATCTCTAAAACAGATGAGATTCAACAACAAGATGATGCATCAACTACCCCTAGCTTTTTCCTGAGGTATTCAAAGGTCTCCCTGGGCAATGGTTTGGTGAGTATATCAGCAACTTGTTCCTTAGAAGGAACATACTCCAACTTGACCTTTTGTTCAAGCACTTGTTCCCGAAGAAAATGATATTTGATAGGTATATGCTTGGTCTTTGAATGCATGACTGGGTTCTTTGAAATGCTGATAGCACTTGTATTATCACATAGGATGGAGATAGGTGGTGTACAAGTGATTTGAAAATCCTGCAAGGTCTGCATCATCCAAAGGAGTTGAGTGCAGCAAGATGCAGCAGCCACATATTCCGCTTCAGCTGTAGATAAATCAATTGAACTCTGTTTCTTGCTGAACCAAGATACTAATCTAGAACCCATAAAGAATTCACCACCACTTGTGCTCTTTCTATCATCCATGCTTCCAGCCCAATCTGCATCTGTATAAGCATGAAGAGTGAGATCTGTATTTCTAGGATACCATAAGCCATAGTTTTGAGTTCCTTGAAGGTACTTGAAAATTCTCTTCACTGCCTGAAGATGAGTTTCCTTTGGGTTTGCTTGAAATCTTCCAACTATTCCCACTGCATGCATAATTTCTGGTCGGGTACATGTCAAATAAAGTAGACTTCCAATCATAGATCTATAGGTTGGTTGATGCACTAATGCTGATTCATCCTTTGCACTGAGGCTGCATCCTGTAACCATGGGGGTACATACTGGTTTCGCATCTTCCATGCCATATTTCTTCAAGATCTGCTTGAGATACTTGGTTTGAGACAAAAAGATACCGTCTTCATTTTGTTGGATTTGCAAACTAACAAAGTATGTCAGTTCTCCAAGCAAATACATTTCGAATTCTTTCTGCATCACCAAGGCAAAGCTTTGATTCATAGCTTCTTCATTGCTGCTAAATATAATATCATCTACATACACAACAAGTATTAGCGATTTGTCATTTTCAATTTTTATATCAAGATTTCTATTTGCTGATCCTTTTAAAAAACCTTGTTGATGAAGGTATTTGTCTAAACAGTAGTACCAAACCCTTGGAGCCTGTTTAAGACCATAGAGAGCCTTTTTCAGTCTGTATACAAGATTTGGATCATTCCCAAGAATGAAACCATCTGGCTACTCAATGTATACTTCTTCTTCTAAGTCTCCATTCAGAAAGGTTGATTTCACGTCCATTTGAAATACTTTGAACTTCTGAAAGCTTGAGAGAGCAAGGAACATTCGGATGGCCTCAAGTCTTTCAAAAGGAGCAAAAGTTTCTTCAAAGTCTATTCCTTCTTGTTGAGCATACCCTTTACAAACAAGTCTGACCTTGTTTCTAATTACTTCCCCATTTTCATTCAACTTATTTTTGAAGACCCATTTTGTCCCTATGACATTCTTATCTTTTGGTCTAGGAACCAACTCCCAAGTATTGTTCTTTTCGATCTGCTCAAGTTCTTCATCCATTGCCTTGACCCAACATTAATCTTTGCATGCCTCTCTTACATTTTTTGGTTCAGTGGAGGAGAGTAATGCCAAATAGCTTGAAGCTTCTACAACTGTTCTTCTTGTTTGTACGTCTGCCTCCTTTTGCCCCAAGATTTGAGATTCTAGATGATTCTTTTGAACATACCTGGATGGAGTCTTCTCTTCTATCCTTGTCTGTTCCTCTGGTGCCTCTTGAGGTTCTTCTTCATCTTCAGTCTGATTTGGAGGGTAGTCTTCATCCTCTTCGATATTTTCATGATTTACTTTCCTAGGAATGTTTCCTTTTTCATCAACCACCACATCAATGCTGTCAACAATTCTTCCAAGTCTTTTATTGTAACACTTATATGCTTTGTTGTGAGGAGAATGTCATGCGGAAAGAGTCGTTAGTGCGGACACAACCGACCTTCCTAGAAAGCCTAAGACTCTCTAATGACAAACAAGACAAATAAGAGCAATCCTTCCCTAAATATGCTTTTACAATATGAGAAATCAAGTGTTTAGATCCTACCTGTAATCCAACACTGTTGTAGTAGTCCAGCTTCGTTGATCCGGATGAGCTCCTCCTTCCCTTCGAAACCTACATTCACCAACAATCAAACAATTAAATAGCACCTGAATATCACATAAAATAAAACATATTTAACATATAGACCAAGGAGTATATGAAACAACTCATTAATAACAAATTGTTGAGAAGAATGGACTAATTTGTATTAAAAGGTAACAAAAGGAACCATTACAACCTGAGCCTTGGTGTTGTGCAAGCTCCTCCCAGGGTCCACAAGAGTTCTCCCTTACTCTGATCAGCTCACCCACCTCCCAATGGAAACAAGTAAAGATGGTAATCTCTCCTCACAAGCTTCTACAAGGAAGTCCTAATTCCAGCAGCATCTACCCTTAGGAATGTTCAGCTTTCAGCCTCCCCTCCCTTTGGCCCAATGCCTGTATTTATAGTGCTCTAGAGGAAGTTATTCAGGTCCACCATCAATGGGATAAGCCCCTCTTTGGATGGGATAGCTCCCCTATTGATGGGATAAGTTCCTCTTAGGTAGGGATACATGAACCATCTAGAGGCGCTTCATACACGTCAAACATACTTCTAGAAGGCTCTAGAAATGACCACAAGTAACTCTTTTGGAGTGAAACTTGCACCTTTTGACCTTTACAGGAGTACGCACCCATCCCTTTACATACAGAGCGTACAAGTACGCAGGTTTTGTGAACTTGGGTTGCGTACCCGCAAGTAAGGCTAAGAGAAACTGCGTACCAGAGATAATTGACTTTTAAATGACTTTTCTCTCTTTCTTGAAGTTTGACATGGAAAGCAGAGGTATGAGACTTGCCAAGGAGGATAGTATGACAGTGGATGGAGCCATACTAACTGCAAATAGTCATGGTGACATTTTTTAGTGTAACAGATTGCCCCCTAAAGTGCGAAGCCTGTATTAGATTAGGGTTTTTATGATCTAGGAAGGGTGAAGTACTTTATCATTTCAAGGAGTATCTTGCGGAGGACCCGGTCAGAACCTGCAAATATTCAACACAAAATACATATATAAGATGATATCATCACTGCGGTAGGCATTCCCATACTCAGATTGAAAACTTTAACTAACAATCTAACTACTGCTCTGATACAAGAATGATTTTGCAGTACATCACAATCATAGACTTTTGTAGACACAGTATGGACACAGCCATGTGTTTATGATTAGTCTACTGTATAATGAATACAAAACTCCTTGCAGCCTGGATGGTGGAAACTAGATCCAGGGTCTTCATTTCTACTTCCCAAATTGGTATGATTCTATTCATGCGAATAAATGAGTTGATGTCGAGCATGGTAGAAACCACTTGATTACCAATCAATGATGTAAACCGTTAACAAGTGTGAGAGAGACCACCAATGATGTCAATGGTTCTCAAAGTACCCAGTACAATCCATGAAATGTGAATGAATGAGTTGATGTCGAACACGTCACGGAATCCTTCGATCGAAAGTCAATGATGTAAACTGTCGTCAAAGGCGAGAAACCTGCCATTGATGCATGCAAACTTCAAGGTACTGTCGATTTCTAAGTCATCCTTCTAGATGATGTGATGATGTCGATAGAAAGCGACTCGTTGCAGGCAAGCCCACAACACGAAATCATTGTTCAAGTTGAAGAAATATTGTTGTAAGGACTGACTCAGGAATGGTCAAATGGATGACAAGTATTTTGCATATGAATGGTTTATTTGCAGAGACCTCTTGAATACATAACGACACAACAGATGGTTTGGTGACGATTGACCCAAAGTTAATACCCGGAAACGGTTGAAGACTTTCAAAGTGGTTTGATCAAATTTTAAGGCAAAGGATTTCCCAACCCAGGTGAACGGAAAGTGTCGTGTTCAAGAGCGGAGATAAGGTTCTTCTGTAACAAAGGATAACAAATCGGTTCATTCTTCTCTCTTTTCCCCCACCATTTATGGCAAGTACCTCTTTATTTTTTACAAGCTTGAGGAGGATAACATATGCTTGATTATAAGCTCATCCTTCGGATGAGTCCAACTTAGTTTAGATTCGGACCCTAAGAAGGAGTGGTCCGTTCCTGTTTGTAATCGAACAGGTCCTTTACTGTGAAATTTTAATGAGTCCAATATAGGAGAAACTCGGCGTTTTTCATTTTTAGAGAGTCTGAAAAAACTAAAGGAGACTCCACGGTGAACTTTTTCGTAAATTTGTGTCTCCCAAGCCCAAAAAAGTATAAAATAATACCTGAGAGAACTGCTTGATCTTGCGACCAAGGAGTATTTTCATGATTACTGTCTCTGACCTGAAAAGTAAAAAGCGATCAAGGACACGTCGTTTTATTTCCGTATCGAGTTTGAAACGACAAAAACCTGGCAATCTTTTCCTGTTTTTACGGTCAGAAAAGAGCTATAAGGGGACCGTCTTTTAATTCCATTTTAACGAGTGTAAAAGAAACGCTCGGCAATCTTTTCATGTTTTAGGAGTCAGAAAAGGGCTTAAAAGATGACTCTGACATGAAAAATGATAATTTACCTAAAGTCCCTTTGTCCTGCACAAAAACAACACATTACTCATACCTGTTTAAGATGGGCAAAAATACATTGAAAAATATCCTTTCATGGTGAAAAATAAACAAACTTAGTATTCATTCATCCAAAAAACCTATAAAAAGACCTTTTACCATGTCATTTTTACCATTTTACTGTTGAGGTTGAGAAAAGGGCTTTTGACAAGAAAACTTCCCGTGGACTTTGCGGAGAATCCGACCGTCAGAATCGAGCGCCGTCTCTTTCAGGTATTTCACAACATCCTCCTCTTGCTTTCCATCCATTTAAAATTCATTTTTATGTTTTTATTTGATTTTTTAGAGGTCTTGCGGTTTCAAGATGCGCCCTTCGGGGTACGCAGGTCATGCACTGCTGACCTGCATAGCCCGATATTTTCTCAATGGGGAAAATACTCGGCGTACACACCCGGCCTTAAGGGAAGCTGCGTCCAGATGCTTTGTTCCTAAAAGCCGGGGTGCGTACCCTGCAAAACGCATTTTGAAACCCTCATTTCTCCAAATTGGACCAAAATTTTAAAATTTTATGGACTCTAACAGATGTTTTATGATGTGCAGGGTGCACACCATGCTTGATTGGCGTGAGAGAGAACACGAGGACGTTGATTTGGCCGCAATAGGTCATCAACCTTCTATTGATGCATTAAAGGCATGCGGTCTCTACAAGTACTGGGCCATACCTGGCATGAGGGCCCAGGTGCCATTCCTTGAGTGGCTGGTTGAAAGGTGGAACATTCAGGACCAGTGTTTCTACATCGGAGAGCACCAGCTCGAGATAGAGCCCTCTAACATATATTTTCTCACTGGCTTGCCTAACAGGGGTGAGCAACTCTCTCTATTCGGGACTAGGCCGGGTGGCCAATCCCTTACTAGTCTCCGGCTAGAGTGGTGCAACAATCAAAACCATGAGAAGGGGATAGAAATCAAATACATATCCCAACCTGAACTTATGGTGATAGCCTTTACTGTTACCAGACTTTGCGGCGCGGCCGCTTTGCACCATGCCACCGGGTCCCAAATGCGGATGGCTATAGATTGCTTCCAAGGCACCATTTTCAACTGGTGCGATGCTGTGTTGGCCAATAAGAAGGGCCAACTAACCAGGGAAAAGAGAGGACAACTGAAGACCTTTGGATATGGGCCTTTATTTGTGAGCTTTGCCCTAGAGAGAGTTCCAATGCTGATCCCCCAGCATCTCACAGTTCCAGTTGGGCCTCCTCGGGAGCCTAAGTTGACGAGATGGGTTGCGGTAATGGCCCGACATCCTGATGAGGGAGCAGCAGTTGTTCGATTTCCTGATGGTTACTTTCACTGGTTGGAGAACCTGGTCTTTGCGATTCAGGATTTTCCTTATGCCGGAATGGATTTTCGGAATGATCCGGACATGGTTCTTCCACAAGGAGAACAATGGGACGACAGAGGTATTTCATTTTTCACAAGTTTTTAAGTTATCTATTTTTTTTGTTTTTATATATTGCCTCAAAACTGACAGTACAAATTTTTAAAATGCAGATGTAGGTCCACGGCGTCCGGCCAACCTCCGGGCTTTTGAGAGGAGAGTACCAGCTGTACCAGCACCAGCCCCACAGGATGCGGCCGCGGAGACCTTAGCCGAGCTAGAACAGGATCTAGAGCGTCTGACGGCGGATATACCAGAGACCACTATAGATGACATTCCTATCTGACTTCAGCGCTTCGTGGTCGCAGTCCCAGGACTTTCAGGAGGTTCCTGTGTAGTGTAGCGCGGGCAGTGGTCTCGTATAGAGAGCACCACCAGTGATTGGCTAGTCGCTTTTGTAGACACATATGACATTTTTGGTTTTTTGTACTTATCATTTTTGCCGATCATAAGGTGTTTTTCAACCTATGATCGAAGACGATGTATATTTTTGACACACTCCTATCTATATATATCATTATTACCGGCTTATTTTGTTAAACATATGTGATGAAATGTTTATAAATTTACATTTATGATTGTTACAAATGTCTATTTAACATTCGAGACGCCATTGCATCTGCTAATGTATCTAAAGACCTTGGAATATGCTGATATTCGATGTAATCAAATTCACGTTCCAAGAGACGCACCCTCAAAAACAATCTTAATAACACTGGATTTCTAATGGCATAGACTCTATTAAGCTGTAATACAAGGAGTTCAGAATCTAACCTCACTATCAAACTCCGAATCCCAAACGAAATAGATTCAGATAATAATTCAATCACTGCACTGTATTCTACAATGTTGTTTGTTGTTTGACCGAGGCTCACCCCATGCATAGAAACTAACTCGTCAGAGGGCGAATAGATAACCCAAGCTGCGGAAGAGATATTCCGTGTACTACGACAAGCACCATCAGCAAATCCAATGTACATTTGGAGAGGCGTCGACATCTGCAATATCAAGAGTAAAACCAAGATAAGCCAGAAGAATGACAAAAACACACTCTTTAAACTAAGCACACAGCCAAAACTAAGCAAACATACCAGTTAAAAAGAAAATTAACCTAACTAGGACTAACTAAATCTCCATACCCACCATTTAAGCATAATACCTCTTTAGGTAAAGTCCATTTCTGGGCTTACCCAAAGAGTCCCCATCAAAATCTACCAGCTCATAGGCCCCTTTTGCCAGCTTTCGCTTGACAATGTAGGGTCCATGCCACATGGGAACGAATTTTCCAGCACCTAATTTATCGTTAGCTTGATCATATAATAATACTAGGTCTCCTTCCGAAAAATTACGAGGGGTCACGTTACGGTCATACTGAGCTTTCATCCTTTTTGCGTGAGTCTCGATTGCCAAAGCAGCGTCACGTCGAGTCTCATCTAATTTAGCTAAGTATAACAGACGCTTCTCCTCTTCGGAAGTAGCTGGGAGTAATTCGATAGCCATTTGAAGTGATGGGATTTCGCATTCAATGGGCAACACTGCTTCCAAACCATAAACTAGTTGGAAAGGAGTGAACCCTGTTGATGTTTTTACTGAGGTTCGATACGCCCAAAGCGCTGAAAATAACATGTTGTGCAAATTCAACCGATGAATACCAATGATTCGTCGAATCATGATAACTAGAACTTTGTTGATGGATTCAACCAAGCCGTTTGCTTGAGGATAATAAGGAGTAGAACTATCATGGCGTAAACCAAGCTGGCTTGTAAGTTTTGTCATCATAATGTTTCGAAAATGGCGCCCATGGTCAGTGATTATTGCTTGTGGGACACCAAACCTAGCAATAATATGATTGAATACGAAAATCACTGCTGTTTTTCCGCTTGCCTCGAATGTAGGCATCGCCTCGGCCCATTTAGTAAAATAATCAACCGCAGGGATGATATACGCATGCCCCCCGGCTGAGTGAGGGTTACAAGTAATAAAATCGATACCCCATTTAGCAAAAGGACCAGCGGCAATTATAGGGTGGAGAGGAGCAGGTGGTGCGCGCATCTTGCGATCAAACACTTGGCAGTTGTGGCATTTTCGGACCGCAATGATACAATCTTTAAACATGGACGGCCAGAAATAGCTAGCACGCAACACCTTCTGAGCTGTGGCATACCCAGATATATGACCGCCACATGCTCCAGAATGACAGTCATTCAAAACCCTTTCTGCCTCTTCATGAGTTAAGCAACGACGAAAAACCAAGTCCGCCCCACGACGATAAAGAGTATCTCCAATAATTTTGTATTGTTGGGACTGGAATCGAATTTTCCGGCGTTCTGACTTTGAAGCTTCGGGCCGAAAGGATTGGGTTTGGAGATAGACAATTATATCCCCATACCACGGATCTAAAGTGCTGATAAGAAACAGAGATTCGTCCGCAATGGGTTCCTCTGCCACAGTTTCCGTGTCAGCACGCAAGAAGTCACACATCAATTCCGCAAAAACTAAGGATTTCTTAGACTTGGACTTCTCGAACTCCAAATCGAACTCCTGCAGGATAACGATCCATTTGGAGTACTTGCCCCCTAGCAGTTGTTTTGTCAAAATATAGATCATAGGGTTGCAATCCGAAATCACTGTAGTTTTACGGAGAAGAATGTAATGATGAAAATGCTGGACAGCCTGCACAGCTGCCAGGGCCAATTTCTCCACATGCGAATATTTTAGCTCAGTGGGATTTAACATCCTGCTAAGATAATATATTACATGTTCTGTTCCGAATTCATCTTCCTGAACTAAGACCATTCCAATGGTGGAGTGGGAGGCGGCGAGATACAAAAAGTAATCCTGGTTGTAATTGGGAGGATGCAGCAACGGTGCATGGGTTAACGCGTGTTTAAGTGCATCAAAATATTTCTGAGCTATCTCATCCCAAGAAAATTGAGCATTTTGTTTCAACAACCGGGTGAAACCCTTTGTAACCTCGGCGTAGTTAGGAATGAATCGACGTAAAAAGTTTGCTTTCCCTTGCAAACTTTGTAGTTGGCGCAAACTCGAAGGAGGAGGCAATTTGATGATGGCTTCGACCTTCGAGGGATCGACGCAGATACCGGCTTTTGAAACGACAAATCCTAGCAATCGTCCCACTTCTATGCAGAAGACACATTTTTGTGGGTTCAACCGAATTCGATAATGCCGACACCTCATAAAAATAGCGCGTAAATGGACAAGGTGATCAGCTCGATGTAAAGAATGAGTAGGCAAATCATCGAGATACGGTTGCACAATGTGCTTGATGTCGTGAAACGCGTAATACATTGCCCGTTGGAAAGTGGCTCCGGAATTCTTAAGTCCAAAAGGTAATTTGCAGTAAGCAAATGTCCCCCAAGGACAAATGAAAGCTGTTTTTGGTTGATCGGCAGGTAGAATATTGATTTGGTTGTAACCGGAAAAACCGTCCATAAAGGAAAATATTTCACTGCCGGCACAATCATCAATTATTTGATCGATATAGGGTGTAGGATAGTTGTCTTTGGGACAAGCACGATTTATATCCCTATAGTTGATAAATATTCTTATTGTTCCTTGTTTCTTGTTAACCGGAACAATATTCGATACCCAATCTGTTAACGAGATCGGATAAATGAAACCCGCTTTCAACAGCTTCTCGACTTCTGCTTTAATTGTAGCCGCTTTCCTAGGGTGTATCTGACGCAGACGTTGCCAAACGGGTTTAGCGTCCAGGTAGGTCTTGATTTCATGAACAACAATGGAGGGATCAATTCCTGGCATTTCCTCATAGGACCAGGCAAATACGTCGCGGAATTCTTGAAATAGGACCTTGTATGTTTGAATTTCGTTATCTGTACATGAGGCACCTATATGAATGTTTTCAATAACTCTGGTTTTGACTGAAATGTCGATGGCAATAGTTTGGGAAATGTTTCCCAAATTCAACTCTGAATCAGGATGTTTCATGGGATTCTGAGCGTCCTTGACATATTCAGCTGTAAAAATTGATGAAAAATCATTTTCAAAGTCATCACCCTCAGGTAAAAACGAAGATCTATGATGAAGATCTTCCCATGGTAGATCATCTACACTTAGGATTTCGCGAAGTTGTTCGTCAGATGACACAACTTTGGGAAACGTTATCCATTCCGAGGTTGACGTGAAAAATGATTCCTCACAGACCACATTCATTTGGTCGAATTGGGTTGAACTAGAGTCGGAAAAAGACTGCACGGCCTCATAAGCAATTTCATATGGACTCAAAGGCATTGCATTACCGAAGGAGTCTATTTCAGATTCAGATGGGACAATCCAAGGATCGTCGTAAATAATAGTGTCTGAAGTAATCATATGAACGGATGCGAATGAAGGGTCTGCATTGATGGAAGGAAAGGGAAAAGTTCCCAGTAAACCAGAATCTTTAACCAATCCTACACCAACATCCCTGTAAGGGATAGTCGTTTTACCGACATGCTGGATACTCTCTGAAGAGGCTGGGTCGGATGAAAAGTAAGCTAGCTGGTCTATCGTCACGATCTTGCCATTATGTGGGAACTTTATAACTCTGAAGACCGATGACACAACCACTGTCATAGCGTAAGACCAACTGCGACCCAAGAGAAGGTTGTAGTCTAGAGGGGCATCAACCACCTCCACATCCAGACTAACGGTTTTTCCTTCAACCCCTATAGGAAAATCCTGTAGAATGCCAAACGGATGGAACCCACGGCCATCAAAGGCCTTAAGAATCGTCGGGGATTGGTTCAGTGAAGGAGAACCAAGCGATCTCCAACACTGAATCGACATAATACACGTAGAAGCTCCTTCATCAATCACAGCCCGATGAATAGGCATGTTTTTGACTATCACTGGAATCTGGAAAGCCATTTGATGAGGGAGACGCGGTGTACTATTTTCTAGATCAAAGATTATCAGGTTTGGGTCCTGAATATCAACAGCTCCTATAGCCGAAAAGAGTAATTTTCGTTGTGCTGGGCATGATTGCAGCACTTCCAAAGCCGACATTGCTGAGGGTGAAACAGCTAAATCCTCAACAATGTTATAATTATGAGCTGCTCTCGCATGTGGATTGAAAGCAGACTTTCAAAGTATACCCTTGGCGGGCGGTTTAATTATCAAGTTCGGGTTAGGTTTCTCGATCTATAGTGGATCGGAACCGGGAGCTGAGGTTGATGGATTAGAATGAGAAGATTCTGCTTCTTTGCCATCAACGGGATTCTTACTACCATAATCTTGTGATCGAGTCGCAATCCGTACATGAGACATCATCAATATGGGTTCTTCACTGGCACTCGAGGAAGAACCTATCATCTTACTCTCCTGCTTTGGAAATGGATCTTTCGAAACAGCAGGAGTTGGGGAACCTTTAACGATTTTCACAACCTCTGCCCGATGAGGGCAATCTCTTGTGAAATGATCTTCTTCACAAATTAAACAAGGATAGTGAGGTTTGCGCTTTTCGTCGTTAGATTTCGATTTCTCTTTTTTCTCCTTTGGAGCCTTGTCTGCTTTATCCTTCTTCTTGCCTTTCTTCTTACCACCGTTTTTTGATTTAGCCGTAGATGACTCTACAGCATGAATATCGGCAGTAATTTCAGGAGAAGATTCTCCTGTCGGGGAGTTCGGTAAGGTTATTATTGGAGAAGAATTCTTTGAGGATTTCTTCTTAATTTTAGTATTCACCGTACCAATCATGCCATCAGCAGCATGAGACCCCGAAGGAGCAGCAGCAATTTGATTCGACTTAGGAAGATCTGGGATCTTCTCGTGCAACGTACCCGACTGAGTGTAAACTAAGTCAAGGTACTGGGCTTGAGCAATGACTTGCTCCTCAGTAACTACTCTGGCCTTAGCTACATCTTCAGTAATCTTGGGTAATAATGATTTTACAAACCATTCAGCTAAGATTTGGTCCGGCATAAAAACTTTCACTAAACGTCTTCGACGTCTCCATTCATGAATATGATCGGAAATGTAAGTGGAGGTCGACTGCTTTAATGAAGTTAATAGCTCCGTGCCGTTATCGTATCTGATCGGCAACTGAAAGTGAGTTAGGAATGAGGTAGCTAACTAGCTAAAATTGTAAAAAGAGGCCCGTGGTAACTCAATGTACCACTTGGCCGCAAGACCAATGAGCGTACGCTGGAAAAGGCGTAAGCGGATCGAATCATCCGAAATAGAATGTGAAGCACACCAAAGGTGGTAAGTCATCACGTGATTGGATGGATCCTCTCCAGACTTACCTTCGAACTTGGGTATATCACTGGGCAACTTATTTGGCATTGGCGTCCAGAAAGGAAGATATTGAATTGGATCGTTCGTTAGGCGCGTCAAGTCTGGTAAATCCAAAGTTGCGATAAACGGTAACTGCCGGTTAGGATCTCTAAAACTCTGGGTCACAAGACCAGTCCTAGGAGGAGGATATCCATGATAACTAGAAACAGGAATCGCATTAGGGATATTATATCCTCCTGGAAAACCAGGATTAACCGGAACGTACTGGGGTTGTTGAGGTTGTTGATAAGTGTACCCAGGATACGGTTGATACTGGTAAACCGGTTGTTGGACAACAGGACCGAATTGGTACTGTCCCTGGTACTGTTGGTGGGTAAATTGAGGTTGACTTGTTACAACAGTACTTAAACCAGGCTGCCCTACAGGCATGTGGACTGTGGTTTGAATCGTAGATCCGGACAACGGTAAAGATGTCTGAGGAGTGGTTGCAGAAACAGTAGAAACCGGAGCTGTCGATACTCCAGAAGTAAGTGCGGTAGATGTTGCGGTAGTTGCAACAGCCGTTTGAGATGGAGTACTAGGTGCAATTGGCGGTTGAGTAACTACCGAAGTTACAGAAGTTTGAACATTTGACTGGACAGGTTGCGGTTGCTGGGGTGGACCAGAAACTACGGGTTGTCCAGTTTGAGGTACCAACTGTATACTTGGCTGCAACACCTGTTGACCTTGTGATGGATCCCACACTATCATTCCGGGGTATTGACCCGTAATAGGTTGAGGATACTGAGATCCATAACCGGATTGAGGATAGGATTGATAACTGAAAGGCATAGTTCCCATACCTTGAACATATGACTGACCTTGAGGTGGTTGATAACCTTGACTCGAGTATTGACCTTGAGGTTGATAACCTTGGGGTAAATACTGATACTGGGGTTGACCTTGACCTTGAGGTTGGTACCCTTGAGGTTGATACCCTTGGGGTTGATACCCTTGAGGTAAATATTGATACTGAGGTTGACCCTGGGGTACATATTGAGGCTGGGGTTGACCTTGAGGCATGTATTGTACCATGGGTACATACTGACCTTGAAGCTGCCCCCCAGACACAATTTGTGTACCTTGAGGTTGCCCCCCAGGCGTTAATTGAGGCTGCCCCCCAGGCGGTAATTGACCACCTTGAGGTTGAGAAACGGGAACTGAACCTGTCATCATGTAAATTTCCCCTACACCCAACGGTTTGTTACCATTGTTTCCAGCTAATAACCCCTGATCAATGGGTTGAGGAGATGCCCCCGCAAAGGTACCAGAAAGTGATTGATACCCGGTGGGAACAGAAGGACCGCCGTGCAAGAAAGATTCAGGAGATTGAGTAAACACGGATGACTGACTAGACATATTTACCAGAGTATAAATACCTCCAGGTGGAAAAGGAGTACGAGGTGGAGAAAAACCTACCCCTGAGTTGTCTAAATAATTGGTTAACGAAAGGTACCAAGTAGTACTTCTAGGAGGACTGTAAAAGATAGATTCACGCTCCCTGAGATCAATAGTAGGTTGATCTTCAAGGGTAGATACGCCTAATTCTTCCTCTGGAGCAAGTTCTTCAATAGCTATCAAACCAGTAGGAAGATTTTCGGTGATGACTCTTTCTACCCTAGGTGAATCTGGTACACTAGAAGTTGGAGTAACAGGTTCAGATATTTCAGGTTCTTCGCCTATATCAGTAGTAGATGAAAAACTACCAGCAAGCTCAGAAACTTCAACTGCTTCAGGATTATAACCTGTCTCTAGACTTTGGTAATCTTGATGGACTACCAACGAAGACTCTCCTTCTTCTGGTGAACCTACTCTACTACCGCTAGGAGGAGTTACAAGGACCTTTAAACCTTCGTAATGACTTGGGACCTCTTGAGGAGATTCACCCCGAAGTCTACGGGATCTTCTCAACAATTCGGCCACAGAAACAACCTCAGGAGACTTGCCCCGAAGTCTACGGGACTATCTCGGTAATTCCGCCACAGTTAAAAACTTTTAACTACTGCACACGCAAACAAAGTAAAATCTCAAAGCAAACCACCTAAAGTCTTTAAAGAACCAAACAAATTTGAATCATACGCCTAAAGAATCTAGGGCGTCAAACCAAACACAAACAGTAGCCTTCCAGACCGAAAACGCTAGTTGGAGATGAAACCCAACATCGTTGGATTCAGTACAGAAGTGGCGGGTGGAACAGTTACCCCGGCAACCTGCTTAATGAATAGACCGGCACAAGTTCCTCCACTTTAACCGTCTCGAGTGAAGTGAACCTCCCGGAAAATCCAAGTGAGTCTAGCCGACGTCTGCTCCAGGTACAGTGGGATCTTCCCTCCACCGTCACCTCGGTAGAATCCTAAAGATAATGGTCACTAAGGTTACAAACCGCAACAAATGCACCTGGGGGAACAGTCTACACTCCGACAGCACACAAGGGCAGAGTATCAAGCTCAATCCCCTTGCCGGTTCCTTGACAATAATCCAAGGTTTACCGACAAGTGACCCCTGGCTCCTCGACAATGGTTAATCCGAGGTTTACCATTTGTAATACGTGCGTGTCTGGCGTCGTTCCCAACGAGGGAGGATTGATCCCCTCATTGGTTCGGACACGAGCTCGTGCTTCTCCTTTAAGAGGAGCTTTCCCAAAGTACAAATGAGACAATTGGATTTATTCTATCACAAGATAAGCTACTTCTTTGCTTTTGTTGTCTTGGAGAGTTAATTACTCTCCTACTCCAAGACACTAGCCTGATCTAAATTGGTGTTTCAGAGCCCTAGTAAATAAAAGTTACTACGTTGATTTTACTTTAAGCGTTAATTTTATGGCTTTTCTTAAAGACAAAAGGTGATGGAGATGAAACTGGTGGTGTGTAGACTCGACTCGCAACCACTACAAAGATGCACCTAAGATGATTTACACTACTTTTCCTTTTCAATGAATCTCCTAACTAAGAGAGTTGGAAAATGCAAATTTTATAGAAAACAACTTTCTTAGTAAAGACAATCAAAGAAACAATTCTCTTTATCTTTTCAAAACACACAACTCATGACCACTAATTACTCTACAAAATTTCCTTTTTCTCACAAAATCTACAAATGCTACCAAAGAAAACTTTTTCCAAAAGATTTTTTGTGTTTTTTCTATGTTAATAAAGCATATAAAACTATTTTACCAAATCGAATTTAACAAATCTAATACAATCAAATCAAATTCATTCAAAAGCAAATCAAAAGCAAATTTACCTAAAAGTAAAAATAATGAGGACAAAAGCCTACAAGGATGATTCCCAGATGTTTTACTTAGTCAAAATGCAACTAAGGATCAGTTCATGCAGAATCATAAACTAACCAAAAAACAAAATCGAAATCTTTTGTTCTTTTTTCTCAAGAATGGAATTCAAAGCTTTAACAAACAAACTTTTCGAGATTCGCAAAGAGAAGACACAAAGGTAGGTCTCTCACTAGGGTGACTTCTATGACAGGCCCGACTCCTAAGAGGACTGATCAAAACCAGGGAGATCCAAAGTTTGACAACCCCTAACGCCAAAGTCACTACAGGACCAGTTAAAAATCAAACCCTAAGGAAAAATCCCTATGAATTCCACCAAAACCCTCGACACTAACGGGACAAGTTCAGGTGAAGATCTCTGACAGTAAACTGATGGATCTGGGCAGTAAAAATAAAGTAAAAGCAAAATCTAAAAGAGAAAAAAGAAAAAATTGAAATTTTCTCAAAGTTGACAGGGGTACGCAGGTGACCTGTTTACACAAGTGCGGGTACGCTCTGTGCACATAGTCGCAGTGCGTACAAGTACGCACTGTGCTGAACTCAAAGCCTGCGTACTACTGGCAAAGCTAAGAAAAATGAAAATCTAATATAACTCTAAGCTAACCCACCCAAACACATAGTCAGACAGCCAAAAACCAGAAAACAAGCGATTTTTCTCAGACCAAAATATCAAATCAAAAAGAACTCAAACACATTCATGGAGTCCCCAGTGGAGTCGCCATTTTGTCACGCGGAAAGAGTCGTTAGTGCGGACACAACCGACCTTCCTAGAAAGCCTAAGACTCTCTAATGACAAACAAGACAAATAAGAGCAATCCTTCCCTAAATATGCTTTTACAATATGAGAAATCAAGTGTTTAGATCCTACCTGTAATCCAACGCTGTTGTACTAGTCCAGCTTCGTTGATCTGGATGAGCTCCTCCTTCCCTTCGAAACCTGCATTCACGAAAAATCAAACAATTAAATAGCACCTGAATATCACATAAAATAAAACATATTTAACATATAGACCAAGGAGTATATGAAACAACTCATTAATAACAAATTGTTGAGAAGAATGGACTAATTTGTATTAAAAGGTAACAAAATGAACCATTACAACCTGAGCCTTGGTGTTGTGCAAGCTCCTCCCAGGGTCCACAAGAGTTCTCCCTTACTCTGATCAGCTCACCCACCTCCCAATGGAAACAAGTAATGATGGTAATCTCTCCTCACAAGCTTCTACAAGGAAGTCCTAATTCCAGCAGCATCTACCCTTAGGAATGTTCAGCTTTCAACCTCCCCTCCCTTTGGCCCAATGCCTGTATTTATAGTGCTCTAGAGGAAGTTATTCAGGTCCACCATCAATGGGATAAGCCCCTCTTTGGATGGGATAGCTCCCCTATTGATGGGATAAGTTCCTTTTAGGTAGGGATACATGAACCATCTGGAGGCGCTTCATACACGTCAAACATACTTCTAGAAGGCTCTAGAAATGACCACAAGTAACTTTTTTGGAGTGAAACTTGCGCCTTTTGACCTTTACAGGAGTACGCACCCATCCTTTTACATACAGAGCGTACAAGTACGCAGGTTTTGTGAACTTGGGTTGCGTACCCACAGGTAAGGCTAAGAGAAACTGCGTACCAGAGATAATTGACTTTTAAATGACTTTTCTCTCTTTCTTGAAGTTTGACATGGAAAGTAGAGGTATGAGACTTGCCAAGGAGGATAGTATGACAGTGGATGGAGCCATACTAACTGCAAATAGTCATGGTGACATTTTTTAGTGTAATAGAGAATAACCAAGGAGAATGCCTTCATCTGCTCTAGGTTCAATTTTGCCAAGCTATTCATCATTATTCTTAATATAGCATTTGCTTCCAAAAATTTTCAAATGCTTTACCGAAGGAGTCTCACCATACCAGAGCTCATGAGGAGTTTGAGTGCTGTTCACTTGGACATTTGTTTTGTTGAGAATAACAACCGCAACAAATGCAGCTTCACCCCAGAAGGTTGCGGGTGTTCCTGACTCATCAAGCATAGCACGAGCCATTTGTTGAACTATTCTGTTCATCCTTTCCACCACTCCATTTTGTTGAGGAGTCCTAGCTGTAGAGAATTGCCTTCTTATTCCATGTTCTTCACAGAAATCGAAAAATTCATATGAGGTAAACTCCCCACCTCTGTCAGACCTGAGGCACTTAATTTCGTGATCTGATTTGTTTTCAGCCAAGGCTTTGAAAGATTTGAATTTTTCGAATGCTTTGTCCTTGTGTTTCATAAGTCCTAACCAAACCATCCTTGAGAAGTCGTCAATGAATAATATAAAGTATTCTTCTCCTCGAGGTGACCTTGTCCTAAATGGACCACATACATCTGTATGGACTAGTTCAAGAGGCTTGCTGGCTGATCCTTTCTTCTCAGGGAAGTTAGTTTTGGTTTGCTTACCAAACTGACATGATTTGCATATGGTGTTGTCTGCAATTTTGATATCTGGAAGACCATGAACTGCCTGGTACTTGCATGCTTTCCTTATTTGTGAAAATCTTAGATGCCCCAACCTCCGGTGCCATAACCAGTGTTCATCATCCTTGCTCAAATAACATTGTTGTTGTCCTTCTTCAAATATGTATAAGTTATTTTGAGTTCTTCTGCCTTTGATCACTGTTTTTCCTGTATCAAGATCACGAACACTACATCCATTTAATCGAAATATTACCTCGGTTCCTTGATCGCACATCTAGCTGACACTCAAAATATTATGCTTCAAGCCATCAACATAGAAAACATTTCCAGCTTTGACCTTTTCTTTCAACTGAGCAGTGCCCCTTCCTTTTATGACTGCAGGGGTATCATTTCCAAAAGAAACTTTCTTTCCCTTTTCTAAAACACTATATGATTCAAGTTTTTCTTTATCACTTGTGATATGTTTCGAACATCCGCTGTCGATGTACCATTAATTTTCCTGTCCTTTTGCATAAAAGGCTATCCCACATCTTTCTGGTTGTGGTTCATTTATTCTCCATTTTCTGGTACTTGAGGCTTGTTCCTTTGTCTGCCAAAACTTGCTCCTGCATTCAGAATCTTCGCGACCAAAGTTAATACAAATAGAACATTCAATTTCATTTTCAAGGGCCGAAAAGTTGTTATAGGTCCTTTTCATGATCCCGTCATACTTCTTTATTTTTGAGCTTCTCTAGTCATGATTGTTTTATAGGTAACACATTGAGCTGCTTTGTGGCCAAAGTTATGGCAAGAGAGACATTGGCCATTGAAGAAACTTCTGCGATTATCAAATCTACCTACCAAATGATTGTAGTTTCTATTGTCATATATTCTTGAGGCAAATTGAGAAGATTTAACCTGTGGCTAGTTGTAGCTTCTGTTCATCCTTAAGGTGGATTGCCCCTGATTTACCTGGTAGTCCTTGTTTATTCTTGATGTAATTCGTCCATGTTTTACCTAGTGATCTCCATTGGGCTTTTGCTCATCCTTTCTTGCTGCATTGAGATAACACTTTGAGGTGGATGCTTGAGATGCTTCTCCATTATACCCCAGACCTGTCTTGATTAGTGGAGAACGTTGTACATTGATAATCTCATCCAGAGTTTCAGATCCTTTAACAAATTTAAGATTAAGAGCCTTTGTTTTCTCAATTTCTTTTCTAAGGCCAACAATTTCACATTCTAACTTCTCAAGAAATTTTTCTTTTTCATCAAGTTGGAATTGCAGAGTATCAATGATCACATTCTTTTCTTCTAAACATGTTTTGAGTCTAGAAATCTCTTCATAAAAGCCATCCACATCTATAACATCCATGTAATCATCATCTTCAAAAGCCATTAAAAGTTTATAGTTATTACCTCGTTCATCTTCATCACTATTTGAAAGACCATCACTATCTTCATGAGTATAGTAACTTTTCTTAGTTACATTTTGTTTCTTGTTCCATCTAATAGGTTCCTTCCCTTTGTCAGTTTTATCCTTATGAGAACATTTGGCAGCACAATGACCGACTCTCCCACAAGCAAAACATTTGAAAGGTAAATTACCTCTGAATCTTCCAGTACCCCGTTGAAGGTTTTTGACAAAATTTGATTCTTCTTCCTCTTCTGACGCATGTCCTAACTCATAGTAGTCTCCTTTGCCTGAAGCCTTGAAAGCTGCTTCTCTCCTATCTGATGGTCCTCCCTTCCTCATTTCATAAGCAGTTAGAATCCCGTGTAGCTGTGACATGGTAAGGTTTCGTAGATTCTCCTTTTCTTCTATTGCAGAAACTTTAGATTCAAACCTAGGGGACAAAGATCTTAGAACCTTTTCAACCACAACAACCTCTTTTATTTCTTCACCCAAATTTTTCATACAATTAATGATCTCATCTACACGAAGGAAATAGTTAACCACACTTTCATCATTGTGCATTCTGAGATTTTCATACTGAATCCTGAGGGTTTGAAGTTTTGCTTGTTTTACCTGTTCATCTCCTTCATAGCTCAGAACAATCTTGTCCCATATTTCTTTTGCGGATTTATACTGCATTACCTTGACAAATTCTGATTGAGATAGGCATCCTAATAGAGTATTGACTGATTTTGCATTTGTTTCATATTTCTTCTTCTCAGCTGGATCTGTAGGAGTTGCTGAAGGAAAAGTGTACCCTGTATCTATGATATCCCAGACTTCTGTACCAAGTGATTGAAGATAGGCAGTAACTCTTACCTTCCAATATACAAAGTTTGTCCCATCAAAAATCGGTGGCCTGATAGATGCTTCTCTCTCGTAGTTGCTCATGATGATGGATCTTCCTCCAAGCGATCAAGCTTCTTCAGAAGGACCTGCTCTGATACCAATTGTTGGAAATAATACTGAGAGGGGGGGTGAATCAGTATTATCAAATTATTTTCAATATATCTTCCAGATTTATACTTTAAGTTATTCTTCAGATATTGATCATTAGTTTGTATGTCAGTACCATATAATAATGAGCAAGAATAGGAAAAATAGATAATCACACCAAAGAACACCGGATATAAGGTGGAAACCCAATCTGGGTGAAAACCACCTGCTGTAATATGTATCTATCTCCTTTCAATTAGAAACTTCTTTTACAATGATTTTGTACTGGTGCAGTTCTTTACCAGTACGCAGGCTGCAACCTGCAGAGAGCTACAACCCTCTCTCGTTTTCCAGTCTCTCCTAGAAGGGAGATACAACCCCCTACTTCTTTTCTTCCAAGGACCACTTTTCATAAATTTTCAAACTGGATCCATGAACATCAAATAATCATCAAGTACATGTGAATTACCCAATCAACTTTTTCAATCAACCAATAACTTCTCAAGATGCAGTAACCAAATCAGTAATACCAGTAATCTAAACCCAGAACTCTTCAGAAATAGATAAAGGACAGCCAACAAATGTTTCAAGAAAGGTCTGAAACTTCACCAATAGAAGCCTGCGAATATCTGCAGCTCTTCTGTGTCTAAACTGCGCAGATCCGCACCTGGTCCTTCTTCTGCTCTCCGTACCTTTGCACCTACTCCTTTTGCTGCTTTGCGTACCTCTACTCAGATCCGCACCTGCACTATCTGCCTGACAGTGTACCTCCGCACCTGGTCCTTATGCTCCCCCTGCGTACCTCTGCACTGTGCCTTCTTCTGAGCTGTGTACCTCACACCTGCGCCTTTTGCTGTGCTACGGACCCTCGCAACTGCGCTGTGGATCGCCTGCAGACCTCTGAATAGAGCCAAATTAACAGTCCTCCAATGTGCCACAGACAGTCAGATCCACAGATCTGATCATGCGCCTAAGAGATCACGACATGTCAATAGATTCACCTTAAAATTCACCTTGATTTAGATCTAGCTTTTAAAACCGATCACCCAAAATTTCATATCTTAAGATATTCAATTTCACTAGTGTCTAGCCAAGGGATCTCCTTGCCTTTTTATAGGCAAGCCCTTATTCACACCATGGGACAAAACCATCGAAAACCAATACAAGGGATCCAAACCGGGGTTCAATACTTTAGATCCTATACCATGGACCAAAACCATAGGATCATGATCGACGGGCTAAATACCAAGGGCCAAACATAAGAAACCCCACGTGTGCATGCTTCTCTGCATTGGAGTGAGTGAACTGGGGTCCGCACCTTCTGAACGAAACACCTGCGGATATGTCCGCACTTCTTGGTCGGCGTACCTGCAGGTCCGCAACTTCTCTTAGGATCACCTATGGGCATCTCATTTTCTATGATTTTGAGAACCTGAACATAGATCTGCAACTAGAGTGAGTTGCCATCAAGTACAACACCTATGCCATAGTGCCAAACCTGAACCATAATGCCAACAGGCAAGCACACAACACAAAATCATAGATAAAGTTTTGAAGAAATATATTGGCAAGGACTGACTCAGGGATGGTCAAAATGGATGCCAGATATTTTGCAGATGAATGGTTTGTTTGAACTGTTCTCTTGAACACATAACGACACTGCAGATGGTTTGGTGACAATTGACCTAATGCTAATACCTAGAAACCAACTGAAGACTTTCAATATGGTTTGATTAACTGTTAGGCAAAGGATTTTCCCAACCCAGGTGAACAAAAAGTGTTGTGTTCAAGAGTGGTTGATGGTTTTTTATAAAACAAAGTGTAACAAATAGGTTCATTTTTCTCTCTTTTCCCCCACCATTTCTGGCAAATACCTCTTTATTCTTGAAGAGGATAAAATTTTCTTGTTTATAAGATCATCCTTCGGATGATTCCAACTTAGTTTAAAATTCGAACCCTAAGAAGGAGTGGCTCGTTCCTGTTTGAAATTGAACAGATCCTTTACTGTTAAATTTTAACGAGTCCAGTATAGGAAAAACTCGGTGTTTTTCAATTTTAGGGAGTCAGAAGAAAAACTTAAGAAAACTCCATGGGGGTACCTTTTCATAAAATAATCCCTTAAGCCTAAAAAAGGATAAAATAATACAAAAGGGATGACTTTTCAATACTTTAACGAGCTGAAGAAGACAAGCGCTCGAAAATATTTTCATATTTAACGAGTCTAAAAAGGGTTTAAACAGGACTCTATTGACTGTATTTAGTCAATGTGTACCTTTTTCGTAAATAGTCCATTTCAGTCTGTAAAAGGGGTAAACTTATACTGAAGGGATGATTATTCATTTATTTTAACAAGTTTGAACAATCAATTGCTCGGCAATCTTTTCAATTTTCAAGAGTCTGAAAAGAGCTTAAAAAGCACTCCAATGCTTCGCTTTTTCGTAAATTTTTGAAAGAGTCCGAAAAAGTGATAAAAGTATGCTCTTCATTGAAAAATGATAATTTTTCCCGAAAAAATCCATCATTCTACATAAAATCTCAAAACATTACACATATCTGCTTAAGATAAATAAAAATGATTTTAAAAATTACCTTTTTAAAGTGAAAAATAAATAAATTAAAAATTAAGTTATTCGAAAAAAATTATAAAAAGGGGTTTTCGAACTTCATTTTTGCTATTTGAGTTCAGAGTGAAAAGTGAGAGCTTTTGGGTAAGAAAGTTCCTGTGAAAATTCTGGAAAATCCATCTGTCGGAATCGAAAACCGTCAGCTCCAGGTAATCCACGACCTCCTTATCTTTCATTTCATTTATTTACATTTTGATTTTAGGCTTTAGATTTAATTTTTAAGGGAAATATTGGTTTAGAAATTTGCTCGCGGGGGTTTGCAGGCGCAACATGCGGCCCCTGCAGAACCTGACTTTTTTCTACAAAGAAAAAAGTCGTGGGTCCTCAGCTGTTGCTTACAACCCTTGCGGACCTACGCACTGTCTGTAACTGGTGGGTGCGGACCCCGTGAAAATGAATTTTAAAATTAATTTTTCTCCATTTTTTCCCAAAAATATTTGAACTAGCTGGTTCTAATATGTCTTTTATGCATTGTAGGATATTCAAAATGCTTATTTGGCGAGAACGCGAGCACAAGGATGTATATTTTGCTGCACTAAATCATATGCCCACAATGCAGGCATTGAGAGCATGCGGATTGCTAAAGCTCTGGGGCATACAGGGTATGAGGTCCCAAGTATACCTCTTTAAATGGTTGGTAGATAGATGGAACACACAAGACCAGTGTTTCATGATTGGTGGCCACTGACTTGAAATCGAGCTGGAGGACATATATTTTTTGACTAGTTTGTCCAGGAGGGGTGAAAAATTATCTCTTTACGAGATTAGGCTAGGTGGCCAGTCTGTCGCTAGTCTCTGATTAGAGTTTTACGATGATCAAACGCAGGACAAATGGATTGATATTAAAACTATCAACCATCCTGAGCTTAAGGTCATTGCATTCACTGCTACCGGATTATGCGGGAGTGCAACATTGCATGTGGCTATAGGATCCCAGATACAGATGGCAGTAGACTGTTTTTGAGGCAGAATATTCAACTAGTGCGAGGCTGTGTTGGCAAATGTGAAAGGCCAACTAACCAGAGCAAAGAACGGACCATTGAAAAATTTTGGATATGGATTCATCGTGGTCAGTTTTGCTCTAGAGAGGATCCCCATGTTAGCCCTGCAGCACATTCCTGTTGATGTTGGTCTTCCTTGAGAGCCTAGGATAGTTCACTGGGTTGCCTTGATGGCCTGCCACCCTGAGGACAGTACAGAGGTTGTTTGATTTCCGCCTGAGTATTTTCATTGGTTGAACAATCAAATTTTTGCAATTTAGGATTGTCCATACACTGGGATGGATTATCGTGGTGACCTAGACATGATTCTCCTAGCAGGAGAACAATGGGATGATTCAGGTAAAATCATTTTCAACACTTTCTAAGTTCTATTTTTTTTTTTTTTTAAATTGTCCAAAACTGATAATCAAAAGTTTAAATGCATATGTGGGTCCACGACAACCAGCCGCTCTCTAGCCTTTCGAGAGGAGTGTAGAAATTTTGAATAATTTAACACATATTCAACAGAGATTATCCTGATCATGTACTATTGTGGAATACATACACAATACATAAGCTCCTCTACGTTGATCATCAATATAGTAGCATCAATAACAATAAAACATCAAGAGCATTCACACATTAACACAGTATGTATCCCGAGGAAAGCATCTCGCTAAAAACCCCAACTATCTGTATATTAATGATTGAGTCATGTAACATTACACAGCATAATACTTCTCACAAGTATCTCCACCTCTGTTACACACAATACAGCACAGATCTGATCTCCAAATCTCTTCCACTGCTTGCCTGCCTCCAGTGCTCAATACTTGCTCAAGCACTGATGAGAATGGCTCACCAAAGTCATTTTTCACCTGTAAAATAGTCACTCACTCTTTGTTGGACGTGAGCACAAGCTATAATGTGGGCAAATACGTGAGCAAACCCATTGGCATACTCAATCCCTTGATTGTGCAAGATCTGGTGCACAACTATAGTCACAACTGATAGCAATCTGATTCTCTACCACCTGTCCCTGTTGAACTGAACATGCACTGACATGCAACTGAGTTAACTGATGTATTCATTAGTTGTATTATGAGTTAATAACTTGTGAATTAATTAATAACTAATTCACCCAACTCATCTCTAGTCTATTTGCCAGTTAGACTAAATACAACCAGTTTAACAAAGCTAAACTGAACACAACTCCATCAACTCCACAATCAACTCCACCAAACTCAACTGATTGAGTTCTAACTGAAGTCATGCATGCAACAACTCAACTGACTCATAAGAAAAGCGTATTTCCTTCTGACAGCTGCATGTGCCACCTCTGTAGCTCAAACTGAAGTGCTCCAAGAGAATAAGATTAAGTTTATAGTCCAAATATTATTGTGAGATAATAATATTTGACTTTTCTATTTTTGACAGCCAGTCTAAAAATAGACTTTGATCACTCACACTTTCATCAAAAATAGAAGTCCATCTATTTTTTCCCAACTTGATCAATCATCCATAAACAGCAACCTGCAATCCATAGACATGATCCATATGTCTAAAAATAGACATAGTCTAAAAATAGACTTGCGCCAAAAATAGCCTGCAGGCCCACTTAGTGAAGGCAACTCTTTTCACTAAGCTCCATCATCTTGTTGCAATCTCAACAAGGAGACACCCAGCTGCAGCAGCACTAGCCCCACAGGACCAATCAGCAGAGATCCTGACCGATTTGAAGCATCATCTAGAGCGCTTGACACTAGATATTCCAAAGATGGATATAGATGATATTCCACTTAGGTTACAGAGATATGTGATTGGGGTCCTAGGACCTTTTAGGAGGTTCCTATGTAGAGTGGCCCGAGCAGTGGTTTCTTATCATGATCATCGCCATGGATAGGATGATCAATTTTGTAGACTCATGAGATTTTGACTTTTGTATTTATCATTTTTGCCGATCATAAGGTGTTTTTAAACCTATGATCGAAGACAATGTATATTTTGAAACACTACTTCTATGCTATGATATATCATTATTATCGGCTATCTCGTGTAACATGTTATCGAATGTTATTAAATTTACTGTTTAGATTATTGAAAATGTCTATTTATCATACTAGAAGCAACTGCATCTACTAATGTATTTAAATGTCTTGGAATATGTTGATATTCAATGTAGTCAAATTCACATTCCAAGAGACAAACTCTCAAAAATAACCTTAATAACACTGGATTTCTAATGGCATAAACCCTGTTAAGCTATAATACAATGAGTTCAGAATCCAACCTAACAATCAAACTCTGAATCCCAAATGAGATGGATTCAAATAATAACTCAATCACTGCACTATACTCTGAAATGTTATTCATTGTTTGACTGAGGCTTACCCCATGCATAGATACTAACTCATTAGAGGGTCAATAGATAACCCAAGCTGCAGAAGAAATGTTCGGTGTATTACAACAAGCACCATCAGTGAAACCAATGTATGTTTGAAGAGACGTCGACATCTGCAATATCAAGAGTAAAATCAAGATAAGCATGAATAATGATAAAAGCACTCTCTAAACCAGGCACACTTTTCTAATCTAAAACACACCAGCAATAAAGAAACTAATCTAACAAAAAATCTCCACACCAATTTTAAGCATAATATCTCTTCAGATAAAGTCGATTTCTGGGTTTACCCAAAGAGACACTGTCAAAATCTATTAATTCAGAAGCCTGTTTTGCCAACTTTTGCTTAACAATGTAAGGACCATGCCACATAGGTACAAATTTTCCAGCCCCTAGCTTATTGTTTCCTTGATCATATAGTAAGATTAGGTCTCCTTCCGAAAAATTTCGAGGTGTAACATTTATATCGTACTGAGCTTTCACTCGTTTCGCATGAGTCCGTTTGCTACTGTAGCAGCGCGTCGATTCTCATCTACCTGAGCTAAGTACAAAAAACGTTTCTCTTCTTCAGAAGTAGCTGGGAGTAATGCTATGGCTAATTTCAATGATGGAATTTCGCATTCAATAGGTAACACTGCTTCCAAACCATAGACCAGTTGAAAAGGAGTGAAACCAGTCAATGTTTTCACTGAGGTCCGATATGCCCAAAGTGCTGAAAATAGCATGGTATGCCAATTCAACTTATGAATACCAATCATTCGTCTGATCATAGTGACTAAAACTTTATTGATAGCTTCAACTAGGCCATTAGCCTATGGGTAATACAGAGTAGAACTATCGTGGCGTAGGCCAAGTTGATTTGTCAGTTCAGTCATCATGATTTTTCAAAAGTGACTTCCATGATCAGTAATAATAGCTTGAGGAACATTGAATCTAGCAATTATATGATTGAATACAAAAGTTGCAGCAGTTTTTCCATCTGCCGAAAATGTAGGTATCGCCTCGGCCCACTTAGTAAAATAATCTACCGCTAGGATAATATACGCATGCCCCTCGACTGAGTGAGGGTTACATGTAATAAAGTCAATACCCCACTTTGTGAAAGGACCGAAAGTAATTATAGGGTGAAGAGGAGCGGGTGGATTGCGCATCTTACGATCAAAGATTTGACAATTGTGGCATTTTCGGACTGCATAGATACAATCTTTGAATAAGGATGGCTAGAAATAACCAGCACACAATATCTTTTGGGCTGTGGCATACCCAGACATATGACCGCCACATGCTCCAGAGTGACAGTCATTCAGAACCTTTTCAGCTTCTTCATGAGTTAAACAACATCGGAAAACAGAATCCGCTCCACGATGATAAAGTGTATCACCAATAATATTGTATTGTTGGGATCAAAAACGTATTTTTCGTCGCTGAGATCATGAGATTTCAAGTCGAAAAGATTGGGTTTGGAGATAAACAATAATATCTCCATACCCTGGGTCAAGAGTATTGATAAGAAATAAGGATTCATCCGCAATGGGCTCTTCTACCACAATTTTTCTATCAGTACGCAGGAAATCACATATAGTTTGGCAAAAACCAAAGATTTCTTTGCCTTGGATTTTTCAAATTCCAAGTCAAATTCTTGCAGGATAACTATCCATTTGGAATACTTGCCCCCTAGCAATTGTTTGGTCAGGATATACATCATAGGGTTATAGTCATAAATTATCGTGGTTTTGAGTAATAAGATGTAGTGACGAAATCTTTGGACAGCTTGAACAGCTGCCAAGGCCAATTTCTCCACATGCGAATATTTAATCTCAGTTGGATGTAGAGTTCGACTAAGATAGTAAATCACATGTTCACTGTTGAATTCATCTTCCTAAACTAAAACCATCCCAATGGTGGAATGAGAAGCGGCGAGGTACAAAAAGTAATCCTGGCTGTAATTGGGAGGATGCAGTAACGGTGAATGGGTTAAAGCGTGCTTGAGTGCATTAAAAGATCGATCAGCAATTTCGACCCAAAATAATGGAATATTCTATTTTAACAACTTGGTAAAACCTTTCGTTATCTCGACGTAGTTAGGAATGAAACGACATAAAAAGTTTGCTTTCCCTTGCAAACTTTGGAGTTGGCAAAGAGTGGAAGGAGGAGGTAGATTGACAGTAGCTTCCACCTTCGAGGGGTCAACATGAATGCCTGCCTTTGATATGATAAATCCCAGTAAGCGAACCATTTCTACACAGAATACACATTCGTGTGGATTCAGCCAAATTCTATAATGCTTACATCTCATGAAGATAGCTCGTAAATGAATCAGACAATCAGTTCTACGTAATGAGTGGGCAGGTAAATCATCGAGATAAGGCTGCACAATGTGCTTGATGTCATGAAATGCATAAGACATAGCCTTTTGAAAAGTTGCTCTAGTGTTCTTCAATCCAAAAGGTAATTTGCAATAAGCAAATGTCCCCCATGGACAAATGAAAGTTGTTTTAGCTTGATCAGCAGGGAGTATGTTGATTTGATTATAACTGGAAAAACCATCCATAGAGGAAAACATTTCACTGCCAACACAATCATCAATAATTTGATCGATATAGGGCATTGGATAATTGTCTTTAGGACAAGCTCGATTAATATCCCTATAGTCGATACTACTCTTATAGTTACTTGTTTTTTGTTGACAAGAAGAATATTTGATACCTAATCGGTTAAAGGAATTGGATAAATGAAACCTGCGCGAAGTAATTTCTCAATTTCGGCTATGATAGCAGCAGATTTTCGCGGATGTATCTGACGTAAGTATTGTTGGACAGGTTTAGCGTCCGGGTATGTTTTAATTTCATGGACAATAGTTAACGGATCGATTCCTAGCATTTCTTCATATGACCAGGCAAACACGTCACAGAATTCTTGAAATAAGGATTTGTAAGTTTGGATTTCATTGTCCGTACAACAAGTACCTATATGAATGTTTTCAATAATTCCATGTTTAGCTAAAATTTCAATAGGAACCATTCGAGAAATATTTTTCCAAATTTAACTCAAAATCAGAATATTGCAATGGATTCTGTGGTTCTTTGACATATTCAGTCGTAAAAATAGAAGAAAAATCATTTTCAAAATGATCAAGATCAAGTAAAAATGAAGATTGGTGATGTAGATGTTCCCATGGTAAATCATCAACAAACAATAATTCATGAATCTGCTCATCAGTATGAATGAGATTAGGAAATGCTGTTGTAGCTGAGCTAGATATAGAAAGTGATTCCCCTTGGACCACATTCATTGGATCGGTATTGGTTGAATTTAACTCAGAAAATGACTATACAACCTGATATGCAATTTCAAAGGGACTCAGAGGCATCGCCCCACCAAATGAATCCACCTCAGAATCAGAAGGTATGATCCAAGGATCATCAAAAGTAAGAGTATTCGATGAAATCATATGAATAGTTGCAATAGAAGGCGATACGTTAGGAGGAGGGAAGGAAAAAGCTCCTAGTAAACTAGAATCTTTAATCAAACCTACGCCAACATCCTTGCAAGGGATAGTCATTTTACCAATGTGTTGAATACTATCTGTAGAGGCTAGGTTGGATGAGAAATAAGTCAGCTGGTCTATCGTAATGATCTTTCCATTATGAGGAAACTTGATAAGCCAAAAGACCGATGAAACAATAGCAGTCACAGCATAAGACCAACTAGGACCCAGGAGAAGGTTGTAATCTAGAGGGGCATCAAACACTTCCACATCTAGATTTATGGTTTTGCCTTTGACCCCTATAGGTAAATCCTACAAAATACCGAAAGGATGGAACCCCAAGTTGTCAGAATCCTTTAGAATTGTTGGAGATTGATTGAGTGTGGGAAAACCAAGCGATTTCCAACACTGGATCGACATAATACATGTAGAAGCCCCTTCATTAATCACAATCCTAAAGCAAGGTCTATTTTTGACTAACACCGGAATCTGGAAAGCCATTTGATGAGGCAGGCGGGGTGTACTATTCTCTAAATTGAAGATTATTAGGTTCGAATCCTGAATATCAACAGCTCCTATAACAGACAATAGTAGTTTACGCTGTGTTGGACATGATTGCAACACTTCCAAATCCGACATCGCTAAAGGGGAAATAGCTAAGTCTTCAACAATGTTATAATTCTAAGCAACTCTCGCATGTGGATTGAAAGCTGATTTCCAAAGTATACCTTGAGCAGGTGGTTTGATTACTAAGTCAGGGTTGGGTTTCTCGATCTGTAGTGGACCAGAACTAAGAGGAGGTGTGGTTGATGTTTTTGAATTAGAAGATTATGCTTCTTTACCACCAACAGGATTTTTACTACCATAATCTTATGATCACGTCACAATCCTGACATGAGACATCATCATAATGGGTTCTTCTGAGGCATTCGAGGAAGAACCAATCATCTTACTATCTTGAGTAGGAAAAGGATCCTTCAAGACAATAGGCATTTGAGAACCTTTAACAATTTTCGAAACCTCTGGTCAATGTGGGCAGTCTTTGGTAAAATGATCCTCGTCTCAAATGAAATAATGATAACGAGGTTTTCGTTTTTCGTTAGTAAATTCATTTTTATCTATTTTATCTTTTGAATTTTGTTTATTTTTCTTCTTCCCCTTCTTTTTACTACCGGATTTTGATTTGGCCATAGATGATTCTATGACATGGATGTCGGCAGAAATTTCAGTGGAAGATTCTCCTATCGGGGAATCAAGTAAAGTTATTATAGGATAAGAGTTCTTTGAAGATTTCTTCTTACTTCTAGTGCTAACTAAACCAATCATACATCAGTGACATGAGACCTTGAAGGAGCTGTAGTTATTTGACCGTATTTTGGAAGATCAGGGATTTTTTCATGTAAAGTACCTGACTGCGTATAGACGAGGTCAAGGTATTGGGTCTGAGCAATGAATTTCTCTTCAGTAACAACTCCTCCCTTAGCTACATCTTCAGTGATTATAGGTAAAATTGATTTAATGAACCATTCCGCTAAAATTTGATCTAGAATGAAAACTTTCACTAAATGCCTTCTACGTCGCCATTCATGAATATATGAATATAATCAGAAATATATGTGGACGTGGATTGTTTTAGTGAAGTTAACAGTTCTGTGCCATTGTCATATCTGACAGGAAATTGAAAATGAGTTAAGAAAGTAGTGCCTAATTGATTGAAATTATAAAAAGAGGCTCATGGTAACTTAGTGTACCATTTGGCGGCAAGACCAATAAGAGTTCGTTGAAAAAGACACAATCGAATTGAATCAACAATGATGGAATTAGATGCACACCAGAGGTGATAAGTCACAACATGATTTGATGGATCCTCGCTTGACTTACCCTCTAATTTCGGGATATCACTAGGCAACTTACTAGGCATTGGCGGCCAATACGGAAGATAGTAAATTGGATCGTTCGTAAGGTGCGACAAATCAGGTAAATCTAAAGTTGCAATAAATGGTAACTGAAGGTTAGGGTCGCGAAAAAATTGGGTAGCGTGACCAGTTCCAAGAGGAGGATATCCAGGATAACCTGGAATCGGATCTGCATTAGGAATGTTATAACCTCCCGGGAAACTAGGATTAACCGGACCAAACTATGGTTGTTGAGGATGTTGATAAGTATAGCCAGGATACTGTTGATACTGATAAACTGGGTTTTGCATAGTAGGAGCAAATTGATACTACCCCTGGTGCGGTTGATACGTAAATTGTGGTTGACTTGTAGCAATGGTAGCAATCATACTAGCTTGTCCCATAGGCATTTGGACCGAAGTCTGAATGTAGGTCCTCACTGAGGCACGGAGACTTGAGGAATTTGCACTGATGTAGGGGTAGTAGAAATCGGTGCTGCTGATACTCCAGAAATAGGTGCTGTAGGTTGAACAGAGGTTGTAGTAGTTGCAGCAGTTTGGGGTGGAGTACGAGGTGAGCTAGGCCCAGGCTACTGAACCGTACCAGATGCAGGGGTTTGAATAGTAGGTTGGACAGGTTGTTGGGTTGGACCAGAAACCAAAGGCTATCTAGGTTGATTAATTAACTGCATAATAGGTTGCAAATTCTGTTGAGTTTGAGACGAATCCCACACCATGTTCATTCTAGAGTATGGGCCCACAAAAGGTTGTGCATATGGAGGACCATAACCTGGTTGAATGTAGGGCTGATAATTAGGCAGTACATTTCCAGCTCCTTGAAAAAAGGGGTGACCAGAAGGTGGTTGGAAACCTTGAGTTGGGTATTGACCTTGGGGTTGATAACCCTGAGGCACATACTGAAACTGGGTTAACCTTGAGGTATGTATTGAAACTGGGGTTGACCTTGGGGTATGTACTGTCTTGAATATTGATAAACTTGAGGAAGCCCTTCAGGTGGTAACTGACTACCTTGGGGTTTTCCCCTAGGCGGTAACTAACTACCTTGGGGTTGCCCCCCAGGTGGTAACTGACTACCTTGAGGTTGAACCCCCGGTGGTAACTGACTACCTTGAGGTTGCCCCCCAGGCAGTAACTGACTACCTTGAGGTTGAGGATTTGGAATACTACCAAACATCATAAGGATTTGTTCTGCGTTCAATGCTTGAGTTTGATTGCTTCTAGATGGTAACACTTGTTCAATCGGTCGAGGAGATGCTCCTAAAAAAGTACCAGAGAGTGACTCGTACCTTGAAGGAATAGAAGGACCGCCAGATAAAAATGTTTCCAGTGTTTGGGAAAACATGGATGACTGTCTTGACATAATCAATGAAGGATAATAACCTCTTCGCATAGGATGAAAATGAATTCGAGGTGGTGGAAAACTAAGACCCAGGTTTTCTAAAAAATTTGTCAATGAAACATACCAAGCATCACTCCTAAAAGGACTGTAGAATATTGATTCATGTTCCCTAAGATTTAAAATCTGTTGGTTTTCGGGAAGAGTTACGTCTTTGTTAGGCCCCTATACTACTAGGGTAACCCCTTATTACTATTAGTACAACCCCCTTATTATATTGATGTACCCATGTAGTGCCCATATTATTACTCTTGTGTCGCATAGAAGCCCACTATTGTTATTGTTGTGCCCTTACATTAGTATTGTTATGTCGGCTCTGATTATATTATGACCCCTTAGACTCCTGTATATAGAAAGGAGGTATTTTCATTTGTATCATTCAAGAATTGTTCATTTATGTAATTTAAAGGAGGTTGCCCCCTCAAAGAGGCTGAATTCTAAGGCGTTGATCTATCTTTTCTATCTTTTTGTGAGCTGGTTTCATAACATTCGGTATCAGAGCTTTCAGATTCTAGGGTTTCGCTGCTCCAAATAGGTCATCATGGAATTTTCACTATAACCTTTTTTCTGCGACATGTCAAAAGAGAAAAAAAAAACCCATTTCAGAAGATATCGCAGTGAACCTCAGTTCCAAATTTCAGAGATTTTCGCACTATATTTGCGAAGATATGATCTGAGGGAGCTGGTATTTTTGCAGACTCCTGAATTACATTCCAAATAGGTGACCTGGGGAAAATCATCATAACTTTCTCTCTAAGTATTAGATTGAAATTTCGTAAGAAGGTATAGAAAGAGGACAGACTGTAGTTTCTTTTATATACTTTTCAAAGCCAAAGGTCAAAATAGTGACATGTGGAATGTCGTACAAGTTCGCTCTACCGAACTAGTCTATAATCAGGTCACTGTGGGAGATTTCGCATAACTCTTCCTTGGAGAATCCAATTTGGATTAGACTGTTGGCATTGGAAAGAGGACATAGAGGACTACTATAGGTCGCAATTTTAGAATTATAAGAATCAAAATTACAGAGTTATAGTCATTTCAAGATCAAGCTCCTAAAATGAAGAAAAGGCGATATGAGGAAGTTTGATGGCAAGGATCTGGTAAATTGGATACTTCATATGGAGCAATATTTTGATCTACATGGTGTACCATTATTACAAAAGGTATGTATTGCATCTTCATATTCAGAACCGGATAAATTTTTATGGTATAAAGGGCTTTGTTCTCATAAACAACTTGTTACGTGGTCAATTCTCATAGAGGAAATGATAGCACATTATGAGGATACAAAGAGCAACACCTTCTTTAGAGCAACACCACAACAATTGGAAAGAGTAAAAGGGCTTTGTGACATAGTGGAAAGTAAAATTATGGCAAGAAGGAAGTCTACCCCTCACAACTATAAAGATGGAAGTGTTGTTTCTCCTAGCCTTCCACAACCTACAAGGGTTACACCACAATAATTGGAAGAAAAAAGAGAAAAAGAGCTCTGTTACAATTGTGATAGAGAATGCACTAAAGGTCATAAGTGTGCTGAGAAGAAATTATTTTACATAGAGTGTGAAGAGGAGGAAGAAAAGGATCAAGAAACATCAAAAGAAGAGGATATACTCCAAGACCTAACCCCAGAGAAAGAAGAAATGAATCAGACCATATCTTGTAAAGCATTGGCAAGAATTACCACTCCTCAAACTCTCAAGATAGAAGGACATATCAAGAAGAAAAAGGTGCAAGAAGTGAAAGATCACATCGAGAAAGAAGAAATGAATCCAACCATATCTTATAATTCATTTGTTAGAATTACCACTCCTCAAAATATCAAGATAGAAGGACATATCAAGAAGAAAAATGTTCAAGAAGTGAAAGATCACATCGAGCATCAAGAAATGAATCTGACCATATCTTGTAAAGGATTGGAAAAAATTACCACTCCTCAAACTCTAAAGATAGAAGGACATATCAAGAAGAAAAAGGTTCAAGCAATGAATGATCACATCGAGCATCAAAAACAAGTTCTCCAACTTTTAAAGGATAATGCCACTTTGGTGCAAAATCGAATGAAACAATAGGTAGATAAACATCGTAGTGAAAAATGTTTTGATGTAGGTGATTGGGTATTTTTACTGCTACATCTCAAGCAAGCTATATATGAGAAGGAAATGTTGGCAATACTACATGCACTTAAGAAATGGTGACCTTACTGAATGGGAAGACACTTCAAGATAAAAATGGATCATGATAGTCTTAAATACTTTTTAGAACAACTATTATCTTTAGAAGAACAGGAAAAATGTGTCACAAATATGATGGGTTATGACTTTGACATCATCTATAGAAAATGGAAGCAAAATTTTGTTGCAGATGCACTCTCAAGAAAGGATGATGATGTGGAAGCATTGTTTTGTGCTATTTCTATTATCCAACTAGATTGGATAAACGAAGCAAGGGATGAACGGAAGAAGGATGAAGAAGTATGGCCACTTATTCAAAAGTTACAAAAGATCCCAATTCAAACAATATTGCCAGAAATTGAAGAGGAAGGAGAGATCATATTGAAACCTGGAGCAGTCATAGAAACAAGAACCTGATAGCTACGAAATTGATCAATTTCAAAGTATCTCATCAAGTGGAAGAACTTACCCGCTGAAGATTCCACATGGGAGGACAAGAATTTTATACAGAAGCATCAACAACTACTCAAGCGTTGAGGACAACACTTTTTGAAGGAGAGGGGCATGTTAAGCCGCTATACTACTAGGGTAACCCCTTATTGTTATTAGTACAACCCCCTTATTATATTTATGTACCCATGTAGTGCCCATATTGTGACTCTTGTGCCACATAGAAGCCCACTATTGTTATTATTATGCCCTAACATTATTATTGTTATGTTGGCTCTGATTATGTTATGACCCCTTAGACTCCTATATATAAAAAGGCGGTCTTTTCATTTGTATCATTCAAGAATTGTTCATTTATGTAATGTAAAGGAGGTTGCCACCTTGAAGAGGCTGAATTCTAAGGCGTTGATCTATCTTTTCTGTCTTTTTGTGAGCTTGTTTCATAACAGTCTTCTTCTAAATTAACAAATTCTTCAATAGAAATGAGGCCAGAAGGAAGATTTTGAGTAATGATATTGCTTACCCTATGTGAACCAGGATTACTAGAAGTTGGAGAAGCAAATCCTGAAGATGGAGCAACAACAGGTTCAGTGTCAGGCTCAAAAATTTTAGGTTCTTTAGCTAATTCACTGGAAGGAGAAATACTACCAGTAACTTCGGAAAATGAAATGGGCTCTTGAATGGACTCAGTTGTTTGTATTTGATAATAAGGCTGAACAATTAAAGATGACTCTTCGGCTTCTGGTGATCCAACTCTACTGTCACTAGGTGATACAAGAGCTCGTAGCCCTTCAAGCTGGCTTGGTGAATACTCAGGAGGTTTCCCCTGAAGTCTATGAGATTGTCTCGGTAATTCAACCATGATTAAATATTAATTTATCACATGAAAAAGAAGAAAATTTCAATAAAACCACCTAAAGTCTCTAATGAAATAAACAATTGAATCACACACCTAAAAAATGTAAAAGTTCAAACCACACACAAATAGTAACTTCTCGTACTAAAAACACTAGTTGGTGATGAAATCCAACTTAGTAGAAGTTTAATACAGAAAGGGTGGTTGGAACAGTTACCCCAACAACCAGCTTAATGAAACAGACTGGCACAAGTTTCTTCACAAAACCATCTCGAGTGAACAGAACCCCCCGTAGAGTCTAAGTGATTCTAGTCGATGTCTGCTCTAGATACAGTGAGACTCGTCCTTCACCATCACCTTAGGAAATAATCTTAAGTTTATGGACACTAAGGTTACCGACAACACAAATACAACTGGGGAAACAGTCTACGATCCAATGTACGTGCAAGGGCAGAGTAACAAAGCTCAATCCCCTTGAAGGCTTCTCAACATGATCAATCCAAGGTTTACCAACAAGTGACCCCAGGCTCCTCGACAATGGTTAATCCGAGGTTTACCATTTATAATACACGTAAATCTTCTATCTTTCCCAATGAAACAGACTTGATTGTCTCAAAGGTTCGGACATGATCTCGTGATTGACTCCTTTAAGAGAAGCTTCCCAGAATGTATCAATTACAAATAGATTTATTTCCTACTGCAAGATATATCTACTTGTTTGTTTTAACTATCTTGGAGAGTTAATTACTCCCTACTCCAAGACACTAGCCTAAGCTATATTGGTAATAAGAGCCCTAGAAATAAAAATGATTACTAGATCAATTTTAATTAAGCACTGCTTTTATGGGTTGTTCCTTAAGTCAATAGGTATGGAAATGAAACTTTGATGGTGTGAGGACTCAACTCCAAATGCTAAAAGATGCACCTAAAATGATAAAGAATTTGTTTTTCTTTCAATGAAATCCTAGCTAAAATAAAGAGTTTGAGAATGCAATTCTTTAAGAAACAAATCTTTCTTTCAACATGGGAATGAAAAGAAAATCTTTTTGTCTTTTTCAATAAGAACTCATAATGAGACTAATAATGAATGCTCACAATAAATCCCTTTCTTTTTTCAAAACTCAAAACTACAAGAAAAACAATTTTCCTTTCAAAAGAGATCTATAGGTTCTAGAAAAGCACTCAAAACTACAAAAAATAATTTTGAGATCTAAAAACTTTAAAATCTGAATAAATGAAAGCTTCAATTCTTTTTGAGGATGTTTTACTTAGTTGTTCATTAAACTAAGGATTCATTTGTTCAGAATAACAAACCGATAGAAAAGCATCCAGATATGATTGCTTTTGTAAAAATGAAATTCAAAACTTATAACAAAGTTTGTTCAAAGATTTGCAATGAGAAAACTGAATCTATTTCTCACAAAGGATAGATTTCACAAGCAAGTCAGACTCATCAAGAAGACAAAAAGACACTAGGGTAATCTAAGGTATCTCAAGGTTCTGATCTTTGAGTCATTACAGATACCAAGCGAAAACCACTCCAGGCATGCAAACTTCTAGAAAATCATCTAAAAAAAAGAATACTATCGGAACACACTCACAACAGGTTTTTGACAGGAAAAACACAAATATGGGTAGGCCCTAAAGCTTCTAAATCAAACCTAAACCTAACTGGAAAAAGGTATTTTAGGTTTTTCAAAAAAATTTACAGGGTCCGCAGGCTCTAGAAGTAACAGGTGCGGCCCCACTTTGCTTACTAAATGAAAAGTGCGGAGATGCCCACACTGTCTGTAAAGAGAAAGTGCAGTCCCCTTAAAACTTCAGAAAAAATGAAAATACTTCTAGATTCTAAAAGCTACCCAAGCCAGTATACATCAATCAAAAACTAGAAATGAAAACACTTTTCTCAAGTCAAAACAAAGGAAAACCAAAAACCAAATCCATTTCCTAGTGGAGTCGCCAATTTTTTGGCCCGATAAATCGATCTTGCAGACAAGACTGATATCCCTAGTATCACAAGATAGTCTAGCAACAAACAGACAAACAAATCTATCTTTCTCTAGACATATGAAATTTACAAATAAAGACTATAGAGGTGTTAAGATCCTACCTTAGATCCAATGCTTGTTCGTTGTAGTTATCCTTCAATCGTCCAAAAGAGTTATCTTTAAAGATCTGCAATCACAAACAAGAAAACATCAAATAGCACCTGCATAGCAAATATCATAAATCATGTTTATTATGGTGATCAAGGAATCCATAAAGTAACCATTAATGAATAGATTATTGAGAAAAACAAACTTATTTGTATTAACTTTGAAGTAGAATAACCTTACAACCTTTTCAACCTTGATTTTGAACAAGCTCTTCCTGGGGTCTGAAACAGGAATTTCCTTTACTTTGAAAAGCCTTGCATTCTTCCAAATGAGATCTTAGAGGTATGTAATCTCTCCTCATAAAATATCAACTAAAGAAGACTAAGTTCCAACAACATTTCACCTCAAAAATATTCAGCTTCTAACCTCCCAAGTAACCAGCCCAATGCTTCATTTTATAGTGCAGAGGAGGAGGTTACAAGTCCATCTATGAAGGGATAGAATCCTCCTTCAAAGGGATAAGCTCCTCACATCAAGGGGTTAGCTCCTTAAGGTATGGGATGCATGAACCTAAAGACAGCGAACTTTCCATCTCAAGATTCCTTCCAGAAGCTTCTAGAAATGACTAAAAGTGAGTTTTTTAGAATGTACTCACACCTTTTTAACTTTTACAGGGGTCCGCACCCATAACACAAGGAAAAATCAGTCAGGTGCGCAGGGGACATGACCATTAGGTGCGATACCGCAGGCAATGCAAAGAGAAAGTGCGGAACCAGAGTTTTAAAGACTTTAAGGGCTTTTCTCTTACTTTCAAGGCCTGATATGAAGAACTGAGGCTTTATACTTGCAAAGGAGGAAAGTATGAGTGGTAATGGACTCACACAGATAGCAAAATATCAAGGTGACAATTTTTAATGCAACATTATGCTGGATACATCGATGATTACTTAAGTTTCATATTGATAAATATTGTTGGTTGGCCAAGAGAATAGTGTTATTGCAGGTCTCATGAAGACATAGCTATATGAAGACATGGATATTCAGAGACATTGCTTACTTAGTCACATAATGATGGTGACTTCTTACTTTATGATGATAGGTTTAATACTCACAAATGTTGATTATCATGGTTGATGCTTATCAGATGTGGGATGTTCCCTAGTGATGATACATGGTTGAAATATTGAGGGTTCATGTGGAAAGATCATGCAATTCTTGATGATGATGTTTTGGTCATAGATGATGACTATGGTGTTTTCACATACATATGATATGATATGAATGATTCTGTTTTACTGCCTGGAGATATGACATACGCTTAACTGATTCATGGAAGGTTATGATAATGCTCTTTCTACTTAGGAAACATAGCAATTTGATCTTTATGAGATTAAGAGGATGATTTGATATCTATATGCGGCATACTTCTTCACACGTTGATGATATTTACCTTGTCAGATCTTGGGAATTGATGATGGATACATACAGGTAGATGGTTTGGATGTTTCTGACAGATGCATATGGTGCAGGTCATATATGGTGTATGATAGTTGATGATGACTATCAAGGTCTTGTTTAGATCCTTAGTCTTTGTTATAAATGTCATGTACATCATTCGATGTAAAGGTCGTATAAAGACCCGTAATATGTCTTCGTCTGTCATATTCTTTTAATGAGTCATTTTTGGTCATCTAATGTAACTTGTAACCCCACTATGAATGCAAAGGAAGAAGTAATAATTAATATATTTCAGTCATGTATAAACAATTGGTATATCCCCACTTTGTTGGGTAGATGAGTCAAATTTGGTATATCCCCACTTGGTTGGGAGATTGATGTATGTATAAGTCATTGGTGATAGGAAGGTCATATTCACATAGTTGAGTTGTAGAGTCATGTTATTCCCTTGAAAATATTTTTTGCAGACTCTGCATGTGGTCAGGGGGAGCATGGACGGTATAGTGCATCTCAGCATGTACAAACGGGGAGCTTAATCAAAGAATTTTGCATGTGCCTAGGGGGAGCATGATCAATGTTCATATTCAGCTGTTTATATATCAAAGTCTTCATTTTGGTCAACCCTTTACCCTTGATATTAAAGGGGGAGAGTATCTTGGTCCACCCTTTACCCTTGATGTCAAAGGGCGAGAGTATTTTGGTGTTTCTTGTTATCTCTAATAGTTTCTACAGCTTGTAGTAATCAACACCAACATGGTTGCCATAAAGTCCAAAGGGGGATATTGTTAGCATTATGATACATGTGTCGTACTTGATGGCAACCCACTTGTAGCAGAACAACTCACTTGTATATGGTAACTAGATGAATTTATAGGAGAGATATCATATGTGATAGAATGCATGGAAATTGTGTTTACAAATGTGACAAAATTAAAGGAAGTTCAAAGGAATCAGTTCAGAAGTAATGAACAACGGAAATTCGCATTATAACAAGTCTATTAAGTGGGAACAAAGTAATGGTACATAATAATAGGATGAAGGAACAAAGGACTACATATCAGAATCAGGAAGTTGAAGAAAAATGAAATTTTCGGGTATGTTAAGTTGTATATGCGGGTTCACTGTACAAAAAGAGCGTGTACACACGGGTTCACTGTATAAAAAGAGCGTATACGTATGCACACACTTTCATAGAAGAAAAAATGTTTATGGGATGAAAAATTAAGGAAATTAAGGTGAAATAATACCAAGGGTCAATACCATGGTATTAGCCCACAATATTGAGTGGAGTAACGGTTATTTGATCTTGTCTAAGAATACCACAGGTTCTAAGTGTTGTTTTGATCCGAGGTATTGAGAAAGGCTAAAATTATATAAGGAGGAAAAGGTCAAAGGGTTAAGTAGCGAAGTAATTAATATCTTATGAAGTGTTACATCAAAAGAAAATATGCATGTTATGGGTTTTTGCTGCTTTGCTTGATATGAACTAAGTATGCACCTGAGTATTTGATGATGGATGAGATCTAATGATGGATCAGGATCATAATGACTTATCATTATGTGATCTGATAATGGATATGCTAGATTTGATTGCTAACACACATTTTATCCTTTATATATGATGTTCTGGGTATGTCTAAAGTCTAGAATTGCAGCGAAGTTATAAGTATTTGCATATCTATACTCTGGTTCACTTTGGTGAAGGTGTGTATACATGTTGGTTTGTCTCTTCCAAGTAGCGTATGTAAAACAAAATCTTGATGTCTATGGATGAGCGATCTATCATACCAGTGTTGTTGTTTCACTGTTGTTTTTCAATGTTGTCTTCTTAGATCTGAAAGTATAACTGAATGTATAAGGAAATTGAGTCTAATTGATTGATTGATTGAGAAAGAAGGGTGATCCTTGTTGCTATTTGTTTAGAACTCTATAATATGATAATAGGTCTTTAGAATGTCACTAATTGATACAGTTTGTGGTTCAGAGGTTTTATGATTCGATGTCTTTAGAGGTATACGCAGGTTCGATAAAGGAAGTAGCGTATACACACAGGTTGGCTTCATTAAAGGAGCGTATACATTCTGACACATGACTTGTGAGGTTACAGTTGGTTCTGGTTGTTGATGCAATGTTCTGGGTTCATATCTATGTACTAGTTACAGTCATCTGTCTGTTCCAGTTGTTTGGTTGAATTTGATTAAGTTTGAATGAATGGTTGATTTAGCTGTGTCAGAGGTTTTGTGGTTGTTTGATTCCATATGTCATAGGTTTCAGACGTGATTATTTGATTCAGTATGTTAGAGGTTTCAGTGATTGTATGATTGAGTATGTTAGAGATTTCAATGATTGATTGATTTGGTTATGGTTGATTCAGAGATTGATGATTGGTTTCAGTTATGTCAGAGATTGATGATTGAGTTTCAATAATTGGCTTTGATGGTTGTACTATAGTGGTGATTGATTTTGAGCTTCAATGTTACTAATGGGTCTAGTATGAAAATTTGATGAAACATGGCCTTCATATTGCAGTATTGTGTACCAAGAGTATCTAGTGTGAAAATTTATGAAACGTGGTCCATGGAGGATACTAAGGGTTGGAGCCTTCAGTGAGGAAGTTGAAGCTTCCTGCCAGTAGTGGCTAGTGATTTGATCACGGGGTTGGAGCTCCCTTCCAGTATCAGTTGGAGAACGATTGAAGGTTGTAGCCTTCTGTAGGTCGGAGCCTACGTACTAGTAAACATATCGGCTAGTACAAGAACTAGGGGGTTGTAGCTCCCTTCCAGTAGAGGCAAGAGAACAAGGGAAGATTGTAGCCTTCTACAGGTGTGTTCCTGCGTATTAGCCTGAGTCTGCACTACTACAAGATTGTAAACAAATTTTCTTATTATTAAAAGAAGACAGAGACGACAACAACAGGTGGTCTTCACTGACATTGGGTTTCCACCTTAAATCTTCGTGTTCATGTGTGTTGCTTATGTGTGATGGTTTATTCTATTATTACTGCACATGGTTACTATTTAATGTTTAATAAAGTATTTATGAATTGATTAGAGATCAACATATGATAAATTAATTGCATGATAAATTTACTGGATATACGTTGGTTACCTTAAGAACAGTTGCGTGCACACGCGATTTCCCTTGATTGAAGTAGTGTATATAAATCTGATTATGGAAATGAAAAAGTTATTGATTTGTAAATATTGATTCACCCCCCTCTTAGTATTATTTCCAACAGGTCAGGCCTAAATAGTCACTGATAATAGCCAAATAGGTCTAAAAGTGAAACCTAGAGGTAAAAATGAAGGCTGAGCCCAAAGAATCCAAAAAAGGCTTCAGAGGAAAAGTGAAGGACTAAAAGCAAGGGAAAACTTTGGACAAAAAGGATCAGACCAGACACATATAGCCACTAATTAATTAAAAAATACCATAAATCACACAAACCTCTAATTACATCATGAAATAATAAGAGGGCCTAACCTCAATCAAATATGAAAAACCTGCCTTAATGACAAGTGACTGATCTAAGGGAATCTGATAAACAATAGTAGATCTGGACCAAAATCTATAGATGAACAGGGGGCCAAGACTGAGCAGGAACAGGGGTGAAGAAACTCAAAATAAATTAAGGCTTTTTTTAAGGCTAAAATCCCATTCACTGGCAAAAAACTATATGAAAGAGGCCACGGATGCTCTCAGCACATCAACAAGATAGCATCAGGGACACTAGAAGCATGGATGACTCTCTGTGAAAGTGACCAGGGAAAAAAAATCGATTAGAAAACTTCAATCACCCACAAAATCCTCATACAATGTTCATTTTCAGAGATTGGTTTTTCGTTTCTCGATGAAATTCCAAGAGAAATCCATATTTGTGGTTAATTTAATCAAATTATGTACATAAAATTCTAGAATTCGATTTTAACTCCCAGATTTGTTCTTCTCTCATACAAAAAATTAAAATAAAACTCCATATATAAGATCAACTCAAATTTGAAGAAATTAAAATCAATGGAGATTAAAATGAATCTAAAAAACAATAGATAACTCAATGGGAACAAGAGAAAACCAAAAAACATAAATAAAAAGAGATCTCAAACAAAGAGGGAAAACTAAAAAATGCTCTCATTGAAAGAACCAATTCTATTGATTTTAATTATGTAAGAAGCTATTGCTCCATGATCTCATGCCTGATTGAGATCACCATACAAAAAAAAGAGAATGGATAATACAATCTAATAACAATCCCCAATCTAGATGGCCATGCATGTAGTTTTGATGCAATTTCTTATGCTACAAAGTGTGAGTAAGTACCTTGCCTCCTCGTAGGTTGGTGAAGAGTTTTGGGCCTGACGTAGAATCCTTGCACTCCAATCAAGAGATCTATTTCATCCACTCTCGATTCAAATCCTACACACAGACACAACCAAACAAAGACGACAAGTGATCTTCTACAAAAGATCGTCAGCTCAAAATATCTAGAAATCGCACATATAAATTACTATAAAACTGACATAAGGGGAAGGAACATAATTTTTTACTAACCATTTGAATGAAAGTACATCAAATGTATACCATCTAGCAAAGGAAATTCTCTCCTCCAACATGTAGTATGGTCTCGTCTCCCAATATAGCAGATCTCTCGCGCTATAGTTTGGATACTCTCCCCTTTTCCCCCTTTCCTCTTGGTGAGATTATATAGGCTCATTCTATCCTCCAAGAGAATGTATCTACACACCTAGGGGCTTGAGAAGTTAGGAAACTTCCATAATAATGGACTCCTAGTCAACTCATACACAAGTGGGTCAAGTTTATCTCCTTGGGAATGACAAACTCTAGAAACCTTTTTCACAATTATGAGATTTTTCTCAATTATCTCAATTATGAAATAAATATTATCTCATAATTATAATATTTTGGTGAAACAATTGTTAACACCCAGGTTGTTCCCTATGACTCCCAAGGGAATACGGCCAGGGTAACCACTAACCAATCTTTGGATTACAGCTTCTAGCCAAGCTGTGATCAGAGAGGGCTCTCTCTTAATGATTGTTTCTATTCTATTGGTTTTTAGGCTAGCTGTGAAATTCAACTTTGGTTTAATTGTTTGGTTGGAAAAGGTTCAGTCTAAACTTGTATGCTCTTACCAAATCTTATATAACATTGGGCAATGGAGTCAGTGGTCCTTTGGTTTGGTGTGCTGTGTTGATACAGTAATGAAACTGCAGAGCAGGATAATTGTCTGGGAAACAATGCTTTGGAATTGAGTTTGGGTGTGATATGGTCAGGATAAGAAAGGCAATTAAGAATCTTTCTGTAATCTGATATGAAAGAAAGCAATTGTTACCTGGAAGCATTGAAGAATTTCTAGATAACTTTCACAATATGGAATTAAATATAACATGAGCATTTAAGAATTCATGTCTGTTTTAATCCTGAAGAAAACATTTGCAGCAATATAAGATTGAGCACAGGGTGTGAAGAAACATATCCTGAACTATTCTTTTTCTTTATCGCTAGATATGATGAAAACGTGAAAATGAAATAATACAGGGAAACAGAACAGAGTTTAAAGAAAACATATCATTCCACCTGACAACACAGGGGTTCTGCAACAACACTTAGATTATCAACAAGACACCAGAGTTCCAGGAAATCACTGAGCTGGAATTGCTCTTTGTATTAAACTTTTTTGAAAGTACAGAGTATACATGCCTCAGAGTAAAATTTACCAACCCCTTATGCATTACTAAGGGGGGGTATATATACAAATTTACATTAGAAAATATTTGAATGAAGAGTAAATGCTCCATAAATGTCCTACCAACTGCTGGAGTGCAGCAGCTGAAAAGAGTAAATGTTGTAATAACTTTTAGTCCCTTAGCTGTCAAAAATGGTCAGAGACTGTTGACTTGGTGGCAATTGGAGTCGGTTGGCAACGCGCTGTTCAAAACTTGGCTAGCCGTCATTGTCTATGTAATGAGTCACTTTTTGGCCGCTCTTTAAACGCTAACCTTTTTGCTGTCTGTCTTCTGGTGACCTGGAGCTGTCAGTGGCCGAATGACTTGAAGCTATCGTGGCAAAATTTGGAGCATGGCCTACCACCAGTCCTCCTTAGGCATTTGATGTCTCCGAATTTTTATTAGAGTCTCATCGGCCTCTGTATACCGCCAAAAGTTAGGAGGAGTTTCAAACAAATGATTTGCCTCACTTTCAATGAAGAATAGGCCTTCAAGTTTAGTGTACAAGCTCTGTCCTGTTGGAGGCCCTGTTTCCTCAGGAGTACTGCCAGATGCAGTGATTTGATTTTCAATGTAAGTAGCCATTCTGTTGGTGAATTGATCTCTGGTAATCAATTTCCCTGTGCTGTTCAGCAGGCCAGGCAATCCCCTTGCTTGCAGCATTCCCATTTTGAGTTTATACTCCTCCACCTCAGCCTGTATTTCATAGCATTTTCTTTCTACAGTCTGTACATAACTTCTGAGAGTTAGCACCTTTTTAGTTGTGAGGATGGCCTCTGTTCTATTGACGATGCCAATGGCTACCAGCTCCTCTTTGTCTTTCCTGTTCAAAAAATCTATCAGTTGGTTTGCCTGCTCAGGTCTGTTTCCCAGCACTGTTTTGGCCCTCTGGATTTCTGTCTGTGCTTGGCCAATTAAATCCATGTACTCATGGATTGTTTTGATGGATTTCCATTGCTTGGTGATAGCTTGGGTAATCTTACCCCACAAAATTCTTTTTATGTCGGCCATGGTACTTTCCAGATTGAGCTCCTTTTCCAGGGCCTTTATTTTATCCTTCAGGGCCTTAATTTCTCTGCCCTGCTCTGCTACTGTTACCTTTGATTTATCATATTTGGCATCTATCTCTGCCAATTTTTCTTTTGCTTTCTTTATTTCATCCGCCTGGAGCTCCATTGCCTTGACAGCCTTGGTCAATTCTTCTACGCTCGGGTGTGCATCTGGAGCTGCTGTTGTTCCTGCTGCTTCTGTTGTGGGGGCCACTGTTGCCCCTGAAGTTGTTGCTATTGTTGAAGCTGTTGGAGGAGCCTGGAGTGTAGATTCTCCCTGTTTGTCTTGTAGCGTTCCTTCCAGCTCTTTCTCCAATTCTTTGATCCTCTGATCTTGCTGTAGAAGGAGGTCAAGTTGTTCATTAAGCTGTTTTTCTTTTTGTAGTTCTGCTGTCTGAGGGTGTTCTGTAGGTAACAGCCCCAACCTCTTCTTCATTGCATTCAGATCATCATCTTTCTTCTTTATGAGGGCCTTTACACCTATTGGATCACTAGGATCATGCCCTAGATCAATAATAATCTCCTCCAGAGACTTTATTCTATTGTCCTTGGCCTTAGAGGACATCCTCTCAAAATCTAGCTGAGTGTTTGTGTTCTTCAAGGAATCTTTCAGCTCATGGGCCAGTGTGGCCTTCTCTACCAATGTGGCATAAACCATCTCCCCAGTCTGCTTGTGGAGTTCAATCTGGTCCATAGGATGTATGTCTTTAGCTAGGACCTCCACCCTTGTTTTGATGAAATCTGCAGTTGTCATTGGCTGTGGCCCCTTGGGTTTGAAATGGATGAATATCATTTTTTCTTCCTTGAAGTCATAGACCGACATCAATCTTTCCTGCTGGGCTGGTGTAGCATCTATGAACTGTTTGTAAACCTCAGCCCTTAATAACTCATTTGCTGCCTTGATCTGTTTAAAAGAAGCCTTAGTGCCTTTAGGCTTCTGGCTTTGCTGAGATGAGGATGACACCTCCAAACCAAGCTGTAAAGTCTGCTCCTGCTGAAAGGAGCTTGTCCCTGTATGTTGGCTTCCCTCCCTGTCCTTTCCTGTGCTGTTTAAGACATCTTCAGTAATGTCTTCCACCTCAGGGGAATCTGCCCTTTGTCTTTTGGCCTCTGGCTGATGGGAAGGTCCACTAATAGGAGTGGACTCTTCTCTTTCTCTTTTAGAACCCCTCTCCTCATGGGCTGGGGTTTGCAAAATAGGTGCTGTAGGAGTCTCAGTTTGTGGAGGAGGAGTTTGATCTTTCTGCTGCTCTGTTTGTTCCTCCCTCTGCAGCTCATTTTGCTGCTTAGTTTGCTGTTCAGTTGAGGGGGCTGCCTTCTCTTTCAGTGTTTCATGTTCTGCATCCATTATGCCTTTGCCTTTATCCACTGCTGCTGCCGATGTAGAGGGTGCCTGTGGTGCTGTCCTTGTCACTGAGGTCCCTTCTCCCACTGAGTGAGGCGGCCTGAAAGGTACCTGCTGCACATAGTCCAGGTCAATAGTCTTCTCAAGCTCTTTCATGTTTTTAAGCATTCTTTCTTCTTCAGTTAAACTCTCCACTAGAGTGTCCAGCTACCATTCTTGCAAGTTGGCATACTTTTCTATGTGTGGGTAGTGGCAGTGCTTAATACCTAGGAGTCTGTACTTGTTTCTCCTAGCAGTGATGAAACCTTGAGGGTCATAAGGGACCCATCGAAAACTATAGGACAACTTATATTTGTCCTTGAGGATCAAGTCTGCAGATTCCCATCCTTCCTTCTTGTTCATAATGAAGGGGCCCAACTCATTTTTGAAATTAAGGTGGGCCTTTTTCTTGGAGCTGTGGAAATGGGTGAGGTCTGACTGAATTAATTGCCTGTAATACTCCAAGGCAAATAATCTCATAGGTACATACTTGGGGAGCCTGTATGGACAGAGCTCACAGCCATATACTCTGAACACAGTATGGTGTTCATATAGGTACCAGTCACCTATTTTGTACTTCTTAGATAGCTGCATAGCTTTCTTGATCTCATTAGATATTCTAGGTGGAGGGGACCTCATCAGCATGCAAGAGACTGGGTACACAAACTGGTCAACAAATTCACAGTAGGTATAGGGTGAATTTGTGACTTTATGATAAACTGAGGTCCAGAAGATGACAGATCTTCTCTCCCCTTTATTATCCAGCCTTCTGATGTAGCATGGGAAGGCTTCAGAATGATGAAACATGAACAGATGGTAGATGTAAGCTGAGTATCTGAAGACCCCCTGTCTGTCCACTTTGCTTAATTGATCATGAATCTTATTGGCTATAAACTTAGCAAAGTTATACTTTCGGGCAGGGGGTTGACGCGGGCTGTAAACAGACAGCAACACTAGCATGGATTTATCCACATGCTCACTGTTTTGGTATCCCAATACATAGGCTATCATGTCTAGTAATAGCCTGCCTATATCATCGAAATGCTCCCTCAGATAGGGAGGTGGCCCTGTAGGCTGGCATTCAGGTCTCATGAAGTTCCGGGTGACCTTTTGCAGCTCCTCATTGGTCATCTTATCACTAGTTTCCAGCAAATAAGTTGTGGAGAACAGGATCAGCAACTCTGTCTGATCAAACTGTAACATCTTGTTGATGGAGTCAGCATTTACATAGAAGAGGATCCTCCCTGATGGAGTATTGACAGCTCTGTGCTGGACATCATAGTGTTCAGCACATAGGTGAATGATTTCAGGGAAAACATTCATAGCTGGGAGACAGTAATAGGGCAGGTTTGACTCCCATATCCCATGTGTACCATGCCCATCCTTATAATCTTCCCTTAGTTGAGTGAAGGTCTTCAAGAAGTCCCTGTCTCCCTCAAAGTCCTCAATGAGACAATCCTTGTCAATGAATGGCAAGGCCTCCAGCTCCTTGTTGGTTTGATTTAATGGAGCTACACTGAGGGAAGAGGATGCAGAGGCTGCCATGCTATAATCTGAATTTGTGCAGGTGGAGGTACTGGCTTGATAAGTCTATAAAGACTTAAGTAGCAGGTGAACTGTAAACACCGTCTGGTGTCCTCTTTTAGTGAATAAAGGCAAACAGGTTTGTAAGTTGCTGCAAGATTCACAGGGATGTGAATTGCTAATAGATAAGTTGCAGAGATATTGATGTTTCTTTTTATAAAGAATGCAGGTGGCCTGTACCCGGCAAAAGGGAACAATGCCGAGCACCTCGGGGGCAATTTTACAGTTTTAGCCCGCGGACTGATCGCTCCAATGTCGAATTGTGGTTTAGGGATGGTGCAGATTGCTTGGGTTTAGTTTAGGTAATCAGGCAGAACTGAATTAAGTAGTTTTACCAGTCCTTTAATGGTGATTTTTACAGATAATTGGAATGCAGGGGCAAAGTGGGAAAACTGGAAAAATACCTGGAAAAACCGACTCGGAAGCTCGCGGGCCGGGCTGTGGAGACTTAGTGCCGTCGAATTCCGAACTTTCAGCGGTTGAATCGTCAAATTTGATGGCTGGCTGAGAAAATTCGCGGCAGCTGTTGGCAACGGATAGTTCTCTTTTGCATGAAAATGACCGAAAACGGCTTATTTAGTCATTTAAAACGTTAATTTTGGTAAAAGTGTGCACTTGGCGCTTTTCCGCCGATGACGTCATGGCGAGACCCGGGTACGGAGGTGACGTGGTAGCGGAGGTGTCTGCCAGGGTGGCAGGACATGGTGGCGGGCGGATGCGGTGGCAGGTCCGTGTGGAGGGCCATGGGACGCTGGGGCGGGCACTGGTGAGGTGACGTCAGGGTGACGTGCCAATGACGTAGGAGGGAGGGCGGTAACAGGGGTGGCGGTAAGCGGGTTCCCCGCACCACCTTTGGGCAAAGGCGGTAACGGGGAGGGGAGCTTCGAACAACCCCACCGCCTGCCACGCGTCCCCTGTATGGGACGGCCAAAACCACTTTCCCCGGACGCTAAAGGTCGGCAGGTCGGGGAGTGAGAATGACCGCCCACCTTTAGATCTGGGCGGTGGAGATCGGACGTCTGGCGGGCTCTCCGACGGATCGAGCAGGTTGGGGGGGGTCCCGCCGGCACCATAAAATATTCAATTTAATATTTGGGGCGGAGGACTATAAAAAATGGGTTTTTCGTAGTGTTTTGGGTTTTCTGGGTTTTTTGCAAGGGTTTATACAAGAAAAAGGGGTTTTGTGTGTTTTTGAGCAAAGGGACGGTGAGGGTTGAGGGGAAAGATTTCTGCTCATAACCAGAGGTTAGAGCACATCCAAGACAAGGTTGACCACAGTCCCAGATGGACTGAAGTCCCCTCAGACCTTTATTTGGCTATAATGCCAAAAGGAGAATATGTAGATAATGCTGGGATTTATACTCCATGGTGTTTAATACTAGTAGGGGAAAGGTATGATAGGGGAGTTATATAGTAGAATTAGATGTTAATATGGATGAGGAAGGCAAATGAAGGGGATATCACTAAGTTTGTTTGAAACTCACTTAGTTTGGAGAGTAGATCAAAATGAAAAGAAGTTTACATAGGAAATGTGGCTTTCACAGCCATAAGAACCACCATGAAACCATGAATTCTTCCAAGGATCCCAACTGGTGAGGGGATGTTAGTAAATGACATGAAAGGGAAAAGGGAAGTTAGACATGGTCCATTGCTTGCTGCAACTTGATGCAGAAGAACACCTTGTCAATTGATTGACTTTGCTTTGGTAAACACAGTTAATACATCTGCAATGGTAAAGATGACCTTTCTGCAACCCCAACTACCTACCCAGCTACTTGCCTAGCATTTTTTATTTCTTCTTGGAGGGTGCACTTGGACTTGCAGACCCTTACTTGCCTTTTCTTTTCTTTGGCTTTTTCTTTTGCTTTTCTACCTACTTCTACCCTTATTGCTTCCAAGGTCCCAGATTAAGCAGTTGGGAGCCTTTTCTTCTCTACCTGAACTACTTGTCTGCCAAGATTAAACAATTTGGACAGACTTCTTTCTCTAATCTATAACTGCAATTTAAAGCATGGCATGATCCAGATTAAACTGTTGGATCATCCATCAAAATTGAAACAAGGCCATCAAAATTGAAACAAGGAGAAGCTCTTTACACACCTTGTCTTCTCTTAGGAAATATCGGATCTTTGGATAATCAAAGCTGAGCATATTTGGACTTTCCCATGTCAATCATGAAATATGAAACCTATTGGTATAGGTAGCTAACAGTGGCTCCACATGGGGATGGTTTTTCTCTTGAAAGACCAAGAACAGCAGGTCAGATTGCCTTGGCCATTGGCTGTTTTTACCAATCTTTGAAGTTTGCTGTTTTGAAATGTCAAAATTGTATGCCTCTCTTCTTGGTAGACCTTCTGATTCTATTCACCTTTTGCTGATAGTCAATAACCTTCAAAAACTGCATTTTTACAATCTAAACAGAAAATAAAATATACATCTGCCTATATACAAGGGGACCTCGGGCTGCACTCATGGGAAATAGTCAAAATAGTGCTTCAACATCCTGCCATTCACAGGACCTTCACCCAAGTCAGTTTCATTAAGACTTTTTAGGAAGTAAGTGTTGTTACCTTGCACTGCTTGGACAGCAAATGGTCCTCTCCAAAGGGAATCAAATTTTCCATGTTTTCCCTTCTCCTCTCTTCTTGCATCCCACTTAAGGACCTTGTCTCCCACACTGAAATCTTCTGCTTTGGTTCTTCTGTCAAAGGCCTTCTTTAATTTTTCTTGTAATACCTGAGCTCTACTGAAAACTTGATCTCTGGTTTGCTGCAGGCATATGATTTGATTTATCCTTCTTTGCATATCATTTGGTTCAGCTTGGCTTTCTTGAAGAAGTTTCATAACAGGCACTCCTAGTGATGAGGGAAATTTGGCTTCTAGTCCATAAACCAACTCATAAGGGCTGGTCCAAATTGATCTTTTGGTTGTCAGTCTATCTGCCCATAAGGCATTGACTAACTTCTTATGCCAATTCTTTTTATTTTCTTCCAACACCTTCTTTATGATGTTTACCAGGCTTTTGTTTGATGATTCAGCAAGGCCATTTCTTTGGGGATAGTATGCAGTAGAATGACTCGGGATAATGTGAAATTTGTGGCAGAAATTCACCATCTTTTTGGATCTGAAAGCAGCTGCATTGTCTGTAATTATCTTATCAGGGCAGCCAAATCTAGCAAGTATGTTGTTTTCCAAGAACTGAATGATTATTGAATCATTTGCTTGCCTACATGGGGCATCTTCAATCCACTTAGTGAAGTAGTCTGTGGCTGTCAGAATCCATCTGTGTTGTCCTGAAGATGAGGGATGAATTTCCCCAATGAAATCCAAGCCCCATTGTTGAAAAGGTCTTTCCGTTGCAATGGGCCTTAAGGGAAGTGGCAGCAATTGTCTTTTGCCCTCAAACACTTGGCATTTGTGACATGAGGTTGTGAATTTCTTGACATCAGAGAACATGGTGGGCCAGTAGTAACCAGCCCTCAGTATTTTGTCCACGGTGGACTTCCAGTATAAGTGTCCACCACAGTCACCTGCATGAAAGTCTTGCATGATATTGTTAGTTTCATTCTCAATTAAGCAGTGCAATAATATACCTTCATGGTTTTTCCAAAGCAAATTGCCATCCATTACACAAAATTTTGATGTTTTCATTTTTAAGAACCTACACTTAGTTTTGGACAGTCCTGGGGGAGCACACAGGTTTTGTAAGACATAACAGATATCAGAGTACCAAGGAGATTGTACAAAGGCTACATTGATCTTTGGAGTCGCCAGCTCTGTTTCACTGTCCAGCTGATTGATGTCTAGGACTTGGAAATTTGTTTCTGTCATTAATTTGGCCAAGCCTTGCCCTTTTATTAGCTTTGTAGGTTTTATTTCGATGTCAAATTCTAGTATGCTGGCAATCCATTTTCCTCTCCTGCCTTCTAAATTTTCTTGAGTGAGAATGTCTTTGACAATAGGACTTGGCACATATGCTATAACATGGGAATAGAGGATATAAATCCTGAAGTCTTTAATTGCTTTGACTAAAGCATAAGCTTGTTTTTCCATGATTTGATACTTCAAAGGTGCATCTCTGAGAGCTTTGCTAAAGAAAGCAATTGGCTTCTCATTTCCTTGGTCATCCTTTTGTAATAAAATAGCAGCAATAGTATGTTGGGAGGCAAAAGAGAAAATGATAAATTCTCTGTCAAACTGTGGATTAGTCAACACTGGGGTTTGGGTAAGGGCCAGTTTTATGCCTTCAAAGGCTTGCTTGGCTTCAACAGTCCATTTGACCTTTGAATCTTTCTTTAGCATGTTGTTTAATAATCTGCTTAGTTCTGCCAAGTTTGGGACGAACCTTCTCAAGAAATTGATTTTTCCCAAGAATCCTTGCAATTCTTTGACATTTCTTGGGTGAGGCATTTGTAAGATGGCTTGGATTCTATCTGGATCAATCCTAATACCATCTTTTGAGATAATGTGACCCAGCAGCTTGCCTTCCTCCAGTCCGAACAGGGATTTCTTGGGATTTAAAGAAATTCCATATTTTCTGCATTTTAGGAAGATCTGTCTCAAATGTTTGAGATGTTCTTGGTCTGATTTTGAGAAAGGTGTTAGGTCATCCAAGTAAATGACTAAGAAGTCATGAATCTCTTTAGAAAAAGCAATGTCCATTGCTCTTTGAAAAGTTGCTCCTGCGTTTTTCAATCCAAAAGGCATTTTTACATATTTGAAGGTTCCCCATGGGGTTGTAAATGCAGTTTTATCTTGGTCATCAGGGTGTGCCAGGTTTTGATTGAAGCCTGAGAATCCATCTAGCAGTGAGATCCTTGAGGCCCCTACCACCCTTTGAAGAATGTGATCCATCTTGGGTAAGGGGTAGTTGTCTTTGAGGGATACTTGGTTCAGATTCCTTAAGTCCACACACAGCCTAATTTCACCGGTCTTCTTTCTTGTAGGGACCAAGTTGGAGATCCATTCAGAGAATCTGATTGGTGCTATGATACCTACCTTAAACATCTTCTGTACTTCTTGTTCCATTGCTGGGAGAAGCATAGGATTGATTCTCCTCAATTTTTGTTTAAAGGGCTTTTGATCAGGTTTGAGAGGGATAGTGTGCTGGATAACAGAGGTATCATAGGACTTTAGATCCTCATAACCCCATGCGAAGACATCCTGGAACTCTTTAAAAAGGTCAATGTATTTTGGCTTTTGGTCAGGAGGTAAAGAAGCAGACAGTTTAATTATCTTGGGCTTTTCCACAGTCCCAATGTTGCACTCTTCTATGGCATTGTTGATGGGCTGCATTTTTGGCTTGCTGGGAACATCATTTGAATCAAAAATGTCTTCCAAAGGAGCTAAGCCAACGGGTAAAAAGTTGTCTTTCAGCTCTATGATTTCAGCCTCCACATTGGTCATTTCTTCACAATTGATTGATTGGATTTGCTGAATGTTCTCTTTGTTGAAAATGGTTGGGTTTAGCATTTGTTTTGCTATTCTAGGTGATATTGGGTGAACAACCTGTTGTAACTAAAGTTGTGATTGACTTGCTCTGTCAAGTATTTGTGATTGACTTGCTCTGTCAGTGTCAATATTTAATCCTGCAAATTCTTGTTGTAAAGTTAAAAAATTGTTTATTTGCATATCATCCTCAAATACTTGCCAATCTTTGACATTGTTTGGAACAGAGGGTCTGTGTTTAATTTCAGCTGTAAAATGGTTGTTGGGTTCCAGTGGCAATTTGCAAGTGCTAGCAAATGTTGCCAAACTATGTGCATGGAGATTGTGGGTTCTGGAAATTTTGGTGATTTGGGATTCAGAGAAGGTTTTTAGTATCTCAGTCACAGCAGACCTATAGGACCTCAACCTTTTGTCATTGGTGACAAAGTTTCCTTTCACTTGTTGAATGACCAGGTCAGAATCTCCCATGATTGAAACCCTAGCAGCTTGTAATGACTTTACTAGCTTCAGACCTAGTAGAAGGGCTTCATACTCTGCCATGTTATTGGTGCACCTGAAGTTTAATCTATAAGCCCTGCCTTCTGCATGGCTGTTTTCTTTATTGTGTATCCAAACTCCAGCTCCTGCTCCTAATTTGTTAACTGAACCATCAAATTCGAGGAACCATAGGATATCTTGTTGGGACGGAGATTTGATGATCTGTTCATGAGATGGTAATGTAAGTAGGAGTTGGGGTTTATTCTCTAGCTTGTATTCTAGGACAGTTTCATCATTTGATTGAAAATCTTTCACAACTAGAGCAGGAGCAGTGTCTAGTGTATGTTTGATTGAAGTTTCATGGATGGTACTTCCTTCATTAATGTTTTCTTCTTGTATGAGTGTTTTAGTCCCAATATCATTTTTTGAGAGACTTGTGTTATCACTGAAGAGAATATATGAGTCTATGTCAGAGTGGACAGCATATATGGGAAAGTTTTGAGGCTTGTCCTCACTGCTGACCATGTATTTCATGAGTGTTTCCCTGTATAGTCTTTTTGGTTGTCCAAAAACAGAGATAGTTGCATCAGACATGTCTAGCTGTAGGGAGCCTTGGAGTTTGGCTCCCCATGATCTTGATAATAGCATTCCATACTTAGGTGGGATATCAGCTGTTATAGACAATTTTGTGCCTTACAGCAACAAGCATGAATTGTCAATAATCCAAGGGATCCAAAGTTCCCTAAACATGATGTTCCTACCCCTAGAGGAACAAGGTCAGCAAACCAACAGCTCTCAGATCAGTTCTCCACCTGAAAACACTCAAAAACAAGCAATCCTGAAATCAAAGCAGGTGCTCCACTAGGCTTCTGCGCTGAAACACAACTGCTCCATGGTGTACCTGCGTTGCAAAGCAGGCAGAACAAAGCCCACCTGCGTTGGGCGAGTTTGGACATGTGGCACAGTGAGTCATTGCTTTGGAATCTTCCAAAAATGACACTTGGATCAGGTATTTCGCCTTGTGATGAGTCAGAGGCTTTGTTTCTCCAAGTGGAAGCAAGGTTCACCAAGTGGACTCAAGAACTGAAGATCAACTAAAGATTAACTGAAGAGAGAGAGGACACAAGGCAGCTACACATCAGTTGCAAGCTGACTCATCCTTTCTCAATTCATCTATATATTGAGCTCTCTCCTATGAGCTCAAGAGGCTGGAATTTTGTGCAAAGTAATGATATGCTGTTGGTTTCACTATTGAGTTATTGGGTGATTGTTTGAGAGAGGTGAAGAAGAGCAATTCTTTCTGCTGGGAGGTGTTGCTGGGTTGGAGCCTTCAATGGTTGTAATACTCTCAGAACCTTTATTTCTTCATTAATAAAAGCTATTGAGGTTCTTCTATGTGCTCTTGTTTCAATCATATATTGTGATGATTGCATGTTTGGTTTACACTAATCCATGAACCAGTTATGATTGCATGCCTCTTGTAGTTTCCTTCTTTGTTATTTTGCAGGATCTCATCGTAGCTGGGCAAGCAGAAGAACAAAGAGCTAGGAGCAAGCGGCCAAAGAGAAGAGTTTGGATTCGACATTAAGCGCAAGGCAACGGTTAGTGCTTTCTCCATTCTCTTTTGCTTTCATAAAGAAGTAAACCTTAAGTAGTTTTGTTTTACAGTTGTTGCTAAGGAACTGTCACCCTTAGAGTGGGATAGGGTCATCCGAGTCGGATACTTTTCCCTACAACAAACTGGCGACTCCGTTGGGGATCGTATCCGTTTGATTGTGTTTGTAGTATTTTGCTATTCATTTCCTGAACAAAAGAGTACCAAATCGAAAAGCTTTTGACTATATCAAAAGCGAAGTAGAGGGCAGCTACTCTTGCTCATTTTCTGAGCAAATTCATGATTTGAAGAGCTGATCTACAAGGATCCTTGTAAGCTCTTAGTGATAGCTTTGCACCTTCTTAATCATCCCTTTGAGTGTGCTTGACTGATTGCTTCTGATTTGAGCAAAAACCGTGCATTTTTGAGAAAATTATGACCCGGAAACTGTGAAAACGCAATTCTCGTTTTCCAAAGCAGGTAGTACACAGGCTACCTGCTTTGCAACGCAGGTCCCGAAGGGGCTACCTGCGCTGAAAGCCAGTTTGGCTGTGCAGAGCCTGCGTTGGCCCAAATTTGCCTAGTGCATTTGGTGTTTCCTCCTTTCTCTTGCCTGTTTTCACTTAGTTTTTGCTGCTAAGTGTCAGTCTTGTGCCTGTTTTGAAACCAATATTACTTGCCATCATTCTGCCTCTGTTATATAACGAAATTGTACTTGTTCTTTGTATTTCTTACTCATTTACAATTTCCCATAACGAAAAGTAAGTTAGTCATGCTTTTGGCCTCTTAGATCTGAACCTGTGTTAGGCATTTTGTTGGTCTAAAGAGTTAGCTTGTTTGCTGTCCATAGCTGATTAGTCATTTTACTTTCGTTAGTATGGTTTGATTTCATGTATTTCCAGTGATTAAGCAAGTGAATCTTAAGGTGTCTTTTGATTTTGGACAAACTTGTTTACTGTCGCTTTAAATCGAAATCAAAGTTATATGACCACTTTCTTTTTGTAATCCATCCACATTAAGAAAGGGAAAAGAAAATACATGCATTGTGCATTTTGCATTTGAAAAAGTTTGCATGATGATTTAGGAGAAAGTGCATTAGTTTGTGCTGTATGAGCTGTGTGAAAAGAATTTGCCTTTCTTCTCCCTCAGTGGTTAAGATTTTCATCAGTCAAAAAGATTTGAAAAAGCTTGCTTCTCATCTTAGGCTGCATTTAGGAATTTGTCATATACATCTCGTGGTGAACCTTGAAAGGCAAACTTTAAAAAGATCAAATTAAAATATACTGAATGAACCTAACAACGCATTTGAAACATAACGCAAACATCTAGAGGTCTAGGTAGAGACGTGTTCCGGCGTCGTTAAACATAGTGACTGTCGATCTCTACGAAGGTGGGTGATTCCTCCTGAGAGTCGGTGGCACTAATACGGACTTGTGCTCCCACGTACCGTCGCGTATATATTGGGAGACCCCTATAGGCAATTATCCTTTATCCATAGGAAGCCGTGTCGGCCACCCTATTGATCGCGATGCAGTGAACACAGCATTCACGAAGATCGACCACCCGTACCGTAAAACGTATTCTGTGGTTTCGCGAAAGGTTTGGCACACCCTCTGCCTAGATCTCCAGAGCAGTTTCTTTTGCCCTTTTTCAAACTCTATAACTGAAAAAGTCCAACCGAGCATTTGTCACTTCGGGCTCGTTAATACATCGAAGGATACTAGAGTCATCTTTAGCTTTTTCTCGACTCTTAAAACATGAAAAAGCAAAGTTATGTTTAAAAGCGTCTAATAAAATTCATTCAAATCGGAATCACAAATTTTCCCCTTTATATTTTAGTTGATCGAGTAATCCGCAATCGTGGAAGAAAGTCAATTGAATATCCGTCGTTCTCGGAGGCTTGCGAGTCAACCGTCTTTGTCTCCGGAATCGAAGACAATCCGGACAAAGCGAGCTCGTCAAACCAGTTCAAAATCTCCTTTAAAAGTTAGAACAAGCGTTCCAACAACATCTGAGATTCTGGTCACTCCAAACATTTCTGGAAACCCTGCCTCAATAGAAGAAGTTCAATCGCCACAGAGGGACAGTAATACTGATCCTAGTCTGGGGGAAAATACTCGTATGACTGAACCAGTTCCATCTGTAACCAGTCCAGAGAGTTTTGTTCCTCAAACATCTGTCGCGGTCGATACAACCCCTTCTTCGGCACCGGAAATCTTTTACGGACCTGACGGTCTTCCTCGTCCACCTGGTCTGATTGCGATAGAGGAAATTATAGAGGAACCGCAAGTATCCACTCCAATTCAATTTGGAGTAGGGGTCACTCTATTTCCTGCTACAACAGAAGTTTGTCCATCACCAGTGGAAGTTCCTGTAGAATCACTAGGTGATCAATTGGATAGACTAAAAATGACTGAACAATCGTCGACATCTAGGACTGTGTCGAATGACACGGCGACGGCAGAATTACCTGCTGCAAATCCAACAATGTTCGCCGGCATACCATCTGTCCCAACTAGCTCGCAGTCGCTAGAAGGAGTCCATCAAGAGACTATCTCGACAGTATGGTCTGTTCATGTTTGTTCCAGAGTAATGTCTGGTAACTCTCATGGTGAGGCTCATCAAATTGACCCTTTTGGGAATCTAATTAGGCCATCCAGTCCTCCAAGGCAGGCAGTTGCCTTGAGTTCTGGGTTGCTACCGTATGGGGGGCAGTACCCATACGGGAGCTCTCAACCTTATTCAAGTTATGGCGGAATTGCAACGAGTAGTTGGGTACCTGTGCTATCCCAGCCACCGAGAGTTGTATATTCTATGCAACAGTGTGTACCTGTGACAAACATCCCAACTACACCGGCTATTGTGACCGTGTCGCAAGTTCAAACAATGCCTGTTGTGTGTCAACCTCAGATTGCTCAGGTTCTCATGCAACAGCCACTTGACCCTGCGACCCAACCACAATCACCTACTGGTGGGACAACACAAGTACAGTTGGGTACGACTACCCCACATCTTGGTCCAATGGTTAGTGTAGCGCAACAACCCATGGTGTCGCAACCGTGGATAATGCAATACCAACAGCCGCAATTCCAACAAGTGTACCAAGGTTCTGAACAGCAAATATTTGCGAATACTGGACAACCATATATTCAAAATGGTCAAAATCAACCACTTTATAGTGGCCAAGTCCATCAACCGTATTCATCATACCAACATCAACTCCATTATGCTGGTATGCAAAGACCGACTGTTCAGGCGATTCCATCGTATCCTGGTTACGCTTCACCTAACTTGAACCAGCAGTTACCATTCGTGGCGACTTTAGAGTTGCCTGATTTACATCGGTTAACAAACGATCCAATTGCTTACGCCCCTTGGTGGCCAGTGATTCCACACAAACTCCCGTCCGACATTCCTAAATTCAATGGAAATCCAGGTGAAGACCCGTCAAATCATGTGATGACATTTCATCTATGGGGTTCGTCGAACACTTTGAATGACGATTCGATAAGGCTTTGCCTCTTTCAGAGGACATTGACAGGTCCGGCGGCAAAATGGTATATAGAATTGCCTAGAGCTTCGTTCGACAATTTTGGCTCCCTTGCCACAACATTCTTGACCCACTTTCAATTACCAATAAGGTACGAAACGGGAACAGAGATATTGACTAACTTCAAACAGACAACCGCAACTCATATATCAGATCATATACATGAGTGGTGACATCGACGAAGAATGGTTAAAACATACGTTCCTGATCAGCTTTTAGCTGAGTGGTTTATAAAGTCATTACTTCCGGCTATAACGGAAGATGTAGCAAAGGGAGGAGTCGTAACAGAAGAGCAAGTTATCGCTCGTGCACAATACTTGGATTTAGTATATACTCAGTCCGGCACGCTCTATGACAAAATACCAGACGCCCCTAGACCAGAGTTTTCAATCCCTCCTCCTCCTAAATCAAACAGTGACTCTCATGCCGGCGATGGCGGGATTGGCACGGCAAACGCGAATCCGAAAAGGACCAATCAAAAGAAGGCCTGTAAGGATTCGAATCAAAATGCGCATGAAGAAGTTCTTGCTCCGGAAGTAAATGCCGTATCGACAGATAGGGGCAAAGAAACCAATCAACCAGGAAGCAAGAAGAATCAAAACAAAGGGAGGAAGAATAAACAAGGTGGGTCATCCCCTAAGAAAAATTCTTCAAACCCTCCTGGGAATAGGAAATGGTTTCCGTGTCACATATGTGACGACGATCATTGGACGGCAGATTGTCCGTACAAAGCTGAGTTTAAGAGATTCGTAAAGAATCCGCACACTCCAGCCGTATTAACTGATCCGTTTCCCGACCCAAGTCAGAATCTGGTTGACAGTGGAAATGCTTCCCCATCACAAGTCATGATGTTGTCAAGTTTTAAGCGCCAAGATGATGCTTTAATTTCAACATTAAACAAAAGCCGTGGGAATCCGCAGCCGTTGAATGGCGAAAGAAAAGGTCGACTAGGCAGTTCGACAACAACTTCGACAGAAGTTGAGCTGCCATCCAACACAAGAAGCACTCCATCGATCCATGGAAGCAATCATTCTATCCAATATATCGGAGTAATTTTCCCAAAAGGCCCTTCTTTAATGGGCACTTTTACCCCACCACCGCCAAGTAATCTCGCGGAGTTGGATGCAACGGGATATGAAGCCTTCTATTTTTAATGGATCTAAAAGTTTCGAGGATAGTTCCTTTTTCAAGTCAACCTCGTTTAAAAAATGAAATAAGGAGTAAATGAGGATAGTTCTTTTACGATGTCAACCTCATTAAAAAATGAAATGTCCTCTTAAGGTTTAGAGGATATATGCCTCGTCTGCATTTTTATGCTGGGGGCATCAGGATTGAGCAAGGTTTGAACGTATTCAAGCTCGTTAAAAAATGAACTGCCCCTTAAAGTTTAGGGGGCATGTGCCTCGTCTGCATTATTATGCTGGGGGCATCATCGAGCAGTTTTTGTGCAGAAGTTCATGCTCGTTAAAAAATAAACGTAAATTGTGAGCAATCTTTCCCTAGCAGTTCAAGCTCATCCAGAAAAATGAACCGGTAAACAACCTCGAGAAATGTAACCTTTGAAAGCCATATTAAAAGCCCTTGGTCGTGTTTATATGCCATCACCTCCATCCGTTCATTTGGCCAATCGTTCACCTCCATATGTTTGTTTACCCATTTTGAGGAACAGCTGCGAAGAGTGATTTCACTTAGCCATCCTTGTGACACTGCCGTGATTGGAGAATTCCAACCTGTACCTAGAATCTGCTGCTATCCCTGTTCATCACTCGTTCCTCAAAAGGCGAGTCTTCTTTGAGCTCTTTTCACTGACTCGTAAAATATGAAAAGTTTGCCGAGTTTTGGCCTTCCAGCTCGTTAAAGCGACCGGAAAGCTATCCCTCCTCTAGATTTTAATCTTTTTGGACCTGAGGGATTATTCCACAAAAAGATCGAGCGCTTGCTTTGTTCGGCTCGTTAAAGCAACCGAAAATTCATCCCTTCTGTATTGTTTTAAACTTTTTCGGACTTAAGGGATTAGATGATGAAAAAGCAATTTTGGAGTTAACTTTTCGTGCTTTTTCAGACTCTCTAAAAATGAAAAGGACCGAGTTTTCCTTGTCGTTAGACTCGTTAAAATGATTAAATAGCGACAAGCTTGTCTTTAGATGAGAACGAGTTTCCCTATCGCTAGGCTCGTTAAAACATAGCGATGGGCTTGCCCGAAGGGCAGGTTATAGAACAAGCATATGTTATCCTCCTCAAGCTTGACAAAAATAAAGAGGTACTGGTCAGCAATGACTGGGGAAAAATTGGGAGAACCTCACAGTATTAATGGTAGCAAGTCGCTCTTGAACATGACACTTTGTCCTCCGTACCGCATCGGGTTGGGTTGTTTCATTCACCGGTCGCAGAACCATGGTCCTCGCCACACCGTCCACAATTGGGGTAATGCTACCAATCCATCACATCAGTGTCATTATATGTTCAAGAGATGTGGTTCTGTAAAGAGTCAACCGTGTTCCACCCACTGCCATACATTATCCTTCATCCACTTCATGACCGCCACCCTGAATCATACATCACAGTTTGTTTTCACCTCATCATAATCACTAGCTCCGTTCCGTGTCACTGATGTGGGATTCATTAAGGCCCTCCTTTGACGGATCGCTCCTTGTCGACATCAGCTCATTATCCAAGGAGTTGATCTAGGAACACCCCCCTCAGTACTTTGAAGCTTGCATGCCTCAATGGCAAGTTTCTCACTTCCGACGATAGGTATACATCAATGACCTTTGACCAGAAGATTTTGCATGGTGGTCGACGCCAAGTCCTTTATTCCCACCATGTAGATTGTACTGCCGTACCTTGAGGGTCATCATCCTTATCGATGATTCCTCTCACGCTTGTTAGCGGTTTACATCATTGACCGGTAATCAAGCGATGTCTTTCCATGTTCGACTTCAGAAATTCTCACATGGATCGACTTGTACATCGAGTGAAGATCGGAAGAGACTGAAGACCCCGGATCTAGTTTCATCCATCCGGGCTGCGATATATATTCAGGACATAAAGACATTTGATATGTACATCATTGCAACAGATGATCATCCTTTTCAAAGGATGATAAATTCGGCAGAGAATTATCAGTCTAGCATCAGACGATCGTCTGTTCTATGTACCAAAATGTATTTATAAAGCTGAGCATAGGAATGCCCGCCTCAGCTAGATCATGAAAAATGTATGAAAAATAATGTATTGTATTGTATCTTATTACAGGACACTTCTCAGCAGATTGAATGAACTTCGGATCCTCTCAATAAAGCATTTCACCCGATAAACGACCTCATACTTTAGGGGGCATCTGTTATAGACAATTTTGTGCCTTACAGCAACAAGCATGAATTGTCAATAATCCAAGGGATCCAAAGTTCCCTAAACATGATGTTCCTACCCCTAGAGGAACAAGGTCAGCAAACCAACAGCTCTCAGATCAGTTCTCCACCTGAAAACACTAAAAAACAAGCAATCCTGAAATCAAAGCAAGTGCTCCACTAGGCTTCTGCGCTGAAACACAACTGCTCCATGGTGTACCTGTGTTGCAAAGCAGGCAGAACAAAGCCCACCTGCGTTGGGCGAGTTTGGACATGTGGCACAGTGAGTCATTGCTTTGGAATCTTCCAAAAATGACACTTGGATCAGGTATTTCGCCTTGTGATGAGTCAGAGGCTTTGTTTCTCCAAGTGGAAGCAAGGTTCACCAAGTGGACTCAAGAACTGAAGATCAACTAAAGATTAACTGAAGAGAGAGAGGACACAAGGCAGCTACACATCAGTTGCAAGCTGACTCATCCTTTCTCAATTCATCTATATATTGAGCTCTCTCCTATGAGCTCAAGAGGCTGGAATTTTGTGCAAAGTAATGATATGTTGTTGGTTTCACTATTGAGTTATTGGGTGATTGTTTGAGAGAGGTGAAGAAGAGCAATTCTTTCTGCTGGGAGGTGTTGCTGGGTTGCAGCCTTCAATGGTTGTAATACTCTCAGAACCTTTATTTCTTCATTAATAAAAGCTATTGAGGTTCTTCTATGTGCTCTTGTTTCAATCATATATTGTGATGATTGCATGTTTGGTTTACACTAATCCATGAACCAGTTATGATTGCATGCCTCTTGTAGTTTCCTTCTTTGTTATTTTGCAGGATCTCATCGTAGCTGGGCGAGCAGAAGAACAAAGAGCTAGGAGCAAGCGGCCAAAGAGAAGAGTTTGGATTCGACATTAAGCGCAAGGCAACGGTTAGTGCTTTCTCCATTCTCTTTTGCTTTCATAAAGAAGTAAACCTTAAGTAGTTTTGTTTTACAGTTGTTGCTAAGGGACTGTCACCCTTAGAGTGGGATAGGGTCATCCGAGTCGGATACTTTTCCCTACAACATCAGCAACTACCACATCCATTAGGATTGTCTTGTTTGGGTATTGAACTAGAGAGACACATAAGTCTTTTATGAGACCTAGACACTTGACTTGGCTGGAGTCAAAGGAAAACAGATCCTTGTATGGTCTTGTTATGTCTAAATTCAATCTCTCCATGACTGCTTTTGGCATAAGATTGTGAGAGGCACCTGAGTCAAACATTGCATTATGTAGTATTTTGTCATGAATATGTAAACTGACATAAAAAGGCAGTACCCCTGTGACTACTGTTTTTCCATCCACTTCTGGGCCAAACAGGAGTTCTGGGGTGTCATCCAGTACATTGACATCATCTTTGTTGCTAGTGAGTTGAAGGGACCTGTTGATTTGCAATTTATAGCTGTGATGCTTGGCTAATTCCAAGAGAGGAATTGCTATTTTTATTTTGCCAATTTCTGCTTCTAGATCAAAAGGTTTGTCAGATTGGGTCTTGGGGTTGTAGGTGACAGTTCTTTCCTTGTTCATTAAGTCTCCTTCTAGATTTTTGTCTTGACTTTGAGATTTATCCCTTTTACTCATCTCTTGAGGAGCAATATTTAAATTAGGGTGAGAAGACGAAGTGTCCAGAGACTGCTGCCTTAAGGACAGTGGCTCAGTGATTTCTTCAACAATCACTTCTTCTGTAGGTGAATTTAGTTTGTCACTAGGTGGTGTGACTATAACTCTTTCAGGTTGCTGATTATCCTTTTTCTTTTCAGGCTGGTTGATATTCACAGTTCTGCTCCTTAGCTTGTACTGTTTATGGACTTCATAAACAGCAGTGTCATAGCCTTGTTTAAAGTCAAAGGATTCCCCCGATTTAGTGTGGAACAATTTGATTTCTTCATCCTCATGATCTTCTTGTGTTAAGAAAACTTGACTTTCACCATCCAGCCCTATTAAATTAATCTCAGGATCTTCATTGGGCTCGGCCGAAGTGGAGGTTTCAGCATAATTTTCTTGGAATGGGGGTTTGATTTCTGGATCAACATTAGCCCTGCCATTGTTTGTATTTGGGTTCCTCCTAAAATTTGGATTTCTAGGAGGGTTATTTTGTGGAGCTTCCCATGATGCTTTTCTTTCAACTGATTCCACCCTGTCACCCAGTCTCTTCATGCTATTGAGTATGGCATCAAGTTTTTGATCAAAGGCTGTGGGTTCTTCTTTGTATATGCTTCTCTTTTCTAACCTTGCCCTGTTTCTCTTGGCAATCAAGTTTGCTTCTACTGTGACAGTAGCCTTTTGAGCGTCTTCAAGGGTTTCAGGTTCTCTTTCCCTCAACTGAAATGCTATGTCAGAATCAAATCCATCAGGGAATTTGTACAAGGCCAAATCAGGGGGGGGTCTCAAGTTTTGTGGTATTGCATTGTACACATTATTGAATCTGGCACAATACTCCAGAACAGTCTCTTGAGGGCCTCTCTTGATTGTTTCATATTCACCAAGTATGTGCAGGGGATATTTCTTCTTCTCCCACCTGGTAGTAAAGGCCTGATAAAGCTCATCAGGGTTGTGATAATGTTTGCAGCAATTGACCTGAACCAGGTTCTAACATCACCTGTCAGGCTTTGAACAAAGATCCTCATCCTTACACTGTCATCATCTATCTCATAGTTTTCAAAGTGATCTTGCATCCTTTTAGCATGTTGAATAGCAGAGTAAGGGCCAGTGGAGTCAAAATATGAGATTTTGGTTTGGTAATCCTAGGGTAGAGCTGGTGGATTAGCAGGTAGCCGCAAGGGTGCGTATCTATTTGCCATATTTGGTGGGTTGGGTGTATTTATAGGGACTGCTGGGATAATAGGAACAGTGGGTACCACAGGGGTAACAGGTGAGGCTGAAACTGAATGATGGTTGAAGGGGATATGTGTAGTGAATGAAGATGAGGGAGGAGGACTCTGAGATGTGGATGGTGAACTAGGGGAACTTGGAACAGACCTAAAGAGGACTTTAAGTGGAGTAGAAAGGTTGGGAAAATCTGCAACAGAGGTAAAAATAGCAGGCTGGTCCTGCTTTTGTTGCTTCCTGATGTTTCTTGGAATAGTGTTTGGATTATCAACAATGATGGGTGGATTAGGGTCAGGATTAGCCCTAGTATGTCGAGGATTTTTCTTAGGAGCCAGTTTCTAACTGTTTTTCAGGACTTTTATAGGAAGTTTTTATATATGCAAGGACTGGATGAAGATTTTGGAATGGCTATATATGTTTCAAAGCTAAGATGAAGATTCCCTATCTAGCTCTTCCCTAAAGCTGTCACTGTGGTACAGAAACAGTTCTAAGGCCTCTTGGCTGGTTTCAGGCTTGATGGTAGCTTTGGAAGATAGATAGTAATTGAAAAAACCTAAAAAGTCCCCAGTGGAGTCGCCATTTATGTTAACACCCAGGTTGTTCCCTATGACTCCCAAGGGAATACGGCCAGGGTAACCACTAACCAATCTTTGGATTACAGCTTCTAGCCAAGCTGTGATCAGAGAGGGCTCTCTCTTAATGATTGTTTCTGTTCTATTGGTTTTTAGGCTAGCTGTGAAATTCAACTTTGGTTTAATTGTTTGGTTGGAAAAGGTTCAGTCTAAACTTGTATGCTCTTACCAAATCTTATATAACATTGGGCAATGGAGTCAGTGGTCCTTTGGTTTGGTGTGCTGTGTTGATACAGTAATGAAACTGCAGAGTAGTATAATTATCTGGGAAACAATGCTTTGGAATTGAGTTTGGGTGTGATATGGTCAGGATAAGAAAGGCAATTAAGAATCTTTCTGTAATCTGATATGAAAGAAAGCAATTGTTACCTGGAAGCATTGAAGAATTTCTAGATAACTTTCACAATATGGAATTAAATATAACATGAGCATTTAAGAATTCATGTTTGTTTTAATCCTGAAGAAAACATTTGCAGCAATATAAGATTGAGCACATGGTGTGAAGAAACATGTCCTGAACTATTCTTTTTCTTTATCGCTAGATATGATGAAAACGTGGAAATGAAATAATACAGGGAAACAGAACAGAGTTTAAAGAAAACATATCATTCCACCAGACAACACAGGGGTTCTGCAACAGCACTTAGATTATCAACAAGACACCAGAGTTCCAGGAAATCACTGAGCTGGAATTGCTCTTTGTATTAAACTTTTCTGAAAGTACAGAGTATACATGCCTCAGAGTAAAATTTACCAACCCCTTATGCGTTACTAAGGGGGGGTATATATACAAATTTACATTATAAAATATCTGAATGAAGAGTAAATGCTCCATAAATGTCCTACCAACTGCTGGAGTGCAGCAGCTGAAAAGAGTAAATGTTGTAATAACTTTTAGTCCCTTAGCTGTCAAAAATGGTCAGAGACTGTTGACTTGGTGGCAATTGGAGTCGGTTGGCGACGCGCTGTTAAAAACTTGGCTAGCCGTCATTGTCTATGTGATGAGTCACTTTTTGGCCGCTCTTTAAACGCTAACCTTTTTGCTGTCTGTCTTTTGGTGACCTGGAGCTGTCAGTGGCCGAATGACTTGAAGCTATCGTGGCAAAATTTGGAGCATGGCCTGCCACCAGTCCTCCTTAGGCATTTGATGTCTCCGAATTTTTATTAGAGTCTCATCAACCTCTGTATACCGCCAAAAGTTAGGAGGAGTTTCAAACAAATGATTTGCCTCACTTTCAATGAAGAATAGGCCTTCAAGTTTAGTGTACAAGCTCTGCCCTGTTGGAGGCCCTGTTTCCTCAGGAGTACTGCCAGATGCAGTGATTTGATTTTCAATGTAAGTAGCCATCCTATTGGTGAATTGATCTCTGGTAATCAATTTCCCTGTGCTGTTCAGCAGGCCAGGCAATCCCCTTGCTTGCAGCATTCCCATTTTGAGTTTATACTCCTCCACCTCAGCCTGTATTTCATAGCATTTTCTTTCTACAGTCTGTACATAACTTCTGAGAGTTAGCACCTTTTTAGTTGTGAGGATGGCCTCTGTTCTGTTGACGATGCCAATGGCTGCCAGCTCCTCTTTGTCTTGCCTGTTCAAAAAATCTATCAGTTGGTTTGCCTGCTCAGGTCTGTTTCCCAGCACTGTTTTGGCCCTCTGGATTTCTGTCTGTGCTTGGCCAATTAAATCCATGTACTCATGGATTGTTTTGATGGATTTCCATTGCTTGGTGATAGCTTGGGTAATCTTACCCCACAAAATTCTTTTTATGTCGGCCATGGTACTTTCCAGATTGAGCTCCTTTTCCAGGGCCTTTATTTTATCCTTCAGGGCCTTAATTTCTCTGCCCTTCTCTGCTACTGTTACCTTTGATTTATCATATTTGGCATCTATCTCTGCCAATTTTTCTTTTTCTTTCTTTATTTCATCCGCCTGGAGCTCCATTGCCTTGACAGCCTTGGTCAATTCTTCTACGCTCGGGTGTGCATCTGGAGCTGCTGTTGTGCCTGCTGCTTCTGTTGTGGGGGCCACTGTTGCCCCTGAAGTTGTTGCTGTTGTTGAAGCTATTGGAGGAGCCTGGAGTGTAGATTCTCCCTGTTTGTCTTGTAGCGTTCCTTCCAGCTCTTTCTCCAATTCTTTGATCCTCTGATCTTGCTGTAGAAGGAGGTCAAGTTGTTCATTAAGCTGTTTTTCTTTTTGTAGTTCTGCTGTCTGAGGGTGTTCTGTAGGTAACAGCCCCAACCTCTTCTTCATTGCATTCAGATCATCATCTTTCTTCTTTATGAGGGCATTTACACCTGTTGGATCACTAGGATCATGCCCTAGATCAATAATAATCTCCTCCAGAGACTTTATTCTATTGTCCTTGGCCTTAGAGGACATCCTCTCAAAATCTAGCTGAGTGTTTGTGTTCTTCAAGGAATCTTTCAACTCATGGGCCAGTGTGGCCTTCTCTACCAATGTGGCATAGACCATCTCCCCAGTCTGCTTGTGGAGTTCAATCTGGTCCATAGGATGTATGTCTTTAGCTAGGACCTCCACCCTTGTTTTGATGAAATCTGCAGTTGTCATTGGTTGTGGCCCCTTGGGTTTGAAATGGCTGAATATCATTTTTTCTTCCTTGAAGTCATAGACCGACATCAATCTTACCTGCTGGGCTGGTGTAGCATCTATGAACTGTTTGTAAACCTCAGCCCTTAATAACTCATTTGCTGCCTTGATCTATTTAAAAGAAGCCTTAGTGCCTTTAGGCTTCTGGCTTTGCTGAGATGAGGATGACACCTCCAAACCAAGCTGTAAAGTCTGCTCCTGCTGAAAGGAGCTTGTCCCTGTATGTTGGCTTCCCTCCCTGTCCTTTCCTGTGCTGTTTAAGACACCTTCAGTAATGTCTTCCACCTCAGGGGAATCTTCCCTTTGTCTTTTGGCCTCTGGCTGATGGGAAGGTCCACTAATAGGAGTGGACTCTTCTCTTTCTCTTTTAGAACCCCTCTCCTCATGGGCTGGGGTTTGAAAAATAGGTGCTGTAGGAGTCTCAGTTTGTGGAGGAGGAGTTTGATCTTTCTGCTGCTCTGTTTGTTCCTCCCTCTGCAGCTCATTTTGCTGCTTAGTTTGTTGTTCAGTTGAGGGGGCTGCCTTCTCTTTCAGTGTTTCATGTTCTGCATCCATTATGCCTTTGCCTTTATCCACTACTGCTGCCGATGTAGAGGGTGCCTGTGGTGCTGTCCTTGTCACTGAGGTCCCTTCTCCCACTGAGTGAGGCGGCCTGAAAGGTACCTGCTGCACATAGTCCAGGTCAATAGTCTTCTCAAGCTCTTTCATGTTTTTAAGCATTCTTTCTTCTTCAGTTAAACTCTCCACTAGAGTGTCCAGCTGCCATTCTTGCAAGTTGGCATACTTTTCTATGTGTGGGTAGTGGCAGTGCTTAATACCTAGGAGTCTGTACTTGTTTCTCCTAGCAGTGATGAAACCTTGAGGGTCATAAGGGACCCATCGAAAACTATAGGACAACTTATATTTGTCCTTGAGGATCAAGTCTGCAGATTCCCATCCTTCCTTCTTGTTCATAATGAAGGGGCCCAACTCATTTTTGAAATTAAGGTGGGCCTTTTTCTTGGAGCTGTGGAAATGGGTGAGGTCTGACTGAATTAATTGCCTGTAATACTCCAAGGCAAATAATCTCATAGGTACATACTTGGGGAGCCTGTATGGACAGAGCTCACAGCCATATACTCTGAACACAGTATGGTGTTCATATAGGTACCAGTCACCTATTTTGTACTTCTTAGATAGCTGCATAGCTTTCTTGATCTCATTAGATATTCTAGGTGGAGGGGACCTCATCAGCATGCAAGAGACTGGGTACACAAACTGGTCAACAAATTCACAGTAGGTATAGGGTGAATTTGTGACTTTATGATAAACTGAGGTCCAGAAGATGATAGATCTTCTCTCCCCTTTATTATCCAGCCTTCTGATGTAGCATGGGAAGGCTTCAGAATGATGAAACATGAACAGATGGTAGATGTAAGCTGAGTATCTGAAGACCCCCTGTCTGTCCACTTTGCTTAATTGATCATGAATCTTATTGGCTATAAACTTAGCAAAGTTATACTTTCGGGCAGGGGGTTGACGCAGGCTGTAAATAGACAGCAACACTAGCATGGATTTATCCACATGCTCACTGTTTTGGTATCCCAATACATAGGCTATCATGTCTAGTAATAGCCTGCCTATATCATCGAAATGCTCCCTCAGATAGGGAGGTGGCCCTGTAGGCTGGCATTCAGGTCTCATGAAGTTCCGGGTGACCTTTTGCAGCTCCTCACTGGTCATCTTATCACCAGTTTCCAGCAAATAAGTTGTGGAGAACGGGATCAGCAACTCTGTCTGATCAAACTGTAACATCTTGTTGATGGAGTCAGCATTTACATAGAAGAGGATCCTCCCTGATGGAGTATTGACAGCTCTGTGCTGGACATCATAGTGTTCAACACATAGGTGAATGATTTCAGGGAAAACATTCACAACTGGGAGACAGTAATAGGGCAGGTTTGACTCCCATATCCCATGTGTACCATGCCCATCCTTATAATCTTCCCTTAGTTGAGTGAAGGTCTTCAAGAAGTCCCTGTCTCCCTCAAAGTCCTCAATGAGACAATCCTTGTCAATGAATGGCAAGGCCTCCAGCTCCTTTTTGGTTTGATTTAATGGAGCTACACTGAGGGAAGAGGATGCAGAGGCTGCGATGCTATAATCTGAATTTGTGCAGGTGGAGGTACTGGCTTGATAAGTCTATAAAGACTTAAGTAGCAGGTGAACTGTAAACACCGTCTGGTGTCCTCTTTTAGTGAATAAAGGCAAACGGGTTTGTAAGTTGCTGCAAGATTCACAGGGATGTGAATTGCTAATAGATAAGTTGCAGAGATATTGATGTTTCTTTTTATAAAGAATGCAGGTGGCCTGTACCCGGCAAAAGGGAACAATGCCGAGCACCTCGGGGGCAATTTTACAGTTTTAGCCCGCGGACTGATCGCTCCAATGTCAAATTGTGGTTTAGGGATGGTGCAGATTGCTTGGGTTTAGTTTAGGTAATCAGGCAGAACTGAATTAAGTAGTTTTACCAGTCCTTTAATGGTGATTTTTACAGATAATTGGAATGCAAGGGCAAAGTGGGAAAACTGGAAAAATACCTGGAAAAACCGACTCGGAAGCTCGCGGGCCGGGCTGTGGAGACTTAGTGCCGTCGAATTCCGAACTTTCAGTGGTTGAATCGTCGAATTTGATGGCTGGCTGAGAAAATTCGCGGCAGCTGTTGGCAATGGATAGTTCTCTCTTGCATGAAAATGACCGAAAACGGCTTATTTAGTCGTTTAAAACGTTAATTTTGGTAAAAGTGTGCACTTGGCGCTTTTCTGTCGATGACGTCAGCATGACGTCATGGCGGGACCCGGGTACGGAGGTGTCTGCCAGGGTGGCAGGACATGGTGGCGGGCGGATGCGGTGGCAGGTCCGCTTGGAGGGCCACGGGACGCTGGGGCGGGCACTGGTGAGGTGACGTCAGGGTGACGTGCCAATGACGTAGGAGGGAGGGCGGTAACAAGGGTGGCGGTAAGCGGGTTCCCCGCACCACCTTTGGGCAAAGGCGGTAACGGGGAGGGGAGCTCTGAACAACCCCACCGCCTGCCACGCGTCCCCTGTACGAGATGGCCAAAACCACTTTCCCCGGACGCTAAAGGTCGGCAGGTCGGGGAGTGAGAATGACCGCCCACCTTTAGATCTGGGCGGTGGAGATCGGACGTCTGGCGGGCTCTCCGACGGATCGAGCAGGTTGGGGGGGGGGGGTCCCGCCGGCACCAAAAAATATTCAATTTAATATTTGGGGCGGAGGACTATACAAAATGGGTTTTTCGTAGTGTTTTGGGTTTTCTGGGTTTTTTGCAAGGGTTTATACAAGAAAAAGGGGTTTTGTGTGTTTTTTAGCAAAGGGACGGTGAGGGTTGAGGGGAAAGATTTCTGCTCATAACCAGAGGTTAGAGTACATCCAAGACAAGGTTGACCACAGTCCCAGATGTACTGAAGTCCCCTTAGACCTTTATTTGGCTATAATGCCAAAAGGAGAATATGTAGATAATGCTGGGATTTATACACCATGGTGTTTAATACTAGTAGGGGAAAGGTATGATAGGGGAGTTATATAGTAGAATTAGATGTTAATATGGATGAGGAAGGCAAATGAAGGGGATATCACTAAGTTTGTTTGAAACTCACTTAGTTTAGAGAGTAGATCAAAATGAAAAGAAGTTTACATAGGAAATGTGGCTTTCACAGCCATAAGAACCACCATGAAACCATGAATTCTTCCAAGGATCCCAACTGGTGAGAGGATGTTAGTAAATGACATGAAAGGGAAAAGGGAAGTTAGACATGCTCCATTGCTTGCTGCAACTTGATGCAGAAGAACACCTTGTCAATTGATTGACTTTGCTTTGGTAAACACAGTTAATACATCTGCAATGGTAAAGATGACCTTTCTGCAACCCCAACTACCTACCCAGCTACTTGCCTAGCATTTTTTATTTCTTCTTGGAGGGTGCACTTGGACTTGCAGACCCTTACTTGGCTTTTCTTTTCTTTGGCTTTTTCTTTTGCTTTTCTACCTACTTCTACCCTTATTGCTTCCAAGGTCCCAGATTAAGCAGTTGGGAGCCTTTTCTTCTCTACCTGAACTACTTGTCTGCCAAGATTAAACAATTTGGACAGACTTCTTTCTCTAATCTATAACTGCAATTTAAAGCATGGCATGATCCAGATTAAACTGTTGGATCATCCATCAAAATTGAAACAAGGCCATCAAAATTGAAACAAGGAGAAGCTCTTTACACACCTTGTCTTCTCTTAGGAAATATGGGATCTTTGGATAATCAAAGCTGAGCATATTTGGACTTTCCCATGTCAATCATGAAATATGAAACCTATTGGTATAGGTAGCTAACAACAATTATGTAATTTCACCCTTTTATCATGGGATAAATCTGACATAAGTAAAAGAAAAGGTGAAAATGGGTGCATTTTAGCCAAACAACTTAGGTAAGTTGATATTGGGTTTCTCTCACTATAATGGAGTGACAAATAGGGTTATATAACATCTACAACTATTCCAATCAATATATAGTAAGCCTTTGATTCAAATGGATATTGGTGGCCACCCGCCCATTCCACTTGGCCCCCCACCATTGTACCATTTTTATTTCGGTTTTCATAATTGTAGCAAAATTTACTATTTTGGGTAGTTTCTCGAGTCTTGAACTTCCGAAGACATTTTGAGGCCTTAATATTGATTTTTGGAAAACGTGAAAACTTAAGTATTTAATTAATTTTTGTAGTATAAAGTTGTAGTCCTCAGATAGATATTTCTAATGAGGTATTATGTGCATCAAGCAGATATCGTATGCAAAGGTTATAACCCCGAGAGTTTGATGTACAAAATTACCCCGAAGGGGCCTACAATTTTGGCGCTTCATCTCTTAGGTTTAGATTTTTGGATGTTTAGGGTTTTCCATTATTTTTAAATGATAAATAAGCCTTAGAACCTCATTGTAGCACAATTCATAAGGCATGTAGCCACCACATATCTTCTTAGAGATAAGCTACCATCACATGAGCTAGTTTATTTCCTTCTTGCATGTAAACATTTTTATTCCTTTGTTATTAATGAATTCAAGTTATCTTTTTCATTGCATCTATGTGTTTATGTTTATATCTGTATTTCATTTCATTCTTGCATAAATCTAGGCCATTGGTATTACAGTGGTCTGCAATTTCTCTATTTTTCTGTGCATGTCCCCATTGAGGTCAGGGTATAAGGAGTTAGGGCTTGAACTGGTTCAACATTTGCAATACCAACCTCACCAACCCCGATAGTGTCCCATGACGGAAGAAAATAAAGATGAGGGAGTAGGATATCCTTTCAAAATATTTCTCAAAGAAGCCCTTGAGAGACAAAGGAATGAGGTGATGGATAACTTTTCCCAGATCCTTCGACGGATGCCCACATGTGATTCATATTCATCTAGCAGGCACCCTGGAGGTGCCACTCCCTTTAAGGTACAAGTTCACTTTAACATTCCCATATTTGAAGGTCATATAGATGTAGATGTTGTAGATAAATGGTTAAATCCATTGGAAGGATATTTTTCAGTTCATGATTTTTCCAATAGAGAAAATATTACTTTTTCACTCCTCAAAGCCACCCCCCACATCAAGGACTAGTGGTAAAACTATTGCGAGTAGAGGTATGAGAGGGAACCGTCACCATTTTCAGCCATACCCACTTGGAATTCTTTCTAAGACTCCATGAAGGAGTAGTATTACCTTGTCAGAATCTATGAAGATAAGTACTTAAAGTGGACCACATTCGAAAGCGACGAGACCAAGATGTGTCAAAGTTCACAAATGGTTTTCATATCCTTCACACGAAGTTGGGTATCAAGGATTATAAGCAGCATTTGGTACTCAGGTACTGTGACTATCTCCATAAATACATCCAATATGATATGCTGTTTCTAAAAATATCCTCACTTGGCACCGCCTATCAATATGTTGTTAAGATCGATCGAAAATTGAAATAGAAGAAGCAAAATTTTGGATATGTGAACATGAAGCAAGGGAAAGGCACCCCTAAACTCCAAAATAAAGGACAATGCTAAGGCGGGGTGACCAAGGACAACCCGTCGAAGCCACAAGCAAAGAAAAACACCACGAAGACAAATATGGACACAAGAAAGTGGTGTGAGTTCCATAAGAGCCCCACTCACAACACAAGTGAGTGTCGAACCAAGTAGTCACTAGTGTCCAAGCTAAAGGCTTCAAATTTATATGCATCTTTAGACTCTGAGTCAGATATTGACAAGGTTAGTGATAAATTAAATTAGATTATTGATGCGGAGTCTAGCACCATTGTTGCCACCACCAAGATCTAAAATATTTAGCCCAAAGATCTAGAGGTGGGGGAGCGTCTCCTCCATTCACATATGTGGGGGAAGGGTTCACCATTGTATTTGATTGTCAACAATGAGAGCCAAAAGAGCCTCATTTTAGCAGAGGTCATGAAGTGATTGGACCTACTGACAACAACACGCCCACAGTCCAACACCAATGGGTTGTTACAGCAAGGACATGATGTACTCATCATCCAACAGTGTTGCCTTCCCTACAACATTAAGTGCTCCATGGATGAGGTAATGTGTGATGTTGCTCCTCTTCAATTTTATGATGTATTATTAGGCCAACCCTACTTGTGGAAGCATCATGTTGTATATGAGTCGAGGCCTTGCACTGTTATTATTTCTTTGGGCATTAAGTTATACATAATGCTGGAGGTAGCCCTGTCTACCACCATATCCTTGATCTATGCTAAGAAATGCAGTAAGATCATTTCCTAGACTGGGAAATTTGTTTTCTATTTGATTTGTTCTCAAAGTAATAGGAAGATTTGATGAGGCTCAAAAATAGGTATATCACAAGGGTCATAATCCCATCCTCCAACTTTAGAATTATCTTTCTCTCACATTTATTTAAATTTTTTATTATATTATGCTTAGTGAGGAGGATGAAAGATGTGTTTCTATGTCATGTTACCTAACATTGTTTAAATGTATGAATTGGGGAAATTTTAAGATAATTTCAATGTAGGAGCTCAGAGTAGACAATAGGAAGAGATTCTAGGAGGTTGTCTACCTCCTTAACTCATTCAATCAGCCAAGATCACTACTTTGTCTCTCATTGATTCAGAGTCATTGGAAGCTAAGCAGGATGAGTTGATTGGCAGCCCAGCTAGTGCAATTCAAGGAAGATCTAGATCTACCTTTCTCGAGTTTTGGGAGACAAACATATATATTTTATAGGGTGTTGTTGGTAGCTAGCCTTTTGTATAAATAAACATGCCAAGGGACTCATTAGGGTTCAAATTTTGTTTCTAGCTAAGAATTTATTGAGCTCAAGTACTTGTGACTGTTATTTTTGACTTATTATGTGATGTATTTGACATTTTTCCAATGATAATGAGAATTTTCTTACTGATCCATCACTGAGTTAGTTGAGAGGGTTGAGGCTCTTGGGTTTGGGCCAAACCATAGTAGCTTAGGTCCCTCTTATGTATTGATATTTATTTTAGCTTAGAACATTTGATTAGTTGTTGCATTTTAGTAGAATATAATTCCTCAAAAACTCTATGACTGTTACCTCTGTCTGATCTCTCTCATGGGAGCCTGATTACAGGACTCTACAATCATAGTCTAAAAGCATTATGCGATGATTTCTTTTTTATCCATTCTTGGAAAAGGTATACATTATTTATCCTACTTTACATATTATTGTTGTATCTTAGAATTTAATTCATTGCATAGATTAGAGTTTTTAGCATCAGTTAGATAGTTTCCAAATTCAACTCATCTTTTCCACAATTGTTTATAATATTTTGTAAATGAAATGAAGAGTAGCTGCATGTGATGTTGTAGGAATGTTGGACCTGGAGGGAAGGTACATTTTGACCATCTCCATTTAGGAACTCTCCACTCTCTTTTGATGAATGCCAACTATTGTTCTTGATCTCTTCTTTTAGGTCACCGTGAGCAGCCCTCTTAGTACAAAACTAACCTTCCTGAAGTGTTGAACTTGGCTAGGGGTGTTGGGTACATTCCATCCATCTGCCACAACATTCATCCATATTTCCATCCCTTGATCCCAGCATCCTTACCTTCCAAACCCTCTCAGAACCATTCCTATAGCGTTATAGGACTTCTTGTAGCAATACAGGGATCCCATAGAAACTTCCTATAGCATGTGTGTAGTAGCCTATTTTGCCCTTGTTTTGACTTGTAATGTCAGTATGGATTAGTTTAGGAGTAGGTTGACCCCTTATCGTGGACTCCATTATCAGGCGTACCACCTAGACCATTTCCTCCATTCCTTTTCCTTCACTACAAGAGAAAATAACATGAGTTTATTCATCATAGATTTCACAAGTAGGACATTAATTTATATGCAAGTGTGAATTAGATAGATGATGCATGAAATCTTGAGATTTGAGTTGGTAGAATAATTTTTTGGTTTGAAGTGAATTTGATAGCTAGACGGTTAATTGAAATTAGTGTAGTTTCCTTTTTGCGGGTAACATAAATCTCATGTTCTTTCATAAATTGATTCAGTAGCAACATTTATAATTTAGATTTGAAAAGAATTTACCTTTTCTACACTAGATCTATATTTTGAATTTCACTTTCAATAGATAATCCCCCTAATTCAATAGATAATGGACTTGGAGCCCTAATGATCAAAGGACCTAGTTGAGGGTGGCATGATTATAATTCCATCTACTTTGTATATAGCACTGTCACCTTGAAGTTTGTACAAACCTCAGGTTGATAAATAGAGTTGAGGAGCCTATAGGAGTTTCAACACTCTTGGTGGAATACCAAGGCTCACCACTTTTTTGCGTCGTTGCCAAGGAGGTGTCTCGATAGATGTTATTTCTACTTAAGCATTTCTTTTTGTTTTGCAATCAGTTTTGAAAAAATCACATAAAATAAAAATATTATTTCATGCCTCATAGGAATAGATATACTCAAGGAGAATTCTTACCAAACAACCACACACCATCAAACTATCGAATTTCACTATTCTTCAGTGACTATCAACTTCCCTCTCTGGCTAGGGGGAGTTAGAAGACCCCATAGGTGAACAAACTGAGATTTTTAAAGAACCTATTAATGAAGAGGAAGAACCAATTTCACGTACCCAAACCATGGCTGAAAACAGGAATAAGGAGGTTTTCCTTATCAGAGAAACTAATGGAGAGGCTATAATGAAGAATATAATCCCTACTACCCTTCCTCACTTCCATGGGTTAACCTCTAAGGACCTTGATAATTTTATGTTTGAGATTGATGTTGTCTTTAGGACTTAGGATTATACCTCTGATGACCATAAGCTAAATATATTCCCATCTACCCTTAAGGATGCATCCTGCTGCTGGTTTATGGGTCTACCTGTGGATAGCATCACTACCTGGGCTCAAATGCAACAAGCCTTTAACAAAAAGTACAGGGACTACTGTGGGTCCAAAAAAACCAAAGAATAAATCTTTAGAATGGCTCTTAGACCTCATGAACCCCTAGTAGACTATGAGGAAAGATTCCAGCTCAGTTATATGAGGGCTAGATGCATCCTTCATACAAAATCACTCAAGTTAGTTCTTCTCTCAGGGATCGGAGAGGACATGTTGGAAACCCTCAACATCCTATTTAGGGGAGACATATATCAATTATCCCATGAAGACACCAAAATAGTGTTCAAAAACATTTCTAGGGCTGCTAGGAAGGAGGGTATGGTTAGTCAAGCTTTGGTCAATTCCTCTCCCTCCACAACATCCATCAAGAATGAAATTGGAAACATATTGGGGGACTTTAAAATTGAAATGTTGCATACCTTCTCTTTGAAAATGGATACCATGTAGGTCAAGAGGAAGCAAGAGGAAGCAGAGAGGGACTTAGCTATTTTTTTCCTAAATGCACTAGAAGGCACCTCAAAAATAAATGTCAATTAAGTGTCATAGAGGTCTACTCAGTTTGTGAGGAAAACCATGCCACTAATAAGCTTCCTTCTTTGCCTAGATTCAAAGATGTATACCAAAGGGAATAAGGTGGGGCTGAGCAGTTCTATTTAATCAATCAAAGAAGGCCTAAAGGACCTCAACCATACTAGCAGGGCTTGCAAGGTGCATCCTACTCTTATTACCATCCCAACTAAAATGCAACCATTCCACCTTGGTACTCTTCCACTCATCCATCATGGTCCACACCTCCTTATTGGCCTTATTCACCTCAATACTCCCCCCCTGCCCCACAACCTATCAATCAACTGTTTCATCCATATACTACTCCACATCTTCAATGGAATAACCCATCATAAGGGCGAAGGTCTCAACTCAACAAACCTCCTTCTTTACTACCTCCACCTCCATCTCAACCACAACTCACTCATCCTGCTACAGCCAAGAAATCGCAGATCCCTGCTCAACCCAATCCAAACCCGAATAACAAAGAGACACAACAAGTCTACAGTGGAGAGACATCTTTCCCTGCCTATGTTGTGGAGATTGAAGAAATCAACCTTAGGACTCGAAGAGTGCTCCCAGATGACCATCCTACATCTCCACCTGAGGATCTTGAAGAGAAAAAGGAATTGAGTATCCCTCAATTAAATCCACCTCCTTTTCCTGAAAGATTGATCCATTCTAATGAGCACACCCTAGAAGAGACTGAACTTCTAGGAGAATTGAAGAATAAGTGTGTTAAAATACCCCTCCTCTAAGCTATTAAAGAAGTTCCCATCTACAATAAGCTTATCAAAGAGAAATGTTTCAAACACCCTAGGAGGAGAAAAAGAGACACCCCCACCATGAGTTTTATTGGATAATAATTAGATTTGATGCTGGGGAGAGTGATTTGTCCAAAATATCTAGACCCTTGAAGTCCTGTGGTAGATGTGCACATTCATGGCATCATTGTCCATCACACCTTGATTGATCTTGGGGATGCCATCAATGCGACGAGTAAAGAAACCATGCTAAAACTAAACCTCTAAGGATCCTCAAGAAATACCACTACAGTGTTGCAACTTGCAGATAGATCTATAGTGGCTTCCGAGGGGGTTGTTGAGGATGTAATGATCTCTAGTGACTCCTAGTAGTATCCTATTCAATTATTGGTTCTCGAGCCCAAATCCAAATTCAATGGTCATCCTCTCGTCCTAGGAAGACCATGGCTAGCCATTCTTGATGCTTACATAAGTTGCAAGGCTGAGAACATGACCATTAAGAATGGGCATTTGTCCAAACAATTGGTATTATACCCCCTGCTCAGCTATCCATTGAGCACAACTTACCCCTATGGTTAGAAGAGGAGGAGGAAGATGAAGTGTATCATACAACATCCCTTCCAATATATACCCTAGATGTCATTATAGGAGGGGGACAACCTGATGAAGATGACCTCATTGACCAAATCCTCCAAAACCAACCACCCAATACAATGCCACTTGTTGAGCATGTTAAGGAATCTGAGGGTAATCCTTGGGCTGAGTTATGCCTAGTTGACCCAAGTCCTACACATGTGAAAATTGTAGAATTTGGGCCATCTAGAACCTTTAATATTAACCCCTCTCTCTCAGAAAACCAAAAAGAGAAGTTGTGAAAAATGTTGAGAGAGAACTTATATGCTTTCGGTTGGAGCTATAAAGAAATGAAATGGGTGCATCCTTCAGTTTGTACTCATCACATATACATTAAGGAAGGATACAAACCTATGCACCAACATCAAAGGAGAATGAACCTAGCACTCAAGGACATAATAAAGCAAGATTTGCAAAATTTACTAGATGCAGGGTTCATACACCCCATCTAACATAGTGAGTGGGTGTCCCCTCTAGTGTTGGTCCCAAAGAAGAATGGGAAGTGAAGGATCTGTGTGGATTACAGATAGATGAAAAAATCCAGCAAGAAATACCATTTCCCTTTACTTTTCATTGATCAAGTTTTATATGGTCTTGTAGGGAAGAATTTCTTATGGATTCAGTGGTTACAATTAGATTCATATCAAAGTTGAGGATCAATACAAAACTACATTTACCTATCCTTGAGGTACCTTTTCTTATAGGGTCCTTCCTTTCAGTTTATGTAATGCCCTTGCCACTTTTCAAAGGGAAGTTTTGAGAATATTTACTGAGTTGATCCATGACTCTTTAGAGATATACATGGATGATTTCACTCCCTACGGGTGTGACTTCCTGGAGGCTCTCTCTAACCTCAGGAACGTCTTGAAGAAGTGCATTGAAATGAACCTCTCGCTTAGTCCTGAGAAGTGTGAATTCTTAATGAATGTAGGGATTGTCTTTGGCCATTCATTATCTCAGGAGGGAATACAACTGCCAAACCCAACCAAAATTTCCAACATAAAAATTGTTCCTACTCCTCAAAAGTAGAGGGATGTTTGTATTTTATTTGGCTTAGCTAGATACTATAGGAGGTTTATGAAGGACTTCAGAAAAGTGGCTTCACCATTGTTTGGGTTGCTAGACAAGGACTCTGAATTCTGCTAGAAAAATAACTACCAAGATGCCCTTCAGTTCTTGAAAGAGAAATTAACTACTACGCCCATACGTAGGGGCCCAAATTGGGCTCTTCATTTCCATATCAATGTTGATGCATATGATAAAGTTTTGGGTGAAACTTTAGGACAAATAGATGATAAGTTACCTTATGTTATTTACTTCATTAGTAAAATATGTCTAGGCTTGAATTGAACTACAGTGTAACTGAGTAAGAACTCCTAGTTGTTGTATACTCTTTGAACAAATTCAGACACTACATCACTGGATACCAAAATTTTGTGCATACTGACCATGAAACTATCAAATACTTGATGAAAAATCCTAATGTGAATGCTAGAATCATTATATGGTTGCTATTGTTACAACAATTTTATTTAACTATCATTGACAAGCTAGGAAAAGAAAATGTAGTTGCATATTTTCTGTCTAGACTTTCTTTGCCTACAGGTGATGAAGGGATGGTCAATGATAAACTTCCAGATGAGAACTTATTTTCTATCTTGGTGCTCTCCCCATGGTTTTCTAATATAGCAAACTACTTAGTGGCTGCAATATTTCCTCGAAATCTGTCATCTAGAGAGAAGACAAGAATTCTAAGGAAGAGCTCCCCTTTCACTTGGATTGGGGGAAATCTCTTCAAGCGAGGACCAGATCAGATCTTAACGAGATGTGTTAGGGAAGAGGAATTATTTGACATCCTCTCGAATTGTCATGATTGCCCTTATGGAGGTCATTGTTTTGACAAGAGAACAACTTTCAAAGCTCTACAAACTTGTTATTATTGGCCCACTCTCCACCAAGATGCAAGAAGGTATACCATTAGATGTGATAAATACAAGAGGATCAGGAAACCCACACCCAAGGATTTAATACCCCTACAAACCCAGTTGGCTTTGGAGCCATTGGAAAAGTGGAGCATGGATTTCATTGGGCCAATTGGTCCACCATGAGGGTAAAAAAGGTACATCACTGTGTACACTGATTATTTGACAAAGTGGGCTGACAAAATTGGTGTCAAGGTAGAAATAGAGGAGAAAGTGGATAATTTCTTAAGGGAGAATGTTTTCTTCAAATTTGGGTACTCCAGAGAGATAATCACTAATCAGGGAACTCAATTTACATCACATATGATTGAGAATTTGTTAAGGAAACATCATATCAAACACAAAAAATCTATTGCCTATCACCCTCAAGCCAATGGACAAGTAGAGGTTACAAATAGAGCATTAGAGGGCATCCTCACCAAGGTTGTGAGTAGCAGCAGGAGGGATTTGGTAGACAAATTAGTGGAGGCCACTTGGCCTATAACACAACTTGGAAAACAACTAGTGCCTTTACTCCATATGATCTGGTTTATGGAAAGAAAACTCTTCTCTCTATTGAGTTTGAGTATAATACTTTGAGAATGGAAGCCCAATTGGATTTAGATGTCACCAAAGCATAGCAGGAGAGGTTTCTCCAGTTAAATGGCTTGGATGAGTTTAGAATACAGGCCCTCCTACACATTGAATTTATACAATTGCAGAGAAAGGTTTGGCGTGATAGGCATATCCTGGACAAATTATTTCAGGAAGGGGATTAGGCCTTACTATATGACTCCAGGTTCAAGGATTTCAAGTGAGAATTGATGAAAATATGGTTAGAACCATACCTGATAGAGAAATGTCATGAAAATGAAGTTGTTCAAATCAAGACCATTGATGAGGAAGGGATTCCCTTTCTTTTCAATGGCTACAGATTGAAGGTATACATAAATCCTATTTCTAAGGAGGAATTCATCAGCACCATCAGAAAAGAGCTTAATATGATTGGAAGTGTCATAGCTTCCTATTGGTACATGGTCTCCTATGTTATAACTCTGATAATTCCTTTGAAGTAATAAGAAGGAGAAACCAAAGGTAACCACAATCCACTTTTGGAGATCAGGACCTAGGCTTCCTGATGCTCAGAGAGGACTCTCTCTTTAAAATTTAACTTTGTTTTAGCTAAGATGTTTTATGCTAGCTATGATTGTTCAAAGGGTGCTTGATTTGTGTTTGAGATTGGGTGGTGGGATCTTCTTAGACAGATGGATAAATTGATGTCTTTTAGACCGTTCGGCTATGTAGTGAATTAATAAGGAAGCAAAACTAGATTAACTCATAAAAGGGGATATTCCAAGGGCAAGATAACAGAGTGTATTTCAGATGTTTGAGATAGAGGGGTGAAAGGGTTTCACTCGGGGTGAGAGAGAAGTTAAGGGTTCTCAGACCCGGATAATGAATGAGGAAGGAAGGGGTAATCGAAATCAAAGGGTAGTTAAGAATCCTTTAACCTAGATTATTCATGAAATCAATCTAAACCAAAGAGAAATTAAGAATTCTTTAATTTAAATATCAGAAGAAAACATTCAAATGCTTAACTGTTAAAACAGAGTGTGATTTAAACAAGTTCTAAAATATTATTCCAGTTATAGCATTTAGATTGAAACACATAAAAGATTATGAATAATTTTGAGAAAATGACAATAACACATGAAAGTACTTGTCTGAAATTCGCTCAACACATGAATCCTTGGAAAAGTCTGATCTTTATTAATCAATCTAGTTTGCTGGCTCATCAACTGATACAATAACCTTCTAGGTCTTCTTGATCAAAATGTCTATAGAAATTTCTAATAGAATCCACCCTACATACTTCGAATTGTGAAATTTTTATACAAAAGTTTATTACAAAATATCTCAAACTGATCTGAGACTTAATCTAGGAAAGAAAAATATCTTCTTGTAAGAAGATAGAGACAACTATTGAACTACTTCATGTTGTCCCTTTTATTTTGGTACTGCTAGCTTTTATGGTTTGATTTTTAGCCCTTTATGCTGCTTTGTTGTTTGATATTTCACATTGGAAGCTTCATATACTTTAGCCTTTCATTTGATACATTTTGACTCTGATACACTTTGACCTTGTTGATCTGTCTTCATACTTTTACCATGTTGTTTTGCTTGTACTATACATTAACCTTTTTACTGCATATTTCTATAGTAAACAGTTAATTTCTCCCATGCTTCAGCATCATGTAATTGGATTTTTATCATCCTCCTATATATTTCATCTCCCTCGGTGTATTTGGAAAAAGTAGGTGTTAGGTAAACTTGACTCAAGATAGAGTCAAAGTTGACCAGGTTAAACAGTGATGGTTTTGGGGCACATGGTATTGTGCACCCATAGTATTCTACCCGTGGTATTATATGTAATGGAGCTTATAAAAGGATGGAAGGACTTCATTGTAATGCAAGACCTGGAGGTGAGTGGTGAAGGCCCACTTGGTCAGATTGGCCAGGGTTTTGGCCAATGCTAATGAGATCTTATTAGGTCAGGTTTTTCCCCAGATTTGGGGTTTTCCTGGATAAACATTTGTGTTTATATGTTTATGGTTGTTGTTGGCTATTTCTTATATATATTACTCTTGCTAATTATTTATGTTATGCAGTGAATTTCTTAACAATTGGTACTAGAGCCAGATGTTGCCTTCAAATGGATTCTTTGATGCCAGGGGTTTATAGTACCTGATGAGATCAATGCAACCTTTTTACAGATCTGGGTTTGGAAAATAATGGCGGAACAATCATACACGAAAGAAACTGGAGGAGAATGTATGGAAGATAGTTCCGTAACTCCCAGGGATCGCAGTGCATTTGCGATATTTACCGGTTTGGAACATGTTGATGAATTGTTCGGGATTCATGCAGCTATTTAAGGAAGGTCAACAGAAGAAAATTGTTCTTGTGGCTTCAAAAATTGTTCATTTTTTGCTACGTGAGGCCATCGGTGCTAGCATCTACGAGGTTCTCGTCGGGCTCACAGTTGGAGCAGTTTGATAGAAGTTTTTGAGAAAATTAAATTGAGAGAGGATGGATCAGAATAATTTAATGAAGTCAAAATTATTGCATGTAAATGGGCATACTACTATAAGACCTGGTAAGGCATGTGTACCCCTCGTTGATCACCAGTAAAGTCTGGCTTAAACCTAGGTGATAGGGGGGATGTCAGTTAACAATACCCTGGGTAAAAACTCTAAGGGGGGTAAGAGCTAGAGTGAGCAGGATTGTCTCACTTAGCAGGTTTGGCTGGAGTTAGTCAAGGAACCCCAAGTCAAGTTTAAGGGGGGAATTTTTAGGTAAACTTGACTCACGATAGAGTCAAAGTTGACGAGGTTAAACAGTGATGGTTTTGGGGCACATGGTATTGTGCACCCATAGTATTATGCCCGTGGTATTATATGTAATGGAGCTTATAAAAGGGTTGAAGGACTTCATTGTAATGCAAGACCTGGAGGTGAGCGGTGAATGCTCACTTGGTCGGATTGGCCAGGGTTTTTGCTAATGCTAATGAGATCTTATTAGGTTGGGTTTTCCCCGTATAAACATTTTTGTTTATGTGTTTATGGTTGTTGTTCGTTATTTCTTATATATATTCCTCTTGGTAATAATTTATGTTATGCAGTAAATTTCTTAACAGTAGGCTTATTGATAAACAAGTGTTTTACCTCATGCTGGAGGTAAAACAAGTTTTCAAATGTTTGGTAGAGTACTTTTCCTATTGGCAATGCCTTCATTGATGATGTATTCACTTGATCCTTTGCTACCTCTTTGATTTTCTTGTTGTAATCCACTTGTGTCATGAGATTTTCATTTACCACTAAGGAATTGGGTAATCCCTTCTCTCTCAAAATTTGGAACTTAGCCATAAATCTGTCTACTACTAGCTGCATATTTTGACACTTATCCTCTAAGTTTTGCATTAAGTTCCTCTTGGAGAGGACCTTTCTAACCTCCAAAATTGTCTCTGTTTTGTCTTCTATTTCCAATTCCTGAAGCTCATACTTATTCTTGCTGTTAAGGAACTGGATAATTTTGGCAGCCTCTTTTGGCATTTCTCCTAATTCTTCTTTTACTCTTTGGATGGCCTCTATAACCATCTTTATTAAATCTATTTGCTCAAAAATCACCTAAATAGATGGCCAAATATCATTGACAGAGTCAATGATATTGGCCCATAGTAGTTCCTTAGCCTGCCCAAGGGGTTCTTTCAGTGTCAAGTCTTTTTCCATGGCTTTCAATATTTCACTCATCCTGGCAGCTTTTTGCACTTCTTCTTTGTGCATGATTTTGGCAAGCTTGTAATCAGTTTCCAAGCTTGTCACCTTTTCTTTGAGCTTATTCATCTTTGTTGTCTATATGGACATTTCTTCCATAGCTTTAACCAACTTTGTTGCTTCATCACCTGATGTACCTACTGTTGATGTAGATTCTGTGGAAACTGGTTGTGTTGTGGCCATTGGAGCTATGGGAGCCAATGAGGCTGCTAATGTGGAAGGAACAACTATGGTGACTACTGGGATGACATTCACCGAGCTAGTGCCAATATTAGTTTTCTTTAATTGGATTAGGTTGTCCAATTCCTTTTCTATTTCCCTCAACTGATCATTTAGTTTAAGGACTAAGTCCTTCAACTCTTCATGTCTTGTTTGGCTTTCCAATACTTCATGTGTCTAAGGATGCTGCAGTTGAGGTATCTTCAATTTCTTCTTGAGTGCTGCAATGTCATCATTCTTCCCTTTGATTAATTGTTCAGTGGCCTTGATGTCTTTCAGATAATGTCCCAACTCAATTACCAAGTCTTCCGAAGAGTTGATTTTGGTGTCTTTGGCCTATGAGGGGGCTTTTTCCAACTAATACTGGGCTGAGATGTTATTCAATGAATTCTGTAACTGATGGGCAGCTATGGATTTTCCTATAAGGGTGGAGTAAATCATTTCTCCAGCCTATTTGTGAAATTCAATTTGGTCAATGCGATGAATATCCCTTTCCAATACCTCAAAGTCTATATTCTTGAAATCTGCTAATGTTCTTGGTTGTTGTACAATTGGCTTTATGAAGGACATTTGCATCTTTCCTTCCTTGATGTCAAAAGCTCACATCAACCTAGTTTGATTGGTCGGTGTAAGTTCGAGATACTGTGCATAGGATTATGCTTCCAGTTTCTCATTTCTCATTTTGATTTCCTTGAACCTGTCCTTAATTTCTCCGTCTCTATCAACAGGTTTATTAAATGAGGAGACTTCTGCACTGAGTTGCCTTTCTAACATTTGAGTCTATGATGTAGTTGGCTCCTGTGTTTCTCCAAATTGAGCTGTGCCCTTGCTCATGTCTAACTCAGTATTAGTTATTTCTACTGAGCCTTCTGTGTCTTCCTATTCTGTAATAGGATTGAACCTTGGGCTTTTTCTTTGGCTAGCTTCATACTGCAGATTTGAAGTGTCCATACCTGAACTGGAGGCTTCCTCTCTGTTCCTCTTGGGATTATTTTCCTCATTCTGAGGAGTCTGCAAAATAGCAGGGGTACTCATGGTTCCTTCTCGCCCTGGTACCTGTAGGAATGAGCTTTCATCAAGCTATCTCTATAAATCAAATAAGGTATTTTCAATATCTACCTTTGTACTATCCTGTCTATAAGAGTGTTTTCCAACCACTCAGATTGATTGGCATATTTCTCTATTTCTGGTATGGGGTGATGAATATAAGGTCCCAATTTAACCTTTTGTCTTAGTTTGGTCATAAACCCTTGAGGGTCATACCTCCACATGAAATTGTTCTGAAACTTCATTTTCTGTAGAATTTGATCTGCTTCTTCTCCTACTTCTCTAGAATTGCAAATGAAAGGGCCTAACTGATTTTTGACCTTGAATTGAGTTCTTTACTTGGCTGAGACAAAGTTGACATTATCAGAGTTCATTATCTGCCTATAATACTCTAGAGCAAATAACGTCATGGGGATGTATTTGGGCAGTTTGTATGGGGCAAACTGGCAACCATAAATTCTTATTTCAATGTGATTTTGGTAAAGGTACCAATCTCCTACCTTACTTTGCTTAGACAATTGGAGCACTCTTTTGATTTCTTGACTTATCCTGGGTGGAGGACTTCCTGTCAGCATGGTCATGACTGGATGGACAAAAGAGTCAATGAAGTCTATATAGGTGTATGGTGATCAATACTTGTAGAATAATGGTGTCCAAAATATGACATACCTAGGCTGGCCTCTAGTATCCAGCCTCTGGATGGTGAACATAAATCTATCTAATTGATAATGCAAAAACATGTGGTAAAGTACATATGAGTACTTGAATACTCTCTCATTGGGCATTCTGGTAAATTTTTCATGCATCCTTTCATCTATGAACTGGGCATAATTGTACAAAGTAGCAGGAGGCTTTCTTGGGGTGAAAATGGACATGAAGGCCATGATGAGCTCGTTAACAAATTCATCGGTAGTATATCCTAGAATACATGATATCATAGTTACAATTTTCTTGCCCCTTTTAGAGAAAATGGCAGAAACATATGGAGGGGCATCTTTAGGAATGTGCTACTCTTCTACAATGAAAGTTTGGAATATTTGGGCTAGTATAGATGGACTCAATTTGGTGTACTAGTCTAACAAATCCCTAATGGAGAGTGGGGTTAGGTTTGGAACTAGTTGGAATTGCAACATTTCATTGATTGATTCAACTATGATAGTAAACAAGACTTTTTGTTCAGGGGACATTATATCTCTCCAGCTGGGAATGTAACAGACATGGCACATATGGACAATCTCAGTAAAGATAAGTACTTGTGGAAACTAGTATTTGGCCAAATTGGAGTCCCAAAGGCCAATGTCATCAGTATGGTTTAGATATATGTCCTTACTCAAACAATGAATTTTGAGTAGAACTTCATAGGCACTTGTGTCTTTTATTTGAAAATCCCTATCCGCCAGGGGAAGGTGGTCAAGGTCCAAATGGGGGGTCATGATAGGTTTGACATCCATGGCAACGGGGGTAGCCATAATTCAATTCTTGTGGATTTGAATTTGGCAATACAGGTTTATATCAGAGGTTTTGAAGGAAACTTGGAAGCTTTTAGAAGGGTTTGGGCACACAATTTAATTTTTAAAGTAATTTCAATTAATTTTACTTAATTAAAACACTTCAAAGACTAAACGTTTTCAAATTTAAAGGGTGTCTGGTAATTTGTCTTCAAATACCTAGAATTTGGGTGAATTAACTTCAAATTCGGTGTTCTCGACAACTGCAGAAGGTTGAATGGCTCTAGTACGGACTGAGAGGTTGATTGGGGTCTCTGCAACTTCTTCAGGAGTGAAATTTGAGTTCAATTGGTGATTTTAGTGTTTGCAGGTGTCGCAATGGTTTGCAGAGGTTCACAAAGAAAATGAGTGAAAAAGGAAAAATAGGGCTTCTCGGCCTTTTTATTGAACAATGATCACTTTTTGGTGGGTAATTTACAAATGAACAGTGGGCGGTTTTTCGAGTTGGATGGGGTTTCCCAAGCCATCGCACTGCTTTCATGGAGGAGGTGGTATTTTGGAGGGGTCACTTGATCTATGTTAGCGCTTGACATGTAGCAAATGGGGGACCAGGAAAAACCACTTTATCGAGCGGGTAAAGGTCAGACATCGGGTGAACCTAATATGGCTGTAGACTGTTGGATTTGGGCGCTGACGATCAGACGCTAGTTGGGTGATAGATGTTCACGGATGAAATCAATAGAGATTTTGGGGGGGGGGGGGGGGGGGCGGGGATTTAATCCTTGGTGGTTTGGGATTATTTACGGGTTAATCATGGGATTAATTGATCAAGTGAGGTTTAATGACGGGATTATCTTAACTTTACCAAAAATTGGTGAGTTAAGTGGGTTTTGTCAGGGATATGGAATCAAAGTATAGTTTATAGCTAAACTAAGGGTTGGGGTATTAAATACGAGATTTATTTATATATGGGAAAATATATATGTTAAAAAATTAATATGAAATGAAATGAGCAAAGTGAATATACCACTAAGCATAATGTAATATTTTTGTATTTTATTCACATACACTTTACACTTAGGATAAAATCTTTTTGTGGGTATTTTGAATGAAATGGAATTTTAACTTGGGGTTGTTTACTTTTCATAGGCAAATGGAGTTTAACCTTAGGAAAAGGGGTTTTATTAGGGTGATCAGGGGAAATGATTTTTATGAAGGGAATTCTAACACTTGATGTCCATAAGTCATTAAGCCAAGGGTCCGGTCCCACCAAAAGTCAGAGAATTGCTCTGAGCCTTTATGATTTGAAGGATTTTTAGTACTAGAACATACTTGTAAATGGGGAAATTAGTAAGTATAGGGATAAAATGAATGAGAGGGAGTTAATTAATTAAATTTGTAAACCATTGTTTTTGCTTTCTTAATTTCTCATGCACATTGAAAGATATGATTAAGCATGATAAATGTGCTTTTATCCAATCAACATTATACTTCAATAGCTTTTCTTCTACTTACCCATTACTTACCCTAACATTTTTTATTCATTTTATTTGGGTGCATTTAGGGTAGCAGACCCTTATCATTCATTTTTCTTTTGAAAAGTAAACTATCTAATTCTAACCTTATATCATCCAAGGGCTCAGATTAAACTGATGAGCTCCTTTTATTTTTTCTACCTATCCAATGATCTACCAAGATTAAGTTGTTTGGTCAGATTTTATTCTCTAACTATAAACATAAAATTTAAAGCATGAAATAGTCAAGATTAAGTAGTTTGACTACCATGGGTTGTGGCATGCATGACAAGCTACACACAACCATTATTTAAGACAGTAAAGCAGTAAAATACTAGTGGCATTTAGACTTGCACGCTTTCATGATCTATTTTTTGTTCTTTTGGGGTTCATATATATTTTTTTTTATCTTTTCTTATTCTTTTTGTCCTTGATATTTCTTTTAGGACATACCCTCTTTATATTTTTAATTTTTAATATGGAAAACATTTGCAGAAAGCAAAGATATGTACAATATTAAAAGGCTTAGCCTTAGCCAATTCAAAATTATAAATCCTATCACTACAGGACTCTAACAGTGGCTCCACATGTGGATGGCATTTCCTAGTGAAATGTCAAGAACTCTAAAGATCAGTAGCCTTTGAATTGTGGCTGAAGTTACCTTGCAAAGTGTCCTTCTGTGAATCTACATTATTGATACTTATGACATTAAATCTTTTAAAGTTGACGATCTTTTCTCCAGGCTTCAACTTCAAAGGATTACTATCCAATGCAATCTCTCTGCAATGTTATGTACAATGATGCAAAGTAAAATGAACTACTGTAAGTTAGTGGAAAAGTAGTGCTTCAGCATCCTACCATTAACAAGTTCTCTTAGTAGATCTGATCCATCTATGTTTCTCAAGAAAAAGGCATTGTTTCCTTTGTAGCCAAAAATGACATAAGGCCCTTGCCATAGAAAATCAAATTTCCCATGCTTGCCTTTATCTTGTCTCCTTGAATCCAACTTAAGGGCATTGTCTCCTATGTGAAAATCATCTGCTTTAGTCTTTTTATCAAAGACTTTCTTGATCTTTTCCTGTATTACCTGTGATTTTACATATACTTCTTCCCTGGTCTGTTGTAGGTGTATAGTTTGGTTTATTCTTCTCTAAATGTCATTCGGTTCCACCTGTAGTTCCTGAAGGATTTTCATGACTGGCACTCCTAGGGATGATGGAAAAACTAAATCCATCCCATAAACCAGCTGATAGGGTGATGTTCCAATGGAGTTCTTAGTATTCAGTCTATCTGCCCATAAGGCATTGACTAACTTCTTGTACCATGTTTTTTTGTTATCCTCTGGTAACTTTTTAATAATATTGACTAGGCTTTTATTGGATGACCCTGCTAGTCCATTGCTTTGAGGGTAATAGGTTGTGGAATGGCCAAGGGTGATATGGTATTTGTTACAGAAATCTATCATTCTTTTGGATTTAAAGGCTACTGCATTATCAGTAATGAGCTTCTGGGGACATCCAAATCTTGAAATGATATTACTCTCTAGGAAGGTGATTATGACAGTGTCTGTGGCTTGCCTAGAAGGTATGGCCTCTATCCATTTGGTAAAATAGTCTAATGTTGTTAGAATCCACTTATGTTGAGCTGACGATGGGGGGTGTATTTCACCAATGAAGTCTAACCCCCATTCTTGAAATTACATCTCAGTGGAAATTGGTTTAAGAGGCAAGGGTAACAGTTTCTTCTTTCCCTCAAAAATATGGCATTTATGACAGGAGGTCACATGTTTTTTGACATCTACAAACAAAGAAGTCCAGTAGAAACCAACCCTTAGAATCTTGTCAGCAGTACTCTTCTAGTACAAGTGTCCTCCACAGTCCCCTACATGAAAATCTTGCAAAATCTTGTCAGCTTCATCTTTTAATAAACATGTTAAGAGAATACCACTATTTTCCTTCCAAAACAATGCATTATCTATAACACAATATCTCGATGACTTCATTATTAAGAATCTAGCTTTAGTTCTCGTCAGTCCAGGAGGAGCTTGTAAGTTTAGTAATAAAAATGTAATATCAACATACCATGGTGAATCAGTAAAAGGTTCACTAATTTGTGGAGTCGCCATCTCCTCCAAATCATCAAGGGCACTAATGACGTTGATATCAAGGGCCTGACAGTTCGATTCATCCATGAGTTTGGCTAAAACTTGGCCTTTGATGAGCTTTGTGGGTTTTATCTTTGTCATATTCCAATATTGTGGCAATCCATTTGCCTCTTTTTCCTTCTAGCCCATTTTGAGTCAAAATGTCCTTAACTATAGAGTTTGTAACATAAGCAATTATGTGAGAGTATAGAATGTATACTCTGAAATATTTGATAGCCTTAACAAAAGCTAATGCATGTTTTTCCATGATATTGTATTTGAGTGTGGCATCTCTTAAGGATTTACTAAAGAATGCTATTGGCTGTTCATATCCTTGATTGTTCTTTTGTAGCAAGACAGCTGCAATGGTGTGTTCTGAAGCAAAAGAAAAAATAATAAAATCTTTGTTAAAGTCAGGACTAACCAGGACTAAAGTCTTGGTTAATGCTTACTCAATAGCTTCAAATGATTGTTTGGCCTCCAATGTCCATTTGATTGATGAGTCCTTTCTTAGCATGTTATTTAATTCCCTAATTAATTATGCTAGATTTGAGATGAATCTCCTAAGAAAATTAATCTTACCTAGAAATGATTGTAGCTCTTTTATGTTTCGGGGATGGGAAATGGTAAAAATGGCTTCTATTCTAGCAGAGTCTATCCTAATCCCATCTTTAGATATGATGTGTCCTAATAGCTTTCCCTCTTTTAGACTAAAAAGTGTCTTTTTAGGATTTAAAGAAATCACAAATTTCTTGCATTTGGTAAATACTCTTGTGAGGTGGTCTAAGTGTTCATTCTCATTTTTAGAGAGCACTGTGATGTCATCTTGGTATACTACTAAGAAATCATGGATTTCCTTGGCAAAAGATATATCCATAGCTCTTTGGAATGTGGCACCTGCATTCATAATCCAAAGGGCATCTTCAAATACATGAAGGTACCCCAAGGAGTAGTAAACACAATTTTTGCTTGGTCCTCAGGTTGGACTAATATCTGGTTATAGCCAGAGAATCCATCTAACATTGAAATCCTAGATGAGCCCACTACCCTTTGCAATATATAGTGCATTTTTGGTAAGGGGCAGTTTCCTTTTAAAGAGACCTTGCTCAAGTTTCTAAAATCTACACAAAGTCTAATTTCACCTGTCTTTTCCTAGTTGTAACTAAGTTTGAAATCGAGTATGAATATCTAATAGGGTCTATTATTTGGGCATCAAACATTCTTTTAACCTCTTTTTCTATGGATGGCATAAGAACTGGGTTTATCCTCCTAAGTTTCTGTTTGAAAGGTTTATGACCTTCTTTTAGAGGTATTTTGTGTTGGATTATGCTGGTGTCATAAGATTTTAAGTCTTCATAACTCTAGGCAAATACATCCTAGAACTCTTTAAATAGATTTATATATTTGATCTTTTCCTCTGGGGGTAAGGCTTTAGATATATTAATGAGCTTTCGATTATCTTCAGTTCCTATATTAACTTCTTCTATGTCAGCTCTTAGAGGCTCCATCTTTTGTTTCCTAGCTACATCATTAGAGTCAAACAAATCCTCCTGCTAGCTTGCCCTTTGAACACTCCCTTTAGTGAGTTAATTCTAGTTCTGCTACACTCCTTTGACTCCATAACCAAATGGTCCAAAAACATCAGTATATCCATCTGTTTTAAGGATTCCACCATCCAACCTTCAATACAAATCAAAAACCCCTAAACCTTCAGAACTAGCCTAAAACCCCAGCAAACAAAGCTAAATCATATGGAGAGAGCCCTCTCTAAGCCATATGTTGGATAGAGCCTATTCTTAAAAGTTGGTTTGTGGTTACCTCAATCCTTTCCTTCTTCTAAGAACTTCTAGGGAAAAGTTCTAAGTGTTAATATAGTGGCGACCATACTGGGGAATTCGAAACCTCGGTGTTAATAAATCTCTAAGAAAATCCTAAATTTTTATTTTAAGCCTCTTAAAGTCATTTGTTAGAAGTTCTCTTAAAAAATCTCACAAAAACAATTAAAAAGTTTGAAATTCTGGCTTCCAGGAAGACTCATTTTACTAGGGCTAATCCAGACCCAAATCCTGCCCCAGTAGTTGATAATCCTAACCTAATTTCAAGAAAATCCAAAAAAGAAGAAAGTTCAGTTAATCAGACACCTTTAGTTAAAGCTAATTCATGCCCTGATGAATGGTTATTTCTAGAAGAACTTCCATTTGATGAGTCATTTGATCTTTCGTTATTTAGAACAAAATCTAAAAGTGCACTCAGTGAAACTGTTCTAGATCCAGAATTCATTGCAAACCTTGAAGTTCAACAGGCCAACAAATCAATTGATGAGTACATTCTGAAATCTCCATAATCATCTGTTAATACTTTGATAGCCCCTGAACTTTCTGAACAATCTTCCATCACTTTAAGTTCACCATTGTTTCCATCAACTTCATCAATAATACCTTCTGAATTCCATTCTTCACCACCCTTTGTACCTACTCTTCCTCACCAACCTATCATCTCCCATTCATCACCTACTAGTCTTGGTTCTTCATCCACTCTTCATCCAAATATAAACCCATCCCAGCCTACAACCATGGAAAATAGGTATGCTCCTCTTGTTTTACCTACCCAACTTGGTGCTATGCCAGCAGACTACCAAAGTACAATTATTCAATTTGATGGCACAAGACATTACACTACTCAACAACGTGTCAACAAGATAACAGATTACTTTGAGTTGCATGAAATTGATACAGATAATGTGCATATGAGACTCTTTGCCCAGGCTTTAGCTGGTGATGTTAGGAAATGGTTCAAAGCATTACCTATTATTAGTATTGATAGTTTAGAAGCATTTCATCAACAATTTTTGAATAGATGGTAAAATAAAAAGAACCCCCTACAAATCCTTTCAGAATATGAGAACATTTGAAGGGGACCTAATGAAATTGTTCAAGATTACTGCACTAGATTCAATAGTATACATAATGCCATCCAAGTTAATCTTAAACCCCCACCTGAATTGGCCTTAATAAAGTTCCTAGATGGTTTTGACACAAATACGACATACCAACTTAGGGAAAGAAACCCCCCAACATTAGAAGAAATGCAAAGTGTAGCTGTTAGCGTTGAAGCCAATTTGTTAGCCAAAAGGGCTAGAGTTAGAAATGAAAAAAGAGGAACTGCTAAAGATGAAGCTTCACCCTCTGACATCAAAATAGATATTTTAGCGAAAATTGTGGAAAGACTAATGGATAGAATAGATAACATAGAAAGGAAAACCCAATGGGATAACCAACAAGCACCTCCAATTAAAAACCCAAATTTGAGAAAAAACCAAAATCAAAACATTGGGAAAAATGGGCCGAATGAGAACATTAGGCCTCCTTTCCAAGAAAATTATGCAGAAACATCACATCTTGAAGACCCAGAACAAGACACACAAATAAATGTAATGGGAATAAATGATGAGGAAATTGTTTTTCTTACCCAAGATGAGCAGGAACTGCATATGTTGCGGCAATTACAAATCCAGTCTAGAGAGTCATTTGATTATAAATAGGGATATGATTCTGCCATTTTTGAAGTAAATAAACAGTATAATCTAAGAAGCAGGAAGAATGAAAACATTGCAAAATCAGCCTAAGAAAATAAAAGAAGCCCCTATTTCAAAGATCCTCCAAATTCTCTCTAGGAAGAACCCAAATCCTTTTAGTCCCACCATTGTAGATATAACCTTTGATCAACCTTCTGTTGATCAGCCATCCACCTCAATTCCACCCAAGGAACCAGTAGACAAAACTCAAAACACCAAATCCGAGAATCCACATAAGGAGACCCCCAATAAAGGAAAAGAAGACAAGTCTATGCAGATCCCTGCCTCAAAACCCAAAATCTTCAAACAAAAAAAGTTTCTTCGCCATTTAATCTGGGAGCAGAGATAGCAAAACTTAAGATTTTAGTTCCTCTAATAGAACTAATCAAGAATGAAACTTACAAATTGCAAATAAACCAGACCTTAAACATTACTGAAAATGAGGATTCTGTCAACCTATTTGATGACCAACCAGAACTCATATTTAGTCCAGATGTTAACAACAAACAACTAGAAGGACGAGTACCACCTTTCTACATTAGCCTTAGTATCCATGATAAATTCTACACAATGCAATGTTGGACTCTGGGGCCTCTCACAACTTAATGCCCAAATCAGTGATGGAGAAATTAAACCTAGACATTACAAGGCCTTATAAAGACTTATTCTCATTTGAATCCAGTCAAGTAATGTGTCTAGGATTGATTAAAGATTTGTGTGTTACTTTAGTCCAATATATAGCTAAAAGCATCCTTATGGATATTATAGTTACTGACATCCCACCAAAGTATGGCATGCTATTATCCAGATCATGGGGAGCCAAACTTCAGGGATCCTTAAAACTAGATATGTCATATGCAACAATCTCTATTTTTGGACAACCTAAGAAACTATACCGAGAAACCTTAATGAAATATATGGTAAGTAGCCAGGATTGGCCTCAAAACTTTCCCATCTACTCCATACACTCAGACATTGATTCCTTTATCCTGTATAATGCTGATCAAACACCAGAAGAAATTTTAGACAATATTAATACAAAACCAAAAGAAATTGCAGTTTCTATACAGCATGAAACTAACCAAACTTTAGAAGTTTTCAATTAACAAGATTGACAATCTACTGTAAGTGATGAAAAGTTTTTGCACCAGATAGTGAAAATTATGAGCATGAGATATTATGGCATCTTGAATTTGATGGGTCAGTCAATAAGTTTGGAGCAGGAGCAGGAGTGTGGATATACAATTTGGAAAATAATCACTCAGAAGGCCATGCATATAGATTGAATTTTAAATGTACTAATAATATGGCCGAGTATGAGGCATTAATTTTAGGTCTTAAGTTAGTTAGGAATCTAGGAGCTAAAATAGTTTCTGTCATGGGAGACTCCAAACTAATTATAAAACAAATTGATGTTGTATGTATGACAAAGGACCCTACATTAAGTTGTTATAGAGGAACTATTGTAGAAATACTAAACACTTTCCTAGAGACAAAGCTTGCAGTAATCCCTAGAAAACACAATATCCAAGCCCATAGTTTAGCAATGTTTGCCAGCACTTGCAAATTACCCTTACAATCTAACCATTAGTACACTGCTGAAGTTAGGCATAGACCTGCAATTCTAGATAATTTGAATAATTGGCAAGTATTTTCTAATGATAAACAGATAAATAACATTTTAATTTCAAAAGAAGGGTTTGTAAATAATAATATAGATACTAATCAATCCATAGATCCTGACTCTATGGATGAGATAGCAATAAATGAGATAGAAGGTGATGAACTAGATAGATTTAACCCAACTAAATTTACTAAATCAGATGTAGATGACTAAGAGCAAATTGAGATTGATGAAATAATAAGTGAAGAAACCAAAGTAATTAATCTCGATGATAACTTCCTACCAAAGGGATTAACCCCTTTGTAAGATTTATTTGATTCAAATGATGTTCATAGGAAACCTAAAATGGAACCAGTAAGGTCTGATATAGAGGAATGTAATATGGGCACCAATGAAAATCCTAAATTGATCAAACTTTCAAAATCATTGCCTCCCACTGAAAAAGTAAAATACATTGAGTTGTTGAAAGAATTTCAGGATGTTTTTGGTTGCAGTTATGAGGACCTCAAATCCTATGACACCAACATCATCCAACACAAAATACCTATCAAAGAAAATAAAAAGCCTTTCAAACAAAAACTTAGAAGGATCAATCCTGTCTTATTACCTTCAATTGAAAAATAAATTCAGAGCATGTATGATGCCAAAATAATTTCACAATCAAGTTGTTGGGTCCCTATAATACTAGTGATTACCCCATTACTATTGTAGTTGTATCCCTTATTAATATTGTTGTGCCCCTATTGTCCCCATATTGTTATTACTGTGCCCCATAGAATCCCACTATTGTTATTTTTGGGGCTTTATATTATTATTATTAGGTCGGCTAGGTTATATTGTGACTCCTTACACTCCTATATATAGAAAGGAGGTTTTTTCATTTGAATCATCCAAGAATTGCTCATTTATGTAATGTAAAGGAGGTTGCCCCCTCGAAGAGGCTAAATTCTAAGGAGTGGATCTCTCTTTTCTATCTTTTTGTGAGCTGGTTTCATAACATTTGGTATTAGAGCTTTGGATTCTAGGGTTTTGCTGCTCCAAACAGGTCATCGTGGCATTTTCGCTATAACTTTTTTTCTGCGACATTTCAGAAGCTAAAAAAAAACCCATTTGAGAAGAAATCACGCTAAATCTCGGGTCCAATGTTTAGAGCTTTTTGTGCTATATTTGCGGAGATATGATATGAGGAAGTTGGTCTTTTTGCAGACTCTTGAATTACATTCCAAACAGGTGACCTGGGGTAAATCATCATAACTTTCTCTCTGAGTATCAGATTGAAATTTCCCAAGAAGGTATAGAAAGAGGACAGACTATAGTTTCTTCTATAACTTTTTTAGATCGATAGGTTGAAACAGTGACTCGTGGTACGTCGTACAAGTTCGCTCTACTGAACTAGTCTATAATCAGGTCATCTTGGGAGATTGTGCATAACTCTTCCTTGGAGAATCCAAATTGGATCAGACTGGTGGCATTGGGAAGAGGACACATAGGGCTACTACAATTCACAATTTTAGAACTATATGATCTGAAATTGCAGTGATACATCAGATTCAATATCAAGCTTCTACAAAGTGGAAAAAGGTGTGTAGTTTTTTTTAATTTTTTGCATAAGCTTGGTTTGAAAAATTAGTTTGAATCGGTAATTGATGCCCCGAGCAAAGAAAAGGAAAATACCTAGTAAGAAAACTAAAAGCTCTAGCATTAATTATGAAGAAGAGGAATAAATGCAACATGATATATCAAAATTACGAGACCAAGTGCAACAAGTGTCACTTGCACAAAAAGCAACAGAATCTAAGATGGATGGTTTAAAGAAAGATGTAGAAGCTAAGATGGATGGCTTAAAGAAAGGTGTAGAAGCTAAGATGGATTGTTTAAAGAAAGGTGTCTAAGCTAAGATGGATGGCATGAAAGCTAAGAGAATGGCATGGACACTAAAATTGATTGCATGGATGATAAGATGGAAGAATTGAGGATAAATATGAATAAGTTGCTACAAGAAATGGTCACTAATGGTGAAAGGGTAGTAAAGGAAACTCATGGTGAGAACAAAAGAAATGGTAATCATGATTCCATAGACTCTAATGTTGGATCAAAGACCCACCATATTCCAAAAATTGATATGAGGAAGTTTGAGGGAAAGGATCCCGCAACATGGATATTACAGATGGAGCAATTTTTTGATCTCAATAATGTGGAAAACACACAAAAGGTACGTATTGCTACTTTATATTTGGAACCAAATCAGTTTGTATGGTATCAATGGCTTTGCTCTCGTAAACAAATTATCACTTGGGCAATTTTTACGGAAGAATTGACAACACATTATGAGGGTACAAAAAGCAACACTTCTTTTAGCCAATTGATAAGTCTCAAGGAAAGGGGTTCAATAATGGAGCACATTGAGGAGTTCCAAAAATTGAACATAAGGGTAAAAAATATTCCAGAGGAGCATAGGATTGATGTGTTCATAGGGACTTTAAAGGATAATATCCAACATGATGTTCACCTTTTGGAACCTAATTCATTAGAGAAGGCATTCAGGTTAGAAAGAAAAATGGAAAGAAAAATTATGGCAACCAGGAAGCATACCACTCACAACTATAAAGATGGAAGTGTTGTTGCCCCTAGTCTTCCACAACCTATAAGGTTGATACCACAACAATTGGAAGAAGAGAAAAAGGGCTTTGTTACAGTTGTGATAGCAAATACACTAAAGGTCATAAGTGTGTTGAGAAGAAATTATTCTACATAGATTGTGAAGAGGAAGAAGAAAAGGAGCAAGAAAGGTCAAAAGAAGAGGATATACTCCAGGAACGAAGCCTAGATAAAGAAGAAATGAATCTGACCATATCTTGTAATGCGTTGGCGAGAATTACCACTCCTCAAACCATCAAGATAGAAGGAAAAATCAAGAAGAAAAAGGTAATAGTGATGATTGATTCAGGAAGTACCCACAATTTTATTCATTATAAGGTAGCAAAAGAATTTAATTGCTTCTTATATCCAGCACCAGAGTGTCAAGTGATGGTTGCAAATGGAGGAACAATAAATTTCTCTGGAAAGTGCCATAATATCAAGCTATCCATGGGAGAATATGTATTGACTAGCCCAATGCTTTCCATTCCAATGGGAGGTGTTGATGTTGTACTAGGAGTCCAATGGCTAGAATCCTTGGGTACAATAGCTTTTAATTTTCAAGAAATTTTCATCAAATTTTCTGTGGAAGGAAAGGAAGTTGAATTAAGGGGTATTGCAGGGAAACCAGGAAATATAATCAGCTCTAACAGTATGACAAAGCTTCTAAAAAAGGAACAAAGAGGTGTAATTGCACAATTATGTTCGCTAGATGTTTCCACATTGGAATCATCTATTTCCCTAGATCTCCAAAAAGTCTTGGACAATCATTCCAAGGTATTTGAGACTCCCAAAGGTCTCCCACCAATTTGTGATCATGATCATGCTATTCATCTGATTCCAAGAAGCGTTCCTCCAAAACATCAGGTTGTATAGATATCCCTATGCCCAAAAGAGTGAAATTGAACATATGGTTGCAGAAATGCTAGAGGCTGGTATAATTTAACCAAGTCAAAGTTATTTCTCCACTCCAATATTATTGGTGCACAAGAAGGATGGATCATGGCGCATGTGTCCGGATTATAGGGAGCTCAACAAGCTCACTATTAAAGATAAGTTTCCCATTCCTGTCATTGATGAATTACTGCATGAATTGCATGGATCAATTTACTTCACCAAGTTGGATCTTCGTTCAGGATATCATCAAATCAGAATGAATACTGAAGACATTCCAAAAACAGCATTTAGAACTCATGAGGGTCATTATGAATTTTTGGTCATGCCTTTTGGCCTTACCAATGCACCTTCAACATTTCAAGGTTTGATGAATTCCATTTTCAAACCATTCCTTAGAAAATTTGTGTTAGTATTTTTTGATGATATACTAATCTACAACAAGTCTTGGAAGGATCATGTTGAACATGTTGACAGGGTGCTACAACTATTAGAGGAGAAACAATTATATGCAAAAAGATCCAAATGTTTCTTTGGAGTACAAGAGGTGGAATATCTGGGTCATATTGTATCTCATGAAGGAGTTAAGGTAGACCCTAGCAAAATTAAAGCCATTAAGGAATGGAAAATCCCCACATCCATAAAGCATCTGCAAGGATTTCTTAGGTTGATAGGGTATTATCACAAGTTTGTTAAGAATTATGGGAGAATAGCAGCACCTCTAACAACATTATTGAAGAAAGATGCATTTTCATGGACTCCAGAAGCAACAAAGGCCTTCGAGCATCTTAAAGGGGAAATGTGCCAAGCACCGGTCTTAGCTACACTAGACTTCACAAAAACCTTTATTGTGGAATGTGATGCTTCAGGAAATGGAATTGGTGCTATTTTAATGCAAGATGAAAGACCCATTTCTTTCGAAAGTCGTCCAATCAAGGCAAAGTTTTTACACAAAGCTATCTATGAGAAGGAAATGTTGGCAATACTCCATGCACTTAAGAAATGGTGACCCTACCTAATGGTGACACTTCAAGGTAAAAACAGATCATGATAGCCTTAAATACTTTTTAGAACAAAGATTATCCTCTGAAGAGCAACAAAAGTGGGTCACAAAGATGTTGGGTTATGACTTTGAAATCATCTACAAAAAAGGGAAGCAAGATGTGGTGGCAGATGCACTCTCAAGAAAGGATGAGGATGTGCAGGCATTGTTGTGCGCCATTTCTATTATCCAACTAGATTGGATAAACGAAGCAAGGGAGGAATGGAAGAATGATGAAGAAGTGTGGGCACTTATTCGAAAGTTACAACAAGACTCCATACGTCTGATACATTTAGCTGGCAAAATGATTCGTTATGGTACAAAGATTGCTTATACCTCTGTAAGAATTCCTAGCTAAAACAAAAGATTCTTATGGAATTGCACACATCTCCCTTAGGAGGGCACTCAAGATTTTTAAAAACATACCACATGGTTAAGAAGGAATTTTTTCGGGAGGGCCTTAAATCAAATATTCAAACGTTTGTGGTGGAATGTTCGGTTTGCCAACAAAATAAAGTTGAAACAATTCAGACACCGGGTCTATTACAACCTTTATCCATTCCAATTCAACGTTGGGAGGAGGTTTCAATGGATTTTATCACAGGTTTACCCAAGTCCGAGGGAAAAAGTGTCATCATGGTGGTAGTTGACAGACTTACCAAGTATGCACACTTTTGTGCATTATCACATCCATTTAAAGCTAGTACAGTTTCTACTGCATTTATGGAAACAATTCAAAAGCTACATGGAAACCCCAAGATTATTGTAAGTAACAGAGATCCCATTTTCACTGGAAATTTTTGGACAGAATTATTTTCTTGTCTTGGTACTTAGTTAGCTCATATCTCATCTTATCATCCTCAATCTGATGGGAAAACTGAGATAGTAAACAAATGTTTGGAATGATATCTTCGTTGCTTTGTATCTGATAAACAGACACAATGGGTCAAATGGTTGCCTCTGGCTGAATGGTGGTATAACACTTCCTTCCATACAGCAACAAAAATGACACCATTTATGGCACTTTATGGATATCATCCACCATCCATCACATCATATTTAAGAGAAAATTCTAAGGTTCAAGCAGTGGAACTCACATCGAACATCAACAACATGTCCTCCAACTCTTAAAGGATAACCTCGTATTGGCACAGAATAGAATGAAACAACAGGAAGATCAACATCGCAGCGAAAGAAGTTTTGATGTAGGTGATTGGGTATTCCTACGGCTACAAACATATAAGAAAATGTCCCTCAAGCAAGCTAAGAAGGATAATAAATTATCACCAAAGTATTACGGTCCGTACAAGGTGTTGCAAAAGATTGGTACTATGGCATACAAACTGGAGCTTCCTGCAGCTTATCGATTGCACCCAGTTTTCCATGTTTCATGTTTAAAGAAGGTCATAGGTGACAAGCTCCCAGTTTAAACAATATTGCTAGAACTTGAGGAGGAAGGAAAAATTATATTGGAACCAGAAGCAGTCACAGAAACAAGAACTCGACAGTTACTAAATCGATCAATTTCGGAGTATCTTATCAAGTGGAAGAACTCATCTGCTGAAGATTCCACATGGGAGGATAAGAATTTTATACATAAGCATCCAGAACTACTGAAGCATTGAGGACAACACTTTTTTAAAGGAGAGGAGCATGTTGGGCCCTATAATACTAGTGATTACCCCATTACTATTGTAGTTGTATCCCTTATTAATATTGTTGTGCCCCTATTGTCCTAATATTGTTATTACTGTGCCCCATAGAATCTCTCTATTGTTATTTTTGTGGCTTTATATTATTATTGTTAGGTCAAGTGGGTTATATTGTGACTCCTTAGACTCCTATATATAGGAAGGAGGTTTCTTTATTTGAATCATCCAAGAATTGCTCATTTATGTAATGTAAAGGAGGTTGCCCCCTCGAAGAGGCTGAATTCTAAGGCATGGATCTCTCTTTTCTATCTTTCTGTGAGCTGGTTTCATAACATTGGTTTTCTGATTGGGTCTCAAACTTGGTGCCAACTAGGAAGAAAACTGGTGAGATCAGACTCTGTGTGGATCTCAGAAACCTCAACTAAGTGTCATTAAAAGACAATTACCCTCTCCCCAGAATGGATCACATTTTACAAAGGGTAGTTGGAATAACCAAAATCTCATTATTGAATGGGTTTTCTGGTTACAATCAAATTTTGGTTCATCCATATGACCAACCCAAGACTGCCTTCACTACTCCTTAGGGCACATTTATGTATGTGAAAATGCCTTTTGGGCTAATAAATGCAAGAGCCACTTTCCAGAGGGCTATGGATATAGCCTTTGCAAAAGAAATTCATGATTTCCTTGTGATATATCTAGATGACATTACTGTTTTTTCAAAATCTGACAATCAACATTTGGATTACCTAAGGCAAGTTTTTATTAAATGTAGGAAATTTGGAATCTCCTTAAACCCCAAGAATTCTTTGTTTGGGTTGGAGGAAGGAAAGTTGTTAGGTCACATATTTTCAAAAGATGGTATAAGAATAGATCTTGCAATAATAGAAGCCATCTTACATATACAACACCCGAGGAACATTAGAGACTTACAAGCTTTTTTAGGAAAAATTAACTTTCTTAGAAGATTTATATCTAATCTAGTAGAATTAATTAGATCACTTAACAATATGATGAAAAAATATTCGACCATAAAATGGATTGTTAAGGCTAAAAAATCGTTTGAAGACATTAAACTGGCCTTAACTAAAATACCTGTGTTAATCAGTCCAAAATTTGACATGGATTTCATCCTATTTTCCTTTTCTTCTGAGCACGCAATAGCTGCAGTTCTATTGAAGAAAAATGACCAGTGCTATGAACAACCTATTTCTTTCTTTAGCAAAGCCTTGAGAGATGCCCCCTTAAAATACAATATAATGGAAAAACAAGCATTGGCTTTAGTCAAATCCATTAAGGATTTCAGGGGCTACAGATCTAGAATGTTCTTGATATTTCACTAGAAAATGCCATCCCCAAGTCGAGCCACTGTTAGGTTGCTATACCAATAAGAGTCATAATATTGAATGACTAAGGTTAAGCCTTATAATATTGTACATACCTTTTCTTTCTGTAAATGTTTTCCATTTTAAAAAATTAAAAAACGTAAAGAGGCTATGTCCTAAAAGAATAATCAAAGGACAAAAAGAATAAGAAAAGGTCCAAAACAATGAAAATATATGAACCCAAAAAAACAAAAAGAGACGATGAAAGTGAGCAAGTCAAAATGCCACTACCATTTACTTTTGTGCATAATAATGATTGTGTGCAAATTGTTACTCATGCCACAATCCATGGTGATCAAACTGTTTAATCTTGATATACCATGCTTTGAATTTTATGTTTATAGTTAGAGAATAAAATTTCACCAAACAGTTTAATCTTGGCAGATCATTAGATAGGTAGAGTAAATAAAAGGAGCTCATCAATTTAATCTAAGCTCTTGGATAATATAAGGTTAGAATTAGATAGTTTACTTTGTAAAAGAAAAGAAGAGATTGATAAGGGTTTTCTAGCCTAAATTCACCCAAATAAAATGAAGAAAAAATGGTAGGATGAGTAAATGGGTAAGTGGTAGAAAGGTTGCATAAATATCAAGTTATTATACAAAAGCACTTATGTCATGTTTAAATGCATTCTTAAAATGTGCATAAGCAGTAAACAAACCAAAGACAATGGTTCACAATTTGGTTTATTTAACATCCCTCATTCATTTCATCCCTTTACTTTAACTAATTTCCCATAAATAAGTTCTAAGTGCTCAAATACTTTAAGTCAAAGAGGCTTAGAGCATTTCTCTGATTTTTGGAGGGATCAGAACCTCGACTTCATGACCTATGGGCACAAGTACTAGAACCCCCTTCATAAATTCCATTTCCCGCCATTTCCCTAATAAAACCCCACTTTCCTATGGTTGACACCATTGACCTAGGAAAAGTGGAAACCCCCATGTAAACCCCTTTTCACCAAAAAACCCACAAAAACACTTTAATCTAAGTATTTAAGATATGAATAGCACACAAACATGACATTCCACCTTTTTACTTAGAAAAAACCCACTCCGCCCTTTATATTTCATATTAATTTCTAACATTATTATGTAAATTCCCCGAAATCCCATTATCCCGTATTAAATTAAATCCCTATATAAAGTACCCCAACCTTTTGTTTTAATAAAAACTAATAAAAATTACCCATACCATGATATAATCTTACTTAGTTTACCTAATCCTGGTAAACTTAAGTTAATCTCGGTATTAACCTCACTCGACTCCCTAATCCCTCATTAAGCCCGACCCGATCATTTTAAACCTTTGATTTATCCCTAAACTAATCCCAGACTATCATGATTAAACCCTTGGGCTCCCCATCAACTACTATTCATTCCCCCCATGCAGCTTTGCCGCCCAACTACCATTGATCATCGCTCCCCCACATTCAATGGCGCACAACCATATCAGTCGTGCCCGATGGCTAAATAATAACCACACGATAAAGTGGTTTTCCCTGACCCCGTAGATGATACATGTCAAACATTGTATCCCATCATGTGACCCCTCCCAAATACCACTTGCACCACGAAAGCGGTGCAATGGCCCTCCAAAACCGCTTCCCCCACTTAACCGAAAAACCGTCAACTGTTCATCCGAAAGCAAACTTGCCAAAATTAATCATTTTCTCTATAAAAGGATGGGAAGCCACTTTTCACCCTTTTCTTGCATTCTCTTTGTAAATTATGTAAACCATTGCAATCCCTACAAACACCAAATTTACCACCAGACTTCCAAGTCTGCTCTAGAAGACACTGCAGACAACCCAACTGACCTTTCAGTCCATACCAGGACTACACCAACCACTACAGTAGCCATGAACCACCATTTTTAGAGCCAGTTTGCCTAGTTTCCATGTTTTTCACCACGACTTACCTCTTACCCTAGCAAAATTTGAAAACCTTTAGACTGTGCAGTGTTTTGATTTAAAAATTGAGTAAGAATACTGCTAATTTAAAAGTTGCTTGCCTAAACCCTCTGAAGGTCTCAAGACCTTTGATAAAGCCCCCAGAGCCTAATTCAAAACCATAAGAACTAAATTATGGTTGTCACTATTACCATGGACATTAGACCCATTACCACTCCACATTTAGACCTGGACCACCTTCCCCTAACTGACAGGGATTTCCAAATCAAGGACACAACTTCAATAGAGCTCCTACTAAAAAATCATTGCTTAAGCAAAGTCAGACACCTAAACCATATAGATGATATTGGCCTCTGGGAGTTCAATTTACCCAGATACCAGTTCCCCCAAGTTCATATCTTTCTTGAAATTGTTCATATGTGCTATGCATGCTATGTTCCCAGCCATATAGCCATAATGTCTCATCACCAGAAGGTTCTATCCACTATCACAACTGAGTCCATTAATGAAATGTTGCAGTTCCAACCAAGGCCAAACCTAACGCCACTCTCAATTGGAGACCTGTTGGACCAGTATCCTAAGCTAATCCCATCAAGATTGGCCTAGCTGTTCCAAACCTTCATTAGAGAGGAAAAGCACATCCCTAAGGACTCCCCTCCATATGTATTGCCTATTTTCTCTCAATGGGGCCAATACATTATAACCATGATATCATGTGTTTTGGGTTACACTAAAAGTGAATAGATTAATGAACTTATTCTTGCTTTCATGTCCATTTATACCCCAGGGCAGCCTCCTGCAATCACATATGAATTTTCCAAATTCGTAGCTGATAGGATGCATGGGAAGTTCACAAGAATGGGCAATGAGAGAGTATTCAAATACTCCTCTGTATTGTACCATCTATTTTTGTTTTATCAGTCATATAAGTTTCCTTTTACTCTCCAGAAGCTTGACACCAAGGGCCAACCCAGATCTGTCATTTTTTGGACCCCACTTTTCCATGAGTATAGATCACCTTATACATACTCTGACTTCATAGATTCTTTTGTGTATCCAATCATGACTATGCTCACTGGAAATCCTCCACCTAGGATAAGTCCAAAGATAAAAAGAGTCCTCCAGCTTTCCAAGCAAACCAAAGTGGGAGATTGGTACCTTTACCAAAACCACACGAAAATCAGAATATATGGTTGCCTACTTGCACCATATAAGTTGCCAAGATACCTCCCAATGAGGTTGTTTGCCTTAGAATATTACAGAGCAATCATAAATGTAGATGAAATAAACTTTGTCACTGCCAAGAAGAATGCCAAGTTCAAAATCAAATATCAGTTAGGTCCCTTCATATGCAATTCTAGAGAGGCAGGGAAAGAGGCAGGCCTGATCTTACAAAGCTTGAAATTCCAAAGGAGTTTTATATGGAGATATGACCCTTTAGAATTCATTACCAAGAAAAGGAAAAAGGTCAAGCTAGGACCTTTTATCCACCACCCCATACCAGAAATAGAGGCATATGCCAATCAAATAGAGTGGGTGCAAAATACCTTAGTAGACAGCGACAACACAAGGGTATATGTAGAAAATTCTCTGATTGATTTGGAAAAGTTGCTTGATGAAAGCTCTTTCCTATAGGTACCAGAAGAGCAAGAGAGAGCTATGAGCATCCCTCTAGTCACGCAAAATCCTCAGAATGAGGAGAAAAATCTAAAATGAAACGTAGAGGGAGCTTCCACTTCAGGGATGGACACCTCTAGTCTACAACAGGAAACAAGTCACAACAAGAGGCAAAGGCTCAATCTAGCCTCTAAATAGGAATATACAGAAGGATCAACACAGGTAACCAACACAGAGGTAGATAGAAGCAGACCCACAACTCCATTTGAAGACATACAAGAGCCTTCCACATCACAGACTTAGATGTTGGAAAGGTAGTTTAGTGTGGAAGTGTCTTCCTTCAGTATGCCTATTGACAAAGACCAAGACATAAAGGACAGGTATAAAGAAAACAAAATGAGGAATGAGAAGCTTAAAGACCAAACATATGCTCAATACCTAAAGCTCACTCCCACAAATCAAACAAGGCCAATGTCAACCATTGACATTAAGGAGGGAAAGTTGCAGATGTCCTTTATCAAACCTACAGTACAATAGCCCAAGACATCATCAGATTACAAGAGGGTTGACTTTGAAGTGTTGGCAAGGGATATTCATCCCATAGACCAGATAGAACTACATACATAGGCTGGAGAGATGATATACTCCACCCTAACAGGCAAAGCAATAGCTATCCATCAGCTACAAAACTCAATAAAAAACATCTCAGCACAGTTTCAGTTGGAGAAGGCCTCCTCATAGGCCAAGGATACAAGGATTAAGTCATTGGAAGACTTGGTTATTGAGTTGGGACATGATCACAAAGATATAAAAGCTACTGAGTAGTTGATAAAGAAGAAGAACAATGATATTGATTCACTGAAGAAGCAATTGAAAATTCCCCAGCTGCAACATCCTCAAATGCTAGAAGTTTTGGAGAGCCAAACCAGACATGAAGAGTTGATGGAATTGGTCCTAAAACTCAATGATCAGCTAAAGGAAATAGAGAAAGAATTTGATAATTTAATCCAATGAAACAAACTGACATTGCATCGACTTCTGCAAATGTCATCCCTACAGCGTCTATAGTAGTCTCTTCCATGCTCACAGCATCACTAGCACCTACAGCTCCACCCGCTACAACACTGCCAGTCACAGCAGAATCTACAATAATAGGTACACTAGGAGAGGATGCATATAATTACTCAAGGCCATGAATGAAATTTCCATCCAAGCCACTGCAATGAACAGACTAAGAGAAAAGGTGGAAAATTTAGAAACTGATTACAAACTTACCCAAATTATGCAAAAGGAAGAGGCACAAAAGGCCAACAGATTGAGTGAAAGAGTCAAAGCCATGGAGAAAGACTTGACATTAGAGAAACTCCTTCGGAAAGCCAAGGAATTGTTATGGGCCAATATCATTGACTCCGTCAAGGATATTTGGCCATCTATTCAAGTTATTTTTGAGCAGATAGAACTGATAAAGATAGCTGCAGTAGCTATTCAGAAATTCAAGGAGGAATTGGGTGACATGCGAGAGGATGCCAATAGACTCATCCATTTCCTCAACAGAAAAAATATACATGAGCTTCAGGAGATAAATATAGAAGACAAAAATAAAACTATTTTGGAAATAAGAAAGGTTCTTTCCAAGAGGAACCTAATGCTAAAATTGGAGGAAAAGTGCAAGAACATGCAAGTGGCCATTGATAGATTCATGGCCAAATCACAAATTTTGTGGGAGAAAGGATTTCCTAGTCCATTGGTCATCAATGACAAGCTTATGACATAGCAAGACTATGACAATAGACTCAGGTAATTGGTTAAAGAACAAGCTAGCACTTCATCTATTAAAGCCCTGCCAATAGGAAAAGTTTTATATAACACTTTTGAGAACCTATTTTCCTCCAACATGAGGTAAAACACCTATTCATCACCACGCCCAATTTTTCCAAGTATACTGAATCTGATGAGATATACCGAAAGATGATGAATGTCAAATTACCTAATGCAGAATGTTGGGAAAGCATGATTGATTTACTGTGAGAAATTTACAGTAAAAGGTTATTGCACAGTAAAATTAGAGCAGTTGGGTAAATAGATGAAAATAGGACAGCAGGGTCAAAGAGTATCAAGTGAAAGATAAAAGTCAAAGAAGATGCGAACGTAAAATACCACAACAGTAAGCTAGCATAAAGGGCTACAAATCCAACCATAAAAGCCAACAGTACCACATAAAAAGGGACAACATGAAACAGTTCAATAGCTATCTCTATCTTCTTGCAAGAAGATATTTGTATTTCCTAGATTAAATCTCAAGTTTTTTTTGAGATATTTTGTAATAATTTTTGTATAAATACTTCACCATTCGAAGTATGTAGGGTGGATTCTTAGACATTTCTATAAACCTTTTTTATCAGAGACTGTAAGCTATTGTATCATTGTTTGGACTAGTAAGCTGGATTAATGAATAAAGACACGACATTTCATTGGTTTCATGTGTAGAGCGAAGTGCAGACAAGTATTTTCTTGTGTTGTTATTTTCCTTTAAAAAAGTTTCCACCATCTTTAATGTCTACGAAATCTGAATGCTATAATATGGAATGATATCTCAGAATTTGCTTCATTGCACTTTGTTTTAACTACTATGCATTTTAATGTTTTCTGCTAATTATCTAAGTTAAGGAATTCTTGTTTGGTCCTTAGTTTAGGTAGTCTCCTATAGTCTATAGCAAAGGATTCTTGATTGCCCTTTGTTCATGATTATCCTTTGTTCCTTATTTTAATCCCAATATGAGAATTCTTAAGTGCTCTCTCACCCTAGTTAAGATCATTTTACCCATCTTGCCCAAAGCCCTACATTTTACTCTGCTAGCTTGCCCTTTGAACACTCCCTTTACTGAGTTAATTCCAGCTCTACTGCCATCCTTTGAATCTATAGCCCAATGGTCCAAAGACATCAGTCTATCCATCTGTTTTAAGGATTCCACCATCCAACCTTCAATACAAATCAAAACCTCATGAACCTTCAAAACTAGCCTAAAACCCTAGCAAACAAAGCTAAATCATATAAAGAGAGCCCTCTCTGGGCCATAGGTTGGCTAGAGCCTATGCTTAAAAGTTGGTTTGTGGTTACCTCAGTCCTTTCCTTCTTCTGAGAGCTTCTAGGGAAAAGTTCAGAGTGCTAACAGGATCTATGTAGAAAACACATCATGAATCTTCTGCAAAATAAGATACCTCTTTAGAACTTCATCATCCTCATCCTCCTTCCCTTTATCACAGGAAATCTAAACTACAAACAATACACATCCCTTCATACAACTGCACTTCACCTATATAGTTGTAACCATTCTCACCAATGTAGGCTTCTTCTTTCACTGCAAGCTTCTTCTTTCCCCATCATCATCTAGGAACTCAATGGCCTTGTCATAATAGTCCAATTTAGTCTTGTGAATAAACAATAGGTCCATGCCCAAAATCATACTATATGAGCCAAAAGGAATAACTTTTACAAGTGTTGATGTAGGCATAACATTAAGCTAAATGCATAAGATCTCACCTAATGATGAATACTTCTCTTGGTTTCTATAACTAAGTACACTAATCAATATTCTACATGAACTTATTTACTCAATTTCCACTGATCCACCAGGTCAGAACTAATATAGCTATAATTAGATCCAGGATAAATAAAAATAGAAACAACTTGATAAAATTTTTTACCTTCCATCTCGATAATGGATGCCTGATGATCTTCCTTCCTATTTTCCACTGTTGTGTAAATTCAAAGAATACTCTAGCCTACATCTCCAACTTCCGTTCCTCCTGAGCATTATAAATATGACGCCCACCACCCTCATGTGTTAGACAATCCCTCCTATGATGCTTTCCACCATGAGTCCAACACCTCAAGTGTTTCCTACCATCATCCTTATTTCACTTCTCATCAGGATGGAACCCATGTCCTCTCTCAGTTGCATTGAACTTCTTATGAGGTCCGACATTTTCCTTGTCACATGAATCTTAATATCTTCTTCACTCCTTAGGCCATTTTCCTTTATTATTCTTAGTACCTTCATAGTCATGCTCGAACTCTGTCTTGCGCTTCGATTGCTCATAACAATTCTTCAGCTTCCCGATTACTTCCTCTAATGATCGGGGCTAATCATCCTCAATCTGATCTTCAAATGCTAATGGCAATCCATTGATGAACCTTTGGAACTTTGTCTTCTCATCCTTGAGGTAGGGATCATACCTCAACATCTCCATAAACTTGGTTGTATACTCTTCATCTATCATGTAACCCATCTTGAGCTCATAGAATTCCTTTTCTTTCTCATAATAATATCTCTCAAACAAGTACTTCTTGAAGGGTCTTTTAAAACCATGCGAACTCAACTTCTCTTCCATGATGCCTCTAACCTGCTTAACATCTTCCCACTAGATACTTTATTTTCCTCTAAGACTGAATATAACTACCTTGGATTTCATGTTCTCTGAATAATGATGAAATCTAAAGCAATCCCAAGCAGCCATGCTTTTGCATATTTTCATTTCTTCACTTCCCCGTAAAAATTAGGAGGCTTGGATTTCCTCAATTCATCTAGAGGTATCCCCTCTCACTCCTCCTCTAAGGATGTTGACAGTAATGATGGTGATATCTCTCTGAACCAGAGCTAGAATAAAATCCATGAGTGATAGATTGTATGTCAGGTGTATCTAAATATCTTCCACCTCTGACTATATCATCTATGTCCATAATATATCTCCTCTAAAACCTCTACCATATGCCCCATTTGTCTTCTCCTCCTCTCTATCTCCATGATCATTCCCCAATTATACCTTCCTCTGTAAACCTATAAGGATCTGAAGAGTCAATGCAATGACTCTGCTTGATTTTCCTAAGATTTAGCAATCCTTTCCAATGCCTTAATCAACCTATTATTATCTGCCTTGCAACTTCTGATATCTCTCCCCAGACTCCTCAATGTATCTGCTAGGTTAGGTGAATATTCTTCTCCTTGCTACTCAACTGACCTTTCCCATTCCACTGATTTCACATCAATCCTGCAAGGGGAGTGATGAGCCTTGGTATTGCAACAAGAATTCTGCAACTCCCAAGGCTACCGACTTTAATTATCAACCCGGGGTTCGTACAAACTTAAGAGGTGTCGGCACTATATGTGCACAGACAATGTGTCCTTCCTTTGCTGTCATGATGTAATGGAGTGCATGTACTGAAGTAAAATCCTAAACTAATTGTAGGAAATGAAATGTTTGAAATGGAACCTTAACCTATTGCAAGAAAGAAAGTACAAGGAAAGAGACTGAAATTCAATGCTAAATCGCACCATTTCCTAATTACTTGCCAAGAAACTATGCTTTGCAATAATGCTAAATTATCATGAACCAAATTCTACTGTCTAAGCATGGAAGTAAGAAGCATAAAACATCACTAATGTGTAAGTAAAGGGATTGAAATAAATATGCTTTTGTCTTTTTGCCTTTTCATGCAAAATCAAGTATGCAAACTAATTTCTTTTGGTGATGTGGCAGGTGAATTAAGGATGTTGGAGGTTGTATGGAAGTGTTAGGAGATGGTTGGATGGTGTGGGAGACCCTTGGGAGGCTTTTTGTGACTTCCTAGAGGTTTTCTCTCAATTTGGCCTCAAAACAGACTATTTCACAAAAACCTACAGGATGATCCTGTAGGAATTACAATGAACCTACAGGATACAACTGAGAGAAAAATGTGAGGCATTGGAGGTGATCGGAGGCCTAATGAAGGTGTGTGGTTGGTGGAATGGCATGGAAAAATTCCTAGGATCACTCAGAACTCAAAACAAAGTCGGGAGATGGATGGATTCGCTCAAAAAGCTTGGAGAAGTTTCCTTATGAAATGATGAAATTGGTGCGGGTTTAATGATCAAGAAAATCAAATCCAAATTGGATGGGACAATTTATTTTATTATCTAGGATGTCTTAGGTCCCTATTCCAAGTGGAATAACTAAAAAATACCTATGTTAACCCATGAAAAAAAAATAAAAAACATTACTAGTTGAAAATCTAGAAATTTGAGAACTAGTGAGCTAGTAAATCTAAGAAATGCCTAACCAAATCAATTGTAAATGCAATGGGGTAATTTTTGTTATGAACTATAATTTTTTTTTATATAATGCAAGTGGAATCAATTTAATTGAATCTCGTTAGGATGCTCTAAATTATAGCAGAAGTTTACTGTTCTTTACTAATAAGGAGGTCCAACAATCTAGATTTGGGAATAAGAAGACCAATCCAAGTAGTTGAATAATTACTATGAACTTACAAAGCTTTTCAAAGGATGGAATAATTCTTGTGATCATGTTAAATAACTTGCATCAATCATTTACTCAATCCTACAACAAGAAATCATTAACACTAAATGCAGAAATAGAAAGAAATAAAAACTAGAGATGCATGTGAATAAGCAATGAAAAGAAGGAAATAAGATGGTACAAAAGGAATCTGAGGTTCCTGGGATGGCCAAGTCCAAGGAAACTTAGAGACCTATGGAGGAGAACAATATTTAGAAGCTGAACATGACACCAATCTTCATTATTTTCATCAATAGAATTACGTCGCCGCAAGAAATACAATGGAGCTACAAAAATACAAGCTCTCTCCACAATAACACTAATGAAAATCTGTCCCTAGTGGAAAATTTGACTTGGTACTTACAAAATATGATTAAGAATCATTCCCCATGAATTGAGGAAGCTTTCCCCACCAAAATCCCTTTATTAGTGGATCTAGTCCCCACTACTAGGAATTTGCATTAAATGGTAGGGAACACATTCCTAGATTTTCTCAATCATTCCCTAGTGGCAAATTCAACTTTGTACTTATACAAAATGATTAAGAATCATTCCCTATAGATGGAGGAAGATTTCCCACAAAATCCTTTGATTAGTGGATCTGCTCCCTTGATTAGTGGAACACATTCCTAGATTTTCTCAATCATTGGTGTTTCACAATTTGTGCCATAATTCCATAATATCTTGTTTACTTGTTATTTAGTATTGATCCTCTAGTAGTAAGGAACAAGTCCATAAATTATCTCCTCCTTTGGCTCTTCACAATGTTGTTGGGAAAAGTATCCAATACGGAATCACCCTATCCCACTCTAAGGGTGATAGTACCTCAGCAACAATCAAAGCAAAGCTATCTAAGATTTCTTCTTTATGAAAGTAAAATAGGGGAGAAAGAGGTCCACTAACCGATGTCTTTCGCTAATGGTTGATCCAATCTTCTCTCCTTGCTGCTTGCTCCCAACTCCTTTCTCTTTCACTGGCCCAGCCACACCAAGATCCTGCAAAATGGCAAGAGAGAGAAACTACAAGAAGCATACATTCATAATTGATTCAAGGATTAGAATAAATCAAATACACAAGTATAACAATACACCATTGAAACACATGCATATAGAAGAACCTCAAATGCTTTATTAATGGAAGAAGTAAAGTTCAGGAAGTGATACAACCATAAGAGGCCCAATCCAGCATCACCTTCCCAACAGAAAGAAATCTCCTCTTCACCTCCTTCAAAGCAAATCACCCAATAGTTCTATACTCAAACCAACAGCACTTCCTTACAATCACAAGATTCCAGCCTTCCTAGACCTCATGAGAGAGATCTATATATAGGATTTTTGGAGAAAGGATGAGTCAGCTTGAGGCCAGCATGAAGCTGACTAGTGTCCTCTCTCACTTTAGTTATTCTTCAGTTCTTGAGTCCACTTGGAGGTTCTTGCTTCCACTTGGAGATCTAGACCCTCTTACTCATCACCAGTCGAATTCCTTGATCCAAGTGTCATTTTGGAAGCTTCCTGGGCATTGACACCTTGAGGAATGACTGTGCCACATGTGCCAACTTGCCCAGCGTAGGTAGCCTTCATTGCAGTTGACATTCAGTGCAGGTAGACAGTGGAGCACTTGACATTCAGCACAGATGCTCAGTGGAGCAGTTGACATGATCCAGAATTGCCTTGTTTTTGAGTGTTTTCAGGTGGAGAACTTTTATTCAGTGCTGTGGTTTGCTGACCTTGTTCCTCTAGGGGTAGGAACAACATGTTTAGGGACTTTGGATCCCTTAAATTATGGACATTTCATGCTTCATGCTGTAAGGCACAAAAATGTCTATAACAGTTGCCCCCTAAAGTATGAGGTCGTTTATCGGGTGAAATGCTTTATGAGGAGGATCCGAAGTTCATTCAATCGCTGAGAGGTGACCTGTAATAAAATACAATACAATACATTATTTTTCATTCTGCTTTCATGATCTAGCTGAGGCGGGCATTCCCATGCTCAGCTTTATAAATTCATTTTGGTACATAGAACAGACGATCGTCTGATGGTAGACTGATAATTCTCTGCTGAAATTATCATCCTTTGAGTAGGATGATCATCTGCTGAAATGATGTACATGTCAAATGTCTTTATATTTCCTGAATATATATCGCAGCCCGGATGGATGAAACTAGATCCGGGGTCTTCAAACTCGTTCGATCTTCACTCTGAGTACAAGTCGATCCATGTGAGAAATGCGCTGAAGTCGAACATGGAAAGACATTGCTTGATTACCGGTCAATGATGTAAACCATTAACAAGCGCGAGAGGAATCACCGATAATGATAATGACCCTCAAGGTACTGCAGTACAATTCACGTGGTGTGAATAAACGACTTGGCGTCGAACACCACGCAAAATCTTTCGTTCAAAGGTCATTGATGTATACCTGTCACCGGAAGTGAGAAACTTGCCATTGAGGCATGCAAGCTTCAAAGTACTGAGGGGGTTGTTCCTAGATCAACTTCTTGGATAATGAGCTGAAGTCGACAAGAAGCGATCCGTCAAAGGAGGGCCTTAATGGATCCCACATCAGTGACACGGAACGGAGCTAATGATTTTAATGGAGGTGAAAACAATCTGTGACATATGATTCAGGGTGGCGATCATGGATGGATGAAGGATAATGTATGGTAGTGGATGGGACACGGTTGACTCTTTCTGAACAACATCTCTTGAACATATAACGACACTGATGCGATGGATCGGTAGCATTACCCCAAATGTGGATGGTTTGGCGAGACCATGGTGATGAGACCGGTGAATGAAACAACCCAACCCGATGTGATACGGAGGAAAAGTGTCATGTTCAAGAGCGACTTGCTATCATTACAGCTTTGAGGTTCTCCCAATTTTTCCCCAGTCATTTCTGACCAGTACCTCTTTATTTTTGTCAAGCTTGAGGAGGATAACATATGCTTGTTCTATAACCTGCCCTTCGGTCAAGCCCATCGCTATGTTTTAACGAGCCTAGCGATAGGGAAACTCGTTCTCGTCTAAAGACAAGTTTGTTGCTATTTAATCATTTTAACGAGTCTAATGACAAGGAAAACTCGGTCCTTTTCATTTTTAGAGAGTCTGAAAAGGTACATAAAGTTAACTCCACAATTCCTTTTTTGTCATCTAATCCCTTAAGTCCGAAAAAGTATAAAACAATACGAAAGGGATGAGTTTTCGATAACTTTAACGAGCCGAATAAAACAAGCGCTCGACCTTTTTGTGCAATAATCCCTCAGGTCCAAAAAGATTAAAATCTAGAGGAGGGATAGCTCTTCCGGTCACTTTAACGAGCTGGAAGGCCAAAACTCAGCAAACTTTTCATATTTTACGAGTCAGTTGAAAAGAGCTCAAAGAAGACTCGTCTTTTGAGGAACGAGTGATAAACAGGGATAGCAGCAGATTCCAGGTACAGGTTGGAATTTCCCAATCACGGCAGTGTCACAAGGATGGCTAGGTGAAATCACTCTTCACAGCTGTTCCTCAAAATGGGTAAACAATCATATGGAGGTGAGCGATCGGCCAAATAACGGTGGAGGTGGCAGGTGCAAAACACGACCAAGGCTTTTATGGCTGATAAATTTACGATCACAGCGGTTATTTACCGGGGTAGGTTCATTTTTTATTTAAAAATGAGCTTAAACTCTGGAGGAAACATTGCTCACTGCTTTTATTTATTTTTTAACGAGCATGAAGACCGCGTTAAAACTGCTCGGATCTTGCGTTTATTTTTTAACGAGCATGAACTTTATGCTAAAACTGCTCGATATACCAGTCATAAGATAAGAAATGTCCCCTGTGAGATCTCTATTTTTTAAGGAGTTTCATCTTCACTAAGCTTTACTCCATATCCTTTCTTTATGCAAGTTCGGAAATGGCTAACCCAAAAAATAGATAAATAACCGCTCTTAGCTTGCACTCCAAAAGGTTTGCATGCCCCCAGGTATAAAATACAATTTCAAGGCTGCCCCTACTTATCCGTCAAAACATTTGTTTTAAAGGGTGAGGCTTACCTCTTTCTGGTTACCCAAAGATTGTCTCGTTAATCTTTCAAACAAAACATTTCCTCGGCACTGTCTACCGAAATAGACAAGGGTGGATGACTCTTGTCAAACACGTAACCTTGACAAAAGAATCCTATTCTAGAACAACCCCTCTTCCATCCACGGACGGGGTACGGACTAGTCATATTCTCTCGCGGAAATTCTACCTTATACCCAAGGTTTTCTCTGCCCGAAGCAGACCAGGATGCATGCCCCCTGGGTTCCAGTCCCATCTTTCCGAATCACTCGCACTCATCGGGAAGAAGGACTGGGGGTGGAGACATTTCTTGATTGAATAGACCATTCAGGGTTGGTATGTGACTATTTTCGATGCGTGATCCCGGAAATGAAAGTTGGTCTACGAGCTTGACCATTCTTCCTTCGTGTGGAAAACACATTACTCTAAAGACTGAGGAGACTATAGCTCCCATGCAATATATATAGTCTCGTCCAAGGAGTAGGTTATAATCCAAGGGTCCTTGAACGACCATCACGTTCATTTGAACGGTCTTCCCTTTCAATGTAACAGGCACATTGGGGAGGATCCCTAATGGTCGACTGGTTCCTTTATCGAAACCCGAGAGATTTCTTATCTCAGGCAAAAGCGCCGGGGAACCCAGTGCTTTCCAAGCAACAGAGGAAAGGATACTCACAGACGCCCCTTCATCAATGATAGTGCCAACCATTAACATTCTGTAGATTTGGACCATGATTCTGAATGGTATACTGGCTGGCAACCGGGGTCTGCCTAGTTGGTTCCAATCAAAGGACACAACCAGGTTGCTTGGTGGTGGGACCGAATACACGGCCGGATATGACCCTGACGATGTTCCTTCCTGCAATAAAGGAATGGGCGCATTGCCCTGACGCTCGTCAGAGTCTGTGTTGATGAAAAGAATCTGGATGGTGTCATCCTTATTATCTTCAGTGAGGGTGTCATTTGAAGATGAAACTTCTGAAGGGAGAACCGGGTCAACTGCCGTATAGACCTTTGGACTTTCGTCCGGTCTGGATTCAATAGGTTCATTTTCAATGACTAACATTTCAGCTGACCACTTGAGCGCGCCAGCTGTATTCTCAACTAACGAAGGACTTGGCACGATTTTTTTGTATCCAGGAGGAAGTTTCAATGGTGAAACCGGACGATCTTCCAAAACTCTCTTCGCTTCATCTAAGAAGGGACAACGGTGGATGGCGTGATCGCCTTCACACAGTCTGCAGGGGGATCTTGCTCCCCCTCTTTGTCTTGAACCTTCACTTTCGCTGGTTGACGGTAAGCATTCAACATGGCTATCAGAGGTTGATGCTCCTGAATTGTGCAAACGAGGGGACCAGTCCCTTAGTATCAGGGGAATACAGGGACAATCTCTATGGAAGTGGTCTCCTCTACATCTGACACATGGCGATTTTTGCCCGGTCTGTGCTGTGTGTGGATTTTTGTCAGATGTCTTTTGCTTGCCCCCAGTCGCCTTAGGCTCCTTCTTCTTCTTCTCTCTCTTCTTCTTCTCCTTCTTCTCCATGGGAGCTTGGCTTTTGCCGGCTCTACCTTGCGAAGATGAAGGATTGGAGGAAGAGTTATAGGAAGTAGAAGGCTGGTGGGTAGCTCTAGACTGATCTAACTGTTGACTCGACTGTTCAGGAACCATGGTGTTCTGAACTACATTGGTTGAGAATAGCCAAATTGGCAGACCAATTGTCAGTCCTGGAAGCGACAATGTGGCCATGTGGGGCACACCAACTTCTCCCCAAGAGGAGAAAGGACTAGGATTTCCATCATGGGGAATAACTTGGTTGAGGCGTTCCATGTTCTCAACTCACAGATCAATGCAGGAATAAGAGGTGATTATGTTCCGTTTAAAATAAATTTTATAACGACGCTTTAGACACAACTTGCTATTTCGCTTTTTAAGAGTCGAGAAAAAGCTAAAGATGACTCTAGTCTCCTTCGATGTTTTAACGAGCCCGAAGTGACAAATGCTCGGATGGACTTTTTCAGTTATAGAGTTTGAAAAAGGCCAAAAGAAACTACTCTGGAGTTCTAGGCAGAGGGTGTGCCAAACTTTTCGCAAAACCACAGAATTTGTTTTACGGTACGGGTGGTCGATCTTCGTGAATGCTGTGTTCACTGCATTGCGATCAGTAGGGCGGCCGACACGGCTTCCTATGGATAAAGGCTTTGTTCCTATAGGGGTCTCCCAATATATACGCGACGGTACGTGGGAGCACAAGTCCATATTGATACTTATCGCTTCACCGTGGAGGAATCACCCAACCACTCAACGCTAAGATATCACGTTTAACGATGCTGGAACACGTCTCTAGCATAGACCTCTATGTGTTTGCGTTATGTTTCAATGCGTTGTTATGTAAATTCAATTTATTTTAAGGTTGATCTTGTTTAGCAGTTTGCCTTTATGGATCACCACGAGATGTATGGTACAACTCCTAAATGCAGTCTAAGATGATAAGCAAGCTTTTCAATCTTTCAACTTTGAGAGTCTTAACTACTGAGGGAAAAGAAAGACATCCTCTTTCCACACAGATCATAGAGCACACACTAATGCACTTTTCCCTAAATCAACATGCAAACTTATCAAATGCAAAATGCACAATGCAGATATTTCTTTTCTCTTTCTTAATGTTGATGTATTACAAAAAGAAAGTTGTTGTATAACTTTGAATTCAATTTCAAGTGAAAGCAAACAAGCTTTTGTCCAAAATCAAAAGACACCTTAAGATTTACTTGTTTCAACACTAGAAATGCATAAATTCAAACCATATGACGAAAGCAAAAGCTCAATCAGCTATGAACAGCAAACAAACTAACTCTTAAGATCAGAACGACACTTATCACAGGTCTAGATCTAAGAGGTCACAGCAAGACTAGTTCACTTTCGTTATGGGAAACTGCAAATGATATAAGAAATACACAAATAACAAACATAGTTTCTTTATACAACCGAGGCGGAATAGTGGCAAAGAAAAGTGGTTTCAGATAGGTACATTGACTGATAACAGGCTGCAAAAAACAGGGATGAAAACAGGGCAACAAAGAACAGGGAACCCCAGTTGCACAAGGCAAAACTGGTTCAGCGCAGGTAGTACACTGTCAGTTTGACATTCAGCACAGGTAGCCCCTTCGGGACCTGCGATGAAATGCAGTCTGCCTTCACAGTGCCTGCAATGAACAGAGAAACTCTCGTTTCTCTTAGTTTCCGGGTCACAGATCGCTCAAAAATCCACAGTTTTTGGCCAAATCAAAAGCTATCAATCAAGTACACACTAAAGGGTAATTAGGAGGATGAAAAGCTATCACTAAGAGCTGTTCAGAGTCCTTGTGGATCAGCTCTTCAAATCATAAACATGCCTAGAAACTGAGCTAGAGTAGCTGCCCTCTACTTTGCATTTGAAAGATCCAAATGCAGTTCGATTCGGTACTCCCTGTGTTTATGAAATGAATAGCAAAAACACAAACAACCAACAAGATACGTTCCCCAGTGGAGTCGCCAATTTGTTGTTGGGAAAATTATCCAATACGGAATGACCCTATCCCACTCTAAGGGTGATAGTACCTCAGCAACAATCAAAGCAAAGCTATCTAAGATTTCTTCTTTATGAAAGTAAAATAGGGGAGAAAGAGGTCCACTAACCGATGTCTTTCGCTAATGGTTGATCCAATCTTCTCTCCTTGCTGCTTGCTCCCAGCTCCTTGCTCTTTCACTGGCCTAGCCACATCAAGATCCTACAAAATGGCAAGAGAGGGAAACTACAAGAAGCATACATTCATAATTGATTCAAGGATTAGAATAAATCAAATACACAAGTATAACAATACACCATTGAAACACATGCATATAGAAGAACCTCAAATGCTTTATTAATGGAAGAAGTAAAGTTCAGGAAGTGATACAACCATAAGAGGCCCAATCCAGCATCACCTTCCCAGCAGAAAGAAATCTCATGTTCACCTCCTTCAAAGCAAATCACCCAATAGTTCTATATTCAAACCAACAACACTTCCTTACATTCACAAGATTCCAGCCTTCCTAGACCTCATGAGAGAGATCTATATATAGGATTTTTGGAGAAAGGATGAGTCAGCTTGAGGCCAGCATGAAGCTGACTAGTGTCCTCTCTCACTTTAGTTATTCTTCAGCTCTTGAGTCCACTTGGAGGTTCTTGCTTCCACTTGGAGATCTAGACCCTCTTACTCATCACCAGTCGAATTCCTTGATCCAAGTGTCATTTTGGAAGCTTCCTGGGCATTGACACCTTGAGGAATGACTGTGCCACATGTCCCAACTCACCCAGCGCAGGTAGCCTTCATTACAGTTGACATTCAGTGCAGGTAGACAGTGGAGCACTTGACATTCAGCGCAGATGCTCAGTGGAGCAGTTGACATGATCCAGAATTGCCTTGTTTTTGAGTGTTTTCAGGTGGAGAACTTTTATTCAGTGTTGTGGTTTGCTGACCTTGTTCCTCTAGGGGTAGGAACAACATGTTTAGGGACTTTGGATCCCTTAAATTATGGACATTTCATGCTTCATGCTGTAAGGCACAAAAATGTCTATAACACACAATCTTCCCAATATTCTCATAATATTCCACAAAAAATAAATAATATTAGGCACAAATATCAATTATTCATAAACCTTCCTAATGAATACATTAAAGTTAATTTTTTTTTATCTAATTCAAAAAGAGAGGCTTAATGTGCTGAAGGATGGTCATAGGCCTTAATTTATGTTTTAAATTAGAGGCATGGGCCTTAATTTATGTCTAATTTAGAGGCCCATAATACCCCCTTCTAAAATTGTTGCTCATCCTCTGAGAAACTTAGTGACCTCATTGTGCCTCATCCATGGCCCTGGTGGCCTCTCTCTTGTGCATTAACAATCTTGGTTGTAAGCTCTGCAAGGACAAGCCCAAAACATATTTGTTCAAAGAAAAAACATTGTTTCTTGAGACCATTTTCTTGCCTTCTTGCCCTTTATTCAAGATGGGTTCTTGAATATTTTTCAGTTTGGAAAGGTCTTTTCCACACTCTTATCAACCTTCTGCTACCTTGTTCTGCCATTTGGACACCTCCTATAGGATTTCTGGGTCACTGTAATTCCTATAGGATCATCCTATAGAAAACGCAGTCCCTTTGAAAACTAAAGTAAAGGAGTGGAAAAAAGTACAGGAATGGTGGAGGAATGAATGGCAATGAGTGGTAAAATAAAATGTGAGTGTTAGGGGTCTCTTTGTGATCCTACTTTTCTCTTTGACTATCCTTCTTGCTGACCTAGAAATGGAAATTTCATGAAAATGGAGAGGATGCTCTCTTTGTTTTTTTTTAAGAATGAAATGGGATGGATGAATGATGAATAGATAGTGAATATGGAGTGGATGGAGGGCTTGGAGTGCTGTGGTGACCTTGGCCATTGCAAAAATTTCTTCTTTTAATGGTTGTCCTCATTCCTTCAAATCATCACCCTTCATAATTTCACTTTTTAACATTGAATGAGTGAAGGAGTGAGTTGCAATTAACTAGCTGAAGGCAGCTAGGACTGTTGACCAATCCTTAGCTTATAAAACCTCATCTCTCATGCATTGACAACAAATTTCTCACTATAATATGCTCAAGAGAAGAGGTCAAGAATATTGCATACCTGTACTTACCTGATGGTTTTTGAAGAGATATGCATGCTGGTGCTGAGTTGATGTTGATGTGCAGGTGTTGGATGGTGATGCCAATGATCCTAATGTTGTTGCTAAGCTCTGAAGGAGCTTCTTTGACCTCTGGATCTCCTTTAGAACTGTTCACTACCAATCCTGTAGGTGTTGTTCTATATCCTGTAGGTTTACAAGACAACGACTTGTTTTGTCCATATCTCCCAAATGGTAGACTAGATTGAGCTGAAACGTTTTGATCATGTTGCCATCATCATTATGCACCTCCCCATAGAACAATGTTGGTCAATGTAGTCATGGATCTCGAGGAAAACTAAAAATGGATGAAGGTGATAGAGACCAATTTCTTGGGAACCATGCAATAGAATTTGCTGAAATTTCTTAGGCATGTTACCATCATCCATATGCATCTCCCCATGAAATAACATTTTAAATGGATGCACAGATATTGAGCAAATGAAAAAATGGCTAAAGGTGATGGAGGCCAATTTCTTGGAAACTGTGCACTAGAATTTGCTAAAATTGCTTGAGCATGTTACCTTCATCCATATGCATCTCCCCCTGAAACAGCTTGGCAAATAGATGCATGGTTTTAAAGTTATGGGAAAAACAAATTTCTACTCCATGTATTTTTGTATCTAGTAGTAAAATAAAGCATCCTATATTTTTTTAGGACAGGAAGGAAAATGAGTGGTAGAATCTTGAGAATGATACATGGATGTTGAAAATAGATGAGGGTGATGGATTGGCATGGCCTTGGCCTTGTTGGAGAATTTGAGCGAAGTAGGAGAAAGTCAAAATTTGACTTTTTTTGACTAGGCTTGACCAATTTTCCTTTTGGTACCAACTTGTTCTTGTTGCTTGCAGATGTTGAAGAGTACATGCATGCATGGAGCAGGGATTCTTTTATTTTTTCTCTTTTTTTTCTTCTAGGCCTACTAGCCACCTCAATGAGGTTTTCAACTAGTAGGTCTGTCTAGGCGGCTCAAAGGAGGTTTTCACCTAGGATCTTCTCTTTTCTCTTTTTTCTTTTTTTTTAACCCATTGACCTCCTTATGAAGGTTTTCAATCAATGAGCCAATCTAAGGTGCCTCCAAGGAGGTTTTCACCTTAGATTTTTTTTCTCTTATTTTTAATTTTTTTTTCTCTTCTACTCTACCCTACTTGAAAAACAAAATCACTTTCAAGTATAAGAATACTTCCAATGGAGCCATGTGCACATCAAGATGATAGACAAAATGATGTGGAGGCTTGAAATGTATGCTTTGACGTGTACTTGGATTTGAGTGATCAAATGCATTGACTTTTATGATATCAAGCACAATTGGAGAAGAGAGTATTGTTGCAACTTAATGACTGTCTGGAACCATATTTCAATATAGTTGTGATGACTCTAGTCCACTTGCTGATTTGGACCATCTTGGATGTCTTGTTCTATAATGACCTTCAATTCTTCTTCTTTTTGCTGATTGATCTCTTGAATGCATGGAGGATTTGATGGTAACCATGAGGGAGATTTTTCAATCTCTGATTTTGATGTCTATTCTTCGTCAAGTGCAACCCATCATTCTTTGATCTTTTCTTTCAAATCTTCTTCTTCTGGATGTAGTCCTTCAATGATATCAAGAGAATCTCTTTTTTGCAATACTCTTCCTCGGCTATGGCAAATACCATTGAACTCAAGAGGATATGTTTGGAAGTGTTATACCTCAGCATTGTAAATGGGCTGAGCTACTTCAATGTGTGGGTTTAGAAATGGCAGTACAGATAGTTGAATGGGAGTGGATATTTGAGATGGATGTGGTTGTGGTTGCGGTTGTGGTTGTGGTGGAGGTGAATGGTAGGAATAACATGGAGTTGGGTATGGAGGATATTGAGGAAAATATTGAGGCAAATATTGAGGATATTGTGGATGGCTCCCATAAGTTCCTTGCCAACCTTGTTGCCAAGATTGGTTTTGGGGCTGAGATGGTCAATGTTGCCAAGGAAATGGTGTGTTCCAATTACTTTGAGGTGGATATGCATAACTTTGAAATTGTGAATTAGGCTCTTGCATCATATTTGGCTGAATATGCTACCATGGTTCTCTTGGAGCTACATAACATTGATGCATTGGTAATTGACTTGCTCCATTGTCCTCTTGGCGAACTTTCTTCAACCTTGGTAATGATGGCCAATGTTTAACATCATGTGATTCTACAACACAAATATCAAATTTTCTTCTCCTTCATCTTGCATTCTTAACATTTCTACTTGTTTTGTTAGATTGCTAAGAATTTATGTTTTAAAATCATCAAACAAATTTCCAAGTTTAGTTTGACTTACTGATCCTGATGCTGATTTACCTACCCTTGCTTTTCCTCTTGATATGTGTTTTCATGTTGCACAAATTTCCTCAAATGATAATTTATATACATCACCTCTACTAATGAGATTAAGGACATCAATCCATTCATCCCTAATTGTTCTAAGTAAGAGGGTGTTTAGTGTGTCGGATCCTAAATGGTGTAGCTTTACCCTCTTAACATTATACATGAACCTCTCTATTAGATCCTCAAGACTCTCATATTCTCTTTGATTCATTCTAAAGATTTCTTCCTTAAGATCATGATATTTATATTTTTCTAGAAATAACTTTTGCATATCATTCCATGATATTATTGAATTAGTCTCTAAACTCATGAACCATTTAAGAGCTCTATCCTTCAATGTTCTCGGAAACAATCTCAGTTTTTGAGTTTTTAATAAGTAACCATAAGATCTACAAACAATTTCAAATTCAAAGAGAAAGGTTTCCAGATCTTGTGACCTTAGACCATGAAATTTTGGAAGAAAAGATGGAGGGATGTTTTTCATGTGCATACTACCATCAGTATCTTGAATGGAAAATCCAAGAGGATCTTCCTCATTGTCATCATCTTCATCCATTTCTTCTACATTCTTTGCCATCTTCTTCTTCTACCTGCAAAAGTAAATGGTGATATGGCTCTTACTGCATCATGTGATCAAATGGGGGTAGGGGGGGTGGTGTTGGAGAATTTTGTCTTTGTTTTTATGATTGAATGAAAACTATAATGAAATACAATTTTATACTTTTGAAATTAAATATGCCTAATGAATATATTTTTTTGTTTTTTCAAAAATTAAAAAGAAATGAATCAACTGGGGAAGAAAAAAATGCATACTTTGACACTTCCCCAACAACAGCACGAAAAAGTGATGAGCCTCAGTATTGCAACAAGAATGCTACAACTCCCAAGGCTATCGACTTTAATTATCAACCCACGGTTCGTACAAACTTAAGAGGTGTCGACGCTATATGTGCGGCATACAGTATGTCCTTCCTTTGTTGTCATGATGTAATGGAGTGCATGTACTAAAGTCAAATTCTAAACTAATTGCATAAAATGAAATGTTTGAAATGGAACCATCACCTATTGCAAGAAAGAAAGTACAAGGAAAGAGACGAAAATTCAATGCTAAATCACACCATTTCCTAATTAACTGCCAAGAAACTATGCTTTGCAATAGCGCTAATTTATCATTAACCAAATGCTACTATCTAAGCATGGAAGTAAGAAGCATCAAAAATTACTAATGTGCAAGTAAAGGGACTGAAATAAATCTGTTTTTGTCTTTTTTTCTTTTCATGTAAAATCAACTAAGAAAACTAATTACTTTTGGTGATGTGGCTGGTGAATTAAGGATCTTGGAGGTTGGATGAAAGATTTAGGAGATGGTTGGATGGTGTGGGAGACCCTTGGGAAGCTTTTGGTGACTTCCTAGAGTTTTTCTCTCAATTTGGCCTCAAAGCAAGCCATTTCAGGAAAACCTACAAGATGCACTAGAAACCTACAAAATGATCCTATAGGAATTATAGTAAACCTACAGGATACAACCGAGAGAAAAATGTGAGTTGTTGGAGTTGATGAGGGGCCTAGGAAAGGTGTGTTATGGGTGGAATTGAGTGGGAAAATTCCTAGGATCACTCAGAACTCAAAACCAAAGTCTGGAGATGGATGGATTCGCTCAAAAAGCTTGGATAAGTTTCCTTGTGAAATGATGAAATTGGTGAGGCTTTAATGACCAAGAAAATCAAATCCAAATTGGATGGGACAATTTTTTTTATTAACTAGGATGTCTTAGGTCCCTATTTCAAGTGGAATCACTCAAAAAGACCTATGTTAACCCATGCAAAAAAAATAAAAAAACATTGCTAGTGGAAAATCTAGAAATTTGAGAACTAATGAGCTAGTAAATCTAAGAAATTCCTAACCAAATCGAGTGAAAATTCAATGCGGTGATTTCTATTATGAACTAGAATGTTTTTCTGATATAATGAAAGTGGAATCAATTCGATTGGAGATCATTAGGATGCTCTAAAAATTAGTAGAAATTTACTATTATTTTCTAAAAAGGAGGTACAACAATCTAGATTTGGGAATAAGAAGACTAATCCAAGCAGATCAATGATTACTATGAACTTCCAAAGCTTTTCCAAGGATGAAATAATGCTTGTGATCCTGCAAAAGAACTTACATCAACCCTTTACTCAATCCTACAACAAGAAATCATTAACACTAAATGCAAAAATAGAAAGAAATAAAAACTAGAGATCCATGTGAATAAGCAATGAAAAGAAGGAAATAAGATGGCACAAAAGGGATATGAGGTTCCTGGGATGGCCAAGCCCAAGAAAACGCAGAGACCTATCGAGGGGAACAATATTTAGAAGCTGAACATGACACCAGTCTTCATTATTTTCATCAATACAATTACATCCTTGCAAGAAAATACAATGGAGCTGCAAAAATACAAGATCTCTCAACAATAACACTAATGAAAATCTCTCCCTAGAGGCAAATTCGACTTGGTACTTATAAAAAATTATTAGGAATCATTTTCCATAAATGGAGGAAGCTTTCCCCACCAAAATCCCTTGATTAGTTGATCCAGTCCCCAATACTAGGAATTTGCATTAAATGGCAGGGAAAACATTCCTAGATTTTCTCAATCATTCCCTAGATTTAAATTCGACTTGGTACTTATAAAAAATGATTCAGAATAATTCCCCATGGATGGAGGAAGATTTCCCCATAGAAATACCTTGATTCGTGGATTTTCTCCCTTGATTGGTGGATCTGCTCCCTTTATTAGTGGAACACATTCCTAGATTTTCCCAATCATTGAAGTTCCACAATTTGTACCATAATTCCATAATATATTGTTGACTTATTATTTATTATTGATCCTCCAATAGTGTGGAACAAGTCCCTAAATTATCTCCTCCTCCAACTGTTCATAATCTACCTAATATTCTCATAATATTCCATAAAAAATAAATAATATTAGGCACAAATATTTAATTATTCATAAACCTTCCTAATGAATATATTAAAGTTAAAAATAAATTATCTAATGCAAAAAGACACGTTTAGTGTGCTAAAGGATGGTCATAGGCCTTAATTTATGTTTTAAATTAGAGCCATGCACCTTAATTTATGTCTAATTTAGAAGCCCATTAGGGAGTCATGTGAACTATAGTCCACTACTCTTCTCTTCATCTTTGATATTCTATTTCCTACAAACATATCATGTTAGATAAACCAAATAGAAGGCATAATCAAAATCATACCATAGTGTATATCAGGGGAGGCTATCACATCTTCTCAAATTAATCTACATTAGAATGATACAATACCACAATCATAACCATATCCATACCAATGCATGCATAGTAAACACATAGGAAACTGAGATGTATGCACAACAATATATATTTATTCCATCCATTTCAGGTGTTTGAACCTAGAAGCTCTAATACCACCCTGTGGTATCAAATATCACCAAAAGAGAATGGAACGCACTTTGATACCAACTTGTAATGACATCCTCCCACATTTACCCACTTTTACAAGCTTCCAGGGTAAACATGAGATGAGAGTTACTATGGCATGACATGACCTCCAAGTTACAGTTATGGAGGTGGGGCCTACAATTGAAACACATACTACCAACCCTTAGGGAACTCATTTTCACAAGCTTGACACTCCAACAACACCCATAACACACTATCCATGCAGTTATGAGGCTCCAACAACACCCATAATCCTTCCTACATCTGGTTATGACCAAAATTTCCCAATATTGTGCATGCGGTGGTGAGGTCTATGCCACTTTTTTAGAGCTAGTCTTCAGGCCACTACCCAAAAGTATCCAGAACCTTCTAAAATGTAATCAATGATGATAACATGTCTAAACAACATTTCTTCAATGATGATACATGATACACATTTCTTCAAACATATAGTAAAAATCGAAGCTATATGTCATGAAGACATATCTGATCATAAACTTTTATACCTCATTAGAGAATTATCAAGAAGGTCCAATTCTTTCTCAAGGTAGCTACAACTACACTTGTTGGCCTATGCATTCATCAATGATTCAATCACTTATCAAATTTTGAACAAGATCCATAGAAATATAACATCATATAACCATGCATATAACCGACATAGAATCCATAAAAAATAATTCATAAGATAAACATTATAACCAGTAAAAATAATCATCGATCACCATAAAAAAATATTTTTTATTAACATATGTAAAATCCAACTAAGTCAAGGACTTCCATATACCACACAACCATAGATTACGCTGAACCAAATCTCTCTTTCATCCAATCACCTCCATGCCATATTCCAAGCATGAATATGGAATCATATGGATTGAACCAAAATAGAACCAATTAGGGCTTCTAAAGGCCAAACCACCTTAACCCTCAACCAAATTAATTTCACCTAACAAATCCAGAAATCACTAACATCAACATGATCTTGGATGCCTCCAAATTTCTTCACCACATCTAGAGGAATTTCCTATCTCCACCTATATATCAAGAGTTCCAAGAGAAATCCAATCTCCATCCTTGACCCTTGGGAATTTCCTAAGACCAGCTCACGAGGATCTAAACTATACCAACCATCCAAAGCTTAAACCAAAATAAAGAACCCACAACACCATGGCTATCTAGGAAATGGAAAGGCAAAGATGAAAACATTGTTAATCCAAGAAAATCCTATGCCAATGACAATAAAATAACCAAAGAGCCACATGAAATTACCATGCATTTGAATCTCAGCAAGGAAACCACACATGCAACCTGTTATCTGCAATGTTCTCCTATTGTAGTTGTTGATCCAACCTTCTTTTCCATTTCCCACCAATTCCTTTGCTTACTTGTTTTCTTTCCTTCTCCATGTTATCACCTAGATTGACCTCAGGCTGAATGGAGGCAATGCCAGGGTAACCAAAAACCAAGATTAACCAAGTAGCTAGCCCTACTAGACTGAGAGAGGGCTCTCTCCATAAGGATCTCAGTCAAGATGACTAGATCAGGTAAAGGATTTTTAGGCTAGGTATAGTAGCTCAAAATTTTTGATTGGATTTTGTAGAGGTTTTGTCGAATCAGGAGAAGCTAGGCAATTTGGGTCTGGGAAATTAGGTCAAAAATGTAGGGTGTTCTATGGGGAAAGGTAGACATAGGCTTTATCACTCTAGGGCTTGATGAGGTGAGATTTTAAAGACTGGTGAGAAGATAAGAAGGGCATGTGACAATCATGGATCCTTCCTGGATTGCTGAAAACATGAAATGGTGAATGATTTCCCAAGGCAGAGCACTGATACAGCGGATTATATCTATCAAACTTGAAAACATTCAACTAAAAGAAATGAAATGATTGATGGCATACATAAAACATATAAACATATAATCATAGAAGAAGATACTGTACTAGAACTCCATACCACAGGGATCCCATAAAAATAGCTGCAATTCTTATTAATTTCCTACCAAACTGCTTACAAAGATGTACAATCAAGCTTTTAGCATCCACACTGAGTCCAATCCGTAAAATGACTAAGAAACTACATCATATAGGCCTCAAAAAAACTAATCCTAGCCTCAGGGGTCGAATCCATGAGAGGAGGAGCAGTTGCACAGAAGGCTGAACTGACAACTAAAGACTAGGGTGATCAAACTGACTCATCCCTAATATGAAGCAAACTGATTCATTACATGCCACTTAGGCCATTCATCTGATGTATCTACCCTAGGTAACAAAAACACACTTTAATTACATCATCATTATGAATTACATCAGTGAAAAATCTAAATCCCACAGGTGAAAATTATTTTCGGAGAGAAACAGTGAAAAATTTGGCTGCTTGTCAAATGCACAATGCCAGTGTCAAATGCATAGTGTTTAAAGGAAGTGTGCAACGCCATCTTCAGGGTGAGTTTTGACTGTCTTCCTGGTGTCGAAATCTAGCTCATGATAGCTCATTGGAATGCTTATCTTGTCTTGTTTCCAAAAATGCCCCTAGTTTCCAAATTGAGCTTGATTTTCCCCTCCAAAACTGAAATCTCCCAAGAATGCTCAAACGCGTAGCGTCTGGCTTAGAAAATAGGCAAAAACATGATTTTTAGGTGGTTTTTTTCCTTTTCCACCTAGTAGTTTTGACTTTCAAATCTGGAAACATGATTTTCTTGAGTGTAAATGGTCTTCTGAATCCAACGGTGGTGGTTATTCATCCAATATATTCCCCAAAAAAGTGCGCAGCACCCTAGGTGCCATGCATTTGACCAAGGGACTAATACAAAAAACTACTGAAGGAAGTGCGTAGCGCCAAGAGAAAATGCACAACGCTTTTTGTAGGCCACTTTGGGAGGCCTTCTTGGTGTACAAATTGGGCATGGGATAGCTTGTTGGAAATCTTTTGAGTCTACTTTCCAGAATATCTTCAATTTTTCAATTTCGAGTTCATTTGCACTGTAAAAAGTGCAATCACCCAAGACTAGTCAAAATGTGCAGAATGAGGTTGCCAGAATGTAGTGCTGTTTCAGTCAACTTTTGGAGGTCTTCCTAAAATCCAAATTGAGCTCATGATAGCTCATTGGAAATATATCTATGTCTAGTTATCATTTGACTAATCCAGCAAGTCATTTGGTCACTCCAACTAGGAGAAATATTGATTTTTCCAAGGTCACTCCAGAAGTTCATCAACTCTCCTAAGGCAACTGTATGTTTGACATTTAACTAAAAGAATGACACCTGTGTAAAAAGTGAAGGAGGTTTTTCTTCCTTGGATTATTTTGGACAAAAACCTCTCTCACTTTTCCAAATTCTTCTCCGTTTGGTCTAAAACATAGTTTGAAGAAAAACCGGCCCTATATGTGGCAAATGATTTGTCCCTTGGAATGGCTTATTGAAAAATGACGAAGACATGATGTGTATGAGTTTGAATGGCCTCATACTCACTGAAATGACCTCCATTATGCCTCATATTGTTATGAAACCAACTCAAGAAAAGATAGAAAGATAGATCAATGCCTTAGAATTCAGCCTCTTTGAGGGGGAAACCTCCTTTACATTACATAAATGAAAAATTCTTAGATGATACAAATGAAAAGACCTCCTTTCTATATATAGGAGTCTAAGGGGTCATAACATAACCAGAGCCGACATAACAATAATAATGTAAGGGCACAATAATAACAATTGTGGGCTTCTATGGGGCACATTAGTAACAATATGGGCACTACATGGGTACATCAATATAATAAGTGGGTTGTACTAATAACAATAAGGGGTTACACTAGTAGTATAGGGGCCTAACATGCCCCTCTCCTTCAAAAAGCGTTGTCCTCAACGCTTGAGTAGTTCTTGATGCTTCTGTATAAAATTCTTGTCCTCCCATGTGGAATCTTTAGCAGGTAAGTTCTTCCACTTGATGAGATACTCTGAAATTGATCGATTTCGTAGCTGTCGAGTTCTTGTTTCTGTGACTGCTCCAAGTTCCAATATGATTTTTCGTTCCTTTTCAATATCTGGCAATATTGTTTGAATTGGGATCTTTTACAAGTTTTGAATAAGTGGCCATACTTCTTTGTCCTTCTTCCATTCATCGCTTGCTTCGTTTATCCAATCTAGTTGGATAATAGAAATAGCACAAAACAATGCTTCCACATCCTCATCCTTGAAGAGTCTTCCCATTCGGTAAGGTCGCCATTTTTTAAGTGCATGTAGTATTGCCAATGTTTCCTTCTCATAAATAGCTTTATTTAGATGTAGCAGTAAAAATACCCAATCGCGTACATCGAAACATTTTTCACTATGATGTTGATCTAACTGTTGTTTCATTTGATTTTGCACCGAAGTGGCGCTATCCTTTAAAAGTTGGAGAACTTGTTGTTGATGCTCAATGCAATCTTTCACTGCTTGAACCTTTTTCTTCTTGATATGTCCTTCTATCTTTAGAGTTTGAGGAGTGGTAATTTCTTCCAATCCTTTACAAGATATGGTCGGATTCATTTCTTGACGCTCAATGTGATCTTTCACTTCTTGAACATTTTTCTTCTTGATATGTCCTTCTGTCTTGCTAGTTTGAGGAGTGGTAATTCCGACCAGTGAATTACAAGATATGGTTGGATTCATTTCTTCTTTCTTGATGTGATCTTTCACTTCTTGCACCTTTTTCTTCTTGATATTTCCTTCTATCTTGAGAGTTTGAGGAGTGGTCATTCTTGCCAATAGTTTACAAGATATGTTTTGATTCATTTCTTCTTTCTCTGGGGTCGGGTCCTGGCATATATCCTCTTCTTTTGATGTTTCTTGATCCTTTTCTTCCTCCTCTTCATACTCTATGTAAAATAATTTCTTCTCATCACACTTATGACCTTTAGTGCATTTTCTATCACAATTGTAACAAAGCCCTTTTTCTCTTTTTTCTTCCAATTGTTGTGGTGTAACCCTTGTAGGTTGTGGAAGGCTAGGAGGAACAACACGTCCATCTTTATAGTTGTGAGTGGTAGACTTCCTTGTTGCCATAATTTTACTTTCAAATATGTCACAAAGCCCTTTTACTCTTTCCAATTGTTGTGGTGTTGCTCTAAAGAAGGTGTTGCTCTTTGTATCCTCATAATGTGCTGTCATTTCCTCTGTGAGAATTGACCACGTAACAAGTTTTTTACGAGAACAAAGCCCTTTATACCATAAAAATTGATCCGGTTCTAAATATGAAGATGCAATACATACCTTTTGTAACAGTGGTACACCATGTAGATCAAAATATTGCTCCATCTGAAGTATCCAATTTACCGGATCCTTGCCATCAAACTTCCTCATCTTGCTTTTTCTTGATTTTAGGACCTCGAACTTGAAACGATAGTAACTCTGTACTTGCGGATATTTAAGTTCTGAAAATGATACCTGTAGTAGCCCTTTGTGTCCTCTTTCCAATGCCACTAGTCTGATCCAAATTGAATTCTCCAAAAAAGAGTTATGCACATTCTCCCAAGATGACCTGATTATAGACCTTTCCCGAAGAGCGAACTTGTTTGAAGTTCCACGTGTCAATGTTTTCACCTATGGATCTGAAAAATGCATAAAAGAAACTAGAGTTCGTCCTCTTTCTGTACCATCTTACGAAATTTCAATCCAATGCTCAAAGAGAAAGTTATGACTATTTTCCCCAGGTCACCTGTTTTGAATGTAATTCAGGAGTTTGCAAAAAGACAAAATTCCTCAGATCATATCTCCACAAATATCACGCGAAAAGCTCTGAAATTTAGATACAAGGTTCAACACGATTGCTTCTCAAATGGGTTTTTCTTGCGACTTCTGAAACGTCACAGAAAAAAAGTTATAGCGAAAATTCCACGATGACCTATTTGGAGCAGCAAAACCCTAGAATCCAAAGCTCTGATACCAAATGTTTTGAAACCAACTCAAGAAAAGATAGAAAAGATAGATCAACGCCTTAGAATTTAGCCTCTTCGAGGGGGAAACCTCCTTTACATTACAGAAATGAACAATTCTTGGATGATACAAATGAAAAGACCTCCTTTCTATATATAGGATTTTAAGGGGTCATAACATAACTAGAGCCGACATAACAATAATAATGTAAGGGCACAATAATAACAATAGTGGGCTTCTATGGGGCACATTAGTAACAATATGGGCACTACATGGGTACATCAATATAATAAGTGGGTTGTACTAATAACAATAAGGGGTTACACTAGTAGTATAGGGGCCTAACACATATACTCAGATGTCTCTGATTTCATAGTCAACCCTAGCTCAATGGGTGAGAAAATTAGGGTTTAGTGCTTGTGGAAAATGATGATTTGGACACCCTTGGGAAAAAAAAATTCCCTTTGGCATGCACTTAACCCTTTGAAACTTTACCCTTTCACTTGACTATTTCCATTGAAAAATTGATCTTTTGATGGTCTGGCATCTTTGGAATAGTGAGTTAACAGCTTGGGATGGTGAAATTATTACACTTGAAAGACATAAAATTACATAATGAAATAAGCACTTCTCTTTACAAATCATCTTCACATGGTGAAGGGATGTTATTTGATAACCCTTTACTTGCTAGTCTTATGCAATGGAATGGATCCTTGGCAACCCTAATGACCTAATGAAACCTTGAAAAACCCTAAAGACCTAATGAGACCTCGAAGGACTGAATTTTAAGATGACATAATGACCTCATGACTAATACAAATGGCATGATAAAAATAACTTTATGGATGATGTACAGTCAACAAGATATGAAACTATGCCAGCAAGTAATCACATTTAGGAAAGAGTGATGTTTTTGGACTAGGACTACCATCAGTGACTATTTTTTTGCATGACCTAGTGGAATGATTAAAAATTGCTGAATCGAACCCCTAAAATGATATGAAAAGAGGATTTTTTATCACTGATGACAGGATGAAAATCCTCACACTAACACTCCAAATCCAAGTTAATGCTAGGATTCTCCAAGAATGTTCTAAGTGTGCAAGAGTCTAGGAGAAGTAGAATGAATAAGTGTTGAGCTAAAACTGTAAAAAAAACTATCAATTGTTTCTTTGATGCATTTTAATCATTGGAGTCTCTTTTTCTTTAATTTTCCTTCATTTTCTCTCTAATTTCCCTTGCGTGCATATTTCTATCTCTTCACTTTTATTTTCTCCTATTTTCCTTTATTTCTCATAATTAAATGTCAATTATTTCCTTTTTTCCTTTCCAAATTTCCATGGCCACTAATAAACCACAAGTGATGACCATTATATTTTTTTCCCACCATTCAGCTTGGAATACATGTCTCATGGCCTTAGTCTTATTTTATTTACATGGAAAATCAACGAGGTTGTTACACATTCATTACTTAGTCTTGAAATTGAGATTTTTTTACTATTGCATTTCATGTAAGTGGATACTTGTCATTTTTGTTAAGTTTTCCATAACCAATTTAGTTTAAGACATAATGATATCTAAAGCTTATTTTTCTCCTCATCCAAAAGTACTGAGAGATGTCTCAGAGCACTTTTATTATCATTGTGGTATGACAAGTACAATCATGCAATTGGTGTAAAAAGAATAAGTGGGTCATTGCAAATGTTTGGATAGCTCCACTAGATTGATCAACCATTGTGTGGGATGATGATCGATGTTTCTTTCATTTTTTAGAAAAATAAATTGATGTTGATATTTGTCTAATTTCCATTATTAATGATTTCTAGATCATTAACTAGATTGAAGCTTTTCATATGTAAATTGAATTTTTTTGTGCCATTTTGAATGATCCGCTTTCATCAAAAGGAACAATACATATATGCATACGTATGTATTGAAAAATTCAGATCCAAGTTACTAGATTACCAAACATAAATTCTCTCCCCTTGATTGTAATACTATGACCATCAACATGTGTGAAATTTACTCATATATTCTAATTTTCTTGCGTGAAATATTGAGCTAATAGACAAGGCTAATCTTCTTTTGGAGGTCTTTGGCAACATTAATGGCAAAGTGTTTCTTTATTTTCTCCAACACAACTCTTGTGCCCAAACTTTGCCTCTACTAAATTGTGGACTTCTATAAGATCCAAGAAATCATCACCAGATAGGTAAATATTTTCAAGGGTTTTTCATTAGTGTTCATTAGTTTTTTTCCCAAATTTGTACCACTTCTTTCTAAGGTAGAATGTTTATAGGAAGCCAAATGTAGACAGTTTTTTTTTCAAAGTTCGTGTTTCATTGATGATCTTTATTTTATGTGTTGAAATATCATCTTCATCCACCCAAATCACCTTGGTATTTCAATCTCCATATATGGTAACTCTTAAACGAATGAGTTGTACCAAACCCCCTAAGAAATAACCTACAAAGAAATTTGGAGAGACATAGATATAAGGGATCCATGTTGCCTCGGTTGCACATATGACCTCTATTTTGTCAAAAAATATGGCATTCTCTAGTTCGATTGTGTGCTCCATCCTATCAAGATCATTCATTTTCTTGTGACCACTTGAACTCACTCATGGAAATTTCCATAAGGTTCGTGAGGACCAACCATGGCTACTTTCGGCACTTGTGGGCATTCATGGCAGACATACCCAACTATGTGAAGTGGACAGGAGTGACTTTTTTTATTGATGGGTGTCTAAATGAATGCACAATATCCTTGTTTACTTGTATCCACAAATAGAATCTAATTGAAAATTTCTATCTGTAGTCTAAAAATTATGTTTTTTTGCCCTGAAAGTTGTGGAAATTTCGGCCATATTTTGAAAAAATAAGGCAGGGATTTTTGTAAATCCAAGTAGAAGTTGTCAAAATTGCCCAAATTCATAGTTTTAGGTGCCCTAAACAATTTTGATGGTGCTGAATCTATTTCCACCATCAAAAACATGATTCAAACACCACATCTACAAGATTTTTTGAAATTGTTTACCCAGATTCTAGCCACTTTTGATCGTCTGGGAAATTACTCCACCTCTGTAGATGACTCCAATTTCAATGGATGCATCATATAACTCAACAGGATCTACTCATATTTTGTGTCCGTGGACTTGCCTGTGGATCTATTCTGAGATTTTTCTTCTTGTCAATCGAGGATTCTATAAATTATACTGATTAACCAAATGCAAATGTATGGGAACAAGAATAAGAGTCCTATTTGGTGAATATCTCCATCAATTACATGAGCCATAGATAGTGGATTATTGTTTTTGAAATAAATTTGTTAAAATCTGAAATCACACCAGTAGAGAGAAGCATTTTCCATGTGAAAATGGTTTTATTTTTCAATAATTCCAATTTTAAAAAAATCTAACTAAAAAAACAGTCTGGTATCTATTTTTTATGTCAAATGTATACCAACCTAGATTCATCTTAACTACAAATCTACCAAGCCTTAAGAGGGATCAAATCTATTTTTAATTTAAAAGATGTTTACAACTCATGAAATTTGATCAAAAATTTTGATCCCTCTCCATGCTTGGTAGATCTAGAGTTAAGATGTATTTGTTATGAAACCAACTCACAAAAATATAGAAAAGATAGATCAACACCTTATAATTAAGCCTCTTTGAGGGGGCAACCTCCTTTACATTACACAAATGAACAATTCTTAGATGATACAAATGAAAATACCTCCTTTCTATATATAGGAGTCTAAGGGGTCATAATATAATCAGAGCCAACATAACAATAATAATGTAAGGGCACAATAATAAAAATATGGGGACTACATGGGTACAACAATATAATAAGGGGGTTGTACTAATAACATTAAGGGGTTACACTAGTAGTATAGGGGCCTAACATGCGCCTCTCCTTCAAAAAGTGTTGTCCTCAACGCTTGAGTAGTTCTTGATGCTTTTGTATAAAATTATTTGTCCTCCCATGTGGAATCTCCAAAGGGTAAGTTCTTCCACTTGATGAGATGCTTTGAAATTGATCGATTTCGTAGCTGTCGGGTTGTTGTTTGTGTGGCTGCTCCAGGTTCCAATATGATATTTCCTTCCTCTTCAAGTTCTAGCAATATTATTTGAATTGGGATATTCTGCAACTTTTGAATGAGTGGCCACACTTCTTTGTCCTTCTTGCATTCATCCCTTGCTTCATTTATCCAATCTGGTTGGATAATAGAAATAGCACAAAACAATGCTTCGACATCCTCATCCTTTCCTGAGAGTGCATCTGCAAAAAAATTTGCTTCCCTTTTCTATAGATGATGTCAAAGTCACAACCCAACATATTTTTGACCCATCTTTTGTGTTCTTCTAAAGATAATATTTTTTCTAAAAAGTATTTAAGACTATCATGATTCATTTTTACCTTGAAGTGTCTTCACATTGGGTAAGGTCACCATTTCTTAAGTGCATGTAGTATTGCCAACATTTCCTTCTCATAAATAGCTTGCTTGAGATGTAGCCGTAAAAATACCCAATCACCTACATCAAAACATTTTTCACTACGATGTTGATCTACCTGTTGTTTCATTCAATTTTGCACCAAAGTGGCATTATCCTTTAAAAGTTGGAGAACTTGTTGTTGATGCTCGATGTGATATTTCACTACTTGAACCGTTTTCTTCTTGATATGTCCTTGTATATCTAGAGTTTGAGGAGTGGTAATTTCTTCCAATGCTTTACAAGATATGGTCGAATTCGTTTCTTGATGCTCGATGTGATATTTCACTTCTTGAACATTTTTCTTCTTGATATGTCCTTCTATCTTGATAGTTTGAGGAGTGGTAATTCCAGCCAATGCATTACAAGATATGGTTGGATTCATTTCTTCTTTATTGATGCGATCTTTCAATTCTTGAACCTTTTTCTTCTTGATATGTCCTTCTATCTTGAGAGTTTGAGGAGTGGTAATTCTTGCCAATGCTTTACAAGATATGGTCGGATTCTTTTCTTCTTTCTCCGGGGTTCGGTCCTGCCGTATATCCTCTTCTTTTAATGTTTCTTGATCCTTTTATTCCTCCTCTTCATACTCTATGTAAAATAATTTCTTCTCAGCACACTTATGACCTTTAGTGCATTTGCTATCACAATTGTAACAAAGCCCTTTTTCTCTTTTTTCTTCCAATTGTTGTGGTGTAACTCTTATAGGTTGTGGAAGGCTAGGAGAAACAACACTTCCATCTTTATAGTTGTGAGGGGTAGAATTCCTTGTTGCCATAATTTTGCTTTCCACTTTGTAACAAAGCCCTTTTTCTCTTTTTTCTTCCAATTGTTGTGGTGTTGCTCTAAAGAAGGTGTTTCTCTTTGTATTCTCATAATGTGCTATAATTTCCTCCATGAAAATTGACCACGTAATAAGTTGTTTACGAGAACAAGGCCCTTTATACCATAAAAATTGATCTTGTTCTAAATATGAAGATGTAATACATACATTTTGTAATAGTGGTACACCATGTAGATCAAAATATTTCTCCATATGTATTATCCAATTTACCGGATCCTTGCCATCAAACTTCCTCATCTTGCTTTTTCTTGATTTTAGGAGCTTGATCTTGAAATGACTATAACTCTGTACTTTCAGATCTTTAAGTTCTGAAATTGCACCCTATAGTAGCCCTCTGTGTCCTCTTTCCATTGCCACAGTCTGATCAAATTTAGATTCTCCAAGGCAGAGTTATGTACAATCTCCCAAGATGACCAGATTATATACCTTTTCAGAAGAGCAAACTTGTATGAAGTGCCACGTGTCACTGTTTCGACCTTTGTATCTAAAAAATATACACAAGAAAATACAATATGTCCACTTTCTGTAACTTCCTACGAAATTGGAATCTGATGCTCAAAACAAAAGCTATGACGATTTTCCCAAGGTCACCTATTTGGAATGTAATTCAGGGGTCTGCAAAAATTCCAGCTTCCTCAGATCATATCTTCGGAAATATAGAGCAAAAAGCTTGGAAATTTAGACGCGAGGTTTAGCGCAATTTCCTCTCAAATGGGTCTTTTTTTTTTTTCTTTTGAAATGTCACAGGAAAACAGTTATAGCGTAAATGCCACAATGACCTATTTGGAGCAGCGAAACCCTAGAATCCGAAGCTCTGATACCAAATGTTATGAAACTAGCCCACAAAAAGATAGAAAAGATATATCAACACCTTAGAATTCAGCCTCTTCGAGGGGGCAACCTCCTTTACATTACACAAATGAACAATTCTTAGATGATACAAATGAAAAGACCTCCTTTCTATATATAGGAGTCTAAGGGGTCATAATATAATCAGAGCCGACATAACAATAATAATGTAAGGGCACAATAATAACAATATGGGGACTACATGGGTACAACAATATAATAAGGGGGTTGTACTAATAACAATAAGGGGTTACACTAGTAGTATAGGGGCCTAACAGTATCAAGATGGTTTAATTATTAATTACTAATTATAAATAGAAATATAATTATTAATTTTATGTTTTTTATTTTATTTTAACCACCTCAAAATTTTAAGCATTACAACATCTCTACCATATTGGGATCAAATGTTTACATAGGAGTTGAGTTTACTTATAAAACTCAAATATAAAGTTTTTTTAATAAAAAAGTGGATTGGGTGAGAGAAATGTTGGATAAAATATAATACTATAATACTATAGTATTATATTTTACTCAATATTTATTACTACTCTCACCCAGTAAAAAGTGGTCAAGGTGGGGGGCATTACTAACTAAAATGTAATATTATTACATTTTACTCAATCCCTGCTGATTTTATAGTTGAGTTTGTTCACTTTTAAACTCCAAATATAAATATTAGTGGATTAGTTGAGGGGAAATATTGGGTAAAATATAATATTATAGTATTTTATTTTACCCAATATTTCTGGCAAGCTAGCAAGAAGGGGATGAAGGTAGGTATAAATATTAGATAAAATGTAATAATACTATTTTATCTAATATTTATCCCACTTCTTCCCCTCAGCCTAGCTCACTTTCATGTTAAGATTATTCATTTATGAACTCACCATCCTACATCTATCAGAGCTCTATTTCTATAGCACATTGTTACACATAAATTAAGAGAATATATTACTTATACTAATTTAAAGTTACTATCAAAGAAGACATTAGAATGAAGAAGCAATTCTTTATTTTGTACCTTTTGCAAACATGAATAACCTTACACTTCTTAAAAATACCTTCCTGTATCACCCAACAACCTCCAGGAAGCTCTAACGCTTCTACGCATATATACAGATTATGTATTCATCCATTCTTAAAAATACCTTCCTGAATCACCCAAGAGCCTCCAGGAATCTCTAAACCTTCTACGCATATATACACATTATGTATTCATCCATTCGACGAAAGAAACAAAACATACAAAAATACAGGGCCACTAAACATATTCACACAAGTTCCAAGTGTGAACATTTCCATAAAAATGTTTTATCTTTATAAGCTACATGGATTCATCAACTAATTATTTATCTAAATATAACATTAAACTCAAATGAATCTAGACTAGTTTAATTCCCCCATTAAATAGGTTATATTCCACATGAATACCATGGGTCATTTTTATCTTTTTTATCAATAATTTTCATAGAGTTTATGAGAAATGTTTTTGGTGATAATCACATCAAAATTCATTTGTAAACGCATTTCGAACCAGTAAGAGTGGTTCATCGTCAAGACGAACCACACTTCCTAGTTCGAAACACATTGACAAATGAATTTTGATGTGATTATCGCCGAAAACATTTCTCATAAACTTGTTATGGATCACAGAAGCCTCATTTCATAGAGTTGTTTTTATTTTATTTTCACCTAGTTAGAATATTTACATTATATTACCTTGTATTAAGTTACACTTCTCTACAATATTTTAATTTTGTTTTTACCTAGTCAAAATGTTTACATTAACGTTACATATCTAAGCACCTCCAATTAAGAAATGAGTAATTTTATTAAAAAAATAAAGAATATTATCAATTCCACCTAGCTATGTAAAACCAATGTTGAATTTATATTGTGTTTATACATAATAATTATATCGATTTTTAATTAGGGTCTACATTAACATTAGAGTAAATTTGTTAAATGTTAAATGTTAAACATTTACACTTTACATCTACCCCATATTGGGTTGTAGAGCACCTATGGGCACAATTATAATTTCTATCACTTAACATTATAAAAGAGAAAAACAAAAAACCACAAAAAATGGGATTGAATTCAAAAAATATATGATTTTTTATTTCTATGTGGGGTCATTGTAATTTTTCACTTCTTCAACGCTTATAAAGAAATAAAATTATCTTCAAAGTCAAATTTTGAAAGCTTTAAGAAGTGAAATTGTAATCAAATTCTCAAAGAATTGATTAGAGCCAAGTGCAAAGCTCAATCAATTTCTTTTTCAAGCCCCTATATGGAAGTCAAGGCCAAGCCTCAAACATGCAATACAAAGTGTTTTCATCATCTTATTTTCCTTGTGTGGTACTTGCATCCTTTCTTGATTTCTTTCACATGCATTTCTCATCCAGCAAAGCATTCACATTATCAAAATTTGTTAATTTATTTTTAGAGTTCGAAAGACTTTAAGGTTCAAAGAACTATAAAACATGTAATGTCATATGGAAAGCACTATAATTTACAATGAATTATGGAAATACATATGTAGCGGTGATGTAAAATCTAACAAACCCGTTATTGTTGATTCTCTAGCTATTTGGGAACTCAAAGATGAAAAATATTTGGCATTAATAAAACCATCTATAAATGAAGAATTGTATGTTCCTATAGAGGTTGCATCAAATGCTTGGACTAGTTGGGAAGATTTCAGAGATCCCTCTGATACACAACCTAGAACAAAAGGGGTGGATCTTCAATTAAAGTTGCTTCAACAAAAAAATTTCGAAGCAGGATATGTACTTGAATACATTTCAAGGCTTAAAGACATAAGACAAGAAATAATAAGGTAAGATTTAATCTTATAGAAAACCTTTTGATGGAAACAATCTTAATTGCAGGATTTCCATCCCATTATAAACATATTTTTTGATACATTATAGTTGATAGGAAAGTTGGACAAGACACTATTTGATCAATTATGTGACATGTTAGCTCAACATGATAAAACGTTTGGAAAGATGAAAAAAGTAGGTGAATATGCCTTCCTTAAAGGTACAAGTTCAACTATGTCATCAATTGAAAGTTCAAGAGGAAGAGGAACTCATATGAATAATATAGAATTAGGAAAACAAAATCAATCTTCTTATAGAGGGTGAGGTTGAGACTAAACTGAAGGAAGATAATGTAATCATGGAAGAGAAAGCATACGTAGAAGAGAAAACAATCATGGAAGAGGACATAGCCATGAAAGAGGACGAGGAATAAGTAACTTTCAACAAGATCAAACAATTTCAAAAGAATTTAATAAGAGAGGCATCTAAATTGTAATGAACAATATGGATGAGGTCAAGACTTAATTCAAGTTTTATGTAGATATTGCAACAGAGTTGGTCATTATGCAGAAAAATTTTCTAGGTCCAACTGATAAGATATAAAAATTCAAGCAATCTTCAACTTTAGCACAATATGGAAATGATCAAATGGATGATAATTCTAAATATGTATTTTACTATTGCCCAAGATATAAAATTATGTTCTCTTTTACTCTCCAATTTTTCTTTCAGGAGTGATTATGAAGATAAATAGATATTTGATATAGGGGCCACTCAACACTTGATATTTAGAAAATAATTATTTTGGACATTTCAGTAATGTAAGCTCAAATCAATCTTCTAGGATGGTAATGCGAACCATGCACAAAGGGTACTATGAAAGCATTTTTCCAAGACATTGGAGAGAGAATGATTTTAAATTTTTGTTATGTACAAACACTTAAAAATAATGTGTTGTCATTAGTGGTGACTCCCCATGCAGGGAATCAAATTATCATGGAATATAGAATAATGAAAATCAACTCCATCAAATAAAATTTCAAAACAATCTTGACAGGTTATGAAGATGGTAGGATTCTAATATTTAAAGAAAAAGTAATTCCTGGAAAACAATATTTTGCAGGATTAGATATTACACCCATTAGATTATGGCATGTATGCTATGGACATTTAAACTTCGATAATCTCTCTCAATACAAATACAAGGTATGGTAAATGGATTACCTACTCTTAAATAGGATAAGGAAAAGTGTGAAGCTTTCAATTACGGGAAATCGAATATGGATACTTTTCATACAGTATCATGGTGAGCAAATAGTTGTGTGCAACTTACTCATAATGACATTTTTTGACCTCTAGAAATTTTTCTTGGAGTATGCATATATTTTTTACCTTTCATTGATGATTTTAGTCAAATGACTTGGGTATGTTTTTTGAAAAAAAAAAACATTTGAAAAGTTTAAGAGGTTTTGTTATGCAGTTGAAGAGGAAACTAAAGAAAACATAGGAACATTGAGGATAAATAATGGTGGGAAATTGACTTCCAATGAATTTCAAAAATATAGTAGAGATAAGGGGATTAGAGGGAAACTCGCAAATTCTTATACTCCACAGCATAATGGAGTAACAGAAAGGATGAACAAAACTCTATTAGGAATGATGAGATAAATGTTAAATTTTGAAGGTTTAAGCATCTCATACTAGGATGAAACAATACATATTGAATTTTATTTAAGAAATCAATCTCCCACTATTTCTTTGTATGGTATCACCCAATATTAAGCATGATATGGTTTCAAAGAAAAAGTTAAACAACTTTGAGTTTTTGGTTTAGTTTTCTATGATTTAATTCCTAAGGAAAAGTTGACTAAGCTAGAATTGGGAAGGATGAAGTGTATGATGATTATATATTCTGAGGAGAATAAGGGATACTATCCTCTATCCAATGGTAAATTTATTGTAATTCAATATTCCATCTTTGACGAAATAGAAGGAAAAAGTGTTGCAAAAATTGAAAGCCTTCATGAAATTTTTTAAAAACAACTAAATAAGGAGAAAAACATGATACTAAAAGAATGATGATTTGAAATAGATTTTAATTTACCAGTAATAGATGATGATTCTTCATCAAAATTTTCTTATAAACCTTTTTATGATTCTTCAAGCAATGAAAGTTAAAAAAATTATAATGGAAACAATTCAGATACTCTAGAAGAAAGAAAACATTTTATTCATATCAATCCTCTTTTCCATAATGGTATTCATGGTTCAAATCTCCAATCTAGCCAATGTTAATTGCAAAAGTGGGCCCAAGAACTTATGAAATGTTTTCATCCATATAAAATGAAAAAAACAAGAACATGGATGGTGCTATGGTTGAAGAAAACTTGATGTTGGTAACAAATGATTTTACCAAACCCTCAAATTTCAAAGATGCAATAAAACATGAAGAATGGTCGAAAGAAGTGATTAATAAATATAATTTAGTGATTGAAAATGTTACTTGGAAACTTGTTTATTTTCCTCCAAATATCAAACCTATCGGATGCAAATGGGTTTGTACAATCACATATAACCTAGATGGAGAGATTCACAAATATAAACAAGACTCATAGCTAAGGGTTTTGCACAACAAGAAGAGATTTACTACGAAGAAACATTTGCGCCTATAGCAAAATGGAACACAATCAAATTGGTAATTAATTTGGAAGTTCAAAAATGATGGAGCTTACATCATATGGATTTTAAAAGTGCCTTCCTCAATGGGAATTTGCAGGAGGAATTCTATATGACTCAACCTCATAATTTTCAACTTGAATAACAAGAAAATAAAGTTTCTAAACTAATCAAAGTTGTATACAGATTGAAACAAGCTCCTAAATATTGGTATGCTAAAATGGTTGACTACCTTCACAAAGTGGGATGCCAATGAAGTGAATCATATGATACTTTATATGTGCATCAACAAGGTGAAAATATAGTGATATTAGTAATGTATGTGGATGATTTGATCCTTACTATGAATAATGATCATCATGTTTTACAAGTGAAACAAGAATTACATGTTGGAATCAAGATGACAAATCTCAGAATACTTCACTACTCTCCTGGAGTTAAAGTATTCCAACATTCAAATATGATTTTCATTAGCTAATGCAAATATGCATATAAAGTATTGCAAATATTTGGCATGATAGACTGTAAGTCTATTCTCACCCCAATGGAGGAAAATTTAAAACATCCAAAAAGAAGGGGGGGAACTAGTAAATAACACTTGATATTGGAAATTGATTGGAAAATTCATCTATTTCATAGGCACTAATCCAAATTTATCATATGTACTTAGTATTCTCTCAAGATTTATGTAAGGACCAAGGGAAAACCACTGGAATGCAACAAAAATGGTCCTCAGATATATCTAAGGTATGAAATATTATGTCCTTCAATACAAAAAGAATAATATGTGTGTACCTGTTGGATATTCATATGCATATTTTGCTAGAAATGTTCATGATAGGGCATCAACATTGAGATATTTAATGAAAATGGGATCTTTGGTAATTTCTTGGAGTTGTAAGAAGCAGAATACAACAACAAATTCTTCAGAGGAAGAAAAATATATTTCAACATGGTAAGCAACATGTGAGAATGTTGGCTTACACAAAGTTTTATGGGATTTTGGAATTCATCAACCATAAGCCACGTTATTATGGATTAACAGTCAGCCAACCATTAATCTTGCAAAAAATCACGTTTTCATTTGCAAAAGAAAGCACGTTGACACCAACCATTAGTACATTAGGAATCTTATTACAAAGTGCATCATCAATCTAAATTATTATCCTTCAGAAGATCAAATCGCAAATGCCTTCACAAAACTACTTAGCAAGATCAAATTCACTAAGTTTAGAAAACAACTTGTTATTTTGTCTAATGTAATTTTGGATCAAAGGAGGGATTTTTAGATATTATGATCCAAAAACACTTTGTTTTAAAATTATATTTTTATATAGTTTTTCTTTCCTATATTATTAGTAGATCTAGAAAAGCATTCATAACATAGTAAAATTAGGCAATTTGTTAATATTGCGTTTAATGTAAGTGGACACTTGTCATTTGAGATAACTTGTCCATAACCAATTTATCTTACGATACAATCTTATTTAAAGCATATTTTTCTCCTCAAGAAAGAGTGCCGAGAGATTAGTGTAAACTCTTACATCAATTAGGTCATTCATTTTCCTTTGATTTATAAAATTTGTGTGTCCAAGGACACTTTTATTATGAATAAAATATGTGTGAGGGTTCACAAAAATTTCAACTCGAACTAGGTCACATCAACAAGATGTCAGTCCCCAAAAATATATTACAACTACAATCAAATAGATATATTTGAGTATGGTTGCAAAAATTTCTAAATTTGTCAATAATATCACTCTTGAGGTCTCAGTATTAAGCAATAGAAGTCAATAAGTACTTGGATAAAAAAGTATATGTGTAGGAAAAAAAGTGATTTTTTGTCCTATGGCCTATTTTGACAATATAAAGAGGGACTAAGAATGCCAAAAGAGAGGCATGATATTAGCACATTAAATGAAACAAACCTAAATCAATATGTAAGAAATCCCAAAACAAAAAACACATAAATTCCAAAACCAACATGCAAGAAATCCCACATATATATAAATGTGAAATATATTTTCATCAAAATTTTAACATGTAAAGAGCCACATACAGGTCCATGAAATTGTAGGAATAAACTCTTACAAGTAAAAGAAGATAGTATCTACCCATTTTTAATTTGAGCTAGCATAAACATTATGTTAATAGCATCATGACCAAACCCTTCATAGTTTACATGTTATAATAGCCATAGAAACAAATTTTGACGTTATTTATTAAAGAGGCTAAAACAGAAATAACGAAAATAATTTCTGCTCAACTCACCCTTAGTTTGTTCACAGGGGTAGAGAATACAAAAACTCATCTCAAAGATGTGATTGGATTCTTGCGACAAATGGTTTGAAACCATATACCATCACAAAGTAGAATGGAATTGTTTATTTCTCCTTGTACAATTGAAAAACAAAAATTGAAGGAAAAAATACTATTCCAACGTGGGAAAGATATGACTAGATAGGGATGAGGGAGTGTGCTTTAATACATATAATGATATAGGGACCACAAATAAGGGAGACACAATGGAAAGTGGTTGAACAAGTTGATTTCCTATGGATAGATGTAACACTCCATGATTGATGTTCATCACAAATGACAACTAACCCATGTGAAATTATCAGGGAAAGGCTAAAAAAGTTTAGGGTGGAGAGGTCACTCCAAAATTGGTGCCCATCACAAATGGTTGGGAGAATAAAACAGATCATCAAAGCAATTTAAGGGGATGTTATTTAATGTGAATTCAATACCATGCAAAACTTTTCATGAGCCTAGAGTAATGTAGAAGCTTTCATGTGAGAACCCTACCTAGGGTCGTCTAACTACTACTATATTAACTCAATAAATTCCACAATAATTTCACATTTTATAATACTTTCACAACAATGAAATTTTCATGTTTATAATATAACAAAAATAGTAATAATTTAATTTACAGCAGCATATCAACATGTAAGGAATTTTAAATAGTATAATATCTTATCTAGTGGTTCGGTTGGGGTGCTCCTATTGAGGATGTCTGAATTTTCCACATTGCCAACTAGGAATGTCTATTTGACTTCCTATCCCAAGGGACCTCCATAGGTTCCCTAACCCTCTAATATCAAATACAACCAATCACGGCGTGTACAAGTTAGATCTAGATCCAACCCTCTCCACTAGATCCAATATTGAGTTATCCCAACTTCCTCTCAGTTCTCTCCCCTCTCCTTCTCCACATCTCACTCCAAAATCCCACGACCAAAACAAGCTCCAATGAAAAAAATAAAGATCAACAACCCTCTTTCCATTCCCCCCTTCCTCATTTTATGCCTTCCATCCTCATGCATCTCGACCACCTCTTATGAATCCCCCCCCCCCCCATTCTTCAAGGTAAGTTACTTCAATTCCCCCCCATCTTTTTGAGGTAAATGCTTGAATTTTCACCCCAAATACCTCCTCAATCCACCCGCTCCTTATTACACCACCTACTCCTTATCCCTTCATTAACATTGAGGTGGGACATTCCCCAACCACCCCTTATTAATTCAATAAAACATTACCATTCAATACATTTTATTTTGTAAGTCAGCAATTTCTATTAATTCATGTGAAAGATACATTATGAGTAGTTGCAAAACAAAATTCGTTCGACCTCATTCCTACCAGTCTTATTGGCTAGAAGATAATAGTAAAAAAAAACTATCAGTAACATAAGTATAATAAGAGACCACATATATATAGCCCAAAAATGTAATAAGATACCAAGGATCAAAATATATTTGACATTCATCCCTGGTCTAAAATATTCCTTGGAGATGGGTTTTCCAATCCATTTCCTAGTGATGGAGGAGGATGAAAAGCCTCATGAAAATGTCCTTCCATATGTTGCTGCCTTCCTTCCATATGGTACAACCTACCATGGATACTTTTATGGCCACAACACAAAGCTACCAACTAGTCCATCATGTTTCATTGATTGTGTTGGAGGTTATTCATAAACCCAATAATATTTTTCTTGTTCTCATGCTAGTCATAAGCAAGGTGACTTGTTGAACCCAATTTCTAACGAATCAAATGGAGGGGGTAATTTTATTCTTCTGTGAGAATGAACAAGTTGTTGGTAAAAATCTTCCCCTAATCCGTAATCTCCACATGATGTTCTACTCCATTACCTCGTTCCCCTAAACCCCTCTATGAATGGCCTCATTGGTGTTTCATGGGCCCTATAATATCAAACTTACTCCACCAAGCCACAACCTAATGAGATATGTAATGGCTCCTTAGAAATTCCATAATTTTTCATCATTTACAATTCCAATACAAATATAGTAGAGAGAGCCACAAATAGATCTACTGGTTATGACCTTTCCCCTCCACCAGCCTTTCACACCGAAAAAAGAGCTTCCACCCACACCAAGAATGTATAACAATAGGATATTAGGCCTACTCACCACCCCTTAAGCTCTAGAGTAACTGAGGACCCAATGAGAGGAGGATAATCCCATAGAGTAACAGCACAACCCCGCAATTATCAACCATAATTTTACTCCAACAGAAGGGGAATACATAATATAGAAAAAGGATGAATATACCAAAGAGATCCATACACCAATAGCTACAAAATATTAAACAAGACATTCAACCAAGAAGGTCATCATTGAACTAGGACACTTGACCATAACACAAGACTCCAATGAGCGGAGGAGTTCTTTCCTCCTCCCTATCAAACTTATATAGCTACCCTCTAATGACTCAACCTCAATTTCGTAGAGCCACACTACTACCCCAACATAAATACTAGCAAACCAATAAGAGGAAAGAACTCAAGAAAAGCTTGAAACTTGGACTGAGAATTTTATGAGAGGGTTGGCAATTTTTTGAACTACAATGATGTTGTCTTGGCTTCTAGGCCCAATAAATGTCTCTCCCCCCAATGACGTAGAAGGCATCCATGAGCCTAGGTCCCGAATGATTTTGTGTTGAACCACCACAGTGGACACAACAGAGCCTCCCAAACTAGATGAAAGTCCCTTTTGCATTATCACAACTTGGAGGGCTAGGGATGGAAAAGTTAGAATGACGTCATGTGTACCCAAATAACCAGTTTCATTTACCTCCTTACCTCCCATTACTACACATAGCCAACAACGTTCTAGATGATCACAAGTAATTATTATACCTCCAAACCTCTTTAGAATCATCGGCTCCTACTTGCCACCAATAGAGCCCTTGACAAACCTCATTAATTCACATTTTGGGTGGACAGGGATGTTAATTCCATGCCCTACCCCTCATTAACTAGAGATGTCAACCACATCGAGGAATTACCATTCAATATATTATTTTAATAAAATATTACCATTCAAAAAAATAACATTATTTTAATACAATATTATCATTCAATAAATATTATTCTTAAATGTTAGTCAACTTGAAAAATGTTATTAATTTAATAATTAAATGAATTATGTTTAAAATATAATCATTAATTATAAATCATAATTTTAGGTTAATTAATCACTAATTATGATTAGTCATTAATCAATATTATTGTTTATTTAATCATCCGACATTTTAAGCTTTAGAATACTAGTATATTTGTGTGAGGTATGGGTATGTAGCTACCATACACATGCCTCATACATATACTTATTGGTATTAAGCACAAAAGTCACTCAGTGAGCTAGTAGGCTGGTAAAATAATGTAAGATAATAAGATTAGGTATGGCATTACATTCATACACCACATCAAATTATGTACATGAAGAATTAATTGTTATATTATTAGTGGCCACTACTAACCTCCCTCGTCACCCAAGTATCTTCTAAACTGATCATATGCCAATAATTATTAAATAAATCCAACTAGAAAATAAAATATAATAAAATCTACCCTCTCTCTCTCTCTCTCTCTCTATGATATATATATATATATATATATATATATATATATATATATATATATATATATATATATATATATATATATATATATATATATATATATATATATATATATATATATATATATCGTAGTTTCCTACTTAAAATTTCAAATAATGAAAATTCCACATAATAAATTACTTGCAACCTTCTTACCCACCTAGATGTCCTCCCAATAAATATAATGTTAATGAAATAAAATTCAAATTAACAAAAATACAAAAATGTAATAGAATCTTATAAAAAATAAACTTAAGAAGAAGTTATATTCCACATACATAAGTGTATGAGTAAATGTAATAGACTTTGATCTATTCAAAATTTTAAAACAAGTTCTATTCCACAGACTTGACCAAACATACTCTATAGTTTTTTTCTAAAAATTCTTAATCATGTAATTATCTTATTAAGGAACCAACTTAAACTTTTCATATTTTATTAAAAGGACAAATTATTTTATAATCTATTCTGTATCCATACCGCAAGAATTTAATATAATCATCAACATTCATAACTCAAAATTTAATAATCTCATATGTGCACATAAAAACGGAATTGATGATTAATGACTTATCTTGATAACTAGTTTGTATAAGCATATGTAATTGTATGGATCACATGGGTAACACCCACAAATCATTGTGGCGAGATGGTGATTCAGGCATGCAACTGGGCACGTTTAACTGATGATTCAGTGAGAGTCGGTGTGGGCGCACGAAGGCGAGACAAGCCGGGCACATTTAACTAGCGAGACAAGGGCGCACCCGCATGGTGCGACGAGCTAACCGAACGAAAAATGGCTTAGTGTTAGAGAGTTGGCGAGTTTATATGGGTGGGTGGTCCCACACATGGGTGCTCCAAACCATGGTCGACAAAGTAAAATGGTGAAACGATGGATGATAGGTCAGCTTGACTAAAAGTTGAAGCCCCTACCATGATCGAATCACCATATATATGGGCAAAGCTATGGTGGAAAAAGGCAGCAAGTCTTCCATTTCACATCGCAGCCGAGTTTCATACTTTATGGGCAAGCCACCCAAGCGAAGGAGCGAAGGATGAGCTCATTGGATCGGCGGAGGTAATATCGCAGTGCGGAGGCATAGTCGGAGGTTTGGGTAATAGGTTAGCTGCAGGGTAGGGTGAGCCAAGCAGACGAGTTGTAGGTCGCCACACTGCCAGGAAGCAAAGTTATCGCAACAAGGATGAACGAAGTAGCGCGAGAGTTCTGGTAAGCGAACTACTAGGCGGGGCGACCCGAGGTGAGGGCGCCCATGGTCAGAACGATGAGTTGTTGGTTGGCACAGTGAGTCACACAACGCGCTACGGTGGGTAACCGCAGTGAGGCAGCATGAGCTCGTAGGCAGGTGTACCTGCGGTGGAGTAGTGAGTTGATGGGAGGTGTGTTGGGAACGACGAGGGTAGGCTTGCATGGTGCAGTGGCTGGGTTGGTGGACCGGCCGAGCTGCATGGCAACCTCCCTTTGTAAATTTTAAAAGAACCAGTTGAGCTATGCTCCTGGGGAAATTGTAAAACAACAAATTATACATATATTACTTGTATACATTGTGTTTTTGTCTCTTGCATGGTTTTGTGATTATTAATGTATTCCACACATTAATAAGTTAACATGGAAAAATATATGAATGTTAGGCATAGTTCGGAAAACAACTTGACAATGGAAAAGTTTAAGTGTTTAGCTGGTGTCGCATGTTGGGAAACTCGAAAAAAAAAGTGTTGTGGACGTGATAAATGGTATCAGAGGAAACAATAGAGACCAGGTATGTATGCAGTCTGATGTTTTGAACAGGAAACCTTGGATTCACAGTTTGGGGTTCCTGGACTTGGTGGTTCATGGAAAGACCATCCAAGCATTGCTAGACATGAGTGCCACACATAACTTCATGACTACACGTTTAGCGAAGGAATTTGGGCTGCAGATCTTTGCATCGGATGTGGAGGTCAAGGCAATGAACTCAAGGGCTAAATTGGCTGGATTGGCGCACGATGTGCTGGTTCGAATCAAAGACTAGCAGGGTCGGTTAGTTTTCATAGTGATGGAGATGAATGATTTTGACATGATATTGAGGCAGAATTTCATGAAGGGAAATAGAGTGGTTATTGTACCCTTCTGCGATGAGATTATGTTGATTGGAGGATCACAAACTTGGAATTTGCCTACTCATAAGCAAAGGAAGGTAGTCAAGGTGCAACGTGTTTCTGCACTCAGTTTGGAGAAGGCTATGTGGGATTTATATGTAGAGACATATGCAATAGTCATCAGAGAAGTTGATAGTGATGATGGAGTGGGGATGCCTGTTCCAGTTGAAATTTCTGAGGTGTTGGCTAAGTATGCAGATTCGATGCCTGATGAGCTACCAAAGAAACTTCCATCAAGGTGTGTGGTGGACCATAGCATTGAGCTAGAGCTAGGGAAGAAACCTCCAGCCAAAGCTCCTTATCGATTGTCAGGACCAGAGTTGGAGGAATTGAAACGAAAGTTAAAGGAGTTAACTGATGCAGGTTTCATAAGACCTTCAAGGTCCCCCTATGGAGCTCCAGTATTATTCCAGTGAAAGAAGGATATGAATGAGCTATGGATGTGCTATTATTATCATGCTCTCAACAAGCAAACGATAAAGAATAGTGTCCTTTGCCATTAGAAGTAGATTGCTTTGATAAGCTTGTGAAAGCCCGAGTGTTTTCCAAGCTAGATTTGAGGCATGGGTACTATCAGGTCTGGATAGCAGAAGGAGATGAGAGGAAGACCACAATTGTGACAAGGTATGGAAGCTTTGAATTCCTTGTTATGCCATTCGGGTTATGCAATGCTCCTACTACATTTTTCACTTTGATGAATGATGTACTACGTCCATACTTGGATTCGTTCATAGTAGTATACTTGGACAACATTGTGGTGTACAGTGATAACATGGAGGATCATAAGAAGCACTTGGCTTTGTTGTTTGAGGTGCTGAAGAAGAGTCAGTTGTACTTGAGGAAGTCAAAGTGTATGTTTTCCTAAACTGATATTCCATTCCTTGGACACATTGTGGGTCAAGGGTACATATGGATGGCGCCGAATAGGGTTAAGGTGATAGAGGATTGGGTTGAACCAAAGAGTGTCCATGATATGAGCGTGTTTTTGGGCATGAACAACTACCAACAGAAGTTTGTAGATGGGTACTCCAAAGTGACCTTGTCACTGACAAACCTTCTGAAGAAGGACAAGCGATGGAATTGGACGGAGAAATGTCGGACAACATTTGATTACTTGAAGAAGAGTATGGTTTCAGCACCAATACAGAAGTTACCTGACTTTGAACGACCATTTGAGGTACACGCATATGCTTCAGATTTTACGATAGGAGGACTTCTTATGCAGGATGGGCATCTGGTGGTGTATGAGAGTTGGAAGTTGCAGGATAGAGAACGGAGGTATCCGGTTCATGAGAAGGAGATGACTGTGATCACCCACTATTTATAGGTATGGAGGCATTACTTGATTGGGAAGCCTTTTGTTTTCAATACTGACAACATTGCAGTGAGTTATTTTGCATCATAACAAAAGCTGTCAATGAAGCAAGCTCGTTCGCAGGACTTCTTGGCAGATTTCAACATGAATATTGAGTATAGGCCTGGTAGACTCAATGTAGTTGCAGATGCGCTTAGTTGGAAGGGACAGTTAGTAGCATTGGAGGGGGAGGAAGAACAAGCAGCATGAAGTAGGATTCGAGTACAGATGATAGAATAGATGCAAAATAAGATCAAGGAGAGCATTGATACTGATACTCAGGCACATAATATTGTGAAGGAGATAAAGAAGGGGAAGACACGAAAGTTTTTTCTCTGAGATGGACTCTTATTCTTTGGGAACCTACTCTATGTTCCAAAGACATGTGGACTTAGGAGACACCTTTTGAAGGAGTGCTATGATTCTCCATTGGCCGGCCACCTAGGGCAGTGTCATTCTTTGGCATTATTGGAGGGAGGATTCTTTTGGGAGAAGATAAGGGAGGATGTAGAGGAGGATGTGCACACATGCATTATTTGTTAGCAGGATAAATTGAACACCCAAAGGCAGGGAGGTTTGTTACAACCTTTACTGATTCTAGAGAGACCATGGATGAGTGTCTCAATGGACTTCATCACTCAGTTACTGTAGGTGTGGGGGTACAATGGGATTATGGTCATGGTTGATCGTTTTCCCAAGTATGTTGTCTTCATTCCAACGAACATACCTTGTGGAGCCGAGAAGACTATAGAGTTGTTCTTCAAGAACATAGTGAAGTATTGGGGGATGACATTGAGCATTGTGTCGAATTGAGATTTGTGATTTACAGGCATATTTTGGACCACCTTGTTCAAGCTAGTCAAGACAGAATTGTTGATGAGTTCGAGTTACCATCTGCAGACAGATGGGCAGACTAAGCAAATCAATGCATTGCTGGAGGACTGATTGAGACATTACGTGACAGCTGATCAGAAGAATTGGCCTAAACTCTTAGATGTAGCTTAGTTCAGCTACAACATGTAGAAGAGTTCCACGATAGGGTATAGTCCATTTGAGTTTGTGAATGGACAGTTGCCAGCCACTCCTCACACCATATTGATGAGAGGTTTCTTGAGGAGTCCTCATGTGAAAAAGTTCATGAAGGCATGGGATGAGACCTTGGAGTTGGCACGGTTGTGCTTGAACGAGGCTGCAAGGAGGATGAAGAAATGGGTAGATAAGGATAAGCATGATGCACACTTCAATGTGGGAGATATGGTTTTTCTCAGGATTACCGGAGATCAGTTTCAACCACCAAAGGGGACTACAAGATCTTTGACAAAGAAGTATGAGGGGCAATTTTGGGTAAAGAAGTGAATGGGAGAATTTTCCTATGAGTTGTAACTTCCACGCCACATTCATTCGAAACATATTGTTTTCCATATCAGCTAGTTGAAGAAGTGTCGACTTGATGCAAAACATCTAGACAGGGTGGAGCCACTGATGGGACCAACCATGATTGTTCACAGACCGAACCTTGTTTTGGAGAAGATCCTAGATCTTCGAATGACAAGACTTGGGAGTAACATCAGATAGGAGTTTCTCATTAGATGGAAGGATGCACCGAAGGAGGATAGCTGGGAAATGGAGAACTCGCTATGGAGATGGAAGAAAAAGATTGCGAAGTATGACAAGAAGCTACAGAGGATAGTCGGATTTCTGAGGATGACAATGAATTTAGGTGGGGGAGAATGTGACCCCCATGAGTCTTTATTGCGAGATGGTGAGTCAAGCACGCCAACTGGGCGTGTTTAACTGACGATTCGGCGAGAGTCGGTGTGGGCACACAAATTCGAGATGAGCCAGGCGTGTTTAATTGGAGAGTCAAGGGCGCGCCCACACGGTGCGACGAGCTGACCAAATGAGCCAAGGTACAACCACACAAAGTCATTGCGAAAAATGGCTAAGTGTCAGAGAGTTGGTGAGTTTATATGGGTGGGTGGTCCAAGACATAGGTGCCCCACACCATGGCTGATAGAGCAAAATGGTGAAACGATAGATGATAAGTCAGCTTGACTAAAAGTCGAAGCCCCTACCATGATAGAACCACCATATATATGGGAGGAGCTATGGTGGTGAAAGGTAGCAAGTATTCCATTTGACATCATAGCGAAGGTTCATAGTTTATGGGCAAGCCACCCAAGTGAAGCAGCGGAGGAAGAGCCCGCTGGATGAGCGGAGGTAATATAGCAGTGTGGAGGCACAGTCAGAGGGTCGGGTAATAGGTTAGCCATAGGGCAGGGCGAGCCAAGAAGACGAGCAGCAGGTCGCCACATAGCCGGGCAGCAAAGTTATCGCGGCAAGGCTGAATGAAGCAGCAAGGGAGTTCAGGCAGGCGAACTCATGGGTGGGGTGAGGGCGCCCGTGGTCGGAATGGTGAGTTGTGGATTGGAACAGTGAGTCACATGATGAGGCATGGTGGGTGAACGCAGAGAGGCAGCACGAGCACGTAGGCAGGGGTGTCAGTGGTGGAGTAGCAAGTCAATGGGAGGTGCACCGGGCACGAAGAGGGCATTTGGTGGATGCTGAACGAAGTCTGCGTGATATCTCAAGTAGGCTTGCACAGTGCAGTGGTCGGGTTGGTGGACTATCCAAGCCACACAGTAGCCTCCCTTTGTAAAGTTTAAAAGAACCGGTTGAGCTATGCTCCTGGGGAAATTGTAAAACAACAAATTATACATATATTACTTGTATACATTGTGTTTTTGTCTCTTGCATGGTTTTGTGATTATTAATGTATTCCGCACATTAATAAGTTAACACGGAAAAATATATGAATGTTAGGCATAGTTCGAAAAACAACTTAACAGTGGAAAATTTTAAGTGTTTAGCCGGTGTCACACGTTGGGTAAATCGCGAAAAAAGGGTTGTGGCCGTGACAGGTTAGGCCTAGAATTCAATATTGATTTTGGTGAAGAGGTTTTTTTTTTTAAATATGTATGAAAATTCGATATTGATATTCACTCTGATGAAGAGAATTTCTTTTTAAATAAATGTATCAAAATTATATATTTTCACTACACAAATAGAGGCTCTTAAAATAATATTAAAATATTTATTTTTTTAAATAATTTATTGTTATTTATAAAAATTTTAAAAAAATATTGTATTGATGATGATGATGATGATGATGATGGTTAACGTCCACTAAGACCAAATTGGTCTATCAGACCTATAATTTCTTAATTTCTAATTGTCTGGCTCCTCATCTTTCTTGGCGAGATTGGTGATGTAGCTTTCTTTTTCTTCTCTACGGTCTTCCAATTATACAATTAAATTTAATGAAATTTAATAACTAAAAAATAACATTTATTTTATATTTAATTTTAAATCATTTAAATTAATCCAATCCAAAATGCTCCAACTTTGATTTGTTTAAGAACATTTTTTATATTTAATTATACAAATTTTGTAGTATTTTTTTTAATTTATTTTAATTTCCCAAAACTTATTCTATGAAATTTCTTAACAAAAAGTATATAATAATTTTGGTTAAGAATTTGATCGATTTAACATCAATAATTACAAATTTTATAGATAAATTCGACCGTAAAACCTAAATTATTTCTTTATTTGTTTTAAAGAAGGAAATTACATCAAAACTAATAGGAACGTGACAAACTATAAGATAGAGAAATCCTATTTGGATGGATTCCTCAATATGTAATTTTGTGTTGCTTCAACTTTCCAACCACGATTCAAAAATCTCGATCTTGCCAATTGCCAATGAGGAATCTGGTTGAGCCCTCATTTTTTAGTGGCTAGGGTATATATCTCAATACTGAAACCCATCCTCACTAGATCATCTAGGGCGGACCACTGACCACCGAAACTAACCCTCTACATAATGTGGCCTCTCTCCCTATCAAGCTCCAAGAGCTCAACTGAACACCAACAATAATTCCAAAATGCATGCCTAAGGAGTGAGCTCTAATCTGCTTAAATAGTCATGGACTCTCATACCATGGATCATTTTCTTCTTTTATTAAATTGACTTATAATATTTCTTTTCGTTTAGTCACTTTTAATATATTAATTCTCCAATAGTCCATAATTAATTTTAGTTTATAAGCTAGGATAACGAGATACTCCCCTTGCCTAATGTCTAGAAAAAGGGACATTACAGTCCTCCCTTCTCGAAATGGCTTGACCCCAAGCAATTCTAAGCTTGATACTAGGATCCCCAATAAATCTGAAGAAACATTGTTACATCACTGAAATGTAATTCATAATTTATATGCCTAGACTAATTCCTGGATCTCATTATCAAATAGGGAATATAACATCTCTAACATCTAAACACTTAAACTTTGTTATATCCCTAGCTAGAAGTAATCTCCCATAAGTTTCCCATTTGATAGGGCACCAACTCATAGTCTTCCTTTAGTCTAACTAATTGGGTTCTCTGTCATAGCAGATGTCAACTACACAACATCTCTAGAGCCCATGACTTGTTAGAGAGTGCCTCTCCCACTAGTCATCAACAATCCCTTAATCAAACCACCATGTTGATGTTGCACTACTCTTGTAATACCCATACCTAACCCCTATGATGCATATGGATGTATATGCGATATTGAGGTTGAGGTGCCTCTGTAAGTATCCACATGTTAGGTCTATGGCTAGAGTTGTGAATATTATTAAGGTCGATATGATTGTGTAATAGGTATGAGGAATGTAATATTAGGTTGGTGAGTTAGAACCAAATGATTTATAGGCTAGTGAGTTGAGGTTTAATTTGGGACTAGCATGCCTAGGAATATAATCCTTTATAGGTTGTGAGGCTAGAGATCCTAGAATTATCATATGATGTAATTATACATAAATTAATAAAATAATGGTTGGATGCAAACCAACTCCAAAGAAAAGAGTATGGGGGGCGCTCAACTCCAAGAGAAAAGGGAGATATTACTAATGTGATGGTTGGAAGTGAAAAGGGAACCTAGGACCCACATGGATTTATAAGATGCCACAAGGAAACTGAAATCCATTTATTTATAAAAAGTGTATGTTTTTTCTATGAGGGCATTCATTCAAGGAATTATTTAGTGGTTGGTTAGTCAATGAGTCCTGGGCTTGGACTTTGTAACTGACTGAGGTATGGTTATTCATCTAACCATGTCATAAAGGATGCATCATGGTAAGAGTGTTCATGTATCTCTTTATGGCTCTAGAATCTATGGAGTTCTGATGCAACTCGGTAACTAGTAACTAGTTGGTGAGTGTTGTTCTTAGACTCTATAACTAACTGGGAGATATTTTGGTTCTAGTTTCTAGTATGTGAGCCCTGTGCCTCAGTGTTGTACCTGATTGGGGGTTGCTTCTGTTTGGCATGGAAGGGTGCCTGGAAGCCCTAGGGAGCATCAAATCTCCTAGAACCGTGGGATGATACCGTTCTCAGCTAGCTATAAGGCACCTTGGAAGGTGATAATTGTTGAGCGATCACTCTATGCAGAGAAGGGATGCTCCACTTAGGTGCAAGTCGGAGGAGTGTGAGCCTGTAGTTGGAGGATGAGGTTGTCGAGGTTGGTACCTTCGTTGGTGTTGATGTGTGATACTTAGCGAATAGATTTTTTCCCTTAGAGTTGAAGCCCTGACTCAGTTGTGACCCACAGTTGAGTGTTTATGAACCAGTTTTATGGCTAGGTGGAACGTGAAAGGCCTGCAACTAGTTGGATTTTTGTTACAGATAAGTGCTCATGTGCCACGTGTATTGATTTATGTTATCTACCATGTTTTCCTATAAAACCTAATCTGGGTTCTATATTTATGATTATTCTACTATGTAAGAAATAATTAATGTGCATAATTATTGATGTAATGTGTGGCTAAATGTAAAATTAATACATGTTACTTGGTTATGCTCATAATAGGTTGTATGCGTTTAACTAATTGAAATTAATTACATTCATATTGAATATGTTGTTAGGGTTTGGTCCATTTTAGGCTTCACCGTACTCTAATTATGTCTAGTTACATGCATGTCGATTATATCACCTAGGGATTATGTGATTAATGTTGAACCATGCTTAATTTATGTTTATTAAGGCCATATATATATATATATATATATATATATATATATATATATATATATATATATATATATGTATGTATGTTATGTTTGTGTGTGTGTGTGTTAATTGTGCCCATATTTTACACATTATGGTTAACTAGCAAGTCCTATACTATATAGCTCATGGGTATTATACAGTATGGCCTTGTTTTGGGCATAAATGAGGTGTTGTAGTTCTATTGGGTGTATTTTTTGAAAGACCCATAAATTCTAAGGTTCGATAAGTAACTTATAACCATGTATATGTGCAGTCGTGGGTTGGAATGGAAAGTAAAAAGGAAATTGGTATAATTACTAGTCATCGAGGGAAACTACACACAATTATATCGAGTCAGCAGTGGAATTTATCTAGGGTTGTTGGAAAATTACTCCTAGCCACCGAATTTAATGACTGACAGGAGGCAACCTTAAAAAGTACGCAAGAAGATTTTTTGTATTAGTTGGAGGAATGTCAAATTAATTTTATGCAGGCTCGAGGAAACAGAGTTGGTGGCTATTAAGTTAGGTTGTTACCATAGTAGTAGATCAAATGATAGAAAATTATTTTGTCCTTTTATGTCAATTTAATTCCACTACACAAGTCATGGAGTTTCTATATTTCCATATTTCTATATTAACGTAACAAAATAAGTCATTTATCATAGTGTAGTAGATACGTAGTTAAGCGAAGTCTTTCACATGGGATAAAAGGTCTACATACCAGAGGAGAAAAATAGCAGAGAGGAGTTTTACAAGCTGATATAGTCTATTACAACATATACCAAAGTGTTGTTAAAGTGTGTAAAATTTATGTCTTTCACAATAGTGAAAGATTTGAAGTCTCAGTTTATCTTTGTAATTGTTTTTTCCTCCATAAGATCTTAATACAAATTATTTTTCAATTATGTTGCACAACACTTTGTTTTACTCTATTTTATAGTGTGATGTTACTCTAATTTGTTTGTTGTGTTGTTACTATGTGCTAAAACAATGCGCAAAAACTGCTTGGTTTTTTCTTCTTTGCCTTAAATTTAAATAGTGGTATCAAAGCAGGTTCATGGAGAAAAGAGAAAGTTCAAGAATTTTTTTTCTTTAACAATTAAATATGGTAGCAGCATGAAGAACAAGCTTGAAAAACCCTCAAATACCCTAGCTCAACGAGAAAAATTATGACTATTGGGCTATCACAATGAAGTCTTTGTTTTCTTCTCAAGATATTTCGGATTTGGTGCAAAATGGGTTTCCAAAGCCATCAGATGCAACAACATACAATGCTTTGTCACAAGCAGAAAGAGATTTGCTAAGAGAAAATAAGAAAGATTCAAAATCCCTCTTCTATATTTTTCAAGCAGTTCATGAGAGCATTTTCCCAAGCATTGCAACATAAACAAATTCCAAGAAAGTGTGGGATATCCTCTAAACAAAGTATTAACGCATGGAAAAAGTGAAGACAACCAAGCTACAAATGATAAGAATATATTTTGAGACCATACATATGAAAGAGTTTGAGAATATAGACTCATTTTTCACACAAGTTATTGGATTGGTTACTCAAATCAAGTCATGGTGAGACACTTGAAGATAGGACGAAAGTTGAGAAAATTTTAAGGATTTTTCCATAAATATTTGACCCTACTGTTGTGACCATAGAAGATACAAATGATCTATCACAATTTTCGATGGATAAGCTTCAAGCAACACTAATTTCTCATGAGCATAGGTTGAATAGAAAATAAAATATTTCAATGGAGCATGCATTCAAGACTCAAGTTTACATTGCTAAAAGTATAGGTAGAGGAAGATTAAATGTTAGAGGAAGAAGCATAAGTCCACACAGAGGTGGAATGTAACACCCTCCTCCCATATTTACCCAAGCTAATCAGTCCACCAGGGTAAACATGTGATGAAGAGTGACTATGATATGATTTAACTCCCCATGTATAGTTAAGGAAGTGGAATAGACATGACAAAACCAATCTTACCTTCCTCAGAAGCTACAAAACCTTCAGGAGCCAACCAACACCTTCAGGTGTCCAACCCCTAAGATAAGTTTATTTTTCACTGACCTATAGCCTCAGTTGCTTGCATGACAAGGCTTTCATGTGACTGGGACCCTCCAATCACTCCCATGACAAGGCATCCATGTGACTATGGCCTTTTTCAGGTAGTTCAGTGCCAATAACCCCAAATTTTGTGCCACTTTTTTAGGGCCAAGACTTAAGAAACTGCCCAGAACTTCTTGAAACTTCCAAAAATGATAAATAACATTGAAACAAGGTTAAAAATGAAAACACTTGAACAAGGAATTGATCGAACCACTACTAGCCATGACAGACATTTCGTCAAACATATCATAAACAAGTAATCTACAGGTCACAACAATGTATCTGAGCATAGTGATCTCGTACTTATATGAGAATCATCAAAGAGGACTGATATGCCCTACCAGTAACATCATTTTTATTTATTAGGTCATTCATTCACTATTATTTCACATGCTAACTGAAACATTATGAGAGTCATACATCATAATTGTCATAAAACATGCTTATAACCAACAAATAACCAGAGTGTTTGTCCAACTAGGTATTCTAAGACTAGTAACGCAACCCACGAAGGGCTCCAAAGCATTTTCCCAACCAAGGCTTGCAGGACTAGTAACTCAACACAAGTTGTTACAAGGCTTCCAAAACGTTTTTCCAACCAAGGCTCCAGGAACTAATAACTCAACCCATAGCAAGAGGAACATGAGCACTAACCTAAAACAAAAAGGTAAAACCCATAACACCATGGTTATCCAGGAAATGGCAAGGCTAGGAAAAACCACTTTCAATCTAGTCAACCCATGCCAATGACATATCATAACTAGGAAGCCACATGCATGTACCAAGCATTCCAAAACTAGCGAGGAAATCATACATGCAATTCAATATCTAGAAGAAAAAATTGTTGTAGTTGTTGATCATGTTGTCCTCTTGCGCTTTCCTCCTTTTCCTTTGCCTCCTTGCCCCAAGTCCCAAGTATGCCACACTCCTCCAAGAGTGCTTCAAGAAAATTCTAAGTGTTCAACAATATGAGAGAGAGAGTAGAAAATGAGAGCTATAACATGGAACTCTAAAAAAAAAAAAAAAAAAAACTATAAATTTATCCTTAGAAGCGTTTTTATTAATGAGGCCTCTATTTTCTTCATTTTCCATTATTTTCCCTTCATTTTCCTCGTCACATGCAACTTGTGACCTTTCACCTCCCTTTCTCCTATTTTACATTATTTTCATAAATAAAATGCCAATAAATGTCTCATGCCTTTCCAATGTCTTTTCCATTGCCTTTGCTAATTTCCATGTCCATTAATTAATCACAAGTGATCCCCATCATTATTTGTTTCCCAACATTCAACTTGGAATATGTGTTCCGTGACCTTGGTTATTATTTTTCCTTTATTAACATTATTACATGGATTTTTTAATAGTGCTACTATAGAACCCTCCCCTTTTGGGGAACACCATCCTCGGTTTTCAATGACACTTACAATCAGCAAGACCCCGTGGAGCTTTATAACTTAGCTCATTGCAGTATTTACAATGACCAACCTCTTGAGAATAAAACCAACATAACCATCATGACAACCATAACGACATGAAACCCTACCACTTATTGGAGATTTATAACACAACTCATGGTGGTATTTACATCCATATAGATATATACACATATACCAAAACATCACACCAAAAAATATGCCAAAAAAAATTCTCAACCAACGCATAGAGAAGGATACATAGCCTGCATCTAATCAGCCATCTCCCATGTAGATCCATTGGACCCAAAGTGATTCCACTACACTTTAACCTGCTCGATTTCTCGGTTTCAGAGCATGATAATATTTCTTTGCAAAAGTCACTAGGGTTGCAGATGAAATTCTCCTTCTAGCTCCACCTACAATGCAAAACAATCAATCACATGTTCAACATCTTTAACATACTTCTTAAGAAATAACACATGGAAAACATCATGGGCTTTCATTGCCAGAGGCAGTGCAAGTCAATAAGATACTATTCCAATCCTCTATAGAATACTGAAAGGTCCACAATAACAAGGTGTCGGCTTTGTACATGATTCAATCCTCAAGGAACTCTTTCTAGGCTTGATGTGCAAGTGCACATGTACCCCAACCTGAAACTCCTTAAACATATTGTTTTGATATGTATAATTTTTTTTCTATCTTATGTTGCCTTCAGATTCTTCTTAATTACCTGCATTTCATGTTCCATCTCTGCCAACATGTTTGGTCCTATCAACACCATGTTAACTGGATCACTCCAAGTTATGCGAGTATTACAACTCCACCCATATAGTGCCTCAAATGGACTCGTCCTCAGTGACTTCTAATATCCATTATTGTAAGAAAGCTCAACTAGTGGAAGATACTCTTCCCACCTCTGTTGTTGATGCATCACATACATCCTAAACATATCCTTCAATATCCTATTGGTTCTTTCTATTTATCCATATGTTTGTGGATTATAAGTTGTACAAAACACCAACTTTCTACCCAAACCTGCAAATAACTCCTTCCATAATCTAGAAGTGAACTTGGCATCCATTTCTGACACAATATTTTTTGTGACACCATGCAACCTCACTACCTCTTTGATGAATACTTATGCTACATCATTGGTTGAATATGTAGACTTCACTAGAATGAAGTGTGCTACTTTTGTCAACTTGTCCAGCATGACCACAATGGAATCAACTTGTTTATATGTCCTTGGAAAACCTCTAATGAAATCCATGGAAATGACCTCACATTTCCACTCTGGAATCAGAATCGACTGTAATAGACCACATGGATGCTTACTGCTTTTACCTATTGACAATCCAAACATCTAGCCACTAATTCTTCCACTTCCTTCCTCAGATTTGGCCAATATAAAGCTTCTTCATGACTATCAATGTCTTTTGATATCCCACGTAACCTAAATATTGCTTAGCATGAAATTCCATCAAGAGAAGCTTCTTGAGTTCATTGTTTTCTGGAACATAGATCCTATCACTGAATCTGACCAAACCATATGTTATGAGATGATAGTTCACATTCTAATCACTTGTACCCTGCTATAAAATATGTATAATCTCCCTATACCTGTCATACTATTGTCCTTCCTGCATGATCCAATCCTATAACTCAGCCTCGTAGGAGCTCATAGTTTCTATGTGATTTACCTATACTCTCCTACTAAGAGCATTTGTTACCATGTTCTCTTTGCCTTTGATGTACCTAATATCAAATTCGAACTCACTAATCATGGCCAACCATCTAGCTTTCCTAGAATTTAGATTCAGCTGGTCAAATAGAGAGCTCAATCCACTGTGATCATTCATCAAGATGAAATGCACACCAAGAAGATAATGTCTTCACATATTCAAAGCTTCGATGATCGCTGCCAACTCAAAATAATTTGTTAGATAGTTCTACTCATGCTCATTCAGTTTGATTGATTCATAGCATACTACCTGTCCTTCATGCATAAGTAATCCACCAAGTCCTCTCTTGCTAGAATTTGTGCATACCACAAACTCTTTTTCTGGATCTATAATCTTCAGAACTGGAGCATTTTTTAACAACTGCTTCAACTGCTCAAAGTTGGTTTCATATTCCTCTGTCCATTGAAATTTCTTCCTTTCCTTTCTAACATTGTAATAGGATAAGAAATCTATGAGAAGTTCTTGATGAACCTCCTGTAATAACCTACTAATCCCATGAATGATCTTACCACATCCACATTCCTAAGTGTTTCCGACTCCATGATAGCCCTTATCATTTCTAGATCTATTGTTATGCGTTGATTGGAAACCACATGTCCCAAGTAATTAACCTCTATCTAGAAGAAACTGCATTTACTGAGCTTAGCATACAACTAATGCTCTCTCAACAATCTCAATACTACTGCTAAATATCTGGCATGTTCTTACTCATTCTTATGATATACCAATATATCATATATGAATACAATAACAAAGTTGCCTAGATAAGGACGTAATACACTATTCATAAAGCACATAAAAATAGTTAGAGCATTAGTCAAACCAAATGGAGCTACAACAAAATCATAATGCCCATACCTAGTCTAGAAAGAAATCTTGTAGATTTCCTCTTCCTTAATGTGTACCTGATGGTATCTTGATCTTAGAACAATAATCGAGAACATTATTTCTCCTTTCAATTGAACAAACAAGTCATCAATCATTGGCAAAGGATACCTGTTCTTGATGGTCACTTTGTTCAACTACCTGTAATCAATGCACAACTTAATAGTACCATTCTTCTTCTTCAAAAACAACACTGGTGTATCCTAAGATGATACACCTGGCCTAATGTATCCCTTGCCAAGAATTTCATTCAAATGCAACTTCAATTCCACTAACTCTAGTGTGATCATCCTTTATGGTGCCTTTGATGTTGGTGCTTCCTCTATTACCAACTCAATAGAAAAGTTCACTTCCTTTTGAGGCCACAACTCTGATATCTCTACTAGAAACACGTCCTGAAACTATTGTAAAACTAGATACATCCTCAAGACATTTTCATCCTCAAGTTCCTTACCTTTATCAATAGAAATATGCACTGTGAATAACACACACCCTTTCCACCGATTGCACTTTTCCTGCACAGATATCACCATTCTAACTGATGTTTCCTTCTTCTTGCCCTGCAATATTCTTTGTTCCCAATTATCATCCAAGAACTCAATTGCCTTGTGATAACAATCCACTTTGGTCCTATGAATATACAACCAGTCCATACCTAGAACCATAATATATGATCCCAACAGCAGTACATTCAAATGTGTTGAGGTAGGCATACCAGACTCAACTCAAATGCACAAGCTCTTACCCAATGATGAACTCTCTTCTCTGTACCTATAACGAACTGCACTAACCAATATTTTGCATGCACTTCTTTATTCAAACCACACTTATCCATCAAGTCAGGATTAACATATTTATAATTAGATCTAGGATCGGCAAAAAGTAGAAACAACTTTATCAAAAAGATTACCATCAATCTCGATAATAAATTCCTGGTGATTTTCCTACCTATTATCTGGCACTACGTAAATTCAAGGAATGCTCTTTCCAACACCCTCCACTATCTGTGCCTCTTGAGCACTAAAGATGTACAGTCTACCACCTTGATGTTGTGGACAATCTCTTCTACGATATTTTCCTCCACAAGTCCAACACTAGAAGGGCTTACTACCATCACCCTTCAACTACTCCTCAAACCGAAATTCATGTCCTCTATCAAATGCATTGAACTTCTTCGGTGGTGTTGCATTCTCTTTGTTACTTGTGTCCCGAGGTCTTGTTTTCTCCTTACCCCATTTTCCTTTATTCTTCTCATTACCTTTGTAATCATGTTTAGTTCCATATCTGTGCTTTGATTTCTCATAACAATGCTTTAGCTTCCTAATGGCTTCCTCCAATGATATAGGCTCATCGAACTCAATCCTGGTCTGGAATGCTACTAGAAACTGACTGATGAGTCTATTAATCTTGGACTTCTTCTCCTTGAGGTAAGTCACATATCCCAATAACTCCAAAAATTTGTTTGTGTACTCCTCAGTGGTCATAGATCCCATCTTCACCTCACAGAATTATGTTTGCCTATCGTCATAGTATCTTGATGATAGATACTTGTTCCTTAATAGTGTCTTGAACTCACTCTAGGTCAACTTGTCTTCCCAGATGCCTTTGATATTCTTTACATTTTCCCACCAAATATCTTTTTTTCCTTTAAAACTCAATGTAGCTTTTATGGCCTTCATGTTCACTGAGTAATCATGCAATCTAAGCAACTTATTCACCCCAAGCAATCATGCTTCAACATACTGTGAATTCTTCATTTCTCCATCAAATGTAGGTGCCTTTTCTTTCTTGAACTCATCTGAAAAATATCCCCTATCACTCCTCCTATAAGGATGATAACGATGATGGCCATGATACCTTTATGAAATAGAACTTGTGTAAATCATGCAGTCTGAAGAACTTATTCATCCTAAGAAACCATGCTTCAACATCCTATGAATTCTTTATTTCTCAATCAAATGTAGGTTCCTTTGCTTTCTTGAACTCATTCGACAAATATCCCCTATCATTCCTCTTGTAAGGATGATAATGATGATGACCATGACACATCTCTAAAATAGAACTAGCATAAAGCCCATCTCCACTACCTAGTTTATCAGGTGTATCCAAGAATCTGTCATATTTGACCATGTCATCTCTATCCAACCGGTGCCCAACATGTGACCTACTACCATATGCTCCATTAGTCCTATCCTTGTTAATTTCATAGGGCTACGTTGTTATTTTCTTCGATAATTTCATTTCTTCATTAATACATTAAGTTCACCCCATATCATCATTACCTTATTCATATCTACATTCTTATTCATTAGCATATGAAATTATATATAAAGAACAACATCATCGTCATCAATGCAACGAAACATAAAGGAACAATAGAACAAAGCATGCACACACATAGAAATACTAGGATTGGTCTAAGACTAGAGCAAAACCCATTATGGTGAAACCCTTGCAAATATTCTTCTTCTTGGATCATCATCAAATGATTCAGAAAAAGAGAGTACAATGATCCATAACTTTATCTATGCAATAAGGTGACTATGATATCCATGAAACATATCTAATCATTCTTATAATCACAACCCTGATTTTGAGGACTGTAGTGAGTTGTCATTGACTGTAGTCAACTATTGGATATTTTTTTCACTGAGTCGAATCTTTAGAATACTGAAATCTCATTTCTGAGTCCCAAACGTAGGGAGGTGGATTTGTGCGAGCATTTATATCAGTCCTAGATGCTCTCTGCATAATTGGAAGACTGTGCCCGAAACAGATCTGTACACTCCCAAGTGAATTGAATGATGGAATCTATGGTCAAACATACCCAAATCTACCTCAAACCCTGAATGCTCTCATAAGGCTTATGTACAATAATATATGGTAGCCCATACACTCTCAGGACCATATTTTTTGTGCGTTCAGAGGCCAAACTAAGTAGTGGAAACACTAGCCTCCCAAACGCTCCCATAACACTATGTGCCATCATCCAAGCCTCCCTAGATGTTGTTAGGACCACTATGTTCTAACATCTAGGGACTAAAATGACCAGTTGTATGCCAACTTCTAGGAATAAGAAAACCCTAGATTAGTGTGAGCTTCACCCTTGAGATTTTTAACCCTTGCGCGAACTTTCCTTCGATAGACCTGTGCAAAGCAAGATAATAAGAGAATAGAAGATGGATTTATCAATGTGTCCAAATGAGCTTGAGGTCTCTTCTATTTATATTATTTCATGAGGGTCCACTTGGGGTTGAGGCCAACCTATCCAATTTAACATGCACATAGGGATGACCTAACCTAATATACATGAGTGAATAAATAAATTCTAAAACCAACTTTCACGTTTCCAAATAAAGTGATTTTTAGGTAAATTTTGGTCCTCTCAAAAAGAGGAATCTAATTCAATCATCATGTCAGTCATCTAAGCTATCCAAGGTGGAATTTGACCGTAATTGAAAAAATTAACACTCCCTCTCAAGTAGGGAGAATTCCACCCACCAATATGTGTCCATTGATCAATATGCTATTCTGGAATCTTCAAGTGTAGTCACGTATCATCACAAATCATCTTTTTCATGTAGTCATCATGCCATGACCACCTCAAGTATCTCATCATCAAAAATCATCAATGTACATATCAATCTATCCCCTACTTATTCTTGCTTATCTCTTGATTATTCATGCTTGTATGCTGAACATTCTCAAATCTAGAAGAAGAAGAATTTGTTACCATAGGGAAGCTTAAGCTACCACCCTTTATCCATCAAGTTGCTACCTGGAATCTGTTCTAGCGGGCTACTACTTGTATCATCATCATAGAGCATATCATCAAGGATCACATCTAAACCTAGAATCACATCGAGGAACACATATCAACCCGTAATCTCATGGGGGAGCTATACATATACAACCCCATATCTATAAATAGAATATATAAATAAATAGGGAAGCAGATCTCGACCTTGGGATCACATCAGGGAGCTCAATCTCAACCTAAAATCACGTAGGTTCATCTAATCCCATCATATTTCCTACTGATATTCCCATCCCTGAATACTCATGTGGTAGAAAACCTGCATCATAATTGACTTTGGTTTTACACCCCAAGTACACTCTTAACTCGTTGGCGAAACAAGCAGAGGTATTTCCGACAAGCCTTGCTTGTGGGTATGATGCCAAGTGGGGTATACTCTACAATAAACAAATAAGGGAGAAACATATTCAACCCTATGGGTAACAAATAGGTGGCATACCCTATTTTCTAGAGTTCCCTCAACTCCAGGAGCCCTTGTCACACGGAATGAGTTTTTCTTGCAGATAAGACCGACCTCCCTAGTATCTAATGATATCTAGTGACAAGCAAGCCAATCAAATTCTATCTTTCTCTAAATATTCAATTTATAAACAAAGGCAAACAAGTGTTTTAGGCCTACCTTGGGTCCAATGCAAGTTTGTGGAAGCCTTGTGCGTTTGATCCAAATGAGCTCCCTTGTAGTGAATCTACAAACAAAAACAAGCACACAAATTAAATAGCACCTGAAAAGCCAATATCATAAAGCATACTTATCATGATGATCAAGGAATTCATGAAGCAAATGACATAAGACAATTTGTTGAGAAAAATGAATCTGATTGTATTAATTCAAATCAAAGAAGAACTTTACAACCTCTGCCTTGATGCTGTACAAGCTCCTCCCAGGGTCCAGCAAGAAGTCTCCTCTACTTTGACAAGTTTCACTCTCTTCCCAATGAAGCCAAAAGGTATGTGATCTCTCCTCTCAATCTTAACTAGGAAGTCTCAATTCCACCAGCATTTACCCTAAAATATATTCAGCTTCTAACCTCTCTAGCAACCAACCCAATGCCTTAATTTATAGTGCAATGGAGGGAAGTTACTAGGTCCTCCTTCAAAGGGATAAAGCCCTCCTTCAAAGGGATAGCTCCTCTCATCAAGGGATTAGCTCCTTCTCTTTTGGGATGCATGAACCACCTAAGAGCGACTAATCCACGTCAAAATTCCTTCTAGAATCATCTAGAATTAACCCAAAGTGAGTTTTTTAGAATAAACTTGCGCCTTTTTGACTTTCACAGGGGTCCGCACCCACTCCTTTAGAGACAGAGCGGGCAGGTCCGCAAGTAATGTGAACAGGGGGTGGGGGACCATAGGCAACAGTGAGAGAAAGTGTGGAACTAGAGCTTTGTTAATTTTTAATGTCTTTCTCTCATTTTTAAAGCTTGACATGAAGAGCTGAGGTCTGAGACTTGCTTAGGAGGACAGTATAAGTGATGATAGACCCATACTGACTGCAAATAGTCATGGTGATGATATTTTTGTGTAACAGCCCTCTATCTCAATTCCTCACTCTGGGAGCTCAGACAGGGAGGAAGAGTTTGCTTAGTGTCCCCGATCACCGTTGATCTCATCATACTCAAATCTGGTATCAGCTTGTCTCAATAGTTGTTGTTTCCTGTTCATAAGGACATCAAATCAAATATCATGTGAGAACATAAATAATCATATAAATCTCAAAAGGATACCATAATCATCCTCCCTCTCAACGAGGTTTCAAAAAAAAGCCTGGGCTTATTTCGAACAACTGTACTATCTCAATATATGAGAGTATCTCGGTCCCAACTATAAATATGGGATTTTCTTCCCATCAGATCTCACTCTATGTCATCACAATGTATCCATGTCATATCTATATCATGCTTAGACATCTCTCTAAGGATCTTCTTCATCCTACCTCACAGCTAGCCATGCTAGCAACATTGTAGTCATCCTTAATCGTACTATGGACCTCCCATCCAAGATATCATGTCAAATATCATACTAAAGAAGCATCCAAATGTGCTTAACAATAATATCTATCAACAACAATACATCCATGTAGTCACATGTCATAGGATAAATATCTCAGCCTAAAAAATAGAATATCTCATGCAAATATTTCAAAGGATGCTTTGTGGAAACTCTATGTGAATGAAGCGACTCATTCATGAATTCATTTAGGATATATATATATATATATATATATATATATATATATATATAGATGTTCAAAAAGGAGCATCAATTATTCAATCAACGGTCAGTTGCCATGTCAAGTTCAACAACATATTTTAACTTCAAATCCAAGTATCCAAGGATTTGCATTTTCATTATTCAATAACAATTTTCAATAGCTTCGCAATATAGAATTTCTTTTCCAAATTCTAGAAATCGATTCATCATGCCATGATACATCATTTAGAGCTTCAAAATATATCTCCCTCTGATTTAGATCATCAGAGGCTCATCACTTGTCAAGAGTAGACTATCAAGATGTAAAACCAAAACCATAATCAAAATAAAATCCATACCTTGAAACTCATCATCCTGACTTCATCAGATAACTGTCAAATATATACATATTTGGATTGAGGAGATTTCTTCATGCAATAATATAATCATAATGCCTTTCTACACCATCATAATTAGCCTTACATAAATCAATTTTGTACCTTTACATTTGTGAAGTCAACTTATCAAATTTTAGAAGCCATATAACAACCATTATCAAAGTCATTATTATCACAATATCAATACTTTCAACCGGGTGATAGGGAAAGCTCATATCAAGTCGTGAATTCATTTATTATTATGCCAATAAGTTGTCATCAACCATGAATTATCAATTCAAAAATTATCAAGTCATTCTCATAATCATAATACAAATCATTTCTGTCACTAGGTGCAAATGCATACACCAAGGATGAGTCATGTAGGCTCCATTTTCATGTTGAATCACAACCATCATTACCTCAACCATTGTGCTAGGAATGAGGATACCGATACAAAATAATTTTTCTAAATACTCACATAAGTCATTGTGCGCACATAGAATTGATATTAGGGAAAATCAACAATTGTCAAATCAAGTCATTAAACATCAAGTCAAGTCCAAATTTTCTATCGTAGAGAGATCTATAGTCAAAGCATATCTCAATCATCAATTCAAAGTTATTGTTAAGCATCATGACAACACACTATACATCTGTATCTATCAACCAAATCATGCAAACCTCTTGTAGCACATCCATATTGACATCTATATATGTATGTCTCGGTCACCTGCAAACACAAGTTCAGTTTTCATGTTCATGTTATGGAAAACATTCAAGCTTTTCCTGCTTCCAGATCTTGTTGTCGACAACATGTTATCACTCGGAATTTTCCTTAGAAGTTATCAAAATAAAGAAGCAGCTGAGGTAACGAAAATCCAATCTTTTAGGCTTAGGCTATAGCTAACCTAAGTTCAGAGAGGGCTCTCTCTATGTAATTTAGCTTTGTTTTACTGGGATTTTAGGCTAGTTCTTAATGTTCATGGGGGTTTTGGTTTTGAATTTAAGGTTTGGTGGTGGAATTCTTGGAACAAATGGATAAAGCATCGTCTTTAAGCCATTGGGCTATGGAGTCAACAAATGGATAGCAGAACCAGATTAGTTCATTAAAGGGAATGTTCACAGTGCATGCTAGCAAAGTAAAGAGCGAATCTATAGGCTAAACGGGTGAAATGATCCCAACCAGGGTGAGATAGCACTTAAGAATCCTCAGACCGGGGCTAAAATGAAGAATAGGGGATAATCATGAACAAAGGGAAATTAAGAATACTCTGCTATAGATCACAAGGAATAACCTAAACTAAGGAGCAATCAAGAATTCCTTAACTTAGATTTGTGAAGAAAACATTCAATATGCATAACAGTCAAGACAGAGTGCAGTTAAGCAATTTCTGAAATATCATTCCATGTTATAGCATTTATATTTTAGAGATACAAATAAGATTATGGAAAACTCAAAGAAAAATAACACTGAACGTGAGAAAATACTTATTTGAACTTCGCTTTGCACAAGAATCCAGTGAAATATCTTATCTTTATTCCTTGATCCAGCTAGCTGATCTAGTCATTGACACAATAGAATTTCAGACTTAAGAACAATAACTCTATAGAAATGCTTGGAATCCACCCTACATACTTCGAATTGTGAAGTATTTATACAAAAAATTATTACAAAATATCTCAAAATATCTCAAACTGTTTTGAGATTAAATTCAAGAAATACAAATATCTTCTTGCAAGAAGATAGAGACAGCTAATGAACTGCTTCATGCTGTCCCTTTTATTATGGTTGTGCTGGCCTTTATGGTTGAAGTGTAGCCCTTTATGCTGCCTTGCAGTTGTGGAGTGTTCATGCTGGAGTCTCCTTTACGTTCATCTTTACATTGATACTATTTAATCCTAATACTATTTGACCCTGTTGTGCTGTTCTTACATGTTTCACCAAGCTGCCTTCATTTTTTTTTTTTGTCTTTGAGGTTTCTGTGAGTTTCATGATTATGTAGACTATCTTCTGGATACATCGCATTAGGTTTCTTTCTAATCTACGTTTCAAACCAGCAATGGTGGTTCATCTTCAGGATGTGAAATATTATTGAAAGACTATTCTCATTTTTCTAAATATATATAGATGAGATGCTTAGTTGACAGATATTAGAATTTAAGAATTTTTAATTTATTCTATTTTGTTTTAGTTATAATTTTAATTGTTTTATCATATTTTGTTTTAATTATAATTTTAATTGCCTTCATTTTCGCTATGTAGTAATTGTTTGCTGTAAATTTATCACAGTGAATCAATTATATTCTACCACCTTTTTGCTTCTGGTAATTTTATCTTCATCATCCTTCTATAGATCTCATCAGCTTTGGTATACTTGGAAAAACTAGGCTTGACGAGGAATAAAACTTTGACCTCAAGTTCTAGAAAAAAACAAGTTTTCAAATGTGTCATATAACAATTTGCCTGTTGGCAATGCTTTTATGGATGAAGAGCTCGCTTGTTCCTTGGCCAACTTTCTGAGTCTATCACTATAGTCCAATTGTGTCGTGAGTTGGTCGTTGATAACCATAGGACTGGGTAGACCCTTTTCTTTCAAAATCTGGAATTTAGCCATGAACCTATCAATGGCTACTTGCATATTGTGGCATTTTTCTTCTAAATTAAGAATAAGGTTCCCCTTGGAAAGGACCTTCCTTATCTCCAAAATGGTCTAAGTCCTATCTTCAATGTTTAGCTCATGGAGCTCATATCTATTTTTGCTATTGAGGAAGTGGATGAGTCTTTTTGCATCTTGTTAGAGTCGGTCTGGTCAGCCCTCCGTCAGAGATCAAAACTCTTTGTGCATTTCAATTTTAGGTGTCCCGCTCCATTCACCCAGCTGAATTTCGCTAGGGACATGCCATGATCTGATGGAGAAAGTCATGCTAGTCATTTTCCCTCCTGTCTGGTCCCTGCTGGCTTAGGTCTTTGTCCATAATCACCGAAGCTCATGAGAGTCCAGGTCTGGTCCTTTACAGGACAAAGTCATTTTTTATGTTTGGGTCTAGGAATTCATCAATTTGGTCTTTGAAAACATGCCCAGAACAAGCCATGCAGGCCAGAGGGAGGCCTTACACAGCGATGGTTCAGAAAGCTTTATCATCACCTAGGGAGACATCGACTCTTCTTCAAAACTCTATTTTGAAGAAAAGTCAAACAAGGTCAATTATGACAAAATTTTCCAAAAAGTCACCAGTTGACTTTTCAGATGCAGTTATGATTTACATGGCCCAATGATCTTTCGTACAGTCCCTGCAAAGAGGTGCTGAAAATTTCATCATTTGAGCCAAAATGTCAAAGGGAAAGTGAAAATCAATGTGTCTAAAGGTCAATGAAAAAGTGTAAAACTCAACATTAGAAAAGGGGTTTTCAAAGAGACAAAAATCAAACCCATCTCCTCCAAGGCTATAAATACATGTTTTGACCCAAATCAAAAGCATTGTGCTCTTGCAAGACTTGGAGAAAGCATTTCAAAGGTGTGAAGGTGAGATTGGGGAGTTTGAGTGATTGAAGGCAGGTTTTGGGAGCGCGCGGCGATATAACCAGGGGTGCGACGCACTCACCGGGCACGACCCACACGCAGCCAGCCCGCCGTTGAAAGAATACACGTGCGTGACGCATACAAGGCGCGCGACACACTAGGAATTGCGCACGGCACACATAGTCCAGTGGCCAAGAAACGGTGCCAAACCACTTCAAATTTTGGGGAATGCTATCAAATTGAGAGGTAAGCCTTATGACATCGCCTTCTAATCAAGTTTTATGAAGGATATGGTGTTTGTGAAAAGGTTGAATGTCACCCAAAATGCATAATGTCACCCATGAGAAGGTCACCAAGAAAACGAAAGGCTGGGATTGTAAATTTGTGTTGATATTGCCAAGGTTTCACTCCATTCACTTATTCCCCTCGCCTATCATTTTTCCATCCTCCCTTGTCATTTTTCCTAAACCCCTACCCTAAGTCACTACCATACCCTCCCCTTATTCCTCCACTATTTGGTTAATGCAAAATCACCATAGGACCAGTTTATTGGGCAAGAAAAGCTGTGGGAGAGGGGTGTGTGGCCGAAGAATCAGAGAGTCAAACAATTAGGAAGAAATTAGAGTGTATTCATAATTCGTGGCGCGCACACCAAGGAGCGCGGTGCACTCACTGGGCGTGGTGCACACAGGGCCTGTCCACTTTGTAACTACAACACTGGCGCGGTGCATACCCGGCGCACGGCGCACTAGGCATAACGCGCGGCGCACAGAAATTTAAAGCCCAAAAATTATTCAATCTCCCTAAAAACTTGTGGATGCTCACCAATTTTGAAGAGTAGGCCAACAACATCCATCCTTGCACCAAAATTGAAAAGGATAGCATGGTGATAGGGGTATAAATCAAGTGCAAACATTTTTATAAAGCCAACAAAAGGGAAACAAAGAAATCATTGATCCTACGATTTATGCTACAGTGACAAGGCTGCCAATATGTTTCAAACCCTACCCCATCAAACCTATACCCAAACTACTCCTAAATCCATGACAAATCTCTCCCTTTAAACCCCTATCCCTATTTCATCATTCCCCTCCTAATACTCCTTGTTTTATTGTCCCCTTGGTGGCAGATTTTCAGGGCAACTACCAACTTCATTAGAATTCAAGGGCAGCATAAAATTCAGGGTACAAACAGCAGTAATTGCATCCGAAGTATCATCAGAGTATGAGGAGGAGACCCACAATGACACAGCTTCGGGAGAAAGGGCCCAAAGGAGACATCACCGGAGTGGCAGACATCTTAGAGACAAGCCAAACACCCTCACCGAGTTGCAGGCATGCCCTCTTGCTATGTCTTGTTTCCAGCACTTAGCATGTTTCGAATTTTGTCAGAGGGTGGCGAATGTTAGAGTTCATCATGAGTTGGACCGAATTTTTGCACTTCACCTGCATGGAGGACAGTCCATTTTGGCTGGGGTCACTTTCACATTGACACCCGAGACCATATCAGTGGCAACAGGTATACCAAACATTGGAGAGCAGTGGCACAAAAAGAAAAAGGTGGAGAGGCATCATTATGAGCCTTGCATCAAAGACAGTTGTTTGAGCCAACTCACGAGAGTGTTTTCGTTGAGATTTCTGAAAGATGAGTATGCCCCGCTCATGAAATTGATCATGAAGTACTTTAGTTGAGAGGGGAGGTTCTCTCGCTCCTATGCCTATCACATCAGGTTGCTCATGCACTTTACCAAGGTGCGGATGATGAGCCTCCCATTTTTCATCTGCGGGAACATAGAGAGGATGAGGAACTTTATGCATCACAAAACCCCTCGACAACAGCTCAACAGTGTGTATCACTTTTCCCTTATCCGGATTTTGGTAGACCATCAGTTGGGATTGTAGGGTATTGCTTGGGAGGACTTCATCTCCCGTGACTTCTTCAGCGCTCCACAGGTGGTTTCAGAGCCAGAGGATGAGGTAGGGGGCCCATCTCATCAGTATGAGCGACATGAGACTGCTACTATGCCAGTATACATCACCTATCAGAAGGGCAGTTGACCCTTATTTGCAGCAGCAAAGCGAGGGTTATCTCCACCCGGGGTGGAAGGGGCCTCGCTTCCTACATGAACATCACAGGAGCAGGTTAAGGGTAAGGAGCCATTGTAGGAGGAAGGGCCATCAGGTGAGCGAGAGACCGAGTTTGTTCTCCTCCAGGATGATGAGACAGATGCAGAACCAACAAATGAGGAGCTCACAGAGATCATCCAGGAGCAGCAGTCAGTGATTGACTCCTTGTCCCTTGACTTGGAGAGGGACAAATGGAACATGAACTACCTGGAGCAGAGAAATAAGCAGCTAGAGGACCAGCAGATGATTATGGAGCTTCAAAACATTCGTGAGCATCGCCAAGCTGCTCAAAGGAGAAGAGTTCAGCCCACATCACTGGAGCAGGCGATCAATGAAGATCGGGAGGCCTATCTCAAGATCAGGAACATGCAGTTGGAGAGGCTGCTGGACAAAGCTGACCAGGACCTTTCTCTATTGATACATATGGCTTTCCGTTACAGGGTGCGAAACATGAGTGCACATGCCCGGATAAGGAGTTTAAAAGCAAAACTGAGGAAAGCCACAAGAAGGGAAAAATGGGCAAAAGAGCAAGATAGGCTCAGGATATTGGATGAGGCTTCCTTGGCTCAGCATGGCACCCCATAGAGAACTTCCAGCCCAAATTTCAAAAAATTTGGGCAAATTTTGGTCACAGGGAAATTTTTTGGGCAAAAAACTGGGATTTTCTCCTTGTGCACCGTGGCACTGGCGCGACGCTAAAATTCTAAGGCTCCAATGGAGAAACCGCTTGCATATTTGGATTCAGCATCGAAAATTATGACTACTGGTGTCCGGGCAAGAGATTTGGGCAAGGTCTGGTTCTCCTAAAGGTTAAAAAAAACCAAAAATGGCCTCTCTACCACTTTTTTGACACACAGAAAGTAGTCTTGGGAGAATGAAGATTTGGAGGGGAAAATGAGCACCAAATTCAGAAATTCTAGTGGGGTTAGAAAGTAGACAGGAAAGGCTTTCAAACAAGCCCACTTGGGAAGATTTTTGACACTTGCAAGTGCCCCAAAATAGGCCCCAAAGTAGCATGACGCATAGAGAAAATGGCACGACGCACAGAGGAAAAATTGCCAATTTTATTTCGTTTCGCGAAATTTCGGTTCGCGACTTCTCCAAGTGGACCCAGTCATCTACACTTTGGCTTTTTGGCCCCAAAGGCGGTATTTAAAGTGTTTTTTCTCCAAATTGGCTTCTATCCAAGTGGCGAAGGAAGGCAAACCATCACCCCAATGCCAAATGTCATGTTTGCAGCGCTGCACCTGTAGCTGATGGTTGGCTCTCCATCTCCATTTTGTAATGATTCAAGTAACTTCCCAACCCCTGGACGTTCTATCTCTTCCTCACACATTCTATATATTGTATGCAATTTATTTGCAAAGGGTTGGTTGGCCTATAACTTCTGGGAAACTGTGGGAAAGAAACTGTGTTTCTTCACTGTGAATATTTTGACATAGAATTAATGAAAGGCAACGGCTCTGTTTCATGAGATTCTTGTGGTTGTCAGTGTAGCAAACGTATTTATTATGTGTTCATATGTATTTAGTTATGTTACATAATTCATTTCATGCTCATTTCCAGTGAAATTTTCTGAGTGAGATTAGGTAGAATCCATTTTTTATTGCTCTGCCTGTGGGAAAATTTCATGTTTCTGTGTTATTTCTTCTGTTGAAAAGGATTCATGTCACTATGCCCTTTTCACTTTCTTCAGCAATCTATTCATGCCGTGATACCTCCAACTAAATTGTTACATTTTATACCTACTTTGCCTCACGGAATAATCTGTGCCTTCATATTAAATTCTCTGTTCTTTGCTGAGCACCAGACCCATAACATCCCAGAAGCATCGGTCATTTCATAAAATTGTTTCCATAATCCCTAATCACTTACTAGCCTAAGGTAAACATCGTATTGTAAGTCATCTCAGACCATTTTCGATTATCTATTCCCTGAGCGTGACTCGGAGAGAGCCCTCTCCTGCTCTAGTAGGGCTAGCTACCAGACTGAGCGTGGTTTGTGGTTACCCTAATTTTTGCCTTCCTTCAGCCAAGGGCAGATTTAGGTGCTAACACATCCTCAGGCTTATCTCCCAATTCCTCTTTTACTTTCTGGATAGCTTCTGTAGCTATCTTTACCAACTCTGTTTGTTCAAAAATGACTTGAATTGATGGCCAAATATCATTGACAGAGTCAATGATATTGGCCCACAACATTTCCTTGGTTTGTCCAAGTGGTTTCTCTAGTGTTAAATCCTTCTCTAGGATTTTGATTCTCTCACCCATTCTTAGTGCCTTTTGTGTTTCTTCTTTTTGCTGGAGTTGGGAAAGTTTGCAATCAGTTTCCAAACTTGCCACCTTTTCCTTTAGTCTCTTCATCTCTATAGCCTGGATGGACATCTCTTCCATGGCTTTGACTAGTTCTGCTGCTTTCTCTCCCTGTGTACTTGTTGTTGTTGTAGATTTTGTTGTTACTGGCAATGTTGTGGCAGGTGGAGCATTGGGTGCCAGTGATGCTGCCAGTGTAGAAGGAACTGTTGTAGATACTGTTGGGATGACATCTTTGGAAATTGTGGCCAATTCGCTTTGCTTCGATTGAATTAAAGCGTCCAACTCCTTTTTTGTCTCCTTAAGTTGATCATTCAGCTTCATGACCAATTCCATCAACTCCTCATGTCTGGTTTGATTCTCTAAGACTTCTAGAGTTTGAGGATGATGCAACTGGGGTATTTCCAATTTCCTCTTAAGTGTAGCAATATCACCATTTTTCTTTTTAATTAGTTGTTCTATAGCTTTTATATCCTTGGGATTGTGTCCCAATTCAATCACTAAGTCCTATAAGGACTTGATCCTCGTATCCTTGGCCTATTCTGTAGCTTTTATATCCTTGGGATTGTGTCCCAATTCAATCACTAAGTCCTATAAGGACTTGATCCTCATATCCTTGGCCTATGAGGAGGCCTTCTCTATCTGAAATTGTGCTGAAATGTTGTTTAGAGAGTTCTGTAGCTGATAGGCAGCCATGGATTTACCTGTCAGGGTGAAGTATATCATCTCTCTAGCCTATTTGTGTAGTTCAATCTGGTCTATGGGATGAATATCCCTTGCTAATACTTCAAAATCCACTTTCTTAAAATCTGATGTTGTCTTTGGTTGTTGGGTTGTAGGCTTGATAAATGACATCTGCAGCTTCCCCTCTTTAATGTCAAAGGCTGACATTAGCCTTGTTTGATTGGTAGGGGTGAGCTTCAGGTACTGTGCATATGTTTGGGCCTTAAGCCTCTCATTTCTAGCCTTGATTTCTTTATATCTTTCCTTGATATCTTGGTCCTTGTCAGCAGGCATTCTAAAGGAAGATACTTCAACACTGAGCTGCCTTTCCAACATCTGAGTTTGTGATGTGGAAGGCTCTTGTATGCCTCCAGATGGAGTGGCAAGCCTACTTCTTTCTGCTTCTGTATTTGTGACCTCAGTTGAGCCTTCAATGTATTCCTGCTCCAAGGCTAGATTTAGCTTTTGCCTCTTGTTTGATTCCTGTTGTAAATCAGAGGTGGCCATTCCTGAAGTGGAAGCCCCTTCTCTGTTTCTTTTTGGGATCTTCTCCTCATTCTGAGGAGTCTGCATGATTGGAGGAGTACTCATAGCAGTCTCTGGTTCCTCTGGTACCTGCAGAAAAGAGTTGTCATCAAGCTGCTTTTCTAAATCAATTAGAGCATTCTCTACATCTATTCTGGTGCTGTCCTGGTCTACTAGGGTACCTTCCACCCATTTTATTTGGTTTGCATATGCTTCTATTTCAGGTATGGGATGGTGGATGAAAGGTCCTAGCTTGACCTTTTGTCTCTTCTTTGTGATGAATTCCAAAGGATCATATCTCGAGACGAAACTTCTCTAGAACTTCATATTCTGTAATATCAAATCTACATCTTTTCCAGCCTCTCTAGAGTTGCATATGAAGGGGCCTAGTTGGTATTTTATTTTGAAATTGGCCTTCTTCTTAGCATTGATGAAGTTTACCTCATCTGCATTGATGATTTGCCTATAGTATTCTAATGCAAACAACCTCATGGGGAGGTATCTTGGCAACTTATATGGTGCAAGCATGCAACCATATATCCTGATTTCTGTGTGGTTCTGGTAAATGTACCAATCACCTACCTTGGTCTACTTTGATAGTTGAAGGAATCTCTTTATTTCTAGACTAATTCTTGGAGGATGGTTTCCAGTCAACATTGTCATAACTAGATGCACAAATAAATCAATGAAGTCTGAATAAGAGTATGGAGACCAATACTCATGGACTAATGGGGCCCAAAAGATTACTGGCCTGGGTTGACCCTTGGTGTCCAGTTTTTGGAGGGTGAATGGGAATTTCTATAATTGATAATATAATAGCATATGGTATAAAACTGAGGAGTACTTGAAAAACCTTTGATTTCCCACTGTTGTGAACTGCTCATGCATTATGTCAGCTATGAATGTGGCAAAGTCATAAATGGTTGCAGGAGGCTGTTCTGGGGTATAGATGGACATGAAAGCTAGGACAATTTCATCAATGTACTCACTTGTGGAGTAACCCAAAACACAAGATATCATGGCTACAATGTTTCGGCCCCATGGGGAAAATATAGTAGCTACATATGGAGGGGGGTCTTTAGGGATGTGCTTCTCTTCTCTGACGCAGGTTTGAAGCAATTGGGCCAATTTTGCAAAGCTGAGTTTGGGATATAAGTCCAACAGGTTTGCAATTGAGAGGGGAGTTATGTTTGGCCCTGGTTGGAGTTGCAACATCTCATTGATGGACTCTACAGTGATGGTGAAAAGGATCTTCTGGTCATGAGATATGATGATTCTGTGACTCGAGATGTAGCAAGCATAGCACATATGCACAATTTCAGGAAAAATGTGGACTTGGGGGAACTAGTACTTGGGAAAATTTGACTCCCAAAGGCCAATTTCATCAACATGATTCAGGAACTTATCCCTACTTTGGCAATGTATTCTGAGCAAGAGCTCTATGATAGTGGTATCCTTTATCTAGAAATCTTTATCAGCTAGGGGAAGGTGGTCCAGGTCTAAATGGGGTGTAGAGATGGGTCTCACATCCATAGCAATTAGGGCAACCATACTCAGTTCTTGTGGATTTGAGTATGGGGGGTAAGTTTAAGTTTTCAGGGAAACAATTTTCTTGCAGATGATTTTGGTCTAAAGTGAAAAAACCAAAAGATTTTGGGTTTTCCATAGTTAAATACCTAGAATTGGGTGAATTTGGCTGTAACTTGTAGTTGATGGAGATTTGCAAGTGTTTGTATGGCTCTGGTATAGATGGATGACTATGTCGGACTATCTGTAGCTTTTGTCGAGCAATTACGGAGGTTCGTGAGCTATTTCAGCAGTTTGCAGGAGTCGTAATGACGTTCTGAGCTCTCAAAGGCAATAATGCAGGAAAAGAGTGAAAAGACGGATAAATGGGTTTTATAGGAAAACGATTAACTTTCGCGGGTTTTCACTAATGGATGAAGAATGGCAATTTTCAGTTGGAAAAGGAAAAACGGTTCGGGAGGTCCGTCGCACCGCTTTTGTGGTACGGGCGGTATTCATGAGGGGTCGCCCAATCCCATTGAGCTATTGACACGTAGCATCGGGGGTTAGGGCGAAAACTACTTCATCGTGTGGGTAAAGGGCGGACATCAGGTTGGACCGATATGGATGAGAGCCATTGGATGTCAAGGAGGGACGATTGATGGTGATCGGGAGATGGGAGTTGTGCGGAGGTGATTGATGTGATTTGATGGAGGGCCCGAGGACTTAATCATCGGTGGTATGAGATTAATTTAGAGCTTAATCTCATCGAGGACCTTTTAATGTGGGATTAAGGGCTAAGGCAGGGTTATTAATATTTTTGCGAGATATGGGTAGTAATATAGCTTATAATTAAACTAAGGGGTGGGGTTAATTTATACACGGGAATTAAATATATACGGGAAATTGGGCTTTTCGAGGATTTTGTATATATTAATAAAAGTTAATATGAAGGGAAATGAGCGGGGGGGCTGCTTGACTTAGGATAAATTCTACATGGTGGGTTTTTTAACATAGAACATGTTTGTTATGGGTTTTCCATATGCAAAAAGACTTAGCCTTAGGAAAAGGGTTTTTGTGGGGGGGGTGGGGATGAATGAATTGCAAGGGATTTTTAACACCTTTGTTTCTTAAGTCATCAAGCCAAGGGTCTGGTCCCTCCAGAAGTCAAAGAAATGATCTAAGCCTCTTTGACTGAAGGAGTTAAAGATATTAATCTTTTATTATGAAGGGGAAGTTAATGAGTGATGTAGGGGTTAAAATGAAAGATAGGGATGTTAAATGAATCATGTTGTGAACCATTGCCTTTGCTCTATGTATCACTTATGCATATTTAAAATATGCATTTGGAAAAATATCATAAGTGCTTTTCATGTAATCACAAGACATTTCTGCAACCTTTCTACTACTTACCCACTTAGTCATCCTACCATTTTTTCTTCACTTTATTTGGGTGTATTTAGGCTAGCAAACCCTTATCAATCTTTTGTTTTCTTTACAAAAATAAACTATCTAACTCTAACCTTATATCATCCAAGGGCTTAGATTAAACCAATGAGCTCCTTTTATTCACTCTGCCTATCTAATGATCTGCCAAGATTACACTGTTTGGTCAGATTTTATTCTCTAACTATAAACAATAAAATTCAAAGTATGAAATAGCCAAGTTTAAATATTTTGACTATCATGGACTGTGGCATGAGTTACCAGTTGCACACAATTATTTATTATACATAAAAGGTAAATAGTAGTGGCATTTTGACTTCCACACTTTCATGGTCTCTTTTTATCTTTTGGGGTTTGAATATGTTTTCATCTTTTTTGACCTTTTTCATTATTTTTGTCCTTTGATTATTCTTTTAGGACATACCCTCTTTACATTTTTTAATTTTTATAATATGGAAAACATTTGCAAAAAGAAAAGGTATGTACAATATTACAAGGCTTAATCTCGGTAATTCAAAATTATGACTCCTATTGGTATAGGAACCTAATGGTGGCTCCACTTGGGGATGGTATTTCCTGGTGAAATGTCAAGAACCTTGTAGATCTATGGCCATTGAATTGTTGTTGATATTACTTTGAAATTTTTCTCCTCTTTGTCTCTACATTATTGATATTTATGACAGTCAATATTTAAAGCTTAAGGCCTTCTCTTCGAGCTTCGACCTTAAAAATCACCATCCAATCCACACTAGACTATTTGAAGGAAAATGAAATATGTACAATGGGAAATAAAAATCAGTAGTTAGGTTCAAAATAGTGTTTGAACATTCGACCATTCACTGGCCCACCTTCTACTTCTGTACCATCCATTTCCCTGAGGAAGAAAGCATTATTACCTCTGAAAGCATAAATGACATATGGGCCTTTCCATAGGAAATCAAATTTCCCATGTTTACCTTTATCTTCCCTCCTTGAATCCCACTTTAGGACCTTGTCACCAAGGTAGAAATCTTCAACCTTGGTTCTTTTGTCAAAAATCTTTTTAATCCTTTCCTGCACCACCTGAGATCTGATGTATATTTCCTCCCTAGTTTGTTGAAGATGAATTGTTTGGTTGATTCTTCTTTGGATACTGTTTGGTTCAACCTGCAATTCTTGAAGCAACTTCATCACTGGTGTTCCCAAGGAGGATGGAAAAACAACTTCCATCCCATAGACCAGTTGATAGGGCGAAGTACCAATTGATTTCTTTGTGGTTAGTCTGTCTGCCCATAAGGCATTGACTAGCTTTTTGTTCCATGTTTTCTTATTATCCTCTAACAACTTTTTGATGATGTTCACCAAAATTTTGTTTGAGGATTCTGCCAGTCCATTTCCTTGAGGATAATAGGCTATGGAATGGCCCAGGGTTATATGATACTTGTTGCAGAAATATACCATTCTTTTGGATTTAAAGGCTATTGCATTATCAGTAATGAGCTTAGTTGGACATCCAAATCTTGATATAATATTGGTTTCAAGGAAGGTTATGATAACAGTGTCAGTGGCTTGCCTTGAAGGTATGGCCTCTATCCATTTTGTGAAATAGTCTGTAGTAGTGAGGATCCATTTGTGTTGGGCTGAGGAAGGTGGGTGGATTTCACCAATGAAGTCTAAACCCCATTGTTGAAAAGGTGTTTCAGCAGAGATTGGCTTGAGGGGTAAAGGTAAAAGCTTTTTCTTTCCCTCAAAAATTTGACATTTGTGATAGGAGGTCACAAATTTCTTTACATCAAAAAACAAGGTAGACCAGTAGAAACCAGCTCTAACATTTTTATCAACAGTGGTTTTCCAATATAGGTGCCCTCCACAGTCCCCTGCATGAAATTCTTGTAATACTTTGTCAGATTCATCCTTTAATAAACAGTTGAGAAGAATGCCTTCATGATTTCTCCAAAATAAAGCATTGTCTAATATACAAAATTTCAAGGATTTCATCTTTAAAAATCTGCTTTTGGTCTTAGATAATTCAGGAGGAGCTTGTAAGTTCAATAAAACATAAATGATATCAGCATACCATGGTGATTCAATAAAGGCCTGACTGATTAGTGGAGTCGCCATCTCCTCTTCATTATCTATTTGTGCAATAAAGTTTATATCTAGGGCCTGACAGTTCGATTCAGCCATGAGCTTGGCTAAACCTTGGCCCTTGATTAACTTAGTTGGCTTGATTTCTATATCATATTCTAGAATAGTAGCAATCCATTTTCCCCTCTTTCCATCTGGACCATCCTGAGTTAGAATGTCCTTGACTACTGAATTAGGAACATAGGCTACTATATGAGAATATAAAATGTAAATCCTAAAATCCTTGATAGCTTTGACCAAAGAAAATGATTTCTTTTCCATTATGTTATATTTTAAGGGGGCATCTCTCAGGGCTTTGCTAAATAAAACAATAGGTTGTTCATAGCCCTGGTCATTTTTTTGCAGTAAAACTGCAGCAATTGTGTGCTTAGAAGCAAAGGAAAATATGATGAAATCTCTGTCAAATTTTGGGCTAATCAAAATTGGTGTTTTAGTTAAGGCTAATTTAATGTCTTCAAAGGATTTCTTAGCCTCAACAGTCCATTTCATGGTCGGATATTTTTTTAACATATTGTTCAGTGATCTAATTAATTTAGCTAGATTAGAAATAAATCTTCTAAGAAAGTTATTTTTTTCTAAGAAAGCTTGTAATTCTCTAATGTTCCTTGGATGTTGTGTTTGTAAGATGGCTTCTATTCTTGTGGGGTCTATTCGGATACCATCCTTTGAGATTATATGACCTAATAACTTTCCTTCTTCTAACCCAAACAAAGACTTCTTGGGGTTCAAAGAAATTCCATATTTCCTGCATTTAATAAAAACTTGCCTTAGATGATCTAAATGTTGACTATGAGATTTTGAGAACATAGTAATCTGATCTAGATATATGATGAGGAAATCATGAATTTCTTTGGCAAAGGCTATATCCATAGCCCTTTCGAAAGTGGCTCCGGCATTCATTAGTCCAAAAGGCATTTTCACATACATGAATGTGCCCCAAGGAGTAGTGAAGGTAGTCTTGGCTTGGTCATCAAAATGAACTAAGATCTGATTGTAACCAAAAAACCCATCCAATAATGAGATTTTGGTTGATCCAACTAGCCTTTGTAAAATATGATCCATTTTGGGGAGAGGGTAATTGTCTTTGAGTGATACTTTTTTGAGGTTCCTAAGGTCCACACAGAGTCTGATCTCGCCAGTTTTCTTTCTGGTTGGCACCAAGTTAGAAACCCAATCAGAAAATCTGATTGGTGCAATTATCTTAGCATCATACATTCTCTGGATTTCCTTTTCAATTGAAGGTAACAGGACAGGATTTATCCTTCTAAGTTTTTGTCTGAAAGGTTTTTGATTTTCTTTTATATGGATTGTGTGTTGTATGATGTTGGTGTCATAGGACTTGAGGTCCTCATAACTCCAAGCAAAAACATCTTGGAATTCTTTTAATAACTCAATGTATTTTACTCTTTCAGTGGGAGGTAATGATTTCGAAAGTTTAATTAATTTCGGATTTTCCTCAGTGCCTATATTACACTCCTCTATATCAGATTTCAAAGGTTCCATTTTAGGCTTCCTAGGAACATCATTTGAATCAAACAAATCTTCCAAAGGGGTTAATCCCTTAGGTAAGAAATTGTCTTTGAGATTGATTACTTCAGTGTCTTCATCAATTATTTCATCAATCTCAACTTGCTTTAGGTTTTCTACATCTGATTTTGTAAATTTAGTGGGATGAAATCTATCTATTTCTTCACCTTCTATCTCATTTATTTCTATTTTATCTTTAGTGTTAGGGTCTATTGATGTGTCAGTATCTATATTTCTATTTACAAACTCTTCTTCTAGGATTAAAAAATTGTTTATCTGTCTGTCATTAGAAAATATTTGCCAGTTCTTCAAATTATCAGGGATTGAAGGTCTATGCCTAAATTCAGCTGTGTATTGATAGCTAGGTTGAAAAGGTAATTTGTAGGTACTGTCAAACATTGCTAAACTATGAGCCTTCATATTATGTTTCCTAGGAATTACAACAAGCTTAGTTTCTAAGAAATTGTTTGGTATTTCTACAATGGTTCCGCTATAATAACTTAATCTTGGGTCTTTGGTCATATATATAGCATCGATTTGTTTTATAACCAGTTCAAAGTCTCCCATGACAGAGACTCTTTTGGCTCCTAAATTCCAAACTAATTTAAGGCCTAAAATTCATGCTTCATACTCGGCCATATTGTTAGTGCATTTAAAATTCAGTCTATATGCATGGCCTTCTGAGTGATTATTCTCCATATTGTATATCCAAACTCCTACTCCTGCTCCAAACTTATTTACTGATCCATCAAATTCAAGATGCCATAATATCTCATGTTCATAATTTTCATCATCTGGTGCAACAAACTTTTCCTTATTTTGACTACCTTGTTTAGTGGAAAGTTCTAAAGATTGGATAGTTCACTCTTGTTTTGAAACTGTATTTTCTTTTGGTTCTATACCAACACTGTCTAAAAGAATTTCTTGTGTTTTATCAGTATTATACAAGATAAAGGAATCAATGTCTAAATGTACGGAGTAGATAGGAAAGTTTTGAGGCCGATCGTGGCTACTTACCATATATTTCATTAAAGTTTCTTGGTACAGCTTCTTGGGTTGTCCAAATACAGAGATTGTCACATATGACATATCGAGTTGTAAAGATCCCTAAAGTTTGGCTCCCCATGATCTGGATAAAAGCATGCCATACTTTGGTGGGATGTCAGCAACCACAATATCCATCAAGATGCTCTTGGTAGGATATTGAACTAAGGTAACACACAAGTCTTTGATCAATCCTAGACACTTTACTTGACTTGAGTCAAATGAGAATAAGTCCTTGTAAGGTCTTGTAATGTCTAGGTTCAATTTTTCCATTACTGATTTGGGCATTAAATTGTGGGAGGCCCCAGAATCCAACATTGCATTATGAAGAATTTTGTCATGGATGCCAAGGCTAATGTAGAAAGGTGGTATTCCTCCTTCTAGTGGTTTGCCATTAACATTAGGACCAAATATAAGTTCTGGTTGGTCATCAAACAAATTGACTGAATCCTCATTCTCAACAATGTTCAGGGTTTGGTTTATCTGTGTTTTGTACATTTCATTCTTGATCAGTTCTGTCAAAGGAACTAAAATCTTTAGTTTGGCTACCTCTGCTCCTAGATTAAAAGGCAAAGGGGCTTTCTCTATTTGAGGGTTTGGAATTTTTACAGCTGAAATTTGAGTGGGATGATCTTCTTTTCCTTTATTTGGGACCTCTTTCTATTGGTTTTCAAGTTTGGTATTTTGAGGTGTGTCCACTGGTTTTTTAGGGGGAATTGAAGTGGAGGGTTGATCATTAGAGGGTTGATTAGGGGTTATATCTACAATGGTGGGGCTAGAAGGATTATGGTTTTGTCTGGTGAAAATCTGGAGGATTTTAGAAACCAGAGCTTCTTTGATTCTCTTAGGTTGATTTGGAATTGTTTTCTTGGTTTAGGGGTACCAAAGTTCCTTTTACTCCTTAGGTTATATTGTTTTTGCACTTCAAAAATGGCAAAATCATATCCTTGTTTATAATCAAATGAATCTCCAGACCGGATTTGCAATTGCTACAACATATGTAGTTCCTACTCATCTTGGGTTAGGAAAACAATATCTTCATCATCTAATCCCATCAGATTAATCTGTGTATCTTGTTCTGGATCATCAGGCTGGGATGTTTATGCATAATTCTCTTGAAAAGGAGGCCTAATATTCTAATCAGGTTCATTCTAACCAGTGTTTTGGTTTTGGTTTTTTCTAATGTTTTGGTTTCTAACCAGAGTGGCTTATTCGTTATCCCATTGAGGCTTCCTCTCCATATTCTCTATTCTATCCATCAACTTTTATATGCCTTTCACTAAACTATCTATTTTGAGGTCAGAGGGTGAATGTTCATCTTTTTCTGTTCATGTTCTTTCATTCCTAACTCTAGCTCTTTTAGCTAATAAATTAGCTTCTACAATAACCACTGCACTCTGCATTTCCTCTAAGGTTGGGGGGTTTCATTCCCTAAGCTAGTATGTCGTGTCTGTGTCAAAACCATCAGGAAAATTTATTAATGCTAAATCAGGTGGGGGTCTAAGGTTAACTAGAATCGCATTGTATATATTATTAAATCTGGTGCAATAATCATGTACAGTTTCATTAGGTCCCCTTCTAATATTTTCATACTCTGAAAGGATCTGTAAGGGGTTCTTTTTCTTCTCCCATCTATTTAAAAATTGTTGATAAAACACATCTAGACTGTCAATACTATTAGGAGGTAATCCTCTAAACCATTTTCTAACATCACCAGCTAAAGTCTGAGAAAATAGTCTCATTTGAACATCACCTATATCAATTTCATGTAATTCGAAGTAGTCTGTCATCTTATTGACATGGTGTTGTGCAGTGTAGTGTCCTATGCCATCAAATTGTACGATTTTACTCTGGTAGTTTGCTAGCATGGCACCAAGTGGGGTAGGTATAACAAGAGGAGCATACCTATTTGTCATGGCTATAAGCTAGGAGGGGCTAATATGTGGATTTGAGGTAGTGGAAGACGATACAAGAGTGGAGGATGAACTAGGACTAGTAAATGAGTAGTTCCAGGTTGATAAGGGAGTGAGGGTATGAATGGTGGTGGGGAATGAACTTCAGAAGTTGAAGGGAATAATGGTGAAGTAAAAGTAGTGTGTGATTTTTCAGAAAGCTCAGGGATATTGGTTGTACTAAGGGATGATTGTGGTGAATTCAAAATGTACTCATCAATTGATTTGTTGGATTTTTGGACTTCAAGGTCTGCAATAAAGTAAGGATCTAGGACAATATCGTAAATTTCACTTTCAGACTTTGATTTAAATAATGACAAATCAAATTGCTCATCAAAGGGAAGATCTTCTAAAAACAACCACTCATCAGGACATGAATTGGCTTTAACTAAAGGTATGTAACTAACTGAACTTTCTTCTTTCTTGGATTTCCTTGAAATCAGGTTAGGATTATCAACTACCGGGGTAGGGTTTGGATCTGGGTTAGCCCTAGTATAATGAGTTCTCCTTGAAGCCAGAATTTCAAAAAAAAATTAATTGTTTTATGCGAGATTTTTTAAAATAATTTCTAATAAATTACTTTAAGAGGCTCAAAATTTAGTTTTAACAATTTCTTGAACTTTTTATTAGGACTGAGGATTTTAGTTCCCTAGCAGAGTCACCACTATGTTATCACTCAGAATTTTCCTTAGAAGTTATCAGAAGAAGGAAACAGCCAAGGTAACCACAAAGCAATCTTTTAGGCTTAGGCTCTAGCCAACCTAAGTCAAGAGAGGGCTCTTTAGCTTCGTTTTACTAGGATTTTAGGCTAGTTCTTAATGTTCATGGGGGTTTTGGTTTTGAATTTAAGGTTTGGTGGTGGAATTATTGGAATAGATGGATAAAGTAGGGTATTTAAACCATGGGGCTATGGAGTCAACAAATGGATAGCAGAACCAGATCAGTTCATTAAAGGGAATGTTCACAGGGCAGGCTAGCAAAGTAAAGAGAAAATCTATAGGCCGAATGGGTGAAATGATCCTAACCAGGGTGAGAGAGCACTTAAGAATCCTCAGACCGGGGCTAAAATGAAGAACAGGGGATAATCATGAACAAAGGGCAATTAAGAATCCTTTGCTATAGATCACAAGGAATAACCTAAACTAAGGAGCAATCAAGAATTCCTTAACTTAGATTTGTGAAGAAAACATTCAATATGCATAACAGTCAAGACAAAGTGCAGTTAAGCAATTTCTGAAATATCATTCCATGTTATAGCATTCAGATTTTTAGAGATACAAATAAGATTATGGAAAACTCAAAGAAAAATAACACTGAACGTGAGAAAATACTTATTTGAACTTCGCTTTGCACAAGAATCCAGTGAAATATCTGATCTTTATTCCTTGATCCAGCTAGCTGATCCAGTCATTGACACAATAGAATTTCAGACTTAAGAACAATAACTCTATAGAAATGCTTGGAATCCACCCTACATACTTCGAATTATGATTTATTTATACAAAAAATTATTTCAAAATATCTCAAATTGTTTCGAGATTAAATTTAGGAAATACAAATATATTCTTGCAAGAAGATAGAGATAGCTAATGAACTGCTTCATGTTGTCCCTTTTATTATGGTTGTGCTGGCCTTTATGGTTGAAGTGTAGCCCTTTATGCTGCCTTGCAGTTGTGGAGTGTTCACGCTGGAGTCTTCTTTACTTTCATCTTTCCATTGATACTCTTTAATCCTGATACTCTTTGACCCTGTTGTGTTGTTTTTACCTGTTTCACCTGGTTGCCTTCATTTTCACTGTGCAGTAACTGTCTACTGTAAATTTATCACAGTAAATTAGTTATATTCTCCCACCATTTTGCTTCTGGTAATTTTATCTTCATCATCCTTCTATAGATCTCATCAGCTTCAGTATACTTGGCAAAATTGGGCTTGGTGAGGAATAAATGTTTGACCTCATGTTCCAGAAAAAACAAGTTTTCAAATGTGTCATATAACACTTTGCCTATTGGCAATGCTTTTATGGATGAAGAGTTGGCTTGTTCCTTGGCCAACTTTCTGAGTCTATCACTATATTCCAACTGTGTCATGAGTTGGTCATTGATAACCATAGGACTAGGCAGACCTTTCTCTCTCAAAATCTGGAATTTATCCATGAACCTATCAATGGCTACTTGCATATTGTAGCATTTTTCTTCCTGTCACCATCCAATTTCATGCACAATACTTCATTTTTATGTGATCAACAATTTAACCCAACAACTTCAGAAATCATATTACAGTGCGAGAATATGTCAGAGACATCTTGATTCAGAGTCCAAACAGCTTCAAAAAGATTCAAATGATGGCCAGTCGTTCAAACCCCTGGAATCTCCCTTTGGGTTAGCATGGGAGCATATTTAGCTGCCTAGATGGTACCTAGGCGTTAGCATGTGTGTGTCAAGGGACATGATTTCCCAAATCTATGCATGTGTCTGGAGTGGAAAACCTAATTTTTGTACAACCTTCAGATATGAGACTTTGATGCATATCAATTATGCTAGATGCACATAAATCATACTTCAACAGCACAAAATGCAAATAGTAATATGAGTAATAATATTGAGAATAAATTCTCCCTCTGACTGGGAATCTATGTCATAAACCTGTCTCTACAAGAGCCAAGCAACAACAAATAAGTCATATCATGAACATATATCTATCATTTCTATCAGCATCATCACATCAATCTTTCATCAAAGGTTAGACTCAAAGAAGAAGATAGATACAACAACATATCACAGAGATTATGAACATAATAACACTTTCTATCAAGTCACTTCATCAAGTTAGGGAATTCATATTCACCATATGTTATCAAGATATGACCACATGTAGTAAAAGATCTAAAATATCAATCTCATATTTATACCTCTAACATCATGCTTATCACAAGAATTACCAGTAGTAGCATGTATAAGATTCAATGAGATATCCTTTTATATGAATCCATCATGACAAATATCAAGAGTATCATTTACTAGAGTTAGTGTGCTAGCCTTATTTATAGGATCAAGATGTCCAACGAATGGATGTTAGACAATCATCAAGTGTATCAATGTATCAACATTAGATAGCTTCATAGAATTCAAGAAGATAAAAATTTCAAACACTAGGTGCATAATTTCATCACATTAAACATGGATCCAAGTAATTTTCATATGCATGCATGAGTCATCAAAGAAGAAGGCATCATACTTTAGGGCTTACCGAGCCAAAAGCTGAAATACAACATACCATGCATACCTTGTGGTATTTAAATACCTATGCACCTTCTCATTAGACATAGGCAACTTAAAGCACTTTGTCTTCTTATAGTGCCTCTTAACCTTTTCTAACTCTATCCATCCTTCCTGCATTTCAAATGATCCTCAAGAAGGATCTATCTCATCATAGCTCATCATGGAGGTTAGAAGCATCCATTTACTCAAATACATATGAAGGAAGTATAAGAAATAAACATAATAATTAGATCCATGAGTCTAAACAAAAGTAAGAGGCAACATAAGTCAAGAAATTCTTATCTTCAATGAGAGATGATTTCCTCCCTCTTGAACCAATCTTCAAGAGCCATCAATGTCCATGGTACATGTACCAATGTTGCCTTCAGTTATCCAACCAGGCCTACTAGGGATTATATCATCTAGGGATTCATCAAATATTTTTCAAGCACTTGAGCATCTTCACATTGACCAGCTAGGTTCCATATGTGATATTGTTTCCATAAACGAGGGTTTTCTCTCCAACCCTTTCCTCATAGAATCCATCAAACCGTAATAGTTAAGTTTCCTAGGTTTTCTTCAAACCCTAGAATTCTTTGAGGTCTCCACCATCCTCTTATTGCTCCCATCAAATGTGTCATCATCAGGGTGATATCAATGGATTTTCTTCAGCCCGGCTCTGACACCTGCTAATTTCCATGGGGCTACATTGTTCTTTTCTTCGATAATTTTATTTCATCATTAGTACATTAAGTTCACCCCATATAATCATTACATTATTCATATATACATAATTATTGATTAGCATATGAAATTATATTGAAAGAACAACATCATCATCATCAATGCAACGGAACGTAAAGGAACAATAGAAGAAAAGCATGCACACACATAGAGACACCAAGATCGGTCCGAGACCAGCGAAAAACCCACTATGGGGAAAACAATTGAAAATAGTCTTCCTCTTAGATCGCCATCAAACAATTCAGAAAAACAGAGTAAAATGATTGATAAATTTATCTATGCAACAAAGAAACTATGCTATCCATGAAATAGATCTAATAATGCTTACAATTAGAACCTTGATTCTGAGGATTGTAGTGAGTTCTCACTAACTGTAATCAACTACTGGATATTATTGTCATTGTTTTGAACACTATTAAAATTGATTAGAATCTTCAGAATACTGAAATCTCATCTTTGAGTCCCAGACATAGGGAGGGGGAGTGGTGCAAGTGTCGATAGCAGTCCTAAATGCTATCTGCAGGACTGGAAGATTCTGTTTGGAACATATCTGAATTCTCCTCAGTGAACTGGATGAGGGCATCTAGGGTCAAACATACCCAAATTTGCCTCAAACCCTAGATGCTCTCATAAGGCTTCTATACGAGTGTCTATGTAAACCCATACGCTCTCAGGACCATATTGTGCATGCATCCGGAGACCAAATTGAGCAGCGAAAACCCTAGCCTCCCTGACGCTCCCATAACACTTTGTGCTAGCATCCAAGCCTCCCTAGACATTGTCAGGACCACTCTGTGCCAGCATCCAAGGACTAAAAGTCCCTTTTCTGTACCAGTGTCTAGGAATAAAAAAACCCTATATTAGTGTGGCTTCACCCCTTAGATTTCGAACCCTTGCGCGAACTTTCCCCTGGCAGACCTATGCGAACCAAGATAATAAGAGAACAGAAAATGGCTTGAATAATGTGTCCAAATGAGCTTGAGGCGTATTCTATTTATAGGATTTCATTAGGGTTGAGTCTGACCTATCCAATTTAACATGTGCTTAGGGTGACCTAACCCAATATACATGAGTGAATAAATAAATTAAAAAACCAACTTTTTCTTTGTCCAAATGAGGTGATCTTTAGGTCAATTTTGGTCCTCTCGAAAAGAGGAATCTAATGAAATCATCATCTTAGTCATCTGAGTTATCCAAGGTGGAATTTGATCGCAGTTGCCAAAACTAACAATCATTTTGTCCTTGACTAATTCTAAGTGGTCCTTGTCTCTACAAGTTTGACAAGCTCTGAAGAATCATCGCATTGAATTTTTCTTGTTTATCCTATGCCCTAGTAAGTATCTCTTGTGATTGAATGATTTATTCATTATCTTCTTTGCAACTTCTTATTTATTTGTTCAAACTTCTCAGAGTGTCTACTATGTGAGGAGAATATTCGTCACCATGCTACTCATATAATCTATGGGGAGAATCTCATGAGTTGTAGTCTACCATCTTGCTAGTCATCTTTATTCTTCTCTTCCTGTAAGGTATACTATGTTTTCTAACCCAAATGATAAAAAAACCAACGTATCTTATTTTAATTCAGGGGAGAATATCACATCTGCAAGATCAACCATATTAATGCAATACATGTATAATCATAATCATCATAGTATATAGAAATAATCTCAATCATCATTTAGTTACCACCCATGATTCCACAACTAAACACCAACTAGACACAATTCATGCATAGAAACATATGTACAACATGCACGCATACAAAATACATACAAACATTGACATGCATTCATGACAAACATATTACGGCAACAACACCATCGACTTCTGCATGACATCACATCAGCAACCATAACCACTATCATGCATACACAACAAAAACATACATTAGAAGCATAAGGACCCATATGCCAACCAACATGTACACATGACAACACATTCATAGAAGTATAATGAAAACCAAACATCACCCATGGATAATAGAACCATGCTCCGATATCACTCTACAACATCCTCCTCCCGCATTTACCCAAGCTAGCCCATCCACCGGGGTAAAAATGTGACAAGGAGTTACTATGATATGATTGAACTCCCCATTTACAATTAAGGAAGTTGAATCTACATGAAAAAACTAGTATGGCCTTCCTTAGAAGCTACAAAACCTTCAAGAGCCAACCAACCCCTTCAAGTGTCCAACCCTTGAGAGAAATTCCTTTTTCAATGACCTAGAGCCTCACTCACTCCCATGACAAGGCATGTATGTTACTGGGACCCTCCAATCACTCCCACAAAAAGGCATCCATGTGAATGTGTCCTTTTTCAATCAGCTCAGTGCCAGCAACCCCAGATTCTGTGCCACTTTTTCAGGGCCACGACTCAGGCCACTGCCCAAAACTTGATGTAACTTCCATAAATGATAAATAACATAGAAAGAAGGTTACAAGTGTAAAAACTTCAACAAGGAATTGATTTGACCCGTACTAGCCATTATAGGAATTTTGTCAAACATATCATAAACAGGTAATCTAGAGGTCATAACAACATATCTGAGCATAGGGATCTCATACTTATATGAGAATCGTCAAATATGACTGATATATACTCCCAATAGCTTCATTGTTATCTATTAGATCATTCATTCACTATTATTTGACATACTAACTAGAACATGATGAGATTCGAACATCATAACTATCATAAAACATGCTTATAACTAGCAAATAACTAGAGATATATTAATGAGGAAACAACCATTAAAGGCACATAATGGCAAGCACATCTACTCATAAAATACCAAATAAAAAGGAGCTCTTCTTAAGGTATGCAAATCTAACCAAGCCAGGGACTTCCACATACCACTTGACCATAGGTTTGGCTAAACCAAATCTCTCTTTCATCCAATCACTCCCATGCCATATTCTAAGCATGAATGCAGGATCTCATGAAACAAATCAAACAAAACCAAACCAGGGATTCCAGAGGCCAAATCACCTCAACCTTCAATCAATGATTCCGCCAAATGGTCGGACATCACTAACCATCACCATATCGGTCTCTACCCAAGTTGTTTAGGGCTCCAAAGTCTTTGTTCCAACCAAGGCTTATAGGACTAGTAACTCAAGCCATAGTTGTTGTCAGGCTCCAGAGTGTTTCTCCAGCCAGGGCCTCCAGGACTAGTAACTCAATCCACTAAACTCTCTAAATTATTTTTCCAACTAAGGCTTCTAGGACTAGTAACTAAACCCAATCTATTATAGGGCTTCTAGAGTGTTTTTCCAACCAAGGCTCCCAAAACTAGTAACTCAACCCATAGCCAAACGAACATGAGAACCAACTGAAAAAAGAAAAAGAAAAAAAAGGAAGAAATATAAAGCCCACAACACCATGGCTATCTAGGAAATAGAAAGGCTAGGAAAAACCATTGTCGATTTAGGAAATCCTGCATGCCAATGATAAACCATAACCAAGAAACCAGATTCATGTACTACGCATGCCAAAACTAGCTAGGAAATCATGCATACAATTCGGTACCTCCAAGAAAAACCCATTGTAGTTATTGACACTGCTATCCTCTTGCGCTTTCCTACTCTTCCATTTCCTCCTTAATCCAAGTCCCAAGTACTCCACACTCCTCCAAGAGTTCTCCTAGAAAAAATTGTGTCCAAGAGTATGAGAGAGAGAGAGAGAGTAGAAAGTTAGAGCTCCAAAAGTGAGATGACAAAAAGCTACAAACCGATCCTCATAATCTATTTTATTAATGAGACCTCTATTTTCTTCACTTTCCATTACTTTTCCTTCATTTTCCTCCTTGCATGAAACCTGTGACCTTTCACCTCTATTTTCTCTTATTTTCCATTATTTTGATAAACAAAATGCCAATAAATGACTCATGCCTTTCCAAATCCTTTGCCATTTCCTTTTCAAAATTTCCATAGCCATTAATTAATCACAAGTGATCCCCATCACTATGTTTTTTCCAAACATTTGGCTTGGAATACATGTCGCATGACCTTGGCTATTATTTTTCTTTTATTAACTTTATTACATGTTTTTTTTACTAGGGTTGTTATATGGAAGAGGCAACCCTCCAAGCTCAAGTGGAAGAGGCAACAATCAATATCCAAGTCAAGGTCTACGCCAAAATCAAGCACAAGGTTAGAGGTATGATAAATATCAAGTTCATTGTCATTAATGTAAGAAGTGTAACAACCCCGGGTTAAAAATCCAGGTAATAAAGTTAATAAAGGAAAAACAAGAAGAAGGTCATGGGACACTTATTCCAAGTTTAATGTTGGGTAAAACATCCTGGTGTGGGTGTTCATTTGGATTATTATGGCTAAGGAAATTGGTAACTTTGGAAAGGTAAGAGGCATTAATTGTCATTTTATTTATGAAAATAATGGAAAATAGGAGAAAAGGAAGGTGAAAGGTCACAGGTTGCATGGGAGGAGAAAAATGAATGGAAAATGATGGAAAATGAAGAAAATAGAGGCCTCATTAATAAAAAGGCTTTTCAGGATCAGTCCACAACCTTTTTGTCAATTGAGTTTTGGAGCTCTCTCTCTATTCTCTCTACTCTCTCATGCTCCCATACACTTAGAGTATTCTTGTAGCACTCTAGAATTGGAGGAAGGGAGGCAAAGGTAGGAAAAGAAATCAAATGGAATAAAATATCAAGAAATGAAGTGTAGGATCAAGAGGCTACAACATTATTACTTGAAGGTATCACATTGCATGTATGATTTCCTTGCTAGTTTTGGCATGCATGGTAAATGCAAGTGTGTATTCGGTTCTCTTGCTTTCATTGGCATGCATTTTTATAGGTGTGGCTGCGGTTTTCATCCTTGCCTTAGCATTTCTAGATAGCCATGGTGTGATGGGGTTATTTTACTTGGCTGAGATGAATTGCTAAATGGTTTCGAAACTGACTAGGGTGGTCTTAGGAAAAATCACAAGGCCTAGGAATCCCTTAATCGGTAATGATGGGATACACGGTAAAGCTTGGTTGTGAATACCCTTGTTGGGCCTAGGAATCCCTTGACCAGTAATGGTGGGATGCACAGTAAATCCTAGAGGGTGGAGATAGAAAAACTCCTCATTGGGCCTAGGAATCCCTTGACTGGTAATGGAGGGAGACATGGTAAATCCTAGAGGGTGGAGATGGAAAAATTTCTCATGGTTTAGGTGGAGAGATCCAGAGGCATCCATGCTTTTTTAGGGCCTAGTGATCCCTTAACCAATGTATGGAAAGATTGTTGTAAAGCCTACAGTGTATGTTTATTGTTTGGGCCAAGGAATACCTTGGCAAGATACATGACAAAGCCTTAGGAAGCCTTGATTGGTTCTATTGTGTGTGTCGCACATTCATGCTTGGAATATGGCATATGGGTTATTAGATAAAAGAAATATTTGTTTCAGCCCAATTTATGGTTGAGTGGTATGTGGAAGTCCCTGACCTGGTGGAATTTTGCATATGTTAATAAGAGCTCTTTTCCTCTTGTGTTCCTTGTGTAAATGAACTTGTTAATATGTGATTTTAATGGATGTTCTATCATTTTTATTATGTTGGCTATATGTTTGTTATAAGAATGGTTTATGATAGACTTTGGTTATGGTTCTTATCATATTTTGATTAGTAAATAAACTTTTCATGAATGTATGACATAATAGAGAATAATGCAGCTATTGTGAGAGGGAATCAAACCTTCTTGACAATTCTCATGATGTCTAGTTCACAACGGCTAATTCTGGGCCAGGATGCATCTCTGTTATTTAAACAATTGGGAAGATTGATTTTGTCACCTTTTTCTCGATGATGAACCACATTAGTTGGTTCGAAACGTCGACTAAAACTCAATGATGTGATTAGTCTAAAAGACAATCTCATTATAAGTATGAAGTCCCTATGCTCACATGTGTTTCTATGGCCTATAGATTACATGTTCATGATCAGTTTGACGAAATGTTTGTCATGGCTAGGCCTAGTCAGGTTAGGTCCTTGTTCAAGTTTTGCATTAGAGGCCTTGTCATCTTGTTATTTGTAACACCTTCTAGGGTAAATGTGCATATAAACAACATAATAGGAACATAAATATAATAAACATATCAACCATCAAAATCCATATATACATTAGTACATTTGCACATGAAAATCAAGGGAATGAACTTTTTCATTAATAAATTCCAACCGGGGATGGGACTACCACGTTCCACCCGACCATACGTTGGTTGAGCCAAGTCTCTCTTCACCCAACCACCCCTGTGCCATATTCCAATCATGAATGTGGGATCTTAGATAAAACATCAATTAAAACTCAACCCATCAAATTGTGGTTCCACCTCATGGTTAGACATCACCAAAAACCATCATAAGATTGGTCTCCATCCAAGCCTTCCAGGGCTTCTAGAGCATTTGTCCAACCAAGGCTTCCAAAACTAGTGACTCAACCCACAGCTTATACAGGGCTTCCAGAGTGTTTGTTCAACCAAGGCTTCGAGGACTAGTAACTCAAACCACAAAGGGCTTCTAGAGAGTTTCTCAAACCAAGGCTTCCATGACTAGTAACTCAACCCAAGCTGTTACAGGGCTTTCATAGCGTTTGTTCAACCAGGGCTTCCAGGACTAATAACTCAATCCAAGCTAAGGAAACATGAGAAGCAACCAAAACAAATCAATGAAAGTAAACCCATCATCACCATGGTTATCCAGGAAATGGAAAGGCTAGGCCATCCACTATCAATCCTGGCCATCCTCCATGCCAAAGACAGATCATAACCAAGAAACCACATGCATGCCAAAACTAGTGAAGAAATCATACATGCAACTTAGTACCTGTAAGAAATCTGATGTAGTTGCTGATGTTGATGCCCTCTGGTGCTTTCTTTCTCGTCCTTTGCCTTCTTGCTCCAAGAATCCAAGTATGCCACACCCTCCAAGAGTGCTCCAAGAAAATACTAAGTCTCCAAGAGTATGAGAGAGAGAGAGAATAATGAGAGAGCTCCAAAACTGAACTAACAAAAGTTTCACACTGAAGAGAAGAAGCTTCCTAACTGATCCTCAAAAGCCTTTTTATTAATGAGGCCTCTATTTTCTTCATTTTACAATATTTTCATTCAATTTCCTCCTCACATGCAATCTGTGACCTTTCACCTTCCTTTTCTCCTAATTTTCCATTATTTTCATAAATAAATGTGCCAAAATACGTTTTTGCCTCTTTAATGCCTTAGCAATTTCCTTAGCCAATTTCCTTAACCATAAAAAACCAAATGAACACCCACTAGGATATCCTGCCACCCATTCAGCTTGGAATACATGTTGCATCATCCGTGGTATTTATATATTTTTACATGCAATTTTCACAAGGGTTGTTACATTATTTATCATTTATTAGAGTTTCATCAAGTTCTAGGTAGAGGCGTGAATCCTGGCCCTGAAAATTGGCTCAAAATCTGGGGTCCCTGGCACAAAACTACCTGAAAAAGGCCACAGTCACATGGAAGGCTTGTCATGGGAGCAACTAGGCATCTAGTTCAGTCAATGTGCAAGTCCTCTCTATAGAGATTTCTACAAATCTAGCTTTGATACCATGTAGAAATTCCTTGTAGATTCAAAATGAAGATTGTGTTGGGAAAAATTCTAAAAGGGGGTGTGAATCAGTATTTTCAAATCAATAACTTTTTTTTGTTCATATTCATATTTCCATGCACGACTTTAGTGAAAGGAACATGCATGTGTATGCGTATGTTCTTAAGACAACTAGCTTACATCCAGTAAACTTTATGATTCAGTTAATTCATCATATGTTTGTCTTTAGCCAGTGCATCAGTGCTTTATTAAACATTAGATAAATAGTAACCATGTGCTGTAATAACAAAATAAACCATCACACATAAGCAACACACATGAACACCAAGTTTTAAGGTGGAAACACAATGCGGTAGAAAACCACCTGTTGTTGTCGTCTTTGTCTTCTTTTTGATATAAAGAAAAAATTATTTACAATCTTGTACTGGCACAGACTCATACCACTACACAGGAACCCACCTGGAGAAGGCTACAACCTTCACTTGTTATCCATATTCTACTGGAAGGGAGCTCCAACCCCCTGATCTAATCACCAACTACTACTCGCAGAACGCTCCAACTTTCTCACTGAAGGCTCCAACCCTCAACATCCTCCATGGACCATGTTTCATCAAATTTTCAAACTAGAACCACCTGCTTCAACACATCATAACTTTTTGGCCGCATTTCATTAAATTTTCATATTGGACCCATTATCAACACTTAATCTCAATATAAAAAAATCAAACTGTAACTCATCACTGCAATATTGTCATTTATCTCTAACGCAACTGAATCAATCAATCACTGAAACCCAATCATCAATCGCTGAAACTAAATCATCAATGTCTGACATCACTAAAACCCAAATCATTAATCTCTGAATCAACCGATCACTAAAACTTATGACATCAATCTTTGATACAACTGAATCAATCACTGAAAACCCAATCATCAATCTATAACTGAAACTCAATCATCAATTTATGAATCCATCAATCACTGAAACCTCTGACACAACTTAATCATCCAATCATCAATTTCTGATACAACTAAATCATTCACTCAAAAACCAATCAACCAACACTTAATAAAAAATTCAACTAGTATCTAGAATAGTTAGATCACTATAACAAGTGCAAAGAACTGATGTTAGGCCCCTATACTACTAGTGTAACCCCTTATAGTTATTAGTACAACCCACTTATTATATTGATGTACCTATGTAGTGCCCATATTGTTACTATGGTGCCCCATAGAAGCCCACTATTGTTATTATTGTGCCCTTACATTATTATTGTTATGTCGGCTCTGATTATTTTATGACCCCTTAGACTCCTATGTATAGAAAGGAGGTCTTTTCATTTGTATCACCCAAGAATTGTTCATTTATGTAATGTAAAGGAGGTTGCCCCCTCGAAGAGGCTGAATTCTAAGGCGTTGATCTATCTTTTCTATCTTTTCTTGAGCTGGTTTCATAACATTTGGTATCAGAGCTTTGGATTCTACGGTTTCGCTGCTCCAAACAAGTCATCGTGGCATTTTCGCTATAACTTGTTTTCTGCAACGTTTCAGAAGCTAAAAAAGAAAACCATTTGAGAAGACATCGCGTTGAATCTCGGGTCCAAATTTCAGAGCTTTTCGCACTATATTTGCAGAGATATGATCTGAGGAAGTTGGTCTTTTTGTAGACTCTTGAATTACATTCCAAACAGGTGGCCTCGGGAAAATCGTCATAACTTTCTCTCTGAGCATTGGATTGAAATTTTGTAAAAGGTACAGAAAGAGGAAGGACTGTAGTTTCTTGTGTATATTTTTCAGTGCCAAAGGTCGAAACAGTGACACGTGGCACTTCATATAAGTTCGCTCTTCTGGAAAGGTCTATAATCAGGTCATCTTGGGAGATTGTGCATAACTCTTTCTTCGAGAATCCAATTTGGATCAGACTGGTGGCATTGGAAAGAGGATGCAGAGAGCTACTACAGGTCACAATTTCAGAACTTAAAGATCCGAAAGTACAGAGTTATAGTCATTTCAAGATCGAGCTCCTAAAATCAAGAAAAAGCAAGATGAGGAAGTTTGATGGGAAGGATCCGGTAAATTGGATACTTCAGATGGAGTAATATTTTTGATCTACATGGTGTAGCACTGTTACAAAAGGTATGTATTGCATCTTCATATTTAGAACTGGATCAATTTTTATGGTATGAAGGGCTTTGTTCTCTTAAACAACTTGTTACGTGGTCAATTTTCACGGAGGAAATGGTAGCACATTATGAGGATACAAAGAGCAACACCCTCTTTAGAGCAACACCACAACAATTGGAAAGAGTAAAAGGGCTTTGTGACATAGTGGAAAGCAAAATTATGGAAACCAGGAAGCAAACCCCTCACAACTATAAAGATGGAAGTGCCACAACAATTGGAAGAAAAAAGAGAAAAAAGGCTTTGTTACAATTGTGATAGCAAATGCACTAAAGGTCATAAGTGTGCTGAGAAGAAATTATTTTACATAGAATATGAAGAGGAGGAAGAAAAGGATCAAGAAACATCAAAAGAAGAGGATATACGCCAGGACCCCACCCCAAAGAAAGAAGAAATGAATCAGACCATATATTGTAAAGCATTGGCAAGAATTACCACTCCTCAAACTCTCAAGATAGATGGACATATCAAGAAGAAAAAGGTGCAAGAAGTGAAAGATCACATCGAGAAAGAAGAAATGAATCCAACCATATCTTGTAATTCATTGGTCGAAATTACCACTCCTCAAACTATCAAGATAGAAGGACATATCAAGAAGAAAAATGTTCAAGAAGTGAAAGATCACATCGAGCATCAAGAAATGAATCCAACCATGTCTTGTAAAGGATTGGAAGAAATTTCCACTCCTCAAACTCTAGAGATAGAGGGACATATCAAGAAGAAAAGGGTTCAAGTAGTGAAAGATCACATCGAGCATCAACAACAAGTTCTCCAACTTTTAAAGGATAACGCCACTTTGGTGCAAAATCAAACGAAACAACAGTTAGATCAACATCATAGTGAATTTTTTTTTGATGTAAGTGATTGGGTATTTTTACTACTACATCTTAAGAAAACTATTTATGAGAAGGAAATGTTGGCAATACTACATGCACTTAAAAAATGGCGACCTTACCGAATGGGAAAACTCTTGAAGGATGAGGATGTGGAAGCATTGTGTTGTGCTATTTATATTATCCCACTAGATTGGATAAACGAAGCAAGGGATGAATGGAAGAAGGATGAAGAAGTATGGCCACTTATTCAAAAGTTGCAAAATATCCCAATTCAAACAATATTGCCAGAAATTGAAGAGGAAGGAAAAATCATATTGGAACCTGGAGCAGTCACAGAAACAAGAACCCGACAGTTACGAAATCGATCAATTTCAGAGTATCTCATCAAGTGGAAGAACTTACCTGCTGAAGATTCCACATGGGAGAACAACAATTTTATACAGAAGCATCAAGAACTACTCAAGCATTGAGGACAACGCTTTTTGAAGGAGAGGGGCATGTTAGGCCCCTATACTACTAGTGTAACCTCTTATTGTTATTATTACAATCCACTTATTATATTGATGTACCCATGTAGTGCCCATATTGTTACTATTGTGCCCCATAGAAGCCCACTATTGTTATTATTGTGCCCTTACATTATTATTGGTATGTCGGCTCTAATTATGTTATGACCCCTTAGACTCCTATATATAGAAAGGAGGTATTTTCATTTGTATCACCCAAGAATTGTTCATTTATGTAATGTAAAGGAGGTTGCCCCCTTGAAGAGGCTGAATTCTAAGGCGTTGATCTATATTTTCTATCTTTTCTTGAGCTGGTTTCATAACAACTGAACCCAAAACATTGCATCAAAAACCAGAACCAATTGCAACCTCATAAAATCATATGTCATAATGTATATGCTACTTCAATGAGGACAACCTACATGTATACGCTACTTTCTATAACTCAACCTGCGTATACCTCTAGAGATACTGAATAATAAAGCTTATGGACCAAAAATTGCACTAACCAAAGACATTTTAAAGATCTATTGTCATATTATAGAGTTCTAAACAGATAGCATCAAAAGATCACCCTTCTTACTCAATCTCCTTATACAATCAGTTTAACTTCATATCTAATGAAGACATCATTGACAAATTGTAGTAAAACAACAACACTGATCAGATAGATTAGTCATTTATGAACAACAATCCCTTCCTCTGCATATACTACTTGGAAATGTCGAATTCATGTGTATACGTTCCTTCACCAAGGAGAGCTTGTGTATAGATCTAAAAATAATGACTTACAACTTCAAAGCTTTTCAAGACTTTAGATATACCCAGATCATAGCATTTAAATGATAAAACATTCATTAGCACTCAGATCTGGCCTATTCATTATCAGATCATACAATGATAAGTCATTTTATGTCTCATGATATTGATCCAACATTGTATCCAATGGTGCACAATATGTTTCAGATCTATATCATAGCCATAGCTCTTACAACACAAAATATACTTCAGATAGAAGTGTTCATGAAAAACCATTTCACTTGCACATTTATCCCTTTGATCTTCTCCTCCTTATATACTTAGAGCCTTTGTCAATACCATGCACCAAAAAACACTTAGAACCTATGGTATTCTTAGATGGGATCAAGTAACCATTATTCCGCTCAATATTGTTGGCTAATAGCATGGTATTGACCCTTGGTATTTATTAACCTTAATTTTCCATCCCATATGCATTTTTCCCTCTGTGAAACTATGTGCATATGTATACATGCTTTTTATTATGTGTACTCGCTATATACATGACTTGGACTAGGCTAAATAGCGCATACATCCTAAACCATTATATTCCCTCAATTTCTTGATTCTGATCTAATTCCAGTAAACTCTCATGCATTTTATCATATCTATAAACACATCATGTTAAATTTTAATTTATCATTCTTTTGAATAGATTCCATTTCATCAAATAGGTTGTCATCAAGGACAATTCATCAGGTAGGTTGCTATCAAGGACAACATTAATGGTCTCCTTGTATCAAACTTTTGACCATCATTTTGTTCTTCTGTGCCATTACTCAGTTACCTCTGAATTGGCCTGTTACAATGTGAGATGCCATGATACATCACTTTATTGTTTCTGAACTGACCTTTGAATACATATGGTTATCATATATGTCGGTTGCTATAAAGGAAAACACATGTACCATAATTCCAACAATCTCCCCCTTTGGACTTGATGGCAACCATATTGGTGTTGATCTCTTCAAGTTGTAGAACTTGTTAGATATATCAAACAACACCAATATACTATCCTCCTTTTACATCAAGAGAAAAGGATAGACCAAGATATTCTCCCCCTTAGTACATGTTGAGATGCACTATAATGTCCATGCCCCCCCTAAGCAAATGGAGAGTCTGAAAAAATACTTTTCAAAAGAATAACATGACTCTATAACACAACTATGTGAGTATGACCTTCCTATCACCAATGAATCATACATACATCAATCACTCAACCAAGTGGGGATACATAAAATGGCTCAACCACTCAACCAAGTGGGATCACATATTTGACATGATCTCAAAAGTCCATAAATGACTGAATATGACAATTATTACATCTTAGGTATTTACATGACCTTTACATCAAATTCTATACATGACATTTACAACAAATACCAAAGACTTAAACAAGATCGTGAGAGTTACCAGCAACTATCATACATCATATATGACCCGCACCATAAGCATCTATTAGCAACATCAATAACAACAACTTGTATATTTCCATCATCAATTCGCAAGATAAGTCAATGTAACTTTAATATCATCAACCCGTGACTAAGTATGCCCCATATATATATATATATCAATTCATCCTCTTGACCTTATCAAGATCAACTTATTCCCTTTCCTTAGTAGAAAAATCCTTTTATCAAAAACATAACCTTCCATGAATCATTTGAGCATATTCCTTATTTCCAAGCAATGATAGAAAAACCATTCACATCATACCATATGTATATGAAAACACCATAGTCATCATCCATGACCATACCATCATCATCGTAACAAGAACTACATGATATTTCCATAACAACCCTCAATATATCAACCATGTATCTTCGCTAGGGATTTTTCCAACATCCCACATACGCTTAGCATCAACCATGATAATCAACATATGTGAGAATCAAGCCTGGTAAGAGGTCATCATCATTATGTGACTAAGTAAGTCATGTCTCCAAATACCCATGTCATCAAATAGATATGTCTTCACGAAACCTACAATAACACCATTCTCATGGCCAACCAACATTATTTACCAATTAAGTAATCATCCATGTATCCAACATAATATGTATCCATCATAGAGATAGAAATATGTGTCTAGCTTCTCATCTGATATTTCTCTTCCTTTTCCAAATACTGCTTCTTCATTATTTCTTCATATTTTCTTCCTTCCTCCACTTGTTTTCTTAATTTTAGAATCTCATTTTCTTGTTCTTCAAATTCTTGAAGTAGTTCATCATTATGCTTATTTGAATTTTCAAGATCTTCTTTTAGAGAGACAAGTTCTTTCTTTAAGTTCCTTGGTTTTTGTATCCTTTTCATTCACTTCATTTCTCAATGATGTCACTTCATCCTACAACTTTTGACATTGATCTTTCTTTTCCTTCTACTACTTCCTTATTTTGTTTCCTTCCTCCAACTAAGTTTTTAACCTAGTAACCTCTTCTTTGTAGGTACAATCCCTTTTCTCAAATAGATCTTGTTTATCTCTAATATTATCTATGAGCCTCTTAACTTTTGCCTCTATTATATTTCTTTCACTTTCACCCGTAAGAGCAGATTCAATTGTTTCACTATCACATTCATTATTGCATGAACAAAGAAATGTATCACCAGAGGACCAAAAATTAGTACCTGATAATTCTTTTGCTTGTTCATCTTCAATCTGATGTGATTCTGAATCTGAATAATTGCTTCCACCTAATAGCCAATTGTCTCTCTCATTATCACTATTCCTTTGAGATGTCTTCTTCTTTTGAGGTGCTTTCTTATTGTGCTTCTTTCCCATTGTTACAACGGATCTCCTTCAAGCGATCAAGCTTCTGCCAAGGGACCCGCTCAGATACCAATTGTTTGGAAAAATACTGAGAGGGGGGGTGAATCAGTGTTTTCAAATCAATAACTCTTTCTTTTCATATTCATATTTCCATGTGCGAATTTAGTGAAAGGAACACGTGTGTATGTGTCTGTTCTTAAGACAACTAGCGTACATCCAGTAAACTTTATGATTAGTTAATTCATCATATGTTTGTCTCCAACCAATGCATCAATACTTTATTAAACATTAGATAAATAGTAACCATGTGCTCTAATAACAAAATAAACCATCACACATAAGAAACATACATGAAAACCAAGATTTAAGTTGGAAACCCAATGCGGGAGAAAACCACCTATTGTTGTCATCTCTGTCATCTTTTTAATATAAAGAAATAGTTGTTTACAATCTTGTACTGACACATATTCATACTTGTATGCAGGCACCCACCTGGAGAAGGATACAACATTCACTCATTCTTCGGCTTCTACTGCAAGGGAGCTCCAACCCCCTGATATAATCACCAGCTACTACTAGAAAGAAGCTTTTACTTCCTCACTGAGGGCTCCAACCTTCAACACCCTCCATGGACCATGTTTCATCAAATTTTCTGACTGGATCCATCTACTTCAACACATCATAACTTTTATGCCACGTTTCATAAAATTTTCATACTAGAACCATTATCAACACTTAAGATCAATATAAAAAATCAAACTATAACTCATCATTGTGACACTGTCATTTATCTATGACACAACCAAATCAATCAATCACTAAAACCCAATCATCAATCACTAAAACTCAATCATCAATCTCTGACATAACTGAAACCCAAATATTAAACTCTTGGAATCAAACAATCATTGAAACTTCTGACATCGATATTTGACACAACTGAATCAATCACTGAAAACCTAATCATTAATCTATAACTGAAACCCAATCATCAATTTCCAAATCAACCACAACTGAATCAATCAATCACCGAAACCTCTGACACAATTGAATCACACAATCATAAATTTTCAATACAACTAAATCTTTCACTCAAAACCTAATTAATTGACACTTAATCAAAAAATTCAACTCATCAACTGGAATAGTAAGATAACTATAACTAGTGCACAGAACTAAAACCATAACACTGCATCAACAACCAGAACCAATTGCAACTTCATAAAATCATATATCAGAATGTAAGAGTTAATTCAGTGAGGACAACCTGCGTGTATACGCTACTTTCTGTAACTCAACCTACGTATACCTCTAAATATACTGAATCATAAAGCTTCTGGAACAAAAACTGCACTAACCAAAGACATTCTGAATATCTATTGTCATATTACAGAGTTCTAAATAGATAGTAGCAAAACATCACCCTTCTTACTCAATCAATAAGTCATCTAGACTCAATCTCTTAATACAATCAGTTTAACTTCATATCTAATGAAGACATCATTGAAAAGTAGTAGTAAAACAGTAGTGCTGATAAGGTAGATCAGTCACTTCTGAACAACAAGCCCTTCCTCTGCATACGCTACTTGGAAGTGGTGAATCTCTATGTATACATGCCTTCACCAAGGTGAACTTGTGTATAGATCTGCAAATAATGACTTATAACTTCACACCTTGACTTCATATATACCTAGATCATAGAATTTAAATGATAAAACATGCGTTATCACTCAGATCTAGCCTATCCATTATCATATCATACAATGATAAGTCATTTCAGGTCTCATGATCTTGATCGAACACTGTATCTAAGGGTGCATAAGATGTTTCATATCTATATCATAAGCATAGCCCTTACAACACAAAATATACTTCAGATGGAATTATTCATGAAAAAACCTTTCACTTGCACATTTAGCCCTTTGATCTTCTCCTCCTTATATACTTAGAGACTTTTTCAATACCATGCACCAAGACAACACTTAGAACCTATGGTATTCTTAGACGGGATCAAGTAATCGTTATTTCGCTCAATATTGTGGGTTAATACCATGGTATGGACCCTTGGTATTCTTTAACTTTAATTTTCCATCCCATACATGCTTTTCCTTCTGTGAAACTACATGCATACATATACACACCTTTTATTATATGTACCCACGTGTATACACGACTTGGACTAGGTTAAACAATGTATACGTCTTAAAACACTCTCTTTCCTCAATTTCTTGATTCTGATATGATTCCTATGAACTGTCATGCATTCTCTCATATCTATAAACACATCCTATTAACTTTTAATTTTATCATTATTTTGAACTAATTCCATTTCATCAAATAGGTTGTCATCAAGGAAAACTCATCAGGTAGGTTTCTATCAATGACAACACTAACAATCTCCCTGTATCAAACTTTTGACCATCATTCTATTCTTCTATGTCATTACTATGTTACCTCTGAATTGACTTGTTACAATGTGAGATGCCATCATACATCACTTTATCATTTCTAAAGTGACCTGTGAATACATCTAGTTATCATATATGTGGGTTTCCATCAAGGAAAAAACATCTACCATAATGCCAATAGATTGTAATATTCTAAAACAATTGACTTTAATCTACTCTAATCATCAGTGGAAACAATAAACAATCAATGTAATCAAGAAGCATATGAGAGAAATAATTCTGTCACACATAACACAATGATTTTCTAGGGAAAGCCACAACTAAAAACCCATGTTATCTATATATTGCATTAATTAGAAAATATGAGAAGATTACAATTCTTTTCTCAAGCATGACAAACCTCTGAACTATCTCCACCTATCTCAATTCTTCCCAGACAAGCTCAAGCCAATACTTAACCAAATTATGTCTTCCCCAAGTCACTATTTGCTTGCATTGCTCCCTTTGGAATTAGCCCCTATTTAATGGGGAAATTCCACAATTATGAATTACATACTACTCATGGGCCTTCCTCTAATTTCATGCACCATTCATTTAGTTTAGATGATTTTACAACTAATAGTGCAGTATTCGGGAACTCCAATCACAAATGGTTCTTTCTCTCATCTGACATGCATGAGTTAATTATGAGTGAATCTTCAGTTTACGGGTTAATCACTGCAGGCAGCACCCCACTACTACAGGTTACACCCCACTATTAGACCTACCATTAATTCCTCCATCATTTGGAACTATTTTAACTAACTTTAACTCAGTTAGACAATTAAATAATTACAACTCAAAATAAAATGAACTAGTACTCTTAATTGTAGGATACACTCTACATTACTCTAGTTAGACCCTCAACTCAAACTAATTGAGCCAAATAAGTCAAATTAACTTAGTTAACTATTACAAGTTGTCATGAGATTTGGAATTACAATTTATTTCCCAAATTAATTCAAAAAAAATTTAAATTAGATTTTTTTTCTTGATGTTATTTTTAACATTTCTTGTTGTTATTTTCAACATTCTTAAGGGTTGCACATTTGGAGTGGTTGGTTGGCTCTTGAAGGTTATGTAGCTCCTGAGGGAGGCCTTTAAGGTGTTGGTATATTGGTTCCCCTTGCTTAAGTGGATCTAGGAGGTCGAATCATATCATTGTAACTCTTCGTCACATGGTTACCTCGGTGGACAGGTTAGCTTGGGAAATGTGGGAGGAGAGTGTTACAGAGTGGTATGAGAGCATAGTTCACCCTTTGGATTGGATGCAAGGAATGGATTTTTCATGCATACATGCCATTTGGATATGTGTTCTTTATTATTTTGGTCTATGTTCTTGTTTTGTATGCACGATGGTGGTCACTGTTGCAGTTGTGTTGCCATGTGGAAGTTTATGGTGTTGTTGTTGGATGCGGTCGTCATGCGTGCATGTTGGTTATGCATTTTTTATGCATGTCATTGTTATGCATGCACTTCCATGGTTATGCTATAGTCATGCATGGTAACTGGACAATGGTTTAAATGATGTAGATGGTATATCCTACCCTGAACTATACTGAGGTATGCTGACTATGTTTGTATTTTGTTTTAGCTTACATGGTATACTTGCAAGAAGAAGATCGAACATGACTAGCAAGATGGTAAAATACAATTCATGAGACTCTCCCTAAAGATTAGATGAGCAACATGGTGATGGGCACTCTCCTGAGATAGTAGACACATTGAGAAGTTTAAATGAAAAAATAGGAAGTTTCAAAGTAGATAATGACAAAATCATTCAAGGATAGGAGAAGCAAGTAGAGGCTAATGAAATTATCCTTCATAGTTTTTAAGATTTGTAGAGACAAGGACCTCTTAGAACTAGTCATGGAGGGGAGGATAGGAATGGGACACATGGAAGTAGGTCTCATGGTGAGCATAGGTCAGATAGGGATGACACAGTCATAGATGGAAGGTTTTTGGATATGCTGGACAAGAGAGGTGATGGACACAGATTCTATTCTAGTTTCTCTTCTGACAGGTACCATATGCATCAGCATTATCATCCTTACACGAGGAATGTTAGGGGATATCTTTCAGATGAGTTGAAGAAAGAAAAACCACCTATCTTTGATGGGAATTTGAAGAAGCCAAAAGATGCGGAGGCATGGTTACTCGAAATGAAAAAGTTACTTGAGTTACATGATTACACAGAGAACTTGAAGGCTAGAATACCTATCTTCAGCCTCAAAGGGAAAGCAGACATCTGGTGGGAAGATGTAAAGTGTGTTAGATACATTTGGACAGAAAAGTTGAGTTTGCATGAATTCAAGAGAATTTTCAGGAAGACATATTTGTTAGAGAGGTACTATGATAGTAAACCTATGAATTCTATGAGCTAAATATGGGATCAAAGATGGATGAGGAGTATATGACCAAGTTCCTGGAGTTGTTGAGGTATGTACCATATCGTAAAGATGAGAAAGCCAAAGTTCAAGTATATGTCAGTGGATTACCATTAGAATGTAAAGATCGAATCGAGTACGATGAGCCTCAATCACTAGAAGAAGTCATTAGGAAGTTGAAGCATTGTTATGAGCAACAAAGCGTAAGATAGAATCTCAACAAGTTTGGGAAGGGAAAGACAATACTAGAGGTAAATTGAAGCCAAAGTGAACAAGGCCTCAAGATGTAGGTGAGAAAGAGAATGTTGTTCCTTACAAGAATTTTAATGTATTTAGACAGGGACATTGGTCGTAGCCTGGAGGGAAATGGAATAAAGGTAATGGTAAAGGATTTCTCACAGTATCAAGGTGGTAGGCCTCAAATTTAGAGTGCACAAGAAGCACAGATAGTTGGGGATATTGGGTAGAGCATTCCACAGATTTTTGCATCATTCGATAGCAGGTAGGTGGGTCACCAAGAATCTATTATTGAGATGGATGGTAAGATTTTTGATCAACTTCATTCTATTTTGATTGACACTAGATCTAATTGTAGTTATATAATATTGTTCTGGTGGATAAATGTGGTTTGAATAAATAAGTGCATGCAAAATCTTGGTTATTGAAGTTCGCTAAAAGTACAAAGAAAAGAGTTCATCATTGGGTAGGAGCTTGTGCATTTGAGTTGAATGGTATGCCTACATCATTGCATTTGAATGTGCTTCTGGTGGATTATTATGACAAGGCCATTGAGTGCTTGGATGATAATAGAGAACAAAGAATCTTGCGGGGGAAGAAGAAGGAAACATCAGTTAGAATGGTTACAACTATGAAGGTAAAATGTATTGGTAGGAAAGGGTGTGTATTATTTGTAGTGCATATTGCTAGTGATAAAGTTAAGGATGTTGAGGATGTGGAGGTATTGAGAAGGTATATGGTTTTACAACAATTTCAAGTTGTATTTCCCACAGATATTTTAGAGTTTCTGCCTCACAGGGAAGTGGAATTTTCCTTTGAGGTGGTACCAAGGGTAGTACCAACATTAAAGGCACCATATAGGATGATAAAACCAGAGTTAGTAGAGGTGAAGTTTCAATTGAAGGAAATGCTTGAAAATGGATAGATTAGGCCAAATGTATCACCTTGGGGCACACCAGTATTGTTTGTGAAGAAGAAGGATGGTACTCTCAGGTTATGCATTGATTATAGGTAGTTGAACAAGTTAGCCATCAAGAATAGGTATTTGTTGTCAAGGATTAACAACTTATTTGATCAAAAGGGAGCAGCAGTGTTCCCAAATATTGATCTAAGACCAAGATACCATCAGGCATGTATAAAATAAGAGGATATTTACAAGGCTGATTTCCGGATCAGGTATGGAAATTATGAGTTTTGTGTGCTTCCTTTTGGTATAACTAATGCTTCAACTACTTTTATCTGCTTGAAGAATAGTGTGTTGCATTCTTATCTAGAAAAGTTTGTTATTGTGTTCATTGAAGATATATTTATATATTCTAAGAATGAGGAAGAGAATGTTGAACACTTAGTAGTAGTATTGAGATTGTTAAGAGAGAATTAGTTGTATGCCAGGCTTAGAAAGTACAGTTTCTTTCAGATAAAGGTACATTACTTGCGACATGTTGTCTCCAAGGAAGGCATAGCAATGGATCCTAAAATGATAGGAGCTAAAATGGAATGGGGAGCTCCTATGAATGTGGATGAGATATGATCATTTATGTGGTTAGCAAGTTACTGTTGGAGGTTCATCAGGAATGTCTCATGCATTGCATATCCTATCACATCATTGCAGTGAAAAGGGAAGAAATTTGAATGGATGGAGGAATGTGCAACAATTTTTGAGCAGTTGAAGCGGTTATTGACAAATGCTCTAGTTATAAAGATTGTAGATCTAGATAAAGAGTTTGTAGTGTGTACAGATGCTTGCAAGAGAGGACTTGGTGGAGTCTTGATGCAAGAGGGACATGTGTTATGTTATGAATCAAGGAAACTAAATGAGCACGAGAAGAATTATGTTACAAATGATCTTGAGTTGAAAGCAATCATACATGCATTGAAGATGTGGAGACACTACATTCTTAGCAGGAGGTTTGTACTGATATGTGACCACAGTGGATTGAGATACTTGTTTTTCCAATCGAATCTAAATTCTAGGCATGCTAGGTAGTTGGCCATGATCAGTGAGTATCATTTTGAGATCAAGAACATTAAGGGAAAGGAAAATAGGGTTGAAAATGCTCTTAGCAGGTGGGTACATGTAAATCACATAGAAGCTATGAGTTTTTATGGGATAGATCTACAGGATTAGATCTTATAGGCAGGGCAATAGGATTACAGGTACATGGATCTTAGGTACAGGTTACATCAAGGTACAGGTGAACAAAATGTATATTATCATCTTACAATAGATGGTTTGATCATATTTAGGGACAGGCTCTATGTGCCAAACAATAGTGAGTTCATGAAGCTTATCTCGAAGGAATTTCATGATAAACTATATTCAGGTCACCTAGGATATTAGAAGACATTGAGAGTAGTTAAGAATTTCTATTATTGGCCAAATATGAAGAAGGATGTTGTAGAGTTTGTGGCAAGATGCTTGGATTGTCAAAGATAACAGGAGAGTGTAAGCATCCAACTTGATTACTACAGTCGACCCTGATTTTAGAGTTGAAATAGGAGGTCATTTCCATGGACTTTATTACTGGTTTGTCAAGGACGTCTAGACAACACGATTCCATCATGGTTATGGTGGAAAGTTTGACCAAGGTAACAAACTTCATTCCAGTTAAATCCACTTATTCAGTTAGTGACGTAGCACATGTATTCATCAGATATATAGTGAGGTTGCATGGTGTTCTGAATAAGATTGTGTCAGACAGAGATGCTAAGGTCACTTCCAGATTCTAGAGCGAGATGTTTCTAGGTTTGGGTACAGAGTTGGCCTTCAATACAACTTATCATATGTAGCAAGATGGAGAGACAAAGAGGGTCAACATGATTCTGGAGGATACATTGAGGATGTATGTCATGCACCAATAGAGGAGATGGGAGGAGTACCTTCCATCGGTTGAGTTCACTTACTATAATGGGTATCAAGACTCACTAAGGATGAGCCTATTTTAAGCACTTTACAAGTGAATTTGTAATACTCCCATCGGTTGGAGTGATGCAGTGAATAGGGTGTTGATAGGACTGGACATGATGGCCAAGATGGAACAAGAAATGCAGGATATCAACAAAAGTATAAAGGCGGCATAGGACAAGAAAAAAATTTATGCAGATCAACATAGGTTGTTTAAGGAGATTCAGGTTGGGAAACATGTGTACTTACGCATCAAGCCCAAGAAGAGATCCTTGAGGATTGGGTCATGTGAGAAGCTAGAACATCGGTATTGTGGGCCTTTCAAGATCCTTGAGAGGATTGGACCTGTGGCCTACAGAATTGCACTACCTTTGATAGTGAAAGTCTATGATGTTTTCCATTTTTAGTTCTTAAAAGATATGTAAAGGATGTTGATCATGTTATTGATTGGTCTATATTGCAGGTGGCTCCAGAAGGATAATTCTAGTTGGAAACTTAGTGAATTTTGTAGAAAAAGATGCTCATGCTCTGAAACTGAACAATAGAGTAGGTTAAAGTGCAGTGGAAGCACTTTCGGCCCAATGAACTTACATGGGAGATGTCTAATCAGATGCGGGCTACGTATCCTTCTCTATTTTCTGGTTGAGCTTATTTTTTTTGGTATATGTTTTGGCATGGTGTTTTGGTATATGTAAATATGTATATGGATATAAATATTTCCATGATGTGTTATAAATATAAAATAAGCGGTATGCTTGTCATGTTGTTATGTTTTTCATGTTGGTTTGCTTTTCAACATGTTTATCATTCTAAATATTGCATCGAGCTAAGTTATAAAGTTCCATGGGAAATATGTTTTTCCTTTCAGTGGTCTTGCTAGTTGTAGGTGTCAATGAACACCGAGGATGGTGTTCCCCTAAGGGGGAGGGGTTTGTAATAGTCTCGGTTTAAAAATCCATGTAATAAAGTTAATAAAGGAAAAATAAGATAAAGGTTATGAGAGACTTATGAGAGACTTATTCCAAGCTGAATGTTGGGAAAAACATCCTAGTGTGGGTGTTCATTTGGTTTATTATGGCTAAGGAAATTGAGAAAGGAAATGGAAAGGGATTTGGAAAGGCAAGAAGCATTAACTGGAATTTTATTTATGAAAATAATTGAAAATAGGAGAAAAGGAAGGTGAAAGGTCACAGGTTGCATGTGAGGAGAAAAAATAAGGAAAACTAATGGAAAATGAAGAAAATAGAGGTTTGATTAATAAAAAGGCTTATGAGGATCAACTCACAAGCTATTTGTCAGTTCAGTTTTGGACCTCTCTCTTTATTTTGTCTACTCTCTCATACTCTCATACACTTAGAGTATTCTTGGAGCACTCTAGCATTGGAGGAAGGGAGGCAAAGGAAGAACAAGAAAGGAAATGGAAGCAAAGAACAAGCAAGGAAGAGTGAGATCAAGCGGCTACAGTGGGATTGCTTTCACATATCGAGTTGCATGTATGTTTTCCTTGCTAGTTTTGGCATGCATTGTACATGCATGTGTGTATTTCGTTATCTTTCTATAATTGGCATGGGTTTTCTAGGTGCGACAGTGATTTTCATCCTTTCCTTGCCATTTCTAGATAGCCATGGTGTTATGGGGTTCTTTTACTTGGTTGAGCTTGATTGTTGGATGGTTTCAAAACTAAGTGGGGTGGTCTTAGTAAAAATCACAAGGCTTAGGAATCTCTTAACTAGTAATGGTGGGATACATGGTAAATATTGGTTGTGAATACCCTCATTGATACTAGGAACTCCTTGATTGATAATCATGGGATACACAGTAAATCCTAGAGGGTGGAGACGGAAAAATTCTTTGTTGGGCCTAGGAATCCCTTAACTGGTCATGGTAGGATACAAGGTAAATCCTAAAGGGTGGATACTGAAAAATTCCTCATGATTTACATGGAGATATTCAGAGGAATCCATGCTTGTTTAAGGCCTAGTGATCCCTTGACCAGTATATGGTGGGATTGTGGTAAAGCCTGTATTTTATATTTATTTTTTTGGCCTAGGAATCCCTTGGAAAGATACATGGTAAATCATGAGGAAGCCTTGATTGGTTTTGTTTTGAGTCCCACATTCATGCTTTGAATATGGAACAGGGGTGATTGGATGAAAGAAAGATTTGGTTCATCCTAATATATGGTCGGATGGTACATGGAAGTCCATGACCTAGTTGCATTTTTCATATGTTAATATGAGCTATTTTACTCTCGTGTTCCATGTGTAAATGTACATGTTAATATGTGGTTTTAATGTTTGTTCTATCATTGATATTTTGTTGGTTATAAGCATGGTTTATAATAGTATTTGGTGATGGCTCTCATCTGTCACACGGAATTGGTCAAGGGTGCGGACACGACTGACCTCCCTAGGAGTCTAAACTCTCTAGCGACAAAAAAGACAAAATGGAGTGATCTTTCTCTAAATATACCTTTTAAAACATGAAAACTACAAGTGTTTAGGCTTACCTTATTCCAAAACGCTGTTGTTGTAGTCCGTCCTTGCCGATCCGGATGAGCTCCTCCTTCAAGTCAATTCCTGCAACCACAAACAATCAAACAATTACCAAGCACTTGCATTTCATATAATAAAACATATATTCAACATGCAGACCAAGGAACACATGAAATAACTCATTAACACAAGCTATTGAGAAAAATAAACCAGTTTGTATTAATAACGAAACAAAGAAACTCTTACAACCTGGCCTTGGTGTTGTGCAAGTTCCTCCCAGGGTCCATCAAGGGTTTTCCTCTACTTTGACAAAGCTCACCCACTTCCAAGTAGAATCAAGCAAAGACAATCTCTCCTCACAAGGTTCTAAATGGGAGTCCTAATTCCTGCAGCATTTACCCAAAGAAAATGTATAGCTCCAACCTCTCCTCCTTCTGGCTCAATGCCTTTATTTATAGTGCTGTAAAGAGGTTATTCAGGTCCACTATCAATGGGATCATCCCCCTCTATGGGTGGGATAGCTCCCTTATTGATGGGATAAGCTCCCTCTTAATAGAGATACATGAACCAACTGTAGGCGCATCCATTTCATCAAACCGACCTCTAGAATGTTCTAGAAGTAACCACAAGTAACTTTTTCAAGATAAAACTTGCGCATTTTGCCTTTTACAGAAGGACGCACCTGTCCTTTAACATACAGAGCGTCCATGGACGCAGTTTTTGTGAACATGACCTGCGTCCCCGCAGGTAAGGCTAGAGAGAACCTGCGACCCCAGAGATAAACATAGTTTTTACAAGACTTTCTCTCTTCTTTGAGTTTGAGATGGATAACAAAGGCATAAAGACTTGCCTAAGAGGGTAGCATGACTGTTGATTTGAGCCATACTAACTGTAAGTAGTCAAGGTGACATTTTTTAGTGTAACAGATTGCCCCCTAAAGTGCGAAGCCTGGAATAGATTGGTGTTTTGTAATTCTAGGAAGGGTGAAGCGCTTTATCATTTCAAGGATTGACTTGTGGATGACCTGGTTGGAACCTGCAATTTTCAACACAAAATACATGTATAAGATTATATCATCACTGAGGTAGGCATTCCCATACTCAGATTCAAAACTTTAACTAATGGACTAACTATTCTGATACAGGAATGATCTTGCAGTACATCATTTTTATAGACTTTTGTAGACACAGTATGGACGCAGCCATCTGTTCATGATTAGTCTACATAGATAATGAATACAAAACTCCTCGCAGCCTGGATGGTAGAAACTAGATCCAGGGTCTTCACTTCTACTTCCCGAATTGGTACGATTCTAAGCATGTGATTAAATGATTTGATGTCGAACATGTTAGAAACCACTTGATTACCAGTCGATGATGTGAACTGTTAACAAGCGTGAGAGAGACCACCAGTAATGTCAATGGTTCTCAAAGTACCAAGCACAACCCGTGAAATGTGAATAGATGTTCTGATGTCGAACACTTCACGGAATCCTTTGATCGAAAGTCAATGATGTAAACTGTCGTCAAAGGCGAGAAACCTGCCATTGATGCATGCAGACTTCAAGGTACTGTCGATTCCTAAGTCATCTTTCTAGATAATGTGTCGATGTCGATAGAAAGCGACTCGTTGCAGGCAAGCCTGCAACACGAAATCATTGTTCAAGTTGAAGAAATGTTGCTGTAAGGACTGACTCAGGGATGGTCAAATGGATGATAAGTATTTTGCAGATGAAAGTTTTGCTTGCAGACCTCTTGAACACATAATGACACAACAGATGGTTTGGTGACGAATAACTCAAAGTTAATCCCTGAACCCGGTTAAAGATTTTCAAAGTGATTTGGTCAACTGTGAGGTAAAAGATTTCCCAACCCAGGTGAAATGCAAAGTGTCGTGTTCAAGAGTGGTGATAAAGTTTCTTTTGAGATAAAGGTAACAAATAGGCTCATTCTTCTCTCTTTTCCCCCACCATTTCTGGCAAGTACCTCTTTATTTTTAACAAGCTTGAGGAGGATAACATATGCTTGATTATAAGCTCATCCTTCGGACGAGTCCAACCTAGTTTAAATTCGAACCCTAGGAAGGAGTGGTTCGTTCCTGTTTGTAATTGAACAGGTCCTTTACTGTAAAAGTTTAACGAGCCCAGTATAGGAGAAACTCGGTGTTTTTCAATTTTAGAGAGTCTGAAAAACTTAAGAAGACTCCAAGTTGTTGAACTTTTTCGTAGATTTGTGTCCCTCAAGCCCGAAAAAGTATAAAATAATACCTGGGGGAACCGCTTGATCTTGCGACCAAGGAGTACTTTCATAATAGTGTCGTTGACCTGAAAAGTAAAAAGCGATCAAGGACACGTCGTTTTATTTCCTTATCGAGTTTGAAACGACAAAAACCCGGCAATCTTTTCCTGATTTTACGGTCAGAAAAGAGCTAAAAGGGGACCGTCTTTTAATTCCGTTTTAATGAGTGTAAAAGAAACGCTCGGCGATCTTTTCATGTTTTAGGAGTCAGAAAAGGGCTTAAAAGATGACTCTGAGGTTTCACTTTTTCGTAAGTTTTAACGAGTTCGAAAAAGGGATAAAAATGTACTCATGGTTTTCACTTTTTCGTAAGTTTTAACGAGTTCGAAAAAATGATAAAAATGTACTCATATGGCGCACTTTCAATTTAATTTACGAGTAGGAAAAGACGGAAAGATCTCGGCATTTTCATTTGTTTTACGAGAATGAAAGATAGCAAAATAATCTCGGTATTTTCATGAGTTTAACGAGTCTTGAAAATAACTGAAATTGACTCGAGATAGGTTTCATTTTTACAAAAGCTTGAAACAGAGAAAAACTATGCTTCAAAGTAGTTTCATTTTTACACAAGCTTGAAACAGAGAAAAAACTGTGCTTGATGCCCCCTAAGCATAACTGCTAGAGCGCATGCCCCCCAGCTTCATTTCATTCAACCAGTTGGATGAAATGAGGTTTGAGTTACGAGATCATTTGTAAGACTCGACCTAAAATTACGTAAAAAACTAAAATAACTAACCTAAATACACAACTTAACATCTATGAGATCTAGTCAAACTCTCAACTCAAGTAGAGGAGGATTTGTTTCATTTTTTAAACGAGCTTGACACAGGAAAAGAACTATGCTCGAATTCGGTTTCATGTTTACACAAGCTTGAAACGAAAAACTATGCTTGTTATAAGTTCACATGCCCCCAGCATAATGACACAAAGAAAAGGTACATGCCCCCCAAGCTTCATTGCATTCAATCAGGTGGATGGAATGAAGCTTTACTTTCAAGATCTTGAAAAGACTCGTGGGAGTTGTTTCATTTTTTAGTGAGCTTGACACAAGACGAGGAACTATGCTCATAACTACTTTCTACAATCTACCTAACAAAAAACTATACTCTAAAAACCTTGATTCATTTTTTTAACGAGCTTGACACAAGACAAGGAACTATGCTCATGACTACTCGCTACAATCTACCTACTTAACCTACCCGTGTTTCATTTTTTAACGAGCTTGACACAAGACAAGGAACTATGCTCAAAAAGTTCGCATGCCCCCAGCATAATGATACAAAGCGAGGTACATGCCTCCCAGGCTTCATTGCATTCAATCGGCTGGATGAAATGAAGGTTTACTTTCAATATTTAACTTGAAAAGGGAGTTGTTTCATTTTTAAAGAGGTTGACACAAGAAAAGAACTATCCTCATACCTGATTCATTTTTTAACGAGGTTGACTCAGTAACAGGAACTATCCTCAAACCTGATTCATTTTTTAATGAGGTTGACTCAGTAACAGGAACTGTCCTCAAACCCTACTTTCTACAATCTACCTACATATCCTAAAATCTAGCTGATTCATTTTTTAATGAGGTTGACTCAGTAAAAGAATTGTCCTCATGCTAGCCTATTTCATTTTTTAACGAGGTTGATACAGGAAAAAACTATCCTCGTAACATTGATCATGGCTTCCAACTGGAGGAAAGACATGTCAATGGACACACCTTGATCATGGCTTCCAAGAGGTCTTCATCCGAAGGAAGAATACTTCTTGGGAAGGAACACATGTCAAGGGACTCAAAAGGGATAAGAACATCGTGTTCAAGTAATCCCATAGAGTTTTCCATGTCAATTACCGGAGCTAAATCAAAGGAAGATGAGCAAACAGTGAGAGGCTCACTTACATCGGTAACTGAAATCATGGGACCGGTTGCCACATAATTAACCCGTGGCAGGGTAGATACCACTTTAGAATCAAGAACATTTAGGGGTGTCATATTATTGGTAGTTGAAAAAAGACTAGGGAACGAAAGCTGGTCTACAGTCACAATACTGCCATTGTGAGGGAAAGACATCACGCGAAAGAGTGTCGATACGACAGCTTTCATTGCATAAACATAGTCTCGCCCAAGGAGTAAATTGAAATCCAAGGGACCTCGAACTACCATAAGATCAACACAAACAGTTTTACCTTCCAAGGTAATAGAAAACTTAGGAAGGATCCCTAAAGGTTCACTAATTGTTCTGTTAAAAGCTTTCAGATTCTGCGTAATAGGCGCAAGCTGAGGGGAACCCAAAGCTTTCCAAACAGCTGAGGATAAAATACTAACAGAAGCACCTTCATCTACCTGAGTACGATGTATGTCCCTACCACCAACCTTGACAATGATTTGGAAAGGGATGGAGGAAGGAAGACGAGGTTCTGTCAGTCTATTCCAATCAAAGGAAAAGACCTCAGTGCTTGGAGGGGGTTCTGTAGAAACAGGTGAAATGCCCCTCGGCATAGAAGAGTCTGATGTAACAAGAAGAACCTGAGCGGTATGAAGTTCACTCTCCAAAGGGAAAGTGTGATCGACCGAATGTGAAATTGAATCGACCACTTGATCAACTAACGGATCATCAACCTGAGTGACATGAGTTTCACCCTCCAATGGAAGAGTGTGATCGACTGTACTTGAATTTAAATCAATCACTCCGTCAGTTGACGGTAGGTTGGGAGAAAGTTTACGGTAACCAGCTGGAAATTCTTGCTGTGGAACAGGAAGGTTTTCCAACAATGTTGAGGCTTCATCCATGTGAGGGCAAATGTGAGTTTGATGACTCCCTTTGCATAACTTACAAGGAAACCTAACTTTACCCTTTTTCCCAGGAACCTGACTATCACTGGTTGATGGATCAATTGAAAGTTGATGAGATTTTTCTGACCATACTTCCAAGACCTTTGGAATACCAGGACAATTGACAAGGAAGTGGTCACCCTTACAAAGCCTGCAAGGGTATTTGGGTTTACGATGCATGTCGGAATTTTCCTCAACACAACTAACACTTACAGCCATGGTTGGTTGGTTGACTTCTTTCTTATCTTGCTTCTTCTTCTTCTTCTTCTTCTTCCCTTTCTTCTTCTTCTTAGCCTCCTGGTTACTAACATCAAGGCTTTTACCAGGCGAAGAGGAAGAAATGGAGGAAGAAAAATTAGGCGAAGAAGGTAAAGGGTCAACAGAAGGTTGGTGATGTTGAGATGGTGAACTCTGTTGAGGTGAAGCATCCGGTTGAGATGGAACAATTGGAGTATTTTGGGCCAACGAAGTTGAAAATAACCATATCGGTAAACCTATTGTAAATCCAGGTAATGACAAAGTAGCCATATAAGGAGGACCAACATTTCCGAAGTAAGGAAAAGTACTAGGATTCTCATTAGGAGGGGTTCCTAGGTTGATAAATTCCGGAACATTTGCCATTATATTCAACTTCAGTGAATTTTATTAACAATTTAAAACTAAAATTAACAATTAACAATTCACACCTAACAATTAAAATTCACAATTCACACCTATGGTCTCTAAAAGTAAAAACAAACAAATTAACACGCGCTATCAAATCTAGGAGTCAAACCACACACAAACAGTAAGCTCTCCGGACCGAAAACACTAGTTGGTGATGAAGCCCAACCTCGCAGAATCCAGTACAGAAATAGTGGGTGGAACAGTTACCCCGACAACCTGCTTAATGAATAGACTGGACCAAGTTCCTCCACTTTAACCGTCTCGAGTGAAGTGAACCCCCCAGAAAATCCAAGTGAGTATAGCCGACGTCTGCTCCAGGTACAGTGGGACCTTCCCTCCACCGTCACCTTGGGTAGAATCCTAAAGATTATGGTCACTAAGGTTACCAACGGCAACAAGTACACCTGGGGGAATAGTCTAAACTCCGACAGCACGCAAGGGCAGAGTAGCAAGCTCAATCCCCTTACCGGCTCCTTGACAGTAATCCAAGGTTTACCGATAAGTGACCCCTGGCTCCTCGACAATGGTTAATCCGAGGTTTACCGTTTGTAATACGTACTGTCTGGCGTCGTTCCCAACGAGGGGGGAATGATCCCCTCACTGGTTCGGACACGAGCTCGTGCTTCTCCTTTAAGAGGAGCTTTCCCAGAGTGTAAATGTAACAATTGGATTTGATTCTATCACAAGATCAGCTACTTGTTTGGTTTTACTGTCTTGGAGAGTTAAGTACTCACCTACTCCAAGACACTAGCCTAAGCTATGTTGGTGCTTCAGAGCCCTAGAAATGTAAAAATTACTAGATGAATTTTAGTTAAGCGCTGTGTTATTAAGGCTGTTATTACTCAAATGGGTAAATGGAGATGAAACCAATGGTGTTATGACCCGACTCAACTGAATGCAATCGAATATGATAATGTAATCTTTTCAATTCGATGAATCCTAACTAGAGTAAGGAGAGAGTTTCCATTCACTTCCAACAATGCAAAAAATTGATCACTAAGAGAAAATATAACAAATTCTCTAATACACTAATTTTATGATGAAAAACTAATGCAAATCAATTCCAAACCATTTTTTTTTATTTTTGTGTAAATTTAAACCAAAGAAAGCTGATCTAAATCTACGATTGATTTTTCAGAATGTAAACTATGCAATTGTAATCTAAGCACAATTCACTTGAAAAGTATGCAAATGTAATCTATGCACATTTTTCATTCATATTCTGAAAGTGAGAATTCTAATTATGCAAATGGGATCTATGCAAGAGAATTCTCAAACACAAGACGATTCTAATGTAATCTAAGAATCAATCAAGTGCAAGTCGAGAAAATTGGGTGAGAGTTCCAAAGATCATAAAATAAAAACACTCAAAGGCGATTAACACTCATACACAATTTAGCCCCCCCCGGCGAATGAGGGGAATTTTTTTTTGCAAAAACAGAAGCAAAAAGATGCAAAATTGTGAAAGGACTGAGACAAACCGCCAAGTAATGACCAAAGGAAATCAAATTAAGAATTTCTCAAAAAAGAGACTCAAAACACCCAATTGATGAAAGCTTAAAGTAGAAATGCCAAGGAAACAAGCCTAGGTGAAGATTTATGGCAGGTAACGAGTGGATCTGAGCAGTAAAAACTAAGAAAAACAAAATCTAAGAGCAAAAATGCAAAAAATGGAATTTTCTCAAATTTTAGCAGGGGACGCAGGCAACCCGTTTGCACAGGTGCGGGCCCGCACTGTGCACACAGCAAAAGTGCGTCCAGGGACGCACTGTGCAGCACTCAGAGGGTGCGTCCTACTGGAAAACTCAAGAAAATCAAAAATAAAACTAATCCTAAGCTAACCCACCCAGAGACAAGATCACAGAGCCAAAACCAGAAAAATAAACCAATTTTCTCAAAGCAAAGTTCAAACAAAAGAAAAGACTCTTCTCATTAATGGTTGAATCCCCAGTGGAGTCGCCAATTTGTCACACGGAATTGGTCAAGGGTGCGGACACGACTGACCTCCCTAGGAGTCTAAACTCTCTAGCGACAAAAAAGACAAAATGGAGTGATCTTTCTCTAAATATACCTTTTAAAACATGAAAACTACAAGTGTTTAGGCTTACCTTATTCCAAAACGCTGTTGTTGTAGTCCATCCTTGCCGATCCGGATGAGCTCCTCCTTCAAGTCAATTCCTGCAACCACAAACAATCAAACAATTACCAAGCACTTGCATTTCATATAATAAAACATATATTCAACATGCAGACCAAGGAACACATGAAATAACTCATTAACACAAGCTATTGAGAAAAATAAACCAGTTTGTATTAATAACGAAACAAAGAAACTCTTACAACCTGGCCTTGGTGTTGTGCAAGTTCCTCCCAGGGTCCATCAAGGGTTTTCCTCTACTTTGACAAAGCTCACCCACTTCCAAGTAGAATCAAGCAAAGACAATCTCTCCTCACAAGGTTCTAAATGGGAGTCCTAATTCCTGCAGCATTTACCCAAAGAAAATGTATAGCTCCAACCTCTCCTCCTTCTGGCTCAATGCCTTTATTTATAGTGCTGTAAAGAGGTTATTCAGGTCCACTATCAATGGGATCATCCCCCTCTATGGGTGGGATAGCTCCCTTATTGATGGGATAAGCTCCCTCTTAATAGAGATACATGAACCAACTGGAGGCGCATCCATTTCATCAAACCGACCTCTAGAATGTTCTAGAAGTAACCACAAGTAACTTTTTCAAGATAAAACTTGCGCATTTTGCCTTTTACAGAAGGACGCACCTATCCTTTAACATACAGAGCGTCCATGGACGCAGTTTTTGTGAACATGACCTGCGTCCCCGCAGGTAAGGCTAGAGAGAACCTGCGACCCCAGAGATAAACATAGTTTTTACAAGACTTTCTCTCTTCTTTGAGTTTGAGATGGATAACAAAGGCATAAAGACTTGCCTAAGAGGGTAGCATGACTGTTGATTTGAGCCATACTAACTGTAAGTAGTCAAGGTGACATTTTTTAGTGTAACATCATCGTGTTTTGATTAGTAAATGAATTGTTAATGAATGTATCACCTAATAGATGATAATGCAACTATTGTGACAGGGCATCATACCTTCTCGACAATTCTTAGATATGTATGAAGTCCATATGCTCATGTGCGTCTATATGACTTGTACATTACATGTTCACGATGTGTTAGGCGAAATTTTTGTCATGGCTAGGCCTTGTCAGGTCAGGTCCTTGTTCAAGTTTTGCATTACAGGCCTTGTCATCTTCTTATTTATCATTTATGAGAGTTTCCTCAAGTTTTGGGAAAAGGCCTGAGTCTTTCCCATGAAAAAGTGGCTTAGAATCCAGGGTCATTGGCATAAAACTTCCTGGAAAAGGCCACAATCGCATGGATACCTTGTTGTGGGAGTGACTAGAGGGTATCAGTCACATGGAAGGCTTGTAATGGGAGTGAATGGGGGTCTAGTTCATTCAAGAAGAAAGTTCTTTTAGGTGTTGGACATTTGGAGGAGTTGGTTGGCTCCTGAAGGTTCTATAGCTCCTAAGGGAGGTCTTTAAAGTGTTGGTTTAGTGCTTCCACTTCCTTAAGGTGATCTAGGAGGTTGAATCATATCATAGTAGCTTTCTGTCACATGTTTACCTTGACGGACCTGTTAGCTTAGGTAAATGTGGGAGGAGGGTGTTACAAGAAGTATGGCTATTATGCAAATGAATGTAGGAAGAAGAAACGTGATCTCAGTAACAAACCAAATTAAATTTTCACAAACAAAATTTAGATCCAAAACAACATGTTTTTAGCTTAAAATGTAGCACAAGAGGAGCAAAAAGATGTATGATTTTTAGATTTAGGGTGTAGCAACCACATGATAGCGAACATATAAATGTTTTCCAATCTAGATAAAAGTGTAAAATTTGAAGTGACATTAGGGACTGATAACAAAGTCTTTGTTATGGGGAAAGGAAGAGTCAACATTTTAACAAACAAGGGGGAGAAGAAATATATTTCAGATGTATATTTTGTCCCTGGTTTGAAACACAACTTGATAAGCATTGGACAACTCATGCAAAAGGGCTACAAAGTCTTTTTCAAAAATGGTGAATGCACAATCTTGGATAAATTTCCAAGAAAACAACTGATTAAGAAAGTGCAAATGACAAGAAACAATATGTTTCCCCTCAAGATAAAGCCATATTTGGAAGAAGGTGCATAAGAAAAACTGTCAATGAATTCATAAGATGAAAGAAAGGAAACTTTTGTTACACAAGTAGTTGCTTCTGCATAAATAAATTTTCAAGCAGAGGTGAAAGATGAAAACTGGTTGTGGCATTTAAGATTTGGTCATCTTAATTTTGGAGGTCTAAATTTTTTGCATAGGAAAGGTATGGTGAAGGGATTTCCACTCATAGAAAAACCAGACAACTTATGTGAAGGATGCATCTTAAGAAAACAACATATAGAATCATTTCCAATAGGAAATTCAGTAAGGGCCAAGGAACCCTTGGATATTTTCCATTCAAATTTATGTGGAACAATGCAGACACTATCAATTTGTGGTAGCTTTTATTTCTTGACATTCATATATTATTATACAAGGAAGAAATAGGTATACTTCTTAAAACACAAAATTGAAGTTTTTGAGCGCTTCTGTCAATACAAAGCACTTGTTGAGAAACAAAGTTTACACTATATCAAAGTTTTGAGGACTGAAAGAGGTGGAGAATACATCCCAAATGACTTCCTTTATTTTTGTAGGGAACATGGAATTCACAAGAAATTTACAACAAGGTATACACCTTAGCAAAATGGTATTGCGGAAAGGAAAAATAGAACCATTATAGAAAGGGAAAGAAGTATGTTGAAGGAAAACCATTTTCCAAATGATTATTGGGTTGAAACTGTTGCTTGGGAAACATATATTATAAATAGGTGTCCAATTAAAAGTGTTAAGAATAAGATTCCTGAAGAAGAATGGAGTGGAAGAAATCATAGTGTCACTCATATGAGAGTTTTTGGATGTGTGGCTTATGCACATGTCCCTGATGAGTTAAGGAAGAAGTTGGACAAAAAGGGGGAGAAATGCATATTTTTTGGATAAAATGATGAATCCAAGGCTTACAAGCTCTATAATTCATTAACCAAGAAGGTCATAATCAATAGAGATGTGTAGTTCATAGAAGAGGAGGCATGGGATGGAAGTTTGGAGAAGACAATCAATGTAACAGCAAGCATGCCACAAGAAGAGAGAGAAGAATTGGCAACAAAAAGTAATTCCCCATTGGTGACTCCTCCTACACCTATTCAAGCTCAACAAAGAAGTCAACAAGTGGCACCATTAGTAAGTAATAGGACAATGCACAATCAATAAAATACTACACAAAGTAAATTGCAAAGACACAATGTCATCTTCTCCAACCATAGCATCAAGTGACATGTCAATTCCATCTTCTGCAAGCATGAGAAGAAACAAATTCAGAAATTTAAGTGGAATCTATGAGAAAAATGAAGATGAACGTAGCGAAGATCTAAATTCTTTACATGGTATGTTTTGTCATGTAGATGATCCAATTCATTTTGAATATGTTGTTACAAAAGAAAAATGGGTTGCAACAATGAATGAATAAATGGAAGAAATAAAAAGGAATGACACATGGGAGTTAGTGGATCTTCCGAAAGGAAAAGAAGTCATAGGTGTCAAGTGGGTCTATAAGACCAAAAACAATGCTAAAGGAAGGATATAAAGGCATAAATAAAGGTTGGTTGTCAAAGGATACAAGCAGCAACACAAAAGAGATTATGTAGAGACTTTTGCACCAATTGCAAGTATGGGGACATTGCACATAGTGATGTCAATAGTTTCACAACATGGAAGTTTTACCAAATGGATGTGAAGTCGACATTCTTAAATGGAGTGTTGAAGGAGGAAGTATATGTGTAGGAAACACTAGGTTATGAAGTGCAAGGCCAAGGAAAAGTGTATATGTTGAAGAAAGATCTTTATGGGTTGAAGAAAACACCGCATGCATGGTATAATAGGATAAATGCATACTTCTTAGATAATGGATTTGACAAATGTGATGGTGAGCCTACACTTTACATCAAAGAGAGTAACGGTAAGCTTATTATTGTTGTTTTATATGTAGATGATTTGATTTTCACTGGAAATAATGACCTCCTCATTGTTGATTTCAAAGAAGTCATGAAAATTGATTTTGAGATGAGAAATTTGGGGTTGTTAAGGTTTTATTTGGGCATAGAAGTGAAGGAAACAAAAAAAGGAATCTTTATTTCTCAAGCAAGGTATGCTCCAGACATTTTGAAAAGGTTTAATATGTAGGACAGGAAGCCTACACCAACTCCAACTATTATGGGGTTGAAGTTAAGTAAAGCACACTATAACAACAAGGAAGGTTGTAACAACAAGGGACACTGTAACAATAGTGTCAATCGGACATTATAAAAAAGTATGGCTAGTAACTTGATGTATTTAAAAACAACTAGGCTTGATATAATGTAGTCAATGAGCTTGTTGTCAAGATTCATTGAGACGCCAAAGGAGACACATTGACAAGCAACCAAAAGAATTAATGTATGTCAAAGGAACAAAGAAATATGGTATTTTGTACACCGCAACAAGTGACTTCAAGTTGTTTGGTTACACTGGTAGTGACTGGGTAGGAAGTATTGATGATAAAAAGAGCACGTCAGGTTATGTATTTCACATGGGTTTGGGAGTCATTTCGTAGCCTTCCAAGAAGCAACCCGATCTAGGTGGATATTGGTGGCCACCTGGCAAGTCCACCTGGACCCCCACCATTGTTTCTCTTAGCATTTTCAGTTTCCTTAATTGTAGCACAACTTACTATTTTTAGCAGCTTTTCGGGTCCTAAACTTCCGGAGCCATTTTAAGGCCCTAAACGACGTTTTTTGGGAACTTTGGGGGCAACATGGGTCCATGGACCAATGTTTCTCTTCCCAAAGTGGTAGTGCTCGGATAGATCTTTCTAACGAGCTATTGTACGCGTCAAACGGAGATCGTATGACAAAGTTACGACCCCAGGAAGTTGATGTACCAATTTACCCAAACGGGGCCCATAGTTTGCCATTTCATCTTCTAGGGTTAGGTTTTGGAATGTTAAGGGTTTTCCATTGTTTCTCAACAATAAATAGGCCTTTGAGACTCATTGTAAGATAGTTCAGAGGCATGTAACCACCACATCTCTTCTCAGAGATAAGCTACCATCACCCTAGCTGGTTTATTTCCATTACTATTTGTAAGCATATTTCAGTATTTTACATTAATGAAATGAAGTATTATTTCCGCTGCATATCTGTGTTTATGGTTATCTCTGTAATTTGTTGCGTTCCTGTTTAAGTCCGGATCAGTGGTATCAGAGCAGGTTATGATCCCATGGGAATGAGGGTTTCATGCATATTTCAGTTTCAAATTTTGTAGCAATATTCAACAAACTTCAGGCATGTGCTACATCCTCCACAGAGCATTTTCTTGGGCCAAGCGGGAAGAATTTTTCTTTTTTCATTTTTTTTGCAAGAATGTTTTTGGGTGGCGAGTTTGCAGATCAGATCTGAAACATTTGGTACAAAATTTACAAAATCAAATACCAGATCTGGATTCCTTGTGAAAAATACCAAAATTCAAAAAAAAAATCAGCCAAGATCCATTTCAATCTTTTAGATCTTGGGGGCCTCCTCCCAACATCCGGATCACAACCAATAGTGTTATTGTTGACAATAGAAGCTAAATATGTCATTGCAAAAACAACAACATGTCAAGCAGTTCAGATGAGAAGGATGCTAGCATATTTATTGTAGAAACAAGAAGGAACAACAATAATTTATTGTGACAACAATTTTGCAATTACTTTGTCCAAGAATTTTGTTTTCCACAAAAGGAGCAAACACATTGACACTAAGTATCATTTCATTAGAGACTTGATTAACAATGGAGAAATTTTTTTGCAGCACTACAGGTCATAAGAGAAGTTTGCAGACATCTTTACAAAAGCATTGGAAAGAGATAATTTTTCCCATCTAATAAATTGTTTGGGTATGGTAAATTTTGGTGGTTGTGATTAAAGGGGGACTGTTGAAAATTACTCCTAACCACCTAATTTAATGACTGAAATGAGCCAAGCTCAGAAAGCATGCAAGTAGATTTTATGTATTAACTGCAGGAATGTCAAATTAATTTTATGCAGGCCCGAGGATGCAGAGTTGGTGACTATTAAGTTAGGTTGTTAATGAAATAGTAAATTAAATGACATAAATGTGACTCACTACCATAACTTAACTTTTATGTTTTTGTCCTTTTATGGAAAGTTAATTCCACCGTATAAGTCATTAAGTTTCTGGATTTCCATATTTCTATACTAATGTAACAGCATAAGCCTTTTAACGTAGTGTAGTAGAGAAGAAGTTAAGAGAAGTACTTCGTAGGGGATCAGAGGTATGAAAGCCAAACACGAAAAATAGAAGAGAGAAGTTTTATACGGTGATATAGTATATTACAACATATACTAGAGTGTTGTTAAAGTGTGTAAAATTGTTGTCTTTCACAGTGATGAATGAGTTGAAGTCTCAGTTTATCTTTGTAATTGTATTTGCCTCCATAAAATATTAATACAAATTATTTTTCAGTTTGTTGCACAATGTTGTGTTTTACTCTATTTTATAGTGTGATGTTACTCTGAGTTATTTGTTAGGTTGTTACCTTGTACTAAAACAATGGACATAAATTTCTTTTTTTTTCTCCCTTAAATTCAAACAAGGGTTTGAACATTGGAATTATTAATTTTGTGCTTTTGCAGTATTTTTTGATGAATTTTGTGTTATGGGTGAGTAGTGTTGCCTGACCAAAGATGGTGGATGTTACATGGTGGTAGACACAATGATATGTACCCACCGTGAGCCGCCTTATGAACTCTTGATATAGTTTCCATTTTTTACACGAGGAGGACCTCGAGAAAACTATTGGCATTCTGTGAGTTAGAGGAATGGACTTCCTGTCACTACATCCATGGTATGTCAGGTTCAACCCTCTCAAAGATACTCCCCAACAAAAATATATATGGGTCAAATTTCCTAGTTTATCCATTGATCTCTGGACCCAAAGGGTTTTCATGGATAATGGGAAGACAATTGGCAAGTTCATTTATGTGGATCTGAAGTGCATTGGCACCAGGGATAAGTGGGTTGCTTGGGTGTTGATAGAAAGGGGACTCTCTAGAGGCTTACCTGCTCATATTGACCTGGCCTAGGACTATATTCAGATTCATCAGAGGTTGGACTACTGGTGTATCCCTTTCCGATACCTTATATGTCATCACACTGGACACCTGAAAGCACAATTCTCATACAAATTTGTTTTAGGGCTCAGAGGGTTTATGTGGAACTACATGGGAGCATTGCACCACTATGAACAAGTACTTCTCACATCGAGGCCCATCTATTACAACATAGAATTCTAGGTACACACCATTCATCTCACCCTTCTTCCTTTGATGGTCATGCCCTGAATGGAAATTCCCTCTCCTCTCATCCTGAGCGCACATCATCGCCTCATTCTACCCGACCTTCCTCATCGGAATCGGAGTTTCTACATCCCCATGATATCCAACCAAGGCCACCATCCGAGGCACAATTATCTCATGATCCCACCTCACTTCAGACCCCCATTTCACAGGATGTGTCTCCACATACGCATACCACCATACCACTCCCTCATTATTTGCATCTCCCCCAGGATCCTCCCCACACATTCACGGGTAGTCTGCTCACCTGAATATCTCCCCTATCCGGACTATGCAACCTGTGGATATCCCCTCCTATGAGACCCCAAACTCTCACACTCTAGGTCCTCCCTTCCCGTCTCCCAGAAACTCTGTTGATAGTGACATCGAATACCTACTCACCAAGCCTATGCTCGACCTACACTCCCTCACTATCCATCATCCCAAAACTCAATCATCCCCACATATTAGCCCCAATTCGGGACTTAATATCACTATCTAATGTAGGAATAACACGGGAAGCTGACATTTCAAGGGCAGACCTAAGAAGCTACCATTTTCGACCACTGAATCTCTAATTGATATCCCTATTAGCACCACTTCCGACCCTCGGGCCCTTAGAGCACAGATGTCTGATGCCTCATTGAAATGAACCTTTGCATATCACTCAACATGCGAGGACTGGGGGACTCGCGCAAATTTCTGGCCCTCAGAGATCTCTTCTTTTCTGTGAAACCTGCTATCATTCTCATACAGGAATCAATGACTCTTTCCTAGAACGCTCTTGATTATTTTAGGAAGATGTTTCCCACTTGGCATATGGTGGCCATGGACTCGATGGGCCACTTGGGTGGACTGATTGCAATGTGGGATCCAGGGTGGGTCAAATTCTCGGTATACAAATGTTTTGTTGGAATCTTACTCACTGGGCAGCTCTGAGGCCTCGTTGGACGTATCAGGATCCTCAATATATATGCACCATACAAGGATCGTAGTGGATTTTGGGAAAGACTGATGGAGGCTGAGTTATTGAAATTGGACTCTCTTATTGTTGTGGGGGATTTTAATGCCACCACCGCACTGGAGGAATGTTGGGGAATGCACAAAAGGATGGAATCACTAGTGGATAAACTCAAAAATATCTTTTTGGCATGCAATTTGATTGATATTCGACCACAGGAGCTGGTTCCTACTTGGCACAATGGGAGATCTGGCACACAACACATTGCCAAAAGACTCGACTAGTTTCTTATTCAGGATGATCTCATGGCACAGATGGGTAACTTGCAGTCATCAGTTTTGAAGACATATATTTCAGATCACCTACCTATTACAATATTTTGGAGGAAGGCACAATCTAGGATGGGTATCCCTTTTAAATTTAATCACATATGGCTCGAGGATCCTGAATTTGGATCATTGGTGCGAGACACATGGACACAAATTGGGGTACTGAGCATGCCTCCTATGTGGGCTATGGTACACAAACTACAAGTACTCTGAAGGAAGGTCAAGAATTGGGAAATATAAAAAAAAACATGTTGCATAAGGAACTGGGGCGGGATTTGGATATGGGTAATCCATCCATCAACCTTATCATGGAGGAGGAAAAACAGGAGATCCTACACATATAGGAAGTGACCTGGAGACTAAAGAGCAGGGCTATTTGGCTTAAGGAGGGGGATATAAATTCGAAGTTCTTCCACATATATGAAAATTACTAGAGGTAGATAAATTCAATATGGAAAATTAAGGACACAAATGACAGTGAGGTACACACTCTCCCGGAGATCCAACGGGCTGCGGTGGCATATTTTGAACATGCATATCAACGCAGGGGTAATGTGCACATCAAGGATTAGCTATGGGTAGCCGAACTTTATCCCAATATGTTTGATGAAAACAACAACTGATAATTGTACAAAGCTGTCGATTTGGAGGAAGTTCACTCTGTCCTGAAAACATTTTCCAGAGACAAATGCCCTGGACTAGATGGATGGACTGTTGAACTTTTCCTGCATTTTTTGATCTCATGGGACCAGATCTGGTTCATATGGTGGAACAGTCCAGATTGGAAGGATACATCACGAGTGAGATCAACTCGACATACATTTCCCTCATCCCAAAGAAGCAGGAATTGCGGTATTTCTATGATTATAGACCCATCTCTCTTTGTAATCTCATTTATAAATTGATTTCTAAAATCATAGCTCTGCGTATCAAAAATGCCCTGTCTACATATATCACTATGGAGCAATATGGCTTTCTTCAAGATAGACTGATTCACGATGCAGTTGCCACAACACAGGAATGCATTCACTCCATACACATTAAGAAACTGGATGTCGCTATCATGAAGGTGGATTTGCAGAGGGCATATGATAATATTGATTGGAGCTTATTGCACATTGTATTGCACAAAATTGGGCTTCACACTCATAACATTGAATGGATTATGGCCTGCGTTACATTTGTACGTTTTGTGGTCATCATTAATGGATACCTGACCAACTAATTTGGGGTGGGACGCGAGCTGACACATGGGTTCTCACTTCCCCCCAACTTTTTATTCTAATAATGCACAGGCTCAGTCACAGTATGCAAGATGCTTGCCAAAGGGGGGCATACATGCCACTGCCAATGGACAAGAATATAAGAGTATCACACATCCTATTCATTGATGATATCCTCACTTTTGGTATCATTTCAAGGAACTCATGGATTACACTACATCAAATATTCCACTGTTTTGGTTGTGCATTCGGCCTATACATGAATAAGGAAAAGTCAGAGTTCTTAGATGAAGATAGTATAAAGGAAGGTATTGCATATATCACAAACTTATTTGGGGTGAGGGATACTCCGATAAGGGATGGTCTGAAGTATATGGGATACATTATCAAGCCCAATTGCTATCACATCCAAGATTGGACATGGCTTGTGGATAGATTCTACAAGAAGATATCAGGATGGGCACACAGGTCCCTTACTCTTGGAGGCAGAGTCATTCTTGTGAAATTTGTCCTGCAACAACTATTTGTTTACTGGGTACACCTTTTATGCATTCTTGCATCGATGATTAAACAGATTAACAAGACCATTCCTAGCTTCATTTGGGAGGGTAATCATACTAGACATAAATTTCATTTGGTTTCATTAGATAAGATCACTATACCAAAGGCCTTGGGGGGTTGGGGCATTATGAATATCAAACTTTTTGGATGGGAACTACTCATGAAGTCTCTATGGCAGAGTCTAATGGGCACAGATATATGGAGCCAGATCATAAAGACAAAATATCTACGAGATATAAAATTCATTCACTAGATGAGGGAAGAGTTCATTGGGAACATGCGGGAATCTGTTATAAGGAACATCCTAAATAAGGTTCGATTTTAGTTTTTGGGCTGCATATTCTAGGTTATGGGATTCGGGGAAAACATTGTTATTGGCAGGGACAACATTCTTGGAGCAGATCTACACAAACACTACTCTGAGACACTCATGCACTACCTTAATATTATAGGTATTATCTTTTATGATCAGGTCATATATGATTGGTCTGGAAACATGTTGATTTGGCGTGAGGTAAAGGATTTGGGACTACTTGGCGAGGTGGTCATTACCTGGAAGAAAATGATTGCAGAGTTACGGAGTGCTGGGATTTGCAGATCCGACATGGGAGATCAGATTGGATGGGATGGAACCATGAAAAAAGGTATTATCTTAATTGTAGATGTATATATATATTTTTGCCGCAAGACTCACAATATGTATGATCGTTGTTGGTTCACCAAGTCTTGGATGTTGAATATCCCCTACAGCATTATTCTGTACACATGCCTTGCCTAGAAAAATAAAACGCTCCTTGGGAGAATTTAAAAAAGGGAGGCCTACTGGGACCAGGTATCTGCACTTTCTATCGACGAGAGGATGATGATAATGCCCATATGCTCTTAAGATGCCCATTTGCAAAAAAAAATTGGCAAGGTTTGTCTGTCACGCTTTCATTTACATATATTGAACATGCTTCCATTATATCATGCATGCTTTGGTGGAGCACACAAAATAGGCAGAGGCATGCTATCCCAATGATCACTTTCTGGGAGATTTGGAAAGCTAGGAACAACATTATTTTTTAAAACAACTTTCTCAGTATAGACAAGATCATCGATAACATTCACATATGTTTGGAACCACTACTGTTGCCATCATCCCATATCCCCAAGGTGCAGTAGGAACAAGATGATCCTTGTATTTCTTTCCCAACAGGTTTCTTTGACAGTGCTGAAGAGGGTGGTAGATGTGGGTATGGGATTTTCATGGATGACTACACATAGTACAAGATACACTTGAGCGATGGAGATGGGACTAACATGAAGGCAGAGGCTATTGCACTTTGGGGCCTACTATGGTTCATGGATTATTTGGAGATTCAACACATCAACATATATGGAGATTCTCAAGTTATCATCAATCATTTTTTGGGATCTTCACACATTTCTCATTGACATCTACAGGGCTAGCTGCAGTGTATCAAATGTCTTCAGGATTCTCTACAGGGGGTTACCTATCAACGCCTACACAGGGCACACAACAAGGTTGTTGATTCTTTATCTATGCTTGGACTCCTCAACCCATTGGAGGGATTTTATATTTTATTGGGGGCAGGTGGACACTTGCTGGATGCTAGTCACATGCCATTTCCTTGACACTAATTTTATTGTCTTTCCTTTTCTTTCCATCACTATGCTGGTTTTTACATCTGGGATTTTTGGGAACATGTTTTTCTCTTGCTGCTTTGTCACTTCCGTGGACTGTTATGGATAATGAGCTCTACTTATATCTCTATTTTGGATTATGTTTTACTCCAATGTTGACATGGACCAAATCCTATCACAACACCTTATATTTCTATAATCTTTCCTCACGTTTATGTTGCATCATCATGGATCCAAATGTATTCATTTTACTACATAAATAAAACTAGCGTTTTTTCTCCTTTGAAAAGAATACAATGCTAAAGGCAATTTATAAAGGATATTTTTATGATCTCTTTTTGTCAAAAATTTATTGTTTTATGATTAGAAGTGAAAAATGCAATGTATGTTCCTGATCTATTTAATAAAATGTTGATGTTTTTCTCTAAAATTCCGTAACTTCCAAGAATGTCTTGCAATGTGTTTTTTATTTCTTGAAAATTCAGTCCATGCATGAGCGAGAGCAAGTGGAGCTCCACTACCTTTCAAATTCACTCATGGGAAGTGTTATCAAGAAACCTTGTCCAACTCTTTTTTCATTGAGGCATAATGTCTAGTTGAGCATATCTTACGGTGAAGGAAAAAAATGATTTATCAAACAGGTTGAATGAGACATTTTTCAGCACTAGAACATACTTATTAAGTTAATCATTCACATGGTTTTATTATAAAAGTAGCACAGTTCCAAATATGAGGTTCACATTACAGAAATGGCTACACTCTTTTCTTGTAGATATTGAGTTGGAAGAATCTATAAGCAACCCAATTGCTATGTTTCCAACGAAGTCTTCTATCCCTTGTTCGGCTAAGGTGGCATCTTTTTATTTTTCCTGCAATTCCATATGCATTTTTTCACTCCAATAGACATGTTGTTGAAAATAGCAATAAAAAATGGTAAAACTAGCACTGCTATAAATAGCATTTCGACATACATTCCAATTTTAGTTAGTCCCTAAACTAAAATTGAGAATTAAAATTCGAATTTGATCTTAGCAGTTGTTTGTAAAATAATTAATTAATTCATCTTGAGTTAATTAGTTGTAGGAAATCAAACATGAAGTCTATGTGAAACATGCAACAGTTTCTCCATTGATTGAGGAAGTTATCCCTTAATTAAGGAAATCAGGATGAGTTGTACTTTGATTTGTAATTAATTAGCTCGATTATCTGAGTTAAGTCTAGTTAGATTAGTTCCAATGGTTTGTGGAACTGATTGTGAGTTCAGTTAGTTAATGCATGCATGCATGTAACTGCTGCACTTCAGATAACTAAATATCCTCTCATAAATAACTCATGCATGTCAGTTCAGTCAGAGACCCAATTGAGATCAAATGATGGGACAGTGTACTATCAGTTGCACGAATATTCCATTGAGGATATTTCTTGCATGCAGAAGGAATTCATTCCTTGGAGATTGCGCAATTACTTTTGAGTTTAATGAGTTGTGTCAGAGGCCAATTCACATAGGCGGCAGCATTGGACCCCAGGGGAAACTTCGCAAGGAAATAGGAGGCTTGGAGGACTGAGGGAAGGCATATGTTGTGTCTATTCAGCCTGTGAGTTGTATTGTAGGATTGTACTGAGAGCTGGATAGCTTGTGAGCTAAAGCTTTGTGTAATCCAGACATATTTCCACTTGTATGATATTACAGAGATCGGGGTTTTTTAGCTGAGGCTTTCCCAGAGTATTCTTCTGAGTTCATCTGTGATTGCTTTTTCATTCTCAGTTATATGTGTTCTAATTGATCTTGCTCATAATTGATTAAGCTTTCGTAAGTTTGTTGTAGAAGTAGATCTAGTATTTTGCTTTAGTATATTGCATAATCTGTTGATCTACGGTGGGAAATTCTACGCATGTGACTTCTCATGACAAGGATGATTATGGGGTGACCAGGGGATAAATTTGGTAGGATAAGTTATTGGCCACTGATTTAGTCCAACCTAATTCTTGTATTGGTTATAGAATTGTTTTATTACCCGACCAACTTGAACATGATAGTTGTAATGGTGTAAGATCATTTTGTGAATGCTCCAATCTCTTCTCTATCCCATCCCATAGATTGGTTGGAATGGTTCTCATAAGACAGTTTTGTGTCTTTGAAGCAGCCGAAGGAGAGCTTTCAAAAAGTGAACTTGAACATTTTTTTTGTTGTTGTAGTGTTCCATGTCTCGGGAATAAGTTGGGTAAGCATAGTGGATCTTCAAAAGGAAAATTAAGATGTATTGTATCACTGTGGATTGGAGTTGAACCTGCATACTTTTGAGGAAGAATGGATTAAGCCACCCAAAAGACTGCGAGTGGAGGAAATGGAATTCATTGTAAGCAGTGGACTAAAAAGAGAATCCACTCCTAAAGGGATTGGGAAATTGTACAATATGAAAGTGAGTATGAGGACTTCGCCTATACATTGCTGGTGATGGAAAATGTATTATTGATTGTTTTCACTGAAAAGCATGGATCTGTGCATGTAATCTCTATAGATGAATACTTTACAAGCTTTCAAATTTTATGTGAAAAGTCTGCATCACTTTGAAAATGTTTTAATTGCTCTGGTCTTAACATATTATCAAGCTAGAAGGTAGTAGGTTCTGACATTTGGGGCCAAAATTCTAGTAGTGACATTCGAAACCGCCACTAGTTCAAGTCTTTTTTCTGTTAAAAAAAAATTACTAGGTGGTGATAATATTGAAGAAAGGACTTTGAATAATAATCAAGATGTAAACACTAAGCTTGATACTAATCTAGTGTCTTCCAATTCCAATTGTTTTTTGAGTCATTCATACAATGCAGAGAGGATGGGAAATCCAAGGTAAAAAGAGTACAACCCTCTAGCATGGTTTTCCTTCTATTAAAATAATATAAAATTAGGAAAAATTCTTAACAACAAGTTACTAAACCAATCATTGACTTAATACTTTCCATAAGTATGACTTTTTGGGAAATCCCGGAGGCGAATTTTCCAAGATTCCAATTGAGGTGACCAGCCTGCCTCTCATTCGTCTATCCATAGGAAATGTCTCTGGATGGTTCCTGAGGTCTGACAACGAACAAGCCGACAGATGGTTTCGGTTAGAAAAAATACTTCATTTATGTTGAAGAAGAATGGCCAACAAAATACTCTGTCTCTGGTTCACTTTCTGCTGTATTCTTGGGCTTCCACCGTTTTTTCATTCTAACTCAGTGGTGGGTGCCCATTTGAATTTCAAATTTTCAGCCTTGCGTCAATTTCAAATTTCCATCGGTCCGAATTCAAATATTCATTGGCGCCATATTCATTTGGCACAAGTGGAATTTTACCCCTTGATTTTGATCGAGTGGCTAATTCTTTAGAACCTTGGCTTTATATAATGGACGAAATGGAAATACTGTGCAAAATCTAATACATTTGATCTCCCTTTGGTTGCACTGATGAGTTTTCTGAATTCAATTCTGATGCCACTGCGGTGTTGTATGCATAACTCATGGCTTTTCTTCCAAGCTAACCAACTTGAGGCTCAAGCTACGGTGAATACAGATGGATTCTTGGCTGTATTTCCTGACTCTATTTATCAACTCCATACTATTAGAAGCCCTGACTTACTGGGTTTGAGCTCTAGTCATGGGATATGACCACTGTCACATTATGCCCGTGGTATTATCATGGGCATTCTCGATACAGGAATATGGCCATCTATTTATCAACTCAATACTATTAGAAGCCTCGACTTACTGGGGTTGAGCTCTAGTCATGGGATATGACCACTGTCACATTATGCCCATGGTATTATCATGGGTGTTCTCAATACAAGAATATGGCCCTCCTTGCCATTCTATACTTGACATTGTTGCATCTGAACTGCGCCATGGATCTCTTTTACGCAAGACAAATGGTATAAGAAAATCGCCCGAATATATTATCTCATAAATAAATTTTTGCGTGAGCTAAAATGCCAATATAGGAATTCTTGTGATCGTTCGTTATGAAGTATCGTTCATTTTCTAATGTTTCTGTCAATTTTCATGGCGGGGATTAGAGTTGATTACTTTTATTTAATGAATGAATGGATGACAATAAGTAGCCAACTCCGAGGGCTGAGCTGTGTTTCAATGGGACTGGCCAGTGTCATCTGCGATTTTGGCACAAATCCTCCATGATGCCTGGCAAAGAATTATGTTGTCATTCCCAACACAACATGATAGCTCGACGTACACAGTTGAAGAAATCAAAGAGAAAAAGTCGCATTATTGGCAACAATTTGTGAGGGACGAAGCTTCAAATTTTTCTTGTTAATGGCTATTATAGCGCCAATTTTATTGCCTGCGTGGTGAAGGAATTATGATAAATATCAATAAGGATTTCATGTGTTTATGTTATCTATTCTCTCTATCGCATGATCCTAAAATTGTATGTACTCTGGTTTATGGAAGACCTAACACGAGTGTTGGTAATGCATCTCCAGCTATCTAATCATATAATTTTGTGCTTTCAAATAAAAATCTTATATTTTGTTTGTCATTACTTTTCTCAGTGGATTTTTCTATTTTGCAGCTTTATTCATTCAAATACACAAGGGATTATTGCACAACTCAATTTTGGAATCCACTTTTGAGTCGTTATAAATATAAAAATCTAAGTGCTCATTATCTGTGCGTTGGTTATCCAATATAGATGAGTTACAAGAAGCTACCATCTTCAATATAAATGAGTTACAAGAGGATGTGAATGGTATTCGAGGTATTGATGGATGATCTCAGGGGATAAATAGGAAAGTGATAATGCTCTTTCTCTTTTTCTTTTTTTTTTCTTTTGACTCTTTTTCATACTTATAAGAAATATAAATGTGTATATATGTTATATTTAAAAAATCATATTAATATTTTTTAATATATTTAATATTTATTTTCATAATTTTTTATAATTTATCTCATTTGTAATAGTAGATTTAGGTGTTACTTAATTTACAGATTTGATGAAATCTTCTTGTTCACTTATATGAGGAATATATATATATATTTTTTGAGAACTGAGTTTTATGGTTGATAGAGTGGGAAAGTTTCAATTTAATGGTTTTCATGAATGTATAAAACACCAACTTAAAATCAAATATTTCTTTATGAAGGGAAAAAAATATTTGGCTAGAGTATAATTCTTGATATTATATAATATTTTATTATAATTATATAATATTATCATTCATATATAAGATATTTTTAATAATCATTTGGTTTAGTTTTAATTTTATATATATTCTATTTTGTTTTAATTTTATTTATATAATTATGTAATATTGTTAAGTATATATTAGCTTGGAAAGAGAGTGCAGAACTTGATTATTGTTGTCAGGTTAAAGATTTTGTTGTGGGCAGAAGAGTTTATGGATTAGTGAAGTTTTTTGGCAAAACAGATGTTAGATGCCTTGACTTGGAGAGTATTATTCAATTTAACAAGTGTGAGATCCTTGTGTACATGGATGAAAGCAAAAAGCATCTTACAAGGCAGGGTCCATACAAGCCTCCATAAATATCATTATTAAATGTGAAATGGAAGGACAAAAAGACACATCAAGATTTCTTAGAAGGCCTTGAAGTGGAAAATTTTGAGAAAAGGATAAAATGGAAAACTGAAGAGCAGGGTGCCAAATTTATTTCATATAATGCTAGCAAGGGAGAATGGAAATTTCAAGTAAAACATTTCAGCAGGTATTGCCCTGGTGGGTTTGACAACGAGTGATGGAGAATCTCTTGTGAAGCCTAGTAACAACTCTACAGCTAAATAGATATTACAGGGTTTGAGTTGCCGGCACTTGTTATGATATTCTACTATTCTATCATTACAGTACCCTGGGCCCTAGCTATAGCAAGAAGCACATGTGATTTGATGTCTGACTTGTTGTGTGTATGGAGTTTGTTGTAATGAGCAAGGAATTGCCATATGGGGTGCATTTAAATTTCATCTTGTGACAGGATTTATTGTGCAACATACCCTGGAAGTTATTTCATGTTCTTTTGCATATAGTTTAGCCAATGTCAATGTATCTGCTCCAAAGGCATTATTTTCACCATACATGTTATTTATGTTGATTGTGTTTTGGTCTAATGTTCAATCTCTCTAGCTGCAAGGATTTCTCACATTTGGCTATAATTTTCACATAATTCATAGTTGTAGATTTCCATAATTTTTTTACTCAATTCATTGCAATTTTCGCACTGATAATCCTCCCGATTTCCCCAACTCAATGATAATAATTCATACGAAATTCAAACTCTTGTTAGATTGTACTTTCTAACAATTTAAAGAAAAAATGAATTTGAAATTGAATAGTTATTCAATTACCCCTCAATATAAATATCATTGTTTCAATCTAGGTCATTAATTTGGTGTTTGAACTTGGAACTTTATCATGGAAATACCCTGTCTCAATCACTAGGCCACAATTTAATATCTTGTAACCAGAGTATGAGAAAAAATAAAGTTGCTTTCTATTTTGGCTTCAAGATATAATTTCACATAAGCTAATATTTTCAAACTAATCAAATTATGCCCGGATGATCTCCCCTGGAATGTTCTCTGTCAGGGGAAATCCATGTTCCACGCTAGTGAGTCCCATTTTCCATCCATGAGCCTTCAATACCTTCAGTGGCTCTATAGGTTCACCTCCCAACTCAATTTATGCTCTCTTTGAACGAATCTCTTCATGAGCGTTGTAAGATTCCTCAACATAAGAACCTCAAAGTATGTATTAATAATATGCTTAATCATCCTGTTCATCTCAAATTTTCTAATATGGTGTAGTGAAATATAAAATGATGTATCTTATTCAAAATTTCCCCCCTTAGTTTCTGAAGTTTTTGACATTTTTTTTTTTATAGGCACTACCGATACATGGCGAAGTGTTGATACTAATAATGTGGACCTTATAACAATCCTCTCCCATCAAAATCCGTTGATAAATTTACCGTAGAATCTTTTACAAGACAAAATGTTTCTCTGGAAGAACTTTACCCTAAAGGGTCTGGATATGTGATCTGGATTTAAAAAGGAACGCAACAAATTACATAGATAACCATAAACACAAAGATGCAGTGGAAATAATACTTCATTTCATTAATGTAAAATACTGAAATATGCTTACAAACAGCAATGGAAATAAACCAGCTAGGGCAATGGTAGCTTATCTCTGAGAGGAGATGTGGCGCCTACATGCCTCTGAACTGTGTTACAATGAGGCTCGAAGGCCTATTTATTGTTGAGAAACAATGAAAACCCTAAACATCCAAAAACCTAACATTAGAAGATGAAATGCCCAATTGTGGGCCCCGTTTGGGTAAATTGGTATATCAACTTCCTGGGGTCGTAACTTTGGCATACGATCTTCATTTGATGCGAACAGTATCTCATTAGAAATATCTATTTGAGAACTACAACTTTGGGAAGAGTAAGATTAGTCCCTAGACACATCTTGCTCCAAGTTTTCGCAAAAAACGTCGTTTAGGGCCCCAAAATGGCTCCGGAAGTTTAGGACGCAAAAAAATGCTAAAAATAGTAAATTGTGCTACAATTAAGGAAACTAAAAAGCTAAAAGAAACAATGGTGGGGGTCCAAGTGGACTTGGCAGGTGGCCACCAATATCCACCTGGATCATTCCTGCCCCCTTAGGAAGCAGTGGTCCCTATTGCGTTGAGTTCCTCCATGAGATGAGGAAACTTCTACTGAACTTCGTCCCTGCTAAGCCACTTGCCCTCGTGAAGGAGTTGGCCTACTTTGACAACTAGATACAATTGGATATTTTGCTGACAAGTGTGCTTGATCTGTATATATATGATCCGATCAGTTGCAACTTGTTCCATGCAACCTGGATTTAACTCTGTGTGTGTGAGTTGTTCTGCAATGTTGGATGTGTCTAGTAATGGTGGAAAGTATGGCCGAAGGCGGTCCACATTGAACACTGGGTGTAGGCCAAGAAATGGGGGAATGCTGAGCTCAAATTCATTGTCTCCCATAGCCTTGGTAATGGTGTAAGGACCATATCGGAGTGGTCTGAGTTTCTGATAGGCTCCAGTAAGGCGTTCCTTTTGCAAATGCAACCAGACTTTGTCGCCCACCTGAAACTTGTGTGGCACCCGATGTTTATCATGTCGCTGCTTGTACTTCGTATTTGATTTCTCCAAAATGTCATGGACCTCCTAGCGAATATGTTGGATGTGCTCAATGAAGTTGCTTGCCTTATCTATTTCAGACTGGACATGAGCCAAATCTGCATGAGTAGCTACAAATGGCATGGCCACATCAATGGGACATAGTGGCTGGAATCCCAAGCCCACCTCAAAAGGGTTGTGGCCAATCAAGTTGTGGAGAGCCCGGTTATAGTTGTGCTGAACATAAGGGAGGCTCTCATCCCATGTGCATGGATGCTTTGACTTGTACATGCGCAGAATGTGTACGATCATCTTGTTGACAACCTTTGTCTGGCTATCAGTTTGAGGATGGAAGGTGGTGGACTTAGTGAGTTTGGTGTCGAGCATTAGCCAGAGACTGGACCAAAATGTACTGAGGAACCTGTTGTCTCGATCTAAGATGATAGATTGTGGGATCCCAAAGTGTACCCACACTCGTTCAAAGAAGAGTTTAGCAATGGCTTCTACTGTGATATTCTTCTTCTAGGCAGCCATAATGGCCATCTTTGAGAACCTGTCTACGACCACAAAAACATAGTCGTTTCCATGCTTAGTGGAAGGAAGGCCTGACATGTAATCCATGGAGATGGATTCCCAAGGTTGACTAGGGGTAGGCAGCAAGGTATAAAGCCCTTGCTTCTTGATTATCGGTTTGGCAATGGCACAGGCAATGCATGATTTGATGTACTTCCCGATATCCTATCAAAGATTCGGCTAATAGAAATACTTCTGCAGTACTGCCACCATTTTCTCGACCATGAAATGTCCAGCAATTTGACTGTAGTGTGCTTCCCAAATCATCCTGGCATGCTCGCTTGAAGGAACACAAAGGTGACCCAGGTGGCATAACAGGGCATCCTGTAGGTGAAAATCTAGAACATGCTGACCCTGCAAGAGTGTCTGGTATGTGTGGCTGAATTCTGGGTCACTTTTGTAGAGAAGTGACCAATTAGAAGTCTCGTGTCCACAAGAGTTCAGCACAGTGGTTAACGCCATGATTGGTGGTCGACTGAGGCAATCTGCAACATTATTGGTGCTAACCTTCTTATACTTGATATTCAAATGGAACTGTTGTAGGTACGTGGACCACTTCTGATGGCGATCATTCTGCAATTTCCCTTGGGTCTATACGAACTGCAGGGGTCGGTGGTCTATGTCGATGACCATTTCCTTCCCCAAAATGTAATGCTTCCATTGTCGACAGGCCTGCACAATGTTATACATCTCTTTTTCACAAGTGGGATACTTCCGGACAATGTCTGAAGGTGTCTCACTGTGATATCCCATTGGATGCTTGTGTTGAGTAAGGACTGCACCAATAGTGTAGTCAGAGGCATCTGTCTCGACCTCAAATGGTTGTTGCAAGTCTGGTAATGCGAGCACTGGTGTCGTGCAAAGGAAATTTTTCAACTCTGTGAATGCCTTCTATTGAGATTCAAACCAAAAGAATTTTGATTTCACTCCTCCCTTGGTGACTTGACTCAAGGGCCAAGTGATATGAGAAAATCCCAACATGAACCTGCGGTAGAAGTTGGTAAGACCTAGAAAGCTGTGGAGCTTTGTCAAAGTGGTTGGAGATGGCCAATCTCTAATGACATGGATCTTGGGTGGATCCACATGCACCCCCTGTTCATGAATAATGTATCCCAGATACTGAACTTGGGTCATGCCAAAAGTGAATTTCTCCAAATTGGCACATAAATTTTGTTGCCGCAATGTTTGGAGAACCTGTCGGATGTGATGGAGGTTCTCTTCCCAAATCTGGCTGAAGATCAGGATGTCATCCAAGTATACCACTACAAATGAGTTGGTGAATGGCCACAAGATGTCATCCATTACACTCATGAAGGTTGCAGGAGTATTCGTCAATCCGAAAGGCATAACCAACCATTCGAAACGACCCTCCTTGGCTTTGAAGGAAGTATTCCATGCATCGAAGGGTTTGATTGATACCTAGTGATATCCTGACTTCAAATCAATCTTGTTGAAATATTTTACCCCATTTAGTTGGTCCAAGAGGTCATCAATCCGTGGGATCAGGTACCTATTATGAACAGTGATCTCGTTCAGCACCCGATAGTCAATACAGAGTCTCCAAGTCCCATCCTTCTTCTGTATCAACATGATCAGGCTCCCACAGGGTGATGGACTTGGATGGATGTGACCTTTCTATAGCAGCTCCTGAATCTACCTCTTGATTTCATGATTCTCTAGAATGAAGTGCCGATAGATTGATTAATTGCACAGCGGCACACCTGGGGTCAAATTGATGGAGTGCTCGACCTGACAGTGCAAAGGAACCCCTATGGGGGAGGTGAAGATGTCCTCGTACTCCTCCACGACCTTGTCCATCTGTATGTCGTGCAGAGAGGCCTTGTCTGGAGGTCGTGGCCACTATCTTCTTCTTTCCTTGAGGGTGTATCATCAGGAAAACAAATTTCCCGGTTTTGGAAACGATCTTACTCCATTTTTTTGGAGTAATCAAAGAGATGGCGGTAGGCGGTGATACCTCTGATATCCTGTACAACTTATTTCCCAAAATAACAATAACATCACGGGGCCTTGATTCATACATAGCATGTCACTTCCACAAGTATGGTTGTCCTAATAATACATCACAGGCTTCAAGGGGAGAAATTTCACACAATACCTCATTTGTGAAGGGCTTAATGTTGTATGTAAGGCAACACTGCTGGCTCATGAGAAGATCCTGTCCTTGGTGAAGCCACCCGATGGTGTACGGTTGTGGATGTGTTGTGGTCAGTAAGCCGAGTTGCTTCATGACCTCTTCCGAAATGAGGCTCTTTTGGCTCCTGCTGTTAACAATGAACCATAGCGGGGAGCCCTTTACCGACATCTAGGAGTGGAAGAGTTGCTCCTCATCCTCTAGATCTTCGGGTTCCTCCTTCTGGATCTTCGTGGTAGCGATGGTGGCATTGGGCTCCGCATTGATAATCCGCTTCCCTTTTTCATTCCCCTTGTCGAGTTCTAACTCAGAGTTAGAACATGCATCTGATTCTGAAACCTTTAGCTCAGCCACTAATGACTGCTTGGCCTGACACTCACTTGTGTTGTGAGTGGAGCTCTTATGGAACTCACACCACTTTCCTGTGTCCCTTTTCAGCTTCACAACACTATTCTTTGCTTGCAACTTTGGTGATTTGTCGTGGGCCACCCTGCCTTGGCTTTGTCCTTTGTTCTATGGTTTGGGGGCACCTTTCCCTTGCATCGGATTTGCAGATCCAAAGTCTCGCTTCTTTTGTTTAAACTTTTTCTCGACCTTGACGGCATATCGGTATGTCATGCCGAGCGAGGGCATGTTCAGGAATTCTATTTCTTCCTGGATGTACTGGTGTAGGCAACCACTATTTTTGATACCAAATTCTGCTCTGAATCCTTGATACCCAACTTTGTGCGAAAGGTATGGAAAATATTGGTAAAATCTGACACGTTTTGGTCCCTTCCCTACCACAGCGTGGTCCACTTTTATGTATTGATCCTCATAGCTTCCAACAGGGTAGTACTACTCCTTGATGGCATCCCGGAATGAATCCCAAGTGGTGCAACTGAAAATAGTGAGCTTGTACTTTCATCCTTCTACTCACAGTAGGTTTCCCACCAGTCCTTGACATGGGGGGTTGCTTTTGAGAAGAGTGAAAATAATCTTTTCCCAACTGGAAAAATCATGAACAAAAAAATAATCCTCTAGCAGATTTAAACATTTATTGATGGCATCTGCGTCTATGTGACCCTCAAATATGGGGATTTCAAAATTTACTTGTACCTTAAATGCTGTGGCGTTTCCAAAGTAGCTGTTGGAAGTTGATGCGTCACCCCTAGGTAGCCGCTGAAGGATCTGGGCAAAGTTGTCCATCATCGCATTCCTTTGTCACTCGACGGCTTCTTTGAGTAAGATTTTGATAGGATCTCCTACCCCCTCATCTTCCTTTTCATCTGCCATGGGAGGCCATCAGGATGCGAGGCTAGAATTGCAAAGGTTCGACCAGTTCAAGCCCTAACTCCTTATATCCCGACCTTGTTGGGGACATGCAAAGAAAAAACAGAGAAAAAAGCAAACTGCTCTAATACCACTGATCTAGATTTAAATAGGAATGCAACAAATTATAGAGATAACCATAAACAGAGAGATGCACTGGAAATAATAATTCATTTCATTAATGTAAAATACTGAAATATGCTTACAAACAACAATGGAAATAAACCAGCTAGGGTGATGGTAGCTTATCTCTGAGAAGAGATGTAGCAGCTACATGTCTCTGAACTATGTTACAATGAGGCTCGAAGGCCTATTTATTGTTGAGAAACAATGGAAAACCCTAAACATCCAAAAACCTAACCCTAGAAGATGAAACGCCAAACTGTGGACCCCGTTTCGATATATTGGAACATCAACTTCCCGAGGTCGTAACTTTGGGATACGATCTCTATTTGACGCGCACAGTATCTCGTTAGAAAGATCTATCTGAGAACTACAACTTTGGCAAGAGAAACATCATTCCATGGATCCATGTTGCTCCCAGTTTTCACAAAAAACATCGTTTAGGGCCTCAAAATGGCTCTGAAAGTTCAGGACCCATAAAACTACTAAAAATAGTAATTTGTGCTACAATTAAGGAAACTAAAAAGCTGAAAAAAACAAAGGTGGGGGTCCAAGTGGACTTGGTAGGTGGCCACAAATATCTACCTAGATCAATATGTGTCAATATCAAGAAATCGAAATGGTCAAGCTTCCATAACTTATATGCATGCTACAGAAATTGAAGCTTGTATTCCAAATCTATGGCATTCTAACTACCATATGGAACCAAAAATACAAGAAATAGCAAGGAAAGAGAGTGTGAAATATGATTATTGTTGTTGGGTTAAATATTTTGTCATGGGTAGAAGAGGTTATAGATTAGTGAAGTTTTTTGGGGAAACAGATGTTAGATTCCTTGACTTGTAGAGTAATATTCAATTCAGCAAGTGTGAGATCCTTGTGTACATGGATGAAAGAAAAATTCCTCTTATAGGTTAGGGTCTAAATAATCTTGTAGAAATTTTGTTATTAAATGTGAAATGCAAGGACAAAAAGATAGGTCAAGAGTTCTTAGAAGACCCTGAGGTGGAAAAATTTGAGAAAAGGCTAAAAAGGAAAATTGAAAAGTAGGATGCGAGCTTTATTTCATTTAATGCTAGCAAGGGAGAAGGAAAATTCCAGGTAAAACATTTCAGCAGATATTACTTCGATGGGTTTGACATCAAGTGATGGAGAATCTCTTATGAAGTGTTGTAACAACTCTACATCTAAACATATATTCTAGTGATTTAGTTACAGATACCTGGTCTGATATTCTGCTATTATATGATTACAATACTTTGGGCAGCTATAGTAGGAAGCATAATTGATTTGATGTCTGACTTGTTGTGTGTATGGAGTTTGTTGTAATGGGAAAGACATTTCCATATCGGGTGCATTCAAACTACATCGTCTAATAGGATTTTTGTGCAACATCCCCTGCAAGCTATCTCCTGTTCCTTTTCATATATTTGAGGCAATTTCGATGTCTTTGCTCTGGAGGAATTCTTTTCACCATACATGTTATTTTTTGTTGATTGTGTGTTGGATTATGAGGGTCTGACCCAGGTTCGAAGATATTTAGCCAAAAAAATTCCCTACACTACTAGCCCTTTCAGCATCAGCCTGCAGAGTGCGGATTGAATTCTCACCCGAAGCAGTATGGGAGAATGTTGGAACCAAGTTTCCACACCCTTGAGATGTTTGTGATGTCAGTCTAGTCCAACTATGTCTGCCTTCCCACAGGTCATTTCGTGCACTATTCTAACCTTCAATACCTTCATGATCTTTTACAATCGTCTTTTGCACAACCCTAACCAACGGTTGAGATGGTTTTGTGCTACTATGGCATCGACCTATGCTATTTCCCCAAACTACACCGCGTATCTTACTTATCTTCTTAACAGACCTTACTTATCTTCACGTAAATAGTTATTCTATCTTGTGTTCACTTAATCAACACAGTTATACACATTCGCACATCATATAAGCATTAAAAGTGCAATTTATATCCAATGTAACATATACATAAAATAGGAAATAAATATGCAAAAATGATAGAAAACTTCTCTTTATTAATACTTCCAACTGTTATAGACCTGACTCACCCTGCGCACTTTGCTGTAGGGGTCCACGCACTCAGCTGCGGACTACTAGGCCTCTGTGCACTCAGATGCAAAGCCTTCTCCTACCCTACAACCAAAAACTAGACTTTTCTCCTCAGATCTATCTTGCATACAACATTGATTCTTCCATTATCCTTAGGTTAGATGGCATAGCTACTTAAAGCCTCACTCTATTTATACAATCCCATGGTCCGCAGGCCATGGGTAGATCTCTACAGCTGACATTATAATAACAAAATTAAGGGTGGACAACCCTATGACTCTTTTACAAACTACGGGCTCTGTGCCCACAAAATGCGGAGTCTTTACATCATAATTACAATCTTTGAGCAAAATCTGGGCTCTAAGCCCCAAAACATCCCTCGGGGGATCTCGCACCCAACAAGCCCCCAAGAAAAACATCGTGACTTTCCCTCAAGTCACTGTATTGGTACACAGATCTTTTCACGAAGACCTCCCAACTTTGACTAGATCACTGCAAGTTCAGCAGTGCACTGAGCGGCTGCCTATTGTACTTCCTCAACATGCTGTTTAGTGACCATTGTGGTTGAACTGCTGCCCTGGATCCTTTCCTGCGTTGCTTGTAGTTGCGTGAGCTTTGCTTCAATGGAGGCTATAATGGTGTATGCCTCACCAATCCATGACTGTTCAAAACAACTTCCTTATGTCGAGCAACATCCACCTACTCCTTGAGCGCTTTAGTCTGCTGCATCCTTGTGAGCCTCTATGTAATGGAAACCGTCTGCGTGGTCCCTTTTAATTTGGCATATCTCTGCTATAGCTCACGTGGCTTTGTCTCTAGGCGTTGTATGTTCGAGTCCTCCTGCAGGGTGGTGAGAACCTCGAACGACTGCTCGAACAACTTCGTGCAGTCTGTCACTACACTGTTAACCACTATTATTACTGTTGTCATCACGGTGGTGCATTGTTCCTTAACCTCTGGCGAAGTTGAAGGCTGTGCCTTCAACTACAGTTCTGCTATCTAAAGGTTCAACTCTAGTTGAACCCTTGTCATTTCCTCTCTAGCATCGCACACCCCTGCTGCTAATTTCCGGACATGCACCTTGACCAGTTCTTCTTCTTGGATGGCCAACTCTGGGACCATATGGCAGGCTTCCTCCACCACCTGCATTATTTGTCTATTCTATGCCACTATCTCGTTGCATTACAAGCTCAATTGTTCAGTGTTGATACATTACTCACTCATTACCTGGAGTGCATGACCCTCCCTAGCTCGTAGTTTTGTAGTGACTCCATCCTACAAAATATAGTGTCTCCCAAGGAATTGCAACCATGTTTAATCCAATTCCCTTCAACCCATTGACCATAGGCCCGTCAGCCTCATTTTCTGTAACGAGTGCACCATCTGGCAGCACTATTTTGATAGTCATCTAGTCGTGCAGTATTTCCTCAGTCGTGGACGTGCCTACTGCGAGGCTGGTTGACACAATGCCAGCCTGTGGAGTGCTCACCTGTAACTCTTGTATCTGCATCTGGAGAGCCCCCAACACCATCTGGTGTTTCTCCTCAAATTGTTGGAGGGCCTCCGTGGTGACATCCCTCACCGTCTCACTAATATCATGGAGACCCCCCTCAGTGAGGGTGATCAAGTTGAACAAAGTCTTTGAAGCCTTCAAATTCTTTCGTGACCCTACCTGCTCTCTTGGGCGTTGACATTTTAACTTGGTGCACACTGTCTGCGAGTCTGCACCACCTTGCTCTATATCAGTCTCCAGCTCAGGCAAAGGTGACTTTTATCATTCGCACTCTTCTTCTACTGTGTTCTGATGCTCTTCTACCAACTTCGCAATGTCGTGCATAGCTTGGGCCTTAGCCACTACTTCTTCCTTCCTACGTTTCTCTGCCAACTACTCCATCCACAATTTCACCTCTTCCTTCTTCTGGTGCACGATGGACTTCTCTGCTTCCACAACGGAGCCAGCTGGAGCGTGCCACTCCGATGGCCACGACTGAATGATCATGAAGATGACATCATCTGTCACCAGATAGGGTAACTTGCACCACGTCTTTGTGGGGTCCTTCCGCACCCTGATGTAGACATGGTGGAAATCTGCTTTGAACTCTGTGAAGATCTGCAGACTGTTGCAGACCATCGGTGATAACCACGGCTTGTGATTAATCCCCATTTAATGTTCATCTCCATGAGAACCCAGAATATTTTTCTTTTCCTTATCCTCTCTACATCCCTAGTTTCCCACAGTGAAGCATACTTTGCTGCCTCCAGAAGGTCCTACACGATCGTCGGGAACTGGCTATCTTTGGGTAATTCCCATGCCACCAGTACTATTGACAACAGAAGCCACACATAGTGAAAAGTTTTTCCCTACTCCTGTGCCTCGCTGCAGTTCTTAAGGAACTCTCTGCATAAATAGTTTGCCTAGCTGAACTGGATCCCTTCTGCGCATTACACTGCTAGTTCAACCACCGGCGTGGGCACCTCATCGGTGTGGCACTTTCGCATAACCTTCCCTACCAATATCTGCATCGCAACTTTAACTACAGGGTTGTTGATGCTGGAAATGGCATACCCTCTCTTCTTCTTCTCCATCTTAAACTTTTTCTTCATGGCCTTCGCAATGGCCAAATTATCACTCTTTCCCTCTGAGATATTTGTTGCATCCTCCCCTTTGCAAGGGAGCCAGGTAATTTTGTGAATCAAATGGTCTGTGATGGGGATGGGCTTCTCCAGCCACAAGCACCCATCATGTACTAGGCAGAGCAGTTACCTGATGACAAAAATGGTCGTTGGGGCATGATGGTAATGTGGCACCCAGAGCAAGTTTAGCAACCCTACTTTCTGAACTCTTCTCAGTCATTTGCGCGGATCCAAATCTATGAGTCCAGTCGGCAAGTCTTTCTTCTGGTGCATTAGCTGCATGGTTGCTAAATGTGCGAAATTCTTGTGTTCTACGAGATCCCAGTCTTCAAATTTCAGTATAGGCACTCATCCCAAGTACGCTCCTTCAAAAATAATGTCGTCAGGGAGCAGTGAAGTCTACAGAGAGATCTTGCTCTCATATATATCTTTTGGCACCTTAGCTTTACCCTTCAGCGGAGGAACATATGCGGGCAGCCTGGTAAGATGGTCTGCTCCCTGGGTTTCAACCTCCATTTCTACATCCTCCTCCTCTACCAATATTTCTTCAAATTCTTCCTCCTCATCGGCCTCCAAATTGATAGCCTTCCCTTTTTCCTCAATGGTGAGCCTAGTCCTAAGCAGATTTCTAGATGATACGCGCACCAGTACCATGGCCTACTTGTCATTCTTGGGTCTCGGTATGCACGACAATTTAGTGATTTCTGTGACTATCCCAGAACTTTTTGGGGCTTCCAGTTCCGTAATGGCCTATACGGCTTCCTCAGCGGTCATTACTCTAGTGTCCATGGCTTCTTCAATTGCTTCCATAGTGCGATTCCACAACTCTCTCAACATCTCGGGTAATTTCTCAAGCAATGAATTCGCATTTAGAAGATCGAACAAGTCTCGGTTCATGAATGTCTGTGCACGCAACAACTCAGTCCTCAAATTGCCAAGTGTTGTCTGTTGGAAAACCCTTTGTAATTTATAGTGCCTTTTGAATTTGAATTCGACCGTTCCCCCCACATTCGATCCATTAATGTTCGATTGGCGGTAGATTTTCAATAATCTAGCCCATAAAGTTTGCCTTAAATGCCCACTCCATTTGGTCTCAAACCAAGCATCATATCATGAATAATGACTGTAACTGTCACTTTCCAGTCGACCCGCATGGCAGTGAAACTACCCTCGCACTGTCACAGACCCTGTGACACTTCGCTACTATGCGTAGTCCTGACATCGTGTAGCTTCCAAGAAGAGTATTTTATAGTCTCGTGCCTCCTTTCAGCTGCCTGGAGCACTAAGATTATGCTTCTATCAGCTAGTCATATGGTCGAGCCCCTTGTGTATGGCTTCAAACGACTGCCATTGACTTTTCCAAGAAAGAGTTCTCCATTTAACTTTACCAACTGCACTGTGCCACCATCTATGATCTCCTTAATAACATATGGTCCCAACCAATGCATTTTGAGCTTCCCTGGGAATTTATCGAACTTACTATCATACAAAAACACCAAATCATTCACGTTGAAGGTGCACAACTTAATATGTCAATCGTGCCAAGCCTTTTCGCACTGCTTTTGGACCTACTGGTGGAACTCAGCCAAAAATCATTCTTCTTTGAGCTCTTCCAGCTACGCGGGCCTCTCCTCCAGGGCTCCGAAATCTATCATACCTATGAGCATTGCTATGCGCAGACTAGGCATGATGTATTCCATAGGCATTGTGGCTTCCACTGCATAGACAAGCCTAAAATGTGTCTACCCCATCAGCTTCTTGCATGTCGTTCGATAAGCCCATAACACTGCAGGTATGTGTAGGTCCCAATCACTTCGCTGCGTGTTTCATACCTTGGTTAGCACGTTGCATACCTTGTTGAACACTTCTGCACATAGAATATTCTACATGATTACTCTTCCAGCATAATGTATTCCTAACATTAAGAGCCATCTGCAAGGTAAGCCCCCCAACACATGCTTATTAACCATGTATTTTAACGCGGAGTTCATGTGCATCTGTGCAGATTGTGGCTCTTCTGTATATGCCTGCATCCACTTGGCCAGATGTGCACGCAGATCATCCTGTTCATAATACTTGTCTACCACTTGCATTGAAGGCTTCCTAAAGCACACTCTCATCCTTCTCTTACATTCGCGCTAATCATCAAAGCTTCCTTTATGTGTACCCCACCATATCGTAGGCGTAGCACACAGTACCCAATCCAAGGCCTGGAAGCATTGCTTTTCCAGCACCTCTCTTTCAAATGCATCCAAGAAGGTATTTGCTTCATTTAGACCATCATAAGTAGGCAGATCTCTTACTTCTGTCAATACATAGCGAAGTGACTTTGTCATCATATTGCAGTATAGCGTAGTTACTTCGTGTAACTGATTCTGCCATCATTCTACTTCTTCGTCGGAATCCGAAGTGAAGGAACTCTCACGCTCCCATGTAATCCACCCATATGCGATGGGATTCAGCCAGTCTTGGTCTCATGCTGTTATATTGTAGATGCAGTCCAGATCATCATCACTTTCATAGTCGTGCACCGGCTCTGTATAGCGCGATCCATCAACAGGGTCCAGGGGTACAATTACACACAATGACTTCTTTTTAAAAATCATTTTGCATTTCTTTAGATTGATTACTCTGTTCATGTCAGTGGCCTAGTCAATTCCTAAGAGCATAGGGTAGGGATTGCTATCATCAACAATATCTATCACTTCAAAATATGCCAGTGTGCTTGCTCCCTCAATATCCATAGTTATTCCATGCAATCGCCCCATGGGTATTATTTTCTGCTGGCTTGCCATCCTTAGCTGATTTGGAGACCACTGCAGTGCAGGTCTTCCCATCGCTCCCATGTCTGTTTCGGTAGAACATTCAAATCTGATCAAAAAACCAGGATGACTTGATCCATCTCATATTCTCCGATCTGCATGGTTAGCCTCATTTCTCATCCCGTCCTTATCTTATGCTTTCCAATCTTCCGGACTATGCATGGTTCTCCTGGCACGGTCCCATCACATATGTTGATGAGCTCTTGTAACCCTTTCACAACCTTACTATCGCATAGTAACTTCATACATGCTTCTAGGAACGTTGTGAGCATAGATGGGTCCATTTTCGGCTCCAATTTATATTTGATTCCTGAAGTGGAGGCATCAGCGAAACTCTTCTTAGCTTCCATGAAGGCTTCCCAAGTGCGCTACAAATCAATCTCTACTTCTTTTACCGGATATTTGCAAACCTAAGTACTATCTTCTGGTTGTTTGCCTTTGTCATCTCCTGTCGCGATGCCACTTCGGAGCACGATGTTCACATTTGAATCTTCCTCGCATGGCTTAGACCTCATCATCTATAGGTTCTGAGTCAAGGGAGCCGGTAGCACTCCTTTGTCGCGTATCCTAGCTATCAGCGTAGGACAATCTTCTGTCTCATGATCAAACAGGGACAATACAAAGACGACAGGCACGTTGGATTCATGCAATAGCAGGCATAATCTCCTGGCCCTTCGCAATTGCAGCATATCAACTGTCTGTGACCTCTTCTAGGTCCTCCTCCACCTCAGCCTCATCCGCGCCCCTGGAATCTTGTTCGCGTCATTCCTACATTTTGGACAAGGGGTCATGTTTTGGCCTGAACTCTATAGGTGGGAGTTCTATCCATCATTAACTCATAGCTACTGCAAGTGAGCTCATCATGTCCCGCTAATCTACAAAAGTTACAAAAAAACTGTTACGAATTTTGGGTATACATCTGTAACAAGTGACAATTGTTTGTGGCATGTTTTCTTGTTATTTGAGAAGTCGCGCACCACAAAGTAGGCACTGCGCTAGGTCCTGCTTGCACTTCCAACCTTAAGGGCATTGGTCCTCCTCCTGCGAGGTAATTTCTTAAAACTGGGTAGTGGTCCTTGTCATGACCCTGACCCTTGCATTTTACACACCATACCTCTTCGTGCACTTCTAGTCGAGCTATCCTATCCTGTTTCAGAACCTACATCTCAAAGCATAAATTGTTCAGTTGCACGTGGATTTGTTGAACTCCTAAGCTAGGATCCTGCATCGAGGTCTCATGTAGCCTCATGGAAATCTCCAGGGCTTCTGCCTGAGTTGTTATCTTCTGTTGTGCTAGCGCACTCCTTAAATGTGGTAGTAGTGAAGCTACAAACCACTCGCGATGCTGTCCATCCATCATATTCATATTAGCTTCATGAACCATACATTTCAGCCTCTGATTTGGCTCCCAAAGAGTCTCACCTGGTAGCATCATAATCTCTTTAAATCCAATGATTGACTGCACTTCAGATTTAGGCCTGTTAAATTCTCTATTTAGTGTTACTTGGATATTCATGACTCTCTAATTCAAGTTATCCTTGGAGTACTTAATATACCAGGTTAGCGTGTGATCCTGCAGGGTGTTAACCAGCGTCACCTACTTTATATGATCATCTGTAACACCTTGCGCTTCCCATACAACCCTTAAAATGAACCATAATTGGTTCGGGTCCTCATTTCCCAAACCTTTGAACAGAGGCAACTTCACATTGCTTGCCATATTGAATCGCGGTGATGGTGGAATTGGTATGGGTGAAGATGGAGGTGATGGTGGTGAAGTTGGTGGCGGTATGGGTAGAAGTGGTATTCGCAGAATTCTTTGTCTTATCAGGTGGATCGCACTTTGCAGTGAGACCTTCGTGAGCTCTCCCTTGTGCCTTTGCGGAGGTGAAATCAAGGGGCTAGTTTCTGGTCCCTTATTTCCTTCATTCCTATAATCTTTTCTACTTCGTGTAGCCTCGAGCATCAAGGTAACTGCATAACCCTCTTTCTGCACAATAGCATTTTAATCCAAGTATTCAAAGACTTTACATACTTACCTCATGGTCCTTTGAGAAAGTGTCACTCTACCTCACTGTAGCTGACTGAGGTATCAACCGCGAACTCAGTAAAAAAATCCTCCTATAATACGATCGAGCCAATGATCAACAACACGCATGATCTTATCCTCTGATTCTTCCAACCTTCGCACTAACTCTGGTGTCCACACAATAGGACCGCCATGTTTCCACCTTCCTTGGCTATCTGCTAGCTTCGCGATCCACTCATATAGCTCAGTAGGGAAGGACGTGAAGAAGATTTCATGGATCTCCATATACAAGTAGTTGTCTAACCACTCTTCGTTTGATAGTCACAGGTTTTTGTTCTCCTTTGCTGCAAACTTGTGAATTATTCTGTCCAACAAGCCTTGAATTTATTTCTTAGTTGGATTCCAATGATATGACATCAGACATCTCTATGTAGATTCTAGTCCCGGCAACGTAACCATTTGTTGGCTTATGGGGGCCTGACCCAGGTTCAGAGATAGCTAACCAAACAAATCCCTACACTATTGGCCCTTTCAGCATCAGTCCACAAAGCAAGGACTGAAGTCTCACTCGAAGCAGTGTGGGGGGGTGGTGGAACCATGTTTCCGCACCCTTGAGATGTCTGTGATGTCAGTTTAGTCCAACTATGTATGCCTTCGCGCAGGTCATTGTGCACACTATTCTAACCTTCAATACCTTCTAGATCTGTTGTAATTGTCTTTTGTGCAGCCCCAACTAGGGGCTGAGATGATTTTGCGCTGCTATGGTAACGACCTGCACTATTTCCCCAAACTACACCACGTATCTTACTTATCTTCTTAACAAACGTTACTTATCTTTGTGTAAATAGTTATTCTATCTTTCATTCACTTAATCAACACAGTTATACACATTCGCGCATCATATAAGCATTAAAAGTACAATTTATATCCAATGTAACAGATGCATAAAACAGGTAATAAATACGCAAAAATGATAGGAAACTTCTCTTTATTAATACTTCCAACTGTTACAGACTCAACTCACCCTGCACACTCAGCTATAGGGATCTGCGCACTCAGCTGTGGACTACTAGGCCTTTGCACACTCAACTGCAGAGCCTTCTCCTACCCTATGACCCAAAACTAGACTTTTCTCCTTCAATCTATCTCGCATACAACATTGATTCTTCCATTATCATTAGGTTAGATGTCTTAACTACTTAGACCCTTGCTCTATTTATACAATCCCATGGTCCGTGAACCATGGGTAGATCTCTACAACTGACATTACAATAACAAAATTAAGGGTGGACAACCCTATGACTCTTTTACAAACTACGCACTCCACGCCCACAAAATGCGGAGTCTTTACATTAGAATTACAATCTTTGACCAAAATCTGGGTTCTAAGCCCCAAAACTTCCCTTCTAGGATCCCGCACCCAACGTTTTGTTTTGGTGTAATGTTCAATCTCTCTCAATGCAAGGGATTTCTCACATTTGGCTATAATTTTCACATAATTCATAGTTATAGCTTTCCATAATTTGTTTATAGAAATGGTAATGACATTTTTCTCAGCGATAAGCCTCCCATTTTCCCCAAATCAATGATAATAATTCGTAAAAATTAAAAATCTTGATAGGTTGTACTTTCTATCAATTCAAAGAAAAAATAAATTTGAAACTAAATAGTTATTGAATTACCCCTACACATAAATCTTGATGTTTGAATCTGGGTCATTAATTTGGTGTGTGAACTTGGAACGTTATTATGGCAATACCTTATCTCAATAACTAGGCCATTGTTTAATATCTTGCACCCAAGGTATGTGAACAAATAAATTTCTTTCTATTTTGGCTTCAAGGTATATTTTCACATAAGTTGATTTTCCAAACTAATCAAATTATGTTTGGATGATCTCCCTTGGAATGTTCTTTGTTAGGGGAAATCCATGTTCCACGCTAGTGAGTCCCATTGGCCATCCATGGGCCTTCAATACCTTCAGTGGTTCTGTAGGATCACTTCCCAACTCAATTTGTGTTCTCTTTGAATGAATCTCTTCATGATCATTAGCGTTGTAAGATTCCATATTACCTCACAAGTGATGAGGTACCATCACATTCAGACCCTTATAAAAGTGGAAAAGTAAAATGAAGTTTACATATTTACTAAAATCTTAAAGCTATAGACATCAAATAAGAGTTGTGCTAAATTAAAATGAAATAATGAAACTTAAATTCTGATATCCAATTTGGTTACATTTTTAGATGTGAGATCTCCATCCAAATGGAATGACTTTTAGAAGTTTGGAAAAGTAGCTACCCCTATGACCTGGCACCTAAGCCAAATGAAATCTATTGTGTCCAATGCCATGCTAGTTTTCAAAGTGGGATTATTTTTTATTGGTTCATATTTAACCAGCAATGATCAATCATTTGAATAAGATGAAATAATTCATAATTTGGTTTTTGTTTGATTTTTTCTTTAATGAATTTCTAAGGTATGCATCCTAATCTTCCATAAGCAAAGACCATTGTTGATGCAATGAGTTCAAGGGTAATTTCTTGAGCATGGGATTTACTTTATTCGGAAAGAAACGTTTTGAGTGTAATTAGTCAACTATGGCTCTCAATCTGTCGATTTCATAGCTGCAGGACCATTAAAGTGTTCGTACAAATGATTTTTTCCAATTTAGGTAACAAAGAAAATGGTGTATTCAGGAGCAACGCATACCAGAAAAATGTTCGAGGAAACTTTGACCCTCCATTACCATTTTACAATTCTAAGTATTTTTTCTATCTTGTATGTGACCTTTGAAGTTCCATTGCACCTTCTATCCTTGAATTTGCAATCATTGTACCAATCCTAGATGGATGTTGTCTATTAGTCATTGATGAAATCTAGGTAACATAAAAAACGTTTTGGAGGTTACCCCCAAGGGCATGATAGAGTAGGAACCATTAATTTATGTTACTGATCTGATCTTGAATATGTGCCTTCAATCCTTGCTATTTTTTTTGTTTCTTTAATGCATGAACTGGAAGAAAACATTTCATCCTCTTTTATTAGCATTTCTTGTATATTGATATCTTAATTTTGAGCTACCAAAGCTCAGGGCTTGAACGTTTTCCCATGATTCTTAAGCACCCATGTTATAACTATGTCTAGGGAGGCTTTCAAATTCAATTAAATGTTTACATTTTAATCACTATTAGATGACTATGAACCATAACTATTTCTAAGTTTATATTTTTCTATAATTCTATTGAGTAACTATTTCCTGAAAAAGAAAGATTACACTATAGAATTTATGTAATATTTAATTGGAGTCGGATAAAGTGTTAGTTGTTTGATGTTGTGATTCATGGTCCATGTACCTTAGCTTATGGTTGAGGTACTAACTAAAATATTATGAAAATCTATCCAAAATGTACTCGAGTCATTGAAGTTAAGGTAGTGGGTGAATCTTTCAATATTTTGTTTGCATGCTTGCTTTGAATTTGTATAAATTTAATGATAAAATAATTGTTTGTGTAGAAATTGCAGGAACATTATTGGACACAGGAAGTGGAGATTATCACTGGACAACCTAGTCTTGAAAATTCCTCTGCACAAGAACCTCAAAGTATGTATTACTAATCCGCTTGATCATCTTGTTCATCTCAATTTTTCTAATATGGTGTAGGGAAAAATAAAATGATGTATTTCTTATTCAAAATTCACCCCCTTGGTTTCTAATGTTTTTCACTACTTGTATTTTTGTTTGACAGACACTATTGATACATGGCCAAGCGTTGATACTGATAATGAAGACCTTTATAACAATCCTCTGCCATCAAAATATGTTGATAAGTTTACCTCAAAAACTTTTACAACACATAATTTTTCTCTGGAAGAAATTTACCCTAAAGGGTTTGGATATGTGTCAATATCCATAAATAAAAATAGTGAAGCTGACATAACTTATATGCATTCTACAAACATTGAAGCTCTTATGCCAAATATATAGCATTCTAACTACTATATGGAACCAACAAGACAATAATTAGTAGTGAAAGAGAGTGTGGAACCTAATTATTTCTTTCGGGTTAAAGATTTTATCGTGGGTAGAAGAGGTTATGGATCAGTGAAGTTTTTTGGGGAAACATATGTTAGATGCCTTGACTTGGAGAGTATTATTCTATTCAACAAGTGTGAGATCATTGTGTACATGTATGGAAGAAAAAAAAGCCTCATGTAGGCTAGGGTCTAAACAAGCGTACAAAAATATCATTATTAAATGTGAAAAGCGAGGAAAAAAAGACAACTCAAGAGTTCTTAGAAGGCCCTCAGGTGGAAAATGTTGATAAAAGGCTAAAACATAAAACTAAAGAGGAGGGTGCCAGCTGTATTTCATATAATGCAAGCAATGGAGAATGGAAATTCCAAGTAAACATTTCATCAGATATTTCCTCGATGGGTTTGACAGCAAGTGATGAAGAATTACTTGCAAAGCATATTAACAACTCTACAACTATACAAATATTCTAGGGTTGAATTGCATATACTTGTTCTGTGGATGTACATATTTTGTTTTAAAGGGAAAACTACAAAATGGTTTGAGGAGAAATGATGTTTCTAATGGGATTTTATAATGGAACTCTCTATAAGTTGTTGGGTAAAAGAGTGGGGATAATCTAGAGATAGTGATAGCCCTTGTGAATGTCTAATCGCCCCACTCTTTTAACTACTTTTTGTAACATTATAGCTCAAAATCATGTTTTCTTTTAAGTTTACAACACTAATTGATCCCAATTTTTGACTTTTTAACCGAACACATGGAACAACAACACTAGGATTTCCCTATGCAAAAGAGATAATAATTTCAATCTAAAATTTTGCTAACTGGAGGGTATATGGAGGTCCTTGAGTGGCTTTATCCAAAGGAGCTCCGTGAATATTTTGAGAGAAGTTGCACATATACATGAGTTGTGCATATACGGAAGATATGCAATACAAGAGATGCACATATATAGAGTTTGTGCAACTTTTGTATGTGCACATATTTCGTATATGCGCATGTATTCTGTATATGCACATATCATTTGTATAAGCGCATATTTTGTATATGTGCATATCTTCCATCTATGTGAATATATGGAAGTTGCACATATATGGTAGATGCACATATACATAAGACATTTCCGCTTCTTGGGTTAGCGTGTGGTTGGGCTTGCCGAAGAATTGGGGTTGTTAAGGAAGGTAAGACCGAAGCTTAAGGGTGTTATAAAAGCACTTTGATGAATACAGAAGATATGCATATATACAAAAGATATGCATATATGAAAGATATGCACATATACAGAAGACGTGCATATACATAAGATATGCATATATGGAAGATATGCACATATACAAAAGACGTGCATATACAAAAGATATGCATATACATAATATATTCACATATACGAAAGATGTGCATATATAAAAATGTGCACATATACAAAATAAATGCATATACGGAATTTATGAATATACAAAAGATATGCATATATGGAAGATATGCACATATACAGAACATATGCATATACAAAAAATATGCACATATAGAGAAGACGTGCATATACAAAAGATATGCATATACAGAAGATATGGATATATGCAAGATATGCATATATGAAAGATATGCATATACACAGAAAACATGAGTATACAGAAGATATGGATGTACGGAAGATATGCACATATACAAAAGACATGCATATATGGAAGTTATGCATATAGGGAAGATATGCATATATAGAAGATATGCACATATACAGAATATGTGCATATGCAGAAGATATGAATATACGGAAGATATGCATATACGAAAGATATGCACATATACAGAAGATATGCATATACGAAAGATATGCACATATACAGAAGATTTGCTATATAGAAGATATGCATATAGGAAGATGCATATAGACAAAATATTTGCATATATACAGAAGAGGTGCACATATATAGAAGACGTGCATATACGGAAGATATGGATATACGGAGGATATGCATAAATGGAAGACATGCACAAATACAGAAGATATGCATATATGAAAGATATGCACATTTACATAAGATGTGCATATGCAGAAGATATGCATATACGGAGGATATGCACATATACAGAAGACATGCATATACGGAAGCTACGCATATATGGAAGATATGTCCATATAGGGAAGTTATGCATATATCTTTATTTTTACTTTTATTTGAAAATTCTCACATAGCTTAATTAAGGGGAAACGTAAGTGGCCAAATTCGACACATATTTTTCAATCTATTTTTCTAGTTTTTTCAAATCACATTAATTAGTAAAATAGTAAGATTTCCACCTCCCTTTAGTCACACTTAGTGTAGTAGGAGAAGAGTAAGTGGTGCATTACCCTCACATCATTTCTTTTTCATGCAAGCAACACTTGAAATCTATTGTAATTAGGAGGATATTCCAACGAATCACCGAATATCCACATTTTACCACACCTTGCATGCTCACTTGATCACTTTCACATAGTTACACATCACACACTAAAATTCTATAAGGTTTTTATTTGAAGGCATCCATTTTGCATAGGTTTTGATACTTAGTTTATTTTAGATTACATCTCAAACCCTAAAGAAAACTAAGACCCTTAAAATATACCATCACTTGAACCAACTAAATTCCCCATCTGTGGCCACCAAATAATTTATAGTTCAGGTTAGGACCATTGCGGGTAGGCATCCCATAATCCGTGATGGTCATGTTAGATATTTGAGACATAGAAGTTGAATTTTTAGGGAGCTTAAAAATGATCCCACAGAAAAGAATACTTGAGCATGGCAGAGACCCGATTCAGAGGGGGTTTGGCTTAGGTCCAATGTGTGTGGTACTATTTGGGGCTACCTGACCTGTCTAGTTCTCGGCACTGGTAAATGATTACCATGAAGCTAAAGACTCAAATTATCATGTGGTACAAAGCACTTTAGTGTCCAAACTCTAGGGCATCCATCACTATAGGTGGAGGTGTGGGCAACACCTAAGCCTCATCTGTTACCTTCATCGATTCTTCGACTGTTGGAAGGCATCCCGAGTTATTTCGGAACATTTCCCCAATATGCATCAAAAGATAACTTCGCAAGGCCCAATTAATTTGAGGGTGGTAAGGATGAATAGGCTTTCATATGATATTTTATCATAAGCAAAAACAAACAAAAACCATTTTTTTATTGATCACATGTTAGTCTAAAGTTAAAGGGGAAATAATCATTTTATTTTCTCTTTGTTTTATGTATGTGATATTTTTTCTTTGAGAATCATCTCCTTCACTCAATCACACAAAGTAGAACATACTCTACTCACATATTTTAATTAGGGTGAAAAGTAAAAGGCCAAATTCGACACATATTTTTCAATCTATTTTGCTAGTTTTTGCAAATAACATAGCTTAATTAGTGAAAGTGTAAGTTTTCCACCTCCCTTTAGTCACACTTAGTGTAGTAGGAGAAAGAGTAGGCAACCCATTATCCACACATAATTTCTTTTTCATGTAAGTAACAATTTAAATCTAATGTAATTAAGAGGATATTGCAACGAATCACCGAATATCCACATCTTATCACACTTTGCATGCTCACTTGATCACTTGCACACAGTTAAACATCACACACTAAGATTATATAAGCTCTGTATTAGAAGTCATCCAGTTTCCATAGCTTTTGATACTTAGTTTATTTTATCTTACATATCACAACCTAAACAAAACTAAGACCCTTAAAAGCTACCATAACTTGAACCAACTAGTCTAAAGTTAAAGGGGAAGTAATCATTTTATTTTCGCTTTGTTTTATGTATGCAATAATTTTGCTTTGAGAATCATCTCATTCCCTAAATCACACAAAGTAGCACATACTATAATCAACACCATATGGGACCCCATGACTCCCTATAGATTTAGAAATTTCCTAAATCTCCCTGCATTACCAAGAGGAGTGTCAGGTCTCTCACCATTTAGGCACAAAGTACACCATACAACTACCATTACAAGATGTTCCTTTATTAGTGAAACTTTGCTTCGAACTCCTCCTCGTCAAGGTACCCCATTCACTAGCTTCCAAGGGAGCCCTCATAACTACCGTCACGGGAGTCCAAGCAACAATCACTAGGGTAAGCATCCTCATCATGGAACCCCCATTCATATAGTTGTCCAAAATCATTTTGCAATCGAGGACAACTCACAAGTCTCGTTTTTAGCTTCTTTAAACCTTGTTGATTTGAGCATCTAACCAATGACCAGATTGCACATGATCAGAAATGACCAACCATGCCCACCAAGATCCCTTCAGGAATTCCAAAATTTGAAGGGGAGTAGGGAAAATACCTAAGAAACCATGTCGTGATTTTTCATCTATGGTATAAATCCAATAATATCACATATGATATTATTCAATTATAATTGTTTCAATGCTCTCTTTCTGGGCCAGCAACGAAATGGTATATTGGCTAACCTTTTGTATCACATGGAAGCTTTATTTCCCTAGCTACTACATTCGTCACATTCTTCCAACTCCTGATTTGTCATGACTCAGGCCTAGAACTCCTCACTCACTTCAAAAGAATCCCTGCTACACCCCTCAAACACCCCTCAAGATTAGGAGCCTGTTTCAACCCTTCTAATTCACATTTGATGGCTTTCGATTTTGATAATGCTACACCACAAATCCCATCTATATTTACTTTCATATCTCAGTTAGTATCTATAACATCACCATCCATCGATGCATTTTGAATCGTGGTCTTTTGTAGACACCTTTGCTCCACCGCTACCTACCCCAATTGCAACCAGTCGAACATTGTTGGTTAGTTATCCTACTATTCAAACTATGCCTATTCCACGAATCCAAACTACACCTATTATAGGTGGTCTTTAGCATTTTTCTTCACCTACTCCTTTCATATTGGCCCCTCGACCTTCAACTATCACCCCTTCGGGTGCTATTAGTTTGACTACCTTTAAATATCAAGAGCCATCAAGAGCCATAATTCATAGGAATATGATTGTGACTTTGGATCACAGTGAAGCTGCTTCACTGGGAAGCAATACCACCACATGGTTTCATATTGGGGGATATATATTGAGGAAAAAATGGCATAATATATTGGGGGATATATATGGGGCAAAGGGTTTTTATATTGGTGGGTTTAAAAAATGGAGCTCAAACTTAATGAAAAAATATAAAGGGGTATAAAAAATGTTAATGAAAAAATGGATACCTACAATATCTAGTGGAAGTAGTGGTTTTTTAAATTGGGAAGATGTATTGGGTTCATATTGGTAGGGGGTTAAATAACATGATTTTTAGAGGTATTTTCCAATATGTAGTGAAATTAAGGGTGTTGTTTAATATGCCATGAACGGATGTGATAGTTCAAAGGTTCACTAAGTGAATCCCCCATTAGTGAAGCTAATAAGATATGTCAGGCATCAGTTTCTGCAAATATACATCGTGTATATAACTCTAAATGTTCGACGCTAATTCCATAGTCATATACTGTTTTGCACGAAAAATTATCCCCTCCTTTTTCTGGAAAAGTATTCAAAGGCTTATTCATATGCTACACATTGGCAGCACAAACATTTTTCATAGTGGCACCTGATATCTACTAGGGTTCACCTACCCTATTTGGACGATTCTTCTCTCTCGCACCTAAAATCTCTATTTTTGGGAATTTGATGTGGCTAAATGTGGCTAACTCCAAAATGTTCCCATTGATTGATAAAGACAAGACCAATTGGAAAGTTCAGGAGCTTGTAACTTATGATTACTGACGAGCTCATATTCAAAATGAACTTTCCATGAAGTACTAATTTTTCCCTAGGCTAAAATCTATCTTCACACAGATTCTTCACTAGCCCTCTCCCTTAATGGAGGGGATGGAGGGCCTTCAGATAATTTTAATTTTAGTTGTATGACTTGGTGTAGCCAGAATCCATGAGTACCACTATAAAATCGTTTCCTGGTATCTTCTAAAAGTACTAACTATTGATTTTTCATTATATGCCTCATAAAACAAAGAAGAAAATCACCACTCACAGTATCATAATATTGGATAGTTTTCCCATGCGCACAGGGATTTCACCATCTAGATAGTTGTCTTGGGGATACCTTTTGATTTTACCTTTATATCCTTTCTTAGGTTTTGATGCACAAAGCATCCTCATGTTTCATTTGTTGTAACACTTTCAAACCCAACACACTCAATAGTCCTATATAAGACCTTTCCTATGCAATCATATATTATTCTACACTTGAATGAGAATTGGACATCTTGAAGAAAACTTTTCTTATATATATATTGGTATCTTGTGAGTTTCATTGTTTCACCTTTGTTGGTCACCATCATACTTCAAGTTTTTAAATACTTATACTGACATAATTCAACTTCTCATTGTGTCTTCACTTACATTCATATGCCTCTTCTTTGACTTGCTACCTTTTTCCTTGTTGGTTTCCATTCCATGCTTCCAGATTTCATAATGGATTTATTGGATTTATGCCTATATAGATAACTGGCACTAAATTCATGTTTAATTTGTCTTTGTAAACCTAACAAGATCTGCAATATCGCCACATTCACCTCTTCTTTCCTATCTTGAGCTCTAAAAATATTTTAATTAGCAGCCTTGCAGCTACTCATTTTATCTATCAAGCTTATGAGGGTATCCATACAATCAGAGGAAATTTCTTCTAACCTCCTTCCAACTAACTCTTCTTCCTAGTTAGTAAAGGTTTTATCCATGTTATATTGTACCATTATGCTACTCATTCCTTTGTTTTATGTTGTATATTATGTCTTCTTTGTGTTGTCACACAAAAAACTATCATCTAAACCAAACGTAAACATATTAATCATGGCCTTGGTATGAGAACATCAAACATGCTAACTTGAAGCTATTCACACAAACAAACCCCATGTTAGTTACATATTCCAAAAAATAAACAGAAAAATAATAATTCCATTTAAGTTAGCATTCACATCAACTACTGGTTTAAATCAACATTCATATAACAAATAAATTTACTCATCAATATAAAATTTAATTCTACTATGAGTTATAATCCCCTTCAAGTCAAGCGTTAAAAATCTTCCATCCCTTTAAACCATTTTAGATTTTTGATACCACTCCATAACACCCCCCACACCTTTATGCCATCTTAGAGTGGGTGTGTTACCCCCTTGCTCTGATGTCACTTTTTAACACCTACCACCCCTTAATCCACCTCAAGCTATGAGAGTGTTACTTTTTTTACTGGATATCCAAGGTTATATATGGGGTTACAACAACCTCTTTTCCTTATAACTCTTATATTTTAAAACTAATGTCACCAATGCATTCAACTCGTTGAGAGATTTCTAGTGACATAAATTTTACCTCAATATGAGTTTCAAGTAAAAAGTTATGCCCCTTAGAAATTTAGTCCATGAAGAAGGACATGTCATCAAGGGAAATCTCCATGGCACTTATGTGGCCATTTATAGACCACATGGTACCTTTATATCTCCCTAGTAATTTGTTTCCCGTATTACCTTTCCCCACGTCGATACTCTAACACTTCCCATGGGCACCACATTTTTCAGTATCACCACCCTTAGTGTCATGTTACCGAGGATTACATACCTTGGTACTACATTTGTCAGACTAGTAGATATTATCTTCCCTAAGATCTTCTTCCCCAGGCTAGTAATTTTTACCTTCCCCAATACCATACTCCTCGGGTCGATAGGCTTAAAAAATTTATTAACATTGATTGAAACTCAATTAAATGCATTAACTAAAAGCATTATTAATTAATCCTACACATGTCATCCATTTAATTTTTGCATAGAAACACACTATTTCAAGGAATTTGATCATTTTATCAATTCAAGGAAACTTTTAATGAACTATCGTCACTTCTGCTGCATAACTTGCAATATGGTGAAACTTGTTCAAATAGATGTGGATATCAATTAACTAAGCATCAATACACAACTACTCATTACTATATAAAAATAATTACAATCCATTTATCATACATTACTATGCCTATGAACAAATCAAGTTAGTATTCTCATAAGCCATTTCTATCAATAAGATAACATAAACACATAGTTTCACATATCAATCAGGAACATAATATTGAACAAAAAAGTCTAGACACTCATTAAAAGTATAGACATACCAAATATCATACCAGTCATAAAAATAGCATTGAACATCATGGGTCATGATTCAAATATGCATAAGTAATATACTTATTTCTATATATTAAACTAGTTGGCAACTAAAGGAGGAATTTCCACTCTCCACCCAACTATAAGCGAACTACAATGAAGATTTCTTGTAGCTAACCAACGCCAAGTTAGATCCAATGTCTAAGGAAATGCTTGCTTAGCGAATTCACACCAAAGGCCTACCTTATCATTCACGTTATGTAGTCCATTGTCCAAGTGGTTATCAACTTCCCTTTAAAAACAAGGACCAAGGCGGTTTATATGTTGCACCTACAACAAGAAATAGGGTGGTTTATCAGTTGCTCTTAGTAGTGAGCACCATAGTGACTCACTCTTTCCTCTAAGTTCATTCACAAGGATTCACCCAAGGTTCAGATGGGGTATTTCTTAGCTTGAGGAGTTGGAATCAACTGTCAAGGTGGTTTATCTATTGTCTTTTCATAGTTTCCAGGTGGTTTATTAGCAATACAACAAGCACCACAGTGATTCAATCATCTACTAAGCCTCCCACTGATCACACAGGCTTAGACAACATAGTCTGGTGGCCTCATGCAATTCACAGGGAATTCAACCAAAATTCATAGGGGCTTAACTCATACATAGGGCTCCACAACTAGCTAACACATTTCTTTGTATTCTCCTACCAATTCCCAACAACTTCCACATGCTCAATGATCAACTGGGCACACTCAAACAAGAGTGTTACAGGGAAAAGTGTCTATTTAGAACTGCTCTATCCCACTAAGGTGTGACAGCTGCCTTAGAAACAAACAGAGAAAAACTACTTTTGTTTTTCCTTTATGAATTATAGATAGAGAGGAACAGAAAGACCAACCTCTGTCTTGCGCTAATCCTTCGATTCGATCCCTCTCTTCTTTGATAGTCCTGAGCTACCTTCTCCCTTGCATGCCCAGCTTCACAAAGTACCTGTAAGATCACAGAAGCATAGCACTATACAAAACAATCTAGGATCAGATGTAAATTGACCACACAAATGTAACAAGCATCAATGATACAAAAGCATGGAGGAAAACTCAAATAGCTTTTATTGATAAACAAGAAAAGGTCCAGGAGAAGTTACAACCAGTTGTTCTGACCCAGCATCAACCTCCCAGCAAAGAAGCCCCTCTTCACCTCAAACAAAGCTTAGATCACCCAACAATCTGATGTTTGTCTCTAGAAACCAACAACAATTCCTTACAATATGCAAAATTCCAGCCTCTGGATCTCTGGGATGAGGGATCCATATATAGATATCTGTAAGGGGGATGCGTCAGCTTGTGATTTGATTAGTGTCTTCTCTCTGATAGTTCTTGCTTCCACTTGGAGACTGAGGGCCTCTTACTCATCCTTGGTCGAATTCAGTGAGGCAAGTGTCACAGGAGAAGATTCTAGAAGCTTCCATTGCCTCTCCACCTCGCAGAATGACACTGCCATTTGTCATTTCTCGCCCATCGCACCCCACAGAAGGGACTTTTGAAATGAAACGCACCCTCACAGTGTATTTAGGTGAGATGCAATGCACTTAGCCAGTGGAGCAGCTGCAATGATCCTGTTTTGACCAATTCTGAGCAGTTTCTCATGGAGAACTTCTGGGAGAAGCTGTAATCTGTTGGCCTTGTTCCTTTAGGGGTTAGAACAACACTTTTTGGGACGTAAGAGCCCTTGGTTTATGTACATTTCATGCTTGGGGGTGTAGGGCACAAAAATGTCTATAACAGTTGCCCCCTAAAGTATGAGGCCGTTAACCTTTTGGTGTTAGGTGAAACGCTTTATTATGAGGATCCGAAGTTCTTTCAATGCTGGGAGGAGACCTGTAATAAGATACAATACAATACATTATCTTCATACTATTTTCATGATGTAGCTGAGGCGGGCATTCCCATGCTCAACTTTATAAATTCATTTTCATGTACATAGAACAGACAATCGTCTAAGTGTAGACTGATGATTCTGATAGAGCCATCATCCTTTTGAGTGGATGATTATCTGTGCAGCAATGATGTACATTTAATGTCTTTATTTCCCTGAATATATGTTGCAGCCCGGATGGATGAAACTAGATCCGGGGTCTTCAATCTCGTCCGATCTTGACTCTAAGTACAAGTCGATCCATGTGAGAAATGTTCTGAAGTCGAACATGGAAAGACATCGCTTGATTACCAGTCAATGATGTAAACTGTTAATAAGCGCGAGAGGAATCATCGATAATGATAATGACCCTCAGGGTACTGCAGTACAATCCACGTGGTGTGAATAAAGGACTTGGCATCGAACACCATGCAAAATCTTTCGGTTGAAGGCCATTGATGTAAACCTGTCGCCGGAAGTGAGAAACTTGCCATTGAGGCATGCAAGCTTCAAAGTACTGAATGGAGTGTTCCTAGATCAACTTCTTGGATAATGAGCTGATGTCGACAAGAAGTGATCTGTCACAGGAGGGCCTTAATGAATCCCACACCAATGACATGGAACGGATCAAATGATTTTAATTGAGGTGAAAACGATCTGGTGATATAAGGTTCAGGGTGGCGGTCATGAAAGAATGGAGTATAATGTATGGTAGTGGGTGAGACACAGGTGAATTCTCTGAATGACTTCTCTTGAACATATCGGCGACACTGATGTGATGGATTGGTAGCATTAACCCCAAATGTGGATGGTATGGCGTGACCATGGTGATGTGACCGGTGAATGAAACAACCCAATCCAACTCGGACACGGAGTGGAAGTGTCATGTTCAAGAGCGACTTGCTACCAACAAAGTTTCTTTGAGTTTTCTTCCCAATTTTCCCCAGTCATTGCTGACCAGTACCTCTTTATTTTTTTCAAGCTTGAGGAGGATAACATATGCTTGTTCTATAATTTTCCCTTCGGGCAAACCTATCGCTATGTTTTAACGAGCCTAGCGATAGTGAAACTCGTTCTTGTCTATATACAAGTTTGTCGCTATTGATCTTTTTAACAAGTTTAACGACAAAGATAACTCGGTCCTTTTCAATTTTAGAGAGTCTGAAAAGGAACGTAAAGGTAACTCCAAAATTCCTTTTTCGTCATCTAATCCCTTAAGTCCGAGAAAGTATAAAACAATACAGAAGGGATGAATTTTCGATACTTTTAACGAGCCAAAGAAAACAAGCGCTCGATCTTTTTGTGTAATAATCCCTCAGGTCCAAAAGGATTAAAATCTAGAGGAGGGATAGCACTTCCTATCCCTCTAATGAGCTGGAGAGGCCAATGGCTCGACAATCTTTTCATATTTTATGAGTCAGTTGAAAAGAGCTTAAAGGAGACTCGTCTTTTGAGGAACGAGTGATAAAACAGGTAGCAGCTGATTCCAAGTAAGGTTTGGAATTTTCCAATCATAGCAGTTTCACAAGGATGGCTAGTGAAATCACTCTTCACAGTTGTTCCTCAAAATGGGTAAACAATCAAATGGAGGTGAATGATCGGCCAATGAAAAAGTGGAGGTGACGGTGTAAACACGACCAAGGCTTTAAGGGCTAAAGTACTACATTCACGATGGTTATTTACCGGGGAATAGTTCATTTTTTAACGAGCTTAAACGCGGGGGGGAAACATTTGCTCATGTCTTATGTTTATTTTTTAACGAGCTTGAAATATGTGCTAAAACTGCTCGATTGAATGGTCCCTTTGGACTATTCTGTTTACTTTTGGTAGGATGGCCGGTGGTGTTGCTCTTCATGTAGCCAATCGATCTTATATGCAGTATGCCTTGGAATGCCTCCAACTGAAGGTGTTCAATTGGTGCGACGCAGTACTTCTTGTGATGAAGGAACAGTTGACCAAGATAAAGAGCGGGAGGTTAAAGAACTTTGGGTATGGTTCTATTTTGACCGCTTTTGCCTTGGAGAAGATACCACTGATGCAGCCGCAGTATATTGCACTCGATCTACCTTCTCCTACTGAACCACGTATGCAGAGATGGGTTGACCATATGTCTAGGCATGCTGGTCAGTCTCAGATTTCATTTTCTGATACCTTCTTCAGGTGGTTTGATCGTCAGGAGATGGTTTATTCCAAGTATCCATATGCTAGCATGGACTTCCGGGGTGATCCAGATCTAGTACTGCCAGATGGCGAACAGTGGGGCGCCATTGGTAAAATCTTTGACCATATTTTTGTTTATCATTTTTTCATTTATAATGTCCTTGTGCTTTATTCTATCAAGACTTTAATCAAACTCATGTGTACATGCAGATGTTGGTCCTGTCCGTCCAGTAGTTCGCCTGAGAGTACCCGCTACTACCCCAGCAGGAGAGGCCATCGGAAGGGCTATCCTTCGTGACCTCGACGTGGCCGAGACTCTCACAGCATTACAGGAGCAGGATGAGGAACTCACTCTTGGTATTCCATATGTGAGGACTGACGAGCTACCTTTGAGGCTACAACGGCATACTACTGTTGTGCCAAGACGATGGACTCGTCCCTTACGCATGATCGCACAGGCTGTGACTTGCTATCACAAGCATCATTAGACTAGGGTGCCCCCTAGAATTTTGAGTTTTTGGGTCACTTGACCGATTTTGTCTTGGTTACAGAACATTATGCGTAAACCATAAACATTTATATATATGTTTTTGATTTTCGGAGTTTTATTTTGGTTAAGTTACATGATCCAAATGCAAACATTGATGATATGTTTCTTTTTATAAATGTTGCAAATGTCTATCTAACAAATAATTTTCTAATGAGTCAGTTAATGTGTTTAAGTTTCTGGAAATATGTTGATATTGAATAAAATCAAATTGTCTTTCCAAAATTTTAACCCTTAGGAACATGCGATAAATAGCTGGGTTTCGGATGGAATATATACCATTGAGTTGTAGTATTATGAGTTGTGAGTCTAGCCTGACAATTACTCGGCGTATACCATGTGTGATGGCATTAGAGAGAAGTTTTATCAACGCGCTATATTCAGCGATGTTATTTGTTGATCGACCAATACATACCCCTCTGAAACTTACTAACTCGCCGCTTGGATCAAAAATAGCCCAGGCTGCGGAAGATAGGTTCCGCAAACTACGACTCGCTCCGTCGGCATATCCAACACATGAATCCAATAGGTTTGACATCTGCAACAAATGTAAAAAGTGGATTACTTGACCAAAATAAACACTTTAGCGAAAACAAAAACATAACAAAAGCACACGGGTTACCATTACGCATAGTAACGCTTGAGGTGCAACCCATTACGAGGTTGCGCCAGTGGAATTCCGTCATAATCCATTAACTCGTAGGCTCCTTTTGCTAACACTCATTTAACAATATAGGGGCCCATCCATAAAGACTTCAATTTACTTGCCCCCAATTTATCGGATTCTTGGTCGTAAAGCAAGACCAAGTCACCTTCTGGGAAGACACGGGGTTTGACATTTTTGTCGAACTGCGCCTTGACTCGTTTCTTATGAGCTTCGTTAGCCAAAGTGGCATCACGATGGGTTTCATCCAGTTGGATTAATTCCAAGAAACGAGCTTCTTCTTTTGAAGTTCCGGGGAGGAGATCAATTGTGAGTTTGAGAGACGAGATTTCGCACTGGATTGGTAAGACTGCTTCCAGGCCATATACCAGTTGGAAAGGTGTAAACCCGGTTGCATTCCTTATCGATGTTCGGTAAGCCCACAAAGCTGAGTACATGATTAGGTGCCATCTTCTTTTATGAACTCCAATCATCCTTTACAGCATGCGCTTTAGGGCCTTGTTGATTGCTTCAACTTGTCCGTTGGCTTGCGGATAATATGGAGTAGAGCTGTCGTGAGACAACCCTAGTTTGGCAGCTAATTCGACCATCATGTCATTGCGAAAATGCGATCCATGATCTGTGACTATATCCTATGGTACGCTGAATCTGGCGACTACATGATTGAAAAAGAAGAGGGCAGCTGTTTCACCAGTATTATCTAATGTAGGCATCGCCTCGGCCCATTTGCTAAAATAGTCAACTGCGACTATGATATACCCATGCCCCCCGGTCGAGGTGGGGTTACATGCCATGAAATAGATGCCCCATTTGGCGAATGGCCCAACAACCACTATTGGCTGGAGAGGTGCGGGCGGTCTTCTAGTTTTGCTATCGAAAATTTGACAAGCATGGAAACTTCTGAGTGCGGTTATGCAATCTTTGAACATTGTTGGCCAGAAGTATCCTGCTCATAAGATTTTTTGCGCTGTAGCATATCCAGATTGATGCCCCCCACATGCGCCTGAATGACAATCATTCAGGACTTTTTCGGCCTCCTCATGGGTGAGGCACCTTCTCAGAACTGTATCGATACCACGACGGTAAAGTGTATCACCGACGATCATGTAGTCTTTTGCTTGGTATCGAATACATTTTTGTTCGGAGTGGGAGGTGTTTGGCCTGTGTTTTTGGGTTTGGAGATAAATGATTATATCCCCATACCACTCATTGCTTGTAGATAGCAGAAACAGATTTTTGTCCACGATTGTTTCTTCGGATGTGTCATTGTTGGATGACGATGGGAGATCACACAATAATTCTGCGAAAACTAGAGCTTTCTTTGACTTGGATTTTACAAATTCCAGATCAAATTCTTGAAGGAATGCTATCCATTTTGAATATTTGCCACCCAGCAACTGTCGCGACAATATATAATTCATGGGGTTGCAATCTGACAGAATGGTAGTTTTCCGAAAGAGGACATAGTGTCGAAACCTCTGTATCGCTTGAACAACTGCGAGTGCTAGATTTTCAACGTAATAATATTTTCTTTCTATATCATTTAAGTTTTTACTTAAATAATATATAGGATGTTCAATTCCATCGACTTCTTGAACTAAAACCATTGCGATGGTTGTATCTGCTGCAGCTAGATACAGGTTAAAATCTTTTTGATAATTAGGAGCATACATTAATGATGCTTTCATTAGGGATTCTTTTAAAGCATCAAAGGAAGCTTGCGCATCCTGATCCCAGACAAAGGGCACTTCCTTCCTCAAAAGACGTGTATAACCTTTAGCAAGTTCGGCGTAATTTGGAATGAATCTCCTCAGAAAGTTTTCTTTCCCTTGGAGTTTCTGAATTTGAAGCAAATTCGAAGGTGGAGGCAAATTTATGATTGCCTAGACCTTACATGGGTCGAGATGATTCTCGTCCTTCGAGACTACAAAGCCAAGTAACCAACCAGAACTGACGCAAAATACACATTTGTGTGGATTGAGTCGTATCGTGTAGTGTCGGCACCGTAGAAATATCGCTCTTAAATGTTGTGGATGATCAGTCCGCTTTTGCGAATGAGCTGGAAGGTTGTCGAGGTATGGTTGAACAATTTTTTTGATGTCATGGAAGGCATAATTCATTGCCCTCTGAAATGTCGCCCCTGCGTTCTTTAAACCAAAGGGTAATTTTCGATATGCGAATGTGCCCCACAGACAAATAAATGTAGTCTTTGACTGGTCCTATGGGCAGATATTTATTTGATTATACCTGGAGAATCCATCCATGAATGAAAAGATTTCGCATCCGGCGCATTCATCAATTATCTAGTCAATGAAGGGTGTAGGGTAGTTGTCTTTTGGACAAGCTTGATTTGCATCCCTATAATCGACGCACGCTCTAATTGTTCCTTGTTTTTTCATAACAGGGACAATATTCTATACCCAATCGGTTAGAGGAACCAGGTAGATGAAACCAGCATGGAGAAGTTTTTCAACTTCTGCCTTAATGGCAGCGGCTTTCTTGGGGTGCACCTGCCGTAGCCGTTGTCGTACTGGTTTGACATCTGGATACATCTTAATTTCGTGTTCAATGATACTCGAGTCAATGCCTGGCATTTCACTATATGACCAAGCAAAGACATCTCTGAATTCATGAAAAAGAGCGTTATATATTTCCAGTTCTGAAGGAGAACAACATTTACATAAATATTCTCTACAACATCTGTTTTGGTCGAGATATTTATGGCGATAGTCTCTTCAATGTTGGACAAGTTTCACTCGAAATCCACCGTGTTTATAGTATTTGATAGGAAATCAAAGACTGAAGGATGATAAAGGTCATCTTGAGTTTCTTCTCCACAATCTAGAAGAAGGGAACGATGGTGGGAATCATTCCATGGTGCCCCTTCAATTACCATTGATTGGACAATCCCTTCATCGGTGACATGCACTCGTGACCAAGGATCTGAAGGGGTACCATATTCTTTAGACCTATCTATCCAAACGCTTGATGAGCGTTGATTTGGGTTTGCTTCCCATGCTAGGAACATTGATTGCTACAATATTTCCATTGGGCTTGGGGGCAAAACCATTGCATGATCCATGTCGATATCGTTTTCTGAGATCTTTTTAGAAGATATCATGTTGCAGGTTCCTATCGACGCTACTTCCGCCAGGTTGATTGGAGGTGGAAGGGCGAAAGTTCCCATTAGTATAGGATCTTTTAATAGGCCTACTCCGATATTTTGAAGTGAATGGGGGCTTCCATGGATCATGGGAATGCTTCCTGTAACTTGAGAACCATTGGGGAGGAAGTTTTGTTGATCGACGATTGTAATCCCTCCTTGAAAGGGAAATGCAATCTTCCTAAAATAGGTCGACACAACAGCCACCATAGCATATATCCATGGCCTTCCTAGTAGGATGTTGTAATCAAGATTTCCATCGATTACTTCAACATCTATTTCTACTGTTTTCCCTCCTAGTTCAACTTTCAAGTTACTTAGAATACCATATGGGGTATATGTCCTTCCGTCGAATGCTTTTAATGTCATCGAAGATTACGACAAGGTTGGAGATCCTAAAGTTTTCCAGCAACTCATCGACATAATGCATGTAGATGCCCCCTCATCAATAATTGTTCGATGAACAGTTTTGTTGAGGGCTTTCACTTGAACAAGGAAAGCTAGTTGAGCTGGTAATTGAGGATCGTATCCTTTATGATCGAAGGATACAAGATTAGAATCCTTTGGGTCTATCCCACCAATAGTTGATAATAAAGCCTGCCTTTGGGATGGGAAATCCTGTAGTACTTCAAGAGTCGACATAGCGGATGGCGATTGGGCCAAATCTTCCACTATATTATAATGTTGTGCTGCTCTAGCGCGGGGATTAAATGTCGACTTGTGTACTACTACCTCTGGCGGTTTTATCGTCAATTCAGGAATGGTAGGCGGCACAACTTCTGTCGAAGTTGTTGTCGAACTACTAGGTTGATCTTTATCCTTGTTGTTCGACAACTGTGATTTCCCATAATCTTTGTTCCTTGTCGATATCAAAGCATCATTTTGCTGTTTTGAAATCGATAACATTAGCGCTTGAGATGGGGAAGCATTTCCACTTTCAACTATATTTGTTCCTGGATTGGGAAACGGATCAGTTAACACTGCAGAGGTTTTTGAATTCTTTAAGAATTTCTTAAGCTCAGCTCTGTGTGGACAATTTGCGGTCCAATGATCCTCATCGTATATGAAGCATGGATTTTTTGGTTTCCTATCTCCAGGAGGGTTTGAAGAAGATTTTTCAGGTGATGATTCCTCCTGTTTCTTCTTCTTCCCTTTGCCTTTCTTCTTGCTTCCTCGTTGTTTAGTTTCTTTGCCTTTATCTGTCGATACGGCATTTACTTCCGAAGCAAGAAGTTCATCTTTTGCATTTTGACTTGAAATCTTACGGGCCTTTTTGGATGTAGCCTTTCTCGATTTCGTGTCTGTTGTGCCAATCATGCCATCGCCGACATGAGAGTCATTGTTTGATTTAGGAGGGGGAGGAATTGAGAATTCCAGTCTAGGGGCGTCAGGTATTTTATTGTATAGCGTGTCGGACTGAGTATAAATCAAGTCCAGATATTGCGCACGAGCGATAACTTGCTTTTCTATTACAACTCCCCCTTTTGCCACATCTTGTGTGATGGAAGGCAGTAATGACTTGATAAACCATTCAGCTAAGAGCTGATCGGGGACATACGTTTTTACCATTCTACGACGACGTCGCCACTCATGTATATGATCAGATATGTGAGTGGCCGTTGTCTGTTTGAAGTTGGTAAGAAGTTCTGTTCCCGTTTTGTACCTTATTGGTAACTGAAAATGGGTTAAAAAGGTTGTGGCTAAGGTACTGAAGTTGTCGAACGAAGCTCTAGGCAATTCGATGTACCATTTTGCTGTCGGACCCATTAACATCGTCTGAAAGAGGCGAAGTCTTATCGAATCATCATTTAGGGTGTTTGATGAACACCATAGATGAAAGGTCATCACGTGATTCGATGGATCTTCACTCGGATTTCCATTAAATTTAGGAATATCTGATGGAAGTTTATGCGGAATCGCTGGCCACCAAGGGGCGTAAGCGATTGGATCATTTGCTAACCTGTTTAAATCAGGTAACTCCAAAGTTGCCACAAAGGGTAACTGCGGATTCAGGTTAGGTGAAGCATACCCAGGATAAGATGGGATTGCCTGAGCAGTTGGTCTTTGCATACCGACATAATGCATTTGATGCTGGTATGTTTGGTAAGGTTGGTGGGCATGACCATTGTAAAATGGTTGATTTTGACCATTTTGAATGTACGGCTGTCCACTATTAGCAAAGATTTGTTGCTCAGATCCTTGGTATACTTGTTGGAATTGTGGTTTTTGGTATTGCACCAGCCACGGTTGTGAAGCCATGTGTTGTTGCCTGATACTAACAGTTTGACCAAGATGAGGGGTAATTGTACCCGTCTGAACCTGTGTCGTTCCGCCGGTCGGTGATTGTGGTTGAGTCGCAGGGTCAAGAGGCTGTTGCATTACAACCTGAGAAACCTGAGGTTGGCATACAACATGCAGTGCTTGAACTTGCGACACCGTCACAATAGCTGGTGTAGTTGGGATATTTGACATAGGTAAGCATTGTTGCATCGAGTATACAGTTCTTGGTTGTTGAGGTAATATAGGTACCCAACCAGTTGAGGTAATTCCAGTATAACCTGAATGTAGTTGTGAACTCCCGTATGGATATCCTCCCAGAGGGGATAATGAAAGGGTATACTACCCCCCATACGGTGGTAATCCAGAACTCAAGGGAATTGTTTGCCCTTGGGGGCCAGACTGCCCAAATTGACCTCCAAATGGATCAACTTGTTGAGACTCAACATAAGAGTTTCCAGATATTATTCTGGATGAACAAACAGGAACGGACCATACTGTCGAAATAGCCCCTGAGTGGACTCCCTCTAGCGGTTGAGAGCTAGTTGGGACAGATGGTATACCAGTGAACATTGTCGGAGTGATAACAGGGAGTTCTGTCATTGCTGTGTCAGACGACACAGTCCTAGATGTTGATGGTTGTTCAGACATTTGTAGTCTATCCAAAAGATTACCTAGCGATTCTACAGGAGCTTCTATTAGTGGTAGACTAACTTCTGATGAAGAAGGATATAAAGAGACCCCGACTCCAAATTGCGTTGGAGTACTTGTTGGAGGATCTTCTACAATTTCTTCTATGGAAATTAGACCAGGTGGAAGGGGAAGACCATCAGGTCCGTAGAATATTTCTAGTGCCGAAGAAGGTGTGAAATCAGCGGCGACAGATGTTTGAAGAGCAAGACTCTCTGAACTAGTTGTAGATGGAACTGGTTCGGTAACACAAATGTCTACTCTCAGACTAGGATCAGTATCACTATCCTTCTATGGCTGCTGAACTTCTTCTGTAGAGGTAGGGATTCCAGAAACATTTGGAGTAACCAGAGTCTCTGATGTCGTTGGAACACTTGTTCTAACTTTAAGTCCGTATTGGCGATTCTGGAGACAAAGACGGTTGACTCGTAAGCCTCTGCGAACGACAGGGTTTCAATTGACTTTCTTCCACGATTGCGGATTACTCAATCAACTAAAATAAAGGGGAAGTATGTTTCCGAATTAAATGAATTTTAGATGCTTTGACACAACTTGTTTTTTCAGTTTTTAAGAGTCGAGAAAAAACAAAAGATGACTCTAGTCTCCTTTGATTTTTAATGAGCCTGAAGTGACAAGTGCTCAGATGGACCTTTTCCGTTAAGGACTCTGAAAAGGAACGAAAGGGACTGCTCTGGAAATCTAGGTAGAGGGAGTACCAAACCAATCGCAAAACTGCAGAATACTTTTTACGGTACGGCAGTCAATCTTCCCGAATGCTGTGTTTAGTGCATTGCGATCGATAGGGCAGCAGACACGGCTTCCTATGGATAAAGGATTAAGCCTATTGGGGTCTCCCAAAATATACTCGAGGTACATGGGAGCACAAGTCCATACTGGCACTTATCATCTCAAAGTGGAGGAATCACCCAACCATCAGTGAGAACAACAGTTACCAGGCTTTACGACGTCGGAATACTTCTCTAGCCTAGACTTCTAAATGTTGCGCGTTAAGTTCCAAAGCGTTGTTAGATTCATTGAATTTATTTTGAGTTGATCTTGTTTATGAAGTTTGTCTTTCAGGTTCAACATGAGATGTAGATGTAATTCCTAAAATGCAATCTAAGATGATAAACAAACTTTTTATCTCTTTTATGCAATGAAAATCCTAGCTACTAGGGAAAAGAAAGACAAAATCTTTTCACAAAGAGCAAAGAGCACACTCAAAATGCACTTTCCTAAATCAAGCCAATCAGACTGTCTATATGCAAATGCAGATGCATGTATTTGTTTTCGACTTTCTTAGTATATGGATGCTAAAAAGAAAGTTGATGCACAAATCTGAATTTCTTTTCAACGACAAATATCAACAAGCTTCTTTTTCAAAATCAAAAAATGGAGACGATTACAACACCTTACGATTTTGAAATGAATACTTGTTCTTGGCACTAGAAAATTACAAATTCAGACCAAAAGCAATAGTAACCGGATAATCGACCATTAACAGCAATCAAACTTTTTCCTACGATCGAAATCGACACTTGCGACAGATTCAAATCAAAGGACGATAGTACGACTATGATACTTTTGCAAAGGAGAACTGTAAATGACTCAACAAACACACAAAAACATCTACAGTTCTTTTGTACAAAGGAGGCGTAATAACAGCAAGGAAAAGGGGTTTCAAACAAACATATACTGATCACAGGCAACAAAATTCAGGAATAGAACTAGAAAGAATGAATCACAGAAGCCACAGCTGCACAGAGCTAGTCTGATCAGCGCACCTGTAACACAGAGAATCGGAAATGCAGCGCAGGTTGTCCACTCGGGAAGTGCGCTAAAATTCAGAACCTCTGAACAGTACCTGCGCTGGGCCAGAAACGAGACTCTGTTCGGGTTCTGGGTCACAGTTTGCAGTTCAATTCTTGGGTTTTGGCCGAGTAAAAACCAATCAGTAATGCAACAATTAGGGGTAGATCTAAGGAGGATCTAAGAGCTATCACAAGGGCAATCAGATAGTTTGTGAATCAGTTGTTTAAATCATAAACATATCCAGTAGATGGATTGAAGTAGTAGTTATCTACTTTGCATTTGTTATGGCCAATGTAGTTCGAATGCTACTTGTAAGTTTATGAAATAGACAACAAGGAATGATAAACAAACAAACTAATTAGTCCCCAGTGGATTCACCATTTTGTTATAGGGAAAAATGTCTATTTAAAGCTGCTCTATCCCACTAAGGTGTGACAGTTGCCTTAGAAACAAACAGAGAAAAACTACTTTTGTTTTTCCTTTATGAATTATAGATAGAGAGGAACAGAAAGACCAACCTCTGTCTTGTGCTAATCCTTCGATTCGATCCCTCTCTTCTTTGATAGTCCTCAGCTACCTGTTCCCTTGCACGCCCAACTTCACAAAGTACCTGTAAGATCATAGAAGCATAGCACTATACAAAGACATGGATCTATAATCATAGAAAATCTAGGATCAGATGTAAATTGACCATACAAATGTAACAAGCATCAATGATACAAAAGCATGGAGGAAAACTCAAATAGGTTTTATTGATTAACAAGAAAAGATCCAGGAGGAGTTACAACCAGTTGTTCCGACCCAGCATCAACCTCCCAGCAAAGAAGCCCCTCTTCACCTCAAACAAAGCTTAGATCACCCAACAATCTGATGTTTTTCTCTAGAAACCAACAGCAATTCCTTACAATATGCAAAATTCCAGCCTCTGGATCTCTGGGATGAGGGATCCATATATAGATATCTGTAAGGGGGATGAGTCAGCTTGTGATTTGATTAGTGTCTTCTCTCTGATAGTTCTTGCTTCTGCTTGGAGACTGAGGGCGTCTTACTCATCCTTGGTCGAATTCAGTGAGGCAAGTGTCACGGGAGAAGATTCTGGAAGCTTCCATTGCCTCTCCACCTCGCAGAATGACAATGCCATTTGTCATTTCTCGCCCATCGCACCCCACAGAAGGGACTTTTGAAATGCAACGCACCCTCACAGTGTATCTAGGTGAGATGAAACGCACTTACTGTTGAAAATAATACTGAGAGGGGGGGGGGTGAATCAGTATTATCAAGCCAAATATTTCCTTTTAAATTCCAGATGATATACGCTACTTCAGTTAATAAAAACCGCGTATATACGCAACTACAGATAATGAAATCTGCGTATATCAAGCAGAATTATAATTTGAATTATATTTCAGATGTCAGTTATTAATCTGTGATTCAGATGCACATAAACAGTACCAGAAACAGTGAAACAGAGTAGAAGACAGTCACACAAAAGAACACAAGATATAAGGAGGAAACCCAATGTGGGTGAAAACCCCCTGCTGCAATTCGTCTCTATCTTCTTGTTAATTAAAAACTTCTCTTTACAGTGTCTTGTACTGGAGCAGACTTTACCAGTATGTAGGCTGCAACCTGCAGAGAGCTACAACTCTCTCTCGTTTTCCAGCTTTCCTGGAAGGGAGCTCCAACCCCCTTAGTTCTTATACTAGCTTGAGATACTAGTACGCAGGCTCCTACCTGCAGAAGGCTGCAACCTTCTCTTTGCTTTCAGGAACCTCGTTTCATTAATTTTCAGACTGGATCCACAAGTAACATCAATCAAACATCAAGAATTTCTGCATAACCCAAATTCCTTTTCACCATTCAAAAGCTGAAACAAATAAGCACTTCTCTGACCACTGTACCCAGAACACAGTAACTGTAATCAAACACCAATTCTGAACCCAGAGCACTGTAGCAATAAAACAGAAGCAACTAGAACATAAATTCAGATATATACGCTACTTCACTATTCATCAACCTGTGAGTATACGCTTCTGTACCACAACCAACCTGCGTATACGCTTCTTTCATTCACAGAAAAAGCGTGTATACGCACCTACAATTCACTGAACCTGTGTACATCTCTATAAGGGATAATTTATTCTTTTAAGCATTAAGACATTAGTTAACCCAGATTTATAGATCAAGAGAGCGCTACATTTAATAGATAAAAATTATACAGAGATACCAATGTTCAAGCCTTGAGATTTTGATCCATCAATAACTCTTATCCTTCTTGCGCTTAGGTTCCTCCTTTTTCAGATCTAGATCTGCACCATAACCGGATCACACGTATTCCAGATCTAGCACAATATCAGATATTCAATAATTCAGATGGTGATTTGCCACATGATCTCCTTCCTCTTTTATAGTTTTAGGCCTTCCACAATACCATGGTCCAAAACCATAATAAACCAATACCAAGGGCCCAAAACCTGGGGTCAACTCTTCTGACGAGATACCATGGTCCACAACCATAGGCTCAAATTCCAAGGACTAACAACCACAAACCAAAAATAAGTTTCCCACCATGTACGCGCTTTTATGTGCATAAAAGTGCATGTATACGCATACGCGACTTCGGAACGTATAAACCGCGTGTATATGTGTCTTTCGTAAGTTGAACCTGCGTATACAAGATTTCCTTCATTGTAAGCACCTGAACTGAGATCTGTCACCAAAGTGAGTTGCCATCAAGGACAACACTTATACCATAGTGCCATACCTGTGCCAAAATGCCAACAATCTTCCCCTTTGGAATTGATGGCAACCCCAAGATCCTCAAATTCCTTCTCCCCCTTTGTCATCAAGGGCAAAGGGCTATGCTCCCCCTGAGTACATGCTGATATCTCTACTTTGTTGTGCTGAACATGCTCCCCCTGACAGTAGGCAAGATCTGCAAAAGATGTTCTTCAAGAAGAACCATGACTTATACATCATAAAATACCTTCCTAGCACCAAAAGACTCAATACATACAACCATTACCCATCCAAGTGGGGATTATCCACCCAACCAAGTGGGGATACATCAGAAATTTACACATGACAACCAAACATTTCATCTTCATCCCAGGCATAGTGGGGAAACCAATATAGGCCGTTACATGACCTTGACACCATGAAAGAGATACCACAAAAGAGATATATGACATAGAGATGAAATATCAAGACTATGCAAATCATCAATAACTACTATTAGCAGCATCTGTCAATCACTGTACATATCAGCAATCATGTTCTCCTTCTAATCTTCTTTCTGCAGCTAATCCACCTGAGTCAAAAACAACTTGAGTACTAGAACCAAGAGCTTCTAAGGTAATGCCAACAATGCATTATTAGAAGATTATCTGCTCCCCCTGAACCTGTGCCTAATGGTCTCTGACAGACCCATCTCAGACTCTCTCCAACCAAACTCTGCCCTTGCTGATTTTCTTCAGAACTACATATACGCGACTGCACTTGCATAAATCGGCGTATGTATGCGGATACCCCTCATCCAACTCGCGTACACCAATTTTCTTTGGAACATACAAGCTTCAATAGCAGGATGAAGCATCAACAACTCCCAGCTTCTGTCTGAGATATTCAAAAGTTTCCCTGGGCAGTGGTTTGGTGAGAATATCAGCAACTTGTTCCTTAGAAGGAACATACTCCAATTTGACCTTTTGTTCCAACACTTGTTCCCGGAGAAAGTGATACTTGATCAGTATGTGCTTGGTTTTTGAATGCATGACTGGGTTCTTTGAAATGCTTATTGCACTTGTATTATCACATAAGATAGAGACAGGTGGAGTACAAGTGATTTGAAAATCCTGCAAGGTTTTCATCAGCCAAAGGAGTTGAGTGCAACAAGATGCAGCAGCCACATATTCCGCTTCAGCTGTAGATAAAGCAATCGAACTCTATTTCTTGCTGAACCAAGATACTAATCTGGAACCCATAAAGAATGCACTGCCACTTGTGCTCTTCCTGTCATCCACGCTTCCGGCCCAATCTGCATCTGTGTAAGCATGAAGAGTGAGATCTGTATCTCTAGGATACCATAGGCCATAGTTTTGAGTTCCTTGAAGGTACTTGAAGATTCTTTTGACTGCCTGAAGATGAGTTTCCTTTGGGTTGGCTTGAAACCTTCCAACTATTCCCACTGCATGCATAATATCTGGTCGGGTACCTGTCAAATAAAGCAAACTCCCAATCATGGATCTGTAGGTTGGTTGATGCACTGCTGCTGATTCATCATTTGCACTGAGGCTGCATCCTGTAATCATGGGGGTACATACAGGTTTTGAATCTTCCATGCCATACTTCTTCAGAATCTGCTTGAGGTACTTGGTTTGAGACAAGAAGATACCGCCTTCATTTTGTTGGATTTGCAATCCAAGAAAGTATGTCAGTTCTCCAAGCAAGGACATTTCGAATTCTTTCTACATTACCAAGGCAAAGCTTTGACTCATAGCTTCTTCATTGCTTCCAAAGATAATGACATCTACATACACAACAAGTATTAGCAATTTGTTATTTTCAATTTTTATATAGAGATTGCTATCTGCTGATCCTTTTGAAAAACCTTGTTGATGAAGGTATCTGTCCAACCGATAGTACCAAGCCCTTGGAGCTTGTTTAAGCCCATAGAGAGCATTTTTAAGTCTGCATACAAGATTTGGATCATTTCCAAGGATAAAGCCATCTGGTTGTTCAATGTACACTTCTTCTTCTAAGTCTCCATTCAGAAAGGCTGACTTCACGTCCATTTGAAATACTTTGAATTTTTGAAAGCTAGAGAGGGAAAGGAACATTCTGATGGCCTCAAGTCTAGCTACGGGAGAAAAAAAAATTTCAAAGTCTATTCCTTGCTGTTGAGCATACCCTTTGCAAACAAGCCTGGCCTTGTTTCTAATAACTTCCCCATTTTCATTCAACTTGTTCTTGAAGATCCATTTTGTTCCTATGACATTATTATCTTTTGGTCTAGGGACCAACTCCCAAGTGTTGTTCTTTTCGATCTGCTCGAGTTCTTCATCCATTGCCTTGACCCAGCATTCATCTTTGCACACTTCTTTTACATTTTTTGGTTAGGTGGAGGATAGCAATGCCAGATAGCTTGAGGCTTCTGCAATTGTTCTTCTAGTTTGTACACCTGCTTCTTTCTGCCCCAAAATCTGAGATTCTGGATGATTCTTCTGCACATACCTGGATGGAGTCTTCTCTTCTATCCTTATCTGTTCCACAGGTGCCTCTTGAGGTTCTTCTTCATCATCAGTTTGATTTGGAGGGTAGTATTCATCTTCTTCTATATTTCATAATTTACTTGCCTAGGAACGTTTCCTTTTTCATCAACCACAACATCAATGCTGTCAACAATTCTTCCAAGTCTTTTATTGTAACATATATATGCTTTGTTGTGGGGAGAATAACCAAGAGGAATGCCTTCATCAGCTCTAGGTTCAAACTTGCCAAGATGTTCATCATTATTCTTAATGTAGCATTTGCTTCCAAAAATTTTGAAGTGTTTTACCGAGGGAGTCTCACCATACCAAAGCTCATGAGGAGTTTGAGTGCTATTTACCCGGACATTTGTTTTGTTGAGAATAACCACCGCAGCATAAGCCGCTTCACCCCAGAAGGTTGCGGGAGTTCCAGACTCATCAAGCATAGCACGAGCCATTTGTTGAACCGTTCTGTTCATTCTTTCCACTACTCCATTTTGTTGAGGAGTCCTAGCTGTAGAGAATTCCCTTCTTATTCCATGTTCTTCACAGAAATCGAAAAACTCATTTGAGGTAAACTCCCCACCTCTATCAGACCTGAGGCATTTAATTTTGCGATCTGATTCGTTTTCAACCAATGCTTTGAAAGATTTGAATTTTTCGAATGCTTCATCTTTGTGCTTCATCAGTCCTATCCAAACCATCCTGGAAAAGTCATCAATGAATAATATAAAGTATTCTTCTCCTCGAGGTGACCTTTTCCTAGATGGACCACATACATCTGTATGAACTAGCTCAAGAGGCCTGCTGGGTGATCCTTCCTTCTCAGGAAAGTTAGTTCTGGTTTGCTTACCAAACTGACATGATTTGCATATGGTGTTGTCTGGAATTTTGATATCTGGAAGACCACGAACTGCCTGGTATTTGCATGCTTTCCTTATTTGTGAAAAGCTTAGATGCCCCAACCTCTGGTGCCATAACCAGTGTTCACCATCCTTGCTCAAATAGCATTGTTGTTGTCCTTCTTCAAATATATATAGATTATTTGGAGTCCTTCTACCTATGATCACTGTTTCACCTATATCAAGATAGCGAACACGACATCCGTTTGATCTAAATATTACCTCGGTTCCTTGATCGCACATCTGACTGACACTCAGAAGATTATGCTTCAATCCATCAACATACAACACATTTCCAGCTTTGACCTTTTCTTTCAACTGAGCAGTACCTTTTCCTTTTATGGCTGCAGGGGAATCATTTCCAAAAGAAACCTTCTTCCCTTTTTCTAATGCAGTATATGATTCAAGTTTTTCTTTATCCCCTGTCATATACTTCGAACATCCGCTGTCAATATACCATAGATTTTCCTGTCCTTCTGCATAAAAGGCTATCCCACATCTTTCTGGTTGTGGTTCCTTCATTCTCCATGTTCTGGCACTTGAGGTTTGTTCCTTCTGAGTTGTCTTCCAAAACCTGCTCCTGCATTCAGAATCTTCATGACCAAAGTTATTACAAATAGAACATTCAACTTCATTTTCAAGGGCCGAAAAGTTGTTATAGGTCCTTTTCGTGATCCCAGTCATATTCCTTTGTTTTTGGGCTTCTCTAGTCATGATTGTCTTATAGGAAACACATTGAGCTGCTTTGTGACCAAAATTATGGCAAGAGAAACATTGGCCATTGAAGAAACTCCTGTGATTATCAAATCTATCATCCAACCGATTGTAGTTTCTACTGACATCCATTCTTGAGGCAAATTGAGAAGATTTTACCTGTGGCTGATTGTAGCTTCTATTTGTCCTTAAGGTAGCTTGACCCCGATTTTCTTGATAGTCTTTGTTTGTTCTTGAGGTAAACTGTCCCTGATTTACCTAATGATTTCTATTAGGCCTTTGCTCGTTCCTCCTTGCTGCATCAAGATAACTTTTGGATGTGGATGCTTGAGATGTTTCTCCATTATATCCCAGACCTGTCTTGATTAGTGGAGAATGCTGCACATTGATAATCTCATCCAGAGTTTCAGATCCTTTAACAAATTTAAGATTAATAGCTTTTGTTTTCTCAATCTCCTTTCTAAGACAAACAATTTCACATTCCAATTTTTCAAGATGTTTTTCCCTTTCAGCCAGTTGACATTGTAGAGAATCAATAATTGCACTTTTCTCTTCTAAGAAAACTTTGAGATCAGACATTTCATTATAAAAACCCTCTACATCTATAGCATCCATGTACTCATCATCTTCAAAAGCCATCAAAAGTTTATACTCATTACCTCGTTCATCTTCGTCACTGTTTGAGAGTCCATCGCTATCTTCATGAGTGTAATAGCTTTTCTTATTTGGATTCTGTTTCTTGTTCCATCTAACAGGTTCCTTTCCTTTGTCAATCTTATCTTTATGAGGACACTTGGCAGCATAGTGACCTACTCTTCCACAAGCAAAGCACTTGAAAGGTAACTTACCTCGGAATCGTCCAGCACCCCTTTGAAGATTTTTGACAAAATTTGATTCTTCTTCTTCTTCTTACCCATGTCCTGATTCATAGTACTCTCCTTTGCCTGAAGCCTTGAAGGCAACTTCTCTCCTGTCAGATGGACCTCCTTTCCTCATTTCATAAGCAGTTAGAATTCCATGTAATTGTGACATTTTAAGATGTTGTAGATTCTCCTTTTCTTCTATAGCAGAAACTTTAGATTCAAACCTAGGTGACAAAGATCTTAAAACTTTTTCAACCACAACAACCTCTTTTATTTCTTCACCCAAATTTTTCATGCAATTAACAATCTCATCCACACGAAGAAAATAGTTAGCCACACTTTCATCATTATACATCTTGAGATTTTCATACTGAATCCTGAGGGTTTGAAGTTTTGCTCTTTTTACCTGATCATCTCCTTCATAGCTTAGAACAATCTTGTGCCATATTTCTTTTGCGGATTTATACTGCATAACTTTGACAAATTCAGATTGCGACAGACATCCTAATAGAGTATTGATCGCCTTTGCATTTGTTTCATATTTCTTTTTCTTAGCCGAATCTGTAGGAGTTGCTGCAGGAAAAGTATATCCTGTATCTATGATATCCTAGACTTCTGTACCCAAAGATTGAAGATAGGCAGTAACTCTTACCTTCCAATATACAAAGTTTGTCCCATCAAAAACTAGTGGCCTGATTGATGCTTCCCTCTCGTAGTTGCTCATGATGAAAATCCTTCCTTCAAGCGATCAAGCTATTTCAGAAGGACCTGCTCTGATACCAATTGTTAAAAATAACACTGAGAGGGGGGGTGAATCAGTATTATCAAGCCAAATATTTCCTTTTAAATTCCAGATGATATACGCTACTTCAGTTAATAAAAACTGCGTATATACGCAACTAAAGATAAAGAAATCCGCGTATATCAAGCAGACTTATAATTTGAATTATCTTTCAGATGTCAGTTATTAATCTGTGATTCAGATGCACATAAACAGTACCAGAAACAGTGAAACAGAGCAGAAGACAGTCACACACAAGAACACAAGATATAAGGAGGAAACCCAATGTGGGTGAAAACCCCCTGCTGCAATTCGTCTCTATCTTCTTGTTAATTAAAAACTTCTCTTTACAATGTCTTGTACTGGAGCAGACTTTACCAGTACACAGGCTATAACCTGCAGAGAGCTACAACTCTCTCTCGTTTTCCAGCTTTCCTAGAAGGGAGCTCCAACCCCCTTAGTTCTTGTACGAGCTTGAGATACTAGTACACAGGCTCCTACCTGCAGAAGGCTGCAGCCTTCTCTTTGCTTTCAGGGACCTCGTTTCTTTAATTTTCAGACTGGATCCACAAGTAACATCAATCAAACATCAAGAATTTCTGCATAACCCAAATTCCTTTTCACCATTCAAAAGCTGAAACAAATAAGCACTTCTCTGACCACTGTACCTAGAACACAGTAACTGTAATGAAACACCAATTCTGAACCCAGAGCACTGTAGCAATAAAACAGAAGCAGCTAGAACATAAATTAAGATATATACGCTCAATGTTCATCAACCTGTGAGTATACGCTTCTGTACCACAACCAACCTGCGTATACGCTTCTTTCATTCACAGAAAAAGCGTGTATACGCACCTACAATTCACTAAACCTGCGTACAGATCTATAAGGGATAATTTATTCTTTTAAGCATTCACACATTAGTTAACCCAGATTTATAGATCAAGAGAGCGCTACATTTAATAGGTCAAAATTATACAGAGATACCAATGTTCAAGCCTTGAGATTTTGATCCATCAATAACTCTTATCCTTCGTGCGCTTAGGTTCCTCCTTTTTCAGATCTAGATCTGCACCATAACCCGATCACACGTATTCCAGATCTAGCACAATATCAGATATTCAATAATTCAGATGGTGATTTGCCACATGATCTCCTTCCTCTTTTATAGTTTTAGGCCTTCCACAATACCACGGTCCAAAACCATAATAAACCAATACCAAGGGCCCAAAACCTGGGGTCAACTCTTCTGACGAGATACCATGGTCCACAACCATGGGCTCAAATTCCAAGGACTAACAACCACAGACCAAAAATAAGTTTCCCACCATGTACGCGCTTTTATGTGCATAAAAGTGCGTGTATACGCATACGCGACTTCGGAACGTATAAACTGCGTGTATGTGCGTCTTTTGTAAGTTGAACCTGCGTATACAAGATTTCCTTCATTCTAAGCACCTGAACTGAGATCTGTCACCAAAGTGAGTTTCCATCAAGGACAACACCTGTACCATAGCGCCATACCTGTGCCAAAATGCCAACAATTAGCGAGTGGAGCAGCTGCAATGATCCTGTTTTGACCAATTCTAAGCAGTTTCTCATGGAGAACTTCTGGGAGAAGCTGTAATCTGTTGACCTTGTTCCTTTAGGGGTTAGAACAACACTTTTAGGGAATTAGGAGCCCTTGGTTTATGGACATTTCATGCTTGGGGTTGTAGGGAACAAAAATGTCTATAACAAAGAGGGAAACCTAAACCCAGGGAAAGAACCATATCCCAAAGGTATGTTGCTAATGGGGAGGTCATAATTATTTCATTGCATTGTGTGTGTAGAGAGAGAGAGAGAGAGAGAGATAGTCAATTGGATCTAACTTGATTGGTTAAGAGGTAAAACTGTTATCCTCCCCATACAAATTCAAATCCCACTTTATGACATGCTTTCCATTTGTAAATCAATTAAAGTTAGCAAGGTACCAATAATCTCATTCTCATCTAAGTGCTTGAGGGTAGAATGAGATGTTGCTTTTGTGTGTGTGCACACCTACATACACCTATGTTCAAATCCTTCCTTATGACATGTTTTCCCTTCATTGATTGATTAAATATAACAATGTACCAGTTATCTCATCTCATTCTCATTTAAGTTATCATTCTCACCTAAGTGCTTGAGGTTGGGATGAGATGTTTCTTTAGTGTGTGTGTACACATCTATTCACCTATGTTCATATCCTACTTTATGACATGTTTTCCCTTCATTGGTTGATTTAATCTAACAATGTACTAGTTATATCATATCATTCTTGCTTAAGTTATTAAGGGTGGGAATGTACCAATTATCTCATTCTCACTTAAGTTCTTAAGGCTGGGATGAGATTTTTTTTTTTTGCATGTGTGCACATGAAGACACCTGTGTTCATATCCCACTTTATGACATGTTTTCCCTTCATAGGCCATTTAGAGCTAACAATGTACTAGCTATCCCATTCTTGATTACGTGTTTGAGGGTGGGATTAGATGTTGTTTTGTGTGTGTTTTAATAACCCCAAATTTTAGCTTAATCAATTGAACCATTAGCCGAAGTCATGTTGCTAATAAGGAGGCCATAAGCAATAGGTTCAAATTTGGTAAACTTATTTAATGTTACTAGTCATTATTGTAACTAGTCAATTCGCTACCCTCCATCCAAATATTCTAGTGAAGATGGATGGATCCCATGATATTTAACTTGGAAAAATATGTATATATTCTAAGCAAATAATCTCACTCCATGCTCACACACTTAAGAAAAGAACTAGTGTATTGGTACCATGCCAACCCTCACAAAACTCTCCCTCTTTCTCCTTGGAATTTTTATATTGAGGGAAAATCAACTATAAGGATATAGGAGGCTTGTAACCCTATATTACACTATTATATTTAATGCAAATACCTTTCTAGACATAGCACAATAGCATCTATCAATATAGCACTATTTTTTTATATGGGAAATTTTGTTGGCAAATCCCTCTAGGAACTTACCCACATTTTGGGAATGGTGTCTAGGATAAGTGCTATTGGAAAACAACATATAAACCTAACCACAACCCACTTGAATTTGACCTCATGACCTTCTTAGAAAATATGGCTTTGGCATGGAAAACTTCTTAAACTAACCATAAATATTAGGTCTTCCAGATTATTTTTTCTATATTGATGTCAATAAATATATCTCAAACGCTTGCAATAATAATTTCAAGGTTGTGTTCGTGTATAATTTGGCAACAACAATATTAGACTTGTATGATTATCCACTACAATTATACAAACTTTTATCTAAAAATTTCATCATTCATTTATTGAAAATGCTTTACCATTATAAAATTTAGATTTTATAAAATTAATAAAGGTATTACTAATATAAATTTTTGGATTAATACAAAAATTTTGTATACATCAAATTATACATTATATTACCATTAACTAAGACTTCTATTATAAAATCTTGACTTTTTAACTCTTACCAAATTTTTAATAAATATATATACAAATCGTTATTAAACATTCTTACATAAATACTGAAAAAACACTATAACAAAATTATACATATATATACTTGACAATATCACATCATTATATAAATAAAACAACAACAAAATACAATTTATATGAAATTAAAACTAAACCAAATTATTATTAAAAATATCTCTCATATATATATGATTGATAATATTATATAATTATAATAAAAAATATTAAATAAAATTTTATATAAATATCAAGAATTATACTCAAGTCAAATATCTTTTTCCTTCATTAAAAAATATTTGATTCTAAGTTGGTGTTTTATATTTTCATGAAAACCATTAAATTGAAACTTAAACTATAAAATTAAATATTAAATATTAAAAAATATTAATATGATTTTTTAAATATAACATATATACACATTTATATTATATTTCTTAAAAGTATAAAAAGGAGTCGAAAGAAACAAAGAGAAACAGCATTACCATTTTGCTATTTATCCCCTGAGATCTTCCATCAATACCTCGAATACTATTCATATCCTCTTGTAACTCATTTATATTGGATAACGAACGCATAGATAGGGAGCATTTTATTTGTATATTTATAACCACCCAAAAGTGGAATCCAAAATTGAGTTGTGCAATAATCCCTTGTGTATTTGAATGAATAAAGCTGCAAAATATAAAAATCCACTGAGAAAAGTAATCACAAACAAAATATAAGATTTTTTTTTGAAAGCACAATATTATATCATTAGATAGCTGGAGATGCATTACCAACAGTCGTGTTAGGTCTTCCTTAAACCAGAGTACATACAATTTTAGGGTCATGCGGTAGACAGAATAGATAACATAAACATATAAAGTCCTTATTTATATTTATCATAATTCCTTCACCATGCAGGAAAAAAATTGGACCTATAATAGCCATTAATAAGAAAAATTTCAAGCTTCATCCCTAACAAATTGTTGCCAAGAATGCGACTTTTCTCTTTAATTTCTGTAGCTGTGTATGAGCTATCATGTTGTGTTGGGTATGACAACCAGGCATCATGGAGGAGTTGTGCCAAAATCGCAGATGAAACTGGCCACTCTCGTTGAACCAAAGCTCAACCCTCAGAGTTGGCGACTTATTGTCATCCATTCATTCGTTAAATAAAAGTAATCAACTCTAATCCCCACCATGAAAATGGACAAAAACATTAGAAAACTAACGATAGTTCATAATGAAGGATCGCAACAATTCTGATATTGGCATTTTAGCTCACGGACAAATTTATTTATGAGATAATATATCTGGGCGATTTTCTTATACCATTTGTCTTATGTAAAAGAGATCCATGGCGCAGTTCAGATGCAACAAAGTCAAGTCTAGAATGGTGAGGAGGGCCATATTCTTGTATCGAGAACTCCCATGATGATACCATGGGCATAATGTGACAGTGGTCGTATCCCATGACTAGAGATCAACCCCAGAAAATCGGGGCTTAAGTATGGAGCTGATAAATAGAGTCAGGAAATACAACCAAGAATTCATCTGTCTTCTCCATAGCTTGAGCCTCAAGTTAATCAGTTTGGAAGCAAAGCCATGAAGCTATGAGTTATGCATACAACATCGCAGTGGCATCATAATTGAATTCAGAAACCTCGTCAATGCAACCAAAGGGAGTTCAAACATCTTCGTGACAACAAATGTCACTATGTATCATATTTTGCACAGTGTTTCGATTTCGTCCAATATACAAATCCAAGGTTCTGAAGAATTGGCCACTCGATTAAAATCAAGCAGTAAAATTTCACTTGTGCCAAATGAATATGGAACCAATGAATATTTGAATTCAAACCAAAGGAAATTTGAAGTTGACACGACGTGGAAAATTTGAATAAATGGGCACGAGGATGCAATAAAATTGAAATTCAAATTGGAACTTGTTAATAGTGCTGGACCCGCCAACATGTTAGGGTATCTCCCCCGTAAGAAGTCTTAATTAGACCTCCAACCATATGGAGTAGGAGTCTCACTAGTGGGTAGTATGGTATCGCCTTGACTGGGGTAGTGTGCAAAGGTAAGTGAAATTTCCTTGTTGGAAGCAAAAGTGTGACCTTACAGCAAGTCAAAAAAGGTGCATGAAAGACTCTAACACAAGGAAGGAGGGGGATAATGAGCCCCTTAGAAGCTTGTGATAGCACGCAACTTGAAAGGGAACAGATGAGCTAAAAGACATTGTTAAAAAAAAGAAATTACACAAAGAGGGAGAGGAGTGTGACTTTCGCGAAGCTGATTTGGCGCAGTTCAATTTTCATGCAGCTAGCTTTGCGTAGCTAGATTTCACATAGCTATTACAGAGACTTAAAAAAACACAGTATTCAAAAAGACACAGTAAAATAGAGTAAGCTTGGAGCAACAATAAAACTTAGGATTAGCTTCTAATTCATGAAAAATACATTCATATGACACTGTAGCTCATTCACCAAGTAAAAACAAGATTTTCAAAGATTTTCAATTCACGCGGAATGACATACACTAAAACACAGTAAGTGTTGTTTTCACGCGCCCACCAAAATTTGTTCCACCATTTTCTCCTCAGAGACTCTCGCTCTCTTTCACTCCTACTTTCTTACATACAAAATGACTTTTACCTGCTTTTTTATCTCAACATACAATTTTTTTTTACATTAATGCATGACAAAGCAAATAATTAATATGTTATTGGTTCGTAGATTTCTGTAGAGTGGTTTCTGAGATATTGAATTTGGATATTCCACAGTGTTCATCATTTTCATTTGTCGACGTTTCGAGCCTAGACCAAGACTCATCATCAGGACTGAGTGTGATCAGAATAGCACAAGTGTTTGTGGAGTGCGGGCTATAGTCACAAAGTGAATGCTTTCCCATATATATTTTCCAAAATATATTAAATGCCTTAAATTCTTTGTTGTGTTGAGGAATGGTTCGCGTGGTACTATGTTATGGCTTCAGTGCTTCCATCTTCAAATAGAGTAGCAACTTGCAAAAATACCTTTGATATGTGTGGCTGCTGTTAGGGTGTTGAATGCGGTGGTTGGGATTAATATTTCCAACACTCCCCCTTAATCACAATTGCCGCCATTGACAATTCCCAAACAGTTTCTAAGATAAACAAAACTTTCACATGCCAATGGCTTTGTGAAAATATCAGCAAATTGTACGTGTGACGTACAATGCTACAAAACAATTTTATCATTATTATTCAACTATTTAATAAAATGATATTTAACATCAATATGCTTGGTCCTCTTGGCAAAGACAAAATTCTTTAACAATGAAATTGCTGAGGTGTTGTCGTAGAAAATAGTTGTCGTTCCCTCTTGGTCATGATGAATATCCCTCAACATTCTTCTCATCCAAACTGCTTGACACGCTACTGTTGTTGCTGTGACATATTCAGCTTCTGCTGTTGACAGTGACACTATTGGTTGCTTCTTGGAGGCCCATGAAATGGATCCAGAACCCAAATTAAAAACATATCCTAATGTGCTCCTTCTGTCATCGACACTTCTATCCCAATCATTGTCAGTGTAACCAACCAGCCTGAAATCACTTCTTGTTGTGCAGAAAATGCCATAATGTTTTGTCCCATTGACATACCTTAAAATCCTTTTTGCTGCTTGCCAATGTGTCTCCTTGGTTGTCTCCATAAGCCTCAACACCAAACTTACTGCATACGTTATATCTGACCTAGTGGCAGTCAAATACATCAAGCTGCCTATCATGCTTTTGTATAATGTCAGATTGACATTGCTACTACAATATTCTTTGCTCAACTTCAACCCCATGATAGTTGGAGTTGGTGCAAACTTGTTGTTCTGCATTTTAAACCTATCCAAAATGTCTGCCACATACTTTGCTTGAGAGATAAAAATGCCATTTTCTGTTTGCCTCACTTCTATGCCCAAAAAATAGTTTAACAATCCCAAGTCAGTCATTTCAAATTCACTCTTCATGACTTGTTTGAAATCATTGGTGAGGAAATCATCATTGCCTGTAAAAATGAAATTGTCTACATAGAAGATGACAATGAGAATCTTACCTTCACTCTCTTTAATGTAGAGAGTGGGTTCACCATCACATTTGTTGAAACCATTGTACAACAAGTAGGCATCTATCCTACTATACCATGCACGCAGTGTTTGCTTCAACCCATAAAGAGCTTTCCTCAACCGATACACTTTGTCTTCTTGGCCTTCTACCTCATAACCAGGCGGTTGCGTAACATATGCTTCTTCTTTCAGCACCCCATTTAAGAATGTTGATTTTACATCAATTTGATACTCTCCATTTATGTTGCATGACAATCACCACAAATGCACATGCTATCTCCATCCTCGCAGTTGGCACAAACGTCTCTGCATAATCTCTGCCATGCTACTGCTTGTATCCTTTGATGACTAGACTTGCTTTGTCCCTTTCAATCTTTCCCTCAATGTTGCTTTTGGTCTTATAGACCCACTTTACTCCAATGACGTGTTTTCCTTTTGACATGTTCACTAACTCCCATGTGCCATTCCTTTCTATTGCTTCTATTTCTTCCTCCATTGCCGCACCCATTTTTCTTCTTTAACTTCATCCTCAAAATGGATTGGGTCATCTACATGACAAAACAAGGCAAATAAGGAATTCAAACTAGCGCTACTATCAACTTCATCTTGCTCATAAATTTCATTTAAATTTCTGAATTTCAATCTTCTTGTGCTTGCTAAAGATGGGCTTGACATGTCACTTGGTGTTGCTCTTTGCGGTGTGCTTGGAGAAGCACTTGCTTGGATGCACAAAATTGTCCTATTATTTGTTGATGGCGTTGCTTGTTACCTACTTTGTTGCACTTGAATAAGAGTAGAGGGCGTCACTGTTGAGGAATTATTTGTTGCTATTAATTCCTCTTTGTCCTCATGTGGTATACATTCTTTCACATTGACTGTCTTTCCTAAACTTCCATCCCATGCTTCCTCTTCTACGAACTGCACATCTCTGTTGATTATGACCTTCTTGGTTGATGGATTGTAGAGCTTGTGTGCTTTGGATTCATCATTGTATCCAACAAATATACATTTCCCCCCTTGTTGTCCAACTTCTTCCTCAACTCATTCGGGACATGTGCATACGCCACACATCCAAAAACTGTCATGTAAGTTACATTATGCTTTCTTCCACTCCATGCCTCTTCAGGAACTATGTTTTGGATGCTTTTGGTTGGACATCTATTCAAGATATATGCTACACATGCGACAACTTCAGCCCAATAATCATTTGGCAAATGCTTTTCCTTCAACATACTCCTTGCCATCTCCATAATATTCTTCCTTTCTGCTACACCATTTTACTGAGCTGTATACCTTGTTGTAAATTTCTTGTGAATTCCATGCTCCTACAAAAATGAAGAAAATCATTTGAGATGTATTCTCCACCTTTGTCAGCCCTGAGGACTTTGATGTAGTGTCCGCTTTGCTTCTCAACAAGAGCCTTGTATTGGTGAAAGCGCTCAAACACTTCACTTTTCTATTTTAGGAGAAAGACCCATGTCTTCCTTCTGTAGTCATCTATGAAGGTCAATACATAGTGGTTACCACTAATTGATAGTGTCTGTATTGGTCAACCTAAATCTGAGTGGACAATATCCAAAGGTGCGTTTTCCCTTACTAACTTTCCTGCTAGAAATGTTTCTCTATGTCGCTTGCCCAAGATACATTCTTCACATAGGATGACTAAATTTTTTATGAGTGGTAGTCCCTTCACCATGCCTTTCGTATGCATCAAATTCAGACCTCCAAAGTTGAGATGACCAAATCTCAAATTCCATTGACCTCTACTTGAAAGATGACTTGTATGACAGCTGCATCTTTTCTTCCATTCTCTTGTGATTTCATTGAGAGTTGTCCTTGTGCACCTTCTTCCTTCAAATCTAATTTTAATTTTAGGGGAAAAATTCTATTGTTTTTCATATGAACCTTTGCAATCAGTTGTTTTCTTGGAGACCTATCCAAAATTTTGCATACATCATTCTTGAAAAAAACATTGTAGCCCTTTTGCATTCGCTGTCCAATGCTTATGAGGTTATGCTTTAGACCAGGGACAAAGTAAACATCTGAGATGTACTTCTTCTCACCCTTCTTTGTTAGGATATTAAATCTTCATCTTCCCATGACAGAGACTTTGCTATCAGTCCCTAATGTCACTTCAAATTTCATACTTTCATCTAGATTGGAAAACATTTCTATGTTTCCTGACATGTGGTTGCTACACCTTGAATCTAGATACCATATATAACTCTATTTTTCTTGTTCTACGTTACAAGATAAAAACATGCTATCATGGTTCTAATTTTCTTTTGTGAAATTTACACTTGGTTTGTTACTAATGTCATATTGCTTCTTTCTACATTCATTTGCATAATGACCATACTTCTTACAGTAATGACATTGAACTTGAGATTTATCATACCTTTGACCTTGTGCTTGATTTTGGCTTGGGCCTTGACTTGGATTTTGATTGTTGCCTCTTCCATTTGAGCTTGAAGGGCTGCTTCTTCCACCTCTGTGTGGGCTTCTTCCTCTTCCTCTAGCATATGATCTTGCTCTGCCTCTACCTTGACCAAATGAAACTTCTATCTTGAAGGCATGCTCCAATCAGGATCTTGTTTCTCTATTCAATCTATGTTCATGAGAAATCAGTGATGCATTAAGCTCATTCATTGAGAACTGTGAGAGATCCTTTGTCTCTTCTATGGCCACAACAATGGCATCAAACCTTGCTGGCAAACTTCTCAAAAATTTCTCAACTATTCTTCTTTCCTCAAGTATCTCACCATGAGACATGATTTGAGTAACCAACCCACTTACATGTGTAAAAAATGAGTCTACATTCTCGGACTTTTTCATACAAAGTGTTTCAAAGTCTCTTCTCAACATTTGCAGCTTTGATGTCTTGACTTTTTCCATGCCTTGGTAGGCTATCTGGAGGGTGTCCCATGCTTGCTTGGAATTCATTATTGTTGCAACCCTTGGGAAAATACTTTCATGAACTACTTGGAAAATATAGAAAAGGACTTTTGAATTCTTCTTCCTGTTGTCCTTTAACAAATCTATTTTTGGTTGAGATAAGGTATTGTATGCTATTGCATTTGCTGGTTCTTGAAAACCATTCTCCGCCAAATCCCAAATGTCTTGAGAAGAAAACAGGGCCTTCATTGTAATATCCCAATAATCATAATTTTTTCCATTAAACTAAGGTATTTGAGGATTATTCAAGCTTCTGCTTGATGTTTCCATTTATGAGTGTAAGAAAAAAACTTTCTACCTGCTAGTAAATATGCTAAAAGCAATCTACCCTCAAAACAAATTTAATTATTAGTAAAAACACTTGTTTTTACATGAACAGAGTTTAAACCTCTCTAATACCATGTTAAAAAAAATTATGCAGACAGGCAAAGGGGTGTGACTTTCGTGAAGTTGATTTCACGCAGCTAGCTTCGCGCAACTAGATTTCATGCAGCTATTACAGAGACTTAAAAAAACACAATATTCACTCACAGAAAAAATACATAGTAAAAAAGAGAAAGCTTTGAGAAACAATAAAAAATAGGATTAACTTCTAATTCATGAAAAATACTTTCATATGAGACTGCGACTCATTCACCAAGTAAAAACAATATTTTTAGAGATTTTCACTTCACGCAGAATAACACACAGTAAAACACAGTAACTGTTTTTTTCACGCGCCCACCAAAATTTTCTCCACCATTTTCTCCTCAGAGACTCTCGCTCTCTTTCACTCCTACTCTATTGCATACAAAATGACTTTTACCTACTTCTTTATCTCAACATACAATTTTTTTTTTACATTAATGCATGACAGAGAAAATAATTAATATATTGTTGTTGTTAAGTGTTATCAGAATCGTGCAGGTGTTTGTGGAGTGCGGGCTATAGTCACGGAGTGAATGATTGCCCATATATATTTGCCAAAATACATTAAATGCCTTAAATTCTTTGCTGTGTTGAGGAATGGTTCACGTGGTACTCTATGATGGCTTCAGTCCTTCCATATTCAAACAGAGACAAAACCTGCAAAAATACTTCTGACATGTTTGGCTGCTGTCAGGGTGTTTAACGCAGTGGTTGGGCTTAATATTTCCAACAAACATAACGAGATGGAATGCAGGATAGCCAACAATCCAAAATGATGAGTTATACCAACAACACACTTCGATAAGATTCATACAAACACGTATGGAATAGTCCATACATACATGCGTAAATTATAGCTACATACATCATTAGAGTAACCATGATAGCCGAACTACAATAACAATATATGCATGAAATGTGACAACTCTATTATATTAAAAGAGTGAAAGATCCAATCATACATACAGCCACGACAGCCACTTCCCCCAATAGCGAAACATTACAGTCACTGCCACCTACTCCTCCAACGAGATGTACTAGCTCTACACTATGGAGGAGCCAAGGCTCATTACAATACACTCCAAGATTTCTCTAAGTTATACCTATAAGAAGCTTGGCTCCAAAAAGCTTGTACAATGAGTTATGAGGTTCTATAAATAACAAAGGGTGGGATGACCCTTGACATTTCCCTTTATGACTCTTCACCTACCCTCATGACTCTTCAACTTACATATGACTGTTACATTCTACTATTGACACTTGGTCTTTCACTTTATGACATGTTTACAATACAATATGTAGATGTACCCATGTGAGACAAAAATGGGCTTGAGTAAGCCATGCAAGACATCACTAAGACTTAGACAGTTGTGGGAAGATTAACTCTTTGATGTCCTCTCAATGATCGGCGATGGCAAACTGATGCCAAGCTTGGTATTCTATTATGATGTCCATGTACTCTATGGTGACACCCTTTTGAAAGAGAACTCTTGCCTTCGTTGCATCTGGGAACACTAATTTGGCACCTCTATCCAACTCATCAGATAGCATGCCCATCATGGTCTTGAGTGTAGCCAGACTAGCGACATATTGGTGCATAGTGTCTACACTCATCTACAAGTCTGCACTGGTGGTTATGCACATTAGCTGATCAAATTACATGTCCATCTCTAGTTAGACTTGGTTCTTTGTCTTCACCTTGGTGAGTGTGCCAATGGATGGGATCACATGCATGTGCACAATGAAATCCATGCTTTTGAACACCCATTCATGTGAAGCCTGTAAGCTGATGATGAGCTGTGGGAATTCCTCATAGTTCTGAATCTGACTCCGGATGTGTGCTTTCAACTCCACTGCCTTTGGCTTCATCATCATTAGCAAGTGCAAAGGGGCTCCCTTATATCTCATTTTCCATACCTACATGTGATTGACAACAGTGTGTATGTCTAAAAAAATGTGTGCTCTCCTAGCACAGTGCTATTGCCAATTGTTAAGATGGACAACTGACTTATTCACAATGATGAACATGAAGTACAACTTCCCCATGAATTTCTCGAGAGGAAATACTTCATCAAGTATCGCTTTCCTCAAATCTACTCTGGTGGATGCTGTAACTTGCTCTTCTCCCTACTTGGCCGCTTGTCGCTCCTTAGAAATGTGCTCATTCTCAGCTATCAAGAATCTAACAATCGAGCTGGTAGCTTCAGCATATCCCTTGGTAGAATCGGCCAACGCAGTTGGATGTCTGCACACATCGGAAATGATCACTCATTCTTCAAACTGCGCAGGAGATACATGAACATATGGTGTGGGCACTCTGCATGACTACACAACTCTGTGTTGTGATTCGTCGAAAGATATGTTGTGCACATCCACTTTCAGATTCTCCTCAAGGATTTCAATGTCTCCTTGATTGCTTGGGACATACTCTGCTCCTAGATTTGGTGAAGCCGGTGGAGTGACCTCTTAGTTCTGAGGCATGACGTCAATGCCCTGATCTAACTCTAGTTGAACCACATCCGTGTCCATCTGCTATAGCATCTGTTCAATCTGTTAAGAAAAGTCCTACTCCTGCGAATGCTCACTCTGTCTGCTATGTGCCAGCTATTCGAATGAATCAATAACCTATATGGGCATTGTTTCATCACTATGTGCATGTTGCACCTCTTGTTGTTCATGTTCCTATTGCGCTTCCTTCTCTCTTCTAAGAAGCTCTTATTCTTCCCTGAGTTATTTTTTGAACTCCTGCAACTCCATTTCTACTTCCTCCAGCTTCTGCTTCTCCCTCTTCCTTTTCATGATCCTTCTATTGTGTTGTTGCCTCTTCACCTCAATCTCTAAAGCTTCTCTTAGCACAAGTGGATCTTCATTGAACTTGCAGCTTTGCTCTGCCTCTACGCTATTTGTAACCTTTGTCTTTCCTTTCTTAAGCTCAGGTCTATTGCCCTCTGCTCTTGCTGATGATGCTATTACCTTCTGGACTACTAACCACTCTATGGTTATTCTTACAGGTTCATTGAGCTTTGAGAAGTTGTAGCAGTATCTCCATGGGTTTTCCTCAAGCCAATGACATGCCCAGTGGATCCACGGATGATACACTCTCACACAGTGGTCCTTCACTAAGCATTGTGGGTCATATGGATTGAAAATTCTAGTGTCGAATGTGAGCCCCTTGAATTCCTCCATCTTGACCTCAACATGCTTGAGATTTTGGATCTCATACAACCCAATCTGCAAAGGAAGAGCGAGCCAAGGTGCCTTGTTCTTCCTGTGTAGTCTCGCGGACAACAATGTCGAGATGTGATATGCAATTTCTTGCATGACCAACTTATCCATGGAAAACTTCGGCAAGATAGGCGGAGCCTTATCCACGTTGTACATCCAGATGAAGGTGCCAAGGGGTGAGGCATACCATATGATATGTTAATCAACACCTCCATCGATGCCTATGACATGCAAGGCGGATCCTGCTCAAAGATCATCTCATACACTGGGGTGATGAAGTGGTCTGATCGATGTATGATAACTCCATGGAAGCTCTAATCAGAGAACAACCTGCAGTAAGTATGCATAGAGGTTTTTGAAGGTGTCCATGCCCAACCCAAGCTTGGGAACTGGTGACGGGCACAGATTACATCAATTATATAAGTAGACATGAAAATATTTGTCTAGTGAACCTTAGGTGGATTTCGAGCTTCTGTTACTTGTTCCTTAAACCAAAGAGCCAACATATCAGACCAGGTGAAAGGTCTTCCTTCATTCGCCAACTGATCCAACACAAGCACCCAACTTTATGGGAATGTTTATGTACTCTCTTGTTCGTATAAGCAGCATGTGAAGATTACAAAGAGCTGATAAGGCATTTGTAGTATCCTTGTCTTGTACAGTTCCTTGGGTGATGTCCTGAACTTAGATGGCTCTCTCACCCAACTCTTCAAGATGTCTCTTGAGTTTTCATTGTTGCTAGGTCTCGTGAAGGGTGCATCCATTGTGACCACCAACTGCGGCAAGTGATACATCACCTATAAGTCCTTTTCCCTGAAGGTAGCAAGTTGTATTCCACTGACACTACTCAACACCATTGTGCCTGGATCAGTATGCTAGACAATCCAATGGATCATGTCTGCGCATGGAAATGCAGGATACCTGCATGCAACCTGATAGAAACCAAACTTGTGTATGTTGACATAGACTTTGTGGTCCTCCAGATTCTCCTCAAAGGTGCTTGAAAATATGTAATTGATGTCATGTCATGTGATCTTGATCTCCTTGTCTATGAACAACTTAGTGTCTTCATAGATGGGAAAGCTCATAGAAATTTTCTTGACCATATCTCTAATTGTTCTCTCAATGGTGTCCTTTGAACCTCCTCTCTTGGAATCCATTGTACCTATATTGTTGAGAGACTGTTGAACACCTGTGATACCTGGAGACAGAGCAACACTCATGGCAAGAAAACTGTCAGTTGAAAACCAAAAGAAACTTGAAGACTGACATGCAACACACATGGGTGACTGAGTGGGAAATTTGCACAATTTTCACTGGGAGCCTGGGAGACTGACTACCAGAACTATGAAAAAGCATAGTCTAGACTGCTAGTGAGCTGATTGACGGTTGAAACTGCACAGAGCACAATCCATCTTGGCCTATTGAGGACTGAAATTGTGCAATGTGCAGTTACTTCAGCATGACTGCAACCCGTGAAGATTGTGTTGCGCAATTCCAAGGGCCAACTGAGGCACTGCCTCTCAAACTTTCATAGAGCATACCCTGGGAGGCCAATGTGATGCAAGTTCCATACAATTTCTGGGAGCAAGGCAAGGCCTTCCATCCAAGAAATGTGCAGTGCAAGCTAGTAAAGGTAGGGTCCTGGCCAAGGCATCTCGGACCCACCGACGGGCGACTGAAAATAGTACGGATGAAATGCATGTGCAAAAATAGGTGCAGACATGAGTGAATGAACATGGATGAAATCAGTGAGTGAAAGATTTAGTAAAATGGAAAACAATGAAGTGTACGAAATGATTCGCCACAATGAAGACCGTCAGTGCAGAAACAATGCCATGCATGTGACAACAATGAGATGCAGTGGAAAGCTTGAAACAATGCTTCTACAAGATAACATGCATTAAAATGACAAAAAGATTTCAACAAAACCAAGCAAACTACACTCACACAAACTGAAATACAAAAGGCAAAAAAAAAAGCAGCAAAAGACATGAAAGGCAGACTTACCCCAAAAAGGTTGAGCTGAGTGTGTCGAATGTTCCTAGATGCAATGGATATGCCAGAGCTCCAAAATTAAAGTGAAGAATGAGATTTGAAGCATAAAATAAATATTTTTTTAAAGATCGAGGCTTATGACACACATGCCACAAATCTAGGAAAAAGCGACACTTGGCAGGAGGTTTCTCAAATGGCTTTTGCATGTAACCTCCAACTGCTAAAAATAGATCCCTAAAATATAGGGATGTTTTTTTGATTTTTTTCCTTTTTCTTTTTCATGAAAAAGTTTCCCATGCATGCAAAGCAATATTGCTCAGTCCTTGAGGGAATCTACCAACTTGGAAGCACATGTAATGGACTACAAGCCTATGGATGACTTTTGCACAGTTTTTGGGCTGAGTGGCTCTGGTTTCCCCTCAAGCTCTGTGCAATTTCTGGACTGAAACCAAGGCTTCCAACCAGAACTATGAAAATTCTGAGAGCAAGCTTGATGATGTGTTGTTCTGCACAATTTTCAAAGGGAATGTAGTCTGCTTGCTCTACACTTTTCTGGAGAGTAGCAGGCTACCTTGATGTTCAATGCAATTCTAGAGAGCAAGGTTGGTTGCCCTCCAATTCTGCACAATTCTTCAAGTGAGCACAATAGCCAGATAATGACCAAGCCATGGGATGTGAGCTTGCGGGTGGAAGGAAAGCAAGCTAGTAAATACAAGCTGATAAGCCACAAAAACTCAACTGAAACATAATTACGTGTCAGTACAAGACATTCTACTAAGGGTGGTTGGTAGGGAGGCTCCAAAACAAAGCTAGGGAAAAATTTTGGAGGATGGTTGTAGCCACTACAACAGAACCCACCACTGAGTTAGCACGAAAAAACGATGGAAACATGAGAATATGATAGAAACTGAAATGAAGACGAAGTATTTTGTTGGCCATTCTCCGTCAACATAAATGAAGTATGTTTTCTGAACGAAACCATCTGTCGGCTTGTTCATTGTAAAACCTTGGGAACCATCCAAAGACATTTCTGGTGGATAGACGGACAAGAGTCAGGCTTGTCACCTCAATTGGAATTGCAAAAACTGCTAGATTTTCCAAAAAGTCATGCATACATACATACATACAGACATACTCATGGGGCCAAGCACTAAGCCTATGATTGGCTTAGTAAGTTGTTGTTAAGAATTTCCTGAATCAAGGGCTACTACTTCTTTAAGTCCATATGGAATGACAAAGATTGTTCATCTAATTAATTTAATGTTAGCATGGAACGAGTTAAAAATTGTACAAAATCCATTACACGTACCTGACATCATTCTTTAGGACAGTTTTGGATTCTAGTCATCAATTCACATGGCACAGATAGACACAAAATGAAAGAAATTTTGTAGGAGAAGTTATTAGTTTTTGTTATCAAGGTTTTCTATATTTGGTTTCTAAATTGACACTTCTTGTTGAGTCATACCTCTATGTTTCTAGCCAGTTATGGACTAAAATCAAGTCTCTCTGTAGTGTCTTGGGGTATCTTAGCATTCGACATTGGTTCTTTAAAGTGTTTAAGTTGGAATTTCATCGGAAGAATGATATTTTCAGCCTTACAAATCTACACTCGATCCAACCTCTTGATTCAATGATTCCACTTGTGTGTTATTAATATATCAACAATGAGCTCACTGAGAACCTTATACTGAATGAATATAGATCAATGGCCATCAAAGATATCTGATTTTCCTATGGTTAAAGTTTTGACTGTGGTGACGATGCTATGTTGAACTTCAAAAAAATGGTGGATGTTATTTGATGAGAGTCACAAAGTATTTTGGCCTTTATATCCAAGATAAACCAAATAACTTGTCGAGCCATTGGAGGAAGTATTGAATGACAATGAACTATATCAATTGTATAATCTTAATACACTACACAGGCAGGTTACAAAATGGTAATATATAGAAATTTCTTGTTCCAGATTCCAAGTCTCCATAGTGTGTGTATCTCAATTTTCAAAAGGGGAATAACATTTGAGCTCGTGCATATGCACTGCAAAGAAAATGATAGGCTTCCCAGTTTGGATGGGGAATAAATTTGAAACTAGAGTGGTAGTAGTATCATATGCCACACGGTCAATTTTCCCAAATGTTAAAACTGCCCATTAAGGAAGTATCGGGTTCCCAAAATGTGGTGCCCTTTCAAACCTGGCACCCAAAAAAGGGGGCTCCACGTAAGTGGATAGGTGGGGTCACACTACCCATCAGGTAGTTTAGCCAAGTTAACAGGCATGCTACTTACGACATGATACGCCCCCTCTATCATTGATTTGGTTGGGATCCTCCCCACCATCAGTCACTTGGAGGTGTTTTAGATTGTGGCATGTGTAAATAATCAGTGGCGACGTAACTTGGATGGCTAGCCCTTAAATAGTGATTTAAATCTGACGTTGTCCAGTAGGGACCCATGCCATAGGTAGAAACACATGGGTACCAAATTCAAAGTAGGGCTCGACCTTGATTACTAAATAACTAGAAAAATGTATCATTGTATATAATATATGTTATATATAATGTATAACATATTATATACCATTATTTTAAAAATATTGTGTATGCGGGTCTTGACAGATGAATTGGCAATGACAGATTACACTAATGAGGTGGTGGAGCCATATCAACGTGAAGGTGGCACTCATAGATGTCCTAAGGAGTGGAGATGTGGGTAGACAAGTGATTCAGTGAATGAGGTGGCGGGCCAAGAAAATTTTAAGCCCTAATAGAAACTAAGGGTAAATTCAAGAGACCAGTCAAATTTCTCAGGGCCATAACTTTCATTCCAAAAGTCAAAATTTCGAATTTCGCATGTAAATAGTAAAAAAAAATTGTTTATGATCAAACTACACCTATCAGTGTAGAATTTTGATTCGAGGATGAAATTCTATCTAAATACCAAAAGAAAGCTACAAGAGATATAAGGGAAAAATTGGACTTAACATGTTGAGACTTTTTAAGGAGTAACCTATAACCCAAGTATTGGAATTGGATAAATATATAGTCAATAGCAAGCTATTGATGAGAACAAAATATTGGAAAACCCATAATTTGAAATTGAGTGAAAATTTCAAAGAAGATGTTGTAGGAAAGCTACAAGAATTTTCATATTGAAGCTCCTTAATTAAACAATGAGCAAAGAAGACAGTGAATGTGGCAGGTTTAAAGAGGAGATTGCCACTGAATGAGAAATATGGGATGTCAAGAAAGGCTATTATCCATGATACTGCAATATTTACCATTTTGAGGGTTGGATCTTGCAATATGGACAATACCCATGAGACGTTAAAGTTGTAGGATGTAATGTTCAAAAAAAACATGCTTGATGTTGTTTATGATGTTGTCATTTATATAGTTTAATTGTTCCCTATTCATATTGGAAACATGCAGGAAACTATATTGTTACAGCGTGAAATCGTTGAAAATGGATAACACTTGTCTATGTTATTCACTTGATGTCATTAAAACATGGATTCAACAAAATGGGCAAGCTATGTAGGGAGTTGTGTCATGAAAATGGAAAACTAGGATTTGGTTTACCATATCAAAGTGGGAGCATGCAAGGCTCTGTCCATGGGATGATGATAGCCAAATTGCTATGGATTTGTTACCAAGTCTTCCAAGGAGCCATTAGAATAAATCTCCTAATCTAGAATAAATAAAACATTATGAATGTTTCTTGAATGCCTGGAAATGGGATGTAAGGGTTGTGGAATAAAAGTAGTTGTAAAATAACACAAAATACGCAATAAGGAAGTGACACATTTCACTACAAGATAGGTTATACCGAGGGTGTCATAGGTTTGTAAAAAGTAATAGGTTTTCTAATGGGATTACAATGGGTTTATCACAGGTAGGTGATAAGTCCATGACAAGTTATAAAAAGTTTGTCACGGGTGGATGATCAGGTTACAATAGATTTATAACATGTTATAATAAGTGTTATGACAAGTTAAGAAAGGTCTTATAATAGGTATACAACATGGTTGTAACCAGCCATAATAGGTGATATGGTATGCTTATGACAGATTATGATAGATTTTATGGTAGATCACAATAGGTATATATATAACACAGGATAAAACTTTGGGTTTTATCTAGGTTAGATGCGGAATAGAATGTGAATGCAAGTTGCTTATATTTTCTTCTGGTGAGGCATAGAATAGTGATGCCTACATTACGTTATATATGTATATGGTTATTGATACCCTTGAAGTTATGGGGGTTAATGATTTGACCTATTTTGGGACTCACTAGTTGTATGATGGTTGAATAACAGGAAAATATCTACATCAGTTGTGTGAGGGTAAATAACAATAAAGGGTTGGCATTAATAATTAAACTCAATGAATCTTCATCTAACACAATAGAAGATAAAGGTTATGGAAGCAAGTTTGACATGACTTTGATAGGTTGAGTTGTTATATGAATTCAGACAGAGCGGCAAGAATAAAGGAAACTAGAAGAGAAAGAACAACAACTAATGAAATATGATTGTATACAAGAATTGTATAAATGGATAGTGCTTCGTGGTTGAGGCATTTGGAATCCATCATTTTTTTTATAGCTTTTATAATTATTAATGATACAATACATATGGTTTCTATTTATCTTTCTAAAAGAAAGAAAATATGTATATATGCATAAAAATAATTGTTGTTGATATTAAATCCATTTGTTGGTGTCATGTTGGGAACGGGTTCCCCCAAGGACAATTTTGGGGCTAAAATCCCATGTTTTGGGACAATTTGGTAATAAAGTTGTAAAGTCTTTGCATTTTGTGGTCACGGAACATGAAGGTGTCAAGAGACATAAAGGGTTGTCTACCCTTATTGTGTAAAGAGTAAAGTCAGCTATAAAGATGCATCCATGGTCCACAGACCATGGGATTGTGTCAAAAAGAAGCTAGGTAAGTAAGCTCTAAGTAGTGGATAGTGAAGAATGAAGTAAGGAGTTAAGCATTGGAGTCTAAGTGTTCTCAAGTCTTAGCATAGGTAGAGGCTCTGCAACTGAGTGCGCAGAGGCCTAGGGTGGAAGTTCGCAGCTGAGTGCGCGGACCCCTGCAGCTGTGTGTGCAGGGCGGATAGAGTTTGTATTAACTTAAAGATATCAATAAAGAGAAGTATTCCACAATTACTATGTATTTAGTTCTTGTTAATGCATCTGCTTATATTGCGTTTTGGGTTTAATTTACAATGTTTATGTGATGCGCGAATATATGTGATTATATTGGTTAATTGAATGCAAGTAAGAATATTAGTTTACACGGCGCTAACTGTGATTGATTAGTAAGATAAGTAGAACACTTAAGATAACTTGGGAACCTATACAGTACACTGTCATAGCTGCGCAGAAGTACTTGAATCACAGGTTAAGGCTGCATGAAGATCATTCGTACACCTTTGTGGAGGTACTAAAGGGAGGAATAAAGGGCAGATTGACAGAGCCCTAAGGCTTAGTGACCTACGCGAAAGTAGGGGCTGAGGGTAAAAACCGACATCACGACCATCTCAAGGTGCGGAAACTTGGTTTCAGCATCCCCCCATACTTCTTTGGGTGAAACTTCGGTCCGCACTCTGCGGGATGATGCCGAAAGGGCCAGTAGTGTAGGGATTTGTTTGGATAACTAACGCTGAACCTGGGTCAGGCCCCACCAAGCCAACAAATGGTTCCGTTATCGGGACCGGAATCTACATAAGAGATATGTGATGTCGTATCACTGGAATCCAACTAAGAAAGAGGTTGAAGACTAGTTCGATAGGAAGATCCATGAATTTGTGGTGCAAAAGAACTAAAATCCATGGCTGACAAAAGAACAGTGGCTATACATGTACCTGTATATAGAAATCAATGAGATATTTTTCTATTCCTTTCCACTTGACTTATACAAGTGGATCACAAAGCTAGCCGATAGCCAAGGAAGGTGGAGACTTGATGGTCCTATTGTCTAGAGCCTAGAGTTAGTACAGATACTGGAAACCTCTGAGGATAATATAATCTACGTTGTTGATAATTGACTTGATTGTATCATAGGAGGATTTGTGACTGAATTCATGGTTGAAACCTCAATTAGTTACAGTGAGGCGGAGCGATGCTTTTTCAAAGGTTCGCGAGGTAAGTACTTGAAGTTTTTAAACACTTGGATTAAGATTTTATTGTGCAAAAAACGGGTTATGCAGCTACCTTGATGTTCAAAGCTACGCGAAGTGGAAAGACTTACAGAAACGAAGAAAGAAAGGGTCCTGAATATAGCCCATTGATTTCACCTCCTTTGAGTGACAAAGAGGGAGTAGCACAGGCTTCTCCGCGAAGTGCAGTTCAATTGATAAAGTGAGGGTTCCCATGACTACCACCTCCACCCACACCACCTCCACCTTCACCACCATCGCCCCCTGCGACTTCGCCCACACCATCACCACCTCCACCATAGTTCAACATGGTGAATTCAGTGAAGCTGCCTTTATTTAAGGGCTTGGGAAATGAGGACCCGGACCAATTCTGGTTCATCGTAAAAGTTGTATGGGAAGCTCAGGGTGTCACAGATGATCACATGAAGAAGGCAACATTAGTTAGCGCTTTGTAGGATCACGCGCTAACTTTGTACATCAAGTACTCTAACAATAACCCAAATGCTGGGTTGGCAGAGATCTAGACCGCATTGAATAAAGAGTTCAGTAGGCCTATATCTGAGGTGCGATCGATTGTGGGGTTCAAGTAAATTGTGATGAAACCAGGTGAGACACCTTGGGAATTAGATCAAAGATTGAAGTGTAAAATTTGTGAAGCTAATATGAAGTTGACAGATCGACAGCAACATGAGTGGTTCGTGGCTTCGCTCCCACCACACCTAAGGGTTGCATTGTCACAATAGAAGATTATGACTCAGGTAGAGGCCTTGGAGATTGCAATAAGATTACATGAAACACAGATGCAAGATCCAAATCTAGGAGTTCCACAGATCCATGCAAAGTTGCAAAATCTTTGCCTCGAAATGCAAAGTTTGAAGTAGGATAGAACAGTTCGACTGAAGGTGTGCGAAGAGATATGGTGCCTGAAATGTAAAGGTTAGGGGCATGATAAAGACCACTACCCAATATTTACAAACTATATTGCAGGAGGAGGATCAATGCCTTCGAGATCGGAAGCCCAAGCAAGATCAAGTGCGGGCTTGCATTGTGGTGCGCTATATGTCAGGTAGTATGGAAACATACGACTGATAACTGTCATTTGCTATAGAAGTTTGTACAAACACCACAACAACTATTTTGCAACTTCTGCTGGTCGGTAGGGCATGATGAACGCAATTGCCGAAGTTATGAATTGATGATGGACAGAACACCCGCCTATAGAGTTCAGGAAGAAATGCAGCCTCGTCACCAAAGCATTGGGATGGCACGAATAGGCTTTTAGGGGCACAAATGAGGATGAGGCGGAGGAGGACCCGACAGAGGTCGGGACAGCTGATCTGTTACAATTATGGAGGACCAGGACACTATGCCCATGAATGCACTAACCCAACACGTCCATCGTGCAAATATTGTACTCAGTTTGATCATGACACAGAGGACTGTCCTACACTAATAGTGAGGATACACGACAAAGGGGTGCTACCACCTTAGCTGATTTAGAGCCTGTAGATGATGAGGGGTGAGCCTCACAAAGAGGATCCAAATGTGAATATAGTGCTCCGAAGTGGAATTGCAATGAGCAATGTTAAGGGAAAACAAGCCGAAGATAGTGCATGGGTTTGCAAAGCTCCGGAAAAGGAGGCTAAATTTGATTTGAAGAGCACACGCGAAACGTTCATGGAAGCAAAGAAGAGATTTGCTGAGGCCTCTACCTCAGGGAGCAGGGATAAGGCTGCTCAGGAAATGGACCCTTCTATGCTTATGACATTTCTAGAGACCTGCATGAAGCTGTTGCACGATAGCAAAGCTGTGGAGGGGTTACAGGAACTTATAAATAAATGCGTTAGAAACGCTCCAGGTGAACCGTGTGTGGTACAGAATATTGCTAAGCATAAAGAAAGGACAAGGCGTGGGATGAGACTCATCACGCAGATAGGGGAATATGAAATGGATCAGGTTATTTTGGATTTGGGGTCAAACGTAAACGTTTTACCAAAGCAGAGTTGGAAGTGGATGGTGAGACTCGTGCTGCAGTGGTCCTCGATTCAGTTAAGGATGGCAAATCAACAGAAGATCATCCCCATGGGACAGCTATAAGGAATAACTATTGACATTGAAGGCACGAGCGCATTGGCTGACCTTGAAGTGATAGTGATTGTGGATGGTAGAAACCCCTAGCCTACGCTCCTTGGCATTGATTGGGCTACTGACATCAACCAGGTAATCAACCTAAAGAAGCGAAAGATGATATTTGAAAAAAAATCGCTTTACATGATAGTACCCCTACATCCTGTTGAAGGATTGCACTATACTGAACTAGTTCGCGATTACGAAAGCGACGACGATTTGGACTACATATATAAGATAACAATGCGAGACCAAGATTGGGTGAATCTGATAGCGGATGGATGACTTACATAGGATCGCGAGAGTTCCTGTACCTCAGTCTCTGATGAAGAATTAGAGCATTGGTAGAATCAGCTACATGAATTAACCACGCTAAGCTATAACATGATGACCCGGTCGCTGCATTGTGTGTCATCAAAAGCAAGAAATCTGCCCACTTATGATGGCTTGAATGATGTGGATGTGTTTTTGGATGATTTTGACAGGGAAGTACCAGAGAAGCAGTTCTTCCAGGCTTTGGACTGGGCATTGTGTGCTACGCCCGGGAGATGGTGGGGTACACAAAAGAGTAGTTTTGATGATTAGCGCGAGTTTAGGAGGATGATGCAAACACACTTTGGGAAGCCGAAGGTACAAATGACAAAAAAATATGACGAGAAGGATGATCCATGTGCACACTTGGCCAAATGGGAGAAGGCTTATGGAGTGAAGCCCCAACCTGAATGGGTGCACTTGTTCTATCATACCTTGGATGTCATCCCGATGAACTGGTACTTGGAGATATAGCTCCGCCATGGCGTAGGTGAATGGGATATTCTGTGTGAAGGATTCATAATGACGTTTAGCTTTGAAGACAGGTTTGACTGTATTGACAAAGTGCTACAAGAAGTTAAAGCAGCAATCTTTAGGATATCGCAGGATCCTTTGGATCTGGTTCAACCTGATTGGACCACTTAGTTGAGCCACGCAATGGAATGCTATAATTTTTACTGCTAAAGAAGAATATGAGGACCCATGAGAGATTAATATCCCTGAAATTGATGATCACCGTGAGGTCAAGGGACCGTAGATCAAGAATCTTGGTATAACCGCGCCACTGGAAATGAAATAGGTAAATATTGGTAAGGAAGTGGAGCCCAAATTCGCAAAGATTGTAGATTACTGGGATGATGCGATGGTAGATAACATCACTGAATTGCTCTGTGAATACCAGGATTTGTTCCCTACCAAGTTCACGGAGTTAAAGGGGATAATAGGAAACCTGGGCATTATGAAGATCAAGTTAAAACCTTACGCGAAGCCAGTTAAGAAAAGACCTTACCATCTCAATCCGAAGTATAAGGAGAAGGTCCACTTAGAGCCAGACAAGATGCTTGTGGTAGGCATCATTGAGCCCATAGAACAATTTGATTGGGCGATCCCAATGTTGGTATAGGAAAATAAGCAGAAGGATGAAATAAGGATATGCATAGATCTCAGGAAGTTGAATGATGCTTGCGTACATGATCATTTCCCAACTCCATTCACTGATGAGGTATTGGATAATCTAGGTGGCCAGAAAGCATACTCCTTTGCTGATGGGTTCTCTAGGTACCATTAGATCAAAATCATGCCTGAAGATAGAAGCAAGATGACCTTCACGACTGAACAAGGATGTTTTCAGTACACTATAATTCCTTCCAGATTGAAGAATATGCCTACAATTTTTTCGCGCGTAACCATTGCTACATTCAAATAATTCATTCATAAGTTTCTGGAGGTGTACTTGGATGACTGGACTGTGTTTGGGCTGGTGAAATGCCATGTGGTAAGTTTGCGCTTGATGCTAGATACTTGTCGAAGGTACTAGATTGCACTCAATCTGAGGAAATGTCTATTTTATGTGCCTTTTGGGACTCTGCTAGGTCATGTGGTTTGTAGACAGGGACTGATGGTAGATCCCATGAAGATCACATTGATACTTAACTTGGAGGCACCGAGGAGTGTGAAACAGTTGCGCGTAACCTTGGGACATACTGGGTACTACAGGAAGTTTATCAAGGGCTATGCCCAGATCACCGTGCCTATGGAGAAGTTGTTGAAAAAGGATGTCACGTTCTGTTGGAACGAGGACTGTTAGAAAAGCTTGGATGTATTGAAAGGAAAAATGGTCATCGTGCCAATTTTAGTCTTCCCAGATTGGAAAGAGGTGTTTCATGTACATGTAGACGCGTCATGTATAGCACTGGCAGGAATACTAAAATACGCTGGCGGAGGAGAATTGGACCATCCTATAGCATTCGCAAGCAGGAGGTTATCCAAGGCTAAGAAGAACTATTCCACCACTGAGTTCGAAGGGTTAGCCATGGTATACGTGCTCCAAAATTTTAGACACTATTTGCTGGGTGGACATTTTAAGATGTAACAGATCATTCTACATTGAAATACCTGTTCAATAAGCCTGTGTTGGGGGGGAGAATCTATGGGTGGTTGTTATCATTCCAGAAATATGATTTTGAAGTTATTGTGAAGCCTGGATGACTGAACACAGGACCAGACCATCTATTGCGCATCGAAATGGAGGAAGAGCCCACTAATTTGGAGGAGGGATTACCTGGCGTGCAACTATTTACAGTGCGTGTCATGGATGGACACTTCGAAGACATCATACACTTCTTAACGATAGGAACTACACCAGAAGGTTACACCATCGAGCAAAGAAATGAGTTAGTGGTACATACGATAGACTTTTATTTCATTGTCGGACATCTATACAAAATCGGGTATGATGAAGTATTACGACGATATGTACCGGAGTTTGAAAGGAGGAGTATCCTTGTAGATGCTCATGGGGCACCGGGTGAGGCCATTATGCAGGAAGAGCGATCACACAAAATATTCTATGCACAGGGTTGTGGTGGCCAATCCTCCATCAGGATTCAAAAGCTTACTGCAAGGCATGTGATGTGTGTTAAAGGATTGACAGGCCATCGGGGAGAGATGATGTTCGGTAAACTTGACTCAAGATAGAGTCAAACTTGACTCAGGATAGAGTCAAAGTTTACCATGTTAAACAGTGATGGTTTTGGGGCATGTTGTATTTCGCCAGCTCCGGTTCACTGTCCAGTTGGTTAATGTCTAAGGCTTGAAAGTTTTCTTCTGTCATTAGTTTGTCCAAACCTTGCCCTTTTATCAGTTTTGTAGGTTTTATTTCAATACCAAATTCCAAGATGTTGGCAATCCATTTTCCTCTTCTGCCCTCTAAGTTCTCTTGAGTAAGTATGTCTTTCACAATGGGACTTGGTACATAAGCTATAACATGGGAGTATAGGATGTAAATCCTAAAGTCTTTGATGGCTTTGACCAAAGCATAAGCTTGCTTCTCCATGATTTGATATTTCAGAGGTGCATCTCTAAGAGCTCTACTAAAGAAAGCAATGGGTTTCTCATTTCCTTGGTCATCTTTCTGTAATAAGACAACAGCAATGGTATGCTGGGAGGCAAAAGAGAAAATGATGAATTCTCTATCAAATTGAGGATTTGTTAAGACTGGAGCTTGGGTAAGGGCCAATTTTATACCTTCAAAAGCTTGATTTGCTTCTACCGTCCATTTCACTTTTGAATCCTTCCTTAGCATGTTATTCAGTAATCTGATCAATTCTGCTAAGTTTGGGATAAACCTCCTTAAAATGTTAATCTTTCCCAAGAAGGCTTGTAATTCTTTGATGTTTCTAGGGTGGGGCATTTGTAAGATAGCCTGTATCCTATCTGGCTCAATTCTAATGCCATCCTTTGAGATGATGTGACCTAACATCTTACCTTCTTCTAAACCAAACAGGGATTTCTTGGGATTTAAAAAATTCCATATTTCCTACAAGTTATGAATATTTGCCTTAGATGTTTCAAATGTTCTTGGTCAGATTTTGAGAAAGGTGTGAGATCATCTAAATAAATGACAAGGAAGTCATGAATCTCTTTAGCAAAAGCAATATCCATTGCTCTTTGAAATGTAGCCCCTGCATTCTTCAATCCAAAAGCCATTTTTACATATTTGAAGGTTCCCCATGGGGTTGTAAATGCTGTTTTGTCCTGATCATCAGGGTGAACTAGGATCTGGTTGAAACCTGAGAATCCATCAAGTAAATAAATTCTTGAGGCCCCCACTACTCTTTGCAAGATGTGATCCATCTTGGGTAAGGGGTAATTATCTTTCAAGGACACTAGGTTCAAGTTCCTTAGATCAACACAAAGCCTTATTTCACCAGTTTTCTTTCTGGTAGGAACCAAATTTGAAACCCAATCAGAAAATCTGATTGGTGCTATGATGCCAACCTTAAACATTTTTTGTACCTCTTGCTCCATTGCTGGGAGAAGCATAGGATTGATTCTCCTCAATTTTTGCTTAAAGGGTTTTTGATTTGGCTTTAGAGGGATAGTGTGTTGAATAACAGAGGTGTCATAGGATTTTAAATCCTCATAACTCCATGCAAAGACATCTTGGAATTCTTTAAAGAGGTCAATGTATTTAGGCTTCTGATCAGGTGGTAAAGATGCAGACAATTTAATTATCTTGGGTTGTTCTGCAGTTCCAATGTTACACTCTTCTATGGTAGTATTGAGGGGCTGCAATTTTGGCTTCCTGAGAATATCATTTGAGTCAAAAATGTCTTCCAAGGGAGTGAGGCCTGTTGGGAGGAAATTGTCTTTCAATTGTATAATTTTAGCTTCATTGTCAGCTATCTCCTCACAACTGATTTGTTTAAGTTCTTGTAGGTTTTCTTTGTTAAAAATGGTTGGATGTAACATTTGGTTTGCTGTTTTGGGTGAAATACTTGTTTGGTGCTATTCACCTGGTGTTTGTGAATCACTTGCAGCCTCCATATCAATGTGTAGCCCTGAAAACTCTTGCTGTAAAGTCAAAAATTGATTTATATGGGTATCATCCTCAAACACTTGCCAGTCCTTGACATTGTTTGGGACAGAAGGTCTGTGTTTTACCTCGGCTGTAAAGCAATGCGGGGGTTCAAAAGGAAGTTTACAAGTGCTTGCAAATGTAGCCAAACTATGAGCATGCAGGTTATGGGTTCTAGGAATTTTGGTAATTTGAAATTTAGTGAAGGACTTTAGTAGTTCAGCAACAGCAGATCTATAAGATCTCAGTCTTTTGTCATTGGTGACAAAATTACCCTTTACTTGTTGGATAACTAGGTCTGAGTCTCCTAGGATTGAAACTTTTATGGCTTGTAAGGATTTTACTAGCTTGAGGCCTAGTAAGAGAGCTTCATATTCTGCCATATTGTTGGTGCATCTGAAGTTTAACCTATAGGCTCGGCCTTCTGCATAACTGTTTTGTTTATTATGTATCCAAACCCCTGCTCCTGCCCCTAATTTGTTGATCGACCCATCAAATTCAAGAAACCAGAGGACTTCTTGGTTAAGGGAAGAATTGTCAACTGTTGTGGGAGTAAGCATCAACAACTTGGGATCTTGGCTTACATTTGGTTTTCCTTCTTGAACAGTTTTGTTAATTGATTTCTCAATCATTATTTTATGAACAGCAGTTTCTTCATTTATATGCTAATCTTGTTTGAGTGTCTGGTTTTCTTCATCATTTGTGTGACCTGTTTTATCATTGAAGAGAATATAGGAGTCTATGTCAGAATGTACAGCATATATGGGAAAGTTTTGAGGTTTTTCTTCACTGCTGACCATGTATTTCATAAGTGACTCTCTATATAACCTCTTGGGTTGACCAAAGACTGAGATGGTGGCATATGACATGTCTAATTGTAGGGAACCTTGGAGTTTAGCCCCCCATGATCTTGATAAGAGCATCCCATACTTGGGTGGGATATCAGCAACTACAACATCCATTAGAATTGTTTTATTTGGGTACTGAACAAGGGACACACATAAGTCATTTATTAAGCCTAAACACTTAACTTGGCTAGAGTCAAATGAGAATAGGTCCTTATATGGTCTTGTAATATCTAGATTCAATCTCTCCATGACTGATTTAGGCATCAGGATGTGAGAGGCACCTGAGTCAAACATTGCATTGTGTAGTATCTTATCATGAACATGCAGGCTGACATAGAAAGGTAAGATCCCTGTAACTGCTGTCTTTCCATCAACCTCTGGACCGAAAAGCAATTATGGGGTGTCATCCAACACATTGACATTATCTTTATTACGAGTAAGTTGAAGGGACTTCTTGATTTGTTGTTTATAAATGTCATGCTTGGCTAGTTCTGAAAGAGGAATAGCTACCTTCAATTTTCCAATTTCAGCTTCTAAGTCAAAGGGTCTTTCAGATTGGATCTTGGTGTTGTGGGTGACAACCTTTTCCTTGTTCACTAGGTTTTCTTCTTGATTCTTATCTTGATCTTGAGGCTTGTCCTTCTTACTCATCTCTTGAGTTTTGAGGGCAATGGTTCAGTGACTTCTTGAACGGTTACTTCATTTGTAACTGAATCTATTGTATCATTAGGCTCTGTGACTATGGCTCTTTTGGGCTGCTGGCTATCCTTTGTTCTTTCAGGCTGTGTTACATTTATAGTTCTGCTTCTTAGCTTGTATTGCTTATGAACTTCATAAACAGCTGTGTCATAGCCTTGTTTAAAGTCAAATGACTCACGTGACCTGGTTTAGAATGGTTGAATGTCATCATCCTTATGATCTTCTTGACTCAGAAAAACTTGCTGCTCATCATTCAGGCCCATCAGGTTAATGTGGGTGTCATCTGTTTGCTCATTCGAAGTGGATGCCTCAGTATAGTTTTCCTGGAACGGAGGTCTTATGTCTGGATCAGAACCGGCCTTGCCAACGTTTGGGTTTTGATTTCTCCTAAAATTGGGATTCCTGATAGGGTTGTTTTGTGGTGCTTCCCATGATGACTTTCTCTCAACTGATTCTACTCTATCACCCAATCTCTTCATACTAGTGAGTATTGCGTCCAGTTTTTGATCAAAGGTTGAGGGTTCTTCTTTAAAGGTGGTTCTCTTTTCCAATCTTGCCCTATTTCTTTTGGCAATCAGATTAGCCTCTACTGTGACAGCAACCTTTTGGGCATCTTCAAGGGTTTCAGGGGCTCTTTCCTTCAACTGATATGCCATATCAGGGTCAAAACCATCAGGAAATTTGTACAAGGCTAAATCGGGAGGAGGTCTTAAATTCTGTGGTATTGCGTTATATACATTGTTGAATCTTGCACAATAGTCCAAAACGGTCTCTTGAGGACCTCGTTTGATTGTATCATATTCACCAAGTAAGTGCAGGGGATCTTTCTTTTTCTCCCATCTGTTAGTAAAGGCTTGGTAAAGCTCATCAGGAGTTGTGATGGTATTTACAGCCAGCGATCTAAACTAAGTTCTTACATCCCCTATCAGGCTCTGAACAAATATTCTCATTCTTACACTGTCATCATCTATTTCATAGTTCTCAAAATGGTCTTGCATCCTTCTGGCATGCTGAATTGCCGTGAAAGGGCCAGTGGAGTCAAAATATGAGATCTTGGATTGGTAGTCCTGAGGCAGAGCTGCAGCATTAGCAGGCAGCTGCAGGGGTGCATATCTATTAGCCATATTTGCAGGATTTATAGGATTGACAGGGATAACTGGGATAACATGAACGACTGGTACAACAGGGGTAATGGGAACGGTAGAAACTAGAGTGTTGGTCAAGGGAATATGTGCAGTGGATGGAGGTGTGAAAGGAGGGCTTTGAGATGTGGATGGTGAACTGGGGGAATCAGCTGTAGACCGAAATAGAACCTTGATTGGAGTTGGAACAGGGTTTGGGCAAGCTGTCTCAGGACTCAAATCAGCAAGAGTTTCCTGTCCTTGTTGCTTCCTAATGATTTTAGGGATTGTATTACGATTTTCAAAAATAGTTGGTGGATTGGGGTCAGGATTTGACCTTGTATATCGCGGATTCTTCTTGGGAGCCAGCTTCTGAACTTGTTTTTAAGTATGTTTTTGGAATATTTTTAGAACTATTTCAAGGGACTGCTCAAGAACCACTGTCTAAAGACAGACAGCAGTTTGAAAAAATATGCTATCCCCAGCGGAGTCGCCAATTATGTTAACACTCAGGTTGTTCCCTTTGACTCCCAAGGGAATACGGCCGAGGTAACCACTAACCAATCTTTGGGTCACAGGTTCTAGCCTACCTATGACCAGAGAGGGCTCTCTCTTTATGTTTTAGCTTTGTTTGTGTAATATTTTAGGCTAGCTATGATGCTCAAGGTTTGTTTTTGGACTTTGTTGGATGATGATTTCAGTCAAGATATATATGTGCTCACTAGAATGTTTTAAGCCATTGGGCATGGAGTCAGGGGTCCTTTAGTTGTTTGGTGTGCTGTGTTGACACAGTAGTGATGCTGCAGAGCTAAATAAGTGTCTGAGGAACAACGTTTTGAAATTGTGATTAAGTGTGATGTATCCAGTTTATGAAAGGCAATTAAGAATCTTCCAATAAACTGATATGCAGAAAAAGTGAGAATATTATTTAGAAGCAGTGAAGAATTTCTAGATAACATTCATATTTATAGAATTAATGATAAAACATGAGCAATTAAGAATTCATGTCCATAGTTAATTCTGAAGAAAACATTTACAGCAATAAAAGATTGAGCACAAGGTGTAACCAAACATATCCTGCACTATCCCTTTTCTCTATTGCTAGATCAGTGAAACATGAGCATGATTTAATAACATAAGAAGACAAAATAGAGATTGAGAAAACCTTATTATTCCATCAGACAACACAAGAATTCTGTAATATCACGCATGTCATCAGCAAGACATCAAATTTTCAGGAAATCACTGAGCTGGTCCAACCCTTTGTATTAGATAATCTGAAAGCATACAATACATTTGCCTCAGAGTGAAAATCACCAACCCCTCATGCGTTTCTAAGGGGGGGTATATATACAAAATTTACATGAGAAAAATATCAAGGAAATGAGTTAAAGGCTCATTAATGTTATGCCAACTCCTGGAGCTTTGTAGCTGAGAAATTTAATGCTGTAGTAACTCTTCAGTGCTTTAGCTGTCCAAAATAGTCAGAAACTGTTGATTTGGTGGCTGTTGGAGTCAGCTGAGGGTACGCTGTCCAAAATTTGCGTATTTTCTTATCCTTTGGGCTAGCTTTCGTTGTCCATGTGCTGAGTCACCTTTCAGCTGCCTTAAATGCTAACTTTATTTTGCTTTTTGTCTTCTAGTGAGTTGGAGCTTGCAATGACCGAGCAACTGAGGCTATCGTGGCATAATTTGAAGCATTAACTGCCACCAATCCTCCTTGGGCAACTGATGTCTTCGAATTTTTACTAAAGTTTCATCGGCCTCTGTATATCTGTAAAAATTTGGAGGAATTTCAAAAAGGTGCTTTACCTCATTTTCAATAAAAAACAGGCCTTCAAGTTTATTATATAGGCTTTGTCCTGTTGGAGGCCCTGTTTCCTCAGAAGTACTGCTAGATGAAGTGATTTGATTTTCAATATAAGTTTCCATTCTGTTGGTAAATTGCTCTCTAGAGATCAGTCTTCCTGCACCGCTTAGTAGGCTGGGCAGTCCTTTTTCTTGCAGTGCTGCCATTTTGAGTTGGTACTCATCCACCTTAGCCTGTATTTCATAGCACTTCCTCTCCACAGTTTGTACATAATTCCTGAGAGTGAGTACCTTTTTAGCTATGAGGACAGCCTCTGTTCTGTTGACTATGCCAATGGCTGCCAGTTCCTCCTTTTCTTGTCTGTTCAAAAAGTCTATCATTCTATTGGCCTGGTCAGTCCTGTTTCCCAGCGTTGTCTTGGCCCTCTGAATCTCTGTCTGTGCTTGGCCAATTAAATCCATTTGCTCATGTATAGTTTTAATTGACTTCCATTGTTTAGTGACAGATTGGTCAATTTTGGCCCATAGAATTCCTTTTATTTCAGCCATGGTGCCTTCCAGATTCAGCTCTTTCTCCAAGGCCTTTATCTTTTCTTTTAGGGCCTTTATTTCTCTGCCTTGTTCTGCCACAGTCATTTTTGATTTATCATATTTGGCATCTAGTTCTGCCAATTTTTCCTTGGCCTCTTTTATTTCATTTGCCTGAAGCTCCATCTCTTTAATGGCCTTAGTCAATTCTTCCATGCTTGCGCTGGAATCTGGAGCTGTTGTTGTTGCTGCTTCTGTTGTGGGAGCCACTGCTGCCTCTGTAGTTTTTGCAGTGGTTGAAGTAGTTGGAGGAGCTTGGGATGTGGATTCCCCCTGCTTATCTTGTAATGCTCCTTCAAGCTCCTTCTCTAAATCGATGACTTTCTGGTTGAGCTGCATTATAAGGTCAAGCTGATCATCGGCTTGTTTTGCCTGCTGTAATTCTGTTGTTTGAGGGTGCTCTGTGGGTAGCAGTTTCAACCTCTTCTTCAATGCATTGAGGTCATCCTCCTTTTTCTTCATAAGGGCCCTTACACCCTTTGGATCCTTAGGATCATGTCCTAGGTCGATAATGATGTCCTCAAGTGATTTTATTCTGTTGCCTTTGGCTAGGGAGGACATTCTTTCAAAATCCAACTGAATGTTGGTATTTTTCAGTGACTCTTTTAGTTCATGGGCCATGGTTGCCCTGTCCACCAAGGTTGCATAGACCATCTCTCCAGTTTTCTTGTGGAGTTCAATTTGGTCCATGGGATGGATGTCTTTGGCCATGACCTTCACCCTTGTCTTCACATAATCTGTAGCTGATTTTGGATGGGGCACTGTAGGTTTGAAATGACTGAGGATCATTTTCTCCTCCTGAATTTCATATACACACATTAGCCTTTCTTTTTGGGCTGGTGTTGCATTTAGAAATTGTTTATAGACTTCCACCCTCAGCAAGTCATTCTGTGCCTTTATTTGCTTGAAAGAAGCCTTAGTGCTTTTGGGCTTCTTGCTCTGCTGAGAGGAGGAGGACACCTCCAAACCAAGTTGTAATCCTTGCTCCTGCTGAAAGGAGCTTGTACCTGTATGTTGGCTGCCCCCCCTATCTTTCCTTGAACTGTCAAGGACTTCTTCAGTGATGTCTTCTACCTCTAGGGAGTCAGCCCTTTGCCTTTTGGTCTGGGGTTGTTGGGAGGATCCACTAATAGGAGTGGACTCTTCTCTGTCTCTTTTCATACCCCTCTCCTCCTGTGCTGGGGTCTGCAAAATTGGAGCTGTTGGTGGCTCAGTTTGTGGAGGGGGAGTTTGCTCTTGTTGCTGCCCTGGTTGCTGCCCTAGTTGCTGCTCACTTGAAGGGGCAGGCTTTTCTTTCACGGTTTCTTCTTCAGCACCCATTATTCCTTTCCCTTTGTCTGTATCTGGTGCTTCTGTAGAAGGTGCTTGTGTGGCTGGTGCAGTTCTTGTGGCCGAGGTCCCTTCCCCTGCTGAGTGCGGTCGTTTGAAGGGTACCTGCTACACAGAATCTAGGTCAAGAGTCTTTTCCAATTCCCTGACATTCTTTTGCATTATCTCTTCTTCAGTTAATTTTTCAATTAAAGTATCCTGCTGCCATTCTTGCTGGTTGACATATTTTTCAATGTGTGGATATTTGCAATGCTTATAACCTAGTAGCCTGTACTTGACTCTTCTAGCAGTAATGAAGCCTTCAGGGTCATAAGGGACCCACCGGAAACTATGTGATAGCTTGTATTTGTCTTTGAGGATTAGGGTAGAATCTTCCCATCCTTCTTTTTTATTCATGATGAAGGGGCCCAAGTGGTGCTTGAACTTGAGATGGGCTTTCTTTTTGGAGCTGTGAAAGTGAGTGAGGTCAGAGTGAATTAACTGCCTATAATACTCCAAGGCAAATATCCTCATAGGCACATATTTTGGGAGCCTGTATGGACAGAGCTCATAGCCATAGACTCTGATGACTGTATGATCCTCATATAGGTACCAATCACCTATTTTGTAATTCTTGGAGAGCTGCAGGACCTTCTATATTTCAAATGATATTCTGGGAGGAGGGGACCTCATCAATAAGCAAGAGACAGGGTATACAAATTGATCAATAAATTCACAATAGGAATAGGGTGAATTTTGGACTTCGTGAAAGACAGATGTCCAGAAGATAACAGATCTTCTTTCCCCTTTAAAGTCCAGCTTTTTGATGTAGCATGGAAAAACCTCGGACTGATAGTACATGAAAATGTGGTATATATAGGATGAGTACTTGAAGACGCCCTGTCTGTCTATTTTGCACAACTGATCATGAATCTTGTTAGCTATGAACTTGGCAAAGTTATATTTGTGGGCAGGGGGTTGGCCTGGGCTGTAAGCAGCTAATAATACCAGCATTGTTTCATCCACATGCTCACTGGTTCTGTACCCCAGCACATAAGCAATCATGTCCAACAAAAGTCTGCCTACCTCAGTAAAATAAACATCCAAGTAGGGAGGTGGCCCTGTGGGCTGGCATTCAGGTCTCATAAATGTCTTGGTGATTTTCTGAATATCCTCACTGGTCATCTTGGCACCAGTGTCCAACAGATAATTCATGGAAAAAGGGAACAGCAACTCAGTTTGATCAAAGTTGAGCATCTTATTGATGGATTCAGGATTAATGTGAAAGAGGATGCTCCCAGATGGAGACTTAATAGCTCTGTGCTGCACATCATAATTTTCAGCACATAGGCGAATAATCTCAGGAAAAACATTGACAGAGGGGAGACAGTAGTGTGGTAGATTTGACTCCCATATCCCATATGTATCCTCGCCATTCAGGTAGTCATCTCTTAATTGCCTGAAGGCTTGCAAAAAGTCCCTGTTACCCACAAAGTCTTGGATGAGGTAGTCCCTGTCAGCAAGAGGCAAGGACTCCAGGTCTTTATTTGGTGCATTTATAGGAGCAACACTGAGGGTTGTGGGTGCAGGAGCAGCCATTATGTAATCTGAATTTGAACAAGGTGAGTGCAATGGTTTGCAAGGTTCCTCAAAGCTTAAGTGATAGGCTTACTGTAGATAATGCTTGAAATTTTGTTCAAAGTGGAATAAGCAGGCTTGGCAGACTTGTCCTTGCTGTTTTTTGGTAAATTCACAGGGATTGTGAATTGATGAGGATGATTGCAGAGGGTGTGCGGGCTTCAATTTGGTGACATGCATACTTGGGCCTCCACCCGGCAAAAGGGAACAATGCCGGGCAACTCGGGGCTAAATTTGTAATTTTTAAGCCGTGAATTATCGTTTGAATATCAAATTCATGGAGCTGGGGCAATGTGGGTTGATTTAATTGCAAATTAAGTAGTAGACAGTGTGCAATTTAGGATTTGACCAATGCTTATTGGAGAATTCTATTGGAAATAATACTGAGAGGGGGGGTGAATCAGTATTATCAGATCAATCAAACTTTTTCAATGCTCAGAAACATATACGCTACTTCAGTTAGGTGAACCAGCGTGTACACGCTACTATGACTAAATAAAACAGCGTATAAGAAGAAAACTCATAATTTAGTTAGCTTATTCTTCAGTTAAGTTCATCAGGACATTATTCACCACATTAATAGTAAACAGGTGCAGTATAACAGAACAGATCAAAAGCCACACACATGAACACCAAGATGTAAGGTGGAAACCCAATGTGGGTGAAAACCACCTGCTGCAAGTTGTCTCTATCTTTCTTTAATATGAAACTTCAGTTTACAATCTTTTGTACTGGTGCAGCCTTATACCAGTACGCAGGCTACAACCTGCAGAAGGCTACAACCTTCTCTCGTTCTCCAAACTTCCTTGGAAGGGAGCTCCAACCCCCTTTGCTCTTGTACTAGCCAAGATACTAGTACGTAGGTGCTGACCTACAATCTTCTTTCCTTCAGGTACCACCTTTCATACATTTTCAGACTGGATATTCCTGAAGCACAACATTACAATCTGTGGACCCCAATTTATTCAATTTTCACAACAGATCATTGAAGCATAAAACAACCAAACTTTTAATCACTGAACCACTGAACCCTGTCAATCACCAGTTACCAGAACACAGAGCAGACTACAGAACTCTGCAATAACAGTCAGACCCCCACTGTAAACCCAAAATCAAGCTTCAAAAGATATACGCTACTTCAATGAGTAAAACCCGCGTATACACGCACTTTTACCGAAGCCAACCTGCGTACAGATCTAAAAATAAACTTTCTCAATTTGCAGCTGTACCAGACATCAGTTAGACTCAGAACATAACATTGCGACAATATGCAGATCTAGAAATACGCATAATCAACCATATCATGATAGTGCATTTCAAACCATTAGATCCCGATCTATCCTTAGATCTAGTCTTCCATCAACCGATGTGATCTCTCCTTGGCTTAGATCAAGCAACCCAGAACCTGCATATCAGATCTCTTTCTCTCTTAGATATTCAAGCCTTGTCGAAAGATGATTTTGCCTAATGATCTTCTTCTCCTTATATAGCCTTAGGCCTTGCTCAATACCAAGAGCCAAAACCATAGTAACACAATACCATCAACTTCAAAACTAGGGATCGACACGCCCGTCGAGACACAATGGTCCGAAATCATAGGCACAACTTCCAAGGACTAACCACCATGGACCAAAGGTACTTTTCCACATACACACGCTTTTTCTGAATCCAACTAGCGTGTACACGCGACTTGGGCTTAACGAACCTGCGTATATGAACTTCCTTGGCATGCTGTACTAAGATCTGTCTTCTGATTAAGTTGCCATCACCTGTACCAACCTCTGAGCACCTGTACCAACCTCTGAGTGAGTTGCCATCAAGGACAACACTTGAATCATAATGCCAACAATCTCCCCCTTTGGACTTGATGGCAACCACCACACCAAGTCACTCTCCCCCTTTGACATCAAGGGCAAAGGGCTGTGCTCCCCCTGAGGACATGCTGATACCTCTGCTTGGCTGTGCTGACTCATGCTCCCCGTGACAGTAGGCCAGATCTGCAAAAGATGTTCTTCAACAAGAACCAAGACTTATACACCATAAGGGACTTTCCTATCACCAAAAGACTCAATACTTACATCCATACTCCCTACCAAGAGGGGACATATCAGAAACAACCAATTACATTACAGCAGTCATCCCAGGCATAGTGGGGAAACCAACATAGGCCGTTACATGACCTTGACTCCATAAAAGAGATATCACAAGAGAGATATATGACATAGAGACAACAGATCTAGACCAAGACTTATGAAAATCATCAGTAGCATATTATAAACATCTTTTTAGATCAGCAACCAGGATTTCTTTCTGAGCTCCTTTTCTTGAAATCAACAACCAAAACATCTGAATGCCAACAATGCTTTATGAGACTTTTAAGCTGCTCCCCCTGAACCTGTGCCTGCTGCACCTCCTGAAACCGTGCCTGAAGAATTCTGATATACCCACTGCTGTTCAGAACTCCAGAGTTTTCCCTTGCTGTTCAGAACTTCATATACGCGATTTCTCCTGCAAGAAAAGGCGTATGGACGCGGATATAATCTCTGCAACATGCGTACACCATACACGCGACTTTCTCAGCATAAATCCGCGTGTATACGCGTATATACCTTTCGTAACTTGCGTATACCAACTTTTCTGTAGAACAGACAAGCTTCAACAGCAGGATGAAGCATCAACTACTCCCAGCTTTTGTCTGAGATATTCAAAAGTTTCCCTGGGCAGTGGTTTTGTGAGAATATCAGCAACTTGTTCCTTAGAAGGAACATACTCCAACTTGACCTTCTGCTCAAGCACTTGTTCCCGAAGAAAATGGTACTTGATTGGTATGTGCTTGGTCTTTGAGTGCATGGTTGGATTCTTTGAAATGCTGATTGCACTTGTATTATCACATAAGATAGAGACGGGTGGAGTGCAAGTGATTTGAAAGTCCTGCAAGGTCTGCATCATCCAAAGAAGTTGTGTGCAACAAGATGCTGCAGCCACATATTCTGCTTCAGCTGTAGATAAGGCAATCGAACTCTGTTTTTTGCTGAACCAAGATACTAATCTGGAACCCATGAAGAAAGCACCACCACTTGTGCTTTTCCTATCATCCACACTTCCAGCCCAATCTGCATCTGTGTAAGCATGAAGAGTGAGATCTGTATTTCTAGGATACCATAAGCCATAGTTTTGGGTCCCTTGAAGATATTTGAAGATTCTTTTGACTGCCTGAAGATGAGTTTCCTTTGGGTTGGCTTGAAATCTTCCAACCATTCCTACTGCATGTGTAATATCTGGTCGAGTACCTGTCAAATAAAGCAAACTCCCAATCATGGATCTATAAGTGGGTTGGTGAACTGCTGCTGATTCATCATTTGCACTGAGGCTGCATCCTGTAACCATGGGTGTACAAACTGGCTTTGACTCTTCCATGCCATACTTCTTCAAGATCTGCTTGAGGTATTTGGTTTGAGACAAGAAGATACCTCCTTCATTTTGTTGGATTTGCAATCCAAGAAAATATGTCAATTCTCCAAGAAGTGACATTTCGAATTCTTTCTGCATAACCAAGGCAAAGTTTTGACTCATAGTCTCTTCATTGCTGCCAAAAATAATATCATCTACATAAACAACAAGAATTAGCAATTTGTTATTTTCAACTTTTATATAGAGATTGCTATCTGCTGATCCTTTTGAAAAGCCTTGTTGGTGAAGATATTTGTCCAACCGATAGTACCAAGCCCTTGGAGCTTGTTTGAGTCCATAGAGTGCCTTTTTCAATCTGCATACAAGGTTTGGATCATTCCCAAGAATGAAGCCATCTGGCTGCTCAATATATACTTCTTCTTCTAAGTCTCCATTTAGGAAGGCTGATTTCACGTCCATTTGAAATACCTTGAAGTTTTGAAAGCTTGAGAGAGCAAGGAACATTCGGATGGCCTCTAGTCTTGCCACAGGAGCAAAGGTCTCTTCAAAATCTATTCCTTCTTGCTGTGCATACCCTTTACAAACAAGTCTGGCCTTGTTTCTAATTACTTCTCCATTTTCATTTAATTTATTCTTGAAGACCCATTTTGTTCCTATTACATTCTTATCTTTTGGTCTAGGAACTAATTCCCAAGTGTTGTTCTTTTCGATTTGCTCAAGTTCTTCATCCATTGCTTTGACCCAACATTCATCTTTGCATGCCTCTTTCACATTTTGTGGTTCAGTGGAGGAGAGTAGTGCCAAGTAGCTTGAAGCTTCTGCAAGTGTCCTTCTTGTTTGTACTCCTGCTTCTTTCTGCCCCACAATCTGAGTTTCTGGATGATTCTTTTGGACATATCTGGATGGAGTCTTCTCTTCTATTCTTGTCTGCTCCTCTGGTTCTTCTTGAGATTCTTCTTCTTCTTGAGGTTCTTCTTCTTCATCATTTCGCCTTTGAGAGTAACCTTCATCTTCTTCAATGTCTTCATGATGAACTTGCCTAGGAATATATCCCTTCTCATCAACCACTATATCAATACTGTCAACAATTCTGCCAAGTCTTTTATTGTAGCACTTGTATGCTTTGCTATGTGGAGAATAACCAAGAAGAATGCCCTCATCTGCTCTAGGTTCAAGTTTTCCAAGTTGCTCATCAGTATTCTTAATATAACATTTGCTCCCAAAGATTTTGAAATGCTTCACGGAAGGAGTTTTACCACTCCAAAGCTCATGAGGTGTTTGAGTGCTGTTTACTCGGACATTTGTTTTGTTAAGAATAATAACAGCAGCATGTGCAGCTTCACCCCAGAAGGTTGCAGGAGTACCTGATTCATCGAGCATAGCACGAGCCATTTGTTGGATAGTTCTGTTCATTCTTTCCACAACCCCATTTTGCTGAGGAGTTCTAGCTGTAGAGAATTCTCTTCTTATCCCATGTTCATCGCAGAAATCGAAAAATTCATTTGATGTGAACTCCCCACCTCTGTCAGATCTGAGGCACTTAATTTTGTGTCCTGATTCATTTTCAGCCAATGCTTTGAAGGATTTGAATTTTTCGAATGCTTCATCTTTGTGCTTCATAAGCCCTAACCAAACAAACCTTGAGAAATCATCAATGAATAATATCAGATATTCTTCTCCTCGAGGTGTCCTTTTCCTAAATGGACCACATACATCTGTATGGACTAGCTCAAGAGGCAAGCTAGCTGATCCTTCCTTCTCTGGAAAGTTAGTTCTGGTTTGCTTTCCAAACTGACAAGATTTGCATATGGTGTTGTCTGGAATTTTGATATCTGGAAGATCGCGAACTGCCTGATATTTGCATGCTTTCCTTATTTGTGAGAAGCTTAGATGTCCCAACCTTCGATGCCATAACCAGTGCTCTTCATCCTTGCTAAGATAGCATTGTTGTTGTCCTTCTTCAAATATGTACAGATTATTTGGAGTTCTTTTGCCTTTGAGAACTGTTTTACCTGTATCAAGATCACGAACAAGACATCCATTCGATCTGAAAATAACCTCGGTTTTTTGATCACACATCTGGCTGACACTTAGTAGATTATGCTTCAATCCATCAACATACAAAACATTTCCAGCCTTGACCTTTTCTTTCAAAGGAGCAATACCTTTTCCTTTTATAGTTGCAGGAGTATCATTTCCAAAAGAAACTTTCTTTCCCTTTTCTAAAGTAGAATAAGATTCAAGTTTTTCTTTATCACCTGTCATATGTTTCGAACATCCACTGTCAATGTACCATAGATTTTCCTGTCCTTCTGCATAAAAAGCTATTCCACATCTTTCTGTCTGAGGTTCCTTTATTCTCCATTTTTTGGTGCTCGTGGCTTGTTCCTTTTTCTCCTGAAACCTGCTCCTGCATTCAGAGTCTTTATGACCAAAATTATTGCAAATAGAACATTCAACTTCATTTTCAAGAACCGAAAAGTTGTTATAGGTCCTCTTTGTAATCCCTGTCATACTTCTTTGTTTTTGAGCTTCCCTAGTCATGATTGTTTTATATGCAACACATTGAGCTGCTTTGTGACCAAAGTTATGGCAAGAAAAGCATTGTCCATTGAAGAAGCTTCTGCGGTTATTGAATCTACCAGCCAACTGATTGTAATTTCTATTTTCATCTATTCTTGAGCCAAACTGAGAGGATTTTACCTGTGGTTGGTTGTAGCTTTTGTTCACCCTTAAGAAGGATTGTCCCTGATAGTTTCTGTTTGTAATTCGTCCCTGCTTTACCTGATTATCTTCATTGTTCTTCTGCTCATTTCTTCTTGCTGCATCAAGATAACTTTTTGAGGTGGATGCTTGAGAGGTTTCTCCATTATAGCCCAAACCTGTCTTGTTTAGAGGAGACCGCTGCACATTGATAATCTCATCCAAAGTTTCAGATCCTTTGACAAACTTAAGATTAATAGCTTTTGTTTTCTCAATTTCTTTTCTGAGACCAACAATTTCACCTTCTAGTTTTTCAAGATGTTTTTCCTTTTCATCAATTTGAAATTGCAAAGTATCAATGATCACACTCTTTTCTTCTATGCATCTCTTGAGTCTAGTAATTTCATTATAGAGATTATCCACATCTACAGCATCCTCATAATCATCATCTTCAAATGCCATTAACAGCTTATATTTATTACCTTGTTCATCTTCATCACTGTTTGATAAGCCATCACTATCTTCATGGGTGTAGTAGCTTTTCTTATTTGCACTTTGTTTCTTGTTCCATCTAGCAGGTTCTTTTCCTTTATCCTTATAAGGACATTTTGCAGCATAATGACCTACTCTTCCACAAGCAAAGCATTTGAAAGGTAGCTTACCTCTGAACCTTCCAGAACCCCTTTGAAGATTTCTGACAAAATTTGATTCTTCTTCCTCTTCTTCTGGAACATGGCTTGCTTCATAGTAATCTTCTTTTCCTGATGCCTTAAAAGCAGCTTCCCTTCTATTAGATGGACCTCCCTTTCTCATTTCATAAGCAGTTAGAATTCCATGTAGCTGAGACATAGTGAGAACACGGAGATTTTATTTTTCTTCTATTGCAGATACTTTAGATTCAAACTTGGGGGATAATGATCTTAGAATCTTTTGAACTACTATAGTCTCTTTTATTTCTTCACCCAAATTTTTCATGCAATTAAAAATCTCATCTACCCGAAGAAAATAATTAGCCACACTTTCATCATTATACATCTTGAGAGTCTCATATTGAATCCTGAGAGTTTGAAGTTTAGCTTGCTTTACCTGTTCATCTCCTTCATAGCTAGTGATCATTTTGTCCCATATCTCTTTTGCTGATTTGAAGTGCATGACCTTCATGAATTCTGTTTGGGATATACTTCCTAATAGAGTACTGACTGCTTTTGCATTTGTTTCATACTGCTTTTTCTCAGCTGGATCTGTAGGAGTAGCTGAAGGAAAAGCATAGCCTGTTTCTACAATGTTCCAAACTTCTGTACCAAGAGATTGAAGATATGCAGTAACTCTTACCTTCCAATAATTGAAATTTGTCCCATCAAAAATCGGTGGCCTGATTGATGCTTCTTTCTCGTAGTTGCTCATGATGAATGATCTACCTTCAAGCGATCAAGCTTCTCTGAAGGACCTGCTCTGATACCAATTGTTGGAAATAATACTGAGAGGGGGGTGAATCAGTATTATCAGATCAATCAAACTTTTTCAATGCTCAGAAACATATACGCTACTTCAGTTAGGTGAACCAGCGTGTACACGCTACTATGACTAAATAAAACAGCGTATAAGAAGAAAACTCATAATTTAGTTAGCTTATTCTTCAGTTAAGTTCATCAGGACATTATTCACCACATTAATAGTAAACAGGTGCAGTATAACAGAACAGATCAAAAGCCACACACATGAACACCAAGATGTAAGGTGGAAACCCAATGTGGGTGAAAACCACCTGCTGCAAGTTGTCTCTATCTTTCTTTAATATGAAACTTCAGTTTACAATCTTTTGTACTGGTGCAGCCTTATACCAGTACGCAGGCTACAACCTGCAGAAGGCTACAACCTTCTCTCGTTCTCCAAACTTCCTTGGAAGGGAGCTCCAACCCCCTTTGCTCTTGTACTAGCCAAGATACTAGTACGTAGGTGCTGACCTACAATCTTCTTTCCTTCAGGTACCACCTTTCATACATTTTCAGACTGGATATTCCTGAAGCACAACATTACAATCTGTGGACCCCAATTTATTCAATTTTCACAACAGATCATTGAAGCATAAAACAACCAAACTTTGAATCACTGAACGACTGAACCCTGTCAATCACCAGTTACCAGAACACAGAGCAGACTACAGAACTCTGCAATAACAGTCAGACCCCACTGTAAACCCAAAATCAAGCTTCAAAAGATATACGCTACTTCAATGAGCAAAACCCGCGTATACACGCGCTTTTACCGAAGCCAACCTGCGTACAGATCTAAAAATAAACTTTCTCAATTTGCAGCTGTACCAGACATCAGTTAGACTCAGAACATAACATTGCGACAATATGCAGATCTAGAAATACGCATAATCAACCATATCATGATAGTGCATTTCAAACCATTAGATCCCGATCTATCCTTAGATCTAGTCTTCCATCAACCGATGTGATCTCTCCTTGGCTTAGATCAAGCAACCCAGAACCTGCATATCAGATCTCTTTCTCTCTTAGATATTCAAGCCTTGTCGAAAGATGATTTTGCCTAATGATCTTCTTCTCCTTATATAGCCTTAGGCCTTGCTCAATACCAAGAGCCAAAACCATAGTAACACAATACCATCAACTTCAAAACTAGGGATCGACACGCCCGTCGAGACACAATGGTCCGAAATCATAGGCACAACTTCCAAGGACTAACCACCATGGACCAAAGGTACTTTTCCACATACACGCGCTTTTTCTGAATCCAACTAGCGTGTACACGCGACTTGGGCTTAACGAACCTGCGTATATGAACTTCCTTGGCATGCTGTACTAAGATCTGTCTTCTGATTAAGTTGCCATCACCTGTACCAACCTCTGAGCACCTGTACCAACCTCTGAGTGAGTTGCCATCAAGGACAACACTTGAATCATAATGCCAACAAATTCGCATAGAAATGGCATGCATAGGGGCGAAACAAGGAACTTGCGGTGAATACCTGGAAAAATAGCACTGAACGCTTTCGGGCTGAGCGGGCGGAGCTTACTGTAGCTGGATTGAAAAGTTGTGGTAGCTGCAACTTCGAATTTGATGGCTCGGAGGCGGTTTCGCGGTGAACAGGTCAACAATGGCTGCGTCCTTTTCGCATGAAAATGACAACAAACGGCTAGTTTGGGCGTTTTTAACGACAAATTTGGACAAAAAGGGTCATTGGCGCTTTTTCCGCCAATGACGTCAGCATGACGTCATGGCGGGCCCGAGGTACGGAGGGTGACGTGGACGCTGAGCTGGAGGCCAGCGTGACTGGACACGGTGGCGGGCAGAGGCGGTGGCAGGGCTACGTGGAGGGCCACGGGGCGCGGGGGTGCGGGGAGTGGCATTACGTCATGGTGACGTGGGGCTGACGCGACAGTGGAGGGGCGGTATCGGGGAGAGTGGGAAGCGGTCTCCCCGCACCACCTTTGGGCAAAGGCGGTATCGGGGAGGGGGGCTCCGAACAACCCCGCCGCTTGCCACGCGTCCTGGGTACGGCCCCCAATACCGCCATCTCCCCGGAGGTTAAAGGGCGACGGGTCGGGATCTGAGATTGACCGCCCACCGTTGGATCGGGGGTGGCGGACGATCAACGGTTGGCGGGCACTGTTGGTCAAAGGCGCAGTTTCGGGTTGGGTCCCGCCCAACTATTAAAATATTCAATTTAATATTTGTGGCGCGGGACTATAGGTTTTGGGGTTTTTGTGGGTTTTTTCGGGGTATGAGTTAATCTGTGGGGGGAAAAAGAATTAAAAGTGGGTTTAAGCAGAGGGAAAGAGGTTTTTTGATGAAATTTTTTAAGAAAAGAGGGGAGATGATGGATTAGGGGGAGGTTATTACTCTAACCAGAGGTTAGAGTAATCCCATGACAGGGTTGACCATAGTCCCTGGTGGACTAATGTCTCCCTTAACAAATTTATTTAGCTATAGTGCTAACAAGGGGGGGATATTTATACATGTTTAGGGGTTTATACACCATGGTGTTATAATAGTAGGGGGAAGGGAAACATAAGGGATTTAGTGTAGATACAGTCAGTAGTTAGTACTGGGGGGAATGAGAATGGGAAATGGTGTTTACTAAGCTTTTTTGGGAATCAAACTTAGTCAGGGAGTAGATCAAAATGAAAAGAATTTTTACACAAGAAATGTGGCTTCTTTTCAAAGAAAGAAGTCATTTATGACATCAAATTTGTATAAATGAAGAGCACAAGGAGGACTGGTCAGGCAGATCCTGCAGTCCTCATGGGAGGTTAGTAAGAAACTTTGAAGGAAATGAGGGAAGTTAGTGATGACTTTAGCACTTTGCCACTTAGGCCACTGCTCTTGCCTTTCCTGCTGATGGCCACTTTGCCTTACTCCAAGTGATGTCCTTGGTTTTAGCTTTCTGCAACCTTCCACTGCCTACCCTGCCTATTTCCTAGCATTTTTTGTTACTTCAAGGAGGGTGCACTTGGACTTGCAAACCCTTAGGTGCCTTTTCTTTTCCTTTGGCTTTTCTTTTGATTTTCTATCTAAGGCTAACCTTATTGCTTCCAAGGCCCCAGATTAAACAGTTGGGAACCTTTTTTCTCTACCTAACTAGTTTTTCTGCCAAGATTGAACTGTTTGGACAGACTTGTTTCTCTAATCTATAACAAAAATTGAAACATGGCCTGACCCAGCTTAGGCTGTTGGATCACCCATTGGGAAATAGGGAAGCATCAACCAAATGCAAATGTGTGTCTTCCATCAGAATATGAGATCTTTGCATCCCCAAAGTAGATCATATTGGCACTTCCCATGCCAATCATGAAAAATGAAACCTATTGGTATAGGTAGCTAACACCGCTCACCTCCAGGCCTTGCATTACAATGAAGTCCTTCCAGCCTTTTATAAGCTCCATTACATAGAATACCAAGGGAAAAATACTATGGGTGCACAATACCATGTGCCCCAAAACCATCACTGTTTAATCTCGTCAAATTTGACTCTATCCCAAGTCAAGTTTACCTAACATTTGAGGTGCCTCTGAACCCACAGATGATGTTGCAACCTTTCAAGAAATGGGTGATAGATTTGGTGGGACCCATTCAGCCCCAAGGAAAGTAGAAAGGAGCACGGTACATTATCACCGCGACTGAGTATTTGACTTGATGGGTGGAAGCACAGCCTATGAAGGATTGCACATGCACGACTACTGTGAAGTTCCTCTTTGAGTATGTATTGACGTGATTTGGGTGTCCAAAGATTTTGATGAGTGATCGTGATATGCACTTTCTGAACAAAACGATCAGTGCGTTGACAAAGGAATTTCAGGTATATCACCAGAAAATCATACCTTATCACCCACAGGCTAATGGGATGGTGGAAGCATTCAATAAGGTGTTGGAGAATGTGCTGACCAAGGTTTGCAATGCTCAGTGAAGTGATTGGGACCTGTGCATACTCGCAGTACTATAAGCCTATCTGACGACATGAAAAAAGTTGACTGGACAGACACCCTTTAGGCTTGTATACGGTGTTGAAGTAGTGATTCCCATGGAATACATTGTGCCTAGTCTATGCATAGCAGCACTCATGGGTATGATGGATCGTGAAGCCCTGGAAGAGGGGCTCACGCAGCTTGCTGAGCTTGAGGAGGAAAGATTCCTGGCTGGATTTCACCAACAGGTCCAAAAGCAGCACGAAAAAGCATGCCATGATCAACACATTAAGTTGTGAACCTTTAAGGTAAATGATAAGGTTTTGTTATATGATAGCAAGTTTGATAAATTTCTATGGAAATTCAGAATGCACTAGGGCCCTATGTCATTAAAGAGATTACCGATGGTGGAGTAGTTTAGTTGGTTAAATTGAACAGAGATCCCTTCCTATGAAAGGTGAATGGCAATCGGTTGAAGCCATACACCGGTGATTCGGCTAGGTGACAATATGAAGGTAGCATAGTCTTAGCACTCCAGGCAGCGGAAAGGAGGTGCAGGACTATAAACTACACTGCTTGGGTTGGGGAACTGCGTGACTGGAGGATTGTGCGGAATGAGGAAATGTCATAGGGTTCATGACAGTGTGAAGAGAGTTGTGCTACCTAGGGAGAAATCACATAGGTCATCCAGAAAGTGACCGTTAAAGTCACCGTTCATGATTTGGCAGTAAGAATGTGGCCAAATGGAGTGGGCGAACGACATTTAAGACAAACTTTATGGGTAAGATCCTTGGAAATCTTCCAGCAATCCGGCATTAATGAACCGAATGTGGGGGGAATGGTCGGATTTGAATTCAAAATGGCCTATAAATTATAGGTGGAGTCCCAACGAAGAACAATTAGCATTTTGAAAATTGCGTTGGTGAGCTCTCAGACATGCATGATCCGCGCATTCCTTGAAGCATTGCTCAACTGCCTAGTGTTTGATCGATTCCCAGAATCCAACCGCAATTTCATCTGTGATTTTATCCCAGGATCTGAAGCTATGGATTCCGAAGTAGTGACAGACGAGGGGGCTATGCCGAAGGTTATTATGGAGGCAAAGGGAGCTACCCCAGAGGTTGCATAGGTATTAGCTGAAGTCCCAAAATCACCACGGACGCCTAGACCGAAGCCGACCCCAACCAAGGAGAGTTCGAAGGATAAGAAGAGTAAGTAGGCTGCGATATCGTTGCGCACATCACTTAGAAGAAACCCACCGAAGGACAAGCCCACCGCACAGGAAAAGGGAAAATCCATTAACTTGGAGCCGGAGGAGGAAGAAATTGAGGACATCCCGATGGATGATGAGGAGTTGGGCGTGGAAGTGGATGAAGTTGAAGTTGAGGGTTCTAACCCTATCACTAAGTTGCCCGAATACGTCCCTCCATGCAAGGGCAAGACCAAAGTGCTGAAGGAAATTGACGAAAGCAAGGTCATCTTGCACACACCTCTGCTACTACATGAAATTGTCTTTGAAGGACCGCACATGGGGCTAGTACCTCTATTGAAACTGGAAGATTGGGACTTAGCTGACCATGAGAAGTTCTCACACTTGGCGACATTGTAGCTAATGCTCCGTGTTGTTGACACAACCACCAGGATGACTGCATTGGAACCGCAAAAGTAACTCAGGGGAGTAGACAAGGCAGGTCTACTGAACCTGCTGTGGGTGTCGCACTACAATCACACCCCCATTACAGTATTGGTCATCAGATAGCTGCTATGCTTGGTGCACGATGGGTGTCTATGGCTGGAGGAGCCGATACCCATCACCGACAGATTGATCCATAGGAACACACGGCTGCCCTACACAGGGGAAAATGTGATGATGACGTTTGGAGGAAAAGGTGGTGAGCAGGCCCTCGCGGAGGCCATGAAGGAGAAATTCAAGATTGTGAAGAAGTCACGAGGCTATGCCATCTCAAGTATCTATAACCCTATGGTCAAGGTGGCCATGCAGATTTTGGCAGGAAAGGTTATGAGGAAGTGTCACGCAAATGAAGTGTCAACACCAGTCGTCGTGCTAGCAACTCAATGCACCAAAGCAGTCCAGGTTAATTGGGTGTGTTATCTCTGCAATGTGTTCCTTCCGAACTACCACGAGGCACAGGAGCTTAGCAAGACCTTCCACTATGTGTGGCTCTTGCTGTCTATTCTGTTGATAGCCTGGGAGCTGCCAGAAGATAGTTAATTCTCCTCAGTCATGCTGGGCTTGCCAGAAGAAGCGAAGTACGCTTTGATGTGGGTGACCAAGGATGATTAGTGCATAAAGGATAGCAAGATCTTCTGGATCTTGATGGAAATGAACATCCACATGGCTATCAATCCCAAACTGTGATTGTCACCTACTATGTTTGCCAAACTATAGGACTACGCGGAGTTCAAGGCAGACTTTCAATGCATATCAATCAAGGCACAGAAGGACCCTGAGCAGACGTGGTATGACTTATCTTACTTGGCAATAGTTGATGTGATTGATGCAGTACTTGATTGCTGGCCGGCAGAGTGGCGCACTACCTCAGACTTGGTGGTGGGGTCAAGCAAGTCCGTTGCGCAGTGCAAAAAGGAGGAGGCCAAGATCAATATGACGCAGCTGGCTGAGAAGAGGAAGAAGGAGGCCAGTGATAAGACACGGGCAGAGCGCGATGCCACCCAGCAGGCAGAAAATCAGATAGGAAAAATAGAGTGTGCCTTTGACAAAGGTGCAAGGTCGCCTTCGCCCGAAACGGAGGAAGAAACAGACGAGTAAATAGAGCATCATGGAGCGGACTCATAGATAGCATCATACCACATCAAACCTCCAAGAGAACTAAAAAAATTGAGATCGTAGAAGAAATCCAAGGCCAGTAAGGCGTTGCTAGACCCAATCACCCTCATAGAGGGATATTTGAATGGCATTGGAGACATGGTGCGTGATGTCACTGCGGAGGTCTTGTAGCAGTTCGAGCAGCAACAACAACAACTATTGGGGGCCATCCAGATGATTTTGCATGAGCTACAGATCCATGCATCATAGGTTGGCATAGTGTCCACCAGCCTCGCTATCAGTACTTTAGAAGATGCCAAGATGCTGCATGCGAAGGACTCTTGAGTGATAGTGCTACGAGATGGAGCATTGACCATAGAAAATGAAGCTGACAAGCCCACTATCAGTGCCCTCAAGGGAGTGGGGTTGAACCTAGCAGTGCTCCCTGGCATGGCACTCCACCTACTATAGGTTGGACTGATTTCAAAGCTGAGGACCCGTGAACACCGCACTTTGCAGGTAATCAGTGAGTAGAAGATTAATAATGAATAGATGGCCCTACAGTAAGTCACCACCCTCACTTCCATGGTGGAACTCACTAACACAAATATGCGCATGATTAATGTTGTGGGGGAAGCCTACCGAATGGTCCCCGAATTGGCCATTCCTAAGGATGCAGAAGCAGATGAGTAGGTCTACAAGCTTGCTAGAGGGGTGCGTGATGCTCACACAGAGTTGGCTAAGGTTCAACTGAGCTAAGCCTACAGATTGTAAAATTATAGTTGAAGGCCCAACCTTCAACTCCACTGGAAGTAAAGGAGCAACGTGCAACCTCTGTCATAGAGGCGATAGTGGTGGTAGATAGTGTAGTAGTAGACTACACACAATTGTTTAAATAGTCGTTTGAGGTCCTGAAGAGCCTACAAGAGGACCCTAATGTATAGCAGCTCAAGACAGAGGCACGGGAACTGTGGCAGCGCTATGACGAAGTAAAAGGTACAGTGCACACCATCGCTCTCACACAGAGACTGGTGAAACTGCAGGAGGCCAAAACATTGAAGGAATAGGTCGACGCAGCGCAACACAAGGAGGTAGTGCTGAAGGCGTGCTTGAAGCCCTAGTTGGATGAAGCTTATTCAGTCATGACCTCCATTGAAGGAAAGTTTGCTATTCTGCAAGCAACTCAGAAGAAGCTTCAGAATGATAGTTCAGGACCAGCAGCAGAGTAGTTGGTTGAAGAAATGAAGCAGGTGGCCTCACAGTGCACCACCGAGGTTGCCATCATACAGGTTGAGCTAGGAGGTCTTCGCGCCAAGATCTTCGCACCCACAAAGTGACTCAAGGGCAAGTCACCATGTTTGTGTTGGGGGCCTATTGGGAACAGGTTCCCCCAAGGACAATTTTGAGGCTAAAAGCCCATGTTTTGGGACAATTTTGCAATAAAGTTGTAAAGTCTCTGCATTTTGTGGTCGCAGAGTGCGAAGGTGTCAAGAGTCATAAAGCGTTGTCCACACTTATTTTGTAAAGTGTAAAGTTAGCTGTAAAGATCCATCCATGGTCTGTGGACCATGGGATTGTATAAAAAAGAGCTAAGTAAGTAAGCTCTAAGTAGTGCATAGCGAAGAATGAAGTAAGGAGTTAAGCATTGGAGTCTAAGTGTTCTTAGGTCTTAGCGTAGGAAGAGGCTCTACAGTTGATTGCGCAGACCCCTGCAGCTATCTGTGTAGGGCAGATAGAGTCTGTATTAACTTAAATATATCAATAAAGAGAAGTATTCCACAATTACTGTGTATTTAGTTCTTGTTAATGCATCTTCTTATATTGCATTTTGGGTTTAATTTACAATGTTTATGTGATGCGCGAATATATGTGATTATATTGGTTAATTGAACGCAAGTAAGAATATCAGTTTATGCGATGCTAACTGTGATTGATTAGTAAGATAAGTAGAACACTTAAGATAACTTGGGAACCTATACAATATGTTGTCATAGCTGTGCGGAAGTACCTGAATCATGGGTTAAGGCTACGCAAAGGTCAGTCATACACCTTCATGGAGGTACTGAAGGGTGAAATAAAGGGTAGACTGACAGAGACCTAAGGCTTAGTGACCTACGCGAAAGTAGGGGCTGAGGGTAAAAACCAACATCATGACCATCTCAGGGTGTGGAAACTTGGTTCCAGCATCCCCCCATACTACTTTGGGTGAGACTTCAGTCTGCGCTCTGCGAGCTGATGCCAAAAGGGCCAGTAGTGTAGGGATTTGTTTGGCTAAATAACGCTGAACTTGGGTCAGGCCCCATGAATCCAACATGTCCCCTAGTTGTGATGGTGATTGTTATGAGATTTCATGCTCATACATGTGGGGCATGGTAAGGAACTCTTGAATTGGTTATTTTGTAGGTGGTACTAGAAGTGTGGATGGTACCCTTGAATGAATCCTTTGGTGTTACAAAAGGATATTGAATTTTAGCTATGGATTGTGAGTACAAGTTAATACGCAACAACATATTTGTATGTGTGCATATGATGCAGTTAGGACATTGCATAAATAATGGGGGCATGAGTGGAATACTACTACATGAGCCCTCTGATGCATATGCAGGTGTTTATGATATTGAGGATGGGGTGCCTTTGTAAGTATCCACATGTTGTTGGGTTGTGTTATATTCTTTCCACAACTAGCCCATGTAGTTAACCAGGGGGTTAGGAGGGAGGTGGAGCCCCTCCTTCGTTGCACCAATTGCATAGCGAGGGGAGTCACAGGGGGTTTGAGGGGTGCAGGTAACCCCACTCTATGAGGTCCGGGGCAGCGCCCCAGAAAATTTTGGTTTTGGACCCTATGTTAGGTTGGGCGGACCTACCTATAGTTTTGTGCATGATTTTCGCACATGGTTTTGGATGCGATGGTTTTTGGTCCATGGTTTTGGACGTGATGGTTTTCGGTCCATGGTTTTGGATGCAATGGTTTTTGGTCCATGGTATTGGATGCTTTTGGCATGTATCAATATGTATTGTAACATCGAAAGGAACATAATGAAAAACCAAACTAGTAGTCTCGGTTTTGGGATCCAAGGGAAAATCTCTGTGTATATGTGTTTTATGTGTTATGCTCTCACACTCTTTATTTTCTATGTTTTAGAATTCATATGCAGGAAATTTCTATAAGGGGTTAAAGCTTACATTTAGTATCAGATTTGTTTTGGCTTCAAGGGGACACCTTTGTTTTTGAGGGGTTCCACTCGGGCCTGTGGTAGACCCTGTTCAGTGGGAGATCTGCAGGATCGATTCTGGTGGTGAAAGAGGATGGTGAGCAGTGGAAAGATAGAGATCGAGAAATTTAATGGTCAGAGTTTTGAGTTATGGAAACTCAAGATGGAGGATCTGTTGGTGGATAAAGATTAGTGGATCGCAGTAGATCTGGGTACTAATCCAACGGCAGTGTCTGATGAAGAATGGAAGAAATTAGATCCGAAGGAAAAGAGCACAATATGATTGTTTGTCTTAGATTTAGTATTGCTGAATGTATCAGGGGAAGCAACGACTAAGGCTTTGTGGAACAAGTTAGGGACTTTATATCTATCTAAGTCTCTGGTGAATAAATAGTACCTACGGAAAAAACTGTATAACCTGAGGATGAAAAATGGAGACTCAGTGACAGAACATCTGAATGCGTTTAGTACTGTCGTAAGTCAATTATCGTTTGTTGATATCAAAATTTTAGATGAAGATATGTGCATTAGATTGTTGTGTTCTCTACTAGATTCGTGGGATAGTCTAGTTATTGTAATAGGTATCAATGCAACTGCCTTACAGTTTGATGAAATAGTCTCATCCTTGCTGATGGAGGAGATGAGACAGAAAAATATGGAGAGCCAGAATGGTGATGCCTTGTCTGTATGAGGACGGTCCAAGAACAGAAGCAAAAATAAGTCATCGAGTGGGAGATCTGCATCTCCAGGGAAACTTGTAAAGGTGGTGTGCTAGAAATGTAGAAAGGAAGGGAACTACAAAAGGGACTATAAATCTAAAGTTCCTGATAAAGGAAATGGATCTGATGATGATCCTTCTGCAGAGGCAAAAAACACCTCAGATGAAGGTGGGGATGTGTACTTGGCTTCTTCAAGTACGCATGTAGATCATGAGACATGGTTGATTGAATCAGGTGCATCCTTTCACTTCACTCCACATAGAGAGTGGTTTTGCGAGTATGAGAAATATAATGGAGGTGATGTCTTCTTAGGGGATGATAGGAAGGCTAGAATCATTGGTCGCAGAAAAGTAAAGTTTAAGTTGCAAGGTGGAAGGGTTAGAACACTTCCAGGTGTTCTGCATATTCTTGCATTGGTCGACAATCTGATTTCTATAAGCAAGCTGGATGATGCAGGTGTAAAAACAGTGTTTGAGAAAGATACCTGCAAGATGGTTTGGGGAGCACTAGTATTGATGCAGGGAGTTCGAATTAGAACTCTGTATAGGCTACAAGGTAGCACTTTTGTTTATGGGTGCAACAGTTCTATGGTTCCTGAAAGTGGAGCAGAAAATCTAGTGGTCTCTGGGGAGAAGACCGTCCTGTCACATCAAAGACTTAGACATATTGGAGAGAAGGGCCTTCAAATACTTCATGGTAAAGGTATGGTAGAAGGTATGAGTAATAGCTCTCTAGATTTTGATTTCTGTGAGAATTGTGTATATGGAAAGAAGAATCGGGTGAGTTTCTCCTATGGTGGTAAGAGAGCGAAACAAATATTAGAGCTTGTGCACAGTGATGTGTTTGGACCTATGAAGGTTCCATCACTGGGTAAGTCTATGTACTATGTATCATTTATAGATGACTTCTCAAGGAATACATGGATATATTTCCTTAAGAATAAATTTGAAATCTTTGACAGGTTTAAAGAATTTAAGGCTCTTGTGGGAAACCAGACAAAGAAGAAGATAAAGGTGCTAAGGACAGATAACGGTGGAGAGTTTTGCAGTAAGGAATTTGAAGAATTCTGTAAGAAGTGTGGTATAGCATGGCAGAAGACTACTCCATATACACCTCAGAAAAATGGAGTTGCAAAAAGAATGAACAAGATGTTGATGGAAAGGGAAAGAAGCATGCTCAATGGTGGTGGGTTAGGACAGGAATTTTGGCCAAAGGCAGTGGAGACTGGATGTTACCTGGTCAACAGATCACCTTCATCAGTGTTGGAGGATAAGACTCCACAAGAGGTATGGATTGGTAAGAAACCCTCTCTTTCACATCTGAGGGTATTTGGATGTGATGCATATGTACATGTTCCAAAGGAGAAAAGAACCAAGTTGGATAGTAAATATGAAAAGTGCATCTTTATTGGGTATAAGGATGGTTTAAAGGGCTATAAGCTTTGGAACCCAGTAACAAGGAATGTTGTGTAGAGCCGAGATGTGGTGTTCAGAGAGGTGAAATATGTGGTTAAACATGAAGTCCAACCAAAGGAACCTGAGAAAATAGAGTTTGAGTTAAACGAGGAAGAATCAAACTCTACAGCAGAGGAGGAATCAGAAGATGAAGAGCCACAAACTCTGGGTGTGAGAAGATCAGTTCGAGAAAGAAGGCATCCAGAAAGGTATAGTCCATCTGTTTTCTATTCAAATTTTTCTTTGTCTATTACTAATGATGATCCCATAACTATGAAGGAAGCAGTAGATTCAGAGGATGGAAAACTCTGGAAAGAGGCCATGGTTGATGAAATGGCATCTTTGCACAAAAATGAGGCATCGGATCTAGTGGAGTTGCTGACTGGAAGGAAACCCATTAGCAACAAATCGGTGTTCAAGAAGAAGGCAAATGCAGAATGAAAGGTGGAGAAATACAAATCTTGGTTGGTAGCAAAAGGTTATTCCCAAGTGCCAGGAATTGATTTTTGTGATATTTTTTTTCTTGTTGCCAAGGTAGCTTATATTAGATTACTTTTATCTGTTGCTGCTTCTTTTGATTTTGAGGTAGAACAGATGGATGTGAAGACAACAATTCTTCATGGGGATCTGGAAGAGGAGATCTACATGAAGCAACCTGAAGGCTTTGTAGTAAAGGGTAAGAAAGAACTGGTATGCAAGTTAAAGAAGTCTCTGTATGGGTTAAAACAGTCACCAAGGATGTGGTATCAGAAATTTGATACATTTATACGAGGACTTGGCTTCACTAGAAGCAAAGCAGATCACTGTGTGTATTTTAAATTAATTGATGACCGTGTTATTTATCTGGTCTTGTATGTGGATGATATGTTGCTGGTTGGAAATGACAAAGAAATTATCCAGGATTTGAAGACCCAGTTGTCCTCTAAATTCGACATGAAAGATCTTGGTGCTACAAACTATATTTTGGGCATGGAAATTAAAAGAGATCAGGAAAAGAGGAAGCTCTGGTTAAACTAGGGGAAGTATGTTGAGACAATATTGTAGAAGTTTAATATGCAAGATAGTAAACCGGTGTAGGTTCCTATTCTTGTAGGTGTAAAGTTATCTCTTGAACAGTGTCCCAAGACATAAGAAGAGGAAGAGGATATGTCTCGTGTTCCATATGCAAGTGCAGTCGATAGACTGATGTATGCAATTGTCTGTACTAGACCAGACAGTGCACATGCAGTGGGAGTATTGAGAAACTTTATGTCAAAACCAGGGAAGGAGCATTAGACAGTAGTGAAGCGAGTTTTCAGGTATTTGCGTGGCACTAGTGATTATGGTTTGTGCTACCAAGGAAGACTAGGATTGGACAAAGTTTTGGATATTCGTGGCTTTGTTGATGCGGACTGGGCTGGAGATCTAGATCAGAGAAGATCTACAAGTGGGTATGTGTTTAACCTATTTGGAGGTGCAGTTAGTTGGATGAGTAAGAAACAATCTGTAGTGGCACTATCAACTACAAAGGCAGAATACATGGTAGCCACTCATGCAAGCAAGGAAGCAGTTTGGTTGCAGAGATTATGTTCAAGTATGGGGTTAGTATAGGGAGCTATAAGGATAGACTGTGACAGCCAAAGTGCAATTTTCTTGGCAAAGAACCCTTCTTACCATTCAAAGACAAAGCACATTGATGTTCAGTATCACTTTGTGAGGGATATGATAGAAGACAAAAAGGTGTTGCTAGTAAAGGTGGACACTTTGAAGAATACTGTAGATGCATTGACAAAATCTGTGAGCTCTGAGAAGTTCTCTTGGTGTAGAGAGATAATGTGCATTGCAGGGCTAGATAAATGACTAAGCTCTCTTGTGGCCCCCTATGGAATGAAAACAACAAGTGGGAGAAAGGTCGGTGGGCTGAGTTGTGAATATTATTAAATCCAATGTGCCTATCTAATGGGTTGATGACCAAGATATTAGGTTGGTGAGCCAAAAACAGGTGACTTATAGGTTACTGAGTCAAGGTTTAATTTACGGCTAGTCTGCCCATGTAAATATGTTAAAATATATTTTTCGGTTAACGAGCATGGAATATATGCCTTTATAGGCTATGATACGAGAGACCTTAGATTTGTAATATGATGTAGTTATACATTTATTAATAAAATAATGGTTGGCTATAAATCAAATCCATAGTAAAGAGTAGAAGGGGAACCTACCCCTAGGAAAAAAGGGCAACAAGACTAATGTGATGTTTGGCGTTGAAAAAAGAACCCAAGCCCCACATGGCTTTAGAAGGTGCCACATGAAAAGTGAAAGCCGTGCATTTATAAAAAGTGTATGTTTTTTGTATGAGGGAATTCAAGTAGGGAATTATTTATTGGTTGGGTAGTCAATGAGTCATGGACTTAGACTTTGAAACTAACTGATGTATGGTTATTAAGTTAACCATGTCGTAGAGGATGCATCCTAGTAAGAGCGTTGGTGGCCTTGTTTATGGCTCTGGAAGTCATGGAGTGATGATGGAACTTGGTTCTTAGTAAATAGTCAATGAGTCCTATGCTTGGACTTGTAATTGGCTGGGAGCTATTTCAGATCTATTGTCCAATTAGCGAGCCCTATGCTTAGGTTATGTAACTAACTCGGAGCTATTTTAGTTTGTCTTGGAAGCGTGCCTGGAAGCCTTGAAGAGTGGTAGAGCTATAGGAGCCATGAGTTGAGACTGTTCCTCCGTAACTGTAAGGCACCCTAGAAGGTGGGCACTTTTAAGGGACCACTAGGTACGACAAAGGGTTACTAGACTTGGGTGTAGGTTGGGCAAGGATGAGCATATGGTTGGAGGCTAAGGATTCTAGTGTTGGTACCTTGGAAAGTCTTGATGTGTGATACTCGATAAACAAACTATTTCCATTGGAGTTGAAGCCCCATCTCGGAGGTGACCCGTAGTTGACAGTTTAGGAATAATGAGGTCTATGAATGGGTGGAATGTGTAAGGCTTGCAACAAATTGGATTTCTATTACAAATAAGTGTTCATGTGCCATGTGTATTGATTTATGTTTATGTGCCATGTTTTCCTGTAAATATTAGTGTGGGTTCTATATTTATGATTATTCCACTATGCAAGAAATAATTAATGTATATAATTGTTCATGCAATGTGTGGTTAAATGTTGAATCAATACATGGTACCTGTTTATGCTTAGAATGGATTCCATGGTGTTAATTGCTTGAAATTGATTACATGCATATTGAATATGTTGTTAGAGTTTGATCCATTTATGGCTTGGCCCCTCTCTAATTATTTCTGGTTACATCCATACTAGTTATGTTGCGTAGGGATTATGTAATTAATGTTAAACCTTGTTTAATTTATGTTTATTAAAGGTTAAATATGTATATATGTATATTTTCCTATGTTTGCGTTGTGCCCATATTTTACACATCAAGGTTAATTAGCAAGTATTTTCTATACAACTCATGGGTATTATGCATTATGGCATCAATTTATGCATAAATGAGGTGTTGCAATTAAATTGGTTGTTTTTCTAGGAAAACTTGGAAATGCTAAAGTTGGGTAAGTAACTCCTACCCACGTATAGTTACAATCATGGGTTGGAATGGAAAATGAAAAGGAAATTGGTATAGTTACTAGTCACTGTCAACCATTGGGTACAATTGTATCTCATTGGTAATGGAATTTAGCTAGGGTTTGATAATTGGAATCATAAATTATGTCCTTCTATAGGAATTTTTGATAAAATTTGGGTTTTGGGTGAGTAGCATTTCCTAATTCAGGGTCATGGATGTTACAATTCTGATTATAACTAAGATGCCACTACAACATAGTTCTAATTTCTGATTTTGTATCTTGATATACTTATCATCAATCTTTAACAACCCATAAGATCAGATTCATGCTTCCTTGTACCATCCATCAATCACCTTCTACAATTGTGAACTCCATGTTTTGCAAGCCTTGCTTATGTACCTCTGAAGAGGGTTATTGTACATCTCACCTCCTCCTCTTGTTAAGAGCAACTTAAGAGCATGTTTTTGTTGTTTCCCTCTAAGGTGTTTTAACTACTCCTCAATACTATAAAGTTTAACAACTGACCTTGCATTTATGACCTCCATTTTTCAAGCTCACTATCCTTCTTCAATATTGTTAACTTTGGCCTCCTGAGTTTTTGCATTATTTCTAAGAGGCCTCCTACAAGATCCTACAAATTTGTGGCTTCTTGACACATTTATAGCTCCTGCGCTCTGTCTTAGGGATCACCACTTCCATCATCCTCTTGTGTTATGGTATCTACAGATGATGAGGATTGTGCTTCACTAGGTTTTTTCTCTTCTATCAGTTCCTCCTCAACTAACATCTTTTCTTCTTAGCGTATGGAATTGACCCTACACTTTGCGATTTCACCTACTCCTTTGTCCTTAGCACCCTTTGACTGCAACAAATATTTTCCTTTACTAATTCCTCAACAGTGGCAAGTTGTTATTCTTTCCTATTGTGATTAAAAATTTTGCTTCCTTCCCCTCTAGTTCTTACCCTTGTTGGCATAATATGTAGCCTACAACCCCATTAAACTTAACTCTCTTTCAGTTAGTTATATTTTAAACCATTTAAGGTTTATCTCAACCAATCTTCCTAAGAGTCCATGGGAAACAGGTGAAACAACTTATTTTTCCTTAGAATAGCCAGCACCTTCAATTGCAACTACTTGCAAAAGACATGATCATCACTTGAAATCAAAGAAAAAATATTTTGCATGTTGGCCTTTACAATGCTTGGGTGATATTCTCTAATGTTGGTGAAGACATAATGTAGTATATGAAATCAAATTATTGCAATCTAGAGTGAACATATTGGCACACATTTTTGTTCTGGCCACTATATCCAAGATCTTGATTTTCTTACCAAAGGTAAAGTCCTCAATATCCTACAATTCTTGGAAGCTCTCCACAATCAGTTATAACACCATTCTTAGAATTGTTTTGTTGTAGGGCGAATAATAGTAGTTATGCTTATGATATCATAGAGGCAAGAAGCAATTGCAAGTCTTACCTCCTTACAAGGATATTCCATGAACTTGTGCTAGATAAAGGAAAGCATCTATGGCTTTACTTCCCAAATTAATATCCTACAATCAAATTGGGCTACTTTGGACAAGCATGTATCCAAATCCTCCAACTGAGAGTGAACATCCCCTATCTACATAAACTCTAAATTTGACCCAAGTACAAAGAGAAAATTTCCCACATCATTTTCTTTCTACAGATCACTCACATGCTGTTGCTGAAGAGAGATATGAACTCCTTTGTAGAAAGGTTTGCTAATTTATCTTGTTATTTTTTCCAGAAGAACATCACTGCCCAAAGAACCCATTAAAGTATTGCTAAATTGTTGTTTCCCTCCTACCAAGTTATTGATGGCATGTATGAGGCCTTCTAAGGCTTGGTTCCATCTAGCATCCATGAGCCAATGAACATGAAATTTTTCAAATTCCTCTTTAGAATTTTCAAGGGATATTATGCTTTCCCCTTTCCATTATTGCTAAATATGCCAACATCCATTAAAGAAAATCTTCACAATGTTCAAGGGTTTGTTTAAGAAATTCTATGGCATAATTTTTTGCTGGAAAAACACCATAGAAATTCAAGGGTTTGCTACATAAATTTTGTGGCACAATTTATTTTTGGGAAATAAAACACTAGAATTTATACAACTAGAAATCACCACTAATTAAATCAAATGCAAAATGAGAGATTAAGCTACAAATATTATTTCATTGAAGGAATTCTTTGAAGGAATTGTTTCGTGAATCTATGAGACTAAATCTCGCAAAATCCTTTAGAAAATTGTTTGTCGTAATATGGTGACAAGTCGGCTTTACTGCTATGGGTTTTGGTTATACATTGCAACCCAGAAAAATCTAGGAAAATTGGCTCCAATACTAATGCAGTATCCTTTTTAAATTTATTTTAATTTCCTAGAAATTATTCTATGAAATTTCTTCAAGGGAAGCACATAATAATTCTTGCCAAGGATTTGATTGATTTAAAATCAATAATTGCAAAGTGTACAGACAAATTCACTATGAAACCACAACTATTTATTTATTTATTATTAAGAAGCAAATCACATCAAAATTCATAGGAACCTAACAAATAGATAATTTAGAGAAATTTTCTCTCTCTAGATTCCTCGATTTTCAATTATGTGTTGCTTCATCCTTCTCACCATTGCTCCAAAATCTCAATTTTTCTAAGCATCAATGAGGAATCTGATCAATCACTCCTCATTGAGTGGCTATGGTATATCTCTCAATACCAAAGTCTCTCTTTACTAGATCAACTAGGTTGGATCACTGACCATCAAAACTAACCCTCTACATAATGTGGGCTCTCACCTTAACAAGCTCGAAAATGAATGACCATCAAACTAATCCTCTACATAATGTGGGCTCTTACCCTATAAGCTCCAAGATGAATGCACACACGAGTGAGCTCTCATCTCCTTTGATAGTCATGGACTATCATAATACTATAGGTCATTCAAATATCATGGGTCATTTTCTTCTTTTATTAGAGTGACTTATAATACTTATTTTTAGTTAGTCACTTTTAATTAATTAATTCTCCCATAATCCATAATTAATTTTAATTTGTAACCAGGCTACTAAAATATTTTCATTTCTCAATATTAAAAAAAGAAATTATGAATTTACAACTCCATATAATATATAAAAATATAAAAACCCAAATCCTCCTACATTTGTTTACTAATTTGAAATAATTAAAATTTGAAAACTCAAATGCATATTTTTTTATTTTCATTATATTTTTTTTATAAACTTGGTAAGATTATATCTTCATCATGTCTAACTTCTCGCCTGGATTGGGGATAGCACAAGATAGATTTGAATCGAAGACTTTTGGTTGGTGAAATTTCGTTTCCACGGCCATTGCCAATTAAGCTACCCCAAAGAATCATTTTTATTATATTTTAGAATAAAAACTATTTAACAAATTTATATATTATATTGAAAAATGTTTAATCATAATAGTAATTATTTAGTATTGAATTTCTTCTATATCCAAATTTTCATATTACAAATGTTAATATATATTTTGTAACATTTTGGCTAGTGAACAAAATAACACATTAAAGATCGAAACATCATTGAGTTAGGGAGGTTGGATTACTATTAATAAGCATTGATTTTAGTATAATATATATGAACTATAAAATTTATATAAATTTTACATTCCAATAAATAAATAATTAAATAAATATATTTTCGAATAATAATGAAATAGAAATACGGTCAAAATATTTTACGTGATCGTTAAGGTTCTTTGTAAAAAAACATTTCTTGTAAAATTTTCATTCGATAAAGCGAGCTATATTCGCAGGGATTCTAAATTCAATATTTAGGGGAAGCCCCAAAGAAAGATTAACGACGTGGCTCATGAGTTGCATGAGGAAGATGAGGATCTAGTGGTGGCGTCGCTGCACGGTGGGGTTAAGTCGAATGTAGATTCTCGGAATATTTTGATATTTGATAGATATGGGCGTGGTTAAAAAATTAACCATATTATATCCGTCGGATCCCGAAATATTCCGGGAATCTACAATAGACTTAAGGATAACCGCTACATGTTCACAAGAGAGTGATATGGATTGCCTTCTCCGCCGCTAGAGAGACTGATATGGATTGCCTTCTCCTTTTCTCAACGCTGCATGTTGACAAGAGAGTGATATGGATTGCCTTCTCCTTTGCTCATCAAATAAGAACGACTTCCCTGCTCAACCACTTTCCCACCTTCAATCACAACAATCGAATCTGCATTCTGAATGGTGGTCAGTCGATGAGCTACCACAATGCTCCTTCTTCCCACCATAATTTTATCGAGCGTCTCTTGAACAATCTTCTCTGACTGGCTGTCCAACGTGCTTGTTGCCTCGTCCAGCAGTAATATGCTTGGATTCTTGATTATTGCCCTGGCTATCGCAATGCCTTGCTTTTGTCCTCCCTATAATTGAACTCCTCTGTCTCTGCAGTTTTTTTCGTAGCCGTCCTTCAAAGAGCTGCACAAATCCAAGTTTATTTCACTGATCTGGTTCAATAAATCCCTATTCCATAAACAATAATTTTGATTGCAGTTGATTCAGTATGTTGTAATTTACTGCATAAACATTCTCTTTCAATTCAACAATTGCAGTATTTACCTGATGAAGTCATGAGCATTTGCAGCCTTTGCAGCTTCGATCATCTCCACCTCGCTTGCCTTCTCTTTTCCGTAGAGAATGTTTTCCCGAAGGCTTCCTCCAAACAGGGTGGGTTCCTGACCGACCAGAGCAATGTGATTTCTCAGACTCTTCAAATTGAACCTCCTGATGTCACTGCCATCGATTTTCACAGATCCTTTTAGGGGATCGTAAGACCTTTCAATTAATCCAATGATGGTCGATTTTCCAGATTTTCTTTGTCCTACAAGTGCCATGCTTTATCCAGCCTTTACGCTTAAGCAGAAGTTCTTGAAGATCATAACATCTAGATGAGCTAGATAAACAAAGTCCACATTTCTCAGATCCACGCCTCCTTCTATCTTATCCATTTTCTCACCCATCTCGTCGTCCGGGTTTATCTGGCTCTCTTTGTCCAGGATGTTGAAATATTAATTTCAACTTGCCATGCTGCATTTAATGCACAAAACCAGCAGACCTTATTGGATTGCTTTTCACGAAAAGTGGTTTTCCTCCAAACGCACCCGATGCAATCACTTTTTGACGCGTGTTCATTGTACTTTTCCAAAAACCACTTCTCATCGGGACATAAAGTTCGGTAGAAAAGGCCCGTCCGATATTGTTCTGAACCGTTTGATTGGAAGGAAGGTTGTCCACCATCCGATTAATCCAAAGCTGCATTCAGGCCTGCAGGGAATGACATTGCGTGAAGTTTTTGGTTGACCGCTGGTAAAATATAAATGAAATTAAATGTGTTCGTAGAGTATTGGTAAAGATTTTTAATTTTAATGTTTTTTATTTCTTACGGAGGTATGGGCATAGTAAAAACATATTTTATGTATTATGTTTTGTTTTGTTGTTCGTTGACTTTGTATTGAAAACATATTGTGAAACGCACAGCAGTGCGAACATAGAAGAACAGGGGCAGCGTGGAAATTTCTTTGTGTGTGGAGCATATGCATTGAAACGCATAGCAATGAAATGTATTGTGTAAACGCAGCAGCGTGAGGAAAATATATGCAGCACCGCATATGTATTTTTGTTGATTGAAATGTAATGTGAAGAATGGATATGTAAGATTTTTTTTTATTTACAGCAGTAAATGTAAATGAAAAATTTACACACAGAAGTGTAAATCTTTTCATAAAGAGACAGAGTAATTTTGTTGAAATGTTTTTGGTGAATCCCTCTGAGAGAAAGAGGATGAATTTTGTATCAGGCATTTTATTTTAATGAATACAAAGCTTTTGTGGGTGTATGTAATACTCTGTTCTCAGAAATCAGTTATAGCTTCCCTGTGTTAAGATCTTGGAGAAAAAAAGAGCATTGTCTCTGTGTTCAGTTAATTTGTTTTTGGAATTTTCCCCGAAAAATTCCCAATAGTGGTATCGGAGCATATCCAGGCTCTTTGAAGGTGTCAAAGAAGCTGAAGGAATGAGTTTTTTCGCTACAACAACTTCTCCAACAGAGTGAAGTCTCAGGCAAAAGAATCCAAGGTATTTCTCAAAGTTTTTTTTGTGTTGTTGTTGAGGAAACAGTCAGTGATTTTTTTTTTTTTAAACACAGTCAAATATTAGAAGCATAGCTGAGAATGCAAGGAATGGACAGCACCAGCACTAGCATGGGTATGTTTAATACTCAGCTCCCATAGTTTAATGGGAAAAACTATGACTATTGGGCAATAACCATGAGAGCCCTGTTTGCTTCTCAAGATTTATGGGAATTAGTTGAGGATGGTTTTGAAGAACCAGCAGATGAAGATGAGTTTAATAGGTTAACTCAGGCAGGGAAAGATCTATTGAAGAGCAATAGGAAGAAGGATTCAAAAGCCCTCGTATTTTTTTATCAAGCAGTTCATGAGAGTGTGTTTCCAAGGATAGCAGCAGTAAAGACATCCAAAGAAGCATGGCAAACTCTCAAGATAACCTATCAAGGCATGGAGAAAGTGAAGACAACAAAACTACAATTGTTGAGGAGAGATTTTGAGAACCTGTGCATGAAGGAGTCAGACAATATTGACTCATTCTTCACACATGTGATTGGTCTGGTCACACAAATAAGGACTCATGGAGAAGTTCTTGAAGAAAGGAGGATTGTGGAGAAAATATTGAGGGTCCTACCCTCAAATTTCGATGTGATTGTCACCACCATAGAAGAGACAAAGGATCTCACAAAGTTTTTAGTTGATGAACTTCATGCATCACTAATAACACATGAGCAGAGGTTGAGTAAAAATGAAAACTTATCTCTAGAGCAAGCCTTCAAGACTCAGATGTCCTTTGGAAGAGGAAGAGGTCAAGGCAGAGGAAACAAGAGAGGAAGAGGCAGAAGCCAAAACAGAGGTGGAAGGAACAATCCAGTAAATGCTCAAGGAAGAGGCAGCAATCCAAATCAGAACCAAGGCCAAGGCAGCAGCCAACAAAGAGGACAACATCATGCTCAAGGACAAAGGTATGAAAAATCCAATGTCCAATGTTATTATTGTAAAAAATATGGGCATTATGCAAATGAGTGTAGGAAGAAGCAGCATGATATAAATAATAGATCTACTGCAAATATTACTAGAGAAAATATCATCCAAGATAATGTGCTTTTAGCTTGTAACATGGCTGAAACAAACAGTGATGATATATGGTTTCTAGACTCTGGTTGCAACAACCATATGACAGGAAACATAGCCCTATTTTCTGCTTTAGATCAAAATGTGAAATCACAAGTCACACTTGGGACTGATAGTAAAATTTTTGTTATGGGAAAAGGAGAAGTAAAAATATTTACAAAGAAAGGTGAAAAGAAAACCATAGCAGATGTCTATTATGTTCCTGGAATGAAGTGTAACCTCTTAAGTATTGGACAACTTGTTCAAAAGGGTTACAATGTTTTCTTTGTGAATGATGTATGCACCATCATGGATAGAGCACCCAGCAAACGATGTATTGTTGAAGTAAAGATGACAAGGAACAAGATGTTCCCTCTTAGAATAAGGGCAGATTTGAGAAACAAAGAAGTAATTGCAGCAGTTACCCAAGAGGCTTTCCAAAGCATACCAAAGGATGAAAACTGGTTGTGGCACTTGAGATTTGGACATCTCAACTTTGGAGGTCTTAACTTGTTGAGTAGAAAAGGAATGGTAAGAGGATTACCATTGATAGAAAAACCGGACAGCCTTTGTGAAGGTTGTATTTTGGGGAAACAACACAGAGAAAGTTTTCCATTAGGGAAAAGCATAAGGGCAAAAGCACCCTTAGAAATTGTCCACTCAGATTTATGTGGACCAATGCAAACTCCATCACTAGCAGGCAGCCAATATTTTCTAACATTCATTGATGATTTCACTAGAAAGACTTGAGTTTATTTTCTGAAGAACAAAAGTGAAGTGTTTGAAAAATTTCGAAATTTCAAAGCACTTGTGGAAAATCAAAGTGGGCTACGCATCAAAGTTTTGAGAACTGACAGAGGAGCTGAGTATATCTCCAAAGAATTCCTACGGTTTTGTAGAGAAAATGGAATACACAAGCAATTTACAGAAAGGTACACCCCTCAGCAAAATGGAGTTGCTGAAAGAAAAAATAGGACCATCATGGACATGGCGAGGAGTATGTTAAAGGAAAATCATTTGCCAAATGATTATTGGGCTGAAGCTATACACTGTGCAGTATATATTTTGAATAGGTGTCCAACAAAAGCAGTGATGAATAGAGTGCTGGAAGAAGCATGGAGTGGGAGAAAGCAAGGAGTTACCCACATGAAGGTTTTTGGATGTGTGGCCTATGCACACATTCCAGATCAGCTAAGGAAGAAGTTGGCCAACAAAGGGGAGAAATGTATTTTCATTGGATACAGTGAGGAATCCAAAACTTACAGGTTGTATATCCCATCTACCAAGAAGTTTTTTGTGAGCAGAGATGTTCAGTTCATTGAGGAGGAAGCTTGGGATGGAAGCATAGAGAAAACAGTGAATGTTAAAAACTGTTTGTCTCATGATGAAGATGATGAGGAGATGGCTGAAACACATCCCCAAACAGCAGCGCCAACACAAGGACAGCAAGAGACACCCTTGAGGAGAAATGAAAGTGCTTCTCCAAGCACACCACAAGGAGGAAATTCAAGTGCATCTTCAAGCACTTGCACACCAAATGAAAGAGGTAAGAAATTCAGAAATTTAAGTGATATTTATGATGAAGGAATGAATTCCTTGTTTTCTTTGTATTGTCATGTTGATGACCCTATTCATTTCGAAGATGAAATTAAAGATAAGAAATGGATAGAAGCTATGGATGAGGAGATGAATGCCATAGAAAGAAACAAGACATGGGATTTAGTTGAGCTACCAAAAGGTAAAGAAGTCATTGGAGTTAAATGGGTCTACAAGACCAAAAGTAATGCTGAAGGCAAGATAGAAAGGCACAAGGCAAGGCTGGTTGTCAAAGGATACAAGCAGCAGTATGGGAGAGACTATGAGGAAACTTTCGCACCGGTTGCAAGAATGGAAACCGTGAGAGCAGTGTTGTCCATAGCAGCACAAAACAAGTGGAAAGTTTACCAAATGGACGTGAAGTCAGCATTCCTAAATGGAGTGTTAATGGAAGAGGTTTATATTGAGCAACCTCTAGGCTATGAAAAGAAAGGCCAAGAGCACAAAGTGTGCAGATTGAAGAAAGCTCTTTATGGGTTGAAGCAAGCACCAAGAGCATGGTACAGTAGGATAGATTCCTATCTACTGGAAAATGAATTTGCAAAGTGTGAGGGAGAACCCACCCTCTACATCAAAGAAAAGGATGGTAAAATTTTAATTGTAGTGTTGTATGTTGATGATGTGATTTTTACAGGTAATGATGACTACCTCATTAAAAATTTCAAATGAGTCATGAAAGAAGAATTTGAGATGACTGACATGAGTTTGCCGAGATACTTCTTAGGAATAGAAGTAGATCAAAATGAAAATGGAATTTTTATCTCACAAGCAAAATATGTAAATGAAGTGTTGAGCAGAGTTAATATGCAGGACAGCAAGGCATCAATCACTCCCATAGTGATAGGATTAGAACTTAGCAAAGAGGAGAGCAGCAAGGATTTTGATCCTAGCTTGTATAAGAGCATAGTTTGCAGCCTAATGTATTTGACTGCAACTAGGCTAGATATAATGTTTGCTATTAGTTTAATTTCCAGATTCATGGAGAGGCCAAAAGAAACTCATTGGCAGGCAACAAAAAGGATTATGAGGTATGTTAAAGGTACAAAAAGATTTGGCATTTTATATACTGCTTCAGAATGTTCAGATTTAATTGGATACACTCATAGCGATTGGGCTGGAAGTGTAGATGATCGGAAAAGCACATCCGGTTATGTTTTTCACATGGGTTCAGGAGCCATTTCATGGGCTTCTAAGAAACAACCTATTGTAGCATTGTCTACAGCAGAGGCTGAATATGTGGTAGCTACAGCAGCAGCATGTCAAGCAGTTTGGATGAGAAGAATGTTAAGAAGCTTAGGCCAAGAGCAGGCAAAAGGAACAATGATTTTTTGTGACAATAGCTCAGCTATTGCATTATCCAAGAATTCCATGTTCATAAGAGAACGAAACACATCGACACAAGGTTTCACTACATCAGGGAATTGGTAAGCAATGGAGAAATTGTTTTACAACATTGCAGGACTCAGGATCAGGTTGCAGACATTTTGACAAAGCCATTGGACCAGAAAAGCTTCAAATTTTTGAGGAAGTGTTTGGGTATGACTGATAACCCAGCAGTTGAAATTAAAGGGGAGTGTTGAAATATTAATTTCAACTTGCCATGCTGCATTTAATGCACAAAACCACCAGACCTTATCGGACTACTTTTCACGAAAAGTGGTTTTCCTCCAAACGCACCCGATGCAATCACTTTTTGACGCATGTTCATTGTACTTTTCCAAAATCCATTTTTCATCGGGATGTAAAGTTCAGTAGAAAAGGCCCATCCGATATTGTTCCGAACCGTTTGATTGGAAGGAAGGCTGCCCACCGTCCAATTAATCCAAAGCTGCATTCAGGCCTGTAGGGAATGACATTGCGTGAAGTTTTTGGTTGACCGCCGGTAAAATATAAATGAAATTAAATGTGTTCGTAGAGTATTGGTAAAGATTTTTAATTTTAATGTTTTTTTTTTTCTTACGGAGGTATGGGCATAGTAAAAACGCATTTTATATATTATGTTATGTTTTGTTGTTTGTTGACCTTTTATTGAAAACATATTGTGAAACGCACAGCAGTGCAAACATAGAAGAACATGGGCAGCGTGGAAATTTATTTGTGTGTGGAGCATTTGCATTGAAACGCATAGCAATGAAATGTATTGTGTAAACGCAGCAGCGTGAGGAAAATATATGCAGCACCACATATGTATTTTTGTTGATTGAAATGTAATGTGAAGAATGGATATGTAAGAATTTTTTTTATTTACAGCAGTAAATGTAAATGAAAACTTTACACACAGAAGTGTAAATCTTTTCATAAAGAGGCAGAGTAATTTTGCTGAAATGTTTTTGGTGAATCCCTCTGAGAGAAAGAGGATGAATTTTGTATCAGGCATTTTATTTTAATGAATACAAAGCTTTTGTGGGTGTATGTAATACTCTGTTATCAGAAATCAGTTATATCTTCTCTGTGTTAAGATCTTGGAGAAAAAACAGAGCATTGTCTCTATGTTCAGTTAATTTGTTTTTGAAATTTTCCCAGAAAAATTCCCAACACAGAATGCCAAAGACGGATTTAACTGCATCAGAGCCTATAGCGATGTCGCCGTCATAGTTCCTACTTCTCCTATCACTCTTCCAATGCTCATCAGAATGAAGAAAACTTCGGAAAGAGTTTCGGGGGTGATTTGTCTTTTCGCTAGAAGGTGTCCCCCATACCAGAAGTCCAGAGCGACATTAGCTATAGTGATGCATTGTGATGCTCCCAGGGCACATCCTGCAAACAAAGATTCTTTGATACTGTCTCTCCAAGGTCCTTCTTGAGTCTTTTCGAAGAGAGAGAGAATCTTGTCCTATGAAGAGAAGGCACTAATAGTACGATGGTTAGCAACAACGTCTGTTACGAGTTGACTGCCTGTATCTTGAGCTTTGAGAGCCTTTTGAGACATGGTCTTGAGGAGAGCCATTCTAGCATAAAAACATGATATTATGATGGGTTGCACTGCAATTATTACAAGTGCAAGGCGCCATTCTAAAATCAAAGTTACGGATAAGGGTACTGTCAAAGCGGACGAAGTTTGTAGAATTAACGATATACGATCTCCAACCAGGGATCTCACCTTTAATACAAATAGAACACTCTAATCATTAGAAAACTGTAACATGATTCACAACATTATTAGAAATATTAAAACATTTAGGTCAGGTACTCGCCACATTAGTGTCAGTTGCGAGTCGAGAAAATAGCTCTGCTAGAATTCTCATCCTTGTCGAACCACCCAACCTTGAATGTAAGGATCTTGGATAGTATCCGCTATCGAATTATTTTAGTAAGATACTCCCCCATAGCTCCAAATTTGTAATGCTGCAACACGTTCAGTATGAGCGATATTACTCCCATGGCAACAAAAATGGAGGCATATACTTTGATTCTGGATTTGATTTGGTCATGGTCGTGGAGAAAAAGTGCAGATATAATTGCCCCAAAGAAAACGGAATAGGTAGGTTGAACTGCTCAAAAACCTAAGGCTCCTACACAGCCTAAAAGAGCATGTTTCCGTTCCGGAGCATTTAAAAGAAGCAGTCGATCGAATGAAGGGGCGGACAGAAGTTGATGTTCATCTCTGAGTTTTCGCTGGACTGATTCGGACGCGTTCGGGCTAGATATGGACTTGTTCGAACTCGATCTAATATAGATGCTAGAGCTCGTTGCTCTCAATGACTGGCCTAGTATAGTGGGGCCTTCGAATCGCTCATCTGGGTCATCGGCCGCGGCCTGTTGCAGCTGCACCAAAGTAGCATATGCTACGTTGGGTTTACAGATCAGATCTTCATGCGTACCTGTCTCGATCACATGACCATTTTGAACCACCGCGATCATGTCGGCGTTGCGGATGGTGGAGAGGCGATGAGAAACTATAATAGTTGTGCGTCCGACTGAAGCTTGCTCTAGAGCACCCTGAACAATCTTCTCCGACTCTGAATCTAGAGCACTTGTGGCCTCGTCTAGAAGAAGCAGACGAGGATCCCTGAGCATAACTCTTGCAATAGCTATACGTTGCTTTTGCCCTCCCGACATCTGGACTCCGCGCTCACCCACCTGTATTGCCCAAATGAAAGGAAATTCAAATCGACAGCACTTGCTAGAAATGGAGGATGAGAAAGAAAAGATAATTTTTACCTGTGTGTCATAACCATCTGGTAGTTGGCTTATGAAATTGTGAGCACTGGAAGACGCAGCGGCACCGACAATCTCATCCATGCTGGCACCCTCCTTTCCGAATAGAATGTTCTCCTTGATTGATGTGGCAAAAAGTGTAGGTTCTTGACTTACTAGTCCAATCTGGGAACGGAACCATTTCAACTGTAGCATTTTGGTGTTCACTCTATCCAGGAAAATCCCTCCAGCGAGCGGATCATAGAACCTCTCTATCAACGCCACAACTGTAGATTTTCCTGACCCGCTTCCTCCCACCAACGCAACGGTCTTCTTTGCGGGAATGGTTAGACAGAAATTGTGAAATATCATGGACTCTGGTCGAGATGGATATGCAAACTCCACATTTCTAAATTCAACTTCACCGTTGATCTCTTGAAGTATTTTACCCTTTGTATCTTCACAATCAATAATTAGTTGTCTATCGATCATATCAAAGATGCGTTTACTAGCAACACGTGCTTCTGAAAAGTATCTGATATACAGAAGCGCAGTCCCTAGATCTCTGCATGCACATTGGTGACTCCAGACATCTTGATCAAAATCCCGAAAATATGGTAAATTGCAACAGCGATTCCAGCAATTTGGATCAAACTTCCAAAAATGATGTAAACTTGCCATTCTAGAATCAATTATAGAAACAATTGAGGAAGAGAGAAAAGGAGATGAAGAAAGCTTACAAGCCTCCGGTAAGTTGAGAAACAGAACTTGACATAATCATTCCTCCGATTGCGCCATGAAACATAATTAATCTGCTACCGTACCAAGCGTTAAATGCCGTAATACAGAAGCTCACTCCTGTGCTCCCTACTGCCAAGCCTTTCAGAAGACCTTGCTTAAGCCCAAGCTTTACAGTTGCATTAAGCGCATCCGAGAACTTGGTCATTGCCCTCTTCTCTCCAACGAAAGTGAAGACTGTTCTAACTAAAGAAAGTGATTGCTTTGCGATATTTCCGGCTATACTATAGGCTTCATTCAAAAAATTTAAATCTGTAGATTTGATTTGACGTGGAAGCATTTAAACTACTAGTCATAAATTTCAGTGGAAGCCTGTAATTGGAGATTATAGGAAAATTGCTCTACTCCGACATGATTCATGCACATCAACACAAATTGCTCGCCTTCCGTGACATGATTCATGCAGATCATTACAAATTGCTCTGCTCCGCCGTGATTCATGCACATCAACACAAATTGCTCCACTCTGCCAGGATAAAACCATAGGTTGTTCCCCATCTTCATGGGTGACAAACATGTATATTTTCCATCATTCATGCACATCAACACAAATTGCTCACCTTCCGTAACATGATTCATGCACATCATTACAAATTGCTCTGCTCCGCCATGATTCATGCACATCAACACAAATTGCTTCGCGCTGCCAGGATAAAACCATAGGTTGTTCCCCATCTTCATGGGTGACAAACATGTATATTTTCCATATGGTCGAAGCTTTGTTAAATAAATGATTTTAATGATATTTACCAATTTACTAGATTTATTATCACACGCGAAGAAGGCTCTTCTTATTTTCATTAATGAACCAGAGTCTGATCTGACATAAAACATAAGGAGACTCCCATGGAATTAAAAACACTAAGGTATTTTGTAGCCACGTTGTCCACTCTTGGCATGCCAAAACCCATATACCATTTTTTGTAGTTGTTGTTGTTCAGATTGAAGATCCTTATTTGAGGATAGTCTGACTGTCAGTGAGAAACATGCTCGAATAGTCTGATTATCAGTGAAAAAGGTGTCCATCTATCTAATACAATGGGCTTATTATATTATTGCTAACTACTTGTGGTCCCTTACATGATACGGGTTAACCACTTTATTTATTACCATGGCCCCTCTCATTATTACATTATTCCCTTGGGTACCTCCCTTAGTACCCCATTCTATTCCCCCAAGTATACTACAACATGTGATTTGAATATCTTGTAACATTTTCATCATCTAGAGTAGGTGTGTGTAGCAAGATGTAGTAGCCACATATTTTGCTTCAACTATAGATAAGGAAATCAAACTTTCTTTCTTGCTGAACCAAGATACTAATCATGATCCCATATAGAATTAACCTCCATTAGTGCTTTTTTGATCATCAACATTTCCAGACCAATCCACATTTGTATATGCATGAAGAGTGAGATGTGTATCTTTAGGATACCATAGACCAAAGTCTTGAATTCCTTGGAGATATTTGAATATTATTTTTACAGCCTAAATATGTGATTCCTTTGGATTGGCTTGGAACCTTCCAACAATTCCTACTGCATGCATGATATCTGGTCTGGTACCTATTAGATAAAGTATACTTCCAATCATAGATTTGTATGTTGGTTGATTCATTGTAGGAGATTCATCATTAGAGCCGAGACTACATCCTCTTACCATTGGAGTACATACTGGTATAGAATCTTCCATTCCATACTTCTTCAGAATCTTCTTGAGATATTTAGTTTGTGAAAGAAAGATTCCATCTTTTGTTTGTTGTACTTGTAGACCAAGAAAATAAGTTAGTTCTCCAAGTAAAGACATTTCAAATTCTTGCTTCATAACAAAAGCAAAGTTTTGACTCATAGATTCTTCATTACTGCCAAAGATGATATCATCAACATAAACAACAATAATTAATAATTTATTATTCTCAATTTTGTATATAAGTTTTTGTCTTAAAATCCTTTTATGAAACCTTTTTGTTGAAGATATTTGTCAAGACGATCATACCATGCCCATGAAGCCTGTTTCATTCCATATAGAGCCTTTTTGAGTTTTCATACAAGCTTTGCATCATTTCCCAGAATGAATCCTTCTGGTTGTTCAACACATACTTCTTCTTCTAAATATCCATTAAGAAATGAAAATCTTACATCCATTTGATACACTTTGAATTTTCAAAAACTTGAAAGAGAAAGAAACATTCTTATGGCTTCATGTCTAGAAACAGGTGCAAAAGTTTCTTCAAAGTCTATACCTTCTTGTTGAGCATACCCTTTACAAAAAAGCATTACTTTAATTCTAATAACCTCTCCATTTTCATTCAACTTATTCTTGAATATCCATTTTTTTCCCATAACATTTTTATCATCAGGTCTAGGAACTAATTCCCAAGTATCATTCTTTTCAATTTAGTCTAGTTCTTCATCCATGGCCTTAACCCAACATTCATCTCTACTAGATTCATTGACATTTTGTGGCTCTATTGACCATAATAATGATAGATAACTAGAAGATCCTACTAGAGTTCTTCTTGTCTGTACTCTACACCCTTTTTCTCCTAGAATTTGAGATTCTGGATGATTCTGTTCAACATACCTAGATGGAGCCTTTTCCTTATCAGATGTATCTTCTTCTGATGCTTCATTGGCTTCTTCCTCTATATCATTTCGATTTCATATGGGAAATCATTCACCATCTTTATCATTATCATCTTCGTTTGCTGAGTTCACCTGTTCCATATTTCTACATGGTTCATCGATTACAACATCGATGTATTCAACCATTTTTTGGAGTCTCTTATTACAACATTTGTATCCTTTACTTCTAGATGAATAACCAAGAAATATTCCTTCCTTTGCTCTGGGTTCAAACTTACCAAGTTTTTCATCAGTCTTTTTGATGAAACATTTGCTTCCAAAAACTCTGAAGTTTTTTACAGTAGGAGCCTTACCATACCAGATTTCATATGGAGTTTCATCACTATTTACATGAACATGAGCTTTGTTGAGAATATTTATTGCAATATGTGCAACTTCACCCTAGAAGGTGTCAGAAGTTCCAGATTCATCAAGTATGTCTCCAGCCATTCGTTGAACTATTCTATTCATTCATTCCACCATGCCATTTTGATGAGGAGTTCTGGTAGAAGAGAAGTGTCTCTTTATTCCATGTTGTTCACAAAATTCAAAAAATTCATCTAATATGAATTCTCCTCCCTCATCAGATCTCATACATTTTATTTTTAAATCTAATCATTTTCAATTAAATCTTTGAAGACTTTAAACATTTCAAATGCTTCATCTTTATGCTTTAGTAAACCAATCTAGCACATTCTAGAAAAATCATCAATGAATAAAATGTAGTATTTTTCTCCATGAGGTGACTTTTTCCTTGTTGGCCCACAAAAATCAATATGAATGAGTTCAAGGGGATTACTTCTGATCCTTCTTTGGCATTGAATTGAACTCTAGTTTTCTTACTGAATTGACACAGTTTGAAGATGGTATTTTCTGGGATGATGATATCTGGAAGATCACAAACTGCCTTGAGCCTGCATGCTTTTCTTATTTGAGAAAAACTTAGATGCCCCAATCTTCTATGCCATAACAAATTCTCTTTTGTTTTCCTTAGATAACATTGTTCTTGACCTCCTTTTAGTAAATATAGATTGCTTGGAGTTCTTGTACCTTTTATTATGGTCTTCCATGTGTCAAGCTCACGAACCACACATTCTTTTGATCGAAACATAACTTCATTTCCTTGATCACACATTTGAGTAGCACTCAACAAGTTATGATTTAAACCATCAACATAATTAACATTTCCAACTTTAACCTTTTCTTTTAAATAAACAAAACCTTTACCCTTAATGACAGCTAGTGTGTCATTTCCAAAAGAGACATATTTTTTTTTTTCTAAAGCTTTATATGAAAGGAGTTTATCTTTATCACCTGTCATGTGTTTAGAGAATCCTCTATCAATGTACCACTAATTTTCTTGTCCTTCTGCAAACAAATCTATGCCACATCTTTCTGACTAAAATTCCTTCCTTTTCCATACCTTGGAATTTGATGATGTTTGTTCCTTTTGAATTGTTGGACGAAATTTTCTCCTACATTCAGATTCTTCATGAACAAAGTTATTGCAAAATGAACATTCAATTTCATATTCAAGAGGAGAAAAGTTATTATAAGAGATTTTGTTGATTCCTATCATGCTCCTTTGTTTTCTTGCTTCTCTAGTCATGATAGTTTTGTAAGCAACACATTGAGCAGCCTTATGACCAAAGTTATGGTATGAAAAACATTCTCCATTAAAGAAGAAGTTTATGTGATCATAAAGTCTTTTGGTATCATTCTCCTTTTGGTTGGTGCTTCTATTGATCTTCCCTTGGAGTAAAATGAGCATGATTTACCTGGGGAGTACCTTTAGGCTTTTACTAAGGATTGATGCATTGTTCACTCATTTTTGTTGCATCAAGATAGCTTCTAGTGATGGATGAAGGATTTTCTAGTTGGGATGTTTCTCCAGTGTGTCCAAGACCAGTCTTTATTATATAAGAACCTTGATGATTTCATCTAAGGTTTCTGATCCTTTAACAAATCTAAGATTCAAAGATGTTGTCTTCTCAAGTTCTTTTCTTAGACCCACTACTTCACATTCCAATTTTTCATTGTTCTTTTCTCTTTCAATGAGTTGATGTGTCAAAGTGTCTATGACCATATTATTTTTTTCCAAACAGATTTTAAGTTGAGTGATTTATTCAAGAAAATCTTCCTCTTATAAGGAATCCATAAAACCATCATTTTCATAAGCCATGAGTAGTTTAATATCTTGTTTAGATTCATCTTCATCACTATTAGACAAGCCATAACTATCTTCATGAATATAATAACTTCTTCTATTAACAAATTGTTTTCTATTACCTTTTTCAGAATCCTTTCCTTTGTCATGATTATCTTTATGAGGACATTTAGCAGCATAATGTCCATCTCTACCACAAGCAAAACATTTGAAGGGAAGCATACCTCTGAATCTTCTGAAACCTCGTTGAAGTTTCTTCACAAAGTTTACATCATCTTCTTCTGATATATATCCTGAATCCTTGAGATATTCCTTTTCTTTTCCTTTTGTCGAGGCTTTAAAAGTGGCTTCTCTAATATTTGATGGACCTCCTTTCCTCATTTCAAAGGAAGTTAAAATTCCATGAATTTGAACAACAATAATAGATTGTAGATCTTGCTTCTCTTGAATGGCAGATACTTTTGACTTAAATTTAGAAGATAGAGATCTTAAAATTTTGTCTACTAAAGTAGCCTCCTTTATTTCTTCACCTAGATTCTTCATGCAATTTACAATCTCATATACTCATCAAGTGATCAAGCTTCTTCTGAAGGACCTCCTCTGATACCAATTATTGGGGAAAATTCTAGGTGGGGGGGGGGGGGGGGGGTGAATCAGTATTTTAACATTCACAATAATGATTTTCTTTTTCAAATTGTATATGCTATTTTGCTGAAACTAACCAGTGTATGTCTGCACCTATAAACAATGAAACCAACGTGTATATAATAAACTTTGATAAACAATGAATTCATTGTCTTAAATCAGAGTGTGATGCATTTACTCAGTAGTAAACATATGTGAACAGAATAAATCAACACACATAAGCAGCACACATGAACACCAAGACTTTTCATGTGCAAACCCAATGTGGGAAAAAACCACGACTATTTGATGAGCCTTGGTATTGCAATAAGAATGTTGAAACTCCTAAGGCTATCGACTTTAATTATCAACGTGGGGTTCGTACAAACTTAAGAGGTGTTGGCACTGTATGTGCGACATACATTGTGTCATTCCTTTGTTTTCATGATGTAATGAAGTGCATATACTGAAGTCAAATCCTAAACTAATTGCATAAAATGAAACGTTCGAAATGGAACCTTAACCTATTGCAAGAAAGAAAGTACAAGGAAAGTGACAGAAATTCAATGCTAAATCACACCATTTCCTAATTAACTGCCAAGAAGCTATGCTTTGCAATAATGCTAAATTATCATGAACCAAATGCTACTTTCTAAGCATGGAATTAAGAAGCATCAAACATCACTAATGTGCAAGTAAAGGGACTAAAATAAATATGTTTTTGTCTTTTTGTCTTTTCACGCAAAATCAAGTATGCAAACTAGTTTCTTTTGGTGATGTGGCAGGTGAATTAAGGATGTTGGAGGTCGGATGGAAGGCTTAGGAGATGGTTGGATGGTGTGGGATACCCTTGGGAGGTTTTTGGTAACTTCCTAGAGGTTTTCTATAAATTCGGCCTCAAAACATGCCATTTCAAGAAAACCTACAGGATGATCGTGTAGGAATTATAGTGAACCTACATGATACAGCCGAGAGAAAAATGTGAGGTTTTGGAGGTGATGGGAGGCCTAGTAAAGGTGTGTTATGGGTGGAATGGAGTGGGAAAATTCCTAGGATCACCCAGAACTCAAAACCAAAGTTGGGAGATGGATGGATTCGCTCAAAAAGCTTGGAGAAGTTTCCTTGTGACATGATGAAATTGGTGATGGTTCAATGACAAATCAAATAAAATCCAAATTGGATGGGACGATTTTTTTTATTAACTAGGATGTCTTAGGTCCCTATTCCAAGTGGAATCACTCAAAAATACCTATTTTAACCCATGCAAAAAAAATAAAAAACATTACTAGTCGAAAATCTAGAAATTTGAGAACTAGTGAGCTAGTAAATCTAAGAAATGCCTAACCAAATCAAGTGAAAATGAAATGGCATGATTTTTGTTATGAACTAGAATTTTTTTTTTATCTAATGCAAGTGGAATAAATTCGATTGAATTTTGTTAGGATGCTCTAAAAAATAGCAGAAATTTATTGTTCTTTGCTAAAAAGGAGGTCCAACAATCTAGATTTGGGAATAAGAAGACTAATACAAGCAGCTCAATGATTACTATGAAATTACAAAGATTTTCCAAGGATTAAATAATTCTTTTTATCCTGCAAAAGAACTTACATCAACCATTTAACTCAATCCTACAACAAGAAATTATTAATCCTAAATGTAGAAATAGAAAGACATAAAAACTAGAGATGCATGTGAATAAGCAATGAAAAGAAGGAAAGAAAATGATACAAAGGGCTCTGAGGTTCTTTGGATGGCCAAGCCCAAGGAAACTAAGATACCTATGGAGGAGAACAAGATTTAGAAGTTGAACATGACACCAATCTTCATTATTCCATCAATACAATTACATCCCTACAAGAAAATATAATGGAGCTGAAAGAGTACAAGCTCTCTCCACAATAACACTAATGAAAATCTACCCCTAGAGGAAAATTCAACTTGGTACTTATAAAAAATGATTAGGAATCATTCCCCATGAATGGAGGAAGATTTCCCTAACAAAATCCCTTGATTAGTGGATCTAGTCCCCAATACCAGGAATTTGCATTAAATGGCAGGGAACACATTCCTAGATTTTCTCAATCATTCCCTAGAGGCAAATTCGACTTGGTACTTATAAAAAATGATTAAAAATCCTTCCCCATATATGGAAGAAGATTTCCCCACTGAAATCCATTGATTAGTGGATCTGCTCCCTTGATTGGTGGATCTGGTCCCTATATTGGTGGAACACATTCCTAGATTTTCTCAATCATTGAAGTTCCACAATTTGTGCCATAATTCCATAACATATTGTTGATTTATTATTTATTATTGATCCTTCAGTAGTAGGGAAGAAGTCCCTAAATTATCTCCTCCTCCAAATCTTCATAATCTGCCCAATATTCTCATAATATTCCTCAATAAATAAATAATATTAGGCACAACTATTCAATTATTCATAATCCTTCCTAATGAATATATTAAAGTTAAAAATAAATTATCTAATGAAAAAAAAGAGGTTTAATGTGCTAAAGGATGGTCATAGGCCTTAATTTATGTTTTAAATTAGAGGCATGGTCCTTAATTTATGTCTAATTTAGAGGCATGTCACTGTTGTCATCTCAGTCTTCAATCTTCTTATAATAAAAAGCGTTTACAAGTTTTGTACTGGTGCAGACTTTTCCAGTACACAGGAATCTACCTACTGAAGGCTATAACCTTCACTCGTTTTCCAACTTCTACTGGAAGGGATATCCAACCCCCTAGCTCTTATACTAACTGATATGTTTACTAGTACATAAGCGCTGGCCTATAGAAGGCTACTACCTTAACTCTTCCCTCAAGGACCACTTTTCATAAATTTTCAAACTGGACACTCCTGGTACACAACAGTACAATATGAAGGCGACGTTTCATAAAATTTTCATATTGGACCGATTAGTAACATCAATCACTACTGCAAGACAATCATCAAATACAACTTCATCTATCAACAATCAGTCAATCTAAACAATCAAATCATTGTCACCAGAACATAGAGTTGAACACAAAACTCTGCATCAACAACTAGAACCAACTGCAACCTCAAAAACCAGTATACGCTACTTCAGTGAAGCCAACCTGCATGTATATGCTACCTCCTTTAACCCAACTTGCGTATACCACTAAAGATACTGAATCCTAAAACCTCTCAACCATAAATTGTACCAATTAGTGACATTCTGAAGATCTATTGTCAATTTACAGAGTTCTACATAGATAGCAACAAAGATCACCCTTCTCACTTAATCAATCAATCAACTAGACTCAATCTCCTTATAAAATCAGATTTCCTTTTAGACCTTATGGAGACATCATTAACAAACAATAGTAAAACAATAGCACTTATTAAATAGATCAGTCATCTCTGAACAACAAGTTTTTATTCTACATATGCTACTTGGAAGTGCCGAATCAACATGTATACGCGCCTTCACCAAGGCGAATCAGCATATAGATCTGCAAATAATAACTTATAACTTCACATATATTCTAGACTTCAGACATACCCAGATCATAACATTTAAAGGACAAAACATGTGTTAGCATTCAGATCTAGCCCATCCATTATCATATCATACAATGATAATATATTTCAGGTCTCATGATCTTGATCCAACATTGTATCTGATGGTGCACAAGATATTTAAGATCATATCATAACCATAGCCTTTACAACATAAAATATACTTCAGATAGATGTATTCATGAAAAACCATTTCACTTGCACACTTAGCCCTTTGATCTTCTCCTCCTTATATAGTTTTAGCCTTTCTCAATACCTCGGACCAAAACAACACTTAGAACCTGTGGTATTCTTGGACGAGATCAAGTAATCATTATTCCACTCAATATTGTGGGCTATTACCATGGTATAGACCCTTGGTATTCATTAATCTTAATTTTCCATTCCATATGCGCTTTTCCTCTTGTAAAAGTGCGTGCATATGTATACGCGCCTTTCATTCTGTGAACCCGCTTGTATATGCTATTTGGACTAGGTGAACTAACGTATACAACTTAAAACATTATTTTTCTTCAATTTCTTGATTATGATTTGTAGTCCTTTGTCCCATCATCTTGTTCTTCTATAAGAATACCCTGTTACCTCTGAATTGACCTATTACAATGTGAGTTGCCCTTTATCAAATATGAACTGACCTGTCAGTGGGTTTCCATCAAGGACAACACCTGTACCATAATGCCAACAACATTTTCTTCTTTTTACATACAAGATACCACTAGATGTTATGACTATTGGACAACCCCCATAACCTATGTAGTCTAGAAACAAATATCCATGTACAGGGAGGTATTTAGGGCACACATACATGATTTATTCACTTGAAGTACCAAATGAAAGGATGGGAAAATGCATACATAGCTCCCCCTAAGTACATTAGGTCGTTACAACTCATATATCCAAATGTTCTTTTATGGTACCAACTGTATAGAAACCCTAGGTGGATTTTAATAGCATCTATGAGTTTCCATGGCATGTATCATTATAGAATCATGTAGTATAGCACTATTATTAGCTCATATTCTCATCACAATGATGTTGTCAAGATCAACACACTGCATGCTTCATACAATGTGATCAAAGTCCAACATAGCCACTAATATGACCGCAACATATATGTACATGACAATATCTGACATAGATGTGATCCATTTGTACAATATTCAACTCACATGTCTAGAACATCATAGATCTTATCATACACCTGCAATAAGACAACATGAGATAATACATAGCAAGGCACAACATAATCCTTCCCTTTTCGACAAACAAAAAATCATAGATCCAATAATGAATAGTTGACATACTAGAGGAATATGATATGATTCCTCAGGTCACATGCCAACCCTTCATCCCTACACCTTGAGAATATTCATAAGTAATCATAATGTATTAAACATCAAAATGATAGGGCATCATATACTTAAGTAATGCAATATGTTACGACTAATAGAAAACAAACCCTAGGTGGATACATTATTTAACCATTGAAAAATCACAATGATATAACAACACATCAAGATTCATCCAAATCATAATTGTGAATATCCATAAGGACATTGACTTCAATCTCTTATTTTGCCTAGATTTTTCTTCAGCACATATACCTTGTCTACATTTATAATTAATTTTGTTATAACCTTTCTAGTGTCGCCTTTGATAATTATGCATCCTCTTGAGGTAAATATAACTACATGTCCTTTATCACTTATTTGACACACACTCAGGATGTTCTACTTTAGCCCTTCAACTAATAATACATTAGTTTCTTTTATATTTTTAACATCAAAATCAACTCCACATTTTCCTAGTACCTTCATCGGTACACTATTTCCAAGAAAAACATCACCATCCTTGATTTTCTTGAGAGATAAATGTGCTCTTATATCCAGACATGTGATGAGAACATTTGTTGTTTATGTACCCATGATTTTCTTCTTCTTATGCACACAGAGAATGGCCACGCTTCTTCTTTTGTTGTTATAACATCTTTCAACACTCATGTACACTAGATGCTCTTATATGGCCTGAGAAACACCCTTCCATTTTCATACATGTCTTTATCCCAAAAAAGTTTTTTTCCAAATCCATATGTGACTTTTCCCACTATAAAAGTACGCACATACTTGGTTCCTAAGAAAAATATTCACATACACTTTTTGAAAATACGAAAAAATAAATAAAAGTTATTTTTTGGGCAGGGTTTATGGGTTTTACTGAAAGCCCACCTATAGGATGCCATAGCCTAACCAAATTAACTGGTTTGAGGTGGTATATATACACCCCTTGTGTATTCCTAATTCATTCCTATTGAGATATATAATTATTATGCCCAAATTCTGCTAGATCAGGTTTGCAATTTTATAGTGCATTCTACACTCCGAGTCTTTAAGAAACCCTTGTTTCCTTGAAAATATGCTCATCCTCCTTATCTAGCATCTTCTTTCATATATTGTAGAGGAATTCTTTGATGGCTTGGGCTGGATAGATCCAGAGGAGGGGTTTTTCACTAACTTTGGTTAGGATTAGGTTGTAGCTTCACTTATTCTTGTTGCTTTTAGTTGATAAAGATCCTCATGTCATGTTTCCAAAATGAATTATTGCTCTATGAATGTTGATTTGTAATAACCCTTATGATGACTTATTAGTGTTATCACCCAAACAATTATCACCTAGCCATTTCTTTCTTGGTGGATCAAAATACACTATGTAGGATTAATTTTACCATTGTTAATTTGTTTTCACCATAAGAAATAATGTAGTAAACTACTTTTCCTAAATTATTTCTCATTAAAATTCAAAATCGCCATGAGAATGATTGAATAAATCATTATTTATTTATTTTCCTCTAGAAATAATTATTAAATCATTATTTGATCATTATTTCTTAATTTCCTTTGAGATAGTCGCCTTGGAATAATTAAATAAACGATTACTTATTTCTTATTCCTACTTTTACCTTTGAGATCATTGTTAAACCATTATTTAATAAACATTTCAAATTCATACTTTTCTTAATTCTCACAAACTGGTTAATAAATCATTTTTATTTATTAATTACTTCAACCACTTTCCAAACAAATATATTTGACCATTTTGAATATATTTTCCCTCTCAAAAAATATAATAAAGTATTCCCAATGGCTAGTTTTTTATTTAGTGAATAATATGTTATTATTTTCTAATTCCTAATTTCACTCAATACTTTGTTATAAATAAGAGGGTTTTCCATTCATTCTTTACCTTGACCATTCTCATCATCACCATATCGTCTCATCACATTTGATATCCCACTTGAGTTCAAGTTATTTTATGTTTTCTGCCCATTGCAAGTTGAGAGAGAGAAATAGGTCATTGAACAAAAAGGACATCAAAAGGACCCATCCCATAGAGGGGGATCTATAGACCCAATTTTATAAATTCTCCTCACTAGGTGTTTCATTTACATTAATAAAATTTTCTTATTTATATGATCCATTGGGTTGCTACACTTTCATTTTCATTGTTATATGTTTTGGGTTTCATATGATCTTTTGCTGCATGGTTTTTCTTCTTTTTTTCATTGCAGATCTGAAGCGTAAAAAACCATATTTTGTTGTTAGGTTCACTTGTCACCAGTGACTTAAGTGAAGCATTTTTGGTCCACATACTAAGAATTTTTATACTAACAAATGACGACTCCATTGGGTTTTTAACTACTTGGTCATCAACAAATGGAAACTCCACTAGTGTAGTAATTTAGAACCTTAGTGAATGTTGTTTCAACTATCTCCAATGTTTTCCCAGTTAATTTCATCCCTCTAAATTTTTATTTTTAGATCTCGTTTGTTTTTTGGAAATTTTTCTATTTATGTTTGGGTTCCACATCTTTCCGCACATCACAGGTACTAGCTGAGTAGGAGACAACAAAATTTAGGTCTAATCTACCGACCAGGAGAAGCGGGAACAAAGCACATTTTTTGGCCCATATTTTTTGCCTAGAACGTACTTTACAACCCAAAAAAAATTCCCAACACACTTTTCGAGTTGGTTTCCGCACACTGCAATTTTTCAGAAAAAAAAATTCAATTTTGTTGAGAGTATTGCGTGTGTGCCAGGAAGGGCTTTTGTTATTCCCAGATTCACCCTTAGGCTTGGATCCATTTAATAGTCTCTCATTGAGGAAGGAAAAATCCCCCTACGGTTTAGAGTACACCTCCATCATTTAGAATGAGAATTTTTGAGTTGAGGAGTCTAATTTGCAGCATTTTCAACAACTAATTTTTAGGGTTTTGTCTACAGTTTTACAACCCTTTTAGACAAGTTTTTAAAACACTTCACTCCCTTTAGAGTCTTGTGTTTCCTTTCCCCTTGATGATCCCCTTGTGTATCCCTCCTTTTGTAGCTTCTTGCCTATCATTTTCCAACATTTTCACCTCTGTTTTTTGCTTGTTTTCTACTCCATTTTCAGCAGCCTTTTTCCTATAGATCCCAGTCCCCTAGAAATTAGATCTTTTTGCCATTTTTTATGTCTTTGAGTTTCTTATTTTTCTTCACTTTATTTAGTCACTTGATTTCCTTCTTGGGTGGGTATGCTTGAGTTTTTTGTTTATTTTACTATCCATTTTCAGCGTTATTTATAGTTTTCAACACTTTATTTCCACCTATGGTTAATCACCAACAAGCTCAAGACTCAACCACCCCCATGGGGAAAAGGTAACTTTAGTTGGAAATCTTAGGAAAACACCCTATAGGACTAGTTGTGGCAAGCAGATGGTCCTTTACCCCATCTTTCTCTAGACAACTCTATTTGTGGGGATCAAATTCAATCAAGTAAGAAGTTTAATGGAAGGCCATATGAAACAGTAGATTTAGGACTTGTTTCGGGATTTAGATCACCTCTAGGCTAGAGGTCTTTTTTTGCTTGATAGGATGTGATTTCTTGAATTATAGTAGCATATCATTATAGTCACTTTACACTTGCACCACTATACTAGTGTTTCCTTGTATTTTGTGTCATGTTATCACCCTTTAGCCTTGGTAGTCATCTTTTGTCTTCACACCATTGTGCCCCTAGGAGTTTGTCACAAATATTTCATGGCCTTTGCCCCCAGTTTCCTTTAGGACATCTTGCTACCTCTCATATAGTTTGAACCCACTCCTAGTCCTTGTTTGAGTCCCCATACTAATGCTAGTTCTTCTAGTTCTTCCTCTGATTTTGCATCTTCCCACCCTTGCACCTCCACCATGTCCAACACCAATGTGGGTGGTGGAAACCAAGGTGGTAACTAATTTCTTAACCAAGTTAACCCCACATGTGGAACATATGTAGGTATGGCCACTAATCCCCCTTGCTTACCTATTTGGTTGGTTTGAGCCTCCCTAATTTCAAGCAGCTTATCAACAATCCTCTTCTCCATAATGCCAATTGGCCTCCTATGCCTACCAAGCTTCCTTCTAACATTAGCAAGTTTGAAAGTAATCCTGGAGAAGACCCCACCAATCATGTTCACTCATTTCACACGTGGTGTTCATTAAATTCCATTATCAAAGGCTCCATTCGTCTTTGTCTCTTCCAATGCACCCTAACTAGACCTACTTCCAAATGGTATGCCAAAAAACAACATGCCTTCCATTCTACCTTTGCAACTCTCACAAAAACAATTCTTTCATATTTCCAGTTACCTTTCTGATACGACACCAATATTGAACTTTTGACCTCTTTCTTTCAAACTTCTGCAACTCGCCTTTTTGACAATGTTCAAGAATGGTGTACAAGGGGGAGCATGTGTAAATCCCTTGAGTTTGAAGACCATGTATACATGGATTGGTTTCTAATAACTATTTTTGCCCCCATCAATAGTGATGTCTCTTCTCACTTCCCTCAAGTTGAGGAAGAATCCCTCCATATAACCTTGAAATATGACTTGATATATGCCTAGTAAGGTTATGTTTATACTTTCCTCCCTGATTTACCTCAGCCTAGTGCTACTAATGTGCTCGGGGAATCTCATCTTGCTAACGGTATCGTTGGATCTCTTTCCCACCCTCAACCACCACCATATCGTCAACCTCACATGGGTTATAGTACACCCTAGGGGGGTCAAGTTATGCTTACACCTATCCCCCTCCTGATCCTTCGCATGTTAACTCTTAGTGAGGTACAAGCACATCATATGCATATCCAAATCCACATTAGACGATGTCAGGGCCAGCTCTTGTTCAACCTCGTTACCAAATTTTTCCATGTCTCCTTACTATCCTTATGCACCTCCTAGCACTCTAGCCCCACCAGCACAAGCACCTCAACCTCCCATGCCCACACCTCCTCTGCCACAACAACAACCACCTCCACAAAATCAAGTGTATGCTTAGTAGAGTACTACCAATCCCCCCAACCCCAAGATAAGGAATAAAGGGAAGGGTAACTAAAATTAGAAATCTCAAGTTAACCAACAAAATCAAGGTCAACAACCTAATTCCCCTCATAGTGGCTTGCCTAATCGCGTAACCCAGTAATACTATGAACAACACAAGTAGAAAAAGTCTCTCAATACTAATAAGCCTTCTGTCTGTTGTCGATTTTTTGGCCATTATACAGATGAATGTCCCTTTTTACCTCATATGTGTCAAATATGTGAAGTTTAAGTAGCTACTTCTAGAGGACCTCAACCCACTGCTCCACCTCCTTCCCCTCTTGCTTCATCACAACTGACAGTGCTTACCAATCCTTTTCCAGATCAAGGATATGTGGTTACTCAATCCTCATTGAGTACTATAGCCCCTCAACCTTCAAAATCTAGCCAGAACAATTACCAGATTCTGATGATGAATTCTGAAGAATTCAACACCAAACAAGTCACCTTCTAGACTCGGTCGCATCAATATCAAAAACCTTCGGTGAATTCAACGACCTATTCATAACCCAAATTTTCCACTGAGCCTATTTCATCACCAAATGGCACCTTACATAACCCTCAAGCTAAGGTAGAGGTACCCCCCAAGATCCTTAATGAGTCCTGATATTGCTACAAAAATGTTGCAACTCTTGAGGCTATCAACTTAAATTATCAACCCAGGGTTCGTACAAACTTAAGAGAGGTCGACATTGTATGTGAAACAAACACCTTTCTCTTCCTAGTCTAAATCTCTTTGAAAAAGTATAGAATGAAACAACATCAAATGAGAAAATATCTAGGTAAGCTGCCAATCCTAAGTTGCAAAAGGTAAATAAAAATAAGCAAACTTATTCTACTTTGTTGGAAAGTAAATGGAAGAAAGGAAATATATTCTATTTGAAAAGATTTAAAGCATAATGAAAAATAAGAAAATCTAATCTATCTTGTTGGAAAGGAAATGGAATTAAAGGAGTCCTATATTACGCTTGCAACAAGGAAATCACACTTTCCATAAAACAAGTTGCAAAAAGGAAATCTACACTAATTGTAGAAATCAAAATTCAAGAAGCAAGCAATGTAAGACCTAAATGGTGACCTAACCAAGTCTCATATCAACTAAAGTGGCCTCAGATCGTTCATAGTCTATAAATCTACTTCTACCATGAATTTGGAGTGAATATGGGCAAGGAAAATCTCAAAAACAAACTGATATAACATTGTTACAAGACTCCTACACCTAGAGATAACTTGCTGAATGCCCAAGAAAATCAAATGAAAATGAGATGGGAATTTTTTTTTTATTAAGTAGGATTTACTAGGACTCAATTCCAAGTGGAATCACTCAAAAATACCCTTGCTAACATGTGCTAAAAAATAACAAAAAATTATTACTCTAAAACGATAAATTATAGAACTAGTGAGTTACTTAACCTACCAAATGCCTAACCTAATCAAGTGAAAATGATATGGGGTAACATTTTTTGTTAAATATAATTTTTTTATGAATCAATTCAAGTGGAATAAACTCAAAAGAGCCTCATCAAAATGTTCTAAAAAATAGCAGAAAATTACTATTGTTTTGATACAGGATTGCTTGGAATGATTGTCTATCTACTTTATTAACCAAAGAAAAGATATTAAAAGGTATATGAATCCATTTTATTCATTTTTATGGTCTTGTGATCATTATGAAGTGCCTAGTTTTGTTCAGGAGTGTTGTTGGGCAAATCGAAATGTAATTGGAGGCTTTTTTCATAGGGATACAAGATCGGGATAGAGTGCTACACGATTGTCCTATTTTGCTATAGGATCAGATTCGTGAGAAATATGTGGGCTTAGAATTTTTTCTGAAGGAAAGAGATGGTGGGATAAGGTATACGAAGAGTGTATGAATCCCTTTCCAACCCTAGTGCTCCTCAAGAGCCCATCTTGTATAAGGAGAGATGCACACAGTAGCCTCTAATAAATCTTAAAAGATATATTTGTAAATAGTATGCTTGAAGAGGTTGTTGGAGAAATAAGGGAAATGTTGGCGATGAAATGGAAAGGGTAAATGATGATGCTCAGCCTTGAAAACCAATACCATGATTGTTGGCTTATATGGGTCTTACCCAGGTTCGGAAGAGTTATTTAGCCAAACAAATCCCGCAACTACCGGCCCTTTCGTCAACAGCCTGTGGAGCATGGACTAAAGTCTCACCCGAGGTAGCAAGGGAGGGTGCTGGAACCAGGTTTCCACATCCTAGGGATGTCTTGGTGTGTTTTGGAGGTTTCACGTAGTGGTTTAAAGCTCCGTGCTGCTTGGTATTCACACAGATCCAGATTGATTATATCTTTCTTATTACTGTGCTATTCTATTGGAGAATGCAGTTACAACTTAACAGGATCTTTAAGCAAACATTTAACCAACACAACTGATTCACGCATTAAAATGAACCCAGATTTACATTCATTCATACAATAAGCAGATTAAATTAAACAGATATTATGAAAGTCAGATTTGTGACAACTCAGAAGGAACACTGAATTTCAGAAGAAACTTATCCTTATTTCCACTTATCCTCAATACATCCAGGTCCATCCTGCGCACTCAGCTATAGGGGTCCGTGCACACAGCTGCAGACTTTCTAGGCCTTTGCGCACATAGCTGCAGAGCCTCTATCTACTACCCCACCCCTTGACTTGGACTTACAGATGCTTTCAGACTATCTTCTTCTAAAACCCATTACATTTCATCTTTTTCCAAACAGAACTACCTTTCCCTCATAGAGCCGCACTCTATTTATACCCTTCCTTGGCATGCGATCCTTGCATGGGCCGACTTTATTTATATTTCTTTACATTATTTTTGGGTGGAAAACCCTTTGACTCAATCCTATTATACTTCCCACTCCGCATACTTCGGAGTTTTTACAATAATTTAATCCTACATTTTGGGCTTTCTACCCCGAAACCATTACACGGGACCTCCGCTACCCAACAGTTCCCCAACACAATCATCGTGACTCATCCCGAGTCACTCACCGGAGTGGCTAGACACTCTGACTTGGCTTCGCAGTTCGCCTTTCTTTGAGTGGCGCTTGTCGTCCTATTGCTCTTTCATTGCCTCCTACAACACTTCGTCTGGCTCCTGCTTCAGTGATTCTACCACGTCTCACAACCGATGATGTTCATTTTTCTCTGCTCGATTAACAAAAAACACCCCCTCATAGGATTTTAACGTGAGTGGGAGAGCCCCATACAGGACCTCCGTACCATTGCAACTACTTCTGACCTTCATATCTTCTCTTCGCACCGTCTACTCCAGGTTGTGTTGCAATTTTGCAAGACCTTGGTTGTTGTCCACAAGATCCCAATCTTCGAGGGACATTCGAGACAACTTATTAACTTCATATCTACCCGTGGTCATCGTCTATCCATCCTTTTATTGTTCTGTCACAGTGCGCTGGCCTGTCCCTGGGTGTGGTGATGACATTCTGACCAATTCTGCTTCATGTACCCTCTTTTCTGGTACATCCCCTACCAGTGATGTGGTAGCCTGTGGGACGGCCATAGTGGTCAACACCATACTCCTTAGAGAGTCGTGCTTCTCCATCATCCAAATCACTATCATCAGGCACATGCCTTGTGCAGAGCTAACGAAAAACTTCATATGTGTTTCCAAAGTGTAAGCTGCCCTCGATGATTTATAAACCATGCGAATTTCAAATTCACTGCTTACCGCCTATTCCAATGCATGTAAACTACTCATGTAAATTCTGTGGCAACTCATTTCACATCTGTCTCGTACTGTTTCTCTCAATTGCCTGCCACCTGCTGCCTTTTTCCATAATGCAGATACCTTGTCATGAATAATGATATCAACGGTCATCATTCCTTGTATCAGTGCATCCACATGATCCTTTTCATGCAACCTTGATCCTTGTGTTTGGTCAAATGTACGTGCACCGTAGTACTTTCAAATCTATCCCCCAGGCTGCTTTATCGTCCCACGCTCTCTTCCAACTGGGTGGAGTGGTGAGACTATCCTTTCTTCGGCTAGTCAGGCAATTGGCTCAGCCGTGTAGAGCTTTAGGCGACTGCCATTCACTCTGCCTGGGAAGGGGTCTCCATTGAGTTTAGCCAGCTGAACCGCGCCCCGATCGGTAACTTCTTTGATGACATAGGGTCCCAACCAATGCATGTGGAGTTTACCTGGGAATTTTTCTAACTTACTGTCATAAAGCAATACTAGATCATTTTCCTTGAAGGTGCACACCTTGATATGGCGATCATTCCACGCTTTCTCGCGGTGTTTCTATACCTGCTGAAGGAATCTAGCTAGAAAGCATTCCTCCTCCAATTCTTATATCTATTCGAGCCTTTCTTCTAATGCCCCATGGTCTACCATACCTATGATTACCGCGATCCATAGACTAGGCACAATATATTTCATAGGCATAACGACCTCCTTGCCATAGACTAAGCAAAACGGTGTCTAGCCTGTTATTTTCTTGCACGTAGTTCGGTATGCCCATAGCACAACAAGGATGCGCAAGTCCCAATCATTTCATCACTCATTACAAACCTTAGTCAATGCGGTCTCAAAAATTTTGTTGAAGGCCTCGACGGTCCCATTTTCTTGCAGATGGTAGGGCATACTCTGTTGGTGATATATCTGAAATTCCTCAGTGAGTGCGCTGATCGTTTCATTCAAGAAATGTGTTCCCCTATCGCTCATGAGAATTTTGGGGTAGCCAAACCTGGTCAGTACGTTCTCGAACAAGAATTTTGTTGCTGTCACAGCTGTGCAATCCTTAACTGGCTGTGCCTCTGCCCATCAGGTCAAATATTCGGTCGCAGTGATGATATAACGCGCGCCCATCTTTCCTCATAGTTCAATACGCCCAATGAAGTCAATCACCAATTTCTCAAATGGTTGTAGTGTCATCTGTGGTTGAAGGGGCATTTCATCCCTCTGCGATGGTTTTCCCATCCGTTGGCATACATTGCAGGCCCGATAGTATGCTTTCGAATATTGATGTAGAGTGGGCCACCATAATCCAGCATGAAGAATCTTCTGGGCTGTGGCGCAGCCCGCATAATGTCCGCTAGCAACCCCTCCATGTGCTTCGGCCAGGATCTGTCCGCACTCAAATTCTGGTACATATCTACGCAATATTTCATCGTTGCCCATCTTGTAGAGGTGGCCTACAATTACAGTAAAATCTGTTACGCGTATCACTAATTCCATCTTTTACTAGACAGAATACCCCTGTGGCACAGTGCCCGTGGTTAAAAAGTGGATAATATCTTTGAAGTGGTCATCTGCAATGTGCACGACATATAACTGGGCATCCGGGAGTCCCTCATCTAAGTTTGTTGGCTCCTTGCCAGTCTCAATTAAGGATAGGTGATCTGGACCTGCATTCAGATGTCCCAGATTTACAACATCCTCAAAGTCATATTCTTGAAACAACAACAACCATTGACAGATACGCCCCCCCAACACAAGCTTGTTCACTAGGTACTTGAGTGTAGAGTGATCAGTATACATCTTAAAATATCCTCTGAGCAGATAGTGACAAAAATTTTGGAGCGCATATAACATCGCCAATCCTTCCTGCTCTGTAGTAGAGTAATTCTTTTCTGCTTTGGACAACCTGCAGCTTGTGAATGCAATTGGGTGATCGATGCCCTCTGCTCCTTCTTGAGTGAGTACTATACCCAACGCAATACATGACACGTCGACATGTATATGAAATTTAATGTCCTACTTTGGAAAGACCAAGATAGGGGCATGTTAGAGCCTAGATTGACCTTAGGCTGAAGAGAGGCAATCTTAGGATAACCACAAACCATGCTTAACCTGGTAGCTAGCCCTACTAGGTCAGGAGAGGGCTCTCTCCTTGTCAATCTCGGTTAAAAAGGCTGCAGTTACAACCTGAGATGGCTGAAATGAAATTAGATTTTAGGCTGGGTATAGTAGCTCTAGGGTTTTCTGGTTGATTTTGATGTTTGGTTGCTGGATCAAATGGAGCAGGCAGGTTGGGTCTGGGAAATCAAATCAGGGATACAGACATGTTCTTTGGGGCAAGGTAGACAAAGGTTTATGTACTAGAAATGGATTGAGATGGAAGTTTAAGACAGCTGAGGAGTTGAGGAGGGCATAAAGAAACTATGAGTCCTCTTCAAACAGTTGAAAACATTGAAAACCAAATGCATTCCGAAGACAAAGCACAACAGTGTATTTTGTCTATTCACCTTGATTCATTTAGTTTTAGAAAAGAAAGATATATTTGGATACATATAAAACATAAGAAAAAATCATTACAAAGAAGAAACAATACATAAACTCACTGTCACAAGAATCCCACAAAAATAGCTGTGAAACCTAGTTGTATTCCTTGCCAAGCTGCAGATACAAATGTTCAATGAGTGCTACCACTTCCACAAGAGTCCAACCTTTACAAATGACTAAAAGAGTACATCGTATAGGCAATAAAACTACTCAAGCTAGCTATTAGGGGTGGAAACCATGAAAAGAGGGGTGGTTTCAACCATATCTAAACTAGGAACACAAAAGTAGGTAGTGGAACAACTTGCCTCTAAAACTTAGGAAACCAATTCATTCAGCATAAAAACCACTCTTAACTTGATGTGTCTACCCTATCAAGTGTTTTTCATCCATAATTACATCAAGTTACATCATTTACCATGCCACATTTACCAAGAGAATAAGAAAATGTCAGCTGTAGAGAAAACTAGGAAAAATTTGGCTTTTCTAGCAAAACTGGAAAAATTCATTTAATGCGCAGCACCACTAATTTAATGTGCAATGCCACTTTAGGTGCAGTTTTGGAGGCCTTCCTGGGGTCCAAATCAGGCCCAAGATAGTTTATTGGAAAGCACTGCCCGTCTAGTTTCTGGAACAATTTGAATTTCCTGATTGGGAAGTTATTTTCCCCTCCAAAAGTTGATTCTCCCAAGACTGCTGCCTGTGGGTTAAAAAGGTGGTAGAGAGGGCATTTGTTGGGTGTTTTTTGCCCTTTTGGTGACCAAGGCCTTGTCCAAATCTTCTCAATATTTGTGTTTATTTATTTTTCCATGTTGATTCCAAATATGTAGGCCATTTTGTAAATAGACATCCCCATCAAAAGCACAACGCCAGTGGCACTGCGCACCTATTAGAAAAACCTGTTTTTCAAATTTCAAAATTCAAAAATGGCAAAATTTGCTCAAAATTTCCTGAAATTTTGCATGAGGAATCCTTGTTAGGTGCTTTGTTGGCCCAATGATGCTTCAACAAGATCTTGAGTTTGTCTTTCTCTTTCTTGTTCCTCAAAACTCTTCTTAGCTTAGCATTTAGCCTCTTTGTCCTTATATTACAAATCTTGTTCCAGGTCAGGTAGTGGTAGGCCATGTGGCGAAGCATATTTTTCTCTTTGTTTTCCTTCTCAAGGAACCTCTCTAAGTGCATATTCACCTTCTCCAACAAATACTCCTGGTCATTCTCTATTTCTTATTCAATGGAGGTCATCTCGCCCTTTGCCTTCTTTGCTCTTTGTCAGTTTTTTTCTATCATTTGTAACTCCATGAGGTCTTGCTTGTCGGTAAGTTTCTTGTTTTGCTACTCAATATAGTTAATGATCCATTTGGCCCTCTCTAGATTTGTGGACAAGTATTGTATATCAGCTTCTTTCTCCTTGATGATCATGTCTTTGATCCTTGAGTCTTGAACACTCATATCCATGACATCCTCCACAATCAAAATATAATCCCCTCATCATGCATCTTCTATTTCCCTTTGTCTTTGCTCTTTGACTGCTAGCCAACCTATATAGCTGGAGAAGAAGACAAACCCCCTTCCACCCCCAGTGGAGATAGCATTTGCCTGTGATCTAGTGAAGAAGGCAAGACCCCTTCCACCCCTAGTGGAGATATTACTTGCCTGGTAGCAGCAAAAAGACTCCTTGTGCCTCTCTCACAAGTGACAAATACTGGCACACCTGTAGTCTCAGTCTCATGGACACCTAGCTGTCCCGATGGTCCTCCTTCCTCCTAAGGCACTGATGAAAACACCTGAGGGCCTTTAAACATCTCATGGGCAATAAAGGTCTCCCATGGTATATTCAGCAAGTTTAATTGGTACAAGACAACAATATTAATCAATGAGAAGTGGTAAATACTACTAAGTTGCTGAGGAAAAGGTTTTCTTTGAAAATAGTGGGCCATCTTCTCAATTTCATTTATATAAAGTAAGGGAGGTTAATCATCCTTACCTTAGTAAAGTGCATCAACATCCTGATATGATATGCATACAAGTGGGAAAATCTTCCCTCACAGGTGAAATATTTGATAATGATCTTCATAAGAGGGGCAAACTTGTCCTCCAAGTACTTGAAAGGGAACACCCTGATGATTTTGCTATGATATCCAGCCTTAATGTAAGGCTCATAATGTTCTCTGTCCACATACTGCCCTTTATTCCATTGCTCACCTACATTAGGAATGCCTGTTACTTCTAAAATAGTGGTAGGTGACAAGGTGAAGGAGACACTAGCAAGGTTCACTTGGCCATTATGTAGATGGGTGACAAACAACCTGGCAAGCTCATGATAAAACTTTACCCTCTCCACCATTTCACGAATCTCATAGCAAGACTGATGTCTAAAACTAGATATAGCAAGAGGACAAGCAAGCAACTCGGTGAGACTGATAGGTTCCTCCCGAATGATCTTCCCCCTTTGTGTGGCTTTCTTGGCACATGTGCTTCTCTGGAAGTGCCACTGAAAGCTTCCTCATCCCTCTCATAGTCTGTGTCTCCCTCCATGGATTTTTGATAATGTGATAGTTGATGTAAGATGAAGGATTGTAGTGATAACAAGATGAGTATGAAGAGATTTGTTTTATAAGGTAAGTGAGGTGTAAGATGAGGGTGTGAATACTTGAGGGAGTTAGGGTATAGAGTTTGATAAGGGAATGGGGAATAGTGGGATTGGGAATTAGGGTAAGTGAATAGTGTATTAGGGCTAGGGTTTGATAAGGAGAGTGAGGTTTTGGGGAGTGAACTTTGATGACTGAGGGATAGAGAATGGTACTTGGAAAACTTGGTATGAATAAAGTAAAAGAGAACAACAAATGACCTTTGATAGCTTGTGAGAGGTAGTTTAGTAATTAGTTAGGGTTTGTGTTTAACAATTAGTTAGGGTTTGTTCCAAAGGAAGCCAAACACACTCGAGCAACCAAGCACAACTCTTTTTAGCGAGGAATGATATACTTACTTGAAACAGGGAACAAATGGTTTTTTAGGAAGTTTGCATGCAATTTGAGGTAATTATGGCTTCCCCAATAGGTGCGCAGTTCTTTCTAATAGGTGCGTAGCACCATTTTAATGTGCAACACCCATGTAAATTAACATAGCAGGAGCTCAATCGGTGTGCAGTGCACTTTTAATGCGCAGCGCCAGGGAAATAATGTGTAGCACCCGTGAACTTCAGCAGAATTTCCTTGTTTTCTTCCCTTGGCTCAAAATCGCATTTTTCAGTTCTCCTTAGCTCTCCAATTCAACAAGGAATCAATAAAACATATGAATTGGCCTTTTATACTTTTCCTCTTTTGATTTTTCATAAACCAAAACCCACTTTTCTATTGTTTTGATAGCTTTTTCAAAATACTCTGTTTTGCTAATATCTGACTTTTTGCCTTTTTGTAGGTGGACTAATACTAATCACATTGACTTTTTGCAGTGGAAAGAGCTAGCATTGTTGCCAGGTCACCAGGAACATACTTATTACATATAGGAACAATAAAATTACATAAAATTACATCAAATGAACTCATTAAATACAAATGCTCTGTTTCACCTCAAAACAAAGTTTTGAGGTGAAAGAGCTTTATTCACCATATTAGAAGTAAAATCATGACTATATGAAGCTTTTTATCCTCCTCATGTGTCTGATGACCCTTTTATTCAATTCTAAAGACCTAATGAAACTAAACCCTAGGACTGGTTTTTATAAATGAAATGAACTGGAATGACTGAAAAGATGTTTGAACAAGTCAACAGGTATATGACATGAGGGAAACTGAAATGAAACCTCTACCATCAAATGATCCATGACCTAATGGAATGTAGCTAATTGAATGAGACACTTACATGAATGCAAAAGAGTAATTTTGATCACCAATGGCAGTGTGAAGACACTAACACTAACATTGGCTACAATGGGGATGGTAGCTCCTTGGAGGTGCCAAGAACCACAGATATTTGGGAGACCAGATCAGTGCCTCATCCATTAGGCAATATGGAGTCAATAAAATCAAGCTGAAATTACACGATTGAATACTAATGACTCAAAGACACAAACTGAATTGAAACTGACTCAATACTAAAACACAACTGACAAACTGGAAAATATGCTCAAAATGGAGCTTATTTAATAAAACCTACTCTAACTTTCCATTCATCACCTGATCAAGTGAAATGAAATAACCAATGCAACCAAGTAAGTATTCCGGCTGTTGTTTGCATTCTCCACAAGTTCTTGCTTATGAACAATAAGAGAACTATTGAAAGGCAACTCCCATGAAAACTTGTAAACAGATACAAATTTTCCCAAATTGAATAATATGGATTCTCTATCCTCCTCCAAAAAGACTACATAAGGATCTTGAAATTCATGGGCACTGGGACTTGGCTTATCCAATGGATTACTTTTCTTCTCCTTGTACCATGAATGCAAACACTCATCTAAGCTTTGTGACGAGACTCCTGCTAAAAATGACAAAGAAACCGGTTGCCGGATCCAGTTTGTATCAACACCTTTTTCAAGCGCATAGTTAGCTAATGGAGAAGGACTTTGACTACAGACATCATCCAACACATCAGCTACTGGATCGTGAAAAACTTGAAAAAACTGCTGCAACCCATTTTCTTTTGGTTCCAATGAGATTTCATGATTTTCCATGGGCTGCTCATTTGAAGATATACTATGCAAATTTCCCTTCAAAAACTGAAATGATTCAAAACAGAATGGTACCGAATCATCTTACATCATTTGATCACATGTTCCAGCTTCCAAGTCTTCATCTACAACCTGAAATTCAATGGCATTCGGTGGCTGCAAATCTCGATATGAGAAGTCTTGAACAAGGATTTCATTGCCCTCAAGATGGTCAAGATCGAAACTTATCGATGGTTGATTTTTGATTGCATGAAAGTTTTCTCTAATGAACTGAGACACAAAAAAACAAAAAGGCAAATATCCTTCGCTTACTTCAAAATTTGCTGCACTTTCCTCCTCACTTCCATAGCTGATATGCATCGTTTGATCAATGTATTCGAGCTGCTAAAAGTGACCTTCCTCCTTCCACAAACCAGCTGCTAATATGTCTGCAAGACTAGCTTCTGCTTGGAGAACATAATCATCATCATATTGATCAAACCTAGGGAAATCATCAATATAAAACACATCATCAAGCATACATGTCATATCAACAGATCTCTCTTCTCCAAGATGATCTATAAAACAATCACTACCAGATCTATGAAAACTGGGATAAGAAAGAAAATGTTTTGGATCAACCACTTATTCTTATTCAATCAACGAGCCATGATCTTGAACATCATACTCATTCCTTGTGGTGATCTTTAGCATCATCTCTTCCACTGCACTTACCAAAATGTCTAGCTTTACCTCTAAAGATGTCGATTTGTCTGGATCTATGTTCTTCATCTCTTCTTCCTTCAAGTTTTCCCTTCCGATCAGCAAATTATCCTCTACATCTACTGCATTTTTCTAAATCTCTTCGAGTGTTACAAGGTTCCTTTCTCTCAGTTGAAACTCCATTTCCGGATCAAAGGCATTCGGGTAGTGCAAGAGAGCAGATCCAATAGGAGGTCTTATATTAACAGGCATCGAAAAAAACTTGGTTAAATCTGGCAGAAAACTGATGTACTGTCTCCCTTAGCTGTCTTTTCAGCTGGTTATACTATTCTAGAATCAAGAAAGGGTTTTTTTTTATCACCCACTTGTCGAGGAACACTTTGACGAACTGCTGGAAATCTGGGATGCTCGCATCAGACAGGGTTTTGAACCAACTCTTGACTTTGCCTTGCAAATAAAGAGCAAAAATCCTAATACTGACATCCTCTTCATCAACTTCAAAAAGGTCAAGAAAAGACTCAAAATTTAGTACATGTCTCTCAGAGTGATGTCGTCACATTCGCCATCAAATCTTGGTAGATATAGGTCATGATTTTTAGGGAAAGCATGGGATATAAGAGCTAAAATCAAAGGTTTGTATAGATCTGGAATTTTACAAGGTGTAGGAATATGTATAGTAGGTGTAGAATCAATCTTGGTATCTTGAGGCTCATCAGTTTGAAGATGGTCATCATAAGATTCAGAAGAAGGGTCTTGATCAAGATCAAAGGCATACGAACATTTTGTATTCACAATCTTCAAAGGGATGGAATCAAATCTAGGTCTAGGATCTTCTCTCAGATACAGTATACATTGTAAAGCCTTCTTGACATTCCTGGGAAAATAGAAGAAATAATTTATCACAAAGAACATAATGTCTTGGATGAAATTCCAACTTGAATACCTAATCTCTCCATATTTTCCTTTCATGTTTCTGCTGGTTAGGTTCATCCTCTAGTGGAGTCCTTAGATCTAATCTCGAAACTGATTTAGAGTCTCCAGGTGAATGATTTCAGCCTTCTGATGTCTAATCATTCTCCACCATCAACAATCAGATCTGAACTTGATACAATTTGCTGAGGAACATAATGCTATGTTCCCCAGTATGGTTGCCACTATGTTAGAGCCTAGATTGACCTCACATTGAAGAGAGGCAATCTTAGGATAACCACAAACCACGCTTAACATGGTAGCTAGCCCTACCAGGTCGGGAGAGGGCTCTCTCCTTGTCAATCTCGGTTAAAATGACTACAATTATAACTTGAGATGACTGAAACGAAATTACATTTTAGGCTAGGTATAGTAACTCTAGGGTTTTTTGGTTGATTTTGATGTTTGGTTGCTGGATCAAATGGAGCAGGTAGGTTGGGTCCGAGAAATCAAATCAGGGATATAGAAATTTTCTGTGGGGCGAGGCAGACAAAGGTTTATGTACTAGAAATGGATTGATATGGAAGTTTAAGACAACTGAGGAGTTGAGGAGGGCATAAAGAAACTATGAGTCCTCTTCAAACAGTTGAAAACATTGAAAACCAAATGCATTCCCAAGACAAAGCACAACAGTGTATTTTGCCTATTCACCTTGATTCATTTAGTTTTAGAAGAGAAAGATAGATTTGGATACATATAAAACATAATAAAAACTCATTACAAAGAAGAAACAATACATAAACTCACTGTCACAAGAATCCCACAAAAATAGCTGTGAAACCTGGTTTTATTCCTTGCCAAGTTGCAGATACAAATGTTCAATGAGTGCTACCACTTCCACAAGAGTCCAACCTTTAAAAATGACTAAAAGAGTACATCATATAGGCAAGAAAGCTACTCAAGATAGTTATCAGGGGTCGAAACCATGAGAAGAGGGGTGGTTTCAACCATATCTAAAATAAGAACACAAAAGTAGGCAGTGGAATAACTTGCCTCTAAAACTTAGGAAACCAATTTATTCAACATCAAAACCACTTTTAACTTGATGTATCTACCCTATTAAGTGTTTTTCATCCATAATTACATCAAGTTACATCATTTACCATGCCACATTTACCAAGAGAATAAGAAAAAGTCAACTGTAGAGAAAACTAGGAAAAATTTGGCTTTTCTAGCAAAACTGGCAAAATTCATTTAATGCGCAACGCCACTTTAGGGGCAGTTTTGGAGGCCTTCCCATTGTCCAAATCATGCCCACGATAGCTTGTTTGAAATCCGTGTCTGTCTAGTTTCTGGAACAATTAGAATTTCCTGATTTGGAGGTCATTTTCCCATCCAAAAGTTGATTCTCCCAAGACTGCTTCCTGTGGGTTAAAAAAGTGGTAGAGAGGGCATTTTTCGAGTGTTTTTTGCCCTTTTCGTGACCAAGGCCTTGTCCAAATCTTCTCAAATATACTGGGTTTATTTATTTTTCCATGCCGATTCCAAATATGCAATCCATTTTGCAAATAGAGGTCCCCATCAAAAGCGCAGCGCGAGTGGTGCTGCGCACCTATTAGAAAAACCTGTTTTTCAAATTTAAAAATGACAAAAATTGCTCAAAATTTACTGAAGTTTGGCATGAGGAATCCTTGTTAGGTGCTTTGTTGGGCCAATGATGCTTCAGCCAAGATCTCAAGTTTGTCTGGCTCTTTCTTGTCCCTCAAAACTCTTCTTAGCTTAGCTTTTAGCCTCTTTGTCCTTGCATTACAAATCTTGTTCTGGGTCAGGTAGTGGTAGGCCATGTGGTGAAGCATCTTTTTCTCTTTATTTGCCTTCTCAAGAAACGTCTCCAAGTGCATATTCACCTTCTCCAACAAATACTCCCAGTCATTCTCTATTTCTTGTCCAGTGGAGGTCATCTCGCCCTTTTCCTTCTTTACTCTTTGACAGTTTTCTTTGATCATTTGTAACTCCATGAGGTCTTTATTTTCGGTAAGCTTCTTGTTTTCCTACTCAAGATAGTTAATGATCCATTTGGCCCTGTTTATATTTATGGACAATTTTTGAATCTCAGCTTCTTTCTCTTTGATGATCATGTCTTTGATCCTTAAGTCTTGAACACTCAAGTCCATGACATCCTCCTCAATCAAAATAAAATCCCTGTCCTGCCCTTTAGTAGGGCCCTCCTCATGCATCTTCTATTTCCCTTTGTCTTTTCTCTTTGACTGCTAGCCAACCTGTATAGCTGGAGAGGAAGGCAAAGCCCCATCGACCCCTGGTGGAGAGATCATTTGCCTGTGATCTGGTGAGGAAGACGAGACCCCTTCCACCCTTGGTGGAGATAGTACTCGCCTGGCAGCAGCAAAAAGGCTCCTTGTGCCTCTCTCATAAGTGACAAATACTTGACACCTGTAGTCTCCGTCTCATGGACACGTGGCTATCCTGATGGTCCTGATGGTCCTCCTTCCTCCTAAGGCACTGATGAAAACACCTGAGGGCCTTTGAACATCTCATGGGCAATAAATGTCTCCCATGGTATGTTCTGCAAATTTGACTGGTGCAAGACAACAATATTAATCAATGTGAAGTGGTAAATGCTATTAAGTTGTTGAGGAAAAGGTTTCTTTGAACATAGTGGGTCCTCTTCTCAATGTTATTGTATATAAAGTAAGGGAGGTTCATCATCCTTACCTTAGTAAAGTGCGTCAACAGCCTGATATGATATGCATACAAGCGGGAAAATCTTCCCTCATAGGTGAAATATTTTGATAATGATCTTCATAAGAGGGGCAAACTTGTCCTCCAAGTACTTGAAAGGGAACACCTTGATGATTCTGCTGTGATATCCAACCTTAATGTAAGGCTCATAATGTTCTTTGTCCACATACTGCCCTTTATTCCATTGCTCACCTACATTAGGAATGCCTGTTGCTTCTGAAATAGTGGTAGGTGACATGGTGAAGGAGACACCAGCAAGGTTCACTTGGCTATTATGTAGATGGGTGACAAGCAACCTGACAAGCTCATGATGAAACTTTACCCTCTCCACCATTTCACAAAACTCATAGCAAGACTGATGTCTAAAACTAGTTATAGCAAGAGGACAAGCAAGCAACTCTGTGATACTGATAGGTTCCTCTCAGATGATCTCTCCCCCTTTGTGTGGCTTTCTTGGCACATGTGCTTCTCTGGAAGTGTCACTGAATGTTTCCTCCTCCCTCTCATAGTCTGTGTCTCCCTCCATGGATTTTTCATAATGTGATAGGTGATGTAAGATGAAGGATTGTAGTGATAACAAGATGAGTATGAAGCGATTTGTTTTATGAGGTAAGTGAGGTGTAAGATGAGGGTGTGAATGCTTGAGGGAGTTAGGGTATAGAGTTTGATAAGGGAATGGGGAATAGAGGGATTGGGAATTAGGGTAAGTGAATAGTGTATTAGGGCTAGGGTTTGATAAGGAGAGTGGGGTTTTGGGGAGTGAACTTTGATGACTGAGGGATAGGGAATGGGACTTGGAAAAATCAGTATGAATGAAGTAAAAAAGAACAAGAAATGACCTTTGATAGCTTGTGAGAGGTAGTTTAGCAATTAGTTAAGGTTTGTGTTTAACAATTAGTTAGGGTTTATTCAAAAGGAAGCCAAACACACTTGAGCAACGAAGCACAACTCTTTTTAGCAAGGAGGAATGATATACTTACTTGAGACAGGCAACAAATGGTTTTTTAGGAAGTTTGGAGGTGATTTGAGGTGATTCTGGCTTCCCCAACAGGTGCGCATCACTTGCTAACAGGTGCGCAACGCCATTTTAATGTGCAGTGCCCATGTAAATTAACACGACAGGAGCTGAATAGGTCCAAAACGCACTTTTAATGCGCAGCGCTGGGGAAATAATGTGTAGAACCTATGACTTCAGCAGAATTTCCCTATTTTCTTCCCTCAAATGAACTCATCAAATACAAATGCTCTGTTTCACCTCAAAACTGAAAGAGATTTATTCAGCATATCAGAAGTAAAATAATGACTATATGATCCTTTTTATCCTCCTCATGTGTCTATTGACCCTTTTATTCAATTCTAAATGACCATGATGAAAAACCCTAAGACCTAATGAAACTAAACCCTGGGACTGGTTTTTATAAATGAAATGAACTGGAATGACTATGAACGACTAAAAAGATGTTTGAACAGGTCGACAGGTATATGACATGAGGGAAAATGAAATGAAAACTCTACCATCAGATGATCCATGACCTAATGGAATGTGGCTGATCGAATGAGACACCTAACATGAATGCAAAAGATTAATTTTGATCACCGATGGCAGTGTGAAGACACTGACACTAAGAGGGCAGATGCCATCTTTTCCTTAAGCATTTCTAGACTTTTGTTACATTCCTCATTCCAGCAATATGTAGCATCCTTCTTCAGTAACTGTTCCATTGGAGCCGTGATCTGGGCGTAGTTTTTTATAAACTTCCAATAGTATCCTGCATGTCCTAATGTAGCGCGTAGCTGCTTTTCACTTCGCGGTGCTTGCAGATTTAGTATGACAACGATCTTTGCTGGATCCACCATCAATCCTTGCTTACAAACCACATGGCCCAGCAAGTTCCTGAAAGGGACGAGGAAAGTACACTTTTTCAGGTTGAGCACAATCTGGTGCCAGCGGAAGGTATCCAGCATCAATCGTAAGCTTGCGACATGTTTCTTAACCAAGCCACATATGGTCCAGTCATCCAGGTAGACTTCTAAGAACTTGTGGATAAATTCCTTGAACGTGGCTACCACAATATGGGAAAATATCACCGGTGCATTCTTCAACCCAAAGGGCATTATTGTATACTGAAAACAACCCAATTTGGTAGCAAACGTTGTCTTGCTCCAATCCTCTGGTTCAATCTTGATCTGAGGGTACCTAAAGAATCCGTCTGTGAAGGAGTATGCTTCCTGCCCACCCACATTTTCTAGTACGTCATCTATAAAGGGTGTTGGAAATGGATAGTTAACACAAGCATCACTAAGCTTTCGTAGATTTACGCAGATGTGGATCTCACCCTTCTGTTTCTTCTCTTGTACGACCATAGGGCTTACCCAATTGGACTCCTCGACTGGTTCAATAATGCCTGCTAATAGCATCTTGTCCAATTCTTCGCGGACCTTTGCTTTGTATTTTGGATTCAATCTGTATCGTCACTGTTTCACTGGCTTTGCATCTAGCTTCAAATTTATCTTCATCATTCCTAAGTCTCCTAGACTCCCTTTCATCTCCATAATTTTTGTAGGGAATAAATCTCGGTATTCTCGGAGCAACTCGACGACCTTTTCCACCATGGCGTCGTCCCAACAGTCCCCAAGCATAGCATACTTCAGCTCTTCCTCAGTTCCAATATTCACTTGCTTTGTTTTCAATGGAGCCGTGATGTCTAGATCTTCTATCTTGGGGCCACGCACTTCACGACTCCCTTCGGGTTTTGGTATGTTGATGTTACACGAGTCATCCTCATCACCTTCTACTTGTACATTGTAACATGCTAAGGCCTGGCTCAACTGTTGCGACCAGTCTGACAGCACGACTTCTTCTGGTTCTGGCGGTGTTCTGAATATGGTAGCTTTTATCAGCTATAATGTGTCATCCATGGTATCCATCCATTGGTCTTCAAAAAGAAATGTTGATAGAAACCCTTTGCATAGGATCTCTAGTGCCATGTCGGATCTCTGTTTCTGTATACAAGTTCCGTGGAATGACATCCAAGGTATGATAAAATAAGTGTACCCATTCTGGTTGAGGCTCCGCACCATAAGCTTTGGTCCATTTGGTTAGGTGCAGGCGCGAATCATCTCAGCCATCGTATTTCTCTGTTATTCATAGCTCTGGGTTCCCAAATCTTATCTGCATCATGCACCTACAACTTCGCCAATTTTCGAAGGTCCCTTCATGGGTGTCCCACCATCGTGCCGGTGTCGTACGCAATGTCCATTTTAGCACATCAAACTGTTGGTACTCTGGTACCGCGATTTTGAATTTAATCAGAAATTCATCCACTACTGTTAGCCCACCATATATCGACAACTCGTGGTTTTGAGATTTAACGCAATACATCGATTTCATCATCATATTGCAGTGTAACATGGTTACCTCGTTCACCCTGTTTCACCATCACTCGTCCTCTTCCTCTGAATTGCTGGTGCATGAGCCAACGTAGCCTCACGAGAGTCTTCGCTCCTCCTTCTGCCTATTTGCAGCAATTTTTTAGATACAATCCAATGCATCATCCTTTTCTTCATTGCACACAGGTTCTATGTAGTGCGATCCGTCTGTTGGATCTAGCGGAATGACTACATGTAGTGACTTCTTCTCAAATATCATCTTCCTCTATTTAAGGTCAATAACCCCATTCATGTCAGTGGCCTAGTCTATCCCTAGCAATGCAGGGTACAAGCTACTCTCGTCCATGATTTCAATAACTTCGAAATCCATCCAGGTACTTGCACCATCAATATCTACTGTAATTCCTTGCAGTCTTCCCATGGGCAACATCTTCTGTTGATTCGCCATCCGAAATTGGATAGGAGACCATTGTAGTGTAGGCCTACCCATGCATTCCCAAGTCTATTTAGGCAATACGTTTGCATTCGAACCTAGGTCCAGAATGACGTGATCCATCTTGTAGTCACCAATCTGCGATGTTAACCACATCTCCCCACCCGTCCGCGATGCATGTCTTCCTAACTTCCGGATTGCGCGAGGTTCACCCATCCTCTGCATCTATTAATCACTTCCTGTAACCCTTTAACTGCCCTGTTGTTGTGAAGCAATTTCATACATGTCTTTAAAAAGATAGTCAACATCGACGGATCCCTAGCTAGCTCAGGTCGATCCCTACTACCTCAGGTAGAGATGCCCGTGAAGCTTTCCATAGCTTCCATATTGTTCTCCCTATTTACCGCTCATGTGGCTGCGCTGCTCCGCACTACCATGTTTACTGTGGGTTCGTTGTTGCATGGTTCAGATTTCATCATCTACACATTTTGCGTTGTTATAGGAGGCGTTGCCTTCTTGTCGCGAATCTGTGCTATTAGCATGGGGCAGTCTAGCAACTCATGATTGAATTGCTCATAATAAGGACATGATATTTGGGTTCGATTGGAACAATCATGCGCATAATGTCCTGATCCTCCACAATTGTAACATATTGGCTGCCCGCGACCCCTTCCTAAACCCATTCTGCCCCATCCTCGACCCCATCCCGGGAACCCACCGCGTGGCATTGCCACAGCTGGATCCTGACCTTGAACCTCAATCTGCATTCTATAGGCAGGTGCCTGGTCCATCAACATTCAATAGCTACGACAATCTCTTTCTTCGTGACCCACCGATCTAAAAAAGTTTCAAAGGAGCTGTTGGGGGGTCTAGTTGTATTTTGGCAATAGATGATAGTTATCAGTGTTGTGCTTTCCTCCTACCTGATAGATTGCACACCAGAGCGGGATGATCCTGCTCAGCCCTGTCTGTGCCTCTAATCGCAATGTTGTCGGTCCCCCCGTAACCACAAAATTCACCGAGACCAGACAATGATCTTTATCATGTCCCTGGCTCCTGCACTTTATACACCATACTTCCTCCCGGACTTCCGAACATGGTGTCTGTTCTTGTTTTAACTTCTGTATTTCCAAACACAAATTTTGGACCTGCGCTTGGATTTGTTGAACTCCCAACCCTGGGTCTTGTACCGGGGTTTCGTGCAGCCGCATTGCTGCCTCCAGTGCTTCCACTTGGGTTGAGATTTTTTGTTGTGACAAAGCCGACTTCAAATATGGTGTTAATGATGTGACAAACCAAGCGCGGTGCTCTGCATCCATCAGGGTCATGTTGGCCTCACGAATGGTGCTTTTCAACCTTTGATCCAAGTCCCATGGGGTCTCACCAAGCATCATCGTGATCTCTTTGAATCCTACAACCAACTGCACTTCTGACTTTGGCCGGCTAAACTCCTTTGTTAATTCAGTATGGATGTCTGCTATCCCCGCCATTGGGTTGATGCTTGAATACTTCATGTACCATGTTAGCACTCAATCCTGTAGTGCGCTGACTAAGATGGCTTTCTTGATATTATCATCCATGACTTGCTGCGCGTTCCATACTAATGTTAGCACAAACCAAAATTGTTCCGGGTCTTCGCCTCCTACTCCTTTGAACACTGGTAACTGGATCATGTTCACCATAGTTATCCTTTCTCTACTACCGTCCCTGATCGTTTTGATTTTTCAATGTTCTTTTCTATAGAGTCCCCGCGTTTCACACCAGACACCCCTTTTGCAGATCTCGGTCCCAGAAATGGAACCATTTGTTGGCTTATATGGGCATGACCCAGGTTCAGAAGAGTTATTTAGCCAAACAAATCCCGCAGCTGTCGGCCCTTTCAGCAACATCTTGCGGAACGCGGACTGAAGTCTCACCCGAGGTAGCAGGGGAGGGCGTTGGAGCCACATCTCCACACCCTAGGGATGTCTTGGTGTGGTCTGGAGGTTTCACACACTGGTTTAAAGCTCCGTGCTGCTTGGTATTTGCAAAGATCCAGATTGATTATATCTTTCTTATTAGTGCACTATTCTATTGGAGAATGTAGTTACAACTTAACAGGATATTTAAGCAAACATTTAACCAGCACAACTAATTCCTGCATTAAAATGAACCAATATTTACATTCATTCATACAATAAGCATATTAAATTAAACATCTATTATGAAAGTCAGATTTGTGACAGCCCAGAAGGAGCAAAGAATTTCAGAAGAAACTTATCTTTATTTCCACTTATCCTCAATACATCCAAATCCATATTGCGCACTCAGCTGCAGGGGACCACACACACAGCTGCGGACTTTCTAGACCTTTGCACACACATCTGCAGAGCCTCTATCTACTACCCCACCCCTTGACTTAGACTTACGGATGCTTTCTGACTACCTTCTTCTAAAACCCATTACATTTCATCTTTTTCCAAATAGAACTGCCTTTCCCTCATAGAGTCGTACGCTATTTATACCCTTCCTTGGCCCGCGATCCCTGCGCGGGCCGACTCTATTTATATTTCTTTACATTATTTTCGGGTGGACTACCCTTTGATTCAATCCTATTATACCTCACGCTCCGCATACTTCGGAGTTTTTACAATAATTTAATCCTACTTTTTGGGCTTTCTGCCACAAAACCACTACGCGGGACCTCCGCTACCCAACAATGATGTGCACTCAAGATATATGTTGGGCACAAGATCCCCCAAGGAAATTTTTGGGGCTTAGAGCCCAGATTTTGGTCAAAAGTTGTAACCCCGATGTAAAGACTCTACATTTTGTGGGCGTGGAGCATGTAGTTTGTAAAAGAGTCATAGGGTTGCCCGCCCTCAATTTTGTAATGTAATGTTGGTTGTAGAGATCTATCCATGGTCCGCAGACCATGGGATTGTATAAATAGAGTGAGGCTCTAAGTAGTTAAAGAAATCAATAGACCATGGAATAAGAATGATAAGGATGAAGAGTTGAGTCGTATCTGAAGTGTAAAGTCTAGTTTGGGTCGTAGAGTAGGGGAAGGCTTTGTAGTTCAGTGCGCATAGGCTTAGTAGTCTGCAGCTAAGTGCACGGACCCTTGCAGCTGAGTGCATAGGGCGAGTCGAGTCTGTAACAGTTGGAGCATTAATAAAGAGAAATTTCATATTCATTTTATGTATTTATTTCCTGTTTTATGCATCTATTACATTGAATATACATTGCACTTTTAATTCTTATATGATGCATGAATATGTATGAATGTGTTGAATAAGTGAATGCAAGATAGAATATATGTTTACATGAAGTTAACTAAGATCTTTAAGAAGATAAGTAAGATACGTGGTGTAATTTGGGGAAATAGCACAAGACGCTTCCATAGCAGCGTGAAAGCATCTCAACCCCTGGTTAGGGCTACGCAAAAGGTGATTATAACAGATCGCGAAGTTTAGAACAGTGCGAAGTAACCTGCACAAGGGTAGGCATAGTTGATCTAAATCAGCACCTAAGACATCTCAAGGGTGCGGAAACTTGGTTCCAACATCCCCCCATACTGCTTCGAGTGAGACTTCACTCTGCACTCCATGGGATGATGCTGAAACGGACAGTAGTGTAGGTATTTGTTTGGCTAATTAACTCCAAACTTGGGTCAGGCCCCCCTCAAGCCAACAAATGGTTTCCATTGCCAGGACCAGAATCTGCATAGATATGTCTGATGTCGTATCATTGGAATCCAACTAAGAAGGAAATTGAAGGCTGGTTGGAAAGAAGAATTCACAAGTTTGCAGCATAGAAGAATAGGAATCTGTGACTGACAAAAGAAGAGTGGTTAGACTACTACCTATACACGAAGATCCACAAAAATCTTCTTCTCATCCTTCCTACTGAGCTATACGAGTAGATCACGAAGCTAGCGGATAGCCAAGGAAGGTGGAAACTTAATGGTCCTATTGTCTGGACCCCATAGCTAGGGAGAAGGCTGGAAGCATCGAAGGATAAGATCATGCACGCCATTGATCGTTGGCTCGATCGTATCATAAGAGGATTCATTACTAAGTTCGTGGTTGACACCTCAGTTAGCTATAGCAAGGCAGAACAACTCTTTCTCAAGGGACCGTGAGGTAATCCCGTAAGTCTTTGAATACTTGGATTAAAATTCTATTGTGTGAAAAGAGGGTTATGCAGTTACCTTGATGTTTGGGGCTACGCGAAGTGGAAAATATTACAAGAATGAAGGAAGTAAGGGACTCGAAACTAGCCCCTTGATTTCACCTCCACGGGGGGACAATGAAGATCTTGCGAAGGTCTCACTGCGAAGTGTGATCCATCTGATAAGGCAAAGAATTCTGCCAATACCACCCCCACCCACACCACCACCAGATTCAACGACATCACCTCTATTTTCACCCGTACCACCTCCACCTCCACCGCAATTCAATATGGCAAGAACAATGAAGTTTCCTATGTTCAAGGGATTAGGAAATGAGGATCCGGAGGAATTTTGGTTTGTTGTAAGAGCCATATGAGAAGCACAAGGAGTTACAGATGACAATATAAAGAAAGCAACACTGGTTAGCACCCTACAGGGCCGCGCGCTGACCTGGTATATTAAGCACTCCAATGATAATCCAAATGTGGGAATCGTGGATATCCAAGCAGTGCTAAACAGAGAATTTAGCAGGCCTAATTCTGAAGCATAGTCGATCATTGGATTCAAAGAGATCACAATGCTACCAGAAAAGACTCTTTGGGAGCTAGATTAGAGGCTGAAATGTATGATTCGTGAAGCTAATATGAATCCGACAGATGGACAACATCGCAAATGGTTTGTAGCTTCACTAATGCCACATTTAAGGAGTACGCTATCGCAGCAGAAGCTAATGACTCAGGCAGAGGCCTTAGGGATCACGATGAGGCTTCATGAGACCTCGATGCAAGATCCCAACTTGGGAGTTCAGCGGATCCATGTGCAACTGAAGAATTTATGCCTTGAGATGCAGAGTTTGAAACAAAACAGGAAAACTCAACTAGAAGTGCATGAAGAAGTATGGTGCGTAAAATGCAAGGATCATGGTCATGACACGAAATACTACCCGGTTTTCGAAAATTACCTCATAGGAGGAGGACCGATGCCTTTAAGGCTAGAAGCACAAGCAGGACCTAGCGCGGTGCCTACTTTGTGGTGTGCGATTTGTTAAATAGCTAGAAAACATGCCACAGACAATTGCCATTTGTTACAGAAGTATATGCAAAATACACAATAGTTGTTCTGCAACTTTTATAGGTCAATGGGACACAATGAGTGCACTTTTAGAAGCTATGAGTTAATGATGGATAGAACTCCCACCTATAGAGTTCAGGCTGAAACGTGGCCCCTTGATCAAAATGAAGGAATGGCACGAATAGGATTTCAGGGGCATGGACGAGGCCAAGGCAGAGGAGGACATAAAAGAGGTTGTGTACATTTGATATGCTACAATTGCGGAGGGCCGGGACATTGTGCCCACAATTGCACAAATTCAACACGCCCGTCTTGTTTGTATTGCAACTTGTTTGATCATGAGATAGAAGATTATCCTACACTGATAGCTAGGATACATGACAAAGGAGTGCTACCACCTCCCCCAACTCAGAACCTGTAGATGATGAGGTCTGAGTCGCGCGAAGAAGATCCGAATGTAAAAATTGTGCTCCGAAGTGGAATTGTGATGGGAGATGACAAAGGAAAACAACCAGAAGATAGTACTTGGGTTCGCAAAGCTCTGGTGAAAGAAGCAGAGTTTGATTTGGAGCACACTCAGGAAACCTTCATGGAAGCTAAGAAGAGCTTCGCTGATGCCTCCACTTCAGGAAGCAAAGATAGACCGGAGCCAGAGATGGACCCATCCATGCTTACAACATTCCTGGAAACATGTATGAAGTTACTGCATGACAGTAAATTTGTAAAAGGGTTATAGGAACTCATTAACAATGCGGTAGAACCACGCCAGGAGAACTGTACGTAGTCAAGAATATAGGAAAATATAAGATAAGAATGGTAAGAGAAATGAGACTAACTACGCAGACCAGAGAATATGAGATGGATCAAGTTATCTTGGATTTAGGATCGGATGCGAATGTTCTACCAAAATAGAGATGGGAGTGAATGGGGAAACCTATGCTGCAGTGGTCTCCTATTCAATTGTGAATGGCAAACCAATAGAAAATAATACCCATGGGGTGATTGCAGGGAATAATCGTGGACATTGAGGGAGCGAGCGCACTCACGGACTTTGAAGTGATAGAGATTGTTGATGAAAACAATCCCTACCTCACGCTCTCAGTAATTAATTGGGCCATTGACATGAACGAGGTGATTAATCTGAAGAAGTGCAAGACGGTTTTTTAGAAGAAGTCACTACGTATAATTTTTCCCCTAGACCCTGGTGAAGGATCGTGCTATACAGAGCCAGTGTGCGACTATGATAGTGATGATGATTTCGATTGCATCTATAAGATAACAATGTGAAACTAGGATTGGGTGAATCCCACCACAGATGGGCAGATAGCATGGGAGTGCGAAAGCTCCTGTACTTTGGATTCAGATGAGGAGATGGAGCGATGGAAGAATCAGTTACATAAGGTAACTACACTAAATTTTAATATGATGACAAGATCACTGTGCTACGTATCAACATAAGTAAGAGACCTGCCTACTTATGATGGTCTAAGTGAGGTAGACACCTTCTTGAATAAATTTGAAAGGGAGGTGCTGGAAAAGTAACGCTTCCATGCCTTGGATTGGGTATTGCGCACTATGCTGCGAGGTGGTGGGGTACACACAAAGGGAGCTTTGACGACTGGCGCAAGTGTAGGAGAATGATGCACATGTGATTTGGGAAGCCTAGGGTGTGATTGATAGACAAATACAATGGATGGGATGATCCACATGCGATTCTAGCCAGGTGGACGCACCGATACAGAAAATAACCTACGCGGATGCATATGAACTCCGCATTGAGAGGCATGGTCAATAAGCATGTATTGGAGGGGAAAATGTACAAATGGCTCTTAATGTTATGGAGACAGTATGTAGGAAGAATAATCATGTAGAAGGTTATCCACACGAAAGCATTCAACAAGTTATGCAACGTGCTGAACAAAGTATGTAACACACAGCGAAATGATTGGGACTTGCGCGTACCAACAGTATTATGGGCTTATAGGATGACATGCAAGAAGCTGATGGGACATACACCTTTTAGGCTTGTCTATGGAGTGGGAGCTATAATTCCTATGGAATACATTGTGCCTAGTCTGCGCATAGCAGCACTCATAGGTATGACAGATCACGGAGCTCTAGAGGAGAGGCTCGTGAAGTGGGAGGAGCTCAAGGAAGATCGATTTTTGGCTGGATTTCACCAGCAAGTCCAAAAGCAATGCGAAAAGGCTTGGCATTATTGAAATATTAAGTTGCGCACCTTCAAGGTGAATTATTTGGTCTTCTTGTATGATAGTAAATTCGATAAATTCCCAGGGAAGCTCAGAATGCATTGGCTAGGACCATATGTTATTAAGGAGATCACAGATGGTGGCGCAATGTAGTTGGTAAAGTTAAATGGAGAACTCTTTCCAGGAAAAGTCAATAGTAGTCATTTGAAGCTGTACACAAGTGGCCTGACCATCTGACTAGCTGACAGAAGCACATTCTTAGTATTCCAGGCAACTTAAAGGAGGTGCGAGACTATAAATTACTCTGCTCAGGAGCTGCACAATGTCAGGTCTGTGCACAGTAGCGAAATGTCACAGGGTCCGCGACAGCGCAAGGGTAGGTACGCTGTCGCACAGGTTAGCTGAAAAGTGATGGTTACAATCAATAGTCACAATGAGATGCTTGGTTTGAGACCAAATGGAGCGGACGATGGGCATTTAAGGTGAAATTTATGGTCTAGATTCTTGAAAATCTGCTGCCAAGTGAGCATTAATGGACCGAATGTGGGTGGAATGGTCAAATTCAAATTCAAAAGGTGCTATAAATTACAAAGGGGTGTCCAAAAAACAACACTTGGCAATTTGAGAACTGAGGCTCGCACAGATGCAACAGACGAAAGCGCTCAAGGAGCAGGTGGATGCTGCTCGACATAAGGAAACAATTTTGAAGGCACGCTTATAGCCATGGATTAATGAGGCATATATAATTACAGCCTCTATTGAAGCAAAGCTTGCACAGATGCAAGGAACACAAGAACAAGTTCAGGGAAGTAGTTCAGCTACAACGGTCTCTGAACAACGTGTCCAGGAAGTGCAACAGGCAGTCGTTCAGTGTGTTGTTGATCTTGCAGTGATCTAGGCAGAGTTTGGAGGTCTTCACGCAAATATCTCCACACCGATAGAGTGACTCGTGGGTGAGTCATGATGTTTGTGTTGGGGGCCTGTTGGGCGCGAGATCCTCCAAGGGAAGTTTTGGGGCTTAGAGCCCAAATTTTGGTCAAAAGTTGTAACCTCGATGTAAAGACTCCGCATTTTGTGAGCATGGATCATGTAGTTTGTAAAAGAGTCATAGGGTTTTCTGCCCTCAATTTTGTAATGTAATGTTGGTTGTAGAGATTTACCCATGGTTCGCAGACCATGGGATTGTATAAATAGAGCGAGGCTCTAAGTAGTTAAAGAAATCAATAGAGCATGGAATAAGAATGATAAGGATGAAGAGTTGAGTGGTATCTGAGGTCTCAAGTCTAGTTTGGGTCGTAGAGTAGGAGAAGGCTCTACAGTTGAGTACGTAGAGGTCTAGTAGTCTGTAGTTGAGTGCACGGACCCCTGCCGCTGAGTGAGCAGGGCGAGTTGAGTCTATAACAGTTGGAGCATTAATGAAGAGAAGTTTCATATCCATTCTGTGTATTTATTTCTTATTTTATGAATTTGTTACATTGAATATACGTTGCACTTTTAATGCTTATATGATGCACAAATATGTATGAATATGTTGAATAAGTGAATGCAAGATAGAATATCTATTTATGCGAATTTAACTAAGATCTTTAAGAAGATAAGTAAGATACATGGTGTAATTTGGGGAAATAGCATAGGATGCTGCCATAGCAGCACAAAAGCATCTCAACCCCTAGTTAAGGTTGTGCGAAAGGAGATTATAATAGATTGTGAAGGTTAGAACAATGCGCGAAGTAACCTGCATGAGGGTAGGCATAGTTGATCTAAATCAACACCTCAGACATCTCAAGGGTGCGGAAAGTTAGTTCTAGCATCCCCCTATACTAATTTGAGTGAGACTTCAATCTGCGGTCCATGGGCTGATGTCGAAAGGGCCAGAACCTACTCCTTCTAGCTTATTATGGGCTTATTATGGCCCACCACCTTCTCCTTCTGAGCCCATCTCTTCGAGTGTTTGCATGCTTCACGTGTCATAGACCATAGATAAGTTTTCTGGTACACCTTCTCAACAATCAACTCCTCCACAACCGCCCAGTCAAGCCTCAACCCATCCTATAGGTACAATTTCTCTAGGCTAGTTCACTTAAGCTATTATCTCCCCAGGTCCTTTACAACCAAGAGTTGGTCCTCCAGGACTCAACCACCCATAAGAATTTCCCCCATGTCATTACCCCTCTGTTCATATACATTTCTTTTTCCCACCACCAGGAATATTTTCTACCCCTATTATGCTTACGTTGCGTCTACCTAACATCACTTTGGGGATCCTAGTATGGTACATTGATCCTCCCGCAAACACTCCCCCCAACCAACTCAAACCTTACATAGTTTTGACTCTAATTCAACCTATTGTTCACTACCCTTCCCTTGCTTCAATTCCAAGACAAGGCACACCAAGAAAATCCCACTCCTCCTAAACCTCCAAAATCTCGTCCTTCATGTGATTTGTGTGAGGTTTTCAAGCATGCCACCAAAAATTTTCTTGTACTCCCCCATATTAATAATGTGGTCTCTGATACTTTTTCTGACCCTGACATCCCTGAGACCCATGTCACCTTACCTGATTTTGTCAAGAAAAAAAACCTTATACACAAATCACCCTTTTGTTTTGTGTGATAAGTATTGACATTACTCCCATCACTATCATCATCTTAAATATTTTCCTAATACACTTAAAGTTCTTCGTGAGTTAGATGTCACTCATAGTGAATCCACTTCCACTCTACCTGCAAATCCTAGCCCTAATGTTTCGCCAGGACAAGAGGTTTCTTAACCCACCATCATGATTTTCCCTCCTCATGTCAAGATGATGGATATTTCAGCCCTTATTCTCTACCTAATTTCCTTCATGGTATCGAATTTTTCAGACTCTTTAGGAGTTTAATGTTATGCTTCTTTCTAACCTTCCTTAGAAGACACTTCAGTCTCAACATTTGTAGATGTGACATCTACTACTCACCCATCCAATATTCCTATCGATGCGCATGTGAACCATGTCTCCCATGATGATGATTGGTTCCATAACCCCTTACCTCAAACCCATGAATTTGAACCACATCCACCTTATGGCCATTACATTACCACACAATGTTTGGGTAAGGGGGCATCCCTGTTTGAGAGTAAAAAAGAAGCAATTCTCCCCAATCTTATAGTGAATCTAGTAGTGTCGAATCTAGTGCCACTACTCTTTCCCATCTCGAAGAACTTATAGAGTCACATATCACTCCATATCACCTTGGGGATGATTCACTTAATCATTCCTTAATTTTCCATCAACAACCCATTCCATTAGACTTTGCTTTTGTTCAACCCGAGTGTTATCTAGGTGAGCATCTGTTCATTATATCTGAAGCCACTCTTTGGTATAGAGACATCATGTATGCGAACCTAGAGATATAGTCCATGTGATTCATATATGTAGTGCCAAGTGAGATTGGTAATCCACCATTTCCTTTCTCATACTGCACCCATCATATATTCTTCCCAGAGGAAGATAACCATAAACAAAAAATGGAAAACCACATCATCAAAATATGTTTAGAGTCCACTATTCTAAATACATTTGGCATGTACATAGCATGCTTCATCCATCCATACAAAATTGGGGGGTACCTATGCCCCTACATCTCCTCATCCTTCTTCGTGGGATCTCATGCCAGTAGGGCTGAATGCTTGAACCCCCTATTTGAGCACTTGGAACAACATGCCACGCCATAAACTCATCTAGCTAGGGGAATCATTCCCACTTTTTCATAATTGATTAGTCCCCTCCATCACATATATTGGGGGGAAATGTCTCATGCTTGGGTGCATGATGGAACCCATACCCACCTTCTCATTATTTCTCATCTATCTTAGACTAGACCACAATGATCTAGGTATGGTCAATTATCCTTTTATTCCTTGGACAATTTTTCCTACTAGCCTTTCTGTTGAGCCATATACACATCACATATCATAGATGCTTGATACCATATCTTCAAATATTCTACTCTATGTGATACCAAACTTACCACCTAGACCCCATGTTTGACTTGGTGTGTGGGGATGGTCCTAGAACTTCTCTAGTAGTTCATTAATGTATTCCATTCTTACATTTATTGTTCACCAGGAGCCATCCTTCCATTAAGAATTAAGGTCATCTCTAGAAAAGTAAGGCCACCTACCTAAAAGTTGCATATCTGAATTCCGACGGTCGGGTTTTCCGCTATGATCTCACCAAGATTTAAGGCATTCTCCTTCTCTTCAAATTCTCGAGTAGTTCAATGTGAAAATGAATTGGATTTTGGGACACAAATCCATTTTATAGGAAAAACCCTAGTGTTTCCCTTGGAAATTATGAGAAAACCATCGCTTGGCTTGAGGAACTGTCAACATCATTGAAAATATCTCATCAAGCTCTGCAGTGGGTCTCTCTATGTGTTTGGTAATTTGACACTTAACCAAGAAGTGATTTCTTCCATGAGGTCTCACTTTAGTGCCCATAAAAATTGAATCTCTTCATATGACTCTCTTGTACTCTTGTACCACTTTTCCCTTGCACTTGTTGACTTATGTGTCGAGTTTCATCGTGAGTAACCATTATTTTCTCATGTTTTTATGGTCCCCTTTAGGCCTCTCCCATGTGGAAGCATTATCAAGTCACCCTTCTTTAGAGTATCTGAGATGAGTCACCCTTACATCAAGGGAGTTTGTTCAGAGTCCCATTGATTCTTGTTACAATGTATCATCCATCTTTGCATCACTTTCATCCCATTTTTCTCATATTTGACCTATTTCTATACTAAGCCACCTTTGAAAAGCCTTCATCTGAGTAACTGACCATCTTCTCTAGAATCGAGCTAGTCGCTTCCAGTTCAACCAAGAATATTATGATATGAAAATATATGTCATTAGTCCATGACTCATCTTATCCTTCCATCATTATCCATGGTGTTAGTCTCTTAATCACATTATTATGATCCTTGTGCCTTTGTTGAGGACTCCTCATTGCCTCGAATCTCGCGAGATCTCTTATGTTGACTTCAGCACATTTATTCCAATTGATAGGTCTAGAGTGTCATGTAACTTGGTTCTAGCCTTCATCATTATTTAGTTCCTCAAATCAAGCATAGGGAATCATCATTTCCCAGTGACTTGGTTGTTTCTTGCATGCTCGTCTTTAGCTCCTTATAACATGCTCAAGAATTGTGCACTTGAATTTCCAGTGATCCAGTAGATTGTAACAACATTTCTTGGGGTTGTTCGAGATGTTCTAGACATCATGAGGGGTTTTCCCTTCAGGTACCCCCCCACATGCCTGGATGACAACAGATTATGATCCAACCTCAGATGCAGTTCCATCGATTTGACTGGCCTGGTTTCTGTCGATCACATAGTTCACAGCATGTCCATATCCTTCAAATGATCTATTCATATCTTCAGAGCCTTTTCTTGTTCAACATGCCTTCTTTGGTTGTGATCCCCCTTCACCACTTCAGCTTGAGGGGAGTTATGTCTCATGCACTCAAATTAGCATATATTATTGTATTCAATCCTGGCCTCTATTTTCCATGTGGATTATGTATATGGTTATCATTGTATCTGTTGTCACCTATCATACCATCTTACATTTATGTCAAATGGTCTTATTTTTCATCATTGGTGTAGAGAAGGACAAGTGCATTTTTGGTTGACTAAAGGAAGAGCCAAAGTCTGAAATCGAAAGGAAGAGCTAAAAATAGGGAGCCAAAATTCATAAGCAAGCTGAAATTTAGAGGTTGAATGAGAAAGGAAAGGTCAACCATCAAAGGTTGATATTAGAGAAGGTTCCACATATCGGGATGTCAGAGATTAGAATAGAGGGGCCACAACGTTTTATTTAATCCGTACCCAAAATGGGAATATCAGAGTAGGCAGTCTGAAGGGTCTCTATATCAGAACATCAGAAGGCTAGACCTTGGGGAAAAGTGATATCGGAACATCAGTGTTTTCTAACTCCTTAAAAATTAAAATTCTTTGAAAAGTGTTGAGATTGCCAAGAAGAGGAAATACAAAGGAAATAGTTGAAAATTCAAGGACCCCAGGAACCCTTTCTCTCTCTTCCAAGAAGACACATGGTAGTAGGTGATTGGCTCTGAGAGGAAAACATGGCTGATGAGATTAGTATGACATGGAAATATAGTGGACACGTGGCAGTAAATTTCAATGTTTTTGGATGGACTTGTGTGGCAAATTTAGGTGACATGTGTCACCACTCAGGAGGTGCTATGTGGAGATGATGACCTCAGCATGACATCACCTCAGAGGTCAGCTTCTCGGAGATAGGAGTTATCAAAACTCCAACATAAATGACAATTTGAAAGAAATTTGATTCGATGAAGGGGCTTCAAATATATGATCGGAACATGGTCATGGGATTCAAAATAAGCAAGGGTGCAAAGAGGGTCGAGCACCTAAGTTATATGGAGATCATCAAAAGAGGGAGACATCGTAACTTTTTTTTTAATTTCAATTCAAATAACTTCCAATGAAAAGAGCTTTGAATCATTGATGGCTCACAGTTGTGGGAGACTTATAGAACCAAGGGAGGAAGAGCATATATAAGGCGAGATATGCCCATGACAAGAGCCTGAAGGCTTTAACACCCGAGTGCCAAGCCATTGGTAATAGCACCTGATTCTATGGTGACATCATGATAAGAGGGCTAAGAGCATCAGAATGTTACAATTTCTTAACATTTATTTTAAGTAAAGTTACGATGGACGAAGGCTCTGATGCCACAACCATTAAGCACAAGACTAATGGTAACAAGCAATGGTCCAATGGAGGAAAAACAAGAAGGGGGCTAAGGGAAGAAAGGAGCTAAAATCCAATCGAGACTTCGTAATTGTAACATTATTTTAAATAAAGTTATGATGCACAGGGGCTCCGAGATCTCGTATGTAGTATCGTATGAAAGCCTTCGGTCATAGGAAGTGGTTCAATGGTGAGTAAGAAATAAGGACCTAAACAAAAAGGAGCTAGGGTCATCGAAATGTTATGATTTTGTGAAATTATTTTAATAATGGTTACGATACATTGAAGCCCGATACTGCATCACAGAGGTTACAAAGGATGGATGGGTCAGCAACTCAATTATAGAGCACCTCTAATTCCAGCAGCCTTAACTACATCCAACTCCAAAAAGGGGGAATTCAAGAAGTTAAAGGGAGAAAGTGATAGGAATATTAGTAGGTAACCATGGAGGTATCAACATGGAGATATTTTGTTGTGTCAATCGTGACACCTCTTGTTTCTCATGTTTTGTTCGTTTTTGTAATTTTAAGAAAATAATTGTAATATACCTAGGGGGGATAGCATGGGGTACTAAGGGAGGTACCCAAGGGAATAATGTAATAATGAGATGGGCCATAGTAATAAATAAAGTGGTTAACCCATATCATGTAAGGGGCCATAAGTAGTTAGCAATAATATAATAATCCCATTGTATTAGATAGATGGTATTGAGGGAACCATGGTAATGACCCATGGTATTGTATGTATGAGGCCTATATAGAGGCTAGAGACTCCCCATTGAGAGATGTCAAGGATTATTGTATGAACATGCATATGGCTTGTGGAGTGTTCTCCTTCCTTAAGGAGTGAATGTATGGTGTTGCCCTACCTTAAGGGTTTAATTAATAAAGTGAAGCATTTCTATCTATATTCAGACCTTGTTATTTCTGGTGATTATTTATAGTTATTGGGTAACTACTTGTGGTCCCTTACATGATATGGGTTAACCACTTTATTTATTACTATGGCCCATCTCATTATTACATTATTCCCTTGGGTACCTCCTTCAGTACCCCATACTATCCCCCCTAGGTATACTACAATAATCGAGTTGGTTAAGTACTCATTAGGACATCTAGCACATTCTCATGCTTAGACAGCTGGTAGTTTAGAAAACTCAAGCATTTTAAGATATTTTGTAACTATTATTCAAGCTCTCCCTCTCCCTATAAAAGGGAAGGAGAAAATTATTAGAAGGGTTCCCAAATTTTTCTCTCAGAGGTTCCAAATTTTTTGCTCAATAGTTCTAAACTCTATTTTCATAGGAGTTCCAAGTTTGGTTCTAGTTTCTTGTTCTTGAGGCTATTATTGTTTTTGCAAGTTTCTCCAGTTCGGGCATGTAATATGATTTCATTCTGGAATATTAATTAATAATTTCTGGTGATTCCAAGAATTTGGGAGATTGAGTATGTGTCATTTCTCTATATGTCATTTCATATGTGCATTTTCTTCTTAGAAATTATGTAAATGTAGCTGTCAGATTCACTCTTAAGTCACAGATTTACTAATTTTATGTGATAGCAAAAGGTACCTGTGATATTGTAGATTTATCTATCTTATGTAATAGCATATGATACCTGTGAAATTGAAGATTTACCTATGTTATGAAATAGCAGACAAAGCATATGAGATATTGAGTTGAAAGTCTTCAAATGCCCTCCATAATTTATGCACCCCATTCCTTTATATTTTGATGATTCTACTGAGATTTTTTGCATAGGATTTCGAGTTTATCCAAGACTTTGAACTAGAGTCCTCTCTTATATTTATCCTTTCCATATCTACTGCAACAACAAATTTTGGTTTTGTTCTCTATGTGTCAGCCACCAGACCTGAGACATTTAATTTTGGGAATGATGTATTGTTTATATGCATGTTGTATTTGTCTCAGAGAAAGTAAATTGAACTAGATTTAAGTCATTTTATATTTATATCTTGAGAAACATTGAATTATCTTTAAGATACACCAATATTTCTTAGGCACTGACCCCTCCTCAACCCGGGGGTTGTCTCTAGGAGCTACAACATCTTCTAGCGTCATTGTCAGGGAACAAATCATAATTTTTTTTTCTTGGGTATGACATTTGTACACACCTTGGTTATTTGAGCATAATGGGGTGTGCGTTGAATATATCTCACCTTAGCAACTCCACTATTTAAATTGTGTGTTTCATCATCTAGGCTTTCAAAAGGCCTCATATTCACTCTGACAATTCTCAACAGAAAACTCCTCCTGTATTTGACCCTAAAAGAATCATATCTAGAAGACTTTGGAAAGAGAGGACCCTGATTACTCCAGATCTTGCAATATATTTTCCTGAAGTGTCAACTTCCGACTCTAAAAAAGTTGAGATAAGCTGCTCTAAGTCCTCTTTTAAAGCTTGGGAATATTCAGAAGAACACTGCTAATTGTTTGGCTCATTACCCTCCAAAGTTAAATCTAAAGTAGCTTTTGTCAGTTTTCCTCCTTTCATACTCCCTACCTTTCCAGAATCTAAAGAATTCAAATAGTTCCTCATAAATAGTCCAACTCAGAGTACTGCAAGAACTTCATCTCAGCTCGATATAGCCTTAATGCATACAACACCTCAACTAGGCCATGTGATAAATATTCCACCACCTCCATTCCAAAACATCATTGTCCTTGGCTTCCTACTTAATAGATATGCTCCACTTAACCTGCCATAGCCTCTGAATGGTATACCACAAGATTACATTAAAAATTTTCCAAGGTTCATTAGAGAGGATGATATTTCAGCCCAAAAACATATAGATACTTTATGTCCATTGGCTAAGAATCTAAATGTAGAACATCTAGATGTAGTACTAAGACTCTTTGTTCAGTCCTTAGATTGAGAGGCAAAGAAATTGTTCAAGACCCTACCGAATGCTTCAATTAATACATGGGAGGAGATGGAGAACGCTATCATCTAGAAACGGGGGGAGAAAAAGGACTATGGATATATCCTTACAGAATTTAATGAAATGAAGAAAAATCATAATGAAGATGTTTCATAATTTATAAGGAAGTTCAATAAATTATATAACAGTCTTCCTGTACAAATTAAACCTCCAGAAGCTGCTTCTAAAGTGGTTTTTGCTGGAGCCTTTGAACCATATTTTGGGTTGACCCTCAGAGAAAGAAAATCTCATACTTTGGACCAAATCCAAATAGGTACCCTATAAGTTGAAGAAAATTTCACCTCTATTGGAAAATGGAAAGCGAAAGTGGAATATGGTGACATGAGGAGAGGGAAGGAAGAAGAAAACTATTCAAGCCATGTAAAGGAAACTCAAGAACATAAGTTAGAAGAGATGAACAATATGATAATGAATTTTTCTAACAAAATGGTAAAAACGACAGTTGGAGAACAAAAATTCCCCTCGACAAAGTCAGCCAACTCCTAACAAACATTTTAATGCTCAGTATGGGAGGCCACCTTTTCATCTCTTGCAAAGTGAGAGAAGGGATCAATAGGATCACATTTAGCCTCATCTATACCTAGAAGATGATCTTAAAGAGAACATTGAAGAAACCATAGTAGTTCAAGAAAATCAGTTCTCTTCTCTCTTAGAGGGAGAAAATGAAATAGAAGTCAATGAAGGATAAGGGGATGATTTAGAGGCCCCACTGGATGATGATGAGATAGAAAGTTATTGTAAGCAACTTTCTAACTTCATGCAAGCCCAAATGTACAGGAAATGTGATCTCAGGTCATCCAGGAAAAGGTAAAGGGAGAAGGTTAGAATGAAGAAACTCTTCATCTCAGTTCTCATAAGCCATTAGATAAAGGGAAGAAACCACTCAACCTTGTCCCACCAAGCAATAAAGAATCCCCCCATCCCATTCTAAATGAGTATGGAGCCTCCAAAACAGACCAGTTTCCCCCAATGATGAAGCCAATATGTAATGAGAATAAAGCACCTATCGAGACTACTAAAATTGATAAGAATCCCTCTCCCTTCAATCTCCAAAAATAGTTAGGGAAAGTCAAGATAGTTACCCCTTCGACTAAATTATTGAAACAACCCCACTATAAAGCTCAAGTGTCTCAGTTTATGAGTTCACCCACCACTACCCCCTTGCAAGATAGACTTAACCTTCAATAACAAAGGCCTATGGTTTTGTTTGGACCCCATGTGGAGGAACAATACCCTTCCACTTCTTCATTCTATGTCACCTTAGTAATTCAAGACCTGCTACTACATAATTTTATGTTTGATTGAGGAGAATCTCACAACTTAATGCCATTATTAGTGATGGAATAGTTGATACTATAGATAATGGAGCCATACAAAGATATATAATCCCTTGATTCCAAAAGAGTAAAGTTCTTGGGTATGATCAAGGATATAGTGGTCAATTTGGCTCAAATTCTAGTAAAGAGCGCAGTAATGGACATTTTAGTTGCTGACATACCTACAAGATTTGGCATGATTTATTCCAGGTCGAGGAATGAAACTCAATGGTTCCATTAAGTTGGATTTAACATATGCTACCATTCATGTGTTTGGTGGAGAGGGCTATCGATTATAGAGGGAATCTAGATTCGTGAAGATAGTTACAAGGGAATATTGTTCAAATAATGCTCTTGTGTATGGTAAAGAGAAGGATTTTTCTTGTCTGTTATTAGAAGAAGAAGATCAAATAATGGAAGACACCCAGGTGGAATGTACAACTCAACTGAGTAAACAATCATTGGAGTGTGACAAGGTATGGAAATTGTATTTCAATGGTGCTTATTCTAGGGAAGGAAATGGGGCAAGTACATTATTGGTATCTCTAGGAGGCAACTTGATCACTCTCTATTTCAAGCTGGAGTTTGAGGCCACAAACAATGTTGCTAAATATGAAGCTTTGTTGTTGGGGCTTCAAGCTACTAAAAAAATTAACATTGGGTGCCTGAATGTGTTTGGGGATAAAAAACTGGTGGTGAAGAAAATAAAAAATCAGTGTCAAACCAAGCATCCAAGATTGAAGGATGTTGGCTTAGGAGGGCCTGACCCAGGTTCGGAAGTGATTTAGCCAAGCAAATGTTGGTACTATTGGCCCTTTCGACAATAATCCATGGAGCACGGACTGAGGTCTCACCTGAAGTAGTATGGGAGGGTGCTAGAACTAGGTTTCTGCACCCTCAGGATGTCTGATATGAGGTGATTGGTACAAGGTCCAACCTTCACACTTACTGCACTACGATCACCTACAGGCACCCCATGCCCTATGATACTGTCTTCGCGCAGGTCTAGTCGCAGCGTGACCCATGTTAGTTACCCAAGTCTTCCTTAATTAGTCTCTGTTAGTTGATTACTTAGATTAAATTCACATATAAGCATTCATACGAGTATTCATCAAGTGCGCACAGTGAATAAACATAGTAAAAGTAATGCATAACATCAAAAGATAGACCCAAGAATAGATGCACAGAGTAAAATTCTCTTTATTAACTTTCAATTCCAAGTACAGACCTGATTCCGCCCTATGCACTCAGCTGCAGACTCTACTAGGCCTATGCGCACTCAGTTGTAGAGCCTCTTCCTACTACTACGACCCAGTACACTTCAGATTCCACTCTCAACCTTGAACCATGCCTTCACTATTCTATCTATTCTCTACCAAGCTGAGCTCTACACTTAGAGCCTTGCTCTATTTATACAATCCCATGGTCGGCGGACCATGGGTAGGCCGACACATATTTACATTAAATTACAATTCTTAGGGTGGACAACCTTATGACTCGATTATACAATTCGCGCTCCGCGCCCATACTTCTTGGAGTTCTATACCATCTTTCACCAAAACTTGGGCTTTAAGCCCCAAATCCTACTACGGGGGATCCCATGCCCAAGAAGCCCCCAACACAATCATCGTGACTCATCCCGAGTCAGTCTGCTAGTGCGGCGATATTTGCGCGGAGTCCATCCAGCAAGTCTCACGCAGCTTTGATGTCCGTGGCACACTGTTCTACTATCTGCTATACTTGATGCACATGTATCTCTGAACCTTTGTGAGCAGGCTCACTCCCTATCTAACCATATAAAGTCCCTGCATTTGTGCCAGATTTCCTTCGATGGTAGCTGTAATTGTGAAAGCTTCATCAATCCATGGCTGGATGCATGCTTTAAGCAAGGCTTCTTTTTGTCGTGCGGCATCTAACTGGTCCTTCAGTGCCCTTGCCTGCTATAGTTTGGCGAGTCGTTGGGTAAGGCCGACTGTTTGCACGGTCCCCTGACACTATCGTACTCCTGCTGCAACTCACGTGCCTATATCTCTAGGTGTTGTAGGTTTGGATCTTCCTATAGGTATGTAAGCATGGTTAGTGCTTGATCCAACATCCCGGTGCAGTCCTATACCGCTTGGCCAATTTGCTCCAACCCCGTTTGGATAGCACGGGTGCACTGCTCTTTGACCTCTGGGGGCATGGAAGGCTGCACCTTCAACTGTAGCTCGGTGATCTGTAGGTTCAGCTCCAACTGAACCTTCATCGTTTCCTCCCTGGCCTCGCAGACTCCAGCTGCTAATCGGTGGACCCGCTCTGCTGCTGGTAGCTCTGCCGACATAGCCAACTCTGGGACACTCCTACACGCATCCTCTACCACCTGCTCCAGTCTACGAGCCTGTGCAACCATCTCGTCATGCTGGAGGCTGAGATGATCCATGTTGACTTTCTGCTTGTTCAAGATCTGGATCGTGCAACCTTCCCTGGCGCAGAGTTCTGCGATGACCCCATCCTACAGCTGGTACAGGGTTTCATACGGTAGGGCTGCCAAGTTTAAGCATATGCCTTTCATGCTACCCATCGCAACCCAGTCAACTTCGCTTGTTGTTGCTAGCACACCTTCAGGCAACATGAAAGCGTTTTCCATACGAGTGCGCAATGTATGTTCGACCTCTGTAGTTCCTGTTGTGACGTATGAATCCATTGTACCTATTTGGGGGGGTTGTACCTGTAAGCCTTGTAGTTGCACTTTGAGCACCCCCAACACAGTGTTCTACTCCATCATTACCTCTTGGAGCGTGTCCTTAGTGACATCGCAAACCATTTCACCAATGTCAAAAAGATCACCTTCTGTAAGCGTGATTGGGTCAATGGACATCTTGGATGCCTTAGTCTTCTTTCTGGGAACCTATTTCTTATGGACGCACAGTCGTTTCAACTACTGCGAGGTGGTTTCCAAATCCACGCACTCTTCGTCTAGGTCGATGTCCTCAGCCCCCTGCCCTGTGGACATTCCATGTCCCCACTCGGCCTCTACTATTTTTGTTTTTTGTGTCTGTGCTGCTGCTGTTGCATCGGCCATCTTCTGTTGTGCGGCTGCTTTTGCTGCGGCTTGTTCCTGGTGCCTCTTTTCAGCCAACTGCGCAATGCGCAACTTGGTGTCCTCCTTCCTTTGCTGGGTTGTAGCTTTTTCCATTCCTGCCAAGTCCAGGGTGTGTCTAGTCAATTTAACGTCTTAAATTGCGCTACATAAATTATCAATCCAGGTATCGTAAACTGATGAAGTGTGGTGCACCATATGTGCTTAGTTAACCTTTTTCTTACATCATTATTTTATAGTTTTTATTTTTCTTTGGGTTTTTGTTCTTGTTGATCTCCTAAAGTGTCTAATGAAAATGGAAATCTTATTCTAAGGTCTTAAGAATACTTTTAAAGGTCAAGTATGGATGTAGATTTCAAGACAAGGTTTATGTCCCTAATGGTAACGTCCAAAACTTAGCACTTCGCAAGATCTCAAAACATGTTATTGATGAAATTAGTACTTAAACAAGAATGGAAATGTGCTGCTATTAAAATCAAACAAATGATGAACTACTGATCATGAAATCACCATCTATGTTGTTTATCTAAATACAAAAATAAAATCTAAGCTATTGCACTCAAACAAACCAAAAATTGCAAACTAATAAAAGTAAAATCAATTCACTTCATTCATAGTCTGATAGCTCTCCAAGTAGTCTAAGCTATGGCTTTAGGAGATTACGTCAATTATATGAGGAATTTCATATATAGTTGTAGAAAAATAAAGCTAAAATCAAATCACATCATTCATAGTCCGATAGCTCGCTAAGTAGTCTAAGTTATGGCTTTAGGAGATAACATCAATGATATGAGGAATTTGATATCTAATTGCAGAAAAATAAAGCTAAAATCAAATCACATCATTCATAGTCCGATAGCTCGCCAAGTAGTCTAAGCTATGGCTTTAGGAGATAACATCAATGATATGAGGAATTTGGTATCTAAACCAGCTAACAAAGCAAATGAATAAGACTGAAATCAAAGCATAACTGAAATTGAAAAACTAAAAAAACAAAGTCAGCAGAGAGGCAAATCTCATGTCACTATTTGATGCAAAAACATGTAAAGAAAAACTAATCTACGATCAACCGGTTAAACACACTTACATGAATTAAAATTGCATGAATGGAAAATCTAATCTATCCAACTTGAAAGCAATCAAATGACATAATGAAATCAAAGCAAAATTACAAAATAAAATCTACTCTACCTTACATTCTAATGTGCTCCATAACATCTACTTCACATCTCCTTCCATGTTGAGAACATCAAAGCTTCATTCAAATTCTTCAAAATCACAAAGTACAACAAAACTCTCCAAAGCTTTCAAAAGCCATCAAGGAAGAACTACAAACTCTAAGCTAAGCTAAGACTCACAAGCTAACAAGCTCTAAAAAATACTAACTAATGAAGGAGAGAGATCTCCTATTTATACAAAAAGATGAGAAGCCATCTCATTAATGAGAGTCCATGAATCTCTCCCTCTACCTCTAGAGTCCTAATCAAAATAGGAACTGATAAGACACATGTCTTCTTAGAGTTACAGTACAATTAGGAGATGTGACACATATCCTCATGATCCCATGATTCTTTCCACTCAAATTCGAATTTGGCCTTAGAGTGCCACATAAGGGTCTTCTAGAAGCCTCCTTTTAACCTACACATATCAACAATATCAACCCACTTGTTAGGTATAAGCATATGCACATTATTTTCTAACTTTTAACTACAAATTCACTTAAAAAGGCTAAGAATTAATAAAATTTGGAAAAACATAAATGTGGCCCAATGAAAATGAAAGTGGGATGAATGTAGTGATATAATAGTGAAATGGAGGTGATATAATGGACATAATTGTGAAAGTGTAATGGAAATGAATGACATTTTCAAGACTCAACATAACCCCCAACTGAAGTTATTGCATGTCCTCATGCAATATATATTACATTAACTCTTTTTATCCTTGAGCTTTGGCTTAACTTTGCATAATATCATTTGATAACTTCATATTTTTGCAAAGTGTTTTACTTGAATTGAAACATGGTTGGTTCTTGTGTTACAACCAATTTTTTTTGTTGTTGCATTCTATTTTGATCTTTGAACTTTGCATAATGATATTTTGATTATTATTGCAAAGTATATCATAATTATTGGATTGCATGATGGTTGGTTCTTGTGTGACAACAATGATTTTGTTTGTATTCAATTTATCATTTAAGCACTTTTTGAAAAGCCATTGTATGCTCATAATAACAATGTAATAGTTAATATCTGTTGGAAGTATGTGGGCTCCTGAATATGATATGGACATGGCAAGATATTAATATGAATGTATTCCCCCCCCCCCCCCCCCCCCCCCCAACTGATGGTATTGACAATTTTATGAAATGAGGAAGAGAAATGTTTTTCCAACAATTATCATTCTAGCTTTTTATGGAATTCTATGGTCAAAAGTTAGAAAATGACATACCTTAACTTACCCTTTGGAATGGATGAGTTGTATGTGTGGTGGCTACGAAATTATGATCATATTCTTCTTCAAGTGGCTGAACAAGAAGAGTCATCGATAAAGAGTCAAGATGACTTTTTATTTCTTCTACTAAAACATGCTGAATCTGCTCCAAAATTCTGAAAATAACAGTCTTCATGTCTTCAAAACTCATTGGCACAATTCCTACTATGTGAAAAGATGTTCTGATGTCAAACATAGTAGGAAATTGTTGACTTAGTGACCATTAATGGATGCCAATAGTCAACACGAGAACTCTCACCATTGATGACAATGAGAATCAAGATGCCCGAACACATCTTGCTAGGTACGAATGAATTTGCCGATGTCGAGTCACCTAGAAGACCTGATGAATAAGAGACATTAATGTATTTCCATTGTTTGTCAGCATGAGGACTTGCCATTAAGGCATGCAAGCTTCAAGGTGTTTTTACAAAGAACTTAGACTCAAAGGACTATGGACTCAATAATTTGCATTGAAGCAGAGCTTATTTGTGAAACGAAAATGACAGGAAATGAAAGATGAAAATGGGAGATGGCAATGGAGAGCAGAAATGGCAATGGGCAATAAGCATGTGAATGAGCCTCTTGCTTTTATTTGTGGATTATGAATGGACAAAAAGAGATGGAAAGTGTATGTGAATGTAAAAGGAAAGTATGAAGTGAAATGAGGTGAATGGTTTATTATGAGGTATGGATGTGATGGAGACAATAGTATCTGAAATTTTTTCTAGTGTTTGGATCTGATTTTGCATCAGCCTGTTTCCTCTTTATTATTGATAATCCTCTTATGAAACAAATTGGTCTCTTAGAGAGACACCATTCTCTTGTTGTCATTTGTCCTTCCTCCTGGAACTTTCAAAAAAAACTAATACTTCTTCTACAATGGAATGTAAGATTATCAAAGGAGAGAGGTGATCAATCTCTCTATTTATGATATTTACACACAAAACTAAGAATTTGTATTAATGAAACAAGTTCTCAAAGGAAAAATCAAAAGAATTTATACTTGCTTTGGAATTGGTGCCCCAAGTTGAATGTTGCTTCTTTTCAGCAATTTATTTCATTATTTGCCATTTCAAACTCTAATGATGGATTTTTCATTGTGTAGATCTTGTTGACATATTTCCAACGATACTTGAATCATCAAAACCTGATTTTGTATGAGAAAGTTAGGTTGATTTGAACAATGGGGTTTTTCAACTGCGGAATTAGAGAACAACTGCGGAATTGGACTTTAGCTGCGGAATGTCGATGGTTTTTTTAGCTAAAAATCTTGAATAAAAAGTTAGCCATTCATCTTTCATCATCAGTCCAAAATTAATCAATACCTTCAGAAAAGTGAGAAAATAACTTATTTATTTCATTGATTCAAAATTATTATTTTTTCCTTGACATGCGTTGACTTAGTGTGGCGACTTAGTGATAACACACAACTTGACTTCCCTTTGACCGGGGTCTTTTTCATCGAATTGGATCAAATGAATAGGAGACCATCCATGTACTGACATTTTCCCAGCTACCCATGTGGCTCGTTTTGTCTCTCGACACCTGTAACCTACAAAAGTATGAAAATGGCTGCGGAATTGCGAGTTAGCTGCGGAATCAGGCTGCATTCTGCAGCTAAAAGACAACTAACCATCGGTTTTGATTTTTTTTTTTTTGTATGTATAGAGGATTATTTTGGAGACCAATTTCTTCAACACTCAAACTTGTTTTGGATTTGACAATTCTCAAGAACCCATTTCCCGAAATTTCATAGTTGTTGAATGAGATAGCCATGGTTTTTTTTACATTTCCTTTTATAGAGTTTAGCTGTTTTTGGTTTAGGCATGCATATACATGCCTTCCTTAATATGCTTTTCAATTATGGATACCTCTCCATGAATTTAGGCCCGTCCAGTTCTGCTCTTAGTAAAAGACCCATTCCTTCCTCCTGCCTTAAAATACGTCTGTGAGTGATGGACTGTGAGTAATGGATTGATGGAGGTGAAACAGTTGTGTTAGCGGGGAGTGGAGAAGGTTTGTGGAGAAAAACCAGTAGTTCTAAACGAAAGAGCAGAGAATAGGTAATGAGAATGAGTTCACAGAGATGTAAATACGCCAGAAATAACAACCGCAACTTCAATGGGATGGTATGGAAATAGAGTGAGCCCGACTTTTCAGCTAGAAAGGACATAATTGCTAACCATAGCTCATGTTTTAAGACAACTCCCAGGAATATCCAGGCGATGATTCTAAAAACAAATAACACAACTATCTGCATGGGATTCATTCCACTTTGATACTTTTTCTTCCTCTCTGGTAGTTCCAGGCAACCAATGTAATTGGAGGTAATTTTGGGTTTAACTCACAGGAAATATACATGAATAGAATGTGAGTGAGTTTTCGAATGGCCTTTGCATCGAATGCCAAGAAGCTCCATGCCACATTGATTGGTTGGTTGCGTATCCAATTAAGGTTGTTGTTAACAGGTGTTATGTCTATTATCGAAGAGCCGTATCTAATTTGAATTGATGTTAACAGGTGTTACGTTTATCAACGAAGAGTCGTATCTAATTATAATTGCTCTTAATCAGGAAGTGGAAGAGCAGGTGTTATACGGGTGGCAAAAGGCGGGAGATGTATAGTTAATTATCAGTATGCTATTGATTTCAAATCGAAAGCAGCCAAATTTAATCAACTGTCAATTCATTAATTGAAATTCCGTTTTTTTTCACGTGGCAGGCAAAAAGAGGCTTCAGAGAACCGAGAAATTCTCTCAAACTTCCACAAATTTCTTAAATCCATTTCTGGGTTATCTAATTGACCCTACTATCGAAAAAAACCCATGTTTTATTTTTCTCAAATTCGCCTCCGTTTGGCCAAATTCTGCATTTGAAGTTTGACATTTTTTCTATTCTGCGTTTTTTCTAAATTGCTGTGGTTGAATTTCATTTACAGGTCTGTTGTTTATGCTTATTGATTCCTAATGGTCGTGGTTTTGAAATTGTTTATAGTAAATGAAATCTGATTTACAAGCAATGTAGTACTCGCGTGCACGATCACTTGACAAACCCAGGCACCGACTTCCTTTATCTGATCAAAACTGCTTTCCTACTCAATATCCTTCAGGTTAGTATCGGACTCATGGTCTGTTATAGCCAATTTTGCACCAGTTGAATGACATATTTACTTAGAATTTGCACCTCCTTTCCAAATTAAAACCAGCAAGTGAAACATCGATATTTATTATTTTTCTTGCAGTTGCTGAAGCACCAAATGTAGCTACAACTGCCATACTAGGAGGAATAACCTCACGATAGCCAGGACGACCTCCAGACTTCCCATCTAAGACACCAATTGGGAACCTACTGCCAAAAAGTCTTGTTGCCAGATCATCTTTAATATTGTGTGTTACTACATTTTACCTTCCCAAGCTCCTTTTCACCATGGGCAAAATGGCACTTGTACCCAAATCAACATCAAATATCAGTACCAAAATTACCACAAAGAATGCAGGTTTCTATTGAGGCCAGAGTAAAAACTAGGATTGAAGATAGCCATAGATTGTTTTTTTTTTTTTTTCTTTGAAATTGTGAAATTTTATAAGAAGGATTAATTATTTTCAATTTCAGGCAGCAAAGACTTCAAGTAAAACATGCTAAAAATAGGACTTTGACTGAGGTCTTAAGCTGATTTTTTATCAATCTGGGATGGGTGACTAAGATAGGATCCATGTCAGGATAATTCTGGAGATTCCCATGTGGTGACTTTCTTCATTGGATGCTTGTAACCTGCTAAACCTTGAAATCAGCTGCGGAATTCACAATTAGCTACGGCATTCACAATTAGCTACGGAATCAGGCCACATTCCGTAGCTAAGTTGCAAAATCTTATTAAAACAAGATACAGTGTTTTGAGGACCAGTACAAACCATAACCAGTCAATCTTGGACAGTTGAACTTATTAAAGAAGTTGGATTTTTATTTTTTCTATATATATATATATATATATATATTATTTTTATTTTTTTTGAATCAATTGAAATGATGAAGTTTATTTTGTCTCCCTTTATTTTTACGTAACACTTCTTTTTCTGATACTCTAGATCACACAAAGTGCAGGAGGAGAGCATACTCAAGAATTATTAATTTATTTATAACAATTCTTTTTCTCATCCTCCAGATCACACAAAGTGCAGGAGGAGAGCATACTCAAGAATTATAATTTTTTTTTTTAGATGTAAGAAATAAGGTCTCCTAATTACACTTCCTTGGCAACAGTGCCAAATGTCTAGTCAATTTAACATCTTAAATTGCTCTACATAAATTATCAATCTGGGTATCGTAAACTGATGAAGTGTGGTGCACCATATGTGCTTAGTTAACCTTTCTCTTACTTCGTTGTTTTATAGTTTTTATTTTGCTTTGGGGTTTTGTTCTTGTTGATCTCCTAAAGTGTCTAATGCAAATGGAAATCTTATTCTAAGGTATTAAGAATACTTTTAAAGGTCAAATATGGATGTAGATTTCAAGACAAGGTTTATGTCCCTAATGGTAACTTCCAAAACTTAGCACTTCGCAAGATCTCTAAACATGTTATTGATGAAATTAGTACTTAAAACAAGAATGGAAACGTGCTGCTATTCAAATCAAACAAATGATGAACTACTGATCATGAAATCACCGTCTCTGCTGTTTATCTAAATACAGAAATAAAATTTAAACTATTGCACTCAAACAAACCAAAAATTGCAAACTAATAAAAATAAAATCAATTCACTTCATTCATAGTCCGATAGCTCGCCAAGTAGTCTAAGCTATGGCTTTAGGAGATAACGTCAATGATATGAGGAATTTGATATCTAATTGCAAAAAAATAAAGCTAAAATCAAATCACATCATTCATAGTCCGATAGCTCCCCAAGTAGTCTAAGCTATGGCTTTAGGAGATAATGTCAATGATATGAGGAATTTGATATCTAATTGCAGAAAAATAAAGCTAAAATCAAATCACATCATTCATAGTCCGATAGCTCGCCAAGTAGTCTATGCTATGGCTTTAGGAGATAACGTCAATGATATGAGGAATTTGATATCTAATTGCAGAAAAATAAAGCTAAAATCAAATCACATCATTCATAGTCTGATAGCTCGCCAAGCAGTCTAAGCTATGGCTTTAGGAGATAACGTCAATGATATGAGGAATTTGATATCTAAACCAACTAACAAAGCAAATGAATAAGACTAAAATCAAAGCATAACTAAAATTGAAAAGCTAAAAGAACAAAGTCAGCAGAGAGACAAATCTCATGTCACTATTTTATGCAAAAACATGTAAAGAAAAACTAATCTACAATCAACCAGTTGAACACACTTACATGGATTAAAATTGCATGAATGGAAAATCTAATCTATTCAACTTGAAAGCAATCAAATGACATAATGAAATCAAAGCAAAATTACAAAATAAAATCTACTTTACCTTACATTCTAATGTGCTCCATAACATCTACTTCACATCTCCTTTCATGTTGAGAACATCAAAGCTTTATTCAAAATTCTTCAAAATCACAAAGTACAACAAAGCTCTCCAAAGCTTTCAAAAGCCATCAAGGAAGAACTACAAACTCCAAGCTAAGTTAAGACTCACAAGCTAACAAGCTCTAAAAAAAACTAACTAATGAAGGAGAGAGATCTCCTATTTATACAAAAATATGAGAAGCCATCTCATTAATGAGAGTCCATGAATCTCTCCCTCTACCTCTAGAGTCCTAATCAAAATAGGAACTGATAAGACACATTTCTTCTTAGAGTTACAATACAATTAGGAGATGTGACACATATCCTCATGATCCCATGATTCTTTCCACTCAAATTCGAATTTGGCCTTAGAGTGCCACATAAGGGTCTTCTAGAAGCCTCCTTTTAACCTACACATGTCAACAATCTCAACCCACTTGTTAGGTATAAGCATATGCACATTATTTTCTAACTTTTAACTACAAATTCACTTAAAAAGGCTAAGAATTAATAAAGTTTGGAAAAACATAAATGTGGCCCAATGATAATGAAAGTGGGATGAATGTAGTGATATAGTAGTGAAATGGAGGTGATATAATGGACATAATAGTGAAAGTGTAATGGAAATGAATGACATTTTCAAGACTCAACAGGGTGCGCCACTCCAAAGGCCATGTTTCCAAGGCTATGAAGATGCCATCATCAGTAGCAATAAATGGAAGCTTTTTCCATCCCTTTGCTAAATCCTTCCGCACCTAGACATGAATGTTGTGCATGTCTGCTTTGAACTATGCGAAGCTTTGCAGAGTGGCGTACACTGTGGGAGACAACCGTGGTCTTCTATTGATCCACATTCAGATGCTCACCTCCATCAGCACCCAAAAAACCTTGCTCGCGTGAATCCGCTTTGCATCCTTCATGGCCCAGAGCGAAGCGTACTTCGTAGCCTCAGGAAGGTCTTGGTCGATAGGTAGGAACTGGCTCTCTACTGGTAGTTTTCTTTCTACCAGCAAGATGGATAAGAGCAACCATGTGTAGTGGAAGGTCTTACCCTACTCTTGGGCTTCCTTGTAGTTTATCAAAAATTCATCATAGAGGAACTCAGCCTAGTTGAACTGGATGCCCTCCATGCACTGTTCAACCAGTGCAACCACAGGTGTTGGTACTTCATCTGCACAGCACCTCCGCATTACTTTGCCAGCCAAGAGTTGGGTGGCGACGTGCATGCCTTTGTCCTTGATGCTCGCAATTGCATAGCCACACTTCTTCTTTTCCAGCTTATATTTGGTTTTCATGGCTTCCGCGAGAGCCAAATCGCTACTTTTACCAGCTATTTCCCTGGAGTCCCTTCCCTTACAGGGAAGCCAAGAAATCCGGTGAATGATTTCCGTTGTGATGGGAATAGGTTCCTCCAGCCATAGATACCCATCATGCACCAGGAACAATAGCTGCATGACGATGAAAATGGTGATGGGTGCACAGTGAAAGTGGGGTATCCATCGTAGATGAAGTAACCCAACTTTCTCCACACTACACAACCATTTTTGTGGCTCCAACGTGATCATTGGCCCCTCCACCTTCTATTTCATCAAGCTTTCCATCACCATGTGCGGGAACTTCTTGCTGTCTGTGAGGTCCCAATCTTCAAATTTCATGGTAGGCACCCGTCCAAGGGGCGGACCTTCAAAAGTAATGCCGTCAGGGAGGAGCGGGGTCTGGAGCGCACTCTTCGTGGCCTCCAGGTCTTTGGCTGCCTTAACTTTCCCCTTCCACAGAGGGATGTACGTGGGTAACTTTGTTGCGGAAGGCATTGGTGGGACATCCTCCTCCTCATCGTCCTGTGCCTCTATTTGGTCAATTAGCGCTTGTAAGTCTTCCTCCTCTTCATCGGATTCGACGGTGACGACTTTGCCTTTTTCTTTCATTGACAATTTGCTGAACCATGGGTTTCTTGGGGATACGCAGACTGGTCCCATCGTCTACTTATCTTTCATCGACTGCGGCGTCCGTGGTGATTTTGGAACTTTTGATGCAAGCGTCGCATCTCTGGTCTCCTCATGGACCATATGGGGCCTCGTGGCCTCACTAGCGATATCTTCAATGAGTCGCACTCCTAGTCTGGTAGCAGTCATCGTGTTCACATGGGATATGTTCTGTCGCATACTCAAAGGTGGCAAGAGTGCTCGGTGCTCAATGCTCTGTAATCGCTCAAGTCTCAAACAACCAAGTGTTGTCTCGTGGCTAGCCCTAGGGGTTTTATAGCATCTTTTCAATTTGAATTCGACCATTGCCCCCACTTCTGAGTCATTAATGGCTTCTTGGCAGTAGATCGCCCAAATCTAGCTCTTAATTTATGTCTTAATTTCTTGCTGCCCACTCCTCTTTATCTTAAATTGGACATCTTGTCATGAACTGTGACACTAACGGTCACCTCCCAGCCTACCCGCACGGCAGCCCAACCCCCTATGTGTGGGCACGACCCCTATGACATACTGATCCTGCAAGTAACCTCCTTATTGCGCAACTCTCCCACAGACTCTTTTATAGTCCCGTGCTTTCTTTCAACTGTACACAGCGCTGAGACTATGCTCTCTACGGTTAGTCAGGTGGTCGCACCACCTGTGCGAGACGTCAATTCACCTTCCAGCCTAGCCCATGGGCACTCCTCAATTATCCTTGCAACAGTCAGCACTGTGCGTTCTTCCCTCTCTGGTGCGCTCCTCTGGTTACTTTGTTTGGTAAGGTGCGGTCGCAGCCATGGTAGTAGAGTCACAAATCCTCGGTGGCAATCTTCTAATGCAAGAGTCTGGCTGTGACATGCTTGCGCAATTTCATTTTCCAAGTTTTTGATCTCCGCATCTGTTAACATGCTTTTCTTCCTCAATCGTACCCGATCTTCTTCGAGTTCACGAAGCTTAAGGTTCCCTCACTGAATGGCTTCTTGAATCCGTATATGTTCACCCTCATGTGGCTTCATAGTTCCTTCGTCCTGGTCCTCATGTACTATACCAACCGTAGGGGCTATTGCATGAGGATTCCTTTCCTCCAAAATTATGGTCTCAAATCTGCTCTTCAGCTTCGGAATCATCTCCATGCTTAGGTTTTTGCACATGGCCCTATAGGCCCATCGGATTGTTGGTACGCGCAGGTCCCAATCAGTTCATCTCGCCTAGTGAACCCTGTTAAAGATTCCACATACCTTCTTGAATGCTTCTACGTGGAACATTTGTGGTGCGCGTCGCCTCTCCTGCTGTGTCCTATTCCGATTTTTGATCCTGAATTTGGGGTGTTTTTGTGAGGGCTACACAGCACATGTCTATACCCATCGAGATAGGTAGGCACGCAAGTTGTTCCATCCTCGCTGACCGACTTTTGTTTGAAGCTGGGGGCTTCCAAATCATAGGTGCATCATTCTTCTACATTTGTGCCAATCCTCAAAATTTCCTTGATGTGTATCCCACCATTGTGTGGGTATTGCGCGCAGTGCCCACTTCAACACATCAAACCGTTGTTGTTCGGGTACTGTGCTTTCGAATTTGCTTAGTAATTTGTCCACCACTGTCAATCCATCATATATTGGCATCTCTCTTGCCTCTGTTTCCATGCAACGTAGTGATCTAACCATCATGTTGCAGTTCAGTGTTGTCACTTTATGTAATCGATTCTGCCATCACTCTACTTCTTCATCTAAATCCGAAGTGCAGGAGCTTTCATGCTCCCATGAGATTATCCCATCTATTGTCAGATTCACCCAATCCTGGTCTCGTGCAATTATCTTGTAAATACAATCAAGATCATCGTCACTTTCATCATTGTGCATTGGTTCAGTGTAGCACGCTCCTTCGGCTGGGTCCAGTGGGACTACTATGCGTAGTGACTTTTTCTCGAAGACCATTTTGTACTTCTTCAGGTTGATGAATCTATTCATATCGGTGGCCCAGTCTATTCCTAACAATGCAGGATAGGGATTACTGTCATCGATAATTTCTATTACTTCAAAATCCACATGCGTGCTCACGCCTTCAATATCAACTGTTACCCCTTGTAACCTTCCCATGGGCAAAATCTTCTGTTGGTTCGCCATTCGTAATTGAATAGGGGACCATTGTAGCATGGGCCTGCCTATGCATTCCCATGTTTTCTTTGGTAATACATTCACGTCTGAACCTAGATCTAGGATTACCTGATCCATTTCATACTCGCCAATCTGCGTAGTCAACCTCATTTCCCTTCTAGTGCACAATGCATGCTTTCCCAATTTCCTGACTACGTGTGGTTCTCCTGCCCCTATGCACCTGGTGATCAGCTCCTGTAGTCCTTTAACCGCCTTGTTGTCATGTAATAGTTTCATGCATGTCACCAAAAAGGTAGTGAGCATTGAAGGATCCATTCTTGGCTCTAGTTGATCCTTACTACCTGAAGTGGAGGCCTTTGCGAAGCTCTTCTTAGCTTCCATGAATGTCTCCTTTGCACGTTCTAAGTCAAACTTGGGTTCTTTTGCAGGAGCCTTGCGAACAATTGTACTTTCCTCTGGTTGTTTACCCATATGTTCTCCCATGTCCATATTGCTTCTTAGCATCATGTTTACATTTGGGTCCTCTTCGCGCAGCTCAGACCTCATAATTTGTATATTTTGAGTTGGGGGAGGCTGGAATACCCCTTTTTCGCACATCTTTGTGGTCAATGTAGGACAGTCTATTGTTTCATTATCAAACTAAGCACCGTACGAATAGGATATCCTCGTTGGGTTGGTACAATCATGGGCATAGTGCCATGGTCCTCCGCAATTGTAACAAATTAATTGTTCGCGGCCTATTCCTGGTCCCATTCCACCTTGTCCTCGACCTTTCCCTTGAAATCCAACACGCGCCATCCTTGCATCTCGTTAAGGGCTTGCATTTCGGTCTGCATCCTATAGGCTGGGGTCTGATCCATCATTAGCTCATAACTACGACAAGTGCACTCATTGTGGCCTACTGACCTGCAAAAATTACAAAACAATTGTTGGGGTGTCTGTGTATATTTCTACAACAAATGACAATTGTCCGTCATGTGTTTCCCTCCTATCTGATAGATCGCTCACCATAAAGAAGGTGTTGTACTTGGCCCTGCTTGTGCCTCTAGTCCCAGTGGCATTGGCCGTCCTCCTGCCAAGTAGTTCGCAATTACTGGGTAGCAATCCTTTTCATGGCATTAGCCTTTGCACTTTGTGCACCATACTTCCTCGCACGCCTCTGGCCACGGCACCCTATCCTGCTTCAAGCTTTGCATTTCCAAACACAAATTTTGTAGTTTTGCATGGATTTGTTGAACTCCCAACCCAGGGTCTTGTATTGGGGTCTCATGCAATCTCATTACCATTTCCAACACTTCGGCCTGGGTGGAAAGTTTCTGTTGTGACAGCACTGTCCTCAAGTGCGGTGCCAGAGATGCTACAAACCATGCGCGATGTTGTCCATCTGTCAACGTCATATTGGCTTCGCAGATCGTACTTTTCAGCCATTGATCCAGATCCCAGGGAGTCTCACCTGGGAGCATTGCAATCTCTTTAAACCCTATGATTGATTGTGTCTCTAACTTTGGTTTGCTAAATTCCCTGTTCAGCGCGTTCTAGATCTATGTTATCCCCGCATTTTGGTGTTCGTTAGAATGCTTGATATACCATGTTAATGCGCGATCCTGCAGCGTGATCACAAATGTAGCCTTCTTAATATTGTCATCCGTGACACCTTGTGCTTCCCGTACTGCTCTTACCACAAAACGAAATTGGTTCAGATCCTCATTCCCTACTCCTTTGAATACTGGTAGTTTGATTATGCTCACCATACTGAACTGTGGAGACGGTGGATGGGGAGTAATGGAGGTGAGGGAGGTGAAGTGGGAGGCAGTGTGGGTGGAGGTGGTAGCTGCAGAATCCACTGCCTTATCAAACTGACTGCGCTCCTTGGAGAAACCTTCGCGAGCTCATCCTCACTCTCCTGTGATGGTGAAATTAAGGGATTGTTTTATAATTCTTCACCACTTCCATTTCTGTAGATCTTTCCACTCCGTGTAGTCCCAAACATTAATTTATTCGCATAACCCGCTTTTCACATAACAAAATCTTAATCCAGGTGTTAAAAGATTTAATATACTTACCTCACGGTCCCTTGAGAAAACATCACTCTGCCTCGGTGTAACTGACGGTCGTGTCCATCGTGAACTCAGTGATAAATCCTCCTATGATTCCATTGAGCCAGTGGTCCACAGCTCGCGCTATCTTATCCTCTGAAGCTTCTAGTCTGCACACTAGTTTCGGAGTTCACACTGTTAGTTTATCAAGCCTACACCTTCCTTGGCTATCTGCTAGTTTCGGGATCCACTCATACAACTCAGAAGGAAAAGATGCAAAGAAAATCTCATGGATTTCCATACACTTAGCACTCCAACCACTTTTTCTTAGATAGTTGTGGAGTTCTGTTTTCCTGTGTCGTGAACTCGTGAAGCTTCTTGTCCAACCACTCTTTAATTTCCTTCTTTGTTGGGTTCCAGTGGCATGACATCAGACATCCCTTATGCAGATCCCAGTCCCGCCAACGGAACCATTTGTTGGCTTGGGTGGCCTGACCCAAGTTTGAAAGTGATTTAGCAATAGTCCACGAAGCGCAGACTAAGGTCTCACTTGAAGTAGTATGAGAGGGTGCTAGAACCAGGTTTCCACACCCTGGGGATGTCTGATATGAGGTGATTGGTACATGGTCCAACCTTCACACTTACTGCGCTATGCGCACCTACGGGCACCCCACACCCTATGATACTGTCTTCACGCAGGTCCAGCCATAACACGACCCATGTTATTTACCCAAGTCTTCCTTAATTAGTTTTTTTTAGCTGATTACTTAGATTAAATTCACATATAATCATTCATACGAGTATTCATCAAGTGCGCGCAGTGAATAAACAGAGTAAAAGTAACGCATAACATCAAAAGATAGATTCAAGAACAGATGCACAGAGTAATCTTCTCTTTATTAACTTTCAATTCCAAGTACAAACCCAACTCTGCCCTGTGCACTCAACTGCAGGGGTCCACGGACTCAGCTACGGACTCTACTAGGCCTTTGCGCATTCAGTTGCAGAGCCTCTTCCTACTACTACGACCCACTACACTTCAGATTCCACTCTCAGCCTTGAACCATGCCTTCGTTATTCTATCTATTCTCTGCCAAGCTTAGCTCTACACTTAGAGCCTTGCTCTATTTATAAAATCCCATGGTCTACGGACCATGGGTAGGCTGACACATCTTTACGTTAAATTAAAATTCTTAGGGTGGACAACCCTATGACTCGATTATACAATTCCCACTCTGTGCCCGTACTTCAGAGAGTTCTACACCATATTTGACCAAAACTTGGGCTTTAAGCCCCAAAACCTGCTGCGGGGGATTCCATGCCCAACAAAGGCCCACATGAATGAAGTGTGGGATTTGATTGAAAATGTTTTCTTAGCTTTCAATATTTGGTTTCTGCCTAGGGAGCATAATAGGATGGAAGACTCCTTGGCCATATCTACTAGCAATTTTAAGCCTCCCCAAAATCCCTTGCTCAAATATGAAGTCAAGGTCAGGTACAAACCATGAGTACTAGAGAATGTGAAGTACTAGCAGGTGTTTGAATATGAAGAACAGATTAAGCGCTTCATGGAGATCATCAAGGAATTGTCGAACTTGGTGATTGATCAAGAGGATGAGGAGATGACATGTGAACAACAGGCCAGTTGGGAGGGAACCATTTCATGTCACAAGATATTGCTGCTAAAGGGGAATACCATCCCCAAAGGGTTGGTCCCACTGGAAAGGATTTTAAACTCAAATGATGTGGCTACTAAGACAACTAAACCAGATCTGAAGTAAGAGGTTACATATTATAATATTAGGACCAAAGAATATCCAATAATCATCAAGTTAGCTAAAGGAGTTCCAAGGGAATACAAACAAATTTATCTTGACCTTTTCAAGGAGTACATGGATGTTTTGACCTAGTCATATGATGATTTGAATACTTTTGATCCCGGTGTCATACAACACAAAATTCCTTTAAAAACTAGAGCAAAGCCATATAAGCAAAAGCTCAGGAAGATTAATCCTTTGTTGCTCCCATCAATTAAAAAGGAGGTGAAGAAACTGTTACAAGCTAAGATAATTGTTCCTTTCAGGTACTCTGAGTGGGTAGGAACTTTGGTTCACATGAGGAAGAAGAATGGGGAAATAAGGGTATGTGTAGATTTCAGAAATTTGAATAAAGGCTCACTAAAAGATAACTATCCTCTACTTAAAAATGGATTATATTTTGCAAAAAGTGGTAGGGTCTGCCCGAATTTCCATGATGGACAATTTCTGTGGATACAACCAAGTCACTGTGCACCCTGAGGATCAGAAGAAAACAACTTTTACTTCAGCATGGAGAATGTTTATTTATGTCAGAATGCCTTTTGACCTCATAAACACTGGAGCTACTTTCCAAAGAGAAATGGATATAACATTTGTTGGAGAGCGGGATAAATTCAGAGTAATCTATCTGGATGACATAATTGTTTTCTCTGAGTTAGATGGAGAGCATCTCGAGCATTTGCAACTCACATTTGTAAGTAGGTATGGTCTATCCCTAAACCTTAAGAAATCACAGTTTGTTTTAAGTGAGGGGAATCTTTTGGGCCATATTGTAGCAAACGAAGGAGTGAAGATTGATCCAAAAAGGGTGGAGGCTATTGATAATATTCCTTTACAAAGAAATAGGAAGGAGATTCATTTTTTCTTGGGCATAATAAATTTTCTGAGAAGACTGATACCAAAATATGCAGAAATTGTCAAAGAAATCACATAAATGTTTAAGAAGGTTAGGGAAGTCAAGTGTACCATAAAAGCATAGGAGTTATTCTATAGAATTAAAAAATGTTTTTCAGAAGCCCCAATCTTAGCCATGCCAGATTATCAAAGGCCATTCCTCATTTTATCTTTTTCCTCTCCTAACATGGTGGCAATTGTTCTATTGCAGAAAAATAATTAAGGACAAGAACAATTGATTTCATTTTTTAGGAAGGTGTTGCGAGATGCAAAGCTGAAGTATAATATCTTAGAGAAACAATCTTATGCCTTAGACAAAGCCTTAAAGGTCTTCTGAATTTATGTCCTGGAGTCCAATATAATAGTGTATGTTCCAATTGTTGTTGTGAAAGACATTTTCGTGCAGGGAAACAATGAAGGTAAGAGGGGAAAGTGGATTTCCAAAATTCAAGAATATGACATGGAGATCAAACCCACTAAGTTGATCAAGGGGCATGGATTGGACAAAATATTGTATGAGGCTAATTTCCAGGCACTGGGTATAAATTTACTAACATATAAGGAAAGAGGAAGAGGAAGAGAAGAGGAGAAGAAAACTATTAAGACCTGAACACAGAGAATTCAAATGAAGTACCTTGTCTCATAGTGGTATGATTATGTACTCCATTATTTACTTTTTTCTGAAATTCCCATTGAATCTTAACAAATTTAAATACATGGCCTTGAGGCTGGAAGCCCAGAAGTTTGACATTTCAAATAGCGATCTATACAGGAAGGATACAATGGGGATTTTGCTTTTATGCCTAGTAGAAGAAGAGATTCATAAGGTGATTGATGAATTCCACAACTGTGTTTGTGGGGGACATTACAGCTAAAAATCCACTACCCATAAAATCCTTAAAGCATGTTTCTATTTGCCACAAGTTGTTTGGAAAGATTCATGCTTATGTCAGATCATGTGGAAAATGTTAGATTTTTGCTGAGAAGAAGTTGTTAACAACCCTCCCCTTGATTCCTATTTTGTGGAGGAGCCCTTCAGGCAATGGGGGCTTGACTTAATAGGAGAAATACATCCACCATCCAGTGGTAAACACAAGTGGATACTTACAACCACTGATTATTTCACGAAATGGATGGAGGCCATCCCAGTTAGAAATGAAATCGATGCAATGGTAATTAAGTTTATGGAGGAGAATATCCTTTCTAGATTTGGTTTTCCAAGGAATATTATCACTGACAATGCTCAAGTGTTCAAGTAAGCCAATTTTCTTAGTTTCAACCAAAAATACAACATTATCATGGGGCACTCCACCACCTACTACTTGCAAGGGAATGGACTAGCTGAATCTTCAAATAAAACTTTAGTAAGGATTTTGAAAAAGACCATATCAGAAAATAAACAAAACTAGGACTCACAATTGAAGTTTTCTTTATGGGCCAACAGAGTCACTACCAAGAGGTCAACTAGGAAGTCTCCCTTTGAATTGGTATATGGAAAGTTTTCCATTTTCCCTGTCCAACTAGTTATTCTAGTGGCTAAAATTATACAAGATGTTAAGGAGGAGCCAAATTCTCTAGCCAGGAGAATAAATCAGCTGGTATAATTACAAGAAAAGAAAGGACAGGCATCATAGAATTTGATTAAATACGAGGAAAAGATGAAGGCTCTTTTTGACAAAAAGGCAAGGGACAGACCCTTACAACCAGGAGATTTGGTACTCAAATGGGATTCTATGAGAGAGGACAAAGGAAAACATGGTAATTTTGATCCCTTGTGGTTTGGACCCTTCAAAATATCTAAATCCAAAGGAAACAACACCTTCTTACTTGAAAAATTAGATGGTGAGGTGCTTGGACTGCATGTGAATGGGAAGTTTCTCAAGCTTTATTTCCAGAATTAAAGAGGTCCATTTTCACCCACTATATATGCCTGTGAGCTATTGTACATACTAGTAATATTTTAAGCTCTTACTGCTTCTTTTTTTGTTTTCTATGTACTTGAATAAAATGACTCCATGCCCAATGGAAAAAAGGCACTAATCTGCAAGTTCTCAGCACCTTGCTAGCAAGGCACTGTCCAGAATTGGAGGCAATGTTGTCTCTTTTAATGCCATTTTATACTTATGTCAAATGGTCCTATTTTTCATCATTGGCACAGATAAAGATAAGGACATTCATGGTTGACTAAAGGAAGAGCCGAGGTTTAAAATCTAAAGGAAGAACTGAAAATTAGGAGCCGAAATTCAAAAGGGAGCTAAAAAATGAAGAGCCTGAATTCAGAGGCCAAAATGAGAAGAGAGAAGATGACCATCAGAGAAAAATTATAGATAAGTTTCCACATATTGGGATTTTATAGGTTAGAACATAGGGTCCACAACGTTTTATTTAATCGGGACTTGAAATGGGAATATTGGAGCAGGAAATCAGAAGGGTAGCTATATCAGAACATCCAAAAGCTAGACCTTAGGGTAGAGTGATAGTAGAACCTAAGAGTTTCATAACTCGTTAAAAATTAAAATTCTTTGAAAAGCATTGAGGCTTCCAAGAAGAGGAAATCCAAAGGAAATCGTTGAAAAATCAAGAACTGCAACGACCCTTTCTCTCTCTTCTGAGAAGACACGTGGAAGCAGGTGATTGGATTTGAGAGGTAGACATGGAAGATGTTGTCAGTATGACATGGATTTATAGTAGACATGTGGAAGTCAATTTTGATGTTTTGGGGTGGCCTTGTGTGGAAAATATAGGTGACATGTGTCACCACTCAGGAGGCGTCATGTGGAGATGATGACCCCATCACGACATCACCTTAGAGGTCAGCTTCTCGAAGGTGGGAGTTATCATAACTCCAGCATAAATGAAAATTTAAAAAAGTTTCAATATGATGAACGAGATTCCAATATATATTTGGCACATGGTCATGTGGATTCAAAAGAACTAGGGCTTATAGAGGGTCGAGCACCTAAGTGCTATAAACATCATCAGAAGAGGGAGACATCGTAACTTTGTTTTAATTTGAATCCCATGAAATTTTTATGAAAAGAGCTTTGAGATATTTATGTCTCATGGTTGTGGGATACTTAAAGAACCAAGGGAGGAAGAGAATATACAAGGGGAGATAGGCCCCTAACAAGAACCTGAAGGCTTTAACACCCAAGCACTAATCCGCTTGTCACGACACTCAGTTATATTGTGAAATCGCGATAAGAGGGCTAAGAGCATCATAATGTTACGATTTTGTAATGTTTATTTTAAGTAAATTTATGATGGACAAAGGCTCTAATACGATAACCCCTAAGCACTAGATCAGTCATCAGAAGAAGCGATCCCATGGATGAAAAATAAGAAGGGGGCTAAGGGAAATAAGGAGATGAAAGCCAATCGAGACTTCATAATTTGTAACATTGTTTTAAATAAAGTTAAGATGTATAAGGGATCTGAGGTCTCGTATGCAGTATTGTATGCAAGCATACGGTCACAAGTAGTGGTTCTATGATGAATAAGAAATAACGAGCTAGGCCATCGAAATGTTGTGATTTTGTAACATTATTTTAATAATACTTACGATACATTAAGGCCCAATATTGCAACATAGAGATTAAAAAGGATGTCTGGGTTAGCAGCTCAGTTAAAGATCACCTCTAACGCCACCACTCTTGACCATGTCCAACTCCAAAAAAGGGGAATTCAAGTAGTTAAAGGGAGAAATCAACTGACATATTGGTAGGTAACCATGGACGAATTTGCATGGAGATATTTTTTGTGTCAATCATGACACCTCTTGTTTCTCATGTTTTGTTAGTTATTGTATTTTCAAGAAAATAATTGAGTCAGTTAAGTACTCATTAGGACAACTAGTACATTCACATGCTCTGATAGTTGGTAGTTCATATAGTTGGAGCATTTTAAGATATTTTGTAACTATTGTTCGAGTTCTCCCTCTCCCTATGAAATGGAAGGAGAAACTTAGTAAACGAGTTCCCATATTTTTCTCTCAGAGGTTCTGAAGTCTGTGTTCAAGATTTCTAAACTCTGTTTTCAGAGGAGGTTCCAAGTTTGGTTCTAATTTCTTGTTCTTGAGGCTGTGATTGGTTTTGAAAATTTTGCCAATTCAGGCCTGTAATCTATTTTCATTTTGGAAGATTAATGAAGAAGTTATGGTGATTCCAAGAATTTGGGAGATGTAGTATGTGTTCTTTCTCTATATGTCATTTCATATGTGTACTTTACTCTTCAGAAATTATGTAATTGTAGCTGTCGGATTCACTCTTAAGTCACAGATTTACTAATGTTATGTGATAGAAGAAGGTACCTGTGAGACTGTATATTTATATATGTTATGTAATAGTAGATTGTACCTGTGAAATCACATATTTACCTATGTTATGAAATAGCAGACAATACCTATGAGATATTAAGTTGAAAGCCTTAAAATGTGCTCCATAATTTCTGCAGTCCATTGTTTTATCATTTCATGATTCTATTGGGATTTGTTGCATATGATTATGTGTTTATCCAACCATCTGCACTAGGTTCCTCTCTTATATTTCTCCTTTCCATCTCTATTGTAATGATAAATTTTGGTTGTGATCTCTTTGTGTCAGCCATCAGACTCGAGACATTTATTTTTGGGAATGATTTATTGTTTATATGCATTTTTGTATCTATTTCTAATAAAATAAATTTAACCATATTTAAGTCATTTTATATTTATCTCCTAAGAAGCATTGAATTATCTTCAAGAGACACCAAGATGTCCTAGCCACTGACCCCTCCTCAACCTGGGTGTTACCTCTAGGAGCTACAATAATATATTTTTATCACCTTCTGGCCCATTGATGCCATCATGTCATGTGTCATGTATCATGTACTTTGTTTCTAAGGTCGGGTATGGGTATGCATCCCCTGCCTCATTTAAGATCATGTACTCACCATAAAAGGATACTTCTATCAGCTAAGTAGGTCTTGCCCCCTCCATTCTCAATCCTTCCTTGTCTCTCTTCATCTATCTCTCTATCTCTCTCTCTAATTCTCCTTCAGTGTCTCGTGAAAGTGGAACCTACAAAATATTTTGGTCATATGATTTTCTCCTAACACTCTTACGTTGGGGGGAAATTTCTCATCACCCAAAAAATGATCACCTACCCATTTCTTTCTAGGTGGATCGAAATACACCATGTAGGATTAATTTTACCATGGTAAATTCACTTTCACCATAAGAAATAATTTAGTAAACCACTTCTCCTAAATTATTTCTCTTTAAAATTCAAAAACCCCATTAGAATAACTAAATAAATCATTATTTATTTAATTTTCTCTAGAAATAATTATAAAATCATTATTTGATAATTATTTCTTAATTACCCTTGACTTAATCACCTCGGAATAATTAAACAAATCATTATTTATTTGTTATTCCTATTCTTATTTTTGAGATAATTGTTAAACCATTATTTAATAATTATTTCAAATTCACACTTTTCTTAATTCTCACAAACCGGTTAATAAACCGTTTTCATTTGTTAATTACTTCAACCACTTTTCAAATAAAGATATTTGACCATTTTGAATATCTTTTCCCTCCCAAAAAATATAATAAAGTATTTTGAATGGTTATATTTTGATTTAGTCAATAATATTTTATTATTTTCTAATTCCTAATTTGGCTCAATACTTTGTTATAAATAAGAGGGTTTTCCATTCATTCTCCACCTTGATCATTCTCATCATCACCACTATTGTCTCATGACATTTGAGCTCCCACTTGAGTTCAAGTTATTTTATGTTTTCTACCCATTGCAAATTAAGAGAGAGAAAGAGATTGCTAAAGCAAAAGGACATCAAAAGGACCCATCCCACAGAGCAGGATCTATAGACCCAAGTTTTTAAATTCTCCTCACCAAGTGTTTCAATTACATTAATAAAATTTTCTTATTTATATGATCAATTGGGTTGCTGCACTTTCATTTTTTTGTTATATGTTTTGGTTTGTATATGATCTTTTGTTGCATGGGTTTCCTTCTTTCTTTTCATTGCAATTCTGAATTATAAACTGTAATATTTTTTTGTTAGGTTCACTTGTCACTAGTGACTTAAGTGAAGACTTTTTTGGATACATACTATGAATTTTCATACTAACAAATGGTGACTCCACTTAGTTTTTAGCTACTTAGTCATCAACAAATGGTGACTCCACTCGTGTAGTAATTCAGAATATTGGTGACTATTGTTTCAACTATTTTAGTCTTTTACCAGCTATATTTTTCCCTCTCAATTTCTATTTTTAGATCTCCTTTGTTTTTTGGAAAAAAAATTGTTTTTGTTGGGGTTCTGTATATTTCCAGAGGTCATAGGTACTAGCCAAGTAGGAGATGACATAATGTGGGTCCAATCTACAGAGTGGGAGAAGTGGTAATATAGTGCACGTGTTTACCCCTTTTCTACCCCCAGAATGCACTTTTCAGCTCAAAAACTGCGTGCAACGTACTTTACAGGTCAGATTTTTCACTCTAAAATTTTTCGTAATATTTTTCAAAATTTTCCATTTTTCTGACACTATTGCATGTTTTTCAGGAAGGGTTTATGTTATTCCCTGAGTCACCACTAAGCCTGTATCAATTTAGTAGTTTCACATTGAGGAAGGAAAAATCCTCCTAGGGTTTATCGTACACCTCCATCATTTAGGATGAAAATTGTTGAGTTGAGGAGTCTAGTTTACAAGATTTTTAGCCACTAATTTTTAGGGTTTTGTCTATTGTTTTACAACCCTTTTAGTTAGGTTTTTAAGACACTTCACTCCCTTTATATTCTTGTGTTTCCTTTCCCCCTCAATATCCCCTTATGTATCCTTAGTTTTGTATCTTCTTTCCTATACTTTTCCAGCATTTTCACCTCTGCTTTTTGCTGGTTTTCTGCTCAATTTTCAACAGCATTTTTCCTCTAGATACCAATCCCCTAGACATTAGTCCTTTTGTCCATTTTTTGTGTCTTTGAGTTGCTTGTTTTCCTTCACTTTATTTAGCTGCTTGATTTCCTTATTGGGTGGGGGTTTTGTGCTTGAGTATACTGTTTATTTTACTGCCCATTTTCAACATTATTTACAGTTTAAGCGCTTTATTTCTAGCAACACATGTGTTGCATCATCAAAACATGGTTAATTAACTCATCCACTTGAAAAAATATTTCACACACACAAACCCTAAGAAAATGTGAGCTTGGTTATCACTTCCAAGCCAAGAAACAAGCCACCATAATAACTTAACTCACATAGATTACACCTACTTTGGAACCAAGGCCAAAACAATCTTTGTAGTTAGGTGTAGGATTAGTGGGATATGATTATAATAACACCCATTGATCGCTTACATTGAGACATAAAAATTTAACATATTAGGGAGCTTAAACTCCTTCACCATCCCACAACTCAAAGTTGAACTGCATTAGAAACCTAATTGAGAGGGGCTTAGGATAGATCATGGTGCGAGTGATTCTCCTCTTGGCTACCCAACCTATGGTAGGGAATTTTGTGCCATGGTTGATCACCAAGAAGCTCAAGACTCAACCATCCCCATGACATAAAGGTAACCTTAATGGTCAATATTAGAAAAACACCCTATAGGACTAGCTGTGGGTAAGCAGTTGGTCCTCTATCCCACCTTTCTCCAGATAACTCTTCTTGCAGGGATCAGATTCCATCAAGTAAAGAGTTCCTTGGAAGGACATCTGAAAAAGTATATCTAGGACTTGTTTGAGGATTAAGATCACCTTTAGGATAGAGGTCATTTTTCCTTTTATAGGACGTGATTTCTTGAATTAGAGTAGCATATCATTATAATTAGTTTACACTTGCACCACTGCACTAGTGTTTTCTTGTTGTTCATTAGTCTTTTCTCCTCTCATCACCCTTTAGCCTTTTGAGTCATATTTTGTCTTGATGCCATTGCACCCCCTAGGAATTTATCGAGGATACTTCTTGGCCTTTACCACTGTTTTGTTTAGTACACCTTACTCCCTCTCCTTGAGTTTGAACTCATCTTCCTAGTCCTCCATTAAGTCCCCATCTTGACTGTAGTTCTTATGATTCTTCTAGTTCTTCCTCTGATTCATCATTTTCCCACCCCAAGCACCTCCACCATGTCAAGAACCAATGTGGGTGGTTGTTGGGCATGGGATCCCCCAAGGGAAGTCACGAAAGGCGATTATAATAGATTGTGAAGGTATTGAAGGTGAAGACAGTGTGCAAAGTGACTTGTGTGAAGGTAGGCATAGTTGGACTAAATCGTCACCTCAGACATCTCGAGGGTGCGTAAAAATGGTTCTAGCATCCCCCCATACTACTTTGGGTGAGACTTGAGTCCGCGCTCCACAGGCTGATTCCGAAAGGGCCAGTAGTGTAGGGATTTGTTTGGCTAATTAACTCTGAACCTGGGTAAGATCCCCTGAAGCCAAAAATGGTGGTAATGAAGGTTTTAACCAAGGTAACCCCATAGGTGGAACCTCTACAAGTATGGCCACTAATTCCCCCTTGCTTCCCTATGTGGTTGGTTTGACCCTCCCTGATTTCAATCAACTTATCAATGATCCTCTTTTCCATAACCCTAATTGGCCTCCCTTTCCTACCAAGCTTCCATCTGACATTCCCAAGTTTGAAGGTAATCCTCAAGAATACCCCACCAATCATGTTCGCTCTTTTCACATGTGGTGTTCATCCCATTACAGAAGACTCCATTCCTCTGTGTCTCTTCCAACGCAACCTAACTGGAGTTTCTCTCAAATGGTATGTGGACCAACTGCATGCCTCCCATTCTACCTTCACGAATATCGCCAAATATTTTCTTTCATATTTCCAGTTACCTCTCAGATACGAGACTAGTACCAAACACTTGAACTCTTTTTGTTAAAATTCTGCCACTCGCCTTTCTAACCATGTCCAAGAATGGCATAGAAGGAGGAGCATGTGTAGAGTCCCTGAGTTTGAATACCATGTATACATGGATTGGTTTTTAATAGATATTTTGGCCCCCATCAGTAAATATTTCACTTCTCACTTCCTTTAGACTAAGGAAGAATCCCTCTAGATAGCCATGAAATATGACCTGATATATGCCTAGTCTCGTTATGTTTATATTTTCCTCCATGATCTGCCTCATCCTAGGGCTGCTAATGCACCAGGGGCCTATAATACCATTAATGGTATCCTTGGCTTTGCTTCCCACCCTCAACCACCACCACATCCTTAACCTCGCATGAGTTATGGTCCAGCCGATGGGGGGACCAGTTATGCTTACACTTATCCCCCTCCTGCTCCTTCGTGTGTCAACTCTTACCAAGGTACAAGTACGTCATATTCATATCCCCATCCACATCAACAGATGTCAGGGCTAGATCTTGCTCAACCTAGTTACAAAAATATTGCCATGTCTCCTTACTATCCTTATGCTAATGCTCCAGCCCCACTAGCACCAGTGCCTCAACCTCCCATGCCCCCACATCCTCTGCTACAACAACAACCACCTCCACAAAATAAAGTGTATGCTCAACATAGTACTACCAATACCCCCAACACCAAGAGAATGAATAAGTGGAAGGGTAATCGGAATCAGCAGTCTGAAGGAAACCAAGGATATCAAGGTCAAAAACCTAATGCCCCTTAGGGTGACCAACCTAATCCCACAACCCAGCAATAGGGAAGAAAATCCAAGTAGAATAAGGCTATTAGAACTAATAAACCTTGTGCCTGTTGCCGATTTTTTTCCATTATACTTGTGAATGTCACTATTTATCTCAAATGTGTCAAGTATGGGAAGCACATGTAGATGCTTCTATAGAACTTCAACACATTTCTCCACCTCCTCCCCCTCCTACTTCATCACAACCGACAATGGTTGTCAATTATTTTCCACATTAAGAATATGTGGGTCCCTAACCCTCACAAAGTATTGTAGCCCCTCAACCTTCATAAACTGGCCAAAAAAATTACCAGATTCTCATGATGAATTCTAAAGAATTCAACATCGAACAATTTAGTCTCTAGACTCAGTCACGTCAATATGAAAAATCTCCTACGAAGTCAGTGACTAATTGTTGGGACAGGGTCCCCTAGGGTCGAATTTTGTAAAGTATTGTTAAATATTGTAAAGTCTCTGCATTTTGAGGAATGGAGCACTAGTAATGCAGGTTGATAGGAATCAAAGGGGTTTTAGGAATGTCAATGGCCCTTTTTTTTTAATAGTCAAGTTGTTTTGAGACCCGCCCATGGTTCGCAGACCATGGTATTGTAATGAAGAAGGATATAAAAAGGGGTCATAAAAGAGCATAGATATAAGGAAGCAAGAATATAGAAGTGAAATATTTGGGTTTATTTTGTTTATTCTATTCTTAGGCAAGGGGAAGGCTCCTGTAGGTGTGTGCGTGAAGAACTTGGTAAGTCCGCAGCTAAGTGCGCGGGCCTGTGCATCTATGTGCGCAGGGTTGGAAAGGACTATAATTGAATATCTAAAGCATAATAAAGGCTTGTTTTGAAGAATTATTTGTGTATCTATGTATTACTATTTATCTATGAATTTACTATATTTTTAATCTATTGAATGCAATTAATTTGGAAAAGTACTTAATAGATTCGCGAAGAAGTATATCTGATTATTTATATGATGTTATGAATATTTAGCATAATCAAAAAAGGGAATAGATTTTCTAACTGTTAACTACTGTAACTTTCAGGTCCTAATGGTTAGGGTTCACGAAGGTCAAGATAAAGCCCTAAGCTTGACATAACACATCACATAGTCCTTTGGATGCAGAAACCTATTTCTAGCATCCCCCAATACTGCCTTCGGTGAGAATGTAACCTGCGCTATGCGGGTTGTTTCTGAAAGGGCTGATAGTGTAGGGATTTGTTTGTTAGTGCAACTAACTCTGAACCTAGGTCGAAACCCCCTCAAGCCAACAAATTATTCAGTTGCTAGGGCCAGGATGTATCTGAAGAATGTGTGATGTGGCATAAGTGGATACTGACTAAGAAGGAGATTGAAAAGTGGATAGATCAAAAGTTGAATGAGTTTGTAGCCCAGGAAAATAGGAATTCTCGCATTGCGAAATAAGACTATTTGCAGAGATCCTTGTATATCGAGGAACACGAAGTTTTCTTCTACTCTTTTCTGAGTGAATTATATGAATGGTTGGCTAAATGGCAGATGGTCGACCTACTTGGAAGTTGGATAATCCTACTGTGTGAACACTAGAATTAGGGAAGCTCCAGGAAGGATTAGATCAATACTATTTTTGGTGGATTTATTACTGAGTTCATGATTGATACGTTTATCAATTATAGCAAAGATGAACTCTAGTTTTTCAATGGACCAAAAGGTAAGTATCTTAAGTATCTAAAAACTTGGATTAAAATTCTATTGTGTGAGAAATGAGTTATGCCATTAAATTGATGTTTAGATGAGACTTGGAGGGAGCTACGTGAAGTTGGAGACCATTTAGAGGAGACCTAGATAGAAGTGCTATGTATAGTCCTCTATTGGTATCATCTGATAGCAATGAAGAAAGTAATAGGATGAAGGCACCTCATGGTGTGCAGTAGATGATAGATCAAGGTATTTCAAGAATACCACATCAATCCACTCCACTTTGCCTCACACACCTACACCTCCACCTCCACCCCCACCTCCGTTACTTAGTATGGTGAACACTATGAAGATGCCTATATTTAAGGGTCTAGGGATAGAAGACCCTGATCAATTTTGGTGTGTAGCAGATGTGTGCAAATCACAACAGATAACAGATGATGATCTAAATAAAGCACAACTAGTCACAATATTGAAAGATAAGGTGTTGAGTTGGTAAATTAAGTATAGTATGACTCATCCAGGTGCGTCATTAAAGGGCACAAAAGATGTGCTAAATAATGAATTTAGAAAGCCTAAGTCTCAAGCCCAATCTGTGATTGAGGTCAAAGAAATTGAGCAGAGGGTGAATGAATATGCATGGGATTGTGATCAAAGGTGGAAATGTCTACTACAATAGGTTATTCTACAGATATCAGATGAGCAACACAAGGAATGGTATATTGCTTCATTGTTACCTCATTTGAGATTACCATTGTCACAGCAGAAGGTCAGATCGTAGGATGAAGCACTGGAAATTTATATGAAGTTGGAGGCTTCGCCTATTCAGGATACGAATCTTGGAGTGAAGTAGATTCAGTCGCAGTTGGCTAGCTTGCATATAGAGTTGCAGGATCTCAAAAAGAGGAAAGAGGTCCAAATTGAGACCTAAGCATAATTATGGTGATTAAAGTGCCAAGGCCATGGTCATGACAAGGATCATTGCCCAGTATATCAAAATTATCTAATTGGGGGAGGTCCTAACCCCCTAAAGCTATAAAATATCACTGGATCGAGTATCGGTGTAGTGCCATGGTGCGCTATATACCAGATAGCCGAAAAACATTCAATAGATATTTTCCATCTGTTGCATAAGTTTGTGGAGACTCCCCAACAACTTTTATGCAATTTTTGTAAGTTTGTAGGCCATGATGAGCACAATTTCCAAAGCTATGAGCTAATGATAGACAAAACTCTGACATATAGAGTACATGATGAGACATGTCCTCAATAGGATCAAGGCGCGATTGCAGTGTGCGGAGGATTCCATGGAAGAGGAAGAGGACGAGGGGGAAGAGGTGGAAGAGGTTGCGAACAGATTATTTGTTACAATTGTGGAGAATCAAGCCACTTTGTGTGAGATTGACAAAACCTAACACACCCCTCTTGTCAATATTGCCAATAGTTTGACACACTATGAAATATTGTCCCGTGCTCATCGCAAATATGATAGAGAAAAAGAACTAGCAGCCCACCTAGAACATCCAGATGATGAGATCGGAACGACGCAAAGATGGGCCCAACATTAATATTGTTACATGAAGTGGTATAGATACCAGGGAGGATAAAGTTGTAGGAAAACAACCAGAAGAAAATATATGCGTGCGCAAGGCTGCTGACAAAGATGTTGGATTTGATTTACATAAGGTAAAGGAAACTTTTATGGAGGCAAGAAAGAGCTTTGTAGATTCAGGAGCTTCCACATCAAGGACTCAAAATGCATGAACGGAGAAGCCTAAAGAGATCATTTCTACACAGGAAATAGATCCTTCAATATTGACGTCCTTCTTACAAAATTACATGAAGCTCCTAAGGGACCAGAAAGCAGTAGAGGGACTGCAAGAGTTGATAGAAAATTGCACTCGAAAGGGTAAGTCACTGCCTGAACAACATGCAATGCATAGAGTAAACAAAGGCAAGAAAAGCATGGGTCGAGAGATGAGATTGACTACAAAAATCGAAAAATTTGAAATTTACCAGGTGATCCTAGATTTGGGATCTGATGTGAATGTTTTGCCTAAACAGACCTGGGAAAGAATGGGAAATTCAACGCTATAGTGGTCCCCAATTTAGCAGTGAACGACAAACCAATAAATATTATTCCTGTGGGACGATTACATGGAGTAGCTGTTGATATTGAAGGGGCACGTGATATAGTTGATTTTGAGTTAATTAAAATAGTGGATGATAATAACCCCTACCTGGTGCTGCTTGGAATTGATTGGGCATTTTATGTGAATGTGGTCGTCAACCTGAAGAAGCACATCATGAAGTTTGAGAAGAAGGAACTAAGAATCATTGTTCCATTGGATCCAGCCAAGGGTGCTCAATATACTAAATCAATCTAAGATTAGTATGAGTATGATATTGAGCGGATCTATAATCTTACTAAGTGGAATGAGGATTGGATCAACCGTAAGGTGGATCAGTGAATTACTTGGGAAAAGGATAGCTCCCCCAACTCGGACTCAGATGAGGAGCTCAAGCATTGGCAGAATAGATTGAATGAATTATCAATGCTATGATGTAAGGGGCTTACTAAGTCACTCTAGTGTATATCTACTGAGGTATGCAATTTACCATATTATGATGGCTTAGAAGATGTAAATTTATTTCTTGATCAATTTGAAATGGATGTACCAAAGGAACATTGGTTCCAACCACTAGACATCGTGCTGAGAGCTACACCTACCATATGGTGGGGTACACATAAAAATAGTTTTGTATACTGGAAGGAGTACCATAGAATGATGAAATTGTGGTTTGGATATGCCAATGCCTGCATTGCTAAAAAATATACAAGAAAGGATGATCCCTGTGATTATCTGGCTCGTTGGATGAAAGCATGGGGAGAGGAACCATAGCCTGAATGGGTAAACATATTCTGCCACACTTTAGATACTATTTCGATGAACTAGTATCTAGAAATAGAGCTGAGACATGGAACCATAGAATGGGACATTCTGAAGGAAAGCTTTCTGTTAACGTTCAGTTTTGAGGATGGATTCGAATGTATTGATGAAGCATTACAGGAAATCAAGGCTACAATATTCAGAACGCCTGTAGAACCTATCAGATGGGTACAACCACACTGGAGTACATAGTTGCACCATGCTCTAGAGTGCTACAATGTTACCACAGAAGAAGGTGAGGAAGATCCAAGGAATATTATTATCCCTGAGTTAGAGGGACATCGTGAAGTCGTTGGGCCTACGATAGAAGTTCTTGACATCTCAAAACCATTAAAAACCAAGCATGTGAACATTATGTCGGATATGCAGCCGAATTTCGCAAATATAGGTGATTACTAGGATGAGGACATAGTTGCCAAAGTTGTAAAGTTATTACAGGAATATCAAGACTTGTTTCCAACAAATTTTTCTGATTTGAAGGGGATATTAGGTGATATGGGTGTTACGAATATCAATCTAAATCTAGATGCAAAGCTGGTAAAGTAGCCCCCATACTAGTTGAATCCTAAATATAAAGAAAAAGTGCGTGAAGAAAAGGGTAAAATGCTTGTAACAGGGATTATTGAGCCTGCAGAAGAATCGGACTTGGTTAGTACTATGGTGGTTAAGGAGAAGAAAACAAAGGGTGAAATCTGAATCTATGTAGATCTAAGGAAGTTGACTGATACTTGTGTACATGATCCAGACTTGTGTGACGCTCTGAAATTTGCCTCGCTGTGGGCGATGAAGGATCCTGACCACATCATGGAAGAAAAGATCTTCTGGGTCTTATTCAAGTCAGAGATGTGGATTCTAGTAAACGAATGACTGTGTTTATCACCTAGTTTACATGCGCAGTATACTAATATTGTAGAATTCAAGGTAGATTTTCACAATCTATCCATACGCACAAAGAAGGATGCCACAGGAACATGGCATAAGTTGCCATATTTGGTCGCAAAGGATGACATTATGGGGATCATTAGCAAATGGCCGAGTGAATGGCTCACCCCATCTAAGGCAAGCATAGAAACCAGTAAGGCTGTAGAAGGCGAAACAGGGAAAACAACAGTTGCAAAGAAAGACAAGGAGAAAGAAAAAAAATATTCTACAAAAGAAAAGGTAACGCAAAAAGAAATGCCAGCGCAATAGGAAAAGGCCTCTGCAAAAGAGACGAAAGTGCCAAAGGAGAAAGCTGCAACATCATGGGTCACTATTGACCTCGACGAACTTGAAACATAGCACATCGATGTTGAGGTTTAGACTGAAAGTGAAGAGGAAGGGGGCACAGACTTGGAGTCCCCTTAAAGGTCAGGAAGAGGCATAAGCAAAGTTCCATGGGACTTCGCAAGAAGAAGAAGTCCAATAAGTCTATGAGTGCGACACCATTGGTCGTCATGGAGGGGGACCTTGATGAGATAAGTGATGTTGTCGGAAATGCCACCAAAACTATTTGGGGACACATCGAGGACAAGTGCCGCTAGGTATTGGACAAATTACAACAGGGCCTGAAGGAATTGCAGGTCCAAATAGGGGTGATCCAAGCGAGCATGGGTCAAGTGAGAGTGGATCAAACGAGCGTGCCAGGATTTAGTACAATAGAACTCACATCTAGGCTTCACCCAATACCACTACTAGGGGGCTCTCTCCAGTTTGAGATAGCCGAAGAGCAGGAGCTCGCATAGTTCTAGAAGAACTTGAGTATCAACCTTGTAGCACTACCTATCCAAACCTTACATGACCTGTGCCAAGGAGTTTCAAATTAGATCCACGGCTGGGAGATGTGGGCACTATTGATTATTTATGAGGTCAGTCCTAACAATCAATAAATTTTTGAAGAGAAACAATAGGCCCGCGACGATGCGATACAATAGAATCAATAGCTAGAGACCGCCCTTACTCAAGTATGTAGTGAGCTCCCTAAGCTCCAAATTCCAGCAGAAGTAGCCTCAGTAGAGAAAATTAAGAAGTTAGCTGCTACGTAAAGGAATCTGAGGAAAATGGAAAGGTCCAGTTTGAGCTCCAGTTGTAGATTTCAGAGCTTTAACTTAAGTTGTAACCAACCACTCATCTGGAAGTCAAAGAGTAGCATTAGGCTGTTATTAAAGAATATATGACCTCTCTGGCTACTATAATCAAGGATTGCACCCAATTGTTTTAGCAGACAATGGAGATGTGGACCTAGATGTAGGATGATCCACACTTGCAGAAGATCAAAGCAATAATTCATGAAAAGCAACTACGTTTTGACGAGATCAAGGTGACAGGATGAACCTTAGCACCTATGCAAAGGTTCACCGAACTCTAGGAAGGGAAGTTAAACAACACCTAGATTGATGAGTTATGTTGGAAGGCCTCCATTATGTCCTCAAGGACGCAACCATGGGATGATGAGGGAAGCCAACGATCATAGACAGTCCAAATAAAGTTAAAGCATTTGTAGCATACACAAAGAACCACGAGCCTTGCAGTCGAAGGTCCAACCACAGAGAAATTGGTTGAAGAGGTTCACCAAGCCGCTGTGTAGGGGATAGAATCTTTAAGCATTGAAGATCGAATTTCGCAGTCTCCAAGAAAATATCGAGGAAACACCATCAAAGTGACTCGAGACGAGTCATGACTTTACGTTGGGGGCCTATTACGATGGGGTCGCTTGGGGTAAAATTTCTTAAAGTCTCTTCATTTTGAGGAGTGAAGCACGAGTAGCGTAGGTCAATAAGAGTCAAAGGGGCTTTAGGAAGGTCAAATACCCTTATTTTGTTAAGATTAAAATTGTTTTGAGACCCACCCATGGTTTGCAGACCATGGTATTATAATGAAGAAGGATATAAAAAGGAGCAATATAAGAGTCATAGATATAGGGAAGGAAGAATATAGAAGTGCAAGATTTGGTTCTATCTTCTCTATTATGTACTTAGGCGAAGGGAAATTCTCCTACAGTTGTGTGCATGAAGACCTTGGTGTGTCTGCAGCTGACTCCGCGGGCCCCTACAGTTGTGTGCACAAGGTTGGAAAGGACTGTAATTGAAGATCTAAAGCATAATAAAGGCTTGTTTCAAAGAATTATTTGCATATCTGTGTATAACTATTTATCAATGAATTTACTGTATTTTTTATTTGTTGAATGCAATGAATATGGAAAAGTACTTAATAGATTTGCGAAGAAGTAGATATGTTTATTTATATGATGTTATGAATGTTTAGTTCAATCAGTGAAGGGCATAGATCTGCTAACTGTTAATTGTTGTAACTTCTAGGTCTTAACGGTTAGGGTTCACGAAGGTCAAGATAAAGACCTAAGCTTAACATAACACATCACATAGTCCTTTGGGTGCACAAACCTAGTTCTAGCATCCCCCAATACTACCGCAGGTGAGACTGTAGCCTACACTACGTGGTTTGTTGTCAAAAGGGTCTGTAGTGTAGGGTTTTGTTGGTTAGCACAACTAACTCTAAACCTGGGACCGAGACCCCTCAAGCCAACACTAATTCACAACCTAAAGTTTCCACTGAGCCTTTTTCAACACCAAATGATACCTTACATATCCCTCAACCTATGGTAGATGTCCCACTCAACATCTCCAAAGGTCCATTACGTCGAAATGTTGTTTTTTCTAAAGTCACCCATACATTTAGCATAATATATGACTTGGCATAGTCTCTAGCTACCATGTCAATGCTGGAAGTCCTCCAGATGTTCCCATCCCAATGGAAAGATCTATTATTGCCTTTTGGTGTTGTGGATCCCTCTTATGATCATATGATTGTCTTTGATGTTGATAAAGTAGAACATCCCCCCCTTTCCTTCATATGTTGCCTTTCAAATACCAGTCTCAATAAAAAAGGCCATTGTCCAGTGGTGTATAATATACGAAGGTACCTCCTCCTGTGTGATGGACACTAGTGTTTGGAAGTAACTTGGTTCTACTGAGGGATGGTCACCCCTCCCAACCCCTCGGTTTATATCAAAACTGCCCCATCCCTGTTGCTGGAAAGATGGTCTTGATCGACATTGAAGTCATTGATTCCCTTTAGATTATAATATCTTGTTGGGTTGTAGTTACACATATGCCATGTAAATCCTTTGTCTTTCATAAGATGTTCTTTCCTCATAAGGGAAATGTCATCACTATCGCTTAGTTGACATACTATGACCCCCAGTCTATAAATCACCTATTTGAGCACTTGGAACACAATGACACTCCACATACTCATCCAGCTAGGGGTATCATTCCAACATTTGCATACCCAATTAGCCCCATCCATCACATATATTAGGGGGGAATATCTCATGATTAGGGGCATGATGGCACCCCTAACCACCTTCTCATTATTTATCATCTATCTCAACCTAGACCACAATGATCTAGGTATGGTTGATTATCCTTTCATTCCTTGGATAGTTTGTCCTACTGAACTTTATGGTGAGCCATATACACATCACATATCATAAATGCTTGATTCCATATCTTCAAATATTATAGATACCACACTTACCACCTAGTCCCCATTTTTGACTTGGTGGGTGGGGATGATCCTAGGCCTTCTCTAGTAGTCCATTCCTATATTCCTTTCTTACCTTGATTCTTCAATAGGAACCATCCTTCCAATAAGCATTAAGGTCATCTCTATAAAAGTAAGGCCACATACCTAAAAGTTGCAGATCTAAATTATAGCAGTCATTTTTTCCGCTACGAGCTGGCCAATATTTAAGGCATTCTCCTCCTCTCCAAATTCTCCAACAACCCAATGCGCAAATGAATTGGATTCGGGGGCAAGAAACCCTTTTATAGGAAAAATCCTAGTTTTTTCCCTTGGCCATTAAGAGAAAACAATAGCTCAATTTGATGAATGATAAACATCATTGGAAAGCTCTCACCAAGCTCTATAATGTCTCTCTCTGTGTTTTTGGTAATTTGGCACTTCACCACGAAGCCATTTCTTCCATGAGGTATCATTTCACCACCCATCAAAATTGAATCTCTTCATATGAGTCACCTGCACTCTATTACTACTTTTCCTTTGCACTTGTTGACTTATGTGTCGAGTTTCATCATAAGTAACCATTATTTGCTAATGTTTTTATGGCCCCCTCTAGGCCTCTTTGATATGGAAGCACTATTGAGTCACCCTTATTCAGAGCATCTGAGATGAGTCACCCTTATTCAAAAAATCCAAGATGAGTCACCCTTGCATCCATGGAGTCTCTTCAGAGTACCATTGGCTCTCGCTATACTGTATCATCCATCTTTGGATTGCATTCATCCATTTTCTCTCATATTTCACCTCTTGCTATACTAACCTGTCTTTGAAAAGCCTCCAACTTATTAATTGACCATCCCCTCTTGAATCAATCCAGTTGCGGCCAGGTCAACCATGGATATTATGCTCTAACAAGGGAAGTCATTAGTCCACCTCTCATCTTATCCTTCCATCACTATCCTTGGTGTCAGTCTCTCAGTCACATTAATATGATCCTCTCGCCTTTGTTTAGGACTCATCATTGCCTCAACTCTGGTAGGCTCTCTTCTATTGACTTTAGCACATTTTTTCTAGTTGAGAGGTCTAGGGGGTGGTGTACCTTGGTTCCAACCTTCACCATTGTTCATTGTGTCGAATCAAGCATAGGGAATCATCATTTCCCTATGACTTTGTTTTTTCACATGTGTTCGACTCCAACTCCTTATCACACACTTGAGAATCATATAATTGATGAGCTAGTGATCCAGCAATTGCACCATCATTTCTCAGGGTTGTTCAAGATGTCCCAAACCTCATGAGGGGGTGGCCCTTCAGGAAGTGCCCCGCATGCCCAAATGACAACAGATAATGATCCAGCCTCAAATGTAGTTTTCTTTATTTGACTCGCTTGGTTTCTACCAATCGTAGAGATCGCAACATGGCTATATCCTTCTAATTACCCATTTATATCTTTTGATCCCTTTCTTGTTTAACAGGGCTTCTTTGGTTTCTATCCCTCCTCACCTTGTCATCTTGTCTCACTTAATTAGATCAACAGATGTTATTATATTCAACCCTGGCCATTATTTTCCAAGCACATTATGTATATGGGACTCATCGTATTATTGTATCACCTTCTTTCCCATTGATGCCAGCATGTCATCTATCATGTATCATGTACTTTGTTTCTTAAACCCACATTGTTGGGCACATCATTATTATTTGTACTCAGGTATCTTGATGGGTATGGGTATGCCTCCCCCACCTCATTTGAGATCATGTACTCACCATAAAATGAGACTTCTACCAACTAAGTAGGTCTTGCCCCCTCCATTCTCAGTCCTTCCTTGAAATGCTTCATCTTTCTCTCTCTCTCTCTATCTCACTCCCCTTCAATGTCTCGTGAAAGTGGAACCTACAACGTATTTTGGTCATATGATTTTCTCCTAACACTCTTACACTGGCAGGAAATCTATTATCACCCAAAAAATGATCACCTCAATCATTTAGGACAAGAATTACTTAGTTGAGGAGTCTAGTTTACAACATTTTCAGCCACTGATTTTTAGGGTTTTATCTACTATTTTACAACCCTTTTAGACAGGTTTTTAAGACACTTCACTCTGTTTAGTGTCTTTTGTTTCCTTTCCCCATCAGGATCCCCTTGTGTATCCTTAGTTTTGTAGCTTATTCCCTATCCTTTTCCAACATTTTCACCTTTGTTTTATGTTGGTTTTTTGCTCCATTTTCAACGACCCTTTACCTCTAGACTAGTTCCCTAGACATTATATATTTTCGCCATTTTTTTTGGTCTTTGAGTTTCTTGTTTGAATTTCATTTATTTAGCATATTTATTTCCTTCTTGGATGGGTGGTTGTGTTCTTGGCTTGTTGGGGCCTGACCCAGGTTCAAAGATGTTTTAGATGAACAAATCCCAGTACTATTGGTGCTTTCGGCAATAGTCCATGGAGCGTGGACTGAGGTCTCACCCAAAGTAGTATGGGAGGGTGCTAGAACCAGGTTTCCACACCCTGGAGATGTATAATGAGTTCAAGCTGTCCACAGTTTGACCTTGGCGCACATCGCTATGCGCACTTACCCGTACCTCGCAGCCTGAGTTGCTGCCTTCACACAGCCCTACTCATGGGCTGAATGTTGTTATTACCCAAGCCTTTACTGGTATTCCACCATTAGTTGATTGAGTTAGCTTACTTGCATGTGTAAAGTATACTTAGAAATATAAATCATTCATACAGGTGCGCGAAGTAAATAAACAATGTATTTTAAATTTATATCAAACATATAATAACCCAAGAACAGATACACAGAATTAAGGTAAAACTTCTATTTATTTCTTTTTTCCTTGGTTGCAGACTCGAGTCCACCCTGTGCACTCAGTTGCAGGGGTCTGTGCACTCAGGTGTAGACAACTAAGCCTTTACACAATCAGCTGCGCAAATTAAATAAACAGTATATTTTCAATTTATATCAAACATATAATAACCCAAGAACAGATACATAGAATTAAGATAAAACTTCTATTTATTACTTTTTTCCTTGGTTACAGACTCGAGTCCACCCTGTGCACTCAGCTGCAAGGGTCTGCACACTCAGGTGCAGAGCCTTCTCCTACTCTACGATCTAAGACACACTTAGACTCTTGCTCTATTCTTCTACTTTCTTCGTTACTTCGCTCTCTTTTACACTTAGAGCCTCGCTCTATTTATACAATCCCATGGGTAGACCGACATTACATTACAAGATTAGGGTGGACAACCCTGTGACTCTATCATACATTTCACACCCCACGCCCACAATTCGCAGAGTCTTTACAACAAGATTGGGTCAAAACTCGGGCTTTGATCCCAAAAACATGACTTGGGGGGATTCCATGCCCAACATGTGTGCTTAATTTTGTTGTTTATTTTACTGTCCATTTTCAGCATTATTTACATTTTGTAGCACTTAATTTCTGGTAGGACATGGAATCATCAAAACATGCTTAATTAACTCATCCACTTGACACATTATTTCACACATGAAAACCCTAAGGGAACATGACATTTTTTATCACTGCCAAGAAAAGACTTGAAGAAAGCCACCATAATAACTTAACTCACATAGATTAAGCCCACTTGGTCACTAGGGCCAAAACAATATTTGTACTTAGGTGTAGGATTGGTGGAATAGGTTTCCAATAACACCCATTGATCACTTACATTGAGACATATAAAGTTGACATCTTAGGGACCATACATCACTCACAATCCCATGGTCCAAAGCCAGAGTGCATCAAAAACCCGATTCAAAGGGTGTTAGGCTAGATCATTGTGCGAGCAGTTCTCCTCAAGGCTACCCAATCCATGGTAGGGAATTTTATGCCATTGTTGATAACCAAGAAGCTCAAGACTAAACAACCCCCATGGGACGAAGGTAACCTTAGTGGGAAATCTTAGGAAAACACCATATAGGATTGGTAGTGGGCAAGAAGTTGGTCCTCTACCCTACCTTTCTCTAGACATCTCTGCTTGTGGGTATCAGATTCCTTCAAGTAAGAAGTTTCTTGGAAGGCCATCTGAAACAGTAGATCTACGACGTGTTTGAGGATTCAGATCACCTTCAGGCTAGAGGTCATTTTTTATTTGATAGGATGTGATTGCTTGAATTAGAGTAGCATATCATTATAGTTAGTTTACACTTGCACCAATGCACTAGTGTTTTCTTGTTTTTCGTTATTATTTTCTCCTGTCATCACCATTTAGCCTCTTGAGTCATCTTTTGTCTTGTAACCATTATGCCCCCTAGTTGTTTATCATGGAGACTCTGTGGCCTTCGCCCCTAGTTTCTTTTTGGACATCTTACTCCCCCTCGTCGAGTTCGAACCCATCCTCCTAGTCCCCATACTAACTCTAGTTCTTATGATTCTTATTGTTCTTCCTATGATTTCGCATCTTCCAATGCCTGTATTGCCACCATGTTAGTCACCAATGTGGGTCGTGGAAACCAAGGTCTTAACCAAGGTAACCCCACAGACATAACATCTTCAGGTATGGCCAAGAATCCCCCCTTTCTTCCCTATATGGCTTGTTTGAGCCTCCCTGATTTCAGCCATCTTATCAATTATCCTCTTCTCCATAACCCCAATTGACCTCCTATGCCTACCAAGATTTCTTTTGGCATTCTCAAGTTTGAAGGTAATCCTAGAGAAGACCCCACTAATCATGTTCTCTCTTTTCAGATGTGGTGTTTGTAGGTTTTAACCTCATACATAAATTACCTGCATACGAATTCTAAAAACGGAAAATAAACAATGGTGAGAGCATAAAAAATAAAACAGATATGCACAAAGATTTTCCCTAGATCCCAACACCGAGACTACCAAATTGACTTTTCATTATTTTTCTTTCAATGTTACAATACATATATATACATGCCGAAGCATCCATAAAACCCAATCCATTAACCCTGGATTAGAATATAATTGTAGTTCCCTTGACCGAATCTACAAAATACCATGGACAAAAAACCATCATGCCCAAAACCATGTGTGAAATCCATGCACAAAACCATAGGTAGGTCCGCCCACCTAATATAGGGTCCAAAAAAATTTCCCTTGGCGCTTCCTCATAGAGAGGGGGATCCTACCCCCCCGTGCGTGGTGTAGTCGTCGAAAGAATATAACACAAGCCAACATTCTCCCACTTGTTGTTTTCTTTCCAAAGGAGAACTTAGTCATTGATCCAGCCCTGCAATGCCCATTGTTTCTCTACACCAAGAAAAACTCTCAATGTTGATAGACTTTGTCAATGCATTTGCAATATTCTTCAAAGTGTCCACCTTTACTAGTAACACCTTTTTGTCCTCAACCATATCCCTCATAAAGTGTGTTACACAAAATATTGTCACCATGACTATTTGCAATCAGTATGGGTCTATCATCATTCATACTATCCTCCTTAGCAAGTCTTAAACCTCAGCTCTTCATGTCAAGCTTTAAAAATGAGAGGAAGACTTTGAAAATCAATAAAGCTCTGGTTCCACACATTCTCTTACTGTTACCTGCGGTCACGCACCCCTTGGTCATGTTACTTGCGGACCTGCCCGCTCTGTCCCTAAAGGAGTGGATGTGGACCCCTGTGAAAGTCAAAAAGGCGCAAGTTTACTCTTAAAAACTCACTTGTGGTTAATTTTGGATGATTCTAGAAGGAATCTTGACGTGGATGGTTCACTCCTAGGTGGTTCATGTATCCCAAAACTAAAGGAGCTAATCCCTTGATGAGAGGAGCTTATCCCTCTGAAGGAGGGCTTTATCCCTTTGAAGGTGGACCTAGTAACTTCCCTCCATTGCACTATAAATTAAGGCATTGGGCTGGTTGCTAGGGAGGTTAGAAGCTGAACATTTTTTAGGGTAAATGCTGTTGGAATTGAGACTTCCTAGTTAAGCTTGAGAGGAGAGATTACATACCTTTTGGCTTCATTGGGAAGAGAGTGAAACTTGTCAAAGTAGAGGAGATTCTTGCTGGACCCTAGGAGGAGCTTGTACAGCATCAAGGCACCAAGGTTGTAAAGTTCTTCTTTGATTAAAGTTAATACAATCAGATTCATTTTTCTCAATAAATTGTCTTATATGGTTTATTTCATGAATTCCTTGATCATCATGATGAATATGATTTGTTATATTGGCTTTTCAGGTGCTATTTAATGTGTGTGCTTGTTTGTGTTTGCAGATTCTTTACAAGGGAGCTCATTTGGACCAACGGAGCGTGGCTTCCACAAAGTTACACTGGACCTGAGGTAGGCCTAAAAACACCTATTTGCCTTTATTTATAAATTGCATATTTAGAGAAAGATAGAATTTGTTTAGTTTTCTTGTCGCTAGATATCATTAGATACTAGGGAGGTCAGTCTTTTCCGCAAGAACGACTTATCCGGCCGACAAAATGGCAACTCCACTGGGGACATGAATTTTTGATTTTTTCCTTTGCTTTTACTTTGACTTGAGAAACTGTGTCTTTGTTTCTATTTTTGGCTTGATGTGTGTGGGATTGGGTAGGTTTAGTAGATCTTGAATTATTTTTTGTTTTTCATACTTTTGGAAGAGGACCGCACCCTCTGCTTGTAACACAGTGCCGACATCCCTGCACTTTTGTTTTACACGTAGAGCGGTACCGCACCTGGGTAGACTGGGGGTCTGCGGACCCTGTCAAAATTTTGAAAAACTTGAAATTTTCTCATTCAGTCAACTTAGGATTTGTTTATGTGTTTTTAGCCTCTGCCCAGATCTGCACGTGACTTGTCAGGAATTTTTCTTAGGTTAGTTCCATTGGCATTAGGGTTTTAGGTGAAATTCCTAGAAGTTTTGTGTGTCGGGCTTGATTTTCGTTTTGTTCTTGTAGTAACTCAGAGCTTAGAAGCCTTAGAAACCTCAGATCACCTTGGTTTTTGCTAGCCTTCTTATGAGTTTGACCGTTTTGTAAAATTTTCCTTTGTTGAGGAATCCATCTTGCTTTTCTCTTTGCGAAACTTCGAAAGGACTTGTGTTGAATGTTTTGGATTTCATTTTTAGAAAAGAAAACAAAAGCTGGTTGTTTTTTGAATAATTTGTGATTCTGGACAAATTAGTCCTTAGTTTGCTCATAACTAAGTAAAACATCCTTGAAAATAAATCTTGTAAGCTTTTACTTCAAATAGTTTTTTAGAATTTATAGATCTCAAGATTAGATTTTTTAATAGCTTTGATTGTTTTATGAAAATAACAAAAAATCTCTTTTGAAAAAGTTTGTTTTAGTAGTATTTGAGTGTTTGAAAAGAAAGGGAAATTTTCGTGAGCATAACTAGTTGTCTCATTTTGAGTGTATTGGAAAAGACAAAAAGTTCTTCTTTTGATTTGTTTGTTAAGGAAAGATTTGTTTTTACAAGCATTTGCATTCTCAACTCTTTCTCTAGCTAGAAATTCATTGAAGAAAAAGGATTGTTTTTCATCTTAAGTGCATTTTTAGTGATTTGGAGTCGAGTCTTCACACCATAAGTTTCATCTCCACACCTTTTGACTTAAGAAAAACCAATAAAAATAACGCTTAAAGTAAAATCTATCTAGTAATCTTTTCATTTCTAGGGCTCTTTATCACCAACATATCTTAGGCTAGTATCTTGGAGTAGGGAGTAATTAACTCTCCAAGATAGTAAAAAAAATAAGTAGCTGTATCTTGCGGTAGGAGATAAATTCCAATTGTTACATCTATGCTCTAGGAAGCTCCTCTTATAGGAGTCAAGCATGAGATCGTTTCCAAACAAGTGGGGTAATCAATCCTTCCTCATTGGGAACGATACTAGATATACACGTATTAAAAACGGTAAAACTCAGATTAACCATTGTCAAGGAGCCTGGGGTCACTTGTTTGTAAACCTTGGATTATGTCAAGGATCCTTCAAGGGGATTGAGCTTGCTACTCTGCCCTTGCGTGTGTATCGGATCACAGACTGTTCCCCCAGGTATATTTGTTTCCGTTGGTAACCATAGTGACCATATTCTATAGGATTCTTTCCTAAGGTGACGGTGGAGGGAAGATCCCACTGTACCTGGAGCAGACGTTGGCTAGACGCACTTGGATTTTCTGGGGGCTTCTCTTCACTTGAGATGGTTTGGTGGAGAAACTTGTGCCAGTCTATTCATTAAGAAGGTTGTCGGGGTAACTGTTCCAACCGCCATTTCTGTATTGAATTCTGCGACGTTGGATTTCATCACCAACTAGTGTTTTCGGTACGGAAAGTTACTGTTTGTGTGTGGTTTGATCTCCTAGATTCTTTAAGCCTGTGATTCAAAATTGTTTGGTTCTTTAGAGACTTTAGGTGGTTTTCATTGAGATTTTTCTTTGTTTGTGTGTGAAGTAGTTAAAATATTTAATCATGGTTGAATTACCGAGGAATTCCTGTAGACTTCGGGGCCAACCTCCTGAGTTTTCACCGAGCCAGCTTGAAGGGCTACGAGCCCTTGTAACTCCTAGTGACAGTAGAGTTGGGTCACCTGAAGAAGGAGAGTCTTCTTTGGTTGTACATCCTGATTACCAAATTCAAGCACCAGAGTATATTTTAGAACCTGTTTCATTTTCCGAAGTTACTGGTAGTTTTTCTTCTACTAGTGATTTAGCTGAGGAACCTAAAATATTTGAACCTAAAACTGAACCTGCTGCTACTCCAACATCAGGATTTGCCTATCCAACTTCCAATGGTCCTGGTTCACCCAAGGTAGAAAGGGTCATTACCCAAAATCTTCCTTCTGGACTTATTGCTATTGAAGAACTTGTTACTCCGGAAGAAGGTATACCTATCCCTGAAAATCAACCAGCTATAGAACTTAGGGAGCGTGAATCGATCTTTTACAGTCCACCTAGGAGGGACACTTGGCATCTTTCATTAACCAATTTTTTGGAAAACCCGGGACTAAGTTTTTCACCACCTCGCATTCCTTTTCATCCAACACCTAGGGGTTATTATCCTCCGTTAAATATTTCGAGATAGTCATCCATGTTTTTTCAATCTCCAGAAACCTTTTTATATGGCGGTCCTTCTATTCCCTCTGGGTATCAGTCACTTACTGGTACTTTTTCGTGAGCATCTCCTCAACCTATTGAACAAGGGTTATTAACTGGTAATAACGGAACTAAGCCATTGAGTGTAGAAGATATTCTTATGAGGTCAGGTACCATTCCAAATCCGCAACGTCAAGGTGGCTAGTTACCACTTGGGGGGCAGCCTCAAGGTCCTCAATTGTCACCTGAGGGGCAACCTCAAGGTACCCAATTATCACCTGGGGGGCAACCTCAAGGATAGTACATACCTACGGGACAGTACATTCCTCAAGGTCAACCCCAGACTCAGTATGTACGTCAAGGTCAACCCCAGTATCAATATGTACCTCAAGGTCAACCTCAGCATCAGTCCGTGCCTCAAGGTTATCAACCTCAAGGTCAGTACCCAACCCAAGGTTTCCAACCACCTTCTGGTCAATAATTTGTCCAAGGAGCTGGAAATGTACCTTTGAATTATCAACCATACCCTCAACCCGGTTATGGTCCTCAATATGCTCAACCTGCTATGGGTCCATACCTTGGAATGAACTTACTGAGGGATCCATCTCAATCTCAACAGATCTTGCAACCGAATGTGCAGTTGTCATCTCAATCTGGACAACCCTTGATTTCTGGTTCAACCCAGCAACTTGTCCAGTCTACTATTCAAACTTCTGCACCTTCTATAGTTTCTCAGCCTGGGCCTAGTTCGCCTAGAACTTTGCCCCAAATGACTGCTGCAACTGCTGCAACATCTGTTCAATCTACCCCACCTACTTCTGGAGTATCGACAGCTCCGGCTTCTACTGTTCCTGTATCAACTCCTCAGGTATCTTTACCTCAGTCTGAACCCACAATTCAGACTTTGGTTCAAATGCCTGTAGGACAACCTGGTCCAAGTACGGTTGTCACAAGTCAACCTCAATTCACTTATCAAACGTACCAGGGACAGTACCAATTCGGTCCTGCTGTGCAGCAGCCAGTCTATCAGTATCAACCATACCCTGGATATACATATCAACAACCTCAACAACACTAGTACGGTTCAGTTAATCCTAGTTTTCTAGGAGGATATAATATCCCAAATGCAATTCCAATTCCTAGTTATCCTGGATATCCTCCTCCTGGGGCTGGTATCATGACCCAGGGTTTCAGGGATTGTCACACGGAATGAGTCGATCTTGCGGACAAGATAGACCTTCCTAGAATCTAAAGAAGACCTAGTGACAAGCAAGCCAATCACAAACTATCTTTCTCTAAATATGCATTTATAAACAAAGGCAAACAAGTGTTTTAGGCCTACCTTGGGTCCAATGCAAGTTTGTGGAAGCCTCGCTCCTTTGATCCAAGTGATCTCTCTTGTCACGAATCTGCAAACACAAATAACCAAACAAATTAAATAGCACCTGAAAAGCCAATATCATAAAACATATTTAACATGAAAGTCTTGAGGAATTCATGAAACAAATGACATAAGACAATTTGTTGAGAAAAATGAATCTGATTGTATTAATTCAAATCAAAGAAGAACTTTACAACCTGTGCCTTGACGCTGTACAAGCTCCTCCCAGGGTCCAGCAAGAAGTCTCCTCTACTTTGATAAGTTTCACTCTCTTCCCAATGAAGCCAAAAAGGTGTGTGATCTCTCCTCTCAAGCTTAACTAGGAAGTCTCAATTCCACCAGCATTTACCTTCAAAAATGTTCAGCTTCTAACCTCCCTAGCAACCAGCCCAATGCCTTAATTTATAGTGCAATGGAGGGAAGTTACTAGGTCCTCCTTCAAAGGGATAAAGCCCTCCTTCAAAGGGATAGCTCCTCTCATCAAGGGATTAGCTCCTTCTCTTTTGGGATGCATGAACAATCTAAGAGCGGCCAATCCACGTCAAAATTCCTTCTAGAATCATCTAGAATTAACCCAAAGTGAGTTTTTTAGAATAAACTTGTGCCTTTTTAACTTTCACAGGGGTCCGCACCCACACCTTTAGGGACAGAGTGGGCAGGTCCGTAGTTTTTATAAACAGGAGGTGCGGGACCGCAGACAACAGTGAGAGAAAGTGCGGAACCAGAGCTTTGTTGATTTTCAATGTCTTTCTCTCATTTTCAAAGCTTGACTTGAAGAGCTGAGGTCTGAGACTTGCTTAGGAGGACAGTACAAGTGATGATAGACCCATACTGACTGCAAATAATCATGGTGACGATATTTTTGTGTAACAGATTGCCCCTTAAAGTGCGAAGTCTGTAGTAGATGAGGATTTCATTTATCATTTAGGAAGAGTGAAGTACTTTATCATTTCGAGGATCATCTTGTGGAGAGCCCGGTTGGAACCTGTAAAAACATTCAATGCAAGATATATATATGAGATCATATCATCGCTGAGGTAGGCATTCCCATACTTAGATCAAAACTGACTTAGAAAACTAACTACTGCTCTGATACAGGAATGATCTTGTAAGACATCACAAGTATAGACTCATGTGGACACAGTATGGACGCAACCATCTGTTTATGAATAGTCCATTATATAATGAATACAAAATTCCTCACAGCCTGGATTGTGGAAACTAGATCCAGGGTCTTCATTTCTACTTCCCGAAACAGTACGATTCTATCCATGCGAATGAATGTGTTGAAGTCGAACATGGTAGAAACCACTTGATTACCAGTCAATGATGTAAACTGTTAACAAGTGTGAGAGAAACCACCAGTGATGTCAATGGCTCTCAAAGTACCCAGTACAATCCATGAGATGTGAATAAATGTGTTGATGTCGAACATGTCATGGAATCCTTTGATCGAAGGTCAATGATGCAACCTGTCGTCAAAGGCGAGAAACCTGCCATTGAGGCATGCAGATCCCAAGGTACTGACGATTTCTAGATCATCTTTCTAGATAATGAGTTGAAGTCGATAGAAAGCGATCCGTCGCAGGAAAGCCCACAACACGAAATCATAGATCAAGTTGAAGAAATTTAGTTGCAAGGACTGACTCAGGGATGGTGAAGATGGATGACAGATATTTTGTAGATGAATGGCTTATTGGCAGTGACCTCTTGAACACATAACGACACAACAGATGGCTTGGTGACAATTGACTCAAAGTTAATACCCAGAAACCAGCTGAAGACTTTCAATGTGGTTTGATCAACTGTTAGGCAAAGGATTTCCCAACCCAGGTGAATAAAAGTGTCGTGTTCAAGAGTGGTTACAAAGTATGACAAACAGGCTCATTTTTCTCTCTTTTCCCCCATCATTTCTGGCATGTACCTCTTTATTTTTGACAAGTTTGAGGAGGATAACATTTGCTTGATTATAAACTCATCCTTCGGATGAGTCCAACTTAGTTTAAATTCAAACCCTAAGAAGGAGTAGTTCGTTCCTGTTTGTAATTGAACAGGCCCTTTACTGTGAAATTTTAACGAGTCCAGTATAGGAGAAACTCGGCGTTTTTCTATTTTAGAGAGTCTGAAAAAACTTAAGAAGACTCCAGGGTTTACCTTTTTCATAAATTTGTGTCGCCCAAGCCCGAAAAAGTATAAAATAATACTTGAGAGAACCGCTTGATCTTTACGACCAAGGAGTACTTTTCGTAATTAGTGCCCTTGATCCGAAAAAGTAAAAAAGTGATCAACGACACGTCGTTTTATAACCAATATCGAATTTGAAATGACAAAAATCCGGCAATCTTTTCATGTTTTTACGGTCAGAAAAGAGCTGTAAGTGGACCATCTTTTAGTTCCATTTTAACGAGTTTAAAATAAAAACTCGGCGATCTTTTCATGTTTTAGGAGTCAGAAAAGAGCTTAAAGGTGACTCTAAATGTTTTTTTCGTCAAAAATGATAGATTTCGCCTGAATAATCCGTTATCCTGAACAAAAATGCAAACATTCTCATACCTGTTTAAAATGGATAAAAATGCTGCAAAAATTACCTTTCCAAAGTGAAACATAAACAAATTTGCAATTTATTTACTCGAAAAACTTATAAAAAGGGTTTTCGTCAATTCATTTTTACCATTTGAGATTTGGGTGAGAAAATAGTGCTTTTGTTCAGAAACTTCTCGTGAAGATTGCGGAAAATCCAACCATCGGAATCGAACGCCGTCTTCTCCAGGTAATCCACATCATCCTACTCTTCATTTTTAACCGTTTCATTTCTTGTTTTAGGCTTTTATTTCATTTTTGGAGGGTTTTTAGGCTAAAAACCCGCGCGCGGGGGCCCGCAGGTGTTACACTAGCATCCCGCGGACCCCGACTTTTTCTCAATGGTGAAAAAGTCAAGGGTCTGCACCTTCCATGTAGGCAAGGTGCAGACCCACGCACTGTCTCTAACACAGAGAGTGCGGTCCCTGCAGCAAGGGTTTTTAACCCAAAAATTCTCAAATTTGACCCAAACAAATTAATTTCTAGCATTCTAAATTGTCTTTTCATTGGATGCAGAGAGTACATCATGCTAGATTGGCGTGAACGAGAGCATGAGGACGTGGATCTTGCCGTGTGAATCATCAACCTTCGATCGATGCATTGAAGGCATGCGGCTTGTACAAATTTTGGGCCATACCTGGCATGAGGGCCTAGGTGGATTTCTTACAGTGGCTGGTTGACAGATGGAGCATACAGGACCAGTGCTTCTTCATTGGTGGCCACCAACTCGAAATCGAGCCGGCAGACATATATTGCTTGACTGGTTTGCCTAAGAGAGGCGAAGACTTGACTCTATTCGGGACTCGGCCAGGTGGCCAATCTGTCGATAGCCTCTGGCTAGAGTTCTGCAATAGCCAGGCTAGAGACAAAGGGATAGACACTAAAACCATATCCCTTCCTGAACTCATGTTGATCACGTTTACTGTCACCAGACTTTGCGAGAGTGTTGCATTACATATTGCCACTAGATCCCAGATGTGGATGGCAGTTGACTGCTTTCGAGGCACCATCTTCAACTAGTGCGATGCTGTGTTGGCAAATGTGAAAGGCCAACTGACCAGAGCCAAGAACGGACAGCTAAAGAACTTTGGTTATGGGGCTTTGGTTGTGAGCTTTGGTCTGGAGAGGGTTCCAATGTTGATCCCGCAGCACCTTACTGTTGGAGCTGGGCTTCCTCGAGAGCCCAAACTGATGCGATGGGTTGCAGTTATGGCCCGTCATCCAGATGAGGGGACAGAGGTTGTTTGATTCAAACCTGAGTATTTCCAATGGTTGGAAAACTAGGTTTTTTCTAGTCAGGACTTCCCTTACACTGGGGTAGATTTTCGTGGTGACCCAGACATGGCTCTTCCACCAGGAGAGCAATGGGATGACTCAGGTAAAATCATTTTCAACATTTTCCTATTTTAATTTTTTTTATTATTTTTCTATCATCCCAAAACTGATAGTAAGAGTTTCAAATGCAGATGTGGGTCCAAAGCGACCAGTCGCTCTCCGGCCTTATGAGAGGAAACAACCAGTTGCAGCCGCGCTAGCCCCACATGACAAATCAACAGAGGTTTTGGCTGAGTTGGAGAGTCATTTAGAGCGCTTGATAGGAGATATTCCAGAGACCAACATAGATGACATTCCTCGTCGACTTCAGCACTATGTGATTGGGGTGCCAGGACCTTTTAGGAGGTTCCTTTGCAAGGTGGCCCGTGCAGTGGTTTCTTATCGAGATCATCACCAGTGATAGGATGATCACCTATTGTAGGCACATATGACATTTTTTCTTTTTGTACTTATCATTTTTGCCGATCATAAGGTGTTTTTCAACCCATGATCGAGGACGATGTATTTTTTGACACACTCCTATATATATATATCATTATTACCGGCTCATCTAGTAAATCATGTTATGGAATAGTTTTAAATTTACATCTATGATTATTGCAAACGTCTACTTAACATTCGAGAAGCAATTGCATCAGCTAATGTATTTAAAGATCTTGGAATATGATGATATTCAATATAATCAAACTCACGTTCCAAGAGATGCACTCTCAAAAATAATCTTAATAACACTGGATTTCTAATGGCATACACTCTATTAAGTTGTAATACAATGAGTTCAGAATCCAACCTCACTATCAAACTCTGAATCCCAAATAAAATAGATTCAGATAATAACTCAATCATTGCACTATACTCGGCAATGTTGTTCATTTGTCTGACCGAGGCTTACCCCATGCATAGATACCAACTCGTCAGAGGGCGAATAGATAACCCAAGTTACGGAAGAAATGTTCTGTGTATTACGACAAGCACCATCAGCGAAACCAATGTATGTTTGGAGAGGCATCGACATCTGCAATATCAAGAGTAAAACCAAGATAAGCAGGAATAATGACGAAAAACACTCTGTAAGCTAAGCACACTTTTTAAACTAAAACACACCAGCTAGAAAGAAAAACTATCCTAACTAAAAAATTCTCCATACCCATTCTTTAAGCATAATACCTCTTCAGGTAAAGACCATTTCTGGGTTTACTTAAAGAGTCCCCGTCAAAGTCTACCAATTCATAGGCCCCTTTTGCTAGCTTTCGCTTGACAACGTAGGGACCATGCCACATAGGAACAAATTTTCCAGCACCTAATTTATCATTAGCTTGATCGTAAACTAAGACTAGATCTCCTTCCGAAAAATTTCGAGGGGTCACATTTCGATCATACTGAGCTTTCATACGTTTTGCGTGAGTTTCGATTGCCAATGCAACATCACGTCGATTCTCATCTAATTGAGCCAAGTATAACAAATGTTTTTCCTCTTCGGAAGTGGCTGGAAGTAATTCGATGGCCATTTGCAATGACGGGATTTCACATTCAATGGGTAACACAGCTTCCAGACCATAAACTAGTTGGAATGGAGTGAACCCTGTTGATGTTTTTACTGAGGTTCGATACGCCCAAAGCGCTGAAAATAGCATGTTATGCCAATTCGATCAACGAATCCCAATCATTCGTCGGATCATGATGACTAAAACTTTATTGATGGATTCAACCAGACCATTAGCTTGTGGATAATAAGGAGTTGAACTATCGTGACGCAAACCAAGCTGGCTTGTAAGTTCGGTCATCGTAACGTTTCGAAAATGACACCCATGATCAGGCATCGCCACGGTCTACTTGGTAAAATAATCTACCGCAAGGATGATATACGCATGCACCCCGGCCGAGTGAGGGTTACATGTAATAAAATCGATACCCCATTTGGAAAAAGGACCGATGGCAATTATAGGGTGGAGAGGAGTAGGTGGAGTGCGCATCTTTCGATAAAAAATTTGGTAGTTGTGGCATTTTCGGACCGTGTTAATACAATCTTTAAACAAAGATGGCCAGAAGTAGCCAGCATGCAATATCTTTTAGGCTGTGGCATACCCAGACATATGACTGCCACACTATCTAGAGTGACAGTCATTTAGAACCCTTTCAGCTTCCTCGTGAGTTAAACAATGTCAAAAAACAGAGTCCGCCCCACGGTGATAAAGAGTATCTCCAATAATCCTGAATTGTTGGGACTGGAATCATATTTTCCGACGTTCTGACCTTGAAATTTCTGGCGGAAAGGATTTTTCAATTTCCAAGTCGAACTCCTGCAGGATAACAGTCCATTTAGAGTAGTTGCCCCCTAGCAATTGCTTGGTCAAAATGTATATCATAGGGTTGCAATCAGAAATTACTGTAGTTTTACGTAGTAAAATGTAGTGACGAAAACGTTGGACAGCTTGAACCGTTGCCAATGCCAATTTCTCCACATGTGAGTATTTTAGCTCAGTTGGATTTAAAGTTCGACTAAGGTAATATATCACATGTTCAATACCAAATTCATCTTCCTGAACTAAGACCATTCCAATGGTGGAATGAGAGGCGGCGAGATACAAGAAGTAGTCCTGGTTGTAGTTGGGAGGATGCAATAACGGTGCATGGGTCAACGCGTGTTTTAGTGCATCAAAAGATTTCTGAGCTATCTCATCCCAATAGAATGGAGTATTCTGTTTCAACAACCGGGTAAAACCCTTTGTAACCTCAGCGTAGTTAGGAATGAATCATCATAAAAAGTTTGCTTTCCCCTGCAAACTTTGGAGTTGGCGAAGACTCGAAGGAGGAGGCAATTTGACAATAGCTTCGACTTTCGAGGGATCGACGCGAATGCTGGCTTTCGAAACAACAAACCCCAGCAATCGACCCGTTTCTATACAGAAAACACATTTGCGTGGATTCAACCAAATCCAATAATGCCTACACCTCATAAATATTGCTCGTAAATGGATGAGATGATCAGCTCGATGTAATGAATGAGGAGGCAAATCATCAAGATAGGGTTGCACAATGTGCTTGATGTCATGAAATGCATAAGACATGGCCCTTTGAAAAGTTTCTCCGGCATTCTTGAGCCCAAAAGGTAATTTGCAATAAGAAAATGTCCCCCATGGACAAATGAAAGCCGTTTTTGGTTGATCGGCAGGTAGAATATTGATTTGATTGTATCCGGAAAAACCATCCATGAAGGAGAATATTTCGCTGTCGGCACAATCATCAATGATTTGATCGATATAGGGATTTGGGTAATTGTCCTTTGGATAGGCTCGATTAATGCCCCTATAATCGATACATATTCTTATTGTCCCTTGCTTTTTGTTAACCGAAACAATATTCGATACCGAATCCGTTAACAGGATCGGATAAATGAAACCTGCTTTGAGTAATTTTTCAACTTCTGCTTTAATAGCAGCAGCTTTTCTTGGGTGAATCTAACGCAAATGTTGCCAGACGGGTTTAGCGTCTGGGTAAGTCTTGATTTCATGAACAACAATCGCGGGATCAATTCCTGGCATTTCCTCATAGGACCAGGCAAACACGTCGCGAAATTCTTGAAATAGGGCCTTATATATTCGAATTTTGTCTTCTGTACATGAGGCACTTATATGAATGTTCTCAACAATTCCAGGCTTAACTGAAATGTCAATAGGAATAGTTCGAGATGTTTCCCAAATTTAACTCTGAATTAGGATGTTTCATTAGATTCTGAGGTTCCTTGACATATTCAGTCATAAAAATTGATGAAAAATCATTTTCAAAACGATCATTCTCGGGTAAGAATGAAGATCTGTGATGGAGATCTTCCCATGGTAAATCATCTACACATAGGATTTCACGAATTTGCTCATCAGAGTGAACAAGTTCAAAAAATGTGATTGAATCCGAGCTTGATGTGAAAAGTGATTCTTCACAGACCACATTCATTAAGTTAATTTCTGTTGAAGATGGGTCGGTAAACGATTGCACAGCCTCATATGCAATTTCATATGGACTCAAAGGCATAACATCACCAAATGAGTCTATCTCAGATTCAGAAGGAACGATCCAAGGATCATCATAAACCATGGTGTCTGACGAAATCATATGAATGGTTGCAAATGAAGACGATGCGTTGATCGGAGGAAAAGAAAAAGTTCCCAGTAAACCGGCATCTTTAACTAGTCCTACTCCAATATCCTTATACAGGATAGTCGTTTTACCGACATGCTGAATACTTTCAGAAGAGGCTGGGTCAGACAAAAAGTAAGCCAGCTGGTCTATTGTTACGATCCTTCCATTATGAGGAAACTTTATAACACGAAAGACCGATGAAACGACAGCTGTGATAGCGTAAGACCAACTACGACCCAAGAGAAGGTTGTAATCTAGAGGGGCATCAACCACCTCCACATCTATATTAACGGTTTTTCCTTCAACCCCTATAGGAAAATCCTGTAGAATGCCTGTTGTGGAGGTAAATCCTCTCTGCGGACAGAGACGATCCCTACTAGCCCAGACCGGGTCTAGCAACAATCAAACAATGCTATCACGCAAGTTCCTAATTTCAAATCAAAAGTGGATGATGAGAACCTACTTGGATTCCAACGCTAATATTCGTATAAGAGACGTCGCCCTCGTTCCTTTGCCTCGGCCAGTCACGATCCCCACGATCTCTGTGATTAGACACCTGCACATGCAAAGAACAACACAAATACAAGCATAAAATCCAATAGATGCAATTATATATCAGTCAGAAAAGGTATAACTCAACATCAATCATAGGACAATGAGAGTGGAACCATAATGATAGTCATCTATTATTGATAAATAACAAAGAAGATTACAACCATAGTTCTGACGTCAAATCCTCCTTTGGCTAGGTAGTCAGCTACACAAGTCTTGCAAAGCTTGTTGGGATTGGAACAAGCCTCCCTTTCTTGGGTGACAAGAATCTCCTCACTTAGATTTGGCCTTATGGGTGCAAAGAAGGCTCTTGCAGCTTCAAACTCTTGAACTCCTGGTATTCTCTATCACTATGCTGGAACTAGCTTGCTCAAGGCATAGAGACAAGCTTTTATAGATAGAGAGTAAAGAGATAGGATCAACCACATTATTCATGGGATTGGTTTTATCACTTAGAAACTTCCATGAAAGGTGGCAAACCACTTCCCTTCTATGGAAATTCGAAGCCAAACCATCCTAGCTCAACATAGGTTCAGTTGGTGAATGGGTTAAGGAGGACCTTCGGAAGCTTGTTTGTTAAAAACTTTACTCAATTCGGTTGGCGCGAGTGCGACTCTGAGACAGACCGCCAATGGTGCGCCCTCTTTAGAGGATTTCCCTCATTGGCACGGGCAGTACACTGTGGACCCGCGCTAATGCAGAAAGAGCTGCTTTCATGGGTATTCTGCAGGAGATGTCTTCAGGGCTTATGAAGCTCATACTTAGAGGAATATTATGCAAGTGGTTTCAGGTCATGTCACTTCTCACAGGTCCCGAAATGAGTCCTCCAGTGTGCGGGAGAGGGGTAATAGGGATGGTGACAAACGGTGACAAATTACTGTGTAACAGAGGCCCCCTAAAGCATGAGGCCCGAGGGAGAGAGAGGGGTGAAATGCTTTACAAGAACATGCGTAACTGAAAACACGGCCGCCGGAGAACCCACGTAAAGAAGTACAACTGATATCTCAAGTACATGATATATGTGGTATGGGCGCAGCCATCCATAGCAGAGTGCATAGTAATCTAGATCCAAGGTACGGGCGCAGCCATCCAGTGAGGATCGATAAATAGACTCAGGCATGGTTGCAGCCATCCGATGAATGAGTCATGTAATGATCATAATAAGCCACAAATCGCAGCCTGGATTCCAACAAGAAAAATCTAGGGTCTTGTGCTCCATCTCGACCCCAACAGAGTACAAGTTCAAGCATGTGAATACATGAGTTGGAGTTGAACATGCATGAAAATTGTCTGATTACCAGCCAATAGTGAAAAATGTTAATAGACGCAAGAGGTACCACCAATAATGACAATGGCCCTCAAGGTACTATAGGTACAATCTACGGCGTGCGAATGAGTGAGCTGGCATTGAACACCCATAGAATCATTCAATCAGAGGCCAATGATGAAAACCTCTCGTCGAACATGAAGAACCTGCCATTGAGGCATGCAGGTTCCAAGGCACCGAAAGGGAGTCTCTAGATCAACTTCCTAGATAATGAGTTGAGGTCGATAGGGAGTGACCTTGATCGAAGGTGGGCCATAGTGTTTCCCACATCATCGACATGAGACAGAGAAGGATAAGATGTTTTGTGTGAGGTATCAGAGGGAGGTTGAGCATTCTGCAGAGGTCAACTTCTCTTGAACATATTGGCGGCACGACAGTGGACTTGGCAGTATTTGACATCAAATGATCAAGGGTCATGGTGACAAGGCAATGAGTAGATGAGAGGTCAAACAGGATAACCCAAACCCACAGAGGCCAGTGTAAAACAAGATGAGATGTCCCCACCCAGACACGAATGCAGACAAGTGTCATGTTCAAGAGCGACATACTGCCGACATGACAATAATTATGGGTCCATTTTCCCCACCATTTCTGGCGAGTACCCCAGTTATTTTTAACAAGCTTGACAGGGATAGCATATGCTTGTGAGGCGTCATGCCGACAGGATCCGATGTCATCAGGTTTTAACAAGCTTGACAAAGGAAAAACTCGGCGTCTTTTCATGTTTAGAGAGTTTGAAAAGACAGCAGAAAAGTTAACTCTAGGGGGGTCCTTTTTCGTAAAGTTGTGTCTCTCGAGCCCAAAAAAGTATAAAACAATGCTCGAAAGAACCGCCCGATCATTACGATTGAGGAGTACTTTTCATGAGTAGTGATATCGACCTAAAAAAGTAGAAAAGCGATCGAAACCACGTCGCTTCGTAACCGTTAACGAACCTGAAATGACAAGGGTCCGACGATCTTTTCGTCTTTACACGGTCGGAAAAGGGTTTAAAGACGACCGCCTCTTATTTACATTTAACGAGTCAAGAGGAATAACTCGGCAATCTTTTCATATTTAGACGGTCAGAAAAGAGCTAAAAGTAGACCTCCATTTTTATTCTCTTTAACGAGTCAAAAAGGGAAAATACTCGGCAATCTTTTCATATTTTACGAGTCAGAAAAGAGCTTAAAGGTGACTCATCCTAGAGGAACGAGTGGTATAAAGGGCAGCAACCGGTTCCGACAATGGTGGAACTGTTCAAAACATGTAATGGTCAAGAGGCTGGCTAATAAAACCACTGATCGCTGCGGTTGCTCAGGAAAGGAAAAACAACCAAGTGAAAGCATATGATCGGCCAAAGAGATGGCGGCGATGGAATGAAAACAACCAAGGCTCATCTAGCAGAATTCAGCGGATAAAGAAAGCAATCGCGAGATGTAAAATGGGTATGGGTTCATTTTTACACAAGCTTGAACCATGGAGAACTTTGCTTGGATTCGGTTTCATGTTTACAAAAGCTTGAAACGAAAAACTATGCTTCTTATGAGTTCGCATGCCCCCAGCATAATAACGCAAAATGAGGTACATGCCCCCCAAGCTTCATTGCATTCAACAAAGTGGATGGAATGAAGGTTCACTCTCGAGATCTAGGAAAGACTCGACTTGTATTTTACGATAACTTAATCAAAGACTCGATTGGGAAAAGGGGTTGTTTCATTTTTTAATGAGGTTGACACAGTAAAAGAACTATCCTCATAACCCTTGTTTCATTTTTTAACGAGGTCGCCACAAGATCAAAACTATCCTCGGACACCTAGTTTCATTTTTTAAGGAGCTTGACACAGGAAAACGAACTATGCTCCGAGCAAGCCTAGTTTCATTTTTTAAGGAGCTTGACACTGGAAAGGAACTATGCTCCACCAAACCTAGTTTCATTTTTTAAGGAGCTTGACACCGGAAAGGAACTATGCTCCACCCGAACTTCATCATAAGGAATAGAAAGTCGAGGCTTCCAAGATTGCCACTCCTGGTGGAAGGGAAACATCTTGGAAGTTAGGGCACAATGCCCCCAGGACACTATGCATGATGGCGGCATCACTGGATCCAAGCATGGGATAGGTGGCCATGTAGTTGATCTGTGGTGGGGGATATGCAACTGGTGGATGAAAACTAGGAGGGGACAACAATGGCACAGGAGGCATCAGGGGACTAATGAATGACACTTGATCGATAGTCACAATTCTTCCATCGTGCGGAAAGCAAACCACATGGAAAAGCGAAGAAATGAGGGCCCTCATGGCATAAACATAGTCGCGACCAAGGAGAAGACTAAAGTCTAAAACACCTTGGTAACCAAGACGTCTATATAGATGGTTTTGCCTCCCAAAGTAATAGGGAACTTCGGGAGAACTCCTAGAGATGGACAGGCTCCTCCGTCAAAGGCCAACAGATTCTGAGTGACTGGCCCAAGCTACGGGGAACCTAAAGCTTGCCAAGTAGTGTATGGCATAAGACTGATAGACGCCCCTTCATCCAAGACAGTGCCAGGTACTGCCTTAGCACAGGCATGTACTGTGATCTGGAAAGGCATATGGGATGGAAGGTGACCGGCAATCAGGTGATTCCAATCAAAGGAAGCGACCAGACTACTTGGTGGGGGAATCATATGATTGACCCCCTGTTCTAAAGGAACTGAAGCAGGACTCTCAGGAGCAGCTGGGATAGGAGAGTCATTTCCAGACTCAGGAGAATCTGAGGAGACGAGAAGAACATGGGAGTGATGCTCTTCCGAAACAGAGTGAGCAAGCGGCGGACTCGAGTCGACACTCTTTCCGACCAATGGTTGGTCTGGAACAGGCTGGGGACAGCCGGGTTCGGGAAGAGGAGGCCGGACAAGAGAAGAATTTGAAGCAATCTCTTTATCAGCAGGGGGATGATCTGCAGCTACAGAGAGACGTTGATAACCAACGGGAAGTTGGGGTGAAGGAACTGTAAGACTTTCCAAGACAATGGAGGCTTTATCCATGAGTGGACAAAGGTGAAGGGGATGATTGCCTTCACAAAGTCTACAGGGGATTCGAATCTTCCCTTTTCCCTTACCATTCCCGACTGATAAGGTAGCATCGTTGTGAGCTTCAGAGGATGATGAGGGGTGGGCCGGATCGCGAGACCATACTTCTAGTACCTTGGGAATGCTAGGACAATCGTGAAAAAGATGGTCCTTCTTGCATAATCGACAAGGAAACTTGACCTTCCACGGAGGAGCGGAAGGGGGCCCGACTTCAGGTATACTCGAGGGGGTAGATGCACTTGTAACCTCTCCCTTAGGAGTCTTCTTCTTCTTCGTCTTCTTCTTCTTCTTCTTAGCCACCTAGTTACTCGAATCGAGACTTTCACGAGGTGAAGTGGAAGATGAGGATGTAGAAGTGGGCGTAGAAGGGGAGAGATCCACCTTAGGATCAACATGATGTTGTTCAGATGGAGGGACGGATTGACTAGACGGTGAGACGACAGGGACCAAAGAGGTTGAGAACAACCAGACCGGCAACCCAACAGTTAACCCTGGGAGAGACAACGTTGCCATATAAGGAGCACCAACATTTCCAAAAGGAGCGAAATGACCAGGGTTCCCTTCAGAGGGGATCCCTGGGTTGGTGAACCCTGGAAAAGTTTCCATCGAGAACGAAAAGAAGCCTACTCAAGCTAACGCAAACAAGATCTAACTGGGTAAATGTGAACGCGGCCAAATAAATTTTAAGACAAAGGAACTGAACTTGACCTTTTCATGTTTTAAGAGTCGAGAAAAGGACAAAAAGATGACTCTAGTCTCCTTCGAATGTTTAGTGAGCCCGAAGTGACAAATGCTCAGATGAGCCTTTTCATTTAAGGAGTCTAAAAAGGATCAAAAGTGACTACTCTGGAGAGCTAGGCAAAAAGGTTTACCAAACAAATCCGTAAAACTACATATACACCTTGGCAGTCATATGAAAACCAAGGACTTCCCGTACGGCAGTCAATCTTCCCGAATGTTGTGTTCGGTGCATTACGACTTGTAAGGCGGCAGACATGGCTTCCCCAGTTGACTCGCCAAATTGTTGTGGAGGTAAATCCTCTCTGCGGACAAAGACGATCCCTACTAGCCCAGACTGGGTCTAGAAACAATCAAACAATGCTATCACGCAAGTTCCTAATTGCAAATCAAAAGTGGATGATGAGAACCTACTTGGATTCCAATGCCAATATTCGTAGAAGAGATGTCGCCCTCGTTCCTTTACCTCGGTCGGTCACGATCCCCACGATCTCCGTGATTAGACACCTGCACATGCAAAGAACAACAAAAATACAAGCATAAATTCCAATAGATGCAATTATATATCGGTTAGAAAAGATATAACTCAACATCAATCATAGGACAATGAGAGTGGAACCATAATGATAGTCATCTATTATTGATAAATAACAAAGAAGAATACAACCATAGTTCTCACATCAAACCCTCCTTTCGCTGGGTAGCCAGCTACACAAGTATTGCAAAGCTTGTTGGGATGGGAACAAGCCTCTCTTTCTTGGGTGACAAGAATCTCCTCACTTAGATTTGGCCTTATGGGTGCAAAGAAGGCTCTTGTAGCTTCAAACTCTTGAACTCCTGGTATTCTCTATTACTATGCTGGAACTAGCTTGCTCAAGGCATAGAGACAAGCTTTTATAGATAGAGAGTAAAGAGATAGGATCAACCACATGATTCATGGGATTGGCTTTATCACTTAGAAACTTCCATGAAAGGTGGAAAACCACTTCCCTTCTATGGAGATTCGAAGCCAAACCATCCTAACTCAACATAGGTTCAGTTGGTGAATGGGTTAAGGAGAACCTTCGGAAGCTTGTTTGTTAAAAAATTTACTCAATTCGGTTGGCGCGAGTGCGACTCTAAGAAAGAGCGCCAATGGCTCGCCCTCTTTAGAGGATTTCCCTCATTGGCGCGGGCAGTACACTATGGACCTGCGCTAATGCAAAAAGTGCTATTTTCATGGGTATTCTGCAGGAGATGTCTTCAAGGCATATGAAGCTCATACTTAGAGGAATATGATGCAAGTGGTTTCAGGTCATGTCACTTCTCACAGGTCCCGGAATGAGTCCTCCAGTGTGCGGGAGAGGGGTAACAGGGACGGTGACAAACAGTGACAAATTACTTTGTAACAATGCCAAAAGGATGAAACCCACGGCCATCAAAGGCCTTTAGAATCGTTGGGGATTGATTTAGAGAAGGAGAACCAAGCGATCTCCAACACTGTATTGGCATAATACACATTGAGGCTCCTTCATCAATCATAGACCAATGAATAGGCCTGTTTTTTACTATCACTGGAATCTAGAAAGCCATTTGATGAGGTAAGCACGATGTACTATTTTCTAGATCGAAAATTATTAGGTTCGAGTCCTAAACATCAATAGCTCCTATAGCCGACAAAAGTAATTTACGCTGTGCTAGACATGATTGCAGCACTTCCAAAGCCGACATTGCTGAGGGTGAAACAGTTAAATCCTCAACAATGTTATAGTTCTAAGCCACTCTTGCATGTGGATTGAAGCTGACTTTCGAAGTATACCCTTAGCGGGCGGTTTGATTACCAAGTCTGGATTAGGTTTCTGGATCTGTAGTGGATCGGAACTGAGAGCTGAGGTTGATGGGTTAGAATGAGAAGATTCTGCTTCTTTACCATCAACAGGACTTTTACTACCATAATCATGCGATCGAGTCGCAATCCTAACATGGGACATCATCAGAATGGGTTCTTCATTGGCACTCGAGGAAGAACCTATCATCTTACTACCTTGACTTGGAAAAGGATCCTTCAAAACAGCAGGCGTTTGGGAACCTTTGACAATCTTCGCAACCTCTGCACAATGAGGGCAGTCTCTTGTAAAATGTTCTTCGTCACAAATGAGACAAGGATAACGAGGTTTGCGTTTTTCATCATTGGATTCCGATTTTTCAGATTTCTCTTTTGAATTTTTGTCCATTTTATTCTTCTTCTTCCCTTTCTTCTTGCTGCCAGATTTTGATTTGGTTGTAGATGACTCTACAATGTGAATATCGGTGGAAATTTATGTGGAAGAATCTCCTGTCGGGGAATCAGGCAAGGTTATGATAGGAGAAGAATTCTTGGAAGACTTATTCTTACTTTTAGTGTTAACCGTACCAATCATACCATCAGCGGCATGAGACCCTGAAGGAGCTGCAACGATTTGATTTTTCTTGGGAAGATCAGGGATTTTCTCGTTTAACATACCTGACTGAGTATAGACCAAGTCAAGGCACTGTGCTTGAGCAATTACTTGCTCCTCAGTAACAACTCTGGCTTTAGCTACATCTTCAGTGATCTTTGGCAACAAAGATTTTACAAACCATTCAGTCAAGATCTGATCCGAAATAAAAACCTTTACTAAACGCCGTCGACGTCTCCATTCATGAATGTGATCTGAAACGTAAGTGGACGTCGATTGCTTTAATGAAGTTAGTAATTCCGTGCCATTGTCATATTCGACTGGCAACTGAAAATGAGTTAAAAATGAGGTATCTAACTGACTAAAATTATAAAAAGTGCCTCGCGGTAACTGAATGTACCACTTGGCCGCGAGACCAATTAGAGTGCGCTGGAAAAGTCTTAGACGGATTGAATCATCTGAAATGGAGTTAAACGCACACCAGAGGTGATAATTCATGACATGGTTCGACGGGTCCTCTCCTGATTTGCCTTCGAACTTAGGAATATCACTAGGAAACTTATTCGGCATTGGCGGCCAAAACGGAAGATAATTAATGGGATCGTTCGTTAGGCGCGACAAGTTAGGCAAGTCCAAAGTTGCGATAAAAGGTAACTGACGATTAGGGTCCCTAAAACTCTGGGTCATGAGACCAGCCCCAAGAGGAGGTTATCCAGGATAACTAGGAATAGGAATTGCATTTGGGATATTGTATCCTCCCGGAAAAACAGGATTAACTGGACCGTACTTGGGTTGTTGAGGTTGTTGATATGTGTACCTAGGGTACGGTTGATACTGATAGACTGGCTGCTGCACAGCAGGACCGAATTGGTATTGTCCCTGGTAGGGTTGATGAGTAAATTGTGGTTGACTTGTGACAACCGTACTTGAACCAGGTTGTCCTACAGGCATCTGAACCGAAGTTTGAATCGTGCATCCAGACGGAGGTAAAGATGTCTGAGGAGTAGATACAGGAATAGTAGAAACCAAAGCTGTCGATACTCTAGAAGTAGGTGGGGTAGATTGAACAGATGTTGTGGCAGTTGTAGCAGTCGTTTGAGGCAGAGTACGAGGCGTAGTAGGCCGAGGCTGAGAAGCTACCGAAGGTACAGAAGTTTGAATAGTAGACTGGACAGGTTGCTGGGGTGTACCAGAAACTAAGGGTTGTCTAGTTTGAGATGACAACTGTACATTCGGTTGCAAGACCTGTTGAGTTTGTGATGGATCCCACACTAAATTCATTTCGGGGTACGAACCCATAACAGGTTGAGAATATTGAGGACCATAACTGGGTTGAGGGTAGGATTGATAATTCAAAGGTACATTTCCCGTTCCTTGAACATATGATTGACTGGAGGGTGGTTGGAAACCTTGGTTCGAGTACTGACTTTGGGGTTGATACCCTTGAGGCACGTACTAATACTGGGGTTCACCTTGAGGTATAAATTGGTACTGGGGTTGACCTTGGGGTACATATTGAGTCTGGGGTTGACCTTGAGGAACGTATTGTCCTGTAGGTATGTATTGTCCTTGAGGTTGCCCCCCAGGCGCAAATTGGGTACCTTTAGGTTGCCCCCCAGGCGATAATTGAGGATTTTGAGGCTGCCCCCAGGTGATAATTGAGGATTTTGAGGCTGCCCCCCAGGCGGTAACTGGCCACCTTGAGGTTGAGGATTGGAAATAGTACCTGACATCATGAGAATATCTTCTACGCTCAACGGCTTAGTACCATTGATTCTAGTTAATAACCCTTGTTCAATGGGTTGAGGAGATGCTCCCGAAAAAGTACCAGAAAGTGACTGATACCCAGAGGGAACAGAAGGACCGACGTACAAAAAGGATTCCGGCGATTGAGTAAACATGGATGACTGTCTTGACATATTTAACGGAGGAAAATAACCTCTAGGTGTTGGGTGATAAGGAACACGAGGTGGTGAAAAACTTAACCCTAGGTTTTCTAAGAAATTAGTCAAAGAAAGATACCAAGCACTGCTCCTAGGTGGACTGTAAAAAAATTCATTCACATTCCCTTAGTTCAATAGCAGGTTTATTTTCAGGGATAGGGATGCCTACTTCTTCTTCCGGAGTAGCAAGTTCTTCGATAGCTATAAGTCCAAAAGGAAGATTTTGGGTAATTATTCTTTCTACCCTAGGTGAACCAGGACCACTAGAAGCTGGAGAAGCAAACCCCGATGTCGGAGTAGCAACAAATTCAGTTTCAGGTTTGGATATTTCAGGTTCCTCAACTATATCACTAGTAGATGAAAAGCTACCAGTAACTTCGGAAACAGACACTGATTGTGGATTATAATATGCTACTAAAGCTTGAAAATCAGGATGTACCACCAAAGAAGACTCTCCTTCTTCAGGTGACCCAACTCTACTGTCTCTAGGAGTCACGAGGACTTTCAACCCTTCAGGCTGGCTTGGTGAAAACTCAGGAGGTTGGCTCCGAAGTCTACGGGACTTCCTCTGTAATTCAGCCACGATTAAAAAATTTTAACCACTTCACACGTAAACAAAGTAAAATCTCAATGAAAACCACCTAAAGGCTCTAAAGAACCAAACAAATTTGAATCACACGCCTAAAAAATCTAGGAGATCAAACACACACAAAAAGTAACTTTCCGTACTGAAAACACTAGTTGGTGATGAAGCCCAACGTTGCAGAGTTCAATACAGAAATGGCGGTTGGAACAGTTACCCCGGCAACCTGCTTAATGAATAGACTGGCACAAGTTCCTCCACTTAACCGTCTCGAGTGAAGATAACCCCCCAGAAAATTCAAGTGAGTCTAGCCGACGTCTGCTCCAGGTACAGTGGGATCTTCCCACCATTGTCACCTTAGGAAGAATCCTAAAGAATATGGTCACTAAGGCTACCAACTGAAACAAATATACCTTGGGGAACAGTCTACGATCCGATACGCACGCAAAGGCAGAGTAGCAAGCTCAATCCCCTTGAAGGCTCCTTGACATAATCCAAGGTTTACCAACAAGTGACCCCAGGCTCCTCGACAATGGTTAATCCGAGGTTTACCATTTTTAATACATGAATATCTGGTGTCGTTCCCAATGAGGAAGGATTGATTCCCACACTGGTTCAGACACGATCTCGTGCTTCTCCTTTAAGAGGAGCTTTTCCAAAGCATAAATGCAACAATTGGATTTCTTCCCTACCACAAGATACAACAACTTGTTTGTTTTTACTGTCTTGGAGAGTTAATTTCTCTCCTACTCCAAGACACTAGCCTAAGCTATGTTGGTGTATCAGAGCCCTAGAAATAAAATATTACTAGATGAATTTTTCTTTAAGTGTTATTTTTATTGGTTTTTGTTTAAGTCAAAAGGTGCGGAGATGAAACTCGTGGTATGAAGACTCGACTCAAAATCACTAAAAATGCACTTAAGATGATTAAACAATCTTTTCCCTTCAATGAACTTCTAGCTAGGAAAGAGTTTGAGAATGCAAACACTTGTAAACACAAATCTTTCTTAACAAACAAATTAAAAGAAGAGCTTTTGTCCTTTCCAATGCACTCAAAACGAGACAACTAGTTATTTTCACAAAAATTTCCCTTTTCTTTTCAAAGCACTTAACCACTACAAAAACAAACTTTTTGCAAAAGAGATTTTTTATTTTTTATAAAACACTCAAAACTATGCAAATGAATAACTTTGAGATCTATAAACTATAAAAGCCTATTTGAAGTCAAAGCCTACAAGATGTCTTTTTTAAGGATGTTTTACTTATCTAGATGTAAACTAAGGACCAATTTATGCAGAATCACAAATCAGTCAAAAACAACCAATTTTGTTTTCTTTTTAAAAATGAAATCCAAACTTTTAAACTCAAGCTTTTCGAAGTTTCGTAAAGAGAAAACACAAGGAGGATTCCTCAACAAGGGTAGAATTCGCAAATGGTCAAACTCATAAGAAGGCTGGTAGAAACCAAGGTGATCTGAGGTTCCTACAGCTTCTAAGCTCAGAGCTACTACAAGACCAAAATGAAAAACAATCCCAACAAGAAAAACTTCTAGGAATTTCACCTAAAACCCTAACACCAATGAAATCAACCTAAGGAAAGCTTCTAACAGGTTATATGCAGGTCTGGGCAGGGGATAATAACTTCTAAACAAAAACTAAGCTGACTAACAGAGGAAATCTTAGGTTTTCCAAAATTTTGACAGGGTCCGTAGGCCCACAGTTAACATAGGTGCGGTACCGTTCTGTGCTAAAAGCAAAAGTGCGTATAAGTACGCACTGTGTCAAAAGGCTAGGGTGAGATCCTCTCCCAAAGTTATGAAAAACAAAAAATAACCCTAGCTCTACTATTTCTACCCAATTCCACACACAACAAGCCAAAAACAGAAACAAAAACACAGTTTCTCAGGTCAAAGTAAAAACAAGGTAAAAATCAAGTCCCCAGTGGAGTCGCCATTTTGTCAACGGAATGAGTCGATCTTGCAGACAAGATAGACCTTCCTAGAATCTAAAGAAGACCTAGTGACAAGCAAGCCAATCACAAACTATCCTTCTCGAAATATGCATTTATAAACAAAGGCAAACAAGTGTTTTAGGCCTACCTTGGGTCCAATGCAAGTTTGTGGAAGCCTCGCTCCTTTGATCCAAGTGAGCTCCCTTGTCACGAATCTGCAAACACAAACAAGCAAACAAATTAAATAGCACCTGAAAAGCCAATATCATAAAACATATTTAAGATGAAAGTCAAGGAATTCATGAAACAAATGACATAAGACAATTTGTTGAGAAAAATGAATCTGATTGTATTAATTCAAATCAAAGAAGAACTTTACAACCTGTGCCTTGACGCTGTACAAGCTCCTCCCAGGGTCTAGCAAGAAGTATCCTCTACTTTGACAAGTTTCACTCTCTTCCCAATGAAGCCAAAAATGTATGTGATCTCTCCTCTCAAGCTTAACTAGGAAGTCTCAATTCCACCAGCATTTACCTTCAAAAATGTTCAGCATCTAACCTCCCTAGCAACCAGCCCAATGCCTTAATTTATAATGCAATGGAGGGAAGTTACTAGGTCCTCCTTCAAAGGGATAAAGCCCTCCTTCAAAGGGATAGCTCCTCTTATCAAGGGATTAGCTCCTTCTCTTTTTGGATGCATGAACTATCTAAGAGCGGCCAATCCACGTCGAAATTCCTTCTAGAATCATCTAGAATTAACCCAAAGTGAGTTTTTTAGAATAAACTTGCGCCTTTTTAACTTTCACAGGGGTTCGCACCCACACCTTTATGGACAGAGTGGGCAGGTCTGCAGTTTTTGTAAACAGGAGGTGCGGGACTGCAGGCAACAGTGAGAGAAAGTGCAGAACCAGAGCTTTGTTGATTTTCAATGTATTTCTCTCATTTTCAAAGCTTGACTTAAAGAGTTGAGGTCTGAGACTTCCTTAGGAGGACAGTACAAGTGATGATAGACCCATACTGACTGCAAATAATCACGGTGATGATATTTTTGTGTAACAGGGACCCTAATCGTCAGTTACCGTTCATTGCAACTTTGGACTTGCCTAACTTGTCGCACCTTACGAACGATCCAATTAACTATCTTCCGTTTTGGCCGCCAATGCCAAATAAGTTGCCTAGTGATATTCCTAAGTTTGAAGGCAAATCAGGAGAGGAGCCGTCCAACCATGTGATGACTTATCACCTCTAGTGTGCATCTAAATCCATTTCAGATGATTAAATCTATTTAAGGCTTTTTAAACACACTCTAATTGGTCTTGCGGCCAAGTGGTACATTGAGTTACCGCGAGCCACTTTTTCTAACTTTAATCAGTTAGATACTTTGTTTTTAACTCATTTTTAGTTGCCAGTCAGATATGACAATGGAATGGAATTATTAACTTCATTAAAATATTCAACATCCACTTACATTTCCGATCACATTCATGAATGGAGACATCGACGACATGTAGTGAAAGTTTTTATTCTGGATCAGATCTTAGCAGAATGGTTTGTCAAATCTTTATTACTGAAAATCACTGAGGATGTCGCTAAGGCAGGAGTCGTTACTGAAGAGCAAGTAATTTCTCAAGATCAGTACCTTGACTTAGTTTATACGCAGTTAGGTACGTTACATGAGAAAATCCCCGACCTTCCTAAACAAAATCAAATAACTGTAGCTCCTTCAGGGTCTCATGCCACTGATGGTATGATTGGTACGGTTAATACCAAAAGTAAGAAGAAATCTTCCAAAAATTCTTCTCCTATCATAACTTTACCAAATTCTCCGACAGGAGTTCTTCCGCAGAAATTTCCGCTGATATTCATGCTGTAGAGTCATCTACAGCCAAATCAAAATCCGACGGTAAAAAGAAAGGGAAGAAGAAAAATAAAACAGACAAAAATTCGAAAGAGAAAACAGAAAAAACGGAATCTACTGATGAGAAACGCAAACCTCGTTATCCTTGTCTCATTTGTGATGAAGAACATTTTACAAGAGACTACCCTCATCGCACTGAGGTTGCGAAAATAGTCAAAGGTTCCCAAACACCTGCTGTTTTGAAGGATCCTTTTCCTAGTCAAGACAGTAAGATGATAGGTTCTTCCTCAAATGCCTCTGAAGAACCCATAATGATGATGTCCCATGTTAGGATTGTGACATGATCACAAGATTATGGAAGTAAGAGTCCTGTTGGTGGTAAGGAAGCAAAATCTTCTAATTCAAACCCATCAACTTCAACTCCCGGTTCCGATCCACTACAGATCGAGAAACCTAACCCAGACATAGTAATCAAACCGCCTGCCAAGGGTATACTTCGAAAGTCAGCTTTCAATCCACATGCGAGAGCGGCTCAGAATTATAACATTGTTGAAGATATGGCTATTTCACCTTCAGCAATGTCGACTTTGGAGGTGCTGCAATCATGTCTAGCACAACGTAAATTTCTATTGTCGGCTATAGGAGCTGTTGACATTCAGGACTCGAACCTTATAATTTCCGATCTAGAAAATAGTACACCTCGCTTACCTCATCAAATGGCTTTCCAGATTCCAATGTTAGTAAAAAACAGACCTTGCTATAGGACTGTGATTGATGAGGGATCCTCAACGTGTATTATGTCGATCCAGTGTTGGAGATTGCTTGGTTCTCCTACACTTAATCAATCCCCGACGATTCTAAAGGCCTTTGATGGCTGTGGGTTCCATCCTTTTGGCATTCTACAGGATTTACCTATAGGGGTTGAAGGCAAAACTGTTCATCTAGATGTGGAGGTGGTTGATGCCCCTCTAGATTACAATCTTCTCTTGGGTCGTAGTTGGTCTTACGCTATGACAACTGTTGTTTCATTGGTCTTTCGGCTTATAAAGTTCCCTCATAATGGAAAGATCGTAACTATAGACTAGCTAACTTACTTTTCATCTGACCGAGCCTCTTCTGAAAGTATCCAGCATGTCGGCGAAACAACTATCACTTATAAGGATGTTGGAGTAGGACTAGTTAAAGATTCTGGTTTACTAGGAACTTTTCCCTTTCCTCCTCTCAACGTATCGCCTTCTACTGCAACCATTCATATGATTTCATCAGACACTATTGTTTATGATGATCTTTGGATCGTACCTTCCGAATTTGAGATAGATTCATTTGGTGATGCTATGCCTTTGAGTCCATATGAAATTGCGTATCAGTCCGTACAGTCGTTCTCCGACTCTTCTTCAACCGAAATTGACTTACTGAATATAGTCCATGAAGAATCACTTTCAACATCAAACTCAGATTCAACAACGTTTTCCGAACTTGTTCACACTGATGAGAAAATTCGTGAAATCCTGTGTGTTGATGATTTACCATGGGAAGATCTTCATCATAGATCTTCGTTTTTACCTGAGATTGATCGTTTTGAAAATGATTTTTCATCTATTTTTACAACTGATTATGTCAAGGAACCTCAGAATCCATTGCAAAATCCTGATTCTGCGTTTAATTTGGGAAATATTTCTCTAACTATTCCTAGTGACATTTCCGTTAAGCCTGGAATTGTTGAAAACATTCATATAGGTGCCTCTTATACGAAAGATGAAATTCAAACATATAAGGCCCTATTTCAAGAATTCCATGACGTGTTTGCCTGGTCATATGAGGAAATGCCAGGAATTGACCCAGCAATTGTTGTTCATGAAATCAAAACTTACCCGGATGCTAAACCCATCCGACAACGTTTGCGTCAGATCCACCTGTGAAAAGCTGCTGCTATTAAAGCAGAAGTTGAAAAATTACATAAAGTAGGTTTCATTTATCCAATTTCATTAACGGATTGGGTATCGAATATTGTTCTTGTTAACAAAAAGCAAGGAACAATAAGAATATGTATCGATTATAGGGATATTAATCAAGCCTGTCCAAAAGACAATTACCCAACTCCCTATATCGATCAAATCATTGATGATTGTGCCGGCAGTGAAATATTGTCCTTCATGGATGGTTTCTCCGGATACAAACAAATAAATATTCTACCTGCTAATCAACCAAAAACGGCTTTCATTTGTCCATGGCGGACATTTTCTTATTGCAAATTACCTTTTGGGCTCAAGAACACCGGGGAAACGTTTCAAAGAGCCATGTCTTACGTGTTTCATGACATCAAGCACATTGTGCAACCCTATCTCGATCATTTACCTACTCATTCATTACATTGAGCTGATCATCTCATTCATTTATGAGCAATCTTTATGAGGTGTAGGCATTATCGAATTAGGTTGAATCCACACAAGTGTGTTTTCTGTATAGAAACGGGTTGGTTACTGGGGTTTGTTGTTTCGAAAGTTGGCATTTGCGTCGATCCCTCGAAGGTTGAAGCTATTGTCAAATTGCGTCCTCCTTCAAGTCTTCGCCAACACCAAAGTTTGCAAGGGAAAGCAAACTTTTTACGTCGATTCATTCCTAACTACGCCGAGATCACAAAGGGTTTTACCCAGTTGTTGAAACAGAATACTCCATTCTTTTGGGATGAGATAGCTGACAAATCTTTTGATGCACTAAAACACGCATTGACCCATGCACCGTTATTGCATCCTCCCAACTACAACCAAGACTACTTCTTATATGTCGTCGCCTCTCATTCCACCATTGGAATGGTGCTAGTTCAGGAAGATGAATTCGGTAGTGAACATGTGATATATTATCTTAGTCGCACCTTAAATCAGACTGAGCTAAAATATTCACATGTGGGGAAATTGGCATTCGCAGCTGTTCAAGTTGTCCAACATTTTTGTTATTACATTTTACTACACAAAACTATAGTAATTTCCGATTGCAACCCTATGATCTATATTTTGACCAAACAATTGCTAGGGGGCAAGTACTCCAAATGGATTGTGATCCTGCAGGAGTTTGACTTAGAATTTGAAATGTCTAAGTCAAAGAAATATTTAGTTTTTGCGGAGTTGATGTGTGACTTCCCCTGTGCTGACACGGAAACTGTGGCAGAGGAGCCCATTGCGGACGAATCCTTGTTTCTAATTAGCACTTTAGATCCATGGTATGGGGATATCATAGTTTATCTCCAAACCCAATCCTTTCGGCCAGAAATTTCAAGATTAGAGCATCGAAAAATACGATTCCAGTCCCAACAATTCAAAATTATTGGAGATACACTTTATCGTCGTGGGGAGGACTCTATTTTCCGACGTCATTTAACTCATGAGGAAGCTGAAAGGGTTCTAAATGACTGTCACTCTGGAGCGTGTGGCAGTCATATGTCTGGGTTTGCCACAGCCCAAAAGATATTGCGCACTAGCTATTTCTGGCCATCTTTGTTTAAAGATGGTATTAACGCGGTACGAAAATGCCACAACTACCAATTTTTTTATCGAAAGATGCGTGCTCCACTTGCTCCTCTCCACCCTATAATTTCCGTCGGTCCTTTTGTGAAATGGGGTATCGATTTTATTACATGTCACCCTCACTCGGCCGGGGGGCATGCGTATATCATCCTTGCGGTAGATTATTTTACCAATTGGGCTGAGGCGATGCCTACATTTGAGGCAGATGGCAAAACTGCTGCAATTTTTGTGTTCAATCATGTAATTGCTAGGTTTGGTGTTCCACAAGCAATTACCACTGATCATGGGCATCATTTTCGAAATATTATGATGACTGAACTTACAGACCAACTTGGCCTGCATCACGATAGTTCAACTCCATATTATCCATAGGCAAGCCATCAACAAAGTTCTAGTCATCATGATCCAACGAATCATTAGTATTCATAGGTCGAATTGGCGTAACATGCTATTTTTAGCGCTTTGGGCGTATCGAACCTCAGTAAAAACGTCAACTGGTTTCACTCCTTTCCAACTAGTTTATGGTTTGGAAGCTGTGTTACCCATTGAATGCGAAATCCTGTCATTGCAAATGGCCATAGAATTACTTCCAGCCACTTCTGAAGAGGAAAAACGTTTGTTATACTTGGCTCAGCTAGATGAGAATCGACGAGATGCTGCATTAGCAATCGAAACTCATGTCAAACATATTAAAGCTCAGTATGATCGAAATGTTACACCTCGTAATTTTTCGGAAGGAGACCTAGTCTTATTGTACGATCAAGCAAATGATAATTAGGCGCTGGAAAATTCGTACCCATGTGGCATGGTCCTTATATTGTTAAGCGAAAGCTAGCAAAAGGGGCCTATGAATTAGTAGACTTTGACGGGGTCTCTTTAGGTAAACCCAGAAATGGTCTTTACCTGAAGAGATATTATGCTTAAATCTGGGTGTGGAGATTTTTAGTTAGGTTAGTTTTCTTGCTAGCTGGTGTGTTTTAGATTAAAAAGTGTGCTTAGATTAGAGAGTGTTTTTTGTCATCATTCCTGCTTATCTTGATTTTACTCTTAATATTGCAGATGTCGACGTCTCTCCAAACATACATTGGTTTTGCTGATGGTGCTTGTCGTAATACACAGAACATTTCTTCTGCAGCTTGGGTTATCTATTTGCCCTCTAATGAGTTGGTACCTGTGCATGGGATAAGCCTCGGTTAAACAACGAACAACATTGAAGAGTATAGTGCAATGATTGAGTTATTATCTGAATCCATCTCATTTGGGATTCAGAGTTTGATTGTGAGGTTAGATTCTGAACTCGTTGTATTACAGCTTAATAGAGTGTATGCCATTAGAAATCCAGTGTTATTGAGATTATTTTTGAGAGTTCGTCTCTTGGAACGTGAATTTTACTATATTGAATATCATCATATTCCAAGATATCTAAATACATTAGCAGATGCAATTGCTTCTCGAATGTTAAGTAGACATTTGCAATAATCATACAAGTAAATTTAAAAACATTCCATAACATGTTTTACAAGATAAGCCAGTAATAGTGATATAGTATAGCATAGAAGTGTGTCAAACATCATCGTCTTCAATCATAGGTTAAAAAACACCTTATGATCAGCAAAAATGATAGTACAAAAAGCAAAAAATGTCATATGAGTCTACAACAAGCGATCATCCTATCACTGGTGATGATCACGATAAGAAACCACTGTACGGGACACCCTACAAAGGAACCTCCTGAAAGGTCCCGGGACCCCAATCACATAGCGATGTAGCCTAAGAGGAATGTCATCTATGCTGGTCTCTGGAATGTCTATTTTCAAACGCTCTGGATGGCTGTCCTATGGGGCTGGTGCTGCTGCAGCTGGCTGTTTCCTCTCATAGGGCCGGAGAGTGGCTGGTCGCCGTGGACCTACATTTGCATTTGAAACTTTTTACTATCAATTTTGGGACGAAATAAAAACAAAAAAAAAATTAAATTAGAAAATGTTGAAAATGATTTTACCTGAGTCATCTCATTTCTCTCCTGGTGGAAGAGCCATGCCTGGGTCACCACAATAATCTACCCCGGCATAAGGAAAATCCTGAATAGCAAAAACTTGGTTCTCCAACCAATGAAAATACTCAGGAGTAAATTGAACGACTTCTGTTCCCTCCTCAGGATGACAGGCCATAACTGCAACCCAACACATCAGTTTGGGCTCTTAGGGAAGTCCAACTCCAACGGTAAGATGTTGTGGGACCAACATTGGGACCCTCTCTAGACCAAATATCACAACTAAAGCACCATATCCAAAGGTCTTCAGTTTTCCATTCTTTGCTCTAATCATTTGGCCTTTTATATTAGCCAACACAACCTCGCACCAGTTGAAGATGGTGCCTCGAAAGTAGTCTACTACCATCCGCATTTGGGATCCAGTTGCTACATGTAGTGTTGTGCTTCAGCAGAGCCTCGTAACAGTAAACGCAATTACTTCGAGTTTAGGACGGGATATGGTTTTGATATCAATCCCTTTGTCTCTAGTTTGGTCGTTACAAAACTCTAGCCGTAGGTTATCGACAGACTGGCCACCTGGCCTAGTCCCGAATAGAGTCAAATGTTCACCTCTCTTAGGCAAACCAGTCAAAAAGTAAATGTCTTTTGGCTCCATTTCGAGCTGGTCGCCACCAATAAAGAAACACTGGTCCTGTATATTCCACCTGTCTACCAGCCACTGCAAAAGGTCCACCTGGGCCCTCATGCCAGGTATGGCCCAGAATTTGTATAAACCGCATGCCTTCAATGCATCAATCGAAGGTTGATGATTAATCGCGGTGAGATCCACATCCTCGTGCTCCCGTTCTCGCCAATCAAGCATGATGTATACCCTACATTCAATAAAAAGGCGGATTAGAATATTTAAAATCAAAATTTTTGGGTGGAATTTGAAAAATTTAGGTTTGAAAACCTTTGCTGCGGGGACCACACCCTCTGTGTTAGAGACAGTGTGAGGGTCTGCACTCTGCCTTAAGGGTAGGTGTGGGCCCCTGACTTTTTTCCTTTTACGAAAAAGTCGGGGTCCGTAGGTTTCCTATGCTATGCCTGCGGACCCCCGCGCGCGGGTTTTTAACCTAAAAATTTCCTAAAAAACAAAATAAAACCCTAAAAACAAATTTCAAACAGATAAAATGAAAGAGTATGATGATGTGGATTACCTGGAGGAGACGATGTTCGATTCCAACGGACGGATTTTCCGCAATCTTCACGGGAAGTTTCTGACCAAAAGCTCTCTTTTCTCACTCTGAAGTCAAACGGTGAAAATGAATTTACAAAAGCCCTTTTCATAAGCTTTTTTGAATAAATAAGTTTTTAATTTGTTTATTTTTCACTTTAGAGAGGTAACTTTTGAAGCTTTTTTATCTATTTTAAACAGGTATGAGTAATGTTTGAGTTTTTGTGCAGGATAACGGATTTTTCAGGCAAAATTGGTCATTTTCGACAAAAAACATTAGAGTCACATTTAAGCTCCTTTCTGACTCCTAAAATATGAAAATATTGTCGAGTTTTTCTTTTTAAGCTCGTTAAAACGGAACTAAAAACACAGTCCACTTACAGCCCTTTTCTGACCGTAAAAACATGAAAAGATTACCAGATTTTTGTCGTTTCAAATTCGATATTGGTTATAAAACGACGTGTCATTGATCGCTTTTTTACTTTTTCGGATTAGAGGCACTAATTATGAAAAGTACTCCTTGGTCGTAATGATCAAGCGGTTCTCTCAAGTATTATTTTATACATTTTCGGGCTTGGGAGACACAAATTTACGAAGAAGGACAACCATGGAGTTTTCTTAAGTTTTTTCAGACTCTCTAAAATTGAAAAACGCCGAGTTTCTCCTGTACCGGACTCGTTAAAATTTAACAGTAAAGGACCTATTCAATTGAAAACAGGAACGGACCACTCCTTCTTAGGGTTCGAATTTAAACTAAGTTGGACTCATCCGAAGGATGAGCTTATAATCAAGCAAATATTATCCTCCTCAAGCTTGTTAAAAATAAAGAGGTGCTTGCCAGAAATTGTGGGGGAAAATAGAGAAAAATGAGCCTATTTGTCATACTTTGTGTCTCAAAAAACATTTAACCACTGTTGAACATGACACCTTTTATTCACCTGGGTTGGGAAATCCTTTGCCTAACAGTTGATCAAACCATATTGAAAGTCTTCAGCCGGTTTCTGGGTATTAACTTTGGGTCAATTGTCAGCAAACCATCTGTTGTGCCGTTATGTGTTCAAGAGGTCAGTGAAAATAAACCATTCATCTGCAAAATATATGTCATCCATCTTGACCATCCCTAAGTCAGTCCATGCAACTATATTTCTTCAAACTTGATCTATGATTTCGTGTTGTGAGCTTGCCTACGACGGATCGCTTTCTATCGACTTCAGCTCATTATCTAGAAAGATGATCTAGAAATCGTCAGTACCTTGGGATCTGCATGCCTCAAAGGTGGGTTTCTCGCCTTCGATGATAGGTTGCATCATTGACCTTCGATCAAAGGATTCCGTGACATGTTCGACATCAACACATCTATTCACATCTCATGGATTGTACTGAGTACTTTGAGAGCCATTGACATTACTGGTGGTTTCTCTCACACTTGTTAACAGTTTACATCATTGACTGGTAATCAAGTGGCTTCTACTATGTTCGACTTCGACACATTCATTCACATGGATAGAATCATACTATTTCGGGAAGTAGAATCAAGACCCTGGATCTAGTTTCCACCATCCATGCTGCGAGGAATTTTGTATTCATTATATAGTAGACTATTCATAAACAGATGGCTACATCCATATTGTGTCTACATGTGTCTATACTTGTGATGTATTACAAGATCATTCCTATATCAGAGTAGTAGTTAGTTTTCTAGTCAGTTTTGATCTAAGTATGAGAATGCCTACCTCAGTGATGATATGATCTCATATATATATTTTGTATTGAATGTTTTTACAAGTTCCAACCGGGCTCTCCAAAAGATGATCCTCGAAATGATAAAGTACTTCACTCTTCTTAGATGATAAATGAAATCCTCATCTACTACAGACTTCGCACTTTAGGGGGCAATCTGTTACACAAAATATTGTCACCATGACTATTTGCAGTCAGTATGGGTCTATCATCATTCATACTGTCCTCCTTAGCAAGTCTCAAACCTCAGCTCTTCATATCAAGCTTTAAAAATGAGAGAAAGACTTTGAAAATCAATAAAGCTCTGGTTTTGCACTTTCTCTTACTGTTACCTACGGTCCCGCACCCCTTGGTCATGTTACCTGCGTTCCTGCCTGCTCTGTCTCTAAAGGAGTGGGTGCGGACCCCTGCGAAAGTAAAAAAGGCGCAAGTTTATTCTTAAAAACTCACTTGTGGTTAATTCTGGATGATTCTAGAAGGAATCTTGACGTGGATGGTTCGCTCCTAGGTGGTTCATTCATCTGAAAACTAAAGGAGCTAATCCCTTGATGAGAGGAGCTTATCCCTTTGAAGGAGGGCTTTATCCCTTTGAAGGTGGACCTAGTAACTTCCCTCCATTGCACTATAAATTAAGGCATTGGGCTGGTTGCTAGGGAGGTTAGAAGCTAAACATTTTTTAGGGTAAATGCTATTGGAATTGAGACTTCCTAGTTAAGCTTGAGAGGAGAGATTGCATACCTTTTGGCTTCATTTGGAAGAGAGTGAAACTTGTCAAAGTAGAGGAGATTCTTGTTGGACCCTTGGAGGAGCTTGTACAACATCAAGGCACCAAGGTTATAAAGTTCTTCTTTGATTAAAGTTAATACAATCAGATTCATTTTTCTCAATAAATTGTCTTATATGGTTTGTTTCATGAATTCCTTGATCATCATGATCAATATTCTTTGTTATATTGGTTTTTCAGGTGCTATTTAATGTGTGTGCTTGTTTTTGTTTGCAGATTCTTTACAAGGGAGCTCATTTGGATCAACGGAGTGTGGCTTCCACAAACTTGCACTGGACCCGAGGTAGGCCTAAAAATACCTGTTTGCCTTTATTTATAAATTGCATATTTAGAGAAAGATAGAATTTGTTTGGTTTGCTTGTCACTAGATATCATTAGATACTAGGGAGATCAGTCTTGTCTGCATGAACGACTTATGCGGCCTACAAAGTGATACTGAACATCAATGTGCTTTGTCTTTGAATGATGAGCAGGGTTCTTTGCCAAGAAAATTGCACTCTGGTTGTCATTGTCTATCCTTATAGCTCATCATACTAACCCCATACTTGAACACAATCTATACAACCAAACTTCTTCCTTTATTGCATGAGTGGCTACCATGTATTCTACCTCTATAGTTGAAAGTGCTACTATAGGCTTTCTCTTAATCATCCAACTCACTGCACCTCCCAATAGGTTAAATAGATACCCACCTATAGATCTTCTCTGATCCATATCTCTAGCCTAGTCTGCATCAACAAAGCCATGGATGTTCAAAACTCTATCCAATCTCAGCCTTCCTTGGTAGCACAAACCATAATCAATAGTGCCACACAAATACCTGAAAATCCAGTTCACTACTATCTAATGCTCCTTCCTCGATTTTGACATAAGCTTGCTCAATACTCCCACTCCATGTGCAATTTCTGGTCTAGTACAAACCATTGCATACATTAGGCTATCAACTCCACTTGTATATGGAACACAGGACATATCCTTGTCCTCTTCTTGTGTCTTCAGACACTGTTTAGGAGATTTATTTACACCTACAGGAATAGAAACCCTCATTGGTTTACTATCCTGCATATTAAACCTCTGCAGTATTGTCTTAACATACTTCCTCTGGTTTACCCAGAGCTTCCTCTTTTCCCAATCTAATTTTATTTCCATGACCAAAATATAGTTTACAGCACCAAGATCTTTCATGTCAAATTTGGAGGACAATTGGGTCTTCAAATCCTGGATAATTTCTTTGTCATTTCCAACCAGCAACATATCATCCACATACAAGACCAGATAAATAACATGGTCACCAATTAATTTAAAATACACTCAATGATCTTCTTTGCTTCTGGTGAAGCCATGTCCCCTTATAAATGTATCAAATTTCTAATACCACATCCTTGGTGACTGTTTTAACCCATATAGAGACTTTTTTAACTTGCATACTAGTTCTTTCTTACCCTTCACCTCAAATCCTTTAGGTTGCTTCATGTAGATCTCTTCTTCGAAATCCCCATGAATAAATGTTATCTTCACATCCATCTATTCTACCTCAAAATCAAAAGAAGAAGCAACAGGTAAAAGTAACCTAATAGAAGCTATCTTGACAACAGGAGAAAAGGAATCACCAAAATCAATTCCCAACACCTGGGAATAACCTTTTTCTACCAAACGAGCTTTGTATTTCTCCACCTTACCTTTTGCATTCATCTTATTCTTAAACACCCATTTTCTACCAATGGAATTCCTTCTAGCCGACAACTCCATTAGATTTGAAGCCTCATTTTTATGCAAATATGTCATTTCATCAAGGTTGGGATAGAGTCCCTAGGGTCAATTTTTGGTTAATTTAATCAATTTTTGAGTAGAATTTTGTAAAGAATGTAAAGTCTCTGTGAAATGTGGAAGATGAGTGTGCAAATAAGTATGAGTCAAAGGGGCTTTAGCCCCTTGGATGGGTAAGTGATGGGATGGTTTTGAGACTCACCCATAGGTCGCGGACCATGGTATTATAATAGAAAGGCAATAAATATTTGAGTCATAGAGAGTATAGGAGAATAACTTTTGGTGAAGAACAAGTGTAAGGGAAAATTTCTAAGGTAGGGAAACTCTATTTTCCTGTACTTAGGTGAAAGGGGAAGGCTCTTGCAGCCGAGTGCACGGAGACCTTGGCAAGTCCGCCCCTGAGTGCGCAAGCCCCTGCAGCTGGGTGTGCAGGGTGGAAGAATCTATAATTTGAATGTTGAATCTAATAAAGATTGATTTTGGACTGAATATATTGTATTCATGCCTTGTTATTATTTATGTTAAGTTGATGCATCATTGCGTAATGATCTGTTTTCTATGAAATAAGGTGTATTTTTTGAGTGAACCTGTTAGATATTTAATACTCATGCATGAAAAGTATAATAAACTATTTCGTGAAGATATTAGATAGATCTAGTAATATAATTGTTCAGAATGGGTAGATCTGTGCAAAGGCAGATCTAGGGTTGTTATTTACTAAGTGAAAGTTGTGAGTCTGCTCCTTTTAGATCTGAAAACCCTAATCGTAGACCTTCGCGAAGGTATGGGAGGGATTTGGATAGAGTTGCAGTAGTCGACCATAGGAAGGTATAGATCTGTACGAAGGTAGATCTGAGCTACTAGGGCTTCAGAATACACATCACACAATCATTGGATGCAGAAACCTGGTTCTAGCATCCCCCACTACTGCTTCGAGTGAGACTGTATCCTGCACTATGCAGGTTGTTGCCGAAAGGGAGAGTAGTAGGGTTTTGTTGGTTGGTTCAAATAACTCTAAACCTAGGTCAGGCCTCTTATTGCCAACAAATTGTTTTATTTCTGGGACCGAGATCTATATAAGAGATGTGTGATAAATGGTTTCCTACAAAGAAACAAATTGAGAAGTGGATTGACCGAAAAGTGCACGCGTTTGCAGCTTAAGAGAATAGGAGCCCTAAACTATCCAAGGAGCAGTCGTTGTAGAGATATTTGTACACAGATCAGATGAAGTGTTCTTTTGTTTCTTCCCTGACGAACTACATGGATGGTTGTCTAAATTGTGGATACTCAAGGGACGTGGAGGATTGACAACCCTATAGTGTGGACTCTGGAACTGGTGCGATGTCTAGAAGCATCAGAAAGAAATATTACACGATCCAAGGATCATTGGATTGATCACACACTTGGAAGTTTTGTGACTGAGTTTGTGATTGATAGAATTATCAGCTATAGCGAAGCGGAAGGTAGGATCTTCAAGGGCCCGCGAGGTAAGTATTTGAAATCATTGAAAATGTGGATTAAAATGTTGTTATGTGAGAAGAGGGTTATGAAATTACCTTGATGTTTGGGGCTACGTGAAGTGGGAAATTATTTAGAAGAAACAAACGATCGAGCTCATAGAATAGTTCGTGATGAGCACCAGTATTGCAGCAAGAATGCTGCAACTCCTGGGGCTACCAACTTTACTTTATCAACCTAGGGTTCGTACAAACTTCGAGGTGACAATGCTATATACATAAGTAAATGTGATGGGTCTACTCTTTGTAACTTTTTAGTTGATGATAGACCACTAAGGTTTTTCAAACCATACTTATATGGATTCAAAAGAAGCTTGATTACTAATGAGGAAAAGAGAAATATACACTAAGAGAAAGTTTATCTGCTGCAGTAAGGAAAAAGACTGAAATCAAATGCTTAAACACACCATTTTATAACTAAATGCTGAGAGGCTATGGTTCAAAATAATTCCAAGTTAACATGTATACAATCCTACTATCCTAATCATGCAAATTCAAAACATCAAACATTCTACTGTTGTGCATGTAAATGAATGAAATAAATATGTTTTTCTTTTTGTCCTTTTTTATGAGAAAGTGTGAAAGCTGATCTCTTTTGGTGATGTGGCAAGTGTCTTAGGGATGATGGTGAATGGTTAGAAGGCATGGGATACTAGTAGGGGTCCCTTTCTAGCTTCCTAGAGGCTTTTTCCTCAATTCGTCCTCAAAACAAGCCGCTACAGGTTAACCTACAAGATTTCTTAATGTGTTCTACAAGAGGACCTGAAAACCTACAAGATCCCCTGTATTTCTACAAGATAGAGCCAAGAGAAAAAGGAGGGATGTTGAAAGCGATGGAAAGCTTAGGGAAGGTGGTTAGTGGATGGAATGATGCAAGGGAGTGCCTAGGACCACTTCAGAACTCAAAACCATAATGTGAGATGGTTGGATTTGCTCAATAAGCTTGGAGAAGTTTTCTTGTGAAATTATTAAATTGGTGAGGGTTTTATTGAAAGGAAGGAATGATCATGGTTGGATAAATTTGGAATGAGGTTGCTGATCATGAAATCTCTATGTACTTCTAAAACACCAACACTGCATCAAACATTGACATTTACCCAAAAATGATGTAAACAAGAAGAATTTCTATTATCTAAGGAAAACAGAATTTCATGAGCTAGCTGCCTACTTCATGCATGAGGAAAACTTGCAAAATAAGATGGAACATTGATGAGATCTAATTTAATACTAAATATAGAAGAAATGATAACTAAATCCTACTCTTGTGGTGAGCTCCAGTATTGCAGCAATAATGCTACAACTCCTAGGGCTTCCTGTCTCTTAATTTTATCAACCCGGTAGTTCTTACAAACTTGGAAGCGACGGTGCTGTATGCACAAGTACTAGCTCTTGTCGCAGATGTCACTTGGTTAGCTGGCACAAGTCCGCTAGGGCTCAAGCCAACTTCTATAGGCTCACAGAAGAAGCTTTATCAATGATGGATGGAAGCTAGCTCAAAGAAGACTAATCTACTTGGCAAAAATGAACTGAAAGCAAATCAAAACATGGAAACCCTAGGAAACCCTAATTTAACTAGTCTAACCTCTATGATGCAAAGAATGTGAAGGAAACTTCTACCAATGATGCCATTACTTCTAATAAGTGAAAATGCATGAACCTAATCTACTTGCAGCTTAAAAGACATGTTTTTGTATTTTTCTTTAAGTGGATGGAGTGATTGTGATTTTGTGCTTATTAGGGTTTGGTTGTGCAGATGTGATGCCGAAGGAAGGAAAGCTTGGGAAAGGTTGGGGAGGCTAGGAGAGGTCCCCAGAGATCCTTAGCATCAGTCCACAGAGGTTCCTCACGTTCAGAGGCTCAGCAATCGAGTGAGTGGCCTCCTACAGGATGTCTGCAGGGGATTCTACAGGAACCGCAGAGGTTTCTACATGAAGTCTACAAATTGCTACAGGATGACCTACCGTGGGTGTTTGAAGTGATGGTGGAGTGATGGAAGGGTAAGGGGAGATGTGTAAGGTAGGAATAAGGCTGGTGATGGCTCAGGAGTGGAGAAGTAGGATGGAGAACGAGTGTATGAAGTGGGTTGATGGATGGAAGGTTATAACAACGAAATGTCTAAAGGATGGAGTTACGTGAGGAGTGGAGGAGTTTGGGAGATAACAGAGCGGAGCAGAGGTCGAGGATGTGGTTGTATGCATGATCAAGACGAAGAAGGAGGTAATAAAACGCTGAATAGTAGTGTAAATGAAACAAATGGATTATGACTGTCACCAAGATGAAAATTCATTAACCTAAGCTACCTGAACTCAATGAACAGCAATATAAAGCGTGTAGAAGAATGTGCATGAAGCGGTGATGAAGGTGTATGGTGCAAGAGTGAAGTGCATGGAAAGATCTATCCTAACCAAGACTATGTTGCAGCATGTATAAAGTGAAGAACTGCGTATTTTTGTGGCTGGTATAGGCTGCACTCCAATCTCCAAGCAGAGATGGCAGTGGAGACTTTCTCAACCTTTCTTTGCTCGAGCTCCAATGTATTATCAACCTGCTAATCTAACTAAACAACCGAAAGCAATTCAACCATAAACTAGTCCTATCTATGCTCATGAAAACGACTAAATTACCAAACTGTGAATTCGAATTGCATGTGAAAATGAACAAACTCAAAGTGCTGGAACAAAATGCAAACACATTACAACACTGAGGAGATCTATTGCTCTCAGGTTGGGCCCTAACCTGAGAGCTATAGCTCCTTGAGAAAACTCAGAACTAGATCAAAATCTGCCTTCCTTATTCATAATCTGATGTCATGCCAAATTGGCTTACAAAAAGGAACAAAGACCGAGCTGTGCTCAAAAATTACAATAGTAATGCGAAAGTTTCAACAACTTATCAAAGGCTACGACCTCCATACTTATGCAAAAATGATCATCCAACAGGTGTCCTTGATTTTAGGAGCTCGGCTGTCCAACTGAAGTTTAACTTGCTGATCCTGTAGGACAATCATAATTGCTGTTCCTGTAGAACAGTTATAACTGTTGTTCCTGTAGAACAGCTGGCTGCTTCTAAGCTCGGTGGGGAGATGGATTGGAGCTCAGAGCTATGGTGGGAATCACGAGGAGGGTCCCAAGACTGTGGACATCCTCTCCTAAAAACCAGCAGTGCCACCTCATTGTCTCCTTGTCTCATTTTTCGTTGTCTTTTTCTCCCTTTTAATGCCAAAACCTGAAATCATAATGCATTAGGCACGTAGATAAAATTTCTACCCTTCTTCCTACAAACAACACGAATAAACTAAGAAATGCATGCATAAGCAGTAAAAAGTGAATGTTTTGAGCAAAGCAAGTAGGCCAAATGAGCCCAAATTATACCAAAAATTGGGGCTCATCATCACCCCCCAGATAAACTATTTGCTCATCCTTGAGCAACCTTGCCCTGGCTCCTCGTCTTTGGCCGAGAACTAGAGCCCGGAGCATGCTTTTCCTTCCCTAATTTTGGTGGTTCTACCTTCTCTGCCGAGGGTGGCGCTTCTTCCTTTCCCGTTTTTGGCGGCCCTGCCTTTGCTGCCCCTGGTGGTGATGAAGGTGATGCTTCCTCCCCCTTTCCTATTTCCTTGAGCCGGGCTTCGGAAGGCGACTGGCCTATTTTTCGTGTCCAGGAAGTTATTTTTGGGCTCCCCTTTTCGGGGGTAGCTGATGTTTTAGAGGGGGTTCTTGTACTGGGTGTAGTAGGGACATCCCCTGAAATGGTTTGGCAGCTGGGTGGAGGCTGTGGCTTGCCCGTGGTCATCCTCTTGCTTCTCCTGGCTTCAGATGGTATAGGGGTCTCCCTCTCCCTTTTCTCCCTTCGGTTTTGGAGGTGTACTGAGGGCAGCCAGCGCCGCTGCTGCCTCCTTTTCGAGAATGCTAGCCTTCTCTTTCTTGCGTTTTGCTCTCTCAGAGCTCCTTGTAGAGGGCCCCTCCTTTTCAAATTTCGGGCTTCCTGTGGAAGACCCTGCTTTGCCCACTTCTGGGCCTCCTGTAGAATATTCTTTCTCTGTCTTCAGACTCTCTGTAGGAGGCTGTTTCTTAATGACTTTCGGGCCTCTTGTAGAAGCCCCTTTTTCCAATTTCGGGCTTCCTATAGAAGCCTTTGTCTCCGTTTTTGGGCTTCCTGTAGAAGCCTGTTCTCCAACGATTTTTGGGCTTCCTGTAGAAGCCTTGGTCTTTGCTTTTGGGCTTCCTGTAGAAGCCTGCTTCTCACTGATCTTCGGGCTTCCTGTAGAAGCCTTTGTTTGTGTTTTCGGGCTTCCTGTAGAAGCCTGTTTTTGCTTCCCTGTAGAGACAGGTGTCTCCACTTCCACTTGCTTGCCTGCTTGAGTTTTGCTTTTTGCTTTGGGTGCAGGTGCTGTTGAGTTACTTGGGCTGACGTGGGCCTCTTCTGCTTTGTCCATTCTGCTTTTCATCCTCTTTTCCCTTGCTGACAGGATAGGTGTGCCACCCTTTTCTTTGTCCTTCTTTTCCTCAGCCACTACTTCGTGTTCCTCGGCCACTGCTTCCTTGTCTTCACTGCTGGAGGAGCCACTATCTTCGACTAGCATTTTTATGTCCCCATCTCGTGTTAGATTCCTAAATGACTCCCAGGAGAGGGGAACTTTATATGAGTGCAGTGCATCCTCCACAAGCAATTTGATCAGCCCATGGTGTGCCACCTGATCTGGGATGCCCTCTCTTAGCTTTGTAGCACACTCCATTAGGGACTGCATGAGATAATAAGGGATGCTCAGTTTTTTCTCTACAGGAAGGTCAATTTGGTGCCTCAGCTCAGTGAGTAGCTGAAAGTGATATGCATACACGATGCTGAACCGACCTTCACAAGTAATATATTTCATGATTTGCAAACTGACTTCATTCCAAGGTGGTGATAAGCTCATTCTTCTCACCCCATTTTTATCCTCCGAGAATTCTTCCTCAGGTGGAAAGAATTCCTTCTTTGCCTGCTGACTCATCTTTCTCTCTTCTTTATCCCACGACAGACCCATAGGAAGTTCTGTGATCCGACTGATATGTTCTGGGGTGAGTTTGAGGCTTAGACCTCTGAAGTTTACTGTAGCCAGTGTCTGGGATTTGGGCTTCAAAGCCTGCAAGAATTCCTCGGCTACTTCATCATCGTAGCCCTGCAGCTTATCACAAAAAGGCATCCATTGTGCTCTGGTAAAGAGCTCTACCACTGCTGGGTTTTTCCTTAAGTTAATTGAATCAGTGGGCTCTCGTCTTATAAACCCACTCGGCATGATGAACACGGGGGTTTTGACTAAAGGTGACAAATACAAGGGAGATTCGGTCTATTTTAGGCAGAGCATGCATACAATTCACAAAACACAGTCTAATTATACTGCTATCCTGTAGAAGTGATAGTATAGGCATAGCAATCCGATATTTTTATGACCAGACTGTGAATAATGATCTTGCCACCTTTGAAAGCCAATTGCGGAAGGAGTTTCAGGGTTACCTTTTTCTGCCACCTTTTCTTACGTGAGGAATTCACCTTCCTATAGAACCGTGTTCCTGTAGAGATTGCTTCCTGTAGGACTGCGTTCCTGTAGAAACTGTTCCTATAGGAGCAGTGTGCAAACTTCGGGGAGGACTGTAGTTAGCCAGCAGTTGAGATGTGCTTCACCGGCGTTCTGGTAGCCGAAAGCTCGGCGTATCAACATGCAGAGGAAATCAGAAGAGCCACTCGAGTTTTGAAGTGGAGGTTGATGAATACATGCGCATAATCTAGCCGATTAGATTTTGAATCGGCGCAGCTCGTGGCGCGGGGGGTGAGCTGTCCCCACCGGACCGTTGGGCGACGTCACCCATCATTCACCTGCATATTCACTCGCGGCCGCATTCATTCCCACAGATCTGCCGCTGCCCTTTTTGGTTAAACTCGTTTCTCGGTTGACGGGACTATCCTCACGTGCGTGCTGCGTATTTTCTTTGTCGTGGCTGCCACCCAAGCATCCGACTATACCATAACTAGCCGACGTGGCCAGTCAACTGGCCATACGGCCGCTCAACCATTCATTTCTATGCCATGCAAACAAATCAAAGTAATACTCATGCGATTTGATGGAAGGAAGGGTTGAGACACTTACCTGCGTGCGGATGCACACGATTTTTCGGTTTTTGGACGACGGGGAGCGGATCTACCTGCTGCATGCGGCTTACACAGTCCCGGAGGCTCATGGTTATAGGATGTTGGCGATGGAGTGGATGATCTGGTTACCTGCGCCCGGGTGTTGTTTGCAGAGGGCGGTGCTGTGAATGGTATCCACTCATGCAGGTTTGACTGTTACAGGATTCCCGCGGGGTGCCTTGTAACAGTCTCGCCTCCTTGGGTGCATGCTGCACGACGATGGATAGAATCTTCTGATCACGCTCTCGGAGCTTCTGATGCTTGACATGGATGTGGTATGAGCTCTCGATGCTTGTTTTTTCTTTGACAAATGGCTTTACCACGAGAACTCATGGATCTGGTTTGCTGGTGCAGGGATCTTGGTTGCATGGCGACGAGGATGGTGGAGCAAGGTAACAGCAATGTTCAGGGGTGCCAACAGTGGCATGCATGCATCCAACCCATTCCTCAGCCGCTAGATCTCCGTTTGAAACAAATTTTTGGCCGTCCCAAACTTCTACAGGAAGTTTCCTGTAGACACAGAGCTTCCTGTAGAAAGTTCGGCCTTCCTATAGAAAGTCTGCACTTTCCTGTAGAAAATCTGCGCCCTCCTGTAGAAAGACAGCAGCTTCCTGTAGAAGATTCAAACCATGATAAAATTGCACATACCTTGAAAAACATGGGTGCTCTTGGTGGAGGTACTGACGAGGTTCCTTGATAGCATGATAAGGACCCTTGGCTCGGATTGGAGAGGCTTCTTCTCCTCCATAGAACATCTGCAACCTGCATGCAATTTTCATATTGTGCTTATTATTTTTTCTTTTTTTTCTCTTTTTTTTTTTTGGAAAGATAACAGGGGCGCCCCAAAGAGGTTTTCACCCTTGCTACCTGCCCTGAGCGCCTCAGAGAGGTTTTCACTCAAGGATCTTTTTCAACCTTTTCTCTCTTTTTTTTTGAAAAAGCAATAGGAGCACCTCAATGAGGTTTTCACCCCTACTACCTGCCTTGGGCGCCTCAGAGAGGTTTTCACCCAAGGATCTTTATTTCTTTTCTCTTTTTTTTTCTTTTTTTTTTTTTTCCTTTTTTTTTTTTTTTTTTTCAGATCTTCTTTCAGAGTGTGCCAGAGGCAGAGGCAGAACCCTTCTCTATGACCAATACAGATTTCTCCATAGTTTTGATAAAATCTTGTCTTGAGATAGGTCTCCTGTAGATCTTCAATCGATGCCCATTGACAAGCATGGGAATGGCTTCCTCATCAATGGTTCGAATGAGGACAGATCCATTGTCATGGCATTTCTCCACGGTATATGGTCCTAGCCATCTGGTTCTCAACTTCCCCTTGAAATCTTTGTATCTGGAATCATACAACAAAGCCCAATCTCCTGGCTGAAATTGCTTGTCATGGAGATGTTGGTCATGCCACACCTTCCTCTGAAGTTGAACCACTTCTGAGTGAAGGAGGGATTGCATGCGGTGCTCATCCAGTCCATTCAGCTGCAATAACCTTTCTTGCTGTGCATGGCTGAGATCTAGGTCCAGCTGAGCTGCCATCCTCAAAGTGTTATACTCAAACTCAATGGAAAGCAAAGCTTTCTTCCCATAGACCATCTCATAAGGTGTGAAGCCGGTGGTGGTCTTCCACGTGGTGTTGTAAGCCCATGTGGCCTCAACCAGGCGATCTGCCCATCTTTTCTGCTGCTGCTCACCACTTTGGTCAGGATCTTTTCTAATGCTCTATTAGTGACTTCCACCTGCCCATTTGCTTGAGGATGATAGGGAGTGGAAGTCCTATGCTTGATCTTGTGATGAGCCAGTAAGTCTTCAACCAAGTTGGATGTGAACTGGCTCCCTTGATCGGTGACCAACTCTCTTGGATAGCCAAACTTATAGAAGATGTTCTCTCTTAGGAACTCGGCTACCTTCTCTTCTGTTGCTGCTTTGATTGCTTTAGTCTCTGCCCACTTTGTCAAGTAGTCAGTACACACAATGATGTAGGATCTTTGCCTCGAAGAGGGATTGATTGGACCCACAAAGTCTATGCCCCACTTCTCAAATGGCTCAAGAGTCACTTGAGGTTGGAGAGGAATCTCATCCCTTTGGGTCAGTTTCCCCATTCTTTGGCATTGGTCACACTGACTGACATATCTTCTGACATCTTGATGAAGTGTGGGCGAATAGTAGCCTGCCTGCAAGATCTTGAAGGCAGTTCTCTTTGCTGCAAAATGCCCTCCACAAGGCCCATCATGACAAGTGAGGAGGATATCAAAGACTTCCTCCTCCCTTACACAACGCCTTAAGATCTGATCGGGGCCAAGCTTGAACAGATTGCCCCCGATCCAAGTGAATGAGGCACTTTTTCTGATGATTCTGCTCTTCTCTCTGGAAGATAGGTGTGGAGGGAACTGTGCTGAAACAAGATAGTTTGCTATATCAGCAAACCATGGAGAGAGTACTGAAATAGAAAACAGATGTTCATCAGGCATCTGATCGTCCACTGTTCCATCCTCATCTGCAGACAAATCCAATCTAGATAAAAAGTCAGCAACAACATTTTCTCTACCTGGTTTATCAACAATGGTTAGATCAAACTGCTGCAATAAAAGTAACCATCTAATAATATGAGCATTCACATCTGGTTTATTCATCAAATATCTAATAGCAGCATGGTCAGTATGTACAAAGGTCTGGTAACCAGTAATATAATGTCGGAACTTGTTCAATGCATGGACCACAGCCAAGAATTCCTTCTCGGTTACAGTGTAATTCAGCTCAGCTTTGGACAAGTTTTTGCTAACAAAGTAAATGGCATATGGAAGTTTCTGCTCAACTTGTCCTAAAGTTGCACCTATGGCTTTGTTCGAGGCATCAGTATGGATGTGGAAAGGTAGGGCCCAGGTTGGACCTCTCAAGATTGGTGCTGACACCAACTTGTCCTTTAACTCATTCAAACTCTTCTGACAATCGTCAGTCCACTTAAACTCCACATCTTTTGCCAACAGACCAAACAATGGCGAGGCTAGCTTGCTGAAATCTTTAATGAATCTCCGGTAGTATCCTGCTAATCCCAAGAAACTCCGGACATCCCTTACCTTCTGAGGAGGTGGAACCCTCTTGATGAGAGCAATTTTGTTAGGATCCACCTGCAATCCTTCGGAAGAAATGGTATGGCCTAGCACGGCCCCTTCAGTCATCAGGAATTCACATTTTTCAGGACTGAGGGACAGGTTCATCTCAATGCATTTGGCTAGGACTTTTCCCAGATTGGACAATGCTTCCTGGAAGTTGGCCCCATAAGGAGTAAAGTCATCCATATAGATTTCCACTGCATCATGGACCAGCTCCGAGAAGATGCTTAAGACAGCTCTCTGGAAAGTAGCAGGAGCATTGCATAGCCCAAAGGGAAGGACTCGGTAGGCAAAGGTACCCCAAGGACAAGTGAAGGTGGTCTTATCTTGGTCTTCCGGGCTGATTTGGATTTGATTGTACCCGCTAAACCCATCCAGGAAAGAGAAGAACTTCTTTCCTGCCAGTCCATCCAACACTTGATCTATGAAAGGTAGAGGGAAATGGTCTTTCTTGGTAGCTTTGTTCAGCTCACGGTAATCCACACAGATTCTCCACTTCCCATTCTTCTTGGGAACCAACACTAGAGGGGACACCCATTCACTATATGAGATGGGGTAGATGAATCCGACATCCAACAGTTTCTGCAATTCTTCCTTGACAATGTCCTTAAGGGTAGGATTCATTCTCCTCTGCGGTTGCCTAACCGGTTTATAGTCCTCTTTGATATATATGTGATGAGTACAGACCGAAGGATGGACTCCTTTCATCTCCTTATAGCTCCAAGCAAAAGCATCTAGGTGGCTGGCCAACAGGCTACACAGCTCCTTTTCCTGAGAAGGAGATAGGGAGGAGCTGATCTTCAATGCTTTCTCAGGGCCGAACTCCACATTCTTGACTCTGGGAGTAACAGGGTTGGTTGTACAGAGATCCACTAAGGTGCTAGCTTGGGCATCCTCCACCAATTCCTCTAAGGGTAGTGCACTGGAAGGTGGGTTTTGGATCAAGTTCTCGATCAAGTCATCCTCGGTTGGGGGGTTTCTTCTAGTGGTATCTAGGGTACACAGAGGTGCTGAATACACCTCGTCTTCTTCTCCTTCCTCCAACCAGAGTGGTAAATCATGCTCTAAAGAAGGTTGGGCAGGAGGGTATAGGACTAGCTGCTTGGACATGGGACCATCTTTGATGGTCATGTTTCCTGCCCGACAACTTATGTAAGCATCCGTAGTAGCTAACCAAGGCCTTCCCAGAATGAGAGGATATCCAGTAAGCTTGGCCTTTGGTTGTAGAACCAGGAAGTCTGCAGGGTATTCCCAAGAATCAATGGAGACCATGGCATCCTCCACAATCCCTTCGGGAGTCACGGTGGAGCGATCTGCTAATTGCAGTACTGTCGAGGTCTTCCTCAAGGAACCCTGTAGATTGAGTTTAAGCATGGTATCCCTGGTCATCACATTAATGGCAGCCCCCAGATCAATCAAGGTGTGGGGGATAATGGTGCCATTGATGTGAACATCTACTACAGGACTTCCAGGATCTAGGTACTTTGGGCAGATGACTTGTCCTAGCATAAGGTTAGACAGTTGTCCTATGACATTGATAGTGGAGGCATCTTTCTTCCGTCTGCCTGGGTGTTTGAAACACTTCTCCTTAACCAGCTTGTTATATATTGGTACATCCTTGATGGCTTGGAGAAGTGGGATTTTTACACACAACTGCTTGAGCTCACCCAAAAGCTCATCTTCTTCTGGGTTAGGTTGTGTGGTGGCTGTTAGTCTCTCAAGAAAGGGTGGAATAGCCTTTGGTTCACTCTCCTGATGGTCTTCCTCATCCTCTGGGGGAGGAGGCTGGCGATCTGGAAGAGTCTTTCCAGATCTAAGATTGATCTCCTGGATCTCCACAGCATAGGTAGGGCATGAGGTTTCCCCAGTGTATACCTGCTGGGCCTATCTATTGTTGGGGTTCAGGTTCGGTTGAGCAGGCATTTGAGGTTGCCTTGGAGGAGCAGGAGGTAATGGTTGAGGTTGCACTGGTGGTGGAGGCAAAATGGTAGGAGGAGTGTTGTATTGGGGCCTCCACCCCGACTGAGGTGCATTCCATTGAGGCTGTGGCTGGGTATGTGAGTGATATGGATGAGAAGTAGGTTGAGTGGGGTACTGAGGTGGATAAGACCATGGAGGAGGCATGGACCATGAAGGATGAGCAGGGGGACCCCAGGAAGGCTGGTTGGGGTTGTAATAAGCTTGAGATGCCCCTTGCATCCCCTGCTGATAAGGTCTAGATCCTTGTGGCCTCCTTTGGTTGAGGTAATAGAGAGGCTCTGTGGGAGCTTCGGTCCCTTGGTACATGGCTTTAAACCCAGGTAAGGTTGGACACTGATTTGTGGGATGGTCCTCCTCACAAACAAAACACACTTCAACCGAATGCAATGGACATTCCTTCTTAGGGTGCCTCCTTGTGCACCTAGGACAGAAGACAGCCAAGGCTCTCTCAGCCTCTTCTTTCTTTTGTTGAATCCTGAATGTATCAAGCTGCATGGCAATGGTTTGTCTCACCTCACTCTTAAGATCTTCTAATTGGTTTGCAAGCTCATGTTTGGAGAAAGGGACACTAGTTGAGAGGTGGTTTCCTCTACCTCGTTTCCGAGCTGCCCTGGAGTGGTTTCTAAATACAGTCTTGATGTCCTCATAAGGCAGTTGGTAAATGTCCCCCCCAGCTAACATGTGAAGGGCATCTAAGAGGTCTTCAGGGACTCCTCGGAGTAGGACCAACTTGAGGGATTCAGGGTCAAGTGTGCACCTCGCCCGCTTATAGCTTAGTTGGAACCTCTCCTCATAATCCTCTAAGGACTCATCATTTCCCATGGACATCCGAAAGATTTCCCCCTTTGTTTCCTTGGACCTACAGTAATCCCGGTATTTGGTGTTGAAAGCTTGCTGCATCTGAGCCCAAGTAGTGATACTATTCCCAGGTAAACCCATGAACCAGCGTAGTGCTGCATCCTTGAGAGTGGAAGGGAAAAGTTTCAACTTTTGCTCATCTTCAGTATAGTCATAGGTTCTACAAAGGACAGCAAACTCAAACAGGAAGGTATCTGGATCTTCAGAGGTCAACCCATGGAAGTGAGGTAAGGCGGAGGGGCTAATGTTTTTCATTTTCATCTCTCCATTGGTCTCTCGGATGGGGAAGGCACCTTCTATTCTCTCCTCTTCTCTTCTATTGTCAGCCATAGCTTCAGATGGATTGGTCTCTAACTCTTCTTCTACTATAGGGTCTTTGGATATCTCAGGTTGTTCACCTATAGGTTCCTCTGGGTCACTGTCACCAAAGAAGAGAGAAGGGTGACTCAGTGATGTGGTGGGGGTGTTTGGTAGGAATTTGCCTGATCTATCTCGGTTCCTACGAGGCATGAAATGGAAAAGACTTTCTTTTTCTTTTTGCTTGCTTTTGCTTTTCTTTTCTTTTGGTACCTGCAAAACTGAGACAGATTGATCTACAACTAACTATGAAAGATGCAAAATTAACTGAAAGCAGGAAAGAACTAATCTACTTTGCTCAAATGAAATTGCAGAAAGGAAAAGCTAGTGTATGAAAGCAGGAAATGCTAATCTATGAAAGCAGGAAATGCTAATCTATGAAAGCAGGAAATGCTAATCTATGAAAGCAGGAAATGTCTATGCTACTTTTGCAGAATGGAAATGAAGTAAACTACTAGCAGAAGGCAAGAGTAAGAAAGTAGAAGAAAAGCAACAATTACTAATACTCTGACGCTTCCCCGGCAACGGCGCCAAAAAGATGGTGAGCTCCAGTATTGCAGCAATAATGCTACAACTCCTGGGGCTTCCTGTCTCTTAATTTTATCAACCCGGTAGTTCGTACAAACTTGGAAGCGACGGTGCTGTATGCACAAGTACTAGCTCTTGTCGCAGCTGTCACTTGGTCAGCTGGCACAAGTCCGCTAGGGCTCAAGCCAACTTCTATAGGCTCACAGAAGAAGCTTTATCAATGATGGACGGAAGCTAGCTCAAAGAAGACTAATCTACTTGGCAAAAATGAACTGAAAGCAAATCAAAACATGGAAACCCTAGGAAACCCTAATTTAACTAGTCTAACCTCTATGATGCAAAGAATGTGAAGGAAACTTCTACCAATGATGCCATTACTTCTAATAAGTGAAAATGCATGAATCTAATCTACTTGCAGCTTAAAAGACATGTTTTTGTATTTTTCTTTAAGTGGATGGAGTGATTGTGATTTTGTGCTTATTAGGGTTTGGTTGTGCAGATGTGATGCGGAAGGAAGGAAAGATTGGGAAAGGTTGGGGAGGCTAGGAGAGGTCCCCAGAGATCCTTAGCATCAGTCCACAGAGGTTCCTCACGTTCAGAGGCTCAGCAACCGAGTGAGTGGCCTCCTACAGGATGTCTGCAGGGGATTCTACAGGAACCGCAGAGGTTTCTACAGGAAGTCTACAAATTGCTACAGGATGACCTACCGTGGGTGTTTGAAGTGATGGTGGAGTGATGGAAGGGTAAGGGGAGATGTGTAAGGTAGGAATAAGGCTGGTGATGGCTCAGGAGTGGAGAAGTAGGATGGAGAACGAGTGTATGAAGTGGGTTGATGGATGGAAGGTTATAACAACAAAATGTCTAAAGGATGGAGTTACGTGAGGAGTGGAGGAGTTTGGGAGATGACAGAGCGGAGCAGAGGTCGAGGATGTGGTTGTATGCATGATCAAGACGAAGAAAGAGGTAATAGAACGCTGAATAGCAGTGTAAATGAAACAAATGGATTATGACTGTCACCAAGATGAAAATTAATTAACCTAAGCTACCTGAACTCAATGAACAACAATATAAAGCGTGTAGAAGAATGTGCATGAAGCGGTGATGAAGGTGTATGGTGCAAGAGTGAAGTGCATGGAAAGATCTATCCTAACCGAGACTATGTTGCAGCATGTATAAAGTGAAGAACTGCGTATTTTTGTGGCTGGTATAGGCTGCACTCCAATCTCCAAGCAGAGATGGAAGTGGAGACTTTCTCAACCTTTTTTTGCTGGAGCTCCAATGTATTATCAACCTGCTAATCTAACTAAACAAACGAAAGCAATTCAACCATAAACTAGTCCTATCTATGCTCATGAAAACGACTAAATTACCAAACTGTGAATTCGAATTGCATGTGAAAATGAACAAAATCAAAGTGCTGGAACAAAATGCAAACACATTACAACACTGAGGAGATCTATTGCTCTCAGGTTGGGCCCTAACCTGAGAGCTATAGCTCCTTGAGAAAACTCAGAACTAGATCAAAATCTGCCTTCCTTATTCATAATCTGATGTCATGCCAAATTGGCTTACAAAAAGGAACAAAGACCGAGCTGTGCTCAAAAATTACAATAGTAATGCGAAAGTTTCAACAACCTATCAAAGGCTACAGCCTCCATACTTATGCAAAAACGATCATCCAACAGGTGTCCTTGATTTTAGGAGCTCGGCTGTCCAACTGAAGTTTAACTTGCTGATCCTGTAGGACAGTCATAATTGCTGTTCCTGTAGAACAGTTATAACTGCTGTTCCTATAGAACAGCTGGCTGCTTCTAAGCTCGGTGGGGAGATGGATTGGAGCTCGGAGCTATGGTGGGAATCACGAGGAGGGTCCCAAGACTGTGGACATCCTCTCCTAAAAACCAGCAGTGCCACCTCATTGTCTCCTTGTCTCCTTTTTCGTTGTCTTTTTCTCCCTTTTAATGCCAAAACCTGAAATCATAATGCATTAGGCACGTAGATAAAATGTCTACCCTTCTTCCTACAAACAACACGAATAAACTAAGAAATGCATGCATAAGCAGTAAAAAATGAATGGTTTGAGCAAAGCAAGTAGGCCAAATGAACCCAAATTATACCAAAAATTGGGGCTCATCATCTTGCAAACTGATCAAATGCTGGCCTAAGTACAGAAAACCCTAAATTCCATAAGAAAGTAGAATTCTATCTTTTTGGGGTTGCATAGGAGTTCTTTCCTCAAACCATGATCCCTGAAAGAAGCTGTGAGGCTGAAACCACCTACTGAAAGATTTTTGATGTTCTTTTATCCCTTCTAAGCTATTGCTAAAGTAAATCACAAATCGAAGCAAACTAATCAAACCTACACTACTTGCAATGAAATAATTCTAAAGACAATTCAACCGTTAACCCATAAAATCAATCTAAGCATACAAATACAAGAAGAGGAGCCTTTTTTGCTAGGGTTGGGCCCTAACCCAAGAGCTTCAACTCTCTGATTCAACCCAATGTTGGATCAAGGAAATGCTTATTCTCATTATCAAATTAGAAAATTACATAACAATGTCTTCCACAATTCTTGAACTCGAAAATGACTAGTGCTTTCACAGCAAAAATTTGAATCCTAATGAGGTGTTGGAAATAATACTTGGGGGGGGGGGGGGCGCGGGGGTGAATCAGTATTAGAAAATCAACCACTTTTCAATTTTCATATTCTGATTCATATACGCTACTTCAGTTAAATATATCCGCGTATATACGCGACTGTGTTAAAAGAAACTAGCGTACATCCAGTAACCTTTATGATTTAGTTAGTTCATCTTCAGTGAATGCATCAGTAAATTATCAACCATATGAACAGTAAACAGAATAGATCATCACACATAAAGAGCACACATGAACACCATGATATAAGGTGGAAACCCAATGTGGGTGAAAACCACCTGCTGCAATTTGTTTCTATCTTCCTTTAATAAGAAACTTCTTTTACAATGTACTGGTGCAGTCCTTTACCAGCACGCAGGCTGCAACCTGCAGAGGGCTACAACCCTCTCTCGTTTTCTAGCTTCTTCTGGAAGGGAGCTACAACCCCCTTAGCTCTTGTACTAGCTGATATACTAGTACGTAGGTGTTGACCTACAAAACCTTATTTTCTTCCAGGGACCACGTTTCATACATTTTCAGACTGGATCCATAAGTACAAAACAATCACTGCTACAATACAATTATCAACTTATACTTGCATCATAAATCTCTAAATCACCCAATACTTAATCACTGAAACCCTGTCATCAAAAACATAGAACGTAGCCTAGAGCCCAGAACTCTGCAACAACCATTAGAATCAACAGCAACCTGAAACACCAAATCTCATAATGCATACGCTACTTGACTATATCCAAACCATGTGTATACGCGCTTTCACCAGAGACAACCCGCGTACAGATCTAAAGATAATTACTTATACCTTTGCTGTCATATCCAACCTGAGCCAAGCATCACAAACCCATAACCAACATACTAGATCTTCACACTTCATCAGACATCCATTCCTTGCTGCCCCTTTGCCTAATGATCTTCTCCTTATATAGGTCAGGCCTCTCTCAATACCATGGTCCAAAACCATGTAGAAACAATACCATGGACCCGATACTTGGGATCAACACTTCTGATGAGATACCATGGTCCACAACCATAGGTTCAAATACCAAGGATTAAATACCACAGACCAAAAAATAAGTTCTCCCACATGTACACACTTTTCCTTGCGTAAAAGTGCGTGCATATGCATACGCGTCTTCGGAACGTCTAACCCGCGTGTATACGCGGTTTTCTCACAATGAACCTGCGTATATCTCTCTCTTGACCTGCCGTAGTAAGATCTGTCCTCTGATTAAGTTGCCATTACCTATATCAAACCTCTGAGTGAGTTGCCATCAAGAACAACACTAGTATCATAATGCCAACATGAGGCTCTAGGCCTCTTTATTTATACAGCTGAGGTCTCTAACGACTTCCTCAAATCTAGGGAGGCTCAAATCCCAAACTTGAGATAAACTAGTTCTTTAATTGTCACTTGCTCGGCTACCTTTTGTTCTCCATGACTTGACTGCTTGTACCCCGAGCTAGTTTGATTGATGGAGGAATTTTTGAATGAGTGAGGAGTAAAAGAGAGGATTTACCTCCTACAATCTCTCCTCCTTGTCTCATTCAAGTTTCAGCCTTTAATTAACCAAAATTTCCATGATTTTCTCTCAAAAACTTGCAATTAATGCACATCAGTCCATTAGGCATAATATCTCACTTTGACTCATCTCACTAAATAAAATAAAATCAAAATATGTAATAAATTGTGAAAAGATTTGATTTAACTAAGCTAGGAGGTGGATTGAGATCCATATAGTTACCCAATGATGAGGCTCATCATCACCCCCTACTGAAAGTGTTGTTCATCCTTTGAGCATCAATATCCATGTCTTTCATTGCTCTAGTGGCCTCCCAGACATCCCATGCTTCTATTGTAGTTTCCTCTTCCTCTGCATAAAATCACGCCTTCCTTTCTATCTCTTCCCACTTCTTTCTTTCTTCCTCTTCCTTCCTTCCTTCCAACATCCCTAAGAGTAGTGGTGGATTGAGTCTCAAGACAATCCAATTGACTTTGAGTCTTTGGAGAGCTTGCTTGTACATGGGTGTCCTGTTCAGTGCTTCTCTCATTCTTTGAGGAGAATGGTACTCTTTGATTTTCAAATTGTAGGGAAACTTATCCCATCTTATTTGGCAAGCTTGCATGTTGTCATCCCCTAACAGCTTGAACATGTCCTCAAAGTGTGTGATTTCTTGCTCTTGGGCAGCAAGGTACCTAGGTGCAAGTTGAGGGTAATTTTCAATCAAGTTATGTGTGCTACTTATAGCCATTGGATTTGACTGCTTAGCTCTTATAATGAGAGGTTATGTTTCTTCCCTTGCCATAATTTTCTTCATTTTTGTAGCCCTTGCATCCTCATGGTTCATTCATGATGTGAAAGCAATCAACTGTAAGTCCCCTAGTTTTGAATTAGGGTCCCATACATTCAGATCGGTCAAGGCTAGGTTATGTAGGTAGCACTCAGACAATTTATCCCTATCCTCCAATGTGATTTGATCACAAAGATCAATGAATTGTCTATAATCTTGGAATGGCATAGTGCCTCTCTCTGCTAGGTTCTTGATTTGGAACTGCAGCCACTGTTCCTTAAGGTATAATGCATAAGTCTTAGCTGGGATCCTACACTGGATTACCTCTAAGGATAGACTGACCATGGATGCCAATTGATTCTCTCTTTCTTGTAGTTGACCTCTTAACATTGCATTTTCTGCCTCCAACTAGGTTTTCATCATTGCCTCTTTGTCCCTCAGGCTACTCAGTTCTCTGCCCATCTATTTAAGTTTTTCCTCCATATGACCTATGTACTCCACTCCTTTGGATCTGACAATATGCATCCATCTATGTGTTCTTTCCCTTTCCTTCTCAAGCTCAAACAATAAGGGGATGGAAAATTTATGTGGAATGACCCTACCCCCTTCAATAAACTTGTAATAGGAGTCAATATTAAGTTGAGGACTAGGTTCCCTTAGCTTTGGATCCTATTTCTTTGTTTATTGCTGCATACTTCCTTTTTTGACCAATTTATGAGTTTCCTGTAGGTTTAGGAGAGTTTATTGTAGGACCTTCTGTGTATCCTGTAGGAGGCCTTTTCCTTTGGATGAGGTAGATTTAGTGGCAGGCCTCCTAACATAAGTGATAGGAGACTTGGAAGAGGCTTGTCCTGATGATCCTTCTCCTTCATTTTTCATAAGACGAGCTATTTTTTCCTACTGTTTAGGTGAGCCTTCAATGACAATAAGAACCTTGGTGGGAGTTTGAGGTTTTCCTTGCCTTATTCTTGTGATTTTTCGTGTCCTAAAGTACAATGGAGTTTGTCTCTATCTCTTTCCTTTTCGCTTGACAAGGGTACTAAGGGAAGCGAGGGAGGCTTTTGCCTCTTTATCAGTGGGCTCTGGAGATACCCTGGGTGATTCCTCCTTGTCTTTTGCCTCCCCTTTTTCATTTTCCTTTTCACTCTTGTCTTTCTCCTCTTCTTCTCCCTCTAGTTCCTCACTATGTTCATCAGTTTCCTCCTTTGCATCCTCTTCTGTCTCTTCACCACTTTCCTTCTCTTTTTCTTCCTCTTCTTCCTCGTCTATTTCCTCTTCATCCCTCTCTATTTCTTCTTCCTCCTTTTCAGTTTCTTCTTCATCCCTTTCACTAGAAGTGGGGATCTTGTCATATTCAAGGGTTTTTATATCTTCCTCTGTCTGCATGTCTTTGAAAGTTGCCCATGTGATAGGGATTCTGAGGTTTTGGAGGGCATCTTCTATGATAAGTATAATTAACCCATGATGGGCTAGATGTTGATGGTTTCCTTCCTACACTTTAATGCTCATATCTATCACTGATTGAAGAAGGAAGTAGGGAATGCTAAGTCTGTTTTGAGGAGGTGTATTTGCTCCAAACCTTAACTCTTGGAGAGAATAAAGTGGTATCCATATACCACACTGTACCTACCTTCACATGAGATATACTTTATAAGGTCGTAGCTAATTTCATTCCAAGGATATGGTAGGCTTGCTCTTCTGACTCCATTTTTATCTTCCATGGCCTCCTCTCCTTCTAAAAAGAATTTCTTCTTTGTAGTTTGGCTATTTCCCTTATCCTCCTTTCTCCAAGGCACTCCTAGAGGAAGTGTGGTAATTATCACTATGATTTTAGGGGTGAGTTCTATAGAGATGCCTTTCACCACAACAGTGGCATGGGTCCTAGTCAGTGGAATGAGGGAGAGAGCAAAATCTTTGGCTACTTCATCATCATATCCCCTCAATTTTTCAAAGAAACCCATCCAATTATGCCTTGTGAATATCTCTAGTACAGGAGGGTGTTGATGAATCCTCACTGTGTTGATGGGCTCCCTCTTATTAAATCCCCCTGTCATTTTTCTCTGATGAATGGAGGGGTGTATATGTCTGATACAAAATCTAATGATTGAATAATTTTAAATGAAAATTCTGTGTATGCAATTCCCTAGACTACAATCTTTTTCAATAAACTAGAAGGCCTTTCTATATTATTTTCACTTGGAAAATGTGGGAAAGTATAGAGCCTACCTCATTATCACTGCTTGATGAAACCAATCTCTATTGTACCCTTTTAAAACTGCTCACTGCCAATCCTATAGGTGCTGGACTATATCCTGTAGGATTTCTTGTAGGATCGTGTAGGTGGTCCTGCGCTAGAAAAAAGGAATTCTAGCTTTCCTGTAAACTTCTTGTTTGTTGAGAGAAAGTTTTCTAGTGTGTAGCCTTGAGAATGTGAATGTCGATATGCATGGGGATCAACATTTATTTCCTCATATGGGTGATTTAAGTGGGGTTTTATGTTGGCAGCCGAGGTACGAGTATCCATTTTTGGATCGTTGGTCCCATTACCACATCATCATTCTCCTCACCTCGTAATCAACTCCCACTTCGAGCATCTGTAGTTTAACCACTTTTGACCTCATCTCTCCTTTTCCTTGACTTTACTGCTACCATGTGTGTAAGGATTAACTGTTTTCTCCCCGTTCAGTGAATGAAGGTAGCCAAGTTAACTGGACACCTTTCACTTATAAACCAACTCTTTCATACTTTTTACTGTTTGATAATATGATTCTAGTGAGAGAGTGGAAGCGAGATACTTACCTATGGTAATTATTCCTTGATGCTATTTGTTGAAGGATGAGGTCTTTGCTGTGTGTTTGCTACATGTGATTTTCTCCTTTTTTTTATTATCCTCTGATGATTTTCTTTGATGTGCAGGTACTTGGATGTTGATGCTGATGATCCTAATGCTGCTACTAAGCTCTGGAGGAGCTTCTTTGACCTCAGGATCTCCATTCTTGAAGATGACTGCAACTTGGGATTTTTTTGTTTTGTGGGATAGGCTGCTATAGGATTTCCTACAGGATGTCCTATAACTACTTCTCCCTCAAAATTTTTAATCATTTTCCACTTTTGGAGCATGAGGATGGTTGGCATGGGTAGAGAAGGTGTCTATGAATTTGTGAATGAGGAAAATATCCTACAGGTGTTGTCCCCTTGTTCTCTGCCTTCATCCTCTTTTCTCTGCTTTTTTCTTTGAAAACTGTAATTTAAATTTTTTGAAACTGACTTCTTTTTTTGGATGAATGCAGGGGTGATCATGGTGGATAGAGGTATGGTGATGAGATGGTGAAGAATATATATATATGACACGCGAAGGTTATTCCCTTGCTTTAGGGTTACTTCCTTTAGGATTCCCAAGCCACTATAATTCCTACAAGATCATCTTGTAGGTTTTCTGGGAGTCCTATAGGTTTAAAAGGAATCCTGTAGAAAACATGGAACCCTTGCAAACTGAGGTAATTGAGTGGAAAATGGAGGGAATGATGGAATGATGAAGGATAATGAATGGAGAAATAAAAACATGAGCTGGATAGGTAAATTTTGATTCTCTCTTGTTGCTCTTATCGTCCTCCTACTAACTTGCAAACAATATTTTCAAAGTTTTCTTTTCTCTCTTTTTTATTTTAATTTTCTCTCTTTTCTTTTTTAAAGCAACTAGTCTATCTCCAAGAGGTTTTCATCCTAGTTTCTTGCCCTAGGCACCTCAAAATAGAGTTTCACCCAATTATCTTTTTATTTCTCTTTTTTTTTGTGTTTTGACACCATTGGGCTGCCTCAAGAGGTTTTCAACCCAACATTGGGACTCAAGTGCCTCATGGAGGTTTTTACCTGAGTCTCCTTATTTTTCTCTTTTCTCTTTTTTCTTTTCTCTTTTTTCTTTTCTCTTTTTTTCCTCTTTTATTTTTCAGTGACATGATGAGGTAGGAGCTAAGACTTGCTACACCACAATCACCGTTTTGCTGATACCATCAATGAACTCTTGCTTTGACAATGGCTTCTTGTAAATCTTCAATCTGTGCCCATTAACAAGTAAAGGAATAGCCTCTGCATCTATGGTTCTAATCTATACTGAACCATTATCGTGGAATATCTCTATGACATAAGACCCTAACCATCTAGTCCTTAACTTTCCCTTAAAGTCTTTATATCTGCAATCATATAACAAAGCCCAATCACCTTCTTGAAATTGTTTTTCCTTGATGTTCTTGTCATGCCTGATCTTATTCTGAATTTGAGTCACCTCTATGTGCAAGAGGGCCTGCATTCTAAACTCATCTAACCCATTCAACTGGAGCAATCTCTCTTTTTGTGCACTGCTGAGATCTAGATCTAGTTGGGCTACCATCTTCAATGTATTGTACTCAAATTTAATGGACAACAAGGCCTTCTTCCCATAGACCAACTCATAGGGGGTGAATCCAGTGGTGGTCTTGTAGGTGGTATTGTAGGCCCAAGTGGCATCAACTAATCTATCTGCCTAATCTTTTCTACTACTATTAATCACTTTAGTCAGAATTCTCTCCAGTGCCCTGTTGGTCACCTCCACTTTCCCATTAGCTTCTGGGTGATAAGGAGTGGATGTTCTATGTTTGATCTTGTGTTGGCTTAACAAGTCTTCAATCATGTTGGATATAAAATGGCTGCCTTGATCAGTGACTAGCTCTCTAGGGTACCCAAACTTGTAAAATACATTTTCCCTTAAGAACTCAACCACCTTCTCCTCTGTTGTTGCCTTGATTGCCTTGGTTTCAGCCCACTTGGTCAAATAGTCAGCGCACATAATGATGTACTTCTTTTTCTTGGATAGAGGGTCAATCAGTCCAATGAAATCCATGGCCCACTTGTCAAATAGCTCAAAATTCACTTGAGGATGCAGAGGAATTTCATCCCTTGGAGTAGGCCTTCCGATCCTTTGGCACCGATCACACTCAATAGTATACATTCTCACATCATAATGAAGAGTGGGCCAATAATAACCAGCTTGTAACACCTTGAATGTTATCCTCTTCACTGCAAAATGACCTCCATAAGGCCCATCATGATACATCAGAAGGATGTCAAAGACTTACTCCGTCCTGACACATCTTATCAAAATTTCATTCAGGCTAGTTTGAAGAGGTATTCCCCAATCCAAGTGAATGGGGCACTCTTCCTCACAATCTTGCTTTTCTCTTTGGAGGAAAAATTTTGTGGCAACTGTGTAGACACCAAGTAGTTTGCTATGTCATCAAACCATGGAGAGAGAACAGAAATGGTGATAAGTGTTCATCGAATAATTTATCATCAACTATTCCTTCTTGCTCTGCAGGCAAAGTTAATCTGGACAAAAAATCTGGAACAACATTTTCCTTGCTAGGCTTATCAATAATAGTTAGATCAAACTGTTGTAATAAAAGTAACCATCTAATAATCTGGGCATTCACATCAAGTTTATTGATTAAATATTTAATTGCAACATGGTCAATATGTAAAAATGTTTGACAACTTGTAATGTAATTCCTAAATTTGTTCAATGAATGCACAACAGCTAGGAGCTCCTTTTCGGTCACTGTGTAGTTCAGTTTGGCCTTTGACAGATTCTTACTGATAAAGTAAATGGTATAAGTCAGTTTGTCATATATCTTGCCTAGAACTTCTGCTATGGCTTTGTCTGAGGCATCACCATGTATATGGAAAGGAAAGGCCCAATTTGGGCCACGGAGAATAGGTGTAGCAGTCAACTTTTCCTTTAGGGTGTCCAAGGTCTCTTGACAACTTTTTGACCATACAAATTCAGAGTCATTGCCCAACAACCCAAATAAAGGAGAAGCTAGCCTGTTGAAGTCTTTTACAAACCTCCGATAGTATCCAACTAAACCTAGAAAACTTTTGACATCTCTTTGTTTTTGCCGAGGTGGGACCCTTTGGATGATGGCTATTTTGTTTGGGTCCACCAGTAGTCCTTGCTGGGATATTGAATGACCTAGAACAGTCCCTGAAATCATCAAGAACTCACATTTTTCGAGACTAAGGGACAGGTTCATTTCAACGCATTTACTCAACACCTTTATTGCCTTGTTGAGGCCTGACCTAGATTCGGAGTTAATTAGCCAAACAAATCCCTATACTACTGGCCATTTTAGCAAAAATCCGTGGAGCACAGATTGAGGTCTCACTCGAAGTAGTATGGGGGAGTGCTGGAACCATGTTTCCACACCCTTGAGATGTATGAGAGGATGAAGGTCCAACTTCACACAGGTTACTTCGTGCACTTCCCTGTCCCTCGTGCTCTGATATACCAGGGGTTTTGGGGCTTCCATCTTGCTGGAGCAATGCTCTGCACTATTTCCCTAAGTCACCCCTATGATCTTACTTATATTCCTACACCAATTAGTTATCTCCGCAAAAATGGACGCATTATGTTATATTTATTTATACAGCACATTCATATGAGTTCGCGTAACAAATACACAGTAAACTTGTAATTCATACCCAATAATACATAAAATAGGAAAATATACACAGAAATATGATAAAACTTCTCTTTATTGATGTTTCCAATAGTTACGGACTCGACCTGCCCTACACACTTAGCTGCAGGGGTCCGCGCACTCAGTTGCAGACTACCAGGCCTCTGCGTACTCAACTGTAGAGCCTTCTCCTACTTTACGACCCAAAGACACACTTTACACTTCAACTCAATCTCTTAGACTCATCACGCTTCCATTCTATTTCTTGATTCACTATCATACTTAGAGCCTCACTCTAATTATACAATCCGACATTACATTACAAAAACAAGGGTGGGAAACCCTATGACTCTATTATGACTTCGCGCTTCACGCCCACAAATCGTGGAGTCTTTACAATGGAATTGGTCAAAACTTGGGCTTTAAGCCCTAAAGCATGCCTTGGGGGGATTCCATGCCCAACATTCCCCCAGCACAAACATCATGAATCGCCCTTGAGTCACTTTTTCGGTGCAGAGATCTTCATGTGGAGTCCCTCCAACTCTGTTCGAACTGGTGCAAGCTCAGTAGCGCACTGAGCGGCTGCCTACTGAATCTCTTGTACCCATTGTTCCGAGACTGCAGTGTCAGAACTGTTCATACTTCCCCTGCATTTGTGCGAGCTTGCCTTCAATTGTTGTTGTGATGGTGAAGGCCTCGTTGATCTAAGGCTAAACGCACACCTTCAAGACTACTTCTTTATTCCAGGCTACATCCACCTGTTCTTTCATCCCTTTGGCCTGTTGCATTCGCGCGAACCTTTGAGTGAGGGCCATCATCTGTGCGGTCCCTTTGATGTTTTCATACTACTGCTGGAGGTCACGTGCCTCTGTCTCTAAGCATTGGATATTGGAGTCCTCCTGTAGATTCGTGAGGACCTCAAATGACTCCTCCAAAATTCTGGTGTAGTCCCTTACAGCACTGTCGATCTCTTCCAACCCTAATGCAATAGTGCTGGCCCATTGTTCTCTTACTTCTAGAGGGGTGGACGGCTGCGCCTTCAATCGCAGCTCTGCTATATGAAGTTTCAGCTCTAGCTGAACCTTAGTCATTTCTTCTCGCACCTCGCACACCCCTGCTGCTAGCCTGTGGATGTGCACCTCTGCTAGTGTGTCTGCTGGGATGGCCAGCTCAAGGACCATTTGACAAGCTTCTACCAGTACCTGTACCAGTTTCCTATTCTACGACACTACTTCATCATGCTGCAAGCTCAACTGCTCCATGTTGATCTTTTGCTCACTTAATACTTGCCGCGCGTGGCTCTCCCTAGCCCACAGTTTTGCAGTAATCCCATCCTACAAAACATATATCATCTCCCACGAGAGTGCATCCATGTTGATCTTGATACCCTTCAGTGTGCTAATCGTAGGCCTATTTGCCTCAGTTGTTGTCACTGGTGCCCCTTCTGGTAGCACTATTGTATTTGTTGTCCGATCACGCAGCATTCGCTCCACTACAGTTGTCCCTACTACAAGGCTAGTCGAAAGGGTACCAACCTGAGGAGTGCACACCTGTAACTCCTGCAGCTGCACTCTAAGGGCCCCCAACACAATATAGTTCTCTTGCACAAAGTTCTGGAGGGACTCGTAGGTGACATCGCACACCATCTCGCCGATGTCATGCAGATCACCATCAGTAAGGGTGATCGGGTCAATAGACAACTTTGATGCCTTGACCTTCTTGCACGGCCCTATCCGCTCACTCGAGCATTGGCACTTTAATTGTGTTGACGCGGTTTGTAGAGCCACGCCGCCCTCCTCTTCCTCTATTTCTTGCCCATGCGAAGGCGAATTCTAGCCCTCGTGTAGCTTCTTAGCTTCCTCTTGTGTTGTTGTTGCTACTATGGCCTTTTTCTATTTTGTTGATGTATGTGCAGCATCCCACGCCTCCTGTGCTTTTGCTGCCACTGCCTATTGCTTTCTCTTCTTTGCCAATTGTGCCATGTGCAGTTTGGCCTCCTCTTTCTTCTTCTACACCGCAAATTTCTCCATTGCTACGATGTCTGGGGCATGCCACTCCAGCGGCCATGTCTCCATGGGTCCTTGTGCACTCTGATATAGATGCTGTGGAGGTCCGCTTTAATTTCTACAAAACTTTGCAGGCTATTGTAGACAGTGGGTGATAACCATGCCTTGCGGTTAATCCCCATTATGATGTTCATTTCCATGAACACGCAGAATATATCATTGTCACAAATCTAGTTTGCATCCTTCATGGCCTAGAGTGAAGCATACTTCATGGCCTCCGGTAGGTCCTTGTCAATTGTGTGGAACTGACTGTCCTCTGGTAATTCCCCTGCCATGAGCACTATGGACAGAAAAATCCATGCATAGTGGAACATTTTGCCTTGTTCCTGGGACTTGTGGCAATTTTCCAGGAACTCCTTACAGAGGAACTCGGACCAGTTAGATTGAACCCCTTTCACGCACTGCTCAACAAGTTACACCACCAGCACGGGTACCTCGTCCGCCTGACACTTTTGCATAACTTTACTTGCCAGTATTTGGGTCACCACTTTAACTGCTTTGTTGTTGATGTTGGATATGGCGTAGCCCGTTTTATTCTTCTCTAGCTTATACTTCTTCTTCATGTCCTCCATGATGGCAAAGGCACTGCTCTTCCCCTATGAGATGTCTGCGGGGTTCTCTCCTTTGCATGGGAGCCAGGTAATGCAGTGGATTAAGTGGTATTTGATGGGGATGGGCTCCTCCAACCACAAACACCCACCATGCATCAACCAGAGTAGCTACTTGATGATGAATATTGTTATTGGGGCATGATGGAGATATGGCACCCAGAGCAGGTTTAGTAACCCTGCCTTTTCTTCTCTGTGTAACCACTTTCGTGGCTCCAATTTGATAACCCCTATCATGGTGTTCTGCTTGGGCTTCATGAGCTACGCAACTTCTAGATGAGGGAACTTCCGATGGTTAGCAAGATCCCAATCCTCAAATTTCAAGCTAGGCACCCGTCCCAGGTGTGTCCCCTAAAAGATGATGTCGTCTGAAAGGAGCGGTTTCTAGAGAGAGCTCTTGCTCTCGTTGAGATCCTTGGGCGCTTTTGCCTTCCCCTTCTGCTAGGGGATATATGTGGGAAACTTTTTTGGAGGGTGCGCAAGTTCAGTTTCTTCCTCCATGCCTTCATCCTCGTCTTTTTCAATGATAAGGTCCTCCTGGTCTTCATCCTCCTCGTCGATTTCCCAATTAACGGCTTTCCCTTTCTCCTCCATCATTAACCTAGTGCGCAATGGGTTTCGTGGGGACATACACACAAGAATCATCGACTGTTTGTATTTCCTTGGCCTCAGGATGCATGGTGATTTAGGGATTTCAGCCACAATCCCGGTGCCTTTAGGGGCATCCCCCACAGTCAGGGACTGCACATCCTCTTCAGCGGTCATCTCTATAATTTCCCTAACTTCTTGTGACGCTGCCATCTTGCTAGTCCAGAAATATTTCAATCGCGTACTCAGGGGCTCAATCAATGCTCAACATAGGGCAAACAGATCTTGGCTCTGGATACGCAGGGCATACAATAGCTCAATTTGTAAATAACCAAGTGTTGTTTGCTAGGCAACCCTTTGTAATTTATAGTGACTTTTGAATTTGAATTCGACTGTTCCCCCAAATCCGGTTCATTAATGCACCCTTGGCGGTAGATTTTCCCAAATATTGCCCATAAATCATGTCTTAAATGCCTGTCTCCCACCCCATTTGGCCTCAATTCAAGCATCACATGTGAATAGTGACCTCAATGTTCACTTTCCGACCAACCCACGCGACAGCGTAACCCCCCTTGTGCAATCGCAGACCTTGTGACTTTTTGCTTCTGTGCATAGCTCCAACATCATGCAGCTCCGAGGCAAAGTAGTTTATAGTCCTGCGCCTCCTTTCAACTACCTAGAGTGCTAATACTATAATTCCCATGGTTAGTCTGGTGGACACGTCACCTATATAGGGTTTCATTCAGTCATCCATCCGTTTTCCTAGAAAATACCCCCGTTTTATTGTTAATAGCTGCGTCGCACACTTTATCATCGGCATCACGCCACCATGGTTGACTCCTTTGGTAATATGTGGTCCAATCCAAGGCAATAGGCTAATCAATTCTCTGTGATAGTCCCCAAATTCATCGATACGATCATGTGCTCCTTGCTTTGTCATCCTACGTTTTGTATCGAGAAAATCCTTCTTGATCCCATCCTCTAGCTTCTTGGCTTCTACTTCTAGCAGAGCGCTTTTCTCCCTTAATCACACCCTATCATTCATAAGTTCTTGGAGACATGGATTTCCTCGTTAGGTCCAAAGTATTCTTCTTCATTCAGCTGCGTTACCCCTTCTTCCAAGGTTCCATGAACAGTCGTATCTGCCATTGCTACCATGCACGGACTAGGCATTTTATACTCTATGGGGATTACAATGTTCGCTCCATACTCCAGCCTTGGAGGCACTTGTGTCGTTAGTTTCTTGCACGTCGTCCTATAAGCCATTAGAACCGCTGGTATGCGTAGGTCCCAATCAGTCCATTGCACACTATGTAGTTTTTTCAATGCTTTGCATACTTCGTTAAAGGCTTTTACATGGATAGCCTTCTACGCATTTGGTGTTTCCATTATCTGTGGTTCCAACAGGAGCGGTTGCTCGTGCCATTACCTTGCCCACACATGCTTACTGACCATGTCTCCTAACACGAAGACTGTGTGCATTCACACAGGTTTCATACCATATGCCTGTATCCATCTAGACAGGTGGGCACGTGGACCGTTTCTTCTGGAAATCTTGTCTATTAATGACATTTGAGGCTTCCCAAATCATAAGTGCATCGTTCTCCTGCATTTGCGCCAGTCCCTGAAGCTTCCTTTGTGTGTACCCCACCACCTCACAGGTGTAGCACGCGGTACCCATTTCAAAGCTTCTAAACATTGTTGTTTCGGTACCTCTCTTTCAAATCTGTTCAGGAAGTCATCTACCTCACTTAACCCATGATACGTAGGTAGATCCCTTACCTCTGCTGATACACAACACATCGATCTCGTCATCATGTTACAACTTAGCGTGGTTACCTCATGTAACTGGTTCTGCCATCGTTCTATCTCCTCATTAGAATCAGATGTGCAGGAGCTTTCACACTCCCATGACAGTCATCCATCTGCGGTTGGGTTTACCCATTCTTGCTCTCGCGCGATTATCTTGTAGATGTAGTCCAAGTCTTCGTCGCTTTCATAGTCATGCACTGGCTCTGTGTAGCGCGATCCTTCAGCAGGGTCCAAAGGTACAACTACCCGCAGAGAATTTTTCTCAAAAATCATCTTACGCTTCTACAGATTTATCACCCCATTCATGTCAGTGGCCCAATATATTCCTAATAGTGCCAGATAGGGATCTTTGTCATCAACAATCTCTATGACTTTGAAGTCTACTAGCGTGCTTGCTCCTTCGATATCCACTGTGATTCCCTGCAATCTTCCCATAGGTAGGATCTTTTGCTTGTTTGCCATTCACAGTTAGATAGGAGACCATTGCAACATAGGCCTTCCCATGCGCTCCCATTTTTGCTTCGGTAGAACGTTCACGTCTGATCCTAGGTCTAGAATCACTTGGTCCATCTCATATTCCCAAATCTGCGCAGTCAATCTCATCTCTCTTCCCATCCTCTTTGTGTTCTTTCTGAGCTTCCAGACTACACGCGGTTCTCCTAGCGCAGTCCCGATGCAACTATTTATGAGCTACTGTAGCCCTTTTACAGCCTTGCTATTGCGCAGCAGCTTCATGCATGTTTCCAGGAATGTTGTGAGCATCGATGGGTCCATTTCCGGCTCCGGTCTGTCTTTGCTTCCTAAGGTGGAGGCATCAACGAAGCTCTTCTTGGGTTCCATGAAGGTTTGCTTAGCACGCTCTAAATCAAACTCTGGCTCTTTTGTTGGAGCCTTGTTAACCCAAGTACTCTCTTTAGGCTACTTGCCTTTCTCATCCCCTGTCATGATTCCACTTCGGAGCACAATATTCACATTACGGTCTTCCTCACATGGCTTAGACCTCATCATTTGCAGGTTCTAAGTCGGGGGAGGTTGGAGTGCTCCTTTATCACACAACCTCACTATCAATGTGGGACAATCCTCTGTCTCATGATCAAACAATGTACAATACAAGCATGATGGCCACATTGGATTCATACAATCATGGGCATAATGTCCTGGCCCTCCACAATTGTAACATATCAACTGTTCGCAACCTCTTCTAGGTCCTCCTCCACCTCAACCTCGTCCACGCCCCTGAAATCTGGTTCGCGCCATTCCTACGTTCTGGTCCAGGGGCTGCATTTCCACCTGAACTCTATAGGTAGGAGTGCGATCCATCAGTAGCTCCTAACTTCTACAGGTGCGCTCATCATGTCCCACTGATCTAAAGAAATTACAGAACAACTGTTGTGAATTCTGCGTGTACTTCTGCAATAAATGGTAGCTATTTGTTGCATGCTTTCCTCCTATTTGACAAATCGTGGCCCCACAATGTAGGCACTGCACTAGGCCCTACTTGTGCCTCCGTTCTCAATGGAATTGGTCCTCCTCCCACGAGGTAATTCGCAAACACTGAGAAGTGGTCCTTGTTGTTACACTAAAAAATGTCACCATGGCTATTTGCAGTTAGTATGGCTCCATCCACTGTCATACTATCCTCCTTGGCAAGTCTCATGCCTCTGCTTTCCATGTCAAACTTCAAGAAAGAGAGAAAAGTCATTTAAAGTCAATTATCTCTGGTATGCAGTTTCTCTTAGCCTTACCTGCGGGTACGCAACCCAAGTTCACAAAACCTGCATACTTGTACGCTCTGTATGTAAAGGGATGGGTGTGTACCCCTGTAAAGGTCAAAAGGCGCAAGTTTCACTCCAAAAAAGTTACTTGTGGTCATTTCTAGAGGCTTCTAGAAGTATGTTTGATGTGTATGAAGCGCCTCCAGATGGTTCATGTATCCCTACCAAAGAGGAACTTATCCCATCAATAGGGGAGCTATCCCATCCAAAGAGGGGCTTATCCCATTGATGGTGGACCTGAATAACTTCCTCTAGAGCACTATAAATACAGGCATTGGGCCAAAGGGAGGGAGGTTGAAAGCTGAACATTCCTAAGGGTAGATGCTGCTGGAATTAGGACTTCCTTGTAGAAGCTTGTGAGGAGAGATTACCATCTTTACTTGTTTCCATTGGGAGGTGGGTGAGCTGATCAGAGTAAGGGAGAACTCTTGTGGACCCTGGGAGGAGCTTGCACAACACCAAGGCTTAGGTTGTAATGGTTCCTTTTGTTACCTTTTAATACAAAATAGTCCATTCTTCTCAACGATTTGTTATTAATATGTTGTTTCATGTACTCCTTGGTCTACATGTTAAATATGTTTTCTTTTATGTGATATTCAGGTGCTATTTAATCGTTTGATTGTTGGTGAATGCAAGTTTCGAAGTGAAGGAGGAGCTCATCCGGATCAACGAAGCTGGACTACTACAACAGCGTTGGATTACAGGTAGGATCTAAACACTTGATTTCTCATATTGTAAAAGCATATTTAGGGAAGGATTGCTCTTATTTGTCTTGTTTGTCATTAGAGAGTCTTAGGCTTTCTAGGAAGGTCGGTTGTGTCCGCACTAACGACTCTTTCCGCGTGACAAAATGGCGACTCCGCTAGGGAATCCATTAATGTGTTTGAGTTTTTTTTGATTTGATATTTTGATCTGAGAAAAATTGCTTGTTTTCTGATTTTTGGTTGTCTAGCTGTGTATTTGGGTGGGTTAGCTTAGATTCAATTTAGTTTGATATTTTTCTTAGTCTTGCTAGCAGTACGTAGTCTCTGGGTTTAACACAGTGCCTACTTGTACGCACTGAGTCTTTGTGCACAGTGCATACCCGCGCCTGTGTAAACAGATGACCTGCGTACCCCTGTCAATTTTAAGAAAATTTCAATTTTTGCTTCTTGCTCTTTTAGATTTTGCTTTTACTTTGTTTTTACTGCCCAGATCCATCAGTTTACTGTCAAAGATCTTCACCTGAACTTGTCCCGTTAGTGTGGAGGGTTTTGGTGGAATTCATAGGGATTTTGCCTTAGGGTTTGATTTTTAACTGGTCCTGTAGTGACTTTGGCGTTAGGGGTTGTCAAACTTTGGATCTTCCTGGTTTTGATCAGTCCTCTTAGGAGTCGGGCCTGTCATAGAAGTCACCCTAGTGAGAGACCTACCTTTGTGTCTTCTTTTTGCGAATCTCAAAAAGTTTGTTTGTTAAAGCCTTGAATTCCATTCTTGAGAAAAAATAACAAAAAGATTTCGATTTTGTTTTTTGGTTAGTTTGTGATTCTGCATGAACTGATCCTTAGTTGCATTTGGACTAAGTAAAACATCTGGGAATCATCCTTGTAGGCTATTGTCCTCATTATTTTTACTTTTAGGTAAATTTGCTTTTGATTTGCTTTTGAATGAATTTGATTTGATTGTATTAGATTTGTTAAATTTGATTTGATAAAATAGTTTTATATGCTTTATTAACATAGAAAAAACACAAAAATTCTTTTGGAAAAAGTTTTCTTTGGTAGCATTTGTAGACTTTTGGGAGAAAAAGGAAATTTCGTAGAGTAATTAGTGGTCATGAGTTGTGTGTTTTGAAAAGATAAAGAGAATTGTTTCTTTGATTGTCTTTACTAAGAAAGTTGTTTTCTATAAAATTTGCATTTTCCAACTCTCTTAGTTAGGAGATTCATTGAAAAGGAAAAGTAGTGTAAATCATCTTAGGTGCATCTTTGTAGTGGTTGCGAGTCGAGTCTACACACCACCAGTTTCATCTCCATCACCTTTTTGTCTTTAAGAAAAACCATAAAATTAACGCTTAAAGTAAAATCAACGTAGTAACTTTTATTTACTAGGGCTCTGAAACACCAATTTAGATCAGGCTAGTGTCTTGGAGTAGGAGAGTAATTAACTCTCCACGACAAAAAAACCAAACAAGTAGCTTATCTTGTGATAGAATAAATCCAATTGTCTCATTTGTACTCTGGGAAAGCTCCTCTTAAAGGAGAAGCACGAGCTCGTGTCCGAACCAGTGAGGGGATCAATCCTCCCTCGTTGGGAACGACGCTAGACACGCACGTATTACAAACGGTAAACCTCGGATTAACCATTGTCGAGGAGCCAGGGGTCACTTGTCGATAAACCTTGGATTATTGTCAAGGAACCGGCAAGGGGATTGAGCTTGATACTCTGCCCTTGCGTGCTGTCGGAGTGTAGACTATTCCCCCAGGTGCATTTGTTGCGGTTGGTACCCTTAGTGACCATTATCTTTAGGATTCTACCGAGGTGACGGTGGAGGGAAGATCCCACTGTACCTGGAGCAGACGTCGACTAGACTCACTTGGATTTTCCGGGGGTTCACTTCACTCAAGACAGTTAAAGTGGAGGAACTTGTGCCGGTCTATTCATTAAGCAGGTTGCCGGGGTAACTGTTCCACCCGCCACTTCTATACTGAATCCAGCGATGTTGGGTTTCATCTCCAACTAGCGTTTTCGGTATGGAACGCTACTGTTTGTGCTTGGTTTGACGCCCTAGATTCTTTAGGCGTATGATTCAAATTTATTTGGTTCTTTAGAGACTTTAGGTGGTTTGTTTTGAGATTTTACTTTGTTTGCGTGTGCAGTAGTTAAAAGTTTTTAACTGTGGCGGAATTACCGAGACAGTCCCGTAGACTTCGGGGCAAGTCACCTGAGATTGTTACCGGAACCGATTTGTTGAGGAAACTCCGTAGATCACGGGGTGGACCTCCTGAAGACGTCCCGGGTCATTACGAAGGTTTAAAGGTCCTTGTAACTCCTCCTAGCGGCAGTAGAGTAGGTTCACCAGAAGAAGGAGAGTCTTCGTTGGTAGTCCATCAAGATTACCAAAGTCTAGAGACAGGTTATAATCCTGAAGCAGTTGAAGTTTCTGAGCTTGCTGGTAGTTTTTCATCTACTAGTGATATAGGCGAAGAACCTGAAATATCTGAACCTGTTACTCCAACTTCTAGTGTACCAGATTCACCTAGGGTAGAAAGAGTCATCACCGAAAATCTTCCTACTAGTTTGATAGCTATTGAAGAACTTGCTCCAGAGGAAGAATTAGGCGTATCTACCCTTGAAGATCAACCTACTATTCATCTCAGGGAGCGTGAATCTATCTTTTACAGTCCTCCTAGAAGTACTACTTGGTACCTTTCGTTAACCAATTATTTAGACAACTCAGGGGTAGGTTTTTCTCCACCTCGTACTCCTTTTCCACCTGGAGGTATTTATACTCCTGTAAATATGTCTGGTCAGTCGTCCGTGTTTACTCAATCTCCTAAATCTTTCTTGCACGGTGGTCCTTCTGTTCCCACTGGGTATCAGTCACTTTCTGGTACCTTTGCGGGGGCATCTCCTCAACCCATTGATCATGGGTTATTAGCTGGAAACAACGGTAATAAACCGTTGGGTGTAGGGGACATTTACATGATGTCAGGTTCAGTTCCCGTTTCTCAACCTCAAGGTGGTCAATTACCGCCTGGGGGGCAGCCTCAATTAACGCCTGGGGGGCAACCTCAAGGTACACAAATTGTGTCTGGGGGGCAGCTTCAAGGTCAGTATGTACCCGTGGTACAATACATGCCTCAAGGTCAATCCCAGCCTCAATATATACCCCAGGGTCAACCTCAGTATCAATATTTACCTCAAGGGTATCAACCCCAAGGGTATCAACCTCAAGGGTATCAACCTCAAGGTCAAGGTCAACCCCAGTATCAGTATTTACCCCAAGGTTATCAACCTCAAAGTCAATACTCGAGTCAAGGTTATCAACCACCTCAAGGTCAGTCATATGTTCAAGGTATGGGAACTATGCCTTTCAGTTATCAATCCTATCCTCAATCCGGTTATGGATCTCAGTATCCTCAACCTGTTACGCGTCAATACACCGGAATGATAATGTGGGATCCATCACAAGGTCAACAGGTGTTGTAGCCAAGTATACAGTTGGTACCTCAAACTGGACAACCCGTAGTTTCTGGTCCACCCCAGCAACCGCAACCTGTCCAGTCAAATGTTCAAACTTCTGTAACTTCGGTAGTTACTCAGCCGCCAATTGCACCTAGTACTCCATCTCAAACGGCTGCTGCAACTACCGCAACATCTACCGCACTTACTTCTGGAGTATCGACAACTCCGGTTTCTACTGTCGCTGCAACCACTCCTCAGACATCTTTACCGTTGTCCGGATCTACGATTCAAACCACGGTCCAGATGCCTGTAGGGCAGCCTAGTTTAAGTACTGTTGTAACAGCTCAACCTCAATTTACTCACCAACAGTACCAGGGACAGTACCAATTCGGTCCTGCTGTCCAACAACCAGTTTACCAGTATCAACCATATCCTGGGTACACTTATCAACAACCACAACAACCCCAGTACGGTCCGGTTAATCCTGGTTTTCCAGGAGGATATAATATCCCTAATGCGATTCCTGTTCCTAGTTATCCTGGATATCCTCCTCCTGGGACTGGTCTTGTGACCCAGAGTTTTAGAGATCCTAACCGGCAGTTACCGTTTATCGCAACTTTGGATTTACCAGACTTGACGCGCCTAACGAACGATCCAATTCAATATCTTCCGTTCTGGCCGCCAATGCCAAAGAAGTTTCCCAGTGATATACCCAAGTTCGAAGGTAAGTCTGGAGAGGATCTGTCCAATCACGTGATGACTTACCACCTCTGGTGTGCTTCAAATTCTATCTCAAATGATTCGATCCGCTTACGTCTTTTCCAGCGTACACTCATTGGTCTCGTGGCCAAGTGGTACATTGAGTTACCACGGGCCTCTTTTTACAATTTCAGCCAGTTAGCCACCTCGTTCCTAACTCATTTTCAGTTGTCGGTCAGATACGATAATGGCACGGAGCTATTAACTTCATTAAAACAGTTGACTTCCACTTATATTTCCGATCATATTCATGAATGGAGACGTCGAAGACGTTTAGTGAAATTTTTTATCCCGGACCAAATCTTAGCTGAATGGTTTGTAAAATCATTATTACCGAAGATTACTGAAGATGTAGCTAAGGCCAGAGTAGTTACTGAGGAGCAAGTCATTGCTCAAGCCCAGTACCTTGACTTAGTTTACACTCAGTCGGGTACGTTGCACAAGAAGATCCCAGATCTTCCTAAGTCGAATCAAATTGCTGCTGCTCCTTCGGGGTCTCATGCTACTGATGGCATGATTGGTACGGTGAATACTAAAAGTAAGAAGAAATCCTTAAAGAATTCTTCTCCAATAATAACCTTACCGGACTCCCCGATAGGAGAGTCTTCTCCTGAAATTACTGTCGATATTCATGCTGTAGAGTCATCTACGGCTAAATCAAAAAACAGTGGCAAGAAGAAAGGCAAGAAGAAGGATAAAGCAGACAAGGCTCCAAAGGAGAAAAAAGAGAAGTCGGAATATAACGACGAAAAGCGCAAACCTTGCTATCCTTGTTTAATTTTTGAAGAAGATCATTTCAGAAGAGATTGCCCTCATCGGGCAGAGGTTGTGAAAATTGTTAAAGGTTCCCCAACTCCTGCTGTTTTGAAAGATCCATTTCCAAAGCAGGAGAGTAAGATGATAGGTTCTTCCTCGAGTGCCAGTGAAGAACCCATATTGATGATGTCTCATGTACGGATTGCGACTCGATCGCAAGATTATGGTAGTAAGAATCCTGTTGATGGTAAAGAAGCAGAATCTTCTCATTCTAATCCATCAACCTCAGCTCCCGGTTCCGATCCACTACAGATCGAGAAACCTAACCCGGACTTGATAATTAAACCGCCCACCAAGGGTATACTTCGAAAGTCTGCTTTCAATCCACATGCGAGAGCAGCTCAGAATTATAACATTGTTGAGGATTTAGCTGTTTCACCCTCAGCAATGTCGACTTTGGAAGTGCTGCAATCATGCCCAGCACAACGAAAATTACTCTTGTCAGCTATAGGAGCTGTTGATATTCAGGACCCGAACCTGATAATCTTTGATCTAGAAAATAGTACACCGCATCTCCCTCATCAAATGGCTTTCCAAATTCCAGTGATAGTAAAAAACAGGCCTATTCATTGAACTGTATTTGATGAAGGAGCTTCTACGTGTATTATGTCGATTCAGTGTTGGAGATCGCTTGGTTCTCCTTCACTGAACCAATCCCCGACGATTCTTAAGGCCTTTGATGGCCGTGGGTTCCATCCGTTTGGCATTCTACAGGATTTTCCTATAGGGGTTGAAGGAAAAACCGTTAGTCTGGATGTGGAAGTGGTTGATGCCCCTCTAGACTACAACCTTCTTTTGGGTCGAAGTTGGTCTTACGCTATGACAGCGGTTGTGTCATCGGTCTTCAGAGTTATAAAGTTTCCACATAATGGTAAGATCGTGACGATAGACCAGCTGGCTTACTTTTCATCCGACCCAGCCTCTTCAGAGAGTATCCAGCATGTCGGTAAAACGACTATCCCTTACAGGGATGTCGGTGTAGGATTGGTTAAAGATTCTGGTTTACTGGGAACTTTTCCCTTTCCTTCCATCAATGCAGACCCTTCATTCACATCCATTCATATGATTACTTCAAACACTATTATTTACGATGATCCTTGGACTGTCCCATCTGAATCTGAGATAGACTCATTCGGTGATGCAATGCCTTTGAGTCCATATGAAATTGCTTATGAGGCCGTGCAGTCTTTTTCCGACTCCAGTTCAACCCAATTCAACCAAATGAATGTGGTCTGTGAGGAATCACTTTTCACATCAACCTCAGAATGGATAACGTTTCCTGAAGTCGTGTCATCTGACGAACAACTTCGCGAAATCCTAAGTGTAGACAATCTACCATGGGAAGATCTTCATCATAGATCTTCGTTTTTACCTGAGGGTGATGACTTTGAAAATGATTTTTCATCAATTTTTATAGCTGAATATGTCAAGGACGCTCAGAATCCCATGAAACATCCTGATTCAGAGTTGAATTTGGGAAACATTTCACAAACTATTGTCATCGACATTTCAGTCAAAACCGGAGTTATTGAAAACATTCATATAGGTGCCTCATGTACAAATAATGAAATTCAAACATACAAGGTCCTATTTCAAGAATTCCGCGACGTGTTTGCCTGGTCCTATGAGGAAATGCCAGGAATTGATCCCTCCATTGTTGTTCATGAAATCAATACCTACCCAGACGCTAAACCCGTTCGGCAACGTCTGCGTCAGATACACCCTAGGAAAGCGGCTGCGATTAAAGTAGAATTCGAGAAGCTATTGAAAGAAGGTTTCATTTATCCGATCCCGTTAACGGATTGGGTATCGAATATTGTTCCGGTTAACAAGAAACAAGGAACAATAAGAATATGTATCGACTATAGGGATATAAATCGTGCTTGTCCAAAAGACAACTATCCTACACCGTATATCAATCAAATAATTGATGATTGTGCCGGCAGTGAAATATTTTCCTTTATGGACGGTTTTTCCGGTTACAACCAAATCAATATTCTACCTGCCGATCAACCAAAAACGGATTTCATTTGTCCTTGGGGGACATTTGCTTATTGCAAATTACCTTTCGGACTTAAGAACGCCGGAGCCACTTTCCAACGGGCAATGTCTTACGCGTTTCACGACATCAAGCACATTGTGCAACCGTATCTCGATGATTTGCCTGCTCATTCTTTACATCGAGCTGATCACCTTGTCCACTTACGTGCTATTTTTATGAGGTGTCGGCATTATCGAATTCGGTTGAACCCACACAAATGTGTCTTCTGCATAGAAGTGGGACGATTTCTAGGATTTGTCATTTCAAAAGCCGGTATCCGCGTCGATCCCTCGAAGGTCGAAGCTATCATCAAATTGCCTCCTCCTTCGAGTTTGCGCCAACTCCAAAGTTTGCAAGGGAAAGCAAACTTTTTACGTCGATTCATTCCTAACTACACCGAGGTTACAAAGGGTTTCACACGGTTGTTGAAACAAAATGCTCAATTTTCTTGGGATGAGATAGCTCAGAAATCTTTTGATGCACTTAAGCACGCGTTGACCCATGCACCGTTGCTGCATCCTCCCAACTACAACTAGGATTACTTTTTGTATCTCGCCGCCTCCCACTCCACCATTGGAATGGTCTTAGTTTAGGAAGATGAATTCGGAACGGAACATGTGATATATTATCTTAGTAGGACGTTAAATCCCACTGAGCTAAAATATTCGCATGTGGAGAAATTGGCCCTGGCAGCTGTTCAGGCTGTCCAGCGTTTTCGTCATTACATTCTCCTCCGTAAAACTACAGTGATTTCGGATTGCAACCCTATGATCTATATTTTGACAAAACAATTGCTAGGGGGCAAGTACTCCAAATGGATCGTTATCCTGCAGGAGTTCGATTTGGAGTTCGAGAAGTCTAAGTCTAAGAAATCCTTAGTTTTTGCGGAATTGATGTGTGACTTCCCGCGTACTGACACGGAAACTGTGGCAGAGGAACCCATTGCGGACGAATCTCTGTTTCTTATCAGCACTTTAGACCCGTGGTATGGGGATATAATCGTCTATCTCCAAACCCAATCCTTTCGGCCCAAAGCTTCAAAGTCGGAACGCCGGAAAATTCGATTCCAGTCTCAACAATACAGAATTATTGGAGATACTCTTTATCATCGTGGGGCGGACTTGGTTTTTCGTCTTTGCTTAACTCATGAAGAAGCAGAAAGGGTTTTGAATGACTGTCATTCTGGAGCATGTGGCGGTCATATGTCTGGGTATACCACAGCTCAGAAGGTGTTGCGTGCTGGCTATTTCTGGCCGTCCATGTTTAAAGATTGTATCATTGCGGTCCGAAAATGCCACAACTATCAAGTGTTTGATCGCAAGATGCGCGCACCACCTGCTCCTCTCCACCCTATAATTGCCGTTGGTCCTTTTGCTAAATGGGGTATCGATTTTATTACTTGTAACCCTCACTCGGCCGGGGGGCATGCGTATATCATCCTTCCGGTTGATTATTTTACTAAATGGGCCGAGGCGATGCCTACATTCGAGGCAAGCGGCAAAACAGCAGCGATTTTCATATTCAATCATATTATTGCTAGGTTTGGTGTCCCACAAGCGATAATCACTGACCATGGGTGCCATTTTCGAAACATTATGATGACAGAACTTATAAGCCAGCTTGGTTTACGCCATGATAGTTCTACTCCTTATTATCCCCAAGCAAACGGTTTGGTTGAATCTATCAACAAAGTTCTAGTTATCATGATCCGACGAATCATTGGTATTCATCGGTCGAATTGGCATAACATGTTATTCTCAGCGCTTTGGGCGTATCGAACCTCAGTAAAAACATCAACAGGGTTCACTCCTTTCCAACTAGTTTATGGTTTGGAAGCAGTGTTGCCCATTGAATGCGAAATCCCATCACTTCAAATGGCTATCGAATTACTCCCAGCTACTTCCGAAGAGGAGAAGCGTCTGTTATACTAAGCTAAATTAGATGAGACTCGACGTGATGCTGCTTTGGCAATCGAGACTCACGCAAAAAGGATGAAAGCTCAGTATGACCGTAACGTGACCCCTCGTAATTTTTCGGAAGGAGACCTAGTGCTATTATATGATCAAGCTAATGATAAATTAGGTGCTGGAAAATTCATTCCCATGTGGCATGGGCCCTACATTGTCAAGCGAAAGCTGGCAAAAGGGGCCTATGAGCTTGTAGATTTTGATGGGGACTCTTTGGGTAAGCCCAGAAATGGACTTTACCTAAAGAGGTATTATGCTTAAAATGGTGGGTATGGAGATTTAGTTAGTCCTAGTTAGGTTAATTTTCTTTTTAACTAGTATGTTTGCTTAGTTTAGGCTGTGTGCTTAGCTTAAAGAGTGTGTTTTTGTCGTTATTCTGGCTTATCTTGGTTTTACTCTTGATATTGCAGATGTCGACGCCTCTCCAAACGTACATTGGATTTGCTGATGGTGCTTGTTGTAGTACACGAAATATCTCTTCCGCATCTTGGGTTATCTATTCGCCCTCTGAGGAGTTAGTTTCTATGCATGGGGTGAGCCTCGGTCAAACAACAAACAACATTGCAGAATACAGTGCAGTGATTGAGTTATTATCTGAATCTATTTCATTTGGGATTCGGAGTTTGATAGTGAGGTTAGATTCTGAACTCGTTGTATTACAGCTTAATAGAGTCTATGCCATTAGAAATCTAGTGTTATTAAGATTGTTTTGAGGGTGCGTCTCTTGGAACGTGAATTTGATACATTGAATATCAGCATATTCCAAGGTCTTTAAATACATTAGCAGATTCAATGGCGTCTCGAATGTTAAATAGACATTTGTAACAATCATAAATCTAAATTTATAAACATTTCATCACACATGTTTAACAAAATAAGCCGGTAACAATGATATATATAGATAGAAGTGTGTCAAAAGTATACATCGTCTTCGATCATAGGTTGAAAAACACCTTATGGTCGGAAAAAATGATAAGTACAAAAAACCAAAAATGTCATATGTGTCTACAAAAGTGACTAGCCAATCACTGGTGGTGCTCTCTATATGAGACCACTGCCCTCGCTACCCTACACAAGAACCTCCTGAAAGGTCCTGGGACTGCGACCACGTAACGCTGAAGTCGGATAGGAATGTCATCTATAGTGGTCTCTGGTATATCCGCCGTCAGACGCTCTAGATCCAGTTCCAGCTCGGCTAAGGTCTCTGCGGCCGCATCCTGTGGGGCTGGCGCTGGTACAACTGGTACTCTCCTCTCAAAAGCCCGGAGGTTGGCCGGACGCCGTGGACCTACATCTGCATTTTGAAAATTTGTGCTGTCAGTTTTGAGGCGATATATAAAAAACAAAAAAAATACATAATTTAAAAACTTGTGAAAAATGAAATACCTCTGTCGTCCCATTGTTCTCCCTGTGGAAGAACCATGTCCGGATCATTGCGAAAATCCATTCCGACATACGGAAAGTCCTGAATCGCAAAGACCTGGCCCTCTAGCCAGTGAAAGTAACCGTCAGGAAATCAAACAACTGCTGCTCCCTCATCAGGATGCCGGGCCATTACCGCAACCCATCTCGTCAACTTAGGCTCCCGAGGAGGCCCAACTGGAACTGTAAGATGCTGGGGGATTAGCATTGGAACTCCCTCTAGGGAAAAGCTCACAACTAAAGGCCCATATCCAAAGGTCTTCAGTTGTCCTCTCTTTGCCCTGGTTAGTTGGCCCTTCATATTGGCCAACACAGCATCGCACCAGTTGAAAATGGTGCCTTGGAAGCAATCTATAGCCATCCGCATTTGGGACCCGGTGGCATGGTGCAAAGCGGCCGCGCTGCAAAGTCTGGTAACAGTAAAGGCTATCACCATAAGTTCAGGTCGGGATATGTATTTGATTTCTATCCCCTTCTCCTGGTTTTGATTGTTGCACCACTCTAGCCAGAGACTAGTAAGGGATTGGCCACCCGGCCTAGTCTCGAATAGAGAGAGTTGCTCGCCCCTGTTAGGCAAGCCAGTGAGAAAATATCTGTCGGAGGGCTCTATTTCGAGCTGGTGCTCTCTGATGTAGAAACACTGATCCTGAATGTTCCACCTTTCAACCAGCCACTCAAGGAATGGCACCTGGGCCCTCATGCCAGGTATGGCCCAGTACTTATAGAGTCTGCATGCCTTTAACGCATCAATAGAAGGTTGATGACCTATTGCGGCCAAATCAACGTCCTCGTGTTCTCTTTCACGCCAATCAAGCATGGTGTGCACCCTGCACATCATAAAACATCTGTTAGAGTCCATAAAATTTTAAAATTTTGGTCCATTTTGGAGAAATGAGGGTTTCAAAATGCGTTTTGCGGGGTACGCACCCCGGCTTTTAGGAACAGAGCGTCTGGACACAGCTTCCCTTAAGGCCGGGTGCGTACGCCCGGTATTTTCCCCATTGAGAAAATATCGGGGTACGCAGGTCAGCAGTGCATGACCTGCGTACCCCGAAGGGCGCATCTTGAAACCCCAAGACCTCCAAAAAATCAAATAAAAACCTAAAAATGAATTTTAAATGGATCGAAAGCAAGATAAGGATGTTGTAGAATACCTGATGAGATGGCGTTGGATTCTGGTGGTCGGATTCTCCGCAATATCCACAGGAAGTTTCTTGTCAAAAGCCCTTTTCTCAACCTCAACAGTGAAATGGTAAAAATGACATGGTAAAAAGTCTTTTTATAGGTTTTTTGGATGAATGAATGCTAAGTTTGTTTATTTTTCACCATGAAAGGATATTTTTCAATGTATTTTTGCCCATCTTAAACAGGTATGAGTAATGTGTTGTTTTTGTGCAGGACAAAAGGACTTTAGGGTAAAATCATCATTTTTCACGAACCAAAACATCAGAGTCATCTTTTAAGCTCTTTTCTGACTCCTAAAACATGAAAAGATTGCCGAGCGTTTCTTTTACACTCGTTAAAACGGAATTAAAAGACGGTCCCCTTATAGCTCTTTTCTGACCGTAAAAACAGGAAAATATTGCCGGGTTTTTGTCATTTCAAACTCGATACGGAAATAAAACGACGTGTCCTTGATCGCTTTTTACTTTTCAGGTCAAAGACACTAATCATGAAAGTACTCCTTGGTTGTAAGATCAAGCGGTTCTCTCAGGTATTATTTTATACTTTTTCGGGCTTGGGAGACACAAATTTATGAAAAAGTTCACCGTGGAGTCTTCTTTAGTTTTTTCAGACTCTCTAAAAATGAAAAATGCCAAGTTTCTCCTATACTGGACTCGTTAAAATTTCACAGTAAAGGACCTGTTCGATTACAAACAGGAACGAACCACTCCTTCTTAGGGTCCGAATCTAAACTAAGTTGGACTCATCCGAAGGATGAGCTTATAATCAAGCATATGTTATCCTCCTCAAGCTTGTAAAAAAATAAAGAGGTACTTGCCAGAAATGGTGGGGGAAAAGAGAGAAGAATGAACCAATTTGTCATCCTTTGTTACAGAAGAACCTTATCACCGCTCTTGAACACGACACTTTCCGTTCACCTGGGTTGGGAAATCCTTTGCCTTAAAAGTTGATCAAATCACTTTGAAAGTCTTCAACCATTTCCGGGTATTAACTTTGGGTCAATCATCACCAAACCATCTGTCGTGTCGTTATGTGTTCAAGAGGTCTCTGCAAATAAACCATTCATATGCCAAATACATGTCATCCATTTGACCATCCCTGATTCAGTCCTTACAGCAACATTTCTTCAACTTGAACAATGATTTCGTGTTGTGGGCTTGCCTGCAACGAGTCACTTTCTATCGACATTAGCACATTATCTAGAAAGATGACTTAGAAATCGTCAGTACCTTGAAGTCTGCATGCATCAATGGCAGGTTTCTCGCCTTTGACGAGAGTTTACATCATTGACTTTCGATCAAAGGATTCCGTGACATGTTCAACATCAACTCATTCATTCACATTTCATGGATTGTACTGGGTACTTTGAGAACCATTGACATCACTGGTGGTCTCTCTCACACTTGTTAACGGTTTACATCATTGACTGGTAATCAAGTGGTTTCTACCATGTTCGACATCAACTCATTTATTTGCATGGATAGAATCGTACCAATTCGGGAGGTAGAAATGAAGACCCTGGATCTAGTTTCCACCATCTAGGCTGCGAGGAGTTTTGTATTCATTATACAGTAGACTAATCATAAACAGATGGCTGCGTCCATACTGTGTCTACAAAAGTCTATGATTGTGATGTACTGCGAAATCATTCTTGTATCAGAGTAGTAGTTAGATTGTTAGTTAAAGTTTTCAATCTGAGTATGGGAATGCCTACCTCAGCGATGATATCATCTTATATATGTATTTTGTGTTGAATATTTGCAGGTTCTGACCGGGTCCTCCGCAAGATACTCCTTGAAATGATAAAGTACTTCACCCTTCCTAGATCATAAAAACCCTAATCTACTACAGGCTTCGCACTTTAGGGGGCAATCTGTTACACTAAAAAATGTCACCATGGCTATTTGCAGTTAGTATGGCTCCATCCACTGTCATACTATCCTCCTTGGCAAGTCTCATGCCTCTGCTTTCCATGTCAAACTTCAAGAAAGAGAGAAAAGTCATTTAAAGTCAATTATCTCTGGTACGCAGTTTCTCTTAGCCTTACCTGCGGGTACACAACCCAAGTTCACAAAACCTGCGTACTTGTACGCTCTGTATGTAAAGGGATGGGTGCGTACTCCTGTAAAGGTCAAAAGGCGCAAGTTTCACTCCAAAAAAGTTACTTGTGGTCATTTCTAGAGGCTTCTAGAAGTATGTTTGACGTGTATGAAGCGCCTCCAGATGGTTCATGTATCCCTACCAAAGAGGAACTTATCCCATCAATAAGGGAGCTATCCCATCCAAAGAGGGGCTTATCCCATTGATGGTGGACCTTAATAACTTCCTCTAGAGCACTATAAATACAGGCATTGGGCCAAAGGGAGGGAGGTTGAAAGCTGAACATTCCTAAGGGTAGATGCTGCTAGAATTAAGACTTCCTTGTAGAAGCTTGTGAGGAGAGATTACCATCTTTACTTGTTTCCATTGGGAGGTGGGTGAGCTGCTCAGAGTAAGGGAGAACTCTTGTGGACCCTGGGAGGAGATTGCACAACACCAAGGCTCAGGTTATAATGGTTCCTTTTGTTACCTTTTAATACAAATTAGTCCATTCTTCTCAACGATTTGTTATTAATGAGTTGTTTCATGTACTCCTTGGTCTACATGTTAAATATGTTTTATTTTATGTGATATTCAGGTGCTATTTAATCGTTTGATTGTTGGTGAATGCAGGTTTCGAAGTGAAGGAGGAGCTCATCTGGATCAATGAAGCTGGACTACTACAACAGCGTTGGATTACAGGTAGGATCTAAACACTTGATTTCTCATATTGTAAAAGCATATTTAGGGAAGGATTGCTCTTATTTGTCTTGTTTGTCATTAGAGAGTCTTAGGCTTTCTAGGAAGGTCGATTGTGTCCGCACTAACGACTCTTTCCGCGTGACACTTGTCATGTCCCTGACCCTTGCACTTTACGCACCATACCTCATCGCACACTTTTGGGTGAGCTGTCCTGTCTTGTTTCAAACTCTACATCTCAAGGCACAAGTTTCTCAACTGCACGTGAATCTACTGAACTCCAAGGGTGGGATCCTGTATTGGAGTCTCGTGCAGTCTCTTTGCTATCTCCAAGTCCTCGGCCTGAGTTGCTAGCCTCTGTTGTGATAGTGTGTTCTTCATATGCGGCATTAATGATGCTACAAACCATTCGCGGTGTTTCCCATCCATCAATGTAATGTTAGCTTCGCGAATTGTGCACTTTAGTCTCTGATCCAACTCCCAAGGGGTCTCACTTAGTAGCATTGTGATTTCCTTGAACCCAATGATCGACTGCGCCTCTAACTTTGGCCTACTAAATTCCTTGTCTAGCATAGTTTGAATATCCACAATCCCCTCATTTAGATTGTCATTGGCATGCTTAATGTACCAGGTCAGCGCATGATCCTACAGAGCACTGACTAATGTTTCTTTATTCATATTGTCATCTATGACACCCTACGCTTCCGATACAGATTTTATCATGAACCAAAATTGGTTCAAATATTCATTTCCTACTCCCTTGAACACTGGCAACTTTATCACATTCACCATATTGACTCGCGGTGGTGGTGGAGGTGTTATGGGAGAGGATGGGGGTGAAGATGGTGAAACTGGCAGTGGTGGTGGTGGGGGTGGTATGCGCGGAATCCTTTGCCTTATCAAATTGATCACACTTCTTGGTGAGACCTTCGTGAGCTCTTCCTCATCCCCTCGTGGAGGTGAAATCAAGGGGTTGGCTTCTAGTTTCGCACTACATTAGTTTATGTAGATTCTCCCACTTCACGTAGCCCCAAACATCAATTTATTCGCATAACCCGCTTTTCACACAGTAGCATTTTAATCCAAGTGTTCAAAGACTTAACGTACTTACCTTGCGGTCCTTTGAGGAAGTGTCGTTTTGCCTCGCTATAGCTAACTGAAGTATCTATCATGAACTCAGTGATGAATCTTCCTATAATTTGATCGAGCCACTGATCAACAATGCACACAATCTTATCCTTCGATTCTTCCAATCTGTGCACCAATTTTGGAGTCCACACAATAGGTCTATCGATCTTACACCTTCCTTGGCTATCTGCTAGCTTCGTGATCCACTCGTATAGCTCAGTAGGGAAATATGCGAAGAAAATTTCATGGATCTCTAAGTATAAGTAACACTCTAACCGCTCTTCCTTTGATAGTCACAGATTCCTATTTTCCTACACTACAAACTCGTGAATCTTCCTATCCAACCAATCTTTAATTCCTTTCTTTGTTGGATTCTAGTGATATGACATCAGAAATCTCTATGCAGATCTAGGTCTTGACAACGGAACCATTTTTTGCTTGACATAGGTTCGGAGTTAATTAGCTAAACAAATCCCTCTACTACTGGCCCTTTCGGTAACATTCCATGGAGCATGAACTGAGGTCTCACTTGAAGTAGTATGGGGGGGTGCTGGAACTAGGTTTTCGCACCCTTGAGATGTCTGAGAGCTGAACTGGTCTGACTTCGCGTAGGTTACTTCACACACTTGGTTGTCCCTCGTGCCCTAATATACTTTCCTTCGCGTAGCCCTAACCAGGGGCTGTGCGGCTTCGATGCTACTCGAGCAGCACTCTGCACTATTTCCCTAAGTCACCCCTATGATCTTACTTATCTTCCTACACCAGTTAGTTATCTCCGCATAAATGGATTCCTTATGTTATATTTATTTATACAGCACATTCATATGAGTTCGCACAGCAAATACATAGTAAGCTTGTAATTCATACCCAATAATACATAAAACAGGAAATGATACACAGAAATATGATAAAACTTCTCTTTATTGATGTTTCCAGTGGTTATAGACTCGACCTGACCTGCGCACTTAGCTGCAGGGGTCCACGCACTCAGCTGCAGACTACTAGGCCTTTGCACACTCAGCTAAAGAGCCTTCTCCTACTCTATGACCCAAATACACACTTTACACTTCGACTCAATCTCTTAGACTCATCATGCTTCCATTCTATTTCTTAATTCACTATCTTCTACACTTAGAACCTCGCTCTAATTATAAAATCCCATGGTTTGCGGACCATGGGTGGATCTTTCAAGCTGACATTACATTACAAAAACAAGGGCAGACAACCCTATGACTCTATTATGACTTCGCGCTCCGCGCCCACAAATTGCAGAGCCTTTACAATGGACTTGGTCAAAACTTGGGCTTTAAGCCCCAAAGCATGCCTTCGGGGGATTTCATGCCCAAAAAACTTACGTAAGTTGGACAAATCCTCCTGTAAATCACACCCATAGGGTGTGAAATCATCCATATAAATCTCTACTGCATCATGGACTAGCTCAGAAAAGATACTCGGGACTGCTCTCTGGAAAGTGGCAGGGGCATTGCATAGGCCAAAGGGAAGGACCCTATAGGTGAAAGTACCCTAAGGACAAGTGAAGGTGGTTTTATCCTAGTCTTCTGGGCTGATTTGGATTTGATTTTACTCGTTGAAACCATCCAGGAAAGAGAGAAAAATTCCTTGCCAAGCTATCTAGTGCTTGGTCAATGAAAGGTAGAGGGAAATGGTCCTTCTTTGTCGATTTGTTTAATTCTCTGTAATTGACACAAATCCTCCACTTCCCATTTTTATTTGGAACCAAAACTGAAGGAGAGATCCACTCACTATCTAAGATAGGGTAAATGAATCCTGCATCTAGAAACTTTTGCAGTTCTTCTTTGACTATATCCTTGAGAAATGGATTCATTCTCCTTTGGGGTTGTCAGACTGGTTTGCAACCTTCTTTGATATAAATGTGGTGAGTACACATCGAGGGGTGCACTCCCTTCATTTCATTGTAACTCGAAGAAAAGGCATCCAGAGGTTCCTTTAGCATGTTTCACAACTTTTCTTCTTGGGGTATAGTAAGAGATGGGTTGATTTTCAAGGTTCGCTCAGGGCCAAATTCTATGGTTTTGACATGGGTAGGGTTTGAATAAGCTAATCATAGATCAATCTAAAGGTTGTTTTGGGTTTCCTTTACTACTTCATCTAAGGACAATGTGTTGGGAGGTGAACTTTGGAGTATGTTTTCAATTGAATCATCTTCATCCGATTGTCCTCCTCCCATGGTTGTTTCTAAGGTATAGAGTTGGGTTGAATAAACTTCATCTTCTTCCTCCACTTCCAACCTTAAAGGTAAGTCATGTTCTAGAGATGGCTAAGCAGGAGCATACATGACTAACTTCTTGGACATATGCCCATTTTTTTATAGTCATATTTCCAGCCCTGCACCTAATGTAGGCTTTGGCAGGGGCTAGCCATGGTCTCTAAAGGATGAGAGGGTAACCAGTAAGCTTGGCCTTAGGCTAGACAACAAGGAAATCTACAGGGTACTCTGAAGAGTCAATGGAGACCATCACATCCTCCACAATCCCCTCAGGAGTCACTGTGGAGCGGTCTGCAAGTTGTAAGATTGTGGTGGTCTTTATCAATGAACCCTGGAGGTTGAGCTTGAGCATGGTGTCCTTGGTCAGCACATTAATGGCAACCCCAAGGTGAATCTAAGTGTGTGGGATAATGGTGACATTGATGTGCACGTCTACTACAAGGCTTCTAGGGTCCAAATACTTTGGGAACATTACTTGCCCCAGCATTAAGTCGGACAGTTGTCCAATGACGTTAATGAGAGGGGTGTCTCTTTTTCGCCTCCATGGATGTTTGAAGCACTTCTCCTTAATCAACTAGTTGTAAATAGGTACATCCTTTATATCTTGGAGAAGTGGAATTTTGACACATGGATTTTTCAATTCTCCCAGAAGTTCAATCTCTTCTTGGGTAAGCTAGACTATATGATTTAATCTCTCAGGAAAGGGCGATGGATTTACTTTAGGCATTCTTTCTTCTCTTTCTTCCTCACTCTCCATAGGTGGAGGTAGCGGTTGGTTGTCCGGGAATACTCTCCCAGGTCTCGGGTTGATTTCCTAAATATCCATAACATAAGTAGGATAGGATGTCTCTCCACTGTATACTTGATGTGCCTGTCTGTTTTTTGGGTTTGGATTTGAATGGGCAGGCATTTGGGGTTGTTTAGGTGGAGCAGGGTATAAAATATGTGGTTGAGTAGGTGGTGAAGGCAATAAATGTGGAGCATTATTGTATGGTGGCCTCCACCCCTGGGGTGGTGCATTCCACTCAGGCTATGGCAGAGCATATGGCTGAAATGACTGGCTGGTCGGTTGGGAATGATATTGAGGTGCAAAGGACTAAGGAGGAGGTGTAGACCAGGAAGGATGAGCAGGGCGGCCCCAAGAGGGAATGGGTGTGGTCTGGTTGGGGTTGTAATAGGCATGGGATGACACTTTCATGCCCTGCTGGTATGGCTGAGGCCCATGAGGTCTCCTTGATTTATGTAGTAGAGTTGTTCAGTCACCCTCTGTTCCCTGATACACAGCTTTTAATCAAGGTAGATAAGGGAACTTGTCTATGGAGTGGTTTTCTTCACAGATTGAGCAAACTTCAATCAAGTTCAGTGGACATTCATTCCTAGGGTGCCTCCTTGTGCATCTAGGGAAGAAAATGGCTAAGTCTCTCTCTCCTTCCTCCTATTTTTTGTTAATGTCCGTAGTGTCTATCTATAGCGCAAGGGTTTGAAGCATCTCACTCTTGAAATCTTCTAGCATGTTCCCAATTTCACCCTTGATGGATGTTGTGGAAGAGGATGGACTGGCCATTGTTTAACTACCCCTACCCTTTTTCCTAGCTACCCTAGAATGGTTCCTAAAGACAATCTTGATATATTCATAAGGTTTCTGGTAAATGTCCCCTCCAATTAGTAGGTTTAGGGTATCTAGAAGATCTTCCCTTACCCCTCTAAGCAAGACTAACTTCAGCGACTCAGGGTCAAGTGTGTACCTGGCCCTTTTGTAGCTAAGCTAGAATCTTTCTTCATAATCCTCTAGGGACTCATAATTCCCTAAGGTCATCCTAAAAATGTCTTCCTTAGTGTCTTTTTACCTATAGTAGTCTCAAGACATGTTGTTGAAGGCTCGTTGCATCTGAGCCCAAGTTGTGATGCTCTCCCTAGGTAAACCGATGAACCAGCACAAAGCTGCATCTTTGAGAGTGGATGGGAATAGTCTCAACATCTGCTCATCATTGGTGTAATCATAGGTTTTGCATATGAAAACAAACTCAAACAAGAAAGTTTCTGGATCTTCTGAGGTGAGGCCATGGAAATGAGGAAGAATGTCGCAACTCCTGGGGCTACCAACTTTACTTTATCAACCCGAAGTTCATACAAACTTGGAGGTGACAGTGTTGTATACACAAGTAAATGTGATGGGTCTGCTCTTTTTCACTTTTCAGCTGACGATAGACCACTAATGTTTTTCAAACTATACTTCTATGGATTTAGAAGAAGCTTGATTACCAATGAGGAAAAGAGAAATCTACACTAAGAGAAAACTTGTCTACTGCGGTAAGGAAAAAGGCTGAAATCAAATGCTTAAACACACCATTTTCTAACTAACTGCTGAGAGGCTATGCTTTGAAAGAATGTTAATTTAACATGTATACAATCCTACTGTCACAAGCATGCAAATTCAAAACATCTAACATTCTATTGCTATGCATGTAAATGAATAAAATAAATCTGTTTTTCGTTTTCTCCTTTTTATGTGAAAGTGTGAAAGCTAATCTCTTTTGGTGATGTGGTAGGTGGCTTAGGGATGATGGTGAATGGTCACAAGGCTTGGGATACCAGTAAGGGTCCTTTTATAGCTTCCTATAGGCTTTTTCCTCAATCCAGCCTCAAAATAGGCCATTACAGTTAAACCTACAATATGTCCTAATGTGTTCTATAGGATGTCCTGAAAACCTACAAGACCCCTATATTTCTATAGGATACAGTCAAGAGAAAAATGAGGGATGTTGAAGGTGATGGAAGGATTAGGGAAGGTGGTTGGTGGATGGAATGAGGCAAGGGGGTGCCTAGGACCACTTCAGAACTCAAAACTAGAGTGTGAGATGGTTGGACTTGCTCAACAAGGTTGGAGAAGTTTTCTTGTGAAATGATGAAATTGGTGAGGGCTTTAGTGAAAGGAAGTAATGATCATGGGTGGATGAAGTTGGAAATAGAATGTTGATCATGAAATTTCTATGTACTTATGAAACACCTCCACTACATCAAACATTGACATTTACCCAAAATCACGTAAACAAGAAGAATTTCTATTATCTAAGGGAAACAAAATTTCATGAGCTAGCTGCCTAATTCATGCATGAGGAAAACTTGTAGAATAAGATGGAACATTGATGAGATCTAATGTAAGACTGAAGATAGAAGAAATGATAACTAAATCCTACTCTTGCAAACTGATCAAACGCTGGCCTAAGTATAGAAAACCCTAAATTCCATGAGAAAGTATAATTCTGTCTTTTTGGGGTTGCATAGGAGTTATTTCCTCAAACCATGATTCTTAAAGGAAGGAGTGAGGTGGAAACCACCTACTAACAGATTTTTTATTTTCCTTTATCCCTTCTAAGCTACTGATGATGTAAAGCACAAATGGAAGCAAACTAATAAGCAAACTAATCAAATCTACACTACTTGCAATGAAGTAATTCTAAAGACAATTCAACCATTAATCTATGAAATCAATCTAAGCATACAAATACAAGAAGAGAAGCCTTTTCTACTAGGGTTGGGCCTTAACCCAAAAGCTTCATCCCTCTAAGTCAACTCAGTAATGGATCAAGGAAATGCTCATTCTCATTATCAAATCAGAAAATTACATAAGAGTGTCTTCCACAAGTCTTGAACTCGAAAATGATTAGTGTTTTTATAGAAAAATTTGAATCCTAATGATTCTCTAGGCCTCTTTAATTATACAACTGAAGTCTCCAACGAATTCCTCAAATATAGGGAGGCTCACCTCCCAAACTCGAGATAAACTAGCTCTTTAACTGTCACTTTAGCTCTTTAACTGTCACTTGCCCGGCTCCCTTTTAATCTTCATGACTTGGCTACTTGTACTCTGAGCTAGTGTGATTGATGGAGGAATATTCGAATGAGTGAGGAGTAAATGAGGAGGATTTACCTCCTACAATCTCTTCTCCTTGTCTCATTCAAGTTTCAGCCTTTAATTAGCCAAAATTTCCACGCTTTTCTCTCAAAAACCTCCAATTAATGCACATTAGTGCATTAGGCATAATATCTCACTTTGACTCATCCCATTAAAAAAATACAATCAAAATATGTAATAAATTGTGAGAAGAGTTGATTTAACTAAGATAGGAGGTGGATTAAGGTCCATATAGTTACCCAATGATGCGGCTCATCTGTCCACTCCTTGAACCCCCTTCAAGTGACAACGAAGGGACAATGATGACTACACCGTGAAGTGTAGTACAGTTGATTAAGCATGGTATCCCAAGGATGACTCATCTGTCCGCTCTACCTCCACCTCCACTTCCACCTCATATGTTGACACCTCCACCTCCACTACCGCCATTCAACATGGCAAATGCAATGAAGATGTCAATTTTTAAACGGATAAGGAGTGAAGACCCCAAACAATTCTAGTTTGTTGCAGGAGCTATATGGACGACACAAAAAATTACAGATGATAACATCAAGAAAGCATAGCTGGTCACAACCTTACAAGATCTAGCATTGACATGGTACATCAAGTACTACACTGAAAACCCCACCGAACATTGGCAAAAACCCAACAAGCTTTGAACAAGGAGTTTAGGAAGCCTAAGTCAGAGGCATAGTCGGCGACTGAGTTTAAAGAATTTCAACAAAATATAGATGAGACACCTTGGGATTTTGATCAAAGGTTGAAATTCTTGACAAGGCAGGATAATATGGTGATTACAGATTTCCAGCAATCAGACTAGTATATCGTGTTGCTCTTAACACACTTAATATTTCCGTTGCCACAACACAAGATAGCAATGCAAGAGGAAGCCTTAGAAATCGCGATGAGGCTAGAAACCTTGCTCATACAAGATACAAACCTTGGAGTGTAACATATTCACTCATAGCTAGAAAGCATGCACTTGGAGTTGCAGAGCTTGAAGAAAGGAAAAGAAGCCCAACCAAAGGTGCGCGCTGAAGTCTGGTGCTTGAAATGTAAGGGCCATGGGCATGATAAGGACCATTGCCTGATTTATAAGAACTATATTATTGGGGGAGGGCATGTTCCCTTGAAACCAGAGAATAACGTTGGGCCGAGCATGGGAGCTACGCCATGGTGCGCTATCTCTCAGGTTACAGGACAACATGCGACTGATAATTTCCATTTACTAGAAAAGTTTGTACAAACCACTCACTAGTTACTTTGCAATTTCTATAAATCTCATGAGGAACACTATTGTAGGAGTTATGAGCTAATGATGGATAGAACCCCTACCTACTGAATGCAGGCAGAAAATCGGCCTCAAGATCAAGGTGCAGGAGTAGCGCGAAGAAGATTCCAAGGCCGAGGACAAGGAAGAGGGGGTGGAGTTGGCCAAGGACATGGGCAAATAATTTGCTAAGGACGTGGGCAAATAATTTTCTATAACTATTGCGAAGCAGGACAATTCGCACTAGATTTCCCAAACCCCATGCTTTCGTCATATCAGTATTGCAGATAGTTTGACCATGCGATAGAGGAATGTCCAATCCTTATGGTAAAGATGCAAGAAAAGAGGACGCAACCCAAACAGCCTACGCAGAACATCCAGATGATGAGGGCAGAATTGTTGGCTTGTGGGGACCTAACCTAGGTTCAACGTTAATTAGCCAAACAAATCCCTACACTACTGGCCCTTTCAGCATCAGCCCACACAGCGCGGACCAAAGTCTCACCCAAAGAAGTATGGGGGGATGCTGGAACCAAGTTTCCGCACCCTGAGATGGTCGTGATGTTCTTTTATTCCTTCTATTCCTGCCTTCACGTAGGTTACTTAGTTCTAAGGCTCTGTCTACCTAACCCCTTATTCCTCCCTTAGACACTTTCGCGCTTCTAAGGCAGTGTATTGCACAGATTTTCAAGTTGTCTTAAGAATCTTACTTTTCTTATTAGATACTCATAGTTAGCACCACGTAAACAAATATCCTTAATTGCATTCAATTTTCCAATGTAATTTCATTCATTCGCGCATCATATTAGCATTATAAAGGAAATTCATACATAAAATGACAAGATGCATTAATAGAACAGAGACCCAGGAATTGTAGAATATTTCTCTTTATTGATATCTTCCAAATGATTACAGACTCTATCTACCCTGCGCACATAGTTGCAGGGGTCTGTGCACTAAGCTGCAGACTTCTACCCTAGGCCTCTACACACTCAGTTGCAAACTTCTACCCTAGGCCTCTATGCACTTAGCTGTAGAGCCTCTACCTACACTATGACGTGAAACTTAGACTTCTTACTTCAAAGCCATGACTCTCTTACATGATTGCTTTTCCTTTTCAAACTACTTAGAGCTTATCTCTTCTTATTAAATCCCATGGTCTGTGGACCATGGGTAGATCTCTTATAGCCGACTTTACTTTACAAAACTAAGGGCAGACAACCCTTTATGACTTATGACACCTTTGCGCTCTGCGGCCACAAAATGTGGAGTCTTTACAAGTTTATTACAAAATTTGACTCAAACATGGGCTTTTAGCCCCAAAATTGTCCTTGGGGGATCCCATTCCAAATAGAACCCCAACACAAACATTGTGACTCACCCTCGAGTCACTCCGTAGGCACATGATCTTTGCGCGAAGCCCTTCCAGCTCGAATCATATGACTACGACCTTGGCTGTGCACTAAGCTACCACCTACTTTGCGTCTTCCACTGTCTGCTCTGTCAATGCTACTACACTTTCGGCCTAAAGCTTTTGCTACATCACTTATAGAGTCACAAGCTTACCTTCGATAGATCCTGTCACCGCATAAGCCTCATCTAGCCAGGGCTTTAGTCTTGCCTTCAACACTACCTCCTTTAGCACTGCTTCCTTCTACAGTGTTGTGTCCACCTATTCCTTCATCTGCTTGGCTTCTTGTAGCTTGGCTAGTCTCTGCTTCAGTGAGATGGTTTGCATTGTTCCCTTAACCTCATCATAGCGTTGTTGTAGCTCACTCATTTCTATATCTAGCCATTATTCATTGGGTTCCTCTTACAAGCTGGTTAGGACCTCAAATGACTGTTAAAACAATTGTGTACAGTCTTCTACTGCACTGTCCACTGCTGATACTGCTATCGTGACAGTGGTCACCCGCTGTTCCTTCACTTCTGGCAGAGTTGAAGGTTGGGAACTCAATTGTAACTCCGTGATTTGTAGGTTCAACTCCAACTGAACCCGCGCCATATCAGTCTGAGTGTTGCACACCCCTATGGCCAAATTTTAGATGCGTACCTCAACTAGCTCCTCCTCCAGAATGGCCAACTCTGGGACCATTCGGCATGCCTCCTAAATGACCTGCATAATCTGCTTGCTCTGATTGGTCGCCTTGGTCTTAGTGGCAATGGCAGCATTTATTTGTAGGGAAATCTACTGGTTGTTGGTTTGCTGTTCACTGAACACATGGAGGGCGCAGTGCTCACAAGCCCTTAGCTCTGCAATCACTCCATCCTACAAGAGGTGGAGTGCTTCATGCGGGAGCACTACCAGGTTCAACCATACTCCCTTTAGGGCATTGACAGTGGGCTTGTCAACCTCATTCTATGTGGTCAGTGCTCCATTAGGAAACACTATCGCACTAGAGACCTTTGCACGCAACATATTGGCAACCTCTGAAGTGCTAATGGCCAAGCTGGTAGACACTGTACCATCCTATGACACGTGGGTCTACATCTCCTGCAACCCTATATGGATAGCCCCTAGGATGATCTGCTACTGTTGTTCAAATTTTTGCAGGGCCTCTGTGGTGACGTCCCTCACTGTGTCACCAATATCAAGAAATTCTCCCTCTATTCATGTGATGGGGTCCATTGAGGCCTTAGTCACCTTTGACTTCTTCCTAGGCCCTCCCTTCTCCATCTCCCTTGGGTGATTGATGTGGGTGGATGTCTCCTGAGGGTTTCCGTCATGTTGTTCTGTCTCCTCATCTGTCTCAAGTGAAGGCAACCTCACACCTTTGTCAGAGCCCCGCTCTATACCACCTATCTACTTCCCTGTCTACTGCGTGACCTCGCTCTCCACTTGAGCCTTATCAGTGGCCTCCTTTTTCCTCTTCTTGGTCAGCTGTTTCATCTTAAGCTTGGCCTCCTCCTTCTTCGTCTGTGCGGCAGACTTGCTGCCACCCACCGCCAAGTCTGTGGTAGTGTGCCACTCTGCCTGCCATTGATCAAGAACCATGTCAATGCCAACATTTTTTGTCAAATAAGGCAAGTTGTACCATTTCTGCGGAGGGTCCTTTTGCACCCTGATGGATACTCGATGGAAATCTACTTTAAATTCGGTGTAGCCCTATAGGTTAGAGTACACCATAGGTGAAAATCATGGTTTGCAATTGATGGCCATCTGGATGTTCATCTCCATCAAGATCCAAAAGATCTTGTTGTCCCAAATGCATTTCACATCCTTGGTCACCCATAGCGAAGTGTATTTTATTGCCTTAGGGAGGTTTGGCGTGACTGAAGGGAACTGACTGTCCTCTAGCAGCTCCCATGCTACCAACACAATTGACAGCAAAAGCCATGCATAGTGGAATGTCTTGCTGAACTCTTGTGCTTCACGGCAGTTCGCCAGGAACTCTCCATGAAGGTAGTTAGACCAGTTGAACTGGACTCCTTTAGCACACTGTGCTGCTAGCGTGACGACAGGCACTGACACCTCATCGACATGACACTTCCTCATCACTTTCCCTATGAGGATTTGCGTGGCTACCTTCACGGAAGGGTCGCAGATGCTGTATATTACATATTGGCGCGACTTCTTCACCAACTTAAATTTTTCCTTCATAGACTCTGTGAGAGCCTTTTCGCCAACTTTTCACCAAATATCATGGTCGGATTCTCAGTTGTATATGGTAATCACAGTATCTTGTGAATCAACTTATCTGTGATGGGTATTGGCTCCTCCAGCCACAAATACCCATCATGCACCAAGCACATCAGTTGCTTGATGACCAAAACTGTCACCGGGGTGTGGTTGTAGTGCGACACCCAGAGTGGGTTGAGCAACCCTGCCTTTTCTACTCCATTGAGCCACCTACGCAGCTCCAATGCGGTCATTCCAATATTGGTATCAATGATGCAGCAGATCAGCTACTCGGTCGCTAGGTGTGGGAACTTCTCGTGATACGAGAAGTCCGAGTCTTCAAGTTTCAGCAGCAACACTCATGCCAAGTGCGGACCGTTGAAAACAATTTCATCCGGTAGCAGAGGGGTTTGTAGGGGAGTCTTTCTCTCATCGATGTCCTTTGGTACCTTGGTCTTAGGCTTGCACGGAGGGACATACTCTGGGAACTGAATAATAGGGTCTGCACCCTGGGTTTCTACCTCGTCTACTTCGACTCCCACATCCTCATCGTCCATTAGGATGTCTTCAATATCTTCCTCCTCTGGCTCCAAATTTATAGCCTTTCCTTTCTCCTGTGTGGTGGGTTTTGGTGGGTTTCTCCTGGGCAATGTGCGCACCAGTATGGCAAGCTTCTTTCCCTTTTTATCCTTCACAGTCTTTTTGGTTGGGGTCGACTTCGGTCTTAGCATTCTCGGTGATTTAGGCACTTCAGCGAGAACTTCGGCAACATCTGGAGCAGCTACTCCTGCCTCCATCTCCATTTCTGGCACTGATTCCTCTCCTTCAGTATCTCTAACTTCTGTGGGTGCCAACATGATTTTATGCAATAACTCTTGTGTTTCCTTCGGTAATGTCTCAAATATTTTAGTAGCGATCAGAAGTTTGTAGTGCTCATGATTCTTGTGCACCCGAGAGCTCAACAACTCGATTCTCAAAATGCCAAGTGTTATTTGTTGGATATCCACTTGTAATTTATAGGGAATTTTGAATTCAAATCCGACCATTTCCCCCAAATTCGGTTCGTTAATGCCAGATTGGAGGCAGATTTTCAAGGATCTGAGCCATCAATTTTGTCTTAAATGCTGGTTTCCTACTCCATTTGGCCACATTTCAACAGTCAAATCATGAACAATGACTTTAATGGTCACTTCTTAGCTGACCTCCGTGATTTTTCCTTAGGTAACACAACTCCCTTCACGTTGTTGTGAACCCTGTGACACCTCCTTGCTTTGAACAAACCTCCAATCACGTAGCTCCCCAACCTGAGAAGTGTAGTTTATAGTCCCGTGCCTCCTTTCAGCTGCCTGGAGTGCTAAGATTATGTTACCTTTATCTAGTCACATGGCCAGACCACCAGTGTATGGCTTCAATCCATTGCCATTCACCTTTCCTAGGATGGGATATCCATTCAATTTGACCAGTTGTACCGCTCCTCCGTTAGTAATCTCCTTAATGACATAGGGCCCTAACCAGTGCATCCTAAACTTCCTTGGGAATTTATCAAACTTACTATCATATAACAAAGCTAGGTCATTTACCTTAAATGTGCCCAGCTTAATGTGCTGATCATGCCATGCTTTTTCACGTTGCTTTTGGATCTGTTGGTGAAATCCAACTAGAAATCTCTCTTCCTCAAGCTCATCCAACTGTGCAAGCCTTTCCTCCAAGGCTCCATGACTTGTCATACCTATGAGCGCCGCTATGCATAGGCTAGGCACAATGTATTCCATTGGAATTACTACTTCAACCCCATGCAAAAGCCAAAAGGGAGCTTTTCCAGTCAACTTATTTCATGTCATTTGATAAGCCCATAATACTACAGGTATGTGTAGGTCCCAATAACTTCACTGAGCATTACAAACCTTGGTCAGCGCATTCTCTAGCCAACATAACCATTTGTTTGCTTGTGGGGGAGAGACCCAGGTTCAACATTAATTAGCCAAACAAATCCCTACACTACTGGCCCTTTTGGCATCAGCCCGCGGAGCGCGGATCGAAGTCTCTCTCGAAGCAATATGGGGGGATGCTGGAACCAAGTTTCCGCACCCTGAGATGGTCGTGATGTCATTTTATTCCTTCTATTCCTTCCTTCGCGCAAGTTACTTATTTCTAGGGCTCTGCCTACCTAACCCCTTATTCCTCCCTTCGATACCTCCGCGAAAGGGTACAGCTAACCGTCGTGCAGCCCTAACCCTCGATTAAGACACTTTCGCATTGCTAAGGCATCGTATTGCACAGATTGTCAAGTTGTCCTAAGAATCTTACTTGTCTTATTAGATACTCACAATTAGCACCGCGTAAACATATATCCTTAATTGCGTTCAATTTTCTAATGTAATTGCATTCATTCGCGCATCATATAAGCATTATAAAGGAAATTCATACATAAAATGACAAGATGCATTAATAGAACAAATAATTGGGAATTGCATAATATTTCTCTTTATTGATATCTTCCAAGTGATTATAGACTCTATCCACCCTGCACACACATCTGCAGGGGTCTGCGCACTCAGCTGCGGACTTCTACCCTAGGTCTTTGCGCACTCAGCTACAGAGCCTCTACCTATGCTACGACCCAAAGCTTACACTTATTACTTCAAAGCCATGACTCTCTTACATGATTTTTTTTTTCTTTTCAAACTACTTAGAGCGTATCTCTTTTTATATAATCCCATGGTCCGCGGACCATAGGTAGATCTCTTACAGCTGACTTTACTTTAGAAAAATAAGGGCGGACAACCCTTTATGACTTATGACATCTTCGGGCTCCACGACCACAAAATGCGGAGGCTTTACATGTTTATTACAAAATTTGACTCAAACATGGGCTTTTAGCCCCAAAACTATCCTTGGGGGATCCTGATCCCTAGAAGAGCCCCACAAAGAAGATCATAGCATCAATATAGTAATAAGAAGTGGGATGGCCACTTGTGTAGATAAGGAAAAGTAGCCTAAGACTAACGAGTGGGTGTGCAAGGCTACCGATAAAGGAATATACTTTGATCTTAATCGAGCTAAAGAGACCTTCATGGAAGCAAAGAAGAACTTTGTTGAGGCCTCCACCTCAAGAAGCCAGGAGAAAATACTGGAAACTAGTACGACACAAGAGGTAGATCCATCAGTATTAGATAATTTTCTAAAGACCTGTATGAATTTATTGCACGATAAGAAAGTAGTAGAAGGGTTGTAAGAGTTAATCAACAAGTGCACAAATAAAGAAAAGACCCCTGTTGAATAGCGCATTGTGAGAAAAATTGGTAAGCATAAGAAGTGAATGGGGCGCGGGATGACACTGATCGTGAAAGTAGGAGAATATGAAATGGACCAAGTAATCTTGGATCTGGGATCTGATTCAAATGTCCTGCCTAAGAAGCCATGGGAAAGGATGGGGAGACATGTGCTACAGTGGTCTCCTATTTAGCTACACATGGAAAATCAACAGAAGATTATTCTGATGGGGCGCTTATATGGTGTAACAGTAGACATTGAGGGTGCTAGTGTACTGGCTGACTTTGAGGTCATTGAAATAGTGGATGATAGTAACCCATACCCCACGCTACTAGGGATTGACTAGGCTTTTGATATGGACGTGGTAATCAACTTGAGGAAGTGGAAAATGATGTTTGAAAGGAAGTCACTTAGGGTGGTAGTACCACTAGACCTTGCTAAGGGAGCATGCTATACTGAACCTGTTCACGACTTTGTGGAGGATGATGATGACCTGGATTAGATATACAAGATCACAGTGCAAAATGAATATTGGATCAATCCTATGGTTGATGGAAAAATTATGTGGGACACGGATAGCTCTTGCACCTCAGACTCGGATGAAGAGCTTGAACACTCGCAGAATCGATTACATGAAGTATCTACGCTGCATTGCAATATGATGACCAAATCACTGTGGTGTGTCTCAACTAAAGTAAGGAAGCTTCCACATTATGATGGTTTTACTGATGTTGATTTGTTTCTGGATGAATTTGAAATGGAAGTACCTAAATAACATTGCTTCCGAGAACTGGATTTGGAAATGCATGCTACCCCTGCCCATTGGTGGGGTACGCATAAGGAGAGCTTTGCTAGATGGAAGGAATACAAAAGAACAATGAGATTAAGGTTTGGGTATCCTAATACCCAGATGATAGAAAAATGTACAGTGGGAAGGATGATCTACATGATCATCTAGCACGATGGACTAAGGCCTAGGGAATGGAGCCACAACCAGAATGGGTGCACATTTTCTATCATACCTTAGATACAATCCCAATGAAGTGGTATTTGGAAACATAGCTTCACCATGGGATAGTTGAATGGGATATCTTAAGAGAGAGTTTCTTATTCACTTTCATCTTTGAGGATGGGTTTGAATGCATTGATAAAGCACTCCAGGAGATAAAATCATCTATATTTAGAACGCCTAAGGAACCGATCAAATGGGCTTGGCCAAATTGGAGTACACAGTTGCGCCATGTGTTGGAATGTTACAATGTGATTGTTGAAGAGGAAGAAGAAGACCCGTGGAATATTAACATTCCAGAAATAGAAGGACAACACGAAGTTGAAGGACCAAAAGTAGAAAAACCAGATGTATCATTGTTGTTGAAAACTAAATAAGTAAATATCGGATCTGAAGCAGATCCTAATTTCACGAAAATAGGAGATTATTGGGATGAAAATATAGTTAATAAGGTGGCCAAATTGTTGCACGAATACTAGGACCTATTTCCAACAAAGTTTGCATATATGAAGGGGATCATTGGAGATTTGGGTGTTATGAAGATTATGTTGAAACCAGAGGCAAAGCTCGTTAAGAAGAGACCTTATTGGCTAAATCCAAAGTATAAAGAAAAGGTGCACCAAGACCTTGATAAGATGGTGGATGCCGATATTATTGAACTAGTAGAAGAATCTGATTAGGTAAGCCCAATGGTTGTCCAAGAGAAGAAATAGAAAGGTGAAATCAGGATATGCGTGGATCTAAGAAAGATGAATGATGCATGTGTGCACAATCCATTTCCAACACCATTTATAGATGAAGTATTAGAGAATGTTGGTGGGTATGAGGCTTATTCATTTACTGATGGGTTCTCAGGATACCATCAAATAAATATTGTGCCAGGAGATCGAAGCAAGATAACCTTCGTGATGGAGTAGGGTTTCTTTTAGTATATAGTAATGACATTCGGATTGAAGAACACGCATGCAATCTTTTCTCAAGTAGTAATCGTGCCATTTAAGGAATTTATTCATAAATGTTTGGAGGTTTATCTTGATGATTGGAATATGTTTGGGTTGGCGAATTTCCATGTTCTGAGTCTGAATCTTATGTTGGATACATGTCTAAGGTATCAGATCACGCTGAATTTTAAGAAGTGCATATTTTGTGTGCCATTTGGAATTTTTATTGGCCATGTCATATGTAAGAAGGGATTGATGATAGACCCTGTGAACATCACTATGATTGTGAATTTGGAAGCTCCTAGGAATCTAAAACAGTTGTGTGTGACATTGCGGCACACTGGGTATTATAGGAAGTTTATCAAGGCGTATGCTTAGATAACTGCACCGATGGAAAAATTATTGAAGAAAGATGTGATTTTTTGTTGGGATGAAGAATGACAGCGTAGTCTGGATGTCTTGAAGGAAAATATGGTGAGTACAACTATTTTGGTGTTTCTAGGCTGGAAGAAAGATTTCCATTTGCATGTATATGCCTCTTGCATTGTGCTCGGTGTCATATTGACTAAGGTAGAAGGGGAAATTGATCATCCAATAGCCATTGTGAGCAGAAATTTATCAAAGGCTGAGAAGAATTATTCCACTACAGAGCACAAAGGGTTGTGATGGTCTACCCACTGCAAAAGTTTCAGCATTATTTGTTCGATGCACATTTTAAAATGTATACAGATCACTCTATGCTAAAGTACCTAGTTAATAAGCCTGTGTTGGGGGGGGAGAGAATCTCCCAATGGTTATTGTTGTTTCAAGAGTATGAATTTGAACTGATTGTGAATCCTGAAAGGCTGAATGCAAGACTGAACCACCTGTCAAGGATTGAAATAGGTGAAGAACCAAATAGTTTAGAGGAAGGACTGCTAGATGCACAACTCTTTGTGGTGTGCATCGCGGATGACCATTTTGCTGATATCATTTAGTTTTTAACCATGGGTGCAGCTCCAGAAGGGTATTCCACTCAGCAAAAAGAAAGACTTAGTGATCCGCTCTGTATATTTTTCAGTGATTTCAGGTCACTTGTATAAGATGGGAATAGATGAAATGTTGCGGAGGTATGTTCCATAGTTTGAGCGTGCTAGTATCCTCATCAAAGCACATGGAGGAGCGGTGGGAGGACACTATGTAGGGAAAGCAAATGCACAGAAGATTTTGAGTACAGGATTATGGTGGCCGGCATTACACAAGGATTCTAAGGTGTACTACAAGGCATGTGATGCTTGCCAAATGATGGGAAAGCCTTCGCAAAGAGATGAGCTGCCTTTAAGTCCTCAAATTTCATTGTAGGTATTTGATAAGTGGGCTATTGATTTCATAGGCCCAATATAACCACCAGCAAAGAATACGGGCACACGGTATATTATTACTGCAACAGATTATTTAACCAGATGGGAAAACGCATAACCAGTGAAGGATTGTATAGCTGCCACCACTGCAAAGTTTTTGTTTGAATATGTCTATCACGGTTTGGATTCCATAAGGTGTTAATGAATGATAGAGGTACACATTTCTTGAATGAAACGATCAGCGCAATGCTTGAAGAATTTCAGGTGTATCATGAAAAGAGTACACCCTATCAACCACAAGCGAATGGAATGGTGGACGCATTTAAAAAAATCTTGGAGAATGCATTGAAAAAGGTCTGCAATGCATAGAGGAATGATTGGGACATGTGCGTACTAGCAGTTCTATGGGAATATAGGACAACCTGCAAGAAGTTGAGAGGCCAAACATTTTTTAGGTTGGTATATGTGATTGAAGCAGTGATGCATATGGAGTACATTGCACCAAGTCTACGTATTTCCGCTTTGACAGAGATGGTCGATAGTGAGACCTTGGAGGAACGACTCACGCAGCTGATGGAATTGGAAGAGGACCACTTTCTTGCAGGATTTCACCAACAAGTGCAAAAGGAACGTGAGAAAGCATGGCATGATAGGCATATTAAGTTGCCCACTTTCAAGGTGGATGATTTAGTGTTGCTATATGAGAGCAAGTTCACAAAGTTTCTAGGGAAATTTCAAATGCACTGGTTAGGGCCATATGTTATTAAGGAGATCACAAATGGTGGTGCAATTTAGCTCGTGAAGCTGGATGGTGAACTATTCCCTAGAAGAGTGAATGGTAGCATGTTGAAATTGTATACAGGGGATCCTGCCCCTACGCAATGACTACATGGTAGTAGAACAATCTTAATGCTCCAAGCACTTGCAAGGGAGCGTGGGACTATAAATGACGTTGCCTAGGGGGGGGGGGGGGAATTATAGTAAGGTGGTTGCGCGATGGAGCCAAGTGGTGCAACAGAAGAAGCTACGATACATGAGTTGCACCACAGGGGGAGGTACCGCGTAGACGATTCCAAAAATAGTCATTGGAGTCACTATGCATGATTGGATGGAAAAAATCCTATTAGGAGTAGCAGGTAGGAGACATTTATGGTGAAAATATTTGGAGATTTTCTGACAAAGATGCATTTATGATCATAAAACGTAGGGAACAGTCGGATTTGAATTCAAAATTGCCTATAAATTGGGCATGTTGGTATGTCAAAGAACACTTTGCATTCTGAAGATTGTGTATGAGCCCTCTTGTTCCTGCTATAAGAGTCAACAGTTTTGGGAGGATTTAGCTTCAAGCCCGATATTTGCAACCTTTCCTGAGTGGAACCAGAGGATCATCCTTGAAAAGATGTTTGCGCTAGTCAATTCTGAAGTCGCTGTTTCTCAAGCGGAAGGCCCTGAAATCATCTCCATGGAAGCTATGACCTCGGTGCCTATGGTGCTGAGGTCACCTAGGCTGAAGAAATTGGCTACTAAGGAGAAGAAGAAGAAACCTGTGCTGATGAGGCACTCACCAAGGAAGAACCCGAAGATTCGACAGAAAGAAAAGAAGGACAAGGTGAAGAAGTCGAGAAACTAGTGGACTTGGAGGCAGAGGAACTCTGCGATGGAGTTGAGGAGTTAGACGCTGAGGAGGGTGAGCCTATCAAATGGCTCCCGATGTATATCCTCCATGAAAAGGGAAGGCCAAGGTGCCCGAGGACTCATATTTAGGAAAGTTATCTCTTTCTACACCACTGTTTCCCAAGGAGGTAGTTTTTGAAGGCGCGGTATTAGCACACATCCCAGTGTTGAAGATGGTGGATTGGGATCTTGCTGAAATTAAAAAAATTCCCTCATATAGCTACCAATAAGCATATTATGAATATTTAGTACGAAGAAACTGGGGTCACAAGGCTGGAACCCATGAAATGGGTAAAAGGCATTCAGCAAGCCAGATTGATGCATATGCTTTGCATACCACACTTCCACCAGTCGATCATCAACACTGTTTGTGTGCACAAGCTGCTTGCGTTGGTGCATTATGGATGTTTATGGCTCAGTGAACCCATTGCTATAACTGATGTGCTCATTCATAGAATTACGAAGCTGCCCTATAAACGGGCGGATTGTGCCAAGGATTTTGGAGGAAAAAGAAGAGAAAAGGAGTTGGTAGATAAGATGAAGATGGAGTTTGGGATGATAAAAGAGTCACACAGATATTCTATCTGCTCAATTGAAGACTAGGCAGTGTAGTTTTTTGGCCAAATTCTAGCTGTAAAGATAATGAAGAAGTGTTGCGCAAATGAAGTTCTGGCGCCAATAGTTTCGTTGGCTGCACAGTGCGAAAAGGGGGTGTAGTACTTATGTAAATAATTCCTAGCGAATTGTCGCGAAGAACAGGAGGAGGGCAAGGCATTTCACTATGCCTAGATCATGTTACTCATTGCATTAGTAGCATGGTGACTGCCAGAGGATAGTCAGCTTCCCCCGTAGGAAGAAGAATTATTGGAGGTAGTGAAGTTCGCTTCATTGTGGTCGACAAAGGATCTAGAGCAAATCATGGAGTCAAAGCTTTTTTGGATATTCATTAAGATGTACTCATGCATAGTGATAAGTTAGTGGCCAAGGTTGTCTCCAACCTTGTTTAAGAAACTGCGGGCCTTCACGGAGTTTAAGGATGACTTCCAAAATGTATCGATCTGGGTGAGGCAAGACCCTAGGCATATCTGGCACAGGTTGCCATACCTGGTCATAGAGACAAACATGCAGTAAATTGTGGGGAGTTTGCCAGCAGAATGGCGACAACCCACGGATATTGGCACATGTACTAGTCAGGGTGGAGAGAGCTCTGTTGCACAGATGGTAGTTGCATAGAAACGAAAAGAAGTAGCACAGGCAGCAGCTCAAGCATTGGTTGAGCAGAGAAATAAAGAAGTTGTTGTTAAGGCAGCTACAGAAAAAGAGCGCGCTGAGCAAGAGTGTGCTAAGATAGAGTGCACCAACACAATGGAATTTGAAGCATCAACTTCCCAGCATACTGAGGAACAGGAATTGGCCAAGCAAGGTGGAGATAGAGGGGACGAGTAGAGGACTCCCTTCACATTAAAGAAGTGGAGTAATCAGACAATTTTCGGGCCAAGGAAGAAGCACAAATCAGGTAAGAAAGTGCGCATTGACCCAATGGTCCTCATAGAAGGGGACCTCGATGAAATTGGGGACAAAGTCAAAGACACCACAATAGAGTTGTGGCAACAATTTGAGCAGCAATACATGCAGATGCTAGGGAGTGTCCAGAAGGATCTGCACAAGCTGTAGATCCAAATAGGTAGGATTCAAGCAAGTGTAGGTCAAGTGAGTGGGGTGCAAGTGAGCCTGGCGCAAGGGAGAAAGAGAGTATTGGAGATGGAAAGGACTCTGGACCTTAGAGTCATCTCCTTACCAGAAGGATTATTCTGCGTGCAAATAGAGGAAGACTGTGCTCTACTGGGAACGATCAAAGACATAGAGGTAAACTTAGCCACGCTGCCACTTCAGACCCTCCATGTGTTGCATCAGGGGGTCTCGGATGAGCTTAGAATCAGAGAGAAGCATGCACTTGCAGTAATCAACGAAGTTAAGGTAAACAATGAAAAAATATTCACTGAGAAAGCTCAAGCCCTGAAAGAAAAGGAAGATCTAGAAGCATGGAGTCATAGCCTGGAAGAAATAATTACACAGGTGTGTAATTCTATCCCAGAATTACATATTTTGGAAGACGCCACAACTACAACGAAGATCAGGAAATTGGCTACTATGGTCCATGAATCAAAAGATGAGATAGGAAGAGTCACATTTGACTTCCAGATGAAGATATCAGAATTATAGCTGAAGCTACAACCGACTACTCTGCTAGAGGTCAGGGAGCAGCACGACACAACTATAAAGGAGCACATGACTACTCTGGAGAATGCAGTCAAAGGCTACAACTTCCTTTTTAACAACACCATGGAGTTATGGGACACTTTGTAGGAGGACCCAAACTTGTAGAGACTAAGTACGAAAATCAGAGAGGCCCAGCAAAGATATGATGAGATCTAGGCAACTTCGTGCACATTAGCACTAGTCCAACACTTCGCGCGCCTGCAGGAAGGGAAGTTGATACAGGCACAAGTACATGAGTTGCAACAAAAATAATTAGTGTTAAAGGCTCGAATTCAACCTTGGATAGAGGAGGCCAACCAGATTTCTTAGACCATTCAGGAAAAACTAAAAGTGCTGCAACAGACTCATAGAACCATGCAGCTTGCGGTAGAGGGACCAACGACAGAAAAGTTGGTCGAAGAGGTGAAGAAGGTTGTAGTACAAGGCATCACAGAGCTAGAAGAATTGAAGCAAGATTTTAGTGAGCTCCACCACAAAGTAAAGAAGCCAACTAAGTGACTCGAGGGTGAGTCACCATATTTGTGTTGGGGGCCTATTGGGATAGGGTCCCTAGGGTCAATTATGGGTTAGTTTAATCAATTTTTGAGTATAATTTTGTAAAGAATGTAAAATCAAAGTGTCAAGCTAAGTAAGAGTCAAAGGGGCTTTAGCCCCTTGTATGGGTAAGTGATAGGATGGTTTTGAGACTCACCCATAGGTCATGAGCCATGGTATTGTAATAGAAAGGCTATACATATTTGAGTCATAGCAAGTATATGAGAATAACTTTTGGTGAAGAACAAGTGTAAGGGAAAATTTCTAAGGCAGGTAAACTCTATTTTCCTGTACTTAGGTAGGAGGGGAAGGTTCCTGTAGCTGAGTGCACAAAGACCTTGGAAAGTCCATAGCTGAGTGCACAGGCCCCCGCAGTTGGGTGCATAGGGTGGAAGAGTCTGTAATTTGAATGATGAATCTAATAAAGACTCATTTTGGACTGAATCTATTGTATCTGTGCCTTGTTATTATTTCTGTTAAGTTTATGCATCGTTGCGTAATGATATGTTTTATATGAAATAAAGTGTATTCTCTACATGAATCTATTAGATATTTAATACTCATGCATGAAAAGTATAATAAATTGTTCTGCGAAGATATTAGATAGATCTGGTAATATAACTATTCTGAACGGGTAGATCTGTGCAAAGGAAGATCTAGGGTTGTTATTTACTAAGAAAAAGTTGTGAGTTTACTCCTTTTAGGTCTAAAAATCTTGATCGTAGACCTTCACGAAGGTCTAGGAGCCATTTGGATAGAGTTGCAGTAGTGGACCATAGGAAGGTATAGATCTGCGTGAAGGTGGATCTGAGCTACTAGGGCTTAAGAATACACATCACACAGTCTTTGGATGCAGAAACCTGGTTCTAGCATCCCCCAATACTGCTTCAAGTGAGATTATAGTCTGTGCTATGCAACTTGTTTCTGAAAGGGCCAACAGTTAGGGTTTTGTTGGTTGACGTGAATAACTCTAAACTTGGTTCAGGCCCCCTTAAGACAACAATCAACCATGGCCTCTTTCCAGAGTTTTCCATCCTCTAAATCTATTGCTTCCCTCACATTTGTGGGATCACCATTAGTAATAGATAAAGCAAAAATTTAATAGAAAGTAGATGGACTATACCTTTCTGTCTGTTTTCTTTCTCGAAATGATCTTCTCATAGCCGGATTTTACAGTTCTTCATCTTCTGATTCCTCTTCTGTTGTAGAGTCTAATTCTTTATCCTTTAGCTCAAACTCTATATTCTTAGGTTGCTTCGGTAGGACTTCATTTTTAATAACATCTTTCACCTCTCTAAACACCAAATCTCGACTATACATAACCTTCCTTGTTCCTGGGTTCCAAAGCTTATAACCTTTTAAACCATCCTTATACCCAATAAAGATGCACTTTTCAAATTTACTATCCAACTTTGTTCTTTTCTCCTTTGGAACATGTACATATGCATCACATCCAAACAACATCAGATGTGAGAGAGAAGGTTTCTTACCAGTCAATGCCTCTTGTGTAATCTTATCCTCCAACGATGATGAAGGTGATCTATTGACCAGGTAACATGCATTCTTGACCGCCTCTACCCAGAATTCTTGTCCTAACCCGACACCACTGAGCATGCTTCTTACCCTTTCCATCAATGTATTGTTCATTCTTTCTACAACGCCATTTTTCTTAGGTGTGTATGGAGTAGTCTTCTGCCATGCTATACCACACTTCTTATAGAACCCTTGAAATTCCTTCTTGTGAAACTCTCCACCATTATTTGTCCTCAGCACCTCTATCTTCTTCTCTGTTTGGCTTTACTCCAGAACCTTAAATTCTTTAAACCTATCAAAGACTTAAGATTTCTTCCTGAGGAAATATATCCATGTATCCCTTGAGAAGTCATATATAAATGATACATAGTACATAGACTTTCCTAGTTATGGAACCAACATAGCTCCAAACACATCATTGTTCACAAGCTCTAATATTTGTTTCACCCTCTTACCACCAGAGGGGTAACTCACCCAATTATGTTTTCCATATACACAATTTTCACAGAAATCAAAATCGAGGTAGCTATTAGACATACCTTCTACCATACCATTACCATGAAGTATACGAAGGCCCTCTAATATTTCCAAGCCTTCGATGCCATAACATGGTATTTTCTCTAGACATGATTAGATTTTCTGCTCCAATTTCAAGAACCCCAGAACTGTTGCACCCATCAATAACAGTGCTACCTTGAAGCTTGTATAGAGTTCCAATCTGAACTCCCTGCATCAATGCCTGTGCTCCCCAAACCATCTTGCAGGTATCTTTCTCGAACACTGTCTTTACACCTGCATCATGCAGCGTGCTTACAAAAATTAGATTTGTGGCCAATGTAGGAATATGTAGAACACCCGAAAGTGTTCTAATCCTTCGACCTTGCAACTTCATCTTGACATTTTCGCGACCAACAATTCTATCCTTCCTATCATCCCCTAAGAATACATCGCCACCATCATATTTCTCATACTCGTAGAACCACTCTCTATGGGGAGTGATGTGAAAGGATGCACCTAAGTCAATCAACCATGCCTCATGATCTACATGTGTACTTGAAGAAGAATCCAAGTACACATCCCCACCTTCATCTGAGGTGGTTTTCACCTTTGCAGAAGAACCATCATTAGATCCCTTTCCTCTCTTAGGAGATTTAGATTTACAGTCCCTTTTTTAGTGCCCTTCCTTTCCACATTTCCATCACACCTTTACAGGTTTTCCTGGAGATTTATATCTCCCTCTAGATTTAGATCTCCCACTCGAAGACTTATTTTTGTTTATGTTATGGGATGGTCCTCGTACACACAAGGAATCACCATTCTGGCCCTCCATATTTTTCTATTTCATCTCCTCCGACAACAAGGATGATACTATTTCATCAAACTGCAAGGCAGTTGCATTGCTACTTATTGTAACAAATAGACTATCCCAGAAATCTGGTAGAGAACAAAACAAACTGATGCACTTGTCTTCATTTGAAATTTTAATATCAGTAGATAATAATTGTCTTACCACAGTATTAAATGCATGCAAATGCTCTGCCACTGAGTCTCCATATTTCATCCTCAGGTTATACATATTTTTCCGTAGGAGCAATTTATTCACTAGAGACTTATATCGATACAAAGTCCCTAACTTTTCCCACAAATCCTTTGACGAAGCTTCCCCTGATACATTTAGCAATACTGAAAATGAGAAACACAATAATATTATGCTCTTTATCTTCCAATCCAACTTCACCCAGTCTTCAGCTGATATTGTTGTTGGTTTAGTACTTTGATCTACCGCGATCCACTGATCTTTATCCACCAGCAAATCCTCCATCTTGAGTTTCCACAAATCAAAAATCTGACCATTAAATTTCTCGATCTCTATCTTTCCACTACTTGCCATCTTCTTTCACCTCAAGAATCGATCCCATAGATCTCCCACTAAACAGGGTCTACCATAGGCATGAACAAAACCCCTCAGCAGCAAACGCGTCCCCTTGAAACCAAAACAACTCTGACACCAAATGTATGTTTTAACCCCATACAAAAAGTACCTGCATATGAATTCTAAAAATAGAAAATAAGCAATGGTGAGAGCATAAAAAATAGAACATATATACATAGATATTTTCACCTGGATCCTAAACCCGGGACTACTAGATTGATTTATCATTATTTTCCTTTCAATGTTACATATACATATATATACATGCTGAAGTATTCATAAACCCCAATCCAATAACCCAGGGTTAGAACATAACCGTAGTTCCTTGACTAGATCTACAAAATACCATGGATAGAAAATCATCATGCCCAAAACCATGTGTGAAATTCATGTGCAAAACCATAGGTAAGTCTGCCCACCTAATATAGGGTCCAAAAAAAATTTCCGTGGGCAAAGTCCTAGACCCCGTGCAAGGGAGCTACCACCCCACTGCATACCATCCAATGCAAAGTACAAAGAGGGTTTCCACCCACCTTGTGGTCCCCCTGCGCATGGTGTATTCGTGGAAATAATATAACACAACCCAACAACGTTCATCAAATTCCACTACCAAAGAATCTATTCATCTTCGTCTCTTCCAATGCACCCTAACTGGAGTTGCTGCTAAATGAAATGTGGAAAAGTTGCATGTCTCCCAGTATGCAACTCTCACCAAATATTTTATTTCATATTTATATTTACCTCTCCAACATGACACCGGTACTGATATTTTGACCTATTTTCGTCAAACTTCTACCACTCGCCTCTCTAAGCATGTCCAAGCATGGCATAGAAGGAGGAGAATGTGTAGAGCCCCTAAGTTTGAAGATTTTGTATGCATGGATTGGTTTCTAAGAACTCATTTGGCCCCCATCGGTAAATATGTCACTTCTCACTTCCCTTATACTAAGGAGGAAGCCCTCTCGATAGTCGTAAAATATGACCTGGTATATGCCCAGTCAGGTTATGTTTATACTGTCCTCCCTGATCTACCTTGACATGGTGTTGCTAATGTGCTAGGGGCATCACATGCCACTAACGATATCATTGGATCTATTTCCCACCCTTAACCACCTCCATATCCTCAACCTCACATGTGTTATGGTCTACCCCAGGGGGACTAGTTCTTCTTACACCTATCTCCCTCCTAATCCTTCGCATGTCAACTCTTACAAAGGTACAAGCACATCATATGTATATCCCCATCTGAATAAACTAATTTTAGGGCTAGCTCTTTCTCAATTTGGTTACCAAAATGTTGCCATGTCTCCTTACTATCCTTATGACTGCCTAATGCTCCATCCCCACCAGCACTAGTGCCTCAACCTCCCATGCCCCTGTCTCCTCTACCACAATAACAACCACCTCCATAGAATAAAATGTATCCTAAGAAGATTACTACCAATCCCCACAACCCCAAGAGAAGCAATGAGGGGAAGGATAACCAGAATCAACAATCTCAAGGTAACCAAGGCAATCAAGGTCAACAACCTAATTCCCCTCAAAGTGACAAGATTAATCCCGAAACCAAGCATCACGACGAACAACCCAAGTAGAACAAGGCTCTTAGAACTAATAAAACTTGTGCATATTGTGGATTTTTTGGCCATTATACTCATCAATGTCCCATTTTACCTCAGATATGTCAAGTATGGGAAGCTCCAGCAATTGCTTCTAGAGGACCTCAAACCACTACTCCACCTCCTCCCCCTCTTGCTTTATCAGAACTGACAATGTTTACCAACCCTTTTCCACATCAAGCATATGTGGTAGACCAACCCTCAAAGAGTATTGCATCCATTGAATCTTCATATTCTCGCTACAACAATTGCCATATTCTCATGATGAATTCCAAAGAAGTCAACACGGAATAAGTTAACCTCTATACTTGGTTGCATCAATATGAAAAGTCTCCTATGAAGTTAGTGACTGATTCACAACAAAATGTTTCCACTAAGCCTCTGTCATCACTAAATGGTCCCTTACAGATTCATCAGCTTGAGGTAGAGGTCCCCCCCAAGATCTCAAAAGTTCCATTATGTCAAAATGCTGCTTCTTCTAAAGCCACCCATACCTATATCATAGTATATGACTTGGCGTAGTCTCATGTTCCCATGTCAACACTGGAAGTCTCCAAATGTGACCATCCTAAAGGAAAGCTCTACTATCCTATTTGGGTGCTATGGATCCCTATGAAAATCATATGATTGTCTTTGATGTTGATAAATTAGAACATCCCCCCCTTCCTTCATTTGTTTCCTTTCAAATTCTAGTCTCCATAAACAATGCCATTGTCCAGTGATGTATGATAGACGAAGGATCCTCCACCTATGTGATGGTTGCTAGTGTTTGGAAGAAACTTGGTTCCCCTAACTTATCCCAATCCATTATCACTCTTCATGCTTGCAATGATCATCCCTCGCATTCCCTCAGCTTATATCGCAACTGCCCCATCACTATTGTTGGAAAGATAGTATTGATTGTCATTGAAGTCTTTGATGCCCCTTTAGATTATAATATCTTGTTGGGTCATAGTTACACATATGCCATATCAGTTATAGCATCCTATGTATTTTGCAAGATGTTATTTCCTCATAATGGAAGTATTTTCACTATCAATTAGCTGAATTACTATGACCCTCAGTCTCAAACCTCTCCACAATCCATTATTTCATCAATGCCTGGCAATAATACCACCCCTTCCTAAACCAATGTTTCCCCTCGAGTCTATAAATATTCCATGTTACTTTGGGCTTATTATGGCCCACAACCTACTCCTTCTGAGCCCAAATATTCTAGTTTTTGTATTCTTCAAGGGTCATGGGTGACAGGCAAGCAATCTGGTACACCTTCTGAGCAGCCAACTCCTCCACAACTGCCTGCTCAAGACTTAAGCCATACTATAGGTACAATTCCTCTAGGCTAGTTCCCCTCAACTGTTATCTCTCTAGGTCCTTTCCAACAAAGATTCATTCCTCTAGGACTTAACCACTCAGGAGAAGTTCCCATGGGTCAATACCCCTCTGGTCAGACACCTTTCTTTGTCACGCTGCCACAAATATTTTCCACCCCTATTAAAGATACATTGAGTCTACCTAACATCACTTTGGGGATCTCAGTATGGTACATTGATCCTCCCACAAACACCCCCCCTAACCAAATCAAACCTTACACAACTTTGACTTTGGTTCAACCTGTTGTTCCATACCCTTCCTTTGATTAAGTTCTACAACAACCTCAATATGAAGCCACTCCTATCGCAAAAGAATCTGGTGAGAGGGGGAAATCTAAGAAAAAAGGAAATAAAGACAAGTCACCCCAAAAAATTGCCACTATTGGCTTAAGTTGGGCTGACCCAAGTTCAGATTTTACTGTGCACCAACAAAACCCTCAATAACTAGCCCTTTCGGCAATGACCTGCAAGCAAGTCAATGTCTCACCCGAGGTGACTATGGGAGGTTTCATAACCAAGTTTCTACAGCCTTGAGGGATACTACGATGTGGCAATTTTTTATTTTTTACGCTTTAACGCTTACAAATTACTTCCTATTCATGAACTAATTTTCACTTATATATTACTTTGTAGAATTACATTCATCATTTAAACATGTCATAAACATACATAAACTTCACAGTACTGAAATAAAGTGCAGATAATAAAAAAACAGTTGAAGACAGAGATTTTACCATGGTTCATACTAATGTGGGACTACGTCGACAAGAAATGTTGCTTATAATATAGAATTTGGTACAAAAAATAGTTCTTTCCCTACACATAGCTACAGATTGTCTGTGCACTAAGCTGTAGATGATCTGTCCACTAAGTTGCAAACCTAGGCCTACACGCACTCAGCTGCAAGCCTCACTCTTTCTCCGAAGTATAAATCACAAAGATACAATCATAAACCATAGATATGGGGCAATAGCTCTGTTCCTTCTTTATTATTCATCCCTATATATACTATTACATGGATGGATTGCATCGCTACATTACCATGGGCCCGATACCATGGTTTCCAAAATACAAGGGACTATGGTCCAAAACCTTCCAATTTTTACAATATTATATGGTTTTACAAAATGTGACATGCTTCGCCGCGAAGCCCCTATACTGCATGGTGAATTTGTTGAGCGGTCTTTGTTGTGCTTTGCTACTCTTTTATGTGGTCCATTTCGCACTCTACAACATCCTTTGTACTGTGTGCTCCACAAAATTTAGAACCCTTGCGCCCAACACCCACTCCTCCTAAACCTCCAAATCCTTCTCCTCCATGTGATTTGTGTCATGTTGTCGGGCATGCCACCAATAATTGTCCTGAACTCTCCCAAATTAATAATTTGGTCTCTCATACTTTTCTAGCCACAACATTATTGAGGTCCATGTCACCTTACCTAAGTCTACCAAGAAAAACAAAACCTTATGAAAAAATCACCCTCTTGCCTTGTGTGATAAGTATGGAAATTACTCCAATCACTGTCCTTGTCTCAGAAATTTTCCTTATAGACTTCAAGTGCTTTGTGAGTTAGATGTCGCTCGTAGTGACTCCACTTCCACTCTACCAATGGGTCTTGGCCCCAATGCTTCACTAGGAAAAGAGGTTTCTCAACCTACCATTGTGATGGATAGTCCAACCCCTATTCTCTACTAGTTTTCATTCATGGGATTGACATTTTTGGACTATTTAGGAGTTTCCTATTATGCTTCTTTCGAACCTTCTTGGGAAGACACTTCAGTCTCAACATCGGTAGACGTCACATATACTAGTCATTTGTCCAATATTTCTAACGATACGCTTGTGAACCATATCTGTAGTTGAATGTTAGTTATGTTGTGCTAATTTCAATTACAGATTTATAAACACATGCTTGTCTATTACTTCATGTGCAGGGCTCTCTTATGTTGTTTGTGATTGGAAACATGTAAATTTTATGTCAAGTTTTATGTGAAATCATGAGCAAAATAACATGAAAGTAAAGTAATGAATAGAAGTAAGAAAATGAACAACAAACCATCAAGAAAAGCACTCAACACAATGTATTGATAAAGGAGTTCACCCCTCATGGGCTACATCTCCTTGGTCTAGTCTCCATGGCTTGGGCCTCTGTATTTTCTTAAAATGGAAAAAAGTACAGTTTACAATGCTCTAAAGCTCCTAAAATATACTTCAATGGACTCAGATCATCCCAAAACCCCTAAGATGACTCTCCAAACTTTGCAAATGGACCACAGTTGTTATGGGCTTGACCTCCTCCCTAGTGGCCCTAGGCATCCTAAAACTTAAATGTGGAAAAATAACATACATAAGTACCTCATTACCTCTGAAACCTATTCCATTATGTTCAGAAGGTCTAAATAATCTGAGAACACCTTTTTCTAATCCTCATTTGGTCGAAAATTACCCAAGTTATCAGAGAAACAGTTTTTCCCTAGAAACCTCCTCCAAATCTGGAAAACTTCAATTAATCCCACTAAAATTGGGGGCGGTTCTAGATTTGGTGGAATCCACCAAAATCTCGGCCAAGTTAACTACGGGTTTAATTAATGGTTAACCTGGGTTAATTAGCACTAATCGTGCTTAACACAAAATCCACACAATTTGTAAAGAACGTTTAATTAGCACTTAAGCACAGTTAATTAGCACTAATTATCAACTAATCCATGTGGTTTAAGATTTAATTCTGGTGGTTAACAGTGGTGGTCACATGTGCATTAACTGTTAGAGTTAACCGCTAGTGGTTAAACCCTAACCTTCGGCACTTAACCTTTGACAATGAGTGCATTCCATTACATAACAAGACTTAATGTGTAGTGGAGGGGAGGTCGCGGGGTCGAACCCCAGTGCCTCCAACAAATTTTTCTCCTTTGTGCACCGAGCCTGCCAAGGCTGTTGGGAGGTGCCATGTGGTGGCCTCTGGGCTTGTCACGTGGCATTCTCTCATTGGCCCAAAATAAACCAATGAAATTGCATCAAATCACCAATCTGAAAACCAATCACCTAGTGACACTTGGCCAGCCCTCATTTGGCATTGAATCCATTGACTTGCCCAAGTCACCTACTCAGTCACCTGCCACATCATTAGTACGGACTACTGAATGGGTAGTACCTGCAAATTGTTTTACTATTTGGTGAAACGGTCAGTGGGCTCTAACTTCCTCATACAAACTCTTTTTTGAATGAAACGAGTTGAGTTGGGATCGTATCAATGAGATGGACACAATCGTTTAGCTTTCGTACGATTCCGAGCACTTTGATTTTTGAGCTATTTGAATCACTAGTCCTCAAGAGACTCTCTCTCTCTCTCAACATTTTGGTAGCATAACAACTATATCTAATACTAAGTTTTGAAAATCATTTGACAACCATTTGACCTCTATCACAATGCCCAAGCCTCCAATATATATATGATGAGAGGCTTGCCCTTGCCAATCGTCTCATGAGTTCCATTGCGGAAAAATATAGGATGTTTCCTCGCCTTATTCCTCTTTCCCTTTCCATGAGACTCCATTAGGAATAACAATGTCCTTAATTAGGTCGGAGGTAGATGTTTCCTTCTTTTCAAGCTGACATTTGAGTGAAAATTGGAGTGTTAGTCAGTCAACCCACTCTTTGACCTCCAGAATCTTACAAATATTGGGTAACGCAATCCTTTAGGAAAAATAGTGAGTGAACCTAGGGACTAATGCCCTTAGCTAGTTCATGGGGAGCATTCTAACTCCTCTTGCATGTTTCTAGGGTGCATTACCTTGGAAAATAGGCCTGTGAATTAGGTCATGTCTTTAACAAAATTGTCTTTCTCCTCTGAGTTGATGAAGAGGTCATTTTCATCTATAACATATGCCCACTAAAGTGTGATGTCAGAGATGAAGATGATGGATGAAATACTTTATAATTTTTGTTTGGGAAAAGAGAGAGAGGGTCAGAGCTTCAAGACTGTGAGAAACCTAAAACAAACCACATATGCTAAAAATATAAAATCATGTCTTGAGTCGGGCACTCCCATGCTCAATAGCTATGTCAGAGTGATTTCTCAAAATAGGTATCACGATCATGTCCATCGATAAGCACAATGTGGAACTATGCCGTAATATGATCATCCCTGTCTTTGAAAACACTATGCATAGCTTGGGAGAGGAAACAAGGCTGAGTGATGCAAGTCTCTATCCAAGGCCTTGGTCAGTGCTTTATCTGAACAACATATTTTTGCACATGTCAATAAAGGAGTTGACGTTGAACATGTGAGAAATCATCTGATTACTAGTTAATAATAAAAATTGTTAATAGATGCGAGGATGGCCATCGATAATGATGATGGTCTCTAATATATGTAATACAATCTAGCGAGTGTGAAGAATGATGTTGTCGTTGAACACTCATAGAATCATTCAACTGGGAGCCAATGATGAAAACCCCCAATCAAACATAAGGTAATCTGCCACTAATGACTACAAGTTCCAGGGTATTGATATGTTTTTGGATCTTCTTCCTAGATAGAGTGTTGAAGTCAATAGGAAGAGACCTCTCGAAAGGTAGGCAATAAGGTTTCCTACATCAGTCGACATGAAACGGGACAAGAATGATTTGTTTTGGAGATAAATTTTGAGCAATGGGTCAAATAGACAGAGGGCATGATGGAAGTATATGATTGATGGTCGATACAAGAAGCATAGGATAGGTGGATCCCTTAAACATTAGAAGGCATGACACAAAGGTTTACCAAGCAACATAGACTCATGAACACCAAAGAGTGTTAGGATACAGTGATGCAGGAACATCAGAGTATATAAAGGCTAAACTCATAGGATGGTAAGGTTCGTCTGAGAAGCTAACAAAAAAGGTTTTCTAAGAGAGTGCCATGTTCAAGGGAAAGACTGCTGCCAAAAAATCCTTTTGAATATAGATATTGAGTCACTGTGTTGTCCAATTTCCCCCCATCTGATTAAGTTTAATGAGTCCATATGGCTAAACTCGGTGGTATTTTCATATTTAAAGAGTCTAAAAAGATCTTAAAGAGCAACTCTATGGGGGCCCCTTAGTCATGGTTGGTAATCAAGTGCAACAAAGGTTTAATAGTATACCCGAAACAGTTCCATTTCTGTAAGTTAGTCTAATGAGTCTGGATAACGTGATAAACCTATGCTCAATAAACGGTTGCCTCATTTTGTTATGACTACAAGGGGATAGAGTAAACTTGATATTCTTCTTGAAATTTTAATGAGTCACATGAAGAAAAACTCAATAGATCTTCATAAAACTTTAACGAGTAAGATGAAGAAAACTTGATATGTCTTTTTCAGTTTAAGGAGCGAGGAAAAAGAGATAAAATAACTGCTCAGGTATTCTCCATAGATGTTTTACGAGTCTGAAGAAGATAACTTTGGGATTTTTCAATTCAAGAGCGAGAAAAAGGTCACAAAAAATAAAGTGCCCATATCATCTTCGTAGGAGTTTTACGAGCCCAAAGATAGTAACTCAGAGTTTTTTCAATTTTACGAGTGAGAAAAAGTCCCTAAAAAGAAGGCTTGGACTATCTTTTCCAGCTTAATGAGCTAGAAAAAGAGAGAAAAAGAGTTTCTCAGATCTTCTTCATAATATTTTAACGAGTCTGAAGAAGTAACTCAGGGTTTTTTCAATTTTACGAGTGAGAAAAAGTCCCTAAAAGGAATGCTCATAGCTTCTTTGTAGTAGTTTAATGAGCCCAAAGAAGTAGACTCAAGGTTTTTTGGATTAACGAGCAAGAAAAACTCCACAAAAATAATGCTCGAAACTTCTTGATCTCATGCTCATCAATAGAAGGGTCTATGTTGGGCATTTCCTCATAAGACCAAGTGAAAACATCGTGAAATTCATTAAAAGGGCAGGTGAAGCTCGTAATTTTCTCAGGATTGCAGTTAGCTCCAATCTGAATGCTTTCCACAATACATGTTTTGACTGAGATATCAATGAGCATAGAATTTGAAATATTTCCCAAGTTCCTTTCCGAATCCACAGTTTGAATAGTCGTATAAATCAAGGGAACAATCTTAGGTGGTTTAAAAGGTAGGATTTTTACAAATGTCATGTCCGAATCAGATATCGAAGCATGATGGTGAGAGATTTCCCAAGGTTGCTCTTCTAAAGACAAGATCTCTCTAATAACTTCATTCGTAGGTAGGACTTCATCGAGGAGATAATTAGAGGGAGTTCTTATGGGAGAGGAGATGGTATCATTGGTCATAACCAAAGTGATGGAAGAATCATATGTAGATTTAATGGCTTGGTAAGCCAATTCGAGTCCCCAATTCTACTATAGGGATTAATGCATGGGTTGTTGTCGCTGGAATACCCTCAAGGATCTTCTCGGGATCCAAGGTAGACCGTTTCAGATTAATTGCATCTGTCACAAAGAATCATATACATATCTATATCAATGCATGATTGACAAAGAATAAGAAGAGAGATTACCTCAGTCCTTGGTGTAGTGCTATTGGAGAACCCAATGTAGTAAAGAGGAAGACCCATCTGCCAACTCCTAAATTAGCACCTGTACATAAACAAGACGGAGAGTAATCCTACAACATATAAACTATGATAACTAAAACATTGATACATAAAGATATGAAACAACATGCATCTAAGCTACTTATAAGTTATGGTATTGAATCAACATGTAAATAAACACTACATCAACACCATCAAGTAGACAACACAACAATAGATCTATATTATTAGATTGAAGAAGAATGATTACAACCATCTTGGTTGGATCAAGCTTCCTCTAGTCCTCAAGCTCTTCTCCCTCTCTCTCAACCTCTTGGCAGCATAACCATTATATCTCATACAATGTTTTGACAATCATTTGACAACCATTTGACCTCCATCACAATGCCCAAGCCTCCAATATATAAATGATGAGAGGATTATCCTTGCTAATTATCTCATGAGTTCCATTGAGGCAAAAACTAGGATGTTTCCTTGCTTTATATCTCTTTCCCTTTCCATGAGACTTTGTTAGGAATAGAAATGTCCTTAGTTAGGTTAGAGGTAGATGTTTCATGCTTTTCAAGCTGACATTTGAGTGAAAAGTGGAGTTTCAATCAGTCAACCCACTCTTTGACCTCTGGAATCTCACAAATCTTGGGTAACACGACCCTTTATAGAAATCAGTGAATTGACCTAGGGACTAATGCCCTTGGGTAGTGTATGGGGAGCATTCTAACTCCTCTTGCATGTTTCTGGGGTGTGTGACGTTGGAAAGTAGGCCTATAGAGTCCACTATTCCAAATAAATTTTGCATGTCCATAGCATGCTACATCCATCCATACAAAACTAGGGGACACCTATGCCCCTACATCTCCTCATCCTTCTCTGGAGGATCTTGTGCTAGTAGGGTTGAATGCTTGAATCCTCTATTTGAGCACACTTAGAACACCATGGCACTCCACAAACTCATCCAACTAGGGGAATTATTCCCACCATTTCAAACCCAATTAGTCCCCTCCATCACATATATTGGGGGGAAATATATCATGCTTGGGGGCATGATGGCACCCCTAGCCACCTTCTCATTATTTATCATCAGTCTCCGCCTAAACCGCAAAAATATAGGTATGGTTATTTATCCTTTCAGTCCTTCAATATTTTATCCTACCAGCCTTCACCCCCTCAATTCTCAGTCCTTCCTTGCCTCGCTTCATCTCTCTCTCTCTCTATTTCTCTGATTCTTCTTCGGTATCTCATGAAAGTGGAACCTACAACGTATTTTAGTCATACAATTTTCTCTTGGCACACTTACGTTGGGGGGCAATCTATTATCACCCAAAAAAATATCACCAAGCCATTTCTTTCTAGATGGATTGAAACACACCATGTAGGATTAATTTTACCATGTTAAATTTACTTTAATCGTAAGAAATAATTTAGTAAACTACTTTTCCTAAATTATTTCTCATTAAAATTCAAAAACCCCATGAGAATAATGGAATAAATCATTATTTATTTAATTTTCTTTAGAAATAATTATTAAACCACTATTTGATAATTATTTCTTAATTGCCTTTGACTTAATCACCTTGGAATAATTAAATAAATCAATATTTTTTTTTTAATTACTTCAACAACTTTCCAAATAAATATATTTGACCTTTTTGAATATGCTTTCCTTCTAAAAAAATATAATAAAGTATGCTCAACTGTTAGATTTTGATTTAGTCAATAATATTTTATTATTTTATAATTCCTAATTTGGCTCAATATTTTGTTATAAATAAGATGGCTTTCCATTCATTCTTCACCTTTATCATTGTCATTGCCACCACTATCATCTTATCACATAGGATCTCCCACTTGAGTTCAAGCTATTTTATGTTTTATGCCCATTTGAAGTTGAGAGAGAAAAATAGATCGTTGAAGCACAAGGACCTCAAAAGGACATATCCCGTGGAGGGGGGTCTATTGAACCATGTTTGTAAATTCTCCTCACCAGGTGTTTCATTTACATTAATAAAATTTTATTATTTATATGATCCATTGGGTTGCTAATATTTCATTTTTGTTGTTATAAGTTTTGGGTTCCATATGATCTTTTGCTGAAAGGATTTTCTTCTTTTATTTCATTGCAAATCTGAAGTGTAAACAACCATATTTTATTGTTAGGGTCACTTGTCACTAGTGACTTAAGTGAATCATTTTTGGTACACATGCTAAGAATTTTGATACTAACAAATGGTGACTCCACTTAGTTTTTAGCTACTTAGTCGTGAACAAATGGTGACTCCAATAGTGTAGTAATTCAAAACATTGGTGGTTGTTGTTTCAGCTATCTTTAGTGTTTTTCTAGCTACATTTTCCCCTCTTAATTTCTATTTTTAGATCTCCTTTGGTTTTTGGAAACAATTTTGTTTCTGTTGGGGTTCTACAGCTTTCTACGAGTCACAGGTACCAACCAAGCAAGATGCGGCTAAATTTGGGTTTGATATGCTGAGAAGGAGAAGTGGGAACATAGTGCACTTTTTGGCCCTTTTTTTTGTGCTCAAAATGCACTTTTCATCCCAAAAACTGTGCAACACACTTTTCATGTCGGTTTCCACACTCTGCAATTTTTTAGAATTTTTTTCAGAATTTTCCAATTTTGTCGATACTGTTGCGTGTGTGTCAGGAAGGGTTTCTATTATTTCCTAAGTCACACCTAGGCCTAGATCCACTTATTAGATTCTCACTCAGGAAGGAAAGAGACTCCTAGGGTTTAGAGTACACATCCATCATTTAGGATGAGAATTGTTGAGTTGAGGAGTCTACTTTGCAACATTTTCAGCCACTGATTTTTAGGGTTTTGTTTACTATTTTAAAACCCTATTAGATAGGTTTTTAAGACACTTCACTCCCTTTAGAGTCTTTTTTTTCCTTTCCCCCTCAGGATCCCCTTCTGTATCCTTGCTTTTGTAGCTTCTTGCCTATCCTTTTCGAGCATTTTCACCCTTTTTTTTGTTGGTTTTCTACTCCATTTTCAACAACCTTTTGCCTCTAGATCCTAGTCCCCTAGAAATTAGATATTTTAGCCATTTTTTGTGTCTTTGAATTTCTTTTTTATCTTAAATTTATTTAACACATTCATTTCCTTCTCGAGTGGGTAGTTGTGTGCTTGATTTTCTTGTTTATTTTACTATCCATTTTCAGAATTATTTATAGTCTTCAACACTTTATTTCCAACAACACATGGTATCATCAAAACATGGTTAATTAACTCACCCACTTGAGACATTACTTAACACACATAGACCTTAAGTGAACGTGAGGTTGGTTATCAATGCCAAGCCAAGACTTGAAACAAGCCACCATAATAAATTAACTCACATGGATTAAACCCACTTGGGCACCAAGACCAAAATAATCCTTGTAGTTAAGTGTAGGATCATTAGGATATTCTTCCAATAACACCCATTGATCTCTTACATTGAGACATATAAATTTGACATATCAGGGAGCTTAAAATCCTTCACCATCCAATGGTCCAATGCCGAAGTGCGTTAGAAACCTGATTCGGAGAGGGTTAGGATAGATAATGGTGTGAGTGGTTCTCCTCAGGGCTACCCAAACCATGGTAGGGAATTTTGTGTCATGGTTGATCACCAAGAAGCTCAAGACTCAACCACCCCTGTGGGACAAAGGTATCCTTAGTGGCCAATCTTAGGAAAACACCTTATAGGACTAGTTATGGGAAAGGAGTTGGTCCTCTACCCCACCTTTTTCTAGATAGCTCTTCTTGCAAGGATCACATTCCGTCAAGTAAGAAGTTTCTTGGAAGGCCATCTGAAATAGTAGGTCTAGGACTTGTTTGAGGATTTAGACCACCTTTAGGCTAGATTTCATTTTTTCTTTGATAGGATGTGATTGCTTGAATTAGAGTAACATATCATTATAGCTAGTTTACGCTTGCACCACTGCACTACTGTTTACTTATTGTTCGTTAGTATTTTCACTTTTCATGACCCTTTAGCCTCTTGAGTCATATTTTCTCTTGACACCATTTCACCCCCTAGGCATTTATCATGGAGACTTCGTGGCCTTCACCCCATTTTACTTTAGTAAATCTTACTCCCTCTCATCGAGTACACACCCATTAGGGGAATTATGAGGTCTAAAATGGGCCTCCTAAGAAAAATGTACAACTAAAATAAACTTTATAAGAACTAATAGGATTCAACATGATGATGTCAACCATGGGGGATGATTCATCTTTTTTATAGTAAAAAAGTAAAAAGATTAAAAAATAATAAAATAATAAAACTACTTTTTCAACTCGTATTTTAAACTTATCTCCCTAAGGTCTTACTAAAATTTTGAGGGGGAGTACTCATTGGATGCAAAATTTAATTCCTCATCCAAGGAGCACCCATGTTGCATACTTTCGATGGGCCTTGCTACATGAAAAATGAGAAATACATGAAAAAACGTGATTGCAATCACATTTTTCATATATTTCTCATTTTTCGTGTAGCAAGGTCCATCAAAAGTTCGCAACATGGGCACTCCTTGGATGAAGAATCAGATTATGCATCCAACGAGTGTTGTCACTCGAAATTTGAGTAAACGCATAGGGAGATAAGTTGAAAATACGAGTGGAAAAAATAGTTTTTTCATTTTTTCCCTCTAAAATTTGATGATGTAATGTAATATTATTTTATTATTTCCACAATTATTTTATAATTTCCTTAGGAGGCCCATTTTAGACCTTAAAACTCCCCTAATGCATCCTCCTATTCCTCCATTGAGTATCCATACTGACTCTAGTTCTTCTGATTTTTCTAATTCTTCCTCTAATTCTTCATCTTCCCACCCATGAACTACCACCATGTCAAGCACCAATGTGGGTGGTGGAAACCAAGGTTTTAAATAAGTTATTAACCAAGGAAACCCCACAGGTGGAACCTCTACAAGTATTGCCACTAATTCCTCGTTGCTTCTGTATATGGCTGCCTTGAGCCTCCGTGATTTTAGCCAGCATATCAATTATCTTCTTCTCCATAACCCCAATTAGCCTCTTATGCCTACCAAGCTTCCTTACAACATTCCCAAGTTTGAAGGTAGTCCTACACGACACCTCACCAATCATGTTCACTCTTTCCACACATGGTTTTCATCAAATTCCATTACCGAAGACTCCATTCATCTTTGTCTCTTCCAAGGCACCCTAACTAGAGTTGCTGCTTAATAGTATGTGGACCAGCTGCATGCCTCCCATTATACCTTTTCATCTCTTGCCAAATATTTTCTTTCATATTTCCAGTTACCTCTCTGATACGACACCATTATCAAACTTTTGACCTCTTTTCGTCAAACTTCTACCAGTCGCCTTTCTGACCATGTTCAAGAATGGTGTAGAAGGAGGAGTATGTATAGAGTCCCTAAATTTGAATATCATGTATATATGGATTAGTTTCTAAGAACTATTTTGGCCCCCATTGGTAAGATGTCGCTTCTCACTTCCCTAAGACTAAGGAAGAAGCCCTCCAGATAGCCTTAAAATATGACCTGATATATGCCCAGTGAGGTTATGTTTATACTCTCCTCCTTGTTCTGCCTCGACCTAGTGCTGCTAATGCACCAAGGGAATCTGATGCCACTAAAGGTATTTTTGGATCTCTTTCCTACCCTTAACCACCCCCATATCCTCAACCTCACATGAGTTATGGTCCTTCGAGTGGGGGGGGACTAGTTCTGCTTACACCTATCCCCCTCCCTATCCTTCGCGTGTGAACTCTTACCAAGGTACAAGAACATCATATTCATATCCCCATATACATCAACTAATGTCAAGGCCATATCTTTCTCAACCTAGATACCAATGTGTTTCCACATCTCCTTACTATCCTTATGCACCACCTAGTGCTCCAGCCTCACTGACACTAGTATTGTTGGCTTAGTGGGTCCTGACCCAGGTTTAGAGTTAGTTGCGCCAAACAAAACCCTACACTACTATCCCTTTCGGCATCAACCTGTGTAGCGTAGGATGAAGTCTCACCCAAAGTAGTATGGGGGGATGTTGGAACCAGTTTTTTGCATCTAGAGATCAGTGTGATGTCTTCTACTGGCCTAGATCTTCCTTAGCACAGATCTATAAGCCCCTAGGGAATGGTACTTCAACTCCCTTTAAACGGCCTTTAGAACTTCACGAAGGTCTATGATAGGTCTTTGTGGACCCTTAACATATGAATCAACTACTTATGCACACCATAAATTAACCTTAGATCTGAGTCCATGCAGATCTACGTAAGTGCATCATAAAGATAAAATATGTATTGTAATCTTTACGTAAACACTTGACATGAATTGGTGCAGTTAATAAGACTTATCCAATAGAGTCGCGCATCAATACAACATTATTCTGTCACATCATATACCAAAACATAAATAACGGAAGTAAACAGATCAACACATGAGTTTCTTCAATAGTCTTCTTTATTGATCTTCAATATGATGTTACAGACTCAAAATTTCCCTGCACAGTCAGCTGCAGGGGTTCGCGCACTCAGCTGCGGGCTCTACTCTAGGCCTCCACGCACTCAGCTATGGAGCATTTTCCTTTCTATCTACTCGTTGTTTACTTGCCCTTTTTCCTCAGACGTAGACATCAACATGCATAGATCTACCTTAGACTCTCTAAGACACACCTATTTACATAACCAAGGGGATAAAACCCCTTTTGACTTCTAACTATCTACATGCTCTGCATCCACAAATTGTAGAGACTTTACATGTTTTTACCAAAATTTACATCAATACTTGGGTTTTTAACCCAAAAACTAACCTAGGGGATCCCATCCCAATAGTGCCTCAACCTCCCATGCCACAACAATAACCACCTCCACATAAGCAACTGTACACTTAGCATAGTATGACCAATTCCCCCCAACCCTAAGAGAAGGAATAAGGGGAAGGGTAACCAAAATCAACAATCTCAAGATAACCAAGGCAATCAAGGTCGACAACCTAATTCTCACTTATGACTACCTCTCATGGAAATGGTCATACGTGAATGACTTACTTAATGCATTTGAATCCCAAAAATGATATCTAATATAATGCACTGCATAAACTCCCTATACTTAAAAACCTAATTCTCCTCAGGGTGCCTAGCCTAATCATGGAACACAGCAATAGGACGGACAACCCAAGTAGAACAAGGCTCTTAGAACAAATAAACCTTGTGCATTTTGAATAGTTTTTGGCCATTATACTCATGAATTTTTCCATTTACCTCAGATGTATCAAGTATGGAAAGCTCAAGCAGCTGCTTCTAAAGGACCTCAACCCACTACTTCACCTCCTCCCCCTCCTGCTTCATCACAACCGACAGTGCTTGCCAAACCATTTCCACATCAAGGATATGTGGCTTCCCAACCCTCAAAGAGTACTGCAACCCTTAAACCTTCACAATCTGGCTAGAACAATTACCATATTCTCATGATGAATTCTGAAGAAGTCAACACTGAACAAGTCAACCTCCAAACTCGGTCGCACCAATATGAAAAACCTTGTGCGAAGTCAACAACTGATTCACAACCCAAAGTTTCCACTAAGCCTGTGTCATCACCAAATGGTACCTTACAAATCCCTCAACCTAAGGTATAGGTCACCCCCAAGATCCTTAAAGGTACATTACATCGAAATGTTTCTTTTTCTAAAGCCATCCATACCTATAGCATAGTAGATGACTTGGCATACTCTCCTTTTGTCATGTCAATGTTGGAAGTCATCTAGACATGCCCATTCCAACGTTGTTGGCTTGAGGGGGCCTGACCTAGGTTCAGAGTTAATTAGCCAAAAAAATCCCTACACTACTGGCCCTTTCGGAAATAGCCCACGGAGCATGGACTGAGGTCTCACCCGAAGTAGTATGGGGGGATGTTGGAACCAAGTTTCCACACCCTTAAGATGTCTAAGGGGTCAATTTAGTCCAACTGTGAATACCCTTCATGCAGGTTACTTCGCGCACTACCCTGACCTGTGAGGCATTTGCGATCTGTTATAATCGCCTTGTGTAGCCCTAAGCAGGGGCTGAGGTGCTTTTGCACTGCTAAGGTAGCGATCTACGCTATTTCCCCAAGTTACACCAGGGATCTTACTTATCTTTTTATAACTATTAGTTAACTTCATGTAAACATATACTTTATCTTATATTCACTTAATTAACATAATCATATAAGTTCGTGCATCATCTAAACAACATAAATGTAATTTATACCCAATACATTCAATGCAGAAAATAGTAAATAAATACACAGGAATGGTATAAACCTTCTCTTTATTAATGCTTCAATCAGTTACAGACTCAACCTGCCCTGCGCACTCAGTTGTAGGGGTCTGCGCACTCAACTGCGGACTACTAGGCCTCTGCACACTCAGCTGCAGAGCCTTCTCCTACTTTATGAACCAAGACTCGACTCTACACTTAGATAAGACTCAATTCTTCATCCTCCATTCATGACTTGATTCCCCTTTTTTACAACTTAGAGGCTTGCTCTATTTCTACAATCCCATGGTCCACAAACCATAGGTAGATCTTTAAATCTGACATTACATTTACAAAAATGAAGGTGGACAACTCTATGACTCATTTACAAGTTCGTGCTCCGCGCCCACAAAACGCAGAGTCTTTACATCGGATTTAGTAAAAATCTGGGCTTTAAGCCTCAAAACTTTCCTTGGGGGATTCCACACCGAACAGTACCCCAACACAAACATCATGACTCACCCTCAAGTCACACTGTCGGTGCAGAGATCTTCGCATGGAGACCTCCCAACTCTGCTCGAACTACTGCAAGATTCGCAGTGCACTAAGCAATTGCCTATTGTACCCCCCGCATGCACTATTCAGAGACCACTATAGCTGAGTTACTTTCCTGCATCTGCTCCTACGTTCCCTGCATCTGCACAAGCTTGACTTCGATCAAGGATATAATAAAGAATGCCTCATTGATCCAAGGTTGTACGTGTGCCTTCAAAACCGCTTCCTTATGTCGCACCATGTCTACCTGCTCTTTGAGCGCTTTTGCCTATTGCATCCATGCGAGCCTCTGTGTAAGGGCCACCGTCTGCATGGTCCCTTTTATATCATCGTATCTTTGCTGCATCTCATGCACCTCTATTTCTAAGCATTGTATGTTCGGGTCCTCCTGCAGAGTGGTGAGGACCTCAAACGACTCTTCCAAAAGTTTGGTGCAGTCCTTTACTGCACCGCTGATCTCCTCTCTTCCTGTTGTGATGGCACTATCATGCTGTTCCCTCACCTTTGGTGGAGTTGAAGGCTGTGCCTTTGGTGAGCACCAGTATTGCAACAATAATGTTGCAACTCCTAAGGCTTCCTACTTTACTTTTATCAACCGGGTAGTTCGTAACAATCTTGGAAGCGACGGTGCTATATGTACAAGTACTAGCTCTTACTACAGGTTGTCACTTGGTTAGCTGGTGCAAGATCACTAGAAGCTCAAGCCAGATTCTATGAATTTCCAGAAGAATCTTTTGACCATGATGAAAGAAAGCAAACTCTACAGAGGCTGTTCTATTTGCAGAAAAAGAAGGAAGACTAAAATGTAACGCAAACCATAGCAAACCCTAATTTATCCAACTAACCCTACTTTTGCAGAAAAAGAGATAGAAACTGACGAGATGAATGCCCTCAACTACAGGGAAGGTGAATTACATCTATTTAAACTACTTCTGAAAGAAAATGAGACAAGACCATCCTTTTGTATTTTTTGAGTGTTTTTATGTGAAATTATTATGCTTGTAATTTATCAGATTGTGATTGTGGCAGAGGTTTGGTGGCGATGGAGGATGGATTCAGTTTTTGCAGAGGCGGAGGAAGGTGTGGAGAGGTCCTAAGAAGCCCCTAGTACCCTTATGAAGACTTCAGTTGCAATCAAACTTCGAAAAATCACTCACAGGAAATTCTACAGGAGGCTGTAGGGGATCTACGGGAGGATCTACATGAGGATCTATAGGAGGAGGTTGAGAGCTATTTTTGGAGGTTTTGAAGGTGGAAAAATGATGGGAAAGGGTAACTAAATGCTAGATCAAGGTGTTGAGGTGTCTGGATCTTGTCAAGGAAGATCAAGAGGGGACATGATGGTTGGATTTGTTCAAATGGCAAGAGGGAAGCTTATGGAGAAAAATGCAGAAATTACGGCAGATTGGTGAAATGTTGTGAATGACTTGGGAAATCTATGAGAAGTGAGCTAATGCTAGCTACTTTCTAGATTTATGGTGAGCTGAGGTGCCTTGCAAGAGTTTTGCACATCTACTTACGAAAACTGATCAAAGAAGGGACTAACTATACCATGAAAACATAACTTTCTCTAGCTTGACCTAATTTCTGACTTACAAACAAAAAATGTTGAACACTAACCTTTGAATAGAAAATCATGTAGAGAGATCCATTGTAAAAGAACAGGAAATGATCTAGGCAACTGAATCTGAAGAGATACATTAATCTTTATAAATCAAGTCATCACACTAGAAATTGCATGGGAGAGAAAAACTGTGTTTTTGGTGGCAGCAGTAGTGCCTTGACCTCGAATCATAGTCCCAGAAAGGGAGAAAGGAGATTATAACCTGTTGTTCGCCCTTTTGAATTTTATTCTGTCACTGCATTAACCTACTTGAGCAACTGAAACAAAAACAGCTATGCAAACCATCAAAAGCAACCTATTCTAAACAAGGTAAAATGAATCTATGTAACAAAAATTAACTCATGAACTAAAGCAAAAAACATATAAGTACAAGGAAAGAGGTGTTGGGCAGCTTGGGTTGGGCCCTAACCCAAGAGCTTCAACCCTCTGAAAGAGATCAGTACTAAGTTAGGAAATATTTCATCTTCATTATAAAAAATAATAGTCACATTACATGAACTGTCCACAAAAAGAAGCTCGAAAATGAGTTGAACGAGAGCTACACAAAAGTGTGAAAATTTGACTAATAACTAGCTAACCTACTGAGGCTCTAAGCCCCCTTATTTATACAAATGGAGTCCCCCAACAGCCTTCCTAAAATCAAGGAGCTTGGCTTCCCAGAACTGGAGATAAACAACAGTCCTTCTTTACTTGCTCGGCTGCCCCTTGGATGCATCAATGTGGCTGCTTGTGCTCTGAGTTGCTGATGGAGGATTCAAGGAAAGGGGTCATAAATGAAGGAGACACCCCCCTACAAATCCTCTTCCCTATTTTCCTCGAATATTTGCTACCATTTGCTCATAAATCCTTTGACTTTGTCCAAAATTGACCAAAAAATCTGCATAAAGCACACATTAGACTACATGGCAAAATGACTAACCCAATTCACTCTATTAGCATAAATATAATAAAAAACATGCAATAAACTAATGAGAATGGTGGATTAAGTTGAATTAAGAGGCGAAATGAGCCCATATAATTACCCATTTCTAGGGCTCATCATCACCCCCCTACTGAATGGGTTGCTCATCCTCTAAGCAACTAGTCTATCTCTTCATCCTTGATGGCTCTAATAGATTCCCTGACATCCCATGCTTCTGATGTGATATCTTCCTCTTTATCATGGAATCCTGCCTTTCTATCCACCTCTTCCCACTATTTCTATTCTTCCTCCTCTTTTACTCCTTCCAGCAGTCCTAGCAGTAGTGGAGGACTGAATTTGAGGCCAATCCAATTGGCCTTCAAACTTTGCATAGAGTGCTTATACAGTGGCACTCTCCTCAAGGCTTCTCTCATCCTGTTTGGGGAGTGATACTCCCTGATCTGTAGGCTGTGTGGCAATGTGTTCCACCTTCTCATGCAAGCATGAATGCAATCATCTCCAAACAATCTCTCCATGTCCTTGAAATGTGCAATAGCCTGGGCCTACTCATCGATATATTTGGGGATACTTTGAGGATTAGCTGCAAGGCATTGGTGGGCATTGATGAGATCCATGGGGTTTGTTGGCTCTGCTCTAATCATTAGAGGTTCATTCAGCTCTTTTGCCATCCTTTTCTGGATTTATACGCCCTTTTCTCTTCATGGCTCATCCAAGATGCCATGGCCATCAGCTGCAAGTCTCCTAACACAGCATTGGGGTCCCATAGGTTCATATCAGTAAGGGCCATGTTGCGTAAATAAAACTTTGCGAGCTTCGCTTTATCCTCAGCGGAACTGTGATCACATAGATCCATGAATTGGCCATAATCCTAAAAAGGTGTGGTGCCTCTCTAGGCCAGAGTCTTGATTTGGAACTGAAGCCACTGATCCTTGAGGTATACTACATATGATTTGGCTAGCTGCCTGCACTGTAGTGACTCCATAGCCCAGTTGATCATGCAGGCTAATTGGGCTTCCCTTTCCTATAGCTACCTTCTTAAGATCAACACCTTATTTTCTACCTTGGGTTCCCTTTCTTGTTGCTGTCTTATTAATATCTCACTTTCTGCCTGGGATTCCTTTTCCTGTTGCTGTCTTTTTAATATTAATAGCTCATTTTCTACCTGGGGTTCCCTTTCTTGCAACTGCTTCTTTAACATTTCATTTTTTGCCTCCAATTGAGCTCTTCTGATGCTTTCTATATACCTAACCATGCTCAATTCTTTTCCCATTTTTATCAATTTGTTTTGCATGTGCCCAATGTCTTCCAACCCTTTTGCTTTTGCAATTTGCATCCATGTATGGGTCCTTACTCTTTCTTTTTCCAGCTCAAAGAAAATAGGGACTGCAAACTTTTGTGGGATGATTTTCCCTCCTTCCAGAAGGTTGTAATAAGAGCCTAAATTAGGCTGAGGGTCAGGCTCTGGTATCTCTTTTGCCTTATCTTTCTCCTTGGTCTATTCTTCTACATTCTTTTCAAGATTCTTAGTCTCTTGAACCTTTGTCAATGTCTCCTGTGGAGCGGTTTGCGCCTCTTGTAGGACTGTTTTAGAGTCCATAAGTCTGATCCTTTCTTTCCAAGTAGAAGCTCTAGGGCTTCCCCTTTCATAGGTAATGGGGGGTTTGGATGGAGATTCCTCCTTTTTAGCAGTAGGGAATCTTCAATGATGATGGGCTCCTTTGAAGGTGGCTGAGACTTCCCCATCTTTATTCTGGTGCTTTTTCGAGCCTTGAAGTACATGGATGGTTGTCTTTTCCTTTTTCCTTTGGGCTTGGCTGGAGTACTAAGTGTAGCAAGAATAGCTATTGCCTCCCTTGCTAGTGTCTTAGGAGACACCTCTTCCTGCTTTGCTTCTTCTTCTTCATATGTTATTTTCTCTATTTCTACTGGTTTTGCCTCTGTTTTCTCTGATTTTGTTACCTCCTCTTCTTGCTTAACTTTTTTTTTTCCTTGGCAACCTTTTTTTGAACTGTCTTAGGCTTCTTCCTTTCAGTTCTTGGTCTCTTCTTTTTCTTTGTTGTGGTTTTACCCTTTTCTACTTTTGATTCTATCTTCTTCTCTACTTTAGGCTCATCTTTGGTGGTGTCATGTTTCTCCTTTCCTATCTGGTTTTCTTCTTTTTCTGTGGGGGTTCCTCTTCTTCCATTTGAGTGTTCTTTTTTGCTTCATGGATTTCCTTCTCAGCTTCCCCTTTTTGTTCTTCCTCTTCACTTTCAGATGGACTAAGGTCATAGGTGAGAGTGTTTATATCATCCTCTTTAGTCATGTTTATGAAAATCTCCCAGGCTATGGGGATTGTGAAAGTGTGGAGGGCATCCTCCACCAGCAATTTAATTAGCCCATGGTGAGCCAATTGGTCTGGAACTCCTGCCTTCAATTTGGTGCTAGATTCTATTAAGCATTGGAGGAGAAAATATGGAATACTAAGTTTTTTGGATGCAGGAAGGTCCATTCCATATCTTAGTTCATGTAACAGTCTGAAATGGTACCCGTAAACTATGTTGTATCTTCCTTCACAGGAGACGTATTTCATAATCTAATAACTGACCTCATTCCACGGGTAAGGTATACTTGTTCTCTTGATGCCATTCTTGTCCTCCAAAGGATGTTCACTAGGCTGGAAAAAGGTTTCCTTGGCAACTTGACCTAGTGGTTTTTATTCCTTGCTCCAAGGTAGTCCAAGTGGGAGACTTTTAATCTTGCTGATGAACTCTGGAGTGATTTCTATAGTTAGACCCCTGAAACTGACAGTGGCATGGGTTTTTGAGTGAATTTTTAAAGACAATATAAATTCCTCTGTGACTTCATCATCATATCCATGCAATTTTTCAAGGAAAGGCATCCAATTTGCTCGAGTGAAGAGGGCTACCACTTCTGGATGTTCATGAAGCCTAGTTGAATTCAGAGGCTCCTTCCTCATAAAACCCCGTGTCATGATGTTTTAGGTCCTGCTGGAATATTTTAGTTGAAGAGGGAGGCAGCAAGTTTCAATCCCAAAAAGAGAGGAACAGTTGAGGTTTTCTTTCAAGAAACAGGGAGAGAGTTTTTGTGTTCTTTCGTTTAAACAAAAACAAATTGCAACATTCCTTCCTTCCAAACTCCATTCTCTAGACTCACATTACTTCTCTGTCTGTTTGAGGGAAACAATATCTTAAACAAACAGAGAACATACAGAACTGTGGGTTTTCCCTTTTACAAAATATGCAAACTATGCAATGCAAGTTCACTCTTTACACGCTTAATTTTCTATAGTTGCATCATTTGTTTACATATGAGAATACCACGAAGGAGAAAGAGACAGTATTTCAGTGCAAAAAGCAAATGGAGAAACTGTATATATCATTTTAAAAAACACAGGCAAACTCTGTTCTCACATCCCTTCCCTTTTCAACTCAATGCCTTGCTTGGAATCACACCACCCTTTATATATATATATGGAAATGCAGAGTGGTTTTCACCGAGCCTACCTTTTTCAACCTGAATTTGTGATAAAATCCTGAATTTTCCTCTGCAATGCTGCTCACTGACCTTCATGTAGAAAGGCTCCTGTAGGACTGTGTTTTCACTCCTGTAGGGTCTGATAAGTAGGAAAGTTATTAGAACGATAGAATTTGACTATTTCGATGCTCTGGGGGTGGTAGGTAGGTTGCTACAGTCAAGAGCTCGTGGACACAAATGAGAACAAAGGTGGTGAAGGTGGTTGACTGCAGCATACTTAAGCTTACGAGAGCGTTCTGCAGTGATGAGGTGAGGTGGCAGGAAGGGTATGTTACCCTCATCCAGACTGTTGGTTCCTACTTTAGTGTCATTATGGAACTTTTATGCCAGCTGCCACAATTATTTCAACCATTCCCCTTAGATTTCACCACTACTTGTTTTGAGATTTTTTTCGAGTTGACTGAACACACGTGCTGAGTGCACCCGCTGAGCACAGTTTGAACTGGACGAGGGTGGCCAGTTAGCTGGCCACCAATATAGTTTAATCAAAACCATCTCACTTGTTCATGCAGTTTTTAAAGTATACCCATGCAACAGAGGAACGGGTTTAGTCACTTACTTGTTAGTCGAGAATTGTGTGCTACCGTGTTGTTGCATGCTCAGACTTTGGCATTCTATCCATGGATTTCTGCTGCTGGCGCCCATGGCTTCTGGATTGGTGGCTCAGCTACCTTGTACTAGTGATCTTTGATCAAGATCAAACTCCTTGTGTGTTATACACATCTGTGGCTGCACTGACCCTGCCTCTGGAGCTCGATTTTTAAGGGGATCAGCTGCTACAGGAATCCTACAGGATTTTCTGTAGCTGCTTCTCCCTCTAAAACTTTTCGTTGAGGCTTGGGCAGGGACTGGAGTGGCAGTTGAGGAAGATTTTGTCACTCATGGAAAAGTAGCTGGTATGCACTAGGTAAGAGTTAAGTTAAGTATGCTTCTTGTTTATTCTTCATTTTTCTATAAAAAACAAAAGAAATAGGATTTCTGTGTTTTTGTTTTTGTGTAGGGAAGAAAGAAGCAAGTGGAAATGTAGTGGTGTAGGTATGGAATGGAGAGTTATGAGGATGAATGGTGGTAGAGGGGTCCATAGGTCTTTTTGAAAAGTTTCTGGCCCTTTGATCCTTTTCTTGACTTGATTTCGAGCTCTCTGTGATTTCTACAGGAGCCTCCTATAGAATGCACAGAGCCTCTTGTAGGATGCATAGTTTTCCAGAAAAAGTGAGACCAGAGACTGGGAAAAGACAATAGCGATGGAGAAAGGGTCTATCAAAGGTGTATTTGGCTTGGTCATGTCCCTTTTTCTTTTTTGGCCCTCCTGCAACCTATAATGCATTGAAAAGAGGTTGATTTTTCTGTTTCTGTTTTTTCTTTTTTTCTCTTTTTTTTTTGTTTTTTGTTTTTTTTTTTGTTTTTTTGTTTTTTTTTAAAGAGATAGTTAGGGCACCTCTGGGAGATTTTCACCCTACCTACCTACCCTGGGCTCCTCCAAGGGGAGGTTTTCACCCAAGGATCTTTATTCTCCTTATTTTTTTTTTTAGGGAATGTGTGGAGTGGAGACAGAGACTTGCTCGACTATCAACACTATTTTACTCAGATTTTCAATGAATTCTTTCTTGGGGAGGGGCTTCCTGTAGATTTTCAACCTATGCCCATTGACAAGCATGGGGATGGCTTCTTCATTGAGAGTCCTGATTAGAACTGAACCATTTTCATTGCACTTTTCTACTATGTATGGTCCCAGCCATCTTGTCCTCAGTTTGCCCTTGAAATCTTTATACCTTGAGTCATATAGCAGTGCCCAATCTCCTTCCTGGAATTGTTTCTCTTTGAGGTGTTTGTCATGCCATATTTTCCTTTGAAGTTGGACTACCTCTGTGTGGAGAAGGGCCTGTAATCTTTGTTCATCCAATCCATTTAGCTGGAGTAACCTTTCCTTTTGTGCATGGCTGAGATCTAGGTCCAGTTGAGCTGCCATCCTTAGTGTGTTGTATTCAAATTCTATTGATAGCAAAGCCTTCTTCCCATAGACCATCTCATAGGGTGTGAACCCTGTGGTGGTCTCCCATGTGGTGTTATAGGCCCAGGTGGCCTCAACCAATTGATCTACCCAATCTTTTCTGCTGCTGCTCACTACCTTGGTCAAAATTCCTTTTAGAGCTCTATTAGTGACTTCCACCTATCCATTTGCTTGTGGATGGTAAGGGGTGGAAGTTCGGTGCTTAATTTTGTGATGTGAGAGAAGGTCTCCAATCAGATTGGAGGTAAATTGACTCCCTTGATCTGTGACTAATTCTCTTGGATACTGAAACTTATAGAATACATTCTCCCTTAAAAAATCAACTACTTTTTCTTCTATTGCTACATTGATCGCCTTTGTTTTTGCCCATTTTGTCAGATAATCAGTGCACATGATGATGTAATATTTCTACTTTGAAGGAGGGTTGACATGACCCACAAAGTCCATGCCCCACTTCTCAAATGGCTCGAAAGTCACTTGAGGTTGCAGGGGCATCTCATCCCTTGGAGTAGGTTTCCCCATCCTTTGACACTGGTCACATTGGCTGATATATCTCCTTACATCTTGATGAAGAGTGGGCCAATAGTAACCTGCTTGCAGAATTTTGAAGGCAGTCCTCTTTGCTACAAAATGGCCCCCATAGGGCCCATCATGATAAGTCAGGAGAATGTCAAAAACTTCCTCCTCCCTGACACATCTTCTCAAAACCTGATCTGGGCCATGTTTGAAGAGATCGCCCAAAATCCAAGTGAAAGGGGCACTTTTCCTCACGATCTTGCTCTTCTCTTTTGAGGACTAGTGTGGCGGGAACTGTGCGGAAACCAAGTAATTCGCTATATCAACAAACCATGGTGAGAGTACTGAGATAGCGAATAGGTGTTCATCTGGCATTTGATTATCAACCATTCCTTCTTCACCTGTAGGTAGATATATTCTAGATAAAAAATCAGCAACAACACTTTCCTTACCCGGATTATCAACGATGGTTAAATCAAATTGCTGCAATAAAAGCAACCATGTAATAATGCGAGCATTTACATCTGGTTTGTTCGTTAAATACCTAATTGTAGCATGATCAGTGTGTACAAATGTTTGATAGCTGGTGATGTAGTGTCTGAATTTATTTAGGGAATGGACTATAGCTAGGAGCTCCTTCTCGGTTACAGTGTAGTTAAATTCTGCCTTCGACAAGTTTTTACTTACAAAATATATGGCATAAGGTAGCTTCTCATCAAATTGCCCTTAGGCTGCTCCTATGGCTTTGTTCGAGGCATCTGTATGAATGTGAAAAGGTAGGGCCCAGTTCGGACCTCTCAAAATTGCGGGAGTCACAAGTTTACTTTTCAAGGTATCCAAAGCTTCTTGATAGTTGTCAGTCCATATGAACTCAACATCTTTCCCCAAAAGACCAAACAATGGAGAGGTTAGCTTACTGAAATCCTTAATGAATCTTCTATAATGCCCTGCTAAACCTAGGAAACTTCGGACCCTTTGTATGATGGCCATTTTGTTGGGGTCCACCTGTAATCCTTGATGAGAGATTGCATGACCTAGCACGGTTCCTTTAGTCATCAAGAATCCACACTTTTCAGGACCGAGGGACAAGTTCGTTTCAATACACTTGTCCAAAACTTTTCCCAGGTTAGCCAAAGCTTCCTGGAAGTTAGAACCATAAGGGGTAAAATCATCCATATAGATTTCCACTGCATCATGACCCAGTTTAGAAAATATACTCAATATTGCTCTCTGGAAAGTGGCGGGAGCATTGCACAATCCAAAAGGAAGGACCCGATATGCAAAGGTACCCCAAGGACAAGTGAAAGTGGTCTTATCTTGGTCTTTCGGGCTGATTTGGATCTGGTTGTACCCGCTAAACCCATCTAGGAAGGAGAAAAACTTTTCCCCCACCAAGCTCTCTAACACTTGATCTATGAAAGGCAAAGGAAAATTGTCCTTCTTGGTGGCCTTGTTTAGTTCCCAATAATCGACACAAATTCTCCACTTCCCATTTTTCTTTGGCACTGGCACCAAAGGAGAGACCCATTCACTGTCAGAGATGGGGTAGATGAATCCTGCATCCAGTAACTTTTGTAGTTCTTCTTTGACAATATCCTTAAGGGCTGGATTCATCCTCCTTTGAGGCTGCCTGACTGGTTTTCAATCTTCCTTAATGTAAATGTGACGAGTACAGACTAAAGGGTGCACTCCCTTCATCTCCTTATAGCTCCAAGCAAAAGCATCCAAGTGGTTTCTCAATAAGCTACACAGTTCCTTCTCCTGAGTGGTGAATAGAGATGAGTTTATTTTCAAGGTTCTTTTTAGGCCGAACTCCATATTCTTAACTCAAAGAGAGGTTGGGTCAGCCACACAGAGATCAAATAAAGGATTGGCTTGGATTTCTTTCACTAGCTCTTCCAACGGCAACATACTAGGGGGTGGATTCTGAATCAAGTTTTCAATAATATCATCCTCAGTTTGTGGTCCCCTCCCATGGTAGCTTTTACTACACATAGTGGTGAGGAATAGACTTCATCCTCATCTTCCTCCTCTAACCAGAGAGGTAAATCATGTTCTCACAAAGGTTGGGCAGGAGGATACAGGACTATCTGCTTGGACATATGCCCATTCTTGATTGTCATGTTCCCAACTCGACAGCTAATGTAGGCATATGCAGTAGCCAAATAGGGTCTTCCCAGGATGAGAGGATACCCAGTGAGCTTTTCCTTCGGCTGGAGAACCAGGAAATTAGCAGTGTACTCCAAAGAATCAATGGATACCATTACATCTTCCACAATCCCTTCAAGGGGTCATGGTGGAGAGGTTTGCTAACTGTAGTACTGTTGTGGTTTTTCTTAGGGAACCCTGAAGGTTGAACTTGAGCATAGTGTCCTTGGTCATCACAATGGTAGCCCCTAGATCAATCAGGGTATGGGGCATTATGGTGCCATTGATGTGGACGTCGACTACAAGGCTTCTCGGGTCTAGATATTTTGGATAGATTACCTCCCCCAACATCAGGTCAGACAGTTTTCCTATGACATTGATAGTTGGGGCATATCTTTTGCGCCTACCTGGATGCCTGAAGCACTTCTTTTTTATCATCTTGTTGTATATAGGCACATCCTTTATGGCTTGGAGAAGTGGTATCTTTACACATAATTGTTTCAATTCTCCTAGAAGTTCAGTTTCTTCTGGGGTAGGCTATGTTGTTCCGGATAATCTCTCAAGAAATGGTGGAATGGCTTTTGGTTCACTTTCCTCCTTTTCTTCCTCATCCTCCTTAGGGGGAGGCTGGTTATCTGTGAGAACCTTCCTAGATCGAAGGTTAATCTCCTGAATCTCCACAGCATAGGTTGGGCATGATGGTTCCCCACTATATACTTGTTGAGCCTGTCTGTTATTCAAGTTCAGGTTTGGCTGAGCAGGCATTTGGGGTTGCCTTGGTGGAGCAGGAGGCAATGGTTGCAGTTGAGCAGGTGGCGGAGCCAAAAGAGCTGGAGGAGAGTTGCACTGGGGCCACCACCCCTAATTAGGTGCATTCCACTGAGGCTGTGGCTGAGCATAAGAGTGAAATGAATGAGCAGCTGGTTGAGCATGGTATTGAGATGGATATGACCACTACAGAGGTGTGGACCAGGAAGGATGAGCAGGGGGACCCCAAGAAGGCATGGAAGTGGCTTGATTGGGGTTGTAGTATGCCTGGGATGTCCCTTACATCCCCTGTTGATAAGGTCTAGGCCCATGAGGCCTCCTTTGGTTCATGAAATAGAGTGGTTCAGTGGCTCCTTTGGCCCCTTGGTATACAGCTTTAAGTCCGGGCAAGGAAGGGCACTGATTCGTAGGATGCTCTTCTTCGCAGACTGAACACACTTCTATAGAGTTCAATGGACATTCGTTCCTAGGATGCCTTCTGGTGCACCTAGGACAAAAAATAGCCAATGCCCTCTCTGCTTCCTCTTGTTTCCTTTTGATATGCAAAGTATCCATTTGCATGGAAAGAGTTTGCAGCATCTCACTTTTGAAATCTTCCAACATGTTTCCAAATTCACCTCTGAGGGACAAACTAGATGAGGAGGTACTAGCTATGGGTTGACTCCCCCTACCTCTCTTTCTAGCTGCCCTAGAATGGTTTCTAAAGACAGTCTTGATGTCTTCATAAGGTAGCTGGTAGATGTCTCCCCCAACCAGTAAATGGAGGGTGTCTAGAAGGTCTTCCCGGACTCCTCTAAGCAGGACCAACTTCAAAGACTTGGGGTCAAGTTTGCACCTAGCCATTTTATAGCTGAGCTGGAATCTCTCTTCATAATCCTCCAAGGATTCATCACTTCCCATGGTCATTCAGAAGATCTCTTCCTTTGTATCTTCTGACCTACAGTAGTCCCAATATTTGTTGTTGAAGGCTTGCTGCATCTGAGCCCACGTTATGATGTTGTTGCCAGGTAACCCCATGAACCAGCGCAATGCTGCATCCTTGAGGGTAGAAGGGAACATTTTCAACTTCTGCTCGGCTTCTGCATAGTCATAGGTTCGACAGATAACAACAAACTCAAATAGGAAGGTGTCAAAATCTTCTGTAGTTAATCCATGGAAGTGAGGTAGGGCTAAAGGGCTTATGTTTTTCATTTTAGTGTCCCCATTTGATTCTTGGATGGGAAAGGTACCCTCTACTCTCTCTCCCTTTCCCCTTGCACTTCTATTTTCAGCCATGGTTTCAGGAGGGATGGTTTCCTCCTCTTCTTCTGCTATAGGATCTTCGTATATCTCTAGTTGTTCACTTATAGGTTCTTCTGGATCACTGCCACCAAAGAAGAGAGAAGGGTGGCTTTGTGATGTGGTGGGGGTGTTGGGTAGGAATTTCCCTGAATTATCTCTATTCCTACGAGGCATGAAAAGAAATCTCCTTTTTGGGTGATTTTTTGTTTTTCTGCTTGTACCTGCAAAACTGAAATTGATTGAACAAACAAATTGCAACTACTGAAATGAACTTCCTAAAATGAAAATTTGCAGAATGGACATTAAAGCAAGGAAATGACTAATTTACTTTTGTTGAAATGGAAATTGTAGAATTGAAATGAAAGCAAGGAAATGACTAATCTACTTTTGCTGAAATGGAAACTGCGGAATTGAAAGGGCTAATCTACTTTTGCTGAAATAAACTACTTAGCAGAATGTTGCAGTAGAGAATAGAAGAAAAGGAATAATCACAAAATATTCTGACGCTTCCCCGACAATGGTGCCAAAAAGTGGTGAGCACCAGTATTGCAGTAATAATGCTACAACTCCTAGGGCTTCCTACTTTACTTTTATCAACCCGGTAGTTCGTAGCAAACTTGGAAGCGACAGAGCTATATGCACAAGTACTAGCTCTTACTGCAGGCTGTCACTTGGTCAGCTGGCATAAGATCACGTTGCAGGCTTAGTTGTTCCATGTTAATTCATTCTTCACTCAACACCTCAAGCACGCGGCTCCTCCTAGCCCATAGTTCTGTAGTTACTCCATCCTGCAGAACATACAATGTCTCCCGAGGGAGCGCAGCCATGTTGATACCCACTCCTTTTAGTTTACTGACCATAGGTTTGTCAGCCTCATGTTCTGTAACCAATTCCCCATCTAGTAGCACTATAGTATTGGTCATGCGTGTGCGCAACATTTCCTCGGCTGCGACCATTCCTACTATGAGGCTGGTCGACAGAGTACTAGCCTGAGGAGTGCGCACTTACAACTCTTGTATTTGTGCCTAGAGGTCCCCTAATGCCATCTGATTTTCCTTCGCGAACTACTGGAGGGCCTCTGTAGTGACGTCGCGCACCGTCTCTCCTATGTCATGTAGATCCCCCTCATTCAGGGTGATCGGGTCGAAAGAATTCTTCGAGGCTTTTGACTTCTTCCACGACCCCACCCGCTCTCTCGGGTATTGGCACTTCAACTCTGTGGATGCTCTCTATGGGTCCGCACCACCTTCCTCTGTTTCAGGATCTTGTTCAGGCGATGGTGACTTCTGGCCTTCGCGCTCCTTCTCAGATGCCTGTTATTGTTCTATCGCTACCTTCGTAGTGTCCCACGCCTCCTACGCGTTTACTGCTGCTGCTTCGGTCCTTCTCTGCTCGGCCAACTATGCCATCCGCAGCTTTGCATCCTCCTTTTTCCTCTATGTAGAGGACTTATCTGATTCGACTATGGAGATGGCTGGAGCACGCCACTCCAGCGGCCATGACTCGAGCATGGTGAAGATGACATCGTCCATGGCTAGGTATGGGAGCTCATTCCACTTCTTCGCAGGGTCCTTACGTGCCCTGACATACATGTGATGGAAGTCTGCCTTAAACTCTATGAAGCTCTGTAGACTATTATAGACAGTGGGCAATAATCGTAGCTTGCGGTTAATCTCCATTCTGATGTCCATCTCCATGAACACCCAGAATATCTTACTGTCTCGGATACTCTGTGCGTCTTTAGTGGCCCATAGCGAAGCATACTTCGCTGCCTCTAGAAGATCCTTCATAATCATGGGGAACTAGTTGTCCTTAGGCAATTCCCAAGCCACCAGCACTACAGATAGCAGAAGCCATGCATAGTGGAAAGTCTTCCCCTATTCCTATGCCTCATGGAAATTCTCCAAGAACTCCTTGCACAAGTACTTGGACTAGTTAAACTAGACCCCCTTCGCGCACTATGCGGAAAGTGCTATCACCAGTGCAGGCACCTCACCTGCATGAAACTTCGGCATAACCTTGCTATCCAGTATCTGGGTGGCAACTCTAACTACCTTATTGTTGATACTAGAGATCAGGTAACCTCTCTTCTTTTCCTCCAGCTTGAATTTTGGCTTCATGGACTCTGCGATGGCCAACTCGCTCCTCTTGCCCTCCAAAATATCTGTTGGGTCCTCCCCCTTAAAAGGGAGTCAAGTTATTCTATGGATTAGGTGGTCCATGATGGGGATGGGCTCCTCCAGCCACAAGCACCCATCATGCACCAGGCAGAGCAGTTGCCTGATGACAAAGATAGTTACTAGGGTGTGATGGTAATATGACACCTAGAGCAGGTTTAATAACCCTACTTTCTCTACTCCACACAACCATTTGTACGGCTCCAACTTTCTGACTCCCATCGTAGTGCTCTTCTTCGGGCTCATGAGCTACGCAGTTGCCAAGTGTGGGAATTTATTGTGGTCCACAAGATCTCAATCTTCAAACTTTAGAGCTGGCACTTGTCCTAAGTGCGATCCTTCAAAAATGATATCATCGCAGAGCACCGGAGTCTACAGAGAGATTTTTCTCTCATCTAGGTCCTCAGGCACCATTCCTTTCCCTTTCCACAGAGGAACATACACAGGAAACCTGGTCAGAGGGTCCACACCCTTAGTTTCTTCCTCCATATCTTCATCCTCCTCCTCTTCGACCAAGATTTCCTTAAGTTCTTCCTCCTCCTCATCGGCGTCCAAATTAACCGCTTTCCCCTTTTCTTCCATGGTCAATTTAGTTCTCAGCGAGTTTCTAGGGGACACGTGCATTGGTGCCATGGGTTGCTTGTCTTTCTTGGGTCTCGGCATGTGCGGCGATTAGGGATTTCTGCGACAATCCCGATGCTTTTTGGGGCATCTCCTATCGTCATGGCATGAGCGGCCTCTTCAACGATCATTTCTCCGATATCCATGGCTTCTTCAGATGCTATCATATTGTTGTTCCAAAAATCTCTCAATGGCTCAGGTAAGTGCTCAAACAACGCCTTCGACTTCAAAAAATCAAACATATCTAGATTCATAGATCTTTGGGTGTAAAATAGCTCAATTCTCAAATGGCCAAGTGTTGTTTGCTGGGCAGCCCTTTGCAATTTATAACGCCTTTTGAATTTGAATTCAACTATTCCCCCAAATTCGGTTCATTAATGTTCTCTTGGAGGCAAATTTTCCCAAATCTAACCCATAAAGCTTTCCTTAAATGTCTGTCACCCACTCCATTTGGCCTCAAACCAAGTATCACATCGTGAATAGTGACTCCAATGGTCACTTCCTAGCTGACCCACGCAGCAGCACAACTACCCTTGCATTGTCGCGGACCCTGTGGCACTTCACTCTTGCACACTGTCTTGACATCGGACAGCTCCCGCACCTCCTTTAAACTGCCTGGAGCACTAAGACTATGCTTCTCATAGCTAGTCAGTTGGCTGGGCCACCTGTATACAGCTTCAACTGACTATTACTTACTTCTCCTAGGAAGGGTTCGCCATTTGACTTCACTAACTGCATCATGCATTTTACCAACTGCATCATGCGACCATCTGTGATCCCCTTAGTAACATACGGTCCAATCCAAGGCATCAAACTGATCAACTCTTAGTGGTAGTGCCCAAATTCGTCAATGTAATAGTGCACATCCTATTTTATCACCATGGTTCTTTTATCAAGAAAGTCCTTCTTTATTCCTTCCTTAAGCTTCTTGACTTCCCCTTCTTCCATGGTACTTTTCTTCCTCAACTGAACTCTTTCATTCATGAGTTCTTGGAGCCTAAGATCACCCTGCTGGATCTCCTCATCAAGTGCCAACCTCTTGTCTTCGTGCTCTTCTAACGGTGCGAGCCTTTCTTCTAGGGATCCATGACCCATCATATCCGTGGGCGCTGCTATGTGCGGACTAGGCATGATATACTCCATTAGTATTACAACATTTGCTCCATAGGCCAGCCTAGAAGGCGTCTATCCTGTCAATTTCTTGCATGTTGTACTATAAGCCCATAAGACTGTTGGTACACGCAGGTCCCAATCACTTCACTACACATTACATACCTTGTTCAGTGCTTCACACACTTCGTTAAATGCTTCTGTGTGGATAACCTTCTGTGTGCTCATTCTCTCCACACTCTATTGTTCCAACTTGAGGAACCGTTCATGCATTTGTGCCCCCCAACACATTCTTATTGACCGTATTTCCCAACACAAAGTTTATGTGCATCCATGTAGGTTGTTTACCATATGCCTATACCCACCTGGACAGATGCGCGCATGGACCATTTCATCCGTTGTATTTATCTACCAATCACACTATAGGTTTCCCAAACCATGAGCACATTATCCTCCTACATGCATGCCAGTCTTCAAAGCTCCCTTTGTGTGTACCCCACCACCTTGCGAGCGTAGCGTGCAGTACCTAATTCAAGGCCTGAAAACGTTTCTTTTCCAACACCTCTCTTTCAAACTTATCTAGGAAAGTATCTACCTCACCTAACCCATCATAAGTAGGCAAATCCCTCAGTTCTGTCGATACGCAATGCAACAATCTTGTCATCATATTACAGTTCAACATGGTTACCTCGTGTAACTGGTTTTGCCATCGCTCTATCTCCTCATCGGAATCTGACGTACAGGAGCTTTTGTGCTTCCATGAGATTTGTCCATCCACAGTGGGATTTAGCCAATCTTTCTCTTGCGCGGTTATTTTGTAGATGCAGTCCAAATCATCATCACTTTCATAGTCATGCACCGGCTTGATATAGCGCTATCCTTCAGCAGGTTCCAAAATTATAACTACACGCAGAGAGTTCTTTTCAAAAATCATCTTGCGCTTCTTCAGATTAATCACCTAGTTCATGTTAGTGGCCCAATCAATTCCTAAGAGCGCGGGATAGGGATTGTTGTCATCAACAATCTCTATTACTTCAAAGTCTACTAGTGTGCTCAGTCCCTCAATATCCATGGTGATTCCCTGGAATCTTCCCATAGGTATTATCTTCTGTTGGTTTGCCATTCACAGTTGAATAGGAGACCATTGCAGCATAGGCCTCCCCATGCGCTCCCATGTCTGCTTCGGCAAAATGTTCGCGTCTGATCCTAAATCTAGAACTACTTGGTCCATCTCATAGTCTCTAATCTACACGGTTAACCTCATTTCTCTTCCCATACTCATTGTATGCTTTCCAATCTTCTGGACTACTCGTGGTTCTCCTGGCGCGGTCCCAGTGCATCTGTTAATGAGTTCTTGTAGTCCCTTCACAGCTTGACTGTCGCACAGTAACTTCATGCATGTTTCCGGGAACATCATAAGCATAGATGGGTAGATTTCTGGCTCCAGTCTATCTTTTCCTCTTGAAGTGGAGGCATTAGTGAAGCTCTTCTTAGCTTCCATGAAGGTTTCCTTAACGTGCTCCAAATCAAACTCCTCTTCTTTCGTTGGAGCTTTACGAACCTAAGTACTATCTTTAGGATATTTTCCTTTATCATCTCCCATCGCAATTCCACTTCGAAGCATAATGTTCACATTTGGATCTTCCTCGCGTGGCTCAGACCTCATCAACTGTAGGTTCTGAGTTAAGGGTGGTGGTACCACTCCCTTGTCGCGTATCCTAGCTGTCAACGTAGGACAATATTTTGTCTCATGATCAAACAAGGTACAATATAAACATGATGGAAGTGTTGGGTTCATACAATCATAGACATAATGTCCTGACCCTACATAATCATAGCATATTAGCTATCTGCAACCTCTTTTGGGTCCTCCTCCACCTCGGCCCTGTCCACGCCCCTGAAAGCCTGTTCGCGCTACTCTTGGGTTTTAGTCTAGGGGTCGTGTTTCGGCCTGAAATCTATAGGTGGGATTTCTATCCATCATTAACTCATAGCTTCTACAAGTGCGCTCATCGTGTCCCACTAATCTACAAAAGTTACAGAACAATTGATGTGAATTTTGTGTGTACTTCTGTAACAAATGGCAGTTGTCTGTAGCGTGTTTCCCTCGTATTTGACAAATCATGCACAACAAAGCAGGCATTGCGCTAGGTCCTTCTTGTGCTTCTAATCTTAACGGCATCACTCCTCCTCCCGCGATGTAATTCGTGAACACTGGGCAGTGGTCCTTATCATGACCCTAACCCTTGCATTTTATGCACCACACTTCTTCATGCACTTCCGGTAGGGTTGTCCTGTCCTGTTTCAGACTTTGCATCTCAAGGCATAAGTTTTTCAACTGTGCGTAGATCTGCTAAACTCCCAAGTTAGGATCCTACCTCGGGGTCTCATGCAGCCTCATCGCAATCTCTAAGGCCTCTTCTTGAGTCGTTAACTTCTGCTGCGATAGCGCGCTCCTCAGATGTGGCATTAGTGATGCTAAAAACCATTCGTGGTGCTATCCATCCATCAGATTCATATTAGCTTCACGAGTTGTGCACTTCAACCTCTGATCCAACTCCTAAGGAGTCTTGCCTGGTAGCATTATGATCTCTTTGAATCTAATGATCGATTGTGCCTCTGACTTCGGCCTTCTAAATTCCTTATTTATCGCAATTTGGATATCTGCGATTCCCGCATTCGTATTGTCATTAGAATGCTTAATATACTAAGTCAGTGCACGATCCTACAGGGTGCTAACCAGTGTTAGTTTCTTTATATTGTCATCTGTAACTCCCTGTCCTTCCCATACGGCTCTTTTCATGAACCAACACTGGTTTGGATCCTCATTTCCTACTCCCTTGAACATAGGAAACTTTATCGTGCTTGCCATATTGACTCATGGTGGTGGCGGAGGTGGTACGGGTGAAGATGGAGGTTGTTGGATACCTATACCAATAGGTTTCATATTTCATGATTGGCCAAGGAAAGTCCAAATATGCTCTGCTTTGATATCACAAAGATCCCATATTTCCTAGAAAACAAGAGGTGTGTAAAGTGTTTCAAATATTGATGACCTTATTTCAAATTTTGATGGATGGTCCAAAAGTCTAATCTGGATCATGCCATGTTTAAATTTTCTGTTGTAGAATAGAGAAAGGAGTCTGTCCAAACTGCTTAATCTTGGCAGACAACTAGTTTAGGTAGAGAAGAAAAGGATCCCAACAGCCTAATCTGGGACCTTGGAAGAGATAAGGGTAGAAGTAGATAGGAAAGAATAAAGAAAAAGCCAAAGAAAAGAAAAGGCAAGTAAGGGTTTGCAAGTCCAAGTGCACCCTCCAATGGAGAAACAAAAAATGCTAGGAAAATAGCTGGGTAAGTAGTTGTGGTTGCAGAAAGGGCATTTTCACCATTGCACATATGTCAAAAGATGTATTGCCAAGGCAAAATCTATCAATGGACAAAGTGGTTAATTCCATCAAATTACAGCAAGGAGCATGACTAACCTCCCTTTCCCCCTTCACTCCATTATTAACATTCCCTTTTCAGCTGAGATTCATGGAGAAAGACCATGGTTTTATGGTGGTTCTTGTTCACACAAAGGCCACATTTCTTGTCTAAGATCTTTTCATTTTGATCTACTCTCAAAACTAAATCAATTTCAGATAAACTCAGTGAGATCCCCTTCATTTGCTCCCTCATTCATATTAACCTCTAATTCTACTATATAGCTCCCCTATCTTACCCTTCCCCTAATAATATTAACACTATGGTGTATAAAGCCCCAAATTCTATAAATACTCCTCCCCTTGGCATTATAGCCATATGTTCTTCAAAAGGAACCAAAGTGACCTCTGGTCACCTTGGTGAACCTATCACGTCCCGTTCCCCCTTGCTACAAGCCAACTTGCTCCTCAAACCACCATTTGCATTGAAAAAACCCTTATAAACCCTCTTTTACCCTTAAATCCTTTGCAAAAATTACCCAAAGTCTAAAAAGCCCGCCTCTGGCACATTTCCAAAAGGTTAGCGCGCAGTTTGTTTTAATGGAAAACATTGAAAAAACATCAAAAAACCCACAACCCAAAGTTTTCCGCCCGCGCATATACTCCGAGCACGTTGTTGCTCCGCCCACCGTCGGATCAGGTCCCGAGGATCCGACGATCCACAGCAATATCGGAGCGGCCCCCATGGTGGTTCTTTACCGCCCGAGAAAGTGACGTTGCGTCACGTCACGGGCAGGCCACGCGTCAAACAACAAGGGCTCTTGGAGCCAGGCCTGACACTTTCAGCGCCGTACCCAGACCGCCCCGAGAGACCGTAGCGGCTAAGCCTTAACCGTAACCGCTACGGTCCTGACCACCAGCTGCCCTCCTATGTCATATCGCCACGTCATTTCTGCTTATCCTTTGCCGTTGATTGGTCCACCTCGCTGATGACATGGCTGCCACCTCATCGCCCCCATGGACCAATTGCTTACCGCCACGTCACCCGATGACGTCAGCTGATGTCACTTGACCTTGACCCGCCAATGACGTCATGCTGACGTCATCACTAAAAAGCGCCAAAATGGTAAAAAGGTCCATATTAACCCAAAAAACCGTGTTTTTCTCACTTTTTACTCCTGTCGCTACTTCGGCTCTGCATGGCTGTTTACGTCCAAATTTTCGCCAACCTGCTCAGTTAACCAAGGCGACCTCCAGAGCTCCAACCGTGCACGCCTATGCGACCTCTGTTCGTCAATTAACAGGTATTTACCGTTTTCTGCCCTCCATACGCCTGTTATTGAAATTAAAGTTACTCAGAGGGCTAAGGAGACCTTAAAAATTATATTTTCACCGGCCATTTCCCTCTGCACATCCACATTTGCAACTGTGAAGTCCAAAAACATCAGCCGAGCCTTAATACCTGTAATTTCGCTCAAAAACAACATTCACTGCGTATTCCCGGCAAATTTCTTGTTAAACTCAATTCACCCGCTAAAAGAGGACATAGTGAGACCATAGAGAAGCCCTGCTCCTGAAACAAACAGTATTTCAACTGCTGTTGTGTAAATTACTCCTCTGGTATCTGAGATACAAACTGTTTTTACAGAAAATCACTTCTATTCTGTGTTGCTTCCATTAAACCATCCACCTACAATTGTTGAACTTTGAAGAAGATCATGGAGACTCCCATTGCTCTCAACATCAAGCCCCTCAATGCCCCTCACCAGGAATTGGAGTGGAAAGCCCTGGGAGATATGGATTACCAAATGATGGACTGGTTTCTTATGGGCTCCAAATACAATATCCAGATGCTGAATGAGTTGAAAGCCCAGCACCTGAGTGGAGCAGACATCTTGGGGATTTGGGACTCAAACCTGCCAATCTACAACCTCCCCCAGGTAAATCCTATGCCAGAGTTGATATACAACTGCCAGGAATGCTATGACCCAAACCAAAGAGCTGTCATCAGCCCCACAGGCTCAGTCCTGTTCCAGATCACCCCAGAGAGTATTAATGAGATGCTGCACTTCCATACTGCCAAGCAATTGACCCCCCTCAATATGCAGAATTTGATAAAGAAAGGGAGCAAGCTGTCAATTGACCAAATCATTAAAATCAATCAGTTGTTTGTAAAACCAGGCTCTGAATCAGTCAGAACTCCTCCTATTGGATATCAGTACTTGAATGAATTGGGCAGGATGTTAGTGGATTTGATCAGCTATGCCCTAGGATTCAAGGGAATGGAAGATGTGGATGAAACCATAATAGCAATGCTGTCTCTATTCTCTCCTGGTAAGCCCCCAGCTGTGCATTATGATTATGCTACATACATTGCAGATAAAATCCATGACCAGTTTATGAACTTGAAGAGAGAAAGACTATTCAGGTATACCTCATACATATACCACCTCTTCTTGTTTTATCAACCAGCTACCTTCTCTTTTCCTTTGAAGCAACTCAATGCCCAAGGAAATCCAAGATCAGTGGTGTTCTGGACCTCTGTCTTTCACTATACATCTGTGTCACCTTACACATACAATGAGTTCATTGACTTATTCATTTATCCAGCCTTGACAGTATTGCATGGTGTTCCTCCTCCAAGGCTAACTGATGATATGAAGAGAGTTCTTCACCTAAACAAAACCTACAGCATTGGTAATTGGTACCTCTACCAAAACCACACAGTCATCAGAATATATGGCTGTGAGTTGACACCTTTTAGATTGCCAAGGTATGTCCCCATGAGGCTTTTTGCCTTGGAATATTTCAGACAGTTTGGCAACTCAGACTACCTGCATTTTCAGAGCAAGAACAAGAAGTCACAGCTAAAGGTGAGGAGCCAGCTGGGTCCTTTCCTATATAACAGAAAAGAGGAGGGATGGAAAGAGGCAAACACTATCCTGGAAGGCCTCAGACTGCAAACTAGTTTTGAATGGATACCCTATGACCCCAATCATTTTGTCTCCCTCAGGAGGATAAAATACAAATTGGGTGGTTATGCACACAAGAGACAACCTGAGATTGAACAATATGCCAATGCATTAAGCTGGGAAGAGGGTACCTTAGAAGAAGAAATAACTGCTGAAGAGCTTCTAGAAAGAGAAGCTAGAAATATACAAAAGCAAGCTGACTTGGAAAATTGTGGATAGGTTCCTCATTCATACAGAAGACAGCTTGGAGCAGCTACTACATCATCAACAACACAGCAGCAAGCTGCCGGGAAAACACCACAAACAGCCAGTAAAGATAAAGGGAAACAGGTGGAACAACCACCTCCATTGACAGAAGAGAAAGTGGAAACATTGCTACAACAGCAAGAAGAGATGGAACAGCAGGAACAAGGGAAGCAGCAAGAAGAAGTGCCACTTAAGGAACAACAACCCTTGCAGCAAGAAAGGGTGATTGACACTCCTAGTTCCACTGAGCAACAGGCTCAGAATATAGTGCCTCCTAGGGCAGAAACTACCTTTGATACATCGGTCCTCCAAACCCCACAAAAGGAGGACTTAACCAGGAAAAGAGATAGAGAGACTCCCCTGACTTCATCCATCAATCAGGGAGAGAAAAGGCAAAGGTTGAATGACTTCCCAGAAGATGATGAGGCAATAAGACAAGCATCGGGCATGGGCCCACCCAGCCGAGAAGTATCAGCCAGTTCATTCCAGCATGAACATGATAGAGCTATGGGAGGGGAGGTCAGCTCCTCCAGCCAGCACAAAGAAGGACAGGTAAGCATCAAACAACAGTTTATCGACATTAAAAGGAGGAGTGATCCTATTAAAGTACAGCTGTACAATCATTTGCTGAACCTGGCTCCCACCAATCAGCAAAGACTCATGTCTGCCTTTGATGTAAGTGAAGGCAAAATGATCATGAGTCACTTCATGCCCACAACTCTGCACCCCCAATCTACCTCGGATTACCTAAGGACCAACATGGAGGTTCTGGCCAAAGATATACACCCTATGGATAAAATCGAATTGCATAAACAAACTGGTGAAATGGTGTATGCCTCCTTGGCAGATGAAACATTGGAAAACTACAAATTGAAGAGCAGCCTTTATAATACAGCCTCTCAGCTAGAATTGGAGAGAGCATCATCACAAGCCAAGGACAACAGAATCAAGTCCTTGGAGGATGTAATTATAGAAATAGGACATGATCCTAAAGATGTTAAAGGTATCCAGGAACTGTTGAAGATAAGGGATCAAGACATGGCTGCCTTAAGGAGGAAAATCAAGCTCCCAGCCACCATCCATCCTCAAACAGATGAAGTTGTTCAGCAAAGGCTAGAAAAGGATGCTACGGATTTGATGATATCCTTATACAAGGAGCTGGTTCGGACTCAAGACCAGCTAGGACAATCAGAAGCTGCAAAGGCAGCATTACAGACAGCATTAAAACAGAGAGAAGAGGGCCAAACTTCCCAGCCCCCTCCGGAAGTAATCAATCTTGAAGAAGCCCCTCCAACAACTACTCTTCCTCCTCAGCAGACAGGAACTACAGCACCATCTACAGCAACAACTACGCCAACAACAGAGCAGACTCCTAGTCTGGATATGCAGAAGCTGCAAGCTGAGATCCGAGTTCTTGAATCCCAAATGAAAGAGCTTGATGAAGTCAAAAGGTCTTTGACTAAGGTGAATGAAAGATTTGACAAAAGCAAGCAGAATGAGACAGCAAAGGAAAGAGAAATAAAAGTTCTAAAAAAGAGAATAGCTGAACTGGAAAAGGAGCTTGCACTAGAAAAAGTAACAGCAGAATTAAAAGCAGTCCTCTGGGGCAACATTGGTTGATCCATCACCAATCAGTGGCAGTATATTGAGACTATGGATGAGCAAATAGTACTCATCACAAAGGCAAACAAGGAAATACACAGAGCAAGAGCAAGCCTTGGCCACATGCCAGATGCTGCCAGCAGAATGATCAATATTTTAAATAACAAGACAAGCTCTCAGCTGGCCACCATGGGAATTACTAACAGGACTGAAACAATCTCAGTAGTTAAAAGAGTCCTGACACTAAGAAGCCTAGTTGGAACACTGGAGAGGAGAACACAGGACATGCAGACCGAAATCAACAAATTCCTGGACAGATTCCTGGCATTACAAAACAGAGGCCTCCCCAGCATATTAAGCAGTGTAGGAAGACTGCTTACCCTGGAAAATTACATCAAAAGGGTTGATGCCCATGCTGCAGCACAAATTGCAAAACAACCTAGTACCTCAGCAGAAACAGGGCCAGCATCAGGGCAGAATTTGTATGATAGGGTGGATAACCTGTTTTTTATCATGAATGAAATTGATCACCTGTTTGATACACCACCAAATTTCTTTAAGTATACAGAAGCAGATGAGACTATGGGGGCAATCATAAATCACCAATTGCCCACACAGGAAGTATGGAGGAATTTGACACAGATAATCTTATCAGGCCCGAACCTGTAGCGTTAATTTTCTCCAGTTTACGAACAATCATGCACAGGCAGAATTTTGGTGGATAACTCCACAAGGAAAGGACAGATGCTGAGCCAACTCAGCAGGGCTATTTACTCACCACAGCAGCAATCACAATCACAGGTGGCAGACCCAAAATACAGCGCACGAGCCATAAAGTCGGGTTCTCCAGCATTTGATCAAAGTATCCCAACCGACTTAGCAGCTCCCAAAGGCCAAAATATCTTCTGACAGAACATCAAGACGCCTTTATTTTGTATTCAATGCTGTAATAAATTTCTGATAATAATATCTCAAAAGTTGGTGAGAACATTAAGTCTGAGATAACTTAGAACTCAGATATTTTTGTAAAATCGTATGTATATATTCGCCCCCCACTGAAGCTTAAGGGGTTGTTGTTATTTTCATTTTGGAGATCTCACTTGCTATAAAATTCTCAGAGAAATAATACAAAGGGTGAATGGAATTTCCAAAGCTGGGCGTACCTTGATGCATTGTGATGAATGGTGAATGTTGCAGGATTCCAGAGTGTTTCATAAAACAATAAGTCTTTCTTAAATCTCTGTGTTACATGTTTTCGAGGCTTTTGTTCTCTTTTATTGTTTAAATGTTTTATACTTAATAGCAAAGTAGAAGAATAGTTCCAGGATTTAATCACTGATTACCCTGAACTCAATCTAAGCTATTATCCATGTTTTCTTCAGATACAGTGAATGAAGTGTAATTCTTAATTGCTGCACTTTAAAACTATATCTTTTACAGTGATAGACATTCCCAGGGATTCAAGTTTTCTCCTGAGACATCTATCCGTTTCTCATACCTAGTTTGGTGGAAATACTTGAATACTTTAGTGAAAATTCTTAATTGCTTTCACTGGTTTTTTCACCTGTTTGTGTTGTAAATCAAAAATTTTGTTATATGAAGTATCCAAATGGCCCTGTAAGTTTCACCAATTCACCTCAAGGTTTCTAGACACCTACAGCCATAGACTCCATTGCCCAATGATATTTGACTCTTTGAACATTATATCACAAGACCTGAAAGAAAATCTTCAACCAAAACATAAACAAAACCTGTGCGTAATACCTAGCCTAAAACACTATCATAACAGATACAAATCATAAAGAGAGAGCCCTCTCTGATCACAGTTTGGCTAGAAGCAGTGATCCAAAGATTGGTTAGTGGTTACCCCGGCCGTATTCCCTTGGGAGTCATAGGGAACAACCTAGGTGTTAACAGAGGTGACGGTGGTGAAGCTGGTGGTGGTGCGGGTGGGGGTGGTATGTGCGGAATATTCTTCCTTATCAAATGGATCGCACTTTGCTGAGAGACCTTCGCGAGCTCTAACTTGTCCCCTTGCGAAGGTGAAATCAAAGGGCTATTCTCTAGTCCCTTACTTCCTTCGTTTTTGTAGGTTTTTCCACTTCGCTTAGCTCCAAACATCAAGGTAATTGCATAACCCTCTTTCCACACAATAGCATTTTAATCCAAGTATTCAGATACTTTACGTACATACCTCATGGTCCTTTGAGAAATCATCACTCAGCCTCGTGATAGCTGACTGAAGTGTCTACCGCGAACTCAGTAATGAATCCTCCTATAATCTAATCGAGCCAGTGATCAACAACGCATGCGCTTGGATGCTTCCAATCTCCGCACCAACTCTGGAGTCCACAAAATAGGATTGTCGAGTTTCCACCTTCCTTAGCTATCTGCTGGCTTCGTGATCCACTCGTACAACTCAGTAGGGAAAGATGTGAAGAATATTTCATGGATCTCGATGTACAGCTAGCAGTCCAACCACTCTTCTTTTATCAGTCATGGATTCCTATTCTCCTACGCTTCGAACTCGTGAATTCTCTTGTCCAACAAACCTTCAATTTCCCTTCTTAGTTGGATTCCAATGATATGACATCCGACATCTCTATGCAGATTCTGGTCCCAGAAACCGAACCATTTGTTGGCTTGAGGGGGCCTGACCCAGGTTCAAAGTTAATTAGCCAAATGAATCCCTACACTACTCGCCCTTTTGGCAACAACCCGTGGAGTGCAAACTGACGTCTCACCCGAAGCAGTATGGGGGGATGCTGGAACCAAGTTTCTACACCCTTGAGATGTCTGAGGGGTCAATTTTGTCCGACTATGAATACCTTCACACAGGTTACTTCATGCACTGCCTTGACCTGCGAGGCCTTCGCAGTCTATTGTATTTGCCTTCACATAGCCCTATCCAAGGGCTGAGGTGCTTTCACGCTGCTAAGGCAGTGATCTACGCTATTTCCCCAAGTTACACCATGGAAGGAGATGGAGGGGGGTTGGTTTGAGCCCCTAGCCAAGCTGAGGACCTCTCGAAGGCATGTCTTTCACTAAGATGAGTTCTCTCGGTGTACTAGGCAAAATGACTTATAAAATAGGGTTTTGGGATAGAATTTGGAAGTGGAAAGAGAATATGAAGGAGCTTAAGATGGAAGTGGTAAAGGTGAACTTCTCTACAAATTAACATAGTCTTGAAATCAATAAAATTCATGCATCCATTTGTCATTAACAAAATGAAATAACTTATGATGGAAAAGATGAGTTGAATTCATATAACATCTAATTTATGACATAACATTGATCTAATCACTAAATTGACTTCTAGGCTACATAAATAAAATGTAAAGTAGGACAACTAACACTAATATAATTCCAAGAAATCATAAACACAATAAGTTTAGACTTTAGTTGTGAATCCTTCCGCTCATTCTCCCACAAGAGAGGTGATGTAGAGGTTGCAACCACATGATTTTATGTATTAATGTCTACTGAAATGAAAGAAACTATGAACTGCTTGGTATCAGGAAGAAAAATAAGTACAAAAAGAGGGACCAAAGCCTTTGGGCTGGGCCCAAACCAAAGGTTCTCAGCCCTCAGAAACTAGCCTAGATGCAACTTAAAATCTAACTTCTCATTATCAAAAAGTGCAGGTCTAATACATCACATAAAAGTTCAAAGTAACAATGTCAAGGTCCAAGCTCAATAGCTACACCTAGTTGAACAAAAACTTTGAATTCTAATGATCTCTTCTTCTAGTTTATTTATACAAAAGGGAAGTTGAAGCAGCTCCCTTGAAAGTAGGAGTGGTTCCCTCCTTGATCTTGAAAATGATGGATCTTGTCCCTCTTGGTATTCACTTGAACTAGGAGTCACTTGGCTACCAATGAATTCAAACTGGTGAGAGAGGAGATTGTGATCCCAAGCTGAGTTTAGGGAGTTGAGGTGGACAAACCCCCTAGATTCTCTTCTAGTTGTCTCCACCAAGCCCCTGCATATAAGAAATAGCCTAAACAATGCTTCATCTTCCTGCAATTAAACCACATTAGGCCACATACTATGAAAACCACCTTTTAGTCCTCTTACTAAGCATAATATAACAAAAAATGTGAATTAATGTAAGAGAAGGATAGTTTTAAGGCTGGAGGATGGCACAATGATCTTCGAAATGTACTTATTGATGGGACTCATCACCTATTGTTGATGAATTTTTGGATGAAATACATGGAGAAATTTACTTCAGCAAGTTGGATCTTTGTTCGGGATATCATCAAATTAAAATGAAGATAGAAGACATTATGAAAACAACATTTAGAACTCATGAAGGTCATTATGAATTTTTGTTCATGCCTTTTGGCCTTACTAATGCACCTTCCACATTTCAAGGTTTTATTAATTCCACTTTCAAAATCTTCCTTAGAAAAATTTTGTTAGTTTTTTTTTTGATATACTAATCTATAAAAAGTCTTGGAAATCCCATGTTCAACATGTTCACAAGGTGCTCAAACTATTGGAGGATAAATCATTATTGCAAAACTCTCCAAATGTTTCTTTGGGGTACAAGTGGATTATTTGGGTCATATTGTATCCCATATGGGTGTTAAGGCAGACCATAACAAAATTAAAGCCACTAAGGAATGGAAAATCTCGACAAAGTTAAGGTATCTTGAAGGATTTCTTAGGTTGACAAGGTATTATTGTAAGTTTGTTAAGAATAATGGGAATATAACAGAACCTCTAACAACATTACTGAAGAAAGATGCATTTTCTTGGACTCCATAAACAACTAAGGCCTTTAAACATCTTAAAGAGGTAACATGTCAAGCTCTGTTATTAGCTACACCAAACTTCAATAAAAACTTTATTGTGGAATGTGATGCCTCAGAAAATTGTAGTTGTGTTGTTTTAATGCAATAAGGAAGACTCATTGCTTTTGAAATTCATCCAATCAAGGGAAAGTATTTACAAAAGTCTATTTATGAGAAGGGCATGTTGACAATCCTACATGCACTAGAGAAATGGTACACTTGCCTAATGGGAAGACACTTCAAGGTAAAACTAGATCATGATAGTCTTAAATACTTCTTGGAACAAATATTATCTTCAGAAGAGCAAAAAAAATGGTTCACAAAGGTGTTGGATGATGACTTTGAAATCATCTACAAAAAAGGGAATAAAAATGTTGCGGTAGATGCACTCTCAAGAAGGAATGAGGATGTGGAAGCGTTGAACTATGTTATTTCTATTATCCAATCTAATTGGATAATTGAAGCAAGGAATGAATGTAAGAATGACGAAGAGGTTTGGACACTCATTCAAAAGTTGTAGCAAGGTCCTAGTACATCTGATACATTTATTTGGAAAAATCATTAATTATGGTACAAATATTGCTTATATCTATGTGAGAACTCCCAACTCAAACAATAGACTCTTTTGGAATTGCACACCTCTCCTTTAGGAGGGAACTCATGATTTTTAAAAACTTACCACAAGGTCAAGAAGGAATCATTGTGGGAGGGCCTTAAATACAATACTCAAAAGTTTGTGGCAAAATGTTTGGTTTGTGAAAAAAAACAAGTTTTGACAATTAAGAGATGGGTATGTTACAACATTTAGCCATTCCAAGTCATCTTGGGAGGAGGTCTCTACAGATTTTATCATAGGTTTACCCAAATCCGAAGGAAAGAGTGTCATCATGGTGGTAGTTGATAGACCTACCAAGTATGCACACTTTTGTGCACTATTTCATCCTTTCAAATCCAATATAGTTGCTACTACATTTATGAAAATAGTTAAAAAGCTACATGGAAACCCAAATAATATTGTAAGTGAAAAAGATCCCCTTTTCACTGGAAATTTTTAGGCATAATTATTTTCTTGTCTTGGAACTCAATTAGCTCATAGATCATCTTATCATCCTCAATCTGATGGGTAAACTAAGGTAGTGAACAAATGTTTGGAAGTAAATATTATTTTCTTTGTATCTAATAGATAAACACAGTGGGTCAAGTGGTTACCTTTAATAGAATGGTGGTATAGCACTTCCTTCCATACCGCAAAAAATAAACCCCATTTACAGCACTTTATGGATATCATCCACTATCCATCACATCATCTTTAAGAGAAAATTCTAAGTTTAAATTTGTGGAAGATCACATCAAGAATAATAAACAAGTTCCCTAACTCTTAAAGGACAACCGTACTCTCGCGTAGAATCAAATGAAATAATGGGAAGATTAACATCACAGTGAAAGAAGTTTTGATGTAGGTGATTGGGTATTTTTATGGCTGCAACCATACAAACACATGTCTCTCAAGCAAGCTAAGAAGGATAAAAAGTTATCACCCAAGTACTATGGTCCTTACAAGGTGGTGCAAAATATTGATACTGTGGCATACAAATTGTAGCTGCCTACAACTTCTCAAGTACACTCAATTTTCCATGTTTCATGCTTAAAGAAGGTTATAAGTGACAAGCTCCTAGTTCAAACAATATTTCCAAAACTTGAGAAGGAATGAAAAATCATATTGGATCTTGAAGCAGTCATGGAAACAAGAACCTGACAACTACAGAGTCGATCAATTTCAGAGTATCTCATTAAGTGGAAGAACTTACCCATTGAATATTCCACATGGGAGGATGAAAATTTTATACAAAAGAATCTAGAACTACTCAAGCATGAGGACAACACATTTTTGAAGGAGAGGGGCATGTTATGTACCTATAATGCTAGTGTAGCACCCATATTGTTATTTTTGTGCCCCATGTAGCCGCAAAATTGTTATTCTTTTGCCCCATAGAAGCCCACTATTATTATTGTTGAGCCCTTACATTATTTATGTAAGCCTTAATTATATTGTGACCCTTTCGATTCCTATATAGATCAAGGAGGCCTCATCTTTTGTATCATCCAAGAATTGTTCAATTATCTGATGTAAAAGGAGGTTAACCCCTCGAAGAGGTTTATTTCCGTGTCGTTGATCTATCTCTTCTTATGTTTTGTGATCAAGTTACATAACAAAATATCCTTGTAAGTGGATCATTATTCGTGGTACAGAAGCCCACAATTCAATTCATTATTTTATAGTTTAAGGGCAGTTTGGTGGTGCAAGGTAGGAGAGAGAAGCCTCCTTTAGGTTGGAGCTTGAAACTACTTCAAGGTGACATGGTGATGCTAGCATAGTTGGAGCTTGCAAGGTGTTGCAGCATCCATTTAGTTGAACCTGATAAAACCAAGGGAGTTAAAGCGTCCTTCCTGTTAGTGTCGGTCTTGAGCCCTCCATCGGTGATCAACAGCTCTTTGCATATGCATATGTAGGTGTCTCATCAGCATCAATTTTGCATCCCACTAGGCATGCCATAACACTGAATGGAGGAGCTGGTATTTTTTCCCTTCTTGGCTTTGTTGGATCAGGTCATACAACAATGTAATTGAGTCATGCTTGTTCTTATTTTTTGTCTTGAGATCCCATGGTCTTAGGTCTAGGGTTTTGAGTCAAAATCATTTCAAGGTAATGAGTCATGGTCAGTAAGTGCCCAGCAAGCCGGAAGGAATTTTGTACATATGTTTCATTATCATTTTCTTCAGCTACAGCTCACTTTATGCCTTGGATTTAAAAAACCCTGTTTTTAAGTCCAAGGCCATGTGGAATTTGAAAAAATAAAGAAATTTTCAAAAATTTGTAAAAGTTCCGGCAACAACCCTAGTTCCTTCACTACAGTCCATCGGGCGGTCAACCTGCAAAAAGAACGGAGTCAAACGCATCCAAAGAGCTTATTTCAGGATAAAAAGACTCTAAACAGTGTTAAAGAGAAAAGCAAGTTCAAAACATTAGAAAGTGGGTTCTAAAGTTAATTTTTTTTTAAAATGAACCTATAAAAGCTATTTTCCCTCTCTAGTCACTCTTATTGTGCAAATGGAAGTCAAAAATTCATGTTAGAGGCAAGAGGAGGCAATTCGGGCAAGTTTCTGCAAATTACAAGGGTTAAACTGGTGCGCGACCAAACCACAGGTGTGCGCGACCACCTGGGTGGGCGCGACCAAACGGAGGCCAACGCACAGTGTTAAATAACACAGGCGCGACAAAATGGAGGAGCGCGACCATTCTCAGAGCGTGCGCGACCAAAAACTCTGTCTGCCGTAAAACTCACTCAAATGCCAAAATCACCCTCAAATTCTCTCAAATTGTTAAGGTATGCCTATTTCGCATGTTTGGTGATGGTGTTAGGGTTGCAAAAGAAGATTATGGCCATGGTTATATGCAAGAAATCCATAAAAAGATAGGTTAAATGATAGTTGTTTTTTGCAAGCAATATGTGTGACAGTTTGTTATTTTTCAAGGCAATTTTTCCTTTATCCCTCCATTTATTTTCCCATACAAATTACATGTGTTAACATGTCAAACTTATTGATCTCATTTGCAAGTCAATTATATAAACACTATCCCCAAAACTTCTCAAACCCTAGTCCCTTCTAACCCTACAAACCCTACCTTTTCCCCATGTATAATGATCAAACCCTAAACACTAGTATACACAGCAAATTATATATGAAATGCACAGCAAAAGAATGAAAAGAAAACAATGTAAAAAAAACAAAAAGAAAAGTGATGACAAGGCATGCACACAAGAATTGTAAAAACAGTAAAAGTTGTTACTTGCATAGCCTTAGAAAAAAATAAAGAAAATGTCATCTTGCTGTATGATGTCAAGGACTTGAAAGCTGAATAAAGTCATGACAAAATTCATTTAAATGTACAGTTGCATAGTTATCAAAAGAAGCAGTCTTGCTGTGTTAGGGTTTTGTATTAGCATGGTTTTCATCCCCTTTCTCAAAACTCTGTTTTTCCCTACCTATTTCCCTATGTAAACCCCAATTCAATTGCTTGTCCCTTCAGTTAAACTCCCTAGGCAATTGAATGTCCCTCCCTATGATCAAAGCACACAGTCAAACCCTAATTCCCCATGGTAAAAGCATGATGAAGCTGCCACTATCCTAAATGAATTGTTGTTACGAAAATTAGTTGGCAGTGATTATTAAAAGGGTTTCACTGCCCCCCCAAACCTAATTCCTAATATCCTCTCTTTTCCCTAATTCCCAAGTTACCAATTCCCTCTCCCTTCCATTGTAACATAATCACAGCAATCCCTTTCCCTTCTTCTTACAATCTAATACCCAAAATCCCTGTTTCATATTAGCATCAAATGGTCATTTCAAAATGTGGAAAAACAGAGTATGCTCATGAAAGATATTTGAAGACAAAATATAAAAGCAGCAGCCTGTTAAATGTTTATGATTGATGCTACCCTATTCCCTTATACTTATGCCCTCATTCCCTCCATGATGAAAATCTATATTGTCCTTTCCCTTGGTGATCATAAAACATATTTCCCTAATACAGTATTCATTTGCAAATGATGAAAGATGGAATGACATGTTTAGCATTATGTGATGTTTTCCTTCAGAATTCCCTGCTTATATATATATTTTTTCCCTTTCCTATATGTAAGTTCCCTCCCCTAACATATCCCTCATGATGTTTCCCCTTGAAAACAGCATACTTCACAGCATTTTGCAGGCAGGGCAGCGGTCATTTTGACTTGTTTATTCCACCTTGCTCAATAACACCATGTCAACCACCGAGACTAATGAGCAAGGTGATGACTGGTCATCATCTACTGAGATTGAGATACAGCAGAGGCCTCGTAGGGGAGGCAAGGGTGGTCACCACAGGAGGGAAGAGCCCACATCATTGACAGAGTTGCAGGCTTGCCCATTGGCAGTGTCTTGTTTTCAGCATATGGCTTGTTATCAGTTTTGTGAGAGGCTGTCACACATTCAGCATCACAGAGAGTTGGCCCGGTTGTTTGTCCTACATCTCCATGACAGGTAGGTCACCCTTGCAGGGGTGAATTTTGTGTTTTCTCCAGAGGCTATCACAGAGGCTACCGGGATACCCAATGTGGGTGAGGTGTGGCCGAAGCGTAAGTGGCTGGACCTAGTATACTATAAGCCATATGTCAGGCCTATCTATGTGCATAACTTGTCAAGGAACTTTCCTATCAAGTTCCTCCGAGCAGAGTATATAGATATCATGAGACTCATTATGCACTACCTCACATGCGAGGGGAGATTCTCACGGGTATTTTCTTGTCATATCCGCATGCTGATGCACTTCACCAGAGTGAGGATGATGAACATCTCGGCATACTTATTTCATGACACTCAGAGGATGGTCTCTATCTTTCGGAGACAGACCCCAGCACAGCAACTTCGGAGCCTATGCCATCATGGTCTTATCCAGCTGGTTGTTTCTCATCAGCTGAGCCAGCAGGGCATTTCTTGGGCAGATTTTATCTCCCATGAGTTCTTCACACAGCCAGAGCCAGAGCCAGAGGCAGTTCATGAGGAGGGAGGGCCATCACATCAGCTCGAGGTTAGTATTCCGAGACATGTTGTTTTTTCTCCTCGGGTCACTTATCAGAGAGGTCATAGGACCTTATTTGCAGCAGCTCGACGAGTACTTTCTCCACAGCAGGTGGAAGGGGTCTCGTCATCATCTTCAGAGCAGCGAGTGTTATCTCCACACCAGGTGGAAGGGGCCTCGCTTTCTTCATCGGCACAGGCAGTACGAGAGGGCAAACAGCCCATGGTTGAGGATGAGGCAGTTGGCGAGGCACATGATGATTTCACTGGTCGTGATGCTCATTCTCCTTCCTCTTCAGATTTCTATGAGCTCATTAGGCAGAGAGAGGAAGAGAACCTTGTGTTGCAGCGGAAGCTTGAGATGGCTCAGTGGACTATCACTTATTTAGAGCAGCGAAACAAACAGCTGGAGACCGAGAAGGAGTTGGATGAGTTATGGAGGATTCGATTCGACCGAGTCATCAACCGCAGGAGGCCTGGGGACCCACTGCCCAAGGATAGAGAGTTATTGCTCATCCGAGCAAATTGGCGCTTGGAGGGAATGTTAGACAAGGCAAACCGTGACAAAGAGCTGCTCCGGAACATGAAGAGACACTACTGGGCAAGATTACATGTTTGCAAGGCGAGAATGAAAATTCTCCAAAGAAAGCTATCGGAGGCCCGGAAGAGGAAGAAAAGGAAAAATCCACTCCGCATCTTGGCTGAGGCCTCCCTCACTCATCATGGTACTGATCAGCCTTGATCTAGCATCAAAATGTGAAAATTTTGAGAATTTTGGAGCATTTTGGAAATTTTTGGTAAAATTACAGGTTTTGCCCACGGTTTGGTCTCACCCCGGGTGAGACCATTTTGGAGGACTGCTCGGAATTTTGAAAACTTGGCATTTTTGGAAAGGGCATGCAAAAAGAAAAATTACCAATGCTTGGGAGAAGCCTGGTTTTGAGTTTTGAGCCTCCAAAAGCTCAAAATACATCAAAAAAATGACTTTTTGCCCACTTTTTGAGTTGCAGAAAGTGACCTTGGGAGAATAAACTTTTGAGGGGTCAAATCAACTCCAAATCTAGAAATTCCACTTGGGATGGAAAGTAGACAGACCAAGCTTTCCAATGAGCCATCTTGCACCTGATTTGGATCAGTGGAACCCACTCAACAACAGCTGCAAAGGGGCGCGACCAGAACTTCCAGATTTGCCAGAATTCACATTTTTGGTCAAAAAACACTGTTTTGACTATGGTTGACTATTATTACTTGTAGATGATGGATAAATGTAATATTTTCATGGCACTTTGGTAGATTTTATCTTTCTTTACCCTTCTAGAAGCTTCCATGATGTAAAAAGTGAAAAATTAATGCATGGATGAGTTAGCTAAGTAATAGAGGCAAGTTGTTTGGCTGCCTATTTTCTAGTTCTTAGTTTAGAATTTGTTCAAACTGCTCCTAGAAAGCTGAGCTCGACCCCTAGAGGTGGGGAAAGGAGTTAGATGGTCTAGATGGTCTATATTATGCTCTCTCCTTCTCATTTTGATGGTTGAACTCTTGTGTAAGGAAGCTTTATTGTATATTGTGCATCTATTTCTGCAATTGAAGGCAAGGAAAGCCAGGGTTTTACAGACATCTTTGAGGATTCTTGTGGATCTGATTGTTGATGGTGTGTTCTCTACATGTTCTTGTAAGTTTTTTTATGTGTTTCACATCTCTCTTATGCTTCTAAATTGGACAGATGAAGTGGTAAAGTTTGAACTCATGTTTTGACATGCTCAGCTTTTTAGTTTGTTCAATTTTAATGTTTTCTACTATCTAGAGAGGATTCGAATTGTGTGTTTGCCCTCTTTAGCTTCTCCTCTATCATCTCTGATCATCCATCTCAGATTAAGGCATCAGCACTCATTCCTACCTTGCCCCTTAGATCCCCCTGTGAAAACTGTGCTCAATCCCCGCACCTTGAATTGCACTTCCACCAATTGCCACCAAAAACCCCAAAAAGTCATTAAATCAACCCCCTTATCAATTTACTAGCCTAAAATCTTTATTATTAATTGGTCAGCCTAATCATATTGAAATATCTATCGAATCTGACCCGAGAGAGCCTTCTCATACCTCGTAGGGCTAGCTACGAGGTGAAATGGTTTGATGTAGCCTTGAGAGTTTGTCTATCTCAGCCTAGGTGAATTCCAAGAGCTAACATATTGGCGACCATACTGGGGATAACCAAATTTGTTATTGGTTCATTGTAGTGTGATTTCTTAAGTCTTAGACGGAGCCTGAAGTTACGCCAGAAGCCTTCGAAAACACTCTTGTTTTACATCAACGTTAGTAGATAAATGCTGCTTCAGTCAATCTCCGTGAGCTTTTGAAACCCGCACTTCATTGACATCTTTATCCCAGTATCATTATGGAACTCTAAGCTTTGGATGATAGGCTAAGAGTTTTCATACGGCTGAGCGGTTTTTTCTTTCCTAGTTTATTCGTAAAAGCAAGCTGGCTTCTGTTTCAAGATCAATTGTTAGATCTAATTCATCACCTGCTGTTATTGAATATTTTGAAGATCTTGAATTCGACGAAAGTTTTGAGTTATCTTTGTTTAAAGCTAAATCTGAAAGTGCTCTCGATTCTTTAGTCCTTGACCCTGATTTTGCAGCTTCTCTTGCTTACGAAAGACACAACAAGCTGATTGACAATTTCATTTTGAGACATCTCCAAAACGACTTGCATACCACTACTCTTGCTGATCTACTTGAGAATATCTCTGAGAATATTGTAGCTACTATCACGGCTCACGAAGCATCATCCCCTCCCTTTGTTTCCATTTCACCGATAATCACTTACCCCGAATCTTCGGCTGGTTCTCCTTCCACACCTCGCACTCCTTCTACCCCTCCATCTCCACAAATTTCTCTTCCCCTTGTTACAGCTCCTGTTATCATACTTCCACCTCCCCCTCCTCAAACTCATCCTACTCCCCCGCCTCCTCCACCTAGAGCCATGGCTGCCCGTTTTGCCCCACTTGTATTGCCCGCTAATCTTCATGATATGCCTGCTGATTACCAAAGTAAAATTCCTATGTTTGATGGCACTCCACAAAGTGTTACAGCGCAGCAGTATGTCGATAAAATGTCCACTTTCTTTGATCTATATGAGTTAGACGTAGAAGATGTTACCATGCGGTTGTTCGTGCAGACATTTGCCGGAGAAGTAAGAAAATGGTTTAGAGGGTTGGCAGCTAACAGCATCACACAATTTAATGCCCAAGGCAATAATGGAGAAGTTGGGACTTGATATAACTCGTAACTACCATGATCTATATTCATTTGATTCCAGCCGAGTTAGATGCATCGGTTTGATTAAAGATTTGGTAGTTAGCTTGGATCAAATTCCCGCAAAAAATCTCTTGATGGATGTGGTAGTAGCAGACATTCCTCCAAGGTTTGGCATCCTCCTTTCAAGGTCATGGGGATCAAAACTTAAAGGTACTTTACAGCTGGACTTTTCATATGCCACTATTCCGGTGTTTGGACAAATGAGGAAAGTCTATCGAGAGCAAAAGATGAAGTATATGATTACAAGCAAGGAAAAACCAGTGAATCATCCTGTAAACTATGTACAGACAGATCTAGAATCCTATGTTTTATTTGCTGATAGTTTTAATGAAGTAGATAGTCAATTAGTTCAGATAGAAAATATCCCAGGCATTGCTGAAGATTTCAGAGAAACATTGAGGAAAGATAGTGAAGAAAAGACTGCTGCCATAAGGTCAATTGCTGAGACAAATGGGCAGCAAGTCATGACTGCAACAACATCACAAGTACAACCCTTGGATGATGATGAAGAGGGTCTTTGGACCATGGATTTCGATGGGGCAGTAGGCAGCGATGGAGCAGGCATTGGTGTATGGATCCGCAGTCCATTTTCAGTCTCTAAACAAGTTCCAAACAAGGTACAAGTTTGCTCTTACAAATTGGCTTTTGATTGTTCGAATAATGAAGCAGAATATGAGGCCCTTATAGCTGGTTTGAAAATCCTCTGGAAATTAAAAGCAAAGAAGATAGCAGTTTATGGCGACTCCGAATTAGTTATCAAACAAGTGAAGGGGGAATTTCAAGCCAAACACCCTCGTATGCGGGCTTATCGCAATGCTGTCCTAGATATCTTGAAGCGGTTTTCAGAGCATACTTTGACTTGTGTGCCCCGAATTCAAAACGGTGTGGCGGATGCATTGGCCAAGGCAGCAAGTAATTTGAAGATACCAATGAATTCAAGCAACAAGTTCGAAATCTATGTAAAGCACCGTCCTACAGTCCCAGATAATCAAAGATGTTGGCAAGTGTTTCAAGATGACGAGGAGATCAAAGATTTCTTGCATGGAGAAGGTAAGTTTGAAGAAATCTCAATTGACATAGAACCTGAAGGAGTTAATCAAATGGATGTTTTGCAGCTGAAAGATAATCATATTCCTAAAGGGCTGATTCCTTTAGAAGAACTTTTTGATCAAGATGATGTGGCTCGCAAGCCAACTTTAATGCCAACAGAAGAAGGTGTGGAAGATGTGAACCTTGGGACAGCAGAACATCCAAAGATGGTGAAATTATCAAAGGCTCTGCCACTCAAGGTAAAGAATCAATACATTAGATTGCTGTCATCATTTTCTAATGTATTCGCTTGGGATTATTCAGATTTAAAGACATATGATACAAGCATCATCCAGCACACTATTCCTATAAAGCCAAATCAAAAGCCTTTTTGGCAAAAGTTGTGGAGGATCAATCCCAAGCTGCTGCCTTTGATTGAGAAAGAGGTCAATAGGCTCTACAAGTCTGGAATCATAGTTCCCATTCGCTTTTCAGATTGGATCTCCAACCTAGTGCCTGTGAGAAAGAAGACCGGTGAGATTCGCTTGTGCATAGACTTCAGAAATTTAAACAAAGTGTCGCTAAAGGACAACTATCCGCTGCCTAAAATGGATCACATATTGCAGAGGGTAGTGGGTGCCTCAAAAATTTCATTGTTAGATGGATACTCGGCTACAATCAGATCTTAGTCCATGAGGATGACCGTGATAAGACAGCCTTCACTACACCTTGGGGAACATTTCACTATGCTAAAATGCCTTTTGGTTTGAAGAATGCAGGTGCTACATTTCAGCGAGCTATGGATATGGCTTTTGCCAATGAAAAGGACATATTATTAGTTGTATATCTTGATGACTTAACAGTATTTTCCAAATCCGATGAGGAGCATCTTTTTCATTTGACGAAAGTTTTCCAAAAATGTAGAAAATATGGCATTTCTTTAAATCCAAAAAAGAGTATTTTTTCCATGAGTGAAGGTAAATTGCTGGGACATATCATTTCCAAAGACGGTATACGAATTGATCCCGCACGGGTGGAGGCAATTCAGCAGCTAGAGCAGCCCCGAAATAAGAAGGAGATACAATCTTTTAATGGTAAATTAAATTTTCTGCGTCGCTTCATTCCTAATCTTACAGAGCACCTTAGAGAGATGACCAACATGCTTTGGAAGGACAGCAAGATCAAATGGATCGAAGAGGCAGTCAAATCCTTCAATTTAATCAAGGTAATCTTGTCTTCAGCCCCGACCTTAATCAGCCCTGATTATACTCAGGATTTCATTGTGTTTTCTTTTGCTTCCGAGCATACATTAGCAGCCGTATTAACGCAAAAAAGAGAGGGTGTTGAAAGGCCAATTGCATTTTTCAGCCGGATCATTAGAGATGGGGCATTAAACTATAATATCATTGAGAAACAAGCGCTGGCCCTGATTAAGGCATTGAAATATTTCCGGGTTTATATTCTTCACTCTCATGTATTAGCTTATGTTCCTAGTGCAGCGGTAAAGGATGTCTTGGTACAAACAGAGCCGGAAGGTAGGAGAGGTAAATGGATTGCTGCTCTCTTGGAATATGATGTTGAAATCAAGCCCACCAAGCTGATTAAAGGACAAGGACTTGCTAAACTAATGGCTGAAACAAACCTTCATGCCCTTGATATCAACTTGATCGCTGCCTTATCCGATGGTGAGGGAGAAAATTCAGTTGTTCAGGTATCAGATATTTTTATTAATTCTCCTTGGTATGCTGATATAGTGTATGTACTTCAGAATGTGTCCGCGCCTCCTGGAATGTCGAAAAACAAAGCTAGGACTTTGAAATTAAAGGCTGCTAAATTTTGCATTATGAAATCAGCATTGTATTGGAAAGATCCCGGGGGCATCTTGCTAAATTGTTTGGTTGAAGAGGAAGCAAAAGCGACGGTAGAAGACTTCCATAAAGGTGACTGTGGAGGTCATTTATTTTGGAAAACTACAGCCAACAAGATTTTGCGAGCTGGTTTTTATTGGCCTTCTCTTTTTTCTGATGTGTACAAAGCGGTAAAGAGCTGCCATGAGTGCCAAATATTTCAAGGAAAACAAAAGTTGCAGCCATTGCCTCTCAAACCGGTGGAGATTAGTGCGCCATTTCAGCAGTGGGGCCTTGATTTCATTGGTGAAATCCACCCAGCTTCGTCCGGGCAGCATAGATGGATTTTGACCGCTACCGACTACTTCACTAAGTGGATAGAGGCAATTCCTACTCGGCAAGCCACAGATTCGGTAATTATCTCTTTTCTTGAAACTAATATCTTGTCACGTTTCGGCTGTCCATTCAAAATAATCACAGATAATGCAGCTGCCTTTAAGTCCAATAAGATGGTGGATTTTTGTTATAAGTACAACATCAGCTTGGGTCACTCCACCGCTTATCATCCGCAAGGTAATGGGCTGGCCGAATCGTCAAATAAGTCACTAGTGAACATTATCAAGAAGATGCTGGAAATTAACAAGAAAAGTTGGCACAAGAAATTGGTAAATGCATTATGGGCTGATCGGGTGAGCCAAAAGAAGTCCATTGGAATGTCGCCATTTGAGATTGTTTACGGAGTTGATGCGGTTTTTCCTACATCACTTAGTGTACCGGTCGCAAAATTAATCCAAGAAACGGGAGAAGATATGGATCCAATGCAACGGAGAATCAGTCAAATGGTCCACCTACAGCAGACGAGGGAAGAAGTCCTCCAAAACTCTTTGAAGCTACAAGAACGCATCAAGAAGATCTATGATAAGAAGGCAAAATCAGAAAATTTTCAGCTGGAGGATGTTGTTTTGAGGTGGGATGCCCGAAATGAGGACAAAGGTAAGCACGGTAAATTTGATAATTTGTGGAAAGGTCCTTATAAGATTGCTGCATTTCGTGGTCCTAATGCTTTCATTCTCAAGGAGTTGAATGGCGATGAATGTCCCGGTGGGTCGGTGAATGGCCGGCTTCTCAAGAGATATCATGCTTGAGCAATGCTGCTCTAAATCATCTTCATTGTATATATCATTTTACTTTACTACAGCAAGTGTGAACTGATCTTTCATTCTTGGTTTGGGGCCCGAAGTGAAGGCTATAATTCCAAGCATGAAGATTGGTTGGTGTGGGATTTTCAGTTTGTTTACTTTCTGCAAAAAGTCAGTTTGTTTGAGTCATAGTCCTTTGAGAGTTTTCAGTTTATAGTCAAAGTCAAATAAAGTCTTTTTGAGTATGGTTATATTTGTACTAGTTGACTCCATTGCCCAATGAATAAAACACTGGTCTGCTCTCCCAAGAGGTCTGAGGTTCTTGGTACCTCCAAGGAGCTACCATCCCCATTGGAGCCAATGTTAGTGTCGGTCTTGAGCCCTCCATCGGTGATCAACAGCTCTTTGCATATGCATATGTAGGTGTCTCATCAGCATCAATTTTGCATCCCACTAGGCATGCCATAACACTGAATGGAGGAGCTGGTCTTTGTTCCCTTCTTGGCTTTGCTGGATCAGGTCATACAACAATGTAATTGAGTCATGCTTGTTCTTATTTTTTGTCTTGAGATCCCATGGTCTTAGGTCTAGGGTTTTGAGTCAAAATCATTTCAAGGTAATGAGTCATGGTTAGTAAGTGCCCAGTAAGCCGGAAGGAATTTTGTACATATGTTTCATTATCATTTTCTTGAGCTACAGCTCACTTTATGCCTTGGATTTAAAAAACCCTGTTTTTAAGTCCAAGGCCATGTGGAATTTGAAAAAATAAAGAAATTTTCAAAAATTTGTAAAAGTGCCGGCAACAACCCTAGTTCCTTCACTACAGTCCATCGGGCGGTCAACCTGCAAAAAGAACGGAGTCAAACGCATCCAAAGAGCTTATTTCAGGATAAAAAGACTCTAAACAGTGTTAAAGAGAAAAGCAAGTTCAAAACATTAGAAAGTGGGTTCTAAAGTTAAATTTTTTTTAAAATGAACCTATAAAAGCTATTTTCCCTCTCTAGTCACTCTTATTGTGCAAATGGAAGTCAAAAATTCGTGTTAGAGGCAAGAGGAGGCAATTCGGGCAAGTTTCTGCAAATTACAAGGGTTAAACTGGTGCGCGACCAAACCACAGGTGTGCGCGACCACCTGGGTGGGCGCGACCAAACGGAGGCCAACGCACAGTGTTAAATAACACGGGCGCGACCAAACGGAGGAGCGCGACCATTCTCAGAGCGTGTGCGACCAAAAACTCTGTCTGTCGTAAAACTCACTCAAACGCCAAAATCACCCTCAAATTCTCTCAAATTGTTAAGGTATGCCTATTTCGCATGTTTGGTGATGGTGTTAGGGTTGCAAAAGAAGATTATGGCCATGGTTATATGCAAGAAATCCATAAAAAGATAGGTTAAATGATAGTTGTTTTTTGCAAGCAATATGTGTGACAGTTTGTTATTTTTCAAGGCAATTTTTCCTTTATCCCTCCATTTATTTTCCCATACAAATTACATTTGTTAACATGTCAAACTTATTGATCTCATTTGCAAGTCAATTATATAAACACTATCCCCAAAACTTCTCAAACCCTAGTCCCTTCTAACCCTACAAACCCTACCTTTTCCCCATGTATAATGATCAAACCCTAAACACTAGTATACACAGCAAATTATATATGAAATGCACAGCAAAAGAATGAAAAGAAAACAATGTAAAAAAAACAAAAAGAAAAGTGATGACAAGGCATGCACACAAGAATTGTAAAAACAGTAAAAATTGTTACTTGCATAGCCTTAGAAAAAAATAAAGAAAATGTCATCTTGTTGTATGATGTCAAGGACTTGAAAGCTGAATAAAGTCATGACAAAATTCATTTAAATGTACAGTTGCATAGTTATCAAAAGAAGCAGTCTTGCTGTGTTAGGGTTTTGTATTAGCATGGTTTTCATCCCCTTTCTCAAAACTCTGTTTTTCCCTACCTATTTCCCTATGTAAACCCCAATTCAATTGCTTGTCCCTTTAGTTAAACTCCCTAGGCAATTAAATGTCCCTCCCTATGATCAAAGCACACAGTCAAACCCTAATTCCCCATGGTAAAAGCATGATGAAGCTGCCACTGTCCTAAATGAATTGTTGTTACGAAAATTAGTTGGCAGTGATTATTAAAAGGGTTTCACTGTCCCCCCAAACCTAATTCCTAATATCCTCTCTTTTCCCTAATTCCCAAGTTACCAATTTCCTCTCCCTTCCATTGTAACATAATCACAACAATCCCTTTCCCTTCTTCTTACAATCTAATACCCAAAATCCCTGTTTCATATTAGCATCAAATGGTCATTTCAAAATGTGGAAAAACAGAGTATGCTCATGAAAGATATTTGAAGACAAAATATAAAAGCAGCAGCCTGTTAAATGTTTATGATTGATGCTACCCTATTCCCTTATACTTATGCCCTCATTCCCTCCATGATGAAAATCTATATTGTCCTTTCCCTTGGTGATCATAAAACATATTTCCCTAATACAGTATTCATTTGCAAATGATGAAAGATGGAATGACATGTTTAGCATTATGTGATGTTTTCCTTCAGAATTCCCTGCTTATATATATATTTTTTCCCTTTCCTATATGTAAATTCCCTCCCCTAACATATCCCTCATGATGTTTCCCCTTGAAAACAACATACTTCACAGCATTTTGCAGGCAGGGCAGCGGTCATTTTGACTTGTTTATTCCACCTTGCTCAATAACACCATGTCAACCACCGAGACTAATGAGCAAGGTGATGACCGGTCATCATCTACTGAGATTGAGATACAGCAGAGGCCTCGTAGGGGAGGCAAGGGTGGTCACCACAGGAGGGAAGAGCCCACATCATTGACAGAGTTGCAGGCTTGCCCATTGGCAGTGTCTTGTTTTCAGCATATGGCTTGTTATCAGTTTTGTGAGAGGCTGTCACACATTCAGCATCACAGAGAGTTGGCCCGGTTGTTTGTCCTACATCTCCATGATAGGCAGGTCACCCTTGCAGGGGTGAATTTTGTGTTTTCTCCAGAGGCTATCACAGAGGCTACCGGGATACCCAATGTGGGTGAGGTGTGGCCGAAGCGTAAGTGGCTGGACCTAGTATACTATGAGCCATATGTCAGGCCTATCTATGTACATAACTTGTCAAGGAACTTTCCTATCAAGTTCCTCCGAGCAGAGTATATAGATATCATGAGACTCATTATGCACTACCTCACATGCGAGGGGAGATTCTCACGGGTATTTTCTTGTCATATCCGCATGCTGATGCACTTCACCAGAGTGAGGATGATGAACATCTCGGCATACTTATTTCATGACACTCAGAGGATGGTCTCTATCTTTCGGAGACAGACCCCAGCACAGCAACTTCGGAGCCTATGCCATCATGGTCTTATCCAGCTGGTTGTTTCTCATCAGCTGAGCCAGCAGGGCATTTCTTGGGCAGATTTTATCTCCCGTGAGTTCTTCACACAGCCACAGCCAGAGCCAGAGGCAGTTCATGAGGAGGGAGGGCCATCACATCAGCCCGAGGTTAGTATTCCGAGACATGTGGTTTCTTCTCCTCGGGTCACTTATCAGAGAGGTCACAGGACCTTATTTGCAGCAGCTCAACGAGTACTTTCTCCACAGCAGGTGGAAGGGGTCTCGTCATCATCTTCAGAGCAGCGAGTGTTATCTCCACACCAGGTGGAAGGGGCCTCGCTTTCTTCATCGGCACAGGCAGTACGAGAGGGCAAACAGCCCATGGTTGAGGATGAGGCAGTTGGCGAGGCACATGATGATTTCACTGGTCGTGATGCTCATTCTCCTTCCTCTTCAGATTTCTATGAGCTCATTAGGCAGAGAGAGGAAGAGAACCTTGTGTTGCAGCGGAAGCTTGAGATGGCTCAGTGGACTATCACTTATTTAGAGCAGCGAAACAAACAAATGGAGACCGAGAAGGAGTTGGATGAGTTATGGAGGATTCGATTCGACCGAGTCATCAACCGCAGGAGGCCTGGGGACCCACTGCCCAAGGATAGAGAGTTATTGCTCATCCGAGCAAATTGGCACTTGGAGGGACTGTTAGACAAGGCAAACCATGACAAAGAGCTGCTCCGGAACATGAAGACACACTACTGGGCAAGATTACATGTTTGCAAGGCGAGAATGAAAATTCTCCAAAGAAAGCTATCGGAGGCCCGGAAGAGGAAGAAAAGGACAAATCCACTCCGCATCTTGGCTGAGGCCTCCCTCACTCATCATGGTACTGATCAGCCTTGATCTAGCATCAAAATGTGAAAATTTTGAGAATTTTGGAGCATTTTGGAAATTTTTGGTAAAATTACAGGTTTTGCCCACGGTTTGGTCTCACCCCGGGTGAGACCATTTTGGAGGACTGCTCGGAATTTTGAAAACTTGCCATTTTTGGAAAGGGAATGCAAAAAGAAAAATTACCAATGCTTGGGAGAAGCCTGGTTTTGAGTTTTGAGCCTCCAAAAGCTCAAAATACATCAAAAAAATGACTTTCTGCCCACTTTTTGAGTTGCAGAAAGTGACCTTGGGAGAATCAACTTTTGAGGGGTCAAATCAACTCCAAATCTAGAAATTCCACTTGGGATGGAAAGTAGACAGACCAAGCTTTCCAATGAGCCATCTTGCACCTGATTGGGATTAGTGGAACCCACTCAAAAACAGCTGCAAAGGGGCGCGACCAGAACTTCCAGGGGCGCGACCAGAACTTCCAGATTTGCCAGAATTCACATTTTTGGTCAAAAAACAGTGTTTTGACTATGGTTGACTATTATTACCTGTAGATGATGGATAAATGTAATATTTTCATGGCACTTTGGTAGATTTTATCTTTCTTTACCCTTCTAGAAGCTTCCATGATGTAAAAAGTGAAAAATTAATGCATGGATGAGTTAGCTAAGTAATAGAGGCAAGTTGTTTGGCTGCCTATTTTCTAGTTCTTAGTTTAGAATTTGTTCAAACTGCTCCTAGAAAGCTGAGCTCGACCCCTAGAGGTGGGGAAAGGAGTTAGATGGTCTATATGGTCTATATTATGCTCTCTCCTTCTCATTTTGATGGTTGGACTCTTGTGTAAGGAAGCTTTATTGTATATTGTGCATCTATTTCTGCAATTGAAGGCAAGGAAAGCCAGGGTTTTACAGACATCTTTGAGGATTCTTGTGGATCTGATTGTTGATGGTGTGTTCTCTACATGTTCTTGTAAGTTTGTTTATGTGTTTCACATCTCTCTTATGCTTCTAAATTGGACAGATGAAGTGGTAAAGTTTGAACTCATGTTTTGACATGCTTAGCTTTTTAGTTTGTTCAATTTTAATGTTTTCTACTGTCTAGAGAGGATTCGAATTGTGTGTTTGCCCTCTTTAGCTTCTCCTCTATCATCTCTGATCATCCATCTCAGATTAAGGCATCAGCACTCATTCCTACCTTGCCCCTTAGATCCCCCTGTGAAAACTATGCTCAATCCCCGCACCTTGAATTGCACTTCCACCAATTGCCACCAAAAACCCCAAAAAATCATTAAATCAACCCCCTTATCAATTTACTAGCCTAAAATCTTTATTATTAATTGGTCAGCCTAATCATATTGAAAGATCTATCGAATCTGACCCGAGAGAGCCTTCTCATACCTCGTAGGGCTAGCTATGAGGTGAAATGGTTTGATGTAGCCTTGAGAGTTTGTCTATCTCAACCTAGGTGAATTCCAAGCGCTAACACTTCCAATTGGAGCTAGTAAAGTAGGGTGTTGGAGCATCCTTTCAGGATTTGGATGTTTTTGATAAATTGAATGCTTTTTTAGAGTTATAGTGTTGTGGGGAAAAATGCCTATGCAGGACGATCCTATCCACCTAAGGTGTGACAGTGCCTTAGCAACAAACAGAGACAGCTATTCTAGTATTCTTCCTTTATGAATTAAGAATGAAGAGAGAGATAGATGGACTAACTGGTGTCTTCCGTTTGTCCCTCGATCCGGCTTCTCTTCTCTTGGAGAGTTCCCAGCTACTTGCCTTCTCTCTCGCCCATCTTCAAGAGGTTTCTGCAAGATCACAAGAAGAGAACACTACACAAGACATGGATTCATATTCATAACTAGTTCAGGATTAGAAAAAAACTAAACATATTAATGCAATCATACATCAAGAATACATCAGTATATAGGAGAAACCAAGATAGCTTTATTGATGAATAACAAGGTTCAGGAAGAGATACAACCCAGAGGGCTCCAATCCAGCATCTCCTTCCCAGCGAATGGAATTCCTATCTTCACCCCCTTCAAAGCATTAATCACCCAATGATTCCAATCTCAAACCAACAACAATTCTTTGCAATAACAAAATTCCAGCCTCTAGATCTCATGGAGGAGAGATCCATATATAGATGTTTGGAGAGAGGATGAGTCAGCTTGAGATCTGACTAGTGTCCTCTCCCTCTGTCCGTTCTTGATTCCACTTGGAGGTTTGGAACCTCTTACTCATCACCAGTCGAATTCCCTGAGGCAAGTGTCATTTTGGAAGCTTCCTGGGTTTTGACACCTTGAGAAATGAACTTGCCACATGTCAACTCTCGCTCAGCGCAGGTAGCCAGTGTTTCCTTTGACATTCAGCGTAGGTAGCCAGTGTTGGCTTTGACATTCAGTGCAGACAGCTAGTGTAGCCACTGAAATGATCCTGAATTGACTTGTTTTTGAGCAGTTTCTGGTGGAGAACTTCTGTGAATTTTTGTGGTTTGTTAGCCTTGTTCCTCTAGGGGTAGGAACAACATGTTTAGGGACTTTGGATCCCTTAGATTATGGACATTTCATGCTCAATGCTGTAAGGCACAAAAATGTCTATAACAGTTGCCCCCTAAAGTATGAGGCTGTTTATCGGGTGAAATGCTTTATAAGGGGGATCCGAAGTTCATCCAATGCTGGGAGGAGACCTGTAATAAGATACAATATAATACATTATTTTTCATACTGCTTTCATGATCTAGCTGAGGCGGGCATTCCCATGCTCAACTTTATAAATTCATTTTTCTGTACATAGAACAGACAATCGTCTGATGGTAGACTGATAATTTTGATGAAAATATCATCCTTTGAGTAGGATGATTATCTGCTGCAATGATGTACATGTCAATGTTTTTATCTTTCCTGAATATATATCGCAGCCTGGATGGATGAAACTAGATCCAGGGTCTTCAAACTTGTTCAATCTTCACTCTAAGTACAAGTCGATCCATGTGAGAAATGTTCTGAAGTCGAACATGGAAAGACATCGCTTGATTACCGGTCAATGATGTAAACCGTTAACAAGCGCGAGAGGAATCACCGATAATGATAATGACCCTCAAGGTACTGCAGTACAATTCACGTGGTGTGAATAAAGGACTTGGCGTCGAACACCACGCAAAATCTTTCAGTCGAAGGTCATTGATGTATACCTGTCGCCGGAAGTGAGAAACTTGCCATTGAGGCATGCAAGCTTCAAAGTACTGAAGGGGTTGTTCCTAGATCAACTTCTTGGATAATGAGCTGATGTCGACAAGAAGCGATCCGTCAAAGGAGGGCCTTAATGAATCCCACATCAGTGACACGGAACGGAGCTAATGATTTTAATGGAGGTGAAAACGATCTATGACATATGATTCAGGGTGGCGGTCATGAAAGGATGAAGGATAATGTATGGCAGTGGATGGGACACGGTTGACTTTTCTGAACGACTTCTCTTGAACATGTGGTGACACTGATGCGATGGATCGGTAGCATTACCCCAAATATGGATGGTATGGCGAGACCATGGATGTGACTGGTGAATGAAACAACCCAACCCGATTGTGGTACGGAGGAAAAGTGTCATGTTCAAGAGCGACTTGCTACCATCAAAGTTTTCTTGAGTTTCTCCCAATTTTTCCCCAGTCATTGCTGACCAGTACCTCTTTATTTTTATCAAGCTTGAGGAGGATAACATATGCTTGTTCTATAACCTGCCCTTCGGGCAAGCCCATCGCTATGTTTTAACGAGCCTAGCGATAGTGAAACTCGTTGTCGTCTAAAGACAAGTTTGTCGCTATTTAGTGATTTTAACGAGTCTAACGACAAGGATAACTCGGTCCTTTTCATTTTTAGAGAGTCTGAAAAGGTACGTAAAGTTAACTCCAAAAGTCCTTTTTCATCATCTAATCCCTTAAGTCCGAAAAAGTATAAAACAATACAGAAGGGATGAGTTTTCGATAGTTTTAACGAGCCGAATAAAACAAGTGCTCGATCTTTTTGTGCAATAATCCCTCAGGTCCAAAAAGATTAAAATCTAGAGGAGGGATAACACTTCCTGTCCCTTTAACGAGCTGGAAGTCCAAGGACTCGGCAATCTTTTCATATTTTACGAGTCAGATGAAAAGAGCTTAAAGAAGACTCGTCTTTTGAGGAACGAGTGATAAACAGGGTTAGCAGCTGATTCCAGGTACAAGTTGGAATTTTCCAATCACGGCAGTGTCACAAGGATGGCTAGGTGAAATCACTCTTCGCAGCTGTTCCTCAAAATGGGTAAACAATCATATGGAGGTGAATGATCGGCCAAATGAAAAGTGGAGGTGACGGTGCAAACATGACCAAGGCTTTAATGGCTGATAAGGTTACATTCACAGTGGTTATTTACCGGATAGGTTCATTTTTTATTTTAAAATGAGCTTAAACGCTGGTGGAAACACTTGCTCATTGCTTATGTTTATTTTTTAACGAGCATGAAGTCCGCGTTAAAACTGCTCGGATCTTGCGTTTATTTTTTAACGAGCATGAACTGTGTGCTAAAACTGCTTGATCTTATATGGTCAAATTTTGATTTTTTACCATAACTAGCTTTGCCCTTTTCAAAGATAGTACTGTATCCTCAATTGCTGCATCAAACTAGTTAGAAATGAACAACATTTGCTTGAAAATGAGATTAGAACCCTAATATTTCGCTTTGAACTACGTAAAAAGCTTAAAAAGTGTTTTTACCTCTCATTTTACCATTTCATTTGAACTTGGTTTGTTGGAGCTTTGGAGGTGCCTCTTCCCCCTTGATTTTCATCAGCTGATTCCGGGAGATTCTGCGGACGATTTTCGGCGCCGTCTGGACCAGGTAGGAGCTAAACCCTAGCTCTTTCTTTTCATGGTTTCCTTTTTCCATTCTGTGCCTATTTTCCTGTTCCCCTGAGCCCCTGGGGTTTTGTTAGGGCGCTCTGCCATCATCACAGGCAGTTCACTCAAAACCTGCATTGAATGTCAAGCTGCATGAAGGCAGTTTGACCTTCAACGCAGGTGGAACACTAGCCAGTTGCGTTGGGCATAGAAAAATAGTCCTGTTGCACAATTTTTGATGAAAATTTTGCCAGTTTCTCATCAAATCCAGGATCTTACTCTTTCTCTTGTTTGTTTTGCAGGGACTTTTGAGAAAAATGACCCTTACATGGCGAGAACGAGAACATGAAGAAGAGGACATGATTGCCCTCCATGACCCTGTCACGGTGAACGCGCTGCGGGACTGTGGCCTGCTGAAGTTCTTCTGTATCTCTAGTATGAGAGCACAGATCTCCTTGCAGTATATGGTTGATGCTTGGGATCCTATCAACCAAGTATTTCAGATCAGGAGCAAATCCATCCCTTTGACCGTGGTAGACATTTACTTCTTGACTGGTTTGTCGAGGCGGGGTGCCCCCATTTCTTTGTCAGGTTCGGCCTGAGGGAATGACTCCGTGAGAGATTATGTCCACCAGTATTGCAGGGAAGGATCCCAGCCGAGTAGAGATGGCAAGGTTGTTGTCCGTGAGATTACTGACAGGTCTCTCAGGTCCATTCTGTATACTATCGGTAGGATGGCCGGTAGCGCATCTCTTCATGTTGCCAACAAATCCTATGTGCAACACGCCTTGGAGTGCCTCCAACCGAAAATATTCAACTGGTGTGATGCAGTACTTCTTCAGATGAAAAGTCAGTTGAACAAGGTAAAGGACGGGAAGCTGAAGAACTTTGGATTTGGTTCTATTCTGACTGCCTTTGCCTTGGAGAAAATACCACTGATGCAGCCTCAGTATATCGCACTCGACTTGCCTTCTCCTACCGAGCCACGCATGCAGAGATGGGTTGATCACATGTCTAGGCATGCTGGTCAATCTTAGATTTCTTTCACTGATACCTTCTTCAGGTGGTTCGAGCGTCAGGAGATGGTCTATTCTGAGTATCCATATGTTGGTATGGATTTCCGAGGTGATCCGGACTTGGTACTGCCGGATGGCGAACAGTGGGGCGCTATTGGTAAAATCTTCGACCATATCACTGCTTACTGTTTTTATTTATAATGTCCTTGTGCTTTATTCTATCAAGACTTTAATCAAACTCATGTGCGCATGCAGATGTTGGTCCTGTTCGTCCAGCAGTTCGCCCGAGAGCGCCAGTTGCTGCCCCAGTAGGGGAGACTGCTGGGAGGGTTATTCTTCGCGACCTTGACATGGCCGAGACCCTTACAGCTGTGCAGGAGTAGGTTGAGAGCCTTACTCTCGGCATTCCTGATGTGAGGATTGATGAGTTAGCTTTACAGTTGCAGTGGCATACTACTGGTGTGCCTAGACGATGGACTCGTCTCTTGCGCATGATTGCACAGGCCGTGACGTGCTATCATGAGCATCACTAGGCTAGGGTACCCCCTAGCATTTTAAGTTTTTGGGTCATGCGACCGATTTTTGTCTTGGTTACAGAACATTATGTACAAACAATAAACAACTTATATATATATATATATATATATTTTGATTTTCGGGGTTTATTTTGGTTGAGTTATATGATCCATATGTACAACATTGATGATGTGTCTCTTTTTATAAATGTCGCAAATGTCTATCTAACACATAGTTTGCTAATGAGTCGGTTAATGTGTTTAAGTTTCTGGAAATATGCTGGTATTGAATTAAATCAAATTGTCTTTCCAAACTCATAACCCTTAGGAACATGCGATAAATAGCTGGATTGCGAATGGAATATATACCATTGAGTTGTAGTATTACGAGTTGTGAGTCTAGCCTGACGATTAGTCGGCGTATACCATGGGTGATGGCATCAGAGAGTAGCTCTATCAACGCGCTATACTCAGCGATGTTATTCGTTGATTGCCCGATACATACACCTCTGAAACTTACTAACTCGCCGCTTGGATCAAAAATGGCCCAGGCTGCGGAGGATAGGTTCCGCGAACTACGAATCGCTCCATCGGCATATCCAACACATGTCTCCAGGAGGTTTGACATCTGCAATAAATGTAAAAAGTTGGATTACTCGATCAAAGCAAACACTTTAGCGAAAACAAAATACAACAAAAGGATACAGGTTACTATTTACGCATAATAACGCTTGAGGTACAACCCATTACGGGGTTGCGCCAGTGGAATTCCGTCATAATCCATTAACTCGTAGGCTCCTTTTGCTAACACTCGTTTAAAAATATAGGGGCCCATCCATAAAGAATTAAATTTACCTGCTCCCAATTTTTCGGATTCTTGGTCATAAAGCAAGACCAAGTCACCTTCTGAGAAGACACGAGGTTTGACATTTTTGTCGAACTGCGCCTTGACTCGTTTCTTATGGGCTTCGTTAGCCAAAGCGGCGTCATGACGGGTTTCATCCAATTGGATTAATTCCAAGAAACAGGCCTCTTCTTCCGAAGTTCCGGGGAGGAGATCAATTGCGAGTTTAAGAGACGAGATTTCACACTGGATTGGCAAGACTGCTTCCAGGCCATACACCAGTTGGAAAGGTGTGAACCCGGTCGCATTCCTTACCGATGTTCGGTAAGCCCACAAGGCTGAGTACAGGATTAGGTGCCACCTTCTTTTGTGAACTCCGATCATCCTTTGCAACATACGCTTCAGGACCTTGTTGATTGCTTCAACTTGTCCGTTGGCTTGCGGATAATACGGGGTAGAGCTGTCGTGAGATAGCCCTAGCTTGGCAGCTAATTCAACCATCATGTGATTGCGAAAATGCGATCCATGATCTGTAACTATAGCCTGTGGTACGTCGAACTTGGCGACTACATGATTGAAAAAGAAGAGGGCAGCTGTTTCACTAGTGTTATCTAATGTAGGCATCGCCTCGGCCCATTTGGTAAAATAGTTAATGGCGACTATAATATACCCATGCCCCCCGGTCGAGGTGGGGTTACATGTCATGAAATTGATGCCCCATTTGGCGAAAGGCCCAACAACAACTATTGGCTGTAAAGGTGTGGGTGGTCTTCTGGTTTTGCTATCGAAAATTTGACAAGCATGGCAACTTCTGACTGCGGTTATGCAATCTTTGAACATGGTTGGCCAGAAGTATCCTGCTCGTAAGATTTTCTGTGCTGTAGCATATCCAGATTGATGCCCCCCACACGTGCCTGAATGACACTCATTCAGGGCTTTTTCGGCCTCTTCATGGGTAAGGCACCTCCTCAGAACTGTATCGATACCATGACGGTAAAGAGTATCACCGCCGATCATGTAGCCTTTCGCTTGGTATCGTATACGTTTCTGTTCTGAGTGAGAGGTGTCAGGCCTGAACTTTTGGGTTTGGAGATAAATGATTATATCTCCATACCACTCATTGCTTGTAGATATCAGAAACAAACTTTCGTCCACGATTGACTCTTCAGATGTTTCATCGTTGGACGACGATGGGAGATCGCACAATAATTCTACGAAAACTAAAGCTTTCTTTGATTTGGATTTTACAAATTCCAGATCAAACTCTTGAAGGATCGCTATCCATTTTGAATATTTTCCCCCCAGCAACTGTCGCAACAATATATAAGTCATGGGGTTGTAATCTGATAGAATGGTAGTTTTCTGAAAGAGGACATAATGTCAAAATCTTTGTATCGCTTGAACAGCAGTGAGTGCTAGCTTTTCAACGTAAGAATATTTTCTTTCTGTATCATTCAAGTTTTTTCTTAAATAATATATAGGATGTTCAATTCCATCGACTTCTTGAACTAAAACCATCACAATGGTCATATTTGCTGCAGCCAGATACAGGTTAAAATCTCTTTGATAGTCCGGGGCATACATTAATGATGCTTTTACTAGAGAATCTTTCACAACATCAAAGGAAGCTTGCGCCACCTGATCCCAGACAAAAGGTACATCCTTTTTCAAAAGACGAGTATAACCTTTAGCAAGTTCTGCGTAATTTGGAATGAACCTCCTCAGAAAGTTTGCTTTCCCTTGGAGTTTCTGAATCTGAAGCAAATTGGAAGGTGGAGGCAAATTAATGATTGCCTGAACCTTGTAAGGGTCGAGACGAATCCCATCCTTAGAGACTACAAAGCCAAGTAAACAACCAGAACCGATGCAAAACACACACTTGTGTGGATTGAGTCTTATCTTGTAGTATCGGCAACGTAGAAATATCGCTCTTAAATGCTGCGGATGATCAGTCCGCTTTCGCGAATGAGCCGGAAGGTCGTCGAGATAAGGTTGAACAATGTTTTTGATGTCATGGAAGGCATAATTCATTGCCCTCTGAAACGTCGCCCCTGCGTTCTTTAAACCAAAGGGTAATTTTCGATAAGCGAATGTGCCCCACGGACAAATGAGTGCAGTATTTGACTGGTGCTGTGGGTGGATATTTATTTGATTATACCCGGAAAATCCATCCATGAATGAAAAGATTTCACATCCGGCGCATTCATCAATTATCTGGTTGATGAAGGGTGTAGGGTAGTTGTCTTTCGGACAAGCTTGGTTTACATCCCTATAATCGACACACACTCTAATTGTCCCTTATAACAGGGACAATATTCGATACCCAATCGGTTAGAGGAACCGGGTAGATGAAACTAGCATGGAGGAGCTTTTCAACTTCTGCTTTAATGGCAATGGCTTTCTTGGGGTGCACCTGCCAAAGCCGTTGTCTTACTGGTTTGACATCAGGATACATCTTAATTTCATGTTCAACGATACTTGAGTCAATGCCTGGCATTTCATCATATGACCAAGCAAAGACATCTCTGAATTCGCGAAAAAGAGCGTTATATATTTCCAGTTCTGAAGGAGAAGAACCTTTTCCAACATAAATATTCTCTACAACATTTGTTTTAGTCGAGATATTTATGGCTATAGTCTCTTCAATATTGGATAAGTTTCGCTCGGAATCCACCGTATTTACAGTATTTGATAGGAATTCAAAAACTGAAGGGTGATAAAGGTCATGTTGAGTATCTTCTTCATATTCTGGAAGAAGGGAACGATGGTGGCAATCATTCCATGGTGCCCCCTCAATCAACATTGATTGTAGGATTCCTTCGTCAGTCCCATGTACTTTCGACCAAGGATCTAATGGGGTACCATATTCTCTGGACCTATCTACCCAAACGCTTGAGGAGCGTTGATTTGGGTTCGCCTCCCATGCTTGAAACATTGATTGCTACAATATTTCCATTGGGCTTGGGGGCAAAACCATTGCATGATCCATGGCGATATCGTCTTCTGAGATCTTCGTGGAAGATATCATGTTGCATGCTCCTACCAATGCTACTTCTCCTATATAGATTGGAGGTGGAAGTGCGAAAGTTCCCATTAATGTGGGGTCTTTCAGTAGGCCTACTCTGATATCTTGAAGCGAATGGTTGCTTCCATGGATCATGGGAATGCTTCCTGTAACTTGTGAACCATTAGGGAGGAAGTCTTGTTGGTCGACGATCGTAATCCCTCCTTGAAAAGGGAATGCGATCTTCCTAAAATAAGTCGACACAACAGCTGCCATGGCATAGATCCAAGGTCTTCCTAGTAGGATGTTGTAGTCAAGATTCCCATCGATGACTTCAACATCTATTTCTACTGTTTTTCCTCCCAGTTCAACCTTCAAGTTATTAAGGATACCGCACGGGGTATATGTCCTTCCGTCGAATGCTTTCAATGTCGTCGAAGATCGTGACAAGGTCGGAGACCCTAAAGTTTTCCAGCAACTCATCGACATAATACATGTAGATGCCCCCTCATCAATAATTGTTCGGTGAACAGTTTTTTTGAGGGCTTTCACTTGAATAAGGAAAGCTAGTTGAGCTGGTAACTGAGGATCGTATCCTTTGTGGTCGAAGGATACAAGATTGGAATCCTTAGGGTCAACCCCACCAATAGCTGATAACAAAGCCTGCCTTTGGGATGGGAAATTTTGTAGTACTTCAAGAGTCGACATAGCGGATGGCGATTGGGCCAAATCTTCCACTATGTTATAATGCTGCGTCGCCCTGGCGCGAGGATTAAACATCGACTTGTGTACTACTCCCTTTGGGGGTTTTATTGTTAATTCAGGAATGATCGGTGGTACAACTTCTGTCGAAGTTGTTGTCGAACTACTTGGTTGATCTTTACCTTTGTCGTTCGACAGCTGCGGATTCCCGTAATCTTTGTTCCTTGTCGAAATCAAAGCATCATTCTGCTGTTTTGAAACCGACAACATAAGCACTTGCGACGGGGAAGCATTTCCATTATCAACCAGATTTTGACCTGGATTGGGAAACGGATCAGTTAACACAGCTGAGGTTTGCGAACTTTTGAAGAACCTTCTAAGCTCAGCTTTGTATGGACAATCGGCTGTCCAACGATCCTCATCACATATCATGCATGGACTTTTTGGTTTCCCTTTCATAGGAGGGTTTGAAGAAGTTTTTTCAGGGGATGACTCACCCTGTTTCTTCTTTTTCCCTTTGTTTTGCTTCTTCTTGCTTCCTGGTTGATTGGTTTCTTTGCCTTTATCTGCTGATACGGCATTTACTTCCGAAGCAAGAATTTCTTCTTTTGCATTTTGATCCGAATTCTTTTGGGCTTTCTTAGACGAAGCCTTTGTCGATTTCGCGTTTGCCGTGACAATCACACCATCGCCGGCATGAGAGTCACTATTTGATTTAGGAGGAGGAGGAATTGAGAATTCCGGTCTAGGGGCGTCAGGTATTTTGTCGTAGAGCGTGCCAGACTGAGTGTAAACTAAGTCTAGATATTGTGCACGAGCAATAACTTGCTCCTCTGTTACGACTCCCCCCTTTGCCACATCTTCCGTTATAGCAGGAAGTAACGACTTGATAAACCATTCAGCTAATAGCTGATCGGGAACGTATGTTTTCACCATTCTACGACGATGACGCCACTCATGTATATGATCGGATATATGAGTGGCCGTTGTCTGCTTGAAGTTGGTTAAGATTTCCGTTCCCGTTTCATACCTTATCGGTAATTGAAAATGGGTTAAGAAAGTCGTGGCTAGGGAGCTGAAATTGTCGAATGAGGCTCTAGGTAGTTCAATATACCATTTTGCCGCTGGACCCGTTAACTTCCTCTGGAAAAGGCGAAGCCTTATCGAATCATCGTTTAGGGTGTTTGATGAACACCACAGATGAAAAGTCATCACGTGATTCGATGGGTCTTCACCTGGATTTCCATTAAATTTAGGAATGTCCGAAGGAAGTTTGTGAGGAATCGCTGGCCACCAAGGGGCGTAAGCAATTGGATCGTTGGTTAACCGATGTAAATCGGGTAACTCTAAAGTTGCCACGAATGGTAACTGTTGATTCAGGTTAGGTGAAGCATACCCAGGGTACGATGGAATCGCCTGAGCAGTGGGCCTTTGCATACCAGCATAATGTAACTGATGTTGGTATGACTGATATGGTTGGTGGACTTGACCACTGTAAAGCGGTTGGTTTTGACCGTTTTGAATATACGGTTGTCCACTGTTCGCAAAGATCTGCTGCTCAGGACCTTGGTACACTTGCTGGAATTGTGGTTGTTGGTATTGCACCAGCCACGGTTGTGAAGCCATGTTCTGCTGTGCTATACTAACCGTTGGACCAAGGTGTGGGGTAATTGTACCCGTTTGGACCTGTGTCGCCCCACCAGTTGGTGATTGTGGTTGTGTCACAGGGTCAAGGGGCTGTTGCATTACAACCTGAGAAATCTGAGGTTGACATACAACAGGCAACGTTTGAACTTGCGACACTGTCACAATAGCCGGTGTGGTCGAGATGTTCGACATAGGTACACACTGTTGCATAGAATATACAACCCTTGGTTGTTGAGTTAGCATAGGTACCCAACCACTTGATGTAACTCCAGTATAACCTGAATACTGTTGTGAACTCCTGTATGGATACCCTCCCGGAGGGGGTAATGAAAGGGCATACTGCCCCCCATACGGTAGCAATCCGGAACTCAAGGGTATTGTTTGTCCTTAGGGACTGGATTGCCCAAATTGACCTCCAAATGGATCAATCTAGCGAGTTTAAACATAAGAGTTGCCGGATATTATTCCGGAGGAACAAACTGGAACAGAACACACTGTCGAAATAGTCCCTGGGTGGACTCCTTCTAGTGGTTGTGAGCTAGTTGGGACAGATGGTATGCCGACAAACATTGTCGGAGTGACGGCAGGGGGTTCTGCTGTCGCAGTGTCGTTCGACACAGTCCTAGATGTTGACGGTTGTTCAGACATTTTGAGTCTATCCAAGAGATTACCTAGCGATTCTACAGGAACCTCAACTTGTGGTAGACTAACTTCTGATGAAGGAAATAGAGTGACCCCGACTCCAAAATGTGTTGGAGTACTTGCTTGCGGATCCTCTGCAATTTCCTCTATCGCAATCAAACCAGGTGGAAGAGGAAGACCGTCGGGTTCGTAAAATATTTCTGGTGCCCAAGAAGGGGTTGAATCGACAGCAACAGTTGTTTGAGGAGCAAGACTCTCTGAACCGGTTACAGATGGAACTGGTTAAGTAATGCAAGTATTTGCTCCCAGACTAGGATCCGTGTTACTGTCCCTCTGTGGCTGTTGAACTTCTTCTATAGAGGCAGGGTTTCCAGAAATGTTTGGAGTAACCGCAATCTCAGATGTCGTTGGAACACTTGTTCTAACTTTGATAGGAGATTTTGAACTGGTTAAACGAGTTCGCTTTGTCCGTACTATTTTCGATTCCGGAGACAAAGACGGTTGACTCATAAGCCTCCGCGAACGACAAGGTTTCAATTGACTTTCTTCCACGATTGCGGATTACTCGATCAACCAAAATACAAAAGGGGAAAGTGCGTTTCCGAATTAAATGAATTTTTTAGACACTTTTAGACACAACTTGCTTTTTCACTTTTAAAGAGTCGAGAAAAAGCTAAAGATGACTCTAGTCTCCTTCGATGTTTTAACGAGCCCGAAGTGACAAATGCTCGGATGGACTTTTTCCGTTATAGAGTCTGAAAAAGGCCAAAAGGAACTGCTCTGGAGTTCTAGGCAGAGGGTGTGCCAAACTTTTCTCAAAACCGCAGAATACTTTTTAGGGTACGGGCGGTCGATCTTCCTGAATGCTGTGTTCAGTGAATTGCGATCAGTAGGGCGGCCGACACGGCTTCCTAAGGATAAAGGTTTTATGCCTATAGGGGTCTCCCAATATATACGCGACGGTACGTGGGAGCACAATCCGTACTGGCGCTATCGTCCCTCAGGAGGGATCACCCACCATCCACGAGATCGACAGTCACCAGGCTTAACAACGCCGGAACACGTCTCTAGCCTAGACCTCTATGTTGTGCATTATGTTGCAAAGTGTTTTTTAAGTTCATTCAATTTATTTTAAGTTGATCTTTTTAGAAGTTTTCCTTTCAAGGTTCACCACGAGATGTATGATACAATTCCTAAATGCAGTGTAAAGATGATAAGCAAGCTTTATATCTTTTCAACTTTGAAAATCCTAGCTACTAAGGGAAAAGAAAGACACCATCTTTTCTCAAAGAGCAATCAGCACACTCTAATGCACTTTTCCTAAATCAAACATGCAAACTATCAAAATGCAAATGCACAATGCAGGTGTTTGTTTTCCGCTTTCTTAGTATTGATGCCTACAAAGAAAGCTTTTTGTACAACTTTGAATTTGCTTTTAAATGACAAATACAAACAAGTTTACTTTTTCGAAATCAGAGAGGGTAGAAGAGATTACAACACTTAACGATTTTCGAAATGAATACTTGTTTCGACACTTAAAAGAGACAAACTCAAACCAATAAGCAAGAGTAAATGTATAATCAACTGCAAACAGCCAATGAACTCTCTTCTAAGATCACAATCAACAGATCTGAATCAAGGGCTACAGGATGATTATTTCACTCATGCAAAGGAAAACTATAAATGATGCCACAAACACATAAAAACACTCACAGTCTTTTTGTACAAAAGGAGGTGGAATCTAAGTAGAGAAAAGGAGTTATCAGACTGGTACCTATGCTGGTTACAGGCTGCAAAAATCAGAGATCAAAACAAGGCAAAACAGAGCAGAGAACCCCAGCTGCACAAGGGCAAACTGGTTCAGCGCAACCTCAACACAGGGGTTTTGACATTCAGCGCAGGTAGCCTTCACGGGACCTGCGCTGAAATGCAGAATCCCTTCACTGGGTCTAAGCTGAAGGAGAAACTCTCGTTTCCCACAGGTTCTGGGTCACAGATTGCTATTTAATCTACTGTTTCAGGCCAAATAAAAGCAACAAGCAAGGTGCAATCAAAGGGATGTTTTGAGGGGGTGCTAAGATCTATCACAAAGGATCATCAAATCATTTGTGAGTCCATTGTTCAGATCATAGATAAGTCCAATGATTGGATCAAAGCAGCAACTGTCTACTTTGCATCCGGGAATAGCAGATGCAGTTCGATTGTTGCTGTCAAGTCTATGAAACAAGCAATGATAGAAACACAAATAAAATGACTAAACAAATCTCCCCAGCGGAGTCGCCAATTTGTTGTGGGGAAAAATGCCTATGCAGGACGATCCTATCCACCTAAGGTGTGACAGTGCCTTAGCAACAAACAGAGACAACTATTCTAGTATTCTTCCTTTATGAATTAAGAATGAAGAGAGAGATAGATGGACTAACCGGTGTCTTCCATTTGTCCCTCGATCCGACTTCTCTTCTCTTGGAGAGTTCCCAGCTACTTGCCTTCTCGCTCACCTAGCTTCAAGAGGTTTCTGCAAGATCACAAGAAGAGAACACTACACAAGACATGGATTCATATTCATAACTAGTTCAGGATTAGAAATAAACTAAACATATTAATGCAATCATACATCAAGAATACATCAGTATATAGGAGAAACCAAGATAGCTTTATTGATGAATAACAAGGTTCAGGAAGAGATACAACCCAGAAGGCTCCAATCCAGCATCTCCTTCCCAGCGAATGGAATTCCTATCTTCACCCCCTTCAAAGCATTAAGCACCCAATGATTCCAATCTCAAACCAACAACAATTCTTTGCAATAACAAAATTCCAGCCTCTAGATCTCATGGAGGAGAGATCCATATATAGATGTTTGGAGAGAGGATGAGTCAGCTTGAGATCTAACTAGTGTCCTCTCCCTATGTCAGTTCTTGATTCCACTTGGAGGTTTGGAACCTCTTACTCATCACCAGTCGAATTCCCTGAGGCAAGTGTCATTTTGGAAGCTTCCTGGGTTCTGACACCTTGAGAAATGAACTTGCCACATGTCCACTCTCGCTCAGCGTAGGTAGCCAGTGTTGCCTTTGACATTTAGCGCAGGTAGCCAGTGTTGGCTTTGACATTCAGCGCAGACAGCTAGTGTAGCCACTGAAATGATCCTGAATTGACTTTTTTTTTAGCAGTTTCTGGTGGAGAACTTTTGTGAATTGCTGTGGTTTGTTAGCCTTGTTCCTCTAGGGGTAGGAACAACATGTTTAGGGACTTTGGATCCCTTAGATTATGGACATTTCATGCTCAATGTTGTAAGGCACAAAAATGTCTATAACATATAGGAAGTTGAATCTTACTATTCAGTTGGATTTGAGAAATTTTGTACTCATAAATTATATTAGAAAAGAATTCGGTGGGTTTTCTTTCAGAAGGGTTTCTTGTGTATTGCTCTTGTGGTGTGTTGATAATTCTTGTTTTTTATTTACTACTAATGCTCTAAAAATTAATGATTAACTAATTACAAGTGAAATAATGATTCACCCCCCTCTCAGTATTTCCAACATAGTCTCTGCATGGTTTTCGATGACAGGTATTCTGGAAGGATCTGCGATCTCACACATTACCACATCTATCAATTGGTTTGTGCTAGGGTTATTAATGTTATTCAATATCGCAAGTGGATCCAACATGTTCCCCACACCTTCTCTTCTTTCCACTGCAATTTGGTGCTGGGGTGGCTACATTTGAGTTCTTCGTACCCATTCCACCACCCTGAACCTATCTCTTGCCCGACTTGCTACCTTTTCTGGGTTTTCAGGTTGCTTGACCATTGAACACTCTTGATACAAATGTCCATGCTCATGACATCTACAACTGAAAGGAATGTTTTCATAATCAATCATTTGTTTCCATCCATATTCTTAGAAATATATATCAATAGATTCTAACATAGGCTCTGATATATTCATATATATATGCATATCCAAGCATATGACATGTACTATCCTTGTTTTATGGCCTTAGATGCTTTAACATATTTCCCAAGAACATTTTCAATTCTCGCTAATGTCTCTTCCTATCCAAATTCTCTTCGTAATGACTACATGTAGATCTGTACTGGTTCTGCAGTGAAATCTTCTTTGTCTGTGTTAAATCCCTCCATCCACCAACAACGTTGATGAAGTATGAGTAATTTTCAAAAACTCCTCTGGCACCAAGCTCTAACTTGATCCAATGGGATAGGGATTTTCTCATGTGCTAGATACCAAAGAATTTTCCTATGAGCACATGATCTGAATAGATCATACTTTGTATTTTGGATCTACAGTTGCTTACAGCAAACAACTTCCCACTCTTCATCTCTTAGCTTGATTTTCTTGTTGCTATAGATCCAACTATTCAGGATTCTAAATGCCTCTAGAAGAATTAAGGTTTGAAGTATTTTTCTTACTTGTTGCACTTCCATACAAAACTATGACTATAAGAAGGATTGCCTCTCCTTCTAGTGGTTGTCACCTTGGAAGAGTGGTTGAAGGCATAATCCTACTACAATATTAGGATTTGAAAATTTATTTTCTTAGGCATTATCCTTTTAAATGTTACTAATTTATATATGTGAATTTATTATGAATCCTTACAAATATTTTGTGAGTAGTGATATTAACATTGTTCATAGATTTTAATGATGTGTATAATTTCACAAATGTAAAAGAAAAAATTTACTATCATGTGCATTATTTAAAAAATCTTTATGAAACTAGTGGGTACCGTGGAAGTGTAATAAATTAGCGAAACCATAATGTATAGTTGTGCAATTGCCAAGTTCATAAATCTATGGATATATTTAGAAAATTTTGAACAATGTAAATAGGTGTATACATAGTTTACATTGAATATGGTGAAGCCATGAGCCATTTTTGAAATCATGAAAGTGTGGAAAGAAGCAAGAGATGTTATAACATGACAAAAATATATCTTTCTAAAAATATAAAAACATTATTAGAAAAGTAAAAAAATATTTTTTTACTTTCCCAAGGTAGAATAATTTTTATCCTCTAGTGATTTCTAAAAATAAAAGTATTTTTAACCATATAAAAATATAAAAACTTCTTATTTTTAACAAAAACTTAATAAACTCTAATTCAAATCCCTTGCCAAATCAAACCAATTTCAAATAACTTTTAAAAATCTTGGAGAGAAACCTAATAACCTTTAGTTCAAATCAAAAGCTAGTAGTAATCTTTAATTAATAGACTTAATTATGAAAAAAGATGTTAGATCTAAGACTTTTGTGATCCATAATGTAGATATCAGTCTTTCAGATTAATCACATCATTAGGATTTGGTCGACGTTTCAAACCAACTAATGTGGTTCATCCTCAGGACAAGGTGAGAAATCAATCTATCATAGTGAATAAAGAATGAATAAATAGCAGGATGAATCATTGCCAGGAGTTAGCCGTTGAAAAATAACTGTTAATTAGTTGAAAAGTAGTCGTTAATTAGTTGATTAAGTGAATTGTTTAATAATATATTTAGAAATTAGCTGTTATATAGTATTTAAATATTTATTATTTATTATCTATTACAAAATTATCTAAATTTATTACCAAATAATATTGAATTTTATATTAATTAGTTTATTATTTGAATTGTTTAATGATATATTTAGAAATTAGTTGTTATATAGTATTTAAATATTTATTATCTATTACATAATGATCTAAATTTAATATTAAATAATATCGAATTTTATATTATCTAAAAAAAATATTTTTTATTGCTTGTTCGGGTTTGATTAATCTAATGGTTTAATATTTAGAGTGATACTAGCCGTTATGTATCATTAACTGATTACTTAAATGTTATAAAAAAAATAGTTTTGATATCATAAATTAATTATCTAATAGTATTAATAAATAATAAATTTCTCAGATGTGATTTTATAGGGACGGATAAATTAGGTTAAAGGCACAAAGATGGGAGCCATATAGATTAAAAATATTTTAATATTATTATAAATTAAAATAAAAATATTAGAAGAAAACCAATTAACTAAAGATGAATTTAAAGGTTAATACAAATACAAGGGGGGGAACTTAGTGAATGGTCTCAATTGGATTAAAATTTTTTGGAGAGAAATAAAATTGAAGGAAAATGATATAAGAATCAGGATTAGCTAAGCTAACCATATGGAGGTTAATCCAGAAAAAAGGGGGGAAGAAGGGAGGGGGTCTAATGGCAAAAAGGGAGAGACCAGAAGGAATGAAAGAATGGAGAGGAGAAGGAGAGGGAAGGGAGGAAAAGTCAAGAGGAGAAAGGAGAGGTAAGGGAGGGAAAGTCAAGAGGAGAAAGGAGAGGGAAGGGAGGAAAAGTCAAGAGGAGAGATCCAGAATCTAGCTTTTACTTAATTTCTAGCCATCATCCCTATTAAGGTTATTGACATGCCTCTCAATTTCAATTGCTTCTCTAAGTTTCCTATGGTGGAAATTATTTCTCTACATGCTTTGATTTCTTTGCATGCTCGGCAAGGGTTGATGTGTGGGAGTGACTATGTCTAATGTCAACAACATGCTCACCGATTCTTAGCGTAATGGACCTGCCTATTTCTCCAATGTAGGGGGTGCCAAAATGACATCTTAGTAAGTTTTTATGTGAAATCGCTTTACACTAACATACCCATAGGTGAATCCATGGAGGTAATCCATAAAATTATTGATCATAACACTACTAAATTAGTAGAAGTTTGCCTGAGATGAACCCTTTTCAGTTATAAAGATGATATATATGAGCAGACTTGTGGTGTAGCTATGGGATCACCTCTGTCTCCTATTGCTGCCAAACTGTTTATGGAAGATTTCGAAACTAAAGCCATTGAGTCTTCCCCATTAAAACCTAATATTTATAAAATATATTTCGATGACACCTATATTATTTGGCTTCATGGAAAAGGTAAATTAGACATCTTCCTAAAGCACCTTAACAACCAATCTAATTCTAACAAATTCACTATGGAAGTGGAAGAGAATGGGAGCTTTCCATTTCTTGACATCCTAATCAAAAGAAACCAATATGGCTCAATATCTCACCAGGTATATTGCAAGAAAACCCACACAGAGCATTACCTTCACGCTAACTCACACCATCATCTTGCTAAAAAACTAGGGGTTCTCAAAACCCTTACTACAAGGGTTGTTCACATTTAATATCATGATCATTTTGAACATGAGAAGAACCATCTCATGGACATTTTTGAAAAGAATGGATACAGAAAACACCAAGGAATCAAAGCTTTCAGGAAGGCTGAGAATCCTAAAAGCAAACAACCTATGGATGAGTCTGCTAGCAAGGTCCACTTACCCTATATACTGGGCACCACTGATAAAATTTCACATATTTTGAACAAGAATAATATAAAAACTACCTTCAAACCTATGAGCACCATTAGAAGCTGCCTAAAATCAATAAAAGACCCCATTGATCCTAAATGTCACAAAGGGGTCTATTTGGTTCCTTGTTCTTGTGGCGAAAGCTACATTGGTAAGACCGGTCGATTGATTTTAACTAGGATTCAAGAGCATGCAACTGACATCAAACAAAATCATTCCAAAACCTTAGCTTTGGCCGAGAACTCCAGTAAAACCAATCACCACATTCGTATTCAAAAATCTTGTGTGGTGGCCAAAATTGATCATTATCAACATAGGAAATTCAGAGAAGCTATTGAAATAGGTAAACACCCTAACAACCTTAATTGTGATGAGGATTGGAAAATTAGTGATAATTGGATCCCTACTCTATCCTCCGATCCTACCTCCTCCTAATTATTTCATACCCCCTTATCCCTTAACTTTACCTCCATGATCCTCCATTTATAACATGAGCCCTAAAATCATTAGACCAGTTTCATAAAATCATCCTGAATAAATAAATAATTTTCATAATTACTATTTTAACATATTTCATAAATTTGAATTTTAATAACTTTAATTCACCAATCTCAATCATCACATTCATTAGACCGGTTCCATAAAATCATCATGAATAAATAATTTTCATAATTAGTATTTTAATATTCACATTCATTTCTAAAAATTAGAAATATTTATAAAATAATTACTTATTCTTACAAAGATATAATAAAAATTTATAAACATTCAATCTTTGCCACATCATTCACATAAACATTAAAAGATAAAAATGGTAATTTAATCTATAACATCAATTCATTGAATTTAAAACATAATATTCATTTTTTGAATTATTAATAAGATTATTTTAGGGCATAATATTAAATTGTTATTATTTTTCTCATTTAATCATAACTCGAAATAAAGATAATTCATTTACCAAATAAATAAATAAATACAAATCATTTACATTCATTCTAATCATATAATTAATAAACCAATGAATTATACACATAATTATTAGTTTATTTAAATAAATAAATATAGTTACACAAGAATAAATATTTACAAAAGAATATAATGAAATTTATAATTGCGACATCATTCACATAACAAATTTTTTTAATTTAAAACATAAAATTTCATTTAATTTAAAACATAAAATTGTATCTAATTTAAAACAGTAAATTATATTTAATTTAATACATAATTTTTTTTATTAATAAGATTAATCTATTACATAATATTAAATTTATATTTATTAGCATTTTCTCATTTAATCATAACTCAAAATAAATAACATTCATTTACCAAATAAATTAAATAAATACAAATCATTAAAATCATATAATTAATAAACTAATTAATTATACACATAGTTATTAGTTATTTATAATAATTAGTAATCATAAATAAATAAATTATAACTAAACTGAACTATATCATTATCCAAATTGTCGGCTAACATTCTCTCACATCCCAACCCTAGCCGTATCTATTAAAACCTATCGAGTTCTGACTTATTCACTCATGGATCTAATCCTGATGATGAACCATAGAGGTTGGTTCGAAACGTCGATTCGAACAAACCTGAATGCAATCACTCTGGAAGACAACACTACACAGAACAATGTCCTCACTTAGACTAGGACAATGACCTACAAGGGATAAAATCTATCGTGGACCATAGGAATGCCAAAGTAGTGGAAAACTTCTAGAAACCTAACATAGAGAGTAAAGACTAAAGAGAGTGGAAAACAAAGCAGGATTTACAACTAGTCGTCACCCCAAATAACTGGTTGCTCTTCATGAAGCATCTGAAGGAAAGGAGGATTCCAATCATGTACTCTTCAGACAAGCTTCGATGGGGCCACCATTCAGTGGGAACATATTATTTCAAGGAATCCTACCTTCTCAAGAAAGAGGATCAATGTTAGAATCTCAACATTCAATGGGAGAAAATATGTAGATGGAACCTATGGCCAAAAGTCTCTCACTTCCTATGGTTGTTGGGGCATAAACACATTCTGACATGGGACAGGCTTTTGAAAAAGGGCTTCATTGGACCATATCAATGTGTAATGTGTAGACATAGTGCATAGACATTGGAAAATTCATTAAATGAGTTCTCGATTTCTAAAGAGATCTAGTCCAAAGCTCACGCGTTATTTGGTACCTGTGATCACGATCCATCTTATATAGCCAATACTATCACAAAATAGCAACCATCCTACTTTAAAATCCCTATTGTTAATCATGCATGGATCCTAGTCATAGGGTTCATCATTTGGAACATATGGAAAGCCATGAATAAGATCATATTCCATGACCATGAGTCCCCTTAGGCTACTATTTGGAATACACTAACTAAAAACATAAGAGAAACTGTTTTGGAAGAAAAATGGAGAGAAGATGACTAGAAGTCAGACCCATCAGAAGCCAAAATTTTAAATTCCTTGGGTCTCTCTCCTGGGAGGGTTTACTTTCTTCCAGAGAGAAAGAAGGAGCCTCCACCTCATTCTCCTTCAACCTTCCTCAAGACCCCACTACGATTTGTGAAACTCAGTTTCGATGGGGCCTCTAAAGGGAACCTTGGCCCAGTAGGGTTTGGCAGTATCCTAGGAGACGAGGGAGGGAGACCAATGGGCATATTCACTAGGAACTGTGGAGTTTCTTCCAACAATGTGGTAGAAATGATTTCTATAGAAAAGGGCCTACAAATAACTAGAGATCTCGAGACCTTAAATATATAAATCAGGGGAGACTTAGAACTGGTAGTTAACATCTCCTAGAAGATTATCAATGGAACCCCCACATCAAAACTTGTTCAGATCCATAGATTGGATTCAATCACTACGGGGATTAAAGGTTGCTAGATCACTTCCCATACACCTTCAGCCAACATACTTTGTGGGTTGGAAACTCGATAGCTGATTGGTTAGATAATTGGGGAACCAAAGAGGATCATGAATACTTTTCCCTTCGTTCGAATGCAGCCTCTGGCTATGGGCAATAAACCCATAGAGAGATGGAGACTCTCTCTCGGGTGGTAGATCAGGACATATGTTCCCCTAATGGGGGTGAATGATAGGATATCGAGGAGGATTTGGGATCCTCACCCACTGCCAGGTGGTAATCATGAAAAGAATAATGGGATAGGATAGGGGGCTCTCGACCTGTCAAAATAATTATAGTGAGAACAAGAGGCTTATGTACTTGTGCCAAAGGAGGAGGCCTATAGTTTGTCTGTGGTGGGCAATGAGAACATGGGGAGAGTGGAAGGGTGATGGTTTTTTTCACTAGCTAGGCTACCAGTGAAATCCAAAAGGATGGAGTGGGAAACTGTTGGTGGGAGTGATAAGTCTACAAGTCTGGTATCCTTGAGGAATTCATTTGGTATTCTTCAGGAATTCATTTGTGATCCTAGGGAACTATTTTCATATATTTGGAGTCAAGTAGCAATATGTATCCTCATCAGTTTACAAAACTATCTCCTATTAGCTTCTTATAGAATACTTCTATGGAACTCTGTCATTTTCCATGCTTGGGTAATTCTCTTGTGCCTGGTCTCATTTTTGTGGATTGGTTTGGACTTCAATTTCTTTGTTAATTTTAGGGTCACTAATCGAGGAGGTAGGTGGATTTGGTAAACCAAGTTTGTTGATCGCTTTGAGAGGGATCCTAAGAGCCCAGTGAATTGGTATGGTAATTTTTGGAGCGGGAAAACATTTGGAGTTATAGGTTGAATGTCTAGGCCCTAGGTGGATCGAAATCTAGGTTTCTTTTTTATTTCTGGTGAATTCCTTCCACTAACCACTCTGCTTATTAGTTCAATTGGTCAAGATATTTTGGTGCCTTGGGGCTTTGAGGTGATGAAATTCTATACCTGGAGTGCTCTCAGGGTGGGTGCATAACAAATCCAACCTCTTTTTAGTTTGAGAGGTTTCCTAAGAGGAATAGGGGTAGTGCACTAGTTGGTTGTCATGTTTTTGTGAATTGAAGGGGTTGGAGTGTCCTTGGGGAATTGTAGGGTGGGGGGTATCCTATAGGTGGACGGATGACTCCCATTCTTGGAGCCTAGGACAAGTCAATGGCAAGAAGAGGGTGGAAATATCTAAGAATTTGCGGTTGTGGGTATAAGTTCCTAAGGGAGAGAAGGGAGTGTCTGGGAGTGAGGGAGCCCGAGACTTTTTTTGCAACAGGAATGAAAAAAAATGAGCGAGGCCCCATCGTGGAGATGGAAAGCGTGGGCATGTCGATAATAGAGGTGTTAGTGCCTCTATCTCCAGCCATATTGTTGACAATGTTAATCCTCTTTGTGGACAGAGACGATCCATATAGCCCAATGAGTGGGTCTAGTAACTGAAGTGACAATCAAATAGACATATTCCTAGATTATAATTGAAAGGTAGAATGAGAGAGATGACCTACCTCGTTCCAATGCTATTACAATTTCCTTTGTTGAGGGCCTCAAACCTCTTGTGTCACGGACTTGTTCCTACTTCTCTGAGCACTTATGTACCTGCACAAGTGATCACAAGACAAAAAAGCATGCCAAAACGAATAGAAAATCCAATAACAATCTACTTAACTGATCAAGGAATGTCAAGCTAAATAAACACATGAACATGTATATTTTGGGAAGATGAACAAGTAGTTGTATATTACTTAAGGAATAAAGGGAATCTTACAACCATAGCCTTGATGTTGAAAGGATCTCCTTGAGTGGTAATCCAATTCCAAGCCAATAAACTCTCCAAACACTCCTTCTCCAAGTCTAATGAATAGCCTCTAGGCACAAGTTTAGCATAGGGGTGCAAATGGACATAGACCAACCATTTGGGAATTAGAGAAGAGGAATTTATAGGCTGGGAGAGGGAGCTAGGACTCCTCCAAAGATAGGATTAGGTCCGCATCTCAAGGAGGTAGCTCATAGAGATAAGATAAAGAATCTCATAGAGATAAGACAAAGAAGTCGAGTTAGGAGGATTCAACCTCATCTATGCGAAACCACATCTAGCTCGATGCTCTGGAAGCTTCTAGATCATGAAGCTTCTCATCCTCTTTGGGAAAATTACCTTTTTGGGATCATCACGAGTATGAAAGGGAACGGAGCGATGCCATTTCTGGCCATACATAGTGCAATAGGCAACCATTGTTGTTTTGAGATTTATAAGAGCGATGACCCTCATTTTAGGGTTTTAAGAGTTATTTCTTCAGGGAAAGTTCAAGACATTTTTTAAACAAAGTTTAAGGAGGGATCTAAGTTGTATACATGGATGAGTATACTGTCTAATGGTCATGTTTCGAGCACTTCGGGTATGTCATAGGGAAGTGCATTAGGCATGACAAAATACTATGTAACAGATACCCCCTAAAGCATGAAGGCAGAACGAGGAGTGATGGCTAAGATGCTTTACAAGCTCTTGCAAGGACGAGGACACACACTGTCAAGAGACCTGCAAATCAAGGATGCATATACATATACATATTTGAGATCAAGACATGAATCCACGGCATGGACGCAACCATCTGGATGATGAAGAGTATACGAAAGGATCCATGGTATGGGCACAACCATCCAGATAACAAGGATCATCATAAATATAAAATCTCATGGTATGGTCACAGCCATCCACATAGTAGAAACATGTGTACAATCATAAACGACAAATAAATCCATGCATTCTAAGTCATAACAGACAAGACTTAGGGTCTTGCACTCCATCCCGACCTGATCAATGTACAATTCCTAACATGAAAATAGATGTGTTGAAGTTGAACATGCTAGAAAACCATCTGACTATCGACCAATGATGTGGACCATTAACAGGTACGAGAGAAGCCACAAATAATGACAATGGCTCTCAAGGTACAAGAGTACAATCCGTGAATGTGATAATGAAGATAAATTGAAACACTCATGGAATCACCCGATTGAAAGCCAATGATGAAGACCTATCGTCGGGTAGGAAGAACTGGCCATTAGGGCATGCATCTCTAATATATTGAAAGGGAGTCTCTAAGTCATCTTCTTGGATAATGAACTGAAATCGACAGGAAGTGACCCATCGAAGGAGGGCAATGATGAATCCCTCATCATCGACACGAAACAAGGAATAAAGTAGAATAATATTCAGGACTATAGAAATGACTCAAAAAGTGTATAGGTAAATAATTGCATATTGGACTTCTCTTGAACATACTGGCGACATGACTCCGGAGTGTGGCAACATCTAACTCGACATAGGACTTGTTTGGACTTTACTTACTAAGGTAAGTTAAGCTTTAATTCCTTTATCAACCCAAGAAAGTACACTTAGAGGCACTCATCTAATGTATATAGATCTAGAAGGATCTAGGGTTCTAATGATAGCCTAGTGAAATGAAATTAACAATGCTCTCTTACAAGAGGTCCTTCCTTGTCTTTTCAAGCACTTAAGCATCAATTTAGATGAAAACAAATCTAATGAAATTCTGATTGCCTAGGTAACAAAAACAGAGTATTAATTCCTTTGTTAGGGGTTCTACAATTCCTTTACAAGAATTTTGTTCTATAGAGTCCCTTTCAAAACAATTTCTAAGACTTAGCTATTCAAAGCAATATTCAAGATGAGTAGTTCTAGAAATCAAATAGTAAGTGATTCTTTTACAAGATTCATTCAGCTAATTACTAATTGAATTCTGCATTCCAAATCATGAATTATGAATTAACTCTAAAATCAAAATCATGAGATAACAAGCATGTTTGTTAATCCTTAAGATGGATATTGGTTGAGTCCTTTTACAAGGCTCTTTCACAACAAATACAAATATTTCAATTAACAACTTTTAATGGCATAAACTTGCAGCACATAAATGAAATAGCAAACTCTAAATATCAGATTTATCAATGCAATTTAGAAAGAAAACTAAATAAGGAGTGTACCAGCTCCGTAGTGGGGGCCCTTCCACACTTTGCAAGCACATTGTAAGCTAACTCAAGTGAAGAAGATTATTGGATCTGAAAGCATAGGCTGAACTCAATGTTGTAGCTCTAAATTTAAATTCGAAAATCAAAAGTCACACATAGGCTGTTCCAAGTTTCTCATAAATCAAAAACTAAACTATCTAGTTCTCCCTTTGAGCTATTTATCACAAATTTCCATAACAAAAAGAAACTATTCATCCTCCCCAATATCCTAATGAAATATTATCAGTTACATCAAAGGAGGTTGAAATTGGTTCAAATCCTCCATTTAGTCAAAAATATCAAAGAAAATAGAAATTTTGTTCACAAAATCTGGAAATTCTGCTGAAGTGGCTGGGTTTGACCAGCGTTGACTGGACACCTATTTTCTTCAAATCCGAAAGTGGATAGGTAATCCACCATCTGTGTACATTTAGCTTTGTGCCCACAATCTTCAAATTTTCCAACCTGTTATGCAACATGTCAAACCATGGAGCAATTACAGGAAGTTACAACATCTTGTAATTTTCTGGAAAATGTCATTTTTAACACAATAATTTCAAAAATTAATTTCAAGATAAAAATAATGATAATGACATCATATCATTTAGTTTCTAAGGGTTATGGATGAAATATGAAGGTTAGATGGTCAAAAATGATGAACAAAAGAGGATTTTTAAGTGAAATGGACAGTCATAATTTGATACCAACATTCCCCCAAACTCAGGATTTTGCATGCCCTCATGCAAATGAATTCTAACATGTCAAACTCTACCTTTTGCGTCTACTTCTACCTCTATTTCCTGAAGTAAAGCGTTGATGTTCATTTGGGCTTCATACTCTGTCTTCAAAATTTGATACTTGGTTTTAATTGCCTTCTTTTGCTTGTAGAGTTTATAGGCCTTCCTACAGATTTGCATTTTATAATCTTTGAGTTTCTTAACCTTCTTTTTCAACTTTTCATTCTCATCTTGAAATTTCTTGCTTTGTATTTTGAGTGTTTCATTTTCTCTTTTCACCACTCTTTCCAAAACTTCGGACTCCATAAGCTGCTGCTGTAATTTCTCAACTTTCCTTTCCAACTTTCTTTTCTTCTTACCTGAGAATTTTTGTTCTTGTTGTTCCTTTTCCTTGTCCTTTATTTCCAATCCTTGTATGTAATCATACTGGGGCTATTGTAGAATGTCATATTCCTCCACCATTTCCCTTTCTGACCAAACTTAGTCTTTCTGGACCTTCTTGTGTAGGTGGTAAAAATTTTATCTTGCTTAGCTTTCTCAATTTCCTCTCTTACCATTCTTCTTGTCTTGATACTGCTGCTGGATGGAGCAGAGATACCAGGTCTATGCTCTGAAAATTCTTCTTCTATATCATCCACATGAACCAATAACTCTAGATGTTGTTGCTCTTCCTATGGATTTTGCTTCCCTTCCTGCTCTTCATCTATTATAAATTCTTTAGTCACCAAATGTTTTTTCTATGACACACCTATCTTTTGCAATTAAAACTCAATTTTGATTTTCACCAAACCAAAATGATATAGGCTCCTATCCTTACCTCTTCTTTGTTTTTGTATAGTCTTAGACATCTTAGTTAAGATTTGCAAAAAAAAAAAGGCAAACTTATAACACAGTCTCCTCTTAGATGCATTAGCAGTTTGATATGATAAAGGAACACTATATTGTATTTGCCTTCACATGTTATGAATTTCTGAATCACATAGACTATTTCATCCCATGGAAGAATGAGGAAACTCTTAGGAATCCCTAATTTCCAATTAACTGATGATACCCTTGTTCTAGATACAAAATGTGTCCAGTTTTTCTCTCCAAACTGCTTTGTTTTGAAATACTTTTCTCCCTCTGGACTTATGCCTATAGCTTGGGAAATTGTATCCTTTGAGACCCTAAAAGATAGGTTCCCTACAATGGCTCTTTCTCCAGTGAATGAAGAGGCAAATTCCATGGCTGTTAACTCATTGTGCCCACTGAATTTTTCTAAGAGTGTTAACCACTATTTTGCCCTAAATATTTCTATGCAGTCGCTATGCACTTTGGAAGGGTCGAATTGTTCTGGCTCTGTTCTTTTTTCCATGAGAAAAAAATTAAAATTGACCTCTTTTTACCTTGTGCTGTAAGAAAAATGTTACTGTGAGAAACATTTACTTCTTTTACCCTGTGCTGTAAGAAAAATTTACCAAAATTTTTGCAAGAAAATTACCTAAGCCTACACTGTTCTGAGTGCTATTCATATGCCTTTTCATCTGTTTAAATGAAGGCACTGCTATTTTTGGATTGAAGGCTCCCTTTCAACCGGTCCCATCAAATTTTCCTTATGTCATGGCCCTTTCTATTCGTATGTTGACATTGTTATTGTCAACATACTCATAACCATATACGCAAATCTCCAGAGACAGGGTTCTTCAGTCATTCGGGGTTTTTGTTTTTAAGGAACAGAGCAACATTTTCTAAATTTGGCTCTCAACAATAAACATGACACATCATTCCTTTACCTCATCGTTTGCATTAATGATGGATTCCTCTGTTCTCATACGACGTGCAATTATGGAATGAACCCTTGGTTTCTTCACTCAACATCTAAATTTCCTTCGATTTCTTCACACAACGTTTACATGATGAGTCTCTGGTTCCTTCATACGGCATTTTAATTGAATGTTGAGCCCCTGTCTACACTCAACATTTGGATGATGATAACCTCTGCCTACACAACGTTTTGAATGATGATAACCTCTGCCTACACAGTGTTTACTTAATGATAGTCCCGATGGCTTATGAGCAGCAGTCATATATAATTGAAATGATGAAATTGGGTATGTTATAATGAACTCAGGCAACAAATCGTGAGAGCTTCAGATCATTATGATCTCTTTGAACTAGACGTTAATCCTTATTATGATGACATTTTGTCATCATACCCTTTTTCGATCATTTTTCTTATGTTCTAGATTTAAAAATTTTAGGTTGAAAACCATAAAATTTTTATAAATCCTTCATCTTTTTTACCTAATCCTGTTCTTCAAAATTCTGATCTGTAGCTACTAATTTATGGCTTCTGATCTGTAGTTGTTGACTTAATTAGTTCTGAGTATGCATGCTTAGTTTTAGTAGGTCTGGTCAAATATGACTGTAGGTTGAATTGGTTGAATTAGAAGAGTATGTACAAGATAAAAGATAGGCTTTAAGGATCAGGTTTAGGGATATGTATAGGATAGAAAATAGGACTAATGTACAGGATAAAAATAGGATATAGTTATAGGATAGAAACCTAGTTTTTAAGAGTAGGAATGACTCCTACAGGATATAAAAATGAGCATGTATGATATAGGATAGGCTGAATATTAGAAACTAAAATCAATTAACATCATGAACCACTATTTAAAAATTGGAATTAATAAAAGAAATTAAAAGTATTAAAATGAAAATTCTTACAGCCCTCTGATATTTCTTTGTTTGGAAGCTAGCTTTTGTTGTTTGATATGTTCAGGCATAGCAGAATGTGATGGTGTCCATTTCTCTCTTAAGTGTAGTCTCTTTCTTCTTAGGTGCAATCTTCTTCTTTGTAGATGCAATATTCCTCTTAACAGATCCCATTCTAATAATGTGCATAGAACAGGTCCCTTTTTCTGATATGTTCTGAGTTTAAAATTTGATCAAATCCTTTGAAAAATATTGAACAACAATCATTTCTTGTTGAGAATCCATTAGAAAATGTAAAGACAAATCTCTTCCTCTGCTGGAGATGAAATTAAGGAGATGAAAAAGCATGAACAAGTTCAGACTTTCTCCTCCCCTACTGATGATTTGACTTGTCCTCAAGTCATGTTTATGAAATATAAATTGGAAAATGATTTTATTTTGAAATTCAAACTGAATGAAAGGAATTCTTACAAGCCAATTGCTTGGTTTTCTCGTAAGAATTCGTGTTTAGAGTATGCCATATCTAGTTTTCATATCTAAACATTTATTATGTCTTTATATATATATATATATATATCTATATATATATATATATATATATATATATATATATATATATATATATATATATATATTTAGTTTTTTTTCCTTTTTATTATCTTTTAAACTTTTAATAAGAGAAAAATGATTAAGGCTTAGATATTACAACTGACTGTTGTACTATCTGTACCTCCTTTTGCTGTGACACTGTCTTCATGAAATCTTCTTTGCTGACAGGCTTGTGATAGATCTTTAGCCTGTGTCCATTCACTAGAAATGTTCATCCTTCTTGGTCAATTGTGGTGAGTTTGACTGATCCATTCTCAAAGACTTCAATGATTTCATAAGGGCCCATCCAATGGGTTGTAAATTTGGCTTTGTAGTCTTTGAATTTTGAGTCAAAGAGTAATGCCCAGTCACCAACTTGAAACTCTTTCTTCTTGATGAACTTATCATGCCACTGTCTCCTTTGTTGTTGTATCATTATTGTCCTTTCCACTGCTTGTTGTCTCATCTCGTCCAGCTAATTTAATTGCATGATTCTTTCTTGTTGTGCTTCAAAGAGGTTTATTCCTAAGTCTGCAGCCATTTTGTAAGTATGTATTTGAAATTCTATTGGCAGCATGACTTATTTGCCATACACTAGTTGATAAGGTGTAAACCCTGTTGTGTTTTTCCAAGTGATTCTATATGCCCAGAGTGCTTCATTGAGCTTATCTGCCCAATATTTCATGTTTGTTGCCATTGTTTTAGTCATGATCCCTTCTAGTGTCTTGTTTGTAGATTCCACTTGGCCATTGGCCTATGGATGGTAGGGTGTACTCCTTCTGTGTTTGATTTTGTACTTGTCAGTGATTTCTTGAACCAGTCTAGAAGTGAATTGAGTCCCTTGGTCTGTTACTATCTCTCTGGGCACTCCATATCTAACAAATATTTCTTCAAAAATGAAATTGACTACTGTTTGTTTAGTTTCCCTTACAAGTTCCTTTGCTTCAGTCCATTTAGTCACATAATCGGTACATACAAGAATGTACTTCTTAATGTTGGATGGTGGATTGATGGGTCCAACAAAGTCTAGAGCCCATTTTTCAAATGGATCTAGATGTACTTGTAGTTGTAGTGGCATCTCATCAGAGGTGGTTGGTCTGCCCATGCGTTGGTAGCTATCACAACTTATTACATAATTCTTTGAATCTTTGAAAATTGATGGCCAATAGTAGCCAAGGCTAAGAATTTTGTGTGTTGTCCTCTTGGCTGCAAAATGGCCACCACAAGGTTGATCATGGCATGATTTTAGTATGTCAATAATTTCATCCTCTCTAATGCATCTTCTAATATTCATGTCATAACCAGTATAAAACAAATCGCCATTGACCAATGAATATATTGCACTTTGTTTGATGAGTCGTTTCTTCTCCTTTGAGTTGAAAGATGGAGCTACTTTTCCTGTGTATGAGTAATTAGCTAAATCAACATACCATGGAGTTAATACTGAAATTGAAAACAAGTGTTCATCAGGAAATGAATCTTCAACTAGAACAACTTCACCTAGATTTTGTAATCTAGAAAAGTAATCTGCTACCTGGTTCTCTTTCCCTGGTCTATCTAGTACGGTGAGATTAAGTTCCTGCAGTAAGAGTAACCATCTAGTGATCCTGCCATTAGTAATAGGTTTGTTCATTAAGTATCTAATGGCAAAGTGGTCAGTGTGAATGAGGACTTCATATCCAGTTATGTAGTGACGAAATTTGTTCACCGCATGTATAATTGCAAGCATTTCCTTTTCAGTTACTGTGTAGTTGAGTTCAACAGGAGTCAAATTTTTGCTGATAAAGTAAATGGCATAAGTTAAAGCACCTTCTTTCTGCCCTAATGAAGCCCCTACTGCTGTATCAGATGCATCAGTTGAGATGTGAAAAGGTAAAGTCCAATTGGGTCCCCTCAAAACTGGAGCAGTGCTTAGTTTCTCTTTAAGTTTCTCAAAAGCATTTTGACAAGCCTCATTCCAATTGAAAGATACATCTTTTGCAAGAAGCTTAAACAAAGGCAAAGCTATCCTACTAAAGTTTTCAATAAATCTCCTATAATAACTTGCATAACCAAGAAAGCTTCTTACATCTTTTTGATTTGTTGGAATTGGAAATTTGACAATAATTTGAATTTTGGTTTGATCTACCTTGATTCCCTCGGGAGAAACATGATGTCCTAAGACTATTCCCTCATTCATCATCATATAACATTTTTCATTGCTTAAAGACAAGTTGGTTTCTATACATCATTCTAAAAATTTCTCAAGATTTTGCAAAGAATGGTCAAAGGAATCGACGTATACTAAAAAATCATCTATATATACCTCAACACATTCATGGACCAGATCAGTAAAAATTGCTAATACTACTCTCTGGAATGTTGCTGGAGAATTGCACAAGCCAAATGGTAGCACATTGTAAGCATACGTTGCCCAACGATAGGTAAATGTTGTTTTGTCTTCGTCTTTTGAGGCTATGCTGATCTGATTGTAATCGCTAAAACCATCCAGGAAGGAAACTGACATTTTTCCAGCTAGTGTATCCAAAACTTGGTCAATAAATGGCAATGGAAAATAGTCTTTAAGGGTGGCTTTATTCAGTTCTCTGTAGTCAACACAAACTCACCACTTACCATTTTTCTTGGGGACTATTACTAGTGGAGATACCCACTGGCTGTCAAAAATGGGGTAAATGAACTTTACTTTTAGTAATTTTTGCAATTCGTCTCTTACAATCTCTTTAAGCATGTGGTTCATCCTTCTTTGTGGCTACCTCATTAGTTGAATACTATTGTTTGTATAGATATGGTGAGTGCAAGTTTCTAGGTGAATTCCCTTTATGTCAGTGTAGTCCCAAGCAAATGCCTTTTGGTATTTGATGAGAAAATCAAGCAATTTCCGTTCCTGAGATGTTTCTAGAAATGCCCCAATGTTCAGTGTTTTTCCTAGGCTGATTTCTACAGTCTTGCTTTGTGTGTTTGTAATGGAGTTGATTGGAAAGATATCTTCAAATAATGTTTTCAGAGAATACATGGTACAAGTCTCCTGAAAGCTTTGTGCCAATATTTGATCTGCAGTAGTGTATTGTTCATTTCTCAACTCCTCTGAAATATCAGGTTGAGAGATAAACATTTCCACTAAATCTTCATTATTGTCTTCCCCGAAATCATACATTTGATTGATGCTTAAAACATAGTATATTTCTTCCCTATCATTGTATTTATCATCAAGCCATAGGTTTTGTGTTACTGTTGGAGCTTGGGATGATGGGTACAAGGTAAGTTGCTTTCTCTTCATGCCTCTAGAAATGATCATGTTACCTAATCTACATCCAATGAATGCATCAACAGTTGCCAACCATGGTCTGCCAAGTATGAGTGGGTGTCCTCCTAAGTTTTATTTTGGCTGGAGTACTAAGAAATCAACTAGATACTCCCAAGAGTCCAGTGAAACAATTATATCTTCCAGTATCTCTTCAGGAATGACTTTAGAGTGATCTTCAAATTCCAAAACAATCTGTGTTGACTGTAAATTTGTAAGTTGTAAAATTTTCATTGTGTCCAATGTCATAACATTTATTACAGTGCCGAAGTCAATTAAAGTGTTTGAAATTGAAATTTCCTTCATAATTTCTGTGACTTTAGGTATGCCTAGGTCAACATATTTTTCCATGGAAATGACATTTGACATTAAGCCAGCTAAATTGCCAATAACATGTATTGTTTATGGATCAAATCTTTTCTTTGCAGGCTTTTTGAGGCAGAGTTCTTTAATGGCTTTGGTATAAATTGGAATATCCTTGATTGCCTGGAGTAATGGAATTTTGACATACACATTTCTCAATTCATCAAGAACATCGAATTGTGGCAATGGTGTGGGTAATTTTGGTTGAAGTAATTGTTCTGGAAATGGAGGTGATTGTACTGTTTTGATTTGTTGACCCTGTTCTGGATTGTTTTGTTTGCTATGTGTTGGATCATTTTGTTTGTTGTGTGTTGGTATTTCTTGTTCATCAATTTGACTCTCTTTTTGTGACTGCATTGGAACAGGTGGAGGTTCCTTTTGTATAATTTTACCGGACGCTAGTTCAATGTTTTGCAGTGGTAGAGTTGGGTCAATGGTCTTCCATCCACGCTGTAAACTGGCCTATCTATTCAGTTGTTTGGGTTAGCTATGGGTTGAGATGGTAGCTGTGTGGGTTTAGGACGCTGATTGGATGGTAATTGTAGCTACAGTGAATTTCTTTGTGGAGGAGAAGGTAAGGGTTGCTGAGGATTTTGTTGTTCACAAGAAACTCTTTGTTGAGGGTATTGTTGTGGATATGGCTGAGAATATTGTTGTTGATAGTGTTGAGGATATGGCTGAGGAAATGGTTGCTGATATTGCTGAGGTGGTTGTTGAGAAAATTGCTGAGGGTAGGAATATCCTTTCCATCCTTGTTGTGGATAAGTTTGCTGCTGTTGATTAAACCAATTTTGCCAAGGCATAGGAACATTCCAAGAATTTTGAACAGGCATGTTATAATTTGCTGGATTTGGATTTTGAAACATACCTGGAGGTCTTGGCTGCCATGGCCTTCGAGCTCCCATGAAATACATGTTCTCCATTTCTGCGTTGGCTTCCAAATTATAGTTCTGCAAAACTTTCATCTTTGTGCAATCCTTAGTGTCATGATTTTCTATACAAAACCCACAAATCTGCACATTATCTAAAGGACATTCTTTCAAAGCATGTTTTCGTCTGCATTTGGGATAGAATATAGATAACTCTTGTTCTTGTTCATCTTGTCTTTTCTTTGCTTTTAGAGTGTCTATTTGATTCCCCAAAGTGCTTAAAAGGTCTGTTTTGAAATCTTCAAATAGATTGCCTAGTTTAGCTCTAGTGATATTTCCTATGGCAGATTTAGTGATCTTAGATGTCATAGCTCTTCTTCCATTTCTTGCTCTACTTCTGGAGTACTTCTGACACAAGTCAACAATCTCTTCTAAAGGTAAATTAGAAATGTCCCCTTTACCCATGAGATTGAGGTCATCTAGATATTCGTCCTTGATGCCCTTAAGAAATATTGTTCGAATAAGATCAGCAAACATGGTTCTATGTTTTGATTTTTGCAGATTGTATGAAAATCTTTCCAAGTATTCTTCCAAGGTCTCATCTTCTTGTTGATTCAGTCAAAAGATGTCATCCTTAGAGTATTTTGACCAATAGTAAGGTTTATACTTTTTCAAAAATATTTTTCTCATGTTATCCCAATCAGTGATTGTGTGTTCACCTAAACCCATGGACCACCTAAGTGTTGTTGATTTTAATGTGGCAGGAAAAAGTTGAAGTCTATGTGCATCATCAGTATATCCATAGGTTCGGCATACTATATCAAATTCAAACAAAAATGAATCATGGTATTCAAATGCCATACCATAAAAGTTTTGTAATACAAATGGCAGGATATTTTTCATTTTAATTTCCTCATTGATGTACTCTCCTCTATCTTGAACTGGAAATTTAAATGTGGATTCCTCTGCCTCTGGTGGGCTTTGATTCCCTCCGAACAAAATATCATTTCCTTATTTTTCTCCATTCTCTCTTTGTCTTCTCCTTTATTCCATTTGTCTCTCATACTCTATTAGTTGTTCTGCAGTAGGTCCTTTGGATCCTCCATCTTCAGCCATTGTGATATGTGACTTGTCTAAGGTTTCTATCTCTTCATCCTGTTTTGGTTCTTGAGGAACAATCTATTCAAGGATAGGTTGTTGGATTCTTGTACTACTCTCTTTTGGTTTCCCTACTATAGAAATCTTAGGTATATATCTTTTCTTTGCCTCATGAGCTATTAGGATTTGTCTTTCAACAAGAGTAAGTCTCTGGCCTGATCTTTGTTTTCCTCAAGTTCTTCTACAGTGACTTTTCCAGTTGGTGTTGTGAATACAATCCTTTCTAATGGTTCTTCTCCTAATGGTGGGTTAGTTGTTGGTTGGGGGGTTTTTGTGAATCTTCCTTTCTCATCCCTAAATCTAGACATGAATAAACATGACTAAAGATTGAATTTAAATCTATGTTTTTGTTGTTTTGTTGATTTTAAGTTTTCTTTTTAGATTTTTTTTCTAAATATTTGTAGTTGCACCTCCCTCACAAGAACGCCAAAATATTTGGACTTTACTTATTAAGGTAAGTTAAGCTCTAATTCCTTTATCAACCTGAGAAAGTACACTTAGAGGCACTCATCTAATGTATATAGATCTAGAAGGATCTAGGGTTCTAATGATAGCCTAGTGAAATGAAATTAACAATGCTCTCTTACAAGAGGTCCTTCCTTGTCTTTTCAAGCACTTAAGCATCAATTTAGATGAAAACAAATCTAATGAAATTCTGATTGCCTAGGTAACAAGAACAGAGTATTAATTCCTTTGTTAGGGTTTAATAATTCCTTTACAAGAATTTTGTTCTATAGAGTCCCTTTCAAAACAATTTCTAAGACTTAACTATTCAAAGCAATATTTAAGATGAGTAGTTCTAGAAATAAAATAGTAAGTGATTCTTTTACAAGATTCATTCAGCTAATTACTAATTGAATTCTGCATTCCAAATCATGAATTATGAATTAACTCTAAAATCAAAATCATGAGATAACAAGCATGTTTGTTAATCCTTAAGATGGATATTGGTTGAGTCCTTTTACAAGGATCTTTCACAACAAATACAAATCTTTCAATTAACAACTTTTAATGGCATAAACTTGCAGCACATAAATGAAATAGCAAACTCTAAATATCATATTTATCAATGCAATTTAGAAAGAAAACTAAATAAGGAGTGTACCAGCTTCGTAGTGGGGGCCCTTCCACATTTGAGGATGGTGCTATCATAGCAGAAGATTTCAACCCAGGCAGAAGCATTGGAAATAGTGATGAGGTTGCATGAGACTCTGATACAGGATCTTGGGTTGGGAGTTCAACAAATCCATGCGTAACTACAAAACCTATGCTTGGAGATACAAAATTTGAAACAGGATAGGGCGCCCTGGCTAGAAGCGCGAGATGGAGTGAGGTGCATAAACTGTAGAAGCTAGGGCCATGATAAGGATCATTGTCCTGTATTCGCGAACTATTTGGCGGGGGGAGGGCCAATGCTATTGAGAGTAAAGGTGTAGGCAGGACCCAGTGCAGTGCCTGCGCTCTGGTGCATGATCTATCAGGTGGGAGGAAAGCACACAATGGACGATTGTCATCTATTGTAGAAGTTTACACAAACCCCCCAACAGCTATTTTGCAATTTTTGTAGATCAGTGGGCCACGATGAATGAGATTTTCGGAGTTATGAATTGTTGATGGACCAAGCACCTACCTACAAGATGCAGACCTAGGCACGAGGTCAGGATCCAGTCGCAGCAATAGTGCATAGTGGTTTCCAGGGGTGAGGACAAGGACGGGGAGGAATGGGACCTAGGAGAGGCCGTGGACAATTAATCTGCTACAATTGTGGAGGACCTGGGCACTACGCGCGTGATTGTACCAACCCAACTAGAATATTGTTTCCATACTGTGAGCAGTTCGATTTCGAAATGATAGATTGTCCCACACTGATAGCACAGATACGCAAGAAAAGGGTAGCACAACCTACACCAACACAGAATGTCCAAATGATGAGGTCCAAACTACGCGAAGAAGACCCCAACGTGAACATGATGCTCAGAAGTGGCATCGCCACAGGGGAAGATAAAGGGAAACAACCTGAAGAAAATACATGGGTTCATAAGGCCCCTACAAAGCAACCTGAGTTCGACTTGGAACATGCAAAGGAGACGTTTATGGAAGCTAAGAAGAGCTTCGTGGAGGTCTCTACTTCAGGTAGTAAGGATCAACCCGAGCTGGAAATGGATCCCTCTATGCTAACTACCTTTTTAGAGACATGCATAAAGCTGCTACGGGACAATAAAGTAGTTAAGGGATTACAGGAGCTAATAACTAGGTGCACAGGGTCGGGTGAACTGTGCGTGATCTGAAAACTCGAAAAGCATGCTTTGCACACCGGGCAGGAAATGTGATTGACAGCACAGATTGGCGACTTTGAGATGGATCAGGTCATCTTGGACTTAGGTTCGGATGTGAATGTGCTACCTAAACAGACATGGGAATGCATGGGCAAGCCTGCATTACAATGGTATCCTATTCAATTACGGATGGTGAACCAACAAAAGATCTTGCCCATGGGGAGATTGCAAGGAGTCACAATGGACATCGAAGGCGTGAGCACACAAATAGATTTTGAGATAATAGAAATTGTGGATGATAGTAACCCTTACACCACATTGTTAGGAATAGATTGGGCCATAGATATGAATGGAGTCATTAACTTAAAGAAGCGGAAGATTATATTTGAGAAAAAGTTCCTGCGTGTAGTTATCCCGCTAGATCCAGCTGAAGGAGCGCGCTACACTGAACCTGTACGCGATAATGGAAGTGATGATGCTCGGATTATATCTACAAAATAATTTCGCAAGATCAGGATTGCGTAAATCCGACTGCAAAGGGGCAGATACTGTGGGAGTGCACAGATTCCTCAGATTCAGAAGAAGAAGATGAACACTGGCATAATTGGTTAAGCCAAGTAACCACACTAAACTGTAATATGATGACTAAATCATTGCGTTGTGTATCAAGTTCAGGATTGAGATCTACCAACGTATGATGGGTTGACAGTGGTGGATGAATTCCTGAACAAGTTTGAGAGTGCGGTACCAGACCACCAGAGGTTTGATGCATTAAAATGGGCATTGCACATAATTCCTGTGGGTGGGTAACACATGAAGGAACCTTTGAAGACTGGCGCGACTACAGGTGGATGATGCAGATAAGGTTTGGGAAGCTAGAACTATGAATAACTGAGAAATACGATGGACATGATGACCCGCGCATACACCTTGCACGATGGACCAAGGCCTATGGAGAAGAACCCTAGCCGAAGTGGGTACACTTATTTTATCATACATTGGATGTCATCCCAAGGAATTGGTATACTGAAACAAAACTCCAACATGGTACAAGGGAATGGGATATCTTGCATGAATGATTTTTATTAACGTTCTTATTTGAGGACCAATGGATGGATACTGTTGATGATGCATTGCAAGTTGTGAAGGCCGCCATTTTCAAAATACCACTGGAACCAGAAGAAATAGTGTAGCCAGGGTGGTCTCATCAGTTGAGACAAGCCCTAGAATGTTATAATGTGCAAGTAGAGGATGACAATGATGACCCCAGAAACATCAATATTCCAGAATCAGAGGGTAGGCGTGAGCTTTGCGGACCATCGACCGAGGACCCCGACATCACAGCGCCCTTGAAAACGAAGTAGGTGAATATTGGTACAGATGACGAGCCGAAGTACGCAACGTTGGGAGCCTATTGGGATGATGCCATGGTGGATAAGGTTGTTGAGTTACTTTGAGAATATCAAGACTTATTCCCGACCAAAATCACGCAGTTAAAAGGGATCCTCGGCGACCTAGGTATGATGAAGATAACTCTGAAAATAGACGCGAAGCTAGTTAAGTAGCATCCGTACCACCTGAAATCCGAAGTATAAGGAAAAGGTCCACGAAGAATTGGACAAAATGCTGGCAGCAGGAATTATTGAACCCGTGGAAGAATCTGACTGGGTGAGTCCTATGATAGTGCAGGAGAAAAAATAGAAGGACGAATTTCGAATCTGCATGGACCTCCGAAAGCTGAATGATGCCTATTTCAATGATCTGTTCCCAACGCCATTCAAAGATGAAGTCCTTGAGAATGTTGGTGGGCAGGAAGCATACTCATTCATGAATGGGTTCTCAGGGTACCTTGAGATCAAGATCGCACCGGAAGGTAGAAGCAAGACAACCTTCGTGACCAAATGAGGATGTTTCTAGTACACCATTATGCCCTTTGGATTGAAGAACGTGCCAGCAATATTTTCACACATAGTAGTGGCTGCATTCAAGGAATTCATCCATAAGTTTTTGAAAGTTTATTTTGATGATTGGATTGTATTTGGGCTAGTCAAGAAACATATCACGAGCTTACGGTTGATGCTGGATACTTGTCGATGACACCAGATTGTGCTAAACCTTAAGAAATTCACTTTCCTCATCCCCTTTTGAAACTTGCTCGGTCATGTGGTCTGCAGACAAGGCCTGATGGTGGATCCCATGAAGGTTGCTATCATACTCAATCTGGAGGCACCGTGAAGTGTCAAACAACTGCGCACCACATTGGGACACACTGGTTACTACCGAAAGTTCATTAAGAGCTATGCACAAATCACGACACCAATGGAATAGTTGTTGAAGAAGGATGCTACATATTGTTGGAATGAGGAATGTAAGAAGAATCTGGAGGTTCTCAAGGAAAAAATGGCATCTGCTCATATTCTGGTCTTTCCAAAATGGGACATCGAATTTCATGTACATGTTGATGCATCGTGTATTGCGTTGGGCGCTGTACTTATGCAGCGAGGTGCGGAAGGCATCGATCACCTGATCGTTTTCGTGAGTCGGTGTCTGTCCAAAGCTGAAAAGAACTATTTTACTACTAAACGCAAGGGACTGGCGATGGTATACGCACTCCAGAAATACCGCCACTATCTGCTGGGTGGGCACTTTAAGATGTATATTGATCATTCCACATTTAAATACTTAGTGAATAACCTATGTTTGGGGGGCATATTTGTAGATGGTTGTTACTATTCCAAGAATATGACTTTGAAGTCATTGTGAAGCCACGACATGTAAACGCAAGTCCATATCACCTCTCGCGAATTGAGAACGGTGAGGAGCCAACAAATTTGGAGGAAGGATTACCCGATGCACAGCTCTATGCAGTGCGTGTCATGGACGACCACTTCAAGGACATAATCCACTTCCTAACCATGGGAACCACACCATAGGGATATTCAGTTCACCAGAGGAAAGAATTGGAAATACCCGCAGTGGATTTTACTGTTATCGCGGGGCACCTCTACAAAATGGGCAACAATGAAATATTATGAAGATATGTACCTGAATTTGAGTGAGGACAGATTCTTGCAGAACCACATGGGGGGGTTGCAGGAGGACATTATATGGGATGCGCAACAGCCCAGAATATTCTTCGCGCTGGACTATGGTGGCCAACTCTACATCACGACTTAAAAGTGTACTGTCAGGCCTGTGACATATGTCAACAGACTGGGAAACCATCGCGGAGGGACGAAATGCCGCTCAATCCATAGACGACGTTACAACCATTCAAAAAATGGGCAATCGACTTTTTGGGGCTTATCACACCTCAAGGAAAGACGAGTGTGCACTACATCATCACCGCGAAAGAATACTTGACTCGATGGGTGGAAGCACACCCGGTTAAGGACTGCACGGCTACTACAGCTATGAAATTTGTGTTCGAGAATGTGTTAAGGCGGTTTAGATGCTTGAAAATTCTAATGAGAGACTATGGAATGCACTTCCTAAATGAAACTATCAGTGTGTTCACTGAGGAATTCGAGATATATCATCAGCAGAGTATGTCGTACCATCCACAAGCGAATGGGACCATCGAAGCCTTCAACAACATTTTGGAGACTGCGTTGACTAAGGTATGTAATGAGAAGCGAAACAATTAGGATTTGCGTATACCTACTGTGCTATGGGCATACCGAACCACATGCAAGAAGTTGGCGGGTCAGACACCTTACCGGTTAGTTTATGGCACGGAAGCTGTCATGCCGATGGAATACATTATACCTAGTTTGTGAATACCAGCAATGACAAGCATGTGAGACCGTGGGGCCTTGGAGGAGAGGCTTGCTCAACTGGAAGAACTTGAGGAGGAACAGTTTCTGGCAAGATTCCATCAGCAGGTATAGAAGCAGCGGGAAAAATCCTGGCATGATCTCCATATCAAGTTGTGCACATTAAAAGAAAATGATCCAGTATTACTATATGACAGCAAGTTCAAGAAATTCCTTGGAAAGCTCTGAATGCATTGGTTGGGGCCCTTTGTAGTCAAAGAAGTCACAGACAGAGGTGCGGTCCAGCTTGGCAAGCTTAATGGAGAGCTCTTCCCAGGCAGAGTAAATGGTAGTCACCTGAAGCTCTACACGGGTGGGCCGGCTACCTGACTAACTAACCGAAGCACAGTCTCACTGCTCCGGATAGTTGAAAGAGAGCGCGAGACGGTAAAACAGTCTGTTAAAGAGCTACATATGTCACAAGGGTCACGGTTGCACAAAAGGGGCTGCGCTGCTACGTGGATAAACATGGAGGTGACAGTTGTTGTCACTGTTCATGACAAGATGTCTAAGTTCTGGTGAAAAGGAGCGGGCGACGGGCAATTAAAATATGAAGTATGAACCAGATCCGGAACGATCTACTATAGATTTAACGTTAATGCACCAAAAAAGGAGGGAACGACTGAATTTGAACTTCAACACGTCTATAAATCACAAGGGGCGTCCACCAAAGTATCTGTGTAAGTAAGCTATTGTGCCTTCCTACTGGTATGGAACTGATGATCATTGACGCTCAAGAAGTAAGCCCAGGGGTTGTAATATGGCCAATGGAGATGCAGGACCTTCTAGAGAGTGTGATGTTGATAGCCGCAGATCCCGCGCCAATTTCAACACCGACGGTAGGGGATGTACCAAAAATTCTTAGACGCGAAGCAGAACTGGTATAGATGGCACCGCCTAAACCATGAACTGGCTGGCGACCCACAAAAGATAAGGGAAAGACCGTGAATATTGAGATAAATTATGGAATTGCAATTAAAAATTTGTCTCTGATGTACCTTGAAGATTGGGATCTTGTAGATAGCAAAATCTTTCTTGCAAAAATGCAACACAAGCTGCAGCAGATAGTGCATATAGTAGACCAGAAATTGGAGACTTTTTGCTTTGGCACGAAGAGCTCCCACATGCGGCACCATAGCTTGAGCTAAGATCCTATGAAGGGGTGCTCTATGTTAACCGAGTAGAGCAGAATGAGCATCATCGGTTGCATGAATTAAAGGCAATGGAACAGGAGCTTGAAGAAGAGTTCCAGGAGACAAGGAGGGAGCAGTACAACATAGTGCATCACTCACAGGGATGGTGGACTGCGAAGCCTTGGCAACATGTATCACCGCACCAACGAGTGACTCGGGACAAGTCACGATGATTGTGTTGGGGGCCTGTTGGGTAGCGGAGGCCCCGCGTAATGGTTTTGGGACTTAAAGACCATAATTTAGGGTGATGATATTATAAAATTTCTGCAAAGTGTGCGGAGCACGAACTGTAATAGGTCGAGTCAAAGGGTTGTCCGCCCGAAAATAATGTAAAATAATAGAAAGTGAGTTGACCTGCCCATGGTCCGCGGACCATGGGAATGTATAAATAGAGTGAGGCTCTAAGGGTAGAAGGTAGATTTTTGGGGAAGATCTAATGTATTATGGGTTTGTAATTTCAATATCCGCTCTGAGTCTGTAAGTCTGATTCGTGAGTGTGAGTAGATAGATAGAGGCTTTGCAGCTGTGTGCGCAGAGGCCTGGTAGAGTCCACAACTATGTGCGCAGACCCATACAGCTGAGTGCGTAGGGTGGAATGGGAATGTACTGGATCGAAGTTAATAAAAGATAAGTTTTTCTAGAAATATTGTGTGTTTTATCACAAATCTATATGTTTTTCTTGCTTATGTTCTGAGTTTATGCAAATCTCTAAGATTTATGGGTGTGCACACTGGTTATAGCTATTAAATGCTTGCTTAAAGACCTTAAGAATTAGATCTGATCTATAATAACCGCGATAATACAAAGAATCTAAGAAGTTCCTCATCACTAATCTACGTGAAGGTCAGACAGCTACGCAGAGCAGCGCGAGTGCACAGGTCAGTTCGCGACCCTTCCAATCCCCATCAAGACATATCTAGGGTGAAAAAACCTGGTTCCAGCACCCTCCTCTACTACCTCAGGTGAGACTTCAGTCCACGCTCTGCGGATTGTTGCCAAAAGGGCCAGTAGTGCAAGATTTGTTTGGCTAAAACACTTCCGAACCTGGGTCAGGCCCCATCAAGCCAACAGATAGGTAATCCACCATCTATGTACATTTCTCTTCATGCCCACAATATTCAAATTCACCAACCTGTTATGAAACATGTTAAGGCATGGAGCAATTACAGGAAGTTACAACATCTTGTAATTTTCTGGAAAATATCATGTTTTAACATAATAATTTCAAAAATTAATTTCAAGATAAAAATAATGATAATGACATCATATCATTTCGTTTATAAGGATTATGGATGAATTATGAAGGTTAGATGGTCAAAAATGATCAACAAAAGAGGATTTTTAAGTGAAATGGATAGTCATAATTTGATACCAACGGGACTAAAGGAGATGATGATAAAATGGAATATTCAAATGAGAGGCAAAATGGATTACCCAAACCCGGGGGGATAAGTGATTGAGTGAATATATCCTAAAGTTGACACGAGAGTAGAAGAGTGTGATGTTCAAGAGCGACATGATGCCTATACAAAGGATGTCTCATCTTCATTTTTTCCACCGCTATTTCTAGCGAGTACCGCAATTATTTTTATCACAAGATTCAAGGGGATAGCATATGCTTGTCATGTAAGTTCATTCTTCGAATGAATCCGCCCTAGTAAGTTTTACAACCCCTAAGAAAGAGAAGCTCCATCTAAGAGGAGTCTTTCATCATAACATTTTAACAAGTCCAACATAAGAATAACTTGGTCTCTTTTTCATATTTAGAGAGTTTTAAAAAGAGATGAAAAAGAAAACTCCATCATGTCCATTTTCGTAATTTGTCCATCAAATATAAAAAGGTAGAAAACAATATCCAAGGGAACCTCTTGACCATGTCAACCAAGGTGTACCTTTTTCGTAAATAGTCAATCTAAGCCTGAAAAAGGGGTAAACGTATAATGAGGTGACATTGATTCATTTACTTTAACGAGTTCAAAACGATAAGTACTCGACAATCTTTTCATTTTTCAAGAGTCAGAAAAGAGTTGAAAGATAACTCCAAGGGGGTTCCTTTTTTGTTTATTTAATGAGTCCAAAAAAGAGATGAAATGAAACTTGTAACAATCGGTCAATAATGATCATTGTTCACTTTGAAGGTACTTATAACTGCACAAGAAACACACCCATCACTGATATCGAGAGAAAATATTAAAATATTACGAAAATATCAACAAAAATGACTTTCAAAACTTATAAATAGTCAAAAGTAATTTTATTTTTTACCATTTTACCAAAGTGAGCTCCAAAAGTGCTTTTTGTGCCCTAATTCTCTTGATTTTGAAGTGGATATTATAGGAGATCCAAGGTATCATTTCACGAACCACATGCAACAGTTAAGAAGCACATCTTGCTCTTGCATTTTATTACTTTTTTATGAATTTTAAACGGTAAATTTTATGCTATAAATGAGGATTTCAAATTTTTAGGGCATCAACGACCATCACAGGTATGGTCATCAGACCCGCGATGGTCAACCTTGAGATCAAAGGTTCACGTGATGCCATTACACTATTTGTAAAAACAAGTGCGATGGCACCAAGGGTGGATTTTAAGAAAGAAAACTCTCTTTTGAAGAAAAAATTGATGATTTTGATCCATGAAAAAGGCATTAATAAGTGTCAAATGATGTTTTGTAGGAGATCATGGTCTTGGAGTGGAAAGAAGGAGGCCATGAGGCCAAAGACTTCCAAGTAGCTCAGGATCCTGAATGCATAAATGCTTTGAGGAATTGCGGGTTGTTAAAATTATTCAGGACTATAGGGTTAAGGGCTCAGATGGAATTGCTGCCCTATTTGATCAGTCTCTAGGATGTAGATCGAGAGATCTTCATCATAAAAGGCCAGGAACTAGAACTGGAGGAGATGGATATCTACATCATCACGGGATTGTCCTGATGAGGAGAAGCAATCCAACTCTTGGGATCTCACCAAGGAGGTGAAAGTACAAGGAATATAGTCCAGAGGCATTGTCCTAGTGCCGAAATGACTAATGGAGGGAAGGTAAAGATAGAGACAATTACCAACAATCTTGTCTCTCTGGAAGCTTCTAGATCACGAAGCTTCTCATCCTCCTTGGGAAAATTACCTTTTTGGGATCATCGCGGGTATGCAAGGGAACAGAGCGATACCATCGCTGGCCATACACAGTGCAATAGGTGACCATCATTGTTTTGAGATTTATAAGAGTGATGACCCTAATTTTAGGGTTTTAAGAGCTATTTCTTCAGGGAAAGCTCAAGACATTTTCCAAACAAAGTTTAAGGAGGGATCTAAGCTGTATACATGGATGAGTATACTGTATAATGGTCATGTTTTGGGCACTTCGGGGTATGTCACAGGGAAGTGCAGGAGACGTGACAAAATATTGTGTAACAAATACTCATTTAGCTAGTTTGGATAGGGAGGAGGGGCTTGCTTAGGTTCCGGGTGAGGCACCTGACCATGTAGTCCAGGCTAAGACATTGGATTCCATTTTTGAACAATCGAGGATTCAAGCCAACATGAATATCCTCCAAGACCACAGGTATGAGGATCGCAACAAATATGTTTCCTACTGGAATGACATCCAATTCACACAAGAGGAAATTCTAGAGTAACTAGCTCATGTTTGTCACAACCATAGTAAAATTCATGACCATCTGCATGAGATTTAGGAGTGCCTAGAGGACATTGAATTTCATCAGCATGACCAGCAAATGGAAAGGGAGAACCATCTCATGTAAACATGCATCCACCACGTCCACCACCCTGATATGTATATGGTAGTCTGTGTCATAATTTTGGTTGCTTTTTGGCTTGTATGGCTGAGAAGTCCTTCGGAAATAAGGTGCCAATTGAGAAATATTATGTTGTATATTCCAACTCTCCTTGCCAACAAATCCGATCAGAGTGAGGTTGGATGAGTTGATGACCAACAATGTGTACTTGTTTTTCCTTTAGTAATATAATTTTTTCTTTTGAATCTCTTACATCTGTCTTTGTCAATTTTTTGAGTGTTTCATACTCTTGTTTGCATTAGTCTTTAAAAATACTTATTTCTGGAATCTTAGGTTTGGTAAGCTTGAGTATTCTTAATTTTGTTGGTCTCCAGATCCTTTGCTTGCTTCTTTTCTTGAATATTATCATTTCATTTAACAAAGAAAGAGAAAAATTTGTTGTGTTTATTTTTTCTTTTGTTTTTATTTCATTAGTTTTAGGTTTTCCGATTTTGGCAATGTGGGAGTTTTTGTGGCGAATTCAAGCATTCCTTTTCTTTTGGGAGTGTGATTGGCATCGAGATATTTATCTTCATTTTTTATTTATTTTTTCGTTCTTTTTCCTATCGTGATTTCTTACCTTAAGATTTGTAGTTGAATCTTGCATTGAATATTAGTGTGGATTAGGATTAAGTGCATTAGAACACGCATTTAGTTCTTTTTTATTGATCTTGAATGTGTGAGTGCTTATCAAAAGAAAAAGAAAAAAAAAATTCTTTGAGTATATTCCCATAGAACCTTGTAGAAATCACTTTAATTGAAGAAAAGAGAGTTGCATTTACATGTAGACTAGGTTTTCTTATTTGTTTCTTTTGTGTCAAAACATCACAAGTTGTACTTCCATATCCTTTGACCTAAATAATAGATATTAATGATTAACTAAAATGAACTAGTCTTTTTCTTTTGTCATAGAAACACCAACTAGTCTAGGGCATATTTAGGGCCTTCAAATAAGTGTGTGGATAGTAAACTCTCCAAGGCCACTAAAACTAAGGTATAGAAGTTGATTAGAGAGTGGAAGTCCAATATTGTATAGTTTGTCAGGGAAAGATCCTCTAACATAGTAGTCAAGAAAAAGGTCACGCAAACATAAGGAAAGAGAGATAAACCTTATCCTACTTCTTCGACCATATGACCATAATTTCCCCCCCTTGGCTTCTGATTACAAACTAGTAACCTTATTTTCCTTTCCTAGGGACCACACAAGCAACTTATATCATTTTCATAGTACCTGTGGTACCTGAGATAGATGTTGTATCATTTTCATAGTACTTGCATTGGAAAAGGATATTATCTAGGGGTAAGTGTAATTGTTTCTCATACCTTTGTTGTAAGACTTGGGCCCTCACCATCCCAACCTTCCTTCGGAAGGCCCCTCTATCTACTTTATCATATTTTGGTGTCTCACCCTGATCACCTAGAGTGGAAATATTGGAAGGTTATTTTCTTTTTTGTATCTTTAGGAATTTTTTAATGAGTGCTTTGTGCTTTCACCTGTGAGTGTCGATACTTCACCTAGAAGGCATAGGATAAATTATGCTAGTTATTTTGAGCCAATTCAAGCTAATGTAATAGAGACAAATCCTTCACCAAGGGTTTCTATTCCAGGGGAAGAACCTAGTCTTGTTCATAGTATGGAAAAAAACGTCCCTATTCTTGCTAGGGTACTTTTTCAATCAGAAGACCAAGTAGAATTAGAGGACCTTATAGATTCTTATGGAACTCATTTTGATCCTCTTCCTTAGAACCTTCCTTATGTTATATCATATGTGGGTAACCCCATTGATAGACCAAGCAGCCCCCTGCACTCTCCTTCTTTCATTATGGGAACTATTAGTAGCTGTTAGGGTCCAAACCTAAGCCCCTTATTTATGTAATATGGTCAAGTCATAGTTATAGTTAGTTAAAGAGTCAATAAAGCCCATATTAATAATTGTAAGTGGTTGAACCGCATTTAAGGAAGGGACCACAGTTAGTTGGAAATGGGCCATGGTATTAGATAGATGGTATTAATAAGAACTATGATATAGACCCATGGTATTGCATGTATGAATCCTATATAAAGGATAGAGACTCCCCTTCAAGAGCATCATGTCTTATTTTTGTAATTGAGCCCAGCTCTATTGGAGGTTGCCCCCTCGAAGAGGCAAGTGAACATTTCTTTCCTTTCTGAATAATAAAATACATGTTGTTATTTCTTATTGTTCTATGTTCTGGGTATATTCCTTCACATACTTGGTATTCTAGTATATTCTCGCAGGTCAAGAGCATAACAAGTGGTATCAGAGCACTTTTTGGGGCCGGTGGGATCTCCATTTTTAGCAGAATTTTTTTTGGCTAGAGACGTGTTCCAATGTCTTTAAACCACAGGATCTGTCATTGAGAACATAAACCTATGGATTTGGGGAGGCATGCATGTAGGAAATACAAGAGGTGGTCACGCTTGTCGGATTCCTCTGTAACCCCTGTGGGTACCCTTTTGAGTAGTAGCGCATTAGACAAAACTACACACGAACTGTCTTCCAAGTACCCTCTGTCTATATCGGAAGCCCCCTAGGCTCTCTTGAAACCTCATCATAGATAAAACATTGGCCATCTTGCTGCTACAGTACACCGAGAACAACACTCGAGGAGATTACTCGTGCGTACGATAGGTAGTCGAGTTGTACGACTAAGGGTACGGTTGATACTCCTTGGTTAGTGCCCTGAAAGATTGGGCTGACTACTACTGTCGGACCCTTATGTATATTGCGATCTGTAGCACCTGACACTCCTTGAGACCATAGTTCCCTTGTCTCTCTCTAGATCACACATTATCTTTGCCAGATCAGATCTAGTAGGTTGGGTTCTATCGCAACCGCAACAATCAGTTCCGCCATTCAAATCTCTTAGATCCGCCATTCAGTTCTATCAAATCCACCAAATTAGATCTATCAAATCTACCATTTAGGTCTAGTAGTTTGGGTTCTGTAGCAGTCACAACAATCAGATCCACCATTCAGATCTAGCATCAAGGGTTCAATCATTGCCACATTCTTACTCATACTCTACAGTTGAGGGTTTCACTGACAGATCTGACTATTTGTGTGGCTCCTATACTGGGTGTGATTCTCGTAGGACATTAGGAAGAATTAAATTTTCTGGGAATTGGCTACTGCAGTATTCCTAAGTGAGGAGTAAAACTCCTTTTGGAGTAAAAAAAAAAAAAAAAAAAAAATATAGGAGGTTTTATTAAGCATCGCCCTGTAGTAGTCTTGATTGATAGTGGCAATACACATAACTTTATCCATCAAAGAGTCGTTGAAGCAGTGCATTGTTTTGTCAGAGTAGTCTCTAATTTCCAGGTCTAGATTGTTGATGGGGGAATAACGAAATGTGAAGGTCGTTGTGAAAATGTCAAGCTTCAAATGGGGGATTATCACATAAAGACCCACATGTTTGCCATCAACATGGGTGGGTGTGACATTGTCTTGGGTGCTGAATGGATCCGTACACTCAGCCCAATCATAATGAATTTCCAGGAGTTATATATGATCTTCAAGCAGAATAACCACACAGATACCCTTCGTGGACTCCAGGCAGGTGCTCCTTCTATCATCAACTCTCATAGGATGGAAAATTTCTTAAAAATTGGCCACCATGGAGTTATAGCCCAATTTAATGCCATCCAGGCCTTTGAACCCACTTCTCTTCATATTCATCCCGCGATGCAACAAGTCTTAAACAACCATCTACAGGTCTTTCACAAGCCTCATGAGCTTCCACCCTTGAGAGGGGAACATGATCATAGCATTACTTTGGTCCTAGGGGCACAACCACCAATTGTGTTCCGATATAGATATCCTTTCGCCCAAAGGAATGAAATTGAAAAAATCATCAAGGAACTCCTGGAAGATAGTGTCATTTGTCCTAGCATTAGTCCTTATTCATTGCTTGTGGTCATGGCGCTCAAGAAAGATTGGGAATGGCATATGTGTCCAGACATCAGGGCCCTCAACAAGCTAATGGTCAAAGATAAATTTCCCATCCCCGTTGTTGATGGTTTGTTGGATGAACTAAATGGGGCTCAATTCTTTACTAAGCTCGACCTTCGCTTGGGCTATCACCAAATTTGCATGAAAGAAGTGGACATTCTAAAGATTGCTTTCTGAACTCATGAAGGCCATTATGAATTCCTGGTCATGCCATTTGGTCTCTCTAATGCTCCATCCACTTTTCAGAGCCTCATGAATCACCTACTCAAACCATATCTCAGAAAATTTGTCCTTGTTTTCTTTGTTGACATCCTTATCTATAGCCTCACCTGGGAAAAACATATTCAACATGTAGATTTTCTCTTGCAACTGCTCCGGAAGCATAAATTATTTGTCAAATTGTCCAAGTGCTCTTTTGGAATCAAAGAAGTTGAGTATTTGGGCCACATTGTGGGGCATGAGGGTGTCAGGGTGGATCCCAAAAATATCCAAGCAATGTAGGATTGGCCTCAACCAAAGACCTTGAAGAGCTTGAGAGGATTTTTGGGTCTCACCGACTACTATCACAAATTTGTCCACAATTATGGTCGCATTGCTAGACCCCTCACTCACCTTCTCAAGAAAAATTCATTCCTCTGGAATGATGAAGCGCAATAGGAATTTATAGCTCTCAAACATGCCATGTGTTCCACTCCCGTATTAGCACTACATGACTTCACCAAATCTTTTTTGATTGAATGTGATGATTCAGGTATGGGTATTGGGGTTGTCTTAATGTAAGAAGGTCAACTCTTGGCCTTCACTAGCTAACAACTAAGTGGGAAAAAACTGCGACAATCTACCTAGGAGAAGGAGATCATGACCATCTTACATGTAGTGGATACCTGACGACCATACTTATTGGGGGGACGTTTCCATATCCACACAGACCATCAAATCCTTAAATATTTTTGGAGCAACGCCTATCCTCTCCACAACAAAATAAATGGCTAGCCCAAATGTTGGGATATGATTATGACATAATTTACAAGAAAGGGTGAGAAAATGTCATGGCGGATGCTTTATCATGCCAATTTGAGGAGGAAAGAACCCTGCTAGTGATCTCTCTTCCCATTCCAGAGTGGATTGAAGAGGCTTGCAAGGAATGGTTTTCACATCCTTTGCTCTCCCAACTCATTAATAAATCACAGGCGGATCCAAATTCCACAGCGGGCTACTCTTGGTAGGATGAGATTCTTCGCTACAAGGACAAAGTAGTGATATCACCAACATCCACCCTTAAAAGTCACTTTTGGGTAGAGTTGTAGTCATCTCCCATTGCAGGCCATTCAAGCTTTCAGAAGACTTATGCTCACACTCGACATTCATTCTTTTGGGCAGGCATGAAAAATCACATTCTTACTTTTGTAGCTGAGTGTGATGTGTGTCAGTGCCATAAAGGAGAAACAATCAAATCCCCAGGCACATTACAGCCATTGCCCATCCCTGCCTCAATCTGGACAGAGGTTTCTATGGATTTCATTACGGGTCTTCCGAAGTTAGGCAACAAGTTAGTCATCTTGGTGGTTTTGGACAGAATTTCTAAGTATGCTCATTTTTGTGCCCTACCCCACCCTTTTACACTAGCTTTGGTGGCTCAATATTTCATGGACCAGATATTCAAATTGCATGGCATGCCCACTTCCATTATGTCTGATCGTGACCTGATCTTCACTAGTAACTTTTGGTAGGAACTCTTCAGGCTACAAGGTACCCAACTACAATTCAGTACTTCCTATCATCCCCAAACTGATGGTCAAACTGAAGTCATCAACAAATGTCTAGAGACCTACCTCAGGTGTTTCATTTCAGAAAAGAAACATCTATGGGTATTGTGGTTAGCTCTAGCCGAATGGTGGTATAATACTAACTATCATGCCACCACCAAAATGACTCCATATGAAGTAGTTTATGGTCAACTCCCTCCTTCACCTACTTCTTATATCCAGGGATGCTTGAAGGTACAAGCAGTGGATCAACTCCTACATAACCATGTAACCATACTAGTCCACCTCAAAGATAATCTCCATCAGGCTCAAAACCGCATGAAGCAACAGGCAGACCAACATCATTCAGAGCTCAAATTTCAAGAAGGGGATCAGGTATTCTTAAGGCCGCAAACATATAAGTAAACATCACTCAAAGACAAGGGTTGTCAGAAATTATCTCCAAAATTCTACAGACCGTATCAAATACTTCAGCACATTAGAGAAGTAGCCTACATGGTAGCCTTGCCACCCACTACAAAAATCCATCCCGTCTTCCATGTCTCATGCCTCAAGAAAGTGGTTGGGAACCATTGCATAATTCAAACTAGTCTACTGGAATTGGATGAAGAAGTTTTAATCTAGCTCCAACCTGAAAAGGTTCTTGACACGTGAGAATAGCACCTGTGCAGCCACATGATCAAGGAAGTCCTCATCAAGTGGAAAGACACCTCTCCAAAAGATGCGACCTAGGAACCAACCACTGTTCTTCAGCAGTTTCCACAACTTCAGCCTTGAGGACAAGGCTATTTTTATGGGGGAGGGCATGTTAGGGTCCAACCCTAACCCCCTTATTTATGTAATAGGGTCGAGTCATAGTTATAGGTAGTTAAAGAGTCAATAAAGCCCATATTAGTAATTGTAAGTGGTTGACCTACATTTAAAGAAGGGACCACAATTAGTTGCAAATTGGCCATGGTATTAGATAGATGGTATTAATAAGAACCATGGTATTGACCCATGGTATTGCATGTATGAATCCTATATAAAGGATAGAGACTCCCCTTGATGAGTGTCGTGTCTTATTTTTGTAATTGAGCCTAGCTCTATTGGAGGTTGCCCCCTCGAAGAGGCAAGTGAACATTGCACTCCTTTCTGAATAACAAAATACATGATGTTATTTCTTATTTTTCTTTGTTATGGGTATATTTCTTCGCATACTTGGTATTTGGTATCTTCTCATAGGTCAAGAGCATAATAGTAGCATTAATATGGCTATTGATTCAGCCTAGGTGCATACTCCTTCTTCAGCTATAGGAGGAGGTAATTTTTCCATTCCTACTACTGCACCCAAAATAGTAGTTTTTGGTGCTACATATGCTTTTGTCTCGAGTGGGGGCACCTAGCCTTATGCTCCTTTCACTGGTGCTTTTTCCTATGGTATGTCATCTGTAGGGATTCCTTCAATTCCTTCATATTTATCTTCCACCACTTCAATGCCTATGCCTTCTATGGTTACTGGTTTTACATCATTACAAGGATTCTCTTTGTAAGTGGACATATTCCTCCTTCCAATCCTTCTTTAGGTATTGGATTTGTGGCATTACCTGGTTTCTCTCAAAATGTTAATTTCTTTCAAATTCAAGGGGGTTAGGGTATGGAATATCCTCTGGTGAGTGGTTTAGGGTCAAGTATCCCTTCTCATTTATTTGGTTAGTAGGGGAGTTGATCTGAAATGCGGAAATTAGATCGTTCACTCTAAAAGTGCAAGATTAAACCGATGGTTGATTGTCTTTTAAATGGAGAAATGAACCATGAGTTGCATAAATGAGAAATGTAAGCATAATATTAAGTCACCTTAATGCTTTAAAACATAAAAATTAAATGGTGCATAAGAAACAAATTAAAAGTCACAAACTCAATAAGAATTTGTTGACAAAGTTCGTCCCTCCTGGACTATGTCTCTAGGTCTGCTTCAAACTGAGCAGGTCTGCTAAACTGTGCTCGCAGACACTGCTGGACACTTGTAGAAAGATGACCTTCTACAACAGTTTTCTAGTTCCTATCTCCATCCCTGAATAAGCCCAAGAATGGCCAGGAAATGCTCCAAAGAGAAACTGCAGACAAATGTCAAAACTCTGACCCTGAAGCTTCTGTCACCTGAAAATGGAAGTGCAACCTCCTTCTTGAAAGGATTATACAATAGAAAAAGACTTGATGGGATCTAGACTTCCACTCTTCTTCTTCTCCTTTCCAAGACCTCGAAAGCCTACCTTTAAAAAAACTTTGCTTTCTTCATGTTACTTCCTTCTAAAGGATGGAATTCCACCTCCTTTTATACTAAAATCCCAAACTAAACTTGGAATGTTGTTTTAACAAATTCTTTGTGGTCCAATTACAAATCTCAGTCCTTGATACATTATGAATTTAGTTTTAACAAACCTTATCATAATTATCCATATAGCACAAACTATCTCCTATAGTTTTTAATTGGCCAAAATTTAATTTGCCATGCAATGTATGCAGTCTCGGTGCTAACAAACACCATAGAACATTTAACATATGTTCTATTTACAATGCGCATAAATTAATACATACCCAAATTCCCAATTCGATGTTTATACAATGTAGCATATTAAACCAAATCTTCAATGATTAACCATTGAACCTATTGTTATGTGACAAAGAGGCTTCCCATGGTTGGCTAGTTGTGGTTCACCTCCGATGGTTAGGTTGACTCGGTGGTCTCATTGGGTGGTCAACTCGACACATCACCCTTCAGCGTATATCTGCTTCCAAGACCTCTGGCATTGTAAGATTGGTTTGGTGGCAAGCATTCATGGCATCTGACCAAATCTTTGACGTTGGCGTGTTGACTGGTTGTACCTCCACTACCAAACTGCATTTTTGGATCTGTTATGCCCCATGTACTGTGTGACCTCCATGTCACCTAATGACGGTTATACCTACCCGCGTATGTGTTTCGCCAATGATGAACTGACTCTATTGCGGTGGCATGACATATCAAACACAACCCCGACGGTCTTAGTTGAACTGAATAGAACTTCGTTGTTGCAATGGATATACATGTGGGGACATAAACCCATTGCAAGCCTGAGCTGAGTTCTGACATGCTGCCTTCGTGGCACACTAATGCCCGATGGTCTCGACTTTCTCTACCATATCCGAGTCATGCTACAACTTTATGATAACTTGTGGCTCTGACATGCATTCTGACAATGATGGCATAGGTGACTTGGTACATCCAGTGGTCTCAGGTGTGGTCACATCTTGTGGCTTCACAACTGTTCCTTGATGGTTTCGCTAATCCTCATCGCATTATATGGTTTTAACACTATGTATATAGAGTTGTAATACCACTTTACATTTGCACTCCACACTTTTGACATGTATTTTAAATACTTATAGGCCTGTCACCAACTTTGGATATAGACCATAGGTTATATAAATCCATTCCATGGTTTGATTTATATAGTTTTGATTAGTATGTGTTTTCCACCTTAGGGCTATATCTTTCCACCATAGATTAAAAATGCACCGGAAATGAACTATGACCCAAATCTCAGAATTCTTACCATCACTATCGATGTGTACCGAGAGTTTGAATTGATGCCACATGTCAATTTGTAGAGATGCCACATGGCCAGCAACGTCCCTTTGGTACCTAAACTTTGATGGACAATTTCTCCAAAACTGGGAAGCCAAATGGAAATACGGAGACATCACTGGAATTAGTGCGTCGAAACCTTCATTTTGGCACTAATTTTGTAGTCAATTGAGACAACCAACCTCTGAACAAGTTGAGAACTACTTTTCCACCTTTGTCTTCAACATATGGTAAACTTTTGACTTGTCTTTCAAGATCCATTCTGGATCAGGAGTATGCGCTTCACTACTGACAATACATCAACAACTTTTCCTCCTTTAACAAGCTTGAAGAACCCTTACTAAGGGGTTTATCCTTCTTATAACGTTCTGTTGGTAGGTAATTTTCCTATGGCTCAAAGTTCTGCGTTAAGTGGAGGATAACCTATGTATACTCCAAGACAACGAGCTTTCCATTATAATATAGGATTCTCTATGAGCAATCCTTGACAACTTAGTGCCACACATTTCAAAACTTTGGGAACCCCAATCCTAGAGCTTGGAATCCTATAGCTTCATCGCGCTTACCATTCTTGGCACTTAATTTTCTAGATCTTTTGAAATTAACTAATGATCCAATTTGGTACAATTCGGCTTGGCCTCTCGTCCCTACCAAACTTCCATCAAACATACCCAAGTTTCAAGGGAACTTTGTAGAACACCCAACTGATCATGTAACCAATTTCCATTTATGGTTATCATCGAATTCCCTGATTGATGATTTGATTAGGTTGAGGCTTTTGCAATGCACCATAACTAGGAATGTTGAAAAATGGTATATTCAGTTGAGAGGGGGATAGTTTTACACGTTTGGTGAGTTAGCTATGAAATTCCTTAATCACTTTCAATTGCCTGTCCATTATGACGTTGTGACTGAACTTATGGAAAATTTTGAGTAGGATAAGGATACCCATATCTCTGACCATATTCAAGAGTGGTGAAGAAGAAAGAGATTAATTAAGGCATATATCCCTAATGAGTTTCTACTCAAGTGGTTTTTGAAGTCTCTACAGCCAGACATATCCAAGAATGTGTCACCTTTTGGAATGTTCACAGAAGAGTAGGTCATCTTTAGATCCCGACAGTTATAACTAATTTATTCTTGATGTAAAAGAATGGGTTAAAGTTTCATGTAATAAAGGATACTAAAGATAGAATAAGACCAAGGTCACGGGACACATATTACAAATTGAATGTTGGGAAAACACTATAGTGGGCATCACTTGTGGTTCAATAATGGCTAAGGAAATTGTCAAAGGAAAAGAGAAAATAATTAGCATTTATTTAAGAAAGTAGAGGAAAATAGGAGAAAAGGAAGGTGGTGTTTGGTTGTGTTATATTCTTTCCACGACTAGCCCACGTAGTTAACCAGGGGTTTAAAGGGGGGCGAAGAACCCCCTTCGTTGCACTGATTGTGTAGCAAGGGGGGGTCACAGGGGTTTTGAGGTGTACCCATAACCCCACTTTATGGGCTACCCCGGAAAATTTTGGTTTTGGACACTATGTTAGGTTGGGCAGACCCACCTATGGTTTTGTGCATGATTTTCGCACATGTTTTTCGAACGCGATGGTTTTCGGTCCATGGTATTGGACGCGATTATTTTTGGTCCATGGTCTTGGATGCTTCGGCATGTATAAATATGTATTACAACATTGAAAGGAACATAATGAAAAATCAAGTTAGTAGTCCCGGTTTCGGGATCCAAGGGAAAATCTCTGTGTATATGTGTTTTATGTGTTCTACTGTCGCATTATTTATTTTCTGTGTTTTAGAATTCATATGGAGGTAATTTCTGTATGGGGCTAAAACCTACATTTGGTATCAGAGCAGATTTGGCTTCAAGGGGACACCTTTGTTGCTGAGGGGTTTCACTCGGGCCTGTGGTAGACCCTGTTTAGTGGGAGATCTGCGAGATCGATTCTGGTGGTGAAAGAAGATGGAGAGCAGTGGAAAGATAGAGATCTAGAAATTTAATGGTCATTGTTTTAAGTTGTGGAAACTCAAGATGGAGGATTTGTTGGTGGATAAAGATCAGTGGATCGCGGTAGATCAAGGTACTAAACCAACGTGAGTGTCCAATGAAGAATGGAAGAAGTTGCATTGGAAGGAAAAGAGCACAATATGATTGTGTGTCTCAGATGCAGTATTGCTGAATGTATCAGGAGAAGCTAGGGCAAAGGCTTTGTGTGACAAGTTAGGGACTTTGTACTAATCTAAGTCTCTAGTGAATAAACTATTCCTGTGAAAAAAGCTGTATAACCTGAGGATGAAAGATGGAGACTCGGTGACAGAGCATCTGAATGCATTTAATACTGCGGTAAGTCAGTTAGCATCTGTTGATATAAAAATTTTAGATGAAGATAAGTGCATCAGTTTGTTGTGTTCTCTACCAGATTCGTGTGATAGTCTAGTTACTGCAATAGGTAGCAATGCAACTGCCTTGCATTTTGATGAAATAGTCTCATCCTTGCTGACGGAGGAGATGACACGAAAAAATATGGAGAGCCAGAATGGTGATGCCTTGTATATACGAGAACGGTCCAAGAACAGAAACAAAAATAAGTCATCGAGTGGGAGATCTAAATCTAGAGGGAGATCTAAATCTCCAGGAAAACCTGTAAAGGTGGTGTACTGGAAATGCAGAAAGGAAGGCCACTTGAAAAGGCACTGTAAATCTTAAGATCCTTACAAAGGAAACGGATCTGATGATGCTCCTTCTGCAGAGGTGAAAAACACCTTAGTGTTGGAAATAATACTGAGAGGGCGGGGGGTGAATCAGTATTATCAAATCAAACACTTTTCATTTCCATACTCAGATTCATATACGCTACTTCAATTAATGATACTCGCGTATATACGCAACTGTGTTAATTGCAACTAGCATATATCCAATAAACTTATGATTCAGTTAGTTGATCTTCAATGAGTGCATCAAAACATTATTAACCATATTAACAGTAAACAGGTGCAGTAAAATAGAACAGATCATCACACATAAGGAGCACAAATGAACATCGTGATATAAGGTGGAAACCCAATGTGGGTGAAAACCACCTGGAGCAATTCGTCTCTATCTTCCTTTAATAAGAAACTTCTTTTTACAATATTTATGTACTGGTGCAGTCTTATACTAGTACGCAGGCTTCTACCTGCAGAAGGCTACAACCTTAGCTCGTGTACTAGCCGAACCATTGACTAGTACGTAGGTGTTGGCCTACTGAAGGCTCCAACCTTCACTCATTTTCCAGATGCTCCTAGAAGGGAGCTACAACCCCCTGGCTCTTGTACTGGCCGATATGTTTACTAGTACGTAGGCACCAGCCTATAGAAGTCTACGAGCTTCTCTCTTCCTCTAGGGACCACGTTTCATAAATTTTCAGACTGGATACTCGTGAAGCACAACACCATAATCTGAAGGCCACGTTTCATCCAATTTTCATACTGGACCCATCAACAACATTGAAGCACAAAATTAATCATCACAGCAATACACCCATCAACTACACTTGCATCATCAATCTCTGAATCACCCAATACTGAAACACTGAAACCCTGTCAACAACACAGTCACCAGAACACAGAACAGACAACAGAACTCTGCAACAATAACCAAATCCAACTACAACTTCAAATATCATATCTCATAATGTATACGCTACTATGAAGAACCGAACCAGCATACATGCGTGCTTTCACCAAAGCCAACACGCATACAGATCTACAAATATTTACTCATAACTTTGCAGCTGTTACAGACATCAGTCATACCCAGATCATAACATTCATACAATAAAACATGCGTCAATAATTTAGAGCTAGTCTATCCATAATCAAACCATATAATGATAAACATTCCAAGCCTTAAGATCTCGATCCATCATTCATCCACATGAGTGCATCCTTGGTTCAGATCAAGCAAAGCATCACAAACCCATAACCAGCATATCAGATATTCATCACCTCCTCACTTGCCCTTCTTGGCCTAATGATCTTCTCCTTATATAGGTTTAAGCTTCTCTCAATACCATGCTCCAAAACCATGTTGAACCAATACCTGGGACCCAAGACTTGGGGTCAACACTTCGGACCAAATACCATGGACCAATACCAAAATACCATGGACCAAATACCATAGACCAAAACTTAGTTTCCAACATGTACACACCTACCCTTATGTGAACATGCGTGTGTACGTATGCGCATCTTCTGTTATGCTCATCCACGTGTATACGCACTTTCATCAAGGTTAACCTGCGTATATCTCTCTCTTGACCTGTTGTACTAAGATCTGTCCTCTGATTGAGTTTCCATCACCTGTATCATACCTTTGAGTGAGTTGCCATCAAGGACAACACTTGTATCATAATGCCAACAATCTCCCCCTTTGGACTTGATGGCAACTAGCACACCAAGTCACTCTCCCCATTTGACATCAAGGGCAAAGGGCGGACCAAGATATTCTCTTCTTTGATATACATTCTACTGTCCATGATCCCCCTGAGTACATACTTAAGCTTCTAATTGAGATCCCCCTTTGTACATGCCAAGTTGTACCAATCTGTCCATGCTCCCCCTGAGCACATGCAAGGTCTGCAAAAGCATAACATGACTCTATACATACATCAATCTCCCAACCAAGTGGGGATACACCATTTTGACTCATCCACCCAACCAAGTGGGGATATACCAAATGTTTATACATGACTCAAAAATAAGGAACATTACATCATCCATCCTATGCATAGTGGGGTTACAAATCAAAGACCAGCAATCTAATCAAGACCATGATAGTTGTCAACAACTATCATACACCATATATGATCTCCACCATAAGCATCAGCATCCAGCTCAGTAACCTACAATACCATTCTTTTTACCAACCAGCAAGATGTATCATTTAGCCACATAGGCATCATCATCAAAGACTTCTAAAAATAATGCCAACAATGCATTATTAGAAGTATATGCTCCCCCCGAACCCATGTCATACGATCATCAAACAGTGACTGAACCATATCAGACTTCTATACTATTGCTTTTCCTCAGAACATCATGTACGCAACTGTGCAGCATCTAACCCGCATATGTACGCGACTTGCCTTTATGAAACCTGAATATGAGTTTTAGAACATTGATGTTCCACACTTTCAGCTTCCTCTAGGTCTGTCATGTCTGTCTACTCTACTATGCCCCATCTTTCTAGTTGTACTTCCTTTTTCTTCCATATCATCAACTGTGATAATGTTTTCTCCTTTTGGTATGGTGTCCACAATCTTCTCTTGCATTCCTTTGCTATGTGTCCAAGCTTGTTACATGCATAACATCTTACATGTTTCATATTCCTTTTAGAACATTCAATGGCTTTGTGACCAAATATATTGCAAGCAAAAGAATGTCCCTTAAATTACCTATAACATGATGATCTTTCTGTGTGACGGTCTTGAACCATTCTACTTCTGCATCTGGCTACGATATGTCCAATATTATGACATACATAACATTCAACATTATTCATCAAAGGAAATAATCGTCTATCACTTCCACAGTTAGGAGCAAAAGATTTTCTTTGAGGAATTTCTTTCCTTGGCTGTTGATGGGGTTCTCTTCTCATCTCCTTGTTGAGCATTTCAGATTTCTCATTAGAGTTCCTTGCCTCACCTTGTGATCTAGATTCACCTTCAACAGATTCATAAAAACCAAGAGCAGTTTTGATACCAGGCGACCTCTGACTACTAAGAATATCATCCAAAATCATAGTACTATCTTGAAATCGTAACAGTTTATCCTTTTCTTCTAATTTACCTTTCAAGATATTTACCTCAACCTATTGCTGTTCTTCCTTTTCTAGACATTGCTTCTTCAAAATTTCCTCAGACTTTCTTCCTTCTTCCATTTGTTGCCTTAGTTTGAGGATCTACTTTTCTTGTTCTTTATTCAGCTCCTGCAGCATTTGATGCACTTTGGAGGCACATTCCAGCTGAGCTTTTAAGCTGATAATTTCTTCTTTGAGGGCACTCTCCCTTTTGCTAGGTAGATCTTTTTGATCTATGATTTTATCTGATGCTTCATTTGCTTGTCCATCATCAATCTGAGGTGAGTCAGGATCTGAATACTTGCTTCTACTCAATGGTAGGCTATCATTGTTCCTTTGAGCTATCTTCTTCTTCTGACGCGCTTTCTTTCCCATTGTTCTACGGATCTCCTTCAAGCGATCAAGCTTCTACCAAAGGACCTGCTCTGATACCAATTGTTGGAAATAATACCGGGGGGGGGGTGAATCAGTATTATGAAACCAAACACTTTTTCATTTCCATACTCGGATTCATATATGCTACTTCAATTAATGATACCCGCGTATATACGCAACTATGTTAATTGCAACTAGCGTATATCCAGTAAACTTATGATTCAGTTAGTTGATCTTCAATGAGTGCATCAGAACATTATTAACCATATTAACAGTAAACAGGTGTAGTAAAATAGAACAGATCATCACACATAAGGAGCACACATGAACATCATGATATAAGGTGGAAACCCGGTGTGGGTGAAAACCACCTGCTGCAATTCGTCTATATCTTCCTTTAATAAGAAACTTCCTTTTACAATATTTATGTACTGGTGCAGTCTTATACCAGTACGCAGGCTTCTACTTGCAGAAGGCTGCAACCTTCTTATCTCTTCTACTATTCGATCCATTTACTAGTACGTAGGCGCCAGCCTACTGAAGGCTCCAACCTTCACTCATTTCCCAGCCGTTCCTGGAAGGGAGCTACAACCCCCTGGCTCTTGTATTGGTCGATATGTTTACCAGTACGTAGGCTCCGACCTATAGAACTCTACGAGCTTCTCTCTTCCTCCAGGGACCATGTTTCATAAATTTTCAGACTGGATACTCTTAAAGCACAACACCATAATCTGAAGGCCACAACACAGTCACCAGAACACAAAACACACAACAGAACTCTGCAACAATAACCAGATCCAACTGCAACTTGAAATATCATATCTCATAGTGTATATGCTACTATGAAGAACCAAACCAATATACATACACGCTTTCACCAAAGCCAACCCGCATATAGATCTGCAAATATTTACTCATAACTTTGCAGCTGTTCCAAACATCAGTCGTACCCAGATCATAACATTCATACAATAAAACATGCGTCAATAATTTAGATCTAGTCTATCCATAATCAAACCATATAATGATAAACATTCCAATCCTTAAGATCCCGATCCATCGTTCATCCACATGAGTGCATCCTTGGTTCAGATCAAGCAAAGCATGACAAACCCATAACCAGTATATCATATATTCATCACTTCCTCACTTGCCCTTCTTGGCCTAATGATCTTCTCCTTATATAGGTTTCAGCTTCTCTTAATACCATGGTCCAAAACCATGTTGAACCAATACTTGGGGTCAACACTTTGGACCAGATACGATGGACCAATACCAAAATACCATGGAGCAAATACCACGGACCAAAACTTAGTTTCCAACATGTACGCGCCTTTCCTTCTGTGAACATGCGTGTGTATGTATACGCGTCTTCTGTTATTCTCATCTGCGTGTATACGCACTTTCTTCAAGGTTAACCTGTGTATATCTCTCTCTTGACCTGCTGTACTAAGATCTGTCCTCTGATTGAGTTTCCATCACCTGTATCATACCTCTGAGTGACTTTCCATCAAGGACAATACTTTTATCATAATGCCAACGATCTCCCCCTTGGACTTGATGGCGACCACCACACCAAGTCACTCTCCCCCTTTGACATCAACGGCAAAAGGTGGACCAAGATATTCTCTTCTTTGATATACATTATGTTGTCCATGCTCCCCCTAAGTACATGCTGAAGTTTCTGATTGGGCTCCCCCTTTGTACATGCCAAGATGTACCAATCTGTCCATGCTCCCCCTGAGCACATGTAAGGTCTGCAAAAGCATAACATGACTCTATACATACATCAATCTCCCAACCAAGTGGGGATACACCATTTTGACTCATCCACCCAACCAAGTGAGGATATGCCAAATGTTTATACATGACTCAAAAATAAGAAACATTACGTCATCCATCCTATGCATAGTGGGGTTAAAAATCAAAGACCAGTAATCTAATCAAGACCACGATAGTCATCAGCAACTATCATACACCATATATGATCTGCACCATAAGCATTCGCATCCAGCTCAGTAACCTACAATACCATTCTTTTGACCAACTAGCAAGATGTATCATTTAGCCGCATAGGCATCATCACCAAAGACTTCTAACCATAATGCCAACAATGCATTATTAGAAGTATATGCTCCCCCTGAACCTGTGTCATACGATCATCAAACAGTGACTGAACCATATCAGACTTCTGTACTATTGCTTTTCCTCAGAACATCATGTACGCGACTGTATAGCGTTTAACTCACATATGTACGCGACTTGTCTTTATGAAACCTGCGTATGAGTTTTAGAACACTGATGTTCCACACTTTCAGCTTCCTCTGGGTCTGTCATGTCTGTGTGCTCTGCTATGCCACATTTTTCTGGCTGTACTTCCTTTTTCTTCCATATCATCAACTGTGATGATGTTTTCTCCTTTTGGTATGGTGTCCACAATCTTCTCTTGCATTCCTTTGCTATGTTTCCAAGCTTGTTACATGCATAACATCTTACATGTTTCATATTCCTTCTAGAACAGTTAATGGCTTTGTGATCAAACATATTGAAAGAAAAACAATATCCCTTAAAGTACCTAGAACATGATGATATTTCTGTCTGGCGGTCTTGAACCATTCTACTTCTACATCTCACTGCGACATGTCCAAGATTATGACATACATAACATTCAACATTATTCATCGGAGGAAATAATCATCTATCACTTCCACAGTTAGGAGAAAAATATTTTCTTTGAGGAATTTCTTTCCTTGGCTGTTGATGGGGTTCTCTTCTCATCTCCTTGTTGAGCATTTCAGATTTCTCATTAGAGTTCCTTACCTCACCTTGCGATCTAGATTCACCTTCAACAGATTCATAAAAACCAAGATGAGTTTTGATAGTAGGCAACCTTTGACTACTAAGAATATCATCCAAAATCTTAGTACTGTCTTGAAATCATAACAGTTTATCCTTTTCTTCTAATTTACCTTTCAAAATATTTATCTCAACCAAATGTTGTTATTCCTTTTCCAGACATTACTTCTTCAAAATTTCCTCAGACTTTCTTCCTTCTTCCATTTGTTGCCTTAGTTTGAGAATCTACTTTTCTTGTTATTTATTCAGCTCCTGCAGCATTTGATGAACTCTGAAGGCACATTCCAGTTGAGCTTTTAAGCTGATAATTTCTTCTTTGAGGGCTCTCTCCCTTTTGCTAGGTAGATCTTGTTGATCTATGATTTTATATGATGCTTCATTTTCTTGTCCATCTTCAATCTGAGGTGATTCAGGATCTGAATACTTGCTTCTACTCAATGGCAGGTTGTCATTGTTCCTTTCAGCTATCTTCCTCTTTTGACACGCTTTCTTTCCCATTGTTCTACGGATCTCCTTCAAGTGATCAAGCTTCTACCAAAGCACCTGCTCTGATACCAATTGTTGGAAATAATACTGAGAGGGGGGGGGGGGGGGGGGGTGAATCAGTATTATCAAATCAAACACTTTTTCATTTCCATACTCAGATTCATATATGCTACTTCAATTAATGATACCCATGTATATATGAAACTGTGTTAATTGCAACTAGCGTATATCCAGTAAACTTATGATTCAGTTAGTTGATCTTCAATGAGTGCATCAGAACATTATTAACCATATTAACAGTAAACAGGTGCAGTAAAATAGAACAGATCATCACACATAAGGAGCACACATGAACATCATGATATAAGGTGGAAACCCAATGTGGGTGAAAACCACCTGTTGTAATTCGTCTCTATCTTCCTTTAATAAGAAACTTCTTTTTACAATATTTATGTACTGGACCAGTCTTATACCAGTATGCAGGCTTCTACCTGCAGAAGGCTACAACCTTCTTAGCTCTTATACTAGCCGATCCATTTACTAGTACGTAGGTGCCAGCCTACTGAAGGCTCCAACCTTCACTCATTTTCCAAAAACTCCTGGAAGGGAGCTACAACCCCCTGGCTCTTGTACTTGCTGATATGTTTACTAGTACGTAGGTGCCGGCCTACAAAACTCTACAAGGTTCTCTCTTCCTCCAGGGACCACGTTTCATAAATTTTCAGATTGGATACTCTTGAAGCACAACACCATAATCTGAAGGCCATGTTTCATCCAATTTTCATAATGGACCCATCAACAACATTGAAGCACAAAATTAATCATCACAGCAATACACCCATCAACTACACTTGCATCATCAATCTTTGAATCACCCAATACTGAAACACTGAAACCTTGTGAACAACACAGTCACGAGAACACAGAACAGACAACAGAATTCTGCAACAATAACCAGATCCAACTACAACTTCAAATATCATATCTCATAGTGTATACGCTACTATGAAGAGCCAAACCAGCATACATACACACTTTCACCAAAGCCAACCCGCGTAGAGATCTGCAAATATTTACTCATAACTTTGCAACTGTTCCAGACATCAGTCACACCCAGATCATAACATTCATACAATAAACATATGCGTCAATAATTTAGATCTAGTCTATCCATAATCAAACCATATAATGATAAACATTCCAAGCCTTAAGATCCCGATCCATCGTTCATCCACATGAGTGCATCCTTGGTTCAGATCAAGCAAAGCATCACAAACCCATAACCAGCATATCAGATATTCATCACTTCTTCACTTGTCCTTCTTGGCCTAATTATCTTCTCCTTGTATAGGTTTAGGCTTCTCTCAAAACCATGGTCCAAAACCATGTTGAACCAATACTTGGGACCCAATACCTAGGGTCAACACTTTGGACCAGATACCATGGACCAATACCAAAATACCATGGACCAAAACTTAGTTTCTAACATGTACGCGCCTTTCCTTCTGTGAACATGCGTGTGGACATATACACGTCTTCTGTTATGCTCATCCACGTGTATACACACTTTCATCAAGGCTAACCTGCGTATATCTCTCTCTTGACCTGATGTACTAAGATCTATCCTCTGATTAAGTTGCCATCACCTGTATCATACCTCTGAGTGAGTTGCCATCGAGGACAACACTTGTATTATAATTCCAACACTCAGATGAAGGTGGGGATGTGTACTTGGATTCTTCAAGTACACATGTAGATCATGAGGCATGGTTGACTGACTCAGGTGCATCCTTTCACTTGACTCCCCATAGAGAGTGGTTCTGCAAGTATGAGAAATATGATGGTGGTGATGTCTTCTTGGGGGATGACAAGAAGGCTAGAATCATTGGTCATGGAAAGGTAAAGTTGAAGTTGCAAGGTGGAAGGGTTAGAACACTTCCAAGTGTTCTACATATTCCTGCATTAGCCAAAAATTTGATTTCTGTTAGCAAGTTGGATGATGCAGGTGTAAAAATAGTGTTCGAGAAGGATACTTGCAAGATGCTTCGGGGAGTTCGAATTGGAACTCTATACAAGCTGCAAGGTGGCACTATTATTGATGGGTGCAATAGTTCTATGGTTCCTGAAAGTGGAGCAGAAAATCTAGTGGTCTCTGGAGAGAAGACCATGCTGTGGCATCAAAGGCTTGGACATATTGGAGAAAAGGGCCTTCGAATACTTCATGGTAAAGGTATGGTAGAAGGAATGAGTAATAGCTCTTTGGATTTTGATTTCTATGAAAATTGTGTATATGGGAAGAAAAATCGGGTGAGTTTCCCCTCTGGTGGTAAGAGGATGAAACAGATATTAGAGCTTGTGCATAGCAATGTGTTTGGACCTGTGAAGGTTCCATCATTAGGTAAGTCTGTGTACTATGTATCATTTATAGATGACTTCTCAAGGAATACATGGATATATTTCCTTAACAAGAAATTTAAATTCTTTGATAGGTTTAATGAATTTAAGGCTCTGGTGGAAAACCAAATAGAGAAGAAGATAAAGGTGCTGAGGACAGATAATGGTGGAGAGTTTTGCAACATGGAATTTGAAGAATTATATAAGAAGTGTGGTATAACACGGTAGAAGACTACTCCATATACACCTCAGCAAAATGGAGTTGCAGAAAGAATGAACAAGACATTGATGGAAAGGGCAAGAAACATGCTCAGTGGCACTGGGTTAGGATAGGAATTCTGGGCAGAGGTGGTGGATACTGCATGTTACCTGGTCAACAGATCACCTTCATCAGTTTTGGAGGATAAGACTCCACAAGAGGTACGGAATGGTAAGAAACCCTCTCTTTCACATCTGAGGGTATTTGGATGTGACGCATATGTACATGTTCCAAAGGAGAAACGAACCAAGTTCGATAGTAAATCTGAAAAGTGAATCTTTATTGGGTATAAGGATGGTTTAAAGGGTTATAAGCTTTGGAACCCAGTCACATGGAAGGTTGTATACAATCGAGATGTGCTATTCAGAGAGGTGAAAGATGTTATTAAACATGAAGTCCAACGAAAGGAACCTGAGAAGATAGAGTTTCAGCTAAAGGAGGAAGAATCAGACTCTACAGCAGAGGAGGAATCAGAAGATGAAGAGCCACAAAATCCAGCTATGAGAAGATCAGTTCGAGAAAGAAGGTAGCCAGAAAGGTATAGTCCATCTGCTTTCTGTTCAAATTTCGCTTTGTCTATTACTGATGACGATCCCAGAACTCTGAAGGAAGCAGTAGATTCAGAGGATGGAAAACTCTAGAAAGAGGCCATGGTTGATGAAATGGCATCTTTGCACAAAAATGAGGCTTGAGATTTGGTGGAGTTGTCGGTTAGAATGAAACCCATTGGTAGCAAATGGGTGTTCAAAAAGAAGACAAGTGCAGAAGGAAAAGTCGAGAAATACAAAGCTTGGTTGGTAGCAAAAGGTTATTCCCAAGTGCCGGAATTGATTTTGGTGATATTTTTTCTCCTATTGCCAAGGTAAATTCTATTAGATTACTTTTATCTCTTGTTCTTGCTTTTGGTTTTGAGGTAGAACAAATGGATGTGAAGACAACATTTCTTCACGGGGATCTGGAAGAGGAGATCTACATGAAGCAACCTGAAGGCTTTGCGGTGAAGGGTAAGAAAGAACTGGTATGCAAGTTAAAGTAGTCTCTGTATGGGTTAAAACAGTCACCAAGGATGTGGTATCAGAAATTTGATACATTTATACGGGGACTTGGCTTCACCAAAAGAAAAGCAGAAAACTGTGTGTATTTTAAATTAATTGGTGACCATGTTATTTATTTGGTCTTGTATGTGGATGATATGTTGCTGGTTGGAAATGACAAAGAAAATATCCAGGATTTGAAGACCCAATTGTCCTCCAAATTCGACATGAAAGATCTTGGTGCTGCAAACTATATTTTGGGCATGGAAATTAAAAGAGATCATACAAAGAGGAAGATCTGGTTAAACCAGAGGAAGTATGTCAAGACAATACTGCAGAGGTTTAATATGCAGGATAGTAAACCGGTGAAGGTTCCTATTCCTGTAGGTGTGAGATTATTTGTTGAACAGTGTCCCAAGACACAAGAAGAGGAGGAGGACATGTCCCGTGTTCCATATGAAAGTGCAGTCGGTAGCCTGATGTATGCAATGGTCTGTACTAGACCAAACATTGCACATGCAGTGGGAGTATTGAGCAGGTTTACACCAAAACCAGGGAAGGAGCATTGGACAGCAGTGAAGCAGATTTTCAGGTGTTTGCATGGCACTAGTGATTATGGTTTGTGCTACCAAGGAAGACTAGGATTGGATAGAGTGTTGGATATTCATGGCTTTGTTGATGCAAACTGGGCTAGAGGTCTAGATCAGAGAAGATCTACAAGTGGGTATGTGTTTAACCTATTTGGAGGTGCAGTCAGTTTGATGAGTAAGAAACAATCTGTAGTGGCACTATCAACTATAGAAGCAGAATACATGGCAGCCACTCATGCAAGCAAGGAAGCAGTTTGGTTGCAAAGATTTTGTTCAAGTATGGGGTTAGTACAGGAAGCTATAAGGATAGACTGTGGTAGCCAAAGTGCAATTTTCTTGGCAAAGAACCCTGCATATCATTCAAAGACAAAGCACATTGATGTTCAGTATCACTTTGTGAGGGATATGATAGAAGACAAAAAGGTGTTGCTGGTAAAGGTGGACACTTTGAAGAATACTGCAGATGCATTGAAAAAATCTGTGAGCTCTGAGAAGTTCTCTTGGTGTAGAGAAACAATGGGCATTTCAGGGCTAGAAAAATGACTAAGTTCTCTTGTGGCCCCCTGTAGAAAGAAAACAAAAAGTGGGAGAATGTTGGGTTGTGTTATATTCTTTCCACGACTAGCCCATGTAGTTAACCAGGGGGTAGGGGGGGCAGAGCACCCCCTTTATTGCACCGATTGTGTAGCGGGGGGGGTCACAGGGGGTTTCAGGTGTACCTGTAACCCCACTTTATGGGGTCCACGGTAGCGCCCCGGAAAATTTTGGTTTTGGACACTATGTTAGGTTGGGCGGACCCACCTATGGTTTTGTGCATGATTTTCGCACATGTTTTTTGGATGCAATGGTTTTCGGCCCATGGTATTGGACGTGATGGTTTTTGTTCCATGGTATTGGATGCTTTGCCATGTATAAATATGTATTATAACATTGAAAGGAACATAATGAAAAATCAAGCTGTTAGTCCCGGTTTTGGGATCCAAGGGAAAATCTCTGTGTATATGTGTTTTATGTGTTCTGCTCTCGCATTATTTGTTTTTTGTGTTTTAGAATTCGTATGCAGGTAATTTCTGTATGGGGTTAAAACCTACAGGTGGAAGAAAATAGATTTTCATGCTCACGAAATTCGAGGAAAAATTAATGAAAATGAATAAAAAAGAAAAATAAATGATAATAAGCCATCGAAGGATTAGTACACGACTTTTGTCAGTTCATTTTGGTTGCCTCCTTTCATTCTTTGTCTCATACACTCTTGCACACTTAGAACATTCTTGGTGCATTTTGGCATTCACTTGGATTTGGAGAAAGGAAAGAAAAGGAAAGTGAAAGAAAGTAAGGAGAAGGTTGGATCAGTAGCTTCAGTAGGATGATTTTGTAGATAACAGGTTGCAGGTGTGATTTCCTAGCTAAGGTGTGAATGCATGGTACATGCATTTGTTTATTTTGTTCATTTTCTATCATCGGCATGGGTTTCTGATGGTTTGACAAAGGTTTCAACCTTTCTTTGACATTTCGAGGATAGCCATGGTGTGATGGGATTCATTCTTGGTTGAGATTTGGATTGCCGAAAGGTTTTGGAACCAGGTGAGGTGGTATCAAGAAAATTCCCAAGGGTTGGGGTGGAGATGGTTTTCTCTAGGAAGTCCTTGATAGGTAGGTGGAGACAGGAAAATTCCTCAAGGTATAGTGAAGAAATTCTTATGCATCCAAGCTTGGTTTGGTTATGTGATTTCGGGACCAGTTTATGTGAGATAAAGGTAGTTGGAGGGTGGAGGTGGTTTCACCTTTGGAGTCCTTGGTTGATTATGTCTTGGTTTATCCCATGAGATCCCACATTCATGATTGGAATATGACATGGGGGTGATTGGCTGAAAGAAACATTTAGTTCAGCCCAATCTATGGTCAGGTGGTATGTGGAAGTCCTTAACTTGGTTGGATCTTTCATAAGTTAATAAGATTTATTTTCCTATTGTGATTTATGAGCACTTGTACTTGTTATTGCATTAATTTGATGGCTAATTTGTCATGGTTAATATTCTGGTTATATGTTGGTTATAAGCACAGTTTTATGATTTTCTTTATTTATGGCTCTTTTTCATGATTTGATAAGTATTGGAATGGTTAATGAATGCATGGGCTAACAAGTGTTGTTACAACTACTTGGGAGGGAATTAGACCTTCCTGGTGATTCTTAGATGAAGTTCAAATATTTATGATCAGATTTGCATTCATGACATGTAACTTATATGTTTAGCATATGTTTGATGAAATGTCTATCATGTTCTAGGAAATCTAGGTCAAGTTCTAGTTCCAAGTTTGGATGTCTAGCATTGTTTTCATGTTAATTATGATTATGGAAAGTTGCAGGCAGTTTTGGGTAGTAGTCTAGAGGCTAGCCTAGAAAAGTGAATCAAATATTTGAATTGCAAGAATTGAACTGAAGGATTTAGGTAATAACCGCATGGAAGTAGGCTTGTGTGTGTGGTTGGGGCATCATAACCAAACTCTTTCATTGTTGTGCATGCATTTGGTGTGTTAGGTCAGTGAAAAAGGGTTCCAGCTCAAGGATTGATCACCTAGAGTGGTAGTTCAATGCTTGATTGAATCGTAGTCCCTGTAGGATGTTATTAAGTGTTTAGTTTGTAGGTCCCACTTCCTTAACTAGAACATGGAGTTCGGGTCATGTCATAGTAGAACTCAACCTCACATTTACCCTAGGAGCTTGTAAAAGTGGGTCAATGCTAGGACGGGTGGTTATAGATTGGTATCAGAGCTTCTAGGTTCAAACACTTGGACTAGATGGGCTAGATGTGATTGTTATGCATGCATGTCAGTTGTATGCATGCATTGTAGTGGCTATGATTTTCATTTATATAGTCGATGTTACAATTTGATTGATCATGCATGATGTGAGATGTTGATAGGTTGATATCTATCTCTCTCTCTCTCTCTCTCTCTCTCTCTCTCTCTTTATATATATTATTATAATTATTATTATCCAATTTTAAGGTCATGGCCAAGCCAGAGACCACATTGGTGTATGAGAACCCCTTGTTTGTGGAACAAGGGACCCACCTCTGCATAGTGATTTGACTGCTAATTCTGCGAAGGCATACATACTCTACCCCCCTCTGGTTTTGAACTTGTGACCTCTTAAGAGGAAACACATGCTCTTAACCATATATATATATATATATATATATATATATATATATATATATATATATATATATATATATATATATACATATATATATATATATATCATGCTAATCTGGACTGATTTGTGCAGACGAGATAACCTCCCCTAAACTTCACTAAGGTATGATTTTGATTATATTTATATTTGGTTTATCTAACATGGTATGTTTGTAGGAAGAAAAACATTAGAGATGGCAAGAAAAATGGTAGATTAAAGTTCACGTGAATCTCCTTATAGATCAACTAAGTATAAAGGAGATGAGAATTCCGAAGGAAAGAATTAGAAGTTGCAAGGAAGATAATGATGAGATAAGTCTGTCACAAGAAAGGCTTGTCAAAGCTCAGGAAAAGGAAGTAGAGGTTAATGCAGTGATCCTTCAAAGATTATTAGATTTGCAGAGATAGGGATATACACATATCAGTCATGGATAGGAGGAAAGGACTAATGGGGCATATGGTAGCAGGTCTCGATCAAGATACAGGTTAGATCGAGATGAAATAGTCAGAGCTGACAGACAGTTAGATACACCTGACAGGAGAGTCTTGATGGTGCTAGACTTGCCAACATTCAAGGGTTCCCCCGATATGTGATCCCAATTAGACCTCACACCTTTTGGGATAGGAGCCCCATCTGGAATATGGCCTGGTTGTCGATTGTCTTAAATGTATGTCTGGCTCTCACTATCAGCAAGTGAGAGGAGTGAAAATGTGCCTTCGAAAAGCAAGGGGGTGTGCCTAGTGAGTGTTCATTCATATGTGTGTAAAATTTCTTTCACTACGGACGGGGAGGATAAGTGAACCTCTAAGAGAGAGGTAATAGAACCACCCTAGTAGAGACAGACATAAACAAGATGAATCTATACAACATCAAGCGGAGTAGTCCACAGAGATGAAATGGTCATTGCAACCAACATAACAAGGAAGATTTGTCTAATATCAACTGGAATAGTCCATGAGGATGTAACAACAACAATAAAAATTACAACACATTCTCAATATGATAAGTACCAAAATAACCAAAATATTTCAACTACTTTAGCACAGATGGAAGCAAAAATGAATTACAAACATTCACGGAATATTCTTACAAATATCCATAATCCATGCACGAAGAATGTGATGGCCATAAGGCTTCTTATATTAAGTAAAAGTTCCAAGACACATGTATACAATGAACACCACTAGCTCCAATAGTGGAGCGTTGGAGCCATTCCTTGCTCCTCAAAAGAACTAGCTTATCTCTCTAATGCCTTGTGGGAGGAGCCAAGGTGAAAAGTCATTTTCTCTTACAATGAGGGTGTATATATAACCAATGAGGTGATGCTTCACCTTCCTTGTGAATCTTTGACTACCCTCATGACTCTTTGACTTCCTATGAATTTTCAACTTTACATGACTCTTCATATTCCATACATATCCTTTGGACTTTCACTTTACAATACATTTTTGAAACACAAATTACATAATCTAGCATAATGGTGTGGCATGTGACAACTCATGACATGACATGACATGACACTACTGACATGGACTGCTTGATGATGTGGCAATGTCAAGCCACTACTACTACTATGTGTTGAGTGTCTGCTTGAGAATGCTTTTCTTTCCACCTCTACATGGCTTGGTGATAAGGAATGATCTCAAGTCTTGAGTTGTGATCGCAAATTGGTGTCACTTTGCTTTCTCTCGGTTGATCAGCTTGCATACTCAACTACAAAAATGTCTTTTAGCATGTCTCCCTTCTTCATCTCGTTCTTCATCATATCACCATATCGTGATAAGGCACCTGCATCTACAATTGACTCATGACGAGATGACATCAGTCTGAAAAACCCGTAGTCTAAGATGGTGCATACTGATCCATTGACACAGTCGAAACTAGGTGACAAGCTGGGAGAGGGGCTTAGTGACTGTGAATTGCACAGTTCAAGCAGTCAGGGGTGAACATTAAGCCTTGAGAATGTGAAACATGAGGGTGAAGGGAAGAAGAAAAGATTATAAACATATTTGGAGGGACACAGATAGATATATTTTTCATAAAATTATGTGGATATTCCACTAGATAGTTCGTCACAACATATATGATAAAATTATGCTTAAAAACATGAAATCTACACTATGAGGTTTTATTCTTTAGATTTATGGATCTGTAAATTATTATTTATTGCATATAAATGGAAATAATAATTATGCAAAAAATAGAGAATAATGAAATAAAAACTTATAAACCATGATTGACACAAGATATAACCTAAGAAACCCTTTCAGAAGAAAACCCAACTAGAAGGTGAGGTCACTCTGCTCTCTTTCTCTGAATAAAAAATGACTACAAGAATAAAGAAGTAATGTTTGTGGCCCATGGGCTAGTGCAATGCACAAATAATATTTGTGTGCTCTCTCCCTATCTCTCTCACCTACTCAACTCATTTATGAAACAAATGCACTCGAATAGAATGGAACCCCATTTTCCTCCTAGTGACCTAGTTATACCACATCACAATAGCCAATTAATAGTTAGGTTTGACTCCTTCAACATTTAACTATAGTTACAATATTAACTCTTATATAGTAATTTTCATCATGATCACATGGCTAGCTACTTTTCCACTAATAATGGGGGCTGACGTGGCATCCTCTAAAATTATGGTGGTCAATTTCGACATATCAACTTCTGGGAGGAAAACCTTTCTCATACGAGCTCTGATTAAGGTGATTCTTGCATCGTTGGAAAGGTCTCCATGTGTCGATTATGGAACCTAGGTAAATATAAGGTTAGAGTTACAAAAGTGTTCATTTAAAGCCTTAAGATAACTCTTGAAGTTTTTGATCTGAAAATTTTCAATCTGAGACCGCTGGTAAAAATGATCATGTGCACTTATCCTCCACTTTTTCCACTATAAAAACATCAATATTGATGAAAAATAATAGAATGATCCAATCTGATCTAATCCAGATCAATAAATAGGTATCGACCATGATTAAAGTAAAAATGATTTTAAAGCATATTGGAAAGTCTAGTATAAAACATAATATTTCAAGAAATACAAAATAATTCCTTACTTAATGCTATGGGGCATTTAATTAGTCTAAAATGTTGTGGTTTCTAGCAACACAATGATTCATACTTTACAAACCACTCGATAGATCTATGGTATTTACCAACATTGAAAACCTTTAATTAAAATTGGAGCTCTTAGACATGTGGGGAGATGCCAATGGATAAATCAATTTCTTATGAATTCCTCAATAAGATCTATCAAAATTCTAAGTTAACCTATAACGTAAGTCTCATTCTCTACTTCATAAATAAATAATTATTTCACTTCAAAGTCAATTTTGAATAAAATCTTAACAATTATGGTGAATTTATAACCTTAAACTATCTTTTGAAGATGGTTGGATAAAAATGTGTCACGACTTTTGAGATTTAGGAGATATTTTTTGAATAATTTATTTTTTTCGTATTTAAAGCATAAATCTACTTACAAACTAATACAATAGATTAAGGAGAACTCAAGGCTTTTTAATGTGATATCATTCATTTATATTTATAAAGTGTAGAGCACTATTCATGTTCTTTGCTCATGCCTAGTAACATGTTTTATTGGGAGGATTTTGTAGATGATGTTGTCATAGGAATACTTGTAGTATATTTTTTATTTTAAATTGGTTTTAGCAAGTTTAAACATTAGAACATTGTAATATGGAAGAGATTGGTGATGAATTACAGTAAGTGGTTTATTAAAAAAAATTGTGATTTTGTGATTTACGTAGAAAAGACTGCATATGTCATGTTTTAGTTGTTATTTTTAGTGAAAAATTATTAATAAATTTTAAGTAAGTTAATTATAACTATATACCTTAATTATAACTATATGCACAAATATTTTTTGCATTATATTAAAATAAAATCTTAATATGTGAAAATATCATATTTCAATGAAAATAAAATAAATATTTTTTTTTAATTATTGTTTTAGACAAATTAATATATATATTTTTAGACGTTTCAAAGAATATATAACTATTTTTAAAGTATTGAGACACTATGTCTTTGCTTCTTGAAATAAAAGAAAAGATGATCCAATACAACCTTTTTAAAAAATAACATTATTTGATATTGAAATTACATATATATAAACATATACTTATTTTAAATATAGTTTAAATGTTTTATGTAATTTTTTTTTTTTAATTTAAAGTGTATATCTTAATCAATTTTTTTTAAATTATAAATGTAAATGGTTGAATTTATATAATTCGGTTACTTTACAAATTTTTAGAGTATACTAGACAGTTTGAGGCTGAAGGTATCAATGTGTATTTTTTCTCATGTTAATTGATACATTTTATATTTAAAATGAATTATATACCATTACTATAATTAATTGATTGATGAATGCAGATAGATTTAGTTTCAAAATTTTTAATTAATGTTAGATCTGAGATTTTTTTGATCCATGTTATAGATAACCATATTTCAGAATAATCACATCATTAGGATTTGGTCGACGTTTCAAACCAACCAATGTGGTTTATCCTCGAGACAAGGTGAAATAATTCGTACAATCTTCAAGAATAAATAGTAAGTATGCATCATTGCCCAGAAATCGTATAATATTCAAGAATAAATATTAAGGATGCATCATTGCCCCAGGTTAGACGTTGGAATCTTCAAGAATAAATAGTAAGTATGCATCATTGCCCAGAAATCGTACAATATTCAAGAATAAATATTAAGGATGCATCATTGCCCTAGGTTAGACGTTGGAGAACAGTGAAATAAGTAAATAAAATGTTATTTTTATTCAAAAAGTTTTAATGTTTTTTTTTTTTAAAGTTTTCATAATAGAATTCAAGCTTTTGTGATCCATATCTTAAGGTATAAAATATTTTGGGGAAGAAATCACATTGAAGATTTTGGACAACGCGTTTCGAGCCAACAAGTTCACAAGATCGAAAGGCCTCCACCAAAATCTTCAATGTGATTTTTATACATCAAGTTTTAATATTTTATTTTAAAAAGTATTAATATTTTAATATTATTTAAAATCCAAAAAATATATACATAATTTTTATTTAAAAATAGTTTCAATATTAAGATCCCAAAAAATTAGATCTAAATTATTTAATATTCTTAATTTAGTAATAAAAAGTTATAATATTTTAATATTATTTAAAATCCCAAAAGTTAGATATAAAAGTAGTTTTAATATTTTAATATTATTTAAAATCTCACAAAAAAATTAGATATAAATTATTTAATATTCTTAATTTAGTAATAAAATAGTTGTAAGGAATATGGATTTTTTAAGAAAATTAAGGGGTTAAAAATAGGTGTTTAATAAAAACAAAGCTATAAGGGGGGATAAATTAAAAATAGTTGTTTATGTAATATTAGATGATGATTAGGTTCCAAAATAAGGTAAAGAGAGGTTTCCAAAGGGGGATAGGAATCAATAAATATCATAAAATTATAAAATAATAATAAGGAGAAATATAATGATAAGAAAACCCATAAATTAATAAGGGGGGTAAGGATAAGCTATAAATTTTAATAGGGAGATTATAAGTAATATTAAAACTAATAAGGTTTAGATCTCAATAATATGTATTACAAGGAAAAAAAGAGGTTAAATACTATAGAAGTAATTAGGAGATCAATAATTGAAATTAAATAAGTTAAAAATAAGGTTAAAAATTATAAATAAAAATAAGGATATATGTTATAGGTAAAGGGAAAATGAGTCATTAAGTTACAAATAATATGCTATACATAAATAAAAAGAAAAAGAAAAAAAAGGATCATAAGGAGAGGGTCGGAATCCAACTTTTACTCAATTTCCAACCATCATCTCTGTTGAGATTCCTAGCATGCCTTTCAATCTCAATAGCCTCTCTAAGCTTCCTATGGTGGAAATGGTCAACCCTAGCGAGGACTTTGGAATCCTCAATACAAACATGGTGCTTGGACTTCTCCGCATGCTCAGCTAGAGCTGAAGAGTGGGAACGATTGTGCCTTATGTCTGCCGCGTGTTCATGGATCCTCTGGTTGATCGATCGACCCATTTTTCCAATTCCATGTTCATGTGGCACTCCATATATTGGAGAAACTCATGGGTCATGGAGGCTAACTCCATGACCCAGTTCATGTTCCAGTTCATGGGTCATGGAGGCTAACTACATGATAGCCTCCATGACCCAGTTCTGAATGTGTAGATGCAATATATACCTTTTGTAATGGTGGTACAGCATGTAGATCAATATATTGCTCCATCTGAAGTATCCAATTTACCGGATCCTTGGCATCAAACTTCCTCATCCTGATTTCTCTTGATTTTAGGAGCTCGATCTTGAAACGACTGTAACTCTGTACTTTCGGATCTTTAAGTTCTGAAATTGTGACCTGTAGTAGCCCTCTGTGTCCTCTTTCCAATGCCACTAGTCTGATCCAAATTGGATTCTCCAAGATAGAGTTATGCATAATCTCCCAAGATGACCTGATTATAGACCTTTCCAGAATAGTGAACTTGTACGACATGCCACGAGTCACTGTTTTGACCTTTGGATCTGAAAAAGATATACAAACAACTATCGTCCGTCCTCTTTCTGTACCTTCTTACGAAATGTCAATCTGATGCTCAGAGAGAAAGTTATGACGATTTTCCCCAGGTCACCTGTTTGGAATGTAATTCAAGAGTCTGCAAAAAGACCAACTTCCTCAGATCATATCTCCTCAAATATTGCACGAAAAGCTCTAAAATTCGGACCCGAGATTCAATGTGATTTCTTCTCAAATGGGTTTTCTTTTCTAACTTCTGAAACATCGTAGAAAAAAATTTATAGTGAAGATTCCACAATGACCTGTTTGGAGCAACGAAACCCTAGAATCCAAAGCTCTGATACCAAATGTTATGAAACCAGCTCAAGAAAAGATAGAAAAGATAGATCAATGCCTTAGAATTCAGCCTCTTCGAGGGGGAAACCTCCTTTACATTACATAAATGAACAATTCTTGGATGATTCAAATGACAAAACCTCCTTTCTATATATAGGAGTCTAAGGAGTCACAATATAACCAAGCCGGCCTAACAATAATAATATAAATCCACAAAAATAACAATAGAGGGATTCTATGGGGCACAGTAATAACAATATGGGGATAATAGGGGCACAACAATATTAATAACGGATGCAACTACAATAGTAATGGGGTAATCACTAGTATTATAGGCACCCAACATCATGTCCTTCAGGTTAATATGATCTTTAACCGAACCAAGAGAATTTCTGATGGTCCTTAGAGGTTTGAATGAAGAGGAAACATTATTTTGCCTAAGGATATGTGCAATATTATCCGAGGTCCCTTAAATAAATGGGAGATGAACCTTGGAGATAAGATCAACATGAGCAATTTTAAATCTAGATTCTTTACATGCTCTTTGAAAATCTTTGATACTTTGAGTTCTGTTTTATCTATTATTTTTAAAAACTTCAAGTAGATGAGATTTCTCCTGCTCTAGGGGGTTTTCATCAGACATTCTCAGAGCACAGGTAGAAAGGGTGTTGAGAACACCAAATTTATCAGCAGGAAAATGATGAGAACTAGCATGAAGATATTGTTCCATGTGAGTTTTTGGTGAAAAAATTGGTGAGAAATGAAACCATCATCCAATATAGAGAGGATAATTTCAAGGAAAGGAAGGCATCCATCCACCTCTACCTCCATTGTGAACTTGATGGATTTAGATTGAGAGTTAAGGTGGTTCAGAAACAGATCCAACTTCTCATGACCATGGGGCCAAAGGACGCAAGTGTCATCAACAAACCTCTTCCACTTCTTAGGGAAAAATTGAGCTGATGGTAAGGCCTTGGTCTCAAAGTCTTCCATAAAAATGTTAGCAACAATGGGGGAAAGAGGGGAACCCATGGCCACATCGTAGGTTTGGTCATAGAACTCTCCTTGGAAACTGAAAAGGGTCGAAGTGAGGCAAAGGCTAACCAATTTGGTCGTGTCTTGGTCATTGATCCTACTTATGACATCAATGGCCTCTTGAATGGGGATTTTGGTATAAATGGAAACCACATCGAAACTAACAAGCAGATCCCCTCGGTCTAACCTTACATCTTTCCATTCTTTAACAAAGGACACAGAGTCCTTAACATAGGAATCAGTTCAACCCACAAGAGGTTTGGGATTAAGAGCTAAGAACATAGGAAGAAGATAAGTAGGCCCACCTATTGTGTTAGCAATAGGTCTCAAGGGGGGCCTAGATTTATGAATCTTGGGAAGACCATAAATTCTAGGGGTGAGGGGATTGTTGTCAATGAGCTTTCTAGAGAGAGGATTAAGAGACGAACTTGACTTAATGGTTGCCGCTACATCCTTCGCTTCCCAGGTTCCCATTCAGTTTCCCCCCCTTGTTGTGTGCCTTTGACCCAATCCCACTCATCCTCTTCGTTGACCTGTTCCATGGTTTCCCATAATCTAATGCTTAATGGGCCCCATATTATTCATGATATTAATAATTTAATATTAAATAATAGTGATATTAATAACACCAATAAGAATTATGATATTAATAATACAATATTAAATAATAACTTGAATATTAATAAGAATCTTGATAGTGAGAGTAATAGTATTTTTTCTTTGTATGATAATATTAATAATAATCGTAATATCAACAATAATTTTGTGAATGTCTTGAATAATATGAACAACATCAATAATAATAATAGCAACTTATCCTCATATTTTCCTCATTATAAGAACGTTGTCAACCTCTCAAGTTCTAATTTTGATCCCTCGGTCTTTAGTCTCCTAAATAAAGGGCTTAATTTTTCCCTTGCCCCTAAGAAGGTTCCCATCGATGACATTATTTGTAATATCGAATTTGGTATTAGGGACCTTCCTGATAATGTCAAGGAAGCCATCAGGAAAGATTGTGCTATTGTTCTTAGGAAGGACAAGCCTCCCAAAAGAAACCTTAGCAGAGATGAGCTTCTCACCCTTAAATCCCTGAGGGAAAACCCTGACATTGTCATCCTAAAAGCTGACAAGGGTGGGGCAGTCGTCATTTTGGATAAGTCTGACTATGTCAACAAAATGATTGACCATCTCTCTAATAGTGGTTGTTATGCCAAGCTTAGAAAGAATCCTATTAAGTCGGTTTCTAAGGATGTAGCAGCAACCATTAAGTCAAGTGCCTCTCTTAATCCTCTCTCCAGAAAGCTCATTGAGAGCAATCCCCTCACCCCTAGAATTTATGGTCTTCCCAAGATTCATAAATCTGGGGCCCCCTTCAAACCTATTGTTAACACAATAGGTGGGCCTACATATCTTCTTGCTAAGTTCTTAGCTCTTAAGCTCAAACCTCTTGTGGGTTGAACTGATTCCTATGTTAAGGACTCTGCATCCTTTGTTAAAGAATGGAAAAATGTAAGGTTAGACTCAGGGGATCTACTTGTTAGTTTTGATGTGGTGTCCCTTTAACCAAAATCCCCATTCAAGAGGCCATTGATGTCATAAGTAGGATCACTAACCAAGACACAACCAAATTGGTTAGCCTTTGCCTCACCTCAACCTTTTTCAGTTTCCAAGGAGAGTTCTATGAGAAAACCTATGGTGTGGCCATGGGTTTCCCTCTTTCCCTCATTGTTGCTAACCTTTTCATGGAAGATTTTGAGACCAAGGCCTTAGCCTCAACTCAATTTTGCCCTAAGAAGTGGAAGAGGTTTGTTGATGACACTTGCATCATTTTGCCCATGGTCGTGAGAAGTTGGATCTGTTTCTGAACCACCTTAACTCTTAATCTAAATCCATCAATTTCACAATGGAGGTAGAGGTGGATGGATGCCTTCCTTTCCTTGACATTATCCTCTCTAGATTGGATGATGGTTCGTTTCTCACCAAGTTTTTCGCAAAAAAACTCACACGAAACAATATCTTCATGCTAGTTCTCATCATTTTCCTACTCAGAAATTTGGTGTTCTCAGCACCATTATTACCCGTGCTCTGAGAATCTCTGATGAAAACAACCTAGAGTAGGAGAAATCTCATCTACTTGAAGTTTTTAAAAATAATGGATACAACAGAACTCAGAGCCTCAAAGAGCATGTAAAGAATCTAGAGTTAAAACTGCTTGTGCTGATCCTATCTCCAAGGTTCATCTCCCATTTATTCAAGGGACCTCTGATAATATTTCACATTTCATTACATAGCATAATGTTTCCTCTTCGTTCAAACCTCTAAGGACCATTAAAAATTCTCTTGGTTCGGTTAAAGATCCTATTGACCCGAAGGACATGAAAGGTGTTTACCTGATTCCATGTTCATGCGACACTCCATATATTGGAGAAACGGGTTGATCGATCAACTAGAGGATCCATGAACAAGCGGCAGACATAAGGCACAATCGTTCCCGCTCTTCATCTCTAACTAAGCATGTGGAGAAGTCCAAGAACCATGTTTGTATTGAGGATTCCAAAGTCCTTGCTAGGGTTGATCATTTCCACCATAGGAAGCTTAGAGAATCTATTGAGATTGAAAGGCATGCAAGGAATCTCAACAGAGATGATAGTTGGAAATTGAGTAAAAGTTGGATTCCGGCCCTCTCCTTGTGATCCTCTTTTATTCTTTTTCTTTCTTTATTTATTTATGTATAACATATTATTTGTAACTTAATGACTCATTCTCCCTTTATTTATAACATATATCCTTATTTTGATTTATCATTTTTAACCCTATTTTTAACTTATTTAATTTCAATTATTGATCTCCTAATTACTTCCATAGTATTTAACCTCTTTTTTCCTTGTAATACATATTATTGAGATCTAGACCTTATTAGTTCTAATATTACTGATAATATCCCTATTAAAATTTATAGCTTATCCTTACCCCCTCATTAACTTATGGATTTTCTTATCATTATATTTCTTCTTATTACTATTTTATAATTTTATGATATTTATTGATTCCTATCCCCCTTTGAAACCTCTCTTTACCTTATTTTAGAACCTAATCATCATCTAATATTACATAAACAACTATTTTTAATTTATCCTCCTCATAACTTTGTTTTTATTTATTAAACACATATTTTTAATCCCTTAATTTCCTTAACAACATCCGTATTCCTAACATCTATTTTATTACTAAATTAAGAATATTAAATAATTTATATCTAGATTTTAAATAATATTCAAATATAAAAACTACTTTTTATATCTAACTTTTGGGATTTTAAATATTAAAATATTAAAACTTTTTATTACTAAATTAAGAATATTAAATAATTTAGATCTAATTTTTTGGGATTTTAATATTGAAATTATTTTTAAATAAAAATTATATAATTTTTTTGGGATTTTAAATAATATTAAAATATGAAAACTTTTTAAAATAGAAATATTAAAAAATTGTAAATAAAAATAATATTTTATTTACTTATATGACTGTTCTCTATCGGCTAGGGGCAATGATGCATCCTTACTATTTATCCTTGAAAATTGTACGTTTTTTTTATCTTAAGGATGAACCACATTGGTTGGTGTTAGCTACCTATACCAATAGGTTTCATATTTCATGATTGGCAAAGAAAGTTCCAAATATGCTTTACTTTGGTGATACAAAGATCCCATATTTCCAAAAGGAGACAATGTGTGTATATAGCTTCATGTTGATTAAGTTTTGATGGATGGTCCAAAAGCCTAATCTGGATCATGCCATGTTTCAATTTTTCTGTTGTAGAATAGAGAAAGAAGTCTGTCCAAACTGTTTAATCTTGGCAGACCTGTAGCTTAGGTAGAGAATTGAGGTTCCCAACTGCTTAATCTGGGACCTTGGAAGCAATAAGGGTAGCCTTGGATAGAAAATCAAAAGGAAAAAGCCAAAGAAAATAAAAGGCACATAAGGGTCTGCAAGTCTAAGTGTACCCTCCATGAAGAAACAAAAAATGCTAGGCAAGTAGATGGGTAGGCAGATGGGGTTGCAGAAATGTCATTCCTTACAATTGAATGTGTGCTAACCTATTCACAAAGGAAAATCAATGGATTGAGAAGGTCTTCTTCTCCATCATGTTGCAGCAAAGCAAAGGAGCATGTCTAACTTCACATTTTCCCCTTTCACATTCATTACTAACATCCCTTCATCAGTTGATATTCATGAAAGAATTTGAGGTTTTATGGTGGTTCTTATTCCTTTAAAAGCCACATTTCTTGTCTAAAAATCTTTTCATTTTGATCTACTCCCTAGGCTAAGTTATCTTCACATAAACTTAGTGATTTCACTCCTCCTTCACCTTTTCCATCCATATTAACCCCTAACTTCTATTATCTAAATCCCCTATGTTACCCTTTCCCTACTATTATAACACTATGGTGTATAAACCCCAAGCATTGTATAAATATCCCTCCCCTTGGCATTATAGCCATATGTTCGCTGTTAGGGATTAAATTGACATCTGGTCAGTTTGAGAACCCTAAGCCTTACCCCTCTTTTCCCTTCAGAAGTCATTTAACCCATTGAACCCTTCATTTGCTAAAAAACCTTGTAAAAACCCCGTTTTCACCCTTAACCCGCTCAATTGCAAAATACACATGAAAACCCACTTCTTCTGATTTATCCAAAGTCTGGGCGCTATGCGCGATTTTATAAAAAACATTGAAAAAACCACGCAAATGCGCCAATGTTCTAAGGTTCCCGCCAGGCGCATTTACCAAAGAAAATGTTATTTTAATCCCCGCCCGTACCCGTATCCACCTGGCAGGTCAATGATCCGTCGACCGTCGGATCGGGCCCTTTTCATCCGACGGCCCTCATGCATTTCGGACCGGCCCCGACATCCGTGAATTACCTTCCGAAATTTGTCAGAGGGTGACGTCAGGCCTCTGCCACGCGTCACCCTCAAATCGTATCGGAGCCTCCTCTGACAATTCCGCCTCCGTATAATAAGCGGTGCGATATGATACCGCTTACTGTTTCCGGTTTCTGCCAACCCGCCCTGCCAACGTCACTACCACGTCACTGCTACGTCGTCGCCGTGTCAGCGCCCCCGTTAGCCACTTGCTCCACCTGTTCGCCACCTCACCATACCCATGGACCGCTTACAGGCCGCCACGTCACCCGATGACGTCATGCTGACGTCATCCGACCTTGACCCCACCTGATGACGTCATGCTAACGTCATCCAAAAAAAGTGCCAATATTCCAAAAAATCCATATTTTGGCCAAAAAGCCGTGTTTTTTGCACTTTTCGCAAAAACAACTGTTGTTTCCTCTGCATGTAATTTACGTCCAAACTGTCGCCAACCTGCTGAATTCGACCTGGATACCATTGGCGCGCCGAATCCACCTGCATTGTTACCATTGCCAAGCAAATTTACCAGGTATTTATCAAATTCACCTCCCCTGTGCTCGGTTGTATCCAGAATTGTCTGAAACAAAGCTTAAAAGAGTGAAAATACACATAATTTACCGGCAAAACCCCTGTACCTAGTCTCCATTTGCAACTGTAAGGTCGAAATTCACCTGCTAAGCCTTGTTTACCCGAGTTTTCATAGAACCTGCATTTTGTTCGCGCAATTGTGAACGGGAAATCCAAACTGCACCAATTTGCCGTGAAAAAGAGTTTAAGGCCAAGCATTTGTCTCATCAAAGCTTTGAGAAGTATTTCAATTGCTTCAATTGACCATTCCATCCTCTGTTCCTCAGTAATTCACCTTTCTTTTTCAAAGAATACTCTTTTGTATTGCTCTGCACAGTGACACCAGATTATACAACAGAATCCTAAACTAACTATGGATACTCCAGTAGCACCTGTAGCCTTGAATGTTGCCCCTTTAAATGCCCCTCAGAGACAATTGGATTGGCAGCCTCTAGCAGACCTGGATTATCAAATATCAGAGGAAATGCTGATGAATACCAAGTTCCACATCCACCTGCTAAATGAATTGAAGGCTAAACATGAGAGTGGAACAGATGTATTGGGCATATGGGACTCTTTTCTCCCTATCTTCAAGCTCCCTCAGGTCAACCAGTTTCCTGATTTAATCCACCTATGTGCCGATTGCTATGACCCTACTCAGAGGGCTGTGCTTGACCCTTCAGGCTCAGTTGTTTTCTATATCACCCCTGAAGCTATCAAAGAGATGCTGCACTTCAAGACTGAGAAGAAATTAGTTCCTTTATCACTAATAGATTTGATAAATCAAGGAGATAGATTGACAGATGCTCAGGTCACCAAACTCAATCAGCTGTACATTGACTCTGACACTGTAAAGTATCCTCCTCTTAACCAAGTATACCTCAACCAATTGGGCAGAGATCTTGCAGACATGATTAGTCCCATTTTGGGCTATAATTCAATTGAATTTGTTGATGAAACTGTGCTGGTGATCATGCTCATGTTCTCTTCTGGCAAGTCTCCAATCTGCTATGACTATGCCACCTACATCTCTGATAAAATACATGAGCAGTTGATGAACTTGGCAAGAGAAAAGGTGTTCAGATACACCTCTTACATCTACCACTTGATCCTATATTATCAACATGAAAAGTTTTCTTTTGCTGTGAAAAGAGTGGATGCCCAAGGCAATCCAAGGTCAGTGGTCTATTGGTCCTCTGCCTTCCACTGCGGATCTCACTCTCCATATACTTACTATGAGTTCATAGATCTCTTCATCCACCCAGCCATGTCTCTGATGATGAGCTCACCTCCTCCAAGACTAACTGATGAGATGCAAAGGATACTTCAGTTGTCTAAATTATACAGCATTGGGGACTGGTACTTCTACCAGAACCACACAGTTATAAGGATATATGGGTGTGAGTTGCCCCCATATAGATTGCCCAAATATGTGCCCATGAGATTGTTTGCCCTGGAATACTTCAGGCAATTTGGGAATGCTGATGTGCTACACTTTTCAGGCAGAGGCAAGAAAGCACAGCTCAAGGTTAGAAACCAATTAGGCCACTTTATCTACAACCAAAGGGAGGAAGGTTGGCAAGAGGCGGATAGAATGCTAGAATCCCTTGGCTTGCAAACCAGTTTCCTTTGGAAACCATATGACCCCGGTCACTTCATAAGCCTAAGAAGGGTCAAATATAGGCTGGCCAGTTATGACCACGTAAGGATTCCTCATATAGAAAAGTATGCAAATCAAAGAAAGTGGAGGAGAGGAACCTTAGAGGAACCTCTCACACAAGAAGAGTTAAATCAAAGAGCACTAAGAAATATGAAAAAGGTGGCTGACCTAGAGCTTTGTTCACAGGTGTTTACTCTTCCAAGCACTCAAGTGGGAGCAGCTGCCTCTTCCTCCACAGCAAATCAGCAAGCAGCCAAAGCTACTGAGAAAACCTCTACCAAAGGCAAGGAAAAGGAAATGGAACCAGAACAGCCACCTCATGAGGAGGTACAGCAGCAACAACAACAGGTACAACAGCCACAAGAGGGGCAGCAAGAGAAAGAGCAGCCACTACAGCAAGAAAAGGCAGCTGAGGCCCCAATTTTCACTGAGCAGCAGCCACCACAAATCGTTCCTCCTAGGAAGGAAACAACAGCTGAAGCCTCAATCCTCCAAACCCCACAAAAGGAGGATATAAATAGAAAGAGGGACAGAGAGACTCCCCTCACAACAACAACAACTCAAGGGGAGAAAAGACACTTAATGAATCCCCTTTCAGAAGATGAAATGCCTATGGGGCAATCTTTGGGCATGGGCCCACCAAGTATGGAGGCCTTAGCAAGTTCCTTCCAGCAGGAACAAGAGAGGATAGTGGGAGGAGAAGTCAGCTCCTCAAGCCAGCAGAGAGAAGGTGAACTGGGCATCAAACAACAGTTCATTGACATAAAGAGGAGGAATGAGCCAATAAAAATACAGCTATATAATCATTTGTTGAAGATGGCTCCCACTAACCAGCAAAGACTAATGTCTGCATATGATGTTAATGAAGGCAAAATGATCATGAGTCACTTTATTCCAACTGTATTGCAACCACAGTCCCCTGCAGACTACTTGAGGACCAATCTTGAGGTCCTTGCCAAGGACATCCACCCGATGGATCAGATTGAACTACACAAGCAAACGGGTGAGATGGTGTATGCCTCCTTGGCAGACAAGACTTTGGTGAACTACAGGCTAGAAAATAGCCTAAACAACACCACTGCCCAACTGGAATAATCATAGAGATTGGGCATGATCCCAAGGACATCAAGGGCATACAAGCATTATTGAAATTGAGGGATGCAGACATGGCAGCATTGAGGAAAAGGATCAAAGTCCCAGCAACTATTCACCCTCAAACGGAAGAAGTTGCCCAGCTGAGACATGATCAAGATGCGGCAGCTTTGCTGGTGTGTTTATACAAACAGCTGATCCAGACACAAGAGAAGTTGGGAGAATCAGAGGCTGCACAGGCAGCATTGCAAGCAGCATTACAGAAAAAGGAAGGAGGTCAAACATCTCAGCCTCCTCCAGAAATAATTAACCTTGAGGAAGCTCCTCCAACTACTGCTCCCCTCACTCAACAAACAGAACAGGCAGCACCTTCTACCTCAGCACCAGCACCAACAACAGAGCAGGCCCCAAGCCTGGACATGCAAAAGCTGAGAAATGAGATTCAGGCCCTGGAAGCCCAAATGACAGAACTAAATGAGGCTAGGGAGAATTTAGCCAAGGTAAATGAAAGATATGATAAATCCAAGCAGACTGTAGCAGAAAAGGGTAGGGAAATAAAGACCCTTAAGGATAAGATAAAGGAGCTAGAGAAGGAGCTCACACTTGACAAAGTGACAGCTGAGCTCAAGACAGTCTTATGGGCCAATATTGGCCAATCCATCACTGATCAATGGCAATATATTGAGACAATTCATGAGCAGTTGGAGCTCATTGCAAAAGCACACAAGGAAATCCAAAGAGCTAGGGCATCTCTAGGCAATATGCCTGAGGTTGCCAATAGAATGATCAATGTGCTTAACAACAGAACAAGTGCTCAGTTAGCAACTATGGGAATCTCCAACAGGACTGAGACTATTTTGTCAATAAAGAGGGTCCTAACACTAAGAATCCTGGTGCAGACGCTAGAAAGAAGGACCCAGGACATGCAGACAGAGGTCAATAGATTCATGGACAAATTTGTGGCATTGCAAAACAGAGGTCTCCCTGGCTTACTGAACAGTGCAGGAAGGCTACTTACACATGAGCAGTATGCCAAGAGGGTCAACACATTCGCCACAAATCAGATCACTGAAAGGCCCAGCACCTCAGAGGAAACAGGGCCAGCAACAGGACAAAGTCTCTACAACAGGGTAGAAAACTTATTTTTTATCATGGATGAGATCAAACATCTGTTTGAAGTGCCTCCCAACTTCTACAAATACACAGAGGCAGATGAGACATTAGAGGCAATTCTGAGACATCAATTGCCCACACAGGAATACTGGACCAAAATGATACAGTTGATATTATAAACTAGAGCCTGTAAATCAAATTTTTCATTTAAATTCATAGGTGATCATGCACTGGAAAATTTGATAAAACCAGCATGCATGAAAAGGAAAAGGCTGGGCCAACTCAGCAGAACTAATCGGCCAATAAAGCAAGATTGACAGCTACAGATGACAGGGCCAAAAAACTACAGCACGACAGCCATAAAGGCACATTTTTCCAGAGTTAAAGCAGAACGTTCAGACCGTCTCAGTGGCCTCCAAAGGTCAAAATATCTTTTGACATACATAAAGAGCACTTATTTTGTATTCAATGATGTAATAACTTTCTTATCTACTATCTTGAAAAGTTGGTGAACGTATTCATTTCTAAAAAGACTCAACGCTCCAGATATTTTGTATGACCAATTGTATATATTCCCCCCTCGCATAATCTTGCACGGGTTGTTGTTGATCTCTCTTCAAGAGTTTCTTATGCTGTAAAGTTCCAGACTATTAATACAAAAGCTAATGGAATTTCCAAAGCTCTGCGTTATCTGAGTCATTGTGGTGTTTGCTGAATGTTACAGGATTCCTACGTGTTTCATGGCACAATAAGTCCTCTTCAAACTCTTGTTATGTGTTTTTTTTTTATCTTTTCATACCTCAGTCATGCTTCTATGTTTCATAGTTAATAGCAAAGAAAAAGAATAGTTCCTGGATTTATTCACAGAATACCTTGAACTCAATCTATGTTATTATAAGTGTTTTCTTCAGTTATAGTCATAAAGTGTAATTCTCAATTGCTCCACTTTCAAACTATATGCTTTCATAGTGATTGTTGTTTCAGGAATTCAAGTTTGCTCCTGTGCAACATATCTCTTTCTCACACCCAGCTTAGTGGAAAATTCTTAATTGCCTTTCACTGGTTGAACACACCTCATAATCACAATTTCAGATTTGTTCCATGAGATATTTAAATGGCCGTGCAGTTTCAGCAACTCAACTCAATATTTCAGACAACCTGTAGCCACAGACTCCATTGCCCAATGGACTAATACTGCATGAAAACTTACACCTTAGATGCAGAAGACATCCCTCAACCAAAACATAAAACAAAACCCTGAACATTATAGCTAGCCTAAAATACTATCAAAACAGAGACAAATCATAAAGAGAGAGCTCTCTCTGATTACAATTTGGCTAGAAACTGTAATCCAAAGATTGGTTAGTGGTTACCCCGGCCGTATTCCTTTGGGAGTCAAAGGGAACACCCTGGGTGTTAACAGTTGGGTCAAAATGTCCACCAAATCTTAATAATGTGATTATTCGAAAAAAAACATTTAATTTTAAATAAATTATAAAATTTTAATTAAAATCAATTAATTGAAATACAATCGTGGAAAATAAATTAATTATAAATTAACAAAAATAATATTTATTACATAATAAATACACATTCAGTTTAATAAAAGATTTTTATTTTATAAGAAGAGATTTTCAGCGAAATATGCCCAGGTTAAAGATCTCTTTATGGAAAGGTTGCCAGAATATACACACCTATAGAAGGGAAAAACTTAATGCGTTTTATATAAAAAATAAATTTTGAGATTCTCGCGATAAAAAATGCTACAAGAGCGTCAGCCCGATGGCGAAAGTGGGCACAAGGGTGAAATCCAAAATGTAAAAATAATAAAATAAATGAAATGCTAGCAGAGCAATGACGTGTTTCGGAAATATTACAAGTATTCTCTGGAATCAACGTGACAAACCAAAATGCATCATGGATGACGTATTTGTATTGTATTTGTTTATAGTTGACATTTTATGTTAGTTGAAATATTAGTTTATATTTTATGTTAATTGACCTAATAGCTGATATTCTATAAGTTGAGATTTTATCTTATATTAAGAGATACGAATCTGTATTATAATAATAATGAGTGGGTAGTGATATTTTATAGTTTCGCGTTTTATTTCAATTGAGATAAGATATATGACTGTTCAATTTTTAAAATTTTAATTTTAATTTTTAAAGTATAATGAATAGTGAATGTTGATAGGGATTATTATTTTTTTAACAATGATTTATGAGTTAAATAAATATTTCTCATTAATCAATTATATAAGTATTTTTTTGTCTTGTAATATGCATTTTATTAACTAAATTATTACATAAGAAATTTGTAATATGCATTTTATTAACTAAATTATTACATAAGAAATTATCCTTAGTGTGATTTTTGGAAATTCGGATGAGGGAATTATTAGACAAAAATGATAAAAAAATTTCACACTAGTAAATCTATCTTCACAGTCTAATTCGCCGCCCTACCCCTAAGTCGGAAAAAAAATTCAATCACCCATCACTCCTCGAGAGAGCCCTGACACGTCATGAAAATGTTTGTGAGAATAATTAATAAAATAAAACATTAATAGTAAGCCCTATCTAAATTCAACCTCACTTTGAAAAAAAGGTATTGTGCCTATATCTTTTATCTTGTACCCAGAGTTTTGTTTTTACCTCAAGGCATTATGAAGGGTAATAAAAGTTTCCCAGGTTGGAAGGTGATTGGAAGATTATGAAGGGTAATAAAAGTTTCCCAGGTTGGAAGGTGATTGGAAGGTGATTGTTTTTATGGTTTTTATTTTATGTTTATATTATTATTGGAAGATGATTATTTTTATGGTTTTTATTTTATGTTTATATTATTATTGTAAAACTCATTTTAATGATTGATTTAATAAGTTGGGAGAGATTAAATTTTTTGAGGTGTAATATTTTTTTATAAAATGCTTTTAATTTGATAAATTATCGGCTTGAATTTTTTTTTGGAAACTTGTAGACTACATAATTTTTTTATTTTTTTTTATGGAGTAAAAATTATATTAACTTCTAGAAATCAAATTACATGAAAAGATGAGAAGTTTAGGGTGGTCGGTCACAAGGAAGCTCGACTAGATCCAAAACAAGAAGAAAAACTAGCTAGAGATTGAAAATACAAAATAGATATATTGAGATTTTAGTCTTTGAGGCCAAAAATGATCATGGGATTTTTCGAAGGTATTTTCTTCCTTTTTTGTTGCGAACATCAATCCATCTTGGGAATTTGTTGGGAATAGATGACATAGAGAGAATGGTTGCTTTTTCTTGAGGTGTTTCCATTTCTAGAGGGTCTACAATAGTGGATGTTTCCTTATCAATGTCCGAGTGATTTGATTCATAAAGACATTTATGTCCCCACTCATGGACAAAGCCATGATCATGGTTGTGTCACTTTCTTCTCCATTCAAGGGACCCGGATGAGAGTGGGGAGATGAATTGGAGGAGGAGGGACCTTAGATTTTATGGGATGAGATGGCACTACAAGGGGTTGGGGTGAGGTTGAAGTACTAGATTTGGTTGCAGATATTTTTCGTTGTTGCATGTTGTCTTACTTGTGAGTCAAGGAATTCTTAGATCCTTTTGTATATTTTTGGTCTTGTCATCCTTTATTCTTTTTCTTGGCATGAAGTGGGTGAGAATACCCTTGGGAAAAATGGTAATAATTCTGGAGATGTCTTGGTTGTTGACAAGACCTACAACAAAAAGCTACGTTTTCTTAATCCACTAGCTGTGAAAAGGTTAGGCCATCTTAGTTGAGGATGATGCCATCACGAAACCCTTTTTGAGATATATTCCAACGTGGATGCGTGAAAAGGTTACAATATCCCTCCCAAGCATGTTTGTATCCATTTTAATAAAACAACCTAGCGATTTTCCTGTAGAAGCTAAGATATCTAGAGCTAACAAATGAATGGGCATATTAGGAAATCTTACCCATACAGGAGTAGCCAGAGTTTCCATGGATCTTGTAATTCCCTCAAAATTTTTGTTGTATTTCAGACAAAATTGATCAAAGAATATACCTTAAGAATAGTCAAAATGCACTTTAGTGGGACTACTTAAATGTTTTAATCATAAGAATTTATTTATTTTCAATTTCCTTAATAAATTCAACATATAAAATATATACATAGTTGTCATTGAAATACTTTGTTTATGGATCATATTGTTTACATTAAATTAATTTTTTTATTAATATATTTTTAAATGCATGCCAACATCACTTAACCTTGCAGGTTTTATGGAGCAGACGATGCGATGTCTCGTGGTGACTAGGGTTTTTCCCTAGCTGACTACCCATTCTCCTAGTGTGATCCCTCTCATAGATCCCCAATGTATGGTCTCCCCATCTCACTAATCAATGATGAACTCTCATGATTCAACAAGGAAATCAATCTCTCTTGAAGGAATTGCAACTCATTCTGTAAATTCTTCCTCTCAAGAAGCTCAAGCCACATTTTCATACACTTCCATGATAAAATCTGGATTTGTTCTTCTAGTAGTTCAAGAAGCTCTTTCCTTTAATGTTCCTTTGGAGGAGGAAGCTTTTAGTTGTGATTTTTTTTTTTCAGATCAAGGTTTTGTTAATCAAGGTTGTCATTGATGTCAATATGGCATTGACCAAGATGGAAAATATTCTTGAGATGCCAGATGATGATGTCCATCGAGTAAGATGTCAAGTCACTCATGAAGAAGTGCCAAGTACCAAGTACCAATCATGTACCTTGATGATCTAGAAGCTCTTGATGACTTATGTGGACTACCTTGATGAATGACCACACTTGATAAAGGAATAGATGATGCCCTTACCTTTGATGGTCTTCATGATGGTGTGAAGCCATAACCTTAAATGTCCTTACCTCCGGTGATCTTGATGATGGAAGACTACATGATGACATGATGTTGCATATGATTGATGACATATCAGTGCACTATCTTAATGACATGGTTAATTGATGACAATGAATATGACATTATGACCCTATGATGAAGAAGGAAAACAATGAAGAAATCAAACTATGAAGAAGGCCTTGCCCTAATGTCCATGAAAAGCCTTAGATCATTGATGATGAAGCCTTAAATGAAGATGCCCATGAATACAAATTGAAAAGGCACCCTAATATTATCGATTTCCATGATACCTTTAAAGAAGCCCTAATCCTAATCAGCTTGATGACCTAATTCTATAAAGAAGGATCCCTAATCATTGGATGCCTAAAACTAAAATCCTAATGGCTGCTATAAATAAAATAATAATGATAGTCTCACAAAATAATTCTATTGCTGGTAAAATGAGCCTATCTAAGAATGAAATTGACACCATCTTGTAGAGGATATTTTTCCCTTTCTAACGAGCTATTATACGCCTCCTAACTCCTCCTAGATTGTGAGTAAATGATTTTTCAAGTTTAAATATTATATTTTTTATGCAAGCTGACCTAAGACAACATATGTAAGTCGACTGCATGGCCAGCATACATGTCTCTTCACCATATGATCAAGAAAGTACAAATACAAGTTAAAGCTCCTCATTTCAAGAATAATTTTAGTAAAGATTTTAGAGGCAAAGTGAAGAAGAAAGGAGTGATTCGAGTTGACTCAACTCCCAGATTTAACCAAGATCTTTTGCTTTCGTGATGTGATTAGAATTGAATTTAAAATAGCATAAAGGAAGATAAATGCATGTTGTAAAGAAGAAGGAACATGACAATCATTAGCAACATGAAACTCAAGACGTTGATAACGAAGTTCGTCTAGAAGGGACTACATCTCCGGGCCCCAATGTCAAGATGGTATAGGTCGCTGCATTAAGTGTTGTCAATAGTGATGATGTACATAAGAGGTGATGTCATTATCATAGGAGGAAAATTCCCTCATGTAGGAGTGGCTCCAAGAGATGTTTCGTTACAGGAACTCTCAGTCAAAAAAGATTCCTATCAATATGACATGAACTTATGCATGATGATAATGAACATCCCGCCAACATGGGCATAAAAGGGATCTCAATGCAATCATACATGGCGACACATGAGTATCCCAACAACATAATGACAAAGGGATCTCAGACAACACATGATGAATCATGACAACAAGTACATCCCACAAATGATTCCTCATCACATCAAGCATGAATCATGAAACAAGTAAGAAAACAAGATCCCTCATCAAAAATCAAAATAGGGATTTGTGCAGCACAATGCATAGCAAAAAGAAGTACATGAATGCACTTCATATACCTCACATCTTGAGGTCATCTAAAGAAATGGATGTCAAGGTGCTGAACCTAGCCATACCATCAATCTCGCGGCACCAAATCTCATGGAAATGGTTGCTCGCACATGAATGTTGACTCTTGCACTCCACTTTGAAAAGTGGCCAAAAAATGAAATGAGAAAACAGAAAATACAAATACACCATCAGATTTTTGGCATCAAGTAGTGGAAAATCAATTCTCAAATTTCTGAATTCTGAGAAAGTGAAAATCTAGGGCTTAAGTAATCTTTTAGATTCTCCCTAGATTCCTCAAAGATTCCCTCTTCCAGGTCCTCTGCAAATCAGCTGCTCAGATCAGGAAAATGAATGCGCCATCGGGTTCGTTTCACTGAGAGGTGTAGGATCAACATAAAGTTTGTCCAATTTGGACACTGCAGAAATTTCACCCTTGTGAGAATTTCACCCAATCATGGTTAACTTGATCCGAGTTGACTCAACTCCTAGATTTAACCAAGATATTTTAATTTCAGATGTGATTAGGATGGCATTTAAATAAAATAAAGGAACATAAATTCATGTTGTAAAGAAGAAGGAACATGACAATCATTAGTAATATGAAACTCAAGGCATTGATAACGGAGTTCATCCAGGAGGGACTACATCTGCGGGCCCCAGTGTTAAGATGGTGTAAGCCACTACATTAAGTGTTGTCAATAGTGATGATGTACATAAGAGGTGATGTCTCTATGATAGAAGGAAAATTCCCTCATGCAGGAGTGGCTCCAAGAGATGTTCCGCTACAGGAACTCCCAGTTAAAAAAGACTCCTATCAGTATGACATAAAATTATGCATGATGATAATGAACATCCCACCAACATGGCATAAAAGGGATCTCAATGCAATCATACATGGCGACACAAGAGTAACCCATCAACATAGTGACAAAGAGATCTCAAACAAAACATGACGAATCATGACAACACATACATCCCACAAATGATTCTGCATCACATCAAGCAGGAATTATGAAACAAGTAAGAAAACAAGATCCCTAATCAAACATCAAAACAAGGATCTGTACAGCATAATGCGTAGCAAAAAGAAATACATGAACACACTACATATACCTCACATAATGAGGCCATCTGAAGAAAAGGATGTCAAGTTGCTGACACTGGCCATACCATCAATCTTGCGGTGTCAAATCTCATGGAAATGGTTGCTCGCACATGAATGTTGACTCCTGCACTACACTTTGAAAAGTGGCCGAAAAATGAAATGAGCAAATAGAAAATCTGAATACACCATCAGATTTATGGTGTTGAATAGTGAAAAATCGACTGTCAAATTTCTGAATTCTGAAAAAGTGAAAATTTGGGGCTTAAGGAATCTTTTAGATTCCCCCTAGATTCATCAAAGATTCCCTCCTCTGGGTGCTTTGAAAATCGGCTGCTCAGATCAAAAAACTGACTATGCCATTGGGTTCATGTCGCTGAGAGGTGTAGGATCGACATAAAGTTTTTTGAATTTGGACACTGCAGAAATTTCACCCTCCTAAGAATTTCACCCAATCATGGTTCCACTTGTAATAAATTAATTAAAAAATATTACGTCTCGATTTCTGTGCACGCTCCTGGTTCCTCCATGCTTGGGCGCACTAATGAAATGAATGTTTATATAAATTTTTGGTGGGCGAATTAAACAAGAAGTTGGTTGGGCAGATTGGTATAAGGCCCGAGTAGTAAGGACGAGGTCAGGTGGTCAAACCCCGATCCCTCCATATTAATACCCCTTTTGTGTTTAAAAACCGCATGTATATTTTTTTTTAGGGGGTCGGGTCTGCATTGGGTGGCTTGCCCCATAACTCCTGCAAACTTGTTGGATGGGCGTATATCCATTGGTACATGCACTAATGGAGTATGTATTAAATAGTGCGTGGAGCATTTCGTTGTTTGGTTGTTTGACATGGGGCCGTCGCATGGTGGTAAGCCAGCCCATGTGGCTGGCTTGAGCTTGATGCCCACTGACCTTCCATTACTATATGGTATACGGTTGAGTGTGGTGGGGCATGGGGTGGGTCCACTGGAGGGGGCCTGCCCACTGCTCGAATGTTACGTTTAGTGCGGGTTGGAGATTGGAGGGTCGGCGGGGGTCATGGCCCATCGAACCACTTCTTTTAAATAATTTTTGATATGTAGTTTTTGGGTGGTGGGGGTGTTGGCCCGCCACGTCATTTATATATATATATATATATATATATATATATATATATATATATATATATATATATATATATATATATATATATTTTAATTTATAAAACATAATTTTAAAATTTGTCTAATATAGGGGATATTAAACAAATTAACGATCCAAAAAATTCACCCATTTTCAAAAGCTAGGATCATTCCCTGGGGTCGGTCAAATTGTAGAACACTTAAACCTGGCCCACGGCCCAACTTTGACCAAAATTTTGACTTGCTCATTCTCCCTCATACGAGCTCCGATTGACGAACCGTTCACATCGTTGTGATCACGACGACGAGATCTATGCTCTGGTCCTAGTTTGAAAGCATTCTGATCACTTTGATGTTTGAGCTTCCATAAGCCCTATTTGTCCTATGTGTGTCTCTAGAGCCACTTGGATCAAGGAGAAATGTAGTTGAGGCTATAGGGAGGAAATTTGGGCAACTTAGGTTCTCTTATGAGGTACGTTTCTTCTGTTACATGCTGCAGGTCCTCTGTAGAGATTGCAGGGTTCATATCTCTATTTTGTGGAGGCCAAAAGGCCTAGAAATAACCCCAGTCTAGGCCGCATACACAGGGAGGAGAAGCAAAGTATTTGGGACTATTTTGAAGAGTAAATATAGAGGTTTGAAGCAATAAAATATGGCTGATGTGTGCCCTAACTAGGTCTGTCATAAACTGAAAAAGTGGACAACTATCAAGAACAAGTGGAGCAATAAAGAAGACCAAATTAAAGACTAAGTTGTATACCTTGTTGTTGATAATTGAAGATCTTGGAAGGCTAAATCAATGCATAATTTGCAAGCATATTTTAAGTGCAGAACTCGGCTTGGACTATAGAATTGAGAAGACATCCAAGCACTTTTACTGCAGACTTATAGTGACATTCTTGGAGAGTTGAGAATACTTCCAAGCACTTCTATTACAAACGTACAGTGACATCTTTGGATCAGAATATAACAAACATTAAGAGTTGTAGATGAGCATCACTTGAAGATCTCCATGAGCATATAGCAGCACCTTGAGGCATAATTTGATACGTGTTGGAAGACCAAACTTGGATAGGGAATTGGAGCAGCTCTTTGAAGTATCTTGGAGAAAATTTGATATACATCTTGGAGTTGTCTTGAGATAGTCTTGAGCAGACAGAAATTTGATATACATCTTGGAGTTGTCTTGGGATAGTCTTCAGCAGACCTTGGAGTATCATCCTAGAGCACATTGAAGAACTTGAAGATTAGGTTCTGGAGCTGACCTAGTGCAACATAGTAAAGAATCTTGAAGAAATCTTGGAGTACCTTAAAGACATCTTCAAGATTGTGAAGAAATACCTTGTTGGGCCCTTCTGAGAAGATCTTGAAAAATCCCTTTGAAGAGGCTTAGAGCAGGTGTAGAACTAGGGTTGCTCATTGAAGTCACATTGAAGATTTGTAGAGATCATTGAAAGGCCATGATGTATTAGTCATCATGAGGTGATTTGGAGATATTTGATTGGGTATCATGAAGAGCAGTGGTGACACCTTCTAAGAAGACAAGGTTGTCATTGATGAAGTGATTTGGAGGAGGCATTGCAGAAGATTGACAGGGCTTGTTGAATAATACATTGGGAGTCATGAAGTATAACCAATTATATCTTGACAAAGTAAAGGGTTGGAGCCCTAGAGGATCAGAGTCCTTAAGAAACCAGGTCGGGGCCTATACTAGAGAAGGGTTGGTTCCCTAGGGGTTGGAGCCTCTAATTGCAAGGTTGGTGCCTTGAGAAGATAGGGTCAATGCCCTAGAGGTTGAAGCCTCACAAAATTCCAACTTGGTGCTTGGCAACATGTTGGAGCCTGGGAGATTGAAGATTGGTGTCTTCATCTAGGGTTGGAGCCCTATATACATTTTACTTGATTTATTGTGAAAAAACAATTAATAAAATCATTTATTTTTATTGTTCATTTGTGTTCTAAATATAAATGATATAACTGGTAAAAGTAACAATTAAAAAGAAATACTCATTCACCCCCCTCTCAGTATTTCCAACAGGTTTGGTTTGCAGATTGAATGGGTTTTGGACGTGGTTGACTAATCTCCACAAGTGGATTTCTGATTCATGGAATCCTCTCTTGATTAATGAATTCAATATTTACCCTCTAGATCAAGGGTTTTTTGTTGTTGTCTTTGATAATATTGAGGATAAGAAGGTTATTTGTGAATCTAGGCCATGGTTATGGGTTAGTTTTGGTCTCTTCGTATAGTCTTGGTCTCCAACCTTCGATTTGGTTATGGCATCAATCTCCATGACTCCAATATGGGTAAGGCCCCTAAACTTTCCCCTACATATTTAGAATCTCCCATCATTAAATTCTATTGGAAATCCAATTGGGAAGTTTTATTTCCACAACCCAAAAACAAAAAAAAATTATAAGATAACTTATGTTTGAATATGCACGGAGATGGATTTTAATAATGGTTTTCATGCTGAGATAAATATGAAGGCTCCACACTATGTATGGGTTTGAAAGCTTGATTGTGAAAATGTTTCATTTTGATGTCAAGTGTGTTATGAAATAGGGTGTGTAATAAAAAAATACCTTGAGCATTCGCAAAATAATAGAGCCTGGAAAAATAACTAGAGGCCCAAATTGTGGGAAGGAGCTAAGAGCAAACATTATATGATATACAAGGAAGAAGAGACTCATGGGAAGAGAGAGGCAAAATACATCTTTGAAGAAATTCTTCTTAAAATCACTCAGGAAGAAGTGCATGTCAATGAAAACCCTCAGGATTTAGTGACTATGGAAGCTCATACGCAACAATTCCTTGTGAAAGTTTGAACCCCTTCTGAATTCTTTAGGAATAAAGTTGGGAATTTTTTTCTTCAGTTTATGAAGAAGATGAGGAAGAATTTAAAGACAAAATGCTCACTCACTTAAGGGTCACCTATTGGATTTAGTAGAAAAAATGAGTTGGATCCATGTTGGGAAGAAGTAGAAAACACGAGTTGGATCCAAGTTGGGAAGAAGTAGAAAACTATTTCACGAAGGAAAACAAGAAGCCACTCAAAATAAAATAAAAAAGTAGTGAAAATGGAATGTAAATGTATTTGGATCTTAGGAGTATTATAGAAATAAATTAGTTGGAAAGAGAATAAAATTTGTGTATCATGGGGTACTAGCTTGAGGGTTTGGATTGATCCTTTGTTCTCAATCTCAAACCTGCTAGGAATATTGATAGATTTGATGAAATTTAATGGTTTTGTGCCGCATCCTGACTTTATTTTTAATAAAACTCTCATACCCATTTCATTTAAAAAATATTACTTAACCTTGCATATTGAAATATTTTATTATGATGATAGGTGTGTCTATTTTGGAACAATTTTAATTTAATTATCAATAATTATTAAGTGGATAGTATATATTTAATATCCATGGAATATTCTAGGACATTCATAGGAGTATATACAAATCAAAGGTTGAGATTTATCTCCAATGTAGTTATGTCATTTTTTCCATTATAATTAAATTGATTAATTAAAAAAATGTCATATGAACAAGTGCAAGTGAGGTTTTTGTGGCATGTGGTATTGATAAGCTATGGTATTGGCCCATGGTATTGTAACAAAGACTATTTACATATTAGGAGTGTCCATGGTAAGTGGGGCTAAATATCCATAGTCAAGAATCTTGTTCCATGTTTTTTTTAATGTACATATGTTTAACTTATATATTAATTAATTAATTAATTTAATAATAATAAGAATTTAAAAATAAAGTTATATTTTAGTGAGTTTTATTGTTTTTTTAACTTTAAAAAACATGAGATGTATGATGTGGTAAGTGTTAGTAAGTGTTTTGATGCTTGTTATGGATTAATGTCTATCCCCATTTACTAATCATTTAATTTATATGGTTGTGCTAGTTTATGACCTATATTGAATTATTATTATTACTATTATTATGTTATTGAAAACTTATATGGTCTTGCTAGTTTATGACCTATTATTATTATGTCACTTTTTAATTTTATATTAAAAATTAAATTAATTACACATCTCCCTTTTATTACTCTTATTATAAATATTATTTTTTTTTTACATTTTTTTACATTGAAATATTATAATATGGCTAATATTAGATTATATATATTTTAAGACTTTTTCTCTTTATATGTACATATATTTTCCCAACTTTATATACACATATATATGAAGCTGAAGTTGATAGAAATAAATTAGTCAACATGGATATTTAAATATTCATTGAAGTTTTGTAGTGAAACATTTTTAAAGAGTACAGGAATTATACATTTTCCTAGCATTCAAAAGTAAAAATGCAATATTTTTTTACTTTTAATTACTTTATGTCTTCCTAAATTTTATTATTTTTTTAAAGACACCTATCAATTCTAGGATAAGTAGGGAAGGAATTACCCATCTTCCTCATTTTGGGCTATAGAATGCACCTCATGATGCCAAAAAGGAAGTACATAAATTTTCTATTAATTAATCCTTTATATGTGTTATTTGAACATTATAAATAAAGCTGAATATAACTTTCAAGTGTAATCTAAACATTTTATGTTCTTGTTTTTTAAAAACTTTTAGACTAATGGATTTAAGTTGTATAGAGTGCTATGTGGTTTTTCAAGGCTTTGAATCTATCTATGCATTCAAAAATACATTTCAAGAAGAAGAAAAAATGATCTCAATAGAATTGTATGCTCAAATTTAGGCAAAAAAGAGAAAAATGTAGAACAAGTAGACTTTGCAAGAACTTTAGTGTCATTTGAGAATTTTTTTTTTTTGTGTATGTAATCTTCATTTGACCAGTAATCTTCATTTGACATGATATTAGAGCTAAGGCTGGAAGTAAGAAGCCTGAAGACCACATTTGGTTAGCATACCCTTTATAGTTTTTATTGAAAAAAATTCTTTTATTGAAACACCTAATGGACATGTTCTTGGAAATTCAAATTCCGGGCTCACATATATTGTGAGTCGCATTCTCTGTTTAAACCAATATCATTCACAGTGACATGGATATATAGTTTGAAGAATGGCTCATCATTTTGTAGGACAATATCATCACTCATATTGATATGATCACTTTGAATCTCGCTTTTACTCGCATTGATAGTCTGCGTGCTCCAAGGCTCGTTCTTTATTACACTCTGTGTGGCTCATATATATTGGCTCACTCTATTGTTGTGGATCGTATAATTATGAATCTCGTTTTGTGGCTCGTGTAACTCAGTGGTTCTATTAATCGCACAACGGTAACACATTTGTGATCTTTTGTATAGCTTGCTATATAGGAAACGATCTTGATAGTAATGGCATCGTTACAATGGCACTGGCATTGCAAGAGACTGCGATTATACTCTGTGTACATTTTAGATTTGAGTGATATATTCCGTGACAACTCTGAGTGAAGTTGCAAAACAATTTTGAGTCATTGCTCTAAGGTCTTAGAAATTCACAAGCTCAAATCCTATAAATTCTCTGTGTATTAGTTCATTTGTGGCTCGTTCCTTCTGAGACTCGCATTTGAAATGGCTCGCACCATTTTTTCAATAACGCCATTTTTGTGAAACCGCCATTTCTTCGAATCAACAACTTGCATTGTGGCTTGATATACTCTGAGACCACCGTATATTCTGACGTGATATTCATATAACTGATACATATACAACAACTACATAAAGCCGACCTATAGATCACTTATATACTCCTGCGTTTTTCTGGCTTACAAATATAAATAATGACAATGACTTGGAGGCATGTGTTACTGACTTGGTTGACCTGGAAACATAAGTCTTACGATGGTAAGGAATAACTATAATCTGCATAAGCAATGACTTTGAAGAGTTATGGTAATACTGTCCTCTGTCAGTCACACAAATGATATTATATGACATACCAATAACCTTAATCCTTTGTGACAGTAAGAATGTATGAGGAATTTCACCTATGGTAGTTGTATGGAAGTAACTCAGACCTATATGATTGTGTTTTTATCACATTCATGTATAATGTCAAATGACTTGATCAAAAATGGGTTTTTAGATGATTCGTCAAATGACTTGATGAATTTCTATGGTTCACAATAATAGATTGATGGCTTGAGAACAATTATCAACATAAAAAAAGTTGAAAACATATGATAATGTCTTTTTCTCTATGTCTGACTCGAAGCACGATGATCATTTATACAAGCAATATGCATGATTGTAACCTATATGGCAGTGACTGAATAGCCTTCCTATGACAAGAAGAGTATGGTATGGCTTGGCATTTTTTTAGAATGATGATCAACAAATATAGAAGTTTCGACCATCTCTACATAATGTGATAATTTGGTTTAAGAAAGAAATGATACCTAAAGATTCACATAGCTCCACGTGAAGACAAAGTTGGTAGCTAAACATAGAAGTTGAGGCATTTGTTGAAGAATTATTGGCCCTCGATAATTGAAGAAGGATCAAATCCTTGCATAGAAGAAGGCACTGTAAGAGGCATGTACACATTTTTTTATGTGCATTTTATGTTAGAGTCAAGATTTTGGTGATGATAAAGGGTTTGCATAGAAGGTTTTTTAGGGTTTTTGCAATATGCTTGTAGGGTTTTGCAATTACTTTATAATGAGTATGAAGTTGCTAGGGTTTAAAGTCAATTGTAGGTTTGTGAAACCTTGAAGAATTTTGGTATTTAGGGTTTCTAAACCTTAGATTGAACTAACCCTAGGAATGAAAACCCTAACCCTAACTTCTTGTTCCCTCAAATGAAGCCTTGGCTCTTAGGTAATGATATCTAGGGTTTGCGGGATAATCTAGGGTATGTGGTAAAACCCTAACAAGGGTTAAATTGGATAAAACTTAGGGTTTGAAAGTAAAAACCCTAGGGTTTATGTTTCCACTAAAACCCTAATAAGGATTAAATCAAGGTATATAGGGTTTGTTACTAGAACCTAGAAATAAACCCTCTTATAAACCATGCAAACCCTAGATTGAAAGAATTGATGTCATGCTATTGTCTTTGTATATTTTTCTTGGTTTCATTTGCTAGAATTACACACTCAAAATTATGGAAGCAAGATGAGAAGGATGTAAGAAAATGATGATACCAGCCCTTTAACTTGGGGATTAAACTAGTTTAACCAATGATTAATTTAAGGTTCGGGTCAAACACATATAATTAGCCCTAAGGAGTTGATTAACAAAGATATTTATTCATTGGCATTGATTGTGTAGTTATTGCTGGTACGTTGGCTTCTGTACTCACCTTGATTTTCTCCTTCCCGCTCTTTGGTTATGCTAAACCCTCGTTTCACTTCACTTGAGCATTTTTGGCTTCTCTCTGTCGTGGTGAGGGTTTGTGTGCTCTTGTTGGCCTGCTTGCGACTGTGTCGAACTCAGCGGTAATGCTCTGTTTGCACCTGGCTATCGGTTCCTCTACCCGGTGGCGAGGTAACTCCGCCCACACTTGCTATCTCATTACCTGGTTGCCTGGGCACTGTATTGGAGGCTTCGTCAACTTTGTGAGAGGGTTTATTTCGTTCCTCTGTTGGCTCTTTAACCTTCTTCGTGGTTACTGTTCTTTCCATTGTTCCCTTGTCTTACTTTGCTTCAGTTCTCTCGTTAAGCTTCTGGTTATTGGTTCTCTGGTTGATGTATGAATGTTTTATTGTCGTGGCAGGTCTCAGTCACAATGGAATTCCTCGGTTTCGCTTGGTTGTAGCAAGGTAAGCTTACTTTTCCATGCTATAGCTAGTCTCTATTTTTCTTCGACACTATTAGGTAGTCTCTCCTTTGTATGTAGGGTTTTCACTTGTGACTGTGACTGAGTTGGGGTTTCATTCCTCTAGCTCTGTGACTCTTCAGGTAAGCTCGCTGTTCCTTCTTTGCTCATTAATTTTCACATTCAGTTTTCTTAGCATACAAATGACTGATATGGTTCCGCTGGTTTTCTGTGGTAGTTTGGGGTTTGCTCTAGGCTTGGTCTCCGAAACGTTTGCAACCCAATGATTATGGTAGGGTCGTTCTCTACTACTGTTACTTAGTTTGTAGTCTTCTTTTCTCTGTCATGACACTGGGAAAGTCCCAGTGCTCCTCCATTTATTTGTCTTCTGCTGTTGAGTGACCTTCGGCTCTGATTGTATGTAACTCAGTCTGCTTTTCGGGCTCTGGTTATATGTAATTTATTCTGCTTACACTCTTGTAACCGACTAGGGTTCAACCCTAGCTTTGGGGTTTGATTTTGTCTTGCCTTACTCTGTTATTATCTAGCACTTTACACTGTTCTTTATGTATGCCAACATTATATTTATAAGGAAGGAAATAACAAGAAGATTTTGTGTAAATGGGTTACCTCTGTTATAATTGCGTTCTACAATAGTTGCATCTACATTTTTTTGAGAACTGTCTCATATCTGTTGCTTGCTTTCGTATGTATGGGAGCTTTGGTTGTTGCTAGAACTCCGTGTTAGGAATATTCTATTATTGCTTCATTGTTCAAACTCAGGAACTATATCTCTGTTTGTTAGGAAGGATCTATAGAAACACACAGTGTTGTTTAATTGACACAGACAATAATTAGAGGGGAAAAGAAATAAATATAGTAGAAAGATTGTTTGCAAATGGATTCAGATACTCACGTCTTGTAAATTGTCTATTTATGTATTATCTTGCTATGCTGGTCTTTCGAACCCCTTCAAAAATGTATTACATTGGTTTTTGTATTGTTTTCATATAGTTACCCGAACTGTTCATAGTTATTCTTCAGTTTCTTCTACAGTTACACGATTGATAACTATTTTGGGTTTTCTTGTGCTGTAAGATATACAATATATATTTTTAAATGAAAAGATAGCTGTAAGATAAATGAACAAAAAGACAAAACAATGTGGCATTAATGACCATAATCTAACTGTACTGTTCCTAAATATCCATTAACTAATAATGAAATAAAAAAAACAAGTTCCGAAACACTGTTTTCATCAACAAACATAAAGGAAACCAAAAGATAATGAACCTGTCCTCCTTAGCTGAGACCAAACACCTGATCATGGTACCCTTAGCTAGATGATCCTGCATCAGAAAAAAACAAAGAAACACTCGCGCTTGTTGATGACTCCTTGAAAATTATGAGCCCGATGGAAAGAGGGAATTGTAAGGACCCTCATGGACATGATGTTGAAACTTCCAGTTGATGAGTTCATTCTAGGAACACATTGATGATTGAAAAATGAAACATAATCTTGTTGTAATATGAACATAAAGCATGCAAAGAAATGTTGACTTCAGAGGGAACAATTAGTAGAATTTAACACCTTTCTTAAGAGGTTATTATAATTTGACAACTCTGATATTAATGATATGCTTGGGATATAACTTGGATCGCTATTAGGACATATTACAAAAGCACGTTAAGAGGTTGGAATTATATTTCCTTTGATGATATTGATCAACATCAGATATAGTCTCCTGAAGAAAGAGAGAGAGTTGACAATGACAACTCCAAGTAAAAGGATATTGTAATTTGTTGATTAGTTCATTCCATGGGCATTTTGATTAAAAAATGAAAAGCATGGAGAAGGATTTTTCCACAATATGCAGAAGGATGTTGATCTCAAAGGAAAAAAGTAAGAAAAATTTGATATCTTGGTAAAATGCCATCACGTTAGAGTAATTATGATATTAATGTTTTAGTATTGGTTATCTGGTTGGTATATGGTTTTACTACATAGAAGAATGTTCCATAAATACATAATGGAAGTTGAGGAAAGTGTATCTACAACTATTTGTTTTGAACTCAATTCATTGAATACATGGATTGAGTGGATGGATTTGGTAGTCCTTTGAATATTATGTGGTCAAGATGTCTACATCATCTTGGGATCGAGAGGTATAATTACAAGAAGATAACTTAATGTGTATATTTCTACAACAATGAAGATCACTTTCATAATTACAGGAATCTATGATTAGCTCTACTTCAACTAGCTCAATATAATTCCTCTACCGATGATGACTAGAGGAAAGTGATATGAAAGATTGATGGCCTAAACCCTGCCACAGATTAGCTCCAGAAAGGTAAAAGCTTTATATCATGAGATACAAAGGAAAGGGGGAGCCTTGCAACTACTTGATGATCTCCATGAAGAATTAATAGCTTATGTATTGATGAAGACACACTAAAATAACTTGTGGTTATGACTTCCGAATTGAAAGGAAGTAAGGAATATCCTCTATGTTTGAGACAGAGTAATGATGGACACTATATTATCTTCTTCATGTTTCATGCACTAGGATAGGACTAACAATTGTACGTCTAGTGAAGGCCATGGTGGGAGAATGGGGTCTGTAGGATTTGATAAGCATATGAGATTTCCTTGAGGATAGAGAACCTAAGATAGGAAGTAGAATGACAATCTTTGAGGATTGGAGAGGTATCCAAGACAAGAGTGGTTGAAGAGGATTTCTATTCTTTCAGGATGGGTAATCTAAGATAACAATAAGTCCCAAAAGGACGTACCTAGTGAACATTTGAATGGGGTATGTTCCTTAAGAGGTAGTGTGGTGTCTCATGTAAATCCTCCTAGCATCATGCTATGAAATAAGAAGAGCTTGTCAGTTAAAATCCTTACTATGTTGACAAAGTTGGTTATGATGTTGATGCTTAAATATGGCTTATCAATTCGACTCTTCTTATGAGAATATTTTATTTTGAGAGCATCCTTGTACTGAGTGTATAAATTGTGAATACCCCATAGTCAAGAGCGAGTGTTGGAAAATGTAACTAGTTTTTGTCTTCATAATTTGTACCATTATGTATTTTATGTAAAAGGAAAAAGAAAAGAAAAGAAAAATTATTTTTATTATTTTTCTATACAAGCATGTTCTTCATGCTTCTCATTTTTCGATTCAAAGAGACAAAGTCCTATTTGGACATATTGTAAAAGAAAAAAAAATATGTATTTTTGGGTCAAAAACCCCTCTGGATGCCAATTCAAACTACCTATCAAGTCAGCCCTGCCCCAGTGGACATGTCATTCGCACCCCTCTGGAATGTATAAATAGGGGGAAGGTGGAGCTCATTTGGACACACACACTTGGATGATTTTGGTTTAAAATATCGCAGAGAGGACAAAGATGAAAAGGAGGGTTGAAGTATGAGAGAAAAAGTTTCTTCTTGATATTAAAATTTGTGGAAGTTCTTCCTTGATATATCTCTTGTTGTTGGTCTCTTTCTAATGGATCTGCTAGGAAGAAGGAAGGTTTGACTTGGCATCTAGAGTGTGAAGTTTTATGTGGTCATGGGTCTTGGCTATCTCATTTTATCTCATTCTATAAGAAGATAATTTTCTAGGTTTCCCCATTAGAGTGCTTTTTCCCTCGTTTGGAGCATATATCTTGTGTTCTCCATTTTCCTGCAATCTTCATGTGTAACTAGTGCAAGTTTTGGACAAGAAGGTAAAAGTGCTCTTGAGTCATGCCATCATCTTGGTAAAGTGCAGCGGAGGCATTTCAGTTATGAAGATGATACATCGGAGCATGAAGATGAAATGAGGGAATAATACCCCACCTTTTTGTATAATATAGTTGTGTATATATGTATATATAATGTGTTAATGACAATGCATAAATAAGGGCCAATGGAATGTAACACCCAAAATCTACCACTAGATTGTAAATAACATGTACATACAACACTTAGGTTGGTGAGCCTAGGATTACTTTTTTGGGTCGAAATGTTCATGTGCATGTTTGTATATGTTTTGGGGATGAAGTTTCTACATAGATATGTTTTTATGTGTTTTGAGTTTGGAAAGCTTGGTTTTGTAAATTTGAAGTTGCATACATGTTAATAAAAAAACATTACTACAACAAATCGAGTCAGAAAAAAACAATATGGGGGGCTAAGACTGCATGTGCACTATAAGGGGGCTCAAATAACTTAATAAATATAAAACACCATGAAGTGACTTTATGGGGTGCCAAGTGTCAATGGAATGACATGCATAAAATTAAGGTTGTTGGTACTATGGAAGGTGGGGGATGGGAGGGGTTTACTGATGAGCCTTAGTATTGCAACAAGAATGTTACAACTCCCAAGGCTACCAACTTTAATTATCAACCCAGGGTTTATACGAACTTAAGAGTTATCGGCACTATATGTGTAACATACAATGTGTCCTTATTTCTCTGTCATGACATAATGGAGAGAATGTAATGAAATCAAATCTTAAAATAATTTCATAAATGGAAATGTTACTTTGAGAGGAAATTAATCCTAGGCAAGAACAACAATTTGTAATTGAAGTCATAAGAGAATGAATTCAAATAAATAGGCCTAATCTACTTTTTAAAAAGACATGTCCTAATTGGTTTTTTACTCTTCCTCAATCATGGATTTAGATCCTAGGGGTTATGATTCAACCCTAAGAGACAAAAACCAAGCTTTTTGAGCAACTTTAGAAGAAGTTACAGGTTTGCTACAGGAAGTTATAATTATGATTGTTTGAAGATTTATGTGGATGGTATCTTGAGTTTTATTGTTAGAAACTAATCCCACAATAGGCATTTATGAATCGACGTTCGAATCTATAGACTGATACTAAGGATAATACCTACAGAGAAGAATGCAAAGGTAATGTGATTAATATATAAAGTATGAAAATGAAAGAGCCGACCTACTTAATAATTTAATCTAAGGAAATAAATAATTAAAATTTAATTTCCTTATTACTTATTTCCTAGATTAAATTATGTATTTATTTCCTAGGTTTAAATTATTTATTTCCTTAGATTAAATTATTAAGCAGGTCATCTCTTTCATTTTCATACTTTTTATATTAATCACTTTACCTTTGCGCTCTTATCTATAGGTATTATCCCAAGGATGAGTATTTCAATAGACTCGAAATGTCGATTCATAAATGGCTATTGTGGGATTAGTTCCTAACAATAAAACTCAAGTTATAATTCACCGAATAACCAAGTAAATCAAATAAAAATGGGATGGGACAAATTTTATTATTGAATAGGATGTCTTAGGTCTTCATTCCAAGCGGAATCTCTAAAAAATAACCATGTTAACATGTGCTAAAAAATAGCAGAAAATTACTAGTTTAAAATCTAGCAATTTGAGAACTAGTGAGATAGGTAATCTATCAAATGCCTAACCTAATCAAGTGAAAATGCAGGGAGGTAATTTTTTTTATTAATTTGAATGTTTTATTGACCTAATATAGGTGGAATAAACTCAAATGAAGCTCATTAGCATGTTCTAAAAAATAACAAAAAATTACTACTACTTGCTACAAGGGACTTCTAGAAATTTTAGATTTGTGAATAAGAAAACTAATCCTAGTAGCTCAATGATTACTATGACCTTCCAAAATTATTCCAAGGATGAAATGATGCTTGTGACGCTGCAAAATAAATCAGTTCAACCATTTAAACCAATCCTACAGCAAGAAATCATCAATACTAAATTAAGAAATAGGAAAAACAAGAACAAGAGATGGATGTCAATAACAAGTGAAAATAAGAAAAGTAAATGATAGAAAAGGGCTCTATGGCTCCTAGGATGGCTAAGCCCAAGGATAATCAGAGTCATATGAAGGAGACCAAGGTTTACAAGCTAAAAATGGCACCAATATTCATTATTTGAATGAATTTAAGTACATCCTTGCTAGAAATGAAAGTGGGGCTGCCAAAATATAAGTTTTCTCCACAAGAAGACTAAAAAAAACCAACCTCTAGAGGAAAAATCGAATTGGTACTTTTACAAAATGATGAGGAAGCATTATCCTTAAAAGGATGAATCTTTCCCCTCCAAAATCACTGAAATAGTGGATATGGTTCCCAACACTAGGAATATGCATTAAATGACAGGGAACACATTCCTAGATATTCTCAATCATTGGAGCTTCATAATTTGAGCAATAATTTCATAATATCTTGTTGATTTATTATCCAATATTGATCTTCTTGTAGTAGGGATAAAGTCCCTAAATTATATCGTCCTCCAAATATTCATAATCTGCTCAATATTTTCACAATATTCTGTAAAAATAAATAATATTAGGTACAAATATGCAATTATCTCTAAACCTTCCTAATGAACATATTAAATCTAAAAAAACATTATTAAGTGTAGAAGGAGAGGTTTAATATAGCCTTCATGTGCCTAAGAAAGGTTAGATGGGCCTTAATTTGTGTCTAATTTAGAGGCCCATCATACCCCTCTATTGAAATTGTTGCTCATCTTCTAAGCAACATATCCATCTTCTTTCCCCGTTGTTCTTTTCTTATGTCTGAAATGACTTTCATGATATCCCATACTAATGTGGATGTAACTGCCCTTGTTGGATAATATTTGTGCTTATTTCAATTTCCCATAATTCCTTTGATTCTCCCTCTCCTCTCACGAGTTAAATAAACTTTCATCAATGTAGAACAAGGAGTTTCTCTTTTCTGCTACATGAGTGAAAGTGTTTATGGAAACAAAGGTAGAATAAATATTCTTTTTATGATGATGAGGAGAAGGTAGAATTCAACATGCAAACCAAGACACTTTATCCTTAATGACACAAATTCACTGATCGTTCTAACTAATTTTTAAATATGTGGCATCTACAGAGTATGATTTTGAGAAGTGAGAGAGTTTTAAGGGTTTTCATGCCAAGTATTGGTGGAGAAAATTTGTAATTACCCTTTTCCTCATGATTCTTTCCACCTTCATAGGGTTTGAGGGAAATTTTTCCACTACCAAGATTCTTGTAGCAACATGTGACTTTCCTGTAGCACTTTTTGGAGACCCTGTAGGTTCCTATGTAGTGGAGGTTGTTGTAACAAAAGAAGTTTTTGAAATTCTTGTTTCAAGGTTGAGGAAAGAAAAAATCCAAGATACACCCTTTCCCTATTCAACACACCATATTCTTAAGTAAATGCTTAACCAATTGAATTGTTTCCTCAAACTATAAATTTGCAGAGTACTTTTTCTTAATGATTAAGGTGCTTTTGGAATCCTTATGCCAAACGTTGGAGAGAAGGAATTTTTACTTACTTTTCCTTTAAATATTTCCTTGCTTGCCAAGGCTTTAGTGGTTGTTCTGGGTGAAATTTTCCTTCCTGTAGCCCTATGCTAGCTTCTTGTAGTAGTTTCTCCACCTTCTTGTAGCTTTTTCAGGCTTCATGTAGCTTCCTGTAGCTTTTCAGAGCCCTCCTGTAGTGCTACAGGATCTTCCTGTAGCAATCCAAAGAGGGGCTAAAATTCGATTTTTGAGCTACCAGGATGATGGAGAGTGGTGAGTACATGAGCTACACAAAACTTGAATCATGTAGAAACTAATATTTGTATGACAAGAGGTGGTGGGTCCACCTTTTATTTATTTTATTTTTATTTTTTGGTGATTTTTTTCCATTATTTTTTCTTTATTCATTTTTTCTCTATTTTTTCATGCAAAATAAAATCAACGTTCTTTGAGTTAACTGAGTTAACCCTCACCTACCCATTCACACTCCTTGTCTTCCATCACAAATAAACGATTACATCGCACTTTCTCAAGTTCTCTTCACTTTTATCTTATCCTGATCCACGAGGATCTGTAGACACAGTGGCATGGAAAAAGCTCAAAATTCAAAGTGGTGGAAAGGAAATGAACTTGACATCAGATCGAAGTGTTCGTCGCCCTAATTCCAACGGTGTGAATGAAACTCCAATCTGAGTATGGATGAAGGAGATAGAGGCGGTCAAAGTTGGGTTGACTTTCGATGACTAGGCAGGCTTAACAAAGACACAATTTTGCCTTTTTCGGCGGATGGAATTTGGCCAACTCGACCAGATTCTAGGAAAAATTGTGACTTGTTTAAAAAACCCCTTCGGTCCGAAACCAAAAATTAAAAAAAAAAACATTTGTGGTTATAAATAAAAATAAAAAATTAAAAAATTAAAAAAAAGCATGGGTGGCAGGCCACCAACCCCGCCACCCCACAAATGACCACATCATAAATATAGGAGGGGCGATCCATGACCCCCAACCCCTCCTCTGCTCCCGCAGAACTATGTATATAGACGTTGCGTGGGCGGGTCCTTGGGGCATGGACCCGACCTCCCGACCATTAAAAAAAGGCTCACAAGAGGGGCATGTGAGGTGGGCGGGCTGCCCAAGGTGGGCCCAGCCCAACCTCCCTTCCCATTAATAACTTTTCTGTTATGTAAAAATGAGGAGGCGGGGTTTGACTGTCCAACCTCCTCCGTAACAAATGAATCTAAAACCAACTCAACCCAATAGAATTCTTGAAAAATTCATCAACATTTTTATTTTAAACTCATTTCATCAGTGCACTAGGGGAGGAAGGCACTGCACATAGTTTGAGACAGAATTTTGCAGGAGGGGCAAAATTTCACTTTGTCAGAATTTGACAAATTTTATATGGTTTCAACACTTCTCGATGCCACAAACGCAATGGTGTTGTCCGTTTCTCCATCAGGTTTCTACATTTTTTAGCCATTTTCAGTATGAAGGTGGAACCATGATCGCTGTAGAAACAAGGAGCGAAACCATGATCCTTGATATTTTCTTGAGGAGGTAATTTTTCTCCATGTCAGAATATAGTGAAGTTTATAGTCATTTTTAATGTTTTTCCGTAGGGATCGCAATGGCAAACTCAGATTCACCTTTTGAGTTGCAGATTTCTAGCCCAACCATGTAGTAGAATCTTTTAGGAATCCAGGGGGAATCTAAAATATTCCTTGAGCCCTAGATTCTCAATTTCTCAGAATTCAGGAATTTCACTGTCGATTTTGCACTATTCGATGCCAAAAATTTGATGGTACATTCAGATGTCTCATTTTCTCATTCTATTCTTTAGCCACGTTTTTCTAAGTGGAATGCAGGCGTCAACATTCATGTGAGAGCAACCGTTTGCATGTGATTGATGTCGTGAGATCGATGGCACGAACAACTTCAGTAGTTTGACATTCGATTCTTCAAATGACCCTGGTTGTGAGGTATATGCAGTGTGTTCATGTACTTCTTTTGCTATGCATTGTGTTGCACAGATTCCTGTTTAATGTTTGATGTGGGATTTTGTTTATTACTTGCTTTTCATGATCGCTGCTTGATGTGATGTGGAATCGTCTATGTGATGTACTTGTTGTCATGATTTGTCATGTTATGTTTTGAGATCCCTTTGTATGCTGATTGGATACTCATGTTGTTGTCATGCATGTTTGCATTGAGATCCCTTTTATGCCATGTTGGCGGGATTCTCATCATGCATGAGTTTGTGTCATACTGATAGGAGTCTTTTGACTGAGAGTTCCTGTAGTGGAACATCTCTCGAAGCCACTCCTGCATGAGGGAGTTTTCCTTGTATGATAACGACATCACCTTTATGTACATCATCACTATCAGCAACACTTAATGCAGTGGCCTACACCATCTTGACACTGGGGCCCAGAGACGTAGTCCCTCCTGGATGAACTCTGTTATCAACAACTTATTTTTTTATGTTGTTGATGAATGTCTTGTTCCTCTTCTTTACATCAAGCAAATGTATTCATTTATGTTATGTTAAAAATACAATTTAACACATCACGAAAGTAAAAGGCCTTGGAAGGGTTCTTTGTCACACCCGGACCTGGATCAAGTGGTATCAGAGTGGTCTTTGCATGTATGTAAATTGCAGCGTGAACAATGGAATGTGCAACGACAAAGGATGAAAAAGTGATGTATGAGACCATGCTCAAAATTTCCAAACGAGTGGAAATAATGTATGAAACTCTACAGAAAGAGACAGAGGAAATGGAGCGATTTCATCTTCAGTTGCAAGCCACGGAAGAGGCCCTGAAAGAACTGAAGCACAAGAAGTAGAATCTTCAAACAGAGAATGTTGAATTGAGGATGCATCTATATGAAGAGAAAGAGGAAAAACAAAGTTTGCTACGACAGCTGCAAGCAAAGGACGATGCCATGGAAAAGTTGCAGCATGACGCATGTGAGGTAAAAAGTAGTTCTCCATCTTCATGTATGTCTCCTGATGATGATTTTGCTATTTTTGAAAATCATACCACAGGAATTGGCTCCAAACTGCTAAAGAGAATGGGGTATGAAGGAAAAGGCTTGGGCATTAATGGCCAAGGCATTGTCAACCCCATCAAAGTAGAGGAATTACTGTGTCGAATAGGACTTGGGTATGTTAGAAAGGAAGTTGGAGAATGCACCATGACAGTTAGCAAACAACCAACAACAGATGATGAGAAACCCCCATCAGTTCTTTCCAAATCGATAGAGGAGGTAAAAGATGTTGATTTACTTTCAGTTTTGTCTACACATAGTATGATTTCTATTGGAGATTTGGAGATCCCAATTACAGGGAAAAACATGAGGCTCCTTACTGTTGGAAGAATCACCGCACCTCTATGGAATCTGTAATTTCCACCCTGGGGATCCTAGTTACTGGCTTGTAATGTTTACCAACACCTGCGGGTTTTGGTGTAACGGAAAACCTCCACATGGTATCAGAGCTTGGACCCAGGTTCGATTCCCCCAAGTTGCGTTTAAGGGGGGTGTTGGAAGAATCACCGCACCTCTATAGAATCTGTAATTTCCACCCTGGGGATCCTAGTTACTGGCTTGTAATGTTTACCAACACCTGCGGGTTTTGGTGTAACGGCAAACCTCCACACTTACCAGTATGAGGCACGAGAAGCAATAAGAACTTGGTGTTAATAACCAAGGCATAACCATTGGAGGTTGCGTAGAGAGCTCAATTTGCAGGTGTGAGATACACCGAGGGGGAATGCTCGAAGGTGTCAAATTCTTCTGAGACATCGTCGAAATAGTTGAGGAAAGCGAATGATGGGAAAACATCCCCATCATCCCATGGCAGTTCTCATTGTAGGGAAAGAGCTGAGGCCAACTCTCATCGCCATACTTACACCAGAGATAGCAAGGAAAGGTATAAATGCTTTCGACATGTGAATGTTCATTTCGATTATGATGATGTTGTTAATGATGAACGAAGAACATGGCATCGAAATGTTGAGATTTTCTGTTTGGAGTAAGATAGGCAAAATCTCAGTTGATGACAACAATAGGAATCTGTTCCTATATTAGCTCTAGGTTGTTGGGAGATGATTAACGCCTCCTATATTTGATATGAGTGAGTTAATGAGGTGGTTAGATTCTCTTTGCTATATAACAGGCAACCATTCGGATTGTTTGCTATGAGGTTGAGAGTTTTGTGAGGATTTCATTATGTAATCTCTTGTTTGATTAATAAGATTGCCGATGCCTATGTTGTGTGGACGTAGACCAGATTGGTTGGGTGAACCACGCTAAATTCTTGTTTCTTTATGTGCATGATTGATCAGATGTGTATTTTGTTTAATTTAGCTGAGCATCTGATCTCCAACAATTGGTATCAGAGCAGGTTGGAGGCAAGATTGGATTTGTTGCCTAGAGGTGCTGCCTGGAGGCACTGCGTGGTGTCTCTGCGTGCGTAGATAGCCATCTCGATGGTGGAGCACAAAGGTGCTGGAGGGAGCTGTGTATAGCGTGTGTGGAGTTCATTGTTGTGTTATGCGTGGAGTTCATTGCTGTGCATGCGTGGAGGCACCCATTCATCAGTTCATTGCTGTTGCTGTGTGGAGAACTGGAGGATTGCATGCTGGAGGCGTTTGGGTGCTGTTGCTGCGTAGGAATTGAGCGCATAATTGAGTTATGTGCGTGGATTGCTGGTGGAATAAGTGTTGCTGGTGCGTGTTCCGCGAGGACACACAGAACATGAGGCGGTGAACCTGCAATTGTGCGCTGAGTAAAGGTATGCACATTCAAATGTGTATTAATGCACATTCAAATGCATGTTCTCCATTGACGATTTAGTTGAACAGAGCAGCTATAGCCAGCATAGTACAAATAAAACTCTAATAAACATTATACATTTGGTCGTTTTGGTATATACTCACTCTTTGTGCGTACCTAAATGATTGGTTGCAAAATCAAGCTCTAGTCTGCTGGTGGAGTGCGCAGTCAATGTTTTTTTTTAATAACGCAGCGTCAGTTGTATTGTGGGACTGTTTGCTGGTAGAAGAGCGCCAACGCGCCGACAACATTTGTAAACCTGCAGTGGTTTGTTATTTGGTTTTTTGTTTGTTTTGAATGCTTTTTCCTTGGAGTAGTAACGCTCATAACAGGCCAGGAAATTAAAGACTTAACAGATGAAATATACAGCTGGTGCGTATGGGTGATATACCTGGTGTGTGCATATTTATGTGCTGGGATATTGAGTTTTTTTTTTAAAAGGACGTATATCACATTTTTTTTGAGAAGTGCATATGGCAGAATTTTTTTTTTTAATATAAGTGCAAAGGGCAGTTTTTTGTTTTAAAGGCAAAGGCAGAAAGGCATAGGCAGTTTTTTTTTATTGCTGGTTAGTTTTGGAGATTACTGTGTTTTTTGCTGATACAAAATGGCGAAAACTCAAAGTGCCCGTTTTGAAATTGAGAAGTTTAATGGCAAGAATAATTTTGAGATCTGGAAGGTGAAGATGCACGATCTGCTGGTTCAACAAGGTGTGGCGAAAGCACTGTTGGGCAAAAACAAAAGGCCTCCTTCCATGACGGAGGATGAATGGGATGAGATGGACGATAGAGCTCTGAGCGCAATTCGGTTATGTCTGGCGGATGATGTTCTGTTCAACATTGTGTCAGAGAAAACCGCCGCAGGCCTGTGGTCGAAGCTTGAGAAGCTCTATATGACGAAATCTTTGACAAATCGGATTCTCCTGAAACGGCAGCTTTATGGTTTGCGGATGAAAGAAGGTACCTCAATTACTGATCACCTGAATGTTTTTAATACCTTACTGGTGCAATTAGACAGTTTAGATGTGAAATTTGATTCAGAGGATAAGGCAATAACTCTATTGTGTTCATTGCCAAATCCTGGGATCACTTTGTTACTTCCATAAGCTTTAGTACAACAGACATCCTTGAGTTTGACGATGTTGTTGGAGCCTTGTTGGCTGAGGAGACGAGGAAGAGGTCGAATGCAGACACCTCTACATCAGAGATAATGATGGCCAGAGGTCGCTCAAGAGAGAGACATGCCGGGGGCAAGCATAGCGACTCTCGTTCAAAGTCCAAAGGAAAGAAGACAAAGGTGAAGTGCTGGCATTGTGGCAAGGCTGGACATCTGAAAAAGGATTGCTGGAAGCGAAAGCAGGCTGCTAAAGAAGGCTCTTCGACAGAAAAGAAGGAAGCCAACACCACAGATACGGGTTCAGTATCTGGTTCAGGTATGAGTGATGAGGTATTGTCTGTTAATGTTTCAAAACATGATCAACATTGGTTGTTAGATTCCAGGGCATCTAATCACATGTGTATTCATAAAGATTGGTTTAAGACATATAAATAAGTTGATGATGGAGTCGTGTACATGGGTAATGATGTCACTTGCAGTATTATTGGAATAGGAAGTGTACAACTACAAATGTTTGATGGCACAACCAAAATGTTAACTGATGTGAGACATGTACCAGATCTAAGAAAAAATCTAATTTCATTAGGAGCACTGGATACGAATGGATATAAAACTGTAATTCAAGGTGGAGTTATGAAAATCTATAAAGGTATCTTATTAGTGATGAAGGCTAAGAAGGTAGGAAATCTTTTTCAATTAGAAGGTAGAACTGGGTCAGATCATGTGTCGGTGTCTGAACAGGACAATAGTTCCATTCGCCTCTGGCATCAAAGGTTGGGCCATATGAGCGAACGAGGGTTGAAAATTTTGGCTGACCGCAAGTTACTTCCTAATCTAAGATCAGGAAAGTTAGATTTATGTAAACATTGCTTGTTTGGAAAACAAAGTAAACAAAAGTTTGAAACAGGCAAACATACTAGTAAAGGGATACTTGATTATATTCATTCAGATGTTTGGGGTCCAGCCCCTACAACGTCGTATGGTGGCTCGTTGTATTTTTTGTCATTTATTGATGACTTTTCTTGGAAAGTATGGGTCTACATGTTGAAAAAGAAGTCTGATGTTTTTACAGTTTTCAAGCAGTTTAGAGCATTGGTAGAAAACAACACTGGTAGAACTATAAAATTTTTAAGAACTGACAATGGTGGTGAGTTTACTTCCAAGGAGTTTGACAGCTATTGCAAGGATGCAGGGATCGAGAGACATAAGACCACGGTTTATACTCCTCAGCAAAATGGAGTTGTTGAACGCATGAACAGGACTCTTATAGAGAGAGCAAGGTGTATGCTGAGTAACGCCGGGTTGCAAAAGGAGTTGTGGACGGAAGCAGTGGTAACAGCTTGTTATGTGATAAACCGATCTCCTTCAACGGCGATAGGCTGCAAGGTTCCGCAAGAGGTATGGAAAGGACACCCTTGTGATTATTCTAAACTCAGAGCGTTTGGTTGTGAAGCATATGCTCTAGTGCCTAAACATTAGCGAACTAAATTAGATCCAAAGTATAAAAGGTATATCTTTGTTGGGTATGGTGATGGAACAAAGGGATATAGATTGTGGGATCCTACTACCCGCAAAATCATCATGAACAGAGATGTAAAGTTTAATGAATCCTCTCTTGTACAGTTAGATGTAGATAATAAATTGAAATAGGATGATGTATCTGATTTTCAGCACATTCAGTTTGACAACACTTCTTCTGATAGTCATGACGATCATAGTTCAGATTCTAGTCATGAACAGGTTTCAGAATCAGATTATGAACAGGGTTTAGATGGAGGTCATGAACAGGTTTCAGATGGCGATCATGAAGAAGTTCCTACAGATGATAGACAGCCAATTGTGGAAGCACCAGAAACTTTCTTGAGGAGGTCTACAAGGATCAAACGCCCTCCGAGAAGGTATGATGATCATGTTACTTCAGTTGTTTTGACCGCTAATAATGATGAACCTTTGTGTTATTAGGAAGCTGTAGAAGGTTCAAATAGTGACAAGTGGAAAGCAGCCATGAAGGGCGAAATGATGGCCTTAAGTAAGAACGACACATGGGATCTGGTTGAGCTTCTGAAAGGCAGGAAAACTGTGGGGTGTAAATGGGTTTTCAAGGTAAAACGGGGTGTGAATGACACGGAAGACAGGTACAAAGCAAGGCTGGTTGCAAAAGGTTTTTCTCAGAAAGCTGGCATAGACTTTCATGAGATATTTTCACCAGTGGTTAAAATTGTTTCAATTAGAATTGTGTTAGCATTAGTGGCTTTGCTTGATTTAGAGTTGTAGCAGTTAGATGTTAAGACTGCATTTCTACATGGTGACTTAGATGAGGAAATATATATGGAACAACCGGAAGGGTTTGTTCACCATCGCAATGAGAAATTTGTCTGCAGGCTCAAGAAGTCATTATATGGCCTGAAGCAGTCGCCTCGGCAGTGGTATAAGAAGTTTGATTCTTTCATGTTGAGTCAGAAATATGTAAGAAGTGAATATGATCATTGTGTTTACTTTAAGCAGTTAAATAATGGCATGTTCATTATCTTAGTGTTGTATGTTGATGATATGCTTTTAGCAAGCAAAAGGATTGAAGAAATCAATAGGTTGAAGACTCAGATGGCAAGGACGTTTGATATGAAAGATCTAGGAGCGGCAAGACAAATTTGGGCATGGAGATTTTCAGAGACAGGGGCAATGGTAAGCTGTGGCTATCACAACAGAAGTATGTAGAGAAAATAATTTTGAGGTTTGGTATGAACAATGTGAAGCGTGTGTCAATCCCTTTTAGCTTCCCATTTCAAGCTTTCTTCGAGTTTATGTCCTAATACAGATGAAGAAAAGGATTATATGTCTCGAATTCCGTATGCCAATGTAGTAGGATGTTTGATGTATGCGATGGTGTGTACGCGACCAGATATTTCACATGCATTTGGGGTTGTCAGCAGGTACATGGCGAATCCGGGTAAGGAACACTGGTCAGCAGTGAAATGGGTGCTTCGGTATCTGAGAGGCACAAGTGGTTATTGTATCACTTACAATAAGAGTAGTGAATTTGTTTGCAGATATGTTGATTCTGATTTTGCAGGTGATTTGGATAAGAGGAGGTCAACTTCAAGGTATGTCTTTACTCTTGCAGGTGGAGCTATAAGTTGGATGTCAAAGCTACAGAACATTGTCGCTTATCCACTACTGAAGCCGAATACATTGCTGCTTCGCATGCTTGCAAAGAGGCGGTTTAGTTGAAAGGTTTGCTTGGTGAGTTTGGTAGGTTACAGGACAACATCAGGTTACTTTGTGATAGTCAAAGTGCAATACATTTGGCTAAGAATCCGGCCTATCATAGTAAATCAAAGCATATTCCAATTGAGTACCATTTTGTAAGACAAGTTATCACTGAAAGGGGAGTCTCTCTGGAAAAGGTGCATACAAAGGAGAATTGAGCAGACATGTTCACGAAACCAGTTTTGTTAGAGAAGCTACACTGGTGTTTGGCTTCTCTTGGCTTGCAGAAAAGATGAAATAATAATAACAGGGCATCAGGCTAATTGTTGTCAAGGTGGAGATTGTTGAGATTTTCTGTTTGGAGTAAGATAGGCAAAATCTCAGTTGATGACAACAATAGGAATCTGTTCCTATATTAGCTCCAGGTTGTTGGGAGATGATTAATGCCTCATATATTTGATATGAGTGAGTTAATGAGGTGGTTAGATTCTCTTTGCTATATAACAGGCAACCATTCGGATTGTTTGCTATGAGGTTGAGAGTTTTGTGAGGATTTCATTATGTAATCTCTTGTTTGATTAATAAGATTTCCGATGCCTATGTTGTGTGGACGTAGCCCAGATTGGCTGGGTGAACCACGTTAAATTCTTGTGTCTTTATGTGCATGATTGATCTGCTGTGTATTTTGTTTAATTTAGCTGAGCATCTGATCTCCAACACGAAAGACATGTAACTTTTGTGGATTACATAACCATACATTTTTGAAGTGTTGGAAAAGAATGGCAGCACACACAAGGATGAGGTGTGAAAGACCCTCTCAACAATAGGTTAAACAGATCTGGAGAAAGAAGATGTATTACAGTCATTGCAATAGAAGTGGTCATCAAAGGGCCACTTGTTGGAGGCTCCATCTAGAGCAGCGCCTTAAAGACAAAGTGTCGGTGCATGAACGTGGTGAAGCAGTTGATCGACCATCGAATGTGCCACGAGGAGGCAACCCCTTCACCTTGATAAGTGAAAAATGGTTTCTAGATATGTTATTGTTTCATGGTCGTATTTTTGTAAATCATTTGTTGCATTTTAAAATGTAAAAGTGATGATGTGTTTTCCATCACTTGTTCAGCAATAATGATGTTTGGTCTTTGTTTTGTGTTGCATGATAAACTGTGAAAGCGATGTCGTGTTTCCATCACTTGTAAAAACAATAGTGTTTGGCCTTATGTTTGTAAATCATGTGTTGCATTGATGATGTGTTTTCCATCACTTGTTGAAGCAACAATGATGTGTTAGCCTTTTTTTCATAGCTAGAGTGTTGCATCCATATTGATGTAAACTCGACCACCGAGTATGTGTTATAAACTCATGGCAAGTGTGGGATGCTTGGGTCATTAGTTGGTCATGAAAGTCAAGCATGTAATTTGCAAAACAATGTACTGCAGGATGTGAGGTTACAGGTGTCGGCTTATCGCTTAAGGCTCTAAAGAACAAAGGTGAAGTATATGGAAGTGAGACCTTTCAGGATTCTTGTGGCGCAGAAAAGGTACAAAGAAGTTGCATATTATTTTTCATGTTTTTGGAGGACCAAAAGCTCCTCAATGGGGAGGATTGATCGAGGAGGATCTCTAGACACAGTGGCATGGAAAAATATCAACATTAAAAGTGGTAGAAAGGCGATGAACTTGACATCAGATCAAAGTTCTCATCGCTCTAATTCCAATGATGTGAATGACACTCCAATCCGAGTCCAGATGAAGGAGATAGAGGCGATCAAATGTGGGTTGACTTTTGGATGACTAGGCAGGCTTGACAAAGACAAAATTTGGTCTTTTCCAATGGACAAAATCTAGCCAAATCTGGCCAGATTCTGGGCAAAATTGTGGCCTATTTAAAAGGATCCCTTCGGTCCAAAACCGAAAATTCCAAAAAAAATACATTTGTGGTTATAAACAAAAAATAAATAAAAAGAAAGAGGGGTGGCGAGCCACCAAACCTACCACCCCAAAAACAACCACATCATAAACATAGGAGAGGCGGGCCATGAACCCCGTCCCCTCCTTCACTCCCATGGAACCATGTATATAGACGTTGGGTGGGTCGACCCTTAGGGCATGGACCCAACGCTCCTTAAAACAAACACAAGGCATTGTCAACAAAGGTGGGCTAGCCCTTGGGGCACAGACCCAAACTTCCGACCATTAATGAACAACGTGCAAGAGGGGTAGGTGAGGTGGGTGGGCCACCCAAGGTGGGCCCGGCCCAACCTCGCTTCCCATTGATAACTTTTTTGTTATGTAAAAAGGAGGAGGTGGGGTTTGACTGCCCGACCTCCTCTGTAACAAACGAATCTAAAACCAACTCAGCCCAATAGAATTCTTGAAAAATCTATCAACGTTTTTATTTTAAACTCAGTTCATCAGTGCACTAGGGGAGGAAGGCAATCCACGTAGTTCGAGACATAATTTTGCAGGAGGGTAAAATTTCACTTTGTTAGAATTTGACAAATTTGATATGGCTTCAACACTTCTCGACACCATGAACACAATGGCATTGTCTGTTTCTCCATCAGAGTTCTACATTTTTGGCCATTTTTCAGTATGAAGGTGGAACCATGACTGCTATAGAAATAGGGAGCGGAACCATGATCCTTGAAATCTTCCCGAGGAGGTAACTTTTCTCCATCTCGGAATATAGTCAAGTTTATAGTTGTTTTTCATGGTTTTCCACATGGATTGCAATGATGAAGTCAAATTTGCTTTTTGAATTACAGATTTCCAGTCCACGCATGGAGCAGAATCTTTGAGGAATCTAGGGGGAATCTAAAATATTCCTTGAGCCCCAAACTCTCAATTTCATAGAATCCAGAAATTTGACAGTTGATTTTGCACTATTTGACGCCACAAATTGGCTGGTGCATTCAGATTTCTCATTTTCTCATTCTATTCTTCTGCCACTTTTTCTAAGTGGAATGCAGGTGTCAGCATTCATGTGCGAGCAGCCATTTGCATGCGATTGATGCCGCGAGATCGATGGCACGAACAACTTCAGTAGTTTGACATATGCTTCTTCAGATGGCCTTCGTTGTGAGGTATATGTAGTGTGTTAATGTACTTCTTTTACTATGAATTGTGCTGTACATATCCCTGTTTGATGTTTGATGTGGGATCTTTTTTATTACTTTCTTTTCATGATTCCTACTTGATGTGATGCAGAATCGTCTATGTGATGTACTTCTTGTCATGATTTGTCATGTTATTTTTTGAGATCCCTTTGTTGTATGTTGATGGGATACTCATGTTGTCATCATGGATGTTTGCATTGAGATCCCTTTTATGCCATGTTGGCGGGATGCTCATCATGCATGAGTTTGTGTCATACTGATAGGAGTCTTTTGATTGAGAGTTCCTGCAGTGGAACATCTCTTGGAGCCACTCCAGCATGAGGGAATTTTCCTTGTATGATAATGACATCACCTCTATGTACATCATCACTATTGAAAACACTCAATGCAGCAGCATACACCATCTTGACACCGAGGCCCAGAAACGTAGTCCCTCCTAGATGAACTCTGTTATCAATGGATAATGTTTTTATGTTGCTAATGAATGTCTTGTTCCTCTTATTTATAACATGAAGATTTATTCATTTATGTTCTTTTAAAAATGCAATTTAACATATCATGAAAGTAGAAGGCCTTGGAAGGGTCTTTGTCACACCCGGACCTAGATCATGTCCTCTCCCCCATGTGAGGGTGTGATTGTGGAAAAGTGAAGTTAATTGCTAGATAAGGCCATGGTTGCTCTGATACTAATCTTGGCTATGAAATCTTTTCCTTCATACACTTATAATGATTTTCAAGCTAAAATAAGTTCGGTGGAAAGGTTTAAAGGATTTCATACCTGAGCCTTACCCTTGATGTGTTTTTGCAGGTGATATGGAGGCTGATGTTATGAATGTTGAAGTTGCCTTTGGTGGTCATTAAGCTGCTACTAATGATCTTGAAGGTGCATGTGATAATCTGTTGGAGGTCCTCTAGGTTTTCTTGCTTCTATAGTTGCTCTGCTCCCGATATGCTCTTGATTTGAGTATTGTAGATGATCATATATTATTTCTAAATAGAGGTAAGGTTGGTGTGCATATCTTATGAACTAGATTGCACCTTAACTGCTGATGTTCCTGTGTGTTTGCAAGTGTTTCTCTCATGAATCGGTTGCATCTGCCGATGGAGTGATTTTCTGAGGGTGATGAGTCCAATCTTGGTTGTATACATTTCTCCCTCATGCTTCTTGTTGGTGGGGAGAAAAAATATGATATATTTCTTTTGACTGCACATGTTGCTACCGAAGGAGTTTCTTCCTATAACAACCTTTTGATCCTTTCTTCTAGTCTTCAGTTGGCATGTTGGTGTTGAGGGGAGTGATGAAAATTCATGTAGACATGGTTGGAGTCATGAGGATGTAATGTGGAAAATGGAAAAATGGAGAACAATGCTCTGTGTGTGTATTTTTAGGTAGGATGAAGTCAACATTTTGAGCAAGTTTAGGTGAAATGGAGTGGATGAGTGATGAAAGTGGTGTTGGGGGACCTTTCTCAACCTTTCCTAAACAATACATGACCTCTTTACCCATTTATCCAATCCAATCTACCTCCTGTAGCTTCTTATCGGTTAGCCTGTAGAAATTCAGACCTTCCTGTAGCATTTCAAGACAACCTCCAGTAGCAATTTTGTTTTTTGCATATCTCCCAAAGGGTAGACTGGATTGCCTTGAAATTTCTGAGCATGTTTCCATAATACTTATGCACCTATCCTCAAGGGATAGATTATCTGGTCGATTTTGTGTTCCTAATTACCTTTCCTATCGGGAGGTCATGGGGTCAAATCTCCTCGACGCCCTTGGGGTTAGGCCTTGCTAGTTTGGCTAATGGGTGGATCCCTTCGGGTTGATCTACCTAGAGTTTCTTGTGGATGTAGAGACCAATCAATGTCCTTGAAACACCCTAAAAAAATCATCCTTATGCACCTCCCCATAAAAAATTGTGGCCAATGGATGCACGAATCTCAAGAAAAATAAAAATTTGTTGTAGGTGATGGAGGTTGATTTCTCGAAAAGTGTGCACCAGAATTTGCTGAAATTTATTGAGCATGATACCATCATCCATATGCATCTCCCCATGAAACATATGAGAAAATGGATCTATAATTTCCAAGATATGACAAATACAATTTTCTCCTCTATATATTTTGGCTTCCTGTAGCAAAACAGAGCCCTATTGTAGAATTTCAGGATAGCGAGGGAAATGAATGGGAAAAGTTTGGGAATGATGGGTGGATAGTGGAAATAGATGAGGGTGATGGATTTGCATGGAATTTTTCCTTTTGGAGCATCCGAGCAAAGGAGGAGAAAGTCCAAGTTTGACTTTCTTTGACTAGGATTTTGATTAATTTTTTCCCTTTTGGTGCTAAAGTGTTCTTGTTGCTTGTAAAGGTTGGAGAGCACTTGAATTAATTAGAGAGAGATACGTGGAGCAAAGATTTTCTTTTCTTTTCCTTTTTTTCTTATTTTATTTTTTTCCTTTTAGGCCTATTAGTTTCCTCAATGAGGTTTTGAACTAGTAGGTCTACCTAGGCACCCCAAAGGAGGTTTTCACCTAAGATCTTTTATTTTTCTCATTTTTATATTTTTTCCATTCTATTGACCACCTCATGGAGGTTTTCAATAAATGATCCAATCTCAGGCGCCTCAAATGAGTTTTCACCTGTTATTTTATTTTTTCCTCATTTTTATTTTTCTATCCTACTCTACTTGAAAAAAACAAATCCCTTTCAAGTATAGGAATGCTTCCAAGGGAGCCATGTCCACATCAAGATGAGAGATAAATCGATGTGTAGGCTTGAAATATATTATTTGACATGTACCTGAAATTCAAAGACAAAATCATTTGACTTTGATGATATCAAGTATTATTGAAGGAGAGAGTGATGCTCCATCTTGTTGATTTTCTAGAACTAAAACTCAATATAAATTTCATGCCCTTGGTTCGCTTGTTGATATGGATCTTTCTTCATGTCTTATTCTACCATAAAATTCAAATATTCTTATTTTTATGATTATTCTCTTGAACACATGGAGGATCTGATGGTGAACATGATGGAACTCTCTCAATCTCTGATTTTGATGTCTACTCTTCATCAAGTGTAGCCCATGATTCTTTGGTCTTCTCATTTAAATATTCTTTTTCTGAATGTTGTCCTTCAATGACATCAAAAGAATATCCTTTCTACAATTCTCTTCCTGAGCTAAGATGAATACCATTGAGATCAAGAGGAGATCTTAGAAGTGTTGTACCTCAACATTGTAAGTGGGATGAGCTACTTCCTTGTGTGGGTTTGGAAATGGTGGTATAGGTATTTGAGTGGGAGTGGATATTTGAGATGGATGTGGTTGAGGTTGTGGTTGTGGTGGGGTGGATATTAGGGATAACATGGCGTTTAGTATGAAGGATATTGAGGAAAATATTGAGGATATTGTGGATTTCTTCCATAAGGTCCTTGCCAACATTTTTTGAAGATTGGTTTTGGGGTTGAGATAGCCAAGGTTTCAAAGGAAAGGGTGTGTTCCAATTACTTTGATATGGATGTGCATAAGCTTGAAATTCTGAATTAGACTCTTGCATCATACCAGGTTGACTAGGCTGCCATGGTCCTCTTGGAGGTACATAACATATCTGCTTTGGTGATTGACTTGCTCCATTGTCCTCTTGGTAAACTTCCTTCAACCTTGGTAATGATGGAAAATATTTAACATCATATGATTTTGCATGGACAAAACAAATATCAACATCTTCTTTTTCCTCATCTTTCATTCTTAACATTTCTACTTTTTTGGTTAGATTGCTAATAATTTATGTTTTAAATTCATCAAACAAATTTCCAAGTTTAGCCCGACTTACCAATCTTGATGTTGATTTACTTACTCCTGCCCTTCATCTTGATATGTGTTTTCATGTTTCACAAATTTCATCAAATGATAATTGATATACATCACCTCTACTCATGATATAAATGAGATCAATCCACTCATCCCTAATTGTTTTAAGTAAGAGAGTTTCTAGTGTGTCAGATCCGAAATGATGTAATTTTTTTCTCTTAACATTATACATGAACCTCTCTGTTAGAACCTAAAGGCTATCATCTTATTTTTATTCATTCTAAATATTTTTTCTTTAAGATCGTGATCTTTATATTTTTCTAGAAATATTTTGCATATCATTCCATGATCTTATTGAATTAGTCCCTAAACTCATGAACCATTTAGGAGCTCTATCCTTCAATGTTTCTGAAAACAATCTCAACTTTTGAGTGTTTAGTAAGTAACCTTAAGATATACAAAGGATTTCAAATTCAAAAAGAAAGGTTTCCAAATCCTTTGACCTCATACCATGGAAGTTGTGAAGGAATGATGGAGGGATGTTCTTCATATGAACACTGACATCAGTATCTTGAATGAGAAATCCAAGAGGATCTTCTACATTGTTATGATCTCCATCCATTTATTCTATCTTCCCTGCCACCTCTTCTTCTTCTACCTACAAAAGTGGATGGTGGTGTGTCTCTTACTAGATAATGTGATCAAATGGGAGGGTTGGTGTTGGAGAAGTATTCTTCTTTGTTTAAAATAAAATAAAATTGAATTAGAATGTTAATTCAATGCAATATTCCTAATGGAAAGTTTGTGTGTTTTTGCATAATGTAAAAGAAATGAATCAAATAGGGAAGAAAAAAATGCATACTTTGTCACCTCCCTAGAAATGGCGCTAAAAAGTGATGAGCCTCAGTATTACAACAAGAATGTTGCAACTCTCAAGGCTACCAACTTTAATTATCAACCTGGGGTTCATACAATCTTAAGAGGTATCGACACTATATGTGCAACACACGATGTGTCCTTCTTTCGCTGCCATGATGTAATGGAGTGAATGTAATGAAATCAAATGTTAAAATAATTCCATAAATGGAAATGCTACATTGGAAAGAAATTAATCCTAGGCAAGAACAACAATTTGTAATTGAAATCCTAAGAGCATGAATTCAAATAAGTAGGCCTAATCTAATTTTTAAAAAGGCATGTCCTAATTGGTGTTTTATTCTTCCTCAATCATGGATTTAAAGCCTATGAGCTCTGATTCAACCCTAAGAGATAAAAACCAAGTTTTTTGAGCAAATCTGGTCAAGTTTACACATGCTACAGGAGTGCTACATGAAGTTACAAGTTTGTTATAAGAAGTTATAATTCATCGAATGACAAAGTAAATCAAATAAAAATGAGATGGGACAAATTTTATTATTGAATAGGATGTCTTAGGTCTCCATTCCAAGTGGAATCACTCAAAAATAACCCTTTTAACATGTTCTAAAAAATAACAGAAAATTACTAGTCTAAAATCTAGAAATTCGAGAGCTAGTGAGATAGTTAATCTATAAAATGCCTAACCTAATAAATCGAAAATGAAATAGGTAATTTTTTTTTATTAAATTGAATTTTTTCATGACCTAATAAAAGTGGAATAAACTCAAATGAATCTCATTAGCATGTTCTAAAAAATAACAGAAAATTACTACTATTTGCTACAAGGGACTTCGAGAAATTTTAGATTTGTGAATAAGAAAACTAATCCAAGTAGCTCAATGATTAATATGACCTTCCAAATCTATTCCAAGGATGAAATCATGCTTTTGATCTTTCAAAATAACTCACTTCAACCATTTAACCCAATCCTACAGCAAGAAATCATCAATACTAAATGTAGAAATAGGAAAAACAAGAACAAGAGATGCATGTGAATAAGAAGTGAAAAGAAGAAAAGTAAATTATAAAAAAGGATTTGAGGCTCTTGGGATGGCCAAGCCCAAGGATAATCAGATTCCTATGAAGGATACCAATATTTAGAAGCTAAAAATGGCACCAATCTTCATTATTTGAATCAATCTAAGTACATCCATGCTAGAAATGAAAGTGACGTTGCAAAAATACAAGTTTTCTCCATAAGAAGACTAAGAAAAACCAACCCCTAGAGGAAAATTCAAATTGGTACTTATAAAAAATGATGAGGAAACATTTTCCTTGAAAGGAGGAAGCTTTCCCCTCCAAAATCCATCAAATAGTGGATCTAGTTCCCAACACTAGGAATTTGCATTAAATGACAAGGAACACATTCTTAGATTTTCTCAATCACTGGAGCTCCAGAATTTGTGAAATAATTTCATAATATCTTGTTGATTTATTATTCAATATCCATCCTCTTGCAGTTGGGAGAAAGTCACTAAATTATCTCTTCCTCCAAATCTTCATAATATGCCCAATATTCTCACAATATTCTATAAAAATAAAAAATATTAAGTACAAATATGAAATTATACATAAACCTTCCTAATGAACATATTAAAGCTAAAAAAACATCATTACGTGTAGAAGAAGAGTTTTAATATAGCCTCCATGTGCCTAAGAAAGCTTACATGGGCATGAATTTGTGTCTAATTTGTAGGCCCATTATTTTCTAGTGGAGAGGGAATAGCCCAAGAGATTGTAGGTGCAGAGAAGCAGGTGCGCTACTTAGGTACAAGGATGATGGGGGATGTGAGACTATTGGTTGGAGGCTGATAAGGTTTGGTATGAGGGCCTAGAGGTTAACTGGAGACGCTCAAGGGTACCAACAACTCCTATAGCAATATTTATCTAAACATCCCTAGCCATATGAGTTAGACACCTTGGAGGTAGTGGCACAACTTGAGGGGTTGTAGGTGTAGAGAAGGGGGTGCACTACTAAGGTGTAGTTCTAATGGGGGATTTGAATTAGGGTTTGGTAATTTGGCCCAATTTATTTATGGTACTGGATATGTACATGGTTGTGGGTGAGATTTTTTCACTTTGAGTTTAAACCCATGGGGGATTCACTTAGTGAACTTTTGTCATAACACATTTATCCATGGGATATTAAAGAATATCCCTAATTTTAATAGACATTGAAAAATAACCCTAAAATTGCTTTTGTTGACCACCCCTTCCAATACATACAATTTTTAAAATTTCTATTTTTACCAAATATCCTAAGTATCCATTTTCTCCGTGGCATTTTAATATCAATTTTTATATCTATGCCTAGATGAATAATTACTAATATAATCATATATCTCTAATATTGTTCATCTATACATTAATGATGTATATGTATTTTATCATTATAACCTATTATTTAGAGGGAATACGCTATTAATATATTTTCAATATTATTCTAAAATGTAATACCCCTCCTTACCTTATAATATAAATAAAACATAAATATATTTTATTAAATTACATTTGATGATAACTAATATAATTAATCATGTGTTTATAATTTGAAATACTTATATAGTAATGATTTAAAAAATAAAAAATAAATTCAAAGATTCAGTTTAAATAGGTTATGAGTTATACAAAACTATAAACCCACAACTAGACTTCGAATTACATTTAAAACAATAATTAAACATGTCTTTAATTACAAGGTTTAATCAATGATTTGTTGCTTTATACCTCTTTTCACAAATCAATTTTTTCAAGCTTATTAGAAATATATTAAACATGATTTATAATCTCAAAAAATATAATTAACTAAACACATTAAGATGTTGTTGATTATTAATTCAAGATAGTACATGGTGGAACCTAAAGCAATAAATAAGTATAAACCATGGGAAAAACTATGGTCATTTCACCACACACTTAAAGTGGTTTGACCTCCCTTCCAATGTGGGAAAAGTGAATCTAATTGGCATGAACATAAAATATGGTTTTACATTTTCACCTCCATTCATTGTGTTAAACGTCGAGCAAGTTATTGTGTCGAAATAGATTATAGTGGTACATCATTTCAAACTTGATGAAAAATATATTAAACATGATTTATAGTCTTAAACAAGCTAAATTATTTGAACACATTAACATGCTATCAATTATTAATTCAAGATAATGCATGTTGGACCCTAAAGAAGTACATAAGTACAAGTCATGGGAAAACTAGGGTGATTTTTCCCCACACTTAAAGTGGTTTTACTTTCCTTCCAAAGTAGGTGAAATGAATCTAATTGGCCCGTGAACATAAAATATGGTTTTAAATTTTCTCCCTCATGTATTGTGTTAAAAATTTAGTAAGTTACCATGAAAAAATAACTTCCATAGATCATAGTGAGGTGTTAATGTTTTGGTAAGTGGCATCACTAATGATTTCATCATGAAATCATGTTGACTTGGAGCGCCACATCAGTTATCCATGTTAGATACCATGTTAGAGTTATCCCTACATCCTGGAAAATGTGGCTCCACTATGGCCACTTACTTGTCCATTGAGTCCCATGCTTCATTATGCACTCACGCCAACAATGAAAAACTTCCTTTAGAAAACTAGTAGTAATGCCACCATCCCCTACCTAGCTCGCTATGTTAGTTTGGAACTTTGGTTGGGGTGAATGTAATAGATACAATATTTTTATCTGTTTTGAGTGATTTGGGATCAGATCCCCCCCTTCCTTGTTAAAAATTAACTTGTGGGGGAGGTATGTTCCATGCATACACCATTATATATAACACTTCAACAAATCTACATTGATCCAATACTCTGAATTGCACTTGTTTATATGCATTGATTTTCTTCGTGTATTCCAATGTTTTAAAACTTTTATTAAAGTCTCAACATAGTTCAATATTAAATCCCTACCACATGAACTTTAATTAAATAACTTTGTAAACATGGCGAGGGAATCTAGGGATGGACTTATAGTTGGAAGACTAATGAACTCCCTCCTCCACACCAACATGCCAAAATATCCCCCCCCCACCCCCCGAACTCCCTCCTCCACACCAACATGCCAAAAAATCCCCTCCCCCCCACCCCCAGAACTCCCTCCTCCACACCAACATGCCGAAACATCCCCCCTCCCCCCCCCCCCCCCCCCCCCCCCCCCCCCCCCACCCCGCACAAAATAAAAATAATACATATATTTCTATGTATAATAAAAAATCCCTTTCCACCCTTTAAATACTATCCAATATATTGTTTTTGAAATTTTCTCTTTTTTCAACCCCTTATATGAATGGACATGTTAAATTGGTACTGATAGCGCCATGTGGCAACCTTTTGATCACTAGATATACACTGGTTGCCTTAAGAACAATTGCGTGCACATGCAAGTTCCCTTCTCTGAAGTAGCGTATATAAATCTGATGAAAAAGTTGTTGATTTGTAAACACTGATTGATGAATTTCGAAAGCAATGGGTCTTTCTTCTTGCATTAAAACAACACAAATTCCATTTCCTGAGGCATCACATTCCACAATAAAGGTTTTTGTGAAGTCCGGCATAGCTAAGACCGGTGTTTGGCACATTTCCTCTTTAAAATGTTCAAAGGGCTTCATTGCTTCTGGAGTGCATGAAAATGCATATTTCTTCAATAATGTTGTTAGAGGTGCTTCTATTCTCCCATAATTCTTAACAAACTTGCAATAATATCTTGTCAGGTCAAGAAATCCTCACAAATGCTTTATAGGTGTGGGGATTTTCCATTCCTTAATGGATTTAATTTTTCTAGGGTCTACCTTAACTCCTTCATGAGATAAAATATGACCCAGATATTCCACCTCTTGTACTCTAAAGAAACATTTGCAGATTTTTTCATATAATTGTTTCTCCTCCAATAGTTTGAGCACCCTGTCAAAATGTTGAGCATGATCCTTCCAAAACTTGCTATAGATTAGTATATCATCAAAAAATACTAACACACATTTTCAAAGGAAGGGTTGAAAATGGAATTCATCAAACCTTGAAATGTAGAAGGTGCATTGGTAAGGCCAGAAGACATGATAAAAAGTTCATAATGACCCTCATGTGTTCTAAATGTTGTTTTCGGAATGTCTTCATTCTTCATTCTGATTTGATGATATCATGAATGAAGATCCAACTTGGTTAAGTAAATTGACCCATGCAATTCATCCAATAATTCATCAATGATAGGAATGAGAAATTTATCTTTAATAGTGAGCCTGTTGAGCTCCCTATAATCCAGACACATGTGCCATGACCCATTCTTCTTGTGCACCAATACTACTAGAGTAGATAAAGAATTTTTACCAGGTTGAATTATAGTACCATCTAGCATATTTGCAATCATACATTCAATTTCAATCTTTTGGGAATAGGGATATATGTAAGGCCTTATGTTTCGAGGAACACTTCCTAGAATCAAATGAATATCATGATCATGATCATGAATAGGTGGCATGCCTTTGGGAGTCTCAAATAACTTGGAATGATTGTCTAAGACTTTTTGGAAATATGGAGAAATAGATGATTTTGATGTGGGAACCTCTAGAGAACATAATTGTGTAATTATGCCTCGTTGTTCTTTCTTTAGAATCTTTGTCATTCCGTTAGAGCTGATTATATTTCCTGATTTCCCTGTCATACCCATTAATTCAACTTCCTTTCCTTTCGAAGAGAATTTCATGCAAAGTTCTTGTAAATTAAAAGTTATTGTACCCAAGGATTATAGCCATTGGACTCCTAGTACAACATCAACACCACCCATTGGACTCCTAGTACAACATCATCACTACCCATTGGAATAGAAAGCATTGGGATATTCAATACATATTCTCCCATGGATAGCTTGATATTATGGCACTTTTGAGAGCAATTTATGGTTCATCCACTTGACATTTTGGTGCTGGATATATGAAGCAATTCAATTCCTTGGCTATCTTACAATGAATAAAATTATGGGTACTTCTCGAATCAATCAACACTATTACCTTTTTCTTCTTGATGTGTTCCTCTATCTTTATAGTTTGAGGGGTGGTAATTCCAGCCAATGCATTACAATATATGGTCAGATTCATTAAGGGTTTGTTCCTGGCGTATATCCTATTCTATTGACGTTTCTTGTTCCTTTACTTCCTCTGCATTAAAATCTATGTAAAATAATTTCTTCTTAGCACACTTATGACCTTTAGTGTATTTTCTATCACAACTATAACAAACCCCTTTTGCTCTTTTTTATTCCAATTGTTGTGGTGTCAACCTTGTAGGTTGTGGAAGGCTAGGGGCAACAACACTTCCATCTTCATAGTTGTGAGTGGTAGGCTTCCTTGTTGCCATAATTTTTCTTTCCATTTTTCTTGTCAACCTGAATGTCTTCTCCAATGAATCAGGTTCCTAAAGGCAAAACTCATGTTCAATTTTATCCTTTAAAGTCCCTATGAACACATCAATCCTATGCTCTTCTGGAATATCTTTCACCCTTATATTCAATTTTTTAAAGTCCTAAATGTGCTCCATCATTGAACCCTTTTGTTTGAGATTTATCAATTGGCTAAGAAAAGTGTTGCTTTTTGTATCCTCATAATGTGCTATCAATTATCTGTAAAAATTTCCCAAGTGACAAATTTGTTTATGAGAGCAAAGCCATCGATACCATACAAATTAATTTGGTTGCAAATATAAAGTTGCAATACATACCTTTTGTGTGTTTTGCAAATTATGGAGATCAAAATATTGCTCCATTTGTAGTATCCATGTTACGGGATCCTTACCATCAAATTTCCTCATATCAATCTTTGGAACATGGTGGGTCTTCAATCCACCATTAGAGCCTATGAAATCATGATTAACATTTATTTTTTTTCGTCATCAGTTTTCTCTATTACCTTTTCACCATTAGGAAGCCTTTCTTGTAGCAACTTTGTCAAACCTTCCTTAAAACCTTCCATGTCCTTCTTCAAATATTCAATGTTGTATTTCCTACCATCCATCTTAAATTGCACGCCATTCATATTAGCTTCCACACCATTCATCTTAGCTTCCACTCCTTTCTTTAAACCATCAATCTTAGCTTCTGTTACCTTTTGTGAGAGAGAAATTTGTTGCACTTGGTCTCATAACTTTGATATATCATGTTGCATTTCTTCTTCTTCTTCACCAGTCACACTAGAGATTTCAGGTTGCTTACTAGGTGTTTCCATTTTCTTTCTTCGGGGAATCAATTAATGATAATTATGCTTCACTATGCCCTTTGAACTTCAAACTATTTTTTCAACCCAAACTTATACAAAATTTTGAAAAGACTACACACCTTTTTTTCTTTGTAGAAGCTCGAAATTGAATATGTTGTATCTCTGTAATTGAGGATCTCCAAGGTCTAGAATTTCTTCCTACAATAGCCCTCTATGTTCTCTTTCCAATGCCACTAGTATGATCAAAATTGGATTCTCCAAGAAAGAGTTATGTCCAATCTTCCAAGATGACCTGATTATATAATTGTTTCTCAGATTGAACTTGTACGATGCACCATGTGTCACTATTTCGACCTTCGGATCTGAAAAATATATACAAATAAAACTAAAGTCCATCCTCTTTCTGTAACATCTTACGAAATTTCAATCTAGTGCTAAGAGAGAAAGTTATGACGAGTTTCCCAAGGCCACCTGTTTCGAATGTAATTCAAGAGACTGCAAAAACCCTAACACCCTCAAATCATATATCCAAACATATAGCGAGACAAGATATGAAATTTTGACCCGAGGTTAAGAATGATCTCGGCTCCAATGGGTTTCTTTTTAGCTTTTGAAACACCTCAGAAAAACGTTATATAGAAAATTCCATGATGACCTGTTTGGAGCAGCGAAACCCTAAAATCTAATGCTCTAATACAAAATGTTATGAAACCAGCTCACAAAAAGATATGAAAGAAATATCAACGGCTTAGAAATCAGCCTCTTCGAGGGGGAAACCTCCTTTACATTACACAAATGAACAATTCTCGGATGATACGAATGACTAAACCTACTTTATATATATAGGAGTCTAAGGGGTCACAATATAATCAAAGTTGACATAAGAATAATATAAGGGCACAACAATAACAATAGTGGGCTTCTATGGGGCACACTAATAAAAATATGGGGACAATAGGGGCACAATAATAATAATAAGGGCTACACTGACAATATTAATGGGGGAATAATTAGTATTATAGAGATCTAACATCCTCAAATTCTTTTCCTTCAACGGATGTGAGTTTTAAGTTCTGTTCCATTGGAGTAGTTAAAGGATTTCACTCAAACATGCCAAACCTGTTCAATAGATCTCCAACGCACTTCTTATGAAAGAAGAATATAAACTTCGAATTTTGGGTTACTTCAACACCAATATAGTAGTGAAGATAGTGTTGGATGTGGAGCCTAATTATCTTCCTGATTCAATAGTCTTGTTTCAGCCACATTTGGATGCCAATCCATGAAGGGGAGGTGTGGGTGGGATTCCCCCCCCCCCCAACTATTGATGCCTGGGGGGTCCAGGGGGGGCGGTTGCATGTTTGGAGCCTCCCCCCTGGCAGGCATTCGGGGGTAGTGCCCCCAAAGATAAAAATGGATGCAAACTTTCCTTGTAAAATAATGTAATTTCGTAGTCAATCAAGGTCGTTCATTAGTCGGATGATCTGACGGTAGAAGTTTGTTTTATTTAGGGTTTTTTGTCCTAGAAGGAAACCCCTTAGTTTAGATGGAAGAATTTTATTGCATATGTGTATTATTATTCTAAGCAAGAAATAGAGAGGAGACTGTGTTAGAGAGAAGAGGAAATTAGAACGAATCTAATGTAGGTTGTATCTCTTCATTTTGTTGGATAATATAAAACAAAGGACTGGTTGTTTCTTCAAGGATGTAGCCCAAATTCGGTGAGCCATGTATATTTGTGTATTTCCTTGCTTCGTTAATTAATTTCTAACAACTAGCCCAAATCTGTCATTTCAAAACCTTTCCTCAGTTATCTATTTTCGGATGTAATTTAGTTCTCATTGTTCCCTATCATCAAAACATCATCTACATACACCACAAGATAGACAACTATTTTTCCAACTTTCTTGACAAACAAAGTTGCAGCATCAAGATCATAATGTTTGAAATTGAGTTTTAGAAGATGCTCATTCTACTTCTTGTACCAAGCTCATGATGCTTTCTTGAGGCCATACAAGGATTTTACAAGCTTTAATACTTTGTGTTCTTGTCCCTTCACAAAAAACCCTTCAGGTTGGGACAAAAAAAATTCTATTTCAGATCTCCATTTAAGAAAGTATTTTTTACATCCATTTGAAGGAATTTCCAATTATTTTGAGCTGTTAAGGCAAAGAGTTTCCAGATGGTAGCCCATTTTGTTATGGGGGAAAATTCTCCTCATAATCAAATCCTTCTCTTTGTGCAAAAACTTTTGGCACAAGCCTAGTTTTATGCTTGTCAAGTGAGCCATATGCTTTATACTTGTTCATAAAGACCCTTTGGAAGCATATTAGTTTGGTTCCCACTGAAGGATTGACCAACTTCCAAGTGCCATTCTTTATCAAAGCATCATATTCTTTCTCAATCGCTTCTTTCCATTCATCATGAAAATTTAGTTATTTGAAGGAAGTTGGTTCAAAATATGTAGACAAATTTAGTTCATAATCATAAGAAACATTAATATCAATAGGTGAATCACATCGTCTACATCACCTCCATTTTATTTGGTTGAGATTCTTGTTCTTGCCTTTCCAACCTCATCAAGAAGAACTCTTTCAAGTGTCTTTATTGATAATTTTTTATGACCTTTCTATGATGAAAGAGGTTGCTTAGTTGATTGAAATGGGGCTGAATCAAGATTTAACCTCCCAATTATGTCAATCACATCACTCAAAGTGTCATCCTAATCAATGGCTAGAGATTTATGTGGGGGAGAGAGTGTTTTAGAAGGATATTCCACAAATTTATCTAGTATATGGATCCCCCCTTCAATATGTGGAATCTCACTATCAAACTCTTGAAAAGGCTTTGCATGTATGAATCTATCCAAGGAATCAAGTGACCACTCAACAACATTTTCAGTCTTGGAAGATTCAAGAAATATCACATCTTTATATATTAAAAAATTCCTATTCACTTCATCATAGAGACGATATGCTTGAGGTATTTGAGTACCCCAAGAAGATACATTTGTGACTCCTTACAGCAAGTTTGTTTCTCTATTTCTTAGGTATGAAGGCATAACAGGGGGAATCAAAAACCATGAGATACCTCACCAGAAGGAATGTGTCCATACCACATTTCATAGGGAGTCGTGTTTCTAATAGCATGAGATGGAAGCCTATTTTTTATATACACAACACATAGAACCGCATCAGCCCAAAACATCAGCTTAACATTCTTCAAAAATATCATTGAATGTACCATATTTAAGATTTTCGTGTTCATTCTTTTGACTACTTCATTTTGTTGGGGATTATAAGGCACAACTATTTGAATCTTTGATGTTTGATCCTATGCTAGCGAAGATATTTTTCAAATTCATTTGAAGTATATTTTTTCCATTATCGGAATGAATAGAGCTAATATGATATTGTGCATCCTTTTCAATCCATGCATAAAAGTTTTTAAATGTTTCAAATTCTTCAGATTTGTTCTTCAACAAATAAACCAAACACATTCTATTGTAGTCATCAATAAATTTCATCATATATTTATTTCCATTTGCGGAAGTAATACACATAGGGCCACACAAATGAGAATGAATGAGTTCAAGATTTATATGTGCTCTGGAATGAGAATCATGAAATGATTGTTTGTTGTGCTTTCCTAAGATATAAGGATCACAATGCTTAAGTTTCCTAGGAATAGTTGGCAAAATAGTAACACCATTTTTCTTCAACAAACGAACGTTCTCATAGTTTAAATGTCCAAATATAACAGTCCATAAAAGACTTGATGGAAGTGTACCTTCATCATAATGATAATTGTATAAAAATTTTTGTGCGAGAGAAGAGGTTCCTTGCAACGTCAGAAGTCTTTCTTCTTCTATCCAAATTGTAGCTTGGTGGAGTCCTCATCTGAATGTAGATTTATACTTTCTTCTCTACAAGAAGAAATGGGTATAAGCCCAATGATACTACAAATTCCTTTTCCTTTTTTATGATCATCTAAATGTATCTTAGAAATGCCCCATTCCATCAAAGCTAACCAACAAAAGGCAATGAAAATTCTCTTGAAATGTATTCTCTGAAGTACCAAGCCACCTTGCATCCATTTACTTCATTGTCCTCTTTCTTGCAACTAGACAAGACACCAGCTAATTAAGAAGAATGAAGATAATATTTAACCATCATTGTACATTGTCTTGCAACTAGAAAAAACATCATTTAATTAATAAGAATGAAGATAAAATTTAACCACTGAGTTATGGTTAAAAGTCATTTATCCTAGAATATAATATTTAAAGGAGCTTCTAATTTTCCATTTGGACTATCATCATTTTATCGAACTATGCCTAGTATCTTACACTCTCCAATTTGAGGTTTTGGGATATTCTTATAATATAATTTCATAGTATCATAAGAGGTCCACAAAGTATGACAAAACCTTACTCTATAATCTAATGTCCATAATTTTAATGGACTCAAGATGATGGCCAAGGCCATTAAATTAAATCTATAATAAAATCTACCATTGTGAATCATATCAAAGATGAGAAGATCAGAGATCCAAGTTTTTTATCTTGTTAATTAGAATGTTATCGCAATTGACCAAAATTGGCAATCCCATAAACATTTTCCATTCTATTAGAGAACCAAAATAACTAAGAAACATATGGAAATGAATGTGAACTATAGAAATATCTGGATGCAAATCATGATACAATATGAGTACACATAAATGATTCTACAAATCTTTTGAATTTGAAGTGAGCATTCAAAACAATGTTTCTATGTCAAATTTCAATTCAAGTTGCATCCATGTTGGATCCAATTATTTCTAAATGATCATACTAAGGTCATGTTTTTAATGCATAAACAATATATCCCTATTCATATTCCAAATTATCAAAAATTCCTTGTGACTTTCCTCGTTATCACCAATGGACTTCATAAAATTTGGAAATGGGACACATGTAAAATATAGAATTGCACATCTTACATTATTCATTAGTCAACATGCAACCTGGACAGATGAAGTAATTTGATAAGGATGATGATTTTCTAAAAACTATCTAAGTTACATTGCACAAAGATTGATCATGTCTGGTGGAAGCAATGTAAGTTTGAATAAGCTAGGAAGTAATACAAGTTTGAACAAGCTAGGAATTCCCTTAGCGGGAATGACACCTAGATAAGAAGCATTTCTAAGGTAGAGTGGTCAAGGATTCTTCTAAAATGGGACAATTACATTTCAAAAATATTTTATGGATCAAGTCCATACAATTTCCTTAACCGGAATGAGCCTTAGATTTATCGAGGCTTCTTCTCAAATGGGACAATTACATTTCATTTTTTTTTATGGATAAGGTCCATACAATTCCCTTAACAGGAATGAGCCTTTCCCATATTTTGGGATATCATATCAAGCCATCTAAATCAATATAGAATCAAATTTCATTGAAAAAATAATCTTATGAACATAATTGGGTGTTTCGAACATGAATAGAACCTTCTCTAGTCCTTGTCATCTTTTTCAGACACCTCTCTTGGAATCTAGTGAAATTTTCATAAAAAAGAGTGATGTCAAATTTCACTTTCAATAATGGTGAGGCTGAAAAATGAGTACATTTCTAGAATTCTAAGTGAAGAGGTCTAGGGATCAATAAGTGATGCACAAAATTTTATTTGTCTACATCTTTCTAGCACAAGTCTTAACCATTGAATATGGTATTTTAACAATGCATACATAATCCAATCATCAAAATAGACTACCATTGTCTTATAGATGTACTCTTAGAATGCCTTAACTATTATTATAAAGAAAGTCATTGGTGCATTCTGTTAGGGTCCAACCCTAACCCATTTATTTATGTAATAAGACCAATGGGTTGAGTCAGAGTCATAGTTAGTTAGAAAGTCAATAAATTCCTCATTAATAATTGTAAGTGGTTGACCTGCATTAGAGAAAAGGAACCAGAGTTAGTTGTAAATGGGCCATAGTTAATAAATAAAGTGGTTAACTCGTGTTATGCAAGGGACCACTAGTAGTTAGGTTTTTGGATGTCATTTAGCTGTAAATAGTCTTATTTATCAAAGGAAAGATCATCAAGTCTTATTGTAATCAAGCTCTGCTTTGTTGGAGGTTGTCCCCTTGAAGAGGCAAGTGAACATTGAATCTTCTTCTAAATAATAAACTACTTTGCAATTTTTCTCATTTCATGTGATAATTTTATGGTTTGGGCTATGTTTCTTCATATTTATGGTATTTTAGATTTCTCAAAGGTCAATAGTATAACAAGTGGTATCAGAGCACTTTCCAGGGCTAGTAGTACCTCTAATTTTCGCAGATTTTTTTTTAGGCTAGAGACGTGTTCCGACATATTTAAACCACAGGATTTGTCATTGAGTGCATAAACATGTGGATTTGGGGAGGCATGCATGTAGGAACTACAAGAGGTAGTCATTTTAGTTGGACTCCCTTGTAACTCCTGTGGGTACCCCTTCGAGTAGTAGCTCATTAGATAGAACCGTGAATGGACTTCACTTCCACGTACCCTTGGGTATATCGAAAGACCCCTAGGATCACCTAAAACCTAACCTTAGATAATATTTATGCCATCTTTCTACTACAATACACCGAGAACAACATTTAGGGAGATTAATTGCACAGACAATAGGGTAGTCGGGTAGTATGGCTAAGGGTACAATTGATCCTTATTAGTTAGCACCCTAAACGATTGGGTTGAGTACTATTGTTGGACCCCTATGTATATTGCGATCTGTAGCACCTAAAACTCCTTTGTGAGCATAGTTCCCTCTGCCATCTGAAGATCACCCTCTACCTTGTCTTCCATATCAGATCTAGCAGTTTGGGTTCTACCGTCGCCATACAACTCAGATCTAGTAGTTGGGGTTTTCATAGTGCAAATCAAGCTCTATGTGTAGTGAGCATTTTGGCCTCCATAGTCCAAATCAGATTGTCACGACACCTTCTACAGTATCAATACCTTGGAGTTTTTTACACTATATTCTAGGAATGATTTGTGCAGGACATCAGGTAGTATCAAGATTTCTAGAATTCAACCACTATAGTATTGATCAGTGGGGAGTAAAACTCCTTTGGGAGTAAGAGAAACAAAAATGGAGTCTGAGACCATCTTGGGACACTTGGAAGAGACTTAACCCATAAGCTTCAAGATGACAAACTAATCGTTGTGGTACCATTCACTTGTAAGCCCCCAGTTTTTTGATGGTCTCAATTTTTTCCCGACGTAGCTTCAAGTGACCCACGCCATTAGCCTCTCGAGCTTTCCCTCTTTCCAGGTAGAATACTCTTAAGTAAGCTCAAAAATTTGATCGAGGTTGGTCTAGGCTAGGTACCATATCTCAAGTGATGGTTGCAGAAGGGACAACCGAGAGGGTCAACGAACGTGAGAAAACATTTGAGGCATTCCAAATGAATATTACCAACTAGATCTCACAACTAGCAACCCTTATAACAAAGTCTCATAGGGAGGATCCTAGGGTTGATGCACACATAGAAGGATAATGCAACCATGACGTTCACTTCCATGTAAATCACCACTCTTCAAAACACCAGACACCCAAGCTGGACATATACAAATTTTATGGCTCCAACCCTATAGTATGGGTACCACAAATGTAATAGTATTTCTCCCTTAATGATATATGTGAATATAGAACAAAAATACATGTGGGAGCCCTTCACTTGGACCAAGAGAGATGGAAGTGGTGGTAGTGGCATTAGAAATGTTATCCAAGGTGAGAAACTTGGAACATGGTTCTAAAAATCCATATGTGATCACTTTGACTGGGAATCTAATTTTTTGGGTTGTCTCACTAAGCTTAGGAAAACAGGTACAGTAAAGGACTACATTGCATCTTTTGAACAATTGGACATCATAACAGATGGCCTAGGTGATGAATTCTACTTGGAATGTTTCATTAGTGGCCTAAAAGGTGCCACCCAATCCCATGTCTTGATGCACAACCCAACTAATTTTTGGACGCATGACACAAGGCCTTATATGTGGAAATTGACTTAAATTCCTAGTCTAGTCATTTATCATCGCCAAGGAACATCCCACCTAGGCTTAGGCCCCCCCCCCAAACACTTAAGGTTCAAAAGATGTCACCAATGGAAATGGACGATAGAAGGAAACAAGGACTGTGCTGCTACTGTGATGATAAGTACTCCCCCAGACATAAATGCAAGGAACTAAAATTCTTTCAAATTGATGTTATTGATAACAACTGAGTAGAGGAACCTACATCCCTCTAAGTGCTCGAGAAAGAAGTGGAGGAAACCAAAATCGACAATAATCTCAAAACTATGCTCGATGAGTCAGTTATATCACTACATGCCTTGGCTGGAATTTATTCACCTCAAACTCTCAAAATTCAAGGCTTTATTAAACATCGTCCAGTAGTGGTATTGATTGATAGTGGCAGCACCCATAACTTTATCCATAAGAAAGTCACAAAAGTTTTTCATTTATTTGTACCATAAGGATCTAATTTCCAATTCCTTATCGCTGATGAGGGAACCATGAAATATGAAGGCCACTGTGAAAATATTGAGCTTCAGATGGGAGACTACCACCTTAAGACCCCACATGTTTTCCATTTAAATGGGTGGTTACAACATTGTCCCGAGTGCTGAATGGATTCACATAGTGGACCATATCACAATGGATTTCTAGGATTTATATATGAGCTTTAAGCAGAACGACCATATTCATACATTAAGGGGACTCTGAGAAGGTGCTCCTAATATCATCAAATCACATACAATGGAGAAGCTTTTATAAAAGGGTCATCATGGAGTAGTCGCCCAATTTAATTCCATCCAAGCCATTACATCCACTACTCCTCATATTCATCCTTACATGCAACAACTATTAGATTTCCACCAGCGGGCATTTGACAAACCTAAAGAGATTCCACCTTCTATGGGTGAACATGATCATAACATCACTTTTGTTGTGGGTTCCCAACTACCTAATTTCCACCCATATTAATATCCTTTTGTACAAAAGAATTAAATTGAAAAAATCATCAAGGAACTCCTTGAAGCCAATTTCATCCATCCCAGCATCAACCCTTATTCATTACTAGTGGTCATGGTTCTAAAGAAATATGGAGAATGGTGCATCTGTCTAAATTTCCAAGCCCTTAACAAGGTCACTATCAAGGAAAAATCTCCTATTCTAGTTGTTGGTGATCTACTTGATGAACTTGATGGTGCTAAATTCTTTACCAAGCTAGACCTCCACTCAATTTATCACCAAACATACATGAATTATGTGGACATTCCCAAGACTTCCCTTCGAACTCATGAATGCCATCATGAATTCCTAGTCATGCCATTTGGTCTCTGTAATTCTCCATATAATTTTAAAAGACTCATGAACAACCTTCTAAAACCATATCTCCAAAAATTTGTCTCATTCTTCTTTGATGACATTGTCATCTACAACATAACATGGGACAAACATCTTCAACATGTAGACCAGATATTGCAACTACTCAAAGATCACAAATTATTTGTCAAATTGTCCAAGTTCTCTTTTTGTGTGGAATAATTCGGGCATTTGGGACACATTGTGGGTCATGAAGGAGTGAGGGTTGATCTAAAAAAAATTTAGACAATTCAAGATTGGCCCCAACCAAAAACCTTGAAGAGTTTGAGGGGATTCTTTGGTCTCGCTACTATCACAAATTTGTTTGCAATTATGGATGCATCGCTATACCCCTCACTAATATTCTCAATAAAAATTCATTTCTCTAGACCGATGTAACTCAGCAGGCCTTCTTAGCTCTCAAACAGGCCATGTGCTCCACTCCCATATTGTCCCTACCCAACTTCACGAAATATTTTTTGATTGAATGTGATGCTTCAGGTATAGGTATTGGTGTTGTATTAATGCAGGAAGGTATACCATTGGATTTCATTGGTCATCAAATCATTGGGAAGAATTTGGGTCAATCCACGTATGAGGAATATTTGATGGCCATCTTGCATGTAGTATACATCTAGCAGCCATACTTATTGGGGTAACGTTTCCAAATTTGCATGCACCACCATAGCCTAAAATATTTTTTAGAGCAACATCTATCGTTGTCACAGAAAAATGAATGGTTGGCCAAAATGTTGGGATATGATTATGAGATAATTTACAAGAAGGGGCATGAAAATGTAGTGGTTGATGCTTTATTGCACCAATTTGAGAACAAGAGCACCCTTCTATCAATCTCTCTTCCCATACCAGATCAGATTGAACATGCCCATAAGGAATGGTTCTCCTACCCCTCTCTTTGCCAACTCATTAATAACTTAATAGAAGATCCTAATTCCTCAGTAGGCTACTCTTGGAAGGATGAGATTCTTCGCTACAAGGATCGAGTAGTGATATCCCTGCCTCTACCCTCAAAACCCACATCTTGGATGAGTTGTACTCTTCCCAAATTGCAGAACATTCATGCTTTGAGAAGAATTATGCTTTCACATGTCATTCTTTCTTTTAGACTGGAATGAAAAACGACATTCTTACTTTTGTAGCTAAATAAGATGTGTGCCAACGCAACAAAGGGGAAATAGTCAAGTTATCGGGAACCTTACAACCATTATCACTCCCTTCTTCTGTCTAGACGGATGTTTCCATGGATTTCATCACTCGTCTCCCAAATTCAGGAAACAAATCCATTATCATGGTGTTTGTTGACAAAATTTCTAAATATGCTCATTTTTGTGCTCTACCACACCCATTTACCCCCACTTTTGTGGCTCAAGTTTTCTTGGACCAGATATTCAAACTGCATGGCATGTTGACTTCCATTGTGTCTGATCACGACCCCAATTTCACCAGCAAATTTTGGTAGGAACTTTTCAAGCTAGAGGGCATGCAACTCCAACTAAGTACCACCTATCATCCCCAAACCGATGGTCAAACATAAGCGGTCAATAAATGTTTAGAGACCTATATGAGGTGCTTCACTTTAGACAAGAAGCATTAATGGGTACAATTTCTACCATTACTTGAATGGTGGTATAATAATAACTATCATGAAGCTACCAAGATGAATCCATATGAGGCAGTGTATGGCCAACTCCCACCTTCACCTATTTCTTATATCCATGAATGTTCTAAAGTATAGGAAGTTGATCAACTCCTACAAAATTGTGTCGCCATGATCACTCATCTCAAAGATAATCTACATCAAGCTCACAACCGAATGAAGAAATAGGTTGACCAACATCATTCTGAGTGCTCATTTCGAGAAGGGGATCAGGTATTCTTGCGACTCCAACCATATAAGAAAACATCTCTCAAAGAAAAGGGTTGCCAAAAACTAGCACCAAAATTCTATGGTCCTTATCAGATACTTCAACACATAGGAGCAGTCGCCTACAAGTTGGCCTTGCCACCTACTTGAAAAATTCATCCAGACTTCCATGTATCATGCCTCAAGAAAGTGGTGAGGAACAATTGCAGAGTTCAAACAACTCTACTTGAATTGGATGAGGAAGGCTCACTTTGGCTCCAACCAAAACAGGCCCTCGATACTCATGAAAGAAATCTCCATGACCACACAATCAGGGAAGTCCTCATCAAGTGGAAAGAAACCTCTTCAAAAGATGCGACCTGGGAACCAACCACTATTCTTCAGTAGTTTTTGCAACTTCAACCTTGAGGAAAAGGATGCTTTTGATGGGGGAGGGCATGTTAGGGTCCAACCCTAACCCCTTTATTTATGTAATAAGCCAAATTGGTTGAGTTGGAGTCATAGTTAGTTAGAGAGTCAATAAATCCCACATTAATAATTGTAAGTGGTTGCCCCACATTAGATAAAATGGACCACAATCAGTTGTAAATGGGCCATGATTAATAAATAAAGTGGTTAACCCCTGTTATACAAGGGACCACTAGTAGTTAAGGCTTTGTATGTCATCTAGTTATAAATAGTCTTAGTTAGTAAGGAAAATATCATCGAGTCTTATTTTTCTTGAGCTCCACTCTGTTGGAGGTTTCTCCCTCGAAGAGGCAAGTGAACATTGAATCTTCTTCTGAATAATAAACTACTTTGCAGTTGTTCTCATTTCATGTGATAATTATGTTCTCGCAGGTCAAGAGTATAACACATTCTTTAGACCAAAAGGCATTACTCTATATGCAAAAGAACCAAATTTTGTAACAAAATTGGTGTTCTCTTGGTCTTGTTTTCCATTGGGTACATGATTGTACCCTGAGAAACTGTCTATGAAGGAATAACATTAATGACCTGCCACTTCATTTATGATCGCATATGCAAACACCATTGGGAATAAATCAATTATTGTCAACTTATTCAACCCACAAAAACCAATGCAAATTCTCAGTCTGGTCAAGTCATTCCTCTTGGGTTACATGACCATGTGGCTTTCCCATTTTTATTTTTCAATGGGATATATGATGCCAACAACTAGCATTCCTTCTATCTCATTTTGCACAATCAAATTGTATTTATGAGCGAGATTGTAAGGTATTTTCATTTATTGTCATTGCTCCTGGAATGAGGTCAATTTTCATTTCCCCCATTTATTTGACAAGTCCTTTGAGATATTTGTAGTGGAAGAAAAATACATCTTGGTACTCTTTAAGCAAGTCAATAATTTTTTTTGTTTATCTATCAGACCAATAGTCGTCGGGTTGAACCATTTTTGGACGGTCATCGTTTGAGATATCAACTTCTATAATATGTATTTTTCAATTCATTTAGTGAGGGGCCTTTAAGTCATTGAGTCTTTGGTCTCAGAATTTATTTCATGATAAAAGAGTGGGAAGTATTAGTTGTCAGGTTTCTCACCTTCATCCCTTTTTACTTTAAATATTGTTTTAACTTTTTAAATATTTTCAGGATGCTCCTTTTTCCAAAAAAATAATTTTCCTAGAGTATGGATACTTTCCATTTCTAAGTAGGAGATTGATTTTTCAAAAAAATATTTAATTTGGTGATCTACCTCAACGAATTCTCACTCTTCTAGTCAAAATTCAAAATATTTAACAAAATTACCTTTTAACTCTCTCCATTGGAGTGAATGACTTTGAGATTCTTCTAGCTTGTACCACTAGTTAGGGAAATCGTCAAGAGTGTTGGGAAACATGTGTGGCCACACTCTCTTGTCATTGTACCTGATTCTTTTCCCTTTTGAATCATAATTTTGTATGTGTTGTACACAGTCTTATTCAGGATTAAATGTTGGTATGTTCACTTGTTCCAACAATTTGTATTAAGTAAGTTGTTGTTGTTGTTGTTCAAGTTTGTAGACGAGAAGCATAGGTGTCCCGTCACTAAGATGCTCTTTTGTTGAAGGTCTAGACTAATCTTTAAAGTATTTCCTGCTCTCGAATATCTTAATTTATTTCCTGAACATGATTTGTAGGGGAAGCTCATTCCTTAAATATGAATGGTGCAATAAATTCCTTTCTTGTGATAGATGGTAGCAGTGTTGGAGTTTTATTTAATTTGTTTTCTTGAATGATAGGTATTTATTTTATAGTAAATCAAGGTTAGGTATTCTTGGTTAGTACAACTTCAATTGACCAACGCTCCTTTTCCTTGAATTCATAGTTTTAATTTTTCCATTCATACAACTTAGTGTTTGATTTTTTCTAATCGAGAGATGGGAGCCTGAGAATGTTTCTCAAAACACATTACGCTCCACATTGTCACTGTCCTCGAAAAATATTTTGTACAACCTCCTTATTTTTAGGTCATCTCCCTAAGGTTCAAACTAGGGTTTCCCTTCATGGAAGTCAAGAGGTATTATGATCTTTTTGTTAGTCCCCTTTAATTTAATTCTATCTTTTTCCATGGAAATAACCGCCTTCATCCTTTGACCCCAATGTCTTTTGACGAAAGCTATGTAGGTTGGTATTCCATTAACAAATTCAATCATTTCGAAACTAATGAAAGTTGGAATCCCCATGATTGATGTTTTAACTTGTCTTACCATACTAATGGGCCCGATCAATCCCTAATATGTAAGATTATGGTAGTTGGTCATTTTTTGGAGTGTTACGCTTTGTAAATATATCTAAATTTCCCTTGGAATGATATTTACTTGCAAGCCAAAGTTTACTACAACTTGTTTTATTGTGTATCTGTCTCTCTCCAAGTATACTTTGGGATCATAGTTTTCTAAATGTTTTCCTTGATATAGTTGGCACAAATTTCTACACTAATTTCTCTCCTCATTTTAATATTTTAATATGCTTAGAAGTTATATCAAATCAACAACTCAGTTCTCATCCATCAGTAGTTCCAAGAATTCTTCAATTATAATGCCTTTCATAGATCTATGCTAACCAAATTCATGCTTAAAGAAATCAACTACTGTCTCCATGGTATCACTCTGTTCTTGCATATCTGGGTATTTGGTAGTGTTTTTCGAAGGTTGAAGGATATTTTGATTACTTTGTGTATTATCTTGATGCACTCTCAATCTGGTTACAAAATGGAGGTTTTTACAGTTTAGAACCCCCTTCTTAGGGAAAGTTTGGAGAATATTCACAACTCATTTATTCAATATTTTTTCCAAAACTTTGTGGCAATCCTCTAGAGAATGATCACCCATGCAACTAGGGAATCTAGGCATTGTTTTTCCTTCTTTCCAACACATAAATCAACATAATTTTCCTCAACCTTGATCTCATCCATTAGAACCTTCTTGATGTTCACCAATTCCACCCCTGCCGTTTCCTCTTCTTCCTTGCATGGTTGGGTCATTAAATTGATCTGCAATCAAAGTATGAAATACATCATGATAACTAGGATTATTTTTAGCATATAACTGACATTCTTGTGTAAAATGAGTGTCATCCTCACAAATTCCATTCCAATTAGGTTTTATGTTCCTTATATTATATTAGCATTATTTGATGTTTGTTGGGGGCAGGAATTGTACTTAAGGAAACTCCTCAACACTTAATTGTCAACCCAAACATTTCCTAAAATTAGAGACGAGGCACAGGTAATGCTAGAAGTGGTATGAAGTTTTCCTATTCCTAATCCTACTTCTTAAATGAAATGTTGCAGAATCAGACAGAAAGCAATCTTAAATACAATCGACACCAAAGCAATTCTAGTGTTGGAATATGAAACAATAATTTGCTAGGAAATCAAGTAAAGGAACTTTCACACAACTGGAAGTAATATTAAATGCTGAAATGAAATACTATGTTTATATTCATTATAAATGGCTAACAATTTAAGAAGTGGTCTCTTGCAAAGATCTGTTTCCCAACTGATCTTCCTTCTACACCAATCAACTATTCTTATACTATTGCAATCTTCTTGTGCTAATGCAGGTACAATACTTATGTGAAAAAGTATATTTTACCTTCTTTACTGAAGACTTATGTCTTTATGGAGGTGCTCTAAACCTCAAGGTTTAGAGCACTTTTTTCCTGTGATAAGAGACCAACTCTTACACCGAGACAAAGCTTCCTTCACCAAAGTTTCCAATTTACTTTCGAAAGAATTAAAAGATGCGTTGAAAAGAATTGCAATTGCAAGCTAGGTTCTCAGATAAATTACATGTGAAGAATAATGCTTTAATTAATTGAACTTTGCAATGAGAGTAAACTTCATAAAGAAAAACAAATTGAAATAATCAAGTAGAAGTCAAAGTAATTTTCAAGCATCAAATAACTTTCGACAATTCACTTATAATGTTTTTGTTCCTTTTTCTTAAGTCATAAAACACAAGCGTAAAGTATGGTGTTTGTAATAATGTCCTTCCTTAATTCCTATAGACATTCTTAGATCCTTCAGAAGTATATTGATAATGATTACTTGAGTTAACAATATGTTTTCTTGCAAGAATAAATGAAATTATTAGTAGGAAAAGGAATGTAACGCTTGTTTTAATGTAAATGAATAAACCAGAGTGCAGGAAACTACATGCATTGCTACAGGAAGAATCTTTCGGCATGACCTAAGTGGAAGTAGACTAAGACAAAAATTGCAGGAAAAGAATTGCAAGAAAGCATTTGCAGGAAAGGAATTGCAAGAAAGAAATAAACTTAATTTAACTTCCAAACTATGGATTCATTCACGCTTGACTATAAAATGAATTTAACTCAAAATTTCTGAAATAAACATAAGAGAAATCAAATCCACGCAACTGCAAATGAATAAATGTTCACATGGACTTTTTAAATGGCAAAAGCATAAGGGTAAACAGGATGGATTGGCTGGGCCTTAGCCAACCAGCTCGTTTCCCGTTTAGGAAGAAAAATGGTTTAGAACTTAATCACACATGAAATAAAAATTAAACACAACATGAAGAAAACATGGCACATTCCTTGTATTGAATTGATCAGCAAATATGCATGATAATGAGAGTCCAGCCTAGAACTGAGGGAGATACAAAATTACAAAGTAAATAAAATTATAACTCAGAGATCGCTAGCTTGGCTCTACCTACGGTCTACATTAGATAGAGCCTTTCGACCTTAGCTATATTCTGCGAATTACAGTGATTTCTTATTCAAGCCTTTCATCTGAATGGACTAATAAATGACATTGCAAAATCAACTGATGGTTATAATAAAGCACGAAATTTGCTAGTCATAGACCATACTCTTGTCAAGTATCCCTAACTATATGCTACCAATGTCCATCCTTAGATAGTCTGCAACCAAACTAGGAGTCATGGATCAAAACGCCCGCATGGAAAAATTCAACTATCATGAAGATCACGGAGCAAAATTGTTGGCAGTGCAAGAATCTGCCTGCACTGATCATGCTAAATAATGATTATCACCTAGTTCTTCAATTACTTTTAGTAAAGTTAAACATAAGTTACAAGAGATACTAAAAGGTATGAAATCTATGTAAAGTATTTAATAAGCACTTAATAAATATTAATTATGAAATATAAAGTATATGTAGCAATAGATGATTATCTTGGATTAGTGCAAGAATGAGAGGGTTAAATAGAGATAAAAAGAGGTTAAGGCTTATGGGAATAGGGTAAAAATAGAGAAATTTGGGACACCAACATCCTCCCATACCTAAGTTGTTGTGTGTCCTCACACAACATTTTACCTTCTGCAAAAAATCTTGAAAAATAGGTGGCCATGTCTCATTCTTGTACTTCAATACTTGTCCCTACTTTCACTACCTTTGGATTTTTAGCTCGGGCTCCTTTCAGCAGATTAGTCACCTGAGGCATTTTTAGCACTTGGAAACCCGATACCTCCAAACTTTCACTTGTTGTGTCTGCTTCTTAACTTCTGCAATCAGCTCTACCTATCCTTGCTTTTGCCAATTTTTCTCCTTCATGACCTGGTTCAAAGCCTCAAGGTCATGAAGTTGACACTCTAATTCCACTATTTGGCTGTTTAGGTAGAGGGTCGAGGGCTTCATGCTAAGATCCTCTCATGTAAATAACTTCTCTGCAACAGACTTAAGGCAAGTCCCATCATTGTCGAGATTAAGGTCATCCATCATTTGCGTTATGACATCACCAAAAGTTTCTACTCCCAGGGTTTCCTTATCACCGAGGGTTTTGATTCCCTTCATAACCTTTGTGCCAAGGGTTTTAGTATCTTGCACACTTAACTCCATATGGTTTTTAATGCCCTGTTCTTCCAATTTTTCAGGGGATTTAGTACCCTATTCATTTAAATTAGTAGGAGCTCCAGTACCCTGTTCATCAAAAACATTGAGGGTTTCGATGTCTTATTCATTGAAATTGTTGAGGGTCTCCATGTGATGTGCCTCATCATCCTCATGACCCTATGCCTAAACTTCTCTTTCACTCAGTGTTATCGTGAAATCTAGTGTCCACTCAGAGCTGCTAGTCCCACTAAGACTGGTAGCTATCTTAGAAACAGCCAAACTAAAACTACTTTCGTTTTCCTTTATGAGAAGTAGATAAGAGTGGAATGAAGAACACCAACCTCAATCTTGCACTTGGTTCCTTGCTTGATTCCTATCCCTTCTGACAGATCCTTGCCACTTCTCCTCCGTCTACCCAGCTTCAAAGAGCACCTGCGGAATCAAAGCAGCATAATACTATCGAAGAACATAGATCTACAATCATAAAAAATATAGGACGAGATGTATATTGACCACACAAATGCATATATCATCAATCATACAAGAATGTGGAGGAAAACTTGAATAGCTTTATTAATATCAAGAATAAGCAAAGAGGATTACAACCAATTGTTCTGACCCAGCGTCACCCTCCAGCATGAAAGCCCTTCTTTCACCTAATGAAAAGGTTAGATCACCCAACACTATGATATTCCAACAAGAAACCAACAACACTTCCTTACAAGATACAAAATTCTAGCCTCTGGATCTCTGAGATGAGGGATCCATATATAGATGATTGCAGGGGGGTGAGTCTGCTTCTGGGATTTTGATTAGTGTCCTCTCTCTGATAGTTCTTGATTCCACTTGGAGATTAACGATCTCTTACTCATCCCTGGGCGAATTCAGAGAGGCAAGTGTCACAGGAGAAGTTTCTGGAAGATTCCATGATAATCCACCTCGCAAACTATCTCTGCCATTTGTCGACTCTCGTCCATCACACCCCATGTAAAGGATTTTCAGTATGCATCGCACCTCCCGTGTGCATTAGGTGGGATTCATCGCACTTTGACCATGGAGCAGGTGAGATGGTCCAGTTTTGACTAGTTCTGAGCAGTTTTTCATGGAGAACTTCTGGGAGATGATGTAATCAGTTGACCTTGTTCTTTTAGGGGATGGAACAACACTTTTAGGGACTTAGGAGCCTTTGGTTTATGGACATGTTTGATTGGGGTTGCAGTTCCCAAAAATATCTATACCAATTGCCCCCTAAAGCATGAGGTCGTTAATCTTTTGATGTCGGGTGAAATTCTTTATCATGATGATCCGAAGATCAAGGCGTTGGGGGAGTGCGAGGAGGATATCTGTGACGCAGATGAGGCCAAGGCAGAGGAGTACCTGTGAGAGGTCAGGGACAAGTTATTTGCTACAATTGTAGGGGGTTGGGACACTATGCATGGGAGTGAATGAACCCAACATGCCTATAGTGCCAATATTGTACTCAGTTTGACCACGTGACAGAAGACTTCCATGTAATATTAGCTAAGATACGGGAAAAGAGGATGTAGCCTCAACAGCCTACCCAAAACCTGTAGATGATGAGGGTTGAACCACGTGAAGAAGATCATAATGTGAATATAATACTACGAAGTGGAATGATGACTGGTGAAGGTAAGGGAAAGAAACCTTAAGAAAGTGAATGGGTCCACAAATCTCCAGAGAAGGAGGTTGGCTTTTGTCTATAGCATGCGAAAAAAAACCTTCATGAGGAAAAGCTTCAGTGAGGATTCTGCCTCAGGAAGTCAGGATAAGAAGTCTGAAGAAATGGACCAATCCATGCTTACTACCTTTTTGGAGACCCACAGGAGTTGATAAATAAATGTGTTGGTAAAGAAAATGCTACTGAGGGACCACACGTAGTTAGGAAAATTGGTAAGCACAAGGCAAGAACAAGGCATGAGATGAGGCTCACCACTCAAATAGGAGAATATGAAATAGACCAAGTTAATTTGGATCTTGGGTCAAATGTGAATGTTTTTCATATACAAACATGCGAGAGAATGGGGTGACCTACACTGCAGTTGTCTCCGATTCAATTGAGAATGGTGAATCATCAAAATACTATCCCCATGGGAAGATTGGAGGGAGTGACAGTAGATATTGAAGGCATGAGCACATTGGATGATTTCAAAGTGATAGAGGTTTCTGATGACAACATTCCCTACCCCATCTTCCTTGGGGTCAACTGGGCCACTGACATGAATGGGTTGATCAATTTCAAAAATCAGACAATATCATTTGAGAAGAAATCACTCCGCGTAGTAGTACTTTTTGACCTTGCAGAGGGACCACGTTATACTGAACTGGTCTATGATTATGAAAGTGACAATGATTTGGATAAAATCTACAGTATAAGAGGACGATACCAAGATTGGGTGAATCCAATAGTAGATGGATGAATTTCATGGGACCATGAAATTTTGTTTACGTCAGATTCAAATGAAGAGTTGGAACACTGGCAGAATAGGTTGCATGAAGTATCTATGCTGCATTGTAACATGATGACTATATCATTGTGCTGTGTATCATCAGAGGTAAGAAGTTTGCCATATTATGATGTCTAACTGACGTAGATAAATTTTTCGATGCATTTGAAAGGGAAGTGCCTGAGAAGCATCACTTCCAAGCCTTGGATTCGGCGCTGCACGCTACACCCGCAAGATGGTGGGGTACGCATAAAGACAATTTTGATGGATGGCATGAATACAGAAGCATGATGAGGGTGTGTTTTGGTCACCCAAAAGTATGATTGACATAGAAATATGATGGGAGGGGTGATTTGCATGATCTCTTAGAGAAATGGACCGATGCTTATGGAATAGAGCCACAACCAGAGTGGGTGAATTTGTTCTATCATACTTTAGTTGTAATACCAATGAATTCGTACCTGGAAATCGAGCTCCACCATGGCATAGACGAATGGGATATCTTGAGACAAGGATTCTTAATGACATTCAACTTTGAATATGGATTCTAGTGCATCGATGAAGCATTGCAGGAGGTCAAGGCAGTGATCTTCAGAATACTGCAGGATACCTTGGATTCTATTCAACTAGATTGGACCACCCAACTACGCCATGTGTTGGAGTGCTAAAATGTGACTACTAAAGAAGAAGAGGAGGATCCATGGAAAATTAATATCCTAGAGGCAGAAGGTCACCGTGAAGTTGAGGGGCCATAGATAGAGAAATCAGATATCACCACGTCGCTGAAAACTATAACAGTGGAAATTCGAACAGAGGCGGAGCCAAAGTTTGCGAAGATAGGGGACTACTGGGATGATGCTATGGTTGATAAGGTTGCTGAGTTTCTCCATGAGTACCAGGATTTGTTCCCGACAAAGTTTTTAGACTTGAAGGGGGTAATAGGTGATCTAGGGGTGATGAAAATAACGTTGAAACGAGACGCGAAGCCTGTTAAGAAGAGGCCATATCGCCTTAATCCTAAGTACAAGGAGATGGTCCACTTGGAGTAGGACAAAATGTTGGCAACAAGAATCATTAAACAAGTGGAGGAGTCCGATTGGGTAAGTCCTATGGTAGCTCAGGAAAAGAAGCAGAAGGATGAGCTAAGAATTTGCGTAGATCTCAGGAAGCTGAATGATTCTTGCGTTCATGATCCTTTTCCAGCTCCGTTCATAGATGAGGTATTGGATAATGTTGGCAGACAGGAAGCATATTCGTTCAATAATGGGTTCTTTGGATACCATTAGATAAAAACGGCACCAGAAGGTAGGAGTAAGACTACCTTTGTGACTGAGTGGGGATGATTTCAGTATATGATCATGCCTTTTGGGCTAAAAAATTTGTTATTAATCTTCTCACGCGTAGTCATTACAACGTTTAAGAAGTTCATTCGAAAATTTTTGGCAGTACAATTTGACGATTGGATACTGTTATCGGGAAATCTAGTGTCTATGCAGAGCTACTAGTCCCACTAAGACTGGTAGCTACCTTAGAAACAAACAAACTAAAACCACTTTCGTTTTCCTTTATGAGAAGTAGATAAGAGGGGAACAAAGGAGACCAACCTTTATCTTGCACTTGGTTCCTTGCTTGATTCCTCTCCCTTCTGATAGATCTTTTCCACTCGCTTCCTTGTCTACGCAGCTTCAAAGAGCACCTGTGGAACCAAAGCAGCATAACACTATCCAAGAACAGAGATCTACTATCATAAACAATATAGGACCATATATATATATTTACCACACAAATGCATATATCATCAATCATACAAGAATGTGGAGGAAAACTTGAATAGCTTTATTAATAATCAAGAATAGCAAAGAGGATTAGAACCATTTGTTCTGACCCAGCATCATCCTCTCAACAAGAAATCCCTTCTTCACCTTATGAAAAGCTTAGATCACCCAACACTATGATGTTACACCAAGAAACCAGCAGACTTCCTTACAAGATACAAAATTCCAGCCTCTGGATCTCTGGGATGAGGGATCCATATATAGATGTTTGCAAGGGGGGTGAGTTAGCTTTTGAGATTTGATTAGTGTCCTATCTTTGATAGTTCTTGATTCCAGTTGGAGATTGATGATCTCTTACTCATCCCTGGGCGAATGCAAAGAGGCAAGTGTCAAAGGAAAAGTTTCTGGAAGATTCCATGATCTTCCACCTCGCAAATTGACCCTGCCATTTGTCCACTCTCACCCATCGCACCCCATAGAAGGGCTTTTCAGTATGCATCGCACCTCCCGTGTGCATTTAGGTGGGATGCAGCGCACTTTGACCATGGAGCAGGTGAGATGGTCCAGTTTTGAGTAGTTTATCATGGAGAACTTTTGGGAGATGCTGTAATCAGTTGACCTTGTTCTTTTAGGGGTTGGAACAACACTTTTAGGGACTTAGGAGCCCTTGGTTTATGGACATTTATGATTGGGGTTGCAGTGCCGAAAAATGTCTATAACAGTTGCCCCCTAAAGCATGAGGTCGTTAATCTTTTGATGTCGGGTGAAATGCTTTATCGTGAGGATCCAAAGTTTTTTCAAGCTGGAAGGTGACCTGTAATAAGATACAATACAATACATTATCTTCATAATATTTTCATGATCTAGCTGAGGCGGGCATTCCCATGCCCAGCTTTATAAATTCATTTTCATGTACATAAGACAGACAATCGTCTGAGTGCAGACTGATGATTCTGGTAGAGCCATCATCCCTTGGATTGGATGATTATCTGTGCAGCAATGATGTACATTTGATGTCTTTATTTTCCTGAATATATATCACAACCCAGATGGATGAAACTAGATCCAGGGTCTTCAATCTTGTTCGATCTCCACTCAAAGTACAAGTCGATCCATGTGAGAGATGTTCTGGAGTCGAACATGGAAAGACATCACCTGATTACAAGCTAATGATGTAAGCTGTTAACAGGTGCAAGAGGAATCACCGATAATGATGATGACCATCAAGGTACTATAGTACAATTCACGTGGTGTGAATAAGGGACTTGGCATCTAACACCATGCAAAATCTTTCGATCGAAGGCCATTGATGTAAACCTGTCACCAGAAGTGAGAAACTTGCCATTGAGGCATGCAAGCTTCAAAGTACTGAAAGGGTTGTTCCTAGATCGACTTCCTGGATAATGAGCTGATGTCGACAAGAAGTGATCCATCATAGGAGGGCCTTAGTGAATCCCACATCAATGACACGGAACAGAGCAAATGATTTTAATGGAGGTGAAAATGATCTGTGACATAAGGTTCAGGGTGGCGGTCATGAAAGAATGGAGTGTAAATGTATTGCAGTGGATGAGACACAGGTGAATTCTCTGAGCGACTTCTCTTGAACATATCGGCGACACTGACATGATGGATTGGTATTGTTAACCCCAAACATGGATGGTGTGATGGACCAATGGTCATATGACCAGTGAACGGAACAACCCAACCCGACTTGGATGCGGAGTGAAAGTGTCATGTTCAAGAGCGACTTGCTACCAACAAAGTTTCTTCAAGTTTTCTTCCCAATTTTTCCCCAGTCATTACTGACCAGTACCTCTTTATTTTTGTCAAGCTTGAGGAGGATAACATATGCTTGTTCTATAAATTGCCCTTATGGAAAACCCATCGCTATGTTTTAACGAGCCTAGCGATAGTGAAACTCGTTCTTTTCTGTATGGACGAGTTTGTCGCTATTCGGTTTTAACGAGTTTAACGACAAAGATAACTCGGTCCTTTTCAATTTTATAGAGTTTCAAAAGGGACGTAAAGAAAACTCCGATAATCCTTTTTCGTCATATAATCCCTTAAGTCCGAAAAAGTATAAAACAATACAAAAGGGATGCATTTTTCGGTAATTTTAACGAGCCGAACAAAACAAGCGCTCGATCCTTTTGTGTAATAATCCCTCAGGTCCAAAAATATTAAAATATAAAGGAGGGATAGCACTTCCGTTCACTTTAACGAGCTGGAGAGGCCAATCTCTCGGCAATCTTTTCATATTTTACGAGTCAGATGAAAAGAGCTTAAAGGAGACTCATTTTTCGAGGAACGAGTGATAAATTCAGGTAGCAGCTAATTCCAGGTAAGGTTTGGAATTCTCCAATCACAGTAGTGTCACAAGGATGGCTAATAGGATCACTCTTCGCATCTCTTCCTCAAAAAGGGTAAACAATCAAATGGAGGTGAATGATCGGTCAATATAGAGTGGAGGTGATGATGAGAACACGACCAAGGTCTCAAACGCTGATGATAATACATTCACGATGGTTATTTACCAGAAATTGGTTCATTTTTTAATGAGCTTAAACTCTCGGGGAACGTTTGCTCATTGCTTATGTTTAGTTTTTAATGAGCTTGAATTCCGCGTTAAAACTTCTCGAGGCGGGTTTATTTTTTAACGAGCTTTAACCTTGCGGTAACACTTCTCGTGATAAGTTTGCATTCCCTTAGCATAATGACGCAAATCGAGGTGCATGGCCCCCAAGCTTCATTTCATTCAAAACGGTGGTTGGAATCAAAGTTTACCTCCGAGATCTTTGAAAGTCTTGACTTGGATTTTATGAGATCATACTCAAAGACTCGATTTGGAAAGGGATTTGTTTCATTTTTTAATGAGGTTGGCACAGTAAAAGAAGTATCCTCATGACTCCTTGTTTCATTTTTTCATGAGGTCGACACGAGATAAGAACCGTTCTCGGTATCCACCGTATTTACAGTATTTGATAGAAAATCAAAAAATGAAGGATGATTAAGGTTGCTGGAATAATATTCGTGGTAATCCGGAAGATGGGAATGATGGTGTTGATTTTCCCAAGGTTCCTCTCCTATCATCATTGACTGAATGATTCCTTTATCTGTAGAATGTACATGTGACCAAGGATATGAAGAGGTACCATATTCCTTAGACCTATTTATCCAAACACTCGATGAGCATTGATTTGGGTCTACCCCCCAGCCAAGAAAATTGATTGCTACAATATTCCTAAAATGGTGATCCATACTGTCAAAATATTCAGGAATCTTCTGAATCCATTAGATATAGAAGATTTCATATTGCAGGTTTCCACTCTGGCCACTTCCGCCAGATTACTCGGAGGCGGTAGGGCAAAAGTACCCATTAAGGCAGGGTCTTTTAGGAGGCCTACTCTGATATTTTGAAGCGAATGATTACTTCCATGGATCATTGGAATGCTTCCCATAACTTGTGAACTGTTGGGGAGAAATGTTTGTTGGTCAATGATTGTAATTCCTCCTTGAAAGGGAAATGCAATCTTTCTGAAGTATGTCGACACAATTGTAGCCATAGCATAAATCGAGGGCCTTCCTAGTAGGATGTTGTAATCGAGGTTTCCATCGATAACCTCAACATCAATTTCTATTATTTTGCCCCCCAATTCAACTCGCAAGTTACTTAAAATCCCGTATGGAGTGTATGACTATCCATCAAATGCTTTTAACGTCGTTGACGATCTAGACAAGGGTGGTGAGCCTAAATTTTTCCAGCAACTCATCGACATAATACATGTAGATGCCCCCTCATCAATAATTGTTCGATGAATAGTTTTGTTGAGGGCTTTCACCTGAATAAGGAAATCTAGTTGAGCTGGTAACTGAGGGTCATATCCTTTATGATCAAAGGCCACACGATTGGAATCCATTAGGTCAATCCCACCTATTGCTCATAATAAAGCTTTCTTTTGGGAGGGGCAATTTTGCAGTACCTCAAGTGTCGACATAGCGGACGATGATTAGGCCAAGTCCCCTACTATATTATAATGTTGTGCTACTCTGGCACGAGGATTAAATGTCGATTTGTGTACTACTCCCTTTGGCGGCTTGATCGTTAGCTCAGGAATGATGGGTGGCACAACTTCGGTCGAAGTTGTTGTCGAACTACTAGGTTGATCATTAGCCTTGTTTTTTGACAGCTGTGGATTCCCGTAATCTTTATTCCTTGTCGATATCAAAGCATCATTTTGGTGCTTCAAAATGGACAACATAAGTACTTGGGATCGGGAAGCATTGTCACTAGAAACCATATTTGTTCCTGGATTCGGAAACAGATCAGTTAATACTACCGAGGCTTTTGTATTCTTGAAGAATTTTCTAAGCTCAGCTTTATATGGACAATCTGATGTCCAATGATCCTCATCGCATATAAATCATGGATGATTTGGTTTCCTATTTCCAGAAAGGTTTACAGAAGATTTTTCAAGAGACGACTCCTCCTGTTTCTTCTTCTTCCCTTTCTTTTTCTTCTTGCCCCCTAGTTGCTTTAGTTGTTTTCCCTTGTCGGTCGACACAACATTTACCTCCGAGGTGAGAAGTTCTTCATTTGCATTTTGATCAGAAATCTTACAGGCTTTCTCAGATGTAGCCTTTGTCATTTTCGTGCTTTTCGTACCTATCACGCCATCGCCGGCATGAGAGTCTTTGCTTGATTTAGGAGGAGGAGGAACGGAGAATTCTGGTCTAGGAGCATCAGGGATTTTATCATAGAGCGTGCCATACTGAGTATAAATCAAGTCTAAGTATTTCACACGAGCAATAACTTGCTCTTCAGTGACGACTCCTCCCTTTGTCACATCTTCTGTAATGGAAGGTAATAATGACTTAATAAACCATTCAGCTAAAAGCTGATCAGGAACATACATTTTTACCATTCTACGACAACGTCGCCACTCATGAATATGATCAGATATGTGAGTGGCCGTCGTTTGTTTGAAATTGGTAGGAAGTTTTGTTCCCATTTCGTACCTTATGGGTAACTGGAAATGGGTTAAAAAGGTTGTGGCTAGGGTACTGAAGTTATCAAATGAAGCTCTAGGAAATTCGATATACCATTTTGCTGTCGGACCAGTTAACGTTCTCTAAAAAAGGCAAAGCCTAATCAAATCATCGTTTAGGGTGTTTGATGAACACAACAAATGAAAGTTCATCACATGATTCGATGGGTCTTCACCCGGATTTCCATTAAATTTAGGAATATCTGACAGAGGTTTATGCTGAATCGCTGGCCACCAAGGGGCGTAAGCAATTGGATCATTTGTTAGCCGATTTAGATCTGGTAACTCTAAAGTCACCACGAAGGGTAACTGTTGATTCAGGTTTGGAGAAGCATGCCCAGGATAAGATGGAATCGCCTGGGCAGTTAGTCTTTGCATACCAGCATAATGCATTTGATGCTGGTAATTTTGATAAGGTTGATGGACACAACCATTGTAGAATGGTTGATTTTGACCATTTTGAATATATCGCTGCCCATTATTTGCAAAGGTTTGTTGCTCAGATCCTTGGTAAATTTGTTGGAATTGCGGTTGTTGATATTGCACCAGCCATGGTTGTGAAGCCATGTGTTTTTGTCCAATACTGCTTGTTTGACCAAGATGGGGGTAATCGTACCTGTTTGGGCTTGTGTCATTCCACTAGTTGGCGATTGTGGTTGAGTTGCAGGGACAAGAGGCTGTTGCGTTACAACCTGAGAAACCTGAGGTTGGCATAGAACAGGCAATGCTTATACTTGCGACACCGTCACAATAGCCAACGTAGTTGGTATATTTGACATAGGTAAACATTGTTGCATCGAGTATACCACTCTTGGTTGTTGAGGCAGTATTGGCACCCAACCGCTAGATGTAATTCCAGCATAACCTGCATTTTGTTGTGAACTCTCGTATGATTGTCCTCCCGGAGGAGACAATGAGAGGGTATATTGCCCCCCATATGGCGGTAATCCAGTACTTAAAGGAATGGTTTGCCCTTGAGGACTGGACTACCCAAATTGACACCGTGAAGGATCAATTTGCTGAGACTCAACATAAGAGTTCCCGGATATTATTCTAGATGAACAAACGAGAACAGACCATACTGTCGAAATAGCCCCTGAGTGGGACCCATCTAGCGGTTGAGAGCTAGTTGGGACAGATGGTATGCCGGTGAACATTGTTGGAGCGACAATAGGAAGTTCTGCCATCGCCGTGTCAGATGACACAATCCTAAATGTCGACGGTTGTTCAGACATTTCTAGCCTATCCAAAAGATTTCCTAGCGATTCTACAGGAGCTTCTGATAACAGTAGACTAATTTCTGATAAAGAAGGATATAAGGTGATCCCGACTCAAAATTGCGATGGAGTACTGGATGGAGGATCCTCCACAATCTCTTCTATAGCAATCAAACCAGGTGGAAGAGGTAGACCATCAGGTCCGTAAAATATTTCTGGTGCCGAAGAAGGTATATAATCTGCAGCAACAGATGTTTGGGGAATAACACCTTCTGAATCAGTTGTAGATGGAGCTGGTTCAGTAATACAAATGTTTACCTCCACACTAGGATCAGCTCTACTGTCCTTTGGTGGCTGCAGAACTTCTTCTGTAAAGGCAGGGATACCAGAAATGTTTGGAGTAACCGAAGTCTCCGATGGTGTCAGAACACTTGTTCTAACTTTACCAGGGGATTTGGAACCGGTTAAACGAGTTCACTTTTTCTGTAACAGTTTTGATTCTAGAGACAAAGACGGTTGACTCGTAAGCCTCTACGAATGATGGGGTTTCAATTGACTTTCTTCCACAAATGCGGATTACTCGACCAAATAAAATCAAGGGGAAAGATGTTTCCGAATTAAATGAATTTTAGACGCTTTGACACAACTTGTTTTTTCAATTTTTAAGAGTCGAGAAAAAACAAAAGATGACTCTAGTCACCTTCGATTTTTAATGAGCTTGAAGTGACAAGTGCTCAGATGGACCTTTTCCTTTAAGGAGTCTGAAAAGGAACGAAAGAGACTACTCTGGAAATCTAGACAGAGGGATTACCAAACCAATCGCAAAACTGCAGAATACTTTTTACGGTACGACAGTCAATCTTCCCTAATGCTGTGTTCAGTGCATGGTGATCGATAGGGCGGCAGACAGGGCTTCCTATGGATAAAGGATAAAGCCTATTGTGGTCTCCCAATATATACTCGACAGTACGTGGGAGCACAAGTCCGTACTGGAACTTGTCGTCTCAAAGTGGAGGAATCACCCAAGGAGCAATGAAAACAATAGTTACCAAGCTTTAGGATGCTGGAATACGTCTCTAGCCTAGACTTCTAAATGTTGTGCGTTAGGTTCCAAAGCGTTTTTAGATTCATTAAATTTATTTTACAGTTGATCTTTCTTAAGAAAGTTTCCTTTCAGGTTCACCGCATGATGTAGATATACAATTCCTAAAATGCAATCTAAGATGATAAACAATCATTTAATCTTCTTTTTGCAATGAAAATCCTAGCTACTAAAGAAAGAGAGATGATATTCTTTCAACAGAGCAGAGAGCACACACTATATGCACTATCCTAAATCAAACCAAAAAACAGTCTAAATTCAAATGCACATGCATGTATTTGTTTTTTAGCCTTCTTAATGTGTGAATGATAAAAAGAAAGCTAAGCGCAAATCTGAATTATTTTTCAAAGCGATATTACTAACAAGCTTCTTTTCAAAACAAAATGAAGACAATGACGACACTTTGTTATTTGGAATTGAAAACTTGCTTTCGACACTTGAAAAAACTACTAATTCAAATCAAATACAAGAGTAATAGTGTAATCGACTATCAAAAACAATCAGATTCTCTTCTATGACTGAAAACGACACTTCCGAACTTCCAAATCAAGAAACGACAGTTCAATTACACTACTTCTTTGTAAAAGAGAACTGAAAATGGCTCACAATACATAGAAAAATTTACAGTTCTTTGCACAATGGAGGCGGAATAATGGCAAGGAAGGGGGTTTCCAAGAGAGGTATACTGACTACAGACAGCAAAACTCCTGAATAGAGCTCAAAAGAGTGAAGAAAAACCAAAGTCTGTAGGCAAAATTAGCCCTTTCTGATCAGTGCACCTGTTACACAGGGATTCCAGTATGCATCCCACCTATAGCACACGAGAAGTGCGATGCATACTAATATCCTTGAAGAGAGGGTGCAATGGTATAGTGCGAGACTTTTGATCCAGTTCTTGATCACAGTTTGCAGCACAGTTCAGGGGTTTAGGTCGAGCAAGTGATAATCAGTAATTAAATCACAGGGTTAGATCTAAGGAGGTTACTACAGCCACCACAAGGGAAATCAGAGAGTTTGTAAATCAATTGTTCAGTTCATAAACAAAACTCGGAGATAGACTGAAGCAAAATTGATCTACTTTGCACTTGCATAGCAAATGCAGTTCGAAGGCTAGCTGGCTTGACTTCAGGCTCCGTCTGTAAGTTTATAAAGCAAACAAATATAGACAAACAAACAATCTATTCGCTCCCCAACGGAGTCGCCATTTTGTTATCAGGAAATCTAGTGTCTATGCAGAGCTACTAGTCCCACTAAGGCTGGTAGCTACCTTACAAACAAACAAACTAAAACCACTTTCGTTTTCCTTTATGAGAACTAGATAAGAGGGGAAGAAAGGAGACCAACCTCTGTCTTACGCTTGGTTCCTTGCTTGATTCCTCTCCCCTCTGATAGATCTTTGCCACTTTCTTCCTCATCTACCCAGCTTCAAAGAGCACCTGTGGAATCAAAGAAGCATAACACTATCCAAGAAAAGAGATCTACTATCATAAATAATATAGGACCAGATATATATTTACCACACAAATGCATATATCATCAATCATACAAGAATGTGGAGGAAAAATTGAATAACTTTATTAATAATCAAGAATAGCAAAGAGGATTACAACTGATTGTTCTGACCCAGCATCATCCTCTCAGCAAGAAAGCCCTTCTTCACCTCATGAACAACTTAGATCACCCAACACTATGATGTTACACCAAGAAACCAGCAACACTTCCTTACAAGATACAAAATTCTAGCCTCTGGATCTTTGGGATGAGGGATCCATATATAGATGTTTGCAAGGGGGGTGAGTCAGATTTTGAGATTTGATTAGCGTCCTCTCTCTGATAGTTCTTGATTCCAGTTGGAGATTGATGATCTCTTACTCATCCCTGGGTGAATGCAGAGAGGCAAGTGTCATAGGAAAAGTTTCTGGAAGATTCCATGATCTTCCACCTCGCAAATTGACCCTGCCATTTGTCCACTCTCACCCATCACACCCCATAGAATGGATTTTCGGTATGCATTGCACCTCCCTGTGCATTTAGGTGGGATGCAACATACTTTGACCATGGAGTAGGTGAGATGGTCCAGTTTTGACCAGTTCTGAGTAGTTTTTCATGGAGAACTTCTGGGAGATGTTGTAATCAGTTGACCTTGTTCTTTTAGGGGTTGGAACAACACTTTTAGGGACTTAGGAGCCCTTGGTTTATGGAAATCTATGATTGGGGTTGCAATGCCCAAAAATGTCTATAACAGATAGTGTTTGGATTGGTAAAGTGCCATGTAGCTAGTTTGCACTTGATACTAGATACGTGTCCGAGGTATCAAATCATGATAAACTTACAGACATGTCTATTTTGCATCCCTTTCGGAATCTTGTTGGGTCATCTAGTGTGCAGAAAAGGGTTAATGGTGGACCCTACTAAGAACGCAATGATAATTAACTTGGAGGCACCAAGCAGTGTTAAATAGTTGCGCACAACAATGGGTCATACTAGACACTATCGAAAGTTCATCAAGAGCTATGCCCAGATTACCACACTGATGGAAAAGCTATTGAGGAAGGACGCTACATTCTGATGGAATGAAGAATGTCAGTGGAGTTTGGATTTTTTAAAGGAGAAAATGGTCACTGTGTCGATCCTAGTCTTCCCGGATTGGAATAAGGAATTTCATGTGCATTTGGATGTGTCATGTATTGCTCCGGGAGTAGTAATGACATGGAACAGTGAAGGAGAACTGGATCACCTAATAGCATTTGTAAGCAAGAAGCTGTCTAAGGCTGAAAATAACTATTCGATGAGGGAGTGCGAAGGGTAGGCTATGGTGTATGTGCTCCATAATTTTAGCCATTACTTGCTAGGTGAACACTTTAATATGTATACAGATCATTCTGCATTAAAGTACCTAGTCAACAAGCCTGTGTTGGGGGGGAAATATGTAGATTGTTGCTATTGTTTTAGGAGTACGATTTCGGAGTAGTTGTGAAGCCAATGAGATTGAATGTAGGACCATATCATCTATCGCTCATTGAAACAAGAGAGGAACCTACTAATTTAGAGGAAATATTGCCTGACACACAACTCATTACAACGCACGTAGTAGACAATCATTTTGCAGACATTATCCACTTCTTGAATACAGGAAAAACTCCAAAAGGATACACTAGTAAACTAAAGAAGGAATTGGTCATGCATGCGATAGTTTTTTCTGTTATTATAGGTCACTTGTATAAAATGGGATCAGGCGAGATACTATGACACTATGTGCCTGATTTTGAACGAAGCAGTATCCTAGCTGAAGCTCATGGAGGAGTTGTGGGAGGCCATTATACAGGAAAATCAATAGTGCAGAAGATTTTACATGCTGGGTTGTGGTGGACAACATTGCATAAGGATTCCAAAGCATATTGTAGCGTGTGTAATGCATGTTAGAGAGCCGCCACACCATCACGAAGGGATGAGCTGTCTTTGAATCTGCAGGTATCATTGCAGCCATTCGCAAAATGGGAAATTGATTTTGTGGGACCAATTCAACCTCCACGAAAGAAGACCGGTGCATGGTAAATCATCAACGCGATTGAGTATTTAACCAGATGGGCTGAGGCAAAACCTGTGAAGGACTGTATAGGGGCAAAAACTATGAAATTTCTGTTTGATTATGTGTTGACCAAGTTTGGTTGCCTAAATATTTTAATGAGCAATCATGGTATGCACTTCCTTAATGAAACGATTACTGTGCTGGCAAAGGAGTTCGAAGTTTGTCATTAGAAGAGTATGCCATATCATCCTCAGACCAATGGGACAGTTGAAGAATTTCATAAGATATTGGAGAATGTGCTGACAAAAGTTTGCAATGCGCGGAGGAATGAGTGTGACGTGAGCGTACCAGCTGTTTTATGGGCCTATAGAACTACTTTTAAGAAGATTATAGGTCAGACACTGTTTAGATTGGTCTGTGGTGTAGAGGATGTGATGCCTATGGAGTATATTGTGCCTAGTCTACGCATAGCGGCATTTATACAGATGGTAAACCGTGGAGCCTTATAAGAGTGGCTCACATAGCTAACAGAACTCGAAGAAGATAGATTTTTTGCTGGATTCCATTAGTAGGTGCAAAAGGAAATCGAAAAGGCATGGAAGGATCGACACATCAATCTGCGCACCTTCAAGGTAAATGATTTAGTTTTATTATATGACAAAAAGTTTGATATATTTCTAGGAAAATTTTAGATGCATTAGCTGGGGCCATATGTGATCAAATAAATTACCTATGGTGGAGCGGTTTAGCTTGTGAAATTAAATGGGGATACATTTCCCGGAAATGTAAATGGCAGTCGATTGAAGCCATACACTATGGATCTAGCCCGATCAATACATGATGGTAGTACAGTCTTAGCGCTCTAAGTAGCTACAAGGAGGTGTGGGACTATAAAATACACTTCACGGTTGTAGATCTACGTGTTCAGGGGTCTGCATGAAACAAGAGGGTGTCATAGTACCAGAAGAAGCATGAAAGGAGTTGAGCTATAGGGGTGGAGATTGCACAACGTAGCCAGAAAGTGACCATTATTGTCACTGTTCATGATTTGACTGCTATAATATGGTTAAGAGGAGTGGCTAACCAATATTTAAGGCATTTAAGGCTGAAATCAAGTGTGAGATATTTCCAAATATTCTTCCAATATTGCATTTATGGATAGGTTTTGGGGGGAATGGTCGAATTTGAATTCGAATTTGCCTATAAATTACAAGTGGCTGTCCAGTGAGAAACACTTTGCATCCTGAAAATTTCTAAGTTGTAATGTCTATTGTGCATGAACCGAGAATTCTTTGAGGATTTTCTTGCAAGCCCCGTGTTTGCTCAGTATTTCCAGTTAGACTGCAAACTTATTCGAGACATCATGTTAGGATCAGGTCCTACAGAAACTGCAAGTGATGGAGAGGTTGATGCCTCTGAGGGAGCTGCCCCTAAGGTTTCGAGTATGGAGGTTCCAAAAACAGTGCCTACTACATAGAGGTCACCTTAGTCAAATAAGGATAAGCAAAAGAAGTCGATGTCGGTGTGTGAGTCACCAAGGAAACATGCAATTAGTCAAGTGTATCAGAAAGAAAAGACTGTTGTGAAGGAGGAGGGGAAGGTGATCGATTTGGAGGTGGAGGAGGGCATAGAGGATATTGACATTGAGGCGGTGGACCCTATTTCAAAATTTCCAAAGTATATCCCTCCTTGAAAGGGCAAGGTGAAGGTTTCGAAGGACTAAGATGTCGGAAAATTCTCCCACAACACTCCCATGTTTCCAGAAAATATTACCTTTGAAGGTCCATGCTTGGCACAGGTTCCACATTTGAAGCTTGAAGAATGGGATTTGGAGGACCTTGAGTAATTCCTCCACCTTACTATTGACACCTTCATGCAGAGGGTTTTCTACAAGGAGTCTGGAGTCACCACATTGGAGCTGGTGGAATGGATTCATGGAGTCAACGATTCAGGTCTGTTGAGCTTGTTATGGGTGCGACACTACCATCAGTAAAACATAAACCTAATAGTCATCAGACAGTTGTTGTTCCTAGTACATGACGAGTGCTTGTGGTTGAATGAATCGATCCCCATAACCAACAAGTTGATTGATAGGATCACATTATTACTGCACTCTAGGCTGAATCTAGACAAGGCATTTGGCGGAAAGAAGAATGAGCGCGACCTCACTGAGAAGATGAAGGACAAGTTTAAGCTTGTCAAAAAGTGCGCGAGTATTCAATTAACACCATTACCGACCCCGCGGTCAAGGTTGCTAGGCAAATTCTGGCTGGCAAGCTGATGAAAAAGTGTTGCATCGACGAGGTGCCAACATTAGTAGTTTCTTTTGAGGCTCAGTGCTCAGAAGGCGTACAGTTCAACTGGGCACGCTATCTGTGTAGGGAGTTCTTTGTAAAATGCAGAGAGCCACAATACTAGAGTAAGACTTTTCACTATTCGTGGTTGCTGCTCTCAATAGTGCTCGTTGCATGGCACTTACTGGAGGATAGCAAATTTCCTCCTGTGGAGAAGGACCTACCAGAAGCAGTAAATTTCATGTGTGTTTGGTCCACGAAAGATGTTGTGTAGGTGACGGAAAGAAAAGTCTTCTGGGTGTTGATGGACGTGAGTATTCACATGGCTATCAACCAAAAGACGCGGTTGTCTCTAACCATGTCAGAGCATTTGTCGGGGTACGTGAAGTTCAAGGTAGACTTCCACCATGTTTACATTCAAGGGCACAAGGACCCTGACCAGAAATGGTTTAACCTAGCCTACCAGGCCACAGATGACACGATTGCAGAAGTCATCAAGTGTTGGCCAGCAGACTGACACATTCCATCCGATGAGGCCACCGAGACTGGCAAGTCCATGGAGAAAAAGAAAAAAGAAGCGGCCAGATAAAAGGTTCAGCTGTTGGTTGAAAATAGGAAGAAAGAGGCTGAGGAGAAGGCTCGAGTAGAAGTGAAGCACTCAACAAAAGAATAGGTAGAGCAGGAAGAGTGTGGCTCCTATAGAAGCCAAAAATCTCTTTCACCCTAAAGGGATGAAGAAGAGTGGTAATATCAGGATGACGGATATCATCAGGAATGTACTCCCTTCTATATTTAGGGGTATAGGGAATAGGAGAAGGAAGGACCACACAAGAAGAAAAAGGCCTCCAAGTCGTCACTAGATCCCATTACCTTGACATAGGGTGACTTAGATGATATTGGAAATAAAATGCGCTATACAATGGCAGAACTACTACAACAGTTTTAGCAGCAGCAGAAGAAAGCACTAGTAGCCATACAGTCGAGTCTACATGAGTTACGGATCCAAACAACTAGACTTCAGGCTGGTGCAAGATAGAGGAGCGCGACATCCATTACTTTGGTACCGGGGACCACTTAAGCAACAGAGTTGGTTCGGACAATGGATTCTCGGGTAGTCGTCCTACTCGATGGAGCTTTGAATGTGGAGGCAACCATTGACAGGGTGATTGTTAGCACTTTGATGAATGTGGGCCTCAACATGGCCACGCTCCCCAGTGAGTTCCTTCACACCTTGCAAGAATGTGTGATGACAGAGCTTAATGCTCGAGAGTAGTGCGTGCTAAGCATGGTCAGTGAATATAAGGTTAACAATGAATAGATGTTTATTGATAAGACAACAACGCTGAAGGCATGGAAGAAAGTGAAGGTGAAAAATGAGCAGACCGCTATCGTGGTAGTCGAGGCATGCAAGATAATTCCTGAACTGCATATCCCAGAGGAAGCATCGGTGGATGCGAAGATAAAAAATTGGTTGCGGGTGTGTGCGAAGAAAAAACAGAAGTTTCCAAGGTTTAGTTTGAACTGAACATGAAGATTATAGAGCTTGAGTTGGAGTCACAACCTTCAACTCCACCAGAGGTTAGAGAACAGTGTGAGGCAGTTGTAAAGGATGGAGTCGTGATAGTAGATGCCACTGTGGTGGATTGCACCACACTCTTTGAGTAGTCCATGGAGGTAGTCACGACACTACAATAGGATCCTAACCTGCATAGGTTGAATACAGAAGCCCATCAATTACAGTAGCATTATGATGAAGCAATAGCGATGGCGCACACCGTTGCTATATCACAGCGACTGGCTAAGCTACATGAGGCAAAGCAGTTGCTCAAACAAGTGGAGGAAGCACAAAGGAAGGAGGCGGTCCTGAAGGCTAGGTTGGGGCCTTGGGTGGACGAGGCTTATGTTATCTTTGCCATCATTGAGGAGAACCTGGCGAGCCTACATAGGACACAACAAAAGATAAAGGAAGACAATGAAGTACCAACAATAGAGCAGTGGCACAGGTCCAACTAGGAGGCCTCCGCAGTAAGATCTTTGCACCAACAGAGTGACTTGGGGGTGAGTCATAATATTTGTGTTGGGGGCTTGTTGGGATAGGGTCTGCTAGGGTCAATTTTGGGGAAACTCCAAATTTTTGCGGCAAAAAGCCCAAGTTTTGTTGTAAAGAATGTAAAGTCTCTGCAAAATGTGGTCGCAAAGCATGTAGATAGTAAAGTTTCATAAAGGATTTAAATCTTCTCTTATGCAAATTGTGTCAGCTTTAGTAGATCTACCCAAGGTCTGCGAACCATGGGATTGTATAAAAAGGAGAGTCTTAGAGAGTCTATGGCATATAATAGATAGTAACGAAGAATGAATATGTAATGGGTCAATAGAAGAAAGAGCGAAGAAGTCTTAGAGTAGAATAGAGGCTCTATAGCTATGTGCACATAGACCTAGATTAGAGTCTACAGCTGCGCAAACCCTTGCAGCTTAGTGCGCAGGAAAGTCTTGAGTTTGTAAGAAGAACTGAAGTATCAATAAAGAGGTTATTCTGCATATATCTATGTTTCTTCTATCTATTTTTGTTCTGAATGAATGTGCTATTATGTTATGATGAATAATTGGTTTATGAATTAATACTGTATGGATGCACAATTTTACACAAATTACATTGTCATATAAATGCAAGTTATAATAAATATTTATGTGAAGAATATCTTGTTGCATGTTAATGTTATTAAACACCTAAGCCGATCTGGGTAGATACAAAACTAAGGGTAATTACAGAGGCACGTAAGTGATTGATTCACCTGTTTAGGGTCTGTGAAAGATAGTCATAGAATTTCATAGAGGTATAGAATCTGATTAACATAAGTTATATCGATAAGTGTTATAGCTCCAAATCTCACTCTTGATGTTTTTGATGCTACACTCATGTTTTAGGGCAACCCCTCCTTCCAAACCTGGTCCAAATACTTAAAAAATAATGTTTTACTCCCTGTACACAACATTTCCCTGAGCTAAATGCATGTGTACGCGGGTCTGTGTATACCCAACCCACGTATATGTCTTAAAATACTTTAAAAAATTAAATCTCCTTAATTTTCGTGGGAGATCACTGGTTTTACTTGTTGATTACCTATTATTTCTTGTGGCCCAACTGTTCCCAACGAATTCCCAATTAAAAAACTACTTTGGGAGAAGTATAAAAGGGCTTTAATGGGAAGGCCTAAAGGAGGAGAGAATAGAGAGAAAAATCACTCTGCTGAGATTATCCCTGATCAGGTCTGAAGATCCTTGTGCTTCCAACACTTCCCCCATTACAGGAAACCCTTGTTTCCTTGAGTTATGATGTCTTTTCATTAGTTGAGATATCTTTGTGTGAGTCATGGAAGGAGCCTTTTGAAGACTTGGGATTGGATGAATCTGGAGGATAGTTCCGCTTGGAGCCTACGAGAGGAAGATTTAGGTGATATCATTCCTTGTTTTACTTTAGATATATGCAAGAAAGAAACATTTGTCTTGTTCTCGAAATCAATCTTCTTCATCCTTATGATGTTGTTATTATAGTTTGCATATGAATAGTTGTTTCAATTATATAACTAACTACCTTGCAATATGCTATGAAGTTGATTTCTTTATGATGCTTGGTCCATATACTGCTATGCTTCTTTGAATTAGTTATTTTGCAAGTTGAAGGATTGAAACCAACTCCAAGAAGGTTTGGACCCTGGCTAGATCTACCTAAACGAAGGACCCCCAGGTGCATCTCTGTTATGAAACCAGCTCAAGAAAAGATAGAAAAGATAGATCAACGCCTTAGAATTCAACCTCTTCGAGGGGGCAACCGCCTTTACATTACATAAATGAACAATTCTTCGATGATACAAATGAAAAGACCTCCTTTCTATATATAGGAGCCTAAGGGGTCATAACATAATTAGAGCCGACATAAGAATAATAATGTAAGGGCACAATAATAATAATAGTGGGCTTCTATGGGGCACAATAGTAACAATATGGGCACTAAATAGGTACATCAATATAATAAGTGGGTTGTACTAATAACAATAAGGGGTTACACTAGTAGTATAGGGGCCTAACATGCCCCTCTCCTTCAAAAAGCGTTGTCCTCAACGCTTGAGTAGTTCTTGATGCTTCTGTATAAAATTCTTGTCCTCCCATGTGGAATCTTAAGCGGTTAAGTTCTTCCACTTGATGAGATAATCTAAAATTGATCGATTTCGTAGCTGTCAGGATTTTGTTTTTGTGACTGCTCAAGGTTCCAATATGATTTTTCCTTCCTCTTCAATTTCTGGCAATATTGCTTGAATTGGGATCTTTTGCAACTTTTGAATAAGTGGCCATACTTCTTCATCCTTCTTCCATTCATCCCTTGCTTCGTTTATCCAATCTGGTTGGATAATAGAAATAGCACAAAACAATGCTTCCACATCCTCATCCTTGAAGAGTCATCCCATTCGGTAAGGTCGCCATTTTTTAAGTGCATGTAGTATTGCCAACATTTCCTTCTCATAAATAGCTTGCTTGACATGTAGCAATAAAAATACCCAATCACCCACATCAAAACATTTTTCACTACAATGTTGATCTACCCGTTGTCTCGTTTGATTTTGCACCGAAGTGGCGTTATCCTTTAAAAGTTGGAGAACTTGTTGTTGATGCTTGATGTAATCTTTCACTGCTTGAACCTTTTTCTTCTTGATATGTCCTTCTATCTCTAGAGTTTGAGGAGTGGTAATTCTTGCCAATGCTTTACAAGATATCGTCTGATTCATTTCTTCTTTCTTTGGGGTGGGGTCCTGGTGTATATCTTCTTCTTTTGATGTTTCTTGATCCTTTTCTTCCTCCTCTTCATATTCTATGTAAAATAATTTCTTCTCAGCACACTTATGACCTTTAGTGCATTTTCTATCACAATTGTACCAAAGCCATTTTTCTCTTTTTTCTTCCAATTGTTGTGGTGTAACTCTTGTAGGTTGTAAAAGGCTAGGAGAAAAAACACTTCCATATTTATAGTTGTGAGGGGTATGCTTCCTGGTTTCCATTATTTTGCTTTCCACTATGTCACAAAGCCCTTTTACTCTTTCCAATTCTTGTGGTGTTGCTCTAAAGAAGGTGTTGCTCTTTGTATCCTCATAATGTGCTATCATTTCCTCTGTGAAAATTGACCACGTAACAAGTTGTTTACGAGAACAAAGCCCTTCATACCATAAAAATTGATCCGGTTCTAAATATGAAGATGCAATACATACCTTTTGTAATAGTGGTACACCATGTAGATCAAAATATTGCTCCATCTGAAGTATCCAATTTACTGGATCCTTGCCATCAAACTTCCTCATCTTGCTTTTTCTTGATTTTAGGAGCTTGATCTTGAAACAACTATAACTCTGTACTTTCAGATCTTTAAGTTCTAAAATTGCAATCTATAGTAGCCCTCTGTGTCCTCTTTCTAATTCCACTAGTCTGATCCAAATTGGATTCTCCAATGAAGAGCTATGCCAAATCTCCCATAGTGACTTGATTATAGACTAATTTAGTAAAGTGAACTTGTACGATGTGCCAGGTGTCCCCGTTTTGACCTTTGGCTCTGAAAAATATATACAAGAAACTATAGTCCGTCCTATTTCTGTGCCTTCTTACAAAATTTCAATCTGATGCTCAGAGAGAAAGTTATGATGATTTTCCCCAAGTCACCTGTTTGGAATGTAATTCAAGAGTCTGCAAAAAGACCAACTTCCTTAGATCATATCTCCACAAATATATTGCGAAAAGCTCTAAAATTCGGACCCAAGGTTCAATGCGATTTCGTCTCAAATGGGTGTTTTTTTTCGCTTTTGAAATGTCACAGAAAAGAAGTTATAGCAAAAGTTCCATGATGACCTGTTTGGAGCAGCGAAACCCTAGAATCCAAAGCTCTGATACCAAATGTTATGAAACCAGCTCAAGAAAAGATAGAAAAAATAGATCAACGCCTTAGAATTCAGCCTCTTCGAGGGGGCAACCTCCTTTACATTACATAAATGAGAAATTCTTCGATGATACAAATGAAAAGACCTCCTTTCTATATATAGGTGTCTAAGGGGTCATAACATAATCAGAGCCGACATAACAATAATAATGTAAGGGCACAATAATAACAATAGTGGGCTTCTATGGGGCACAATAGTAACAATATGGGCACTACATGGGTACATCAATATAATAAGTGGGTTTTATTGATAACAATAAGGGGTTACACTAGTAGTATAGGGGCCTCACATCCCTTCGCATAGTTTGATTATATTAGTATCATGGCCGTGTTGAATGCTTGTTTTTCATTGTAGATAACCCTCGCTCTCCTAGGGTATTGAACCAAGACGCTAGGGCACTTTTTCGCTCAACATAATTAGTGACTCCATTGGGGACAACAATATTGTTGTTCCTAGTTTGGGTTAATTTAAGCCAATCAGGGCTGAGCCTTTGATTTTCTTGCTATAACCCAGTTGTTTGTTCTTATAGGAACTCAGACTCTAAGTTTGATCAGTTTTTTCAGACCCCTTTTTTTATTTTTCTTTTGTACAGTTATATACGCAGTCTAGCCAGGTTACAGAGGCGTATGTACGTATGTTTCCCCATATGAACCTGTGTATATGTAGGTTTCTTTGGGCTGAATCGCATATACACGTAGTTGTGCATTGACACAGTCGCGTATACCCTAATTTTCCAAGATTTTTGTAGATATTTCTTGTTCAGTAAATTTGTTTGCTGGTCTGAGTGTTTCCTAAGCAGTCAAGTTTGGTTGTCAGTCTCTGTTTTTACAACAAGTTTCCGATTTCGAATTCTCTCCGATTGTGGAAAGTTTTGGTCTTGTTTGGTTTTGTTGCAAGTGTCATCATTTGTGTTTGAGCACATGAGATTTCTCTTTGAGAATCTTGGCTGTTCTGGTCTTCCAGAGAAGAAAGATTGGTTTCAATCTTTGTGACAAACTGTATCTTTGTGATCTTCTTGCTTTGTGTCAAAACTGCATCTTGTGGCCATTTTCTTTTCTCGCTTTTTGAAAGTTATTGAGTGACGATTTTTAGAGTTGTCTTTCTTGATCTTTTGATCGTTGTCACCAAGCTATTTTTGTTGCTTTTTGGTCATTAAGAACATCTTGAAACACCTAGTTTGTTGAGTTTTTTCCCATTTTGAGTTGATAACTTGCAAAGTGTTTTTGTTGCCCATTCTTCAGTCTCAAAGTTTTCAATAGTATTTGGAGCACATTTGAAAAGTCATTTTTTGTTTTTTCTTTTGAAGAAAACTTCTTGAAAACTTGGTTTTTGCTTTCTTTGGCCTTGTTTTGATTTAGTTTCTTTTTGCAAGTGAAATTTCATTTTATTTGTCTTGCGATTTGCCTTTAGTGTTTAGATGAAAATGAGCATTAGCAACTTATATTCTATCTACAAATCTTAAGTGGCTAATTAGAAGTGATAAGCAAGTTACTTTCATTCTTTAGTTTAGAGTAGTCTTAAATTTTTGCATCAACATATACTTATTGCATTAGTATAGTTTGTGCATATTTTTAGGGCATCCATAGTTTTGTTAATTTTTGTGAGTGTGAAGCTTGTTAAAAGAAAAAAATAAAAAATTATTGCTTTCTTAGAAGTTCCTTAGAACCTAGTAGAAATTTCATTTATCGAAGAATGAGACAAGTGCATTTGAATTTAGTTTGGTTTTTATTAATTTTTTTTGCGTCGAAAAACACCACAAGTTTCATTTCCGCTTATCCCTTGACATAAGAACAACCCATTTAAAAACAAGTGCTAATTAAAATATACTAGAACTTTTTTATATTGTCGATTTAGAAACACCAACAAGTTTTAGGATATTTAGGGCCTTGGATTAGGCGAGAGGAAATTAAACTCTCCAAGGTCACTCTAAACTGTCAAACATAGAAGTCTAAACAAAGAGTGCAAATCCAATAGCGTTAGGGAGACCAGGAAAGCTCCGGATCTAGGAGTTAACCACAAGGTTTTTTTAAGATAAGCAAGAGAGATACCCCCTCTCCTACATGTTGGATCTTACCTCAAGATTGTTCCGCCTGGATTCTGAAACGATTTGGTACCTTTAGTTGTCGATCATAGGGATCTACACACGTGGCTATGGAGGGGAATCCCATGGCACCTGAGGTCGATGTTGTATCACTCTCAGCAGTACTTTTGGAGGGCACCCTTGCGAAGCTCAGGGGCTTGCACTAGCACAGGTTGTTGTTCGAAAGTTAGCATAACTTCCTCTGATACCGTCGCTGGTAGGCCTAGGCTGCCATTATCCCAGACTATCTTCAGAAGGCCCCTACTTCACTTTCTTGTATTTTGGTGTCTGGTCCTCAACACCTAGAGTAGAAATACTCGGAAGTCGCTTCATTGGTTGTATCTTTAGGGACTTTATAGTTGAGTGATATTTGCTCCTTATATATAGTTGGCTTTAGGTATTTTTATCTAGTAACTTTTGGACTTTTTATTCTGAGTGACTGACTTGCCACTCCACCGATCTTGAAAGGCTTTTGGTCATTCTTTCGAAAGTTGTGGAGTTTCCTCCTCAAGGGCAAAGGTTTTGATTGTTTATCTATCTTTCTTGGAAAGTCATTTGTACATTCCCGGAAGGGAAGGGTCTGCGAATCAGTTAGATATGGCCAATATTCCTGTGGAAAACAACCAAGGTACCCTCCCAAAAGGGGATCCTTGTGCTTTTCCTTTCTTTGGAAACGTTGGTACTCCCTTGATGGAAACTTTGAATATTCCTGGATTGAATGTTGGACTACTCGTTTGGCTGTGGTCCACTCCAAATGTTCCAAATGCTCTTGAAGCTTCTCAAATGAATGCTTTATTTCAGGGGCAACACATGGATGTTAATCATTCATCTTCTTTCAAAGAGAAATCTAGGATTCCTCTTGCTCCTCCTTCTTGTAATAATAAATATAAAAAGAGGAGAAAGAGGAAGACGAAGAAGAAGAATAATTCTATCCATTCATCTTCAACCTCTACTAGTAATTTTGAAGATGAGCCTTCAATTGCTGCAAGTCATGCTGGGGGCACAGTCTAGTCATTGCGAGTCGAACTAGCAATTCATCTTCAACCTCTGCTAGTCATGTTGAAGATGAGCCTTCAACCACTGCAAGTCATGATGGGGGCACAAGCCTAGTCACTGTAAGTCATACTAGAAAAGAGTCACCGACCTCTGTAAGTCATGTTCAGGACTCTCTGCAAACCACTGCTAGTCATGTTGGTAGAATGGAGATTGATAAGAAACCTAGACGCAGAAGTTTTAAACCTAAGCTCCCTTGTAAGATATGCAAGGGAGACCATCTTACTCATTTATGCCCTGGTATTCTAGAGGTACAAAGGATATGGTCCGAGTCTGAAATTTCTTCTACTCCTGGATCTGATATGGTTTCTCATCAATCCCATCAACCATTGGTTGATAATGTGGTAGAGCTAGTGCAATCGCTGGATGATTACACTCCTCTTTTGGGGGGTGAAGTGCCTAACAAAAGAGTCTGTTTGATCTCTAGTACAAATTCTTCTAGTATAGGGGGCATTCCGATCTCTTCGAATGTTCCCCCTCCAAGTTCTAGGAGTGTTTCCTTTGATTGGGATAGTCTTGTTGAGCCTCACCATCCTTCCACTGCACCTTTCCAAATAAAGGTCAGAGTTAATTCCATAAACATCTATTGATATATGGTGGCTGAAGGATCCTCTTTGACCTAGAAAGCTTTGGGTTCCCCAAAGTTGTTGACAGCTCAGAGTCAGTTGTTAGCCTATGATAGAAGACCTGGTGAATCTATGGGTGTTCTTCCTCAATTGCCTATTACTTTAGGTGGGAAGACTGTCTTAATCGATATGATGGTGGTTGATAGCCCTTTAGAATTTAATATGCTACTTGGGCATGATTATTTCTATGCTATGAATGCTGTGGTGTCTTCACTCTTTCAAGTGATGTGTTTTCCTCATGAAGGTAATATTATCACTATTGATCAACTTGCATCTGATAATTACTGCCCTAATTCAACCTTACTACAAAATACCCCTTGTTTTGTTCCAAGTGTTCAAGTAGACTCTACCCCGCCACGGGTGAATTATGTGGCATTGAATCCTTAATGTTCAATCGCTACTGAGAAGGATCCTTTGACTTATTATTCTCCTTCTTGGGACTTGGTCCTGGTATTTGACCAAGAGATTCTTCCTATAGGGACATGGGACCCATTAATTCCCTCTTTTGATCCTTGTAGTTCTCATGATTTCTCAGAACTTGATTTTCCTTCACAGGAGGAATTCTTTGAAGCCATGAGTTTTGAATACCAGAGGAATCCTTCGCCTGAGCCCTGCAAGGGGTTTGTCTAGAAGAACTATTATGCGTAAGCCGCAAGGTTGTGTGGTTCCCTATATCATATTGTATGTATAGGGTACACATTTTCAAGTTTTGAATTCTATAACACAAGATTTTATATGAAGTTTATATGTGGGATGTATTAACTTCTTGTCTAGTGTTCCTATTTATGCTTATAGAACTTAGAAGTTTTCTCCTTTTGAAGTTTATAATTGATCCGTTCTGACAGGTATTGGTTCTCGAAATTGGCATATAGGTTAGTTTTTCCACCTGCATTGTGCACTTATCAGTTTCCTTTCCCATTTTGGCCTTAGGATCGACCCCACCAAGTTATGGTGCAGAACCTTCTCATTGCTCAGAAGTATCATGACTTGAGTGGTAGAGCCTACCTTATCATGGGTAGCCTAGTTATTACCTTGTTGTCACTTGGCACTCATAGTGATTTTTTGTCCCTAGGCTCGGGAGTCCTCTGTAGTCCTACCATGACTTATGTGATGAAGACTCATGCCCCTTTGCATCTTCACTTCGTTTTGGCCTTATATCCTAGAGGCTCCTTCGTGTTGAGTTGTACTACTGCATTGCATTTTGACCATTTGCACCTTTTGGCCTTAAGCCAGCTTCACTTGGACTCGTGTTTAAGCCAACTTTTGACCATGACATTTGCGAAATCAAAATTGCATCCCATTTGACTTTTGCAACTCGGCACACCCTGACCCTTGGATGGAACATACCTTTGAGTGTCTTTGACCAATTTTTGCCTCCCTACATTGAGCATAGGATTGTTCCAATTCCAGGAATTAGATCATCTATTTCACCGACACTTGTTCTTTCCACTGTACTATAGCATTCTTTTATTCTTTTTCCATCTTAAAGAAAGAGACAAAAAAAATTATATATTCCAAAAAGAGCAGGAACAAGACAATATTTCCATTTATTGTTGGCAGCTAGAGTCAGTCATGTTGCCCTTGAACAAAGCACTCAAAACAAAGTCTCCTCCATTTGGGTGGGATTTAGTTTGACTTAGGTACACCTTAACCTTGTTATTGAGTCAGTTCTCCCCCGATTGGTTATCTCTTCCAATCATGTGGAGGGCTTGTTCATGCCTCCTACATGACAAACTTATACAGAGTCATCATATGCTGCCACGTAGTCACGTTGAGTCGTGCTTTTGTTCAAGGAAGTTAGCCTGAGTCAGCCTCTCTGCGGTGTCTCTTGACTCATTTTTCAGTTGGCCATCCACGGTTGTCAGTGTCTTGTCTATCATCACATCAGTTGTATTGATACTTTACTCGTGCTGGTTTGAGAAGATCTCCATTTACTTCTTGTTGGAGGTTCTTGTCCTTATCGAATATGACATCTTGCTCTGAGGACAGGCCTACAACCACACCTTGGCCCTATTTTCATTATTGATATGTTACCTTGCATTCAGGATCGATCAGTATCATGGGTCTTTGACTGAGTGGTTTCCCTTGTGTTCGACATCAGCTTACACTATCACACATTAGGATTCATGCAATACCTTGGTTTCCATTTGACCTTATTGGTGGACACCTCACCTTTGTGTCAGCTTTCATTATTGGTTGGTTCAGAGGGTTTCTGTCATCCACTAGCCACATGTTGTGTACACCAAAAATGTACTTCAGTCGGGTTACTACATCTTTTTCGTCTGATTCCTTCCACATTATTGGCCTACGGGTTACACTTGTGCTAGATTGATGAAGGAAGCCTTAATTCCTTCCTTCTAGCAGATCTTTCCCCATCGACTACAACTCATTGCTCTGGGCCAAAGATCTAGAGTCCATTTGGCAGTACCTTGGGATTTGTATTCCTTAGTGGCAAATCCTTCACTATCGACAATGGGAAACCATCATTGTCTCCTGATTGATAGATTCTTACAGGTGTTCGACTCCAACTCATCTATTCAAACTTGTTAGATTGTAATGGGTGTTGGCATTATGGCTAAAGTATTGTCCTTGATGGCAACCCATACAGGTGATAGATCATAGTACTTCAGGTTAGTAGCAGAGATTGATGATCAGCTCTCAAATATTGAAGAAAATAAGGGGTACACAGGTACACCGTACAGAAGGTGCGTACACGCAGGCCTGTCTTACATAAAGTGCGTACATACCCGCAGTTATCCTGTTTAGAAGGTGTGTATCCCCAAGTTCACTTACTTCAAGGTAGAGAAGCGCGCTCACGTGGGGTTTCTTATGTTTGGCCCGTGGTATTTAGCCCGCCGTTCTTGATTCTATGGTTTTGGCCCGTCGTATTGATTTATATTATTATTATTGAGCCCTATTGATCAATGATTTTAGGAAGAGCTTGCCTATATAAAGCAAAGGAGATCATTTGGCTAGACGCTTGTGAAATAAGAAGATCTTAAGAGAAGCTAGATCTGAAATTCTAGTGATGGGTTTGTGAGAGAAGGCTAGATCTAAATCAGGAGAAACATGAGAACTACAAGTCGGATCTACTAATGGGTTGATATCTCCTCGGCGCATGTTCAGATCTGTAGATCTGACAGTTTGGGTTAATCTTGAAGTCTTGGAATTATCTATACCTCCAGGTACGCAAGTACAGTGAAAGAAAAGTGCGGAGATACACAGGCGCAGAAGCACTGCAGGTGCGCAGATATGCAGGCCCAAAAGTGCTGCAGATGTGGAGGGGCGCAAGCAGTTCATTGGACACAGAGTGCAGGTATGCAGGAAGTCTGTGAGGCAGAGTGCGTGGGTACGCAGGAACTCAGTTGGAAACCGTGCGTACTTCTATGCAGGTGTTATATGGGTGAAGCTGCGTACTTCTCATGAAATCTACTTAGCTGTCCATATTTATCATTGCTGTGTTCTGGGTTTTGAAGTGATGTCCGGTTTCTGGTATTAAGTTATGATAACAACAGTGATTGATTAAATGTTTATACATTGATGGATGAATGGATCAGGTTCTCATTGACTCATTCTATGTGATCTAATGGACTAGATCTGATTGATGACTCACTTGTATATGTATTGATCTAGTGCTTGGGTAAGTCAGAAGGTTGTTTGATTAAGAGTTTCAATGTTGTTGGGTCCAGTATGAAAATTGGATGAAATGTGGCCTTTCAGATTATGTGTTGTGCTTCAGTGTATCCAGTCTAAAAATTGATGAAACGAGGTACCTGGAGGAGAAAAGATTGTAGACCAGCACCTACGTACTAGTATCTAAGCTAGTACAAGAGCTAAAGGAAATCTTTGGAGCATTGTAGCAGGTAGCAGCCTGCATACTAGTAAATGGATCGGCTACTACAAGAGCAAAGGGGGTTGTAGCTCCCGTACTGGTATAAGACTGCACCAGTACAAACATTGTAAAAGGATTTTCTTATTAAGAAGAAGATTGAGATGACTTGCAGCAGGTGGTTTTCTCCCGCATTGGGTTTCCACCTTATATCATGGTGTTCATGTGTGTGCCTTATGTGTGATGATCTATTCTATGTTGCTGCATCTGTTAACTGATAGTATGGTTGATAATGTTCTAATGCACTCATTGAAGATCAATTAACTTAATCATAAGAAGTTGTGGAAGTAGCATATATGAATCCGATTATGAAAATGGAAAAAGTTTTATTAATGTGATAATACTGATTCACCCCCCCTCTCAGTATTATTTCCAACAATTGGTATCAGAGCAGGTCCCTTGGTATAGGCCTGATCGCTTGAAGGAGATCCGTGGAACAATGGGAAAGAAGCTTAAGAAGGAAGCACCTAAGAAGAAGAAGTCATCTCAGAAGAAATATGACAATGGGAGAATCGATTGGGGATTAGGTATAAGAAGCTCTTCAGATTCAGAATCAGATTCAGAATCATTATCAGGTATGAATATATTATCCTCTGATGTTCCATCTATCTTTCCTTTTGGAAAAGATGAAAGTGATAGCGAAACTACTGAATTTGCTCTTATGGGTCAACAAGAAAGATATCAAATAGAGGCAAAATTTAAAAGGCTGACAGACTAAATTAGAGATCAACAAGATCTATTGAACAAAAGGTAATGTGACTTCAAAGAAGAAGCTACCAAACTAAAGGCCCAACTAGAAGAAGGAAACAAAGTAAGAAAACTACTCAAGGACAAGGAGGACCAATGTCAAAAATTGCAGCATGAAGTGACATCATTAAGAAAAGAAGTCAACGAAAGAAGCACAACCATCAAGAAACTCAAAGATAGATCTAGCTACTATGAAAATCTTGAAGCTACAATCCTCTCACTAAAAGGAGATCTTGAAGAATCAAAGAAGCAGAATGAAGATCTACATCAAGCAATTGAAAAACAAGACAATGAAGTCATCAGCTTAAAATCTCAGCTGGAATGTGTCTTCCGAGTTCGTCAAATGCAGCAGGATCTGAATGAAGAACAAGAAAAGGAGATTCTCAAACTAAGGGAACAAATGGAAGAAGGAAGGAAAGCTGAAGAAGATTTGAAAAGGCAATCTCTTGAAAAGGAAGAACAACTTCATGTTGAGGTAAACATCTAGAAAGGTAAATTAGAAGAAAAGGATAAGCTTTTACGATTTCAACATAGTTCTAAAGTCTTGGATGATATTCTTAGTAGTCAAAGGTCTCCTGCTATAAAGACTGGTCTTGGTTTCCATGAATCTGTTGAAGGTGAATCTAGTTCACAAGGTGACGCAAGGAACTCTAAAGTGATCAATGAAGAAATGAAAGATCAATCTCATCATCAACCAAGGAAAGAGATTCCTCAAAGAAAATCCTTTACTCCTCCCATGAATAATGTTGAATGTTATGTATGTCATAATCTTGGACATGTTGCAGCTAGATGTAGAAGAAGAGGGGCTCAAGACCATTATGCAGAACGATCATCACATTTAAGGTACTTTAATGGATATTGCTTTGCTTGCAATATGTATGGTCACAAAGCTGCTGATTGCTACAAATGGAATATGAAACATGTAAGATGTTATGCATGTAACAAGCTTGGACATATAGCCAAGAATTGCAGGAACAAATTGTGGGCACCATATCAAAAGGAGAAAATGTCATCATCACGCTTGAAGATATGGAGAAAAAAGGAAGTACAGTCAGAAAAAGGTGGCACAGCACAACGTACAGACATACCAGAATCAAAGGGAGCTCAAAGTACAAAACTTCAGTGTCATGAATCTCATATGCAAACTTCATAAAGGGAAGTCGCGTATATACGCGAGTTGGATACTGCACAATCGCGTATATGATTGTTTGAGAAAGGTAGTAGGGAAAGTGAAGTGAATCTATGAAGTATGATCTCTCGAGCATAAGATCAGATCTGGGAATCTGAATGTCAGTAGCACAAAGGAGGACTATTAATTGGGTTCTAATCAGAGGTACGCAGACCATTCACTGTGAAAGTGCGGGCGTACGCAGGTGATACACAGTGAAAGTGTGAGGATACACAGCAAAGGCACAGTCCCAGTGCGTATGTACGCGGCGTAACAAAAGAGCACATGCAGACGGATGCGTCGAGGCAGAAGAAGAAGTGCGTAGCAAGATCGGAGGTACGCGGCACGATAGAAGGATAACCTGCGGAGGTACATAGAAGTACGCGACACGATAGAAGCAAAGGATGCGTGAGGTACGTGGCGCAACTGATGGCACAGGTGCGTGGGTACGCACTATAGTAGAAGGCTGTCTGCGTGAGTACGTAGAAACACCGAAGGACAGGTGCGTGGATACGCAGAGGAGCGAAAGATGATGTGCGGAGCCACGCAGGTCATATAATGAAAAACTGCGTATCTATCTTAAGGCATTTAATGGCTGACTTTTCTTGTTGATAAGATCTGACAGATGGCACCAGTTTAGGGGGAGCATATGTTTTTAATGCATTGTTGGCATTATGGGTAATAATCCTTGGTGATGATGCTTAAATGATTCATCTTGCTATGAGTTTTTCACATGGTTCTTGGATCAGATTTGTGGTTGATTCTCTAATGAGGATAAGGAGAAGCACTTAGCTTAAATTCACATCTTCTTGATGATGAGTCACTCATATGCTGTTGTTGACATATGCATAAAGATCATATATTACAATTATGATGCATGATTCCTTTCTTTCTTGGCACAAATGGATGAGGATTGTTGGCTGGATACAGGGATGATTATTCAAAGTTGCATTGTTGAAGACATGATGATGATGAGCTCTTACCTATATGATGATAGGTTGTTTCGTACATATGTTGATATTCCCAAATGATGATCATGATGGTGTTTGAAATTCTGTTGGTGCGGACATACCTTGATGATTCATGCACTAATGCAAGTTGCTGATCTAGTTGCTGTTGACAGATACTATGGAGCAGATCATACAGTGTTGTTGCTGATGTTTATCTTAGGTGATTGATCTCTGTTATAAATGTCATAGTATGTCTCTATCTATTGTAGTCATCTCTTCAGGTCATGTAACGACCTATGTTGGTTTCCCCACTATGCCTGGGATGAAGATGTAATGTATTTAGTTCCTGATGTATCCCCACTTGGTTGGGTGATGGATGTATGTATTAAGTCTTTTGGTGATAGGAAGGTCATTTATGATATATAGAGTCATGTTTTTGCAGACCTTGCTTACAGTCAGGGGGAGCTTGAGCATGAACAACACTATATAGCAAAGCAGATATTTCAGCTTGTTCTCAGAAAGAGCATTATCAGATTGGTGCACCATGGCATATACAAAGGGGGAGCTCATTCAGAAACTTCAGCAAATCTGGTTTATAGTCAAGGGGAACATGTTCTTAGGGGGAGCATAACCCTTTGCCCTTGATGTCAAAGGGGGAGAGTGATTTGGTGTTGTTGCCATCAAGTCCAAAGGGGGAGATTGTTGGCATTATGATGCATGTGTTGTACTTGATGGCAACCCTCTCATAGAAGATCATCTCACTTATATACATTCAGATGAATCTATAGAAGAGATATCAGATGTGACATAATACATAGATGCAGGACAGCTCAAAGGAATCAAATGGCAAGTTCTTAGTAAGCTTTGCCATCAAGTCCAAAGGGGGAGATTGTTGGCATTATGGCTAAAGTATTGTCCTTGATGGCAACCCATACAGGTGATAGATCACAGTACTTCAGGTCAGTAGCAGAGATTGATGATCAGCTCTCAAATATTGAAGAAAATAAGGGGTACGCAGGTACACCGTACAGAAGGTGCGTACACGCAGGCCTGTCTTACATAAAGTGCGTACATACCCGCAGTTATCCCGTTCAGAAGGTGCGTACCCCCAGTTCACTTACTTCAAGGCAGAGAAGCGCACTCACGTGGGGTTTCTTATGTTTGGCCCGTGGTATTTAGCCCGCTGTTCTTGATTCTATAGTTTTGGCTCGTGGTATTGATTTATATTATTATTATTGAGCCCCTATTGATCCATGATTTTAGGAAGAGCTTGCCTATATAAAGCAAAGGAGATCATTTGGCTAGACACTTGTGAAATAAGAAGATCTTAAGAGAAGCTAGATCTGAAATTCTAGTGATGGGTTTGTGAGAGAAAGCTAGATCTAAATCAGGAGAAACATGAGAACTACAAGTCGGATCTACTAATGGGTTGATATCTCCTCGGCGCATGTTCAGATCTGTAGATCTGACAGTTTGGGTTAATCTTGAAGTCTTGGAATTATCTATACCTGCAGGTATGCAAGTACAGTGAAAGAAAAGTGCGGAGATACGCAGGCGCAGAAGCGCTGCAGGTGCGCAGATACGCAGGCCCAGAAGCGCTGCAGATGTGGAGGGGCGCAGGCAGTTCATTGGACACAGAGCGTAGGTACGCAGGAAGTCTGTGAGGCAGAGTGCGTGGGTACGCAGGAACTCAGTTGGAAACAGTGCGTACTTCTACGCAGGTGTTATATGGGTGAAGCTGCGTACTTCTCATGAAATCTACTTAGCTGTCCATATTTATCATTGCTGTGTTCTGGGTTTTGAAGTGATGTCTAGTTTCTGGTATTAAGTTCTGATAACAGCAGTGATTGATTAAATGTTTATACATTGATGGATGAATGGATCAGGTTCTTATTGACTCATTCTATGTGATCTAATGGACTAGATCTGATTGATGACTCACTTGTATATGTATTGATCTAGTGCTTGGGTAAGTCAGAAGGTTGTTTGATTATGAGTTTCAATGTTGTTGGGTCCAGTATGAAAATTGGATGAAATGTGGCCTTTCAGATTATGTGTTGTGCTTCAGTGTATCCAGTCTGAAAATTGATGAAACGAGGTACCTGGAGGAGAAAAGATTGTAGACCAGCACCTACGTACTAGTATTTAAGCTAGTACAAGAGCTAAAGGAAATCTTTGGAGCATTGTAGTAGGTAGCAGCCTGCGTACTAGTAAATGGATCGGCTAGTACAAGAGCAAAGGGGGTTGTAGCTCCCATACTGGTATAAGACTGCACCAGTACAAACATTGTAAAAGGATTTTCTTATTAAGAAGAAGATTGAGATGACTTGCAGTAGGTGGTTTTCTCCCGCATTGGGTTTCCACCTTATATCATGGTGTTCATGTGTGTGGCTTATGTGTGATGATCTATTCTATGTTGCTGCATCTGTTAACTGATAATATGGTTGATAATGTTCTAATGCACTCATTGAAGATCAATTAACTTAATCATAAGAAGTTGTGGAAGTAGCATATATGAATCCGATTATGGAAATGGAAAAAGTTTTATTAATGTGATAATACTGATTCACCCCCCCTCTCAATATTATTTCCAACAATTGGTATCAGAGCAGGTCCTTTGGTAGAAGCCTGATCGCTTGAAGGAGATCCGTGGAACAATGGGAAAGAAGATTAAGAAGAAAGCACCTAAGAAGAAGAAGTCATCTCAGAAGAACTATGACAATGGGAGAATCGATTGGGGATTAGGTATAAGAAGCTCTTCAGATTCAGAATCAAATTCAGAATCATTATCAGGTATGAATATATTATCCTCTGATGTTCCAGCTATCTTTCCTTTTGGAAAAGATGAAAGTGATAGTGAAACTACTGAATTTGCTCTTATGGGTGAACAAGAAAGATATCAAATAGAGGCAGAATTTAAAAGGCTGACAGACAAAATTAGAGATCAACAAGATCTATTGAATAAAAGGGAATGTGACTTCAAAGAAGAAGCTACCAAACTAAAGGCCCAACTAGAAGAAGGAAACAAGGTAAGAAAACTACTCAAGGACAAGGAGGACCAATGTCAAAAATTGCAGCATGAAGTGACATCATTAAGAAAAGAAGTCAACGAAAGAAGCACAACCATCAAGAAACTCAAAGACAGATCCAGCTACTATGAAAATATTGAAGCTACAATCCTCTCACTAAAAGGAGATCTTGAAGAATCAAAGAAGCAGAATGAAGATCTACATCAAGCAATTGAAAAACAAGACAACGAATGTTACACTAAAAAATGTCACCATGACTATTTACAGTTAGTATGGTTCCATCCACTGTCATACTATCCTCCTTGGCAAGTCTCATGCCTCTGCTCTCCATGTCAAACTTCAAGAAAGAGAGAAAAGTCATTTAAAGTCAATTATCTCTGGTACGCAGTTTCTTTTAGCTTTACCTGCGTGTACGCAACCCAAGTTCACAATACCTGCATACTTGTACGCTCTGTATGTAAAGGGGTGGGCGTGTACTCCTGTAAAGGTCAAAAGGCGCAAGTTTGACTCCAAAAAAGCTACTTGTGGTCATTTCTAGAGTCTTCTAGAAGCTTGTTTGACATGTATGAAGCGCCTCTAGATGGTTCATGTATCCCTACCAAAGAGGAACTTATCGCATCAATAGGGGAGCTATCCCATCCAAAGAGGGGCTTATCCCATTGATGGTGGACCTGAATAACTTCCTCTAGAGCACTATAAATATAGGCATTGGGCCAAAGGGGGAGGAGGTTGAAAGCTGAACATTCCTAAGGGTAGATGCTGCTGGAATTAGGACTTCCTTGTAGAAGCTTGTGAGGAGAGATTACCATCTTTACTTGTTTCCATTGGGAGGTGGGTGAGCTGATCAGAGTAAGGGAGAAATCTTGTGGACCCTGGGAGGAGCTTGCACAACACCAAGGCTCAGGTTGTAATGGTTCCTTTTGTTACCTTTTAATACAAATTAGTCCATTCTTCTCAACAATTTGTTATTAATGAGTTGTTTCATATACTCCTTGGTCTATATGTTAAATATGTTTTATTTTATGTGATATTCAGGTGCTATTTGATTGTTTGATTGTTAGTGAATGCAGGTTTCGAAGGGAAGGAGGAGCTCATCCGGATCAACGAAGCTGAACTACTACAACAGCGTTGGATTACAGGTAGGATCTAAACACTTGATTTCTCATGTTGTAAAAGCATATTTAGGGAAGGATTGCTCTTATTTGTCTTGTTTGTCATTAGAGAGTCTTAGGCTTTCTAGGAAGGTCGGTTGTGTCCACACTAATGACTCTTTCCGTGTGACAAAATGGCGACTCCGCTGGGGAATCCATGAATGTGTTTGAGTTCTTTTTGATTTGATATTTTGGTCTCAGAAAAATTGCTTGTTTTCTGATTTTTGGTTGTCTAGCTGTGTATTTGGGTGGGTTAGCTTAGAGTCAATTTAGTTTTTTATTTTTCTTAGCTTTGCCAGCAGTACGCAGTCTCTGAGTTTGACACAGTGCGTACTTGTATGCACTACGTCTTTGTGCACAGTGCGTACCCGCGCCTGTGTGAACAGATGACCTGCGTACCCCTGTCAATTTTGAGAAAATTTCAATTTTTTCTTTTTTGCTCTTTAGATTTTGTTTTAAATTTGTTTTTACTGCCCAGATCCATCAGTTTACTGTCAAAGATCTTCACCTGAACTTGTCCCGTTAGTGTCGAGGGTTTTGGTGGAATTCATAGGGATTTTGCCTTAGGGTTTGATTTTTAACTGGTCCTGTAGTGACTTTGGCGTTAGAGGTTGTCAAACTTTGGATCTCCCTGGTTTTGATCAGTCCTCTTAGGAGTTGGGCCTGTCATAGAAGTCACCCTAGTGAGAGACCTACCTTTGTGTCTTCTCTTTGCGAATCTCGAAAAGTTTGTTTGTTAAAGCCTTGAATTCCATTCTTGAGAAAAAAGAACAAAAAGATTTCGATTTTGTCTTTTGGTTAGTTTATGATTCTGCATGAACTGATCCTTAGTTGCATTTTGACTAAGTAAAACATCCGGGAATCATCCTTGTAGGCTTTTGTCCTCATTATTTTTTGATTTTAGGTAAATTTCCTTTTAATTTTCTTTTGAGTGAATTTGTTTTGATTGTCTTAGATTTGTTAAATTCGATTTGATAAAATAGTTTTACATGCTTTATTAATATAGAAAAAACACAAAAATTCTTTTGGAAAAAGTTTGCTTTGGTAGAATTTGTAGACTTTTGGGAGAAAAAGGAAATTTCGTAGAGAAATTAATGGTCATGAGTCGTGTGTTTTGAAAAGATAAAGAGAATTGTTTCTTTGATTGTCTTTACTAAGAAAGTTGTTTTCTATAAAATTTGCATTTTCCAACTCTCTTAGTTAGGAGATTCATTGAAAAAGAAAAGTAGTGTAAATCATCTTAGGTGCATCTTTGTAGTGGTTGCGAGTCGAGTCTACACACCACCAGTTTCATCTCCACTACCCTTTGTCTTTAAGAAAAACCATAAAATTAACGCTTAAAGTAAAATCAACGTAGTAACTTTTATTTACTAGGGCTCTGAAACACCAATTTAGATTAGGCTAGTGTCTTGGAGTAGGAGAGTAATTAACTCTCCAAGACAACAAAACTAAACAAGTAGCTTATCTTGTGATAGAATAAATCCAATTGTCTCATTTGTACTCTGGGAAAGCTCCTCTTAAAGGAGAAGCACGAGCTCGTGTCCGAACTAGTGAGGGGATCAATCCTCCCTTGTTGGGAACGACGCCAGACACGCACGTATTACAAACGGTAAACCTCGGATTAACCATTGTCGAGGAGCCAGGGGTCACTTGTCGGTAAACCTTGGATTATTGTCAAGGACCCAGCAAGGGGATTGAGCTTGATACTTTGCCCTTGCGTGCTATCGGAGTGTAGACTGTTCCCCCAGGTGCATTTGTTGCGGTTGGTAACCTTAGTGACCATTATCTTTAGGATTCTACCGAGGTGACGGTGGAGGGAAGATCCCACTGTACCTGGAACAGACGTCGACTAGACTCACTTGGATTTTCCGGGGGGTTCACTTCACTCGAGACGGTTAAAGTGGAGGATCTTGTGCCGGTCTATTCATTAAGCAGGTTGCCGGGGTAACTGTTCCACCCGCCACTTCTGTACTGAATCCGGCGATGTTGGGTTTCATCTCCAACTAGCGTTTTCAGTCTGGAAGGCTACTGTTTGTGCTTGGTTTGACGCCCTAGATTCTTTAGGCGTATGATTCAATTTTGTTTGGTTCTTTATAGACTTTAGGTGGTTTGATTTGAGATTTTACTTTGTTTGCGTGTGCAGTAGTTAAAAGTTTTTAACTATGGCGGAATTACCGAGATAGTCCCGTAGACTTCGGGGCAAGTCTCCTGAGGTTGTTCCTGTGGCCAAATTGTTGAGGAAATCCCGTAGACTTCGGGGTGAATCTCCTCAAGACGTCCCAAGTCATTACGAAGGTTTAAAGGTCCTTGTAACTCCTCCTAGCGGCAGTAGAGTAGGTTCACCAGAAGAAGGAGAGTCTTCGTTGGTAGTCCATCAAGATTACCAAAGTCTAGAAACAGGTTATAATCCTGAAGCAGTTGAAGTTTCTGAGCTTGCTGGTAGTTTTTCCTCTACTAGTGATATAGGCGAAGAACCTGAGATATCTGAACCTGTTACTCCAACTTCTAGTGTACCAGATTCACCTAGGGTAGAAAGAGTCATCACCGAAAATCTTCCTACTGGTTTGATAGCTATTGAAGAGCTTGCTCCAGAGGAAGAATTAGGTGTATCTATTCTTGAAGATCAACCTACTATTGATCTAAGGGAGCGTGAATCTATCTTTTACAGTCCTCCTAGAAGTACTACTTGGTACCTTTCATTAACCAATTATTTAGACAACTCAGGGGTAGGTTTTTCTCCACCTCGTACTCCTTTTCCACCTGGAGGTATTTATACTCCTGTAAATATGTCTGGTCAGTCGTCCGTGTTTACTCAATCTCCTGAATCTTTCTTACACGGCGGTCCTTCTGTTCCCACCGGGTGTCAGTCACTTTCTGGTACCTTTGCGGGGGCATCTCCTCAACCCATTGATCAACCCATTGCAGACGAATCTCTGTTTCTTATCGGCACTTTAGATCCGTGGTATGGGGATATAATCGTCTATCTCCAAACCCAATCCTTTCGGCCCGAAGCTTCAAAGTCGGAACGCTAGAAAATTCGATTCCAGTCCCAACAATACAAAATTATTGGAGATACTCTTTATCGTCGTGGGGCGGACTTGGTTTTTCGTCGTTGCTTAACTCATGAAGAGGCAGAAAGGGTTTTGAATGACTGTCATTCTGGAGCATGTGGCGGTCATATGTCTTGGTATGCCACAGCTGGTTGAAGGGAAAATACCCCTAGGGTCCTTTGGGCTAAGACTCTACCAGACTGAAAATTGCTTATTCAAAGAAACACACACACACAGCCATCATTTTACTTTTAAGCAAATGCTAACGTTAAAGGTACGTACCTAAGGTCCTACGTTCGAGAAGACCTTAAGGGTCCAAACCCTTCTTGGAGTTCCCTTCTTCTTTCTTTGACATGCAAGACAAACAAATCAAAGAACACAACAGTACATGTGCAAATACTTATATATAAATCATCTTCATGCTATAAAGTTAGTTATAAAAAATCTTTAAGTAACCACTTGCATAAGAATTCAAGACAAGAATCTCATAAGCATAAAGAAAGATTGTTTCGGGAACAAAGACGTGTTTCTTTATAAATAAAGGCAAATAAAGTACATATATTGGAAAGATATCACCTGAACACCTTCAGCAGGCTCCAAGCAAAGCTTCCTCCCGGATTCGTTCCAGCCTCAAGCCTCCGACAAGAGCTCCTTCCAAGTCCTACTCAAATGATGATATCAAGGATGGATGATCATCAAGACACATGGAAACAAGGGTTTCCTATGCAAGATGGGGGAAGTGCAGAAAACACCAAGGATTTCAGACCTGGTCTAAGGGAAAAATCTCAGCATAATGATCTTGCTCTCTTCTCTCTCCCCTTGGCCTTCCCTTTGATGTCTTTTTATACCCTCTCCAAAGTAGTTTTTTAGTTAGGAGTTAGTTGGGAACAGTTGGGCCATGGGCACTAACAGGTGATCCAGCAGGTAAACCCGCGATCCCCGCCCGAGAAAGAGGAATTTATTATTTTTTTAAGTGTTTTAATAGATACACGCGGGTTGGGTATGACAGACCCACGTGTACACGCGTTTAACTCAGGGCAATGTCACGTATAGGGAATAAAACACTGTTTTTTAAATTTTTGGACCAGGTCTGGAAGGAGGGGTTGCCCTAGGCCATGAGTGCAGCATCACAAACCATAAGAGTGAGATTTGGAGCTATAACAGATGCCCCCTAATGTATGAGGTCAGAAGGGGAACATGATGGCCGAAATATATTAAGTAAGTACAAGGAAAGGAACTCTGCCGAAAAACCGAGGAGGACTTCACCAGAATTCAGCCTGCCAAGCCACCGAAAGGAGATCAGAAAGAAACACTGTCTGAGGCGGGCATACCCATGCTCAAGAAAAGTAAAGCATGTCCGCATATCAAGTATAAGCGGATCCACTAAGTATACAAGTATAACTGACTGGAAAATACATAATGGATCATCTGATCATAATGAGTAAGTACATGTCTGAATATCACATATAAGACTGTCAATGATGCTGAAAGATGCAACGGATCACTGAAATCAAAGACTGATCCCATAAGGTACCAACTGAACATGATGGAATAGGATGGTACTACACTGCAAACTCAGGTGCCAGCATATAGGATGTCGCCGTGACTGACTGCAACATATAAGGTGGAGTGGTATCGACTAGCAGCAATAGGAGCAACTGTCAAGTGAACCAATGAATGCTGATACAACCTGAGGTCTTCACCGACCGCCGTGGTACATTTCTACACCATGGGAATAAATGATCTGAAGTCGACCATGTGAGAAATCGTTTGATTACCGGTCATTGATGTATACCGTTAGCAAACGCGAGACTACTCACTGATAATGATAATGAGCGTCAAGGTACCCAGTACAATCTAACAAGTGTGAATAGATGAGCTGAAGTCGAACACCTGTAAGAATCTATCAATCAGGAGACAATGATGGTTTCCCACTGTCGATAGCGAGGAATCTGCCACTAATGACTGCAAACCCCAAGGTACTGCCAAATGGACTCTAGATCTTTGCCCCAGAGCAATGAGTCGGAGTCGATAGGGAAAGATCCGCTAGAAGGAAGGCATTAAGGCATCCTTCATCAATCTAGCGCGAGTGTAACCCATAGGCCAATAATGTGGAAGGAATCAGACGAAAAAGATGTAGTAACCCAACCGAAGTACGTTTCCGGCGTACACAAGATGTGGCTAGCGCACGGCAGAAACCCTCTGAACCAACCAATAATGAAAGCCGACACTGAGGCGAGGTATCCACCAATAGGGTCAAATGGAAACCAAGGTACTGCACGAATCCCAATGTGTGATAATGTATGCTGATGTCGAACACAAGGGAAACCACTCAGTCAAAGACCCATGATACTGATCGATGCTGAGCACAAGGTAACCTATCAATAATGAAAATAGGGCCAGGGTGCGGCTCTAGGCCTGTCCTCAGAGCAATGTGTCGTCGTCGATAAGGACAAGACCCGCCAGCAAGAAGTCAATGGGGACCTTCTCAAACCGGCACGAGTAAAGGACCAATATAACTGATGTGATGATAGACATGACATTGACAACCAGGGATGGCCGACTGAAAAATGAGTCAAGAGACACCGCAGAAAGGCCGACTCAGGCTAACTTCCCTTGAACAAAAGCACGACTCAATGTGACTATGTGGCAGCATATGATGAATCTGTATAAGTTCGTCATGCAGGAGGCACGAACGAACCCTCCATATGATTGGAAGAGATAACCAATCGGGGGAGAACTGACTCGATAACAAGGTTATGGCGTACCTAAGTCAAACTAAATCCCACCCATGCGGAGGAGACTTTGTTTTGAGTGCTTTGTTCAAGGGCGACACGACTGACTCTAGCTGCCAACAATAAATGGAAATAATGTCCCTGTTCCCGCTCTTTTTGGAATATTTAATTTTTTTGTCTTTTTCTGATAAGCCGGAAAAAGAATAAAAGAATGCTATGGTACAGTGGAAAGAACGAGTGTCGGTGAAACAGATGATCTAGTTCCTGGGAAAGGAACGTTCCTATGCTCAATGCAGGGAGGTGAAAAACTGGTCAGTGACACTCAGAGGTAGGTTCCTTCCACGGATCTGGGTATGTCAAGCTGCAGAAGTCAAGGGTATGCAAGGTTGATTTTGCAGACGTCATGGTCAAAATTAGGCTTAAACACGAGTCCAAGTGAAGCCGGCTATAGGCCAAAAGGTGCAAATGGTCAACATGCAATGCAGAAGTACAACTCAACACACATAGGAGCCTCTAGGGTATAAGGCCAGAACGAAGCGAAGAAGCAAAGAGGAATGAGTCTTCAACGCATAAGTCATGGCGGGACTAAAGAGGACTCCCGAGCGTAGGGATGAAAAATCTGCATGAGTGCCAAGTGACAAAAAGGTACTAACTAGGGAACCCATGATAAGGTAGGCTCTACCACACAAGTCATGATACTTCTAAGCAATGAGAAGGTTCCGCACCATAACTTGGTGGGGTCGATCCTAAGGCCAAATGGGAAAGGAAACTGATAAGTGCACAATGCAGGCGGAAAAACCTAACCTATATGCCAGTTTCGAGAACCAATACCTGTCAGAACAGACCAACCATAAACTTCCAAAGGAGAAATCTTCCAAGTTCTGTAAACATAAATAGGAACACTAGACAAGAAGTTAATACATCCCACATATAAACTTCATATAAAATCTTTGTGTTATAGAATACAAAACTTGAAAATGCGTACCTCATATATACAATATGGTACAGGGAACCACGCAGCCTTGCGGCTTACGCATAATAGTTCTTCTGAACAAACCCCTTGCAGGGCTCAGGCCAAGGGCTCCTTTGGTAGTCATAACTCATGGCTTCAAAGAGTTCCTCCTGTGAAGGCAAAACAAGTTCTAAGAAATCATGAGAACTACAAGGATCAAAAGAGGGAATTAAAGGGTCCCATGTCCCTATAGGAAGAATCTCTCGGTCAACTGCCGGGACCAAGTCCCAAGAAGGAAAATAATAAGTCAAAGGATCCTTCTTAGAAGCGATTGAACATTGAGGACTCAATGCCACATAATTGACCCGTGGCGGGGTAGAGTCTACTTGAACACTTGGAACAAACCAAGGGGCATTCTGCAGTAAAGTCGAATTAGGGTGATGATTATCAGATGCAAGCTGATCAATAGTGACAATATTCCCGTTATGAGGAAAGCACATTACTCGAAAGAGTGAAGACACCACAACATTCATAGCATAGACATAATCACGCCCAAGTAGCATATTAAAGTCTAAAGGGCTATCAACCACCATCATATCGATTAAGATAGTCTTCCCACCTAAAGTGATAGGCACTTGAGGAAGAACACCCATAGATTCACCAGGTCTTCTATCATAGGCTAACAACTGACTCTGAGCTGTCAACAACTTTGGGGAACCCAAAGCTTTCCAAGTCAAAGAGGATATAATACTTGTAGAGGATCCTTCATCCACCATACATCGATAGACATTTGTGGAATTAACCCTGACCTTTATTTGGAAAGGTGTAGCGGAAGGAAGACGAGGCTCAACAAGGCTATCCCAATCAAAGGAAACACTCTTAGAGCTTGGAGGGGGAACATTCGAAGAAACCGGAATGCCCCCTATACCAGAAGACTCTGTACTAGAGATCAAACAGACTCTTTTGTTAGGCACTTCACCCCCCAAAAGAGGAGTGTAATCGGCCAGCGATTGCACTGACTCTATCACATTTTCAACCGATGGTTGATGGGATTGATGAGAAACCATATCAGGTCTAGGAGTAGAAGTACTTTCAGACTCGGACCATATCCTTTGAACCTCTGGAATACCAGGGCATAAATGAGTAAAATGGTCTCCCTTGCATATCTTGCAAGGGAACTTAGGTTTAAAACTTCTACGTCCAGGTTTCTTATCAACCTCCATTCCACCAACATGACTAGCAGTGGTTTACGGAGAGTCCTGAACATGACTTGCAGAGGTCGGTGACTCTTTGCTAGTATGACTCGCAGTGACTAGACTCGTGCCCCCAGCATGACTCGCAGCGGCTGAAGACTCATCTCCAACATGACTCGCAGAGGTTGAAGATGAAGTGCTAGTATGACTTGCAGTGACTAGACTTGTGCCCCCAGCATGACTTGCAGCGGCTGAAGACTCATCTCCAACATGACTCGCAGAGGTTGAAGATGAAAGGATATAATTATTCTTCTTCTTTGACTTCCTTTTTCTCCTCTTTTTAGATTTCTTATTACAAGAAGGAGAAGAAGAAGGAATCCCAGATTTCTCTTTGAAAGAAGATGAACAATTAGCACCCATATGATGCCCCTGAAATAAAGCATTCAACGGAGAAGCTTCAAGAGCATTCGGAATATTCGGAGTGGACCACAGCCAAACGGGTAGTCCAACATTCAACCCAGGAATATTCAAAGTGGCCATCAAGGGAGTACCAACGTTTCCAAAGAAAGGAAAAGCACAAGGATCCCCTTTTGGAAGGGTACCTTGGTTGGTTTCCACAGGAATATTAGCCATATCTAACTGATCCCAAGACCCTTTCCCTTGCGGGAATATAGAAATAACTCTTCAAAGAATGTGGATAAGCAATCAAAACCTTTGCCCTTGAGGAGGCAACTCCCCAACTTCCGAAAGAACGACCAAAAGCCTCTCAAGATCGGTAGAGTGGCAAGCCAGTCACTCAGACCACAAAGTCCAAAGGTGACTAGACAAAAATACCTAAGGCCAACTATATACAAGGAGCAAAGAGCACCCACTAAAAAGTCCCTGAAGATACAGCCAGTCAAACAACTTCCGAGTATTTCCGCTCCGGGTGGTGAGGACCGGACACCAAAATACAAGAAAGCGGAGTCAGGGGCCTTCCGAAGATAGTCTGGGATAATGACGGCCCAGTCCTATCAGCGAAGGTAACAGAGGAAGTTACGCTGACCTCCTAACAACAGCCTGCGCCGGTGCAAGCCCCCAAGCTTCGCAGGGGTGCCCTCCAGTAGTACCGTTGAAAGTGATACAACGTCGACCTCAGGTGCCACGGGATCCCCCTCCGCAGCCACCTATGCAGAACCCTAGGAGAGGCAACTATGGGTACCAACTCGTCACAGAAGCCAGGCGGAACAGTCGTGAGGTAAGTTCGGACAACTAGGAGAGGGGGTATCTCTCTTCCCTATCTTCACAGACCCTCGTGCTTAACTCCCAGATCCGGAGCTTTCCTGGTCTTCCTAACGCTATTGGATTTACTCTCGTTAATCAGACTCTTATGTTTGACGTTTTATGTGGCCTTGGAGAGTTAACTCTCCACTCGCCTATTCCAAGGCCCTAAAATCCTAAACTTGTTGGTGTAATAACTAAAACAAAAAGTTCTAGTGGATTTTAATTAAGCGCTTGATTTTATTAGGCTATTCTTTAAGTCACAGGGTAATGGAGATGAAACTAGTGGTGTTTTTTGACGCAAAAGAAGTTAATAAAAACTTAACTATATGCACATGCACTTTTTCGTTCGATGAAAAGTAATCTCTAGAGGGTTCAGAGGAACTTCAAATTAAACAAAGTTGTTTGCTTTCTTTTCAGACTCCACACTCACAAAAGCTAACAAAGCTATGTATGCATAAAAAGGGATGCAAATCTATCCTAATGCAACAGCTATATGTGAATGCAAGATTTTAAGACTACTCTGCAAACAAAGAAGGAAAGTTGCTCACTTATCAAATTTTGTCTTGCCACTAAAATGCTTAGATAGAAGATGATGTGTTACCAATCATTTCGTCCAAACAATAAAAACAAGTTCTAAGATAAAAATAAAGCACTTTCACTTCGCAAAAAAGGAAATCAAATGAAAAGCAAGTTTAAGAAAGCGAAACTTAAAACTTTCAAAAGATTTTCTTTCAGACAACAAAGAAGTCTTTTTCAAAGGAAAGCTCTCAAAAATACTGACACTAATGATTGATAAACAGGCAACCAAACACTTTTGTGAATTGACACCTTTCAAATGATGAAAACTCAACAAAAATAAAATGTGTTCGAAATCGCTTTTGACAATCAAAAGCAGCAATGAAAGTCCTAAATATCAAAAGACAAGTTTCAAGAAAATGGTAACAAACAAATTTCCCGAAACGAAGGAGCAAATGGTCATAAAAATGATTTCGTTAAGCAAACAAAAGTGTCATGAAAGCAAAAATGGACACAAAGATTGAACCCAATCTTCCCACTCTGCCGAAACAGAGCAATCAAGATTCTTAAACAGAAATCTTGTGTGTCAAAAATCAATGACGCTTGCAATCAACGAAAATAAGACTAATACTCCTTATGACTAGAGAGAGTTCAAACAAGATGCCCCCTGTCAAACAGAGAACTGTTACTGGAGAAATAACTGCTTGACACTGACCCAAACCACCAGACAAACATTCAGCAAAAAGAAAATTTATCAATCTTGAAATTTATGTAATATACGCGCCTGCAATTAAGTGCAGAATGCGTGTATACGCGACTGAAACTAAGGAAACCTGCGTATACGCGGGTTCACTTAGTGCAACTAGCGTATATACGCCTCTGTAATCCAGAAAAAGAGCGTATCTGAAGTCTTTCAAGAAAAATAAAAAAACATAGACTGAAACTGGAAAAGTTTGGAATTCAAGAAAAGATCAGACAGTCAGAGCCAACAAACAGAGGGGCTGAGCCTTGATTGGCTTGAAGACTACCCAAACTAGGAACAACAAGAGTGTTGTCCCCAGTGGAGTCGCCAATTCTGGTTGAAGGGAAAATACCCCTAGGGTCCTTTGGGCTAAGACTCTACCAGACTGAAAATTGCTTATTCAAAGAAACACACACACACAGCCATCATTTTACTTTTAAGCAAATGCTAACGTTAAAGGTACATACCTAAGGTCCTACGTTCGAGAAGACCTTAAGGGTCCAAACCCTTCTTGGAGTTCCCTTCTTCTTTCTTTGACCTGCAAGACAAACAAATCAAAGAACACAACAGTACATGTGCAAATACTTATATATAAATCATCTTCATGCTATAAAGTTAGTTATAAAAAATCTTTAAGTAACCACTTGCATAAGAATTCAAGACAAGAATCTCATAAGCATAAAGAAAGATTGTTTCAGGAACAAAGACGTGTTTCTTTATAAATAAAGGCAAATAAAGTACATATATCGGAAAGATATCACCTGAACACCTTCAGCAGGCTCCAAGCAAAGCTTCCTCCCGGATTCGTTCCAGCCTCAAGCCTCCGACAAGAGCTCCTTCCAAGTCCTACTCAAATGATGATATCAAGGATGGATGATCACCAAGACACATGGAAACAAGGGTTTCCTATGCAAGATGGGGGAAGTGCAGAAAACACCAAGGACTTCAGACCTGGTCTAAGGGAAAAATCTCAGCATAATGATCTTGCTCTCTTCTCTCTCCCCTTGGCCTTCCCTTTGATGTCTTTTTATACCCTCTCCAAAGTAGTTTTTTAGTTAGGAGTTAGGTGGGAACAGTTGGGCCACGGGCACTAACAGGTGATCCAGCAGGTAAACCCGCGATCCTCGCCCGAAAAAGAGGAATTTATTATTTTTTTAAGTGTTTTAATAGATACACGCGGGTTGGGTATGACAGACCCGCGTGTACACGCGTTTAACTCAGGGCAATGTCGCGTATAGGGAATAAAACACTGTTTTTTAAATTTTTGGACCAGGTCTGGAAGGAGGGGTTGCCCTAGGCCATGAGTGCAGCATCACAAACCATAAGAGTGAGATTTGGAGCTATAACAACAGCTCAGAAGGTGTTGCGTGCTGGCTATTTCTAGCCGTCCATGTTTAAAGATTGTATCATTGCGGTCTGAAAATGCCACAACTGTCAAGTGTTTGATCGCAAAATGCGCGCACCACCTGCTCCTCTCCACCCTATAATTGTCGTTGGTCCTTTTGCTAAATGGGGTATCGATTTTATTACTTGTAACCCTCACTCGGCCGGGGGGCATGCGTATATCATCCTTGCGGTTGATTATTTTACTAAGTGGGCCGAGGCGATGCCTACATTCGAGGCAAGCGGCAAAACAGCAGCGATTTTCGCTAGGTTTGGTGTCCCACAAGCGATAATCACTGACCATGGGCGCCATTTTCGAAACATTATGATGACAGAACTTACAAGCCAGCTTGGTTTACGTCATGACAGTTCTACTCCTTATTATCCTCAAGCAAACGGTTTGGTTGAATCCATCAACAAAGTTCTAGTTATCATGATCCAACGAATCATTGGTATTCATCGGTCGAATTGGCACAACATGTTATTTTCAGCGCTTTGGGCATATCGAACCTCAGTAAAAACATCAACAGGGTTCACTCCTTTCCAACTAGTTTATGGTTTAGAAGTAGTGTTGCCCATTGAATGCGAAATCCCATCACTTCAAATGGCTATCGAATTACTCCCAGCTACTTCCGAAGAGGAGAAGCGTCTGTTATACTTAGCTAAATTAGATAAGACTCGACGTGATGCTGCTTTGGCAATCGAGACTCACGCAAAAAGGATGAAAGCTCAGTATGATCGTAACGTGACCCCTCGTAATTTTTCGGAAGGAGACCTAGTGCTATTATATGATCAAGCTAACGATAAATTAGGTGCTGGAAAATTCGTTCCCATGTGGCATGGGCCCTACATTGTCAAGCAAAAGCTAGCAAAAGGGGCCTATGAGCTGGTAGATTTTGATGGGGACTCTTTGGGTAAGCCCAGAAATGGACTTTACCTAAAGAGGTATTATGCTTAAATGGTGGGTATGGAGATTTATTTAGTTCTAGTTATGTTAATTTTCTTTCTAGCAGGTACGTTTGCTTAGTTTAGACTGTGTGCTTAGTTTAAAGAATGTGTTTTTTTCGTTATTCTGGCTTATCTTGGTTTTACTCTTGATATTGCAGATGTCGACGCCTCTCCAAACGTACATTGGATTTGCTGATGGTGCTTGTCGTAATACACGGAATATCTCTTCCGCAGCTTGGGTTATCTATTCGCCCTCTGACGAGTTAGTTTCTATGAATGGGGTGAGCCTCGGTCAAACAACAAACAACATTGCAGAATACAGCGTAGTGATTGAATTATTATCTGAATCTATTTCATTTGGGATTCGGAGTTTGATAGTGAGGTTAGATTCTGAACTCGTTGTATTACAGCTTAATAGAGTCTATGCCATTATAAATCCAGTGTTATTAAGATTGTTTTTGAGGGTGCGTCTCTTGGAACGTGAATTTGATTACATTGAATATCAGCATATTCCAAGTTCTTTAAATACATTAGCAGATGCAATGGCGTCTCGAATGTTAAATAGACATTTGTAACAATCATAAATGTAAATTTATAAACATTCCATCACACATGTTTAACAAAATAAGCCGGTAATAATGATATATATAGATAGAAGTGTGTCAAAAATATACATCGTCTTCGATCATAGGTTGAAAAACACCTTATGATCGGCAAAAATGATAAGTACAAAAAACCAAAAATGTCATATGTGTCTACAAAAGTGACTAGCCAATCACTGGTGGTGCTCTCTATACGAGACCACTGCCTGCGCTACCCTACACAGGAACCTCCTGAAAGGTCCTGGGACTGCGACCATGTAGCGCTGAAGTCGGATAGGAATGTCATCTATAGTGGTCTCTGGTATACCTGCCATCAGATGCTCTAGATCCTGTTCCAGCTCGGCTAAGGTCTTTGCGACCGCATCTTGTGGGGCCGGTGCTGGTACAACTGGTACTCTTCTCTCAAAAGCCCGGAGATTGGCCGAACGCCGTGGACCTACATCTGCATTTTGAAAATTTGTGCTCTTAGTTTTGAGACGATATATAAAAAACAAAAAAATATATAATTTAAAAAGTTGTGAAAAATGAAGTACCTTTATTGTCCCATTGTTCTCCCTGTGGAAGAACCATGTCCGGATCATTGCGAAAATCCATTCTGGCATACGGAAAATCCTGAATTGCAAAGACCTGGCCCTCCAGCCAGTGAAAGTAACCATCAAGAAATCGAACAACTGCTGCTCCCTCATCAGGATGCCGGGCCATTACCGCAACCCATCTCGTCAACTTAGGCTCCCGAGGAGCCCCAACTGGAACTGTAAGATGCTGGGGGATCAGCATTGGAACTCTCTCTAGGGCAAAGCTCACAACTAAAGGCCCATATCCAAAGGTCTTCAGTTGTCCATTCTTTGCCCTGGTTAGTTGGCCCTTCATATTGGCCAACACAGCATCGCACCAGTTGAAAATGGTGCCTTGGAAGCAATCTATAGCCATCTGCATTTGGGAACCAGTGGCTCTGTGCAAAGTAGCAGCGCCGCAAAGTCTTGTAACTGTAAAGGCAATTACCATAAGTTCAGGTCGGGATATGTATTTGATTTCTATCCCCTTCTCCTGGTTTTGATTATTGCACCACTCTAGCCGGAGACTAGCAAGGGATTGGCCACCCGGCCTAGTCCCGAATAGAGAAAGTTGCTCGCCCCTGTTAGGCAAGCCAGTGAGAAAGTATATGTCGGAGGACTCTATCTCGAGCTGGTTTTCTCCGATGTAAAAACATTGATCCTGAATGTTCCACCTTTCAACCAGCCACTCTAAGAATGGCACCTGGGCCCTCATGCCAGGTATGGCCCAATACTTGTAGAGACCACATGCCATTAACGCATCAATAGAAGGTTGATGACCTATTGCGGCCAAATCAACATCTTCATGTTCTCTTTCACGCCAATCTAGCATGGTGAGTGACCTGCACACCAAAAAACAAAGATTAGAATTCATTAAACAAAATTTGGTTGGTTAAATTTGGGGTTTGGGGTTTGAAAATCCGCGTTTCACGGGGTACGCACCCCGCGTTCAGAAAACAGAGCGGCGGTACGTAGCTGTTCTGAAGGTGGGCTGCGTACCCTGACCTTTTTCCCATATACGAAATAGTCGGGGTACACAGGTCGCCCATGGGGCACCTGCGTCCCCCGAGAAACGGACTCTAAAACCCTAAACCCTCCAAAAAATCAAACTAAAACTTGAAATGAAATTCTAAATTGATGAAATTGAAGAGGAGGATGTTGTGAAATACCTGAAAGAGACGGCGCTCGATTCTGACGGTCGGATTCTCCGTAAAGCCCACGGGAAGTTTCTTGTCAAAAGCCCTTTTCTCAACCTCAACAGTAAAATGGTAAAAATGACATGGTAAAAAGTCTTTTTATAGGTTTTTTGGATGAATGAATGCTAAGTTTGTTTATTTTTCACCATGAAAAGATATTTTTCAATGTATTTTTGCCCATCTTAAACAGGTATGAGTAATGTGTCGTTTTTGTGCAGGACAAAAGGACTTTAGGGTAAAATTATCATTTTTCACAAACCAAGACATCAGAGTCATCTTTTAAGCCCTTTTCTGACTCCTAAAAAATGAAAAGATCGCCGAGCGTTTCTTTTACACTCGTTAAAACGGAATTAAAAGACGGTCCTCTTATAGCTCTTTTTTGACCGTAAAAATAGGAAAAGATTGCCGGGTTTTTGTGGTTTCAAACTCGATACGGAAATAAAACGACGTGTCCTTGATCGCTTTTTACTTTTCAGGTCAGAGACACTAATCATGAAAGTACTCCTTGGTCGCAAGATCAAGCGGTTCTGTCAGGTATTATTTTATACTTTTTTCGGGCTTGGGAGACACAAATTTACGAAAAAGTCCACCTTGGAGTCTTCTTTAGTTTTTTCAGACTCTCTAAAAATGAAAAACGCCGAGTTTCTCCTATACTGGACTCGTTAAAATTTCACAGTAAAGGGCCTGTTCGATTACAAACAGGAACGGACCGTTCCTTCTTAGGGTCCGAATCTAAACTAAGTTGGACTCATCCGAAGGATGAGCTTATAATCAAGCATATGTTATCCTCCTCAAGCTTGTAAAAAGTAAAGAGGTACTTGCCAGAAATGGTGGGGGAAAAGAGAGAAGAATGAACCGATTTGTTATCCTTTGTTACAGAAGAACCTTATCACCGCTCTTGAACACGACACTTTTCATTCACCTGGGTTGGGAAATCCTTTGCCTTAAAGTTGATCAAACCACTTTGAAAGTCTTCAACCGTTTCTGGGTATTAACTTTGGGTCAATCGTCACCAAGCCATCTGTCGTGTCATTATGTGTTCAAGAGGTCTCTGCAAATAAACCATTCATATGTGAAATACTTGTCATCCATTTGACCATCCCTGAGTCAGTCCTTACAGCAACGTTTCTTCAACTTGAACAATGATTTCGTGTTGTGGGCTTGCCTGCAACGGGTCGCTTTCTATCGACATCAGCACATTATCTAGAAAGATGACTTAGAAATCGTCAGCACCTTGAAGTCTGCATGCATCAATGGCAGGTTTCTCGCCTTTGACGATAGTTTACATCATTGACTTTCGATCGAAGGATTCCGTGACGTGTTCGACATCAACCCATTCATTCACATTTCATGGATTGTACTGGGTACTTTGAGAACCATTGACATCACTGGTGGTCTCTCTCACACTTGTTAACAGTTTACATCATTGACTGGTAATCAAGTGGTTTCTACCATGCTCGACATCAACACATTTATTCGCATGGATAGAACCGTACCAATTCGGGAAGTAGAAATGAAGACCCTGGATCTAGTTTCTACCATCCAGGCTGCGAGGAGTTTTGTATTGATTATACAGTAGACTAATCATAAACAGATGGCTGCGTCCATACTGTGTCTACAAAAGTCTATGATTGTGATGTACTGCAAAATCATTCTTGTATCAGAGCAGTAGTTAGATTGTTAGCTAAAGTTTTGAATCTGAGTATGGGAATGCCTACCTCAGCGATGATATTATCTTATATATGTATTTTGTGTTGAATATTTGCAGGTTCTGACCGGGTCCTCCGCAAGATACCCCTTGAAATGATAAAGTACTTCACCCTTCCTAGATCATAAAAACCCTAATCTACTACAGGCTTCACACTTTAGGGGGCAATCTGTTACACTAAAAAATGTCACCATGACTATTTACAGTTAGTATGGCTCCATCCAATGTCATACTATCCTCCTTGGCAAGTCTCATGCCTCTGCTCTCCATGTCAAACTTCAAGAAAGAGAGAAAAGTCATTTAAAGTCAATTATCTCTGGTACGCAGTTTCTCTTAGCTTTACCTGCGTGTACGCAACCCAAGTTCACAATACCTGCGTACTTGTACGCTCTGTATGTAAAGGGGTGGGTGCATACTCCTGTAAAGGTCAAAAGGCACAAGTTTCACTCCAAAAAAGTTACTTGTGGTCATTTCTAGAGTCTTCTAGAAGCTTGTTTGACGTGTATGAAGCGCCTCCAGATGGTTCATGTATCCCTACCAAAGAGGAACTTATCCCATCAATAGGGGAGCTATCCCATCGAAAGAGGGGCTTATCCCATTGATGGTGGACCTGAATAACTTCCTCTAGAGCACTATAAATACAGGCATTGGGCCAAAGGGGGAGGAGGTTGAAAGCTGAACATTCCTAAGGGTAGATGCTACTGGAATTAGGACTTCCTTGTAGAAGCTTGTGAGGAGAGATTACCATCTTTACTTGTTTCCATTGGGAGGTGGGTGAGCTGATCAGAGTAAGGGAGAACTCTTTTGAACCTTGGGAGGAGCTTGCACAACACCAAGGCTCAGGCTGTAATGGTTCCTTTTGTTACCTTTTAATACAAATTAGTCCATTCTTCTCAACAATTTGTTATTAATGAGTTGTTTCATATACTCCTTGGTCTATATGTTAAATATGTTTTATTTTATGTGATATTCAGGTGCTATTTAATCGTTTGATTGTTAGTGAATGCAGGTTTCGAAGGGAAGGAGGAGCTCATCCGGATCAACGAAGATGGACTACTACAACAACGTTGGATTACAGGTAGGATCTAAACACTTGATTTCTCATGTTGTAAAAGCATATTTAGGGAAGGATTGCTCTTATTTGTCTTGTTTGTCATTAGAGAGTCTTAGGCTTTCTAGGAAGGTCGGTTGTGTCCGCACTAACGACTCTTTCCGCGTGACAACGAACTCATCAGCTTAAAATCTCAGCTAGAATGTGTCTTCCGAGTTCGTCAAATGCAGCAGGATCTGAATGAAGAACAAGAAAAGGAGATTCTCAAACTAAGGGAACAAATGGAAGAAGGAAGGAAAGCTGAAGAAGATTTGAAAAGGCAATCTCTTGAAAAGGAAGAACAACTTCATGTTGAGGTAAACATCTTGAAAGGTAAATTAGAAGAAAAGGATAAGCTTTTACGATTTCAAGATAGTTCTAAAGTGTTGGATGATATTCTTAGTAGTCAAAGGTCTCCTGCTATAAAGACTGGTCTTGGTTTCCGTGAATCTGTTGAAGGTGAATCTAGTTCACAAGGTGAGGCAAGGAACTCTAAAGTGATCAACGAAGAAATGAAAGATCAATCTCATCATCAACCAAGGAAAGAGATTCCTCAAAGAAAATCCTTTACTCCTCCCATGAATAATGTTGAATGTTATGTATGTCATAATCTTGGACATGTTGCAGCTAGATGTATAAGAAGAAGGGCTAAAGACCATTATGCAGAAAGATCATCACATTTAAGGTACTTTAATGGATATTTCTTTGCTTGCAATATGTATGGTCACAAAGCTGTTGATTGCTACAAATGGAATATGAAACATGTAAGATGTTATGCATGTAACAAGCTTGGACATATAGCCAAGAATTGCAGGAACAAAGTGTGGGCACCATATCAAAAGGAGAAAATGTCATCATCACGCTTGAAGATATGGAGAAAAAAGGAAGTACAGTCAGAAAAAGGTGGCACAGCACAATGTACAGACATACCAGAATCAGAGGGAGCTGAAAGTACAAAACTTCAGTGTCCTGAATCTCATATGCAAACTCCATAAAGGGAAGTTGCGTATATACGCGAGTTGGATACTGCACAATCGCGTATATGATTATTTGAAGAAAGGCAGTAGGGAAAGTGAAGTGAATCTATGAAGTATGATCTCTCGAGCATAAGATCAGATCTGGGAATCTGAATGTTAGTAGCACAAAGGAGGACTGTTAATTGGGTTCTAATCAGAGGTACACAGACCATTCACTGTGAAAGTGCGGGCATACGCAGGTGATACACAGTGAAAGTGCGAGTATATGCAGAAAAGGCACAGTCCCAGTGCGTATGTACGCGGCGTAACAAAAGAGCACATGTGGATGGACGCGTCGAGGGAGAAGAAGAAGTGCGTAGCAAGATCGAAGGTACGCGGTGTGATAGAAGGATAACCTGCGGAGGTACATAGAAGTACGCGGCGCGATAGAAGCAAAGGATGTGTGAGGTACGCGGTGCAATTGATGGCACAGGTGCGTGGGTATGCACTATAGTAGAAGGCTGTCTGCGTGAGTATGCAGAAACACAGAAGGACAGGTGCGTGGATACGCAGAGGAGCGAAAGATGATGTGCGGAGCCACGCAGGTCATATAATGAAAAATTGTGTATCTGTCTTAAGGCATTTAATGGCTAACTTTTCTTGTTGATAAGATCTGACAGATGGCACCAGTTTAGGGGGAGCATATGTTTTTAATGCATTGTTGGCATTATGGGTAATAATCCTTGGTGATGATGCTTAAATGATTCATCTTGCTATGAGTTGTTCACATGGTTCTTGGATCAGATTTGTGGTTGATTCTCTAATGAGGATAAGGAGAAGCACTTAGCTTAAATTCACATCTTCTTGATGATGAGTCACTCATATGCTGCTGTTGACATATGCATAAAGATCATATATTACAATTATGATGCATGATTCCTTTCATTCTTGGCACAAATGGATGAGGATTGTTGGCTGGATACAGGGATGATTATTCAAAGTTGCATTGTTGAAGACATGATGATGATGAGCTCTTACCTATATGATGATAGGTTGTTTCGTACATATGTTGATATTCCCAAATGATGATCATGATGGTGTTTGAAATTCTGTTGGTGCGGACATACCTTGATGATTCATGCACTAATGCAAGTTGCTGATCTAGTTGTTGTTGACAGATACTATGGAGCAGATCATACAATGTTGTTGCTGATGTTTATCTTAGGTGATTGATCTCTGTTATAAATGTCATAGTATGTCTCTATCTATTGTAGTCATCTCTTCAGGTCATGTAACGACCTATGTTGGTTTCCCCACTATGCCTAGGATGAAGATGTAATGTATTTAGTTCCTGATGTATCCCCACTTGGTTGGGTGATGGATGTATGTATTAAGTCTTTTGGTGATAGGAAGGTCATTTATGATATATAGAGTCATGTTTTTGCAGACCTTGCTTACAGTCAGGGGGAGCTTGAGCATGAACAACACTATATAGCAGAGCAGATATTTCAGCTTGTTCTCAGAAAGAGCATTATCGGATTGGTGCACCATGGCATATACAAAGGGGGAGCTCATTCAGAAACTTCAACAGATCTGGTTTATAGTCAAGGGGAACATGTTCTTAAGGGGAGCATAACCCTTTGCCCTTGATGTCAAAGGGGGAGAGTGATTTGGTGTTGTTGCCATCAAGTCCAAAGGGGGAGATTGTTGGCATTATGATGCATGTGTTGTACTTGATGGCAACCCTCTCATAGAAGATCGTCTCACTTATATACATTCAGATGAATCTACAGAAGAGATATCAGATGTGACATAATACATAGATGCAGGACAGCTCAAAGGAATCAAATGGCAAGTTCTTAGTAAGCTTTGCCATCAAGTCCAAAGGGGGAGATTGTTGGCATTATGGCTAAAGTAATGTCCTTGATGGCAACCCATATAGGTGATAGATCACAGTACTTCAGATCAGTAGCAGAGATTGATGATCAGCTCTCAAATATTGAAGAAAATAAGGGGTACGCAGGTACACCGTACAGAAGGTGCGTACACACAGGTCTGTCTTACATAAAGTGCGTACATACCCGCAGTTATCCCATTCAGAAGGTGCGTACCCCCAAGTTCACTTACTTGAAGGCAGAGAAGCACGCTCACATGGGGTTTCTTATGTTTGGCTCGTGGTATTTAGCCCGCCGTTCTTGATTCTATGGTTTTGGCCCATGGTATTGATTTATATTATTATTATTGAGCCCCTATTGATCCATGATTTTAGGAAGAGCTTGCCTATATAAAGCAAAGGAGATCATTTGGCTAGACACTTGTGAAATAAGAAGATCTTAAGAGAAGCTAGATCTGAAATTCTAGTGATGGGTTTGTGAGAGAAAGCTAGATCTAAATCAGGAGAAACATGAGAACTACAAGTCGGATCTACTAATGGGTTGATATCTCCTCGGCGCATGTTCAGATCTGTAGATCTGACAGTTTGGGTTAATCTTGAAGTCTTGGAATTATCTATACCTGCAGGTACGCAAGTACAGTGAAAGAAAAGTGCGGAGATACGCAGGCGCAGAAGCGCTGCAGGTGCGCAGATACGCAGGCCCAGAAGTGCTGCAGATGCGGAGGGGCGCAGGCAGTTCATTGGACACAGAGCGCAGGTACGCAGGAAGTCTGTGAGGCAGAGTGCGTGGGTATGCAGGAACTCAGTTGGAAACAGTGCGTACTTCTACGCAGGTGTTATATGGGTGAAGCTGCGTACTTCTCATGAAATCTACTTAGTTGTCCATATTTATCATTGCTGTGTTCTGGGTTTTGAAGTGATGTCTGGTTTCTGGTATTAAGTTCTGATAACAGCAGTGATTGATTAAATGTTTATACATTGATGGATGAATGGATCAGGTTCTTATTGACTCATTCTATGTGATCTAATGGACTAGACCTGATTGATGACTCACTTGTATATGTATTGATCTAGTGCTTGGGTAAGTCAGAAGGTTGTTTGATTATGAGTTTCAATGTTGTTGGGTCCAGTATGAAAATTGGATGAAATCTGGCCTTTCAGATTATGTGTTGTGCTTCAGTGTATCCAGTCTGAAAATTGATGAAACGAGGTACCTAGAGGAGAAAAGATTGTAGACCAACACCTACGTACTAGTGTCTAAGCTAGTACAAGAGCTAAAGGAAATCTTTGGAGCATTGTAGCAGGTAGCAGCCTGCGTACTAGTAAATGGATCGGCTAGTACAAGAGCAAAGGGGGTTGTAGCTCCCGTACTGGTATAAGACTGCACCAGTACAAACATTGTAAAAGGATTTTCTTATTAAGAAGAAGATTGAGATGACTTGCAGCAGGTGGTTTTCTCCTGCATTGGGTTTCCACCTTATATCATGGTGTTCATGTGTGTGCCTTATGTGTGATGATCTATTCTATGTTGCTGCATCTATTAACTGATAATATGGTTGATAATGTTCTAATGCACTCATTGAAGATCAATTAACTTAATCATAAGAAGTTGTGGAAGTAGCATATATGAATCCTATTATGGAAATGGAAAAAGTTTTATTAATGTGATAATACTGATTCACCCCCCCCTCTCAGTATTATTTCCAACACTGGGTACATTGACGCTCATTATCATTATCAGTGAGTAGTCTCGCATTTGTTAACGGTATACATCAATGACCGGTAATAAAATGATTTATCACATGGTCAACTTCAGATCATTTATTCCCATGGTGTAGAAATGTACCACGGCGATCGGTGAAGACCTCGGGTTGCATCAACATTCATTGGTTCACTTGACAGTTGTTCCTGTTGCTGCTAGTTGATACCACTCGACTTTATATGTTGCAGTCATTCATGGCGACATTCTATATGGTGGTACCTAAGTTTGCAGTGTAGTACCATCTTACTCCATCATGTTCATTTGGTAGTTTTGGGATTAGTCTTTGATATCAGTGATCAGATTCATCCTTCATCATCATTGACTTTCTTATATGTGATATTTAGACATGTACTTGTTTGATCATGATTAGATGATCCATTATGTATTTTCTAGCTTTCTATACCTGTACACTTAGTGGATATGCTTGTACTTGATATGCGTACATGCTTTACTTTCTTTGAGCATGGGTATGCCCACCTCAGACAGTGTTTCTTTCTGATCTCCTTTTGTGACTTTGCAGGCTGAACTCTAGTGAAGTCCTTCTTAGTTTTTGACAGGTTTCCTTTCCATGTACTTACTTAATACATTTCGGCCATCATGTACCCCTTCTTACCTCATATATTAAGGGGCATCTGTTATAGCTCCAAATCTCACTCTTCATGTTTGTGATGCTACACTCATGGCCTAGGGCAACCCCTCCTTCTAGACCTAGTTCAAATACTTAAAAAAGATTGTTTTACTCCCTATACGTGACATTTCCCTGAGCTAAACGCGTGTGTATGCAGGTCTATGTATACCCAACCCGCGTATATGTCTTAAAAAACACTTAAAGAAATTAAGTTTCCTTATTTTCAGGTGGAGATCATGGGTTTTACCTATTGATTACCTATTAGTGCCCATGGCCCAACTGTTCCTAATGAATTCCCAACTAAAAAGCTACTTTGGGAGAAGTATAAAAAGGCTTCAATGGGAAGGCCTAAAGGAGGAGAGAATAGAGAGAAAAATCACTCTGCTGAGATTATCCCTAATCATACCATACTTGATTGTTGCTCCACATTGCTCTCGAAATTCTGGTGGAGTTGTTGGCTGCAACTTCAACTGTAGCTCTTCTATCTTTATCTATAAATCAAAGGTAGCCCTCCTGAATTCCTCCTTTGATGCACGTACTATTGCGGTCAATTTCCTTAATTTTGCTGAGGTTTCGGCATCCTCTGGGATTTGTAATTATGGCACTATTTTGCAGGCATGCCTAATTGTTGTCTCTAGGCTCTGACTTCGTTGTTGCATCTCTTCCTTTGACTTCAGGGCCTGAGTTTTCTCCATGAATATATGTTCATTGTTAACCTTAAACTGAATTATGACTATGAGTGCACGCTTCTCTTGAATCATCATCTCATATGAAACCCCCTAATGCAACGCATTGATGGTCTCAAGTGACAGTGTGGCCAAATTCAGCCCCATGTCCTTCACTGTGTTGAGCACAACGGATCCTCATCTGATTCTACTCGAATGGACCTTTCTGGCAAAGGTATGACTCTGAGGTCCAGAGTCTATTCCATCTCCGCTATTTTTTCACTTCCCTGTGTCAATATCACTTGTACTCTACTTGCTTTCCCAACACGTTCTTGAATAATTTTAGCCTATATCTACAACTCATGTAGATCCTTTTTGATGCTCCCTAGTGGCTACATTTAATGTTGCTCAAACTGCTAAAACACCTCAGTCGTTGTGTCTCTCACCTTCTCACTGATCTCATCGAGATTTCCTTCTATCAGCACCATTGGGTTAATGTGTGTTTGTTTATTAGACTTATACTTCTTCCAATGTCCACCCATTTTCTCCTTTCTATGCCTTTTCAAGGTGAAAGGAGTGCGTTGCTCCTCACCACCACCTCCTTCATATTCTAATAGCTCCTACTCAATTGTGTGTTATGAAGCTGACTTTTCACCTCCTTCGAAATCCTATCATTGTTTCTATGCCCGTTCCTTTGTAGCGTGCTCTTTTTTCGCCCATTCTTCATCTATAGCTTCCTTAGCAATAGCTTCCTCTTTCTTCTACTTAGCGAGATCTCACACGGCCTTTTGAGTAGCATCCTTACACTTCTATGTAATAGAGATCTCTACACCTTTTCTTGTTCCCACATCAAGCCCCGTGGGTTCGCGCCACTTTGCTGGCCAATACCCCATGATCTCCTACACGTCCATATCAGAAACCAAATAGGGAAACTTGTTTCATGTGTGCTTTGGGTCCTTCTATGCTCTGATTGAAACATTGTGGAAATTGGCCTTGAACTCCACGTAGGTTGTCAATTACATGAACAAGGTTAGGGAGAACCTTGGCCTGTGACTGATAACCATATGGAGGTCCATCTCCATGAGAATCCAAAAATAAATTTACTCCTTGATCCTTGCCAGATCCTTTGTAGACCACAATGAGGTGAACTGCACTGCCTCACGTAAATCTTCGTTGTGTGGGGCGAACTCACTATCCTCTGACAATCTCCAAGCCACTAAAACAATAAATAATAAAAGCCAAGCATAATGAAACAACTTACTTTCCTCCTGGGCTTCTCAGCAATTTGTGAGGAACTCCTTGAATAGATACTTTGCCTAATTGTATTGGACATTATTCAAGCATGGTGCTGCTAGTGATACTACTGGCGCTAGAACTTCGTCCACGTGACACTTCCTCATAATTTTTCCCGCAATGATTTGGGCAGTGAACTGCACTACCTGGTCTTGAAGGAGAGGATAGAATATCAATGCAACTTCTTAAGAAGCCCATACTTTGCCTTCATCTTGTCTGCGCATTTGTTTTCCCAGTTTTCCCTCCAAAATCCTTGGAAGGGTCCACTCCTTTGTAAGGCAACTTCATGATTTAGTGAATTAACATGTCCATGATCGGGATGGGCTCCCCAAGCCATAGACAACCATTATGCACTAGCACAAGGATTTGGAGAAAACATATCGTGTTGATAGTCAATCTATGATAATGTGGTACACAGAGCATGTGCAGCAGCCCCGCCTGCTCAACACCTTTAACCCACTTCATGGGCTCCAACCATGTAACCCCCATCTCTTCATAGTATATCTTCATCATATATTTGTTTGTCGCCAAATGTGGGAACCTCTCATGGTCCGCGAGGTCCCAATCCTCCATTTTCAGCACCAGAATTTGTGCTAATGGTGTGGCTTCAAATTCCACTTGTTCAGGCAACAAGGGCATTGAAGCTAAGAATTTCCCAGAATCAGGGTCTTTGGTAACCTTGGTCTTTCCCTTCCACGAGGGGATATACTTGGGGAGTCGTGAGATAGGCTAGACCTATTCAGCATCCAATTCCTCTATGCCTTGATATTCCTCCTCCTCCAAATCAACCACATTCTCTGAATGTTTGTCTTTCTTCTCTTATTAGCGCACCTTTGGATTCTTCCTCGGTGACATTCTCACCATCATTGGATTATTCTGCTTCCCTTTTGCGGCTAATTGCTTCTCTTTTGCGACGGATTTCTTCGGCCTCAGTGACCTTAGCGAGGTAGACAAAGGGGTTGTAGCTTCCATATTGGATATCTCAGGGCCCGACATGCCAAACACAACAACTTATGAACTTATCACTTCAGCGGGGTTTGTCGCAGTCATTTGTTGGAGAACAAGTTTCTGGTCAATTTCAGGCAACGTTGGAAATTTTGGATTGGGAATCAAGTCCTCCCAAACCTTACGATTCATAAGTGACAAATAGAAAAGCGCCCAACCAAACCTCAGAATGAAAAGTGTTCTTCATTGGACCAACATACGTAATTTATAGAAAGTTTGGAATTCAAATTTGACTATTCCCTCCAAAATTTGATAATAAATGCATCTTTGGTAGTAGATCTTCAAATTTTTTTGCCATAAATAGTGCCTACCCCCTCATCTTAATTGATTTTTGGCCATAAAACCATGAATAGTAAGTCAACGACTTCTTTTGGACCTACCTACACAACACCATCCTCCATGGTGCAGCTCATCTAGTGCATCTTCACCTGTCACATCCCTATCATCTGTTGCACAGAATTTCTACCCCATTCTTCACATAGTCGGGGAGCACAGTTTATAGTCTCACAATCGATTGCAACTACTTGGACTACTAAGATTTTCCTTCTTCTATATAGTCATCGTGCAGGGGCAGGATCTCTTATGTACAATTTCATCATACTTCTGTTCACTTTTCTAGGGAATGGTTCCCCGTTCAGCTTTGTGAGCTAAACTGCGCAACCATCCATGATCTCCTTAATAACATATGGCCCCAACTAGTGCATTTGAAAATTTCCTAGAAACTTCGTGAACTTGTTATCATATAACAACAATAAATCATCTACCTTGAATGTGCGCAGCTTAATATGCCGATCATGCCATGCTTTCTCGTGTTCATTTTTCACTTGCTGGTGGAATCCTATAAGGAAGTGGTCTTCTTCTAACTCCATGATTTGTGTGAGTTGTTCCTCCAAGGTCTTGTGGTCCACCATCTTAGGCAAGGATACAATCTGTAAACTTGGCACAATATACTCCATCAGCATTATTGCTTCAATTCCATAGACCAACCTGAACAATGTTTGTCCTATCCACTTCTTGCAGGTCATCCTATAAACCCATAACACAGTAGGTACATGCACATCCCAGTCATTCCTCTGTGCATTGCGTACCTTTGTCAATGCATGCTCTAAAATCTTGTTAAAAGCTTCCATCGTTCCAGTTGCATGTGGGTAATAGGACATGCTCCTTTGATGATACACCTAAAATTCTTCCAACATCACTGATTGTTTCATTCAGGAAATGTGTACCCCTATTACTCATAAAAATCTTAGGAAAACCAAACATTGTTAAGACATACTTGAATAGAAACTTCGTAGCAGTGGCAATTGTATAATCCTTTATTGGTTGTGCTCCCCCCCACTTGGTTAAATACTCAGTTGCAGTAATGATATACTGCGTGCCCATGTTCTTTCCTGGTTGTTGTATGGGACCTATAAAGTCATTGGCTCATTTCTCAAATACGTGCAACGAAACTTGGGTATTTAAAGGAAATTCATCCCTTCGTGAAGGCTTCCCCTTCCTTTTGCAAGCATCACACGCCCTGTAGTATGCCTTAGAATCCTTGTCTAATCTTGGCCACCATAACCCAATGCGCAAAATCTTCTGAACGGTCGCTTTGCCTGCATAGTGACCACCTGCCACTCCTCCATGGGCTTCAGCTACGATACTGGCACATTCAAACTCTCAAACATACCTTCAAAATATCTCATCCAACCCCATCTTATACAAATGACCCACAATTACCAAAAGGTCCGTAGCACGAACAAATAACTCCTTCTTTTATTGAGTGGAATAAACTTCTAGAGCTATTCCCATTGCTAAGAACTGAATAATATCAAAAAAATGATCATCTGCAATGCACATCACAAAGAGCTATGAATCTAGCAATCCTTCCTCTAGACTCCTTGGTTCCTCACCTATTTCAATCTTTGATAGACAATCTAGGCCTACATTCAGCCTTGCAGGTTTCACAATTACTTCAAAGTCATACTCCTGGAACAATAGTAACCATCGTCATATCTTCCCCCCCCAACACTGGCTTATTGACAAGGTATTTCAATGCAGAGTGATCTGTATACATTTTAAAATGGCCATCTAACAAATAATTTATAATATTCTGCAACGCGTAGACCATCGCCAGTCCTTCGCACTCTGTGGTAGAGTAATTCTTCTCGACTTTGGATAACTTTCTACTCGCAAAAGCTATTAGATGATCGATCTATCCCTCACATGCTTATGTTAATACTGCTCCTAGCATAATGCAAGAGGCATCGACATGCACATGAAACTCCTTTTTCTAGTTCGGAAACAACTAAATAAGCGTTGTTACCATTTTCTCGTTCAAGACATCCAAGTTGCATTGACAATCTTCATCCCAGCAAAACATTGCATCCTTCTTCAAGAATTTTTCCATCGATGCGGTTATTTGAGAATATGCCTTGATAAACTTCCTGTAGTACCTAGTGTGTACCAATGTTGTGCACAACTATTTCACATTCCTAGGGGTTTCCAAATTCAGAAATACAACGATATTCGTAGGGTCCACCATCAATCCCTGCTTACAAACAACATGGCCGAGGAAAATTCCAAAAGGTACACAGAATATATATTTCTTTAAGTTCAGCGTGATCTGGTACCTTCGACTTGTATCCAACATTAGGTTCATACTCGCAACATGGTGCTTCACCAACCCAAATAGGGTCTAATCATCAAAATATACTTCCAGAAATTTATGAATAAATTCTTGTTGGGTGTGGAGCCTGATTATCTTCTATATTCAAAGGTATCGCCACATAGGACCCCAGTTTGCCGCCCGTAAAATATTCGCTGCAGGGGGGCTCCAGGGGGGGCCAACTGCGACCTTTGGGAGCCCCCCCCTGGCGGGGGGTTTCGGGGGCAGTGCCCCTGAAGCTAAAAACAGCTGTAAAATTGCCTTGTAAAAGTATAGTAATTTCTAGTCAATCTGGGCCGTTCATTAGGCGGATGATCTAACAGTAGAACTTATGTTTAGTTTAGGGTTTTTTGCCCTAGAAGGCAACCCCTCTCTTTGTATGAGGGTATTGTATTTGAGGCTGTGTGATAGATGTGTATTCTGTGAGTGAGAAACAGAGAGGTGAGACAGTGAGAGAAAAAAGAGGATATTACAACAGATTTGCTGTAGGTTGTGTCTCTTCATTTTGCTGGATAATAGAAAGGAAGGACTGGCTGTTTGGGGTGGACGTAGCCCAAACTGGGTGAACCATGTATATCTGTGTCTCTCCTGTTTTTTGCATTTTCTGTGTTTATATTTCTGCAATATTTTATGTGTTCCATTGCTCCGTAATATAGAATTTTCTAACAATTCTTTGAACGTCGTGATCACTACTCAGGAAAAGATGGCAGGCGTATTCTTCAATCTGAATGGCATAGTTGTATATTGAAAGCAACCCCACCTAGTCGCGAATTTTTTTTTCTTCGATACTCCAACACGATCTTTATTTGATGATAACCTAAAAACCCATCAGTAAGTGAATACACCTTCTGTCCACCAACATTCTCTAATACTTTGTCAGTAAATGGTGTTGGAAACAAATCATGCACACAGGCATCATTCAACTTCCACAGATCTACACATATGCGGATCTCGCCACTATGTTTATTTTCTTCAAACACCTTAGGGCTTACCCAATCTGATTCTTCTATAGGCTCAATAATTCCAGCTTCCACCATTTCATCCAGTTCTAGGCACACCTTCTCCTTATACATTGGATTCAATCAATAAGGATGCTTCTTAATAAGCTTCACATCTGGTTTCTTTATAATCTTCATAACACCTAAATCTATGACAATCCCTTTCAAATATGAAAACTTCGTTGGGAATAATTCTTGGTACTCGCACAACACCTAAGCTACCTTATCCACCATATCTTCATCTCGATAGTCTCCTATCTTCATAAACTTAGGTTCTTCTTCAGATTAAATTTTTATCTATTGAGTTTTCAAAGGCCCTGATATTTTTGGGTTCGCCACCTTCGGTCCTTTGACTTCCCGATGTTGGCTTGAGGGGGCCTGACCTAGATTCATAGTTAATTAGCCAAAGAAATCCCTACACTACTAGCCCTTTTAGCATCAGCACATGGTGCACGGACTGAAGTCTCACCTGAAGCAGTATGGGGCGATGCTGGAACCAAGTTTTTGGGCCCTGAAGATGTGTGAGGGGTCAATTTAGTCCAACTGTGCTTACCTTTGCACAGGTCACTTCGCGCATTTTCCTGGCCTGCAAGACCTTGGTGATCTATTAGGATCTCCTTTCGTGCAGCCCTAACCAAGGGCTGAGATGCTTTCACATTGTTAGGGCAGTTATCTGCACTATTTCCCCAAGTTACCCTGTGCATCTTACTTATCTTCTTACAATTGTTAGTTAACTTCACGTAAATAGATACCTTATCTCATTTACTTAATCAACATATTTATAGATGTTCTCACACTATATAGACAATAGAAGTGCAATTTATACCTAATATATTCAATACAGAAAAGAGGAAATAAATACATAGAATTGATGTAAAACTTCCCTTTATTAATGTTTCAACAATTACAGACTCAACTCGCCATGCGCAATTTGCTGCAGGGGTCCACGTACTTAGTTGTGGACTACTAGGCCTCTCTACACTCAGCTACAGAGCCTTCTCCTACTCTACGACCCAAAGACTTGACTCTACACTTTAGACTAGATTCAGTTCTTCATCATTCCTTCATTTCTATCTTCTTCTCTCTACTACTTAGAGCCTTTCTCTATTTATACAATCCCATGGTCCGCAAACCATGGGTAGATCTCTAAAGCTAACATTACATTAAAAAATTGAGGGCATACAACCCTATGACTCATTTACATCTTCACGCTCCACGCCCACAAAATGTGGAGTCTTTACATCGGACTTACACTTTTTAACCAAAATTTGGGCTTTAAGCCCCAAAATTCCCTTGGGGGATCTCGCGCCTAACAGTTCCCCAACACAAACATCATGACTCACCCTCAAGTCACTTTGTTGGTGTGAATATCTTCGCACAGAGACCTCCCAACTCTGTCTGGATTGCTGCCAGATCGACAGCACACTGAGCAACTGCTCGCTGCACTTACTGGACACGTTGTTCAGAGATTGTTGTAGCTGAACCGTTGCCTTGCACCTGTTTATAATCGCGCACCTCCTTTCAGCTGCCCGGAGCGCTAAGACTATGCTTCTGTTAGCTAGTCAGATATTCGGGCTACTCGTGTATGGCTTCAACTGACTGCCATTCACTTTTCTGGGGAAAGGCTCTCCATTCAAGTTTACAAACTACAGCGTGCCTTCGTTTGTGACCTCCTTAATAACATACGGTCACATCCAATCAATTTTAAGTTTTCCTGGGAATTTATCAAACTTACTATCATACAGTAACACCAAATTGTTCACCTTGACGGTGTGTAACGTAATATGTTAATCGTGCGAGGCGTTTCACACTGCTTTTGTACCTGTTGGTGAAATCCAGCCAAAAATCGTTCTTCCTCGAGTTCCTCCAACTATGCAAGCCTCTCCTTCAAGGCTCCAATTGTCCAGGTCACAAAAACTTCAAAGTCATACTCTTGGAACAATGAAATCCATCTGCATATGTTCCCCCCAACACAGGCTTATTGACCAAGTACTTCAGCATGGAATGATCTGTATACATCTTAAAGTGGCCTCCTAGCAAGTAGTGTTCATACTTCTAGAGCACATACATCATAGCCAGTCCCTCGTGTTCAGTGGCAGAATAGTTCTTTTCTTCTTTAGACAATCTGCGACTCGTGAACACGATAGGGTGATCCAAGCCCTCTCCACCTTCCTGCATTAGTATCGCTCCCACCACTATACACGATGCATCAACATGGACATGAAACTCTTTCTCCAAGTTTGGGAAGACAAGAATCGGTGCAGTGACTAGATTTTACTTCAATATATCTAGGCTTTTCTTGTAGTCATCATTCCAGTAGAATGTAACATCCTTCTTCAACACTTTCTCCATCAGCACGATGATTTGGGCATGACTTTTGATAAACTTTCTATATTACCTTGTATGTCCCAAAGTAGCGCGTAGCTATTTCACACTTCGCGACGCTTCCAAATTCATAATTACTACAATCTTCGTGGGATCTACCATCAGTCCCTGTCTGTAAACCACATGTCCCAATAGGTTCCAAAAAGGAACAAGAAACACACACTTCTTGAGGTTAAGCATGATTTGGTATCTTCGGTGGGTATCCAGCATCACGCGTAAGCTCGCTACATGGCGCTTAACCAGCCCGAATATAGTCCAATCATGAAAATAAACGACCAATAAATTATGAATATATTCCTTGAAAGCTATGACAACCACGCGTGAAAAGATGGTCGGTGCCTTCTTGAATCCAAACAACATGACAGTGTATTGAAAGAAACCCCATTTAGTCGTGAAGGTTGTATTGTTCCTATCCTCTGGCGCGATTTTGATCTGGTGGTACCTTGAGAACTCGACAACGGAACCATGTGTTGGCTTGAGGGGGCCTGATCCAGGTTCAAAGTTAATTAGCCAAACAAATGCCTACACTACTGGCCCTTTCAGCATCAACCCATGCTGCATGGACTTAAGTCTCACTTGAAGCAGTATGGGGGGATGATGGAGCCAAGTTTCCACACCCTGGAGAGGTTTGAGGGGTCGATTTAGTCCAACTGTGCTTACCTTCACGTAGGTTGCTTTGTGCACTGTCCTGACCTACCAGACCTTCACAATCTATTAGGATCACCTTTTGCACAGCCCTAACTAGGGGCTGAGATGCTTTCATGCTGCTAGGGCAGCGATCTGCGCTATTTCCCCAAGTTACCCCATGTATCTTACTTATCTTCTTACAATTATTAGTTAACTTTGCATGAATAGATACCTTATCTCACATTTACTTAATCAACATAGTTATAGGTGTTCGCGCACCATATAGACAATAGAAATGAAATTTATACCTAATATATTTGATACAGAAAATAGGAAATAAATACATAGAATTGATGTAAAACTTCCCTTTAATAATGTTTCAATGGTTACAGACTCACCTCGCCCTGCGCACTCAGCTGTAGGGGTCTGTACACTTAGCTGTAGAGGCTTCTCCTACCCTACGGCCCAAAGACTCGACTCTACACTTTAGACTGGACTAAATTCTTCATCATTCCTTCATTTCTATCTTCTTCTCTCTACTACTTAGAGCCTCGCTCTATTTATACAATCCCATGGTCTGTGAACCATAGGTATATCTGTAAAACTGACATTACAATAAAAAATTGAGGGCATACAACCATATGACTCATTTACAACTTCAAGCTCCATGCCCACAAAATGCAGAGTCTTTACATCAGATTTACACTTTTTAGAAAAAATCTAGGCTTTAAACCCCAAAAATTCCCTTGGTGGATCCCACGCCCAGCACTAGTTGTCATTTAGTTTAAGGAATGGTAATATTTCACAGATCATCCTCTTCTTCAATAGTCACATTATGGCATTCCAGTGCATGGTGAAACTGTTATGAAACCAACTCAAGAAAAGATAGATCAACGCCTTAGAATTCAGCCTCTTCGAGGGGGCAACCTCCTTTACATTACATAAATGAAAAATTCTTGGATGATTCAAATGAAAAGACCTCCTTTCTATATATAGGAGTCTAAGGCGTCATAACATAATCAAAGTTGACATAATAATAATAATGTAAGGGCACAATAATAACAATAGTGGGCTTCTATGGGGCACAATAGTAACAATATGGGCACTACATGGGTACATCAATATAATAAGTGGGTTATACTAATAACAATAAGGGGTTACACTAGTAGTATAGGGGCCTAACATGCCCCTCTCCTTCAAAAAGCATTTTCCTCAACGCTTGAGTAGTTCTTGATGCTTTTGTATAAAATTCTTGTCCTCCCATGTGGAATACTCAGCGGGTAAGTTCTTCCACTTGATGAGATACTCTGAAATTGATCGATTTCATAGTTGTCGAGTTCTTGTTTCTGTGACTGCTCCAGGTTCCAATATGATTTTTCCTTCCTCTTCAATTTCTGGCAATATTGTTTGAACTGGGATCTTTTGCAACTTTTGAATAAGTGGCCATAATTCTTCATCCTTCTTCCTTTCATCCCTTGCTTCGTTTATCCAATCTGGTTGGATAATATAAATAGCACAAAACAATGCTTCCACATCCTCATCCTTGAAGAGTCTTCCCATTCGGTAAGGTTGCCATTTTTTAAGTGCATGTAGTATTGCCAACATTTCCTTCTCATAAACAGCTTGCTTGAGATGTAGCAGTAAAAATACCCAATCACCCACATCAAAACATTTTTCACTATGATGTTGATCTACCTGTTATTTTGTTTGATTTTGCACCGAAGTGGCGTTATCCTTTCAAAGTTGGAGAACTTGTTGTTGATGCTCGATGTGATATTTCACTGCTTGAACATTTTTCTTCTTGATATGTCCTTCTATCTCTAGAGTTTGAGGAGTGGTAATTTCTTCCAATCCTTTACAAGATATGGTCCGATTCATTTCTTGATGCTCGATGTGATCTTTCACTTCTTGAACATTTTTCTTCTTTATATGTCCTTCTATCTTGATAGTTTGAGGAGTGGTAATTTCGAACAATGAATTACAAGATATGGTTGGATTCATTTCTTCTTTCTCAATGTGATCTTTCAATTCTTGCACCTTTTCCTTCTTGATATGTCCTTCTATCTTGAGAGTTTGAGGAGTGGTAATTCTTGCCAATGCTTTACAATATATGGTTTGATTCATTTCTTCTTTCTCTGGGGTGGGGTCCTGGCATATATCTTCTTCTTTTGATGTTTCTTGATCCTTTTCTTCGTCCTCTTCATATTCTATGTAAAATAATTTCTTCTCAGCACACTTATGACCTTTAGTGCATTTGCTATCACAATTGTAACAAAGCCCTTTTTCTCTTTTTTCTTCCAATTGTTCTGGTGTAACCCTTATAGGTTGTGGAAGGCTAGGAGAAACAACGCTTCCATCTTTATAGTTGTGAGGGGTATGCTTCCTGGTTTCCATAATTTTGCTTTCCACTATGTCACAAAGCCCTTTTACTCTTTCCAATTCTTGTGGTGTTGCTCTAAAGAAGTTGTTGCTCTTTGTATCCTCATAATGTGCTATCATTTCCTCCGTGAAAATTGACCACGTAACAAGTTGTTTACGAGAACAAATCCCTTTGTACCATAAAAATTGATTTGGTTCTAAATATGAAGATGAAATACATACCTTTTTTTAACAGTTGTACACCATGTAGATCAAAATATTGCTCCATCTGAATTATCCAATTTACCGGATCCTTGCCATCAAACTTCCTCATCTTGCTTTTTCTTGATTTTAAGAGCTCGACCTTGAAATGACTGTAACTCTATACTTGCGGATCTTTAAGTTCTAAAATTGTGACCTATAGTAGCCCTCTGTGTCCTCTTTCCAATGCCACCATTCTTATCCAAATTGGATTCTCTAAGAAAGAGTTATGCATAATCGCCCAAGATGACCTGATTATAGACCTTACCAGAAGAGCAAAATTGTATGAAGTGCCATGTGTCACTGTTTTGACTTTTGGATCTGAAAAATGAATACAAGAAACTACAGTCCGTCCTCTTTCTGTACCTTCTTACTAAATTTCAATCCGATCCCCAGAGAGAAAGTTATGACAATTTTCCCTGGGTCACCTGTTTGGAATGTAATTCAGGAGTCTGCAAAAAGACCAACTTACTCAGATCATATCTCCGCAAATATATCGCGAAAATATCTGAAATTTGAACCCGAGGTTCAGCGTGATTTCTTCTCAAATTGGTTTTTTTTGTAACTTCTGAAACATCGCAGAAACAAAGTTATAGCGAAAATTCCACAATGACCTGTTTGGAGCAGCGAAACCCTAGAATCCAAAGCTCTGATACCAAATGTTATGAAACCAGCTCAAGAAAAGATAGAAAAGATAGATCAACGCCTTAGAATTCAACCTCTTTGAGGGGGAAACCTACTTTACATTACATAAATGAACAATTCTTGGATGATTCAAATGAAAAGACCTCCTTTCTATATATAGGAGTCTAAGGGGTCATAACATAATCAGAGCCGACATAATAATAATAATAATGTAAGGGCACAATAATAACAATAGTGGGCTTCTATGGGGCACAATAGTAACAATATGGGCACTACAGGGGTACATCAATATAATAAGTGGGTTATACTAATAACAATAAGGGGTTACACTAGTAGTATAGGGGCGTAACAGAAACTGTGTACTCCAATCTAGCTGAGTCCACTCTACTGGTTCCTTGGGAATTTTCAATGTAGCTGCTTTTATTTCTTGCAGTGCTTCATCAATACTATCAAACCCATCCTCTTTTATACAACAAAATGACCCCATCATCAGCTCGGAGGGGAAAGACATGATAGCTGAAGCAAAGACTAACTCTACTTATTGGTTTGGGGACAGTGTCAGTGTGGAAACAAGGCTTGTGATTTGGTCTTTGCTTGAACTATCATGTCTTTCCCCTTTGAGCTAATGAGGGGGTAATTTTGCTATATAACATCCTCAAAGCTGAAGGCTAATATAAAACTCTCCCTTAAAATGTCCCATTCAGCAATCCCATTGTGAAGCTCTGTCTCCAAATACCAGTTCATTGGGATCATATCTAGCATATGACAAAATATATGCACCCATTCTGGTTGTGGTTATGTTCCCCAAGACTTAGTCCATTGTCATAAATAATCCCGTGGATCATCCTTTCGAATGTACCTTTCTGTCATTCTAGTATTAGCATAGTAAAACCTGAACTTCATCATTCTTCTATATTCTCTCCATCCTTTAAAGCTCTCCTTTTGTGTACCCCACCAATGGGCAGGCATAGTGCACAGTGCCAATTCCAGTGCCTGGAATCGATGTTCTTCTAGTAGTTCTCTTTCAAATTCATCCAAAAACAGTTCCACATCAATAAAACCATCATAATGCGGAAGATTCCTTACCTCAGTTGAGACACAATTCAATGACTTGGTTATCATATTACCGTGGAGCATAGATGCTTCATGAAGCATGTTCTACCTATGTTCCAAATCTTCATTTCAATATGAGGTGTAGGAGGTATCCCTATTCCACACAATTTGACAATCGGCTGTAGGATTGATCCAATCCTCATCTCACGTTGTTATCCTGTATATCTGGTCTAGATCATCATCCCTTTCTACAAAGTCACACACTGGTTTAGTATAACAAACTCCTTCTGTAGGGTCTAGTGGCACTACAACCCTGAGCGACTTCTTCTCAAATGACATCTTCCGCTTCTTCAAGTTCATTACCCCATTCATATCAATATCACAGTCAATTCCTAGTAGTGTAAGGTATGGATTACTATCATCCACTATGTTAACGACCTCAAAGTTAGCCAGCGCACTTCCTCCCTCAATGTCCACCATTAGACCATATTGTTGGGCATGGAATCCCCCCAAGGCATGTTTTGGGGCTTAAAGCCCAAGTTTTGAGTAAGTCCACTATAAAGACACCACGAATTGTGGGCACGGAGCGTGAAGTCGTAATAGAGTCATAGGGTTGTCTGCCCTTGCTTTTGTAATGTAATTTCAGTTTGAAAGATCTACCCATGGTCTGTGGACCATGGGATTGTATAAATAGAGCAAGGCTCTAAGTGTAAGAAAGGGACCTATCTAAGGAAGCATGATGAGTCTCCGGAATTGGTGAAGCAATGAGTCGAAGTTTAAGTCGTGTCTTTGGGTCGTAGAGTAGGAGAAGGCTCTGCAGCTAAGTGTGCAGATGCCTAGTAGTCTGTAGCTGAGTTCACGGACCCCTGCAGCTGAGTGTGTAGGGTAGGTCGAGTCTGTAACTGTGGGAAGAATTAATAAAAGAGAAGTTTTACCATATTTGTATGTATCTTTTCTTGTTTTATGTATTATTGGGTATGAGTTGCAAGTTTACTATTTATTCACTATGCGAACTCATATGAATGTGCTGAATAAGGAAATATAATACAAGGCATCTATTTACACGGAGATAACTAACCGTTATAAGAACATAGGTAGAGATCTCAGGCATGACTTAGGGAAATAGTGAAAATTGTTGCTCTAGCAGCGCGAAAGCCCCACTACCCCTAGTTAGGGTTGCGCGAAGGCGAATATATTAGGGCACGAAGGCCAAGGAAGTATGTGAAGTAACCTGTGTGAAGAGACTCTCAGTTGGATCAAGTCAACCCCTTAGACATCTCAAGGGTGTGGAAAACTGGTTGCAGCACCCCCCCATACTACTTCGACTGACACCTCAGTTTGCGCTCCGGGGAGTGTTACTGAAAGGGCTAGTAATACAAGGATTTGTTTGGCTAATTAACTTTGAACCTAGGTCAAGCCCCAACAAGCCAACAAATGGTTCTGTTTCTGGGATCGGGATCTGCGTAGACATGCCTAATGTCATATCATTGGAATCCAACTAAGAAAGAAATTGAAGATTGGTTGGATAGTAATATTCACAAGTCTGTGGTGCAGGAGAATAGGATTCCATGACTATCAAAAGAAGAGTGGTTAGACTGTTACCTGTACACAAAGATCCGTGAAATTTTCTTCACATCTTTCCCTACTGAGCTATACGAGTGAATCACGAAGCTAGAATATAGCCAAGGAAGGTGCAAGCTCAACAAACCTATTGTGTGGATGCCAAAGTTGGTGTGCATATTGGAAGCATCGGAGGATAAGATCACGCGTTTTGTTGATCACTAGCTTGATTGAATTATAGGAGGACTCATTAATGAATTGGCGGGAGATACTTCAGTCAGCTATAGCAAGGCAAAGTGACGCTTCCTCAAAGGACTGTGAGGTAAGTACATTAAGTCCTTGAACACTTGGATTAAAATGCTACTACGTGAAAAGTGGTTTATGCGAATACATTGGTGTTTGGGACTATGCGAAGTGGGAGAATTTATAGAAATGAAGGTGTGCAGAGCTAGAAACTAGCCCCTTGATTTCACCTCCATGAGGGAATGAGGAAGATCTCGCGAAGGTCTCACCAAGAAGTGTGATCAATTTGATAAAGCAGAGTCTTCCGCGCATACCACCTGCACACACACCGCCACTAGTTTCACCGCCTTCACCCCCATCTTTGCCCATACCACCTTCGCCACCACCGCGAGTCCATATGGCAAGCACGATAAATCTATTAGTGTTCAAGGGAGTAGGAAATGAAGATTTGACCCAGTTTTGGTTTGTGATAAAAGCAATATGGGAAGCGTAGCAGGTTACGAATGACAATATAAAGAAATCAATGTTGGTCAGCACTCTACAAGATCCCACACTGACATGGTATATTAAGCATTCTAATGATAATCCGAATGTAGGGATCGCAGATATCCAAACTACACTAAAAAGAGAATTTAGCAGATTGAAGTTAGAGGCACAGTTGGTCATTGGGTTCAAGGAGATCATGATGCTACTAGGCGAGACTCCTTGGGAGTTGGATCAAAGACTGAAGTTCACAATTCACAAAACTAATACGACTTTGACAGATGGAGAACACCGTGAATGGTTTGTATCATCACTCGCACTGCATTTAAGGAACACACTATCACAATATAGGCTAAAAACTCATGTCGAGGCCTTGGAGATCGCAATGAGGCTACATGAAACCTCGATACAAGATCCTAACTTAGGAGTTCATCAGATCCATGCGCACTTGAAAACTTGTGCCTTGAGATGCAGAGTCTAAAAAAAGATAGGACAAATCGCCTGGAAGTGCACGACGAGGTATGTTGTGTTAAATGTAAGGGCCAGGGTCATGATGAGGACCACTGCCCAATGTTCATGAATTACCTCACGGAAGGAGAACCAATCCCATTAAGACCAGAGGTATAAGCAGGTCCTAGCGCAATGCCTACATTGTAGTGTGCGATTTGTCAAATAGGAGGAAAGCATGCTATAGACAACTGCCATTTTTTGCAGAAGTACACATAGAATTCGCAACAATTGTTCTGTAATTTCTGTAGATCACTGGGACATGATGAGCACACCTGTAGAAGTTATGAAATGATGATGGATAGGACTACCACCTATAGAATTTAGTCCGAAACGTATCCCCTTGACCAGAATGCAGGGATGGCGCAAGCCAGAGTTTAGGGGCACAGATGAGGCCGAGGCGGAGGAGGACCTAGAAGAGGTCGTGAACTGCTGATATGTTACTATTGCGGAGGGCCAGGACATTATACCCATGATTGTACGAATCCAATGCATCCAACATGCTTGTATTATACATTGTTTGATCATGAGATGGAGGATTGCCCACTTTGATAGCACGACTGCACGACAAGGGAGTGCTCCAACCTCCCCCGGCTCAGAACCTGCAAATGATGAGGTCTGAGCTGCGCGAGGAAGATCCTAATATGAAAATTGTGCTCCGAAGTGGAATTACAACAGGGGATGACAAAGGCAAGTAGCCTGAAGATAGTACTTGGGTTTGCAAGGCTCCGATGAAAGAACCAAAGATTGATTGGGAGCACACTAAGGAAACCTTCATGGAAGTAAGGAAGAGCTTCGTTGATGCCTCCACTTCAGGAAGCAAAGATAGACCAAAGCCAGACATGGCCCCATCGATGCTTACAACATTCCTGTAAACATGCATAAATCTATTACACAACAGCAAGGATATAAAGGGACTACAGGAAATCATAAATAGATGCAGCGGGACAGTGCCAAGAGAACTGCATGTAATCTGGAAGGTTGGAAAGCCTGCGACAATGACAGGAAAAGAAATGAGGTTGACCACACAGATTGGGGAATATGAGATGGACCAGGTGATTCTGGATCTAGGATCAGATGTGAATGTTCTACCGAAGAAGACATGGGAGCACATGGGGAGGCCTACACTGCAATGGTCTCCTATCCAACTGCGAATGACGAACAAGAAAAAGGTCCTACCAATGGGAAGATTGCAGGGAATCACTGTAGATATTGAAGGAGCAAGTGAACTGATAGCTTTTGAAGTGATAGAGATTGCTAACGATAGCAATCCCTACCCTATGCTATTAGGGATAGATTGGGCCACTAAGATGAACAAGGTGATAAACCTAAAAAAGTGCAAGATGATTTTTGAGAAAAAGTCCTTGTGTGTAATCGTACCTTGGCACCTTGCAGAAGGATTGCGCTACATAGAGCCAATTTGAAACTATGAAAGTGACGACGACTTGGACTAAATCTACAAGATAACTGCGTGAGATAAAGACTGAGTAAATCCCACAGTAGATGGACGAATCTCATGGGAGTGCGAAATCTCCTGTACATCGGATTTGGATGAAGAGATAGAGTGATGTTAGAACCAGTTACACGAGGTAACCACGCTGAACTGTAACATCATGATGAGATCGTTGCATTGTGTATCAACAGAAGTAAGAGATTTGCCTACGTATGATGGGTTGAGAGAGGTAGATGAATTCCTTAAAAGATTTGAAAGGGAGGTGCCAAAATAGCAATGTTTTGAGCCTTTGAAATGGGTACTACACACTACGCCCACAAGGTGGTGGGGAACGCACCAAGCAAGCTTTGAGGACTGGCGTGAATGTAGGAGAATGATGTACATATGATTTGGGAAGCCTCAGATGCGATTAAGTGAACAAGTATGATGGACAGGATGATCCGCTTGTGCACCTCGCCAAGTGGAAAAAGGTCTATAGGGAAGAGCTACAACCTGAGTGGGTGGACCTATTCTATCATACCCTAGATGTTATACCCATGAACTGGTATATAGAGACAGAGCTCCACCATGGGACGAGTGAATGGCATATATTGCATGAAGGGTTCCTGTTAACCTTCACATTTGAGGATCATTGTTGGGATACCGTTGATAACACACTACAAGTAGTAAAAGAAACTATCTTTAAAACACCACAGGAGCCAATATAGTTGATTGAGCCAAAATGGGAAACTCAGTTGAGCTGTACGTTGGAGTGTTATAACGTAAAAACTAAAGAATATGACAAGGATCCACGGAAATCTAACATTCTAGAAACTAAAGGCTATCGCAAGGTTCAAGGACCACTAATTGAAGACCCTAACATAACTGCACCGATAGAAAACGAAGTAGGTGAACATTGGTACGAAAGTCAGACCCAAATACGCAATGCTTGATGACTACTGGGATGATGAAATGGTGGATAAGGTCGTTGACCTACTCCGCGAGTACCAGGACCTATTCCCGATTAAGATCACGAAATTAAAAGAGATCATCAGAGATTCTAGAATGACATGGATCACATTAAAGCCTGACACGAAGCCAATTAAGCAGAGGCCTTACTGCTTGAACCCGAAGTACAAGGAGAAGGTCAGCATAGAACTGGACAAGATGCTCGTAGCTAGAATCATTGAGCCAGTGGAAGAATTGGATTAGGTAAGCCCTATGGTGGTGCAGGAAAAGAAGCAGAAGGGCGAGATAAGAATATCCATGGATCTCATAAAGTTGAATGAAGCATGTGTGCATGGCCCATTCCCAACTCTGTTCACAAATGAAGTATTGGAAAATGTCAGTGGGCAAGAAGCATATTCTTTTACTGATGGATTCTCAGGGTACCACCAGATCAAAATTGTGCCTGAAGATAGGAGAACGACCACCTTCACGACTGAGTGGAGCTGCTTTCAATACACTGTTATGCCGTTTGGGTTAAAGAATGCATCGGCCATCTTTTCATGCATAGTTTTTGCAGCATCCAAGGAATATATCCACAAGTTCCTAGAGGTTTATCTGGATGATTGGATTGTAATTGGATTGGTTAAACACCATGTAGCGAGCTTACGCTTGATGTTGGATACCTACCGACAACACCAAATTGCGCTGAACCTCAAGAAGTGTACGTTCCTCGTTCCCTTTGGGAACGTGTTGGGACATGTGGTTTGCAAATAGGGACTGATGGTAGACTCCGCAAAGATTGCGGTGATTCTAAATTTGGAAGTGCCACGAAGTGTCAAACAACTACGTGATACCTTGGGACATACGCGGTATTACAGGAAGTTGATCAAAAGTTATGCCCAGATCACTGTGCCGATGGAGAAGATGTTGAAAAAAGATGTCACATTTTGCTGAAATGATGACTGCATGAAGAGCCTAGATGTACTAAAAGAATAATTGGCCTCTGCACTGATCCTGGTCTTCCCAAAATGGGACAAGGAGTTTCATGTACACCTTGACGCATCATGTATAGTGCTATGAGTGGTACTAACACAGGAGGGTGGAGAGGGCTTGGATCACCCTATCTATTTCGCGAGTCGCAGATTGCCTAAAGAAGAATAGAACTATTCCAAAATTGAATGGGAGGGATTGGCTATGGTGTACGTGATCCAAAAATATTGGCCCTATTTTCTAGGGGGACACTTCACGATGTATATAGATCACTCCACGCTGAAATACTTGGTTAATAAGCTTATGTTGGGGGGAAAAATAAGCAAGTGGCTCTTATTGTTCCAAGAATATGATTTTGAGGTTGTTGTGAAGCGTGGGTGCCTAAACACAGGATTCGATCACTTATCGCGAATTGAGATGGGAGAGGAACCTACTAGTTTGAAGGAAGGATTACCTAATTCATAGCTCTTTGCTGTGCATGTAGCAATTGGACACTTTGAAGACATAATCCACTTTCTCATGATTGGAACTACGGAGAAAGTGTACTCTATCTACCAGAAGAAGGAACTGGTACATGGCAGATTTTTTTTGTCATTGCAGGGCACCTATATAAGATGGGCAATGATGAGAAATTGCGAACGTATGGACCTGAATTTGAATGAAGTCATATCCTCGTGGATGCGCATGGGGGTGCTGCAGGAGGACACTATACGAGGCAAGCAACTACATAGGAGATCCTCCGCAGAAGGTTGTGGTGGCCAACTCTTCATCAGGATTCAAAAGCACACTGCAAGGCCTGTGATGTATGTCAAAGAATAGGTAAGCCATCGTGAAGGGATGAGATGCCTTTGAATCCGCAAATGATGTTGTAGCCGTTCGAAAAGTGGATGATCAACTTTGTACGCCCTATTAAACCTCAGGGAAAGACGGGCATGCGATACATTATCATTGCGATAGAGTACCTGACTCGTTGGGCAGAAGCATAGCCGATAAAATATTGCATGGCCGCCACGGCCGCGAAGTTTTTATTTGAACACATATTGACACGATTTGGATGTCCGAAGATCTTGATGAGTGATCATGGTACATATTTCCTGAACGAAACAATCAACACACTGACAGAAGAGTTTCAGGTGTATCATCAAAAAAGCACACCGTATCACCCTTAAGCCAAAGGGGTGGTAGAAGCATTTAACAAAATACTGGAGACTGTGTTGACCAACGTATGCAATGCGTAGTGGAGTGATTCGGACGTGTGTATACCTACAGTACTATGGGCTTATAGGACAATGTGCAAGAAACTAATGGGACAGACACCTTTCCATTTTGTCAATGATGTGGAAGCTGTCATGCCAATGGAGTATATTGTGCCTAATCTGCACATAGCAACGCTCACAAGTATGATGGACCACAAAGCCCTATAAGAGAGGCTCGTGCAGTTGGAAGAACTTGAAGAGGAATGATTCCTAGCTGGCTTCCATCACCAGGTACAAAAGTAGCATGAAAACGCTTGGCATGATCACCATATTAAGTTGTGCACCTTCAAGCTAAATGATTTAGTGTTACTGTATGACAGTAACTTTGATAAATTCCTAGGAAAGTTAAGAATGCATTGGCTATGACTGTATGCTATTAAGGAGGTCACAGACAGAGGTGTGGTGTCACTAGTAAAGCTAAATGGGGAACCTTTCCCAGGAAAATTGAATGGTAGTCGATTGAAGCCATACACGGGTGGCTCGGCTATCTGGATCGCCGACAGAAGCATAGTATTCGTGCTCCAAGTAGCCGAAAGAAGGCATGGAACCATAAACAGATACAGGGGATGTAGGAACAAATCCAGGGAAGTAGTTCTGACACCGCAACCTTGGAACAACATGTACAGGAAATCCAACAGGAAATTGCTGAGTGCGTTGCCGACCTTGCAGCCGTTCGAATAGAGTTGGAGGGTCTCTGCGCAAATATCTCTGCACCGAAAGAGTGATTCAAGGGTGAGTCACGATGTTTGTGTTGGGGGCTTGTTGGGCATGGAATGCCCCGAAGGCATGTTTTGGGGCTTAAAGCCCAAATTTTGACTAAGTCCATTGTAAAGACTCCGCGAATTGTGGGCGCAAAGCACAAAGTCGTAATAGGGTCATAGGGTTGTTCGCCCTTGCTTTTGTAATGTAATGTCTATTCGAAGATCTACCCATGGTCTTTAGACCATGGGATCATATAAATAGAGTGAGGCTCTAAGTGTAATAAAGGGACCTATCTAAGGAAGCATGATGAGTCTAAGGAATTGATGAAGCATTGAGTCAAAGTGTAAGTCGTGTCTTTGGGTCGTAGAGTAGGAGAAGGCTCTACAGCTGAGTGCACAAAGGCCTACTAGTCTGCAACTAAGTGCGCAGACCCCTACAGCTAAGTGCGCAGGGCAGGTCGAGTCTGTAACCGTGGGAAGAATTAATAAAAGAGAAGTTTTAGCATATTTCTATGTATCTTTTTTTTTTATGTATTATTGAGTATGAATTGCAAGTTTACTATTTATTCACTGTGCGAACTCATATGAGTGTGTTGAATAAGGAAATATAATATAAGGCATCTGTTTAAGTGAAGATAACTAACTGTTATAAGAAGATAGGTAAAGATCTCGGTTGTGACTTAGGGAAATAGTGCAGATTGCTGCTCCAGCAGCCCGAAATCCCCACAGCCCCTGGTACGGGTTACACAAAGGTGAATATATCAAGGCGTGGAGACTAGGGAAGTGCACGAAGTAACCTACATGAAGCGACTCTTAGTTGGACCAAATCAACCCCTCAGACATCTCAAGGGTGCGAAAACATAGCTTTAACACCCCCCCATACTACTTCGGGTGAGGCCTCAGTTCGCACTCCACAGACTGTTGCCGAAAGGACCATAGTATAGGGATTTGCTTGGATAATTAACTCTGAAGCTAGGTTAGGCCCCAACAAGCCAACACATAGAAGCACCCCATTGGAATAATCTTATGATGACTTTCCATCCACAACTGAAGAGGAGACCAGTGCAGTGCAGGTTTCCCCATTTTTTCCAATGTCTTCTTAGGAAATGCATTCAAATCAGACCCCAAATCCAAGATTACCTGGTCCATTTCATATTCACCTATCTACAGGGTTAGCCTCATCTCGAACCCCATTCAGGCCCTATGTTTACCAATGTTTCTTACAGTGCACTGCTCCATAAGAGTCTTTTCCTTATTGGTGCACTTGTCTATTAAGTCTTGCAATCCTTCGATGACTTTCTGATCGTGCAAAATCTTCATACAAGTCTTTAGAAAGGTATCTAGTATTGAAGGATCTACTTCTTGAGCCATATTAGTTGCTATAATTTTATCCTGACTTCCTGAGGTAGAGGCCTCAACAAAGTTCTTCTTTGCTTCCAAGAAATTTTCTTTAGCGCAATTAAGATCAAAGTCAACTTCCTTCTCAGTAGCCTTGCATACCCATCCGTCTTCCTTAGGCTATTTTCCTTTATCTTTGGTAGTTTTCATACCACTTCTCAACACAAAGTTTATGTTCAAATCCTCTTCACAGGGTTCCGCCCTCATCATCTGATTGTTCTACATAGGCTATTGAGGTTGCGCCTTCTTCTCTTGCATCTTTTCCATAAGGACTGGAAATTCCTGTATGACATGGTCAAACTGTTGACAATACTGGCATGACGGATGTGTGGGATTTGGAAAATCTCACCCGAAGTGCCTTGCTTCGTGAAAGTTATAGAAGATTACCTGCCCATGCCCTCGCCCTGCTCCAATGCCTCTTCCTCATCCTCAGCCTTAGAATCGTCCATGTGCTGCTCCCATGCCTTAATCCTGAGGTCGATTTTCTACCTCCATTTTTTGTAGGTAGGGTTCCTATCCATTAGCAACTCATAACTTCTACAATGGTGTTCATCGTGTCCTACAAACTTATAGAAATTGCAAAATAACCATTGCGGGGTCTGTACAAACTTCTACAATAGATGGTAGTTATCAGTGGCATGTTTAACTGTAGCTTGAAAAATAGCGGACCATAGAGCAGCTCTTGTGCTCATCCCCACATTATTTTTTGGTTTCAGGGGCATAGACCCTCCCCTTATAATATAATTCTTAAAGACCAGGCAATGATCCTTATCATGTCCATGGATCTTACATTTAAAACACCAGATCTTAGCGCGCACCTCCGGCTAAGCTTCCCTTCCTTTTCTCAATCTCTGCAACTCCAAGTGTAGGATTTCCAACTGTGAATGAATTTGTTTCACTCCATGGTTTGTATAATAATAGGAGATGCATCCAACCTCATCACAATCTCTAAGGCTTCCGCTTGTGTTGCTATTTTATGCTATGAAAGAGGTATTCCTAAATGTGGCAAGAGCGATGTTATAAACTAGTCATGATGTTGGGTATCTAAGATTTACATATTAACCTACCTGATCAGGCATTTCAACCTCTAATCAAAGTCCCAAGGTGTTTCATCGACCTTTTGTCAGATTTTCTTAAATTCAATTACTGACTGCGCCTCTGACTTATGCTTACTGAACTCCTTGTTGAAAGATAGTTGGGCATTTTCCAACGATGCGTTGGGGTTATCAATGAAATACTTGATATACAATGTTAATGCATGGTCCTATAAGGCTATAACCAACTGTGCTTTATTAATATTATCATCTGTAATCTGTTGTGTTATCCAAACAACATCTGCAAAAAACCAGAACTGTTCTAGATCTTCGGTCTCCGTTCCTTTAAAGATCATCATCTTCATCACGTTCGCCATGTTAAATGGTGGAAATGGAGGTGGATGGGGTGAAGGCATAGGTGTAGGTGTATGAGACAGAGGTGAAGGTGGAGGCAGAGTGGATGGATGAGATATCCTTGAAATACCTTGTGCTATTAACTAAAATGCACTTCAGGGTGTAGTTAGCACAGCCCCTTCGTCGTTGCTTGAAGGGGGTTCAATGACCTGACTATACTCTAGGCTAGATCCTCCGTTTCTTCTAAAGAATCTCCCTCTTCATGTAGCCCCAAAAATAAAGGTAACTGCATAACCCTCTTTTCACATAACAACATTCTAATCTAGGTCTTCAATGATTTCAAAAACATACCTCGCGGTCCTTTAAATATCCTTCACTCTGCTTCACTATAGATGATATTCTTATCAATTGTGAAATAGGTCACAAATCTTCCCAATGTGTGATCAACCTAGTGATCCACAGCCTATGCAATATTTCTTTCTGATGCTTCCAAGCGTCGTGCCAGTTCAAGAGTCCACACTATAGGGCCTTCAAGCCTCCACGTCCCTTGACTATCAAATAATTTAGACAACCACTCATATAGTTCTTTAGGGAAGAAACAGAAGAACGTGTTGGTCTCGTCCGTGTACAAAAATATCTACAACCACTGCACTACGGATAATTTAGGAATCTTTTTCTCTTGAGCTGTGAACACGTGTGATTTTTGATCAATCCACTTATCAAGCTCTTTCTTTGTAGGAAACCATTTATCGCACATCTCTTAGATAGATCCTAGTCCCCGAAATGAAATTATTTGCTGGCTCAAGGGGGCTTGACCCAGGTTCAGAGTTGTTCGTACCAACCAAAAAAACCCTAGCTACTGGCCCTTTCGGAAACAAACTCCATATTGCAGGCTGTAATCTCACCTAAAGCAGTATTGGGGGATGCTAGAACCAGGTTTCCGGATTGAGGGGCATGTGATAAGTGGTTCTTAAGCTCTTATAACCTAGATCTGCCTTTGCACAAATCTGTAGTCTCCTATGGCTCGCTACTACAGCTCTATGAAAATGGCTTCTAGATCTTCACGAAGGTCTGCGATTAGTCTTGGTGGACCATAAAACAGGCAAATGACCTATTTTCATGCATCAATAAATAACCCTAGATCTAATTTCACGCAGATCTAGCCAATTCTATAGAAAAGATAGTAGAATCAACCCTTAACTTCATGAACATAGATAATTAGTTAAAGCATGCATAAATAAGACAGATTCATCAGTTTAGCACAACATTCATATATTATTTCATGAAACATATCATTGAGCGATAGAATATAACATAAACAGAATCAACAGAAATGCTCAGATTGCACATTAATTCTTCAAAATCAATATTTATTGATCTTGAATGTTCATATTACAGACTCTTCAACCTTACGTACTCAATTGTAGGGGTCCATGCAATCAGTTGCACACTTACCAATGCATCCTGTCCACTCAGTTGCAGGAGCCTTCCCCTTCACACGTAAGTATCAGAGGAAGAGCCTTCCTACCTTATGACTTGCCCAAAACGATCTCTATCTTGATTCTTCCTATTAACTACTACTTCTAGTCTCGCAATGACTCAAATATATAGCCTTCTCAATAGAATACCGTGGTCTGCAGACCATGAGTGAATCTCAAAACTGACTTAAATAATGGGCTAAGACCCCTTTGACTCCTATCTACCTGCGTGCTCCGCATTCACATTTTGCAGAGAATTTACATATTTTTACAAGACATATACAAAACTTGGGTTAGCTAACCCTAAAACTAACCCTAGGGACCCCATCCCAGCAGATTCTCTATATAGAATTGTCAGAACTAGGGATCTACCTTTGGAGGATCTCAAACTAGTGCTTTAACTAGCATTGGCTTCTTATCCAGTAGTATGCTACTGATGATGGTGGATCCACTAGGAATGGAACTAGATGAAAGGAAGCTAATACAATCAAATTGAATGATTGATCAAATCACGACGAGATCTCCATTAATATACTTCTTCTATGTGCTTATGCATTAGCATAGAAAAGCCTCAACACAATAGAGTTACTTGATCCTTGGAGCAACTTTAACAAAGAGAACAACAATGAAAAGTTAGTGGGACACAGTGAAGGAAAGTATTTCAATGGCCTTTGGAAACATGAATACTAATTGAAATTGTAAAACATGCATAATAATTGAAACTATAAATTAAAAATTTAATGAAAACTAATAAAATAAATATGAAACCTAGTTTAAAAAAATAAAAGTTGTAAGATGGACATGCTAGGCTTGCATGTGGCCTACGTGTTCCCACCCTACTTAGCCAAACATGAAAGAATTTCTATGAATTCGAAGATCAATTACATAGAAAACTAAATTCAATACATAGCTTATTCTCCAATTGGGCCCGATTGAAACACCCCCAACTAAAGTCTGCATAGAGGTTGAAGTTGTCTACTAAGCATCAAAATCATAACTAAAATAAAACCAGAATTTGGCTTGGGTTTCTAGTCTAGCTATTCTAGGTCTTGTAACGAACATAAAACAAGCATATGGCTTGGGTTTATAGTATGGATATTCTGGGTCTAGAGGAAACTCTGGAATCATGACTTCACAATGTATTTCTGGGAAATTCGGTTGATCCATGGTTTCTAGAGTTCTCCGTGAAAGGAGAGAAATTGACCTATGCACAAATAGTTGATGGGTTAGAGGAAATTTACGGGGTAATCACTGTAATCACTAGTGTCTCTTGAAGCCCAATTATTTCAAAGGTATAGAAGTAATTCCCCCTGTCAAAGGCATAATTAGTTGGTTGAATCGAAAGGGATAAATTGGTAGTATGAGGTTAAAAGGATCAAGTCAAGTTGGTTGGTTTACATCTTGAGCAGCACAGAGGCTAATTCCATAACTTGGGGAATATAATCAACGTGATGTTTCAGAGGCTCCTCTTTCTTGAGGTGTGTCTAGGGTTTGAGTCTTCATTTACTTCTGTCATTGGGGGCTTAATGAAGGGAAATTACTAGGTTGCCTCCTTATCTGAGTCCAACTTATGGTCTTGCCTCTTTAAATACCTGTTTGAATATCTTGCCTTACGGTATGGTAATAGATCAATGGAATATCCTTAAAATAACATGGTGTTTATACAAGTATAGCCTTAATTGCTCAGTTCCAGGTAGTGATTATCCACTAACTTTAATTGCCCAAAAGATTCTTGTTGTGGGGTAGTTTGTCCAGTGAGCGAATCAGTGGATATCTCATGTCAAGCACTTACATGGAATGAAACCAAATGAGTGAATGACTTAACATAAATTCTATGAAACAAGGGTGAAAATGAAAACTACTTATTAATATTGGCCATAAATCATGGCAGTGGCCGTGGGATTAATGAACTTTGCATCTTGTTTAGAAACAAGTTCAAAAAAATTGTCTTGTTTAGAAACAAAGCATAGAAAAATTACCGTTGGGCATACATGTCCAACCCCTCCATCTTATTGCCAGTCGCATCAACAACAACCTAGAAGCTATCTTTATCCACTTTAGTCACTTTTCGAACATCAACTTTAGTGAGGCCATTAACCAGGTCCTCACACTGCAAATCACTGTTGAAATTACTTCATGTAATGATACTAGTGGTGTTGGATATTGGGAACCGACTTACACGGAAACGATGCACGAGGTCTAGCACATCAACCATGAATTTTTATCAACTTGAAAGAGCACACAAAAGTTGTAGATATGTTAATAATAGATTTTTTGTTCTGGAAATTTTTGTTGCAGTTGTGGGTGTTGTTACCCATTTCTTATATAAAATATCTTATGAAATAATGCTCAAGGATGTCACTGAATAGTTAGCTTTGCACCCTACAGCCTTCAACTGATTGTTTTCTCTACACCCTGCACCCTTCAACTCATCGAATGATTATTTGCATCACATTTCCTGCAACCTATGTTGGTTACCACGTGTTTCTTGGTTGAACAAGTTATGTTCCAGACACCGTAACATCAGAATGGCAGGTGGCAGTAGTACGACTCCCTTAGGACACTGCAACATGTTTATAGTTCACCACTTGGAAACTTCAACGAAGTTAAATGAATTTTTCTTTAGCTTTCATATAATAAGATAGGATTCATTAGAATTTCATAACTGTAAACTAATGTTGCTAGCATTAGTTTACATTTAGGAAATATGAAGAAGACAAAGTCGAACATAATATATGTTTATGGTCTCTCCGCTTCGAGATAAGGCTAAATAAGATAATGAAATAAACTACCATATAATTAACAAATGGGATTAGGTGTATACACTGTATACTCGAAATATAAGATGAACTAAATAATGCTAAAAAATCATTTCTGGTTACTATAGTCCCATACTGTATAACAACAAGGACTAAAAAATATATTATAATACATCATATATTCATATCTACAAGAATTTAATATAATCCATTCACATTCCTAACCCAAGAATTTAATAATCTCATATGTGCAAATAAGAATGAAATTGAAGACTCATGAATTTTCTTGATCACTAGTTTGTTTAGGCATATGCAATTGCATGGATCATGGGGATTAGGATTAGAATTCAATATTTGATAATGATCTTGATTAAGAGGTTTTTTTTGAGTTTATTAGTTTTTCAAATCAATGTAGGAAAATTATATATTTTGACTACACAAATCGATAGTAATTAAAAATATATATATATATATACATATACATATATATGTATATGTATATGTATATGTATATGTATATGTCTATGTACATGATGTACATAGACATATACATATACATATACATATACATATACATATACATATACATATACATATACATATACATATACATATACATATACATATACATATACATATACATATACATATACATATACATATACATATACATATATATATATATATATATATATATATATATATATATATATATATATATTATAATATTTATTTTTTAAATTATTTATTATAATTTATAAAAAAAAATATTTTCCTAAATCATTTCTAATTTCATATAAATATATTTTTATAAAATTTTAACTTGGAAAATGTAATTATTTCTTGTTTTGGTTTCGAAGTAAAGGATCTTGTTCTTGTTCTTTAGGATTTGTTTAGATGATTCTTAGTTTAGAGTTTGGTTAAGAGATTTATTCAACTAAGTGATTGTGTGGTTAAGATAAAATTTCTATCTTTAACAAATGATTGATGTATTTATATGCGTGTTTAATCTAATGTAAGTAGTAAGTTTTGGTGTGTAATTATATTTTCAAATTGGTATCAGAGTTAGTGACTCTATGCATAAGCCCATTAAAGAAGGGCCATCATAATGAGAGAGTTATTTGCTACCTAATTAGAACAAAGTGTGTTAAAATAAATTATTTTGTATGCTATTAATGTACATCAAACGATTTTCCACACTCCTTCGTATCTAGTTGACTTTGGCCCTTCCATGGGGGTTGGGATGGGCGACACTAGGGAAGGATCGATGAACCCATATGACCTTTTGGATTCGGGGGAAGCCCTCGAGGATGGCCTCAAGACACTAGACAAACTTGTGCATGTTATTTCTCCACTGGATGGGGGGGATGGTAGTTCTCACCTATCGACACACAGGGATGGGAATTCCCCGACAAATTCATTGTCGCCAGACCGAGAGCTAGAAGCTCTCATTCTTTCAGATGATTCCCTGGTTCCCATGACTATCAGGAGGTCTTCTTTCCATAACCAAGAGTTTGTTGATGGAGGGATTAGTCGATACTTGGTTCATTGTTGGGTGCATCATGATCTATTATGCAAATGATTCTCAGGTCCTTAGAGAGGGAACACCTGACAGAGGGGTTCCCCCATGACCATCATTTCTCTTAATATCAAGGGGGTGGGAGTGCCCCATAAAATATGCTCTCTTAGGGGTCTGGTTAGGTCTCACAACCCCTCCCTGATACTTCTTCAAGAAACCATGACTGAGCTGGTCAAAATGGTGGAAGCCATGCTTGCAATCTGTCCACATTGGGTTTCATGTGCAACTATTTCCAATGGACATTTGAGGGGATTGGGATTTATGTGGAATCCTAGCATATCTAATTTGGTGGCATACAATTCATGTGTAGGTATTATCTTGTCAGGATATAAGAAAGGGATGACCAAGTGGATAAGGATCATGAACATATATGCTCTGTATACTGGACGCAAACAATTTTGGGGCAGAGTGAAAAGATATGAAGTTTTTACATTGAGTTTCAACATTATTGCTGGAGACCTAAACTTCACCATGGGGTTTACCAAGATATGGGGGAACAAGAAACAAATTGATGGTATGTCATCATATTTTGAGGTATGGATGAGAGATCATGCTATGGTTGATATAGTTCTAGATTAATTTGGGTCGACATGGAGGAATGGATGTACAGGTGGAGAAGGCATTCCCAAAAGGATCGAGCGATTCTTAATAAGCCAATAAATGATCCTGCTTCTTCCAAATATGGAATCTTTGAGTCTTGCAGATAGGATATCAAATCAGAAACATATTATGTTCTCCTAGAGAGGGGATTTTGATATCGGAACTTACCCTTTCAAATTTAATCTGAGGTGGTTGCAGATGAAGGAATTTGAAAAACTCATTCATTCGGTTTGACAGAGACCAATGCTTACGAGACCAAAGGATTTCTTGACTCTAATTACAAACAAGCTCTCTCAGTTGAAAAGGGAAGCCATGAATGGATTGCGGGGAAAAAAGAGAAGAAGATAAGGTTATCAGGTGGATTTGATATGAATGATGAATGACCCCAATGACCCCATGTATTTCTCGGGATTATAAAATAATAAGATCATTAAGATGGAGGGAATCAAATGAGAGGTTCTACTGAAGAAGGAGAAGGACATCCGAATGAACAATGGGGAAATTTGGGTGCAAGCGATAGATAAGAATTCAAAAATTTTCCACTGATAGTTTAATCACAGGAAGAACATTAATTTCATCAAAAGCATTCGGAAGGAGGATGGAAATATTATATCCTCAAAAGCCGGAGGTGGAGGTTATGCGGATCAAGATTTTGACTTCCAGGCACAGTCAATATTTATCTCCCATATACCAAAGTGGTTCTTGGAGGAGGATAATGAATTATTGAGCAGGTCGTCCTGAAGGAGGAACTAGTAAACTCTATGAAAGAATCAGCCAAGGATAAAATCCCAAGACTGGATGGCTGGGGTGTGGAGGTGTTTATCATTTTTGCAGATTTGATGATACCTGACCTATTGGCAATGATTGAGGAGTCAAGGATAAATGGCTTTATTCTTGGGGCTATTAATGCCACCTTTATCACTCTTATTCCAAAGATGAAAATCCCTCAAACATTTGCAGATTTCCGACCAATATCACTATGAAATACAATGTACAAACTGATATCCAAAGTGATTCCTAGGCGGTTGAAGTCGATACTGTCGAAATTCATCTGAGAGGAGTAATTCAGGTTTAGTGAGGGAAGGCAGATTCATGATGCTATTGGTATTTCTCAGGAGGTTATGCATACCATCAAATCCAAGAACCTAAAGTCTTGTATGCTAAAGGTTGATTTGACGAAGGCGTATGACTATTTTGACCAAGAATTCCTCAAATTGATTATGATCAAAGTGGGATTTTCCATTCTGATAATTGGGTGGATTATGGCATGCATTAAGACCATGAATTTTGCAGTAAGTATAAATGGAATACCATCCAAATTATTCTCGGCCTACAGGGGATTATTATAGGGGTGTGCCCTCTCACCTATGTTGTTCCTTATGGTAATTGACAACCTCAGCAGGAAAGTGAGGGATGCAAAAGTGGTGTTGGAAATCTCAGGAATTAAAGTGTCAAAAAGGATTACCATTACACACTTAATGTTTATAGATGACCTCCTATTCGAAGGCCCTGCTACCTTAGTTGAATGGACTGCTATCCATCGCATCATCTCATCATTTGGTAGCACTTCGGGTTTGTGCATGAATGGATCAATGTCTTTTCTCATCCACAATGGGAATGTCGATCCTAGGATAGAGGATATTAGATTGCACTTAGCTGTGGGGGTGAGACATTTGGATGAGGGGTGCACATATTTGGGTTTCATCTTGAAGCCCAATGATTATAACATCATGGAATGGGAATGGTTAATAATAAGGTTCCAAAAGAAGCTGGATGGATGGAAAAATTGATGGTTGTTTATGGGAGGTAGGATGATAATGTTAAAAGTTGTTCTACAAAACCTAGCAGTATACTGGATGCACCTTTTCCAACTGCCAAGAAAGATCATTAAAAAGATCCAATCTATTATGGGTCAATTCATTTGGAATGGGAAATTATCTCAGGGGAAGTATCATCTTGTTAAATGGTCACAAATTGCTAGACCCATTGAGGAAGGGGGATGGGGTATTATTGATCCAAATGCCTTCAATAGTTCCCTGATCATAAAGAACATGTGGAGGGTTGTATTAGGATCGGGCATATGGTCAAAGATCATCACTAAAAAGTACATGTATGGACAGTCTTTCACTACTTCGATTTCGGGAGGGGCTAAGAGAAAGACCAATTCATCATACTTTTGGAAGAGTATGATGAAAAACATCCAGTGGATGATGGGATTGGTTTGGTGGGAGGTTGGAGATGAGACAATCATCAAGATTGGACTGGATTTTATTAAAGGTATGGGAGGGAACCACACTTTATCATATGGAATTCTTAATCTCCTCCATAACAGAGAGCTAATCTACCTAAATCAGATTTATAAGTTTTATGCATTGTGCATAGACCTCCAATCATGGAAAAGTGCTAGGGACATTCAACTATCGGAGGGGGATGTCGGTGAATGGGAAGATTATATCACCAACCTGAGAAATGTGGGCATCTCTCTAAATGATCAGTAGGATCATTTGTCATGGGGGGGGGCATGAAAAAGGGGCACCCTTTGGTAAAAGAGATATACAATGGCATCCCTAGGGAGGCATTGGGACATCAAGGGAACTCCTGGATTCAAAAAATTTGGAAAGGGAATATCCCCAACAAAATCAACTGTTTTAGCTGGTTGGCTATAAAGGATAGAGTACTAACATGGAATAATTTACTTAACAGAGGACACATAGGGTTGGGGATATGCCTCCTTTGTATGAAAAGTTGTGAGGATAATGGACATCTATTTCTCCATTGCCCATATGTGATGGTTGTTTGGGAAGGGGTATTGGACACCTTAGGCATCATGCCAATGAAGCATTTCACTACATTAAGAATTTGCATATGGAAGTGGATTAAATCTCATGATAAATTTTGTTTTCCCCCTCTATATCTCATATGGATCATTTGGCGGAGCGAAAATGCACTCATATTTGAGAACAGGAACCCTACAGTAAGGGAGGACGTAATCAAAATTGTTGCCTACTTCTTGGAGCTTGGACCAACTCAAAATGAAAACAAGCAAAGAAGAATCATTTGGAAAAATTTATGGCATACACTCCCAGTGGGTTTCTTCGATGGAGCTTGTTGTGGGAGGAAGTGTGGATGTAAGGTTTACATAGTCACTGAGCTAGGAAAAAGCTATGACTTTTGGTGGGAAGGGGTACAGGGCACAGATAGTGAGGCATAGATAGTGGCACTATGAGGAGTGTTGATAGTCGGGATATGGTTGGGATTGGAGAGCCTACAAGTCTATGGGGATGCAAAAGGCATTATCGACTAGAGTTAGGGACAAAATAAATTCAACCCTCCGATTTTGAATAATTGGATGGAGCACATCAAGACGATGGTAAGCACATACCAACACATCAAAATTGATCACATCTACAGAGAATCAAACTAGACTGCATATTTAATATCCAAAAGAGGCATTGGGAAAGAATCTCGTAAGTTATTTTTTACAGCATTTGATCATGGGGTTAAGACAAATGCTGGAAGTATCAACTTATTGAAGAGTTAGAAGACAATACTGAGTAATGAGGGACACATGGGATTTTCTTTACTGTAAGAAGATGAATACATTTTGTGTTTTCTTTTTTATCATTAAATGGTATATGGACTAAGTAGGATTGATAGTGAACTAAAGCACTTATGTACATAGAACTAGAAGATATGGTTAGTAGAAAAGACACAAATCATTGTCTTTTTGGAAGTAATATATGTTGAAGAAGCAGACTATAATAGATATACATGACACATGTACTATCTGTTTAATATTAATACAAAAGATTTTTTTTTTCCTTATAAAAAAAGAAAAAAAAATATATTGCGATTTTTTTTATCTTTTTGGTGTAAGTGTGAAGAGTATTGAAAACCATAGTTGTGCTCTCTTAGGATATGCATTTGGAATTTGAATGTAATAGTGAGTACCAAATCCTAGCAATAAAGTAAGCTTGATCACTACACTATCGGTATGAAGATTGTAGTCATCATAATTTAAATCCTACTCCACTAATACATGCTATATGGTTCTGTGATTTCCCCTCTATGGTATGCTAGGAGGGATCCTTTGACTCATAGCGGGATTACAGATATGGGAATATGATTGGTGGTAGGGGATCATATGTTCAATTCACTGCCCAATTATTCCCGCAGTTAGATTGGTGGAATAGTAGACAAAGACAAAGAATTTTTATCAGATTCTAGTAATTCACCCAGGAAATCATGGTCTACAACTTATCCTAAGGGTTCAAGATGCAATGGTTCATTTGCATAACTGAAAATATGATCAATGAAGTTGACGACAAGGTCCTGTCCTGAATGGATATGGATGCCAACGATGTTTGTTGTTTCTTTTGTTATAGGAGTGAGTCGTGCATGAGAGCTACATGAGTGTTTGTGAGTTATGTGTACGTCTGTCCCATAAGTTGGATGTCATATAGTTGAAAATCTGTGAACTCATATGAATGAGTCCCTTTCTTCTTAGCGCAATCAAAGCATGGTAGAAATGAAGTTGTTATGGAGTGTTGTTTATCACTAATACAGGAGAACACTAACTGTCATGCGGAAAGAGTCGATAGTGCGGACACAACCGACCTCCCTAGAAGCAAAAGCTTTCTAGTGACAAACAAGACAAATAAACACTACCTTTCTCTAAACATGCATTGAGAATACAAGTAATCAGGTGATTTTAACATACCTTTAGTCCAACGCTTTGTAGTAGTCCAGCCTCGCCGATCTGGATGAGCTCCTCCTTCTCTTCGAAACCTACATTCACTAACAAGCCAAAAGATTAAATAGCACCTGATAAACTCATAAAACAATATATATCCATCATACAGACCAAGGAGTATATGAAACAAATCATGAATAACAATCTGTTGAGAAAAATGAGTTCATTTGCATTAAGTGGAAACAAAAGGAACCATTACAACCTGAGCCTTAGTGTTGTGCAAGTCCCTCCTAGGGTCCAGCAAGAGTTTTCCTTTACTTTGATCAGCTCACCCACTCTCAAATAAGGCTAGGAAAGGATGGGAATCTCTCCTCTCAATCTTTACAAGGGAGTCCTAATTCCAGCAGCATCTACCCTTAGGAATGTTCAGCTTTCAACCTCCCCTCCCTTTGGCCCAATGCCTGTATTTATAGTGCTCTAGAGGAAGTTATTCAGGTCCACCATCAATGGGATAAGCCCCTCTTTGGATGGGATAGCTCCCCTCTTGATGGGATAAGTTCCTCTTTGGTAGGGATACATGAACCATCTGGAGGCGCTTCATACACGTCAAACAAGCTTCTAGAATGCTCTAGAAATGACCACAAGTAACTTTTTTGGAGTGAAACTTGCGCCTTTTGACCTTTACAGGAGTACGCACCCATTGCTTTACAGACAGAGCGTACAAGTACGCAGGTATTGTGAACTTGGGGTGCGTACACGCAGGTAAGGCTAAGAGAAACTGCGTACCCAGAGATATATAGAATTTTAAGGACTTTCTCTCCTTCTTGGAGTTTGACATGGAGAGCAGAGGTATGAGGCTTGCCAAGGAGGATAGTATGACAGTTGATGGAGCCATACTAACTGCAAATAGTCATGGTGAAAAATTCTAGTGTAACAGATTGCCCCCTAAAGTGCGAATCCTGTAGTAGATAAGGGTTTCATATCATCTAGGAAGGGTGAAGTACTTTATCATTTCAAGGATTATCTTGTGGAGAGCCCAGTCAGAACCTGCAAGTATTCAACACAAAATACATATATAAGATCATATCATCGCTGAGGTAGGCATTCCCATACTCAGATTGAAAACTTTAACTAACAAACTATCTACTGCTCTGATACAGGAATGATTCTGCAGTACATCATAATCATAGACTTTTGTAGACACAGTATGGACGCAGCCATCTGTTTATAGTTGGTCTACTATATAATGCATACAAAACTCCTCGTAGCCTGGATGGTGGAAACTAGATCCAGGGTCTTGATTTCTACTTCCCGAACAGGTACGATTCTATCCATGCGAATAAATGAGTTGATGTCGAACATGGTAGAAACCACTTGACTACCAGTCAATGATGTAAACTGTTAACAAGCATGAGAGAGACCACCAGTGATGTCAATGGTTCTCAAAGTACCCAGTACAATCCATGAGATGTAAATGAATGAGTTGATGTCGAACATTTCACGGAATCCTTCGATCGAAAGTCAATGATGTAAATTGTCGTCAAAGGCGTGAAACCTGCCATTGATGCATGCAGACTTCAAGGTACTGACGATTCTTAGGTCCTCTTTCTAGATAATGTGCTGATGTCGATAGAAAGCGATCCGTTGCAGGCAAGCCCACAACACGAAATCATAGATCAAGTTGAAGAAATGTAGCTGTAAGGACTGACTCAGGGATGGTCAAGATGGATGACGGGTATTTTGCAGATGAATGTTTATTGCAGAGACCTCTTGAACACATAACGACACGACAGATGGCTTGGTGATTTGACCCAAATTTAATACTCGGCTGAAAACTTTCAATGTGGTTTGATCAACTGTGAGGCAAAGGATTTCCCAACCCAGGTGAATGCAAAGTGTCGTGTTCAAGAGTGGTAATAAGGCTTCTTCTGAGACAAAGGATAACAAATGGGCTCATTTTTCTCTCGTTTCCCCCACCATTTCTGGCAAGTACCTCTTTATTTTTTACAAGCTTGAGGAGGATAACATATGCTTGATTATAAGCTCATCCTTCGGATGAGTCCAACTTAGTTTTGATTCGAACCCTAAGAAGGAGTGGTCTATTCCTGTTTGTAATCGAACAGGTCCTTTACTGTGAAATTTTAACGAGTCCAGTATAGGAGAAACTCGGCGTTTTTCATTTTTAGAGAGTCTGAAAAAACTTAAGAAAACTCCAGGTTGAACTTTTTCATAAAGTTGTGTCTCCCAAGCCCGAAAAAGTATAAAATAATACTTGAGAGAACCGCTTAGTCTTGCGACCAAGGAATACTTTCATGATTAGTGCCTCTGACCTGAAAAGTAAAAAGTGATCAAGGACACGTCGTTTTATTTCCAGTCTCGAGTTTGAAATGCCAAAAACCCGGCAATCTTTTCCTGTTTTTACGGTCAGAAAAGGGCTATAAGGGGACCGTCTTTTAATTCTGTTTTAACGAGTGTAAAAGAAACGCTCGGCAATCTTTTCATGTTTTAGGAGTCAGAAAAGGGCTTAAAAGATGACTCTGATGTTTTGGTTCGTGAAAAATGATACTTTTCCCTGAAAGTCCTTTTGTCCTGCACAAAAACGACACATTACTCATACCTATTTAAGATAAGCAAAAATGCATTGAAAAATATCCTTCTATGGTAAAAAAAAAACAAACTTAGCATTCATTTATCCAAAAAACCTATAAAAAGACCTTTTACCATGTCATTTTTACCATTTTACTATTGCGGGAGAGAAAAGGGCTTTTGGCAAGAAACTTCCCGTGGACTTTGCGGAGAATCCGACCGTCAGAATCGAACGCCGTCTCTTTCAGGTACTTCACAACATCCTCCTCTTTGTTTTTGTCTGTTTAGAATTTCATTTTAGGCCCTAGTTTGATTTTTTGGGGGCTTTAGGGTTTCAAGATCCGCTTTTCGGGGTACGCAGGTCCCCCATGGGTGACTTGCGTACCCCGACATTTTCTACATTGGGAAAATGGCGGGTGTACGCAGCCTACCTTCAAAGCAGTTGCGTACCCATGCTCTGTTTCTGAAGGCAGGGTGCGTACTCCGCGCAAAGCATTTTTAAACCCCCAAATCTCAAATTTGAACCATTAATTTTTGATTTAGTGAATTCTAATGGATGTTTTCTGGTGTGTATATTGCCCACCATGCTTGATTGGCGCGAAAGAGAACACGAAGATGTTGATTTGGCCGCAATAGATCATCAACCTTCCATTGATGCTTTGAAGGCATGCGGTCTCTACAAATACTGGGCCATACCTGGCATGAGGGCCCAGGTGCGATTCCTAGAGTGGCTGGTTGAAAGGTGGAACGTTCAGGATCAATTCTTTTACATCGGAGGGCACCAGCTCGAGATAGAGCCCTCAGACATATATTTTCTCACTGGTTTGCCCAATAGGGGCGAGTAATTGACTCTGTCCGGGACTAGGCCGGGTGGCCAATCCCTTGCTAGTCTCTGGCTAGAGTGGTGCAATAATCAGCACCAGGAGAAAGGGATAGAAATCAAATACATATCCCTGCCTGAACTTATGGCAATTGCCTTTACAGTTAACAGACTCTGCGGCGCAGCCGCTTTGCATACTGCCACCAGGTCCCAAATGCGGATGGCGATTGATTGCTACCGAGGCACCATTTTCAACTGGTGTGACGCTGTGTTGGCCAATATGAAAGGCCAACTGACTAGGGCAAAGAACGGGCAATTAAAGACCTTTGGGTATGGGCCTTTAGTTGTGAGTTTTGCCCTAGAGAGAGTTCTGATGCTGATCCCGCAGCATCTCACCGTTGCAGTTCGGCCTCCTCGGGAGCCAAAGTTGATGCGATGGGTTGCGGTGATGGCCCGGCATCCTAATGAGGGAGCGGGAGTTGTCTGATTTCCTGCGGGTTACTTTCACTGGTTGGAGGACTAGGTCTTTGTGATCCAGGATTTTCCTTATGCCGGAGTAGATTTTCGCGGTGATCCGGACATGGTTCTTCCACAGGGAGAACAATGGGACGACAAAGGTACTTCATTTTTCACAAGTTTTTAAATTATTTACTTTTTTTTTTTTTTTTTTTTTTATATCGTCTCAAAACTGACAGTGACAATTTTCAAAATGCAGATGTAGGTCCACAGCGTCCGGCCAATCTCCGGCCATTCGAGAGAAGAGTACCAGTTGCACCAGCACCGGCCCCACAGGATGCAGCCGCAGAGACCTTAGCCGAGTTGGAACAGGACCTAGAGCGTCTTACGGCGGACATACCAGAGACGACTATAGACGATATTCCTATCCGACTTCAGCGCTATGTGGTCGCAGTCCCAGGACCTTTCAGGAGGTTCCTGTGTAGGGTAGCGCGGGCAGTGGTGTCGTATAGAGAGCACCACCAGTGATTGGCTAGTCACTTTTTGTAGACACATGTGACATTTTGGTTTTTTGTACTTATCATTTTTGCCGATCATAAGGTGTTTTTCAACCTATGATCGAAGACGATGTATATTTTGACACACTCCTATCTATATATATCATTATTACCGGCTTATCTTGTTAAACATGTATGATGAAATGTTTTTAAATTTACATGTATGATTATCGCAAATGTCTGTCTAACATTCGAGAAGCAATTGCATCTGCTAATGTATTTAATGACCTTGGAATATGCTGATATTCAATGTAATCAAATTCACGTTCCAAGAGGCGCACTCTCAAAAATAACCTTAATAATATTGGATTTCTAATGGCATATACTCTATTAAGCTGTAATACAACGAGTTCAGAATCTAACCTCACTATAAAAATCTGAATCCCAAACGAAATAGATTCAGATAATAACTCAATCACTGCACTGTATTCTGCAATGTTGTTTGACCGAGGCTCACCCCATGCATAGAAACTAACTCGTCAGAGGGCGAATAGATAACCCAAGCCGCAGAAGAGATATTCCGTGTACTACGACAAGCACCATCAGCGAATCCAATGTACGTTTGGAGAGGCGTTGACATCTGCAATATCAAGAGTAAAACCAAGATAAGCCAGAATAACGACTAAAAACACACTCTCTAAGCTAATCACACTGTCTATACTAACAAACACACCAGCTAGAAAGAAAAACTAACCTAACTAAATCTCCATACCCATCATTTAAGCATAATACCTCTTTAGGTAAAGTCCATTTCTGGGCTTACCCAAAGAGTCCCCATCAAAATCTACCAGCTCATAGGCCCCTTTTGCTAGCTTTCGCTTGATAATTTAGGGCCCATGCCACATAGGAACGAATTTGCCAGCACCTAATTTATCGTTAGCTTGATCATATAATAGCACTAGGTCTCCTTCCGAAAAATTACGAGGGGTCACGTTGCGATCATACTGAGCTTTCATCCTTTTTGCGTCAGTCTCGATTGCCAATGCAGTGTCACGTCGAGTCTCATCTAATTTAGCTAAGTATAATAGACGCTTCTCCTCTTTGGAAGTAGCTGGAAGTAATTCGACAGCCATTTGAAGTGACGGGATTTCGCATTCAATGGGCAACACTGCTTCCAAACCATAAACTAGTTGGAAAGGAGTGAACCCTGTTGATGTTTTCACTGAGGTTCGGTACGCCCAAAGCACAGAAAATAACATGTTGTGCCAATTCGACCGATGAATACCAATGATTCGTCGGATCATGATAACTAAAACTTTGTTGATAGACTCAACCAGGCCATTGGCTTGTGGATAATAAGGAGTTGAACTATCGTGACGCAAACCAAGCTGGCCTGTAAGTTCTGTCATCATAATGTTTCGAAAATGGCACCCATGGTCAGTGATTATCGCTTGTGGGACACCAAACCTAGCAATAATGTGATTGAATACGAAAATCGCAGCTGTCTTGCCGTCTGCCTCGAATGTAGGCATCGCCTCGGCCCACTTAGTAAAATAGTCAACCGCAAGGATGATATATGCATGCCCCCTGGCCGAGTGAGGGTTACATGTAATAAAATCGATACCCCATTTAGCAAAAGGACCAATGGCAATTATAGGGTGGAGAGGAGCAGGTGGTGCACGCATCTTGCGATCAAACACTTGACAATTGTGGCATTTTCAGACCGCAATGATACAATCTTTAAACATGGACGGCCAGAAGTAGCCAGCACGCAACACCTTCTGGGCTCTGGCATACCCAGACATATGACCGCCACACGCTCCAGAATGACAGTCATTCATAACCCTTTCTGCCTCTTCATGAGTTAAGCAACGACAAAAAACCAAGTCTGCCCCACGACGATAAAGAGTATCTCCAATAATTTTGTACTATTGGGATTGGAATAGAATTTTTCGGCGTTCCGACTTTGAAAGTTCGGGCCGAAAAGATTGGGTTTGGAGATAGACAATTATATCCCCATACCACGGATCTAAAGTGTTGATGAGAAACAAAGATTCGTCCGCAATGGGTTCCTCTGCCACAGTTTCTATATCAGCACGCGGGAAATCACACATCAATTCCGCAAAAACTAAAGATTTCTTAGACTTAGACTTTTCAAATTCCAAGTCGAACTCCTGCAGGATAACGATCCATTTAGAGTACTTGCCCCCTAGCAACTGTTTAGTCAAAATGTAAATCATAGGGTTGCAATCCGAAATGATTGTAGTTTTACGGAGAAGAATGTAGTGACGAAAACGTTGGACAGCTTGAACAACTGCCAAGGCCAATTTCTCCACATGTGAATATTTGAGCTCAGTGGGATTTAACGTCCTACTCAGATAATATATCACATGTTCCGTTTCGAATTCATCTTCCTGTACTAAGACCATTCCAATGGTGGAATGGGCGGCGACGAGTTACAAAAAGTAATCCTGGTTGTAGTTGGGAGGATGCAGCAACGGTGCATGGGTCAACGCGTGCTTTAACGCATCAAAAGATTTCTGAGCTATCTCATCCCAAGAGAATTGAGAATTTTGTTTCAACAACCGGGTAAAACCCTTGGTAATCTCGGCGTAGTTAGGAATGAATCGGCATAAAAAGTTTGCTTTCCCTTGCAAACTTTGGAGTTGGCACAGACTCGAAGGAGGAGGCAATTTGATGATAGCTTCGACCTTCGAGGGATCGACGCGAATGCCGGCTTTTGAAACTACAAATCCCAGCAATCGTCCCACTTCTATGCAGAAGACACATTTGTGTGGGTTCAACCGTATACGATAATGCCTACACCTCATAAAAATTGCTCGTAAATGGACAAGGTGATCAGCTCGATGTAAAGAGTGAGCGGGCAAATCATCAAGATATGGTTGCACAATGTGCTTGATGTCATGAAATGCATAAGACATCGCCCTTTGAAAAGTGGCTCTGGCATTCTTAAGCCCAAAAGGTAATTTGCAATAAGCAAATGTCCCCCATGGACAAATGAAAGACGTTTTTGGTTGATCGGCAGGTAGAATATTGATTTGGTTGTAACCGGAAAAACCGTCCATAAAGGAAAATATTTCACTGCCGGCACAATCATCAATTATTTGATCGATATAGGGCGTTGGATAGTTGTCCTTGGGACAAGCACGATTGATATCCCTATAGTCGATACATATTCTTATTGTTCCCTGATTTTTGTTAACCGGAACAATATTCGATACCCAATCCATTAACGGGATCGGATAAATGAAACTTGCTTTCAACAGCTTCTCAACTTCTGCTTTAATCGCAGCCGCTTTTCGTGGGTGAATCTGACGCAAACGTTGCCAGATGGGTTTAGCGTCCGGGTAAGCCTTTATTTCATGGACAACAATGGCGGGATCAATTCCTGGCATTTCTTCGTAAGACCAGGCAAACACGTCGCGGAATTCTTGAAATAGGGCCTTGTATGTTTGAATTTCGTCATCTGAACACGAGGCACCTATATGAATGTGTTCAACAATTCCGGACTTCACTGAAATGTCAAGGGGAATAGTACGAGAAATGTTTCCCAAGTTCAGCTCTGAATCAGGATATTTCATTGGACTCTGAGCATCTTTGACATATTCAGCTGTAAAGATTGATGAAAAATCGTTTTCAAAACGATCATCCTCAGGTAAAAACGAAGATCTATGATGGAGATCTTCCCATGGTAAATCATCTACACACAGGACTTCACAAAGTTGTTCGTTAGATGACACAACTTCGGGAAGCGTTATTAATTCCGAGGTTGACGCGAAAAGGGATTCGTCACAGACCACATTCTTTTGGTCGATTTTGGTTGAACTTGGGTCGGAAAAAGACTGCACGGCTTCATAGGCAATTTCATATGGACTCAAAGGCATTGCATCACCAAATGAGTCTATCTCAGATTCAGAAGGAACGATCCAAGGATCGTCATAAATAATAGTGTCTGAAGTAATCATATGAATAGATGCAAACGAAGACACGGCATTGATTGGAGGAAAAGGAAAAGTTCCCAGTAAACCGACATCTTTAACTAATCCTACGCCAACATCCTTATAAGGGATAGTCGTTTTACCGACATGCTGGATACTCTCTGAAGAGGCTGGGTCGGATGAAAAATAAGCCAGCTGGTCTATGGTTACGATCTTGCCATTATGTGGAAACTTTATTACTCTGAAGACCGATGAAACGACCGCTGTCATAGCATAAGACCAACTTCGACCCAAAAGAAGGTTGTAGTCCAGAGGGGCATCAACCACCTCCACATCTAGACCAACGGTTTTTCCTTCAACCCCTATAGGCAAATCCTGTAGAATGCCAAACGGATGGAACCCACGGCCATCAAAGGACTTAAGAATTGTCGGGGATTGATTTAGTGAAGGAGAACCAAGCGATCTCCAACACTGTATCGACATAATACACGTGGAAGCTCCCTCATCAATTAAAGCCCGATGAATAGGCCTGTTTTTGACTATCACTGGGATCTGGAAAGCCATCTGATGAGGCAAACGCGGTGTACTATTTTCTAGATCAAAGATTATTAGGTTCGGGTCCTGAAAATCAACAGCTCCTATAGCTGACAAAATTAATTTTCGCTGTGCTGGGCATGATTGCAGCACTTCTAAAGCCGACATTGCTGAAGGTGAAACAGCTAAATCTTCAACAATGTTGTAATTCTGGGCCGCTCTCGCATGTGGATTGAAAGCAGACCTTCGAAGTACACCCTTGGCAGGCGGTTTTATTACTAAGTCAGGGTTAGGTTTCTCGATCTGTAGTGGATCAGAACCGGGAGCTGAGGTTGATGGATTTGAATGAGAAGATTTTGCTTCTTTTGATCCATCAACAGGACTTTTACTACCATAATCTTGCGATCGAGTTGCAATCCTTACATGAGACATCATCAATATGGGTTCTTCAGTGGCACTCGAGGAAGAACCTATCATCTTACTCTCCTGCTTTGGAAATGGATCTTTCAAAACAGCAAGAGTTGAGGAACCCTTGACGGTTTTCACAACCTCGGCCCGATGGGGGCAATCTCTTGTAAAATGATCCTTTTCACAAATTAGACAAGGATATCGAGGTTTGCGCTTTTCGTCATTGGTTTCCGACTTTTCTGTTTTCTCCTCTGGAGTCTTGTCTGCTTTATTCTTCTTCTTACCTTTCTTCTTCGCACAATTTTTTGATTTAGCCGTAGATGACTCTACAGCGTGAATATTGGCGGAAATTTCAGGAGAAGACTCTCCTGTCGGGGAATCTGGTAAGGTTATAATGGGCGAAGAATTCTTTGAAGATTTCTTCTTGCTTTTAGTATTTACCGAACCAATCATGCCATCAGCAGCATGAGATCCCAAAGGAGCAGCAGCGATTTGATTTGACTTTGGAAGATCTGGGATCTTTTCATGTAACGTATCTGACTGAGTGTAAACTAAGTCAAGGTACTGCGCTTGAGCAATTACTTGCTCCTCAGTAAGTACTCCGGCCTTAGCTACATCTTCAGTAATCTTCGGTAATAATGATTTAACAAACCATTCAGCTAAGATTTGGTCCGGAATAAAAACTTTCACTAATCGCCGTCGACGTCTCCATTCATGGATATGATCAGAAATATAAGTGGACGTTGACTGTTTTAGTGAAGTTAGTAGCTCCGTACCATTATCATATCTGACCGGCAACTGAAAATGAGTTAGGAACGAGGTAGCTAACTGACTAAAATTGTAAAAAGAGGCCCGTGGTAACTCAATGTACCACTTGGCCGCGAGACCAATGAGCGTACGCTGGAAGCGACGTAAGCAGATCGAATCATCCGACATGGAATTTGAGGCACACCAGAGGTGGTAAGTCATCACATGATTGGACGGATCCTCTCCAGACTTACCTTCGAACTTGGGTATATCACTGGGCAACTTATTTGGCATTGGCAGCCAGAACGGAAGATAATTTATTGGATCGTTCGTTAGCTGTGACAAGTCTGGTAAATCCAAAGTTGCGATAAATGGTAACTGCCGATTAGGATCCCTAAAACTCTGGGTCACAAGACCAGTCCCAGGAGGAGGATATCCAGGATAACTTGGAATAGGAATTGCATTCGGGATATTATATCCTCCTGGAAAACCAGGATTAATCGGACCGTACTGGGGTTGCTGAGGTTGTTGATAAGTGTACCTAGGATACGGTTGATACTGGTAAACCGGCTGTTGGACAGCAGGCCCGTATTGGTACTGTCCCTGGTACGGTTGATAAGTGAATTGTGGTTGACTAGTGACAACCGTACTTAAGCCAGGTTGTCCTAGAGGCATCTGAACCGTAGTTTGAATCGTAGATCCAGACAATGGTAAAGATGTCTGAGGAGTAGTTGCAGAGACAGTAGAAACCGGAGCTGTCGATACTCCAGAAGCAAGTGTGGTGGAAGGAGCAGATGTTGCGGTAGTTGCAGCAGTCGTTTGAGATGGAGTACTAGGTGCAATTGGCGACTGAGTAACTACCGAAGGTACAAAAGTTTGAACATTAGACTGGACTGGTTGCTGGGATGGACCAGCAACTAAGGGTTGTCCAGCTTGAGATGACAACTATACGCTTCGCTGCAATACCTGTTGAACTTGCGATGGATCCCACACTATGTTCATTCCAGGGTATTGACCCATGACAGGTTGAGTATATTGAGATCCATAACCGGATTGAGGGTAGGATTGATAACTGAAAGGTACATTTCCCGTACCTTGGACATAAGATTGACCTTGAGGTGGTTGATAACCTTCACTCGAGTATTGACCTTGAGGTTGATAACCTTGAGGTAAATACTAATACTGGGGTTGACCTTGAGCTATGAATTGATACTGAGGTTGACCCTGGGGTACATATTGAGGCTGGGGTTGACCTTGAGGAATGTATTGTACTATGGGTACATATTGTCCTTGAGGTTGCCCCCCAGACGCAATTTGTGTACCTTGAGGTTGCCCCCCAGGCGTTAATTGAGGCTGCCCCCCAAGCGGTAATTGGCCACCTTGAGGTTGAGAACCGGGAACTGAACCTGACATCATGTAAATGTCTCCTACACCCAACGGTTTATTACCATTGTTTCCAGCTAATAACCCATGTTCAATGGGTTGAGGAGATGCTCCCGCAAAAGTACCAGAAAGTGACTGATACCCAGAGGGAACAAAAGGACCGCCATACAAGAAAGATTCAGGAGATTGAGTGAACACGGACGACTGACCAGACATATTTACAGGAGTATAAATACCTCCAGGTGGAAAAGGAGTACGAGGTGGAGAAAAACTTATCCCTGAGTTGTCTAAATAATTAGTTAACGAAAGGTACCAAGTAGTACTTCTAGGAGGACTGTAAAAGATGGATTCACGCTCCTTTAGATCAATAGTAGGTTGATCTTCAAGGATAGAAACGCCAAATTATTCCTCTGGAGCAAGTTATTCAATAGCTATCAAACCAGCAGGAAGATTTTCGGTGATAACTCTTTCTACCCTAGGTGAATCAGGTGCACTAGAAGTTGGAGTAACAGGTTCAGATACTTCAGGTTCTTCACCTATATCACTAGTAGATGAAAAACTACCAGCAAGCTCGGAAACCGCAACTGCTTCGGGATTATAACCTGTTTCTAGACCTTGGTAATCTGGATGGACTACCAACGACGATTCTCCTTCTTCAGGTGAACCTACTTTACTGCCACTAGGAGTTATAAGGACCTTCAAACCTTCGTAATGACTCGGGACCTCTTCAGGAGGTTTGCCCCGCAATCTACGGGACTTCCTCAACAAATCGGCCACGGTAACAATCTCAAGAGACTTGCCCCGAAGTCTATGGGACTGTCTCGGTAATTCAGCCACAGTTAAAAACTTTTAACTACTGCACACGCAAACAAAGTAAAATCTGAAAGAAAACCACCTAAAGTCTCTAAAGAACCAAACAAATTTGAATCACACGCCTAAAGAATCTAGGGCGTCAAACCATACACAAACAGTAGCCTTCCAGACCAAAAACACTAGTTGGAGATGAAACCCAACATCGCCGAATTTAGTACAGAAGTGGTGGGCGGAACAGTTACCCCGGCAACCTGCTTAATGAATAGACTGGCACAAGTTCCTCCACTTTAACTGTCTCGAATGAAGTGAACCCCCCGGAAAATCCAAGTGAGTCTAGCCGACGTCTGCTCCAGGTACAGTGGGATCTTCCCTCCACCGTCACCTCGGTAGAATCCTAAAGATAATGGTCACTAAGGTTACCAACAACAACAAATGCACCTGGGGGAACAGTCTACGACCCGATAGCACGCAAGGGCAGAGTAACAAGCTCAATCCCCTTGTCAGCTCCTTGACAATAATCCAAGGTTTACCGACAAGTGACCCCAGGCTCCTCGACAATAATCCGAGGTTTACCGTTTGTAGTACGTGCGTATCTGGCGTCTTTCCCAACGAAGGAGGATTGATGCCCTCACTTGTTCGGACATGGTCTCGTGCTTCTCCTTTAAGAGGAGCTTTCCCAGAGTACAAATGAAACAGTTGGATTTATCCTACCACAAGATGAGCTACTTGTTTGATTTTGCTGTCTTGGAGAGTTAATTACTCTCCTACTCCAAGACACTAGCTTGATCTATATTGGTGTTTCAGAGCCCTAGTAAATAAAAAGTTACTAAATTGATTTTACTTTAAGCGTTAATTTTATGGCTTTTCTTTAAGACAAAAGGTAGTGGAGATGAAACTGATGGTGTGTAGGCTCAACCGAAATCCACTAAAAAGATGCACTTAGGATGATTTATACTAATTTTTCCTTTTTCAATGAATTCCCTAGCTAAGAGAGTTGGAGAATGCAAAATTGATATAAAGACAACTTTCTTGGCAATGAAAATCAAAGAAAACAAACTCTTTATCTTTTCAAAACATACAATACATGACCACTAATCACTTCACGAAAATTCCTTTTCTTTCAAAGACTCAAATGCTACCCAAGCAAACTTTCCTTCAAAAGATATTTTTGTATTTTTTCCTAATTAATAAAGCATGTAAAACTTACTTTAACAAAAACCAAAGTTAAAAAATCTATGGCAATCAAATCAACTCAAAAGCAAATCTAAGAGAAATGCACCTAAAAGTAAATCTAACGAGGCAAAGGCCTACTAAAGATGATTCCTGGATGTTTTACTCAGCCAAAATGTAACTAAGGACTAGTTAATGCAGAACCAAAAACCAGTCAAAAACAAAAATCAAAATCTTTTGTTCTTTTTCTCAAGAATAAAGTTCAAAGTTCAATCAACAAACTTTTTCGAGATTCGCAAAGAGAAGACACAAAGGTAGGTTTCTCATAACGGTGGATTCTATGAAAGGCCCGACTCCTAAGAGGACTAAACAAAACCAGGGAGATCCAAAGTTTGACAACCTCTAACGCCAAAGTCACTACAGGACCAGTTAAAAATCAAACCCTAGAGCAAAATCTCTATGAATTTCACTAAAACTCTCGACACTGACGAAACAAGCTTAGGTGAAGATTTATGGCAGAAAGCCAGTGGATCTGGGCAGAAAAAACAAATTAAAAACAAAATCTAAAAGGCAAAAAGAAGAAAATTGAAATTTTCTTAATTTTGACAGGGTACGCAGGTGACCTGTTTGCACAGGTGCCGGTACGCTCTGTGCACAAAGCGACAGTGCGTACAAGTATGCACTGTGCTCAACGCAGAGGCTGCGTACACCTAGCAAAACAAAGAAAAACTAAAATCTAATTTAACCCTAAGCTAGCCCACCCAAATATACAGTCAGACAGCCAAAAACCAGAAAACAAACGACTTTTCTCAGATCAAAATTTCATACAAAGGAAAAAACATTCACATCAATGGATTCTCCAGCAGAGTCGCCATTTTGTCATGCAGAAAGAGTCGATAGTGCGGACACAACCGACCTCCCTAGAAGCAAAATATTTCTAGTGACAAACAAGACAAATAAACACTACCTTTCTCTAAACATGCAATGAGAATACAAGTAATCAGGTGATTTTAACATACCTTTAGTCCAACGCTTTGTAGTAGTCCAGCCTCGACGATCCGGATGAGCTCCTCCTTCTCTTCGAAACCTGCATTCACTAACAAGCCAAAAGATTAAATAGCACCTGATAAACTCATAAAACAATACATATCCATCATACAGACCAAAGAGTATATGAAACAAATTATGAATAACAATCTGTTGAGAAAAATGAGTTCATTTGCATTAAGTGGAAACAAAAGGAACCATTACAACCTGAGCCTTGGTGTTGCGCAAGTCCCTCCTAGGGTCTAGCAAGAGTTTTCCTTTACTTTGATCAGCTCACCCACTCTCAAATAAGGCTAGAAAAGGATGGGAATCTCTCCTCTCAAGCTTTACAAGGGAGCCCTAATTCCAGCAGCATCTACCCTTAAGAATGTTTAGCTTTCAACCTCCCCTCCCTTTGGCCCAATGCCTGTATTTATAGTGCTCTAGAGGAAGTTATTTAGGTCCACCATCAATGGGATAAGCCCCTCTTTGGATGGGATAGCTCCCCTCTTGATGGGATAAGTTCCTCTTTGGTAGAGATACATGAACCATCTGGAGGCGCTTCATACACGTCAAACAAGCTTCTAGAATGCTCTAGAAATGACCACAAGTAACGTTTTTGGAGTGAAACTTGCGCCTTTTGACCTTTACAGGAGTACGCACCCATTGCTTTACAGACAGAGCGTACAAGTACGCAGGTATTGTCAACTTGGGGTGCGTACACGCAGGTAAGGCTAAGAGAAATTGCGTACCTAGAGATATATATATTTTTAATGACTTTCTCTCTTTCTTGGAGTTTGACATGGAGAGCAGAGGTATGAGGCTTGCCAAGGAGGATAGTATGACAGTTGATGGAGCCATACTAACTGCAAATAGTCATGGTGACAAATTTTAGTGTAACACTAACCTAGAGGGAGAGACTCCTAATAAGGACCTCATTCTTAGAATGGAAACCTAGCTGTTCTGTGTGGAGCATGATTGTTCAGAGGTCTTTGTTTTGACCGGATGTATACCCCAGGAAGTTTGTACACCCCTCCACGCAGGGGGGTGTGGGGCGGACTTGTCCCCCCCGCGAGGGTCCGGCGGGGCCGATCCCCCCAATTGGGGGGTCCAGGGGCCTGTGGTCCCCTAGCGGGGGCTCGGGGGTAGTGCCCCCGAAGCTAAAAATAGATGTAAAATCTCGTTGTAAAAGTATAGTAATTTCTATTCAATCTGGGCCATTCATTAAGCGGATAATCTGATGGTAGAACTTACGTTTAGTTTATGGTTTTTTTCCCTAGAAGGAAACTTCTCTTTTTGTATGAGGGCATTGTATTTGAGGCTGTGTAATAGATGTGTATTCTCTGAGCGAGAAGTAGAGAGGTGAGACTGTGAGATAAAATAAAGGATATTACAGCGGATCTGCTGTAGGTTGTGTCTCTTCATTTTGATGGATAATAGAAAGGAAGGACTGGCTATTTGGGGTGGATGTAGCCCAAACTAGGTGAACCACGTATATCTGTGTCTCTCTTGTTTTATGCATTTTCTGTGTTTATATTTCTGCAATATTTTATGTGTTCCATTGCTCCGTAATATATAAAATTCTAACAACTGGTATCAGAGCCAAAGGTCTATTTGGCTGATAAACTCGCAGGAAAGAAGGGTTCCTCGTTCGAGTGGGAGCAATGGTGGAAGATGGTAAGTTTAGGGTCGAGAAATTTAACGGCCAAAACTTCTCACTGTGGAAGATGCAGATGGAAGATTATCTGTATCAGAAATATCTATACCTACCATTGGGCAGAAAAACAAAGATGCCAACGGGTATGATAGATGAAGAGTGGAACCTTCTTGATAGAAAGGCACTTGGAACAATACGGTTGTGCCTCGCAGCATCGGTCGCCTTCAAAATTTTGAAGGAAACAGTGACAGAGGGTTTGATTAAGGCGTTGGAGAAACTATATGAAAAACCCTCGTTCTCAAACAAGGTATTTCTTATGAAACAGTTATTTAATATGAAGATGTCGGAAGGTGGATCTGTTGCAGGCCATTTAAATGATTTTCATACTATTACAAGTCAGTTATGTTTTGTAGGGGTAAACTTTGATGATGAAGTTAGAGCTCTGTTATTCTTGTACTCATTACTAGAAAGTTGGAATGGTTTAGTAATGGCCATTAGTAACTCTGTTTCTAGATTTGGTACTTTAAAGTTTGATGATGTTGTTGGTGCTATCCTTAGTGAGGAAATGCGATGGAAAAGATCCGGTGAGACAGCAGGTAATGCTTTGAGTGCAGAGTCTAGGGCAAGAAAAATGGAAAGAGGAAAGAGCTCAGGATATCGCAGTAACTCAAGGAGAGGTAGATCCAAGTCCAGATCGGGGATAGTCTGCTGGAAAGGCAGAAAGAAAGGACACCTAAAGAAAGACTATAGATCTCGGAAGGGAAAATAAGGAGATGCACAGCAAGAAAACAATCATGAAGCAAATGTGACAGGTGAGGTGTTACAAGATGCTTTGATTCTTTCTTTCGAAAATATTACTGATTCTTGGGTGGTAGATTCAGGGGCCCCATTCCATGCCACACCTGATAAGAAATACTTTCATGACTATGTTCAAGGAGATTTTGGACAAGTCCATTTGGGTGATGATAAAACCTATAAAATTGTTGGAATGGGTAAGGTTCTTGTAAAACAATAGAATGGAAACCAATGGCTACTAAGAGACACAACCTACAGCAGATCCACTGTAATATCCTCTATTTTCTCTCACAGTCTCACCTCTCTACTTCTCGCTCAGAGAATACACATCTATTACATAGCCTCAAATACAATGCCCTCATACAAAAAGAGGAGTTTCCTTCTAGGGAAAAAAACCATAAACTAAACATAAGTTCTACCGTTAGATCATCCACTTAATGAACGGCCCAGATTGACTAGAAATTACTATACTTTTACAAGGCAATTTTACATCTATTTTTAGCTTCGAGGGTGCTGCCCCTGAGCCCCTGCTGGGGGATTGCTGGCCCCTGGACCCCCTAGCTGGGGGGATCGGCCCCACCGGACCCCCGCGGGGTGGAAAATTCCCCCCCGCACCGCCCTGCGTGGAGGGGTGTACAAACTTCCTGGGGTATACATCCGGCTGAAACAAATACCTTTGAACAATCATGCTCCACACACAACAATCTCCCACTTGAAGAATGATTGTAGCAACTCCATCGCTTCTTCATTTGCTGGACAATGACTCCTCTTTGGACCTGGGTATTTCTCATCTTCATCATCATCCTTGAAGACCAATTGAAACTGAGCATATTCTTAGTTTCTCCCTGGTTACAACTTTTGTTAGCATATCTGCAGGATTCTGGCTAGTGTGTATCTTTTCCAGCTTCAACTCTCCATCTTCCAACATTGATCGTATGAAATGGTACTTGAGTTGTATTTGTTTAGTCCTAGAATGAAATGCTGAGTTCTTTGCAAGATGAATGGCACTTTGGCTATCACTGTATAACATGCCCATATCATGATCCTTACCCAATTCACCCATAAACCTTTGTAACCAAATCATTTCTTTACTAGCCTCTGTAGCAACAACATACTCTTCTTCTGTTTTTGAAAATGCAACAAAACTTTGGATTTTTGAAACCCAACTGACAGTTGTTCCACCTACAGTAAATACATATCCTGTAGTGCTCCTTCTGTTATCTGTGTCACCTGCCATATCTACATCAACATATCCCTGCAGAGAAATGTTTCAACCACCAAAGCATAATGCTTGATTTGTGGTACCTTTCAAATATCTGAGAATCCATTTGACTGTCATCCAATGTTCCTTTCCTGGATTTTTCATGTACCTGCTTACAACTTCCACTGTATGTGCAATATCAGGTCTTGTGCAGACCATTGCATACATTAAGCTTCCAACTGCTGATGCATATGGAACTTTAGAAATATAGTCCATGTGTTCTTGGGTATTTGGGCACATTTCCTTACTAAGTTTGAAATGGCTAGCAAAAGGTGTACTAACCGGTTTTGCATTGTGCATATTAAATCTTTTCAACACCTTTTGTATGTACTCATTCTGAGACAATATTAATTTGCAATTTTTCGTGTCTCTAGTGATTCTCATACCAAGGATTTGTTTTGCAGCTCCCAAATCCTTCATTGCAAATGAATTTTCCAATTTTATTTTGAGCACATTTATTTCCTGCATGTTAGACCCTGTAACGAGCATGTCATCCACATACAATAACAATATAATATAGCTGCCATCATTTTACTTTTTCAGATAGACACAATGATCAGAGTGACATCTAGTATAACCTTGTTCAGACATAAACTTGTCAAGCTTTAGATACCACTGCCTTGGAGCCTATTTTAAGCCATAAAAGCTCTTCTTCAACCTACACACCAGTTTCTCCCTCCCTTTCACCTCATATCCTTCTGGATACTGCATATATATCTCTTTCTCCAAATCCCCATGGAGAAATGTTGTCTTTACATCTAACTGCTCAAGATGCAAATATTCAACTGCTACTAGACTTAAAATAGTTTTGATTGAAGTCATTTTAACAACAGGAGAAAATATTTCATCAAAATCAATACCTTTCTTTTGTGCAAACCCGTTCACCACAAGTCTAGCTTTGTACCTCTATTCTCCTCCATCTTCTTCCTTCAGCCTGTAAACCCATTTAATCTTCAATGTAGATTTTCCTACAGTCAACCAGACTAAGTCCCGAGTCTAGTTACGCATTAAGGAGTCCATCTCTTCTTCCATGGCTACCTCCCACTTCTTCCTACTTTCAACCTTCATTGCTTCTTCATAACATTCGGGTTCACCAAAACTAGTCAACAATAAATAATATAATGAAGGAGAGTATCGTTCAGGGGGTCTACTTATCTTGGTAGATCTTCTAACACCACTTTCAGGTGTTCGGGGTGCTTGTTGCTATTGTGGTGGTTGTTGATTATTATTATTTTTAGGCACCTTTACTTTTTTAGTGATTTCATCAAGAACTGTGTATTCCTTGTTTTCTTTTTCTTGTTTCTTTTCCTGCAATTGATTCTTATACACGACTTTTTCATTGAATATTACAGCTCTGCTCCTAATGATTTTATGATTTTCGTAATCATATAAGTGATAACCAAAATCATTAACACCATATCCAATAAAGGTACATTTCTTTGACTTCTCCTTAAGCTTTGTTCTATTTTCTTTATCAATATGGACAAACGCCTCACAACCAAAAGGCTTTAAAAAAGAGTAGTTTACCATTTTACCTGTCCATGCTTCCTCTAGAACACCACCATCCAAGGAACTTGAAGGTCCTCTATTTATTAGATAAACAACAGTATCTACAGCATCTACCCAAAACTGTAAAGGCAAACCTGCATGCAATCTCATGCACCTTGCACGCTCCATGATTGTTGTGTTCATCATTTTTGACACACCATTTTCTTGTGGTGTTCTTGGAACTGTCTTCTCTCTGCGAATTCCATGCTCTGAATAGTACCTATCAAACTCTTTGCTGCAATATTCACCTCCATTTTCTGATCTAAGACACTTCAATTTCTTCCTTGTCTCAATCTCAACCAAAGCTTTCCATTTCTTGAAAGTATCAAATACATCAGATTTATTCTTAATACAGTAAATCCAAGTTTTTCTATTTGCATCATCAATAAAAGTAACATAATAATGAGAGCCACCAAGAGATGATACCTGAGCAGGTCCCCATACATCTGTATGCATAAGCTCTAATTTTTCACTCTTCTTTTCTTTCCCAACTCTGAGAAATCTGATTCTCTTCTATTTTCCATAAATGCAATTCTCACAGAAGTCCAAATCAACATTCTTCAAACCTGGCAACAAATTCCTTGAGTGAAGAATCTTCATCCCCTTTTCACTCATGTGTCTGAGCCTATGATGCCATAATGCTGCATCTGCTCCTTTGGAAGTTAAAGCATTGAAAGAGTTAGAAATACCATTTCCTAAATACAATGTACCAACCTTTTTGCCTTTTGCTATTACTAGGGCTCCTTTGGTGACCTTCCAAGCTTTATCTGTGAAAGTTTTCACACAACCTTCACCGCCTAACTGCCCTGTTGGAATCAGATTTTTCTTCAGATCTGGAACATGCCTTACCTCCTGCATCGCACTTTGCCAGTGGAGCAATCAGTATGGTTCAGTTTAGGCAATTTTTGGATGGTTTCTTAGATGGAACTTTTGGGGAATGATGTATTTAGATGATTATGTTCTTTTAGGGTATGAAACAACTCTTTTAGGGGTTGAATGAACCCTAGTTTATCGACATATAAACTTGGGGTTGATGTGCCCAAATATGTCTATAACAAGCAGTAATACCTATTATTACACCGTCAGCAAATTGGTTTGATGGTCAGGAGGGATTTATAGAAGGAATCAAGTGCATGTAAAAGTTCAATATGGATGGATGGTTGTCTAGTTAGTTTGGCAGTTGTGGAAATAGGGAAGGATATTTTATTAGTTGAAGACATGAGGGTTGAGGTTATGAGACGTTTTTGGATGTTGTTTAGAAATTGACTTCGAGAGATCCATGATTCGGGAGTTCAAGAGTGAAACTCAGGAATCTGAGAGTGAAACTCAAGAATCCAATGTTCTTCTAGTGAGGTTGAAACTCGGGAATCCAATGGTCTTCTGGTGAGGCTATGCTACATGTTTGGATGTTGTTTAGTAATTGACTTCAGGACATCCATGATTCACAAGTTCAAGAGTGAAATTCGGGAATCCAATTTGCCTACTACACTTTTTCAAGGGTTAAGAGACAACTTGATGGAGCTAGTAGCCTAGAAGAGTTCGAATTCATAATGATGGAGAGTTAGAATGTTATAATGGTTGACAGAACCATGTATGCTACGGACATCCTTGTAGACTGGTGGCTGGCATAGTTCCAGATGTTGAGCCACCATGCATTCTGGTGGATGGTTGTTCCTTGATGCAAGAGCATTCAATACCCTTAGTCAAAAGGAGGAATCCAAAGCGAAGAAGGAGGAGGACATGGACCATGGAGCAAAACAGGGACAAATCTGTTTTAAAATAGAGAAAAAGATGGAATGGATAAGTCTCTCGAAGACTTGTTATTAAATGTAATTTGCCATGTGTGCATTATGGAGTGGTTTGTTAGAGAATTGATCGGATCCTTCATAGTGATCCGATCCAATATTCCTGTAACAATGAACCAATGTTTCCATATATATATGTGTGTGTGTGTGTGTGTGTGTGTGTGTGTGATGAACCTACACATTCAATAAGAGGAGACAGAGTGATATAGATAGAAATGGTGAAATCAGAGATAGATGCAATGTAGTCGAGAGGAGAACCCGTGCTAAGGCTGAAATGCCTTAGAATTGTAACTATGCTATGGTTAATTGATATGTGTTTTGTGGGTTTTCTACGTGTCTGTGTAGTATGTTCCCTTTCAATTTTGTTATGTATATATGTGCCAAGGGCTTAAATCCCAAATTGAGAATGCATTGATCGACCATCGATCACAGTAGGATCAATGGCGATCCAATGGAATATTGTTATATGTGGAATCGTTTGTGAATGCAGGTGGCAGAGAAACTGGTTTTAAAGCGTAGATTCCATCCAAACGGTGAGATCAAACCAAGGAAGAACAGTGAAGAGATGAAGTCTCGACAAACCAGGGCCGTTGGATCTTATAGATCAACAACTAGGATTTTATCACATCGACGGAGCCCTTAGGTGTTATCAGACTCGACCATCATCGTAGAGCGATCAGCAATAAAGCGATGGATCCTGGACTGCCGGATCGACAATCCAGATCAACCGTCCAGATGCGATCAACGATTGCATGTCGGAGAGGTCAAAGAGCAGTGGAGGAGCGATGGCCTATACGCCGATGAGCGATGTGGTGATGTCGCCAATAGACCATTTGGCGATCGGCTAGTCGGAGTTTTGGAGAAGGCAGAGATCGGTGCAGTGGAAAGCGATAAGAGCGGACCTGCTGATATTTATAGAGGAGGGTTTATAAATTTTGATATTCGAGTTATGTGTTAGGGGTGTGTTTCCCGTGTATCTCGTAAAAATCCGTATATCTTGATATTAACGTTAATGAATGATTCCCAATTTTTTTATATAGAAGCTCCCGATAGTGTAAAAGCTCTAGTATGTTAAATGGTCCATGATTTTAAAGGCTTAAAGCCTTATGAACGCTTCCGATAAGGGTTTGTGGGCCATAACCCACAGGCCTCAAGATCAATTTCTTTAAGGAAAGGGGATTTTGGTTAACCCCAAAATATCTTTCCATCATTCCTTTACATGGATGTGGTCATATTCTTTTGTCATGTTTGTCAAAAACTAGAATTTGTTCATTGAGGTTGTGACTAGTCATTAAGAGGGGGACTTGGTGTATAAATGAAAGAGCCTGTTGTTCTCTAGGATTTGTTTAGATGATCCCTAGTTTAGTGCTTGGTTGATATATTTACTCAACTAAGTGATTGTGTGGTTAAGATAGAATTTCTATCTTTAACCAATGATTGATGTATTTATATGTATGTTTCATCTAATGTAAGTGGTAAATTTTAGTGCTGAATTAGAATTTCAAATATTTATAATTTTTAAAAGGAAATAATTATCATTTTTCATATTATATTTTAAATCATATAAATTATTCAAGGTAAAAAAAAAATTTATTTAAATATTACATTTATGTAAAAATATTTCTTATATTCAACTATACATATTTACAATTCCATATAAAATTTAAAAATATAGAAGCACTTATTTAAACTTCCATATAAACTTTTACCTAAAAAACCTATCGTTGATATATTGGTTTTACTAATTTGAAATTTCTCATTACATTTAAAAATAAAGTAAAAGTAATTATTATTTTTATGATTTGATTAATTAAAACATGAAATGTTTAATTGTTGTATCTAGAGCTCTTTCAATCTAGTATGGAACAGATTATTGTAATGTCTTGTATTGTCCTTTATTATTTTGCAAACATTTTGACTTGGTTAAATTACACAAAAAAAAAACAAAAATAAGATGAAATAAAATTAATAATGTGCAAACATTTTTACTCACTCATAATAAAAATCATGATTTGCACCCTTGATATTGGCTCATGGTATGAGAACCTATGGTATTGACCCATAGTATTGGCTCATGGTATGAGAACCTATGGTATTGACCCATAGTATTCCTCTAGAATATAGCCTATATAAAGGGGGGAATTAAGGACTTGCATAAATTTTGATGGGTAATACCCATTAGTAAGTTTGCACATTTAAGTTTGTTCTCCAACTTCTCAAATTGTTGAGCAACAAATAAATAATGGTGGGTCAGTGTATTTGTCTACATCTTATTCCTATCCATTTTTTATGCAAATGCTTCCTTAATATGGATGGTAAGTATGTTATTTATGTGAGTATGACTATTCCCAACAATTTAAATTTTAAATGGGTTTAGAAATAATATTGAAAAGTCATGAAACAAATATCTAAAAACCATGGCATAAATATAACAATTACATCCATAATTTGAGGAATGAGTTTCTAGCATAAATATAGAAATTGCATGAATAGTTTGAGGAATAACATTCTATTGTGTAGTTATTAAACTTATTTTTTCAACTAAATTTTTTCTTTAGACCAAACAGTTTCTTTATGACATTTTTTCTCGTAGTTTTAACTAAAATCTAACTTGAGTTTAAGTTGTAGAATGATTTTTAGGATGCTGAATCTATTTATAAATTCAAAAATACATTTTAAAGAACAAAAAAATGACATTCTTTTTTGAATTTGTTTTAAAAATTACCTTGAAAAAATCTATTTCATCTCACAATAAGCTCACAATATTTTACAAGCTCTTTAAAAAAAAAGAGTCCTCATCAAATTTTCAAAGAGTTGTTGATTTAGTTTGGCAGTTGTGGAACTAGGGAAGGATCTTTTATTTGTTGAAGACGTTAGAGTTGAGGTTATGAGACATTTCTGGATGTTGTTTAGTAATTGAATTCGTGAGATCCATGATTAGGTTGAAAATTAGGAATCCAATGGTCTTCTCGTGAGGTTATGCGACATGTTTAGATGTTGTTTAGTAATTTACTTTAGGAGATCCATGATTCGCTAGTTCGGGAGTAAAATTTGGGAATCCAATTTTCCGACTACACTTTTTCAAGGGTTAAGAGACAACTTAATGGAGCTAGTAGGCTACAATATTTCGAATTCATAATGATGGAGAGTTATACTCCTATAATGGTTGACAGAACCACGTATGCTAAGGACATCCTAGTAGATTGGCGGCTACCACCGTTGGGCACCCATGCATTTTGGAGGATGGTTGTTCCTTTATATGGATGTGGACATATTATTTTGTCATGTTTGACAACAACTAGAATTTGTTGATTGAGATTGTTACAAGTAGTCATTAAGAGGGGACTATATAATTCCTACGTATCTTGGTTTCTAAGTAAAAAAGCTTGTTGTTATTTAAGATTTGTTGAATTGAGGCTACTGTGATCCATATCAAGTTTAAGAGAAATTCTTCGGCGTAAATCACAAGATAAAACATTTGTTTAGATGATCCCCGGAGTAGTATTTAGTTGAGAAATTTCCTCAACTAAGTGATTGTGTGGTTAAGATAGAATTTCTATCTTTAATCAATGATTGATGTATTTATATGTATTTTTCATCTAATATAAATGGTGTGTTTTACTGTTAAATTAGATTTTCAAATCTTTATAATTTAAAAAAAAATGATCATTTTTCATATTGTATTTTGAATCATACGAATTAATCCACAGTCAAAAAAATTTAATTCAAATATTATATTTATGTAAAAATATTTCTTACATTCAACTATACATATTTATGATTCCATATAAATTTTAAAAATATAAAACCACTTATTTGAACTTCCATATAAACTTTTACCTAAAAACCTAATATCGTTGATATATTGGTTGATATATATATATATGATTTGATTAATTAAAATGTAAAATGTATTGTATCTAGAGCTATTTTAATCTAGTATGGAAGAGACGTTGTAATGTCTTGTCTTGTCTTACTCTGTAAACATTTTGACTCGATCAAATTACATATTATTCTGTAAAATTCATGATATGCCCCCTTGATATTGACTCGTGGTATGAGAACCTATGGTATTGACCCATAGTATCCCTGTGAAATATAGCCTATTTAAAGGGGGAATTAAGAACTTACATAAATTTTGATGGCTAATACCTATTAGTAAGTTTGCACAAATATCTAAAAGTCATGGGATAAATAAAGCAATTACTTTTGTAATTTGAGGAATGACATTCTAGCATAAATATAGCAATTACATCTGTCATACCAGGAATAACATTCTATTGTGCAGTTATTACATTTATTTTTTCAACTAATTTCTCTTTAGACCAAATAAACTTTTTCAATAATTTTTTTGATTAGTTTTAATTAAAATCTAACTTGAATTTAAATTGTAAAATGTTTCTTAGAGTACTAAATCTAATAAATTCAAAAACACATTTTAAAGAAAAAAAAATCACATTCTTTCTCAAATTTATTAGGGTAAATTACCTTAAAAAAATCTATTTCATCTCACAATACGCTCACAATATTTTACAGGCTCTTAAAAAAAGAGTCATCACCAAATTTTCATTGGATAAACAGAGTTACATTAAAATTCCAACCCTACTTTTACATTTGACAGTCCATCTTCGATCTTTAGCGGAAGGCGCAAAGAAAGATTTACGACATGGATCACGAAGGATACTTCTGCTTATGAAGCAGATGAGCATCTAGTGATGGCGTCGCTGCATGTTGACGAGAGAATAATATGGGTTGCCTTCTCCTTTGCCCAACAGATATGAATGACTCCCCTGTTCAATCACTTTCCCATCTTGAATCACAGCAATCGAATCTGCATTCTGGATGGTTGTCAATCGATGAGCTATCACAATGCTCGTTCTCACCACCATTATTCTGTCCAACGCCTCTTGAACGATCTTCTCCGACTGGCTGTCCAAGGTACTTGTTCCCTCGTCCAACAGTAACATGCTCGGATTCTTTATTATCACCCTCGCTATCGCAATCACTGTTTTTGCCCTCCAGATAATTGAACTCCTCTGTCTCCGCAGTTTGTTTCATATCCCTCCCCCAAAGAGCTGCATAGATCCAAGTTAATTTCACTAATCTGGTCCAATAAATCCTAATCTGTTCCACAAATAATTATTTCAATTGCAGTTGATTATAAACATTCTGTTTGAATTGAACAACTGCAGTATTACCTGATGAAGTCATGAGCATTTGCAGCCTTTGCAGCTTCGATCATCTCCGCCTCCCCTGCTTTCTCTTTTCCGTAGAGAATGTTGTCTCGAATGCTTCCTCCAAACAGCGTGGGCTTTTGACCTACTAGAGCTATGTGATTCCTCAAACTCTTCAAATTGAAGCTCCTGATGTCACTACCATCGGTTTTCACCGATCCTTTTAAGGGATCGTAAAACCTTTCAATTAATCCAATGATGGTCGATTTGCGGATCCGCTTTGTCCTACAAGCGCCATGCTTTTGCCAGCTCTTATCCTTAAGCAGAAGTTCTTGAAGATCATAACATCTGGACGAGATGGGTAAGCAAAGTCCACGTTTCTCAGGTCCGCACTTCCTTCTATCTTATCCGTTTTCTCCCCCTTCTCATCGTCCGGGTTTATCTGGCTCTCTCTGTCCAGGATGCCAAAGACGGATTTTACTGCATCAAAGCCTTTAGCGATGTCAGTGCTTATACTTCCTGCATCTCCTATCGCTCTTCCAGTGCTCATCAAAATGAAGAAAACTTCGAAAAGAGCTTTGGAGGTGATTTGACGTTTCGCTACAAGGTGTGCCCCATACCAGAAGTCCACAGTGATATTAGCTACAGTGATGCATTGTGATGCTCCCATGCCACATCCTATAAACAAAGATTGTTTGATACTATCTCTTTGAGGTCCTTCTTCAGTATTTTCGAAGAGACGGAGAATCTTGTCCTGTGAAGAGAATGCAGTAATAGTACGATGGTTAGCAACAGCTTCTGCTGCTAGTTGACTACCTTTATCTTGAGCTTTGAGAGACCTTTGAGACATGGCCTTAAGCAGAACCTTTTTGGTGTAGAAACATAATACTATGATGGGTTGCACTGCAATTATTACAAGTGCAAGGCGCCATGATAAAATCAAAGCCATCGTGAAGGCTACTATAACGACGGAGGAAGTTTGTACAAGTAACGATACACGATCTCCAACCAGGGATCTCACCTATAATAGAACATTCTAATCATCAAAAAACTGTGACAAAGATCCCGACATTATTAGAAATATTAAAGCATTGAGGTCAGGTATTTGCCACATTAGCCTCCGTTACCAGTCTGGAGCACATAGCTCCGCTAGAATTCTCGTCCTTGTCGAACCACCCAACCTCGAATGTAAAGATCTTGGATAGCATCCGCTCTCAAATTCTTTTTGTAAGATATTTCCCCATAGCTGCGAAATTGTAATGCTGCAACACATTCACTAAGAGCGATATTACTCCCAAGGCCACAAAAATGGAGGGCTATACTTTGATTTTGGATTTGATTTGGCCATGGTCGTGGAGAAAAAATACAGATACAACTTTCCCAAGGAAAAAGGAATAGGCAGGTTGAACTGCTCAAAAAGCTAAGGCTCCTGCACAGCCTAATAGAGCATGCTTCCATTCCGCAGTATTTAAAAGAAACAGTCGACGGAATGAAGGGGCGGACGGAAGCTTCTGTTCAACTATCAGTTCTCGCTGGACTGATGCAGACATGTTCGAACTCGATCTACTATAGATGCTAGAGCTCCTTGCTCTCAAAGACTGGGCTAGCACAGTGGAGCCTTCGAATCGCTCATCTAACTTATCTGCCGCGGCCTGTTGCAGCTGAACCAAAGTAGCATATGCTCCGTTGGGTTTATAGATCAGATCTTCGTGCATACCTGTCTCGATCACATGACCATTTTGAACCACCGCAATCATGTCCGCGTTGCCGATTGTGGAGAGGCGATGAGCGACTATAATTGTTGTGCGTCCGACTGAAGCTTGCTCTAGAGCATCCTGAACAATCTTCTCCGATTCTACATCTAGAGCACTCGTGGCCTCGTCTAGAAGAAGTAGACGAGAATCCTTCATCATAACTCTTGTAATAGCTATATGTTTCTTTTGCCCTCCGGACATCTGGACTCCGCGCTCACCCACCTGTATTTACCCAAATGAAAGGAAATTCAAATCGACTGCACTTGCCAGAAATGGAAGATGAGAAAGAAAAGATAATTTTTACCTGTGTGTCATAACCATCTGGTAGTTGACTGATGAAATTGTCAGCATTGGAATATTTGGCAACAGTAATAACCTGATCCATGCTGGCTCCATCCTTCCTGAATAGAATGTTCTCCTTGATTGATGCAGCAAAGAGTTCAGGTTCTTGACTTACTAGTCCAATCTGGGAATGGAACCATTTCAATTGTAGCGTTTTAGTGTTCACTCCATCCAACAAAATTTCTCCAGTGAGCGGATCTCATAGAACCTCTCTATCAACGCCACAACCGTAGACTTGCCTGACCCGCTTCCTCCCACCAACGCGACGGTCTTGGTTGATGGAATAGTGAGATAGAAATTGTGAAATATCTTGGAGTACTCTGGCTGAGATGGATATGCGAACTCAACGTTTCTAAATTCAATTTCGCCGCTGACCTCCTGCAATATTTCTCCTTTTGGATTTTCCCAATCAATGACCGGTTCTCTGTCGATCATCTCAAATATGCGTTTACCAGCAGCACGTGCCTATATTTCTCCTTTTGGATTTTCCCAATCAATGACTGGTTCTCTGTCGATCATCTCAAAGATGCATTTACCAGCAGCACGTGCCTCTGAGAAGTATCTTATATTAGGAAGCGCAGTCCCGAGAGCTCTGCAAACACATCAGTGGTTCCAGAAATTGTGATTGAACTTAACAAAATGGGTTAAATTTTTCGTTCTTGTATCAATTATAGAAATAACTGAGAAGGAGAGAAATGGATAGGGAGAAAGCTTACAACCGTGACGAAAATCCTTCCAATGACAGAGGATGTAAATATGAAATTTTACTATGGTAAAAGATAGTATGGTAGTTGTTGTTTTATTTAAAAAAAACAAAACTTTGATAAACTATTTTATTGAGAAATTTAAATATTTTCTTGAAATGCTGGCAGCCTCTTAAAGGAGGATTTCAAAGAAAGTAGTCAGTTGTAATAACTGATTGAAACTACCTTCCCAAGCAGGAAAAGTCCTGGTAGTGGGAGGAAGCTCTGTGCTGTAGGGACAGACAGAGAAATCTTTTCCAAAAAGAAGGAAAGAGAAGAAAATACAAGAAAAACTGGTTAAGTCTGGTAAGGACTAGATAACCAGGCACAAGGTGCACATATCTTGTTGAGGGCTGAAGGCCTGCAAGATGGCTCGGGGGGAGAATCCAGTTTGATAGATGGATCTCATGGCTGGGTGGAAGAGCAAAATCGAAGTACAGGTGACTGGATTAAGTACCTATTCGTGACTCTGGCGAACCAGGTACGGTTTCAAACTGCAGAGTCTTTGTTGAATTAAAATGAGGAATATGCAGTGGGCTTCTAATAGTCATACTGTTAATATAGTTACACAGGTGTAGTTTTAATTAAAAGACAAGTTATTATTCGATAGACATGATACGAAGTAACCAGAGAGGCAGAGGCAGTCTCAAGTAAAGAAAAGCGGTTAACGAAAACAAGCAGTCCAGAATGCCTAGAATATAACAAACTGTTAATGTAATGTGCCAAAACAAGAACAAGATTAGAGATCTCTGAGCCTCAGTAGTGAATAACGGCTGTAGTTCGGATTCTAAACACATCGATAGGGAGGAGGTGAACCCATTTCTATTTATAGGAAACTGTTGAAATGCGAAGAACTATCATACTGTTCCAAACAAAGAAAGAAAATAAACATACTCTGTAATCGTACGAGATGGAGAGCCATACCGTATTCTGTTACAACCAATATTAACAAATAACAGTGTTCGCAATTACCGTTGAAGAGGAATCAGTTCAATATAGAATGACAAAGGAAAACGAGATATCAGATCAAGAAAACCTGTGCATGCTACCACAGAAGAATTCCATACATCTTTATATTCCGATATTTTTAGAGGAAAGAAATATGGTGTGCTGATTAAAGCAAACCGAGAACATCCATAGCAAACTAACATTGGCAAGAATCACATGGAAAATACCAAAACGATTTACCCGAAACTGTAATAAAACTTGAAGTAAATCAAGAGCCCTGCCGTCGCTGAGACGGGCAGCTTATCCATAGTTGGAGGCGGAAATCAACGGTAAACAAGGAAAAACAAACCGTGCATCATATTAATATTGCTAAGTATACAAAACATATTAATAAAATTGCTCAAAGCGCAAGCAACCCAGAGGGGGTTCAGACAGAGCAACGTTTTCATATACAAATTAAAAAAAATAATAACACCCCGATAGTGTAACCTTAGAAGGGTAACATTGTACATTTGTATAAATGAAAAAAAAAAAAAAAAAAAAGAACTTCAAAAAATATAGCCTGGTTTCGCTAACCCAAGGCTGTGCATTACGGCCAGACCCTGTGCAATGTCATAAATTAAGTACAGAGACCCAATGTCCAGATATGCCGAAAGGGCGGTTATACAATAACAAATTTAATCCACAGATAACTGAAATCGAGTACATGGGTTCGCCATGGACTATATTTCACCAGGGCTGGACATGGACTCAAGCCAGATAACAAAACACATATAAACCGTGAGGGTCCTCTTTGGGAAATACCTCAGCAATCGAAGCGAGGAAAACCAGCATTCGAACGACGGACTGCAACAAATCATAAATGCGAATATATCAAGGTCAAGGAGCTTCTGAGCTCTCACATGCAGGAGAAAAGTGCAATAAGAAGTGTAAACTTACCTGTGGCCGCCGAGAAAGCTGAGGCGTTGAGGTTTTGACACTGTCGGAGGGGTTTGAACAGACCCATCTGCACGCCTTGCCAGCAAAGAGAACAAATTAGGATGAACCGATAGTGACTAACAGCTTAACTCTGAATGCAAACCTTAAATTAAGAACAGATGATCATTACCTGTGCAGGCTTAACGCTGAGCACTCCACGGCCTCCTGAGGGATGGCAGGGTGTGAAGACGACGCTGGAGGTTTCGAACCGGTGTCTGAGCACCAAAGTGGAACCGGAAAGACTTGTGAACAAATGAGTTCTGGGCTTGCTCCGGTGGGGTTTTGAATAGCCCTAAAACCCTCGGGCTCTTTCCAGCCCTTCGATCTAAGGATTAGATCCTGATCGTTGAAGTAGAGTGGGAAACTGGAGCGAAGAAGCCGAGAAACCCGAACCCGAGGTGTCACATGGCCGGGTGGGCAAGCCATGCCACCTGCCATGGTGTGGACTGAAATCATAAAGGCAGCGGATGACTTGGCGCCTGCAACGGCTGCGGCCGGACCACCAAACCCCGCGCCAAATTAATACACCGCGTACTGAGGTGGGTTGATGAGTTAGGATTAAATGTGAAATCAAATAAACCACCATAAACCAAATCACCGTGTAATATATAATATCATGGCAGCATATAATCCGACATGTGGTAAGGTGTTGGGGCCATGCGGCATATGTTTTACAATGTTATATAGTATAATGTGTTGGGTGATGTATCATTGAGTTTAATATGCGACAATACATAAAAGTATAAGTATATAGTGTAGTAAAAGTAACTTGTATGGTGCTCATTAATTTTTTTTTTTTTGTATATGTAATAGAGGGTGTGACAGCTACCCCCATGATACATAACCAATGTGCTACCATACCAAGCATTGAAGGCCCATATACCGAAGGTCACTGCTACGCTACCTACTCCCAAGCCTTTGAGGAGACCCTGTTTAAGGCCAAGCTTTACAGTTAAATTAAGCGCCTTGGAGAACTTGGCCATTGTCCTGTCCTCTCCAATGAAAACAAAGACTGTCCTAATGGATGAAAGAGCTTGCTTGCAATATTTCCGGTTATATTACAGGCTTCATTCAACTTACGAGAAGTCTCCAGCAGAATCCGTCCATACATTATCCCAGGAACTATGAGAAAGATTACGAATGGAAATGACACTATTGCGAGTCTCCATGTCAAGTAGAATGCCACAAAATAATTGCTGACGAACAAATACATATTCATGATGAAGTTGGGTATCTGACAATGGACAATATTAGCATCTGAGAGGATAAAGTAATCAAGATCATACCTTTTCAGCGAAAACATCCTGTATAACGAAAGTATCATTAATAACGCTTGTAATCACTTCCGATGTGGTGGTGCCTTGGGTGTCGAAGAATCCCTGGTCCTGCCTTAGTATGGCTTTCAAATATTTCAAGCGCATCCGAGATGCCTGTCTTTCGCCTGTCCTCACCCAACAGAACACTTCTGATGAGAGAAACAGAAAGATCAAAGGTAAGATCATAAAAAAACCCCTTCTCATAAACATTGCAACGTGTGAAAGGAAAAGGAAAAGGAAGATATGATACCAACCTAAAAATGCAGAAAAAAACACATGGATCGATTAATATTATAAATCTTGTGAATAATTCTATACCTTAGTAATATGAATCTTTAAATTAATAAACATAAGGGATTGATATCATAAATGCAATGGACTAAGAAACCCAAGGAATTATAACCCCATAAGATTAATATTAAACACAAGGAATTAATATTATAAACCAAAGTCATATAAACCCTAAAATAAACATTAAACCTTACAATTAATATTACAAACCTTAACATTAACATTATAAACTTATGTGAATAAAAACCCAAGCCACAATATTAAAAACCCAAGGGAATAACATTAAACCTTGGGATTAATATTAAATCATAGGAACATAAACCCTAAGATTAAAAAACCCAAAGTATTAATACTATAAACCCAAGGAATTATAAACTTAAGGGATTAACATTAAACACTAAGATTAATATTATAAACCATAGAATTAATATTAAACCCTAGGAATATCAATCCTATGATTAATATTAGAATCCCTATGATCAATATTATAAAACAAAGGGATTAATAAACTTATGGGAATAACATTAGATCCTAGGATTAATACTAAACCATAGGAATATAAACCCTAAGATTCATATTATAAACCTTATGATTAATATTATAAGCCCAAGAGATTAATACTACAAATCCAAGGAATTAATAAACCTAATGAATTAATATGATAAACTCAATGTATTATAAATCGAGGGGGATAATTACAAACCCAAGGGATTAATAGTAAACCCTAAGATTAATATTATAAACCCTAATACTACAAATAATAAAGCCAATATTAAACTTTAATACTAGAAAGCAAATATTAAAAGGCCCCAAAATTATAAACCTTGTATTAAATCCAAGTTTTGTAATGCAACAATGCGACACTGAATAAGTTACAATGTAATGTAACATTGCGACAATGATTATTAGACTTATTTTCATATTGAGACAACGTTTGTCACAATGTGACGCTGGATATTTTTTGTATTATTCAAATGTAACAATATTAAACCCTTGATATTATAAGCCCAAGGGACTAATAAACCCAATGTATTGATACTAAAAACCTAAAGGATTATAAACCCAAGCGAATAATTGTAAACCCAAGGGATTAACACTATAAACCAAAGGGATATAAACACGTTGATAAATATAATAAACCCTAAAATAAACATTAAACCTGGAGATTCATGTCATGAACCTTATTATTAATATTATAAACCGAATGGATTAATAAGTGATCAGGTGCTCATGTCCTAAGTGTTGTAAAATGCTCAAAATTTAAAATGCTCAGAACTGGTTCAAAGTTGAACGAATGGAAAGTTCTCGTCCTCCTGATTTTGGCACCATGAACAGTTCGAAAAACGGTCGCCGTATGAGAAAGTTATGGCAAAAAGAAGAATTTCTCAGTAACATTGGAAATTTGAATTTTTCGAAAAAAAAATTAAAAAAAAATATTCGACAGAATATTCCTTGGAATATTCATTTTCGGCAACCAATCACAGGCTGCCACGTGGCAGGCCCGGAGGCCACCACGTGGCCCTGGGTGATGTCAGCGAATCTCTGTGGAGCGCATGTTAAAATTTTGGGAGTGCAAAGTTTTGAACTCGCGACCTATACTCTGCAACAAACACGCCTTATCAATGCGCCACCGAGGTTTCATTTGTTGTATGGGCGGAGAAAATTGTTAATAAAGTTTGACTTTGAGTTGGGCGGGGCCCAAAGGGGGCCACCCCCAATACCATATGACCATGTGCAGAGAACCGTGGGCTTATAACCTAACCGCCCAGCGCGAAATCCAATGTTAACCGCCAACCGAAATTTTTGGTCACATGCGCATTTATTGTAACTGCAGTCAAGTTGGCGGGAATAATGGCGGAGCGCCAAATTTGGCGGCCGCTCCAAAATTGGCAGGCTTATCTGGCCTCCAACTACAGTTAGTTGGAGTTTTTCTAGGGGCATACTGGAGAAACTTTAATTGGCCATAACTTTGGCTAGGAAAGGCGGTTTTGGACAATTTATTTTTGATTTTGGGTATTTTCAACCTTCTGAAGCCATTGGTGCAAGTCTTACAGCCATCTAAGGTCATTTGCAGAGTTTTTGGAGCCGTGAAAGTTCTAGGAGCCACCAGGGCCCAGTATTGTGAAGACTGTATAGCGTTGCAGGTATCCATTGGAGGTGAACCAATAGTCAATCCTGAAGGATTCAAGTGTTCTGAATCCATTTTTACCATCTATTCCACCTGTATATGCTTCTATTCAGCTGTATATTCAATTTGAGCATTTAATTAAAACAAGGACAAGCCCATTTGGGAGCTTTGGACCCAGCAGACGTAGCCCAGGAGGGGTGAACTACTTTATCAACTTCTTTTGCATTTGTGGTTGACTTATTTTGCAGAACAAATTCATTTTAGTGTGTGAAACAGTAAACGAAATAAATCTGCTATGCTTAAATGGGTCATGAACAGCTGAAAATTTCATTTGTTTTCTTTCTGCAAGACATGGACATCTTTTAAACATGTATATTTCTGAATTGAATACATTGCAAACAATTTACAAGTAGTTTCAAATTCAGATCAAGTTGGTATCAAAGCCATGTTGTTGTTTCCTTGTATCAAAAGCAGTCAAATAAACTATAGACAGAGCCTGAAACGAGCTAGGAAGCCTTCGAAATGCTCTTGTTATACAATTGCAAAGTAGATAAATGCTCTTTCAGTCAATCTCTGGTGTAGTTGTCTTTTTATTGTTTTTGTGCAAAGATCTTCTAACTGTCTTACAAGTATTGATGCTTACCAGGTTGAAACTTAAAAGAGGGGAAGGACAGTTGACTAGAGAACGAGAGAATCCTTAGTCAAAGAAGGCTAGAGAGCCATCACCTCCACCTTCAATTTCACCCTCAAGAGTCTCAGCAGAAGCTTCAAGAATGTCTGCACATGAAGGAGAAATTCCTGCAGATATGGATCCAAAAGAAGAAGAAAGAGTCTTCAGAAAGGCTTTCTTGGACCTCATTGAAATGGTGAGGATATTGTATCAAGAAAGAAATGAGAAATTGGCTAGAGAAGGGTCCAAACATCCTCATGAAGGAGAGGGCTCTTCAGGAGGTAAGAAGGATGATGATCATTCCAAGAAAGGACATGGAGGTAATGGTGATCCACCACCCCCATCGTCACCTTCTTCCTCTTCATCCTCGTCTTCTTCTTCTGTGCATAAGCATAGATCCTCTGGAAAAAGTCCTTTTTTGAAGCTTGATGTAAAATTCGAATTACCTATGTTTAATGGTGAAGTTAATGCAGAAAAGCTTGACAACTAGATTAGGCAGTTGGAAGTTTACTTGAGGATCCAGAATATGCATGTGATGCCACAAAGATTCAGTTGGCTTCTTTGAGAATGGATGGAGCAGAATTGGTCTGGTGGGAGGCCAAGACTAAAGAGGAGATCAAGAAATTTGGTAAGGTTACCTTAACATGGCCTGAATTTCTGTTAGCCATTAAAAAACAGTTTTATCCTCTTGCTCACATGCAGAAAGCCATTATGAATCGGCAAAATTTCAGACAACTTAAGGGTCAAAGTGTCCAAGACTACACCTATGAATTTAGGAGAAGAGCTCTCTTGTTAGGGGTAGATTTACAGACCCAAGAAACCTTGCTGAAATACATTGGTGGCTTGCATACCTACCTTAGACACACCATCTTGATGTTTAACCCTACTAGCCTGGACGAGGTTTGTGTCCAAGCTACCCATTTAGAGGCAAGGGGAAAAAACACATTTGAAGAAGGTAGAAACAAGCCCCCAAGGGGAAAGGCAAAGAGAAAACCTCCAAGGGAAAGGGCAAAAAGAATGCATCTGTCAAATAGGAGAGTGAGAAAGTGATCTGTAAACACTGTTCTAAACCAGGCCATGAGGACAAAAACTGTTGGAAATTACATCGTGAAAAAAGACCTCAATCTAACAAATCCAAAGGGAAACAGAAAACTGCTGCCACTACATCTACACCACAGGATTTAGGGGATGATTCAGGTGATGAAACCAAAATTGCAGCCATGGGTTTGAAAAACTTGAAGGGAAAAGAAATTGAAACTCAAGCCAGCACTAATACCTCAAACTGCCATGTACAAGCTCCTAATGAGGAAGAAAGAATTGAACTGTTTCATGTGAGAGTGATTTCAAAACATACTAAATTTGACACACTTTTTGATAGTGGGTCACAAGAAAACCTTATATCAGAGGACTTGGTCAAGCAGCTTAAACTTGAGACTGTTCCACATCCGAAGCCATATCCACTTGGATGGATTTGCAAGGATGCAAATTTGCAAGTTTCAAGAAAGTGCACATTGTGCTTTGCAATAACTGCACATTTTATTGACACAGTTGAACTTGATGTGGTACCTTTTGATATAGCAGGAATTGTTTTGGGAAGTCCTTACTTGTTTGACAGGAAAGCTATCTTTCATCGCCATGAAAACAAATATCATCTTTTCAAAGATGGCAAGGAGTTCATTGTTAGAGCTCATCGCAAGAAGACAAATATAGCGGTGGTGAATGCAGGACAGGTAAAAAGGCTGGTCAATTCAAGTAAGAAGTTTGTTCTTCTTATGATTAAGCCCAAGGTTGATGTGAATCATGAGTCATTTGACAATTGTGATCCAAAACTTAAGTCAGAACTGTATGATGTAGTTGATGCATATCATGAGATGTTTCAGGAGCCAACATGTTTGCCTCCTAAGAGGGAGATTTAGCATGAAATCCATTTGCATCCAGATTGTCCTCTTCCAAACATAGGCATGTACCGCATGTCTATTGTGGAGAATGCTGAAATAAAGAAGCAAATCAAGGACTTGTTGGACAAGGGTTTCATAAGCCCAAGTACTTTGCCATGTGCATCACCGATTGTATTGATTCCAAAGAAAGATGGCACTTGGCGTATGTGTGTTGATTTCAGGGCCTTGAACAAGATAACGGTAAAGAATCATTACCCACTCCCAAGGATAGATGATTTGCTAGACCAGCTGAAAGATGCTCGATATTTCACTAAGCTAGACTTGCGCAGTGGATATCATCAAGTAAGAATTGAAGAAAGTGACGTTGGAAGAGAGCCTTTAAAATCAAACAAGGACTCTTTGAGTGGCTTGTGATGCCGTTTGGTTTGTGCAATGCACCTGCAACTTTCATGCGGGTAATGGATGATGTCTTGCGTCCTTTTCTTGATGATTTCGTTTTGTCTACTTAGATGACATCTTAATTTTCAGCAAGTCTAGAGAAGATCATGTCATGCATGTTAGGAAAGTACTTGATGTTTTGAAGAAGAATCAGTTATTTCTTAAAATGTCAAAGTGTGAATTTGGAAAGACTTCTTTGGTTTATTTGGGACACATAGTAGGAGGAGGTGCTTTGAGAATAGATCCTGCTAAAATAGAGGCTATTGTGAATTGGCCTACTCCCAAATCCATAACAGAGGTAAGAATTTTTTTGGTGCAGCTCAATATTGGAGGAAGTTTATCTCTAACTTCTCTTCTATAGCAGCTCCTATGCATGCAGTGACAAGTGTGAAGCATGCTTTCCAATGGGGAGGGCAAGAAGCAAAAAGATTTCGAATCTTTGAAAGAGAAGATTAGTTCAGCTCCGGTCCTTGCGTTACCGGATTTGAGACAGCCATTTGAGATACAAACCTATGCTAGTGATTATGCCATGGGTGCAGTTCTTCTACAGCATGGTAAGCCTATTGCTTTTCATTCTGAAACTTTTAATGGTGCTGTTGTAAATTATCCTACATATGATAAGGAGTTGTATGCGTTGGTACAAAGCGTCAAAAATTGGAAACATTATTTGATGGGCAAAGAAACTGTTATACATACCGACCAACAGCCCTTACAGTACTTGCAATCACAAAGCAAGTTACAACAGTCACGACACTTCAGATGGATGGGCTTCTTGCAACAGTTCCATTTGGTAATAAGGTACAAGAAAGGTACTTTGAATAAGGTTGCTGATATGCTTTCAAGGCATATTATTCGTGTTGTTACTTTACTTGAGAATGATTCCATGGTACATGATAGTTACATAGAACAATATGCATCTGATGATGACTTTAAAGATGTGTATGCTAACTTGAGTAAAGGGAATCATGTAGAGGAAAATGACTATCACATGCATAACAATTTGCTGTTTCATTTGGGAAAGTTGTGTATACCACAGGGGGAGAGAATAAATGTCATAAGAGAAGCTCATTCTTCTCTTATTGCTAACCATTTTGGGGTAAGCAAAACAGTTGCACATCTACAGAGGTATTGCTATTGGCCTCGCATGGTAGATTCTGTTTCAAGGTTCATAAGAGGATGTTCATTATGTGCTACAAGCAAGCCTAACAATAGGAAGCTTGGTTTGTATACTCCTTTGCCGGTACCCTCTAGACCATGGGAAAGCATCTCTATGGATTTTGTAGAAGGTTTGCCAAAATCTAGAAAGCAACATGATTATTTATATGCAGTAGTTGATCGTTTCAGCAAAATGTGTATACTTATGCCTTGTAAGAAAACTATAACTGCTAAACAAACTGCTGAATTATTTTTTCATCATGTATGGATTCACTTTGGTTTGCCTACTTCCATTATTAGTGACAGGGATTCCAGATTTGTGGGGAATTTTTGGTCCAACCTATGGGAGATGATAGACACAAAGTTGAAGAAAAGTACTGCTTTCCATCCGCAAACAGATGGACAAACCGAAGTTGTGAACAGAACCATTGTGCACCTCTTGAGAGGTTATTGCAGCAAGCATCCCAAGCTTTGGGATGAACATTTGCACTACATACAACATGATTACAATCGTGCCAAGCACTCTTCCACAAACACCTCACCGTTTGAAGCTTGTTTTGGTTACCTGCCAAAATCACCTCTTGATTTCATTCTTGAGAAAGATGTTGCCATTGAGGGACATAGTGATATTGACAAAGCTCGTTCATTCATTGAAAGAATTCAGCAAATACATCAGCAAATTCAAGAACAGCTTGAGAAGAGTCATGGCAAGTACAAGGAAAGACACGAGAAGCGTAGAGTCGATAACAAGTTTCAAGAAGGGGATGAGGTATGGCTATACATTAGTAACGAAAGGATGCAAGGAGAAGGTAAAAAGCTGAAGCCTATTCGTTATGGTCCATTGAAAATCCTCAAGAAGGTTGGAAATAATGCTTTTCAATTAGATTTGCCTTCCTACATGGAAATGCATTCTGTTGTCAATGTGGAGAACTTACGTTTGTATGAACCTCCTTTGATTGCTGATCATGAAAGTGTTGTTCAGCTGCCATCTATAGAAGATTTCTCGCCAGAATTCTTAGATGATCTGAAAGAAGATACAATCCTTGACAGAAGGACACACACTTTAAGGAGGGGAAGTGTAGATTGTGTTCGGGTTGGTTTCAAAGGCAGCAAACCGAACAAGGCAAATTGGATGGAGGTGGACAGAGTGAGGGAGCTGTACCCTCACCTCTTTAACAGGTAGTTGAAGGCTTTTGGGGTCCAAAAGCTTCCCAATGGGGAGGTGTGATCAGGTGCTCATGTCCTAAGTGTCGTAAAATACTCAAAACTAGTTCAAAGTGGAACAACTAGAAAGTGCTCATCCTCCTGATTCTGGCACCGTGAACGGTTCGAAAAACGGTCGCCGTATGAGAAAGTTATGGCAAAAAGAAGAATTTCTCAATAACATTAGAAATTTGAATTTTTCAAAAAAAAATTTAAAAAAGAATATTCCATAGAATATTCCTTGAAATATTCGAAGGAAGATTCATTTTCGGCAACCAATCACAGGCTACCACGTGGCAGGCTCGGAGGCCGCCATGTAACCCTGGGTGAAGTCAGCAAATCTCTGTGGAGCACATGTTAAAATTTTGGGAGTGCGAAGTTTTGAACCCGCGACCTATACTCTGCAACAAACACGCCTTACCAACGTGCCACCGGGGTTTCATTTGTTGTATGGGCGGAGAAAATTGTTAATAAAGTTTGACTTTCAGTTGGGCGAGGCCCGAAGGGGGCCATCCCTAAGGGCCAGCCCCATACCATATGACCATGTGCAGAGAACCGTGGGCTTAGAAGCTAACCGCCCCACACGAAATCCAATGTTAACCGCCAACCGAAATTTTTGGTCACATGTGCATTTATTGTAACTGCAGTTAAGTTGGAGGGAATAATGGCAGAGTGCCAAATTTGGTGGCCGCTCCAAAATTGGCGGGCTTATCTGGCCTCCAACTACAGTTAGCTGGAGTTTTTCTAGGGGTAGACTGGAGAAACTTTAGTTGGCCATAACTTTGGCTAGGAAAGGCGGTTTTGTACGATTTTTTTTTTTTTTTTGGGTATTTTCAACCTTCTGAAGCCATTGGTGTAGGTCTTACAGCCATCTGAGGTCATTTGCAGAGTTTTTGGAGCCGTGAAAGTTCTAGAAGCCACTAGGGCCCAGTATTGTGAAGACTATATAGGGTTGCAGGTATCCATTGGAGGTGAACCAGTAGTCAATCCTGAACGATTAAAGTGTTCTGAATCCATTTTTACCATCTATTCCACTTGTAGATGAATCTATTCAGCTGTATATTCAATTTGAGCATTTAATTAAAACAAGGACAAGCCCATTTGGGAGCTTTGGACCCAGCAGACGTAGCCCAGGAGGGGTGAACTGCTTTATCAACTTCTTTTGCACCTGTGGTTGATTTATTTTGCAGAAAAAATTCGTTTTAGTGTGTTAAACAGTAAAAGGAAATAAATCTGCTATGCTTAAATGGGTCATGAACAGCTGAAAATTTCATTTGTTTTCTTTCTGCAAGACATGGACATCTTTTAAACATGTATATTTCTGAATTGAATACCTTGCAAACAATTTACAAGTAGTTTCAAATTCAGATCAATAAGCCCAAGGGCTTAATATTAAAAACCCAAGGGAATAAAATTTAACCCTAGGATGAATATTAAACCCTAGGAATATAAACCCCATAATTAATATTATGAACCCAAGGAATTTATATTACAAACCTAATAGATTGTAAACCCAAGGGATTTATATTAAACGTTAGGATTGATATTATAAACATTATCAATAATATTCTTCCCTAAGAATATCAACCCTTACATTAATAAACCCAAGGGATTGATATTATAAACCAAAGGCACTAATAAAATCAAGGGATTAATTATGAAAACCCAAAGAATTAATATTATAAACCCAAGGTATATAAACGCTAAGATAAATATTATAAATCATAAAACAAACATTGTTGACCATGGTTAACCATGGTTGATTTTCATATTGAGACAATATTTGTCAGAATGTGACATTGGACCATGGTTGATAAACGCAAGCGATTTATATTAAACGTTAGGATTGATATTATAAACCCTATCAATAATATTACGCTGTAAGAATATGGACCCTCACATTTTTTTTTTCTCGTTAAAACTATTCTATTATATACATAAATAGAGAACAATTACATCATTACATAACAAAGAGAACCAGCTTCTTGGAAGTAATGGCAGCCTGGAACAGCAGAGATCGCAGTCTCCGAGGACTAACCAGACCAAAAAACCAACCCACGCAAGGGCGCCAGTGGAACAACAAACTAATCCCGCGCAGGGGAGCCAAACACTTTCTCAGCCATAGAGAAAAAATTCCAGAACCCAAACATAGACAATTTGCCATAAGCATTGACATAGAGACTGTAACACCACAACTTTGATACAAAAACATGTCCAAAAACAACAAGAGTGGCCGAATGCCCTCACTAATGGGCCGCAGAGACCTGGTAAGAAGACGCTTCTAGTCTTCAAGATCCTCCTCCGCTACCCTGCACCACCTGAATTCCGCCACCTCTGTTGCTATTGGAACGGTCTCCATCTTGACATCATCATTCTGGCTGATCATCGCCTCCTGAGCTCCCGAGGGACCAGCAAGAGGGATTTCTGAAACATTCACAGGATCTGGAGAGGGAGTCTCCATGGCTCTCGCGGAGCCATCAGCTGGCATCATCCCCCGATTGTCTCTAGAATCACTTTCATCAGGGGTCTCCTCAATGAAGAGCACCGAAACATGGGCGTTGATCCGGGGACGGTTCAAAGAATTGTTGAAGTTGAAAATGGCAGAGCCAAAGGCGAGTGAGGAAGAGGAATCAGGAGCATTGGTATCTAGGAATTGACTGGACCAAAGGGGGTTTGCGCCTTGAGTGCAATGGCAATGGCAATGGCAGCAATGGGGAGCGTCTTCGTCGACAGGGAGGCGTGAAGATCCTCCATGGGAGGTGCCTCGACGGCTGAGCATTCGCTGTCGAGGCCGAACCATGATTGCAGGGCCAAATTGAATAGAGATCAATGCTAAATTGAGTTCCAAAATAGTCACGGGGAGACAACAAGCAGATGGGGGATTAGCCCAAACAGAAAGGCAAACACTTGGAGCGGCCCGTAGCTCCAGAGGCTGCATGAACAAACCATGAATTTGCACGGTGATCAGACCATGAATATGCATAGTGAAGCCCAACCCACAACCATATATATCGCACCTTCCTGCGCCTCAAGGCCCTCCCGCCATTACTGCGGCCTTCATGGGAGCCGAGCAGCCGGACCCTGGCTTGCGTGCTAAGGTGAACGGAGCATTTATGCTCCCCTGCTGAGTGCCATTAATCCCTCTCCCGTGCAGCTGATAGTGTCCCTGTCCCCATGTGTGAACTGCTCCTACGCGCATGGCTGGCAGGTAGCCGCGGTTGATCGCCTGTCCCGTCCCTTCAATCACCCGCATCCGAGGATATGAACCCTCACATTAATAAACCCAAGGGATTGATATTATAAACTCAAGGCACTAATAAAATGAAGGGATCAATTCTAAAAACCAAAAACCCAAAGGAGTAATATTATAAACCCTAAGATAAATGTTATCAATCGTAAAACAAATATTGTTGACCATGGTTGATTTTCATATTGAAACAATATTTGTCACAATGTGACATTGGACCATGGTTGATAAACCCAAGGGATTTATATTAAACCCTAGGATTGATTGTATGAACCTTATCAATAATACTATGCCCTAGGAATATGAACCCTTACATTATTAAACCCAAGGGATTGATATTATAAACCCAAGGCACTAATAAAATCAAGGGATTAATTCTAAAAACCCAAAAACCCAAATGATTAATATTATAAACCCAAGGTATATAAACACTTAGATAAATATTATAAATCGTAAAACAAACATTGTTGACCATGGTTGACCATGGTTGATTTTCATATTGAGACAATATTTGTCACAATGTGATGTTGGGCCATGGTTGATAAACCAAAGGGATTTATATTAAACTCCAGGATTGATATTATGAACCTTATCAATAATATTATTCCCTAAGAATATGAACCACTACATTATTAAACCTAAGGGATTGATATTATAAACCCAAGGCACTAATAAAATCAAGGGATTAATTCGGAAAACCCAAAAAACCAAAGGATTAATGTTATAAACCCAAGGTGTATAAACCATAAGATAAATATTATAAATCATGAAACAAACATTGTTGACCATGGTTGACCATGGTGGATTTCATATTGAGACAATACTTGTCACAATGTGACATTGGCCCATGGTTGACCATGATTGATTTCCATATTGAGAGAATATTTGTCATAATGCACTACTACATAAAGGGGGGTTTTAAGACAATATTTGAGACATTTTTTTGGTAAATGGTCTTAACTTGAGACCAAAAAAAATTTGTATTGTCTTAAATATTGTCTTTAAGCGAGTGTCTAAAAAAATATTGTCTTAAAGATTATTGTCCTAAAAAATATTGTCTTAAATATTATCGTCTTAAAAAATTGTCTCTATAAAGACAATATATAACACAAGCATTATTGTCTCTTAGGAGACAATTTCATTTTTGTTTGTCTTGAGAGAATTTCATTTTTGTCTCTGTAGAGACAACACTCGGATTAGAGACAATATGTCTTTAATACTAGCTATTGGCTCTCTACGAGACAATTTCATTTTTGTCTCTCTTGAAACAATTTCACAATATTTCTTTAATACTAGAGACAATATGTCTTTAATATTAGCTATTGTCTCTCTAGAGACAATAAATTTCTTATTTAAAGATCACTTTTGTCTCTGTAGAGAGACTATAAAACAATGAATCTAGAAATATCCCACCATTGAAATAAATCGATATAAAAAACATTTAATAAAAAATAAACTACAAAATCATTGATTAATTCATGTTAGTGCACAGTGGAATCAAACCACCAACCTCATGCTTGTAAGGCGGGCACTCTTCCATTGAGCTAGCACACTTTAAAGAATTATGTGAAGAGTTACGACAATCCTAAAAAATACATTTATAGCCACTGATTAAAAAAAAAAAAAAACTGACACATGATCTATTATATTTATAAAAACTATAATCATGCAGACCATATTTTTAACTTACTAAAACTAGCAATTGCCCCAAAAGGTGTAAAGAGAGTAGATTATATCTCTAGCAAAAAAATTCAAAATCTTGTATTAGTATATAGTTAAATGTTCATATATACATGCATCGATAAAGATAGACTCTATAAAGATCACATTGTTAAATATTTAGGCCACACCAAGAGAGAAGTTGCTAGTGGCAAAAGAGGGGAGGATCTACATTAGAGATAATTAAAAACTCTATCCCAAGAAAAGAAACTCTAATGTAGACCCCATTTATATTATTTTGATTTATCCCATTGGATTATGAAGGATTTATAAAGTGCTTTGAATTTTTGTTGATAAGTGATATCAATTGAGAATTTGCTTCACACCAAAGGAATTTTATGAAAACTTAAGTGGAAAGATGTACTTCTCATATGCAATTTTGCCAAAGTTATCATGCATTAAGCATTGGAGAAGTAAGAAATCTAGAGAGAGACTGATTGTAAAGGGGTTTCACTAGTAGAGAGATATTGGAATTGATAATGCAATAGGAAAAGAAACCAAAACACACTAGAGAGATATTGGACTTGATATTGCAAGAGGAAAAGGACCCAAAACACACTACAAAAAGAAACAAATAACATAGATAAAAATGTAAAGCTTACATCTTTTGGAAAGTGCAAGAGAGACATTAGATTTGATAATGGAATAAGAAAAAGAACCAAAACACACTACAAGAATAAACAAAAATCATAGATAAAAAAATAACGCTTACATTTTTTCTAAAGTGAAATTTGCATAATAAATTTCTAACTGTTATTTTAAAGTGGCAAGCTTGATTGAAGAAAGTGTGACTTTCAAATTTATCAATAGTGTGATGCAACATTAATTAAAAATATATATTCAAATGTACTTTAAAAAAAACATCTTAAAAAAAACTATTTCAAAACTTCCACTATAAAAATTTGCATTTCTATTTCTTACAAAATCACGCAATGCATCCCCACAATTGAATTGGCCCATAAAAAGGCACACCATAAGCGAAAATAGAAGGCTAAATTCAATGAAAAAAGTCTCAACTCATGCGCTGAACTAAAGGATGAATGACGTATCTAAATCAGATTGAGTTTGGATGAAGGATAAATGAGCTTGCATGGATAGGAGTTGAATATCATCACCCAACAAGCACACACTTCATTCTAATTCAGGTTTTATTCATTTTTTATTTCGTGGAGTTCGGTGTTGCTGTTTGAAGTGATAGTTTGTATGGTTATACTTTAGAAGGGTGCATGGGAAAGAATAAGCATCTTAGCTGTGGTGCGTGTTTTCCCTACAAAAAGATCTTTGTGCTAATGCCATTGCCAAAATATTTCATAGTTGAATTCTTCAGTAAAAGACAATAAATGTCAAGACAACAAACCTATCAATTTTCTACAATGTAAAACCAATAGTGAAGACTATATATCAATCCAATTTACTATCAATAGTGTATGTGATGTATATGCAAACATAAATCAGAGGGATGTTCCAATTGGAAAAAATAAATGCTATGCTCGCACTGTCAACCGATTTGGCAGATAAAGTTTCAAAATTATAATGTCTACTCCTTGAAAAGAAGAATATTGGTGGTTAGATTCCAAGACATTCATCGCTCAACCATTGATGAATACAGGATGTCAATTCCCAATGTTTCATGGGGCGGTAAAAGGTAAGTTGAGACAAGTCAACAAGGGATGGATAATGTAACTTTATATTTAGACCCACATGCACTCAACAATAGACATCCATAGAAAAGGAGAGGGGAATAAGACTAGTTTTGGAATAATAAAGAGGAAAATAAAACTCACACTACATGTAGCTAATGGAAATGTACTCAAAATATTATATAGTCTAGTGACACAGTCACTGTTCTCCTACAACACTCTAGAATGTAGAAGAGCTTTGGCCTTCGCTAGCATTGTTGTTGTGAGTTGTACTTGCATCACCCAACAAAAATGTGAAATCTGATTGTGGTTTTGGAATGCCACCAATGCTTTGAAAAGTGTCTCTAATGGATTGGAGTGTGCCCACAATGTCCATCATAGTAGGTCATCCTTCAAGAGTATCTCTTGTGTAAAGCAAACCCATGCTTAAGGATTGATTGAGGCAGCTAAGATCTTTACCGGTTTGAGTGCTCGTACTAGCCCCTATCAATAAAGGTCCCTAGCAATAATTTGTCTAACTAGCTCATACTTAATATAATGTATAAAAAACAAATGACCAATAGAAAGCACCAAATGCCATCAAGGTATGGTAGGATAAATACTCTGTGATATGATCACATGTACTTTAGAAATGAACCTTCCAAATAAAATGCAAACAAAGGGAATGCTATCTTGCTATGTTCATGAAATGTTGCTACTCCAAATTAATTGCCCACATTTATCACATCATTATAAGTTGTATGCATTATACCATTGTATGCGGTGGAAAATCAATATTAACTTTACATGTTATGCTTCATTGCTGACTGAAAAGATCCTTACCTCAGAAATCGAGGTCAAGACAACATATATTTTGTCGTATGTAGGATAGCAAGATTTGAGGGAAACAACATTTGATAATATGGACAAAACCCACTCGGGATCATGAATTGGGGCAAACCATATGGGCCGAACCATATTAAATTTCTTGCCACAATCACTGCATTGTTGAGGAACAACTGGGCCACAAATAGGTGCATATTGTACACTATTATTCTTGAGAATACCAAGGCCATGGGTTGCAAGTATTAGTTAAATTTGAAGAAAGAGTAAATTTTCATATATTTTACAACACAGTATTTTAAAAAATGATTTCATTACTTTGGTGTACATTACTAAAACAGGTTTCTAAAAACATTTGAAGATCTCAATATTCTGTGCAGTTTATTTTGTGCCTAAAAAAATTCAAGAGTTATCAACATCCTTTTAAAATGGCAAGTTAAGCATACCTTGTTGATAGTTCATGGTAGAGGCTGCAAATGGAATGAATCACATCGAACACATTAGTACACATAATAAAATTTTAGAGGTGTGTTTTTCATTGCATTTGTAGACCTACAAGCACATAGAGAAGGTTACATCTTTATGGCTATCAAAGGAAAACCCAATTAAATTGTAAGTCCAATAAATTGTAACTCTAATACACAAAACCTCTTTCTGTAATACATAGAATTTGTGTGAGGAAGAATTTTTGATTTGAGAATTGGAATTAATGGAAGAAGGAGAAAGTATCAGTGCATCTTGATCATCAGTGCAGAGCTCCGTGTTCTTAACATACACAACTAACTGCACAATTTTATTTGTGACCCCGCTCTTTGACTGCCCTAGTCCTATCCTGCAGCTGCTTCACATACTTGATGATATAGAATCAAGTATAGACCAATAAAGAAGAATCCAATATTACTATATACTACTATATTACTATGACAACTTGGGTAGAAGAATCATGTTTTTTAGTGTACTTTTACAAATTTTGTTCCTATATATGGGACTATTAGACCTTATTCTGAGTGGAATAATTACATTTCATAATTTCCGTAATGAAAACTTGTAATTTCAAAAACCCATCGAAAATCGATCTAATTTGTAAATAAATAAAAATGAAAAGTACACGAATAATCTATTCGAGTTATTTTAAGAATTCTCTAAACTATGGAAGAGTACTTACATTAACTCCAGAAATAGTTGGTGGTACTTTCTGGGAGAGAACCAAGTTAGAGTGAAGAAATAAATTGTATCTAGATATGGTGGATGATAGGATCAGTTACATTTTATGAAGGTAATAAATAAACACTCAATACCATATTAATAAATTTTGTACATGATAAGATACACATCATTTGAGGGATTTATGACCTAGTAGTTTTCTAGTGCAATTTTTTGGAAAGTTTTCTAGTTTATTTTTCTATCTAGTTTGTTCTAGCCAACATTCATTGAAATCACAAGTTTGATAGGTGAACTCTTCACAATCGAAGTGATTCAGAGGTTTTTGAGGGTGTTGAATCCATATATGTAGTAAAAAAAACAGTTTAAACAACATAAATCAAATTTGGCCCCAAATGTTTTTACAAAATTTTGACCAGAAAACTGCTAGAAACTCCAAAAAGATCGCACTTAAAACTACTCCATTTATTACTGTGCAACTAAATTCCCAACGCTTCATCTGCATCATAGGGGAAAATTTTTAGCAAGATTTTCTAATCATTACTACTTTGCACTGACGAAACATATTCACTGAATTGAATTAACGAAATGGACAAGTGATAAGGGCTTACGGTGTAATAAAATCTCGAATAAGAGAAATGGAAATACCAATTGCTCGACTTCCTCTTAAATTAGGAATAGACCTTCCTTTTAACACCTCATTGGATTTAGGCTTTGCATATGTCAGCTCTCCAATGAAACAACCAAACATTGTAAGTACAAGAAAAGCAATGATCGCCTCCAAATTTCTCATCTGCAATGTCCCAAGTTATAACACAGGATAAAAGGCTTTGAACTTTACATACTAACACTTTTAACACTACTGTATTTATTGTGCTATGCTTAAAAACGAAGGTAGAAATCCACATGGACAATTTCAAAAAATCATTGGACAAACATATAACAATAATAACAATACCATACTTCTTTAGATTATAGTGAATGTCAAGGCACAACGCATTCAATATCCTAAATACAATTTAAGTTTCAGTCATTACCCAAATTAATCCCACTATTGAATATTCCAGTGTTACATGGGGATGCATCCCCCATATTAGAGAGCACACCCCCAACATTTACCACACACTCTAGAGATGTGGGTTCCTGGAAAAACATTTGACCACATCCCCCTTTTGGGGAAACACAGGGCAACATTTCCCTAGTGTTAGAGAAGCATTTTTCCAAAAAGGGGATGTTTGGTGGCCCCTCCCCCAGAACAAGTATGCCTAGACCCCTCATATAAAAAATTTTGTTCAATAAAATGAAGATACAAAAAAAATAGGAGATTGAGCTTTGAGGACTCTGACTTTAGTAATTAATAGTAATATTACATTCTTGAAGTAAGGTGAAAATTTTCAAGTGACACTCCTTTATATCACAGTGTACTTTAAACTGTTTCAAGATTTTTGAAGGTGATTTCGACCTCATCAGACATCATATGGAGAATGTATAATTTTATATCCCATTCAGAATTCAGCAGACTAAACAAATTTAATGATTTGGCAACATTATAGTGTTTCCACTCGATTGGACAATGATGATTTTGCATGGGATGAATTGTTATTGTTGAGATTTTATCATTATCATTATTATTTTAATTTTGGAGATGGGGAGCCCTATTCTAGGGACCCTAACGTCCCCCATTCCTCCCTGAATGTATTTAAAATTTAGGGATGCTCCCACATATCTCCCTTTTAACTCCCCCCACTTCCACACACTCCCATCTTGGAAACTTGGTGGAACATAGAAATATTCATGTGCATGAGTTACACGACATGTCTGTTACTACTGCAAATAATATCAACTCACCATCCATAATGAATAAATTGGTTGAGATTCTTTCTAAGATTCTCAAGGTCGACATTCAATGGTAATACCACTCCCTATGGCAATGTGTCATGTTTTACAATTCATCCTGTTATATTATGCAATGTATTTGTTGTCTTCCATCTCCACAATCTCTATTTGTAAGCATTTTAATTGCACGATGCTAGATTATAGGGTTACTGCTTTCAGAAATGTAGGTAGAAATTTTCTTGGATTCTACAACTTAAGAAAGAAAATCTTCTAAATTCTACAATATCTGGCTATAGGGATGTTCATCACCTTATGAGCTATTGTTGTGGATGCTACCTTGCAGGGATTTTCTTGTCATCTTCATTGCTCGATGCCCAATAGATGTGGGATGTTGCTTCTATTTTTCACTTCCACATTTTACTAATGCATAATAAACCTCTGACACTAGTGTACCTATTGTGATATTTCATAAATGCAAGTAGAAATCTACAAAAACATTTTTAAGAGCCATTAGACAAAAATATAGCAATTATACTATCATACTTATTTATATTATAGTTATTTTACAAGGCATAACACATACAATATTCTAAATACAATTCAAGTTTTAGAGACTACCCAAAATTAATCCCCTATTGGATGAGTATATACATTGGTGACAAGATCACAGTTGCGAGGGATTTCAATTTTCCTTCTATAGTGAGTGACTTGGTTAAGCTTATTTCCAAGCTTCTCAAGGCCATCGCTAACTGGAAATGCAAATCCCTATTGAAGGGTGTTGTATTATGCAATTTAGAATGTTGTATTCTGTGATACTTGTCTGTGGACTCTAGTTATGCAACTCCCTAATGCAAGTCATTTTATTTTGCAATTCAGGGTGATGTGCTTGTGAGCATTTGAATTGCATAATGCTAGGTTATAGGATTCTTTCAGAAAGATAGGTTTAGCAGTTCTCCCATCTCCTGTAACTTTAGAATGCAAAATTTCTAAATTCCACAATATTGGGTTATGGGCATGTTTTGTAGTTCTCCCATCTTCTACAACTTTAGAATGAAAATTTTCTACCTCCCACAATATTTGGTTATGGCCATGTTGCTGTTGCTTATGTGATTTCTCTATGCAACTACAAATTCTTGATGTTGATGCTACCTTGTAGGTGTTTGTCTATATTCTACATACCAATTCCATATAGCCAACTTTTTACATTTCCTAGTCCCACTGCAAAAGTATTCATTTTCCATGATACAGAAAGCCATGTGTGCATCAAGTTTTATTGTTGGGAAAAAAAAGGATGCATTGTAACAAAAGAACTCGAAATTGAATACATAATCAACAACTAGCCGATCAATTAACATGAAAAAGCAACAAACTCATGTCCTAATTTTATGACAAGAACCTGATCATATCATGCCTAAAAAATTTCCTTTGTAGTGCCTTTGAACTAATAATAAATGTAAAGGTTCACAAGTTTGTAAAAGGAAATTATCCACAAGCACACACAAGTCAAAATTGGTAGTGATTGTTTTCAACACAATTTACCCACCTTGCATATAAGAGTATAAATTATCCAAATCCCTAGTGCATTGAAAAAACATAACGCCAGCCAACTATTTTCTCTTATGGTTTGATTAGAGATCACAAACATTTCTAATTACAAAAGTTTCTTTTATAGGAGGAAAAACAAAAACAAATTGGGATTATATCCCTCTCCTTGATTGAAATGATCTACAAAATATTGGAACTACCTTAATAAAGATGATTTTTCACTGACCACCTTGTTCCCGAAGCTTTCTAACTACAAAAGAGAACATCGAACATCGATTTGACCTTCATCTTTGAGGCTGAAACTATAACAAATCACTGCAAATTGATAGAGACAACACCATAGAATATGAAATAAATTCAACGTCGTTGCCCAGTACAACATCTCTGCAACATAGACCAAAGCAAGAGTTTGAAGTAACCAGGTTAAATAAGAAAAATGAATTGTCATTTTGTCTTGAAATAGATGTATGGAGTATAGTCAAAAGGATCGGATGGAGCACCGGAATCTCTGCCTCCAATGAGAGTGAGTGTGCTAAATCTAGTTAGAAGAACACCAGCCCATGTAGGTATATGGAAAATGTTAAGAGAAAATGCAGTTCTCAGCACTATGATAAAAACATGAAGGGATAAGAAAATTACAAACAATTAATGAAGTGAATGAAGTAAATTAGGGTAAAATTATTAACCCTTATTCAGTTAGGGTTATTGTGGACAATTATTTATCTTTTAAACTTAGGGAACTAAAACAATGGTTTACCTATTGTATATAGTGCATATTTATATGTACTATGTACATTATTTTTCATACCATTCTTAATAATACCGTGGAATTCATTTCCAACAAGAATCAATATTCTCTACATTATTTGCAGACTTACAAGTATAAACATCAAGACTACAAATAAACAACATCCATCCTTTGTATCAATGTTACAAATAAAATAGTTCATAAATGTAGAACTCAAAGTGTTGGGAATATAGGCCATAACTACCCAAAGAACATCTCTAGAAAAACCCAACTATTAAAGCCACTCTATCAACAAATGTCAAGGAATATCAAAAGCTTCCTAAAACCCACAAAAAAACGACACGCTTTTGTGTTGTGTGGTAATGCTCCATCCCTCGAATAACACTCCTCAAAGTGAGAATGTAGTCAAGGATTTGATAATCTCAACAAAAATTCAATAATCATTCCCTAAAACTTATCTATATCTGCATACGTTGATATATGAGTGTCTGAGAGAGTAGAGTGAAGCTCAGCTAATATATCTCATATTATAATGGTTCTGCAATGTGCAGGTACTTGTGTTTAATGCATCACTGAACTTATGGATGAGATGAATAATATCATTACTCCAAGATGGTCGAGCGAAGGCAAATAGCTTAGCTATGGTTGAGGCAAGAGGTTTCATGCCATGAGTCAAACACTCAAATTATAAGCCTTCAAAATCTCTTGCCTTATTCACCAATAGTTTAATAGAATTTTGCTAGGATTTCTATGGAGGTGGAAGAATCACATCAAATGAATTAAGGAGAGCACATATTAGGTGATTGGTGGGGAATTTCATAAAGTTAGATACATGTGAAAACCCAATAATGAGATCAAAGATGATGAAGATGGAACTTTTTGGTAACAAAGTTTACCTGAGGGCTTTGGCTAAATGCCTCAAGGCATGTAAAAGTTTAATTCTTTGTTTGGATATCAAATGATGTTTCATCCTCCTGCAAAGAGAACAATATTTGAGGTGGGAGACCACTACTAGTTCAAGGTAATTCGCCATGGTGTGTGTGAGAGTGATTTCCGTTCTTCCTTGAACTACTTGGCAATTAGAGAAGTTCCATGAGATTCTGATGCATTAAAGATTGGAGCAACGAAGTTGATAAGAGATTCCAAAGCTCTACCCCCACTGACATTTTTGCAAGAAGTTAAGATTTCTCTCCAAGGATAATTAAAGGTGGATGGCAGACATGAACTAAGTCAAACACTGGAAATATGCCCAAATGTAGAAGGGATAAAAATCAATGATACATATGAAGTCATGTAATGACATTGAGAGACAAGTCACAGGGCATCGATCAACCAAATCAAGTAAATGGGTAGAAATCAAAATTCTAAGTCCAAGAAAGAAGGAAGGTGGGAGCCAATATCATGTAGTCAATTAATGTTTTTCAACCATCATGGGAGTAGCTGATGCATACGTGGCTAAGAAATTATGCCGAAGAATTGACAGTGAAGAATGCATTTCACTTGTCTATGGAAATTAAATATGCCCAAATGCATCCAAATGGCTGCCATCTAATTACTTCACTAGTCCAGAAATAAAGGAGCTAGTGCTTTGAACCATAAATCATCCTTTGTAATGTCATACATAGGTGTTTGAAGCCAAATTGTGTAAGCATTTGAGTTACCCAATTAAAAAAATGTTCCCTACTTCAAGTAAGTACAGACGAAGATAAATATATTCACTGTCTAATTTAAGATGATGCGAGAGTCTGGTGGAAAATTGTAAAGATGGCATCCCCATAAATTTTTATCTATGTACATACATGTCCCTGTTTGTAGAGTTATACCAACTAATGAGATTGTACTGAGGGAGTCTTTAATAAGGTGGGCTAGCCACTTAAACACTTCACACCATGGAACTCTAAATTCCAATTCCAAATTGAATGACAACAAAATCTTGAAATTGGCCATAAACATCTCATGAGTAATAAGACTTATTCTATTAGGAACAAGAAGTCCCTGTAATAACATTTTGCATTGCAAATGGAGGAAACCATAACAAGACTTTGACCCAAGAGTTTTTCTCAATTACTACTACTTGTATCTTCTCTAGGATAGAGGCCAATAACTTGGGTGCACTAGTGTTGAACACAACAAAGTAAAATCAATTGTATCTTCGCATAGTTCTTCTCTAGTACAAACAATTTTTTAAAATTTGTTTAGTTTTTATTCCAAGGAGTTAACTTGAAGCTAGAAGAGATTTTCCAAGTCCAACAAAATGAAAAACAACACTCTTGTCTTACAGACATCACTTGAAAAGAACCAATACCAATAAAAAGCTTCATAACCAACTTGCAATCTTCATAACCAACACAAGCTTCTGAATAATTCAATAGAACCAATGCCAATAATCTTCACAACAAACTCACAATCTTCATAACCAACACAAGCTTTTGAACCAAGGCATCAAAACCAATCAAATTGTATGCTTTAGACGCACTCATGAACTGAAGACCCTAGCATTGTCATCTTTAAACCTAATTCTTAGTGCATTTTTGACTAAAAACAAGTAAAAAACATGTAGATTTACTTCATGGTTACTCAGTAAGGTGATTTTTTATAAGATTCATGGTTTTACACAATGCATAGTTCAAATCGTTGTTAAAATTTCCATGAAACTCTGCGACTACTTAGATGAATAATTGAAAATTGAAACTAATTACTTTCACTAAGATACAGAGTTTCTTAACAATTCATATGTAGTGGAATAAAAACACAGAGATAAAAAAAAAAAAAAAAATGCACAATTTGACACACTTATTGTTCTCAGGAAACCCAATAGGGAAAAAACCCATCTACTTGATGTGGCTATTTTGTTGATTATCTTGGTGCAATTGAATCTATTACAAAGCAATTTGTACATCTGAGAACATATTTGCTCCCTATTGATCTAGCTTGGACTTCTCCTTCCAACCCTTCATCCCAGCTCCTAAATCATATCACACATATGATCTCCTATTACTTAGGAAACAAGCTCTCTATGCTCTCCACAAACAAGTCTCTCTCACAACCTGTGAGTTGTCTTGTCAAAAAGATTTGTGTACAAAACAATTCATAATCCTTGTTCCTTCATCCTTCCTTTATAGCCCCAATTCGAATGTGCAAGGAGGCCCAGTTCCAAATTTAGAACTCGAGTTTCGATTGCGAGTTAACTGAAAGTGTTACTTGTTGTCCTTCCAATCATCACTAGAGTTGTTCAACTCATTCTCTCCCCAATCAAAACTAAAGATCTAACTCTCTCTTTCGTCAATCAAGACTGAAGACTACCCCGTTCTAACTAAACTGCTAACTTCCACCTTGTTTCACAGTCAAACTCATGAAGACTCCACTTAATTGAAGCTCCAACTCTATGCATGCAAACTTGATGATTATTCTAACAAACTAAAAATAAATCATCCTAACTAAAGTCTAAGTCATAATGACAATTCGAGGTCTTCAATCACAAGCCAAGATACCTTGCTCGCTACATTTTCAACACTCTCTCTTAGCAAGGAAGGTATTTCTGGAAGAACCTCTTCCACCTGGATCTTCCTTCATCACCACCACATTATTCGATGTTGCAGTTGCTTCATCTAAATGAGAAGACTTCATTTCTTCTTGCTACAGAAACTGATCTAAAGACATGTTCCTTCCAACCATGCTCTAGGATCCTACTCTTCATAATCTATCAATGTTAGCTCATACCAATTGGTCCTGACAAATCTGAAAGAGGCCTCCTGCTCAATTTCTATCACTAACATCGATCTTGTGCTATAAGTCCTAGCACTGTTATGGATCTATCTTGGTCCTTTGAAACACCCATGAATACTACTTCCAATCCCCGAATCAGTACAGTATCCCTATCTCCCTCTGAAGGTTGACCTCCGCCAATATTGTTGGTTGTTAGTACTATATATTTACCTCTGCTCTAATACCATGTTAAAATTTCCATGAAAGTTTCCAACTACTTAGATGAATAACTAAAAACTGAAACTATTTTACTTTCACCAAGATACAAAGTTTCTTAACAATTCATATACAGTGGAATAAAATCACAGAGATAAAGGCACATACACAAATTGACACTTATTTTTCTCAGGAAACCCAACAAGGAAAACCTTATGTGATTGATGTGGCTATTTTATTGACTATCCTGAAGCGATTGAATCTATTACAAAGCAATTTAATCCCCTTGGGAACATACTTATTTTCATGTTTCTCTATCTTGGACTTGCCCTACCAACCCTTGATCCCAAATCCTAAATCCTAGCGCACGTGTGATCTCCTATTACTTAGGGCACAAGTTCTATGTGCTCTCCACAAACAAGGCTCTCACACAACCTGTGAGCTCTGTATTGTCACAAAACATTGTGCATAAAATCATTCATAATCTATTAATCCCTATGCCTTCATAGGCCCAATTTGAACATGCAAGGAGGCCCAGTTCCTAATTTATAACTCGATTTCTAATTACGAGTTAACTAACAGTGTTACTAACTAAGAGTGTTACTTTCTCTCCTTCCAATCATCACTGGAGTTGTTAACTTGTTCTCTCTCCAATCAGCACTAGAGATCTAACTCACTCTTCCTTCAATCAAGACTAAAGACTAACTTGTTCTAACTTAACTGCTAACTGCCACCCTGTTTTGTAGTCAAACTGATGAAGACTCCACTTAACTGAAACTCCAACTCTACACATGCAAACTTGAAGATTATTCCAGTAAATTGGAAATAACTCATCTTAATTGAAGTCTAACTCATGAGGACAATAAGAGGACTTCATTGGCTAAGGCACAAGCCAAAAGACCTTACTTGCTACATTTTTAACATTCCCTACCAAGATGGTTGCAGTAAGGCAATACTGAAACTGGAATAAAACAATTTTGCAACAACATCCATTAAAATGTTTTCCTTTTTCTAACAAAAATATGGGACATTTACAAGGACTACTTGCTTAAAAAATATTTACTAGTACATGAATTGGCAAGAAGTCCATATTTTAATGGGGTAACCTATATTTTTAGGGACAAGAACACTAGGATGGCAGAATAAAAGGATGATCATCTACAAGTTTAAACATTAGGCAGGTAGCTGTTCCTTGTCTCTTTTTATGTTATGTTGATGGACAGTAATGTAGACTCTTTATGAGTGGTTTGGCCAAGGGCAGCCCACTTTTTTTACTTTTGCACTTTCTTGTGGAGTGTGTAGTTGTAGCCCTCCTTTATTGTATTAAAGCCTTGTATATATTACTCTTATTAAAAGTTGATAATGTGTAAAGAAAAATTCATATAATTAATCACAAAACCAGGAAAAGAGTCTCGCCTTCTTATTCTTGAGTCTTGCTTAGAAGAAGAGACCATATTCAAGTATTCAAGTACACATTTTCATAATCATGGAGAATTTATGGCCTTGTAAAAATTACCATCAACATTAGAAATTCAGAATGGTCATGCTTGAGGAATGCAAACTTTTGATGGAACCTTATTTCCTACATATAGAACAAAATAGTTACAGGCTATGGTCATGGAAAAAATATGAAAGTTCTAAACTTGTAGTCGGACTGAGAAACAATTGATAGGTAGATGTAACCCTATATCGCTTGATGAAACACTGTACATAGGGCTCCCTTGATCTAGCCTACAGACAAGAAGTAAAATACAGTCATTCAAAGGGAGACAAAACAACTAATTAACAAATAACCATCATTCCAAAGACTAGAACAATGTTGCAAGTAAAAATTACATAGGAGTAAAAGTTAATATGAAGGAAACTAAACAGTGCCCTTGTACCAAATTAGGTGAGTAAATAATCAGGTAAATGCAAGAAATGCTATAGAAAAACAAATCTAAAACCTAAAATTTCAAAGCATTCAAAAGGCTATTTTATTAGTGTCATTGATGGGCATTAGATATATTTATAAAGAAAGTTTCCACTCTCTTTCATATTTTTTTAGTTGAAAATTGCTACCAGTTGCAAATCAATTAATGCAGAAATTTTAAAAGTCTTACTAGTACAAAATTGATTGCCTTAAAATGGGCCTATGCTACCATTCATGGTCCACCATCCAGAATCACCACCTAATATAGAGGGTTTCCTCTTTCATTCAAGGGATCTTTTATCAAACTATTGACCACCTTAATAACATAAGAGGTTGACCGTTGTCATTTCATTGAATAGGCCATTATACCTAAAATCTCCCCTCAACTTGTGAGAGGCTTATCTTTGATGAAAACCTTCACTGAAATGAACAATGTAGTCTGCAATGCAAAACAGAAGCAGGATTTTCCCTATTTAGTTTCTTCAGCTCTGGATATAATTAATCAACAAAATAATAACATCACATAACTTATGAATAGCATGGGAAACTTATCAATTAAAACTAAACAAAAAAAACAAGAAGGTGTGGTGTCAATATGTTGGAACCAAATTAACGAAACCTTTGGGCATTGGCCTACAAATCTATAAATTTCACCCAGGGTAAACTTTCCTGTCATTTCTCTTTTGGTTTATTCAGCACTTCATAGGTATTAATTCTTGAACAAAGTTAAGTCTTCCAAACTTTTTCACAAAATAACTTCAGAAATGAAATGAAATGAAATGAAATGAAATGAAATGAAATGATATTAATGTCCTTTTAGGACCAAAGAAAGGTCAATGGGATTAAGAATACAATCAGTACAACACATCTCTTCGAAAATAACAAATACAGGCTAACAATAATGTAGGAAGACAAATAAGAAAAAAATGAGGAGGATTTAACCATTGAAATGGACCATGTACAATGCATATAAGGAATAGCCAAGAAGAATAAGAGCACATAGAAGAGGGAAACCAGTCTTAGTCTCATCACTGGAAGAATCTTTAATATTGTTGATCATAGGGTTATTTTTATTACAGGGCATTTGGCAGAATTTATTCAGTCACTTTCCACAAACAAAAGCAACAATTTTTGCTTCACAACATCCTATATATAGTTTATGTGACTAGACTCTGCGACTTGACTTCCTATCACAAATCATGCAGTTTTGTTCCAGAGACTCCCTAAGATACAGTCCATAAAATCTTGATCATAGATCCAAAATACAAATATCTTGACACTAGACCACATCCCATGCACTTGGGGTTGTTGCTCATTCAAATTTCAAATTCTCTTATTGATTTGCACCATTATCAATTTCTCATCTTAACTTTTGTATGATAATTTTTTTGTCAAAATCATGAAATTTATTTTGTCAGGCATCTCACTGCTTTTTATCCATGATAATTTAGGAGGATTTAAACATTGAAATGGACCATGTACAATGCATATAAGGAATAGTCAAGAAGAATACGAGCACATAGAAGAGGGAAACTAGTCTTCGTCTCATCACTCGAAGAATTTTTAATATTGTTGATCATAGGGTTATTTTTATTATGGGGCACTTAGAAAAATTTATTTGGTCACTTTCCACAAAAAAAATAGCAATTTTTGCTTCACAACATCCTATATATAGTTTCCATGACTACACTTTGCCATTTGACTTCCTATCACAAATCATGCAGTTTTGGTGCACATACTCCCTAAGATGCATTCCATAAACTCTTGATCATAGGTCCAAAATATAAATGTCTTTGATCCTGACCCTAGACCACATCCCATGCACTTGGGGTTGTTGCTCTTTCGAATTTCAAATTCTCTTATTGATTTCCATCATTATCAATTTCTCATCTTAACTTTTGTATGATAATTTTTTGTCAAAATCATGAAATATATTTTGTAGCCATATTTACTTTGTGCTTTTTATCCATGATAAGTTAGGAGGATTTAACCATTGAAATGGACCCTGTACAATGCATACAAGGAGTAGTCAAGAAGAATAGGAGCACGTAGAAGAGGGAAATCAGTCTTAGTCTCATCAATGGAAGAATCTTTAATATTGGTGATCATAGGGTTATTTTTATTACTCGGAATTTGGCAAAATTTATTCATTCGCTTTCCACAAACAAAAGTAGAAATTTTTGCTTCACAACATCCTATCTCAAATCATGGAGTTTTGGTCCATAGACTCCCTAAGATGCAGTCCATAAACTGTTGATCATAGATCCAAAATACAAATATCTTCGATCTTGACCCTCAACCACATCCCATGCACTTGGGGCTATTTCTCATTCAAATTTCAAATTCTCTTATTGATTTGCATCATTATCAATTTCTCATTTCTCATCTTAACTTTTGTATGATAAGTTTTTGTGAAAATCATGAAATTTATTTTGTGAGGCATATTTAGTGAATGCTTTTTATCCATGATAAGTTGTAGTTGAATTCGTTTTCCAACGAAAAATATATTATGTGCATTAGTTGTAGTTGAATTCATTTTCCTACAAAAATCAATATTCTAATTAAAATCCTACATTGCAGTTTCATTTCGATGCACAAAGTAAAATAAAGTAAGATTACCTGATAGAGAATCTTCAAAAGAAAATTGAGACCTAATGTTTACCAAACGAATGAAAAAGCAAGCAGGCCCCTACCCCAATAATTCAATTTTTTTAGGGAAGGCAGAGAAATTAGGGAAGGCAGAGAAATAACTACATGGAGTCACTCACTATTCATATGGTGAGGGTGTTTATAGAGTTTCAATTCGGAACCAATCATTGGAGATTGAGACTCAAAGCCTATTGCTGTGGTTCTAAATCCAGCGCCATATCACTCAGTTTTTTCCCTCCTATTTTAGCTCATATGCAGGTTTCTTTCCTTTTCTTCTCATAAGGGCGAGCTGGGGCTAATTGAAACAACCTATGGTTTGGCCCTAGTGAAGCTAAACATCAGCTACTCATAACTGCAATTTCTAGCCTAAATATTAGCCAGAGCCTTCACTCTCGAAAGTACTGAATGAATATTTTAAGCATTGTAAGCCAAGTAACAACATTTTATAACCTATGCCTATACAAAATAACAAAATCCCAGCTAAGAATCTTACCGATGAAGAAAGCCTAAAGAAGATTTCGCTGTATTGAAGGCAAATGAGGTCCCCGCACAATTGCCTATGAACAGTAATCCAAGTTAATAGAGGAATATGCACTATGATACTCCAGTAACAGCAGGGATAGACATTCAGTGGCAAGAAAGGGCTGAAATTGATGCAATGCAAGATAAGATTCCCAAAGTAGCAATTCAGCGTTGCTTCGGCACTAACAAGCTGACGAATTCCCGGGGAAATCACAGTTGTGGCATTTGAAAATGCCACCAGTAAATCATTAAATGAACAAAAACCCAAAGACCTGTTCTTTAACCTCCAAAGCCGTATAGGGTTCGGCTTTGCCTTTTCAAGGCGTAGAAAACATCCATGGCGGTTACAGTCTTTCTCCTAGTGTGCTCTGTGTAAGTAACTGCGTCCCCGATGACATTCTCAAGAAAAACTTCAATAAACCTCTCACTTCGTCATATATGAGGCTGTTGATACGCTTGACACCACCTCTCCTGCCAAGACACCTAATGGTGGGTTTCGTAATTCCGTGAATGGTATCACGCAGTACCTTCCCGTGCCTCTTTTCACCTCCTTTTCCCAAATCCTTGCCATGGCCGGACATCTTGCCCCCTTCAACCTCAATTGCCAATCACTCTGCTCGTTTGCCGCGCAAAGCAATCTTTTCCCAAACCCTTTCCGAGGAACTACTAAGAGAAACAAACGACAAGGGTTTCACAAGTAATAGAATCCTTACATTAAGAAGAGGTGTCGTAATGGAGCAGTCAAGAGTCGCCTGCGGTAAAGCTTAGTTTAGATAAACAACAAGGAGAATGACCCATTTCTGTTTAATGGAGTTGCAGAGCCTCACCGAAGGAAGGAGAGGAGGAGAATGAGCCTGGGAAGAACACAACAGTTGAGGATTAGTTACCTCAACTAACGTACAATGTTTTTTCACCGTTGATCGCAATCCTATTTTGGGTGAATGGTTGATCTATCGACACATTAACCCTTCTGTAGAGAGGCCACATCTCCGTGTTTGAGACAATGTTATCTCTCAAAAGATCGACAGGTAGAGTATTGTCATGTTAAAAGAGTTGTGGAATAGCAACAAAATATGTGTACATATAAAAACATAATATAACCTTTGAGAACCAAAAAATATTTCCATATCGCCGAAGATTTAACCCGAGTATTATGTACCACACAAGGGCGATAACGCTTCTGCATAATATAATGTGTTCCATGACTTTATACATGGCTATATGCTTGACATGCCATAACAATGAACTGTCCAGCAAGTAGGACGAACGAGTGTTAATACAAGTTTCGTATAGAATGGGAATGTAATAACCATGAGTTATATGCAAAATAATTAGATAACTTATATAAATGACTATGGTGTTAGAGTTAAAAGAAAAAATTAATTAGTTAGTAGTGGTTCAGTTGCTGATTTTTCTCTTATGAAGGGAGGATTGAACTTTTGAGAAATTTGTTCAGATATTCTTGGTATTTTTTAAACTATTTTATGTATATTTTGATTATCAACCAATAACAAGTATTTGTTTAGGAAAAAAATAAAATATCAGGTAAATCATACAATAATACTTATTTAGAAATAATTGTAATCTTAAAGATAACTTATTATAAATAATCATAACTATTTAATTCCCCTAATTCCCCATACTCTGTTATTAAATGGTTATTGTAGTAATTAGGTATAAATATAGTTATTCATAATGATGGAATTATAAGCATGTAAAAACACCATAAAAATTAACATTTTTGGTGTTGTAATATATAGATATGTAACAAATAAAGGTGAAATATTAATTTTTTTAATAAAATAGTAATAAAGTATTTCAATCGTTTAAAAAAATAATTAGAGTAGTTATATAAATTAAATGGAAAATAAAATATGATAAGAATCAATTTATGATAAGTATCAAAACACTTACTTCATGATACATCTCATATTGTGAAGATTTTAAAAATCATAAAAATTAATTATATTATAGCTTATTTATTTATTTATTATTATTATTAAGAAGAATAAGTAATATATGAGTTAAACATATATACATTTAAAAAAATTAACAATTAAATTAATGAATTCTATTAAAAAGGTGGAAAGGGTAAAAAATTCATAACTATTTTTGAGATAAGTCTAAACCTTTGATTTATGACTATTACTAAAAATATTCTAGAATATTTAATGGAGGTTAAATTTATACCACCCACCTAATATCTATTGATTATTAAATTAAAATTGTGAAGACTCTATTACAAAATATGCATGCCTATGTGCCAAGTGGGTGTAATTTGGGTAGTAGGGACGAGTCACTGTTGTCCTCCCCACTGAGGTTTCAGTCCCACCAATATTGACATGCTCACTCCTTGGGAGCCATTTCTACATGAAAGATAATCCACTCGCCTAGACATGGGTGAGTTTTCCGCTGATGTAGCTAGTGTCGATCTCTGATATAGTGAACCATAAAAAAAAAATAGACATGCCTATGCAGATAAGTTTAAAAAATAAAAGAAGAAAGATGTGGAAGAATACTAGTGTATGTTATGAATAAAAGATTTTATTACTATTACATAACAATTTCATAGAAGTGGACTAAGATAAATTTCACATTGAACCTATGAAGTATAGATTAGTTTGTTTGTGTGGGTTTTAGTTGTCGTCAGGTCATAGACTCAAATCTTCGGGGGAGGATTTTAGGGTGGAAACCATCTATGGGAGATAAAAATCATCCTGTTGTATCTAGGCTTGACCAAGTCTTTCCCAATGCTAGTGATATCATCCTAAAGGTGGAAAATTATTTCTTTTGTCCAACAATAGGGCTGACATTAGCCTAGGCTCAACCTAACTAAACAAAAAAAGGGATCAATTTTGTAATTTATGATGCATTTTTTGAACATGAAAATGAGACATGATCCTTGAGGAACATCAAAAGTGATGGTAGAAATTCAACCAAAATAGCAGAGAAATTACACATAAGTTTACTGAGATGAATATCACAGTGAATGAACATCACAACGACACATAACCATTGAGAACATTAGAAAATGATGAGAAATTCACATAATTTGACTAAGATCAATATCACAATGCATCATATTTTTCATGAACATCATAATGAAATATAAGCCTTGAGGAATATCATAAAGTAATAGAAATTCAATGTAAGGAACATAAAAATTCCACATAAGTTGTATAAGATTAATATCACAATGCATCATGCTTTTCTAGAACTTGATAATGAAATGTAAGCCTCTAGGAATATCATAAAGTGATATAACCCATGATGAACATTATAATACAACAATACCATTATTGAATGTAAAATTTGACATTAATAAAAATATATAAGCTTCACAATGCAACATAAACTTTGGGAACCACAATCAAACATAATACTTATGGAATGTCTCAATGCAACAAATCCCTTAATAGATATTGTAATGTGACCCATATATTTAAGAACACAAAAATTCAATATAGGCTAACCAACATGAATAATGCAATGTAACATAACCATAGTCAGTGATGATCAACCACTGAAAACCATATTAATATGGGCAAACATGATCAACCACAATCAATCATGGCCAACCAAGAGTAATTAAAGTCACCCATGGTTATGTCGATATATGCCTTGCGAGACAAACCAAGCCTTTGATGAGCCTTGGTATTGCAATAAGTATGTTGCAACTCCCAAGGCTACCGACATAAATTATCAACCCGGGGTTCGTACACACATAAGAGGTATTGGCACTATATGTGCAGCATACAATTCATCCTTCCTTTGATGTGATGATGTAATCGAGTGCATGTACTAAAGTCAAATCCTAAACTAACTGTAAAAAATGAAATGCTCAAATAGAAACCTCAACCTATTGCAAGAAAGAAAGTACAAGGAAAGGATCCTATGCTAATTGCATAAAGTAAAGATCATGAAGTAAATGTCAACCATTACATTTTAAAGAGTTTATATCCGTTAACAAAGTTCATTGGAGGTGCAAATCAAGAAAATCATAATTTTATTATCCAATCCATAAATATGTCCATTAAACCAAATTGCTGAAATGTTTTGCATGGGTAAAGAGGCGAGTCCTAAGTGGTTTTTAGTCTTTTCTAATCATTCATTTATAGCCTAGGGGTCTTGATTCAACCCTAAGAGATAATAACCAAGCTTCTTGAATGAATATGGGCAAGTAAATGCATGTTAGAAGGCTACTATAGGAAACTACAAGATGTTACATATTTACTGCAGGAAGTTATAATTCATCAAATGGCCAAGCAAATAAAATCCAAATTCGATGGGATAAATTTTTTTATTGACTAGGACGCCTTAGGTCTCCATTCCAAGTAGAAGCACTCAAAGACACATCTCTTAACCCATGTTAAAAAATAGAATAAAATTACTGATATGAAATCTAGAAATTCAAGAACTAGTGAGCTAGTAAATCTATTAAATGCTTGACCTAATCAAGTGAAAATTCAATGGGGTAATTTTTGTTATTAACTAGAATTTATTTGTGATATAATGCAAGTGGAAATAACTTGATTGAATCTCGTTAGCATGCTCTAAAAAATAGCAGAAATTTATTGTTCTTTGCCACAAAGGAGTCCCAAAAATCTAGATTTGGGAATAAGAAAACTAATCCAAGTAGCTCAATGATTACTATGACCTTCCAAAGTTTTTCCAAGGATTCAATGACTCTTGTGATCCTACAAAATAACTTACATCAACCATTTAACCCAATACTATAACAAGAAATCATTAATACTAAATGCAAAAATAGAAAGAAACAAGAACAAGAGATGCATGTGAATAAGAAGTGAAAAGAAGAAACGAAAATGACACAAAAGGGCTATGAGGCTTCTCGGATGGCCAAGCCCAAGGAAACTCAGAGTCCTATGAAGGAGACCAAGATCTATAAGCTTAACATGTCACCAATATTCCTTATTTTCATCAAGACAATTACATCCCTGCAAGAAATGACAATGGAGTTGCAAAAATACGAGTTCTCTCCATAAGAAGACTAATAAAAATCTACTACTAGAGGTAAATTCGACTTGGTACTTATAAAAAATTATTAGGAATCATTCCCCATGAAAGGAGGAAAATTTCCCCACCAAAATCCCTTGATTAGTGGATCTGGTTCCTAATACTAGGAATTTGCATCAAATGGCAGGGAACACATTCCTAGATTTTCTCAATCATTGGAGCTCCACAATCTGTGCCATAATTCCATAATATATTGGTGATTTATTATTTAATATTGATCCTCTTGTAGTAGGGAGAAAGTCCCTAAATTATCTCCTCCTCCAAATCTTCATAATCTACCCAATATTCTCACAATATTACACAAAAATAAATAATATTAGGCACAAATAACCCCTGATGTTACAATGTAACATAATCATAGTCAACCATATTCGACCAACACGATTGTCATAATGTAGCATAACCATAATTAGCCAGAGAGAACCTTGCTAAAATATAGTAATATGGGCATTGTTGATTAACCATAGTCATTCATGGCGAGCCATGGTTAACCTATGTCTGGTATTTTCCATTCCATAGGAAGGAAAGTTATTTCTATCTTACCACACATGCATATGTGTTTCTACCTTCTCACTCGTATGTGTGTCTACTTTCTAACTTAAGGAAAAGAGAATTCCCAACACTTGGTTTTATTTACATGGATTCAAAGGGGTTCTATATTGTGTGAAAATGCATAAAGTCATTCATTAGAAAGAGGTTGACCTCTTTCGATTACACAAAAATGAACAAGACCCATTCTCCCAAATGGTAAGTAGGTGTTTATTGATACATGTCATTTGACATAACTTGACACTTCATCTTGAATGTTGCAATAGTGACAACCAATGGGGAAAATAAAATTTCGTTATGAAATGGCCATGATGAATACCACAATGCACCTTGACCATTCAAGAAAAACTCAGTGAAACATAACCCTTAAAAAGAATCACAAGGAAATATAACCCCTTGTAAATGTTACACGATTATGTAAGCATACCTAAATGTAGCAATTCAATATAACACAAATAAAATGAGCATCAAAATGCAAGATAGTCATTATAAACATAAAAGTCCAACATATTTCTTGAGGAATATCTCAATGTGACATAACCCTTGAGATATACATTAGAGTGTCATGAAATTCAATCATAATCCATTGACATATGTCATATCCAATAAAGATATTAGTGAATTCCACAGTTTAACACAAGCCATACTGATAGCACAGTACAACATAAAACTATGATGAACATTACAATGCGATGAAAAATAGAACAATTCCCAATGAATTTCATAGTGTGATGGACATATCCGAACATCAAATTGTAAAAAACATATCCCAATGTTGCAATGTCACTAACATAACATAATGTTTCAATTTGATGAAATAACCAAATGTCACATACATATATAATAGTTATAAAACATTGCAATGTTAGGAAAGTCAACTGTAAGTAACCATTGTCAACTATTTAAATAGTGAATCATGGTTGATTAAAGTTATCCATTGTTGACATAATTCAACCATGATAAACATCACTATATAAGAAAACCACTAAGGAATATTATAATCTAACCTAATCCTTGAAGAGAATCACAATATGACATAAGCATTAAGAAATATAATAACTCGACATAAGTCAACCGAGATAATTGTTACAATGCTACATAACCAAAGTGAAACATCACAATCTAACATATCCTCTCATGAACATTCTTGTATGACATGGCCTTTTAAAAACATTGCAATTCAAAATAAATTTGTTAAGGTGAATGTTGAATGCAACGTAGCCATTAAGGAACATACAAATGTGACAAAAGACTTGATGAATGTTGTAGTATGATGAAAGGAGATTTTGGAGTAAGGCCAATTTCCTCTTTCTTTATAAAATTCGATCCTGAGGCCTGTGGGTTATGGCCCACAAACCTATTGGAAGCATTTAAATAGCACTTTGGCCTTAAAACAGTGACCATGCACTTATTCGGATTTTTCTTTAAAAATCGGGACCACGACGCTTTAACGCAATACAAAGGAAAGCACATGAAAAACTTGACTGAACACATAAGCCAGACTTCAAATATTATACATCCACAACTATAATTATCGGCGGGTCCACTCATTGCCCCTTTGCATTATCGCATGCCACTTCACTTTCTCCGATATCCAATCGACCCGATCTTCGATCTCCATCATTCATTACTTCTCAAATATAATGGTCAGTGCTAAATTGGCCATCGACATATCATTGTTTCACAGTGCTTAACCTCCCCGACATCCGATCAATGATCAAATCTTGGCCATTGATCTGGTTCCCAATCTGACGGTCATTATCTTTCCTAATCGCCAAAGCTACTTGACGGTCCTCTGCTATTGATCTACACTTAACGGATCTGATAGTTGTCAGCGATTTCGGGTGGACAAATATCACAGAGAATACCCACTCGATAAGGCGGTTTTCTTTCTCCACCCAAGTGCTACATGTCGCTCTATTAGTGGAATCAGGTGCTCACCCCAAATTACCACTTACCACTTCTACCTCACCTAAAATACCACTCCTGCATATAAATTCGTCGATGTGATATCAGTTCCTTTGTCTCCGTGATATGATCCTGTTCATTGATCATATCGATCCAACGACTCTTGTGCATTCTCGCCGCTTCCTCAAATCTCTCAACTAATCACATACAAGGAAAATTACATTTAATTATGTTTTCTAGAGACTTATTGCTTCAATCAAACTAGCTCTATTTTAATAGAAATGTCCCCTGTTTTGCTTCGATGGTCCACGTCTCCTCGTTGCTCCGCTTTGGATTCCTCATTTGATTAAGAGTGCCAAATGCTCCTACATCATAATATGGCACAAGTATTAAGGAAAATAACAATTTAATACAATTTAACGAATATGAATGTTGTGATGCACCATTACCATCTAGGAATATTATATTAACACCCAAACTAAAGGAATATTTCAATGTGACATAACCTTATTGAATGTAAAAATGTGATGTAACCATTGATGAATGAAGAAATTCAACATAACACAATGAAGATGAAAATCTCAATGTGACATTATCATTGCAGATAACTAGAATCTTATATAACCCTTAAGGAATGTCGTAGTGTGACATAACCTTTAATTGATGTCACATTTTGATAAATCATTGATGAACATAGAAATTCAACACAAGTATATGATAATGAGTGTCTAAAGCTGATGTTCCCATAGTAGACCATGTTTAAACATAATCAACATGATCAACCATAGTCAAACATGCTATCCATGTCCAACATGGTCATCCCAAGTGAATCATAGTCAAGATAAGTCAACCATGCTAAACCATAGTCTAACATATTCAACTGCTATTAACCATAATAAATGCAATTCATAGTACCCAGAACCAACACTAAAAATTCCACTTGATGTACTCTTTCGATCTAATGGAGTTCATGCCCAATCTGCATCTGTGAAGCCACATAACTTCACTCCCTCCTCTTGTCTGTACCATAGTGAAAACTGGGTAGTGCCTGTGAGGTACCGTAAAACATGATTAGTTTCCTTCCAAAATAGTTTGGTTGACCTAACCATAGTTTGGACTAGCTGGTTGGCTGCACAACACATATCTAGTCATGTCTTCAGAAGATACATAAGTGGACCCACTAGCTGTCGACTAATGGTAGCATCCACCTCACCTGAAGTGGCATCCTCCTTCCTCTAGTTGTTCGTTAGAGGTGTTTCCATGGGTTTACAAATCTCCATGTAGAATCTCTGTAGTATACCATTTTCATACTTGCCTTGAGAGACAAGCAATTCCCCATCACCTTGTCATACTTCAAACCCGAGAAAGTAGTGCATGAGACCCATGTCCTTCATTTCAAATTCCCTTGCAAGGTCATCCTTGTAAGATATGATCAATTACTCGTCACTAGTTAAAATAAAATTATCAACTTATATGACAATAATAAGCATTTTACCTTCTATCCAGATGCGATGAGGTTTACATACACTTCACTAATGGTGAAGCCCAAACCGGTGAGATAACTAGTGATCTTGGTGTACCAAGCATGAGGTGCTTGTTTGAGATCGTACAACGCTCACTTGAGTCTCAACACATGAGTATCTTGATCAAATGTCTCAAAAAATTTCTTTTACTCTATGTACACCTCCTCCTTAATAACCCCATTCAGATATGTTGTTTTTACACCCATCTGGTGGATATTCCACCCCATCTGCATAGCTAGAACAAGAATTGATCTAATGGATGAGTACCTTGCTACAAGAGAAAAGGTTTGCTCATAATCAATTCCCTCAACTTGAGTGTACCCATTGGCCACAAATTTGGCCTTATACTTCCTTATGCTTCCGTCTATTTCCTTCTTCACCTTGAAGATCCATCTCAAACCCACTATTGATTTATATGCTGGTGTTGGGACCTTTTCCCAAATACGGTTCTTTGCTGTGGATTCATATTCCTCTACCATTACATCAACCCATATAGGTTGCTCTATTTCTTCCTCAAAATAGGATGGCTCAATCTCTATAATCTCAGTCATAAGAGTCATGTAGCCAGTGTACCTCTCAGGTGACCTCCTTTGCTCACGAAAATTTTAAGGATATCCCACATTCTTCCTTGCATCGTGCACAAGTCTCTCAATTCCTTAGTTATTTTTCTTCCTTCTCTGGAGGTTTTTCTTTAATGAATGTCTCCACTCTCTACTCCAAAATTTGTCGTTGCTCTACAACTTCCTGAGGTTCCTCTTTTGGAGCTAAAATCTCATCTTTTGGTGGGATCTAGAGCTCCCTCTCAAGAGAGCACCACATATACTTCTCCTTATAAAAATTTACATCCCTTCACTCAATTATCATTATGGGTGATGGCAAGTACACATGTTAGTTGTGGGGAGTTTTTGTGTAACCCACAAATACCCCAATTTTGTGGTCGACTAAAGCTTATTCCTTGATTCTTTGGAGACATGGCAATAAATAGAGGCTCCAAAAATCTTGAAGTGCAACACATCCGACTTTCTTCCTGAGAAAGCCTCCTCTGGTGTAATCATGCCAAGAATCCGATGAGGACTTCAGTTCTACAAACATACTATTGTATTGCATGCCTCAACCCACAAATGCAGAGGTAGGCCTTGGTCATGCAACATCACCCTTGTTTCTCCCAAAATGCTATGGATATTTATCTCAACCACCCCATTCTGATGTGGGTTGCTGGGTGTTGTCAACTCTCATCGAATTCCTTCTTTCACACATAAAGTTTTAAATTCATTCAATACATACTCACCTCCATTATTACTCCTGAGAGCCTTCACCTTCTTGTTGGTTCCTTTCTCAACCAGTGCCTTGAATTCTACGAACTTGGAGAATCTCTCATCTTTCTTCCGCATGAAGAGATCCAACACTTATGTGAGAAGTCATCAATAAAAAGGACAAGATATTTGTGTTTGGTAGTGGAGGTTATCAAGAAAGGTCCATAGACATCATAGTGGATCCTTTCTTGGACTGCATGTGCTTTGTTGTCCTGATCATTGAATGCGTATTTTATCTACTTCCCCATGGTACATCATTTGCATACATCTTTCTGCTCAAGTGCTCCCTTAGGGAGGCTAGTGTCTATTTGTTGTATAATATTCAAGGTGCCATGATGCAAATGGCCAAGTCTTATGTGCTAAAGTTCACCTACATCATGGCCCTACACTTTCTCTTACTTAGTTCTTAATGAAAGATAATCTTCCACATCTAACTTATATAGAATCTTCACACAAACCTTGATCTTCTTCACTTGTCTCATGGCTATGTGTCTCAGGAACTTTTTTCCTTTGTTGAATATCACGTCATAACCACAGTCTTCCAAAACTGCAACAAAGATGATATTTTTCTTTAGGCCTAGAAAAAACATGAAATCCTTGAGCCTGAGAGGGGAGCCTGAATCCCTCTAAAAGATGATTGTATCAATACTAGTCATGTTGTACCTATCGTCGTCTCCTATCTTGATGTGCATCTGGAGATCTTTCTCCTCTAGGTCACTGAAAAAATCTCTACACCCTGTCATGTGGAACAATGCACCTGAGTCCAAGTACCACACGCTCCCCATCACTATGTTGGATATGCATGCGATAAGGGTAAAGTCAAGGTCGAACTGTGAAGCCAAGGCTTCACCCGCTGCTCCTCCTAAGGTCTTCTTGCTTGCCTTTTTTATATGGGCACTTCGTGGCATAGTGCCTATATTCATGACAATGGAAGCATTTAATTTTTAACCAATCTTTCTTATTTCTCCCTTTGTTGGATTCTGGTTTGGTTTTAGATTTCTTCCCTTTTCCCTTCTTTCCCTTTCCAAACAATGCAAACTTTTCTTCATCCTTTTCCTTGGATGATGTCCCATCTCTAGTATTCTACCTTATTTCCTCCTGTACTAAATCGTACCATAAGTGTTCCCAATTTGGTAGTTTCTCCCTCCTGTTCACTTAATCTTGATAGCTATAACAATTGTTGGGAAGGCCCAGAAGGGATATTCTTACCAAGTCATCCTTTGAAATAGTAACACCGACTCCTTCAAGCTCATCACGAACTTGTGTGAACCTCCTCAAATATTGCAGGATAAATTCATTCTTATACATCTTGATATTTCAAAGTTTATCCTTGAGAACCAACTTTTTGTAGTCACTACAATTCTAGAACAGATTTTTCAGTGTCTACAACATTGCATAAGGATTTTCTTTCCCATGGAGGTTGCTGACAATGTGGTCCCGTGCTCCCTCCAATATTATTATCCACACCTTGGCTACAACTTTCTTCCACTGAACAAGGTTTTGGGCATCAGATTATGCTAGTTTTGTAACATCTCTCTTGATGTATTCTAGCAATCCATTGTCATTGAATACCTCCTCCATGTGATCCTTCCAGTCAATGAAATTAGAGTTGCCTTCCAAGGAATACTCTAGCCTCAACCCGTTGAAGGTCATATTTTTAGTTCTTAAGAGATCTTGCTACAATAAACTATAAATTCAAACCTCCTTAGAAACAAATTCGAAATTCCTTCTCTAATGTGAATCCTTCTATGATACGATGTAGAAATTGTGGTGTAGATTTGCAACTTCTCATAAAAAATTTTCAAAATCATAAGACACAAACATACTTTACTTCTCTACCGAAGTTAATTCACAATTAAGAACAAAAAATTCAGACATGTAATAAGAAATAAAACACATGCACATAATATTTTTCCTGGGGAAAGCAATCTTCTAATAACTCCAATGCCTTATTGCATCCACCTTATGAATATAGATGTATTACAATTGCTTTACTCAATTATGAACAACCTGTAAGTGAACAACCTATCTCTCTGCTCACTAAGAATCTCAAACCCAAACTTTGTTAATTTTTTCCTCTGCTTGAACCTCTATTTCCTTATGCAAATCCTTGAGAAATTAGGCCCCTATTATTTAGTTTTTTTTCCAAAATGGATTGTGCAATTCCTAAGGTTGATCATGTGACTGCATGCAACACCTGTACACTCAAGACTAGTCTACAACTAATGTTACACTACCTTGGAATCTCCACCATAGATGGGGAACTTGAATTCATTGCATTCACTAGCTATTTTGAGCTAATTGATCAATTAACTAGATGATCACTGCATTTGACGAAAGCCCCACTGCACAACTAGCCTTCCACTAGTTCCTCCAACAGTTAGAAGTAGTTTAAATGAAAACAAATTGAGATAATTGACTTTGACTGCTACAAATTAGTAATCAAACAAGCTTAACTGAACTCTAACTCCTCCAACTCGAATTCATTGAGTAAAATGGGTGACACAAACCATGTCATACAAGCTAATTGCATCCAAATTGTCTGTTGATGTGGAAATTCAAATTGTCTCAATTTAATCAAGGAAAAATCAAATTGAGAATTTCTTGCTGTATTTTTCAACAATCCTTCAGGTGAATCTAATCCATGTTGCCAATCTAGCACAACAATGTGCTAATAACAACAACCAACAGATATAAGTAGTGTTCAAAATAAATAAAACATCAAGAAACACATATTGAAACACAATCGATGGAGACCCCGAGAAGTACTCCAACTATGTTACCACCTATTAACATTCATCAATAGTGCCTCCATCGCTCCTCTCACAACGCACACCTCTATTTTCGACCTCCATTGCTCTACTTCCTCAAGAACCCATCAATAGCATAAAGACGAACCCCTAATCCTTTACCTTTTTTACTAGCGCATCACATTGAAAATTTTAAGACAAAATATTTATTTTGTCTTAAAAAATTGTCTTAAAATTGCCCTCCATGTAGTAGTGTCGAATGAAACGACATACAAGTTGTCTCTAATCATATCAACAGAGATCAAAGGGACAAAAGAGTAATTAATGTTTAGGAAATCTTGTTAGGGAAAGTTTTCACGTTCTTCAGAGTCGGCTACCCCCACAAAATGAAGAGTCGAAGAAGTCGTTGTCTTTTTATAAGATAACATGAATGGAAAGTGAAATAGCAGCATTGGTATAAGCGCAATACAGTAGTAGCCCGCAAGCTGGTGGACTTAGGGTGCACTCTTAGAGTCAATTTTGTAGTTGTTAGATAATATTTTCTTAAATTGATATGTTTTTGTCTTAAATATAAAGTTTCTTCTTAAAATATTTTTGTCTCAAACCGTTTTTTTCTTAAATTTTATATTTAAGACAGTTCAATTGATATTAAATTTTAATGTAACATAATTAAAATAAAAAGTGACTTTTTAAGACAAAAGATTTCTTTTGTCTTAAAAAAATGTCTTAAAAGTGCCCTTGGTGTGGTACTGATGTGACGTTGGACCATGGCTGACCATGGATGATTTTCATATTGGCAATATTTGTCACAATGTGACATTGGACCATGGTCAACCATGGTTGACCATGGATGACCATGGTTGTGACAATGTGATGTTGGACCATGAGACAATATTTGTCACAATGTGACCATGGCTATTGACGATCATTGACCATGATTGACCATAGTTGACCATGGTTTATTTTCATATTGATAGAATCTTTGTCACAATGTGATGTTGGACCATGGTTGGTAATGATTAACCATGGTTGATGATGGTTGACCATGGTTGATTTTTGTATTGAGACAATATTTGTCACAATGTGATGTTGGACCAAGGTTGACGATGATTGTCCATTGATTGATTTTCATATTTACCATGATTAACCATGATTGATTTTCATTTTGAGACTATCTTTATCACAATGCGACATTTGACTATGGTTGACCGTGATTGAATATTGTTGACCATGGTTGATTTTCATATTGAGACAATATTTGTTACAATGTCACGTTGGACCATGGTTGACCATGGTTGACGATGGTTGAACATGGTAGATTTTCATATTGAGACAATCGTTGTCACAATTTGACATTGGACCCTTGTTGACCATAGTTGACCTTGATTATAAACCGAAGGGATTTATATTAAACCCTATGATTAATATTATAAACCCTATGAATAATATTCTACCCTAGGAATATGAACCCTTAGATTAATAAACCCAAGGGATCGATATTATAAACCAAAGGGACTAATAAAATCAAGGGATTAACACTAAAAACCCAAGGGATTATAAACCCAAGGGAATAATATTAAACCCAAGGATTTAATATTATAAACACAATGTATATAAACCCTAAGATAAATATTATAACCCCTAAAATAAACATGGTTGGCCATTATCGACCATGGCTGATTTTCATATTGACACAATATTATAAACCCAATGGATTATAACCCAAGAGATTTGAATTGAACCCTAAGATTAATATTATAAATCTTGTGAATAATATTATATCCTAGGAATATGAACCCTTATATTAATAAACCCAAGGGATTGATATCATAAACACAAGGGACTGATAAACCCAACAGATTATAAACCCATGGGAATAATATTAAACACAAGGAATTAATATTATAAACCGAAGGGATATAAACACTAAAATAAATAGTAAACCCTAAGATTAATATTATAAACCTTAAGATTAACATTATAAACATATGCGATTAATAAACCCAAGGGATTAATTTTAAAAACCCAAGGGAATAACATTAAACCTTAGGATTAATATTAAATCCTAGGAACATAAACCCTAAGATTGATAAACCCAAAGGATTAATACGATAAACCCAAGGGATTATAAACTTAAGGGACTAACATTAAACCATAACATTAATATTATAAACAATAAGCTTAACATTAAACCCTATGATTAATATTAGAAACCCTAGGATCAATATTATAAACCCAAGGGATTAATAAACTCATTGTATTAATATTACCATGATTGATTTTCATATTGAGACAATCGTTGTTACAATGTGACATTGGACCATGGTTGACGATGGTTGAACGTGGTTGATTTTCATATTGAGACAATCTTTGTCACAATGTGACATTGGCCACTCGTTAACCATGGTTGACCAAGATTATAAACCGAAGGGATTTATATTAAACCGTGGGATTAATATTATAAACCCTATGAATAATATTATAGCCTATGAATATATGAACCCTTAGATTAATAAACACAAGGGATTGATATTATAAACCAAAGGGACTAATAAATACAAGGGATTAACACTAAAAACCCAAGGGATTATAAACTCGAGGGAATAATATTAAACCCAAGGATTTAATATTATAAACCCAATGTATATAAACCCTAAGATAAATATTATAAACCCTAAAATAAACACGGTTGACCATGGTTGACCATGGATGACCATGGTTGTGATAATGTGATGTTGGACCAAGAGACAATATTCATCACAATATGACCATGATTATTGACCATGGTTGACCATGATTATTTAATGTTATTAATATTAGTAATTAATGTTAAAATTAATATTTGTAAATATTAATAATATTAAAAGTAATATTAATATTTGTATTCATCTTAATTAATATTAATATTAATATTAATATTAAAATTAATATTAATAAATAATATTAAAACGTTATTTATATAAACGTTAAATATATTAATTAATATTAATATTTTTTTGGTAATTCAACACCCATAGGGGGATTGGAACCAATGACATATTGGATGGAGTGCCTTAATAATGCACCATTTATAGTCAAACCAAGGCTTATCACCATTAATTAATATTATTATTATTATTTTTTTTCTAAATATGACTAATTCTATTAATGTAACAAAAAAGGTACATGGAGGCACTGGCCTCTGTAGATCCTGTCTCAGATTAAGCCATGTTTAACAAACAATAACTAAAAATGACTGCCTGCACCGGGGAAGCCAGCCTGAAACTAGAGGAGTGTGCTGCCCATGTAGGGGAACCAGCCTGTAAAACCATAGTGGAATAGATTTTTGAAAAAAACATAAAAAACGACAACAATTACAAAAAGAAATAGCAGAAAAGACCCCTAAGTTTGGTGATCGGGAGCTAAAAACCTGAAGTAAACTTTGGCCAGCTAGGTGTCATTAGGTGGCAGAGGTTCTTCCACAATTAGACACCTGTAAGCCTCCATGTCATCTTCCTCATGCTATTGATCTCTCGTCGTTGCTTCCATATTCGTGTAGCTGCCTGGAATATTGTGTCCCTGAGCTGCGCCTGTTCGGTCTGGAGCTTCATCATGGGTTTTGTGTGTCCTAGAGCTGCTACCATGAGTTTTCCTTCTGCTAGTGTTGGTCCTCTCCTGAATGTTGCGAGCTGGGACATCAGAGCTTTGAGGCTCCTCTCTGAAATCAACTGAAATGGTTGCAATTATGCAAGGGCATTCCATCGTGCAACGAAACTGGAATTGGGTAGAGTGGCTAGGTTGCAACGTCGGGCTAGAGGTAGCAGGAGGCTGAGGAGCATCTTCAACATGCCTAGGGTCAGCCGTTTGAGCATGCCCAGCATGCCCCTACCACTGCGGGTGGCTAGATAATGACCTGTGAAATGAGCAGTCGTCGAGGGGGAGGAGGAATCCGAAGGGGTGGAGTCAGAGAGGGACGAAAAGGGGGGGCAAATTGCTCTTCCTCTGCTGCATCCTCTTCTACAACACATCCTGTGACACAGACGAGGCATATTTGCATGGTTGAAATTGGGCCGAAGAGGACTAGGAGGCATAGAGCGAGGGATAGAATGGCCAGTGGGAGTAGGAGAATCAGGAATTCATGGATCAAAAGCAAGATTCAGGGCTGAAGCAGTAGTTCGAAAGCAACAAAGAAGATTATGCGAGAAGTGGGCACCTTCAACAATTTCAATACAACAAAGAATTTGGCAACGTCTCCCCATTGTCGTGCGCGAGCTCGGCTCTATAATAGTAGGGAGATAGTTATAGTTCAAAGGAGGTGGAACAAGGGTAGGACGATCCGAAATCATCATCATATGAATCAGAATGACGTTTCCTTGGCCCACACAAAGCATTAAAACGCCATTAATTTCGGTGGCGAGATTCTGGGTGGAAGCATGGGTGGCCATGCGGCCGCGCCACTTGCCAGCCCAGATTTGTTACGCTGTACCGGCGCTATTAAACACCCACATCTGGGAATTTTGATATTAATATTAATATTAATAATATTAAAAATAATTAAAATAATATTATTTATAGTAATAATGTTAATTTCATTAATAATATTAACTAAATATTGTTAAATTTAATATTGTAACTTAAATGTTATTAATAATATTATTTTTCTAAACATAATTCGCATAGTATATTAATACTTTTATTAATAATCACCCATATTAATATCGTTTAATATTATTAATATTAATAATTAGTATTAAAATTAAAATTTATAAATATTAATAATAATAAAAGTAATATCAATATTTCTATTTATATTGATTGATATTAATATTAATAATTAATATCTAAATTAATATTAATTTTAATATATTAAATTAAAATTAAAATTAATAATAATGTTAAAATTAATATCAATAAATAATATTAAATATTAATATTAAAATATTATGAATGTTAATAGTCATTAATAATGTTAATATTAATGTTTCACATAATTAACATAACTTTTATATAATAATTAATATTAATATTTATAATATTTAATATTAAAATAAACCTAATATTTACTAAAACGAAACCTTAAAACCTAGAGTAATATAAAAACCTATATTAAGATTCATTTTTCTTAACCAAGTGAGATTTCAACGCTTTTTAAGATTTTCCGAGTACAAATTGTAATTTTGATTTTACTTTGCTAAAAAATAAAATAATTTGTAATTAGCAAAATTAATTAAATATTTTAATCTATAAATTTAAAATTTTAATCAAATTAATCTATCTTTTCTTTGAAATTATAATTAATAAAATAAATTAAATATTTAATATATAAATTTAAAATTTTAATGAAATTAAACTATCTTTTCTTTATATTGGTGTGATAGGTACTTTCTTGTCAGCAACATTAATTTTTTTTAAAAATAATTGCTAAAATATATTAAATTAAATTATTATATTTAATAGTTAAAAATTATTATATTAAATTATTAAAAATATATTATTATTATTATTATTATTATTATTAACCTAAACTTTAATAAACCTAACATAATATGAGTAAACTTAACACTAAATTTAATATTAAAAAATAAAACCTCATATTAAAAAATAAACTTCCTAACATAATATGAGTAAACTTAACACTAAATTTAATATTAAAAAATAAAACCTCATATTAAAAAATAAACTTTGTAAATTCTTTAGATGCATGTTATATGTCAAATATTAGAGTGGCATTCTAAATTTTGAAATATGTGATTTGTTTCAATGGTGTAACTTATTAACTTTTTTTAAAATTAATTGCTAAAATATATTAAATTTAAATTATTACATCCAATAATATTATTAGCAAAAAAATTATTATACTAAATTCTTAAAAAAAATTATTATTATTATTATTATTATTAACCTAAATTTTAATAAATATAAAAAATATAGTAGTAAACCTAATACTAAATCCTATATTAAAAGATAAACCTCATATTAAAAAATAAACTTTGTAAATTGATCGTATATCTAAATATTAGCCTAGTATTGACAGTGTTGGACCCACCAACATGTGAGGGGATCTCCCTAGTAAGAAGTCCCAATTAGTCCTCAGACCGTTTCGTGTAGGAGTCCCAACAGTGGGTCGTACGGTAATGCCTTCCCACAATTTAGCACAGAGGCAAGTAAGATAACTCTGTTGGTAGCAAGGGTGTGATAGCTGCAACGAGCCAAGGAAGGTGCATGAGAGGTTCTAACACACGGGGATTAAGATGAGTGCGCCCCTTGGAAACGTGTAATAGTACTCGGATTGGAAGGGAACACACGAGCGAAGATGCATCACAAGATGGAAAGCAAGTTAGCAAGCAATCCAAAGTGATGGTTAAACCAAGAGCACATTCTGAGAAAGATTCATACATACTTATACAGAATAGTCCATACATGCATGTGTAAGAAAACAATACATATATCATTTAGAGTAAAGTAGATAGCATAGAATACAATACAACATATGCATGAAATGTGTTGGCTCTGTTATATTAAGTATAAGTTCCAGTCATACAATACATCCATGTTGAACCACTAGTTCCAATAGTGGAGCGTTACAGCTCTTCCAAAGAGATGTACTAGCTTTGCACATTGGAGAAGCCAGAGCTCGTTACAATACTATCTAAGCTTTCTCTAAGATACTCCTATCGAAGCTTGGCTGACCAAAAGCCTTTACAATGAGTTATGAGGTTCTATTTATAGCAAAGGGTGGGGTGACCTTGGACATTCCCCTTTGTGACAGTTCATCTACCCTCATGACTCTTCATCTACTCTATGAATGTTACATCCAACTATTGACACTTAAACTTCCACTTGACATGACGTTACATTACAATGCACATGTGCTCATGTGAGACAAAATGGCTTGAGTAAGCAATGCAAGACATCACCGACACTCGATCTATTGTGCTAAGAATAACTCTTCAACTTGCTTGTGATGGTGAAGGTGCTGAGCTGATGAAAAGCTTGGTCGTCCATGATGGTCTGCATGCACCCCATAGTGACATATTGCCGAAGCGAACTCTTGCCTCTCTTGCATCCGGGTGCATTGGTGTGGCTCCTTCATTCAACTCATCTGCTAACATGCGCATGGTTGGTGTAACCGAACCGACAACACACTGATGCACAGTGTCTGTGCTGATCTTCCAATGTGTGCTAGTGGTCATGCACATCAACTGTCAACTACATGTTCAGCTGGAGTTGGACTTTCTTCTTGTCTTTGTGTTGGTGAGTGCGCCGAATGGGTTTCATCACATGTGTGCACATAATGACATGCATGTTGCTGAATCCCTTACATGCGATCAACAAAACTACTCACCATGTCTGCTCCATGTCAGCTGTTGAGATGGATCTATAACTTGTACAGGTGCAGTTTCATCCATGAGTGCATGTTGCACCCCCTGTTGTTCCTATTCCTGTTGCAACTCATTCGCTTGTCTATGTAGCTCATGTCTTTCCTTGAGTTGCCGCTTCGGCACATGCAACACCTTATTTGTTCCACTCTCTGTCTTAGCGCGATCGTGTTGTCACCTCATAGCATGAGTCTCCAAAGTTTCTTTCATCATCAGTGGATCTTCTTGATCTTGCACCTATGTTCTACCTCCGTGTTGTCAACAACCTTCCTCTTGCATTCGTTGCATCCAGTATGTTGCCTTTAGCTGTTGTTCATGACGCTGCTCGTTGTGATGTTGTTGCCGTCATATCTTGATGTCCTTTTCTATGATCAATTTGATGTCTTCGTGGGTAGGCAAGTTCATAGATACTTAATCGACTGCATCCTCAAGTGTGCTTAGAACAGTGTCTTCGTCTCTACTCTCCTGGAAACCATTGTACCTGTATTGCTGAGAGGAAGATGAACACTTGCGATACTTGGAGACATGGCAACACTCATGGCAAGAAATATTTCAGTCGAAAACGAAAATCAACTTAAGAATTGACTTGCAACATACATGGCTAACTGATCATGAAGGTCGCGCAATTTCCACCGGGAGGTTGGGAGACTAACCGCCAAGACTATGCAAGGCATATTCTAGGTTGTTAGAAGGTTGACTGATTGTTGGAACTGCGCAATGCACAGTCTAGTCTGGCTGCTAACTGCTGGAATTGTGCAATGCGTAATCTCAGCTGGAAATGACTATAGGCCCAGTGGTTGCAATGTGCGATTTTCTAGGCCAACAGTCATTGTCCCTAAAAAATGTGAAAAACAGTCCTGGAGGACAGTGCCTAGGCAGAAATGCACATTTATAGAGAGGAAGACAGAGACTTCCTTCCCCAGATTGTGCAATGTTGTCTTAGTGAAGGTAGAGTCTGGGCCAAGGTTGGTCAGAATCATCGACAGGCAACTGAAAGAAAATATGACAGTGAATGCATGGTGAAACTAAGTGAAAGTAGAAGTGATTGATGGTGCATGCAAAAATTGAATGAAAGATTCCGTAAACATATCAAAATGCATGTGGGTGAAGCGAGTTGTCGAATGGGCGACTGTTCGTGCAAAAAAATTTCATGCATGTGACAATAGTGAGATAGCAACAAAAACTGAAATGGTGCTAGTACAATATAGTATGTATCAAAACAACAGAAAGATCACACTAAAATCAAGGAGAAAACATTCATACGAAGCAAAACACAAAAAGCCGCAGAAATGAAACACAAGACATGGAAAGTGGACTTACACTAAAACAATTAAGCTGAATGTGCCGATAGCTCCTAGATGTGATGTGGGATGTCAGAGCTGCAAGGTTGATGTGAGGAATGAGCTATGCAACATTCAGATCATGAGTTTTGATAAAATCGAGGTTGTGACACACATGCCACAAATCTAGGGAAAGCGACACTTGGTCGGAGGTTTCTGAAACGATCATTACATGTAACCTCCAACTGCCAAAAATATGTCCCTAAAACAAGGGATGCCTTTGCATGCTGCCTTGGGAGAAGCATTCCACACATGCAAGTCTATTTTTCTTGGTCCCAGAGGGAACCAGTCAACTCAGCTGCACATGCAAGAGACTGCTCAACTACTAGGAGAAAATGTGCATTTCTAGCTGGGAGCTGGGCTGGCTTCTTAGAATATTTGGGAGAAATCTAGGCAGAGCAGCTGACTGCTACCCATATTTGTGCAAATTCTGGGTTGAGTAGCCCAACTCGGAAGGATTGCGCAACTTTTTGGGTGAAGCTTGCTTAGCAAAATTGCTCAATTCTGGGGCCCAACATATTGCCAGTAAGGATTACATAATTTCTAGAGGGAAGGCTAGTTTCCCTCCATATTTGTGAAAATTCTTGAAGGAGCTACTCAACCTACTGCTAGACCAAGTCCTCTTGAACAACCTGTGAGGGGAATGCATCAAGATTTGATCAACAGGCTGTCTTTCTGCAAGGGAATGACTCGAGCTTGTGTACTTAACAAAGCATGACATGTTGCTATGAAGGTTGGTAGGGAGGCTCCAAAACGAAGCTAAGAAAAATTTTTAGAGGGTGGTTGTAGCTGCTACAACACCTGGCATTCTAAATTTTGCAATATCTCATTTGTTTCAATGGTGTAGCCTTACTTATTTTGAATTTAATTTATTGGGTTTGATATATTGCTAACAGAAATAATTATTTCATTCAACTTATATTTTTTGTGTTTTTGTTGGTCCACCCTCCTCCATAAAATTGAAAAATGATAGAGTCAATAGATACATATTCATTTACAATACCAAGAACTTCAATATTTTTATGCCTTCCTCTCAAAGTGATCAAAGATTTCGTTCCTGTAACCATTTAGTTGACCTATCACTTATTTGACAATTATTTTATTAGGAAATAATTAAATTCTATATCATTAAAATTACAAGGGGCTATTCTTTTGAATGCATTTGTAAATTTCTATTTCTTCTTAGCCACTGGAGTGGGTTATAATATTAGGTTTTATTTTGTTATATAATACTAATATTATTTATATTAATATCGCTCTATTCAATAATTAACTAAAATGCAAAACCAATCTTTGTTTTCATCAACGGATAAAACCAATCTCTATTTTCATCAACATGTTTTTTGACACAGTATGTTTGATAATTACAATATTGATTTTTAGTTTGACGGAAAATTAGTTTTATAACAAATTTTATGTTTATATTAATCTAATGTTTAATAATATTATTATTAATATTTCTTTTTTAATATTAAAAATAATGAATTTAAAATAATCTTATATCATTAAAATTACAAAGGTTATTTTTTTGAAAGCATTTGTAATTTTCTATTTGTCTATAGTTAATTGAGTGGGTTATAATATTATGTTTTAGTTTTCTATATAATACTAATATTATTAGTTTTTACCCAAAACCAATCTCTATTTTCATCAGCAATACAGTATGTTTGATAATTACAATATTGAGTTTTAGTTTGACAGCAAAACCAATAATTATAGTTTGTCCATATTAAATTTTTGCAAAGTTTTTAATAAACCAAAACTTCTTAAATGTTGAGCAATTAATAATGTTGAAGAGAGAGATACCAATCAAAGCCATTTGGAAAACCCAACCATGGTAGGAGGTAGTAAAATATAATTGCATGGTAAAATATAAATATACCAAACTAAAAATTGTGTTACGTGTGGGATTGAATTCAAATATTAACAATATTATGAACCATATAGTTTAACATGACCACCATAAATGGTTGAATATTAAAAAAAATAACCCAACTTCAATTAATATGACAAAACATAAATGGTTGGCTTTAACTTTTCAACAATGAAATAATATGAGAACATTGTAAAGAAAAGGCACTGTATTTTGAGTCAAGAGAGAAACTGCTTTTACTCAACCAAAGAATTACAAATGCTTTACAATCACAACAAATACAAGCCAAACATATGTAGAATGCTTGCATTGATCACCAAACAAAAGCACATTGTTTGCATTGGGATGAAATACAAATCTCTTCTAGCCAAAGAGTCCCACATGACTATAACAAATGCGTCTCTTCAAACCCAATACTTCTACAAAAAGTTATAACAACAAAAATTAATAAATGAAAAGAATTAAAACCAAATGCATATTTATTAATTAATTTATTAAACTAACAAGAAAGTTATAATTTTTGGTATAGAAATTGCATGTTCTTATAAATATATTGCTTTAGTTAATTCAAGATTTTAATCATTTTAACAAAAACTAAGTTTGAATGTATCAATGCAATGACTATAAATGAGTAGGTTTAACTTTTCAGCAATGAAATAATTAAAACTAATAATCCTTATAAACACACTCAAAATATTATTAGCAAAACAATTGAAAATATTATTAGGAAAACGATTCACACAACATCAATCTTTAAACCCATGAATAATTATATTTGGCATTATGACACAGATGTGGCACTATGGCATAAGTGTTTTCCTTGATGGCAACTCACTCAAAGTGGCAAATCAGTTCAGGCTCTCAAAATGTTAGAAAATGAGATACCCGCAGGTGCGCCGAACAAAAGCCGCGGGCCCACAGGTTCTCCGAACAAGAGGTGCGGACATACCCACAGGTTCTCCGAACAAAAGGTGCGGACATCAAATTCACTCACTTTCATGAAGAGAAATGCGCGTACGAGGGAAATTTTATGGTTGATCCATGGTATTTAGTCCGGTGTTGTTGATCCTATGGTTTTGGTCCGTGGTTTTGCATCCTAAAATATTGAACCTAGGTTTTAGGTCCCTTGTATTGGAATTCTATGGTTTTGGTCCATGGTTTGAGTAAGGGCTTGCCTATAAAAAGGAAAGGAGATCATTTGGCTAGGCACTTATGTGTGTTGAATATCTAAAGAGAATGAAGATCTGAATTTCTAGAAATCGGCTAGTGAATGATAGCTAAATTGAGGAGAGATCTGAGCGTTAGAAGGATGATCTACTTGGACGCATGATCAAGTCGTCGATCTAACAGTCTAGGAAAAATTGGAGGACTGATAATTTGGCTCCATTCGGAGGACCGCAGGTGAACCACAGCGAAAGTGCGGAGGTGCACAATTTAGACACGAGTGCAGGTGCGGAGGTGCGCAGATCAGAAGATGCTCTAGGTGCGGAGCTGCACGGAGAAGCCGACAGCTTAGGTGTGAAGGTGCGCAGATCAAAAGACGCACCAGATGTGGAGGTGCGCGGAGAAGCCAACAGTGCAGGTGCGGAGGTGCGCGGAGCAGCCAACAATGCAGGTGCGGAGGTGTGCAGAGCAACCGACAGTGCAGGTGCAGGGGTGCGCTAAGCACAGACAACGCAGGTGCGGAGGTACGCAGGCCACTGACAGAGAAAGTGCAGACATCCGCAGGTTACTATTGGTGAAGTTGTGGACTTTTCTCTTGATATATGTTTTAGCTGCTTCTGTCTATCACTGCTGTGTTTAGGGTTCTGAATTGGTGTCTGAGTACTGGTACTCTGTTCTAAAAAGTTATTAATTCAATACTTGCACAAGGAAGTTGGTTGATTGCAGATCTAATTGATGTTTGATTGATATTCTTGGATCCAGTTTGAAAATTTATGAAACGTGGTCCCTGGAAGAAAAGATAAAGTTGAAGCCTTCAGTAGGTGAGCACCTACGTACTAGTAGCTCAACTAGTACAAGAGCTAAGGGGGTTGTAGCTCCCTTCCAGGAGAGTCTGGAAAACGAGAGAGGGTTGTAGCTCTCTCCAGGTTGCAGCCTACATACTGGTAAAGGACTTCACTAGTAAAAAACCATTGTAAAAAGAAATTTCTAATTGAGAAAAGATAGAGACACATTGCAGCGGGTGGTTTTCACCCACATTGGGTTTCCACCTTATATCTGGTTTTGTTTGATGTGACTGTCTATTTTTATTGTTCCTATTCATTATTATATGGTACTGACATTCAAATTAATGGTCAACATCTGAAGAATAAATTAAATTATAAATCTAGAGGGTATATTGAAAAGAATTTGATAATACTGATTCACCACCCCCCTCTCAGTATTATTTCCAACAATTGGTATCAGAGCAGGTCCTTCAGAAGAAGCTTGATCACTTGAAGGAAGATCTATCATCATGAGCAACTACGAGAGAGGAGCATCGATTAGGCCACCAATTTTTGATGGGACCAACTTCGTATATTGGTAGGTAAAAGTCACTGCCTATCTTCAATCTCTTGGTACAGAAGTCTGGGATACCATAGATTCAGGGTACACTTTTCCGTCAACAACTCCTACAGATCCGGCTGGTAAGAAGCAATATGAAAAAAATTCAAAGGCTATAAATACTCTATCAGGATGTCTATCTCAATCAGAGTTCGTCAAGGTTATGCAGTAAAAATCCGCAAAAGAAATATGGGATAAGATCATTCTGAGCTATGAAGGAGATGAACAGGTAAAACGGGAAAAAATTCAAACCCTCAAAATTCAGTATGAAAATCTCAAAATGTACAATGATGAAAGTGTGGCTAACTATTTTCTACGTATAGATGAGATTGTTAATTGTATGAAAAACTTGGGTGAAGAAATAAAAGAGGTTGTTGTGGTTGAAAAGGTACTAAGATATTTTTCCTCTAAGTTTGAATCAAAAGTCCCTACAATAGAAAAAAAAAGAACCTACTACAACTTACCATGTCACAACTACACGAGATTCTAACTGCTTTCGAAATGAAGAAAGGAGGACCATCAGATAGGAGAGAAGCTGCACTCAAGGCTGCAGGCAAAGGAGATTACTATGAGTTGGGACATATGTCAGAAGAAGAGGAAGAATCAAATTTTGTCAAGAACCTTCAACGGGGTGCTAGAAGATTCAGAGGTAAGTTACCTTTCAAATGCTTTGCTTGTGGAAGAGTTGGTCACTATGCTACCAAGTGTCCTCATAAGGATAAGCTTGAAAAAGGTAAGAAACCTGTTAGATGGAACAAGAAATAGAATGTAAATAAGAAAAGCTATTACACTCATGAAGAAAGTGATGGACTTTCAAATAGTGATGAACATGAACAAGGTAATAATTACAGACTTTTAATGGCCTCTGAAGATGATGATTTCATCGATGCTATAGATGAAGAAGGTCTGTATGAAGATATTTCTAAACTCAAAATTTGTTTAGAAGAGAAAAATATGATTATTGATACTCTACAATTCCAACTGGCTGAAAGGGAAAAACATCACGAAAAGTTGGAATGTGAAAATGTGGGTCTTAGAAAAGATATTGAGAAAACAAAAGCACTTAATCTTAGATTTGTTAAAGGATCTGAAACTCTAGATGAGATTATCAATGTGCAGTGTTCTCCTCTAATCAAGACAGGTCTGGGATATAATGAAGAAGCATCTCAAGTGCAGAAACCATCCACCTCCAAAAGTTATCTTGATGCAGCAAGGAGGAGTGAACAAATTGACAATCGACAGCAAAGGCACTATGGAGATCACCAGGTAAATCATGGACAATTTACCACAAGAATGAACAAAGACTACCAGGTAAATTGGGGGCAATCTACTTTAAGGATGAACAGAAGCTACAACCAGCCACAGGTAAAACATTCTCAATTTGCCTCAAGAATGGATGTCGATAGAAACTACAATCATTTGGTTGGTAGATTTGATAATCGCAAGATTTTTTTCAATGGCCAATGTTTCTCTTGTCATAACTTTGGTCACAAAGCAGCTCAATGTGTTGCCTATAAGACAATCATGACTAGGGAAGCTCAAAAACAAAGAAGTATGACTGGGATCATGAAAGCAACCTACAATAACTTTTGTGCCCTTGAGAATCAAATTGAATGTTCTATTTGTAAAAACTTCGGTCATGAAGATTCTAAATGCAGGAGCAGGTTTCGGCAAACAAAGGAACAAGCCTCAAATGCCAAAGCATGGAGAATGAAAGAACCACAACCAGAAAGATGTGGTATAGCCTTATATACAGAAGGGCAAGAAAATCAATGGTACATCGACAGTGGATGTTCAAAACATGAGACAGGTGATAAAGGAAAACTTCAGTCATATAGTGCCTTAGAGAAGGAGAAGAAGGTCTCATTTGGAAATGACACCCCTACACTCATAAAAGGTAAAGGTTTTATTCAGTTGAAAGAAAAGGTCAAAACTGGAAATGTTATGTATGTTGATGGCTTAAAGCATAATCTATTGAGTGTCAGTTAGAGGTGCGATCAAGGAATGGAGGTAATATTTCGATCAAATGGATGTAGTGTTCGTGATCTTGATACAGGAAAAACAATGATCAAAGGCATAAGGACTCCAAATAATTTATACATATTTGTTGGCATTATGGTTCAAGTGTTGTCCTTGATGGCAACTCACTCAGTGGATGGTACAGGTGCTCAGAAGTTGGTACAGGTGATGGCAATTTAATCAGAAGACAGATCTCAGTACAGCATGCCAAGGAAACTCATACACGCTGTTTCGTTAAGCCCAAGTCGCGTGTACACGCAAGTTAGATTCAGAAAAAGCGCGTGTATGTGGAAAGGTTCCTTTGGTTCATGGTGGTTAGACCTTGGAAGTTGTGCCTATGATTTCGGACCATTATGTCTCGACGGGCGTGTCGATCCCTAGTTTTAAAGTTGATGGTATTGTGTTACTATGGTTTTGGCTCTTGGTATTGAGAAAGGCCTAAGGCTATATAAGGAGAAGAAGATCATTAGGCAAACATCATCTTTTGACAAGGCATGAATATCTAAGAGAGAAAGAGATCTGATATGCAGGTTCTGAGTTGGTTGATCTAAGCCAAGGAGAGATCACATCGGTTAATGGAAGACTAGATCTAAGGATAGATCGGGATCTAATGGTTTGAAATGCACTATCATGATATGGTTGATTATGCGTATTTCTAGATCTGCATATTGTCGCAATGTTACGTTCTGAGTCTAACTAATATCTGGTACAGCTGCAAGTTGAGAAAGTTTATTTTTAGATCTGTACGCAGGTTGGCTTCGGTAAAAGGGCGTGTATACGCGGTTTATGCTCATTAAAGTAGCGTATATCTTTTGAAGCTTGATTTTGGTTTACAGTGGGGTCTGACTGTTTTTACAGAGTTCTGTAGTCTGCTCTGTGTTCTGGTAACTGGTGATTGACAGGGTTCAGTGGTTCAGTGATTCAAAGTTGGGTTGTTTTATGCTTCAATGATCTGTTGTGAAAATTGAATGAATTGTGGTCTTCAGATTGTAATGTTGTGCTTCAGGAATATCCAAGTCTGAAAATGTATGAAAAGTGATACCTGGAAGAAGGAAGATTGTAGGTCAGCACCTACGTACTAGTATCTTGGCTAGTACAAAAGCAAAGGGGGTTGGAGCTCCCTTCCAAGGAAGTTTGGAGAACGAGAGAAGGTTGAAGCCTTCTGCAGGTTGTAGCCTGCGTACTGGTATAAGGCTGCACCAGTACAAAAGAATGTAAACTGAAGTTTCATATTAAGAAAGATAGAGACAACTTGCAGCAGGTGGTTTTCACCCACATTGGGTTTCCACCTTATATCTTGGTGTTCATGTGTGTGGCTTTTTATCTGTTCTGTTATACTGCACATGTTTACTGTTAATATGATGAATAATGTCCTGATGCACTTAATTGAAGAATAAGCCAACTAAATTGTGAGTTTTCTGCTTATACGCTGTTTTACTTCGTCACAGTAGCGTGTACACGCTGGTTCACTTAACTGAAGTAGCGTATATGTTTTTGGGCATTTAAAAGTTTGATTAATCTGATAATACTGATTCACCCCCCCTCTCAGTATTATTTCCAACAATTGGTATCAGAGCAGGTCCTTCAGAGAAGCTTGATCGCTTGAAGGAAGATCATTCATCATGAGCAACTACGAGAAAGAAGCATCAATCAGGCCACCGGTTTTTGATGGAACAAATTTCAATTATTGGAAGGTAAGAGTTACTGCATATCTTCAATCTCTTGGTACAGAAGTTTGGGACATTGTAGAAAAAGGCTATGCTTTTCCTTCAGCTACTCCTACAGATCCAGATGAAAAAAAGGCATATGAAACAAATGCAAAAGCAGTCGCTACCCTATTAGGAAGTATATCTCAAACAGAATTCATGAAGGTCATGCACTTCAAATCAGCAAAAGAAATATGGGACAAAATGATCACTAGCTATGAAGGAGATGAACAGGTAAAGGAAGCTAAACTTCAAACACTCAGGATTCAATATGAGACTCTCAGGATGTATAATGATGAAAGTGTGGCTAATTATTTTCTCCGGGTAGATGAGATTGTTAATTGTATGAAAAACTTGGGTGAAGAAATAAGAGAAACTATAGTAGTTCAAAAGGTTCTAAGATCTTTATCCCCCAAGTTTGAATCTAAAGTATCTGCAATAGAAGAAAAAGAAAATCTCCGTGTTCTCACTATGTCTCAGCTACATGGAATTCTAACCGCTTATGAAATGAGAAAGGGAGGTCCATCTGACAGAAGGGAAGCTGCTTTTAAGGCATCAGGAAAAGAAGATTACTATGAAGCAAGCCATGTTCCAGAAGAAGAGGAAGAAGAATCAAATTTTGTCAGAAATCTTCAAAGGGGTTCTGGAAGGTTCAGAGGTAAGCTACCTTTCAAATGTTTTGCTTGTGGGAAAGTAGGTCATTATGCTGCAAAATGTCCTTATAAGGATAAAGGAAAAGAACCTGCTAGATGGAACAAGAAACAAAGTGCAAATAGGAAAAGCTACTACACCCATGAAGATAGTGATGGCTTATCAAACAGTGATGAAGATGAACAAGGTAATAAATATAAGCTGTTAATGGCATTTGAAGATGATGATTATGAGGATGCTATAGATGTGGATAATCTCTATAATGAAATCACTAGACTCAAGAGAAGCATAGAAGAAAGGAATGTGATTATTGATACTTTGCAATTTCAGATTGATGAAAAGGAAAAACATCTTGAAAAACTAGAAGGTGAAATTGTTGGTCTCAGAAAAGAAATTGAGAAAACAAAAACTATTAATCTTAAATTTGTCAAAGGATCTGAAACCTTGGATGAGATTATTAGTGTGCAGCGGTCTCCTCTAAACAAAACAGGTTTGGGCTATAATGGAGAAACCTCTCAAGCATCCACCTCAAAAAGTTATCTTGATGCAGCAAGAGGAAATGAGCGGAAGAACAATGAAGATAATCAGGTAAAGCAGGGACGAGTTACAAACAGAAACTATCAGGGACAATCCTCCTTAAGGATGAACAAAAGCTACAACCAACCACAGGTAAAATCTTCTCAGTTTGGCTCAAGAATAGATGAAAATAGAAATTACAATCAGTTGGCTGGTAGATTCAATAACCGCAGAAGCTTCTTCAATGGACAATGCTTTTCTTGCCACAACTTTGGTCACAGAGCAGCTCAATGTGTTGCATATAAAACAATCATGACTAGGGAAGCTCAAAAACAAAGAAGTATGACAGGGATTACAAAAAGGACCTATAACAACTTTTCGGTGCTTGAAAATGAAGTTGAATGTTCTATTTGCAATAATTTTGGTCATAAAGACTCTGAATGCAGGAGCAGGTTTCAGGAGAAAAAGGAACAAGCCACAAGCACCAAAACATGGAGAATAAAGGAACCTCAAACAGAAAGATGTGGGATAGCATTTTATGCAGAAGGACAGGAAAATCTATGGTACATTGACAGTGGATGTTCGAAACATATGACAGGTGATAAAGAAAAACTTGAATCTTATTCTACTTTAGAAAAGGGAAAGAAAGTCTCTTTTGGAAATGATACTCCTGCTACTATAAAAGGAAAAGGTATTGCTCCTTTAAAAGAAAAGGTCAAGGCTGGAAATGTTTTGTATGTTGATGGATTGAAACATAATCTTCTAAGTGTCAGCCAGATGTGTGATCAAAAAACAGAGGTTATTTTCAGATCGAATGGATGTCTTGTTCGTGATCTTGATACAGGTAAAACAGTTCTCAAAGGCAAAAGAACTCCAAATAATCTGTACATATTTGAAGAAGAACAACAACAATGCTATCTTAGCAAGGATGAAGAGCACTGGTTATGGCATCGAAGGTTGGGACATCTAAGCTTCTCACAAATAAGGAAAGCATGCAAATATCAGGCAGTTCGCGATCTTCCAGATATCAAAATTCCAGACAACACCATATGCAAATCTTGTCAGTTTGGAAAGCAGACCAGAACTAACTTTCCAGAGAAGGAAGGATCAGCTAGCTTGCCTCTTGAGCTAGTCCATACAGATGTATGTGGTCCATTTAGGAAAAGGTCACCTCGAGGAGAAGAATATCTGATATTATTCATTGATGATTTCTCAAGGTTTGTTTGGTTAGGGCTTATGAAGCACAAAGATGAAGCATTCGAAAAATTCAAATCCTTCAAAGCATTGGCCGAAAATGAATCAGGACACAAAATCAAGTGCCTCAGATCTGACAGAGGTGGGGAGTTCACATCAAATGAATTTTTTGATTTCTGCGATGAACATGGGATAAGAAGAGAATTCTCTACAGCTAGAACTCCTCAGCAAAATGGGGTTGTGGAAAGAATGAACAGAACTATCCAACAAATGGCTCGTGCTATGCTCGATGAATCAGGTACTCCTGCAACCTTCTGGGGAGAAGCCGCACATGCTGCTGTTATCATTCTTAACAAAACAAATGTCCGAGTAAACAGCACTCAAACACCTCATGAGCTTTGGAGTGGTAAAACTCCTTCTGTGAAGCATTTCAAAATCTTTGGGAGCAAATGTTATATTAAGAACACTGATGAGCAACTTGGCAAACTTGAACCTAGAGCAGATGAGGGCATTCTTCTTGGTTATTCTCCACATAGCAAAGCATACAAGTGCTACAATAAAAGACTTGGCAGAATTGTTGACAGTATTGATATAGTGGTTGATGAGAAGGGATATATTCCTAGGCAAGTTCATCATGAAGAAGATGAAGGTTACTCTCAAAGGCGAAATGATGAAGAAGAAGAACCTCAAGAAGAAGAAGAATCTCAAGAAGAACCAGAGGAGCAGACAAGAATAGAAGAGAAGACTCCATCCAGATATGTCCAAAAGAATCATCCAGAAACTCAGATTGTGGGGCAGAAAGAAGCAGGAGTACAAACAAGAAGGACACTTGCAGAAGCTTCAAGCTACTTGGCTCTACTCTCCTCCATTGAACCACAAAATGTGAAAGAAGCATGCAAAGATGAATGTTGGGTCAAAGCAATGGATGAAGAACTTGAGCAAATCGAAAGGAACAACACTTGGGAATTGGTTCCTAGACCAAAAGATAAGAATGTAATAGGAACAAAATGGGTCTTCAAGAATAAGTTAAATGAAAATGGAGAAGTAATTAGAAACAAGGCCAGACTTGTTTGTAAAGGGTATGCACAGCAAGAAGGAATAGATTTTGAAGAGACCTTTGCTCCTGTAGCAAGACTAGAGGCCATCCGAATGTTCCTTGCTCTCTCAAGCTTTCAAAACTTCAAGGTATTTCAAATGGACGTGAAATCAGCCTTCCTGAATGGAGACTTAGAAGAAGAAGTATATATTGAGCAGCCAGATGGGTTCATTCTTGGGAATGATCCAAACCTTGTATGCAGATTGAAAAAGGCTCTCTATGGGCTCAAACAAACCCCAAGGGCTTGGTACTATCGGTTGGACAAATATCTTCACCAACAAGGCTTTTCAAAAGGATCAGCAGATAGCAATCTCTATATAAAAGTTGAAAATAACAAATTGCTAATTCTTGTTGTTTATGTAGATGATATTATTTTTGGCAGCAATGAAGAAACTATGAGTCAAAACTTTGCCTTGGTTATGCAGAAAGAGTTCGAAATGTCACTTCTTGGAGAATTGACATATTTTCTTGGATTGCAAATCCAACAAAATGAAGGAGGTATCTTCTTGTCTCAAACCAAATACCTCAAGCAGATCTTGAAGAAGTATGGCATGGAAGAATCAAAACCAGTATGTACACCCATGGTTACAGGATGCAGCCTCAGTGCAAATGATGAATCAGCAGCAGTTCACCAACCCACTTATAGATCCATGATTGGGAGTTTGCTTTATTTGGCAGGTACTCGACCAGATATTACTCATGCAGTAGGGATGGTTGGAAGATTTCAAGCCAACCCAAAGGAAACCCATCTTGAGGCAGTCAAAAGAATCTTCAAATATCTTCAAGGGACCCAAAACTATGGCTTATGGTATCCTAGAAATACAGATCTCACTCTTCATGCTTACACAGATGCAGATTGGGCTGGAAGTGTGGATGATAGGAAAAGCACAAGTGGAGGTGCTTTCTTCATGGGTTCCAGATTAGTGTCTTGGTTCAGCAAGAAGCAAAGTTCGATTGCCTTATCTACAGCTGAAGCAGAATATGTGGCTGCAGCATCTTGTTGCACACAACTTCTTTGGATGATGCAGACCTTGCAGGACTTTCAAATCACTTGCACTCCACCTGTCTCTATCTTATGTGATAATACAAGTGCAATCAGCATTTCAAAGAATCCAGTCATGCACTCAAAGACCAAGCACATACCAATCAAGTACCATTTTCTTCGGGAACAAGTGCTTGAGCAGAAGGTCAAATTGGAGTATGTTCCTTCTAAGGAGCAAGTTGCTGATATTCTCACAAAACCACTGCCCAGGGAAACTTTTGAATATCTCAGACAAAAGCTGGGAGTAGTTGATGCTTCATCCTGTTGTTGAAATTTGTTTTGTTCTACAGAAAAGCTGGTATACGCAGGTTACGGAAGGGATATGAGCGTATACACGCGGATTTATGGTGCGTAAGTCGCGTGTATGCTGGACGCTTGTTGCAGAAAGAATATCCGCGTACATACGCTGTTTTATACAGGATAAAACGCGTATATGAAGTTCTGAACAGCAAAAGAAAACTCTGAAGTTCTGAACAGCAATAGGAATGTCAGAAGTATTCAGGCACAGTTTCAGGGAGTGCAACAGGCACAGGTTCAGGGGGAGCAGCTCAAAAGTCTCATAAAGCATTGTTGGCATTCAGATGTTTTGGTTGTTGGTTTAAGAAGAAGGAGCTCAGAAAGCAATTCTAGTTGCTGATCTAACAAGATGTTTATCCGATGCTGCTGGTGTCTTTTCTAAATCTTGGTCTAGATCTGTTGTCTCTATGTCTTTCTTGTCTCTTTTATGGTGTCAAGGTCATGTAACGGCCTTTGTTGGTTTCCCCACTATGCCTGGGATGAATGATGAAATGTTCATGTATTATCATGTGTCTTCACATGGTTAGGTGGATGAGTCAATATTGGTATATCCCCACTAGATTGGGTGATGAATGTATGTTGAGTCTTTTGGTGATAGGAAGGTCTTCTTTAATGTATAAGTCTTTGTTCTTCTTGAAGAACATCTTTTGCAGATCTTGCCTACAGTCAAGGGGAGCATGAACAACACTTGGTAAGACGGATAGATTGGTACACTTTGGCATACACAAAGGGGGAGCACACTTGGAGATTTCAGCATGTACTCAGGGGGAGTATGGACAGCAGTATGGACAGCAGAAGGAATACCAATGAAGAGAATATTTTGGTCCACCCTTTGCCCTTGATGTCAAAGGGGGAGAGTGACTTGGTGTGGTGGTTGTGACTTGGTGTGGTGGTTGCCATCAAGTCCAAAGGGGGAGATTGTTGGCATTATGGTTCAAGTGTTGTCCTTGATGGCAACTCACTCAGTGGATGGTACAGGTGCTCAGAAGTTGGTACAGGTGATGGCAATTTAATCAGAAGACAGATCTCAGTACAGCATGCCAAGGAAACTCATACACGCTGTTTCGTTAAGCCCAAGTCGCGTGTACACGCAAGTTAGATTCAGAAAAAGCGCGTGTATGTGGAAAGGTTCCTTTGGTTCATGGTGGTTAGACCTTGGAAGTTGTGCCTATGATTTCGGACCATTATGTCTCGACGGGCGTGTCGATCCCTAGTTTTAAAGTTGATGGTATTGTGTTACTATGGTTTTGGCTCTTGGTATTGAGAAAGGCCTAAGGCTATATAAGGAGAAGAAGATCATTAGGCAAACATCATCTTTTGACAAGGCATGAATATCTAAGAGAGAAAGAGATCTGATATGCAGGTTCTGAGTTGGTTGATCTAAGCCAAGGAGAGATCACATCGGTTAATGGAAGACTAGATCTAAGGATAGATCGGGATCTAATGGTTTGAAATGCACTATCATGATATGGTTGATTATGCGTATTTCTAGATCTGCATATTGTCGCAATGTTACGTTCTGAGTCTAACTAATATCTGGTACAGCTGCAAGTTGAGAAAGTTTATTTTTAGATCTGTACGCAGGTTGGCTTCGGTAAAAGGGCGTGTATACGCGGTTTATGCTCATTAAAGTAGCGTATATCTTTTGAAGCTTGATTTTGGTTTACAGTGGGGTCTGACTGTTTTTACAGAGTTCTGTAGTCTGCTCTGTGTTCTGGTAACTGGTGATTGACAGGGTTCAGTGGTTCAGTGATTCAAAGTTGGGTTGTTTTATGCTTCAATGATCTGTTGTGAAAATTGAATGAATTGTGGTCTTCAGATTGTAATGTTGTGCTTCAGGAATATCCAAGTCTGAAAATGTATGAAAAGTGATACCTGGAAGAAGGAAGATTGTAGGTCAGCACCTACGTACTAGTATCTTGGCTAGTACAAAAGCAAAGGGGGTTGGAGCTCCCTTCCAAGGAAGTTTGGAGAACGAGAGAAGGTTGAAGCCTTCTGCAGGTTGTAGCCTGCGTACTGGTATAAGGCTGCACCAGTACAAAAGAATGTAAACTGAAGTTTCATATTAAGAAAGATAGAGACAACTTGCAGCAGGTGGTTTTCACCCACATTGGGTTTCCACCTTATATCTTGGTGTTCATGTGTGTGGCTTTTTATCTGTTCTGTTATACTGCACATGTTTACTGTTAATATGATGAATAATGTCCTGATGCACTTAATTGAAGAATAAGCCAACTAAATTGTGAGTTTTCTGCTTATACGCTGTTTTACTTCGTCACAGTAGCGTGTACACGCTGGTTCACTTAACTGAAGTAGCGTATATGTTTTTGGGCATTTAAAAGTTTGATTAATCTGATAATACTGATTCACCCCCCCTCTCAGTATTATTTCCAACAATATTCAAAGAAGGACAACATCAATGCTATCTAAGCAAGAACGATGAACACTCGTTATGGCATAGAAGATTGGGGCATCTTAGCTTCTCACAGATAAGGAAAGCATGCAAATACCAGGCAGTTCGTGGTCTTCCAGACATCAGAATTCCAGACAATACAATATGAAAATCATGTCAGTTCGGTAAGCAAACGAGAACTAACTTCCCTGAGAAGGAAGGATCAGCCAGCAGGCCACTTGAACTTGTCCATACTGATGTATGTGGTCCATCTAGGAAAAGGTCACCTCGAGGAGAAGAATATTTTATATTATTCATTGACGACTTTTCCAGGATGTGTTGGATAGGACTTATGAAGCACAAAGACGAAGCCTTTGAAAAGTTCAAATCATTCAAAGCCTTGGTGGAGAACGAATCAGATCACAAAATCAAATGCCTCAGGTCTGATAGAGGTGGGGAGTTTACCTCGAATGAATTTTTTGATTTTTGTGAAGAACATGGAATAAGAAGGGAATTCTCTACAGCTAGGACTCCTCAGCAAAATGGAGTAGTGGAAAGGATGAATAGAACAGTTCAACAAATGGCTCGTGCTATGCTTGATGAGTCTGGAACTTCCGCAACCTTCTGGGGTGAAGCCGCATTTGCTGCAGTTGCTATTCTCGACAAGACAAATATCTGGGTGAACAACACTCAAACTCTTCATGAGCTCTGGTATGGTGAGACTCCTTCGGTAAAACATTTCAAAATTTTTGGAAGCAAATGCTATATTAAAAATAATGATGAAAATCTTGGCAAGTTTGAACCTAGAGCAGATGAAGGCATTCTCCTTGGTTATTCTCCTCACAGCAAAGCATACAAATGTTACAATAAAAGGCTTGGAAGAATTGTCGACAACATTGATGTAGTGGTAGATGAAGAAGAAATCACTCCCAAACAGGTAAGATCTGAAGACTTCGAAGATGATGAGGACTATCCATCAACATCAAATCAGATTCATGATGAAGAAGAAACCCATGAGGCACCAGAGGAACAGATAAGGATAGAAGAAAAGACTCCATCCAGGTATGTTCAAAAGAATCATCCAGAATCTCAAATTTTGGGGCAAAAGGAGGCAGGTATACAAACAAGAAGAACAATTGCAGAAGCTTCAAGCTATTTGGCATTACTCTCCTCCGCTGAACCACAAAATGTAAAAGAGGCATGCAAAGATGAATGCTGGGTCAAGGCAATGGATGAAGAACTTGAGCAGATCGAAAAGAATAACACTTGGGAGTTGGTTCCTAGACCAAAAGATAAGAATGTCATAGGGACAAAATGGATCTTCAAAAACAAGTTGAATGAAAATGGGGAAGTAATTAGAAACAAGGCCAGACTTGTTTGTAAAGGGTATGCTCAACAAGAAGGAATAGACTTTGAAGAAATTTTTGCTCCCGTTGCTAGACTTGAGGCCATCAGAATGTTCCTTGCTCTCTCTAGCTTTCAGAAGTTCAAAGTATTTCAAATGGATGTGAAATCAACCTTTCTGAATGGAGACTTAGAGGAAGAAGTGTACATTGAGAAACCAGATGGTTTCATCCTTGGGAATGATCCAAATCTTGTATGCAGAGTAAAAAAGGCTCTCTATGGTCTTAAATAGGCTCCAAGGGCTTGGTACTATCATTTGGACAAATACCTTCATCAACAAGGTTTTTCAAAAGGATTAGTAGATAGCAATCTTTATATAAAAATTGAAAATTACAAATTGCTAATACTTGTCGTATATGTAGATGATATTATCTTTGGTAGCAATGAAGAAGCTATGAGTCAAAACTTTGCCTTGGTAATGCAGAAAGAATTCGAAATTTCATTGCTTGGAGAGCTGACATATTTTCTTGGTATACAAATCCAACAAAATGAAGGCGGTATCTTTTTATCTCAAACCAAGTACCTCAAGCAGATCTTGAAGAAATATGGTATGGAAGATTCGAAACCAGTATGTACCCCTATGGTTACAGGATGCAGCCTCAGTGAAAATGATGAATTAGCAGCAGTGCATCAACCAACCTATAGATCTATGATTGGAAGTCTACTTTATTTGACAGGTACTCGACCAAGCATCATGCATGTAGTGGGAGTAGTTGGAAGATTTCAGGCAAATGCAAAGGAAACTCATCTTCAGGTAGTTAAGACAATCTTTAAGTATTTGAATTGATGCTTCTGTGATACATAATAGTTGAAAGAATAACTTCGGTGTAAATAACATGTAGACAAACATTTGTCGACGCGTTTCGAACCAACTAGTGTGGTTCATCGTCAGGACAAGTTGAAGAAACAAATCTAGCTTAGCATGTTAAATAGTCTGAGCAGAGTCTCCAACAGCTAAATTGACTAACGGCTAATTTTGACCTTACAACCGAGGTCAAATTATTATTTATTAATTTAATATTATTATTATTTTTGTTATTATTTTTCTTATTATTATTTATGGAAATAAGTTAAATTAGGTAAAAATACATAAATAAATAAAATAATTTTAATGGTTGGTTTAAAAAAGGAATTTATTTATTTATTTAAATATATATATATATATATATATATATATATATATATATATATATATATATATATATATATATATATATATATATATATATATATATATATATAGATATATATATATATATAGATATATTAATTAAAGTTATAATATTAGGTTATTAAGATAAAAGTTAGGATTAATAAATAAAATAATTTCAATGGTAAGTTTAAAAAGATAATTTGTTTATTTATTTAAATTATTTAATAATTATTATTAATATTATACATATATATAAATATATATATTTTAATTAAAATCATAATATTAGGTTGTTAAGTGACGAGTATTTTCATTCAATAATAATTTTAATGGTTAGTTTATTTTTATTATTATTATTTATGGAAATAAGTTAAATTAGGTAAAAATATATAAAAAAAATCAAATAATTTTAATGGTTTGTTAAAGAAGTAATTTATTTATTTATTTAAATTATTTATTAATAATTATATATATATATATATATATATATATATATATATATATATATATATATATATATATAAATTAAAGTTATAATATTAGGTTATTAAGATAAAAGTTAGGATTAATAAATAAAATAATTTGAATCGTTAGATTAAAAAGATAATTTATTTATTTATTTAAATTATTTAATAATTATTATTAATATATATATATATATATATTTTAATTAAAATCACAATATTAGGTCGAGAATTTTCATTTATTAATTTAATAATAATTTTTAATGGTTAGTTTAAAAAGGTACTTTATTTATTTAATTAAATTATTTATTAAATATTGTTAATATTATATATATACATATATATTCTAACTTGTCTTGACGATGAACCACACTGGTTGGTTCGAAACGCGTCGACAAATGGTATTCCATGTGATTTTCGCCGAAGAACTTCTCTCTAACTTGATATGGATCACAGAAGCCTGAACTCTATTATAAAATTATAATATTAGGTTGTTAAGTTAGAAAAAAATAAATAAATAAATTATAGATAAATAAATAAATAAACCAATAATAATAATAATAATAATAATAATTATATATATATAAAAAGAGCTCAAAAACGAGGAGGGGGCAGAAAAACCGACTAAGAAGAGAGTGCTGGAATCCAGCACCTACTGATTTTCCAGCCATCATCTCTATTGAGATTGCTCGGCCTCTTTTCAATCTCAATAGCTTCCCTCAATTTACGATGATGGAACTGAGCAACTTTGGCAACAACCTTGGCCTCCTCAATACACACCTGATGCTTGGTCTTTTCCACATGCTCAGCTAATGCTGAAGACTTGGATCTCCCATGTCTTAGGTCGGCCGCATGTTCGCAGATCCTTTGATGGATGGAGTGCCCTGTTTCCCCAATATAGGGGGTCCCACAAGAACAAGGGATCAAGTAGACACCCTTCATGTCCTTCAGGTTAACGGGATCTTTCACCGATCGGAGGGAATTGCGAATGGTATTGAGGGCCCTAAAGGTTGAGGGAATATCATACCTTTTAAGGATCCGAGAAATCTTGTCTGTGGTTCCTTGAAAATAGGGAAGATGGACACCTAGACGACGCTCTTTTGGCTCTTTCTTAATTAACGCATTTTTAGAGTCTTTACGGAAAGCCTTCTGACCCAAGCGTCTACTATATCCAATCTCCACAAAGACATTAAGGAGATGGGATCTCTCCTTATCAAAGCTCTCATAATCAGAGATCCTAAGAGCACGAGTAGTGAGGGTGTTAAGAACACCCAACTTCTGAGTAGGGAAATGATGGGAATCGGCATGAAGATACTGCTCAGTATGCGTTTTCTTTCGGAACACAGAGTGGGAGAGAAAGCTCAAGGAACTCAAAACTATGGCTTATGGTATCCTAGAGATACAGATCTCACACTTCATGCTTATACAGATGCAGATTGGGCGGAAAGTGTGGATGACAGAAAAAGCACTAGTGGTGGTGCATTCTTCATGGGTACCATATTAGTATCTTGGTTCAGCAAGAAATAGAGTTCAATAGCATTATCTAGAGCTGAAGCAGAGTATGTGGCTGCTGCATCTTATTGCACACAACTTCTTTGGATGATGCAAACTTTGCAGGATTTTCAAATCACTTGTACTCCACCTATCCCCATCCTATGTGATAATACAAATGCTATTAGCATTTCAAAGAACCCAGTCATGCATTCAAAGACCAAGCATATACCTATCAAATATCATTTTCTTTTGGAACAAGTGCTTGAACAAAAGGTCAAGTTGGAGTATGTTCCCTCTAAGGAACAAGTTGCTAATATACTCACCAAACCACTGCCCAGGGAGACCTTTGAATACCTCAGACAGAAGCTGGGGGTAGTTGATGCGTCATCTTGCTGTTGAATCTTGTTTGTTTCAGAGATTGTTGGTTGTACGCGAGTTTCATATGGGGTATACGCGTACATTTGTTGGTTTATGGATTGGTCAAAGAGCAACTGGCATAGGTTCAGGGGGAGCATATATTCTTCTAATAATGCATTGTTGGCATTACTGTAAAAGATCTTGGAGGAGCAAGTACAGAAGGAGAACATGGATGCTGATCTGAATAATGCTGCTAATGTTTTGTCTCTATGTCTTATATTTCTTTTGTCAAGGTCATGTAACGGCCTATTTTGGTTTCCCCTCTATGCCTGGGATGAATGATATAATGTACTTGGTTGTCATATGTAAATTTATGATGTAATGCCACTTGGTTGGGTGGATGATTCCCACTTGGTTGGTTGATGAATGTATGTACAAAGTCTTTTGGTGATAGGAAGGTCATTTATGGTGTATGGTGGATTATGGTTCTTCTTGAAGAAAATTTCTTTTGCAGATCTGGCCTACAGTCAGGGGGAGCACAATCATCACAGTAGAGCAGAGTTTTCAGAATGTTCTCAGGGGGATCATAACCCTTTGCCTTTGATGACAAAGGGGGAGAATGACTTTGAGGATCTTGGGGTTGCCATCAAGTCCAAAGGGGGAGATTGTTGGAATTATGACATAGAAGTGGCGCTATTTCATACGTGTTGTCCTTGATGGCAACTCACTCAAAGTAGCAAATCAGTTCAGGCTCTCAAAATGTTAGAAAATGAGATACCTGCAGGTGCACCGAACAAAAGCCGCAGGCCCGTAGGTTCTCTGAACAAGAGGTGTGGACATACCCGCAGGTTCTCCGAACAAAAGGTGCGGACGTCAAATTCACTCACTTTCATGCAGAGAAACGCGTGCACGAGGGAAATTTTATGGTTGATCCATGGTATTTAGTCCGACGCTGTTGATCCTATGGTTTTGGTCCGTGGTTTTGCATCCTAAAGTATTGAACCCAGGTTTTGGGTCCCTTGTATTGGAATTCTATGGTTTTGGTCCATGGTCTGAGTAAGGGCTTACCCATTAAAAGGAAACGAGATCATTTGGCAAGGCACTTATGTGTGTTGAATATCTAAAGAGAATCAAGATCTGAATTTCTGGAAGTCGGTTGGTGAATGATAGCTAAATGAAGGAGAGATCTGAGTGTTAGAAAGACAATCTACTTTGACGCATGATCAGGTCTGTGGATCTAAGAGTCTGGGAAAAATTGGAGGACTGATAATTTTGCTCCATTCGGAGGACCGCAGGCGAACCACAGCGAAAGTGCAGAGGTGCGTAGTTTAGACACGAGTGCAGGTGTGGAGGTGCGCATATCAAAAGATGCTCCAGGTGCGGAGGTGTGTGGAGAAGCCGACAGCTCAGGTGCGAAGGTGTGCAGATCAAAAGACGGACCAAGTGCGGAGGTGCGCGGAGAAGCCAACAGTGCAGGTGCGGAGGTGCGCGGAGCAGCCAACAGTGCAAGTGTGGAGGTGCGTGGAGCAACTGACAGTGCAGGTGCGGGGGTGCGCTAAACACAGATAGCGCAGGTGTGGAGGTACGCAGGCCACTAATAGAGAAAGTGCGGACATCTGCAGGTTAGTATTGGTGAGGTTGCGGACTTTTCTCTTGATATATGTTTTAGTTGCTTCTGTCTATCACTGTTGTGTTCAGGGTTCTGAATTGGTATTTGAGTACTGGTATTCTGTTCTAAAAAGTTATTAATTCAATACTTGCACAAGGAAGTTGGTTGATTGCAGATCTAATTGATGTTTGATTGAGATTCTTGGATCTAGTTTGAAAATTTATGAAACGTGGTCCCTAGAAGAAAAGAGAAAGTTGAATCCTTCAGTAGGTGAGCACCTACGTACTAGTAGCTCAGCTAGTACAAGAGCTAAGGGGGTTGTAGCTCCCTTCCAGGAGAGCCTGGAAAACGAGAGAGGGTTGTAACTCTCTGCAGGTTGCAGCCAGCGTATTGGTAAAGGACTGCACAAGTACAGAATCATTGTAAAAAGAAGTTTCTAATTGAAAGAAGATAGAGCCACATTGTAGCAGGTTGTTTTCACCCACATTGGGTTTCCACCTTATATCTAGTGTTCTTTGGTGTGACTACCTGTTTTTCTTGTTCCTGTTCATTATTATATGGTACTAACATTCAAACTAATGGTCAACATCTGAAGAATAAATTAAATTATAAATCTAGAGGGTATATTCAAAAGAATTTGATAATACTGATTCACCCCCCCCCCCCCTCTCAGTATTATTTCCAACATTATATACATTAAAGAGAATATTATAAAGAAAAGCCACCATATTATTTTTGAGCCAAGGGAGAGAGGGATAATACTGAACCAAACAATTGCAGATCCCTTACCATGACAGTAAATGGGAGCCAAATAGTTGTAGAGTGCTTCCACTTACCACGAAATAATGGCACACTGTTTGCACTGCAAGAAAATAAACAGATCTTTTGGAAAGAAAGTCATAGAAAAGTACGCCTCTTCACATCCACGGCTTACATGAAAAGTTTTAACAACAAAAATCTAAAAAAAAAAATCATAAATGAAAAGGAATAAAAAGATTAAAACCAAATAGATATTTACCACTTAATTATGAACCTAAGACACTTATAATTTTTACAAAGCTTTTTATGAAACAAAAATTATTAAATATGTAAAAGCTTTTCATGAAACCAATTGAAAACTAAGATAAATAAATTAATAAATAAAACGCACATAAAAACAATCATGCTACAAGAAGATGAAATGGTAATCGCATGGGATTATCAAAATAGTTCATTGCAAGCAGAACTCAGTAATTAATAATCTTGATCTAAGAAATACCAGTCAAAGCCATTTATTTCACCATCAAAGCCATTTAAGATGCGTTGCAATGGAGCAGCTCATGGAGATGACACGATTGTAATCACAACTCACACATTTTCTAATGTAACACACACAATTCAACACACAAAACCATGTGTTCAATTTTTAATTTCTTTTTTCCTTAATTTTTATAACTACCTCTAGTTTTTTCTAATCCCAATACGTGGAAATACACAATAGGGGTAGTAAATTTTTAATCACAGTTTGGTAAAAAATTAATTTAAATAGGGTTTAAACACATGATTTAGATATGCAAGGAAGTTATCAGTTTCAATTTCATCCATTGATAGAGTGACTACGACGAGAATATATTGACATCTTTTAATTTAAACCATCCGATCAAAAGTCTTAATTAGCAAAATTATTAAAGTGCCCAATTCTAATGGGGGGTGCCTATCAACGTAATAACTAATATGACTAGGGATAAAAGACAAAGTTAGTTAATAAATAATATGACTAAGGATAAAAGAGAAGGTTTTCTATTTATGCACCATCCGAGGTAATGACTTCTAATGAGAGAAAACAAAATGAGGAGCGAAGGATGACTTCTAATGAGAAAACAAAATGAGAAGCCAAAATATGAGTCGATAGATAAAGTATAAATATTCTATGGATAAATAATTGAATTGATTATATCAGCACTATAAAGATCAAGTATTGAAAGAAAGGTTTGGGTTGATATGATAAAGTCTATTCATTCATTGACAAGAATCATGAATCAATTTATGTAATAGAGTTGATCTACTATTACACTGAGTAGGAGTGTATTGTCAATCCTAAAGATGTGAAGTACTCTAGGTAGAAATTACTTGAAATTTTTATACAAAATTGCGATAGTTACCAATATAAACTATATTTCTTTCTATAATTCATATTTTCAAGGGTAGGAGAAAATATACAAATTGTTCATGAAATTGATTGGAAGTGAAATGAAAAACTGATGTCATTGAGTTTTACTAGTCTGTTCTAAAATTTGAACTCCCAAATAATCATCTCTAATTCAAGAAGCTTTTGGAAATATAAGTTGAGGTCTAAAGAATAGTTGATTGAGCCTTATGAGATAACTCTTAAGTATGGTTAGGAGAGAATAAAACTATTTGACCTATCCCAACCAAGGAGAGCATGACATTCAATAGGGCGATCTTGAAATTATGTAGGATTGATTCAATCAAGCTATTGAGTATTGGAAGCAAGTTATAGTACCTATTGAAATTACATCGAAGCAAAAAATTAGTTAAATATAATAGGTCACTATGGAGAATGATAATTTCTATTATCAATAAATCATTTTAATTATTGAATATATGATTTTAATCAATAGAAATCTTCAAAAGTATTCCATAAAATTATATTCTATTCCATTGAAACCTTATAGGGGTATATTGGCAATATAACAAATAATAGCTTCTCTAATTATGGATTATTAATGGATCTTCTTAATAGGGATCAAATCCATCCACATGTATTTCATTAATGACCTATGAATGATGATTTATAATGGATTGATGAAATTTGATATGGAACATACCAAGGAGTATCAATGGATGGATAAATATCTATACCATATATAAATATATATATTTATCCATCTAGAAACAATGTAATAGTCAGTGAGAAATGAATTTTACATCACATTAGAAATACTTTTTCGGAATGACAACTATCCACAATCCATTGAGAACCTCATGGATATGTCATAATAAAATTGAACACCTCCCTCATCAACTCTCCTATCATAGTTGGTATACTCATAAACTAGAAAATAATGGGAGAAACAAGTTGAGTTATATCTATCGACAGTTCGCTAATTCCTATTGATAGGATTCATATTTATTCCCTATCTAGAAAATAGAGAAATCAATGATCATTCATTCATTATAACTAGAAGTAAATATCATAGTGGAGAGGGATTCTATAAAGACCTGTTTTGAGAGGTGGGATGAACCTGAGCTTTTCTCAAAGATGTTAAGTAAATTCCTTGATACTACCACTTAGATTTGAAACTTGCATGTTGATGTTCATAATTTTGATAGCCATATTTAGGATTTAGAAAATATTTCTCACAAAGTATTTAGAGTTCATTTTGTTCAAATAGCCATCATATTTATTTGATTGAGTGGGATGTACTTTCATGGTGTTCATTTCTCCATTTATTAAGCATGGCTAGGCAATACAACTCACATTAGACCTAGTGCACAAGAAATATTGAATGGGGATATAGATGGAGGTTTTGGAGGGATAAAAATAACCTGTAGGTTCTTCCATATTTTGTGAGAATATGAAACAATTATTCAATTATAACTTATTTCAATATAATTGTTGCATTTATCTTTTTAGTGTTAATTTCTTTTCTAGTTCGTTCCATTATGACAAAGTAACCCCAAATTTGGCTCTTATTTCTAGGATGTAGAATCCATTTTGAACCATCATTTAGTAGGTTGGTGAGGACATGGTTCTTTATGTTGAACTGAACACCAAGTACAAGTCTCTTTACCCATTAACCAACTTCTAGATGCTACAGTGGATCCTAAAGAGGTGCCACTTCCTCCAAAATTTATTTCGAATTGTGAGCTTTTGGCTCAGCTTTATCCCATTTTTGTGGGCGGTTGGCCCTTTTTTTACCCTGATATGGTCATAATATTTCGAATTTTAGAATTTTTCTTGGAGAATTAAAACCCAGCAATGGGGATTTGTGGTTGAAAAATGTTTTGCATCATCATTTGGTTATTGTACTTATTTTCTCGATAGTTAGCCATATGTATAAGACTAATTTGATCATTGGCCATAACCTCAAGGATATTTAGAAGCTCATAAAGATATGTTCAAGTAAATAGGGTATTCCAAATAGGATGAACACATTTAGTAAAGATTTGCACATCTAGATCAAAGATCAAAATGTTGGTATTTTTAAATGGTTAAAACCTTACGAGAGAGTAAAAATCAACAACCCCAACCAACACGACCACTTCAGTACAATTTACTAATGCAAAGGAAAACATTTTACAGAAGAGAGTTCTTACAATAAATAATTAACCATGACCCTGCATGAAATTTAAATAGAGATCACAGACCAATTGAGTGTGAATCCATGGATCAATAGTTATTAATATCAAGGATAATATAATCCATTGGATCATTCTATGTCTAGAACATATCACGATCTTCAAATTATGATGCAACTAATGCATCCTAAAGAAACACACTAAGAAGAAAATTTTTACCTAATAGACAAATTAGATCAAGTGGAACTTAAATAAAAACTAAGTTTCTAATATCCTAACAATGTATTTACGAGATCCTAACTACCTTATGGAATGCTCAATTGTATATTAACCAAGCAATTTTAGGATCTTTAGCTATTGACCTAACTCACCACATGTATTTGATTCTCCCTATCTATGCCTCACCATTAAATATGGTACCCAACTCTCTCTATTCACACATCATATGTGGATTGGTGGGTTTATCATAGTTCATTCATTGCACATCTAGTGATTTTTATGGTAAGAGAATATGACTCAACAACTTAATACAACAATTTATTAAATCATGTTCTTACACATTTTGATGCAATTATATCACACCTCAACTAGTTATTTATATTCTTAGACCTCCATACTTTTGGTTGGAATATTCATGATGATACTGTGAGTGCCCAAGGGCATCCTCAAGATATGTTTTCAAATATTGTTATACAATTACAACCTATATTTTTCCAATGGATACAAAACACTCATGATTTAGCACCTAGTTCAATATATCCTAATGCAATAGTAAGTACCATGTCAAGAAAGGGAGGTGGTGATTTGGTGATCATAAGTTCCATAATCTATTTCTTACTAATTCCATTATGGACTATGAATTTCTTGGTGCATCACATTCATGCATTAACTATCCAAGTGACTATTTTTTATCATACGTAAAGGTGTCCTATTGATCATAGTTCCCATTTAATATCTAATTGTGATGGACTTGGAAGAGGAGAAGCATGTCAAGTCTCTACATGTTTTCCTTGCTTTATTTTAGAGGTACAATGTAATTTCTGTAGTAATATATAATTTTAGTTGGAGATTTCTGTTTGATGTTTGGGGTAGTATAAGAGATTAAGGAGCGGTAACTCATATTGTATGAGAGAATATTCATAGAGTTCCATTATGATTAATATGTGGCTCCATGCTTGTCTATTGGCACAATCCTCTCAAGTGATCCAATATTATGGTTCGTTATTATTTTCATACAGAGTTTCATTTGTAGGTGCTCAATTTATTTAGGCCTTTACTTTAATGTTTTTATTGATCATCCATTGATATTAAGAAGAAATCATTGAACGTATTATTTTGTCCCAGGAAATTTTTAAGGTTGCTCCTATTATCCATATCTGGACCTTGGGAATTATATAGCGATGTGTTGTAGAAGGAGCTCATTTAGGCTTTTCGATGGAAACATCCCAAAATAGGAATTCTTCCTAGGAAGAATTATTACAATAGGTTAATGGCTACGGGGAATTGAAAAGCCTTATGGCATCAATATGTCCAAAGTTCATTGAAGGCTTGATCCAAGATCTAAATACTCATCATATTTTGTTTGGTATTGTGATGAAACATGACCTTGAGATCCATGATGACATTATCAAAAAACATGTTTATCATGACATTTTTGTTTCACTTTGATAAGTTAACATTAGTATTTTTGTGGACTTCTATTAAATTGTTCCATGTGCTTGGCAAGAAATTTCTGAAGCATGAGTATGTGATCCCTTACATGTAGGATCCATTGGTCATGAAATTCAAGATCCACATTTTAATCAATTGGCTATAGAAGCATTTACCCAATGAGGTGCTTTTGGTATACTCAATATTTCTTATTTTAATGCTTATCAATGATGGTGTATAATTGGATTATATGCTAATAAATATTTTTATGTTGGTACTATTTCCTTACTATTGCTTCTTCCATATTTTCAATAGACAATATGTTGGGTCCCTATAATACTAGTGATTACCTCATTACTATTATAGTTATACCCCTTATTAATATTGTTGTGCCCCTATTGCCCCCATATTGTTATTACTATGCCCCATAGAATCCCTCTACTGTTATTTTTGTGGCTTTATATTATTATTCTTAGGTCGGCTGGATTATATTGTGACTCCTTAGACTCCTATATATAGAAAGGAGGTTTTGTCATTTGTATCATACAAGAATTGTTCATTTATATAATGTAAAGGAGGTTTCCCCCTCGAAGAGGCTGAATTCTAAGGCGTTGATCTATCTTTTCTTGAGCTGGTTTCATAACATTTGGTATCAGAGCTTTGGATTCTAGGGTTTTGCTGCTCCAAAAAGGTCTTCATGGAATTTTCGCTATAAATTTTTTTCTGAGACGTTTCAGAAGTTGCAAAAAGAACCCATTTGAGAAGAAATCACGCTGAACCTCAGGTCTGAATTTCGAAGCTTTTCACACTATATTTGTGGAGATATGATCTGAGGAAGTTGGTCTTTTTGCAGACTCCTGAATTACATTCCAAACAGGTGACCCGGGGAAAATCGTCATAACTTTCTCTCTGGGGATCAGATTGAAATTTCATAAGAAGGTACAGAAAGAGGACGAACTGTAGTTTCTTGTATGAATTTTTCAGATCCAAAGGTCGAAACAGTGACTCGTGGCATGTCGTACAAGTTCGCTCTATTGAACTAGTCTATAATCAAGTTACTGCGGGAGATTTCGCATAACTCTTCCTTGGAGAATCCAATTTGGGTCAGACTTGTGGCATTGGAAAGAGGACACAAAGGGCTACTACGAGTCACAAATTCAGAACTAGATGATTGGAAAGTACAGAGATACATCAGAGGCAATATCGAGCTCCTACAAAGTGAAAAAAAGGTGTGTAGTTTTTTTAAATTTTTGCATAAGATTGGTTTGAAAAATTAGTTTGAAGGAATTCAAAGGGCATAGTAAAGCATTATTATTGGTAATTGATGCCCCGAGGAAAGAAAATGCAAACACCTAGTAGGCAACCTAAAAGCTCTAGCATGACCCATGAAGAAGAGGAAGAAATGCAACATGATATATCAAAATTACGAGACCAAGTGCAACAATTGTCACTTGCACAAAAAGGAACAGAATCTAAGATGGATGGTTTAAAGAAAGATGTAGAAGCTAAGATGGATGGTTTAAAGAAAGGCGTAGAAGCTAAGATGAACAATTTGAAGATAGATCTGAAGACGGACATTGACGAATTGAAGATAAATATGAATAAGTTGCTACAAGAAATGGTCACTAAGGGTGAAAGGGTACTAAAGGAAACTCATGATCAGAACAAAAGAAATGTTAATCATGATTCCATAGACTCCTATGTTGGATCGAAGACTCACCATATTCCAAAAATCGATATGAGGAAGTTTGATGGCAAGGATCCCGCCACATGGATATCACAGATGGAGCAATTCTTCGATCTCAAAAATGTGCAAAACACACAAAAGGTACGTACGGAAACTTTATATTTGGAACCAAATCAGTTTGTATGGTATCAATGGCTTTGCTCTCGTAAACAATTTATCACTTGGGCAATTTTTATGGAAGAATTGATAGCACATTATGAGGATACAAAAAGCAACACATTTTTTAGCCAATTGATAAGTCTCAAACAAAAGGGTTCAATAATGGAGCACATTGAGGAGTTCCAAAAATTGAACATAAGGGTAAAAGATATTCCAGAGGAACATAGGATTGATGTGTTCATAGGGTCTTTAAAGGATAATATCCAACATGATGTTCACCTTTGGGAACCTAATTCATTAGAGAAGGCATTCAGGTTAGCAAGAAAAATGGAAAGAAAAATTATGGCAACCAGGAAGCATACCACTCACAACTATAAAGACAGAAGTGTTGTTGCCCCTAGTCTTCCACAACCTATAAGGTTGAAACCACAACAATTGGAAGAAAAAAGAGCAAAAAGGGCTTTGTTACAGTCATGATAGCAAATACACTAAAGGTCATAAGTGTGCTGAGAAGAAATTATTCTACATAGATTGTGAAGAGGAAGAAGAAAAGGAGAAAAGAGGTGTAATTGCAAAATTATGTTCGCTAGATGTTTCCATATCGAAATCATCTATTTATCCATATCTCCAAAAAGTCCTGGACAATCATTCCAAGGTATTCGAGACTCCCAAAGGTCTCCCACCTATGCATAATCATGATCATGCTATTCGTCTGATTCCAGGAAGTGTTCCTCCAAACATCAAGCCATACAGATATCCCTATGTCCAAAAGAGTGGAATTGAACGTATGGTTGCAGAAATGCTAGAGGCTAGTATAATTCAACCGAGTCAAAGTTCTTTCTCTGCTCCAGTAGTATTGGTGCATAAGAAGGATGGATCATGGCACATGTGTCCAGATTATAGGGAGCTCAAGAAGATCACTATTAAAGATAAGTTCCCCATTCCTGTCATTGATGAATTACTGGATGAATTGCATGGATCAATTTACTTCACCAAGTTGGATCTTCGTTCAGGATATCATCAAATCAGAATGAAGACTGAAGACATTCCGGAAACAACATTTAGAACTGATGAGGGTCATTATGAATTTTTGGTCATGCCTTTTGGCCTTACCAATTCACCTTCAACATTTCAAGGTTTGACGAATTCAATTTTTAAACCATTCCTTAGAAAATTTGTGTTAGTATTTTTTAATGATATACTAATCTACAACAAGTCTTGGAAGGATCATGTTGAACATGTTGACAGGGTGCTACAACTATTGGAGGAGAAACAATTATATGAAAAAAGATCCAAATGTTTCTTTGGAGTCCAGGAGGTGGAATATCTGCGTCATATTGTATCTCATGAAGGAGTTAAGGTAGACCATAGCAAAACTAAAGCCATTAAGGAATGGAAAATCCCCACATCCATAAATCATCTCCGAGGATTTCTCGGGTTCACAGGGTATTATCGCAAGTTTGTTAAGAATTATGGGAGAATAACAGCACCTCTAAGAGCATTATTGAAGAAAGATGCATTTTCATGGACTCCGGAAGCAACAAAGGCCTTTGAACATCTTAAAGAGGCAATGTGCCCAGAACCGGTCTTAGCTACACCGGACTTCACAAAAACCTTTAATGTGGAATGTGATGCTTCAAGAAATGGAATTGGTGTTGTTCTAATGCAAGATGAAAGACCCATTGCTTTTGAAAGTCGACCAATCAAGGGAAAGTTTTTAAGAAAAGCTATTTATGAGAAGGAAATGTTGGCAATACTCCATGCACTTAAGAAATGGTGACCCTACCTAATGGGAAGACACTTCAAGGTAAAAACGGATCATGACAGCCTTAAATACTTTTTAGAACAAAGATTATCCTTTGAAGAGCAACAAAAGTGGGTCACAAAGATGTTGGGTTATGACTCTGAAATCATTTACAAAAAAGGGAAGCAAAATGTGGTGGCAGATGCACTCTCAAGAAAGGATGAGGATGTGGAAGCATTGTTGAGCGCCATTTCTATTATCCAACCAGATTGGATAAACGAAGCAAGGGAGGAATGGAAGAATGACGAAGAAGTGTGGGCATTTATTCGAAAGTTACAACAAGATTCCAGTATGTTTGATACATTTAGCTAGCAAAATGATTCGTTATGGTACAAAGATCGCTTATACCTCTGTAAGAAATCCCAGCTAAAACAAAATATTCTTATGGAATTGTACACTTCTCCCTTAGGAGGGCACTCAGGAATTTTAAAAACTTACCACAGGGTTAAGAAGGAATTTTTTTGGGATCGCCTTAAATCAGATATTCAAAAGTTTGTGGTGGAATGTTTGGTTTACCAACAAAATAAAGTTGAAACAATTAAGACACCTGGTCTATTATAACCTTTATCCATTCCAAGCCAACGTTGGGAGGAGGTTTCAATGGATTTTATCACAGGTTTACCCAAGTCTGAGGGAAAGAGTGTCATAATGGTGGTAGTTAACAGACTTACCAAGTATGCACACTTTTGTGCATTATCACATCCATTTAAAGCCAGTACAATTTCTACTGCATTTATGGAAGCAATTCAAAAGCTACATGGAAATCCAAAGATTATTGTAAGTGACAGAGATCCCATTTTCACTGGAAATTTTTGGACAGAATTATTTTCTTTTCTTGGTACTCAGTTAGTTCATAGCTCATCTTATCATCCTCAATCTGAGGGGCAAACTGAGATAGTAAACACATGTTTGGAAGGATATCTTCGTTGCTTTGTATCTGATAAACAGACACAATGGGTCAAATGGTTGCCTCTAGCTGAATGGTGGTATAACACTTCCTTCCATACAACGACAAAAATGACCCCATTTATGGCACTTTATGGGTATCAACCACCATCCATCACATCATATTTAATATAAAATTCTAAGGTTCAAGCAGTGGAACATCACATTGAACATCAAAAAAAAGTCCTCCAACTCTTAAAGGATAACCTCGTGTTGGCACAGAATAGAATGAAACAACAGGCAGATCAACATCGCAGCGAAAGAAGTTTTGATGTAGGTGATTAGGTATTCCTACGGCTACAACCATATAAGCAAATGTCCCTCAAGCAAGCTAAGAGGGATAATAAATTATCACCAAAGTATTATGGTCTGTACAAGGTGTTGCAAAAGATTGGTACTATGGCATACAAATTGGAGCTTCCTGCAGCTTCTCGATTGCACCCAGTTTTCCATGTTTCATGTTTAAAGAAGGTTATAGGCGACAAGCTCCCAGTTCAAACAATATTTCTAGAACTTGACGAGGAAGGAAAAATTATATAGGAACCGGAAGTAGTCACAGAAACAAGAACTCGACAACTACGAAATCGATCAATTTCAGAGTATCTTATCAAGTGGAAGAACTTATCCGCTGAAGATTCCACATGGGAGGATGAGAATTTTATGCAGAAGTATCCAGAACTACTCAAGCATTAAGGACAACACTTTTTTGAAGGAAACGGGCATATTGGCTCCCTATAATACTAGTTATTACCCCATTACTATTATAGTTATACCCCTTATTAATATTGTTGTGCCCCTATTGCCCCCATATTGTTATTACTGTGCCCCATAGAATCCCTCTATTGTTATTTTTGTGGCTTTATATTATTATTCTTAGGTCGGCTGGATTATATTGTGACTCCTTAGACTCCTATATATAGAAAGGAGGTTTTGTCATTTGTATCATCCAAGAATTGTTCATTTATGTAATGTAAAGGAGGTTGCCCCCTCGAAGAGGCTGAATTCTAAGGTGTTGATCTATCTTTTCTATCTTTTCTTGAGCTGGTTTCATAACACAATAGTTTACATCTACCACCTAAATCCATGCCAAATATTTCATGGCTAAAAAATTGTCAAATATCGTCTCAATCAACATTTTTCATGACACTTTGGAGTTAGTTCTCTAGATTGGATGGGGAGTTCAGTTCATTTCTATATTCTTGAATCAAGGGTGGTGCATGTGAGATGGGATAATTTATTAAACTTATTACCACATCCCTAAGGTTTCTCACCACTTTTCATAAGTAAATGGAATATTTATGTTAAAAATATTGATTCCAATCTTAAATATTTTGGTACCTCCTAAGGGGTGGTAATTTTTATTCTAAATATTCTCAAAGGATTCCATCCAAAAATCCAGAATTTATATTTTAATGTTATTTCTCATCACCATTTAGTTATTTCCTTTTTTTTCAATTGTTCGTCATATGTATAGAATTGATTTTGTGCTTGGTCACATTATATATAATATTTTGGAGGAACATGTTCCTCTAGGAGTCATATTAGGATGCATACATAAGGGTTTCTATAACATAATAAATAATTCTCTTTTATTTTAATTAGGTGTTACTTAACATTCTATGGGGCTATCATTTCCTCGGTAGCTCAACAGATGTATTTTTTACCCAACTTTGAATTCATAACACATAAATTCACCACCGAAATTGAATTATATACTTTTCATCAACACATTGATGACTTCATTATGATAGTGTCCTTTACTTATGAAGCTATATTCCTCATTCGTGATATTAATATATAATAAAATAATAATAAAATTTATTGCTAAGAGTGTTGGAGTAGAAGGAAACTATAATATCTCATCTTATATGCATTAGTTCAATACTAGGTTTCCATACCTTGGGATCTTATATTCATGCTATTCTTTCTTTTTGTTCTCTAGAAAAAAAATCTTTATCAATCCATATTTCCTCAATGGATACAATATTCTCATCTTAAGGAATCATATGGTTTTAATATACTCTTATCTTTAGCATGTGTTTAAACATTCAATGTAGGTAAGAGTATATGCTTACCTTATTGGTTAAATTCTATTAATGATAATAATTAATTAATTTTACTTAGCAATCAATCTTGGAGACTTTTTTATTCATCGTGCTATTGCACTAGGTTTACATACAATTACATTGATCCTAGTTAAAAGTGATTCAAATGCGCGTGGTTCCAAGAAAATGCCAAATAAGAAAGATTTTGGTTATAATTTGCCTTGGGATGGTCTAGGATAGGTGGAGAGTGAAAAATATAAGTCTAGGATGCTTTTCTTTTTATATATTTCATATATGTTGAAAAATATTGGATGGGTTACTTTCTATTGGCATTGCAAGCACATAAAGTTATGGCAATGTCACGTAGTGCAATTTAATAAGTATTCCACTTCTCTAATGGGATGGTCAATAAATTATATATGGTTAAATTATTCGCAACTGATTAATGGATACAATACTTTCAATATGAACACTTATCTATTTGGGCATGGATGTTTTTATTCAAGCATATTGTTCAGGATATTGAATTTATGTTCCTAAATTCATCGTGTGGATATTGGCAGGAACTAATAAAAAATATCATAGGGCTCCATCAACACAAACCTTTAGCTAATTTAGTTCTATGGAGAGACATGTCAGTATCTCTTTCCATTATTCAAAAACAATTAGTTGGATTAGTTCACCTTTTTGTAGGTTATATATTCACACTTGTAGCTTTTTTTTTCTTCTACATCAAGTAAATTTGGCTAATTCTTCTTCACCAATTTTATTAGTGAATGGGATATCATTATATCAATGAAAATTAACAACAAATAAAAAATAGTTAACATAATATTTTTCCATCTAAAATCTAATATATATTTTAATATTGGTAAGTAATTATAAAGAATGAACTATTATGGTGAGAAAGAGCCTCATTTAGAGAGTGAAGAAGAAACAAGCATTGAATAAAAATATCATGTTATTTTCAATATTTGGAGGAAGAAAGAAAATCATCATTATATGAGAAATCAGAAAATAATAAAAACTTGCAATCCCATACATTAGTGAACCTAAACATCTACATTGACATTGTTTTTTAAATAGAAGATGTAGATCCAAATCTCAATACTTTAGATTTCTGAAATAGATACTCCATGAGATGGCCCATGCATGCTTATTTCCCAAGGTAACAACATTGATTTTTATAACAAGAAACAATAAAGTTATTGAAGTGTATTAAATAATGGAAGAGTACCCCTATTCCTATATAAGGATAGGAATAATATATTCCATGATTATTTGGTGTACACATTTTTACTATGATATCAATAGATATTGTATAGTAGAGTATTTTGGTGGCTTGCAAGGCTCATATCCTTTAGGTCATGAGTTCAAATCTTATCTCCTCTAAAAAAAAAAAGAGAAGCATTTTGTTAAAAAAAAGATTGTTATCTCAATTATTCTTTCATAATTGAATGACAAGGGAGGAAAATATACCATCAAGGCATGAAATATTCACTTTCATATTCCATGTGAGGGGTAGGTAGCATGTATTGTGCCCACATCTCCTCCTTGGCAAAGAGAAATTTTACCATTTAGAGTACTAGCATTACATACATACATACATACATACATGCATGCATACATACATACATATGTTTATACATATATGACATAATATGAAAAATAAATATACATTAAATCGCATTGGTAAGTAGATACCATTTATTGATGGTCCAATTATTCATTCGAGTATGGATATAGAAAATCCCTATTCCTCAGTGCTAAAGGAAAATGGTCGTTTCTAATAACTATAAATCCCTTTGGGAAGGGGTGGGGATTTTGAGCCTAAAAGATCTATAAAAAAATTAATATATGAAATAATTAACACTAATTAAAAAAAGTGATTGATCTCATCGATAATGAAGCTCTCAAACCTATAATATATTTGCTACTTTAATAATCATTGGGAGAGGCAAATGCAACAGGTACACCAATCACTAGTAAAAATTAACTAGAAATTAATGCAAACATAGCCAATTGGAATGAAATAATTATTATTGTGATTTTATAAGCTCCCAACATATTTTTATAGGTTATACCATCTTATCCCCAATTTTAAATTCTAATCAAATGGACCATGGAAATGATTTTACCATAACTTGATCAATGTTTTCAAACATTTTCAATTATATATGAGTGTGAGAGGAGAGGGAAGTTCATTCATTTTCTCCATTCCAAATAATGACAAAAATAATCATATGTGATATGTATGGTTTGTATCAACCCTACTTTATTCTTATAATTATGAATTATCTAAAGGGGTAGAATAGAAAGTGTCCTTGGAAGTGATGGCTGAGTGGTTGATGGATCCAATATTGAATCGTAGTTGAGTAAAAAAATATCAAATATTTGAATCACATTATCTCCTATTAGTTTTCAACAAGATCATTTATTAGTCCAATCCAATACAAAAAAATGAGAATAGCTCAATTTTATATAGTCAATCTACAAGGATCTAGTTTGAAAGAGAGAGTTTTCAAATACTCTTATATTGTACATATGGGAGATCGATGTAATGAAATTAAATCAATTTGTATTCCATTTTGTTTTATATGTTCTTTCTTACATATCCATCACTAGGTGCCCATGTATCATCTATACCTCCATAACGCAAATACTTTAGCACTAAAAGAAAATAACCAACACTTAGGAAGATTAGGTGAATAGCCAAAAATTGTGGTCATTTTATTTCTATATTTCCATACATAACCCAATAATGGAAAATATTGTTATAAATTTTTTGGTTATATGAGTACATGATACATACATCCAAGAGCTAAAACCATACAGTCAACTCTCTGAATTACCCAAAATAGAAAATATGGAAATGTGTCCATGTTTCCCCACAAGGAAAAACTCCACATACTAGAGTTGTTAGACATAGAAGCATTATCAATCCTTGTTCATACATATGATTTTTTAATACAAAATGAGCCACTTCAAATAAATTCATTCCTTTGACCTAATCCAATTAATTTGGCAAAAGCCATGTGAGCCCCAAGTATTTTGTGATACAAACTGAAGAGTCAAGAATTACTGGCCCACTAAGTGAAGCCAATGGTTTCTTGACCACAACCACCTAAAGATATAGTTCCATGAAAGAGTGTTTCCATGGGGGCGGGACCTCCTCAAGGAATGTAAGGTTTTCATTAGGCTTATCTTGAGCCACCTTCCAAGCATGAATACCATCATTTAGGAGAACTTTTTTTATGTGTGGGGAGTATTAGATTCAAGATATTCTACTACACATATCTTGTAGGAAATAAAATCATAGGCATGTAAGTTTATAACTAGACAAGCTACCCCATTTTAACCATTGAGGATTTGAAAATTGTCACAAATAACATGAACACATGTAAACAACATTTATTGGAAAAAGAAACCATAAAAATTTGGGATTAGAAGAGGTTATGAGTGACCGTGGAATAATTCTCTTTCAATCGAGTTAGGATAAAATGGGTGAAAATATGTGCACCATCACAATCTTCGACTAATGTATTTTCCATGAGCATCTTGAAGAGAACATAGAAGAGAACCTCCCAATACCTCAACAACTTTTTGAATGTTGTTTTCATTGATGCTAATGTATGTCCTTGCATACTCTTAATATTTGTCTATATTTCATGAGTTGAAACCTCTAAATGAGAAGAATCATAGAAGAAAGGATGTAGATCCTTATATTTCCCATACTTGTTGAGGAAAATAGATGTAGAGGACAATAATTATGATTATAAGACCATCACCATTTGATAGTCCTAGTCGTGTCGATTCCAAAAGTATGTGGCATGCCACTAGGCTCCTCACAATTTGAAAGATATACATCTCAGAAGGTTAAATCCCCCTTCCCATGGTTAAAGTCCCCAAAAGGAAATGATGTAGTAGTTTAGCGTTGGCTAGCAAATAGATCAAATAATGAGGCCAAAAAGGACCTTCATTGAAGGACTTGATTAAATATTTTTGAGGTCAAAAAAGGTTTATCAAAGTGGAAAAATGATCCAAATTTAAGTTGAGGTTGACCTCACATTTAGGCTCCAAACATTAAATTTGAATTTGAATTTTCACATTTAAGATCAACACCCTCCAAGAGTTTAGATCAACTCTAGGGCTAATTGAACCCTCGAATAGCCATCTCATCAAGTATAAATATAGGGCATAAACTCTCCACAAAGGTAATGGATAACTTACATATCTCTGTAATTTTTCCAAGGCTAGAAGTAGGTCGAATCCGATCAAGGGTTTTCTTGGGATTATTTTTTTCCTTTTAGTTGATGGTTTTTTTTAATACAACACTTTTTGAGGCTACAAATAAGTTGATCTGAAGTCATATCAGTGGTTCATTAACTTCTCTTTATGTGGAAATTCCTTGTTGTTCGAAGGCCACTCTTATGAGGCTACTACGACCATGTTCTGAGATACTTTTTTACCTATGTCTAAGGCCATTCAGGCACTCAATCTTGAGGCTCGCTCTAAAGAAAATTCACATGAACTGAGGCCATTCAACCCCTATTCCCGAGGCTCTCTCTAAGGTTAAATGTTTAGCCTTGAGGCCTCATTGCGTCCTTGAACAAAAACAAAAATGGGACAATTCTTGGTTATCGATCTAACTGTCATTTGGCTGAATTAAGGGTCTCTTTCTGGTAGAACAAAAGGGCGAGTTTTGGGGCCTAAAACTTTTATTTATTTTTGGAGGTTCTTGACTTGAATTTTTGCCCCAAGCTATGACTATCATATCTATGCTTCAACTCTTAACCTATTTCCAGCACAAGTCTTTGTGACTTATTGCAATCTAAGAGACTAATCTAAGTGTAATATGTGTATGAAAAATCCAACAACAACGATCATGTGGTTGAGGCTTATCTTTGCAGTGGATCAGAACAACACATATCTGTACCATGAAGTGGGATATTATGTTTTGGATCTATTTCTTGGAATATTTAGTTGTTGGTTAATCCTTGTGCGTGTAGCTACAGAGCATTCTGAGCACAACAATACCTATCACAGAGCTTTCCTTTCATAAAGAGGGATACCTTATTTCGCCGCTGACCTCTTGCAATATTTCTCTTTTTGGATTTTCCCAATCAATGATCGGTTCTCTGTCGATCATCTCAAAGATGCGTTTACCAGTAGCACGTGCCTCTAAGAAGTATCTTCTTTTAGAAAGCTCAGTCCTGAGAGCTCTGCAAACAAATCAGTGATTCCAGAAATGGTGATTTAACTTAACAAAATGGATTAAATTTTCCGTTCCTGTACCAATTATAGAAATAACTGAGAAGGAGAGAAATGGATAGGGAGAAAGCTTACAAGCTACCCATAAGTATGAGAGCTGAAGTGACGAAAATCCTTCCTCTGCTAGCTCCATGATAGATAACCAATGTGATACCATACCAAGCGTTGAAGGCCTAGATACCCAAGGTCACTGCTACGCTACCTACTGTGAAGCCTTTGACAAGAACTTGTTTAAGGCCAAGCTTTAGAGTTAAGTTAAGCGCATCGGAGAACTTGGTCATTGTCCTGTCCTCTCCAATGAAAGCAAAGACTGTCCTAATGGATGAAAGAGCTTGCTACATTAGTTCTCTACATTGGATGGGGGTTCAGTTCATTTCTATATTCCTAAGTCAAGGGTAGTGCATGTGAAATGGGATAATTTTTTAAACTTATTACCACATCCCTAAGGTTTCTGACCACTTTTCATAAGTAAATGGAATCTTTATGCTGAAAATATTGATTCCAGTCTTCAAGTTTTTGGTACCTCCTAAGTGGTGGTAATTTTTATTCTAAATCTTATCAAAGGATTCCATCCACAAATCCAAAGTTTATAGTTTATTGTTATTTCTCATCACCATTTAGTTATTTCTTTTTTCTTTTTCAATTCTTGGTCATATGTATAGAATTGATTTTGTGTATGATTTTTTTGTAGGAAAATGTTCCTATAGGAGGCATATTAGGATGCATACATAAGGGTTTCTAGAACATAATAAATAATTCTCTTTCATTTTAATTAGGTGTTACTTAAGATTATTTGGGTTATCACTTCCTTGGTAGCTCAAGAGATGTATTTTTTACCCAACTTTGAATTCATAACACATAAATTCACCACAGAAGTTGAATTATATACTTTTCATCAACACATTGATGACTTCATTATGATAGGCTCCTTTAATTATGAAGCTATGTTCCTCATTCTTGATAACAATATAGAATAAAATAAGAATAAATATTGCTAAGAGTGTTGGAGCAGAAGGAAACTATAATATCTTATCTTATATGCATTAGTTCAATACTAGGTTTCCATACCTTGGGATTTTATGTTCATAATCATGTTATTCTTTCTTTCAGCTCTCTAGAAAAAAAATCTTTATCAATCCATATTTCCTCAGTGGATACAATATTCTCATCTTAAGGAATTACATGGGTTTAATATACTCTTATCTTCAACATGTGTTTAAACATTCAATGTAGGTAAGAGTATATGCTTACCTGATTGGTTAACTTCTATTAGTGATAATAATTAATTAATTTTCCTTGACAATCAATCTTGGAGACTTTTTTATTCATCATGCTATTGCACTAGGTTTACATACAATTACATTGATCCTAGTTAAAAGTGATTCAAATGCCCGTGGTTCCAAGAAAATGCCAAATAAGAAAGATTTTGGTTATAATTTGCCTTGGGATGGTCTAGGATAGGTAGAACATGCAATATATAAGTCTAGGATGCTTTTCCTTTTATCGATTTCATGTTGGGTGTGGAGCCTCATTATCTTCTTTATTTAGAGGTATGACTGCATTGGACCCCAATTGTAAAATGTTGTAATTTCATAATCAATCTGGGTCTTTCATTAGGAAGAGATCTCGGGGTAGAAGTTATGTTTAATTTAGGGTTTTTTTTCCCTAAAGGGTAACCTCTCGCTATATATTAGGGAATTGTATTTCGCCTATGTAAATCTATATTTGTAGTGAGAAAGAGAGAGGAGATTGTGTGAGAGCAATGAGGGAATTACAACAGATCTGCTATAGGTTGTATCTCTTCAGTTTGCTGGATAATATAAAATGAAGGATTAGTTGTTTCTCCATGGACGTAGCCCATATTCGGTGAACCACGTATATATGTGTCTCTCTTATTTTTTGTGTTTTCTACGTTTATATTTTTGCAATATATTTTATGTGTTCCATTGCTCTGTAATATATAATTTTCTAACATTTCATATATGTTGAGTAATACTCGATGGCTTACTTTCTATTGGCATTGCAAGCATATAAAGTTATGGCAAGGTCATGTAGTGGAATTTAATAAGTATTCCACTTGTTTAATGAGATGGTAAATAAATCATATATGGTTAAATTATTCACAACTTATTAAAGGATATAATCCTTTCAATATGAAGACTTACATATTTGGGCATGGATGTTTTTATTCAAGCATATTGTTTGGATATTAAATTTATGTTCCTACTTTCATACTGTCGATATTGGCAGAAACTAATAAAAATATCATATGGGTCGATAAACACACACTTTTAGCTAACTTTTTTCTATGGAGTGACATGCTAGTAGCTCTTTCGATTATTCAAAAATAGTTAGTTGGATTACTTCAACTTTTTGTAGCTTATATATTCACATTTGCAACCTTTTTTATTTCTTCTACATCAAGTAAATTTGGTTAATTCTTCCTCACCGATTTCATTAGTGAATGGGATATCATTATATTAATGAAAATTAACAACAAATAAACAAATAAAATTTAGTTAACATAATATTTTTCCGTCTAAAATATAATTTATATTTTAATTATTCATAGGTCATAATAAAGAACGAACTATTATGGTGAGAAAGAGCCTCATTTAGAGAGTGAAGAAGAGACAAGAATTGAATAAAAATATCATTTCATTTTTAATATTTGGAGGAAGAAAGCAAATCATCATTATATGACAAATCGAAAAATCATAAAAGCTTGCAATCTTCACCATACATTAGTGCACCTAAACATCTCCATTGACATTGTTTTTCAAATAGAATATGTAGATCCAACTCTCAAGACTTTAGATTGCAAAAATGGATACTCCATGAGATGGCCCATGCATGTTTATTTCCCAAGGTAACAACATTGAGTTTCATAAAAAGAAAAAATAAAGTTATTGAAGTGTATTCAATAATGGAAGAGTACCCCTATTCCTATATAAGGATAGAAATAATATATTCCATGATTATTTGGTGTACACATTTTGACTATGATATTAATAAATATTGTAAAGTAGAGTATGTTGGCTGCCTGCAAGGCTCATATCCTTTAGGTCATGAGTTCAAATCTTATCTCCTCTAGAAAAAAACATAAGAACCATTTTGTTATGGAAAGGATTGTTATCTCAATTATTGTTTCATAATTGAATGATAAGGGAGGAAAATATACCATCAATGCATGAAATATTCATTTTCATATTGCATGCGATGGGTAGATAGCATGGATTCAACCCACGTCTCCTCCTTGGCAAAGTGATTTTTTACCATTTAGAGTACTAGCATTACATACATACATACATACATATGTTTATACATATATAACATAATATAAAAAATACATATACATTAAATCTCATTGGTAAGTAGATACCATTTATTTATGGTCCAATTATTCATTCGACTATGGATAAATAAAATCCCTACTCCTCGGTCCTAAAGGAAAAGGCCGTTTAGAATAACTATAAATCCTTTTGGGAAGGGGTGGGGATTTTGAGCCTAAAACATTTATAAAAAAATTTAATATATGAAATAATTAATTCTAATTACAAAAATGATTGATCTCATCCATAATGAAGCTCTCAAAACATCAATATATTTGCTACTTTACTAATTATTAGGAGAGACAAGTGCAACAAGAACAACAATCACCAATCACCAATCACTAGTAAAAAATAAAAAGAAATTAATGCAAACATATCCAATTGGAAAGAAATAATTATTATTGTGATGTTATAAGCTCCTAACATATTTGATAGATTATACCATCTTATCCCCAATTTTAAATTCTAATCAAATGGAACATGGAAATGATTTTACCATAACTTGATCAATTTTTTCAAACATTTTCAATTATATATGAGTGTGAAAGGAGAGGGAAGTTCACTTATTTTCTCCATTCCAAATAATGATAAAAATCGTCATATGTGATATGTATGGTTGGTATCAACCCTACTTTATTCTTATAGTTATGAATTATTTTATGGGGTAAAATAGAAAGTGTCCTTGGAAGTGATGGCTAAGTGGTTGATGGATCCAATATTGAATCATAGTAGAGTAAAAAAAAATATCAAATATTTGAATCCCTCTCTCTCATAAGTTTTTTCAACAGCATAATTTATTATTCCAATCCAATACAAAAAATGAGAATAGCTCAAATATATATAGTCAATCTACAAGGATCTAGTTGGAAAGAGAGTATTTTCAAGTACTCTTATATTCTACATATGGGATATGGATGTAATGAAATTAAATAAATTTGTATTCCATTTGGTTAGATATGTTTTTTATTACATATCCATCACTAGGTGCCCATGTATCTTCTACACCTCCAGAACACAAATACTTCAACACTAAAAGAAAATAACCAACACTTAGGAAGATTGGGTGAATAGCGAAAAATTGTGGTCATTTTATTTCTATATTTCCATACGTAGCCAAATAATGGAAAAAATTGTTGTAAATTTTTGGGTTATATGAGTACATGATAAATAACTCCAAGACCTAAAACCATACAATCAACTGTGTGAATTACCCAAAATACAAAATATGGAAATGTGTCCATGGCTTCCCACAAGGAAAAACTCCACATCCTAGAGTTGTTAGACATAGAAGGATAATCAATCCTTGTTCATACATAGGATTTTTTGATGCAAAACGAGCCACTTCAAATAAATTCATTTCTTTGAACTAATCCAATTAATTTGGCACAACCCATGTGCGCCACAAGTAGTTTTTCATACAAATTAAAGAGTCAAGAATTATTGACCCACTAAGTGAATCCAATGGTTTCTTCATCACAACCACATGAAGATATAGCTCCACGAAAGAGTGTTTCCATGGGGTAGGACCTCCTCAAGGAATGTATGGTTTTCATTAGGCTTATTTTGAGCCACCATCCAAGCATGAACATCATCATTTAGGAGAACATTTTTTCTGTGTGGGGAGTATTAGATTCACGATATTCCACTAGACATATCTTGTAGGAAATAAAATCATAGGCATGCAAGTTTGTAACTAGAAAAACTACCCCAATTGTAACCATTGCTGATTTGAGAATTGTCACAAATAACATGAACACATGTAAACGATGTTTACTGGAAAAAAAAACCCCAAAAATATGGGATTAGAAGAGGTTATATAATGAGTGAAAATATGTGTACCATCACAATCTTTGACTAATGTATTTTCCATGCTAGCATCATGAAGAGAACATAGAATAGAACCACCCAATACCTCAACAACTTGTTGAATGTTTTTGCCATTTATGCCAATGTATGTCCATAAATACTCCTAATATCTATTTGGATTGCATCAGTTGGAACCTCTAAATCAGACGAATCATAGAAGAAAGGATGTAGATCCGTATACTTCCCATATTGGATGAGGAAAATAGATGTAGAGGATAATAATTATGATTCTAAGACCATCACCATTTGATAGTCCTAGTCGTGTCGATTCCAAAAGTATATGGCATGCCAAGAGACTACTCATAGTTTGAAAGATATACCTCTCAGAAGGTTAAATCCCCCTTCCTATGGTTAAAGTCCCTAAAAGGAGAAGATGTGGCAGTTTAGTGTTGGCTATAAAATCGATCAAATCATGAGGCCAAAAAGGACCTTCATTGAAGGACTTGATTAAATATTCTTGAGGTCAAATAAGTTTTATCAAAGTGAAAAAATGATCCAAATTTAAGTTAAGGTTGACCTCACATTTTTGCTCCAAACTTTAAATTTGAATTTGAATTTTCACATTTAAGGTCAACACCCTCAAAGAGTTTAGATTGACTCTAGGGCTAATTGACCCCTCCAATATCCATCGTATCAAGTATAAATACAGGGCATGAACTCCCACAAAGGTAATAGATAACTTACATATCTCTGTAATTTCTCTAGCACTAGAAGTAGGTCTAATTTGATCAAGGGTTTCCTTAGAATTATTGTTTTCCTCTTATTTGATGTTTTTTTTAATACAACACTTTTTGAGGCTAGAAGGAAGTTTATCTGAAGTCATATCATTGGTTCATTAACTTCTCTTTATGTGGAAATTCCTCATTGTTCAAAGACCACTCCTATGCGGCTACTACAACAATGTTTAGAGATAATGTTTTACCTATGTCTAAGGACATTCAGGCACTCAATTTTGAGGCTCACTCTAAACAAAATTCACATGACCCGAGGCCATTTGACCCCTATACCTAAGGCTCTATCTAAGGTTAAATGTGTAGGCTTGAGCCCTCCTTAAACAAAAACAAAAATGGGCCAATTTTTGGTTATGGATCTAACTCTCATTTGGCAAAATTAAGGGTCTCTTTCTAGCAGCAAAAAAGGTCAAGTTTTTGGGCCTAAAATTTTTATTTATTTTTGGAGGTTCTTCGCTAGAATTTGTGCACTAAGCTATGACTATCATATCTATGCTTAAACTCTTATCCTATTTCCGACAGAACTCTTTGTGACTTATTTCAATCTAAGAGATTAATCTAAGTGTAATATGTCTATGAAAATTCAAACAACAATGATCATGTGGCTGATGGTTATCTTTGCAGTGGATCAAAACAATACATATCTATACCATGAAGTGGGATATTATGCTTTGGATCTATTTCCTAGAATATTCAATTTTTGGGTAATCCTTGTGTGTGTAGATATGGAGCATTCTAAGTGGAACAATACCTATCAAAGAGGTTTTATTTAATAAAGAGGGATACCTTCTGTCACATACATGTGTATGGAGTACACATCTAAAGCTAATTGATAATCTAAAAAATGAATATTCAGTGTTGTCATGAGAAGATATCTGGTATGCTAATTTGAGGTGAATATATCTTGCTTCTATTGCATTTTTTCTAGCTTGATGTGTTGATGAAGGGTAAAAATGTTGTAAGACAAAGTGATGCTTCTACATTAGGGTTGAGAAAACATATACTTAGATGTTTCTATTTAAGAATTGTCACTTTATTACCATTTTCTAGTATGATTTTAATATTGGTATAACGGTATTATACTAATGTTGGGATTATGATATTAGACTATAGTAGCCATGTATTATTAGAAGAACTTATAGTGTTATAGTATTCCTACATATTAAAGTGACAATGCACATGATTTTTCTAATTGAGTACATCATTATATTAGTCTTGTGAGTCAATGTTTGCTACTATGATGAACTAGAATGATTTGATGTTGTGTTTGGATTTTGATGTATATATTGAGAAAAGAGAGATTTGGAGATCAAATTGATGTTAAAATATCCTATGGTTTGGCGGCTTGATGTAATGATGTTACTATGGTTTTGATTGAGAAGAATTATTACTTCAATGTTTGATGTTGATAGAATTGATTGAGATGCTAACATGTGGTATTGTAGAAATATTGTTGATGCTATGAGGCTTGTAGTGATGTTTCTATATGTTTCCACTACAAGGGTTTGTACATTCTAGGGAATCTTCACTTTGATCTATGCTGCTACAGGTGAATGACAAGTTGCATACCAGTGAGTGATTGTTGGATTGAAGCAAAGGTTGATAATGGTTTCACATGTGTAACAGAAGATTTTTTGAGTGACTATAAGGGAATTGCTACTATCATGTGAGTGAGATATTTGAAGCAGAGTGATATGGTAGAAGCAGATTAACATCTATCAAGGGTTTGTTGACTAGTACTAGGGTTTCACAGTATTGTAGAGATCATATTGGTTACCGACTATTACTATTACAAATATGTTGAATATAGAAATGATTATTGACAGTGTTTGGTATTCATGTTGAGAAGAAGTATAGTTGATTATGACAATGGACTTGACATACTTAATGCTACTAGGATATTATGTTTTATCATTTCTAATGACCTTATCCTAGTATTGTAGATTAATAAATCCAATAGATTGTTTTTTATGTTATGTATTGAGAACATGTGGATCGAGTCTGAAAATTATGAAATGTGGTATGTTTATTGATTAGGGTTGCATGTTAGTGCAAGGAAAGAGAGTGGATTCTCCTTTAGGTTCGATCTTAAGAACACTTTAGGGTGATAGGGTGGTTCTAGGGCCAGTTGGAGCATGCGCACGGTGTTGCAACCTCCTTCCAATTGGAGCTGGTAAACCAGGTGTTACCGGGAAAAGTGTCAATTTAGAACTGCTCTATCCCACTAAGGTGTGACAGCTGCCTTAGAAACAAACAGAGAAAACTACTTTTGTATTTCCTTTATGAACTATAGATAGAGAGGAGTAGAAAGAACCGACCTGTGTCTTGCGCTAATCCTTTGGTCCAATCCCTCTCTTGTTTGACAGCTTCCAGCTACCTTCTCCCTTACTTTCCCAACTTCACCAAGTACCTGTAAGATCACAGAAGAAGAACACTATACAAAGACATGGATCTATATTCATAAACAACTTAGGATCAGATTTAAGTTAACCATACAAATGTAACAAGCATCAATGATACAAAAGCATGGAGGAAAAACTCAAATAGTTTTTATTGATAAACAAGAAGATCCAGGAGGAGTTACAACCGATGATTCCTGACCCAGCATCAACCTCCCAGAAAAGAAGCCCCTCTTCACCTCCAACAAAGCATAAATCACCCAATACTCTGATATTTGTCTCAAAACCAACAACAATTCCTTACAATGTGCAAAATTCCAGCCTCTGGATCTCTGGGATGAGGGATTCATATATAGATGTATGTAAGGAGGATGAGTCAGCTTGTGATTTGATTAGTGTCTTCTCTCTGTCAGTTCTTGCTTCCACTTGGAGACTGAAGGCCTCTTACTCATCCTTGGTCGAATTCAGTGAGGCAAGTGTCATAAGAGAAGATTCTAGAAGCTTCCATTGTCTCTCCACCTCGCAGAATGGCACTTCCATTTGTCATTTCTCACCCAACGCACCCTCATAGTGCATTTAGGTGCGTTGCAACGCACCTAGCCAGTTTGTTTAGGTGCTATGCAACGCACCTAGCTAGTGGAGCAGCTGAAATGATCATGTTTTGACTTATTCTGAGCAGTTTCTGGTGGAGAACTTCTGGGAGAAGATGTAATTTGTTGACCTTGTTCCTTTAGGGGTTAGAACCACACTTTTAGGGACTTAGGAGCCCTTGGTTTATGGACATTACATGCTTGGAGTTGCAAGGCACAAAAATGTCTATAACAGTTGCCCCCTAAAGTATGAGGCCGTTAATCGGGTGAAATGCTTTATTATGAGGATCCGAAGTTCTTTCAATGCTGGGAGGAGACCTGTAATAAGATACAATACAATACATTATCTTAATTCTGTTATTCATGATCTAGCCGAGGCGAGCATTCCCATGCTCAACTTTATAAATTCATTTTCATGTACATAGGACAAACAATCGTCTGAGTGTAGACTGATGATTCTGATAGAGCCATCATCCTTTTGGTAGGATGATTATCTGTGCTGCAATGCTTGTACATTTAATGCCTTTATTTCCCTGAATATATATCGCAGCCCGGATGGATGAAACTAGATCCGGGGTCTTCAATCTCATCCGATATTCACTCAAAGTACAAGTCAATCCATGTGAGAAATGTCCTGAAGTCGAACATGGAAAGACATCGCTTGATTACCAGTCAATGATGTAAACTGTTAACAAGCGCGAGAGGAATCACCGATAATGATAATGATCCTCAAGGTACTGCAGTACAATTCACATGGTGTGAATAAAGGACTTGTCGTCGAACACCATGCAAAATATTTCGGTCGAAGGTCATTGATGTAAACCTGTCGCTGGAAGTGAGAAACTTGCCATTGAGGCATGCAAGCTTCAAAGTACTGAATGGGGTGTTCCTAGACCAACTTCTTGGATAATGAGCTGATGTCGACAAGAAGTGATCCGTCACAGGAGGGCCTTAATGAATCCCACATCAATGACACAGAACGGAGCAAATGATTTTGATGGAGGTGAAAACGATCTGATGATATACGGTTCAGGGTGGCGGTCATGAAAAAATGGAGTATAATGTATGGCAGTGGGTGGGACACAGGTGACTTCTCTGGATGACTTCTCTTGAACATGTCGGCGACACTGATGTGATGGATCCGTAGCATTAACCCCAAATGTGGATGATATGGTGTGACCATGGCGATGTGACCGGTGAATGAAACAACCCAACCCGACTCGGACACGGAGTGGAAGTGTCATGTTCAAGAGCGACTTGCTACCAATAAAGATTCTTTGAGTTTTCTTCCCAATTTTTCCCCAGTCATTGCTGACCAGTACCTCTTTATTTTTTTCAAGCTTGAGGAGGATAACATATACTTGTTCTATAATTTTCCCTTTGGGCAAACCCATCGCTATGTTTTAATGAGCCTAGCGATAGTGAAACTCGTTCTCGTCTAAAGACAAGTTTGTCGCTATTAATCTTTTTAACGAGTTTAACGACAAAGATAACTCGGTCCTTTTCATTTTTAGAGAGTCTGAAAAGGTATGTAAAGGTAACTCCAAAATTCCTTTTTCGTCATCTAATCCCTTAAGTCTGAAAAAGTATAAAACAATATAGAAGGGATGAATTTTCGATAGTTTTAACGAGCCGAACAAAACAAGCGCTCGATCTTTTTGTGCAATAATCCCTCAGGTCAAAAAAGATTAAAATCTAGACGAGGGATAGCACTTCTTGTCCCTTTAACGAGCTGGAAGGCCAAGGACTCGGCAATATTTTCATATTTTACGAGTCAGTTGAAAAGAGCTTAAAGAAGACTCGTCTTTTGAGGAACGAGTGATAAAACGGGTAGCAGCTGATTCCAGGTAAAGTTTGGAATTCTCCAATCATGCCAGTGTCACAAGGATGGCTAGTGAAATCACTCTTCGCAGCTGTTCCTCAAAATGGGTAAACAATCAAGTGGAGGTGAATGATCGGCCAATGAAAAAGTGGAGGTGACGGTGCAAACACGACCAAGGCTTTAATGGCTGAAGTACCACATTCACGGTGGTTATTTACTGGGGAATAGTTCATTTTTTAATGAGCTTAAATGCGGGTGGAAACATTTGCTCGATGCGGGTTTATTTTTTAATGAACTTGAACCTTGCGGTAACACTGCTCGATAAGTTTTCATGCCCCCAGCATAATAACTCAAATCGAGGTGCATGCCCCCCAAGCTTTATTGCATTCAACTCGGTGGTTGGAATGAAGGTTTACCTTTGAGATTTGGAAGGGGGATTTGTTTCATTTTTTTTTAATGAGGTTGACACAGTAAAAGAGCTATCCTCATGACTCCTTGTTTCATTTTTTAACGAGGTCAACACAAGATAAGAACCGTCCTCAGAATCCACCGTATTTACAGTATTTGATAGAAAATCAAAAACTGATGGATGATTAAGGTTGCTGGAATAATCTTCGTGGTAATCTGGAAGATGGGAGCGATGGTGGTAATCTTCCCATGGTGCCTCTCCTATCATCATTGATTGAATGATTCCTTCATCTGTAGAATGTACATGCGACCAAGGATCTGAAGAGGTACCATATTCCTTAGACCTATCTATCCAAACACTCGATGAGCATTGATTTGGGTTTGACCCCCAGGCCAAGAAAATTGATTGCTACAATATTTCTAAAATGGCGATGATCCATGCTGACAAAATGTTTAGGAATCTTCTGAATCCATTAGATATAGAAGATTTCATATTATAGGTTTCCACTGTGGCCACTTCCGCCAGATTACTTTGAGGCAGTAGGGCAAAAGTACCCATTAAGGCAGGGTCTTTTAGGAGTCCTATTCCAATATTTTGAAGCGAATGATTGCTTCCATGGATCATCAGAATGCTTTTCGTAAGTTGTGAACTGTTGGGGAGAAATGTTTGTTGGTCGACGATTGTAATTCCTCCTTGAAAGGGAAATGCAATCTTCCTGAAGTAGGTCGACACAACTGTGGCCATGGCATATATCCAGGGCCTTCCCAATAGGATGTTGTAATCGAGGTTTTCATGGATAACCTCAACATCAATTTCTATTGTTTTGCCCCCTAGTTCAACTTGCAAGTTACTTAAAATCCTGTATCGAGTGTATGATCGTCCATCAAATTCTTTTAATGTCGTTGACAAATCTCGACAAGGGTGGTGAGCCTAAATTTTTCCAGCAACTCATCGACATAATGCATGTAGATGCCCCCTCATCAATAATTGTTCGATGAACAGTTTTGTTGAGGGCTTTCACTTGAATAAGGAAAGCTAGTTGAGCCGGTAATTGAGGGTCATATCCGTTATGATCAAAGGCCACAAGATTGGAATCCATTGGGTCAATCCCACCGATTGCTGATAATAAAGCTTGCTTTTGGGAGAGGCAATCAAGTGTCGACATAGTGGATGGCGGTTGGGCCAGGTCCTCTACTATATTATAATTCTGTGCTACTTTGGCACGAGGATTAAATGTCGATTTGTGTACTACTCCCTTTGGCGGATTTATTATTGGCTCAGGAATGGTGGGTGACACAACTTCGGTCAAAGTTGTTGTCGAACTACTAGGTTGTTCATTAGCCTTGTTATTCGATAGTTGTGGATTCTCGTAATCTTTATTCCTTGTCAAAGCATCATTTTTCTACTTTGAGATAGACAACATAAGCACTTGTGATCAGGAAGCATTTTGATTAGCAACTAGTTTGGTTCCCGAGTTTGGAAACGGATCAGTCAATACTGCTGAGGATTTTGAACTCTTAAAGAGTTTCTTAACTTTAGCTTTATGTGGGAAATCTCTCGTCCGATGATCCTCATCGCATATATGACACCCTGCAGGGGGTTTCCTTTGCCCAGAAGGGTTTGCAGAATCTTTTTCAGGAGATGACTTATCCTGCTTCCTTTTTCTCCCTTTCTTTTTCTTCTTGCCCGCTGGTTGCTTCAGTTGTTTACCCTTGTCGGTCGACACGGCATTTACTTCCGAGGCAAGAAGTTCCTCATTTACATTTTGACTTGAAATTTTACGGGCTTTTTTGGATGTAGCCTTTCTTGATTTCGTGTCTATTGTGCCAATCACGCCATCACCGGCATGAGAGTCATTATTTGATTTAGGAGGAGGAGGAACTGAGAATTCCGGTCTAGGGGCATCAGGTATTTTAACGTAGAGCGTGCCGGACTGAGTGTAAATCAAGTCCAAATATTGCGCACGAGCGATAACTTGCTCTTCTGTGACGACTCCCCCTTTTGCCACATCTTCCGTGATGGAAGGCAGTAATGACTTAATAAACCATTCAGCTAAAAGCTGATCGGGAACATACGTTTTCACCATTCTACGACGATGTCGCCATTCATGTATATGATCAGATATGTGAGTGGCCGTCGTTTGTTTGAAGTTGGTAAGAAGTTCGGTTCCCGTTTCGTACCTTATCGGTAACTGAAAATGGGTTAAAAAGGTTGTGGCTAGGGTACTGAAGTTGTCGAATGAGGCTCTAGGTAACTCTATATACCATTTTGCTGCCGGACCAGTTAACGTCCTCTGGAAAAGGCGAAGCCTAATCGAATCATCGCTTAGGGTGTTTGATGAACACCACAGATGAAATGTCATCATATGATTCGATGGGTCTTCACCCGGATTTCCATTAAATTTAGGAATATCTGACGGAAGTTTATGCGGAATCGCTGGCCACCAAGGGGCATAAGCAATTGGATCATTCGTCGGCCGGTTTAAATCTGGTAATTCTAGAGTTGCTACAAAGGGCAACTGTTGATTCAGGTTAGGCGAAGCATATCCAGGATAAGATGGAATCGCCTGAGCAGTGGGTCTTTGCATACCAACATAATGTATTTGATGTTGGTAACTTTGATAAGGTTGACGGGCATAACCATTATAGTATGGTTGTTGATAACTGCTTTGGGAATGCGGTTGCCCATTACTTACAAAGACTTGTTGCTCAAGTCCTTGATATGATTGCTAGAATGGCAGTTGTTGAGATTGAAGTAGCCATGGTTGTTGGACCATTTGCTGATGTCCAATACTCGATGATTGACCAAGATGAGGAGTCATAGTACTTGTTTGAGCCTGAGTCACTCCAGCTAAGGAGGCACTAACCTGAGGTTGTGATTGAGCTGTCGAGACAAGAGGCTGTTGTATTGCAACCTGAGAAACTTGGGGTTGACATACAACAGGTAGCGCTTGTACTTGCAACGTAGTCACCACAGCAGGTATAGTGGGAATATTCGACATAGGGTGGACTGGTTGCATTGAATATACAACCCTTGGTTGCTGAGGCAGTATTGGTACCCAAACGCTGGATGTAATTCCAGTTTGACCTGAACTTTGTTGTAAACTCCCATATGGTTGTTCTCCGGGAGGGAACAATGAAAAGGCATACTGCCCTCCATATGGTGGCAATCCAGTACTTAAAGGGTAAATTGGCCTTTGAAGACACATTGGATCAATTTGTTGAGTTTCAACATAAGAAATACCAAATGATAATCCGGATGAAGAAATAGGAACAGACCATGTCGTCGAAACAGTCCCTGATTGGACTCCGGCTTGTTGTTGATAACTTGCCGGGACAGATGGTATATCAGTGAACATTGTTGGAGTAGCAGTAGGAGGTTCTGCTGTTGCTGTGTCAGATGACACAGTCCTAGATGTCGACGGTTGTTCAGACATATCTAGTCTATCCAAAAGATTTCCTAGCGATTCTACAAGAACTTGCGATGAAAGGAGACTAACTTCGAAGACCAACGAGGGAAAGGTGATGATTATTCCGTTTAAAATAAATTTTAGACGCTTTGACACAACTTGTTTTTTCAATTTTTAAGAGTCGAGAAAAAACAAAAGATGACTCTAGTCGCCTTCGATTTTTAATGAGCCTGAAGTGACAAGTGCTCAGATGGACCTTTTCCGTTAAGGAGTCTGAAAAGGAACGAAAGGGACTTCTCTGGAGATCTAGGTAGAGGGAGTACCAAACCAATTGCAAAACTGCAGAATACTTTTTACGGTACGGCAATCAATCTTCCCGAATGCTGTGTTCAGTGCATTGCGATCGATAGGGCGACAGACACAGCTTCCTATGGATAAAGGATTTAAGCCTATAGGGGTCTCCCAAAATATACTCGACGGTACATGGGAGCACAAGTCCGTACTGGCACTTATCGTCTCAAAGTGGAGGAATCACCCAACCATCAGTGAGGACAACAGTTACCAGGCTTTACGACGCCAGAATACGTCTCTAGCCTAGACCTCTAAATGTTGTGCGTTAAGTTCCAAAGCGTTGTTAGATTCATTGAATTTATTTTAAGTTGATCTTGCTTATGAAGTTTGCCTTTTGGGTTCACCATGAGATGTAGATGTAATTCCTAAAATTCAATCTAAAGATGATAAACAAACTTTTATCTCTTTTGCACAATGAAAATCCTAGCTACTAGAGGAAAAGAAAGACACAATCTTTTCACAAAGAGCAAGGAGGACACTGTAAATGCACTTTCCTAAATCAAGCCAAACAGACTGTCAATATGCAAATGCACATGCATGTATTTGTTTTCGACTTTCTTAGTATTGATGCTAAAAAGGAAGTTGATGTACAAATCTGAATTTGCTTTCAAGCGACAAACATAAACAAGCTTCTTTTCGAAATCAAAAGATAAAGACGACGACGACACTTTACGATTTTGAAATGAATACTCGTTTTTGACACTAGAAAATCACAAATTTAGACCAAAGGCAATAGTAAAAGGATAATCGACCATCAACAGCAATGAAACTTTCTCCTATGATCGAAATCGACACTTGCGACAGATCTAAATCAAAGGACGACAGTACGACTATTCTACTTTTGCAATGGAAAACTGTAAACGACTCAACAAACACACAAAAACATCTACAGTTCTTTTGTACAAAGGAGGCGGAATAACAGCAAGAAAAAGGGGTTTTAAACAGACATATACTGATCACAGGCTGCAAAATTCAGAGACAGAACTGGAAATAATGAAGCACAAGAACCTCAACTGCACAGGGCTAGTCTGATCAGCGCACCTGTAACACAGAGAAACTGCATTGCAGCGCAGGTTTCCCTTTCGGGAAGTGCGTTGAAATGCAAGATCTCTTAACAGTACCTGCGTTGGGCCAGAAACGAGAATCTGTCTGGGTTCTGGGTCACGGTTTGTAGTTCAGTCTTTGGTTTTTGGCCGAGTAAAAGCAATCAGTAATGCACAATCAGGGGTAGATCTAAGGAGGGTCTAAGAGCTATCACAAGGGAAATCAGATCATTTTTGAATCAGCTGTTCAAATCATAAACAAATCTAGTGAATGGATTGAAGCAGCAAATGTCTACTTTGCATTTGTTATGGCAAATGCAGTTCGAATGCTACTTATAAGTTTATGAAAAAACAACAAAGAGATACACAAACAAACTAATTAGACATTCTTCCCCAGCAGAGTCGCCATTTTGTTACCGGGAAAAGTGTCAATTTAGAACTGCTCTATCCCACTAAGGTGTGACAGCTGCCTTAGAAACAAACAGAGAAAACTACTTTTGTATTTCCTTTATGAACTATAGATAGAGAGGAGTAGAAAGAACCGACCTGTGTCTTGCGCTAATCCTTTGATCCAATCCCTCTCTTCTTTGACAGCTTCCAGCTACCTGCTTCCTTACTTGCCTAGCTTCACCAAGTACCTGTAAGATCACAGAAGAATAACACTATACAAAGACATGGATCTATATTCTTAAACAACTTAGGATCAGATTTAAGTTAACCATACAAATGTAACAAGCACCAATGATACAAAAGCATGGAGGAAAAACTCAAATAGTTTTTATTGATGAACAAGAAGATCCAGGAGGAGTTACAACTGATGATTCCTGACCCAGCATCAACCTCCCAGCAAAGAAGCCCCACTTCACCTCCAACAAAGCATAAATCACCCAATACTCTGATATTTGTCTCAAAACCAACAACAATTCCTTACAATGTGTAAAATTCCAGCCTCTGGATCTCTGGGATGAGGGATCCATATATAGATGTATGTAAGGAGGATGAGTCAGCTTGTGATTTGATTAGTGTCTTCTCTCTGTCAGTTCTTGCTTCCACTTGGAGACTGAAGGCCTCTTACTCATCCTTGGTCGAATTCAGTGAGGCAAGTGTCATAGGAGAAGATTCTGGAAGCTTCCATTATCTCTCCACCTCGCAGAATGGCACTGCCATTTGTCATTTCTCGCCCAACGCACCCTCATAGTGCATTTAGGTGTGTTGCAACACACCTAGCCAGTGTGTTTAGGTGCTATGCAACGCACCTAGCCAGTGGAGTAGCTGAAATGATCCTGTTTTGACTTATTCTGAGAAGTTTCTGCTGGAGAACTTCTGGGAGAAGCTATAATTTGTTGACCTTGTTCCTTTAGGGGTTAGAACAACACTTTTAGGGACTTAGGAGCCCTTGGTTTATGGACATTTCATGCTTTGAGTTGCAAGGCACAAAAATGTCTATAACACCAGGGTGTTGGAGTGTCCTTCAAGCTAGAGCCTGTAAATAAGGGAGTTGGACCCTCCTTAAATTGATAATGAAAATCTTAGAAGTTGGAGCTTCCAATTGATGTAACTTTTTGAAGACTTATATTAAGAAGCATTCGATGGTTTTTCTCCACGAAGGGTTTCTACCTAAAAATACCTTATGTATTATCTTGATGTTGTGTATTGTTGAATGGTGTTGGTTTTTGTTGATGTGTTATGATGTTGATTCATGTTTTATCTAATGTTAATGTGAATTTAATATTCTGAATATTAAAATTTAACTGATTGGAAGGAAATACTAATTCACCCCCTCTCAACATTTGCAACACAACTCCCATCATATGAAATAGATTTAAGGTCCAATTATGAAAACCATGAAACAAGAGGATAAAATGAAAATAACTACTACACTAATACTAGGTGTGAAAACCCAACTAGATTGGCCAAATGGATTAATAAAAAAATTAGAAACAAAGACAACAATTAGAGTAGAGAATTCAAATGCATTATAAGGTCACAATTCTAGATATTTAGAAAGTTCAAATTGAAATAGCTTGAATCATATTACATTGAAATAACCATGAGAAAAATCAAGGTGGTACAAATGAGTAAAATATCATTGTGATTTGAGATGCCATAATAGCAGTAGAAAATCTGCTAAACTATTAGTAGATGTAGAAACTATGACAGATAGGAAATCACAACCTTATAGATACAAATAGGCCAATATGTGAGTATATCATGAAGTCACAAATGTTGTACTTTTGAACCATCCACCTAAAGAAAAATAGTCACAATGAAATACAAATAGACTAAACCAACCCGTAAAAATGAAATTCTATTTGTGTAGTTAGGTCATCCATAGCATCAATAGAAACATGTTTTTAATTAGAATTTGCAAGGGACGTAGTAATAGAGATCCTCATATATCACTACTCTAAAAACTTTTTATCACCTTATATGATCAAATACATATGTTGAGTTGGGGACAAATTTTCATCCATCATCCTTTCAAAACAGAATTGGATTTCAAATATTTTTTGTTGGAACAAGTATTTGAAACTACAAAAAACCAAATCAATATAGGTAAATGCATGATACCTCGATCCTACATTTTCAAAGTTCCTATATGATCCTCAAAGCACCTATTCAATAAGATCGATGGAATACGTTTAGGAAATAAAGTGCACTTTATCCCCTCCCATTGACAATATTATATTCACAATATCTATTCCATTGAATATTTTTTATTCATTCTCATATTGAACATTATGAAATACAAAATAAAATAAAAGGGAGTATATTTATTCTCTCTCATCTATCTCTCTCTGTATTCTTACTACTACATCATGGTCTAATAGAAATGAGTCTATGACCAAGGACAATTAGATGTTTTCATAACTCATAGAGCTAAAGAAAATAATTGTAAATTCATTCTCCTTCTATAGAAAGAAGTTATGTATCTCACCATTGGGATCAAAATGCTAATACCTTCCTTTTGTTTCCCCTTTCTTTTCTCTTAAAATATATTAATTTCAATCCCTTTCTCAATGGTGTAATCACCAAACCAAAATGTCCACTAGAGAATGTTTAGTACAACCTAACAAAACCATGTACTTGATTTATGTATCAATTTTTTTTTAACAAAGAAAAAAAGAAGTTTGTTCATAATTCATATTAGAATGGATTTAATTCATATATATATATATATATATATATCTATATCTATATCTATATCTATATCTATATCTATATATATATATATATATATATATATATATATATATATATATATATATATATATATATATATATATATATATATATCCCTTTCTATTTAGAGAGGGAAGAAGAGACCATAAAAATTCATCCAACAAAATATTTAATAAAAAACTAAATAGCAAGTTCACTCAACTCAATAAGATGTATTAATTTAGCATAGGAGAGGCCCCCTTTCCAAATATCCTTCAAATTTCAATACTACAGTGGTTGGTATATTCATAACCCAATGGGTAATGTTCACTTAATTATTCTACATTTTTCCACTTATTTTGAATATTGGTATTTTCAAGTTACTAGGTATCTATAATACATTTACTATGCCCACAATTGATGAAGATGGAGTAGACCATGTACTGATCCTATAGTAGTAAGATAGAGAAGACTATTATTGAGAAAAAAATGGTGGTGTTACCACCATATTAGGTGTGTTACACTATCATAATGAATCTTTTTCCTGAAACCTATCATGCCAAATAGTTATTATCCCTTCAAAAAGGGTTTTTTCCTTCAACGGATGTGGATCATATGATGATAATGGACTTTGAGCTTTTTTCTTCATAAGAAATATGAGCCCTTTATTGGACTTGAACTAATGACTTACACCTTACCATAGTGTTACTCTACCACTGAGTTAAAAGGGCCCAACATCATACATTAAAGAGTGGGCATACTATGGCACATGGACAATAAATTAGATGTGCATGATCCATATATATTTACAGATATCAACTTTAGAACATATACTAGTATCTCTTAGGTTTACATGAGAGAAGGGTAAGGATGGCTATACTGGAAACTATGAGCTAATATGATATGATGACAATGGAGAAAAGTCATTCTTGGGAACAACATTGAAATTACTCGAGTAATTCCATCTATTTTATAGCTCTCTAACTATATTAGGCTTGTGGGATTGGCATGAGAGGGTAGGGATGGTGATATTGGAAGTGAATTCTAGGATGAGATTATATGAAGAAAATGGATATAAGCTATTTCTAAATATGATTTTGAATTAGCTTTGTTCACAAGTGTTATAACTTATTTTACCAACCTTGAGTCAATAAGAGAGACGTTTGAATTTTTGAACCTGATGCAAAGATTTTCCTCTTGGTTTTTCCTCTTTAGCAGCATAAATTCTCCCAAGACATTGCCATCTTGCGTGTAGACTCTGTCATGCAATATACATCCAACAATACAAACTCTTGTTGGCCTTTTACTAGGTGCATCTTTGGTGAAAATTTTATACTATTTCATGCCCTATGAGATCAACTTAACCTAGTTGTGCATGAGTTAGATAGGGGACAATTATTGTGGGCATTTCCTAACTTCTTGATCCATTAGATGTATAGATGCATCCTCCTAGAGAGTGAAAAATGGTTATGTAATATAACCCTGTCAAGAGGAGAAGAGTTAGTCGGAATTAGAGAGAGATATTTTCTATGTTTTTGTCTTGCTTGAGACTATCCTTGATCTAGGAGGAGACCGAGATTGCAAGCTGAGGAGGAGTGCTCATATGCTAATGGTATATCATATTTATTTTGGCTTGTTAATGAAAAGTTGATTCCTTTACCATCATACTAATTTATCTTGTCTAATTCATGTTATACATTATATTTCGATCAAGTTCATGCTAATGGATTTTGCAGGGTATTTGGTTTGATAGATATGTTGTTTGGATGTGTGTAGGTTCTTGACATTTGAATGTAAGGAGTGAGAAGTTCTAATGGATCTTTCAAGCTAGAAGCACCAAATAAAATCATCTTAAGTTATAAGGTACACTCTGTTTCCATGCTTTGTAATTTCCCTTTTAGTGTACATGCATTTGGGATTGGTCTAATTGCACTTTATTCCACACCATCTAGAGAATTCTAGGAAAAATCCATGGAGCAATAGCACCTTGTATCATATTTATTTTTAATACAAGAAATTGAGAGGTATAAATAATGAAAGTATGAATCTAATGGAGACTTTGATCCTAGTTCATGATGAACAGTGGTAGCATGCTTAACATATTAATGTTTGGAGTGGAAGTGTTGTTTCCAATGGTAGATGGTTTAGTAACATGTGAGAAATTATGCCTTGGAGGCAAACAATAGCTAGAAATGGTTTTAGTCACTTTTTAATACCCCCATATGATGAGGAGGAAAAGTAAAAATCCACCTAAAGATTGGCTCACGTATAATTAGTTAGTTGGTCAGACAATGACTTATGAAAGCGATGATTAGTAGCTATTATGTGAGGATGATTTACTGAACTAAGATTGAGACACAACCCAGACTCCTTTCAGAGGTGAATAATAGAGAATTTTTTGCAATGGATGAAATCTTGATGGACCAATGCTATATGAAGGAAAAAGTCCCATGGGTCATGAACTTGTTTTCTCAAAGAAGAATAAATGATGATATTTAAGGAATAATGATTAGATAAATCTATGCCAGTAGCCACAGTAAGACAAAAGATGCAAGAATTATCTAGAATAATCAGGCATAAAGCATCTATATGTCAATTTTCAAGTCTCTCGTCAAATCCCAAGGCTCAACCTTAGATAAGTAGTGGAAACTATTAAGATGGAGTATAATATGGGTAGAGGGAATTTGTGAAGGATGGATGGAATGAATTGATACTAGAAAGGACACCAACAGTGAAATCACTATGTTGGGTAAACACTAACACTGAGAAATGTAACATAGCAATAAAATAGGATTATATGCCCTAGTAGTAATGAATACTAGGTGCTACACATGTCAAATCATGGAGTGTTGTAGTTAATGCATTACGTATCCTACCTATGGAGGATGTTCACAAGAATTAAGCTGAAAGGAATTGATAGGTGCTTGTACAAGTAGTGGAGCATGTGGTTCAACTTAATCTAAAGTGAAGATCCTTAAAACAATTTGACATCTCATGAAACCTCCAAAAATAGTGGAATTCCTTTGGAACAGAGACACAAGTTGTTCATGAAAGTTTTCATTTCATTCCATATGGTGGTGGGTAAATACCTATAATGAAGACAATCCTCATTCAAGGATTTATTTTAAAGCCCTAAGTAGATTCCAAGTGAAAGCCATAGGAAGTTCAGGTTGACATCAAGTCATCATGCTCCTTGCGCTCTATGTGACACATGTGCTATAATAACTGGTATAAAGGGTAGGGAACCACAAGGTAAATATAACCTAAAATATGTGGCTTAAGTTTGATTTGCATGCTATAACTCGTCTACTTGGAGTTAATTTTTCTAGTAATTTTTGGTCAACCATAAGGTTAATCCATCCTCACATATTTTACATATCACTATCACCCATCACACTATGGGAGTTGGACATGGCCGAAATCCTTACCTTATCTCCAAAGAGGAGGATCCCAAAGGCACGGCTAGTGGTTGTAGTGAATTCATAATAACATAGTCATACTGGAAGGTGCATTTGGATCACCCCATTTTTAAGGAGAGCTAATGGTTTTTGGAGATCTTCGTTTGACACTACATTTGGTAGGAAGAACATAGAGCCAAGTTGCCAGCACTTGCCTGTGCAATCGCCAATCTGCGACTTGACATCATCCCCTACCACATGTCACCTTGTGTGTGGTTACATGTGTCACTATGAATTGCCCCCTTAGGACCCCTCCTACCATGTGTACATTGTACAGTGGCACATCATGATGACATTAACTATAATGTAACATATTGAAACCAATCACACACTGCCATGTGTTCCTCTGGAGGAGAGAGAAAGGGCCTCGTCCTTCTCTAGTTTTTCAAAAAATCCTTTATTAATCTATCTTTGGCCCTCCCAATGCTTTAACACTAAATGAAAATTTGAGTCACAATTCACATATCGCAAGTTTTAAATATTGTCACCCCTGCGAATGTCGATTTCCAATTGCGATATTCTTTGGACCCCCTAACTCGCCAATTCATTGATATATCTTATCGGTGATCACAAATCGCCAATAGTTCTCAGCTATGGTGGTATGCTTGAACCTTTTGATTGTTGATATGGAATATTGACAATCTTTGATCAAAAATTTGCTCCGACCTCCACTGCTCGTCTTTTAAAAATTTCCAATATGTAGGACACTTAGCCTTTTTCCTTTGTGGTCTGGCTTTTGAAGAAATATTTTCTTTCTGCCATAACTTTTGATGATTAAGCCCATTGGGAGATATCTATAGCTCATTGGAAATTTAATTTAGATCTCTTCATGTTGATTTCACCTGCAAAGTCATTTTACAAGCACTTGACAAGCAAAAATCCTTCCTAGTCTTTGACTAGCTTGATAAATGACCCTTTTAACATGGAAAACCTTAGGCTATGACACCCAGTGATTCATATGCTAAACTTACCAAAATTAATAGTAAGAGGCCAACACCACTGATACATATCATGGGACCCTAACAGGTTTAGTGATAAACCGATATTTTTTCACCGAAATAGACAGTTCTATATGACTTCCTACAATGTGAATAAGAACCCATGAAACTCAAACTTGTTTTATAAAGAAACAATTTATGAGTGGTGTTGAGGTATAAAAGGTGTCTTTTTAACTCCTATTTATCCTACATTAATTATCAATCCAGGTGCGATTTTCTATTTCAAGAGTGTACTCAGTCTGAGACGGTCAATTCAATCCAAGAGTAATGTTTTCCAATTTGTAGTACAGTGCTTCAAATACAAGAGTAAATGGATGCGTGGAAACAAAATCTACTTGCAATTTAAAAGAAACTCAATGCTCTAAAACTAAATCATTCACCTAAGAAATTAATAGAAATTATCAGTCAAGGATGCAGCAGCAATAACTCTTTTGTTTGTCAACTAATGTAAATGAAATCAAACATAAACAAGATCCTCAATCTGAGAACTCTGACAGTGATAGCCAATGTTATTTACAGTTGTTGATCTTACACTCCACGCTAAAACAACTAATTGGAAATAGCAAGAAATTAAATCAACAATGCTGCCAATAGAAATGGAATAAATACGCTGACTGTAATAATGCTAAAAGGAAAAACCAAATACTTGCAAAAAGGAAATGAACAACAATGCTATTGAGTAGAAATGAACAACAATCTGTAATGAACAGCAAAGTCAGTTTACTGGAATGAACAGTGAAGCTTTATAATTGAAATGAACATCATAACAATATAGTTTGCAGAAAGTAATAATCTTATTATGATGAAAAGGAACAACAACGCAATTCAGTTACAGTTACAACAATTTATAAACTCTGGAAACAAACAACAGTAAAGTAATGCGATTTAAATGAATGAAAACCAAACCAAACCATCACACGACTGTGATTGTAAAGTAATGGTACAGATAGCAAGTGGATCCACCAGGGTCGGGCCCTTAGCCGCTAGTGAAGCACTGCTGGACTACTTCAGTATAAATGAATGAAACAGTAACCGACTTAGGTATTAATCATGTGAAAATGTTACAGGTAATCGTACTCTTTTTTAGTCAATGAGAGTAGATGATCAGAGTAATACAATCGTGAATTCTGAATAATGATAAGTGATCCCCCAATCTTTACAAGCGATTTCCCATTTATAATGGACAGGTGGATAAAATAAGGAATAACAGATAGACTGTGAAACATCGATCCCTCAGGATCAAGAGATCCTGAGGGATACACTCCATCCTCTAACTCCAGTTGATCCCTTTGTCTTCTTGCACTGATGCTGCGATTTTCCATCCTTATCCTTAATTGTGCACTCTGATCCTGATTTACTTGTTTGGATACGGCTTCCTGGTGAAGGAACAACAGTTACTCTATTTTGTCTTTTCCTTCAAAATGGTAGTTTTCCATTTCTTCTATTTTCTGCATGGAAAAAGACAATAATTAACTAATTCACAATAATCAATAACTCCCTAGTTTTTGCTATAATTCTTTGATATATTATCATCTTAGGAATAAAAGGAGTTATGATAAAAGGAAAAGATAAGGAAATAAATGGAAAATTCATACCTTTTCCATAGCTCAACACACCCCCCTGCTTACCCTTTTTCATGGCCTCATGAAAACCATGTAATTGGCATGCAAAGCAGTCAAAAAATAGGCTATAGAGGGATTGTCATGTAGTGGTTGAAAACCATGATTTGTAGCTAAAACTTCAAAAGTGGGCCCTGTCTGCCCTTCAGGCAACTCATATATGGCCTTGCACCCTTTTGTAGGATACCAGATAATAGGGCTTTGAAACCTACAACCAAGCCAATACGGGCCTTCCCTCAAAATGAGGCTACTATAGGTAACCAGGCGATCTGCAGCTAACTTGAAGTTCTTGTAATTGAATGGCTCTCTGTCTTGTATATTTTGATTGGAAGTATTCCTTCTAAATTTAGCTGCTGCCAAGGAATTGTCTTTGATAGAGAGGAAATATTCTACCCCTTGTTGGACAATTTCTTTATGTATGGGTCCCAGTGTTTGAATAACTCCTTCCTTTTTCATTAGGCTTTTATGTTTAGCCCACAGTTGCGATGGGTTTTTCGGTTCACCCTTAACCCAGAGGTCTAACCCATTTTCTTGTCTCTGAAATGTGTTATGGGCCTTGAGCCACTTTAACTGGTTAACAGTAAATGAAATAAATGCTTGAAACTGTATATCACCCACAAAAGGACTAGGATTCTTCTCCATTTCGCCTTCCAATATAAAATTATGTAAATAAAACTCACAGAGTAATCGTTGAAATTTTACTCCATGGTGTTTACAACAATTTATAAAATCATCAATATATTTTAGTTCTATAGAGTTCCCTTCCTTCACAGCCTTAATTTTTAATTTTAAATATCTTTCTAATAGAAATAAGGCATAGTTTTTGGCAGGTGACCTACATGCTACAACATCTGTATATAAAGAACATAGAGTATCCATTTGATTCTTGACTATTTTCAGGTTGTTTTTTACCTCCTCAATTTTTTTTTCTGCCCTTCAATATTTATCGAAGGCTTCACTCTCTGATGCATTGATGCTCTTTAATTGCTGTTGCAATTCTTGATATTTCTTCTGAGGGAAAATTTCTTCCTCAAACTTCTCTATATTGCGTTGAGCTTTTGACAGATCCTCTTGGAGTTTAATTATACCAGGGTGGTTGGTTATCAAAACATCTTTGGGTTGAATATTTATCTGGGTGCTCTTATTACAATTCCGAGTGCCCATAGTTTGTGTCTCTTTATCACAAAATGTCTGGGTGGCCGTATTGCTAGAGGATAGTGTCTCTATTTGAACATCTTTTTCGCAGACATATACATTTTCTATTTGGGTAGCTACGTCTGTAACAACTGCATGTTGTTCCTTACCATCCTTAACACGTATGGCCTTGGTTTGAGTCTCTGCAGTCTTTGTATCATGAGGTTCAGTTTGTATGGTTGCATCCACTGTTTTTAGGGTTCTTCTTGCGATTTCCCCCTTTTTTAGTGCCTTTATCTTCTGTCTGAGTTGTTTTACTAAATTTTTCAAGTTTCGCTTTTCCTTTCATAGCTTCTTATTTTCCCTTTTCTTCTTCTTCTCAACAGGAATAGCTATCCCCCTAACTGTCTCTATTCTTTCTGGGCTCAACTGTTCCATTGGATTTTTCTCTTCAAGGGTTGTGCCTTTTCCATAGCTAGTTTCCATATCCTCTGTTTGGAGCATCTCTTCAGTGTTCACATCCTCTGGACTAGGTTCCTCTAGAGGAATATCCCTAGTTTGGTCTACCACTTCCTGACTAGTTTCTGCTCCTACTTCTTATTCATTATTTATTTATTCTTATGAATTCTTGGTGTGGGTAGAGTGTTCTTGTGATTGCTTTGCTTAAATAATGAGGTTGAGCGAACTTTGGGGTTCGATATACTCACTCATATTGGCCAAAATTTGGGCCAATTCGTCCTCTTGTAATTGGTTTCGCAGTGGACTTATGCTAGGGTTTAAAGGTATTTCAATTCCTTCCCTCTCTTCTTCACTAGAGTGTTCAGTTTCTTCTTCTAATTCCAACTCTTGGTTACCTCTCCCTTTGGTTTGTGAGGGTTGCTCATTTTTGGAACTGATTAATTCTAAGGGTTGGATGCTGCTACCCTGGAGGCTCTCAAACATTCCCTTGCTTATTCTTAATCTGGAGGAGTGTCTGTGTTTCAAAGGCGTACTTGCTATATTGGCAGTTCTCTTTCTTTTTGGGGATGGTAAGGCTAGTCCCCGTCTATGGAGAACACCAATTCTTCCCAACTGGTCTGTTGTTCAGTAGGGTTGTAAATTACTATTAATTAAATTAAACAATGGTGGCTCACTATAGTATTTATATGACGAGATATTTTTGTACTCTTAGTAGCATCATGCAACAAAAAATTTAGGTATGCAGGCAAATTTACAACACATTTCTATTTTAATACTGATAATAATTTGAGGTGGCGTGGTCTTACCACATCCTTTCTTTCATCACATGTAATGTAGCTTTGCACTATTCTAGCTAGTTCCATCCATGGTTCCCCCAGGGATGAAGGCTGGACTCCATTTCCTTTAACGATCAGGTCCTATCCCTTGTCCTGAAAGATGGCCATGGCATCTTGAAGTCTCAATTTCTTATGTATCCATATGGGTCCCACTGCTAGTAGTCCAGATACCTCTGCAATCACTATATCTGTCACTGTTATTCACCTCCCTCTTACTATGGAATGATCGTCCAGCAAATTCTACAAACATTCGATAGACACAGCTTCATGGGGCTGCTGTAGTCATGTAAAATAAGCGATCCATCCTGCGCTTACCAAAATTTCTCGTGGAACATCAAAAATTGTTAGTACCTATGGCTCGCTAGGTACTAATCAACCTCCCATATCGTCTAAGTTCTGCACATTGTTAATTTTACAAAGAAATACACAGAGATAACAATGGAACAACAAATTGTGCATATCGGATAATATCCCTTTTTTTAACATCAATACCATTAAAATTTGTTATTAAGGGATCTGATGTAGTCTAGTAACTCCAAATAGGAAACTGACACGTATGCAGGAGTATTTTGGAAATCACCCGCGCCCCCCTGAAATGTGATAGGTCGTCCTCGACTGATTAAAAGGAGGAGCACTGTACTGGATGGAAATCGTACAATATAAAAAGGAAAGGTGTACATATTTATGGCAAGATCACAAAAAGTATCGAGTTGCTGAAATCGAGGCTTATGATGAAAATCGTGAATAGATATGGAGATGCTATGGAATGATGCAAAAAAGGGAGAAGGACAGTTGACGTAGGTAAAATGCTTATGCGATCCTCATCCCACTTAAACCATTTATGATTGATTTTAAATGATATTCATGCATAAAAGGTTCAAAAAGGAATTTGGGAACATAACCTCTTTTGAAATAAATATAAAGAAATAAGAAAAGGGTCTATAATTACTATTGGTGTTGAAAAATATGACTCCAATACCATCAGCAAAGCTCTGTTGCCCACAGGTGTTTATAACCTTGACAAAGTTGCTTTTTCACCCTTGGAACCATTATCCTTTATGCATGCCTAGGAAAGTGCTTTGTGATGTCAGAATGGAGGCCATTATGCTGGCTTTGTAACCAGTTGAATCAAAATGCCATTCACCAGGAAGGAGTGAAAAGTGGGCATGCCGGCTCGTGATGAGACCTCCTATTCCAAGGGCTTTTATTTTTTTCGATGTTCCCATTGGATCATATCCTTGGTGTGGTGGCCATAGTGGGAATGCCACCTTACTACTTCCTTATGATCATGGTAGGCTAGCTCTTGATGAGACCTGTTTCCAGGAAATCTAGTGTCGATTCGAACTGCTAGTCCCACTAAGATGGGTAGCTATCTTAGAAACAAACAATCAAAGCAATTCAAGATTTCCTTTAAGTGTAATAGATAAAAGGGAAGAAAAGAGGACCAACCTGGATCTTCCGCCTGGATCCTTGCTTGATTTCTCTTTCCCTTGATTGAATTTTCCACTCCTCTTCTACTTGTTCCACTTTAAAGAGTACCTGTAGAGTCAAAGGAACAAAAAACCATCAAAGCATCTCTATCTAAAACATCATAAACAATGCAGAATCAGAGACACATTGACCATACAATTGCATTCATAAACAATAAGATTCACAAACACACGATTATATGGAGGAAAACTCAAAGAACTTTATTAATAGTAGAAGAGCTGATTACAATCGAGCTGTCTGATCCAGCATCATCCTCACATCATAGAAGCCCTCTTCACCTCATGGAAAGCAACATCACCCAACAATACAATGTCTCTTCTCACAGATAAACCAATAGCACTTCCTTACAAATTACAAAATTCCAGCCTCTAGATCACTCAGATGAGGGATCCATTTATAGATGTTTTGCAAGGGTGTGAGTCAGCTCTGGGGTTTTGATTAGTGCCATTCCACTAATAGTTCTTGGTTCCACTTGGAGATTTCATTGATCTCTTACTCATCCCTGGGTGAATTCAGAGAGGCAAATGTCATATGAGAAGTTTCTAGAAGATTCCATGATCATCCACTTAGCAAATTGTCTCTGCCATTTGTCTATTCTCTCTTATCGCACCCCACAAAAGGCTTTTTTAGTATGCATCACACCTGGCTAGTGTGGCAGCGAGCATGCATCACACCTTGACCATGGAGCAGTTAGTATGGTCCATTTTTGGCCAGTTCTGAGTGGTTTTGCAGGTGGAACTTCTGGGAAATGATGTAATCAGTTGACCATGATCCTTTAGGGTATGAAACAACACTTTTAGGGGTTATAGAGCCCTTGGTTTATGGACATATGAGTTTGGGGTTGCAGTTCCCAAATATGTCTATAAGAAGACCCCCTATCCTTCATTTGACAAATCATAGGATTGTTAGTAATCATATAGATATATTTTTTCTTTCTCTTTTCTTTCATATAGCACTTCCTATTTATATATACAGGATGGCTCAACACTCCTTAAGAGTAGGGATGGTGGAAGAATTTTGAACATCTCAATAGAGGAAAATATGCCCTTATTCTTATTCAATAATAATAATCAAAGAGAATTACGAAAATTAGGGAAGAACCAACATGATAAAAATAATCAATCAATTTAAGTTAAGTGAAGATAAAGACAACAAAGTGATATAGATAGTTGTGCCCTTTCCTTTTCCTTATCAATACAAACTAATCTCTTTAAGGATGACAATTTTTCTTTAATTTTCTTATTTCAGTAACCTCTAATTTTTGTACCTTTGCATAAATTTGTATCTTTGCCTTGGAAGGATCATGAAGAGTGAAACATTATTCACAAAAACTCAAAAAGTATGATGTTCTTAAAAGAAACAGCGAAAAATTCACTCAGAAAGTGTTGTTCCTTAGATGGAATAGTTGTTGTTCCTTAAGAGGAACAACAAAAAGAACATCTGCATGCAAAACTATGGTTCCTTTAAGAGGAACAACAAAAAAGAAAAAAAATTACACATGAAACTGTTGTTCCTTAAGAGGAACAACAACTGTTCCTTAAGCGGAACAACAAGTAAAACAAGCAAAAAATAAAGTGTTGATCGTTTGGCGGAACAACCAAAAAACACCCCAAATCGAAACTATTGTTCCTTAGAAGGAACGACAAAAAGTAAAAAAATAGCAAAACTGTTGTTGAATTAAAAGGAACAACAGTTGTTCCTTTAATGGAACAACTAAAAAAAATGCACACAGGGTTGTTGTTCCTTAAGATGAACTATTCCTATTCCTTAAGAGGAACAATAGTTGTTCCTTAAATGGAACTACGAAAATATGAATCACGCAGAGTTGTTGTTCCTTAAGAGGGATGACTGTTGTTCCTTAATAGGAATAGCAGTTGTTCCTTCAGAGGAACAACAAAAAAAATAGAGACACGCGATGTGTTGTTCCTTAAGAGGAATGGTTGATGTTCGTTAAGAGGAACAACAGTTGTTCCTTAAGAGGAACAACGAAAATAGAAACACGTAAAAATGTTGTTCCTTAAGAGGGACAGTTATTGTTCCTTAAGGGGGATGGCAGTTGTTCCTTAAGAGGAACAGTAGTTGTTCCTTAAGAGGAACAACAACTGTTCCTTAAGAGCAACAACGAAAATATAGTCAGATGGAAGTGTTGTTCCTTAAGAGGAACAACTATTGTTCCTTAGGAGGAACAACAACCATTCCTTAAGAGGAACGACAATTGTTCCTTAAGAGGAACAACAGTTGTTCCTTAAGAGGAACAACAGTTGTTCCTTAAGAGGAACAACAAAAATACAACATGCAGAAGTGTTGTTCCTTAAGAGGAACAACAAAAATGCAAACACCAAATGGGACATACAAAAATGTTGTTCCTTGAGAGGAACAACATGAGAATAATAAAGAAATCATCTGCTGCTCCTTATATGGAATGGTTGTAGTTCCTTAAGAGGGACGGTAGCTGTTCCTTAAATGGAACAACAATAAAAATCTGTAGAAAAAAACCAATTTATACGAGCGAAAAAGAAAAGAAACGTTTATGTACAAATTCAGAAAGAAAGGAATTTTTCTGTGAATTAATGCTGAGGAGGGGTTATCTTCCTTAGCAAGAATCTGTAGTTGAATTGTCCCGTAATTGCTGGTAAAAGGATTCCCAAGTAAGCGGTTTGTGATAAAGTTACACTCGATGATCGTTTTCTTTGAAAGAATGTCCAAATCCATCAATGGTAGTTATTGTAATGGTGCCATTGTCATGCACTTTTTGTATCTCATAAGGTCCAAGCCATCGTGTCTGGAGTTTTTTGGGAAAATCCTGAAACCTGGAATCGTATATGAGTGCCCAATCTCCTTCGTGGAAGATTTTTCTTTTAATCAAGGTGTCATGCCATTTTGCTCTCTGCTGTTGAATTAATGTAGTGTGTTGAAGAGCTAAGAGCCTTATTTCATCTAACTCATTGATTTGTTTTAATCTATTAGTCTAGGCCTCATTTAAATTTGAACTCACCTACTGCATTGTTCTTAATGTTTGATTTTCGAATTCGATTGGAAAGATGGGTTATTTTCCAAATACTAATTGATATGGTGAATACCCAGTGGTGTTTTTCCACATTTTTCGGTATGCCCACAAGGCTTCCGGAAATCTTGTAGCCCAATCACGTCTATGTGATGCAACTATTTTTGTAAGTATTGCCTCAATTACCTTATTAGTGCTTTCTGCTTTGCCATTTTCCTGTGGGTGGTATGGAGTTGTAATTTTGTGCAGAACATGGTAATTTTTTAATGTTGCAGCAATTTTATTGCCTACAAATTGTGGTCCCCCATCTGTAATTATCTCCCTTGGGAGGCCATATCGCACAAATAATTGGAAAATAAAATGTATTATAGAATCCTTTATAGCTCTTGGCAGTGCCTCTGCTTCAACCCATTTGGTAACATACTCTGTTGCAACCAGTATGTATGTTTTCTGATTTGATGATGGGTTAATAGGACCAATAAAATTGAGCGCCCATCGCTCAAATGGCTCAATTACTAACTATGGGTTCAGAGGCATTTCATCAGATTGTCCAAGGCGCCCTACCCTCTAGCAGCTATCACAGGCTTGAACAAACTTTTTAGCATCTTTAAAAATAGTGGGCCAGTAATAGCCTATTTGTAGAACCTTGTGACTGGTCCTACGGTCTGCGAAATGTCCGCCACACGGCCCATCGTGGCATGCTTTCAGAATGTCAAATATTTCATCTTCTCAGACGCATCTTCTGATGTGCATATCTGCCCCTATATGAAATAAGTAGCCCCCAATCCAAGAGAATCGGGTACTACACTGCACTATCTACTTTCTTTCATTAGGCGTTAAATGCTTAGGTAATTTGCTTACTGCTAAGTAATTTGAAACATCATCATATCATGATGTTCTGACAGTAACAACAAACAAATCTTCATCCAAAAATTAATCTTCAACTACTACTGCATCCGCTAGCTTTGGCATTCATGAGAGAAAATCAGCTACAAGATCCTCTTTTACAGGTGGATCCTTAATTGTGATGTCAAATTCTTGCAAGAGAATTAACCATCTTGTTACTCTGCCATTTGTAACTATTTTATTTGCTAAATATTTTATGGCATAGTGATCTGTATATAAAACTACAAGATAGTACCCAGTTATATAATGTCTAAACTTATTTACAACATGTATTACAGCTAAAAATTATTTTTCAGTCACAATATAGTTTCATTTAGTAGGAGATAGATTCTTGCTAATATAATAAATTGCATATCGCTTTTTTATCTTCTCCTTTCCCAAGAACTGCTCCAATTATTGTGTCTGAAGCATCAAATGAAATTTGGAATGGCAAATCCCAATTGGGGCCCCTAAGCACCAGGGCTATCGATACGAGATTTTTCAGATCCTCAAAAGCACGGTCACACTTATCTGTCCAAATGAAGTCAAAATTCCCTATTAGTGCATATAAAGGTGCATCAATTTGATAAAAATTCTCTATAAATCTTCTATAATAACCAGAAAATCCCAAAAAATTGTGTACGTCTGTATGTGTGGTAGGAGTAGGTATTAACAAAATTATCTGAATTTTTGTCGGATCTACCTGTATTCCAGCTGCTGAGATATAATGACCTAAGATGAGTCCCTCAGTCATTATCATATGACACTTTTCATGGCTCAAGCAGAGCCTGGTGGCAATACATTGTTGCAACACCTTTTCCAATATTTGTAATGCTAGCTCAAAATCATCTCGATAAGGTGTGAAATCATCCATATATACATTGAGCCCTTCATTTATTAAATCTGAAAAAATGCTAAGGATGGCCCTCTGAAATGTGGCAGGAGCATTGCATAACCGAAAGCATAAGACTTTGTAAGGAGATGTTCCCCAAGGACATGTAAAAGTGGTTTTACCCAAATCTGCAAGGGCAATCTAAATCTGATTGTATCCACTAAAGCCATCTAGGAAAAAAAATAATTTATTTCCTACTAATGTGTCTAATACCTGATAAATGAATGGAAGGGGGAAGTGGTCTTTTTGGGTTGATTTGTTCAATTCTCTATATTCTACACATATCCGCCACCTTCCATTCTTCTTTGGCACCACTACTAGTGGAGAGACCCACTTGCTGTCACATATTAGGTAAATAAAGTTTACATCTAAATTTTTTTGTAATTCAACTTTCACAATATCCTTAAGATGAGGGTTTAATCTTCGTTGGGGTTGACGAATGGGTTTAGCATTCTTTTCTATATAAATGTGGTGGGTACACAACTGGGGATCAATTCCTTTCATATCAAGATAATCCCATGCAAAAGCTTCCTTATATTGTCTCAATAGCTCGATGAACTTTTCTTCTTGTTCAACAGTCAGATTTTTGTTAATCTTCAAAGTTTTTCATGGCTTAGTTTCTATAGTTTTGCTAATGTAAACATAGGTGGTAGGTATTGATTGATCAGGAGTTTTCTTTAGAGGATATTCTTCTACATCATTATCGAATGCTGCCTCAATCATGTGACATTGTAAATGGGATCTAGTTTCTCGTTGGTTAATGAAGCTGTTAATAATGTCGTCCTCTGTTTGGTCTTTAAATTTGAGGGCATCTTCAATGGTTAATGGTGATATAATATTTTCTGTCAGGTATGATATAGGTTGCTTCTTTGTTTTAATTATTGTTAGGCTTGGCTGGGCTGGAGGGTATAAGGCTAAATTCTTGCCATTACTCCCTCTTGCTATAGTCATGCTGCCTTGTCGATAGCCAATGTAAGTGTCAGCAGTTGCCAGCCAGGTTCTACCTAAAATTAAAAGATGCCCATCTAGTCGGTTTTTGGGATTAATAATCAGAAAGTCTGCAGGGTATTCCCAGGAATCTACAGATAACATTAAATCATGTAGTGTACCTTCTAGTCTGACTACCAATAGGTCAGCCAACTACAATAAGTTTGTGGTTGGGTCTAATGATGTAATGCCAAGCTTTTGACAAGTGGTGGTTGTTAAAATGTTGATTGCAACTCCTAAATCAACCAAGGCATTTGGGAAGGAGCATCCATTGATTTGCACCGTAACTATAAGATTCCTTGGGTCCTCATATTTTAAAGGTGCTTCTCTTCCTGATAGTAAGTCAGATAGGGTGCCGACTACTTGGATAGTTGGGTTAGTTGTTATTCTCCTCTTGGGATTTTTTATACATAATTCTTTAATGGTTTTTGTGTAAATTGGGATATCTTGGATATCTTGGAGGAGTGGAATTTTTATACACAAATTTCTTAGTTCTCCTAGAAAATCAAAATCAGGATGTTCTATTGGGCGCGGTATGATTAATCATTCTAGGAATGGAGGAGAAGAGGTGGTTGCTTGTTCATGAGTTTGTTGTCTAACCACATTTTCTTCTTGTAGTGTTTGTTCTAAAGGTAATGAGTTTTCAACTTGATCATTTTTATCTCCCTCTATTTCTATAATGCACCCAGATCTTAATTGAATGTCATTGCACTCCCTTAACTTGGTTTCTAGTTCTGGTCCTTCAATTATTTGAACAGATTGAACCATTCTATTGTTGGGGTTTAGGTTGGGTTGGGCTGGGAGTTGCGGTCTTAAGTTGGTCTAGGGATTTTGTTGCAATGTATAAGGTGCTGGCAGTGTAGGTTGAGGGAGAGGAATCATTCTAGCTAGCTGATTTACCGGTCTTTGCCAGTTCCACTGCCAGGTTCGACTCTGCGAGGTGGAGGGTGACCATTGTGTTGGATATGCATTGTTTTGCCAAAATGGTGGACAATAAGGAAAGTTCATCTAGTTGGTTTGATTTGTTTGATTTGGCCATGATGATATGGGAAATGGTTGTTGTGACCAGTTAGGGAAAGGTGGTTGGTTCTGCCACATTCCATTATATTGCAGGGCATTATACTAAGGAGACTGAAAATAAGAGGATGGATCAACGGGCATACCTATTTGTCATGGCTGCCACTGACAGCGCTGATTAAGAAGGTAAACCGGTTCTGTTTCTTCTTCTGCTTCTTTGTAAACTGCTTTCAATCCTAGGAGTGAGAGGTAGCTTTCTTTGGAGTAATCTTCCATGCAGATGGCACAGACTTGGACTGTATCTTGAAGGCACTCTTTGTGGCTATGTTTCTTTCAACATTTGGGGCAGAATATTTCCAAATTTTGCTCTGCAACGACGCCAAAATGTTGAGATATAAAAGGTATCTTTTGAACTCCTATTTATCCTACATTAATTATCAATCCAGGTGCGATTTTCTATTTCAAGAGTGTACTCAGTCTGAGGCGGTCAATTCAATCCAAGAGTATTGTTTTCCAATTTGCAGTACAATGCTTCAAATACAAGAGTAAATGGATGCTTGAAATAAAACCTACTTGCAATTTAAAAGAAACTCAATGCTCTGAAACTAAATCATTCACTTAAGAAATTAACAGCAATTATTAGTCAAGGATGCAGTAGAAATAACTCTTTCCTTTGTCAACTGATGTAAATGAAATCAAACATAAACAAGATCCTCAATCTGAGAACTCTGATAGTGATAGCCAATGTTCTTTACAGTTGTTGATCTTACACTCCACACTAAAACAACTAATTGGAAATAACAAGAAATTAAATCAACAATGTTGCCAATAGAAATGGAATAAATACGCTGACTATAATAATGCTAAAAGGCAAAACCAAATACTTGCAGAAAGGAAATGAACAACAATGCTATTGAGTAGAAATGAACAACAATCTGTAATGAACAGAAAAGTCAGTTTACTGGAATGAACAACGAAGCTTTATAATTGAAATGAACAACATAACAATATAGTTTGCAAAAAGTAATAATATTATTATGATGAAAAGGAACGACAACACAATTTAGTTACAGTTACAACAATTTATAAACTCTGGAAACAAACAACAGTAAAGTAATGCGATTTAAATGAATGAAAACCAAACCAAACCATCACACAACTACGATTGTAAAGTAATGGTACAGATAGCAAGTGGATCCACTAGGGCTAGGCCCTTAGCCGCTAGTGAAGCACTGCTGGACTACTTCAGTATAAATGAACGGAACAACAACCGACTTATGTATTAATCATGTGAAAATGTTACAGGTAATCGTACTCTGTTTTAATCAACGAGAGTCGATGATCAGAGAAATACAATAGCGAATTCTAAATAATGATAAGTGATCCCCCAATATTTTCAAGCGCTCTACCTTTTATACTAGACAGGTGGATAAAATAAGGAATAACAGATAAACTATTAACTCCAGTTGATCCCTTTATCTTCTTGCACTGATGCTATGATTTTCCATCCTTATCCTTAACTGTGCACTCCGATCCTGATCTGCTTGTCTCGATAAGGCTTCCTAGTGAAGGAACAATAGTTACTCTATTTTGTCTTTTCCTTCAAAATGGTAGTTCTCCATTTCTTCTATTATCTGCATGGAAAAAGACAATAATTAACTAATTTGCAATAATCAATAACTCTCTAGTTTTTTATATAATTATTTGATATATTATCATCTTGGGAATAAAAGGAGTTATGATAAAAGGAAAAGATAAGGAAATAAATGGCAAATTCATACCTTTTCCATAGCTCAACAAGTGGGATATCCTAATAATCAACCTTAAGACCCAAAAAATGTTATATAATTAATGGAAATGTTAAATTCTTCAAGAAATTACTTAAATTTTTGACATTTAAAATATGCTACCACAACCATCGAAGCATCCACCATTATGGGCACACAACCCCCCAAGTGGCCTCCTAGGTGGGTGCAAAATCTTTCACAATTGTTGTTGGGAAAAGTATCCAATACGGAATGACCCTATCCCACTCTAAGGGTGATAGTTCCTTAGCAACAATCAAAGCAAAGCTATATGAGATTACTTCTTTATGAGATGTAAAAGAGGGGAGAAAGAGATCCACTAACCGATGTCTTTCGCTAATGGTTGATCCAATCTTCTCTCTTTGCTGCTTGCCCCCAACTCCTTGCTCTTTCACTGGCCCAGCTACACCAAGATCCTGCAAAATGGCAAGAGAGGGAAACTACAAGAATCATACATTCATAATTGACTCAAGGATTAGAATAAATCAAATACACAAGTATAACAACACACCATTGAGACACATGTATATAGAAGAACCTCAAATGCTTTATTAATGGAAGAAGTAAGGTTCAGGAAGTGATACAACCATAAGAGGCCCAATCCAGCGTCACCTTCCCAGCAGAAAGAAATCTCCTCTTCACCTCCTTCAAAGCAAATCACCCAATAGTTCTAAACTCAAACCAACAACAATTCTTTACCTTCACAAGATTCCAGGCCCCCTAGACCTCATGAGAGAGATCTATATATAGGAGTTTTGGAGAAAGGATGAGTCAGCTTGAGGCTGGCATGAAGCTGACTAGTGTCCTCTCTCACTTCAGTTATTCTTCAGTTCTTGAGTCCACTTTGAGGTTCTTGCTTCCACTTGGAGATCTAGAACCTCTTACTCATCACCAGTCGAATTCCCTGATCCAAGTGTCATTTTGGAAGCTTCCTGGGCATTAAAACCTTGAGGAATGACTGTGCCACATGTCCAAACTCGCCCAGCGCAGGTAGCCTTCTTTGTAGTTGACATTCAATGCAGGTAGATAGTGGAGCACTTGACATTCAGCGCAGATGCTCAGTGGAGCAGTTGACATGATCCAGAATTGCCTTGTTTTTGAGTGTTTTCAGGTGGAGAACTTTTGTTCAGTGCTATGGTTTGCTGGCCTTGTTCCTCTAGGGGTAGGAACAACATGTTTAGGGACTTTGGATCCCTTAGATTATGGACATTTCATGCTTCATGTTTTAAGGCACAAAAATGTCTATAACATTTTCCCCCTAAAGTATGAGGTCGTTTATCGGGTGAAATGCTTTATCAGGAGGATTCGAAGTTCATTCAATCGCTGAGAGGTGACCTGTAATAAGATACAATACAATACATTATTTTTCATACTGCTTTCATGATCTATCTGAGGCGGGTATTCCCATGCTCAGCTTTATAAATTCATTTTGGTACATAGAACAGACGATCGTCTGATGGTAGACTGATAATTTTGGTGAAAATTATCATCCTTTGAGAAGGATGATCATCTGCTGCAATGATGTACATGTCAAATGTCTTTATATTTCCTGAATATATATCGCAGCCCGGATGTATGAAAGATCCGGGGTCTTCAAACTCGTTCGATCTTCACTCTAAGTACAAGTCGATCCATGTGAGAATTGCACCGAAGTCGAACATGGAATGACATCGCTTGATTACCGGTCAATGATGTAAACCGTTAACAAGCGCGAGAGGAATCACCGATAATGATAATGACCCTCAAGGTACTGTAGTACAATTCACGTGGTGTGAATAAAGGACTTGGCGTCGAACACCACGCAAAATCTTCTGGTCGAAGGTCATTGAGGTATACCTGTCGCTAGAAGTGAGAAACTTGCCATTGAGGCATGCAAGCTTCAAAGTACTGAAGGGGTTGTTCCTAGATCAACTCCTTGGATAATGAGCTAATGTCCACAAGGGGCGATCCATCAAAGGAGGGCCTTAATTAATCCCACATCAGTGACACGGAACGGAGCTAATGATTTTAATGGAGGTGAAAACGATCTGTGAAATATGATTCAGGGTGGCGGTCATGAAAGGATGAAAGATGATGTATGGTAGTGGATGGGACATGGTTGACTCTTTTTGAACAACATCTCTTGAACATATAATGACACTGATGCGATGGATCGATAGCATTACCCCAAATGTGGATGGTTTGGCGAGACCATGGTGATGAGACCGGTGAATGAAACAACCCAACCCGATGTGGTACGGAGGAAAAGTGTCATGTTCAAGAGCGACTTGCTACCATTAAAGCTTTGAGGTTCTCCCAATTTTTCCCCAGTCATTTTTGACCAGTACCTCTTTATTTTTGTCAAGCTTGAGGAGGATAACATATGCTTGTTCTATAACCTGCCCTTCGGGCAAGCCCATCGCTATGTTTTAACGAGCCTAGCGATAGGGAAACTCGTTCTCGTCTAAAGACAAGTTTGTCGCTATTTAATCAATTTAACGAGTCTAATGACAAGGATAACTCGGTCCTTTTCATTTTTAGAGAGTCTGAAAAGGTACATAAAGTTAACTCCAAAATTCTTTTTTCGTCATCTAATCCCTTAAGTCCGAAAAAGTATAAAACAATACAGAAGGGATGAGTTTTCGATAACTTTAACGAGCCGAATAAAACAAGCGCTCGACCTTTTTGTGCAATAATCCCTTAGGTCCAAAAAGATTAAAATCTAGAGGAGGGATAGCTCTTCCGGTCCTTTTAACGAGCTGGAAGGCCAAAACTCGGCAATCTTTTCATATTTTACGAGTCAGTTGAAAAGAGCTTAAAGAAGACTCGTCTTTTGAGGAACGAGTGATAAATAGGGATAGCAACTGATTCCAGGTACAAGTTGGAATTTTCCAATCACGACAGTGTCACAAGGATGGCTAGGTGAAATCACTCTTCGCAGCTGTTCCTCAAAATGGGTAAACAATCATATGGAGGTGAACGATCGGCGAAATGAAAGTGGAGGTGGCAGGTGCAAACACGACCAAGGCTTTTATGGCTGATAAATTTATGATCACAGCGGTTATTTACCGGAATAGGTTCATTTTTTATTTAAAAATGAGCTTAAACTCTGGAGGAAACATTGCTCACTGCTTATATTTATTTTTTAATGAGCATGAAGACCGCGTTAAAACTGCTCGGATCTTGCGTTTATTTTTTAACGAGCATGAACTTTATGCTAAAACTGCTCGATTATATAGTCAAATTTTGATTTTTACCATAAATAGCTTTTCTCTTTTCAAGGATAGTACTGCATTCTCAATTGCTGCAACAAAATTTGTTAGAAATACATAATCATGAGATGAAAACCCTAATATTTTGCTTTGAACTACGTAAAAAGCTATTAACAAGTGTTTTTACCTCTCAATTTAACATTTCATTTGCATTTGGTTTGTTGGAGCTCTGGAGGTGCCTCTTCCCCCTTGATTTTCACCAGCTGATTCCGGGAGATTCTGCGGACGATTTTCAGCGCCGTCTGGACCAGGTAGGAGCTAAACCCTAGCTCTTTCTTTTCATGGTTTCCTTTTTTAGTTTTGTGCCTGTTTCCTAGCTTTTCTGAGCCTCAGGGGTTTTACCAGGGCGCCCTAACTTCAGCGCAGGTTTCCCATTCGAAACCTGCGTTGAATGTCAAGCTGCCTTAAGGCAGCCTGACCTTCAACGCAGGTGGGACACTCTCTGCCTGCGTTGGGCTCAGAAAACAGACTTTTTAGCACATTTTTTGATGAATTTTCGCTAGTTTCTCATCAAACTCAGGAACTTACTCCTTCTCTTGTTTGTTTTGCAGGGATCTTTGAAAAAAATGTCCCTTACATGGCGAGAACGAGAACATGAAGAGGAGGACATGATTGCCCTCCATGACCCTGTCACGGTGAACGCGCTGCAGAACTGTGGCCTGCTGAAGTTTTTCCGTATCTCTAGCATGAGAGCACAGATCACTTTGCTGCAGTATATGCTTGATGCTTGGGATCCCATTAACCAAGTATTCCAAATTAGGGGAAAATCTATCCCCTTGACCATAGAGGACATTTACTTCTTGACTGGATTGTCAAGGCGAGGTGCCCCCATTTCTTTGTCAGGTACGGCCCGGGGGACCGACTCCGTGAGAGATTATGTCTGCCAGTATTGCAGGGAAGGTTCCCAGCCGAGCAGAGACGGCAAGGTTGTTATCCGTGAGATTGCTGACAGGTCTCTCAGGTCCATTCTGTATACCATTGGTAGGATGGCCGGTAGCGCAGCTCTACATGTTTCCAACAGATCTTATGTGTAGCACGCCTTGGAGTGTCTCCAACCGAAAGTATTCAACTGGTGTGATGCAATACTTGTTCAGATGAAAAGTCAATTGACCGAGGTAAAGGACGGGAAGCTGAAGAACTTTGGATTTGGTTCTATTCTGACTGCCTTCGCCTTGGAGAAAATCCCACTGATGCAGCCTCAGTATATTATACTCGACTTGCCTTCTCCGACCGAGCCACGTATGCAGAGGTGGGTCGATCACATTTCTAGGCATGCTGGTCAACCTCAGATTACTTTCACTGATGCCTTATTCAGGTGGTTCGAGCGCCAGGAGATGGTCTTTTCCGAGTATCCATATGTGGGTATGGATTTCCGAGGTGATCCGGATTTGGTGTTACCGGATGGCGAACAGTGGGGCGCTATTGGTAAACTCTTTGACCATATCACTGTTTAGTGTTCTTATTCATAATGTTGCTATGCTTTATTCTATCAAGACTTTTAATCATACTCTTGGGTGCATGCAGATGTTGGTCCTGTCCGTCCAGCAGTTCGTCCGAGACCGCCAGTTGCTGCCCCGACAGTGGAGCCTTCTAGGAGAGTTATTCTCCGCGACCTTGACGATACTGAGACCCTTACAGCTGTGCAGGAGCAGGTTGAGAGCCTTACTCTCGGCATTCCCGATGTGAGGATTGATGAGTTACCTTTACAGCTGCAGCGACACACTACTGGTGTGCCTAGATGATGGACTCGTCTCTTGCGCATGATTGCACAGGCCGTGACGTGCTATCATGAGCATCACTAGGCTAGGGTGCCCCCTAGCATCTTTTGAGTTTTAGGTCATATGACCAATTTTTGTCTTGGTTACAGAACATTATGTATGAACTATAAACAACTTATATATATTTTGGTTTTTCGAGTATTATTTTGGTTGAGTTATATGATCCATATGTACAATCATTGATGATGTATCTCTTTTTTATAAATGTCGTAAATGTCTATCTAACACATAATTTGCTAATGAGTCGGTTAATGTGTTTAAGTTTCTGGAAATATGCTGGTATTGAATTGAATCAAACTGTCTTTCCAAAATCTTAACCCTTAGGAACATGCGATAAATAGCTGGATTGCGAACGGAATATATACCATTGAGTTGTAGTATTACGAGCTGTGAGTCTAGCCTGACAATTAGTCGGCATATGCCACGTGTGATGGCATCAGAGAGTAGTTCTATCAACGCGCTATACTCAGCGATGTTATTCGTTGATTGCCCAATACACACTCCTCTGAAACTTACTAACTCGCCGCTTGGATCAAAAATGGCCCAGGCTGCGGAGGATAGGTTTCGCGAACTACGACTCGCTCCGTCGGCATATCCAACACATGTCTCCAGAAGGTTTGACATCTGCAACAAATGAAAAAGGTGGATCACCCGACCAGAACAAATACTTTTAGTGAAAACAAAATACAACAAAAGCATGCAGGTTACTATTTAAGCATAGTAACGCTTGAGGTACAACCCGTTACGGGGATGCGCCAGTGGAATTCCGTCATAATCCATTAACTCGTATGCTCCTTTTGCTAACACCCTTTTAACAATATAGGGGCCCATCCATAAGGACTTGAATTTTCCTGCTCCCAATTTATCGGATTCTTGGTCATAAAGCAAGACCAAATCACCTTCTGAGAAGACACGGGGTTTGACACTTTTGTCGAACTGAGCCTTGACTCGTTTCTTATGGGCTTCATTAGCCAAAGCGGCATCACGACGGGTTTCATCCAAATGGATTAATTCCAAGAAACTAGCCTCTTCTTCTGAAGTTCCGGGGAGGAGATCAATTGCGAGTTTAAGTGATGAAATTTCGCACTGGATCGGCAAGACTGCTTCCAGGCCATACACCAGTTGAAAAGGTGTGAACCCGGTTGCGTTCTTTACCGACGTTCGGTAAGCCCACAAGGCTGAGTACAGGATTAGGTGCCACCTTCTTTTATGAACCCCGATCATCCTTTGCAACATACGGTTCAGGACCTTGTTGATTGCTTCAACTTGTCCGTTGGCTTGCGGATAATACGGGGTAGAGCTGTCGTGAGATAGCCCTAGCTTGGCAGATAATTCGACCATCATGTGATTGCGAAAATGCGACCCATGATCTGTCACTATAGCCTGTGGTACGCCGAACCTGGCGACTACATGATTGAAAATGAAAAGGGCAGCTGTTTCACCAGTGTTATCCAATGTAGGCATCGCCTCGGCCCATTTGGTAAAATAGTCAACAGCGACTATAATATACCCATGCCCCCCGGTCGAGGTGGGGTTACATTGCATGAAATCGATGCCCCACTTGGCGAAGGGCCCAACAGCAACTATCGGCTGTAAAGGTGCGGGTGGTCGTCTGGTTTTGCTATCAAAAATTTGACAAGCATGGCAACTTCTGACTGTGGTTATGCAATCTTTGAGCATGGTTGGCCAGAAGTATCCTGCTTGTAAGATTTTTTGTGTTGTTGCATATCCAGATTGATGCCCCCCACACGCGCCTAAATGACATTTATTCAGGGCTTTCTCGGCCTCCTCATGGGTAAGGCACCTCCTCAGAACTGTATCGATACCACGACGGTAAAGTGTATCACCGACGATCATGTAGTCTTTTGCTTGGTATCGTATACGTTTTTGTTCGGAGTGAAAGGTGTTTGGCCTGAATTTTTGTGTTTGGAGATAAACTATGATATCTCCATACCACTCATCGCTTGTAGATATCAGAAACAAACTTTCGTCCACGATTGACTCTTCTGATGTTTCATCGTTGGACGACGATGGGAGATCGCACAATAATTCTGCGAAAACTAGAGCTTTCTTTGATTTGGATTTTACAAATTCCAGATCAAACTCTTGAAGGATCGCTATCCATTTTGAATATTTGCCCCCTAGAAACTGTCACGACAGTATATAAGTCATGGGGTTACAATCTGACAAGATGGTAGTTTTCCGAAAGAGGACATAATGTCGAAACCTTTGAATCGCTTGAACAGCTGCAAGCGCTAGTTTTTCAACATAAGAATATTTACTTTCTGTATCATTTAAGTTTTTACTTAAATAATATATAGGGTGTTCAATTCCATCGAATTCTTGAACTAAAACCATCGCAATGGTCGTATCTGCTGCAGCCAGATACAGGTTAAAATCTCTTTGATAGTCCGGGGCGTACATTAATGATGCTTTTACTAGACAATTTTTCAGAGCATCAAAGGAAGCTTGCGCCACCTGGTCCCAGACGAAAGGTACATCCTTTTTCAAAAGACGAGTATAACCTTTAGCAAGCTCGGCGTAATTTGGAATGAACCTCCTCAGAAAGTTTGCTTTCCCTTGGAGTTTCTGAATCTGAAGCAAATTTGAAGGTGGAGGCAAATTAATCATTGCCTGAACCTTGCAGGGGTCGAGACGAATCCCATCTTTAGAGACTACAAAGCCAAGTAAACGACTAGAACCGACGCAAAACACACATTTGTGTGGATTGAGTCTTATCTTGTAGTGTCGGCAACGTAGAAATATCGCTCTTAAATGCTGCAGATGATCAGTCTGCTTTCGCGAATGAGCCGGAAGATCATCGAGATAAGGTTGAACGATGTTCTTGATGTCATGGAAGGCATAATTCATTGCCCTCTGAAACGTTGCCCCTGCGTTCTTCAAACCAAAGGGTAATTTTCGATAAGCGAATGTGCCCCATGGACAAATAAATGCAGTCTTTGACTGGTCCTGTGGGCGGATATTTATTTGATTATACCCGAAAAATCCGTCCCTAAATGAAAAGATTTCACATCCGGCGCATTCATCAATTATCTGGTCGATGAAGTGTGTAGGATAGTTGTCCTTTGGACAAGCTTGGTTTACATCCCTATAATCGACACACACTCTAATCGTCCCTTGTTTTTTCATAACAGGGACAATATTCGATACCCAATCGGTTAGAGGAACCGGGTAGATGAATCCAGCATGGAGAAGTTTTTCAACTTCTGCCTTAATGGCAGCGGCTTTCTTGGGGTGCACCTGCCGAAGCCGTTGTCTTACTGGTTTGACATCAGGATACATTTTAATTTCATGTTCAACGATACTCGAGTCAATGCCTGGCATTTCATCATATGACCAAGCAAAGACATCTCTAAATTCGCGAACAAGAGTTTTATATATTTCCAGTTCTGAAGGGGAACAACCTTTGCCAACATAAATATTCTCTACAACATTCGTTTTAGTCGAGATATTTATGGCTATAGTTTCTTCAATATTGGATAAGTTTCGCTCGGAATCCACCGTATTTACAGTATTTTTTAGGAATTCAAAAACTGAAGGGTGATAAAGGTCACTTTGAGTATTTTCTTCATATTCAGGAAGAAGGGAATGATGGTGGTGATCATTCCATGGTGCCCCCTCAATCAACATTGATTGTAAGATTCCTTCGTCAGTCCCGTGTACTTTCGACCAAGGATCTAATGAGGTACCATACTCTCTAGACCTATCTACCCAAACAGTTGACGAGCGTTGATTTGGGTTCGCCTCCCATGCTTGAAATATTGATTGCTACAATATTTCTAAAGGGCTTGGGGGCAAAACAATTTCATGATCCATGTTGACATTGTCTTTTGCGACCTTCGTGGAAGATATCATGTTGCAGGTTGCTACAAACGGTATATTTCCTATGTAAATAGGAGGTGGTAGCGCAAAAGTTCCCACTAATGTGGGGTCTTTCAATAATCCTACTCTGATATCTTGAAGCGAATGGTTGATCTCATGGATCATAGGAATGCTTCCTGTAACTTGTGAACCATTAGGGAGGAAGTTCTGTTGGTCGACGACCGTAATCCCTCCTTCAAACGGGAATGCGATCTTCCTAAAATAAGTCGACACAACAGCTGCCATGGCATAAATCCATGGTCTTCCCAGTAGGATGCTGTAGTCAAGATTTCCATCGATGACCTCAACATCAATTTCTATTGTTTTTCCTCCCAGTTCAACTTTCAAGTTATTAAGGATACCGTATGGGGTATAAGTCCTTCCGTCGAAAGCTTTTAATGTCATCGAAGATCGTGACAAGGTTGGAGATCCTAAAGTTTTCCAGCAACTCATCGACATAATACATGTTGATGCTCCCTCATCAATAATTGTTCTGTGAACAGTTTTGTTGAGGGCTTTCACTTGAATAAGGAAATCTAATTGAGTTGGTAACTGAGGATCGTATCCTTTGTGATCAAAGGATACAAGATTGGAATCCTTAGGATCAACCCCACCAATTGCTGATAACAACGCCTGCCTTTGGGTTGGACAATTTTGTAGTACCTCAAGAGTCGACATAGCGGATGGCGATTGGGCCAAATCTTCCACTATGTTATAATGCTGCGCTGCCCTGGCGCGAGGATTAAATGTCGACTTGTGTATTACTCCCTTTGGCGGTTTTATTGTTAATTCAGGAATGATGGGTGGTACAAGTTTTGTCGAAGTTGTTGTCGAACTACTTGGTTGATCTTTACCTATGTCGTTCGACAGCTGAGGATTCCCGTAATCTTTGTTCCTTGTCGAAATCAAAGCATCATTCTGTTGTTTTGAAACCGACAACATAAGTACTTGCGACGGGGAAGAATTTCCACTATCAACCAGATTTTGACCTGGATTAGGAAATGGATCAGTTAACACAGCTGGATTTTTAGGACTCTTAAAGAATCTTTTTAACTCAGCCTTGTACGGACAATTTCCTGTCCGATGATCCTCCTCATCACATATTAAACATGGATATTTCCTATTTCCAGGAGGGTTTGAAGAAGTTTTTCCAGGAGATGATTCACCTTGTTTCTTCTTCTTCCCTTTGTTTTGCTTCTTCTTGCTTCCTGGTTGATTGGTTTCTTTGCCCTTATCTGTTGATATGACATTTACTTCCGAAGCAAGAATTTCTTCTTTTGCATTTTGATCCGAATTCTTACGGGCTTTCTTTGACGAAGGCTTTATCGATTTCGCGTTTGCTGTGCCAATCACGCCATCACCGGCATGAGAGTCACTATTGGATTTAGGAGGAGGAGGAATTGAAAATTACGGTCTAGGAGCGTCAGGTATTTTGTCGTAGAGCGTGCCGGACTGAGTATAAACTAAGTCCAAATACTGTGCATGAGCGATAACTTGCTCCTCTGTTACGACTCCCCCCATGGCCACATCTTCCGTTATAGCAGGAAGTAACGACTTTATAAACCATTCAGCTAACAGCTGATCGGGAACGTATGTTTTCACCATCCTACGACGACGACGCCACTCATGTATATGACCAGATATATGGGTGGCAGTTGTCTGCTTGAAGTTGGTTAATATTTCTGTTCCCGTTTCATACCTTATCGATAATTGAAAATGGGTTAAGAAAGTTGTGGCTAGGGAACTAAAATTGTCGAAAGAGGCTCTAGGTAATTCAATATACCATTTAGCCGCTGGTCCTGTCAATGTCCTCTGAAAAAGGCGAAGCCTTATCGAATCGTCGTTTAGGTTGTTCGACGAACACCACAGATGAAAAGTCATCACATGATTCGATGGGTCTTCACCTAGATTTCCATTGAATTTAGGAATGTCAGATGGAAGTTTATGAGGAATCGTTGGCAACCAAGGGGCATAAGAAATCGGATCGTTGGTTAACCGGTGTAAATCGGGTAACTCTAAAGTCGCCACAAATGGTAATTGTTGATTCAGGTTAGGCGAGGCATAACCAGGGTACGATGGAATCGCTTGAGCAGTGGGCCTTTGCATACCAGCATAATGTAATTGATGTTGGTATGACTGATACGGTTGGTGGACTTGACCATTGTAAAGTGGTTGGTTTTGACCGTTTTGGATATACGGTTTTCCACTGTTCGCAAAGATCTGCTGCTCAGAACCTTCGTACACCTGCTGGAATTGCGGTTGTTGGTATTGCACTAGCCATGGTTGTGAAGCCATGTTTTGTTGTGCTATGCTAACCGTTGGACCGAGGTGTGGGGTAATTGTACCCGTTTGGACCTGTGTCGCCCCACCAGTTGGCGATTGTGGTTGTGACCCATGGTCAAGTGGCTGTTGCAATACAACCTGAGAAATCTGAGGTTGACATGTAACAGGTATCGCTTGAACTTGTGACACTGTTACAATAGCCGGTGTGGTTGGGATGTTCGTCATAGGTACACACTGTTGCATAGAATATACAACCCTTGGTTGTTGAGGTAGCATAGGTACCCAACCACTTGATGCAATTCCAGTATAACCTGAATACTGTTGTGAACTCGCGTATGGGTACCCTCTCGGAGGGGGTAATGAAAGGGCATACGGCCCCCCATACGGTAGCAATCCGGAACTCAAGGGGATTGATTGTCCTTGGGGACTGGATTGCCCAAATTGACCTCCAAATGGATCAATTTGGCGAGTCTCAACATAAGATTTGCCGGATATTACTCCGGATGAACAAACTGGAACAGACCATACTGTCGAAATAGTCCCTTGGTGGACTCCTTCTAGCTGTTGTGAGCTAGTCGGGACAGCTGGTATGCCGGCAAACATTGTCGGAGTGACGACAGGGGCTTCTGCTGTCGCTGTGTCATTTGACACAGTCCTAGATGATGACAGTTGTTCAGACATTTTAAGTCTATCCAATAGATTTCCTAACGATTCTACAGGAACCTCCACTTGTGGTGGATTAACTTCTGATGAAGGAAATAGAGTGACCCCGACTCCAAAATGGGTTGGAGTACTTGCTTGCGGATCCTCTGCAATTTCCTCTATCACAATCAAACCCGGTGGAAGAGGAAGACCGTCAGGTCCGTAATATATTTCTGGTGCCGAAGAAGTGGTTGTTTCGACAACAACAGTTGTTTGAGGAACAAAACTCTCTGGACCGGTTACAGATGGAACTGGTTTAGTTATACAAGTATTTGCCCCCAGACTAGGATCAGTATTACTGTCCTTCTGTGGCTGTTGAACTTCTTCTATAGAGGCAGGGTTTCCAGAAATGTTTGGAGTAACCGGAATCTCAGATGTAGTTGGAACACTTGTTCTAACTTTTATAGGAGAATTTGAACCGGTTAAACGAGTCCGCTTTGTCCGTACTGTTTTCGATTCCGGAGACAAGGACGGTTGACTCGTAAGCCTCCGCGAACGACGGGGTTTCAATTGACTTTCTTCCACGATTGCAGATTACTTGATCAACCAAAATATTTAAAGGGGAAATTTGTGTTTCCGAATTGAATGAATTTTATTAGACGCTTTTAGACACAACTTGCTTTTTCAGTTTTAAAGAGTCGAGAAAAAGCTAAAGATGACTCTAGTCTCCTTTGATGTTTTAACGAGCCCGAAGTGACAAATGCTCGGGTGGACTTTTTCAGTTATAGAGTTTGAAAAAGGCCAAAAGAAACTGCTCTGGAGATCTAGGCAGAGGGTGTGCCAAACCTTTCGCAAAACCACAGAATACGTTTTACGGTACGGGTGGTCGATCTTCGTGAATGCTGTGTTCACTGCATTGCGATCAGTAGGGCGACCGACACGGCTTCCTATGGATAAAGGCTTTGTTCCTATAGGGGTCTCCCAATATATACGCGACGGTACGTGGGAGCACAAGTCCGTATTGATACTTATCGCTTCACTGTGGAGGAATCACCCAACCACTCAACGCTAAGATATCACGTTTAACGACGCCGGAACACGTCTCTAGCTTAGACCTCTATGTGTTTGCGTTATGTTTCAAAGCGTTGTTATGTAAATTCAATTCATTTTAGGTTGATCTTGTTTAGCAGTTTGCCTTTATGGATCACCACGTGATGTATGGTACAACTCCTAAATGCAGTCTAAGATGATAAGCAAGCTTTTCAATCTTTCAACTTTGAAAATCTTAACTACTGAGGGAAAAGAAAGACATCATCTTTTCACACAGATCATAGAGCACACACTAATGCACTTTTTCCTAAATCAACATGCAAGCTGTCAAAATGCACATGCACAATGCAGGTATTTCTTTTCTCTTTCTTAATGTTGGTGTACTACAAAAAGAAAGCTGTTGTATAACTTTGAATTCAATTTCAAGTGAGAGCAAACAAGCTTTTGTCCAAAATCAAAAGACACCTTAAGATTTACTTGTTTCAACACTAGAAATACATAAATTCAAACCATATGACGAAAGCAAAAGCTCAATCAGCTATGAATAGCAAACAAACTAACTCTTAAGATCAGAACGACACTTATCACAGGTCTAGATCTAAGAGGCCGCAGCAAGACTAGTTCACTTTCGTTATGGGAAACTGCAAATGATATAATAAATACACAAAGAACAAACATAGTTTCTTTATACAACCGAGGCGGAATAGTGGCAAAGAAAGTTGGTTTCAGATAGGTACATTGACTGATAACAGGCTGCAAAAACAGGGGTGAAAACAGGGCAACAGAAAGCAGAGAACCCCAGCTGCACAAGGAAAAACTGGTTCAGCGCAGGTAGAACACTGTCAGTTTGACATTCAGCGCAGGTAGCCCCTTCGGGACCTGCGATGAAATGCAGACTGCCTTCACAGTGCCTGCAATGAAGAGAGAAACTCTCGTTTCTCTTGGTTTCCGGGTTACAGATTGCTCAAAAATCAACAGTTTTTGGCCAAATCAAAGCTATCAATCAAGTACACACTAAAGGATGAAAAGGAGGATGAAAAGCTATCACTAAGAGCTATTCAGAGTCCTTGTGGATCAGCTCTTCAAATCATAAACATGCTCAGAAACTGAGCTAGAGTAGCTGCCCTCTACTTTGCATTTGAAAGATTCAAATGCAGTTCGATTCGGTACTCCCTGTGTTTAGGAAATGAATAGCAAAAACACAAACAACCAACAAGATACAATCCCCAGCGGAGTCGCCAATTTGTTGTTGGGAAAAGTATCCAATACGGAATGACCCTATCCCACTCTAAGGGTGATAGTTCCTTAGCAACAATCAAAGCAAAGCTATCTGAGATTACTTCTTTATGAGATGTAAAAGAGGGGAGAAAGAGATCCACTAACCGATGTCTTTCGCTAATGGTTGATCCAATCTTCTCTCTTTGCTGCTTGCCCCCAGCTCCTTGCTCTTTCACTGGCCCAGCTACACCAAGATCCTACAAAATGGCAAGAGAGGGAAACTACAAGAAGCATACATTCATAATTGACTCAAGGATTAGAATAAATCAAATACACAAGTATAACAACACACCATTGAGACACATGTATATAGAAGAACCTCAAATGCTTTATTAATGGAAGAAGTAAGGTTTAGGAAGTGATACAACCATAAGAGGCCCAATCCAGCATCACCTTCCCAGTAGAAAGAAATCTCCTCTTCACCTCCTTCAAAGCAAATCACCCAATAGTTCTAAACTCAAACCAACAGCAATTCTTTACCTTCACAAGATTCCAGCCCCCCTAGACCTCATGAGAGAGATCTATATATAGGAGTTTTGGAGAAAGGATGAGTCAGCTTGAGGCTGGCATGAAGTTGACTAGTGTCCTCTCTCACTTCAGTTATTCTTCAGTTCTTGAGTCCACTTGGAGGTTCTTGCTTCCACTTGGAGATCTAGAACCTCTTACTCATCACCAGTCGAATTCCCTGATCCAAGTGTCATTTTGGAAGCTTCCTGGGCATTGACACCTTGAGGAATGACTGTGCCACATGTACAAACTCGCCCAGCGCAGGTATCCTTCTTTGCAGTTGAAATTCAACGCAGGTAGACAGTGGAGCACTTGACATTCAGCACAGATGCTCAGTGGAGCAGTTGACATGATCCAGAATTGCCTTGTTTTTTAGTGTTTTCAGGTGGAGAACTTTTGTTCAGTGCTGTGGTTTGCTGGCCTTGTTCCTCTAGGGGTAGGAACAACATGTTTAGGGACTTTGGATCCCTTAGATTATGGACATTTCATGCTTCATGCTGGAAGGCACAAAAATGTCTATAACAACAATACATGATGAACCCCATAGTGACGATAATAAAGGGCTTTATGATTCTTTGTGTAGCCTCCAAATCTATTCAAATGCTACATTTTTTCCATTGGAATACTAGGACACCTTCAAATATTTTCCAAGTGAACTTTGTAATTGAAGAAACATAACCTTCAAAAATAAATTAGTTGGGAACTTGATAAGCACTATGGTCACACCAACAGTCCCCTTAAATGACATGTTTCCAAAAATCAGCCCCCTTCTTAATATATTTCCACTCTTACAAGCCAACTTGACCGACACTTCACCCATGGATGCAATAAATACAACAGATTCAATTGGCTCACTTACATTTAAATTCAAAATTGCAGGGTAGGCCCTAGATTGTTATGAAACCAGCTCAAAAAAAATAAAAAAGATAGATCAACGCCTTAGAATTCAGCCTCTTCGAGGGAGAAACCTCCTTCACATCACATAAATGAACAATTTATGGATGATAAAAATGAAAATACCTCCTTTCTATATATAGGAGTCTAAGGGGTCATAACATAATTAGAGCTGACATAACAATAATAATGTAAGGGCACAGTAATAACAATAGTGGGCTTCTATGTGGCACAATAGTAACAATATGGGCACTACATGGGTAGATCAATATAATAAGTGGGTTGTACTAATAACAATAAGGGGTTACACTAGTAGTATAGGGGCCTAACATGCCCCTCTCCTTCAAAAAGCGTTGTCCTCAACGCTTGAGTAGTTCTTGATGCTTCTGTATAAAATTCTTGTCCTCCCATGTGGAATCTTCAGCGGGTAAGTTCTTCCACTTGATGAGATACTCTGAAATTGATCGATTTCGTAGCTATCGGGTTCTTATTTCTGTGACTGCTCCAGGTTCCAATATGATTTTTCCTTCCTCTTCAATTTCTGGCAATATTGTTTGAATTGGGATCTTTTGCAACTTTTGAATAAGTGGCCATACTTCTTCATCCTTCTTCCATTCGTCCGTTGCTTTGTTTATCCAATCTGGTTGGATAATAGAAATAGCACAAAACAATGCTTCCACATCCTCATCCTTGAAGAGTCTTCCCATTCGGTAAGGTCACCATTTTTTAAGTGCATGTAGTATCGCCAACATTCCCTTCTCATAAATAGCTTGCTTCAGATGTAGCAATAAAAATACCCAATCACCTACATCAAAACATTTTTCCTTACGATGTTGATCTCCCTATTGTTTCGTTTGATTTTTCACTGAAGTGGCGTTATCCTTTAAAAGTTTGAGAACTTGTTGTTGATGCTCGATGTGATCTTTCACTTCTTGAACATTTTTCTTCTTGATATGTCCTTCTATCTTGATAGTTTGAGGAGTGGTAATTTCGACCAATGAATTACAAGATATGGTTGGATTCATTTCTTCCTTCTTGATGTAATCATTCATTTCTTGCACTTTTTTCTTCTTGATATGTCCTTCTATCTTGAGAGTTTGAGGGGTGGTAATTCTTGCCAATGCTTTACAAGATATGGTCTGATTCATTTCTTCTTTCTTAGGGGTGGGGTCCTGGGGTATATCCTCTTCTTTTGATGTTTCTTGATCCTTTTCTTCCTCCTGTTCATATTCTATGTAAAATAATTTCTTCTTAGCACACTTATGACCTTTACTGCATTTGCTATCACAATTGTAACAAAGCCCTTTTCCCCTTTTTTTCTTCCAATTATTGTGGTGTAACCCTTGTAGGTTGTGGAAGGCTAGGAGAAACAACACTTCCATCTTTATAGTTGTGAGGGGTATGCTTCCTGGTTTCCATAATTTTGCTTTCCACTATGTCACAAATCCCTTTTACTCTTTCCAATTGTTGTGGTGTTGCTCTAAAGAAGGTGTTGCTCTTTGTATCCTCATAATGTGCTATCATTTCCTCCGTGAAAATTGACCACGTAACAAGTTGTTTACGAGAAAAAAGCCCTTCATACCATAAAAATTGATCCGGTTCTAAATATGAAGATGCAGTACATACCTTTTGTAACTGTGGTACACCATGTAGATCAAAATATTGCTCCATCTGAAGTATCCAAATAACACAATCTCCCAAGATGACCTGATTATAGACTAGTTCAGTAGAGCGAACTTGTACGATGTGCCACGAGTCACTGTTTCGACTTTTGGCTATGAAAAATATATAAAAGAAACTATAGTCCGTCCTCTTTTTGTAACTTCTTACGAAATTCCAATCCGATTCTCAGAGAGAAAGTTATGACGATTTTCCCCAGGTCACCTGTTTGGAATGTAATTGAGGAGTCTGCAAAAAGACCAAATTCCTCAGATCATATCTCCACAAATATAGAGCAAAAAGCTCTGAAATTCGGACCCAAGATTCAGCTTTTGAAACATCGCAGAAAAAAAGTTATAGCGAAAATTCCACAATCACCTATTTGGAGCAGCGAAACCCTAGAATCCAAAGCTCTAATACCAAATGTTATGAAACCAGCTCAAAAAAGATAAAAAACATAGATCAACGCCTTAGAATTCAGCCTCTTTGAGGGGGAAAACTCTTTTACATTACATAAATGAACAATTCTTGGATGATACAAATGAAAAGACCTCCTTTCTATATATAGGAGTCTAAGGGGTCATAACATAATTAGAGCCGACATAACAATAATAATGTAAGGGCACAATAATAACAATAGTGGGCTCCTATGTGGCACAATAGTAACAATACGGGAACTACATGGGTACATCAATATAATAAGTGGGTTGTAGTAATAACAATAAGGGGTTACACTAGTAGTATAGGGGCCTAACATAGATTTACTTTAAAAATTATTACCATACAAAGGTCAACCATTTATAACTCATTTCAATGCTCAAATGTATATATATAACCTTTGTCTCACTCATTTAAATTACATTTTTTTGAGGTATAATCTAGAGCCCCTATAGGATAAGTTTTCACAACCACAGGGAAAACCCTCTTCTCACACAATAGGTCCCAATTTAAACCTTTCTCTAGGATTGATCTAAGTGCATATCACCAATATCACACTACCAGTGGACATAATTTATATGATCCTTTATTCTCTCTTCCATTGAAATCTTCTACTACAAAAGGGAGAAGTATAAAAGCTTCTAATCCATATATACCTTCACAAGTATAACATGTGCAAGATCTATTGTCTTCTACAGTGAATGTGATCAAACTTGTCTCTCCTTGTTTTCATTATTTTGTCATGAATGTGACCCAATTCTAGCTTTGTTATCCATTGTGATCAATTTGGAACCTTGTCCACTTAATCTGGGCTACAATTTACATAACAAAAAGGTAGAACCTTCCATGGATGGTATAAAAATGAAAATAAAGAAGCTATCACCCAATATAGTAGATTATGATGCCAGGAAATATGGAGTAATAATATTACAACTTCTAAATTCCATTTTTCTCATGACGATTTTATATTAAGGTGTAGTGCATTATTTTCAGGACCAACAAGGTGTTATTTCATAATGGAATTCAATGAGGTTGGTCCTCTAACTTAACTTACTTTTAAGGTAAAGAAACTCCTCTAAATGCTTTAGCTACCAAGTTAAGCCTACAACAATCATTGCAAAAGCTTTTTGTACATTGTTTGTGGCGACTTGGGTGTAGGCAATATAGACAACCTTCCAAATCCGACTACAAATTCTTCTAACTCTGGCTGAATTCCTCCTTCTACTTCAATTGGTGTGTCAGTCATCTATTGTTATACTGACTGCTTATGAATTTCCCTTTTTCTGGTTACTATCACCACTCCTTTCCTATTAATCACTCTAGCTCTTGTTTTCAGGAACAATTTACAAACAGAGCCTCTTTTCCACTATCGGAACTTTAATTCCATAGGAATTATGAATTACACTATCGGCAGTGCTTTTGAATGGAATAACACTATCAACGGGTTCTATTCCATAAGAATGGAATAACACTACCGATGGTCGCTATCGACGGTTCCAAGGAATAGGACATAATACAACGGCCCTTCCGATGCGATAGCACGTGGGGCTATCACAAATTCACAATCGGCGATTCCATAGTCCCTCGCCAAGCTCTTCTGTTAGAGACTTGCGATTTGACAAGCCCGTGTCCCTGACAGGTTATTAAAACCTTCCTATTATGGTTATGGATTTGAAACTCCACTTCGGACTTCGGCACTTCCAAAGGCTAGTCTCTCCCTGCTCCCACACTGCGATTCGATATGGGTGTGGACCCCATATGGGTATCAGCCAAACTTGAATAGGATTTCAAGTCCGGAACTCGATTTTGGCTAAGTTTTTCATAGCTTTACAATCTAAACCCGAGTTTCTACCTACGAAACTCAACAATGCTTATAAGGAAAACAGGACACGCCGATACGCAGGAAAACACTCAACCAGACTTTAATCAAAGTATTAATTGGAAAACAAAGGCCAAACTACTATTATAAGAACTTAGGAGATAACAGTGCATAAAGCCAAAATTACACATAAAATACTACATTAACAGAGAACTGTAAGTTCAGATACACAAAGAGGTTTTCGAAGATCACAATGTCTCTGAGATCAACCAATACAGAGATGTATAGTTCTTTCCTTTAGAAAATAAGAAATAAACCCCACTCGGTCCCAATCCCTTTACAATAGCATGCCAGTTACATATCTATTGGTTCATTTTAGCAACCAGTTCCTAAAACAGAAACTTAGTTATTATGACTAATAGTTCTGTGAGACATCCTCCTCGAGAAGCTCCACTACAGCTTATCCATACAACAATTATTACAACATGATCTTATTCCTAGATTCTATCCCTATGCTAAACTAGAAAAACATGGAAATTGATGGATAAAGGACCCCACTCCTTTGCCTGGAGATTTTTTTGGATTTTTGGAATAAGTTTCAATATTTTTCCCTCCAAGTCACATGTTGTTGTATCAGACTCATAAGGAAAAAATTCTTCATGGGCTCCTGTCCATGAGCTCATCTACAGAACTACCCAGTTTCTGTAGCATGTTTTCTGTAACCCAAGTAGCTTCAGCAGTTGGCTGATCCTTCCATTTTACCAAATACTAGAAGTAATCTCATCCCCTTGTTTTCTTAAACATATTCTTGTCCAGAAATCTTACTGGTTGCAATTCCTTTGCCGTGGGTAACTATTTTACCCCATCAATCTCTTGGGTCTCTTGATCCTTTTCTGTATCATTTGCAGTTTCACCTTCATACTTGTACAGGTCAGCAACATTGAAAATTGGTGATATTCCAACATCAGGGGGTAATTCAATATCATAGGAATTTTCAGAAAATTTCCTCAATACTTTGCACAGTCCAATTTTCTTGAACTTCAATTTGTTATACTCCCTCTTTGGAAACCTTTCCTTTCTGAGGTGTGCTAAAGCTAAATCTCCAACTTCAAACTTCACCTCTCTTCTTCTCATGTCTACTCTAGTTTTGTACTTGATCTTGCTATCCTGCAGCTACTGTTTCACTTGTTCATGTATTGCTTACATTTCTGAAGCAAAATCTTCTCCCTCTGCACTTCTCATCTAATCTTTTCCCAAGTTTCTTTACTCAGATACTCCTCTTGGATGCATTCCATAAACAATAAGGAATGGAATTTATCCTGTACTCCTGTTAGGTGAGTCATTATATGATTATTTAGCTTGTGCCAACACTTGATCCCATTCCTTTGGTTTTTCTGCAGTAAGATTCCTTAAGATATTGCCCAAACTCCTGTTCACAACTTCAGTCTGTCCATCAGTTTCTGGATGATAGGAAAAGCTGAAACTTAGTTTAGTTCCCAACTTCATCTATAATGTCCTCCAGAAATGTCCAGCAAATTTGGAATCCCTGTCCGAGACAATACTCTTAGGCAACCCATGAAATCTTACAACCTCAAAAAGCAAATTAGTAATGTGAGAAGCATCACTAGTTTTATAACATGGAATAAAGTGTGCCATTTTTGAAAATCTATCCACTACAACAAAAATTGAATCATTACTTATTTGAGTCTTTGGTAAGCCCAAAACAAAATCCACACTTACTATATCTAAAGGCCTATCTGGAATTGGTAATGGAACATACAAACCTGTGTTTTGGCTTCTTCCCTTTGCATATCGATAGACTTTGCAAGTTTTCACATACTTCTCCACTTTAGATTTCATTTTCGGCCAGAAATAAAATCTGTTTAACTGCCCATAATTCTTCTCTACACCAATCTGTCCTGCAATTCCTCCACTATGTTCCTCTTTGATTAAGTTCTCCCTCATAGAACAATTTGGTATGCACAACTGATTTCTCTTAAACAACAGTCCATCATGTAAGAAGTAATCCAACCATTTACTCCTATCCACCAAAGTAGGATTTTTACAAGCTTCAAATACCTCTTTAAAATCTGGATCTCTTTCATACAATTCTTTAAAAAAATCAAAACCCAACACTTTGATTTGACTCTCTCGAAATAATACACTTCTCCTACTTAAGCCATCTGCAACTTTGTTTGATTGGCCATTATATGCTTCAAGAAAAAATGGAAATCTTGAAGACACTTTACCCATTTAGCATGTTTCTGGTTAAGCATTGGTTGCTGCATAATATATTGTAGTGAATGGTTATCTGAATAAAGTATGAACTCCTTTGACATCAGATAATGCCTCCATTTCTTCAATGACTACACAACTGCATAGAACTCCTTATCATAATTCTTCTTTGAATCATTCATCTTTTCACTAAAATAAGCTATAGGTATATCTTCCTAGCTTAATACACCTCCAATATCTTCTCCGCTGGCATCACACTTCACTTAGAAAGGTTTACCAAAATCTGGTAGAACCCGAATAGGCTTTTCAATGATTTTCTTCTTCCATAGCTAGAAATTTTTTCTGCTTCAGGAGTCCATCTAAATGGTTGTTTATCTTTCTTTATGGTCTCGATAATAGGAGCATTGATCTTACTAAAATTCTTTATAATTTTCCTATAAAAACTAGCAAGACCATGAAAACTTCTTACCTCAAAAACAGTTTTAGGTGAAGGCCACTCCATGATTTCCTTGATCTTCTCTAGATCCATCTTCAGTCCTTTAGCAGAAATATCAAAACCCAAGCACACTAGCTCTTCTTTCATGAATGAACACTTCTTCAAATTCAGCAATAATTTCTCCTTTTGTAGCCTTTGTAAGACATAATTTAGATGTTTTATCTGCTCTTCCTTAGACCTATTGTAAACTAATATACCATCTATATATACTATTACAAATTTACCAATAAACTCTTTAAGAACTTCATTCATGAGTCTCATAAACATACTTGGTGCATTTGACAACCTATTGAGGGCCCCGAAATCGGGTCAACAACAAGGGGGATACCCACCCGGTCGGGAACCTGGTTGGCGGCTCCGTGCCCATTTGGTGTAGCGGGTCCGACTAGGGATGACGAGACCAGCTTCCCGTTCTAAGGGGTGTGTGTATGTGTAGAAAATGGTGATGTGTGTGTGTGTAGGAAATGATAGTAGAAAATAAGTAATTACTCCTTAACTAATCTAATTCTAAATTCTGAAATGACTTTATACTACTTTAATCTAACAAAAACAATACATCTAATCTACACTAACCCGGGACAGAATTTTTCCATTATGCAATCTAGAAAGATTTCACAGAATAACTGGTAATGAAGATTATTCAGCTATTATGAGAATATAAATCAATTGAGATGAACCATCTTGCGTGAGAAGTTAAGCAAAACGGTTGTGAACAGCATATTGCATAATCAACTATTCATGTATTAAGCACAAATCAATGACTCCACCGTACAAAAGTGCCAAATGGTAGTCCACTCATTGATACGTTAACATATAAATAACATCAGTTGTATATTACTCTAAGAATGCAAGCAGAAACTAGTCAAGAGATAAAAGTACCATTTATGACTGATTTTAAATATACAGACCTTAAGCAATAATGATCTATTTCTACTTGCTTCTAATGCCTACTAAGAGTACAAAAGTGCAACATCAGTAGCAGGTATTAAAATGCAAACATAAATAAATCTTGATCCGTCCATTCATCAAAAACCCCCTCCGAGGGTGCAAAAGTGCATGTTCTGAGGACAAGTTTTTTGACAAAATTTGGGACCCTTCTCCAATGCAACAAGAAGGGTTAAATACTAGTAACTGACTAATTTTACTTTACACAAATTCAGGGAACGACTTCAAATGACCGCCCTTTTACTAAAAACAAATTTTTTTCTAAAAACTGAATCTAATTTCTAACCGTTTCTGTATCTGCTCCTTAGTGCTATAAGCAATGCGCTGTTCGCCCTGAAAGAGTCGACTGGTTGTCCTTTCCTTTTGTTCGAGCTTGAAAATTAGAAACAACAAGCGCTAGCACCTCTTTCTGTTAGATTAGAAGATATTTTCGAAAACCTTTCTCTAGCTGGGTGTATTCGCTGTGTGCACACTTAGTACAACCCAGTTCATTTTCGAACTGATTTTGCTGTTGCTATTTCGGTTTCTGGTCGTGCGAATGACTCAGTGAGTTAGAAGCTGCGCTGTATGGACAATCCCCTGTTTCGAGAACTGTTTCTGTTCTTTGTTCTAGGCTTTTCTGGAGCGTCTTTCTTCTCTTGCGCTTCTTTCTCTGCTTTACCAAGTCTGAGCTTCAGGATCTTTTGTAAACACGCTGCTTTTGTGTGCCTTTGACTCTGAGTCTTGGACAGTCTATTTTCATCAGTGCCTGTTGGGCGATACTCTGGAATCCGCGGTTCTGCTGCATGCGGCATCCAATTGCGGAGGCATCTTCTCTCTGTTGTCTTATTGGCGCTCTTCCCTTCTCCTTAGATGTTTCCTGCATATAGATTTATATAAGTTGCATGTCTTGCAGTTTACGCAAAGAAGAAGGGAAATGACAAAAAGATTGACATGAAAGCATTAAATTCTAATGAATACGAAATTAATGACATTCATCATAACTTGACTCTTCGATAAACGCGATGCAATCAGTTCTGGATATTCGAGCATGCAGTCATTAATTTCACTTAAGGCGCGCTTTCATTTTTGGATCTACCGTGTATGTCGGAGAATTCTTGCGATGAGTTTTTTCTGCGATTGGTATCACAGTATCGATGGCTGCGACGTTATTAAGTGTTATCGTAGATCGCAGATATCGTAGATCGCAGATCGCTGATATCGCAGATCGCATATCGCTAATATCGCAGATCGCAGATTTGCATGGTCGCAGATCGCAGATCGCAACATCGCAAGGTTTTCACTTTATCATTTTGTGCTGCTCGTGTGGCATTGCGACGTGCGACGTCGCATATCAGCCGTCGGCATTTCTTTAGGTTCTCCTTTTTCAAACGCTCTTAATGCGCGCGATGCGATGGGTTCTCACGTCGCTCCTTTTTAGTGTATTTATGCGCTTTGGGCAAGCGCTCCTTTTTCCGTTGCGACGTGATATAGCTTTTAGGGAGCTGATGCAAAAGAATTTTCAAACAAAAATATTTTTTGGATTTTTGGCTAAGGGTCCCCCTTTGCTTGATGTTATTACTAATATCAAACGAAGAGGGGGGTTGTTGGTGACCACAACAATGGCGATTCACTGTGAAGAACCAGCTATCTCTGCATTTCTATTGACCGTTCACTTTCGAAACAACAAAATTCTTATATGTCTAAATTTTTTTATGAACAGATAGAGTAGACCCCCTCACCTTGTCAACGATACTTTGTCTCACCCTTTTTTAATCTCAATTGCTTGCTTCCTCAGGCTTTTCTTGCATTCGCACCAGACATTACTTGGTCTTGATTAAAGATAAAATAAGGTCTTCTCTGCGTACTGGCTTAAAAGTATACTCATTTGTCATAGGTAGAGCCTCTGCTGCCCGCAAGCGTCCATAGCCTCGATAGGGTTACCATGTTATCCAGCAATGATCATTTTTCCTGCTTTAGGTTACTCGCAACATTCCAGAGAAAAATCCTTTTTGACACACTTTTCCTTTTTTAATTCTCTAAAGAACAATGTCTTGGTTTGGTGGCCAAATTATGACACAGTTATTCACTTGATTTACACTTTTGCTGAACAAGCCGGCTCGTGATGAGACCTCTTGTCTTTTGATTGAAACAATCTTAAGTCGTTTCCCTGTTTTGATAGACAGTATTGGCAAAGTCAGCAAGTTATAATATCTGTGATCATGATAAGCCGGCTCGTGATGAGACCTCTTATTCTTTGAGATATAGTGTTTTGCTTGGATTATTTCTCTGAATGCTGCAATTCCCTTTTAGCAGGGAGGAAGTCATTGTTTTTCCTTAAGAAAGCTCTGGACGACAATAATAGAGTTTTTTGAAAACAACAGCTTTGCAGAGAGTACTTATTTTATTATTGATGATACCTTTCATGGTGCTGATACAAAACAATTTTTTCACCAAAGGTTGCCTTCGTCAAAGTTCTTTGAGGTTGAAACTAATATCGTAATCAAGGTGAAGTTAACTCTATTTGTTAATAATAAAATTCAGATTTTCCAAAAATTTTGCTATTTGTACAAGCGAAATCAAAATCTGATAGAGAATTGGTGTGCTCTTTTCATGAATCCTTTTCACATGATCATCTACAACGGGTTTTATTCATAAAAAGAAAAAAAACAAAACAAACTGAAATATAAAAACTAAATCTATCCTACAAAAAGAAGAATTTCTCTTCTATGGAAAATATAATTTAAGAATCAATCCATTGACAGGTAAAGAATCTCTCCTACCTGCCAGATCCTGCAACACGAACGTGGACGGGCCTACGACTTCTACAATCTGAAAAGGGCCAAGCCACAGCTTCTGGAATTTCGTATGTTTTCCCTTTTCTTCATGTGCCTTATCCCATTTCAAAACTAAATCACCCATCTGAAAGTTTTTTTTGGTTATGATGCTTGAGTCAAAAGAAGATTTTATTAGCGCTTGGTGATGTGCATGGGTTTTCCTAGCTTGTTCTCTTTGTTCTTCTAGTTTGATTATTTCCATTTGTCTTAATTGTAATGAGGAAGTAGGTACTTCATCGATGTACTGTACTAAAGACAGAGGGAATGACTAAGTGAGTCGGAAGAACCACTTCCCGCCCGTAAACTAAATTAAAGGGAGAAGTGCCGATCGAAGCTTTCTTTGTGATTCTATCAGCCCATAAAGCATTTACCAGCGCTTTGTGCCAATTCTTTTGGTTTTGGTCGACTGTTCTTTTGATAATTCTGATTAGGTTCTTGTTTGTTGATTCAGCCAACCCATTACCTTGCGGATAGAAGTTGGCAGAATATTTCAGTTTGAACCCTCTTTTGAGCGCAAACTCAGTCATAGCATTTCCAGAAATTTATGAAGCGTTATCTAACATTAAGGCCGTTGGCAACCCAAACCTAGTTATGATAAATTGGTCTATGAATTCAATAATGTTTTCAGAATGAACTGTCTTGAGAGGAACTGCTTCTACCCATTTGGTAAAATAATCAGTTGCCGTAAGGATATACTTATGCTGCTTAGAAGAGTGAGGAAAGATCTCACCTATTATGTCCAAGCACCATTGACTGAATGGTTGGTTGATGTTGACCGGCTGTAGCGGCATGGACGCTTTCCTTTGTTTTCCTGCAGCAGTTTGGCAGACTTGGCATTTCCTTACGTGATTGTATGAGTCTTTGAACAGCGTGGGCCAATAATATCCTGCACGCAAGATTTTGTGTGCAGTCGCATCTCCGGCATAGTGTCCACCTGCTGGTCCGTCATGGAGTTCCTGCAAAACCTTTTCGGCTTCAGTTTTCTCAAGACACCTAAGAAGTACAGAATCATAATTCCTTTTAAACAGGACATCATTTATGAGCTCGTATTGCTTAGCTTTTAATCTCAGAGCTCTTTTCTTGGTATGATCCAGACGTGATGGAGCATACCCGTTCTTAAGAAAATAAATGGTGTCAGCATATAATGATTCTGAGTCGTTTAGGCTTACCTCATACGCGTTTACCTCTTCAGACGAGTTCTCAGGGATTTGCGATGCTCCAGCTAACATCTTGCAGAAGCCTTGGCCTCTTACGATGTGTGCCAGTTTGATCTCAAGGTCCTATTCTTGTAAGGTGGTGATCCAATTCGCTCTGTTCTCGCCCACATCCTTCTGTATCAGGAGGTTTCTTACCGCTGGAAATGGTACTATGACTTTGGTATGGGCTTTTAGCAAGAAAGGTCTGAAATATTTGATTGCTTTGAAAACGGCATATGCCTGTTTCTCGATGTTAGAATAATTGAGTTCAGCACCTTGTAAGTTCGAGCTAAAGAATGCGATTGGGGCTTCTACCTTTTCGTGATTTGCTTGAGTTAAAATCGCAGCATAAGATCTTTCTGAGGCAAACGTGTATAAGACGAAAGGTTCTGAAAATTTTGGGGTAGCCAAAGATGGAGCGTTGATGATGGCTTGTTTGATTAAGTTGAATGCTTCGTGCTCGTCTAGACCCCATTTGAAATTTGAATTCTTTTTTATCATATTTTGTAAGGGTGAAATAATACGTGAAAAATCCGGGACAAATCTTTTGACAAGATTGATCTGTCCAAGGAAGGATTGCATGGCTTTCTTGTTATGAGGTATGGATATTTTGGAAATTTCCTTGATTCTGTCAGGTTCTATGTGAATACCAGATTTAGATACTATGAATCCGAGCAATTTCCCTTCGCTTAATGCAAAGAAAGATTTCTTTGGATTGAGCGAAATCCCATACCTCAAGCATCTTTGAAAGATTTGCTTCAAATCTTGGAGATGGTTGTTTCGTTTTCTGGAGTACACTGTTATATCATCCAGATAAATCACTACTGATTTATTGACCAATACTTTAAACGCGATGTCCATGGCTCTCTGAAAGGTAGCTCCAGCGTTGATCAGACCAAATGCCATCTTCCGATATGCATAAGTGCCCCACTTGGTTCGGAACGTAGTCTTTAACTGATCATCGGGATGCACCAGTACTTGATTGTATCCTGAAAATCCATCCAGGAATGACATTAATTCTGAGCCTGCTACTGCCTGTAGAATTTGCTCATAGGTGGGAGGGGAAAGTTATCTTTCTGGCAGGCTTTGTTAAGATTTCGGAAGTCGATACAGATTCTAATGTCTCCGTTTTTCTTCCTAACGGGCACCATATTGGATACCCATTTGGAATGCCTAACGGGGAAGATTATTCTGGCTCTCAACAAATTATTAAGCTCAGTTTTTATCTGGTTTTCTAGGTTAGGGTGTATTTTCCTGAGCTTCTGCTGGACAGGTTTCTCGTTATCAGTCATAGGGATAACATGCTGAATGATGGAAGTGTTGTAAGTCTTCAGCTCATCGTAGTTCCAGGCAAAAACGTTTTTGTACTGTCTCAGAAGGTGGATATATGCTGATTTTTCTTCAGGGGCTAAGTCCTGGCCTAGATTAACGTTTTGCAGCTTTTCGTCGGTTCCCAGGTTGACTGATTCGTAGTTCAGAGTTGAACTATAAAGCTTGGCATTAGCCGACCTTTTGAACCGACTTTTCAAGTCATATAAGTCTTCTACTTTGACCACCGATTTGGGTATAGCATTATCAGTGCTGCTTTGGTGTATCTAGTGATCACGACAGTCTTCGTCAATTATCTGGTTTGTGTAAGATCCTTCAGAGGTGAGGAAGCTTACGATGTCTGGGTCGTCGTTGAACACTCTCCAGTTGGTGATATTGTTAGGAATGGAAGGTTTAAAAATTAATTCTATTGAAAACCTATCAGGACCAAAATCTTCGGAAGGGATAAGTCGAGAGGCTACGTTAGCTAATAGGTCTGCGCTCGCGTTTTGAATTCTTGGAATTGACGAGATGTTGAATGCTATGAAATTTGAAGTGAGATCTTGCACTAACGATTGATAATGCTTTAAATGACTAGACAGGCAATGTATGGTGTTACGTACCTGTTTTACGACGATCTTAGAATCTCCAAAGACTTGAAGATACTTAACATTCAATCCGATTGCTTTGTATAGGCCTTGAACCAAGGCTTCGTACTCCGTTGTGTTGTTCGTGCAATTGAACTCAAGTCTGCATGTGAGCATAACCTTGTTCCCGTCTGGGTTGATCAGAACGCATCCTGCTCCTGCCCCTTCGTTGGATTTAGATCCGTCAAAATATAATTTCCAAAATAAAGAAGTATTTACAGAATTATCTAAAAAACTAAAACATTTTGAGTCATCAGTTTGGGAGAAATTTTCAACTTGGGATAAAACTGAATTCTCTAAGTATGGTGAAATATGAGCACTGAAATTGCCTAGGAAAGAATCTATTGCGTAATTGCCTACAATGCTGCTATTGTATGTGATGGCTTCATTTTCTCCTTCTAGCTTTGTCACTATGTATTTTTGGTGCAACTCTCGTTCAACCTTTATCTGATTTGGTTTACCATTGTATGGTAACCACATGTGCGACCAATCGGTTGAGAAATATCCATGGAGTTTCTCTGACCAATCCCTGCTAAGAATCAAGCCATAAAACTCAGGGATATCGGCTACCAGGATGTCGATAACCTGACACACTTTTGGGTTAGTCGACAATCTTATGGTCACCTGATTAAGTTCACCAATCACTTCGACCTGGGATCGATCAAGTTGAACTATACGTACTGCAGATTTTTGAGGTTGCACATTCAATTTGGCACATATTGACCTGGGTAAAATATTCGTTGAAGCACCAGAATCGACCAAGCAATTGTGCATGTTTTTGTTGAAGATTTCATATGTGAGCAGAAAAGGAGGAGTATGAGACCTTGATCTTCCTCCAATCAAGGCGATGTCATTTGGATCAATTTTATTTATCGTATTGGTTGGAGGTCTTCCCAGATTGTGGGAAGCCACAGCTGTAGGTAAAGATGTAGTAGGTACAACATGTAATTCTTTCATCATGATTTTCTGCTAGTGTTTCAGTTTACTCAATTCGTACAGAGTGATATTAGCCCTAGTCTTCTTCATGTCGTCAATGATGTTATAATCCATTTCATCCGACACTATTAGTGTTCTTGATGGAGGTGCTTGTTCAGATTGGACTGGGCTAAACTGGGTCGCTTTAGCAGTTGTCTTTTTGGTTACGACCCTTTCTTTTGTTGCAGGGCTTGCGCCCTTTTGTTTCGGGGTAGTTTGGGGAGGATCAAGCTGAATTTTGCTTCTCGTGCTAACAGGAAGAGCTTCTTGATCCTCTTCCTGTGGGAGGATGAAATCCCACATTCCTTGAAGTTCTACAACTTCTTCCTCGTCGGTCTTCCCTTCAGTGGTATTCTCTTCTTCTTCGTCTTCTTCAGACTCAACGTTTGAGACAACACTAGGTGGTTTTATGTCCATGGGAGGATTTCTTTTAAAAGTCCTAAAGGGCTTTTTCGAAGAAGTCTCTGCTACTTGTTTCTTGATATCGGCCATCTCATTGGACATGGATTTCAACACTTTTTGTAACCCTTCCAAATCGAAAGGATCTTTCGTTTGCTTCTTCTTGGTGTCTTCTTTGAAAGAGATCTTCTTTGATTTGCATTCTTCTATAGCACATCTCTTTTCTAGGGCTACCACGCGTCTTTCCACTGCTAACGCTTCTGTCAAGTTGTCAACTAATGTGGTCTTGTTTGCCCTATCTACGAAGATAGCCAAGTTTGGAGGTAAAGCCGTGATGTACCATTCACATCTTATTTCCTCGCTGGGTTGTGAAGCAGCGGGGATTTTGTTGAGGATCTTATTGAACCATAAGTTAAAGTCTTTAATGGGTTCTCTAGCCTCAGCCTTAAGATTAGATAGGTCATTAATCAATGTCGGCGTAGATCGGTCATCACCAAACTTAGTGAGGAACTGAATTTGAAAAATGTCCCAGCTTGTGATGGATCCAGAAGGTAACGAAAAGTACCATGACCCGGTCGTTCCTTGCATTGTATAAGGGAAGAGCCGGACAACAGCATCTTCGTTAGTAACTTCGTTGAGATTAACAGAAAGCATGAAATTATTGATATGTTCTTCGGCTAGCATACCTGCTTCTGGGTTGAATTTAGGTAGCCACTTCTCTGGATGGGCCGGTATAGGGCTCAGGGGTGGAGGCATTAAAACCGCCCCGGGATTGTTCCATGGAGATTGGGCCATCGTGGAGCTGTTAGCTAATGGAAGTGCAGAAACTGACCCCTGATGCTGAGAAGGTGAAGAAATCAGGATCTTTGATGTTCGAAGAGGAAGGTTTGTGGAAGACGGGTGAGTGAGTTGGAATGGAAAAGTGGGTGGTTGACTTTGCGGTGAGGGTGTTGATATGGACGAAGTGGATGAGAGAGTCTCTCTGTCAAACTCTTGAGGTGTTTTCCTTGCTCTTTTTCTGGTAGGAAGAGGGAGTTCACTTGGTTGTATGCCAAATTTTTCACTCTTTAATCTGGTAAGGGGATGAGCAGGGTTGTACTGCGAAGTCACACTCCTTTTAGATTTATCACACTTCTAGTTAAAAATGGAGAATCCCTGAAGTTTACGAATCAAAGTTTGAATTTCAGGGGGATCAATAATAGATTGGTCTGATATATTCGAATATGTAGCAGTGGTGGATACTCGAACGACTTCAAATTCCGGGTTTAACCGTGTTGGAGAAGTCGAGGGAGTTGATGAGGGTGTATTACTCTCAGAATGGTATTTGGATATTGCTTTAGGTGCAATTCATAGTTCGTGCCCTCCTTCTAGCGCCAAATATGTTGAGGGCCCCGAAATCAGGTCAACAACAAGGGGGATACCCACCCGGTCGGGAACCTGGTTGGCGGCTTCGTGCCCGTTTGGTGTAGCGGGTCCGACTGGGGATGACGGGACCAGCTTCCCGTTCTAAGGGGTGTGTGTATGTGTAGAAAAAGGTGATGTGTGTGTGTGTAGGAAATGATAGTAGAAAATAAGTAATTACTCCTTAACTAATCTAATTCTAAATTCTGAAATGACTTTATACTACTTTAATCTAACAAAAACAATACATCTAATCTACACTAACCCGGGACAGAATTTTTCCATTATGCAATCTAGAAAGATTTCACAGAATAACTGGTAATGAAGATTATTCAGCTATTATGAGAATATAAATCAATTGAGATGAACCATCTTGCGTAAGAAGTTAAGCAAAACGGTTGTGAACAACATATTGCATAATCAGCTATTCATGTATTAAGCACAAATCAATGACTCCACCGTACAAAAGTGCCAAATGGTAGTCCACTCATTCATACGTTAACATATAAATAACATCAGCTGTATATTACTCTAAGAATGCAAGCAGAAACTAGTCAAGAGATAAAAGTACCACTTATGACTGATTTTAAACTTACAGACCTTAAGCAATAATGATCTATTTCTACTTGCTTCTAATGCCTACTAAGAGTACAGAAGTGCAACATCAGTAGCAGGTATTAAAATGCAAACATAAATAAATCTTGATCCGTCCATTCATCAAAAACCCCCTCCGAGGGTGCAAAAGTGCATGTTCCGAGGACAAGTTTTTTGACAAAATTTCGGACCCTTCTCCAATGCAACGAGAAGGGTTAAATACTAGTAACCGACTAATTTTACTTTACACAAATTCAGGGAACGGCTTCAAATGACCGCCCTTTTACTAAAAACAAATTTATTTCTAAAAACTGAATCTAATTTCTAACCGTTTCTGTATCTGCTCCTTAGTGCTGTAAGCAATGCGCTATTCGCCCTGAAAGAGTCGGCTGGTTGTCCTTTCCTTTTGTTCGAGCTTGAAAATTAGAAACAACAAGCGCTGGCACCTCTTTCTGTTAGATTAGAAGATATTTTCGAAAACCTTTCTCTAGCTGGGTGTATTCGCTTTGTGCACACTTAGTACAACCCAGTTTCTTTTCAAACTGATTTTGCTGTTGCTATTTCGGTTTCCGGTCGTGCGAATGACTCAGTGAGTTAGAAGCTGCGCTGTATGGACAATCCCCTGTTTCGAGAACTGTTTCCGTTCTTTGTTCCAGGCTTTTCTGGAGCGTCTTTCTTCTCTTGCGCTTCTTTCTCTGCTTTACCAAGTCTGAGCTTCAGGATCTTTTGTAAACACGCTGCTTTTGTGTGCCTTTGACTCTGAGTCTTGGACAGTCTATTTTCATTAGTGCCTGTTGGGCGATACTCTGGAATCCGTGGTTCTGCTGCATGCGGCATCCAATTGCGGAGGCATCTTCTCTCTGTTGTCTTATTGGTGCTCTTCCCTTCTCCTTAGATGTTTCCTGCATATAGATTTATATAAGTTGCATGTCTTGCAGTTTACGCAAAGAAGAAGGGAAATGACGAAAAGATTGACATGAATGCGAAATTAATGACATTCATCATAACTTGACTCTTCGATAAACGCGATGCAATCAGTTCTGCATATTCGAGCATGCGGTCATTAATTTCACTTAAGGCGCGCTTTCATTTTTGGATCTACCGTGTATGTCGGAGAATTCTTGCGATGAGTTTTTTCTGCGATTGGTATCACAGTATTGATGGCTGCGACGTTATTAAGTGTTATCGTAGATCGCAGATCGTAGATCGCTGATATCGCAGATCGCATATCGCTAATATCGCAGATCGCAGATTTGCATGGTTGCAGATCGCAGATCGCAACATCGCAAGGTTTTCACTTTATCATTTTGTGCTGCTCGTGTGGCATTGCGACGTGCGACGTCGCATATCGGCCGTCGGCGTTTCTTTAGGTTCTCCTTTTTCAAACTCTCTTAATGCGCGTGATGCGATGGGTTCTCGCATCGCTCCTTTTTAGTGTATTTATGCGCTTTGGGCAAGCGCTCCTTTTTCCGTTGCGACGTGATATAGCTTTTAGGGAGCTGATGCAAAAGAATTTTCAAACAAAAATATTTTTTGGATTTTTGGCTAAGGGTCCCCCTTTGCTTGATGTTATTACTAATATCAAACGAAGAGGGGGGTTGTTGGTGACCACAACACAACCCAAAAGGCATTACTCTCCACTCACACAATCCCTCATTTCTCTTAAAGGTAGTTTTCCACTCATCCCCGTCTCTTATCCTTATCTGATGATACCCACTTTTAAGATCTAGTTTTGAAAAATACTTTGCTCCACTCAAGGAATCCATTAAATCTTCAATTCTAGGTAAAGGAAATCTGTACTTGACTGTGATTTTATTGATGGCTCTTGAATCTGTACACATTCTCCAACCCCCATCTTTCTTTGGACTCAACACTGTTGGTACTGCACAAGGTCTCAAGCTTTCTCTGATCAGCCGTTTGTCAAGCAATTCTTGCACCTGCTTCCTAACCTCTTCATTTTCTATAGGAGTCATTCTATAAGCTAGTTTGTTAGGTAGACTTTCTCCAGGAATCAAATCTATATGATGGCTAATTCTTCTAATGGCCAGTAACTCATTAGGCAAATCATCAACAATAATATCACAATAGTTCTCCAACATTTCTTGAATTTCAATGGGAAAATCATAAAAATTAGTAGAGTTCATTATTACCTTGGGCTTGCAAATTACTGCAAAATTTACCTTATTCTCTTCAATCTGCTTCAAGTATTCCTTTCCTCCTAGTAACATATTTTTTGGATCAGTCTTCTTTCCTGATGTATCTTCTTCCTGCAGAGGTAGCAACGTATGATTGACACCATCCTTTCCAAACTTGTAGGTGTTTCTTTTCCCATCATGTATAGCTCCCCTGTCATATTGCCAAGGTCTTCCAAGCAATATGTGACACACATCCATTGGCATCACATCACATACAATTTTACCTTTATACCTGCCCAACCAAAACTCCACTTCACACTATTCATTCACAAACAGTTGATGTCTCTTTTGTAACCATGACACCTTGTAAGGTGTTGGATGTTTCATTGTCTTCAGCTTCAATTTCTCCACCACTTCTATAGAGACCAAATTATCAGTGCTGCCACTATCAATGATCATCTGACAACATTTCCCTTGAAACTTACACATTGTTCTGAACAAAGTCTTTCTTTGTGATGGTTCAACTATCTCCTTTGCTGGCTTGAGAAATACTTTATTAACTACCAAAGATTCTCCTCTCTCTGGTATATTTTCTTCTTCTATCACTGCCATTGTTGTTGCTTCTCCCTCAACTTGAGCAACAATGGCATTCCTCTGACTTGTTTCTTCTTTCACTGGGAACTCAAAAGCTTTATGTCCCAGTTTATTACATTTGTAACATTTTTCTTCTCTTCCTCTTCCTATGCCTCCTCTTCCTCTAGAGAAACTCCCTCTGCCTCTTGCATCACCTCCTATGGGTGCAAGTTGGGTTGAGCTGCTACTAGCTCCATCTTTAGGTGTTGTAGATATTCCTCTACCACCTTGACTTGCCCTTCATCAGAAAGTACCTCTCCCTCTCGTAGACTACTTCATGAGTTTTTCTTCAGATCTCAATGCCATCTAATAAGCTTCTTCTACTGTTTTAGGAGACAGTATACTTATCTCATCTTGAATGTCCATCCTAAGACCATTCACATATCTATCTGCCTTCTCATCTATATCTTGAGTTTTTCCAGTTCTTATGCTTACCTTATAGAATTCCTCTGTGTATTCTTTCACTGTCATAGACCTCTGTCTAACATTTTGCATCTGTCTGAATAAGGTTTGCTCATAATTACTTGGTAGGAACTTACCTATTAGATTTTCTACCATCCTGCTCCAATTTTTGATAGGTTGCTTGCCAAGTCTCTTTCTTCCTTCCTGCACTCCATCCCACCAATGTGTTGCATGGCCTTTTAGCTTGGTGACAACAAAGTTTACTTTCTTCTCATCTTCTGTTTCTTCATAGTCAAAGAATTTCTCCATGCCATTAATCTAGTCTATCAATTCTTCTGGGTTTAGTCCTACTTCATATGTTGAAACCTCAGTCTTTGTCCTAGCTATGGATCTCAACACTGACTGGAAGAATCTCATCTCAGGAGTAACCGCTATAGCTTCCTCCTCTACATCTTCAACCTCAAGCTCACTAACATCTCCATCATCTATATTTTTCCCTGTTGTTAATGCATCCAATCTATCTTGCATCTATTGCACAACTTCCATCACTTCAGCATTTGCAACTAGCCATCCTCTTCCACCACGTCCTCCTCCTCTTCCAACTCTGAAAGCCATATTAACTTTCCTTCTCATTCTTCTTAGATTGAATTTAGTGTCAACAGGTGGCTCTGATACCACTAATGGTGACCTGGGTGCAAGCGATATAGACAACCTTCGAAATCCAGCCATAATTTCTTCTAACTCTGGTTAAATTCCTCCTTCTGATTCAATTGGTGTATCAGTCATGTATTGTTAGACTGACTTCTTACAATTTCCCTTTTTCTGGTTATTGTCACCACTCCTTTCCTATTAATTGCCCCAACTCTTGTTATCGGGAACAATTTACAAACAGAGCCTCTTTTCCACTATCAGAACTATAATTCCATAGGAATTACGAATTACACTATTGGTAGTGCTTTTGAATGGAATTACACTATCGGTAGTCACTATCGACAGTTCCAAGGAACGGGACATAATACAACGACCCTTCTGATTCTATAGCACATGGGGCTATCACAAATTTGAAATAGGCAATTCCATAGTCCCTCGCCAAGCTCTTCCGTTAGAGACTTGCGATCTGACAAGCCTGCAGACCGGACATGTTATTAAAACCTTCCTATTATGGTTTTGGATCCAAAACTCCACTTCGGACTTTGGTGCTTGCAAAGGCTAGTCTCTCCCTACTCCCACACTATGATGCGATATGAGTGCAAACCCAATATGGGTATTAGCCAAACTTGAATGGGATTTCAGGTTCGGAACTCGATTTCGGCTAAGGTTTTCACAGTTTTACAATGTAAACCTCAGTTTCCGCCTACAGAACTCAAGGATGCTTACAAGGGAAACTGGACATGCCCATACACAGAAAAACACTCAACCAATCTTTAATCAAAGTATTAATTGGAAAACAAAGGCCAAACCACTATTATAAGAACTTAGGAGATAATAGTGCATAAAGCCAAAATTACACATAAAATACCAGATTAACAGAGAAGTGGAAGTTCAGATACACAAAGAGGGTTTCGAAGATCACAATGTCTCCGGGATCAACCAATACAGAGATGTCCTATTATTTCCTTCAGAAAATAAGAGATAAACCTGCTAGGTCCCAATCCCTTTACAATAGCATGCTAATTACATATCTACGAGTTCATTTTAGCAACCAGTTCCTAAAACAGAAACTTAGTTATTACGACTAACAGTTTTGTGAGACATCCTCCTCGAGAATCTCATGTACAACTTATCCATACAACACTTACTACAACATGATCTTATTCCTAGGTTCTATCCCTATGCTAAACTAGAAAAGCATGGAAAGTGATGTCTAAAGGACCCCACTCCTTTGCCTGTAGATTTTTTTGGATTTTTGGAATAAGTTTGAAGATTTTTTCCTCCAAGTCACATTCTCCTACTTCAGTTTGGCGTCCATTTAGATAAATTGATTGTTCAAGTTCCTTAGTTTCATTGATTTAATGAAGTCTAAGATCTCCTTTGGTTATAAGCCAACTTTCTCCCTTCCAGGGGCATTTAAATTATGATTGATTTTGTTGCAATATTCAAATTTTGGGTTTTGTTTTCTTCAAGTCACTTTATGTTGTGTAACTTAATGGAGAAATTTCAAATTGGGATAACTTCTAATGGGATATACAGGTTCAACAATTAAGATTACCTGTGCATAATTGATCTGAGGGATGATGGGTTTATGCTGCCAAAATATTATAAGCATTATCTATTGGCACATCTTTTTTACGGATTTGAGGACTTTTGCTAGCCATAAATTATGATGTCCCTCCTATCTTTGATGATCATGATAACCATGATGAATAACATACGATGAACAATTCCATAAAAGATTCATTACATTTCCCTTGTTGAAAATAAGAAAGAGAATGTACTCCATTTGTTTTCAAGCATAGGACTTCAATAAGTTGACTCAGTAGATATATGGGGTCATTACCAAGGATCATTCTTCAATAATATTGTGGTAAAACTAAGAGAATCCTCATCCCTACTAGCTAAAATGAAAGGAAAAATGGGTTGCTTGTTCCAATACCCATGTGTACTCTAGCAATAATAATGTTGGTATTCCCTTTCCCCCTAAAGTTGTTGGTACCCATCCAAATTTCATCTCAATGAAAATTTTTATTTTGATAGAGGTCGCAAAAAATATGCATCAACAAAGGAAGGCTTTTCACTACACACAACACCCATGAACTCAAAATCTACCCAGAATTTGTAAATCACCCTCAAAACTTGATACTAACACTAATAATGCTGGTGTTTCTACTTTCTCTTGCAAGTTTGGTAATTATATTAAAATAAATATAGGTCAAGTGAGTTCCTTAAAAACTTCTAGAGCTGTGCTTAACAAAAAATTTATTACTTACTCTTGAAAACATCCTCTTATTGAGATTGGATTTCAAAAGAGAGGCACAATTAGAGAATCAAATATGACTTTGTATCATCCCCAACCCTACCTTTAATAATATAAGCCTCGTTGGAGCTATAATTCTAATTCTTTCTCTATAGAGAATTCTCGGCAAGATGAGCCTGAGTCGATCTATATAAGAATTTTAGAATCAAGGACTAACCAATCATAGTCATCTATTGCAATAAAATAGGAATGGAAGATAGTTCATTAGATATCTTATTATATGGAATAGATTCCACCCATAAGGCATAAAATATGAAATGCATGATGAAAGCAAGGTAATGTAATGAATTGGATTTATTGGATATGATAGCTCACTTACCACTGGTCGAGTCAGTTAGGGGTGCCTTCCCAAACCCGTGGAGAGGAAGTATATAGGGGCTTCATGATTATAGATTTTACATTGACTATGATATTATTTATTGAACATCTTTCTTTAAATCAATACCTATATACTCAATTTCAAGGATTACTATAAGTCACATAATTCTTTAAATGGTACTACATCAATAGAAGAGCACCCACCTTATAAGAAGTAGGTTCGTGGTTCGATTCCATTGTGCCCTAACATGAATTAATCAATGGTATTGTAGTTTATTTAATTAAATAATTTTTATATTCATTTATTTGAATAGTGAAATATTCTTCTATATTGACTGTTTTATATCTCTCTATAGAGACAAAAGTGATATTGTGTTGTATTAATAAGGAAAATTATTGTCTCTAGAGAGACAATAGCTAGGGTTAAAGATGTATTGTCTCTATAAAGACAATATGTCTTTTCTCCAATCTATCATCTCTCAAGAGACAAAAATGAAAGAAATTCCTCCCAAGAGACAATAATGTTTGTGTTATATATTGTGTTTATAAATATTTTTTTAAGACAATAATTTGAGACACTCGCTTAAAGACAATACACAAGTTTTCTTTAGCCTCAAGTGAAGACAATTCACCCAGAAATTGTCTCAAATATTGTCTTAAAACCCCCCTTTGTGTTGTAGTGCTCCATGATACATAACCATTCTACTAACATACCAATCGTTGAAGGCTCAGATACAAAAGGCAAGGCGATTGCTACACTACCTACAAAGGTTTTAACTAAAACTAGGTCACATCAATCTTGATGTCTCATTACTAAGAAATAGAACTCAACAAGTACTTAGAAATAAAATAAATAAAGTATATGTATCCCAGAAAAAAAGTGATTTTTTTTTCTTTTGCCTATTTTGACAAACTAAAGAAAGATATTGAGAATGCCAAAATATAGGCATAATATTAACACTTTAACTAAAAATGTATGCAGTTGTTAATGCTGATGATTTGAGATTATATGAGCCTCCTTTGATTGATGATAATGTAGAGCATGTTAAAATTCCTTCAATAGAAGTTTTTTCTCTAGAATTTCTTAAAGAATTACAGCAAGACATCATCTTTGATAGAAGAATAAGAACTTCAAAACAAGGGAATGTGGATTACATTTGTGTTGGACTTTGCTGGGATAGGGTCCCTAGGGTCAGTTTTAGGGTTAGTTAACCCAAGTTTGTATATTTTTTTGTAGAAGATGTAAAGTCTCCGCGAAATGTGGATGCGGAGCGCATAAGTAGACAGGAGTCAAAGGGGTCTTAGCCCCTTGTTTGGTTTGGTTTTAACACCACAAATGAAAAAAACTTAAACCCATAGACAAGAAAACCTAAAGCCCATAATTTCCAAAACCAACATGCAAGAAAATCCACATACATAAAAATGCAAAATATATTTCCATAAAAAATGTAACATGCTTATAAGAACATATAGGTCCATAGGATGGTAGGAGTAAAATCCTACCACTAAACAAAGCTATTGTCAAACCATTTTTAACTTCAGATAACATATTTTTTTTTTAATATCATTATGACTAAACCCTCCATTGTTTCCATGCAAAATTTTGATGTTATTTATTAAAGCGGCTAAAATGGAGATAACAAAAACAATTTATGCTCAACTCACCTTTAGTTTGTTCCCAGGTGTAGAGAATACAAAAATCATCTCAAGGATTTAATTAGTTTCATGTAACAATTGGTTTGACACCATAGACTATCACAAACTAGAATGACATTGAGGAGAATGGCATTGTTTATTTCTCCTTATACAATTGAACAATGAAAACTGAAGGACAAAATCTAATACCAACATGGGAAACAAATAAATAGATAAATATGAGGTAGTGTGTTTCACAAGATATAATGATATAGGAAGCAGAAATAAGGGACACACAATGACAACTTCTTGAATAAGCTAACATGCTATGGGTGGAAGAAACAGTTCATGATCAATGCTCATCCCAAATGGAAACTAACCCATTTGTAATTATAGGGTAAAGGGTCAATTTTTTTTTGGGTGGATAGATCACTCGAAAATTGGTGCCCGTCACATCAAATGGTTGGGAGAACGAAAGACATCAACAAAACCACTGAAGGGGATGCTATTCAATGTGAAATAAATGCTATGGAAATCTCCACGCGAGCCTTGATTAATATAGAAGTTTTTGTATAGCACATCAATTTGTATACATGGAGAATTAATCACTATATTTTGTGTGGCCGCTAGTAACCTCGCTTCCCACCTAAGTATCTTCCAAGTTGTTAAGATGTCAATGATCTACTCGACTTTTAAATTATATATATATATATATATATATATATATAACATGGTTTCATATATATATATATATATATATATATATATATATATATAATTAATGAAATATATTACATGGTTTCCTACATAAAAATTTCTAATAATGAAAATTCCATGCAATTAATTACTTCTAAACTTCCTTAAATAAAATATGATAAAATATAATAATAAGGTTAATGAAATAAATTCAAATTAACTTAAAAAAAATGTAATAAAATTTTGAGTATTTTAAATTTAAAAATAAAATTACTTCCTAAACTTAAAATTATTAATTAAATGTAATAAACTTTGATTTATTTATAATTTAAAAATATATATATATTTCACAAACATAATAATATTAACTAAATATATTCTAAATAATATATATATATATAATTTTTAATCATAAATATTACGTTGATAAAAAAAACATCCAAAGCTTCATATACTTTACTTAAAAAAATCCAATCATATTATAATACAGCCCATATTCATATGTAGAAGAATTTAATATAACCCATTCACATTCATAACCATAGAATTTAATAATCTCATATGTGCAAATAAGAATGGAATTGAAGACTTGTGACTTTTCTTGATCACTAGTTTGTATAGGCATATGCAATTGCATGGTTCACGGGGTTTAGGTTTAGAATTCGATATTTGATATTGATCTTGATTAAGAGTTTTTTTGGGTTTATTGGTTTTTCGAATCAAGTAGGAAAATTATATATTTTAACTATACGAATGATAATAATTAAAAAAATTATTATAATATTTATTTTTTAAAATATTTTATTATAATTTATAAACATATTTTTTAAAATTATTTCTAATTTTATATAAATATATTTTATAAAAATTTTATTTGGAAAATAATTTTTATTTGGTATGGTTTTTAAGTAGAGGATCTTATTTTTGTTTTTTAAAAGTTGTTTAGATGATTTTTAAGTTAGTGTTTGGTTGAGAGATTTATTCAACTAAGTGATTATATGGTTAAGATAAAATTTCTATCTTTAACTAATAATTGATGTATTTATATATATGTTTAATCTAACCTAAATAATAAATTTTAATGTGAAATTAAATTTTCAACTTAACATCAAAGCCAATAACTCTATGGATAACTCCCTTAAAAAAACCAGCATAATGAGAGTTATTTTCTATCTGATTAGAAAAAAAGTGTGTTAAAATAAATTATTTTGTATGTAATTTCTGTTGTGAGGTGTTTTATCTTTTTGGTGTGTAAGTGTGCCGACTATTGAAAATAACAGTTGCGCTCACTTAAGAGATGCATCTGGAATTTGAATGCACAAGTGAGTACTGAAGCCTGGCGATCAAGTAAGCGTCATTACTGCGCTGTCGGTATGAATATTGTAGTCGTCACAATTTAAATCTTGCTCCACTAATACACATGTTATAATGTTGCGCGGTACCCTCTCCATCGTATGTCGGGAGGGATCCTTCGGCTCAGAGAGGGATTACGGATCTACGAATATGATTGGTGGTAGGGGATGACACGTTGAAGTTACTGCCCAATTGTTCTGGCAGTTAGATCGGTGGACAAGTAACCGACGACGGAGAATTTTTATGGTATTCTAGTAATTGGCCCAAGAAATCACGGCGTACAACTGCAATAAGTCATTGACACAGCTGACAATATGATCAACGAAGAAGACAGGGTCCTGTCCTGAATGGATATTGCTGCCAACCACGATTATTGTTTAATATGTTGCAAGAGTGAGCCGTGCATGAGAGCTACATGAGTGTTTGCGAGTTATGTGTACGCCTGTTGCATAAGTTGGACATCATATAGTTGAATAGCCGTGAACTCGTATGAATGAGTCCCTTTTGTCTTAGCGCGCAACAGAAGCATGGTAGAAATGAAGTTGTTCTGGAGCGTTGTTTATCACTGATACAGGAGAACACGAACCTATAGGAACATAGTGCTGATGAGGAACTCATTCTTAGAACGGAATTGGACTTGCCAAGGAGATTCTTAAATCTATTAAACTTGGACGAAAGTGATTCCATCTATATATAAGTGGAGCTAGTGTATACGTTAAGATGGCATTCCATTGTTTTAATTGTTTGCAAAGTTGGCATAATGACTAAGACCAATCACGTGGTCAACTTAATTATAAGCAAATTGGTTGATTGTCTAGAAGAAATCAATTGTAGGTAAAATCTTAATATGGATGGTTGTAGAGTTAGTTTGCCAATTGTGGATCTAGGGAAGGATCCCTCATTTATTGAAGATGTGAGAGTGGCCTTTTGGTGAGGTTATGCAACATTTTTTAATGTTGTTTAGTAATTGGCTGTGGAAGATCCATGATTCAGGGATTCAAGTATGGAACTCCGGAATCCAATTTGCCTACTATAACCATCATATAACATAAAATAACAAAAATTTCTTTCATTTAAAAAACACATAAAATACACAAACATATACATATCATTATAAATAAAAATGAATGTGGATGGATGAATATAAATGTCATGTCATCTAACAAATATATCATATTATAAAAATAATACAATTTATGGGTACATTTTAAAAAGTAAAAATTAAGCATCTTTTCACAGTTAAATAAACAAACACATCCATTTCACATATCTTATAAAAATAAAACAATTCTACTCATGAATAAATTATTTTATATCATCCAATTTCCAAATGATAAATAATTACATATAATAAAATAATACAAAGATATCCTTTCATATTATAAACAATTAGTTGTAAATAAAAAAATTTCAATTCACAAAAATATTCCTTTCATTATTATATAATTTCAAATCAATAAATAATTATACAAACACAAATATAACTAAACAATTCAAATATAATAATTAACTAAAAAAATCCATTCATTAATAACCATATAAATATAAATTATTTAAATTAAATACTATAAAGTATAGAACAATAATTTTAATTTACAATATATAAAATAATTTAATTACGCTCATAGGCATCCCTTCTATTGGAATTTGTCACTTTAATCATTTTAGATGCGAGTATATTCTCCTCGTTGCCACAATATCAATGGATGGAATTCACACCACTAACTTCCCTGCATATCTTAACCACATCATTAAACCTTGTTTAAATTATTTTTTTACAAACTTTGATTAAAAATCTACCATGCCATTTGCAATTAATGAGAATGGGAAGACTACAAAATGTTACACTTGTCATAGGAGTGGAAAGGTGTATTTCCTAAAAAGATGATTATATGTTTCAAAACATAGATAACTTGTCTCCAATTCCTAATAACAAGTGTGAGTTTCATTAACTCGTCTTTCAATTTCAACCTTTCATGTCTTAATAATAATTTGTAGATAGATAACGTGAACAAAGCCATTTTTTATCCAAATAAATTCATTTTTCATTCAGTGTTTATAACTTTAAAATTAAAAGTGAACTACTGTGCAAAATTTTTAAAACATTGTAATAAATGTGAAGAAAATGTAATATTCTAATTTTTATTGGACTAATTATAAGTTAGCATTTTGAATTTATTTAATGTAGTGATGCTTAATTTAATTCTTATTAGTGATACAAAATTTCCATTTCACAAATAAATTCATGAAAATTGATAATGTATTTCAATATAAATTATATTGATAATATATAGTTTTTTATTTTAATTTTTATATTTATAATTATTTGTTGAGATTAATTAAGGTGTTATTTTTAGCTTTTAATATTTAAATTTATTTTATGACTTTGAATTCTATATTTAAATTTGGAATATAATATTAATGTTTTCAATACTAAGATTACTTTAATATTAATATACATATTTTGCGTTCCATATATTGCTTTTAGTATGAGTAATGGTTCTTTTATTGTACCTATTTTCAATACTAATATTTATTGTGCCTGTTATGGTTCATTTGCAATGTTTTGCATGCTAAAACGTGGAGGAATGCGTGGAAACCTTCAGAAATAAGAGCAAGGTTTATTGGTTGAGCGTTTCAAATTGTCATTAAATATTTATTGTTATTCATCACCATGTCGTTAAATATTATGTTTTATGCTTTATTACTCTGCACTCCATGTAGGATTGTAACATGGAGGAATAAGAGCAAGGTTTCTTGGTTGAGCATTTCAAATTGTCATTAAATATTTTTTGTACCTGTTATTCATCACCACTCCATCTATTATAAGAAAATTAGTGCTCCCTCAATGCATGCATTTCTTAGTGCTTGGGTTGTTGGAAATATTGAAGCAAATCAACATCCAATTACAAATTGCTCGAAGGATTACTAGAACGATTTGAAGGGGCTTCTCTCTGTTTCTATATACTAAGAAAGGTGCACAATCTTTCCATCTTCCTTTTCTCACCCTAGGGTGCCGACTAGGGTTGTATAGAATATTATTTAGTCTTAGTTCGACATGTAATCCTTATAGACATAGTCTTAGAGAGAAAATAATTATTTTTCCTACTATTCTTCTCAGTTAAGATGGTAATGATAGCAGTGAAAAGTAAAATTCCTTTGTCATGAGATTCCTTGAATATATGTATTGATTGTCTTTGTTGGTATAACAATTAGATTATTTCAATTTTAAAAAAATGACTTGTTAATATCTCTTATTCTTTCCCATTTTACAACATCAGGAAACAGGTTGGAGCAGAGACTTGCCCTACACCCTAGGATGTTTAGCTAGCCATAATTTGCCTAGTTTCGAGACTATTCTTTGACCGACATAAGTTGATAGTCTGAGGCTTAACCAGTGTGGCTTAACTAGTGCGTACGCAAACCATACCCTCCAATACTTTTGTGCATACCTTTTTTTTTTGACAAATTCGGTTGCTATATTAATGGCTGAAAAAATATGAGTCAGTTCTCGTGGAATACAATATACTTTTGGTGATTTGGATCAAAGGAGTTACAAAATGGGATTTTTCCTTGATCCTTGTTCTGCTGGTTTTACCTCTAAAGCTTCTTGAGCTACTATAGACTCTTACATAGTGAAATAACCAAAATTTACATTTGCATAACATATTTAATCTATTTCTATGTGGCTTATCTGCCTTTCCGTGGACTCCTCCGGATTTGGGTCCGGTTCTATCTGCTTGGCATTGGAGGAGCTAGTTGTTGCTTTGTTCTTTTTGTCCATCATATACTGCAGTATTGCTATGGATTCCTCAGCATGGCTACAATGGTTCGACATATTTCTAAATTGCTTGTGGAGAGAGGCTACTCTATGCAGAAAGAGATCTATCTCTGCTCTGTATTTATCATTGATGGTGCAATATTGATCATCCATTCTCGTCTCCAGGTTCCTGACCTGATTCTCCAAGGTGCGTTGTTGCGGCCTTACTTCCTCTAGTTCAGCTTGCAGGTCTACACAATGGAAGAAATCCTCGAAGTGAGCCATGCTTGCTTCAGGGCTGTTGCTGTCCAAAATCCCTGCAACAATAAGAGAAACAAAAAACAGGGGAACACGAGCTTGCTTGAGGGCGCTGATGGTCAAACGGGAGCAAGGAGGAGCTGTCCAGAGGTTCTGATAGGCACGGAAGGAGTAGGGACAATTTCTGAGGTGTTATAGACATTTTTGTGCCCTACAACCCCAAGCATGAAATGTACATAAACCAAGGGCTCCTAAGTCCCTAAAAGTGTTGTTCTAACCCCTAAAGGAACAAGGTCAACAGACTACAGCTTCTCCCAGAAGCTCTCCATGAAAACTACTCAGAATTGGTCAAAACAAGATCATTGCAGCTACTCCACTGGCTAAGTTTGTTGCATCTCAACTAAATGACAAATGGTAGTGTCATTCTGCGAGGTGGAGAGGCAATGGAAACTTCGAGAATCTTCTCCTGTGACACTTGCCTCACTGAATTCGACCAAGGATGAGTAAGAGGCCCTCAGTCTCCAAGTGGAAGCAAGAACTATCAGAGAGAAGACACTAATCAAATCACAAGCTGACTCATCCCCCTTACAGATATCTATATATGGATCCCTCATCCTAGAGATCCAGAGGCTGGAATTTTGCATATTGTAAGGAATTGTTGTTGGTTTCTAGAGACAAACATCAGATTGTTGGGTGATCTAAGATTTGTTTGAGGTGAAGAGGGGCTTCTTTGCTAGGAGGTTGATGCTGGGTCAGAACAACCGGTTGTAACTCCTCCTGGATCTTTTCTTGTTTTATCAATAAAAGCTATTTGAGTTTTCCTCCATGATTTTGTATCATTGATGCTTGTTACATTTGTATGGTCAATTTACATCTGATCCTAGATTGTTTATGATTATAGATCCATGTCTTTGTATAGTGCTATGCTTCTGTGATCTTACAGGTACTTTGTGAAGCTGTGCATGCAAGGGAGCTGGTAGCTGGGGACTATCAAAGAAGAGAGGGATCGAATCGAAGGATTAGCGCAAGACAGAGGTTGGTCTTTCTATTCCTCTCTATCTATAATTCATAAAGGAAAAACATAAGTAGTTTTTCTCTGTTTGTTTCTAAGGCAGCTGTCACACATTAGTGGGATAGAGCAGTTCTAAATAGACACTTTTCCCTGTAACAAAATGGTGACTCCGCTGGGGACATAATTAGTTTGTTTGTTTATCATTCTATGTTGTTTGTTTCATAAACTTACAAGTAGCATTCGAACTGCATTTGCCATAACAAATGCAAAGTAGACAACGGCTACTTCAATCCATCTAATGCATATGTTTATGATTTAAACAACTGATTCACAAACTATCTGATTTCCATTGTGATAGCTATTAGATCCTCCTTAGATCTACCCCTGATTGTTGCATAACTAATTGCTTTTTACTCGGCCAAAAACCAAGAACTGAACTGCAAACTGTGACCCGGAGACCGAACAGAGTCTCGTTTCTCGCCCAGCGCAGGTACTGTTCAGAGATTCTGAATTTCAGCGCACTTCCCGAGTGGACAACCTGCGTTGCATTTCAGATTCTCTGTGTTACAGGTGCGTTGATCAGACTAGCTCTGTGCAGTTGTGGTTTCTGTGGATCATTCTTTCCAGTTCTATTCTTGAATTTTGTTGCCTGTGATCAGTACATGTCTGTTTGAAATCCCTTTTCCTTGCTGTTATTCCGCCTCCTTTATACAAAAGAACTGTAGATGTTTTTGTGTGTCTGTTGAGTCATTTACAGTTCTCCTTTGCAAAAGTAACATAATCATACCGTCGCCCTTTGATTTGAAACTGTCGTAAGTGTCAATTTCAATTGTAGGAAAGAGTTTGATTGTTTTTTATGGTCGATTATCCTGTTACTATTGCTTTTGGTCTGAATTTGTAATTTTCTAGTGTAAAAAACAAGTATCCATTTCAAAATCGTAAGGTGTCAGTACGGACTTGTGCTCCCACGTACCATCGAGTATATTTTGGGAGACCCCTTTAGGCTTAATCCTTTATCCATACGAAGCCGTGTCTGCCGCCCTATCGATCGCAATGCACTGAACACAACATTCGGGAAGATTGACTGCCGTACCGTAAAACGTATTATGTAGTTTTGCGATTGGTTTGGTACTCCATCTACCTAGACTTCCAGAGTAGTCCCTTTCGTTCCTTTTTAGACTCCTTAACGGAAAAGGTCCATCTGAGCACTTGTCACTTCAGGCTCATTAAAAATCGAAGGCGACTAGAGTCATATTTTGTTTTTTCTCGACTCTTAAAAATTGAAAAAAGAAGTTGTGTCAAAGCGTCTAAAATTTATTTTAAACGGAATATTCATTACCCCTTTCCTACATTCATCTTGGGTTGAGAAAATGGAATCCACCAACCAAGGAATTCCCCTTGGAGGAAATCCTAGTCCCTTCTCCTCTTGGGGAGATGTTGGTGCACCCCATATGGCCACATTGTCGCTTCCAGGACTGACGATTGGTTTACCTGTATGGCTCTTCTCAACCTCTGTCGTTCAGAACACCAAAATTCCTGAACAATCGAATCAGCAATTAGATGATTCCAAAGTTACCCACCAACCTTCTACTTCCTCTAATTCTTCCTCTCCTCCTTCCTCTTCGCTTGATGGGGCTGGTAAAGCCAAAAGTCAAGTACCTAAGGAGAAGAAGGAAAAGAAGAAGAAAGAGAAGAAGAAGAAGGAGCCAAAAGCGAATGGGGGCAAACGAGTGTCATCTAGCGAAAATCCACACACTGCACCGACCAGGCCTAAATCGCCATGCATCATTTACAAAGGAGACCACTATCACAGAGATTGTCCTTGCATCCCTTGGATCTTAAGGGACTAGTCTCCTCGTTTGCACAACCCGGTGTTGTCAACCTCTGATGATCATGTTGAAAACACACCGTCAACTAGTGAAAGTGAAGCCCGAGGACAAAAAGGAAAATATAGATTTCCTTGTAAACTGTGCGAAGGCGATCATGTCGTCCACCATTGTCCCTTCTTAGATGAAGCTAAAAGAGTTTTGGATGATCGTCTGGTTTCACCGTTACGACTTCCTCCTGGATATTAAAAACCCTTGCCGAGTCTGTCACTAGTTGAAAATCTGGTTGGCCCGCTCAGGTGGTCGCCCGAAGCGTCTATCATTAAAGATAAACCATCTGAATCCATACCAAACGAAAGTCAAAAGGTCGAGGCGGCAGTTGACCCGGTCTTTCCTTCAGAGGTTCCATCTTCAGATGATACAGTCACTGAAGAGAACAAGGATGACACCGTCCAAATTCTTTTCATAAGCACAGACTCCAACGAACATGGGGGCAATTTACCCGTTCCTTTACGGCAGGAAGGAAGTTCGTTAGAATCATACCCGACCGTTTATTCGGTCCCACCTCCAAGCAACCTAGTTGTCTCCTTCGACTGGAATCAACTAGGCAGACCCCGTTTACCGACTAGTATACCATTCCAGATTATTGTTCAAATATATAGAATGGTTATGGTTGGTACCATCATAGATGAGGGGGCTTCTGTGAGTATCCTTTCCTCAACTACTTGGAAAGCGCTCGGTTCACCATCGCTTTTGCCTGAGATGAGAAATCTAACAGGTTTTGATAAAGGAACCAGTCGACCGTTAGGGATCCTTCCCAATGTTCCCATAACATTGAGAGGGAAAATCGTTCACATGAACGTAATGGTAGTTCAAGGACCCCTGGATTACAATCTACTCCTTGGACGAGACTATATTTATTGCATGGGAGCAATTGTCTCCTCACTCTTTAGAGTAATTTTTTTTTCGCACGAAGGAAGAGTGGTCAAGCGCGTGGACCAGCTTTCATTTCCCGGATCATACAGAGCAAATAGTCATATACCAGCCCTGAATGGTCTTTTCACGCAAGAAATGTCTCAATCTCCAGTCTGTCCACTCGATGAGCGCGATTGATTCGAGAGGACATGACTGAAACCCAGGGGGCATGCACCCTGGTCTGCTTTGGCAGGAAAACTTCAGGTATAGGGTAGGTTTCCGCGAGAGAATATGACCTCCGTACTCCCATCCGTGATTGGAAGAGGGAGTTGGACTCGAATAAGATCCTCTTGTCAAAGTTATGTGAGTTGGCGGGCATCGCCGCTCACCTTTTTTTATTTCGATAGACATCGCCAGAGAAGTGTTTGGTTTACGCCATAAGTAGAACTATCTTTGGTAACCTGTAAGAGGTAGGCCTCTCTCGGTAAAACAAATGCTTTAACGGAGTAAAGAAGGGGTAACCATGAAACTCTGTTTTATACCTGGTGGCATGCAAGCCTTTTGGCATGCAAGTGAAGAGCGACTATTTGTTTTTTAAATTCTTAGGACCTCTAACCCTTTAAACTCGTAGGATTGGTCGTTTCCTAACTTGCATAAAGAAAGGATGTGGGGCAAATCTCTGAATGTTGCCGTTTTTATATGAGACATTCTTATCACACGACTGGATTGATCGAGCAGTTTTAGCACATAGTTCAAGCTCGTTTAAAACTAAACATAAGACATGAGCAAATGTTTCCACCCGCGTTTAAGCTCGTTAAAAAATGAACTATTCCCCGGTAAATAACCATCGTGAATGTAGTACTTCAGCCATTAAAGCCTTGGTCATGTTTGCACCGTCACCTCCACTTTTTCATTGGCCGATCATTCACCTCCATTTGATTGTTTACCCATTTTGAGGAATAACTGCGAAGAGTGATTTCACTAGCCATCCTTGTGACACTGCCGTGATTGGAAAATTCCAAACCTTACCTGGAATCAGCTGCTACTCGTTTTATCACTCGTTCCTCAAAAGACGAGTCTCCTTTAAGCTCTTTTCAACTGACTCGTAAAATATGAAAAGATTGTCGAGCCATTGGCCTCTCCAGCTCGTTAAAGGGACAGGAAGTGCTATCCCTCCTCTAGATTTTAATCTTTTTGGACCTGAGGGATTATTACACAAAAAGATCAAGCGCTTGTTTTGTTCAGCTCGTTAAAAGTATCGAAAATCCATCCCTTCTGTATTGTTTTATACTTTTTCAGACTTAAGGGATTAGATGACGAAAAAGGAATTTTGTAGTTACCTTTACGTTCTTTTTCAGACTCTCTAAAATTGAAAAGGACCGAGTTATCTTTGTCGTTAAACTCGTTAAAAGGATTAATAGCGACAAACTTGTCTATAGACGAGAACGAGTTTCACTATGGCTAGGCTCGTTAAAACATAGCGATGGGTTTGCCCGAAGGGCAAATTATAGAACAAGCATATGTTATCCTCCTCAAGCTTGAAAAGGATAAAGAGGTACTGGTCAGCAATGACTGGGGAAACCTTGGGAAGAAAACTCAAAGAAACTTTGTTGGTAGCAAGTCGCTCTTGAACATGACACTTCCGCTCCGTGTCCGAGTCGGGTTGGGTTGTTTCATTCACCGGTCACATCACCATGGTCACGCCATACCATCCACATCTGGGGTTAATGCTACCAATCCACCACATCAGTGTCACCGATATGTCCAAGGGAAGTCATTCAGAGAGTCCACCTATGTCTCACCCACTACCATACATTATACTCCATTCTTTCATGACCGCCACCCTGAACCTTATATCACCAGATCGTTTTCACCTCCATTAATATCATTTGCTCCGTTTTGTGTCATTGATGTGGGATTCATTAAGGCCCTCCTGTGACAGATCACTTCTTGTCGACATCAGCTCATTATCCAAGAAGTTGATCTAGGAACACCCCATTCAGTACTTTGAAGCTTGCATGCCTCAATGGCAAGTTTCTCACTTCCGGCGACAGGTTTGCATCAATGGCCTTCGACCGAAAGATTTTGCGTGGTGTTCGACACCAAGTCCTTTATTCACACCACATGAATTGTACTGTAGCACCTTGAGGGTCATTATCATTATCGGTGATTCCTCTCGCGGTTGTTAACAGTTTACATCATTGACTGGTAATCAAGCGATGTCTTTCCATGTTCGACTTCAGAACATTTCTCACATGGATTGACTTGTACTTCGAGTGAAGATCGGACGAGATTGAAGACCCCGAATCTAGTTTCATCCATCTGGGCTACGATATATATTCAGGGAAATAAAGACATTTAATGTACATCATTGCCGGACAGATAATGATCCACTCAAAAGGATGATGGCTCTATCAGAATCATCAGTCTACACTCAGACGATTGCCTGTCCTATGTACATGAAAATGAATTTATAAAGCTGAGCATGGGAATGCTCGCCTCGGCTAGATCATGAAAATAGTATGAAGATAATGTATTGTATTTTATCTTATTACAGGTCTCCTCCCAGCATTGAAAGAACTTCGAATCCTCATAATAAAGCATTTCACCCGACACCAAAAGGTTAACGGCCTCATACTTTAGGGGGAAACTGTTATAGAATTTTTTGTGCCCTACAACCCCAAGCATGAAATGTCCATAAACCAAGGGCTCCTAAGTCCCTAAAAGTGTTGTTCTAACCCCTAAAGGAACAAGGTCAACAGATTACAGCTTCTCCCAGAAGTTCTCCATGAAAAACTACTCAGAATTGGTCAAAACAAGATCATTGCAGCTGCTCCACTGGCTAAGTGCATTGCATCTCACCTAAATACACTGTGAGGGTGCATTGCATTTTAAAATTCCCTTCTGTGGGGTGCGATGGGTGAGAAATAACAAATGTCAGTGTCATTCCGCGAGGTGGAGAGGCAATGGAATCTTCCAGAATCTTCTCTGTGACACTTGCCTCACTGAATTCGACCAAGGATGAGTAAGAGGCCCTCAGTCTCCAAGTGGAAGCAAGAACTGTCAGAGAGAAGACACTAATCAAATCACAAGCTGACTCATCCCCCTTACAGATATCTATATATGGATCCCTCATCCCGAAGATCCAGAGGCTGGAATTTTGCATATTGTAAGGAATTGTTGTTGGTTTCTAGAGACAAACATCAGATTGTTGGGTGATCTAAGCTTTGTTTGAGGTGAAGAGGGGCTTCTTTGCTGGGAGTTTGATGCTGGGCCAGAACAACTGGTTGTAACTCCTCCTGGATCTTTTCTTGTTTTATTAATAAAAGCTATTTGAGTTTTCCTCCATGCTTTTGCATCATTGATGCTTGTTACATTTGTATGGTCAATTTACATCTGATCCTAGATTGTTTATGATTATAGATCCATGTCTTTGTAAAGTGTTATGCTTCTGTGATCTTACAGGTACTTTGTGAAGCTGGGCGTGCAAGGGAGCAAGTAGCTGGGGACTATCAAAGAAGAGAGGGATCGAATCGAAGGATTAGCACAAGACAGAGGTTGGTCTTTCTATTCCTCTCTATCTATAATTCATAAAGGAAAAACATAAGTAGTTTTTCTCTGTTTGTTTCTAAGGCAACTATCACACCTTAGTGGGATAGAGCAGTTCTAAATAGACACTTTTCCCTGTAACATGAGGGAAACGCAACAAATCGTCGAAGAAGACAAGATAGAGGGGACATTAGAGAACTGTTGCTCGCGGAGGTAACAAAGCATAGAGTAATGAAAATAGCGATACGAGGGACAATAAATAGGAGGAAAGTGCGTAGAGCGAAGGTGGGAGGGGAGCGTGCTTATCACGATGGAGAGATAACGTATCTGTAGAAAGGATTGAAGAAAATCCTGCAAGGCTTGAGGATCGGGTCTGAGAAGACGTTTACCGGCTGGGATGTTGAGACTTTCAATGCCCTTGAGTGTTTTACGAACCTCATATCTATTCCAAATCTTTATACCATAAGCTGTTCTGCTGTCGGCCCAGATCGCATGATTCATCTCAGTGATTCTGTCAGTGATGCAATGCTTGCTGCTAAGGAGATGTGACTGAGTCATGGCAACGGTTGGAAGGACTCGTTGGAGTTACATCTCAGGATGCCAATGGGTCTTTCACATGCTTTGTTGGCACGCTCATCCGCTTTTTTATTCAATTTACGAAGAATATGGTAGTATTTAATATCTTCCATTTCCTGATGAAGGATCTGGTTGCATCTGTTAATTTGCTGGAGGAGAGTATTTGGTGTGTTCTACTGATGCACCATAAGGCAAATAATGACTGAGGAGTCCCCAAATACCTTTGCCTTTTTTATTCCTAGCTTGCTTAACTGGGTTAGGCCCTGGAACAGAGCTAATGCTTCAGCTCTGTTGTTAGAGTTCTTCCCGAGACCCCATTCATAATGGAGAATACATTCTCCATTGGCATTACAAATCAGCCCTCCTGCTCCGGCTAGACCCAGATTTGACTTGGATGCCCCGTCGAAAAATAAGTGGAAGATGTTACAGTTGCATATCCAGTTAGCAAATTCTTCTTCTTTTAGTCTCAGTTTCCACGTACTGACTTCTCCTTTAGTTTGAGTCTCCCTCCTGCGGGCTTCCTGAGCATTGGGATTTTTCTCCAAGATGTAACTGATTAAGTTTCACTCCTCTATGCTATAGTTTGTTGCATCGATCTTTCCAGTGGTGTTACTTGAGATTGTTTCAAAAGCGAGTGTTTTAGCTTTGTGGCAGATTTTACAAATGCTTGAGCCTTTATCCTGGAAGAATTTATGGTTTCGAGCTAGCCAGATGCGCCAGAGTAGAGTGAGTGGGAGGGTGTTCCATACTTTCTTCACCAAACTACTTATTTTTTCTTTCTAGGGGCAAGACTTCCTCCATTTATATATTGTCTCTGCTATAGTGGGCTGGGGCTCCCAATTTGTATTTCCTATTGAGGCCATTTTCCCCCAACAGCCAACAGCAACTGGACAATCTATGAATAAGTGATCCATTGTTTCCGCTGATTTGCAATAGTTCAGACATTTGGATGGACCAATAATGCCTCTTCTTCTTAGGTTTTCAGCTGTTAGAATTTTACCTTTCAGTAAGACTCAGATGAAGAATTTTATTTTTGGAGGAGCCTCTGCTCGCCATACTATTTTCCAATGATTCCAGAGGCTTATTTGATAGATGCTATTACAGAGGTATTGATGACCGGCTTTAACTGTGTAATTTGTTCCAGATGCATCCCATCGAAAACTATCCATTTCACCTTCTTGAATGGGAGCCTTACTGTGAAGGAGCATCTTCAGAGAGTTGAAGCTAGGTTCTAATGCATTGGGAAGCTTAGGAAATTTCCAGCCAATCCAAACATGGGAGAGGGAGTCCCAACTCGAGATTTGAGAAAAATGGTATAATCCTTTATTGTTAAGCCAATTTATAATAGGAGTTGCCTCTGTTCTCATGACCAGAGGTTGCTGCCCTAGAATTTTGTCTGTTCCAAACTTAATGCTGGTTCCCACACCAGGGACTTTTGAGATGTTTTGACACATAAATGGAAGAACCTTCTTGCAAAGTTTCCAAATTTTTGTGGATTCTCTGTTAGGAATGTTGGTGTCTAAAAGTTGTTGTCTTGAACAGCTCAAGTATTTTACCTCCAGTACCTTTTTCCACCACATTGTAGGTCCTGTGATCAGTCTCCATATAATTTTTGTGCCAAAAGCCAGATTTAGGAGCTTTGGTGATCTGATGCCAAGCCCGCCTCTGTCTTGGGTTTGGATTACATGTTTCTAGCTAACTAAGTTGAACTTATTCTTATCAGTTTTCCCCCCTTGCCAGAGAAAATGTCTAAGAGCAACTTCCATTTTATGATGAAAAATAGCTGGAGCTTGATATAAAGAAAAGCGATAGATAGGAAGTGAAGAAATACCTGATTTAAGGAGAATAAGCATGCCTGCTGGATTAAGCCACATTGTACCCCATTGCTGCACTTTCCTCTTAATCTTGTTAAGGATTCCATTCCAGGTTTCAGCCTTCAAGCGCCCCATGCTCACAGGCATACCTAAATAGGAAAAGTGGGTCCATTCCAGGTTGCATGTGACTCCAAATATGCTTGCAATGTTGTGTATAACATGATTTGCAGTGTTCCATCCATAGATGCAGCTTTTGAGCTGATTGACCTTGCCTCCGGAATACTCCATGAATTAGTCTAGGAGTTTCTTGAATCGCCTTGCTATTGTGGTAGATGCTCCCCCATTTAGCAAGGTGTCATCAACAAACTGAGAATGGTTAATGTTCTTTGCTCCATTCCCAAATTTGATGCCAGTTATGAGCCCTACTCTACGATTGTAATCTAAGGCTTGACTGAAGGATTCAGCCATGAGGATGAACACGTAAGGAGATAGGGGGCAGCCCTGTCTTAGCCCCCGAGAGGATTGGAAAGCTTCAAAGGGCCTCTCGTTCATCAGGGGGGATATCCAGGGCCCAGAAATGCAGGCTGCAATCATGATGATGAAGGATGGCTCGAAGCCCATTTTGTTTAAGACAACAAAAAGGAAGGAGTGCCTTACTCTATCGAAGGCATTTGCAAGATCCAGTTTTAAGACAGATCCTTTTTCTTTCCTAGTTAAGCTTGAGTGGATGGCTTCTTGGAAAAGAAGAATGGAGTCGGTGATATGCCTATTGGGGAGGAAGCCTCCTTGATTTTCAGAAATCAAGGAGGGAAGAAGAGGTTTGAGCCTGGTTGCTAAGATTTTGGATATAATTTTATAGGACGAGTTACATAAAGAGATGGGTCGGAATCTAGAAAAGGAGGAGGGGCGGTTTTCTTTAGGTATGAGAGCAAGATAAGTGGAGTTAGTGAATCCTCCTACCTTTCCTTTTTTCAGCACCCAACGGATCATCTTTATCAGGTCTTTTTTTATCATTGTCCAGTACTCCCTAAAGAAGCAGATGGGGAATCCATCCAATCCTGGAGCCTTGTCAGGATGCAAGCTCCAAATAGCTGCCTTGACCTCCTCTTCCTCTATTTCTTTGCTAAGCTTGTTGTTCATTTCTTGAGTAACCCCTTTGGATAGATGCTGCAGCAAATTTGAATAGTCTTCTTCCTATTTATTTTCAGTTAGTAGATCCCTGTAATGTTTAGTGGCAGCTTTCCTTATAGTTTCCTGTGTGCTGTACTGATTTCCTTCATTATCCGTGACTATGCTTACTGTATTCCTGAGCTTTCTAACAGTAGCTTGTTTGTGGAAGAATGTTGTATTTTTATCTCCTGCTTGAAGCCAAAGTTTCCTAGATTTTACGCACCATTTTATCTCTTCCTCCCTGTTAATTTGGCTTAGCTATGCATATAAGTTGCCTTCGTGATCTTTGTTTTGCTGAGACAGTCCTTGTTCTTCTAATTTTTGTTGAACATCTTCTAGCCCTCTTTTGAATTTCGTTTTGTTCTCTTTAGGTTCTCGGTAGCTGTTCCTAGCCCACTCTTTTAGTGCCTGCTTGACTCTTTTTAGCTTTGATTCCCAAATAATAATTGGCGAGCCTTCGACATGCTGGATCCATGTCGTTTGGACCACTTCTCTGGCAGCTGGCATCCGGTTCCAAAGAGGGTTGTATTTAAAGGGGATGGGACAAAGAAGGCAGTGGTTTTGCAGAGTCAACGTAATGGGGTAATGATGAGAGGCCGATGTGTTGAGAATATTAGCGTATCCCGCTGAGAAGGAAGAGAGGAAGGCTATATTGATTAGGAATCTCTCTAATCATTCCATTATGTTACCAACACCGATCCTTCGATTTCTCCAGGTGTATCTGCGATTTTTGGGAATAACATCAACTAAATCGTGCTCCTGGATGATGGTTTCTAGCCGGCCTCTGGAGGGATCTGGAGTGAAAGTTCCTCCTCTTTTTTCATTGGCATGAAGGATCAGATTGAAATCTCCTGCAACTATAAGATTCTTGTTTTGTTCCCCTTCTATGCTTACCTTCGGATCGTCCCAACAGATTTCTTTTTCTCTGTAGTGGTTGGGAGCATAAACGTTGTAAATGGTTACTGTTTGGATACCTGTTCTGCTGTCGAGAGTGGTTTTGATCCATTTTTTATGAATGTTTGTAGAGCTGCAAACCCATTTGTTGCTGTCCCATATGGTTACAATGCCACCGGAGGCTCCTCTGGCTTCGCTGATGCTTCCACAAAACTGTCGCTGCTGGCTTATGATTATTTTCATCTCGTGCTGATCTTGTTTTGTTTCCTGTATTAGCATGATTTTTGGTTTTTCATTGTGAATTAGTTCTCTGAGGGAAGCTAGCTTGGAGGGGTGCCCTAAACCCCTGCAGCTCCAAGAAAGGATTTTCATCATGGAACTTTGGGTGTGCGGAGAGGTGCTCACCTCTCTTGGTCTTTACTACTTGTTTCTTTTTATTGATGCCCAAGAATGAAAGAATCTATTGGGGTTTGCGTGCCCATAGCTATATCTTTTTGGGCGCTCTCATCCCTCTGTTGCCTATTTGATTTTATGCCCGGTCCCTGTTTTTTTAAGGCATCACTAGCTGCTCCATGATCCTTGGAAGATTTTATGGTAACTCTGGATGAAAGGGGATCAGGAGAGGGCTGAGAGGAGAATGGGGGAGGTTGCTGGGAGATTGGGGGTTCAAAGGAAGGGTTGTCGGGGATAGATTCTACTGCTGAGAGGATAGAGAAGGGATTGGAAGAGGGAGGAAGGGGCGGTTCGGAGCGATGTAGATCTGAGGATAAAGGGGAAGGGGAGGAAGGGCACGGGTTGGATGGTCCAGGGATTTTAGAATTGAAAGAAGGCTTGGAGGGGGGGTTGGTTTCTCCTTTTTGACGGTTTCCGAGTGGCCATCCTGCTCTTCATTGTCTACATTAACAACTTTTGTGCATCTATTAGCGAAATGTCCATATTCATGACATACCTTGCATTTAAAAGGAATATGTTCATAGTCCAGCTGCTGGATGTGGTTCCAATCATCCACTTTCAGCTTTATCGCTTCCGGTAGTCCTCGACCTAGATCCACTTCAACACAGATCCTTGCGCATGCTTGCATGTTGTCCTTGGGCTCAGTGCAATCGATGTACTTGCCAACAGCATTCCCTATGGCCTTAACCGAATCATCCCCCCAGCAATGTAGAGGAAGATGAGGTAGGCGGACCCAGACTGGAACAACACTTGGGATGTCCAGTTTCGAGTCAAAATCTGGGGTCCATTTGTTGAGATAGAGTCCGCTTGAGTCCATGAAGTATGGCTCGTTCCTGAATATCAGATCTTTTTCCTCCTTTGATTCAAAATGAAATGTATAATACCCTTTGCCACAAAATCTGATTGATATTTTTCCTTGGATCTTGTCTGACCAGTTTCGCTCGACCCATCTTTGAACTGTTCTGGGCGATGGCCAGAGCCCTGTAAATTGTCCTATTAATCCTTTCTCAGCAAGGGAAAGGGTTGCCATACAGGGACTAGTTGGCGGCAGATGAACTTCCTGCAACACATCGAGTTTCTTAACAAATTTCGTGGTTACAGGTCTGGGTCTTTGCGGGGGGAGGGACTTAACCAGTTCAGAGAACGCTTTTTGCGAATCAGGATCCTCATGGGACGGATCCGAAGAACCCATGGCTGGGCCAAGGCCCAAGCTGATGCAGATTAGAGCTCAGAGGTTGCGCGGTTCAGGCAGACACGCACAACATCACTTCCTCTTTCAAAATGACTACAATAATAAACAAATTACCATTTTACTACTAGATATTGAGTTAGGTAAACAAGTTCCCTTTTGGCAAGATCATCAATATTTCTTGAAGCGTTCACATGATTCCATGTCTACATTTTCTTGGCCTTTTTTGTGCATACTTTAAGCTTTCAACATTAAACCCATATCAACTATTTATGAGGTTCTCTATCTTTCCTCTCATACCCATAATAGGGAAGACATTGTTTTACTTTTAAAGAAAATATCCAAGTTAATTCCTATCATAATAAACATTGTTTAACTCTTTCCTTTTCCTGTTAAAAAAAAACTCCATTATCTCATTGCTATAACTTAAATTAATTTTCTTTTTGGTTTTGTAACAAGGTTACCATCTCAACAATTTCCATTCTTTATTACTATACAAAAGACTTATGTAGAAAATTAAATACCCTTTCTTCTTATGACACAAAGATTTACTTTAACATAATAACAATTTTTTTTCATTATAATGTAGAATTTTTCTATAAAGAAACCATAAAAGGAGTTAAAAATCACAAAAGTACTTATCTGTCCTATCTAATCTCCCAAGAAGATTAATGGGGAAGATCCAATTTTCTCCCAAGATTTCTTCTCCAAAATTTTTCTATTTTATACAGTTTAGAAATACAAATTTGATTTAGCTTGTTTATTATTCTCAAGACCATATCACTCAAGTCTAAAACTCTAAACTGAAGGATCCTTTTCCAAAGGTTCCACTGGCTCTACCTCTAGCTCAAAAACCAGTTAGCCTTAGCCTCTCAAAGTCTTGCCAACTTTCACAACATTTTATGCAAATTATATGCTAAAATCTTATTTTCTCTCCATCCTCGGCCATCATCTGCCACTAGTGAATATTGTCCAAATGACATGGGGTTTTGTTTATGGAAGATTAAAAATATATTTTTAATTTTTCCTTTATTTTTATTTTTCATTCACTTAATGTCGTTCCATTATATATCATTGTTGTTGCAAACAATGATCAATACTTCTCCGAAAATGAGTTAACGCTACTCAACAAAATATATATTAATGCTCATATTAATGTTGCATTGTATCCAATGCTCAATTCTATTGTCATATCAATGAACACTCTCCAAAGTTGTTTATACAACCCTACTCTTCTCTCAAATGTTGTTTATTAATATATACAATACGTATATAAAGTAATTTTGCTCCATATTAAAAATAAGGGAAGCTGCGAGGCAGCAAGTCCCTGCATCAAGTTGAACTTTAGATCTTTTCCATAACTTAAAGGCAACTGCATAGGATACCAGAGCAGCTGGCTCAGATGGCTTTCAAAGTGACCACAAAGATAGTACTACCATCATCCATGGAGGGAACCCTCAAGCACCTGGGTGAATGAAGCTAGCTTTTTTGAACATCCGAACACTTTTGCACAGAACACGTGAAAACTGTTTGCAAACGAGTTAACGGCGGATAGCTATGATGCCGATGGGCGTGGTGCTCCTACCTTCGCTTTTCTCTTCTGTATGAGAAGAACTGGTTGAGAAATGACATAGTAATGCATGAAAGCAATCCGAGCACCCACACCCTGAATGTAAACACTGGAAGAGAATGATCATCGGTTGTGGGTACTGTGAGGGAAACTTGCTCAATTCACGAATTAGCTTCTTCACCATTTTCAGCTTCCTCGTGATCAACTGAACAATGTACTATGTTCAGATTCCAGAACTGCACCACAGCCAATAGAAGTTTTATCACATGCCTTAACAAGCGTGTCTAATAATTGAAGTTAAAGGTTTTGTAAATTGAATAATTGAGTTAGAGGATTCCATGGCAGTTGAACATGAGTGGATCAGAATATCAGTCAACCCTCTACTTGCTCGATGCCTAAATCAAAATATCTACCTGTCTGGAAAATTTGGTATGGGCACATATCCCGACATATCTTGATAAATCTTGTTTTGTTATGCCCTGATTCATCATGTAAAGCCTTGCTCTGTTTTGCTTCTATTGTATGTGTTTTAATCTCCTGATTTGAGTTTCATTTGTTTTTGGTTTACCCCTGATTTCTTAGTTGCAGGCTCGTGGATTTGAGTTTTCAAGACCTATACACAGTTTGCTAGATGGAGAACCAGAACATGATAGGACCATATTTGGACATAGTTAGTCAGGTACCAGGGCATGCATGCTCAGAGACTAAATTTCCATTGCTGGTTTTATACTCTGTTTACCCGAATTTTATGAATTTGAAGCCCTTATGGTAGACAGCTCAATATGAAGGAACTTTGTTAAAACGTTCTCAGTATTATCAGCTTAGTTCTAATGGGAGTATTCAAAGGGGTAGGCTTGATGCAACACTGGCTAGTGGGATGGAAGCAAGCTATAATTATATCCACATGGCTAACTTATCTGGCCCTTATGCTAAATGTATAAGATGTGGGTTTACTTTTCACCCTGCACTAGTACAGAGCTTGTCGGAGATGTTGCCCGATAATGGCAAGGTAAATAAAGAGACTAACCCTGAAAACACGACCATGGAGAAAAATGAAATTTCTGAAGTACTGGCTACATGAACATGAGGCCTCTAGGATGTTAATTTTCCATGGTACAGGGAAACTATTCCCTCATCTTTTACAACTATGCCAAATATGGGAATGAATGAATTGTGCATGACAGCCCTGGATAGCTATGGGGGTGAGTTTATTGATTGTCCTGTCATTGAAAATGAAGGTGCAATTCGTGTGAGCTGTGATGTATTAAGCAAAGGAAACGCTGGAGATTCTCAGACTCAGCTACATGAAACCACTACTGATTTAGATGCTTTGTTGAGTTCTGATGAAGAGGAGAGTAGCGATGGTCAGGAGAGTAGCACTGGTCACTCACTAGGTGAATATAGTGGAAATAAAAAGGCATGTACAAAATTTGGGGATGATATTGTTGCTGGGATATCAGCCAAGCAAACAATTAGCAATCAACAGGAACATAAAGAAGAGGAAGCAGACTTTGGAGCTGCTATTATTGAAGAATCAGTTCATGAGCAGAGTATCGTAATCACTACTAGTTAGCTTGTCATAACATAGGTAAATAGAGTGCATTCAATAGTCTTATCACATAGTCTGAAGCCCTATATGATGAGTAAGATAAGCCCCAATAGGATCCCGAATTGCATATGAATCAATCTGTAACCACTAGTTTATACATATATCATAATATCCATAACATCTTACACAGAGCTTTGTGATTACTGGTTACTCATATTAGAAATGGGCTATAGCTGTATCACTAATAAGAGGTTACTGTAAGCTCCTAATCTATACGTGTGAAATCTCCTGTAATTCAGAGCTTATGGAGGAAATGCTAAAAATAGATGAAAAGTTGCTAACCTTGATTAACGAAATTGAAAACAGCAGACAGCAGATAGCGGAAACAGAAACCAGGAGGTATACAGAAATCAAATTCTTTTCCAGATAAATGAGCACTCCGTTGCTATCAACTCTTTTAGCTGTTTAGCACGATCAGCTCCCCATCCAGCGCCCCAGCTTACAAGCTCCCAAGCTCCCCTGCCAGCTCAAGAAAACCAGCCAGCAATCAGCAAACCCTCGGTTAATCTGTATAGTATTTGATAAAAAGCAGTCAGCATAGTCATTCAGATCAAACAGTACACCAATCTACATCCCCAACCCTCCATCATTAGATAGAACTAAAAAAAATGTTTCAACTCTGTTTGCAAATGTTTATACGATTCCTAGGCCATGCAGCACCAAGTGAAGGCCATATCATGCAAATCTATAATTGAGGAAGTAAAGATTACTCACAAGCAGACATGCAGTTACTAAATAACCATCAGCAGAGACAGCTATATATTAGCATTTAATGAAAGTCGCAACTTGTGTAGGTGCCAGTCATAAGTTGCAACTGAGGCCAAGTTTTGTTCTCATTACCGTCTCTAAATTCACTGGGCTGTTCCAGGACCATATTTGAGTTCATTCTCGGATGCATGATGAAATGTTTGTGTTGCCTCTCATTCTCAGAGTTCAGTCCCATTTTGTTTCTTGGTTGCCATACATATATACAGTAAAGTATAAACCATAGACTAAAAGGATAAACTGACTGAAGCAAAAGACAACAGACTGCACAAGAATGAATTTGAAATCCACAGTCAATGCACACTTAAGTAGGAATAGAAGAATGGAAGCCAGCTAGCTGTCGAAATCTTAACACCGTAAGAGTGTGATGCCTGGTAGTTAATCACATTTGAAAACCTCATTTCTGACATTTGTTTAATATTGCATGAAAGCCAAAATGGAGTAATAGCTACCTTGTAACTTCTCCAAATGCCCATTATTGCATGATCAAGCTAATGAAAAGAATGCACGAGACCATGGAAAATTTAAGAAGTGCCCCTGTAGTCCATGCTTCAGGTAGGTAGGTATAAATGGTACACCACACAATTGATGACTATATTGGGGCAAAGAATTTGTGTTTACATAAAGCGTAATCGATGCTTAATGCTAGCATATCATCAATTCAAGACACCAGTAACACGAAAACTGCCTTGAAGCTTACATTTGACCTTGAAAATAAGCATTTCTTATGACAGACTGTAACATGTGAAGAATACAAGACAAGCACGAATGCTAACAATTAAGACATTAGACCTATCAAGCAGGCTGATACTCTTTTCAGAAAGTTTTCATATATATACAAAACTGTCTCAAACAATTGATAACTGCAACTGCTGCCAAACAAAACTGGAAACTTGTATACGGTAGTTCCCCTGAAAGGAATACTGGCATCAATGATACATTTATCAGTCCTCAGTTTAGATTCTTTAGATTCAACGATCTTAAAATCATCTTTAACTGTGTCATCCTATGTGACATTTTTACTCTCAAGCTTTGTCTGCAGTGCCTCTCCTTTGTCAGCTTGATATTCTAGTTTTGTAATCATCGGCATCCTAGCAGAGACGATAGAAGCATAAAAAATGAGAGTTGCACCACCATGGCAGATCCAAATGCATATTTGAAGCATCCGTCGTAGACCTGTAACAGAGAAGGAAGCAGGGAATTAAGACAACGCATAAAATAATGCAAAAATAGGCCTGAGATTCAGAATTTTGACTATCTCTCCACAAATATGTGAGCTGTAACTCAAATATACTCCATAATCATGCCAAGTACTTGTTGTAGATTCATATGCTCTTCGTTCGAGATGTTATTATTTTCTTGGTTTCTTTTTTCTTTGTGTTTCTACTTTTACGATGTCAATAATCAGAAGAGCCATGAGAACAAGTGCTAAGAGAAACAATGTCACGAGTTGAGTAAGTTGGCTTATGCTAATGGATTCCATGTTATGTGAAGCAGGGAGATGTATGTCAATATCTAGGTGCAGAAGGTGGTTTTGTTTTGTAAGTGAGAAATTAGGCATTGCTTTTGCCAATTTATAAAAGAGTTCAACGTGTTTGCAAGCTGGTTTTAAGTGTGAATGGAACTGGGTTTTTGAGAATATTTTACTGTACAACCAAATAAGGAAAGGCGTGCTAGATCGCGAGAGTTGAATGCGGGATAGATTCCTGACACGTGCAGAAGTAAGTACATATACGGATTGATTTGGAATGGAGCTGAAATACTTGAAGATCAGATTGGAGGGGATATAATCCAATATGAGGAGCATTTATTGGAGCAGGCCAGTATTTAATGATCGGCATAAAACGAAAAGCTTACGTTAAGTGAGCAATCGGTGCAATTAAGTGATCTATCTGACATGGGAGGCAGATGGCATATGAAATGATGTATGTGACGGCAGAAGTAAATGCGAAATTAGGTGATGTATCTGACATCAGGGGCAGATCTCAAATGAAATCTTGGTGGTAGATTGGGTCCAAGCTATTCTAATAAACAATTGGCTAGACAGGACAAGTAATGAGTGTATGAAAGACATGTTCAGACAACAGGTGTAACTAAAGCCCTTTCTTATAAAGCACACTACGTAATACTAGATATATTCTATTTTATTGTGCCTCCATGTATAAGACTCTAATGCAGATGACTGAACTACTTACTTATGCAGGTAGCATGGTTTCTAATATACAGAAGGTCACCTTTGCAGCTACAATCATAGCTGCCCCATGTATTTTTGCAACTGCTCTCTGAGCAGTGGCAAGCTAAGAGACAGATTGATATGTGCTTCACATAAGCGTCAGTAAGAGCACTAACATGTGCTATCACATTGGCTTGTGCTTCACAATCTAATTTTGGCCCTTGTGCCCACAAGAACAACATTTTAACCAGCCAAATTTGTTGAAGATAGGATATCTACCTGAGGGTGAACACTACAGAAAGGCTGGGGCTAAATTAGTCACTGGATTCAGTGATTTCAAGCTTGAAATTTGAAATTTGCAGACCTTGATGTAGCTAGAAATCTCTGAAAACAAATGATGTCCCCATCTTCAAGCTGCATGAAAACAAGTTCCAGCAGTTAACCTCTCTATCATGCAACATGCCTAAGAAAATTCAGAAACATAAGCCTAAACGCAATGTTGGGTCATGATTTTCTTGTTTAATTGCTGACACAAAGTGGAAAGGTTAGAGAACGAAGTGCAAGCAAAAAAATCTGCCAGAAGATGGTACAACTAGTGTGAGTAATTATTTTAGCAATATAAAAATCGATTTATATCTATTGTGACTAACTCTTTTAGCAATATAAAAATTGATTTATATCTATATATAAAAGCATGAGTACCTGAATGTTGTGGCCATTACAAATTGAGAACCGTGACTGCACAAGTAAATAATGTCAATGTCGAGGAAGAATATACGAGGCTTGCAAAGTCGAATTTCTAAAACAGAGTTGTCCTGCATTTATATTTAAGGCAATGGGTATTCCAAGATTAGTGAGATGATCAAGCAACATTCTGCAAGAACAACAATCTGCCAGAAGATACCCACGAAGTGCAAGAACAACAATCTGCCACGAAATGTAGAAGTCATTACGAGTTGTTTGTTTCTGTGAGACATTGTGAGACATTAGAAACACATGAATTACATTTTGCAAAAATTTAAACAGCAGTTGTAGAGGCCTTCACTCCCCACTTACCCACAAAGTGCAAGAACAACAATCTGGCATAAGATACCCACAAAGTGCAAGAACAACAACTTGCTATAATATGTTAGAAGTCATTACGGTCGTTCATTTCGTTTATGTGAGACATTAGAAAAATATGAATTACATTGCAAAAATTCAAACAGCAGTTGTAGAGGGCTTCAATCCCCACTTACCCACAAAGTGCAAAAACAACAATATAGCAGAAGATACCCACAAAGTTCAAGAACAACAATCTGGCAGAAGATGGTAGAAGTCATTACTGGTCATTTTTTTCTGTGAGACATTAGAAAAATATGAATTACATTTGCAGAAATTCAAACAGCAGTTGTAGAGGGCTTCACTCCCTACTTACCCAAAAAGTGCAACAACAACAATCTGCCACAAGATACCCACAAAGTGGAAGAACAACAATCAGCCAGAAGATGGTAGAAGTCATTACGGATCGATCACTTTTGTGAGACATTAGACAAATATCAATTACATTTGCAGATATTCAAACAACAGTTGTACAGTGTTTCACTCCCAATTACCAGCAGGTTATCCTGTTGATTCTTAGCTTGATGCAGCTACACTACTGGGCTCTGTACCTGCATATAGTGTAGTGGCTTGGCTAATTTCAATTTTGACACCAAAAAAGCAACTAAAACCAATATTTCAAAATTAGCAGGAGTAAAAACATGAAGGAAAGAAGGTTGAACAAAATTATTACTGTCTAGAATACAAGTTCTAATTCAAATTGGATCAGTTTCAGTGAGATGGAGGGTTAAACTTTATAGGAATGGCAGACTTTCTTCTTTTTCCAAAAAGCTATAAGACTCACAGCAATGGTTGGGCTGGAACCCTACAGAAGACAGTGAGTTGGTAATTGATGGAAAGTTGTGTGCATGACAGGCACACAAGTAGCATTCAAAGGCAGTCTTTATGACTTGCACATTGGTTGAGTTGAAGGAAATACTTGATATCCTGAAAATACAAGCAACAGTCGCTTAAAGAACTTATTATACACAACATATAATAATGCAAAAACAAGTTCCAGTAGTTGACCTCTCTATCATGCAACATGCGTAAGAAAATTCAGAAACATAAGCCTAAACGCAATGTCGGGTCATGATTTTCTTGTTTAATTGCTGACACAAAGTGGAAAGGTTAGAAAAGACACAAAATATAATTGATAATAAGCTTTGGAAATTTTCAATTAAAAGACACCAAAGAAAAATCCATAACTTTTCCACCCATGCCTCCTTATATCCTACAATGTAAGTATGTTTAATGCGTGAAATGAAAGCCATCTGCAACCAACAAGAGGAGACATGACCTTCAGAATTGAAGTCACTTTAAAGTGAGATTAACTGAGTGTTTCCTTGTTAATGAAGTTTCTTCTTGATGAGCTTTTGTACAAACCACAGAGGACAAAGTGGCGACATAAAGCTCTTCTAAATATTAGCTTACAAAGAAGTGGCGAAATGGCCACCAAGAGAACAATACTTGATATCCTGAAAATACAAGCAACAGTCGCTTAAAGGCCAAATGGCCACCAAGAGAACAATACTTGATATCCTGAAAATCAAATGGCAACCAAGAGAACAATATTTGATATCCTGAAAATACAAGCAACAGTCGCTTAAAGGCCAAATGGCCACCAAGAGAACAATACTTGATATCCTGAAAATCAAATGGCAACCAAGAGAACAATACTTGATATCCTGAAAATACAAGCAACAATCGCTTATAGAACTTATTATACACAACATATAATAATGCAAAAACAAGTTCCAGGAGTTGACCTCTATATCATGCAACATGCGTAAGAAAATTCAGAAACATAAGCCTAAACGCAATGTCGGGTCATGATTTTCTTGTTTAATTGCTGACACAAAGTGGAAAGGTTAGAAAAGACACGAAATATAATTAAGAATAAGACTTGGAAAATTTCAATTTTCACACCAAAAAAGCAACTAAAACCAATATTTCAAAATTAGCAGAAGTAAAAAGATAAAGGAAAGAAGTTTGAACTAAATTATTAGTGTCTAGAATACAAGTTCTAATTAAAATTGGACCACTTTCAGTGAGATGGAGGGTTGAACTTTATAGGAATGACGGACTTTCTTCTTTGGCGGAAAAGCTATAATACTCACAGCAATGGTTGGACTAGAACCCTACAGAAGACAGTGAGTTGGTAATTGATGGAAAGTAAAGTGCATGACAGGCACACAAGTAGCATTCAAATGCACTCTTTATGACTTGCACATTGGTTGAGTTGAAGGAAATCATGCCCACCCATTAAGTACTATGATGAATAAAGAGCAGTATTCAAGCCTAATTACTTATATTGCTCAGTACTATGATGAATAAAGAGCAGTATTCAAACCTAATTACTTATATTTCTCAGATATTAGCTATAGAGAATTCCATAATATGTACAGGTATGAACATGTAACCATAAACAGGTGTAAATGACTAAACACACTTACTGTAATAGGTATAAATATAAAGTACATAAGCTTAGCTGATTACATAGGTTAAGCTTAGTTAGCTTCATTACCTTGGATTCATAGAACCAGGCTACCAGTAACACGGACAAGATATAAGTGTTTTTCAGATGTAAGAGAGCTTTGATGTTGCATTAAAACACTTTCGAAAAGGTAATGTGGCTATCTAAGCTATGAAAAGGGCCATTGGTTCATATCCTCTTGCTTCTCCTGCTTTTTTGTCGAATCAATTAATTAACTACTAAGTCATTCAAGCAAATGGTTTGTTTACATATCCCTTATGGTTTCAGCCACAGGAATCAAAACAAAAACATGCAAGTGTAACAAGGGTACTTTACCATGACCCTCACAGCATGATATCTCAACAATGCAACAATCAAGGGATTGCTACCATTCACCTCCTTTGTCTTTTGATAGTGCAAACAAAGTTGCTGCCAGTAAAACATCTTTACAAGAGAGCCTAATTATTACAAGAACAAGAACATTAGTTGTAACCCCTAAATGTGCATCTGAAAGTGACTATAGTGACTATATACATCAACTGTGTCTATGAATCCATCTAGGAGATGAGGCGCTCCTAGCGTGTGCTTCTGATTCGAGAGAAATACACCATGAAAACTAAAAAAGTCAAATCCTACAGAGGATAAATATGTCAATCTGTACGGACAATGACATCCGAACTATCCAACAGAAAGCTGCTGTGTACGTGGAAATCTCGTAAACTGTATGTAACATCAGCAACGTCTTCTAGATATTTTTCATATGTCAGTCCTATTAAGGATGGATAAAGTTCAAGCAACAAACTGTCTTTTAGAATGCACTTGTACTAAACATTTGCCTATGTTTGGATAATGCAATTCAATTGTAAACTGCGTCGATATGTGGTTAACTTTCTGCATGTGGAACAATTAAGTTGATCCATGAAAACTGTTCCAAATGTATCCGCGGGCAGAGAGCAATTGTTACAGATTGTAACAAAAGGTTCTGCATGTATATTTGCTATCATCAACATTCCTTTAAGCTGGTCCATGTTTCAGTACAGGTCTAGCGTTAGATATTGTAATAAAAATGCTAAGAGGACGTTAAATGAACGAGCATAATTTAGGAGAACAACAAATAAAGATTTATAATATATATTTTGTGCACTATGAAAGAACCTTTGTTGTTGACGCAGGTAGTTTACTGAGGTCTGCAAGTACTCTGTTCGAAGTGACGGCTGTAATGAAGGTGGATCTGCAAGTGCGTAATGATCCATGTTCTTTGCCTCTGACAAGATTTCGAAACAGCATCATTGGTGCTTCTTGTTTCGAAATTTGTTGTTGTATGGATTTGAAAATTGCTTGAAATGTACTGAAAAGATGAACCTGCGTTGCAAAATGTACTAGTGTTAAATGTAATTGCTTTTAAGTAAATGTTAAAAAGTATAGATGATTTAAATGTTAAAAAGAATAAATGATTGAATTTGTATATACCGTAGCTTTGTCTTTTTGAGATGGGTCGTCCTTGATAGTTAGCACATATTGACCGGCTATTTCTTTCGCAGCTGTTACAAGACCGGCTATTGTGCCGGTTGTGAATGCAGTTGTCGTGCTGGTGAGCTGGTTAATAGTCGTCGTCGGTACAAATGTGTATTGCGTACAGATGGGTGGGATTGTTTCCAGGATGCTCTTCTCATGTAGAACAAGTATGCACGTACAGTCTCCATGGTCATAAACTGTTTTGGGAGAGACCTTGAAATCTGTGATACAAATTGCCTGGACGACTACAAGTTTGGTTTCAACAGCAACAATCAGGTTATGTGGCACATTCAATGTGATTGTCATATTCCCTTTGCTTTCCACTAGGTCAGCACGTAACAATTGAATTCCATGTACTTGATCGACCAGTGTTTTGTATATTACAAGAATCTGACTGTGAAAGATTGTTCCCATTTTCAGGCCTTTCAACTCCTGTATTGTGATCGGTGTGCATAGTTGATGCTTAGCTCTTATTTCAGATTTATTTTCTTGTTTCTGCCTGTAGAACAATATTAAAGAATCTGAATTAACATTATGTTTGTATTACAAATGTTGTGAGAATACATTTGGAGGTTATTTAGTTACTTTTTATCAGTTTCTGAGACGTTGCAAGTCTCTGAGACACAGCATGCCTCTGGAGCAGTTACTTCTTCATGTTTTCTTTTCATATTAGTTATCTATTTATTAGTCTCTGAGACGTTGCAAGTCTCTGAGAGAGAGCAAGCCTCTAGAGGAGTTACTTCTTCGTGTTATCTTTTCATATTAGTTATCTGTACAACACGAGTACAAGCTATTAGATCTACAAGCAAAATGTGTTCCATGTAATAATAAATCTGTGCATAACGTTATTCTATGTGTCGTTACATACCTAGATGAGTTTGCGCAGAGTGTTGCAAGGAAGCTACAAGAAATAGACTTTTAGTATGGCCATTGGAGATTGATATTTCTCGCATAACGCAACATTTGTTTGAATATGAAGTTTAGCAAATTGTAGAGAAACTTGTGTATCAATGCTACTTTGATTTTGCTACACGCTAAAATTCGTTTGTACTAATGGTCGTTAGAGCTGTAGTAGCGCATAGAATATGCTGTGATCATACCAATAAACCCATGTTACATTTATTTCACACTGTTTCATAGGCAAAGTTGTCCAGATATGGTCTATTACTATTTTTCGGTGCAGAGATAGTTTGCTTGTTATTTCATGTAAGTTTTCCATTTCCATAAATTGTACAAAGAGTTTGCTACAAGTTGTTTCTTGTTGTATGTCAATGTTGAAATCACCAACAACTAAAAAAACACAATCATTATATGTAGTTTGCGATTTTTCTTCCTTAATTATTTGCATTATCGTGGATACTTGTTCAAATGGTGTTGCATAAATGTTCATTAAACAAATTGGTCATTGAAAGTACATGTCAATTAGGGTAAGCTCTTTTTTGTTTTTGAAAAATGTCTTTGTTGCTCTAATAGGTATTTTTTTGTTTATGCAAGTAAGAATTCCATGTGTAGAATGTGTAGTGGCAAAACTGAATGATAAGAATTCTTTGACTATTGGTGGAGTGTACAAATGAGTTTCTTGAAAATAGAGAATCATATTGTCCATTACGTCATTGTGATGAATCACGTCACTAAGATGTGCATGTAGACTACGTGTGTTTAGGCTTGCAATTGATAAAACATCCTTGTTAACAGATTTCTTCTTTGCGAATTCTAGTTTCCATGCACCAATTGTTTCTAGCCGTGCCATCTCATTGATTATTTTGTTTTTGACATGGAAGTTTTGTTGTGTCAATTTGTTAATCAAGTATAGTGAGTCAATAGTTCTAACACGTGATAATGCAGTGTAGACTAGACCATGTTTTGTGACACCAGTCGGGTCAAATGCAAGTTGATCCAATGTCAACCCTTGTGTTCGGTGTATTTTTCATGCACAAGCTAATTGGATTGGAAATTGTTTTCGAATTATAATTTGTAATTTGTTACGAGACATTGCTAGCGATTTTGCAATTCGAAAGATTGGTGTCCAATTTGGCAATATATTTATGTCGTATACTTGTTTGAATTTTCTTCTTTGTTTTTTCCCAATTTCTGGGTCTGAAAATTCTATCCAGACAATGTCAGGCCTATTGTTATTAGATGAATAGGATTTGAAAATCCCTTCAGTACCATTAACCAATCCATCGTTTGTATTGTAATTTCCTGCATATAGTTCAACTAACATGTTCTATTTAACTGTAATTGTTGATGGCAATGAGATTGCTTTATCAAAAGCAAAATAACTCGACCCAGGAAGCTCGTAGTTGTTAATTGCAACGAGCATTATTTGTTCCCCCTTTGCTAGGGAAAGCATTTTCGCATTGTGAATATGGACATATTTGTTGCGATAGAAAATGTATGGGAAAACTGGGCTTGAAGGTGGGATCCTATAGCAGTTATTGTTTACATAAGCAATATCTTCATCTGTTTGCATGTTTAATCTCATCCTATTTAGTACATCAATGAACAATGAGTCTTTTTGGCGCATGGCAGTGTGCAGTTGATAACATTTTATTTTCTCTTGCCAGAAGTCGTATGGAATTGTGTTTTTGTTGGTTTTTGGTTTTTCAAAGATCAGAGAGTCTCTGACTGGGTTTGCCTGGAAAATATCACCGGAGAATATCGTGTCAACATTACCAAAGTATGAAGTTGGTGTGTGTAAGATTTGTCGCAGGCGCTTATCAATTTGATATAGTGTTATTGCACCAATGAGCGATGCCTCATCTATGATGAGTACACACAATTGTTGGAAATGCTTTGATAATGTGTCCAATTTTTCATTGTTTAGTGAGGGGCAATCTACTTTGTTAAAGGGCAAATAGAATGCAGAATGCAATTTCACACCACCAGCATTAAAGGCAGCTTTGCCCGTGTATGCAGCGATTATTCCTATTAGTTGTGACGGGTTATAAGGCAATGCCACATTGTTTATGCGTACTAAGGATTGGAAGATTGACTTGGCTATGTGTGTCTTTCCTGTTCTTGCACCTGCTGTTAATAACAGGTAGATCAGCTCATCTAGTCTGTACAATTTTCTTGTTATAACATCAGTAACTATGCATGCTTGTTTTGTATTTAATTGTCGCATTAATTCATAGTACTCTACGTCTTCAAGTATATGTGGTTGTTTGATGATTTCATATGGCCTTGTAGATGGTAGAGCAAACTTCTTGCTATCTTGCAAATGTTCCAAGTCATTTTGGAAGTTGTAGTTTTCATATTTGTCATCTATCGATTTGTTAAATGTTATAGTTTCTGTTTCATTTGATTTCAAACTATCTATGTCAAATATTTCTTTAGTTTTTGTTTCTACTGTGTGCATTGCGTCATTATGTCATCCCATGTAGTTGTTGTAGCAAATTTGAACTTTTGTTCATTTTGCTTGACTATTTCTTCGAACGCAAGATATGTAGCTTGCCAACTTGTTTGATGTTGCTTAATTGCAGTTTCACTTCCTCGATAGGGATAGTATAACATTAATTGCTCTCTATAGTGATTTTCAATGTCGTTGTATTTTCTATATCTAACAGATCGAATGACATATGGTCTACTTGATTTTCTGCGTTCTTGTCCTTTCTTTGTATAACTAGATGCAAATTCTGCTAAGCATACATGTTCAATAGCGATAGGTCGGAGAGCATAGTAGTCAATAATTGATGGGCACATTATGTCTTCTGAGTCATCTGCTTCCTTTTGCAGGTCTTTTTTTCTTTTAATAACAAATGCACGATCATCGAAAGGAGATATGTTAATAAATACACACTTCTGTGAACTAGAGTTTAGTCGGAGTGATAACACAATATGCACTGCTTGTTGTGCAGACATTTGTTGCAAGTTGACCAAAGCTTTCCCTAAAGAACTAATGGTATTTAGGATACTAGATTTTTTTTTCACATGATTGTCGCATATGTTTTTAAATGTTCTTGTGAGTGTTTTATCTTCTATTGTCATATAGGAACTGCAATACATTGCAGCTGCATATGAGTCAAGTACAAATTGGGAATCAGTGTTTGCAATCCAAATTCCTGGAATATGTTTTGCGAAGTTATTTGTCCAGGTGTCAACTGGTTTCCTTTGCAATAAGAGTGTTGTTCGATTTAGTGTACACTGGATAGCATCTATGTATTCATTGTGTACTAGTCCAAGGTTGGCTAAAAAGCTATCAAATGTATCATTTTCACTGTATCTTGTGTTGTTTATTGTTTCAAAGATTAGCTTTGCATGTGCTTTTGTTTTATCACTATCGAATTCAAGAGGTTCAAGTATTTTTGTTACTTTCATCGGTGGTATTGGGAAATTAAATCTACAATTAGAATTTGCACACTTCCTACAAATTTTTGTGTGACAATGGTGTTGTAGAATTCTAAGTTCACTTGCAAGTAATAGTGAATTAGTTGACAAGTAATTGTCAACAAATTGTTCGACTTCAATATTTGTATTTTAACCGTAGATTGGTGCATATTTTATCCAAAGTAAGCCATGTTCATGTTCACTGCCCCGGTTTTGGAATTCAGTTACATAGAAGTGGTCAGTGAGCTCTCCATAATACTTGGGATCATGAGATATCAATTGATGTAGTGCATCCCTCCTAGATCTATAGTAACGTACACAAGTAACAAGGTCGCTTCTTATTAATGATCTAGGTTCATTTTCATCAAGTTCACCTGTATTTGGTCTTCTAGTGTTTTGTTTTATGTCTCTCAATGCATGCATTAAAGGATCCTAAAGATGCTCCGCACTGCTAAAGGAAACAAAGAAAGTGGGCGGCCCTAGTTGTCGTATGATTGCATAGAGTTTGTTTTGTATTCGCTGGTGGTAGTCAGGTGAGGTACGAATTGTTTTTAGGTCCATGTACCCAATGTCAGAATTTAAAATACGATCTAGGTTTGGTTTTGACTTAACGTCTTTTGCAACTAGTTTTCTACCTTTCAACTGCCCTTTTCTAATTCTAATCCACATTGTATTCAACACCTGATTTATGATAATGTGAATTGCTTTATAGAGCAGGTTTCTCAAATGATAAGCAAAATTGTGGTTTTTATGCAGCACTTCCCAGTGGCAAATCTTTTGATATGTAAAGTTTTTGGAGATGTCAGTTGGGCGTTTGTTGCCATAGAAAAGCGATGGGAAACTCATTTCTTCTGAGTACCTATCTTTGAAGATTCCTAATGGCATGTATCCGGTAGCAGGTGCAATGTTAATTTGTTTATTTACAAGGTCATGGACAGTGTGTGCATCAATGAATCCATGGACCAATGTTTTTGTCGTTGGATCATCGTTCTCTTGGTTATCGTCTTCGCTGTCTTCAGCATCACTTAAACTTTGATATGCCTCTTGGTTTTGTAGGAATGCCTCTTTCCAATTGTCATTTATGGTAGCATTCTCGAGTGTGTAAAGCATCCTTTTTCATAATTGTTTTAATGCTTTCATCACTTTGTGAACTCGAACTCGACCAAATGCATAAGCACTTTTGAATCTTAAACTCTTTTTGAGAACAATGGCAACCGTGTGAGTGTATTTTATAGTTCGAGGCAATGCAGATTGAATTCTAGAAATGTTAGTGGGGACATTGATCACTCCTCCAGTTAAGCCCAGTTGCGACTTCTTATGTCGATGGCCCATTTCTTTTATTTGCAAGAAGGGCAATCTTAATGCAACTAGTCTTTCTTCTAGCTCAGTGAGTTCTGTGAGTGTTCTAGTGCCATTGTTTCTTCTTATCTGTTCAGGAACTGCATATTTAGCAATTGTTTCATGTTCAATTGCTTTTTTGCAATGTTTACAAATGTAGCAATTTTCAACACGAGATTTAACATTCTCGAAACTAGTTGGTAGTTTCCTAATCTTATTTTGTTTTGCTTGACTTTCTTGTTTCACAAAGTAGATGTCTCTTTTGAAAAACGTTGTTTCACATGATGAAAAATTGAAAATAGGTGTGTTAGTTACTTGTCTTTGATATATTTGATCAAACTCAAATAATTCTGTTAATTTGTTCATTGATCTTGATTGAATCGATAGGTATGATTTTCTTGATTTCTTTGATTGTGTTGAACGATCCTTTGATGTTGTTGCAAATCGATTGTAGTCTGTGTTTTCTATGACTATTTCTTGTTTCATTGTTGTTGTGTTGAATGCAAGTCTTATTTTCTGCGTTTTCGATTTTTTCCGGATAATGCCTTTAAGTAAACGCAAAGACAAGATTTTTGTCTCTTTGCCTAATGGACAAGGGATTACAATTTTTGTTTGTGCGTTGTTTCTAATATGTTTTTCAAGTTTCTAAGTGATCGAAATCTCAGTGTCTCATATTTTACTTGGTTCATTGATTGTGCTGATAGATACTTTGATCTTGTTGCAGATGGATTGTAGTCCATGTCTTCTATGACTATTTCTTGTTTCATTATTGTTGTGTTGAATGCAAGTCTTATTTTCTGTGTTTTCAATTTTTTCCGAATAATGCCTTTAAGCAAATGTAAAGATAGACCTTTTGACTGTTTGTCTAATGGACAAGAAGTTACAATTTCTATTTGTGCTTTGCTTCTAATATGTTCTTTCAAGTTTCTAAGTGATCGAAATCTCAGTGTGTCACTAACATCTTCTGTGTGCGGTGTGTCACAAACATCTTCTGTGTTGTCTAGAACTACTTGTTGTTCCATTGTACTTTTGTTATATTGAATGCCTATGTTTTGCCTTTTCAAAATTTTCTAAGCAATGTCCTTAAGCACATGCAAAGATAAACTTCTCTTGTATTTGTTTAAATGACAGTCACTAACAGCTTCTATGTTTTCTAGAACAACTTGTTGTTTCATTGTAACTTTATTATACTCAATGCCTATTTTTTATCTTTTCAGATTGTTCGGAGCAGTGTCCTTAAGCACATGAGAAGGTACACTTCTCTTTTGCTTGTTTAAGTGACAATATGGTTTTAATTTAGCTTCAATAGATTGACATTTTGTCTCAGGTTGCGGTTCAGTATTGTTCTTTGAGGTATCAGTTTGTTGTTGGAAGGTACAACCAATTGTAGGTTGCCTATGAACCAAAGGCTCGAAGTGCCCATTCAGAGGATCCTCGTCATGGAACAATATGTCACGAGTATTTTTTGTAACACTTGAATTGAAGTGAAAATACACTCTCATCTTTGTTTTGGACCAAACCCTAATTGGAATTTTCGACCAGTTTGACAGCCAATGGATGCAGAAAATATCTCCCCATAGACCTCTAGATGCTAGGGGTATATTGTTTGAGGCAGATCTAGCCATTTTGTCTAAATAGATTTCACGGTTGGTAATGTTATGCATTTCTTGAAGTGACGCTTCATGCAGTTCATGTTCATAAGACAAAATTGCCTCACTATCTTGTTTTTTGAGACAGTCTCTAAAATATTCTATTGTTCCTTTCCTTAGCTCTACTGATGTGTATCAGAAATCTAGCAAAAGTTCTAAACTATCGAATAAACAGTCTCCAATTAGATATAAGAAATTGTCCACATGAAATAAGTGATTCTTTTGCAATACTAATTGCAACTTGCATTTCTCAGACATAGAAGACATGATGACGACTAAGTGTTCGATGCAATATTATGTTTACTAATGCAATGCAGTTACAACCAGAGAATCATAATAGCAAGTTGAACAATGAAAATGAATATAGAACACGAAGTGATTGTGTGCACCTTTGGGACTGCAAATGTCTACTAAGCTGCGCAGACTGCTTATGTCAGGTAGCATCCAATGCACAGTTTTCATACTGAAGTTCAAAATATGACTGCCAAGATAAAAAATAACCTGCAGAACCTGTTGTACGTTAGGATCAATCATTATAAATCCATTGATGCAATGCAATTACAACCACAGAATCATAATAGCAAGTTGAACAATGAAAATGAATATAGAACACGAAGTGATTGTGTGCACCTTTGGGACTGCAAATGTCTACTAAGCTGCGCAGGCTGCTTATGTCAGGTAGCATCCAATGCACAATTTTGATACCGAAGTTCAAAATATGACTGCCAAGATAAAAAAGAACCTGCAGAACCTGCTGCACGTTAGGATCAGTCATTGTAAATCCATTGATCAATCTATATCAATCCAATGACCAGTGGAAGACAGCTTCAAATTAATAAGTGGAATCAAGAAATTAGATACTTGCTAGCTTCTACAATCCAAATGCCCATTATTGGATAATCAAACTAATGAAAGGAATGCACCAGAGCATGGAAAATTTAAAAAGTATCCCTGTAGTCCATGCTTCATGTAGGTACGCATAAATCGTACACCACACAACTGATCACTATACTGGGGCAAATAATTTGATCTGTGTACCATACTAAAAGATGACGGGTATAACAAGGAATTTCAATAGCAATGCAATCAAGGCAGTTTACATAAAGCATAATCGATGTTGAATGCTAGCATATCATCAATTCAAGACACCAGTAACATGAAAATTGCCTTGAAGCTTACATTTGACCTTGAAAATAAGCATTTCTTATGACAGACTGACAGACTGTGACATGTGGAGAATACAAGACAAGCACGACACCTGACAGTTAAGTCTCATGACGGAGGCTGCAAAAGAACCAAGTTAGCACCATTATAAAACAACGTATGAAGGTATAAAGTGTAAGGCAGTTTACATAAAGCATAATCGATGCTTAATGCTAGCATATCATCAATTCAAGACACTAGTAACATGAAAACTGCCTTGAAGCTTACATTTGACCTTGAAAATAAGCATTTCTTATGACAGACTCACAGACTGTAACATGTGAAGAGTACAAGACAAGCACGACACCTGATAGTTAAGTCTCATGACAAAGGCTGCAAAAAGAACCAAGTTAGCAGCATTATAAAACTACATATGAAGGTCTAAAGTGTATGCATGTCATCTAGACCAATGCATTTATTCATTTCCAATATGAGGGTTTTGAAAACTTCTCTTTTGGAGACCAGGATCAAATTCATAAGTGCCTTGATTGCAAAACTTCAAGCAAATAATAGATTAAAAGATGAGTGTAGAGATGAGATTGCAAAAGAGTTGGATGGGAAAACATAGCAACTGGAGAACCTGAGAAGTAGTGTAGCACATGTGGATGCTTATTCATTACATTTGACCTTGAAAATAATCATTTGTTTTGGTCAACAAAATAGCATGAAAACTATATGTTGCTGCCTTCTCTTGTAAATTGAATACGTTATGTTAGCAAAATTATATTCATTCACAGATTTCAAAATAATAGAATGCCAATCAATTTTCTTATTGTGGTATTCATACCTATCATACTAGTAAACAATATTCAATTCTATAGATGACTAAATTGGTTATTTTTCCAGTGAAAATTGAAGGTTTTGTAGTAAACAATTAGGTTTTGAAGCTTGGAAACAAGGATGCATACCCTTTTCAATAAGCTCAAGGTTAATCAAGAGGCCACACCTCCCCTCTTTGTAGATGAACAGAAGCAGAGAAGACAAAAAACAAGCAAAAAAAAGTTGGCAAAAGAACCAGAAAATCATAACAGCATCGAGGGAACTAAATCTTAAAGCAACACATAGAAGAATGCATAGATATCCTTTTAATGCTCTGATCATCTTTTCAATAGTATATATGCAGATATTGCCAAACATGTAGAGTGAGTCTGACTTACACTTGACTCGAGTATAGTCAAACTTGAAGGAGTAGGCTTAACTCTGCTTCTTCAAAAAGCACAGTCAAGCACAGGAGTCAACTAGCGCTAAAAAGACTAGCTCTTGGCCTCAAGTGGATGGAATGACTCATTGACTGGGTGATCAGCCCATGTAGGGTGAAGCACACACCAACCTTTTTTCACATAGAAACTGGCCCATGAGGGGTGAAACATGTTACTTTGGGGATTTGAACCTTGGTGAGGCGATTAACACTAACACTGGTTAACTATTGAACCATTGCCCCATTGACAATAGACATATACATAGAAAGACAACTGAAGAAACAAATACAAAAATGAAAAAATTCGGCAAAGGCATGTTTCATTTCTACAGTCAGTTTTCCCATTAAAAATTCGGAAAAGGCATATGAGGTTTCAATGCGGCCTGTTGCAGTGGTTTCAACGATCTCCCTTTGCCTAAGAAGTTAAATACAAGGTTTTTTACAGGTTTCAAGAGATGAAATTTTACAACCTTTTGCCATTTGAAAGTTCGGCAAAGGGATATGATGGTTGAATGGCGTATTTTGTAGTGGTTTCAACAATTTGACTTGCCTAAATCTTCAAAGGAAAACTGAAATTTAAATGAACTAATTCATTGATACGTAAACTGAAATTTAAAGGAGCTCATTCATTGATTTATTTCAGAGTAAACTGTAGAAAACACAGTTCATTTCACATAAATCCATCCTTATCCCGATTATAGAATGTGCACATTCAAGAAATTGCACTGTCTTTCAATGTTTAAAACACCGATATGGACCCAAATTTTATAGACAAAGGAACGAAAACTCCGAGGCTATTAGCTCAAATAAGCCAATTTTTGAATATTATACTTAATTCATCTTTAACTTATAAGGGTTGAAGCTTGGAAACAATGATGCATACCCTTTTAAATAAGCTCAAGGTTAATCAAGAGGCAACACCTCCCCTCTTTATAGATGAACAGAAGCAGAGAAGACAAAAAACAGGCAAAAAAAAGTTGGCAAAAGAACCAGAAAATCATAACAGCATCGAGGGCACTAAAGCTTAAAGCAGCGCATAGAAGAATGGATAGATATCCTTTTAATGCTCTGATCATCTTTTCAATAGTATATATGCAGATATTGCCAAACTTGTAGAGTGAGTCTGACTTACACTTGACTCGAGTATAGTCAAACTTGAAGGAGTAGGCTTAACTCTGCTTCTTCAAAAAGCACAGTCAACCACAGGAGTCAACTAGCGCTATAAAGACTAGCTCTTGGCCTCAAGTGGATGGAATGACTCATTGACTAGGTGATCAGCCCATGCAAGGTGAAGCACACACCAGCCTGTTTGCACATAGAAACTGGCCCATGAGGGGTGAAACATGTTACTTGGGGGATTTGAACCTTGGTGAGGGGATTAACACTAACACTGGTTAACTATTGAGCCATTGCCCCATTGACAATAGACATATACATATGAAGACAACTGAAGAAACAAATACAAAAATGAAAAAATTCAGCAAAGGCATGTTTCATTTCTACAGTTAGTTTTCGCATTAAAAATTCGGAAAAGGCATATGAGGTTTCAATGCGGCCTGTGGCAGTGGTTTCAACGATCTCCCTTTGCCTAAGAAGTTAAATACAGGGTTTTTTACAGCTTTCGAGAGATGAAATTTTACAACCTTTTGCCATTTGAAAGTTCGGCAAAGGGATATGATGTTTGAATGTCTTATTTTGTAGTGGTTTCAACGATTTGACTTGCCTAGAGCTTCAAAGGCAGACTGAAATTCAAATGAATTGATTCATTGATACGTAAACTGAAATTTAAAGGAGCTGATTCATTGATTTATTTCAGAGTAAACTGTAGAAAACACAGTTCATTTCACATAAAGCCATCCTTATCCCGATTATAGAATGTGCACATTCAAGAAACTGCACTATCTTTCTATGTTTAAAACACCGATATAGACCCAAATTTTATAGACAAAGGAACGAAAACTCCGAGCCTATTAGCTCAAATAAGCCAATTGTTGAATATTATACTTAATTCATCTTTAACTTATAAGGGTCGAAGCTTGGAAACAATGATGCATACCCTTTTCAATAAGCTCAAGGTTAATCAAGAGGCCACACCTCCCCTCTTTATAGATGAACAGAAGCAGAGAAGACAAAAAACAGGCAAAAAAAAAATTTGGCAAAAGAACTAGAAAATCATAACAGCATCGAGGGCACTAAAGCTTAAATCAGTGCATAGAAAGCCAATCATTTGGCACAGCCCCTCTCTTTTAAAACTACATATGAAGGTCTAAAGTGTATGCCTATCTTCTAGAGCAATGCATTTATTCATTTCCAATAGGAGGGTTTTCTAAACTTCTCTTTTGGAGACCAGTCATGAGTGGCTTGATTGCAAAACTTCAAGCAGATAATAGATTAAAAGATGAGTGCAGAGATGAGATTGCAAAAGAGTTGGATGGAAAAACACAGCAACTGGAGAACCTGAGAAGTAGTGTAGCACATGTGGATGCTTATTCATTACATTTGACCTTGAAAATAAGCATTTGTTTTGGTCAACAAAATAGCATGAAAACTATATGCTGCTGCCTTCTCTTGTAAATTGAATATGTTATGTTAGCAAACTTATATTCATTCACAGATTTCAAAATAATAGAATGCCAATCCATTTTCTTATTGTGGTATTCATACCTATCATACTAGCAAACAATATTCAGTTCTATAGATGACTAAATTGGTTATTTTTCCAGTGAAAATTGAAGGTTTTGTAGTAAACAATAAGGTTTTGTGGTAAACAATAGATAACTGCAGCCAAAATTCTATTACTAATCAGATCCATATTTATATATTCGGTTGGATATGAATTTAGAGCAAGAAATTGCCTGCATATGTTATGGTTAGGTACCATACCCATGAACGTGCAAGCATGTGATGATATGATTGCAAACTGGGGTAAAACCTTTCTTTTACCTTCACTGTTTGAGAATTAACTTGTAAATATTGTGACATTTTGAATTTATATTATGGCTGGACAGAGCTGAGAATATTGAAACATTGAAATATTGAACACTTTCTATAGGTTGTATGTTTCTCTTAGTTTTAGAGCTAGAACTAGAATGCTATGATGTCAAACACTTTGTGAGTAGTTGTTATGAATAATATTGTTGTCTGAATCATGTGAAATTTTATGCAACTTTAATTGTCTGCAGGCTTAATGAAATGCCATTGTGATGGGGATAGCCATTGGAGGCATTTTAATCCATGTAACTTTATTTATTTAACATGTATGTGTTGTTGATGACAGGATTATTACTTTCAGGCTATTACGTAGAACTCCATTTCACATCTAGAGTTTTCAGGTCTCCAAAAACTGTGTAGTCAAGGCCACGACAATTGTGACAATACAGATTAGATGGCTTGGACTGAGTGGTTAAGGTATAGCAGGTGGAAACTATGATATGTGTAACCTGACCGTGGTCAGACTACAATAACCTACTGGTATGTTGTCCTTACAGAACAGGCTTGTTGATGAGGGTAGTCTCTATTTATGTGATATTCAGTGTTCTGTCTGCTTCTTCATATCTTGATAAATCTTGTTTTGTTATGCCCTGATTCATCATGTAAAGCCTTGCTCTGTTTTGCTTCTATTGTGTGTTAAGGCTCTGTTTTGCTTCTATTGTGTGTGTTTTAATCTCCTGATTTGAGTTTCATTTGTTTTTGGTTTACCCCTGATTTCTTAGTTGCAGGCTCGTGGATTTGAGTTTTCAAGACCTATACACAGTTTGCTAGATGGAGAACCAGAACATGACAGGACCATATTTGGACATAGTTAGTCAGGTACCAGGGCATGCATGCTCAGAGACTAAATTGCCATTGCTGGTATTAGACTCTGTTTACCCGAATTTTATGAATTTGAAGCCCTTGTGGCAGACAGCCCAATATGAAGAAACTTTGTTAAAACGTTCTCAGTATTATCAGCATAGTTCTAATGGGAGTATTCAAAAGGGTAGCCTTGATGCAACACTGACTAGTGGGATGGAAGCAAGCTATAATTATATCCACATGGCTAACTTATCTGGCCCTTATGCTGAATGTATAACTCCTGTCAAGGGAGATGTATCATGCATGCCACGTGGAAATTATGCTGATGCTTGGGGTGGCGATTGTGCTGATAAATTATCACAAATTAGATTTCTTGATACTTCCCAATTACAAGCACCTGATTATTACAAAAATATGTTCATGTGTGACTATAATATGAACAGATGTGGGTTTACTTTTCACCCTGCACTAGTACAGAGCTTTTCGGAGATGTTGCCCGGCAATGGCAAGGTAAATAAAGAGACTAACACTGAAAACACGACCATGGAGAAAAACGAAATTCCTGAAGTACTGGCTACAGGAACATCAGGCCTCTGGGATGTTAATTTGCCATGGTACAGGGAAACTATTCCCTCATCTTTTACAACTATGCCAAATATGGGAATGAGTCAATTGTGCATGACAGCCCTGGACAGCTATGGGGGTGAGTTTATTGATTGTCCTGTCGTTGGAAATGAAGGTGCAATTCGTGTGAGCTATGATGTATTAAGCAAAGGAAACTCTGGAGATTCTCAGACTCAGCTACATGAAAACACTGTTGATTTAGATGCTCTGTTGAGTTCTGATGAAGAGGAGAGTAGCAATGGTCAGGAGAGTAGCACTGGTCACTCACCAGGTGAATATAGTGGAAATAAAAAGGCATGTACAAAAGTTAGGGATGATACTATTGTTGGGATATCAGCCAAGGAAACAGTTAGCAATCAACAGGAACATAAAGAAGAGGAAGCAGACTTTGGACCTGCTATTATTGAAGAATCAGTTGGCGAGTCTAGCATAAATGACAACTGTTTTTTGTTTGATGACTCCCTTCTGGTCACTCTGACCCAGGAAGTGGACATCCAAACCAAGAATTGCAAAAATGCCAAGGAGAATGAATGTAACAACAAGAATATCCGTGCATTATTATATCCACATGGCTAACTTATCTGGCCCTTATGCTGAATGTATAACTCCTGTCAAGGGAGATGTATCATCCATGCCACGTGGAAATTATGCTGATGTTTGGGGTGGCGATTGTGCTGATAAATTATCACAAATTAGATTTCTTGATACTTCCCAATTACAAGCACCTGATTATTACAAAAATATGCTCATATGTGACTATAATATGAACAGATGTGGGTTTACTTTTCACCCTACACTAGTACAGAGCTTTTCAGAGATGTTGCCCGGCAATGGCAAGGTAAATAAAGAGACTAACCCTGAAAACACGGCCATGGAGAAAAACGCAATTTCTGAAGTACTGGCTACAGGAACATCAGGCCTCTGGGATGTTAATTTGCCATGGTACAGGGAAACTATTCCCTCATCTTCTACAACTATGCCAAATATGGGAATGAGTCAATTGTGCATGACAGCCCTGGACAGCTATGGGGGTGAGTTTATTGATTGTCCTGTCGTTGAAAATGAAGGTGCAATTTGTGTGAGCTGTGATGTATTAAGAAAAGGAAACTCTGGAGATTCTCAGACTCAGCTACATGAAAACACTGCTGATTTAGATGCTCTGTTGAGTTCTGATGAAGAGGAGAGTAGCAATGGTCAGGAGAGTAGCACTGGTCACTCACCAGGTGAATATAGTGGAAATAAAAAGGCATGTACAAAAGTTAGGGATGATACTATTGTTGGGATATCAGCCAAGGAAACAGTTAGCAATCAATAGGAACATAAAGAAGAGGAAGCAAACTTTGGACCTGCTATTATTGAAGAATCAATTGGCGAGTCTAGCATAAATCAACCAGCAATCGGTATTAGGTAGTGATCAAACTTGACATCTCTAGTATATCACCTTTCATTAAGGTAAAGTATTACCATTAGTATACCCTACCAACCAAGCTCTTAGTTCACAGTAAGCAAGCTCCGGCTTTTATATCCTGTGTATAAACATTATGTATTACCATTGCTATATCTACTTAATAAGAGTAATACAAGCAGTGGGCCATCATGTACAAGCTAATATTATCAATACTATTATGGAAATAAGGAAGTAGTATACCCATTGATATGCCAATTCTTCCTATATTAGGCGTGTATTTGGTGAATGACCTATGGGAATCATAGGGAACAGAGGAAAATAGGCAATTCATGTGAGCTGTGATGTATTAAGCAAAGGAAACTCTGGAGATTCTCAGACTCAGCTACATGAAAACACTGCTGATTTAGATGCTCTGTTGAGTTCTGATGAAGAGGAAAGTAGCAATGGTCAGGAGAGTAGCACTGGTCACTCACCAGGTGAATATAGTGGAAATAAAAAGGCATGTACAAAAGTTAGGGATGATACTATTGCTGGGATATCAGCCAAGCAAATAGTTAGCAATCAACAGGAACATAAAGAAGAGGAAGCAGACTTTGGACCTGCTATTATTGAAGAATCAGTTGGCGAGTCTAGCATAAATGACAACTGTTCTTTGTTTGATGACTCCCTTCTGGTCACTCTGACCCAGGAAGTGGACATCCAAACCAAGAATTGCAAAAATGCCAAGGAGAATGAATGTAACAACAAGAATATCCGTGCATTGAGTGTTGTTAGCATGCTGACTGAGGGAAGTACAAAGAATAGTGCACTTAGATGCAGACATACGGATAGCTCATTTTACTACTATGGGATTTGAACTAGTTACATATCACTATTTATTACCTATGTCGTTTGAGCTACAAAGAGGAAAATAGACATGACCTATATATACAGGAAAAGGCAGATATAAGTAGCAGTCCGTGTAGACTAAGCTTCATGAGCAGAGTAAGCATAGTCATCACGTAATCACTACTACTTAGCTTGTCATAACATACGTAAATAGAGTGCATTCAATAGTCTTATCACATAGTCTGGACTAGTTACTCATATTAGAAACGGGCTATAGCTGTATCACTAATAAGAGGTTACTGTAAGCTCCTAGTCTATACGTGTGAAATCTCCTGTAATTCAGAGCTTATGGAGGAAATGCTAAAAATAGATGAAAAGTTGCTAAACTTGATTAACAAAATTGAAAACAGCAGAAAGAAGATATCAGAAACGGAAACCAGGAGGTATACAGAAATCCAGCAACATCAAATGAAGATATGTGAACTTGTTGGTAAGGTCCAAGACATAGAAGCTGAGCTGAAACTCTGCAGAGGCTAAAATATATCAAAACAATGTAATAACATAAACAATACCTGAAATAGACCAATGTAGTGGACCGCAAGCAAAATAAGAAGCGGAAGCAAGGTAACCACGAAATCATTTCTAACCTTATTATATAAGAACAAAAGTAACTTACACGTAGCGGGCGCTGCATGCATAATGTGGAATGGAATGAAATGTGTACACAATACACATACAAATGGCCTGAATTACCTTAACCCCCATCAAATCAGCTTAGGTGATGGCCCAACAGATGTTGGGGATAACTTTAGTACACATAGGAGGGGTTCGGACACGTAAATCTAGAGGGACTGAATGTCAGGTCTCCCACGTTTCTTTATGTATGTTATAACGCTTTAGCATTAATATAAAAATTAGAATACTAAGCTTCATTAACTTTCCATATAACCTATTGAACTTAGGATCTTACCAGCCATTCTGCGCATCTGTCTCTAGCTGCTGGCTGGCTAGAGCTACTCAGGAAACTCCTTAGCATCGTTGTTCTCTTTTCACTGATGTGATTGTGATTTCTCGGAGCGCCTCATTGAGGACAGTTGCAGAGGTAAAAGGATTTTCATGTATGAATTGCCCGAGAAATTCAACACAGATGTCTTCAAACTGTGTGAGTTTGGTCTTGCAAAATGGCTCAACATATGTTCGTGAGTGGCGAATGGTGGCTTCGAGCAGCCGTATAACAGCTCCCTCGATAATGGGTGGTTCGACACGGATTTTTACATGCTAGAGATCATATTCTGTGCCAGGATGTAGTAACGCTCCTTAACGCCCGACCCGACTTAGCCCGACGCTCTGTTTGTGCCCTATTATGCTGGCCTCGACACGCTCAGATATCTGTATTCAGGCAAAGAGCGGGAGAGAGAAGGAGAGACCCTGCATGGCGTCGGGCTCATGTCGTGGCTGAGAAGGAGACGAGAGTGGAGGCGGCGGGAAGGGAGAGATCATTTCATGGTGATGGGCCGCACGGCCTGGGACTTTGTCGATAGCCCCGGGTGGGGAACCGGCATGCTGGAGCTCCCTGGAGTTACCAACCATTAAGCTTGGGGTGAAATCGACCAAAAAGATCCATGCTCAAACAATGTCAAGGCTTACTTCCCCTGCCGCAGATTTCTCACATATTTATGTACAGTGATAGCCGTTGAAATCAATTCATTCATTCCCCGTGCTCGTCAGGCTAAAAACACCCCGGCCAACAAATACTAGACCATTTAGGGAAATTCTATTGTACCGCAGCAACATATATATAAGAGAATAACTGCATAGCTGCATCTGTTAGGTTTTTGTCGAAATGAAATATTCTCCCACGGAACCGGAAAAACCCTAGAGACCAGCCAAAGCAATCTGGGCAATCCCCAAACTGCAGTTTTGATTAAATCAAACTCAATTTTGAGGCGGTTTTCAGATAGCCGTTGAAATAAATTCATTCATTCCCCATGCTCATCACGCTAAAAACACCCGGCCAAGAAATACTAGACCATTTAGGGAAATTCTATTGTACTGCAACAACATATATATAAGACAATAACCGCCTAGCTCCATTTGTTAGGTTTTTGTCGAAATGAAATATTCTCCCACGGAATCGGAAAAAACCCCAAAGACCGGCCAAAGAAATCTGGGCGCCCATTTCCCGTTTCTTCGTTCCCTTGTCGACCAAAAAGATCCCTCCTCAAACAATGTCCCGCGGCCTCCTCCATGACACCGTAAATGAAGCCTAACAACTATTGAACCAGAGTAAACCGAAGGAAGAGCTGGTAGGGCAATCGAAGGAACGCAGAGCTGGTAGGGCAATCGAAGGAACGCCGGATAACTTGACCTGCACGAAGACCATCGGGAGAGCAAGGTGAAACCGCCCGCAAGGTTATACCCTACCTGATCCAGATTAAGCTCCATGCACGGACAGCTGCACAGCTGCAGCCCCTGCATGCAGAACACCTGCCTGCAAATACGCTCGAATCAAAATTGGTAACAATTAAAATTCCAAAGACTCAATTAAAATTCCAAACACTCCAAACTAATGCTAAGAAACTCTAACATTAATACCCGAATTCCTCTGACGGTGAGCAATAATATACACGCCTATTTCCCTTAGCCTAAGCTCTCGCCTCTCCCGCCTCCAGAAGAGGCCAAATAAGATGGCAGTCCAGAGCACCTTGGTCATCGTGGCACGGAGAGCACACAACATTCTAAAACCTTGATCTAAACCTTGATCTAACCAACGCATTCGGTGAAACAGTGCTTCAAGTTAATGCTGAATCAAACAAAACTAATTCATATAGTCCCTGGCCATTGCCAGATGGCAGGGACTAATAATGTTACTCCATTAAATAATGTGCGTAGATCATGTTAGGGAAAAAACCCTCATTTATAAAAGTACGAGTAATATCTCGGTGATTCCATTTCATACGCAATCCATGGCTTGAACGTTGCACACCATTGAAAGGTTCCACCACAAAAAAAAACAATGGCATAGTAAAAGTTTCAGAATATAAATAACTAGCACCAATATATATGAAGAATGTTGTATTCACATTATATTGCATTGTAATGTGGTTGGAAGAGCGAATTGCATTGTAATGCAACTCAACTCAATTCAACACATTGCATTGTATTGAGTATATAACTGTATAATGTTGTTGGAACTCAATTCAACCCATTGCAAAAAATTGTACTGCAAATATCATTGTCCTCAACGCACTCCAACGCTTCCATTAGAATGAAACCACCATTAAGTGAAAGCTGCCCATTAAATATTGAATATTATCCATTGGCTAACGCATTATGAAAGCAATATATATGAACACTGCTCTCCAAATGCATAATGCAGCTCCAGTAACATTTAACGTTGCTCTAGTAACATTTAATGTTGCTCCAAAGTGTGTTGCTGCAAGTTTAATGCTGCTAATGGATATTAACGTTGGTTCTGCAAGAATAATAATGTTAACTCTAGTTCATTTGCTTTGTAATGCAATTATATATATGAATATCTTCAACAGGTTTTGGCCAACACATTATAAGTGGAAGTTATATACGCTGCTCCAAATAATAACCAACGCTGCTCCAACATGTGATTACAATTATATTGTATGTAGTCACAACTTTGATTACAAATTTTGCTTGCTAGCTGGAAAATAAAAACTCTCTTGATTTTTATTATTGGCTGGATAGTAAAAACTCATTTGACTTTTATTGTTGGCTTGATAATAAAAAACCATTGGATACAATTTTTTTATTCCTGGCTGGACAGTAAATGTAACTAAAAAATGTATTGCCAAGCAATAAATGTGTATTACCAACCCAACAATGTATTAATGTTCCAATAGCATTAATGCTCTAATTGTATTTGTAATATGTAATATATCAAACCATTATTTTTTTGGATCTTCAAGGTACTCATTCAAAATATAGGGTTGTCTTATTCTTTCTTGTGCCAATAGATTTGTACAATTTCTTTAGAGACAAGCCAGTAAGATTAATATTGAATGATGATGAACAATATAACACTAAGAGTATTACAACACATAAAAAAGGATATAACCCCAATTAATGAGGGTACTAGCAATATTCATTGCCTATGTCACTATCATCTGCTTCTCTATCTCTTGTTATCTCTGCTCCTATCAATTTTGCATAGTAAAAATTATACTTATGTTCTCTGCATTACTTTCTACCTTAGCCTTTGTGTGTCACTCTCACCTTATGTTCTCTACATTACTTTCTACCTTAGCCTTTGTCTGTCATTGTCACCTCATACGTGACAACAATTCTTTGGGTTCCATCCTTGCTAATCCTTTTGTAGATTATATATGCACATTCTTCTGGTAATTTAGTTCTCTTTAGGCCAAAGAATTTTTTCTTTTCTCTTTGTGTCCAGATGCATGTGGATGATTTGTTCTGAGACTTTTGTTTTAGTATTAGAAGCTTGCACCAAAATATTTGTGTCAAGGTCATTCAAAGTCTATTGGTCTCTATTTCTACAGATTCAAATTTGATATTTTGCCATCTTTTCAAAAAAAAATCTCTTGTGGTCAATTCATACAAAGTGGATCTGGATCAATTCTTTATTTTTAGGGGTTAGCCTTATTTTCATTTGCATAGGTTATGGTATCCTATTATGCTAGTTTTTCTTTGCACTTCCTTTGCAATTGAAGTGTCTTTTGATAATTCTATTGCAATGTTAGTAATTGATAGATCATGAAACTTCCCACAAACCTTTGGATGTCACATTATCTAATTTTGAGCTCATTGGGTCTACAACTATGCACAGAAACCAATTGAATGGAGAAATTTAGTCTAATTTCAATCTCATGAGCTTCCCTCATCTTTTGAATCATCCACATCATCTGAATTAGTTATTGTGACTAAATGCTTTGTATTTTTTTATTGTGTTTTCTTTGTTTTCAATTATATTATTTTTATATGGCATTTTTCAACTCCATAAAAAGTAGTGAAAAAAATATTTTTTTCTCTTTATTTCCAATTACCTTATCTCTATATAAAGTGGCTTTAAATTAACGTGGAAACCTAAGTATTTTATTTATGATGTACCTTGATTTTTTTCTTATTAGAATATTTTGTTAATTCATTATCGAAAGTATTATTTTATTATTTTTAAATATAACATTACAATATAGAGTGTTTCTTATTTAAAATGGATATTGGAATGGTTTATTTGATTGATACCGCATTTTTATCTTAATAACGTATTTTTATTTAAATATTACATGTTCACTAAACCTAGAATGAATTTTTTATTTATGGATATCAATATTTGTTTTTTTGCTTTTAATATCAACATTATTCTATTATTTTTAAATCTATGATCTTGTAGTGCACCTCTAGAAATGTTCCTAAAAAATATTTTTATAATAAGAATTATCTCATATAATAAGAATATCCCCTTATACAATATTCCATTTTTATCAAATAAATTGTTATTAATATTTAAAATGTTACATATCAACTCCATATTAAGAAAAAAACATAACAAATCAAAGCTATTAATGGAATAAAAAAAATCTCTATAGATAAATTGTATATTAAACATTTTTGTATTATTAATATATCCTAAATGTTATATATCAGGTTGTTGCTAAGAATGGAATAACTTACATGTATTTCTTACAATAAAAAATTAATATATAAACCCCCGATCACGGTGGCTACCTGAGGAAATAGGCCATATATGGTTGTCACCAAAATACCAGGATGGGTACAACCCACCGCATCCCACATGCTTATGGCGATGGGTGTGGTGGCGTCTCGCATGAGGAAGTATAGGCTGGTTGGGAGAAGTGGCAGCCAGTGCCATGGTAGAGACAGAGGTGGGAAGGACAGGGCAGGAGGATGGATGGGACAGAGGAGGAAGATGGGGGAGTATGAAGGAAGGAAGAATTATGGGAAGAGTATTGTTGTGAAGGAGAGACAGGAGAACAACGAGGAAGATGAACTCATCAACCTACAATGGCGCCTTCGAAGTAGCACCAGGTATGTAATCTGGCCATATTCATTAAGTGAAATGCTCCTTGTGTGTTTACGTTGAAGGGGAATGGGAGGTCCGAACAGAGAAGAGGGAATGCAGGAATGGATGGGCGAACCTATAAATGGTATCACAAGGGACCACCAGGGACCAGAATATGAGGGAGGCCAGGCTAGTATTTTAGCCAACAAAACCTGTAAGGTGGAAGGAAAGAAGGGTGATAAGAAAATGAGAGGTGGGGCAATTGCGAGGGACAAAGAAGAGCAAAAGGCACTCAGGCCAGAGGGGAGGGAGAAGGGAAATGAATTTAGGTTAGTAATAGTAATTGTATCGTTTGAGGGATGGGAGGGTAAGGCTATAAGCATCATGCAAATTGAGCACTGGGACTTTATTCCCGGAACAGAGAAGAGAGAGGCAATTCCCAAAAGGCAGAGGGTATAGTGCATGCCAGGGTAGGTTGTAGTTAACTCTGGCAGAGAGGCTATTGCATGGCACAGGAGTGGTGTTGTTAGCTCTAGAAGAGAGGCTATTGCATGGCAGGGGAGTGGTGTTGTTAGCTCTAGCAGAGAGGATATTACATGGCAAGGGAGAGGCCATGCTACTTCAGACAGAAATAAGGCAACAAAGCAGTGGGCAAGAGGGCATCAGGGTAGAGATGGAGATGGTAGGAGATGCAAGGAGAGGGGCAGTAATAGAATGGTGGAAAGGCTCGCAAATGTAATTCGTAAGCTAACTAGAATGTTGTGTGAATAGGTGAGCACAACAGCTGACATGGCTAGACCAACACGTGGCAGAGGATGCAGTAGAAGGGGAAGGGAGGAACCTTGGGGTGCTAACCCAGGTACCTCGGAACCTAGACGGGGAAGAAATCCAGTAGAGAGACTAATCCATGAAGCATAGACAAGGTATAGAGTAGAGACGGATGCATGCATCATGAAGATCTTAGAAGATTGTGAGGAATAGATAAAAGAGGAGACAAACTCAGAAGACGAAATGGAGGCCTGGACCCAAGAAATACGAGGGGAAGACTAACACAATTTAAGAAGACTCTATACCTATACTGGCTTATAAAGAGCTTGATGGGGAAGGCCATGGAGCAACTATCAATGGGGATGGCAATGACCCTCAAGGACATGCCAAACTACAGGAAGGACCTGCATACCATATAGTTTCAGTTGTGCAAGCAGGACATCTACCGAGACTGAATCCAAAGGCATATCCCTTGTAGCATTGAGCTAGTAGATGTACCAGGAGACTCCGCTGATGACCTAGCCCCAGTCCACTCAGCCTCAGAAGACCAAAAGGAATAGTCAGGTTCCTGACTATTTTTAAGTTTTTGGAGGATATCATTTACTTTTATAATGTATGCTTATGATAGATAGAAACTTGGACTCGTATTATGGTATAGATGTATATATAGCTTGGGTAGATTGCCTTAAACTATATGATTTTTGGATGGCATATAACGTGGATAGATGGCCAACAAACCTAGTTTCCCACTGGACAAGTTAAGGCCACCTATCTCATCTATGTGGTGTAACCTTGTTTTTCATAAATAGAAAATAGAGGTCCTACCAAGCTTTACATAAAAAAATGAATATATAAAAAATATCTAAATAAATTGCTTTTTTTTTTTTAATATAAACTTACATAAAACTATATTATTTGAAATGGTCATTAAAATATTTTATTTATGGCTCAGGCGAACACGTTTTCATTATAAATTGTCATATGCCATAAATTAGACACACACACATATATGTTTCTTTATTTTCAATTATTTTATAAGTTCTTTATCTTTATACAAAGTCTATGCCAAATTAAAGTATATTAATTTTACATGTCATATGTCATCTCATATAAAGTGGTGACCAATTTTATATATATATATATATATATATATATATATATATATATATATATAGATATATATATATATATATATATATATATATATAATATATATATATGGATAGATAGATAGATAGATAGATTCCAAGTTAAAGTGAAAAATTGGGGTTACATGGGAGTAAATATGCATATAATGAAACCCTATTGTTAACTAAAGCATTGAATACACCAAATTTTAATAGAAGTGTCATCTATTTTATGTAATCCAAAAATTAGAACAAAATAAATTCATAGAAAAGCTTTTAGAATTTAGTTCATTTAGATTTAAATACAAATATTAAGAATGGATGTCAAAATTGTGTTGATGGTAAACCACCAAAATTTCTTATTAATTTAATTTTGTGTTTTCAATACAAAATCAATTTTATGTAATAGATTTAAATAATACATTTGGTTCATTTTGATTTGACATTAAATATTTATATATTAAAATCCTCTTCATTTAGATTTAAATAAATAATTGAGAAACCATGCAAAACATGTATTAATAATAAATTATCTTAATTTATTATTAATTCAATTTATTGTATTCAATATAAAATCTCTACAATATATTAATATCTATTTTGTATTAATATTAAACACCAATATCTCTTTTAATGTTAATTATTATTATTATTATTATTATTTACACATTATTATTATTCTTATTCTTTTTATTAAATTATTATTATTATTAAATATAGATATTAATGTTAAACATAGAAATCTATGTAAAAATATATTTTGCATCTATACATTGATGTGAATATTTTTTTATGTAAATATTTTTATTAAACATTGCACTTAATAACTTTAGCTTTATTTGGGTTCATTGATGTTAGGATTAAAATATTTGGTAATTTTATATCATTTGGTTCATGTAGTATTGTGTTAATTTATAACATTAGGTTTTGAAGTTTGGTTTTTTAACATTAGAAAAATTGGTTTAATGTTAATATTTATATTCAAAAAGAAAATTTGATATTGATATTATAACTATATTTGTAGAAACATTATAACATAAATAATAAACATAGACCTTATAGGTTTACTAACATTAATAATCTTGGATTATAGAGATTAGGTTTAAAAAATTGTGGAATTTTGTTCGGTGTTGTAATAATGTTATGATCACTCATTTGATTTTATACAATCTGTATATGTGAAGTTTTTTGTATGTGTAGATGGTAAATTATGTATGTATGTTAATTTTAATTTTATTCAACATTAAATTGTTTTGTTGATATCAAATGTGTTTTTCTTTTTTCTGTTAGGTGATTTCATTGTTTGATCATGGATCTAGCTATTTCGAGTTCTCTTCCATTCAAAATTCTTGAAATTGTCTTCCTCTGGCTCCCTTTGTCGATTGTGATAAAGTTTAGCATTGTTTGTAATAAATGGAAGAATGTTTTGCAAACCCCTTCTTTCTTATTACATTGCAAGCATGCATGTACAAATGAATTTGGATTTATGGTTCATTTCCTCAATAATGAAGATAATTATTTTTTTGTTGAATACCTTAATCAGAATGAGCACATATCTTATTTTCATTTTCAACTCATATATTCAAGATACACACTAGAGATTATTCTTAGACCAAAGGTGGTTTTATCCTTACCAACATAATTCTTCCATACACACAACTATTTTGTAATGAATCCATTTACAAAGGTCTTTAAAAACATAGGGCCAATAGGAATTGGAGATGAGATTCTTTTCATTATTGGAAAATGTAAGCGACAAAAAATATGACTGGATTGTTCTTAAACATATGTATGACAGAATGCAATATAAATTTTATGTTGGCGATAGTCTTGATAGGGTACGACAAATGGGTCATGTTCCATTTGGTGGCACTTCACCCCCTAAGGACGGAGTGTTTTATAAAAGTAAATTGTTTTGGCTCTATCTGGACAAGGAGTATGAGTATTATCCTCAGTATATGTATACAATCTAATGGTTTGATGTAATAAAAAATGAATGGTGTTTTTCATTTGTTCCAATCACTAACCTATGTTGTATGTCATTAGAAATATACATGGATCAATTGATATGCCTTGTTAATGATGGCTCCACTTCTATATGGTCAATTGAAGAATTAGATCATTTCCAATTTGGTCAACTGTGCGTTGAACAAAGAATTGACTACTTTGAAGATGATTGGGTTTCATATGGAAGTTGTTGGAAGAAATTTCTACAGATATAAATAGAAAATGTCGTAGTTATCTTCTGTTTCGAATAGTCCATGTTGTGGTTATTATGTGCAACTACAGTGAAGTTCCTTTCCTAATATATGACATGATGACTAGCATTTGTTTTCCAGCAGATATTTATAATTCAACTAATGAACATATGTCTAGGTTTCGGTACCCAATGCTAGAGAATTGCAGTGACTTGTTTGAGTATGGAAATGTTTTTGCAATTGCTCCCCATATGGATTTTGTTGATGAGATTCAACCATTGGATATGGATAAGGATTCTTAAGATATTAGTATTCTCAAGAGTTCCTACAAATATTTTCATTTTATATAATATCTATGGTTGTGGAAAATACTTCCATTTTTGGCTCTATACATACTTTCGGTCTTTATGGTAATAATTTAAAATTATGCTTGTATCAATCTTTACGATGTAAAATATTTCATATTGTTTCCCCTAAAGTTTTCTTAATTACATGTAAATGTGTCTCGATGCTATGTATTTTTCTTTGTTTGTATAATTATAATTTCTATGAGTTATGTTATACATGTTATTTATTTTGGCTTTGTCATTGATTCTCAAACAATGTTATATCTTTATGTACATTTTAATATTTGCATTTATATTTTGATAATATATAGTTCCAATTTTTAGATACACTTTCCAATCATGTAATTCTTAGAGTATTGTGTCCCAATAGTATGGGTTTTGGTTTGATTCTAAATTTAGACATTTTTGTTTAAGCCATTTGAGAGAATTCATTTCTGTTTTTAGCCATTTAGAAAAAATCATTTTTGTTTTTAGCCATTTGGAAAAAGCCTTATAAATTTTGATAAGTTTATATGATTCCATAATCAATATTTTATTTTTCATTGTAGACATGTCATCTGAAGGCACAAGCAAGCATACAAGAAAAATAAATTTGTCACCAACATCACGTGACAAGTCTAATGAAAGTCGTCATTTACAGTATCAACAAAATAAGGATGCCATAAATGAGCATAGGAGAGATACATATCATAGAAGAACAAGTGAAGCCACTCTTGAAAATGATTTTATAATTCCTCACAAGTATCGTGCTATGGATGATATAATGGAAAGAACATTTCCTGTTGATAGTTCATTATCAAAATACGCTCCTCATCAACATAATTTTGTTGTTCGATGCTCTCCTAAAAATACTCATAACATTGGGGAAACATCTTGAAATTGGGAAGAACATAATATCGATAATGTGGATGCAAATTTCCCCTAACCCTTTCGTGTGTCCAATTGCATGTTTTGACCAAGGCCAAAGGTTGCAAAACATCCATGGTGGAGGTAATGATGACATTGTGTGTGATGATTTGGATGATCATTTAAATGGCCATTTGTTTGACAATTTGGAGCTAGTTGCTCGAAAAATCGGATCTTCCAATCCCGCTTCTCAAAGTAATGTGGTCCCACCAAGAGAATCAGTCATCCTTCATAGAAATTTGTGTGGAACAATGGAGGTAACGCAATGATATTTTGGTTTTTTCTGCAATAGTGGTTGTTTTATTACAGTCCTCTATTTATAAAGTTTTCTTTACTAAACTTATAAGTTATTTTATTCTCTTGGAATAGGATACAACTCGCTTTAATAGCGGTCTAGAAATTAATTCCCAAAGTGTTCCATTTCCTAATCTGAGAAGTGAGAATGAAGCATGTCATAACCTTCGTGTGCATTCTCCCCGACAATCAAATTCCCAAACTAATGTAAATTTTCAATGTTTTTTATTTTCTTTTCATTTTTTAAGTTTCTAGTTGGTTGGACATTGAATTTTATGGCATATTTAATTTTCCTCGAACATGAAATTACTCATTTCAATAGAGGCATACAAATTAACTTCGTAGATGTTCCATCTACTGATGTTAGAAGTGAATAGGAACCATCTCATAGCGTTCATCTACATCACCGAAAATATTTTAATGTTGAGTGCATTTGATATTTTTCTCATCTTTTCATATACAGCTAGTTGGACATTGTATTTTGTAAACTTTTATAGAGAAACCATGATTTTATCTCATTAGGTTGGAGAACTAGAATCCAAAACATAAAATTGTAAAATTAATGTAGATGTTCAATGTATTTGATTTCTTTTCCATTTTTGAATCTTTATTTGTTGGACATTTAGTTTTGTAATGTATTTTTTTTTTGAAATAATAAACAACTCGTTTTAATAGATGCATAGAAACTACCTCCCAAAATGTTCCATCCACTGGTGTTAGAAGCCAAGAGAAACCATGTCATAACCCTCGTCCACATCAAGACACAAATGTGAATTTTGAATGCATTTGATTCTTTTTCATTTTTTTCATCTATAATTAGTTTGAAATTAAATTTTAAAATATTTTATGACAAAGAGACCTTTACACCCTCTCAAGTTCATGAGATGCAGACCATAAAATATGAAATACCTTGTTATAGATCTATTCCACATGCTTCAAGTTTGGGAAGGGAATCTCATGTTCCTGAAGATGAAGTACATTTTAGAAGAAATTTTACTCTTCCAAATGGTTTTCAACATGGTTGAACCAATAGAGATCATATTCATTTCGATGAAAACATGATTGCAGTGCATAAAAGATTTTGAGAAAAGATAGATAGCTTGTCAGTTGTCCAAATGTGTCACATTTTCCAAGATTCATATCCAGGAATCCAGGTTTTGAGACATTCAAAAGGACGTATTTGCAGTGTTAGCTATGGAGCCTAATCATCCTTTTTATTTAGATATATCTCCACATTGGACCCCAGTTTATGTGGTAGCAAAGTTGCCCGTAAAATGTGCACCACCAGGGGGTCCGGGGGGGGCGACAACAATTATTTGGAGCCTCCCCTTGGTGGGGGCTCAAGGGAAGCACCCCTAAAGCTAAAAATAGATATAAAATTGCCTTGTAAAATTTTGTAATTTCATAGTCAATCTCGGTCATTCATTAGGTAGAGATCTCACGGTAGAAGTTATGTTTAATTTAGGGTTTTCTTTTTCCCTAGAAGGCAACCCCTCACTATATATGAGGGAATTGTATTTCATCTATGTAGATCCTTATCTGAGTGAGAAAGAGAGAGGAGATTGTGTGAGAGCAAAGAGGGAATTACAATGGATCTGTTGTAGGTAGTATCTCTTCATTTTGCTGGATAATATAAAAGGAAGGACTAGCTATTTCTCTGTGGACGTAACCCAAATTGGGTGAACCACGTATATCTGTTTCTCCCTTGTTTTATGCATTTTCTATGTTTATATTTCTACAATATATGTTATGTGTTCCATTTCTCTGTAATATATAATTTTCTAACAATTGGTATGAGAACCAAAGGTATATTTGGTTGATAAACTCGCGGGAGAGAAGGGTTCCTGGTTCGAGTGGGAGCGATGGCGAAAGATGGTAGGTTTAGGGTCGAAAAACTTAATGACCAAAACTACCAGTTGTGGAAGATGTAGATGGAAGATTATTTGTATCAGAAAGATCTATACCTACCATTGAGTGAAAAGATAAAGAAGCCGACAAGTATGACAGACACAGAATGGGATATTCTCGGAAAAGAGCCACTTGGAACAATACAGTTGTGCCTAGCGGTGTCGGTAGCCTTTAATATTTCAAAGGAAATGACAACATAGGGTTTAATTTCAGCATTGGCCAAACTATATGAAAAACGCTCAACCTCAAATAAGGTATTTCTTATGAAGTGCTTATTTAACATGAAAATGTCAGAAGGTGGATATGTTGCTGATTATTTAAATGAATTTAATATAGTTACCAATCAGTTAATTTCTGTAGGGGTAACCTTTTATGATGAACTTAGGGGTCCGTTATTTCTATGCTAATTTCCATAAAGTTGGAATGGCTTAGTTATTTCCATTAGTAACTATGTTTCTCAATCTAGTACTTAAAGTTTGATGATATTGTCAGTACAATTCTTAGTGAGGAAATGCGATGGAAAAGCTCCGATGAGACATCAGGTAATGCTTTGACTTCAGAGAATAGGGGAAGATAAATGGAAAGAGTAAAGAGCCTAGGATATCTCAGTAAGTCAAGGAAAGGCAGATCCAAGTCTAGATCAGGGATAGTGTGTTGGAAATGTGAGAAGAAAGGATACCTAAAGAAAGACTGCAAATCTCTAAAGGGAAAAGAAGGAGAGGTGTAGCAAGAAAACAATCATGAAGAAAATGTGACAGGTGATGTGTTACAATATGCTTCGATTCTTTCATTAGACAATATTATTGATTCTTGGGTGGTATATTTTGGGTGTCATTCCATGCCACACCTGATAGGAAACATTTTCATGATTATGTTCAAGGAGATTTTGGACAGGCTCGATTGGTTGATGATAAACCCTGTAAAATCATTGGAATGGGTAAAATTTTCATAAGACAACAGAATGGAAATCAATGGTTGTTGAAGGAGGTAAGGCATGTTCCAGATCTGAAGAAAAATCTAATTCCAATAGGCTAGTTGGGAGGTGAAGGTTGTGTAATTACTTTTACAAATAAAACCTAGAAGGTAACTAAAGGAGCCCTGTAATAGAAAAAGGAGAAAAGGTTGGTACATTATATTTATGCAGTGGTATTTCTAATTATTTTAATGCTTTAACCTCTATAGGAGAAGATACGACATTGTGGCCTGATAGGCTCGGGGACATGAGTGAGAAGGGGATGTAGATTCTTCGCTCAAGAAATTTGTTGCCAGGTTTGAAGCATGTTGATTTAAAATTTTGTGAGAATTTTGTTTATGGAAAATAGAAGAGACTCAGATTCCTCAGAGTTGGGAAAGAAAAGAAGAGTAAAAATTAGATCTTATGCATACAGATTTATGGGGACCTACTCAGGTATCATCTCCCGATGGCTCTTGTTATTATGTTACTTTTATTGATGATGCAACTAGAAAAACATGGATTTATTGTATTTGAAATAAATTTGATGTATTTGATACTTTCAAGAAATGGAAATATTTGGTTTAAAATGAGACAGGAAAAAGGTTGAAGTGTCTCAGATCAGAAAACGGAGGTGAATTTTGCAGCAAAGAGTTTGATAGGTACTGTTCATAGAATGGAATTCGCATGGAAAAGATAGTTCTAAGAACACCACAAGAAAATGGTGTGTCACAAAGGATGAACAGGACAATCATGGAGCATGCAAGGTGCATGAGATTGCATGGAAGATTACCTTTATAATTTTCGGCAAATGTTTTAGATATTATTTTTTATCTAATAAACAGAGGGCCTTCGAGTTCCTTGGATGGTGGTATTCCAGAGGAGGCATGGACGGGTAAAAATGTAAACTACTCATTTTAAAAAACTTTTGGTTGTGAAGCCTTTGTCCACATTAATAAAGAAAAAAGAACAAAGCTTGAAGCAAAATAAAAGAAATTTACCATTATTAGATATGGTGTTAATGATTTTTGTTATCGATTTTATGATTATGAAAACACAAAATCATTAGGAGCAAAGATGCCATATTCAATGAAAAGTTATGTATAAGGATCGAATACAGGAAAAGAAATAGGAAAAGGAAAACAGAGAATACACAGTGTTTGATGAGATCACCAAAAAAGTGAAGGTACCTGAAAATCATAATTGTCAACAACCAAAACAACAACAACAGCCACAACAAAAAAAACACCTCAAACGCCTTAAAGTGGTGTTAGAAGATCTACTAGGATAAGTAGACCCTGTGAATGATACTCTCCTTAATTATATTATGTATTGTTGACTGATTCTAGTGAACCAGAATGTTATGAAGAAGTAGTGCAGGTAGAAACCAGGAAGAAATGGGAGAAATCCATGAAAGAAGAGATGGACTCCTTAGCACATAACCAAACTTGGGACTTAGTCAGGTTTCCTGCATGTAAAATAAAATTGTAGAATAAATGGGTTTACAAGCTGAAGGAAGAAGACGGAGGTAGTAAAAGGTATAAATCTAGACTTGTGGTGAAGGGGTTTACACTAAAAAGGGTAGAGACTTTGATGAGATATTTTCTCCTATTGTTAAAATGACTTTAATGAGAACTATTTTAAGTCTACTAGCAGTTGAATATTTGCATCTTGAGCAGTTAGATGTCAATACAACATTTCTCCATGGGGATTTGGAGGAAGAGATATATATGCAGTAGCCACAAGTATATGAAGTCAAAGAGAAGGAGAAACTAGTGTGTAGGTTGAATAAGAGCATGTATGGCTTAAAACAGGATCCAAGGCAATGGTATCTAAAATTTGACAAGTTTATGTCTGAACAAGGTTATACTAGATGTCACTTTGATCATTGTGTTTATCTCAAAACGAAAAATGATGGTAGCTATATTATATTTTCATTGTAGATGACATGCTTGTTGCAGGTTCTAACATGTAGAAAATAAATGTGCTCAAAAGAAAATTGGAAAACTCATTTGCAATGAAGGATTTGGGTGCTACAAAACAAATCCTTGGTATGAGAATAACTAGAGACAGGAAGAATTGAAAATTAACATTGTTCCAAAGTGAGTACATAGAAAAGGTGTTGAAAATATTTAATATGTAAAATGCAAAACCAGTTAGTATACCTTTGGCTAGCCATTTCAAACTAAGTAAGGAGGTGTGTCCCAAGACTCTGGAATAAATGGCTTATATGTCTAAAGTTCCATATGCAACAACAATTGGAAGATTAATGTATGCAATGGTCTGCACAAGGCCTAATATTTCACATGCAATGGGAGTTGTAAGAAGGTACATGAACAATCGAGGAAAAGAATATTGGATGGTGGTGAACTGGATTCTCAGGTATTTGAGAGGCACCACAAATCAAGCATTATGCTTTGGTGGTTCAAACATTACTCTACAGGGATATGTTGATGGAGATATGGTGGGTGATAGAGATAACAGGAGGAGCACCACACGGTATGTGTTTACTGTAGGTGGAACAACTGTTAGTTGGGTTTCAAAATTGAAAAGTTTTGTTGCACTCTCAACAATGGAAGAAGAGTATGTTGCTGCTACAGAGGCTAGTAAAGAAATGATTTGCTACAAAGGTTTTTTAATGAATTGGCTAAGAAGCAGGGGTTGGGCAGGTTATACAATGACAACCAGAGTGCCATACATCTCGCAAATAACTCTGCATTTCATTCCAAGACTAAACATATACAACTCAAGTACCATTTCATAGGGTTGGTGTTGGAAGATGGACAATTGAAGTTGGAAACGATTCACACTAGCCAGAATCTTGTAGATATGTTAACAAAATTTGTAACCATGGAGAAACTAAGATTCTACTCAGTTTTAATTGGTCTTGAAGTATGATGAAGAATATGAGAAACATCTAGGTCCAAAGTGGAGTCATTTTCCAACAAATGGAGCAACAGTGGAGTTGTTATAATCAATGTCCAAGTGGGAGATTGTTGGGTGTGGATCCTAATTATCTTCTTTATTCAAAGTTATCACTGCATTGGACCCCAGTTTGTAATGTGGCAGCAACACCGCCCGTAAAATGTGCATTGCTAGGCAGGTCTAGTGGGGAGACGATGATTATTTGGAGCCCTCGCTTGGGGGGCGGATCAAGGGAAATGCCCTTGAAGCTAAAAATAGATGTAAAATTTCCTTGTAATGTTGCAATTTTGTAGTCAATCTCGACCATTCATTAGGTGGAGATCTGATAGTAGAAGTTACATTTAATTTAGGGTTTTTTCCCTAGAAGGAAAACCCTCGCTATATATGAGGGAATTATATTGTGTCTATGTAGATCTGTATTCTGAGCGAGAAAGGGAGAAGAGATTGTGTGAGAGCAAAGAGGGAATTATAGTGGATCTGTTGTAGGTTGTATTTCTTCATTTTCTTGGTTATTATAAAAGGAAGGACTGGTTGTTTCTCCGTGGACGTAGCCCAAATTCGGTGAACCATGTATATCTATGTCTCTCTTGTTTTATGCATTTTCTGTCTTTATATTTATGAAATCTATTTTATGTGTTCCATTGCTCCATAATATATAATTCTCTAACATGAAAATGATGTAAGAATGAAATAGGAGTCCATCATTTTTTTCAATATAATTACATGAATCCTGGTGAGAAACCTCATATTTTAAGAGTTATTACTCTAGTAGAAGAAATACTAATAGCATGTGTAAATCCTATTTTTCAAGTGACACATGATTGAGGTCGGCAATATAAGTATAGTGGTCATACAATTAACTTTCCTCAAGATGTTTCTACAATTGTACAAAGTCTTCCCCAACATGTTGAGGATATTGGCTTTCTAATTGTGAGGAGACATGCCTCTTAGTATAAATATTATTAATGTTATGTCAAAAGATCTTGAGTGATGGTTTCATTTCTTTCCAAAATCCAACATGATCAATATTATTGAGATGTTGTAATTGACTATGATTCAGTGAAAACTCTATCTGAAAGATCATCAGATGTCTCCTCCGGGCTTAAATTTGTTGACTGTGATATTGAAGAATATAAGATCAATGAAACAAATAATGAAGGGTTTTCTATTGAGAATTTCTTGTCTCATCCTTCTTATTTTGTTTCTCACCTCCCAAACGAATGAAGGGAAGTGGAAGAAATTAGAGAATTTCTTGATAATGTTGATTCTTCACATGTTCAAGACATGGATTGGCCTAGTATTGGAACCTCTCCAGTGAATGAATATAATACAGACGGGTTATTAGATATGGAATTCACAACATTGTTCCCCACTGGTGATGCTGATTGGTTGCAACCACATATTTGTAGTGTTGAAATTCATGAGTATGCATTGCGTCTTATTAGGTACTATGATCAAATATTTGGAAGCCATCCTCCCTTTTGATATTACCTATTGAACATGATAATGTGGCATCAAAGCCAAGCAACTGCTACAACTTTTGTAAAGAAACATTTACATCATAACTCACCTACAACAATTGAAGAGTTGCGTCACCAACTATCTATTTTACCAGATAATAAGTTGGTTGAGCATCTTATGCAGTTTGGTTCTTCTCTTAGAGGTACAAGGGCATACTGGACTAAGTGTTGAGCTGAATTGGCTAACATGATTACTCAGTTGGGATGTCAATATTTAATTTTTACTTTGAGTGCAACTGACACAAAGTAGCCAGAGTTGCATAACCTCATGCCCATACATTCGCATTCTCATTCTTTGAATGAGAATCATATGAAAATTGATAATGTTATCGAGTACCCTCATATTGTTTCCACATTTATGCACCATAGATTCAATATTTTTCGAGAGGAATTTATCCAAAAATATCTTAAAGCTAAGGACTTCTCGTACAGGTTTGTGTTGTTGAATTTATTTTCTATACTTTGTCAACTTTTATTATGATTCTATTTATATTGTTTGTAGTAATTATATCTTCATTTTCTTCAGATATGAGTGGCAACATAGAGGTTCAACACATATCCATGGTTTCCTGTGGTTGGAAGGCACTCCTGACATGGAAAGACTTGATTGGTCAAATGGTTCTTATGTACAACTTGCAAAGAGATTCTTTGACAAATATGTAACTGCTTAGAATCCACGTGACATACATCATCGCAACACAATGGTTCCATGAATCCTCAATGATGACCCTTAGCTATTTAATATTGGTCATATTTTCTCTTGTAATCCTCATAATGATTACGAATAATTTTTAAACCATGTCCAAAGGCACAGAAAGTGTAGTGTAGATTCTTGTTTGTGCAAAAAAGACACTATTCTGACGTATTGGTACAATGTCCATGGGATATTTGGGATGGGTCAAGATTGTTCATAGATGATGAAGGAAGAAAAAAATGTCAGCCAACAAGAAATGATGGCAAGCTTAATGTACATAACATTGACCTTCTAACAATGTGGCATGCAAATGTTGAGTGCCAGCTAGTGCTTTATCGCTATGTTTTCTTGAAATATATTGCTAAGTATGCGTTAAAAGCAAAAAAAATGTCTGAAAGTTATCATCATATGTAAACAAGAATTTCAAATTCTGTTGGCTCTAAGGATCATGCTTTATGTGCATATAGAAGGTTTCTTGTAGAAACAATTGTTGGCTGTGATAATGGAGCACAAGAAATGTGCCATATGTTTCTCAAGCTACCTCTTGCTGCTTGTAGATGGAAATTTGTTCCCTTAAATGTTGGAGGAAAGGTTTCTAGGAAAATCTCAAGGGATGGCTTGCAATGTTCATCTGAGAATAATTTTGTTCAACATTATCAGAAGAGAATTTTTTCCTTGAGCATATATCTTTGATAGAAACAACAAGATCTTGGACATTTGATATTAAGCATAAACAAGATCCATGGAAGCCTAGAGATATTCATGTTATTTTTCAGGTTTGGCCATGATTTTATTCTATTCCTGGTGAGGCTTCAGAAGAATTTGAAACCTTTTTTTTAACATAATTTCTCTTATACAAGCCAATTGGTGGCATTCCTATAGAAATTGCCCTTTCAGCTGAAATTATTATTGAAAATTGGAGGAATTTTTGATATCGAGCATGGCATGTTAATCGAAATCCATCAATTGTTGACAATATTGAAGATGAAGAAGATGGCGATTTTTCTAACCAGGAAATGAATCTTGAATATGATTTTCAGGAATGGAAAATTTTCTCTCGCTTCATTCCACTAAATGATGTGAAAATTTATGATCTTCACACCCTTGGTCAAAGGGACTTTGATATATCCTTTGACTAGAAAAGTAAAACTATTTATGATGATGTTGGAGAAGAAGCTATTAATTTTATAGGGAATACAAAATCAAGCAGTGATATTTTTGACCTTTTGAATAGAACATTTTCATCTCTAGATTCATTGCTGGAAAAACAATGACTTGATTTTGAAATTTTTTTAAGGCACTTTACTGAATATGAGATTCATGAACCTCTTCTTATGACTTTTTATGGCACTGCGGGCACTGGGAATTCTTTCCTTATCCATTGTAGTTTTGAAGCTCTTTCTAACTTTTTAAGTAATGGAAGAAGCCATTTTCTTCTTCTTGCCCCAACAGGGATATCTTCTTTTAATATACATGCTAAAACAATACACTCAGCTCTAAAAATTGCAATTAAACATATGCAGCCACTATAGGGGTAGTCGCTTGCAGCATTCAAAGAAGAAATATGACATGTTAGATATATATTGATTGATGTAATCAACTTTCTAGGATCAAGGTTGTTTATGAAAATAGATGCTTGATTACGAGAAGCATTTCCAGAGAAAAAGAATTTTCCTTTTGGTGGCGGATCCATCATCCTTGTGGGTGACCTTGGCCAACTTCCTCCTCTGAGAGATAATCCTTTATATGTAGTTTATACAACAAGGAAAGTATTGTGGAAAAAATTCAACATTGTTGTCACTCTTGACACAATATTTCACCAACAAGGGAATAATGAGAAACCATATTTTTTTCGTAGAGTCCTCAATAACATAATAAATGTAAAACCTATTCTTGAAGATTGGGAATTTCTTATGTCACGGTCTGATATGAGGTTTCCTCCTAGAGAAAGAGATTTATTTAATGTAGTAGTTCAAACGTTTCCAAAAAATAATTTGGTCTCCTTCCATAATATGCATATGTTAAAATCATTAAATTCTCCAGTTGCACGATGTATTGTTGATCATTCAAGGCATTCATAAATCCTTGGTGTTGATGATGATCAATTGGACCGTGAAGTTTTGTTGTGTCGTGGTCAGTGTGTTATGTTGACATGTAATTTATAGGTTGAAGTTGGCTTGGTAAATGGTGCACTTGGTTATGTTAAGGATATATTTTATACGCCTACCTCTAAGCCACCTCAACTTCCAATGTTCAAAACTGTTTTTTTTTATAAGTATGTTGGTGTTCCATTTGATGCAAGCAATCCAAACATTGTGCCTATCACACCAGGGATAAGTGGAAATCGAAAACAAATTCCTTTGAATATGGCATGGCCTCTTACAATCCACAAGTCACAAGGATTGATTTTAAAATGAGCATTAGTTGATATCGAGAATAAAGAGTAGCAAGGTCTTACCTTCACAACTATATCAAGAGTGAAATGAATAGATGGTTTATGAATTGCACCACCTTTCTCTTTTCAATGTTATTCCAAGAAGAAAGATAGTGCATATGCTACAATTAGGAAGAAAGAAGAGGAGCGATTGAAGTCCATATCATTATGACATAAAAATTATAACATTGTGACCTTCTTTATCGTATGTTTTTTGAACTACTTTTATTGTCCTCTTGAGAAAGTTTTTACATCATTTTTCATGTTGTTCATTTTACTTATTTTTTTTAAGTGTCTATCGTTGTTTTCTTTGCAACATACCATTCAAACATAAACAATGAGTTATATGAACCAATCATTCAAAATCATTTTTATAACTGGTTCATATTGATATTAATATTGTGGATTCATATTACATCGTGAAATACAAAAATGGAGGTTTTGAATATTGGCCATCACCATGGCCAATATTCATTTTTAGAATATTAGCCACAGTTTTATTCTATTTCCATCGCTTTTTCTATTGTATTGTGAAATGAGGCTTATATTTGTAGAAATGTTTATATCATTTGGTTCATGTAACATTATAACATTAAGTTTTTTAACATAAATACAAATTGGGTGTTTTGTTTTATGTATATACATATATACATATGTGTGTGTGTGTGTGTGCTCTTATTTATTTGTGCATGTCTTTATTTATTTTGATTTTTCTTTTTTGTCTTTCAAATGTAGATATGGACAATAATGATGCCATCGATTATTCTAGAACAATGCGCAATATTGTTGGAGCGATAAGTTTTCTTTCATACCTTCAGAACAAATATGGTAGAAAATAATGGTTCCATCATGCTTTTATTGATGATCATCTTCGTGTGCTAGATGAAATGAAAACACATGTAAAATACTTGTTACATGTGCACCAGAGGGAGTTTGATAGGAGAAAAAGAAAGAATTGGTTGGAAAGTGTTAAGTATCGTGATCATTATCCTACTGATTTGAATTGGTGTTTCTTTTGTCATCGGCGTGGTTGTGTTTTGGATGAGGCCACTCCATAGATGACTTTTGATGGAGTGTTTCAAGTTCAATTTTGTAGTGGAATTATTTTATGTAAAGAAAACAAATATATCTTAAGATTCAATGTTCTTTCTGTGGTTGCAATGTTTGTTAAATTGAATATTTTTTCTTGTTATTGTTGTTATGTAGAAAATTGTGTATCTACGGTATTAAAATGTCCTATTATGTTGTTCTTCTTTAAATCCAATGTGTGCAATTGAGATGTGTTTTTTTATTTATGTTCCTTTGCTCCAATGGGAGTGTTACTATTTTATTTTTTTCTCTTGCATTTGTAATTGTTGTGGTCTTTTGTGTGGATCCCTTCACTTTGTTCATGTCTTTCATAAATGTAAATATTGTTTACACTTATAATATTATTGTTGGGCTTTCATGTTCTAGTTGTTTATATCAATATTCTTGAGATTTATGCTATTAATACATTCATGTATTGATATCAATGTATTTATGGCTTAAAATTTATTTATTGTTTATAACGTAGTGATATAAATGTGTTATTATTAATGTGATGATGATTTATCATGTTTTAATGCTTTATGGTTTACAATGTGGTTCTTATATTGGTTGTGGTTTATGTTTTTTATTATTTTTGTGTTATAAAATTATTTATGTTTATAATATTGATGCCATGGATTTAGGGCATAGGAGCCTTAAAATATTTAATATGACATATATTCTCTCATTTTCAAAACCAATCATCATGAGTGTTTTTGAACATTGTGTACATGGTCAACCATGGTTCAACGTCACATTGTAACAAAGATTATCTCAATATGAAAATCAAAGATTGGTAAGCATGGTTATTGATATTTATTTTCCAATTTATAATATTTATCATGGGGTTTAAACAACTTGGGATTATAATATTAATCCATTGGGGTTAAAATTTTAATCCTTTACATTTTTAATATTGATCCCTTTCATTTTTTGATCCCTTAGGTTTATGATATTTTTCTCTTGGGTTTATAAGATTAAATGCTTGGATTTATAATACTAACAATTCCTTTGGTTTATCATTTTATCCTTGGGTTTATTAATCCTTTGACTTTAAAATATTAATTGCTAGGGTTTATTAATTGTTTATGATTTTAGTATTAGTTTGTTGGGTTTATTTATTCCTTCCGTTTATTGATTTCTTTGGTTTATTAATCATTTTTTTATAATATTAATGCCTTGTTTTTAGAAAATTAGAAATGCATTGGGTTTATTCATCCCTTTTCTTTATAATATTAATAATCCCATGGATTAATAATAATAATAATCCCTTCGTTTTATGAAACCTAAATATTAAGGGTTTAATCCGTTAGTTTTATAATTTTTATCCCTTTCATTTATTTATGCTTTGGTTTTATAACACTAACAATGTCTAAGGTTTATTGATCCATTGGGTTTATCATATTAATAGTCATCCAAATTTATCAATCCTTTTTTTTTAGAATATTAATTCCTAGGCTTTATGAATCTCTTGTGTTTGTAATAGTGATCCCTTGTGCTTCTTGATCCCTTAGGTTTTTAATATTTATCCCTCTAGTTCACTAATTCATTGGGTTTATAATATTAAACAGTTGGTTTTATTAGTTCCATGGGTTTATAAAATTAATAATCCCTTTGGCTATTAATCCCTTGAGTTCAAAATATTAGTTCTTAGGGTTTATTAATATCTTCGGTTATTATATTGGTTTGTTGGGTTTATTAATCCATTGTGTTTATAATATTATTTTGTTGGGTTTATATTTCCCTTCAATTTACTATTTATTTGGGTTTATAATATTAAATGATTAGGTTTATTTGTTCTTTAAGTTTGTAACATTAATAATTCCTTGGGTTTATCATTTATTCCCTTTGGTTTATTAATCCCCAATATTAAGGTGTAAATAATAGTCCTAAGGTTTAATATTAATCCCTTATGTTTACAATGTTTATCCCTTCAATTTATTAACCTGTTGCTTTCATAATATTAACAATCCCTATGGTTTATTGATCCCTTAGGTTTTATAATATTCATAGTTATGTGGATTGATCAATTCTTTGGGTTTAAAATATTAATTCCTATGTTTTATTCCTTTTGTTTATAATATTGATCCCTTGGAATTTTTGATTCTAATATTTTTCCCTTCGGTTTATTAATTCCTTAGATTTATGAAATGAAATTCTTGGGTTTCTTCATTCTTCAAGTTTTTAATATTAATAATTCCTTTGGTTTATCATTTAATCCCTTGTTTTTATTAATCCCGTGAGTTTAAAATATTAATTCCTAGGGTTTATTAATTGTTTGGGTTTTTAATATTAGCGCATTGGGTTTATTAATTCCTTGGGTATATTGATCCCTTGCATTTATTAATTACTTTTTTTATAATATTAATGACTTGGATTTGTAATATTAATAATCCCCTGGTTTTATAAAAGCGCAATATTAAGGGTCAAATATTTGTCCAACTATTTATGATTATGTCAATATCACAATAGATTAATCTAGTATGGAAATCAACCATGGTCAACCATGTTTATTTTAGGGTTTATAATAGTCATGTTAGGGTTTACCAATGTTGGGTTTATAATATTAGTCCCTTGGGGTTAATATTGTTTCCTTGGGTTCATAACCCCTTGGGGTTTTAGTATTAATCCTTTGCATTTATTGTTACCTTGGGTTTATAATATCAGTCATTGTCAAGTTTATTAATCTCTTGTGCTTGTAATATCAATCCCTTGCGCTTCTTGATCCCTTAGGTTTTTAAAATTTATTCCTTGGGTTCACTAATTCCTTGGGTTTATAATATTAAAAGGTTGGGTTTATTAGTTACTTGGATTTATAATATAAATAATCACTTTGGTTTATTATTCCTTTTATTTTAAAATATTAATTCTTAGGCTTTATTAATTAAACCATGTTTATTTTAGTATTTTTAATATTTCTCGTAGGGTTTGTATACCTTGGGTTTATAATATTAGTCCCTTTTGTTTAATATTATTCACTCAAGTTCATAATGTCTTGGGTAAGAATAATAATAATAATAATAATAATAATAACAATTATAAGTAGGAAAACCAAGAACAAACAACAATTAATACAGAAGATATGGATACAAGTGGGTACAAATGTACCCATTCAATAGATAACTTAGACTAACACAAGGATAATAAAAGACGTCGCTTTCAACTTGAACTTGTCTTTGATACACCATCAAAAGGGGAATGGCGAAGGGTGGAAGAAAACAAGGGGATAAAAGCCTAACTTATCTCCTTAATGTATATTACTTTGTTTTTCCCTATTTATGCTTATCATCAGTCATTGACTGAATGATTCTTGGTTCTCAGTAAAATGTAACATGTAATTTTATTTTAACTAATAAAATTACGCCTTTTTCCTTGGAAAAAATAATAACAATTATACTGTATTATTATAATAAAAATATAATATATTTATTATATTATTGTTATAATAATAATAATAATTATTATTATTATTATTATTATTATTATTATTATTATTATTTAATATTACTAATATTACTATGAGTTTATATTATTATAATAATATTAGTATAATAATCATAAATATGCAAATATATAAGAATATGGTTGTTATTATTTATATAGTTATTAATAATCATAAATAGTTGGTCTTTAAAAAAAATGCACATAATCATTCCCTTATCACAATTCTAACTATTATTGGATCATGGTTATTATTATGAGTTATTATTATTATTAATTGATATTACTACTATTATTATGAGTTTATATTATTACTATAATATTAATATAATAATAATGTAATAATATATATAAATAATATGGTTGTTACGATCTATATAGTTATTAATAATCATAAATAGTTGGTGTTAAAAAAGTACACATAATAATTATTAATGTGTTTGATATAAGCCTATTGTTATATATCAAACACATTGAAAAATGTGGTTGTATATATGTTTCATATACGCCTATGAGTGTATATCAACCACATTGGTAAATGTGGTTGGGGTTTTAGTATTAATCCCTTGGGTTCTGTTGTAGCATTGTTGGTTTTTGGTGAGTTTGCATTTATTAGTTCAAAAAATGAATGCTATGAGAAAATGAAAATATATTTTAAGAAAATGTTAAGTTAGGACATCGACAAAAAAGAATAAAGAAACAAAATGTTTGAAATATTTTGATGAATAAGTCCATATCAAATAAAATGTTAGAATAGATATCGTAAAAAAGGAAGGAAAAAATAAAATGTTAGATTAGAAATAAAAGAAAAAATAATAAATTCAGAAAGTGTTGCACATCCAAATTCCACTACTCTTAGTCAATTTTATTTTTGCATGTAGAGTTGTGTGCAGATTATTTAAATGCCACACTAGTTCATACAATCCAAATGTACAGTTTAATCATGATTGGATTAGATTTAAATTGTTTGTTAATAGGTAGAAAATGAAATTGCCTCAGCAGTTTAATCTGAGCCAATGGAAGCAATAATGGATAGAAGTAGATTAATCATTAAAAGGAAAATGTTGAGTTGCTAGTCTAAATGCACTCGGGTGACTAAGATTGCAAAAAATGTCAGGAAATTTAAGGGTAAGTAGAGAAATTAAATCAAATTGGAGGAGAATAGGATTTTTATCCTAAGTGAAAACATTAGATATATCTGTATGTAACGAATGGTTTTAATTAACCATAATTTGCTAAAAACCAATGATATTCACGCTTTATCCATTGGTTCGCCCCACACTTGTCACATCTGCCATATATGTTTCGACCCCACCATCACCTTCCACCTTACTCCATTAAATTCCCTCCATTTTCCTTTCATCCCTCACATCTCCCTCCAATTTGACTGCTTATATTTCTCCTTAGCCCTCCCTTGTCATCCAAATGTTATCAGCGGGGGAGGTAGGGGGGGTTTGAAGTCGACAGTTTTCGAAACCGCCTTCTGAAACTGCCAACCCCCGCTTCTAGTTGTTCAGGACTTAAAATACCAAACTGCTTACCACCCAAACTCACCCCCAAAAGCGGTTTTTGGCCTCCCCCATCACCGTCACTCCCACGTCACTTCCACTGTCCCATCATCCTTGCGTGGACCAATCTTTCGCCTGTCTACCCGTTATCCATTTATTTGCCACCCCTTGCAAATCAATATTCCATCAATCTGTTTCTCAGTCCCTTTGGAGAATTAATATGAATTTAGTTGTTGATTAACAGACCCACTCCATTTTATGCCTTATAAACCCTGGTCTTTCATAAAAATTGTTACACAGTGCATTCCCATAACTCAATTGATCACTGGATACTTGTAGCTTACAATCAAACGACAAATTCACCATTCAAGTGAACTTTTTTCCCTGTTTAGAGGCAATCTAGCATCCATGATTACTCAATCTATTTCAATTGTATTTTTTTCTTTTATCATTGTATTTCAATGAATCCTTCCCATTTCTGTCACCTTCAGTTTGTAATCCAATCATCAGAATGCCTCCTAAGGGGAAGGAAGTTACAAAAAGCCCAAATCCTCTCATTCATCCACAAGTTGATTTCCATCATACACCCTTGGCTGACAAAGACTATAAAATCCATGAGCCCTTGTCCAAATTTGACTTCTTTGAGATCTATTGCTAGATGGATGACCAATTCATTGATCAAACGGACGAAATTGGACATTGGGACTCCCATCTTCCTCTTTACATCTTCCCTCAAACCCACAGAGCACTTGAATTTGTTAGAAAATATCAAGAATATTATGACCCCAATCAAAGAGCTATTATCTCACCTATAGGACAAATCTTGTGATCCATCAATGCTTAGTCCATTGATCAGATGTTGTAGGCCCCAACTATTGTGCCAAACACTGCTTTTTCTCATGAAAGCCTAATAGAAGCCTATCAGAAATTGGATTTCACTAAAAGAGCTCAAACCCTAGAACGTTTCCTTGTTGTAGATAACCCTCGCTGTGATTCATCTATATTCCCAGACAGAACGAAGAAAATTACCACCATTCTCTATTATCTCCTTGGTTGTTATTTCTACCAATATGTAGATGAATCCATCATTGGTTTCTTGTCTATCCTTTCTACTAGTTCCAAACCCACTGTTCTTTTAACTTTAGTCAATTTCTAGCTGAGGCGATTAATGGAAAATTTATCCAGTTCAATACTCAAGAGGTAATCAAGTATGTTTCGATACTTGTATATCTCTTTATCTATTTTCAAGGAGACAAGTTTCCATTCACTTTGCAGAAGCTAGATGAAGAAGGGAACCAATAATCAATGATCTTTTGTACTTCTATGGGAATGAAAGAGAAAGAAGAATTTCCATATAAATAGTTCATAGAATTGTTTGTTCATCCAGCCCTTAATCTTGTGAGCAACACTCCAGAACCAAGAATTAGTGATGAAATTGTAACGTTTTGCAGCTAGTTGACTAAGCCACAACAGGAGAATGGTACGTTTACCAAAATTATATAGAAATCAGAGTCTATGGTTGTGAGCTTCCACCTTATAATAGTTCTAAGTACCTCCCTATGAGAATTTTTGCATTAGAATATATTAGGCAGATGCTCAATGCAGATGAACTGCATTTTGTGGTTGCAAAGAAGAAATCACAGTTTAAGCTAAAGACTCAGGTTGGTCCATTCATCTATAACACTAGAGCAGTAGGAGAAGAAGTAGACAGGTTATTGAAAGATATGAAGTTTGGCCTCGGCTTTACTTGGTCTTATGACCCAATGGGAGTGATTACAAAACTTAAAATAGAAAATAAATTTACTCCATATCATCACACAGCCAGGCCTGAAATTGAGCAATATAAAAATTTATTAGAGTGGAAGGAAAACACCCTTCAAGAAGCTAAATAATAGGCAATCTCTACTTCAAATATACAAACTCCACTTGCATAGGAAAATACAGCCAAACGAGGAAGGGAAGAACAATGATCCACTACAACTGAAATAATCAAGTTTCTAAATTCTAAAGATAGCTATGAGCTTGAATAATTGGGTATTGATGACAGGAAAACAACCATACTCAAAGTGAAGAACGTCATTATAGAGAAAAATCTCATTCTTTAGTCGAAGGAAAAGTGCAGCAATGTCAATGTCATAGTTCAACATTTTTTCAGCAGGTTGGAACCCTTGACCAGCAATGGTTTTCCCTCCATATTCGTGATAAATGATAAGTTAATGCCTATTGAAGAATATGTCGGCAAGATCAGAGAAGTTGCAGCCAGTGCATCTATAGTTTTAAATATAAAGGGTACAGTAACACGAAATCTTGTGTTGAACGCACTCTGAGATACCTTTTTCATCCTTAGTGAAGTAAAACACATATTTTTAGTAAAACCTACTTTTACTAAATAGACAGAAATGGATGAGGTTTATCGAAGGGTAATTAAGTTATCTATCCAGATGAAAAACGTTGGGAACAATTAACTGATTTACTTTATTAAAAGAAGGATTAACAACATTCAGAATTTTGGGGAACAATCATCAACAGTTCAATAGCTAAATAGTGACAGATCAACTATCAGTTTACTTTTCTGATTTTTTTTTTAGCTATTTTTGTAAATTTGTTTAAGATATTTTCTTAACACTAAAACTGGTATAAATAACTCTCTTTCACGACTTATTAAGGTTTTCACCCTTGAAGAAACATTTGTAAGCACTGAATGTACTCATCTTTTTCTGAGTCACTAATAGCAAAGCAAAGGATTCTGAATTTTGATTCATACAGTTTCATATTCCTTGTAAGATTTTCCAGTTTTCATTCACTATGTTTTCTTCATATTCTTAAGTTTTACAAAGATAACCAAATAGGAGCAGTTGTGTCTCAATTACTCCTAGAAACTCTCTGAAGTGATCATCTTTTAAGATAATGAATTATAGAAACTGTTTGTTTAATTAATTCCCTCTAAATTATAAAATTATCAGTCTCTTTGTAATCTTAGGCATATTTTGTTAAAACTTTATGAACATTGTTTGAATGTTTTTCTTTCTTATGGTTATTTTATTTTCTATTTGAGAACTATAATAGCCATATCATCTTTCTATTTCTACTCATCACCAGATAAGCTTAATTACTGTGTGGATTTCAATAGCATCCATTTGTTTAAGTATTAGCATTATTCAGAAAGCTTAGGCATCACTGTTATAAATCTATTTCATACATTGGTCCTCCAAGATTAAAACAAAACATCCAAAACATTTTAGATGCTCTGGCATGATAGCCTACCATTATCATCTCAGAGATACAACAGGTTCATAATAGCAATCCCTTGGGTTTATTATTAACTTGGGCTTATAATATCAATCATGGTAAACCATGGTAAACCACAACCAACCATGGTCAACTGTGGTCAATCATGATCCGATCTCGCATTATGACAAAATTGTTTTGCATATAAAAATCATTCACAATCATGGACAATCATGGTCAACCATGGTCAACCATGGTTGATGATGGTCAACCACGTTTTATAGAATCAAACATGGTCGACCATTATCAATTCTGGTCAGACATGTTTGAACGTTGCGTTGTGACAAAAATTGTATCGATATGGAAATCAACCATGATTAACCATAGTCCAACATCGCATTGTGACAGAGATTGCCTCGATATGAAAATGAACCATGGTCCAACATGGCATTGTGATAAGGATTGTCTCAATATGAAAATCCACCATGGTCAATGATGTTTACTTTAGTGCTTATAAAATTTATCTTAGGGTTTATATATGTTGGGTTTATAATATTATCCCCTTGGGTTTAATCTTATTCCCTTGGGTTCATAATCCCTTGGGGTTTTAGTATTAATCATTTGGGTTTATAATATCAATCCATTAGGTTTATAATATTAATCATGGTAAACCATGGTCAATCATAGCCAACCATGGTCAAACCAAATGGATATGGAAATCGACCATGGTAAACCATGGTCCAACGTTGTGTTCTATCAAAGATTGTCTCGATATGAAAACCATCATGCTCAACCATGCTTAACCATGATCCAACATCTATTTTTCATTGTGTTTTATTGTTTAATAATATCTAGTTAAAAAAATATTATTATTGTTTAACAATAATTAACTTTTTAATTATTATTTAATTATTTTTATTAGTAAATTTTTATTGTTATTTTATTATAACTTATAAAATAAAATAAAAGAAAAATATTTATATTTTTTCTAAAAACAATATTAAAATTTAATCTTTTTTAATAAAATAAGTAATTATTTATTAACATTTTATAAAAAATAAATAAAAAATTATTTTTATTATATATTTGCAATGATTTATTGGTAGATAGAAATGAAGCCTTATGAGTATATGAGCCACATTTAATAAAATAATTATTGTTATTATTAAATAACTATTGTTATGAAAATTATTATTGTTAATTAATATTACTAATATTATTATGAGTTAATATTATAATAATAATAATAATAATAATAATATTATTATTATTATTATTATTATTATTATTATTATATTAATATAATAATTATATAATATTATTATTATAACAATATAATAATAATTATATTATCTTATAATAATCATAAATATATAAGAATATGGTTGTTATTATTTGTATAGTTGGTCTTTAAAAAAAACACATAATACATAGTTGGTGTTTAAAAAAATACACATAATAATTATTGTTCATTTTTAAAAAAATACACACAATAATTATTAATGTGGTTGATATAGCATATTGCCATATATCAACCACATTGGAAAACGTGGTTGTATATATACTTCATATATGCGTCTCAGCGTATATCAACCACATTGGTAAATGTGGTTGTGCTAGTTCCTATTATTACCGAGTAAAAAAATTGGTTTAATTGTCTGGAGGGATTTATAGAAGGAATCAAGTGTAGGTAAAAGCTTAATATGGATGGTTGTCGAGTTAGTTTGGAAAATTATGGGTCTAGGGAAGGATCCCTCATTTGTTGAAGACTTGAGAGTGGCCTTCTGGTGAGGTTATGCAACATCTTAGGATGTTGTTTAGTAATTGACTGTGGAAGCTCAATGATTTCGGGGTTCAAGGGTGGAACTCAGGAATCCAATTTTCCTACTACACTTTTTCAAGGGTTAAGAGACAACTTCATGGAGTTAGTAACATAGAAATTTTCAATTGATAATGATGGACAATTATAATGGTTGACAGAACCATATATGCGAAGGACATGGTAATAGACTGGTGGTTGTGACCGTTGCAGTGGTTGGGCACCCACGCATTCTCATGGATGGTTGTTCCTTTATATCGATGTAGACATATTATTTTTTCATGTCTCACAACACCTAGAATTTGTTGATTGACGTTGCGACAAGTAGTGATTAAGAGGGCGACTTTGAAAATATAATTCCTACCTGTCTTGGTTTCTAAGTAAAGGAGCTTGTTCCTGCTATTTAGGAGTTGTTTAGATGATCCCTGGTTTAGTGTTTGGTTGAGATATTTACTCAACTAACTATGTGATTGTGTGGTTAAGATAGAATTTCTATCTTTAACCAATGATTGATGTATTTATATGTGTGTTTAATCTAATGTAAGTGGTAAATTTTGGTGTGCAATTAGATTTTCAATTCTTTATAACTTTTAAGAGAAAATAATTATCATTTTTCATATTAGATTTTAAATCATCTAAATTAATCTAGTTCAAAAAATTTAATTTAAATATTACATTTATGTAAAAATATTTCTTATATTCAACTCTAAATATTTAATATTTGATATAAAATTTAAAAATATAAAACTTCTTATTTAAACTTCCATATAAAATTTTATGTAAAAAAAACCTAAAGTCCTTGATATATTGGTTTACCGATTTGAAATTGCTCATTATATTTTGTAATGTCTTGTCTTGTCCTATCTTATCCTGTAAACATTTTGACTCGGTCAAATTACATAAAAATAAAAATAATAGAAATTTGAATTAATAATGTGAAAACATGTTTACTCGGTCGTAATAAAATAAAAATAATGTTTAAAAAAATCATGATATTCTCCTTGGATATTGGTTCATGGTATGAGAACCTATGGTATTAACCCATAGTATTCATGTGTAATATAGCCTATTTAAAGAAGGGAATTAAACCAACTTAGATCTACCAAGCACTCACATAAAATAACATATTAAAAATCAGACATATTAAATATTTGAAAGGTAACTGCAAATTGATTTATGAAGTGGAAAAATTAATTGCCTACTAAGGGATAATGACTTGCATAAATTTTGATGGGTAGTGCCAAGTAGTAAGTTTTCACATTTAATGGTGGTTAAGTGTCTTTGTTTACATCTTATTCCTATCCATTTTTTATGCAAATGCTTCCTCAATATGGATGGTAAGTATGTTATTTATGTGAGTATGACTATTTTCAACAATTTTAATTTTAAATGGTTTTACAATTAATAATGAAAATTCATGGCATAAATATCTAAAAATCATGACATAAAAATAACAATTACATCCATAATGTGAAGAATCACATTTTGGCATAAATATAGCAATTACATCTATAATTAGAGGAATAAAATTCTATTGTGTAGTTATTCAATTTATTTTTTCAACTATAAAATTTCTTTAGAGCAATAGCCTTTTTCATGACATTTTTTCTAATTAGTATTAATTAAAATCCAGCTTGAATTTAAGTTATAAAATTAGAGTGCCCCAAGGGTTTTTTAGGAAGTTAAATATGTTTATGCTTTTAAAAATTCATTTTAAAAACAAAAAATCATGTTCTTTCTTGAATTTGAATTTGTTTGGCACATTACCATTAAACAAAAAAAGGTCTATTTCATCTCAAATTTCTATATTTCATATATATATATGTATATATATATTATAATATAGAAAGAAAAATACGCTCACAATATTTTATAGGCTCTTTAAAAAAAAGAGTCCTCGTCAAATTTTCATTGGATAAATAGAGTTACATTAAAATTCCAACCCTACTTTTACATTTGACAATCCTTAGTCGATATTTTGGGGAAGGCGTAAAGAAAGATTTACGTCGTGGATCACGGAGGATACTTCTGTGTATGAGGCAAATGAGTTTCTAGTGATGGTGTCGTTTCATGTGGAAGAGAGAGTAATATGGATTGCCTTGTCCTTTCCACAACAGGTATGAATGACTCCCCTATTCAATTACTTTCCCGTCTTGACTCACATCAATCGAATCTCCATTCTAAATGGTGTTCAGTGGATGAGCTATCACAATTCCCGTTCTCCCCACCATTATCCTGTCCAGCGCCTCTTGAATGGTCTTCTCTGACTCGCTGTCCAATGAGCTTGTTTTCTCTTCTAGCAATAATATGGTCGGATTCTTTATTATTTCCCTCACTATCACAATCTACTGCTTCTGCCCTTCTAATAATTGAACTCTTATATCTCTAAAGTTTGTTTCATAAATTAGAGATTATACAGCACACACATAAACACATAATTCTGAAACTTTTAGAACTTCGTAACTTGTCTTCATTCAATCACTGAACAGGTTTTTATACATGACAGAGAAGGTTCTGGAGATTGATTAGGGCAGTGGCTTCTTCACGAAGCTTGCCTATTTGTCAATGGATTCTAGAAACTTCATTTAATACATCTGCTAAATTCTAGATCCAACATTTAAAGCTTCTGTTCAATTCTAGATGTGTGTAGTTGGAATTAGTTCCTTCCAACACTCCCCCTTAATTCCAACTATATAACAAATATACTATATCACAATAAACAATATACTATACTCTTAATTGTTTTGCCTGCTGGTCTCAGCTAGGCTTACAACAAAACATTTCATTTTTGTCTTCTTGTGAAAGGGTCCATGCTTTTGCATTAACTGATATAGTTCCATATTCACCTTTCTGGGTTTCCTTATGAAATTCCTTTGGTCCTTGTTTAGTTACTTAACGTCAACAACCTCTTCTGGATTGGGATGCAATGCAAGACCCCGAACAATGTAATCTAATTCAAGTTTTGTTGCTTCTTCCTAATTGTCAATATCTGCACACTCAAAAACAATGTTAGATTCATAAACAAAACCATGCTGATTCTTGTCATCCTGCTCATTCATGGATTCTTTAGTTTCAAGATTCTTCACCATGCCAGTTGCTGCTTTCAAACCTACATCAATATGTTTAAAATATTTCTCAAGCCATCCTTCAATTATCTTTATCTTTGCATCATAATCAAGCTTGATATCTTCAAACTTGCTTCTTCGTTTAACTGCTACTGCAATTTCTTCTTCATGTTCTTCCACTCGATCATCAAAAGCAAACAACAATTTATCAATCATTTTCTTTTCAAAGATAACTACCAATTCATTTTCATAAAATAAATATCCATTATCAAATTTAATAGCAAATTCATCCTTTGCAGCTGAGTCATCCACAACTTTCTCCTCTGCAATCTCATTTGTTTTCTCACTGCATTTCATTTCCAGTTGATTCAAATCAATATTTAGTGTTTCATATTCCACCTCAACCCCATGATACTTTATCCTAAATTGTTTACATTCTCTTCACAATTGTTTGATTTTCCTTTTCCGACCCATGACTACAACGCATGCTCCTCCTATTTTCTACAATGTTTTTCATGCCAGCCAGCAAATAACAGAAAATTCGGTTAGGACTCCCATCACCAATACACCAGATCAATAGCTGAAATCATCATGCTAGAATTGACATACTCACCACTGGTTGGCTCCTCTCTTTTACGTCAGATCAATAGCTGAAATCATCATGCTAGAATTGACATACTCACCACTGGTTGGCTCCTCTCTTTTACGTTTTCTGCACCAAATATGGAACACTTGAGCTCTTAATCCTCACAAATCTTCAATATGCAGTAGAACAGCTATTATGCACCACAACTCCTCAAAATGGCACACCAACGAACAATGAAAATTCTTTACACATCTCCTTGCTTCTCTAACGTCCTCAAGCATGGGCTTGCACCAAGCCTCTTCTCAACAACCACACCATAATGCAGCACAGTTCTTACACACAAACATATCTCTCCATGGGGACTGCAAGTTCACAACCACACTACTTGCAAAAGAACTCTCACAACCTCACCACTTGCAACAACAAACAAAGTTAACAGTCAACCCAGCTTACCTCACCGAGCCCTCCTTTGGCTCTGACTGTTAACTCCAACTCAAAGCACACCGCTCCAATTCACAGCACTCAACCTCTTCTCAAAGGTCTCTTCAAAAGAGCAACAATGACTTCACCGGCACGGTAGGCTTTACTCCGCAGGCCAAGAAAATACTCTGGCAGACTCTAGAGGTGACTCAGCTCTCTTATGCACCCTCACACAACAATCCCTTCATGCTTTTGAACAACACTCCTATCCACAACAGCACTACCTCATAATTCGCCTAAGCCTCAAACCCGCACCACACGTAATTGGACTCGGCACAAGGACTCACATGCTCCTTTTAACAACGCCTCCTCTTGAAACTCACCTCAGCGCTCTAACAACCCAGCAACATAGGACTCAATGTGTCCTCAAGTCCATTTCAAGTTCACTACACTACAAAACTCGGAAATTAGTGACCACTGCTCATACAACCCTCACTACAAGCTCATGACTCAGACAACGTCGATCACTATTCAATAGTCGGCTAATCTAGCGCAGTTATTGTGTATCTGTAGCTAGAAATGTGTATAAATTGCCAAGTTCAATAATGAACCGATCAATTTTTTTGAGTGATTTTGTTCTCTGATATGGTTCCCTCATCCAAAGGGATGCACAAATCCAAGTTAATTTCACTGATCTGGTTCAATAAATGTTATCCTCTTCCACAAATAATTATTTCAATTGCAGTTAATTATAAAAATTATGTTTCAATTGAACAATTGCAGTATTACCTGATGAAGTCATGAGCATTTGCAGTCTTTGCAGCTTCGATCATATTTGCCACTTTTACTTTCTATTTTACGTAGAGAATGTTGTCTCCAATGCTTCCTCCAAATAGCGTGGTCTCTTGACCTACCAAAGCTATGTGATCCCTCAAACTCTTCAAATTGAAGCTCCTAATGTCACTACCATTGATTTTCACCAATCCTTTTAGGGGATCGTAAAACCTTTCAATTAATCCAATGACGGTCGATTTACGGGATCTACTTTGTCCTACAAGTGCCATGCTTTTACCAACTTTTATCCTTAATCATAAGTTCTTGAAGATCATAACATCTAGATGAGATGGCTAAGAAAATTCTACGTTTCTTAGGTCTAGGATGCCAAACATGGATTTGACTACAGATACTTTTGCAATATTGGTGCTCATACTTCCTGCTTCTTCGATCGCTCTTCCAGTGCTCATCAGAATGAAGAAAACTTGGAAAAGAGCTTTGGAGGTGACTTGTTGTTTCGCTAGAAGGTGTCCTCTATAGCAAAAGTCCAAAGCAATATTAGCTACAATGATGCATTGTGATGCTCCTAGGGCACACATCCTGTTATAAATATTAATCCCAATGGCCACCTTAAACATACTCACAAACATCATGCTTGTCTAGTCAACTACCACATGGTTACATTTTTGTTTGCAGGTGAAAAGACTAAAGTCAAAGGAAGTACAACATTGACCATTCTGCAACACAGCAAAGAGTTTAATACATTTAACAAATTTTGGTAAATAGATATGGGCAAACATTTACTCCACAACTATTTCCCACATTCCACAACACCTCCAAGATCAGAAAACCAATTACTATGTAAAATCGCCCATGTTGCGTATTAATTATTTGCTCTGTCATGTGTTAGTGTCAAATTTGTATGTTGAGATAAATAGGGATGTGAAAGTCATTTGTAATGTTGGGGCAAGTTAGAGGGTGAAAGTCTGTGAGGTAGTGAGGATAAAATCGTGGAGTAAATAATGGTGGGCATGTCAAAAGCAGTTTTATGAAGTTTTACAAACATTTACTCCGCAACCGAGTCATGCTTAAATCACAATTAGTCTTTTGTATTTTCACTTGGAGGTGCAACCTCCATTTATCATGTGAATTTATTTTCCTATCTTCTATATTATAATCAAGAGTATGTTATGTTGCGATGTGGTCTTAAACATTCATGAGTAAATTTACCGCAACCATTTTTCGTTTTATTCTATTTTACCGTGAATGAGTTCTGTGTTTTATGAAGCCTTTGTGTAGTTGTGATTTCCATGCCGCAACATAAAACTTACTTCGACTCAAGTGAGTCCTCATTTACCTTGTGTAATAAAATTTTGAGTGAGACTCCTCTCCTCTGCCCATGAAATTTTTTCTAACATGGTATCAGAGTAGGTTAAACTCTGTTAGTGTAAAAATAAGTGTTTTTACTAGTAGTTAATTTTTTTTTAGGGAAGATTACTTTTTAGCATACTTACTAGTAGGTAGAAAGTTTTTTTTTCTCACTCAGAAATGGAAACATCAACACAAGCTTGAATAATCCTCAAATACCTCAGTTTAATGGAAAAAAATATGATTATTGGGCTATTATAATGAAGGCCATGTTTTCGTCTCAAGACATTTGGGATTTGGTGGAGAATGGTTTTCAAGAACCAACAGAAACATACAATGCCTTGTCTCAAGAATAAAGAGATGTGTTAAGGGAAAAAAGGAAGAAGGATTCAAAATCTCTCTTCTACATTTGTCATGCAGTTCATGAAAGTGTTTTCCCAAGGGTTGTAGGTGCAACGAAGTCCAAGAAAGCATGGGACACCCTCCATAAAGCCTACAAAGTCATGGGAAAAGTCAAGACAACAAAGTTGCAAACGTTGAGAAGAGACTTTGAAACACTTTGTATGAAAGACTCTGAGAATGTAGACTCCTTTTTTAGTCATGTAATCTGGTTGGTTACTCAAATAGAGTCTCATGGTGAGACACTTGATGAAAGGAGAATAGTTGAGAAAGTTTTGAGAAGTCTACCAGCAAGGTTTGATGCCATAGTTGTGGCCATAGAAGAGACAAAGAATCTCTCACAGTTCTCAGTGGATGAGCTTCATGGATCATTGATTTCTCACGAACATAGACTAAATAGAGTAACAACCTCTTCATTGGAGCATGCATTCAAAACACAAGTTTCATTTGGTCAAGGTCGAGGTAGAGGAAGATGATATGCTAGAGGAAGAGGAAGAAGCCCACACAGAGGTGGAAGAAGCAACCCTTCAAACTCAAGTGGAAGAGACAGAAATCAAATTCCAAGTCAAGGCCCAAGCCAAAATCAAGCACAAGGTGAGAGGTATGATAAATATAGGGTTAAATTCCATTACTGTAAGAAGTATGGTTATTATGCACATGAATGTAGAAAGAATCAATATGACATTAGCAACAAACCAAGTGTAAATTTCACAAAAGAAAATCAAAACCATGATAGCATGCTTTTAGCTTGTAATGTAGCACAAGAAAAACAAAGTGATATATGGTATCTAGATTGAGGGTGTAGAAACCATGTGTCAGGGAACATAGAAATGTTTTCCAATCTAGATGAAAGTGTGAAATATGAATTGAAATTAGAGACTGATAGCAAAGTCTCTATCATGGGAAAATAAAGAGTTAATATCCTAACAAATAATGGGGAGAAGAAGTACATCTCAGATGTTTACTTTGTCCCCAGCTAAAGAATAACCTCATAAGCATTGGACAGCTCATGAAAAAGGGCTACAATGTTTTTTTCAAGAATGATGTATGCACAATTTTGAATAGGCCTCCAACCAAACAGTTGATTGCAAATGTTCAGATGAAAAACAATAGAATTTTTACCCTAAATATAAGCTTAGATTTAAAGGAAGAAGGTGCACAAGCACAACACTCAATGAACTCACAATAGGATGGAAGAAAATATGCTTTTGTCACACAAGTAAACTTTCAAGAAGACATCAAAGATGAAAAATGGTTATGGCATTTGAGATTTGGTCATCTCAACTTTGAAGGTTTGAATTTACCACATAGGAAACGCATGGTGAAGGGATTACTACTCATAGAAAAAATAGACAACCTATGTGAAGGATGTATCTTGGGCAAACAACATAGAGAAACATTTCCAGCAGGAAAGTCAGTAAGGGAAAAGGAACCCTTGGAGATTGTCCACTTAGATTTATGTGGACAAATGCAGACACCATCAATTGGTGGCAGATACTATTTATTAACCTTCGTAGATGACTACACAAGAAAGACATGGGTCTATCTCCTAAAATAGAAAAGTGAAGTGTTTGAGTGCTTTCTCCAATACAAAGCTCTTGTTGAGAAGCAAAGTGGACACTACATCAAATTCTTCAGGACTGACAGAGGTGGCGAATACTTCTCAAATGATTTCCTTCGATTTTGCAAGGAGCATGGAATTCACAAGAAATTACAATAATATATATACCTTAGCAGAATGGTGTGGCAGAAAGGAAGAATAGGACCATTATGGAAATGGCAAGGAGTATGTTGAAGGCAAAGAATTTTCCAAATGATTATTGGGTTGAAGTTATCACTTGTGTATCATATATCTTGAATCAATGTCCAACCAAAAGCATCCAGAACATGGTTCCTGAAGAGGCACGGAGTGGAAGAAAGCATAGCGTCACTCACATGAGAGTTTTTGGTTGTGTGGCATATGCACATGCCTTGGACAAGTTGAGGAAGAATTTGGACAACAATGGGGAAAAATGTATTTAGTTGGATAAAATGATGAATCCAAGGAGTGCAAACTCTAAAATCCATTAACCAAGAAGGTCATAATCAGCAGAGATATGTAGTTCATAGAAGAGGAAGAATGGGATGGAGGTTTAGAAAAGACAGTCAATGTCAAAGCATGTCTACCACATGAGGACAAAGAGGAATTGAAAACAACAAATAATTCCTCAACAATGACTCCCTCTACTCTTATTCAAGCGCAACAAAGCAGGCATAAGGAACACCATCAACAAATAATAGGACAATGCCACACAGTCAAGCAAGTGATTTCTCCAAGCATGCCGTAAAGCACAACACCAAGTGACATGTCAAGCCCATCTTCAGCAAGCATAAGAAGACCAAAATTCAGAAAGTTAAATGAAATTTATCAGCAAGATGAAGTTGATAGTAGCGCTGGTCTGAATTCCTTATTTGCATTTTTTTCATGTAGATGACCTAATCCCATTTGAAGATGCAGTCAAAGAAGAAAAATGGGTCGTGGCAATGGAGGAATAAATAGAAGCAATAGAAAAGAATTACACATGGGAGTTAGTGAACCTTACACAAGGAAAAGAAGTCATTACAGTGAAGTGGGTATATAAGACCAAGAGAAATGTCAACGGTAAGATTGAAAGGCACAAAGAAAGGCTAGTTGTCAAAGGATACAAGCAGCAACATGGAAGAGATTATGCGGAGACATTTGCGCCAGTCGCAAAGATGGAGACAGTTCATACAGTTGTGCCGATTGTTGTGAAACATAAATTGAAAGTGTATTAAATGAACATAAAATCAACGTTCTTGAATGGAGTGCTGAAAGAGGAAGTGTATGTTGTGCAACCGCCTGGTTATGAGGTAGAAAACAAAGAAGACAAAGTGTATCAATTGAGGAAGGCTCTTTATGGGCTAAACCAAGCACCACGTGCATGGTATAGCAAGATAGATGCTTACTTGTTGCACAATGGGTTCGAAAAATGTGATGGTGAGCCTACTCTCTACATCAAAGAGAGTGATGGTAAGATTCTTATTGTCATCTTATATGTAGATGATTTGATTTTTATAGGAAGTGATGATTTCCTCATCATCGATTTCAAACAATTCATGAAGAATGAATTTGAAATGACTGACTTGGGGTTGTTAAGATATTTTTTAGGCATAGAAGTGAAGAAAACAGAAAATCGCATTTTTATTTCTCAAGAAAATTATGTGGCAGCATTTTGGAGAGGTTTAAAATGCAGAACAACAAGCCCACACAAACTCCAACTGTCATGGGGTTGAAGTTGAGCAAAGAATATTGCAGAAGCAATGTCAATCCGACATTATATAATAGCATGATAGGCATCTGGATGTATTTGACTGCCACTAGGTTGGATATAATGTATGCAACAAGTTTGGTTTCGAGGTTCATGGAGATACCCAAGGAAACACATTGGCAAGCCGCTAAAATGATCCTAAGGTATGTTAATGGGACAAAATAGTATGACGTTTTGTACATCACAACAAATGATTTCAGGCTGGTTCGTTACACTGACAATGATTGGGCAGGAAGTGGTAATGACAGAAAGAGCACGTGGGGATATGTTTTTCATTTGGGTTCTGGATCCATTTCATGGGCCTCCAAGAAGTAACCAATAGTGTCACCGTCAACAGCGAAAGCTAAATATGTCATCACAATAGCAGTAGCGTGTGAGGTAGTTTGGATGCGAAGGATGTTGAGGGATCTTCGCCATGACCAAGAGGGAACGATAACTATTTTCTGCGACAACACATCCACAATTTCATTATCAAATAATTATGTCTTTCACAAGAGGAGCAAGCATATTGATGCTAAATATCATTTTATTAGAGAGTTGATTAAAAATGATGAAATTGTGTTGCAACACTACACATCATAGGAACAGTTTGCTGATATTTTCACAAAGCCATTAACATGTGAAAGTTTTGTTTATCTCAGAGATTGTTTGGGAATTGTCAATTACAGAAATTTTGATTAAGGGGAGTGTTGGAAATATTAATCCCAACCACTGCCTTAAACATAATAATAAACACCATGCTTGCCCAGTCAACTACTGCGTGGTTGCGATTTTATTTGGAGGCGAAAGGACTGAAGTTAGAGAAAAAGTATAGTGTTGACCATTCTGCAACACAGCAGAAAGTTTAAGGCATTTAATAAATTTTTGTAAATAGATATGGGAAAAAATTTACTCCACAACTATTGCCCACACTCCACAACACCTGCAAGATTAGAAAACCAATTAATATGTAAAATTGCGCATGTTGAGTATTAATTATTTTTTCTGTCATGTATTAATGTCAAATTTGTGTGTTCAGATAAATAGGGATGTAAAAGTCATTTTTAATGTTGGGGCAAGCTAGAGGGTGAAATTTTGTGAGGTAGTGAGGTGAAAATCGTGGAGGAAATATTGGTGGGCTCATGAAAAGTAGTTTTACAGATATTTACTTCGCAACCCCACTGATGCATAAATTGCAGTAAATCTTTTGTATTTTCACTTAGAGTTGCAACCTCCATTTATCACGCGAATGTATTTTCCTATGTTTTATATTATATGTTTCAATGTGGTCTTAAACATTCATGAGTAAATTTACTGCAACCCATTTTTGTTTTACTCTATTTTTCCATGAATGAGTTCTATGTTTTATTAAGCATCTGTGTAGTTTTTATTTCCATGTTGCAACATAAAACTTACCTCGACGTAACTAAATTCTCATAAGACTTACCTTTCCATAATCGAATTCTGAGTGAAACTCCTCTCCTCTAGCCCCGTGAATTTCTTTTTAACACATCCTGTAAACAAAGATTGTTTGATACTGTCTCTGCGAGGTCCTTCTTGAGTATTTTGGAAGAGATAGAGAATCTTGTCCTGTGAAGAGAATGCACTAATAGTATGATGGTTAGCAACCATATTTTCTACTAGTTGACTACCTTTACCTTGAGCTTTGAGAGACTTTTGAGACATGGCCTTAAGTAGAACCTTTTTGTTGTAGAAACATAATACTGTGACGGGTTGCACTACAACTATTACAAGTGCAACGTGCCATGATAAAATCAAAGCCATCGTGAAAGCTACTATCATGAAATAAGAAGTTTGTACAAGTAATGATATACAATCTCCAACCAGGGATATCACCTATAATACAAATAGAACATTGTAATCATCAGAAAATTGTGACACAAATCCCAACATTATTAGAAATATTAAAGCATTTAGGTCAAGTAATTCCCACATTAGCCTCCATTGTGAGTCTGAAGGAAAGAGCACCACTATAATTGTCGTCCTTGTCGAACCACCCAAACTCGAATGTAAAGATATTGGATAGCATTCGCTCTCGAATTATTTTTGTAAGATATTCCCCCATAGCTTCAAAATTGTAATGTTGGGGCACGCTCACTAAGAGCACTATTACTCCCAAGGCCACAAAAATGGAGGTGTACACTTTGATTTTGGATTTGATTTGGTGATGGTATTGGAAAAAAAAAACACATAGATAACTTCCCCAAGGAAAAAGGAATAGACAGGTTGAACTGTTCCAAAAGTTGATTCTCCTACACAACCTAATAGAGCATGGCTCCATTCTAGTGTATTTAAAAGAAATAGTCGACGGAATGAAGGGGTGGATGGAAGCTTCTATTCAACTATCAGTTCTCATTGGACTAATGCAGACATGTTCAAACTCAATCTACTATAGAGGCTAGAGCTCCTTGATCTCAAAGATTGGTCTAACATAGTGGAGCCTTTGAATCGATCATGTGGCTTATCCTCTATGACCTGTTACAACTGAACCAAAGTATCATATGCTCAGTGGGGTTTATAGATAAGATCTTCATGTGTACCTATCACGATCACATGACCATATTGAACCACCATAATCATGTATGCATTGCGGATTGTGGAGAGGCGATGAGCGACTATAATTTTTCTGTTTCCAACTGAAGCTTACTCTAGAGCGTTGGAAATATTAATCCCAACCACCACCTTAAACACACTGACAAACACCATGGTTTCCCACTCAGCTACTGCATGGTTGCGATTTTTTTTGCATGCGAAAGGACTGAACTCAGAGTAGAAGTACAATGCTGACCATTCCGCAACACAGCATAGAGTTTAAGGCATTTGATAAATCTTGGTAAATAGATATGGGATAACATTTACTCTGCAACTATTTCCCACACTCCACAATAGCTGCAAGATCATAAAACTAATTGCTATGTAAAATCACCCATGTTGCGTATTAATTATTTATTCTGTCATTTATTAATGTCAAATTTGTATGTTGATATAAATAGGGATGTAAAAGTCATTTGTAATGTTCGGCAAGTTAGAGAGCGAGTGTTTGTGAAGTAGTGAGGAGAAAATCATGGAGGAAATATTGGTGGGCATGTGAAAACCATTTTTATGGAGTGTTACAGACATTTACTCCACAACCCTAGTGATGTGTAAATCGCAGTAAGTCTTTTTTATTTTCACTTGGAGTTGCAGCCTCCATTTATCACGCAAATGTATTTTCATATGTTTTATATTATAATCAAGAGTATGTTATGTTTCGATGTGGTCTTAAACATTCATGAGTAAATTTACCGCAACCCCTTTTCTTTTACTCTATTTTGCTAGGAGTTATTTCCTGTGTTTTATAAAGCCTCTGTGTAGTTGCAATTTCCATTCCGCAACATAAGACGTACCTCGATGCAATGGAATTCACATAAGACTTACCTTTCCACAACTGAATTCTGAGTGAGACTCGTCTCCTTTACCCCCGTAAAATTTTTCTAACATGGTATTAGAACGGGTTAAACTTCGTTAGTGTAACTAGCATTTAAATTTGTTTTGAGGAAGATTGTATTTTAGCATATTTACCAATAGGTAGAAAGTTTTTTTCTCACTCGTAAATGGGAACATCAAGAACAAGCTTGACTAATCCTCAAATACCACAGTTTAATGGAAAAAATTATGATTATTGGGCTATTACAATGAAGGCCCTATTTTCGTCCCAAGACATTTGGGATTCAGTGGAGAATGGTTTTCAAAAACCATGAGATGCAGTAGCATACAATGCCTTGTCTCAAGCAGAAAGAGATTTGTTAAGGGACAACAGGAAGAAGGATTCAAAATCCATATTCTCCATTTTTTCAAGTAGTTCATGAAAGTGCTTTCCCAAAGTTTGCAGCAGCAATGAAGTCCAAGCAAGCATGGGACACCCTCTAGACAACCTGGCAAGGCATGGAAAAAGTCAAAACAACAAAACTACAAATGCTAAGAAGATATTTTGAAAGACTTTGTATGAAAGAGACTGAGAATGTAGACTCATTTTTTACACATGTGATTGGGTTGGTTACTCAAATCAGGTCTCACGATGAGACACTTGAAGGAAGGAGAATAGTTCAGAAAGTTTTGAGAAGTTTTCCAGCAAGTTTTGTTGCCATTGTTGTGGCCATAGAAGAGACAAAGGATCTCCCACAGTTCTCACTGGATGAGATTCGATTTGTCATGAACATAGACTAAATAAAGCAACAAGCTCCTCATTGGAGCATGCCTTCAAGAAACAAGTTTCATTTGGTCAAGGTAGAGGCAGAGGGAGATCATATCCTAGAGGAAGAGGAAGAAGCGCACATAGAGGTGGAGGAAGCAGCCCTTCAACCTCAAGTGGAAGGGGTAGTAATCAAAATACAAGTCAAGGTCCAAGGAAAAATCAATCACAAGGTCAGAAGTATGATAAATCTCAAGTTTAATGTCATTATTGTAAGAAGCATGTTCATTATGCAAATGAATGTGACATTAGTAACAAACCAAGTGTAAATTTGAAAAAAGAAAATCAGAACCATGATAGCATGTTTTTAGCTTGTAATGTAGCACAAGAAAAACAAAGTGATATATGGTATCTAGATTCGGGGTGTAGCAACCACATGTCAGGGAACATAGAAATGTTTTCTAATCTAGATGAAAGTGTGAAATTTGAAGTGAAATTAGGGACTGATAGCAAAGTCTCTGTCATGGGAAAAGGAAGAATTAATATCCTAACAAAGAAGGGGGAGAAGAAGTACATCTCAGATGTTTACTTTGTGTTGGGTCTGAAGCATAACCTCATAAGCATTGGACAACTCATGCAAAAGGGCTACAATGTCTTCTTCAATAATGATGTGTACACAATTTTGGATGGGCCTCCAAGCAGACAGCTGATAGCAAAGGTTCAGATGAAAAACAACAAAATGTTTCCATTAAAGATAATATCAGATTTGAAAGAAGAAGGTGCACAAGCACAACTATAAATGAACTCACAAGAGGATGGAAGAAAAGATGAAACTGTCACATAAGTAAACTTTCAAGTAGAAGTTAGAGATGAAAATTGGTTATGGCATTTGATATTTGGTCATATCAACTTTGGAGGTTTGACTTTGTTGCATAAGAAAGTCATGGTGAATGGATTACCACTCATATAAAAACTTGATAGCCTATGTGAAAGGTGTACCTTGGGCAAGCAACATAGAGGAAATTTCCAATAGGAAAGTCAATAAGGGCAAAGGTGCCTTTCGAGATTGTCCACTCAGATTTATGTCAACCAATGCAAAAACCATCAATTGGTGGCAACCACTATTTATTGACCTTCATAGATGAATACACAAGGAAGACATGGGTCTATCTCCTAAAACATAAAAGTGAAGTGTTTGAGCACTTTAGCCAATACAAAGCTCTTGTTGAGTAGCAAAGTGGACACTACATCAAAGTCTTAAGGACTAATAGACGTAGCGCATACATATCAAATGATTTCCTTCTATTTCGCAGGGAGCATGGAATTCACAAGAAATTGACAACAAGATATACACCAACAAAATGGTGTGGTGGAATGGAAGAATGGGACCATTATGGAAATCAAAAGGAGTATGTTGAAGGCAAAGCATTTTCCAAATGATTATTGGGCTGAAGTTGTCACTTGTGTAGAATATATCCAATGAATAGATGTCCAACCAAAAGCATCCAAAACATGGTTCCTGAAGAGGCATGGAGTGGAAGAAAGCATAGTGTGACTTGTTAGTGCCTAAATCTACCTCAGGCTGAGAAAGATAGCATCCAACGTAACATCAAACCAAGCTTAACCTGGTAGCTAGCCCTACCAAGTCGGGAGAGGGCTCTCTCCTATCAATCTCAGTAAAAATGATCAATGAGGCTTGATATGACTTGAATGAATATATATTTTAGGCTAGGTATTTGTGTAGAAGAGTTTGATTGAATTTGAAGATGATTTGTTGGCTCAAATGGAAAGGAATTTTTTGGGTCTTGGGAATGAGGCTCATTTTTGCAGTGGTCTCAATGGGGCAAGGTAGGTGAGTGATTTGATACTTCAAATTGAATGAAATGGAGATATTTAGATAGGTGAGGATTTGAAGAGGGCAAGAAATCCTCAAGGATCCTCTTCAAATAGCTGACAACATCAATAACTAAGCAAACCCTAGGTAGAGCACTGCAGTTTTAATGGATTCTACCTTTATCCTTGTTTGTTTTAGTTAAGAAGAAGCAATAGAGATAATGGCATACATAAAACACATATAAACTTACATTTACAGAAGGAAACACAATATCAAAGCAACATGCCACATGAATCCCATAGAGTGCTCCAAACCACTGGTCTATTCCTTAGCCAAAACTGCTGCAATGAGTATACAATAAGCTCCAAGCTTTCCCAAAAGTCCAACCATTCTAATGACTAGAGAAACATAAGATATTGGCAAAAAAAAAATCATCCTTGCCTCTAAGGGTCGAGCTCATGAGTTTAGGATATGTTCCAACTAATTCTAAACTGAGAACTACAAATTAGGCAGTGGAACAACATGCCACTAAAAACTAGGGAACTGATTCATTCAGTTGCAAACTAACTTTTCATGGATGAATCTACCTTCATGAGTGAAAACTTGACATAGTTACATCAAGATCCATCAATTTACATTAAATTACATCATAATTTTGACATTTAGAAAGAGAAAATTCAAACTGTCATGGAACTAGGCGAAAAACATAGTATACTTGGTCAAACTGAGCAAAATTTCCCCAATGTGTCGCGCTGATTTCTCTATGCATAGCGCCTGTTTGCAGCCACTTTTGGAAGCCTTCCTGGTGTCCAAATTTTCTCCAAGTATGCTTGTTGGAAACTTCTGCCTGTCTACTTTCCAGAGCAAGTGGAATTTTTGAATTTTGCCTCCATTTTCCCATCCAAAACTGATTTCTCCCGAACACTGCTTCCTATGCGTCAAAATAAGGGAAGTAAGGTCATTTGTTGGGTGTTTTTGACCTTTCTAGGGGCTCAAAACCTATCAAAATTTCTTGGCCATTGGTATAAATGCATATTTTACCAAGACAAATCCAAATATCCTAATTTTTTTTCATTTGTATGCCTCCATCAAAAGCGAGCGCCAGGTGGCACGGCGCATTGGGCAGAAAACCCTATGTTAAAAATTTCTATGCGTGGCACCTTTTTGCAGACCCGTTTTGAGGGCCTTTTCGGTGTCCAAATTGGGTGGAAAATATCTCGTTCTAAATATTATTGAGTCTATGTTAAAACCCAACTTGAATTTTTCAATTTGGAGCTCATTTGCCCTGTCAAAAGTCAAATCTCCCAAGACTGGTAAAAATGTGCAAAATGAGGCTCCTAAAGGCAGAGTGCTATTGCAGTCAATTTTTGAAGCTTTTACTCAACCCCAAATTGAACTCATGATAGCTCATTGGAAATATCTTTGTGTCTAGTTATCATTAGACTCATCAAGCAAGTCATTTGGCCAACCAAGCTAGGAGAAATCTTGATTTTCGCAAAGTCACTTCAAAGGTGCATCAATTCTCCTGAGGCAACTGTACTTTTGACATTTCTCTAAAACCATGACACCTGTGTAAAAAGTGAATGAGGTTTTTCTTCCCTGGCCTATTTGGGAGAAAATCCTCTCTCCATTTTTCGAAATTGGTATTTCCTTGCTCAGAAACATCATTTGAGTAAAAGCTACCCTGATGTGTGGAACAAGGGATTTGTCGAAATGAAGGGAAATGAAGGAGATTTCTAAATTATTGAGGAAATTTTAGGAAGTAGTAAGGGATGTTAAAAAACAGGCGAAGGGGTCCAAAAGGGAGAAACAGAGGCCTAGCCTAGAAAATTGCGAAATTGTGGCAAGAAACTAGGGTTTGTGGGAAAATGAGGAATTTAAGGGATATCAGTGACGGGAAGTCTTTAATAAGGCACATTAGGGATAGGGGAAGGTGTATGAACATCAAGATACAATTTTTTTTGATGATTTGACCATCCAAGAGAAATTACCTTCAAAACCCTAGGAGAGGGAAACGAACCTTACCTAAGCACAACTGAAGCATGAACAAGGTGTAAAATGACCCATTGGAACCTGACATGATGATGAATACCCTCTGAATGATGGTACACTCAGCTGAATGGTGACATGAAGCTCTTGGGAAGAATCACTAACAGTTTCATCATCGCTCTCATAGGAAGGATCAAACTCCATGCTTGTTAATGTGTGAATTTTCTTGATGAGTATGAAGAGATTTATGGTCATTTTAGTTTTCTACCACCAAGGGTAAGAATGCATGAGGGACTATGGAGGGAGAGGGTATGAGGGGTTTGGGAATATTATGACAGCTTTTTTGGGAAATAGGGGGTTTAGGGAATAGTGTGTAAGCTTAGAGACAACAATTAGGGTTTAGGGATTTGGAATTAGGATTTGGGAAAATGAGATTTGGGGATAGGGGTGAATGATTTTTTAGGAATATGGGAGTTAGGGAGTGAGTGGATGAACTGGAAAATAAATGGAGTCAAAGAGTAAGATGATGGAGTGAACTTGGTAGCAAAATCACAAATGCAAACACTAAGCCATTGTGTTTTGAGCAAAAATTGCAAAGAGGTAGGGTTTGAGTTTTTTCACACTAAAACACCATAAATTTTAAGAATAACTCTTTCACTAGCAAGGGAAAAGGCTTGAATTACTTGCACACTAGAAGATTTGAACAATTTTGGCAATTTGAGGGAGTTTATGATGAAATCGGGCTTAGCAGCTCTATGCGCCGTGCCACAAACCCAATGCGCCGCGCCAATATAAATTTAACATTGTGGAGGGCGGCCCAATGTTCCACGCCATTTGTATGAACCGCGCCTATCACCCAATGCGTCGCGCCCCCGAAACTGAAACTCTTTGCTGCGATTTTACTTCCTTTCTCCAACACGACCTTCACTTTGCTCAATCTTTCTTCTTGGAATGCCAATGAGCTTTTTGAATTGTGAAAAATGATTTATATACAAGAGCTTTTGATTTTTCCTTCATAAAACCCACTTTTATAATGTTTGCAATGTGACTTACTTTTTCAACTCTGTTTTTGGGCAGTTTACTTTATTTGTGCCTTTGATGAACTGAATGACTTGATTTTTTGTTTTCCTTGCAGGGGATGGAACTGTTGAAGCTTGGCAAGGTGACTAGGGTTTCCACCGAAGTGATTTACATATAAGAGAACTAAAATTACATGAATTTATACAACAAATGTTTTTATTTTTTTTTATTTTGAGGAAAAACCTAAAATACTCTGTTTTTCCTCAAAACAGGGTTTCAAGGAAAAATACATTTTTGAGCATGAGATTATGAAATTTATTGGTTTTGGAACTTTATTCAACCTCCTCATGCGCCTGCTCACCGTTATTGGACATTTTGAAGACCCTTTTGATGAAACTGTAGACTTAATGAAACTGAAACCCTAGAAATGACTCTTACAAATTTAAAGACAAAAGGTCACTGCAGATAATCTTGATGAATGGAAGTGGGCCAACAGGTAAAGGAAATGAGGGAAAATGTACAACATGCCACTACCATCAAATGATCCATGCTTGTAATGGAATGCATGACCGAGTGAAACACCTAATATGCAATGCGACAAGAGAATTTGATCTCTGACGGAGGGATGAAGATATTGACAGTAGCATTGGCTCCAATGGGGATGGTAGCTCCTTGGAGGTGCCAAGAACTACAGATCTCTGGGAAAGTAGGCAATGCCTTCATCCATTTGGCTATGGAGTCAATAACTTTGAAACACCAAAAAACCAATTACTATGAAACTTTGACTCAAGACTCATAGTTGAACTAACTTAATTCAAAACTGAAACAAGACCGTCAAAAGCTGAAACTGGAAACTCAGTTGAAACTATCTTTAAACTGAACTGACTAAAACAAAAAATTACTCAAGACTGACTTAACTAAAATAAGTACTTACAAAGCTTTTAAATGGCAGCAGACCATCGAGATTTGAGGGCTTCAAATCATGATGACAACCACCTGCTTACTGATGAAATATGTACAATCATATGAAGTGGGCCTTCCAATGTAACCAATCCAGCAAATGGCTACTCAATGAAATTCTACTCTCTCTTTCCTCGACCAGGTAGAATGATGTACATGTAGGCAACTCACAATAACAATTGAAACCAAGGCTTATGCTAAAAAACCAGCCAACATTCATCTTCTCTGGTGCTTGCAAAAGAATGCCGAACGGATCTTGAAAATCTTGAACCACTAGCTTTTCTTGAGATCCAGCAGCAAAAATACAAGTACTCCATTCATTCTGATATGAAAGAACAACTAGTTGCTAGGTGATATGAAGGAACAGAGAGGTATAAGCTTCTGCCATCTGAGTGTTAGCTGTAAATTCCTTGACCATGGGAAATTCTGGCATATTGTCTCTCTCAAGCTCATATCCCTCAACTTCATGGTCTAGGTCATTCTTAAACAGAAAACAATCTTCAAGATTATCAAACATGACAGTATTATCATTTTCATGAAGGAAAACATTATATTTTTGCTGATCAATAAAGCTAATTTCAAGACTATCATTATTTTCAAAAGAAGAAAAAGTTTCACCAACACCTTCTTGACCATGTGCACACTGCAAACCTACATTAGCTTGGGCTGTAATATGAGCTTTCAAAAGTTGATCTATCTCATCTTCAGACAAAGGAGATAAGACTTTTTTGTTTCCTTTTGCTCAAGTGATTATTTTCTTCATGAAATAGCATTTCAAAACATGAAAAACCTGAATGACAATCCTCATTTCCCTGATCTTCTGAAATTTGAAAACATTGTCAATCATCTTCATATGACATGGAAATCAAATTATGACTTACCACTGGGTTATTGAAAGAAGATTTTTCACTTACTTGAACAAATATCTCATCTTGTTTTTCATGAAATGACTGGATAACCTCCTCATGAAGGCTTGGGTCAGTAACTTTGTCTTCTTTATTCTAGATGATCTCAACAATAGAGCTCTCCTTCATGGGATTCAAACCAAGGTACTCTTGATCATCACGATCTGAATCTAGATTTGAAATAGCCGACTTGACTTTATCACATTCTGAAATTGAAACTTGACTTTCCTGCATACTGTTTTCTTTTATGGACAGATCTAAAATAAAACCTTATCTTTCATCATTTTCCATTGTACTAAGATCTTGATCATCCTGCAAAGTTTCCTCAGCATCTTGATGAGTATCCTCTAAGTTCTCTTTATGCTGCTGAAATGGATTTTTGTACAGAGCCTCCATGATCTCATCGTCCATGAAGTCATCATCTTCATAAAATTTTTCAATATTTTCAATAAAACTATAAACATGTTTACAACAGTCCTGAATTAAGGTTAAGGATGGATAACATTCTTTATACCTTTCAAAGAACATGGCATGAAAATCCTTTAAACAGTAAATACAAGCAGGTGGCAAACTTTCATACCAAGATCAGGCTTCACCTTCCAGAGTGTCCATGAATATCTTCATCAAGCAATCTTTAGGAAAATCAACCTTCAACTTGCGAATATGTATGTGAAATCTAACCAGATGTAAAGCAGCATCATTCCTATCATCATCTTTAAACATAGGCAAATTCCTTTGCCAATTTACCTTTGGAATTTTACTTGCAAAACCTGGAATGTGATCTCGGCTCATGGTAGCATATCTTCGATCCAATGAAACCATTTCGATAACAATGAATTCACCAAGAGATTCTTCAGGCTACTGGTTCTTGAAGAGTGGAGTTTCCATAAAAATTCTGAAGCTTGGGATTCTTCGATACAGGAGTCGCCAGGTGAATGATTTCAGCCTTCATATGTGTCTGATTTTTGTCCACCATCAACAATCATATCTAACTTGATTCATGTACTGGGGCAATTGGCAAGTCAGATGTTCAGTTCATAAACTAGACCGGAGATTGACTGAAGCTGCTTTTATCTACTTATGCACTCACAAAGCAATGCGTAGTTCGAAGGCTTCCTGGCATAACTTTAGGCTCTGTCTATAGTTTATAAAGCAAGAACACTAACAAAAAAATAAGCTTTTCCTCCCCAATATGGTCGCCACTATGTTAGTGCCTAAATCTACCTTAGGCTGAGAAAGGTAGGATCTAGGGTAACATCAATCCAAGCTTAACTTGGTAGCTAGCCCTACCAGGTTGGGAGAGGGCTCTCTCCTGTCAATCTCAGAAAAAATGATCAATGAGGGTTGAGATGACTTTAATGAAGACTAATTTTAGGCTAGGTATTTGTGCAGAAGAGTTTGATTGAATTTGAAGATGATTTGTTGGCTCAAATGGGAAGGCAGTTTTTGGGTCTTGGGAATGAGGCTTAGTTTTGCAGAGGTCTCAATGGGGCAAGGTAGGTGAGTGATTTGATACTTAAAATTTAATGAAATGGATATATTTAGACAAGTGAGGAGTTGAAGAGGGCAAGAATACCTCAAGGATCCTCTTCAAGCAGTTGACAACATCAATAACTAAGCAAACCCTAGGTAGAGCACTGTAATTTCAATGGATTCTACCTTTATCTTTTTTGTTTTAGTTAATAAGAAGCAAGAGAGATAATGGCATGCATAAAACACATATAAAATTTCATTTACATAAGGAAACACAATATCAAAGAAACATGCCACATGAATCCCATAGAGTGCTACAAACCACTGGTCTATTCCTTAGCTAAAACCGTTGAAATGATTATACAATAAGCTCCAAGCTTTCCCAAAAGTCCAACCCTGCTAATGACTGAAAAAACATAAGATATAGGCAAACAAAAACTCATCCTAGCCTCTAGGGGTCTAGCTCATGATTTTAGGAGCTATTCCAACTAATTCTAAACTGAGAACTACAAATTAGGCAGTGGAACAGCATGCCTCTAAAAACTAGGGAACTGATTCATTTAGTTGCAAACTAACTTTTCATGGATGAATCTACCTTCATGAGTAAAATTTGACATAATTACATCTAGATCCATCAATTTACATTAAGTTACATCATAATTTTGACATTAAGAAAGAGAAAAGTCAAACTGTCAAGGAACTAGGCGAAAAATAGAGTATACTTGGTCAAACTGACGAAAATTTCCCCAATGCGTCGCGCTGATTTCTCTTTGCATAGCGCCTGTTTGTAGCCACGTTTGAAAGCCTTATCAGTGTCCAAATTTCCTCCAAGTGTGCTTGTTGGAAATTTCTACCTGCCTACTTTCTAGAACAAGTGGAATTTTTGAATTTTGCCTCCATTTGCCCCTCCAAAACTGAGTTCTCCCAACACTGCTTCTGGTGTGTCAAAATAGGGGCAGTAAGGTCATGTTTTGGGTGTTTTTGACCTTTTTGGGGGCCCAAAATCTGTCAAAATTTCTTGGCCATTGGTAGAAATGCATATTTTTCAAAGACAAATCCAAATATGCCGAATTTTTGTCATTTTGAGGCCTCCATCAGAAGCGAGCTCTAGGTGGCGCAACGCATTGGGCAGAAAACCTTGTGTTAAACATTTCTATGCATAGTTCCTTTTTGTAGACCCCTTTTGAGGGCCTTCCCGGTGTCCAAATTTGGTGCAAAATAGCTCATTGGAAATTTATTGAGTCTAATTTACAACCCAACTTGAATTTTTCAATTTGGAGTTCATTATCCCTGTCAAAAGTGAAATCTCCCAAGACTGGTCAAAATGTACAAAATGAGGCTGCCTAAAGGCAAAGTGATGTTGCAGTCAACTTTGGAAGGTCTTCCTCAACCCCAAATTGAGCTCATGATAGTTCATTGGAAATCTCTTTGTGTCTAGTTATCATTTGACGCATCAAGAAAGTCATTTGGCCAACCAAGCTAAGAGAGATCTTGATTTTCCCAAAGTCACTTCAGAGGTGCATCAATTCTCCTCAGGAAACTGTATTTTTGATATTTCTCTAAAACCATGACACTTGTGTAAAACGTGAAGGAGGTTTCTCTTCTTTGGCCTATTTTGGAAACAAACCTCTCTCAGTTTTTCCAAATTCATATTTCCTTTCTCAAAAACATCATTTGAGTAAAACCTACCCCGATGTGTGGAACAAGGGATTTGTCGAAATCAAGGAGATAGGGGCTTATAAATTCTTGAGGAAATTTTGGGAAGTAGAAAGGGATGTTAGGAAATAGGGGAAAGTGGAATTTCAAATATTGAGTTAGGGAAGGGGAAATAGGGGAAAGTGTAATTTCAAATATTGAGTCAGGGGAAGGGGTCCAAAAGGGCAAAACATAGGCCTAGCCTAGAAAATTGCCAAATTGTAGCAAGAAACTAGGGTTTGTGGGAAAATGAGGAATTTAAGGGATATTAGTGATGGGAAGTGTTTAATAAGGTACATTAAGGATAGGGGAAGGTGTATGAACATCAAGATACAATTTTTGCTGATGATTTGACCATCTAAGAGAAATCACCTTCAAAACCCTAGGAGAGGGAAACAAACCTTAATTAGGCACAACTGGAGCATGAACAAGGTGTAAAATGACCCATTGGAACCTGACATGATGATGACAACCCTCTGAATGATGGTACACTCAGCTGAATGGTGACATCAAGCTCTTGGGAAGAATCACTAACAGTTTCATCATCCCTCTCATAGGAAGGATCAAACTCCATACTTGCTAATGTGTGAGTTTTCTTGATGAGTATGAAGAGATTTATGGTGATTTTAGTTTTCTGGCACCAAGGGTAAGAATGTATGAGGGACTGTGGAGGGAGATAGTATGAGGGGTTTTGGGAATATTATGACAATTTTTTGGGAAATAAGGGGGTTTAGGGAATAGTGTGTAAGCTTAGAGATAGCAATTAGGGTTTATGGATTTTGGAATTAGGATTTGGGAAAATGATATTTGGGGATAGGGGTGAATGATTTTTTAGGAATATGGGAGTAAGGGAGTGAGTGGATGAACTGGTAAATAAATTGAGGAGTCAAAGAGTAAGATGGTGGAGTGAACTTGGCAGCAAAATCACAAATGCAAACACTAAGCGATTGTGTTTTGAGAAAAAATTGCAAAGAGGTAGGGTTTGAGTTTTTTCACACTAAACCACCATAAATTTTAAGAAGAACTCTTTCACTAGCAAGGGAAAAGGCTTGACTTACTTGCACACTAGAATATTTGAACAATTTTGGCAATTTGAGGGAGTTTATGATGAAATCGAGCTTAGCAGCTCTATGCACTGTGCCACAAACCCAATGCGTCATGCCTCCTGTATGCGCTGCGCCAGTATAAATTTAAAACTAGGAGGGCGGCCCAATGCACCACGCCTCTCACCCAATGTGCCACGCCCCTGAAGCTGAAACTCTTTGCTGCGATTTTACTTCCTTTCTCCAACACGACCTTCACTTTGCTCAAGCTTTCTTCTTTGAATGCCAATGAGCTTTTTGAATTGTGAAAAATTATTTATATACAAGAGCTTTTGATTTTTCCTTCATAAAACCCAGTTTTATAATGTTTGCAATGTGACTTACTTTTTTCAATTCTGTTTTTGGGCAGTTTACTTTATTGTGCCTTTGATGAACTGAATGTCCTGATTTTTTGTTTGCCTTGCAGGGGATGGAGCTGTTGAAGCTTCACAAGGTTCCCAGGGTTTCCACTGAAGTGATTTACATATAAGAGAACTGAAATTACATGAATTTATACAACAAAAACCTAAAATACTTTGTTTTTCCTCAAAACAGGGTTTTGAGGAAAAATACATTTCTGAGCATGAGATTATGAAATTTATTGGTACTGGAACTTTATTCAACCTCCTCATGCGCCTGCTGACCGTTATTGGACATTTTGAAGACGTTTTTGATGAAACCCTAGACTTAATGAAACTAAAACCTTAGAAATGACTCTTGCAAGTTTAAAGACAAAAGGTGACTGCAGATAATCTTGATGAATGGAAATGGGCCAGCAGGTAAAGGACATGAGGGAAAATGTACAACATGCCACTACCGTCAGATGATCCATGCTCCTAATGGAATGCATGACCCAGTGAAACACCTAATATGCAATGCAACAAGAGAATTTGATCTCTGATGGAGGGATGAAGATACCGACACTAACATGACTCACATGAGAGTTTTTGGTTGTGTGGCATATGCACATGTCCCAGATGATTTGAGGAAGAAGTTGGACATCAAGGGGGAGAAATGTATATTTTTTGGATACAGTGATGAATCCAAGGCATACAAAGTCTACAATCCATTAACCAAGAAGATCATAATGAGCAGAGATGTGCAGTTCATAGAAGAGGAAGCATGGGATGGAATTTTAGAGAATACCATTAATGTCAAAGCATTCACATGAGGAAAAAGAGGAATTGACAGCAGCAAAGAAGTCCTCAATGGTGACTCCCTCTACTCCTATTCAAGTGCAACAAAGTAGGAAGCAAGGAACACCATCAATAAATAATAAGACAGCATAACGCAATCAAAAAAGTGCTTCTCCAAGCATTTCACAAAGTGCAACACCAAGTGACATGTCAAGCACATCTTCAGCAAGCATAAGAAGACCAAAATTCATAAACTTAAATGAAATTTATGAGCAATATGAAGTTGATAGTAGCGTTCGTTTGAATTCCTTATTTCCATTGTTTTGTCATGTGAATGACCCAATCCATTTTGAAGATGCAATCAAAGAAGAAAAATGGGTTGCGGCAATGGAGGAAGAAATAGAAGCAATAGAAAGGAATGACATATGGGAGTTAGTGAACCTTCCGTAAGGAAAAGAAGTCATTGGAGTGAAGTGGATCTATAAGAGTAAGAGAAATGTCGACGATAAGATTGAAAGGCATAAAGCAAGGCTAGTTGTCAAAAGATACAAGTCGCAGAATGGAAGATATTATGTGGAGACATTTAAGCGAGTCGTGAATATGGAGAAAGTGCATAAAGTTGTGTCAATTGTTGCGCAACATAAATGGAAAGTGTATCAAATGGATGTAAAATTAGCATTCATGGATGGAGTGCTGAAAGAGGAAGTGTATGTTGCGCAACTTTTGGGTGTGGTTTTTCACCCATTTTCTACACCTTCTTTCCCTTGTTTTGACCTTTCTGTCCTCCAGACTTGTGCCCTTATATGACCAAACTCCCTGTTTTCTTACCTTTTTAATGCATTTTACTATCATGTTACTTTTTTGTATTTTACCGAATAAATACGAAACTTTATTCCTTTTTTGTGGCTAACTGGATGAGCATTAAAGGATAATGTTGGGAAATTTATCTTTTTTAGGTGTTGGCTTGTGGAAGAAGATAGACAACATGAGTTAACTGTAGGAAAGGGTAGAATAGTTCATTGTTAAACCTTGAGTGTTGTTACATATCGCTGCTACATACTAGGTGTTGTTACAGATCACTACTGTTACAGGTGGCTACTATTACATATTACTGCTACACATCGGTGATATTACCAGTTACTGTCACACATCGGGTGTTGTTACACTTCACGTGGATCCACCGTTACACCAACAGTGCTATCATCAGTTATACAGCGTCATCCCAAACCATCATTTGCTCAATACTGTTGTACCAAAGCTAGAAATGTGGGTACTATTCCACATAACAACTATCAGTAGTAGGATTGTTTATTTTTTTAGGCAACAAGACTTAAGCAGTTGTAACTAATGTATATTTATTTAGCAGTAAGTTGCAGCTTCTTTATTTTTAGATCAGCATGAGAATCAAAGATTCTCATGACTAATCTTTTTTCTAATTTTCAGGATGTAATAGTTATAAAAGACTCGACTTTTTATGTATCAAACACGGCATATAGAGGAGTATCGTTACTCTATTTCTGTCTTTCAAACTTACTCGTTAATCAATTTTTGTGTTCTTCCTACGCCCTGCTAAGGAGGAAGGGCCCTCCTCTTTGGCAGGGATTGCAGCGATTTAGGTAGTGTACATTCCAATTTAGTTCATTGATTTATGGTTTCTTGTTGTTACTGTACAAATTGTGGATTGCATTCGCTACTATTCCCATTTATTTTATGTTGTTAGCCAGATTTCACCAACAAAGGAATAGTAACTAGCTGGAATAGATGTTAGTTCTTGTGTGGCACGCCTTTACTTCAATAGTTACGAGTTGTATTCTGTGGAGTGTTTTTATATCTACTTGCATGGTTTGATTCAATTTAGATCAACGACATCTTTCACATTTTTTCTGCACTTTCTTAAGCTTGGCTAGAGTGTATTGGCACAGATAGTGCGAACTCCATTGAAACAGCAAGACCTACCCTAGGTTGAAAATTAATGTTTCACTCTGAGTCAATTAAGGTTGATTAAAACAACACTACATTTTGGCGTCGTTTCCAGGGATGGCAAGTTGACAATATAGTCATTCAAGTTGTTTGTTTAATATAGGGTTCTCCTAGTCCACAATTGCTGGGTGGTAAGACGAGAGGTAAGAACCTACGGATCGCTCTAACATACCTAGGCAGGCTCACCATTGTGATCACTATGACACTTAAGACATTTTGATGCTTTGATTAGTGTGTCTTCATCTCTTCAGTTTTTGGGCGGTAAGATGAGAGGTAAGAACTTGCGCATCACTCTAACATACCTGGGCGGGCTCACCACTATCGAAGGTTGAGATAATTAGAGTTTGATTTGATACACATAGGGTCCATGTGTGCATTTTTTAGGACTTACAGAGATACTAAATTCACCCCCACTCTAATAAGTGACATGAACGACGGGTCATAAAAATGAAACGAAGGGTGAAGATTTGGGAAGTGTTGATGCCTCGAAAATCGCTGCAACAACATTGGGGATAACCACCCGGTCCGGACCTTAGTACAGCTCCTTTTCCATTTGGAATGGTGGCTCCGACTGGGGATAATGGGACCAGTTTCCCAAAAGTGGATAAACGGGATGAATGGATGATTGATTAACTAAGCTAATGATGGGCGAATAACTAAATCTATTAACAAGAATACAAGAACTATGACTTATCCCGGGAACTTATTGAGCTTTGAAGTGTAGCGCTTGATGGTCTGTGTCTATAGACAGGCATATAGATGACTCCATCTAACAGACATGGACATTATTTCATTGGGGATTACTGTGCTTAAATAGTTAAGCAAAGCGATTAAAGCGATATTGCTACACTCATCATTTATATTATCGACACATACATGATTAAAAGAAAAGCACACCATAAAACATCCAATAATGGAAGGAATATAGAACTGCTGTTAAAGCACATGCATATAATCAATAATATCAAGGATAATCAAATAACAATTCATACGAAAGGAATGAATTCAGACATAGATAGAAATACCATATGAGCTTCTTGACACTCCCAATATCAATTGCTACTTGTAATTCTTCCTTCAACGCAGAAACACTTTCAAACAAAGACAATAGTGCACAATTGCATAAAAAGCTTCCTTGTCAAATTAAGAACAACTGATCCAGTTTCATAAAAGAATATGACTGAAGCACAATAGTGCAACTTTAGTCTTTAAGTCAGGTACAAAAATTTACGACCCCTTCCAAAACAATGAAAGGGTCTATAAATACTTAATTAATCTACCTATCTATAAAATAGAAATCCTACTTAATTGGTATCAATAAATCTTGATCCTATTTTCTTCAGCGATCTGGTAGTCGGCGGCATGATTCATCAAGTAGGCTGCTTGCCTTTATATCTGAGCTGACTTATCGCAAGCATTGGCTCTACTTCAGGTGGTTTGTTGAGGCGCGAGCTGAGCTGGGTGGCATAGGTGGCATCCTGAATATCGGGGATAATATACCCGATTGCATCCGTTAGGCACTTGAGGGCGGCTCTCTGTGTGTGCGGCTTTACCAGGAAGAACAAATAGGTGTCCCAGGTTAAACTGTTAATCCCAACGATTAATCTCCCCTTTTCTTCTAGATTTGGATAACATGATTGCTCCAATGTTTTCATCATTGTCAACTTTCCTGGTGTGCATTGGGAAATCATGTTTGATAAGTAGAGAGTGTTATTGACTAATTCAACTAAATTGCTAGAAGTTGATTTACATCTTGAAACCGCTCTCTCTGCTTTCATTAACTGGGACTGCCATTCTGTGAAGAGTATACCTTTATGTGATTCTAAGATCCTGGGTAAATTAGTCGCTTGTCCTTGATCAGAATCTTGCCAGTCGAGAAATGCAGCTATTGTCTCTTCAGCTTGATCCAATTCAGTTTTGGCCTTATCTACTTGCTTAACTATGGATGCCATTAATTCACATAGTGGCTCTGCCTGGGCGATTTGTTGACACAGAAGCTTAATTTGGGATATTAATGCAGTATTTATTTGTAATGCTTTTGCTCTAAATTCAGCCACTTGTGGAACGCCCTTTATTTTTTCGAGCTGTGATGATAATTGAGCAATTTGCTCATCTTTTGTTTTCACCATTTGCTCATTTGCTGCCTTCAATTGTGCCAATGCCTCTGATAATTCTTTCTGCTTTTGGATTGCGCTTTGGTCAATCCTTTGTTTTTCTGCCTGCAATTGTTGAGTTAGTTGACTGTTTAATTGTTGTTGCGTCAACAATTACTGCTCTGCCTGCTCCGCTTTCTGCTTTGTTTCAGTTAACTGTGCATGTAAAGAGAAAATCTCCTGATCCTTTGTTTTCAGTAAAAGGCTTACCTCCGATGCCTTATCTATTGTCGCTGCCGAATAAGCTCCCACATACTGTGACAGTTTTGTCAGGTCATCAGAGGGGTCAAATTCCTCCTTCCAAACCACATTGCCCGTGACAGTTTGCTCTGGGAAAAGGGAAGGTTGATCAATCCTTCTTCTTTTCCTTTGTCGTTTAACCACCGCTTTATGCCTTGGGCTGTAGAAAACATCCAGGGGAGGAATATCTTCTACCTGTAAAATGATTTGGTCGGAGGGGTCCTTTGGTATTATCTCTACCTCTTTAGAAATGGGTGGGCCGCTGGTTCCACTTAGAACCTGTGCTGAAGTGATTTCTTGTGTGTCCGTTACCTTTGAAGTGTCTGTGTCCTTTGAACATTCCAAACCGTTGATAATGGAATCAAATTGCTTCCATTCCTGGAGCAATTTAGGGTCAATATGAGTATCCACATTGACATCAATGGTGGTCTGTTTTTCCTTTTCAGCTTGGGTCTCTTCCCGCACTTTTTCCTGCTCTCTCTTCTGCTTTTCCTCCTGCTCTCTCCTCTGCTTTTCCTCTTGTTCTTTCTTCTGCTTTTCCTCCTGTTCTTTCTTCTGCTTTTCCTCCTGTTCTTTCTCTTTTTCTTTTGTTATAACTGGAGGTTCCTTTGACTGTTGCCGATCAGGCTCGCTTGACGATGTCGCTGGGGTTGTCGCTAGTAGATCTAGAGGCAGAGTTTGCAACCTCTGTTCTCTAAGTTTATTAAATTCAGTCAACCCTTCATCATTATATTTCATTTTGGCCAATGCTTTAACCTGCATTATTGTCTCAGCTGAAGAGAACAGGTCGTCAAACATATCTTCTTTATGATCAAATTTTGACAATTTGGCCTGTTCTAGTGCATTATAGGCAACTTTGTTTGGATCAAATTGCCTATTTGGGAGAGTCGCCAGAGTTAATGATTTAATATTCGTGGCTTCCTTTTCTGCATGTTTGAGATCATGCAGAGTATAGACACCACATCTCAAGGGAAAAGAGGGCAAGCCCTGCTTCTTATTTTTCTTGAGAGTCTGTGTAACACTCTCAGCAATAATCTGGTAAGAGATTTCTCTTACTAACAGTTTATCTGGTATGTATAAAGGGAGAACATGAGGTTCGACTTGGCTGCCGAAAACTCTTATATAAGTGAATTTCTCCTCTCCAAACCATCTCCCTATCGCTGTTAAATCAATCCCAGCTTGGTAGGAAATCTTGGGAATGGGTTTATCAAAAATAGAATAATAAATAGGCACCATAAAGCCATTGCAGACTTGGTACAGATGGTGCTTGTAAGAGGATTTCCATAATTTCTGATGGTATATGTGGATAGTCGTGGGGTCTTGTGGCGTCCACCTCCAGCCGAGCACGGGAAATTCAGAATTGAAACACAATGTATCTAAAATATATGCACTGTAATAGAATGGGGGAATTATCCTTTCAGAGATGCGAGTCTTATTCCTAAACTCAAGAACAGCTTTGGCTAGTTTATCTGAGAGAATGGTGGCCCAATCCATTATTATACTGTTGCATGCAGCTTCCATTAAGGGGACCATTTCTATAGTGAAATTAGAAGAGTCATGCAATCCCCACAATCTACACATCATTATTCCAGCGTAGCAATAAGGAGAAGCCAGGGAATCAACTGAGTACTTACCAGAAGACTCATGTTTGTGCTTTGCCGGATTTTGTCTCCAATCCCGGATGGGTTCATATTCAACTTCGTTCTCGTTTGAGAATTTTTCTAGGAACGCCTTATTGTATATCTTCTATGGCTCAGGAAAATGATACATTTGCCTCAGATCATCCGCTTTGAATGACCCGAAAATTCTCCCGTCTCTGGTGCTGAAGGTTCTATCCAGGATTGGGATTTCTTCAATTGCCCACCGCACTACATCTATGTATTGGAGAATTTGTTCTCTAGCTACTATCCGGTGAAGGAAGGAGTCAGCTAAGTCCTTAAGAGTAGCATCAGATTTCCGAGTAGAATCTGCATTAGCTTCTACTGTTGTTACTTTGGGCTCTTCAACTTCAATCAAGTTGTAAGTGCTCTGCCAAGTAGTCATGCCGAGACCAAAACATGTGGTATCGGAAATCAATCCTTTCTTCTTGTTTGAGGGATCAGCGACAGCTTGTCCTGCGGCAGGCGCAACAGAAGCACCTGTGGTCTTCTTGGATTTCTTCCCCATTTTGCTTGAGCTTTCTCCTTTGGATAAATTCTTCACAGAGGCGAAAATAAATGTAACACGGAGAATCGGCAGCAAAAACTTCAATATGATGACATATATTGACCGATGCGTGATAAGGGATTAACTTATAAAATGGGCGCAGATACAATCCATGGGAGGATTTTGGGACTTACAATTACATTAAATGGCCGTTTAAAACTTGCCAATCCTTAAATGCGCATTATATCATTAATCGGCCGAATGATTCATTTAAGCGTGCTGTAGATGTTTTGGCGGTTGAGCGCAGGTGAATCAATGTTGAACGAATCAAGCTTTTAATATGAATTAATCGTGATATCCCTTTGTTTGAACGGTTTTTTGAAATCCATGCTTTATCACAATCGGCCATCGGGGAAAGCTTAAATCTCAAATATGGACACCTTTTGAAAACCCCGATCGCCGATAGCGATATCGCATCGCATCGGGAGCATTGGCATTATATGAGTCATGTATGGTATACCGCTGATCGCCGATAGCGATATCGCATCGCATCGGGGGCATTGGTATGGGGCGCTTTAACAATGTGCATAGAACATTGCCGATAGCCGATAGCGATATCACATCGGCGGAAACCAATGTGCCACTTACTTGTGTACCTTATGTCATTGCGATATGCGATCTTGCGATCGCTTTATCGCAATGATAAAGATTGATTTATTTGATGAAAATGGGATTTTTCAAAAAAGGGTTTTATAATGTTATCATTTGGTTTTCGGACCTTTTTAAATAATACAAAATTTTTACCAATCAAACTCTAAAGGGACCCATTTCATATGATAGTTTTGTGAATAGAATGATATGAAATGGGGGGTTGTTGTGGAGCACAACAGGAAGGAAGACATTTATCCAGGAATTAATCATCAAGGAGGAAAAATAATAGTCCAGCTCTCAAAGGAATGCAAGGAGGACATGGCCACAGAAGGTTTTTACTCCCATAGTGAAAGCAGAAACCTCCAATCCCTCCATCTCGGGACCATATCATTCTAAGGCCAGCGCTCATACCTCCAAGATCAAGGATTTGATTTATGAGCAGGAAGGGGAAGTTAGTAGTCAGAATTTCAAGATCGATGGCCAACAGGAAACCTAGGGGGAACATCGAAAACCTGAGATGGAGAAGCACTTAGTGACTTATCAATATATGGATACATGTAGTGCGGTGAAACAACCAACCCCAGGAGTATCTGAGGCATTAATTACGTCTACAGGCCATCACAAATGCAACTGGGAGAAGTTTCTTCTACAAAAAGGGTTAGAAGAATTAATCATGGTGGACAACAATGATAACAATGCTTAAACAGACACCACTACCACCACCTTTGAGTTCCCAATTGCGAATCTCAGGGGTGAAGCTCCTATGAAGAATATTCCTCTATCATCCTTACCATCCTTTCAGGGGACGACTGTGGAAGATCTAGATACATTTCTATTTGAGTTTTATGTCTTGTGTAGAAGTTATGATTATACAACAGATGCTCAGAAGGTAAAGCTCTTCCCTGCTACCTTAAAAGGAGAAACCTTGAGATGGTTCATGGGATTAGGTCTCGCTTCCATTTCAACATGGAATGCTATGAAGGAGGTGTTCTTGTCAAATTACCAAGACTATTGTAGGACCAAGTAATTAAGGGAAGAGATATTTAGAATGACACGGAAGCAGAAAGAAAGCCTGGAAGATTATGTGGAATGGTTCCATTATAACTTGTAGAGGTCTAAACACAATGATTTAGACCCGAAAATCTTGAATACCAGATTCATCAGAGGAATGAGGGATGATTTCCTTGACACCCCGAACCTATTAGGAAAGGGGGATATATCACAAGAGAAATTCGCTGAAATTATAAATCTCTGCCTACGATGCTCTCGAGGATCATCTAAACGAAGAAGTACAATTCAGGATGCCTCTGTTCACATACAAAAATCTGCAGGAGAAGGAGTAACTAGAGCGAAGATCAAAAATTTGTTCAAAAATTTTAAGACTGATATTCTCAGTACTCTCTTAGCCTAGATAACAATAGCACAGATCAAAAAGACACAACCAGAAGATGATACACCCTTGGTTGTGTTCTGCCTGACTTGTCAGAAGAAACATCCTTACAGGGAATGGAAACTAAATAGCATAAGCCTCTGCAACATCTACGAGCTAAAACATTTGACAGAGAAGTGTCCAAACCTTCCTAGACTAAATGGAGTACTTAGAGAATCAAGAAAAGAGGTTCTATCCTCTTACTTCATTGCACCATGGAGGTCATTTCAACTGTGACCTCGAGGTATGTCTCAAGAATTTTCCTCTTTTGATTCGTGGAACAATGCATATAATAATGAACCATATCCATGGAAATAGTTTGCCCCTCCTTCAACTTAGTTCCCTCTACCTTGGAACCAATGGTCTCCATCTCCTCCTGTTGAATATCCTCAATCCCAACCATACCCGTGGAACAAGAACTAGAGAGGAAATGCCCAAAATTCAGCTCTTCCTACACCACCCATGCAGCAATAGCTGTAGTTGCCTCCTTTTGAAGCTTTTTCTCCTCCACCACTTGTACGACCTCAACTATCTGTGCAACCTAACCCAAACCCAGAAAAAAAGCAATTCAGGGCATAGAGACTACTACGACCTTCCAGACCTACCTTATTACCCCCATGGAATTTAATGAAATACAATTACAACCGGGCATGGTAATTAATCCCAGTCACTCCCCTATCATTATGGAGGAAGATTGTGAACCATCCAAAGGAGAAGCTAGAGTCTTTAAGGCAGCTAATGCGTCTACAACAACTAATATAGAGGAAGTTGTTATAGCTGTAACAGTCAAGCCATGAAGAACTACTACATCTGTAACAGCCAATACAGGGAAGGATAATATGCCTGTAATAGCAGATTCAACTGCTATTACGCAAGACCCTCTGTATCCTCAGAGATTGGCTGAACCTAGGATGACTTCCCAGCTGGAATCTAATTTCCTTAGGGAGTTGCAAAATATGTATGTATGAATTCCTTTGCTGCAAGCCCTTAAAGAAGTACCCATCTATGCCAAGACAGTGAGATATTTGTGCATCAATAATCCTGGAAGAAAGCCTAAATACCCTGCCACCATAGATGTGATGGGAAAGTTAACCGAATTAATGTCTGCTCAGCCTCTCCTTACTAAGCACAATGATCCAGGCAATCCTACAATCACCATCTATATTAATGATCAACCCATATCTAATACATTGATTGATTTTGGGACTGCCATTAATGTAATGACGAAATATCTCTTCATCACTCTTGGGCTACAAGGACTTAGACACACTCCCACTATGCTGGAATTGGCAGACATGTCTCGTGTTAAACCCGAAGGGATGTTAGAAGATATAGTGATTACGATAGCTTCCTGGAGATACCCGACGGATTTCCTTATTCTACAATGCAAATCCAATTTGGGGGGCATCCTTTGATCCTAGGGAGACGTTGGCTAGCCACTGCGAATGAATTTATATGCTGTAGGACGGGATCCATGGTGATCTCGAATGGCCAGGAAACCCATAACCTTAATCTTTATCCCCCAAAATCAAATGTGGATGTGTATAACCCTTGGTCGGATGAGTTTGAGCCTGAGTCGGATCTTTCCCTACCACTCCTCACTCTTGGGAAAGCCCGGTATTTTAAAGATGAAATAGAAGATAATGTTATTAACGGTTTTATTAGTAATTCAATATATGTTGCTTTTGTTAAAAATGAAAATGAGGAGGAAGAGGTGCAAGATATAGATTTTGAGAAAATGAGAACAACTCTGAATATTGCTAGTAGTCCAATTGAGATTGAGGCTAGAAAGTTTTTCAATGTTAACCCCAGTTTGACTGTTGAACAAAATCAATGGCTATTACCACTGTTGCAGAAGTATAAAAAGGCAATTGCACAACATTATATGGATATGAAAGGGATCCACCCTAACCTATGCACTCACCATATTTATTTGAAGAATGGCTACAAATGAGTCAAACAGCCATAACAGCACATGAACCCTACACTAAAGGAAGTGGTGAAAGAGGAACTACAAAAACTCCTAAGTGCTAGTTTTATTTATCCAATATCTGACAGTCAGTGGTTTTCACCTCTTATCATTGTTCTTAAAAAGAATGGAAAGTGGGCGGTCTATGTTGATTATATAGAACTCAACAAGACCACTCAAAAGTACCATTTTCCATTGCCATTTATAGATCAGGTCCTTGATACTCTCTCTAGAAAGAAATTATTTTCATTTTTGGATGGATTCGATGGCTACAATCAGATACATATCACCCCAGAAGACTAGGATAAAACAACCTTTACTTGTCCTTAGGGAACCTACGCATACAGAGTGCTAACCTTTGGGCTCTATAATTCACCATCAACCTTTCAAAGGGAAATTCTGGGAATTTTTTCTGACTTATTGAATGACTGTCTACAAATCTTCATGGACAATTTCACACCTTATGGAGATTCTTTTGAAGCGGCATTAGTCAATCTAGAAAAAGTGTTAGAATGATGTGTACGGACCAATGTTGCATTGAGCACTAAGAAATGTCACATGATGATGACTAAAGGGATCATGCTTGTACATTACATTTTTTCTGACAAAATTAAGGTAGACCCTACAAAGATAGAGTCAATCCTAAAAGTTCAAACCCCCAAAATGCAGAAAGAGGTACATAGTTTCTTGGGGCATGCAAGGTATTACAAAAGATTTATAGAAAAAATTTCAAGAATTGCATCGCCATTATTTTCCTTTCTCATGAAGGATGTTGATTTCTTGTGGACAGGGAAGCGTGAGCAGGCCTTCTTAAAGCTAAAATGTTGTGTATCAGTAGCCTGGGTCTTGTGAGGACCTAATTGGGAATTGTTGTTTCACATAGCTACAAATGCATAAGATATTTTTGTAGGTGTTATTCTGGGCCAGCTAGAGGATAAGAAACCTTATGCTATTTAATACATAAGTAAAAATCTAACTCCATCTAATCTCAACTACACAGTGACCGAGAAGGAGTTCTTAGTAGTCGTGCATGCCATCAATAAATTCTGACATTACATCACCGAATATCAAGTATTTGTACACACCCACCATTTTGTCATTCGTTTCTTAATGAATAAGCCAATTACAAATGGTAGGATTACACGCTAGTTATTGTTGTTACAAGGATTTGATATCACTATTGTAGATAAGCCTAGAAAAGACAATGTAGTAGCTGACTTTCATTCTAGGCTAACTATTGATGACATTTTCACTCCCACTGAGCATTCGTTCCTTGAAGAATATCTCTTTGTTATTTATACTTACTCACCTTGTTATGTAGATATAGCCAATTATCTTGCTACAGGGATGTTTCCCCACTATTTTTCCTCCAAGGAGAAAATGAAACTCATACAACAAAGTGCTACATATACTTGGATAGATGGGAAACTCTACTACACTGGACCTGATTTCCAGATAAGACGATGTGTTAGGGAGGATGAGGTCTTTGATATCCTCAAAGTCTACCATGAGGAACCTTGCCGAGGGCACTTCACAGACAAACGAATAGGATACAAAGTCCTTTCAACAGGGTACTGTTATCACTCCAGGAAGCTCTCCTAGGTTGTAGCTCTGAGATGCCTGGTAACATATAAATCTTCAATATTGTTCTCTAAACTATTGGAATGGATGATGGTTTGGATCAAGTCAGGTGATTGTTTCAACACTTTTTTCACTCAAGACATGCATGAACACCCTCACCTTTACAAGGCTTTAAACCAATAATGCTCAATAGTTTATAGATTCAATGGATAGATGTAGAATACTGATTGTACCAGCATATGCATACATAAACACATATGAATGGCCAGCTACAGGAAGTAAATGAAGCTTACAAATCTAATTTATCAATGCAAAGATAAGATGACAGTTATCTGGCATTAGACACAAAAGAAAACATGAATAATCTATTCAAGTGCAAGCTTAGAACAGAAGAGAAAATGGGAATTGAACTTGTAACAACAAAAGAAGCTTCTATTGTTGGAATGAAGATGAGAAGCTAGAGTAGTAGAGTATCCACAGTCTCCAAAATTTGAACCCCTATTACTCTGAACTATCAACTATTTATAGGCCTTTTTGCAATGCTCTCGACCCTTATGAGCCTCGATAGGTCTTAATATATCCCCTCTGTCTGTTTAACTGTTTGATGCCATGACTAGACATGCATGAGCTCGGAGGTTTCTTTTTCTAACAACATAGTAACCAAATTTTGGTAAATGTGTTGCGTTGTCAGGTGGCTCGCTCGTGCCAGTGATGTTCCATGATCATTTGTTGGTTTGGCTGTATTGCGTTGTTGCCTTTCCCCTTCCGGCCTCTTGTCTCCTGGTCTTTGTCCTGTGATGGAATGGGTCTTCATGCCTTTGAAATCCTTTCAAATACTAACGATGACCGTTTTCTATTTTACACAGAAAAATGTTGCAACACTATGAAATCCCGCCAAGCTCTGTTTATTTCGGACTTCAAAAGTCCTTAAACACTGTCTATTCCTCTATCGGGTCCGTCCTTATCGCTATCGCAAGTCGCAAATGGCCTGTTCCCAGTCTTCCCTTTGTATTTTGAAATACGTTAAAAACACTGGAAATACATTAAAAATGGCTCATGATGGACTTCAAATTTCATATATTTCCCTTCACGAACCCTTTGGGTCCGATTCTTATTGCATATCGCAAGTCTCTTCGTATTTCATTAAATAAAAAAATATGCAAAATACATAGGAAAATGCTTTTATGCGTATCTCAAATCTTATATAATAGCTTTAAGGAACCCTTTCGGGTTTGGTTTATCGCATCAAACATCCATATAGGTATAATCCCCGCTCCTCTGTGAAGCTCCAATGTGATATTGCGATGTGATTGATCGCAATCGCATATCGCTATAACCCTGGGCCACTTGGTGAGCACTCTATTGTGTTGTCCAATTTCGATCCTGCAATGCAACGTGGGTCGTCGATCTCCATGCTTGATCGACAATCCACGTTGACTTCGCTGATTGCCATCACTAGTTCCACATAGTCTATGCCAATATCTGCCAATTGCCATTGTTGATTATGATCTACCGACTAGATCTCAACCGTTGATCAACCAGCTCTAACAGCTGCTGTGCATTTCACTGTTTATGCCTCTGATACTATGTTTTTCACTGTTTTTATGTGCTTTTGGCCTCTTGATAATGCTTTTCAACCATTCTAATGGCTCTCCTATGCGATTGTTTTGATATTTGGCCTAATTTTACTAACTTTTGAAGACTTAAAGATCATATTTGGACCCATTTGGATCAAGATCCGATGTATTTATAGATGCGAGAGTAATATTTTGAAGTCTGGCTTATGGCTAAAGAGGAGCAAGAGGAGATGTAGTCGTCAGAACTGAAACAGGGGATGTTTTCGCTAAAAATAGCGACACTGCACCTCAGGGGCTAACAGGTACTATTGGCCAACAATATTTCAGGATGCCAAGAAGTTTTTGAAGGGATGTGATAGTTGTCAAAGGTTGGGTGAACCACTGCAATCAGATGAGATTCCGTTACAGCCCCAGATTGTCATAAAACCTTTTGAGAAGTGGGCTCTAGATTTTGTAGGACCAATCAATCCTTCATCTAGACAGAGATCCTACATCTTGGTTTCTAATGACTATGTAATGAAATGGGTTGAAGCAAAGGCACTAAACAAAGCCACGAAGTAGGTTGTCTCTTACTTTCTATTTGAAGACATCTTCATCTGGTTTGGCATACCCAAGGAGATAGTCATAGACGGAGGGCCACAGTTCACATCTCAAAAGATCCGGGAATTGGTCGAGAAATATAAAATCCATCATAGAATCACAACAACTTACTATCCACATGTGAATGTCCAAGTGGAAAGCACTAATAAAGTCAATGAGGGGATCCTTACTAAGATTATGGCCAATCATCAATGAAATTGGGCTGACAAACTTCTGGAAGTCTTATGGGCATACAGGACTACATGGAGGAACACCATTGGATTCTCACCATATGAACTTGTGTATGGAAAGAACCCTTTATTCCCCATTGAATTTGAAATCAAGACACTAAGGACAACATTGCAGGTCAATTTGGATTTGACTACAGCACAAAGGAAGAGATTGAACGAACTCAATGAATTGGAGGAGAAACAGTTGACTACTATCCAGCAAACAGATATTATCCAGTAGTAAAGAGCTAAGTGGCATGATAGATTTAGAAAGAATAAACAATTCCGGAAAGGATATTGGGCTCTCTTATACGACTCAATGTTTAAGGACTTCAAGGGTAAGCTCTGCACAAGATGGCTAGGTCCTTATGAGGTAGATGTAGTCTTTGACAATGGGACTGTAAATTTGGTAACCATTAACAGTGCAAAGACACCATTACTTGCAAATGGGCACCGTCTCCGGTTGTATCACAAACCTACCTCGAAGGGTTCATTTATCAAAATTGTCACAAATTTGGATCTATAGGTTATGGGAACAGGGGAAAGCCCCCCTGTGCTGCAAAAATTTTAACTTTTCCAATAACTGTAATAGCTGAAAACCACTCGATGGCGGCTGTTACACCATTTAAAAAAAATTATATATATATGTATATATATATGTATATATATATGTATATATATATATGTATATATATATGTATATATATATGTATATATATATGTATATATATATATGTATATATATATGTATATATATATATATATATATATATATATATATATATATATATATATATATATATATATATATATATATATATATATATATGTATATATATATAGCTGAAAACCACTCGATGGCGGCTGTTACACCATTTAAAAAAAATTATATATATACGTATATATATATATGTATATATATATGTATATCTATATGTATATATATCTCTCTCTATATATATAGATATATATATATCTATATCTATATCTATATCTATATCTATATATATATATATATATATATATATATATATATATGATAATAATAATAATTTGGCTGTGAAAACCATTTTTAGGCACAAACAAACTCTTTTTGTAGGAGTTGAAAACCACCTGGTGGTAGCTATTACACCCTCTGCAACAACATCTGCTATTTCAAAGTGTATCATATGATAGGTGTTGTTTCACGATATTTTTTTCTTTATCCTTTTGTAGAAATTAAATTAATATATACCAGTCGTCTTGGTTATTACACCTGGAACAGCCAACGACTTTTTAGGAATTAAATGAGATATTTCATTGTAATAGACAACAAATAAAATATCACCATGCGCCTCATCAGCAGATCTAAGTTCATATGTCTCGTTGCCCGAGTATGATTCGATATCACGCCGCCCATTACACTGCCCCACGTCACCTAGGTACATCATCAAAAAGGTAATATTGCATTCGATTTATTTTGTAATTATTGAAATTTAACATGACTATTGACAGCCAAGGATAGTTGTCATAGTTAAGTTAGGGGGGTAACGAATCACATTGTGATATGACCGTCGCGTGATTTGTAATTATTGGACAAATTCAACAATTAAGGCACATGACCTAGGAGTTATTGTTACTTAATACCGAATCATACCAAAAAGGTTATGGGCACTATTGATGATACCTCCCCACGACTCACCATTAAAGAAAAATTCATTAAGCAGTACAAACCGTGCATTCCAAATCTTAATACAAATCTGCACCTACGCCACCCAACCACCCTATCATTTACCCCTTCTAGAAGCACTAAATCCCTATGCAGAGTGTTCAGAGAGGAGGAAGGTAGCAATGCAGGCTGAAATACCTAGAGTGTGTGCCGGAGGGAAGATAAGAGGTGAAACAACATTGAATTGCAGAAGCAATGGGAGGAGCAGAGATACGGCACGAACGTGGAATTACAGAAGCCTTGGAATATTTTCCTGAGGCATGCCAGGTTTTCAAAGATGCAGGATGGTTTGAATTCTTCCAGAGATTGGAAGGCTCGAACAACGGTGTGGCCATGGAATTCGCAAAGAACCTAGAAAGAAACCAAATGGAAGTCAGAGGACTGAAATTGGAGGTCATGGAAGAAGTTACTGCCAAAGTAACAGGATTGCCAGCAGAAGGGAAGAGATGGTTTACGAGGAAGGTTAATGATCCCTCTCTAAAATGGCATTTTCTTCAAGAAAGTGAGTCATTGGTTAAGAAGGGTAGGGGAATTTATAGGTTGTCACTCCCCCAGCCATGGGCGGATGTTGCTCTATTCCTCATTAAGTACATTACTTGTGAGGGAAGAGCAACAATTGTGTTTAATTACCATTTCCCAGTGATGAACCATATCTGCCATTAGCAATAGATTAACCTGCCGTATTTCTTGTTGGGCAATATTATACACATGGTCGCGGTTGTGAAAACGACTGCACATCCAGAAATGTGTGTTACAAGCCACGACCTTATTAAACTCATCGTGCTAGATGCCTTGAGCCAATAGGGCAAGAATTGGGAAGATTTCATGTGGAAAAGGTCCAGGACTACTCGTAGAAGGAGATGGATGGGGAGACTCCAAATATAACAAAGGAGCAACCATAGTCCACGACAGTGAGTATCACCAAGAATTCGATTGATAAACCAATTGGTGATAGAAGGCCAAAGTAGAGCATAAGGGTCAGCGGGCACCCAGAGTCCCCATATACATCGAGAAAGAACAAGGAAGCAGGCGAAGAGAAGGACGAGGAGCAAGCTCAGCCAGAAAAACCTCCTTCACTTGGTAAGAGTGAAACCTAGACCTTGTTTTCGAAAATTGAAATTTTAGAAAAAGAGATTAAGGAATTAAGGGAAAAGCTAGCAGTAGGTAAGGCAGAGCCAAGAGCCCGAGGGCTGGATACTTTGGTAAAGGCTTTGGACAGGGCTAGGAGGGGAGCAATCCTGGGAACTCTGTGTGTAGCATATGCTAAGAAGTTGGTGGAAGCTGGATTCAAAGCCTGTTCAATAGATACTACCTCGAGGGGGACTGAAACAGAAAATTGGGAAGTTATTACACCAAATGTTGTCGAGGACGTTGTTGATACACAAGAACCAACAACCGAGATAGCACAATCCACGTAAAGTGATCAAGCAATGGATACACAAGAATCCTTTGTTGACACTGTTGTTTCACTAGGAACAACAGTGGAGGAGGAAATCAACCAAGTGGAGGAAGAGAGAGATAATATCCATGAGCCGACAGTCACTGTTATTGTTACACAAGAACCAGCAGGAGAGACCAAAGCTAGTCCAAAGGAAAACAATGAGCAAAAACCTATGGACATTACTGTTGCCACACAAGAACCAACAGTAAGAATGGAGTCTGACCAGGAAAATAAAGAAACTGTAGTAAAACCCATTGACGAAGCTGTTGTTACATAAGAACCAGTAGCCAAGGTGGGACAGTTTCTCCCTCAAGAGGCTGCTACACCCTTAGTTGATCATGCATGTGGGACAACATCGGGTCCTATTGAAGGATGGAATTCTAAAAAATTGTTGTTGTTGGCAGAGTTGCAAAAGTGGAAGCAACTAACACTCTCTCTATAGGAGGGAGTGATTCCACTCAATGTGTATAAGAAAATGATGGATTCCCTAAGAGAGAAATGCTTGAAGGAAGAATGGGAAAGAGAAGAGGAGGCATAAAGAAATGATGAAGAAAAAGGATGAACAACTGTATCACCTACATTGGGAGGTCTCTCACCTAATTTTTGATAAGACCAAACTCTGCGACCTGACTCTAAACCTGCTAGCATGCAGGCGGATGTCCCCGTCATACCCTGTGTTCCTGTGGGAATATTATTATTTATTTCAGTTGAGGGTAGTTTATGAGAATAGGTACTATTTGGGTTCTTTTACCCGCACCTTTTTGGAATTTTTTCAGTCCTGTGATTTTGAAGATCAGAATTTGTTGTGTGAGTTGTTCTTGCACAACATGATGTGTGAATACGTGAGCACAAAGATGGTGGTGACTGTCCTTTCTTTCATGCGATATCTGCAATTGCGGGCATTCCTCTCATTTATGATGAATCAGATTGAGTGGCAACTGGCTAAGAAGACAATAGAGGCCAATGAGGAAAGGACAACACTGTGGGTATGAGCTGAACCAGGAATGGCTTATGAACTCCAGCGAGATTTCAGGCAGTTCCTGAGCACCTCAAAAAGGAGAGATCAATCGTCCATATACAAAAGAAAGATCGTGAGGGTCTGCCTCAACTTGTTTGCAAACATCAAGAGCCAAGTGCTAGTCAGATGTCTCAAGCGCATTGAGCCTTACAGTGCAGAATTGCAAGAAGTGGACCCATTTGAGTATAAGAACTTTGTGGCTACTATTTCATGGGTGTCGGAATATGCCCAGATTTTGCTGACACTGGGGGCATTCTAGATTGGCCTCATGTTCAGGTTCCATTTGATATGGTTGCCATTGGAGGAGTATCAACCCGATTATCAGTTATGTGATTATGAAAAGGAATCCTAGCCACATGAGTTAATGGCTGATCAAGGATTCAGAACTCCAGGCGATGATACTGTTGTTGCATACAATTTTACAGATTTCCATCGAGGGCACAATATAAGGTCTGAGATTCTGCATGGGGACATGCAGTGGCTTAAGTCAAGGGGAGATGTTAGGTGTGGTTTTTCACCCATTTTCTACACCTTCTTTCCCTTGTTTTGACCTTTCTGTCCTCCAAACTTGTGTCCTTATATGACCAAACTGCCTGTTTTCTTACCTTTTTAATCCATTTTACTATCATGTTACTTTGTTGTATTTTACAAATATGAGGCTTTATTCCTTTATTTATGGCTGACTAGACGTGCATTGAAGGAGCATTTTGGGAAGTTTATCTTTTTTAGGTGTTGGATCATGGACGCAGATAGGCAGTAGGAGTTAACTACAGAAAAGGGTAGAACATTTTGCTGTTACACCCTGAGTATTGTTACATATCACTGCTACATACTAGGTGTTGTTACAGATCGCTGCTATCACAAGTGGCTGCTGTTACAGATTGCTGCTACACATCGGTGTTGTTAAAGGTTGCTGTCACACATCAGATGTTGTTACACCTCGCGTGGATCCACCATTACACCAATAGTGCTATCATCAGTTATGATATGTCATCCCAAACCATAATTTGCTCAATATTGTTGCACTGAAGCTGGAAATGTGGGTAATATTCCACATAACAGTTTTTGGCAGTAAGATTGTTTATTCTTTTAGGCAACAAGACTCAAGAAGTTGTAACTAATGTATAATTATTCAATAGTAGGTTGCAAATTTTTTATTTTTGGATCAGCATGAGAATCAGAGATTCTCATGAATGATCTATTTTATAACTTTCAAGATGTAATAGTTATAAAAGACTCAACTTTTTATGTATCAAACACGGCATATAATGGAGTACCATTACTCTGTTTCTGTAATTTCTGAACTTATTTTAATATCAATTGGCATGGTGATGTTGTTATTTCTTTCTAATCACTTTTTTTGTTCTTCCTATGCTCTGCTGAGGAGGAAGGGCCCTCCTCTTTGGCAGGGATTGCAGTGATTTAGGTAGTGTACATTCCAATTTAGTTCATTGATTTATGGTTTCTCATTGTTGTTGTACAAATCATGGATTACATTTGTTGTTGTTTCTATTTATTTTATGTTGTTACACAGAGTTAATCAACAGAGGAATAGTAACCAGCTGGAATAGATGTTAGTTCTTGTGTGGCGCGCCTTTACTCAATAGGTGTGAGTTGTGATTTAATTCTATGGAGTGTTTTTATATCTACATGCATGGTTTGATTCAGCAATTTGGATCAGCGACATCTTTTACAGTTTTTCTGCACTTTCTTATCCTTGGCTGGAGTGTATCGGCACAAATAGTGCAAACTCCATTGAAACAACATGACCTACCCTTGGTTGACAATTAATGTTGTAGTATGAGTCAATTAAGGTTGATTAAAATAGCACTACGACAACCACCTAGTTATGAGGTAGAAATCAAATAAGACAAAGTGTATCGGTTGAGGAAAGCTCTTTATGGGATGAAGCAAGCACTACGTTCATGGTATAACAGGATATATGCTTACTTTTTGGATAATGGTTTCGAGAAAATGTGACGAAGAGCCTACCCTCTAAATCAAAGAGAGCAATGGTAAGATTCTTATTGTCATCTTATATGTAGATGATTTGATTTTCACGAGCAGTGATGATTTCCTCATCATTGGTTTCAAGCATGCCATGAAGAATGAATTTGAAATGACAGACTTGGGATTGTTTAGATATTTTGTTGAGCATAGAAGTAAAGAAAACAGAAAATGGCATTTTTATCTCTCAAGCAAAGTATGTGACAGACATTTTGGAGAGGTTTAAAATGTAGAACGACAACCCGCTTCAACTCCAACTGTCATAGGGTTGAATTTGAGCAAAGGTGATTGCAGCAGCAATGTCAATCTGACATTATACAAAGGCATGATAAGCAGCTTGATGTATTTGATCGCCACTAGGAGGGCTATAATGTATCCAGTGAGTCTCGTGTTGAGGTTCATGGAGACGCCTAATGAAACACATTGGCAAGGAGCGAAAAGGATTCTAAGGTATGTAAATTGGGCAAAACAGTATGGAATTTCATACAACGCAAAAGATGATTTCAAGCTGGTTGGTTACAGTGACAATGATTGGGAAGGAAGTGTTGATGACAAAAAGAGCATGTCCGGATATGTTTTTCATTTTGGTTCTGGAGCCATTTCTTGGGTCTCCAAGAAGAAACCAATAGTGTCATTGTCAACAGCAGAAGATGAATATGTCGCTGCAACAGCAAAAACGTGTCAGGCAATTTGGATGAGAAGGATGTTGAGGGATCTTCGCCACGACCAAGAGGGAATGGCAACTATTTTTTGTGACAACACATCCACAATTGCATTACCAAAGAATTATGTCTTTCACAATATGACTAAGCATATTGATGACAAATATCATTCTATTAGAGAGTTGATTACCAATGATGAAATTATGTTGTAGCATTGCAGGTCACAAGATCAATTTGCTGAGATTTTCACAAAGCCATTAGCACATGAAAGTTTTGTTTATCTCAGAGACTGTTTGCGAATTGTTAATGGCTACAGTTGTGAATAAGGGGAAGTGTTGGAAACATTAATCCCAACCACTACCTTCAACACACTGACAAACACCATACTTGCCCACCCAACTACTGCACGGTTGTGATTTTGTTTGCAGGCGAAAGGACTGAAGTTAGAGCATAAGTACAACGCTAACCATTCCACAACACAACAGAGATTTTAAGGAATTTAATAAATTTTGGTAAATAGATATGGGAAAACATTTACTCTGCAAATGTTGCCCACACTCCATAACACCTACAAAATCAGAAAACCAATTACTAAGTAAAATCGCCCATGTTGTGTATTAATTATTTTTTGTTTCATGTATTAATGTCAAATTTGTATGTTGAGATAAATAGGGATGAAAACTTCATTTGTAATGTTGGGCAATTTAGAGAGCAAGAGTCTATGAGGTAGTGAGGAGAAAATTGTGGAGGAAATATTGGTGGGTGCATGAAAACTAGTTTTACAGACATTTACTCCACAACCCGGTGGTGCGTAAATCACAATAAGTTGTTCTTATTTTCACTTGGAGCTGTAGCTTCCATTTATCACGTGAAAGTATTTTCGTATGTTTCATATTATAACCAAGAGTATGTTATGTTGCAATGTGGTCTTAAACATTAATGAAGATATTTACCACAACCCTTTTTCTTTTACTCTTTTTTGTGGTGAGTTATTTCTTATGTTTTATCAAGCCTCTTTGTGCAACATATGACATACCTCGAGGCAGCTGAATTCTCATAAGACTTACCTTGCTATAACCGAATTCTAAATGAGAAACTAAATTCTCATAAGACTTACTTTACCACAACCGAATTCAGAGTGAGACTCCTCTCCTCTGCCTCGTTAAATTTTTCTAACATAAAGCATCCTTGTTGTCGGGAAAAGTATCTATTCAGAATGCCCCTATCCCACTCTAAGGTGTGATAGTGCCTTAGCAACAAAAAGGAAAACTACTTGAGTATTCTTCTTTATGAGATGTAAATGAGGAGAAAGGATGTAACTAACCTGTGTCTTTCGCTAGTTTGTTGATCTAATCGCTCCTCTCTTCAATAGCTCCCAGCTCCCTACTCCCTTACCGGCCCAGCTTCACCGAATTCCTGCAAGATCACAAGAGAGAGAAACTACACGAAGATATAGATATACATTCATAAAAATCTCAAGATCAGATTAAGCTAAACATGAAAATATAACGAAACATCATTGATACACAGCATGTAGGAGAAACTCAAATAATTTTATTGATATGATAAGGAAGTCCAAGAGGAGATACAACCAAGTAATTTCCGATCCAGCATCTACCTCCCAGCAAAGGAATCCCTTCCTCTCCTCCAACAAAGCATAAATCACCCAATGTACTAATCTCAATCTAAAACCAACAGCAATTCTCTGCAAAGTACAAAATTCCAGCCTCTGGATCTCTGGGATGAGGGATCCATATATAGATGTAAGTAGAGAGGATGAGTCAGCTTATGTTTTGACTTGTGGCTTCTATCTGTCAGTTCTTGCTTCCACTTGGAGACTGAGAGCCTCTTACTCATCACTTGGTCGAATTCAGTGAGGCAAGTGTCATTGGAGAAGATTCTGGAAGCTTCCATGGTCTTTCCACCTCGTTGAATGACTCTGCCACTTGTCATTTCTCGCTCAACGCACCTGGGTAGTGCATTCAAGTGCGTTACAATGCACCTAGCCAGTGTATTTGGGTGCTTTACAATGCAGGCAACTAGTGGAGCTTCTGAATTGATCCTGATTTGACTAGTTCTGAGTGGTTTTTGGTGGAGAACTTCTGGGAGAAGCTGTCATTGGTTGACCTTGTTCCTTTAGGAGCTGTAACAACATCTTTAGGGACTTTGGATCCCTTGGATTATGGACATTTCATGCTCAAAGCTGCAAGGCACAAAAATGTCTATAACAGTTGCCCCCTAAAGTATGAGGCCGTTTATCGGGTGAAATGCTTTATTAGGAGGGTCCGAAGTTCTTTCAATGCTGGGAGGAGACCTGTAATAAGATACAATACAATACATTATTTTTCATACTGTTTTCATGATCTAGCTGAGGCTGGCATTCCCATGCTCAGCTTTATAAATTCATTTTTATGTACATAGGACAGACAATCGTCTGATGGTAGACTGATGATTCTGATGAAATCATCATCCTTTTGGTAGGATGATTATCTGTTCTGCAGTGCTGTACATGTCAATGTCTTTATTTTTCCTGAATATATATCGCAGCCCGAATGGATGAAACTAGATCTGGGGTCTTCAATCTCGTCCGATCTTCACTCTAAGTACAAGTCGATCCATGTGAGAAATGTTTTGAAGTCGAACATGGAAAGACATCGCTTGATTACCAGTCAATGATGTAAACTGTTAACAAGCGCGAGAGGAATCACCGATAATGATAATGACCCTCAAGGTACTGCAGTACAATTCACGTGGTGTGAATAAAGGACTTGGCATCGAAAACCACGCAAAATCTTTCGGTCGAAGGTCATTGATGTATACCTGTCGCCGGAAGTGAGAAACTTGCCATTGAGGCATGCAAGCTTCAAAGTACTGAAGGGGGTGTTCCTAGATCAACTTCTTGGATAATGAGCTGATGTCGACAAGAAGCGATCCATCAAAGGAGGGCCTTGATGTATCCCACATCAGTGACATGGAACGGAGCAAATGATTTTGATGGAGGTGAAAACGATCTGATGATATATGGTTCAGGGTGGTGGTCATGAAAGAATGAAGTATAATGTATGGTAGTGGATGGGACACGGCTGACTTCTCTGGATGACTTCTCTTGAACATATCGGCGACACTTATGTGATGGATTGGTAGCATTTACCCCAAAGGTGGATGGTATGGCGAGACCATGGTGATGTGACCGGTGAATGAAACAACCCAACCCGACTTATGCACGAAGTGGAAGTGTCATGTTCAAGAGCGACTTGCTACCAATAAAGGTTCTTTGAGTTTCTTCCCAATTTTTCCCCAGTCATTGCTGACCAGTACCTCTTTATTTTTGTCAAGCTTGAGGAGGATAACATATGCTTGTTCTATAATTTGCCCTTTGGGCAAACCCATCGCTATGTTTTAACGAGCCTAGCGATAGTGAAACTCGTTCTCGTCTAAAGACAAGTTTGTCGCTATTAATCTTTTTAACGAGTCTAACGACAAAGATAACTCGGTCCTTTTCATTTTTAGAGAGTCTGAAAAGGTACGTAAAGTTAACTCCAAAAGTCCTTTTTCGTCATCTAATCCCTTAGGTCTGAAAAAGTATAAAACAATACATAAGGGATGAATTTTCGATAGTTTTAATGAGCCGAACAAAACAAGCGCTCGATCTTTTTGTGCAATAATCCCTCAGGTCCAAAAAGATTAAAATCTAGAGGAGGGATAGCTCTTCCTATCGCTTTAATGAGCTGGAAGGCCAAAACTCGACAATCTTTTCATATTTTATGAGTCAAATGAAAAGAGCTTAAAGAAGACTCGTCTTTTGAGGAACGAGTGATAAAATGGGTAGCAGCTGATTCCAGGTAAGGGTTGGAATTTTCCAAGCACGGCAGTGTCACAAGGATGGCTAGTGAAATCACTCTTCGCAGCAGTTCCTCAAAATTGGTAAACAATCATATGGAGGTGAATGATCAGCCAATGGAAAAGTGGAGGTGACGGTGCAAACACGACCAAGGCTTTAATGGCTGATATTGTTACATTCACGGTGGCTATTTACCGGAGGATAGTTCATTTTTTAACGAGCTTAAACACGGGTTGAAACACTTGCTCGATCTTATGTTTATTTTTTAACGAGCATGAACTATGTGCTAAAACTGCTCGATAAGATGGTCTTGTTTTGATTTTTACCATAAATAGCTTTTCTTTTCAAGATAGTACTGTATCTTCAATTGCTTCATCAAACTAGTTAGAAATGGACAACATTTGCTTGAAAATGAGATTAAAACGCTAATATTTCACTTTGAACTACGTAAAACGCAATTAAAAAGTGTTTTTACCTCTCATTTTACCATTTCATTTGAACTTGGTTTGTTGGAGCTTTGGAGGTGCCTCTTCCCCCTTGATTTTCACCAGCTGATTTCGGGAGATTCTGTGGACGATTCTCGGCGTCGTCTGGACCAGGTAGGAGCTAAGCCTGAGCTCTTTCATTTCATGGTTCCTTTTCTGCATTCTGTGCTTTAGTCCTTGCTTTTCTGAGCCCCTGGGGTTTGATGGGTGCGTTCTGCCATCAACGCACCCTAGGCATGTCGAAACCTGCGCTGATTGTGGGTCATCATGAAGGTGACTTGACATTCAACGCACCCATAACACCTGTGCAGGTGCGTTGGGCGCTGAAAGGAAAGTTGTAGCACAGTTTTTAATGAAATTTTTCCCCGTTTCTCATCAAAATTAGGATTTAATCTCCTCTCTTATTTGTTTTTGCAGAGACATTGGAGAAAAATGACCCTTACATGGCGAGAACGAGAACATGAAGAAGAGGACATGATTGCCCTACATGATCCTGTTACAGTGAACGCGCTGCGGAACTGTGGTTTGCTGAAGTTCTTCCGCATCTCTAGCATGAGACAGCAGATCAACCTACTGCAGTATTTGCTCGATGCTTGGGATCCTATCAACCAAGTTTTCCAGATTAGGGGCAAATCCATCCCCTTGACTGCAGTAGACATTTACTTCTCTACTGGCTTGTCGCGGTGGGGTGCCCCCATTTCTTTGTCAGGTTCGGCCCGAGGGAGTGACTCTGTGAGAGATTATGTCTGCCAGTATTGCAAGGAAGGATCTCAGCCAAGTAAGGACGGCAATATCATTATCCGAGATGTCACTAACAGGTCCCTTAGGTCTATCCTGTTTACTTTTGGTAGGATGGCCGGGAGTGCGTCTCTTCATGTAGCCAACAGATCCTATATGCAGCATGCCTTGGAATGCCTCCAACCGAAAATATTAAACTGGTGTGATGCAGTACTTCTTGTGATGAAGAGTCAGTTGACCAAGATAAAGGACGGGAGGTTGAAGAACTTTGGGTTTGGTTCTATTTTGACCGCCTTTGCCTTGGAGAAGATACCACTGATGCAGCCGCAGTACATTGCACTCGACATACCTCCTCCTACTGAACCACGTATGCAGAGATGGGTTGACAATATGTCTAGGCATGCTGGTCAGTCTCAGATTTCATTTTCTGATACCTTCTTCAGGTGGTTTGATCGGCAGGAGATGGCTTATGTATCAATATGTTGGCATGGATTTCCGGGGTGATCCGAATTTAGTACTACCGGATGGCGAGCAGTGGGGCGCTATTGGTAAAATCTTTGACCATATCACTGTTTACTGTTTTTATTTATAATGTCCTCGTGCTTTATTCTATCAAGACTTTTAATCAAACTCTTGTGTTCATGCAGATGTCGGTCCTGTTCGTCCAGTAGTCCGTTTGAGAGTGCCAGCCGCTGCCCCAGCAGGAGAGGCTGCCGGGAGGGTTATTCTTCGTGACCTTGATGTGGTCGAGACTCTCACAGCTGTGCAGGAGTAGGTTGAGAGCCTTACTCTCGGTATTCCTGATGTGAGGATCGACGAGCTGCCTTTGCAGTTACAGCGACATACTATTGGTGTGCCTAGACGATGGACTCGTCTCTTACGCATGATCACACAGGCTGTGACTTGCTATCACGAGCATCATTAGACTAGGGTGCCCCCTAGCATTTTGAGTTTTTGAGTCATATGACCGATTTTGTCTTGGTTACAGAACATTATATGTAAACCGTAAACAGCTATATATATATTTTGATTTTCAGGTTTTATTCTGGTTGAGCTATATGATCCACATGTAAAACATTGATGATGTGTTTCTTTTTATAAATGTCGCAAATGTCTATCTAGCACATAGTTTTCTAATGTGTTTAAGTCTCTGGAAATATGTTGGTATTGAATAAAATCAAATTGTCTTTCCAAAATCTTAACCCTTAGGAACATGCGATAAATAGCTGGGTTTCGGACGGAATATATACCATTGAGTTGTAGAATTACGAGTTGTGAGTCTAGCCTGACGATTAGTCGGCGTATACCATGGGTGATGGCATCAGAGAGAAGTTCTATCAACGCACTATACTCAGCGATGTTATTCATTGATTGACCGATACATACACCTCTGAAACTTACTAACTCGCCGCTTGGATCAAAAATGGCCCAGGCTGCGGAGGACAGGTTCCGCGAACTACGACTCGCTCCGTCGGCATATCCAACACATGTCTCCAAAAGGTTTGACATCTGCAATAAATGTAAAATGGTGGATTACTCGACCAGAACGAACACTTTAGCGAAAACAAAATACAACAAAAGCACATTGGTTACTATTTAAGCATAGTAACGCTTGAGGTACAACCCATTACGAGGTTGCGCCAGTGGAATTCCGTCATAATCCATTAACTCGTAGGCTCCTTTTGCTAACACTCGTTTAACAATATAGGGGCCCATCCATAAAGAATTAATTTTACCTGCTCCCAATTTATCGGATTCTTGGTCGTAAAGCAAGACCAAGTCACCTTCTGAGAAGACACGGGGTTTGACATTTTTGTCGAACTGCGCCTTGACTCGTTTCTTATGGGCTTCATTAGCCAAAGCGGCATCACGACGGGTTTCATCCAATTGGATTAATTCCAAGAAACGGGCCTCTTCTTCTGAAGTTCCGGGGAGGAGATCGATTGCGAGTTTAAGAGACGAGATTTCACACTGGACTGGTAAGACTGCTTCCAGGCCATATACCAGTTGGAAGGGTGTGAACCCGGTTGCATTCCTTACCGATGTTCGGTAAGCCCACAAGGCTGAGTACAGGATTAGGTGCCACCTTCTTTTGTGAACTCCGATCATCCTTTGCAACATACGCTTCAGGACCTTGTTGATCGCTTCAACTTGTCCGTTGGCTTGCGGATAATACGGAGTAGAGCTGTCGTGAGACAATCCTAGTTTGGCAGCTAATTCGAGCATCATGTGATTGCGAAAATGCGATCCATGATCCGTGACTATAGCCTGCGGTACGTCGAATCTGGCGACTACATGATTGAAAAAGAAAAGGGCAGTTGTTTCACCAGTGTTATCTAATGTAGGCATCGCCTCGGCCCATTTGGTAAAATAGTCAACTGCGACTATGATATACCCATGCCCCCCAGTCGAGGTGGGGTTACATGTCATGAAATCGATGCCCCATTTGGCGAATGGCCCAACAGCAACTATTGGTTGTAGAGGTGCGGGTGGTCTTCTGGTTTTGCTATCAAAAATTTGACAAGCATGGCAACTTCTGACTGCGGTTATGCAATCCTTGAACATTGTTGGCCAGAAGTATCCTGCTCGTAAGATTTTTTGTGCTGTAGCATAACCAGATTGATGCCCCCCACAAGCTCCTGAATGACACTCATTCAGAGCTTTCTCGGCCTCCTCATGGGTGAGGCACCTTCTCAGAACTGTATCGATACCACGACGGTAAAGTGTATCACCGACGATCATGTAGTCCTTTGCTTGGTATCGTATACGTTTTTGCTCGAAGTGAGAGGTGTTAGGCCTAAACTTTTGGGTTTGGAGATAAATTATTATATCTCCATACCACTCATTGCTTGTAGATATCAGAAACAAATTCTCATCCATGATTGATTCTTCGGATGTTTCATCGTTGGACGACGATGGGAGATCGCATAATAATTCTGCAAAAACTAGAGCTTTCTTTGATTTGGATTTTACGAATTCCAGATCAAACTCTTGAAGGATTGCTATCCATTTTGAATATTTGCCCCTCAGCAACTGTCGCGACAAGATATAAGTCATGGGGTTGCAATCAGACAGAATGGTAATTTTCCGAAAGAGGACATAGTGTCGAAATCTTTGTATCGCTTGAACAGCCGCAAGCACTAGTTTTTCAACATAAGAATATTTGCTTTCTGTATCATTTAAGTTTTTACTTAAATAATATATAGGGTGTTCAATTCCATCGACTTCTTGAACTAATACCATTGCGATGGTTGTATCTGCTGCAGCCAGATACAGGTTAAAATCTCTTTGATAATCAGGGGCGTACATTAATGATGCTTTCATCAAGGAATCTTTTAAAGCATCAAAGGAAGCTTGCGCAACCCGATCCCAGACGAAGGGTACCTCCTTTTTCAAAAGACGTGTATAACCTTTAGCAAGTTCAGCGTAATTTGGAATGAACCTCCTCAGAAAGTTTGCTTTCCCTTGGAGTTTCTGAATCTGAAGCAAATTTGAAGGTGGAGGCAAATTTATGATTGCCTGTACCTTGCACGGGTCGAGACGAATCCCATCCTTGGAGACTACAAAGCCAAGTAAACGACCAGAACTGACGCAAAATACACATTTGTGTGGATTGAGTCGTATCTTGTAGTGTCGGCAACGTAGAAATATCGCTCTTAAATGCTGTGGATGATCAGTCCGCTTTCGCGAATGAGCCGGAAGGTCGTCGAGGTATGGTTGAACGATGTTCTTGATGTCATGGAAGGCATAATTCATTGCCCTCTGAAACGTCGCCCCTGCGTTCTTTAAACCAAAGGGTAATTTTCGATATGCGAATGTGCCCCATGGACAAATGAATGCAGTCTTTGACTGGTCCTATGGGCGGATATTTATTTGATTATACCCGGAAAATCCATCCATGAATGAAAAGATTTCACATCCGGCGCATTCATCAATTATCTGGTCGATGAAGGGTGTAGGGTAGTTGTCTTTTGGACAAGCTTGATTTACATCCCTATAATCGACACACACTCTAATTGTCCCTTGTTTTTTCATAACAGGGACAATATTCGATACCCAATCGGTTAGAGGAACCGGGTAGATGAAACCAGCATGGAGAAGTTTTTCAACTTCTGCTTTAATGGCAGCGGCTTTCTTGGGGTGCACCTGCCTGAGCCGTTGTCGTACCAGTTTGACATCTGGATACATCTTAATTTCGTGTTCAACGATACTCGAGTCGATGCCTGGCATTTCACTATATGACCAAGCAAAGACATCTCTGAATTCGCGAAAAAGAGCGTTATATATTTCCAGTTCTGAAGGAGAACAACATTTTCTGACATAAATATTTTCTACAACATCCGTTTTAGTCGAGATATTTATGGCTATAGTCTCTTCAATATTGGATAAGTTTCGCTCGGAATCCACCGTATTTACAGTATTTGATAGGAATTCAAAAACTGAAGGATGATAAAGGTCATCTTGAGTATCTTCTTCATAATCCGGAAGAAGGGAACGATGGTGGCAATCATTCCATGGTGCCCCTTCAATCAACATTGATTGTACAATTCCTTCGTCGGTTCCATGCACTCGCGACCAAGGATCTGAAGGGGTACCATATTCTCTAGACCTATCTACCCACACGCTTGATGAGCGTTGATTTGGGTTTGCCTCCCATGCTAGAAACATTGATTGCTACAATATTTCTATTGGGCTTGGGGAAAAACCATTGTATGATCCATGTTGATATCGTTTTCTGAAATCTTTGTGGAAGATATCATATTGCAGGTTCCTATCGACGCTACTTCTGCCAGATTGATTGGAGGTGGAAGAGCGAAAGTTCCCATTAGTATAGGATCTTTTAGTAGGCCTACTCCGATATTCTGAAGCGAATGGGGGCTTCCATGGATCATGGGAATGCTTCCTGTAACTTGAGAACCATTAGGGAGGAAGTTTTGTTGATCGACGATTGTAATCCCTCCTTGGAAGGGGAATGCAATCTTTCTAAAATAGGTCGACACAACAGCTGCCATGGCATATATCCACGGTCTTCCTAGTAGGATGTTGTAATCAAGATTTCCATCGATGACTTCAACATCTATTTCTACTGTTTTCCCCCTAGTTCAACTTTCAAGTTATTTAGGATACCATATGGGGTATATGTCCTTCCGTCGAATGCTTTTAATGTCGTCGAAGATCGCGACAGGGTTGGAGATCCTAAAGTTTTCCAGCAACTCATCGACATAATACATGTAGATGCCCCCTCATCAATAATTGTTCGATGAACAGTTTTGTTGAGGGCTTTCACTTGAATAAGGAAAGCTAGTTGAGCTGGTAACTGAGGATCGTATCCTTTGTGGTCGAAGGATACAAGATTGGAATCCTTAGGATCAACCCCACCAATGGCTGATAACAAAGCCTGCCTTTAGGATGGGAAATTTTGTAGTACCTCAAGAGTCGACATAGCGGATGGCGATTGGGCCAAATCTTCCACTATGTTATAATGCTGTGCCGCTCTAGCGCGGGGATTAAACGTCGACTTGTGTACTACTCCCTTTGGCGGTTTTATTGTTAACTCAGGAATGATGGGTGGTACAACTTCTGTCGAAGTTGTTGTCGAACTACTTGGTTGATCTTTATCCTTGTCGTTCGACAGCTGCGGATTCCCGTAACCTTTGTTCCTTGTCGAAATCAAAGCATCATTTTGCTGCTTCGAAATCGACAACATTAGCACTTGCGACGGGGAAGCATTTCCACTTTCAACCAGATTTGTTCTTGGATTTGGAAACGGGTCAGTTAACACAGCTGAGGTTTGCGAACTTTTAAAGAATCTTTTAAGCTCAGCTTTGTATGGACATTCTTTCGTCCAATGATTCTCATCACATATCTGACACCCAAAGGGGGGTTTCCTATTTCCAGGAGGGTCTGAAGAAGTTTTTTCAGGAGATGACTCACCCTGTTTCTTCTTCTTCCCTTTGCCTTGCTTCTTCTTGCTTCCTGGTTGTTTGGTTTCTTTGCCTTTATCTGCTGATACGACATTTACTTCCGAAGCAAGAATTTCATCTTTTGCATTTTGACCTGAAATCTTACGGGCCTTCTTGGACGTAGCCTTTGTCGATTTCGCGTTTGTCGTGCCAATCACGCCATCGCCGGTGTGAGAGTCATTGTTTGATTCAGGAGGAGGAGGAATTGAGAATTCCGGTCTAGGGGCGTCAGGTATTTTGTCGTAGAGCGTGCCAGACTGAGTATAGACCAAGTCTAGATATTGCGCACGAGCGATGACTTGCTCTTTCGTTACGACTCCCCCCTTTGCCACATCTTCCGTTATAGCAGGAAGTAACGACTTGATAAACCATTCAGCTAATAGCTGATCGGGAACGTACGTTTTTACCATCCTACGACGACGTCGCCACTCATGTATATGATCAGATATGTGAGTGGCCGTTGTCTGCTTGAAGTTGGTTAGGATTTTCGTTCCCGTTTCATACCTTATCGGTAATTGAAAATGGGTTAAGAAAGTCGTGGCTAAGGTACTGAAGTTGTCGAACGAAGCTCTAGGCAATTCAATATACCATTTTGCCGCTGGACCCGTTAACGTCCTCTGAAAAAGGCGAAGCCTTATCGAATCATTGTTTAGGGTGTTTGATGAACACCATAGATGAAATGTCATCACGTGATTCGATGGATCTTCACCTGGATTTCCATTAAATTTAGGAATATCTGATGGAAGTTTATGAGGGATCGCTGGCCACCAAGGGGCGTAAGCAATTGGATCGTTTGTTAACCGGTGTAAATCAGGTAACTCTAAAGTTGCCACGAATGGTAACTGTTGATTCAGGTTAGGTGAAGCATACCCAGGATATGATGGAATTGCCTGAGCAGTTGGCCTTTGCATACCGGCATAATGTAGTTGATGCTGGTACGACTGATACGGTTGGTGGACATGACCATTGTAAAGTGGTTGATTTTGACCGTTTTGAATGTACGGCTGTCCACTGTTCGCAAAGATCTGCTGCTCAGTACCTTGGTATACTTGTTGGAATTGTGGTTGTTGATATTGCACCAGCCATGGTTGTGAAGCCATGTTCTGTTGTGCTATACTAACCGTTGGACCAAGGTGTGGGGTAATTCTACCCGTTTGGACCTGTGTCGTCCCACCAGTTGGCGATTGTGGTTGAGTCACAGGGTCGAGGGGCTGTTGCATTACAACCTGAGAAATCTGAGGTTGACATACAACAGGCAGCGTTTGAACTTGTGACACTGTCACAATGGTCGGTGTAGTCGGGATGTTCGACATAGGTACACATTGTTGCATAGAATACACAACTCTTGGTTGTTGGGGTAGTATAGGTACCCAACCACTTGATGTAACTCCAGTATAACCTGAATACTGTTGTGAACTCCTGTATGGATATCCTCCCGGAGGGGGTAATGAAAGGGCATACTGCCCCCCATACGGTGGCAATCTGGAACTCAAAGGGATTGTCTGCCCTTGGGGACTGGATTGCCCAAATTGACCTCCAAATGGATCAATTTGGCGAGTCTCAACATAAGAGTTGCCGGATATTATTCCAGAGGAACAAACAGGAAAGGACCATACTGTCGAAATAGCCCCTGGATGGACTCCTTCTAGCGGTTGTGAGCTAGTCGGGACAGATGGTACGCCGGCAAACATTGTCGGAGTGACGGCAAGGAGTTTCGTTGTCGCTGTGTCAGCCGACACAGTCCTAGATGTTGACGGTTGTTCAAACATTTTGAGTCTATCCAAAAGATTACCTAGCGATTCTACAGGAACTTCCACTGGTGGTAGACTAACTTCTGATGTCGAAGGAAATAGAGTGACCCCGACTCCAAAATGTGTCGGAGTACTTGCTTGCGGATCTTCTACAATTTCCTCTATCGCAATCAAACCAGGTGGAAGGGGAAGACCGTCAGGTCCGTAAAATATTTTTGGTGCCGAAGAAGGGGTTGAATCGACAGTGACAGATGTTTGAGGAGCAAGACTCTCCGAACCGGTTGCAGATGGAACTGGTTCAGTAACACAAGTGTTTGCTCTCAGACTAGGATCAGTATCACTGTCCCTCTGTGGCTGTTGAACTTCTTCTGTAGAGGCAGGGTTTTCAGAAATGTTTGGAGTAACCGGAATCTCGGATGTTGTTGGAACACTTGTTCTAACTTTAATAGGAGATTTCGAACCGGTTAAACGAGTTCGCTTTGTCCGTACTGTTTTCGATTCCGGAGACAAAGACGGTTGACTCGTAAGCCTCCGCGAACGACGGGGTTTCAATTGACTTTCTTCCACGATTGCGGATTACTCGATCAACTAAAATACAAAAGGGGAAATGTGTTTCCGAATTAAATGAATTTTAGACGCTTTGGACACAACTTGCTTTTTCAATTTTAAAGAGTCGAGAAAAAGCAAAAGATGACTCTAGTCTCCTTCGATTTTTAATGAGCCTGAAGTGACAAGTGCTCAGATGGACCTTTTCTGTTAAGGAGTCTGAAAAGGAACGAAAGGGACTGCTCTGGAGTTCTAGGTAGAGGGTGTGCCAAACCTTTCGCAAAACCGCAGAATACTTTTTAAGGTACGGGCGGTCAATCTTCCCGAATGCTGTGTTCAGTGCATTGCGATCAGTAGGGCGGCCGACACGGCTTCCTATGGATAAAGGTTTTATGCCTATAGGGGTCTCCCAATATATACTCGACGGTACGTGGGAGCACAATCCGTACTGGCGCTTATCGTCTCTCAGGAGGAATCACCCAACCATCAGTGAGGCCGACAGTCACCAGGTTTTACGACGCCGGAACACGTCTCTAGCCTAGACCTCTATGTTGTGCGTTAAGTTCCAATGCGTTGTTAAGTTCATTCAATTTATTTTAGGTTGATCTTTCTTAGAAGTTTGCCTTTTTGGATCACCACGAGATGTATATACAATTCCTAAATGCAGTCTAAAGATGATAAGCAAGCATTTATCTCTTTTCAACAATGAAAATCCTAGCTACAAGGGGAAAAGAAAGACACAAACTTTTCTCAAAGAGCACACTGTAAATGCACTTTTCCTACATCAAACCATACAAACTATCATTATGCAAATGCACAAATGCATGTATTTGTTTTCACTTTCTTAATATTGATGCCTAAAAAGAAAGTTGTTGTACAAAATTTGAATTCGATTTCAAGTGAAAACACAAACAAGTTTCTTTTGAAATCAAAAAGACGATTACGACACTTTATGATTTTGAAGTAAACACTTGTTTCGACACTTAGAAATTCATAAATTCAAACCAAAAGACAAAAGTAAAAGCACAATCAACTGTCAACAGCAACAAACTTTCTCCTAAGATCGAAACGACACTTACGACAGGTCTAGATCTAAGGGCGACAGTATGACTAGTTTACTTTTGTAATGGGAAACTGCAAATGATATAACAAATACACAAAAACAAATACAGTTTCTTTTATACAACTGAGGCGGAATTAAGGCAGAGAAAAGGGGTTTTCAGATAGGTACACACACTGATAACAGGCTGCAAAAAAAGAGATAAAACTGAACACAAGGATGCAAAGAACCACAGCTGCACAGGGCAAAGGCTGATCAGCGCACCTGTTGCACAGAGAAACTGAATTGCAGCGCAGGTAGCCCTCTCGGGACCTGCGTTGAAATGCAGAGTCTCTTCACAGAGCCTGCGCTGAAGCAGAAACGAGAATTGTCTCTGGGTTCTGGGTCACGGTTTGCAGTTTGATCTAAGGTTTTTGGCCGGATAAAAGCTATCAATAAGGTACAATTAGAAGGATGATTTAAAGGAGGACTAAGAGCTATCACAAAGGGCAGTTAGAGCATTTGTGGATCAGCTTGTTCAGATCATAAACAGGCCCAGTGAGTGGACTAGAGTGGCAGATCTCTACTTTGCATTTGTAAATGGCAAATGCAGTTCGATTCGCCACTCCTAAGTTTATGAGAAGAACAACAATAGAAACACAAATAAACTAACTAGATACGATCCCCAGTGGAGTCGCCAATTTGTTGTTGGGAAAATTATCTATTCAGAATGCCCCTATCCCACTCTAAGGTGTGATAGTGCCTTAGCAACAAACAAGGAAAACTACTTGAGTATTCTTCTTTATGAGATGTAAATGAGGAGAAAGGATGTAACTAACCTGTGTCTTTCGCTAGTTTGTTGATCCAATCGCTCCTCTCTTCAATAGCTCCCAGCTCCCTGCTCCCTTACCGGCCCAGCTTCACCGAATTCCTGCAAGATCACAAGAGAGAGAAACTACACGAAGATATAGATATACATTCATAAAAAGCTCAAGATCAGATTAAGCTAAACATGCAAATATAACAAAACATCATTGATACACAACATGTAGGAGAAACTCAAATAATTTTATTGATATGATAAGAAAGTCCAAGAGGAGATACAACCAAGTGAGTTCTGATCCAGCATCTACCTCCCAGCAAAGGAATCCCTTCCTCTCCTCCAACAAAGCATAAATCACCCAATGTACTAATCTCAATCTCAAACCAACAACAATTCTCTGCAAAGTACAAAATTCCAGCCTCTGGATCTCTGGGATGAGGGATCCATATATAGATGTAAGCAGAGAGGATGAGTCAGCTTATGTTTTGACTTGTGGCTTCTCTCTGTCAGTTCTTGCTTCCACTTGGAGACTGAGAGCCTCTTACTCATCACTTGGTCGAATTCAGTGAGGCAAGTGTCATTGGAGAAGATTTTGGAAGCTTCCATGGTCTTTCCACCTCGTTGAATGACTCTGCCACTTGTCATTTCTCGCTCAACGCACCTGGGTAGTGTATTCAAGTGCGTTGCAACGCACCTAGCCAGTGTATTTGGGTGCTTTGCAACGCAGGTAGCTAGTGGAGCTTCTGAATTGATCCTGATTTGACTAGTTCTGAGTGGTTTTTGGTGGAGAACTTCTGTGAGAAGCTGTCATTGGTTGACCTTGTTCCTTTAGGAGCTGTAACAACATCTTTAGGGACTTTGGATCCCTTGGATTATGGACATTTCATGCTCAAAGCTGTAAGGCACAAAAATGTCTATAACAATCCTGAATAATCTTCTTGGACTCTGCATCTAGACCACTCATGGCCTCGTCTAGAAGAAGTAGTAGAGAAGTAGACGAAGATCCTTTAGCATAACTCCTGCAATAGCTATACATTGCTTTTACCCTTTGGACATCTGGACTCTGTGCTCACCCACCTATATTACCCAAGTGATAGGAAATTCAAATCAACTGCACTTGCAAGAAATGGAAGATGAGAAAGAAGAGATAATGTTTACATGTGTGCGATAACCATCTGGTAGTTGACTGATGAAATTGTGAGCATTGGAAGATTTGGCACCAACAATAACCTGAACCATGGCTCCATTGTTCTCGAATAGAATGTTCTCCTTGATTGATGTAGAAAAGGGTGTAGGTTGTTGACTTACTAATCCAATTTGAGAACAGAACCATTTCAATTGTAGCATTTTATTGTTCACTCTATCCAAAAAAATCTCTCGAACAAGCGGATCATAGAACCTCTCTATCAATGCCACAGCTGTAGACTTGCTTGAACTGCTTCCTCCCACCAATGCAATGGTCTTGCTTGATGGAATAATGAGACATAAATTGTGAAATATCTTGGACTCTGGTCGAGATGGATATGCGAACTCAATGTTTCTGAATTCAATTTCTCCAATGACCTCCTGCAATATTTCTCCTTTTGGATTTTCCCAATCAATGAATGGTTCTTTTCTATCATCTCAAGGATGAATTTACCAAAAGCAGGTGCCTCTGAGAAGTATCTTATATTAGGAAGCATTGTCCCGAGACATCTGCAAACACATCAGTGATTCTAGAAATTGTGATTGAACTTATCAAAATGGGTTAAATTTTCCATTCTCTATCAATTATAGAAATAACTTAGAATGAGAGAAATGGATAGGGAGAAAGATTACAAGCCACCCATAAGTATGAGAGCTGAAGTGATGAAAATCCTTCCTCCACTAGCCCCATGATACATAACCAATGTGCTACCATACCAAGTGTTGAATGTCCGGATACCGAAGGTCACTGCTACACTACCTACTACCAAGCCTTCGATAAGACCTTGTTTAACACCAAGCTTTACAATTAAGTTAAGTGCATTGGAGAACTTGGTCATTTTCCTGTCCTCTCCAATGAAGGCAAAGACTATCCTAATGATGAAAGAGCTTGCTCTGCAATATTGTTGGCTATATCATAGGCTTCATTCAACTTGCGAGAAGTCTCCACTAGAATCCATCCATACACTATCTCAAGAATTATCAGAAAGATTACAAATGGAAATGACATTATTGTGAGTCTCCATGTCAATTAGAATGCCACAAAATAACTGCCAACAAACAAAGACATATTCATGATGAAGTTGGGTATCTGAGAATGGAAAATATTAGCATCAAAATTAGAAAACTCAGCAAATTAGATGAGAGGATAACGTAATTAAGATCATACCTTTTCAGCTATAATGAGAGTACCATTAATAACACTTGTAATCACTTCCGATGTGGTGGTGCCTTTGGTGTCGATGAATTACTCATCCTGCCTCAATACAATTTTCAAATATTTCAAGCACATCTGAGATGCCTGCCTTTAGCCTGTCCTCACCCAACAAAATGCCTCAGATGAGACAAATGGAAAGATCATAAAAAAACCCTTCACATAAACATTTCAAACTATGAAAGGAGGAGCAATATATGATACCAACCTAAAAACACACCAAAAAACAAATTGATCAATAAATACATCAGAAGTAAAGCATACTTCACAATTAACCACCACCGAGACATTACTCAATATGTAATATGGGAATTTTTGTGTACAGGAAATGATTACTAACGTGTTGAAAGTATGACGGAAATCTCCAGCTAATGCAAAACTAAATTTTCCTATTTTGTCTATCAAACTACTTAATACAAACATCATGATAGGCTTGTTCAGTCCATCTCTAATAGTTCCAACAGTGCCAAATGCCACAAGGAATAGATCAAATAAATCATCATATTTAAATAGTTTCAATATTGAGATATATGTATCATTTGAATGAATAGACATGTTGCCAGTGTTGCTTTCCTCGACAGCATGTGGTTTAGGCAAATATGCCTTCAATTTCCACCTCTTTTCTTCTTCTCGTTTTTGGAGACCTGACATCTCTATTACTTCCATCGCCATATTCTTGAAGTGCAGGAAGAACACAAGACTTCACACTTCAATATCTTCTAGCAAAACAATATATTTATATATAATTATTGCAACCTGCAAACAAAAGCCTCTCACTGTCCAGGTAAATGGTCAATGCCTTCGTATTCTAGAATCAAATGACATTATTCACATCACATATTAATAAGAACAGGTGTCATAAGGAAATTGTGAACATATTGTATCAGGCAGGTTACTTACAAACATCACGATAATATTGTATAAAAGAATGGAGTCGTTTATGTAGGAGGAGGAATTTCTTGGACACCCAAAAGTGGTCGGAATCCAGGTATTTTTTTCTTTTAATTTGTAGATGCAGTGTTTGAATCATGTATTTGATGGTGTAAATGTTGAAGATAATTCTTCAGTTGAGTTATGTAATTACTGACAAATTAGCTAGCAAATTTTCTGTTCTGAGTTATTAGAATTAGGACAACAAACTAATAGATGTAGTCACTTATCATTCAACAAATTATTAGGGACAATAGAACAGTGAGATAATGGATAATCAAATTAGAAATATGTCGGCTATATAATAATGTATTCATTGCTCCTATGGAGATATGAGATTCCAATGAGAGTTTAGCTCATCGATTGAGAATCAGACTTCTCTTATTTTGTTCATTAGTTTTGTTTATGTTTTCATATGTATTCTCTCCATAGATTTCACATGGTATAAGAGCTAGGTTAAGAGAGTTGATCTATATGTAAAGTGTGTGTTGTTGGCAAGAGGTTTAAAAAGTTTTGGAAATCCATTCACAAGAGTTTTCATAATTTTGTGAAGCCTATGCAGATTCATGTTATTAATGGCAGTGCTCAATAGTTAGCAGCAATGGCCAACAATATGAATATTTCTTAGCCACAAATACCAGTGTTTAAATTTGAGAACTTTGGTTTTTGGAGCATCAATATGAAAAAAAAATTTCTCTCACAAGATTTGTGGGATTTCATAGAGAATGGATATACAGAACCAGATGCTCAAACACTTGCCCGCTAGACTCAAGACCAAAGAAACCCGCTAAAGGAAAAACGTAAGAAAGATTCAAAGGCTCTCTTCCTAATCCAGCAAGCAGTGCATGATTCTACTTTTCCAAGACTAGTTGGAGTAACAAAATCAAATAAGGCATGGGATGCTTTGCAGCAAGCATATCAAGAAACTAATACAGTAAAAATGTTAAGTTGCAGTCATTAAGAAGAGAATTTGAAACACTGTGCATGCTAAACTCTGAATCTATTCATGATTTTCTCACTAGAGTTATGGGTATAGTGAATGAAATTAGGTCTTATGGAGAATATTCAAAAGATCAAAAAATTGTTGAGAATATTTTAAGAAGTTTTCCTGCAAAATTTGATGGGCTTATTATTGCTATTGAGGAGTCTAAGGATCTAACTCACTTGTCTATGAATGAGCTAATGGGGTCTCTTCAATATCATGAGAAAAGAATCAATAGATCTTCTAAAAAATCTATTGAGCAAGCTTTTCAAGTAAGAGGAAATATTTTCAAAGACAAAAGTGATTCCTCTCATGAGGAAATCCATAACACTTTTGGAAGAGGAAGAGGAAGAGGACAAACATATAGAGGAGGTAGAGTTTGAGGAAGAGTTTTTTCTACATACAACAAAGGATGAGGTAATGATGACAGTGATGGAGGTAAAATATTTAATAAATCCCAAGTTTAGTGTTTTTATTGTAAAATATTTTACCATTATGAAAGAAATTGTTGGAAAAAACAAAAACAACAAGCTAATTTTTCTGAAGAAAAAGAAGAGGTTGGCACTTTATTCTTCGCTTCTGATTCAACTAATAATGTTTCAAAATAGGTGTGGATTATGGATAGTGGTTGTAGCAGTCACATGACAGGAAACAAAGATGGATTTGTATAGATAGATGAATCTACAAAATCTGATGTACTATTGGGAGATGACAAGCCAGTTGAAGCCAAAGGTAAGGGAATAATTCATGTGAAGAAAAAACAAGGAAAACCAAAGCACATTAATGATGTTTTAAATGTTCTTGGTCTAGCACATAATTTTTCGAGTGTGGGGCAGCTCCTTGAAAGGGATATTTAATTTTTTTCAAGGACAAGAAACGCATAATCTATGATAAAAATGATCACAATAAAAATATTGCTAAGACTAATATGCCACAAAACAGAATTTTTGAATTCAATCTCCCTTGTGAAGAAAGTACAACATTAAATGTTTCTTACGATGATAGTTCCTGGATATGGCACATAAGTTATGGACATTTGAATATGAAAGGATTGAAATTGTTATATAACAAGGAAATGGTAAAAGGGTTACCAGTTATTGGTTCTAGTGATAAAATATGTGAAGGGTGTATTCTTGGTAAGCAACATAGAGATTCATTTCCTGCAGGAATATCATGGAGAGAAAGAAAACCATTGGAACTATTGCATGAAAATATATGTGGTCCTATGCAAACTTTGTCACTTAACAAAAATAAGTATTTCATTATTTTTGTGGATAATATTAGTAGAAGAAAATGGGTATATTTCATTAAATAAAAATCTAATGCATTTGTCATATTTCAACAATTTAAAGCTCTTGTGGAAAAGCAAAGTGGTTATTGTCTAAAAACATTACGCACAGATAGAGGGGGATAATTCACTTCTAATAAGTTTGATTCTTATTGTAAAATGAATGGCATTCAAAGGCAATTCACAACTACTTATACTCCCCAACATAGTGGCATTGATGAACGTAAGAATAGAACAATTGTTGAGATGGCTAGGAGCATGATGAAAAGTAAAAACCTTCCAAATATTTTTTGGGTTGAAGCTACAGCTATATTGGTTTATTTGCTTAATATATGCCCAACAAGAAGTGTGCAAAATATTACCCCTTATGAAGCTTGGTGTGGAAGAAAACCCAATATTTCTCGTTTGCGTTGCCCATGCTCATGTTACTACTGAAAAAAGAAGAAAGCTTGATGATAAAAGTGTGAAATGCATTTTTATTGGATATTGTGAGGAAACTAGAGGTTATAGATTGTACAATCCAGAAATTGAAAAATTAATGATTAGTCGTGATGTGTTATTTGATGAGAAAGAAGAATGGCAATGGGATCATGATGTGAAACAACAAAATCCAAGTATTTTTGTACAAGAAGATGAATCTTTTGTTTCTGTAAATCCATCCAGTAATAAAAATACTTCAAAGGCCACTTCCACTCCATCATCTTCTACTACTTCAAGTCTTGTTTCAAGTCCAAGTCCTCCTCCCAAAAAAGAAAAAATATTTAAATGAAATTTATGGTTATATTAATTTAGCTTTGATGTCTCATATTGAAGCGGAGCCAAGATGTTTTGAAGATGCAGTAAAAGAGTTAGTTTGGTGCAAAGAAATGGATGAAGAGATGGCGATGATTAAAAAGAATGAAACATGGGAACTTGTGGATCCTCCTATTGAAAAAGAAGTTATTGAGGTGAAATGGTTGTATAAAACCGATTATGAAGTTGATGGATCAATACAAAGGCACAAAGAAAGGTTGGTAGAAAATTGATAAGCTCAACAACCAGGTGTTGACTACAGTGAAACATATGCTCCTGTTGCAATATTTGATACAATCAAAACTATTTTGGCATTGGCAACACAATATAAATGGCTAGTTTATCAATTTGATAATAAATCAACCTTTCTAAATGGTGAGTTGAAAGAAGATGTATATGTTCACCAACCCCAAGGATATTAAGAAGCATGAAATGATCGCAAAGTCTAAAAACTGAAAAAGGCTCTTTATGGGCTTAAACAAGCTCCAAGAGCATGGTAGAGTAGAATTGACACCTTTTTTTGAAAAAGGGATTTAATAGAAATTAAAATGAACACATATTATATATCAAGTCAAACTGTAATGATATAATTATTATGTGCTTATATGTAGATGACTTGATATACACATCTTCAAGTAATTTGTTAGTGGAAGAGTTCATGGAAGCTATGATGACTGAATTTGAAATGACTCATTTGGGTTTGCTCATTATTTCTTGGCATAGCAGTGAGATAGATGAATCATGGAATTTTTATTTCACAAGAAAAATATGTTTGAAATCTTGTTAAAAGATGGAAAATGGGACATTGTAAACCCATGAGCACACCCATGAATACAAATGAAAAATTTTCTGTAGAAGAGAGAGTGGGAAAGGTGGATGCTCAATCCTATAGGAGTGTGGTAGGGAGCATTTTGTATCTTACTAACATTAGGCTTGATATTATGCATGCAGTAGGGTTGATATCCAGATTCATGCAAAGTCCAAGTAAGATTCATTTTGGAGCAACAAAAAGAATTTTGAGGTATGTCTATGGAACAAGAAATTATGGAATTTGGTATACTTCATCAAATAATTTTGGGTTGGTTGGTTATACATATAGTGACTGGGTTGGATCTTTTGATGATAGAAAAATAACTTTAGGTTATGTATTCAGCCTTGGATCAGGTGCAGTATTATGGTGTTCAAAGAAGAAACCAACTATTTCATTGTATTATACAGAGGCAGTGTTGAAATGTGGCAACAAGAATATTCCAATTTTAATTTGTCCTTGAATTAAATTGAGAATTAAAAATTGAATTTAGTCTCACTAGCTATTTGAAAAGTAATTAATTAATTCATCTTGGATTAATTAGTTGGAGAAATTCAAACATGAAGTCATGCAACAATTATCCCTTTGATTGAGGAAGTTATCCCTTAATTAAGGAGATAAGGATGAGTTTTATTTGAGTTGTAATTAGTTAGCTCAGTTAACTGAGTTAGGTCCACTTAAATTAGTTCCAAACAATTTGAGGAACTAATTGTGTGTTCAGTCAGTTAATGCATGCATGCATGAAACTAGTGTACTCCATATAACTGAATATCCTCTCATAAATAACTCATGCATGTCAGTTCAGACAAAGGCCCAGTTGAGATTAAACGAAGGGACAGTGGAATATCAGTTGCTAGAATTTTCATATAAGAAAATCTCTTGCATGCAAAAGGAATTCATTCCTTGTTATTTGCACAATTTTACAATGTGTTAGAGTAGTGTGTGAGATCAATGTCACACAAGGTTACAACAGGAACACCCATGGAAAACAACACAAGGAAATAGGAGGCTTGGAGGATAGAGGAAAAGGCATATGAGTTGTCTAGTCTGTCTATGAGCAGTGAGAGGGATTGTATTGAGAGCTGGATAGATGTGAGAGCTAAAGGTTTTTGTAATCCTGAGATATTTCCACTTGTATGATAATATAGATAGCGAGTTTTTTAGCTAAGGCTTTCCCCAGAGTATTCTTCTGTGTTTCATGTGTGATTGATTCCTCTCCTGTGTTATATGTGTTCTGTTTGATCTTGCTCAAAATCTATTAAGATTCTGCAAGTTTGATTGTAGAAGTAGATTAAGTATTTTGCTTTATTACATTGCATAATCAGATTAATCTAAAGTGAGAATTTCTATAGGCAGAGTATATTGCAGCAGCAACAGCAACATGTGAAGCAATTTGGTTGAAGAAAGTATTGTTAGATCTAAAACAATAACCAAAATATGCCACAACTATTTACTGTGATAACTTGTCTACCATTGCCATAACTAAAAATCATTTTTTTCATAATCGCAACAAACACATTGATATCAAATCTCATTTCATAAGAGACCATGTGGACAAAGGATAAATTGAAATAAAGTTTTGTACAACAAATGAACAGCTTGCAAATATATTTACCAAAGCACTACCTAAAGGGAAGTTCAAATACATGAGGGATATGCTTGGAATCACCTCATTAAGCATTAAGGGGGAGTGTTGAGGATAATGCTTAAACTGAGTTATGTAATTGCTGACAAATTAGCCAACAAATTTTTTGTTCTAAGTTATCAAAATTAGGACAACAAATTAATAGATGTAGTCAGTTATCATTCAACAAATTATTAGGGACAGTAGAATAGTCAAATAATGGATAATCAAATTAGAAATATGTCGACTATATAATAATGTATTCATTGCTCCTATGGAGATATGAGATTCCAATGAGAGTTCAGCTCATGGATTGAGAATCAGACTTCTCTTATTTTTGTTCATTAGTTTTGTTTATGTTTTCGTATGTATTTTATTCATAGATTTAACAATAAATGGATTCAACAACATCAAAAACCTTTAGGGCACCTAAAATTATGAAGTTTGATAACTTTTACTTAGATTTACAAAAATCCCTACCATATTTTTTCAGAATATGACCGGAATTTCCTTAAATTTCAGAACAAGAAAGCATAATCATTAGACTACAGCTAAAAGAATATATTCCATGTAAGAAATCAGGTATTTAAATATTTAGGTTGCACTGGCCATGCATGGGATCTTCTAGAACCTTTAAAAAGTGAAACAACAAGTCTTCAGATAGTAACCTAGTATTGCCTCACTAGGTCAAACATACATTCTAGATTGGCATTTCAAAAACATAGATACTTACTAATATATCGTTCATATGTCATTATGTGTGGCTATCATTACTATAGAATAATTTAGTTAATAACTAATATGACTAAGGATAAAAGAGAAATTCTTTCTATTTTTGAACCATCCCAAGTAATGAATTCTAACGAGAGAAAACAAAATGAGGTGCCAAGAATGACTCCTAACGAAAGAAAACAAAATGAGTAGCCAAAATATGAATAGATAGATAAAGTATCAATATTCTATGGATAAATAATTTAATTGATTATATTAGTACTATAAAGATTAAGTATTGAAAAAAAGGTTTGGGTTGATATGATAAAGTCTATTCATTCATTGACAAGAATCATGAATCAATTTATGTAATAGTGTTGATCTACTATTATACTGAGTAGGAGTGTACTATCAATCCTAAAGATGTGAAGTACTCTAGGTAAAAATTACTCGAAATTTTTATTTAAAATTGCGATAGTTACTAATATAAAGCATATTTCTTTCTATAATTCATATTTTCAAGGGTAGGAGAAAATATACAAATCGGTCATGAAATTGATTGCTAGTGAAATAAAAAACTAATGTCATTGAGTTTTACTAGTCCATTCTAAAATTTGAACTCCCAAATAATCACCTCTAAGTTGAGGACTAAAGAATAGTTGATTGAGCCTTATGAGATAACTCTTAAGTATGGTTATGAGAGAAGAAAAATATTTGACCTACCCCAAACAAGGAGAGCATGACATTCAATAGGGAGATCTTGAAATTATGTAGGATTGATTCAATCAACCTATTGAGTATTGGAAGCAAGTTATAGCACCTATTGAAATTGCCTCTAAGCAAAACATTAGTTAAATATAATAGGTCACTATGGAGAATGATAATTTCTATTATCAATAAATCATTTTAATAATGGAATATATGATTTTCATCAATAGAATTCTTCAAAATTATTCCATAAAATTATATTCTATTCCATTGAAACATTATAGGGGTATATTGGAAATATAACAAATAATAGCTTCTCTAATTAGGGATTGTTAATGGATCTTATTAATAGCAATAAAATCCATCCACATGTATTTCATTAATGACCTATGAATGATGATTTATAATGGATCGATGAACTTTGATATGGAATATGCCAAGGAGTATCAATCGATAGATAAATATCTATACCATATATAAAGATATATATTTATCCATCTAGAAACAAAGTAATAGTCAAAGAGAAATGCATTTTACATCACACTAGAAAGACTTTTTTGGAATGATAACTATCCACAATCCATTGAGAACCTCATGGATAAGTCATAATAAAATTCAACACCTCCCTCATCAACTCTCCTATCATAGTTTGTCTACTCATAAACTAAAAAGTAATGGGAGAAGCAAGTTGAGTTATATCTATCGATGGATCACTAATTCCTATTGATATGAGTCTTCTTATTTATTCCCCATCCAGAAAAATGAGAAATCAATGATCATTCATTCACTATAACTAGAAGTAAAGATCATAGTGAGGAGGGATTCTATAAAAACCTATTTTAAGAGCTGGGATGAACCTGAACTTTTTTCAAATATGTTAAGTAAAGGCCTTGATACTACCACTTAGATTTGAAACTTGCATGTTGACGTTCATAATTTTGATAGCCATATTGATGATTTAAAAAATATTTCTCACAAAGTATTTAGAGTTTATTTTCTTCAAATAGAGATCATCTTTATTTGATTGAGTTGGATGTACTTTCATGGTGTTCATTTCCCCATTTATGAAGCATGGCTAGGCAATACCACTCACAGTAGACCTAGTGCACAACAAACATTGAATGGGGATATAGATGGAGGTTTTGGAGGGATAAAAATAACATGTAGGTTCTTCCATATTTTGTGAGAATATGAAATATTTAGTGAATTATAACTTTATTTCAATATAATTGTCGAATTGATCTTTTTAGTGTTAATTTCATTTCTAGTTGGTTCCATTATGACAAATTTACCCCAAATTTGGCTCTTGTTTCTAGGATGTAGAATCCATGTTGAACCATCATTTAGTAGGTTGGTGAGGACATGGTTCTCTATGTTGAACCAGACATGAAGTACAAGTCCTCTTTACCCATTAACCAACTTCTAGATGCTAGAGTGGATCCTAAAGAGGTACCACTTCCTTTAGAATTTATTTTGAATTGTGATATTTTGGCTCACCTTTATCCCATTTTTGTGGGGGGTTGGCCCATTTTTTATGCTGATATGGTCATAATATTTAAAATTTTAGACTTTTTCTTAGAGGATTAAAGCCAGTAATGGGAATTTGTGGTTGAAAAATGTCTTGCATCATCATTTGGTTATTGTACTTATTTTCCTCATAGTTAGTGTTGAGGGACTAAGTCCCCTAGACCTTTGGGTCAACACCCTAGTAGAGTGAGGGGTTATCCACAATAAAAGAAAACCATTCCACACAGACATGATACTTAAATAAGAAAACTATGCCAAGAGATGTGTACCTAGGGATCCTTCGTTCAAGTAGATCCAGCCAAGGTCCAAACCCTGTTGGAGTTCCTCTTGATCCTTGAACCTGTAAAATAGCCAATTCAAAGAAGCATAGAAATATATGCACAAAGTATCATATAGAAATCAACTTTAAAACATATTTAAAGATGGTTAATTATACATTGAAACAATTATTCATATGCAAACCATAACAATAACGTCATATGCATAAAGAATATTGATTTTGGGAACAAGACAAATGTTTCTTTATTGCATATAACTAAAACAAAGCAAGGAAGGATATCACCTGAATCTTCCTCTTGCTCGCTCCAAGCAGAACTATCCTCCGGGTCCACCCAATCCCAAGTCTTCAAAAGGCTCCTTCCATGACTCACGCAAGGGTATCTCAACTAGTGAAATAACATCAAAACTCAAGCAAACAAGAGTGTCCTGTAGTGGGGGAAGTGCTGGAACCACAGGAATCTTCAGACTTGATCAGGGATAATCTCACTAGAGTAATTCTCTCTCTTCTCTCCTCCTTAAGGCCTTCCCATTGAAGCCTTTTTATACTTCTCCCAAAGTAGTTTTTTAGTTGGGAATTCGTTGGGAACAGTTGCAGCCATGGACACTAATAGGTAATCAACAGGTAAAACCTGTGATCTCCACCCGAAATTAAGGAGACTTAATTTTTTTAAGTGTTTTAAGACATATATGCAGGTTGGGTATACACCAACCTAGATACACATGAGTTTAGCTCAGGGCAATGTCGCGTATAGTGAATAAAACATTGTTTTTAAGTATTTGGACCAAGTCTGGAAGGAGGGGTTGCCCTAGGCCATAAATATAGCATCAAAAATATCAAGGGTGAGATTTGGAGCTATAACAGATGCCCCCTAATATATGAGGTTAGAAGGGGTGTATGGTGGCCGAAATATATTAAGTACATGGAAAGGAAACCTATCAAAAACTGAGAAGGACTTCACCAGATTTTAGCCAGCCAAGCCAGAAAAGGAGATCAGAAAGAAACATTGTCTAAGGCATGAATACCAATGCTCAAAGAAAGTAAAGCATGTCCGCATATCAAGCACAAGCGGATCCACTAAGTATACAAGTATAAGAGACTGGAAATACATAATGCACCATTTGATCACAATCGAACAAGTACATATCTGAGTATCACATATAAGGAGATCAATGAAGATGAAGCTGATCACTAATGTCAAAAACTGATGCCAATAGTACCAAATTAACATGATGGAATAAGATGATACAACACTGCAAACTTGGGTGCCAACATATAAAATGTCGCCATGAATGACTGCAACATATAAGGTGGAATGGTATCAACTAGCAGCAATAGGAGAAACTGTCAAGTTAACCAATGAATGCTGATGCAACCCGAGGTCTTCACCGACTACCGTGGTACACTTCTACACAATGGGAATGAATGAGCTGAAGTCAACCATGTGAGAAATCATTTGATTACTAGTCATTGATGTATACCATTAAAAAATGTGAGACTACTCACCAATAATGACAATGAGAGTCAAGGTACCCCAGTACGATCTAACAAGTGTGAATAAATGATCTGAAGTCAAAAAACTGGAAGAATCTATCAATTAGGAGACAATGATGGTTTCCCATTTTCGATAGCGAAGGATCTGCCACTAATGACTACAAACCCCAAGGTACTGCCAAATGGACTCTAGACCTTTGCCCCAAATCAATGAGTCATAGTCGATGGGGAAAGATCCGCTAGAAGGAAGGCATTAAGGCATCCTTCATCAGTCTAGCGCGAGTGTAACCCACAGACCAATAATGTGGAAGGAATCGGGTGAGAAAGATGTAGTAACCCAACTGAAGCACATTTCTGGCATACACAAGATGTAGCTAGTGCACGACATAAACCTTGTGAACCAACCAATAATGAAAGCTGACACAGAGGCAAGGTATCCACCAATATGGTCAAATGGAAACCAAGGTATTGCACGAATCCCAATGTGTGATAATGTAAGCTGATGTCGAACACAAGGGAAACCACTCAGTCCAAGACCCATGATACTAATTGATGTTGAGCACAAGGTTACCTATCAATGAAAATAGGGCCAGGGTGTGGCTCTAGGCTTTTCCTCAGAGCATGGTGTTTCCGTCGATAAGGACAAGACCTACCAGCAAGAAGTCAATGGGGACCTTCTCAAACCGGGACAAGTAAAGGACCAATATAACTGATGTGATACGAAATAATGTACTGAAAACCAGGAATGGTTGACTAAAAAATGAGTCAAGAGACACCACAGAGAGGCCGACTCAGGCTTACTTCCCTTGAATAAAAGCACGACTTCAAATAATGACTTTGTGGCAGCATATGATAACTTTGTATAAGCTCGTCACGGGAGGCATGAACGAACTCTCCATATGATTGGAAGAGATAACCAATTGGAGGAGGACTGACTCAATAACAAGGTTAAGGCATACCTAAGTCAAGCTAAATCCCACCCAAATGGAGGAGACACTTTGTTTGAGTGCTTTGTTCAAGGGTGACGTGACTCTAGCCGCTAACAATAAATGGAAATTGTCTCATTCCTGCTCTTTTTGGAATATATAATTTTTTTTTCTTTTCATTAAGCTTGAAAAAGAATAAAATAATGCTATAATACAGTGCAAAGAACGAGTGTCAGTGAAGCAAATGATCTAATTCCTAGGATTGGAACAATCCTATGCCCAATGCAAGGAGGCAAAAACTGGTCAAAGACATTCAAGGTATGTTCCTTCCACGGGCCATAGTGTGTCAAGTTGTAGAAGTTAAGGGATTGCAAGTTTGATTTTGCAGATGACTTGGTCAAAATTTGGCTTAAACACGAGTCCAAGTGAAGCCGACTAAAGGCCAAAAGGTGCAAATAGTCAATATCCAATGCAATAGTACAATTCAACACAGTGGAGCCTCTAGGGTATAAGGCTAGAACAAAGTGAAGAAGAAAATAGGAATGGGTCTTTAGTGCATAAGTCATGGCAGGACTAAAGAGGACTCTTGAGCCTACTCAAATGAAGCAGCATGGGCAACAAATGTCAGTGAGGTGCTAACTATGATGCCCATGAAAAGGATGGCTCTACCATCGTGTCAAGGTTTAAAATGTCGGCGAGTGAAGTTGGTTTACTAACGATGACACAATGGGATCAACCATATGGTAAGTATATCAGCAAATGGAGGCTAGTTATGCAAAATGCAACAAAAGAATCGCTTCCCTAACCTATATGCCAGTAAGTAATTGATACCTGCCAAAAAGTCTTGAAAAAACAACCTATTCTCAAAAATTCAAACTCCCAAGTTAAAAGACACATGAGACGGAAAAATCAAATTTTGAAAATTTTTTGACATTTTCAAAGTCTATAAAATGACTTTTTGACTCACCATTGTTACCGTCAAATCTGACTATTCAAATCTTCTCAAAATCATCAGGTAACCCCCAAACTTGGCTTGCATCAATTTGTGATTGTTTTTAAGAATTTTAATTAAGGTTTCACCGTTGAATTTATTTCAAAAAAATTTGTTGTAGCATCTACGTGGGTTGGCTTTATGAAACCTGCATATACACAGGCCCTAGATGTGACTGAGTATAAAATAGACTTGCGTATACGCTATTTTGATTTCAAAAAAAAAACTAACGGTCTAAACTTGATTTTTTCTCAGGATGACAATAGGCTAGATGGAAAGGGAGCATTCCACTATTTATGGTGACGTTATGAATGATCCACAGGCCTTAGAGGCACTGATGGGATGCGATTTGTTAAAAATAATTAAAATGTCAAATATGAATGCAAATACTCGCTTGCTTGAAATGCCCATTCACTATTAGAGTGTCGAGGACGATTCATTCATGATTTATCAGATGCCACTGAGGATAGAGATTAAGGATATCTACTTTATCACAGGCCTTTCCTAGAGGGGAGAGGTAGTACATTCTATGGGCCATTCACGAGGTAGTGTTTCTATAGAGGACTATGTGCATATATACTGCTCGGGCCATCCAGAAAAGATTGGAAGCCAAATTCCAATCAAGCACGTAGAGAGTTTGTCATTGAGGATTATCATGTTCACTATAGATAGAGTGAATGGATCAGCCTCCTTACACCAGGCTTCATGACTTGCCATGAGCTTGGCTATAGACTGTCTTGCCACAGTATTTGATTGGTGTACACATCTCCTCACCAACTTGAAGAATCAGCTATCATCTATCAAAAAGGGCCAAACCAAAAACTTTGGGTATGGGACTATTCTATGTTCTTTCTTTTTTGAGAAGGTCCTAGCGCTATGCCCTAGAGTACCAGTTCTGATCAGTAGCCCATGAGATCCACGGATGGGCAGGTAGGCCGATCTGATGAAACGTTTAGGAGGTGGGGACGTACCGTGGACAACTTTTGACAATGATTTCTTCTCCTGGTGGGAGCATCAAATCATCACAGTGGATGATTACCCCTATGCCATCTTGGACTTCCGGGGAGATCCTAATCTGGCATTACCACCAGGCGCGGCATGGGGAGATATAGGTAACAAATATTTTATTGATTTTATGATTTTTATGATTTTTCAAATATGAAAATGAACTTAAAATATTTTTTATGGGATTCAAATGACTAATGTAATGATCATATTCAAGATATTGGGCCAATATGACCAGATGGATTCCCATGGCATGGACGTCGTGACTGAGGTGCGAAGAGGCGGCTGTTGATACAGAGCGGGTCCTATATGCAGTTCATCGGAACTTGGTGAGATTGACTCACCGAGTTCCGATGGTGGTGATAGAGGATCTCCTTGAGGATATGCAGCGTCGTGTGGTTGGAGTGCCACGGGACTGGGTTCGGACTCTTAGGCATGTGGCTGACGTTGTAGTCACATACTTGGCAACTCACCCTGAGTTAGGTCATAGATAGTCTGGACATGATTATGGGAATTTTAGTCCCAATTTTTGTATATTGTTTTGGACACACTTATGTACATTCGGGATGTTTTATGATATATATGTATACAATTTTGACTTTTTGATGCTTATTTTTATGTTGATGAATGAATGATATGCCAATCTAAAGCTTGATTAGCAATAGAATCTGTGAACAAATTATGAGATCTTGGAATGTGCAAATAAGTCATATAAACAAATGACCTTTGCAACAACATCACTCTTAAATATTGGCGATATAAAAATGGATCCCTAACCTGATAAATGTTATTTAATTGAGACATTATCAGCTGTGAATCAAGATACACTACTAACAAGTCAATTCCATAAGAAATAGCTTCGTATAATAGATTAATAATGGCAGTATACTCATCCATATTATTTGATGAAGGACCAATGCATACTCCCCTTGACACCATCAACTGACCAGTTGGATAGTAGATCACCCAAGCTGTAGAAGCGAGGTTCCAAGTGTGCTGACTAGCACCATAAGCGAATCCAAAATAGACCAAATAATCCATCAACACCTGCCATAGCAGATCAAAAAGTTTTGATATCAAAAACTCTCGATGAGATATGTACAAAAATACAAAATATAAAAAGAAGCCATTGCTCAGTCGTAACCTAAGCAAAGTACTTCTTGAGGTAAATCCCATCAGGGGGCTCCGCCAGCTTGCTCCTAGAGATGTTTATAGGTCTAGTCATTGAGCCAATCAATATATTACCTTAAGTAGAAAACTGTGTTGGAGCCAAAGGAACCGTACAAACATCGCTAGTAGGCATATTGGAGGACCTAGATTCGACTTCATGCAAAGGAGGACAAAAATATGAACAATACGTAAATCTTCCAATGGTTGATCTACAATCGTCATGGATTCGAATACTACTTTGTCAGATGGAAAGACTATACCTAAGCAATCCAAAGCAGAAGTGGAATCAAGGGTCCAAGTAGGCGCCACATCACCATCTAACTCCTTTTCTGAAGAAAGAGTAGGAATGTCATCTGTAGAGTTATTGATAGATTCATATCTAAGCTCTGCTGCAGACATAGGAGATTCTATTCCACCCATCTTCCCTTCATCTGATGTGCTCGCACATGATGGTAAGGTCCTAGGATCCGAAAAATAGTGAGTTCAAACAAACTCTTTCCGTAAACGCTCCTTGGAGGATCAAATTGTATCTATTATAGCTGTAGGAGGGGGAAGATCAAATACACCCATCAAGGAAGAGTACATCCAAACTCCTATATTCTAGATAGGTTGACGAGGATTATCTACCAAGGGAATGTTAGAATCCAAAGTTGCCTGAGGATCACCTTGAGAATAATCCAATTGATCAACTTTAACAATTATCCCCTCGTGAGGAAAACAAAGGACACGAAACAGAGTTGAAACTACAGCTTCCATTTCATAAATCCAATTCTGCCATAAAAGGATATTGTAATTGAGGTTAGCATCAACGACTTCTACTTCGATATTAATGACCTTTCCCCCAACACATATGGGAAAGGTTGGGATAATCCCATGCGGCCTATGAGAATGCCCATCAAAAGCTGTTAGGAGGGTAGGTGAAGGAACAACCAAAGGGGATCCAATGGCCTTCCAACATGACATAGATATGACACATGTGGAAGCTCCCTCATCTATAACCATCCGAAAAATATTATTTTTCCGGTAAGTAGACTTTATCTGGAAAGCCATATGATGAGGAAGTCTCTTTTTAACATTGTCCATATCAAAAGTGAGAGATAAAGAATTATTTGGATCCACTGCCCTCATTGCCAAAAGCAAAGCACTTCTTTGAATAGGACAGAACTGGAGTACCTCTAAAGAAGACATTGCGCAAGGACTCTGAGCTAGATATTCTACAATGGGTTAGTTCTGGGCTACCCTAACATTAGGGTTAATAGTAGCGGGCTTAGTGGAACCTTTCGGTATCCAAGGTATAGACTCGAGAGAGGGTCGCTCAATATGAAGTGGTTCCATAGCTCCAGGAACGGATTACTCCTTGAATGTTTCTGCTTCGCTATAATCTCGTGACCATGTGGCCACACTGACGTGAGAATCCATCATGAAAATATTTGAGGAATTGTCCCCCTCCTAGATGCCCCCTACAGAGGTACCAGGGTTTGAATTCGCGCCAGCAAGAAAATGTTTCCCTTGGGGGAAAGGGTTAGTTAAGACAGCCTAGGAGCTAGAAGACCCTTTCTGCACTAACAAGCACTGAGCATGTTCAATTTTCAAGCAGAGATGAGTCAAATGATCTCCACTACACAACTTGCATTGAAATTTTACTTTCTTCTTAGACTCATTTCCACCCTCACCAGCACCATTGCTGGGATTGTTCGCATCAACCTTCCCATTTTGATTCTTCTTCTTACCTCATCCTTTCTTCTTCTCATTTGAATTTTGATTTCCTTTGGGGTTATAAGATTTGATGATGTTAATGGAAGAGGGTTGGGGAGGCGAAGGGTTAGACAATGTGACTGATTGGTAGAAGCAGTTTGTGAAGATAACTATTGCAATTGGCTCAACAAGTTCACTGAATTAGTGTCAATTGATACAAAAATACCCTCTGCATGAGGACCTGACTTTGATTTGGCTATATCAACCGTAGTCCTAGGAGCATCAGGCAAGATTTTCTGAAGAATCCTAGACTGAGAATAAATCAATTCTAATGGCTAGGCCCAAAAAATAGCTTGCTCTTCAGAATAGACTCCAAACAAAGAGACATCCTTGGAGATCTCAGGTTGTAACGATTTCAAGAACCATTCTAGAGGGTATTCAGGAGGAATTTTAGATTTAATGAGCCTCTTTCTTCGTCTCCATTCCTTAATATGATCAGAGATGTGAGTTGTCGTATCCTTATAGAAATTGGCTAGAAGCTTCGTTCTGGCATCATAACGGACGGGCAACTGAAAATGGTTTAGGAAAATGTTAGCCAAATCGGTGAAAGATGTAAAGTTGTTCCATGGCAACTCTATATACCACTTAGCCACATTACCAGTTAAGGTGCATTGAAAAAGTCTCAACCTAATCAATTCATCGATGAGGGAGTTTGATGAGCACCACAAATGGAATGTGGTTACATGGTCGCCTGGGTCTTCACCACCCTTCCCCTTGAACTTTGGAATATCGGATGGGAGTTTGGTTAGGACCGAAGACCAGGTTGGATTGTATCTGATTGGATCATTTGTCAATTTTGTGAGATGTGGAAAATTCAGCATTGCCAAAAAAGGAAGTCTGGGAGGACCTTGGGGATTCCTCCCAGATTGGGCAGAGTTCCCAAAGTTCTGAAAAGATTGGCCTGGATTTTGAAAGGCACCAGGCTGCCCAAAGTAACTAGCAAAACCCGTTGAACCAAAAGGTGATCCTTGCAGTCCAGCAAAATTTAGAGTTTGACCAACTCCAGCCGAAAAACCTCCATAACCAGCAAAGTTCCCTCCGAAAGAATTATAAGGAGCCAATAACCCCTGATAAGGATTCCAAGCGGTACCTAAGGGAGGAATAGTTCGAAATGAACTAACTATGGAGTACAGCCTATTCCCTTGTTGGCCAAAAAACAGATTCCCAGTTCCTATGCCACTAACCGCAAGGTTAGTCCAACCTTGAAAGGGATTACTGCCTTGACCTGTAGAAGAGAAAGGCATAGATCCTATCGTCAGGTTGGACTATGGTATATGACCACTTCCAAAAGGAAAACCCTAAAAAGAAGCCAATCCATTCATCATGGATGTGGGGGCATTAAACAGAGCTGAAGAAATACCCTGAGAATGGGTGCCAAACAGGAAAAATCTAGAACTAGATGCATTGGCTTGGGAATTTCCACTCATAGACGGAATGGGAATAGACCCAACTAAGGATGTGCTAGCAATATACCCAAATAAGGATGCAAAGGGGATGGAAATAGTTCCTCCCCCTTGTATTTATGTTGGAGTCTACATGGTTGTAGCACCTATGGTAGAGGCCATGCTTCCAGCTGTGGTCATCAAAGATAAGTGCATGAAATAACCTGGACTTGACGGTATATGCATCAGAGTCCCAACATATAATAATAAGTGTAGATGATCAGAAGGTAGAGGAGAATTTAGAGCCGCTAACGACTTTGGGAGTTCTTCTACCTCAATTTTATTTTCCAATTTGAAGAGAATTTGAGAAAGAACTAGGTTCCTCTCTAGCTCTACGGAAGTACCAAGCCTATCTTGAACACTAATGCCCCCGAGCAGAGGACCAATCTCAGATATGTTGGCTGCCATGGGGTGAAAACCACTGGCAGTATTGCCCCTACGCCTTCTAGGAGAAGGCTCTGAACTTGGTGGTGAAATACCATGAAGCCTACGAGACCGTCTAGGCGATCGATCAGCCACTTTGAATTTTTTGTTAAGATCTAATTAAAGACTCAAGCAAAATGAAAGCTAGGCCAACTAGGAACATAGAGCACACCCTAAAAATGTCCCTACAAGAAGTCAGCCAGTTAAACAAATTTCAAGTATTTCCACTCCGGGTGATGAGGACCGGACACCAAATATATAAGAAAGTGAAGTAGGGACCTTCTGAAGATAGTTTGGGATAATGATGGCCCAAGCCTACAAACGAAGGTATCAGAGGAAGTTACGCTAACTTCTAACCAACATCTTGTGCTAGTGCAAGTCCCCGAGCTTCGCAAGGGTGCCCTCCAGAAGCATTGCTGAGAGTGATACAATGTCGACCTCAGGTGCCATGGGATTCCCCTCCGCAGCCACCTATGTAGATCCCTAGGATGAGCAACTAAGGTTACCAACTCGTGTTAGAAGCCAGGCGGAATAGTCTTGAGGTAAGATCCGACAAGTAGGAGAGGGGGTATCTCTCTTCCTTATCTTCAAAAACCCTCGTGCTTAACTCCGAGATCTGGAGCTTTCCTGGTCTTCCTAACACTTTTGGATTTGCACTCTTTATTCAGACTTCCATGTTTGACAGTTTAAAGTAGCCTTGGAGAGTTTTCTCTCCACTCACCTAATCCAAGGCCCTAAATATCCTAAAACTTGTTCGTGTGTCTAAATTTACAATATAAAAAAGATGTAGTATATTTTATTTAGCGCTTGTTTTTAAATTGGTTGTTCTTAACTCAAAGGGATAAACAAAAGTGAAACTTATGGTGTTTGTCCATGTAAAATAAATTAATAAAACCCAAACTATATGCAAATGCACTTGTTTCGTTCTTCGATGAAAAGAAATTTCTACTAGGTTCTAAGGAACTTCAAATAAAGCAATAAATTTCTCTTTTCCTTTTTTCAACAAGCTTCACACGGACAAAAACTAACAAAAACTATTGATGCCCTAAAATATGCACAAACTACCCTAATGCAATGAGTAGATGCTGATGCAAAAATTTCAAGATTACTCTAAAGCAAAGAATGAAAGCAAATTGTTTATCACTTCTAATTAACCACCTTAGATTTTCAGATAGAATATAAGTTCCTAATGCTAATTTTCATCCAAACACTAACAGAAAATCTTAAGACAAACAAACTGCACTCTCACTCACAAAAAAAACCAAATCAAAACAAGGAAAAAGAAAGAAAAAACCAATTTTTTTAAGAATTTTTCCTTTTCACAAAAGCAAACAAAAACACAATTTTTCACAAGCGCTCCAAATACTACTGAAGAATTTCAGACCGAAAAATAGGCACCAAAAACACTTTGCAAGTTATCAACTCAATATGGGCGAAAACTCAACAAAATAGGTGTTTCAAGATTCCCTAAACGACCAAAAAGCAGCAAAAAGAGCTTTGTGACAATGATCAAAAGACCAAGAAAGACAACTTTCAAAATCGTCAATCAACAACTTTCAAAAAGCGAGAAAATCAAATAGCCACAAGATGTAGTTTTTACACAGAGAAAGAAGATCACAAAGATAAAGTTTGTCACAAATATTGAAACCAATCGTTTTTCTCTAGAAGACTAGAACAACCAAGATTCTCAGAAAGAAATCTCGTGTGCTCAAACACAAATGATGACACTTGCAACAAAACAAAACAAGACCAAAACATTCCTCCACGGGAGAGAATTCGAAACCGTAAACTTTCTGCAAAACCAAAGGCTGACAACAAAAATTGACTGCTCAGGAAATACTCAGACCAGCAAACAAATCTTCTAAGACAGAAAGACTTGAAAAAATCTTGGAAAATTAGGGTATACGCGACTATGTCAATACATAGTTGCGTGTATACGTGAAGCGGCCCAAAGGAACCTGCGTATACATGGGTTCATATGGGGAAATTTGCGTACATACGCTACTGTAACCTGACAAAAATACATATATGACATTTCATAAGAAAAATAAAAAAGAGATCTGAAGAAACTACTCAGACTTAAAGTCTGACTTCCTACAGGAATAGACAAATCAGTTACAACAAAAAAACAAATAGTTGAGCCCTGATTGGCTTAAATTAACCCAAACTAGGAACAACAATATTGTTGTCCCCGGTGCAGTCACCAATTTTGTTGAGGGACTAAGTCCCCTAGGGCTTTGGGTCAACACCATAGTAGAGCGAGGGGTTATCTACAGTAAAAGACAAGCATTCCACACAGACATGATACTTAAATAAGAAAACTATGCCAAGAGATCTATACCTGGGGGTCCTTTGTTCAAGTAGATCCAGCTAGGGTCCAAACCCTCTTGGAGTTCCTCTTGATCATTGAACCTGTAAAACAGCCAATTCAAAGAAGCATAGAAATATATGGACAAAGTATCATATAGAAATCAACTTTACAACATATTGAAAGATGGTTAATTATACATTGAAACAATTATTCATATGTAAACCATAACAATAATATCATATGCATAAAGAAGATTGATTTTGGGAACAAGACAAATGTTTCTTTATTGTAGATAGCTAAAACAAATAAAGGAAGGATATCACCTGAATCTTCCTCTTGCTAGCTGCAAGTAGAACCTTCCTCCGAGTCCGTCCAATCCCAAGTCTTCAAAAGGCTCCTTCCATGACTAACACAAGGATATATCAACTAGTGAAATAACATCAAAACTCAAGGAAACAAGGGTTTCCTATAGTGGAGGAAATTCTGGAACCACAGGGATCTTCAAACTTGATCAGGGATAATCTCAGCAGAGTAATTCTCTCTCTTCTCTCCTCCTTAATGCCTTCCCATTGAAGCCTTTTTATACTTCTCCCAAAGTAGTTTTTTAGTTGGGAATTCATTGGGAATAGTTGGGGCCACAGGAACTAATAGGTAATCAATAGGTAAAACCCGTGATCTCCGCCTGAAATTAAGGAGATTTAATTTTTTTAAGTGTTTTAAGACACATACCCGGGTTGGGTATACACTGACTCACGTACACACACGTTTAGCTTAGGGCAATGTCGCGTGCAGGGAATAAAACATTGTTTTTAAGTATTTGGACCAAGTCTGGAGGGAGGGGTTTCCATAGGCCATAAATACAACATCACAATTATCAAGGGTGAGAATTGGAGCTATAACAGATGCCCCCTAATATTTGAGGTTAGAAGGGGTATATGATGGCCGAAATGTATAAGTACATTGAAAGGAAATCTGTCAAAAACAGAGAGGGACTTCACCAGATTTCAGCTTGCCAAGCCAGAAAAGGAGATTAGAAAGAAACATTGTCTGAGGCGGGCATACCCATTCTCAGAGAAAGTGAAGCATGTCCACATATCAAGCACAAGCGGATCCACTATGTATATAAGTATAGAAGACTAGAAATACATAATGGATCATCTGATCACAATCGAACAAGTACATATCTGAATATCACATATAAGGAGATCAATGAAGATGAAGTTGATCATTAATGTCAAAAGCTGATCCCAATAGTACCAAATGAACATGATGGAATAAGATGATACTACACTGCAAACTCAGGTGCCAGCATATAAAATGTCGCCATGAATGACTGCAATATATAAGGTGGAATGGTATCAACTAGCAGCAACAGGAGCAACTCTCAAGTGAACGAATGAATGTTGATGCAACCTGAGGTATTCACCGGTCACTATGAAACATTTCTACACAATGGGAATGAATGATCTGAGGTCGACCATGTCAGAAATCGTTTGATTACTAGTCATTGATGTATACCATTAACAAACGCGAGACTACTCACCAATAATGAAAATGAGTGTCAAGGTACCCTAGTACAATCTAACAAGTGATAATAAATGATCTGAAGCTGAACACCCCGAAGAATCTATTGATCAGGAGACAATGATGGTTTCCCACTGTCGATAGCGAAGGATCTACCACTATTGACAACAAACCCCAAGGTACTGCCAAATGGACCCTAGACCTTTGCCCCAAAGCAATGAGTCATAGTCTATGGAGAAAGATCCACTAGAAGGAAGGCATTAAGGCATCATTCATCAATCTAGCACGAGTGTAACCCACAGGCCAATAATGTGGAAGGAATTGGATGAGAAAGATGTAGTAACCTAACTGAAGCACGTTTTTGGCATACACAAGATGTAGCTAGCGCACGATAGAAACCCTCTGAACCAACCAATAATGAAATATGACAGAGAGGTGAGGTATCCACCAATAGGGTCAAATGGAAAAAAAGGTATTGCACAAATCCCAATGTGTGATAATGTAAGCTAACGTCAAACATAAGGGAAACCACTCAGTCAAAGACCCATGATACTAATTGATGCTGAGCATAAGGTGACTATCAATAATGAAAATATGGCCAAGGTGCAGCTTTAGACCTATCCTCACAGCAAGGTGTCTTCGTCGATAAGGACATGACCTGCCAGCAAGAACTCAATGGGGACCTTCTCACGTTGGCATGAGTAAAGGACAAATATAACTGATGTGATATGAAATAATGTACTAACAACAAGGAATGGCCGACTAAAAAATGAGTCAAGGGACACCGCTGAGATTCTGACTCAGGCTTACTTCCCTTGAACAAAAGCACGACTTCAAATGATGACTTTGTGGCAGCATATGATAAGTTTGTATAATCTCATCACGCAGGAGGCATGAACGAACTCTCCATATGATTGGAAGAAATAACCAATCAGAGGAGGACTGACCCAATAACAAGGTTAAGGCATACCTAAGTCAAGCTAAATCCCACCCAAACAAAGGAGACACTTTGTTTGAGTGCTTTGTTCAAGGGAAACATGACTCTACCTACCAATAATAAATGGAAATATTGTCCCATTCCTGCTCTTTTTGGAATATATTATTTTTTTGTCGTTTTCATTAAGCTTGAAAAAGAATAAAAGAATGCTATAATACAGTGGAAATAACAAGTGTCAGTGAAGTAGATGATCTAGTTCCTAGGATTTGAACAATCCTATGCTCAATGTAGGGAGGCGAAAACTGGTTAAAGATACTCAATGGTATGTTCCTTTCATGGGTCATAGTGTGTCAAGTTGCAGAAGTTAAGGGATTGCAAGTTTGATTTTGTATATGGCTTGGCCAAAAGTTGGCTTAAACACGAGTCTAAGTGAACCTGGCTAAAGGCAAAAAGGTGCAAATATTCAATATTCAATGTAGTAGTACAACTGAACACAAAGTAGCCTCTAGGGTATAAGGCCAAAACGAAGTGAAGAAGCAAAGAGGAATGGGTCTTGAGCGCATAAGTCATGGTGTAACTAAAGAGGACTCCCGAGCCTACTCAAATGAAGCAACATGGACAAAAAATGTTAGTGAGGTGATAACTACGATGCCCATGAAAAGGATGGCTCTACCATCGTGTCAAGGTTTAAAAATTCGGTGAGTGAAGTTGGTTTACTAACGATGACATGATGGGATCGACCCTATGGCAAGTATATCGGTAGATGGAGGCTAGTTATGCAAAATGCAATGGAAGAATGGCTTCCCTAACCTATATGCTAGTAAGCAAATGATACCTACTGTGACAGGTCACAGTCATGGAACCAACTTGAAATATTCAAAGAAGCATCCAAAAAGTCCTAAAAAACAACCTATTCTTGACAATTCAAGCTCCCAAGTTAAAAGATACATGAGACAGAAAAAATCAAGTTTTGAAAATTTTTTGACATTTTAAAAGTCTATAAAACGACTTTTTGACTCAGCATCGTTACCGTTTCAGTTGAGAGCATGAGGAGTGGAGAAAAAGAAACAAGCTTTCCCCTCACCGAATCGAACCGTTCAAATCTTCTCAGAATCATTAAGTAACTCCCAAACTTGGCTTGCATCAATTTGTGATTGTTTTTAAGAATTTTAATTATGGTATCACCGTTGAATTTATGTCAAAAAAAAATTGCTACGGTGTATACGTGGGTTGGCTATATGCAACCTACATATACGCAGGCCCTAGATGCCACTGAGTATAAAATAGACCCACGTATATGCCATTTTGATTTCAAAACTAACGGTCCAAACATGATTTTTTCTCAGGGTGACAATCACCTGGAGGGAAAGGGAGCATGCCACTATTGATGATGAGGTTATGAATGATCCACAGGCCTTAGATGCACTGACGGGATGCGGTTTGTTAAAAAATTTAAAAAGCCAAATATGATGGCAAATACTTGCTTGCTCGAAATGCCCATTCACTACTAGAGTGTCAAGGACGATTCATTCATGATTGATCAAATGCCACTAAGGATAGATATTGAGGATATCTACTGTATCACAGACCTTTCCCCTGTGGGGAGAGGTAGTACATTCTATGGTCCGTTCACGAAGTAGCCTTTCTATAGAGGATTGTGTGCATATATACTACTCGAGCAATCCAGAAAAGATTGGAAGCCAGATTCCAATCAAGCATGTAGAGAGTTTGTCATTGAGGATCATCCTATTCACTATAGCCAGAGTGAATGAATTAGCCTCCTTACACTAGGTTTCATGACTTGCCATGAGCTTGGCTCTAGACTATCTCGCCACAATATTTGATTGTTGTACACCTCTCCTCACTAACTTGAATAGCCAGCTATCATCTATCAAAAAGGGCCAGACCAGAAACTTTAGGTATGGAACTATTTTGTGCTCCTTCTTTTTTGAGAAGGTCCCAATGCTACGCCCTAGAGTACCAGTTCCAATCAGCATCCTGCGAGATCCATGGATGGGCAGGTGGGCCGATCTGATGAAACATCTAGGAGGTGGGGACGTACCGCAGACAACTTTTGACAATGATTTCTTCTCCTGGTGGGAGCAGCAAATCATCGTGGTGGATGGCTACCCCTATGTTGGCTTGGACTTCCAAGCAGATCCTAATCTGGAATTACCACCAGGCGTGACATGGGGAGATATAGGTAAGAGCTATTTTATTGATTTTATGATTTTTATGATTTTTCAAATATGAAAATGAACTTAAAATATTTTTGATGGGATTCAAATGATTAATGTAATGATCATATTCCAGATATTGGGCCAGTACGACCAGATGGATTCCCACGGCATGGACGTGGCGGTTGAAGTGCCGAAGAAGTGGCTATAGATATAGAGCAGGTCATATATGCAGTTCAACGGAACTTGGTGAGATTTACTCACCTATTACCGATGGTGGCAATAGAGGATCTCCCTGAGGATATGCAGCGTAGTGTGGTTGGAGTGCCACGGGACTGGGTTCGGACTCTTAGGTGTGTGGCTAACGTTGTAGTAACATACTTGGTTGCTTATCCTAAGCCGGGTCATAGATAGTGTGGACATGATTATAGGCATTTTAGTCTCACTTTTTGTATATTATTTTGGAGAGACTTATGTACATTCAGGATGTTTTATGATATATATATATATATATATATATATATATATATATATATATATATATATATATATATATATATATATATATATATATATATATATATATATATATATATATATATATATATTGTTGGAAATAATACTGAGAGGGGGGGGGGTGAATCAGTATTATCAGAACTATAAAACTTTTTCAATGCTCAGAAACATATACGCTACTTTAGTTAAGTGAACCCGCGTGTACACGCTACTGTGTCTAAAGAAACTTGCGTATATCCAGAAATCTTATGATTCAGCTAGCTTAGTCTTCAGTAAATACATCAGATCATTATTAAGCATATTAACAGTAACCAGGTGCAGAATAACTGAACAGAACATCACACAAGAGCCACACACATGAACACAAAGATATAAGGTGGAAACCCAATGTGGGTGAAAACCACCTGCTGCAAGTCATCTCAATCTTCTTCTTAATAAGAAAATCCTTTTACAATGTTTGTACTGGTGCAGTCTTATACCAGTACGGGAGCTACAACCCCCTTTGCTCTTGTACTAGCTGATCCATTTACTAGTACGCAGGCTACTACCTGCTACAATGCTCCAAAGATCTCCCTTAGCTTTTGTACTAGCTTAGATACTAGTACGTAGGTGCTTGCCTACAATCTTCTCACCTCCAGGTACCACGTTTCATCAATTTTCAGACTGGATACACTGAAGCACAACACATAATCTGTAAGGCCACTTTTCATCCAATTTTCATACTGGACCCATAACTATCATTGAAGCTCAAAACAATCATCAAACTCTAAATCACTGAAACCCTGTTAACAACAGTCACCAGAACACAGAGCAGACACAGAACTCTGTAATAACCATCAGATCCATCTGCAACTTCAAATATTAAGATTTACAATGTATACGCTACTTCGATGAATCAAACCCGCGTGTATACGTGCTTTTATCAAAGACAACCCGCGTACAGATCTAAAAATAATTTCTCATAACTTGCAGCTGTACCAGACATCAGTCATACTCATAACACTTATAGAACAATACATGCGTCAGTATGTAGATCTAGAATAAGCATCATAAAGATAGTTCATTTGAAACCATTTGATCCCGATCTCTCCTTAGATCTAGTTCTCCATCAACAGGTGAGATCTCTCCTTAGCTCAGATCAAGCAATGCATCATCAACCCATAACCCTGCATACTGGATCTAATGCTTCATCAGATATTCAAGACATTTCAGATGCGCTTGCCTAATGATTTCCTTCCCTTTATATAGCCTTAGGCCTTGTTCAATACCAAGAGCCAAAGCCATAGAAATCCAATACCATCAACTTCAAAACTAGGGATCAACACGTCCGCCGAGACGCCAAGGTCCAAAACCATAGGCACAACTTCCAAGGAATAACCGCCATGGACCAAAGGTACTTTTCCACATACACGCGCTTTTGCTGAAGCCAACCTGCGTGTACACGCGACTTGGGCTTAACGAACCTGCGTGTATGAACTTTCTCTTCTTCTTATAGTCTGATCATCAATTCCTTGTTGCTGACCTTCTGTACTATGATTTGTCATCAGTGAGGTTTGCCATCAAGGACAACACTTATCTCATAATGCCAACAATCTCCCCCTTTGGACTTGATGGCAAAGCTAACTTGTCACACTTAGAACTATCATCTGATTCCTTTGAGCTGTTAGATATCAGTCACATCTGATATCTCTTCTGAAGATTCATCATCTGATTCCTTTGAGCTGTCCTCCATCAGTCACATCTGATATCTCTTCTGAAGATTCACCCAGTTATACATAAGTGAGATATTCTTCTATGAGAGGGTTGCCATCAAGTACAACACATGCATCATAATGCCAACATATATATATATATATATATATATATAGATATATACAGTTTCGACTTTTTGATGTTTATTTTTATGTTGATGAATGAATGATATGCCAATCTAAAGCTTGATTAACAATAGAATCCGCTAACAAATTATGAGATCTTGGAATGAGCAAATAAGTAATATAAACAAATTATCTTTGTAACAACCTCACTTTTAAATATTTTCGATATAAACATGGATCCCTAACCCGATAAATGTTATTTAATTGAGACACTATCAGTTGTGAATCAAGATACACTACTAATGAGTCAGTTCCAAAAGAAATAGCTTTGGATAGTAGACTAATTTTGGCAGTATACTCAGCCATATTATTTGATGCAAGACCAATGTATACTCCCCTTGACACCATCAACTGACCAGTTGGATAGTAGATCACTCAAGCTGCGGAAGCGAGGTTTTGAGTGTGCCGACTAGCGCCATCGGTGAATCCAAAATAGACCAAATCATCCATCAACACCTGCCACAGCAGGTCAAAAGGTGTTGATATCAAAAACTCTTGATAAGATATGTACAAAAATACAAAATATACAAAGAAGCCATTGCTCGGTCGTAACATAAGCAAAGTATTTCTTGAGGTAGAGCCCATCGGGGGGCTCCGCTAGCTTGCTCCTAGAGATGTTTATAGGTATAGTCATTGAGCCAATCAATATATTACCTTTGGCAGAAAACTGTGTTGGAGCCAAAGGAACCGTAAAAACATCGCTAGTATGTAGATTGGAGGACCTAGATTCGACTTCATGCAAAGGAGGACAAAAATATGAACGATGATGTAAATATTCCAATGGTCGATCTACAGTCATCATGACTTCAAATACTACTTCATCAAATGGAAAAATTATATCTAAGAAATCCAAAGCAGAAGTGGAATCAAGGGTCCAAGTGGGGGCCACATCACCATTTAACTCCTTTTCTGAAGAAGGAGTAGGAAGGTCATCTGTAGAGTTATTGATAGATTCATGTCTAAGCTCTACTGCAGAAATAGGAGATTCTATTCCACCCATCTTCCCTTCATTTGATGTGATCGCAGATGAAGGTAATGTCCCAGGATACAAAAAATAGTGAGTAGAAACAAACTCTTTCTCTAAAGGCTCCTTGGAGGATGAAATTGTATCTATTCTAGCTGTAGGAGGGAGGAGACTAAATACAACCATCAAGGAAGAGTACATCTTGACTTATAGATTCTTGATAGGCTAACAAGCACTATCTACCAAGGGAATGGTAGAATCTGAATCTGCCCGAGGATCACTTGGAGAATAATCCAATTGATCAACTTTAACAATTCTCCTCTCTTGGGGAAAACAAAGGACGTGAAACAGAGTCAAAACTACAACTTCCATTTCATAAATCCAATTCCTCCCTAAAAGGAGATTGTAATCAAGGTTAGCATCAACGATTTCTACTTTGATATTAACGACCTTTCGCCCAACACATATAGGAAAGGTTGGGATAATCCCATTCAGCCTATGAGAATGCCCATCAAATGCTGTCAGGAGGGTAGGTGAAGGAACAACCGAAGGGGATCTAATGGCCTTCCAACATGACATAGACATGACACACGTGGAAGTTCCCTCATCTATAACTGTCCGAAAAATATTAGTTTTTCGGTAAGTAGAATTTATCTGGAAAGTCATATGATGAGGAAGTCTCTTTTTGACATTGTGCATATCAAAAGTGAGAACTAAAGAATTATTTGGATCCACTGCCCCCATTCCGAAAATCAAAGCACTTCTTTGAGCAGGACACTACTCAAGTACCTCTAAAGTAAATATCGTGCAAGGACTCTAAGCCAGATCTTCTACAATGCAGTAGTTCTGGGCTACCCTAACATTAGGGTTAATAGTAGCGCGCTTAGCAGAACCTTTCGGTATCTGAGGTATATACTCGACAGCGGGTCACTCAATATGAAGTGGGTCCATAGTTCCAGGAACGGATTTATCCTTAGATGTTTCTGCTTCACCATAATCTCGTGACCGTGTGGCCACATTTATGTGAGAAACCATCATGAAAACATTTGAGGAATTGTCCCCCTCCTGGTTGCCCCATATAAAGATACCAGGGTTTGAATTCACGCCAACAATCAACTGCTTCCCTTGGAGGAAAGGGTTAGTTAAGATAACCTGGGAGCTAGAAGACCCTTGCTGCACTAACAAGCGCTGAGCATCTTGACTTTTCGGGTAGAAATGAGTCAAATGATCTTCACTGCACAACTTGCATGGAAATTTAACTTTCTTCTTAGACTCATTTCCACCCTCACTAGCACCATTGCCAGGATTGTTTGCATCAACCTTCCCATCTTGATTCTTCTTCTTACCTCGTCCTTTCTTCTTCTCATTGGAATTTTGATTTCCTTTGGGGTTAGAAGATTGGATGGCATTAATGGAAGAGGGTTGGTGAGGCAAAGGGTTAGACGATGTGACCTGATTTGTAGAAGTAGTTTGTAGAGACAACTGCTGTAATTGGCTCAAGAGGTTCACCGCATTGGTGTCAATTGATCCAACAATATCATCCATATGGGTCCTGGCTTCAATTTGGCTATATCAACCGTAGTCCTAGGAGCATCAAGCAAGATTTTTTAAAGAATCCCAAACTGATAATAAATCAATTCTAACTGTTGGGTCCAAAAAATAGCTTGCTCTTCAGAATAGACTCCGGACAGAGAGACATCCTTGGAGATCTCAGGTTTTAACGATTTCAAGAACCATTCCAGACGGTATTCATGAGGAATTTTGGCTTTAATGAGCCTCTTTCTTCATCTTTATTCCTGAATATGATCAAAGATGTGATTTCCCGTATCGTGACGGAAATTGGCCAGAGGTTCAGTTCCGACATCATAATGGATAGGAAACTAGAAATGATAAAGGAAAATGTTAGCCAAATAGGCTAAAGATGTAAAGCTGCACCCTGGCAACTATATATACCACTTAGCCGCATTTCCAATTAAGGTGCATCGAAAAATTTTCAACCTAATCGAGTCATCGATGAGGGAGTTTGATGAGCACCACAAATGGAATGTGGTTACATGGTCTCCTCGGTCTTCACCGCCCTTCCCCTCGAACTTTGAAATATCCAATGGGAGTTTGGTTGGGACTAGAGGCCAGGTTAGATTATATCTGATTGGATCATTTGTCAATTTTGTGAGATTTGGCAAATTCAGCATTGCCAAAAAAGGAAGTCTGGGAGGACCTTGGGGATTCCACCTATATTGGTTGGAGTTCCCAAAGTTCTGAAAAGATTGGCTTGGATTTTGAAAGGCACCAGGGTTCTCGAAGTAACTAGTAGAACCCGTTGAACGAAAAGGTGATCGTTGTGGTCCAGCAAAATTCAGAGTTTGACCAACTCCAGCCGAAAAACCTCCATAACCAGCGAAGTTCCCTCCTAAATAATTATAAGGAGCCAATAACCCCTAATAAGGAATACTTCGAAACAAAATAACTGCGGAGTATGGCCTATTCTCTTATTGGCCAAAAAACAGATTCCCAGTTCCTATGCTACTAACTGCAGGGTTAGTCCAACCTTGAAAGGGATTACTGCCTTGACCTGTAGAAGAGAAAGGCATATATCCTATCGTTGGGTTGGAATGTGGTATATGACCACTTCCAAAAGGAAATCCCTGAAACGAAGCTGATCCATTCATCATGGATGTGGAGGCATTAAATAGAGCTAATGGAATACCCTGAGAATGGGTGCCAAACGGGAAAAATCCATAACTAGATGCATTAGCTTTGGAATTTCCACTCGTAGACAGAATGGGGGTAGACCCAACTAAGGATGTGTTAGCAATAGACCCAAATAAGGTTTCAGAGGGGATGGAAATAGTTCCTACCCCTTGCATTGATGTTGGAGTCTGCATGGTTGTAGCACTCGTGGTAGATGCCATGCTTCCAGCCGTGGTCTTCGAAGATAAATGCATCTAAGAACCTAGACTTGATAGTCTATGCGTCAGAGTCCCAATGTATAATAATACGTCTACATGATCAAAAGGTAGAGGAGAATTCAGAGCCGCTAACAACTCTAGGAGTTATTCTACCTCAATGTTATTTTCCGACTGGAAGAGAGTTCGAGAAAGAACTGGGGTGTTCCTCTCTAGCTCTGCGGAAGTACCAGACCTATCCTGAACACTAATTCCCCCGAGTAGAGGATCAATCTCCGATGTGATGGCTGCCATGGGGTGAAAACCACTGGAAATATTTCCCCTACGCCTTCTAGGAGAAGGCTCTAAACTTGGTTGTGCAATACCACGAAGCCTATGAGACCATCTAGGCAATCGGTCAGCCGCTTTGAATTTTTTATTAAGATCTAATTAAAGACTCAAGAAAAATGAAATCTAGGAAAACTAGGAGCACAGAGCACACACTAAAAATGTCCCTAAAAGGGGTAAGCCAGTTAAACAACTTTCAAGTATTTCCGCTTCGGGTGATGAGGACCGGACACCAAAATACAAGAAAGTGAAGTAGGGGCCTTCCGAAGATAGACTAGGATAATGAAGGCCCAGGCCTACTAGCGAAGGTATCAGAGGAAGTTATGCTGACCTCCAAACAACAGCCTGTGCCAGTGAAAGCCTCGGAGCTTTGCAAGGGTGCCCTCTAGAAGTACTGCTGAGAGTGATACAACGTCGACCTTAGGTGCCATGGGATTCCCCTCTGCATCCACCTATGTAAATCCCTAGGATAAGCAACTAAGGTTACCAACTCGTGTCAGAAGCTAAGTGGAACAGTCTTGAGGTAAGATCCAACAAGTAGGAGAGGGGATAAATCTCTTCCTTATCTTCGAAAACCCTCGTGCTTAACTCCTAGATCCAAAGCTTTCCTGGTCTCCCTAATGCTATTGGATTTGTACTCTTTATTCAAACTTCTTGTTTGACAATTTAAAGTGGCCTTGGAGAGTTTTCTCTCCACTCGTCTAATCCAAGGCCCTAAATATCCTAAAACTTGTTGGTGTGTCTAAATTGACAATATAAAAAAGTTCTAGTATATTTTCTTTAGTGCTTGTTTTTAAATTGGATATTCTTAAGTCAAAGGGATAAACGGAGGTGAAACTTATGGTGTTTGTCGACACAAAAGAAATTAATAAAAACCATACTATATGCAAATGCACTTATTTCGTTCTTCGATGAAAAGAAATTTCTACCAGGTTCTAAGGAACTTCTAATAAATCAATAAATTTCTCTTTTCTTTTCTTTCAACAAGATTAACACTCACAAAAACTAATGAAAACTATCAGATGCCCTAAACGATGCACACACTACCCTAACGCAATGAGTATATGCTGATGCAAATAATTTAAGATTACTCTAAAGCAAAGAATGAAAGTAAATTGTTTATCGCTTCTAATCAGCCACCTTAGATGTTTAGATAGAATATAAGATCCTAATTCTAATTTTCATCCAAACTCTAAAAGAAAATCTTAAGACAAACAAAATGCACTTTCACTCACAAAAAAAAAAACCAAATCAAAACAAGGCAAAAGAAAGAAAAAACCAAGTTTTTAAGAAGTTTTCTTTTTCACAAAAGTAAACAAAAACACAATTTTTCAAAAGTACTCCAAATACTATTGAAGAATTTAAGACCGAAAATAGGCAACAAAAACACTTTACAATTTATCAACTCAATATGGGCAAAAACTCAACAAAATAGGTGTTTCAAAATGCCTTGAACGACCAAAAAGTAGTAAAAAGAGCTTGGTGACAATGATCAAAAGACCAAGAAAGACAACTTTCAAAATCGTCAATCAACAACTTTTGAAAAGCGAGAAAAGAAAATGGCCACAAGATGCAGTTTTGACGCAAAGCAAGAAGATCACAAAGATAAAGTTTGTCACAAAGATTGAAACTAATCTTTATGCTCTGGAAGACTAGAACAACCAAGATTCTCAGAAAGAAATCTCGTGTGCTCAAACAAAAATGGTGACACTTGCAACAAAACAAAACAAGACCAAAACTTTCCACCACAGGAGAGAATTCAAAACCGTAAACTTGCTGCAAAACCAAAGAATGACAACAAAAACTGACTGCACAGGAAATACTCAGACTAGCAAACAAATCTTCTGAGACAGAAAGACTTAAAAAATCTTGGAAAATTAGGTTATACACGACTCTGTTAATACATAGTTGCGTGTATATGTGATGCAACCCAAAGAAACCTACATATACGCAGGTTCATATGGGGAAAGTTGCGTACATACGCTAATGTAACTTGACAAAACTGCGTATATCACAGTTCACAAGAAGAAAACAAAAAATAGTTCTAAAGAAACTGCTCAAACTTAAAGTTTGAGTTCCTATAGGAACATACAAATCAGTTACAGCAAAAAAAAAAATAGCTGAGCCCTAATTGGCTTGAATTAACCCAACCTAGGAACAACAATACTGTTGTCCCCATTGGAGTTGCCAATTCTATTGAGGGATTAAGTCCCCTAGGGCTTTGCGTCAACACCCTAGCAGAGCAAGCGGTTATCTACAGTAAAACACAAGCATTCCACATAGACATGATACTTAAATAAGCAAACTATGCCAAGATGTGTACCTGGGGATCCTTCATTCGAGTAGATCCAATGAGGGTCCAAACCCTCTTGGAGTTCCTCTTAATCCTTGAACCTGCAAAAGAGCCAATTCAAAAAAGCATAGAAATATATGGACAAAGTATCATATAGAAATCAACTTTATAACATATTGAAAGATGGTTTATTATACATTGAAACAATTATTCATATGTAAACCATAACAATAACATCATATGCATAAAGAAGATTAATTTCGGGAACAAGACAAATGTTTCTTTATTGCAAATAACTAAAACAAAGCAAGGAAGGATATCACCTGAATCTTACTCTTGCTCGCTCCAAGTGGAACCATCCTCCGAGTTTGTCCAATCCCAAGTCTTCAAAATTCTCCTTCCATGACTCACACAAGGATATCTCAACTAGTGAAATAACGTCAAAACTCAAGGAAACAACGGTAAGAATGTAGTGGGGAAAGTGTTGGAAGCACAGGGATATTCAGACTTGATCAGGGATAATCTCAATAGAGTAATTCTCTCTCTTCTCTCCTCCTTAATGCCTTCCCATTGAAGCCTTTTTATACTTCTCCCAAAGTAGTTCTTTAGTTGGGAATTCATTGGGAACAGTTGGGGCCACGGGCACTAATAGGTAATCAACGGTAAAACTCGTGATCTCTGCCTGAAATTAAGGAGATTTAATTTACTTAAGTGTTTTAAGACATATATGCGGGTTGGGTATACATTGACCCGCGTACACATGAATTTAGCTCAGGGCAATGTCATGTACAGGGAATAAAACACTGTTTTTTAAGTATTTGGGCTAAGTCTGGAAGGAGGGGTTAACCTAGGCCATAAATACAGTATCACAAATATGATGGGTGAGATTTGGAGCTATAACAGTTATCCATATGTATAAGACTAATTTGATCATTGGCCACAACCTCAAGGACATTTACAAGCTCATAAGTATATGTTCAAGTAAATAGTGTATTCCAAATAGGATGAACATATTTAGTAAACATTTGCACTAGTAGATCAAAGATCACAATTTTGGTATTTTTATATGGTTAAAACCTTATGAGAGAGAAAAAAATCAACAACCCCAACCAACGTGACCACTTGAGTAAAATTTATTAATGCAAAAGAAAATATTTTACATAAGAGAGTCCTTACAATCAATAATCATCCATGACCCTCCATGCCATTTAAATAGAGATCATGGACTAATTGAATGTGAATCCATGGAGCAATAGTTATTAATATCAAGGGGAATATAAGCCATTGGATCATTCTATGTCTAGAACATATTACGATCTTCAAATTACAATGCAACTAATGCATCCTAAAGAAACACGCTAAGAAGCACACTTTTACCTAATAAAAACATTAGATCAAATAGAACTTAAATAACACCTAAGTTTCTAAGTATCTTAACAATGTATTTATGAGATCCTAACTACCGCATGGCATGCTCAATTATATATTAACCTAGCAATTTTAGGATCTTTAGCTATTGACATAACTCACCACATGTATTCGATGCCCCCTATCTATGCCTCACTATCAACTATGGTACCCAACTCTCTTTATTCACATGTCATGTGTGGATTGGTGGGTTTATCATAGTTCCTTGATTGCACATCTACTGATTTTTATGGTAAGGGACTATTACTCAACAACTTAATACAACAATTTATTAAATCATGTTCTTACACATTGTGATGCAATTATATCACTCCTTACTAGGTATTGATATTCTTAGCCCTCCATACTTTTGGTTGGAATATTCTTGATGGTATTGTGAGTGCCCAAGGGCATCATCAAGATATGTTCTCAAATATTGTTATACAATTACAACCTATCTTTTTCCAACATATACAAAACACTCATGCTTTAGAACCTAGTTCAATATATCCTAGTGCAATAGTAAGTACTATGTCAAGCAAGGGAGGTGGTGATTTGGTGATCATAAGTTCCATAATTTCTCTTTTACTAATTCCATTACGAACTATGAATTTCTTGGTGCATCACATTCATGCATTAAATATTCATGTGACTATTCTGATCATACCTAAAGGTGTCCTATTGATCATAGTTCTGATTTAATATCTAATTGTGATGGACCTGGAAGAGGAGAAACATGTCAAGTATCTACATGCTTTCCTTGCTTTTTTTTAGAGGTACAATGTGATTTATATAGTAATATATAATTTTAGTTGGAGATTTTCGTTTGATGTTTGGCGTAGTATAAGAGATTAAGAACTGGTAACTCATATTATATGAGAGAATATGCATATAGTTCAATTATGATTAATAGGTGGCTCCATGCTTATCTATTGGCACAATCCTCTCAAGTCATCCAATATTATGGTTCTTCATTATCTGCATATGGAGTTTCATTTGTAGGTGCTCACTTTGTTTAGGCCTTTACTTTCATTTGTAGGTGCTCACTTTGTCTAGGCCTTTATTTTAATGTTTTTAGTGATCATCAATTAATATTAAAAATAACTCATTGAACCTATTATTTTGGCCCAGGAAATATTGAAGGTTGCTCCTATTATCCATCCCCGAGCCTTGTGCATTATATAGGGATGTGTCGTAGAAGGAGCTCATTTAGGTTCTTCGATGCAAACATCCCAAAATAGGAATTATTCCTAGGAAGAATTATTACAGTAGGTTAATATCTACGGGGATTTGAAAAGCCTTATGCAATCAATATTTCCAAATTTCATTGAAGGCTTGATCCATGATCCAAATACTCATCACATTTTGTTTGGTATTGTGATGAAACATGACCTTGAGAGCCATGATCACATTATCAAAAAACATGTTTATCATTAGATTTTTGTTTCACTTTGATAAGTTGACATTAGTATTTTTGTGGATCTCTATTAAATTGTTCCATGTGGCTTGGAAAGAAACTTATGAAGCATGGGTATGTCTTCCCTTACATGTAGGATCCATTGCTCATGAAATTCAAGATCCACATTTTAATCAATTGGCTATAGAAGCATTTACCCAATGATGTTCTTTTGATTTACTCAATATTTCTTATTTTAATGCTTATCAATGATGGTGTACAATTGGATTATATGCTAATAAATATTTTTATCTTGGTGCTCTTTCCTTACTATTGTTTTTGCGATATTTTCAATACACAATAGTTTACATCTACCACCTAAATCCATGCCAAATATTTCATGGCTAAAAAATGTCAAATCTCGTCTCAATCAACATTTTTTAAGACACTTTGGAGTTAGTTCTCTAGATTGGATGGGGACTTCATTTCATTTGTATATTCCCAAATAAAGGGTAGTGCATGTGAGATGGGATAATTTTTTAAACTTATTATCACATCCCTAAGGTTTCTCACTACTTTTCATAAGTAAATGGAATCCCTATGCTGAAAATATTGGTTCGAATCTTCAAGTTTTTGGTACCTCCTAAGGGGTGGTAATTTTTATTCTAAATCTTCTCAGAGTATTCCATCCACAAATCCAAAGTTTATGGTTGACTGTTATTTCTCATCACCATTTAGTTATTTCCTTTTTCAATTCTTGCTCATATGTATAGAATTGATTTTGTGCTTGGTCACATTATATATGATATTTTGGAGGAACATGTTCCTCTAGGAGGAATATTAGGATGCATACATAAGGGTTTCTATAAAATAATAAATAATTCTCTTTCATTTTAATTAGGTGTTACTTAAGATTCTTTGGGGTTATCACTTCCTTGGTAGCTCAACAGATGTATTTTTTACCCAACTTTGAATTAATAACACATAAATTCACCACCAAAATTGAATTATATACTTTTAATCAACATATTGATGACTTCGTTATGATAGGTTCCTTTACTTATGAAGTTATATTCCTCATTCGTGATAATAATATAGAACAAAATAAGAATAATTTATTGCTAAGAGTGTTGGAGAAGAAGGCAACTATAATATGTCATATTATATGCGTTAGTTCAATACTAAGTTTCCATACCTTGGGATTTTATGTTCATAATGATGTTATTCTTTCTTTTCTCTCTCTAGGAAAAAAAACTTTATTGATCCATATTTTGTTATGAAACCAGCTCAAGAAAAGATAGAAAAGATAGATCAACGCCTTAGAATTCAGCCTCTTTGAGGGGGAAACCTCCTTTACATTACATAAATGAGAAATTCTTGGATGATACAAATGAAAAGACCTCCTTTCTATATATAGGAGTCTAAGGGGTCATAACATAATCAGAGCTGACATAACAATAATAATGTAAGGGCACAATAATAACAATAGTGGGCTTCTATAGGGCACAATAGTAACAATATGGGCACTACATGGGTACATCAATATAATAAGTGGGTTATACTAATAACAATAAGGGGGTACACTAGTAGTATAGGGGCCTAACATGCCCCTCTCCTTCAAAAAGCGTTGTCCTCAACGCTTGAGTAGTTCTTGATGCTTCTGTATAAAATTCTTGTCCTCCCATGTGGGATATTCAGCGGGTAAGTTCTTCCACTTGATGAGATACTCTTAAATTGATCGATTTTGTAGCTGTCGGGTTCTTGTTTCTGTGACTGCTCCAGGTTCCAATATGATTTTTCCTTCCTCTTTAATTTCTGGCAATATTATTTGAATTGGGATCTTTTGCAACTTTTGAATAAGTGGCCATACTTCTTCGTCCTTCTTCCATTCATCCCTTGCTTCGTTTATCCAATCTGGTTGGATAATATAAATAGCACAAAACAATTCTTCCACATCCTCATCCTTGAAGAGTCTTCCCATTCGGTAAGGTCGCCATTTTTTAAGTGCCTGTTGTTTCGTTTGATTTTGCACCGAAGTGGCGTTATCCTTTAAAAGTTGGAGAACTTGTTGATGCTTGATGTGATCTTTCACTGCTTGAACCTTTTTCTTCTTGATATGTCCTTCTATCTCTAGAGTTTGAGGAGTGGTAATTTCTTCCAATCCTTTACAAGATATGGTCGGATTTATTTCTTGATGCTCGATGTGATCTTTCACTTCTTGAACATTTTTCTTCTTTATATGTACTTCTATCTTGATAGTTTAAGGAGTGGTAATTTCGAACAATGAATTACAAGATATGGTTGGATTCATTTCTTCTTTCTCGATGTGATCTTTCACTTCTTGCACCTTTTTCTTCTTGATATGTCCTTCTATCTTGAGTGTTTGAGGAGTGGTAATTCTTGCAAATTCTTTACAAGATATGGTCTGATTCGTTTCTTCTTTCTCTGGGGTGGGGTCCTGGCGTATATCTTCTTCTTTTGTTGTTTCTTGATCCTTTTCTTCCTCCTCTTCATATTCTATGTAAAATAATTTCTTCTCAGCACACTTATGACCTTTAGTGCATTTGTTATCACAATTGTAACAAAGCCCTTTTTCTCTTTTTTCTTCCAATTGTTGTGGTGTAACCCTTGTAGGTTGTGGAAGGCTAGGAGAAACAACACTTCCATCTTTATAGTTGTGAGGGGTACACTTCGTGGTTTTCATAATTTTCCTTTCCACTATGTCACAAATCCCTTTTACTCTTTCCAATTGTTGTGGTGTTGCTCTAAAGAAGGTGTTGCTCTTTGTATCCTCATAATGTGCTATCATTTCCTCCGTGAAAATTGACCACGTAACAAGTTGTTTACAAGAAAAAATTCCTTTGTACCATAAAAATTGATCTGGTTCTAAATATGAAGATGCAATACATACCTTTTGTAACAATTGTACATCATGTATATCAAAATATTGCTCCATCTAAAGTATCCAATTTACTGGATCCTTGCCATCAAACATCCTCACCTTGCTTTTTCTTGATTTTAGGAGCTCTACCTTGAAACGACTATAACTCTATACTTGCGGATCTTTAAGTTCTGAAATTGTAACCTGTAGTAGCCCTCTGTGTCCTCTTTCCAATGCCACCAGTCTGATCCAAATTGGATTCTCCAAGAAAGAGTTATGCACAATCTCCCAAGATGACCTAATTATAGACTAGTTCAGTAAAGCGAACTTGTATGACATGCCACGAGTCACTGTTTCAACCTTTGGATCTAAAAAATTGATACAAGAAACTATAGTCCATCCTCTTTCTATACCTTCTTACGAAATTTCAATCTGATCCCCAGAGAGAAAGTTATGACGATTTTCCCCAGGTCACCTGTTTTGAATGTAATTCAAGAGTCTGGAAAAAGACCAACTTCCTCAGATCATATCTCCGCAAATATCACGCGAAAAGCTCTGAAATTCAGACCCAAGGTTCAGCGTGATTTCTTCTCAAATGAGTTTTTTTTGTGACTTCTGAAACGTCACAGAAAAAAAGTTTATAGCAAAATGCCACGATGACCTGTTTGGAGCAGCGAAACCCTAGAATCCAAAGCTCTGATACCAAATGTTATGAAACCAGCTCAAGAAAAGATAGAAAAGATAGATCAACACCTTATAATTCAGCCTCTTCGAGGGGGCAACCTCCTTTACATTACATAAATGAACAATTCTTGGATGATACAAATGAAAAGACCTCCTTTATATATATAGGAGTCTAAGGGGTCATAACATAATCAGAGTCGACATAACAATAATAATGTAAGGGCACAATAATAATAATAGTGGGCTTCTATGGGGCACAATAGTAACAATATGGGCACTACATGGGTACATCAATATAATAAGTGTGTTATACTAATAACAATAAGGGGGTACACTAGTAGTATAGGGGCCTAACATATTTCCTCAATGGATACAATATTATCATGACAAGGAATTATATGGTTTTAGTATACTCTTATCTTCAGCATGTGTTTAAACATTCAATGTAGGTAAGAGTATATGCTTACCTGATTGGTTAAATTCTATTAATGATAATAATTAATTAATTTTCCTTAACAATCAATCTTGGATATTTTTTTATTCATCATGCTATTGCACTAGGTTTACATACAATTACATTGATCCTAGTTAAAAGTGATTCAAATGTGCAAATGCCAAATAAGAATGATTTTGGTTATAATTTTTCCTCGGATGGTCTAGGATAGGTGGAACATGATGCAATATATAAGTCTAGCATGCTTTTCTTTTTATCTATTTCATATATGTTGAATAATATTGGATGGGTTACTTTCTATTGGCATTGCAAGCATATAAAGTTATGGCAAGGTCATGTAGTAGAATTTAATAAGTATTCCACTTCTTTAATGGGATGGTAAATAAATTGTATATGGTTAAATTATTCACAACTTATTAATGGATATAATCCTTTCAATATGAACACTTATCTATTTGGGCATGGATGTTTTTATTCAAGCATATTGTTTGGGGTATTGAATTTATGTTCCTAATTTCATAGTGTGGATATTGGCAGGAACTAATAAAAAATATCATATGGGTCCATCAAGACAAAACTTTAGCTAATTTAGTTCTATGGAGTGACATGCTAGTAGCTCTTTCCATTATTCAAAAACAATTAGTTGGATTAGTTCATATTTTTGTAGGTTATATATTCACACTTGCAACTTTTTTTATTTCTTCTACATCAGGTAAATTTGGCTAATTCTTCTTCACCAATTTCATTAGTGAATGGGATATCATTATATATAGAAAAATTAAAAACAAATTAAAATTAGTTACATAATGTTTTTCCATCTAAAATCTAATCTATATTTTAATTATCGGTAGGTAACAATAAAGAATGAACTATTATGGTGAGAAGGAACCTCATTTAGAGAGTGAAGAAGAGACAAGCATTGAATAAAAATATCATTTTATTTTCAATATTTGGAGGAAGAAAGCAAATCATCATTATATGACAAATTGAAAAATCATAAAAACTTGCAATCTCCACCATACATTAGTGCACCTAAACATCTCCATTGACATTTCTTTTCAAATAGAATATGTAGATCCAACTCTCAAGACTTTATATTCCCGAAATAGATACTCCATGAGATGGCCCATGCATGTTTATTTCCCAAGGTAACAACATTGAGTTTTATAAAAAGAAAAAATACAGTTATTGAAGTGTATTCAATAATGGAAGAGCACCCCTATTCCTATATAAGGATAGGAATAATATATTCCCTGATTATTTGGTGTACACATTTTGACTATGATATCAATAAATATTGTAAAGTAGAGTATTTTGTTGGCTTGCAAGGCTCATATCCTTTAGGTCATGAGTTCAAATCTTATCCTCTAGATAAAAAAATAAGAAACATTTTGTTATGCAAAGGATTGTTATCTCAATTATTGTTTCATAATTGAATGATAAGGGAGGAAAATATACCGCCAATGCATGAAATATTCATTTTCATATTGCATGTGATGGGTAGGTAGCATGGATTAAGCCCACATCTCCCCCTTGGCAAAGAGAAAGTTTACCATTTAGAGTACTAGCATTACATACATACATATGTTTATACATATATAACATAATATGAAAAATACATATATGTTAAATCCTTTTGGTAATTAGATACCATTTATTGATGGTCCGATTATTCATTCGAATATGGATATAGAAAATCCCTACTCCTTGGTCCTAAAGGAAAAGGCCCTTTAGAATAACTATAAAGCCCTTTGGGAAGGGGTGGGGATTTTGAGCCTAAAACATCTATAAAAAAATTAATATATGAAAGAATTAACACTACTTACAAAAATGATTGATCTCATCCAAAATGAAGCTCTCAAAACTACAATATATTTGCTACTTTACTAATCATCGGGAGAGGCAAATGCAACAAGTACATTAATCACCAATCACTAGTAAAAATTAAATAGAAATTAATGCAAACATAGCCAATTGAAAATAAATAATTATGATTGTGATCTTATAAGCTCCCAACATTAAATTCTAATCAAATGGAGCATGGAAATCATTTTGAAAGACTAGGTCAATGTATGGATCAACAAATACTAAGATGTAGTGAGAGAGTGGTCATATGGAAAAGAAAACAGAAATGGAGTCAATGGTTTGAGGATAGTGAAGGAGATAGTGAACCTACGATCCATAGTGGTGTGTAACACCATTTTTCTATGAAAAGGCAAAGGGTTTTGGTCCAAGGAAAATGTGCTTTCCCATAAATTTGTAAGACCTATTGTTCGAGCATGCATGTTGTGGAGGAGTATGGATTGTTGTAAGACCTTAAGACTTTGATCAAACATACATGCAATTCGATGGAAAACGGAGTAATCAAGCTATGCAATGGACCACTTAGATAGGTAACAGGGTGGAAGGTGTATTAGTATCCTAAATTGAGGGGGGGGATGTGAGATCTCAAGGGAGATGGTTGATGAATGATCGGGACCAAGTTAATCTCCTTGAGTCAAGTTTAAGGAGTGGATTGCTAGGGTGCTTGGAGTAAACTTGACTCAGTACATTTATTAATGGTTTTCTAGCTTGAGGTTTGTGAGAATCCATGGTTTCGACCATGGTATTCATGTGGAATATAGCCTATTTAAAGGCGAGAAGACTTCAAATAATTTTTTCCTACTTACTAGGGGAATACAAGGCAACAATGTTTTTAGACCCCACCCCTTCTATCAGTGCTTCATCATCCTACTTGTTTAATTATATTTTTTTCCAAGGAAAAAAACGGTAACCTTTTATTAAAGAATTAATGAAAAGTTACACTAGCAGATGCAATGAAGCATTCAGTAAGTTTCCACATGGGCTCGAGTGCTTTCGCACCCCACGCAACGTTAGGAAACTAACGTGCACAAAGAATAAGAAAGAGAAGAGAAAAGAAAAAGAAAAAAGGGTAAAAGCCTGAATTCCGGCAGTGAGTAAAACTCACGCTTCAGGTTTTTCTCCCCTTTTTCTTTTCAACCTTGCGCCACTCTCCCACAGTGGGCTCGATCGAAGCAATGACTAACTGTGTTGTTGCATTCGGATGCCCTGTTTCTTTGTCTGAGTCTGAAGTATCGGAGTGATGCTGTCGTTTGATGCCTCCCATGCTTTGATCCACGCTTGTCATCTCTACCTGATTTTGCTGGGTCTCTGCCTAATTTGAGTGGAGCTGTGAATCCTTGTTGGCTGCTATATTTTCCTTCTGGTTCTCTATTTCAACCTCCTCTATGGTGGTATCATCCTCCTTTGCTTCTGTTTCTTCGTCTTCTGATACTGAGGGGACTTTCTTTTCCGCGGTTCTCTTCTTTATGACATCATCTATGTTCTGCCATCTTTTGTGCTTCCTTTGTTGTGGCTTACTCTTGTTAAGGCTTTTGCATGCATTGAACAGATGACCTGCTTGTTGACATCCCCTGCATCTGAATGCTGTATTCTCATAGTCCAAAGGTTGTTTCCACTGAGTATTGTTGAAGTTCAGAATGATGCTTTCAGGTAACCCTTGGCTGAGATCTACCTCGACACATATTCTAGCAAAGGTAAAGATTCCTTTTAAGTGTCTCTCTGTATCAATCTTTAACATTCTTCCAAGTGTATTCCCTATAACTGATAAGGTCTTGAAGTGCCAAAAATGTATCGGAAGGTTATGCAACCTTACCCATACTGGCATCCTTGATACCACCATAGTATTGGGATCAAACTCCGGGAACCAAGGGGTAACAAATAAACCCGCACTGCCCCAGAACCATGGTCCTTCATTGAGCACTTTTTCCTTTTCTTCTTCAACGAGGAAGATTACTATGAAGAAACCCTTCGAGCATAGGTGGATCTGGCAGTTTGTTGTCCATACCGTGTGAATCCATTGATACAAAGCATCCGTTCTAGGCCAGAAACCGTTAAATCTACAAATAACAGCTTTTTTCTGTAGATCTGAAAATATGCACTTTACCTCTGGGATATCCAGCGGAATAGATGGGCTCTCTGGCACTTCATCCACGATATACTGCCCTGGAGGTATGTTAACAGTTGCATGTTCTTTCCCCTTTGGAGATTCTTTCCCTTTTGCTGCATCACGATAGATTCCTGTAGGTTTTGAGGTAGATCCCTTAGATCCACCTCGCAATCGGTGATTGAGGATGATTGTTGAATCCTTTGCAACCTTGTAATGCTGGAGTGTGTGTTGCTCCTGCAAGCATACCCCAGAAAATATTAGGACTTGGAATGCCACTGGAATTCCCAGTCTGTCCTGGATCTCTTTTTTTAGCTCCAAAATACTCATCCGTTCCCAGATCTGCACACAAACGTGTCTGCCGTCTGTTGATCTGATGAAAATTTGTTTCAAATCTGCTGCTGCCTTGATCAAATCCCGTTTTTCAGATTTGTATTCTGGATCTGACGAAATATCATTTTGCTTCTGCCTAGATCTGTCCAGATCTGGTAGATCCACCCCAAGCCTACAATGCTGGGTCCTGATCTGCTCTACAGAGGGCGGATATATCTCAAAACTCTGGAGGGCCAGGTCCATATTCCCTGCCCATACTTGATCTTCGACCATGCCTTTTAAGCTCGGCCCTAGATCGGCAGATCGGATCCATGTTAAAGACATCAACAGTGTGGCAGATCGGCTCCGCAATATACCAAGAATGGACATATGGATGCGTAACCGGCCCTGTTTCCCATTGACGCAGACAAGTCGATCTGTCCAGGGTAAATCACCCGTGTGGGAGAGCCTTTCAACCTCAGACAGAGTGAGGGTCGAAAGATTTGTAACATAATACCCCGAACAAAAAGGAGGGGTGCCCAACGTCGCCCTCATGAGAACCACCCGTGCCAAGAAAGGGGTTAAAAACTCCAATACCTGTTTGTTTTGTTTCGCTTCCTGGTTCTCCTTTCCGTCATAAGACCCGGGCCAAGTCCTGTGGGCATCCTTGGGCACTGTGGATCCTGCGTCCCGGCTCCAAGCCGTTCCAGCATCAAGCAAATCCTTGGAGGCAGCGGCGGCAACAATCAGTCCTGCTGAAACCCTACGCTCGCATACACCAGCCATCGCTCCGTCCTTCCCAGTCCAGTATTCTCTAAAAAAAAAATATATGGATCATAAATTTTCTATTATAATTGAATTTCGTAATTTATTAAGTGTCAACTTGTTTAATTATATTATCAAAAGGGTAAAATATATAATACAACCATTCTTCATTCATATATTACAATCAATTTCTTTTTACTAGCCCTCATTGTTTAGTAATTGACTTTGGGAGATCCATGATTCTCATGTTCGGGAGTGAAATTCGGGAATCCAATTTTCCTACTACACTTTTTCAAGGGTTAAGAGACAACTTGATGGAGCTAGTAGCCTAGAAGATTTCGAATTCATAATGATGGGGAGTTATAATGTTATAATGGTTGACAGAACCATGTATGCTAAGGACATCCTAGTAGACTGGCGGTCGCCACGGTTGCAGCTGTTGGGCACCCATGCATTCTGGTTGTTCCTTTATATAGATGTGGACATATTCTTTTGTCATGTTTGACAACAACTAGAATTTTTTGGTTGAGATTGTGACAAGTAGTCATTAAGAGGGGGACTTGGAAAATATAATTCCTACCTGTCTTGGTTTCTAAGTAAAAGAGCGTGTTGTTCTTTAAGATTTGTTTAGATGATCCCTAGTTTAGTGTTTAGTTGAGAGACTTACTCAACTAAGTGATTGTGTGGTTAAGATAGAATTTCTATCTTTAACGAATGATTGATGTATTTATATGTTTGTTTCATCTAATATAAGTGGTAAGTTTTAGTGTTAAATTAGATTTTCAAATCTTTATAATTTAAAAAAAAAGATAATTATCATTTTTCATATTATATTTTAAATCATATGAATTAATCTAGGTCACAAAACTTTAATTTAAATATTACATTTATGTAAAAATATTTGTTATATTCAACTATACATATTTACAACTCCATATAAAATTTAAAAATATAAAACCACATATTTAAACTTCCATATAGACTTTTACCTAAAAAACCTAATATCCTCTATATATATTATTATTCGTTGACTAATTTGAAATTACTCATTATTTCTAAATATATGTGTGTGTGTGTGTGATTTGATTAATTAAAATGTAAAATGTTTAATTATTGTATTTAGAGCTACTTTAATCTAGTATGGAAGAGATGTTGTAATGTCTTGTCTTGTCTTGTCCTATCTTATTCTCTAAACATTTTGACTAGATCAAATTACGAAAAAACAAAAATAAAAATAAGATAAAATAAAATTAATAATGTGCAAACATTTTTACTCAGTCATAATAAAATAAAAATAATGTTTAAAACAAATCATGATATGTGCCCTTGATATTGACTCATGGTATGAGAACCTATGGTATTGACCCATAGTATTCTTGTGGAATATAGCCTAGTTAAAGGGGGGAATTAAGGACTTGCATAAATTTTGATGGGTAATACCATTAGTATGTTATTTATGTGAGTATGACTATTTCCAACAATTTAAATTTTAAATTGGTTTACAATTAATAATGAAAAGTCATGACACAAATATCTTGAAATCATGGTATAAATATAGCAATTACATCCATAATTTGAGGAATGACATTCTATCATAAGTATAGCAATTACATCAGTAATTTGAGGAATAATATTTTATTATGTACTTATTAAATTTATTTTTTCAACTATAATTTTTTTTTAAATTAAATAAGATTTTTAAAGACATTTTTGTGATTAATTTTAACTAAAATTTAGCTTAAATTTAATCTATAAAATATTTTTTAAAACTCTGAATCTATTCATAAATTCAAAAAAAAAATCACATTCTTCGTTAAATGTGTTTGGCCGCTCACAATATTTTACGGGCTCTTAAAAAAAGGGAGTCCTCTTCAAATTTTCATTGGATTAACAGAGTTACATTAAAATTCCAACCCTACTTTTACGTTTGACAATCCATCTTCGATATTTAGGGGAAGGCGCAAAGAAAGATTTACGACGTGGATCACGGAGGATTCTTCTGTTTATGAGGCAGAAGAGGATCTAGTGACGGCGTCGCTGCAGGTTGACGAGAGAGTAATATGGGTTGCCTTCTCCTTTGCCCAACAGATACGAATGACTCCCCTGTTCAATCACTTTCCCATCTTGAATCACAGCAATCGAATCTGCATTCTGGATGGTTGTCAGTCGATGAGCTATCACAATGCTTGTTCTCCCCACCATTATTCTGTCCAGCGCCTCTTGAACGATCTTCTCCGACTGGCTGTCCAGTGCGCTTGTTGCCTCGTCCAGCAGTAATATGCTCGGATTCTTTATTATCGCCCTCGCTATCGCAATCCGCTGCTTTTGCCCTCCCGATAACTGAACTCCTCTGTCTCCGCAGTTTGTTTCGTATCCCTCCTCCAAAGAGCTGCACAGATCCAAGTTAATTTCACTGATCTCGTTCAATAAATCATAATCTATTCCACAAATAATTATTTCAATTGTAGTTGATTATAAAAATTCTGTTTCAATTGAACAATTGCAGTATTACCTGATGAAGTCATGAGCATTTGCAGCCTTTGCAGCTTCGATCATCTCCGCCTCGCTTGCTTTCTCTTTTCCATAGAGAATGTTGTCTCTAATGCTTCCTCCGAACAGTGTGGGCTCTTGACCTACTAGAGCTACGTGATTCCTCAAACTCTTCAAATTGAAGCTCCTGATGTCACTGCCATCGATTCTCACCGATCCTCTTAGGGGATCGTAAAACCTTTCAATTAATCCAATGATGGTCGATTTACCGGATCCGCTTTGTCCTACAAGTGCCATGCTTTTGCCAGCTTTTATCCTTAAGCAGAAGTTCTTGAAGATCATAACATCTGGACGAGCTGGGTAAGCAAAGTCCACGTTTCTCAGGTCCACGCTTCCTTCTATCTTATCCGTTTTCTCACCGTTCTCATCGTCCGGGTTTATCTGGCTCTCTCTGTCCAGGATGCCAAAGACGGATTTGACTGCATCAGAGCCTTTAGCGATGTCCGTGCTCATACTTCCTGCCTCTCCTATCGCTCTTCCAGTGCTCATCAGAATGAAGAAAACTTGGAAAAGAGCTTTGGAGGTGATTTGTCGTTTCGCTACAAGGTGTCCCCCATACCAGAAGTCCAGAGCCATATTAGCTATAGTGATGCATTGTGATGCTCCCAGGGCACATCCTGCAAACAAAGATTGTTTGATACTGTCTCTGCGAGGTCCTTCTTGAATCTTTTCGAAGAGACGGAGAATCTTGTCCTGTGAAGAGAATGCACTAATAGTACGATGGTTAGCAACAGCTTCTGCTGCTAGTTGACTGCCTTTATCTTGAGCTTTGAGAGACTTATGAGACATGGCCTTAAGCAGAACCTTTTTGGTGTAGAAACATAATACTATGACGGGTTGCACTGCAATTATTACAAGTGCAAGGCGCCATGATAAAATCAAAGCCATCGTGAAGGCTACTAGCACGGCGGAAGAGGTTTGTACAAGTAACGATATACGATCTCCAACCAGGGATCTCACCTGTAATAGAACATTCTGATCATCAGAAAACTGTGACACAGGTCCCAACATTATTAGAAATACTAAAGCATTTAGGTCAGGTACTTGCCACATTAGCCTCTGTTGCGAGTCTGGAGCAAATAGCTCCGCTAGAATTCTCGTCCTTGTCGAACCACCCAACCTCGAATGTAAAGATCTTGGATAGTATTCGCTCTCGAATTCTTTTTGTAAGATATTCCCCCATAGCTGCAAAATTGTAATGCTGCAGCAAGTTCACTGAGAGCGATATTACTCCCAAGGCCACAAAAATGGAGGCGTATACTTTGATTTTGGATTTGATTTGGTGATGGTCTTGAAGAAAAAATACAGATATAACTTCCCCAAGGAAAAAGGAATAGACAGGTTGAACTGCTCCAAAAGCTAAGGCTCCTGCACAGCCTAATAGAGCATGCTTCCATTCCGGAGTATTTAAAAGAAGCAGTCGACGGAATGAAGGGGCGGACAGAGGCTTCTGTTCAACTATCAGTTCTTGCTGGACTGATGCAGACATGTTCGAACTCGATCTGCTATAGATGGTAGAGCTCCTTGCTCTCAAAGACTGGTCTAGCACAGTGGAGCCTTCGAATCGCTCATCTGGCTTATCTGCCGCGGCCTGTTGCAGCTGAACCAAAGTAGCATATGCTCCGTGGGGTTTATAGATCAGATCTTCATGCGTACCTGTCTCGATCACATGACCATTTTGAACCACCGCAATCATGTCCGCGTTGCGGATTGTGGAGAGGCGATGAGCGACTATAATTGTTGTGCGTCCAACTGAAGCTTGCTCTAGAGCATCCTGAACAATCTTCTCCGACTCTGCATCTAGAGCACTCGTGGCCTCGTCTAGAAGAAGTAGACGAGGATCCTTGAGCATAACTCTTGCAATAGCTATACGTTGCTTTTGCCCTCCGGACATCTGGACTCCGCGGTCACCCACCTGTATTACCCAAATGAAAGGAAATTCAAATCGACTGCTCTTGCCAGAAATGGAAGATGAGAAAGAAAAGGTAAATTTTACCTGTGTGTCATAACCATCTGGTAGTTGACTGATGAAATTGTGAGCATTGGAAGCTTTGGCAGCAGCAATAACCTGATCCGTGCTGGCTCCATCCTTCCCGAATAGAATGTTCTCCTTGATTGATGTAGCAAAGAGTGCAGGTTCTTGACTTACTAGTCCAATCTGGGAACGGAACCATTTCAATTGTAGCGTTTTAGTGTTCACACCATCCAACAAAATCTCTCCAGTGAGCGGATCATAGAACCTCTCTATCAACGCCACAACCGTAGACTTGCCTGACCCGCTTCCTCCCACCAACGCAACGGTCTTGCTTGATGGAATACTGAGACAGAAATTGTGAAATATCTTGGACTCTGGTCGAGATGGGTATGCGAACTCAACGTTTCTAAATTCAATTTCGCCGCTGACCTCCTGCAATATTTCTCCTTTTGGATTTTCCCAATCAATGATCGGTTCTCTGTCGATCATCTCAAAGATGCGTTTACCAGCAGCACGTGCCTCAGAGAAGTATCTTATATTAGGAACCGCAGTCCCGAGAGCTCTGCAAACATATCAGTGATTCCAGAAATTGTGATTGAACTTAACAAAATGGATTAAATTTTCCGTTCTTGTATCAATTATAGAAATAACTGAGAAGGGGAAAAATGGATAGGGAGAAAACTTACAAGCCACCCATAAGTATGAGAGCTGAAGTGACGAAAACCCTTCCTCCGCTAGCCCCATGATACATAACCAATGTGCTACCATACCAAGCGTTGAAGGCCCAGATACCGAAGGTCACTGCCATGCTACCTATTGCCAACCCTTTGACAAGACCTTGTTTAAGGCCAAGCTTTACAGTTAAGTTAAGAGCATCGGAGAACTTGGTCATTGTCCTGTCCTCTCCAACGAAAGAAAAGACTGTCCTAATGGATGAAAGAGCTTGCTCTGCAATATTGCCGGCTATATTATAGGCTTCATTCAACTTGCGAGAAGTCTCCACCAGAATCCGTCCATACATTACCCCGGGAATTATCAAAAGGATTACGAATGGAAATGACACGATTGCGAGTCTCCATGTCAAGTAGAACGCCACAAAATAAGCGCCGACGAACAAAGACATATTCATGACGAAAGTAGGTATCTGAGAATGGACAATATTAGCATCAGAATTAGAAAACTCAACAAATTAGATGAGAGGATAAAGTAATTAAGATCATACCTTTTCAGCGAAAACATCCTGTATAACGAGAGTATCATTAATAACGCTCGTAACCACTTCCGATGTGGTGGTGCTTTGGATGTCGAAGAATCCCTCGTCCTGCCTCAGTACGGCTTTCAAATATTTCAAGCGCATCCGAGACGCCTGCCTTTCGCCTGTCCTCGCCCAACAGAACGCCTCTGATGAGACAAAGGGAAGCAAAGCATCAGTCATAGGTACGATCATAAAAAACGGTTCTCATAAACATTGCAAAGTGGGAAAGGAGGAGGAAGATATGATACCAACCTAAAAACGCAGCCAAAAACACACCGATCGATAAATACATCAGACGTAAAGCATACTGCACAATTAACCAACACCGAAACATTACTCAACATGCGGGATGGGAATTGCGCCAAGTTTTGCTGTGTAAAGGAAATGATTATTACCGTGTTGACAGTATGACCGAAATCTCCGGTGAATGCGGAACTAAATTTTCCTATTTTGTTAATCAAACTGCTTAATATAAACATCGTGATAGGCATGGTCAGTCCATCTGCAATGGTTCCAAAAGTGCCCAATGCCACAAGGCAGAGATCAAATAAATCAGCATATTTAAAGAGTTTCAATATTGAGATATTTGTATCATTTGCACGAACAGACGTGCTGTCAGTGTTGCTTTCCTCGACAGCATGCTGTTTCGGCAAATCTGCCTTTAATTTCTGCCTCTTTTCTTCTTCTCGTTCTTCGAGACCTGACATCTCTATTACTTCCGTCACCATATTCTTCAAGAGCAGGAAGAACACAGGACTTCACGCTTCAATATCTTCTGGCAAAACCATATATTTATATATAATTATTACAGCCTGCAAACAGAAGCCTCTCACTATCCGGGTAAATGGTCACCGCTTTCATATTCACGTCATATATTAATAATAAGAACAGGTGTCATAAGGAAATCGTGAACATATTGAACATGACGATCAGATTGTATAAAAGAATATATTCCGTGTAATATAAGGTTGCACTGGCCATACATAGGCTCTTCTAGAACCTTTAAATAGTGAAACGGAAAGTCTTCGGACAGTAATCTAGAAGCGCAGCACTGGGTCAAACATACATTATAGATTGGCGTTTTAAAAAACAATCGTAATCAGTGGAGTTCTTAATGAGTGAAACCGTCGTTGAGGCGATCCACTGTTCTCTTCTATTCCTATCTGTTGATGCTCAAAATTTAGAGGTTCTGTACCATTTAGAATGGCCCAATTTAATTTAGGTCGGTTGATCGATTTTTTTGGATGACGATGTGTGTTAATATTTATTTAAATTAAAATTTCTCTCTTTTTAATTTAAAATCGTAGGGAAGGGAAATCTATCTTAGAGTCCTGTGTATTTGGGAGAAGAAATATTAAGGTATTTTCGATTGGTTTTTACATTTACACGGGATATTTTAGTGTGAATAAGTGTAATAGTGATTCAGGTCAGAAAGAAGCATGGTGTGATTTAATATTTTTTTTAAGAAAGAAAATATTTTTAAAATAAAAATTGGGTAAAATAAAATTCAAAATGTACAAGCAAAAGGAATTTATTGTAGGTTGTATTTTTATGAATGCATTTTTAGTACCAAGTGAAAAGTTACACCTATGAAATAGGTCTTGTTTTTATAGTTAAACCAATGTGACAAGTGGGGATGACAAAAGAAATCACTATACATGGAAATTGAAGCACAAGAGCTGCAATGTTATCCTATATGCATTACACTTTTCTAAAGGGAACTATCAAAGATTGCGAAAATGATTAATCCACCTTATATTACTTAGTGTAAAGAAAAGAGTGTTGGTCTTATTTTTATAGTTAAAGCAATGTGACAGGTGTGGATGACAAAATAAATCACTATGTATGGAAATTGAAGCACAAATGCTTCAATATTATCCCATATGCATTACACTTTTCTAAAGGGAACTATCAAAGATTGTGAAATCTTACTGTGTAAGGAAAATAGAGTTGTGTGAGGTTTGAAAGGAAATTAAATCCTGTAGCTCAAATGAAAGGAAAATATATGAAATCTTTACACAATTATTATGAAACTATAAGTTATATATTATACTATATAATATTGGTCTTATCCATATAGGAAATGGGGAATAGGGAATAAATGAAGGCTTTGGAATATTATTATGGAACCCATCCTTATTACAAGAACTTAATAATATATCTTTGATATATCATTATGTGTGGCTATCATTATCATTAATTAATAACTACTATGATTAAGGATAAAAGAGAAAGGATTTCTATTTATGTACCATTCCAAGTAATGACTTTCAACGAGGGAAAACAAAAAGTGGAGCCAAAATATGAATAGATAGATAAATTATAAATATTCCATGGATAAATAATTTAATTGATTATATGAGCACTATAAAGATCAAGTATTGAAAAAAAGGTTTGGGTTGATATGATGAAGTCTACTTATTGACAAGAATCATGAATCAACTTATGTAATAGAGTTGATCTACTATTATAGTGAGTAGGAGTGTAGTGTCAAATCCTAAGATGTGAAGTACTCTAGGTAGATATTACTCGAAAAATTCTACAAAATTGTGGTAGTTACCAATATAAAGTATATCTCTTTCTATAATTCATATTTTCAAGGGTAGGAGAAAATTTACAAGTCAGACATGAAATTGATTGGAAGTGAAATGATAAACTGATGTCATTGAGTTTTACTAGTCCATTCTAAAATTTGAACTCCCAAATAGTCATCTCTAATTCAAGAAGTTGTTGGAAATATAAGTTGAGGACTAAAGAATAGTTGATTGAGCCTTATGAGCTAACTCTTAAGTATGATTATGAGAGAAGAAAACTATTTGACCTATCCCAACCAAGGAGAGCATGACATTCAATAGGGAGATCTTGAAATTATGTAGGATTGATTCAATCAAGCTATTGAGTATTGGAAGCAAGTTATACCACCTATTGAAATTACATCTAAGAAAAAATTAGTTAAATATAGTTGGTCACTATGGAGAATGATAATTTCTATTATCAATAAATCATTTTAATTATTGAATATATAATTTTAATCAATAGAATTATTCAAAAATATTCCATAAAATTATATTCTATTCCATTGAAACCTTATAGGTATACATTGGCAATATAACAAATAATAGCTTCTCTAATTATGGATTGTTAATGGATCTTCTTAATAGGGATAAAATCCATCCACATGTATTTAATTAATGATATATGACTAATGATTTATAATGGATGGATGAACTTTGGTATGGAACATACCAAGGAGTATCAATGGATGGATAAATATCTATACCATATATAAAGATATATATATATATATATATATATATATATATATATATCCATCTAGAAATAATGTAATAGTCACCGAAAAATGCATTTTACATCACACTAGAAAGACCTTTTCGGAATGACAACCGTCCACAATCCATTTAGAACCTCATGGATATGTCATAGTAAAATTGAACACCTCCCTCGTCAACTCTCCTAACATAGTTGGTCTACTCATAAACTAGAAAATAATGGGAGAAACAAGTTGAGTTATATCTATCGACAATTCAATAATTCCTATTTGTAGGCTTCTTCTTATTTATGCCCCATTTAGAAAATGGAGAAATCAATGATCATTCATTCATTATACCTAAAAGTAAAGATCATAGCAGAGAGCGATTATATAAAAACCCCTTTTGAGAGGTGGGACGAACCTAGGATTTTCTCAAAGATGTTAAGTAAAGGCCTTAATACTACCACTTAGATTTGAAACTTGCACGTTGACGTTGATAATTTTGATAGCCATATTAATGATTTAGAAAATATTTCTCACAAAGTATATAGATTTCATTTTGTTCAAATAGCCATCATCTTTATTTGGTTGAGTGGGATGTACTTTCATGGTGTTTATTTCTCCATTTATGAAGCATGGCTAGACAATACCAATCACATTAGACCTAGTGCACAAGAAACATTGAATGGGGAAATAGATGGAGGTTTTGGAGGGATAAAAATAACGTGTAGGTTCTTCCATATTTTGTGAGAATATGAAATAATTAGTGAATTATAACTTTATTTCACTATAATTGTCGCATTGGTCTTTTTAGTTTTAATTTCTTTTCTAGTTGGTTCCATTATGACAAAGTTACCCCAAATTTCGTTCTTGTTTCTAAGATGTAGAATCCATGTTGAACCATCATTTAGTAGGTTGTTGAGGACAGGGTTCTTTATGTTGGACTAGACACCAAATACAAGTCTCTTTACCCATTAACCAACTTCTAGATGCTAGAGTGCATCCTAAAGAGGTATCACTTCCTCTAGAAGTTATTTTGAATTGTGATACTTTGGCTCAACTTTATCCCATTTTGTGGGGGGTTGGCCCTTTTTTACGCTGATATGGTCATAATATTTAGAATTTTAGATTTTCTCTTGGAGGATTAAAACCGGTAATGGGGATTTGTGGTTGAAAAATGTTTTGCATCATCATTTGGTTATTGTGCTTATTTTCTTGATAGTTAGCCATATGTATAAGATTAATTTTATAATTCGCCATAACATCAAGGATATTTAGAAGATCATAAAGATATGTTCAAGTAAATAGGGTATTCCAAATAGGATGAACACATTTAACAAACATTTGCACAACTAGGTCAAAAATCACAATGTTGGTATTTTTAAATTGTTAAAACCTTATGAGAGAGGAAAAATGAACAACCCCAACCAAGACGACCACTTGAGTAAAATTTATTAATGAAAAAGAAAATATTTTACATAAGAGAGTTCTCACAATCAATAATTAGCCATGACCCTCCATGCCATTTAAATAGAGATCATGGACCAATTGAGTGTGAATCCATGGATCAATAGTTATTAATATCAAGGATATTACAATCCATTGGATCATACTATTTCTAGAACATATCACTATCTTCAAATTACAATGCAACTAATGCATCCTAAAGAAACATGCTAAGAAGCACACTTTTACCTAATAGACACATTAGATCAAGTGAAACTTAAATAACACCTAAGTTTCTAAATATCTTGACAATGTATTTACGCGATCCTAACTACCTCATGGCATGCTCAATTGTATATAACCTAAAAAATTTAGGATCTTTAGCTATTGACATAACTCACCACATGTATTCGATGCCCCTTATCTATGCCTCACTATTAACTATTGTACCCAACTCTCTTTATTCACACATCATATGTGGATTTGTGGGTTTATCATAGTTCATTCATTGCACATCTAGTGATTTTTATGGTAGGAGGCTATGACTCAACAAATTAATACAACAATTTATTAAATCATGTTCTTACACATTGTGATGCAATCATATTGCACCTCAACTAGATATTTATATTTCTAGGCCTCCATACTTTTGGTTGGAATATTCATGATGATATTGTGAGTGCCCAAGGGCATTCTCAAGATATGTTCTCAAATATTGCTATACAATTACAGCCTATCTTTTTCCGGTGGATACAAAACACTCATGCTTTAATACCTAGTTCAATATATCCTAGTGGAATAGCAAGTACCATGTCAACCAAGGGAGATGGTGATTTTGTGATCCTAAGTTCCATAGTTTCTTCTCTACTGATTCTATTACAAACTATAAATTTCTTGGTGCATCAAATTCATGCATTTACTATCCATGTGACTATTTTGATCATACCTAAAGGTGTCCTACTGATCATAGTTCCCATTTAATATCTAATTGTGGTGAACCTGGAAGAGGAGAAACATGTCAAGTATCTACATGTTCTCCTTGTTTTGTTTTAGAGGTACAATGTAATTTATGTAGTAATAGATAATTTTAGTTGGATATTTATGTTTGATGTTTGGGGTAGTATAAGTGATTAAGGAGTGCTAACTCATATGATATGAGAGAATATCTATAGAGTTCCATTATTATTAATAGATGGCTCCATGCTTGTCTATTGGCATAATCCTCGCAAGTGATCCAATCTTATGGTTGTTCATTAGCTGCACATGGCCTTTCATTTGTAGGTGCTCACTTTGTTTAGGCCTTTACTTTAATGTTTTTATTAATCATCCATCAATATTAAAAGGAACTCATTGAACCTGTTATTTTGGCCCAGTAAATACTGAAGGTTTCTCCTATTATCTGTCCCTGACCCTGGGGAATTATATAGGGATGTGTTGTAGAAGGATCTCATTTAGGCTTTTCTATGGAAAGATCCCAAAATAGGAATTCTTCCTAGGAAGAATTGTTACAGTAGGTTAATGGTTATCGGGATTTGAAAAGCCTTATGACATCAATATTTCTAAAGTTCATTGCAGGCTTGATCCAAGATCTAAATACTCATCATATTGTGTTTGGTATTGAGATGAAACATGACCTTGAGAGCCATGATGACATTATTAAAAAACATGCTTATCATGACATTTTTGTTTCACTTTGATAAGTTGACATTAGTATTTTTGTGGACCTCTATTAAATTGTTCCATGTGGCTTCGAAAGAAAATTGTGAAGCATGGGTATGTGATCCCTTACATGTAGGATCCATTGCTCATGAAATTCAAGATCCTCATTTTAATCAATTGGCTATATAAGCATTTAACCAATGAGGTGCTTTTGATATACTCAATATTGCTTATTTTAATGCTTATCAATGGTGGTGCACAATTGGATTATATTTTAATAAATATTTTTATGTTGGTGCTCTTTCCTTACTATTGTTTCTTCCATATTTTTAACAGTCACAGTAGTTAACATCTACCACCTAAATCCATGCCAAATATTTCATGGCTATAAAATGTCAAATATCATCTCAACCAACATTTTTAAAGACACTTTGGAGTTAGTTCTCTAGATTGGATGGGGGGTTTAGTTCATTTCTATATTCCCAAATCAAAGGTAGTGCATGTGAGATGGGAGAAGCTTTTAAACTTATTACCACATCCTAAGGTTTCTGACCACTTTTCATAAGTAAATGGAATCTTTATGTTGGAAATATTGATTCCAATCTTCAAGTGTTTGTCAGCTCCTAAGGAGTGTTAATTTTTATTCTAAATATTCTCAGAGGGTTCCATCCACAAATCCAAAGTTTATAGGTGACTGTTATTTCTCATCACCATTTAGTTATTTTCTTCTTTTTTTCAATTCTTGGTCATATGTATAGAATTGATTTTGTGCTTGGTCACATTATATATGATATTTTGGAGGAACATGTTCCTCTAGGAGGCATATTAGGATGCATACATAAGGGTTTGTGTAACATAATAAATAATTCTCTTTCATTTTAATTAGGTGTAAATGAATGTTCTTTGGGGTTATCACTTCCTTGGTATCTCAATAGATGTATTTTTTACCAAACATTGAATTCATAACACATAAATTCATCACCAAAGTTGAATTATATACTTTTCATCAACACATTGATGACTTCATTATGATTGGTTCCTTTACTTATGAAGCTATATTCCTCATTCGTGATAATAATATAAAATAAAATATGAATAATTTATTGCTAGGAGTGTTGGAGGAGAACGCAACTATAATATATCATCTTATTTGTGTTAGTTCAATACTAAGTTTCCATACCTTGGGATTTTAAGTTCATACTGATGTTATTCTTTCTTTTAGTTCTCTAGAAAAAAAATCTTTATCAATCCATATTTCCTCAATGGATACAATATTCTCATCATAGGGAATTATATGGTTTTAATATACTCTTATCTTCAACATGTGTTTAAACATTCAATGTAGGTAAGCTTATATGCTTACCTGATTGGTTAAATTCTATTAATCATAATGATTAATTAATTTTCCTTAACAATCAATCTTAGAGAATTTTTTATTCATCATGCTATTACACTAGGTTTACATACAATTACATTGATCCTAGTTAAAAGTGATTCAAATTTGCGTGGCTCTAAGAAAATGCCAAATAAGAACGGTTTTGGTTATAATTTTCATTGGGATGGTCCAGGATAGGTGGAACATGCAATATATAAATCTAGGATTCTTTTCTTTTTATCTATTTCATATATGTTGAATAATATTGGATGGGTTACTTTCTATTGGCATTGCAAGCATATAAAGTTATGGAAAGGTCATGTAGCGCAATTTAATAAGTATTCCACTTCTTAATGGGATGGTCAATAAGTTATATATGGTTAAATTATTCACAACTTATTAATGGATACAATCCTTTCAATATGAACACTTATATATTTGGGCATGGATGTTTTTATTTAAGCATATTGTTTGGGATATTGAATTTATGTTCCTAATTTCATAGTGTGGCTATTAGCAAGAACTAATAAAAAATATCATATGGGTCAATCAATGCAAACCTTTAGCTAATTTAGTTCTATGGAGTGACATTCTAGTAGCTCTTTCCATTATTCAAAAATAATTAGTTGGATTAGTTAACCTTTTTGTAGGTTATATATTCACGCTTGCAACTTTTTTTTATTTCTTTTATATCAGGTAAATTTGGGTAATTATTCTTCACCAATTTCATTACTGAATGGGATATCATTATATAAATTAAAATTAACAACAAATATAAATTAGTGAACATAATATTTTTCCATCTAAAATCTAATCTATATTTTAATTATTGGTAGGTAATAATAAAGAATGAACTATTATGGTGAGAAAGAGCCTCATTTAGAGAGTGAAGAAGAGACAAACATTGAATAAAAATATCATTTTATCTTCAATATTTGGAGGAAGAAAGCAAATAATCATTATATGACAAATCGAAAAATCATAAAAACTTGCAATCTTCACCATACACTAGTGCACCTAAACATACCCATTGACATTTCTTTTCAAATAGAAGATGTAGATCCAACTCTCAAGACTTTAGATTGCTGAAATAGATGCTCCATGAGATGGCCCATGCATGTTTATTTCCAAAGGTAACAACATTGAGTTTTATAAAAAGAAAAAATAAAGTTATTGAAATGTATTCAATAATGGAAGAGTACCCCTATTCATATATAAGGATAGGAATAATATATTCCATGATTATTTGGTGTACAAATTTTGACTATCATATCAATAAATATTGTAAAGTAGAGTATTTTTGTGGCTTGCAAGGCTCATATCCTTTAGGTCATGAGTTGAAATCTTATCTCCTCTAGAAAAAAACATAAGAAACATTTTGTTATGGAAAAGATTGTTATCTTAATTATTGTTTCATAATTGAATGATAAGTGAGGAAAATATATCATCAATGCATGAAATATTCATTTTCATATTGCATGTGATGGTTAGGTAACATGGATTGAGCCCACATCTCCTCCTTGGCAAAGAGAAATTTTACCATTTAGAGTACTAGCATTACATACATATTTTTATACATATATAACATAATATGAAATTTACATATACATTAAATCCTATTGGTAAGTAGATACTATTTATTGATAGTCCAATTATTCATTCGACTATGGATATAGAAAATCCCTACTCCTTGGTCCTAAAGGAAAAGGCCCTTTACAATAACTATAAATCCCTTTGGGAAGGGGTGGTGATTTTGAACCTAAAACATCTATAAAAAAATTTAAGATATGAAATAATTAACACTACTTACAAAAATGATTGATCTCATCCATAATGAAGCTCTCAAAACTACAATATATTTTCTACTTTACTAATCATTGGGAGAGGAAAATGCAAAAAGTACACCAATCACCAATCCCTAGTAAAAATTAAATAGAAATTAATGCAAACATAGCCAATTGGAAAGAAATATTTATTATTGTGATCTTATAAGATCCCTACATATTTGATAGATTATACCATCCTAACCCCAATTTTAAATTCTAATCAAATGGACCATGGAAATGATTTTACCATAACTTGATCAATTTTTTCAAACATTTCAATTATATACAAGTGTGAGAGGAGAGGGAAGTTCATTTGTTTTCTCCATTCCAAATAATGATAAAAATAATCATATGTGATATGTATGGTTGGTATCAACCCTACTTTATTCCTATAGTTAGGAATTATCTAAAGGGGTAGAATAGAAAGTGTCCTTGGATGTGATGGTTGAGTGGTTGACGGATCCAATATTGAATCATCGTAGAGTAAAAAACACATATCAAATATTTGAATCCATATCTCTCCTGCTTTTCTTTAAAAACATCATTTATTAGTCCAATCCAATACAAAGAATGAGAATAGCTCAAATTTATACAGCCAATCTACAAGGATCTCATTGGAAAGAGAGTGTTTTCAAATTCTCTTATATTCTACATATGGGACATGGATGTAATGAGATTAAATCAATTTGAATTCCGTTTTGTTTGATATGTTTTTTATTACATAGCCATCACTAGGTTCCCTTGTATCATCTACACCTCCAGAACACAAATACTTCAGCACTAAAAGAAAATAACCAACACTTACGAAGATTAAGTGAATAGCCGATTTTTTTTAATAGCTAATGACAAGTAGGATAAAGTGAGTGCGAGTTTCCTAGAAGTATTAGGGTTTGCAGGAGTTTGCGGGGGTGTCCATGGAAGTGCACAAGGGAGGGAGCTCCACTCCCTCCTATAGGCAGGCCATGGCTAGTCATGGAAAGAAGCCATTAGAGAGCATCATAGGGCCTTCAGGTGAGGGGACAAGGATTATAGAAGAGGAACATGATTCAAACAAGAAAAAGGAGAATAACACCAACAAGGAAAATGAGCAAGAAGACAAGGAACAAAGAGTGAATAACAAAGCACAAAAAGGGCCATGTAAACCCAAAGTTGAGGTCACTCCCAGAGTAGTTTTAAATGATCCTGCTCTGCAGGCTCATAGAGACCACATGAGGACATATGCTATCATTTTTAAATTCATGGGAGTATGGCCCAATGAAAAATCTTTACAGTCATGGATTAAATATAACTGGAAACCAAAAGGAAGCATTGACCTGCATCTTGGGTCTAAGGGTTTCTTTACGGTAATATTCACAAATATTGAGGACAAAGACAAAGTGTTTGAAGGAGAGCCCTACTTCTTTGCAGCAGCAGGCCTTTATATGAGACCGTGGATGATGAAATTTTTCCTTGAGAGAGAAACATTCACTTCTTTCCCAGTCTGGGTAAGACTCTACTCGTTACCCCTTTATTACTGGCAAACAGAAACGTTATCTGCTATAGAAAACAAGTTAGGGCATTTTGTCAAAACTTCTGAAGCCACCAAGAAGGGTAAGTACACTTCCTTCGCAAGAATTTATGTGGAGATGGATTTATCTAGATCTCTTCTGGATGAGGTCATCTTAGAAGTCTTAGATGAAGAATGGGTGCAAACAGTTGACTATGAAAATATTCCTTTTAGATGTCAAAAATGCCATGAGCATGGGCACCTATTTAGAGACTATCCTATCAGCAAAATAGAGAACAGAAGTAAGGAGAACACTAAGAAAGATACTAAAGGCTTTCACAAAGTGGTTCATAAAGGAAAAGGGGGAAAGAGGGGGCCAAAGCAGTAGCAGAAAGATGGACCAAAAACTAATCTGAATAGATTCTAAGTTCTCGATGAAGAAGAAGAGATAACAAAGATAGATCAGGTAATGGAAGGAAGCCCAAGGGAAAAGGAGAAAGAGGAAGAAACAACTCAAATAAAGGATAGTACCAAATAGAAAGAAACTATGATGAGTGATGTAGAACCAGAGATGGACCAAAAAATGACCCAGAGTGAGATGGAAACAGAAGATCATGAACTACAGGAGATTCTTGATAGAGAACACCTAGATCTGGAAGGATTCTTGAAACAGGGGACTATGAGTGGGGTAGAGTCTTTACCGCCAGAAGAATTTAATAAGGTACAACAGTTGTTCCTATGGAAATCTCAGGTTATAGGGCTGGATAGACAAGGAAAAAGTGAAAGGCAGGGCAACGAAGTTGTGAAAATCATGAAAAACACATTGGGATTAGCTCCCAGAATTCCAGGGAAGAAAAGAGGCACGAAAAAGCAGAATGAGCTATTGATGGAATGTGGAAAGTTAATGATAGATTCAGGTAAGATGAAAGATCTAACCAGCTACTCCTTTACAAATCTTTAATAATGAAGTTTATATCTTGGAATATTAGAGGTCTAGGTAGCAAGAGAAAACAAATAATTCTTAGCAATAGAATGAAACAAGAAGCTCTGGATATGATCTTTATCCAGGAAACTAAATGTTCCATACAAAAAGTAAGAGAAATTCACAATAAATGGCTCAATCGATTTGAGTTTCTAGAGGTTAAAGCATATAACACAGCAGGGGGCATACTCACTCTTTGGAACCCCAAAAAGATTGGTATTATTGATGCTGAGGCATCTAGGAATTATTTATCAGTGGTCATTTAGCCGGTGGGAGATAGGGAGACCTATTTGGTCACAAATGTCTATGGCCCTCAAAGAATGGATGGCAAAATCAGGTTTCTCGATTCTCTTATGGAACTCAAAGACATACATGTATATGTATGCTGGATCTTGTGTGGGTACTTCAACATGATAAAATAACTTTCATAGAAAAAGGAGGAATTAGAACTTTAAACAGAGGCTCCACAACTTTTTAAGCATTTATAGATAGCAGGAAACTAGTTGACACTGCCATGAGTAATGGTCACTTCACTGGGAACAATAAGAGAGGAGGTGAGTCTCAAGTAGCCTTAAAGTTAGACAGATTCATAATCTCAGAAGATCTCATGCTCACCAACAAGGAAATGATAGTGAGAATTCTACCCTTTGGAGGCTCGGATCATTGGTCTGTTCAATTGGAAGTTCAGGGCATTGGTACCTCCAGAAAAAAACCTTTTAGATTTGAGAACATCTGGCTTTCCCACCCGAAATTCATTAACAACATTTCAAAATGGTGGACAGAAGATCTGAATATCCAAGGCACAAGTATGTTCCTGCTTCACAAAAGACTTAGGCATATCAAGCTCAGACTTAAAGATTGGAACAAGAATGTTTTTGGGAATATTTTTACAGCAAAAAAAGCTATGGAGGATAAAATGCAGGAACTCAATAAAAAACTTATCACTGATGGCTTTGATATTGAGAGAAATGATCAAGTCACCAAACACCATCAAGAATGGGAGAATTTATGTCAACAGGAGGAAATATTTTGGAAGCAGAAATCCAGAGTTCAATGGCTGAAAGAGGGGGAGCGTAACACCAGATTTTTCCATAGATCTACCATAGCGAACAGATCTCATAATAGAATATCCTTGATCAAGGATGAAGGTGGTAATCTGCTTAATTCCCATGAAGAAATAGAAGAAGTGCTAGTCCAACACTTTCATGGAATAGCACAGGAAACTAGTCCAGACATAGAGCATTTCATCAGAGATTTAATAGGGCATATCCCTAGATTGGGAACGATAGACGATAATATTAATCTCAATAGACCAATTTCAGAAGCGGAGATCAATCAAGGCATCAAAGAGATGCAGAATGGTAAAGTGCCAGGCCTAAATGGTTTCAATGTGGATTTATTCAAAGCATGTTGGAATATAGTTAAACAGGATATTCTAGAAGTGGTGGAAGACTCCACGGTGAACAGAACTATTTTGAAGGCACTCAATGCTTCCTTCATTGCTCTGATCCCTAAACAGGATAATGCTCAAACTCTTGACAGATACAGACCCATAGCCCTGTGCAATGTGGTTTACAAGATAATATTCAAGGTAGTAGCCAATAGACTTAAACCACTTCTTCCTTCACTAGCTTTTGTGGAGCAATCTGGATATGTGGAGGGCAGGCAAATTCTCAATAACATCATTCAGGCACATGAGGTGGTGCACTCTTCGACTAGTAATAGGAAGGCTGGTATGATTATGCAATTGGATCTAGCCAAAGCTTATGATAAGCTGAATTGGACATATATTAGGAAGGTCCTTATTGCTTTTGGGTTTGATCATAATTGGGTTAGATGGGTCATGGCCCTGGTAACTTCTTCCAGCTTCTCAATTCTGGTCAATGGTTCTCCTTCCAAGACCTTCTCTCCTTCCAGAGGCCTCAGGCAGGGTGATCCTCTCTCACCCTTTCTCTTCATCCTCATGATGGAAGGGCTAGGTCAATTAATCAAGCATACCAAAGAGGTTGGCAATATCAAAGGCCTCCAACTCTCAAAGAATGGTCAGGTTTTGACCCATCAGCAATTTGTTGATGATACTATGCTCCAAGGAATCCTCACAGTTAAAGAAGCTTTAGCGTACAAGCATATCTTGTCTGTCTTTGCCTTGGCTACAGGTATGAAAGTTAATCTTTCCAAATCTAAGATTTTTTTCTTTAACACCAATATTGCTATTCAGAAAAATATCTCCAGGATTCTAGGTTTTCAAAGGGATGTCCTCCCATCCAAATATTTGGGAGTTCCTCTTATAGATAAGCCTCTGAACAGGGGCATCTGGGAACTAGTGATCAATAAGATGCAAGATAAAATCATAAAATGGACCTATAGACCTTTAAAAATGGCTAGTCGGTTAGTACCCACAAAAGCTATCCTCCAAGCAATTCCTGTCTTTATGCTATCTGCCCCTCTAGCACCAAAAGGAGTGCTGCATCATTTTAGGAACATCCAAAGAGATTAACTCTGGGGCAAGGGGGAGGAAAGAAAGAAGTCAGCCTTGGTAGCCTAGGAGAAGATTTGCATACCTAAAAAATGTGGGGGTCTTGGACTGGATGATCCAGAGGCAGTGAGTAAAGTTTTAGGGGCCAAATTATGGTGGCGCTGGGTAAAAGAACCAAAGGCACAGTGGGCCAGAATCTTAAAGGAAAAATATGCTAGAAATTGGAAAGATAATGATATAATAAGAATTTTTGGCATCATTAACAACTCACATATCTGGAACAAAGCCTGGGGAATAGAGAGTTAGTACAAAATCACAGCTTCTGGGAAATCATAGATGGGTTGGCTTTGTTCTAGGAAGAAAAATGGCAACAAGAACCTATATTGTGGAGAGAGAACCTAATGGACCTAAAGGAAGACACAGACACCAAAATATTAATTAAGGTAAAATATTTCTGGGATCAAACCAACAGTAAAGGTAAATGGAGAACTTGGAAAAAGCTGGAATACAGGGAAGATAGCCCACTGAAAGCCAAAGAGGAGGCACTTCTAACAATGCTAGAACAAAGTAAAATTTTAGTGAAAGGGAGGCAAGACCTACTCAAATGAGGAAATAATGTTGTAGGAACCTTCAATCTCAAGGAAGCAAAACACATACTCCTTGAGCTAGATTCCAGTGAACAGGATAGGGTTTGGCAGAACATATGGAGACATCAAGGATGGATGAAGATTAAGCTCTTCATGTGGTTGGTGCTTCATAAGAAAATTCTGAATTGGGACAACACTCAAAAGAGGGGTGTCATGGGCCCCTCTAGATGCCAGCTTTGTGAAACACAAGAGGAAACAATGGAGCACCTACTCAATAATTGTATCCTCACCTCTTAGGTGTTGGATGCTTTTGCATCTATCTTCCAGCAGACAGACAGGGACAATGGAAGCATCATTAAGACCCTAATAAATTGGAGACACAACTTCTCTGATTTAGAACTTCTAGGCTCTACTTGGGCTTTAACGCAAGGTTTCATAATTTGGACAATATGGAAAGAAAGGAGCAACATAATCTTTAAGAATGTGAAAAGTTCCTCTTAACGTCTGCTCGAACAAATTTTAAGACATCTTAAGGAGACTGTAAGCACCATTGTGCATTCAATGCCTAAGAATCCTCCATCTGCAGAGGAAATGCAAATTCTTCTTAAGTTAGGTTTGGAGGGGTTTATTCCACACAGCCTGGACACTAAGGTTTTGAGGATGGATTCTAAACTGGATTATTGGCATCCTCTCCCTCAGGGTTTTCTGAAATTCAACATTTATGGGGCTTCCAAAGATAATACGGGTATAGCTGGCTGTGGCGGGGTACTCAGGGATGATAATGACAGTCTCCTTTACATTTTCCATTGCCATTTGGGAAGAGCCACTAATAATATGGTGGAATTTTTGGCTCTTGAGCAATGTTTGGAAATTTTGAAGCAGGATAACATACAGAACGTTATCATCGAGGTGGACTCTGAGTTGATCATAAAATCAGTCAAAAGAATAAGCTATGGTACGGAGCTGGAAAAAGTCTCTAAACATTGGAGACTACTCCAGGGCTATCAGAGGATCCAGCTTCATCTCCAGGGCATCCGCACGGTGAGTTTTAACCATGTGCGAAGAACTGCTAACAAATTGGTAGACATTTTGGCTAATCAAGGAGTACTCAGTACTAAAAGTAGGGTGGTGCTGAAGTGGCTTGAGTTGCCTCTATCTAGATTGAAGACACAATGTTACAACCAGGCGGACGAAGATATAATGGTGTTTCGTTACAAAGGCTCGGGGGCAGAGTCTTGTTGATTCAGTTTTTATGCAGGTTTTTCTCCAGAACAGGATCATTTTGGGGATGAAGGTTACTGTCGACCTCCCTAGCCTTAGATAGTAATGTCTTAGAAGTGTCAATTAGAAGCTGATATGAAAATGGACTGCCGTGGATAGCAGGCCGAACAGCTGGGTTCTCATTAGTCATCGGTTCCTTAACCTGCAAAGAACCGTTGATGACAAGGACTGGATCACCGGCTTTCTCGGTAGCTGGTATCCCCTCGTTTTCATCTTGGAGACTTCAATTCAGCCCGAGAGGCGGTTTGGTGGCCATCGCAAGGCCTTTGAGGAGGGAGCAGTTTTATGAAATCATGAGCGATTCCACTCACCGCGTTAAAAGTGGCAAGGTACAAAGTTGGATAACCGACCTCATCGCGCATTAACCTTCAGTGGGTTAGGCCTGTTCGATATAGTCATTGGCCGTCGGATCTGGAAGGACAGATCAATGGCCAGGAACAAGAGGGATTGTTTCTGGGTCTAGGGTGGCCACTGTGTGAGTATCCTTCGGGCTATTTGGCAATGCAAAATATCCTCCACCGTAGGATCTGGCAGGGAGGATCTATGTTCAAAGCTAGTTGTGCGGATCAAGATAAAATTTCTCCCAGGCAGGTTATGTGTTCAGTTGGAAATCAGTGGTGTTCACGTTTTCATGATGTTCGAGAGTATTACCCTATTTAATCACCGAGTCTATCTCCTTTTAGTACGACGTAACTTGTGTACCTTTTGTGGACTTAGCAGTTTTGTGGACATTGTAGGTTAAGCTTCTAGCTTGACTCCATCGGCTGGTTTTGGTTGATTGTTCTGTGGCCCACAGTTCCTGAAGGAAAGATGTACATTATGTAAGATATTTTAAGTTTTAATGAAATAGAAGGAGTGAATCTTGCCTTAGAAAAAAAATAAGATTAAGTGAATAGCCAAAAATTTTGGTCATTTTATTTCTATATTTCCACACATAACCAAATAATGGAAAATATTGTTATAAATTTTTGGTTGTATGAGTACATGAAAAATACCTCCAAGACCTAAAACTATACAATCAACTGTGTGAATTACCCAAAATACAAAATATGGCAATGTGTCTATGGTTTCCCCACAAGGAAAAACTCCACATCCTAGTGTTCTTAGATAGAGAAGCATAACCAATCCTTGTTCATACATAGAATTTTTTGGTAAAAAGTGAGCCACTTCAAATAAATTCATTTCTTTTACCTAATCCAATTAATTTGGCACAAGCCATGTGAGCTCCATGTAGTTTTTCATACAAATAGAAGAGTCAAAAATTACTAACCCACTAAGTGAGGCCAATGGTTTCTTGATCACAACCACCTGAAGAAATAGTTCCATGAAAGAGTGTTTCCATGGGGCAGGACCTCCTCAAGGAATGTAAGATTTTCATTAGGCTTATCTTGAGACACCATCCAAGCATGAATACCATCATTTAGGAGAACATTTTTTCTGTGTGGAGAGTATTAGATTCAAGATATTCTACTGCACATATCTTGTAGGAAATAAAATCATAGGCATGTAAGTTTATAACTAGAAAAACTACCCCAATTATAACCATTGATGATTTCAGAATTTTCACAAATAACATGAACACATGTAATCAATATTTATTGGAAAAAAACCCCAAAAATCTGGGATTACAAAAGTTTATCAATGACCATGGAATAATTCTCTTTCACTTGAGTTATGATAAAATGAGTGAAAATATATGCACCATCAAAATCTTTGACTAATGTATATTCCATGCTAGAATCATGAAGAGAACATAGAAGAGAACCACCCAATACCTCAACAACTTGTTGAATTGTGTTTTCATTAATGCCAATGTATGTCCATGAATACTCCTAATATTTTTCTGGATTGCATCAATTTGAATGTCTAAATGAGAAGAATCATAGAAGAAAGGATGTATATCCTTATATTTCCCATACTGGTTGAGGAAAATAGATGTAGAGGACAATAATTATGATTGTAAGACCATCACCATTTCATAGTCCTAGTCATGTTGATTCTAAAAGTATGTGGCATGCCACGAGGATCCTCACAGTTTGAAAGATATACCTCTTAGAAGGTTAAATCCCCCTTCCTATGGATAATGTCCCCAAGTGGAGATGATTTGGCAGTTTAATGTTGGCTAGCAAATCGATAAAATCATGAGGCCACAAAGGACCTTCATTGAAGGACTTGATTAAATATTTTTGAGGTCAAAGAAGGTTTATCAAAGTGAAAAAATGATCCAAATTTAAGTTGAGGTTGACCTCACATTTTGGCTCCAAACTTTAAATTTTCTTTTGAATTTTCACATTTAAGGTCAACACCCTCCGAGAGTTTAGATCAATTATAGGGATAATTGACCCCTCCAATAGCCATATCATCAAGTATAAATATAGGGCATGAACTCTCCACAAAGGTAATGGATAACTTACATATCTCTATAATTTTTCTAAGGCTAGAATTATGTTGAATCTAATCAATGGTTTTCTTAGGATTATTATTTTCCTTTTAGTTGATGGTTTTTTTTTAATACAACACGTTTTTAGGCGAGAAGGAAGTTTATCTGAAGTCATATAAGTGGTTCATTAAATTCTCTTTATGTGGAAATTCCTCGTTGCTTAAAGGCAACTCTTATGAGGCCATAATTTTTGACCTATGTCTAAGGCCATTTAGGCCCTCAATCTTAAGGCTCGCAATAAATAAAATTCACATGACCTAAGGCCATTCGACCCCTATTCCTGAGACTCTCTCTAAGCTTAAATGTGTAGTCTTTAGGCCTCATTTTGTTCTTAAATAAAAAGAAAAGTGGGCCAATTCTTGGTTATGGATCTAACTATCATTTGGGTGAATTAAGGGACTCTATCTAGCAACACAAAGGGTTGATTTTTGGGGCCTAAAATTTTTATTTATTTTTGGAGGTTCTTCACTAGAATTTGTGCGCTAAATTGTGACTATCACATTTGTGCTTCAACTCTTAACCTATTTCCATCACAAGTATCTGTGAGTTATTGCAATCTAAGAGACTAATCTAAGTTTAATATGTTTATGAAAATTCAAACAACAACGATCATGTGGTTGAGGCTTATCTTTGCAGTGGATCACAACAATACATATCTACTCCATGAAGTGGGATATTATGATTTGGATTTATTGCCTAGAATATTCAATTGTTAGGTAATCCTTGAGCGTGTAGCTATGGAGCATTCTGAGTGCAACACCTATCAAAGAGGTTTTCTTTCATAAAGAGGAATACCTTCTGTCACATACATGTGTATGGAGTACGCATCTAAAGCTAATTGATAATCTGACAAAAGAATATTCAGTGTTGTCATGAGAAGAGATCTCGTATGCTAATTTGAGTTGAATATATCTTTCTTGCATTTTTGCTAGCTCGATGTGTTGACGAAGGGTAAAAATGTTGTAACACAAAGTGATGCTTCTACAGTAGGGTTGAGAAAACATTTACTTAAATGCTTCTATTTAAGAATTGTGAGTATATTACCATTTTGTAGTATGATTTTAGTATTGGTATAACGGTATTATACTACTATTTGGATTATGATATTGCACTATAGTAGCCATGTATCATTAGAAGCACTTATATTGTTATAGTATTCCTACATATTAAAGTCACAATGCACATGATTTTTTTGATTGAGTATATCATTATATTAGTCTTGTGAGTCAAAGTTTGCCACTATGATGAACTAGAATGATTTCAAGTTGTGTTTGGAATTTGATGTATATATTGATAAAACAAAGATTTGGAGATCATATTGATGTTAAAGCATCCTAGGGTTTGGTGGCTCAATGTAATGATGTTGCTATGGTTTTCATTGAGAAGAAATATTACTTTAGTGTTTGATGCTAATATAATTGATTGAGATGCTGACAAGTGGTATTGTAGAAATATTGTTGACTCTATGAGGCTTATAGTGATGTTCCTATATGTTTCGACTTCTAGGGTTTGTACATTCTAGGGAATCTTCACTTTGATGTATGTTTCTATAGGTAAATGACAAGGTATGTACCAGTAAGTGATTGTTGGAATGAAGAAAATGTTGATAGCGGTTCGACATGTGTAAGGGAATATTTTTTGAGTGAGTGATATGGTAGAAGAATATTATCATGTATCAAGGGTTTTTTGAGTAGTTCTAGGGTTTCACAATATTGCAGAGATCATATTGGTTACTAGTTATTAATATTACAAAGATGTTGAGCAGTGAAATTATTATTGACATCGTTTAGTATTGATGTTGAGAAGAAGTATATTTTATTATGACAATGGACTTGACATACTTTATGCTACTAGGATTTTATGTTTTATCATTTCTAATGACCTTATCCTAGTATGTAGATTAAGAAATCCAATAGATTGTTTTTGATGTTATTTATTGAGCCCATGTGGATCGAGTCTGAAAATTATGAAATGTGGTTTTCTTATTGATTAGGGTGGCAGGGTGGTGCAAGTCAGGAGAGTGGAGTCTCCTTTAGGTTGGATCCTAAGAACACTTTAGGGTGACAGGGTGGTTCTAGGGAAGGTTGGAGCATACGTAGGGTGTTGCAGCCTCCTTTCAGTTCAAGATGGTGAATTAGGGAGTTAGATCTTCCTTTAGGTTGGAGCTTTTAAATTAGGGCATTATATCATCTTTCCAGTTCGAGCTGGTAAACTAGAGCATTGGAGTGTCCTTCAAGCTAGAGCCTGTAAAGAAGGGAGTTGGAGCCTCCTTCAGTTGATGATGAAAATCTTAGAAGTTGGAGCTTCCTAATTGATGTAAAATTTTGAAGACTTATATTAAGAAGCATTCGATGGTTTTTATCCAGGAAGGGTTTCTACCTAAAAATACCTTATGTATTATCTTTATGTCATGCATTATTGAATGGTGTTTCTTTTTTGCATGTGATATGATGTTGATTCATGTTTTATCTAATGCTAATGTGAATTTAATTCTCTAAAGACTAAAAATTAACTAATTGGAAGGAAATACTAATTCACCCGCGTCTCAACATTTCCAACACAACTCCGATCATATGAAATAGATTTAAGGTCCAATTATGGAAACCATGAAACAAGAGGATAAAATGAAAATAACTACTACATTAATACTAGGTGTGAAAAATCAACTATATTTTCCAAAATGATTAATAAAAAAACAGAAACAAAGACAACATTTGGAGTAGAGAATTCAAATGCATTAGAAGGTCACAATTCTAGATATTTAGAAAGTTCAAATTGACATGGCTTGAATCCTATTACATTGAAATAACCATGAAGAAAAATCAAGGTGATACCAATGAGTAAAATATGATTGTGATTTGAGACACCATAATAGCAGTAGAAAATGTGCTAAACTACTAGTAGATGTAGAAACTATGACATATAGGAAATTACAACCTTATAGATAGGAATTGGGCAATATTTGAGTATATCATGAAGTCACAAATGTTTTACTTGTGAACCATCCACCTAAATAAAAATAGTCATAATGAAAGACAAATATTCTAAACCAACCCATAAAATGAAATTCTATATGTGTAGTTAGGTCATCCATAACATCAAAAGAAATATTTTTTTAATTAGAATTTCCAAGGGACGTAGTAACAGAGATCCTCATATATCACGACTCTAAACATTTTTTATCACCCTATATGATCAAATATATATGTTGAGTTGGGGACAAATCTTCATCCATCATCCTTTCAAAAAAGAATTGGATTTCAAATTTTTTTTTTTGGAACAAGTATTTGAAACTAGAAAAAATCAAATCAATATAGGTAAATGCATGATATCTCGATCCTATGCTTTCAAAGTTCCTTATGATCCTCAAAGCACCTATTGAATAATATCGATGGAACAATTTTAGGAAAAAAAGTGCCCTTTCTCCCCTCCCATTGACAAGAGTATATTCCCAATATCTATTCCATTGAATACTTTTTATCATTCTCATATTGAACCTTATGTAATAAAAAATAAAATAAAAATGGAGTACGTTTATTCTCTCCCATCTATCTCTCTGTGTATTCTTATTGCTACATCATGGTCTAATACAAATGAGTCTATGACCAAGGACAATTAAATGTTTTCATAACTCATAGAGCTAAAGAAAATAATTGTATATTCATTCTCCTTGTATAGCAAGAAGTTATGTATCTCACCACTGGGATCAAAACATTAATACCTTCTTTTTATTTCCCCTTCCTTTTCTCTTAAAACATATTAGTTCCAATCCCTTTCTCACTAGTTTAATCACCAAAGTAAAATGTATACTACACTCATATGATAATGTTTAGTACAACCTAACAAAACCATGTATTTTATTTATGTATCATTTTTTTCCTAAAAAAAGATGAAAAGAATGTTGTTCATAATTTATATTAGAATGGATTTAATTCAATATCTATATCCCTTTCTATCTAGAGATGGAAGAAGAGACCATAAATATTTATCCAACAAAATATTTAATGAGTTCACTCAACTCAATAAGATGTATTAATTTTTCATAGGAGAGGTCTCCTTTCCAAATATCCTTCAAATTTCAATACTAGAGTAGTTGGTATATTCATAACCCTATGGGTAATGTTCACTTATTTATTCTACAATTTTTCCACTTCTTTTGAATATTGATATTTTCAAGTTACTAAGTATCTATAATACATTTCATATGCCCAAAATTGATGAAGATGGTATACCATATACTGATCCTATAGTAGTAAGATGGAGAAGACTATTATTGAGAAACAAATGGCAGTGTTCCCCCCATATTAGGTGTGTTACACTATCATAAGGAATCTTCTTCCTAAAACATATCATGCCAAATAGTTATCATCCCTTGAAAAATGGTTTTTTCCTTTGGCAGATGTGGATCATATGATGAGAATGGACTTTGAAATTTTTTTCTTCAGAGGAAATATGAGTTCTTTATTGCACTTGAACTAGTGAATTACGCCTTACCATATTGTTACTCTACCACTAATTTAAAAGATCCCTACATCATACATTAAAGAGTGGTTATACTATGGCACATTGACAACAAATTAAATGTGCATGACCCATATAATATATCAACTTTAGAACATATACTAGTATCTCTTAGGTTTACATGAGAGAAGGGCAGGGATGGCTATACTAGAAACTATGAGTTAATATGATATGATTCTGATGGAGACAAATCATTCTTGGGAACAACATTGAATATACTTGAGTATTTCCATCTATTTTATATCTCTCTAACTATATTAGGCTTGTGGGATTGGCATGAGAGGATAGGGATGGTGATATTGGAAGTGAATTCTAGGATGAGATTATATGAAGAAAATGGATATAGGTTATGCCTAAATATGATTTTGAATTAGATTTGTTCACAAGTGTTATAGCTTATTTTACCAACCTTGATTAAATAAGAGAGACCTTTGAATTGTTGAACCTAATGCAATGATTTTCCTCTTGTTTTTTCCTCTATAGCAGAATAAATCCTCCAAAGACATTTCCATCTTGCGTGTAGACTCTGTCATGCAATACACAACCAACAACTCAAGCTCTTGTCGACATTTCACTAGATGCATCTTTGGTGAAACTTTTATATTATTTCATGCCTTATGAGATCAACTCAACCTACTTGTCCATGAGTTAGATAGGGGTTATTTATTGTGGGCATTTCCTAAATTCTTGATCCATCATATGTGTAGATGCATCCTCCCAGAGAGTGCAAAATGGTTATGTAATATAACCATGTAAAGAGGAGAAGAGTTAGTCGGAATTAGAGAGAGATATTTTCTATGTTTTTGTGTTTCTAGATACTATCCTTGATCGAGGAGGAGACCGAGATTGCAAGTTGAGGAGGAGTGCTCATATGCTACTGGTATATCATATTTATTTTGGCTTGTTAATGAAAAGTTGATTCCTTTACCATCATATTGATTTATCTTTTCTAATTCATTTTATACATTATATTTCAATCAAGTTCATTCTAATGGATTTTGTAGGGTATTTGGTTTAATAGATATGTTGTTTAGATGTGTGCAGGTTCTTGGCATTTAAATGTAAGGAGGGAGCCGTTCTAGTAGACCTTTGAAGCTAGAAGCATCAAATAACATCCTCTTAAGTTACAAGGTACACTATATTTCCACACTTTTTAATTTCCTTGTTTGTGTGCATGCATTTGGGATTGGTCTAATTGCACGCTCTTCCACACCATCTAGTGAATTCTAGGAAAAATCCATGGAGCAATATCACCTTGTATCATATTTATTTTTAATACAAGAAAAATAGAGGTATAAATAATGAAAGTATGAATCTCATGGAGACTTTGATCCTAGTTCAGGATGAACAATGGTAGCATGCTTACACATTAATGTTAGATGGGGAAGTGGTGTTTCCAGTGGGAGATGGTTGAGTAACATGTGAGAAATTACCCTTAGGAAGTGAACAATAGCTAGAAATGGTTTTAATCACTTTTTAATACCCCATATGATGAGGAAAAGGAAAAATCCACCTAAAGAGGGGCTCACATCTAATTATTTAGTTGGTGAGGTAATGACTTATGAAAGTGATGATTAGTAGCTTTTCTATGAGGATGATTTGCCAAACTAAGATTGAGAGACAACACAGGCTCCTTTTAGAGGCAACAATAGAGAATTTTTTGCAATGGATGAAATCTTGATGGACCAATGCCACATGAAGGAGAAATTACCATGGGTCATGGACTTCTCTTCTCAAAGAAGAATAAATGATGATATCTAAGGAATAATCATTAGATAAATCTATGCTAGTAGCCACAGTAAGACAAAGGATGCAGGAATTATCTGGAATGATTAGTCATAAAGCATATATATGTGGGTTTTCAAGTCTATCATCAAATCTCAGGGCTCAACATTAGATAATTAGTGGAAAATACTAATATGGATTATAATAGGGGTATAGAGAATTTATAAAGGATTGATGCAATGCATTGATACTAGAAAGGACACCAACAGTGATAGCACCTATGTTGGGTAAACACTAACACTGATAAATGTAACATAACACTTAAAATGGGATTAGATTCCCTAGTAATAATGAATATTAGGTGCTACACATGTAAAATCATGGAGCTTTTTAGCTAGTGCATTAAGTATCCTACCTATGGACGATGTTCACAATAATTATGCTCAAAGGAATTGAAAGGTTCCTACACAAGTAGTGGAGCATGTGGTTCAACTTAATGTAAAGTGAAGATCCTTAAAACAATCTAACATCTCATGAAACCTCCAAAAATAGTGGAATTCCTTTGGATTAGAGACACAGGTTGTTCATGAAAGTTTCCATTTCATTCCATAAGGTGGTGGATAAATACCTATAATGAACACAATCATCATTCAAGCATTTATTTTAAAGCCCTAAGTAGATTGCAAGTGATAAGCCATAGGAAGTTAAGGATGGAATCAAGTCACCATGCTCCATTTTCTCTAGGTGACACATATGCTATAATGACTGGGATAGAGGGTAGGGAACCACCAGGTCAATATAACCTAAAATATGTGGCTTAATTTTGAATTGCATGCTATAACTCATCTACACGGAGTTAAATTCTCCAATAATTATTGGTCAACCATAAGGTTAATCCATCCTCACATCTTTTACATATCACCCATCACACTATGGGAGTTGGACATGCCCCAAATCCTTACCTTATCTCCAAAGAGGGGGATCCCAAAGGCAAGGCTAGTGGTTGTAGTGAATTCATAATAACATAGTCATACTGAAAGGTGTATTTGGATCACCTCCTTTTTAAGGAGAGCTAATGGTTTTTGGACATCTTCGTTTGACACTATATTCAGTAGGAAAAACATATGAGCCAAGCTCATAAATGGAAGTATTTTTTGGGGCCTCAAACAAGATGTGAGACCATGAGTGTATCATCCTAGGTTAGAAAATGTTGATAGAATCTCATCCCTAATTTTCCTCACCATGTTGTTACCAAGGGAAGGACATAGGGTGGAAAAGCAAAGGTAGGGTATATATTTTTGTATTTTGGATATATTGAGGCCTTGATCACCAATAGGCCTATGCAATGGGTTATTAAATTATTTTATATTTTTTTTTCTTCAAATATATTAGTGATTGTGAAAGGGTATGACTCCATTCCAAAGAGGACTGTGCGATGGCATATTATCTCAATGATCAAGCACAACCATAATAATCATGCCATTGTGCCTAGGAGTTGAATACTCTCAACCACATGGGTAGTTCAATGTGCTCACCAATGCTTGAGCTAGGTATGTGGATCATCCAAGGAACATTACCATGTTGTACTCCTCCAATTTATTCAAACCATAATTTGGAGTTGAACTTATCCTCAAGAGGATAAATGGGAAAATTCAATTGTGATTGAATGTATATAGAATTTTTTATTCATTTGTGTATATGGGTGGCTCAGGGGGGTTGATTTTTATTGATCGTGGATCTTATCTTCTCAAGAATCCATACAACACTTATTAGTATATGGATGGATATATCTCAAGCACAAGTTGAAGTTCAACCTAGATGTACACAAATTGAGCACCTAATAACACATATTTATAGAACAAGAACTAAAAGAGAACATTTTTCATTGTAGGTAGGAAAATTGATGGAACATGCCATTTGATTCGTTTCGTGCTTTTCGTGGAGGTCTATATGAAGCGACAATCAATATGATATCCTCATTATTCCTTAGAGGAATAGTCTAAAATGAAATTGTATCAATTCATTTTCTTCTAGGCCTAGTATAATGAATCTAGTCATAAGAATAGAATAATGCTTGGTGTAAATAAAAATAACTCCTTAGTATTTAACCCACCACTACAAATGAACCTTCAATTACTACAACAAATGGAATGTCTTTATCCATATCCTAGCAATGAGAGTATATAACGTTCAAAAGAGTATCTCAGAGTGTCTTGGGGTTGGGATAAGAGGATATTTAAATGCCTCATTTTCTCATAAAATGTTATCTCCACTAACTCACCATTAGCTTGGTGGGGAAATAAAAAGAAAAGGAAATGGAACAAGCAAAAATGGAGAGTGCAACATAATGAATAGGATGTTGTAAGATGTATTCAGAAAGGATGAATTACTCATAAAAAATAATCTATTTAATCTCTTCAAGATAGTTGAGTACATATTATCATAGGTACAAGGATTTACTTAACAAGAAAGGCCTTGGTTCTAGTCTAGGATAGCCTAACTACACCAATGAATATTATAGACAAAAAAATCAAAAGCATATTATTTGTTCATATATGCTCCACTTTGTCAAAATATGGGGGATATAGCTCAGTTGATAGACCTCCACTCTTCCAAATGGGTCATTGGAATTATGAACTGGATATTTGAACATCTAGGTGATAATGATAATACCCTTTAAAAATAATAAATTATTTGATTAATTTTAAAATTTTATTTTTTAGATAAATTGTTTTAAGAAAAGCATTTTTAAATAAATTTTGATTGGTAAAACAATTTAAAGGATCAATGTTGTATTTATGGATTTTTTACAACAATTTATTATTATGTTAACAAAGTTGATTTTATACATACTTAAAACAAAGATATAATATAATAGACTAGCGGTTGTTTGCATCCTTAAGTATCTTAATTTCATCTTATCCTTTAATTATTTATTTCAAAACAATTTCTCATAAAATTTAAATGTGGTATTGTATTTATTTGTATACTAAATACTTGGTCATATGCATGCTATTACTATGGAAAATGATTGTTTTTATGCGGAAGATAGGATATCATGTATTGCAATTAATTTTAATATTTCACATTGTAAAATGTGTTTTTTTCCTTTATTTTTCTCCATGATTCTCTAAATACATTGCAACCCTATACCTAACAACCATACAACATAAAAATTATTATAATAGTTTCAAAAAGGACTTTCTTCCTATCCCAAATCCAAAGATCCATTAATTTTCAACTATTTTCAAGTATATAATAATTTTTCCACCGTCCATTTATCCTATTCTCAATGTTATAGTTCTAGTTAACCTTGTGCACAAAATAAATATTAAGGTGTTTGTACAAGGTCACTTCCTTCAAACTATTATCATCATACATGAAATTAACATAAGCCATCCTTTCAGATTTGATTATCGTAATATTTTTCTTTTGCAATAATACTGATACCAGAGGAAAATTCCTTGAGAACCTTTAGTAGCCTATTGAGACCAAATATTATCCTCACCATGAGAACAATATCATCAACATAAAAGAGAAGCATGATTTGTCACATTACGAAAATTTTTCCAGCTCCAGGTTTGTGAGAAACCATGGTTTGAAAAATGCTATTCATGTGGAAAATAGCCTATTTAAAGGTGGAAATACTACATATAAATTTATCCTAGTGACCAAGGGGGCCTCAAGCAATGGTGTCTTTAGATACCATCACTTCTCTCGGTGTATCGTGATGCAAATAACTAGTAACAATGCACATTATAAAAAAAACTAATATGGTGCCCAAAGCCCTAAAATGTAGATAGAATCCATAAAATGTAACCTTATAAGAGGCAATGGTCATATGGATAGATATTTCTTCCTCAATGGCCATATGATATTGGAAAACGTATATCAATGGTTGCAAGGCCGCAAAGTGTTGAATAGAATTGAAAGTGAAAAATGATATGTTATAGTTGGGCCTTATGATATGGTTAAGATGGCTACGAGCCTTGATAGATTCCACTAGCTAGTGTTCAAAATTGATGTGACCACCAAATGATGGAGATATCTATGAGAAATGCATAGATCTTGTGAATGAAAATACTTTTGAAAGACTAGGTCAAGGTATGGATCAGCAAATACTAAGATGTAGTGAGAGAGTGGTCATATGGAAAAGAAAACAGAAATGGAGTAAATGGTTTGAGGATAGTGAAGGAGCTAATGAGCCTACGATCCACAGTGGTGTGTAACACCATTTTTCTATGAAAAGGCAAAGGGTTTGGTCCAAGTACAATGTGTCTTCCCATAATTTTGTAAGACGTATTGTTCGAGCATGCATGTTGTGTAGGAGTATGGATTGTTGTAAGACCTTAAGACTTTGATCAAACATACATGCAGTGCGGTGGAAAATGGAGCAATCAAGCTATGGAATGGACCACTTAGATAGGTACCAGGGTGGAAGGTGTATTAGTATCCTAAATTGAGCAAGGGAATGTGAGATCTCAAGGGAGATGGTTGATGAATGATTGGAAACAAGTTAATCTCCTTGAGTCAAGTTAAAGGAGCGGATTGCTAGGTCGCTTGGAGTAAACTTGACTCAGTCAATTTATCAATGGATTTCTAGCTCGAGGTTTGTGAGAATCCATGGTTTCGGCCATGGTATTCATGTGGAGTATAACCTATTTAAAGGCAGGAAGACTTCAAATAATTTTTTCCTGCTTACTAGTGGGATACAAGGCAACAATGTTTTTAGACACCATCACTTCTGTCAGTGTTTCATGATCCTACTTGTTTAATTGTATTCCCAAAAGGGTAAAGTATATAATACAACCATGCTTAATTCATATATTACAATCAATTTCTTTTGACTAGCCGTCATTGTTCCTAGAATTAGAAATATTTGTGTTGTACAATGTTAACAAAAAAGATATCAACTTGAAATGAAATTTTACCTCATTTAATCTATTCTAGAGGTTAACTTTGAGCACTTTAGTAAATGTTTTTCTAAAGTCAATAAAGAAATATAGAATATTATTTTTATCATTTTGGCACTTCTTCAAATGAGGCTAATTGAAAAAGGTGACCCACACATGAATGCTAACTCCTAAATCTAGTTAGGCCTCCTGTTCCATTTCCATGGTATTTTAGCAATACACAAATGTTATTTTCTAAAATAATTCCATATGGAATGGATAAAATAGAGCTAATCATAATTATCCTATAATTAGAAAAATTATTTTTATCTTCCCTTTTATTAATAGGAACAATGAGACTTATATTTATAATGGAAACCCTACTTAATTTCTAAATTCGAGAGCTTGTGAATGTAAGGGATGATGGTAAGCCCTTCAACTTTCAGAAGTTCTGCTTAGTAATCTTTGATGTCGTCAACTTCAATTTTTTTGAGTTGCTTAGCATCAAATTCTATACCATTTAGAGAAAAAAATTCTTATCTTTTCTAAAGGATTTGAACGTCTTCCATGAAATTACGGGATTTGTAAGCCTTATAAACTACATATCCCAATCTCTCAAATGATTCATATCATTCTCTTTAATTTTGAGAGTTAGAATTTGCCACTAGAATTAAGAGTTGGGTTGGTGAAAGCTAATGATGATCTCTCATGATGCATTAGTGGCAATGCAATCATGAAAATGCATCAATCTATTAAATTGGAGGGATAATTAGAGTTAAAGATGATGAAATGTAGAAAATGAAATAACTTTATGAATATATAACTTTTATTTATAGAAACTATGTAAGACTATGTGAAAATCAAGTTTTCTTATTGGCTATATGTTATCTTTCATGCATAAATAGTGCATAGGTTTTGCTAGTGCTAACTTTGAGAACCTAAAAAATGGAATTCCTCTTAAAAAATATTGAAATTGTTGATAAAAATTTATATTTTTGCATGATTGTTTTCAAAATTTAAAATTATATAATATATATATATATATATATATATATATATATATATATATATATATATATATATATATATATATATATATATATATATATATCCTTGAAACGAAATGACCTTTTTTTTAGTGCTTAGTAAGGGTCCTAACATTATCAAACATGTCTTTTAGATTTCATGTCTTAGTTTGAACTAGTGTAATATATAACATATTTCAAAAATGGTTTAGGCGAAAAAAATATTGTAGTGGAAATAAAAGAGTTATGCATTGTATAATTATGATATATCTTAAGACAAAAATATATTAGAAATAGTAAAGTCTCTCTCTCTCTCTCTCTCTCTCTCTCTCTCTCTCTCTCTCTCTCTCTATATATATATATATAATCAATTTTATATGTGTATATAGTTTCCTCCACAATAGTTTTGTGTACATTGAAAATAAGGGTAAAAAATAGAGATATTTAGAGAAAAATGGATGTTTCAATATATTTGTAATCCAAACCACTATTTTTTCATCCTAATCTTGTATCCAAGGAAAATTTCACACGTATTTGGGAGTTATCACCTTTCCTTGGAAATTGAAATACAAATAACATGTGTATGCTTTAGGAACACATGCATGTTCCTAGAGCATGTGCATGTTATTGGTAATATGCACACATTCCTAGATTGTGTGTGCATTATTAGGAGCATATATGTTCCTAATAATTATTAAACATCTAAATACACTCTCAAAAAAATTGTTTGGAGTATTCCCCACAAAGCTTGTAAAAAAGGTGCTAGCTTCTTCCCTCTTTCTTAACCCTCTATCAAAATTTGTATATTGTTTCCATGACCCTATGATACATACCTACTGCTAAAACAACCTAGTGTCATTAACATCCATAACCATAGGCTAATTCATTGACATCCTTAACCACATGTCAAGACAACAAATAACACATTGAACACATATTGGCTAAATCCATGAACAACACCTTGAGCACACATTGGATAAGGCCACGAACACACATGAAAACTTGAACCACAAACAATAACTTGAATGTGCACACATGACCTCTTATTTGTATCATTTATCTCTTGGTGGGAACAATGACACTACTTTGGTTTTTGGAGAAGTAGGGATCAATCTTAAGACTTGAAGAAGGTAGGTTAGGTACTAAAATTTGTTCATTAAGACCCAAAAGTTGTGGAAAAAACAAAAGAGGTATGTATATTAAGATTATAAAATATGTCAAGACAAAAATATAGTTAAAATGCCAAATAATATTAATAATTTAAAAATGACCCATTAGACCTAAAATAGTGGGCTATAGGGTATTTTCTCAAAGCACTCCTTATTTGAAAGTGAGTACAAAAAAATTCAACCATGTTAAGAGTTGATAGGATCTTAGAAATGAAATCTTTTTGTGATTTTGAAAACTTAGATGCTCTTTAGTCACTTTCTAAAATTAATTCCACAACTCATTAAAATTATATATATATTCAAAGATATCCAATCAATTTTATAATTATTTATAATTTTATTTTCAAAAATTATATAACACATCAATAAATTACATCAAAATTAAAAATATTAAAACCTTATTTATTATAATTTATAATAAAGAAATTATAATAAATTAAAATAAAAAATATATTAGAAACAATTTATATCATTATGAAAATAAAGGAGCGGCTTTCCCACATTATATTATCATCGTTAAAACGAGAGAGTATTACGTGCTTTCTCGTCACACGTTCAAAAATTAAATAAAATAAAAGGACGCTGGAACATTGTTTAAATAAAATAAAAGGAGGTTGTTTATCGAGGTTATTAAATAAAATAAAAAGGTGTTGTTTATTGAGGTTATAAATTTGTTCAGAAAGTGATTTATTTGGTTAGAATTTGTTGGTTTTGTTTTAAAAAATATTAATCATAAGAGTGTTTGAATTGTTTTTGATCGTTTAAATAAATTCGGTACCATTTAAAATTTAAACTAGACAAATGTAACATAAATTTTATAAAAATTCTGTAAAATTTTAACAAAAATTATTTAGAAATTTAAACTATTTTCTAGACAAAACTATAACTTCATTAAACTATTATAAATAAAAATATATAAAACTATATAAATTAAAAATAATTGAATAATTGATAGAGCACTTTTCATCTTCGAAGTGAGGAAAGGAAATGACATTCATCTTAATTTTAAATTCAAAATTGATCAGCATTTGTGAAGGCAAAAAATTAAATTGAAATAAATTAGTTGCATGTTTTATTATCTATTTTTTTAATGTCAATGTTTTATTAAAAATCCTTTTGTATATGATTAAATCAAATTTTTTTTTTTTTAATTTATTATTTCTTTTCAAATTTATTGAAAAAAGTCTAATTTTAAAATTATTTTTTAAGAAAAAAAATTATTTAAGTTATAATTAATATAAAAATATTAATAAAGTTTTTTTAATTTATTATTTCTTTTCAAATTTATTGAAAAAAGTCTAATTTTAAAATTATTTTTTAAGTAAAAAAATTATTTAAGTTATAATTAATATAAAAATATTAATAAAGTTATTAATATATCTGATTCAACATTAATAATAATGATTAGTACATGTCATTTTCCATGCTAAAATTTAATATAAGAATGTTTATTATCTTTAAACGTGGGCACCTTTCCTTTGAATTCGTCTTCGCCCTTTCCATTTGATTTTAAAGAGCGGCCCCACTTGCGGAACCGCCCTAAATCGCATAAAATAAGGAAAATGGAATTTAGTTTATACAATAAATAAACTCATCAATCAGTTATCAACCTTTGTTCATAGAGGTGTCGGCTCCCCAAGAATAGTTGCGAAGGTTAAAAGTGGTTAGAATTTCGTAAAAAAAATTCAAAAATTCCGCAATAGCAATGTTCGAATCGTGTTTTGTATGGTGGAATATATTCAGCACCATTAGAAACCTATAGGACACCTAAAATCTTGAAGTTTGACAGATTTATAAAAATCCCCACAAGGTATTATCAAAATCTTACTAGAATTTCCTTAACTTTCAAGGCATTTACAACCCAAATAGACCATGGCTTTCATAGAAAGATAACACTCCCTTTTCTTAGAGGTGATGCACATCTAAGCTTGGACTCCTAGACCCATTGGAGGGCTTTTATATTTCACTTAGGGAAGATGGAGACTTGTTGGATGCTGGTCACATGTCATTATCTTTTTTTTGCTTTTCATCACTACGCTGGTTTTTACATCTAAGATTTTTGGGAACATGTTTTTCTCTTGCTCCTTGGTCACTTTCATGAACTGTTATTGATAATAAGCTCTACCTATATCTCTGTTTTGGATTATGTTTTCCTCTAATATTGACATGGACCAGATCCTATAGCAGCCCCTTATATTTCTAATATCTTTCCTCAAATTTATATTGCATCTTCATCCTCTAAATATACTAATTTTACTACATAAATAAAATCAACCTTTTTCTCTTCTAAAAATAATTCTACTCTCAATACAATAATGACCTTTTTCCTAATTTATTAATACGATATTCTAAATGTGGCAAGTTAATTTCAAACCTTCAATTTAATTAATAAATAATAAAAGGATAATGTTCCAACTAATCCATTCAATTTAAAACTCTCCTTCGAATTTCAATATATACCGACCTATTCCTAATTAAGAAAAGCTAGAGTATTAAATCGAAAGTATAGAATAATAAAATATAGCAGAGCAATGACCTATTCCTAATTAAGAAAAGCTAGAGTATTAAATCGAAAGTATAGAATAATAAAATATAGCAGAGCGATGACGAGTACCTCAAATCGTTCATAATTTTGTGGGAAGCCAATATGACAAACCATTATGCCTCATCACTGACGTATTTGTATTTGTATTTGTATGATGACTAACGCACGTTAAGTTGACATTTTATGTTAATTGAGATAAGTTGACATTTTATGTTAATATATTAAAACGAGCCAGTGACGCAATGCTCGGAGGCGTGTCAATCATGTAGCTTGAATCTTCAACTTTATTTTATTAAGAAACCCATGTGCAAATCATGTATGATTTACATGGCCAAACCAGAAGCCAATTAAACAATTGTGCAGCGATAAGAATATGCGAACACTGTTCATTGCTCGCGAAAGCCATGACGCTTCGTGATAATGTTCGGCAGAATCATTGATAAAATAAAAGTTGAAACTTCTAATCAACGGTATACACACGGCACACACAGCGGCCAACTGAGAGTGACGGCGAATTAGCCCAGCGTTAGCTGTTCTAGTAAACGGCCGCTGAAAGTGTCCAGCTTGCCTTACAGAATTGGGAAGCGTAACGAAAAGTTCAAGCTCCACCGGACCGGATGTTTTTTTTTGGTTTGAAGTTATGTCTGTTTTTGTTTGCCCCTCTCTTTCGGTTTCATCTCTATCAAAATTTATGGAGGCGACGAAGGCTGTGTCCTGAAATTTTGATGCTGTGGCCAAGGATCCTCGAAATTTAAATTTGTATAGGGCGCGAAGTCAGGTTCTAGTCAGGTTATTTATTGCAGTTGTTTATAGTGAATTTTTTTTGGAGTTTTTCGGTGAAAAAAATTTGAGGTGAAATCTTGATTTGTGTTATTTAAACTAGTTTTTTGACTATATATATGCATTCATCACCATGAAAAATGCCTAGGGCACTTCTATTGTGCAGGGTTTACCCATCAATCTTGTGATTTCAATAAATTCCTGCCGGATTTTTGAGAAATGAGACCCGAAAAATCCAAGGGAAAAGCTTCCAAAAAGTAGCACTCAAGATAACTCCTTATTATTAAGTAACTACAGGTACATCAAAACAATTTTTGCAATATTGGTTGAAGAGAAGGTAGTTTTGACGATAGTTTCTACAATATTGTAAAAAAAAACATTTTTATTTCAAATCAAACTTATTGATCACTATACTATTTGAAAGCCTAGACATTAACAATAAATAATTAGAATAATTAAATTATAATTTTATCTTACATTATTATTATTATATTAATTAAAAAAATTAGTATAAGTTATATATATATATATATATATATATATATATATATATATATATATAATAGAGATTTAACTCATTTTTTCTTATGAACATTACTAACTTATAATAGATTATGTTACAATACCATGGTTTATTAATACCACATGCTAAAAAAAACCACAATATTTTATACAATTTATTTTAGTTTAATTTAATGACATTTTTTAATTAAATTGAAAAATAGAAAAGATGTAACTTTGTTTAATATAATCTACATCTTAAATGACAATCTATCAAGTGTAGTCCATGATGCAAGACTCTTTTTTGAATGCAAAACTTGAAAAAATGTTTGAACCTCAAGAGATTTGATCAAAATTGATAAATCCAAATTAACACTCATCTACGATATATATATCTATATCTATATCTATATATATATATATATATATATATATATATATATATATATATTATTCAAACCATTTTATTTAAGTGATTATAATATTTATATTATAATATATTATAATTTATTATATTAATATATTAATCCTATTTTCATAATATATTAAATATAATTTTAAATTTTACTAACATTTTTAAAATTAAAAAGTTATATTTCTTGAATAATTATAATATATAAATTATTAAGTTTATGAAAATTCATTAGGAAAAACATATATTGTCTAAGACTAGAGTTTGAAATTCATTGCGAGTTAAAATTTTTACATAGGATCACAACATCTCATGATACATCTCACATTAGCAAAATTTATAAAAAATTATACACAAATTAGTTAACTTTTAGCTTCATTTTAAACTATGGTTATTATTGAATCAACATGGTGACTGCAGTGACACGAAGACACCCCGCACTGGTAGTAATTCGCAGAATCTTGGCTCTTGGAGAGGTGGTGGGCGCAGGAGGGCTCAGGCAGCTATAAACGATGGCTGCTGTGATGCCCCAGACCCATAGGGATTGTAGTACTGCTACTTGGAGAAATTCCAAGACCTAATCCAATCGTTGGTGGACTGCGTAGACACGACATAACGAATTAATCGGGAAATGCACAATGAGATGATGGCTACACTAGAACACATGCATTATTTCCAGTGCTAGGTCAGGGAGCGAGTGGTGGTAGTTTGGTGGGGACAAAACCATCTAGCAGAGAAAGTGGAATAGCTGGATAATTGGATGACACACTTCGAAGGGAACGTTCAATGCACCTTCCTTCCTCCACCTCCTCCAGGAACTACTCCACACAACCCAACTTCTATCACCTCAGACGACCAGTATGTCCTCCAGTGAGACCACATGCTTTTTGATGTCTCAAATGTATATATTTTTTTGTGAATGAATAGAATGTTGACTATATATATATGTGGTTATTATTATCATTATTATTAATAAAGAAATATTATATGAGTCAAATATATATACATTTCAAAAAATATGTAACTAGATTCTTAACCATGAAGATTTAACTCCTTTTACTGTGAAGGTTCTTAACCTATATCCAGGCCTTATTACAACACTATGGCTCAATACTATGGCTTACTAATATGAGATGACCAAAAATACTTTTGAAATAAATCTTAGAATTTGATTTCTGGCTACTAATAAGAATATTCTAAAATATTTTATGGAGGTTAATCCCTTGCCATCCCTGTCACGCCCCCAAGTCGGCGGTAGTCTTTCAACCGCTCTTGGCGAGGTGCGGCACCACCAAACACTTTCTTTTCACCAATAATTATGTTCGTGGACTACGCCTAACCACTTATTCTAATTATTTTGTGTTTCACAACCAAGTATTATTAATGTTTCCTTTATACCAATGAACACCCACACACATTCATTAACATCGGCAGTTATACATGAAGAACACAATTGAACAATATAAAGGGAGGAACAACTCCCTGAACAATGAGTTTGCGCGATAATATATTATACAATCTTTCAATATTACAAAGCTTTACAAGTATACTTGGAAATTCCAAGTTTCATACTTAGCCAAATTTACAATCTTTGGCAAACTCGGTTGCCTAGCTCATTGGCACCTCTGCATGGTCACTGCATGAATCACCAACCCTTCGTTCACCTCGTCGCAAGATCGTGTTGTTTGCCCAACTTGGGCGCGCCTCCAAGTCGCCACACACGGGCACCTCCACCCGAGACACGCCTTTGTCCACAATCTCAACACTTCACCAGATGTCACACTGTGTGCACTTGCACAACGGGCGGGCGCTCACCTGAGTCACCCAAGAACCCGTGCCAAGTTGTCACACAAATCGGGCGCCACACCCGTGCATGCCTAACTCCAACCGGTGGGCGACCTCTACCCGCGCCCTTCACCCAAAACCAAGAAACACTACCTCCATGCGGCCTTGCCCAAGAACGAGTGCATCACCAAAACAACACCTTCCTTCTTTGCTGCATCCACACCTTAGATCTGTGCCTCTCTTCACATGAGCGAAGTTGTTGTGTGTTGAGCGATGGTCGAAATGAGCTCCACACACCACCAATATATAAGAGTAGCAGGGCGAGGTCGTAGCTGCCTAGCTAACCTGCCCATGCCCTCAACGCCATCGCAATTATCTCCAAACTCAAGTTGGCCATCCTCCAAATGCTCCCAAGTAAGGTCGGCCTTACTTCGCTTGTTGGTCAACCCGTGGGTTGAGCAAACTGCTCCCCATGCCATATAAATACCTCCACCCTCTCTTCCTTATGCACATTATAACATATCATCGTCGCACATGAAGCCGTGAGCTCACACCTCAAGCCAGAATGCGCGCAAGGACTATAGGTCCTTACATCCTCCTCCACCTGAAGTCATTGTCGTCCTCGAAAACATATCATCCTAGTAGCCATCCACCAAGATCAATATTTTCATATCTGAACAGTCTTATCCATGATATCAACTCCTCCACATACTGCAAACATCCTTGCAACATATGTAGAACTACCATCTCCATCATGTGTCGTCCCTCCGTAGGCTGCCTGTCAAGATACTCCACCTGCACACTGGTACCCCTCATGACTCAAACTACTTGGGTATCTAATCCAACCATACGTCCAAAACATAAGAATGCACATCCTTATGCCATCATCAGTCATTCCCTGACTTCTACTACATCTTGAACTCATCAAGAATCTATCCAATTCCCATGTTCAGGTCCATGGAAACTCCATCCCATCTCTAACATGTTCAACCCATGGCCTTGTTGCACAAGAGTGTACAACCTCTCTACTGTCTTATACATCTCCATGTCACAACAACATCTGCACAACATCTTTTGCTTCGGCACTCCCCATAGAATATCCATGAATGACACCTCTACACATGCTTCTGCATAATGTCCTTGCATAACTGTCATGCTCCATGTCTCCAACCTGATGTCCATGACTCTAGTTGTCCATGATGTCCAACCCATGTAGACTCCATCCCAACATCCGGCCATCTGCATCCAAGTCTGCAATCTGTCATAAAGAAGCCTTCCTCCCAAGGTCCCTTGTTAAGTTGGTGTAGCCCCTCCCAAACAAAGTCCCTACACCAACCCATCTCCAAGGTTGTCTATAGAGAAAGGAGGGCCAGGAAGTTTCCTCCCTGACTCTCATCCACCCATGTATCAGATTGATGTTATGTCCTCAAGTATCTGTGCATAGCCTCAATCTCCTCACATGTACACCCAAGCTCACCTAGCTTGTCCTTCTTCAACTAAAAATCATATATTCCCGTAGCATACCTGCAAAAATCCACTATACTAGCAGGACCTCTACCTTCATAATCTTCTCCAACCACTGCCCCTGAAGTAGTACTCGGACTCCCTTCTTTCACAACTCAATTGTGAATATCATCATTAGAAGATGTCTCTGTCAAGTGCTTCAAGGTTCGTGAGATTGCCCTCTCACTTACTTCATTCTTCCTCACTCTTGCAACGAAGTCAATCAGCTTCCCTTCCTTCGTTGTTTGAGTCATACTCCCAAGTCCTCTTTGCTCCACATCCTCATGCTTCACATTTGGATCTTTGAGATACAAAGTCATAGAATTCATCCTTGGTCTATATCCCAAGCAACCCCTTCTATTCATCAAAACCATCATGGTTCTTCCCTCAGTTGTGATCAAGAGAATGTCCCGGTCCACCATTGGTATGGCTTGTGCAAGTCTCATGAAAACTTGCCCCAGCACCATAGAATGATCATCCATGTCCATGATCCTCAAGTCCAAATTTCCAAACCATGATCCCACTCTCACCTGAGTGTTTTCCATCACACCAATAACAGCTTTCACGGTAGAGTTGGCTGCTTTGAAAGCACTCCATTCCCTCTCCATCTTTGCTTTATTTCCAAAAGACTTTGCTGCTTTCCTGCTTAAGAAGCTATGAGTAACCCCCATATCCACCAAAGCTACAAATCTCTTGCCCTTCACGGTCACCTACACAAAACTCAGCTTCAAGGCATCAACCCCTTATGTCAGCTTTATCTTGTGTCTCACATCAACAACCTTCTTCAAGAATTCGGCCTCAGAAGTGTCAATTGGCTTGTGCTCCAACTTGACATTCCTCCTAAGGTACTTTACTTCCTTGCTTGGCTCTTCTAAGCAATTCAATCATGGTCTAGCTTGATTCCCTTCAAGCTTGTCCTCCATTGCCTTCCGCTCAAGTGCACCAACCAAGTGCCCATTGACTACTTCCATAGAACTAAGCTTCCGAACATCCTCTGGATTGTCTTAGTAGTGATTTCCCAGCCTGTCGATGTAGTCGAGCTGTTCCTGCTCAATTACAATTATCTTCTTACCAAGAAGCTTCTTCTTTATCTTCTCCTCAGCTTGCTTGATTTCGGCTTCCACCATGGCGCTTTTCTTCCTTAACCGGGCTCTTTCATCCAAGAGCTCTTGAAGACCAAGATCACTTTGTCGGATCTCCTCTCCAAGTTCTTTGAGTTGAACATCTGTTGTACTTCTGCATTGGCTCTTGAGCTCTTTAAGTTCCCTCCTTAGTTCTGAACAGCTTTCCAAAAACTTCATGTTCTTCTTCAAAACCCAGTTAGACCTCCATCGACTCATTTGTTCCAACACTTTGTACCAGAAGACTTCACCTACATCATGGCTAGATTCACCTGCCATAGGTTCATCGAACATCTTTGCCTTTCAGTCTTCTCCAAGTTCCCTTTAAGACATGAACCAGCTCTTGTTCCACTTGTATGTGAAATCAACTTCCTTCACCTGCAAGTACCTACTTCACTATCACCAACTGTCAAGCTTCTTCAACCCTGAATCAGCTTCAATCACCAGCTCCAACCGAGCTCTGATACCAACTGTCACGCCCCTAGATCGGTGGTAGTCTTTCAACCGCTCTTGGCGAGGTGCGGCACCACCGAACACTTCCTTTTCATCAATACTTATGTTTGTGGACTACGCCTAACCACTTATTCTACTTAGTTTGTGTTTCGCAACCAAGTATTATTAATGTTTCCTTTATACCAATGAACACCCATACACATTCATTAACATTGTCAATTATACATGAAGAACATAATTTCGCAGTATAAATGGAGGGGCAACTCCCTGAATAATGAGTCTGCCCGATAATATATTATACAGTCTTTCAATATTACAAAGCTTTACAAGTATACTTGGAAATTCCAAGTTTCATACTTAACCAAATTTACAATCTTCGGCAAACTCGGTTGCCTAGCTCGTCGGCGCCTCTGCATGGTCGCTGCACGACTCACCAACCCTTCGTTCACCTCATCCCACGATCGTGTACAGTTTTCCCAACTTGGGCACACCTCCAAGTCGCCACACACAGGCGCCTCTACCCGAGACACACCTTTGTCCACAATCTCAACACTTCACCAAATGTCACACCATGCACACTTGCACGATGGGTGGGCGCTCACCCGAGTCACCCAAGAACCCGTGCCAAGTCATCGCACAAACCGGGCGCCACACCCGTGCATGCCTAAATCCAACCGGCAGGCGACCTCTACCTACGCCCTTCACCCAAAACCAAGAAACGCTACCTCCGTGTGGCCTTGCCCAAGAACGGGCGCATCACCAAAACTACGCCTTCCTTCTTTGCCACATCCACACCTTAGATCTGCGTCTGTCTTCACATGAGCGAAGTTGTTGTGTGTTGAGTGATGGTGGAAATGAGCTCCATGCACCACCAATATATAAGAGTGGCAGGGCGAGGTCGTAGTTGCCCAGCCGACCTGCCCACGCCCTCAACGCCATCGCAATTATCTCCAAACTCATGTCAGCGATTGTCCAAATGTTCCCAAGTAAGGTTAGCCTTACTTCGCTTGTTGGTCGGCCCGTGGGTTGAGCCAACCGCTCCCCACGCCATATAAATACCTCCACGCTCTCTTCCTTGTCCGCATTATAACATATCATCGTCGCACATGAAGCCGTGAGCTCCCACCTCAAGCCAAAACGTGCACAAGGATTGTAGGTCCTTACAATCCCAATAATAATTATTGATTACTAAACACTTATTTCATAATACATCTCATAAAAATAATATATAAGTTAAATATATATACATTTAAAAAACATGTAACATGATTTTTAACCATGGAGATTCACCATCAGTTTACTATGGAGATTCTTAATTTGTAAATAGACTTTGTTACAATACTATGGGTCAATACCATATGCTTAAAAAACCATAACTCTTCATATCTATCATATGGTTTTTTTTTTTTTTAATTCATAAATTTAATTAAAAGATACTATAGAGATAAATTTTAATATTTGATTTATCAATATTAATAAGAATATTTTAAATTTTAACAATTGATTTGTCAATACTAATAAAAATATTTTAAAATATTCCATCAAGATTAAATCTTACCACCACATATTAATTATTTGTAATTAAATTAAAAAATTAGAACTATTACAAAATAAACACACAAAATAAAATAATAAAAATAACCAAAATTCTCACCAATTATATAATATTAACAAAAAAATTGTTTTTGGATAGTATTTATTAGCTCCTATAAAAATAGTACTTTTATTTTGAAATATGTTAATTTATTTTTTATTTTAAAAATAAATAAGTTTAAAAATCTTACTGCTAACTCACAAAACCTAAGAACATCTCAACGTATATAAAGCATGTGTCGATAGATAATTGACTACATAGTGATATTTGTCAAGCGGTCTAACAATAACATATGTTTACGCTATCTCTGTAAACATTAATTTATATTACATAATTTTAAATTTTAAATTATAATAAATGATATTTAATATTAAATAATAATAATTATTAGTTATAATGATATTAAATAATATTTTTATTATAATATTTTTTTAATATTATACAAATAAATAAATCCTTCGGTATATATCAACTACATTGAAAATAGTGATCACGCTAGTTGACTACACCATGATATTTATACAATGATGTTTGTTAAGGTATTGAATTATAACGTATGTTTACAACATTTATGCACTCCGGATCAACTAGCAATTTGGTTCATAGATAACTATGACATCCGTTAAATTATTGAATAAACAAAGTATTGGTGAGTGATATCCATTAACAATTTCATAGACATTTAGGAAAGTTTAGTTAACAAGAACATTGTTTTCTTGCACGTAGGTATTATAATTTACATCGAGTCCGGTGCTCTACAAGATCATGTCAAAGTGTTGTGCATGTGAGCTTTCACTATTAGAATAGCTTGCTGGGGTCGATGATTGAGTTCGAGTTCCAATCCCCTCCCATGAGTTTTCAGTGATAAATTTTTGGACAACTCAATAGGAAAACCTATGTACGAGCTATTTCTGGTATATATAGGTTCCATTATTCATTGTTAAAGAAGTCTCATAAATGTATGTTTTATTCATTTAAAAGTGGTACAAATTCCAGTTAAAATTAAGTGTTTTTATATATGGTTCATATTCAATTGTAAATAATATCTAAATAGGTATTAAAATGTTTGAAAATAATATCTAAATAGGTATTAAAATGTTTGAAAATGTATTGTTGTGGATTTTATTTGATCAATATTATTAGTTCCAATTAATCTCTTAGATCATCTCCATTAATGTTTCATTTGGCTCTTTTGGCTCTTACGTTAATTATTTTTCTAAACAAACATTGCCTTATATAGTATGGAAATGGTGTGGATTATTGTTCTCCTCATGTGTATCATTACAATTGATGTTTCACAAATGCAATGGAACATGGGGTTTTATTGCTGATTTATGGTGAAAGTATAAATTTTAAGTGATTAGGGGATAAAGCCAATAAAGTTTGAGAGTATGTTGCACTACAATTACAGAGATATCCTTCCTAAAAAAATCATCCTCATCACTAGTTGCAAAAATTTAATGAGACATTAAATGGGACATTTCTCATTGCAACACATATAAATTATTTTCTTCAATCAAGGTTACTTTGTGAGTCAATATTATACAAATGCATTTCTATAAGTATAGTTCCTTCATTGTTCCTTATTGAGAGTTACTACACTACTAATTTGAAAGTTGTAGGTCTCAATATTTTGGTCCAAGATATTGTGAGGGGTCATACGTTCAAAGGGTTTTCAATATTCAAAGAAGAAATCCCATTTACTTCAGTTAGAACACCTAAAGGTAGTTGTTAGCTCTGAGGTTGGATATTTCAGTATGAAAGTTTTTTTGACACACCAATACATCAAAAGCTATAATTAGTGTTGCATGTACATTGATGGTGTGAAGAAATTATTTGTGATTGGTTGCTGGAGAATGTTGTTAAGGATGTAAATAGCTATGGTATTTTCTTTACATATAAAAATTCTTCATAAGTTTCATACCAGTTGGGGAATACCTCATTGAGGTAGTGATAGACATTTCTAAACTCAAGAGTGTTAAACTTTCAACTAGATATAGAATGAAAACCAATTGGGAACTCATGGGACATTGCTCTACATTCTCACTATTAAATATAATTTACAATATATTATTTCTCTTATTTCTCTCGGAGTTTGTTGACATTTACTAGAAGAAGAACTAACTTCTTATATTTGCTCTTGCAAACTTGGAAGTCTTAATGGAGGAACTTACTATCTCGAATTTTACACTTGTTCATTTACTGGGAGAGATGGAATAATACTATCTATTACTTCATTCTCTTTATCTCCATAAGTAAAGGAGATAAGAGAATATATCTCTATAGGTAAAGGACCTTATCATAATGAAGTGATCAATGTGTTGATGAAAAGTATATAATTTAACTTCGGTGGTGAATTTATGTGTTACGAACTTAAATTTGGGTAAAAAATACATCTCTTGAGCTACCAAGGAAGTCATAACCCCAAAGAACCTTAAGTAACACCTAATTAAAATTAAAGACAATTATTTATTATGTTATATAAACCCCTATGTATGCATCCTAATATGCCTCCTAGAGGAACATGTTCCTCCAAAATATCATATATAATGTGACCAGACACAAAATCAATTCTATACATACGACCAAGAATTGAAAAAAAGAAGGAAATAACTAAATGGTAATGAGAAATAACAGTCAACTATAAAATTTGGATTTGTGGATGGAATCCTCTGAGAAGATTTAGAATAAAAATTACTAGTCCTTAGGATCTAACAAACACTTGAAGATTGGAATCAATATTTTCAGCATAAAGATTCCATTTACTTATGAATAGTGGTGAGAAACCTTAGGATGTGGTAATAAGTTTAAAAATTTATCCCATCTCACATGCACTACCCTTGATTTGCGAATATAGAAATGAACTAAACCGCCCCATCCAATCTAGAGAACTAACTCCAAAGAGTCATGAAAAATGTTGATTGAGACAAGATTTGACATTTTTTAGCCATGAAATATTTGGCATGGATTTAGGTAGTAGATATAAACTACTGCGTCTATTTAAAATATTGAAGAAACAATAGTTAAGAAAGAGCACCAACATAAAAATATTAATTAGCATATAATCCAATTGTACACCACCATTGATAAGCATTCAAATAAGCAATATTGAGTATACCAAAAGAACCTCATTGGGTAAATGCTTCTATATCCAATTGATTAAAATGAGGATCTTGAATTTCATGAGCAATGGATCCTACATGTAAGGGATCACATACCCATGCTTCATAATTTTCTTGCCAAGCCACATGGAACAATTTAATACAGGTCCACAAAAATACTAATGTCAACTTATCAAAGTGAAACAAAAATGTCATGATAAACATGTTTTTTAATAATGTCATCGTGGCTCTCAAGGTCATGTTTCATCACAATACCAAACACAATATGATGAGTATTTGGATCTTGGATCAAGCCTTCAATGAACTTTGGAAATATTGATGTCATAAGGCTTTTAAAATCCCCATAGCCATTAACCTACTGTAATAATTCTTCCTAGGAAGAATTCCTATTTTGGGATGTTTCCATCAAAAAGCCTAAATGAGCTCCTTCTACAGCACATTCCTATATAATGCCCAAGGCTCAAGGATGGATAATAGGAGAAACCTTCAATATTTCCTGTGCCAAAATAATAGGTTCAATGATTTCTTTTTAATATCGATGGATGATCAATAAAAACATTAAAGTAAAGGCCTAAACAAAGTGAGAACCTACAAATGAAAGGCCATATGTAGATAATGAAGAACCACATGATTGGATCACTTGTGAGGATTGTGTCGATAAACAAGCATGGAGCCACCTATTAATCATAATTGAACTCTATGCATATTCTCTCATATAATATGAGTTACCACTCCTTAATCACTTATACTACCCCAAACATCAAACATAAATATCTAACTAAAATGATGTATTACTACATAAATAACATTGTACCTCTAAAACAAAGCAAGGAAAACATGTAGATACTTGACATGTTTCTCCTCTTCCAGGTCCACCACAATTAGATATTAAATGGAAAATATGATCAATAGCGCACCTTTAGGTATGATCAAAATAGTCGCATGGATAGTAAATGCATGAATTTGATGCACCAAGAAATTTATAGTTCGTAATGGAATTAGTAAAAAAGAAACTATGGAACTTATGATGACCAAATCAACACCTCCCTTAGTTGACATGGTACTTTCTATTGCACTATGATATATTGAACTAGGTACTAAAGCATGAGCATTTTGTATCCATTGGCAAAAGATAGGTTGTAATTGTATAACAATATTTGAGAACATATCTTGAGGATTCCCTTGGGCACTCACAGTATCATCATGAATACTCCAACCAAAAGTATGGAGGCCTAGGCATATAAATACCTAGTTGAGGTGTGATTCAATTTCATCACAATGTTTAAGAACATGATTTAATAAATTGTTGTATTAAGTTGTTGATTCATAGTCTCTTACCATAAAAATCCACCAATCCACCAATTCATTGCAGATAGTCTCTTATCTGCAATGAATGAACTATGATAAACCCACCAATCCACATATGATCTGTGAATAAAGAGAGTTGGGTACCATAGTTAATAGTGAGGCATAGATAGAGTTGGGTACATGTGGTGAGTTATGTCAATAACTAAAGATCCTAAAATTTCTAAGTTAATATATAATTGAGCATGTCATGAGGTAGTTAGGATCTCGTACATACCTCGTTAGGATATTTAGAAACTTAGGTGTTATTTAAGTTCAAATTTATCTTTAGGATGCATTAGTTGCATTGTAAGTTGAAGATCATGATATGTTATAGACATAGAATGATCCAATGGTTTATATTCTCCGTGATATTAATAACTATTGATCCATGGATTCACACTCAATTGCATGCTCTCCATTTAAATGGCATGGAGGGTCATGGTTGATTTTTGATAGTAAGAACTCTCTTATGTAAAATATTTTCTTTTGCATTAATAACTTTTACTCAAGTGGTCATGTTGGTTGGGGTTGTTGATTTTTTCTCTCCCATAAGGTTTTAACCATTTAAAAGTACCAAAGTTTTAACCATTTAAAAATACCAACATTGTGATCTTTGATCTAGTTGTGCAAATATTTACTAAATGCATTCATCCTATTTGGAATACCCTATTTACTTGAACATATCTTTATGAGCTTCTAAATATCCTTGAGGTTATGGCCATTTATCAAATTAGTCTTATACATATGACTAACTATAAGGAAAATAAGTACAATAACCAAATGATGATGCAAAACATTTTTCAACCAAAAATTAGCATTACTAGTTTTAATCCTCCAAGAAAAAATCTAGAATTCTAAATATTGTGACCATATTAGGGTCGAAAAAGGGCCAACTGCCCAAAAAATAGGATAAAGTTGAGCCAAAAGATCAAAATTCAAAATAAATTCCAGAGGAAGTGGTACCTCTTTAGGATCCACTCTAGCATCTAGAAGTTGGTTAATGGGTAAAGAGACTTGCACCTAGTGTCTGTTCCAACATAAAGAACCATGTCCTCACCAACCTACTGAATGATGGTTCAACATGTATTCTACATCTTAGAAACAAGAACGAAATTTGGAGTAACTTTGTCACAATGGAACCAACTAGAAAAGAAATTAACACTAAAAAGACCAATGCAGCAATTATAGCGAAATAAATTTATAATTCACTAATTATTTCTTATTCTCACAAAATATGGAAGAACCTACAGTTTATTTTTATCCCTCCAAAACCTCCATCTATTTCCCCATTCAATGTTTCTTGTGCACTAGGGCTAATGTGAGTGGTATTGCCTAGCCATGCTTCATATATGGAGAAATAAACACCATGAAAGTACATCACACTCAACCAAATAAAGATGATGGCTATTTTAACAAAATGAACTCTAAATACTTTGTGAGAAATATTATCTAAATCATCAATATGGCTATCAACATTATGAACGTCAACATGCAAGTTTCAAATCTAAGTGGTAGTATCAAGGCCTTAACATCTTTGAGAAAAGCTCAGGTTGAGAGGTTTTTATAGAATCGCTCTCCACCACAATACAACAAAACAGGCAATTTATGCCAGATTTAGCACCAGATTTTAGTGTATTTTTATCTCCATTGGGATGATGAGCCTGGCGTTAAATCTAGCTCTATTGTACAATTTTTAAAGCGTCCTTCTTTGCGCCAAATTTTGCATCATTTTTTACGCTAAATTTTGCATCATATTTTGCACCAAGATTTGCATTTGGTTTTACAACAGGTTTTGCTTCTAGTTTTGTGCCATTTTTTGCATCATTTTTTGCTTCTTGTTTTGTGCCATTCTTTGCTTCTATTTTTGTGTCATAATTTGCATAGAGTTTTACACCATCTTTTGCATCTGATTTAGTGCCTTTTTTTTGCATCGAGTTTGTGCAAGTTTTTGCATCTAGTCTTATGCCATTTTTTTCTTCTAATTTTGTACTTATTTTTACATCTATTTTTGCATCAATTTTTCTGCCTTTTTTTACACCGTTTTTTGCATCTAATTTTGCACCACATGTTGAATCTGATTTAGTGCCAAAATTTTCATCCATTTTTGCACCATTCTTTTCATCCACTTTTTCGTTTCATTTGTCTCCCTTTTTCGCATCCTATTTTGCACCTAATTTTGCATCATTTGTTGCATCCAATTTAACATCATTTTTAACAAGATTTCTTGCATCTAATTTTTCATCCTTTTGAGCATCTAAATTTTCACCCTCTGTTGGACGATGTGTTGTGTCCACATTTGAATCCCATTTTGCGTCTAATGTTACGTTCAATTTTGAGCCATTTTTTTCGTCTACCTTTGCATTTGTTTTTGCACCAAGTTTTGAATCATTTGTTGCAGCTCATTTTGCATCCAATGTTGCATCCAAATTTGAGCCATTTTTATGCCCATTTTTGCACCATTTTTTCTACTTTTATGTCCAAATTTTCACCATTTTTTATGTCCAATTTTGCATCCTTTTTGGTGTCTAATTTTGCATCCTTTTTGGCAGCCAAATTTGCATCCTTTTTTCTGCCACATTTTGTGTTCACATTTGCATCTCATTTTGCACTTAGATTTTAGTCTGAATTTTCATCTAGTTATGCATAATTTTTGGCATCCTTAGCTTCACCCTTTTTAGTCCCATTTTGCTTCTTGTTTTGTGTCTTTTCTTACATCTTTTTTTCACCCAAATTGTCATCCTAGTTTTACACCATTATTTGCATCCTCATTTTGGTGTCCATTTTTACATCCTTGTTTGCTCCCAATTTGGTATCTTTTTGTATGCCCTATTTTTTCCCTTCTTTGTGTCTAGTTTTACACCATTTTTTAATTCTACTTTAAAACCCTTTTTGTCTCATTGTTTTCTTCTTGTTTTGATGGCTAGTTTAACATCCAATTCTACTCCCAGTTTTGCATCGATGGTTACATCCACTTTTGGCTTTTTGTTTAGAGTTTTACTTTTACTTCCATTTTACTAATTTTTTTACATAGTGAAATATATTACAGTTTCTAAATATCATTTTGCTGTAGGATTTAATGCGCAGTTAGATGAACATAAAACCCTCTCAGTTTATCCTAGAAACCTAAGATAGACTGATCAAGAGAAAGGTTGTCCTAGGGCTCAGGATTCTTAGTATATCAAGATGTAGAGTATAGATTAAGAAAATAAGAATGAATTCATGTGAGTCCTCGCATGCAGGTATTGTTGGAGTTCTTAGTGTAGCAAGGAAGTGCTCTTAGATAGCTCCAAATCTTAGTCGTACACACAAGAGAGAGAACAAAGAAAACTTTACAACATAATATCTTGATAATTGAAACTATCATAAACATATAAATGTTACTAAATAAATAAATATAAACCGAAATCCCATATATTCATTAGTTAAATAGGATAACTAAAGAATTAATAGTAGCATATGGAAGGAAGAACAACTAATCTATATTAATAAAGGAGTTGGAGGAAAGTTACAACCATCAGATACAGTTGCAACAACACCTCCCCCGACTCCTAGCTCCAAAACTCTCCCTCTTAAGATAGATCTCAGTAGCGTGAAAATACATGAATTCCCATCATTTCCTCAATGGCCAAGCCTCCAATATATAGGAAAGTGAAGGCTATGAAGATTTCCTAAATTCCTCATTAGTTCAATTTTGGCAAAAGCTTTTGTGTAAATAATATTTCCTCATATAAAAATGGCATTTTCGACTTTTTAGATGCTTTTGTGCTTAGGAAAAATCTTCCCCATGCTTTATGGCTCTTTCCCACTTTTGTATGCTTTTATTTTTTACGAAAAATCTAAATATGAGGATAAAGAGATTACATTCCACCATATGAGTTTCCGAAAGTGAACAAGAGTGTCAAACTCTAGTTAACTCAAACTTTTTTCCTCACATCAGAGGAATTTTCATTTTAAAATGTTAACATTGAATTTCCATGTCATAATGTGTAAGCCAATCAAAATCCTTTAAAATTTAAAAGACATATAGGTGTGACTAGGCAGTGGATTTTTTTTTAATAATATAACTTACCTAATTTAATTGTCAATGCTGCCCAAGTGACCCAAAACTATATTAAATACTAAAAATAAATTTAATATCTTAATCTATAAAAGTTAGAATATCTAGAATATTTTTAATGAAGCATAAATCATGGTGTGTTAAATAAATAAATTTAAATATAAAATCCTAAATCCTAAATTTAATTTAAATTTTAAATTTACTTTCTTAATTTAAATTTGGTTAAATCTTGTATTGATAAATTAATTTAAATATAAAATATAAATATATGGTTATTTTGATAAAAGTGCATTTATTTGAGTAACTTAAATTTATATTTTAAATTTTCCTTTTAAATTTAAATTTTCTTAAATTTTGTGTTAATAAATTAATTTCAATATAAAATACATGTAGATGGTTTTTTTTTTTATATAAAATTGATGTTTATTTGGGGGAGTCTGGTTTATTCTATGATCGGGGTTCTGACAGTCGGGTCTCCTCCCTGAGGGCTTGGGTTTTAAGCGGCTCTTCTCCCGTTGATCCGCCTCCCTCTAGCTCTGGTTTGATGGAAGGAAGCGGCGGTATGAGCATCGGTAGGGTAGCGGGTTCTGGTAATCACTCTCTGGTCGATTCACAGCAATCAGGGGCCGGTCCTTCGGCTGGCTCGTCAAGGATTAAAGAACCGCGAATAAGCTCGGATGAGTTAGTTTGCTCGAGTGACATTGCTGCTGTCAGGTCAGCGGATCCGGATTTGTGCGCAGGCTCTGATGGATGCTGCTCGGACGTATGTGATTCGAGGATTAAAGGTATGTATTTTCAGGTTAACGATTCGTTGAATTATGAGACCGATAGTAACCGGATTGGTAATGGAGACCCCCAGCCGGTTTACGATTCTGGTGTTAGCGGTATTTCAATTATCAATAATAAACCTTACGATGACAATATCGATAATAATGTTGCGAACCCTAAAAATGGAGTCCCCCAGCCGGTTAACGATTATGGTATTTCAAATATCGATAGTAAGCATTACGATGACTATTATGATAATAATGTTGCGCCATGTAATTGTCAGGTTAGTAATGGAGACCCCCAGCCGGTTAACGATTCCGGTGTTAATTCGAATTCCCATAATAAGCATTACGGTATTATTAACAATTACGATAATAATGCTGCAATGTGTAATTGTAATAATATAAATAATAACCTGATAAGTAATGATTTGGGTGTTAGCGTTAATCTGAATATCAAAAATAAGCATGATGGTATCATTAAGGATGGCGATTCGGATAATAAAGCTGCAATATATAAATGCAACAATATAAATAATAAAGTCGAGAATCCGAGGGGTGATTTTAATAAAGCATTTAATAATATTAGTGGTCAATTTAATAAAGTGTTAGATGGTATTGATAGCCTTAATCGTAAAGGTGATATTAAGGGTGTGTCGATGGGTAGTTCGAGTTCCTTCCATCAGGACAATAGGGTGGTGAATCTGTCGAGTTTTTCTTTTCCGCCCGCGGTTTTTAGTCTCTTAAGGAAGGGTCTTAATTTTGCCTTAGCTCCCAGAAAAATCCCGGTTGAAGACATCATTTGTGATGTGGAATATGGCATTAAGAACCTTCCTGATAAGATTAAAGACACAATTAGGCAGGATTGCGCCGTTGCCCTGAGGAGGGCTAAGCCTCCCCGTAGCAATATTAGCAAGGCTGAGTTTGAGGCTCTGAAGAGCTTGAACGAAAATCGGGACGTTGTGGTCTTGAAAGCGGATAAAGGTGGGGCTGCCGTTATCCTGGATAGAAAGGATTACAGAACTAAGATGCTTGACCATCTCTGTAATAGTGGGAGTTATAAGAAGCTTTCGAAAAATCCCCTCAAAAAGGTTTCCAGAGCGGTCGCTCTTGCGATCAAGTCGTGCAATTCCACGATTCCTCTAGCCCAGAAACTTATTGAGGGTAACCCCATCACTCCTAGGATTTATGGTCTTCCTAAAATCCATAAGGATGGGGTCCCCCTGAGACCCATTGTCAATACCATTGGTGGTCCGACTTACCTCCTGGCCAAGTTCCTCGCTGCAAAGTTGAGACCCTTGGTTGGGCAGACTGAGTCCTTTGTCAAAGACTCAGCTTCTTTTATTGAGGATCTTAAGAGAATTAAACTTGAGCCCGAGGACATTCTGGTAAGTTTTGACGTGGTCTCTCTTTATACTTGTATTCCTATCAATGAGGCCATGAAGGTAATTAATAAGCTAACTGACCCTGATACGGCTCAGTTAGTTGAGCTTTGCCTTACCTCCACCTTTTTCAGCTTCGAGGGAGAATTCTATGAGCAGACTTGCGGAGTTGCCATGGGCTCCCCCTTGTCCCCTGTCGTCGCTAATCTCTTCATGGAGGAGTTTGAGTCTAAGGCTTTGGCCTCCTCTCGTCTCTTACCGAATCTTTGGAAAAGATTCGTTGATGACACTGGTGTTGTCTGGTCTCATGGTCCTAACGAGCTGGATCGTTTCTTCAGTCACCTCAATAACCAGTCCGCTGCCATTAAATTCACAATGGAAAAAGAAGATAATGGTTGTCTTCCGTTCTTTGATGTTCTCATCACTAAGAAGATGGTTGGTTCCTTTTCTCATCAGGTGTTTAGAAAGAAGACGAATACTGAACAATACTTGCATGCGTCTTCACATCATTTCCCCGCTCAGAAGATAGGGGTTCTTAGCACGCTTGCCACACGTGTTGTAAGAATTTTGGATGAGGAGAGCCTGGAAGCGGAGAAGGCTCATCTCCAAGATGTATTTGAGAAGAATGGTTACAATAGGCACCTAGGTCGAAAAGCCTTCCTTAGGGCCAAGAAGGAGCCTTCAATCCGAAGAGTCCCTAAAGACCATATCATGGGTGTGAACCTTCCTTACATCCAAGGGACTACAGATAGGATTGCGAGGGTTCTGAGGAAGTACGATGTGCCCGCGACTTTTATACCTCTCCGCACTATCCGCAGCTCCCTCAGGTCTGTGAAAGACCCTATTGACCCTAAGGACATGAAGGGCGTCTATGTCATTCCCTGTTCCTGTGGGACCCCTTATATTGGTGAGACTGGTCGCTCTATCAATCAACGGATTAGCGAGCATTCGGCTGACTTAAGACATGGTAGGACTAAGTCCTCAGCCCTGGCTGAACATGCGGGGAAGACTATGCATCATGTCTGTATAGAAGATGCTCAAGTCATTGCCAAAGTTGCGCAGTTTCACCATCGCAAATTTAGAGAGGCCCTGGAGATTGAGAAAAGGCCGAACAATCTTAATAGGGATGATGGCTGGAAGATTAGCAGTTGCTGGGTCCCAGCCTTGTCTTCCTAGCCTCCTCTTTCTCCTTTTGTTAGGTCTTAGGGTGTCTGTCTTCCCCCTCCTCCAGTTCTGTTTTTGGTGGGTTTGTCATGGAGTGCAGGAGTTAGTAATAGGTTATTAAGTTTTTTCGAGCTAATTATGGTATTAACCTTATCCCAGGGGGTAATTTTAAAATTGGATTAGATTCTTTGCATGGATTTTTAACCTAGTTATTTCCTTTAACTGTTTTCCTATATATTGATAAGTAATAACATAGTTAATTTTAATAAAAAAATTTAGTAAAAAATATGGATATAAATTACTAAATTAGATAAACATGTACTTTGATTATGGTATTTACATAATAATGATTTAACTAGAATATGATTTTAATATCAGAATTATATATTATTAGGTAAATATAGATTATTTAATAAACATAAATTATTGTATGAACTTATTATTTTAATTTCGAATGGGCCATTACATTAAAATAATTAATAAAAATGATTTATTTTGGAGAAGATCTAGTTCACCATTGGACCCTTAATTTTAATAATTATTATTAAATAAATTCACAGTGACCTATTGTAACTATATTATAAGAATAATAGTAATTTAATACTATTTATTGTATTTAAATAATTTTGGGAATAATAATAAATATAGGTTATATGGAGATTTAATTTATTAAGGACCATTATATTTAGTTTACCATTATTTAATTTACCATAATTTATTAATGACCATTATATCTAGTTTACCATTGGACCCTTTGATTTAAACAATTATTATTAAATAAATACACAGTTACCTATTGTAACTAAATTCTAAGAATAATAATAATTTAATACTATTTATTTGTATTTAAATAATTTAGGGATGATAATAAATATAGGTTATTTAATAAATATGAAGATATAATGACCATTATATTTAAACAATAAAAATATTTATTATTCAATTAACTAATAATAATAAATTATATGCTTCTATTAATAATAAAATCAGGGGTTTGACTTTGATCCTTAGGTCAAAATTAGCCATTGCAATATAGCCGTTGGAGTCTCTGCACACTCTATTTAATCAAGCTAAACCAGATCAGTTCTTCCACTTGTCCTGACGATGAACCACACTGGTTGGTTCAAAACGCGTCGACAAAAGATTGATTATGTGATTTTTCCGAAGATTATCTACACAATGTTATGGATCACAGAAGTCTAAATTCCTTAATAATTTAAATTTCCTTTAAATTTTGAATTTTCTTTTTTAATTTAAATTTGTTTTTTTAATTTAAATTTTATTAAATCTTGTGCTAATATATTAATTTAAATATAAAATACATATACAGTTATTTTGATAAATGTGACATTTATTTAGGTAATTTTGGTAAAAGAATAATAAAAATTATATATTAAAAAATTGTCTACATGGCATTATTTTATTAGTTTCTTAATTTTTTCTTAGGTGGTTTTAGATGAAGGGGACAACTTGTTATAGACTAGGATATCGTGGTCCTCATGGTACATAAATTGTATTATAGGCTTATATAGTTTAGGAGAAAGGGTATTTCAACCAACAACATAATATTCTCCTCCAAGATTATGAGGAGGTATTTTCATGTATAACACATTTAAGAATATATCACAATTCAAATTCATAACTTAGTATTTGTAAACAAATTTAAGGGTAATTGACAACATTCATAAAAAATATCGCAGTATCCTCATATATAACAATTCTCCATCAAAAAATCATTGACAATTTTCAATAGACATATATTACTACTAAATCAACATTTATCACAGATATCATTATTCCAAGATAAATTCACAACATTACATCCAAAAATAGTAATGTCATCATACATAATCATTCTCCATAAAAAAGCATTGACAGGTTTCAACACATATATAAAGTAACAAGATAATACTAATAATATCCTCATCATCCTTAATCAAATCAACTAAGATTCAAATGTGTGATTATCATATCAAAATATTTCATGAACACCATTATTCTAAGGTAAATTCACAACATCCATCAAAAGATAGTAATATCATCATACATAATAATTCTCCATCAAAATAATGTTGATAATTTTCAATATATACATAAAAGAACAAGATAAAAATGATAATATCATCATCATATTTAATCAAATCAACTAAAAGTCAATGTAAGATTACCAAATAGAAATGTTTCATAGATATCATTATGCTAAGGTAAATTCACAACATCCATAAAAAAATAGGAATCTCATCATACACAATAATTCTTCATAAAAAAATTGTAAACAATTTTCAACATATTCACAAGGTAACAAGATAGTACCGATAGTATCATCATCATTATTCAAATAAACTAAAATTCAAATGTATGATTACCATATTAAGACATCCAACTAAATATAAAAAATAATGCATGGCTAGCTAGCACCACAAAAATCATATCCAAGCTCATCCTCATGATCATTTCCATGATCATCATCCTAACCATCCTGATAATATCATCCACATAATCATCACCAATGCCATCGCTATCCTCATCATCATCATCTCTGATATACAATGTAATCTAAACATAGTCTATATCATCATCTTCGTGCTCATTACCTATAACGTTCTGGAAAAAAAAACAATATTACATGTTAGTACTAATTTTATAGAAAAATGCATATTTTTATTACAATGCTAACAATAAAATGAGGTAGGACATAATAACGTTTAATAGTACTAAAAGTAAAATGAAAATATGGCTTAAGATATATTGGAGATCCAACTAAGATTACACTTGTAATTCACATTAAGTAGTAGATTCATTTTTTAATCCATATGAAGTAGGTACCCATTTGTTCTTCATATTCTATTGTGAATGTTTCTTATGATTTCCATGCCGAATTGGTAAATTAATATTTACTGGAAGCTTTATTTCAAATTACAATTGTAATTTAGATTAGAAATAAAAGGAATTTTAACAAAAAAAGAATGTCACATGAAAAAGTAAATTGTTTTTAATGAAAAATAAGTCGCATACAATATGAATGTCACATGAAATATTGAGTTGTTTTTAATGCATGTAATTTTCTCTATAATAAGATGGATCCTAATGTTCTTTCAAGAACAAATGCTCACAAATAATTATTTCATTTTATCCATTATCACAATTAATCCATTATACCTAGTGACGACAATGATTCCATTCAAATGGCTTTGAACTCTCTAAATATAATGTAAAATAGAAAACTCCATGACCACGACCATGACCACAACCCCCTCCCTTGCCTCGTCCACCATCAAAGACAATGAACTTGGAGTTATGAACACGATAACAACCCATCCCTTGCCTTGTGTCCACCATTAGAGGCATTGAACTAGGAATTAAGAGTACTCATGTTTTCTTTGCTCTAATTAATCTCCAAGGAACCAAAACTTGATCAATATATTAAGGACTCCATCAAGGAATAGATATATCATAAGAGAATCTCAATAGGCTTTGCCAAAAGAGTGTGAAATAACACTTATCTCTGTTTTATGAAATAACTCGAGTGAGTGGAATGAATGGTGGGAAAGACTTACTAAGGAAAGGAATATTTTTGGTCCGTCCTTATTTCTATTATTATTTTTGCTTCTTAGAATGGAGGAAAATGTTTAAAAAAATTCAAAAGAATATTTTAAATTTAAAAAAAAAAAAAAAAATTGCTTAAGTTTAGTTTTTTTAATATATATTTAGTTTAGTATTTTTTTATTTTCTAAAAAAATATATTTAGTTTTTGGTTTTTTTTTATAACAAAAATTATATTTTCTTTTTATAAAAATGGATTTTAAACATCCATTCATGCTTAATTTGTGATTTCATGATATAAGTTTAAATTATATATAAAAAAGTAACTTAATGCCATGTGTTGTGTCGCTGAGATGGGTATTATACATCTCTTCCTTGCTAAGTTATATAATGTTCTTGGGTTTTCTTAATGCAATAAAATTAATACTTCTCTTCATTATATCTTGAGATGTTCAACTTGAACCTAATAAAACAATAAGGTTAAAATAGGTTTGCCTTTGTACTTTGTAGATTTCTTTCCCCATTAATGCTTGTCTTAATAGATTAATTGTCTTATGGTGGCCTTGGGTGGCCACTCCCATTAGTTGCATGATTTTTACTTTTATGTTAATGACATTTCTTAGGATTGATAACATGTTATTTAATTTATGAAAATGTGTTATTTTCCATATCATTGTTAAATATTAATATTAAATATGTTGGTTTGGAACATGGTTTAGCAAAAAGTTCCCAAAAGGTTTATAAATTGTAATTTATAATATAATGCTTCACTGCTTGATGAAATCATTTTGGATATTTTTTTAAAGATTCATTGATTGATGAAATTTTCATGGATGTTTTGTTAGTATATTAACTTGTATGTGATAAAGTCAAAAGTCACCTCTTTTTGAGATTTTCATTGGTTAATTTCCCTTAAGGCTATCAAGTTCACCATTGAGTCCTAGGTTAAGGAAATATAGGAGCCATGAAGTGGCATTTTCCTATAACTTAAATCTTGGAACATGTTTTTTTTAGTCACATTATACTTCCTTTCTATGTAAATTCTTCATGAAAATAGTCTCATGGAACATGAGGGACCTCAATAGCAAAGGAAAACAAATACTCTTAAAACAAAAATGGTATGCAAAGAACCCATAAATAATGTTGATATAATCCCGAATGTGGGTGATCGACAAGTACAGGGAGGTGGCAATCCACTGGGTTGGCATGTGGCTAGACCACATGGCCTTTCGTAGATTGGCACAGTGGTCCAAAATTGGCATTCACAACAGCCATAAATGCACTTTACGCAGGTGTCGTCTCCAACCTGTTAACCGTCACCCACCTCAGCTCTGTGCAAACACGAACCTTCGGGAGCATTTCACTTCTGCATCTATCCATCAACCTCTACCTCTGCAATGCATCTGCCCTCAAGCCGCGGCAGCACCCAACTCCCGCACAACCACCAGGAGACGTTGCCACCTCCTTTGCTACATTGATTTCAGCTTCGGCATTCACTTCACCCAGAGCCTGAATTGCCATTTTATTTTCCATTCAGCCCTTGCTGTTAATCCCTCTACTAAGCAGCCCACAAATTCAATAGTGTCTCTGTACCACAATGTGCTTGATTCCAAAAGGAATTCTCATACTCCTGCAGGCAACATGCCAAGATTACGACACCGTATGCACAGTTGTAGGGGAGGGAGCCAAGGGAGCCTGAGTTTCCCCCAGCACTCTCCCGCTTCGGACACCACTTCCTCGCTGGCAGAGTAGGCCCCCAGGCGTTACCCAAATACTCATAGTGGAAGAGGATGCCTCCATTCAGTGCCCCTTGCCTCGTCTCCTAGTAGCTTTCCTTCCATTTCGGCTTCGTCTCCAAGAGGCACTCCACCCCATCCTCAGCTGCAATCCTAAAATGCCCAATTCACCTTCTGCTCTACCCTGAACAAGCCCATCATGACAGCCACAATATCCATTCTCTTTCACGACGTCAGGAAGATCACAGAGGAATAGGACACAAAGGTTGTCGGACGCACCAGAGCAATTGCAGAGCAGGGCACTATGAGTGGTGGTAGCACCAGAGTCATTGGGGTATAGGACATTGTAGGTGGTGGACGCACCACAAACGGATGCAGGCACACCAAAGTCGAACCAGCTATGGCTCAGACAAGCATCCAAGAGGCAGTGGAGCAGAATAATGAGCAGAAGATGAGACGTGCAGGGAAGGAGGTACTAGACAAAATAATGGACCCTTACTGTTGTTTCATCAAGGAAAAACACCTGGCAATGTAGGTAGCCAACACGGAGATCTCTCAATAGGAAGGTGGCGACATGGAGTACAGGTGTTTCATCGTGGACAAACACCCGCCATCTCTGCCTTGCTCCTAGTCAGCCACTTTGCTTACCGCATGTCCACGACACAGTCTGCCACCTGTTTGCCACTTAGATTGCCACGCGCCCACCACACGGTCTGCCACACAGCATGCTATGTGTCTCTTCTCTCAGGTTTTTGGAACTTTGATTCCTAGGTTTTTGTTTTAATAGTTTTGTGGTTCCGGGGAAAAATATGGGTTTTAGGCTCTTTATTTAGTTTTTTGTCTCATTATGAACAATGATAACAAACTGGGTGCTTTGTTGGTTTCCCCTGAGTGGGCAGCAAGCTAATTTTTTGAACTCTTTGTTGCTAAGGACTGGTTTCCCTTCTTGGGTAGTCCAGATCTAGACTTTGCTGGTTTTTGCCATTCCTCAGGCATGGTTAAGTACAAGCTAAGTCCTCAGTGTACGATATCCTTTTTTTCAGTAATAGAATTAGCATAACTTAGAAAATAAATAAATAAATAATGTTGATATAAGAAGTAAAAATATGAAGTGAGGTTCTACCTCATATAATTAGAAAATGGGGGGGAATTTCCAAGTAGTAGTGATTGATGATTATATATACTTGGGTGGAATGGCTATTATTTGGAATGTTCAAGACATAAAGATTACCGATATGTTTACCTCCTTTTGCATTATGACAATATAATTTTAGTTAATTGACATCGAGGACTACTACCATGTATCCAATTTCTATGACTCCAATATCACAAATGGAAAATCTCTATTTCTCAATTCTATTTTGAACGCAAGTAATTTATACTCCCCATCTCTGTGGATTATTGGGAGTGACTTCAATATTAACAAGTGTCTCAAGGAATAGAAAGGATGAATCACAATGTTTACCAAGAGATTTTGTAAGATATACCATCAAGTCCCTAAAGTAGTATCCATTAAATTTCTCAAGCAATGAGTCTCCAACCCACACATGTGGATCAATGACATGTAATAAATGTGTGTGTGGTGACTAACTTAATACACTATTCTAATAACTCCACAAACTTAAGCATTTCACTATGTCACATGATTGACTGTAGTGTGACATAAGTAAACCAAGAGTAGAAATGAAACCCTTAGGCAAGAAAAATTCCCTAGATCCTCAATTAGGTGCTTAAAGGATGAAGTGAAAATGAAAGGGGAAAAGAGGACTTCATGATTTAACTATCACAAACATGTGATCAAGTGTGACTAGGAGTGTATATATTCAGATGTTTTCCAAAGAGGGTGTGAATACATGAGTTACCATTCATTGGGCCTTTTTTTTCTTTCTTTTGATTTTTCTTATATATAGGACTTAGGGAATAAGGTTTTCATAAGTTTTGAACAACTCATAGATAGAATATTTACATAAATTTTCACTTTAACCTTAGAGTTTAGACATAGATGAATCATTATAGTGTATATTTAATGATTTTGGCTTTCACGTTTTGATTTTCTTTCATCACAAATGACCAAAAGGGGAAATATTTTGCCACAAATCTATGAATTCTTAATCATAAAGGCATCATGCAACGAAAAAACATTAATGATGTTATTCCCTATGAAAATGATGGGTATTCTTGAGAAACTCGTATGCTTTTGGATGTCTCCTCCCTGGTTGAGAGGGAGTGAGCATTGACACCATATTATCCATTTGTCATGTACTATGGTTGTGACTAACAGTTGTAACCCTACTAAAGACACCAATAGGGAGGATGGTGGATTAGATAAACATATCGGACCAATATTCTTTGAGAATTTGTGTTTTGACTAAGACTAACCACCATAAGTCAAGTACATTAATCCAAGATAAGAATAGTCATGAGGATTGACTTTTCTTGGTGTCAAATATTATGACAGTGGATTAGGAAATGATCATGTGAGGACATTCCTAATGAACATCCTAGTGCGGTAAGTTCCTAAAGAGGTAGTGGTGTCCAAATTTATGCCTCCCAACATTGTGTTATGATCTAACAGAGATATATAACTTGTTAGTCAAGGCCTTTCTATTTTGACAATGTTGGCTGCGATGATTTAAATCATTGTTGATGCTTATCAATCTAAATCCCTTCTTATATGAATATTTCAACTTGATAGTACTTTTTTGTCTCATTATGAGTATCTCCCTAGTTTAGAGGGAGTGTCATCATCTTCACTACCATCATCATCACCACCATCAATCTCATCATTGCATTATCATCATAATCACCATTCATGTCATCATCATCATCATCATCATGATTATGGACATTATTGTCAATTGTTCTTAACTATAAGTGTCGTAAGAAATATCATCAACCCAAGAAATATTACGAATGCTCAAAAAGGGTTGTTAGGACACATGATATATGCAATAGAAATGACAACTTCATTTTTTAGAGATGATTGATGATCATTATCACCACTACCATTATCATCATCACTATAATTTTCATCATCCCCATCATCATAATTAATGTAATTTCTATCATCATTGTTGTCAACTTCGTCATGAACATATAATCATCATTCATGCCATTATTGTTGTTGATGACGACCAAGATGAAAATAATGATAATGATGATCAAATGATGATGACTTGGAAGATGACTCTAAAGATAATGATTATGATTATGACCATGACAACATTTAAAAATTTGGATGATTGTCCAAGGTCATTAGCATTGCCATCATCATTGTCATCATCATCATTTTCATTATAACCCCCATCATCTTTTTCATCATTTTGATTATCATAATAATCACAATTCATGTCATCATCATCATCTTCATTATCATCATCGTCATAATTATTGACATTGTCATCAGTTGATCATAATTGTTAATGTCATAAGAAATATCATCAATGCAAAAATTATATGAGTGTTGGAAAATGGATGCAAAAGTCAAAAAAAAGGGGGGGGCAACAATAGATGTAAAATTGGATGAAGAGTGGACACAAAATAAGTAGATGCAAAACAAGACAGAAAATTGACACAAAAGTGGATGAAAAAGTAGATGCAATAGTTGATGCAAACTTGGACACAAAATAGGGTGCAAACATGGATGAAAAAGTGGAATAAAACATGGGTGTAATAGTAGGCATAAAACTTAGCATGAATTGTTGTGAAATAAATGTGGATACAACAATGAACAAACAAAAAAGACACAAACTTGGATGCAAGAAGGAGGTAAAATTGGATTAAAAAATGGATGTAAACATGGACCAAACATGGGTGCAATAGTGGACAAAAAATTAGATTCAAAATTGGACACATCAGAAGTGGATGTAAAAGTAGATGCAAAATGGGATGCAAAAAATAGAAAAGTTATTTGATGCAAACTTGGACACAAGAAAGGATGAAAATGTGGATGAAAAATTGGAAGAAAATCTGGGTTTCAATGATAGGCACAAGATATGGCACAACAAAAGTGGATGAGAAAGTGGATATAACAAAAAACACAAAAAATATGCAAACTTGGATGCAAGACAAGATGCAATAACGGATGAAAAAGTGGATGCAAACATGGGTGTAACAACAGAAACAAAATTGGATAAAAAATATGGATGCAATGGAAGTAGATGAAAAAGATGATACAAAATGAGATGCAAGACCCAACACAAAATTGGATGCAAAAATAGATGCAATATTTTGATGCAAAATTGGATGCGAAGATGGACACAAAATTGGAAGCAAACGTTGGTACAATAGTAAGTACAAAACATGGTACAAATACTGTTACAACAAAAGTGGATGTAATGATAAATGCAAAAAAAGAAGCAAATGAAGATGAAAAATAAGATGCAGAAAGGGATGCAAAAGTGGAAATAAACATGGGTGCAACAATGGATAAAAAATATGATGCAAAAGTTGATGCAACAAAATTAGATGCAAAAGTAGATGCAATATGAGACACAAAACCTAATGCAAATCTTGATGCAAAGGGGATGCAAAAAATGATGTAAAAATGGATGAAGAAAGTAATTTAAAAAATGATGCAAAAGAGGATGCAAGAGATGATGAAAAATTTGATGCAAGTGTAGGCGCAAAAAGTGGATGCAATAAATGATACAAAAGTTGGTGAAACAAAATAAGGTGCCAAAATTGATGCAAAACATGGTGCAAAGGATGGCACAAAACTTGGCATAAAACTTGGCATAAAACCTAGTGTAAAACCTGATGTAAAACCTATTGCAATCCCTGGTGCTAAACTTTGTGTAAGACTTGGTGAAAAACTCGATGCAAACTTTGCATCAATTTTTGCACCACATTTTATAAATGGACACAAATAGCACCAAAAATGGGCTCTAGACACAAAAAAGGAAGAAAAAAAGGATGTTAATCACATGGTTTTGTTGTAGTGACTATCATCTTTACTTCTAGTTATAATGAATGAATGATCATTGATTTCTCCATTTTCTAGATGGGGCATAAATAAGAAGCCCACCAATAGGAATTAGTGAATTGTTAGTAGATATAACTCAACTCGTTTCTCCCATTATTTTCTAGTTTAGGAGTAGACTAACTATGATAGGAGAGTTGATGAGGGAGGTGTTCAATTTTATTATGATATATCCATGAGGTTCTTAATGGACTGTGGATAGTTGTCATTCTGATCAAAGTCTTTCTAGAGTGATGTGAAATGCATTTCTCAGTGACTATTACATTGTTTTTAGATGGATAAATATATATATTTATATATGGTATAGATATTTATCCATCCATTGATACTCCTTGTTATGTTCCACATCAAAGTTCATCCATCCATTATAAATCATCATTCATATATCATTAATGAAATACATGTGGATGGATTTTATCCCTACTAAAAAGATCCATTAACAATCCATAATTAGAGAAGCTATTATTTGTTATATTGCCAGTGTATCCCTATAAGTTTTCAATGGAATAGAATATAATTTTATGGAATATTTTTGAAAATGTTTATTGGTTAAAATCATATATTTAATAATTAAAATGATTTATTGATAATAGAAATTATCATTCTCCATAGTGACCTATTATATTTAACTAATTTTTTTCTTAGAAGCAATTTCAATAGGTGGCTTCCCATACTCAATAGCTTGATTGAAGCAATCCTACATAATTTCAAGATCTCCCTATTGAATGTCATGCTCTCCTTCGTTGGCATAGGTCAAATAGTTTTCTTCTCTCATAACAAGAATTAAGAGTTAGCTTGTAAGGCTCAATCAACTCTTCTTTAGTCCTCAACTTATATTCAAGTTAATCATAGTAGTTATTAACTAAATTATTCTATGATAATGATAATGATCGCCACACATAATGATATATCAAGGATGTAATATTATTTTTTTGTAAAGCTTGCAGGTCCATCCATTTTCTATTATATATTAGGTAAATTTACACCATACAGATTTACTGGGTGGCCTCAACTTGCCCCGAGGGGAAACCAAGTTTGTTGGCCACCGGTCAGCATTAGATGCCATCCAAAAGAAAAATTTATTTTGTCTTTCTAGCAAATCTAGGTAAGTCTCAGTCTCGTGTCCAAATTCTATATAACTATAACAACTGACATATGCAACAAGAAATTTCAAAGCTACCCACATAAACAAAAACTAAGCATGATGAATCTAGTCTTTCTGGTCATTTTTCTCATTAGAGACAGAGGGTACAGGAGCAGGATCTTCAACAGTTTCCCCTGGCATTCCATTTAGCTCCAAGATGCAAGGGATGTGATGGTCAATACGATCCATCCTGATGTCATGTTTGTTCAGTTGAAATAGGATTTTCTCCATGTCTTTTTTATAACTAGGTAGGCCCTACATTATGACTACCATCCCCACAGAGATATGTTCCATCAATTTGCCAAGAAGACTTTTCATCAAGGTGTACAAGTACAGGGTGTGTTTGAACTCCGTAATTCTACCTCGTGTATTCCCCGAATCAGGAACCATCGTCCTCCAGTCTTCTATCTCCTCATCTGGTTCACTTTCATGTTTTATCTTTGCTTCTTAGTCGTCAATCAACTTCTAGATGCCTTCATTCATTTCATCCCGGTATGTCATTGATGCTTCTAATATGAGGTGCTCAACAGGCTCACGGCCCCTGCGGCCTTCTATTGTGCTCAGTCTCCTAGATTCCTGGTGGGTTTGGCCCCTACTGCCATGACCACACCCTCTCTTTGTTGGAGCCATACCCTATTCAATGATGCCCTGTAGACAATCAAACAACGTTAGCTTCATTAACCCATTCACATCATCTCGACGCAAATTCTCATACCATGCCTCTCTTCCATGCTTTGCCTTCTGCGGATTAAGGTGTCCCAGTGCCCACAAGTGGCTAGGTGAATTGGGTTTTGATCACGTTCCTCGGGCTCGTCACAGTGCCCCTCCCCCTTGCCATGGTGCAATTTCCTGTCATCCCCCTGTAGCTAGAGCCAAGCCTTCAGGCCCGTCCGGAGCCTAGCTCTGTGATTTCTATCATACTCACATGCAACTCCCTCAACCAGTAGCTTCCCGCCATGGTTATGCTTGCCCCTCTGTCCCATATACCACCCATGGTCCATATTTGTGCTCTTACTAACATGCAGGTGCAGATGACAAGGTTTTCTCAGTGAATTACTGACATAGCTAATATCCCGACCCCCTGCTCGTGACTATTTCCTACCTCTCCCTTCACCACTCAGTCCCCTAGACATGGCACGCCTGTTATTCCCTATACCCCTGGTCTGAGAAGCTAAGTAGGGGCCTCTGTCTTAGCTCGACCCAGCATTACCAATGCCATTGTCGATACTCTGACTTAAATGCGATAAAATTAAAACACAAAGCCAGGCCATGGCCCTCCCTTTCCTCCCCCTATTTCTCCCATACAGTGCTAAACCCCATTGGGATGACCTCTTGCCCCTCCCTTCCCCTAGTAAAACCCCCACCCACTCATGTAACTGATGCAGGAATCCAACCAAATTATAGAAATGAAGTAGGAACGAGACTAAATTACATACCATAGAACCGTTGCTAGCCCGCAGCAAAGGTGCCTTCACCCCTCTTCAACTTTCAGACATCTTCCTTCTCCACTACAGTTTTCTCCTGCCAGGCACGTCGAATACCATTCCCACCTCCGCCACCTTGCCTCATTCCTCCCTCTTCCACCTTGCCAGCCAATTGACCATGCCTTCACGGCTAAGGACACCGCACCCCCTACCGTAAGCATGTGGGGGATGACAGTAGTTATTTTCCTTGTACCAACCCTATCAAATCAAAGCTTGTTGCCTTTGAAACCCTCTCTCATCCCGATCGGGAGCTTGGATTGCTTGGCTCTGGTTCTCCTTGCTCTGCCTAAGGTCTTGTTCTAGAATTGCCTCCAAGGTTTCAAAGGCTATGTCACTTTGTCAAACTGGCCAATGTTTTTCTATCTGATCCTGCTGATCGTTACACCCCCAATTAGCCAAGAAATCATCCCCCTTGTTTCCATCCCTCTGGACATGTTTGACCTGAGTGTAATAAAATTTGGGAATGATTTCTCTTATCACCTAGATCAGTCTTGCAATCCTCCAACTCTGGCTAAGTTTGTCCCACTTAGTGCCATTTTTTAATTTTTCCACTGTGTTGATTACCAAGCTTGAGTCCCCTTCCACTTCCAAGTTTCTGTACCCCATTCTGACAGCTATTAGGACGCCCTATCAAGCTACAACAAACTTCACCTCATTGTTACTGGCGATCCCATAGCTTTCTGCATAGATGAGATGGGTGTTAGCCTAGGAGTCTCTAAAGAGGCCCCCAAGGCCTGCCTCTCCTGGGTTACCTTTGGAGGCCCCATTGAAGTTGATTTTTATGAACCCTTCTTCCAGAGGGGTAAAATGGGACCCAAAGCTCATGCCCATGTTGATTGTCTTCCATGCTTTGTTGTTAAACATCCTCAGTGCTAGGTTTAGCTTTTGTAATATTTGGGCTTCTAGGGGCAACATTTGCCTTATGTTCTAAGCAATACCTTCCCATACTTTTCCTGTGAGGTTGCTTTGTTCTTGAAAATTTTATGGTTTCTCTCCTTCCATATGGCCCATAGGGTGAATCCAAGGCCTAGGTTCCAATTCCTATTTACTACCTGGCTTGAATAGATATGGGTTCACCATAATAGGATTGTTCCTTTGATATAGTTTTGGTCTCTCTCCATCCTCTCAAAAAATCCTTTCATTTGTCTCCATCTCTGCTCCGAAAATGGGCAGTTGTTGAGGATACGTTCCATTTCTACCCTATTTTGGTGGCATAACCAATAGAAGGAGGGCCCCTGGAAGCCTCTTCTTTGTAACTAATCCCAGGTCAATATGTGTCCTTTGCTGACCATCTAAAGGAAGTGGATTACCTTTGGCCAACACCCCCCTTTCTATACCTTTTTCCATATGGTGTCCTATCCTTCCTATTCTTGTCGGGCTTGGATATCATAGGCTTCACTTATGGTGAAGGTTCCTTTGGTAGTGTAGCCCCATCTCAAAATGTTTGGGTCTTGACGGATCGTTATCTGCCTTGTCCTTAGTTATTTATCTAAGTTGTCCCATTGATCTATGTCAGCCGCTTGTTCCCAATCCTCTCTTATCTTCCATATTCTCCAACTTTACTCAGCTTGCTCTTCCTTCCAATACTGTTCCACTACCTGCATATTGTTATCCTGGGTCTGCTGATATATTTCCTTGATTTCCTATTTTTCCACCAGTTTCCCTCTTTGCTGCCATGATTCCATCCAGAATCAAGTTGTTTTATCATTATAGACCTCCCAGAAGGCATGTTGTTGGATAAGGTGTCTATTCCGGGCCGCCAAACTTCAAATCACAGAACCATTAGGAGGGACTTGATATCTAAGGATATCCCCAGTTCTCACAGGCATGTTATACTTACGAGTCCATATTTGTTTCCATAGATCAACTCCCCCACCCATCCATCGCCACCATAGTTTGGCTCTCATGGTTTGGTTCAGGAGGTATGGATCTCTGAGACCTAATCTGCCTTCCTCTTTCCTCTTAACTAGACCCTGCCATGACACCAATGGCCATTTCCTGGTCTGTTGGGCTCCTCCCCATAGGATTTTTTTTGAATGTCTACCATCTTGGCGCATGCTCCTTTTGGGGCCACCATTCTAGATAGTTGGTATATAGGAATCAACTGGAGAACTGCTTTGAGGAGAATTATTCTGACCACAATATTTACAGATCTAAAGGTATAGCACTTGAGTTTTCCTTGTAACTTTTGGAGTATATTTTGCCAGCAGTTATTTCTTAGACGGTTGTCTTAGAGTGAAATACCCAACTATTTGGATGGAAAGTTGCCAGTGCTAAAACCCGGGATTCTAGTGAGGTAGGCCTTAACATTTCCTTGAGTGTTGAAAAAGAAAATGTAGGATTTGTCATTATTGATCTTGGTTCCCGAGGATTCCATGAAGGTGTTAAGGATATCTCTTATACTTCGGGCTTCCCTCACGATGGCTTGACAGAAGAGCATAATGCCCACGAATTGCTGGTGAGTGATAGGCATGTCATTTCCCCATATTCTTAGCCCTTGAATTTTGGAGGTGTGGACCTTCTGCTTTATATACTGGCCAAGCCCGTCTACTACTAGGATGAACAAGAAGGGTGAGTTCGAGTCCCCCTGTCTCAACCCTTGGGATGGGTTGAAGGCCACAATGGGGGTTCCATTCTGCAATATGGAAAAGACTAAATAGGATATCATGGCTAAGATCAAGTTGATCAATCTTTGGGCAAAGCCATAGGCTTTGAGAGTGCTCGAAAGGTAGCCCCAACTAAGTCTGTCATAAGCTCTGGATAGATCTTGTTTTATCATCATGCCCGAGAGCTTCTGGGACTTAATGGAGTGGACTTCCTCTTGGGATGAAATGAAGCCATCAAGGATTTGATAACCTTCTACAAATCATGTTTGTTTTGAGAATCAGAACAAGGGGTTTCAGGCGTTTGACAATTAGATTAACGATAATCGTGTAGATGACCTCACACATGGAAATTGGTTGAAACCCTTGAGGATCATCAAACTTAGTAGACTTAGGAATCAAGGAAATAAAAGTAGAGTTTAGGCTTGGACATACCTTTTGATTACATATTTATTCCTCCATGACCTCCAAGATGTCTTGGTCCATGAATGGGCACGTGGCTTGGTAGAACTCAGCAGTGAATCTGTCTGGGCGAGGGGCTTTATTCTTCTACATTCCTTTTACTATTTCTTCTACTTCTTCTTTGGAAACAACTCTCATTAGGGCCGTATTCTGGTCATTCATTATCTACTTGGGGATGTATGACTTGATTCTTTAGATGGCTTCCATTCTATTTTCGACGTTCTCTCTGAGCAGGTATTTGAAATGGTTGGCCAAAATTTCTTCCATTTCAACATGTTGTATTTTACATTGTCCTTCTACATCTTTAATAGAGTAAATGCAGTTATGCTATCGGTGATGCACCATAGCTTTATGGAAGAATCTCGTGTTTCATTCTCCTTCCCTCAACCACTGAACCCATGATTTTTGCTTCCATAGGATTTCCTCTTGTTATCTTCTTTCCTCTATCTCATTCATCAATAATCCTTCCTCTCGCACCAGGTCTTTCGACCTTCCATCTTGTATCATTTTTTGTTGGATGACTGCTATATGCTTACTGATTTCAATTTTATCTTTGAGAATATGTCTGAACTCCTCCTTATTCCAACTTATAAACCTCTTTTTTAGATCTTTTAGGTTCAGTTGGAAGGTATGCATCCTATTTCTCCCCTATTAGACACTTTGTGTCCACCATTCCTCCATTTGTTTTAGGATATTAGGGTTACTGAGCCAAAAAGATTTGAACCTAAAGGGCATGTGGTTGGGCTGATCTTTTAGATCCACTTCCAAGTGGACCGGCTAGTGGTCCGACCCCATACATGGGAGTAATGATGCTTCTATGAAGATGTCTTTTCTCATCAGTTGTTTTGAGATTAGGAATCTATCTAGGCGGCATGCTATTTGATGCACCCCTCCTATTCTGTTATTCTAGGTATGAATCCCATTGATTGTGTCTATATCCACTAGATGTAAATTTGTAATGGTTTCACTAAAGGCTTCCATATCTGCATCTTCTCTTCTCATTCCTCCCTTCTTTTCCCCTAGGGTGGTGATCATATTGAAGTCCCCCCCTACTACCCATAAATCATTTGGGTATAAATTTCTCAGGTCACTCAACTTTTGAAGGAAGGCTCCTCTTTCCTTTAGGAGATGCGGTCCATACACCCTTGACAATAGATCCCATTCACTAGATCCTAGATTCTGAAATTTTCCTGTGAGAATTTGTGGTATACTTACCCAGTTTTCGAACAGAACTTCTGTCACATTCCAGAGGATTGCCAATCCTCCTACACTCCCATTTACATCCTGGGCCATGACTTGGTATTCCGGCTTGAAGTGTTCCATTATTTTTTTTAGCTTTCCTTCACCGATTTTAGTTTCCCATATTATCATAATGTTTGGCTTGTCCTTTTTCAGCCTCTCCTTAAGGTACCTCGATTTGCCTCTGTTATTGAGGTCTCTAATGTTACAAGTTGTAATAATTAGTTTAACAGTTTTATTGGTGGGTGGAAAACCTCCGACAATGGAGCTACTCTTCCTAAGTTCACCAGTAATTCCCCTACCATTTGTATGGATTCATTCATCATTCTCTTGCCTCTTCCCCCCCCCGCTTTTCCTTGTGTTCCTGTCTCCTTTCCTTGGCTGGCTTGGGTCCTTAAATGTTCACATTGGCTTATGATCGTTGAGCCCTAGTTGTCTCTATATCGCTGGAAGGTTTCTTTATAGAGTTGTTTCTAATCTTCCGGGATGAATATTTCATCCAAACGTCTCCATTCCTGCAATAGTCGCTTCATGACTTGTTCCTTTGCACTCAGGTCATCTTTCTAGTTGTCAATCTCCATTAGGGTTTCCACCATTTGCATGTTGCCCTCTGGTCCTTCCTCGACCTCAATCACCATTTCCTCCTTTTTTCCCCTCTATTCCTTTATCTTCCTGACTTTCTTTTTCTTGTGAATTGTCGCTCATCTCCTTCCCTATATTTCCTGTAAGACCAAAAATCGGTTTTGCTACCTTTGATATTTCTCTGCTTGATTTTCTCTGTGATTCACAACCTATCTAGGGGTTCTTTTCCTCCTTTTCACCTCTTTATACCCATCTCCTTCTGCTTTCACCATTGGGTCCCCATCGCTTTCCTCCACCGACTTATTGATAATCTGGTTAAGGAGCCAAGCACAGAACAAGTGGCCATATTCGTGGCATCTATGGCACCAGAATGGGATGTTCTCATAGTCAATCAGTTGTGGCCATACCTCATTGTGGTACTCCAGATATATGTAATCTGGGAGTGGTTCCGTTATATTCATGTAGACACAAAGTCTAGCATAGGAGGTGTATCGTCCTTTCCTTGTCGAGTCTACTACCTTTACAAAAGTGTCGATCGAGTTTCCAATGCCTTCTATTATCTCTGGATCCGAAAAGTCCATTGGTAAGCCAAATAGTCGAACACATATTGGGGCACCTAGAAGTTTCTCTTGGTTAGGGTTGTAGCATTCTTCCCAATGCCTGATGAAGAGGCAAACATTGTTAAAGAAGTATGATCCATCTTCAAAAATCCTCTCTTTGCCTTCCAGGTTTGAGATGATCATTGTGAAGAATCCTTTCGCTCCCAGCTTGAGATCTGCATGACCTTTTGGCTGCCATCATTATTGGATCCATTCAATTCTTTCTCTGTCAGCCATGCTCCTCTAAATTTGCAAATGAGGGCATGGTCCTTCATGTACCTGTTGTGCTAATCAATAACCCCCCCATTTCTATAAAAATCTTCACATTAAATTTGAGTAATAAATGAGTCCCTTTAATTCAACTTAGATAAGATTTATGTGTCCATAAATAAAATTGGTATTAACCCATCATAAGAAAAAACCCTTATCAAAAGGCTTAAGGTAAATGAATCATTTTAAAAGCCTTTTGAATGGAAATAAAAGTGTGACTTTAAAATACTATAAAACTCTTCATTATTGCGATAAAGCGATCAGAAGATCACATATCGCAATAACAAAGGAAACATACGCAAAGCCGCAACAAACCCTATCGATTCTCTCCGATCTGAAATATCAATTGCAATTGGATATTGTAGAAACCAAACACCAAGCATAATATAAAGGAGCCCCTTAATTTCTTTGATGCGATAAACCATATCACAATCGGCAAATCGGTGATGAAAATAATGAGCCAATACATAAACAAAGGCATGCTCAAATCCTCCGATGCGATAAAGAATATCACAATCGACAATCGGCAAAATAACATTAACAAAACAATAAAGCCCGAGCTCATTTCCGATTGCGATATATCTATTAGGTGCACATTTTGAAGATATATTTAAATTGGTTTGCATGCATTGAATCACCTTTCAGAGATTGGAGATGTTTAAATCAAGTGTTAAAGCCTTTCCCTTGATGTTCCTGATCGCTGATTTATGATCTATCACTAATCATCCATAAAAAAGAAATCTAAGGCACACTTCAATTAATCATTCGACATATAAGCGACATGACGGGCGTTTAAAACTTCTTTACCACAACTGACAGGTTAACAGCTATTCAATGAAGCAGTTAAGGGTAGATCTTTTCCTTAGATTTCATCTGTGACAACCTTTAACTATATCACCTGTTGATCGACGTAACTCTTTTTTATTATCATATTGGTCTGTTGCAACATTTCTCTGTATCACTGTTTTTCAATCATTTGTGCAGAATTCTGCTGAAACTAGAAATCTCAAGAAAACTGCAAAGGAAATCAAAGAAATCCGTAGCAGCAGCTCAACCAACCAAAGATCTCGGACCAAGTAAAAAGGGATTAATATTAGACACGACATGTCTCAGACTAGGAAACACTAGATGGGAAGGTATCTATAATCTAATTGAAATTAAAGAGAATGAAGAACTATCAGAAGAGGCCATGACTGATTCAAATGATAAGTCTAAAGGAACTCTTAAAGAGTTGGCATGCTCCTTTCTTCACAACATAGCTGCATGAGATAAAGTTTTCCCATATACTAACGTCGTGAGATGGGTGGTAGAAAAAATTCCAGTTATAAACATAACCTTTTGCACAACTGATGGGAGGATATTCGGCTCATTTCACTCGGATGATCTAAGGAAAATGTATCACTTACCAGAGCCTGAAAAGTAGTATAAAAAAGCCTTCCTTGAAGCGTTTGCAAAAGAAAATTAGTCAGAATTAGCCTCGCTTAAGCAGTGGAGACATTTTCCCGAGAAGCACAAGCACAAATCATCGGGTAAGTACTCTGTAGACTCATTGGCTTCTCCTTACTATTATGCCTGAGCTATGATGTGTAGAATGTGGGGAATACATGACTCTACTAAGTTTACTATAGAAATGCTCCCTCTGATGGTGGCGGCAATCAATAGCTATGTGATGGATTGGGCTAATATTTTATCTGGTAAACTAGCCACAACAATCCTAGAATATAGGGCAAATGCATATCAAACTACTAGGACCATTACCCCATTCTATTACAGTGCATTCATTATGGATACTATTTGTTTCAATTCTGAATTTCCATTGCTCGGGTGGAGATGGGCCCCCGTGGACCCTAAACCAATCCATATCTATCATGATCAGTTATGGAAGGCTAATTACAAAAACTATCTGTATAAAATCTGCAATGGTTTTATTGTGCCTCTTTATTACTCCATTTTTAATAAGCCTGCTCCCAGGATATCCCCAGAAACGGAAACAGATTTGACAGCAGTTGGAAGTTGGTTTGGGGAAGAAAAATTCACTTATATAAGGATTTTTGGTAGCCTTACCAAATCCCATGTCCTTCCCCTGTATGTGCCTGATAAACTGTTAACTTGGGAATTGGCCTATCAAATAACAGTAGATGGGACATCCAAAACCCTTAGAAATTCCAAGAAACAGGCATGGCCTACATTCCCTTTAAGATGTGGTGTTTTCACTCTTCATGATTACAAACATGCAGAAAAGGAGGCAGAAAAATTGCAAATGTTGAATCTTGCTACAATTCCCAACAAGCAATATGATCCAAGAAAAATTGCCTATAATGTTCTTGAACAAGCCAAACTTGCAAAGTTTGATCATGAAAAGGATGACTTCGATGATCTATTTTCCTCAGCCGAATCTTTATTTCAAGTTAAATCATTAGCTAGAATCAAATATCAAGATGAAGGATTAGAAGTGTTTAATAGGCTTAGAGAACAGAGGTTGCAAACTCTACCTTTAGACCTCTTAGTCACAGCTCCTACAGTCTAGTCATCTGGTCAGACTGAACAAATAGTTACTGATAAGACTTTCGATGTGGAAAAGTTCTCTGAAGAGGAACAACAATAGGAACAGGAACAGGGAAAAGATAGCAAACTCATGGATATAGATACTCAGATTGATCCCAAGCTTCTTAAAGAATGGCAACAGTTCAATTCAATTATAAGCAATATTGAATCCTTATAGTGATTGAACATGCCTGAAGTGACAATTGGTCACAAAACAACAACTAATACGGTTCCAACCAAAGGAACCAGTGGTCCATCCATCACTCAGAAAGATATGGAGATAATTCCAGAAAATCCATCTGATGAAATCATCCTACAAGTAGAAGAAATACCACCTTTAGATGTCTCCTACAGCCCTAAGCATAAGGTTGTAGTAAAAAGACAAAGGAAAAAGAGAAAGTTTGATCAATATTCTCTTTTACCTACACAAAAGGAGATGGCTAATGTGGTATGGAGAGAAGAAATTAATCCTTCCGAAGACCTTACAAAACTCTCTCAATATGCCGGGGTGTACTCGGCAGCTACTATGGATAAAGCATCAGAAGTTAGAAATTTACTCAAAGAAATAGATCAGACAATTGTTTCACTGGAAGCACACGTATCCGAAAGGCAGCAGAGAATAGAGCAATTAGAACAACAGTTAGCAACGCAACAACAATCAGATAACCAACTAAATGAGCAATTGCTCAAGGAGAAGGAGAGGATAGACCAAAGTGCAGTGTAGAAACAAAAAGAGTTATCCTTAGCGTTGGCCAAGCTGAATTCAATGAACGAGAAATTGAGCAAAACAAAAGATGAGCAAATTGCTCAACTATCACAACAAATAGAAAAGTTCAAAATTTTTCCTCAAGCAGCAGAGTTCAGATCCAAATCTCTCCAGATCAATAAGGCATTGATTAAACAATTAAAATTACTATGTCATAATATTTCTCTTGCTGAACCCCTCTATGAAAGTTCTTCATCAATGATCGACAAATCAGTTGACGCAAGGCAGAATTTGGAACAGGCCAATGAGACATTATCAAACTTTCTTGCCAGGCAAGAAACTAATGAAGGAAAAGCTGCAAATCTACCTAGAATTCTAGAATCACACAAGGAAATTCTTTTCCTAGAATGGCAATCCCAATTGATGAAAGCAGAAAGGGCAACTCCAAGATGTAGATCAGCAACTGGTAATTAATGATACTCTTTATCTGTCTAATTTGATTTCAGAATGCACTCCAGGTAAATTGCCATCAGCTAAAGCATTAGAATAGACATGCAAACAGGAATTAGAGAAGAAGGAGAGATTAATCGCGGGCATCCAAAGTTTAACTTGGGACACCTTTTGGTTTTTCCTGGTTAAACCACATAGTCAAAGGGCAGCATTGAAATGTTTAACTGATGTAATCGGTTACATGATTCCCGAAGTTCATGATGCTACGTATTCAGCCCAATTGCATTCACGTCTGAGTCACCCTCCAGAATTGCAACCAATGCTTGATATATGTCGCCTCAAGCCAAAGGATGATCGGCCAAAATAGTGAATCATTCTACTGACTGCAAGCATGCCTATTTCAAGGAGATTTTCATGATTTGGTTATATCACCTCTTAGCATTTTTATTTCATAATCAATTAGCTTAGATAGTATTTACAGAACCTTTCATGTCTTTAGAAAGGGTCCTCAATTTTTGCATCAAAACTTGGATTGGGAGTCACACTATTGTACTTCTGATACATATTTTTTTATGAAGACTAGTCCTATATTCTGAATTTTAATGAAGAATACTTTGATGAGATATGCACTATTGCTTTTTGTGAGAGTATTTCTAAGTTGGAAGATGGAATCTAAATGCGATTGATATTGGAAGGAATTCAAATTACATATGGTACTATTATCTATGTCTTTTCTCCATTCTTTTATATGAATCAACATTTATTCAATCTTGCTATCATCTTATATATATATATATGTGTGTGTTTTAACAACATTCTTTGTACTTATCACTATTGAATGTTTAAGGAATGTTATTCTTTAAATCGTATTTATGTCAATGATATATGAAGAATAGTGTAATAATGTTTTAATGATTACTTTTTTCAACTACTTGAACAAAGTAATTATCATATGAATGAATGTCTTTATTTATCAATGGAGTCATCTATATGCCTATTTGTAGATAAGGATCATCAAACATTACACTAAAGTGGAAATTTCCCGGGATAGATTAGTTGTTTATAGTTTTTCATTTTAGAATAAATTATCCATCATTATCATTAGATAATATAAAATCAACCACTTATCCAACATATTTACAAATCGTTGGGAAACTGGTCCCATTATATCCAGTCGGAGCCACCACACCAAACGGAAAAGGAGCTGCCTCTAAGGTCTGGACCGGGTGGTTTTCCCCGATGTTGATGCGGTGATTTTCGAGGCATCAACATGTTTGGTTCTAGAAAGAGGGCATGAGCTGTGAATGGTGAGCAAAACCAAACCTACAACCCATTCTGAGAGTAAATCTCCCTCCACCTCACCTCCGACTTCTCCTTTGCATGCTGGAACTCTAGTCTTCAAATGAGAAGAGGAGGAGACAACAACAGGTGCTCAATTCCAAAATATCCCAGAATGATTAACTCTAGAGTCTCCTGAAGTTTAGTCTGTCATCCATAAACTTCAAGGCTTCTCAATATCACCACAGAAATCTGAGGTATCTCAAGGAAGTGTGACTTCGCAATTCATTCCTTCTCAACCCCTCACCAGACTTCAGAGCAGAAAGCTTGGTATTGAACCTACTGAGTTACCTTTACCTAAAAGGAAAAGGGCACGGAAAACAACTGAAGGATCTGATATTGAAACTATCTCATCATCACCCTCCATTTCATCTTCTCTAGTGCGAAGTCAACCATCCACTCCTCCATTACAGATTGTTGTTCAATAGGGAACTGGAACTTCAACATCTGCTTCTCAACCTCCTCAAACTTCAATATCTGCTCCTTCCCAATCATCTGGAACTTCATCGGCACTGTCATCTAGTAGTAGTTCGACAATGGCACAGAATCCATAGAATAATCCTAGTGCAGTCATGATGCCTGCACCATTACACCCATTACCTGCACATCCTGAAAAATGGTTGCCAAAATTTAATCCAGATGCAAGCATACAAGCCAATGAGAATATTAACAACTTCATGTTGGCACTTAACTTAAAAGGAGTTACAGAAGAATATGTCGTTGTTAGACTTTTCCCTTATACCTTACAAGGATCAGCTAGGTCTTGGTATTTTTCCTTGCCATCAGGATCCATTACTAGTTGGAACATTTTTCAAGAACAGTTCTTGACTAAATACGGTGATGACAGATCTCTAGCAACGTTAATCAATGATCTTTCGAATCTTAGGATAGAGTCTAAAGAACCCATAAAAGAGTTCAATTCATGGTTTAATAAACTCTTGAATAAGATTCCAACTACCTCTAAACCTAGTGAGCAAATCAGAAGCGAATGGTATATAACAGCCTTACCTTCAAATATAGCTATCTTTGTAGATAGAGCTGAAAAACCAACTCTAGCAAAAAATATGAAAGAGGCACTTGCTGTGGAGAAACGCATTATTGCTTTAGAAAAGAAGGCTGCTCTTAAAGACAAAAAATCCAAAAAAGTCTCTTTCAAAGATGATTCAAAGAAGAAAATGGATAAAGATCCATATGATATCGATGGTCTCCAAAAAGTTCTCAAGACTATGTCAAACGAAATGGTAGAAATCAAGAAGCAAATAGCTGAGACTTCAACAAAAAGGCCATTTAGAAACTTTAAGAAACCTGAATCAAAGCCACCAAACGCTATATCCAACGTAGACTCAGATCCCGAAGAGGAAGAAGAAGAAGAAACAGTCTTATCATCTGAAGAACCTGAAGAAGAGGTAATTGTAGAATGTCATGGAATGTGGGACTTTATTTTGCCTAATTCTGATACAGAAAATGAACAGGAAGCTTTCCTTTTAACTAGCAAGAGTAAGGGTACTCTTGAACCTGTTCAAATAACTCAGAAGAAAAGGAATATAGGTACTCCTACAAAAGAGAAAACTCCCACAAAGAAATCCACAGTGATACCTTCTCAAAATCAGCCATCAGCTTTAAATCCACCTCGAACATCTAAAACATTAGTAGTTATAGATTCTATGGACTACAACATTATTGAAGACATGAAGAAAACAAAGGAAAATATCACTATGTTTGAGCTTATTAAACTCAAACATCAACAAAAATTGCTGCTTAAGGAGTTAGATGTTGTACCTTCTTCTCATCTTCCAAATGCTGTATTGTCCAAAGCTGCTAATGAGACAGGTAAACCCCCTCATAGCAGAGTAGAAGCTACTGATGTTGTCTTCATCAGAGATAGATCGAATTCCCATACTCCTCCTTTTCTCTTAACCTACGATATTTATAATAGAAATCTACACAACTGTTTGATTGACTCAGGGGCTTCCTCAAATATAATGTCAGCTTCATTTTGTTCTAAACTAAACATTGAACTCCAAAAGTCTACAATTCATATTGTCTAGTTAGACAGAACTAAGGTCCATGTTTTAGGGGAAATCAACTCAGTTACTATTAGGTTATCAGCTGATACAAGAGTGGTTCAGAGAATTGACATTTTAATAGCAGATATACCTGAATTTTATGGTTTGATTTTGAGTAGAGACTGGTCCGAGAAACTTCATGGTTATATTTCTACCGATTTGTCTCATATGTGGCTACCTTATAAGGGAAAGCCAAATCAAATAAAGATTGATCGAGAGAAACATATGACCCATACGGTTACTGAGTTTGAACAAGAAAATCAACCAATAGCATTCAATAACAATATTTTGGGGAATTACTCATCTGAATCATTCTATGGCAATTTTATTGCTCAACCATCACCCTTCTCAATCAATAATTTCACATCTCAAATCAAAAAAAATTCTCAAACATATACATCAAAGTGTGTTAAAATTGCTGATGAAACTGTAAATAATATTGTAGATAAATCCATGTTTTGGTCATTATATTTTGATGGGTCTATATCTAGTGAAGGTGTAGGAGTAGGATGTATTTTAGTTAGTCCTGAGGGAGAAAAGACCATGTTATCATGCAAGTTGGAATTTGAATGCACAAACAATACAGTTGAATATGAAGCCTTGATTCAAGGACTTTACAAAGCAATTCGTCTTAAAGTTCAATATTTAAAAGTGTTGGGTGATTTAGAAATTGTTATAAAACAAGTTATAAATATTATTCATTGCCTTTCCAGTCACCTTAAACACTATCAGTCCTTGGTACAGGACCTTATATCTCAATTTTTAGCATTCAGTATTTCTCCCATCCGTAGGTCCCAGAATGCAGCAGCAGATTTACTAGATAATGTTGCATCTAAACTCCTTCCATCTGAAGATTACAATCCTGATAGATTTTCACTAGAGTTAATTTTTAGACCATCAATTCCTGATAACGTCACTAACTGACGAGTGTTCAATCATGATGGTGACATTTTAAATTTCTGAACTTCTAACAAGTCCTATGATGATCAAATTATTGATGAAAATGACCATGACCTTCAAATGAAGGAAAAGGTTGAAGAAAACTCAATATCTAAACCAGTGGTCAAGCTTGAAGATCTTTATGACATCATAGACAGGTTTAAACAGGTTACTAATTCAAAACTCCAAAGTTCTACTTTGAGATTTGAATTGATAAACCTTGGTACTGAGGAGAATCCACAAAACATCAATTTGGGATTAGGATTTTCTTCAGAAGAAATAATTGCATTCATTAGATTATTGCATAAATATAAAAATGTCTTCGCTTGGAAATATGATGATCTGAAAATATACGATACATCTATCATACAACATGCGATTCCAATGCTTTCTTAACAAAAACCAGTACAACAGAAATTAAGGAAGATTCATCCTAACTTAGAGAGTCAAATAAAAGTTGAACTAAACAAACTCTTGAAAGCTAAGATAATTTTTCCTATTAGACATGCAAACTGGGTGTTCAATATGGTGCCAGTAAGGAAGAAAAATGGTGACATTAGAATTTGTATCGATTTCAGAAATCTTAACAAAGCAAGTCAAAAGGATAACTTCCCTTTACCAACCATGGAGCAAACTCTGCATTCAGTAGCTGGTTGTGAATTAATGTCCTTCTTAGATGGTTTTTCAGGGTATAACCAAATTTTGGCACGCCCTGATGATAGACTTAAAACTACTTTCAGAACTAAGTGGGGAACTTATGCCTACCAAAAAATGTGTTTCGGGTTAATCATTGTTGGAGCTATGTTCCAAATAGAATTCAAAGGATTGATCAACAAATCAGTAGTTGTATATTTAGATGACATTACTGTGTTCTCTAAGAAAAGATCAAATCATTTGCATGATCTGAAACAAATCTTTGAACGCTACAAAAGGTATGATATTTCACTCAATCCTAAGAAATCATTTTTTGCTCTTGACCAAGGTAAACTCTTAGGCTTCATTGTTTCAAAGGATGGTATTTATATTGACCCAGATAGAATCAAAGAGATTTTTGATATTCCATTCCCTCATAATAAAAAATCCATGCAATCATTTTTAGGTCAAATTAACTTTGTAAAAATATTTGTTCTAGATTTCTCACAGATTGTTTTTCCATTACAACCCATGATCAAGAAAAATTCAGTGTTTAAACATTGGGGGCCTATAGAAAAAGAGGCATTTGATTCCATCAAACAATCAATCATAAACGCCCCTGCTTTAAGCACTCCTAATTTTTCAAATCATTTCATGTTATATACTCTTGCATCCGATTCATCTTACGCAGCAGTGCTGACGCAAATTAACGATCAAAACTTGGAAACATCAATCTCATTTTATAGTTCAAACCTTCAAGGTGTTGAACCTAATTACTCGGAAGTTGAAAAACAGGCCTTTGTTGTATACAAAGCCATTAAACACTACAGACCCTTTCTCTTAAAAGCTCACACAAAAGTTATAGTCCCTTTTTCAGTAGTAAGACAGTTACTAGTTCAAAGGGAATTAGGAGAAAAGAGAGCAAATTGGGTCACAACATTACAAGAATATGACCTGGAAATAAAACCAACAAAGATTTTCAAGGGCCAAGGTTTTTGCAAGTTGTTAGCAGGAGCTTCTAAAATTCAAGAACCTGAAGGTACAAAAGATACTGAAGAAATCAATCAGAGAAGTACCACTAATCCTGAATCCCAATACTCAGATTTGATTTTCTATTTGAAAAATGGATATGCTCCTTCTAACCTTTCCTATAAAAAAACGTGCCATACGACTGAAAGCAAAAAAATTCATAATTATAGATGATGTATTTTTTAAATGAAATTATGATTCAATTTTGTTAATATGCTTAGAAAAACATGAAGTGCAAAAGGTCTTGCAGGAGCTACATGATGGACTAGTAGGAGGACATTTTGGAGCTGATACAACAGTTCAAAAAATCATTCATGCTGGGTATTATTGGCCTACCTTGTTCAGAGATACTCATGAATATGTAAGGAAATGCCAAAGTTGTCAAACTACTAGTGGAAGAAAAAGGAAGCCAGCTTTCCCATTGCAACCAGTCAACATTGAACAACCTTTTGAACAATGGGGATTGGATATCATTGGAGAAATCATGCCACATTCATCCAAACAACATAGATATATCCTCACAACCACTAATTACTTTACTAAGTGGGTCGAAGCAATTCCTTTGAAAACAACAAACTCTGAGGCAATCATCGAATTTATAGATCAGTTTATAGTTACCAGGCTTGGTGTCCCAAACACTCTTATTTTTTATAATGCATCTTACTTCTCTAGAACTTATATATTTGAATTTGGTATCAAAAGGGGACTTAAGTTGAAATATTCTGTAAACTAATACCCTCAGGGTAATGGTTTAGCAGAATCTACCAATAAAAATCTCATAAAAATCATAAGAGAACTATAGAACAGAATCATAAAAACTGGCATAAGTTGTTGATATTTGCACTATGGGCTGACCAAATAACATAGAAGGCCTTCATAGGAACTTCTCCATTTAACCTAGTGTATGGAAAGGAAGTTGTCATACCATCAAACTTAGTACTTCCATCACTAGCTTTAGTGCAGTTTATTGAAGAAACTCCCTCATCTTCCATTCAAGTGAGAGATGATCAGATCCTGAAACTAGAAGAAGAAAGGGAATACATGCAAAACATTAGCAGATTATTAAGTCATATTTTGATGCAACTTCAACCGGTTCAAAACATTTACAAGTTGGTGATCTAGTTTTCAAGTGGGACAAAGCCCATGAGGATGAAGGAAAACACACTAAGTTCTAGAAAATGTGGCTTGGACCATTCCAAATCAGCGAGAAGATAGGCCCTTCTACATTCATATTGCAAGATCTATCAGGAAAGAGAGATTCTCTTCTTGTCAACGGCCTTATATTTAAAAAATTCTTCAATTGAGGAGGTAACCCCTTCTCCCTTTTTAAATATTTAATTTTCAGTAAGATTTGTATGCATAACTTAGTTTGTTTAAAATCCTAGGAAAATAAAGTTGTGAAAAAGCCTTCATTTGGTCTTTGCTGTGATGAAAAAGCTACTCAAAAGAAAATAGTTTTAATATTTACTTTTAAGAAATGAAAGCCTTAAGGGAAAAAGGAAAATTCTAGGAAATTAGGTATAATTAGATTCTGAAAACCCCATTTTATTTTTGTGAAATCTTCTCAAAACTTAAAAATATTGTAAATCATTTTAAAGTTTTAGAAGTATGAAAACGGTTATCAATACAAAACAAAAACTGATTCAATCTTAGCATATTCAACTCTCACCCTATCATGCATATTCTCTTAAGGAGAAAATTGTTCATCCCATCCATCAAAGTTTATAATTACTCAGAGTGTAATTCTAAAATATATTTGATATAAAAGATAAGGGGTCTTATTACAAGCCTGCTTACCATAATCATAGGGGAATAGTTCAACTGACATTACCAACACTGCATACCAAAATAGGGTAATGGCTTATAATTATAAGACAAGGGGTCTCATCACGAGCCAGCTTGCTCAATTAAATTACAACCAGCGAATGGCATTGTCAACAGCTGGTCACCAAACTAGACAATAGCTTTTTATCTTACAAAATAAGGAAAAAAGGAAAATGCAATACAAAAAATATGGAAACGTATCTTTTGGATTCATTCTTTTTAATTATACTCTGAAATGGATGGAATAATGAATGATCAAATGGTTAAATGGTAACCCTATTAAGACTATAGACATTTGCTGGCAGCAGAGGCTGCACTAAAAATGAGTCATTATAAAAGCTAAGATGGAAAAGTCTTTTGTTTTATCATTATCAACCAAATAAGGTTTATTTAAAGCTTAGAATGTATGTAATTTTAAGAAGAGAACGAAATAGAAAAAATAGTTATCATTACATTCAGAATCTATGATTATCTAGATTATACTAGATTTTCTCTATCAATTAAGATTTTCAGATTAAGAAAGTTAAAGTATTATATTACTTTCTCAGAGATAACTGTTTCTCCCAATGAATCGCCAATTATTGTGCTAATCAACAACCCCCCCATTTCTTTAAAAATCTTCACATTAAATTTGAATAAGAAATGAGTCCCTTTAATTCAACTTAGATAAGATTTATGTGTCCATAAATAAAATTGGTATTAACACGTCATAAGAAAAAACCCTTATCAAAAAGCTTAAGGTAAATGAATCATTTTAAAAGCCTTTTGAATAGAAATAAAAGTGTGTCTTTAAAATATTATAAAACTCTTCATTGTTGCGATAAAGAGATCGGAAGATCGCATATCGCAATAACAAAGGAAACATACGCAAAGCCACAAGAAACCCTATCCATTCTCTCTAATCCGAAAAAGCAATCGCAATCGGATATCGGAGAAGCCAAACACCAAGCATAATATAAAGGATCCCCTTAATTTCTCTGATGCGATAAACCATATCGCAATCGGCAAATCGACAATGACAATAACGAGCCAATACATAAACAAAGGCATGCTCAAATCCTCCGATGCGATAAAACATATTGCAATCGGCAATCGGTGAAATCACATTAACAAAACAATAAAGCCTGAGTTCGTTCCCGATTACGATATATTTATTAGGCGCGCATTTCGAAGATACATTTAAATTGGTTTGCATGAATTGAATCACCTTTCGGAGATCGGAGATGTTTAAAGCGAGTGTTAAAGCCTTTCCCTTGATGTTCCCGTTCGCCAATTTATGATCTATCACTGATCATCCATCAAAAAGAAATATAAGGCATGCTTCAATTAATCATTCGGCATATAAGTGACATGATGGGCATTTAAAACTTCTTTACCATGATTAATAGGATAATAGCTATTCAATGAAGCAGTTAAGGGTAGATCTTTTCCTTAGATTTCATCCGTGATAACCTTTAACTATATCACCCACTGTTTGACGTAACTCTTTTTTATTATCATATTGGTCTGTTGCAACATTTCTCTGTATCATGGTTTTTCAATCGTTTGTGCAGAATTCTGCTGAAACTAGAAATCTCAAGCAAAATGGGAAGGAAATCAAAGAAATCCGTAGTAGCAGCTCCTGTAGCAGCAGCTCAGCCAACCAAAGATCCCAGACCAAGTAAAAAGGGATTAATATCAGACACGACATGTCTCGGACTAGGAAACACTAGCTGGGAAGGTATCTATAATCTAATTGAAATTGAAGAGCCTGAAGAACTATCAGAAGAGGCCACGGCTGATTCAACTGATAAGTCTGAAGGAACTCTTAAAGAGTTGGCATGCTCCTTTCTTCACAGAATAGCCACGCGAGCTAAAGTCCTCCCATATACTGACGTCGTGAGATGGGTGGTGGAAAAAATTCCAGTTACAAACAGAACCTTTTGCACAACTGACAGGAGGATATTCGGCTCATTTCAGCCGGATGATCTAAGGAAAATGTATCACTTACTGGAGCCTAAAAAGTGGTACAACAAATCCTTCCTTGAAGCGTTTGCAAAAGAAAACGAGTTAGAATCAGCCCCGATTAAGCAGTGGAGACATTTTCCTGAGAAGCACAAGCACGAATCATCAGGTAAGTACTCTGTAGACTCATTGGCTTCTCCTTACTGTTATGCTGGAGCTATGATGTGTAGAATGTGGGGAATACATTACTCTGCTAAGTTTACTATAGAAATGGTCCCTCTGGTGGACGCGACAATCAATGGTTATGTGATGGATTGGGCCAATATTTTATCTGATAAACTAGCCATAACAATCCTAGAATACAGGGAAAATGCATATCAAACTACTAGGACCATTCCCCATTCTATTACAGTGCATTCATTATGGATACTGTTTGTTTCAATTCTGAATTTCCATTTCTCAGGTGGAGATGGACTCCCATGGACCCTAAACCAATCCATATCCATCATGATCAACTATGGAAGGCTAATTACAAAAACCATCTGTATAAAATCTGCGCTGGTTTTATTGTGCCTATTTATTGCTCCATTTTTAATAAGCCTGCTCCCATGATATCTCCAGAAATGGAAACAGATTTGACAGTAGTCGGAAGTTTGTTTGGAGAAGAAAAATTCACTTATATAAGGCCTTTTGGTAGCCTTAGAAAACCCCATGTCCTTCCCTGTATGTTCCCGATAAACTATTAGCTCAGGAATTAGCCTATCAAATAATAGTAGATGGGACATCCAAAACCCTTGGAAATTCCAAGAAACAGGCATGGCCTACATTCCCTTTAAGATGCGGTGTTTTCACTCTTCATGATTACAAACATGCAGAAAAGGAGGCAAAAATATTGCAAATGCTGAATCTTGCTACAATTCCCAATAGGCAATATGATCCAAGAAAAGTTGCCTATAATGTTCTTAAACAAGCCAAACTTGCAAATTTTGATCATGAAAAGGATGACTTCGATGATCTATTTTCCTCAACCGAATCTTTATTTCAAGTTAAATCATTAGCTAGAATCAAATATCAAGATGAAGGATTAGAAGTGTTTAATAGGCTTACAGAACAGAGGTTGCAAACTCTCCCTTTAGACCTCTTAGTCACAGCTCCTGCAGTCCAGTCATCTGGCCAGACTGAACAAATAGTTACTGATAAGACTTCTAATGTGGAAAATATGTCCGAACAGGAACAACAATAGGAATAGAAACAACAACAGGAACAGGAACAGGGAAAATATAGCCAACTCATGGATACAGATACTCAGATTGATCCCAAGCTTCTTAAATAATGGCAACAGTTCGATTCAATTATAAGCAATACTGAAACCTTACAGGGATTCAACACGCCTGAAGTGACAACTAGTCACAAAACAACAACTAATATGGTTCCAACTGAAGGAACAAGTGGCCCACCCATCACTCAAAAAGATATGGAGATAATTCCAGAAAATCCATCCGATGAAATCATCCTACAAGTAGAAGAAATACCACCTTTAGATGTCTCCTATAGCCCTAAGCATAAGGCTGTAGTAAAAAGACAAAGGAAAAAGAGAAAGTTTGATCAATCTTCTCTTTTATCTGCACAAACAGAGATGGCTAATGTGGTATGGAGAGAAGAAATTAATCCTTCTGAAGACCTTACAAAACTCTCTAGATATGCCCAAGCATACTCGGCAGCTACTATGGATAAAGCATCAGAAGTTAGCAATTTACTCAAAGAAAAATATCAGACAATTGTTTCACTGGAAGCATAAGTATCCGAAAGGCAACAAAGAATAGAGCAATTAGAATAGGAGTTAGCAGTGCAACAACAATCAAATGACCAACTAAATGAGCAATTTCTCAAGGAGAAGTAGAGGATAGACCAAAGTGCAATGAAAAAACAAAAAGAATTATCGTTAGCATTGGCCAAGCTCATGTCAATGAACGAGCAATTGAGCAAAACAAAAGATGAGAAAATTGCTCAACTATCATAACAAATAGAAAAGTTCAAAAGTTTTCCTCAAGTAGCAGAGTTCAGATCCGAAGCTCTCTAGATCAATAAGGCATTGATTAAACAGTTAAAATTAGTATGTCATAATATTTCTCTTGCTGAGCCCCTCTGTGAAATTTCTTCATCAATGATCGACAAATTAGTTGATGCAAGGCAAAATTTGGAACAAGCCGATGAGACATTAACAAACTTTCTTGCTTGGCAAGAAACTAATGAAGGACAAGCTGCCTAGAATTCTAGAATCACACAAGGAAATTCTTTTCCTAGAATGGCAATCCCAATTGATGAAAGTAGAAAGGGCAACTTCAAGATGTAGATCAGTAACTGGTAATTAATGATACTCTTTATCTGTCTAATTTGATTTCAGAATGCACTCCAGGTAAATTGCCTTTAACTAAAGCATTAGAATAGACATGCAAACAAGAATTAGAGAAGAAGGAGAGATTAATCGCGGGCATCAAAAGTTTAACTTGGGACACATTTTGGTTTTTCCTGGTTAAACCACATAGTCAAAAGGCAACACTGAAATTCTTATCCGATGCAATTGGTTACATGATTCCCGAAATTCATGATCCTACGTATTCAGCCCAACCGCATTCACGTCTGAGTCACCCTACAGAATTGCAACCAATGCTTGCTATATGCCAGCTCAAGCCAAAGGATGATCGGCCGAAATAGTGAATCATTCTACCAACTACAAGCATGCCTATTTCAAGGAGATTTTCATGATTTAGTTATACCACCTCTTAGCATTTTTATTTCATAATCAGTTAACTTAGATAGTATTTATAGACCCTTTCATGTCTTTAGAAAGGGTCCTCAATTTTTGTATAAAAACTTGGATCGGGAGTCACACTATTGTGCTTTCGATATATAATTTTTTATGAAGACTTATCCTATATTCTAAATTTTAATGAAGAATACTTTGATGAGATATGCACTATTACCTTTTGTGAGATTATTTCTAAGTTGGAAGACGGAATATGAATGTGATTGAATATTGGAAGGAATTCAAATTACATATGGTACTATTATCTATGTCTTTGCTCCATTCTTTTATATGAATCAATGTTTATTCAATCTTTCTATCATCTGATATATATATATATATATATATATATATATATATATATATATATATCTGTGTGTGTGTGTGTGTGTGTGTTTTAACATCATTCTTTGTACTTATCACTATTGAATGTTTAAGAAATGTTATTTTTTCAATCGTATGTATGTCAATGATATATGAAGAATAGTGTAATAATGTTTTAATGATTACTTTGTTCAACTACTTGAACAAAATAATTATCATATGAATGAATGTCTTTATTTATCAATGGAGTCATCTATATGCCTGTTTGTAGATAAAGATCATCAAACATTACACTAAAGTGGAAATTTCCCGGGATAGATTAGTTGTTTATAATTTTACATTTGAGAATAAATTATCCATCATTATCATTAGATAATAGAAAATCAACCACCTATCCATCCTATTTACAAATCATTGGGAAAGTGATCCCATTATATCTAGTTGGAGCCACCACATCAAATGGAAAAGGAGTTGCCTCTATGGTCTGAACCATGTGGTTTTCCCCGATGTTGATGCAGTGATTTTCGAGGCATCAACAAGTGGCCAAGCCCAGAACAAGTGGCCATATTCGTGGCACCTGCGGCACCAGAACAAGGGGCCAAGCCTGGAACAAGTGGCCATATTCATGGCATCTGCAGCACCAAAATGGGATGTGCTCATAGTCAATCAGTTGTGACCATACCTCATCGTGGTACTCCAGATCTATGTAATCTGGGAGTGGTTCTGTATATTCATGTAGAAACAAAGTCTGGCGTAGGAGGTGTATCAGCGTTTCCTTGTTGAGTCTGCTACCTTTAAAAAAGTGCCGATCAAGTTTCCAATGCCTTCTATTATCTTTGGATCCCAGAACTCCATTGGTAAGCCAAATAGTTGAACCCATATTGGGGCAACCAGAAGTTTCTCTTGGTTAGGTTTGTAGCATTCTTCCCAATTCCTGATGAAGAGGCCAACATTGTTAAAGAAGTATGGTCCATCTTCAAAAATCCTCTCTTTGTCTTCTAGGTTTGAAAAGATCACTGTGAAGAATCCTCTCGCTCCCAGCTTGAGATCTGTGTGCCCTTTTGGCTACCATCATTGTTGAACCCATTAAATTCTTTCTCTGTCAACCATTCTCCTCTAAATTTGCAGATGAGGGCATGGTCCTTCATGTACCTTCGATACTCTTCCATCTTATTGTTCGGGATGACGAATCTTGGTTTTTCTGCAGCTCTTGGTAGACACCTTCCACCCAAGCCTACTTGTTATTTGGCTCCCAAAACCAGGATCCATTTACCTTTTCCCCCATTCCCACTTGTGGCGCCATATTGGCTTGATTCACCCGCTACAACATTCCTGTAGGAGGGGATCTCTCCCCCCTATTGTATCATTCATCACTATCTCAACCACTGTCTAAGTCAAGTTGCAGGTCTCCAAGCATTTTTGTTAGGGATAGGCAGTGGAACCCTAAAACCCTCACCTATCGCGCTCCTAGCTCTCGCTGCAATCATCTTCTTCATGCATTTATTTCGATGTATATCAAGGAAATATTATTAAGTTCATATCAAATATATATTATTAATTTCTTGTAACAAGAATAGGTTCCAAAAAATATTCCAAAGCATTCATTTATTCCCTATTCCCCATATTCCCATATGGGTAAGACCTATATTATATAGTATAATACATATATTATATAGTATAATATATACCTTGTAGTTTCATAATAATTGTGTAAATATTGCATATATTTTCTTTTCCTTTAAGCTACAGGATTTAGTTTCCTTTCACACTTCACATAACTCTCTTTTCTTTACACTAAGTAATATAAGGTAGATTAATCATTTTTGCAATATTTGATAGTTCCCTTTAGAAAAGTGTAATGCATATGGGATAATATTGAAACTATTATGACTCCAAAATTTATCTAGAATTTATTGAAGAAAGGAATGTTTAGAGGTAACCACAAACCAACTTTGGAGATCATGATCTAGCCTTCCTAATCTCAGAGAGGGCTCTCGCTTTTTAATTTAACTTTGTTTAGTTATTTGACTTTAGGCTAGTTATTGTTGTACTTGGGTTTTGATTTGAATTTGGGTGGTGGGATCACTTACTTAGATGAACAAATGTTTTATTTTACCATTAGGATATGGGGTCAAATATCAGACAAACAGGACTAGATCAAGTTCTAAAAATAGTGTCTACAGGGCAAGATAGAGGAGTTACTACAAATCTCAAAGGCTTGATGGTGAAATGGTTTCCAATCGTATCCAGTGACAAATTAAGGGTTCCTTAGACTGGATTATGAAGAGAAATGAAAGAGGTCAACTGGGATGGGAGAGTAATTAAGGTTTCTCAAATTTGAATATAAGAGGAAAACATATAAATGATTCACTATGCAAAACAGAGTGTACTTAAACAAATTCCGAGTTAACTTTCTAGTTAATTCATTCAAATTTAGATAACATTTAAGTTTATGAAACACATAAGAAATTAACAAAATTAGACAAAGAATATACTTCATTGCAATAGCTCATCTCATGAATCCTGTAATGTAATCTTTTTATTACTTGCTCCAGTCTGTTGAATTGAAAATTGGTACAATAATCGTTAGGTTTAAGATAAAAATAACTCTACAAATGTATAGCAATCCACACTCAATAATTTGAATTATGAAGTATTTATACAAAAAGAATTTACAAAATATCCCAAACTGTCTTGGGAACTAATCTAGGAGAAAGAAATATCTTCATGTAAGAAGATAGAGATAGTTATTGAACTGCTTCTTACTGTCCCTATTATTTAGGTTCTATTGGATTTGATCTTTTGCCTTTTAATCTACTTAGATGTTTGGTTTTCGTGCTGGGTGCTCTATTCACTCTGATCCTTCAACTGATACAATTTGACATGACTGACCTATCAATATCCTTTTACTCTTCCCTTTTACTTTTTATATCTTTACTATGTATTTCTACAGTAAATCATTTAGTTTTTCCCATGTCTCGGCATTTGCTAATTGGATATTGAGCATCTTCCTGTAGATCTAATCTGCCTCTATATATTTGGAAAAAGAAGGTTTATTGAAAAAAGGCATTTTACCTCATGCTTGAGGTAAAACAAATTCTCAAAAGTTTGATATAATACTTTGCCAGTAGGTATGCCCTTCATGAATGAAGTATTCACCTAATATTTGGCCACTTCTTGGGTTTTTCTATTATAGTCCTCCTATGTCATCACCTTATCATTTATAACCAAGGGATTTGGTAAACCATTTTGCCTTAAAATTTTGAACTTCACCATGAATCTGTCAATGTCCAATTACATGGTTTGGCACTTATCCTCTAGGTTCAACATCAAATTCCGCTTGGTTAGGACTATTTTAACTTCCAAAATTGTACCTGTTCTATAAGGTATCTCTAATTCCTATAGCTCATACTTGTTCTTAGAGTTGAGGAAGTGAATGATCCTTGTAGCTTCCTCTGGCATGTCTCCAAGTTCTGCGTTGAATCTTTGAATGGTTTCCATAGCCTGCTTTATTAAATCAATCTGTTCAAAAATAACTTGGATAGATGGCCAAATATCATTGATAGAGTAAATGATATTGTCCCATAGTTTCTCCTTAGCCTGACCTTGAGGTTCATTCAAAGTCAGTTCCTTCTACAGGCTTTTGATTTGTTCATTCATCCTTGTAGACTTCTATTGTTCTTATTTGTGCATGATTTGGGCAAGTTTGTAATCTGTTTCCAGGATGGTCACTTTTTACTTAAGCTTGTTCATCTCAGTGGTCTAAACAGACATTTCTTCCATTGCTTTGACAAACTTGTTTGCCTCATCACCTATAAACCCTATTTCTATTGACCCTATTGCTAATGTAGTTGGTGTAGATGATGGCATTGTTGTGGCCATTGGAGCTATGGGAGCCAAGGATGCTGAAAAAGTAGAAGGTACAACAGTGGTAACTATTGGCATAATAGTTGCAAGGGCATCATCAAGACTAGCTTGCTTTAGTTGAATCAAGCTATCCAATTCTTTCTCCATCTCCTTTAATTGATCATTCAGTTGTAGCATTAGGTCCATCATCTCTTAATGATTGGTTTAGCTCTCTAGGACCTCCTTTGTTTGTGGGTGTTGTAAATTAGGCAACTTAAGTTGTTTCTTGAGGCCTACTATATCCTCATTCTTATTTTCGATCAATTTCTCAATATCCTTAATATCACTTGGATCATGACCCAGTTCAATGACCAAGTCCTCCAGTGACTTGATCCTGTTGTCTTTGGCCTGTGAAGAGACCTTCTCCAATTTATATTAGGCTATTACATTATCTAGTGAATCCTGCAACCTGTGTGCAGCAATAGATTTTCCTATAAGGGTGCAATAAATCATCTCCCCAACCTACTTGTGGAACTATATCTGATCAATGGGATGAACATCCCTGGCCAACACCTCAAAATCAGTCTTCCTATAGTCAACCGAGGTCTTTGGTTGCTGAACAGTGGACTACGAAAATGATACATCCATCTTTCCTGCTTTGATGTCAAAGGCTAACATCAACCTACTCTAGTTGGTTGCTGTATGTTTGAAGTATTGGGTGTATGTCTTTGCCTTCAACTTCTCATTCCTCATCTTTATTTCTTTGTACCTGTCCTTGATGTCCTTTCCTCTGTCAGTTGGCCTCACAAAGGAAGAAACCTCAACACTTTGTTGTCTCTCAATCATTTAAGCATTGGAGGTTGATGGCTGTTGTGTTTCACCTGAAGAAGTTGTGTCTTTGCTCCTATGCCCCATTGCTTCAGTGTCAATTATTTCCACTGATTAAATATTCTCCTCCTGTTCAGACACAGGATTGAATTTGGGCCTTTTTTTGAGTTCAAACAGCTCATTTGTAGTCTCCATGGCAGAACTGGATGCCTCTTCCCTATTCCTCTTTGGATTCTTCTCCACATTGGCTGGGGTCTATAATACAGGATGAATATTCATTGGTTCCCCTAGTTCAAGAACCTGTGGGAAAGAACTCTGGTCAAACTGCTTTTCTAGATCAATGAGTGTTTTCTCCACATCGACAATTGTGTTATCCATATCATCAATGTATTTTCCAACCACTCAGATTGGTTGGCAAACTATTCAATGTCAGGTCTTGGGTGATGGATGTAAGGTCCCAATTTGACCCTGAGTCTTAGCTTGTTTATGACCCCATGAGGGTCATATTGCCACATGAAGCTATTGCTAAATTTCATCTGTTGTAGTATCTTGTCAGCCTCTGGCCCAGCCTCTCTATTGTTGCAAATGAATGGGCCCAATTGGTTTTTCATCTTAAATTGGGTCTTCTACCTAACAAATAGGAAGTGGACCTCATCAAAGTTGATGATTTTTCTAAAATACTCAAGTGAAAATATTCTCATAGAGAGGTATTTGGGCAGCTTATAAGGGGCTAATTGGTATCCATAAACCATGATTTCAATGTGGTTCTGGTACAAGTACCAGTCTCTCACCTTGATGTTCTTACCCAACTGTAACACCCTCTTGATTTCTTGGCTTATTCTAGTGTGAGTGTTACTAGTCATGACCAGGTAGACAAATGAATCTATGAAGACTTTGTATGTAAATGTTGTGGAGCATTTCTGGATCAAGGGTGTCCAGAAGACAATTGATATCTATTTTCCCTTGGTATCCAACTTCCAGATTCTTACAGGGAACTTCTCTGCTTGGTAATATAGAAACATGTGAAACAACATTGAAGAGTACTTGAAAACTCTTTCAGTGGGCATTCTTGTGAATTGTTCATGCATCTTGTCTGCAATGAACTGAGCATAATTGTACATGATAACAGGAGGCTTGCTTGGGGTAAAAATGGACAAGCATGCCAGGTTGACCTAATCCAGTTTTTGAAACAATAGTGGCATCATAGGGTGGGGTATTTGTGGAAGTATGTTGGCCTTCAATGATGAAAGTCTAGAAGATTTGCCTTATATTAACCAGGTCTAGGGTAATATACAGGTCCAATAGGTCTCCAATGGATAGAGGGGTCTGATTAGAGCTAGGTTGGACTTGAAGCATTTGGTTGATGGACTCTGGTGTAAGGGTGAATAAGTGTTGCTGGTTTGGGGAAACAATATCTCTTTGGCTAGGGATATAGCAGGCATGACAAAAATGTATGATATCAGGGAATGGGTGGACTCTAGGAATAGATATTTGGGTAAATTGGATTCCCAAAGGTGGATGTCATCTACGTAGTTCAAGAATTTGTCCTTACTCCAGCAGTGGAGCTTCAGAAGGTAGGCTACAATAGTAGTGTCTTTTATTTGGAAACCCTGTCTACTAGTGCGAAATGGTCGATATCCAGGTGAGGGGTTGACACAAGTCTCACGTTGAGAGAGGTCTGGGAAGCCATTTTTAGGGGGAAAGGTGTGAATTAGGCTTGTATAGGTTGTAGCAGTGAGGCTTTGAAAACTCTGGTGTAGTGAGAGGGTAATTTGTAGTTTGAAAAAGAGGGGTTTGGGTATTCAGGTGGAAATACTCTTCAATTTAGGGGAAAATTAATTAAATTCAATTAATTAATCTTTGAATTAACTATACATTTTCAAATTGAGAGGGTTGGTCTAGTTTTTTCTGAAAATATAAAGAAATTGGTGGTTCAAGCTGCAAACTGGTTTTAATGGTGACTGTATATGGTACAGTGGCTTCAGCTATGCACTGGATGCTTGAATTGGGCATCTAGAGCTTGCTTGGGAGATAAACGACTGTCAATTTTGGTTGCAGAGGCTCAGGGTGGTGCAGGAAGGCTTGGGAAACATTCACAGTGCAAACGAGCGAAAAGAGTCGAAATGGGCTTCTCTGGCCTTTTAACCGGCAACGGTTAGAATTTGGCGTTGAATTCATAAATGAACAGTGGATGGTTTTGGCTTTTGGTGGGGAGGTAGTGTCAGGGGCCATCACATCGCTTTTGGCAGGTAGATGACATTTCCTTGAGAGCACATGATTTCACTTGGAGCTGTAATGTAACAGAATAGGGCCCGGGCAAAACCGCAAATCTCACGTGCTCCTGGGCTGGTAAAGGTCAGAGAGGGAATGAGCACAATATGGATGCGTCTCATTAGATCTAGGGGTGGGAGATCTAACGGCTGTCGCGTAGTCAAGATGCACGAAGGGGAATCACGGTTAGTATTTGCAGGGCCCAAGTGTTTAATTACAATAAATTGTAATTAATTAATGAATAAAGTGGGGATTAGAAATATAATGAGTGGGTTTAATGGAGTGGGAACAGGGGTCAATGTAGCTGTGTTTATTTAACTGCACCTGGGTTGGTGGGTTAAAAAGTTTATGTCGGGGAAATATAACTGAAGAAGTTAATTAAATAATGTTGGGGCGGATAAAAACTTAGGATAAGGGGTTTTATGGGTTTTTGAGGTATAATAGAGAAATTAATAAGGGGGAAGATGATTTTTCCATGGGGAATGGGTTTCACACTAGGGAAAGGGGTTTTTAGGGAGGGAGATGACATTTTGAGGGTAATTATTAGGAAATGTGTGAAACCAAGGGGTAAGGGTCAAAATGAGGGGAAAATGATATTTTAATAAGGAATGAGGGGGCAATGGGGAAATTAGTAAATAAGTATGTTGGGGGTGGAATGAAATGAGGGGAAGTTAATCAAGTAAGCTAGTGAACATCCTTTCACTCTCATAAATGCTCCTGCACATTGAGACATAGGATTTAAGCATGATAAATGTGCTTATGATTTAACAACCTTGTACATCTGCAACCTTTCTTCTACCTACCCTTTATTTACCCTAACATTTTTTATTCACTTTATTGGGTGCATTTGAGATAGCAGACCCTTTATTTCCTTTTATTTTGACAAACAAACTATCAAATTCTAACCTTCTAACTTCCAATGGCTCAGGTTAAGCTTATGAGCACATTTTTGTTCTCTACCTAACTACTGATATGCCAAGGTTAAACGGTTTGGCTAGATCTTTATTCTCTATCTATAAATATGAAATTTAAAGCATGAATTAGTCAAAATTAAGCTATTTGACTATCATGGCTTGTGGCATTTATGACAAGTTGCACACAACCATTATTTTTCACATAAAAGTAAAAGTAGTGGCAATTAAATTTGCACACTTTCATGATCTGTTTTTTGTTTGGGGTTCATATTTTTCACTTTTTTGATATTTTCTTTTTCTTTTTTTTCCTTTGATTATTATTTTAGGACATACCCTCTTTAAATTTTTTAATTTTTAATATGGAAAACATTTTTCAAAAAGAAAAGGTATGTACATTATTACAAGACTAACCATAGCCAATTCAAAATTATGAATCCTATTATTATAGGACCTTAACAGTGGCTCCACATGGGGATGGAATTTCCTAGTGAAATACCAAGAAATTTGAGACTGGTAGCATCTGGAAATGGGACTGAAGTTACATAAACTGTTCTTCTTTGATTCTTCTTAATTCATACTTATGATGGTGAAACCTTCAAAGCTCAGGGCCTTCTCTCCGAGCTTCAACTTCAAAATATCACCATCCAATCCAATCTTATCTCTGTAATGTTATGTACAATGATCAAAGTAAAGTGAACCATTGTTAATCTATGGATAAGTAATGCTTCAACATTCTACCATTGACAGGTCCTCCTAGTAGATCTAATCCATCTATCTCTCTCAAGAAAAATGCATTGTTACCCCTATAACCATAAATGACATAAGGGCCTTGCCATAAGAAGTAAAATTTTCCATGTTTGCCCTTATATTCTCTTCTTCAATCCCACTTAAGAACTTTATCACCTATGTAAAAGTCATCATCTTTGGTCTTTTTATCAAAAATCTTTTCTATTTTGTCCTAGATTACTTGTTATTTAATATAGATTTCTTCTCTCATTTGCTACAAGTGTACGATCTGAATTATCCTTCTCTAGACATCATTTGGTTCTACCTGCAACTCTTGGATTATCTTCATCATAGGCACTCTCAAATAGGATGGAAAAATAGCATCCATTCCATATACCTGCTGATGAGGAGATGTACCAATAGACTTTTTAGTAGTTAGTCTATCCACCTGTAAGGCATTGACCAACTTTTTGTTCCATGTCTTTTTTTTGTCTTCCAATAATTTCTTAATGATATTGACAAGGCTTTTGTTAGAGGATTCTTCAAGTCCATTACCTTGAGGGTAGTAGGCAGTGGAGTGGCCAAGGGTGATGTGGTATTTGTTACAAAAGTCTACCATTTTCTTGGATTTAAAAGTAGCTGCATTATCAGTAATGAGCTTTTGGAGGCATCCAAATCTTGACAGGATATTGTTTTCTAAGAATGATATAATGACAAATTTTGTGGCTTGTCTAGAAGGGATGGCTTCTATCCAGTTGGTGAAGTAATCAGTGGCAGTCAAAATCCATTTATGCTGAGCTGAGGAGGCTGGGTGTATTTCTCTAATGAATTCAAAACCCCATTGTTGAAATGTCATTTCTATGGATATTGGTTTGAGAGGTAAAGGTAAAATCTTTCTCTTTCCCTCAAATATCTGACACTTGTGACAGGAGGTCACATGTTTCTTAACATCTGCAAAAAGGGTGGGCCAGTAAAAACCAGCCCTGAAGACTTTGTCAGTAGTAGTTTTCCAATACAAGCGTCATCCACAATCCCCTGCATGAAATTATTGAATAATTTTATTAGGTTCATCTTTCAGTAAGAAATTTAATTGAATACCACCATTGTATTTCCAAAACAAAGCATTATCTATGATGCAATATTTCAATGACTTCATTTTCAAAAATCTAGCTTTAGTTCTTGTTAAACCAAGAGGAGCTTGTAAGTTCAGTAATAAAAATATGATATATGCATACCAAGGTGAATCAGTAAAAGGTTCACTAATTTGTGGATTTTCCATCTCTTCCTGATCATCAAGGGCACCAACGAAATTTATATCTAGGGCCTGAAAATTTGATTCAGCCATGAGTTTGGCTAAACCTTGGCCTTTGATAAGTTTAGCAGGATTTATTTATGTCATATTCCAAAATAGTGGCAATCCATTTGCCTATTTTTCCTTCAGTCCCATTTTGTGTCAAAATGTCCTTAACCACTAAATTTGGAACATAAGAAATGATGTGAGAATACAAAATGTACACTCTGAAGTCTTTAATAGCCTTTACTAAAGCTAATGCTTATTTTTCCATAATATTGTATTTGAGTGTGGCATCTCTTAAGGATTTAATGAAAAATGCAAATGGTTGTTCATATCCCTCATCATTCTTTTGCAACAAGACTTCTGCATTAGTGTGCTTTGAAGCAAAAGAAAAATTATAAAATCTTTCTGAAAATTAGGATTTATAAGGACTAGAGTTTTGGTAAGGGCTTCCTTGATGACTTCAAAGGACTATTTTACCTCCCTGTCCATTTAAGTGCTGAATAATTTCTTAACATGTTATTTAGCTCTCTAATTAGTTCTGCTAAATTTGAAATTCTTTGATGTTTCTAAGATGGGTGACGGTCAAGATTGCCTCTATTCTAGTAGGATCTATTCTAATTCCGTCTTTGGATATTATATGTCCCAACAATTTACCTTCTTCTAGACCAAAGAGTGTCTTTTTGGGATTTAAGGAAATACCAAATTTCCTTCATTTAATGAAAACTCTTCTCAGGTGATCTAGGTGTTCATTATTAGATTTAGAAAAGACTGTGATGTCATCTTGGTAAACCACTAAGAAGTCTTGGATCTCCTTGGAAAAATCTATATCTATAGCTCTTTTAAATGTTGCTCCTGCATTCATTAATCCAAAGGCATTTTAAAATACATGAAGGTACCCCAAGGAGTAGTAAACACAGTTTTGGCTTGGTCCTCCGGTTGAACTAAGATCTCGTTATATCTAGAAAATCCATCAAGCAATGAAATTATGGATGAGCTGGCTACACTCTGAAGGATATAGTCCATTTTTGGTAAAGGATAGTTGTCTTTTAATGAGACCTTGTTTAAATTTCTGAAATCAGCATAAAGTCCAATTTCTCCATTTTTCTTCTTAGTAGTGAGTAAGTTCTGAATATCTAATGAGAGCTATAATTTTGGCATCATACATTCTTTTAACTTATTTCTCAATAGATGGAATAAGAACTGGATTAATCCTCCTAAGTTTCTGATTAAAAGGTTTATTATCCTCTTTGATAGGTATCTTATGTTGAATTATGCTGGTGTCATAAGACTTCAAGTCTTCATAACTCCACACAAAAACATCTTGAAAATCTTTAAACAGATTTATGTATTTAACCTTTTCCTCAAGAGGTAAGGCTTTCGATATTTTAATGAGCTTTGGTTTTTCCTCAGTTCCTATGTTACATTCTTCTATATCTTCTCTTAAAGGCTCCATGTTTCGTTTCCTAGCTACATCGTTTGAGTCAAACAAATATTCTAATGGGACTAAACCCTTAGGCAAAAAATTATTTTTAAGATTAAGAATTTTAGGATCATCATTCATTATTTCTTTTATTTCTACATTTTCTAAGTTATCTACTTCTAATTTAGTGAAATTAGTGGGTTTAGGTATATCTAAAATATTTACATCTATCCCGCTATCTATGTCATTATCTACTCTACAGTTTGTATCTATATTACAATTCTGAAACTCACCATCAGCATTCATGAAGTCATAAATTTGGGAATCCTGTGAGAAAATCTGCCAATACTCCAAATTGTTTGGTATGATAGGCCTATGTCTCACTTCTGTAGCATTCTGATGGTTGGGATGAAAGGGAAATTTGTAGGTGTTGGAAATAATATTGAGGGGGGGGGGGGTGAATCAGTATTAGCAAGTCAGTAATATTTCATTTCCATATTCTGATTCATATACGCTACTTCAGTTAATTAAACTTTCGTGTATATGCAACTGTATATAAAGAAACTAGCGTATACCATGTAAACTTAAATTTTAGTTAATTCTTCATAAGTTGATCATTAATCTGTGTATTAGAACCATATAAACCGTAACCAAGAGCAGTAAAAATAGATAAGACAGTCACACACATGAACACAAGATATAAGGTGGAAACCCAATGTGAGTGAAAACCACCTGCTGCAATCGTCTCTATCTTTCTTTTAATAAGAAACTTCTTTTACAATATTTTGTATTGGTGCAGTCTTATACCAGTACGCAAGCTTCCACCTGCAGAAGGCTACAACCTTCTCTCGTTCTCCAGCTTCTCCTGGAAGGGAGCTACAACCCCCTAGCTCTTGTACTAGCTGATGTACTAGTATGTAGGTGATGGCCTACAAAAGGCTACAACCTTCTCTTTTCTTCCAAGGACCATGTTTCATTAATGTTCAGACTTGATCCATCAATAACATCAATCAAACATCAAATATATCTACATCAACCAATCTCCTTTGCACCAACCAAAACTGAATCAAACAATCACTTTTCTGAATGTTGTAACCAGAACACAGTAATAGTAACCAGAACCCAATCCAGAACCCAGAACACTGCAACAGTAAACAGAAGTAGCTAAAACATATTTTATGAGGTGTACGCTACTTCAATGTGTCGAACCTACGTGCATACACACTTTTCTCAAGGCGGACCTACGTATACGCAGTTTTGAAATACTGAACCAGCATGTATACATGCCTTTACTATACAACACCTACATACAGATCTGTAAAAGATGATTTAACCTTTACGACTATTCAGACATTAGTTATACCTAGATAATTATATTTACATATTACGACATGTGCCAATTATTTAGATAAAAGGTCAAAAATCACAGAAAGATACTTCTCTTCAAGCCTTAAGATCTTGACCCATCAATAGAACTTATCCTTCTTCAAGCGCTCAGGTTCCTCCTTGATTCAAATCCAACTATGCATCATTACCCAATGACTAGTATTCTAGATCTTTCTCTTCATTAGATATTCAATGCATGAGTACCTTTGCCTAATGATCTTCCCCTCCTTTTATAGTCTTAGGCCTTACTCAATACCATGGTCCAAAACCACTTAGAACCAATACCTTGGACCATATACCTAGGGTCAACATGTCGGACAAGATACCTTGGACCAATACCATGGATCACAATACCATGGTCCAAATACCATGGACCAAAACCAAATTCTCCAACATGTATGTGCATTTTCTTACATGAAAGTGCTTGTATATGTATACGCGCCTTTTGGTCATGTAACCCATGTGTATACGCAGCTTGGTCAAAGGGAACCTACGTATATCTCTTCTTCTTTCATTTTGTGAGCCTAAACTATGATTTGTCATCTGAGTGAGTTGCCATCAAGGACAAAACTTGTGCCATAGTGCCAAAGCTGTGTCATAATGCCAACAATCTCCCCCTTTGGACTTGATGGCAACCCCAAGTCACTGTCCCCCTTTTTCATCAAGGGCAAAGGGTTATGCTCCCGCTGAGTACATGCTGAAATCTCTGATGTGCTGAACTGCACTGATCATGCTCCCCCTGACTGTAAGCAAGGTCTGCAAAAAGATGTTATTCATCATAAATGACCTTCCTATCACCAAAGACTCATACATACATCCATCTCCCAACCAAGTGGGGAAACAAAATAGGTCATTACATGACCTAGATAAAAAGAGATATACATTAAATAGAGACAAAAGATCTAAAACAAGACTACGAAAATCATCATCAACTATCATCAACAGCATCTATCAATCACCATCCAGACCAGCAACCATGATGTCCCTCTGCACCTGTTCCACCTAAATCAGAAAAAACTGTGAAATTGTACCAAGGTAATGGAAACAATTAGAAGTATATGCTCCCCCTGAAACTGTGCCAAATGATCACTGTCAGACCCATATCAAACTCTTTTCATCCTGAGTCTGGCCCATTGATATTCTTCAACCAACATATACAAGGCTGTATATACATAGGCCTGTGTATGTACGTGGATACGCTTCATGAAACTCACGTACAACCACTGTTCTTTGAAATAGATAAGATTCAACAGCAAGATGATGCATCAAGTACTCCTAGCTTCTGTTTGAGATATTCAAATGTTTCTCCGGGCAGTCATTTGGTGAATATATCAGAAACCTATTCTTCGGAGGGAACATACTCCAATTTGACCTTTTGTTCAAGCACCTATTCACGTAGAAAATGGTATTTGATGGGTATGTGATTCGTTTTGGAATGCATGGATAGATTCTTTGAAATATTGATTGTACTTGTATTATCACGTAGAATGGAGATGGGTGGAGTACAGGTGATCTGAATGTCTTGCAATGTTTGTATCATCCAAAGGAGTTGAGTGCAACAAGATGCAATAGCCACATATTCTACTTCAGCTGTAGATAATGCAATGGGACTTTGTTTCTTGCTGAACCAAGACACTAATCTAGAACCCATATACAATGCACCACCACTAGTGCTTTTTCTGTCATCCATGCTTCCTGCCCAATCTGCATCTGTATACGCATGAAGTGTAAGATTTGTATCCTAGAATACCATAAACCAAAATTCTGAGTTCCTTGAAGATATTTGAAGATCCTTTTGACTGCCTAAAGGTGTGATTCCTTTGGATTTGCTTGGAATCTTCTGACTATTCCCACTACATGCATGATGTCTAGTTGGGTCCCTGTTAGATAAAGCAAACTGCCAATCATGGATCTATAGGTTGGTTGATGTACTGTTGCTGATTCATCATTTGAGCTAAGACTGCATCTGGTTACCATGGGGGTACATACCGGTTTAGAGTCTTCCATGTCATATTTTTTCAAGATGTGCTTGAGATACTTGGTTTGTGACAAAAATATGCCATCTTTCTTTTGTTGAACTTGTAGACCAAGAAAATATGTGAGCTCACCTTGCAGAGACATTTCAAATTCTTTCTGCATTACCAAGGCAAAGCTTTGGCTCATGGCTTCTTCATTGCTACCAAAAATGATATCATCAACATACACAACAAGTATTAGCAATTTATCATTATCAACCTTTATATATAGATTGCTATCAGCTGATACTTTTGAAAACCCTTGTTGATGGAGATATTTGTCAAGACGGTAATACCATGCCCTTGGAGCTTGTTTTAGACCATAGAGAGCCTTTCTGAGTCTTCATACAAGTTTTGGATCATTTCTAAGGATGAATCCATCTATTTGCTCAATATATACTTCTTCTTCTAAGTCCCCATTAAGAAAAGCAGATTTTACATCCATTTGGTATACTTTGAAATTATGAAAACTAGAAAGAGCAAGAAACATTCTTATGGCTTCAAGTCTAGCAACAGGTGCAAAATTTTCTTCAAAGTCTATACCTTCTTATTGAGCATACCCTTCACGAACAAGTTTGGCCTTGTTTCTAATAACTTCTCCATTTTCATTCAGCTTGTTTTTTAATATCCATTTGGTTCCTATGACATTCTTATCATTACGTCTAGGAACCAATTCCCAAGTATTATTCCTTTCAATCTGCTCAAGCTCTTCATTAATAGCCTTGACCCAAAATTCATCTTTGCATGCTTCATTCACATTTTGTTGTTCAATGGAGGAAAGAAATGCAAGATAGCTTGAGGATTTTGTAATAGCTCTTCTTGTTTGCACACCTGCCTCTTTCTGTCCCAAAATTTGAGCCTCTAGACGATTTTTGTAGACATAGCTGGAAGGAGTCTTTTCTTCTGTCATTATTTGTTCTTCTGGTGCTTCATTAGTTTCTTCTTCTTCAGAATTAGTCTGATTTGATGTGGAAGGATAATCGTCATCTTCTTCACAATATTCAGTTTTTACCTGCTTTGGATTTTTGCCTGCTTCATCAATCACAACATCAATACTTTCAACGATTTTTCCAAGTCTTTTATTATAACATTTATATCCTTTACTTTGGGAAGAGTAACCAAGGAGAATGCCTTCATCTGCTCTAGGTTCAAACTTGCGAAGGTTTTCATCAGTCCTTTTGATGTAACATTTTCTTCCAAAAACTTTGAAGTATTTTATAGTAGGAGTATTACCATACCAAAGTTCATGAGGAGTTTGAGTGTTGTTTACCCAAACATTTGTTTTGTTGAGAATAGTGATGGCAGTGAATGCAGCTTCACCCTAGAAGGTTGCAGGAGTTCCAGATTCATCTAGCATAGCACGAGCCATTTTTTGAATAGTTCTGTTCATCCTTTCTACTACCCCATTTTGCTGAGGTGTTCTTGTGGTGGAGAATTATCTTTTTATTCCATGTTCTTCACAAAAGTCAAAGAATTCATCTGAGGTAAATTCCCCTCCTCGATCAGATCTGAGACATTTGATTTTGTGATCTGGTTCATTTTCAACTAGGGCTTTGAAGGCTTTGAAATTTTGGAAAGCTTCGTCTTTGAGCTTTAGAAGTCCTATCCAACATATTCTTGAAAAATCGTCAATGAACAATATAAAATATTCTTTTCCACGAGGTGAATTTTTCCTTGATGGTCCACATATGTCAGTGTGAACAAGTTCAAGAGGCTTACTAGCTGATCCTTCCTTTTCAGGGAAATGAGTTCTGGTTTTCTTACCAAATTGATATGATTTTCATATTTTATTTTCTGGAATGTGGATATCCGGAAGATCACGAACTGCCTGGTATCTGCATGCTTTTCTTATTTGAGGGAAGCTTAGATGCCCCAGTTTTTTGTGCCATAGCTAGTGTTCATCATTTTTGCTTAGATAGCACTGTTGTTGTCGTCCTTTGAGTATGTACAAGTTGTTTGGAGTTCTTACACCTTTGATCACTGTTTCTCCTATATCAAGCTCACGAAAAACACATCCATTTGATCGAAATATTACTTCATTTCCTTGATCACACTTTTGACTGACACTCAATAGGTTATGCTTTAGACCATAAACATACATAACATTCCTAGCTTTAACCTTTTCTTTTAAGAGAGAAGAGCCTTTACCTTTTATGACGACAAGAGTGTCATTACCAAATGAGACCTTCTTTTCCTTTTCGAAGGCGTTATATGACTGAAGTTTTTATTTATCACCTGTCATGTGTTTCGAGCATCCACTGTTGATATACCACTGATTTTCTTGTCCTTCTACATACAAGGCTATTCCACATCTTTCTATTTGCGGTTCTTTCTTTCTCCATGTTTTGGGGCCCAATGAAGCTTGCACCTTTTAATATGTTTACCAAAATTTACTCCTGCATTCAGAATCTTCATGACCGAAGTTGTTACAGATAGAGCATTCTATTTCATTTTCAAGACAATAAAAGTTATTGTAGGTTCTTTTCATGATCCTAGTCACATTCCTTTGATTTCGTGCTTCTCTGGTCATGATGGTCTTGTAAGCAACACATTGAGCAGCTTTGTGTCCAAACTTATGACATGAAAAACATTGGCCATTAAAGAAATTCCTGTGATTATCAAATCTACTGACCTGATGATTGTAGTTTCCATTGAAATTCATTCTTGAAGCAAATTGAGACTAATTTACCTATGGTTGGTTATAGCTTCTGTTCATCCTTGAAGTAGATTGAACCTGATTTACCTGATGATCTTCTTTATGCCTTTGCTGATGATTGTCAACCTGTTTACTTCTCCTTGCTGCATCAAGATAGATTTTGGAGGTTGATGGCTTCTGTGCTTAAGATGTTTCTTCAGTATATCCAAGACCTGCCCTTATCAGAGGAGAACGCTACACTTTGATAATTTCATCTAAATTTTCTGATCCTTTCGCAAGTCTAAGATTGAGTGCTTTTGTTTTCTCAATATCTTTTCTTAGACCCACAATTTCACATTCTAACTTTTCATTTTGTTTTTCCCTTTCAGTGAGTTGGAATGTCAGAGTATCTATAATCATACTCTTTTCTTCTAAACAGATTTTAAGTTTAGAAATTTCTTCATATATACCATCTTCATCTAAAGCATCCAATAAATTATCATCTTCAAAATCCATCAGAAGTCTATAGTCATTATCATGTTCATCTTCATCACTATTTGATAAACCATCACTATCTTCATGCGTATAATAGCTCTTCTTACTTACATTTCGTTTTCTATTCAATTTTGTTGGTTCCTTACCTTTATCAAGCTTTTCTTTATGAGGACATTTGGCCACATAATGACCTACTCTTCCACATGCAAAGCATTTGAAAGGTAGCTTACCTTTGAATTTTCCAATACCCTGTTGAAGGTTCTTGACAAAGTTTGCTTCTTCCTCTCCTTCTGAATTATGTCCTAATTCATTCACTTCTTCTCTTCCTGAAGCTTTGAATGCAGTTTCTCTCATATCTGATGGACCCCCTTTTCTCATTTTGAAAGCATTTAGGATTCCACGCAGCTGTGTCATAGTAATACTTTGAAGATTCTGCTTTTCTTCTATGGCAGAAAATTTTGATTCAAACTTAGAAGACAAGGATCTTAAAACCTTTTCAACTATAATAACTTCTTTTATCTCTTCACCCAATTTTTTCATGCGATTAGCAATCTCATCTATACGTAAGAAGTAATTAGCTATACTTTCATTATTTTGCATTTTGAGAGTTTCATATTGAATTCTGAGAGATTATAGTTTTGCACATTTTACCTAGTCATCTCCTTCATAGCTTAGAATGAGCTTGTCCCATATTTCTTTGGTGGTTTTGAGCTGCATAACCTTGACAAATTTTGATTGTGACAAACTCCCCAATAATGTATTGAGAGCCTTGGCAATTGTTTCATACTACTTTTTACCTGCCGTATCTGTAGGAATTGCTCATGGAAATGTGTATCCTCCTTCCACGATTTCCCAAACATTTGTTCCAAGAGATTGAAGATAGGTTGTGGTTCTTACCTTCTAATAAATGAAGTTTCTCGCATCGAAGATCGGTGGTCTAATGGATCCCTCTCTTTCGTAGTGACTCATGATGATGGATCTTTCTTCAAGCGATCAAGCTTCTTCTGAAGAACCTGCTCTGATACCAATTGTTGGAAATAACATTGAGAAGGGGGGGTGAATCAGTATTAGCAAGTCAGTAATATTTCATTTCCATATTCTGATTCATATACGCTACTTCAGTTAATTAAACTTGCATGTATACGCAACTGTATATAAAGAAACTAGCGTATACCCTGTAAACTTATAATTTAGTTAATTCTTCATAAGTTGATCATTAATCTATGTATTAGAACCATATAAATAGTAACCCAGGAGCAGTAAAAATACATCAGATAGTCACACACATGAACACAAGATATAAGGTGGAAAACCAATGTGTGTGAAAACCACCTACTATAATCGTTTCTATATTTCTTTTAATAAGAAACTCATTTTACAATATTTTGTACTGGTGCAATCTTATACCAGTACGCAGGTTTCTATCTATAGAAGGCTACAACCTACAACCCCATAGCTCTTGTACTGGCTGATGCACTAGTACGTAGGTGCTAACCTATAGAAGGCTACAACCTTCTCTTTTCTTCTAGGGACCATGTTTCATTAATTTTCAGACTAGATCCATCAATAACATCAATCAAACATGAAATATATCTGCATCAACCAATCTCCTTTGCACCAACCAAAACTGAACCAAACAATCACTTTTCTGAATGTTGTAACCAGAACACAGTAATAGTAACCAAAACCCAATCCAGAACCCAGAACACTACAACAGTAAACAGAAGTAGCAAAAACATATTTTATGAGGTGTACACTACTTCAATGTGTCGAAACTATGTGCATACACACTTTTCTCAAGGAGGACCTGCATATACGCAGTTTTGAAATACTGAACTAGTGTGTATATGCATCTTTACTATATGGAACCTACGTATAGATCTGTAAAAGATGATTTAACCTTTACCACTGTTAAGACATTAGTTATACCTAGATTATCAGATTTACAGATTAGGACATGTGCCAATTATTTCGATAAAAGGTCAAAAACCACACAAAGATACTTCTCTTCAAGCCTTAAGATCTTGACCCATCAATAGAACTTATCCTTCTTCAAGTGCTCAGGTTCGTCCTTGATTCAAATCTAGCTATGCATCATTACCCAGTGACCAGTATTCTAGATATTGCTCTTCATTATATATTCAATGCTTGAGTACCTTTGCGTAATGATCCTCTCCTCCTTTTATAGTCTTAGGCCTTACTCAATACCATGGTCCAAAACCACTTAGAACCAATACCTTGGACCAAATACTCGGGGTCAACATGTCGGACAAGATACCTTGGACCAATACCATGGATCACAATACCATGGTCCAAATACCACGGACCAAAACCAAATTCTCCAACATGTACGCATCTTTCCTTGCATGAAAGTGTGTGTATATGCATACGCGCCTTTTGGTTATCGAACCCGCGTGTATATGCAGCTTGGTCAAAGGGAACCTGCATATATCTCTTTTTCTTTCATTCTGTGAGCCTGAATTGTGATCTGTCATCTAAGTGAGTTGCCATCAAGGACAACACTTGTGCCATAGCGCCAAACCTGTGTCATAATTCCAGCAACAGGTACTAGCAAAAGTGGTCGTATTATATGCCTACATATTCTGCTTTCTAGGAATGGCAGCAAAATTTGTTTCTAGAAGGTCTTTGATCAAATCTAGGATAGTCCCTCTATATTGACTCAGTCTGGGATTGTTTACAAAGTATTTACCATTAATTTGTATAATAATCAATTCTGAGTCTCCCATTATAAAAACTCTCTTAACTCCAAGTTTTCTAACCATTTCTAATCCTAAGATTATTCTAATCCTAAGATTATAGCTTCATATTCTGCCATGTTATTTGTGCATTTAAAATTTAACCTGAATGCATGATCTTCAGAATGATTATTCTCCATGTTGTGGATCCACAATCCTGCACCTACTCCTAACCTATTCATAGATCCATCAAAATCTACATTCCATAGGGACTAATGAAAAATGTTTTCACTGTCAGTTATTTTGTATTTCTATTCTACAGTTGTGACTTCCCTTTTGTCATGGTCTGAATTGTATAGGATGAAAGAGTCCATATCAAAATGCATGGAGTATATAGGGAAATTCTATGGTTTTTCTGCACTCACCATTTATTTCATCAAGGTCTCTCTATACAGTTTCCTTCGTTGACCAAAAATAGATATGGTGGCATATGACATATCTAATTGCAAGGATCCTTGCAATTTTTCTCCCCAAGAGCAAGATAACAACATTCCATATTTGGGTGGGATGTCTGCAACTACTATGTCCATTACAATACTCTTTGTTGGGCATTGGAATAGAGATACACATAAATCCTTAATCAAATCAAGTCATTTAACTTGGCTAGAGTCAAAGGAAAACAAGTCCTTATATGGTCAAGTGATATCTAAGTTTAGTCTCTCCATGATTGCTTTTGGCATCAAGTTATGGGATGCCCCTGAGTCTAGCATTACATTAAGTAATATTTTTTCATGAATGTTTAGGCTAATTGATGAGCCCCAATTTTTGGTAACAATTTGGGCTCATTTGGCCTACTTACCTTGCTCAACCCTTCATTTTTTATCACTTATGCATCATTTCTTAGTATATTCGTGTTATTTGTAGGAAGAAGGGCAGTCATTATGCCTATGTGGCTAATACATGATGATTTCAGGTTTTTTTGACATTAAATGGAGCAAAGACCACGCAAATGGAGACAAGGAGACAGCCAAGGTGGCATTGCGGATTTATAGGGAGGTTGTCCACAGCCTTGAATGACCTCCCTCGTGATCTCCACCCCAACTCCGAGCTCCAACAGCTATCACCACCGAGCTAGAAGGCAGCCAACGGATTCTACATGAACAACAGTTTACTTTTAGTTGGATAGCCAAGCTCCACTAATTGAGGAGGCCAGCTTGGACCTCATCATGTATAAATATTGAGGCTGTAGCCTTCGAGGAGACTCTTGAACTTTTGTTGTAGATTTTGGATTACGAGCTGTAGCTCTGTTTTTGCTCTTTGTAAGCCAATTTTGGCATGTTGTTAGACTCATGATTATGATCTTTTAATAAAAGGCAGGAAGATTTGGATTCGATTCTGAGTTCCTAGGGGAGCTATAGCTCTCAGGTTAGGGCCCAACCTGAGAGCAATAGACCTCCTTTTCTTTGTATTGTTAATTGTCTTTCTTTGATCATTGCATTTCTTTCCTTTACTTGCACTTGAAAAATACAGTTTGCTGAGTTGATTGTTTCGGTTTGGTTATGTAGGTTACTTTCATGAATGCAGTTGTTTCAGTAGTTCAGAATTAGCATAGGGAGATTGAAGTTACATTGAGTTCAAAAAAGGTTGAATGCATGCTCACTTTCACCTCTGTTTGGGGACCGGAAGTGTAGACCGTGCCAACTGCCAAAAACATTGTTTTCACATATGCATGCAAGTATTGATGTAAGGTTTTCGATTGAAGAATTGTCCATGCGATTTGATCATGAGTAATGACTCTTTGGTTCAACATCATGCACGAATTCCCTTCAACTTACATTGTTGTTCTTTGATTCCTAATAAAGCAGTTAGAATAGGTTGGTGAACTTTCGTATCACATGCAAGATAAGGATGATTTGTTTCATTTACACTGCGCAGCACCTCTTCCTCACGCTATTATTCTTCTGAACCATGCCTAAGCCACCTATGCATCCTCTGTTCAGCTCATTTGCCTTCCAAACCTTCTACTTCCCACGTTGCTCAATCTTTTTGACCTTCCGTTGCCTCTACCCTTCTATCGACCAACCAGCTCTATCCACTCTCTCTCCACCTCATCTCTCCGTCCATAGGCCATCTCAAGCTCCTCTTTCATCTTACCCATCCATCCATACAGTTCCTTCACTCCTCCATCACCCAAAACTCCGACTGTAGGACATCCTATAGAAGTTAGCAGACTTCCTGTAGAAATCCTGAGTTTCCTATAGGATCCCCTGCAGACATCCTGTAGAAGCCTGCAAACACGGTTTCCAAGCACCTGAACATTGTGGACCTCTGTGGAATGATGTGGGGGATCCCCTGGAACCTCTCAGAGTCCTCCTGACCTTTCCCAAGCCTTCCTCCCTTTGAACTACCCCTGCACAGTCAAGACCCAGTAAGAAGCACAATCACAATAACTCCACCCACTTTGGAAAAAAATACAAAAACGTGTTCTCTTCAATGGAAGTAGTTTAAATTCATGCATTTCATCTCACTAGAAGTAATGGCATCATTTCTAGAAGTTGCATTCCCACCATTGCATCATAGGGATTAAGCTAGTCAGATTAGGGTTTACTAGGGTTTCCATGTTTGGTTGGCTTTCAGTTAATTCTTGCAAAGTAGGTTAATTTCCTTTGAGATAGCCTTCATTCATCATTTAGAAAGCTTCTTCTGAGAACATAGAGAAGTTGGCTTGAGCCCTAGCGGACTTGTGCCAGCTGACCAAGTGACAGTTGCAACAAGAGCTAGTACTTGTGCATATAGCACCGTCACTTCCAAGTTTGTTACGAACTATCGGGTTGATAAAATTAGAGAAGGAAGCTCCAGGAGTTGTAGCATTATTGCTACAATACTGGAGCCCACCATCTTTTTGGCGCCGTTGCCGGGGAAGCGTCAGAGTATTAGTAATTGTTGCTTTTCTTCTATTTTCTTACTCTCGCCTTCTGCCAAGTAGTTTATTTCATTTCCATTCTGCAAAAGTAGCATAGACATTTCCTGCTTTCATAGATTAGCATTTCAATTCCGCAGTTTCAATTTTGCAAGCATAGATTAGCCTTTCAATTCTGCAAGCGTAGACTAGCATTTCCATTCCTGCATTTCCATTTGAGCAAAGTAGATTAGTCCTTTCCTGCTTTCATTTCAATTCTGCATTTTTATTCCAGCAAGATAGTTAGTTGTAGATCAATCTGTTTCAGTTTTGCAGGTACCAAAGAAAAAAAAACAAAAGCAATCAAAAAGTCTTTCCATTTCATGCCTCGTAGGAACCGAGATAAAACAGGTAAATTCCTACCCAACACCCCCACCACATCATTGAGTCACCCTTCTCTCTTCTTCGGTGACAGTGATCCATAAGAACCTATAGGTGAACCTCCTGAGATATACGAAGATCCTATAGCAGAAGAAGAATTGGAGACCATCCCATCTGAAGCTATGGCTGACAATAGAAGAGAAGATGAGAGAATAGAAGGTGCCTTCCCCATCCGAGAAATCAATGGAGACATGAAAATGAAAAACATTAGTCCCTCCGCTCTACCTCACTTCCATGGACTGACTACTGAAGATCCTGATACCTTCCTATTTGAGTTTGTTGTCCTTTGTAAAACCTATGACTATACTGAAGATGAGCAGAAGCTGAAACTCTTCCCTTCAACTCTTAAGGATGCAGAATTACGCTGGTTCATGGGCTTACCTGGGAATAGTATCACCACTTGGGCTCAGATGCAGCAAGCTTTCAATACCAAGTACCGGGACTACTGTAGGTCCAAGGAAACCAAGGGAGAAATCTTTCGGATGACCATGGGAAATGATGAGTCCTTAGAGGATTATGAGGAGAGGTTCCAACTTAGCTATAAGCGGGCTAGGTGCACACTTGACCCTGAATCCCTTAAGTTGGTCCTGCTTCGAGGAGTCCCTGAAGACCTGTTAGATACCCTTCACATGTTAGCTAGGGGAGATATTTACCAGCTGCCTTATGAGGACATCAAGACGGTGTTCAGAAGCCACTCTAGGGCAGCCCGGAAACGAGGTAGAGGAAACCCTCTCTCAGCTAGTATTCCTTTCTCCAAGCATGAGTTTGCAAATCAATTAGAAGATCTTAAGAGTGAGGTGAGACAGACCATTGCCATGCAATTGGACACATTCAGGATCCAGCAGAAGAAGGAAGAAGCTAAGAGGGCCTTGGCTATCTTCTGCCCTAGATGTACAAGGAGACACCCTAAGAATGAATGCCCATTGCATTTGGTTGAAGTGTGCTTCGTTTGTGACGAGGACCATCCCACAAATCAATGTCCAACCTTACCTGGGTTTAAAGCTATGTACCAAGGGACAGAAGCTCCCACTGAACCTCTCTATTTCCTCAACCAAAGGAGGCTACGAGGACCTAGACCTTACCAGCAGGGGATGCAAGGGGCACCTCAAGCTTATTACAGCCCCAACCAGTCGACTCCTATGTCGTCCTGGGGTCCCCCTGCTCATCCTTCCTGGTCTATGCCTCCTCCATGGTCTTATCCACCTCAGTACCCTACTCAACCCACTACTCATTCATATCATTCACATGCCCAGCCACAGCCTCAGTGGAATGCACCTCAGTCAGGGTGGAGGCCCCAGTACAACACTCCTCCCGCCATTTTGCCTCCACCACCAGTTCAACCTCAACCATTACCTCCTGCTCCTCCAAGGCAACCTCAAATGCCTGCTCAACCGAACCCGAACCCTAACAATAGACAGGCCCAGCAGGTATACACTGGGGAAACATCATGTCCTACCTATGCTGTGGAGATCTAGGAGATCAATCTTCGATCTGGAAAGACTCTTCCAGATCGCCAACCTCCTCCCCCAGAGGACGAGGAGGACAAACATGAAAGTGAACCAAAGGCTATTCCACCCTTTCCTGAGAGACTAACAGCCACCACACAACCCAACCCAGAGGAGGATGAGCTTCTGGGAGAGCTCAAGCAGTTGTGTGTGAAAATACCACTTCTCCAAGCCATCAAGGATGTGCCAATATACAACAAACTGGTTAAGGAAAAGTGTTTTAAACACCCAGGCAGGCGAAAGAGAGATGCTTTAACCATCAATGTCTTAGGACAACTGTCTGACCTTATGTTAGGACAAGTCATCTGCCCAAAGTACCTAAATCCTGGGAGTCCTGTAGTAGATGTCCACATCAATGGCACCATCATCCCTCACACCTTGATTGATCTGGGGGCCGCCATTAACGTGATGACCAGGGATACCATGCTCAAACTCAATCTTCAGGGTTCCTTGAGGAAGACCTCGACAGTACTGCAACTAGCAGATCGCTCCACTGTGACTCCCGAAGGGATTGTGGAGGATGTCTTGGTCTCTATCGACTCTTGGGAATACCCTGCAGATTTCTTGGTTCTGCAACCCAAGGAAAAGCTTACTGGATATCCTCTTATTTTGGGAAGGCCTTGGTTAGCCACTGCAGATGCTTACATCAGTTGTCGTGCAGGAAACATGACCATCAAAAATGGTCCTATGTCCAAGCAGCTCGTCCTATATCCTCCTGCCCAACCCTCCTTAGAGCATGACTTACCACTGTGGTTGGAGGAAGGAGAAGAGGATGAGGTGTACTCAGCACCTTTGTGCACCCTAGATACCACTAGAAGAGACCCCCCAATCGAGGATGACTTGATTGAAACTTTGATCCAGAATCCACCTTCCAGTGCGCTATCCTTAGAGAAATTGGTGGAGGACGCCCAAGCCAGCACCTTAGTGGACCTTTGTGCCACCAACCCTGTCACTCCCAGAGTCAAGAATGTGGAGTTCGGCCCTGAGAGAACGTTAAAGATCAGCTCCTCCCTATCTCCTTCCCAGGAAAAGGAGCTATGTAGCCTGTTGGCCAGTCACCTAGATGCTTTTGCTTGGAGCTATAAGGAGATGAAAGGAGTCCATCCCTCAGTCTGTACCCATCACATATACATCAAGGAGGGATGTAAACCGGTTAGGCAGCCTCAGAGGAGAATGAATCCAGCCCTTAAGGACATTGTCAAGGAAGAATTGCAAAAACTGTTGGATGCCGGATTCATTTACCCCATCTCTGATAGTGAATGGGTGTCCCCTCTGGTGTTGGTTCCCAAGAAAAATGGGAAATGGAGGATCTGTGTGGACTACCGAGAACTGAACAAAGCTACCAAGAAAGACCATTTCCCTCTACCTTTCATAGATCAAGTGTTGGATGGACTGGCAGGAAAGAAGTTCTCTTTCCTGGATGGGTTTAGCGGGTACAACCAAATCCAAATCAGCCCGGAAGACCAAGATAAGACCACCTTCACTTGTCCTTGGGGTACCTTTGCCTACCGAGTTCTTCCCTTTGGGCTATGCAATGCTCCTGCTACCTTCCAGAGAGCTGTCTTGAGCATCTTCTCGGAGCTGGTCCATGATGCGGTGGAAATCTATATGGATGACTTCACTCCTTATGGGTCCAACTTCCAGGAAGCATTGTCCAATCTGGGAAAGGCCCTAACCAAATGCATTGAGATGAACCTGTCTCTTAGTCCTGAAAAATATGAATTCCTGATGACTGAAGGGACTGTGCTAGGCGATACCATTTCTTGCCAAGGGTTACAAGTGGATCCTAACAAAATTGCTCTCATCAAGAAGGTTCCACCTCCCCAAAAGGTAATGGATGTCTGGAGTTTCTTAGGATTAGCATGGTATTACCGGAGATTCATTAAAGACTTCAGCAAGCTAGCCTCACCATTGTTTGGTCTGTTGGCAAAATATGTGGAGTTTAAATGGACTGACGATTGTTAGAGGGCTTTGAATGAATTAAAGGACAAGTTGGTGTCAGCCCCAATCCTGAGAGGTCCAAACTGGGCCCTACCTTTCCACATCCACACTGATGCCTCGAACAAAGCCATAGGGGCAGCTTTAGGACAAGTTGAACAAAAACTTCCATATGACATTTACTTTGTTAGCAAAAACTTGTCCAAAGCTGAGCTAAATTACACTGTAACCGAGAAAGAATTCTTAGCTGTGGTCCATGCATTGAACAAGTTCCGACATTATATCACTGGCTATCAAACTTTGTACATACGGATCATGCTGCAATTAGATATTTAATGAATAAACCAGATGTGAATGCTCGTATTATTAGATGGTTACTTTTGTTGCAGCAGTTTGATTTGACCATTGTTGACAAACCAGGTAAAGAAAATGTTGTTGCTGACTTTTTATCTAGATTGGATTTGTCTGCAGATGAGGATGGAACAGTGGATGACCAGATGGCCGATGAACATCTGTTTTCTATCTCAGTACTCTCTCCATGGTTTGCTGATATAGCAAACTACCTTGTTTCAGCACAGTTCCCTCCGCACCTATCTTCAAGGGAGAAGAGCAGAATCATCAGAAAAGGTGCCTCGTTTACTTGTATCGGGGGCAATTTGTTCAATCTTGGCCCTGATCAGATCTTAAGGCGTTGTGTAAGGGAGGAGGAAATATTTGACATCCTCCTCACCTATCATGATGGGCCTTGTGGAGGACATTTTGCAGCAAAGAGGACTGCCTTCAAAATCCTACAGGCAGGCTACTATTGGCCCACACTTCATCAAGATGCCAGAAGATATATCAGCCAATGTGACTGATGCCAAAGAATGGGGAAACCGACTCCAAGGGATGAAATGCCTCTCCAACCTCAAGTGACTCTTGAGCCATTTGAGAAGTGGGGTATGGATTTTGTGGGTCCAATCAACCCTCCTTCGAGGCAAAGGTCTTACATCATTGTGTGCACTGACTACCTGACAAAGTGGGCAGAGACTAAAGCAATCAAGGCAGCAACAGAAGAGAAGGTGGCCGAGTTCTTAAGAGAGAACATCTTCTACAAATTTGGCTACCCAAGAGAGCTGGTCACCGATCAAGGGAGCCAGTTCACATCCAACTTGATTGAAGACCTACTAGCTCACCACAAGATCAATCATAGGACTTCCACCCCCTATCATCCACAGGCAAATGGGCAAGTGGAAGTCACCAACAAAGCATTGGAAGGGATTTTGACTAAGGTGGTGAGCAGAAGTAGGAAAGATTGGGCAGATCGCCTGGTTGAGGCCACATGGGCTTACAACACCACCTAGAAGACCACCACCAGCTTCACACCTTATGAGCTGGTCTATGGGAAGAAAGCTTTGTTGTCCATTGAGTTTGAATACAACACTTTGAGGATGGCAGCTCAGCTAGATCTAGATCTCAGCCATGCACAACAAGAAAGGTTATTGTAGCTGAATGGACTAGACGAGCACCGGATGTGGGCCCTCCTTCACTCAGAAGTGGTTCAACTTCAGAGAAAGGTGTGGCATGACCAACATCTCCATGACAAGCAATTCCAGCCAGGAGATTGGGCCTTGTTGTAAGACTCCAGATACAAAGATTTCAAGGGGAAGCTGAGAACCAGATGGCTAGGACCATATGCAGTGGAAAAATGCCATGACAATGGATCTGTTCTTATTCGAACCATTGATGAGGAAGCCATCCCCATGCTTGTCAATGGGCATCGCTTGAAGATATACAGGAAGCCTCTCTCAAGACAAGAGTTCATCAAAACTATGGAGAAATCAGTGTTGGTCATACAGAAGGGTTCTGCCTCTGCTTTGGGCATACCCTGAAAGATCTAAAAAAAAAAGATCCTTGGGTGAAAACCTTTCTTAGGCTCCCAAGGCAGGTGGTAGGGGTGAAAACCTCATTGAGGCGCCCCTATTGTCTTTCAAAAAAAAAAAAGGAGATTTGAAAAAGATCCTTGAGTGAAAACCTCTCTGAGGCGCTTAAGGTAGATGGCAAGGGTGAAAACCTCATTGAGGCGCCCCTGTTATCTTTCAAAAAAAAAAAAAAAAACAATAAGCAAAAAGATAGGGACAGCAAGTTCATAATGTGAAAATGCATGCAAGTTGCAGGTGTTCTATGAAGGTGAGGAGGACTCTTAAAGCAAAGCCAAAGATCCTTATCATGCTGCCAGGAGACCTCACCAGCACGTCCTCCAAAAATACTCATCTCCTCCAAGGTATGTGCACAATTTCATCATGGCTTGAGTCTTCTACAGGAAGATGCAGACTTTCTACAGGAAGATGCAGACTTTCTACAGGAAACGCAACCTTTCTACAGGAAGTTCTGTATTTCTACAGGAAACTTCCTGTAGAAGTTTGGGACGGCCCATAATTCATTTTATGAGGAGATCTAATGACCAAGGATCGATTTGGATGCATGAAAGCTACTGTTGTCACCCTTATACATTGTTGTCACCTCCTTCTACCATCCCCGTCGACATGCAATGAAGTTACCTGCACCATCAAAGCAGATCATTGAGTTATCAAGAGATTTTTGAAATAAAAAAATGCTGAGATGTCGTACCATATGCATCCCAGCCATCCATGAGCTCTGTGAGCATGATCGTGGGGCCATTGCCTTCGTCGTGCAGCATGCACCCAAGGAGGAAGAAACTGTTACAGGACATCCTGCAGGAGTCCAGTAATAGTTAAGCCCGCTAGAGTGCATACCATATACAATGGAAACGCGGGCGCATGCAGCTGAAGCATCAAATCCATCGTCAGCGACCTGTGAATACGAACCTCCGGGCCTGTGCAAATCCACCAGCAGCAAATAAATCCACTCATCGTCATCCAAAAGCCTGAACAATCGTGTTGCGGCCGCACAGGGAAGTGTCTCGACCCTTTCTTCCGATGAATTGCATGAATTTTACTTTGAAAATGTTTGCAAGTGTGAAATGGATGGGTTGAGCGGTTGTATGGTCAATCGATTGGCCACGTCGACCAGTCAGCTGGTCGAGCCGGATGTGTGAATGGTGGCCGTGGAAAAAACGGGCAGTGGACACGTGAGAACTGTCCACTCGGGGAGAAACAAGTTCTAACGAGAATGGCGACAGCGGATCTGCGGGAATGATGCGGCAGTAAGTAAACTTGCAGAAGAATGATGGTGTGACGTCGCCCAACGGTCCGGCAGGGACAGCTCACCCCCGCGCCACGGATTCCGCCGATTCAAATCTAATCGGCTAGATTATCAACCCCATGCATTTATCGTTCACCGTTTGAGACTCGAGCGATCATCCGGATCCCTCTGCAGTTCGACACTCCGAGTCTTTGGCCATCAGAACGCTTGTGAAGCAACAGTAAGAGCGCAGACCCACTGCACTATCCCCCGGAAATCTCGCACTGCTCCTACAGGAAAGTTGTTTCTACAGGAAGTTGGGTTCTTCACGTCAAAAGGTGGCGGATTAAAAAGGTAAGCCTGAACTCTCCATGCAATTGGTTTTTGAAGGTGGAAAAATCGTCGTCTACAGTCTGGTCATAGAGAATTGTTGCAATTGTTGTCTGCCGTGCATGAACTGTCGTCCTACAGGATGTCAGTGTAGTTGGCTGTGTTAAAGGTTCTCAGGGGGTAAGCTTTGTGAATTATGTGCATGACAGAGGCGTAATCCTACGCTCTGTCCCAGTAGACCGAATTCCTTCCGCATTTGCCACCTCCAGCTAACACAACAGTTTTTCACCATGCTGGGTGGGTTCATCAGAAGGGAGCCCACTGATTCAGCGAAGTTAAGAGAAAATCCTGAGGTGGTGGAGCTCTTCACACGAGCACAATGGATATCCTTCTGTGACAAATTGCAGGGCTATGACGACAAAGTGGCAGAAGAGTTTTTGCAAGCTCTGAGGCCGAAATCTAAAACGTTGGCCACCGTTACCTTCAGGGATCTGAGCCTCAAACTCACCCCAAAATTCATCAGCCGAGTTACGGAGCTCCCAATGGGATTACCATGGGATAAAGAAGAAAGGAAATTGATCCAACAAGCTAAGAAAGAATTCTTTCCACCAGAGGAGGAATTCTCAGAAGACAAAAATGGGGTTCGTAGAACCAGTCTACTCCCACCCTGGAATGAAGTGATCCTGCAAATTATCAAGTACATCACCTGCGAAGGCCATTTTAGCATTGTATACGGGTATCATTTTTGGTTACTCACTGAATTACGGCACCAGATGGAGCTACCTGTAGAGAACAAGCTCAGTCTTCCTTACTTTCTACTATAGTCTCTGATTGAGTGTGCAACCAAGCTGAAAGAAGGCATACCAGACCAGGTAGCCCACCATGGGCTGATCAAACTCCTTGCGGAGGATGCGCTCCACACATACAAGGTTCCTCTCTCATGGGAAGCCTTCAGGAATTTGACAAAGGATGGGGATATAAAGATGCTAACCGAAGCGCTCGGTTCTTCTAGCAGTGAGGAGAAAGAGTCAGTGCCCGCAGTAAAGAAAGAAAAAGGCCAAAAGACCCCAACCACAGAGCAGAAGAGAACTCAAGAAAATAAACAAGAGAAAAAGGATGCCAAGGAGAAGGATGACACACCCATCTTGACAGCAAGAGAGCAAAGGTTGCAAGGCAGAGTGGACAAGGCTGAGAAGGTCCACATCAGCAAGAGTGCCTCGACAGCGACCGCAACCAAGTCAAAAAGAAAAACTCATGCAGCAAAGCAAACCAAGGCGGCGACACCTGTTTCTACAGGAAAGCCGAAACCGGCTTCTACAGGAAAGCTGAAACCGGCTTCTACAGGAAGCCCGAAAATTGCTGAAAAAGGGTCTTCTACAGGAAGCCCGAAATTAACTGAAAAAGGGTCTTCTACAGGAAGCCCGAAATTGACTAAAACAGGGTCTTCTACAGGAAGCCCTGAAAAAGTGAAACCCAAGGAGAAGAAAGCTCACATTCGTGAAAGGGAGGTAGCAGCTGCGCTGGCCACCCTCAGCACACCTCCTAAGCCAAAGGAGAAGAGAAAGAGGGAGACCCCTCTATACTTTAAAGCTCGAAGAAGTGTGAGAATAAAGACGGGCAAGCCACTGCCTCCATCCAGCAGCCCGGTCATCATTGAAGATGCCCCTACTTCGCCCAAGGAAAGGTCCCCCTTGAGGATATCAGTCACCTATGAGAGGGGGAGCTCGAAGAAAACTACGTGGCAAGAAAGGTTAGATCAATTGACTGAAAAAGCTCGGCTACAGGATGCTGAAAATGCTCTACAGGATACCTTAGCCAGGCTTAAAGAAACTGAGAAAATGGAAGGAGAAGCACCCTTATCACCACCAAGGGAGGGTGAAGTAGAGCCACCAAAGGAAATGGAGAAAGAGCATATACTACAGCCCAGCCCTCAGCCAAGTCTGAGTTCCTATTACAACTTTTTAGAGGCTGGCAAAATCATACCTCAGAAATTTACTGTGCCACTGTTTTTTGCATTAGAGGAAGAAAGAGTCCGTACACACACATGGATGAAAATAGCCAAGTCAAAGGGTGTGGCGGACATAGGTCCCTTTCAAGAGCAGCTGAAGGAGGCCATAAGTGAATTGTCCATGGCCAAACACGTGGCAAATTGCCAACGTGTGTTTCTACAGGAAGAGAACCAGAAGCTGAGATTGCAGCTACAGGAGCTAAGGGCAGGGACAGGTACATACTCCAAGGACACCACAGAGGAACAGCAAGGCAAAAAGGAACTGAACACCGGTCTTGGGGAGCCAACCACACTTCTACAGGAAGCAGAACAGTAAGCACAAATTGAGGTGCAAGCTCTCAGAGAACAGCTGCAGCAGAAAGATGCACAATTGGCCTGCATGGCCAGCTGGGCCATGGATTCTATCCAATGCAGATAGCCAGCTAAATCCTATGGCTTGTACTTGAAAGACCAATGGCTGCAATTCCATATCAATACCTTGGCGTAAAGAGGTATCTCTCAGCTCCAAGACCCGCAGCATTTCACTGAAGTTTGCAGTACTAGCTCATCAGATGATAGGGCCAAATTAGCGGAGTTCTACCTCCATAATCTGGCCCTGCCTAATGAAGTTTCATGGGATCCCAATACGGCCTTGGGAGATATGCAATTAATGGCATTTGCCTCATGGCTGAACCATGAGGACAAAAGAGCACCAGAAGCCAAAGCAATCATGAACCGAGAGCTGAACGAGCCATTGCTCATCAGACCAGAACCAGGAGATCCAGTTGCACTAATCTCGGCACACCAACATTTGTTCACTGACCCTCAAGCTTCATTAAGTTATATGGATAAATAGGCCCAAGCCATAGCTCATTTTGAGGACATGGAGAGACTGCTAGGAGACAACGCTGTCCAAGCATGCACACGCAGATGGAATACATTGGCACACAGTCTGAAAATCCGAGAGTACCATACCCCAACTCGGATGAGGGAAGCTCTGGTAAGGGTAGCCCTCTATAAGAAATCCATGCAAAACCTCCAGGCCAGCTAGATTGGCCTTAAACTCAGCCCACCACTACTGCTAGGATTGATGGAAGGCAGCACAGAGACAGATGATAATGAACAGTGGGAAGAGGTAGACAAAAGGGCTGGGTTTCATATCAGCAAGGAGGACACTACTACATAGGCTTGGGATGTAAGGGTAGCAGTAAAGGCAATGAATGATGAAGAGTTGGACTAGTTTCTCAAGGATGAGCAAATATTTTAGCTGGGGGGTGATGATGAGCCCCAATTTTTGGTAACAATTTGGGCTCATTTGGCCTACTTACCTTGCTCAACCCTTCATTTTTTATCACTTATGCATCATTTCTTAGTATATTCGTGTTATTTGTAGGAAGAAGGGCAGTCGTTATTCCTATGTGGCTAATACATGATGATTTCAGGTTTTTTTTACATTAAATGGAGCAAAGACCACGCAAATGGAGACAAGGAGACAGCCAAGGTGGCATTGCGGATTTATAGGGAGGTTGTCCACAGCCTTGAATGACCTCCCTCGCGATCTCCACCCCAACTCCGAGCTCCAACAGCTATCACCACCGATCTAGAAGGCAGCCAATGGATTCTACAGGAACAACAGTTTACTTTTAGTTGGACAGCCAAGCTCCACTAATTGAGGAGGCCAGCTTGGCCCTCATCATGTATAAATATTGAGGTTGTAGCCTTCAAGGAGACTCTTGAACTTTTGTTGTAGATTTTGGATTACGAGCTGTAGCTCTGTTTTTGCTCTTTGTAAGCCAATTTTGGCATGTTGTTAGACTCATGATTATGATCTTTTAATAAAAGGCAAGCAGATTTGGATTCGATTCTGAGTTCCTAGGGGAGCTATAGCTCTCAGGTTAGGGCCCAACCTGAGAGCAATAGACCTCCTTTTCTTTGTATTGTTACTTGTCTTTCTTTGATCATTGCATTTCTTTCCTTTACTTGCACTTGAAAAATACAGTTTGTTGAGTTGACTGTTTCGGTTTGGTTATGTAGGTTAGTTTCATGAATGCAGTTGTTTTAGTAGTTCAGAATTAGCATAGGGAGATTGAAGTTACATTGAGTTCAAAAAAGGTTGAATGCATGCTCACTTTCACCTCTGTTTGGGGACCGGAAGTGTAGACCGTGCCAACTGCCAAAAACATTGTTTTCGCATATGCATGCAAGTATTGATGTAAGGTTTTCGATTGAAGAATTGTCCATGCGATTTGATCTTGATTAATGACTCTTTGGTTCAGCATCATGCACGAATTCCCTTCAACTTACATTGCTGTTCTTTGATTCCTAATAAAGAAGTTAGAATAGGTTGGTGAACTTTCGTATCACATGCAAGATAAGGATGATTTGTTTCATTTACACTGCGCAGCACCTCTTCCTCACGCTCTTATTCTTTTGAACCATGCCTAAGCCACCTATGCATCCTCTGTTCAGCTCATTTGCCTTCCAAATCTTCTACTGCCCACGTTGCTCAATCTTTTTGACCTTCTGTTGCCTCTACCCTTCTATCGACCAACCAGCTCTATCCACTCTCTCTCCACCTCATCTCTCCGTCCATAGGCCATCTCAAGCTCCTTTTCATCTTACCCATCCATCCATACAGATCCTTCACTCCTCCATCACCCAAAACTCCGACTGTAGGACATCCTGTAGAAGTTAGCAGACTTCCTGTAGAAATCCCGAGTTTCCTGTAGGATCCCCTGCAGACATCCTGTAGAAGCCTGCAAACACAGTTGGCAAGCACCTGAACATTTTTGACCTCTGTGGAATGATGTGAGGGATCCCCTAGAACCTCTCAGAGTCCTCCTGACCTTTCCCAAGCCTTCCTCCCTTTGAACTACCCCTGCACAGTCAAGACCCAGTAAGAAGCACAATCACAATAACTCCACCCACTTTGGAAAAAAATACAAAAACGTGTTCTCTTCAATGGAAGTAGTTTAAATTCATGCATTTCATCTCACTAGAAGTAATGGCATCATTTCTAGAAGTTGCATTCCCACCATTGCATCATAGGGATTAAGCTAGTCAGATTAGGGTTTACTAGGGTTTCCATGTTTGGTTGGTTTTCAGTTCATTCTTGCAAAGTAGGTTAATTTCCTTTGAGATAGCCTTCGTTCATCATTTAGAAAGCTTCTTCTGAGAACATATAGAAGTTGGCTTGAGCCCTAGCGGACTTGTGCCAGCTGACCAAGTGACAACTGCGACAAGAGCTAGTACTTGTGCATACAGCACCGTCGCTTCCAAGTTTGTTACAAACTACCAGGTTGATAAAATTAGAGAAGGAAGCTCCAGGAGTTGTAGCATTATTGCTACGATACTGGAGCCCACCACTAATGTAGAAACGCGGAATTCCCCCTTGCTGATGAGTACCATTCACCTTAGGGCCAAAAAATAATTCAAGTTGATCGTCATTCAAATTGACAGTATCTTCTCCCTCTCCTATATTTAAATTTTTAGTTATATGTGATCTATAGGATTCAGTTTTTACTAGTTCGGTCAAAGGAACTGATATCTTTAATTTTTTTATTTCAGTCTTGAGGTTGAAAGGGAGTTGAGCATTGTTTGTTTGGATGAGATCTTCCTTAACAAATGCAGTTTGTGTGTTTTTATTTTGTTTTTTAATACTAGGTAATTTAGTCACTGTTTCAACAGTTTTTTGTTGATTACTCCTATTTGGAATGTTTTGAGTGATTGTTTCAATTTGAGTTTCAGATGAAGTTATATCTACAATTTTTGGGCTATAAGTTTATTTGGGTCTCATGTTATCCTTCATGGATTTTTGAACCCTCAGCATAGTTTTCCTAGAAGGGAGGTCTAATTTGCTAATCTCGTATTGCATTCTTTCCAGTGTTAGGATTCTTCCTAAAGTTGGGGTTTCTTATTTGGGGTGGCTATTGATTCTCCCACTAAGTTTTTCTTTCCATGTTTTCTACTACATTCACTATTCTCTCTACACTCTTTTCCAAACTATCTATTTTACCATCAGAAGTGGAAGTTTCCTCTTTAATGGCAACTCTCTTTTCGTTTCTCATTCCAGATTTCTTGGCTAATATGTTAGCCTCTACAATAACAACATTACTTTGCATTTTTTCCAATGTTTCAAGGTTTCTTTCCCTTAATTGGTATGACATGTCAGTGTCAAAACCATCAGGGAATTTGTTTACTGCTAAGTCAGGTGGAGGCTTAATATTAGTAGGGATTGCATTATAGATGTTATTGAACCTAGTACAATAATCCTGAACTGAATCATTAGAAGCTCTTCTAATGTTATCATATTCAGAAAGTATTTGTAGAGGGTTTCCCTTTCTCTCTCATCTGTCAATGAATAATCTATGAAAAGCAGCTAAATCTGTAGTATGATTAGCTGGTAAAGCCTTGAACCATTTCTTAACATCCCCAGTTGTTGTTTGGGCAAACAACCTCATTTGGACATCAGATTCATCTATCTCATGCAACTCAAAATAGTCAGTCATTTTGTTCACATGTTCTTGGGAAATACATTGACTAGTAGCATCAAAAAAAAGATTTTGCTTTGATAATCTAGGGTCATGGAATGGAGTTGTGCAGGTAAAACTAGAGGTGCATATCATTCTGCCATGGCTTGGATTCTAGCTTGACTAGGGGATAAAGTGCTGGTACTTGAGGAAGGGCTTGAAATGGATGGAGATGAACTAGATGTGGATGAGGTGCTTGGCTGATGAATAACTGGTTTAGGGGAATGGACTGTGGTGGATATTATTGGTGAGGTGGTAGTAAATGTAGGTGTATTTATAGTATTTGAAGATTGTGCAAAAATTTAAGAGGCAGCAGCAGTAAGGGCAGTTAGTTCAACAGATTATTGAAGATAAGCATCATCTATATGGCTCATCAATGTAGAGGTTAAAGCTTCTAACTTGTCACAAGTGTCCAAGACAAGTTTATTTAAATCCGGATGGATAGGCACCTTTTTTGATTCAATGAGTTGAATAAAATTAGGGTCTAACACAGTTTCGTGACCTGCGTTCTCCGATTTAGTTCTAAACAATGAGAGGTTAAATGACAAATCAAATGGAATTTCCTCTAAAGTTGACAACTCCTCACGGAGTGAATTTCCTTTGACTAACTGGCGACTACCTTCTTGAGTTTCTACCTTTTTTGTTTTTCTTAAAATTCTATCTGGGTCATCAACTATTGTAAAAGGGTTTGGATCTTGATTTGCCTTGGTATAGTGAGTCTTCTTGGGAGCCAAAATTTTAACTTTTTAATTTTTTTTTAACAAAACGTTTCAAGAACAACTTCTAAAAATGACCTTAAGGGGCTCAAGATGAAAGTTAAGGTTTCCTTAAAGCTTTATTTTATTGAGGATCGAAGTCCCTAGTATGGTCGCCAATTATGTTATCACTCCAAAATTTCTCTAGAAGTTATTGAAGAAAGAAATGTTCAGAGGTAAATACGAATCAACTTTAGAGATCAGGATCTAGCCTTCCTAATCTCAGAGAGGGCTCTCTCTTTTTTATTTAACTTTGTTTGGTTATTTGATCTTAGGCTAGTTATTGTTGTACTTGGGTTTTGATTTGAATTTTGGTGGTGGGATCACTTAGATGAACATAGGTTTGATTTTACCATTAGGCTATGGGGTCAAATGCCAAACAAGAAAGACTGAATCAAGTTCTAAAAACAGTGTCTGCAGGGCAAGATAGAGGAGTTAGTATAGATCTCAAAGGCTTGAGGGTGAAATGGTTTCCAGTCAGTTCCAAGGAGCAATTAAGGGTTCCTTAGACAGGATTATGAAGAGAAATGAAAGAGGTCAATCGGGATGGGAGAGAAATTAAGGCTTCTCAAATTTGGATATCAGAGGAAAACATATAAATGATTAACTATGAAAAACAGAGTGTACTTGAACAAATTAAGAGTTAAGCTTACGGTTAATTCATTAAAATTTATACAACATTTAAGTTTATGAAACACAAAAGAAAGTAAGAAAATCATACAAAGAAGATACTTCACTGTAATAGCTCATCTCATGAATCATGTAATGCAATTTTTTTATTACTTGCTCTAGTCTGTTGACTTGAAAATTGGTACAATAAACCTTAGGTTTAAGATCAAAATAACTCTGCAAATGTATAGCAATCCACACTCACTACTTCGAATTATGAAGTATTTATACAAAAATTAATTTACAAAATATCCCAAACTGCCTTGGGATCTAATCTAGGAGAAAGAAATATCTTCATGTAAGAAGATAGAGACAGTTGTCGAATTGCTGCTTGCTATCCCTGTTATTTAGATTTTGTTGGCTTTGATCTTTTGCCTTTTAATATGCTTAGCTATTTGGTTTTCATGTTGGATGCTCTATTCACTCTGATATTTCAACTAATACACTTTCACTTGATACACTTTGACCTCCGACAATGGCACTACTCTTCCTGAGTTCACCAGTAATTCCCCTACCATTTTATGGATTCATTCATTGTTCTCCTACCTCTTTTTCCCACCTTTTCCTTGTGTTCCTGTCTCTTTTCCTTCACTAGCACTAGCCCTTAAATGTTCAGGTTGGCTTAAGATTTCTGAGCCCCACTTGTCTCTATATCACTGGAAGGTTTCTTTATAGAGTTGTTTCTGATCTTTCAAGATGAATATTTCATCCAAATGTCTCCATTCCTGCAATAACCACTTCATGACTTATTCTTCTGCACTTAGGTCATCTTTCTGGTTGTCAATCTCCATTAGGGTTTCCACCATTTGCATGTTGTCCTCTGGTCCTTCCTCAACCTCAATCACCATTTCCTTATTTTTTTTTCCCTCTATTCCTTTATCTTTCTGACTTTCTTTTGCCTGTGAATTGTCGCTCGTCTCTTTCCCTAGATCTTCTTCCTGTAAGAACGAAAATCAGTTTTTTGACCTTTGCTCCTTCTCTCCTTCATTTCCTTTGTGGTTCCCAGCCTATCTCAAGGTTCTTTTCCTCCTTTTCAGCTCTTTATACCCATCTCCTTCCACTTCCGCCATCGGGTCCCCATCCATTTCCTCCACCAAGTGATTGACTGTCTGGTTAAGAGGGAAAGCCCGGAACAAGTGGCCATATTCGTGGCATCTGTGGCACCAGAACCGAATTTGCTAATAGTCAATCGGTTGTGGCCATACCTCATCATGGTACTCTAGAGCTATGTAATCTGGGAGTGGTTCTGTTATGTTCATGTAGACTCAAAGTCTGATGTAGGAGGTGTATCGGCCTTTCCTTGTCGATTCTGCTACCTTTACAAAATTTTTGATTGAGTTTCCAATGCCTTCTAGTATCTCTAGATCCTAGAAGTCCATTGGTAAGCCAAATAGCCAAACACATATTGGCGCAGCCAGAAGTTTCATCTGGTCATGGTTGTAGCATTCTTCCCAATGCCTGATGAAGAGGCCAACATTGTTAAAGAAGTATGGTCCATCTTCAAAAATACTCTCTTTGTCTTCAACGTTTGAGAACATCACTGTGAAGAATCCTTTCACTCCCAGCTTGAGATCTATGTGCCCTTTTGGCTGCCATCGTTGTTGGATCCATTGAATTCTTTCTCTGTCAGCCATGCTCCTATAAATTTCCAGATGAGGGAATGGTCCTTCATGTACCTTCAATACTCTTCCATCTTATTGTTGTTGGAAATAATAATGAGAGGGCGGGGGTGAATCATTATTAGCAAGTCAATAATATTTCATTTCCATAATCAAATTCATATACCCTACTTCAGTTAATGGAACTTGCGTGTATACGTAATTGTATTTAAGGCAACTGGCATATATCTTGCAAAATTATGATTCAATTAATTTATCATATGTTGATCTTTACTCAGTGCATCAGAAGCATATAAATAGTAACTAGGTGTAGTAAAACAGAATAGACAATCACACACAGATGAACACAAGATATAAGGTGGAAACCCGATGTGGGTGAAAACCACCTACTGCAATCGTCTCTATCTTCTTTTTAATAAGAAACTTCTTTTTACACTTTTTGTACTGGTGCAGTCTTATACCAGTACGCGGGCTTCTACCTGCAGAAGGGTACAACCTTCTCTCATTCTCTAGCTTCTCCTAGAAGGGAGCTACAACCCCCTAGCTCTTGTACTAGCTAATATGTTTACTAGTACGTAGGTTCCGGCCTACAGAAGGCTACAACCTTCTCCTTTCTTCAAAGGACCACGTTTCATGAATTTTCAAACTGGATCCATCAATAACATCATTCAAACATCAATTACATCTGCATCAATCAATCTCCGTTGCACCAACCACAACTGAATCAATCAAACACTTTTCAGAATGTTGTAACCAGAATACAATAACCAGAACCCAGAACACTATAACAGCAACTAGAAGTAGCTAAAGCATATTTTATGAGGTATACACTGCTTCAATGTGTCGAACCTACGTGCATATGCAATTTTCTCAAGGCGAACCTGCGTACAAATATGCAAATCAATTTTAAGATGTATACGTTGTTTTGATATGCAGAACCAGTGTATATACGTGCCTTTTCTAAGGTGAACCTGAGTACAGATCTATGAATGATGATTTAATCTTTACAATAGTTCCAGACTTAAATTATACCTAGATCATCATATTTATAGTCTACAACATGCGCCAGTTATTCAGATAAAAGATCAAAACACACAAAGATACTTCACTTCAATCTTTAAGATCTTGGCCCATCATTAGATCTTATCCTTCCTCAAGCGCTAAGGTTCGTCCTTGATTCAAATCCAACTATGCACCATAAGTCAATAACCTGTATTCTAGATCTTGCTCTTCATTAGATATTCAATACCTGAATGCCTTTGCCTAATGATCTTCTCCTACTTTTATAGTCTTATGCCTTACTCAATACCATGGACCAAAACCACTTAGAACTAATATCTTGGACCAAATACCTGGGGTTAACACTTTGGATAGGATACCTTGGACTAATACCATGGATCAAAATACCATTGACCCAATACCAGGGACCAAAACTAAGTTTTCCAACATGTGTGCGCCTTTGCTTCCGTGAAAGTATGTGTGTACGCCATACATGCCTTTTGGTCTGCGAACTCGCATGTACGTGCACCTTGGTCAATGAGGAACCTGAGTATACCTCTCTTTCTTCATTTTGAGAGTCTGAACTATGATCTATCTTCTGAGTGAGTTGCCATCAAGGACAACACCTGTGTCATAGTGTCAAATCTGTGTCATAATGCCAACAATCTCCCCCTTTGGACTTGATGGCAACCCCAAGTCACTATCACTCTCCCCCTTTGTCATCAAGGGAAAATGGTTATGCTCCCCCTGAGTACATGCTGAATGTTCTAATATGTTAAAGAGTGCTGATTGAGCTCCATGCTCAACTGCATGCTCCCCCTGAAAATAAGCAAGGTTTGAAAAAAGATGTTCTAAAATAATAGCATGACTCTATACATCATAAATGACCTTCCTATCACCAATGAATCATATATACATCCATCTCCCAACCAAGTTGGGATATACCAATTTTGACTCATCCACCCAACCAAGTGGGGATATACCAAATGTTTATACATGTCAAAACAAGAACATTATATCATCCATCCCATGGATAGTGGGGAACCAAAATAGGTCGTTTCATTACCTTGACATTAAAAGATATACCAAATATCTAAAACAAGACCATGATAGTTATCAACAACTATCATCAGCAACATCTTTCAATCACCATCTAAGCCAGCAACCATGATCTCCCCCTGACCATGTTCCACATGCATAAAAAACAATTGTGAATTTGTACGAAGATCTTCTAAGATAATACCAACAATGCATTACTAGAATTATATGCTACCCCTGTGCTAGATTATCACTGTCAGACCCATATCAGACTCCTTTCATCCTGAGTCTAGCCCACTGTTTTTATTCAAACCAACATATACACGACTGTATCCATAGAAACTGGCGTATGTACGTGGATATGCTTCATGGAACTCACGTATAACCACTTTTCTCTGAAAAATATAAGTTTTAACCGTAAGATGATACATCAACTACTCCCAACTTCTGTTTGAGATACTCAAATGTCTCTCTAGGTAGTGGTTTGGTGAATATATCAGCAACCTATTCTTTGGAGGGAACATACTCCAATTTGACCTTTTGTTCAAGCACTTGTTTGTGTCGAAAATGATATTTCATGGGTATGTGCTTGGTCTTGGAATGCATCACTAGATTCTTTGAAATACTGAGTGCACTTGTATTATCACATAGAATGGAGATGGGTGGAGTACATGTGATCTGAATGTCTTGCAATGTTTGCATCATCCAAAGGAGTTATGTGCAACAAGATGCAGCAGCCACATATTTTGCTTCAGTTGTAGATAATGCAATTGAACTTTGTTTCTTGCTGAACCAAGACACTAATCTAGAACCCATATAGAATGCACCATCACTAGTGTTTTTTCTATCATCAATGCTTCCTGCCCAATCTGCATTTGTATATGCATGAAGTGTAAGATCTGTATCTCTAGGATACCATAGACCAAAATTCGGTGTTCCTTGAAGATATTTGAAAATCCTTCTAACTGCTTGAAGGTGTGATTCCTTTGGATTGGCTTGGAATCTTCCAACTATTCCCACTACATGCATGATGTCTAGTCGGGTACTTGTTAGATAAATCAGACTACCAATCATGGATCTGTAGGTTAGTTGATGTACTGCTGTTGATTCATCATTTGAGTTGAGACTGCATCCTATTACATTTGGGGTACATACTGGTTTAGAATCTTCAATGCCATATTTTTTCAAGATCTACTTGAGATACTTGGTTTGTGACAAAAAAATGCCATCTTTCTTTTGTTGAACTTGTAGACCAAGAAAATATGTGAGCTTACCAAGCAAGGACATTTCAAATTCTTGCTGCATTACCAAAGCAATGTTTTGACTCATGGCTTCTTCATTGCTACCAAAAATGATATCATCAACATACACAACAAGTATTAGCAATTTATTATTGTCAATCTTTGTATATAGATTGCTATCAGCTGATCCTTTTGAAAAACCTTGTTGATATAGATATTTGTCAAGATGAGAATACCAGACCCTTGGAGCTTGTTTTAGACCATAGAGAGCCTTTCTAAGTCAGCATACAAGTTTTGGATCATTTCCAAAGATGAATCAATCTGGTTGCTCAATATATACATATTCTTCTAAGTCCCCATTAAGAAAGGTAGATTTTACATCCATTTGGCATACTTTGAATTTTTGGAAACTAGAAAGAGTAAGGAACATTCGTATGGCTTCAAGTCTAGCAACAGGCACAAAAGTTTCTTCAAAATCTATACCTTCTTGTTGAGCATATCCTTTACAAACAAGTCTAGCCTTTTTTCTAATAACTTCACCATTTTCATTCAACTTGTTTTTGAATATCCATTTGGTTCCTATGATATTCTTATCATTAGGTCTAGGAACTAATTCCCAAGTATTATTCTTTTCAATTTGCTCAAGTTCTTCATCATGGCCTTGACCCAACTTTCATATTTTCATGCTTCATTTACATTTTGAGTTTTGAAGGAGGAAAGCAATGCTAGATAGCTTGAAGCTTCTGAAATAGTTCTTCTTCTCTCCACACCTACATCTTTCTGTCCCAATACTTGAATCTCTGGATGATTTGTCTGAACATACCTAGATGGTGTCTTTTATTCTGCCATTATCTATTCTTCTGGTGCTTCATTGGTTTCTTCTTCAAAATTAGATTGATTTGATGTGGAAGGATAATCCTCATCTTCTCCACAAACTTTGGTTTTTACCTGCTTTGGATTTTTGCATGCTTCATCAACCACAACATCAATACTTTCAATAATTTTCCCAAGTCTTTTATTATAACAATTATATCCTTTACCTCAAGAAGAGTAACCAAGGAGAATGCATTCATCTGCTCTGGGTTCAAACTTGCCAAGTTTTTCATCAGTCCTTTTGATGTAACATTTTCTTCCAAAAAATTTGAAGTATTTTATTGTAGGAGTCTTACCATACCAAAGTTCATGTGGAGTTTAAGTGTTGTTTACTCGAACATTTGCTTTGTTGAGAATAGTGATGATAGCGAATGCAGCTTCACCCCAGATGGTTGCAGGAGTTCCACACTCGTCTAGCATAGCACGAGCCATTTGTTGAACAGTTCTATTCATCCTTTCTACCACTCCAGTTTGCTGAGGAGTCCTTGCAGTGGAGAATTGCCTTTTTATTCCATGTTCTTCACAAAAGTCAAAGAATTCATCCGAGGTCAATTCCCCTCCTCGATTAGATCTGAGACATTTGATTTTGCGATCTGATTCATTTTCAGCCAGGGCTTTGAAGGCTTTGAATTTTTCAGATGCTTCATCTTTATGCTTTAGAAGCCCTATCCAACACATTCTGGAGAAATCATCAATGAACAATATAAAGTATTCCTCTCCACGAGGTGAATTTTTCCTTGATGGACCACATAAATCAGTATGAACAAGTTCAAGAAGCTTACTAGTTGATCCTTCCTTTTTAGGGAATTGTGACCTGGTTTTCTTACCAAATTGACATGATTTGCATATTGTATTTTATGGAATGCTGATATCAGGAAGACCACGTATAGCCTGGAATTCGCTTGCTTTTCTCGTTTGAGAGAGGCTTAGATGCCCCAATCTTTTGTGCCATAGCCACTGCTCATCATTTTTTCTTAGATAGCACTGTTTTTTTCCTCCCTTGAGTATATATAAGTTGTTTGGAGTTCTTGTACCTTTGATCATGGTTTCTCCCGTATCAAGCTCATGAACAACACATCCATTTGATCAAAATACTACTTAATTTCCTTGATCACACATTTGAATGACACTCAACAGGTTATGCTTTAGACTATCAACATACATAACATTCCTAGCTTTAACTTTTTCTTTTAAAAGAACATAGCCTTTCCCTTTTATGACAGCAAGAGTGTCATTTCGAAATGAGACCTTCTTTTCCTTTTCTAAGGCATTATATGACTGAAGTTTTTCTTTATAACCTGTCATGTGTTTCGAGCATCCACTATCGATGTACCACTAATTTTCTTGTCCTTCTGCATACAGGGCTATACCACATCTTTCTGTTTTTGGTTCTTTCTTTCTCCATATTTTTGGATTTAATGCATTTTTCTCCTTCTGAGATGTTTGCTGAAATTTACTCCTGCATTCAAATTCTTTGTGACCAATGTTGTTGCAGATAGGGCATTCTATGTCATTTTCAAGAAGAGAAAAGTTATTGTAGGTCTGTTTCATGATCACCATCACATTCCTTTGATTTTGTGCTTCTCTAGTCATGATGGTCTTGTAAGCAACACATTGAGCAGCTTTGTGTCCAAAGTTATGACATGAAAAACATTGGCCATTAAAGAAGTTCCTGTGATTATCGAATCTACTGACCTGGTGACTGTAGTTGCTATTGATATTCATTCTTGAAGCATATTGAGTATGATTTACCTGAGGTTTGTAGCTTTTGTTCATCCTTGAAGTAAATTGAGCCTGATTTACCTGGTGATCTGCTTTATGACTTTTTTGTCAATTCACAAATTGTTCACTGCTCTTTGTTGCATCAAGATAACTTTTAGTGGAGGTTGACGGCTTCTGTGCTTGGGATGCTTCTTCAATATATCCAAGACCTGTCTTTATCAGAGGAGAATGCTGCACTTTGATAATTTCATTTAAGTTTTCTGATCTTTTAGTAAATCTAAGATTGAGAGCTTTTCTTTCTGAATATCCTTTCGTAGAGCCACAATTTCACATTCTAGTTTTTCATTGTGTTTTTCTCTTTCAGCAAGTTGGAATGTCAGAGCATCTATAATCATATTCTTTTCCTCTAAATAGACTTTTAGTTTAGAGATTTCTTCATAAAGGTCATGTTCATGTAAAGCATCCAAGAAATCATCATCTTCAAAATCCATTAGAAGTCTATAGTCATTACTATTTCCATCTTCATCATTATTTGATAAACCATCATTATCTTCATGAGTATAGTAGCTCTTCTTACTTACACTTTGTTTTCTATTCCATTTTTCTGATTCCTTACCTTTATTAAGCTTATCTTTAAGAGGACATTTGGTAGCATAATGACTGACTCTTCCACAAGAAAAACATTTGAAAGGTAGTTTACCTGTGAATCTCCCGGAACCCCATTGAAGGTTTTTGACAAAGTTTGATTCTTCTTCTCCTTCTGAAATATGTCCTGATTTATGGAATTCTTCTCTTCCTAAAGCTTTGAATGTGACTTCTCTCATATCTGATGGACCTCCTTTTCTCATTTCAAAAGCAGTTAAGATTCCGTGCAACTGTGTCATAGTAATAGTCTAAAGATCCTGCTTTTTTTCTATGGCAGATACTTTTGATTCAAACTTAATAGACAAGGATCTTAAAAGCTTTTCAACTAAAGTAACTTATTTTATCTCTTCACCCAATTTCTTCATGCAATTAACAATCTCATCTATATGCAAGAATTAACTAGCGATACTTTCATCATTGTGCATTTTGAGAGTTTCATATTGAATTCTGAGAGATTGTAGTTTTGCACGTTTTCCTTGATTGTCTCCTTCATAGCTTAGAACGATCTTGTCCCATATTTCTTTGGTAGTTTTGAGCTGCATAACTTTGACAAATTCTGATTGTGACGGACTCCCTAATAATGTATTGACAACCTTGGCATTGGTTTCATATTGCTTCTTACCTGCCGTATCTGTAGGAATTGTTGTTGGAAATGTATATCCTCCTTCCATGATTTCCTAGACATATGTTCCAAGAGATTGAAGATAGGTTGTGGTCCTTACCTTCCAATAAATGAAGTTTCTCCCATCAAAGATTGGTGGTCTAATGGATCCCTCTCTTTCATAGTTACTCATGATGATAGATCTTCCTTCAAGTGATCAAGCTTCTTCTAAAGGACCTGCTCTGATACCAATTGTTGGAAATAATACTGAGAGGGGAGGGGTGAATCAATATTAGAAAGTCAATAATATTTCATTTCCATAATCAGATTCATATACGATACTTCAGTTAATGGAACTTTCATGTATATGCAACTGTATTTAAGGCAACTAGCGTATATCCTGGAAACTTATGATTCAGCTAATTTATCATATGTTGATCTTTACTTAGTGCGTCAGAACCATATAAATAGTAACCAGGTGCAGTAAAACATAACAGAAAATCACACACACATGAACACAAGATATAAGTTGGAAACCCAATGTGGGTGAAAACCACATGTTGTAATCATCTCTATATTCTTTTTAATAAGAAACTTCTTTTTACAATTTTTGTACTAGTGTAGTCTTATACCAGTATGCAAGCTTCTACCTACAGAAGGCTACAACCTTCTCTCATTCTCCAGCTTCTCCTGGAAGGGAGCTACAACCCCCTAGCTCTTGTACTAGCTGATATGTTTACTAGTACGTATGTGCCGCCCTACAAAAGGCTACAACTTTATCTTTTCTTCCAGGGACCACATTTCATAAATTTTCAGACTGGATTCATCAATAACATCATTCAAACATAAAATACATCTACATCAATCAATCTCCTTTGCACCAACCACAACTAAATCAAATAATCACTTTTCAGAATGTTGTAACCAGAATATAGTAACCAAAACCCAGAACACTGTAACAGCAACCAGAAGTAGCTAAATCATATTTTATGAGGTATACACTGCTTCAATGTGTTGAACCTGCGTGCATATGCACTTTTCTCAAGGTGAACCTGCGTACAGATCTGTAAATCAATTTTAAGATGTATGCACTATTTTGATATGCAAAACTAGCGTATATACATGCCTTTTCTAAGGTGAACCTGCGTATAGATCTATAAATGATGATTTAATCTCTACAATAGTTCCAAACTTCAGTTATACCCAAATCATCATAGTTATAGTCTACAACATGCACCAGTTATTCAGATAAAAGATCAAAACACTCAAAGATACTTCACATCAAGCTTTAAGGTATTGGCCCATCATTAGATCTTATCCTTCCTCAAGCGCTAAGGTTCGTCCATGATTCAGATCCAGTTGTGCACCATAACCCAATAACCTATACTCGAGATCTTGCTCTTCATTAGATATTCAATACCTGAGTGCCTTTGCCTAATGATCTTCTCCTCTTTTTATAGTCTTATGCCTTACTCAATACCATGGACCAAAACCACTTAGAACCAATACCTTGGACCAAATACCTAGGGTCAACACTTCGGATAGGATACCTTGGACCAATACCATGGATCAAAATACCATGGACCAAATGCCACAGACCAAAACTAAGTTTTCCAACATGTATGCCCATTTCTTTCGTGAAAGTGCATGTGTACACCATACGCGCCTTTTGGTCTGCGAACCCATGTGTACACGCACCTTGGTCAATGAGGAACCTGTGTATACCTCTCTTTCTTCATTCTGAGAGTCTCAACTGTGATCTGTCATCTGAGTGAGTTTCCATCAAGGACAACACCTGTGTCATAGTGCCAAATCTATGTCATAATGCCAACAATTGTTCGGGATGACGAATCTCAGTTTTTTTGCAACTCTTTGTAGACACCTTCCACCCAAGCCTGCTTGACATTTGACTCCAAAAATTGAGATCCCTTTACCTTTCCCCCATTCTGACCTATGGTGCCATATTGGCTTGATTCGCCTGCTGCAGAATTCCTGTAGGAGGGGATCTTCCCCCCCCCCCCCTGTCATACCACTCATCACTATCTCAGCCACCGTCTCAATCAAGTTGCAGGTCTCCGTTTGGTTTTTTCTATAGCGTTTTTGTCAGGGCTAGGCCGTGGAACCCTGAAACCCTAACCTACCGCGCTCGTAGCTCTCTCCGCAATCATCTTCTTCATGCATTTCTTTTGATGTATATCAAGGAAATATTATTAAGTTCATATCAAAGATATATTATTAATTTCTTGTAATAATGGGTTCCAAAATAATATTCCAAAGAATTCATTTATTCCCTATTCCCCATATTCCTATACGGGTAAGACCTATATTATATAGTATAATATATAACTTGTAGTTTCATAATAATTGTGTAAATATTTCATATATTTTCTTTTCATTTAAGCTACAGGATTTAGTTTCCTTTCACACTTCACATAACTCTCTTTTCTTTACACTAAGTAATATAAGATGGATTAATCATTTTCGCAATCTTTGATAGTTCCCTTTAGAAAAGTGTAATGAATATGGGATAATGTTGAAACTATTATGACTCAAAAATTTCTCTAGAAGTTATTGAAGGAATGTTTAGAGGTAACCACAAACCAACTTTGGAGATCATGATCTAGCCTTCCTAATCTAAGAGAGGGCTCTCTCTTTTTTATTTAACTTTGTTTAGTTATTTGATTTTAGGCTAGTTATTGTTGTACTTGGGTTTTGATTTGAATTTGGGTGGTGGGATTACTTACTTAGATGAACATAGGTTTGATTTTACCATTGGGGTATGGGGTCAAATGTCAGACAAACAGGATTGGATCAAGTTCTAAAAACAATGTCTACAGAGCAAGATAGAGGAGTTTCTATAGATCTCAAAGGCTTGATGGTGAAATGGTTTCCAATCGGATCCATTGAGAAATTAAGGGTTCCTTAGACCGGATTATGAAGAGAAATGAAAGAGGTCAACTGGGATGGGAGAGCAATTAAGGGTTCTCAAATCTGAATATCAGTGGAAAACATATAAATGATTAACTATGCAAAACAGATTGTACTTAAACAAATTCTGAGTTAAGTTTCTAGTTAATTCATTCAAATTTAGATAACATTTAAGTTTATGAAACACATAATAAATTAACAAAATCAAACAAAGAATATACTTCACTGCAATAGCTCATTTCATGAATCCTGTAATGCAATCTTTTTATTACTTGCTCCTATCTGTTGAATTGAAAATTGGTACAATAACCCTTAGGTTTAAGATCAAAATAACTCTACAAATGTATAGCAATCCACACTCAATATTTCGAATTATGAAGTATTTATACAAAAAGAATTTACAAAATATCCCAAACTATCTTGGGAACTAATCTAGGAGAAATAAATATCTTCATGCAAGAAGATAGAGACAGTTATTGAATTGTTGCTTGTTGTCCCCGTTATTTAGGTTCTATTGGCTTTAATCTTTTTCCTTTTAATATGCTTAGCTCTTTTTTTTTTTCACGTTGGATCCTCTATTCACTCCAATATTTCAACTAATACACTTTGACCTGGATGACCTATCAATATCCTTTTACTATGTCCTTTTACTTTTTATTGTACCTTTTATATCTTTATTGTGTATTTCTACAGTAAATCATTTAGTTTTTCCCATGTCTCGGCATCTGGTGATTGGATATTGAGCATCTTCCTGTAGATCTCATCTACCTTTGTATATTTGGAAAAAGTAGGTTTATTGATAAAAGGGCGTTTTACCTCATGCTGGAGGTAAAACAAATTTTCAAAAGTTTGATATAATACTTGGCCAGTAGGTATGCCCTTCGTGGATGAAGTATTCACCTAATGTCTGGCCACTTCTCGGATTTTTATGTTATAGTCCTCCTATGTCATTAGCTTATCACATATAACCAATGGATTTGGTAAACCCTTTTGCCTCAAAATTTCGAACTTCACCATGAATCTGTCAATGTCTAATTGCATTGTTTGGCACTTATCCTCTAGGTTCAACATCAAATTCCTCTTGGTGTGGATTGTTTTAAATTCCAAAATTGTACCTGTTATGTCAGGTATCTCTAATTCCTGTAGCTCATACTTGTACTTGGAGTTGAGGAAGTGAATGATCCTTGTAGCTTCCTCTGGCATGTCTCCAAGTTCTGCTTTGACTCTTTGAATGGCTTCCATAGCTTGCTTTATTAAATCAATCTATTCAAAAATAACTTGGATAGATGGCCAAATATCATTGACAGAGCCAATGATATTGGCCCACAGTTTCTCCTTAGCCTGACCTAGAGGCTCATTCAATGTCAGTTCCTTCTACAGGCTTTTGATTCGTTCCTTCATCCTGGTAGACTTCTGTTGTTCTTCTTTGTACATGATTTGGGCAAGTTTGTAATCTGTTTCCAGGCTAGTAACTTTTTCCTTAAGCCTGTTCATCTCAGTGGTCTAAATGGACATTTCTTCCATTGCTTTGACAAGCCTATTTGCCTCATCACCTGTAGACCCTGTTGCTGATGTAGTTGGTGTAGATGCTGGCAGTGTTGTGGCCATTGGAGTTGTGGGAGCCAAGGATGCTGCCAAAGTAGAAGGTACAACAGTGGTAACTATTGGGATAACAGTTGCAGGGGCATCATCAAGACTAGCATGCTTTAGCTAAATCAAGCTATTGAATTCTTTCTCCATCTCCTTTAATTGATCATTCAGTTGTAGCACTAGGTCCATCATCTCTTCATGACTGGTTTGGCTCTCTAGGACCTCCTTTGTTTGTGGGTGTTGTAAATGAGGCAACTTAAGTTGTTTCTTGAGGGCTATTATATCCTCATTCTTCTTTTTGATCAATTTCTCAGTAGCCTTAATGTCACTTGGATCATGACCCGGTTAAATGACCAAGTCCTCAGTGACTTGATCCTGCTTTCTTTGGCCTGTGAAGAGGCCTTCTCCAATTTATATTAGGTTGTTACATTATCTAGTGAATCGTGCAACCTGTGTGCAGCAATGGATTTTCCTGTAAGGGTGCAATAAATCATCTCCCCAGCCTACTTGTGGAACTCTATCTGATCAATGGGATGAACATCCCTGGCCAACACCTCAAAATCAGTCTTCTTATAGTTAGCCGAGGTCTTTGGTTGTTGAACAGTGGGCTGCAAAAATGATACCTACATCTTTCCTACTTTGATGTCAAAGGCTGACATCAACCAACTCTAGTTGGCTGGTGTATGTTTGAAGTATTGGACGTATGTCTCTGCCTTCAACTTCTCATTCCTCTTCCTTATTTCTTTGTACCTGTATTTGATGTCCTTTTCTCTTCAGCTGACTTGATAAAGGAAGAAACCTCAACACTTTCTTGTCTCTCAATCATTTGAGTATAGGAGGTTGATGGCTACTGTGTTTCACTTGAAGCAATTTTGTCTTTTCTCCTCTACCCCATTGTTTCAGTGTCAATTATTTCCACTTATTAAATGTTCTCCTCCTATTCAGACACAAGATTCAATTTGGGCCTTTTTCTGAGTTCAAACAGCTCATATGTAGTCTCCATGGAAAAACTGGATGCCTCTTCCCTATTCCTCTTTGGATTCTTCTCCTCATTGGTTGGGGTTTGTAATATGGGATGAATATTCATTGGATCCCCTAGTTCTGGAACCTGTAGGAAAGAACTCTGATCAAATTGCTTTTCTATATCAATGAGTGTGTTCTCCACATCCACAACTGTGTTATCCATATCAATCAATGTATTTTCCAACCACTCAGATTGGTTGGAAAACTGTTCAATGTCAGGTCCTGGGTGATGGATGTAAGGTCCCAATTTGAGCTTGAGGTTTAGCATGTTTATGACCCCATGAGGGTCATATTGCCACATGAAGCTATTGCTGAATTTCATCTATTCTAGTTTCTTGTCAACCTCTGGTCCAGCCTATCTGTTATTGCAAATGAATGGGCCCAATTGGTTTTTCATCTTAATTTGGGTCTTCTTCCTAACAAATAGGAAGTGGACATCATCAGAGTTGATGATTTCTCTAAAATACTCAAGTAAAAACATCCTCGTAGGGAGGTATTTGGGAAACTTATAAGGGGATAATTGGTAGCCATAAACCTGATTTCAATGTGGTTCTGGTACAATTACCAGTCTTCCACCTTGATGTTCTTACCCAATTGTAGCACCCTCTTGATTTCTTGGTCGATTCTAGTTTGAGTGTTATTGGTCAGCATGTTCATGACCGGGTAGACAAATGAATCTATGAAGTCTTTGTATGTAAATGTTGTGGAGCATTTATGGATCAAGGGTGTCCAGAAGACAATTGATCTCTATTTTCCCTTGGTATCCAACTTCTACATTCTTACAGGGAACTTGTCTTCTTGGTAATATAAAAACATGTGAAACAACACTGAAGAGTACTTGAAAACTCTTTTAGTGGGAAGTCTTGTGAATTGTTAATGCATCCTATCTGCAATGAACTAAGCATAATTGTACATGATAGCAGGAGGCTTGCCTGGGGTAAAAATGGAAAATCATGCCAGGTTGACCTCATCCACATTCTCATCTGTGGTATATCCTAGGATGCAAGAGAGCATGGTGATTATATGTCTTCCAGCTTTTGAAAAAATAGTGGCAGCATAGGGTGGGGTATCTGTGGGAGTATGTCGGCATTCAATGATGAAAGTTTGGAAGATTTTCCTTATATTAACCAGGTCTAGGGTGATATACAGGTCCAATAGGTCTCCAATGGATAGAGGGGTCTGATTAGGGCTAGGTTGGACTTGAAGCATTTGGTTGATGGACTCTGGTGTAAGGGTGAATAAGTGTTGTTAGTTTGGGGCAACAATAGCTCTTTGGCTAGGGATATAGCAGGCATGACAAAAATGTATGATATCAGGGAATGGGTGGACTCTGGGAATAGATATTTGGGTAAATTGGATTCCCAAAGGTGGATGTCATCTGCATGGTTCAGGAATCTGTCCTTACTCCAGCAGTGGAGCTTTAGAAGGTAGGCTACAGTAGCAGTGTCTTTTATTTGGAAACCCCTGTCTGCTAGTGCCAAATGGTCAATATCCAGGTGAGGGGTTGACATAGGTCTCACATCCAGAGAGGTATGGGAAGCCTTTTTTAGGGGGAACGGTGTGAATAAGGATTGTATAGGCTGTAGCAGTCAGGCTTTGAAAATTATAGTGCAGTGAGAGGGTAATTTGCAGTTTGCAAAAGAGGGGTTTGGCTACTCAGGTGGAATTACTCTTCAATTTAGGGGAAAATTAATTAAATTCAATTAATTAATCTTTGAATTAACTATACATTTTCGAATTAAGAGGGTCATTTTGGTTTTTTCTCAAAATACCTAGAAATTGGTGGTTCAGGCTGCAAATTGGTTATAATGGTGACTGTATATGGTACGTGTTGAGTCACGAAATGGGTATGTGTTTACTATTAATCTCATTAACCTTTTCCTTAATCCTTATCTTTTCTATATCTTAATGCATTAATATAATGAGGAATTATGGTAAGAAATGGAGGAATTATTTGTAGTTATGATTTGGCTAACTTTTACCTTCCTTATGTAGGAAAACGACAAAAGGGGCAATTGTTGTTCCCTATTGAAGGAACAACAAAAATCAGAAAATCAAAGGAAGGACTGAGTCGGTTGCAGATATGTCTAAGAGAAAATCAGAGGGAGAAGCACGAAATAGGAAATATGTCAGAACTTAGAAATCGGTTGTGAATCCCTTAGGATTAGGAGATCCTTAGGGATCACATTTACCATATCTTTTACCCTTTCTGATTATAAAAGGAGATGATTGTAAGAAGAAAGGAGAGAGATTCTGTTGTTATTTGAAATTGTAATTTTAATTACAAACTCTCGCTATTGAGATAACACGGTTATATTGTAATGCCAATTACATTCGATGATTAATACATAATTGAAGTTGTTGTCCCCTCGCATTATCTGAAGTAGTTTAACAGTGTTCACTAACAACTAAGGCCCCAGCCTCTGGTGGAATTAATTTCCTTCTTTGTGTCATACATTTCCAATTCGTGCAAGTGTGATTGGTTTGATAATTTTCCTACTTTCTGTGATTTTATTTCCTTCACCATTTATTTCTTGTATTGAAAGTATATCGCTGCTTTATATGATTTACAACATTGTCATTTGATTCAGTTTCTATTCATTACAGATTAATTTACTGAGGTAACTATTCGAATTGATTTAATCAACTGTAAAGAGTTTGATTAGTGCTACTAGACTCTCAGATTGATATCATTTCTATCAGGATTATTTATTGAAGATTGAGTTTGATTTAGATTAAAATCAGTTCAAAAGAGATAAGTTATTGCTACTGTACTCTCAATTGATGTTGTTGTTACGTGAATTGCTGTAAGATTTGATTTCATTAGAGGGTTGAGTTTTCTTTAATAATTTCAATTGGAATTTAGTAGATGAATCCTTTTATTCTTATATTTAAAAGATCTATACTGCAATTTAGGAAACATTACTCTCTGAATTAATAATAGCCACATACTGTGTACACTCTTGAAATAAGAGGACTTTCCCGGGTTGATAATTAACGTGGGATAAATAGGAGTTTTAAAAGGCACCTTTTATCAATCAACATTTTGGCGCCGTTACCAGGGAGAGTGTAGCCATTTACAAAGAGTGATGTACATCTAATAATTGTTGTTGAGGAAGAATTGGGTATTAAAAACGAAAGGTAAGAACCTACGTAACAAGCAAGTAAAGTGCTTGCTCCTTCACCTGCTTTTCAGCACAATTACAAAAAACTAAAGTAGGTATTTGATGCTTGTTTGTTGAGAAAGAACTGGGTATTAAAAGCAGAAGGTAAGAACCTGCGTACGGAGCAAGTAAAATGCCTACTCCCCCACCCGATTTCTAGCAGAGTTGTTAGGAACTTAGGGTAGAGATAAATATTTGAAATGTTTGCATGAATGACTAAGAAGAAAAGACCCAAAAACAATCCAATTCCACTACCCAAACCTGAAAAATCTAAGGGACCGGTGACCATTGGACGATCAACTTTCATACACGACATCTTAAAGAAAGTTGAAACTCAACCATTAGTAGGTCCTCGAACCATTACTCCCACACAACCTACAGTCTCCCTTCGGGCCACGGGCTCACCATCTATAGCCTACGCTGAGGTCCACAGTAAAATAGAAGGAACTGAACAGAGTTTTCAAGAAATTGAAAATTCAAGCCCAATTCCCTCATAAGAAGGGAATTCTTGTAATATTCATGAAGGAGGAGGAGAAACAGGGGAAACAGAGGAACCAAGATCCCCTCAGGTAGTAATTGAGCAAAGGACAACCAGTATCCCAGACCAAGGGAGTGTTGTTAAGATCATTTATACCCCTTCTAGACATCCTAGGGATAACTCTCTAGCTCTAGAGATCCCAGAAGGGAAATGGCATATATTCGATCAAATGGAAAACAATCCACAAGCACCCCAAACCTCTACATTGTAGTATCCCATTGTTGACAGAGTTGTCAAGGCACCCATGAAAGCTATCTGTCTAAAAAATATTCCCACCTTTCATGGACTCACATCAGAGGATCCAGATGCATTTCTGTTTGAATTTGATGTATTATGTTGGGGTTATGATTACACGACCAACCCCCAAAAATTAAAGCTGTTCCCCTCCATGTTAAAAGGAGCAGCCCTACGTTGTTTTATGGGGTTATGCGGGGGAACCAAAAATGATTGGGATCAAATGAAAACCGCTTTCCTTAAGAAATATCAGGACTATTGTAGATATAGGGAGCTAAAAGACGAAATATTCCAAATGGTAGCAAGACCTAGTGAAATGTTGGAGGAGTACATGGAGCATTTCCAATATAATCTCCAAAGGTCTCCCTATCCAAATATACCTTTGCCTGATAATGTGCTAAAAACTACGCTAATTAAAGGGATGAAAGAAAAATGGATAGAAACATGAAATATTATGGGTAAAGGTGATATATATCAAGAAGACTATGCTGATATTATTAAATTGTGTATCAGGTGCTTAAGAGGCAGTACGAGATTGAAACTAGCAGAATATGATGTGACCACCAGGGACAGCAAAATCTCTATTGGAGGAATCACTCATGCAGAAATCGACAAGCTTCTGGAGGATTTCAAAACAGATATCTTGGTAACTTTGACGATGCAATTAGACATCATGCAAGCCAAGAAGAAGCAGGCTGAAGAAAAACAAAACCTGGTGATATTTCTCCTGAGATGTAGGAAGAAGCATAGTCATAAAGAGTGCCTATTAGATATGGTACAGACCTGTGCCATATGTACTAAAGATCATGCCACAGAAAGCTGCCCGTCACTCCTGTTAGCTCTGCTACAAGCGTTAGCTTTTGAAGGTCAGATTCAGGTCTAGTGGTTGGTTTGTGCCAAGAATGGTGCTCGCAGCGATCATTCACGCTCTTCTCCTTCGGTTTCCTCACACCCTTTTAACCTTCGTTGTCTCTATTTCTTCTATGAAAATCTTCATTCCCCGCTTTCCTCTATTCTCCTACAAAACTCTTCGAAACCTCATGTTCCCTCTAACCCCTAGCATTAAGCTTTAGCCACCTTTGACTCTGCGCCCACGTAGCCCCGTACCTTCATTCAATCCTCAAATTAACTGTTACCCTGTCATAACATTGGGAAACCTATGTAATTAACCCTCCACCTTGATCTCCATCGTTTATCGCATTACGATCCAACAGTTTCAACTATGTTTACCGCACGATTAAACCCCGTGTACTTTCCTCGCCATTTGACGATCCGTCGTGCGATCGGACGGCAGTCGCAAACCCCACTCACACGACCTGCTCGCTTGTTAATGCACGATCGCGATGGTTTCATGTCCATCACATCTGCCACGTGTCGTTGTTATATTCGATCGCACAGTCACGTACGAATACCGCCCGCCTTCGATAAGCGATGTGGGGAACCGCTTACCGCCACTGTACCCTCATCCCGCGTACCTTCCACTTGCGATCACCGTCGTGTTTTCCCGCTCGTGATCTGACGGCTCGCAATGCACTCCACCCGCTTCTCCCAATATCCCCTGCAATTCATCCTCCACCATCCATATACGGGATCCGACGGCCAGTAAGTGTCCCCATTATAGTCTTGCCTCCGCCATTCCCTCCACACATTTAACCTATTCGATGTTTCCAAAGGAAGAAGGCGGCTAGTGTTTTAGCTCCCAGCATAATAAATCCTCAGCAACAACATTTAAAAGACAAAATGGTCGAAGGACAAAAAGGACACCCTCGAGCAGTTCAAGCATTTATCAATGTTGGAGCATGTTCCATATTATACACCACCTACTCAGAGGAGGACTACAAGGCACCAGAGAAAGGTCGATTTGTTCATTAAAGGCAGCAAATCATAGCAGAAGGCTCATTCCAAAGAATTAATGTGGTTTTTGGTTCATTATGAGCCTTCCTCATATAGCATAGCAGAGTGTTTTTGTAATCAACCTCTATATATATCCAGAAGACAGAAAGTAATGGGGTTGATGGTTGATGGTTATTGTTTTGATGTAAGATTAAACTTCTGGAGACTATAACTACTGTGATACCTGCAGTGTCTGGTCTTCATTTTCAGCTAATACAAGCTTCTTTTGCTATTAATTTCTCACTTTCCACTTCTTCTTTATTCTAGGTTGTGCCTATTATGCATTTTTCATGTGCTCTTGATGTTTAGCATTAGAGGGGCTGTCATCCCACCTCTGTGTTAAAGTTTAGTATGTATCATTGAATGTGTTATGCAAGTTTCTATTCTTTTAGTACCAGAGAGTTGTCATCCTATCTGTGCATTAGGAAATAGATTTGCAGACCTTTTAACTGGTTGCAGCCGACCATCACAGGGTCTTGTGCATCTATTGGTGTGGTCAGTATTCTCCATCTTCACCTGTTCCTCAAACTATGAGTAATTGGTGGTCTAAACCCTTGTAGTCTAGGAGTGTTCACCCATGTCTGGGGTTAAGCATAGTAGAAGTGGTTATCTGGATTGAACATGCATCATTCCTTCCATTCATCCACCATTTTCCAACACTTTTGTTGAGTTTGTAATGTTCTCGAGCATCTCTGAGATACAACCTAGGAGAGTTTCTTGGGGTGATAACATTAATTGGCACTATTGCCGGGGAGAGGAAATTGAAGTTCACCTTCCCTGGTAGAATGACACAGTTCCAAGCTTTAATGATAGACAAGGTTTGGGCACATAATCTGGTTGTAATCATCTATCTGGCGACTCCACATTGCAGTTCTGGTGCAGTTGGAGAGGCATGCTCAGAGAAATCCTTAGAAACTATCAGCTGAACCAGTGCCTGATCCTGAGAAGACCGTTAAGTAGAAGAAAATTTCGTTGAAAGGAGCACCAGGATCAGGTAAGCCTTAAAAGTCCCATTGTTGAGGGAAATGTTCCCCTAGGGCTTTTGGGTTGAAACCCTAGCAGACTGAAAGTTGTCTATACAGAGAAACACACATTCACACAGCCATTATGCTATTATAAGCAAATTCTATGATAAGGGGGCGTACCTTAGGTCCTACGTCTGAGAAGGTCCTTTAGGATCCAAACCCTTCTTCAAGTTCCTTTTGCTCCTTTTGTCCTGCAAAACAACCAATTCCAAAGAACACGACAGTATACGGACAAAACCTTACAAAGAAATCATCTTCATGTTATAAAGAAAAGGTAGTTAGTTATGAACTTTAAACAACCATTCACATATGAATTCCAACATGAATATCATAAACATAAAGAAGATCTATATCAGGAACCAAGACATGTGTTTATTTTATTATAGACAAATAAAGTACAGAAAAGGAATAATTTCACCTGAGTCACCTTTTGCAGGCTCCAAGCAAAGTTTCCTTCTGGATCTGTCCAGCCTCAAGCCTTTAACAAACTCCTTCCATGACTTTCTCCATGATGTCACAAGTAGTGGATGAACATCCACACACAAGGAAACAAGGGTTTCCTCTACAAATGGGGGAAGTACAGAAGGCACAAGGGTCTTCAGACCTGGTCAGGGGAAAAATCTCAGCATAATAACCTTTCTCTCTCTTCTCTCCTCCCTTAGGCCTTCCCATTGAGGTCTTTTTATACCTCTCCCAAAGTAGTCTTTTAGTTGGGAGTTGGTTGGGAACAGTTGGGCCACGGGCACTAATTGGTGATCAGCTGGTAAAACCCACAATCTCCGCTCGAAGGAGTTTTATATTTTTTTAAGTGTTTTAATACATATACGTGGGTTGGGTATATGCCTACCCACGTATACACGCGTTTAACTCAGGGAAATGTCGCGTATAAGGGATAAAACATTTTTTTTTTAATTTTTGGACCAGGTCTGGAAGGAGGGGTTGCCCTAGGCCATGAGTGCAACATCACAAATCATAAGAGTGAGATTTGGAGCTATAACACCCATGTATCTCTGTTAGTGGAAGTTACCTTCAGAGATTCATTAAGCTCCTTAGTCATTCATTTCCCTTTAGGACCTCAGTTAAAAGAAGCATCCATGTTGTCCATCATATTCCTGTGTCTCTGTCATTATTTTCATTGATTCATATCACGCAGTCCACCAGTATATTTTCATATACCCTAGTCATGGCTGGTCAGCAAGCCCTTACAAAGATAGAAAAATTGTTGCTGGTAGATATGGACCCTTCGTCTTGCCTATTCGTTTAAATGCCATGCCTACAAGAGATTATCAAGAGTTTATGCCAAAGTTTATTGGTACAGAAGGAGTAAATAGCTGAAGAGCATTTAGAGGCCTTTTATAACTATGCTGATAACCTGGATATCAATGAAGAGGATGTGTGGACGAGGGTTTTTGTCTGAAGCCTTGACGGGGAGGCTAGAAAATGGTTTAGAGAATTACCCCCTAGGTCTATTGTAGACATTGAGGCTTAAGATGGTGTGTTCCTAAAGCACTAGGGGGATAAAAAAGATCTGCTCTATTATCATACTGAATTTGAGAACTTACAGAGAGAAGATGGTGAGCTGCTGTCTAATTTCAAGATCAGATTCAATCATATGTAGAGCAAAATGCCAGTTGTAGTAAGACCCACCCCTGCGTCTGCCATGCTTACTTATGCTAATGCCTTTGATTCTCAGTTCTGCCTGCTATTAAGAGAAAGAAGATGTGCTTGTTTGGCTGATATGAAAAATGCAACCTTTGAGGAAGAAACAAACATTAGTGCTGCAGAAAAACTCGAAGGTGATGTTGAAAGGAGAAGGCAGGGAGGTGAATCCTCATCATCCTATGAGCCTGAGATCGATGAATTAGCCAGGATGATAGAGTTTTTAGCCTTTGAAGTTTCCAAACTAAAAGATGAGCAGTATTCTCAGGAGGAAGAAGCTCATTGTTTCTTTTCTCTTCCAACTCCAAATCCATATAGAGGAGCACATGAGCATTTGCAGATTTTGCATAGAAACAGAGATGCAAATGAAGATCAAAGGGTGAAGACACTTTGTCAGAATTAGTCATGAAAGAAGAGCTATTTGAAGAAGAGAAGGAGGTCCATGGTTTGGAAAATAAGGGAAGTGCCCCCTTCTTAACCAGAGCTACATATGAAGAAGCATTATCCATAGGCACTGCTTGTTAGTTTGTTGTACCTGTAGAACAACAAGCTTATCAACAGCAGCAATCAGTAGCTGACCCCTTCATCCTCCAAGAATCTGTGCTCAATGCTAGCCCATCTTCACATGGCTATGTAGATCTACAAATTATCCAGCCTGCTTTTGTCCCCAGACCAGTGATCAAGAAGGGAGAAGAAAGCTCCCCATCATCTTTTGTCCCTTTGTCTCCTCAAGTGAAAATCCCTCAAGGTTGCCCCTTGAACACTGAGGTAGAACAAAATTCAATGCTCAAGGCTGAAACTAATCATCTCAGTCTTGATATTTTGATGCCTGCTCAAGTGGCCTCCACACAGATTAAAAAGGCAGCTTTCCAGATGACAGAGGAAGAGGATGCATAGCTTTGGGACTCCTCCTTGGATGAAGATCATTCAAAGAAAAATGTAGGAGCAGATGAGGTCTCCGTGTCCTCCACACATGAACACATTGGTGCACCATTCATATTAATTGTGTAGGCCACATGTGACAAACATAAGTATAGAGCAACCATGATTATTCAGCAGGTGTACAAAGGCTCCCATGAAAAAGGTCCAAGGAGGAAAATAGCCAGAAGGGAGATGAAATTTGATCCATATCTGCCTATTAAGCTCAAATGTACTAAACTCTTTGAGGTAGAGGATCAAATAAATCTAGTTTTGCTGATCTATGAGGAACCGGTCAAGAGGAGAAGAAATAGTTTTGATGGCCCATTAGTTGGCCAGTTTTTGAATATTTATGTTGTTTAAGGTCCTTAGGCCTTGATGATTGTAAGCATTTTCTTTACAGGTTTTAGTGTAGACATAATTTGACTCCATGCGCAATGGATACTACGCAAATGTTTTTAAGCTATTTTTGTACAAAGGCATTGGTCTGCAGGTTCTTGAGACCTCACAGGGAGCATCTCATCCCCAGAAGGAGCAAGTGTTAGCTTTGCTACAAGCTTCAATGTTTGAAGGTCAAATACAGGTCTGGTGGTTGGTTTGTGCCAAGAATGGTGCTCACAATGGTCATTCACCCTCTTCTCCTTTGGTTTCCGCACACCCTTTTAACCTCCACTGTCTCTATTTCTTCTATGAAAATATTCATTCCCCGCTTTCCTCCATTCTCCTACAAAACTCTTCGAAACCTCATGTTCCCTCTAACCCCCAGCATTAATCTTTAGCCACCTTTGACTCTGCACCCACGTAGCCCCGTACCTTCATTCAATCCTCGAATTAACTGTTACCCTGTCATAACATTGGGAAACCTATGTAATTAACCCTCCACCTTGATCTCCACCGTTGATCGCATTACGATGCAACAGTTTCCGCTATGTTTACCGCACAATTAAACCCCACGTACTTTCCTCTCCATCCGACCGTCTGTCGTGCGATCAAATGCTAGTCGTAAACCCCGCTCACATGACCTGGCTGCTTGTTAATCCACGTTCGCGGTGGTTTTGTGCCCATCACATCTGCCACGTGTCGCTATTGTATTCGATCGTGCAGTTGCGTACAAATACTGTCCGCCTCCAATAAGTGATGCGGGGAAACTGCTTACCGCTACCATACCCTCCTCTTGCACATTATCTCCCGCGCTCCTTCCTCTTGCGATCACCGTCGGATCTACCCGCCCACGATCCGATGGCTCGCGATACACTCCACCTGCTTCTCTCGATAGCCCCTACAATTCATCCTCTTCCGTCCATCTGCTGGATCTCACGGCTAGTAATTGTCCCCATTATAGTAATGCCTCCACCATTCCGTCCACGCCTTTAACTTATTCTATGTTTCCAAAGGAAGAAGGCAGCCAGTGTTTCAGCTCCCAGCATAATAAATCCTTAGCAACAACATTTAAAAGATAGAATGGCCGAAGGACAAAAAGGACACCCTCGAGTAGTTCAAGCATTTATCAGTGATGGATCATGTTCCATATTATACGCCACCTACTCAGAGGAGGACTGCAGAGCACCAAAGAAAGGTCGATTTTTTCATTAAAGGCAACAGATCATAGCAGAAGGCTCATTCCAAAGAATTAATGTGGTTTTTGGTTCATTATGATCCTTCCTCATATAGCATAGTAGAGTGTTTTTGTAATCAACCTCTATATATATCCAGAAGACAAAATGTAATGGGGTCGATGGTTGATGGATATTGTTTAGACGTAAGATTCAACTTCTGGAGACTGTAACCACTGTGATACCTGCAGTGTCTGGTCTTCATTTTTAGCTAATACAAGCTTCTTTTGTTGTTAATTGCTCACTTTCCACTTCTTCTTTGTTTTAGGTTGTTCCTGTTATGCATTTTTCATGTGCTCTTGATGTTTAGCATTAGAGGGGCTATCATCCCACCTCTTTGTTAAAGTTTAGTATGTATCATTGAATGTGTTATGCAAGTTTCTATTGTTTTAGTGCTAGAGAGCTGTCATCCTGTCTGTGCATTAGGAAATAGATTTGTAGACCTTTTAACTAGTTGCAGCCGGCCATCACAGGGTCCTATGCATCTACTGGTGTGGTCAGTATTCTCTATCTTCCCTTGTTCCTCAAACTGTGAATAATTGGTGGTCTAAAGACTTGTATTCTATGGGTGTTCACCCATGTCTGGGGTTAAGCATAGTAGAAGTGGTTATCTGGCTTGAATATGCATCATTCCTTCCATTCATCCACCATTTTCCAACATCTTTGTTGAGTTTGTAATGTTCCTGTGCATCTCTGAGATACAACCTAGGAGAGTTTCTTGGGGTGATAACAGCTCCTAGGTTTAAAACCAATATTCAAGGAGGTAGAGGAAGAAATTGAACCAGTCTACCTGTTAAATCAGCATCACCAATGGCAAGCATGACAAACAGGTATGCCTACTGACCCAACTTCTTCCTTTTAGCCATTGTAATATAATGCTCAACAATACACAAGAGCTACATGGCAGAACTAGCCAGCTTTTCCTAATTGGTCACGACAACCATTCTCTATGCCACCTTGGTTCAACCAATCAAATCAAAATAATATTTGGCCAAATTTCCCTTAATTCCCACCATTTTGGTAGAATAATACATATCCATTCCAATGCCCACCCTCCACTTCACAGAACCAGAACTGACAGTCAAGCTAGCAAAGACCTACAAACCAGCCAGCAGGAACAATCCCCCTGTCCCAACCTACACTACCAACACCTTACACACTGTAGCAGAACCCTCAACCTAATCTTCGACCATAGCTCCCAGCCCAGCCCAACCCAAATCCCAACAATAGACCCGTCCAATCTATACAAACTATTGAAGGACTGAAGCCAAAAACTAAGCTGAGGGAGTGCAATGAACTCAAATTAAGGTCTGGATGAATAAATTGAGTCATAAGGGGATAAAAACATACAAATAGAATATTCGTTACTTGTATAACAAACATCTCAAATAGAGAATATGGTTAAATAGAAAAGCCATGATCAAACTATTACCTCTTCTCCACCATTCCTAGAAAGATTGATTATACCCTGCCCAATAGACTATCTTGACTTCGATCTTCTGGGAGAATTAAAAAATCTTTGTGTAAAAATACCCCTTCTCTAGGCTATTCAGGACATTCCCATTTATGCAAAATCTATTAAGGAATTGTGTACTAAAAATCCTAAAACTGTCAACGTAGACGGAAATTTGTCTGATTTATTATTAGGCAAAAAAACACGAGTGAAATATGAGGACCCAGGAAACCCTATAGTCACAATACAAATAAATGGATGTTCCTTCCCCAATGCATTAGTTGATTTAGGAGCAGCCATTAATATAACTCACAACAACAACCTGTCAAAAACATGGCATTACTACCTTGGATCCAACTACAACCCTACTAGAACATGTTGACTGATTAGTTGTCAAACCAGAAGGGACACTACACGATGTAATGGTATTTGTAGATTCTTGGGAATACCTAGCATATTTCCTGATTATCAATCCTAGAAACCAACTAGATGGACATCCCCTAATTCTAGGAAGACGTTGCCTAGCAACCGCAGATGCTTACATAAGTTGTCGAACATGCAACATGACTATAGAAAGAGGAAGTAATGTGAAGAATCTAGCTTTATACCCTAGGGCTCAGCCAAGCCCAACAATAATAAAAACTAGAAAACAACATGTATCATATTTAACTGAAAACATTTGATCACCTCTAACCATAGAAGATGCTCTCGAATTTAAGGATCAAACTGAAGATGACATCATTAACACTTACATTAACCAACCAGATGCCGTATCCAATCTAAATTTTCACATGATCGAAGCAGCCCTGGATAACGAAATGGAAGAAGATCCCTTAAAATAAATTAATGACCAAACAATACCAACAACTACTATTTATAATAGCAAAACCATTGAAATTGAACCGGGGAAAGTCCTAGACATCAACAAAAAGCTGACTAATGACTAGGAGCAGAGGCTTGTTCAACTCCTTAGAAAACATAAAGAGGCTTTCACTTGGGATTACCTAGACATGAAAGGGATTGATCCCCAATTATGCATGCACCATATCTATATAGAGAAAGATGCGAGGCTCATTCGACAACCTCAATGGAGGTTAAGCCCTCACCTTAAAGATATTGTTAAATATGAACTACAAAAACTTTTATATGTAAGTTTCATCTATCCTATATTTGATAACAAATGGTTGTATCCATTAGTTGTGGTGCCTAAAAGGAATGGAAAGTGGTGTATATGTGTCGATTATAGAGAGCTTAGTAAAGCAACCCAAAAAGACCATTTTCCCCTCCCGTTCATCGACCAGGTCTTGGACACATTGGCAGGTAAAAAATTCTTCTCTTTCTTAGATGGTTTCAGTGGATACAATCAAATCCAAATTGCCCCTGAAGACCAGGATAAGACTACCTTCACCTGCCCTTAGGGGACATTTCCTTACAGGGTCTTACCTTTTGGACTGTGAAATGCACCTGCCACATTCCAGAGGACCATACTCAGCATTTTTACAGACCTGATAAATGAAGGACTCGAGGTGTACATTGATGACTTTACACCCTATGGAGACGACTTCAAGCTAACATTACAAACACTAGAGAAAGTTCTGCAAAGTTGCATTACTACCAACCTCTGTTTAAGCCATGAAAAATGCCACATGATGATGACCGAGGGCCTCATACTGGACCACTACATCTCAACAAATAGAATTTAGGTAGATCCAGCAAAAATTCAGATAATTCTCTTAATACCTACCCGCTCCACACAAACTGAGGTACGTAGTTTTTTGGGTTTTTCTGGATATTATAGAAAATTTATAAAGAATTTCTCCCAAATTGCTGCACGATTGTATGCATTAATAGGAAATATCAATTTCATATGGACTGACAAATGTGACATTTCTTTTGAAGATTTAAAATGGCTAGTATCAACAACCCCAGTATTACAGGGCCCAAATTGGGATTTTCCATTTCAGATCTCATCTGATGCATCAGATACGGCCATTGGAGCAGTTCTCGGCCAGGAGGAAGATAAAAAACCATATGCGATATACTACATCGGAAAAAAATTATCTCCTACTGAGTTGAATTACATTGTGACCGAAAAAGAATTTCTAACTGTAATCTATGCTATTAACAAATTGAGACATTATATAATGGGGTACCCTGTGGTTTTTTATACTGATCACTCTGATATTAAATATCTAGCTAATAAACCTGTTACAAATGGGATAGTGACACGATGGTTTATCCTTTTGCAGGAATTTCACATAACAATCAAGGATTGACTAGGAAAGGAAAATCTAGTGGCAAATTTCCTCTGACATATACCAAAGACAGACAACTCGACAACAGTAGAAGATCAGTTCCCTGATGAACACTTATTTGCTGTAACCGTGAAAACAACATGGTACATAGATGTAGTGAACTACCTCGCAGTGGGGAAATTACCCAAGCACCTAACGGCCAGTGAAATAAAACAAATAGCACAGCGCAACACTTTGATCTCATGGATCGGAGGATAACTTGTTTCACACAGGTGCTGATATTCATATCCGAAGGTGTGCCAGGGAAGATGAAATATTTGACATCCTAAAAGCATTCCACGATAGACCTTGTGGTGGGAATTTTGTAGACCGCAGGACTGGTCACAAAATCTTACAGATGGGCTATTATTGGCCCACCATTTTTAAGGATGCCAAGAAGTTTTTCCAGGCATGTGATAGCTGCCAAAGAATGGGCCGCCTTGGATAGTTTGACGAGATGCCCCTGCATCAACAGTTAGTAATTAAGCCTTTTGAATGATGGGTGTTAGATTTTATTGGCCCAATAAACCATCATCTAATAAAAAGACATATATACTTGTTGCAATAGAATATGTGACTAAATGGGTGGAGGCAAAAGCATTACCGGGGGCAACGAAGGACTCAATAATCCATTTTCTTTTCCAAATTTTCATGCGGTATGGCTTGCCTAGAGAAATAATCATGTATGGAGGGCCACAATTTGTAGGCCATAATATGACTGCAACATTAAAAAATCATCATATCATGCACAGAATCACATCTCTATACCACCCACAAGAAAACGGCCAGGTAGAAAGTACCAATAAGGTAATCGAGGCTATATTAACAAAGATAGTTGCATCACACAGGCTTGATTGGGCTACCTGTTTGCCAGACACCCTGTGGGTATATCGTATGACATGGAGAAACACCACAGGATACTCCCCATATCAGTTAGTGTTTGGCAAAGAACCTATCTTCCCAATAGAATTTGAAATTCAGACATTGAGGATATCTCAAGAAGTAGGCTTGGATCTGAATGAAGCACTGACTAACAGGCTACATCAAATCAATGAATTGGATGAAATCCACCTATCAGCTCATTAGCATACTGCACTGCTCCAAAAACAAAGAGTGAAATGGCATGATTCCCTCATCAAGAAGAAGATATTCCATGAAGGTGATTGGGCACTTCTATACGATTCTAGGTTCCAAGATTTCCCGGGCAAACTCTAGACCAGATGGTTAGGTACCTACGAGATAAAGGAGGGGCATGATCATGGCACCCTTACATTAACCACCATCGATGGGTTTGGTTACTCTTTTAAATAAAATGGGCATAGAGTGCACCTCTACCATAAACCTCTTACAAGGGAGTGCTTTTGCTAGCACATATGTGAAGATCCCACAATACAAATTCTTGCTAAGGAGGGAAATCCTCCCCCAACACTAGTCCGGTAAAGAATTTATCATTTGAAACCTATACATAAATTTAGCTTTTTGTTTTCTTTCTATTTTGATTGGATTTGCGTGGATAACATATTGTACATTAGTTTTCGCTATTTTTCCTTTACTGTTCCCAATAGGGAACAACTGTTGTTCCCTACAGGGAACAACAATTTTCGTGTGAATTTTTCTTTGTTGTTCCCTTTAAGGAACAATTGTTTTTCCCTCTAAGGAACAACTGCTTCTCCCACTAAGGAACATAAATTTCTGCGTGTATTTTTTTTCTTTTTGTTCCCTACAAGGAACAACTGTTGTTCCCTCTAAGGAACAACAATTTTGGTGTGAATTTTTTCTTGTTGTTCCCTCTAAGGAACAGATGTTATTCCCTCTTAGGAACAACAGTTTCGGTGTACATTTTTTTTTCTTCTTGTTGTTCCTTATAAGGAACAGCGGCTGTTCCCTATAGGGAACAACAATTTTTGTGTATAGATTTCTGTGCTGTTCCCTATAGGGAACAATTGATATTCCCTATAAGGAATAACAATTTTTGCGTATGTTTTCTTTGTTGTTCCCTACAGGGAATAGCAATTTTTTTTAGCGTGTATTTCCCTTGTTGTTCCCTACATGGAACAACAATTCCCGTGTGTATTTTCTCTTGTTGTTCCCTACAGGGAACAACTGTTGTTCCCTACAGGAAATAGCATCGTCTACGTGTATTTTTCATTTGTTGTTCCTTACAGGGAACAACTATTGTCCCTTCTAAGCAATAGCACCGTTTGCGTGTCTTTCCTTGTTATTCCCTCTAAGGAACAACAACTTTTGTGTGAAGTTTTCTTTTGCTTTTTTCTTACTGGTTGCAAGGAAATAGCACTTTGTGAGCATTTTTTGGAGAACGCCTTTTCTATCTTTTGCATGACCATCCCTGCTCACTCTTTATGATCCTCTCTATGCCATAAGTGTACAAGTACATATCTAAGGACACAAATATGGAGTTTACTGGAATAGGAAAATATATTGAATACTATCATCTTTAAAAAGATTTATTTGTACTGATCGAAAAAGAAAGGACACAACCATCTATATCACTTCATTGTCCTCATTTCCACTATAACTCAAAATTGTTACCATGCTGGTTCTTCCTAGCCCCTATAACTCTCTCTATTCATTATCATTAATAAGGTTAAGGGCATATTTTTCTCTCTATTGATATGTTCAAACTTCTTCCACCATCCCTACTCTTAAGGAGTGCTAAGCCACCCTCTATATATAAATAGGAAGTGATGTCAATATATATATATATATATATATATATATATGTATGTATGTATGTATGTATGTATGTATGTATGTATGTATGTATGTATGTATGTATGTATGTATGTATATATATATATATATATATATATACATATATGTACTAACAATTGTATAATTTTTTTCCACAGATGGAGGAGAGGGGGTCTCATCACGAGCCAGCCTACCATGATCATAAGGAAGTAGCAAAGTAGAATTCTCACTATGGTCACCACACGAGGGATACGATCCAATGGATGGATCAAGAAATAAAGTCCTTGGAACAAGAGGTCTCATTATGAGCCGGCCTACCCACCTTTCACTCCTTCCTAGTGAATGGCAATGTGTTCATCTGGTTACCATGCCAGCCCATTGGTCTCTACTCTGGATATCATAATGCACTTCCCCAATTATACATAGAGGATAATGGTTCCAAAGGGTTAGAAAGCAACTCTGTCGAGGCTATAGACACCTGCAGGCAACATAAGCTCTGCTAATGGTATTGAAGTTGTATTTTCTACATCAATAGTTACTACAATTCCCTCTTCTTGTGTTTTATCTTTACTACAAAGAAATTATATTCCCAACCTACTTTAAACCTTTATGCATGCGATATCTTTTAAAAATCAATCATAACAACTTTAAGTGGAATAAAAACGGTAAAGTATTATTCCCTACGTCAGTTTTCCTTTTTCCTTTCGTATCACCTCATGGCATCTTATCACTTATTGGTAATTCTCATTATAGGAATTGATTTCATCACTATGATATCCTTTATGATCCTTTCATTAATATGCATACCTTGCCACTTTCATCACCCCTGTACTTTGCCACCAGCGCATTATCCCTTCACTCATTCGGTCGAAGGCAACCTATTGTTTCTAGGGGGACGAGGAGCTCCAGTGTACGTATGCATGCGTTGTCAGCTCTTTATTAGATTTTGCATAGCAATATGACATTCAATGATCATAGAGCATGTGGTATTATAACAGCCCTTAGTAATGGTATTGATGTTTATAAAGTATCACACGATAAAGCTATCATGACCATTTGTTGTTCCATCACTTGGCTATGTTTGTTGTTTTGCTATTTCTGTTACACAAACTGTTTGTAGAATTTAGGCAGTATGGGAGGAAGAACAGTGCACAAAGAACCACTAATGCTGGTTGTTTCTGATGCATCTAGAGAAATTTTAGCTCAAGCTGTGTGGATAGCATACTTTATGCGATTTCAGCCACCCAACAAGGAAATTTCCATTGAATTCCTACGAAATCTACAAAATGGAAAATCCATGGTCAGGGGCAGGAAAATCATAGTATCAGACGCTGTGATCGCAGAAGTATCTGGTTTACCAGCAGAAGCTTTGGAAAACTGTAAAAAGTCTCAGAATAAAAATAAAGGAAATCATAGCGGGAAAGGTCCCAGACAAAACCGTGGAGACAGTAAATGTGGCAGTTCATACTGAATTGCACGAAGGTAAGGCTACAGGGACTCAAACTGAGCCCATACTCACTCAACATGTTAAGGAACCACATGCAATTCTTGTAGAAGTAGCTACCCAGATAGAGGATGTACCCTCTTACAATTTAGTTACTCAGATGGAGGTGGTACCCTCCTACAGCATGGCTACCCAGATAGAGGTTTGGACCTCCCATAATAAAGAATCATAGACAGTAGGCATCCCTTCTCATAGAAAAAGTACTCAGACAACCATTCAAGCCAAAGATTTTATGATGCGCAATGACCCCACTATAGTGAATCTTCAAGAAGAATTAGCACAGGCTCGGCTTGCCTTAGAACATCTTGAACAAGAAACTGTTTCCCAGCAAAAATACCAAGAATTGCAGAGGCAGCTTCGGGACATGAACACAGCAGAGAGTGAGACTTTTGACAAATTCTGAAAGGCATAACAGAAATTGGAGAAAACCATGCTCAGGCTAGATAGGGTCATAAGTCAAACAGACACTATCTGCTTACTATACATAGATGTCTTGGCATGCAGATCCCCTGCCAATAATTATGCCTTGTTTTTGCTAGAAAGATACTTGCTGTTGAAAGTCAAAGTCGTGAGAGTTGGAAAACCAATCGAATTAAAAACAATTGAAGATTTTATAAATTGTTGCAAACAGCATGGGGTAAAAGTTCAAAGTTTGCTTTGTGAATTTTACCTACACAATTTTGTATTAGAGGAAGAGGTGTAAAAGAACACCAACCCTTTTGTGTGAGATGTTCAATTCCAAGAATTTATCTCGTTTGCAGTCAATTAGCTTAAAGGGTTCAAAGTTCATAACAAATTCCAACGACAAGAGCATGGATTGGACCTTTGGGTAAGAAGTGAACCCAAGCACCCTTTGCAAATGCTTTCCAATCACAAAAGTTTGATGACAAGGGAAGGGATGATTAAAATTTTAGGGCCTATTTAGAAATAGATTGTACAGAAGGGAGTAGAATACTTCCTCTCCATTCAGGAAAGCTCTTTGGCTGCAACCAAGCTTAGGTGGACAGACTCCACTAGTAGTGTACAGGATAGAGAGCGATTTAATTATAGAAATATTAAACTAGTTTCAGATCGTTTTGTCACGTATAACAATCTCATTTTGAGAGAAGGGCCTTATTGGCTAGGATGTCGGTTCCATAGCCCTATCATTTGGTATCCTGCTGAAGGTTATCGGGCTATATATGAGTTTCCTGAAAGTCAAACAAGGCCCATATTTTAGCTCTTGGCCTAGAATCATGCTTGTAAACCACTTTACAATGTTCCTTCTCCAGCCTACTCTTTGACTACTCTGCATATTAATTATTTGCTTTTCATGAGGCCATGAAACAGGGTAAGCAGGGGAGTATGTTGAGTCACGAAATGGGTATGTGTTTACTATTAATCTCATCAACATTTCCCTTTATTCTTATATTTTCTATATCTTAATGCATTAATATAGTGAGGAATTATGGTAAGAAATGAAGGAATTATTTGCAGTTATGATTAGCTAACTTTTACCTTCCTTATGCAGGAAAATGACAAAAGGGACAATTGTTATTCCCTAACAAAGGAACAACAAAAATTAGACAAGCAAAGGAAGGAACGAGTCGGTTGCAGATATGGCTGAGAGAAAATCAGAGGGAGCAGCACGAAATAGGAAAGATGTCAGAAGTTAGAAATTGGTTGTGAATCCCTTAGGATCGAGAGATTCTGAGGGATCACATTTACCATTTATCTTTTACCCTTTCTGATTATAAAAGGAGATGATTATAAGAATAAAGGAGAGAGATCTATGTTGTTATTTGAAATTGTAATTTTAATTACTGTCTCTCTCTATTGAGAGAACATGGTTATATTGTAATGCCAAATACATTCGATGATTAATACATATTTGAAGTTGTTTTCCCCTTGCATTATCTGAATTAGTTTAACAGTGTTCACTAGTGGCTAAGGGCCCGGCATATGGTGGATTTAACTTCTTTCTTTATGTCATACATTTCCAATTCTTACAAGTGTGATTGGTTTGATAATTTTCCTACTTTCTGTGATTTTATTTCCTTCACCATTTATTTCTTGTATTGACATTATATCTCTGCTTTATATGATTTATAGCACTATCATTTGATTCAATTTCTATTCATTACAGATTAAGTTACTTAGGTAAGTATTCAGATTGATTTAATCAACTGTAAAGAGTTTGATTATTGCTATTGGACTCTAATATCGATACCATTGCTATCAAGATTATTGATTGAAGATTGAGTTCGATTTAGATTAAAATCAATTTAGAAGAGATGAGTTATTGCTACTGTACTCTCAACTAATGTTGTTGTCACTTGAATTGCTGTAAGATTTGATTTCATTAGAGGATTGAGTTTTCTTTAATAATCTCAATTAGAATTTAGTAGATGCATCCGTTTACTCTTGTATTAAAAAGATCTATAATACAATTTAGGAAACATTACTCTCTGAATTAATAGCAGCCACATACTGTGTACACTCTTGAAATAAAAGGACTTACCCGGGTTGATAATTAATGTGGGATAAATAGGACTTTTAAAAGGCACCTTTTATCAGTGAACAATACGTTGGCCTCAGCTATGCACTGGATGCTTGAATTGGGCATATGGAGCTTGTTCGGGGGATAAACAATGGTTAATTTCGGTTGCAGAGGCTGATGTTGGCATAGGAAGGCTTGGGAAGCATTCACAGTGAAAACGAGCAAAGAGAGTCGAAATGGGCTTCTCTGGCCTTTTAACCAGCATTGGTTAGCATTTGGCACAGAATTCATAAATGAACAATGGATGGTTCTGGCTTTTGGCGGGGAGGTGATTTCAGGGGCCATCGCACCACTTTTGGCAGGTAAGTGGCATTTCCTTGAGAGCATGCGATTTCACTTGGAGCTGCCATGTAATAGAACGGGGCCCGGGCAAAACTGCGAATCTCGCCTGCTCTCGAGCTGGTAAAGGTCAGAGAGGGAATGAGCGTGATATGGATGTGTGTCATTAGATATGGGGGTGGGAGATCCAACGACTGTTGCGTAGTCAAGATGCACAGAGGGGAATCGGGGTCAGGATTTGCAGGGCTCGAGGGGTTAATTACAATAAATTCTAATTAATTAATGAATAAGGTGGGGATTAGAAATATAATGAGCGGGTTTAATGGAGTGGGAGTAGGGGTTAATGTAGTGGGGTTTGTTTAACTACACCTGGTTTGGTGGGTTAAAAGTTTATGCTAGGGAAATATAACTCGAGAAGTTAATTAAATAATGTGGGGATGGATAAAAACTTTAAGGGGTTTTTATGGGTTTTTGAGGTAGAATAGAGAAATTAATAAGGGGTAAGATGATTTTTCCATGGGGAATGGGTTTCACACTAGGGAAATTGGTTTTTAGGGAAGGAGATGACATTTTGAGGGTAATTACTAGGAAAATGTGTGAAACCAAGGGGTAAGGGTCAAAATGAGGTGAAAATAGTGTTTTAATAAGAAATGAGGGGACAATGGGGAAATTAGTAAATAAGTATGTGGGGGGTGAAATGAAATCAGGGGAAGTTAATCAAGTAAGCTAGTGAACATCCTTTCACTCTCATAAATGCTCCTACACACTGAAACATAGGATTTAAGCATGATAAATGTGCTTATGATTTAACAACCTTGTACATCTGCAACCTTTCTTCTACCTAGCCTTTATTTACTCTAACATTTTTTCTCCACTTTATTGGGTGCATTTGAGCTAGCAGACCCTTTATTTCATTTTCTTTTGACAAGAAAACTATCTAATTCTAACCTTATAACTTCCAATGGCTCAGATTAAGCTTATGAGCACATTTTTATTCTTTACTTAACTACTAATCTACCAAGGTTAAACAGTTTGGCTAGATCTTTATTCTCTATCTATAAACATGAAATTTAAAGCATGAATTAGTCAATATTAAGATATTTGACTATCATGGGTAGTGGCATTTATGACAAGTTGCACACAACCATTATTTTTCACATAAAATTAAAAGCAGTGGCACTTGAATTTTCACACTTTCATGATCTGTTTTTTGTTTGGGGTTCATATTTTTCACTTTTTTGATCTTTTTTTTTTCTTTTTTTCCTTTGATTATTCTTTTAGGACATACCCTCTTTAAATTTTTTAATTTTTAATATGGAAAACATTTTTGAGAAAGAAAAAGTATGTACACTATTACAAGACTAACCATAGCCAATTCAAAATTATGAATCCTATTATTATAGGACCTTAACAGTGGCTCCACATGGGGACGGAATTTCCTGGTGAAATGTTAAGAAATTTGAGACCAGTAGCCTCTGAAAATGTGACTGAAGTTACATAAATTGTTCTTCTGTGATTCTTCTTAATTCGTACTTATGATGGTGAAACCTTCAAAGCTCAGGGCCTTCTCTCCGGGCTTCAACTTCAAAATATCACCATCCAATCCAATCTAATCTCTGCAATGTTTGTTGGGTGTGGAACCTGATTATCTTCTGTATTCAAAGGCATCGCTGCATTGGACTCCATTTCAAAATGGGGTGGCAACACCGCCCGTAAAACATTCGCTGCAGGGGGGGTCTAGGGGGAGGCGGTTGCGACCTTTTGGGAGCCCCCCCCTCGGCGGGGAGATCGGGGGTAGCGCCCCCAAAGCTAAAAGTAGATGTAAATTTGCCTTGTAAAATTTTGTAATTTCGTAATCAATCTGGGTCATTCATTAGGCAGAGATCTGACGATAGGAGTTATGTTTAATTTAGGGTTTTTTGCCCTAGAAGGCAACCCCTCTCTATATATGAGGGATTTGTATTGCATCTATGTATATTTGTATTCTGAGTGAGGAAGAGAGAGGAGATTAAGAGTGAAGAGGGAGTTAGAGTGGATCTACTATAGGTTGTATCTCTTCAGTTTGCTGGATAATATAAAAAGAAGGACTGGTTGTTTCTCTGTGGACGTAGCCCAAACTAGGTGAACCACGTATATCTATGTCTCTCTTGTTTTTACACATTTTCTGTTTTTATATTTCTGAAATATTTTATGTGTTCCATTACTCTGTAATATATAATTTTCTATCAACTGTTATCAAAGCCAAAGGTCTATTTGGCTGATAAACTCGTAGGAGAGAAGGGTTCCTATTTCGAGTAGGAGCAATGGCGGAAGATGGTAGGTTTAGGGTCAAAAAATTCAACAACGAAAACTACTAGCTATGGAAGATAAAGATGAAAGATTATCTGTATCAGAGAGATCTATACCTACCATTGAGAAAAAGGGCAAAGAAGCCAACGAGTATGACAGACACATAATCGAATATTCTCAACAAAAAGGCACTTGGAACAATACGGCTGTGCCTAGCGATGTCGGTAGCATTTAATATTTCAAAGGAAACAACAACAGAGGGTTTAATGTCGACATTGGCCAAACTATATGAAAAACTCTCGGCCTCAAATAATGTATTTCTTACGAAGCGTTTATTTAATATGAAGATGTTAGAAGGTGGATCTGTTGTAGACCATTTAAATGATTTTAACACAGTTACAAGTCAGGTAAGTTTTGTAGGGGTAACTTTTGATGATGAAGTTAGGGCTCTGTTATTTCTGTTCTCATTGCCAGAAAGCTGGAATGGTTTAGTTGTGGCCATTAGTAAATCTATCTCTGGACCTAGTACTTTAAAGTTTGATGATGTTTTCGAAGCAATCCTTAGTGAGGAAATGCGACAGAAAAGCTCAGGTGAGACATCAGGTAATTCTTTGACTACAGAGACTAGGGGCAGAAAAATGGAAAGAGGAAAGAGCCCAGGTTACCGCAGTAAGTCAAGAAAATTCATATCCACGCCCAGATCGGGGATAGTGTGCTGGAAATGTGGGAAGAAAGGACACCTGAAGAAAGACTTCAAGTCTCGAAAGGGAAAAGAAGGAGACGCACAACAAGAAACTAATCATGAAGCGAATGTAACAGGTGATGTGTTGCAAGATGATTTGATTCTTTCATTAGAAAATATTATTGATGCCTAGGTTGTAGATTCAGGGGCCTCATTCCATGCCACACCTGATAGGAAACATTTTCATGATTATGTTGAAGGAGATTTTGGACAGGTTCGATTGGGTGATGATAAACCCTATAAAATCATTGTAATGGGTACAGTTTTCATAAAATAGTAAAATGGAAATCAGTGGCTATTGAAGGAGGTAAGGCATGTTCCAGATATGAAGAAAAATATGATTTGAACAGGGCAGTTGGGAGTTGAATGTTGCGTAACCACTTTCACAGATAAAACCTGGAAGGTCACTAAACGATCCCTGGTAATAGTGAAAGGAGGAAAGGTTGGTACATTGTATTTATGCAATGGTATTTCTAATTTTGTTAATGCTTTAACCTCTACAGGAGAAGATACAACATTGTGGCATCATAGGCTCAGGCACATGAGTGAGAAGGGGATGCGGATTCTTCACTCAAGAAATTTGTTGCTAGGTTTGAAGCATGTTGATTTAAAATTCTGTGAGCATTCTGTTTATGGAAAATAGAAGAGAGTCAGATTCCTTAGAGTTGGGAAAGAAAATAAGAGCAAAAAATTAGAGCTTGTGCATACAGATGTATGGCAACCTTCTCAGGTATCATCTCTTGGTGGCTCTCATTATTATGTTAATTTTATTGATGATGCAACCAGAAAAACATGGATTTATTGTATTAGAAATAAATCTGATGTATTTGATACTTTTAGGAAATGGAAAGCTTTGGTTGAAAATGATACAGGAAAAAGGTTGAAGTGTCTCAAATTAGACAATGGAGGTGAATATTGCAGCAAAGAGTTTGATATGTACTGTTCTAAGAATGGAATTCGTAGAGAAAAGATAGTTCCAGGAACACCATAAGAAAATGGTGTTTCAGAAAGGATGAACAGGACAATCATGGAGCGTGCAAGGTGCATGAGATTGCATGCAGGATTGCCTTTACAATTATGGGTAGATGATGTATATAATGCTATTTATCTAATAAACAGAGGGCCTTCAAGTTCCTTGGATGGTGGTATTCCAGAGGAGGCACGGATAAGTAAAAAGGTAAACTACTCTTTTTTAAAGCGTTTTGGTTGTGAAGCCTTTGTCCACATTAACAAAGAAAATAGAACAAAGCTTGAGGCAAAATCAAATAAATGTACCTTTATTGGATATGGTGTTAATGATTTTGGTTATTGCTTTTATGATTATGAAAAACATAAAATCATTAGGATCAGAGATGTCATATTCAATGAAATTTTTTTGTATAAGGATCAGCTATAGGAAAATAAATAGGAAAAGGAAAACAGAGAACACACAGTGGTTAACGATATCACAGGAAAAGTGATGGCACCTGAAAATCATAATGATCAATAGCCAGAACAACAACCAAAACAACAACAAGCACTTCAAACACCTGTAAGTGGTGTTAGAAGATATACCAGGATAATTATACCCCCTAAAAGATACTCGCCTTCATTATATTATGTATTGTTGACTGATTTTGGTGAACCAGAATGTTATGAAGAAGCAGTGTAGGTAGAAACCAGGAAGAAGTGGGAGAAAGCCATGAAGGAAGAGATGGACTCCTTAGCACATAACCAGGCTTAGAACTTAGTCATGTTGCCTGCAAGTAAAACATCATTGTAGAATAAATAGGTTTACAGGATGAAGGAAGAAGATAGAGGAAAATAGACGTACAAAGCTAGAATTATGGTGAAGGGGTTTGCACAGAAGAAAGGTATTGATTTTGATGAAATATTTTCTCCTGTTGTTAAAATGACTTTAGAACTATTTTAAGTCTAGTAGCAGTTGAAGATTTGCATCTTGAGTAGTTAGATGTAAAGACATCCTTTCTCCATGGGGATTTGAGGGAAGAGATATATATGCAGCTACCACAATAATATGAGGTAAAAGGGAACGAGAAACTAGTGTGCAGGTTGAAGAAGAGTTTGTATGGCTTGAAACAGGCTCCAAGGTAGTGGCATCTAAAATTTGATAGGTTTATGTCTGAACAAGGTTATACTAGATGTCACTCTGATCATTGTGTTTATCTCAAAAGGAAAAATGATCGCAACGATATTATATTGTTATTGTATGTAGATGACATGCTTGTTGCATGTTCTAACATGCAGGAAATAAATGTGCTCAAAATAAAATTGGCAAAGTCATTTGCAATGAAGGATTTGGGTGCTACAAAACAAATCCTTGGTATGAGAATAACTACAGACAGAAAAAATTGCAAATTAACATTGTCTCGGAATGAGTACATACAAAAGGTGTTGAAAATATTTAATATGCACAATGCAAAACTAGTTAGTACACCTTTTGCTAGCCATTTCAAACTTACTAAGGAGATGTGCCCAAAGACCCAAGAAGACATGGATTATATGTCTAAAGTTCAATATGTATCAGTAGTTGGAAGCTTAATGTATGCAATGGTCTGCAAAAGGCCTGATATTGCACATGCAGTGGGAGTTGGAAGCAGGTACATGAACAATCCAGGAAAATAACATTAGATGGCAGTGAAGTGGATTCTCGGGTATTTGAGAGATACCACAAATCAAGCATTATGCTTTGGTGGTTCAAACATTGCTCTATAGGGATATGTTGATGCAGATATGGTGGGTGATAGAGATAACAGGAGGAGCACAATAGGGTATGTGTTTATTGTAGGTGGAACAGATGTTAGTTGTGTCTCAAAACTGCAAAGTGTTGTTGCACTCTCAACAACAGAAGCAGAGTATGTTGCTACTATAGAGGCTAGTAAAGAAATGATTTGGTTACAAAGGTTTCTGGATGAATTGGGTAAGAAGCAGGAGTTGGGCAGGTAATAAAGTGACAGCCAGAGTGCCATACATCTTGCAAAGAACTGTACATTTCATTCCAAGACTAAGCATATACAACTCAACTACCATTTCATACGGTCAACGTTGGAAGATGGACAGTTGAAGCTGGAAAAGATACACACTAGCCAGAATCCTACAGATATGTTAACAAAAGTTGTAACCAGGGAGAAACTCAGAATTTGCTTAGTTTCAATTGGTATTCAAGTATGATGAAGAAGATGAGAAACAACCAGGTCCAAAGTGGAGTAATTTTCCAGCAAATGAAGCAGTGGTGCAGTTGCTATAATCAGTCTCCAAGTGGGAGATTGTTGGGTGTGGAGCCTGATTATCTTCTGTATTCAAAGGTATCGCCACATTGGACCCTAGTTCAAAATGGGGCAGAATTTCTGCCCGTAAAATATTCGGTGGAGGGGGGCTCCAAGGTGGGGCAGTTGCGATCTTTTGGGAGCCCCCCCCGGCAGGGGGATCGGGAGCAATGCCCCCGAAGGTAAAAATAGATGTAAAATTTCCTTGTAAAATGTTGTAATTTCATAGTCAATCTGGGCCATTCATTAGGCGAAGCTCTAATGGTAGAAGTTATGTTTAATTTAGGGTTTTTTGCCCTAGAAGGCAACCCCTTGCTATATATGAGGGAATTGTATTGCGTCTATGTATATCTGTATTCTGAGTGAGGAAGAGAGAGGAGATTGAGAGCGAAGAGGGGGTTACAGCGGATCTGTTGTAGGTTGTATCTCTTCAATTTGCTAGATAATATAAAAAGGACTGGTTGTTTCTCCATGGATGTAGCCCAAACTGGGTGAGCCACGTATATCTATGTCTCTCTTGTTTTTATGCATTTTCTATGTTTATATTTCTGCAATATTTTATGTGTTCCATTGCTCTGTAATATATAATTTTCTAACAATGTTATGTACAATGATCAAAGTAATGTGAACTATTGTTAATCTATGGATAAGTAATGCTTCAAAATTCTACCATTGACAAGTCTTCCTGGTAGATCTGATCCATCTATCTCTCTCAAGAAAAATGCATTGTTACCCATGTAACCATAAATGACATAAGGGCCTTGCCATAAGAAGTCAAATTTGACATGTTTTCCCTTATCTTCTCTTCTTGAATCCCACTTAAGAACTTTATCACCTATGTAAAAATCATTAGCTTTGGTCTTTTTATCAAAAATCTTTTTGATTTTTTCATGGAATACTTGTGATTTAATATAAACTTCTTCTCTCGTTTGCTGCAAGTGTATGGTCTGATTTATCCTTCTCTGGATATCATCTAGTTCTACCTGCAACTCCTGGATGATCTTCATCACTGGAACTTCCAAAGAGGATGGAAAAATAGCATCCATTCCATATACCAGTTGATAAGGAGATGTACTAATAGACTTTTTAGTAGTTAGTCTATCTGCCCATAAGGCATTGACCAACTTTTTGTTCGATGTCTTTTTGTTGTCTTCCAATAATTTCTTAATGATATTGACAAGGCTTTTGTTAGAGGATTCTACAAGTCCATTACCTTGAGGGTAATAGGTAGTGGAGTGGCCAAGGCTGATGTGGTATTTGTTACAAAAGTATACCATTTTCTTGGATTTAAAAGCAGTTGCATTATCAGTAATGAGATTTTTGGAGGCATCCAAATCTTGAGAGGATATTTTTTTCTAAGAATGAGATAATGACAGAGTCTGTGGCTTGTCTACAAGGGATGGATTCTATCCATTCGATGAAGTAATCAATGGTGGTCAAAATCCATTTATGTTGAGCTGAGGAGGTTGGGTGTATTTCTCCAATGAATTCTAAACGCCATTTTTGAAATGGAATTTCTGTGGATATTGGTTTGACAGGTAAAAATAAAATGTTTCTCTTTCCCTCAAATATCTGACACTTGTGACAGGAGGTCACATGTTTCTTAACATCTGCGAAAAGGGTGGGCCAGTAAAAACTAGCCCTCAGAACTTTTTCAGCAGTAGCTTTCTAATACAAGTGTCCTCAACAATCTCCTGCATGAAATTCTTGCATAATTTTATCAGCTTCATCTATCAGTAAACAATTTAGTAGAATACCACCATTATATTTCCAAAACAAAGCATTATCTATGATACAATATTTCAATGACTTCATTTTCAAAAATCTAGCTTTAGTTCTTGTTAAACCATGAGGAGCTTGTAAGTTCAGTAATAAAAATATGATATCTACATACCAAGGTGAATCAGTAAAAGGTTCACTGATTTGTGGATTCGCCATCTCTTCCTGATCATCAAGGTCACCGATGAAATTTATATCTAGGGCCTGACAGTCTGATTCATCCATGATTTTGGCTAAACCTTGGCCTTTGATAAATTTAGTAGGCTTTATTTCTATGTCATATTCCAAAATAGTGGCAATCCATTTGCCTCTTTTTCCTTCAGTCCCATTTTGTGTCAAAATGTCCTTAACTACTGAATTTGGAACATAAGAAATGAAGTGAGAATAGAAAATGTACACTCTGAAGTTTTTAATAGCCTTTACTAAAGCTAATGTTTGATTTTCCATAATATTGTATTTGAGTGTGGCATCTCTTAAGGTTTTAATGAAAAATGCAATTGGTTGTTCATATTCTTGGTTATTCTTTTGCAACAAGACTGTTGCAATAGTGTGTTCTAAAGCAAAAGAAAAATTATAAAATCTTTCTGAAAATTAGGACTTATAAGGATTGGAGTTTTGGTAAGGGCTTCCTTGATGGCTTCAAAGGACTATTTTTCCTCCACTATCCATTTAAGTGTTGAATCTTTTCTTAACGTGTTATTTAGCTCTCTAATTAGTTCTGCTAAATTTGAAATTCTTTGATGTTTCCAGGATGGGTGATGGTCAAGATTGCCTCTATTCTAGCAGGATCTATTCTAATTTTGTCTTTGGATATTATATGTCCCAACAATTTACCTTATTCTAGACCAAAGAGTGTCTTTTTGGGATTTAAGGAAAGACCAAATTTCCCGCATTTAATGAAAACTCTTCTCAGGTGATCTAGGTGTTCATTATTAGATTTAGAAAAGGCTGTGATGTAATCTTGGTAAACCACTAAGAAGTCATGGTTCTCCTTGGCAAAATCTATATCCATAGCTCTTTGAAATGTTGCTCCTGCGTTCATTAATCCAAAAGGCATTTTCAAATAAACGAAGGTACCCCAAGGAGTAGTAAATGCAGTTTTGGGTTGTTCCTCTGGTTGAACTAAGATCTAGTTATATCTAGAAAATCCATCAAGCAATGAAATTTTGGATGAGCCTACTACACTCTGAAGGATATGGTCCATTTTTGGTAAAGGATAGTTTTCTTTTAATGAGACCTTGTTTAAATTTCTGAAATCAACACAAATTCTTATTTCTCTAGTTTTCTTCTTAGCAGTGACTAAGTTTGAAACCCAATCTGAATATCTAATGAGAGCTATAATTTGGGCATCATACATTATTTTAACTTCTTTCTCAATAGATGGCATAAGAATTGGATTAATCCTCCTAAGTTTCTGTTTAAAAGGTTTATGATCCTCTTTGATAGGTATCTTGTGTTGAATTATGTTGGTGCCATAAGACTTCAAGTCTTCATAACTCCAGGAAAAAACATCTTGAAACTCTTTAAACAGATTTATGTATTTAACCTTTTCCTCTGGAGGTAAGGCTTTTGATATTTTAATGAGCTTTGGTTTTTCCTCAGTTCCTATGTTACATTCTTCTATATCTTCTCTTAAGGGCTCCATTTTTGGTTTCCTGGCCACATCATCTGAGTCAAACAAATCTTCTAATGGGACTAAACCCTTAGGCAAAAAATTATTTTTAAGATTAAGAATTTCAAGATGATCATTCATTATTTCTTCTATTTCTATATTTTCTAAGTTATCTACTTCTAATTTAGTGAAATTAGTGGGATTATGTATATCTAAGATATTTACATCTATCTGACTATCTATTTCATTATCTACTGTACAGTCTATATCTATATTACAATTCTGAAATTCACCTTCCGCATTCATGAAGTCATAAATTTGGGAATCCTGTGAGAAAGTCTGCCAATACTTCAAATTTTTTGGTATGACAGGCCTATGTCTCACTTCTGCAATGTATTGATGGTTGGGCTGAAAGGGAAATTTGCAGGTACTAGCAAAAGTGGCTAGACTGTGGGCCTACATATTATTTTTTCTAGGAATGGCAGCAAAATTTGTTTCTAGAAGGTCTTTGATCAAATCTAGGACAGTCCCTCTATATTGAATCAGTCTGGGATTGTTTACAAAGTATTCACCATTAATTTTATAATAATTAATTCTGAGTCTCCCATTATAAAAACTCTCTTGGCTCCAAGTTTTATAACCATTTTTAATCCTAAGATTATAGCTTCATATTCTGCCATGTTATTTGTTCATTTAAAATTTAACCCAAATGCATGATCTTCGGAATTATTATTCTCCACGTTGTGGATCCACACTCCTGCACCTACCCCTAACCTATTCATAGATCCACCAAAATCTAGGTGCCATAGGGACTGATGAAAAATGTTTTCACTGTCAGTTATTTTGTATTTTTTTTCTACAGTTGTGACTTCCTTTTTTTCATGGTCTAAATTGTACAAGATAAAAGAGTTTTTTGTGAGTTTGTATTGTTACACAATATTTTGTCACTGATCCAACATCCCCTGATACTAGATAAAGTCGGTCTCTTAGTGACATCTGATCTTTGTCATATACCAAAATATGTGTCCAAATCTTCCATATTACTCAAGAAGAAATCCTAAGCTCATTAATCTTGAAGTTGACCCCCTTTTACCCACGTTTCAAAATCGTCTCAGGTCATCAGTGTCCTGCATGCGACAGTAGCCCAGAATGAACTAATGCCTCATGACGATGTCTCTAAAAACAGGTGTACTCTTGAAATTGTCTTTGAGTCTCAGTGTTTGACTTTTGACAACCCAGATATGGCAAATTAGTTCAAATAGAATGCTTCTAGGTGGTTCTGGAGTTGGTTATTGGGTCAAGGAAGTTCGCCTTTCCTCATTTGAGATGGTGGTTCCACCTTTTGAGTAACCTCCCATGAAGATAAGATCCCTCTCCCCTCATTTATGGAGGGTACTCCTCTTATAAAAGCATCCTCCATGGCTATGCTCAGCAGGTTCGGAGTTCTTAGCATTTGGTATTGAGCAAATTAGCTAGCTTTGGTGTGAGTTTGATAGTTTGCAGTGTGAATTGCTGATAGTATAGCAATTGGTTGTGGATTGCCTTAGCTTTGTACTAATGCTTTTGAGTGAGAGAGAGAGTTATCAGCCACTTGGGAGACCATTTTGAGAGTGAATGCTTGAGGAAACATACTGGCTAGACCCTTCGAGGAACCTTGCGACGTCAAGGCTTGGTTGTAAGCTTTTCTTTTATTCATTTTAATACAATTAATTGTGATTTCCTAGGTCATGTGTAAAATATACTTGATCGCTTATGGTTCCTTGACTAATCCGAATTGGATCATGAAAAATTATCAAAGTACCATGAATGTATCAAAACAAGATAAACTTCTAATTTGTGAACACAGAGCGATCAGGAAGACCTCTAGACAGTGGTAGTTTGCAGCCAGCAAGGAATGACGAGGACCTCAGTCAAAGCACACTAACAGAGGCCCATGGAGACCACGAAGGAGGCAAAATTGGTAGTTGGGAAGCCCGGATCGGGAAACGGAGGCCATTTCTAATGCACGATTATCGCACATCACTGGGAAAAACCCCTTGAGAAGGAAAAACCTCGAAGCGCTCGGTCACATGGGAAGCTAGGAAACCGTGGGGAAAGCGCTAAGGTGAAAGGCGGGTCCCACACTCTAAAACCGGCGGTATATCGGGGGCATCCTTAAGCGTTAAGCAAATTTGGTAGAAAACGAGTGATTCCATTCATTGCACGACGCATGTCCAGCAGATGAGAGAGAAAACCACCTCTCATCGCACTAACGGTCGAGCAAGTCAATCGCGCGAAATGAGCAAACATCATGGGATCTGGGGGCTCCAGATCTGACAACGGAGATTGCGCCCAATGGAGAAACTAGATTTGACAAGGAAATTAAGCTATAGCACATGAAATTCTGAAGTCCAATTTGACCGCTCAGTTGGCAGATCATTCCACAGTGTAACTGAAATATTGAACCATCGAGGAAGAGTTGGCGCAGTTCGTGAAAGGACAAGTGGCCACTTCCCTGTGAGCCATTGGCGATGAAGCAGAAGCATGGAACTCCAAGCAAACAACACCAGGTGATCCGAAGGGGTGGAAGAGGAAGCGAATGGTCAAGGATAGATTGGCCTTAAGCCATGAATAGACAGAGAACAGAACACGAAGACAGAGAGCAAGAGCGAAGAAAAGGCAGTGAAGCAAGAAGTAGAAAAAAGAGAGCCAAGCTGACCCAATGCAGTGTTGAGCAGACAAAAAGCTTGAGAGGTTCAAGCAATCCCTGTGAGGATCTGTAGGGAATTAAGTGCCACATTAGGCTCCTCCCATTAAAGACCAGAGAGGTCAAGACTTGGAAAGGAAAAGAGTCTATGCACTCTAGTGGCTTGGGGAATCTAAGAACCACCCTACCAAGAATTATTTGTTTCAGGAGACTCAAATTGAGCTCCTCATTATAATTCTCTACTTTAAAGACATAATAAAAGAAGGCCACCATTGAAAGTTGGACAGGAGATGTAGCCCTAGAGAATAGGGTGAACTCCTTATTAATTTGTTGTGTTCTTGTATTTGCTTACTATGTTTCTCTTACTATTTTCCATTTTGAAAGTGTCTATGTATTTCGCAATCTGATTGATCCGTTGCCAAAAATGACATAGACACACACCAGCACATAAGTCTATAATACCTTCATTCATTAATTATGTAACTGAGGTCACTCATGAGTGATTTTTAGATCAAGTGGTATCAGAGCTATAGGATGTTAAGGTTAGACAAGCTTGTGTTGGTTTAGCTATTGAATGCTAACTAGATCAAAGCTCAAATTAGGAGAAGGAGAGTTGGTCGAAACTAATCCTGAAATTGGGAGAGTCTATCCTCAGAAGACAATGTCAGAGGAAGGTTCTATGGGGCCAAACCCTCAATTCATAGATAGTTTCCTAGCCATAAAATCCATGGTAGAAGAAATGTATAGGGATTTTAGAAAACATAAGGATGAAGATTCATCAGGCTCTAAACAAGACAAAGGAGAAGATGAGTCTCACTTCCATGACCACTCAAAAGGAAAAGGGAAAGAGGAAAGCTTTCTCACACCTCCTAATAGCCTGGAACAAAAAAAGAAAGCATATTTGATCAAACTGGATGTCAAATTTGATTTACCTATATATGATGGAGAGTTGAATGCAGAAAAGCTGGACAATTGGATTAGACAAATTGATGTTTATTGTAGAGTGCAAAATATCGATTCAGACAAGAGCAAGATTCAGCTGGCAAGCCTACGCCTTGGAGGCACTGCCTTGGTTTGGTGGGAAGGCAAGACCCAAGCTCACATGAAAAGACATGGTAAGACTATCTCTGTCTGGAGTGAATTTGTTTCTGTAATAAAAAAAATAGTTCTATCCATTGGCCTACATGCATCAAGCCACGATGAGTTGGCAAACTCTTCGACAGTTGAAAGGGAAAAGTGTGCAAAGGTACACTCAAGAATTTAGAAAGAGAGCATAGATTCTAAGAATCTCATTAGACTCACCTGAGACTCTGTTGAGGTACATTGGTGGTCTACACAGCTACATGAGGCACACTATCCTCATGTTTAATCCCACTAGTATAGATGAGGTATCTGTACAAGCTACTCATCTAGAAGCTAGAGGAAAGAATGGAAGTCTAGAAGTTGGGGGATCATCCCAACCCACTACAAGCAAGAATAAGGAGAAAAGAAAGCATAAATAGAAAGCAAGGAAGCTTAGCACTGCACAAAAAATCAAAGATTCATGCACTCACTGTAAAAGGAATGGGCATGATGATAAGCATTGTTGGATTCTGCATCCAGAGCTAATACCTAAGAAGTTCGAGGGCAAGAAGAAGAAGACTACTGCATCTATTCAAAAATATTTGGGGTCAGACTCAGGAGATGAAACAACCATTGCAACCACAGGTATGAAAGGTAAGAATTCTGAAGCATCTACTAGTAATTCTGCAAAATCTACTATTGATGAAGAAAATGAGAGGAAAATACATGAGCTTTTCCATATTCGAGTTATTTCCAAACATCAAAATATTGATACTTTGTTTGATAGTGGCTCACAAGCAAATTTAATTTCTGAAGAAATTGTAAAGAAGTTGGGATTAGTAACTACACCTCACAAGAAACCATACCCATTAGGATGGTTGAATGATAAAGCACAACTACAAGTGACTAGACAGTGCAAACTTAAGTTTTCTTTTGGGTCAACATTTGTAGATGAGGTTGAGTTAGACATAATTCCTTTGGATATATGTGGAATTGTTTTAGAAAGTCCTTACTTGTATGATAGAAAAGCTATTTTCTATAGAGCTGACAACAAGTATCTACTTGTTAAAGATGGAATCAAATAGTTTGTAAGAGCTCACAAGCTCAAGAATAATTATACTCTCATAAACTTAGGGCAGATGAAAAAAATGATCAATTCATGAAAACAATTCTTACTGATGGTTGTAAATGAAAAGAAACCTGCTAAAACAAATGTATTTGAGGGTTGTAATGCTAAAAAACAAGCTGATTTAGAAAAGGTTGTTTCAGAGTATGATATCTTGTTTGAAGAACCTAAAGGTCTGCCACCCAAAAAGGAAATAGTGCATGATATTATTTTGCAGCAAGATGCTCCACTGCCTAATATTGGAATGTACAGGCTGTCCACTTTAGAGAATGCTGAAATCAAGAAGCAGGTGCAAGAGTTGCTCAAGAAGGGGTTCATCAGACCTAGCACATCACCATGTGGGTCAACAATCGTTTTGGTGAGAAAGAAAGATGGCTTGTGGAGAATGTGCATTGATTACTGAGCCCTGAATAAGATAACAATCAAAAATCATTATCCCCTTCCTTGCATAGATGATCTTTTAGATCAATTGAAGGAAGTTGTTTTCCAAGCTAGACTTGCATAGTCTATACCATCAGGTCAGAGTTGTAGAATAAGATGCATGGAAGACTGCTTTCAAAGCAAAGTAGAGATTGTATGAGTGGCTATTTATGCCTTTTGGCTTAACTAATGCTTCTGCTACTTTCATGAGATTAATGAATGATGTACTCAGACCTTTTCTTGATGATTTTGTTATTGTGTATTTGGATGACATTCTGATATTTAGCAAAATGTGGGAAGAACAATTAAAGCATGTTAAGCAGACATTAGATGTTTTGAAAAGAGAAAAAATTTATGTTAAACTCTCAAAATGTGAATTTGGCAAAACATCTATGAATTATTTGTTTTATATAGTAGGGGGTGGTGAATTGAAGATAGATCCCTCTAAGGTGGCAGTCATTGTAAAATGGCCAAAACCCAAATCCAAGTTAGAAGCTTCTTAGGAGTAGCACAATATTGGAGGAAGTTCATTTCTAACTTTTCCCTAATTGCAGCTCCCTTACATGCTTTAACAGGATTGAACCAAGTGTTTCAGTGGGGAGGCAAACAGCAGAAAGCCTTCAACACCTTGAAAGAAAAGATTATTACAACACCTGTACTAGCACTACCTAATCTTCAAAGGCCATTTGAGATCCAAACAGATGCCAGTGACTATGCCATGGGAGCAATGTTGACACAACACGGTAAACCCATATGTTATCATTCTGAGACATTTAATTTTGTAGTAGTTAACTATCCTACATATGATAAATAATTGTATGCATTAGTACAGAGTGTGAAAAAGTGGAAACATTACTTAATGGACAAAGAGACAGTAATACATACTGATCATCAACCACTTCAATATCTACACTCCCAAACTAAGTTGCAGCAATCAAGACACTATAGACGGATGGGTTTTCTACAACAGTTTCATTTAGCCATCAGATATAAAAAGGGCATACACAATAAACTTACAGACATGTTATCTAGACCCATTATAAATGCATCTATTATACTTAAAAATAATTTTGTGCTACATGAAAGCTACATTGGACAATATGCTCAAGATATAGACTTTAAAGATGTATATGAAACTTTAAGTCAAGGCAAACGAGTAGAAGAATTGGATTATCATGTAAAGGAACGACTCTTATACCACTGTGGGAAGTTATGCATTCCATAAACTGAAAGAGTAAAGATAATTCGAGAAGCCCACACCTCCTAATATCAGGTCACTTTGGGGTAAGTAAAACAGTTGCACAACTGCAAAGATTTTGTTATTGGCCAAAAATGAATGAGACAGTTTCTAGATATGTAAGAGGGTGTATTATGTGTGCTAAAAGCAAGCCCAACAATAGAAAACTAGGCTTGTGTGCTCCATTACCGTTCCTTCTCACCCTTGGGAAAGTGTTTCCATTGATTTTGCTGGAGGACTCCCTAAATCTAGGAAAGGTCATGATTATATGTATGTTGTTGTGGATATGTTTAGCAAAATGTGTATTTTGATACCTTGTAATAAACTGATTATAGCTAAACAAACTACAAAACTATTTTTTGAATATGTATGGGTTCATTTTGGATTACCCACTTCCCTTGTATCTGATCGAGACACCCGATTTGTGTGGAAGTTTTGGTCAAGTTTGTGGGAACTGATGGACACCAAACTGAAGAAAAGCATAGCTTTTCGTCCGCAAACTGATGGCTAGACAGAAGTAGTCAACATGATAGTGATCCAGTTGCTTAGGGGATATTGCAGCAAACATCCTAAGCTTTGGGATGAACATTTATGTTATGTGCAACATGCTTACAACAGAGCAAAACATTCTTCTACGCAGAGATATCCTTTTGAGACCTGTTTTGGTTTCACACCAAGGTCTCCTTTGGATTTTGTCTTTGGTAAAGATACCATAGTTGAGGGACACAAGGATGTGGAAGAGGAAACTAGGTTCATTAAACAAATCCAAGAGATCCACCAGGAAGTATAGGAACAGTTGGAAAAGAGCCGATCCAAATACAAGGCAAGGCATGACAAGCATTAGAAGGAGAATAGTTTCCAAGTTGGTGACCAAGTCTTGTTGTATATCAGCAAGGACAGGATGCAAGGTGAAGGTAAAAAGCTAAATCCTATCAGGTATGGACCCTTCAAGATACTTGAGAAGATTGGTGAGAATGCTTTTCTCCTTGATCTACTAGCTTACATGCACATCTACTCAGTCGTAAATGCATATTGCTTGAGATTGTTTGAACCATCACTAATTGAGGATCCCCAAGAGTAGATTCAATTGCCTTCTATTGATGACTTGCTACCTGAATATATTAATGAATTGCAAGAAGGCACAGTTCTGGACAGGAAGGTGAGGATGACGCGCAGAGGGGATGTTGAGTACCTCAGAATTGGGCTCAACGGTTTAAAGCTAAGTAGTGCAAAGTGGATAGAGATTGGACAAGTGAGACAATTGTACCCTCACTTAGTCAATGCTTGAAAACCACCTTTTGATGGTCCAAAATCTTTTTCGGTGGGAAGGCCATGATTCGAATTGGATCATGAAAAATTATCAAAGTACCATGACTGTATCAAAATAGGACAGACTTCAAATTTGTGAACACAGAGCAATTAGGAAGACCTCTGGATAGTGGCAGTCTACAGCCAGCAAGGAATGATGAGGACCTCAGTCAAAGCGTGCTGACCGAGGCCCATGGAGACAGTGTAGGAAGCAAAAATGGTAGTTGGGAAGCCTGGATTGGGAAACGAAGGCCATTTCTGATGCGTGATTAGCGCTTAGCGCTAATCGTGCATCGTCACGCAAAACCCCTCGAGAAGGAAAAGCCCCGAAGCACTCGGTCGCATGGGAAACCGGGAAACTGTGGGGAAAGCGCTAAGGCAAAAGGTGGGTCCCACGCTGCAAAACTAGTGGTGTATTGAGGGCATTATTGTGTGGTAAGCAGATTTAGTAGAAAACGAGTGATTCCATTCATCGTACGACGCGTGTCCGACGGATTGGAGAGAAAACCACCTCTCATCACGCACTAACGGTCAAGCAAGTCAACTGTGCAAAATGAGCGAACACTATGGGATCTGGGGGCTCCAGATCTGACGGCAGAGATTGCGCCTGATGGAGAAATTGGATTTGACAGGGAAATTAAGCCACAACACATGAAAGTCTAAAGTCTGATTTGACGGTTGATTTGGTGGATGAGTCATTCCACAATGTAACTAAAATACCAAACCGTCGAGGAAGAGCTAGCACAGTTCGTGAGAGGACAAGTGGCCACTTCCCTGTGAGTCGTTCGCGATGACGCAGAAGCAGGGAACTCCAAGCGAACAATAGCAGGTGATCCAAAGGGACGGAAGAGGAAGTGAACGGTCAAGGATAGATTGGCTTTAAGCCATGAACAGACAGAGAACAGAACATGAAGACAGAAAGAGCGAGAGTGAAGAAAATACAGTGAAGCAAGAAGTAGAAAATAGAGATCCGAGTTGACCCAAGGCAGCGTCGAGCAGACAAAAAGCTTGAGAGGTTCAAGCAATCCCTGTGACGATCTGTCGGGAATTGAGTGCCACATTAGGCTTCTCTCATTAGAGACCAGAGAGATCAAGACTTGGACAGGAAAAGAGTCTGTGCACTCTAGTGGCTTGGGGAATCCAAGAACCACCCTAACAAGAATTATCTATTTCAGGAGACTAAAATTGAGCTCCTCATTGTAATTCTCTGCTTCAAAGACATAATAAAAGAAGGCCACCACCGAAAGCTAGACCGGAGATGTAGCCCTGGAGAATAGGGTGAACTCCTTATTAATTTATTGTGTTCTTGTATTTTCTTACTGTGTTTCTCTTACTGTTTTCCATTTTCCAAGTGTCTGTGTATTTTGCAATCTGATCGATCCATTGCCCAAATGACATAGACACACACGAGCACATGAGTCTGTAATACCTTCATTCATTAATTATTTAACTGAGGTCACTCATGAGTGATTTTCAGATCATTGACTTTGTAAGTAAATATATCATTGTTGTGCTCTGTTATGTGTTTTGTTGTTCTCTTGTGTTGTTCCAGGTGGATTTCTCATCGAGGAAAAGGAAATGATAGCTGAAGCAGTGCAACGAAAGCTCCATCGAACACCGGTTTGAGGTAGGCTCTTTCAAAAATTAATATTTAAGGAATTAGTTGTTGCATTTCTTTTGATTTTACTAGACCCACTCTAGGGCTAGAAGGGTTGCCTCTATCTGCAAAGGGAACATTACCTACATCACAAGTTGGCGACTCCGCTGGGGACTTGATTGGTCTATTGTCTCTTGATTTTTCTCTCGTTGTTTTCGATTGGATTACATAGTGTCTCTTTGTTTTGGGACTGAACCATCAGTGATTTGGATCACTTGAGTCGATTTGGTAGTCCACCTCACTATCTAAGTGATAAGCCTGGTGTCTTTATGTTGTTTTTACCTTGTTTTCCCTCTTTATTGAGATCATCATTGTTTAATTTCTAATAGCTACGACGAATCACTCTTGTTCTCTTTACCCTTGATTTACGTCGTGGATATCCTGTCATACAATTGCGATGATTCCTAAAATTGGACTGTCTCTGAAAATAGGTGTACTCTTGCGACAGTCTTTGAAAATAGGTGTACTCTTATGATGACGTCTCTAAAAAGAAGTGTACTCTTGTGACTGTCTTAGGTTGTTAGTGTTCCACTGGTGACGATTTCTGTAGGGTTAATTTTTACAGCCCTACCTCCCGAATAAACTAGTGTAGCTTGTCCTTTGTTGTTTCTTTCATCTTATCAAGCTTGTTTTGATTGTATTTGCTAAGGCATATCCTTCTTGGTTCTATTTGTATGAGTTTTGGTGTTTGGGATGAGTGACTTAAGTCTTTTCGGATTTCGTCAAGAAGTCACTTGGTTTGGGTTGCTCGTCCTTCCAAAGTTCTGAACTACATCCATAACCGTCTTATTGGCTTGTTTGAAGTTGTTCCCTTACTGCTTGTCTCTCCTTTTTGATTGGCCTATACTAATTGGTCATCAAACTAATTTGTTGTGGTGATTTTATTTCTGTTCACTATTGAACATAGATTACATTTGTTTTGATTAGTTAGGCTTGTGTTTGCTTGTTTGTTATTAAATCCAAAAAATCAAAAACATTGCAATCATATAGTATACAAAAATGAAATCGTTTGCATTAGTAGATTCTTTATGATTAGGAATTGAAAATCCAAGTTCAAATCTTTCATTTTTCATCATAAGTAGTTGCGAGATAAGCGAAATTGATGCATTGTGTTTCCTAGTAATTGGATTGCTTGCATGCACTGATGTTCTTACATTTGCTTGTTATTGTTTTCATTCGCTTGGAAATGAACTCCTTACCCTCATTTAGGTAGTTGTTCATCGAAAGGAATGGTTTTTTACTCGTAGTTGCATCCTAGTAATTGTTGAAACAAATTCGGTAGGGCCTTAAAACCGAGACTTAATTCAAGATTAACTGTTAAAATCTATTGAATGAACTTAAAATTGCATTGGAACCTAATGCCACATATCTAGATGTCTAGGCTACAGACGTGTTCCGGCGTCGTTAAACCTAGTTTCTATTGTTTTCACTAAGGTTGGGTGATTCCTCCTTTTGTGATTCGATAGGTACTAATACGGATTTATGCTCCTCGTAGCGCCATGTATATATTGGGAGAGCCCACTAGGTTATCATTCTATTATCCATAGGAAGCCGAGTCTGCCGCCTTACCAATCGTAACGCACCGAACACAGCATTCAGAAAGATTGACTGTTGTATGGGAAGTCCTTGGTCATTTCTCTTTCATTTTATTACCAAGGTGTATATGTAGTTTTGCGATTTGTCTGGTAAACCTCTTGTCTAATAATCCAGAGAATCATCTAAGCACTTGTCCTTTCAGGCTCATTAAACTTCAAAAGTGATAGAGTCACCTTTCGTCCTTTTCTTGACTCTTAAAACATGAAAAGGCCAAGTCTTGTTCCTATGTCGTAAAATTCATTGCCCACAAACTATTCTTGGTTACAGTTAGAGTTCTTGGTTATATTGCGAGTTCATTTCAAGGTTGATCCCAATGGAAACCTTTCGAGTGTCTACCAGTCAAGGTCTCCCCCTGGATGGGAGTCGTGGTCCTTTTCCTTCTTTTGGAAATGTTGGTGCTCCATATATGGCAATGTTTTCCTTGCCTGGGTTAATTATCGGTTTTCCCGTTTGGTTGTTTTCAACCTCATGGTCCTGAGTGTCATGACTCCTGTTGTGTCGTCTCCTTTGTTTGAATCATGACCCGATGATTCTAGGGTTGGGCCTTCGCCTTCTTCCCCTATTTCTTCATCCTCCTCTCCTACTTTGCCTGGTAAAAGTTCCACATCCAGTAACCAAGAGGATAAAAAGAAGAAGAGGAAGACGAAGAAAAAGAAGTTAGATAAGCAAGAGGCCACCCATGAAACTATTACTCCAAGTACATCTGAGGTTGGGAAACCTTCCGATCCTCTGCATAAGGTTAAGTTTACTTGTAAATTGTGCAAGGGTGTCCATTTTCTTTGTGATTGTCCTGGTATTCCTATGGTATTAGAAGCATGGTCTCATGATCTGGCTCATCCCTCATTGCCCTCTGAAGCTCATGTTGATGTTACACCTTCAACTGGAATAGGTAAGAAGAAAGGGAAGATTAGATTCCCCTGTAGGTTATGTGAAGGCGACCATCTCCTTCACCTTTGTTTGCTCACAGATAAAGATTCCACCGTTTTGAAAAATCTTACAACCCCTTCACCCCAAATTCCATATGGTTATCAAAGGCTCTCTTCTGACCCTCTCTCTGTTGACAAAGAGATTGACTTGGATTCGTCTCTTGTCCATCCTGCTCTTCCTAAGCCTGGCCATGATATGTCTGTTTCCGTCCAACCATTGGTCGAAGAGAGTGTCAACTTGGTTTCAGCACCACATGTTCACTCTGTTCTAGCATAGCATAATGATTATACTGCTCATGTTCTTCTTGTCTCATCAGATTCTTCTGAGTCAAAGAATGACCCTCCTATCCCAGCTAATCGAGAGAGCCCTTCTTCGATTCCTGTAGAGCATGGGGGCAATCATATGATACACCCACTAAGTAGTTATGTCGTTTCCTTCGACTGGAGTCACTTGACTGCATTCCACCTTCCATCTTATGTGCCTTTCCAGATTACAGTACATGCCTATAATAAGGTAGTACCTGACACTCTTTTGGATGAAGGTGTGTCTGTTAGCCTTATTCCTTCCACTACTTGGCAAGCTTTGGGCTCCCCACAGCTTGTGTCGATCACTCAGAATCTGTTTGCTTTCAACGGAGGAACTAGTCAACTTTTGGGGATCCTTCCAAAGTTCCTGGCTACTTTGGGAGGCCAAACCATCTATATAGATGTGATGGTCATCAAAGGTGTGTTTTATTTCAGTCTTCTCCTTGGCCGCGACTATATTTATGTCATGGGGGCTCTTGTTTCTTCACTTTTCCATGTGGTTTGTTTTCCACATGATGGAAGAATTGTGACAATAGATCAATTTTCGTTCTTTGGTCACTAGGTACCTCCTGTACAACCATCATCCCCTCTCGGTTCTTGTTTTCTAGCAGTACTTCCCTCGCCACAGGTCAATTATGTGGCTACCCATTCCATCTCCACATTTGTTGATGATCATGTAGATGGTCTCGTACATCATATGCTGGGGGCATTAGAACCCGATCTGTCATTAGCACCCAACAACATGTTTTCCTCCCAGAGCATGGTTCTTCCATCCAGTGAAGACCTCTTGGGAGTCATGTTCTCATATGGCCAATGAACAGTTTCAGAGGAGAGTTCTTTTCTTGTGTCAACCTCATTAAAAAATGAATCAAGGAGTCTCGAGGATAATTTGATCTTGTGTCAACCTCATTAAAAAATGAAAAAAGGATCATGGAGCATAGTTCCTTGTCTTGTGTTAAGCTTGTTAAGAAATGAATCAAGAGGTCCCTAGGAGAGTTCTTGATCTTCTGTAAACCTCGTTAAAAAATGAAACAAGGGTTATGAGGATAGTTCTTTTACTGTGTCAACCTCATTAAAAAATGAAACAACTCCCTTTTCCAAATCGAGTCTTTGATTAAGATCTCGTAAAATCTGTGTCAAGTCTTTCCAACATCTCGAAAGTGAACCTTCATTCCATCCACCTCGTTGAATGAAATGAAGCTTGGGGGGATGTACCTCGATTTGCATCATTATGCTGGGGGCATGCAAACTTATAACAAGAATATTTTTATGTTTCAAGCTTGTGTAAACATGAAACCAAATCCAAGCAGAGTTCTCCATGGTTCAAGCTTGTGTAAAAATGAACCCATACCCGATTTAAATCTCATGATTGCAGTTTTTATTCGCTAATTTCTGCTAGATGAGCCTTGGCTTTTTTATTCCATCGTCGCCATCTCTTTGGCCGATCATGTGCTTTCACTTGGTTGTTTTTCCTTTCCTTAGGGACCACAATGATGAGTGGTTTTATTAGCCAACCTCTTAACCATTACATGTTTTGAGCAGTTCCACCATTGCCAAAACCAGTTGCTACCCTTTATACCACTTGTTCCTCTAGGAAGAGTCTCCTTTAAGCTATTTTCTGACTCATGAAAATGAAAAGATTGCCGAGTATTTTTCCCTTTTTGACTCGTAAAAGAAATAAAATAGGGGGTCCACTTTGAAGCTCTTTTCCGACCCTTTTAAAATGAAAAGATTGCCAAGCTCTTGTCACTTTGAACTCGTTAAAGGCTGTGAAGCATCATCTACCCAGTATACATTTACCCCTTTTTTGGGCTGGGATAGATTACTTATGAAAAAGGTATACATTGGTCTATCATGGTGAATAGGTTCCCTTGGGTATTGTTTTCCACCTTTTCGGATTCAAGGGACAAATTTACGAAAAGGTACCTCTGGAGTTTTCTTTTCCATGTCTTTTTCAAACTCTCTAAATATGAAAAAGACTCTGACTTTTACCTATGTCGAACTCATTAAAACCTGACAACATTGGACTTGTCTCCATGATGAGGCCTGAGCTTCTACTCCCTAGGGCTTGTTAAAAATTCACTAGATTGGATTTTTCCGAAGGAAAAACTTATATTGCAAGCATATTCTATCCCCTTCAAGCTTGTGTTTCAAAAATAATTGGGGTACTCGCCAGCAATGGTGGGGGAAAATTTGGAAATAATCCATTGGTTACCTACGACAGCTAGTCACTCTTGAACATAGACACTTTTCTTCTCGTCGGGTTTGGGATATCCTCACATTGTCATAGGCCTTCCAGGAGTTAGGTTTGTCATTTTGCCTCATTCCATTTGATCCTTGTTGTCTCCGGCAGACCTTCGATCCCTTGGTACCAAAATGTTGGCACATTCGGGAGTCATGTCGCCAATATGTTCAAGAGTTTAATCCTTCTGCAGTTTGCACCCTTACATCCTCCTCTAATTCTCTGTATCATCCATCTTCATCTTGTTTCTTGTCTCGTGTCCTTGATGTGGAAAACATTATGGCCCTCCTGCGACATATCGCTTTCTGTCGACATCAACTCATTATCCAAGAAGTTGATCTAGAGACTCCTTTTGGGTACCTTGGAGCTTGCATGCCTCAATGGAAATTTCTTTGCGCTCGACGACAGGCTTGCATTATTGGTCTTCGATCGGGTGATTCCACAAGTGTTCTAATCCAGATCATTCTTCACACTTTGTGGATTGTACTGGTAGTAACTTAAGAACCATTGACATTACTGGTGGTCTCTCTCACGCTTGTTAACGGTTCACATCATTGGTCGGTAATCAGGTGATTTTCTAGTATGCTCGAATCCAACACATTTATTCGCATATTACAAATTGTACTATGATTGGGTTGGATTTAAGACCCCGGACTCAGATTATATAAGTTTAGGTTGTGTGGATTGGTTCGTGATTGCATACGTGACTTTTTTATTGGATGGCTGCGACCATACCTGAGTCTTTATGGATGGCTGCATCCATACCTATGTTTTCATATGTTCTTTTTGACTGGATGGTTGCGTCCATACCATAGACCAGTTCTATTTTTCTTTTGGATGGTTGCGCCCATACCTCGGCTACATGTATTTCTTTCACTATCAGAGATATTAGTTGTACTTGTGTCTACAGGTTCTCCACGATGGTGTTCCAGTTCAATTATGGTTTTGTAAAGCATTTCACCCCTCCCACTCTCTCAGCCTCCATGCTTTAGGGGGCATTTGTTACACAGTATTTTGTCACCGACCCCACATCCCCTGATACTAGATAAATTCGGTCTCTGAGTGACATCTGCTCTTTGTCATATACCAAAATATGTGTCCAAATCTTCCATATTACTCAAGAAGATTACCTAAGCTCATTAATCCTGAAGTTGACCCCTTTTTAACCATGTTTCAAAATCATCTTAGTTCATCAGTGTCCTGCCTGTGACAATAGCCCAGAATAAACTATCACCTCGCGAAGACATCTCTGAAAATAGGTGTACTCCTACGATTGCATCGACAACCCAGATATGGCGAATTAGTTCAAAAGGAATGCTTTTGGGTGGTTCTGGAGCTGGTTGTTGGGTCAAGGAAGTTTGCCTTTCCTCATTTGAGATGGTGGTTCCACATTTTCAGTAACCTCCCATGAAGATAAGCTTCCTCTCCCCTTATTTATGGAGGCTCCTCCTCTTATAAAAGCATCCTCCATGGCTATGATCAGCAGGTTCGGAGTTCTTAGTTTTTAGTATTGAGCAAATTAGCTAGCTTTGGTGTGAGTTTGATAGTTTGCAGTGTGAATTGCTAATAGTCTAGCAATTGGTTGTGGATTGCCTTAGCTTTGTACTAGTGCTTTTCAGTGAGAGAGAGAGTTATCAGCCACTTGGGAGACCCGTTTGAGAGTGAATGCTTGAAGAAACATACCGGTTGGACCCTTCGAGGAAGTTTGTGATGTCAAGGCTTGGTTGTAAGCTTTACTTTTATTCATTTTAATACAATCAATGGTGATTTCCTATTTCATGTGTACAATATACTTGATAGCTTATGGTTCCTTGACTCTGTAAGTAAATAGATCAATTTTGTGCTTTGTTATGTGTTCTGTTGTTCTCTTGTGTTGTTTCAAGTAGTGAAGCGGTGCAACGAAAGCTCCATTGAACACCAGTTTGAGGTAGGCTCTTTCAACAATGAATATTTAAGGAATTAACTGTTGCATTTATTTTTCTATAACTAGACCCACTCTAGGGCTAGAGGGGTTTCCTCTATCCACAAAGGGAACATTACCTACATCATAGGTAAGGCTTTTGATATTTTAATGAGCTTTGGTTTTTCCTCAATTCCTATGTTACATTCTTCTATATCTTCTCTTAAAGGCTCCATTTTTGGTTTCCTAGCTACATTGTTTGAGTCAAACAATTCTTCTAATGAGACTAAACCCTTAGGCAAAAAATTATTTTTAAGATTAAGAATTTCAAGATCATCATTCATTATTTCTTCTATTTCCACATTTTCTAAGTTATCTACTTCTAATTTAGTGAAATTAGTGGGTTTAGGTATATCTAAAATATTTACATCTATCCCACTATCTATGTCATTATCTGTTGTACAATCTGTATCTATATTACAATTCTAAAACTCACCTTCTGCATTCATGAAGTCATAAATTAGGGAATCGTGTGAGAAAATCTACCCATACTTCAAATTTCTTGGTATGTCAGGCCTATGTCTCACTTCTGCAGTGTACTGATGGTTGGGTTGAAAGGGAAATTTGCAGGTACTAGCAAAAGTGGCTAGACTGTGGGCCTGCATATTCTGTTTTCTAGGAATGGCAGCAAAATTTGTTTCTAGAAGATCTTTGATCAAATCTAGGACAATCTCTCTATATTGACTCAGTCTGGGACTGTTTACAAAGTATTCACCATTAATTTGTATAATAATCAATTTTGAGTCTCCCATTATAAAAACTCTCTTGGCTCCAAGTTTTCTAACCATTTGTAATCCTAAGATTATAGCTTCAATTCTACGATGTTATTTGTGCATTTAAAATTTAACCTGAATTCATGATCTTCAGAATCCATCAAAATCTAGATGCCATAGGGAATGATGAAAAATGTTTTCACTGTCATTTGTTTTGTATTTTTTTTCTACAGTTGTGACTTCCTTTTTGTCATAGTCTGAATTGTACAAGATGAAAGAGTCCATATCAAAATGCATGGAGTATATAGGGAAATCTTGTGATTTGTTTGCACCCCTCACCATGTATTTCATCAAGGTCTCTCAAAACAGTTTCCTTTGTTGACCAAAAACAAATATGGTGGCATATGACATATCTAATTGCAAGGATCCTTGCAATTTTTCTCCCCAAGAGCGAGATAACAACATTCCATATTTGGGTGGGATTTCTGCAACTACTATGTCCATTAGAATATTCTTTGTTGGGCATTGGAGTAGAGTTACAAATAAATACTTAATCAAACCAAGTCATTTAACTTGGCTAGAGTTAAAGGAAAGTAGGTCCTTATATGGTCGAGTGATATCTAAGTTTAGTCTCTCCATGATTGCTTTTGCCATCAAGTTATGGAATGCCCCTAAGTCTAACATTGCATTATGTAATATTTTTTCATGAAAGTTTAGGCTAATGTAGAAAGGAGGAATTCCCCCTTTCTGATGAGTACCATTCACCTCAGGGCCAAACAATAATTCAGGTTGATCATCATTCAAATTGACAGCATCTTCTCCCCCTCCTATATCTAAATTTTTAGTTATACGTGATCTATAGGATTCAATTTTTATTAGTTTGATCAAAGGAACTTATATCTTTAATTTTGCTATTTCAGTCTTGAGGTTGAAAGGGAGTTGAGTTCTGTTTCTTTGGTTGAGATCTTCCTTAACAAATGCAGTTTCTGTGATTTTATCTTGTTTTTTAGTACTAGGTAATTCAGTCTGTGTTTCATTAGTTTTGTGCTGATTACACCTATTTGGAATGTTTTGAGTGACTGTTTCAGTTTGAGTTTCGAGTGAAGTTATATCTATAATTTTTGGGCTAGAAGTCTCCTTTGTTCCCCTAGGAAGGATTTCTAAAATTTTAGTAACAGGAGCTTCTGTTATCTTTTTAGTTTGGGTTTGGATTGATATTTTAGTGGGAGCTTCATTGTTATTTGTAATTCTTAAACTATACTATTTTTGAACCTCATATATGGCAGATTCATAGCCCTGTTTAAAGTCGAAGGATTCCCCAGATTATAATTGAAATTGATGCAGCATATACAATTCATGTTCTTATTGAGTAAGAAAAACAACATCTTCATCTTTTATTCCTAATAAGTTTATCTGGGTGTCATCTTCTCCTTCATGGCTTTCTGAACCCTTAGCATAGTTTTCCTGAAGTTGGGGTTTCTTATTGGGGGTGGCTGTTAATTCTTCGACTGAGTTTTTCTTTCCATGTTTTCTAATCTATCCATTATTCTCTCTACACTCTTTTCCAAACTATCTATTTTATCATCAGAAGTGGAAGTTTCCTCTTTAATGACAACTCTCTTTTCGTTTCTCATTCCAGCTTTCTTGGCTAATATGTTAGCCTCTACACTAACAACATTAATTTGCATTTGTTCCAATGTTTCAGGGTTTCTTTCCCTTAATTTGTATGACATGTCAGTGTCAAAACCATCAGGGAATTTGATTACTGCTAAGTCGGGTGGAGGCTTAATATTAGCAGGGATTGCATTATAGATGTTATTGAACCTAGTACAATAATCATGAACTAAATCATTAGGAGCTCTTCTAATGTTATCATATTCAGAAATTATTTTCAGAGGGTTTTTCTTTCTCTCTCATCTATCAATGAATAATCTATGAAAAGCAGCTAGATCTGCAATATGATTAGCTGGTAAAGCATTGAACCATTTCCTAACATCCCCAGTTAATGTTTGGGCAAACAAACTCATTTGGACATTAGATTCATCTATCTCATGCAACTAAAAATAGTCAGTCATTTTGTTCACATGTTGTTGGGCAATACATTGACCAGTAGCATCAAACAAAAAGATTTTGCTTTGATAATCTCGGGTCATGGCATGGAGTTGTGCAGGTAAAACTAGAGGTACATATCGGTCTGCCATGGCTTGGATTCTAGCTTGACTAGGGGATAAAGTACTGGTACTTGAGGAAGGGCTTGAAATGGATGGAGATGAACTAGATGAGGATAAGGTGTTTGGCTGATGAATAATTGGTTTAGGGGAATGGAATGTGGTGAATATTATTGGTGAGGTGGTAGTAAATGTAGGTGTATTTACAGTATTTGAAGATTGTGCATAAATTTCAGAGGCAGCAATAGTAAGGGCAGCTAGTTCAACAGATTTTTGAAGGTAAGCATCATCTATATGGCTTATCAATGTAGAGGTTAAAGCTTCTAACTTGTCACAAGTGTCCAAGACAAGTTTATTTAAATCCAAATGGATAGGCACCTTTTTTGATTCAATGAGTTGAATAAAATTAGGGTCTAACACAGTTTCATGAATTGCATTCTCTAATTTAGTTCTAAACAATGAGAGGTCAAATGACAAATCAAATGGAATTTCCTCTAAAGTTGACAACTCCTCAAGGAGTGAATTTTCTTTGACTAACTGGCTACTACCTGCTTGAGTTTCTACCTTTTTTGGTTTTCTTAAAATTTTGTCTAGGTCATCAACTATTGTAGAAGGGTTTGGATCTGGATGTGCCCTGGTATAGTGAGTCCTCTTGGGACCCAGAATTTTAACTTTTTAATTGTTTTTTATAAAAATTTTCAAGAAAAACTTCTATAAATGACCTTAAGGGGCTCAATATGAAATTTAAGGTTTTCTTAAAGTTTTATTTGACCGAGGATCGAAGTCCCCAGTATGGTCGCCAATTATGTTATCACTCCAAAATTTCTCTAGAAGTTATTGAAGAAAGAAATGTTCAGAGGTAACCACAAACCAAATTTGGAGATCACGATCTAGCCTTCTGTTGTGGTCACCAACAACCCCCCCTCTTTGATTGGTATTAGCAATAACACCAAGCAAATGGGGACCCTTAACAAAAATCCAAAAAACATTTTATCAAAATTTTTGTATTTTGACTCCCTAAAGCTATATCGCATCGCGAGAAGAGAGTGAGACGTTTTCCTATGCGCGTAATAAGCTGCGAAGAAGTGACGCGAAATTCATCGCATCGCTTATATTGTGAAGCTCTCTTAAATAAAAAGCTTAAGGAATCGCCGACTGCCGATATGCGACGTCGCATATCGCAACATCACATAAGCAGCACACAATGATCGGAGGATTAAGTGCGATCTGCGATATTGCGATCTACGATTTGTGATCTGCGATATTGCGATCTGCGATTTGCGATCTGCGATGAATGCGATCATCAATTCCTGCGATGACATATCTTAAATGACGCAATCCTCGACACTGCGATGTGAGTTGCAGAAATCACTCATCGCAAAATTTCCTCGACACAGCGTTCAAGGAAAGCTATCTGCAGACCAAAATTGGGCGCACGCCTTAAAAAGAAATTAATGATTGTATGCCAAAATATCCGAGAAAGATTGTGTTGTGTTTTTCGAAGAGTCAGTTCATTATGAGTGTCATGATTATACATTCATTAGAGCTTAAAGCTTTCATGTCAATCTTTTCGTCATTACTCTTTTCCTTTGCGTAAATTGTAAGACAACAACTAATATAAATCAATGTGCAGGAAACATCTAAGGAAAAGGGGAAAGCGTCAATACTCGGAGAACAGAGAAGAGATGCCTTCGCAAACGGATGCCGCATGCAGCAGGACCACGGATTCCAGAGTATCACTCAACAGATACCGATGGAAATAGACTATCCAAGACTCAGAGTCAAAGGCGCACAAAAGCAGCATGTTTACAAAAGATCCTGAAGCTCAGACTGGGTAAAGCAAAAAGAAAAACGCTAAAGAGGGAAAGCGCACCAGAAAATCCTAGAACAAAGAACGGAAGCAGTTTTCAATACAGAAAATTGTTCAGAGAGAAAAGTCCCTAACTTGTTCAGTCATTCGCAAGGCCGGAAACCGAAATAGCAACAGCACAATCAGTTTGAGAGAAATTTGGGTTATTACCAAGTATACACACAGCGAATACACCAAGCCAGAGGAAAATATCTTCCCGTTTGTCAGAAAGCGGTGCGAGTGCTTGTTATTTCTATTTTCGTAACTCAAACGAAAGGAGAAGACAAACAGCCGACTCTTCCCAGGCGAATGTTGCATTGCTTACAGCACTAAGGAACAAATACAGAAACGGTTAGAAATTAGATTCAATTTTAGAAATAAATTTTCTTTAGTAGAAGGGCGGTCATTTGAAACTGTGTCCTAAATTTATGTAATTAAGATTAATTAGTTAGTAGTATTTAAACCCTTCTCAGGCATTTGGAGAAGGGTCCGGAAATTTGTCAAAAAACTTGTCCTCAGAACATGCACTTTTGCACCCTCGGAGGGGGTTTTTGATGAATGGATGGATCGAGATTTATCAATGTTTGCATTGAATGTCTGCTACTGATGTTTCACTTCTGTACTCTTAGTAGATGTTAGAACAAGTAGAGATAAATCGTTATTGCTTGAAGCTTATGAGTGGAACCAGTCATAAATGGTATTTTTATCTCTTGACCAATTTCTGCTTATATTCTTAAAGTGATATGTAGTTTTCAGTTGTTTAGATGTTAATGCATGAATGTGTGGGTTACCATTTGGCACTTCTGTACGGTGGAGTCATTTATTTGTGTTTAATATATGAATAAACTTATTATGCGATATGTTGTTCACAACTGTTTTGCTTAACTTTTTATGCAGAATGGTTTATATTAACTGATTTCTATTCTTATGATAGCTGAATGATCTTTATTACCAGTTATTGTTCGAAATCTCTTTAGATCGCATAATAGAAGAAATACACCCCGGGTTAGCGTAGATTAGATGTGTTTTTTTTTATTAGATTACAATAGCATAGAGTTAGTTTAGAAGTTTGAATTAAATTAGATTAAAATACTCCTAGATCAGCACCATCCAACTCTACACACACACACACCCCTTAGATTGGGAAACTGGTCCCATGATCCCCAGTCGGACCCGCTATACCAAACAGATAAGGAGCTGCCAACCAAGGTCCGGACCGAGTGGGTATCCCCCTTGTTGCTGACCTGATTTTCGGGGCTTCAACATATTTGGCGCTAGAAGGAGGGCCCGAACTATGAATGGCACCTAAATCAAAATATAAATACCATTCTGAGAGTAAATCGCCCTCATCAACTCCCCTGACTTCCCCAGTACGTTTAAATCCAGAGTTAGAAGTCGCTCGAGTATCAACCGCTGCTACATACCCTAATATTTCAGACCAATTTATCATTGAACCCCCTGAAGTTCAAACTCTGATTCGTAAACTACATGGATTTTCTATTTTTACTCAGAGGTCTGATAAATCTCAAAGCAGCATGACTTCGCAGTACAATCCTGCTCATCCTCTGACCAGATTAAAGAGTGAAAAATTTGGCATCCAGCCAACTGAATTCCCTCTTCCCACCAGGAAAAGAGCAAGGAAAACACCACCAGAGTCTGACAGTGAGACTCTTTCATCTACGTCGTCCATCTCAACTCCCATCTCAACTCCCTCACCACGAAGTCAGCCACCCACATCTTCATTCCAAACCACTCATCCATCTTCCACAACCACTCCTCTTCAATCATCAAAGATCATAATATCTTTATCTTCACAGAATCAGGGATCATCCTCTACACTTTCATTTGCTAGCAGCTCAACGATGGCCCAATCTCCATGGTGTTAGCTACCTATACCAATAGGTTTCATGTTTCATGATTGGCAGGGGAAGTGCCAATATGATCTACTTTGAGGATGCAAAGATCTTATATTTTGGATGAAAGACACATAATCTACAGTTGGTTGATGTGGCCCTACTTCTGAATGGGTGATCCAACAGTCTAAGCTGGGTCATTCCATGTTTCAATTTTCTGTTAAAGATTAGAGAAAGAAATCTGTCCAAACAGTTCAATCTTGGCAGATAAAGTAGTTAGGTAGAGAGTGAAGGTTCCCAACTGTTTAATCTGGGGCCTTGGAAGCAATAAGGCTAGCCTTAGATAGAAAATCAAAAGAAAAAGCGAAAGGAAAAGAAAAGGCACATAAGAGTTTGCAAGTCTAAGTGCACCCTCTTTGGAGTAACAAAAAATGCTAGGCAATAGAGTGGGTAGGTAGATGGGGTTGCAGAAGCATGATTTCCTTTATGTCACTGGCTCAACCAAAGGAAAAACATGGTGCCAGTGCAGGTCTTTTATTCAGCAGTTTTTTCAGCAACTCAATGAAGCATGTCTAACTTCCAGATTATCCCCCATCACATTCATTGCTAACATCCCAATACTACCTATGTTCATGAAAGAAGTCAAACTCTTTTGTTGATTCTTGTTTCTTTAAAAGACACATTTCTTCTGTAAAATTCTTTTTATTTTGATCTACTTCCTTAACTAAGTTGATTCCATATAAAACTTAGTGTCTTGCACCCTTCATCCACCTCTTCCACTCATATTAACTCCTAATTTCCTATTATTTAACTCCCTATACTACCTTTCCCCTATTATTAGGATAATCCTATAAAACAAATCCCAAATATGTACATATTCCCTCCCCCTTGGCATTATAGCCATATGCTTCAATATTGGAAAATCATGCAGGGATAAAGTCTGCTTGCATGTGGTTGTATGAAGTCAGGGATTAAATTGACCTCTGGTCAGTTTGATAACCTAAGCTATACCCCTTTTCCCTTTACAACCCTTTGAAATCATTTACCCACTCTACTTGCAAAAAAGGCCTTGTAAAAACCCACCTTTACCCCTTATCCTAAGTTTGCTGTAATGCGCACTTCAACACAAAAAACACCAAATAAACCCAATTTTCCGTTTTTATCCAAAGTTTATTTGCAAATGCGCACTTTTACAAAAAGGCATGGAAAAACCCATAAAACCCGCCAAAATCTAAAGGTTCTGCTTGGGCGCATATTTCCAGAAAAACTATAAAATATGCCCTGCCCGCTGCCGTATTGTCCTGCCATCTTATTGACCCGTCGACCGTTGGATCTGGGCTTTCCCATCCGACGGCCCATATCCATATCGGGTCAGCCCTAGTGACCGAACATTACCTCCCGAGAAATTGTCAGAGGGTGACGTCAGGCCTCCGCCACGCGTCGCCCCCAAATCTTATCAGGCCACCCTCTAACAATACCGCGACCGTATCCAGAGTGGTCCGAGAAAACCACTTACCGCTTATCCCGTCACGTCCTCGTCACCGCTACGGCGCGCCCACATCATGCTACTCAGCGCTGTATCAACGCCCGGCCCGCCACTGCTCCGACCTATCCGCCACCTCACCAGTCCCCGTGGACCACTCACAGGCTGCCACGTCACCCTTCCGTACCCGACCCCACCTGATGAAATCATGCTGACGTCATCCAGAAAAAGCGCCAATAACCCAAAAAGTCCATATTTTTGCCAAAAATGGTAGTTTTTGTCACTTTTGGAAAAAGAACTATTGCTCCGCTCTGCATGCATATTACGACCATTTCGTCGCCAACCTGCAAATTTCGACTTGGAGACTGTGGGTGCCTGCAAATTCACCTGCATTGGTCACCATTGCCAAATCTTTACCAGGTATTTTTCCAAGTTCCCCCTTCGCACCTGGTTTCGTGCATAATTCACCAAAGCTAGCTTAGAAAGAGCGAAAAACAGTGCGTTTGCCAACAAATCCCCGGCGACCAGCATCCATTTTCAGTTGTAAGGTCGAAATTCACCTGCATAGTCTACATTTAGCCAAGTTGTCATAAACTTACAGTCAGTCCGCGCATTCGTGGACTTGAAACCTGAGCTACACTAATTCACCGGGAAAACAGTGGTACTAGTCCCAGCAGTTGCTCATTTATCTCTCTTTGGAGAATTTCGATTGTTCTCGCCACAATTTACCCAGTTCTTTCCTTGCAAATTGCCTCACTCTTGCAGAATACCCCTCTGTGTTTCTTTGTCCAGTAGAGCAAATCCTTATAGAAATCAGAGTCATAATTAGCCATGGAAACTCCAGTAGCATTAAATGTCCCACCTCTGAATGCCCCACACAGAGAGTTAGAGTGGAAGGCCCTGGGTGATACAGATTATCAGATGACAGAGACATTCTCAATGAATTCCAAATTTACATTCATATGCTAAATGAGTTAAAGGCTCAACACCTCAGTGGAGCTGATATTTTAGGGATTTGGGACTCCAATTTGCCCATCTTTAACCTTCCTCAAGTCAATGTCCTTCCAGACTTGATCCATAGATGTTGTGAAAACTATGATCCATGTCAAAGAGTTGTTCTCAGTTCCAGAGTTTCAGTCTTGTTCCATATCACCCCTGAGGCCATAAATGAGATGCTGCACTTTCACACTGCAAAGCCACTAACTCCTCTCTCTATGATGGACTTATTAAAGAAGGGGGGTAAGCTGTCCAGTGCCCAGGTCATCAAGATCAATCAGTTATTTATTCAGCCAAGCTCTGAAGCTGTGAGAACACCTCCTATTGGAAATCCATATCTCAATGACTTGGGTAAAATGATTGTGGACTTGATCAGTTATGTCCTGGGGTACAGGGGAGTTGAGGATGTTGTTGACACCTTTATGGCCATGCTGTCCATATTTTCCCCTGGAAAGCCTCCTGCTGTGCATTATGATTATGCTACATACATTGCCAATAAGATTCATGAGCAACTGATGAATCTAGAGAGGGAGAAGGTGTTCAGATACACCTCATACATCTATCATTTGTTCTTATTTTATCAACCTGACAGTTTCCCTATTCCTCTCAAGAAACTTGATGCCCAGGGAAACCCAAGGTCACTAGTATTTTGGACTTCAGTTTTTCATCACACCTCCTGTTCACCATACACATACTGTGAATTCATAGACCTTTTTATCCATCCAGCTATGACCTTGTTATTTGGTGTCCCTCCTCCTAGGTTGACCGATGAGATGTAAAGAATACTCCATCTCTCAAAGGCCTATAGCATTGGTGATTGGTACTTTTACCAACACCATACAGTAATCAGAATATATGGCTGTGAGTTGGACCCTTATAGGCTGCCAAGATATGTCCCTATGAGACTCTTTGCCTTGGAGTATTTCAGGCAATTTGGAAATGCAGACATGGTCCATTTCCACAGTAAAAGCAAGAAGGTGCAACTAAAGGTCAGGAACCAGCTACGCCCATTTCTTTACAACAAAAGGGAGGAGGGATGGAAGGAAGCAGATAGGATCCTAGAGACCCTCCAATTAGAAACCAGTTTCCGCTGGGTACCTTATGACACTAATCATTTCATTTCTCTCAGGAGGGTAAAACATAAACTGGGTGGCTATGCTCACATCAGACTGCCTCATATTGAAAAATATGCCAATTTACTAAGTTGGAATGAGGGCACTCTAGAAGAGGCAATCACTAGAGAGAAAATGCCACAAAGAGAGGCAAAGAACATTGAGAAAGAGGTTGACTTGGAAACTTGTGGGCAGGTTTCCTCTTCCTATCAAAGGCAACTTGGAGCAGCTGCCTCATCTTCTACAGCCCAGCAGCAAGCAGCTAGAACTGTTCATCAGGTTTCAAGCAAGGGTAAAGAAAAGCAGATGGAGCAGGAACAGCCACCTCCTATAGAAGAACAACAAAAAGAAGAGCAACCAATGCAGCAAGAAAAAACAGTTGAGACCCCAATATCCACTGGGCAACAGGCTCAAGAAACTGTACCTCCTAGGCAGGAAACGACAGTGGAGGCCTCAGTGCTCCAAACTCCTCAGAATGAAGACAGAAACCGAAAGAGGGATAGGGAGCAGGAGACTCCCTTCACCACATCCACAACTCAAGGAGAGAAAAGGCAAAGGATAAATCCCTTTTCTGAAGAAGAGATGCCCATCGGACAATCATTGGGCATGGGCCCACCAAGCATGGAGGCATCTGCCAGTTCCTTTCCGCAGGAACAAGAAAGAATAATCGGAGGAGAGATCAGCTCCTCAAGTCAGCAAAGGAGAGCCGAAACAGGCATCAAGCAACAATTCATTAACATAAAAAAGAGAAATGAGCCACTCAGGCTCCAGATCTATAATTAGTTGCTTAAAATGGCCCCTACAAATTAGCAGAGGCTTATGTCAGCTTATGACATAAATGAGGGGAAAATGACCATGAGTCATTTCATGCCAACCATGCTGCAGCCACAGTCAGCTGCAGATTATATAAGGACCAACCTTGAGGTTCTTGCAAAAGACATCCACCCTATGGATCAAATAGAACTTCACAAGCAAACAGGTGAGATGGTGTATTCGACACTTGCAGATAAGACCTTCTTGACACATAGGTTGGAAAATAGCCTGAACAATACAACCGCCCAACTTGAGTTGGAGAAAGCATCCTCTCAGGCCAAAGACAACAGGATAAGGTCTTTGGAGGATATAATCATAGAGCTTGGGCATGACCCAAAGGACCCTAAAGCTATAAAGGAGCTGCTAAAGATAAGAGATTGAGACATTGCAGCTCTAAGAAAGATGATAAAGATCCTGCAACCTTTCACCCTCAAACAAACGAGGTTGCCCAGCAAAGAAAGGACCAGGATGTATCAACATTGTTGGTAGCACTGCATAAACAACTTGTCCAGATAGAGGGAAAATTGGTAGAAACAGAGTCTGCATTGCAGGCAACCCTACAGCAGAAAGAAGGAGGCCAAACAGTTCAACCCCCTCCACAAGTAATCAACCTTGAGGAACCCCCTCAAATTGTCACTCCCCCTACAGTGCAAATAGTTGAGACAGCTCCATCAACATCAGCACCAACACCAACATCAAAGCAAGCTCCAAGCCTTGACATGCAGAAGCTGATGAGTGAGATTCAAGCCCTGGAAGCCCAGATGGCAGAGCTAAATGAAGCCAAGGAGAATTTAGCTAAGATGAATGAAAAATATGACAAGTCTAAGCAAAATGTAACTGAAAAAGGAAGAGAAAAAAAGGCTCTCAAGGAGAAGATAAAGGAGCTGGAGAAAGAGCTCACCCTTGACAAGGTTGTAACTGAGGTCAGGACAGTTTTATGGGCCAACATTGGCCAATCAATAACAGATCAATGGCAGTATATAGAGACTATTCATGAGCAAATGGAGCTCATAGGCAAAGCACACAGGGAAGTCCAAAGAGCAAGAGCATCTCTAGGCAATATGCCTGAGATAGCCAATAGAATGATCAACGTTCTCAATAACCGCACAGGTCCTCAGCTGGCAGCAATAGGGATCCCCAATATAATTGAAACCATCCTGCTGATAAAGAGGGTCCTCACATTGAGAAGCCCTGTACAAACATTGGATAGAAGAAGCCAGGACATGCAAACAGAAGTAAAGAAATTCATGGATAAGTTTGCAGCATTACAAAGCAAAGGCCTTCCTGGCTTACTGAATAGTGCAGGGAGGCTACTATCACATGAGAATTATGCCAAAAGGGTGAATACTTTTGCTACCAATCAGATCACTGCAGGATCAAGTACCCTAGAGGAAACAGGGCCAGCATCTGGGCAAAGTCTCTATGACAGAGTAGAGAACTTATTTTTTATTATGAATGAGATCAAACATTTGTTTGAAGTGCCTCGAAACTTCTACAAATATACAGAGGCAGATGAAACCTTAGATGCAATTTTGAGACATCAACTGCCTACACAGGAATGGTGGACAAAAATGATACAGTTGTTACTGTAAACAAGAGGCTTTTATCAAGTTTTTTCATCAAAAAATATAAGTCATCATGTTCAGAAAAATTTGATGCATTCAGTATGTCTGGAGAAGAATGGACTGAGCCAGCTCAGCAAACCAATTCAGCCACTAAAGCAATACTGACAGCTACAGATGACAGGGCCGAGAAAGCTACAGCATGACAAAGCCATAAAGACACATCATTCAGCATTAATGCAGAACGCTCAACCGACTCAGTGGCCTCCAAAGGTCAAAAAGACTTCTGACAGAATTAAAGAGTATTCATTTTGTATTTAGAGCAGCAATAACTTCCTTATCTGCTATTTTGTAAAGTTGGTGAGCGTATTTATTTATCAAGTGACTCAGCGGTTCAGATATTTTTGTATAACCGATTGTATATATTCCCCCTCGCATAAGCTTGCAGGGGGTTGATTTTCTCTTCAGGAAATACTATGCTGTAAATGTTCAGAGTTTTAATACAACAAAGCTGATGGAATTTCCAAAGTTATGTGTTGTCTGATGCGTTTTGGTGTGCTTGCTGAAGGCTACAGGATTCCCGCTTATTTCATGGAACAATAAGTTTCTTTAATCTGTTCATTATGTTTGTTATCTCCTTCATAATCCATTCATGTTCTGTGTTTCACAGTTTAATGGCAAAGAAAAATAATAGTTTCCGGATTTATTCATAGAATACCCTTAACTCAATCTAAGCTATTATGTATGTTTTCCTCAGTTATAGTTATAAGAGTGTGATTCTTAATTGCTGCACTTCCAAACTATACCTTTCACAATGATTATCGTTCAGGAATTCAAACCTGCTCCTGGTCAATACATCTCTTTCTCACATCACCAACTTAGTGGAAATTTCTTAATTGCCTTCCACTGGTTAAACATACCTCATCATTACAATTTCAAGTTTGTCTCATGAAATATTTAAATGGCCCTGTTGTTTCAACAATCCCACTCAAACACTTCAAACAACCTGTAATCATAGACTCCATTGCCCAATGGTCTAAAACTGTATGAAGATATCACCTTAAGTACCGAAAGACATCATCCAACCAAAAATTTTAAACCAAACCGTCACCTCATATCTAGCCTAAGATTTTTAAGAACAAAGTTAAACAGTCAAAGAGAGAGCCCTCTCTGGTTACAGGTTGGCTAGAACCTGTAATCCAAAGCTTGGTTAGTGGTTACCCCGGCCGTATTCCCTCAGGAGTCAAAGGGAACAACCTGGGTGTTAACATAAATGGCGACTCAACTTTGCAACCTCCTATCTGATACTTAATGTTGTAGATAAAGCCTGAGTGACAGCCAGATAGCCTTAGAAACTGCCTTTGCTTTGCATTTGCAGGAGTATATAAAAGTTGTCTCAGTCAATCTTTATTGAGTATTAGTTTTCATATAGTTGTGCTATAACTGATCAGTCCTTGTCAAAAGATCACTACCTCCTTAGAAATTCTCACAAAGAAAGTTATAGAAGCTGGCTCCTAAGAAGAAAACTCGTTACACAAGATCAAACCCAGATCCTGATCCAGCACCTGAGTTTCAAAATCCAAACTTGATTGCAAGAATCCTCAAGAGACACAAATCAGAAGGGACTTTATCAGATTCAAGTTCTGAAGCGGGTCTCCAAACCGACATTCCAACCCCTGCTATGGCCTCTCTACACCCTTATACAACTGGTCCACAATCTCCTAGTTCTTCATCCACTTCACAAGGTATCCTTTCAACCACTCCATCAACTAAACACACCCCTTTCATCCCATTTGCTCCACTTGTCCCATTCATCCCTGTTATCCCTGTTGTCCCACCAAACATGGCTAATAGATATGCCCCACTGCAGTTACCGACCAATCCAGCTCCTATGCCTCAAGAGTACCAAAGCAAGATCTCATACTTTGATGGTACTGGCTCTTATCCAGCCCTTCAACATACTAAGAAAATGCAGGACTACTTTGAAAACTACGAAATAGATGATGATGGGGTTAGAATGAAAATTTTTGTGCAAAGCTTAACAGGGGATGTAAGAACATGGTTTAGGTCACTTACAGCAAACTCAATAGCTGATCCTGAAGCCCTCTATCAAACATTTATCAACAGATGGGAGAAGAAGAAGGATCCACTTCATATTTTATCCGAATACAATACAATTAAAAGAGGTCCACAAGAAACTGTCTTGGACTGCTGTGCTCGGTTCAACAATGTCTACAATGCTATTCCCCAAAATCTTAGACCCCCACCGGATCTGGCCCTATATACCTTTCCTGATGGGTTTGATTCGGATATGGCATATCAATTAAGGGAAAGGGCTCCCCGAAGTTTAGCTGAAATGCAAGATATAGCAGTAAGTATAGAAGCTAACCTGATAGCCAAGAGAAATAGGACAAGAACTGAGAGAAAGACTACCTTTAAAGAAGAGCCTTCAGGCTGGGATCAAAAACTAGATGCAATAATCACTGGTATGCAGAGATTAGGTGACAGAGTAGAATCAGTTGAGAGGAAGTCATCATGGGAAGCACCACAGAATAATCCTATTAGGAATCCCAATTTCAGAAGAAACCAAAATCCTAATGTTGGTAAAGAAAATTCTGAACCAGAGATTAGACCTAGGTTCCAAGAAAATTATACAGAAGCATCCACTTCTAATGAACAGATAGATGACACACACATCAACCTAATGGGCCTGAATGATGATCAACAAGTTTTTTTGAGTCAAGAAGATCATAAGGATGATGACATTAAGCAGTTCCAAACCAAGTCAGGTGAGTCATTTGACTTTAAACAAGGCTATGACACAGTTGTTTATGAAGTTCATAAGCAATACAAGCTAAGGAGCAGAACTATAAATGTGACACAGCATGAGAAAACAAAGGACACTCCACCGCCTAAGAAAACCATTGCCATAGAGCCAATTGACAAAACTGATTCAATTACAAATGAAGTAACAATTGAAGAAATAACTGAAGCATCTTCCCCAAATCAACAATCAATGGCCACATCGCCCTTGCAGCATAATCCAAGCATTACTTCCCAAAAGATGAGTAAAAAGGACAAGCCTCAAGATCAGAGTGAAAACCAAGAAGAAAATTTGAACAACAAAGAAAGGGTTGTCAACCACAATACCAAGGTCCAATCTAAAAAACCCTTTGACTTAGAAGCTGAAATTGGCAAATTGAAGATAGCCATTCCTCTTTCAGAGCTAGCCAAGCATGACATTTACAAACAACAAATCAAAAAATCCCTTCAACTTACCCACAATAAAGATGATGTCAATGTGTTGGATGATACCCCAGAACTACTTTTCGGTCTAGAGGTTGATGGAAAGACAGCAGTTACAGGGATCTTACCTTTTTATGTCAGCTTGCATGTTCATGATAAGATATTACACAATGCAATGTTTGATTCAGGCGCCTCTCATAACCTTATGCCTAAATCAGTAATGGAGGGACTTAACCTAGACATGACAAGACCATATAAGGACCTATTTGCATTTGACTCCAGCCAAGTTAAGTGTTTAGGTTTGATAAGAGATCTATGTGTATCCCTTGTCCAGTATCCAAACAAAACAATCTTAATGGATGTTGTAGTTGCTGATATCCCACCCAAATATGGAATGTTGTTATCAAGATCGTGGGGGGCTAAACTCCAAGGTTCCCTGCAATTAGACATGTCATATGCCACCATCTCAGTCTTTGGTCAACCCAAGAGGCTATATAGAGAGTCACTTATGAAATACATGGTGAGCAGTGAAGAAAAGCCTCAAAATTTCCCCATTTATGCAGTCCATTCAGATATGGATTCCTTTATTCTGTTCCATGATGATACAAGTCCTGAGAGTGATAACAAATCGGTCACACTTGAACAGAATATGCATGAGGGTAAGCAACCGAGTCCCCAAGAAATCAAGATTGAGAAACCAATTGATGAGTCAGTCCTAAAAAATAAACCAGATGAAAGATGAGAACTCCAACTGATAATCCCAAGTTACAAAAAGGATGTTGAAAATCCCTTAAAACAGGAGATCTTATGGTTTCTTGAGTTTGATGGATCAGTCAACAAATTAGGGGCAGGAGCTAGAGTGTGGATTCATAACAAACAAAGCAATCATGCACAAGGTCGGGCCTATAGGCTTAATTTCAGATGTACCAACAATATGGCAGAATATGAGGCTCTTTTGCTAGGCCTCAACCTGGTAAAATCATTAGAGGCCACAAAACTTTCAATCATGGGAGATTCAGACCTTATTATCCAACAAGTGAAAGGCAATTTTGTCACCAATGACAAAAGACTAAGGTCATATAGGTCTGCTGCTATTGAAATGCTTAAAACTTTCACTGAATTTCAGATAACCAAGATAGCTAGAGCCCACAATCTTCATGCACACAGTTTAGCCACATTTTCTAGTACGTGAAAATTGCCTTTTGAACCTAACCATTGTTTTACAGCCGAGATAAAACACAGACCTTCTGTCCCAAACAATGTTAAAGACTAGCAAGTATTTGAGGATGACACACAGATAAATAATTTCTTAACCTTGCAACACGAATTTTCAGGTTTGAACATTGATGTTGATTCTGTGAAAGACATACAACCATTGAGTGAACAGGACCAAATAGCTATATCACCCAAAACAGCAAATCAAATGCTTTGTTCAACAAGCTTTGACAAGCAACAAATACAAGAACTTGAACAACTGCATTTGGATGAAATAGCTGGTACAGAGGCTGAAATCATAGAGCTAAAGGATAACTTTCTACCAACAGGCCTAACTCCATTGGAGGACATTTTTGACTCAAATGATGTCCCTAGAAAACCGAAAATGCAGCCCCTTAATGCTGCCATTGAAGAATGCAACATTGGGACTCCCGAAAAACCCAAAATAATAAAATTGTCTACATCTTTACCTCCTGACCAGAAGCCTAAATACATTGACCTCTTTAAAGAGTTCCAAGATGTGTTTGCATGGAGTTATGAGGATTTGAAATCCTATGACACCTCTGTTATCCAACACACCATCCCTCTCAAGCCTAATCAAAAGCCATTCAAGCAAAAATTGAGAAGGATCAATCCTATGCTTCTCCCTTCAATTGAAAAAGAGGTAAAAAAAATGTTTAAAGCTGGTCTCATAGCCCCAATCAGGTTCTCAGAATGGATTTCAAATTTGGTGCCCATAAGAAAGAAAACCGGTGAGATTAGGCTTTGCGTTGATCTAAGGAATTTAAACCAAGTATCCCTCAAAGACAATTATCCCTTACCTAAAATGGATCACATTCTCCAAAGAGTGGTGGGGGCTTCAAGAATATCATTACTTGATGGATTCTCAGGCTTCAATCAGATCCTAGTCCACCCTGATGATCAAGATAAAACAACATTCACAACCCCATGGGGAACTTTCAAATATGTTAAAATGCCTTTTGGATTGAAAAATGCAGGAGCTACATTTCAAAGAGCAATGGACATTGCTTTTGCTAAGGAGATCCATGACTTTCTTGTCATCTACTTAGATGACCTCACACCTTTCTCAAAATCTGACCAAGAACATCTGAAACACTTGAGACAGATATTCATAACATGTAGAAAATATGGGATTTCCTTAAATCCTAAGAAGTCTCTATTTGGTTTGGAAGAAGGTAAGTTGTTAGGTCACATTATTTCTAAGGATGGCATTAGAATTGACCCAGACAGAATACAAGCAATCTTGCAAATGCCCCATCCAAGAAACATCAAAGAATTGCAAGCCTTTTTGGGAAAGATCAACTTTTTAAGGAGATTTATCCCAAACCTAGCAGAATTGATCAGATTACTAAACAACATGCTAAAAAAGGATTCAAAAGTAAAGTGGACAGTAGAAGCAAATCAAGCTTTTGAAGGTATCAAATTGGCCCTTACCCAAACTCCAATCTTAACAAATCCTCAATTTGACAAAGGGTTTATCATTTTCTCTTTTGCCTCCCAGCATACCATTGTTGCTGTCTTATTGTAGAAAGATGACCAAGGAAATGAGAAACCTATTGCTTTCTTTAGTAGAGCTCTTAGAGATGCACCTCTGAAATATCAGATCATGGAAAAACAAGCTTATGCTTTGGTCAAAGCCATCAAAGACTTCAGGATCTACATCCTGTACTCCCATGATATAGCTTATGTACCAAGTCCCATTGTGAAAGACATACTCACTCAAGAAAACTTAGAAGGCAGAAGAGGAAAATGGATTGCCAACATTTTAGAACTTGATATTGAGATAAGACCTACAAAACTGATAAAAGGGCAAGGTTTGGCTAAATTAATGTCTGAAACAAATTTTCAAGCCTTTGACATTAACCAACTGGACAATGAACCGGGGCTGGCGACTCCAAAGATAAATGTAGCCTTTGAACAATCCCTATGGTATTCTGATATTTGTTATATATTGCAAAACCTGTGTGCTCCCCCAGGATTGTCCAGAACCAAATCTAGATTTCTAAAAATGAAAGCTTCAAAATTCTGTGTTATAGATGGTAATTTACTATGGAAAAATCATGAAGGTATACTGCTAAACTGTTTGAATATGGATGAAACTGATAATGCTATGAAAGAATTTCATGCAGGTGATTGTGGTGGACATTTGTACTGGAAGTCCACTGTGGACAAGATACTAAGAGCAGGTTACTATTGGCCTACCCTGTTCTCTGATGTTAAAAAATTTACCACTTCATGTCACAAGTGTCAAGTATTTGAGGGAAAGAGAAAATTACTGCCCCTTCCTCTGAGGCCTATTGCAACAGAGAAGCCCTTTCAGCAATGGAGCCTAGACTTCATTGGGGAAATTCATCCTTCTTCTTCAGGCCAACATAGATGGATTCTGACAGCCACAGATTACTTCACCAAATGGATTGAGGCTGTTCCATATAGACAAGCCAATGATTCTACTATCATTCAGTTTCTGGAGACTAATATTCTTTCTAGATTTGGCTGTCCTGACAAGATTATAACAGATAATGTTGCCGCTTTTAGATCCAAGAAGATGATGAACTTCTGCCACAGATTTCATATTACTTTGGGCCATTCCACTGCATACTACCCTCAAGGAAACGGCCTAGCTGAATCATCAAATAAAAGCCTTGTCAACATCATAAAGAAGGTGTTGGAAGAAAATAAGAAGAATTGGCATAAGAAACTTGTGAATGCCTTATGGGCAGATAGACTAACAACCAAGAGATCCATTGGGGTCAGCCCATATGAATTAGTCTATGGATTAGAAGCCAAATTCCCTTCTTCCTTAGGGATCCCTGTCATGAAACTTCTTCAAGAAAGTCAAGCTGAGCCCAATGACATGCAAAGAAGGATCAATCAAATAATATTTTTGCAGCAAACTATAGACCAAGTTTATAGCAGAGTTCAAATTTTACAAGAAAAGTTAAAGAAAGCTTTTGATAGAAGAACCAAAGCTGAAGACTTCTTTATTGGTGACAAAGTGCTTAAATGGGATTCAAGAAGAGAAGACAAGGGTAAGCATGGCAAGTTTGACTCACTTTGGAGGGGGCCTTTTGTTATTCAAGCAGTACAAGGAAATAATACTTACTTCTTGAAGAATTTGGACGGCATTGAAGTTGAAGAGGGCCCTGTGAATGGCCGGATGTTGAAGCACTATTTTGACTACTTTCCATGTATATAGCATGGTTGTTCCCCTGTACATAATCTGTTGTATATAATGTTTTCTTTCAGCATGTGAATAGCTCTGTTTGAAAGGTATTGCAGAATCAGGAAAAGGCTTTTAATTCAGCAAGTTCCACAAGTGTGACAGTTTCCAATTTTGAAGTGCAAAGAGAAAGTTTTCAAGTTTTTAAGATAAGTCACACAGTCAAGGCAGTCTGACCTGCTGTTCTTGGTCTTTCAAGAAGAAAAAACCATCCCCAAGTGGAGCCACTATTAGCTACCTATACCAATAGGTTTCATGTTTCATGATTGGCAAGGGAAGTGCCAATATGATCTACTTTGAGGATGCAAAGATCTCATATTTTGGATGAAAGACACATAATCTACAGTTGGTTGATGTGGCCCTACTTTTGAATGGGTGATCCAACAGTCTAAGCTGGGTCATCCCATGTTTCAATTTTCTGTTAAAGATTAGTGAAAGAAATCTGTCCAAACAGTTCAATCTTGGCAGATAAAGTAGTTAGGTAGAGAGTGAAGGTTCCCAACTGTTTAATCTGGGGCCTTGAAAGCAATAAGGCTAGCCTTAGATAGAAAATCAAAAGAAAAAGCCAAAGGAAAAGAAAAGGCACATAAGGGTTTGCAAGTCTAAGTGCACCCTCTTTGGAGTAACAAAAAATGCTAGGCAATAGAGTGGGTAGGTAGATGGGGTTGCAGAAGCATGATTTCCTTTATGTCACTGGCTCAACCAAAGGAAAAACATGGTGCCAGTGCAGGTCTTTTATTCAGCAGTTTTTTCAGCAACTCAATGAAGCATTTCTAACTTCCATATTATCCCCCATCACATTCATTGCTAACATCCCAATACTACCTATGTTCATGAAAGAAGTCAAACTCTTTTGTTGATTCTTGTTTCTTTAAAAGCCACATTTCTTGTGTAAAATTCTTTTCATTTTGATTTACTTCCTTAACTAAGTTGATTCCATATAAACCTTAGTGTCTTGCTCCCTTCATCCACCTCTTCCACTCATATTAACTCCTAATTTCCTATTATTTAACTCCCTATACTCCCTTTCCCCTATTATTAGGATAATCCTATAAAACAAATCCCAAATATGTACATATTCTCTCCCCCTTGGCAATATAGCCATATGCTTCAATATTGGAAAATCATGCAGGGATAAAGTCTGCTTGCATGTGGTTGTATGAAGTCAGGGATTAAATTGACCTCTGGTCAGTTTGATAACCTAAGATATACCCCTTTTCCCTTTACAACCCTTTGAAATCATTTACCCACTCTACTTGCAAAAAAGGCCTTGTAAAAATCCACCTTTACCCCTTATCCTAAGTTTGCTGTAATGCGCACTTCAACACAAAAAACACCAAATAAACCCAATTTTCCGTTTTTATCCAAAGTTTTTTTGCAAATGCGCACTTTTACAAAAAGGCATGGAAAAACCCATAAAACCCGCCAAAATCTAAAGGTTCCGCCTGGGCGCACATTTCTAGAAAAACTATAAAATATGCCCCGCCCGCTGCCATATTGTCCTGCCATCTTATTGACCCATCGAACGTCGAATCTGGGCTTTCCCATCTGACGGCCCATATCCATATCGAATCGACCCCGGCGACCGAACGTTACCTCCCGAGAAGTTGTCAAAGGGTGATGTCAGGCCTCCGCCACGCGTCGCCCCCAAATCTTATCGGGCCACCCTCTGACAATACCGCGACCGTATCTAGAGCGGTCCGAGAAAACCACTTACTGCTTATTGTTTACTGCTTATCCCGTCACGTCCTCGTCACCGCTACGGCGCGCCCACGTCATGCTACTCAGCGCTGTATCAGCGCCCGGCCCGCCACTGCTCCGACCTGTCCGCGACCTCACCAGTCCTCGTGGACCACTCACAGGCCACCACGTCACCCTTCCGTACCCGACCCCACCTGATGACGTCATGCTGACGTCATCCAGAAAAAGCACCAGTAACCCAAAAAGTCAATATTTTTGCCAAAAATGGTAGTTTTTGTCACTTTTGGAAAAAGAACTATTGCTCCGCTCTGCATGCATATTACGACCATTTCGTCGCCAACCTGCAAATTCACCTGCATTGGTCACCATTGCCAAAGCTTTACCAGGTATTTTTCCAAGTTTCCCCTCCGCACCTGGTTTCGTGCATAATTCACCAAAGCTAGCTTAGAAAGATCGAAAAACAGTGTGTTTGCCAGCAAATCCCCGGCGACCAGCATCCATTTTCAGTTGTAAGGTCGAAATTCACCTGCATAGTCTACATTTAGCCAAGTTGTCATAAACTTACAGTCAGTCCGTGTATTCGTGGACTTGAAACCTGAGCTGCACTAATTCATTGGGAAAACAGTGGTACTAGTCCCAGCAGTTGCTCATTTACCTCTCTTTGGAGCATTTTGATTGTTCTTGCCACAATTTACCCAGTTCTTTCCTTGCAAATTGCCTCACTCTTGCAGAATACCCCTCTGTGTTGCTTTGTCCAGTAGAGAAAATCCTTATACAAATCAGAGTCCTAATTAACCATGGAAACTCCAGTAGCATTAAATGTCCCACCTCTGAATGCCCCACACAGAGAGTTAGAGTGGAAGGCCCTGGGTGATACAGATTATCAGATGACAGAGGCATTCTCAATGAATTCCAAATTTAACATTCATATGCTAAATGAGTTAAAGGCTCAACACCTCAGTGGAGCTGATATTTTAGGGATTTGGGACTCCAATTTACCCATCTTTAACCTTCCTCAAGTCAATGTCCTTCCAGACTTGATCCATAGATGCTATGAAAACTATGATCCATGTCAAAGAGTTGTTCTTAGTTCCAGAGGTTCAGTCTTGTTCCATATCACCCCTGAGGCCATAAATGAGATGCTGCACTTTCACACTGCAAAGCCACTAACTCCTCTCTCTATGATGGACTTATTAAAGAAGGGGGGCAAGTTGTCCAGTGCCCAGGTCATCAAGATCAATCAGTTATTTATTCAGCCAAGCTCTGAAGCTGTGAGAACACCTCCTATTGGAAATCCATATCTCAATGACTTGGGTAAAATGATTGTGGACTTGATCAGTTATGTCCTGGGGTACAGGGGAGTTGAGGATGTTGATGACACCATTATGGCCATGTTGTCCATATTTTCCATGGAAAATTTTAGGGGCTAATGTTCGCCCAGTGGTCTAATTTTCCATGATTTTTCCAAAAAACGATTTGCCAATTTCCAATTTTTATAAAAGATGATTCGCCCAAATTTTAGAATATAAAATTATTTTACCTTAAAAATTGCCAACATTATATAGAGACCATATATAAAATCATTATAAATTTGAATAATTTTGCAAATATATCATTAAAAAATTTATAGTTTGCATAGTAGGGATTAGTGAGATTCGCCAATGTTTTTAAACTTCAAGAAAATTTTCCCCTGGAAAACCTCCTGCTGTGAATTATGATTATGCTACATACATTGCCAATAAGATTCATGAACAACTGATGAATCTAGAGAGGGAGAAGGTGTTCAGATACACCTCAAAAATCTATCATTTGTTCTTATTTTATCAACCTGATAGTTTCCCTATTCCTCTCAAGAAACTTGATGCCCAAGGAAACCCAAGGTCAGTAGTATTTTGGACTTCAGTTTTTCATCACACCTCCTGTTCACCATACATGTACTGTGAATTCATAGACCTTTTTATCCATCCAGCTATGACCTTGTTATTTGGTGTCCCCCCTCCCAGGTTGACCGATGAGATGCAAAGAATACTCCATCTCTCAAAGGCCTACAGCATTGGTGATTGGTACTTTTACCAACACCATACAGTAATCAGAATATATGGTTGTGAGTTGGACCCTTATAGGCTGCCAAGATATGTCCCTATGAGACTCTTTGCCTTGGAGTATTTCAGGCAATTTGGAAATGCAGACCTGGTCCATTTCCACAGTAAAAACAAGAAGGTGCAACTAAAGGTAAGGAACCAGCTAGGCCCATTTCTTTACAACAAAAGGGAGGAGGGATGGAAGGAAGCAGATAGGATCCTAGAGACCCTCCAATTAGAAACCAGTTTCCGCTGGGTACCTTATGACCCTAATCATTTCATTTCTCTCAGGAGGGTAAAACATAAACTGGGTGGCTATGCTCACATCAGATTGCCTCATATTGAAAAATATGCCAATTTACTAAGTTGGAAAGAGGGCACTCTAGAAGAGGCAATCACTAGAGAGAAAATGCTACAAAGAGAGGCAAAGAACATTTAGAAAGAGGCTGACTTGGAAACTTGTGGGCAGGTTTCCTCTTCCTATCAAAGGAAACTTGGAGCAGCTGCCTCATCTTCTACAGCCCAGCAGCAAGCAGCTAGAACTGTTCATCAGGTGTCAAGCAAGGGTAAAGAAAAGCAGATGGAGGAGGAACAACCACCTCCTATAGAAGAACAGCAAAAAGAAGAGCGGCCAATGCAGCAAGAAAAAACATTTGAGGCCCCAATATCCACTGGGCAACAGGCTCAAGAAACTGTACCTCCTAGGCAGGAAACGACAGTGGAGGCCTCAGTGCTCCAAACTCCTCATAATGAAGATAGAAACCGAAAGAGGGATAGGGAGCAGGAGACTCCCTTCGCCACATCCACAACTCAAGGAGAGAAAAGGCAAAGGATAAATCCCTTTTCTGAAGAAGAGATGCCCATCGGACAATCATTGGGCATGGGCCCACCAAGCATGGAGGCATCTGCCAGTTCCTTTCAGCAGGAACAAGAAAGAATAATCAGAGGAGAGATCAGCTCCTCAAGTCAGCAAAGGAGAGCTGAAACAGGCATCAAGCAACAATTCATTGAAATAAAAAAGAGAAATGAGCCACTCAGGCTCCAGATCTATAATCAGTTGCTTAAAATGGCCCCTACAAATCAGCAGAGGCTTATGTCAGCTTATGACATAAATGAGGGGAAAATGACCATGAGTCATTTCATGCCAACCATGCTGCAGCCACAGTCAGCTGCAGATTATATAAGGACCAACCTTGAGGTTCTTGCAAAAGACATCCACTCTATGGATCAAATAGAACTTCACAAGCAAACGGGTGAGATGGTGTATTCGACACTTGCAGATAAGACCTTCTTGGCACATAGGTTGGAAAATAGCCTGAACAATACAACCGCCCAACTTGAGTTGGAGAAGGCATCCTCTCAGGCCAAAGACAACAGGATAAGGTCTTTGGAGGATATAATCATAGAGCTTGGGCATGACCCAAAGGACCCTAAAGCTATAAAGGAGCTGCTAAAGATAAGAGATTCAGACATTGCAGCTCTAAGAAAGATGATAAAGATCCCAGAAACCTTTCACCCTCAAACAGAGGAGGTTGCCCAACAAAGAAAGGACCAGGATGTATCAACATTGCTCGTAGCACTGCATAAACAACTTGTCCAGAAAGAGGGAAAATTGGTAGAAGCAGAGGCTGCATTGCAGGTAGCCCTACAACAGAAAGAAGGAGGCCAAACAGTATAGCCCCCTCCACAAGTAATCAACCTTGAGGAACCCCCTCAAATTGTCACTCCCCATACAGTGCAAACAGTTGAGACAGCTCCATCAACATCAGCACCAGCACCAACATCAGAGCAGGCTCCAAGCCTTGACATGCAGAAGCTGATGAGTGAGATTCAAGCCCTGGAAGCCCAGATGGCAGAGATAAATGAAGCCAAGGAGAATTTAGCTAAGCTGAATGAAAAATATGACAAGTCTAAGCAAAATGTAGCTAAAAAAGGAAGAGAAATAAAGGCTCTCAAGGAGAAGATAAAGGAGCTGGAGAAAGAGCTCACCCTTGACAAGGTTGTAACTGAGGTCAGGACAGTTTTATGGGCCAACATTGGCCAATCAATAACAGATCAATGGCAGTATATAGAGACTATTCATGAGCAAATGGAGCTCATAGGCAAAGCACACAGGGAAGTCCAAAGAGCAAGATCATCTCTAGACAATATGCCTGAGATAGCCAATAGAATGATCAACGTTCTCAATAACCGCACAGGTCCTCAGCTGGCAGCAATAGGGATCCCCAATAGAACTGAAACCATCCTATTGATAAAGAGGGTCCTCACATTGAGAAGCCTGGTACAAACATTGGATAGAAGAAGCCAGGACATGCAAACAGAAGTAAACAAATTCATGGATAAGTTTGTAGCATTACAAAGCAGAGGCCTTCCTGGCTTACTGAACAGCGCAGGGAGGCTACTATCACATGAGAATTATGCCAAAAGGGTGAATACTTTTGCTACCAATCAGATCACTGCAGGATCAAGTACCCTAGAGGAAACAGGGCCAGCATCTGGGCAAAGTCTCTATGACAGAGTAGAGAACTTATTTTTTATTATGAATGAGATCAAACATTTGTTTGAAGTGCCTCCAAACTTCTACAAATATACAGAGGAAGATGAAACCTTAGATGCAATTTTGAGACATCAACTGCCTACACAGGAATGGTGGACCAAAATGATACAGTTGTTACTGTAAACAAGAGGCTTTTATCAAGTTTTTTCATCAAAAAATATAAGTCATCATGTTCAGAAAAATTTGATGCATTCAGTATGTCTGGAGAAGAATGGACTGAGCCAGCTCAACAAACCAATTCGGCCACTAAAGCAATACTGACAGCTACAGATGACAGGGCTGAGAAAGCTACAGCATGACAAAGCCATAAAGACACATCATTCAGCATTAATGCAGAACGCTCAACCGACTCAGTGGCCTCCAAAGGTCAAAAAGACTTCTGACAGAATTAAAGAGTATTCATTTTGTATTTAGAGCAGCAATAACTTCCTTATCTGCTATTTTGTAAAGTTGGTGAGCGTATTTATTTATCAAGTGACTCAGCGGTTCAGATATTTTTGTATAACCGATTGTATATATTCCCCCTCGCATAAGCTTGCAGGGGGTTGATTTTCTCTTCAGGAAATACTATGCTGTAAATGTTGAGAGTTTTAATACAATAAAGCTGATGGAATTTCCAAAGTTATGTGTTGTCTGATGCGTTTTGGTGTGCTTGCTGAAGGCTACAGGATTTCTGCTTATTTCATGGAACAATAAGTTTCTTTAACCTGTTCGTTATGTTTGTTATCTCCTTCATAATCCATTCATGTTCTGTGTTTCACAGTTTAATGGCAAAGAAAAAGAATAATTTCCGGATTTATTCATAGAATACCCTGAACTCAATCTAAGCTATTATGTATGTTTTCCTTAGTTATAGTTATAAGAGTGTGATTCTTAATTGCTGCACTTCCAAACTATACCTTTCACAGTGATTATCGTTCGGGAATTCAAACCTGCTCCTGGTCAATACATCTCTTTCTCACATCACCAACTTAGTGGAAATTTCTTAATTGCCTTCCACTGGTTAAACACACCTCATCATTACAATTTCAAGTTTGTCTCATGAAATATTTAAATGGCCCTACTGTTTCAACAATCCCACTCAAACACTTCAAACAACCTGTAATCACAGACTCCATTGCCCAATGGTCTAAAACTGTCTGAAGATATCACCTTAAGTACTGAAAGACATCATCCAACCAAAATTTTTAAACCAAACTGTCACTTCATATCTAGCCTAAGATTTTTAAGAACAAAGTTAAACAGTCAAAGAGAGAGCCCTCTCTGATTACAGGTTTGCTAGAACCTGTGATCCAAAGCTTGGTTAGTGGTTACCCCGGCCATATTCGCTCAGGAGTCAAAGGGAACAACCTGGGTGTTAACACATGGAACAATCCTGGGGTGGTTTTAATGCCTCCACCCCTGAGCCCAATACCGGCCCATCCTGAGAAATGGCTACCCAAGTTCAATCCAGAAGCAGGCATGTTAGCTGAAGAGCATATTAATAATTTCATGCTTTCTGTAATCTCAACGGAGTTACCAACGAGGATGCTGTCGTTCAGCTTTTTCCCTACACAATGCAAGGGACAGCCGGGTCATGGTATTTTTCATTACCTTCCGGGTCTATCACAAGTTGGGACATTTTTCAAAGTCAATTCCTTACCAAATTTGGTGATGACAGATCAACGGCGACGTTAATAAATGACCTATCCAATCTTAAAGCCGAAGCTAGAGAACCCATCAAAGATTTTAATTTACGGTTCAATAAAATCCTCAACAAAATTCCTACTGCTTCCCAGCCCGGCGAAGAAGTGAGATGTGAATGGTATATTACGGCCTTACCATCGAACTTGGCAATCTTTGTGGATAGGGCAAATAAGACAACCTTAGTTGAAAACTTGACAGAGGCGATAGCAGTAGAGAAATGCGTAGTATCCCTGGAAAAAAGATCTGCGATAGAGGAACGCAAATCTAAGAAAGTCTCCTACAAGGAAGACCCCAAGAAGAAACAATCGAAAGATCCTTTTGATTTGGAAGGATTACAAAAAGTGTTAAAAACCATGTCCAATGAGATGATTGACATAAAAAAACAAGTAGCAGAAACTTCTTCGAGAAAGCCCTACAGAGCTTTTAAAAGAAATCCTTCAATGGACGTGAAACCGCCCAACGCTATCTCAAATGTCGAATCTGAGGAAGAAGAGGAAGAAGAGAATACCACTGAAGGGCAGACTGATGATGAAGAAGTTGTGGAACTACAAGGAATGTGGGATTTCATCCTCCCACAAGAAGAAGATCAAGAAGCATTTCCGGTTAGTACACAAAGCAAAAATCAACTTGATCCTCCCCAAACTACCCCTAAGTAGAAAGGCGCAAGCCCTGCAACAAAAGATAAAGTCACAACAAAGAAAACAACCGCTAAAGCGACTTAATCTAGCCCAGTCCAATCAGATCAAACACCTCCATCAAGAACACTGATTGTGTCGGATGAAATGGAGTACAACATTATTGATGACATGAAAAAGACTAGGGCTAATATCACTCTTTATGAGTTGAGCAAATTGAAGCATCAACAGAAAATAATGATGAAAGAATTACATGCCGTGCCTACTACATCTTTGCCTACATCTGTAGCTTCCCACAACATGGGAAGACCTCCAACCAACACGATCAATAAGGTTGACCCAAATGACATCGCCTTGATTGGAGGAAGATCAAGGTCTCACACTCCCCCTTTTCTTATCACTTATGAAATTTTCAACAAAAACGTGCACAATTGTTTGGTAGATTCTGGTGCTTCAACAAATATTTTACCCAGATCAATATGTGCCAAGTTGAATGTTCAACCACAAAAATCTGCAGTGCACATAGTTCAGCTTAATCGATCCCAGGTCGAAGTGATTGGTGAACTTAATCAAGTGACCATAAGATTGTCGTCTAACTCGAAGGTATGTCAGGTTATTGACATTCTAGTAGCTGATATCCCTGAATTCTATGGCTTAATTCTTAGCAGGGATTGGTCCGAAAAACTCCATGGATACTTCTCAATCGACTGGTCGCACATGTGGTTACCCTACAATGGTAAACCGAATCAAATAAAGGTTGAACGAGAGTTACACCAGAAGTACATAGTGACGGAATTGGAGGGAGAAAATGAAGCAATAGCATACAACAGCAGTATCATAGGAAATTACTCGGTAGATTCTTTCCTCGGAAATTTAAATGCTCATACCTCACCTTACTTAGAAAATTCAGTTTTGTCCCAAGTCAAAAAATTTTCCCAAACTAATAATTCGAAGTGTGTTAATTTTTTAGATAACCCTGTAAATAAATCTTTGTTTTGGAAATTATATTTTGATGGCTCTAAATATGAGGGAGCAGGAGTAGGATGTGTTCTGATTAGCCCAGACGGAAATAAGACCATGCTTACGTGCAGACTTGAATTCGATTGCACAAACAATACAGCAGAATACGAGGCCTTGGTGCAAGGCCTATACAAAGCAATCAGGTTGAACGTTAAGTACCTTCAAGTCTTCGGAGACTCTAAGATTGTCGTCAAGCAGGTACGTAACACCATACATTGCCTATCAGGTCATTTGAAGCACTATCAATCTTTAGTACAAGATTTGACTGCACATTTCATAGCATTTAATATTTCATCAATCCCAAGACTCCAAAATGCGAGCGCAGACCTGTTAGCTAACGTAGCCTCTAGACTTATTCCCTTCGAAGATTTTAGTCCAGATAGATTCTCAATAGAATTAATCTTTAGACCATCCATCCCTGACAACATTACAAACTGGAGAGTATTCAATGATGATCCTGACATTGTAAATTTCCTCACTTCTGAAGGATCCTACTCAAATCAAATAATTGACGAAGACCATCATGATCACCAAATACAACAAAATAGCACTGATAATGCTATACCTAAATCGGTGGTTAAGTTAGAAGACTTATATGATTTGAAAAGTCAGTTTAAAAGTTCTACCAATTCTAAACTCTACAGTTCGACTTTGAACTACGAATTAGTAAACCTAGGAACCGATGAGAAACCACAAAACGTTAATCTAGGCCACGACCTAACCCCTGAAGAAAAATTAACGTATATCCGTCTTTTGAGACAATACAAAAATGTTTTTTCCTGGAATTACGATGAGTCGAGGACATGCGACACTTATATCATTCAACATACTATCCCTATGATTGACAATGAAAAACCTGTCCAACAGAAACTCAGAAAAATCCACCCCAATTTAGAAAATCAGATAAAAACTGAGCTAAATAAATTGTTGAGAGCCAGAATAATTTTCCCTGTTAGGCATTCCAAATGGGTCTCCAATATGGTACCCGTTAGAAAGAAAAATGGGGATATTATAATTTGTATCGATTTCCGGAATCTCAACAAAGCCTGTCAAAAAGATAATTTTCCCCTCCCACCTATGGAGCAGATATTACAGGCAATAGCAGGCTCAGAATTAATGTCTTTCTTAGATGGATTTTCAGGATACAATCAAGTGCTGGTACATCTCGATGATCAGTTAAAAACCACATTCCGAACTAAATGGGGCACATACGCATATCGGAAGATGCCATTTGGTTTGATCAATGCCGGCGCTACATTTCAGAGAGCCATGGACATCGCATTTAAAGGTTTAGTCAATAAATCTGTAGTGATTTACCTGGATGATATAACAGTGTACTCCAAGAAGCAAAGCGACCATCTCAAAGACTTGAAACAGATCTTTCAATGATGTTTAAGTTATGGGATTTCACTTAACCCAAAGAAATCTTTTTTCGCATTAAGTGAAGGAAAACTTCTAGGATTCATAGTGTCAAAATCTGGTATTCACATTGAACCTGACAGAATCAAAGAAATTTCTGAAATATCCATGCCTCATAACAAAAAATCCATGCAATCTTTCCTTGGTCAAATCAATTTTGTGAAGAGATTTGTCCTAGATTTCTCACGTATTGTTTCTCCTTTGCAAAATATGATGAAAAATAATTCAAATTTTAAATGGGGTCAAGATGAGCATGAAGCATTCAACTTGATCAAACAAGCCATCATTAACGCTCCATCTTTAGCGACCCCGAATTTTTCAGAATCTTTTATCTTATACACATTTGCCTCAGAAAAATGTTATGCCGCGATTCTAACTCAAGCAAATCAAGAGAAAACGGAAGCTCCAATCACATTTTTTAGCTCGAATTTACAAGGTGTTGAACTCAACTATTCAGACGTGGAGAAACAGGCATATGTTGTTTTCAAAGCGATCAAATATTTCAGACCTTTCTTACTTAAAGCCCATACTAAGGTCATAGTACCGTTTCTAGCGGTAAGAAACCTTCTGATACAGAAGGATGTGGGCGAAAAAAGAGCAAATTGAATCACTGCTTTACAAGAATACGATCTTGAGATCAAACCAGCAAACATTGTAAGAGGTCAAGGCTTCTGCAAAATGTTGGCTGGAGCATCGCAAATTCCTGAGGATTCATCTGAAGAGGTACATACGTATGAGGTAAGCCTAAACGATACAGAATCATTATATGCTGACACCATTTATTATCTTAAGAACGGGTATGCTCCATCACACCTGGATCACACCAAGAAAAGAGCTCTGAGGTTGAAAGCTAAACAATACCAGCTCATAAATGATGTTCTGTTTAAAAGGAATTACGATTCTGTGCTTCTTAGGTGTCTTGAGAAAACTGAAGCCGAAAAGGTTTTGCAGGAACTCCACGATGGACCAGCAGGCGGACACTATGCTGGAGATGCTACTGCACATAAAATCTAACGTGCAGGATATTATTGGCCCACGCTGTTCAAAGACTCCCACAGTCACGTGAGGAAATTCCAAGTCTGCCAGACTGCTGCAGGGAAACAAAAGAAACCGTCCATGCCACTACAACTGGTCAACATCGAGCAACCATTTAGTCAGTGGGGCTTGGACATAATAGGTGAGATCGTTCCTCAATCTTCTAAGCAGCATAGGTACATCCTCATGACAACAGATTATTTTACTAAATGGGTAGAAGCAGTTCCTCTCAAGACAGCTAATTCTGAAAACATTATTGAATTCATAGATCAATTTATAATCACTAGGTTTGGATTGCCAACAGCCTTAATGTTTGATAATGCTTCATACTTTTCTGAAAATACAATGACTGAGTTTGAACTTAAAAGAGGGTTCAAACTGAAATATTCGGCCAACTACTATCCGCAAGGTAATGGATTGGCTGAATCAACAAACAAAAACCTGATTAGGATTATTAAAAGAACAGTCGACCAAAACCAAAAGAATTGGCACAAAGCGTTGGTAAATGCTTTATGGGCAGATAGAATAACGAAGAAAGCTTCAATCGGCACTTCTCCCTTTAATTTAGTTTATGGGAAAGAAGTGGTTCTTCCAACTCACTTACTCATTCCCTCTTTGTCTTTAGTACAACACATCGATGAGGTATCTACCTCCTCCATACAACTAAGACAAATGGAAATAATTAGATTAGAAGAACGACGAGAACAAGATAAGAAAACCCATGCCCATCACCAAGCGCTGATAAAATCCTCTTTTGACTCAAGCATAATGACCAGAAAAAATTTTCAGATGGAAGATTTAGTTTTGAAATGGGATAAGGCTCATGAAGAAAAGGGAAAACATACGAAATTCCAAAAACTGTGGCTTGGTCCTTTTCAGATTGTAGAAGTCATAGGCCCATCGACGTTTATGTTGCAGGATTTAGCAGGTAGAAGAGATTCTTTGTCTGTTAATAGACAGATTCTTAAAATGTATTTTCCATAGAAGATCACTCTTTTATTTTTGTAGGATAGTTTTAGTTTTTATTTATTTTTCTCTTTCTTATAAATAAAACCGGTTGTAGATGGTCACTAAAAGTGTTCATGAAAAAGACACCAATTCTCCATCAGATTTTGAGCTTTTCGCTTGTACAAGTAGCAAAAATTTTCGAAAAATCTAATTTTTATTATTGACAGGTAGAGTTAACTTTAGCCTAGACATGATACTAGTTTCGACTTCAAAAAATTTGATGAAAGCAACCTTTGGTAAGAAATTGTTTTATATCAGCACAATGAAAGGTATCAATAATAAAATAAATATTCTCTGTAAAGCTGCTTTTTTCAAACTCTATTATTGTCGTCCAGAGCTTTCTTAAGGAAAAGCAATGACTTCCTCCCTGCTAAAGGAAATCGCAGCATTCAGAGGAACAATCCGAGAAAACACTGTATCTCAAAGAATAAGAGGTCTCATCACGAGCCGGCTTATCATGATCACAAATATTATAACTTGCTGACTTTGCCAATACTGTCTACCAAAACAGGGCAACGACTCAAGATTGTTGCAATCAAAAGACAAGGGGTCTCGTCACGAGCCAGCTTGTTCAACAAAAGTGTAAATCAAGTGAATGACTATGTCATAATTTGGCCACCAAACCAAGACATTGTTCTTTAGACAATAAAAAAGGAAAAAGTGTCAAAAAGGGCTTTTCCTCTGAAAAGTTGTAAATAACCTCAAGCAGGATAAAGGATCATTGCTGGGTAACAGGTAACTCTGTCGAGGCTATGGACGCTTGCGGGCAGCAGAGGCTCTACCTATGACAACTGAGCATATTTTAAAAGTCGGCACGCAGAGAAGACCTTATTTTATCTTTAAATACCAAGTAATGTCTAGTGTGAATACAAGAACTAAGCCTGAGGAAACAAGCGATTGGAATGTGAAAAGGTTGAGACGAAGTATCAGTGCTAGGATAAGGCGTAATATACTCTATCTGTCCATAACAAAATTTAGGCATATGAAAATTTTTCTGCTTCAGAAGTTAGAATTCAATAGAAAAATAGAGATAACTGGTTCTTCACAGTGAATCGCCATTGTTGTGGTCACCAACAACCCCCCCTCTTTGATTGATATTAGCAATAACACTAGGCAAATGGGGACCCTTAACAAAAATCCAAAAAACATTTTATCAAAATTTTTGTATTTTGACTCCCTAAAGCTATATCGCATCGCGAGAAGAGAGTGAGACGTTTTCCTATGCGCGTAATAAGCTGTGAAGAAGCGACGTGAAATTCATCGCATCGCTTATATTGTGAAGTTCTCTTAAATAAAAAGCTTCAGGAATCACCGACTGCCGATATGCGACGTCACATATCACAACATCGCATAAGCAGCACACAATGATTGGAGGATTAAGTGCGATCTGCGATATTGCGATTTGCGATTTGCGATCTGCGATGAATGCGATCATCAATTCCTGCGATGACATATCTTAAACGACGCAATCCTCGACACTACAATGCGAGTCGCAGAAATCACTCATCGCAAAATTTCCTCGACACAGCATTCAAGGAAAGCTATCTGCAGACCAAAATTGGGCACGCACCTTAAAAAGAAATTAATGATTGTAAGCCAAAATATCCGAGAAGGATTGTGTTGTGTTTTTCGAAGAGTCAGTTCATTATGAGTGTCATGATTATACATTCATTAGAGCTTAAAGCTTTCATGTCAATCTTTTCGTCATTACTCTTTTCCTTTGCGTAAACTATAAGACAGCAACTAATATAAATCAATGTGTAGGAAACATCTAAGGAAAAGGGGAAAGCGTCAATACTCGGAGAACAGAGAAGAGATGCCTTCGCAAACGGATGCCGCATGCAACAGGACCACTGATTCCAGAGTATCACTCAACAGATACTGATGGAAATAGACTATCCAAGACTCAGAGTCAAAGGCGCACAAAAGCATCATGTTTACAAAAGATCCTGAAGCTTAGACTGGGTAAAGCAAAAAGAAAAACGTTAAAGAGGGAAAACGCACCAAAAAAGCCTAGAACAAAGAACGGAAGCAGTTTTCAATACAGAAAATTGTTTAGAGAGCAAAGTCCCTAACTTGTTCAGTCATTCGCCAGGCCGGAAACCAAAATAGCAACAACACAATCAGTTTGAGAGAAATTTGGGTTATTACCAAGTATACACACAGCGAATACACCAAGCCAGAGGAAAATATCTTCCAGTTTGTCAGAAAGCGGTGCCAGCGCTTGTTATTTCTATTTTTGTAACTCAAACGAAAGGAGAAGACAAACAGCCGACTCTTCCCAAGTGAATGTTGCATTGCTTACAGCACTAAGGAGCAAATACAGAAACGGTTAGAAATTAGATTCAATTTTTAGAAATAAATTTGCTTTAGTAGAAGGGCGGTCATTTGAAACCGTGTCCTAAATTTATGTAATTAAGATTAATTAGTTAGTAGTATTTAAACCCTTCTCAGCCATTTGGAGAAGGGTCTGGAAATTTGTCAAAAAACTTGTCCTCAGAACATGCACTTTTGCACCCTCAGAGGGGGTTTTTGATGAATGGATGGATCGAGATTTATCAATGTTTGCATTTAATGTCTACTGCTGATGTTGCACTTCTGTACTCTTAGTAGATGTTAGAACAAGTAGAGATAAATCGTTATTGTTTGAAGCTTATGAGTGGAACCAGTCATAAATGGTACTTTTATCTCTTGACCAATTTCTGCTTATATTCTTAAAGTGATATGCAGTTTTCAGTTGTTTATATGTTAATGCATGAATGTGTGGGTTACCATTTGGCACTTCTGTACGGTGGAGTCATTTATTTGTGTTTAATATATGAATAAACTTATTATGTGATATGTTGTTCACAACTATTTTGCTTAACGTTTTATGCAGAATGGTTTATCTTAACTGATTTCTATTCTTATGATAGCGGAATGATCTTTATTACCAGTTATTGTTCGAAATCTCTTTAGATCGCATAATAGAAGAAATACACCCCGGGTTAGCGTAGATTAGATGTGTTGTTTTTTATTAGATTACAATAGCATAGAGTTAGTTTAGAAGTTTGATTAAATTAGATTAAAATACTCCTAGATCAGCACCATCCAACTCTACACACACACACCCCTTAGATTGGGAAACTGGTCCCATTATCCCCAGTCAGACCCACTATACCAAACGGATAAGGAGCTGCCAACCAAGGTCCGGACCGGGTGGGTATCCCCCTTGTTGTCGACCCGGTTTTCGGGGCTTCAACACCTTCCTAATCTTAGAGAGATCTCTCTCTTTTTTATTTAACTTTGTTTAGTTATTTGATTTTAGGTTAGTTATTGTTGTACTTGAGTTTTTATTTGAATTTGGGTGGTGGGATCACTTATTTAGATGAACAGAGGTTTTCCTTTACCATTGGGCTATGGGGTCAAATGCCAGACAAGCAAGACTAGATCAAGTTCTAAAAACAGTGTCTATAGGGAAAGATAGAGGAGTTAGTATAGATCTCAAAGGATTGTTGGTGAAATGGTTTCTAGTCGAATCCAGGGAGCAATTAAGGGTTCCTTAGACTGGATTATGAAGAGAAATGAAAGAGTTCAACCAGGATGGGGGAGAAATTAAGGGTTCTCAAATATGGATATCAAAGGAAAACATATAAATGATTAACTATGCAAAACAGAGTGTACTTAAACAAATTAATAGTTAAATTTCCGGTTAATTCATTCAAATTTAGAGAACATTTAAGTTTATGAAACACATAAGAAAGTAACAAAATCAGACAAAGAAGATACTTCACTGTAATAGCTCATCTCATGAATCATGTAATGCAATCTTTTTATTACTTGCTCTAGTCTATTGCCTTGAAAATTGGTACAATAACCCTTAGGTTTAAGATCGAAAGTAACTCTACAAATGTATAGTAATCCACACTCAATACTTCGAATTATGAAGTATTTATACAAAAAGTAATCTACAAAATATCCCAAACTGTCTTGGGAACTAATCTAGGAGAAAGAAATATCTTCATGTAAGAAGATAGAGACAACTATTGAGTTGTTGATTGTTGTCCCTGTTATTTAGGTTCTGTTGGCTTTAATCTTTCGCCTTTTAATCTACTTAGCTGTTTGGTTTTCATGATGGATGATCTATTCACTCTGATCTTTAAACTAATACACTTTCACCTGATACACTTTGACCTGGCTGAGCTGCCAATATCCTTTTACTATGCCCTTTTACTTTTTATTGTACATTTTATATCTTTACTGTGTATTTATACATTAAATCATTTAGTTTTCCCATGTTTCAGCATCTGGTAATTGGATATTGAGCATCTTCCTGTAGATCTCATCTGCCACTGTATATTTGGAAAAAGTATGTTTATTGACAAAAATATGTTTTACCTCATGCTAGAGATAAAACAAATTCTCAAAAGTTTGATATAATACTTTGCCAGTAGGTATGCCCTTCATGGATGAAGTATTCACCTAATCTCTGGCCACTTTTCAGATTTTTCTATTATAGTCCTCCTATGTCATCAGCCTATCGTTTATAACCAAGGGATTTGGTAAACCCTTTTGCCTCAAAATTTCAAACTTCACCATGAATCTGTCAATGGCCAATTGCATGGATTGGCACTTATCCTCTAGGTTCAACATCGAATTCCTCTTGGTGAGGACTCTTTTAACATCCAAAATTGTACATGTTCTGTTAAGTATCTCTGATTCCTGCAGCTCATACTTGTTCTTGGAGTTGAGCAAGTGAGTGATCCTTGTAGATTCCTTTGGCATGTCTCCAAGTTTTTCTTTGACTCTTTGAATGGCTTCTATAGCCTGCTTTATTAAATCAATCTGTTCAAAAATAAGTTGGATAGATGGCCAAATATCATTGACGTAGTCAATGATATTGGCTCACAGTTTCTCCTTAGCTTGACCTAGAGGTTCATTCAATTTCAGTTCCTTCTCCAGGCTTTTGATTCATTCATTCATCCTTGTAGACTTCTGCTATTCTTCTTTGTGCATGATTTCGGAAAGTTTGTAATCTATTTCCAGGCTGGTCACTTTTTCTTTAAGTTTGTTCATCTTAGTGGTCTGAATGGACATTTCTTCCATTTCTTTGACCAACCTATTTGCCTCATCACTCGTAGAACATGTTGCTGATGTAGTTGGTGTAGATACTAGCAGTGTTGTGGCCATTGGAGTTGTGGGAGCCAAGGACACTGCCAAAGTAGAAGGTACAATAGTGGTAATTGTTGGGATAACAGTTGTAGGGGCATCATCAAGACTAGCTTGCTTTAGCTAAATCAAGTTATCCAATTCTTTCTCCATCTCCTTTAACTGATCATTCAGTTGTAGCACTAGGTAGATCATCTCTTCATGATTGGTTTGGCTATGTAGGACCTCCTTTATTTGTGGGTGTTCTAGATGAGGTAGCTTAAGTTGTTTCTTGAGGGCTGCTATATCCTCATTATTTTTTTATCAATCTCTCAGTAGCCTTAATGTCACTTGGATCATGACCCATTTCAATGACCAAGTCCTCCAACAACTTGATATTGTTGTCTTTGGCCTATGAAGAGGCCTTCTCCAATTTACATTGGGTTGTTACATTATCTAGTGAATCCTTCAACTGTGTGCAGCCATGGCTTTTCCTGTAAGAGTGGAGTAAATCATCTCTCCAACCTGGTTGTGGAACTCTATGTGATCAATGGGATGAACATCCCTACCTAACACCTCAAAATCAGTCTTCTTATAGTTAGCCAAGTTCTTTGGTTGTTGAACAGTGGGATGCAAAAATGATGCCTGCATATTTCCTGCTTTGATGTCAAAGGCTAACATCAACCTGCTCTAGTTGGCAAGTGTATGTTTGAAGTATTGTGTGTAGGTCTCTCCCTTCAACTTCTCATTCCTCATATTTATTTCTTTGTACATGTCTTTGATGTCCTTTTCTCTATCAGCTGGCCTAACAAAGGAAGAAACCTCAACACTTTGTTGTCTCTCAATCATTTGAGTGTGAGAGGTTGATGGCTACTGTGTTTCACCTGAAGCAGTTGTGTCTTTGATCCTCTGCCCCATTTTTTTAATGTCAGTTATTTCCACTGATTTAATGTTCTCCTCCTATTCAGACACAAGATTCAATTTGGGCCTTTTTCTGAGTTCAAACAGCTCATCTATAGTCTCCATGGCAGAACTGGATGCCTCTTCCCTATTCCTGTTTGGATTCTTCTCTTCATTGGCTAGGGTCTGTAATACAGGATGAATATTCATTGGTTCCCATAGTTCTAGAACCTGCAACAAAGAACTTTGGTCAAATTTATTTTCTAGATGAATGAGTGTGTTCTCCACATCCACAACTATGTTATCCATATCAATCAATGTATTTTCTAACCACTTAGATTGGTTGGTAAATTGTTCAATGTCAGGCCTTGGGTGATGGATGTAAGGTCCCAATTTGACCCTGAGTCTTAGCTTGAGTATGACCCCATGAGGGTCATACTGCCACATGAAGCTATTGCTGAAATTCATCTCTTGTAGTATCTTGTCAGCCTCTGGTCCAGCCTCTCTGTTATTGCAAATGAATGGGCTCAATTGGTTTTTCATCTTAAACTGGGTCTTCTTCCTAACAGATAGGAAGTGGACCTCATCAGAGTTGATTATTTGTCTAAAATACTCGTGTGAATATCCTCATAGGGAGGTATTTGGGCAACTTATAAGGGGATAATTGGCAACCATAAACCATGATTTCAGTGTGGTTATGGTACAAGTACCAGTTTCCCACCTTAATGTTCTTACCCAACTGTAACAACCTCTTGATTTCTTGGCTGATTAGAGGTTGAGTGTTACTGGTCAACATGTTCATGACTGGGTAGAGAAATGAATATATGAAGTCTTTGTATGTAAATGTTGTGGAGCATTTCTAGATCAAGGGTGTCTAGAAGACAACTAATATCTCCTTTCCCTTAGTATCCAACTTTTGGATGCTTACAGGGAACTTGTCTGCTTGGTAATATAAAAACACGCGAAACAACATTGAAGAGTACTTGAAAACTCTTTCAGTGAGCAGTCTTGTGAATTGTTCATGCATCCTGTATACAATGAACTGAACATAATTGTACATGATAGGAGGCTTGCTTGGGGTAAATGGACAAGAAGGCCAGGATGACCTCATCCACATGCTCATTTATGGTATATCCTAGGATGAAAGAGAGAATGGTGATTATATGTCTGCCAGTTTCTAAAAAAATAGTGGCAGCATAGGGTGGGGTATCTGTGAGAGTATGTCGGTCTTCAACAATGAAAGTCTAGAAGATTTTCCTTATCTTAACCAGGTCTAGGGTGATATACAGGTCCAATAGGTCTCCAATGGATAGAGGGGCATGATTAGGGTTAGGATGGACTTGAAGCATTTGGTTGATGGACTCTAGTGTAAGGGTGAATAAGAGCTGCTAGTTTGGAGCAACAATAGCTCTTTGGCTAGGGATATAGCAGGCATGACAAAAATGTATGATATTAGGGAATGGGTGGATTTATGGGAATAGATATTTGGGTAAATTGGATTCCCAAAGGTGGATTCCATCTGCATGGTTTAGGAATCTATCCTTACTCTAGCAGTGGAGCTTCAGAAGGAAGGTTGCAGTAGCAATGTCTTTTATTTGGAAATCATTGTCTACTAGTGCCAAATGGACAATGTCCAAGTGAGGGGTTGACACAAGTCTCATGTCTAAAGAGGTCTGGGAAGCCATTTTTAGTGAGGCTTTGAAAACTATAGTGCAGTGAGAGGGTAATTTGCAGTTTAAAAAGGGTATTCAGGTGGAAATACTCTTCAATTTAGGGGAAAATTAATTAAATGCAATTAATTAATTTTTGAGTTAACTATACATTTTCAAATTGAGAGGGTCGTTCTAGTTCTTTCTCAAAATACTTAGAAATTGGTGGTTCAAGCTGCAAACTGGTTTTAATGGTGACTATAGATGGTACGGTGGCCTCAGTTGTGCATTGGATGCTTGAATTGGGCGTCTAGAGCTTGTTCAGGAGATAAACAATGGTCAATTTCGGTTGCATAGGCTCAAGGTGGCACAGGAAAGCTTGGGCGGCATTCACAGTGCAAACGGGCGAAACGAGTCGAAATGGGCTTCTCCAGCGTTTTAGCGAGCAACTGTTAGAATTTGGCACAAAATTCATAAATGAACAGTGGATGGTTTTGGCTTTGGAGGGGAGGCGGTTTTATGGATGATCGCATCGCTTTTGGTAGGCAAGCAGTATTTCCTTGAGAGCACGTGAGTTCACCTGGAGCTACCACATAGTAGAATCAGACCCGGGCAAAACCATGAATCTCATGTGCTCCCGTGTTGGTAAAGGTCGAAGAGGGAATGAGAGCGATATGGATGCACGTCATTTGATCTGGGGGTGGTAGATCTAACAGCTGTTGTGTAGTCAAGATGCATGGTGGGGCATCGAGGTCAGTATTTGCGAGGCCCGAGGGGTTAATTACAATAAATTGTAATTAATTAATGAATAAGGTGGGGATTCGAAATATAATGAGCAAGTTTCATGTGGGACCAGGGGTTAATGTAGCGGGGTTTGTTTAACTACACTTGGGTTGGTGGGTTAAAAATTTTATGTCGGGGAAATATAACTCGAGAAATTAATTAAATAATGCAGGGGGGATAAAAACTTAGGATAAGGGGTTTTGTGGGTTTTTGATGTAGAAATTAATAAGGGGGAGGTGATTTTTCCATGCGGAATGGGTTTGACACTAAGGAAAGGGGTTTCTAGGGAGGGAGATGACATTTTGAGAGTAATTACTAGGAAAATATGTGAAACCAAAGGATAAGGGTCAAAATGAGGGGAAAATGGTATTTTAATAAGAAATGAGGGGATAATGGGGAAATTAGTAAATAAGTATGTGGGGGGTGAAACGAAATGAGGCGAAGTTAATCAAGTAAGCTAGTGAACATCCTTTCACTCTCATTAATGCTCCTGCACACTAAAACATAGGATTTAAGCATGATAAATGTGCTTATTATTTAACTACCTTGTACATTTGCAACCTTTCTTCTACCTACCCTTTATTTACCCTAACATTTTTTCTTCACTTTATTGGGTGCATTTGAGCTAGCAGACCCTCTATTTCCTTTTCTTTTGACAAATAAACTATCTAATTCTAACCTTATAACTTCCAATGGCTCAGATTAAGCTTATGAACACATTTTTATTCTCTACTTAACTACTAATCTACCAAAGTTAAACAGTTTGGCTAGATCTTTATTCTCTATCTATAAACATGAAATTTAAAGCATTAATTAGTCAAGATTAAGCTATTTGACTATCATGCGTTGTGGCATTTATGACAAGTTGCACACAACCATTATTTTGCACATAAAAGTAAAAGCAATGGCACTTGAATTTATACACTTCCATGATCTGTTTTTTGTTTGGGGTTCATATTTTTCACCTTTTTTTTATCTTTTCTTTTTCTTTTTTGTCCTTTGATTTTTTTTTTAGAATATACCCTTTCTACATTTTTTAATTATTAATATGGAAAATATTTTGCATAAAGCAAAAGTATGTACAATATTACAAGACTAACCATAGCCAATTCAAAATTATAAATACTTTTATTATAGGACCCTAACAAAAACTTTTTTGCTTCAATTTTCCTACATCATAATTTCTTCTATCATCCACACCTGTCACATTGGTTTAACTATAAAATCAAGACCTATTGCATACTTTCACTTGGTACTAAAATCCTCAGGAAATAAGAAAATGTGAAAGTACATTCATAGAAAATATAGCCTACAATAAATTTCTTTACATCCAAATTTTAAATTTTATTTCACTCAATTTTTATTTTAAAATTACTTTTCTTCCCTTAAAAAAAGAAAAAAATATCAAATCACACTATGCTTCTTTATAACTTGACTCACCGTTACACTTATTCGCACTAAAATATCTAGTGCAAATGCAAAAACCAATGGAAAATACCTTGATATTTTTTCTCCCAAATACACAATACTCTAAGATAGCTTCGAAAATACCTTAATATTTTTTCTCCCAAATACACAATACTCTAAGATAGCTTTCCCTTCCCTACAATTTTAAATTAAAAAGAAACTAATTTTAATTTAGATAAATATTAACCCACATCGTTATCCAAAAAAAATCAATCAAACGTAGTAAATTAAATTTGGCCATTCTAAATCGTACAAAACCTCTAAATTTTGATAGCTTTCCCTTCCCTACAATTTTAAATTAAAAAGAAACTAATTTTAATTTAAATAAATATTAACCCACATCGTTATCCAAAAAAAAATCAATCAAACGTAGTAAATTAAATTTGGCCATTCTAAATCGTACAAAACCTCTAAATTTTGAGAATCAATGGATCAACAATAGAAGAGAACAGTGGACGGCTTCAACGACGGTTTCACATGAGATGAACTTCATGGATTATGTTTGTTATATCACTCATTAAGAATGCCACTGATTAAGATTATTTTTTAAAATGCCAATCTATAATGTATGTTTCACCCAGTGAGGCACTACTTTCCATTTCACTATTTAAAGGTTCTAGAAGATCCTATGTATGGCTAGTGCAACTTAATATCTAAATACCTCATTTTTTACACGGAATATATTCTTTTATACAATTTGATCATTCCTTATGAATACGAAAGCGGTGACCATTTACCGAGATAGTGAGAGGCTTCTATTTGCCAAAAGAAATTGAAGCGTGAAGTCCTGTGTTCTTCCTGCACTTGAAGAATATGGTGATGGAAGTAATAGAGATGTCAGGTCTCGAAGAACGAGAAGAAGAAAAGAGGTAGAAATTAAAGGCAGATTTGCCTAAAGAGCATGTTATCAAGGAAAGCAACACTGATAGCACGTCTGTTCGTGAAAATGATACAAATATCTCAATATTGAAACTCTTTAAATATGTTAATTTATTTGATCTCTGCCTTGTGGCATTGGGCACTGTTGGAACTATTTCAGATGGACTGAACATGCCTATCATGATGTTTATAATAAGTAGTTTGATAGACAAAATAGGAAAATTTAGTTCTGCATTCAACAGAGATTTCAGTCATACTGTCAACACGGTAATAATCATTTCCTTTACACAGAAAAACGTGTCGCAGTTCCCATATCGCATATTGAGTAATGTCTCGGTGTTGGTTAATTGTGCAGTATTCCTTACATCTGATGTATTTATCGATTGGTGTCTTTTTTGTTGCATTTTTTGGTTGGTATCATGCCTTCCTCCTCCTTTCACACTTTGCAATGTTGATGAGAAGGATTTTTTTTATGATATTACCTATGACTAATGCTTTTCTTCCCTTTTTCTCATCAGAGGCGTTCTGTTTGGCGGCGAAAGGCAGGCGTCTCAGATGTGCTTGAAATATTTGAAAGTCGTACTGAGGCAAGAAGAGGGATTCTTTGACACCCAAGGCACCACCACATAGGAAGTGGATACAAGCATTAAAAAATTTGGGCTGCTGCATTTCACCTGAAGCAGTTGTGTCTTTGATCCTCTGCCCCATTGTTTAAGTGTTAGTTATTCCACTGATTCAATGTTCTCCTCCTGTTCAGATATAGGATTCAATTTGGGCGTTTCTTTGTGCTTGGTTTAGCTTTTGTAATATTTGGGCTTCTAGGGGAGACATTTGCCTTATGTTCTAGGCAATACCTTCCCATGCTTTTCCTGTGAGGTTCTTTTGGCTTGAAATTGCTATGGTTTCTCTCCTTCCATATGGCCCATAGGGTGAATCGAAGGCTTAGGTTCCAAGCCCTATTTACTACCGGGCTTGAATAGATATGGGTTCACCATAATAGGATTGCTCCTTTGATATCGCTTTGGTCTCTCTACATCCTCTCAAAAACTCCTTGCATTTGTCTCCATCTTTGCTCTGCAAATGGGAAGTTGTTGAGGATATGTTCCATATCTACCCTGTTTTGGTGGCATAACCAATAGGAGGGCTCCTCGAAGCCTCTTTTTTGTAAATGATTCCAGGTCAATATGTGTCCTTTGCTGACCATCTAGAGGAAGTGGGTTACCTTTGGTCAACACCCACCTTTCGAGAACTTTTTCCATATGATGTCCTGTCCTTCCTATTCTTGTCGAGCTTGGATATCATAGGCTTCACTTATGGTGAAGGTTCCTTTGGTAGTGTAGCCCCATCTCAAAATGTTCGGGTCTTGACGGATCATTATCTTCCTTGTCCTTAGTTCTTTATCTATGTTGTCCCATTGATCTGTGTTAGCCGCCTATTTGCAGTCCTTTCTTATTTTCCATATTCTCCAAGTTTAATCACCCTGCTCTTCCTTCCAATACTGTTTCACCACCTACATATTGTTATCCCAGGTCTGCTGATATATTTCCTTGATTTCCTATGTTTCCACAAGTTTCCCTCTTTGCTGCCATGATTCCATCTAGAATCAAGTTATTTTGTCATTACAGACCTCCCAAAAGGCATGTTGTTGGATAAGGTGTCTATTCCGGGCCACCAAATTCCAAATCACAGAACCCTTAGGAGGGTCTTGATATGTGAGGATATCCTCAGTTCTCATAGGCATGTTATACTTACAAGTCCATATTTGTTTCCATAAATCAACTCCCCCACCCATCCTGTTGGAAACAATACTGAGAGGGGGGGTGAATCAATATTATGAAACCAATTATTTTTCATTTCACAATCAGATTTTCATACGCTACTTCAGTTATGGGAAACTGCATATATACGCTACTAGGTCTAAGGCAACCAAGGTATATCAATAAACTTATAATTCATTGAATGTTGATCTTTAATCAGTGCATCACAACTTCATTAACCATAAGAGCAGTGAACAAGTGCAGTAAAATAGAACAGATCATCACACACATGGACACAAGATATAAGGTGGAAACCCAATGTGGGTGAAAACTGCCTGTTGCAATTCGTCTCTATCTTCTTTTAATAAGAAACTTATTTTTACAATATTTCTTTACTGGTGCAGTCTTATACCAATACGCAGGCTTTTACCTGCAGAAGGCTACAACATTCTCTCGTTCTCCAGCTTCTCCTGGAAGGGAGCTACAACCCCCTTATCTCTTGTACTAGCTGATGTACTAATACGTAGGTGCTGTCCTACAGAAGGATACAACTTTCTCTTTACTTCCAAGGACCACGTTTCACAAATTTTTAGACTGGATCCATCAATAACAATAATCAAAATACATCAACATCAACCAATCTCCTTTTCTTCAATCAAAATTGAATCAAACAATTACTTCTTTGAATGTTGTAACCAGAATACATTAACAGAAACCAGATACCAATCCTGAACCCAGAACACTGCAGCAATAAACAGAGGTAGCTAAAACATATTTCATGAGATGTACGCTACTTCAAAATGTAGAACCTGCGTGCATACACTTATGTATTAAGGCCAACCTGCATATACATTGTTTTTGACTTACTGAACCAGCGTGTATACGTGCCTATTCTATGCCAAACCTGCATACAAATCTACAAAAGATAATTTACCCTTTTCACTTATTCAGACATCAATTATACCCAGATTATCATATTTATAGATCAAGTCATGCGCCAAATATAACAGATCAAAATCACATATAGATATTACTATTCAAGCCTTAAGATCTTGACCCAGCAATAGAACTTATCCTTCTTCTAGCGCTTAGGTTTCTCCTTGGTTCAGATCTAGCTATGCACCATAACCCAATTCTAGATCCTACTCTTCATAAGATATTCAATGCTTGAGTGAATGCCTTTGCCAAATGATCTCTTCACCCTTTTATAGTCTTAGGCCTTACTCAATACCATGGTCCAAAACCATAGAGAATCAATACCATGGACCCAATTCCTGGGTTCAACACTTTGGACGAGATACGATGGTCCAAAACCATAGGTTCAAATACCAAGAACTAAATACCATGGACCAAAAATAAGTTTTCCCACATGTACACGCTTTTCCTTGCATGAAAGTGCATGCATACGTATACGTGCCTTTTGATCGTCTAACCCACATTTATACACGACTTGGTTAAGAGGAACCTGCGTATATCTCTTTTTCTTTCATTCTGAGAGCCTAAACTGTGATCTGTCATTTGAGTGAGTTGCCATCAAGGACGACACTTGTGTCATAGCACCAAACTTGTGTCATAATACCAATAATCTCCCCCTTTGGACTTGATGGCAACCCCAAGTCACTCAAAGTCATTCTCCCCCTTTGTCATCAAGTGCAAAGGGTTATGCTCCCCCTGAGTACATGCTGAAATCTCTACTCTGTTGTGCTGTCTATGGTCCCCCTGACTATAGGCAAGGTCTGCAAGAAGATGTTATACAAGAAGAAACATGACTTTATACATCATAAATGACCTTCCATCACGAAAGACTCATACATTCATCCATCTCCCAACAAAGTGAAGATATACCAATATTGACTCATCCACCCAACCAAGTGGGGATACACCAAAAGTTTAGACATGATAAAACAAGAACATTACATCATCCATCCCAGGCATAGTGGGGAAACCAAAGTAGGCCATTACATGACCTTGATAAGAAAATAAATACATGACATAGAGACGAAATATCTACAACAAGACTATGATAGTCATCAACAACTATCATCAGTAGCATCTGTCAATCATCATTCAGACCAGCAACCATGTTCTCCTTCTGCACCTATTCCACCTGAAACCAAAAACACTGTGAACTTGAACCAAGATCTTCTAAGATAATGCCAACAATTCATTATTAGAACTATATATGCTCCCCCTGAACTTGTGCCAGATGGTCTCTGCCAGACCCATATCAAACTCTTTTCATCCTAAGCCTGGTGCACTGTTTGTCTTCAAACCAACATATATGTGACTGTATCCACAAAAACCGACGTATGTACGCAGATGCTCCACATGAAACTCACGTACAACCACTTTTCTCTAAAACAGATAAGTTTCAACAGCAAGATGATGCATCAACTACTCCCAGCTTCTGTCTGAGGTATTCAAATGTCTCCCTGGGCAATGGTTTGGTGAGTATATCAGCAACCTGTTCCTTGGAGGGAACATACTCCAATTTGACCTTTTTTTCAAGAACTTGTTCTCGAAGAAAATGATATTTGATAAGTATGTGCTTGGTCTTTGAATGCATGACAGGATTCTTTGAAATACTGATTTCACTTGTATTATCACATAAAATGGAGATAGGTGGAGTACAAGTGATTTGAAAGTCTTGCAAAGTTTGCATCATCCAAAGGAGTTGTGTGCAACAAGAAGCAGTAGCCACATATTTCGCTTCAGCTGTAGATAAAGAAATTGAACTTTGTTTCTTGCTGAACCAATATACTAATCTGTAACCCATAAAGAATGCACCACCACTAGTGATTTTTCTATCATCCATGCTTCCTACCCAATCTGCATCTGTATATGCATGAAGTGTGAGATCTGTATCTCTAGGATACCATAAGCCATAGTTTTTTGTTCCTTGAAGATATTTAAAAATCCTTTTAACCGCCTAAAGGTGTGCTTCTTTTGGATTTTCTTGGAATATTCCAACTATTCCCACTGCATGCATGATGTCTGGTCGGGTACCTGTCACTTAGAGCAGACTACCAATCATGGATCTATAGGTTGGTTGATGTACTGCTACTGAATCGTCATTTGCACTAAGGTTGCATCCTGTTACCATAGGGGTACATACTGGTTTCGAATCTTCCATGCCATATTTCTTCAAGATCTGCTTGAGGTACTTGGTTTCTGATAAAAAGATACCATCTTCATTTTGTTGGATTTGTAAACCAAGAAAATATGTCAGCTCACAAAGCAAGGGCATTTCAAATTCTTTCTGCATCACCAAAGCAAAGTTTTGACTCATGGCTTCTTCATTTCTACCAAAGATGATATCATCAACATACACAAGTATTAGCAATTTATCATTATCAATTTTTATATATATATTGCTATCTATTGATCCTTTTGAAAAACCTTGTTGATGGAGGTATTTGTCCAGATGATAATACCAAGCCCTTGGAGCCTGTTTAAGACCATAGAGTGCCTTATTAAGTCTGCATACAAGTTTTGGATCATTTCCCAGGATGAATCCATCTGGTTTCGCAATATACACTTCTTCTTCTAAGTCTCCATTTAAAAAGGTAGATTTCACATCCATTTGAAATACTTTGAAGTTTTGAAAGCTAGCAAAAGCAAGGAACATTCTTATGGCTTCAAGTCTGGAAACCGGTGCAAAAGTTTCTTCAAAGTCTATACCTTCTTGTTGAGCATACCCTTTACAAACAAGTCTGGCCTTGTTTCTAATAACATCCCCATTTTCATTCAACTTATTTTTGAATATCCATTTTGTCCCTATAACATTCTTATCATTTGGTCTTGGAACCAACTCCCAAGTGTTATTATTTTCAATCTGCTCAAGTTCTTCATTCATGGCCTTCACCCACCATCCATCTTTGCATGCTTCACATACATTTCGTGGTTCAGTGGAGGAGATAAATGCTAGATAACTTGAAGCTTCTAAAATAGTTCTTCTTGTTTGTACACCTGCGTCTTTCTGCCCCAAAATTTGAGTCTCTAGATGATTCTTCTGGACATATCTGGATTGAGTCTTTTCTTCTACCCTTATCTGTTCTTCTGGTGCCTCATATGTTTCTTCTTCATCATAAATCTGTTTTGATGTTGAAGGATAGTACTCATAATATTCAAAATCTTTAGATTTTACCTGCCTAAGATTGTTTCCTTCTTCATCAACCACTACATCAATACTTTCAACAATTTTTCCAACTATTTTATTGTAACACTTATATCCTTTGCTGTGGCGAGAGTAACCAAGGAGAATGCTTTCATCTGCTCTAGATTCAAACTTGCCAAGGTTTTCATCAGTCCTTTTGATGTAACATCTGCTTCCAAAAATTTTGAAGTATTTTACCGTAGGAGTCTTACCATACCAAAGTTCATGAGGAGTCTGAGTGTTGTTCACCCGGACTTTTGTCTTGTTGAGAATAGTAACAACACCAAATGCAGCTTCACCCCAGAAAGTTGCAGGAGTTCTAGACTCATCAAGCATAGCACGAGCCATTTGTTGAATCATTCTATTCATTCTTTCCATTACTCCATTTTGCTGAGAAGTCCTTGCAGTAGAGAATTCCCTTCTTATTCCATGTTCTTCACAAAAATCGAAAAAATCATCAGAGGTAAATTCCCCTCCTCGATTAGACCTGAGGCATTTCATTCTGCGATCTGATTTGTTTTCAACCAAGGCTTTGAATGCTTTGAACTTTTCAAAAGCTTCATCTTTATGCTTCAGAAGTCCTATCCAACACATCCTGGAAAAGTCATCAATGAACAATATGAAGTATTCTTCTCCTTAAGGTGACCTTTTCCTGGATGGACCACATACATCAGTATGGACAAGTTCAAGTGGCTTACTAGCTGATCCTTCCTTCTCAGGGAAATTAGTTCTGGTTTTCTTCCCAAACTGACATGATTTGCATATTGTATTGTCTAGAATTCTGATGTCAGGGAGATCACAAACTGCCTAATATTTGCATGCTTTCCTTATCTGAGAGAAGCTTAGATACCCCAATCTTTTGTGCCATAGCTAGTGTTCATCATTTTTTCTTAGATAGCATTGTTGTTGTCCTCCCTTGAGTATGTATAAATTATTTGGAGTTCTTATTCCTTTGATCATTGTTTCTCCTATATCAAGCTCCCGAAAAATACATCCATTTGATCGAAATATTACCTCATTTCCTTGATCACACATTTGACTGACACTCAATATATTAGGCTTTAGGCCATCAACATACATAACAGTTCCAGCTTTGACCTTTTCTTTCAAAATAATAGAACCTTTACCTTTTATGGGTGCAGGGGTGTCATTTCCAAATGAGACCTTCCTTTCCTTTTCTAAGACACTATATGACTAAAGTTTTTCTTTATCACCTATCATATGTTTCGAGCATCAACAGTCGATGTACCTGTGATTTTCCTGTCCTTCCGCATATAAGGCTATACCACATCTTTCTGGTTGCGGTTCTTTCTTTCTCCATGTTTTGGGACTCAAATTTAGCTTGCTCCTTCTGAGTTGTTTGCCGAAACCTACTCTTACATTCAAAACCTTCATGACCAAAGTTACAAATAGAACATTCTATTTCATTTTCAAGAGCAAAAAAGTTATTGTAGTTCCTTTTCATGATCCCAGTCACACTCCTTTGATTTCACACTTCTCTAGTCATGATGGTCTTGTAGGCAACACATTGAGCAGCTTTGTGTCCAAAGTTATGACAAGAGAAACATTGGCCATTGAAGAAATTCCTGCAATTATTAAACGTATTGTCCAGGTGATTGTAGTTTCCATAGGAAAATTGAGAGTGATTTACCTGCAGTTGGTTGTAACTTTTGTTCATCCTTTAAGTAGATTGACCTTGATTTACTTGGTGATCTTTGTTCATCCTTGAAGTAGATTGACCCTGATTTACCTGGTGATCTGCTTTATGCCTTTGCTGCCGATTGTCAACCTGTTCACTTCTCCTTGCTACATCTAGATAACTTTTGGAGGTGGATGGCTTCTGTGCTCGAGATGCTTCTTTAGAATATCCAAGACCTTTCTTGATTAGAGGAGAATGATGCACTTTGATAATCTCATCTAAAGTTTCAGATCCTTTAGCAAATCTAAGATTAAGAGCTTTTGTTTTCTCAATATCTTTTCCAAGTGCCACAATTTCACATTCTAACTTTTCATTATGTTTTTCCCTTTTAGCAAGTTGGAATTTCAGAGTATCTATGGTCATACTCTTTTCTTCTAAACAAATTTTAAGTTTAGAAATTTCTTCATAGAGATCATCTTCATCTATAGCATCCAAGAAGTCATCATCTTCAAAAGCCATCAAAAGTCTATAATCATTACATTGTTCATCTTCATCACTAATTGAAAATCCATCACTGTCTTCATGTGTATAATATCTTTTCTTACTTACATTCTATTTTCTGTTCCAAGTAACTGGTTCCTTACCTCTGTCAAGCTTATCTTTATGAGGACACTTGGCTGCATAGTGACTAACTCTTCCACAAGCAAAACATTTGAAAGGTAGCTTACCTCTGAATCTTCCAGAACCCCATTGAAGGTTCTTAACAAAGTTTGATTCTTCCTGTCCTTCTGAAATATTTCCTAACTCATTGTAATCTCCTTTTCCTGAAGCTTTGAATGTGGCTTCTCTTCTATCTGATGGTCCCCCTTTTCTCATTTCAAAAGCAGTTATGATTCCGTGCAGCTATGACATGGTAATGCTCTGTAGATTTTACTTTTCTTCTATGGTAGAAACTTTTGATTCAAACTTAGAAGACAAAGATCTGAGAAACTTTTCAACCAAAGTAACTTATTTTATCTCTTCACCCAAGTTTTTCATACGATTAACAATCTCATCTATACGTAAGAAATAATTAGCCACACTTTCATCATTATATTTTCATATTGAATTTTGAGAAATTGTAATTTTGCATGTTTTACCTGATCATCTCCTTCATAGCTTAGAACAATATTGTCCCATATTTCTTTTGTGGTTTTGAGTTGCATAACCTTGACGAATTCTGATTGAGATAAACTCCCTAATAGAGTATTGACAGCCTTTGCATTTGTTTCATACTACTTCTTACCATCCGTATCTATAGGAGTTGCTAATGGAAATTTGTATCCTGCTTCCACGATATCCCAAACTTCTGTACCAAGAGATTGAAGATAGGCTGTAATTCTTACCTCCCAATAGATGAAGTTGCTCCCATCAAAGATTGGTGGCCTAATAGATGCCTCTTTTTCGTAGTTGTTCATGATGATAGATCTTCCTTCAGGTGATCAAGCTTCTTCTGAAGGACCTGCTCTGATACCAATTGTTGGAAATAATACTAAGAGGGGGAGGTGAATCAGTATTATGAAATCAATTATTTTTCATTTCACAATCAGATTTGCATACGCTACTTTAGTTATGGGAAACTACGTATATACGCTACTGGGTCTAAGGCAACCAACGTATATCAGTAAACTTATGATTCATTAAATGTTGATCTTTAATGAGTGCATCAGAACTTTATTAATCATAAGAGCAGTAAACAGGTGCAGTAAAATAGAACAGATCATCACACACATGGACACAAAATATAAGGTGGAAACCCAATGTGGGTGAAAACCACCTTCTGCAATTCGTCTCTATCTTATTTTAATAAGAAACTTATTTTTACAATATTTCTGTACTGATGCAGTCTTATACCAGTACGCAGGCTTCTACCTACATAAGGCTACAACCTTCTCTCGTTCTCCAGCTTTTCCTGGAAGGGATCTACAACCCCCTTAGCTCTTGTACTGGGTAATGTACTATTACGTAGGTGCTGTCCTACAGAAGGCTACAACCTTCTCTTTACTTCCAAGGGCCACGTTTCATAAATTTTCAGACTAGATCCATTAATAAAAATAATCAAAATACATTTGCATCAACCAATCTCCTTTGCTTCAATCAAAACTGAATCAAACAATTACCTCTCTGAATGTTGTAACTAGAATAGATTAACAGAAACCATAAACCAATCCTGAACCCAGAACATTGCAGCAATAAACAGAGGTAGCTAAAACATATTTCATGAGACGTACGTTACTTCAATATGTAGAACCTATGTGCATATGCTTCTATATTAAGGCCAACCCGTGTATACGTTGTTTTTGACTTACTGAACCAGCATGTATACGTGCCTATTCTCTGACGAACCTGTGCACTGATCTACAAAATATAATTTATCGTTTTCACTTATTCAGACATCAGTTATACCCAGATTATCAGATTTATAGATCAAGTCATGCGCCAAATATAACAGATCAAAATCACATATAGATATTACTATTCAAGCCTTAAGATCTTGACCCAACAATAGAACTTGTCCTTCTTCTAGTGCTCAGGTTCCTCCTTGGTTCAGATCCAGCTATGCACCATAACCCAATTCTAGATCTTGCTCTTCATAAGATATTAAATGGTTGAGTGAATGCCTTTTCCAAATGATCTCTTTCCCCTTTTATAGTCTTAGGCCTTATTCAATACCATGGTCCAAAACCATAGAGAATCAATACCATGGACCCAATACCTGGGTTCGACACTTTGGACGAGATAACATGGTCCAAAACCATAGATTCAAATACCAAGGACTAAATACCATGGACCAAAAATAATTTTTCCCACATGTACGTGCTTTTCCTTGCATGAAAGTGCATGCATACGTATACGTGCCTTTTGATCGTCTAACCTGCGTGTATAAAAAACTTGGTTAAGAGGAACATGCATATATCTCTTTTTTTTTCATTCTGAGAGCTTGAACTATGATTTGTAATTTGAATGAGTTGCCATCAAGGACAACACCTATGTCATAGCGCCAAACCTGTCTCATAATGCCAACACATCCATCGCCACCACAGTTTGGCTCTCATGGTTTGGTTCAGGAGGTATGGATCTCTAAGACCTAATCTGCCTTCCTCTTTCCTCTTAACTAGACCCTGCCACAACACCAATGGCCATTTCCTGGTATGTTGGGCTCCTCCCCATAGGATTTTTTTTAAATTTCTACCATTTTGGTGCATGCTCCTATGGGGCCACCATTCTAGATAGTTGGTATATAGGAAGAACTGGAGAACTTCTTTGAGGAGAACTGTTCTGACCATAATATTTAGAGATCTAAAGGTCTAGAACTTGCATTTTCCTTGTAACTTTTGGAGTATGTTTTGCCAGTAGTTATTTCTTAGAGGGTTATCTGAGAGTGAAATACCTAGGTATTTGGATGGAAAGTTTCCAGTTCTAAAACCAGGGATTCTAGTGAGGTAGGCCTTAACATTTCCTTGAGTCTTGAAAAAGAAAATGTAGGATTTATCATTTATTGATCTTTGTTCTCGAAGCTTCCATGAAGGTGTTAAGGCTATCTCTTATGCTTTGGGCTTCCCTCACGGTGGCTTGATAAAAGAGCATAATGTCCTCCATGAATTGCTGGTGGGCGATAGGCATGTCATTTCCCCATATTCTTAGCCCTTGAATTTAGGAGGTGTTGACCTTCTGCTTTATATACCGGCCAAGCCCGTCTGCTGCTAGGATGAACAAGGGTGAGATTAGGTCCCCCTGTCTCAACCATTGGGATGGGTTGAAGGTCATTGTGGGGGTTCCATTTTGCAAGATGGAAAAGACCAAAGAGGATATCATGGCTAAGATTGAGTTGATCCATCTTTGTGCAAAGCCATAAGCTTTGAGAGTGCTCAAAATGTAGCCCTAGCTAAGTCTGTCATAAGCTTTGGATAGATCCAGTTTTATCATCATGCCCCAGAGCTTCTGGGACTTAAGGGAGTGGACTACATCTTAGGATGAAATGAAGCCATCGAGGATTTGACGACCTTCTACAAAGCCTATTTTTTAGGAGAAATGAGACTCGAAATAAGGGGTTTCAGGTTTTTTACAATTATATTGGCGATAATATTGTAGATGACATTACACATGCAAATTGGCTAAAACCCTTGAGGATCATCAGACTTAGCAGACTTAGGAATCAAAGAAATAAAAGTACAGTTGAGGCTTGGAAATACCATTTGATTACATCTTTGTTCCTCCATGACCTCCAAGATGTCCTGTCCTATGAATGGTCAGGTGGCTTGGTAGAGCTTAGCAGTGAATCCCTCTGGGCCAGGGGATTTATTCTTATGCATTCCTTTTACTATTTCTTCTACTTCTTCTTTGGAAATAGCTCGCATTAGGGCCATATTCTAGTCATTCTTTATCTACTTGGGGATGTGCTACTTGATTCTTTAGATGTCTTTCATTTTGTTGTCGACATTCTTCGTGAGCAGGTCTTTGAAATGGTTGACCAAAAGTTCTTCCATTTCAGCATGTTGTATTTTACGTTGTCCTTCTACATCTTTAATAGAGTAAATGCAGTTATGTTGTCGGTGATGCACCATAGCTTTATGGAAGAATCTCATGTTTCGTTCTCCTTCCCTCAACCACTGAACCCGTGATTTTTGCTTCCATAGGATTTCCTCTTGTTATCTTCTTTCCTCTATCTGATTGATAAGTAATCCTTCCTCTCACACCAGGTCTTCCGACCTTCCATCTTGTATCATTTTTTGTTGGACAACCACCATACGCTTATTGAGTTCAATTTGATATTTGAGGATATGTTTGAACTCCTCCTTATTCCACTTTCTGAACCTCTTTTTTAGTTATTTTAGGTTCAGCTAGAAGGTATGCATCCTATTTCTTCCCTGTTGGACACTTTGTGTCCACCATTCCTGCATGTGTTTTAGGATATCAGGGTCCCTGAGCTATAAAGATTCGAACCTAAGGGGCATGTTCTTGGGCCGATATTTTGGATCCACTTCCAGGCAGACTGGCCAATGGTCCGACCCCAGACATGGGAGTACCGATGCTTCTACGAAGATGTCTTTTCTCATCAATTGTTTTGAGATTAGGAATATTTCTAGGAAGCATGTTATTTGGTGCACGCCTACTCTTCTATTATTCCAGGTATGAATCCCATTGATTATGTCTATATCCATTAGACACAAATTTGTAATGGTTGCACTGAAGGCTTTCATATCTACATATTCTCTTCTCATTCCTCCATTTTTTCCCCCTAGGGTGGTGATCATATTGAAGTCCCCCCCCTACTACCCATAAATCATCTGTGTATAAATTTCTCAGGTCACTCAACTTTTGAAGAAAGGCTCCTCTTTCTCCTGGGAGATGCGGTCCATACACCCTTGACAGTAGATCCCATTCACTAGATCCTAGATTCTGAAATTTTCCTGTCAGAATTTGTGGTATACTTACCCAGTCTTTGAACAGAACTTCTGTCGGATTCCAGAGGATTTCCAATTCTCCTACACTCCCATTTGCATCCTGGGCCATGACTTGGTATTCCGGCTTCAAGTGTTCCATTATTTCTTTTAGCTTTCTTTCACTGATTTTAGTTTCTTATATTATCATAATGCTTGGCTTGTCCTTTTTTAGCCTCTCCTTAAGGTACCTCGGTTTGCCTCTGTTATTGAGTCCTCTAATGTTCCAAGTTATAATAATCATTTTAATAGTTTTATCAGTTGGTGGAAAACCTCTGACAATGGCACTACTCTCCCTGAGTTCACCAGTAATTCCCCTACCATTTGTATGGATTCATTCATCATTCTCCTGCCTCTTTTTTCCCCCCTTTTCCTTGTGTTCCTGTCTCTTTTCCTTGGCTGGCTTGGGCCCCTAAATGTTCAAGTTAGCTTATGATTGCTAGGCGCTACTTGTCTCTATATCGCTGGATGGTTTCTTTGTAGAGTTGTTTCTCATCTTCAGGGATGCATATTTCATCCAAATGTTTCCATTCTTGCAATAGACGCTTCATGACTTGTTCTTCTGCACTTACGTCATCTTTCTAGTTGTCAATCTCCATTAGGGTTTCCACCATTTGCATGTTGTCCTCTGGTCCTTCCTCGACATCAATCACCATTTCCTTCTTCTTTTTCGCCCCTTGTTCCTTTATCTTCCTAAATTTCTTTTGCCTGTGAATTGTCACTCATCTCTGTCCCTAGATCTTCTTCCTGTAAGACCGAAAAATAGTTTTGCAACCTTTTCTCCTTCTCTGCTGGTTTACTTTGTGGTTCTCGGCCTATCTCAGGGTCCTTTTCCTCCTTTGCACCTCTTTATACCCATCTCCTTGTAGGTTTTAACCCCATACAAGAATTACATGCATACGAATTCTAAAACACAGAAAATAAACAATGCGAGAGCATAACACATAAAACACATATACACAGAGATTTCCCCTGGATACCAAAACCAGGACTACCAGCTTGATTTTTCATTATATTCCTTTCACTGATACAATACATATTTATACATTCCGAAGCATCTGATACCATGGACCGAAAACCATCACGTTCAAAACCATGTGCAAAAATCATGCACAAAACCATAGGTGGGTCCGCGCAACCTAACATAGGGTCCAAAACCAAAATTTCCCGAGGCGTTACCCTGGACCCCATAGAGTCAGGTTATGGGGACCCCTCAAACCCCTTGTGAGCCCCCCTCTATCCTCCGAGTTAACTACGTGGGCTAGTCATGGAAAGAATATAACACGACCCAACACTCCTTCCACTTTTGCCATCGGGTCCCCATCCCTTTCCTCCACCGAGTGATTAACAATCTGGTTAAGGGGGAAGCTCAAAACAAGTAGCCATATTCATGGAATCTGCGGCACCAGAACGGGATGTGCTCATAGTCAATCAGTTGTGGCCGTACCTCATTTTGGTACTCCAGATCTATGTAATCATGGAGTGGTTCCATTATATTCATGTAGACTCAAAGTTTGGCGTAGGAGGTGTATCGGCCTTTCCTTGTCGAGTCTGCTACCTTTACAAAAGTTTTGATGCTTGTGTCAGAAATTCCTTCTTTTTTTGCATAGAATACCCCTGTGGCGCAGTGCCAGTAGTCAAACAATAGATTATATCTTCAAAGTGGCCATCAGCAATGTGCACTGCATACAACTAGGCATCCGAGAGTCCTTCTTCTAGATTTGTGGGTTCCTCACCCATCCCAATCTGGGATAAGTGGTCTGGACCCACATTCAGATGTCCTAGCTTTACAACAACCTCAAAATCATATATCTAAAACAACAACAACCATCGACAGATGCGCCCCCCCAACACAGGCTTATTCACTAGGTATTTTAGCGCAGAGTGATCAGTATACATCTTAAAATTTCCTCCAAGAAAATAGTGACGATACTTCTGGAGTGTGTACACCATCACCAATCCCTCTCGCTCAGTAGTAGAGTAATTTTTCTCGACTTTTTACAACCTTCGACTTGCAATCACAATCAGGTAGTCAACTCCCTTCGCACCTTCCTGAGTAAGTACTGCTCCTAATGTGATACACGACGCGTCGACATGCACATGGAACTCCACATCCCATTTTGGAAAGATCAAGATAGGGGCAGATGCCATTTTTTCCTTCAGTAATTCCAGGCTTTTGTTACATTCCTCATTCCAACAATATGTGGCATCCCTTTTTAACAATTGTTCCACTGCAGCCGTGATCTGGGAGTATCCTTTTATGAACTTATGATAGTACCCCATGTGTCCCAGCATTGCATGGTGCTTGCAGACCTAATATGACAACGATCTTTGCCGAATCCACCATCAGGCCTTGCCTACAAACTACGTGACCCAACAAGTTCCCGAAAGGAACAAGGAACATACACTTCTTTAGATTGAGCGCAATCTGGTGTCGACGGCAGGTATCCAGCATTAATTGTAAGCTCTCAGTATGTTTCTTAAATAGGCCAAAGATGGTCCAATCGTCCAGATAGACTTCCAAGAATTTATGTATAAATTCCTTGAATGCAGCTACCACAATGCAAGAAAATATTGCCGGCGCATTCTTCAGCCAAAATGGCATCACTATATACTAAAAGTAACCCCATTCTGTAGTAAATGTTGTATTTCTTCGATCCTCCGGCGTGATCTTGATCTGATGGTATCTAGAGAACCCGTCCGTAAAGGAATGCGTTTCCTGCCCACCACATTTTCTAAGACTTCATCGGTAAAAGGTGTGGGAAATGGATCGTTAACACAAGGATAATTGAGTTTCCGTAGATCCACGCAGATGCAGATCTCACCCTTCTGTTTCTTCTCCCGTACCACCATCGGACTTACCCAATCGGACTCCTCAATTGGGTCAATGATCCTAGCTACCAACGTCTTATCTAGTTCTTCTCATACTTTTTCTTTATATTTTGGATTCAATCGGTAAGGTCGCTGCTTCACTGGTTTCGTGTCAGGCTTCAAAGATATCTTCATCATTCCTAGTTCACCTCGAATCCCTTTCAGCTCCATAATCTTGGTAGGGAAGAGGCCTTGATACTCCCGGAGCAGCTCGACGACCTTTTCCACTGTAGTGTCATCCCAGTAATCTCCAAGTGTAGCATACTTTGGTTCGTCTTGTGTTCCGATATTCACTTGCTTCATTTTTAATGGCGCTGTGACATCTGGATCTTCTATTTCGGAGCCGTGAACTTCTCGACTTCCTTTAGATTCTGGTATATTGATGTTGCGTGGATCATCTTCGTCACCTTCCACTTTTACATTGTAATATTCTACGGCCCGTCGTAGCTGTCACGACTAGTCAGGTTGCACGAGTTCTTCTGCTTCTAGTGGCATCATGAAAATTGTGGTCTTGACTAGCTTTAATGCATCATCCAATGTATCCATCCATTGATCTTCAAAAAGAAATTTTGATAGAAACCCTTTGCGCAAGATATCCCACTCCCCTATGCCATGTCAGAGCTCTGTTTCAGTATACTAATTCCTTGGGATGACATCTAAGGTATGATAAAATAGGTGTACCCATTCTGGTTGCCGCTCTTCGCCATAGGCTTTGGTCCATTTGCTCAGATGTATGTGTGGATTTTCTCTTCCATCATATTTCTCCATTAGTTGGAGTGTTGGCTTCCCAAATCATATCTGCATCATGCACTTACAGCTTCAGCAATCTGTGAAAGTTCCTTCATGGGTACCCCACCATCACACCAATGTTGTGTGCAAGGCCCATTTGAGCACATCAAATCGTTGGTACTCTAGTACTGCACTCTCAAACTTCTCCAGGAATTCATTTACTATTGTGAGCCCGTCATACACCGGGAGCTCGCGATCCTGAGCTTTAATGCAGTACATGGATTTTTTTCAACATATTGCAACTTAACATAGTTGCCCCATTCATTCTATTCCGCCATTTCTCATCTTCTTCCTCTTAATCATCGGTGTATGGTTCCTCGTAACCCTGTGAAATTCTTCGTTCCTCCATTACCTTACCCTTTATTGGCCCTTTTGCAGCAATTTGGTATATGGAATCCAAGGCTTCGTCCTGCTCGTCATCACGCACAGGTTCCGTGTAGCAGGGTCCCTTGGTTGGATCTAGCAGAACAACTATGCGGTGCGACTTTTTCTCAAATATCATCTTCTTGTGCTTGAAATTAATAATCCCATTCATGTCGATGGCCCAGTCTATTCCCAAAAACACGGGGTACGGGCTTTCCTCATCCACTATCTCAATAACTTCGAAATCCATTTTAGTGCTTGCACCATCCATGTCTATGATGATTCCTTGCAGCCTACCCAGGGGCAAGATCTTCTGCTAATTTGCCATCTGTAATTGGATCAGAAACCATTGGAGTCGGGGCTTGCCTATACGCTCCCACATCTGCTTGGGTAAGACGTTTGCATCTACACTGAGGTCCAAAATGACATGATCCATCTCATAGTTACCAATCCATGCTGTTAACCGCATTTCTTGTCCGATCCACAACATATGTCTCCCTATTCGTTGGACTATGTGAGGTTCTCCCCATCCTACATATTTGTTAATTACCTCCTGCAATCCTTTCACTGCCCTATTATCGCAAAGTAACTTCATGCAAGTTTCTATGAAGGTTGTTAACATTGAGGGACCATTATATGGCTTAGAATGATCTCCTTCTAAGATTGCACTGCTCCTTAGTACCATATTTACCTTATGTTTTTCATTGCATGGTTCGGCCCTTATCATCTGGACATTCTGTGTCGTCGTAGGAGGTGCTGTCCTTTTTTTGTAACTCTGTGATAACAGCATACGACAATCTAATTGTTCGCAATAGGGACATGATACTTGAGTTAGATTTGTGCAATCCCACGAGTAGTGTCATGGTCCTCCACAATTGTAACAAATTAGCTGTCCTCGATCCCTTCCTAGTCCCATTCCGCCCCATCCTCCACCCCGTCCTTGGAATCCACCACGCACAATTGTTGCAACTGGATTTTGACCTCAGCTCGCAATTTGTATTCGGTAGGCAGATGCCTGATCCACCAACATTCGGCAATCTCTGTCCTCATGACCCATCGATCTACAAAAGTTGCAAAAGGGCTGCTGGGGGGTCTGATTGTATTTCAGCAACAGATGGTAATTATCCGTGTTGTGTTTTCCTCCTACTTGACAGATTGCGCACCAGAGCGGGGTGATCATGCTCAGCCCTTCCTGTGCCTCTGGTCGCAAAGGTGCTAGTCCCCCCGTGACCACCAGGTTTACCACGACTAGACAATGGTCTTTATCATGTCCCTGATCCCTACACTTGATGCACCAAACCTCTTCCTGAAGTTCCAGTGGCTAGTCTTGTTTTAACTTTTTTATTTCCAAACAAAAATTTTGGACCTGCGCTTGGATTTGCTAAACTCCTAACCCTCGGTCCTGTATCGGGGTTTTGTGCAACCGCATTGCTGCCTCCAGCACTTCTGCTTGGGTTGAGATCTTCTGCTATGATAAAGCTAATTTCATATATGGCATTAGTGATGTGATGAACCAAGCACAGTGTTGTGCATCCATCAGGGTCATGTTGGCTTCGCGAATAGTGCATTTTAACCTCTGATCCAGATCCCACGGGGTCTCACCAAGCATCATCGTGATTTCTTTGAATCCTATGATCAACTGCGACTCTGATTTTGGCCGGCTAACTCATTTTTTAACTCTGTGTAGATGTCCGCTATCCCCGCCATTGGGTTGATGCCCGAATACTTCATATACCATGTTAGCACTCGGTCCTGCAGTGTGCTAACTAAGACGGCTTTCTTGATATCATCATTCGTGATCTGTTGCGCATTCCGTACTGAATTCAATGCAAACCAAAACTTTTCTAGATCTTCATTTCCTGCTCCCTTTAATATTGGTAACTGGATGGCGCTCGCCATTACTACCATCCTGATCCTTCGTCGCTCTTTCCTCTAGACACCTCTTAGGCAGATCCCGATCCAGGAAACGGAACCATTTGTTGCCTTATATGGGCTTAACCCAGGTTCGGAAGAATTATTTAGCCAAACAAATCCCACATCTACCGGCCCTTTTGGTAACAGCCTACGAAGAGCAGACTGAGGTCTCACCCAAGGTAGCAGGAGAGGGTGTTGGAACAAAGTTTTCACACCCTGGGGATGTCTTGGATGTGGTTTGGGGCTCGCACGCTATTCTACAGCCTTGCGCTATGCTAGATCCGCGCAGATCGGAATACCCTTATCGTGTTTATTACAAATTGAATCACTTATCACTGGTTTGATCTAGTTAAAACAGTCTTTAAGCAAACATTTATTACTTTTGGTTACTTCGCGCATCAAGATTAATCCAATTCACATGTATTCCACCGTAGCGAATGCATAAATAATAACAGTTCATTTATCATAAAAGATTAAAGTCGCAACCAACACAGAATTTAGAAGAAACTTATCTTTATTATCAATCTTCAACAATACATCCAGATCCACCCTGTGCACTCAGCTGCAGGGGTCCACACACATAGCTGCAAACTTTCCAGGCCTTTTCACACATAGCTGCAGAGCCTCTACCTTCTACCCTACTCCCTCGACTCGGACTTACAGACACTTTCAAGCTATTGCCTTTAAGAACCCATTACATTATATCTTTCCAAAGAACTACTTTCCCTCATAGTGCCCCGCTCTATTTATACTTTCCCTTGGCCCGTGATCCCTCTACGAGCCGACTCTATTACTATTTCTTTACATTATTTTTAGGCGGACCACCCTTCGACTCAACCTATTATAGTTCGTGCTCCGCACTTTCCGCAGAGTCTTTTACCCTATTATTACCGAAACTTCCAGGCTTCGCACCCCATACTCGTTCCGCAGGGCTTGCACTACCCAACAATTGCATATGGAAAGGGCTCACAACCATTCATTTTTCTCCTATGCAAGTCTACTCCCATATAAGTGATCGTGCTCCTTAAAAAAAAATCACATTTTCATCTTGTGCATAAAACAGTAGAAATTAATGTGATTTCTTAAATGTAAAAACAAGTTGATAGGAAACTTTAAAGATTGATTTTGTGTTCATGATTATATATACATATATATGTGCATGATTATCATATATTTTTCTTTGTAAAAAAAATATATTACTGCATGTAGATTAAGATTGATTAGTAATACATTTTTATTGGTAAAGAATATATATTATTGCATGTAGAAAAATATTGATTATTATATATATACTTTGGTAAAGAAAACATATTACTGCATGTAGATAAATATTGTTATTATATATTTTTCTTGGTAGAGAAAATATATTACTACATGTGGATAAAGATTGTTATTACTATATATAGAAAAAATATTGTTATTATAAATATATTTGCAGCATTAAAAGATGAGTAACCTTTCTTTTCTTTATATAACATTGAATATGCCTTTTATGTAAGAAAATATAGGATGCATGCTCTTTTCTTAGAAAGGGATTTCATAGTCCTTTTCCTCGAAGTGAATATAGATTAAAGAGGGTAATTTGTGAAAAATTATCATGGGTAAAGAGTTCTTTTGAAAAAGAATACTTAGTTATGAGAAAATATAATAACCTATCCATAGATGAAATGCACGAAGATAATATAAGTCATAGGAATCTTCTTTGGAAAGAATATGTTTTTCTTCTGCGTGAAAGATAAGTTATTTTTGTTAATTCTTTTGCAAGAGTTTGCAAAAGTTACATGTTTGGGTGAGTAAAAAGGTAACTGATTTGTGTGCTGCATATTGGATAGTTTGATTTAATCACGGGGACTTCACGAGGAGAGAAATACCATACCACGTGCATTCATATTGAGGGATATATATTGACGGAACAATGACACAATATATTGAGCATATAATAGGGGGTAAAGGGTTTTTATATTGACATGTATAAAAAATGGAGCTCAAACTAAATGAAAAAATATAAAGGGGTCTAAAAAATGGATACCTACAATATCTAGTGAAAGTAGGGGTTTTCTTATTTCGGAAGGTATATTGGGTTTGTATTGGTAGGGGGTTAAATAATTTGATTTTTAGAGGTATTTTCCAATATGTAGTCAAATTAAGGGTATTGTTTATTATGCCACGAACACACGTGATATGCTAGAGGTTTATTGGGTGAAGCCCCCGTGGATTTAATTGCATGGTTTAATGCATAAAAGGTTACCATTATTATTATTACTTTAGTTCTTATGCCCAAAAGAAAGGTTGATTATTATACTTTCTTGAAAACAAATGCATGAGAAATTTGTTATGATACTTTCTTGGAAACAAATGCATAATAACTTTGTACATAAATGATAGAGAAACTATGTTGGCTTCTTGAAAATAACTATATGAAAAGAACACATATGAAGAAGCATAAAAACAATAATTGGTTACGTGCATGAAAATAGAACCATTGTATTAGATATTTTAAAGAGAAACATGTATTAGTGTGCTCAAACAATAAGTATTCTCGAAAGTAAAACAAGTAGCTTCTTGGAATAAATGTACTAGCTTTCCTTTGTAAAATACATATATCTGCATGCAAGAAATAATGACTAACACATTAGTTTTGGTTTAAATAAATGCATGTATTTGTCCATACAATATATTTTGAAATAGCTATATCATGGAAATTATGCTTTTCAAAAAGGGACTTACATTTGCATGCATGATAATAATCTTTATCTTGTTAGCTTTCCCTTAGAAGGGAACATCTACTGTATTGGAAAGATTACTTAGTTACATGCACAAAGAAGAAGTTGAGGGGCTAGCTCTCTTCGAATAAGTTTTTATCTAATTACAAGCATGAAAAACAAAGATAAGTTTCTAGTATCATTTAAGTGAAATGGATAGTTACAGTGGTTTCCTTTAGATATGATCATGTGCTGGTACGAGAATGATCATAGTAACGGGGTAATTATTTTGACATGCTTGATAACTATTTGTTTATACATGGACAATGTTTTTAGAATAAGCATGTTGTGATATTATATTTACATGTCATGTACGCACATGAAAAGATGTCAAAAGATCGCTTTTAATGAATGATTATTTCTCTTAAATAATTATTATTGGTTGATTAATACTTTATCTAATCATGTTACCAAATATTGTTGATGACAACAATGATAGGAAAGGATGGTGATTTGTGAAAAAGACAAATTATGTTTAACATTGTGGTAGATGAGACCTATTGGTCCATGCTGACAAGTACGAGTTGCAGGATGGTCCACTAATGGAACAATCATGCCACAAGAATGTAGAGAGTGGTGGTATGTCGGTAAATGGTTTCATGATAATTGTAATAGCTTTTAGCTAGGTATGTGGTATTTTAATGATATTTCATTACAATTTTTTATAACAATGTATGAGGGATTGACTCCCTTTATTCCATTGAGTGAGGGGTGAACAGCCTCAAGATTTTTTAATAATAAAATTAAATGTTTCCTAGTTTCCACCCTACAAGGTTTACAAGGTATATCGATGTTCAATCATGTGATTTCTCATTATGTTAGTTTGGTGATGTTGATAATGTCAAGTATGTGACTAATTAATGTGGTTAAAGGAATCATGAAATGGATGCAAGGTTCATTATACAGTTTATGTTAACATATTACAACAATGGTTGTTAATGGTTACGCAACTTACTATTCCTCTACCAAAGTTACTTTATGTACTAATGAACATTTTATTTAATGGTTAATAATGAATTTGGAATAGTGATTTCGATAATTACCTGTGGTAATTTGTGTAAAAAAATTCTAACTCCCTACATTTTCGTGTGAGGTTACTGGGGTATGTTACAAGTGGTATCAAAGCTAAAGGTTGCAGCACTCGTGCTTTCGGAAATTGTTAAGAGGAAAAGAAATTGAGGTATGTCACCAATGGCCATTAGCTCAGGTATGAGTCTAACAATGTACACATTGATGTATACAGTAGACTACTTTTGACATGATATGTGTGATTCATGTTTATAACCAAATTAAGGAGTAGTAAGTAATAAATTCTACTGCAAAACTATGTTCATGAAATTTAAATCTTGATGCAGATAAAAGAAAATAAAACCTTAATAAGACTCATGAAAGATATCGATCACTCGCTAAGGATAGTGACAATCAACTACCACCTTTTTCAAATATGGAAATATAAATGATACATTTAATGAACATGACTGAAGTTACAATGCACTATGCATTAAGATGGTTGGTAGTTGTGATTGGTTAGTGTTGCATGACTACCTAATAAAACTTATATGCATAATTGAATTTGATTTAAGCTTATTACAATTCGTAAACAAGTGATTATGGTAGTTACTTCATATATCGGTTTGTTGGTAACAATATACTATGGAAAATTGCAAATGTTTGGACAGTTTACTTAACTATAATTGACATTTACACATTAATGAATATTTGCATATACTTTTATTCATGAAAATGTTGTACACATGAAACTAAAATGATTTTTGAAAATGTACTTATTTATCACTAATTGTTGATGGGATTAAGTAGGGGTAGCTTAATGACAACAACAAAAAACTATGAATGTGAAATGGAAAGTAAAGTGTTGCAATGTGAATTGAAATCGTAAATGAAAAAGTATAATGTTATATGATATGCATGATTGTGTTATTTGGAAAATCATAATGCATACAACATGTATGACAATTATGTTTCTTGTCAATCTAGATATTGTGGACCCATGTTGAGGGTTAATTGTAAATGCGTGGTGTACATGAATGTTTCTTTTGTTAATGATAATGTGAATATGTTTCATTATGTAAAATATTTTGGGAAAGAGTGCTAAAAGAGAAATTTAACATGCCAGATAGTTATGGATAGTTGTGAAAGTCCATAAGGCCTTAGGTTGATGGCAGTTCCCTGCCTAGAGGGGTTGATAGAACTTACCTACCTACATCTCCTCTCCCTAGAGATAAGTGATCTCAGTAAGGGCAAAGCGTTGGCCAAGATGGTGAAGAGGGTAAAAATCCTGAGGCAACTCTGTTAATTTGGAGCCTGTTGGAAGAGGCCCAAAATTCCTCATAAACGAGAAGGAATAGGTAAGACACTGCAAAGAGGAATCCTATATTGGACACTATGTGGTCGTTGCAATTCTTGAGATGCTTTTCCAATGGAATTCCATACTAGACCTAGTATGGTCTATGTCAAATAATTGTTCGGATGTGAAAATGATTCAATCTGGTTCTGGAAACTAGTTCCCATGGCTTGGGAGGAGCATTCCTTTGCCCCTATGCTTCTCGTAGGAGAACAAATTAATTAATTAGTTATGTGTTGTATTGAAAATTAATTTTATATGTAATTATTTAAGATATGTTATGCATATCTTAACACGAGAGGAGCTTAGTGCTCAGTAAGGAGTTATTGGAATTTTAGTTCCTTTATTGTATTACCAATCTTGTCAACGTCTTAGTAGGGGCTAAGATAATTTTCACTTAGTGCAGTTAATGATTTTTTTATTATTATTAGAGAGCTAGGTGCTCTTTGGGTACTTTTATAAGTACTTGTGTGGATGTCTTTAGCGGTAGCTAAGAGAGTGTGCATGTGGTGAAGTGATTTATCATTTTGATGATTAGAGTGTTAGTGCTCTCTAAGTACTTGTAAAATTATTGTGCTTTAAATATCACCTAATATTTCATAATTTATTCATAGTTAAAAGTATTTAATTTTGATTGAAAATGTTGTGACTAATATGATTATGTTGAATTTGTTAGCCATATATTACAGGGTGCTTTCCATGGAGTGAGGATGCGTCATCAAACCATTCTTAGAGAACTTGAAAAAATGTGACCAGGATTTGCAAGAGTAATTGGTAAGTAATGGTAAGTTGATATAGATATTTTGTCTTGTATTTGACGAATTTGAATAATGGAATTGTTCATTTTGATGGGAGAGGATCTTGCTTTGATTTGTTTGGATTGTTATATAATGAGTAGAAATTAAGTCCTAGTGAGAGAAGAACATCGTGGATGATGTTCTCTTTAAGGGGGGAGTATGTAATATCTCTAGCTAGCTTACATTGCATAACTAATTATTAACATGAAAAAAACTCTCAATTTGTGATACCATGAGGTAGTTAGGGTTCGGTATGGTGAAACTACTGGAGAGTAACCATTTCTTTTACATGAAGGGATGATCTTGAGATAAGGAGAATAGGCGTATCATTCTTTTGCCTCTAACAATGGTTGCTATCATATGCCAAATCATGAAGAAGCAATGAAACTACTTCTTGAAAATTACCCTTTTATATTTTTATCTCACAATGAAACGGGGCTCGGAGGGGGAGGAATAATCATTTTTTAGAGGTTTGGGATAATATTTTCAGTCATTGAGGACGAGTTCCAATATTGTTTCATGAAGCTTCATTTCTAGTGGATATTGTAACACAGGACAAAGGAAATTTGTTCCTCGGCTGGATTCCACAGAGATTAGTGGCACTACATGGAAGGATTGTGATCATATATTTTTCTTGGTAAAGATAAAGATTGTGATTATATATTTTTGTTCGTAGAGAAAATGTAGTAATATTACTACATGTAGATAAAGATTGTTATTACTATACATAGAAAAATATTTTTATTATAAATATATTTGCAGCATTATAAGACGAGTAACCTTTCTTGTCTTTATATAACATTGAATATGCATTTTAGGTAAGTAAAGATAGGATGCATGCTCTTTTCTTAAAAAGGGATTTAGTAGTCATTTTCCTGGAAATAAATATAGATTAAAGAGGGTAATTTGTGAAATATTCTAATGGGTAAGAGAGTTCTCTTGAAAAAGAATAATTAGTTATGAGAAAATATAATAACCTATGCATAGATGTAATGCACGAAGATAATATAAATCATAGGAATATTCTTTGGAAAGAATATGTCTTTCTTCTTCTGCGTGAAAGATAAGTTATTTGTGTTAATTCTTTTGCAAGAGTTTGCAAAAGTGTTTTGGTGAGTAAAAAGGTAAAAGATTTGTGTGTTTCATATTGGATAGTTTGATTAATTGCATGGTTTAATGAATAAAAAGTTACCATTATTTTTATGTTAGTTCTTATGCCCAAAAGAAAGGTTGATTATGATACTTTCTTGAAAACAAATGCATGAGAAATTTGTTATGATACTTTCTTGGAAACAAATGCATAATAGTTGTGTACGTAAATGAAATAGAAACTATGTTGGGTTCTTGAAAATAACTATGCGAAAAGAACACATATGAAGAAGCACAAAAACAATAGTTGGTCAAGTTATTTGTGTTAATTTTTTTGCAAGACTTTGCAAAAGTTACATGTTTTGGTGAGTAAAAACGTAAATGATTTGTTTGTTTCATACTGGATAGTTTGATCTAATTTCATGGTTTAATGAATAAAAGGTTACAATTATTATTATGTTAGTTCTTATGCCAAAAATAAAGGTTGATTATGGTACTTCCTTGAAAAAAAATGCATGAGAAATTTGTTATGATACTTTCTTGGAAACAAATGCATAATAACTTTGTACATAAATGATAGAGAAACTATGTTGGGTTTTTGAAAATAACTATGTGAAAAGAACACATATGAAGAAGCATAGAAACAATAGTTGGTTACATGCATGGAAATATTACTATTGTATTAGATATTTTAAAGAGAAACATGTATTAGTGTTCCCAAAAGAATAAGTATTCTAGAAAGTAAAACAAGTAGTTTCTTGGAATAAATGTACTAGCTTTCCTTTGTAAAATACATATATCCACATGCAAGAAATGATGACTAACACATTAGTTCTGGTTTAGAGCAATTCATGTCTTTGTGCATACAATAGATTTTGAAATAGCTCTATCATGGAAAATATGCTTTTTGAAAAGGGACTTACATTTTCATGCATGATAATAATGTTTATCTTGTTAGCTTTCCCTTAGAAGGGAACATCTACTGTATTGGAAATATTACTTAGTTACATGCACAAATAAGGGGTTAAAGGGCTAGCTCTCTTCAAATAAGTTTTTATCTAATTACATGCATGAAAAACAAAGATAAGTTTCTAGTACATGCTTTAAGTGAAATGGATGGTTACACTAGTTTCCTTTGGATATGAACATGTGCAGGTACATGAATGATCATAGTAATGGGGTAATTATGATGATCATAGTAACGGGGTAATTATTTTGACATTCTTGATAATTATTTGTTTATACATGCACAATGTTGTTAGAATAAGCATGTTGTGATATTATATTTACATCTCATGTATGCACATGAATAGATGTTAAAAGATTGTTTTTAAAGAATGATTATTTCTTTTAAAGAATTATTATTGATTGATTAATACTTTATCTAAACATGTTACCAAAGATTGTTGACGACAACAATGATAGGAAAGGATGGTGATTTGTGCAAAAGACAAATTATGTTTAACATTGTGGAAGATAAGATCTATTGGTTGATGCTAATGAGTACGAGTTGTAGGATGGTCCACTAATGGAACAATCATGCCACAAGGATGTAGAGAGTGGTGGTATGTGGGTAAATCGTGTCATGATAATTGTAATAGCTGTTAGCTAGGTATGTGGTATTTTAATGATATTTCATTGTAATTTTTTTATAAAAATGGATAAGAGATAGACTCCCTTATAAGCCATTGAGTGAGGGGTGAACACCCTCATGATCGTTTAATAATAAAATTAAATGCTTCCTAGTTTTCACCATATGAGGTTTCCAGGGTATATTGGTTTTCAATGATGTGATTTCTCATTATGTTAGTTTGGTGATGTTGATTCCTTGCATAATGTGATATTGATAATTTCATGTATGTGATTAATTAATGTGGTTAAAGGAATCATGAAATGGATGCTAGGTTCATCATACAATTTGTGTTAACATATTACAACAATGGTTTGGGTACGCAACTTACTATTCCTCTACTAAAGTTACTTTATGTAGTAAAGAACATTTTATATAATGGTTAATGATGAATTTGAAATAGTTATTTGGATAATTACCTGTAGTAATTTGTGTAAAAAAAATTCTAACTCCCTGCATTTTCATGTGAGGTTACCAGGATATGTTACACTTTGTCATTCTAAAGGTTTAGTGACTTTCATGTGAGGTTACTGGGATATGTTACACATTGTCATTCCATAGGTTTAGTGACCTTGAGAAGGCTAGATACTTGTGAATTTCCTGATTAACCCTTGTTCAAATAATCTTAGGGCCACTGAAAGAGGTTGAATGGCATGAACTTCAATCTTTGGTATTTCATCTAGTTTTTAGACGAACCTAACAATCTTGGAATGTCGAAAGTGAGGGCTGCCAACAACCAAAGGATTAAAGCCAAAAATATATGGGGCTAATGAAGTACATGGAAGAGTAGACCATATAGATCCCAAAGCCATTAGGACTCAAAGACACAAGTTTCACAACCATTAGAATTCAAAGACACAACTAAAGATTCATTGAGTTATTGCGCCGAGAGGTGCTCTACAGCCCAATATGAGGGTATATCTCACATAAACAAGTATGAGGGTATATCTCATATAAACATGTAGACGTAAACTTAACATGTAAATGTAAATGTAAATGTATCTACAGCCCAATATGAGGGTATACCTCACATAAACATGTAAACGTAAACATTTAACATTTTCAATTTAATGTCGGTCCTATTTAGAAATCAATCTAATTATTATTATGTATAAACACATTATAAATTTAAAATATAAAGAGGTTTATGCACACTCAAAAAATATCTATTGTAAATAAATAAAAATATAAATAAGATAGTGGGATGGTAAATAAATAAAACCTCTTTTATACTTTTCCGAAGGTATGCTAAACAAATATAAATATAAATAAACTAGAGGTAAATTTAACTTGAAATATAAATGAATGCATTCTTGTGTGGGGGACACAAAGACTACACCTACCCCTGCAGCTTCCTTAGAGAAAGCTCCATCAAATAACATGTCCCAAATTTGTGGACTTTCTTCCTTTGTGATCTGGCAAACCGGTTTCCTAAGCCGCATGGAGGCCAACTGGGATTATTCAATCTGAAGAATACAAGCTCCAAAATCAGTGTTAACAACATAGATGGGATGATTAGTGGGATTCCTTTCATCACTGATGATATAAGCCAACTGAGATTTTCTGTATAATCTCCTACTCTCACCTCTAAAAAGTGGGACAGTAGCATAGGACAGATCATTCTGCAATGTTCCACCTAATCTCTTTATCCAAACTCTGGAAAGCAACATGCCAAACTTGGGGGGTACATCTACTACCACAATATACATCATCATGCTCTTCATGGGTAGCTGAGACAAGGTGATGGCTAGGTCCTTGATTAATCCCAAACATTTCACTTTTCTAGAGTCACAAGAAAACAAGTCATGATAAGACTTGGTAATGTCAAGACCCAACTCATCCATGACAACCTTGGGCATTATATTATGGCTGGCTCCTGTGTTCAGAAGGTAGTTGTGAAGGATTTTGTCATGAGTAGTCAAAGAGACACAAAATGATGGGGAGCTGTCATCACAATTTTCAATCATTGGGCTGAGAACAAAAGCTGGTTTGTCGTCTTGTAGATTTACATAGTCAGTGGAAGTTTGGATGGCTTTAGGCTCGAGGACCTCGAGGATAGATCTCTTGAAGGAATCATTCTTCACTAGTTCAATCAGAGGTATAGATATGCTTATCTTCTGCATTTCTGATTCAAAACTGAAAGGAGAAGGAGACTTGTCAAGGCCTCTTACCTCATGAGCTGGAGCTTTGAGGATGATGGGATCAACTGTCGGTCATTTCTGCTTATTAGCCCATTGTATTGCAAGGACAGTAGCTCTCTGAATAGGAGTTTCCTTGGAATTATTCACCTTCGACCTCAGATCATATATGTGTTGATCATCAGTTTGCAGAACAGCTCCACCATCCCACTTTTTGTTGATCTAGTCATTGAATAATGACTTTTCATAGGCAGCTAAGGTCAAAAAGGAGGCATTACCTTTGTCTTCCAGACAATGGATCTCATAATCTTCTTCAAACTACTCTTCTTCCATGACTACATTCTAGAAAGGGGTCTTCACCCTTTGGTCTTCATTGGCATCTTTTCTTCTTTGCAGAATCTGCAACTGCTCATTAGTTCTTCTATGTGGATTTGGATTTCTAGGAGTAAAGGTATTAGGGACTCTTCCTTTACCATGGTGCTTCTCAACCTTTAATTTGGATATTTCAGAGGCTAATGACTCTATCATCTTGTTCATTTTATCTATCTTGGGATCTAAAGATAAGGAATGTTTTCCCCTCTATTTCCTTCTATCAACATTCCCCTTGAGCTTCTCTACAACCATGATGTTTGATTCTACTTCCAAGGCTACATCGTGCATATCAGCCAAGGTAGCACATCGTATCTCCCTCAACAGTAGACAGAACTCAGAATCAGAGGCACTGGAATAGGTGAGTTTAACAAAGGTAGTGGTGGGTTTTACGTTAGCTGGTATCTTGTTGTAGATGCGATTAAACCTCTTATTAAAATCAGACAACAACTCACGATTTTCCCTCTTTAAGCTCCCAAACTCAGTGTGATAGTAGAGTATAACCTTCTTATCCCCCCAATTCTTTAGGAATGCATCATCTAAAGCCTCAATATCTACTCTAGACCTTGGGGTCAGTTCTCTGAACCAAATTCTAGCCTCACCATCTAGACTTTGGACAAAGACTCTCATCCATACATCAGCTTCACTAATGTCCAGGTTATCAGCATAGCCATAGAATGATTCAAGATGTTCCTCAGCTATAATACCTTCAGTACTAGTGAACTTAGGCATATACTTCTGATATTCTCCATTTGGGATGGCATTCAAAGGAGTGGGTAGTACTAGAGGTCCATACCTAGCAGCTATGATTCTTTCGATTTTGGTAGGTGCTTGTGGTGCTGCCATAGCTGTGGTGGCTATAAGGGTACTGGAAGTTTGAATGACAGAGGGTTAAGGAGTGACTGATAGGATGAAAGGAGTATGATGGATAGGAGGAGAGGCCTCCTTTGGGCTTACAATGAAAGAAGAACCTAAAGAATAAGGAGCTTTGTGAATCTCTGAGATTTTTTCTTCACTACTAGTATTAGATGCTACACTCTCAACATGTATTTATTCTATTACAGAATTTTCTTGAAGTGATATAGAATATTTTTTAGAGCTACCTGAGCCTAATGCTCCTTTCTGCAACGCCTTTCTATCTTTGATCATTTTTTCAGGGTCATGTACTGGGTCAACTCATGGCTTCTGAGGATTTCTCTGAGTATGCCTCACAAATTGAGCCAGAACTATGGATTGGAGTCGCCAAGAGGTTTGTCCTCTAGTAGAGTCACTAGATAGATGACTACAACCCAAATAGTGTCCAGACTTTGTCTATCATCAAAGCTAGATCTGTGTCGTCTCCCAGGGAAGTTGAGCTTCAATCTCCTCTCCCTGGCAACGGCGCCAATTATGTTAGTACTCCAGGAATCTCTCCTAGGTTGTAGCTCAAAGATTCCTGGTAACATATAAATCTTCAATATCATTCTCTAATCTATTGGAATGGATTGGGGTTTGTACCAAGTCAGGTGATTGTTTCAACTCTGTTTTCACTCAAGACATGCATGAACACCCTCAGCTTGATAAGGCTTTCGACCATTAATGCTCAATATTTTATAGATTCAATGAATAGATGGAGAATCCTGACTATACCAGTAGATACATACATAAACCCATATGAATGGCTAGCTACAGAAAGAAAATGAAGCTTGCAAATCTAATTTATCGATGCAGAGATAAGATGATAGTTATCTGGCATTAGACACAGAAGAAAACATGAATAACCTATTCAAGTGCAAGCTTAGAACAGAGGAGAAGATGGTTAATGAACATGTAATAGCAAAATAAGCTTGTATTACTGGAATGAAGATGAGACGCTGGGAGGAACGAAGTATCCACAGTCTCCAAAAGTTGAACCCTTATTGCTTCGAACTTTCAACCATTTATAGGCTTTTTACAATACTCTCAAACTCTCTGAGGCTTGAGATGTCTTAATCTATCCCCTCTGTCTTCTAACTACTTGATGCCATAACTAGACAAACATGAGCTCAGAGAGCTCTGTTTCTAATAAACACGATAAGAAAATTCTCGTAATTTCGCCACACTGTCAAGTGGTTCATTCGTGCCAGCGATGTTCCATGATAATTTCTGTTGGTTCAGCTGCATCATGCTATTGGTTTTTACTGTTTCGGTCATGCATTTTGTTATTTCAGTTCACTGTCTGACTATCAAAAAGACTGACAAAGCCAACAAATCTCCTCCCTGGGTGACTCGTGGGAAGTGGGGTATAGGGGCCGTTCGATCATGAGGAATGGGTGGAGGAGATCAATCGTCGGAGGCTTAAAGTTGTGGCGGGAGCAGAATAAATTTGAACCATCAGATCTTATATTGGTAGATCAAACGGCTATCGGGCAGAGGAGGTGCTCGAAGGATAACGACCAGGAGTGGTTTACTCAAGCGGAAATGGTTTATATCGGGCAATCATCGGGCGGTAAGTGGTAAAGGTCAAAGTCTGCCCGATTCCATTCATCGGGCACCACATAGTAGTGGAGGAGAGAGAGGAAACCGCTTTATCGAGAAGATATCCCTCTCTCTTGTTTTCCTGAGCAATATGTGTGATAGCCGTTAGATTTGGCAGAAATGATCTAACGGTGGTGATTGGTCGAAGCGGGTGAGCATATAACATTGGTTGGATGAAGTGTGGACCATCAGATTAGTGGAAAGATCGACAACGGGGGACACGAAGGTATGGGAACCTCTCCACAACAGTAGAATAGACCATTTCCCTCCTTTAGTCTTCAAAATAGCAGCACTGCACCTCAAGGCTAACACTGGCTCCTTCTAGGGATGAAAGCCTCCCTATGAGGTTTCAAGAACTGTAGACTACTGCCTTTCTAGTAACAACCAAAACAAACTTATCTCCTAGTGTTCAATTGGGCATGGAGTTTATTTGCATAGAAAACAAAAACTGAAAAAACCTATTACAATATTAAGGCCTTAACGCCTCATATGAAGTAAAGTTTCAAAAACCACCCATTGACTGGGCCATCAAAAACACCTTCCCCCTCCAAATTGTGCAGAATGAAAGTATTGTTCATTTGAACTTGAGCAATGAAAAATGGTCCCATCCATAAGGCATCAAATTTAACATGGTTTCCCTTCTTTTCCTTCAATGCATCCCATTTGAGAACCCAGTCACCAACCTGAAAACTGTCCATTTTTTCCTTTCTATCAAAGGTTTCTTTGATCTTCTTCTGATGAATTCTTGACTTCTCAACGAGTTTTTCTCTAATCTACTGTAATTCAACCAAGTTACTCATTCTCCTTGCCATGTCATTCCCTTCATCATCTTCTTCTTGCAAGAATTTGGCCACAGGGAGAATCAGTTGGATAGGAAAAACAACATTAGCACCATAAACCAGCTTAAATGGAGAATTTCCTATGGACTTCTTGTTGGCAACTCTGTCAGCCCATAGTGAAAACTTCAACTTGGAATCCCGGTTCTTTTTGTTTTCCTCCAACATTTTTTTTATTATCCTTACAAGACTCTTGTTCGATGATTCTGCCGGGCCATTTCCTTGAAGAAAATATGAGGTAGAATGCACCAATTTAATGCTCATGGATTCACACATTTCCACCAATTCTTTTGCCCTGAATGTTGTTGCATTGTCAGTGATTGGTTTGGTTGGGCAACCAAATCTAGTGAAAATATTCTCATTCAAGAACTTTATGATAACCTGATGATTAGCATTTTTAGTGGGTATAGCCTCAATCCATTTGGTGAAATAATCAGTGGTTACCAAGATCCATTTGTGATGGCCATTGGAATGCGGATTGATCTCACCTATGAAGTCCAAGCCCTATTGTTGGAAGGGACCATTGGCGTGTACTGGCTTTAAAGGTAGAGATTTTAGTTGTTGTCTTCCTACAAACCTTTGACATTTGTCACAAGACTTCACAAAAGAAAACACATCAGAGAACAGAGTAGGCCAATAAAACCTAGCTCTCAGGATCTTGTGGGTTGTGGTTTTCCAATAATGATGCCCTCCACAGATGCTAGAATAGAACTAGTACATGACTTCCACAGATTTTCCTTTGTCTAGACATCTCAAGAGGATCCCTGATGGGTCTCTCCAATAAACCAAGTTTTTTATTAATGCAGAATTTGGCTGATATGAGCTTAATGGCCTGGGCTTGACTTGAGCTATGCCCTCGAGGGACTTCTAGCTTTTGCCAAAAATGAACTACACTGAAATACCATTCACAGGTGGCTAGATTTTCAGCCAAAGACTGATTCTTCTCTTGCTCTTCTGCTGCTTCCTCTGTCCACTCACCGCCTGAATTTGAACCAACACAATTGATGTCTAACAAACTGTAATTTTCCTTAGCCATAATCTTAGCCAAGCCCTGGCCTTTGACAAGCTTGGTGGGCTTCACCTCTATGTTGAACTCTATGAATTTTGCAATCCATCTAGCTCTCTTTCTGTCAATATCTAGCTGAGTTAGGACCTCTTTTACTGAGGCTAAAGGTACATACGCAACCACTTTGGAATGCAGAATATAAATTTTGAATGATTTTAAAGATTTTATGAAAGCATAAGCTTGTTTTTCAATAAGGCCATACCTTAGTTCAGCATCCCCTAGAGTTTTGCTGAAAAAGGCCACAGGGTGCTCTACACCTTCATCATTTTTCTACAATAGAACTGCTGCAAGTGTATCATAAGAGGAAAAAGAGCAGATATAAAAGTTCCTGATATAATCTTGACTGATTAGAGTGGGAGCTTCCATGATAGCTTGTTTGATGGCTTCAAAAAAGCTTCTTACACCATTTTTCCATTTTATTTCTAATCCTTTCTTCAGCATGGAAGTGATGTGCTTCACTAGCTCTGCAAAGTTTGGAATAAACCTCCTGACAAAGTTAATCTTACCCAGGAAATATTGAATGTCCCTTTTTGACCTTAGGATGGACAATGTCTGAATTGCTTGAACTCTTGTTGGATCGATCTTCACACCTTCAGTAGAAACAATATGTCCGAGAAGTTTTCCTTCTTCTAGAGAAAACTGTGACTTCTTTGCGTTCACAGAAATTCCAAACCATCTGCACTTTACAAACACCTTCTTCAAATGTTGCAAATGGTCCTTGTGACTACTAGAAAATACTATTATGTCATCAAGGTAAATAAGGAAAAACTTTTCCTTCTCTCCCACAAAGGCTTCTCTCCCACAAAGGCTATGTCCATGGCCCTCTGAAAAGTAGCCCCAGCATTCATCAGTCCAAAAGGCATCTTGGAGTACATGAAAGTTTCCCAAGGAGTAGTGAAAGCGGTCTTTTCCTGATCTTCTGGATGTACAACAATATGATTGTAACCTAAAAAGCCATCTAAGAAAGACATGACTCTAGCCACTGAAACTTTTTGCAGCAAGTGTTCCATCTTAGCTAGAGGGTAGTTGTCTTTTTTAGATAATTTGTTTAGATTCCTAAATTCAACACAAAGCCTGATTTCTCCATTATTCTTTTTTACTACCACAAGGTTAGCTATCCATTTTGAATACCTTAGGGGAACTATGATCTTGGCATCCAACAGCTTCTTTATTTCCTTTTCAATCAAAGGCAATAAGAGAGGGATGATAGGTCTTAATTTCTGCTTAAAAGGGATGGTGTTCTTCCCCAATGGAATCTTATGTTGAATGATGTTGGTGTCATAGGTCCTAAGATCACTGTACTCCCAAGAAAAAAATATCAGCAAATTCTTTCATCAGGGTGCAATACTTGGCACTTTGGGTAGAAGACAAGTGAGTGGACAAATTTATGTACTTTGGATGGGCAGGACTCCTTACATTATGTCTATGAACTACAGACTCATTTTCTTTTTTGGCAGGCTTATAAGGTACATCATTATGATCAAAGAGCTTTTCTAGGGGCACCAATCCTTTGGGTATATGGTTACTAAGTTGCTGAACAATGCTATCCTGACCAATATCGTCCTTTAGCTTGGACTGGTTGCATTCTTCAATGGTTTCATTTTCTTGGTCAATGTGCATTTCAGAAAATTCATCAATGACTTGTAAAAAACTATTAATTTCATGATCATCTTCAAAAACTTTCCAGTATTTGACATTGTCAGGTAGAGATGGTCTATATTTCACCTGAACTTCATAAGTCAATTTAGGAGGCAAAGGAGGAATAAACATGCTAGCAGACACAACAAGGGAATCAGCAAGCTGGTTCTTCATTCTAGGGATGTAGGAAATGTTGAAACTATTAAAAGTACCCTTAAGATTCCATACCTCATCTGTGTATGCTTTCAGTAATGGATGCTTTGCTTGGAAATTTTTGTTCACCCGCTAAATGATAAGGTCTGCATCTCCAAACACCTTCAGACCTTTGATGCCCATTTCTTTAGCAGCGTCTAAGCCTAATAGTAAGGCTTCGTACTCTACTATGTTATCTGTGACCTAAAAAATTAACTTGAAAGATAAATGAATGCATTCTTGTGTGGGGGATGCAAGGACTACACCTACCCCTGCATCTTCCTTAGAGCAAGCTCCATCAAAGAACATGTCCCGAATTTGTGGGCCTTCTTCCTCTGTGATCTGGCAAACCAGTTTCCTAAGCTGCATGGAGGTCAACTAGGATTCTTCAATCTGAAGAATACAGGCTCCAAAATTAGTGTCGAAAACATAGACGGGATGATTAGTGGGATTCCTTTCATCACTGATGATATAAGCCAATTGAGCTTCTTTGTATAATCTCCTACTCTCACCTCCAAAAACTGGGATAGTAGCATAGGACAGATAATTTTGCAATGTTCCACCTAATCTCTTGATCCAACCTCTGGAAAGCAACATTCCAAACCTAGGGGATACATCTGCTACCACAATTTCCATCATCATTCTCTTCATGGGCAACTGAGACAAGGTGATGGCTAGGTCCTTGATTAATCCCAAACAATTCACCTTTCTAGAGTCAAAAGAAAACAAGTCATGATAAGGCTTGGTAATGTTAAGACCCAACTCATCCATGACAGCCTTGGGCATTAGATTATGGCTAGCTCCTATGTCCAGAAGGCAGTGGTGAAGGATTTTTTCATGAATAGTCAAAGAGACATATAATCATGGGGAGTTGTCATCACAATTTTCAATCATTGGGCTGAGAACAATAGCTGGTTTGTCATCTTGCAGATTTACATAATCAGTGGAGGCTTGGATGGCTTTAGACTCAAGGGTCTCAAGGATAGATCTCTTGAAGGATGCATTCTTCACTAGTTCAACCAAAGGTATAGGAATGCTTAGCTTCTAAATTTCTGATTCAAAACTTAAAGGAGAAGGAGACTTGCCAAGGCCTCTTACCTAGTGAGCTGGAGCTTTGAGGATGACGGGATCAACTGTCGGTCATTTCTTCTTATTACTTCACTACATTGTAGGGACAAAAGCTCTCTGAACATGAGTTTCCTTGGCATTATTCACCTTTGACCTCAGATCGTATCTGTGTTGATCATCAGTTTGCAGAATAGCTCCACCATCCCACTCTTGGTTATTCTGGTATAATGACTTTTCATAGGCAGCTAAGGTCAAAAAGGAGGCATTGCCTTTGTCTTCCAGACAGTGGATCTCACATCTTCTTCAAACTGCTCTTCTTCCATGTCTACATTCTGGAAAGGGGTCTTCACCCTTTGGTCTTCATTGGCATCTTTACTTCTTTGCAGAATCTGCAACTGCTCATTAGTTCTTCTATATGGATTTGGATTTCTAGGAGCAAAGGTATTAGGAACTCTTCCTTTCCCAGGGTACTGCTCATCCTTTAATTTGGATATTTTAGAGGCTAATTACTCTATCATCTTGGTCATTTTATCTATCTTGGGATCTGAATATGAGGAAGGTTCGCCCCTCTATCTCCTTCTATAAACATTCCCCTTGAGCTTCTCTGTAGCCATGATGTTTGATTCTACTTCCAAGGCTGCATCGTGCATATCATCCAAGGTAGCACATCATCTCTCCCTCAATAGTAGACAGAAGTAAGAATCAAAGGCACTGGCATAGGTGAGTTTAGCAGAGGTAGTGGTGGGTTTTACTTCAGCTAGTATCTTACTGTACATGCGGTTAAACCTCTTATTAAAATCAAATAACAACTCACCATTTTCCCTCTTTAGGTTCCAAAACTAGATGTGGTAGTAGAGTAGATCCTTCTTATCCCCCCAATGCTTTAGAAGTGCATCATCTAAAGCCTCAATATCTGCTATAGACCTTGGGGTCAGTTCTCTGAACCATTTTCTAGCCTCTCCATCTAGACTTTGGACAAAGACTCTCATCCATACATCAACTTCACTAGTGTCTAGGTTATCAGCATAGCTATAGAATGATTCAAGATGTTCCTCAGTTATAACACCTTGAGTCCTAGTGAACTTAGGCATATACTTCTGATATTCTCCAGTAGTCATGGCATTCAAGGAGTGGGCAATAATAGAGATCCACACATAGCATTTATGATTCTTTCAGTTTTGGTAGGTGCTTGTGGTGCTGCCATAGTTGTGGTGGCTATAAGGGTACTGGAAGTCTGAATGACAGAGGGTTGAGGAGTGACTGATAGGAATAAAGGGGTATGATGGATAGGAGGAGAGGCTTCCTTTGGGCTTACAATGAAAGAAGAACCTAAAGAATAAGGAGCTCTATGAATCTCTAAGATTTTTTCTTCACTACTAGTATTAGATGATACACTCTCAACATGTATATGTTCTATTATAGAATTTTCTTGAAGAGATATAGAATATTGTTTAGAGCTACCTGAACTTGATGCTCCTTTCTGCAACACCTTTCTTTCTTTGATGATTTTTCAGGGTCAAGTACTGGGTCAGCTCGTGGCTTCTAAGGATTCTCCGAGTATACCTCATAAACTGAGCCAGAACTATGGAGTGGAGTCATCAAGACGTTCGTCCTCCAGTAGAGTCGCCAGATAGATGACTACAACCCAAATAGTGTCCATAATTTCTCCCAAGGAAGCTGAGATTCAGTCTCCTCTCACCGACAACGGTGTCGATTATGTTAGCACTCCAATAAACTCTCCTAGGTTGTAGCTCGGAGATGCCTGGTAACATATAAATCTTCAATATTGTTCTCTGAACTATTGGAATGGATTGGGGTTTGGATCAAGTTAGATGACTGCTTCAATTCCGTTTTCACTCAAGACATGCATGAACACCCTCAACTTGAAAAGGCTTTCGACCACTAATGCTCAATAGTTTATAGATTCAATGAATAGATGGAGAATCCTGACTATACCAGCAGATACATACATAAACACATATGAATGGCTAGCTACAGAAAGAAAATGAAGCTTGCAAATCTAATTTATCAATGTAGAGATAAGATGACAGTTATTTGGCATTAGACAGAGAAGAAAACATGAATAACCTATTCAAGTGCAAGTTTAGAACAGAGGAGAAGATGGCGATTGAACATGTAATAGAAAAAGAAGCTTGTATTACTGGAATGAAGATGAGATGCTGGGAGGAACAAAGTATCCACATTCTCCAAAAGTTGAACCCTTATTCCTTCGAACTTTCAACCATTTATAAGCTTTTTACAATACTCTGAAACTATCTGAGGCTCGAGATGTCTTAATCTATTCCCTTTATTCTAACTACTTGATGCCATAACTAGACAAACATGAGCTTAGAGAGATCTGTTTCTAACAAACACGGTAAGCAAATTCTTGTAATTTTCCACGCTGTCAGGTGGTTCACTCCTGCCAATAATGTTCCATGAACATTTATGTTGGTTCGGTTGAATCATGTTGTTGTTTTTTCCCTTTTCGACCATGCATTCTATTATTTTAGTTCACTATTTGAGTGTCAAAAATACTGACAAAGCCAACAAATTTCCTCCCCGGGTGACTAGTGGGAAGTGGGGTACGAGGGGCATTGGATCGGGAGGAATGGGCGGAGGAGATCAATCGCCAGAGGCTTGAAGTCGTGGTGAGAGTGGAATAAGTCTGAGCCATCAGATCTTATATGGCTAGATTGAACGGCTATCGGGCAGAGGAGGTGCCCGAAGGATAATGCCCGGGAGCGGTTTACTCAAGCAGAAATTGTTTATATCGGGTGGTCATTGGGCGGTAAGTGGTAAAGGTTGGAGCCCACCCGATTCCATTCATCAAGCGCCATGTAGCAGCGGAGGAGAGAGAGGAACAAACTTTATCGGGTGGGTATCTCTCTCTGTTGTTTTCCCGAGAGATATGTGCAATAACTATTAGATCTGGCGGAAATGATCTAACGGTGTTAATTGGTCAGAGCAGGTGAGCGTATAACGTCGTTAGGATGAAGTGTTGACCATTAGATCAGTGGGAAGATTGACAGCGAGGGACACGAAGGTATGGGAACCTCTCCACGACAGTAGAATAGACCATTTCCGTCCTTTAGTCTTCAAAATAGTGGCACTGCACCTCAAATTATTGTTAAAATCATGCAAAAAAGCATTATTAACCATAATATTAATATTAATAAAAATAAATATTGCACATGGTATTGAGAACCAATGGTATTGACTAATGGTATTCACGTGAATGTAACCTAGTTAAAGGGGAATATTAAATGAGCATAGATCCATCTTTACTTTAGATCTACTAAGCCCTGAGAGGGATCAAATATCTTGATATGCCAACTAGCATAGAGTGAAAAATGATTTGATCCCTCTCGACTCCTAGTAGATCTAGAATAAAAATAAATTTATACTAATCTACTTATAACTCAAACAATACATGATGATTTTGGAAATTAATATATATTAATATTTTATATTTATTCAATAAAATTTTGTAAAATAACAAGTTATTATTTTTTAAACATATAAAACAAAAAATAAAAAAACAACACTACACATAAAAAATATTATCATCCAAATATATATATATATATATATATATATAGATATAATTTTATATTATAATTTAAATATACAATTAAATTTTGCTAAAAAACATATAAAATATAATATTGAAAATATGTCAACAAGGTTATTTTAAATAAAATATGAAATAACAAATTGTTCTCATACCAATGATTTATAATAGCCAATTCAGATTTCAGATCTTGGATGTTTCAAATATAAAATTTTCTATTACAAAAATTGAATTTTAATTTGTTTTCAATTTTATTTTTTCAAGGTAGGAAATGAATATTAAATAAAAAATAAACGGTTTTGAAATGCATGCACTACTTATCCCATCTCCTGACAGATTATCCTATCAAAAAGTATTAGTAGATCCTTTATTTATTATGAAAGTAAAAATAAAGGAGTAGTCTAACCAGGCGGAGGAATTGCCCGAAACCTTCGCCTGTCAGAAATTTTTTTGACTACGGCCATCGACATTTTTTACCCTCAAATCTCGATGTCCATTGCTCCCTAGAGGAATGTCTGGCAATTCGATGGGAGTCTGATGTGAATATCCAGAATTGACATGACATCTTTGTAGATGGTAATACATACATATAGCATGCATAAAGGATGATTGGCTTCTTTGTCAAACTTTCTGATGACCGTCAAAACAATCCCCAATACTGTCCACCTCACCATCCACGTTCACCCCAAACCATGCACACAATTAAAACATGGATAAACTGCCATTCGAAATTTAAATTTTGAATTTTCAAAATGTTGCGCATAGCTACATGAATTTTGAATTTGAATTTATAATTTTCAAAATGTCGCGAATAGCTACATGAACACGAGAGAGGCGGGATTTTTATGGCCTGGATTTTTTCAAACATAACTGCCATGTTTTAATGACTCAGCTGTCTCAATATCCATAAGCTTGCCTTCCCTCTTCGATATCGATGGAGAGCCAAAGTTTTAGAAGTGGTTGGGAGCAGGTTGATAACACTGTGGTAGGGTGAATCTCACCTATGTTTATTCAAATATAATTCCATTTTATGCATTAAAATAATCATTTACTTCTTTTCTATGGTTGAAATGCAAACATTGCAGGTTTCTCTTAAGTTCACAGAGCTAACACTCTGGGCTTAATCCTTTTCAAAGTTTCACAAATCTGTAGAGCCGATGAAGCACCTTGAAAAGATTGCCATATAATCATGAACAGTAGGAAGAATTTTGTCATCTTAGCTCCTTGAAATACTGAAATGAGATAACGGTCAAAATCCTTCAGAATACTCACAAACCTCCATCACATTAATTATTACTATGTTGTAATGGTTGTCAAATAACCATATTTATCGATGCACCTCGATCCCACAGAGTTGCAGTCAAGTGAGGGACGTCATAATTGAGAAGAATCAACCCATATTATTCCAACAAGGTTTATAATATCAAACATGGTCAACCGTGGTTGAATGTCACATTGTGACAAGGATTGTCTCACCATGAAAATAAATCATGTTTATTTTAGACATTGTAATGTTTATATTTGGTTCTACGAATGTTGGGTTTATAATATTAGTCCTTTGGGTTTAATATTATTCCCTTGGGTTCATAATCCCTTGGGTTTATTATTCCTTTTGGTTTATAATATCAATCATTGTAAACCATTGTCAATCATAGCCAAACATGGTCAACCATGGTTGAATGTCGTATTGTGACAAGAATTGTCTCACCATCAAAATAAACCATGTTTATTTTAGTGTTTGTAGTATTTATATTTGGGTCTACCAATGTTGGCTTTATAATATTAGTCCCATGCTTGAATGTCACATTTTGACAAAGATTGTCTCACCATGAAAATGAAGCATGTTTATTTTAGTGTTTGTAATATTTATATTTGGGTTTGCGAATATTGGGTTTATAATTTTAGTCCCTTGGGCTTAATATTGTTCCCTTGGGTTCATATTCCCTTGGTGTTTTAGTATTACTCCCTTCGGTTTACTATTCATTTGGGTTTATAATATCGAAATTTAGGTTTTTTATTCCCTTAGGTTTATAACATAAATCGTAGCCAAACATGGTCAACCATGTTTGAATTTTTCATTTTGACAAGGGTTGCCTCACCATCAAAATAAACTATGTTTATTTTAGTGTTTGTAGTATTGATATTTGCCTTTACTCGATGTGACGTTTATAATATTAGTCCCATGGGTTTAATATTATTCACTTGGCTTCATAATCCCTTGGGTTTTAGTATTTGACCCTTGGGTTTATTATTCATTTGTGTTTATAATATCAATTGGTTGGGTTTATTATTCCCTTTGGTTGATAATATAAATCATGGTAAACCATTGTCAATCATAGCCAAACATCATCAACCATGGTTGAATGTCGCATTGTGACAAGAATTGTCTCACCATCAAAATAAACCATGTTTATTTTAGTATTTTTAGTATTTATATTTGGATTTACCAATGTTAGTTTTATAATATTAGTCGCTTGGTTGAATGTCGCATTTTGACAAAATCTCTTTCTAGCTATAGGGAAATTGTGCTTAAGATAGTAATAAATATTATTTACTGTCACTTATTTGTCACTTAAATATATGTTGTGTCTTTAAATGAAGGACCTGGAAACTTGGTGTTTAACGCTTAGTACATGTATGAACAGAACATCTTAGACCATCGCAATTGCAATCGCAATCAGTCGCAATCGCAATCAGCCCTTTATTCACCCTTAATAATATTGGATTTATATATAAATCCTTTGTATCTGCGCTTTTGAAAATATAATATAAAATGTGCTTTTCCTACTTTTAATACTATTAGCACAACTGTCGAGGCATACCCCTCATCGCAATCAGATATATATATATATATATATATATATATATATATATATATATATATACATTATATCATTGATATGACAGACCCACCACAGTCATGAAGTGTAATACATAGGCTTTCAGGTCCGACTTACCAATATCGCAATCAACAATCATTTCTATTATAATCTCTTTATAATTTAAATATATAAAATGCGCAATCATAAAAAGGCTTTTCGACATGCCTAACGTAATGGGACTTACAAAAATAATGAATATACCTTTTGGGTCCAGTCCACGATTGCAAATCGCAATCGCTGATCATTGAATGCACCAACATACATATTCAATATTTTACGGAGCCGTCAGGCTATTAAAACATAACGTAAATATGTTTCAAGTCTGGCTTACCCATATCGCAATCGACAATCATTGAATGCACTAACATATGTATTAAATGCCTTACGAGCTCACCGGGCTTTTAAACATAACGTAAATGTGTTTCAGTTCCACCACCATTAATCGCAATCGACAATCTTTATATATGTACATACATATAACTGCGGACCCGCCGAGACTTTACAACAAAATATAAATGTGTTTCGGGTCCTCACTGCTCATCGCAATCGAGAATCACTGATTCCTGTAGTAATAACCTGCCCACTGCATTATTGCGATTGCAATTTATTTGCATTAGTAATATATATATATATATAAGGGGACCACTCCATATAACTTCTTATATTATGAGTTGATTTAATCCTTGCCTATATCGGGGCCGATTCTTTTACACCTCTTTCTTTTGCCATTTCAATGTTTAATAAACAATATACTTCATTTCCCTTAGACTCTTTGGATGTAAAGAAAATAAGAGAGCTTCATTAAGGATGAACACCTGCAATGACTTTTAGAGCTCCGCTAGTCATATAACTGATAAATAAACTTAAAACACAATATAAGCTACAACAATTCCTTTGGGTTTCTCATATTAATCGCTTGGGTTTATTATTCCCTTAGGTTTATAATATTGATCATGGCAAACCATTTTCAATCATATCCAACCATGCTTGAATGTCACATTATGACAAGGATTGTCTCACCATGAAAATAAATAATAATCCCTTGGGTTTATTATATCAATGCCTTGGGTTTATTATTCCCTTGGGTTATATTATTAGTACCTTTTGTTTAATAGTATTCCCTCTGGTTCATAATCCCTTGGGGTTTTAGTATTAATCCCTTGGGTTTATAATATCAATCGCTCATTAAGGATGAACCCCTGCAATGATTTTTAGACCTCCGCTAGTGATATAACTGATAAATAAACTTAAAACACAATATAAGCCACAACCATTCCTTTGGGTTTCTCATATTAATCCCTTGGGTTTATTATTTCCTTAGGTTTATAATATTGATCATGGTAAACCATTGTCAATCATAGCCAACCATGCTTGAATGTCACATTGTGACAAGGATTGTCTCACCATGAAAATAAATAATAATCCCTTGGGTTTATTGTTCCTTTGGGTTTATTATATTAATGCCTTGGGTTTATTATTCCCTTGGGTTTATATTATTAGTCCCTTTTGTTTAATAGTATTCCATTTGGTTCATAATCCCTTGGGGTTTTAGTATTAATCCCTTGGGTTTATAATATCAATCGCTTGGGTTTATTATTTGTGAGTCAAACATGGTTTATTATGATATCAACCATGGTCCAATATGGAATTGTCATAAGGATTATAAGGAATAATAATAATATTGATTATATAATAATAATAATAATAATATATTATTATAATATTATAATCAATTATTATTATTATTATTATTATGATACAATATAATGGTTATTATTTTTTTATAATTTTATATTATTAGATTATTTAAATAATATAATGATAATCTAATATTATTACCAGCTATTCTTATTACTAATTAATATATATCAGGAGTTCATATAATTATTATAATATTAATATAATATTTATACAGTTATATATATATATATATATATATATATATATATATATATATAATCTAGTTTTAAGTATTTATGTTGTTATTAATAGTTTTGTATAGTTATTTATATAGGTATTAATAATCTTAAATACTGATAATAATTAACCTTATGTATACAAACCCTAAAATAAATATTAAAAATACTAAAGCCTAATAATAATAATAATAATAATAATTGTTGTTGTTTATATTATTATAATAATATTGATTATATTATTATTATGAGTTATTCTTATTATTAATTAATATAAATTAGGAGTTTATATTATTATTATAATATTTATATAATAATATATAGAAATAATCTCGTTGTTAATATTTATATAGTTATTAATAATCCTAAATACTGATAATAGTTATATAGTTATATAGTTATTTATATACATCTTGAGTGGGCCTAATGGTTAAGTCATGTGTTTCCTCCTAAGAGGTCATAGGTTCAAAACCAGAGGGGTAGATTATTTATGCCTTCATAGACTTAGCAGTCAAATCGCTACACGGAGGTGGGTCCCTTGTCCCACAAACAAGGTGGTCTCATACACTAATTTGGTGTCTCGCTTGGTTGTGACTTTAAAAATGAATATTATTATTATTAATTAACCCTGTGTATACAAACCCTAAGATAAATATTAAAAATACTAAAGCCTAAGAATAAGAATAATAATAATAATAATAATTAATAATACTACTATTATTATGAGTTTATATTATTATAATAATATTAATATAAGAACCATAAATATGTAATTATATAAGAATATAGTTGCTATTATTTGTATAGTTATTAATTATCATAAATAATAAATAATTGGTCTTTATTGTTCTTATTATAGTAATATATTATAACAATATTGATTATATTATTATTATAATAATATAATATTATTATAATATTATAATCAAATATTATTATTATTATTATTATTATTATTATTATTATTATTATGATGATGATGATGGTTAACATCCACTGAGACCAAACTTTGGTCTATCGGACCTAAAGAAACAAATTATTTAGTTTGATTTAAGATTTTATTCATATGCTCAAAAAGCTTGGAGAGAAGCCTCCTAAGCTCACTATAATTTTGACATCGTAAAAAGCTAGGAAGGTGAGTATTGTGATAAGGATTATGAAACTGAGATCTAATATGGTTGTATGCGGGGCACTCTAAGAGGAAGTGGTTTTCATCCCCAATGTTCCTATTCTCACAGAGATGGCAGATCCTTTCCATCCATGGTGTTTTAGGAACTACACAACAACCTATTTCACTATGGAGCTCATGAGAGTTCGTTTTAATCTTCGCTATATTAATTTTATTCTTTGAGCTAGTTAAAACAGAGAGATACTTTTGATCTTCTAGGGTGGGGTTGATGACCTTCTTATAATAACTTCATTTTCTTTTAGTTGCTAAATCTTTCTCACACCACATTTTTCTTTGAACTTAGAAGTAACAATATTTTTAATGTTATTAATGTTTTGCAAAGCATCATTCTCGTTGATCTCCCAAAGGTTTAACCACGCCTTCGTGTCTTTATACCGCCCCCGCTTGAGCCTTAGGTGGTTTTGGCTGGAATTTAAAGCTAGCTTAGGAAGTCTATGATCTCCTATGTTATTGAGTTTGTGCTTGTACAATAGAAGCCTAATCACAGCTAGGCTCTCGATAGGGGAAAGACCTACTTCTATAAGGAGAATAGGATAGGGTGTATTGTTTTTAATTTTCAGGTTATATGTTATAAAACACTTCTGGATTTGCTCAATCTTTCTCCAAGATTCTCTGGAGATGCTACAACCCCAGACCTCACATCCATATAAGATAACAAGAGTTACTAAAGTTTCAAAGAGGAACTTATTTTTATCCCACATTACGAGGTTTTCCATTTTACAATTATTTTCAACACCAAAATAAGCTTTCCACTCCCCATTAATCCTTTTCTCAATGCTATATTTCCAGTTGAGCTTGTGATGAATATCAATTCCTAGGTACTTGTAAGAATACACTTCCTCCAAGTTATTGTTGTAATACATAAAATTAGCGTAAGTGTCCTTCTTGGATTTGATATTCATAACTTTTTTTTGTCAGTGTTAACAGTCATACCCATGGTAGAGCAGAAATCCTTAAGAAGCCTAAGTTGCTTATCAAGATCAGATGGGCACCTTGCGAGAAGAACAATATCGTCAGCATAGAGAAGAAGGATGATGACTATCCCAACTAAGATCGTGCCAGCACAACCTGCTTCCTCTAAATAGCCTTCAAGCTTGTCGATGTAAATAATAATACAATATAATTGTTATTATTTTTTTATAATTTTATATTATTAGATTATTTAAATAATATAATGATAATTTAATATTATTATGAGCTATTCTTATTATTAATTAATATATATGAGGAGTTTATATAACTATTATAATATTAATATAATATTTATATAGTAATATATATAAATGATCTCGTTGTTAATATTTATATATTATTAATAATCCTAAATACTGATAATAATTAACCCTATGTATACAAACCCTAAGATAAATATTAAAAATACTAAAGTCCAAGAAGAAAAAGAATAATAATAATAATAATAATTAATACTATTATTATTATGAGTTTATATTATTATAATAATATTAATATAATAATCATAAATATATAAGAATATAAGAATATAGTTGTTATTATTTGTATAGTTATTAATTATCATAAATAATAAATAACTAGCCTTTATTATTCTTATTATAATAAGATATTATAATAATATTGATTATATTATTACTATAATAATAATTATATTTGTATATTATTATAATAATATAATATTATTATAATATTATAATCAAATACAATTATTATTATTATTATTAGGTTATTTAAATAATATAATAATAATCTAATACTCTTATCCGCTATTCTTATTATTAATTAATATATACTAACAGTTTATATAATTATTATAATATTAATATAATATTTATACAATAATATATATAAATAATCTCGTTGTTAATATTTATATAGTTATTAATAATCCTAAATACCCATAATAATTATTAATGTGGTTGATATAGGCCTATCAGCATATATCAATCACATTGGAAAATGTGGTTGATATATACGCTTATCGACGTATATCAACCATATTGGTAAATACAGTTGTGCTAGTTATTACCATGTTGTAATGGTCGTCAAATAACCATATTTATCCGCTCTATGCACCTAGATCCCACAGAGTTGCGGTCAAGTGAGGGACATCATAACTGAGAATAATCAGCCCATATGGCTGTGGCCTTTTACTGCTATCGAACTTTGAGAGAAGGAATTCAGTGTTGTTGTTCTCCATAACTTTCTTGGTTTTTTTCTTCGATAGTCAACACGAATTTTCTCCTTCAACAATCGCAGAAAGAGAGGTTCCACATCATTCCATAGCGGGATCTTCCAAAGTTATAAGTCGCCTCCTAATTTTAGTATGACTCACTCCAAGTTTGTCTCAGTGATTATGATTTCTCAAGAATGAACTTTTATTCGCTCATAGTTTGCTGTAGATTTATATTTTAAGCTATAGAGTATAATGTTGTATTTTCATGTTTGTGAGAGTCTCGACCACAATTTACTTCAAAATTTACTACTTCAAAGTCACACTTATTGGCGAATAGTTTGTTGTAGATTTATATTTTAACTCATAGAGATATTTTTTTGTGTGAGATTAAAAATTCACTACCATAAATTCACTGTGGAGATGTGTAAGATTTTTTATTAGTAATTTCATGTAATACTTCTATGTAATGTAAAAAGGTTATTTAGAATTTGTATTAATTTAGTTAAAATTGAATAGCATTTTTAATATTCTTAAAAATAATTATTAAATTATTTTTCAATTAAATATGGGTTATTAATTTAATTTATTTATATTTTGAGGGAGTAAAATATTATTAATAATAAAACATCAAAAAATATTTAATATGGATTTTTTTTTAAATATTTTATATGTGATTGTGTATTTTTGAGGCGTTAATAAGAATATATCTTATGTGATTTTTCCATAAAGATGTTATTAATAATATTATGGATCACAAAAGTCTTAGCTCAAAAAAGAAAGATTATCATTACATATTTAATGAGATGTTTTGACTTTTTTTTTTTAATGGACAATTTTATATATATATATATATATATATATATTTATTTATTTCAATTTAAGGTTAATTATTTTTAATGTTTTAAAATTTTGAAAAAAATCAATACAAAATTCAAAGTTTCTATATTTTGATAAAATTAGTAGTGTGTAGTATCTTCACTCATATTTGATTTTTTTTTTAAATATAAATATTTACAAATAAGTAAAATTAAAATGTTATTAAATATCAATTAATTAAATCGTATTTGGTTTTTTTTTTCAAAATTATATTTTATAATAACAATGTTTGGCACAAACCATTTTTAACATTGTAAATTTTAATAATCTATATTTTAAAGTCATTAAAATAATATGAAAACCACTAATTTGCCAATATACACTGGAATATCCTCATCAAGTTACTCTTTCTCTTGAACCTGCCTGCTCTAGCTCTCTCTCTCCATGATTATCAAAATGATGAAATTCTCTTTCCCACCATGATGATCAAAACGATGCAATTCCCAATAATTCTTTGAAGTTGTATGTGTGTCAGGTGCCTTGCAGCATACACCTGCATTTAGGAAGCTTTCCTTTTTATTATTAATTTAAAGGCAACAATTTTTTTGAATATATATATATATATATATATAAGAGGATATAATGAGAATTTAATAAGAATTTATTTCATGATAGTATAAAAATGCTTATTTGCGATTTTAATTTTTATTTCAAAAAAGCATATGAAAGTTTTATATTAGAATACAAAACAATTCTATAAAATTTTAAATAAACATTAATTTTTATGATTTACATTAATTTTTATTTCGAAAAATAATAAAAGTTTATATATGTTATATAAAATTTAAGGAATTAGCTTCATTTATTATTTTTATTATTGTATGGTTAGAAGTTTTACGTTTGTGATGGTTTGATTCAATTTTTTTTGGGATAAGTTGTATTTGTTTACATTTTCTATTTTTTTTTTTTTTGGGATAAGTTGTATTTGTTTACATTTTTTATTTTTTTAGGAATCTTATTTAGAAATATAGGGAACTATTTTTTAAGTTTCTCAGTAAAGTTGTCTTTAAACATATATTATCATTATTTGGATAACAAAGATAAAGAAATTGAAATTATCAAAACACATACAACATTAGAGACATAATTGATTAAACTAAAAGGTGTAATGCATAGTTTATGAAAGAATCCTATGTATAAATTATTACTCCAAACTGAAGAAGAGAACACATAATAAAAGAGAATGGTAACTTAAAAAATGACTTTAATAATAGGAAAGTAAGTACGAAACTTTGTGTGAGGTGTTGGAGTAAGATGAGAGAAGAAGAGGTGCAAATATAAATAATTTGTCCTTCATGAAAATTGAATTTTCCTTCATGAAAATTGATGAATGCACGAATCAAGATCTTCCCTTTGAAGGAATGAATCCATGAGCGAATGGATTCCCCACTTTATTTAGAATTTTTTCTTTCCAACCTCCCACTATTGCAGGTATACTAGTTGTGTGGATGTGCACCTGAATAGTACAACTACCTTGCCAATGTAGTCCACCATACTTTAACTTTTGTCCTCTTTATTTTGTACATTTTTCCAAACTTTTGTCAACTTCCCATGATTGGCATTAATAACCAACTTCCTCCAACTTCCAAGGAAATCATCCTCCTCAAGTTTTGGAATTTGTGTCCCAATATCTTAGCCAATTTGAAGTTAACAAAAATAGATGCATTATTTACAACATGCGAATTTTCCAAGGGATGTCACACATTCAAAGTATTATTTGATAATTTTATAGGATTGTAGCAAATATTTCATTCAAGCATCTTGTTCAAGTAACTATAAACCAATTTCATCAACACGAAGGCATTTCAGAGTTCTTCATCGCACAATGTCCAATCTAGGTGGGGGTGATAGACATGTATTCTAGAACTCTTGATCTATCTATTATGTATTTGCATTCTTAAAATGGGAGTCAACATGCTTAGGAGTAGCTTGTAAATTGTCACATTGTTTAACAAGAGATTGAACCACAAGAACATCTTCATCAAGAATTTGTTTGCCAATCATCTTCTAATTTCATCTACACAATAATAAACTCCAATCAATTTCATCATCATCTGATAATCCTAAAAAACATTCTAATGGAATATTCATTAAAGGTTCATCTATTGTGTTATAAGTTGGATTATCCTTTCCTAAAAGTTTGCATATTGCTATTGTAGAAAATCTTGTAGATTCACAAGCTCAACTAATGTACTAAAGCACTGGACAAGAATATACTTCTACTTTTAACCAGTGGAAGATAATATATTGATGAAAACAATATGAACAAGAAGAAGCTAAATTAATGGCACATAACACAATATGTATGTGGCGAAAAGCACTCCTCAAAACTCGTAACATCCCCAATTTTGTGAGCATGGGAGTCACAAAGGAATTTTTCCCAATTTTAGTAATATTAATTAAAAGGGGGCAAATATTATTGGAGAAAGGTGGCTAGTATCATTTTATCAGAGAATAGCAGCAAATTATTATTTTATTAAATGGTGGTAAAAGTGACTTAGTGGAAAATGACCCCCACAAATAAAATAATATTAAAAAAGAGTCTAGAGGCATGAAGATAAATTATAAAAGGAGGATGGACTCATTTTGTGGATTATCTATGGCCATTTTACAATTTCAACATTACTTCTCTTGAGCTGCTTAGAGAAGACAACCATGTTGTTCAGCACAGGGGATTTCCGAGTGGAAATTCCACCTCTACCTTCGGTGAACATCGAGTGTCATCCTAGGCGAGTAAGGAGTCCATCTTAGGGCTTCTCTAAGAGCTACATTGCAGACCATTTCCAACTGGAGCATGCTTCTCTTAGGGTGTAGAAGAAAATTTGAAGAGGCTAAGAGAAGGTGGAAAATAGTGGAGTATTGGCCAGAGAATTTGCAGAGATTTATCCATAGGGAGGGTGAGTTTTTCCTTGGTGATTTGCAGGGCTAAGAGTGCTACATTTTGGAGGGCCAAAATTACCATTTAGGGGTTTCTGGACAACTACTGCGCAGATATTTTGACAAGGAGATTTGGATAGTTCGGGCTAAGGATAAATAAAGAGGCTTGGAGGAGTGATTTGCAGGGGTTGGAGGAGATTTTTCCAGTAATTGTTTGGCCTTCTACAACATAATTATTTCTACAAGGTGTTTTTCTAGCTAGTTAGAACGATACACATTTATTAGGGTCACCAGGGCACATTGGATTTAGCCCAAACCCTTTTAGTTTTTTTGTGTGTTTATTGAGAGGAGTCTCCAGCTAATTTTATAGAAATTTTTGGGCAATATTCAGGCATGAAAACCTAATTCTTATAGCAGGGTGAATTGGTAGTTAGCTGGGGAATCTGCTTCACTTGGTGGGCTCAGTTTTGGCTTGGAGTTGGGCCAAACCATTTCTGGGGTTTTGGAGGAGAGTCCATGGCTAAAATTTCAAGGTGATTCATGCTTTCTTCAGGGCAGAATCCTCAGTTTCATTCCAAAAAAATAGCAGTAATTTTCTGTGTAGTACACAATACCAGTTTGGGCCAGAATTTCCTCCAGATCATAGTTGTACTACATGGGGTTTGCATAACTTGCATAGCAAGCCCAAGTTCCAAAACTTCAACTCATTTTATGTACTCTTTAATAATAAAATTAATAAAATGGCTCAGATTGTGTTGCTGGACATTTCGGTGTTTTAATTATTGTGTATGAGTTCTAATTTCTTTATTGTTCTTAGTCCATCACTTGGTATTATTTGTTAAATTCCAATTAAGAATATTACAATGATATCAGAGCATGATCTTGGCTAGTTTTGGGGGATCTAGCAAGTTCATGGAGGATTTGGCCATGCATTCACAATGACTGGTGAATTTATGGGCACTCTAATGACACCGAAAGGGAATAGTACACAAGGGATCATATAGGAGCTTATGAGGGAGAACCGATTGTTGAGGAGGAAAAACCAACAAGTCCTAGAGAGGATACAACAAATGATACAAAACCAGCAATGAAGCCAAGCATTTGCAAGCACACCCCAGCAGTACAACACCCATATGTATGGCTAATTTGGTTCTCCTACCATGCCTCATTTTATGGATGAACTAGAGAAGGAGAACCCTAGGTCAAGGATAGTATCATCATGTAGAGGAGCGCAGTTAGAGGGTGAGACTAATGGGAGTTTTTTTTGGTGGAGACCGGGATTTAGATGTCACAAGCCTAAGGAGGAGGTTGAGCATGAGGGTGTGTAGGATGGCGAGGAGCACATCGATATACCCAGTGTGGTAGAGGAGTCACCATTATTGGAGACCTCTTTGATAGCACCGGTTGACACCTTGGTGGAGAGAGTAGATCCTACACCCTCAAAGCCATATGTTGATGAGGTTTCATCCCTAGATGAGGTGCTAGGAGACATAGAGGTACCTAGAACTATGACTGAGTTCCTTGACCATGGCCACCTACAACATCATGGAGAACACATAGAGGGACGTGAGCTAGTCATGGAGGGGAGATTTGTGACCCATATAGAGCCCATGGTGGAGGAGGATGAGCAGTCATATTTTGGGCCAACCACCGATTTAGAGACTACAGATGTAGAAACCATCACTAGAGCCACAATAACTCCATATAGTTGCTCTCTTTGGGCTTATATAGACTGGACTTGCAACATTGATAGGCTACCTCTACATAGTAGAGAGGGGGATACCAAAATACCTGGACATATTTTATCTATTGACCAGGTCAGTGTGAAGAGGCGACATGAGCTGCACATGGAGCAACATTCACAGGATGGGGGACTAGTTTCGTGTATGGTTGTTCATGCATTCGATCCCTCTCTCGGGGTTAGATGGAGAGAGATATTGAGTTGGTATCCGGTGGAGCTAGTTAGGAGGTTAGATGCATCCATGGCCACAATTCAGAAGAGGCTATGGATTACCGGAGCAGCTAGAGGGCCAGACTGTTGTTGGGATCCAGGTGGGATTATCCATCACATCATGGAGTCGGTTAGTGATGGTCGTAGTTGCATGATGAACTCGGTGGTTGAGTGCATACATCGTATCATATCCCCTACAGAGTTCTTCAAAACACTAGTGACAACATGGATTGACAGGAGACCAGGTAGATTTCATGAGTTGTCATGGCATGTTGGGCGTACATGTTTTTGTAGGACTATTAGCCTGCTCTAGAAGGAGTTGGTAGGAGGAGGTGGCATCGACAAGCCACCAGAAAAGGTATTCTATGGAGATGGTTCTGTGTCACTGGTATATTGGACACATGAGCCACTAAGGATAGGATCAATAGTGTTATTCATGTTAGCGTGTGAGGAGTTAGGCCGCTTAGGCCTATCTGGGATGATGAGGAGATACAACTCACATCATGGACGGCTTACCAGCAGAGTGGTAGTAGCAATAGTGACCCTGACGGGATGCAGGATGATGCCTATGGACTCAATATTAGACCTTGATATCCAGGGGTGTATGTGGGTATATAGCAGTGCATAACAATATGTGAAGGAGAACGAAGGTGTGCAGTGGTGTACAGCGGTGTGCATGGTTGCATCATGGTGTAGGAGGAGCAGTTCACATCTTAATTCATTCCCTCATAGAGTGACGGACCCCGGTATTGTTTGTAGTGACAGTTTGGTCAACAGAGAGAGAGAGAGAGAGAGAGCTTGTTTGAGCATTGCTTGGGGACAAGCAAATTTTGGCAGGGAAGACTGTAATATCCCCAATTTTGTGAGCATGGGAGTCACAAAGGAATTTTGCCCAATTTTAGTAATATTAATTAAAAGGGGGCAAATATTATTGCAGAAAGGTGGCTAGTATCACTTTATCAAAGAATAGTGACAAATTATTATTTTATTAAATGGCGAAAAAAGTGACTTAGTGGAAAATGACCCCCATCAATAAAATAATATTAAAAAAGGAGGCTAGAGGCATGAGGAGGAATTATAAAAGGAGGATGGACTCATTTTGTGGATTATCTTTGGTCATTTTACAATTTCGACATTACTTCTCTTGAGCTGCTTGGCGAAGAAAACCATGTTATTCAGAACAAGGGATTTCCAAGCAAAAATTCCACCTCTACCTTCGGTGAACTTCGAGTGTCACCCTAGGGGAGTAAGGAGTCCATATTAGGGCTTCTCTAGGAGCTAAACTGTAGACCACTTTCAGCTAGAGCATGCTTCTCTTAGGGTGTAGAAGGAAATTCGAAGAGGCTAAGAGAAGGTGGCAAATGGTGGAGTTTTCGCCGGTGATTTTGTAGAGATTTATCCATAGGGAGGGAAAGTTTTTCCTTGATGATTTGTAAGGCTGAGAGTGTTGCATTTTGGAGGGCCAAATTTATCATTTCAAGGGTTCCTGGACAGCTACTACGTAGACATTTTGACAGGGAGATTTGGAGAGTTCGGGTTAAGGATAAATAAAGAGGCTTGGAGGAGTAATTTGTAGGGGTTGGAGGAGATTTTTCTAGTAATTGATTGGCCTTCTACAATAGAATTATTTTTACATGGGTTTTTCCCAACTAGTTAGAGCCATACACATTTATTGGGATCACCGGGGCACATAATATTTAGCCCAAACCCTTTCTTGGTTTTTGTGTGTTTATTTGAGAGGAGTCTGCAACTAATTTTATAGAAATTTTTGGGCAATATTCAGCCCTAAAATAATCATTCTTATAGCAGGGTGAATTGGTAGATAGCCAGGGAATTTGCATCACTTGGTGAGTTCAATTTTGGCTTGGATTTGGGCCAAACCATTTTTGGGTATTTCTCGGGTTTTGGAGAGGAGTCCATGGCTACAATTTCAAGGTGATCTGAGCATTCTTGAGGGCAAAATATTCGATTCCATTCCAACAGTAGTAGCAACAATTTTCTGGGTAGTGCATAGTACCAATTTGGGCCAATATTTCCTCCAGATCATAGTTGTACTATATGGGGTTTGCATAACTTGCATAGCAAGCCCAGTTTCCAAAACTTCAACTCATTTTATGTACTCTTTTATCATAAAATTAATAAAATGGCTCACATTGTGTTGTTGGACATTTTGGTGTTTTAATTATTGTGTATGAGTTCTAGTTTATTTATTGTTATTAGTTTATTGCTTGGTATTAGCTGTTAAATTCCAATTAGGAATATTACAAAACCCCACTATTTATATTGCATATGTCATAAATATGAGTGAATATACAAAGCTTGTTCTCACTAGAACAATTACACACAAGTATGCTCAACTCTCTCAGCTCACAAGCAAGCTCTTGGCCAATTCTTAGCCAATTTTGCAACTCTCCAAGCCACTAATCTATTGCTTAATTCCTAGGATGAATAACCTATATTTAAAGGGAATACATGCTTCCAAAATTGTGCAATCCAAACTTAGGATCAATCTTTGATGCATGCATGATATTTACACTCCAGTAGATAATACAACTCATAGTACATTGTCCCTACACTCTAGTCTCAACTAGGTCTTTCTCAAAATAGACATGCATGAGTTTCTGATGAGGGAACCTTTAGTTAATTAGAGTGACACTTGTGGATGCACTAGTGAAGCAACTGACCTTAACTATCTATTATTTCCTCAAACAGTTTGGAACCAATTTAGCTCAACTTAACTTAGTAAACTAAGTGATCTAATTTCCAACTCAATTTAAAGTCATATTGGACCCCTAAAACTTAGGGAGAACATATACATGACTACAGAAATACTTCCAGCTCGAAATTCCAAAGTTGATTAGGTTAATTAAATTTAATTAACTGTTTACAAATTGTTATGATAATAGAATTCGATTTTAATTCTAAGTTTAATTCAAGGAAAAATTAAACTAGAATTTCTTGTTGCCATTTCTCAACAGCTATACCTACTGTGGAATTTCCTCTTGGTTCAATGATATTTTCTATGGGTTATTTTTTCCTTGATGAATTTATTTTCTAATAATAATGGTTCCCCATGGTTCAATGGATTGTAATGGCAATGACACAACAAATTTATTCCAATCACAAATAAAGATATAAATTATCTTCCAATTACAAAAAATATCTTACAATTACACAAGAAGATGTATTGTCTTCCAATCTTAGGAAAAAGGACAAAAAAAGTTTCCCAACTTAACAAGATAAAAGTTTCCTTCCAGTGATGCCAAAAGACATAAATTCATTTTGCATTCCTCAACAAGACAGTATTTGTCTTCAAATTACTCAAGTTTCCTTATAATTACATAAATTTGTCTTTTAGTTACACAATAAGACAAAAAATTGATTACTAATAACACAAGTGAATAGAAATAATCTTTCCAATTACACAAAAGCATATACAATTTTTTAACATATTCTCTCCTCTTCTATGCTTGTTCAGTAATTTTTGTTTTGAAGTCATGTGAGTATCAAACACATGGGGAGAAATACTAGCAAAATAAGCATATATCCTTTCTTAGGAATGAACATGCATTCTAAATAATGTGCACATGTTTTCAATACTATGCATATCTCCTTGGTTCTAACATCCAAAACATTAAATTCCATATATACCTTCCTCTCCCAACTTTTCACGATTGGTTGTTCATGGCATGACCATGCACACATAATAGAACATGTGTGCTTTCATGGCATTAGTTTTCTCCCTTCTCTCCCATTGCTCCTCCTTCCTTCTCTCTCTCTCACCTCCATCTTTTTCTCTATCTCCATCCCTCTATCTTTTTTCTCTCACTCTCTCTCTCCCTCTCTCACTCTCTCTCTCCCTCTCTCACTCTCTCTCTCCCCCCTATCACTTTCAATGATTTTATCTCTCTTCTTCCAATACTTTATCTCTATCTAGATATTCCTCTTCTTTCTCAATCTCCCTCTAAGTCGAGCATGATGAACTTCCATGGCATTTTACTCTTAGAGGATTTCACTCACATGTCATTTTTCTCCTCTTAACTCTCTACTTTCTACCATGTTCTTTTTGGTTTTGATGTCATATGGCCAATGTGTTGCACATGAACTCACCATGAGATCATTTGGTTTCCTTGTCATGGGAATGTGGCTCTCTCCTTAGAATTCCTCTATTTTGTTGTGCAATTGTTCACACTAAGGCTCAAAACCCTACGGGATGTTGAATTTTGTAGCTATGGTCAACCTTCATAATATTCTATTTTCCTTATTATATTCAAATATGAATTGTATTTGCAAAAGAAAAAAATTATAAAGCATGTTCTTCATGTTTACAAGAAAAAAGAAATGATTTATTTGGATGCTCTTTAAGAGCAGGTAAATGAAAATTTTAAATTTGTATTTTTGCATCTAAAAAGACCAATTCAGCCCTCTAACACCCCTCTAAGGATCAAGTTGGCCTGCCCAAGGATCGTGCCCTTCGCATGGATGAACAACTATAAATAGAACCTATTTTCTCTCCAAAATAAGCAACTTCAGATCACATATACCTTTGAGGCTTATGCAAAGATCTGAGGCTAATAAAAATAATTTTGGGAAGATATATCTCTTTGTGGGATGTGAGTTCTGAGGCATGAATTTTTTTGTGGAATGTAGGGTCTAAGGTTGTAAGAGTTTGAGTTTTGAAGTTGTAAGAATACAAGTTCTAAGGCTATGATAGATTGCAAGTATGAGCTTGTGATAGAGTGCAAGTCTGAGGCAAATGTATCTTTGTAACAATGCATGTCTGAGGCACATAAACCTTTGTGGAATGGTGCAGATATGCGACACACTCTTTGTTGCATCATCTGAACTTAGAGGCACATATATAGGTATTTTTTATGCCCCATTTGCGTGTCTCATATCTGTGGCATATCTCTATTTGAGTGTAGATTTACAGGACCTCTTTCATAGCTTATTTATGTAATATATCTTTGAGATATAGTACACATTTTGAGGTTGATCTTTGAGACATAATGTGAGTTCTAAAGAAGGCTTGGAGAATGTTTTCTTAACCTTGTGGAAGATCTTCTTCCGACATAATAGTGGAGGGTTGAGTTAGTTTTTGGAGTTTAGTTGAATTTGACGCATCTCTTGTTACAATAATTCTCTAAGGAAAAGGTTGTGTCAGTTTTCCCATGGTAAAACTTTGTGTTCTTTGTGTAGTTTTCTCTTTAAGATTTTGCTTGCTATATGGTTTCTTTCTTCTGTGTAATTATTGAATGATGGAATTAATGTATAAGAATGTGAAAAAATTATTAACATCAAAGACAATTGCTACTAGGGAAGACTCATAGAAAAATAACATGAGAGACCATTTGGTTTCCCTTTCATGGGAAGGCAGTTTCCATGGTTTTGATGTCCAAAATTTTATCCATAACATAGACATTTCAATTTCTTCAAGTTTGTATTTTATGTACATTTTTGATAATATACAAAAAAATTGATTTGCCTAAAAAATTAATTATAAAAATGAAAAATTTCTTAAAATATTTCCATCTCCTATTTGTCTGTGGTAGTCTTAATAAATTTGTAAATATAAATTCATGTATTTAAGGAATAAGTGAACATTATAGTAAATAGTTTTTTTAACAATAAATTTGTTAATATAAATTAGTGTATTTAAGGAATTAATGAACATTATAGTAAATAATTTTTTTAACAATAAATTTGATAAATATATAATAATTTTTAAATAAAAAAGATTTATCATTATGTAAAGTATTTATATACCATGAAATAATATTTTTAGAATTTCATTTAATCTGAACAAAAATAAATTTGTTACAGTTTTAAATAAATCTATATATTTAATTCAAGAACATCCCAATGGAATACATATCAATATAAAATTAATAAAATATCCAACAATATTAATAATAATCAATTAATTAACATCTTAAAATTTTATATTTTATAATTATATGTTTTTTTAACTTATTCAACATGAACCTCGCTATGATAACCTTCTAGTAATAACTAGCTCTCATTTTTCAATATGCATTCTAAATGTTCTTAAATTATATGAATTCAATAGTGGAGTTATAATATATAGTAACTCAATTATTCTTAAAAATATATATATATATCATATTTTGGTTATAAATTTAATATGAAAATTTAATTTAATTAGGTAATAAATAAAGTTAAATATTTTATAAATTTGAATTTTTGTAATTTTGTCATTATTTTAATTTGGTCATATTATTTATATCAAAATTATAACTTCAGATTTAATAAAGGATATTTTTAGTATAGAAGTAGATTTCCCTATACCAGGTTAATTTTTGATATCTTTAATTCTATTAATTTAAAATGATTAATGTTGGATTTCATTTTGTAATAACTAATATTTCTTCACATTGTTTTGAGAGACCATAAAAGAGAAAAAATTTAGTTTATAATATTTATAAGAGCTTCTCAAGCAGCATTGTTTATAAAGGAATTTAGCGAAAATGAAAGCTTAAGGATCAAGACTTAGCATAAAGCAAGAAATATTAAATATTGAAAGTATTCCAACATACTCTCATGCTTACATCATTTAACAATCTTTACATATCACAACGATATTATGATTTTCAACAACGTGGTAATCATAATAATCATGTAATCATATAATAAGTTAGTAGGTTAGAATGACACAAAAAAACAACCCAAAAATCCCATAAAAGTAACAAAAAGATAAGGTTGAAGATTATAGATGGAGATGTGCAATTAAGACACATTGTTCCAACATCTATCAAGGTGCCATGTGGTATAATGATATTTCGATCATTGAGGGGAAGTCACATGGTGAACACATGGGATATATGTTTTTCATTCAATTCCTTTCACTTCTCCACATCATAACATTGTATTGCTTGGAACAATTTGTTTTAAGGTATATTTTATAGTAAAATATTTTCTAAGTTTACACCACAATAACATCAGCACTAGTCATCACTAGTAGGCTAAATGGGAGTGATAATATATTATATCTTATTGTTGGAGTAATAAACAACTAGCTATGTTAAATAATTTTTCTTCAATAGTAGCATTTAGAATTCAAGCTAGACTTTAGTTCTTATGCATATCTTTTTAAAACTTGGAAACTTATTTTCATAATTACATGTTTTTAAATTAATTGGATTGTCTTTAAATTTGAATGTTTGCTAGTCTTTCACTTTTGATATGAAGTTGAAGGGGAGAAAATTTAATTGAACAATTGAGGAGTTGCAAGATCTTGAGTATACTCTTTACAATCAATTCATAACATTCAAATGCATAATTATTTGGGATAATACAGTTGTTTTGTTGGTAACATTTAAATACAAAATAAATAGGTAAAGTAATATATTTGCCAATAACTTAGATAACTTAATATCCTATTCTATCACAAAGTGTAATTAATAAACATTAAGTAGAATGTAATATCCATTTAAAATTTATATACTCACAATACAAATAGAATAAGATATTTTTACCTTTCTTATTTTGAAAAAACTTCAAAATTATGTTTAAACATATTAGTGTTAGTAATTTTAAATTATTAATTTTTTCAATGTTAAAAATAGTTTGGTTCAAACATTTTAATGATCAAAAATTAATTTCTAGAAAAACTTAAAAACACAAATTTGTTTAATTAATCAATATTTAATAACTTTTTGAATTCACTTATCTGTAAATATTTATATTTTTAAAAAATAAATAAATATTTATATTTTAAAATATAAATCTACATGCCAATGGTTGTGACTTTAAAGTAGTAAATTTTTAAGTAAATTGTGGTCAAGACTCTCACAAACATGAAAATACAACATTGTACTCTATAGATTAAAATATAAATCTACAGCAAACAAAAGTTCATTCTTGAGAAATCATAATGGCCGAGACAAACTTGGATTGAGTCGTTCTAAAATTAGGAGCCGACTTATAACTTTGGAAGATCCCGCTATGGAATGATGTGGAACCTCACAAACATGAAAATACAACATTGTACTCTATAGATTAAAATATAAATCTACAGCAAACAAAAGTTCATTCTTGAGAAATCATAATGGCCGAGACAAACTTGGATTGAGTCGTTCTAAAATTAGGAGCCGACTTATAACTTTGGAAGATCCCGCTATGGAATGATGTGGAACCTCTCTTTCTGTGATTGTTGAAGCAGAAAATTTGTGTTGACTGTTGAAGCAGAAAAACCATGAAAGTTATGGAGAACAACAATGCCGACTTCCTCCTCTCAACGTCTGATAGCAGTAAAAGGCCACGGTCATATGGGCTGATTCTTCTCAATTATGGCATCCCTCACTTGACTGCAACTCTGTGGGATCAAGGTGCGTAGAGAGGATAAATATGGTTATTTGACAACCATTACAACATAGTAATAATTAATGTTGTGGAGGTTTGTGAGTATTCCAAATGATTTTGACAGTTATCTCATTTCAGTAATTCAAGGAGCTAAGATGAAAAAATTCTTCCTACCATTCATGATTATATGGCAACCTTTTCAAGGTGCTTCATCGGCTCTGTGGATTTGGGAAACTTTGAAGGATTAAGCAGATTTTGGAAACTTTGAAAAGGATTAAGCCCAGAGTGTTAGCTCTGTGAACTTAAGAGAAACCTGCAATGTTTACATTTCAACCATAAAAAAGACATAAATAATTATTTTCATGCACAAAATGGAATTAAATTTGAAAAAGAAAAATAAACATACCTGAGATTCACCCTGCCATAGTGTTATCAACCTGCTCCCGGCCACTTCTAAAACTTAGGCTCTCCATCGGTATCGAATAGGGAAGGCAAGCTTATGGATATTGAGACAGTCGAGCCATTGAAACATGGCTGTTATGTTTGAAAAAATCCAGGCCATAAAATCCTGCCTCTCCCGTGTTCATGTAGCTATGCGCATCAGTTTAAAAATTCAAAATCATGTAGCTATGCGCAGCATTTTGAAAATTCAAAATTTAAATTTCGAATTGTAGTTGATCCATGCTTTAATTGCGTGCATGGTTTGGGTTGACCGTGGATGGCCAGGTGGATAGTATCGAGGTTTGTTTTGACGGTCATCAGAAAGTTTGGCAAAGAAGTTGACCATCCTTCATACATGCTATACGTATGTATTACCATCTACAAAGATGTCAGGTTAATTCTGGACAATCACAACAGACTCCAATTGAATTGCCAGACATTCCTACACGGAGTGACAGACATCGAGGTTTGAGGGAAAAAATGCCGATGGCTAGATTTAGAAAATTTTCCAACCGATGGAGGTTCTGGGCAATTCCTTCGCCTAGTTAAACTACTCCAAAAATAAAAATTAGTTAAACATAAAAAATAAAAAACACGACCTCACAAAATTATATATATTATTTTTTGCTTCTACGTTTCCTATCAATTATTATAATGTGAAGTTGAATCTTGTTGTTACTCGTGAAGCATGGTTGAGAAAGATACACTCGACAACATAACGATCATGCTGAAAGATACATGTATATGATTGCTCAAGTTGGCATAGGTGCCTCTTGGCATGAAAATATATGTTACCTTATTTTGATATCTTCTAGATGCATCTTAGTTTTAGTTTGTATGGTTATAGCATTTTTCATGTAATATCTTTTGGGTAGATTTTTTAATCAATGTTTTTTTAATATTAGTGATGTGATTATATTTTTGTAACATTGGGTTATATTAAATTTTATTATTTTGCTGGGTTTTTATTTCAAATTCATAAATCTAGGTGACTTTCAGTTTTCAGTTTAAGGTTTTTTTCTTTTTCCAGTCTTTTAATGTTGTTTACTAGATTTCTAACCTTAGATCTATCAATTTTCTAACTTCCGTAAGTTTTCTGATATTTTGTGAAGATCACAAGAACCAACTGCGACAGAGACAACAAATTTTTCTGAGACTTGTCGACCGGGAATCAAGGAGTAGAAATCACACTTTTCTCCCCAAAAAGTGCGATCTGGAGGTCTAAAGCACACCTTTCAACCCAAAAAGTTTGATCCTCCTTAAATGAGGTTAGTACTTGCGATTTTTAGGGTTTCCTGGATTTTTTCAGATCTATTTTTTGGATTTGCCGAGAGTTGTCTACTAGGTTGGTTGACCACTATCCTATCCTGCTTCCGCCTTGATCTACTATGATTTACCCGTCGAAGTGGAATTTAGCCCCTTAGGGCTTCTAGTACGCTTTCACCTTTATAAGAAGAGTTTAGCTGAGTAAGAAGTCTGAGTTTCTGCAGCACTTTCAGCCATATTTTCCAGATTTGTACCCTTCTGTTTCATATTTTCAAAGATAGGTTGTTTCCATCCAAAGTTTCATCTTAAACCTTGTTTGGTCATTTTCCTTAAGGTCCCATTGGTTGCCCTAAGTTTTTCATCCATCTCCCTATCTTTTTGCAATGATTTTCCTCTCTAATTTTTTACTATAGCTGCACCAATTTCCAATAGCCTAGTGTCATTTGAACCTAGTCACACCAACACTTAGATCTCTTGACATTTTAAGTGTGTTTTCAGTTGATTTCACCACCAACCACCACAGTGTTTGCACACCCAATTTGTGTGGGTTTTAATTAATTCATTTGATGTTCATTTTCTGTTTTCAATTCATCTTATTTTCAGCAATCTTTTTTCTTTTTCCAAACATGATCTGGGCTTAATTAATAAACACACAAGCAAACCTTAAGTGAAGGGCGCTTGGTTTACACTACCAAGCCAAGACTTAACATAATTAATTTACCTCCCCAGACAAAGACAAAGGCATATTGTTGATTTCCCTTAATTTATGTGTCACTTGTGTCTTACCATCATTACACCACCAAGGCGTTTGTCGTAGAGACTCTTAGGCCTTCATCCCCAGTTTCCGCTTGGTCATATTACTCCTCGCCATAGGGTTCGAGTTCATAGTCCCCCAAGTCGCCATACCAACTCTTCTTTTGTTTCATATGATTCCTCATCTGATTCTGAGCCTCCTTCACCACATATCATCACCATCTTTGGACCCAAAGTTGGTGCAAGAACACAACCTAGTGCTAGCTCCAATTCTACTCTGGTGGTCACATCTAGCAGAACCACCTCAGGAACCGTTCCAACATCCCCCATGCTCCCTTTTATGGCTGGGTTAAGTCTCCCGAATTTTAGCCAGTTGATAAATGACCCTATACACCACAATGCTGGTTCGCCTGCTATGGCGACTAAGCTTCCCTCCAACATCCCAAAGTTTGAGGGTAATTTTGGAGAAGACCCCACCAATCACGTTCACTCCTTCCATATGTGGTGTTCATCCAATTCCATTGCTGATGACTCCATTCGTCTTCAGCTGTTCCAACGCACACTCACTGGAGATGCTGCAAAATGGTATGTAGACCAGCCCATCACCTCTCATTCCATTTTCGTGATACTTCCTAAAGTGTTCCTCTCATATTTTCGGTTACCTCTCTGATAGGACACTGGTATGAAGCTCTTGACCTCATTCTGCCAAAAATCCACCACTCGTCTTTCTGATCATGTTCAGGAGTGGTGTAGAAGGAGGAGCACATGTCGTGCCCCACCCTTCGGAGCCTGTGTCTATCTTGATTGGTTTCTTAGGTGACTTTTATCACCCATTGGCAAAGATTTCGCATCCCATTTTCCTCAGACAGAGGAAGAATCTCTCCAAACCGCTTTGAGATATGTCTATACTGTCATTTCAGACCTCCCTCATCCTGGAGGTGCCAATGCACTAGGACATCTCACGCCGCTGATGGTATCGTTGGAATCCTTTCACATCCTTTACCATATACTCAACAAACTTATGGTTATTCGTAGGGGGGCACCAGTTCCTCCAACATTTATACCCCTCCTGCTAGCAACATCTTTTCAGGGCCAACCAATGCTCAACCTATCTACTAAACCATTTCTCCTCCCTATGCATAGTTGAGTGCTCCAACCCCTTAGCGCAGTAGCCTCCCATGCATCCTCAGCCCCAGTAGCCATCCTCCCCTCACGGTCAAGTGTTTGCGTATCAGAGTGTGACCAATCCCCAAAATTCAAAGAAAAAGAATAAGGGGAAAGGTAACAAGGGTAACTAGGGTAATCAAGGTAATCAACCTAGTGAACTCCAAGGGAACCAACCTAACACCAATAGCTAGCAATAGGGCAGCTAGCCCAAGCAGAACAAGGCTATTCATATGAACAAGACTTGTGCATGTTGTGGTGTACATGGCCATTATACATATGAGTGTCCTCTCTTACCCCAAATGCGTTAAATGTGGGAAGCTCAAGCAACTTCTAGAGGTCAACCGCCCATGCTGTAATCACCTCAAAATCCTGCACCATCTCAATCGACAGTGCTTACAAATACTTTCCCTCAGTAAGGATTTGTTGCTTCTCAACCTCAGCCAGGTCAAGCAACCCATCCCCCCCAACCTTCTGGTCCTGGTGACTACCAGATCCTTATGATGAATTCTGATGAGGTTAATCCCTTCAATACCAACCTGCAAAGTCAGTTGCGTCAATATGACAATCCATTGACTTTGTTCATCATTGATTACAAAACCAAAGAATCTACTGAGCCTCTTACGACACAAAATAGGTTGTTACAAATCCCTCAGCCTAAATTTGAGGCAATTCCTAAGCTACTAAAGGGACCATTACATCGTAATGTGACTTCTAACTGAGCTTCCCATACCTACAGTATAGTAGAAGACTTGGTATAATCATCTGCTGCCATGTCGATGCTGGAAGTACACCAGTCAAGCCCATCTCAAAAGAAAGCTCTACTAACTTCTTTGGGTGTAGTAGATCCTTCCGATGATCGTTTGATTGTCTTCTTAGTTGATACATTAGAACATTCCCCATTACCTTCATCTTTTGCTTTCCAAATACCAGTGTGATTCCATAATGCCATCATCTCCCAATACATTATTGATGAAGATTCATCCACCTATGTGATGTCTACTGTCATTTGCAAACAACTTAATTCACTGGAGCTATCCCCATACACCATCACTTTGCGTGCTTTGGACGGTCATTCCTCCCAGCCTCTCAGCATGTATCGCAATTTTCCAGTGACTCTTGTGGGCAAGATTGTCCATGTAGACATTGAGGTTATTCATGCCCCTTTAGATTACAACATTCCATTGGGTCGTAGTTACACATATTCCATGTTAGTCATCGCATCTATGGTTTTCCTCAAGATGTGTTTCCCCCATGAAGGGAAGATCACCACTATCAATCAATTAACATACTACGAGCCGACATTCGTCACCTCCCCTGAGTCCATTATCTCATCAATGTTAGATAAGGAGTCTTCAACTCTTATCATCGGTGTCTCACCCAGAGTCTACAAAGATTCCTCATTGTTGGGTGCTCTCCCTAGTCCTCCCCCTCTCATCTCTAAGACTAACTCCTTGCGTGTTTGCATGTTACATGCATCATGGGTTCCTCTCAAGTAGTCTGGTACATCCGATCAATAAACAACTTCTCAACACCTTTTTATTTCCATCTAAACAGAGCCATCCGAATCCACCACCCCAAGACCTCCTCTATTTCTGGGTGCCTCTCCCATGTTCCCACCAGGAACTGTTCCTCCAGGTCTCAACCATCCAAGAACTATTCCACCGGGAAATTACCCTACAGGAAAGATACCTTTCTTGTTTCCTCCTCCAAGAATCTTTTATGTCCCTATCATGGCTTCGTTGGTCCTCCCCAACATGACTTTGGGGATCCAAGTATGGTACATTCATCCCCTAACAAGCACTCCTCCTGGTCAGCTAAGACCTTATCATGCTTTGACCTCGATTCAACCGGTCCCTACAACCCCTGTCGTTTCTCTAGTTCCATCATAATCTCAACAAGAACCTACTCCTATTACGAAAGCATACGGACAAGGGGGAAAAGCCAAGAGGAAAGAACCTGAGGACAAGGCCCCCTAAGCTCCTCCACCCCCCAAGGCCACAAATCCGTCACTGCCATGCGCTTTGTGTAAAGTTGTTGGGCATGCCACCAATAATTGTCTTGAAACCCCTCATATTAAACATTTGGTTCATGAGACATTCCCTGAGTCAAATATCACTAAAGTTCATGTTAACTTATCAGGTCCAGCCAAGAAACTCAGAACATTACGCACAAATCACGCTTGTGCCTTGTGCAATCATCATGGTCACTATTCCCATTGTTTCCCTCGTCTCTATGAATTTCTCGAATACGAGACCACTCATAGTGGATCACCTACTCCTCTACCTGTGGATTCTAGTACCACTAGTAAACCAGAATAGGGGGGAATCTGGTCCTACCATCGTGATCCCTCCCCCCGATGTCAAGATGATGGACTCCATGGGCCATATCCTTACCTGTCTTAATCCTTGAGTTCCTCGCGGGAAAACCTTTCTGAGGTTTCTATGTGCACTTCTATCGAACCTATTTCGACAGAATCCTAGGTCTCAACATTCATAGATCCTCCATCTACTAGCTCGTCATTTAGCATTCCAAATGATGCGTATGTGAACCTTCTTTCTCGGGTTAATGCACCATACAGTCGTTGCATCATGTAGTCATTCTTCCTCCCATCCACCCATCTTCCATTCTCATAGGGACATCATGGAAGCCACGACTACCCCTAATAATCCTTGGGACGATATGCACCGTCGTACATACTTCCTTCCATATTTGGAATCCACCACTCTAAATATATCCATAACGCCCATAACATACTGGGGGGCACATAGGACCCTACATCTCCTTATCATCCTTTGGAGGATCTTGTGCCAAGCTAGGCTGAGATGCTTGAATCTCTTTTTCAAGCACTTGGAACATAATGCCTCTCCACAAACTCCTCTTGCTCAGGGGCATCATTCCCACCTTTTCATACCAGATTAGTCCCGTCCATAACATATGTTCGCGAGTAGTATCCCATGCTTGGGGGCATGATGGTCTTCCCCTGATCATCTTCTCAATTGATTAACATAAATCTTGGCTTAGATCCCATTAGACCTAGGTATGGTCGATTATCCTCGTATTCCTTAGATAGTTTGTCCTACCGGCCTCTCCGGCGAGCCATATGCACATCGCATATTGTAGACATTTGATAACGTATCTTCAAATATTCTACTCTATATCCAAATAATCCCATGTTTGACTTGGTGGGTGAGGATGATTCTAGACCTCCTCTAGTAGTTCATTCATGTTTTCCTCTTCCCTTAATTGTTCCCCAGGAACCATCGTTCCAAGAAGCATTAAGGCCATCTTGAAACAAGTAAGGCCACTTGCCTGAAAGTCGTAGACCCTGATCTTGATGGTCAGTTTGTCTGCTACTATCTCCACAAGATTTAGGGCATTTTCCTCCTCTCCAAATTCACCACAGCTCACTTAGCAAATGAATTCGAATTGGAGGGAAAACATCCTTTTATAGAAAAACCCACAATTTTTTTGTCGCCCCTTGGGACCAATCCAAAGCTTAGTTTGACGAACTGTTAGCACCATTAGAAAGCTCTCATAGAGTATTATAATGGGTCTTTCTCACTTCTTAATGATTTGACACTTCACCAGGGAGCCATTTTTCCAAGAAGGGTCACTTTATCGCATCTCAAAATCGAATTTATTCATATGCGACACTTGTACTTTGGGGACCACCTTCCCTTGGCTCTTTTCGTCTCACATGTCGATTTTCATCATGAGTAACCATCATTTACTCATGCTTTCATGCTCCCGACTGGGCCTCTTCTATTTGGGAGTATCATCGAGTCACCCTTGTTTAGAGCATCCGCGATGAGTCACCTTTGCATCCATGGAGTCTATTTCACATCCCATTATGGCATGTCACAGTATTTTATCAATCTTTGCATATCATTCATCATGTGCTTCCCATTTTGGCCTACAGTCATACTGTCCCCCATCCCCTCCAGAGTTGAGTCAGTGGCTGCTAGGTCAACCATGCAGTTTATGCTCTGACAAAAGAATTCATTTGTTTGTCCCTCGGTCTGATTTTCTCCAATGTCCCTGGTGTCAGTCCATCAGCCACATCACTATTTTCCCTCGTGCCATAGTTGAGGATCCTCATTGCCTCACCTATTACGGGTCCTATTCTCTCGACATTGGCTCATTTATTCCAAAAGAATGACCTAGAGGGCGGTGTATCTTGGTTCCAACTTCCATTCTTGTTCGGTGCCTGAGATCGAGCAAATGGACTCATTATTTCCCTTTGACTTGGTTTTTTCATGCTCCTGATTCATACACGTATGGTCCAGTGATGCAGCAGATTGTACCATCGATTTCCGGGTGTGTTTGAGATGTTTATAAACTAGAGGTATGGTAAATAGATAAAACATATTTTTATATTTACTCCATAAACCTCTTTATATTTACGAAGACTCAAAAAAGAGGTTTTATTTAGGTGAAGTCTATGGGTCAAATGCCATTTTAATACCATAAGCTAAATACCATATTTATAAAAGAGGTATGGTAAAGTAATAAAAATATAAATAAATGAGAGGTATGGTAAATAAATAAAATATTTTTTGTATATTTACACCATAATTCACTTTATATTTACGAACACTCAAAAAAGATGTTTTATTTAGGTGAAGCCTATGGGCCAAATACCATGGGCCAAATTATTGTTAATACCATGCAAGAAACATTATTAACCCTAATATTAATATTAATAAAAATAAAGATGGCATATGGTATTGACCCATGGTACTGAGAACCAATGGTATTGACTCATGGTATTCACATGAATGTAGTCTATTTAAAGGGGGAATTAAACCAGCATAGATCCATCTTTACTTTGGATCTACTAAGCACTCAGAGGGATCAAATATCTTGATATGCCAACTAGCATAGAGTGAAAAAAAAATTGATCCCTCTCGGCTCTTCGTAGATCCAGAATAAAGATAGATTTATGTTGATCTACTTATAATTCAAACAATACATGATAATTTTGGAAATCAATATATATTAATATTTTATATTTATTCAATAAAATTTTAGAAAATAATAACTTACTATTTTATAATTATTATGAATCAGGGAATTCTTAATTCTAAAACTTAGTATTTTTAAACGTATAGAATAAAATAAAAGAACAACACCAGAAATAAAAATTGTTATTATAATTTTAATATTAATAAAAAATTATAATTTTATATTATAATTTAAATATACAATTAAATTTTGCGAAAAACATATAAAATATAATATTGTAAATATGTCAACAAGATTATTTTAAATAAAATATTAAATAAAAAATTGTTCTCTCACCAATGATTTATAATAGCGAATTCGGATTTCAGATGTTTGATGTTTTGAATATAAAATTTCGTATTACAAAAATTAAAATTTTAATTTGTTTTCAATTTTATTTTTTCAGGATATAAAAGGAATATTAAAGAAAAAATAAACGGTTTTGAAATGCGTGAACTACGGATCCCATCTCCTGAAAGATTCTCCTATCAGAAAGTAATAGCAGATCCTTTCTTTATTATGAAAGGAAAAATATAAAACACGATCTCACAAAATTATATATAATTTGCCAAAATAAAATTCCTAATCCGATCTCTTTCATAGAGTTATTTTTCCTATCAATTATTATAATGTGGAATTGAATCTTGCTGTTAATCGAGAAGCATGGTTGAGAAAGATACACTCCACACCATAACCGTCAAGCTCAAGTTGGGATAGGTGCCTCTTGGTATGAAAATATATATTAATCTATTTTGATACCCTCTAGATGCATCTTAGCTTTGTTTTATATGGTTATAGCATCTTTCTTTGTAATATCTTTTGGCTAGACTTTTTAATCGATATACTATAATTGTTTTTTAATGGTCTTATTTTAATATTAGTGATGTATTTAAATTCTTGTAATGTTGGGTTATACTAAATTTTATTACGTGATATATTTGTTTGTTTTATAAATACAATTTTTAGATTTGAATGAAGTAAGAAACTAATGAATCATTATGCTTATGCTTTTCGAGGGGGATATTTGATTAGGGAGGAAAATATGGAAAGGGGTGGAAAAAATTTATTTTTGTTCAAATAAATATTCCAAGAAATTTCTAGCAAAGGATTGTGAAGATGAAGGGTCAAGGTGCAATCATCAAAATAAGAAGGATAAACCATTGATGGGTTAATTAATTCTTATTTCCTCTTTAGCTTTCCTCTTATACTCTCTCACCTAGAAATTTGATTTGGCAAGAGAAATGGTGGTCAAATCCATTGTCACTCACTGCAAAATTTGTCTTCAACTAACCAAAATACAAAAGAATAGAAGAGTTTTCAGCCATATCTCAAGCCAAAGAAGCCCTCAAAGCTAAATTGAGCCCCCTCCAATGGATAGTGCACGGAATTATCTTTCCAATGGTATATCGAACCCCTCAAATGGACTCCAGAATCAAAAGTTAGAGTAGATTGAAGTTACCCTTGAAAAACGAGAAGACAAGGAAAAAATGCCTATGGGTAAAATATTGGGTCCCGGCATATCGGCGATTCCACAATATCGGAAGTCCCAGCATATCAACGATCCGGGATATTGGAGGTTCAAGGCATCAGAGAATTAAGAGATTGGCGCATCACAATAGGCGATCAAGCAAGTGACAACCTTTTAAAGTTGTGATATCGCATAAAGTTATGATTGCGATTAAAATCATCGAGGTTTGTGCCTTTAATGTAAAGTGTCAAGGAGGACCTAATGCAAATTAATAAAGGATTTCCTTGCAAAACCAGGGCAGGACTGGGCCTCTTATCTCTCCTCCAACGGGATGCTCTAATGTGAATCCTGCTCTGGTACCATGTATAAATTATGATGTAGATTTCGAATTTATCATGAAGTGTTACTCAAAATCACAAGACACTCTGTGAAAGATAATTCACAAACATGCAATAAGACAAAACACACATCCACACAAAAATTTTTCCTTGAGAAAGCAATCTGCTAAAAACCCTAATGTCTGCTTGCATTAATGTGATGAATAGAGATGTATTACAATTTATTTGATCAACTTAGCACAACGTGAAAGTGAATAACCCATCTATCTTCTCATTGAGAAGCTCTAACCCAGTCTTAGATAATTTATGCCTCTGCTTGAGCCCCTATTTCCTTGTGTAATTCCTTGAGAAATTAGGCCACTATTATTTACGAATTTCTGCAAAATGGATTTCACAATTCCCAATGTTGATCTTCTGACTACATGCAACAACTATACACTCGAGAATAGTCTACAACTGATGTTACATTACCTTGGAATCTCCACCACGATGAGGAAACTCGAATTATTTGCATGCACTAGCTATTTTGGGTTGATTGATTAGTTAACTAGATGATCACTAAGTTTGACTGAAGTCCCAGTGCACAACTAACCTTCCACTATTTCCTCCAATAGTTGGAATTAGTTTAAATGAAAACAACATGAGATAACTGACCTCGATTTCTACAAGTTAGCAATAACACATGCTTAACTGAACTCTAACTCCTCCAACTTGAATTTATTGAGTAAATTGAGTGACGCAAGCCATGTAACACAAGTTAACTACCTCCAAGTTGTCTACTGATGTGGAAATTCAAATTTTCTCAATTTAATCAAGGAAAAATCAAATTGAGAATATCTTGATGCATTTTTCAACAATTCTCATTTGATCGGTAACTATGTTTCTATTCCAATTTATTCTCATTGAAAATGGGGGATTCTTCCTAAAGTGGAGGTTCCACCACTTCATAAATATAGGATGGATCTCACAATCAAATTTGATTTATACTTACCTATTTTAAGGAATATTATCATTTTTTCTTTTGGGGTTGAGCAGATAGTATATGAAGTTCTTGAAGAAATTATGTCACCTCACTTTCATCCTTCATTGGTTCATACCCCTAATCCCATATTTTATGGTGGTGTTAAAGATTTATCCTGATCCTTTTGGTCTAGTGGTATCTAGCAAGAGTTTTTTGTTGATGGTGTATAATACATGAATAAAAGTAGTGTGTCAATCCCTAATTTCATTGGAGGTTCCCTTGAGAAAACTTATATTACATTCTCTAGTACCAAAGGTCCCATCTCCACCATGCCTACATCATCTATTTTTTCATATTTTCAAACTAACCCATGAATGTTATTTCCAACATTTTGTACATAAAGTAAGTACCTCCACAACATCAACAATGATCCCTACATCCACATCTAGTGAAGGATCTTGTTCCACTATGAGTAGTATACTCATGTTTGTTAAGAGTTTTATTCACTATTCTAAATCCCCTAATATTAAATTATCAACCAAGGATCGTAGTCTTTGAGTCACACTGCGTATTACTTCAAATTTGGAGTTAAGTACAAAGTATTTGATTTTATTTCTAAAAATGTTGAAGTGAAGAAGCCTATTTACCCTAATTGTATTTTATTCAAACCTTTTAATGATAATCTATCTACTCAAAACAATCTAACACAAACATTATTGAGCACACAATTTTTTCCTATAAATAATAGAGATTCTATTTACAATGAACCACACTGTCTATTAACCTAAAGAACTCACCCACTAACATTTAAAGGACTCAGTTACCAAACCTCACTTCTTACTGGTCACTATATTTAAGCAAATGAGAAATCACTTGTTTAAGCCAAGAAATTGTAACTACAAAGTGCTTGCTACATGTTACCCTTATAACTCAAAGCTTAAAAACTAAACCAAACAAATCATTCTTCGAAACACTAACTTTCTTGACAATGAAATCGCGCTAACACACTAATTACGAAATGCTTATAAAATACTTACAAACTTAAAATCATGTAAAATAAAAGAAAAATGCAATTAACACACTGTGATGCTAATCAAAACAAAAAATCCTATTCTAATTAAAAACATGAACACTAGACCTAAATCCCGGGTCACACGGATCTACTACTTTTGAATTGATAAGAAAAATGCATACCTTTATTCATTTACACACTAACAAAATTCAACGCAAATGCTATTTTGATCAAACTCATGAAAATTGAATCTTAAATTAACATTGATGCATACAAAACTTCAATTCCAATTCAACCTTTCCCTCACTGTATTGTATTTGCAATCAAAGGAATGTGAAACTAGATATATCTAAGCATTCATATGCAAACATGACACTATACGGTTCAGAAGCATGAAGAGTATAAACTTAAATTCTTTCCAAGGTTTTAGTTGTAAACTCAAATTAACAATGCTTCATAAACGCTTTTGTATGGCAGGATTTCACAAAGGAAATAGTGACATGCCAAAATCATTACCCAACAAGACCTTGATTGGCTTATGTCAAATGAGAAATGAGATTTACTTCTGTCAATTCAGATGTACGACACCACAATATGAATTTAAGTACAAAATTGATCTATTAATCCAAAAACCTGATCAATAATTCTTCACGCAAGGTTTCCACTACAAACTAGTTAAACCAATACAGTCCTAAGATCTAAACTAATTGTAAGACTTGTTTCCAGCGGTGGTGGGCCCTTGCCACTCCTGGAGCAAGTTATATTAACTCAATGAGAATAACATTTAAAGCATAACCATCATACTGACAAGAAAGCTCAACGCTAGAGCTGAATTTAGGTTAAAGTTCAAATGTCAATACAAATGTCATACTTTAGTCTCCTTGATAGAGTATTCCTTACAAAATTGATCAATAGTTTTTCATTGCTACCTAAATACCAAACACATCGGGCCTTAAAAGGACAATCGATGAAGACTAAACTTAACTAGTTACTCTATACATAGAAAACAGTTCTAATATAAAACTATTATGAGCCATATGATATCCTTCTTGTGATCGATCCTTAGTTGGGTTGCGCCCTGTTTTGGAAAACCGCTCTCCATCTTAGGCATGAAGAGTTATGTATCTGATAACCCAAGATATCATTTGAACCGTTGACTGTTGTATTAAGTACAGAATCATGGAGATTCTTTGAACATCGACTACTTAGTTGAGTACAGAATCACAAAACAGATTTAGGTACAGAATGGTGAACAACACTTTGGGTGATGAGGTGTCTATCTCCATGTGTATTTATCCAGATGTTGAAATTCCAACTACCTGTCAACAAAATTTCAATTCTACAAGTCTAAGTGATATCTAGTTAGAAATAAACCAATAAGCATGATCTTATGAATCAACCTAAACTTAATCAAAAACAATAAAAATAATTCTAAGTATTTTTACCTCCAGTCACAAAATGTCAGGGTTTTGTTAGTGAAGGTGCAATACAAAAAGGTAAAAGGGGAGTAATATGTAGGTAAAACGAGTAAATACATGGGTGCATATGGGTACAAAGGTGGGATCAATCATACCCCCATGCCTAAACAAATGCATTCCCTTATGCATCACCAAAAAGACAAAATTGGAGGAATCGATACTTCAAATTCCTTCTCCTTTAACTAAAACCTCCAAGCCACGACTAGCTGTTACTGAAGACTTTTGAAAATGTAGGGCCAACTTCTAAACATTATGTTTTCTAGAAGGTTTTAGTCGAGCCAACTTCCAATGGATCAGTTGTTTGTTCTTCTCGATTAATGCATACTTTTGTGATATTAGAGAAAGATTGGTTTCCTGGTACTGATTATTTACATCTCGTACATAATGAAAAAGAACATTATACTTGTTTGCCTACTCTCGCAGTTTCATGTTCTTCTTCCGTAGCTTAGCCACAAGCAATTGCAAATATTCTTCATTAATAGCAGGGGTTGCTTGAACTAGTGCAGTAGACTGCTGGGAAGTGCTCCCACCTCGAATTAGGTCAGTGGTATTTTTATCAGGGTTAGAGCCCTGTTTCTTATTACTAGTACCCCCACTGAGTGGGTGTTGAGGTGGGGATCTGTTTACAAATATTGATCAATTTCCTATGGAATACTTTCTTCAAACAGAGGGGCTTTCATTTCTTCATTCCTCAGACCATGCTCTCAAGTGTCTGAATCAGAAGAGGATGGAACATTGATGGGTTCCACACTTTGGTTATCTGAGATAGGCAACCCTTGTTTACTCATACCCCTCATGCGACATTGACATCGGAGAGCGATCGGGGTTTCTTTTGGGTGCAAGGGAGGAAGTAGTAATTGGTTTTAAATAGGTTTGAAAGAGATTTTATTTCTGTTTGAGGGTGGCTTTGACTATCTCAGAGTGTATTTTAGTGGCTTTGGGAACAGGGCCTTTAGCTTCTCGAAGAGATTCTTTCCGCTCGCCTGCCTGCCTGCGTTTGACTAGCAAGTTCTTCATTATGCCCAGGTTTGTGTTTCTGGTCCTTTTTCCCTTTCCTCTTCTTTCCTTTCCTTGACTTTGGGGCTCCTTTCTTATCCGAGACACTGGAACATAGTATTACTTCTCAAGGTTTTTTTGTGAGGTTCCCTTCCGCAGGAAAGGTAGACTCTGTTGTTGCACTAGGGTTAGGTTTAGAGGTCTAAGGAGTCTAATCCTTCAAGCTTGAATGCTTTGACATAGGGCTAATGATTCATTGTCGACCCTTAATCTGTGTTTCTTCCCCCATAAAATTCTCAATTATGAAGTCCTCCCAGAACTTCCGCCTTTTGCTCAACTCTGCTACTATTATCATCTTAATCAAACTATGGTGATATGTGGCGGTTTCAGGGTTTTTACTGTCAAATTGAGCCGCTCTGGCCATTTTATGCAAACTTTGATGTAAAAAGTAGGGAAAATCAATTCCTCTATTCTCATAGAAGTGTAACAGTAATCTAATGTGATAAAGGAAGACAGTAGCATACCTTCCCTTACATGTAATGAACCTTTGTAATATTGTGACCAATGGATACCATTTTTCCTCCAAACAACTGTGTAACACTCCTCTGGACAAACTTAATGTCTGGTATGCAGGCTTGAGAAATTTTGTACAGTCTATTACATCAAAGTGTCCTCCTTTGAAGAATAGGTCTCCCGTAGGAGACAACCCCATCGCCTTACTGATGAATCCCTCGGTAACTTTAAATTTCAAATTCCCTACTTCCACAGTTTCTCCGTTGAAGATCTATAAGAAGGCTAAGGTTGCCTTATGATTATATCCCTGGAATTTTCTGAGAAACCACATCCATCCTTTGTCTTCCAAAAATTCCCCGTAGTCTTCATATTTCAAATTTCTAGAAAATTGTACAAAGGTGGGCTCGTGCCTGTCAGCCCCCATGCCAAAATGAATACATGCCTCAAGGATTTCTCTTGCTACATAATTAAATATCATAGCCAACTTATCAATACCCTGAGTAGAGAAATAACACACTAATCCTTCGGCCCTGTGAAATTTATGAAAGAACCTGTTTCAAATGCAGGACTGATGGCCTGCAGATGCATGAAATGATGAGTCAGTACCCAAAAATCGCCGTACATTGAGGGGATGGTTGGCGGTGAAGGGAACGAGCATTGGTTGTCATGATGGCCAATAGCTTATCATGATTCTAAATGATAGGTAAATAATCATGGAAAAGGTAAATATCGATTGGCCCATGTTAATATAATTAGGGGAGAAGTGATGGTAAAGAGAAATTGTTCAGCATAGTAAAAGATGGTATGATAATGGTAAGGAGTGGAGATAAATTATTACATAGCTTATAATTAGATGTCTCTAATTTAGTCTAAGTAAATAAATAATCACATGCCTTGGTTCTAACTCATAATGAATTTAGATCACGAAGACAAGAATAATCTTGTTGATCTTGATTTTAATCAAAACATAGCAGCAATTAAGAGCAGTTGTTGATGAGGTAAATCCCCTCTACGGATAGAGGCGATCCCTACTAGCCCAGCAAGGGTCTAGCAACAATCAAACAATGCTGCTATGCATGTTCCTAATTACAATTAAACAAGAGGTAAAGAGCACCTACTTGGATTCCAGCGCTGTCGTTTGACGAAGAGATGTTGCCTTCGCTCCTTCGCTTTGGCTGGTCACAATCCTTCGCGATCTCCGCGAATAGATACCTGCACACACGAAGAGGAAACAAACACAAGCGTGAAATCTAGTAAAAGAAACCATACATCAGTCAGAAAAGATGTAATTCACATTTAACCATTGCAAGTACAAATGAGAATGGAACAATAATAGCAGTCATCTATTATTAATCAGAATAGAGAAGAGTACAACCAAATGTTCTGACGTCGGTAACCTTCTCAGGAGGGGCCAGTCAACATGTATCTCAAGCATTCACCTTTGAGGATGATTCTCCCAAGACAAACAACTCTCTCTCACATACAAGCAACACAAAACAACCTTCCCTAAGCAATCAATCACTTCCACACCTAGCACACCAAATACCTATAGTAGCAGCAATCTGAGCACTATAAGCTCTATACAATCCAAGCTATGTCTAACTAGCTGCTCATGGTAATGGTGAAAGTATATGTAGGAGAAGGAGCCTCCTAAAAGGGTGGAAGGATGAGCTTATCTTCAAGGGAAGTGGTTGCAAAGGGTCGAACAGACATGCCAGAGAAGGGAGTCGACATTCACAAAGCTAACAACCAAACCTGGAGTTATCTGGAAGGCTGGTTGTTTGAACAAATTCGCCCAAACTGGATCAGCGCGGATTATGAGGAAACTGACGCGATGTCGCCGCGTCCACATAACTAGGACAGTCATGTCAGCGCGGAAGAACACGGGAAAGGCGCGCTGGTGACCAGCGCGGAAAAGTGATGTCCTTTCGAGCTGGCAGCGCGCGGGATACACTATGGAGCGCCAATCATCGCGGGTATTTTTCAAACAGACGCGCTGATGAACAAAACTTTAGGAAAATGGGTTTTTGGGCCAGTTCAGAAGGCATGAAGCTTAGTGATTGGCACAGCAGGGTGACTGACAGGAAGGCAGTGACAAATTACTGTGTAATAGATGCCCCCTAAAGCATGAAGACCGAGAGAGTGGGAGGGGTGAAATGCTTTACAACACACGCCGAACTGGAACATCACCAGGAAGGACCGAAATATCTCTGATAATCAAGTACATGCAGTCGAGGCATGGGCACAGCCATCCAAAAGACATGCGAAAAGGTCTGTGGAATGGACGCAGCCACCCAGCTAAAGAGACCATAATAATGATAAGGTATGGTCGCAGCCATCCATGAAGACTCAGGTATGGGCGCAGCCATCCATCAATGATTCATGTAATGATCATCCACAAAATCGCAACCTGGACCATAAACAGACAGGGATCCAGGGTCTTGCGCTCCGTCCCGATCCGAACAAAGTACAAGTTCAAGCATGTGAATACATGGGTTGAAGTCGAACATGCATGAACATCGTCTGATTACCAGTCAATGATGAAAACTGTTAACAGACGCGAGAGGTACCACCAATAATGACAATGGCCCTCAAGGTACGATAGGTACAATCCGCGGCATGTGAATCAATGAGCTGGTGTCGAACACCCACGGAAACATTCGATCGGAGGCCAATGATGTAAACCTCGCGTCGAACACGAAGAACCTGCCATTAGGGCATGCAGGCTCTAAGGCACCTGAAGGGAGTCTCTAAGTCACCTTCCCGGATAATGAGCTGAAGTCGACAGGAAGTGACCTTGATCGAAGGTGGGCCATAATGATTCCCACATCATCGACGCGAGACAGAGGAAAAAAATGATTTGTGTGAGATAGCAGATGAGGTTGTATTATTGCAGAGGTCAACTTCTCTTGAACATATCGGCGGCACTGTAGCGGGTTTGGCAGTATTTGACATCAAATGACCAGAGGGTATAGTAATGATGGCAATGGGCAGATGAGAGGTCGAATAAGATAACCCAAACCCACGGAGGCCAGTGAAAAACAAGATGAGATGGTCCCACCCAGACACGAAGCAGAAGAGTGCCATGTTCAAGAGCGACATACTGCCGACACGACTATGATTACAGTTCCATTTTCCCCACCATTTCTGGCAGGTACCCCGGTTATTTTTGGATGACAAGCTTGACGGGGATAGCATATGCTCGAAGAGTGTCATTTTGACAATATCCGATGTCATCAAGTGTTTAACGAGCCTGACAAAGGAAAAACTCGGCGTCTTTTCTTGTTTAGAGAGCCTGAAAAGATAGCAGAAAAGAAGACTCCAGGGGGGTCCTTTTTCGTACAGTTGTGTCTCTCAAGCCCGAAAAAAGTATAAAACAATGCTCGAAAGAACCGCCCGACCATTATGATCGAGGAGTACTTTTCGTAAATAGTGCTTTTGACCCGAAAAAGTAAAAAAGCGGTCGAAAACACGTCGTTTTAGGGCCAATAACGAGTGCGAAACGACAAACACCCGGCAATCTTTTTAAGTTACACGGTCAGAAAAAGAGCTTAAAATGACCGCCTCTCATTCCCTTTAACGAGCTGAAAGGAGGCTCGGCCATCTTTTCTTGTTTTATGTCGGAAAAGAGCTCAAAGACGACATTGTTGGGACCAAGTGATTTTAGGACCATGATGATTTTCACCTTTTATTTGAACCTGCACAAGAGCACTACCCGCACAAATCCATTCGGTATGTGTAAAAAAAACATATTAAAACATGCATTTGATAAATTTAGGGCTAAATTTATGGCAAAAGATGGTAGAAACCCAAAAATATGGATATTTATTAGTTTTTACTATAAATAGGGGGGGTGAAAGATCATTTTTACCATTTTACCATTTTAGGACGTGAAGGACGTGGAGAAGCCAGAAAGTTGACGGATTGATTTCCAGCCCATACGGACACCATTTCGCGAGCCGCTTCTTCCAGGTAGGTTCTCCTCTCCTCGCCCTGCATTTTGATTATATTTGGCAGAATTTTAGCGGTTGAATTTGCCCAATCGGGCGAATTCTTGGTGCATGGATGCACTCTCGGTCAGCGCGGATATCCCACGCGGGTCCGCGCTGGCCGAATTGGGACAAAACGTGACCAACTTCGGGTCAGCGCGGAAAACCCGTGTTCTTCCGCGCTGACCTCGAAAAATAACGAAGGGCTGCCACGACCAGCGCGGAAAGAATTTTTTGTTTCAATTTGAACGTGAAAAATCCTATGCCAGCACTTCTAATTTCTTTTCATGGTTTGTGCAGGACGTAATGGCTTTCCAATGGCAGGAAAGAGTGCACGATGTCGAAGATATTGCTGCTTGGGCCAATGTGGATTGCTGCAATGCCATGCGGGCCTGCGGTTTTATGAAATTTTTCCTCACACCTCGCCTAAGAGCTCAGCATGATCTTCTCAAGCTACTGATCAGGGCATGGAACCCGGTGGATATGAAATTCACTATCCGGGGCCAGGATATCGAATTTGACCACATGGATATCTTCTTTTTGACTGGGTTGTCACGCCGGGGTGCGAGGCCCATCATAGAGGGACAGCGACCTGGCGGCGGTCCTCTAGATGATCTCATGGCTCGAGTATGCCCGGAGGCTGAGAAGACGAGGAGTGGGAAAGTAGCAATCCCCACAGTGGGAAACATAGTCCTTCGCACCATCCTGTTCATGGTGACCCGGGCAGCGGGAAGCATGGCCAACCACGAGGCTTCAAAGACCCACCTCATGCTAGCTCTTGATTGCCTTGAGCCTACAGTGTTTGATTGGTGCACAACAGTGACCAACAACATGAAAAGGCAGTTGAGCAACTGTCGTCGCGGGGAGACGAAACAGTTCGGCTACGGGTCTATCCTGGTCCCGCTCATCCTAGAGCGAGTGCCAGCCATGCGGCTGCAGACGATGGCCGTGGATGCTCCTAGGGATCCTCGGGAGACGAGGGCCACACGATGGGCTCGCATCATGCCACGCGGAGGTGGCGGCCGGCCACATGCCTGGGGGACATTCTTCTGGGACTGGCTAGATCAGCAGGTTGTCTTCGTGGAGGACTGGCCATACGCGGGTATGGATTTCCGCAATGACCCTGATATGGTGCTGCCCCCAGGGGAACAGTGGGATGATGCAGGTATAACCCTTGACTTTTTGAGTTTTGTAATGTTTTTGAATTTTTCATGTACATGTCCTAATAAATGTCATGGTATGCAGATGCGGGGCCCACTAGACCGATTGGCCTGGCTGCCACGGCATGGAGAGAAGGACAGGGGGCCGGGGCTTTGGCCTTAGTCCCTCCAGGGGTTGACACATCAGAGACTGTGGCTCGCAACCTTGAGGGGTTGCTGGAGGGAGTGCCTGACTACCAGGGGGTCGAAGAGGTCCCCTTACAGCATCAGATCCATACAGTGGGGGTGGAACCCAGGGTGCACCATCTTCTGAGGCGGGTAGCACGAGCAGCTGTGTACTACAGAGAGCATCATCCAGCTGAATAGTCAACTAGGTTTTATTTCCACTGTTGTTTTGAGACATATGACTCAGATGTACTGAGATTTTGGACATGCACACTTATTTTTGAGTGTCTCAGTGCGCCACACGATATATATATATATATACATACCGGTTTTTGGATGGATCATTGTTACATGTGATAATGTTTTGTTTGTGTTATGCAATTGTTCAGTACAACTGTGATCTTATGTATGAATTTGCGCGACACATGACCCATGTATTTTATATTTTTAAACAAGCTCAAAGGCACACACATGCACACTATGCTTGAAATGATTTATTTACATATGCTTTACTCTATTATGCTTTCTATGTCTTCTTGTATGATGTTATCTGTTCCGCAAATGTCTGTCTAACACATGATTTGCCAATGCATCAGTCAATGTGTTTAATCGTCTCGGAATATGCTGATATGTAATATAATCAAAGTTCCGTTCCAAAAATCTTACACGTAGGTACAACCTTAGTATGTGTTGGTCTCTGACGGAATATCGCCCGTTAAGTTGATGGACGACCAACTGGGAGTCCAGGTTCACCACTAATTCTCGGATGTCAAGGTCAACCGCTTTGGCAAGTAATTCAATTACAGCACTGTATTCGGCAACATTGTTAGTGGTACGACCTAGGCAGACACCCTGAAGGTCTAACAATTCTCCGTGAGGATCGTAGATCACCCACGCCGCAGATGACAAATTGCAAGTGCTGCGGCAGGCGCCATCAGCGAAACCAACATAGGGTGCACTAGACATCTGCACAAGAAAAAGAGAGCACAATAAGAGGCAAAACACGCTTTCACACCAAGGCAAAAACGAAAACATGCACAACACACAAAACACACGTATATACAAAGTGAGTGCGCGAAGTTATGCATAATACTTCTTCAGATACAGCCCGTTGCGGGGCTTGTCAAGAGGATTTCCTTCATAATCAATCAACTCGTATGCGCCCTTTTGTAAAACTCTTTTCACGATGTAGGGACCTAACCACATAGATTCGAGTTTCCCTGCACCCAGCTTATCCTTAGCTTGATCGTAGAGCAGTACTAAATCTCCCTCAACAAAGGAACGAGGATGAATATTCTGGTCAAAGTGAGCCTTGACTCTCTTCTTCTGCGCTTCGATAGCCAGAGAAGCCAGACGACGAGTCTCGTCTAATCGTTCTAGGTAAAGAAGCCGTTCCTCCACCGGAGTGGTGTTGGGGAGTAACTCGACAGCTAATTTTAATGAAGGAATCTCGCATTCAACGGGAAGGGTAGCCTCTAGTCCATAAACCAATTGGAAAGGAGTGAAACCGGTGGCATCCTTCACAGAAGTCCGGTAGGCCCACAAGGCTGGGAAAAGCATAAGGTGCCAGTTAGACTTGTGCATATTGACGGTGCGCTGAAGCATAGTGATCAAAACTTTGTTCACGGCTTCAACTTGACCGTTAGATTGTGGATAGTACGGTGACGAACTATCTTGGCGCAAGCCTAGTTGGGTCGTCAGCTCCGTCATCATATGATTTCGGAAATGCTTTCCATGATCTGTAACGATAGCCTGAGGGACTCCGAAACGAGTAATAACATGATTGAATAAAAACTGCGCCGCTGTGTGACCGTCTTCGTTCAATGTAGGCATCGCTTCGGCCCATTTGGTGAAATAATCCACAGCAACGATAATGTACCCATGCCCCCCGGCCGAACGAGGGTTACAGGATGTATAATCGATGCCCCATTTGGAAAATGGACCTACGGTTACAACAGGGTGCAGTGGTGCAACAGGTGTATGCATCTTCCGGTGGTAAACCTGGCATTCGTGACATGCACGTACAGCAAGGATGCAATCCTTGAAGATGGAAGGCCAGAAATAACCAGCACGGAGGATCTTCTGGGCGGTAGCATATCCGGACATATGGCCGCCACAAGCGCCGGAGTGGCAGTCATTCAAGACTCGCTCAGCCTCCTCGAGAGTTAAGCACCGGCGAAGAACAGAATCGACGCCGAGGCGGTACAGGGTATCGCCCAAGATACGATATGGTTGAGCTTGGTGACGAATTCGTCGTCGAGCATCTTTCGATACATTGGGACGGAACGAAGACGTTTGTAAATATACGATAATATCCCCGTACCACGGGTCGAGGGTGCTGATGAGAAACAAAGTTTCATCCGGAATATGCTCCTCTGAGCGGGATGGTGCAGAGTGAGATGGTAAAGAACAGAGCAGTTCAGCAAAGACCAGAGATTTCTTAGACTTGGCTGCAGTGAATTCCAAGTCGAACTCTTGGAGGATTACAATCCACTTCGAGTATTTGCCCCCCAGCAGCTGACGTGACAAAATGTAGGTCATGGGGTTGCAATCAGAGATCACGGTCGTTGTGCACAACAGGATATAATGACAGAATCGTTGGATGGCACAGACAGCTGCCAATGCCAACTTTTCAACATATGCGTAGCGAGTTTCGGTATCCAGAAGGTTGTGGCTAAGATAATAGATAACATGCTCGATGCCAGCATCATCGTCTTGCACTAGAACCATACCGATGGTGGTGTCAGCGGCAGCTAAATAGAGAATGTAGTCGCGGTGATAGTTCGGAGGTCTTAGGAGCGGAGCTGAGACAAGAAGGTCTTTAAGGCGCTCAAAAGACTCCTGGGCGATGGCATCCCAACGAAAGGGTGTGTCTCGCTTTAATAACCGCGTGAAGCCTTTAGCCACCTCAGCATAATTCGGGGTAAATCGTCTGAGAAAATTAGCTTTCCCTTGCAAGCTCTATAACTGTTGGAGAGAGGCAGGGGGAGGAAGATTCAAAATGGCCTCGACCTTAAGGGGATCTGGACGGATACCCTCCCGGGAGACGATGAACCCGAGCAGTCGGCCAGATTCTACGCAGAAGACACACTTATGCGGATTGAGTCGAATACGGTAGTGTCGACAGCGGAGAAAGATTTCGCGTAAATGAGATGGATGGTCTTGACGTTTAGCTGAATGAGCTGGTAGGTCATCCAGGTAAGGTTGTACGATGTGTTGGATATCATGAAAAGCATACGACATCGCACGCTGGAAAGTGGCACCGGCATTTTTAAGACCGAAAGGTAGCTTCTTGTAAGCGAAGGTGCCCCAAGGACAGATGAAAGCAGTCTTGTGCTGGTCTGCGGGGGCTATGTTGATCTGGTTGTAACCAGAGAAGCCGTCCATAAATGAATAAATTTCGCTTCCTGCGCAATCGTCGATAAGCTGATCAATAAAAGGCGTAGGAAAGTTATCTTTTGGACAGGCGCGATTGATGTCGCGATAGTCAACACAAACCCGAATAGTACCCTGTTTTTTATTCACAGGGACTATATTAGATACCCATTCCGTGAGAGGAATGGCATAGATGAAACCAGCTCGAAGGAATTTTTCAACTTCGGCCTTGATGGCTGCAGCCTTTCGAGGGTGCACTGGGCGTAAACGCTGACGGACAGGCTTGGCGCCAGGATAAGTAGGGATTTCGTGCTCCACGATACTGGGATCAATGCCGGGCATTTCCTCGTAAGACCATGTGAAAACGTCACGGAATTCACGAAATAAATCGGTATAAAGTTGAATTTCCTCAGGAGTGCATGTGACTCCAATGTAAATATTCTCGACAACCCCTGTTTTGACAGAGATGTCGATAGCTAGAGTTTGCGTAATGTTACCCATGTTTCCTTCCGAAGACACTTGATACAACTGAACAGGCGTTTGGAGAGGGATAGATGGGGCACATGAAGCAAACCGCTCGAGACATGTGGCCATTTCCGAATGAGGAGGGAGAAACGAAGAGCGATGGTGGTAATCTGACCAAGGGAGCTCCTCGGGAGACATAGTCTCGATGATAGCCTCGTCGGAGGGGAATGATTCCTTCAGGGGATCCGAAGTGGTCTCTTCTCCCAACCAAGGGAAGCGGTCATATGAATCGGGAATGCTGCTTGGAAAAGCAGGTTCAGGAGGTGGAGCCGATGCAGCGACTATCTCGATGTAGTTGAGCTCGGCGGGACTCAACGGCATCATCTCGCCCCAAGAGTCTTCCTGATTCAAGGGAGGGAGAACCCATGGATTGGAACGCATTGCGATCATGTTAACGGAGGCGAGATTTGGAGGTGGGAGGGGAAAGACTCCCATCAGGGAGGGATCTTTAAATAATCCAGCACCCACACTCACTAGCGATTTGGAGGTATGCTCTACGAATGGCACATTCCCTTCAGAAGAGGAAGCGAAAAAGGACAGCTGGTCCACTGTGACGATTTTCCCTTGATGGGGAAAACGAACGACATGGAACAAAGAGGAGGCCACGGCTTGCATGGCATATGTCCAGCTTCGTCCAAGGAGGAGGTTGTAAGTGAGATTAGCGTCAACGACTTCAACCTCGACTTCTACCGTTTTCCCTTCTAAAGGGATAGGCAATCGCGGGAGGATACCATATGGACGAGATTCTCTTCCATCGAAAGCCTCTAGGGTGGTAGGAGACTGGCTCAGAGCAGGAGAACCAATAGCTTTCCAACAAGCAACCGACATAATGTAGGTTGAGGCACCTTCATCAATGACCGTACGATGAATCGTTTTGCCATTGATGAGAACCTGTATAAGGAAGGCCACCTAATGAGGCAATCTCTGCGTGAAACCCTCGAGATCAAAAGAGATTAAATCCGAATCTGCCGGGTCTATGCCACCAATCGATGATAGCAGGGACTTCCTCTGGGAGGGGCAGCTCTGGAGGACTTCTAATGCGGACATAGCAGACGGAGCTTGAGCTAAGTCCTCAACAATGCTATAATGCTGTGCAGAGTGAGCATTGGGGTTATAAGATGACTTCCTGAGTACACCTTTGGGAGGGGGTCGGGGGATCGTCTCGGTGCTGGGCCGTTCGATGTGAAGGGGACCAGAACTGGACGGAGGAGCGCTGGAGGGAACTTCCGGCTCCTTCCCGGCTGAAGATGGATAATCTTTCGCTCGAGTTGTAACATGGATGGGGATGGTTCCAGCCATGAACACCTGAGAACCGAACGAGGAAGAGGATTGAGAAGGATCTGCCACCTGATGCGTCTGCTGGGACGGGAAAGGCTCTTTAAGCACGGCAGGGGACCCTGGAGCACCTTTCAAAAGCCAACTAACCTCGGACCGCCTGGGGCAATCCTTGGTGTAGTGATCCTCCTCGCAAATGAGACAAGGATACTTAGGCTTCCGTTTGGCTCCTTCCTCGGAGGGAGGTTTAGGAGGGTTCTGCTTAGGCTGTCCAGATTTATCTTTGGCCTTCCCTTTCTTTTTTCCTTTCGAGGATTTGTCTGCCGCGGTGGACTGAACGGCATTTACCTCGGAGGTATTCCCAGGAATAGATTGGCTCTGAGAAGCATTCTCGTTAGAGGCATTTTGTTTCTGCTTCCCAGGGTTCGCGGCCGATTTCTTAGATGATGAATTTACGGAACCAATGACTCCATCAACAGAAGGCTTTGGTGGAGCTTTGGGTTGTCCGGGCCTCGGGGCATCTGGCAAATACTCATACAAAGTACCTGACTGAGAATACACTAAGTCAAGGTATTGAGCTCGCGCGATTGCTTGCTCCTCAGTTACACACGCCCCCATTGCGATATCTTTGGCAATTTTAGGGACAAAGGACGTGGTAAACCAGTCGGTCAGGAGTTGATCAGGGATCCAAAATTTAATCAAGCGACGGCGCCTTCTCCATTCATGTATATGATCGGAGATGTGCGTCGCCGTATCCTGTTTTAGAGACGTGAGAAGATGGGTCCCAGTCTCGTACCGAATGGGTAACTGAAAATGAGTTAAAAAGGCCATAGCCAACGAGTTAAAATCTGAAAACATGCCGCGATTGAGTTCGATGTACCATTTAGCAGCTGAACCAGTGAGAGTCCTCTGGAAGAGGCGAAGTCGGATAGAATCATCAAGCCATGAGTTAGATGAGCACCAAAGGTGATAAGTCATTACATGGGCCTGAGGATCCTCTCCGGCTTTGCCATCGAATTTTGGACAGTCACCTGGTATTTTGGTTGGAACCGGTGGCCAATATGGATTATGCAAGATAGGGTCATTTGTTAACTTGGACACATCAGGTAGTTCCAACGTTGCCAAAAATGGTAGCTGCGGGTTGAAGGACATCTGTGGCTGCGGATTCGAGGCGATATTAGGGTTCCACCCAGATTGGGGTTGCCCCCACGAACTTTGTCCGGACGGGCCCGGCCCAAAAGGACCCGGCGCGTAGGAATTTTGTCCCGATGGACCTGGTCCAAAAGGACCTGGCGCATAGGGAGTTTGTCCGTAGGAGTTTTGTCCGTATGGATTTTGGCCGTATGCGGACGGCTGTCCCTGTATCTGCCCCCCAGCTCCCCATGTATTAGGAGCTTGCCCCACAGGTTGACCATATTGATAATTTTGGTAAGGAGTGACCTGTGGTTGCTGATAATTTTGATAAGGAGCATACTGATTTTGCCCCTGGGGCTGCTGGTAGCCAGATGACTGCTGGGTCCCATACGGAGCCTGGTAGGCAGGCTGTGTTTGGTACGAGGGTTGATAACCTGTTTGAGTTTGAGGCCCAGAGTAATGTCCTTGAACCGGCTGGGGTTGAACCATATGTCCCGAAGGTTGACTTGGTCGGATTCGAGATGGACCTGGTTGGCCAGCAGGGTAGCCTTGCTGGGCACCAGGTTGTCCATGTGCCACCAAGGGTTGTCTTTGCGGAACGGATGGTCGAATTGGCTGGATAGCTGGTTGACGTCGAGGTTGGCCAGCTTGTCCAGGTTGACGATGAGGGTGGACAACGGGTTGATTTGGCTGTATAGACGGTTGGCCCGTTTGTCCCCCAGCGTGAACAGATTGAGAGGAGGGCTAGTCTTGCTGTATGGCAGGCTACCCTCCTTGGTGTATGGGCTGAGCAGAGGGTTGGCCTTGCTGTATAGCAGGTTGCCCCCCTTGCCCAGAAGGATTCGTGATTTGAGGGGTAGGTTGGCCCTGTTGAACATAGGGTTGTCCACTCTGCCCAGGGAATTGACCAGACTGGGCGGTAGGTTGGCCCTGTTGAACATAGGGTTGTCCACCCTGCCCAAGAGGATACCCTTGCTGGACCACTAGTTGATTTGGAGGATTGTAAACTGAGCCAGTTTGTCCAGAGGGGTACCCTTGCTGGAAACCGAGTTGGCCTTGTTGGAAAGAAGGTTGCTCTGGTTGTCCAGTAGGTTGATTTTGATATGGATATGGCGGACCTCCAATGCCCATGGGTTGTTCCTGGTAAGGTTGACCTTGAGGGCACCCAGATTGTCCTGGGTCAGGCGGGCCATAAAGTAGTTGCCCCTGGGGGGTTTGCACGTAAAGTGGCTGGCCTTGATTGGGTGGTCCTATGGGCTGCCTGGGAGGATCCCGGTTCCCCTTGAACATATGAGTAGCATGATCGTACGTGACATTCAAGGGTTCCTCGTTTTCTTCGAAAGGGCGATGAGGAAGACCTGAGATGCTCTCAAGGAACTCACCGTTTTCATCATAGTAAAAGAAGGGACCTTCGTAATCTGGGTCCGTTATGGGTTCCCCAAAAGCATCATATGGTCCTGATCCTGGAATTCCACCAACAAAGGAACCAGCTTGAGGGTTTTCAGACGAGGAGACCGGTACAGCACTGACGACCGGAGTCGAACGTTCTATGCAGACAGTAGGTTGAGTGGGAACTGAGGTGACGGGCGTGTTAAGCCCTGTTGTAAGGGGTGTACTAAGGGGCTGCGAAACAAAAGGCCCAGTGGAGGCAACAAGACTAGGATCCCATATAGTTGTAGAAGTCGTTCTAGCGGTGTTGGAGAGGTAAATCCCCTCTACGGATAGAGGCGATCCCTACTAGCCCAGCAAGGGTCTAGCAACAATCAATCAATGCTACTCTGCAAGCTCCTAATTGCAATTAAACAAAGTAGGTAAAAGACACCTACTTGGATTCCAACGCTCTTGTTTGACGAAGAGATGCCACACTCGCTCCTTTGCTCTGGCCGGTCACGATCCTCCACTATCCTCGTGGTTGGACACCTGCACACACAAAGAGAAGACAAACACAAGCATGAAATCTAATAAAAGCAACCATACATCAGTCAGAAAGGATGTAATTCACATTTAACCATTGCATAGACAAATGAGAATGGAACTATAACAGTAGTCATCTATTATTAATCAATAATCAGAGAAAGATACAACCATTGTTCTGACGCTGAGTCCTTCTCGAGAGGGTCCAGCCAGCAAGTCTCATAAGCATTCACCCAAGAAGTGGATCTCCCAAATCAAGTAACTCTCTCTCACACAAAGCTCTAAGACTTCATAACCTTTCTCTAGCTCTCTAGCAATCCACACTCTAGCACACCATACTATCTACTAGCAGCACACAAAACTATGAATTCCTTAGTGTCAAAGTCTATTCCCCAAAGTGAGAACTAGCTGCTGATAGTAATGGTGGAAGAATATATAGGAGAAGGAGTCTCCATGGAGGGTGGAAGGATAAGCTCATCTCCAAGAAAGGTGGCCCATAAGACGAACAGACATGCCATAGAAGGGAGGGCGACACTCACAAGGCCAACAACCAGGTCTGGAGTCATCTGGAAGGTTGGCTGTTAGAACAAATTCGCCCAAACAGGATCAGCGCGGATTATAAAGGAACTGTCGCGCTGACGTCGCACCTCAATAACTGAGAAGGCCATGTCAGCGCGACTCAATACAAGGCAAGACGTGCTGGCTCATGAAATTCGATCAGCGCGGAAAACAAGTGTACTTCCGCGCTGGCAGCGCATTTGGTCTGTTATGGAGCGCCCATCAGCGCGGTTATTTGGACAAAAGTCGCGCTGATAGCAAAAACTTTGGCAAAGTGGGTTATTTGGCCAGTTTAGAGAGCATGAGCATGATAAATTTGATTTCATGACACAGTAGGGATACTGACTGGATGACAGTGACAAATTGCTGTGTAACAGATGCCCCCTAAAGCATGAAGCCCGAGAGAGTGGGAGGGGTGAAATGCTTTACAAAACTGCCGAACTGAAACACCACCAGGAAGGGCCTGCACGTATGTACAACTGATAGCTTGATTACATGTAGTCTAGGCATGGGCGCAGCCATCCAAAAGACATATGAAGAAAGGTCTGTGGTATGGACGTAGCCACCCAGCTGAAGAGACCATGATGATAACAAGGTATGGTCGCAGCCATCCTAAAAGACTCAAGTATGGTCGCAGCCATCCATCAACGAGTCATGTAATATCGATCCACAAAAATCACAGCCTGGCCCACAACAGACTAGAACCAGGGTCTTGCGCTCCATCCCAATCCGAACAAAGTACAAGTTCAAGCACGTGAATACATGAGTTGAAGTCGAACATGCATGAACATCGTCTGATTACCAGTCAATGATGAAAACTGTTAACAGACGCGAGAGGGGCCACCAATAATGACAATGGTCCTCAAGGTACTATAGGTACAATCCACGGCATGCGAATCAATGAGTTGGCGTCGAACACCCGCGGAATCATCTGATCAGAGGCCAATGATGAAAACCTCGCGTCGAACACGAAGAACCTGCCATTGAGGCATGCAGGCTCTAAGGCACCTGGAAGGGGCCTCTAAGTCACCGTCCTGGATAATGAGCTGAAGTCGACAGGAGGCAACCTTGATCGAAGGTGGGCCATAATGTTTCCCACATCATCGACGCGAGACAAAGGAAGATTAGTGTGACGAATCAGAAGTATGTGAGGCGTCAAGGGTAGGTTGTAACTCTGCAGAGGTCAACTTCTCTTGAACATATCAGCGGCACATTGACGGACTTGGCAGTATTTGACATCAAATGAAGAGAGGTCATGGTGACAAAGAAACTGAGCAGATGAGAGGTCAAATAGGATATCCCAAACCCACGGAGGCCAGTGAAAAACAAGATGAGATGGTCCCACCTAGACACGAAGCAGAGGAGTGCCATGTTCAAGAGCGACATACTGCCGACACGACTGTGATTACAGTTCCATTTTCCCCACCATTTCTGGCAGGTACCCCGGTTATTTTTGGATGACAAGCTTGACGGGGATAGCATATGCTTGAAGAGTGTCATTTCGACAATGTCCGATGTCATCAAGTGTTTAACGAGCCTGACAAAGGAAAATCTCGGCGTCTTTTCTTGTTTATAGAGTCTGAAAAGACAGCGGAAAAGGAGACTCCAGGGGGGGCCTTTTTCGTACAGTTGTGTCTCTCGAGCCCGAAAAAGTATAAAACTATGCTCGAAAGAACCGCCCGATCATTACGATCGAGGAGTACTTTTCATGAGTAGTGATATCGATCTGAAAAAGTAAAAAAGTAATCGGTATCACGTCGTTTCGTAACAATTAACGAACCGGAAACGACAAGGGTCCGACAATCTTTTCGTTTTTACACGGTCGGAAAAGGGTTTAAAGACGACCGCCTCTTTTTTACTTTTAACGAGTCAAGAGGGATAACTCGGCAATCTTTCCATCTTTAAACGGTCAGAAAAGAGCTGAAAGCAGACCTCCATTTTTATTCTCTTTAACGAGTCAAAAAGGGAAAAATACTCGGCAATCTTTTCATATTTTACGAGTTAGAAAAGAGCTTAAAGGCGACTCGTCCTAGAGGAACGAGTGGTATAAAAGGTAGCAACTGGTTCCGGCAATGGTGGAACTGCTCAAAACATGTAATGGTCAAGAGGCTGGCTAACAAAACCACTCATAACTGCGGTCCCTCAGGAAATGTAAAACAACCAAGTGAAAGCATATGATCGGCCAAAGAGATGGTAGCAATGGAATGAAACAACCAAGGCTCATCTAGCAGAATTTAGCGGATAAACATGGCAATCACGAGATGTAAATCAGGTATGGGTTCATTTTTACACAAGCTTGAACCATGAAGAACTTTGCTTGGATTCGGTTTCATTTTTACACAAGCTTGAAACGAAAAACTATGCTTGTTATGAGTTCGCATGCCCCCAGCATAATAATGCAAATCGACGTACATGCCCCCCAAGCTTCATTGCATTCAACAAAGTGGATGGAATGAAGGTTCACTCTCGAGATCGATGAAAGACTCGACTTGTATTTTACGAGATCTTAATCAAAAGACTTGATTTGGAAAGGGAGGTGTTTCATTTTTTAACGAGGTTGACACAGTAAAAGAACTATCCTCATAACCCTTGTTTCATTTTTTAACGAGCTTGACACAAGATCAGGAATTATGCTCCGACACCTAGTTGCATTTTTTAAGGAGCTTGACATAGGAAAGTGAACTATGCTCCACCAGACCTGGTTTCATTTTTTAAGGAGCTTGACACCGGAAAGGAACTATGCTCCATCCAGACTTCATCATAATGAACGGGAAGTGGAGGCCCCCAAGAAAGTGGCTCCGGAGGGAAGGCCGACATCTTGGAAATCAGGACCTAATGCCCCCAGGACACTATGCACGATGGTGTCATTACTGGATACAGGCACGGGGTGGGTGGCCACGTAGTTGATTTGCGGCGAGGAAAATGCAACTTGTGGCTGAAAGCCAGGAGGGAAGGACGAGTGCACCGGAGGGGCTTGTGGACGAACGAACGATAATTGATCGAACGTCACAATTCTTCCATCGTGTGGAAAGAAAACCACACGGAAAAGTGAAGAAACAAGGGCTCCCATGGCATACACAAAGTCACGACCAAGGAGAAGACTGAAGTCTAAAGAACCTTGGGTAACTGAGATGTCTATATAGACAGTCTTGCCCCCCAAAGTAATAGGAAACTTCGGGAGGATCCCTAATGGCTGACTCGTCTCTCCGTCAAATGCGGTGAGATGCGGTGCGACGGGTACAAGCGATGGGGAACCCAAAGCTCGCCAAGTAGTAACGGGCATGAGACTAACCGATGCTCCTTCGTCTAACACAGTGCCAGGCAGCGCCTTATTGCAAGCATAGGCGGTGACCCAGAAAGGCACATGGGACGGAAGGGGAGGGGCAGTCAGACGACTCCAATCAAAGGAGATGACCGAACTACTTGGTGGGGGAACCATATGGTTGCCCCCCTGCTCGGAAAGAACCGAATCTAAATTCTCCGGAGAGGTTTTAGGAGAACCTTTATCAAGCTCAGGAGAATCTGAGGAGACGAGAAGAACATGAGAATTTTGCGCTTCCGAAACAGAGGGGTTGAGAGGAGGTGAACTCGAATCAACACCCTTTCCGACCAACGGCGGGTCTGGAACAGACTGGGAACAGCCAGGTTCGGGAAGAGGGGCCTGGACAAAAGGGGAATCTGAAGCGATCTCTTTGTCAACAGGGGTGCGATCTACAGCTGTGGAAAGACGTTGATAGCCAGCGGGAAATGGATTCGGAGGAGCAGCAAGACTTTCCAACACAGCAGAGGCTTTATCCATGAGGGGACAAAGGTGAAGGGGATGTTTGCCTTCACAAAGTCGACAGGGGATTCGAAACGTCCCTTCCTCCTTACCATTCCCAACTGATGAGGTAGCATCGCCATGATCACCAGTGGACGATGAAGGGCGGGCCGGATCGTGAGACCAAACTTCTAATACCCTGGGAATGCCAGGACAATCACGAAGCAGATGGTCCTCCCTGCATAATCGACAAGGAAACTTAACCTTCTGCGGAGGAGCAGAAGGTGACCCGACTTCAGGTGTACTGGAGTGGATAGCTGGACTCGAGAGGGGGACTTTGTGCGTAGGCTCTCCCTTAGGGGACTTCTTCTTCTTGGTCTTCCTCTTCTTCTTCTTAGCCACCTGGTTACTCACATCGAGAATTTCACTAGGCGAAGTACAAGAGGACGACGTAGAAGTAGGTGTCGAAGGGGAGAGATCCACCTTAGGATCAACATGATGTTGTTCAGGTGGAGGGACTGATGGACTAACAGCCGATACGGTAGGGACCAAAGAGGTTGAAAACAACCACACAGGCAACCCGACAGTTAACCCTGGAAGGGATAATGTTGCCATATAAGGAGCACCAACATTCCCGAGAGGAGGGAAATGACCAGGATTCCCATCAGGAGGGGAACTTGGGTTGGTGAACCCCGGAAAAGTTGCCATTGAGAAATAAAGCGAAACCTACTCAAGCTAGCGCACACAAGATCTAACCAGGAAATGTTATCGAGGCCGAATAAACTTTTAAGACACAGGAACCAAACTTGACCTTTTCATGTTTCAAGAGTCGAGAAAAGGACGAAAAGATGACTCCAGTCGCCTTCAAATGTTTAATGAGCACGAAGTGACAAGATGCTCACAGGCACCTTTTCGTTTAAGGAGTCCGAAAAGGATCAAAAGTGACTGCTCTGGAGATTCTAGGTAAAAGGTGTGCCAGACTTTTCGCAAAACCACAGAATACTTTTTAGGGTACGGGTGGTCAATCTTCGTGAATGCTGTGTTCACTGCATTGCGAATCATAAGGCAGCAGACTCGGCTTCCTATGGATCAAGGATAAAAGCCTAGTGGGGTCTCCCTATATACGCGACGGTACGTGGGAGCGCAGTCCGTGTTAGACCACTATCGAGTCACAGAAGGAGGAATCACCCAACCTAATGTGAAACAACAGTGACTATGTTTAAAGACGCCGGAACACGTCTCTAACCTAGACCTCTAGATATTTGTGTTTAGTTCCAATGCGTTTTTATATTCATTCGGTTCATTTTATAGTTGGTCTTGAGTTTAAGTTTCGATTTCAGGTCCTATCATATGTTCTCTCACAATTACCTAGATGCAAACTACATGCCAAAGAGAATCATTTTGTTCGATGAATCCTAGCTATGGAAGAGTAAAGAGATTTCAATCAAACAAAACGAACACAAGCAAACAAGCAACCTAATGCAACTAAAGCGAAGAAAGGAAATTTTTCTTTTGAAGATGCAAATCAATGAAATGTTCTTTTCCTTTTCAATTTTCAAAAGCAAAGCTACCAGTTTGATTTTCTTTCAGTGACACAAAGCATCTAAAATAATTTGGAGGAACCGGAACACCAAGTAAACTACTTAATGAAAGCACGCAAAGTTCCCAAAACATTCAACCAAAGCTTCCAAATCAAAGGAAAACAAAGGTCTGCACGAGCTATGTAATCTAAGCTCTGTAAGACAAGCAAGGATTGCAAGCAAGGAGGAAGCGAAAAGAAACCACTTGGAAACACAATCCAAAGCACTCCAACAATCACTGAACAAGTGCATGAACAGATCTGAACTTGGTTGGTCGAACAAACAAACAAGCTTCCTACGGTAGGCTTGACACACACGCGACCTCTAGATGTCCTAGAGTTAGAGCGCGAAATCAATAGAAAAAGGCAAACACCCGAAGGACGAAAGTCACAACCAGTCAACTAGAGACACAACACAATCCAGCAATCGCAAAAGTGATGGTGGGAACATGAACCAAGCAGCGAAAGCAAAGAGGGAAGGTATTTGCAAACTCAAAACCGAGCAAAATGAAACCCTATGAGGCTAAGCTTCGTAATCAAACAGTTCAAAGTTCAGACAGTGAAAAACAAGTCATTAGACAGGTGGAGAGAAGAAGGGAAAGTCACAGCAAGAGGTTCAGGAGGCCGATTTGGTCAAAAATGAGTTTTTCAGGCTCAGCGCGGGTAGCCTTCAGCAACTCGGCGCTGACAGGGGGAGACCTTCAGCAACTTTGCGACGTCAGCGCGGAAGGACAGGGAAAAAGCGCGCTGTCTCAAAGAAACGAGGTCAGCGCGGATATAAAGCACACAGACGCGATGACCGAAATCACAAAGAAGAGGGGGCGCGATGTCAGCGCGGAAGGACACGAATAAAGCGCGCTGCCCCTGAAAACGAGGTCAGCGCGGCTGTTAGACGTACAGGCGCGATGAAGAGAAAACCAAAGAACAGAGTCGCGATGTCAGCGCGACTGTTCCGAAATAAAACGCGCTGAGAGCAAAAAACAAGGAAAGCCAAAATAAAAACTTCCCAAACCAAAGGCAGGAGCTTTTCAATAATAAAAATGCTTCCCAGAAACGCCCAGAAAATTCATAAGCAAAAAGACAATCCCAAAAACTCGAAAAGAGGTCAATCAAAGCCAAACACAAAAGTGGACTCAAGAGACAAAAATGCTGATCCCCAGCGGAGTCGCCAAATTGTTGGAGAGGTAAATCCCCTCTACGCATAGAGGCGATCCCTACTAGCCCAGCAAGGGTCTAGCAACAATCAATCAATGCTACTCTGCAAGCTCCTAATTGAAATTAAACAAAGTAGGTAAAAGACACCTACTTGGATTCCAACGCTCTTGTTTGACGAAGAGATGCCACACTCGCTCCTTTGCTCTGGCCGGTCACGATCCTCCACTATCCTCGTGGTTGGACACCTGCACACACAAAGAGAAGACAAACACAAGCGTGAAATCTAATAAAAGCAACCATACATCAGTCAGAAAGGATGTAATTCACATTTAACCATTGCATAGACAAATGAGAATGGAACTATAACAGTAGTCATCTATTATTAATCAATAATCAGAGAAAGATACAACCATTGTTCTGACGCTGAGTCCTTCTCGAGAGGTTCCAGCCAGCAAGTCTCATAAGCATTCACCCAAGAAGTGGATCTCCCAAATCAAGTAACTCTCTCTCACACAAAGCTCTAAGACTTCATAACCTTTCTCTAGCTCTCTAGCAATCCACACTCTAGCACACCATACTATCTACTAGCAGCACACAAAACTATGAATTCCTTAGTGTCAAAGTCTATTCCCCCAAAGTGAGAACTAGCTGCTGATAGTAATGGTGGAAGAATATATAGGAGAAGGAGTCTCCATGGAGGGTGGAAGGATAAGCTCATCTCCAAGAAAGGTGGCCCATAAGACGAACAGACATGCCATAGAAGGGAGGGCGACACTCACAAGGCCAACAACCAGGTCTGGAGTCATCTGGAAGGTTGGTTGTTAGAACAAATTCGCCCAAACAGGATCAGCGCGGATTATAAAGGAACTGTCGCGCTGACGTCGCACCTCAATAACTGAGAAGGCCATGTCAGCGCGACTCAATACAAGGCAAGACGCGCTGGCTCATGAAATTCGATCAGCGCGGAAAACAAGTGTACTTCCGCGCTGGCAGCGCATTTGGTCTGTTATGGAGCGCCCATCAGCGCGGTTATTTGGACAAAAGTCACGCTGATAGCAAAAACTTTGGCAAAGTGGGTTATTTGGCCAGTTTAGAGAGCATGAGCATGATAAATTTGATTTCATGACACAGTAGGGATACTGACTGGATGACAGTGACAAATTGCTGTGTAACAAGCGGCATACCTATCCCTCACTGATTGATATCGTGGAGGGAGGGGAGAAGAAGCCGGGATCGGGGTCTCGATGTCTGTGACCACGGGTGTCTCACCGGTGCTGGAAGCTGTCTCATCCATGCGGGAAGAAGACATTGGAGACGACATACCGAGAGGGGTACGAGGGGTACGGTGGGTATAATCGGGCTCCCAGATGGGATTCCAATCCTCTATGTAATCTTCGTCGCCTGGGGTACGTACGTTGATAGGCTGGATACTCGGAACAATGGGAAGAGTACGGCTTACAACTGGTACCTCTGGAGCAACAGAGGATGGAGAACCTTGATCACTTAGACCGGGAGTTGATGGGTCAGCCAGGATGACCAGACCCCTTAGGAAACCTAAAAGAAACTAACGATAAAACCCTACTCAAAACTATCGCACACAAGATCTAAAATAGGTGATGTTATCGTGGCCAAATTAATTTTAAGACACAAGAACCAAACTTGACCTTTTCATGTTTCAGGAGTCGAGAAAAGGACGAAAAGATGACTCCAGTCTCCTTCGAATGTTTAATGAGCACGAAGTGACAAGACGCTCACAGGCACCTTTTCGTTTAGGGAGTCTGAAAAGGATCAAAAGTGACTGCTCTGGAACTCTAGGTAGAGGGTGTGCCAAACTTTTCGCAAAACCACAGAATACTTTTTAGGGTACGGGTGGTCGATCTTCGTGAATGCTGTGTTCACTGCATTGCGAATCGTAGGGCGGCCGACTCGGCTTCCTATGGATAAAGGATAAAAGCCTAGTGGGGTCTCCCTATATACACGACGGTACGTGGGAGCGCAGTCCGTGTTAGACCACTATCGAGTCACAGAAGGAGGAATCACCCAACCTAATGTGAAACAACAGTGACTATGTTTAAAGACGCCGGAACACGTCTCTAACCTAGACCTCTGGATATTTGCGCTTAGTTCCAATGCGTTTTTAGATTCATTTGGTTCATTTTACAGTTGATCTTGAGATTAAGTTTCGATTTCAAGCTCTATCGTATGTTCGCTCACAATTACCTAGATGCAATCTATATGCCAAAAAATTCCGTTTTGTTTGATGAATTCTAGCTACGAGAGGGCAAGGAATTTTTAATCAAACAAAACAAGTACAAGCAAACAAGCAACTTAATGCAACTAAAGCGAGGAAAGGAAACTTTTTCTTTTTGAAGATGCAATTCAATGAAATGTTTTTTCCCTTTTCAATTTTTTAAAGCAAAGCTACTCGTTTGATTTCTTTTCAATGACACAAAGCATCTAAATGAATTTGGAGGAACCGGAACACCAAGTAAACTACTTAATGAAAGCACACAAAGTTCCCGAAACACTCAACCAAAGCTTCCAAATCAAAGGAAAACAAAGTTCCGCACGAGCTATATGATCTAAGCTCTTGCAAGACAAGCAAGGACTGCAAGCAAGGAGGAAGCGAAAAGAAACCACTCAGAAACACAATCCAAAACACTCCAACAATCACTGAACGAGTGCGAAAACAAATCTAAAATCAGCTGGTCAAACAAGCAAACAAGATTCCTACGGCAGGCTTGACACACACACGACCTCTAGATGTCCTAGGGCTAGAGTGCGAGATCAATAGAGAAAAGCGAACACCCGAAGGACGAGAGCCACAACCAGTCAATTAGAGACTCAACACAATCCGGCAATTACAAAAGTAATGATGGAAACATGAACCAAGCAGCGAAAGCCAAAGGGAAGGTATTTGCAAACTTAAGAACTGAGCAAAAACGGAACCCTATGGAACCAAGCTCCGCAATCAAGCAGTTCAGAGTTCAGACAATGAAAAACAAGTCATCAGACAGGTGGAGAGAAGAAGGGAAAGTCACAGCAAGAGGTTCAGGAGGCCAATTTGGTCAAAAATGAATTTTACAGGATCAGCGCGGGTAGCCTTCAGCAACTCGGCGCTGACAGGGGGAGGCCTGTAGCAACTTTGCGACGTCAACACGGAATGACAGAGATAAAGCGCGCTGTCTCAGAAAAACGAGGTCAGCGCGGAAAGAGAGCACACAGACGCGATGACAAAAACCACAAAGAAGCGGGGCCGCGATTCCAGCGCGGAAGGACACGAATAAAGCGCGCTGTCTCTGAAAACGAGGTCAGCGCGACTGTTAGACGTACAGGCGCGATGGATAGAAAACCAACGAACAGGGTCGCGATGTCAGCGCGGCTGTTCGGAATTAAAACGCGCTGAGAGCAAAAACAAGCAAGGCCAAAAATAAAAACTCCCCAAACCAAAGGCAAGAGCCTTTTAACAATAAAAATGCTTCCCAGAAATACCCAGAAAGTTCATAAGCAAAGAGACAATCCCAAAAACTCGAAAAGAGATCAATCAAAGTCAAACACAAAAGTGGACTCAAGAGACAAAAAGGCTGATCCCGAGCGGAGTCGCCAAATTGTTGATGAGGTAAATCCCCTCTACAGATAGAGGCGATCCCTACTAGCCCAGCAAGGGTCTAGCAACAATCAAACAATGCTGCTATGCATGTTCCTAATTACAATTAAACAAGAGGTAAAGAGCACCTACTTGGATTCCAGCGTTGTCGTTTGACGAAGAGATGTTGCCTTCGCTCCTTTGCTTTGGCTGGTCACAATCCTCCGCGATCTCCGCGAATAGATACCTGCACACACGAAGAGGAAACAAACGCAAGCGTGAAATCTAGTAAAAGCAACCATACATCAGTCAGAAAAGATGTAATTCACATTTAACCATTGCAAGTACAAATGAGAATGGAACAATAATAGCAGTCATCTATTATTAATCAGAATAGAGAAGAGTACAACCAAATGTTCTGACGTCGGTAACCTTCTCAGGAGGGGCCAGTCAGCATGTATCTCAAGCATTCACCTTTGAGGATGATTCTCCCAAGACAAACAACTCTCTCTCACATACAAGCAACACAAAACAACCTTCCCTAAGCAATCAATCACTTCCACACCTAGCACACCAAATACCTATAGTAGCAGCAATCTGAGCACTATAAGCTCTATACAATCCAAGCTATGTCTAACTAGCTGCTCATGGTAATGGTGAAAGTATATGTAGGAGAAGGAGCCTCCTAAAAGGGTGGAAGGATGAGCTTATCTTCAAGGGAAGTGGTTGCAAAGGGTCGAACAGACATGCCAGAGAAGGGAGTCGACATTCACAAAGCTAACAACCAAACCTGGAGTTATCTGGAAGGCTGGTTGTTTGAACAAATTCGCCCAAACTGGATCAGCGCGGATTATGAGGAAACTGACGCGATGTCGCCGCGTCCACATAACTAGGACAGTCATGTCAGCGCGAAAGAACACGGGAAAGGCGCGCTGGCGACCAGCGCGGAAAAGTGATGTCCTTCCGAGATGGCAGTGCGCGGGATACACTATGGAGCGCCAGTCATCGCGGGTATTTTTCAAACAGACGCGCTGATGAACAAAACTTTAGGAAAATGGGTTTTTGGGCCAGTTCAGAAGGCATGAAGCTTAGTGATTGGCACAACAGGGTGACTGACAGGAAGGCAGTGACAAATTACTGTGTAACAACAGTTATGAAATATTTTTCCCTCAAATCCATGTTTGTCTCTGAATATTTAAATTCAGCCTTTTCCCTTAAAATTTCACATTCTAAAACTTCATAATTTATAGCAATACCTAGTTAAGTACAAAATCCTCCTGAACTGCATTTGGAAACAATGCTTCTTTTCTGGAATATTTTCATACCGCTGATTGTAAACTTTGTCTTTAAATCATCATGCAGATCTTGAAATATCATCCCATGGATTTTGACCAGGCCTGGGATGATTTTTTCCTGGGGCATTTCACATTTAGAGAGTCTGAAATGTCCCACAAAAGACTCCAAGGTTGTTATTTTTTGTACTTATTCTACTGAGTCCGGAAAATAGTAATTATATGCTCACTAGATTCATAACTACCGCCACCTTATTAGTTTAATGAGCTTGAAGTAGCCATTTTCTCGAGGAATTTATTTTTAGAGAGTCTGAATAACTCAGAGTAGACTCCCAGGGGTTTCTTTTCCATAAATATTCCGTTGAGCCCAGAAAAGAATAATCTTTTACTCAATGGATCTTTGAAGTACTATTGTTCCATTTAGTTTTTACGAGCTTGGATCAATTTCTTCTCGAAACTTCCAATTTTTGAGACTCTGAAATGTTCGAAGAAGACTCCAAAAGATCCTTTTCCATAATTAATCTGTCAAGTCTTGTTAAAGGAATAAACTTACCCAAGACAAATTTCTCCTTTATTCTACATGAGATGTGAGGAGAACACCTATAAATATGGAAAATATGTCAGCTCGCTATTTATTTATACTATATACATATATATACATAAATATAAAAAAAAAAATTGAAGGGCTGACAGAAGCCAAGTCCTTTTTAGAACTAATTCCATCTCTGGATCTTTCATCACTTGCTGTAAAAATTCCTGGCGAGAAAGTGGTCGGTGGTTTAACTTGAGTTGATGGCCATTTACCACGAATGAGGTTTGATCAGCATCAATAGTTTTGATTTGGATAGAGCCATTATCGAATACTTCTTCCACTTCATAGGATCCTAACCACCTAGTTGAAAATTTCCCTTTGAAGTGTTTGAATTTACTGTCATAAAGCAGTGCCCAGTCCCCAGGGTGAAAGACCTTTTTCTTGATAAATTTATCATGCCATCGATCCCTCTGATCTTGAACTAGCATAGTTCACTAAAATGCATCCTATCTGATCTCATCCAACTCATATTGTTGCATCAGTATTTTCTCTTGAGCCTCATTTAAATTCATTACTAATTGAGCAGTAGTTTGAAATGTTTTTACCTGAAATTCGATAGGAAGAAACACTTGTTTTCTATACACATTCATAAGGAGTGTGGCTTGTCACATTCCTCCAAGTGATACGATAAGCCCACAAAGCTTCAAGTAATCTGTTAGCCCAATCTCCATGGTGGAGCTGAATGGTCTTAGTAATAATAGATTCTAAGACTTTGTTTGTAGATTCTACCTGTCCTTTTGCTTGGGGGTGGTATGGGGTGGATTTCCAATGCTTAATCTGGTATTCTCTAGTGATGGCCTTCACTAATTTAGATTTCAATTGTGTGCCTTGGTCAATGAAAATCTCTCTAGGCACTCCAAATCTAGTGAAGATGTCTTCAAAGAGGAAATCCAACACTTCTTTCTCAGAAGCTGAATATAAATCCTTCGCCTCTACCCATTTCATTACATAATCATTGCAAACCAACATATATCTCTTTTTCCTAGACAAGGGAGAGATGGGTCCCACAAAATCTAATGCCCACTTCTCAAAGGGCTCTATGGATATATTTGCCTAGAGAGGTATATGATATAAAGGAATTGGCCTCCTCATTCTCTGAAAAGCATCACAACTATATATTGACTTTTTAGCATCTTTGAAAAGTGTTGGCAAATAGTATCCTGCTTGTAGGATTTTATGAGTTGTTAGTTTATCTACAAAGTTCCCTCCATAGGATTCACTATGAAAAGAATTAAAAACATCACACATCTCATCTTCCTGCACACACTGCCTCATGATCAAATTAGGTCCAATGCGAAATAAATCTCCCTCTATCCAAGAATAATTGGCACTTCATTGTATGATATTGTGTTTTTCCCTAGTGGATAGATTTTGTGTCAGCTTCCCTAACACCAAGTAGTTAGCTATGTTGGCAAACCAAGGAGTAAAATTTGATATTGAAAACAAATCTTCATCAGGAAAATCATCGGGAATTGGTGCTGAGGCCCTGTCCTAAGAAATGTTCATTCATGATAAAAAGTCGACAGCCAAATTATCTCTCCCCAGCCTGTCAATCATAGTAATGCTAAATTATTGCAATAAAAGCAACCATATAGTAATTCTTCCATTATAAATAGGTTTATTCATAATAAATATAATGGTTGAATGATCTGTATGAACAAAGGTCTCATAACCAGTCATATAGTGTCCAAACTTGCTAATGGCATGTACAACTACTAGTAATTCTTTTTTCAGTGATTGTATAATTTAATTTAGCACGGGAAAGATTCTTGCTAATGAAATAAATAGCATAAGGAAATTTATCCTCCCTTTGTCCCAACAATTCTCTAAGGGAAGTGTTTGATGTATCTATGCAAATATGAAATTGAAGGGACCAATTTGGCCATCTTAATACCAGATCAGTAGTCAATTTATCCTTCAGTTCCTGAAAAGAATTTTGACAGTCAGTATCCCGTATAAAATAAACATCTTAAGTAAGAAAGTTCAACAAGGGTGCCGCAATGTTTGTAAAAATTTCAATAAATATTATATAGTACCCTGCTTGTACCAAAAATCTTCTTACCTATTTCTGTGATGTAGGGATTTAAATATGTGAGATTACCTCTATTTTCGCAGGGTCAACTTTTATCCCTTTGAATGATACACGACATCCCAAAACAATTCCCTTAGTCTACATCATTTTACATTTAACACTACTAAGGGATACATGAGCTTCTTAACATCGAATCAATACCTTTTCCAAATTTTCTAGAGCTTGAGAAAAATCATCTCCACATACTGTGAAGTCATCTGTGTAGACTTCTATACAGTCATGTATTATGTCAGAAAAGATGGCCAAAACAGCCCATTGAAAGGTCATTGGGGCATTGCACAAGAAAAAAGGAAGCACTTGATAAGCATAGGTACCCCATGGGCAGGTAAAGGTAGTCTTCTCTTGGTCATCTGGGGCTATTTGAATTTGGTTGTAACCACCATACCCATCTAGAAAAGGGGAGTATTTTTTCTCTCATAGTGTGTGAAGCACTTGGTCAATGAATGGTAAGGGAAAATAATCCTGCAAGGTGGCCTTGTTCAATTTTCTATAGCCAACATAGATTCGCCATTTACCATTTTTATTTGGGACCACCACTAGAGGTGATATCCATTTACTGTCAGAAATGGGATAATGAATTGGGATAAAAGCTTCTGCAACTCATCGTTAACAAATTCTTTTAATGCTCAATTCATACACTTGTGAGGCTTCCTAATAGGTCTCATTTCATCATTTGTATAAATATGGTGGGTGCATGTGTCTAGATGAATACCTTTCATTTACATGTAGTCCCAAGCAAATGCTCCATATTGTTATTGAAGCATATTCGATACTTTCTTTTTCTCTTCTATACTCAATTTGGTGCCAATGTACATCGTATTTCCATAACCGATTTCAATAGGTTCAATAGTTATTTCGCTGCTATCTTCTAATTATTCCATAGTGAATGTTGCAAATACAGCTGGATGACAAATTTCCTAAAACTCATTGTTGAAAACATGTTGATAGCCATTAAAAGAAACAAGGTAGTTAATGCAAGTAATACCAAACAAAAAATGTTGTAAAACATGTTCTTCTATGTGATTGTGAAGTCCTCTAGATTGTTCTAAAGTTAATAGAGGAAACATACAATCCTCTTCTCCATAAGGATTTTCTAACCAAAAAGGTACTTTAGTATCCATTTGGGCAGGTGGAAAGATAGTTAATGTCTGATTTTGTACCCCATTGGAAATAATCATTTCCCCATGCCTACAGCTAATGACACCATCAACGATGGCCAACCATGGTCACCCTAAAACTAATGGATTTCGAGGTCTAGAGGGTTTTGGGGAAATCACAATAAAATCAATGGGATATTGCTAGGAAGCTATGGTCACCACTATATCTTCTAGGATTCCCACCGTTTAACAATAGATTTGTCTGCTAATTTGAGCACTATGGGGGTAGGACTAACTCCTTGCAGTTGTAAGAATATCATAGTGAGAATTGTCATGGCATTAATAGCTACCCCAAATCTACAAGAGTTTACGATAAAAGTGTGCCATTAATTTCTATTGTTACCACGACGTTTCCCGGATCACTGTATTTTAATGGTAAATAAGATATCATTTCTATTATTTGACTTACCACTTTAACGTTCTGATTTTTATTCTTCTTTATCCCTAGTTTTTTGATACAAAGGTCCTTGATGATTTTGGTATGAATGAGAATGTCCTTTATATCTTGTAACAGAGGTATCTTTATGCAAACATTCCTTAGTTCCATCTCCAAATCATATTCTATAGGGGTCTCTGTTTTCTTAACAAGTAACCTTTCCGGGTAAGGAGGTTCTTTTAGTTCTTCTTGTTCGTCATTTTTTTTATTTTCTGTTTGGTGAATTTTGTCCTCATATTTTTCTTAAGTGTCCTCCTCTTGAGTTATCACAACTGACTTTTCCCTATTGACTTTTTTCCCTGATCTTAATTGAATTTCATTCACAGGGATAGTAGTAATAACATAGGTAGTAATTTCATTCACGGTGGCAGTAGTCATTTGATCCTAGTCACACTGACACTCAGATCTCTTGACATTTTTAGTGTGTTTTCAGTTGATTTCGCCACCGACCACCATAGTGTTTGCAAACCCAGTTTGTGTGGGGTTCAGTTAATTCATTTGATGTTCATTTCTTGTTTTCAATTTCAACTTATTTTCAACAATCTTTTTTCTTCTTTCAAACACGATCTAGGCTTAATTAATAAACACACTTGCACACACAAGCAAACCTTAAGTGAAGGGCGCTTGGTTTACACTGCCAAGCCAAGACTTAACATAATTAATTTATCTCCCTGGATAGAGACAAAGGCATATTGTTGATTTCCCTTCACCATTTCCATGTCACTTGTGTCTTACCATCATTGCACCACCAATGCGTTTGTCACAGAGACTCTTAGGCCTTCATCCCCAGTTTCCGCTTGAGGATATTACTCCTCCCTATAGGTTTCGAGTTCATAGTCCCACGAGTCCCCATACCAACTCTTCTTCTGGTTCATATGATTCCTCATCTGATTTCGAGCCTCCTTTATTACATATCATCACCATGTTTGGACCCAAAGTTGGTGCAGGAACCCAACCTGGTGTTGACTCTGGTTCTAGCAGAACTGCCTCAGGAACCGTTCTGACATCCCCCATGCTCCCTTTTATGGTTGGGTTAAGTCTCCCAAATTTTAGCCAGTTGATAAATGACCCTATACACCACAATGCTAGTGGGCTTGCTATGGCGACTGAGCTTCCCTCCGACATCCCAAAGTTTGAGGGTAATTCTGGAGAGGACCCCACCAATCACGTCACTCCTTCCATATGTGGTGTTCATCCAATTCCATCGTCGATGACTCCATTCCTCTTTGGCTATTCCAATGCACACTCACTGGAGATGCTGCAAAATGGTATGTAGACCAGCCCGTTGCCTCTCATTCCATTTTCATGATACTTGCTAAAGCGTTCCTCTCATATTTTCAGTTATCTCTCCGATATGACACTGGTACGGAGCTCTTGAACTCATTCCACCAGTCCTCCACCACTGGTCTTTCCGTTCATGTTCAGGAGTGGTGTAGAAGGAGGAGCACATGTCGTGCCCCACCCTTCGAAGCCCATGTCTATCTCGATTGGTTTCTTAGGGGCCTTTTATCACCCATTGGCAAAGATTTTGCATCCCATTTTCCTCAAACACAAGAAGAATCTCTCCAAACCGCTCTGAGATATGACCTAATTTATGTGCAATCTGGTTATGTCTATACCATCATTTCAGACCTCCCCCATCCTAGAGGTACCAATGCATCGAGGGCATCTCACACCGCTGATGGTATCATTGGAAGCCTTTCACATCCTTCACCATATACTCAACAAACTTATGGTTATCCATGGGGGGGCACCAGTTCCTCCAACATTTATGCCCCTCCTACTAGCAACATGTTTTCAGGGCCAGCCAATGCTCAACCTATCTACTAAACCATTTCTCCTCCCTATGCACAGTCGAGCACTCCAACCCCTTAGCGTAGTAGCCTCCCATGCATCCTCAGCCCCAGCAACCACCTCCCCCTCAGGGTCAAGTGTTTGCGTAGCAGAGTGCGACCAATCCCCAAAATTCAAAGAAAAAGATAAGGGGAAAGGTAACAAAGGTAACTAGGGTAATCAAGGTAATCAACCTAGTGAACTCCAAGGGAACCAACCTAACACCAACAACCAACAATAGGGCAGTTAGCCCAAGTAGAACAAGGCTATTCATACGAACAAGACTTGTGCATGTTGTGGTGTACATCACCATTATACACATGAGTGTCCTCTCTTACCCTAGATGCATCAAATGTGGGAAGCTCAAGCAGCTTCCAGAGGTCAACTGCCCATCCCACAATCGCCTCAGAATCCTACACCATCTCAATCGACAGTTCTTACAAATCCTTTCCCTCAGTAAGTATTTATTTCTACTCAACCTCAGCCAGGTCAAGCAACACATCCCCCCAACCTTCTGGTCCTGGTGACTACCAGATCCTTATGATGAATTTTGATGAGGTTAATCCCTCCGATACCAACCTGCAAACTAAGTCACATCAATATGACAATCCATTGACTTTGTCCGTCACTGAGTCCAAAACCAAAGCATCTACTGAGCCTCTTACAACACGAAATAGCCTGTTACAGATCCCTCACTTGAGGAAATTCCCAAGATACCAAAGGGACCATTACGGTGTAATGTGACTTCTAACCGAGTTTCCCATACATACAGTATAGTAGATGACGTGGCACAATCACCTGTTGCCATGTCGATGCTGAAAGTACACTAGTTGTGCCCATCTCAAAAGAAAGCTCTACTAACTTCTTTGGGTGTAGTATATCCTTCCAACGATCTTTTAATTGTCTTCTCAGTTGATACATTAGAACATCCCCCATTACCTTCATTTGTTGCTTTCCAGATACCAGTCTAAGTCCATAATGCCATCATATCCCAATACATTATTGATGAAGGTGCATCCACCTATGTGATGTTTGCTACCATTTGGAAACAACTTAATTCACCGGAGTTGTCCCCAAACACCATCACTTTGTGTGCTTCGAACGGTCACTCCTCCCAGCCTCTCGGCATGTCTCACAATTTTCCAGTGACTCTTGTGGGCAAGACTGTCCATGTAGACATTAAGGTTATTGATGCCCCTTTAGATTACAACATTCTATTGGGTCATAGTTACACATATTCCATGTTAGTCATCGCATCTGTGGTTTTCCTCAAGATGTGTTTCCCCCATGAAGGGAAGATCGCCACTATCGTTCAGTTGACATGCTACGAGCCGACATCCATCACCTCCCCTGAGTCCATTATCTCATCAATGTCAGATAAGGAATCTTCAACTCTTATCACTGATGTTTCACCCGGAGTCTACAAATATTCCTCATTGTCAAGTGCTTTCCCTAGTCCTCCCCCTCTCATCTCTGAGCCTAACTCTTTGCGTGTTTGTATGTTACAAGCATCATGGGTTGCTCCCAAGTAGTTTCGTACATCCAATCAACAACCAACTACTCAGCACCCTATTATTTCCATCTCAACCGAGCCATCTGGATCCACTCTCCCATGACCTCCTTCATTTGTGGGTGCCTCTCCCATGTTCCCATAAGGAACTATTCCTCTAGGTCTCAACCATCCAGAAACTCTTTCGCCAATAAATTACCCTACAGGCCATATACCTTTCTTGTTTCCTCCTTTGGGAATATTTTATGTCCCTATCATGGCTTCATTGGTCCTCCATAACATGACTTTACGGATCACAATATGGTACATTCATCCCCCGAAAATCACTCTGCCTAGTCAGTTAAGACCTTATCATGCTTTGACCTCAGTTCAACCAGTCCCTACAGCCCCTATCATTGCTCCAGTTCCATCGCAATCGCAATAAGAACCCACTCCCGTTGCAAACGCATCTGGATAGGGGGGGAATGCCGAGAGGAAAGAACATGAGGACAAGGTCCCCCATGCTCCTCCATCCCCCAAGGCCCCAAATCTGTCACCTATGTGCGCTTTGTGTAAAGTTGTTGGGCATGCCACCAATAATTGTCCTGAACTCCCTCATATTAAATCTTTGGTTCGCGAAACGTTCACTGAGTCAAATATCCCTGAAGTTCATGTTAACTTATCGATTCCAGCCAAGAAACTCAAAACATCACACACAAATCACGCTTGTGCCTTGTGCGATCATCATGGTCACTATTCCCATTGTTTTGCTCATCTCGATGAATTTCGCGATTGCCTTGAGGTGCTTCATGAATACGAGACCACTCGTAGTGGATCACCTACTCCTCTACCCATGGATTTTGATACCACTAGTAAACTAGAACAGGGGGTAATCTAGTCCCACCATCGTGATCCCTCCCACCTATGTCGAGATGATGGACTCCATGGGCCATATCCTTACTTGTCGTCATCCTTGAGTTCCTCACAGGCAAACCTTTCTGAGGTTTCTACGCGCGCTTCTATCGAACCTCTTTCGATAGAATCCCAGGTCTCAACATTCGTAGATCCTCCATCTACTAGCTCATCGTTTACCATTCCATATGATGTGTATGTGAACCTTCTTTCTCAGGTTGATGCACCAAGTATAGTCACCACATCATGTAGTCAATATTCCTCCCGTCCGCCCATCTTCCATTCTCATAGGGACATCATGGAAGCCATGACTACCCATGATTATCCTTGGGAAGTGATGAGCCCCGAATTGGGTAACTTATTGGGCTCATTTTGCCTAATTGTCCTTTTTCAATCCTCCATTTTTCATAGATTATGCATGTTTTTCTAGTATGTTTATGTTATTTGAATGAATAAGGGTGGTCACTCTACCAAGGAGGCTAATACGTGGTCATTTAAGGTTTTTTGGACAAATTTTGGAGCAAAACCAAGAAATTATGGCCCAGGTGACAGCCAAGCTTGAGGTGAGGATTTGTAGGGAGGTTGTCTGTGGCATTGAATGGCCCTTCCTTGAAATCTCCACCCTCAACTCCGAGCTCAACAGGGCACCAAAATGAGTTCTAAAGGAAGCCAAGCAGCTTTGGGAAGAGTGACTGTTTACTAGCAGTTGGAACAACCGAGTCCCTTGAATTTAGGAAGGCTGCTAGCCCCCCTCGTATTGTATAAATAGGAAGGCCTCAATCTTCGTAGTTTACTTTTGGAACTGTTGGTATTTGCACTATAGTGCTATCCTTTTTCAGCTCGTTTTTCTTAGATAATGCTGCATAACTTTCTTGTGATGATTATTTTTGAGTAATGAGAAGCAGCTTTACTTGGCATTAGATCTGAGTTCTTTATAGGAGCCTGCATCTCCTGGGGTTGGGCCCAACCTGAGTTCTAAGGCCTCCTTTATTTATTGCTATTTGTTCTTTATGTATTTGCAAAATCATTTCTATTAAGTAGATTAAATATTGTTGATTAACTAGGTCACTGTTAATGGTTAGAAAGACTTTTGATGTTCAGATTGAGTCGATAGGTTGTTAACAAGGAAAAGATTCAAAAAAGGGCCATCAAACACCTCTGATTTCACCTCTCCCTCAGTGGGATCAGGGTGACCTTGCTGCCCAAAAAAACACTGACTTTGCTTTGCCATGCAATCACTAGTGTTTGATTTTCATTTGTAGAAGTTGGTTACATGTTCATATTTTTGCTTGGTTAGTTGCATAAGTTAGTATACATGGTTTCATTGCAGTTTAAACTTATGTTCATTTTCTTTACTATCAGCTAGATCAGATTAGGTCAACATAACTAGGTCTTTGATTTTACAAGTCTTCGTTTGTTCAGTTTGAAAAAACACTTGCAGAGCACCTGTACTGCTTCTCTACCTGCCCATACTCCATCAACCCATCTGCTCCATCCCTCAACTTAGCTTCTTGCCTTATGTTTGCCATTTGCTCATATAACCCTAGTTTTTGTGCAAAATTGCTTCAGTCCTCCTTGAACAAATCCAGCCATCTACATCTGTCCTCAACTCCATCCACCAAGTCCTGGACCACCTCCATCCCTTATCCCACCTTCATACCCACTCCTTCATCTTTCTCCCTCCATCCATTCTCCAAAATCCCATTTCTGAACATCTTGTAGAAAAATTACAGACATCCTGTAGAAAATCATAGACATCTTGTAGAACCCCTGCAGACTTCCTGTAGAAGCTCACGAATGAGGTTTCTTGATAGCCAAACTCTGTGAAACTCTCTGGAAGCGTGTTAGGGACCCCTTAGGCCCTCTCTGAACCTTCCTGACCTCATCCAAGCATTTCCTCTCGCCAATCCACCTCTGCACAATCAAAACAGTCAAATCGCATGCATGATAATTCTGGCAACTTATTCAAAAATACAAAAAGATGTTTTCTTTCATATGTTACTGTAGAAGCCGCTTAGATACATGTATTTACCTTCCTAGAAGTCAATGGCAATTCTTTCAGTAGCTTGCATCCTCTTTCTTGCATCGGTAAGGATAGCTGGTAAAATTAAGGTTTGCTAGGGTTTACGTTTCCTTTCAGCTTTCCAGTTTCTTTCTGCAATTAGATCAACCTTCTTTGAGTTAGCTTTCATCCATCAGTTAAAAATCTTCTTCTCAGAGCTCATAGAAGTTGGCTTAATCTCCTAGCAGACTTGTGCCAGCTGACCAAGTGATAACTGCAACAAGAGCTAATACTTGTGCATATAGCACCGTCGCTTCCAAGTTTGCTACGAACTACCGGGTTGATAAAAGTAAAGAAGGGAGTCCCGGGAGTTGTAGCATTATTGCTGCAATACTGGAGCTCACCACTCTTTGGCTAACGGATCGGCCTGGACACCTCACCCCCGCGCCATGAATTGCGCCATAATTCAAAATCGTTCGACCAGAGCACTCACATTAACCACTGTCATTTACTCCTGCAACCGGTTTTCAGCAACGTATGCGTCCTCCTCCTCTGCAGTTCGTTAGCCCGAGCTTCTCAGCCCGTTTCAAACTCCTCCCGTATCCCAGGCTTGCTTAGAAGCGCCGTGACGTCCTCCAGAAGCCGGCAAATCTCTCTACAGGAAGGAGCTCTACAGGAAGCACAGCGTAGCCTCCTGGAGCAGAGAAACCCAGATCTTCTGCGTCAGAATTGGAGTTTCGAAGAGAGGTAGGCTCGAAAAACGCCATACCCATGCGTGATATTTCGAAAGGTGGTAAATTAAACTGTTTGGAATAGGAGAATTAAAACAAGTCTGCCTGTGGGTCAAGAATCGTGGTTTGCCTCTGTGATACATGGGATTCTTTTCAGTTGGTTCTGCGTCACATTCTCCTCCACGGTTCCTGTTAACAAATTCCTCCTATAAAAACGATAAACCACTGTAAGGGCTGACCTGTGCATAAAGAATATGACTTGTATGTGATTGGTGTGAAAATTAAGTTCTGCACTCTGTCTGTGAGAGCCTAATTTCCTTTTGACAGTCGAGTTTTGGGCATCAGCAACATTATAACCAGGGAATTGGTGAAAAGGGAGATACAAACATCTGAGAAACCCTGTCTTGAGAATCAAAGGAGGAAACCATACACAGGATTCCCCTTCTGATCAGAACACAAGCCAAAACAGAGCATTTTCACCATGCCAGGAGTGTTTATTAGAAAGGAACCCTCAGATTCTAGGAAATTGCGAGAAAACCCCGAGGTGGTAGACCTATTTACCCGTGCCAATTGGATGACCTTCTGTGACAAGATTCAAGGTCACGATGATGAGGTAATAGAAGAATTCCTAATGTCTCTGCAGCCTAAATCCAAGATAATGGCCACTGTAAATTTCACAGGATTGACCTTAAAGCTTACCCCATAACTCATTAGTCGAGTCACTGATCTACCATTGGGGATACCCTGGAGAAAAGAGGAGAGGGCATTGGGCCAAAAAGCCAAAAAGGAATTCTTCCTACCAGAGGAACAATTTTTCAGAGGATAAAAATGGGGTCCGGAGAGCCATCCTACATCCATTTTGGAGCGGTCAGCCTTCAGATCATGAAATACATTACCTGTGAGGGCCGGTTTAGTATTGTATATGGTTATCACTTCCGGTTGCTAACTGAACTCAGGCATAAGATGGATTTACCCACAGAACAAAAGTTAAGCAACCCATATTTCCTCCTACAATCATTAATGGAGTGTGGGACAAAAATGAAGGAAGGGACAACGAACCAGATGGCTCATCATGGGCTTATCAAGCTTCTAGTAGAAGATGCCCTCCATACCTATACTGTCCCTCTCTCCTGGGAGATTTTCCGCAATATGTCCAAGAATGATGATATCCGGATTCTGGCCGAGGAACTCACTTCATCCAGCAGTGAGGAAAGGGAGCACATTGAGGCAGAAAAGGAAGCCAAGGGTAAGGAACCCCAGGACAGACCACCACAGAAAGAGCAAAAAGAGAAACAAGAGAAAGGCCCAGCTGCTGAGCCCAAAACTGTGGGTGGAATAAAGGCACAAACGCCAAGGGAGAAACGGTTGCAAATCAGGGCAGAAAGGACTGAAAAAGTCCAAGCAAGTGAGGGCACATCCAAGGAAACCACAGCAAAATTGAAGGAGAAGGCACCCCCAGCCAAGCAGGCCAAAACAGTGAAAACTATTTCTATAAGAAGCCCGAAAACCGTTTCTACAGGAAGACAGAAAATAGTCAGCACAGGACATTCTACAGGAAGTCTGAAGACAGAGCAATAGAGGGAAAAATCGCCGGAAATTTTAGCTAGGGAGGCAGAAACTGTGCTGACCACCCTAAGCACATCTCCCAAGCAGAAGGGGAAGCGAAAGAGGGAGCCTCCCCTGTATTTTAAGGCAAGAAGGAGTGTGAGGATTAAGACTGGCAGACCCTAGCCACCATCAAAAGAACCAATCACAATTGTAGACACCCCTACCACACAAAAGGAGAGGTCCCCCTCCAAGGCATCCATCACTTATGAACGGGGAAGCCCGAAGACATCCACCTGGAGAGAAAGAATGAAAATGTTGGACATAAAGGCCTCTCTATACGATCCTGAGACTATTCTATAGGAAACACTGGCTAGATTGAAGGAGCCCGAAGCAATGGAAGGTGAGGCGGCTAAATCACCACAGGAGGAAGAAAGAGTGGAGAACATTGTGGAACCTAGCCGCCAGCCCAGTTTGGGCTCCTACTATAAATTCTTAGAGGCCGGAAAGATCATTCCTCAAAAATTCACAGTGCCACTTTTCCTTGCACTAGAAGAAGAGAGGGTGAGGACCCACACTTGGATGAAAATCAAGTCCAAGGGTGTGGCGGATATAGGTCCTCTGGAGGAACAACTCAAAGAGGCAAGAAGGGAATTGGCTATGGTACTACATGTGGAGAGCAGCCAGTGGGTCAAGCTACAGGAAGAAAATGAGTTGCTTAGACAGCAACTACAATTACAGGGACAGAGGAAGGAAGACAGGCCTCATATCTTGGGAGAACAATAGCAACAGGAGGAGCCCACAACAGCCAAAGATACCCCTGATGAACAGCAGAGAAAGGAAGGGGTGCAGACTGAAATTGAGACACTGAATCGACAGCTACAGGAAAAAGAGTTGGAGACATAGTCTCTGAAATAGCAGGTACAAGAAAAGGAGGCCCAACTAGCCTGCATGGCCAGCTAGGCAGTGGAGGCTCTGCAGTGTAGGCTGCCTGCCAAATCCTATGCCCTATACCTCAAGGATCAGTGGTTACAGTTTCAGATCAATACCTTGGCCCAAAGGGGCATCACCCCATTCCAAAATTATCATCAGTTTGCAGCTCTATGTGGCAGTGGTTCATCTAAGGATAGGGCCAAATTATCAGAGTTCTACTTGCACAACTTCACCCTTCCAAACATGAACGCATGGGATCCCAACACGGTGATAGGAGATGTCCAGCTTATGGCCATGGCCTCTTGGATGAGCCATGAGGAGAAGAGAGCAGCAGAGGTCCATAATATCATAGGCAGAGAGCTCAGTGAGCCACTAATGATCAGAGCAGAGCCGGATGACCCCTCAGCAGTGATAAGCACCCAACAGCACTTGGCCAAAAGTCCTCAGGATCTACCAGAATACATTCAGCAACAGGCTCAAGCCATTGCCCACTTTGAGGACATGGAGAGACTATTGGGAGAAAACTGTCTGCATGCCTGCACAAGGCAGTGGAACACACTGCCTCACAGCCTGAAGATAAAAGAATACCACTCTCCCACCAGGATGAGGGAAGCATTGTCAAGGGTACCTCTCTACAAACAGTTGATGCAGAATTTGTAGGCCAATTGGATTGGCTTGAAATTCAGTCCTCCTTTACTTTTGGGAATGCTAGAAGGAGTGAAGGAAGAGGAGGAAGGTAGACAATGGGAGGAAGTGGAAAGGAAGGCAGGATTCCATAACCGGGAAGAGGATATCACTGCAGAGGCCTAGGACGTGAGGGAGGCAATCAAAGCCATAAAGGATGATGAGCTGGACTAGTTGCTCAGAGGATGAGCAACCCATTTAGCAGGGGGGTGATGATGAGCCTCGAATTGGGTAACTTATTGGGCTCATTTTGCCTAATTGTTCTTGTTCAATCCTCCATTTTTCATAGATTATGCATGTTTTTCTAGTATGTTTATGTTATTTTAACGAATAAGGGTGGTCACTCTACCAAGGAGGCTAATACGTGGTCATTTCAGGTTTTTTGGATAAATTTTGGAGCAAAACCAAGCAATTCTGGCCCAGGTGACAGCCAAGCTTGAGGTGAGGATTCGTAGGGAGGTTGTCTGTGGCATTAAATGGCCCTTCCTTGAAATCTCCACCCTCAACTCCGAGCTCAACAAGCCACCAAAACAAGTTCTAATGGCAGCCAAGCAGCTTTTGGAAGAGTGACTGTTTAGTAGCAGTTGGAACAGCCGAGTCCCTTGAATTTAGGAGGGCTGCTAGCCCCCCTCGTATTGTATAAATAGGAAGGCCTCAGCCTTCGTAGTTTACTTTTGGAACTGTTGGTATTTGCACTATAGTGTTGTCCTTTTTCAGCTCGTTTTTCTTAGCTAATGCTGTATAACTTTCTTGTGATGATTATTTTTGAGTAATGGGAAGCAGCTTTACTTGGCATCAGATCTGAGTTCTTTATAGGAGCCTGCAGCTCTTGGGGTTGGGCCCAACCCGAGTGCTAAGGCCTCCTTTATGTATTGCTATTTGTTCTTTATGTATTTTCAAAATCATTTCTGTTAAGTAGATTAAATCTTGCTGATTAACTAGGTCACTGTTAATGGTTAGAAAGACTTTTGATGTTCAGATTGAGTCGATAGGTTGTTAACAGGGAAAAGCTTCAAAAAAGGGCCATCAAACACCTCTGATTTCACCTCTCCCTCAGTGGGATCAGGAGCTAGGATCAGGGTGACCTTGCTGCCCACAAAAACACTGACTTTGCTTTGCCATGCAATCACTAGTGTTTGATTTTCATATGTAGAAGTTGGTTACATGTTCAAATTTTTGCTTGCTTAGTTGCATAAGTTAGTATACATGGTTTCATTGCAGTTTAAACTTCTGTTAATTTTCTTTACTGTCAGCTAGATCAGATTAGGTCAACGTAACTAGGTCTTTGATTTTACAAGTCTTCGTTGGTTCAGTTGGAAAAACAACTTGCAGAGCACCTGTACTGCTTCTCTACCTGCCCATACTCCATCAACCCATCTGCTCCATCCCTCAACTCAGCTTCTTGCCTTACGTTTGCCATTTGCTCATATAACCCTAGTTTTTGTGCAACATTGCTTCAGTCCTCCTTGAACAAATCCAGCCATCTACATCTGTCCTCAACTCCATCCACCAAGTCCTGGACCACCTCCAACCCTTATCCTACCTCCATACCCACTCCTTCATCTTTCTCCCTCCATCCATCCTCCAAAATCCCATTTCTGAACATCCTGTAGAAAAATTACAGACATCCTGTAGAAAATCACAGACATCCTGTAGAACCCCGGCAGACTTCCTGTAGAAGCTCACGAATGAGGTTTCTTTATAGCCAAACTCTATGAAACTCTCTGGAAGGGTGTAAGGGACCCCTTAGGCCCTCTCTAAACCTTCCCGACCTCCTCCAAGCATTTCCTCTCGCCAATCCACCTCTGCACAGTCAAAACAATCAAATCGCATGCATGATAATTCTGGCAACTTATTCAAAAATACAAAAAGATTTTTTTTTCAGATGTTACTGTAGAAGCCACTTAGATACATGTATTTACCTTCCTAGAAGTCAATGGCAATTCTTTCAGTAGCTTGCATCCTCTTTCTTGCATCGGTAGGGATAGCTGGTAAAATTAGGGTTTGCTAGGGTTTACGTTTCCTTTCATCTTTCCAGTTTCTTTCTACAATTAGATCAGCCTTCTTTGAGTTAGCTTTCATCCATGAGTTAAAAAGCTTCTTCTCAGAGCTCATAGAAGTTGGCTTAAGCTCCTAGCGGACTTGTGCCAGCTGACTAAGTGACAGCTGCGGCAAGAGCTAGTACTTGTGCATATAGCACCGTCACTTCAAAGTTTGTTATTAACTACCGGGTTGATAAAAGTAAAGAAGGGAGTCCCAGGAGTTGCAACATTATTGCTGCAATACTGGAGCTCACCAGGAAGATATGCACCATCGTGCATACTTCCTTCCATATTTGGAATCCACCACTCTAAATGTATCCGTAACGCCCATAGCATACTGGGGGGCACATAGGACCCTACATCTCCTTATCATCCTTTGGAGGATCTTGTGCCAAGTTGGGCCGAGATGCTTGAATCCCTTTTTCGAGCACTCGGAACACAATGCCACTCAACAAACTCCTCCTGCTAGGGGGCATCATTCCGACCTTTGCATACCAGATCAGTCCCCTCCATCACATATGTTTGCGGTTAGTATCCCATGCTTGGGTGCATGATGGTCTTCGCCTAGTCATCTTCTCAATTGATTAACATAAGTCTCGGCCTAGATCCCACTGGACCTAGGTATGGTCGATTATCCTCGTATTCCTTCGATAGTTTGTCTTACCAGCCTCTCCGGTGAGCCATATGCACATTGCATATCGTAAACGTTTGATACCATATCTTCAAATATTCTACTCTATGTCCAAATAGTCCCCATGTTTGACTTAGTGGTTGAGGATGATTCTAGACCTCCTCTAGTAGTTCATTCTCGTTTTCCTCTTCCCTTAATTGTTCGCCGGGAACCATCGTTCCAAGAAGCATTAAGGCCATCCTTAGACAAGTAAGGCCACTTGCCTAAAAGTCATAGACCCTAATCTCGATGTTCGGTTTCTCTGCTACTATCTCCACAATATTTAGGGCATTTTCCTCCTCTCCAAATTCACCACAACTCACTTAGCAAATGAATTTGAATTGGAGGGAAAATGTCCTTTTACAAAAAACCCCACAAATTTTTTATCACCCATTGGAACCAATCTGTAGCAAAGTATGATTAACCATCAGCACCGTTAGAAAGCTCTCATCGAGTATTATAATGGGTCTTTCTCACTTTTTAATGATTTGACACTTCACCCGGAAGCCATTTTTCCAAGAAGGGTCACTTTGTCGCATCTCAAAATTGAATTTCTTCATATGCGACACTTGTAGTTTGGGGACCACCTTCCCTTGGCACTTTGCATCTCATGTGTTGATTTTCGTCATTAGTAACCATCATTTACTCATGCTTTCATGGACCCCACCAGGACTCTTCTGTGTGGCAACGTCATCGAGTCACCCTTGTTCAGAGCATCCGCAATGAGTCACCTTTGCATCCGTGAAGTCTGTTTCACATCCCATTATAGCATGTCACAGTATTTCATCCATATTTGCATATCATTCATCATGTGTTGCCCATTTTGGCCTCCAATCATACTATACCCCATCCCCTCCAGAGTCGAGTCAGTCGCTGCCAGGTCAACCATGCACTTTATGCTCTGACAAGAGAATTCATTTGTTTGTCCCTCAGTCCGATTTTCTCCATTGTCCCTGGTGTCAGTCCATCAGTCATATCACTATTTTCCCTCGTGCCTTAGTCGAGAATCCTCGTTGCCTCACCTATCGCAGGACCTATTCTTTCGACATCAACTCATTTATTCCAGAAGAACGGCCTAGAGGGTGGTGTATCTTGGTTCCATCTTCCATTCTTGTTCGGTGCCTCAGATCAAGCAAATGGACTCATTATTTCCCTTTGACTTGGTTATTTCATGCTCCCGATTCATACACTTATGGTCCAGTGATGCAACAGATTGTACCATCGATTTCCGGGTGTGTTTGAGATGTTTATAAACTAGAGGTATGGTATGGTAAATATAAATAAACTAGAGGTTTGGTAAATAGATAAAACATCTTTTTATATTTACTCCATAAACCTCTTTATATTTAAGAAGACTCAAAAAAGAGGTTTTATTTACGTGAAGTCTATGGGTCAAATACCATTTTAATACCATGAGCTAAATACCATATTTATAAAAGAGGTATGGAAAATTAATCAAAATATAAATAAATGAGAGGTATGGTAATAAATAAAATATTTTTTGTATATTTACTCCATAATTCACTTTATATTTATGAACACTCAAAAAGAGGTTTTATTTAGGTGAAGCCTATCGGCCAAATACCATGGGCCAAATTATTGTTAATACCATGCAAAAAAACATTATTAACCCTAATATTAATATTAATAAAAATAAAGATGGCACATGGTATTAACCCATGGTATTGAGAACCAATGGTATTGACTCGTGGTATTCACGTCAATGTAGTCTATCTAAAGGGGGGAATTAAACCATCATATATTCATCTTTACTTTGGATCTACTAAGTGCTCGGAAGAATCAAATATCTTGATATGCCAACTAGCATAGAGTGAAAAATAATTTGATCCCTCTGGGGCACTTGGTAAATCGAGAGTAAAAAGTATACTAATCTACTTATAACTCGAACAAGACATGATGATTTTGAAAATCGATATATATTGATATTTTATATTTACGCAATAAAATTTTAGAAACTAATAACTTATTAGTTTTTAAACATATAAAAAAAATTAACAATACTACAAATAAAAAAAATTATAATTTTATATTATAATTTAAATATACAATTAAATTTATAATATTGTAAATATGTCAACAAGATTATTTGAAATAAAATATTAAATAAAAAATTGTTCTCTCACCAATAATTTATAATAGCGAATTCGGATTTCAGATGTTTGATGTTTTGAATATAAAATTTCGTATTACAAAAATTAAAATTTTAATTTGTTTTCAATTTTATTTTTTCAGGATATAAAAGGAATATTAAAGAAAAAATAAACGGTTTTGAAATGCGTGAACTACGGACCCATCTCCTTAAAGATTCTCCTATCAGAAAGTAATAGCAGATCCTTTCTTTATTATGAAAGGAAAAATATAAAACACGATCTCACGAAATTATATATATAATTTGCGAAATAAAATTCGTAATCCGATCTCTTTCATAGAGTTATTTTTCCTATCAATTATTATAATGTGGAATTGAATCTTGCTGTTAATCGAGAAGCATGGTTGAGAAGGATACGCTCCACAACAGAACCGTCAAGCTCAAGTTGGCATAGGTGCCTCTTGGTATGAAAATATATATTAACCTATTTTGATACCCTAGCTTTGGTTTGTATGGCTATAGCATCTTTCTTGTAATATCTTTTGGCTAGACTTTTTAATCAATATACTATAATTGTTTTTTTAATTGTGTTATTTTAATATTAGTGATGTATTTAAATTTTTGTAATGTTGGGTTATACTAAAGTTGATTATGTAATATATTCGTTCGTTTTATAAAAGTTGGCATAGGTGCCTCTTGGTAGGAAAATATATATTAATCTATTTTGATACCCTCTAGATGCATTTTAGCTTTGGTTTGTATGGTTATAGCATCTTTTTTGTAATATCTTTTGTCTAGACTTTTTAATCAATATACTATAATTGTTTTTTTAATTGTGTTATTTTAATATTAGTGATGTATTTAAATTTTTGTAATGTTGGGTTATGCTAAATTTTATTATGTGATATATTTTTTTGTTTTATAAATAAAATTTTTAGATTTGAATGAAGTAAGAGATTAATAGATCATTATGCTTTTGGGAGGGGATACTTAATTAGGGAGGACATTATGTAAAGGGTGGGAAATTTTTTATTTTTGTTCGAATAAATATTCTAAGAAATTTCTAACAAAAAATTGTGAAGATGAAGGGTCAAGGTGTGATTATAAAAATAAGAAGGATAAATCATTGATGGGTTAATTAATTCTTATTTCTTCTTTAGCTTTCTTCTCATACTTTTTCACTTAGAAATTTGATTTGGCAAGAGAAATGGTGGTCAAATCTGTTGTCACTCACTGCCAAATTTGTTTTCAGCTAACTAAAATACAAAAGAATAGAAGAGTTTTCAGCCATATCCCAAGCCATAGAATCCCTCAAAGCTAAATTGAATCCCTTCCAATGGATAGTGCTCGAAACTAAATTTCCAATGGTATATCAAACCCCTTAAATGGACTCCAGAATCAAAAGTTAGAGCAAATTGAAGTTACCCTTGAAAAACCAAAAGACAAGGAGAAAATGCCTAAGGGTAAAATCTTGGGTCCCGACATATCGACGATCCCTCAAATCGGCGATCCTACAAATCAGAGATCCCTACATATCGGAAGTCCCAACATATCAGTGATCCACAATATCGGAGGTTCAAGGCATCAGAGCATTAAGAGATCCATGCATCACAATCAGCGATCGAACAAGTGACAACCTTTTAAAGTTGTGATCTCGCATAAAGTTCTGATTGTGATTAAAATCATCGAGGTTTGTGCCTTTAATGTTAAAGTGCTGAGGAGGGCCTAATGCAAATTAACAAAGGATTTACTCACAAAACCATAGCAGGACCAGGCATTTTCTCTCTCCAACAAGACACGTGGCAACATAAGATTGGCTCTGATACATGACACATGGAAACACATGATTAGTTTCGTTAAGGGACACCAGGCAATTAACATCAGTATGACGTGGCAGTATAATGGACATGTGGTATGCAGATTCAACATCTTGAGGGGAATAAGGTGCCAAAATAGCGAAACATGTGTCACCACTCACAAGGTGACACATGGCAGAGGATGATGCCGCATCAACGATCGGAGGATGAGCTTTGTTGCAACTCCATAGTAAAACCTCTGATTGCGATCCGTCGATAAAGGGGCTCCGATACAGGTGTTGGCCTATGGTGACATAAAGAGCCAAAGAACCAAGGGATAAGCATGGAAGGTAATTGGTGAAAGATGATATCCCATCACTCCAAGTTAAATCTCTGATTTGAAAACACCGAGTGAGGAGCTCTGATATGTGGGCTAGCGCATGGTCAAGAAAGACTCGATGAACTAGGGGTGCAGAATTGTTTACAAAGTAAGGATAGCCCTGACATGAGTTTAAAGGCCTTAGCGCCTTAAGGCTAAGCTCCTAGTCATATGATGAGAACTGCAATAAGGCGCTAAACTAGACAGGGCCAAGGGACATCAGAGCTCACTGTTTTGTAATGTTTTAAGACTAAAATTCTTGATGGAATGATGTTCCAAAAGTATGGTACATAGCTTTGAAGGCATATGGGTCGGTAGTTGAGGCATTGAATAAAGGCATGGAGCACTGGGAAATTGAAATGGGTTGATCCCATGGAAGCTTTTGTAACAAGAAACCCAAGACAAAAAAAAGCCACAAGAATGAATTTGACTACTTCGCTTACACGACTTCGGAGAGTAAACAGAGATATGGGACTCAGAAAGACTTAATGGCTCGGCATGGAGCTCCACTCATCCATACTATGAAGGACTATCATGACAATCTCTGCTTCTGCTCTATGACAAGACACGACAGTTGATCGCTACCAACTCCAGAGAGTGGTGAAGTCAGGTAGTTAAGACGAAAGCTACGGGAACCGACCAAGCAGCTAGAGGGACACATTGTGGCAGAGGCATGGCCTGATCAAGGGCCTTCATGGGAACGACATAAGGATATTTTCCTCAGTCATCATTAGGGGAGTTTTGAGTTCTAAAATGGGCCTCCTAAGGAAATTATAAAATAATAGTGGAAATAATAAAATAAGATTACATTACATCATCAAATTTTAGAGGGAAAAAAGAAAAAACTAATTTTTCAACTTATCTCCCTATGGGTTTACTCAAATTTCGAGCAACAACACTCGTTGGATGTAGAATTTGATTCCTCATGCAATGAGCAGCCATGTTGCATACTTTTGATGGACCCTGCTACACGAAAAATGAGAAATACATGAAAAACGTGACTGCAATCACATTATTTTCATGTATTTCACATTGTTCGAGTAATAGGGTCCATCGAAAGTATGCAACATGGGTACTCCTTAGATGAATAATTAAAATTTGCATCCAACGAGTACTCATGCTCGAAATTTGAGTAAAACCTTAGGGAGATAAGTTGAAAATATGAGTAGAAAAAATAGTTTTATTATTTTATTATCTTATTATAGTTTTAGTTTTTAACTCCAAAAATGGTGAATTATCCCCCATGGTTGACATCACCATCTAGAATCCTATTGGTTTTTATAAATTATATTTTGGTTGTACATTTTTCTTAGGAGGGCCATTTTTTACCTCAAAATTCCCCTAATGCTTTCAGTTTTTCTTATTTCTGTTTATTTTGTAATTTCTATGTATTTTCAAGAAATAAATCAAATCCTTGGTAATCATTTTAGGTAGCAGAGCTAGCACACACCGAGAAAACTAGTCTATCGAATAGTTGGCCCTTTGATGAGATATTTTGTAACTGATTCAAATCTCCCCCTTTCCTTATAAATAAGGGGAAGAAACACTTAATACAAGTTCCAGAATTCTGCACCTATGAGGTCCAAATTTTGTGATTCCACTTTCGGTTCTACTTGCTTATTCATGAAGGACTTAAGCGATATCTTGCTAAATGTAATGGTATGGTGATTTGGACTCGAGGTTTAATAAAAATATTATGTTGATTCCTATCAAAGGAATATGCAATATGTTTCCTCCTTTGTTTTTCACTTCATGTATGTTTTTCTCCCTCTGAAATAGTTTACTGAAGCTGCAGTTTTCACCCTTGTTTGTTGTATATTTTTTGCTAAGTAGTAACAGTACCTGTGTTAGCAATAGATTTACTTATGTACTTGTAATGTGCACAAATTTACTTAATTTTATTTGGTGATAAATGTATCCATGATTAGCACTCCACTGTTTCTGCCATTCCACCTCTTCAATCTTCCATACTTTTGCTGGAACATTGTTGCTTAGGATTTTTTTTTGTTTACATCCCTATGCATCGAATTCGCTCCTTTATTTCCTCCTCTTCATGTTACTACAATTCCAATATTAAGGTTTCTTGTTGTTGCGAGTCCACCACCAGAATAAGTCATTTCTCTCTGAGATGAAATAGATCTACCCCTTATGCATTTAGATCCCTATATGTGTTTGAGTCTACTGTAATGAAAGACTATTGAACCAAGCCCCCCTTATTCTCTTTTTCCAATTGCATGACAATTGGAGTGTAGCAGAAATCCCTACTCATAATATCCAAAGCACTCCTCTCTCAATATGTCCTAGGAACTGGTCTACAATCAACCCAGATGTTTTCTCTAGGAAGCTTTATATATCTCCTCAAGCGCTTGTGCTATAGGTGCTAGAAAAAGCAACAACAAAACCCATAGAGGTTCAAAACTTGTGATTGGTTAAGAGTTGTGAGTGACAACCTATGTGACAAATACTACGTTTTCCTGTGTGTGAAGGAGAGTGGCCTTCACTTTTTGTATTCAATATGGTCTGAAAACTATGTGCTAAATCCCTAGGTTTTGTTTTCCCACAAGGCATCAAGGTCTAGCATAAGGTGGTCAACTATGAGAAAAATTGTAGCATAGTTGAGTCTATGGTGGGGTGGAATGTGCCTCACCCTACTTCAATTCTAATATTTTCTAGTTACTATATATATGGTTATTTCTATGTTATTGATATTTCTTATATGATTAATTTAGTGATATGCTGGATTATTGCTATTTTTATATTATTTTATTTATGATCATTGTGTTGATTATGATAGTAAGGTCTCGAGCATTAGGTTTGAATTCACTTGGCTATGGAATTTAAATAGATTGGGATGCATTGGAAATCCATGATAGTTTTTGATAACTGCATGTCTTCTTTTTTAATTGCATATTGCATTCTCTTTAAACTATAAGTTATTTCATGAAGTTTAATGTTGGAAGGCCAAAATGTGATTTACGGCATAATCAAGCCATTTTGGAATTTCACTACAATTTTTTTCTAAGAGTTCAAGAGGCTGAAAATTGGACCATAGTGAGAGGAAATATTTTTGATAGTTTAGTTAAATTTTCATATCTTGATTCAATATATTTTCATAGTTATGCTCTAAGAAAATCGAGCTTCCTAAATGCTCCTAAAAGAAGGTTACTTTGGCATTTTTGTTATACCTTTTCTTCTTGATTGTTTCAAAGGCTAGGAATTGGACCACATTTAGGGTAAATCCAAGGAAAATCTTGTATATATTTCTTATCTTGATTCAATATATTCAGAGTTATGCTCTAACAAGGAATAACTTCCTAAATGCTCCTAAAATAAAGGCAGTTTGAAATTTTTGCTATAACTTTTCTTCCAGGTGGTTTCAAAGGCTAAAACTTGGACCATAGTTAGAGTAAATCAGAAGGAAATTCTAGTAGATATTCGATATCTTGTTTCACTATACTTTTGGAGATATTCCCAAAATAAGTCACGTCTTCTAGATTCTTCATAAATCATACCTCAAAACGAGTTAGCTTGGAATTTTTTCCATAACTTTCTTTCTGAGAGGTTCCAGATTATAAAACTTGTAGGAAACAGAGAAAATATCTCAAGGTATCTATGTTATAAATTTCATATTTTGGTCCACTATAAGTTTTTAGATATACTTTATGGAAGATTGGGGTTTCAAAAAAATAAAAAGTGCACAAAAACGTTTTTTATGAAATGGCCCAACAAAATGTGGTTTATTGAATGGTGATTAGACAATGTGTGGGAAGTTCTTGATAAAATGCTTTAGATAAAATGTGATTCCCCACATCTCTAAAAAAGGATTAGGGTTTTGGGTGTGTTACGAAGTGGTATTATAGATTATTGTTAAGCTATGAAGAAGAAAAACTTTGAGACTCTTGATCCTTAATCAAGCATTAAGGCACCTAGCATGTTACAAAGTTGTATCAAAGATAAGGTTTAGCACTAAACCTAGATGGGCTCAAGTATAGAAAAGAATTTAAAATTTAAATTAATATATATGCATGTGTGTGTACTTATGTTAAATTATTTTTTTCTATATATGAATACATTGATGTTACTTGAAGACTTACTTGAGTTTGACAGAAGAAAATAAGCATGCAGGATGGTATGGGCCTAGGAAAAAATGAAGTAAAGGTAAATATATATGTTTAATTTTTATGATTTTAATGATAGTAATGGAGGGGTTTTATATTAGTATATAAGATAACTTTCCAACAGTGAAATGATATCCTCTGAGGAAAAGGTGAGAGAAGAGGGAACATCTCCCCAACTTATTTAGATAATGAAGAGTTTGAAGGAAGACCTTCAGTGTTGAAAAGAAGATAATGAAAGACTCATTATAGAATGAGAAGAGGAAACAAAGCTAAACACAAGACTACTACAAAACTTGTCATACATGCAAGGGTTGTTAAAACATGGAACAACCACTAGAGATATAGAGGGGTATCATAATGACAATATCATGGAATTCCATGAACTAAGAATTCTAAAGATCACCTTTTACAACTAAGCTAGTCAATTCATAGCATTGTTGGAATATGTGTCATTTCTTAAAGATGATGAGATGAAAATATAATTTGACTCTGAACCTTAGTTTTAGATTTTTACTTCTATTTCTAAGTTAGGAGACACATGAGATAGTTGTTACTTCAATTATAGCTTACTTTTTACTCCACTTATATTTATATGACACTATTTTACACTTTCACTTTATTGTAGTCTCTCCTACTCTAATTTCAAGTTACTAGCTAGTCATGGAAAGTGTGTTTCTAGTTTCTAGTGTGCATGCTCTAAGGAACCATTGAGATTGGTTACTCCATCACGATGAAGTATCTAGGTCCTCGACATACTACACTTCAAATCCTCTCTATGAGAGTGTTATAAATATGCATTCATGCTAGGAAATAATACATAAGAGAGTTTATAAGTAATTAGAACCAGTCTCTTGATTTATATTGATCACTTTTCTTGTCAAAAGAAAATGGCCAACACTGAGAGAATATATTCGGGGAAAAGAGAAAGAATATCCTATTTTTTATAGAGGTGATACTCCTCTCTTTATTTATTAATATTCCCCTTATATCCTCAAATGAATCTATTAGGTTAGTGCTAAAGAGAAAACCCCAACAAATCTTCCAATAAATATATCATATAGCATATATACTTATGAAGAACACCATCACATCCATAAAAATAAAAGGGAACAAATATGACCAAAAAATATTTTATATACATTGTTTGCATATGATCAATAAAAAGACTCTTCTCATGGAAATGGTATTGAAAATGATCTTTACATTATAATATTTCGAAAAAGTAAAGTAATGGTTATGAGAAGATTAGATTCCAGCATAACAATGAGTAAAACAAATCAATTCATTAAGAAATATGAAAATACATAGACCATATTTATAGAGAAAATAAATGATATTTCCATTAAACTCATTGGGGTGAAAAGAGTTTGATCCAAATCTTGGGGGGAGGCCCCCAAGATCTGAAAAACTACAATGCCAAAAAGAAAATGAGAGCACACACAGCAAAGAAAACCGCAAAAAAACTTTTTATTAAAATGGAGAATAACTATAAAAGTTACATTGTGGCGAACAAACTATCCTTTTACAAAATGCGACTTGTTACTTATAGTATTTTTCAGTTACAATACCATGGGTCAATTCCATGGGTGAATGAATACCATGGGTGGATGTCACAATACCATGGGAAAATACCATGGGTGAATGAATCCCATGGGTGGATGTCACTTACAATACCATGGGTGGATGAATACCATGGGTTGATGCTATTTTCTATTCGGATCAAAGTTACATTTTTGCAATATTAATCTTAAGACTCAAAGTCAAGTATTAGATTAGAGATGAACTCTTAGTAGTTCTTTGTGGAGACAATTAGAGAGAATATAGGGAGCTTGCCCACCTCATTAACTCCCTAACTCAACTTAAAATCACATAAACCTCTCCAACAACTTGAATTCACTGGTAGTCGAGGAACTCAAGTGCATGACAAGGAAAAATGGAACCAGATCCACAAATCTCTAGATTTTAGAGGGGAGCATTCCCCCTTTCAAGGAAGTTTTTCCTCAATCATTTTTGTATAAGTAAACCAGTTGAACGACTCATTAGGATTTGAATTTTTTTTGCAGCTAAGAGTAGCTACTGAGAGCCTAGTGCTTGACATTGTTATTATTAACTTTCATATGATTTATGAGACTATTATTTTCTGTTAATGATAAGTTTATCATTTATTTGCATTTGAATCAGATTTGGAGGGTTGAAACCCTTGGGTTTGGGCCCAACCTAGAGGCTTTAGTCCCTCTCTTGTATTTCCTTCTTGTTCTTGTTTTAAAGCATTGCAATCCTTCTCTTGTTTCAGTAGATGTTATATCATGAAAACTTGTAATTGCAGGCTTGCCCATCACCTCTCTTATGGAAGGCTCATTGGAAAGATCTACAATCACAATCTAAAAGGTTGTGTTTATGATTCCTTGGAAATGGATAAATGTTAGTTTATGATCCTTTTGCATGGTTATTCTCTGCAACTGAGTAGTTAGTTTCATTAGTTTATGTGATTAGAGTAGTCATGTGGGATAGAATAGATCTTAATCAAATTCAACTCATATTTTCCATGATATTTTGTCTCACTACATTATTAGTCATTTGATGCATTTATTTGGTGAGTTGGAGGGACAGTGCTGATCTACAGGGGTGGGAATACTTTCCACACTCACCTGGTCTTTTTCATGCTCCTCCTAGGAATCTCACGTTGCTTCCAACCTCTGTCTCCAAAGTCACTCTGTTAAGATAAATGAAGGACATCGTGGGCATCAACTTTTGTGCAAGATAGACCTCCGAGGGGTACTAGGATTGGCTAAGGGGCTCCCAAACCCTTTATTCATCACCTTCTACCTTCATCCACTTTTCCACACCTCTAAGACACCACTTCCATCCTTAAAATACTCTCAGACCCCCTCTTGTAGAAAAAGAAGGCCTCCTGTAGCAATACAGGCCCTTCTATAGCATCCCTATAGTAGTGTTTTCTCCAACCAGTTTTACTTCATACCTTGACACTAGCATAATGAAGTTGAATAATGGGCCCCATATTAGGGTCTTATGTTATAGGAATCTTGGTCATGTTAGTATTTCTATTTTTATGAGGTCATCTTGAAAATATTAGTTGTGATGACCTGACTATTATGGTTTAAAGAGCTTTAGAGTTAGATTAAGTGTCATGTAAAGTTATCTATTTTGCTAAAAGTCTGAATGTCTAAAGTCATGAGGCTTCATTATTAAATCAGTAATCATAAGTAGTCATTCATCACCATGGAAGAGTACAAAAGGATCATGTCATAAAAATCCTTGGTCACCATCAGTTAGTCACTTAAGTCTAGAGGTCAAGTTACATCAAAGAAAACATGACAAAACATTTTTGCCACCATGCTTTTTTGTCATGGGCAAAAATTTGGAAGTTTTTGAGTTAGTTTAGATGCCATTTCAAGAGAGTTTGTGACCTCATCAAGAGTACAACAGTCAAATGGACAATTCCTTGCCTTTCCTCAAGCACTGCACTTTCCATGAGGTGTTGTGCATTCATCATTTCCATTTTCAAATCACAATCATTGTTATCCATTCTGCTCTAGGACGTTTTGGGAGATTATTTGAAATTTTACCTTCATCCAAGATCGCTCATTTCCTATTTTTTCACATTGTAAATATGTGGTGTGGTCATGCTAAGGTGTTACACAAAGGAGGCAGGGGCACTGCATTTTCGCACAATGCTACTTTTCTTGTCAATCTAAAGACCAAACTCCTTTCACAGGTGCAAAAAAGAACTAATATTTGTTCCATTTGTTGTGAATAAATTTTAAATTGCATGCATGAGCCAGATAAAACTATTCAAAACCCACAAAAAGAGAAAATTCATCTTCATAGTGTTTTTGTAATTCGTTGCGCTTTCTAAAATTGCTGTGTTTTCTCATAATTGTTGCGCTACCGCACATTCCTTAGATTTTGCATTTCTTTGTTGCCAAGGCTATATTATCATATGCATAGCTTTCATGTGAAAAGTGTCCTATGTGTTGAAATTGCATTGAATCCCTTCACCCTAGCTGTTGTGCTTGAGAGGTGTTTAAAACCCAATTGCCTTGCGCATTGCGCTTCTCACAAGGTGTTGTGCCTATCCCTTTAAGTTCTCTGTCAATAGTTTAAAAATTTTCAAGTTATTGAATTGAGTCTTTTGTGATCCATAACAAGTTTATAAGAAAAGTATTCCGTGATAATCATGTCAAAATTCATTTGTCGATGTGTTTCGAACCAGCAAGTGTGGTTCATCGTTAGGACAAGACGAATAACTAGACCATAGCGATAAATTAAATAGAGAGATCCCTCATTCAAATGGATAGAAATAAGAAACTAATTTTGACCACAGGAAATGGCTACAATTGACCGGACTATAGCTGAATTTGACTGGATCAAGGGTTGGGGAAGTTTGTTAATTAGTTAGTTAATTAATTAATTAGTTAAATTTGTTAATTTAATTATTTTGACTTAATTTTATATGTAACTCAATATATATGTTAATAATTATTAAAAAAAATTAATCTCTTTTCAATTTCAAACTAAATAAATTATATGTGAAAAATTTATGGGATACATTAAGGTAAAAATTAAAGTTTATTAATTAAATAATCAGTTAGTTTAATTTAATTGGTTAACTTGTTTCCCATGTATATTTATGTATTATCTTCTTTTAATTCACATATATGAAGGATTATGGGATAAGCTAGGAAAAATTATATAAATGTTTATTAAATGACTAATTAAATAGATTATTTGTTTATTGATTATATTTTGATTTCATTTAAATGAATGAGTTACTAAAACTATTATGGGATGAATATGGATTAAATGTGTATCAAATAATCTGTTAAACAGTTAGTATTTTTAATAAGTTTATATAATTTAAATATACCTACTTATAACTCTTTATGTTTATAAATAAACTTATTAATTTTAATAAAATATCTTGAATTAAAAAGAAATTTTATAAAGAACTTAACAAAAGAAAATCAAAAGAGAAGGGAGCAAAGGGGAATACAAACAATTCATCAGTCAAGGGAATAAAACAAGAAAGGAAACAACCAGAATGAAGATGGGTAAAAGGGGGGGCGGGGGGTGGGGGTGCGACGGGGGCTAGGAGGAGAGGGCAAGGATCCAACAACTGCTAATCTTCCAATTGTCATCCCCGTTGAGATTGCTCAGCCTTCTTTCAATTTCTATGGCCTCCCTAAATTTATGGTGGTGAAAATGAGCAACCTTAGCAATAACCTTGGTCTCCTCAATACATATATGATGCTTGGTCTTCTCCGCATGCTCTACCAAGGCTCAAGACCAAGCCCTCCTATGCTTAATGTCAGTTGCGTGCTCATGAATCCTCTCCTTTTTACCCTTCTTCATTCTTTGTATTCCCCTTTGCTCCCTTCTCTTTTGATTTTTTTGTTTCTTTTTTTTTTGTTAGGTTCTTTAAAAAAATTCTTTTTAATTCAAGATATTTTATTAAAATATATAAGTTTATTTATAAACATAAAGAGTTATAAGCAAGTATATTTAAATTATATAAACCTATTAAAAATATTAACTAATTATTTGATACACATTTAATCCATATTCATCCTACAATAGTTTTAGTAACCCATTCATTTAAATCAAATCAAAATATAATTAGTAAACAAATAAGCTATTTAATTAGTCATTTAATCAACATTTATATAGTTTTTCCTAGCTTGTCCCATAATCCTTCATATATGTGAATTAAAAGAAGATAATGCATAAATATACATGGGAAACAAGTTAAGCAATTAAATTAAACTAACTGATTGTTTAATTAATAAACTTTAATTTTTACCTTAATTTATCCCATAAAGTTTTCACATATAATTTATTTAGTTTGAAATTGAAAAGAGAATATTTTTTTTAATAATTATTAACGGATATATTGAGTTACATATAAAATTAACTCAAAATAATTAAATCTAACAAATTTAACTAATTAACTAATTAATAAACTTCCCCAATCCTTGATCTAGTCAAATTCAGTTATAGTCTGGTCAATTGTAGTCATTTCCTGTGGTCAAAATTAGTTGCTTCTTTCTATCCGTTTGAATGAGGGATCTCTCTATTTAATTTATCACTATGGTCTGGTTCTTCATATTGTCCTGGCGATGAACCACACTGGCTAGTTCGAAACACATTGATAAATGAATTTTTATGTGATTATCGTCGAAGACCTTTCTTATGAATTTGCAAGTATCTAGGGGTTTTATGAAGAAAGTTTGTATTGATTAGTCTCCTGTAGGAATTTTACTTCTTCTTAATAATCATCATAGGTTTAAAGTTGAAGATTTATTCTTGTCCGTTACTCTTACACTATTTCACAAAATAAATTACTTTAAAACCCTAGACAATTTATTGATGCAAAACAAAATCATGTCAATTCTAGAGGAAAAGAAGCACAAGGGAGGTGTCATTGTTTGGTTTGAGCCACAAGATATCACATTTATTAATGCAAACCCAACCATCATAATGGTTTTTTAGCAGGTGGTGTGTTTGAGGTTTTGTGAAAATATTCAAGGGTACAATCCACAATTGAAAGTTTGCCAAGGGTTTTGATGGATTGTAGGCTAAGATTGGAACACTTACTTTTCCAGTCACAGTGCAATAAATAGTTGATGCCACTAAGATCCCTTTATATGGTGAGGAATGGTTTAAGGGTATGGAGTTAGATTTGGATAATTTCAAAGACTTTTTGAAACCACAATACCAGGAGGGGTATGGGTTTTTTTTTCCAAGGAGATATCTACAGGACCACCATAGTAAACTGTTGGAGGTGATTCAAATATATTTTACATGTGAAGGGAGGTTCAACAAAGTTTATCAGTATCATATTAGGCTTATAATGCATTTTACCGGTAGGAAACCTTTGAATCTTCCTTACTATTTACTTAGGAGTCTTAGAAAAATTGTTGACAAAGATCAAGCAAAGGGGAGTGAGATTGAACCTATATTATTTCATTTTTCGTTGTTTAAATTGTTGGTGATAAAGGAAATTGATAAGAGGGAGCATTCATGGCAAGACTTCTTGATTTCTTCAGGGTGGATGACACAGTCTTTTGATAACCAAAGGACTAAGAGAGATATCCCATCAGTTGTAATCAAAGAGGCCTCATCTACAGAAGATGGCTGAGTCAAAAAACCTTTGATTCAGAACAAATTAGTTGAAAAAAAAAGTTCCAAGAAACTTCACTTCTCACTTGAGGTAGAATAAGTGGCTAGGGGACCGAGAACAAGAGCTTCAGCTAAAAGATTGCTTATAGATCCTACACTTGTTCAGGATGTTGAATAAAAAGTTTCACACGAAGAAGCAAAAGATGGTGAAATGGATCATAGAATTAAAGACTTGCAAGATCACTTGGACAAAGCTCATCTAATGGTATCATATTTGCAGCAAGAAAATAGAGAAATCAGGTAGAAAGTATCACAAGAAACTGCCCACCCTAGTGAAGGAGAACCATCAAGGAGAGAATTGGCACATGTTGTTAAAGACAAAAGAAAACAGATCATAGATGTTGAAGATGTGCAAGTGACAGTTGAGCAGTCAAGGAGACCTAGAATTAGGTCTACTGCCAAGATATAAATGCAAATAAAAGAGACCATTTAGCAAAAAAAGAAGTTGTTTTTTAGGAGCAAAAAGAGTTTGAAATATTGTTGGAACAACTTGAAGGAGTTTAGCAGCAAGTAGATTGGCTTGCATAAAAAGATCAAAGGGATAAACTGAGTTTATTTAAGAAATTACAAGTTTTTGAACCTGTCCTTAAGAAGGCTAAAAATAAGTTAAAGTGTACCTTTCCTCTACATAGGCAAGTGAGAAATTTGTATACACAGAATTTGGTCTTGAAAAGGAGACTCAGATTAGTAAAACACCAGTTGATTGAGGCCAAGAAATCTAGAAGAAAGAGGAAGAGGGGAAAGTTCGATATATGAGAAGAAGCCAGCACAAAGGTAAATATTCATCAGGTGGATACCACTAAGCTCTAAATTTTGTCTTTTTTCTCAAGAAGTCAAAAGTAGGTTAGTTTTGGTGGAGTTTACAAAAATGGAGCAAGGACATGCAACACATTTTATATAATCCTTTATGTTGTTGGGATGGTACAATTTTGAGGTTTTTATTGTCCCATGGGGTGTTATAAGGATGTCACAACACTTAATTGTTTCTTCCAACACTTTATTTCAGAAGAATCCATCATATGCTTAGAATTTTGAAGTTGCTGTGAAAGTGGACAGTTTGTTGCAAAAGTCTGCTACATTGCCAGCTAAGGGGATCAGGTGCTCAGGAGGTCTATAACCATTTCAAAGGATGTTTTAGAATTTCATTACCATCACAAGGATATTTTGATAGTACCCAATTTCTCCCTTTTTCAGAGGAAGGCCACAAATATACATAACTTGAGGTGCTGCGAAAGTTGTTGCGAAACTGGGAGTTTTGTAGCATATACTATGTTTTAACACAGTCTTGGTTTTTCCTTATAAATTAAAATTTGTTTGGGTTCCAAAGGTTGTTTAATCATGTTTTTAGTTGGAATTACTCCTTAGGATGATATAGTTAGTGGTTTGTTATGAGTATTTCTAATTTTAATGATGTATTAAGCAAAAAACAGCATTAGGTAATTAGTTCCTATTTTTATGCAAAGTAGGCGAACAATTCGATGTATCTAGCTGTTTGACTAGTTTCCTTTTGAAAAATTTGACCTCGCTAGATGGGAATGATATATATATATATATATATATATATATATATATATATATATAGATATAGAAAGCTAAGAATAGATTTTTTTTTGTTAGATTGGAGAGAAAGAGACTTTGTGTGCATTGTATTTCTAAATACTTTTCCAGTGAATGAAAGAGAGAAGGTGATTTACAAGGATTCCTGTGTCAGATCTGGATGGTGTTGTGCTTCTTCATGCTGTAATTTTTTCTTATTTTTTTACATATCTTGAATGTATGTATGCATGCTTGGAAGAACCATATGTTTAACTCAAAATTCATCTAAAAGATGTTATGATTTAGTTTTAGCAAGTGATCTACGATTTCCTCTTAAAGAAACATTCATAATTTATCTGCAATTTGATACTCTTTTTGTTGTTTATATCTTTTCTCACACTCACCCTCGTACAACGAATTAATTCCACCACCAAGACTGCATACCTTGCCCCTATGGAAAAACCATTTCTCTCTTCATCATATCACTCAAAAAAATAATCAATTTGACATGACTCCATGCCTAATGAATTTGTCTCCTTTTTTAACCAGAAAACCTTTGAAAAATTAGACCTTATTGAGCACTATACCTAGCCTAATATCATATTAGTTGAACAACCTAAAGAGAGAGAGCCCTCTCCAAGGCTAGAAAGGCTAGATTCTAGTCTAAAAGTGGTTTTGTGGTTACCTCTGAAATTTCTCTCTTCGGCCTAAGGAAATTTACGGAGTGCGAAAACCCCAGACTGTGATTTGTTGATTAGGGAAGACTCTAGGAAAACTCCAACCAACCCTCAGATAACAAAACAGAGTTAGAATTAGTATTTTTTTCATGAGTATGTTAAAAATTGGATTTCTCATTTTCAAGCAAGTGTGAGTACACATATAGGTTATTGATTTGATTAAGTGTGCAATCAAAGTTGCATGGTTTACTTCTGCAGGTAGATTAATTTTATCCTTTCATGAAATTTCAATTAGTATTTACACTTAATGAATGGAATTTTCACCTTTGTAGCTAGAATCATGTTCATTTATGCTTTCATAAGAATTTCTCACTATAATTAGTTGGAGGAGCGGTCTCTGAACACCTTGATCTGATTTCATGAATAAGTGTGACATGAGTAGAACCTACCCTATTGTGCATATAACACTGTCACCTCTAAGTTTGTACAAACCTCGGGTTGATAATTTGAGTTGAGAAGTCGTTAGGAGTTGCAACATTCTTGCTGAAATACCAGGGCTCATCAATTTTTGACATCGTTGTCGTGGTGGTGTCTAAGTAGGTGTTGTTTCTACTTAATAATTGCTTGTATTTTTTTTTGTTTTTCATCAATATTATTTCTTTGAACAAAGAGTGAAAAATTAAAAAATAAAATGTGTTCTTTCATGATTTATAGGAATAGAGATAACCAAGAGAAATTCTTGCCAGAAACCCCCATTTCCTCAAGCAGTCGACCTTCATTTTTCTTCAATGAATATGAACTTACCTCTCTAACTACAGGGGAGTTGGAAAACCTTTTAGGAGAGCCACCTAAATTTTTTGAAAACCCTATAAGAGAAGAAGAACCTATGTCACCTACCCAAACTATGGCTGAAAACCATAACAATGAGATTTTCCCTATGAGAGAAACCAATGGAGAGGATAGAATGAAAAATATAAGCCCTGTTTCCCTTCCAAATTTCCATGGCCTAACATTTGAGGATACTGAAACCTTCATGTTTGAGATTTTTTTTACTATAGGATGTATGACTATGCCTCTGATGAGTAGAAGCTGAATCTATTTACTTCTATCCTCAAAGATGCAACCTTGCATTGGTTTATGACTCTACCTAGAGGCAACATAACTACCTGGGCCAAAACGCAACAAGCCTTCAATGAAAAATATCGAGATTATTTTAGGTCCAAAGAAACAAAGTAGGAAATATTTAGGATGACCCTTGGACCTGATGAATCTTTGGAGGACTATGAGGAAAGGTTTCAACTCAATTATAGGAGGGCCAACTATACCCTTGACCCTTAGTCACTCAAGCTAGTTCTTCTCCGAGGGATGAGGAGGGAGGTAATGGAAACTGTCAACATGCTATCTGGAGGAGATATCTACCAATTTCCTTATGATAACATCAAAAATGTACTCAATTATCACTCTAGGGATACTAGGAAGAATTATAGGTCTAGTGAGATCTTGGTCAGTTCCTCTCCCTCCACAATAACCATCAAGCATGAGACAGAAAGTATGTTGGAAGATGTTAAGAGTGAAATGTTGTGTAACTTTTCCTTACAGATGGATATTATTCAAATCAAAAGAAGGCAAGAGGAATTAGAGAGGACACTAGCTATCTTTTCCCATAGGTGTACTAAAAGACATCCAGGAAGGAATGACTATTGAATGTCATAAATGTCTTCTTAGTCTGTGAAGAGAATCATGTAATAGATACATGTCCCTCTCTACTAGGTGTAAATGTTGTATACCAAGGAGAACAATTGTGCTTCATTAATCAAACCCTAGGTCCTCGACCATATCAACAAGGCATTCAAGGTGCACAATATCCTCACTACAATCCAAATCAAAATGCACCTTTATAGCCTTGGTACCCTTCCACTCATCCATCATGCTCCACACCTCCTCCTTAGTCTTATGCTTCCCAATATCCTCCTCATCCTATCAACCATCCTTTTCATCCATAACCACCCCAACCTTCCCAATGGGGCAACCCCTCACCAGGGTGAAGGCCTCAAACCATCCAACCTCATGCTTTAATGCCTCCACCTCAACCTCAATCACAACCTCCTCAACAAAATCCACCTCAGCAATGTCAAATGCCTGCTCAACCAAATATGAACTCGAACAACAAGCCAGCCCAATAGGTTTACATTAGGGAGATATCCTTGCCTGCTTATGCTATGGAAATCCAAGAGATCAACCTTATGTTTGGGAAGGTGCTTCCAGATAATCACCCACCTTCTCCACCTAAAGAGATTGTAGAAGAGAAGGAGGAGAGTGTACCCTAATTCAATGCACCTTCTTATCCTAAAAGTTTGGTCCACCCTAAACAACACACCCCAAAAGAGGCTGAACTTTTGGTAGAATTGAAAAACTTGTGTGTTAGGAAACTGCTTCTCTAGGCCATCAAATATGTTCCCATTTACAACAAAATTCTTGGTAGAAGAAGAAGATATACCCCTAAAATAAATGTTGTGGGGACAACTATCTGATATGATGCTTGGGAGGGTGATCTTTCCATAATACTTGGATCCTGGTAGCCCAGTAGTTGATGTGCACATTGATGGAATTATGGTCCCTAATACTTTGATTGATCTTACGACTGCAATCAATATAATGACTGGGGAAACCATGTTGAAACTCAACCTCCAAGGGGCTTTGAGGTAGACCACTACAATGTTTCAACTTACAGACAGATCCATAGTAGCTCTTGAAGGGATTTATTGAGGATGCCATGTTCTCTATTGAATTTTGGGAGTATCCCACTGATTTCCTAGTCGTCCAGCCCAAAACTAAGTTTAAAGGTTATCCTCTCATTCTAGGAAGACCATGGTTGGCCACTGTTGATGACTACATTACTTGTAGGGCTGGGAATATGACTATTAAAAATGGAAATTTATTAAAACAACTTATGTTATATCCTCCTGCTCAGCCTTCTATTGAACATGATTTACCCTTATGGTTACACGAAGAGGAAGAGGAAGAATTTTATCAGACATCCCTCTACCCAATATGCACTCTAGACAATGTTATATGATGGGGGCATCTTCATGAAGACGACCTTATTGACCATACCTTATGAAATCAACCTCCCATTTCCATATTAGTTGAGGAACTAATGAAAGAATCTGACAGTAGTGCTTGGACTGAATTGTGCTTTGTTGAATCAAGCCTGGAACCTACCAAGATTGTCTAGATTGGCCCATCCAAAACTCTAAAGATCAAACCATCTCATTCTGCTAAGTAGGAAGAACATTTATGCAGTGTGTTGAGGCAACATCTGGATTTTTTTCTTGGTATTATAAGGAAATTAAAGGTGTGCATCCCTCAATCTATACTCATCATATTTACATCAAAGAGGGATGCAAGCCTATGTGCTAACCCCAAAGAAGGATGAACCCATCTCTTAAGGACATTGTGAAAGAATAATTGCAGAAGTTACTAGATGCAGGGTTCATATACCCCATTTCATATAGTGAATGGGTGTCATCTCTTGCTTTTGTCCCCAAGAAAAATTGGAAGTGGAGGATCTGTGTTGATTGCCGGGAACTTAACAAGGCTACAAAGAAGGACCATTTTCCTTTGCCCTTCATTGACCAAGCCCTAGATGGCCTTGCAAGAAATAAATTATTCTCCTTCCTGGATGGATTTAGTGGATACAACCAAATCCATATCAGCCCTGAAGGCCAATATAATGCCACATTTACATATCCTTAGGGTACATTTTCATATAGAGTCCTTCCATTCGGTCTATGCAATGCCCCTGATACTTTCTAGAGGGCGGTTCTAAGCATCTTTGTTGAATGTTTTCATGACTCTTTTGAGATATACATGGATGCTTTCACTCCTTATGGAAGTGACTTCTAGGAAGCTCTTTCTAATATGTGAAAACTCTTAAAGAAATGCATTGAAATGAATCTTTCATTGAGTCCCAAGAAATGTGAAATCTTAATTAATGGAGGGACTGTCCTTGGCCATTATATATCCAAGGAAGGGATGTAGGTTGACCCAAACATAATTTCCATCATTGTAAGGGTCCCTATCCGTCAAAAACAAAGAGATTCCGGAAGTTTCATTGGATTAGTTGGGTATTATAGAAGTTTTATCAAATACTTTAGTAAACTGGCTTCACCCTTGTTTGGATTGATGGCTAAAGATTCATATTTTTGTTGGAAAAACAACTATCGAGAAGCCTTCCAAGTACTGAAAGAAAAGGTGACCACTACACCCATTGTTAGGGGTCTCAACTGGGCATTACCTCTCAATATACACATAGATGCCTTGGGGAAAGTTGTAGGGGAAACCTTAGGACAATTGGAAAAACAAATTTCATTATGTTATATATTTCATCAGTAAAAGCCTTTCCAAATTTGAGTTAAATTATACTATCCCTTAGAAGGAACTTTTGGCTATGGTACATTATTTGCCAAGTTTAGGCATTATATCACTAGCTACCTAACTTTTGTTCACACTGATCATGCAACCATTAAGTATTTAATGAATAAGTCTAATGTCAATGCTGGGATAATTAGATGGTTATTATTATTACAACAATTTGATTTGAATATTATAAACCAGGGAAAGAGAATGTGGTTGCAGATGTCTTGTCAAGACTAACCCTACCTATAGCAAAAGGAATAAATGGTAGACGATCAACTTCCAGATGAACATCTATTTTCCATATCGGTGCTTTCTCCTTGGTTTGCTGATACAACCAACTACTTAGTTGCTAAAAGGTTCCCTCCTAATCTATCCATGAAGTGGAAGAGAATGATTGTAAGGAAAAGTGCCCCATTCACTTAGATTGGGGGAAATATTTCCATACTGGGACTAGATCAGATCCTGAGGAGATGTGTGAGGGAAAATGAGGTCTTTGACTTTATCTCATCATGCCATGATGGACCCTATGGGGGCCACTTTTCTGCTAAGAGGATAACCTTCAAAGTTCTACAATCAAGTTATTATTAGACCACTTTACATCAGGATGCAAGAAGGTACACCACCAGGTGCGATTAGTGCCAAAGGATGAGTTAAGCCACACCCAAGGATGAAATTCCCTTACAAACTGAAGTGAATTTAGAGCCATTTGAGAAGTGGGGTGTGGATTTTAGTTTACCTATTGATCGCCCATCAAGACGGAAGAAATATATCAATGTGTGCACTGATTACTTGACTAAATGGGTTGAAACAAAGGAAGTAAAGGCAACAACTGAGCAAAAGGTGGTTGAATTTATGAGAGAGAACATATTCTACAAGTTTTTTTTTCCAAAGAAGTTAGTCATTGATCAAGGAGAACAATTTAAATAAAATATGAATGAAGATATCATGAATCACCACCACAACAAGCACTGGGAATCCACTACCTATCACCCTCAATTGAATGGGCAGGGGGAAGTCACAAATAGAGCACTGTATAACATTCTTACCAAGGTTATTAGTAGCAGCAGAAAGGATTGGGAAGGCATACTTTTGGAAGCCACTTGGGCCTACAACACCACTTGGAAGGCTCCCACTAGATTTACGCCATTTGAACTAGTCTGTGGGAAGAAGGTCATGATGTCTATTGACTTTGAATATAACACCTTAAGGATGGAAACTCAGTTAGACTTGGATCTCACTATAGAACAGTAGGAGAGGATGCTCCAACTCAATAGTCTAGATGAATTTAAGAAGCAATCTCTCCTACACACTAAGGTAATCCAGCTACAAAGGAATATTTGGCATGACAAACACATCAAAGAGAATAATTTTCAAGAAGAAGATTGGGCCCTGTTGTATGATTCCAGGTTCAAGGATTTCAAGGGAAATTTAATGACAAGATGATTGGATCCCTACCTAGTAGAGAAATTTCATGAGAATGGGTTTGTCCAAATCACAAAAATTGATGAGGAAGGGATCCCCTTACTTGTCAATGATTATAGGTTAAAGTTGTATAAAATACCTTTGTCCAAGGAAGAATTTTTCAGTTCAATCAACAGAGAATTGAATGTGATTAGGAGGTTAACAACCCTCATTCCACAAAAATTAAAAAAAAAATAAAAAAAAAAATAGAGGGCCTAGATGAAAACCTTCATGAGGCATCTGAGGCCAACTCCAGGGTCATAAACATCTTTGAGGTAGCACAGGAGCAAAAAAGGAGACAAAAAAAACACAAAAATAAAATAAAATATGAAAAGATCGCTAGGTGAAAACCTTCTTTGAGGTGCCTAGGGAAAGCATGCAGGTTTAAAACCTCTATCGAGGTAATCTGCATGTCTCAAAAAAGAAAAAGAAAAAAGAGAAGAGTGAAAAGCAAACACATGGAATGAGTTCTTACACTACTTTTGATAACATATCTCTTTTGTGGGACTCTATATAGTCAATAGAACCATGCCTACATAATATATTCTACAAGTGCATTCCTCCATTATTCCATCCACCCATTTCATTTTCACCCTCTTCACTCACCTCCCTACCTCTCTCCATCATCCAACCAACAATAGAATCAAATTTTTCCTCCTCGCTATAATGCTACAAGAAAAGTCTGTAATGCTACAGGAGGAGCCTGAAATGCTATAGGAGGAAGATCCAATTGGAGAAAGAGGCGAAAAGGTCATGTATCTTCAGGAAATGCTGAGAGAGGTCCACCAACATAAATTTCATCACCCATCCACTCCATCAAGCCAAAATTCAGCTTCAATTTCAACTCTTCCATGCATATAAAAAACACAGAAAAGCTTTGCTTTCAATTTTTCCACCAGCTACACCACTTCCTCATTATCTTAATCATGTCATCCTACCTTTATTAATTTCCCTTAATCTTACATGTAATATGAGGTCTCAAAAGAGGGATTAAGTGACTACTACAAGGAAGAGACTCCCCCTATAGCAGCCAGCACAGTCACAACAGAACTCATCATCAATTATTTTTTTCACCCACATAGTAGAAGATCCAACCACCTTGAGCATCATGAAGCCATTTCTGAAGTGGAGAAGAGGCACACCCTCCTTATGAAGAAGTCTATCGACTCCACCACCAACAGATTGGACACTAGGAAGAAACTTGCACATGTAATAATTTTATCCATCAAGGAATCATTAAGCTATGAAAACCCATGCAAAAGAAAGAAAAGGAAATCAAAACCTTCAATATCATCATATTATGTGTCCAGCTCCAGCATGCAAGCTTCTCCAACAATTCAAAATCACAGGTAGGCTCAGGTGTGAAAACCCTCACCTCTTCCCTATCCATATGATGATAAAATGTGTAATGGTCGAGAAAGGAATTGTTTATGGGCTGGAGGTGGCTAGTAAACTTGACCACCTTCGATTAGTTAACCAAATTTCATTTCGGTCACACATGCATGTGGAAAAATCAACTCAAGTGAGGTGGTGATTACAAGGAGTGAGGTGTTGATCGCGAGGAGTAGGGTGTTGATTGCAAGGAGTGGGGACAATGGTTAAAAAAGGGAAGTTCATGCAAGAGTTGTGTCATCAAAGCGCTCTAAGCCTCTACCACAAAAGGAATATTAAGTAAAAGGCTCGACTCCATTGGTATAATCGCTCATTTCAAGAAGGCAATTAGAGAAGGACGAGCTACTGTTATTAGAGACTGCTTAGGGTGCCACTGATCTGCTTCGAACATTGTTTGCATATGCTACAAGAAGAGCTATAGGAGGAGCTAAAGGAGGCTATAAATTTCTATAGGAGGCTCTGAACTGCTACAAGAGGTCCAAAAAGAATCTACATGAGAGAATTAAAGGGAGAAAGAAAGAAAAAATTACCCAAAGTTACCCTCAAATCCTCATTCACATGACAGAGTTATCTTGAAAAGAGTAAGTGGCTCTCTCGCTCTCTAATTTCCATACCTCTGCATGGAAAATTCTGCTTGAATTAAGTGCCCTGTAGTAAATAATTAGGTAGTAGCTCCCTTTGGAAATTGTCAAAGAAAATTTTGTTTTGTTAAAAAAATTATTCACATCCTTCTTCCCCTATGATAAAAAGCAAAATTTTGACACTACAACCGAGACTGCTCTAAGGCCAAAATTTGAAATACACCTAAGTATCCTCAAGAAGGAGTAGAAGGAGAAATTGGGGGAGGGTTTAATAGAAGAGAGCCCATAGACACAAAGATAATTCATCAACATCAACCTATGGTAAATATTTTTACAAGGCATTAGTGGATGGGATTATTTAAACAATTGAATGGGTATGATGACAATATAACCAAAGAATTTACCATAGAAATGATCCAACTGGAAAGTGGCATCTACCCATGGTATTCATTCACCCATGGTATTTATCCATGCATGGTATTTATCCACCCCTGGTATTCATCCACCCGTGGAATCTATCCATGGTATTATAAGTGGCATCCACCCATGGTATTGTAAGTGTTATCTACCCACAATATTCATTCATGGTATTTACCCACCCATGGAATTTATCTGTGTTATTGTAACTAAAAAAAACTATAAGTAACAAGTCACATTTTTTAAAAGGAAAAATTGTCCACCACAATGTAGATTTTATAGTTATTCTGCATTTTAATAAAAGGTTTCTTTGTGGTTTTATTTACAATGTGTTCTCTCCTTTTTCTGGCATTCTAATTTTTAAAATCTTAGGGCCCTGCCCCCCAAGACCCATTTCAATTTTATAGATCTTGGGGGCCTCCCCCCAAGATCCGAATCAAGCAATAAATCCTCAAGGAGAAGATAGTTCCACTACTATTGTCAGAGGCCTTGCCATCTCTCTAAATGTTGAGATCATAAGCAGGTTACTACCTTACCCTTAGGAATTCCATGGAGTAAGGAGAACAAAGAAATGAGTGGCACATCCAGGAATAACTTCTTCATTTTAAAAGAAAATCTTGTAGAAGATAAGAATGGAGTGAGAAGGGAGATCCTGCCTTACCCCTATGATGAAGTGCCTATAACATTCTCAAATACATAGTATGTGAGGCGAGGTTGAGCATTGTATATTCCTACCATTTTAGGTTGCTCCATGAGCTAAGATTCAAAGTAGAATTACCTATCCCATATAGGCTCAGTGTTCCTCATTTCCCCCTGTAATCTATCATCGAAATGAGCCAGAAAGTGAGGGAAGAGAAGAACCAACACACTGCCCACCATGGCCTCATTAAACTGATTGTTATGGATGTTCTTAGTCACCTAAGGAACCCTATGTTATGGACTGATTTTGTAGACATCAATAAGGAAATTTTCATTGGAACCCATGCCATCACACATGAAGAAACGCTAGCCTCTAGAGTTAGAGGTAGGGAAGGAAAGAAGGTGTTGGGTCCCTACAATACTAGTGATTACCCCATTACTATTGTAGTTGTATCCCTTATTAATATTGTTGTGCCCCTATTGTCCCCATATTGTTATTACTGTGCCCCATAGAATCCCTCTATTGTTATTTTTGTGGCTTTATATTATTATTGTTAGGTTGGTTGGGTTATATTGTGACTCCTTAGACTCCTATATATAGAAAGGAGGTTTTGTCATTTGAATCATCCAAGTTTTGCTCATTTGTGTAATGTAAAGGAGGTTGCCCCCTCGAAGAGGCTAAATTCTAAGGCGTTGATCTCTCTTTTCTATCTTTTTGTGAGCTGGTTTCATAACATTTGGTATCAGAGCTTTGGATTCTAGGGTTTTGTTGCTCCAAACAGGTCATCATGGAATTTTCGCTATAACTTTTTTTCTGCGACGTTTCAGAAGCTAAAAAAAAAACCATTTGAGAAGAAATCGCGCTAAATCTTTGGTCCGAATTTTAGAGCTTTTTGTGCTATATTTGCGGAGATATGATCTAAGGAAGTTGGTCTTTTTGCAGACTCCTGAATTACATTCCAAACAGGTGACCTGGGGAAAATCGTCATAACTTTCTCTCTGAGCATCAGATTGAAATTTCGTAAGAAGGTACAGAAAGAGGATGGACTGTAGTTTCTTGTATATATTTGTTAGAGCCAAAGGTCGAAACAGTGACTCGTGGCACGTCATACAAATTCACTCTACTGAACTAGTCTATAATCAGGTCATCTTAGGAGATTGTGCATAACTCTTCCTTGGAGAATCCAATTTGGATAAAACTGGTGGCATTGGAAAGAGACATAGAGGGCTACTACAAGTCGCAATTTTAGAACTAGATGATCCGAAATTACAGAGATACATCAAATTCAATATCAAGCTTCTACAAAGTGAAAAAAGGTGTGTAGTTTTTTTAAAATTTTTGCATAATCTTGGTTTGAAAAATTAGTTTGAATTGGTAATTGATGCCCCGAGGAAAGAAAATGTAAACACCTAGTAAGAAACCTGAAAGCTCTAGCATAACTCATGAAGAAGAGGAAGAAATGCAACATGATATATCAAAATTACGAGACCAAGTGCAACAAGTGTCACTTGAACAAAAAGCAACATAATCTAAGATGGATGGTTTAAGGAAAGATGTAGAAGCTAAGATGGATGGTTTAAAGAAAGGTGTAGAAGCTAAGAAGGATTGTTTAAAGAAAGGCGTAGAAGCTAAGATGGATGGCATGGAAACTAAGATGAATGGCATGGACGCTAAAATTGATGGCATGGATGATAAGATGGAAGAATTGAAGATAAATATGAATAAGTTGCTACAACAAATGGTCGCTAATGGTGAAAGGGTAGTAAAGGAAACTCATGATGAGAACTAAAGAAACATTAATCATGATTCCATAGACTCTAATGTTGGATCGAAGACCCACCATATTCCAAAAATCGATATGAGGAAGTTTGATGGCAAGGATCCAACAACATGGATATTACAGATGGAGAAATTTTCAATCTCAATAATGTGTAAAACACACAAAAGGTATGTAGTGCAACTTTATATTTGGAACCAAGTCAGTTTGTATGGTATCAATGGCTTTGCTCTCGTAAACAAATTATCACTTGGGCAATTTTTACAGAAGAATTGACAACACATTATGAGGATACAAAAGGCAACACTTTTTTTAGCCAATTGATAAGTCTCAAACAAAAGGGTTCAATAATGGAGCACATTGAGGAGTTCAAACAATTGAACATAAGGGTAAAAAATATTCCAGAGGAGCATAGGATTGATGTTTTCATAGGGACTTTAAAGGATAATATCCAACATGATGTTCGCCTTTGGGAACCTGATTCATTAGAGAAGGCATTCAGGTTAGCAAGAAAAATGGAAAGAAAAATTATGGCAACCAGGAAGCATACCACTCACAACTATAAAGATAGAAGTGTTGTTGCCCCTACTCTTCCACAACTTATAAGGTTGACACCACAAAAATTGGAAGAAAAAACAACAAAAGGGCTTTGTTACAGTTGTGATAGCAAATACACTAAAGGTCATAAGTGTGCTGAGAAGAAATTATTCTACATAGATTGTGAAGAGGAAGAAGAAAAGGAGCAAGAAAGGTCAAAAGAAGAGGATATACTCTAGGAACAAAGCCTAGATAAAAAAAGAAATGAATTTGACCATATCTTGTAATGCATTGGCAGGAATTACCACTCCTCAAACCATCAAGATAGAAGGACAAATCAAGAAGAAAAAGGTAGTAGTGTTGATTGATTCAGGAAGTACCCACACTTTTATTCATTGTAAGGTAGCAAAAGAATTGAATTTCTTCTTATATCCAGCAGCAGAGTGTCAAGTGATGGTTGCAAATGGAGGAACAATAAATTGCTCTGGAAAGTGCCATAATATCAAGCTATCCATGGGAGAATATGTATTGACTAGCCCAATGCTTTCCATTCCAATGGGAGGTGCTGATGTTGTATTAGGAGTCCAATGGCTACAATCCTTGGGTACAATAGCTTTTAATTTTCAAGAACTTTTCATGAAAATTTTTGTGGAAGGAAAGGAAGTGGAATTAAGGGGTATTGCAGGGAAACCGGGAAAGATAATTAGCTCTAACGGTATGACAAAGCTTCTAAAAAATGAACAAAGAGGTGTAATTGCACAATTATGTTCACTAGATGTTTCCACATTGGAATCATCTATTTCTCCAGATCTCCAAAAAGTCTTGGACAATCATTCCAAGGTATTTGAGACTCCCAAAGGTCTCCCACCTATTCGTGATCATGATCATGCTATTCATCTAATTCCAGGAAGTGTTCCTCCAAACATCAGGCTGTACAGATATCCCTATGCCAAAAAGAGTGAAATTGAAGGTATGGTTGCAGAAATGCTAGATGTTGGTATAATTCAACCGAGTCAAAGTTCTTTCTCTGCTCCAGTAGTATTGGTGCACAAGAAGGATGGATCATGGTGCATGTGTTCGGATTATAGGGAGCTCAACAAGCTCACTATTAAAGATAAGTTTCCCATTCCTGTCATTGATGAATTATTGGATGAATTGCATGGATCAATTTACTTCACCAAGTTGGATCTTCATTCAGGATATCATCAAATCAGAATGAAGACTGAAGACATTCCGAAAACAACATTTAGAACTCATGAGGGTCATTATGAATTTTTGGTCATGCCTTTTGGCCTTACCAATGCACCTTCAACATTTCAAGGTTTGATGAATTCCATTTTCAAACCATTCCTTAGAAAATTTGTGTTAGTATTTTTTGATGATATACTAATCTACAGCAAGTCTTGGAAGGATCATGTTGAACATGTTGACAGGGTGCTACAACTATTGGAGGAGAAACAATTATATGCAAAAAGATCCAAATGTTTCTTTGGAGTACAAGAGGTGGAATATCTGGGTCATATTGTATCTCATGAAGGAGTTAAGGTAGACCCTAGCAAAATTAAAGCCATTAAGGAATGGAAAATCCCCACATCCATAAAGCATCTGCGAGGATTTCTCAGGTTGATAGGGTATTATCGCAAGTTTGTTAAGAATTATGGGAGAATAGCAGCGCCTCTAACAACATTATTGAAGAAAGATGCATTTTCATGGACTCCAGAAGCAACAAAGGCCTTCAAGCATCTTAAGGAGGCAATGTGCCAAGCACCGGTCTTAGCTACACCAGACTTCACAAAAACATTTATTTTCGAATGTGATGCTTCAGGAAATGGAATTGGTGCTGTTTTAATGCAAGATGAAAGACCCATTGCTTTTGAAAGTCGTCCAATCAAGGGAAAGTTTTTGAACAAAGCTATTTATGAGAAGGAAATGTTGGCAATACTCCATGCACTTAAGAAATGGCGACCCTACCTAATGGGAAGACACTTCAAGGTAAAAACGAATCATGATAGCCTTAAATACTTTCTAGAACAAAGATTATCCTCTAAAGAGCAACAAAAGTGGGTCACAAAGATGTTGGGTTATGACTTTCAAATCATATACAAAAATGGGAAGAAAAATGTGGTGGCAGCTGCACTCTCAAGAAAGGATGAGGATGTGGAAGCATTGTTGTGTTCCATTTCTGTTATCCAACCAGATTGGATAAATGAAGCAAGGGAGGAATGGAAGAATGACGAAGAAGTGTGGGCACTTATTCGAAAGTTACAACAAGACTCCAGTACGTCTGATACATTTAGCTGGCAAAATGATTTGTTATGGTACAAAGATCACTTATACCTCTGTAAGAATTCCCAGCTAAAACAAAAGATTCTTATAGAATTGAACACTTCTCTAAGAGGGCACTCAAGATTTTTAAAACTTACCACAGGGTTAAGAAGGAATTTTTTTGGGAGGGCCTTAAATCAGATATTCAAAAGTTTGTGGCAAAATGTTTGGTTTGCCAACAAAATAAAGTTCAAACAATTAAGACACCGGGTCTATTACAACCTTTATCCATTCCAAGCCAACGTTGGGAAGAGGTTTCAATGGATTTTATCATAGGTTTACCCAAGTCTGAGGAAAAGAGTGTCATCATGGTGGTAGTTGACAGACTTACCAAGTATGCACACTTTTGTGCATTATCACATCCATTTAAAGCCAGTAAAATTTCTACTACATTTATGGAAACAATTCAAAAGCTACATGGAAACCCAAAGATTATTGTAAGTGACAGAGATCCCATTTTCAATGGAAATTTTTGGACAGAATTATTTTCTTGTCTTGGTACTCATTTAGCTCATAGCTCATCATATCATCCTCAATCTTATGGGAAAACTAAGATAGTAAAGAAATGTTTGGAAGGATATCTTCGTTGCTTTGTATCTGATAAACAGACACAATGGGTCAAATGGTTGCCTCTGGCTGAATGGTGGTATAACACTTCCTTCCATACAACAACAAAAATGACCCCATTTATGGCACTTTATGGATATCAACCACCATCCATCACATCATATTTAAGAGAAAATTCTAAGGTTCAAGCAGTGGAACATCACATCGAACATCAACAACAAGTCCTCCAACTCTTAAAGGATAACCTCTTGTTGGCACAGAATATAATGAAACAACAGGCAGATCAACATCGCAGCAAAATAACTTTTGATGTAGGTGATTGGGTATTCCTATGGCTACAACCATATAAGCAAATGTCCCTCAAGCAAGCTAAGAAGGATAATAAATTATCACCAAAGTATTATGGTACGTACAAGGTGTTGCAAAAGATTGGTACTATGGCATACAAATTGGAGCTTCCTGCAGCTTCTCGATTGCACCCAGTTTTCCATGTTTCATGTTTAAAGAAGGTTATAGGCAACAAGCTCCTAGTTCAAACAATATTGCCAGAACTTGACGAGGAAGGAAAAATTATATTGGAACCAGAAGCAGTCACAGAAACAAGAACTCGACAGTTATGAAATCGATCAATTTTGGAGTATCTTATCAAGTGGAAGAACTTATCCGCTAAAAATTCCACATGGGAGGATGAGAATTTTATACAGAAGCATCTAGAACTACTCAAGCATTGAGGACAACACTTTTTTGAAGGAGAGGGGCATGTTGGGCCCCTATAATACTAGTGATTACCCCATTACTATTGTAGTTGTATCCCTTATTAATATTGGTGTGCTCCTATTGTCCCCATATTGTTATTATTGTGCCCCATAGAATCCCTCTATTGTTATTTTTGTGGCTTTATATTATTATTGTTAGGTCAGCTGGGTTATATTGTGACTCCTTAGACTCCTATATATAGTAAGGAGGTTTTGTCATTTGAATCATCCAATAATTTCTCATTTGTGTAATGTAAAGGAGGTTGCCCCCTCGAAGAGGCTGAATTCTAAGGCGTTGATCTCTCTTTTATATCTTTTTGTGAGCTAGTTTCATAACAGAAGGAAGAAGAAATAAAGGAAGAAGAAGAAAAAACTAAAGAGGGATAAAGAGATGAGTAAGGGACAGAGAAATAGGACCCTGAAGGGACCTCAAAGCCTCAAGATACAGAAAAAAAAGGCATCAAACAAGTCACTCTCCCAGGAACACCGAGCAATGAAATGGCTGCAACATTGGCCACATTGGGCACTCTTGTCAAGCCTAAAAGAAGGCAGCCAAGGCATGGCCCTTTATACTTAAAAACAAGGAAGAGCACTAGGATAAGGCAAGGAAAGCGTTAGACTCCTACAAAGGTCCCTATCACCATAGAGGAGTCAACAAGCAAGAAGGAAGAAGTGGAACCTAGTGAGGGAAAAAAATGAAGAAATTACTTCTCCCAAGGCCATAACCAAGCAACCTGTGTTCCCTATGGGAAGGCCCACCACTAGGGTAGTCAACTCTGAGAGGCTGGACACTCAAGCTTCCATGTTACAAGAAGAAAAAGAAGAGTTACAAGAAGAAACAAAGCAGCTACAGGAGAAATACGAGCTGCTACAGGAGAAATAGGGGTTGCTATAGGAGTAGTAGGAGGTGTTATAGGAAAGAGAAGCCACCTTAAAATAAAATGAAAATCACCTCAAAGAGATTCAAGAGCCCGATCCACAGTTGAGCCTAGAATCCTACTACAAATTTGTTGAGGGAGGTAGGATTATATCTGAAAAATTCGCCATCCCACTCTTTTTTGAGTGAGAGAAGGAAAGAGGCAGAACACATAGATGGATGCAAATTGCAAAGTACAAAAATGTAGAAGATGTGGACCTCATGGAGGATAAATTCAATGAGATGGGAAAATAATTGAATGATCTAAAATTATTAGAGTCAATCATGAAGGAACAACTATAGGCAGAAAACACCATGTTAAAAGAGAAGCTGCAAGAAAACGATACGCAACTTGCCACCATGGCAAGTTTATCCATAGAATCCATCTAATGTAGGAAGCCATTCAAATCCTATGCTAGTTTCCTCAAGGGGCAGTGGATGCAGTTTCAAATTAATACATTTGCATAGTATGACTCATTTCCATTCCAAGACTGCAGGAAATTCATCGACTTTTGCAAAAAGGAAAGTATTGAGGATAGAGCCAAGCTAGCTAAGTTTCACATGCACAACTTAATCCTCACAAACATGAATTTTTGGGACCCCAACTCAAGGTTTTGAGACATGAAATTGATGGCATTTGCCTCTTTGTTTGCCCATGAGGAAAAAAGGGCAGAAGAAGTGAAAATGGTAATGAAAAAATAAGAAAAGGAGCTCTTATATATTATACCAGAATTAGTGAGCCCCAAGGCTATCATCAGCAACCACATTCTCATATCCTCTAACCCTTAATTGGTACCTAGGTACATAGCAACCCAAGAGAAATAGATCCTACATTTTGAAGACACTTATCAGATGGCAGGGATAGAAATTTTTCAGGCTTTCTAAAGAAGATGGTAGGCCCTACCTCACAATTTACAAATCAGAGAATATCACTCCCCAAAAAGAATAAGAAATTCTTTGGAGAAAACACTGCTATACAAAAGGATCATGCAAAGGATAAATATCAATTAGATAGGTCTCAAACTTTGTCCTCCCTTACATTTGGGCCTACAAGAAGGAAGAAACCAAATAGAGGAACAAAAATAATGGACAGACATAGAGGCATTTGCAGGTTTCTATCCACATGAAGGCACATCATATAAAGTGCCTTAGGATGTCAGAGAGGCCACCAAGGCCATGAATGAGCTTCATGTCAGTGACTGAGTTGCTCAGAGAGTGAGAAGCACCTTCAGCAGGTGGGGGATGATGGGTCCCATAAATAAGTATATTTTGGAGTTCATTGTACTGTCCTCCAACCCTTAAAACTATGATTTTCTCACATTAATTCACATTTTTAGTCATAATATGTTTAGTAGGAATACTAAAAGGTGTATTATATATTGTATGGCCTAATGTGATTAACATGCAAGTTAAAGAAGCATTTTTGGAGAAATTTACCATGAAGGGGCTTGATGAAGACACCTATAGAAAATATAGGGAGCTTTCCCACCTCATTAACTCCCTAACTTGGCTTGAGATAACATAATCCTCTCCAACAACTCGAATTCACTAGAAGTCTAGGAACTCCAAGTGAATTACAAGGACAAAAGGAACTAGATCCACAAATATTGAGATTTTGGAGGGGAGCATTCCCCCTTTCAAGGAAGCTTCCCCTCAATGATTTCTGTATAAGTAAACCAACTAAAAGGATCATTAGGATTCAAATTTTTGTTGAAGCTAAGAGTAGCTACTGAGATCCTAGTTCTTGACATTGTTATTCTTAACTTTCATATGATGTGTGCGACTATTGTTTTCTATTAATGAGAAGTTTACCATTGATCTACATCTGAGTTAGTTTTGGAGGGTTGAAACCCTTGGGTTTTGGCCCAACCCAGAGGCTTTATTCCCTCTCTTGTATTTCCTTCCTATTATTGTTTCAAATAATTGCAATCCTTCTCTTATTTCAATAGATGTTATATCACAAAAACTTCTAATTGCAGGCTTGCCTATCACCTCTCTTATGGGAAGAGTGTTTGGAAAGATCTACAATCAGAATTCAAAACTATATGTTTATGATTTCTTTGAAATGAATAGATGTTAGTTTGTGATCCTTTTGCATGCTTATTCTCTGCAACTTAGGAGTTAGTTCCATTAGCTTAAGTTATTAGAGTAGTGTTATGGGATACAATAGGTATTAGTCAAATTCAACTCATATTTTCCATGTTAATTTGTCTCACTGCATTATTGGTCAGTTGATGCATGTATTTGGCTAGCTACAGGGACTATGCTGATATGCGGGGGCGGGCATGCCTTCTCACGCTCACCTATAATTTTCCATCCTCTTGCTAGGAACCTCACACTGCTTCCAACCTTTGTCTCCAAAGTCACTCTATTAAGACAAATGAAGGACATCGTGGGCATCAACTTTGGTACAAGATAGACCTCTGAGGGGTACTATTCTTGGCTAAGGGGATCCCACAACCTTCATTCATCACCTTCTACCCTAATCCACCTTTATCAACCTATAATACACCATTTCCTTCCTTAAAATTCTCTCGAACCCCCTCCTGTAGCAAAATAGGGCCTCTTGTAGCAATACGAGTCCTCTTCTAGCAGCCTTGTAGGAGTGTTTTCTCCAATTAGTTTTTCTTCATACCTTAACTCTGGCATAATGAAGTTGAATAATGTCCCCCACACTATGATTTAATGATTAGGGAATACTCTAGGACCACTACAACCTCATTCCTTCCTCACTGCAACCATCCTATAACAAAACAAAGTTAGAATTAGTATTTTTTTCATTAGCATGTTAAAAATTGGATTCCTCATTTTCAAGCAAGTGTGATTAGACATATAAGTTATTGATTTGATTACGCATCAAATTAGAGTAGCATGGTTTACTTTTGTAGATAGATTTGTTGTCATTTCAATGTTGGCATTGATGTCAATAGGTTTGATATGTTGTTGGTCATATGCATGTGTGATGAGTGTTTGGTGATGGTGTTTGGTTAATGATCTTGTTAGTTGGCATTAATTTCAACATACCTATGACAAGACCTAGTGGAGATGATGTTTTGGATGCTAAGGAGATGGTTTCCATACATATTGAGGTGGTTGGAGATGTTGTTGCTATAGGAGGATTGGATTGTTTCTATGGTCATTGATGTTGTGTTGTAGATTGGAGAAGTTGTTGTTGTAGGTGGTTTGAGTGTTGCTCTAGTTTCCGCATATGTCTCTACATGTTTTAGAGACATTGCATTTGCTGCTACATGTGTGAGATGTAGTTGCTTGTGTTGGAGGTGCTTCTACTAGTGATCGAGATAGTTGTATGCCTTGATGTTGTTATTGTAGATATTGTAGATGCTACTATAGGTGTTATAGATGTTTTGGTTATTTCTTGAGGAGCTGGAGGTGTTGGTCTTGGTGCTAAAGTTGGAAGAATAGGTCTTTCATGTCACTGACTTGTTCTTGGACTATTTCATTAATTGTAGACATGTTGCAGAGGCTTGGAGGAATGTTTAGGAGTTGAGGATGATAGTCCAACTGGTGGAAGATGTTTTGCACTAAAGGATGGATGATTTCATTGATCCGAAGACCTAGTTGCACGCTTGTTGAGTTAAGGGAGTAGTTGGAGAGCTACAGTAACATGGAGGCAAGCCCAAGGGAGTCGTTATAGCTCCAGTCGCTTACAGGATAGTGCTAATGGAGTGACTAGGGTGTTTTCACTAAATTGGCTCTGCATTCCTCGCGTTGTTGAGCTAATTTTTGGTTTATGGTGACATCCTTGATCATAAGTTTTCGTTTTATGGTTAGAAAAGTTTGTGGGGCCTCTAGAATTTGATTAAAGTTGAAAATATCAAAAGGGCTAGGGGACATTAGGGGAATTTTGAGGTCTAAAATGGGCCTCCTAAGAAAAATGTACAACCAAAATAAACTTTATAAGAACAAATAGGATTTAAGATGATGATGTCAACCATGGGGGATGATTCACCATTTTTAGGGTAAAAAGGTAAAAAGATAAAAAAAAAAATAATAATAAAACTACTTTTTCAACTTGTATTTTGAACTTATCTCCCTAATGACTTACTCAAATTTTGAGTGGGAGTACTCTTTGGATGAAAATTTTAATTCCTCATCCAACGAGTACCCATCTTGCATACTTTCGATGGACACTGCTACATGAAAAACATAATTGCAATCATGTTTTTAATGTATTTCTCATTTTTCGTGTAGCAGGATCCATCAAAAGTATGCAACATGGATACTCCTTGGATGAGGAATCAAATTATGCATCCAATGAGTGTTCCCGGTCGAAATTTAAGTAAAACCATAGGGAGATAAGTTGAAAAATATTTTTTTCTTTTTTTCCCTCTAAAATTTGATGATCTAATCTAATATTATTTTATTATTTCCACTATTATTTTATAATTTCCTTAGGAGGCCCATTTTAGAACTCAAAATTCTCCTAATGGTTAATGGTTAAAAGAGTCAATGAGATGAATCCAGATCTAATCAAGCATATGAATGGGAATGTTGAGCTCAGTATTTAGGTGTAACTACTGAGTTAAGCACTTGAGTTCATATTTATATTAGAGAAACCTCAATGCTAATATGGTTTATTTTTTAATAAGTTTCAGTGAGAGTGAGCTTGGTGAACAACTTGCAAACTATGTGAGCCTTAGTATGCATATTTTCTATATCATTTTGTAGTGGTAGCAAGAGTGAGTTGAAGTTTTGTTTTAGTCATATGTTTATGTAGAGTGTGAGATGTGGAGATGTGCTTTGGATTATAGTTTGAGGATTTTTATTTGATGCTTATATGAATATTTTTTTGTGGAGTTTTTGGTGGCAACTAGTGTTGAAAATTAGAGATTTATTGGGCTTTGATACGAGGTTGTTGCAATGCTCATTTTGAGCAAGTTTTAGGAGCTCAGTCTGAAAATATATGAAATGAGGCTTGCATGGAGGAAGTGAAGGAATGGATACTTTGAGTAGACAGTGACTTTGTGGATTTAGTAGAAGGAATATTTTTCTCCATCCAATAGGAGTTGGATAGTCTAATGAAAATTGGGTGAGGATCGTTGTCGTGGTGGCCTTCAGCGAATGGTAGTCCATAGATCCAAGAGAGAAATAGGTTCTTGTCTGAAAGGACCAAGATACTGTGAAAGAAGTCAAGTCTTCCAACTCATAGGAGTGAGTTGATCCATGTATAATTTATTTAGCAATTGATAAAATAATTGAGCAACGCAACAACAATAGGGTGGTTTTTTTGCCCGGGATGGGTTTTCCACCATAAACACTTGTTTCTTTTGTGTTGATTATTTTTATGGTAGCATGTTTGTATTTGGTGTTCTGATCTATGGTTTTGTGTTTCATTTTGTGCATGGTATAAAATATTAAGTAATTTCAGAAAAAGTTTAAAAGTGCCACACTATTGATTCACCCCCCCTTTCAGTAGTGATCTAGTTTCCAACAAGATTAACTTTCTCCTTTCATTCAATTTCAATTATCATTTACATTTAATGAATGGAATTTTCACCTTTGTAGCTAGAATAATGTTAATTTATGCTTTCATAAGAAGTTCTCACTATAATTAGTTGGAGGAGTGGTCTCTAAACACCTTGATTTTATTTCATGGATAACAGTGACATGAGTAGAACCTAACCTATTGTGCATATAGCACTATCACCTCTAATTTATAAAAACCTCAGATTCATAATTTTAGTTGAGAAGCCCTTGGGAGTTGCAAAATTCTTGGTGCAATACTAGGGCCCATAAAATGGTAGTGATGCAATTTTCCTTTTTTCTTTTTGGAATTATATATTACATTTCATCCACATAAACCATCCCAAAGATGTTCTTCATCTCAATAGCTTTTCCAACGAGCTCAATTTTTTCAATTTGGACATCAAGAGCTCAAGTTATGGCTTTTGGAAAGTTAGTGGCTTAGTAGCCATTGCTTTGCTTCTCCTAATCTCAGACTTTGATTTATAAATCCACCTTATTTATTCCACATGAATTGTGGGAGGGAATTTGTCACAACTTATAAAGAAACATGCTTCCCATATTACATATGTATGAAGCAGAAAGAGCTATGGAACCTCTTGTTTTGTGAGTAGTGAATTTTTTTAGTCACATGCCAAGTCACCTAGTCCAACCAATACATTCCAAATATCACCCAAAAATAATGCCATGTGTCAATGGGAAGTGTGCCTAAAAAAAGCTGTGAAAATTATGAAGTGAAGTGATGGATAAAGTTAGGTAAAAATGACTAAGTTTAAAATGAAATGAAATGAGGTATGCTAGTATGGATGAGGATAATAATGTGTAGAGGTAAAAGTATTGTTAAGAGGTAGAAAATAAGAAAAATGAGTAGGAGCTAAAGTGAAGTAATGGAGTGGAGAAGGGTAAAAGTGAGTAAGTGTAAAATGGAGTGATAATATGGAGAGGTAAAGAAGTACAAAGTAATAAAAATGACTTGGAGCTAAAGTGAAGTAATGGAGTGGAGAGAGGTAAAAATGTGTAAGTGTAAAATAGAGTGAGCTAGGTATGCAAGAAGGATTCATAAGAGACCCGTATGGGTGATTTTAAATTCATGGATTCTTCAACCAAATTGGTAATATCTTAGGCATATAACCTCTGTTATTAATTTTTTAAATTGCTAGATGAAGGTGACACATAAAGCTATCAAACAAGAGGATTATTACAACAAATTTCCTTCCTTTTTAGTATCATTTTAAAAGGAAAAACCATCCCCATTGACCGTGTGGGAGGAAGCACTGCAACATTTAAACTGAGTGAATTATTAAGAAGTTGCTAGGTATTTATGATCAATAAGTGAAGGTAATTATCACATTCAAAATCTAAAAATTTGGTCTTCATATGGAAATATATAGGACCAAGTATGAACAAAGATCACTCTATTTAATGTGCGATAGGCCTCTAAAATAGGTAAATTATAAGGCCCATATGTCCACTCCAAGGCACATAAAACAATGTTTTGACCCCACATTATGTAGTTAATGGTATATTTTCCTAGCTTAATGAGTTCCTAGATGATTCAATGTGATTTTCATGCTTTATGTGCCTTAATATATTTGTTTTGTAGGATTTATAAATATTATCAGCAAATTCTGAAGAATTCGTCATTAAAGAGACTCTAGGGACTTATTCCCTATTATGGGAAGCTTCAAAATTGACTAGCTCAGGGAATTTAATGCCTTCCCCTTCTATTGTGAGTTAGATATGGAGCAATGTCCCTTATTTTTAGGATATTTAGGGGAAAAGGCATCTCATCTCTCAAGGAGGATTCTCCCCAACCTTATGTATAAATAAGAGATTCAAGTAGGCCTTTGAGACTAAAGAAAATAATAGGTTATAAATAAGCTTAGGCTTCGAATATTTCCAAGTAATTTTTGCAACATTTATTTCCTAGTGTAAGACAAAATTATAATAAGTTAATGGAAGAAATTGCTCATTTCAGTTTCCAACTTAGTTCCTCCTCAACATATCTCAGCATCCTTGACTTGGGCCCACCCCAAGATCTTTAGAGCCCCCTTATATGTTTGTTACTATCATTTTCATGCTTTAAATTTGCTTTTTTTAGCTCTTAAATCAACATTTATGGAAATTACAATTTGATAACTTTATTCTTGGTTAAGTAGGTAGTTTTACGAGAGAAATTTATTTGCATCTCATTTATATAATATGACTGCATCTTGGATCACTCATATTTCATATCATTGTATTTTCTAATATATTTCCATTTCATTTCATTTGTTGCTTCAATTTATGCAATTTCACATTTTATTATGCAACCAAGATAACAAAACTTGGTTTGATAGTGTTGAAGCTTATGCTTAGTTTTTAATATGCTCTTACTAGATAAATACTATTATCTCTCATCATTCCTACCCCCTTCTCTCATCTTAAATTTGCATTTTATAATTTTTTGGCATATTGGCTTTTCTTGCAGCAAAACAGGGAATCTTGCACCATCTAGTAAATAACCCATCATTAGGGGAATTTTGAGGTAAAATATGGGCCTCAAAACACAATATGTATTAAAAATGTGAGCTTCAAAATACCAAAAGGATTCAAGATGATGATGTAATCCCTAGCGTTACACATCATTTTACTACATTAGGAAAGTGACCATCAATTTGGATCTTTTGTTATCCATAAAAGTGTTCCAAAGCATCCCCTTGCAAGGCTAGAATCCAAAATATCCCAAAGAGAATGAAATTCCTAGATCCCATGGCTCAAAATCCCACTTTTGGCTTCTTGTGTAGTTCCCTAGTCAATGTTTGAGCATACGCAGAAGAGTCCATTAGAAACCATGAATAAGTGCACTTTGTCTTACACTGTGACCTGCACAAATGAATTAATGAATGTAAAAATAAAAAGTAAACTCTAGAAGTGTTGTCAGTCAAATATTTCCCAGCTAACAAGATTTGAATGGGTGCCTATTCAGCCCTGATCCCTCCCATCATGGAGCTACCTTCCTGTCTTTGTGGAACCCCTACCCCACAATTAATGGATCTTAACCTTGGGAAATGGATCCCAACTTCCCCTTCTTATCCTATAAAGTTAACAAGGGCTTAAGGATTGGAGAGGACTATTGGAAGTAGGCTTATGCTCCATAAATAAGGTTGGGAGGCTATTCATTCAAGGAGAGGGTGGTAGATTGTGAGAAGAGGCTTGTAACATCAAGGCTTTGAGGTTGTGAGTTTATTCTCCATTTTATTAATATTAAAACAACTATTATTTCCCAATTATGTCTTCTTTGATGTCATTTGTGGGATTCCTTGATCACCCACATAGGTTATGATTCCATATTGATCAATTTATGATATATGATTGAGTTAATTAGTTCATTTATATTTTATGTTATATACTAGATGCTCGGATCTTGTGTATATTTCTGTCTATGCAGATATCCTTTAGGACATCATGGAGAAGATGTGGGAAGTGATGGAATGATCTCTAAAGCATCGAGGAGAAGCGAATGGTCAAAAGTTCTGAAAGGGACTTCATAAGGCATTTCGATTAAACAATAAGTGACCTCTATCATATTGCTTGTTTCATTCAATTGTAAACTAGGGAAAGGTATCAATTCTTTATTGTTTCTTAGTATATTTCTCTAAGGTCTAGGGAGATCACTCTTGTTTGCAAGAGGGATTTTTCCACCTAAAAATTTGGCGACTCCACTAGGGAACGTCTCACTCTCCATTATTATTTTTGTTTGACCTTTTGATCCTTCTGTTGAAGCCCTCTCTGAGTGTTTGGAAATGTTAAAAATATGGATTTTTTTATTTATTTGACTTGTTTTCTATTTTTTCTAAAATTTACTGTTGCGCGCACTTTAGTTTTAGGGACAGAGCACACTTATACACACTTTTCTTTCTGCAATAGTGCATATGCCCACCGATTTTCTCTATGACCTATGAAATACATGGATTTTTTTTAAATTTCAGTTTTATCTTCATCGAGTCCAAATTTTTCAGTTTTTTTATGTTTATTTACACTTGTGTACCTTCAATGAATCTTGACCAGTTTGTTTGAGTGTTGTGAAAGGATTTGCTTGAAATTTTCTTATTTTTGAAAACTAGGGTAATGACTCATCTGGCAAGTGGTCAATCTATCAAAAGAGAGATCAATCGATCTTGCTTTGTTGTCCGTCTGTCTTTCTTATTTCGATCAGATCAGGTTTTCATTTTATTTTTCTCTTTTGTGAAAGATTGTTTTGGAGTGAAAAGAAATGATTTACAAGAATTTGTATTGTTTGTGAAAGTGCTTCTTATGCTAGTTACGAAATGAAAATTCATTTTCCTACCATTGCTGAAGTGTTTATGAACTGTACTCTTGACTCCAAGTGAATTTGTAGAATTCAAATAGGGAAAATTTGTTTTAATGTTCTTTGGTTTCTTCTTGCATTTTGAAAAAATTCAAGTGATTGTATGCCAAAGAGAAGTTTCTTGATTTTTTGTGTTATTGGGAAAAGTGAAACTTTGAATGTTAATTTCAGTATTTGGGTAATTCCAAATTGGAAGTTTGCATTTGGGAAAAAGAGATATAGTGGGATTTAAGAGTTTTTTTTTTTTACATTTTCGTTGAAAAATTGAAAGACTCTTTCCTAACATCGGATAGAAATTCATTGAAATGAAAATATTACAATTTCATTTTCAATTGAATTATGATTTTCATCAAGTTATAATTCCATCAGTTTCACATCCATTACCTTTGAGTAAATAAGAACTCTTAAAATCAACACTAATAAAATCAATCTAGAATTTTTTTATTTTAGGGCTCTTTTCCACCTACACTAGATCAAGTTGTAGGGCTTTGGAAAAGGAAAGTGAGTTAACTTTCCAAAGCTACAAACAAACATTAGAATCTTGCAATAGGGAGAAAAATCCATTTACTCTAATTTTTCTCTGGGAAGGTCCCTTTACAAAGGAGTCAAGCAGTAGATCATATCGAACCCAATGGAGTGACCAATCCCACTTCATTGGTTATGGTAGAGTGACTTACACATATTAAAAATGGTGCTGAAAGGTACTTGGGAGTTGCTTGGAAGTAAACCTCATATTAACCATGTTGAGTAACTTTCAAGGGGATTGAGCTTAGTTACTCTGCCCTTGCGTGTACATCTGATCTGTGACTATCCCCCCAAGTTAAATTCTCTTATGTGGTAACCTTAGAGACCATATTCTTAGGTATTTTACATGAGGTCATGACAGAGGGGAAGTATGTTAAGTTTAGGTATGTTCTATGCTTAGAGCAATTTATTTCAATTTTCACAGTTAGCTCAATATCTTTTCCAGATTAACAATCACATCAGCATTAAAGTAAACTGTAGATAGAACATAAACATAAATCGCAGAAGACAAGCCAAGACAAGAGGACACAAGACGTGGCACTAGCCAGGGACAAACCCCAATGTGGGGAAACCCTTGATCAATTGTTCTTATATGTTCTTCAATAGTTTAGCAGAGAGAGAGAGAGATAATACATTTAAAACACAATTCAAGACTTTGACTTATCTAGATAAGAGCATAGATCATCTCTAAGAAGATGATACATGAGATTAGTTGAAGACATGTTGCTTCAACTGATTCTCCAAGGTGACTCCTTCACTTATCATCGTGCTGCATCTCGTCATCATGCTGCACCTCACCGTGCTACACCATGCTACACCCATCATCACAATGCTACATCTTATCATGCTTCATCAATCATGATAGTACCCATCACTGTACTACATCATGTACCCTCATGTGCCATTGTTGCACCTTGTTTTGTCCCAATTGCTATTGCAACACCATGTCTTGTTGCTGTCCCAATTGCTATTGTAGCACCATGTCTTGCTATTGTCCCAATTTCTATCGTAGCACTATGTCTTGTTGTTGTCCCAATGCTTATTGTTGTCCATGTGCCTTTGCTGCGATGTCATAGCTATCCCATGTATCTATACAACACTATGTACCTTGTTGTCCCATATATCTTGACAACACTATGTACCTTGCTATCCCATATATATTGACAAAACTATGTACCTTGTTGACCCATATATCGTGACAACACTATGTACCTTGTTGTTCCATATATTAGCAATGTTGTATTAGTTTCGTTGTTGTCCCATGCATCTAACTATCAGTCCACAAATAGCCCTCAATTCGCTACATGCTACTGCTAATTTCTACCTAGGGTTCTGTGCATGTACTTGACTGGTTAGGGCACACCAATAAGCCTAACGTACAGGGCAGCCTTCCATCTATATCTAGGACAACCTTCCATGTGTGTCTAGGGAAACCTTCCATTTTCCTCTAGGGAAGTCTTCCATGTGTGTCTAGGGAAGCCTTCCATCTGCGTCTAGGGCAGCCGTCCATCTGTGTCTAGGGCAGCCTCTCTTCCTCCAACGTCTAGGGCTTCTACTCCTAGATTTCTCTTCCACTAAAACCCAAGACAAGTGGAGAGAAATCAAGATAGAAGTCTGTGTGAAATGACTCTCAAGTCATTTCCTTTTATACTAAGACGTTGAGCACATGTGGGGTTTATTTGGTTGTTGGCCGACCTTGAAGAATTGTCTTATAACACAAATAAATTCATAACTCCATGAATACTTATCGGAATCAGATGATCTTTAGATCAATCCTACACCTCTTGATGAGAGGGATCGAAGAAAAATACCAGGTGCCATAAATAAGATGACCCGCATGGAGTTTGGCCCTAGTTTCTAATTTTAACACTCCCTCTCAACTAGGGAGAAATCCATCCTTCGATCCATATGTATGATTGTACTATCTCTGCCATCAGTGCCTTACACTACTCTACTCTTCTATGTTGAACCATGAAGAAGAAGAATTGATTGAGAATGTCTCATAACATTCTCTACTGACCCGAAGTCAGTTCCATATGAAGAGAGTGTGTCATATCACTCTTACTGACCTGAAGTCAGTTTTATTTATCCTAGATCAATATCACAAGAGAGTGTCTCAAACCACTCATACCGGTCTCAGATCAGTTTCATTGATCCCAGATCAAAGGAGGTCATCCTAGCATAGGGAGTACAATAGATACAATGATGCGTCCATCGATAGTACTACTATGGTCCCTAACCCCATTTCCCTGCTCATTGATCCGTTGTGCCTGGAATAGATGTTGTCTAGACTCACTTGGACCTTTTTGGAGGGTATCCTTCATTCGATATGGCGTAAATGAAGTTTACTTGCACTAGACCGTGTACATTAAGAAGGTTGCCAGTGTAACTAGTTCCACCTACTCTATGTATAGTCACTTTTCACTTTCATCTCTACAACATTGTGTTTTATCACCAACTAGTGATTTTGTTGTGAAAAGATTGTTCGCATAGTTTCAATCCTTATATTTTTTAGTATGTTTTAATTATTTATTTTTACTATTTAGAGACCTTAGGATTGGATTGTGAATATTGTTTTATTTTTGTGAGACAAATTTCATCCTAGATTATTCACTAAGGCATTCGCGTAGAGTGCAGGGTAAACCCCCTAAATATACACCTAGTCAATTGAAAAGATAAAAAATGAAAGGTCAAAATCAATAGGATATGGAACCTCATAACAACCTCAAACATCTACAGCATTACAATCTGTGATGGTAGAAATTGAAGTGAATCCAACGCAAGAAGTAGAATCAGGCTTAGTCCATTTTGGCCCAGAAATTACCGAAGTACTTAAAATTGAATCTGATGCTGGTGAAGTTTCAGACACTTAATTAACTGAACCAGAAGTAGAAGAACCTGATCTGATATTTCTCAACCAAAATCACCTTTGGTTGTTATAGCTCCTACTCTTGCTCCACCTTCACCTTCAATGAAGTTGATAATTACGACTGGATTAGCTCCTGGTTTAATTAGCATTGAAGATATTACTGAGAGCGAGGAGGAAGAATCACCTGGTACTCCAGTTACCACTGCTAAACCTTTTTATCCATGAGTTCCTTTCAATCCTTTCCGACCTGCTCCTTAGTATTCTACCCCTTTGAACTTTTTAGGTCCTAGTTTTCCACCTCACTGCATTCCTTTTTATTCACTAAGAAGAACTATGTTAGAAATTCATCTTGTGAGCCAACCTACTCATTGATATTTGTTTACCAACTCCTCTGAATCAATATTGTATGTGGTCCATCAGTTCCTCCTAGATACCAGTCACATACTAGGACTTTTTTAGGAGCTTCCTCTTCTCCTCAACCTTCTACTTGGTCATTTAGTTTATCTACATCTACTATTTAGAGCATGACATCCATGCTTGAAGCGCCTATGACATCAGAACAATATGTTCACATGGTATCCAGTAACTTAGGTAACCCTCAAGTAACCCCAACTAGTGTTTATTACCCACCTGGTGGAAAACCACCTTATCCTCCACCTGAAGGAAAAACTGTTGTCAGATCTTATCCTATAGTTGGAGGTCAACATTTTACTCGAAGTTATGGTCAGACACCTTATCCTGGTTCAGGTCAACCTGTCACAACTCAACCTTTGATTGGTACTCCTTACCTTGGGATGAGCACTATTTGGAACGCTACTTTTGCTCAACATTTTGCTCCAAGTGCCGCACAAGTTCTAGTTTATCAACCTATTTAGCCTACTGTACAATTTATTCCTCAAATACATATTCCAACTATTGTTGTACCTATCTAGAACCCTATTCAAGGAATTCCTCAAACACATGTTCAACAACCAACTCAAAAACATGTTCAACGACCTATTCAAAGTGCACCTCAAACACTTGTTTAGACACATGTTTCGCAGTCGGTTCCAATCTAACCTCAGAGACCTATCACGGGAGTATCACAAACGACTGTTCAACTTACCCCTCAAATACATATTCCATACAATACACAGGAAATCCCTTAGGCTTATTCTTATCAAAATGGTCCTGTCATCAAGTCTACACCACAAATTCCTATCAAACAACCTGGTATAGGAACAATGCAATCACCTTTTCAAGTACAAGCTTTCCAAAGCCCACCTTTTCAAGGTCAAGTTTATCGGGTTCCACCTTTTCAAGGAAAAGTTTTTCAAAGTCCACCTTTCCAAGATTGAGCTTTCCAAAACCAACCTTTTCAAGGTCAATTTATCCAAATTCAACCTCTTTAAAGTCAATTTGTTCAAGCTCAACCTTTAGAAGCTAAACCTGTACAAGGGAAATATTACTTGGGTCAAATGGGTCAAATTCAACCCCTCCAGAGTCAACCATACCCTGGTCATATGTATCAAGTCCCTCAGCAACCTCAACTTGGTATGGTTCACCCTAGTTAACCTGCTGGAATCCCAATACCAACTGCACAGGCTATTCCAGGATATCCTTGGTATCCTCCTCCAGGGGTTAGACTCACCCCGCAAGGTTATCAAACTCTGCACCAAGACCCTAATTGACAGTTACCATTCATTGCAACCCTAGATTTACCTGATTTATCTTGGCTAATGAATGAGCCTATTTATTATTATCCTTTTTTGTCGGTGATTCCCACCAATTTACCGAATGACATACCCAAATTTGAAGGCAAATCAAGAGAATACCCATCGAATCACATGATAACATATCATCTTTGGTGTGAATCAAATTCCTTAATCAATGATTCTATCATAATTTTCCTTTTCCAACAAACTTTAACTAGTTCAGCAGCTAAATGGTAAATTAAGCTACCTCGCACTCCTTTCCATAACTTTAGCTCTCTAGAAATAACATTTTTAACCCATTTCCAGCTACTGATTCGATAAGATACTGGTATCAAACTATTGACTTCCTTAAAATAATCAAAATCGACTAACATTTCCAATCATATACATGAATGGAGACGTAGATGTCGGTTAATCAAAGTGTTTATTCCAGATCATATTTTAGTTGAATGGTTTACGAAGTCATTATTTCTCGTTATTATCAAGGATGTTGCTAAGGGAGGTGTCGTGATAGAAGAGAAGGTAATTTCTTGTTCCCAATATATAGACTTAGTCTACACCCAATCTGGCACCTTGTACGAGAACATCCCGAATTTACCACGCCCAAAAATTTTGAGTGATCAAACAGTTTCAACTCCTACAGGATCTAATGTCGCTACTGGTATAATAGGTTCTATGAGCCAATAGTCTAAGGGGAAAAAGAAAAATTCCAAAAGTACTTAGAATTTGGCCATAAAAGATTCACCTGTTGAAAGCCTTTCCGAAAGCTATTTCTGAAATTAATGTTGTAGAATCAATCATTGGCAAGATTCAATTGTCTGAAGGTAAAAAGAAGGGGAAAGGTAAATAAAAAAAAAAAATGCTTCTCTGAAAGGTAAACCCACTAAATTTGAACCCATTAACAAGAAACAAAAACCTTGCTATCCTTTCCTTATATGTAATGAGGATCATTATATGAAGGAATTCCCACATTAGGCATAGGTTTCCAAATTCATTAAAGGTTCTCCAACTCCCGTCATTTTCAAGGATCCATTTCCTTCTCAAGATATAAAAATGGTTTCTCATAACACATCTTGTTGTTCCACATCGCAATATGTGATGATGATATCTTCGCAACAAGTTATGGTAGCTACAAGATCAAAATATTACGGATCTAAGCGTAATGTGGTCAATGGGAACGAGACTAGTTCATCTGGTCAACCTACCAGTTCATTTCCTCCTCCTCCTTGTAAACGATTACAGATCGAGAAATTGAATCCTGACATGATGATTCGACCACCTCCCAAAGGTGTGCTTCGAAAATTAACTTTCAACCCACATGCTAAAGTTGCACATAATTACAACATTGTTGAAGACTTGGCTAGGTCTCCTTGAGCAATGTCATCTCTTAAGGCACTGTAAACATGCCCAACATAAGAAAAGTTATTATTGTTAGCCATTGGAGCTATTGATTCACATGATTCTAATCTAATTATGTTTGATCTTGAGAGTCATATACCTATACTCGCACATCAACTGGTGTTCCACATTCCAGTTTTTGTCAAAACCAAATGAGTGTTTCACACAGTATTTGATGAAGACGATTCTACCTGTATCATGGTGATTACTTGTTGGAAATATTTAGGTTGTCCAACCATTAATTAGTCACCTACTACTCTGAAATCCTTTGATGGAATAGGTTATCACCCTTATGGAATCCTAAATGATCTACCCATAGAGTTAGAGGGTAAAATAGTTGTGATCAAAGTTGAATTTGTTGATGCTCAACTTGATTACAACCTTTTTCTTGGTCAAAGTTGGACCTACTCTATGTCAACAGTGGTCTCATCGCTTTTCCGTCTGAAACAATTTCCTTAGAAAGGGAAAATTGTTTAAGTAGTCCAGTTGTCTTGCTACACTTTTGACCCTAACTCTATGGGTAGCATACCTTTTTTTGAAAAAATGAATTCTCCTTATGAGGATATTGGTGTTGGTTTTCTCAAAGACTCATCACTATCGGAAACCTTTTCACTTCCTCCACCAAACTTTCCTTTTAATTTTTCCGAGGTAAACATGATTACATCAAGCACTATGGAATTTCTGATCCATGGATAGTGCCTTCAAAGTCTGAATTGACCTCCTATGGAAATGAGATGCCTTTGAGCCCATTTGAATTTTCTTACCAAGTTTTTCAATCGTTTTCCGACCCACCATCTTCTGAGATTGATCGAGTGAATATGATTAATGATGATTATTCTCCTTTACCTTGGTTATAACCAATTTCACTTCCTGGTCCTTTCAACAATACGTTTTCAACTGATGAAAGTATTATGGAGGTCATGAGTTCAGATGAAATTCCATGGAATGATTATCATCATCCTTCATATTTTCTCCCTAACCCTGATAAAATTAAGAATTATTTTTCAACTATGTTTTCGTATGAGATCGTAGATAGTCTAGAATGAATGGCCCATGTTAGTTTTTCAAGATGAATCTGAAAGGAATTTGGAAAAAATATATACAATTATTTCCATTGATATCTCAGTCAAAACACAAATTATTGAAAATATTCACATAGCTGCTTCGTGCTTATTTGAATAAATTCGAATGTATAAAACCCTATTTCAAGAATTTCGTGACATTTTTTCCTGGTCCTATGGGGAAATTCTAGGAATTGACCCAAGCATTATTTTGAAAGAGATTAAGACTTACCTAGATGAAAAACCTATCAAATAATGATTACGTCTAGTGCATCCACAAAAATTTGTTGCTATTAAAGCTGGGACAAGAAACTGCTCAAAGCATGTTTCATCTACCTAGTTCACTTGCCTGATTGGGTGTCCAATATTGTACCTGTTAACAAGAAACAGGGAACCATGAGAGTATGCATTGATTATAGGCATATCAATAAGGTTTTTGCAATCAAATCATTGACGGTTGTGTTGGAAATGAAATTTTTTCATTTATGGACGAATTTTCTGGCTACAACCAAATCAACATACTCCTAGTTTATCAACATAAAAATGTTTTCATCTGTCCATGGGGGTATTTTGACTATCAAAAAATTCCATTTGGTTTGAGGAATGTTGGTGAAACTTTCTAAAGGGATATGTCTTATGCATTTCACGATATCAACCATATTGTTCAACCTTATTTGGATGACTTTCCAGCTCATTCACTGAGACGGGAAGACCATCCAATGCATTTTAGAGCTATCTTTATCAAGCGTTGTCACTATAATATATCATTGAATCCCCACAAGTTTGTTTTTTGTGTGCAATCTGGTCGATTTCTAGGATCTTTATTTTCAAAGGAAGGCATTCATATCGATATACTTAAGGTTGAGGCTATTCTAAATTTTGCTCCTCCTTCCAATCTTCACCAACCCCAAAGTTTACAAGGGAAAGCAGACTTTCTATGTCGATTCATCCAGAAATACTCCAAGTTAATTAAATTTTTTACTCGATTGTTGAAAAAAGGCATCTCATTTACTTGGGATGAAGTGGCTCAAAAGTCCTTTGATGCACTTAAACATGCATTGACCCATACACCGCTATTGTATCCTCCCAATTATCATCGAGACTGATTTTTATAATTAGCTACATTCGATGTCACTATTAACATGTTTTTAGTTCAAGAACACGAATTGAATGAAGAGCATGTGATATATTACTTAAGTAGAAATCCGACCAAAACTGAAGCAAAATATGCACACGTGGAGAAATTGTCCTTGGCAGCCATTCAAGCTATCTAACATTTTCGTCACTACATTCTATTGCGCAAAACTACTGTGATTTCTAATTGTAACCCCGTCATTTACATTCTTACATGAAATTGGCTAGGGGGAGAGTATTTTGAATGAATATATATCCTACAAGAGTTTGAATTAGAATTCATAAAAATTAAATCTAAGAAATCACTAGTGTTTGCTAGATTATTATGCGACTTTCCCCATACTGAGATAGAAACCATGACAGCGGATTCTCTTCCAAATGAATATCTCTTTCTTATCAGTACTTTAGACCCCTGGTATGGAGATATCATCATTTATCTTCAGACCCAGGCATTTCAGCGAGAACTAAGTCGAACTGATCGTCATCGTATCTGGTACCAATCCCAACAATACAATATTGTTAGCAATACAATTTATCATAGTGGTGCCGATTCCATCTTCAAATGATGTTTAACTCACAAGGAAGCCAAAAAGGCATTGAATGAATTCCATTCTAGAGATTGTGGCAGTCATATGTCAGGGTTTTCCATTGCTGAACATATCCTACGCACGGGGTATTTCTGGCCTTCTATGTCTAAGGACTCTATAACTCCAGTCAGGAAATGCCACAATTGTCATATCTACGATCGGAAAATGCGTGCACACCCAAATCCTCTTCACCCAATCATTGTTGTCGGTCCTTTTGCTAAATGGGGCATTTATTTCCTTACATGTAACCCTCACTCAGTCGAGGGCAAGGAAAATTTTAAGAATGGAAGTTTATCTTAAAGTTTAGAAACCTTTCCTAATCTTACTAGTCCCTAATATGAAAATTGTAAAATGTTTGGAAATATTTTAGTGAAAATATTTATATTTCTAATGATTTTATATTAGTCTATCTAAAATTTTGGTGATTTTTAAGGTAAGATAATTTTATACTATAAAAAGTTAGCGAATAATTTTTAGAAAAAACATAAAAAATGGAATATTAGCCCATATTGTATGGGTACATTATTGTTGATGTAGGTTATGCTATGAAATGGGACGAGTTGATGCTTGCATATGAGGATGATGGTGAAACAACATCCCTTTTCATATTCAACCATGGGATTTCTTCGTTCGGAGTTCCACAATCCATCGTCACGAACCATGGTAGCCATTTTCAAAACTTTATGATGACTGATCTTACTACGAAACTAGGCTTGCATCATGACAGTTCTACTCCATATTACCCGCAGGGGAATGGCCAAGTAAAAGTCATGAAAAAGGTTTTAACCACCATGATTAAACGTATTATCAGGATTCATAAACAAGATTGGCATCTAATTATTTTTATGGCCTTGTGGACATATCGTACCACAGCAAAAACTCTAGCTGGTTTTACTCCCTTCCAGTTCGTTTATGATCTAGAAGTAGTTTTTCCTATTGAATGTGAAATATTGTCTTTGAAACTATAAATTGAACTACTACCATCCACTTCTGTTGAAAAGGATCATTTCCTATACTTGGCACGAATCAATGAGACTCGTTGTGATGTTGCATTAGCTAGCGACGCCCAAAAGAAATGAGATAAGGCAGTACTTGGCACGAATCAATGAGACTCGTTGTGATGTTGCATTAGCTAGCGACGCCCAAAAGAAATGAGATAAGGCATAGTATGATCAAAATGTAAAACCTCATTCATATTTAGAAGGGGATTTAGTCTTGGTCTATGATCAAGAGCATGATAAGTTAGACGTTGGTAAATTCGAGCCCATGTGGTGTGGCCCTTGTGCTGTAAAACGTGAATTGGAGAAAGGGGCCTATGAGCTAGTTCATTATGACGAAATTCCTTTAGGAAAACCTAGAAATGGTCTTTACCTAAAGAAATATTATGTTTAGATTGATCAGTGAAGAATTTTTATATTTTTATACCATATTTTATGTGTGGAAAAGTTTTAGCAACCTTTTACAATTTTTTGTTACTTCTCCTGCTTATCTTGTGTTCCACTTGACTTTCAAATGTTGACGCTCCTTCAAACTTACATTGGCTTTGTTGATGACACTAGTCATAGTCCTCAGAATTTATCTTTCGTAGCCCAGTTCATTTCTTCTCCCACAGATGAGTTAGTTTCTATTCATGGGATATGCCTTGTTCGAACAACGAATAAAATTGCAGAGTATAGCGTAGTGGTTGAGTTATTATCTGACACCATTTCATTTGGCATTCATCGATTTATCGTGAGGTTAGATTCACAACTCATAGTTTTATGTTTGAATGGTGTCTATTTAGTTAGAAGTGCTTCAATGTTAAGAATGTTTTTGCGGGTTCATCTCTTGTAAAGAGAGTTTGATTATATCGACTATCAACACATTTCAAGAAATTTAAACACATTAACTGATACATTGGCTAGTTATGTGTTATATTGGCATTTTTAAAACATCTGTAAAAAATTAAAAGCAATATTCATCCATATATTGTACAATATAGAGTGAAATAGAAGTAGTAGCTTTCATTAGTCAATGTTTGTAAAAAGTGTGGTTTTTACAAAAATGTCATCCAAAAACATCAGGCCCTGTGGCCTTTATTTTCTAAACATGTCGGTACAACATCAAAAAGAAGAAATCTAGCCATAAGACTAGTGGCTACACATGATGGTCATGGTAGTAGAAAACATTGTGAGCTACTCATGATAGCAAGAAACTAATAGGTCTAAGAACCCCCACAGTGTGTCTCTGATAGCAGAGAGGAAAGTTATCATTCTCGACATCTAGGATATCCAGGGTCAACCTATCAAGGTTGTGCTGCAACTCAGCCAATTCCTATGTTGCATCTGATTTTTGCACTGTGGGAGCTAATGGATGCTCACTGCTTCTGTCATATATGTGTAACCCTTCTAGTCTCACCAGGTCCACATCTGCATGATCATTTTAGATAATTAGTTTTGGATGCCAAAAAACAACAAAAAATTCAAAAATTCAAAAAAACAACCAAACTGTGAAGTTTTTACCTAGATCGCCCCACTGCATCCCAACTGGAAGTGGCATATCTAGATCGCTTATGTAATCCATGCCTATGTATGGAAAATATTCAATAATGATGATTTGATTTTCCAACCACCAAAAGAAATCACGATTATATTAGAGTTTTGGCCCTTTTCCACCTTCGTGGCATGCCATCAGTGTGACTCACTTCATCATGCGAGGGTCTATAGGTACTCCTCTTTCTATAGCTACCTATGAAGTGAGAAGCGGGACCTTCTCTAGAGAAAATGGGATGATAAAGGCACCATACCCAAAATTCTTGAGTTTCTCGGTTCTGACTCTAGTTAGTTTCCCTTTCATATTGACAACTACAGCATCGCACCAGTCAAATATAGTAGGTTGCAAAGACTCTATGGTGGTTTGCATCTGAGCCTTTGTAAGAAAGCGAAGAGTTGCGCTTCTGCATAATTGTGCAACAGTGAGCCCAATAACTCTCAAAGGGATCCTCTCTATGGTTTTTATGTCAATTCTCCCATGTTTGAGAGCAAACTCTTGGAGAGCAATGTTGCACTAGATATGTGGCATTTGTTTCACCACCTTGCCTATGTCCATAAAGAGACATTTTCCACCCCGCAACATTGTTGTGGGGAAAAATGCCTATGCAGGATGATCCTATCCACCTAAGGTGTGACAGCGCCTTAGCAACAAACAAATACAGCTATTATGATTTCTTCCTTTATGAAATGTGAAAGAGGGGAGATCGGCAGACTTACCGTTGTCTTCCGGTTGTCCCTCGATCTAGATCCTCTTCTCTTTATGTGTCCACAGCTACTCGTCTCCTCGCTTGCTCAAGAGAACAGCTACTTGAATCCCACGAGATCACAAGAGAACAGCTACCTATGACAAGAGAACAGCTACTTGCGACAAGAGAAGAACACAATACAAATGCAAATATACATGTTCATAAATGATTCAGGATTAGAAGTAAATCAAATACACTAATGCAATCATACAAAATACACCAGCATATAGGAAAGAATCAAGATAGCTTTATTGATAAGTAACAAGGTTCAGGAAGAGATATAACCCATAGGGCTCCAATCCACCATCTCCTTCCCAACAGAATGGAATTCCTTCTTCAGCTCCCTTCAAAGCATTAAGCACCCAATGTTTCCAGCCACAAACCAACAACAATTATTTGCAATCACAAAATTCCAGCCTCTAGATCCCATGGAGGTGAGATCCATATATAGATATTTGGAGAGAGGATGAGTCAGCTTGAGATCTGACTAGTGTCCTCTCCCTCTCTCAGTTCTTGAGTCCACTTGGAGATTTGGAACCTCTTACTCATCACCAGTCGAATTCCTTGATGCAAGTGTCATTTTGGAAGCTTCCTGGGCATTGACACCTTGAGGAATGACTCTGCCACATGTCCAAACTCGCTCAGCGCAGGTAGCTAGAGTTGGAGTTGACATTCAACACAGGTAGCCAGTGTAGCAGTTGACATTCAGCGCAGATGCTCAGTGGAGCAGTTGACATGATCCATAATTGGCTTGTTTTTGAGTGTTTTCAGGTGGAGAACTTCTGTGAATTGCTGTGGTTAGTTGGCCTTGTTCCTCTAGGGGTAGGAAAAACATGTTTAGGGACTTTGGATCCCTTAGATTATGGACATTTCATGCTCAATGCTGTAAGGCACAAAAATGTCTATAACAAACATGGGAGCCTGGATAAGAAGTGAATGTCATCAACATCGATAATGAGCCTCTGGTCTCCAATTATGAATCATTCTTCTCATACTGTTAGGTCCCTATAATACTAGTGATTACCCCATTACTATTGTAGTTGTATCCCTTATTAATATTTTTGTGTCCCTATTTCCCCCATATTGTTATTATTGTGCCCCATAGAATCCCTCTATTGTTATTTTTTGTGGCTTTATATTATTATTGATAGGTCGGCTAGGTTATATTGTGACTCCTTAGACTCTTATATATAGAAAGGACGTTTTGTCATTTGAATCTTCAAGGAATCATTCATTTGTGTAATGTAAAGGAGGTTTCCCCCTCAAAGAGGCTGAATTCTAAGGCATTGATCTATCTTTTCTATCTTTTTCTGAGCTAGTTTCATAACATTTGGTATCAGAGCTTTGGATTCTAGGGTTTTACTGCTTCAAATAGGTAATCATGGAATTTTCGCTATAAATTTTTTACTGCGATGTTTCAGAAGCTAAAAAAAAACCCATTTGAGATGAGATCGCACTAAAGCTCGGGTCCAAATTTCAGAGCTTTTCGTGCTATAGTTGCGGAGATAGGATCTGAGGAAATTGGTCTTTTTGCAGACTCCTGAATTACATTCAAACAGGTGACCTGGGGAAAATCATCATAACTTTCTCTCTAGGCATCGAATTGAAAATTCATAACAAAGTACAGAAAGAGGACGGACTTTAGTTTCTTGTATATATTTTTCAGAGCCAAAGGTCGAAACAGGGACACGTGGCACGTCGTACAAGTTTGCTCTACTGAACTATTCTATAATCAGGTCACTGTGGGAGATTTGGCATAACTCTTCTTTGGAGAATCCAATTGGGATCAGACTAGTGGCATTGGAAAGAGGACATAGAGGGTTACTGCAGGATGCAATTTCAGAACTTGATGATCTGAAATTACAGAGATACATCAAAGGCAATATCGAGCTCCTACAAAGTGAAAAAGGTGTGTAGATTTTTTTTAAATTTTTGCTTAAGCTTGGCTTGAAAAATTATTTTCAAGGAATTCAAAGGGCATAGTAGAGCATTATTATTGGTAACTAATTCCCCAAGGAAAGAAAATGCAAACACCTAGTAAGCAACCTGAAAGCTCTAGCATGACTCATGAAGAAGAGGAAGAAATGCTACATGATATATCAAAATTACAAGACCAAGTGCAACAAATTTCACTATCACAAAAGCTAACAGAAGCTAAGATAAATGGCGTGGAATCTAAGATAAAGGGTGTGGAAGCTAAGATTGACGATTTGAAGATAGATTTGAAGGCAGATTTGACAAATTTTCTACAAGAAATACTTACTAATGGTGAAAGGGTAGTAAAGGAAACTCATGATGCAAAGAAAAGAAATGTTAATCGTGATTTCATAGACTCTAATGTTGGATCGAACACCCACCATATTCCAAAAATCGATATGAGGAAGTTTGATGGCAAGGATCCCGCGACATGGATATTACAGATGGAGCAATTTTTCGATCTCAATAATGTGCAAAACACATAAAAGGTACGTATTGAAACTTTATATTTGGAACCAAATCAATTTGTATGGTATCAATGGCTTTGCTCTCATAAACAAATTATCACTTGGGAAATTTTTACGGAAGAATTGACAGCACATTATGAGGATACAAAAAGCAACACTTTTTTTAGCCAATTGATAAGTCTCAAACAAAAGGGTTCAATAATGGAGCACATTGAGGGTTTCCAAAAAATTGAAAATAAGGGTTAAAAATATTCCAGAGGAGCATAGGATTGATGTGTTCATAGGAACTTTCAAGGATAATATCCAACATGATGTTCGCCTTTGGGGACCTGATTCATTAGAGAAGGCATTTAGGTTAGCAAGAAAAATGGAAAGCAAAATTATGGCAACTAGGAAGCAGACCACTCACAACTATAAAGATGGAAGTGTTGTTGCCTCTAGTCTTCCACAACTTATAAGGTTGACACCACAACAATTGGAAGAAAAAAGAGCAAAAGGGCTTTGTTACAGTTGTGATAGAAAATACACTAAAGGTCATAAGTGTGCTGAGAAGAAATTATTCTACATAGATTGTGAAGAGGAAGAAGAAAAGGAGCAAGAAAGGTCAAAAGAAGAGGATATACTCCAGGAACAAAGTCTAGATAAAGAATAAATGAATTCGACCATATCTTGTAATGCATTGGCTGGAATTACCACTGCTCAAACCATTACGATAGAAGGACAAATCAAGAAGAAAAAGGTAATAGTGTTCATTGATTCAGGAAGTACCCACAATTTTATTCATTGTAAGGTAGCAAAAGAATTGAATTGCTTCTTATATCCAGCACCAGAGTGTCAAGTGATGGTTGCAAATGGAAGAACAATAAATTGCTCTGGAAAGTGCCATAATATCAAGCTATCCATAGGAGAATATGTATTGACTAGCCCAATGCTTTCCATTCCAATGGGAGGTACTGATGTTGTACTAGGAGTCCAATGGCTACAATCCTTGGGTACAATAGCTTTTAATTTTCAAGAACTTTTCATGAAATTTTATGTGGAAGGAAAGGAAGTTGAATTAAGCTATATTACAGGGAAACCGGGAAAGATAATCAGCTCTAACGATATGAAAAATCTTCTAAAAAAGGAACAAAGAGGTGTAATTGCACAATTATGTTCGCTAGATGTTTCCACATCGAAATCACCTATTTCTCCAGATCTCCAAAAATTCTTGGACAACCATTCCAAGGTATTTGAGACTCGCAAAGGTCTCCCACCTATTCGTGATCATGATCATGCTATTCATTTGATTCTAGGAAGTGTTCCTCCAAACATCAAGCCGTACAGATATCCCTATGCCCAAAAGAGTGAAATTGAACGTATGGTTGCAGAAATGCTAGAGGCTGGTATAATTCAACCTAGTCAAAGTTCTTTCTCTGCTCCAGTAGTATTGGTGCACAAGAAGAATGGATCATGGTGCATGTGTCCGGATTATAGGGAGCTCAACAAGCTCACTATTAAAGATAAGTTTCCCATTCCTGTCATTGATGAATTACTCTATGAATTACATGGATCAATTTACTTCACCAAGTTGGATCTTTGTTCAAGATACATCAAATCAGAATGAAGACTGAAGACATTCCGAAAACAATGTTTAGAACTCATGAGGGTCATTATGAATTTTTGGTCATGCCTTTTGGCCTTACCAATGCACCTTCTACATTTCAGGGTTTGATGAATTCCATTTTCAAACCCTTCCTTAGAAAATTTTTGTTAGTATTTTTTGATGATATACTAATCTACAGCAAGTCGTGGAAGGATCATGTTGAACATGTTGACAAGGTACTACAACTATTGGAGGAGAAACAATTATATGCAAAAATATCCAAATGTTTCTTTGGAATACAGGAGGTGGAATATCTAGGTCATATTGTATCTCATGAAGGAGTTAAGGTAAACCCTAGAAAAATTAAAGCCATTAAGGAATGGAAAATCCCCACATCCATAAAGCATCTACGAGGATTTCTCGGGTTGACATGGTATTATCGCAAGTTTGTTAAGAATTATGGGAGAATAACAGCACCTCTAACAACATTATTGAATAAAGATGCATTTTCATGGACTCCAGAAGCAACAAAGGCCTTCGAGCATCTTAAAGAGCCAATGTGCCAAGCACCAGTCTTAGCTACACTAGACTTCACAAAAACCTTTATTGTGGAATGTGATGCTTTAGGAAATGGAATTGGTGCTATTTGAATGCAAGATGAAAGACCCATTGCTTTTTAAAGTCATCCAATCAAGGGAAAGTTTTTACACAGAGCTATTTATGAGAAAGAAATGTTGGCAATACTACATGCACTTAAGAAATGGCGACCCTACCTAATGGGAAGACACTTCAAGGTAAAAACGGATCACGATAGCCTTAAATACTTTTTAGAACAAAGATTATCATCTGAAGAGCAACAAAATTGGGTCACAAAGATGTTGGGTTATGACTTTGAAATCATCTACAAAAAAGGGAAGCAAAATGTGGTGGCAGATGAACTCTCAAGAAAGGACAAGGATGTGGAAGCATTGTTGTGCACCATTTCTATTATCCAACCAGATTGGATAAACGAAGCAAGGGAGGAATGGAAGAATGATGAAGAAGTGTGGGCACTTATTCAAAAGTTACAACAAGATTCTAGTACATCTGATACATTTAGCTGGCAAAATGATTCGTTATGGTACAAAGATCGCTTATACCTTTGTAAGAATTCCCAACTCAAACAAAAGATTCTTATGAAATTGCACACTTCTCCCTTAGGAGGGCACTAAGGATTTTTAAAAACTTACCACAGGGTTAAGAAGGAATTTTTTTGGGGATGGCCTTAAATCAGATATTCAAAAGTTTGTGGCGGAATGTTTGGTTTGCCAACAAAATAAAGTTGAAACAATTAAGACCCTGGGTCTGTTACAACCTTTATCCATTCGAAGCCAACGTTGGGAGGAGGTTTCGATGGATTTTATCACAGGTTTACCCAAGTCTGAGGGAAAGAGTGTCATCATGGTGGTAGTTGACAGGCTTACCAAGTATGCACACTTTTTTGCATTATCACATCCATTTAAAGCCAGTACAGTTTCTACTACATTTATGGAAACAATTCAAGAGCTACACGGAAACCCAAAGATTATTGTAAGTGATAGAGATCCCATTTTCACTAGAAATTTTTGGACAGAATTATTTTCTTGTCTCGGTACTCAGTTAGCTCATAGCTCATCTTATCATCCTCAATCTGATGGGCAAACCGAGATGTAAACAAATGTTTGGAAGGATAACTTCGTTGCTTTGTATCTGATAAACAGACACAATGGGTCAAATGGTTTCCTTTGGCTGAATGGTGGTGGGTAAAAGCATGTTAATGTGTCTCATTATATGGCAAAAGCAAAAAAGTACTCAAATAAAAAAAGATAAAAAAAAATAATATAAAAATATCAATTAAATGAGTTGAGTTTCATACTTGTTAATTATAAAAAATAAATGCTAAATTTGTAATAAAGCTAACTCACAATAAATTTTGGTAAAAGCTATAGTGAACCTATTTAATGGGTTTAGAAAATATAAATAATGTTATAAAAAGTAAATACTAAATTTGCAAATAAGTCAACTGATAGTAAATATTGGTAAAAGCTATGGTTAATCACTCACAAAATATAAATAACTTGATGTAAAGTTAAATGAAATGCTAAAACTCTTTAAATATATATATAAAAATAGAAGTAGAATTTCTAAACAAATAATTTTATATATTATATTTTGAATAATATAAAATACGTTATTATAATCATAATTAAAAATTTTATTATAAAAAATATAAAATATATTTTAAAAAATTTCAAAAAATAATTTTAACATTTTGTTATATGTTATTTTCAAATTTCTATTAAAAAAAATGATTTTATAAACTTGAAAGGGTAGTTTCTTGGGTCGCGGTTTTATATATACGAAAATATGATCATTTTTACTAGTATTTTAATAATAATTAAAAAATATTCTTACTTTTTATTTTTAAATTTGTTTAGCAATCTTTAGAATGTTTACAACACATCTCTTAAAGAAATTGAAATTAAAAAACATAAATCAATAGAGAAATGGGGGGTCGCGGTTTTGTCACTACTTAAAAATTTATGTAAAATATTAATGATACCTTTTAAAGAAAATGAATAAATTAGATAAAAATTATATATTAAATTTTAGAAAAAATATGACATGAAATTGAATTTAAATTGACATGTTTTGTCTTCTTTTACCACCACCTAGTTTTTGATGATTTTGTGAATTTAAGCGTAAACATTCCAACTCCATTTATTTTTATAAAACTTCTTTGCCACAAAAAGGGAAAAAGCGATACACATTAACATGCTTTTACCCTGGTATAACACTTCCTTCCATACAACAATAAAATTGACCCCATTTATGGAACTTTATGGATATCATCCACCATCCATCATATCATATTTAAGAGAAACTTCTAAGGTTCAGGCACTGGAAAATCACATCGAGCATCAACAACAAGTCCTCCAACTCTTAAAGGATAACCTCGTGTTGGCGCAGAATAGAATGAAACAACAGGCAGATCAACATTGTAGTGAAAGAAGTTTTGATGTAGGTGATTGGGTATTCCTACAGCTACAACCATATAAACAAATGCCCCTCAAGCAAGCTAAGAAGGATAATAAATTATCACCAAAGTATTATGGTCCGTACAAGGTGTTGCAAAAGATTGGTACGATGGCATACAAATTGGAGCTTTCTACAACTTCTCGAGTGCACCCAGTTTTCCATGTTTCATGTTTAAAGAAGGTTATAGGCGACAAGCTCCCAGTTCAAACAATATTGCCAGAACTTGACGAGGAAGGAAAAATTATATTGGAACCGGAAACAATCACAGAAACAAGAACTCGACAGCTACGAAATCGATCAATTTCGGAGTGTCTCATCAAGTAGAAGAACTTATCGGCTGAAGATTCCAAATGGAAGGATGATAATTTTGTACAAAAGCATCTAGAAGTACTCAAGCGATGAGGACAATGGTTTTTTGAAGGAGAGGGGCATGTTAGGTCCTTATAATACTAGTGATTACCCTATTACTATTGTATTTGTATCCCTTATTAATATTGTTGTGCCCCTATTGCCCCCATATTGTTATTATTGTGCCCCATAGAATCCCTCTATTGTTATTTTTTTGTGGCTTTATATTATTATTGATAGGTCGGCTAGGTTATATTGTGACTCCTTAGACTCCTATATATAGAAAGGAGGTTTTGTCAGTTGAATCATCAAGGAATCATTCATTTGTGTAATGTAAAGGAGGTTGCCCCCTCGAAGAGGTTGAATTCTAAGGCGTTGATCTATCTTTTCTATCTTTTTATGAGTTGGTTTCATAACACATACATTCCACTTGCTCACCATCCACTCCAACAAGTCTAGTTGGGCCTTCATGCCCAGAATAGCGAAAAACTTATATAGGCCACAATTTGTCAATGCATATATAGTCTCTGGATGGTTCTGAGAAACTATGTATTTTTCTTCATGTTCACGTTCCCTCCACTTCATTTTTGCATCTAAAAACCCTACAAACAAACATGGAGAATCATTAGAGAAGATTGTGGTAAAATTTTGCAAGAAATTTGGGCATTTTCTATTAAATTTTGTATGCCCTCGACATTGTGTATAGCCGCATGAGAAAAACAATGCAGATGTGCACATTTCTACCCCTATAAATTGCACACATCCCATTTTTTAATGTAAAAAACTTATTCGATGTGTGCAAGTCCAATAAGGGTGATCTGCACACATCGAGGGTGGTTTTCTATTTGAAAACCATCCCCCAAAAAAACCAAAATACGTGGTCAAAATGAAAAATAAAAACCATGAAAATGAAGATATCAGAGAGATGATTTACCTAGAGAAGATGGCTCACGATTTCATCCAATTGTTTTCCCAAAATCTTCCTCTAAAGTTCTTGGTGAAAAATGCACTCTATCACTCTCAAAGGGTAAACACACACAAAAAGGTAATTTTTTTTTTTTTACCTTTTTGGGTTTTTATAAGTTTTTAGGCATATTAAAATATTAAGTTTTTCTTATTAGCCTTTAAAATCCAAATTCATAATGTTTTTTACTACATTTTTTAGTAGTGATGATGATTTTTGAGTTTAAGTGTGTAGATCACAGGTTATTTATGAAAATAAATCATTTTGGAGTTGAGTATATTTTGATCACTTTTTCGAACTCATTAAAACTTACAAAAAAGTGAAACAAGGAGTTCTCTTTACACCCTTTTCAGATTCCTTAATCGTGAAAATATTGTTGAGTACTTGATTGTTCTAACTCGTAAACGTAAATGAACAACCACCTATTCAGTATAAGTTTACCTATTTTACAGACTGAACTAGATATTTAAAAAAAAGAATACGTTGACTAATCATGGTCAATAGAGTTCTCTCCTGCATTATTTTACCATTTTTGGGGCTTGAGGGACTCGATTTACGAAGAAGGACAATGTGGAGTTTACTTATGTTTTTCTCCTCACTCCCTAAAACTGAAAAAAACCGAGCTTCACTTTCTCCAGGATCGTTAAAATTTACGTTGAAAGAATTGAACGAGTTTTATTTTTTTGTCTTTTCAAACTCTTTAAACATGAAAACAAAAATGAGTTACCCCTTCACTCCACTCTTAAAACTTAAATAGTCAAGAGTCGTTAATAATGACGAGACCGAACGACTCCTTCGTAGGGTTTGTTAAAAATACTTTGAAGGACTCATTCGAAGGATGAGTTTACAAGAAAAGCATATGTTATCCTCCTTAAGATTGTAAAAAAATAAAGAGGTACTTTCTAGTAATGGTGGGATAAAAGTGGGAAATAACCTTTGTTTTGTATTGTAAATGGAAGTATGTCATGCTTGAACATGCCACTTCATCACTTTTTGTGTCTAGGTTGGGAAATCCATTTTCCTCTCAGTTGACCATACCTCATTGAAAGCCTTCATTTGGTTTGGGTATTATTTTTGAGTCAAATGCTGCCAAGTCAGAATGTCATGTCTCTGATATGTTCAAGAGAAGTCCAACCTCAGTCAAATTATTTTCCCATTCATAGCCTTCAGTTGCATTGACCATCCCCAAGTCAGTCTTGGATTACTCCAAAATTTTGTTCTTCAAAACTTGAAATGAGTGTTGTGTAGTAGTCCCTCATGCGACAAATCACTTCCTATCGACTTCAGCTCACTATCTAGAAGTTGATCTAGAAACCTTCAATACCTTGGATCTTGCATGCCTTAATGGCATGTTTCTCACCTTCGACAAGAGGTTCTCATCATTGACCTTCGATCGAATGAGTCTATGAGTGTTCTACATCAGCACATCTATTCACATTTTGTAGATTATATTGGAAGTACCTTGAGAGCCATTTTCATTATTGGTGGTTTCTCTCGCACTTGTTAATGATTCACATCATTGATCAGTAATCAGGTGGTTTCTACCATGTTCGACTACAAGACATTCACTCACATGGTTATATTTGTACTATGGATCGAGAGATGGAGATCAACCCTGGATCTAGTTTCATCCATCCAGTCTACGTGGATTTATTAAGTATTCATGATTTTAAACATAGATCCAATAATGGATATGTCCATACTATGTCTTTTGTTGAAACAGATCTTCAGATATACCTTTGTGCTGATTCTTTGAGACATTTAAGCTCTGAATATGGGAATTCCTGCCTCAACGACAATTATATATTGAATTGTAACAATTGATTGATTGTTTCAGATCTCTAATTATAGTCTCTAACCCAATCCTTGGCATGATAAAGCGCTTCAGTCATCAAGCATCTCTTCTAGCTTTGAAATTTAGAGGGGCAATCTGTTACATGCAATTTTGTCGTGTTAGGAAAATGAGGAATGTTTTGGATATTTCACTATCCATAAATGTGTTCCAAATCATCCCCTTGCAAGTCTAGAATAAAAGATATCCCAAAGAGAATGAAACTTATGGGTCCCATGGCTCAAAATCCCACTTTTGGCTTCCTGCGTATTTCCCTAGTTAATTTTTGCACGTACGCAGAAGAGTCCATTAGAAAGTGCACATAAGTGTGCTCTATTTTACACTGTGACCTACACACATGACTTAAAAAATGTAAAAATAAAAATTAAATTCTAGAAGCATTGTTAGTCGAATCTTTCCCAACCAAGAAGCTTCGAATGAGTGTGTATTCAGCCCTAATCCCTCCCATCATGGAGCTACTTCCCTCTCTTTGTGGAACCCCTATCCCACCATTAGTGGATCTCATCCCTTGGGAAATGGATCCCAAACTTCCCCCTCGTGGCCTATAAAGCTAACATAGGCCTGAGGATTGGAGACGACTGTTGGAAGTCGGTTTATGCTACAGAAATAAGGCTAGAAGGCTATTCATTCAAGGATAGGGTTGGAGATCATGAGAAGAGACTTGTAACATCAAGGCTTTGAGGTTGTAAGTTTATTCTCCATTTTATTAATATTAAAAAAAATATTCTTTCCCAATTATGTCGTCTTTGATATCACTTGTGGGATTCCTTAATCACCCACATAGGTTATGATTTCATATTGATCAATTTAAGATATACGATTGAGTTAATTAGTTCATTTATCATTTATGATATATACAAGATGATTTGATCTTGTGTATGTTTCTGTATATGTAGATATCCTTTAAGACATCATGTATAAGTTGTGGGAAGTGACGGAATTATATCTAACGAATCAAGGAGAAGCGGATGGTCGAAAGTTATGAAAGGGACTTCATCAAGCATTTCGATTAAATGGTAACTAACCTCTATCATATTCTTTGTTTCAATCAATCATAAACTAGGGAAAGGTAGCAATTATTTCTTCTTTGTTACTAGATTTCTCTGAGGTCTAGGGAGATCGCTCTTTTCCCGAAGAGGGATTTGTCTGCCTAACACCTAGGGGGGAATATTTTGGAGGGAAAAGAAGAAAAGTTTTTTTTTTAATTTCTTTTTTGACTTATCGCATTATAGGCTTACTAAAATGTCGAATGTAGACACCCATCAGATGCATAATTCAATGCCACATCCAACGAGACCCACTATGCATGCTTCTGAGTAGACCCACATCGAAAAAAAATGAAAATACATGAAAGATATTTGTTTAACACATTTGTTTCATGTATTTTCTATTTTTTTCAATGTGGGTCTACTAAAAAATATGCATAGTGGATAATTGTCGGATGTGGAATTGAATTATGCATACAAATGGTGTCTACACTTGACATTTGAGTAAACTTATAAGGATATTGGTAAAAAGTACAATTAAAAAAAGAATTTTCCTTTCTTTTTCTTTTTAAATTCTTAAATATTATTTTATTATTTTAAATTATTATTTTACTATTTTTGTTAGGAGGATTTTAGACCTCAAAATGCCACTAATGTTTCTTCATCAAATTTGGCAATAAACCCATGATCTGGTTTCCTTGTCATATTAGAACATGTTTGGGATGTTGAGGATGGAGTTTAGAAGATCAAAGATCTCTTGAAGTTTCCTTTAGATGATTTTACTGTATGTCTTTTTAGTGTTGTTTTTATCTTTTCGCAACATAGATTTTAGGTTTACTTTCCATGTATGTTACTTTTAAGCAAAGTTTTTTTTCCATTTCCTGCAATTAGAAAAGGTATGTTCCATTTCATTTATGTAATTTATTTCTACAATTTCACTTTGTTTTAGCATAGTCAACTTAGAAACTTGATTGGATTTTTTTTCATCTAATCTACATTTCAACATACATCACCTGCATTAGAATTAGAAAAGGACAAAGATGGTTCTTGTTGCACATATAGTGTCAACCCTTAAGTTTGTACGAACCTTGAGTTGATAATTAAAGTTGAGACCCATTGGAGATGCAACATCATTGTTGCAATAATGAGAGCCATCACCTTTTACCATCGTTGTCGAGGATGTGTCAAGGTATGCACTTCCTTTTTCATTGATTTATTCACTCTTTTTCTTTATTTTGTCTTCAATAAAAAGAAAATAGAGAAAACATTACAATTCTTTTAGAGAATACAAAGGCATAAATTTCCTTCTATTTTTTAAGAATTTTTCTTAAATGCCTTGCCGACATAAGGAAAAGACATGGATTTTTTTATTGAAAAACCCCACTTCTACTAGCATCCAACCTTTTTCATCTAACTGCGATCCTCTTTCCCTATCCAAAGGGACATTTGAGGCTTTTTTGGGTGAGAAATAAAGGATCTTTTAGTAGCTTGCAAAAGAAGAAAATCATTCAACCCATACTATTACTATGGCGTAAGAAATACAACCTAGAGTGTTTTTATTCCCTTTTATAGAGACAAATGGAAAAGTAAAAATGAAAAATATTAACCCATCTATAATTCCACACTTATATTCCCTAGTCACAGAGGATCTTGACACCTTCATTTTTATGTTTGTTGTTGTGGGAAAAACTTTTGACTACACCACAGATGAGAAGATGCCAAACCTTTTCCCTTCCACCTTGAAGGATATTGCTCTCTAGTGGTCCATGAGCCTTGAAGGTAAAAATATCACCATTTGGGACCAAATGTGACAAGATTTTAACAATATGTATCGAGATTATTTTAGAGCAAGGGACATCAGGAATGAAATTTGAAGAATGACTCAAGGGGAAATGACACCTTAGAGGACTATGAGGAATGGTTCTAACCAAGTTACAGAAGAGAACATAATTGTATTTTGGTACTAGACCCCTTAAACCCTGTGCTATTGAGAGGATTTAGAGAGGATCTAGTATTGCATTAGTCATGTTGTAGTTATTAACTCTTGGACTTAAGTGCTAAAGGCTATTATTGAACAATGTTTACAATAAATTGTGTTATAGCTTACTTTGATTTAGATTGGATTATTATATTATTTATCTTCCATCTCTATGATTTTATAATGGAAAAAGCGGAGGAATCAACAAATAGGACCATTTTTACCAACAAGACCTGGTTTGGAAACTTGGGGTCTAAAACCTTTTGGCATCATTTTGAGGCATCAAAAATCATTTTTTCGGGGACTGAACATTGTCATTTTAGCGTTTCACCCCTTTATCATATTCTAAACATAGATACCTTTCCAATTCCATAATAATCACCTCACTCAAAGTGTTTATGCAAAATTTGTGCCACTTGGAAGTTGAAATTCGTATTTTGTCTATCATAATTCGCTAGGATGCCACACCAACCCTATTACTCATGGAAAATGGGCTAGCCACATGACAATGATGAACAGGACTCTAGAAGAGTTAATTTTTTAACTCTAGTTAATAGTTGAAGGAGTCAACCTAACCATTGGTAGGTTGTCAAGTTATGTTATAACTAGGCCTCTAGGGGAAAAGGGGTTCCTTTCTTTTTGAGTGAATTTTGTTCCATAAACAAGAATAATAAGATAGGGATATGGAGAGAGTACATAGAGAATAATTGTGCACTATAGTAGACCATGAGAAACAAGCCTTACTTCTTTGTACTTGCATCCATTTTTTATTCAGGGAAAGATAATAGAGCAACCTCACCTCCCACCTAGTTTTTCTCCTAAATGGGTTTCTCGAGACATATCTTGTGACAAATGTGGTTTGTGAGTTTTTATGTCATTTTTATCTATTTTTTACATGATTATAATTTAAGTTGGATACACAATAAATAATAATTTATAGATCTGGGAATATAAAGAGAAATAAGCTCTCATAGTGTATATTTCATATTTTTAAGTACAATTTTATTAGATGTGTTGTGATGAAATGTCAAGTAAAATGTCCTTGGTAGTTAATGGATCATACTAGTATCAAAGCAAGGTTTCATTGGGTATATTTTGGATATTTTCATGGGATCTAGATCAAATAATCCAAAAGTCATAAAATCTGAGTCATGGCTAACAAACCTATTAATATCCCTCCTAATCCTATAGAGGAGAGGTTTTCACAGTTGGAATCCAAAGTTGTATATGTAAAACATAATGTGAATCTCGTTATGGTAGTCTTGACCAATAATCTCGAGACATTTAGAAGAGATGGTTGTTTTAAAGTAGAGGTGCAATGAGAGGGGAGATCAAAATATTACAAAGAAAGAGAGAAGGATCTAAAGAAACAACCTGGAAAATATTAACCTAATTCAAGTTCCATGAACCATTCATAGTCCCCATTCAAAATTTTAGCCAATGTCAATAGCAAGCCATATCAAGGTGATATTGAAACTCTAAAGCTAAATCACTAGTTGTAGTAATTATAATTTTATTTTAGTTTTCATCATATAGTGCAAGAACAAAATATTTCATTTGCACAACTGAAATTAGAGGTCCATGACTTGATGATGCAGAGTAATTCTGGGGATTTAAAAAAATCAAATTTCTATGGGAATTTAATCTCTAGAACCTATAGGTTATAGGCCCAAGAAATTGGGTTGATCACGTCCATGACATAGTAGAATGCACCATCTACTCTTGTTTACCATTAGATCTTATTGAAACCCTGAGTTTCCTCATCCAATGCTAAGCAGAACACCTATGATTTTAGGTGAACCCCAAATTCCTTCACTCTGATGCTAACTCCATGAAAATAACCAAGTCTATTCACCTTGAATGGGTCCATATATCTAGGAATTATGTTCCTTCTCAATCCAAATATGACAGCACACTCTTAGATGCTTGTACATCGGATAGCCTTCCAACCCAAATAGAAATCCATATACCTTAGTGTGGGGTCCAACCCAGATAACTTGGATCCTTATGATCTGGGATTTAGGGGTTACACCTCGACTCACTTATGTTCATAGCACCAAATATACTCCTTAGCCTGAATAACCATTACACATCTCATATGTGGATCCCATATTGAATGCATTAACTAAAATTTGATCCACCCATCTGGGGGTTCTTTTAACCCTTAGTTGCATGCACCTTGGCTGAGTTGGATTATGAACAGTTAGATTCCTTCTGGCATGAAATCAAAATCTAGTTCCTAGTTGGATCACCATTGATTCTTTCAGTGACCAATGATGGATATTCTTGGTGCATAGACTTATAATTCTTTTACTCTCACTTCAAATGACATAAGCACATTCTAATTCATGTATTTAATAGGGTTTACGCACATGCCATAATAGAAAGTAAGATGTAGAAAATTTAACATTTTATTAGATGAATCTCAACCATTATAGAATATGGCCTCTCATGGCCTGACTACCCTCTCGACCTAGTGTACATTCATATCTATATTTTTACACACTCACTAGTTACACATATAAATAATAAGAAATATAACAAGGATTAAATCATTTAAGATCCATTATATGCTCATCATATGACTAACATCTCTTAGGTTTATAAAAAAAACCTTATCATTTTCATCTGATTCATTGAAATCGTGTCTTGTTTCCATGAAACGCCTTCTAAAGGATTCCAAATATCAATTTTGTAACAGTACTAGGTTAAGAATCCACGTAATAAATTTAATAAAGGAAAAATAATAACCAAGGTCATGGGACACATATTCCGAGATGAATGTTGGGAAAAACATCCTATTGGGTGTTCATTTAGATTATTATGGTTAAGGGAAAATTGGCAAAAGAAATGGAAAAGGCTTTGGAAAGGAAAGAGGAATTAATTTGCATTTATTTATGAAAATAAAGGAAATAGGAGAAAAGGATGGTGAAAGTTCATAGGTTGGCATGTGAGGAGGAAATTGAAGGAAAATAGCATGTGAGGAGGAAATTGAAGGAAAATATGTTCATTTTTCATACGGCTATATTGTTCTTTGCTTTGATAACTGAATTTATGCATTAACACATTAGGTTCACCCCATAATATCATAGCATTATTTATATTTACATCATTATTCAACATCATATGAAAATATCTAGAAAGAATAATATCATCATCATCAATGCAGCAAAACATAAAGGAATAATATAAGAAAATCATTCACACATAGAGACACCAGGCTTGATTGGAGACCAAGGAAAAACCCACTATGGGGGAAACCCTTTCAAATTCTTCTTCTTATTAGATCAGAACCAAATGATTCAGAAAAAGAGAGTAAAATAATCCATATATTCGTCTATGCAACTAACCAGAAAAGAAAATACAACATCCATGAAATGAACCCAACAATGTATATGCTCAAAATCTTATTGTAAAGTCTGTTTTAGGCTACTTTGTATAATTTATCTATGGCTACTTTGTTTTCTTCCAAGAAAATTTTGAGTTGAGTAATTTCTTCAAAGAAATCCTTTTCTTCTAATGCATCCACAAATTTATCATTAGACTCATTAGTATTTTTCTCAAAAGCCTTGAGTAACATAAGATCTTGATCAGATTCACCTTATTCACCATTTGACAAGCCATCACAATCTTCATGAGTATAATAACTTCTTCTACTATCAAACCATCTCCTATTACTTTTTGCAGAACCCTTCCCTTTGGCATGGTTGTGTTTATGATGACATTTAGCAACATAGTGACCAACTCTACCACAAGAAAAACATTTGAAGGCAAGCTCACCACTAAACCTTCCAGTGCCCAGTTGAAGTTTCTTTACAAAGGTCACCTCATCTTCTTCTCATATGTATCCCGATTCCTTGCATTCCACCTTTTCTTTTACTTTTGCAAAATCTTTAAATGCGGCTTCTCTGACTTATGAGGGACCTCCTTTCCTCATTCCAAAAGCAATTAGGATCCCATGAAGTTGAACAATAGAAAGAGTTTGTAGATCCTTCTTCTCTTGAATGACAAACACTTTTGACTCAAATTTAGGAGTTAGAGATCTTAATATTTTCTCTACTAAAGTAGTGTCCCTTATTTCTTCACCCAGATTTTTCATGCGATTTACAATCTCATCTATATGTAGAAAGAAACTAGCAATACTTTCATCATTATTCATTCTGAGAGTTTCATAATGAATTTTGAGAGTTTGGAGTTTAGCACTTTTTACCTTGGTATCTCCTTCATAGCTTTGAATGATTATGTCCCATATTTATTTTTCTGTGTTTAGTTGCATAAATTTGACAAGTTCTGATTATGTCATACTTCCCAATAAAGCATTGACAGCTTTCACATTGGTTTCATATGTATTCTTTTCTGTTGCATCTATGGGAACTGCAGCTGGATATTGGTAACCTCCTTCCACAATTGCCCAAGCATCTGCTCCAAGATACTAAAGATAGGATCTGGTTCTTTCCTTCCAATATATAAAATTATTTCCATTGAAAAGTGGTGGTATGATAGATGTTGATCCATCTTGACTACTCATCTTGCGAGATCTTCCTTCAAGTGATCAAGCTTCTTTTGAAGGACATGCTCTGATACCAATTGTTGGGAAAAATACTGAGAGGGGGGAGTGAATCAATAATTTAAAAACCCACAATAATAATTTTTATTTTATTAAATGTATACACGACTTGATTGAACCCAACTAGTGTATGTATGCGACTGTTGTAAAAGAAATTAGCGTATACCCAGTAAACTTTGTAAAATATCTAATTGTTTATTTATTAAACTCTGAATCTGAATGTAAAAGATTTATCAGGGATTTAATAAGCAATAAATAGGTGTGGTAAGAACAGAATAAAGTATCACACATAAGTGAATACACATGAACACCATGATTTAAGGTGGAAACCCAATGTGGGAGTAAACCACCATTATTGTCGTTTCAGTGTTCAAAACTTTTTAATATCAAAAACTGCTTACATTCTTGCACTATTGCAAAATCATACCACTACACAGGAACCCACCTGCTAAAGGCTACAACCTTCACTCGTTCTTCAGCTCTCACTGGAAGGGAACTCCAACCCCCTGATCTGATCACCAACTACAACTAGAAAGAAGCTTCGACTTCCTCACTGAAGGCTCCAACCCCCAGCAACATCCATGGATCATGTTTCATAAAAATTTTAGAATGAATCCAATATCAACACTTATGCTCAATCATCACTTTCAAACAATCATCAATCTCCGACACACATAATCAACCAATCGCTGAAACCCAAACAACTGATACATAATCAAAACTTAACCAATCAACTGGAACAGCCAGATCACTGTAACCAGTACACAGAACTGAAATTAGAATGATGCATCAACACAAAGAACCAACTGTAACCCTAATCATTCATTTGCCAAAATGTATACACTACTTCACTTAGGGAAACCTGCGTGCATACACACTTTTCTAGAGAGAAACTCGTGTATAGATCTTAATTTACTGAAAACTGAAAATTTGACCACTACAATTTCTGAAAAGAACACTGAATCACACTCATATCTAGTGCAACACTCTGAACCAATCACAGAACTGTATTTGATCTTTAATCAAAATCAACAACTAATCTTAACATTCATCAATCAATTAATACCAAAATTCAACTTCATCATTCAATCATATCTAATTCAGACATTATCACTCAAACCAGATCAAGATGAGGACATCATTGACATACAACAGAGAAACAGTAACATTGATCAGGTTTATAACTCATTTAGGAACAAAAAATTCTCACTTTATAGATGCAACTTTGCAGAAGTGAACCTGGGTGTATACACGCTTTTCCTGAAACTAACGAGCATATACATCAACAAATTTTGACCTAAAATTGTGTAGCTCTTCAGAAATTCAGAAAGACCCAGACCTTAATAATCAAAGATAAAAACATGCATTAGTACATAGATCCAGTCAATCCTTGAACGTATCATAAAATGAACAGTCATTTTAGGTCTCATGATCCTGATCCATCATTGTATTCATCGGTGCACAATTATTTCAAATCAATGTGACAATTATGGGCCTTACAATGCAAATATACTTCAGATTGAAGTATTCATAAAAAACTCTTTCATTGGAACACTTAGCCCTTTGATCTTCACTTATTTATATATTTTAGCCATCATCCAATATCATGGGTCAAAACAACATTAGTGTCGGTGGTAATCTTTGAAAGGATCAATATTCATTGTTGCGCTCATTACTATGGGCCAATACCATGGTAAGGACCCTTGGTATTTAGAATACCATGGTACAAAAATCATATGCTACTTTTCTTCACTAAACTCACATGCATACGCGACTTGGCTTAAGGGAACCCACGTATATTTCTTGAACTTCCAACTTTATCATTCTTCTGAATTGGTTCCTCTGAATTGTCATGCATTCTATCACATCTGTATTCATTCTAGTATTTTGTTATATTCATTATGTCACCTCTGAACTGACCTGTGAATTCTGTTATAAGTGAGTTTCCATCAAGGACAACACATGCATCATAATTCCAACAAAAGGGGAAATAATTCGTATTTATTTATCAAAATAAAGGAAAATAGGAGAAAAGGTGAAGAGACACAGATTTACATGCAAGGGAAAATAGAATAAAAATGAAGGAAAATTAGGAAAATAGAGGCATAAACGATAAGAAGGCTCCTAAGGATCAATTCGCGACCTTTTGACAATTTTTGGGTTGATCTCTCTTCCATCCTCTCATTCTCCCATACTCTTGCACACTTAGAGAAATATTGGATAATTCTTGGAGCACTTGATCATTCACTTGGATTGGAGAAAGAATGTAAAAGAAATCCAAAAAACACAAGGGAACAGTTGAATCATCTTATACAACTAGATTTCTTTGTAGGTAATAGGTTGCATGTGTGATGTCCTTGTTGATTTTTGGATGCATGGTATATGCATATGATTTTCGAATTATATGTTGTCATTGGCATGGATATTTCTTGGATTGACAGTGGTTTTATCTTTGCCTTTCCATCCCCTAGATAGCCATGGCATTGTGGGGTTCTCCACTTGTTTATTTTTTATTGGTTCTCATGTTCCTTATAGATGTGGGTTGGAACAAATGCTTTGGAAGCCCTGGAAAAACTTGGTATTAGTTACTATTCATGTAGTCTATGTTGGAACAAACACTCTGAATCCCTTAGTTGGTTGAGTTACTAGTCACTGGGTCAAGGTCAGAAAAAATCTTTGGATCCCGTGTGTTATTGCCTAAATCTACCTCAGGCTAAAGGAAGATAGGTCTAGGGTAACATCAAAGCACGCTTAACTTGGTAGCTAGCCCTACCAGGTCGGGAAAGGGCTTTCTCCTTGTCAATCTCAATTAGAATATGGAAACTAGGGCTTGAAATGACTGAAATGAATGATGATTTTAAGCTAGGTATATTAGGTCATAGGATTTTGTCTGATTTTGATGGCTGGTTGCTGGATCAATTGGAGAAGCTAGATTAGATCCGGAAAATCAACTCAGGGATACAGTCATGTCCTGTGGGGCAGGGTAGACAAGAGCTTATGTACTAGCAAAGGATTAAGACGGTAAAATAAGACTGTTGAGGAGTTGAGGAGGGCACAAGAAACTATGAATCCTCTTCAAACTGTGAAAAAATTGAGAACTAAATGCAATCCCAAGATAAAGCACTGTAAATCTAGTGTATTTTGTCTATTCACCTTGATTCATTTAGTTTAGAAGAAAGAGAGAGATGTGGATACATATCAAACATTAGAAAAACTCATTACAAAGAAGAAACAATACATAAACTCACTGTCACAAGAATCCCACAAAAATAGCTGTGAAACCTGGTTTTATTCCTTGCCAACTGTTGATACAAAATGTTCAATGAGTCCAATACTTCTGCCAAAGTCCAACCTTTTCAAATGAATCAAAAAGTACATGATATAGGCAAGGAAACTACTCAAGCTAGCTATTAGGGTTGAATCCATGAGAAAAGTGTTGGTTTCAACCATATCTAAACTAAGAACAGGAATATAGGCAGTGGAACAGCTTGCCTCTAAAACCAAGGAAACCAATTCATTCAATTCAAAACCACCTTTGACTTGGTGTATCTACCCTATTAAGTGTTTTACATCCATAATTACATCAAATTACATTATTTACCATGCTAAATTCATCAAGAGAGCAAGAAAAAGTCAATTGTAGAGAAAACTAGGAAAAATCTGGAAAATCAGGCAAATTTGGGAAAATTCATCCTATGCGCAGCGCCACTGCTCCTATGCGCAACACTTTTTCTAGGCCAATTTAGGAAGGCTTCCTAGAGTCCAAATCAGGTGTAGGATAGCTCGTTGGAAATCTTGATGAGTCTAATTTCTAGAACAACTTGAATTTCTAAATTTGGAGTCCATTTTCTCCTACAAAAATTGAATCTCCCAAGATTGCTTCCTGTGTGGCAAAAACGTGGTAGAGAGGACACTTTTTGGGTGTTTTTTGCCCTTTTGGAGACCCAAAACTTGTCCAAAATTCTCAGCCATTTTTGAGCTTCCATATTTTTCCATGCTAATTCCAAAAATATAAACTTTTTTGCAAATGGATGCCCCCAACAAAAGCGCAGTGCCGGTGGCGCTATGCACTTGCTGAAAAAACCTGTTTTTTACATTAAAAATTTCAAAATCGAAAAGAAAAATTCCAAATTTCTTGAAATTTGGCATGATTGACCCTTGTTAAGTGTTTTGATGAGCCAATGATGCTTCAGCGAAGATCTTGAGTTTATCTTGCTCGTTTTTGCTCCTCAAAGCTCTTTTTAGCTTGGTCTTTAGCCTCTTCACCCTTGTTTTGCAAATTTTGTTCCGGGTTAAGCAGTGATAGGCCATATGGTGCAACATTTTATTCTCTTTGTTGGCTTTCTCAAGCATTTTCTCTAGGTGAATGTTCGTCCTCTCCAACCATGATTCTCGATCATCCTCAATTTCTTGATCAAGGGAGGTCATCTTGATCTTTCTCTTCTTTGCCATTTGCCTATTTTCCCTAATCATTTGCAGCTCCATAATAGCTTTTTTATCTGTCAGTTGCTTGTTTTCCTGCTCAAGAAGGTTGATGATCCATTTGGCCCTCTCAAGATCAAGTGATAAGGCTTTTATTTCAGCCTCCTTCTCTTTGTTGGCTTTCTCAAGCATCTTCTCCAGGTGAATGTTCATCCTCTCCAACCATGATTCTTGATCATCCTCAATTTCTTGCTCAAGGGAGGTCATCTTGATCTTTCTCTTCTTTGCCATTTTCCTATTTTCCCTAATCATTTACAGCTCCATAATAGCTTGTTTATCTGTCAGTTGCTTGTTTTCCTGCTCAAGAAGGTTGATGATCCATTTGTCCCTCTCAATATCAAGTGATAAGGCTTGTATTTCAGCCTCCTTCTCCTTGATGATCAGTATTGAGTTTTGAGAACCCAAATCAGTGACATCCTCCTCAATCAAAACAAAATCCATGTCTTGCCCTTAAGTAGGGACCTCCTCATGCATCTCTTGTTTCCCTTTGTCTTTACTCTTTGACTGCTAGCCAACCTGTATAGATGGAGAAGAAGGCAAAGCCCCTTTCATCCCCGGTGAAGATAACATTTGTCTATGGTCTGGTGAAGAAAACAAGACCCCTTCCACCCCTAGTGGAGATAGTACTTGCTTGGCAGTGGCAAAAATCCTCCTGGTGCCTCTCTCATAGGTGACAAACACTGGCACACCTATAGTTTCAGTCTCATGAACACCTAGCTATCCTAATGGCCCTCCTTCCTCTCAAGGCACTGATGGAATCACCTGAGGGCCTTTGAAAATCTCATGGGAAATAAAGGTATCCCATGGTATGTTCAGCAAGCTTTGCTGATGAAAAACAACAATTTTAATCAGTGAGAAGTGGTAAATGTTGTTGAATTATTTAGGAAAAGGTTTCCTTTGCACAAAGAGAGCCATCTTCTCAATATTCATGCATATAAAGTATGGGAGGTTCATCATCCTTACTCTTGTGAAATGCATCAACAATCTGAAATGATATGTATATAGGCAAGAAAACCTTCCTTCACAAGTGAAATACTTGATGATGAGCTTCGTGAGAGGAGCATAAGTGTTGTGCAAGTATTTGAAAGGAAAAACCCTGTTGATTTTCCTGTGATACCTAGCCTTAATGTAAGGCTCATAATGTTCTCTGCCCACATGCTGCCCCTTATTCCACTGTTCACCTACATTAGGGGTGCTCGTTGTTGCTGCAATGGTGTCAGGTGTCAAGGTGAAAGAGACACCAACAAGGTTCACCTGGCCATTGTAGAGATGCATAAAAAACAACCTAGCAAGCTCATGATGAAATTTCACCCTCTCTAACATTTCACAAAACTGATAACAAGACTGGTGTTTAAAGCAAGTTACAATAAGAGGGCAAGCAAGTAATTTTGTAAGAGTAGTCGGCTCCTCCTGGTGGATCTTTCCTCCTTTGTGTGGATTTTTTGGTACATGAGTGATCTGATAATCACCCTATGAGTGACCTCAGTGAAGATTTATTAAACAAAGGTATTACAGACCCATGTGCTAGTGTGTGTGTTCTATGTTATTGAAACAACCGATCGATTGGATTGCCAATACACAGAAAGTAAATGGAAAGAGAGCAGAGAAATATAGTAAGCAACACAAAGACACAAACAATTTTTAATAAGGAGTTCACCCTATTCTCCAGGGCTACGTCTCCGGTCCAACTTCAGTGGTGGCCTTGTTTTATTGTGTCTTCCAGTAGAGAAATTATAATGCAGGGACTCGATATGAGTTCTCCTGAAGCAGATTTTTCTTGGCAGGGTGGTTCTTGGATTCCCCAAGCCACTTGGAGTACATAGACTCTTGTTCTTCCTACCAGCTTTGTGACCCTCGATCTACAGTGGAAAGAGCCAACTGTGATGCTCAATCCAGATAGATTCCTCTATGGGAAGGCTTGATTCTTCAAGCTCTCTAGTGCTCGATGCTACTTGTGGTCAGCTCGGCCCTCTGTCTCCTCTGCTTGGCTTTACTGCTCTCTGTGCTTAGTCCTCCTCTCAGGGTTCACTGTTCACTGTCTTTCTCAGTCGCTTGGACTCTTTGTTTTGAATCTTTCTTCGAATCCTCGTTCATTGTCTCTGTTCATGGCTTTAGCCATTCAACCTCCATGCCTGTTCGGTTCCTCTCCCACCTACGTCGATTCGCCTGTCACTTGTGTGCTTGGAATTCCCTGTTCGGCGTTAGCATGAATGCTCAAGAAGTAGCCACGTGTCTCCATCGGAATAGCGCCAGTCTGTTCGTCGATTCGTTTCTCTCTCCACCGTGGTGGTCAACAGATTCCAAATCCCCTTAAATCGCAGCTTAATCCCCTGTCAATTCCGCTCTGTCTATTGGACGTAATCTTAGCCATCCGATCTGAGCTCCTCCAGATCCAATGTCATTCGCACGCCGAGCGCGGTTGACTTGCTCGACCGATAACGCGCGATCATAGTAGTTTTTCTCTCACCTCCGCTGCCACGCGTCAATCGCTGAGTGTGATCGCTCCACTTTCTCCAAAACCACTTACCGTTCAAGGGCGCCCCGATAAAACTGCCAGTTTCTAGGTTGTGGGTCCCACCTTCGTACGATGGCGCTTTTCGTTTCTCCGCCCACGGTCCTCTGGCTCCCAACGTGACCGAGTACTTAAGGCTCCTCCTTTTCAGCCCATCAAAAATCAGCACCTTTTCTCGATACGAGGCTCCCAGGGGCTTTTTTGACCTCCTGCACAGTCTCCATGGGCCTCGATCAGCACGCTTTGACCGAGGTCCTCGTCATTCTACGCCGGCTGCCATGGCCACTGGTTCAGGGTGTTTTCGATTGCTGTTTTGGATTCTTCAAGGATTTGTTTCATCCCGATATAGTCATGGTTCTATGACAGTCATTTATGGATCTGATTTGGATCACAGCCTCCCAACTGAAAAGCTTTTGGACCACCAAAAGTTGGTTTTCTTCAAGCATCGACTAAGTGAGGAAACTGTTGTCTCACTTGTCCAATCTCAATCCACTTCGCACTGCTCGGCTTCGAACCTTTAAGCCCAATTCTGAGGTATTCCACCTGTCCACTACACGTCATCCTTACCTTCCTGTCCAGCACTATATATTCCTGCAACTCATTAAGATATTCAGGTAGTAGGTCATCAACAAAAGGCAATTGACTCTACTCTTCAGGGTCCTCAATCATTGAAGGTTCAAACAACCTCAAGAAATCTGCGTTCACGACTGAATAGATGTGCATGTAAGCTGGAAAATCAAGGCAAAAAGCATTTTCACCAATCTTCTCAAGTATCCTGAAGGGTCCATACCTGATAGGCTTTAGCTTCTTGCCTTCACCTTGCATCCTGTCCTTGCTGATATACAGCTAGACTTTGTCTCCCACTTGAAAACTATGCTCCATCTGATGCTTATCATGCCTAGCCTTGTACCTGGCCTGGCTTTTTTCCAGCTGTTCCTGTACTGCCTGGTGGATCTCATGGATCTGTTCAATGAACCTAGTTGCTTTGTCCACATCACTGTGTCCATCAACCATGGTATCTTAACTAAAGACAAAATCCAAGGGAGACCTTGGTATGAAACCAAAACAGGTCTCAAAAGGAGATCTCTGGGTAGAAGAGTGTTTGGCTCTATTGTAAGCATGCTGCACATAACACAAGTGTTCATCCCGGAGCTTAGGGTGTTTGCTGCAATATCCTCTCAGTAATTGGATCACTGTGCTATTAACTACTTCTGTCTAGCCATCTGTTTGTGGATGAAAAGTTGTGCTTTTCTTTAATTTGGTGTCCATTAGTTCCCACAGACTAGACCAAAACTTTCCCACAAATTGGGTGTCTCGATCAGATATAATGGAAGTGGGTAATCCAAAATGAACCCATACATGTTCAAAGAATAATTTTGCAGTTTGTTCAGCTGTAATCTGTTTACTACAGGGTATCAAAATACACATTTTGCTGAACCTATCCACAACAACATATAGATAATCATGACCTTTCCTAGATTTAGGCAATCCTCCAAAAAAATCCATGGAAATGCTCTCCCAAGGGTGAGAAGGAACTGGCAATGGAGTGTACAAGCCTAGTTTTCTGTTGCTAGGCTTGCTTTTAGCACACATAGCACACCCCTTTACATATCTAGAAATTGTCTCACTCATTCTTGGCCAATAACAAAACCTTTGCAGCTGTGCAACTGTTTTACATACCCCAAAGTGACCTGATATCAGAGAAGTGTGTGCTTCCCTAATTATCTTTTCTCTCTCAATTTGTGGAATGCAGAGTTTCCCACAATGATATAAGAGTCGATCCTTCACATGATAATCCAATTCTTCTACTCTTTTTCCTTGACTCAAAGTTGCATATACATCTTTAAAGTCCATATCCTGAGCATACTATTCTATGTAGCTTTCATGTAGCACATAATTATGCTTAAATATGGTAGATGCATTTATAATGGGTCTAGATAACATGTCTGCAACCTTGTTATGTATGCCCTTTTTATATCTGATGACTAAATGAAACTGTTGTAGAAAATCCATCCATCAGTAATGTCTTGATTGTTGCAACTTAGTTTGGGAGTGTAGATATTGAAGTGGCTGATGATCAGTATGTATTACTATTTCTTTGCCCACTAAGTAATGTTTCCACTTTTTCACACTCTGAACTAATGCATATGATTCTTTATCATAGGTAGGATAGTTAACTACTGTAGGATTAAAAGTCTCAGAATGAGAACATATGGGTTTACCGTGCTATGTCAACACTGCTCCCATGGCATAGTCACTGGCATTAGTTTGGATCTCAAATGGTCTTTGTAGATCTGGCAGTGCTAGTACAGGTGTTGTACTAATTTTTTCTTTCAAGTTGTCGAAGGCTTTCTGCTGTTTGCCTCCCCACTGAAACACCTTGTTCAAACCTGTCAAAATTTGAAATGAACTTCCTCCAATACTGTGCTGCTCCTAAGAAGCTTCTCACTTCTGTAGCAGACTTGGGTTTAGGCCAGTTTACAATGACTGCCACTTTAGAGGGATCTATTTTCAATTCACCTTCCCCTACTATATGACCCAAATAATTTAGAGAGGTTTTGCCAAATTCACATTTGGAGAGTTTAACATAAATTTTTTCTCTTTTCAAAACATCTAATGTTTTCTTAACATGCTTTAAATGTTCTTCCCACGTTTTACTAAAAACCAGAATGTCATCCAGATACACAATAACAAAATCATCAAGAAAAGGTCTGAGTACATCATTCATTAATATCATGAAAGTAGCAGGGGCATTGGTCAAACCAAAAGGCATAACCAGCCATTCATACAATCCCTACTTTGTTTTGAAAGCATTCTTCCATGCATCTTGCTCTACAACTCTGACCTGATGGTATCCACTATGCAAATCCAGCTTGGTGAAATAAATAGCTTCCTTCAATTGATCTAAAATATCATCTATGCGAGGAAGGGGATAACGATTTTTTATCGTTATTTTATTCAGTGCTCGATAATCAATGCACATTCTCCACGAGCCATCTTTCTTTCTCACCAAAACGATTAGTGACCCACATGGTGATGTGCTAGGCCTGATGAACCCTTTCTCGAGCAACTCCTGCACCTGCTTCTTGATTTCATCATTCTCTAAAGTAGATAACCTGTACATCCCAATGTTAGGCAAAGGAACATCTTGCTGCAAAATAATATCATGTACTATTCCCTTTTTGGGTGGCAGACCTTGAGGTTCTTGAAACAAGACATCATACTCTGAAACAATCTTTTCTATATCAGCTTGTTGATCAGAATTACAACCCTCAAATAAATTGGTTTTATTAGTTTTCTTTTCGTTTACAACCATTAGTAAGAACTGTTTGCATGAATTTATCATTCTTTTCATCTGTCCTGAGTTTATGAGAGTATAATTATTCTTGAGCTTATGAGCTCTTACAAAGTATTTGATTCCATCTTTAACAAGTAGATACTTGTTCTCAGCTCTATAGAAAATAGCCTTTCTATCATACAAGTAAGGACTTCCTAGAACAATTCCACATATATCCAAAGGAATTACATCTAACTCTACCTCATCTACAAACGCTAACCCAAAAGAAAACTTGAGTTTGCACTGTCTAGTCACTTGTAGTTGTGCTTTATCATTCAACCATCCTAATGGGTATGGTTTCTTATGAGGTGTAGTTGCTAATCCCAATTTCTTTACAATTGCTTCAGAAATTAGATTTACTTGTGAGCCACTATCAAACAAAGTATCAATCTTTTGATATTTGGAAACAGCTCGAATATGGAAAATCTCACGCCTTTTTCTATCATGTTCTTCATCAATAACAGATTGAGCAGAATTACTAGTAGATGCTTCAGAATTATTACCTTTTATACTTGTGGCTGCAATGATTGTTTCATTTCCCGAGTCTAACCCCAAATCCTTCTGAATAGCTACAACAGTCTTCTTCTTCTTTCCCTCAGACTTCTTAGGTCTCAGCTCTGGATGCAAAATCCAATAGTGCTCATCATCATGCCCCTCCTTTTTACAGTGAGTGCATGAGGCTTTGCCTTTCTGTCCAGTGTTAGCCTCCCTTGCTTTCCACTTCTGCTTTCTTTTCTCCTTGCTCTTGCTTATAGTGGGTTGGGATGGTCCCCCAACTTCTGGATTTCCATTCTTTCCTCTAGCTTCTAGATGAGTAGCTTGTACAGATACCTCATCTATACTAGTGGGATTAAACATGAGGATGGTATGCCTCATGTAGCTTTGTAGACCACCAATGTACTTCAAAAGAGTTTCTAGTGAGTCTAATGAAATACCCAACATCAATGCTCTCTTTCAGAACTCTTGTGTATACCCTTGTACACTTTGCCCTTTCAACTGCCAAAGAGTTTGCCAGCTCATCATGCCTTGTTGCATGTAGGCCAATGGATAGAACTACTTTTTGATTGCAGTAACAAATTTACTCCAGATAGAGATGGTCTTACCATGCTTCCTCATATCAGTTTGGGTTCTGCCTTCCCACCATACCAAGGCAGTGCCCCCTAGGTGAAGGCTTGCCAGTTGAATCTTGCTCTTATCTGAGTCTATATTTTGTACTCTGCAATACACATCAATTTGTCTTATCCAGTTGTCCAACTTTTCAGCATTTATCTCTCCATCATATATGGGCAAATCAAATTTAACATCTAACTTAATCAAATATGCTTTCTTATTATGCACAGGGCTACTAGGAGGTGTAGGGAAGCTTTCTTCTTTCCCCTTTCCTTTGGAGTGGTCGTGGGAATGAGATTCATCTTCTTCTTTATCTTGCTTAGAGCCTGATGAATCTTCACCCTTATGCTTTCTAAACTCCCTATACATTTCTTCTACCATGGACTTTATAGCTAGAAAACTTTCTATGAATTGAGATTTTGGCCCTATAGAACCTTCTTCTGACATTGTCTTTCGAGAATAGACTCTCCCAATTTCAGGATTAGTTTCCACCAATTCTCCTTCTCCTAATTTGAGCTTTGATCTAGTGAGCATTCACAGCTAAACCAACACAAGCTTGTCTAACCTTACAGCCTAGAGCTCTGATACCACTTGATATGATAATCACCCTATGAGTGACCTTAGTGAATATTTATTAAATAAAAGGTATTACAGACCCATGTGCTGGTGTGTGTGTGTTCTGTGTTATTGAAACAATGGATCAATCAGATTGCCAACACACAAAAAGTAAATGGAAATACAGCAGAGAAATACAGTAAGCAACACAAAGACACAAGCAATTTTTAATAAGGAGTTCATCCTATTCTCTAGGGCTACGTCTCCGGTCTAGCTTCAGTGGTGGCCTTGTTTTATTGTGTCTTTTAGCAGAGAAATTACAATGCAGGGACTCGATATGAGTTCTCCTGAAGCAGATTTTGCTTGGCAGGATGGTTCTTGGATTCCCCAAGCCACTTGGAGTACACAGACTCTTGTTCTTCCTACCAACTCTGTGACCCTCGGCCTACAGTGGAAAGAGCCAACTGTGATGCTCAATCCGAATATATTCCTCTATGGGAAGGTTTGATTCTTCAAGCTCTCTGGTGCTCGATGCTGCCTGTGGTCAGCTTGGCCCTCTGTCTCCTCTGCTTGGCTTTACTGCTCTCTATGCTCAGTCCTCCTCTCAGGGTTCACTGTTCACTGTCTTTCTTCTTCGCTTGAACTCTTCGTTCTAAATCTCTCTTCGAATCCTCATTCACTGTCTCTATTCATGGCTTTAGCCATTCGACCTCCATGCCTGTTTGGTTCCTCTCCCGCTTGTGTTGATTCGCCTGTCGCCTGTGTGCTTGGAATTCCCTGTTCGGCGTCAGCATGAATGCTCGAGAAGTAGCCACGTGTATCCATCGGAAGAGCACCAGCCTGTTCGTCGATTCATTTCTTTCTCCACCGTGGCAGTCAAAGGATTCCAAATCCCCTTAAATCGTAGCTTAATCCCCTATCAATTCCGCTCTGTCTATCAGACGCAATCTCAGCCGTCCGATCTGGGCTCCTCCAGATCCAACGTCATTCGCACGCCGAGCGCGGTTAACTTGCTCGACCGATAACGCACGATCACGGTAGTTTTTCTCTCACCTCCGCTGCCACGCGTCGATCGTTGAGTGTGATCGCTCCGCTTTCTCCAAAACCACTTACCGTTCAAGGGCGCCCCTATCAAACCACCAGTTTCCAGGTTGTGGGTCCCACCTTCGTACGATGGCGCTTTTCGTTTCTCCGCCCACAGTCCTCTGGCTCCCAACGTGACCAAGTGCTTAAGGCTCCTCCTTTTCGGCCCTGTTTTCCCAGTGATGCGCGTTAGCGCTAAGCGCTAATGCGCATCGAAAATCAGCTCCTTTTCCTGATCCAAGGCTCCCAGGGGCTATTTTCACTTCCTGCACAGTCTCCATGGGCCTCGGTCAACGTGATTTGACCAATGTCCTCGTCGTTCCGCGCCGGCTGCCATGGCCACTGGTTCGGGGTGTTTTCGATTGCTGTTTTGGATTCTTCAAGGATTTTTTTCGTCCCGATATAGTCATGGTTCTATGACAGTCATTTATGGATCCGATTTGGATCAATGAGCTTCTCTGGAAGAATCACTGAGAGTTTCCTCTTCCCTCTCATAGTCTGAATCTATCTCCATGCTTATGAATTTGAAGTGAAAGCAGATGAGTATGAAGAGATTTTGAAATATGAGGTAAGCGGTGTGTATAAGCAAGTGAATGCTAGGAGGAAGGTTTTATTTTGGGAAATGAGGGAAGTGAATGGTATTATGAATGTGGAATGAGGGGTTTGATAATGAAGTGGATGTAGTGAAGGAATAGGATGTGGGAGTTAGGGTTTGGGAATAGGGTATAGGGCTAGGGTTTGGTAAATGGGAGTGGGGTTTGGGGAGTGAATGTTGATGATTTTGGGAGAGGGAATGGGATTTGACAAGCTCAATATGGATGGAGTGAGAAAGAATAGCAATGACCTTTAAAAACTTGCAAGAGAGGATTTAGGTATTAGCTAGGGTTTGTGTTAACTATTTAGCTAGGGCTTTGCTTGAAGGAAACCAAACGCATCCAAGGCACCAAACACAACTTCGTTGAGCAAGGAAGAATGATTTACTTACTTGGAACAAGCAATAATTTGATTTTTAGGAGGTTTGGAGCTATTTTGAAGTGATTCTGGCTCTTGTAACAGGTGCGCAACGCCAAGGAACAGGTGCACAGAGCACTTTCTATGCGCAGAGCCAGACCAAATTTCAATAGAAAACCTGCAACATGTGCACAACGCTAGCAAGATGACTGGATTTTTCCCTCGTTTTTCCTTCTTTCTTCAAAAAATGTGATTTTCTCCCTTTGCCTCGTTCAATTGCAACAATGAAGACTTAAAACACATGAATTGGCTTTTATATCCCTCTCATTTAATTTTTCACTAACCATGACCCACTTTTCTAATGTTTTGCCAGCTTTTTCAAAAATACTCTTTTTCACTTACATTCTGACCTTTTCCTTTTTGCAAGTGGACTTAAACATTGACTTTTTGGAATGGCAGAAGTTGAATTTGTCACCAGGTCACCAGGAATAGTTATTGAATACTTATTACATATAGAAACATTTAAATTACATGAAACTTTTACAATAATGGAAAAACTTTGTTTTCACCTCAAAACAGACTTTTGAGGTAAAAAAGATTTATTTAACATGACAGAAGTAAATTTATGATCTAATGAACTTATTTATCCTCCTCATGTGCCTGCTGACCTTTTTACTCAAATTTGGATGACCGTGATGAAAAACCCTAAGACCTAGTGAGACTAAACCCTAAAACTAATTTTTATAAATGAAATGAAATAGAATGACAGTAAATGACCAAAAAATGTGAATAGGTCAGAAGGTGAATATCATGAGGGAAATTGACATGAAACCACTACCATCAGTTGATCCATGACCTAATGGAATGTAGCTGATCGGATGAGACACCTAATATTAGTGCAAAAGAGCAATTTGATCATTGATGGAAGTGTGAAGACACTGATGCTAACACCTTGAATGTTACGAGTTGAGTTACCAGTTCTTGGAGCCCTAGATAGCTTAGATAGAGACCGATCTTATTAGTGTTAGTGATTTCTGACCATAGAGATGCAATCATTGTGGTTAAAGGTTGAGGTGGTTTGGCCTCTGGAATTATTGGTTTTGTTTTATCTTGGTTTATTCCATGAGATCCCACATTCATGAATGGAATATGGTGTGGGGGTGATTGACTAAAAGAGAGATTTGGTTCATCCAAATTTTTGGTCGGGTGGTACGTGGAAGACCCTGACTTGGTTGGAATTTTCATATGTTAATATGAGACATTTTCCTACTATGGATCATTAATACTTGTAGACATTATGTTGGTTGGTTGAATTTCCATGGTTCCTATGTTGTTAGGTCCCTATAATACTAGTCTATTCCCTCATTATTATCAGCTTAGCCCCCATATTGTTATTGTTGTTCCCCATAGAAGCCCACTATTGTTATTGTGGTGCCCTTCCATTATTATTGTTATGTCGGCTCTGATTATATTGTGACCCTTAGACTCCTATATATAGAAAGGAGGTTGTGTCATTTGAATCATCCAAGAATTGTTCATTTGTGTAATGTAATGTAACCTTCACATCAAATTTGTGAAGGTTGACAACAAGCTTCCAAGTTGGAGCCTACAAATTTGTAATTTGGTGCTTATTGAGGATTGGTATCCTCATCTTGTTGATAGGTTAGAGACTGGAGTTTTTGTAGCTCGTTCTTGTAGAGGATTGGTGTACTCACGAGTGGTTGCAATAAATTAAAGACTATTTGAAAATCATTCAATCTTTTCTTCTTCAAGTTTGAATTTTCACTTTAATCTCTTTGTTCATTTATTGAGTTGATGATCAATTATGTGATGATATTTTATCCTTAAGATTAATAAAGCTAAATTAATTTAAATTTATGTGATACCAATTCACCACACCCCCCCCCCCCCAATAGCATTGCGTATTTTAAACAATTTGTATTAGAGGAGGCTTATTCAAGGTCAGTGTAATAGATAGAAGAAGAACATACAAGGGCCATGGCTAGTCGAGAAAGATCCATAAAAATTCTTATTTTGGATTAAAATAATGAAAACCCACTTGATGTCTTTTCGTGCTAAAGTTTGGAAGTTTGTTTTACATGGAAATAAGGTTCCATCTTCTCCTCTAGCTGATTAAGATATGAAAAAAAATTATGTACCTAATGAAAAGGATATGAACTCCATATTAAATGCCTTGTCATATTCAAAATTTGTTAAATTTATGCAATATCAATAAACTATAGAAATTTGGGACAAGCTTGTACGCAACTGTGAAAGAGATGACAATGTAAAGAAGGAAAAGCTTCAAACCTTTTGGAGACAATACAAAAGATTTAAAATGAATGATGAAGAACATGTTTATACTTATTTTCTTCAAATAGATGAAGTGGTTAGTTATCTCAAAGGATTTAGTGAAACATTTGAAGAAACAACAATTATGTAAAAAAATATGAGGTCTCTTTCTTCATGTGTTGATGCCAAAGTCTCTACTATAGAAGAATTAAAGGATTTAGAGAATCTAAAAATTTATGAGATTTATGGAATTCTTGTTCCATACAAAATTAGTATTGGAAACTCATCACATAAGGAATAGACCTTTAAATTATATAATAATTCAAGAAAATTCAAGTTTGGTGACTGATCGAATGATGAATTGATATAGAAATAACTCAACTAGTTAGAAAACTAAAGAAAATATCCATATTCAAAAGTAAGTTACCTCTCAACTATTTTAATCGTGGTAAGATAGGACATTTTTCTATTAATTTCCCTTACAAGTAATATAGTGATGATGAGGAAGAACCCAGGGAAAGGGCCTTCAAAGGAAAATCTTCAGAAAAGAAGAATCTCTACTCCAAAGAGGATATTGATTCTTCTTCTTAAAAACAATATGATTCTAATGATGAAATAAGAGAGATATTATTTTTAGCCACAAATGAAGTGTCCAACAGAGAAAAATTTTATGAGAAAAAGGAAAAATCAAAATAAGAATGTGTTGAGGGCTTGGTGGATCTTGAAGCATAACTCATTAATGCACTAGAATAAATTCATAACCTTAGGAAGAAGAAAAAAATATTATCCAAGGAAATCATCCTTCTAAAGAATGAAAAAGACGAAGAAGAGAGAGTGGAAGAAGTGTTGAATAGTCAACTAAAAGAAAAGAAAGAAAATTGTGAGAGTATTGAAGCCGAGATTGTCCCATTAACGAAAGAGCTAGATAATCTAAATAAAAAAATGAAAAGCTATTGAACCTTGGATGTTATTCTCAGTAGTCAAATATCACCATATAAAAAGATTGGTCTTGTTTATATGGGTGATAATTCTTAAAAAGAATATGCAAACAGTAAGTCACAATGAAATAAAGTTAAAGAAAATCCTAAAAGCTCCAAAAGAAAAAAATAATCGAGAGGAGTCTAGAAATACTGCTACATCAAAAAGATATGTTGATGGTCTCAAGTAACCAATTCAAAATCCAGGAAAAAATAAGTTAAGAGACAATGATAAAAAAGAGTTAAATCTTCTCCAACCCAGAAAAAAATTAGAAGACCTGCTTTATCAAGACAGTCCTTCTCAACCAAGTATCAAACTAATTTTCTTGGTCATTGTTCTTCATGAAAAAAATTTCGACATCAAATGAAATATTTGTAACAACCCCTAGTTGATTATCCATGTAAAAAAAAATAAAACCATCCAAGTTGAATGGTGGGTAAACATTATAGTGGGCATCATTTGTGGTTTATTAATGACTATGGAAATTGGCAAAGGCAAAGAGCCAATACATGGAAACTTAATTGAGAAATAAAGAAAAATAGGAGAAAAGGAATATGAAGAGACACAAATATGCATGCAAGGGAAATTAGAGAGAAATTAGAGGAAAATGAAAGAAAAAGGAAAAATGAAAGGAAGATACTAGGCATTAATGATAAAAAGGCATTAGAGAAACAATTCACATCTTTTTGAGAGTTTTTGGCTCAACCCTTGTTCATTCTATCTCTCTTACACTCTCACACACTTAGAGATTCCTTGGAGCATCCTAGCATTCACTTGGACTTAGAGAGAAGAAAGAAAAGAAAAAGAAAGGAATTGGAGGACAACGGGAGAGAAGGATGGATCAGACGCTACAACTACAGATATCATTGTAGGTAATAGGTTGCATATGTGACTTCCTTGCTAATATTTGGATGCATGGTACATGCATGTTGTTCTTTGGTTTTGTTGTCATTGGCATGGGATTTCCCTAGATTGATAGTGGTTCTAGACTTGATAGCCATGGTGTTTTGGGTTATCTCTTTAATTAGATTTGGTTGACTAGTGGACTTGGATCCCAGTTGAGGTGGTCTTGGGAAATTCCCAAGGGTCAAGGGTGGAGATGGGATTTCTCCTAGAACTCTTGATGATTGGGTGGAGATGGGAAAATTCCTCTGGAATTGGTGAAGGAAGTCAAAGGTATGCAATATTGTCTCAATGTTAGGGATTTCTAGACCAATTTAGGTGAAATCACTATGGTTAAGGGTTGAGGTGGTTTGGCCTCTCAAAGCCCTGGTTGGTTCTATTTTGGTTTAACCTATATGATCCCACATTCATGATTGGAATATGGCACGAGGGTGATTAGTTAAAAGAGATATTTCGTTCAACCCAATCTATGGTCAGGGGGTATGTGGAAGTCCTTAACTTTGTTGGAATTTGCATATGTTCATATGAGTTATTTTTCTATTGTGATCTATGAGCACTTGTACTGGTTAATGTGTTGATTTTATGGCTAGTTTTCCATGGACTCTATTCTGGTTATATGATGGTTATATGCACACTTACATGATGTGCTCTTACTATGGATCTCTTTCATTATTGAATGAGTTATTGAATGATTGATGAATGCATGTGTTAACAAGTGTTGTTGCAGCTAGCCTGATAGGGAATTGAGTGTACTTTATGATTTTCAGATGAAGTTAAGATGATCATGATTATATATGCATTCATGACCTCTAACTACTATGTTTACCATCTATTTGACAAAATGTCTATTATGTCCTAGCAATTTTTTAACAACACCTAGCTTGATTATTGGTTGCACATACCTATTTTCATCTTTAATTTCATTGCAGGGAGTTCTAGGAATTTCTGGGCAGTACCCTATAGGCCATCCCTGAAAAATTGGCATAAATATCACAACCACTGGCACATACAAGAGAAAGTTCGATCATAACTACATGCATGAAGTCTTGTGGGTGTGGCTATAGCCTTCCATTTCATGCACATTGTGTTATGGGTGTGTTTTGGGTGTCAATATTGTGAAAAGGGTTCCAGCTCAAGGATTGATCACCGGGGGTGGTTATCAGGTTATTGAGTAATCTAGTGTCCCTAAGGGGTGGTAGTATGTGTTCCAGTTTGTAGGCCCCACTTCCATAACAAGAACTTGGAGGTATGGTCATGTCACAGTAGCTCTGATATAATGTTTACCCTAGAGAGATTGTAAAAGTGGTTCAATGTGGGATGAGGTGGTTGCAAATTGGTATTAGAGCAAGGTTGCAACATTTGACCTTAGAGTAAATGTGATTTTTATGCATGCATGTCAGTTGTCTATGTGTTTTCTATGCATGCATTGTTATGGTTATGGTTATGGTTATGATATTCATGTATGAATTGATATGGTTGTGATATTGTATCATACTAATTCAGAATGAACTGTGCAAATGTGATAACCTCCCCTGAGATACACTGAGGTATGATTTTGATTGTCTTCTATTTGGTTTATCTAACATCATATATTTGCAGGAAATAGAAGATTAGAGATGAAGAGCGAGTAATGGACTACAGTTTGCATGACTCCCCTTATAGGCCTAATGTGAAATCAGTGTAGGAGAGGTTAGTTGAACTACAAGGAGAAGAGTGTTCTCTTGATCTAGCAGATACACTAAGGAGTATGAGTTGAAAGGTAGGTAATAACAAGTTCATTGAGGTGCATAAAAGACTTGCAAGGGCTCAAGAAAATCAAGCATAGGCTAATGCAGTTATTCTTCAAATCCTTTCATATTTGTAGAAGTAATGACATATGGGGATCAGTCATCGAGATGGGTAGGAGGAGAAGAAAAATGGGGCATATGGTAGTAGGTCTCAGAGAAGACACATGATGGATAAAGATGATACAATCAAAGGTGTAAAATATTTGGATACACTTGGTAAGAAGGCTATCACTCGTGGATTTTATTCCAGCTTTGGTTCTGAGAGACATCATCGTCATTATCGTTGACATCCTTATAAGAGGAGTGAGAGGGGGTACTTTCTGAATGAGTTTAGGAAATCCAAGCCACCTGCTTTTTATGTGGAAGTGAAGAAATTAGAATATTTAGAAGAATGGCTACTTGAGATGAAGAAGATCTTTAGATTACATGATTATTCACAGAACATGAAATCTTAGATCATTATCTTCAGTCTCAAGGGAAAATCAAATATCTAGCAGGAAGATGTTAAGCATGTCAGAGGCATCATGGATGAGGAAAAGAGTTGGCATGAGTTTAAAAGACTCTTCAAGAAGAATTACTTGTCTAAGAGATATTAAGATGGGAAGAACAAGGATTTATATGAGCTTAAGATGGGTTCCATGACAGATGAAGAGTACACAACCAAGTTTCTAGAGCTACTAAGGTATGTGCCCTATTTTAAGGATGAGTAAACAAAAGTCCAAAGGTTCATCAATGGACTTCCATTAGAATTTAAAGATCGAATTGAGTATGATGAGCCTCATTCATTGGAGGAAGTAACTAGGAAGTTGAAGCATTGTTATGAGCAGTCTAAGTGTAAGCCTAAGTTCAAGTGTGATTGGAAAGGTAATGAGAAGACTAAAGGAAAATGGCCTAAAAAGTGAGGAAGATATTAGGATGCAGGTGACGAGGAAAATGTGGGACCTCATAAGAAGTCCAATGCAGTTGAGAGAAGATATGGGTCTTAGCCTGAGTAGAAAAATAAGGGCGATGGCAAGAAACCTTTGGGGTGTTAGACTTGTGGTGGAGAGCATCGCATGAGGGATTTTCCATCACATCAAAATGGCAAGCCTCAAACCCATATTTCTTAGGAGGCATAGACAGTTTGGGATGTTGGTCAAAGTATTCCTCATATTTATGTAGCAGTGGATAATAGGTTGGTAGATCATTAGGAATCCATTATTGAGATGGAAGGTAAGATTTGTGATCAAGTTGTTTCTATTTTCATTAATCATGGTTATAATTATGTCTATATTAGTCCTGACCATGCGGCTTAATTTTGGTTGAGTAAATAAGTGCATGTGAAATCTTGGTTGGTGTAGTTGGCTATAGGAACCAAGGGAAGAGTTCATCACTAGGTGAGATCTTGTGCATTTGAGGTTATTGTTATGCCTACATCAGCACATCTAAATGTGCTTCCTTTGGGATCATATAGAATTCTTTTGGCAATGGATTGGTTGTTCATTCACAGGACCAAGGTACACTACTATGAAAAGGCTATTGAGTTATTGGATGATGATGGGGAAAGAAGAGTCATGCAGGGAAAGAAAAGTACTACATCAGTGAGAATGGTTACAACTATGTTGGCAAAGTGTAGTCAAAAGAAGGGATGTGTATTATTTGCAGTTCATATTTCCAGCGACAAAGGGAAAGAGGATGAGGATGATGAAGTCCTAGGAAGGTATACTATTTTTCAGTAGTTTCAAGATGTATTTCCTGCATATATTCTAGAGTTTCCTCCTCTTAAGGAAGTGGACTTTTCTATTGAGTTGATGCGAGGAGAAATACCAACATCTAAGGCACCTTACAGGATGAACACTCAGGAGTTGGTGGAGCTAAAGTTGTAGCTTAAAAAAATTCTTGATAAGGGGTACATTAGGCCAAGTGTATCCTCTTAGGCTACACTAGTGTTTTTTATAAGGAAAAAGGATGATACCCTTAGATTATGCATTGACTATAGGTAGTTGAACAAGGTGACTATCAAGAACAGGTATCCATTCTTGTGGATTGATGATTTGTTCGATCAGCTAAAGGGAGCTATAGTGATTTTGAATATTGATTTGATATCATGATATCATCATGAGTGCATCAAAGAACAATACATCTACAATACTGTATTTCGTATGAGGTATGGGCATTATGAGTTTCTAGTGGTTCCTTTTGGTCTTACTAATGCTACTACCACCTTCATGTGTTTGATGAATAGTGGGATTCTTCCTTATATAGACAATTTTGTGATAGTCATTATTGATGACATGTTGGTATGTTATGATAATGAGGAAGAGCATGTAGAGCACCTGACAACAATGTTGAGATTGTAGAGAGAGCATCAAATGTATGCCAAGCTCAACAAGTGTAGTTTCTTCAGTCTTAGATTCATTACTTGCACATGTTTAGATCTAGGTGGATATTGGTGTCCACCCGCCTATTCCACTTGGACCCCCACCACTATTTCTTTCATTTTTTTAGTTTCCTTATTTGTAGCACAATTTACTATTTTTGATAGTTTTTGGAGTCTTGAACTTCCGGAGCCATTTTGAGGCCTTAAACGATGTTTTTTGGGAACACGGGGCCAACATTAGTCATTATCCTATTTTATCTATTCAAAAGTTGTATTCCTCGAATAGATATTTCTAATGAGGTATTGTGTGCTTGAAACAGAGATCGTATGCCAAAGTTATGACCCCCAGGAGGTTGATGTACCAATTTACCCAAACGGGTCCCATAGTTTGGCACTTGATCTCCTAGGGTTAGGTTTTTGGATGTTTATAGTTTTCCATTGTTTCTCAATAATAAATAGGCCTTCGAGCTGCATTGTAAGAGAGTTTAGAGGCGTGTAGCCGCCACATCTCTTCTTAGAGATAAGCTACCATTGTCCAAGCTAGTCTTATTTCCATTTTTCTTGTAAGCATATTTTAGTATTTGATATTAATGAAATGAAGTGTTATTTCTCTTACATCTCTGTATTTATGGTTATATCTGTAATTTTTTGTGTTCCTGTTTAAATCTAGATCAATGGTATTAGAGGAGTCTATTCTTTCTCTATTTTTATTTGCATGTCCCCAACGAGGTTGGGATATAAGGAGTTAGGGCTTGATCTGGTTGAACCTTTTCAAGACCAGCCTCGCAAACCCCAGAGAAAACCCATGGGGGAAGAAAAGAAAGACGATGGAGCAGGAGATCCTATCAAAATATTGTTCAAGGAGGCCGCCGAGAAACAAATGAACGTGATGATGGATCATTTTTCCCAGGTCCTTCAACAGTTGCACACCAGGGGCGCATCCACATCTAGCAGCCACTCTGGAGGCTCCACTCCTTTTAAAGTACAACTAAACTTTGACATTCCCATATTTGAGGGCAAAATAGATGCAGACGCTATAGATAAATGATTAAATCTGATAGAAGGATATTTTTCTGTTCATGATTTTTCCAGCCAAGAAAAAATTACTTTTTCTCTTCTCAAAGCTGCCCCCCACGTCAAGGACTGGTGGGAAACCTACTATTGGAAGAAGGATGAAAGTATGACCTCACCTTTTTCAGTCTCGCCCACTTGGAATTCATTCTAGGACACCATCAAGGAGCAGTACTACCCTGTCAGGAGCTATGAGGATAAATGCATAAAGTGGACCATGCTATGACAAGAAAGGGACCAAGATGTGCCAGAGTTTACCAATGTTTTTCATACCCTTCACACGAAGTTGGGTATCAAGGATTTTGTGAAAAATTTGGTACTCAAGTATCACACTGCCTACACAAGTACATCTGGGATGAGATGGAGTTCCTATACATCTCCTCACTCAGCACGACGTATCGATACATTGTCAAGATCGAGTAGAAGTTTAAACAGAAGAAGTGAGACTTTAGATCTGCGAATCCGAAGCAAGGGAAAGGTGACCCCAAACCACAGATCAAAGGACAAAGCCAAGGTGGGGTGGCCCAGGATAACCCGTTAAAGCTGCAAGCAAAGAAAAACACCGCGAAGCCGAAGAAGGACACTGGAAAGTGGTGTGAGTTCCACAAGAGATCCACTCACAAAACAAGTGAGTGTCGGGTCAAGTAGTCACTAGTGGCCGCGCTAAAGGCTTTGGAATCAGATGCATGTTCTGAATCTGAGTCAGAACCCGACAAGTGGAATGACAAAGGGAAGTAGATTATCGATGCAGAGCCCAATGCCACCATTGCCACCATGAAGATCCATAAGGAGGAACCTGAAGATCTAGAGGATGAGGAGCACCTCTTCCACTCCCAGATGTGGGTAAAGGGCTCCCTACTATAGTTCATTGTCGACAATAGGAACCAAAAGAACCTCATTTCAGCAAAGATCGTGAAACGGTTGGGCTTACCGACCACATCACACCCACAACCATGCACCATTGGGTGGCTTCACCAAGGACGGGACCTTTGTGTGAGCCACCAGTGTTGCCTTCCATACAGCATCAAGCCCTTCACGGATGAGTTATTATGTGACATTTCTACCCTTGATGTTTATGATGTATTATTAGTCCAACTATACTTGTGGAAGCGACATGTTGTATTTGAGTCAAGGCCTCGCACTGTTATTGTTACCTTGGGAAATAAGTTGTACAGGATACCAGAGGTAGCACCAGCTACCACCATCTCTTTGGTTACTGCAAAGAAATGCAGTAAGCTCATTTCCAAAATCGGGAAATTTGTTTTCCTGATGATACGCCCTCAGAGAAAGAAGAAGATGGTGGCCACAACCTCTAGAGAGGACCCCTCCGCACGACAACAATAGATGGAAAAAGGTATTAGAGGAGTACGAGAACATTTTCACCTCCCCCATAGGGGTGCCTCTGCACTCTTAGGTCAAGCACCCCATCGACCTTACCACAGGTGCGTCATTTCCCAATGGACCAATATATCAGTGCTCCATTCTAGAGAACAACAAAATCAAGAGGCGGATTTAGGAGCTGTTGCAGAAAGGTCACATCTGGCCAAGTTCATTTCCTTGTGGGAGCCAAATCATGTTGGTATAGAATAATGATGGGACTTGGAGACTATGTATTAACTATTGGGTGCTAAACAAGATCACTGTCCAGAATAGGTACACACCTCCCCCATAGGGGTGCCTCTGCACTCTTAGGTCAAGCACCCCATCGACCTTACCACAGGTGCGTCATTTCCCAATGGACCAATATATCAGTGCTCCATTCTAGAGAACAACAAAATCAAGAGGCGGATTTAGGAGCTGTTGCAGAAAGGTCACATCTGGCCAAGTTCATTTCCTTGTGGGAGCCAAATCATGTTGGTATAGAATAATGATGGGACTTGGAGACTATGTATTAACTATTGGGTGCTAAACAAGATCACTGTCCAGAATAGGTACTCGATCCTACAGATTGATGACCTTTTGGACCAACTCAAGGGGGGGGAATATTTTAGCAAGACCGACTTGAAGTCCAGATATCACCAGGTACCAATCGAACCCCTGATGTGTGGAAGACTGCCTTCAAAGCAAAGGAGGGTCTTTTCGAATGGTTGGTTATGCCTTTCGAGTTGACGAATGCTCCTACAACCTTCATGAGGCTGATGGATGACATCTTGCAGCCATTTACCAACTCATTTGTAGTGGTATACTTGGATGACATCCTGATCTTCATCCAGAGTTTCGAAGAGAACATCCACCACATCCGACAGGTTCTCCAAACACTGTGGCAACACAAGCTGTGTGCCAATTTTGAGAAATTCATTTTTGGCATGACCCAGGTTCAGTATCCGAGATACATTATTGATGAACGGGGGGTGCATGTGGATCCAACCAAGATCCAAGTCATTCGAGATTGGCCAGCCTCAACCACTCTGATAGAGCACTACAACTTTCACGGTCTTTCCAATTTCTATCGCAGGTTCGTGTTGGGGTTCTCTCATATCACTTGGCCCTTGAGTCAAGTCACCAAGGGAGGAGCGAACGAAAAATTCTTTTGGTCAGAATCTCAACAGAAGGCATTCGCAAAGTTGAAACATCGCCTCTGCTCTACACCAGTGCTCACATTACTAGACTTGCAACAACCATTTGAGATCGAGATAGATGCCTCTGACTATAATATTGGGGCAGCCCTTACTCAACGGGGGCATCCAGTGGAATATCACATTGAGACACTTTCAGACACAATCCGGAAGTATCCCACGTATGACAAAGAAATGTATTCAATTGTGAAAGTCTGCCGACAATGGAAGAATTAAATTTTGGGGAAGGAAATAGTCATCCAAACAGAGCACCGACCCCTACAATTCATATAGATGTAAGGGAAGTTGCAAAATTACCATCAGAAGTGGTCCACATACCTGCAACAATCTCATTTGAATATCAAGTACAAGAAGGGAAACACCAATAATGTTGCAGACTGCTTCAACCAACCACCGATCATGGTGTTAACCATCGTGCTCAATTCTTATGGGCATGAGACTTATGATTGTCCACTTCTCTACAAAAGCGACCCAGAATTAAGCCACACATACCAGGTGCTCTTGGAGGGTTAGAAAGTTCCAGATTTTCACCTCCAAGATTCCCTGTTATGCCACTTGGGACACCTTTGTGTTCCTTCAAGCAAGCATGCCAAGATGATTTTGGAAATGCACTACAGCTGAGCCGCTGGGCATTTCATAATCAACAAAATGGTGGCAATACTGTAGAAGTATTTCTATTGGCCGAATCTTCGACAAGATGTCGAGAAGTACATCAAATCCTGTGCCATTGCCAAACTGACCATCAAGAAGCAAGGCCTCTATACTCTGCTACTTACCCCTAGTCGACCCTGGGAATCCATCTAAATGGATTACATGTCGGGCCTTCCTTCTACTAAGCATGGAAACAACTGTGTTTTTTTGGTCGTTGAGAGATTCTCGAAGATGGCCATTATGGCAGCCTGCAAGAAGAATATCACAGCAAAAGCCACTATTAAACTCTTCTTTGAACGATTGTAGGTATGCTTTTGGATCCCACAGTATATCATCTCAGATCAAGATAGCAGGTTCCTCAGTACCTTTTGGTCCAGTCTCTAGTCGATGCTGGACACCAAGCTCACTAAGCCCACAACTTTCCATCCCCAAACTAATGGCCAGACAGAGGTCGTCAACAGGATGGTCATACACATTTTGCGCATATACAACCCAAAGCATCCATGCACATGGGCTAAGAGCCTCCCCTATGTCCAGCACAGCTATAATCGGGCTCTCCACAGTTCGACTGGGCACAGCCCTTTTCAGGTGGGCTTGGGATTCTAGCCACTATGTACCATTGATGTGGCCATACCATTTGCAACTACTCACGCATATTCGACTCATGTCCAATCAAAAGTTGATAAGGCAAATAAATTCATTGAGCACATCCATGAGTAGGTCCATGACATTCTGGAGAAATCAAATGCCAAGTACAAGCAGCAACATGATCAACATCGAGTGCCACATAAGTTTCTACTGGGTGACAAAGTCTGTTTGCATTGATAGAAGGAATACCTTACCAGAGCCTATCAGAAACTCAGTCCACTCCAATATGGTCCTTACACCATTAACAAGGTTGTGGGAGACAATGAATTTGAGCTCAGCATTCCCCCATTCCATGGCCTGCACCTAGTATTCAATGTCGGCTGCCTTCGACCATACTTCCCACCATTGTTGGACACATCAGACATTATAGAACAACTCACACCTACAGAGTTAAATCCAGACTACATGGAACAAACCACAATTAATCAAATCATGGACATGGAGATCAAGAACACTCGATATCAAAGGATCCAACTATATCAAGTTGTCAAAGCAGGCCAACTACTTCACCACGGTAAGTGGCTCACCAAGGACCAAGTTCAACAGAAGTTTCCTCATCTCATGGAGGAAATCAATGCAATGGGGACCATTTCTTCCTAAGGGGGGAGGAATTATCCAAGTGTATATTGGTGGCCACACACAAATTCCACTTCGACCCCCACCATTGTTTCTTTCAGTTTTTCATATTCCTTATTTGTAGCACAATTTACTATTTTTGGCATTTTTTCAGGTCCTAAGCTTCCAGAGCCATTTTGAGGCCCTAAAGGATGTTTTTTGGGAAAATTGGGGCCAACATGGCCAATATACCATAGACCATGTTGGCCTTTCAAAATTTGTAGTCCTCTGATAGATCTTTCTAGCGAGGTATTGTTCACGTCAAACGGAGATCGTATGCTAAAGTTACGACCCCATGAAGTTGATGTACCAATTTACCCAAATGGGGCCCATAGTTTGGCACTTCATCTCCTAGGGTTAGGTTTTTGGATGTTTAGGGTTTTCCATTCTTTCTCAATAATAAATAGGCCTTCGAGCCTCATTGTAAAATATTTCAGAGGCATGTAGCCGCCACATCACTTCTCAGAGATAAGCTACCATCGCCCGAGCTAGTCTTATTTCCATTCTATTTGTAAGCATATTTCAATATTTGATATTAATGAAATGAAGTGTTATTTCTATTGCATCTTTGTATTTATGGTTATATCTGTAATTTTTTTGTTCCTTTTTAAATCTAGATCATGTTTCTAATGGATAGCAGTGGTCCTGAAGAATATTAAACCTATCATGGAGTGGCCAACACCTAACAATGTGGATGAGGTTAGATCATTCATGGCACTAACAGGTTATTACATGAGGTTCATTAGAACTTCTCAAGATTGGCTATCCTATTACATCTTTGCAAAGAAAAGGAAAGAAGTTTGAATGGAATGAGGAGTGTGCAACTATTTTTGAGCAGTTGAAGCATTTTCTTACAAATGTTGAATCATTTGCTTACCAATGCTCTAGTTTTCAAGATTGCAGATCCTGATAAGGAGTTTTTGGTTTGTACAGATGCATGTAAGGAAGGACTTGGTGGAGTCCTAATGCAAGAAGGATAGGTGGTTTGTTATGAATCAATGAAGTTGAATGAGCATGACCAAAACTATGTGACTCATGATCTTGAGTTGGAAGATATCATTCATGCATTGAGGATGCAAAGGCATTATCTCCTTAGCAGGAGGTTTTTTTTATAAGTGATTATAGTGGATTGAGGTATCTATTTGACCAACCCAATCTAAATGCTAGGAAAGATAGTTGGTTGGCTACCCTTGGTGAGTTTGACTTTGAGATCAAGTATATTAACAACAAGGAGAACAAGGTTGCATGTGCTCTCAGTATGAGAGTGCAGATGAACCATATTTATGTTGTCATCTCTTATGGGAGAGATTTGCAGGAGCAGATCTTGCATGCAGGCTAACATGATGAGAGGTACTAGCAGCTGAATCAGAGATTGTAGTAGCTGAGGGTGAAGGTGATAGAGATTAGGAGTACCAACTCATGGCAAATGGCTTGGTGAGATTCACAAACAAGATTTATGTGCCAGATAGTAGGGAATTGAAGAAGCTTATCTTGAGAGAGTTTCATGCCAAGCTATATTTAGGCCACTCAGGATATTAGAAGACTTTGAGATCTATTAAGAAGTTCTATCATTGTCCGAACTTGAGGAGAGAAGTGGTTGAGTTTTTTGCAACATGCTTGGATTGTTAGTAGTTGAAAGAAGAGTGTAAGCATCTAGTTGGCTTATTGCATCATATTCTAATTCCAGAATGGAAATGGGAGGTCATTTCCATGGACTTCGTTAAAGGATTGTTGATGACATCGAAGCACCATGATTCCATCATGGTTGTGGTTGATAGGTTGAGCAAGGTGGATCACTTCATTGCAGTGAAGTCTACTAATTCGTCTAGTGAGGTAGCTCAGATATTCATCATGGAGATAGTGAGCTTGCATGGGTTTCCCAAGAAGATTGTATTAGAAAGAGATGCTAAGTTCACTCCCAATTTTTGGAAGGAGTTGTTTGAAGGCTCGGGGATAGAGTTAGCTTTGAGTATAACTTATCATTCACATATGAACAAAAACAGAGGGTTAACATGATTCTTGAGGATATGTTGAGGACATATGTCATGCACTACCATAGTAAGTGGAAGGAGTATCTTCCACTGGTAGTGTTTTCATATAACAATGGGTATCAGGAGTCCTTGAAGATGAGTTAATTTGAGGATATTTATGGGCAGATTTGTAATACTTATATCAGATGGAGTGATCGAGTGAATAGGGTGATGATTGGACCATATATGTTGGTTGATATGGAGCAGGAGATGTGGGTTATTAGAAGGAACTTAAAGGAAGCACAGGACAGTCAGAAGAGTTATCCATATCAACATGTAGCATTCAAGGATTTTTAGGTTGGGGAGCCTCTGTGTTTGTGCATCAAGCCCAAGAGGAGTTCCTTGAGGATTGGGTTATGTGCCAAGATGGAACCTTGGTATTATGGGCCTTTGGAGGTATTGGAGAGGATTGGACCAGTGGCATACAAACTTCCACTACTGCCAACAATGAAATTCCATGATATTTTCCATTTTTAATTTCTTAAGAGATATGTGAAATATGTTGATCATGTGACTGATTAGTCTATATTACAGGTGGAACTAGAGGGAGAGTTCTAGCCAGAGATAAAATTCATATTGCAACAGAAACAGCTCATGCTTTGGAACCAAGCAATAGAGCGAGTTAAAGTGTAGTGGAAGCACATTGGGCCCAATGAAGCTACATGGGAGATGACTGATTAGATGCGGGATTTGTATCTTTCCTTATTTGTTGGTTGGTAAGATGTGATCAGTATATGAGTTTTTGATATGTATATATATGTGTGTGTGTGTGTGTGTGTGTGTGTGTGTGTGTAAATATTGCATTAAACTATGTTATAGAGCTCCAATGAGTGGTATGTTTGTCATGTTTTTCATGTTGGTCATGATTTCAGCAATTGTTTATTATAAATACTACATTGATCGTTGTTATTAAGCTCCATGGGCAATATGTTTTTCTGGTCATAAGTTTCATCAAACACTGAGGACAGTGTTCCCCTAAGGGAGAGGGGTTTGTAAGAGCCCTTGGTTGATTTTCCATGTAAATAAAATAAGACAAAGGTCATGGGACACTTATTCCAAGCTGAATGGTGGGTAAACATTATAGTGGGAATCATTTGTGGTTTAAAATTAGCTATGGAAATTGGCAAAGGCAAAGAGACAATAAATGGAAATTTAATTGAGAAATAAAGGAAAATAGGAGAAAAGGAAGATGAAGAGACACAAATATGCATGCAAGGGAAATTAGAGAAAAATTAGAGAAAAAAGAAAGAAAAAAGAAAAAGGAAAGGAAGAGACTAGACTTCAGTGATAAAAAGGCATCAGATAAATAGTTCACAACTTTTTGATAGTTTTTGGCTCAATTCTTATTCATTATATCTCTCTTACACTCTTGCGCAGTTAGATAAGTATTGGAGTATCCTTGCATTCACTTGGATTTAGAGAGAATAAAGAAAAGAACAAGAAAGGAATTGGAGGATAGAAGGAGAGAAGGTTGGATCAACAACTATAACTAAAATTCATGGCAGGTAACAGGTTACATGTGTGATTTCCTTGCTGATATTTGGATGCATGGTATATGCATGTGGTTCTTTGGTTATTTTTCTATCATTGGAATGGGATTTTCCTAGATTGACAGTGGCTTTAGCCTTTCCTTGCCATTTCTTGGATATCCATTATGTATTGGGTTCTCTCTTTGATTATCTCTAGATGGCTAGTAGACTTAGATCCTGGTTGAGGTGGTCTCGAGAAATTCCCAAGGTCCAAGGGCGGAAATGGGATTTGTCCTGGAACTCTTGAAGGATGGGTAGAGACAGAAAAATTTAGTTACTACAAAGCTTTTACACCAACATTACATCACCTCATCTAGACAGTGTCAAAACAAGCATGCAAACGATTGTGTCTCTATTCTTAGAAGGAGATGCTGACATCTGCAAGATACTAAGATCCAAATTGTTGACCACCTGGAAGAAGGAACCAAATGTATCACCGATTTCCTATGATCTTGTCGGGAAGCTGCTAAGGAAAAACATAAAATTTCTCAGAAGGGTGCTAACTAGGAAGGAGTTGAGAAGGATTGATGGAGGGAGCAAGAACAAAACCTGCAATAAGAATGAACTAAGGAGGAGAGGATTATGCTCCATCTGCAAGGGACCTTGGGTCCTAAACAAAAGGGGATTCCTTCAGATCATGGGGAGTGTTTTGGAGTTGGGTCTATTAATTTTCAAGATGGTGAGCAAAAGCGATACTTGCAGGTTGACAAGCATTTGGAAGTACATGAGTAAATTCTACCTAATGGTGTTGATAAGGTAGAATCCTATGCAATTGAGTCCATAGTTCTCCAGGAGGAATCAAATATAGATAGTAGTTGATCCAGATTTTGGGGGGAGGCCCCCAAGATCTAAAAAATTCAATCAATAGATTCTCATGTGCATGGATGGTTCGAGTTGTACATGTACATAATGTGTACGATCATCCTGTTGACAAATTCTGTTTGACCATCATTTTGGGGATGGAAAGTTGTGGACTTAGTAATTTTTGTATCCAACATTGACCAAATACTTGACCAAAATGCACTCAGGAATATGTTATCCTGATCTGAGACAATGGAATGTGGGATCCCAAAGTGTACCCACACTTGCTCAAAGAAGAGCTTAGTAGTGGCCTCTACTGTGATACTCTTCTTGCAGGTCACCATGATGGCCATCTTAGAGAATCTTATCTTATCTTTGGTCGAGGTTGGATACAAAACTTACTAATTCCATGACTTTCCATTTCCAAACTTATGGTCAAACAAAGGTTGTCAACGAGATGATCGTACAAATTATGTAAATGTACAACTCGAAACATCCACGCACATGGGATGAAAGTCTCCCCTATGTCTAGCACAACTACAACAAAGCTCTCTGCAACTCAATGAGCCACAACCCCTTTCGGGTTAGGGCTAGGATTTTAGCCATTATGTCCCATTGATGTGGGCATAGCATTTGTAGTCACTGAGGAAGATTCAACTCTTAAAATTAAACAGGAACCCAAGAAATTAAATATATAACTAAAAATACAGAGATGTAACAGAAATAACACTTCATTTCATTAATAGAAAAATATTGAACTATGCTTACAAACAAAATGGAAAAAAACTAGCTTGGGCGATGGTAGCTTATCTCTGAGAATGCCTCTAAACTATGTTACAATGAGTCTCAATGGCCTATTTATTATTGAGCAACAAGATAAAACCCTAAAAAACCAAAACCCTAACCTCAGGAGATGTAACGACAAGAGTTTGTGGGCCTTGTTGGGGTTAGTTGGGCAGCCAACTTCCTGGGGTCGTAACCAGGTCATATTACCTCTGTTTGGCACATACGATACCTTGTTAGAAAGGTTTCTCTGAGTACTATAGGATTTGCGGTAGGCCTATAGCTATGGGCATGGGGAAGACCTCAAAAAAACACCGTTTATGGGGTCAAAACTTCTCCCGAAGTTGAGGACCCGGAAAACTGCTAAAAATAGTAAATGCTTTGTCCTTTGTTTGTTCTAAGCTATTCTTTGAGTGAGTGTGGGCACACTTTGGGATCCAATATTCCATTTTCTCAGATTGGGACAATAGATTCTTGAGTGAATTTTGGTCAAGTCTCTGGTCGATGCTGGATACAAAACTTACTAAGTCCATGACTTTCCATCCCCAAACTGATGACTAAATAGAGTTTGTCAATAGGATGATCATACAAATTCAATGCATGTACAACTCGAAGCATCCACCCACATGGGATGAGATTCTCCCTTATGTCCATCACAGCTACAACATAGCTCCCCACAGCTCAATGGGCCACAGGCCCTTTCAGTAGGGCTAGGATTTCAGCCATTATGTCTCATTGATGTGGCCATATCATTTGCAACCACTCAAGTAGATTCAACTCACATCCAGTCTAAAGCCGACAGGGATAACAACTTCATTAAGCGCATTGAACACATCCACCAACAAGTCCATGATATATTGGACAAGAGCCAATGCTAAGTACAAGCAGTGCCATGATCAACATCAAGTGCCACACAAGTTCTAGGTGGATGACAAAGTTTGGCTACATTTGCAGAAGGAGTGCCTCGCTGGACCCCACTACAAGCTTCGCTCGCTCTGATATGGGTCATACACCATCACCAAGGTTTCCAATGAAAATTCCTTCGAGCTCAGTATCCCACCATTCCTTGGTCTACACCTAGTTTTCAATGTAGACCGCCTTCGGCCATACTTTCCACCATTGTTGGACACATCTGAAATTGTAGAAAAACTCACACCAATAGAGGTCAACCTGGACTGCATGGAACGGGCCACAACCGATTAGCTCATGAACATGTAGATCAATAATACTTGCTAAGATAGGATCTAGTTATATCGAGTTGTCAAAGCAAGCCAAATCCTTCACTAAAGCAAGTGGTTCACCAGGGACAAGGTTCAACAGAAATTTCCTCACCTCATGGAAGATCTGCAAGCAATGGGGACCATTGATTCCTAAGGAGGGACAATAATCTAGGTGGATATTGGTGGTCACCCACCTCTTCCACCTCAACCTCTAGTCAGCTTCATTTGTTTCCTTGTTTATTTCAACATTTACTATTTTTAACCGTTTTTCGGGTCCTGAACAGTACTTCTAGAGCATTTTTGACCCCCTAAATGGTGTTTTTTGAGGTCCACTGCAGGCTTATGCTTATGACATGAGACTGCTGCAAATCCTGTATTACTCAGAGAGACCTTACCAACAACGTATTGTACATGCCAAACAAAGATAATATGACCAAGTTACGACCCCGGGAAGTTGGTTGCCCAACTAACCCCAACAGGACCCACAAACTCTTGTTGTTAGGTTTTTAGTTGTTTAGGTTTTTCTCTTGTTGCTAGATAATAAATAGGCCCTTGAGCCTCATTGTAACATAGTTTAGAGTCATGTAGCCACCACATCTCTTCTCAGAGATAAGCTACCATCACCCGAGTTAGGTTTTTTCCATTCTGTTTGTAAACATAGTTCAATATTTTCCTGTAAGCATAGTTAAATATTTTTCTATTAATGAAATGAAGTGTTATTTTTGTTGCATCTCTGTATTTATGGTTACATCTCTAATGTTTTTGCATTCCTGTTTAAGTTGAGATCAGTGGTATCATAGAAGTATATTATTTCTCTGTCTTTATTTGCATGTCCCCAATGAGGTCAGGGTATAAGGATTTAGGGCTTGATCTGGTTGAACCGTTACAAGACCACCCTCGCAAACACCAATGGCCTCCCATGGCAGAAGAAAATAAATACCAAGGGGCAGGAGATCCTTTCAAAATGCTACTCAAGGAAGCCCTCGAGGGATAGAGGAACGTGATGATGGATAATGTTTTCCAGATCCTTCGATGACTACCCACAGACAACACATCTTCATCCAGTAGCCACTCTAGAGGAACCACTCCTTTTAAGGTACAATTTAACTTCGATATTTGTTAGAAAAAATATTATATATGACAGAGAAATGCAAGACATATAATATGTGGAAAAACACAAACACATAAAACCAAAGAGACACAGATATACGTGGTTCACCAATTTTGGGTTACGTCCACCCTGAACAGCCAGTCCTTCCTTTATATTATCCAGCAAAATGAAGAGACACAACCTGCAGTATATCTGCTGTAATATCCTCTATTTTCTCTCATAGTCTCACCTCTCTATTTCTCGCTCTGAGAATACACATATATTCCATAGCCTCAATACAATACAGTCATATAAAGAGAGGGGTTGCCTTCTAGGGAAAAAAGCCCTTAACTAAACATAAATTCTACCGTCGATCATCCACCTAATGAACGGCCCAGATTGACTAGAAATTACTATACTTTTACAAGGCAATTTTACATTTGTTTTTAGCTTCAGGGATGCTGGCCCCGAAACCCCCACCGGGGGACCGCTGGCCCCCAGACCCCCCAGCTGGGGGGGATGGCCCCCCCGAACCCCCGCGGGGGGGACAAGTGCCCCCCCCCGCGCCCCCCTGCATGGAGGGGTGTACAATCTTCCTAGGGTATACATCCAGCTGAAACAAAGACCTCTAAATTTGGATGATAATCATGCTCCACACCCAACAATATTCCCATATTTGAGGGTCAGATAGATGCAGATGCCATAGATAAATGGTTAAATCTGTTCGAAGGATAATTTTCAATTCATGATTTTTCCAATCAGGAAAATATTACTTTTGCACTTCTCAAAGCTGCCCCACATGTCAAGGACTGTTGGGAAACCTACTGTGAACAAAAGGAAGAGAGTGAACCCTTGTTGTTTTCAGCTACACCCACTTGGGCTACTTTTTGATACACCATCAAGGGACAATATTACCCTATCGGGAGCTATGAAGATAAATACATAAAGTGGACCACACTATGGCAGGGAAGGGACCAAGATGTACTGGAGTTCACAAATGCTTTCCATACCCTTCACACGAAGATGGGTATCAATGATTCTGAGGGGAATTTGGTACTCAAGTACTGTGGTCGTCTACACAAGTACATCCAGGATGAGATTGAGTTCTTGGAAATTTCCTCGCTTGGTGCAGCATACCAATAAGCTGTCAAGATTGAGCATAAGTTTAAACAGAAGAATTAGGACTTTGGATCTATGAATCCGAAGGAAGGCAAAGGCACTCCCAAACAAAAAGGAAAAGGACAGAGGCAAGGTGGGTGAACACTTTTAGAATCTATCGATCAAGGGGAATTTATGTATTCCCACTGTCAATAGTGATGGATCCTACCACTGATGAATGCAAGCCCCTACTATAAAGTCTCTAGATCTTGGTTCCCAGATAAATTGTGTCGAAGTATAGGTGCAAGAAAAGAAAAAAACCACAAAGAAAAAGGACACGGGAAAATGTTGTGAGTTCCAAAAGAGCTCCACTCACAACACAAGTGAGTGTCAGGCCAAGCAGTCATTGGTGGCTGAGATGAAGGCCTTTGAATTAGATGCATTATCTGACTTTGAGTTAGAACCCGATAAGGGGAATGATAAAGGTAAGTAGATCATTGAGGCAGAGCCTAGTGCCATTGTCACCACTACCAAGATCTAGAAGAATGAGCATGAAGATCTAGAGGAGGGGGGACACCTCTTCCACTCACAGATGTGGGTGAAGGGTTCTCCACTATAGTTCATTATCGATAGTAGGAACCAAAAGAACCTCATTTTAGTAGAGGTTGTGAAATGGTTGGGCCTAAAAACTACAATACATCCACAACCGTACACCATCAAGTGGCTTCACCAAGGACGAGATATATGCATCAGCCATCAGTTTTGCCTTCCCTACAACATCAAGCCCTTTGCGGATGAGTTATTGTGTGATGTTTCTCCTCTCAAATTTTGTGATGTATTATTAGGAAGACCATACTTGAGGAAGCGACATGTTGTATATGATTCTAGACCTTGCTCTGTGATTATTACTTTGGCTGATAAGTTGTACATGATACCACAGGTAACCCCGCCTACCACCATCTCTTTGATCATTGTAAAGTAATGCAATAAGATCATTTCCCATACGAGGAAATTTGTTTTCCTTATGATTCTCCCTCGGGGAAAGAAGAAGGTTGTGGCCATGGCTCCCAGAAAAGGCTCTTCCGCACAACAACAACAAATGGACAAGGTCGTGGAGGAGTGCAGGGACATTTTTGACTCACCTAAAAGGGTACCTCTACACACTTTCAAGTCAATCATTCTGTCAATCTGACCTGGGTGCACCAATGCCCAATGGACCGATCTATCAATGCTCTATTCTAGAGAATGATGAGATGAAGAGGTAGATTCAGGAACTATTTCAGAAAGGGCACATTAGGCCAAGGTCATCACCCTGTGGGAGCTCTATTGTATTGGTACAAAAGAAGGATGGGACCTGGAGACTCTATATTGACTATCGGGCACTGAACAAGATCACTGTTTAGAATAGGTACCCAAATCCACAGATTTATTACCTTTGGACCAGCTCAAGGGGGCCAAATATTTCAGTAATATTGACTTGAATTCAGGTTATCACCAGGTGCCTATTGAACTCTTTGATGTGTGGAAGGCTTCCTTCAAATCCAAGGAGGGCCTTTTAGAATGGATGGTCATTCCTTTCGGGTTGATGAATTCCCCTGCAATCTTCATGAGATTAATGGATGGCATCGTCCGACCCTTCACCAATGCATTCGTGGTGGTGTATGTAGATGACATCTTAATCTTCAGCTAGAATTGGGAAGAACACCTCCGCCATATTCGATAGGTCCTTCAAACCCTGCGACAACACAAGATGTGTGCTAACTTTGAGAAATGCACTTTTTCCATGACCCGCGTTTAATATCTTGGGTACATCATTTATGAGAACAGTGTGCATGTGGACCCAACCAAGATACAAGTCATTCAGGATTGGAAAGCCCCAACCACTCTAACAGAGCTCCACAAATTTCTTGGTCTTGCCAATTTCTACCGCAAGTCCTTGTTGGGGTTCTCAAATATCAGTTAGCCTTTAAGTCAAGTCGCCAAGGGAAGAGAGAAAGAAAGGCTTTTTTTGTCTGAAACCCAACAACAGGCATTTTCCGAGTTGAAGCATCACCTATGCTCTACACTAGTGCTCACATTACCAAACCTGCAACAACCATTTGAGATTGAGACAGATGCCTCAGACTATGCTATTGGTGTAGTTCTTACTCAGTAGGGGAATCCAGTGGCTTACCATAGTGAGACACTTTCAGACACATTCTAAAAGTATCCCACTTATGAAAAAGAAATGTATTCCATTGTGCAGGTCTTCAGTTAATGGAAGCATTACATTCTAGGGATGGAAACTATCATCCACACAAACCACCCACCCCTGCAATTCATACAGACACAAGGGCAGTTGCAGAACGATCGCCAACAAAAATGGTCCACCTACCTAAAACAATTCCATTTGAACATTAAGTATAAGAAGGGAAGCACCAATAATGTTGCAGGCTGCCTCATTTGACCACCAGTCATGGCATTGATCACTGTACTCGAATCATATGGGAATGAGACTTTGGGGTGGCTACATATTTACCAGAGCGATCCAACATTTGGTAGAACATATCACACACTCCCGGAAGGGAAGAAATTTCCAAATTTTCACCTTCAAGATGCACTATTATGCCACCTGGGACACATCTTTTTTCCTACAAGGGAGTGTGCCAAGATGATTTGGGAGGCACACTAAAGTAGGGTCGTTGGACATTTCAAAGTAGAGAAAACAATGGTGGTATTGTAGAAGTATTTTTATTGGCTAAAACTTCGTGAAGATGTTGGGAAGTACATTAGATCCAGCACCACCTGCTTCATTGCAAAAAAAACCATCAATAAGTAAGGCCTATATACTCCTCTACCTACCCCTAATCGACCATGGGAATCTATCTCCATGGATTACATGTCAGGCCTTCCTTCTACTATGCACGACAATGACTTCGTTTTCGTGGTTGTTGACACATTCTCTAATATGGCCATCATGGCGGCCTGCATGAAGAGTAACATAGTAGAGGCCACTGTTAAGCTCTTCTTTGAGCGAGTGTGGGTACACTTTGGGATCCCACAGTCCATTGTCTCAGATTAGGACAGAGTTTTCTTGCTTGCATTTTGGTCAAGTCTTTGGTCGATGTTGAATACAAAACTTACTAAGTCCATGAATTTCCATCTCCAAACTGATGGCCAAATAGAGGTTTTCAACAGGATGATCGTACACATTCTGCGCATGTGCAACTCCAAGCATCCACGCACATCAGATGAAAGTCTCGCCTATGTCTAGCACAACTATAATAGAGCTCTCGATAGCTCAATGGGCCACAACCCCTTTCAGATAGGGCTAGGATTTCATCAATTATGTCCCATTGATGTGGCCATATCTGATCAGCTATTGTCTAGAATATGGATCCTCCTAGCCTCTGAACTCTCCTTCCAGATTCTGGCATTGAATCACTATTTCTCCCTAGAAAAATACAAAATCCCTTTTGAAGAACCATGTTTCCTCTCTGTGACACTTACTGCCTCTCTCCAATGCACTCACCGAAACTGGAATCCTTCCTGCAGCCTTACTATCCTTGCTGCTCTATCACTACTTCGAGCTCACTAACTCTCTCTTCGACAACTCAGTGTTGCTACTTAGGAAATCGATTTGCCAGTGAAATCAAACTATTGGTGTGTCTTCTCCAAGCCCATCGAGTTTCTTCTTATAATATCTCATTGAGACATCAACGACCACGATTAAAAATTAATCGATGGCTAATATTGACAAGAGCTTGATCCAAGCCTTTTTCTAGAAGATTCTCACCATGACTTAATTAATACCCTTTAATTAATCATATTTCCTAAGTTTAGACTTAGGAAATATTAAAAAAAAAGATAAATTATTTTAACTAAGTCATCTCTAGGTAAAATTTCCAAAAACTATTTATTGGTTTCCCAGAATACATGTATTTTATCCTCTCCACCAAATTTCGTGGCTAGAAAATATCTAATGATACAAAATCTAACACTCCCTCTTAGCGAGGAATGTGTTCTACCACTACAACCCACTGAAGTAACACCTTGTCTCTGCACCACCTCTTGTCGCATTGATGATGTCTGGCTGTTGTTTCACACCAGCTACAACGCAACTCTGATATACGTTACATCTGTGTTGTTGTTGGCCCTGCTGAAATGTTTCTGACACTGCATCTGCATTGCAACTCCCTCTCTATCTATTACTGCTGCAACTAAAAGCATCCAAAATATTGAATCCACTGTGAACAGTATAATGCATCTATCACTCGAGTCTCTGACTATTGTTAGTATCTGTGCTATCAGTTAAGCCCCTACATTGTTGTTGACTCTGCTATGTGCCAACTGCACTATAGCCAACTCTACACTGCACTGCCCACTATCTGACTATTACTAGCCACTGCGTCTGCCACTCTGGCATCTGACTGCACCATTTTCCACTAATCCATTCGGCTTCTGAAATATTGTGGGCTTCCATAGCAACATTTTGATTCAAGAGGTGGACCTCCTCAAGAATCCTACCCATCTTGTATCTCTCTAGGGCTACAAAACCAAATCAACCCTACCTCACTCCTAGATGTATATCAATGATCATGGAAAACTCTTCCTCCAATCTGGAGGATAACTTGTCGATCTCTCCATGAGTTGTCACCTGGTCCTGCTTCTCCTCCTTATCGTTCTTCCTGAGAGGACATTGGGTATTGTAGTGCCAAAGCTCACCACATCTGGAGCATTTGATCTTGAAAATGTCCTTCTTCCTCCTGCGCTACTCCTGTTGCCCCTTTGATGCGAGGGCCACATTTTCCTCTTCCTTCACTTTCTTCGTCCCACTGTCACTGTTGTTGCTACCATTGATGGTGATCTTCAACAAATCTCGCCTCATATCCTCCTGCTACAGATCATCTCACGTTCAATCCCACTTTGCAAACATGTCTCTGCCCATAATAATCTAGACGAAGACCTTCCAGTCTTCGAAAACGTTGTTTAGAGCTAACGGCTCCAATTGTGTGGGTTGGGGCGCTAACCCTACTATAGAAAGTTGGTCTCGGACATCCTGAATTCTAGTAAGGAAGGGGTCTATGTGCTCCCCTTTCTACATCCTTGTACATCTCAACTTCTCCTCAAGATACACCTTCTGCTGCTCGGAAGATCCTTGGTATAGCATAGCGAGAGCTTCCCACATCTGCTTTACAATAGCTTTTCCAGCTATGTGAGACACCACATGATCTCGAACCCCATCGAGAATCAGCCTCTTTGCTTTTTCCATCTCCTTCTTCTAGGCCTTCAACTAAACTGCATCTGTGGGTACAGCTACCACATTATCGATATAAGCTTTGAGATCGTATTCATCTAGAAGACAAGAAATTATTTCCTTCAAGATCACGTAATTTGAGGCTCCGTCCAACCAATCCTAATCAATCAGTCCTACTGATGCCATTTCTGAAAAAATTCGAACTCCTCCTCTTCTCCTCTGCGCAGCTACTGACTGGCTCTACACACTCCCTATTGGAGTGGGAAAATCTACTCACAACTACTGTTGCGCTGTAGTGAAAAATTGAACTTCTAGACTAGAAGTTCCCTGAGGAAAGAATTCACCCAATGTGTGCTCTTCCTTCCTCTTGACGCTCTTCTTCACCAACAAACTGTTGCAAAATAACTACGCATAGTTGAAGATCTTCTCTGCAAGGAAAACATTGCTTCTCCCTTTGCCTTTGGTAATCATTGATCAGGAAAAATTATTTTTTTTCGACTCTCTCAGAGAAATAAACTTTTCCTCAAAAAATGACCCTCCTGGCCAAAGGGACTGCACAACCCCTTGGGTTTCGAACATCTACTTACATAGTGCTTCGAAGCTCCTTCTTCGAGTCTATAATTGAGCTCTTCGACTTCAATTTGTGTTCTGATACCATGCGAAAATTCAGCTAACCTCGAACCCTATTGCAACAACTGATGTTATTTCTTCTATTTGTTAATTTAATTAAACAAATTATTTGTTGTGTGCTATGACAAATATCGAAACAAATACACTGCAACCTTCACAAAACAAATACTGCGGAAGAAATAAAAATGCTGGAAGAAATAGATGCACAGACACAAAATACACCGTTATTTTTTTATTAATTCCCCTGAAAAACCCAACTCGGAAAAGGTGGTGTAGCAGCTGAGGGTTTTAATATTACGCAGTAGTAAATCCTAGTACAAGACTATGGATGCTCAAATCTAGCAATCCATACAGAGAAATGACTGACAATAAATCTAGTGAGAAAAATCTCACTCCCACTGGCGATCCGACACTGACCTTAGCTCAATTTGAGATGCTCTTTGTTGCCTCTGCGTAGTCACAACGTCAATCTATGTAGTATTGCATCCCACAACTCAGAATTGCTTCCCTCTCGCTATCTGATCAGTTGTTGTCTCGAAAATGGATCCTCCTTGCCTCTAGACTCTCCTTCTGGCTTTTGGCACTTAATCACTGCTTCTCCCCCAAAAAATACAGAATCCCCTTTGAAGCACTAAGTTGCCTCTCTGTAGTGCACTCACCAAAACTACAATCCTTCCCCCGACCTTGCTATCCCTGCCCCTCTCTCACTGCTTCGACCTCACTAGCTCTCTCTCCAGCAACTAAACGCTGCTACTCTGAAAATTGATCTGCCATTGAAATAGAACTATTGGTGTGTCTTCTTCAAGCCCATTGAGCTTCTTCTTATAGTCTCTCGTTAAGACATCAACGACCACGATTAAAACTTAATTGATGGCTAAGATTAATTAGAACTTGATCCAAGTCTTTTTTCTAGAATATTATCACCATGACTTAATTAATACCCTTTAATTAATCACATTTCCTAAGTTTAGACTTAGAAAATATTAAAAAAATTATTAATTATTTTAATTAAGTTGTTTCTAGGTGGAATTTCCAGAAACAATTTCTTAGTTTTGGAGAATACATGTATTCTAGCCTGTCCACCAAATTTTGTGGCTAGAACACATCTAATGCTACAAAACTAACAATGAGCATGCTCATTAGGAGGAGCATGAAAAACATCATGTGCATGATGATCCATTCACAGAGAGTCGGTCAAAGGCTCAAGTTGAAGTTGTGGTCATGGGGCATCTAGTCCAAATAGGTACGGAGACATTCAGTAGGGCACCAGAATTGCTCGTAGAGGATTTTTGAGGGAATATCATGCATTTCAAGATAGATATTATGATGTTGAAGCATATAGCCTAGACAATTCGAGACACTATCTTACAGGAGAACAAAAAAAATGAGGAGCTCATAGGGATATGTGCCGACTTAGCGACCAAGTTGTCTAGTGTATAGGAATGTCTCAAGTCCCTCACAAGGTAGTAGGAATAATACTGTTGGGAGTTCCAAAGAAACGCAATGCAGAGCAACGTAGAGTTTGCCAAATGCATCATGTTGGGCGACCGAGTGCAGGAGCATGGATTGAGTGTCAAGCAACACCAACATAGTATATTTGCAGGTATTCAACCTTCCCAAAGCGTGGATTGGCAAGAAATTATGAGTTGGTACTCTATTGATGGGTTGATTCCTAGGAAGACACTCACAACCAAGGGCATATTGCAACTCGGGCCCTTTAGCACAAGCACTGATGGAGGGTTGAGATGGTACCATAACTCATAGGTCCCAAGACTTAGGTGGCATTGGGATCCAGGAGGATCCATTGGGGCCAGGATTGGCTAGAGAATTGTTTGGGATCCAGATGAATCTATCGAGGGAAGGATTGGTCGGAGGATCATTTGGGATCCAAGTATCGAAGGATCCATTCAGGATCATGTAGCATGGAGGTATGGAATAACACACTGGGTTGTATCAATGTTTTAAAACTCTGACTCCGACTTTGACTCCGACTAGGTATCGACTCGGCCGGCTCGATTTCAATGACTCGGTCGTTGTAAAAAATACATTAAATATTTATTTTTTTTATAAAAAATCATAATTTTAAAGATTTTCATTCATGTTTCCAAACACACAGCATTAGCTTTGCTCAACATGTAAACCCTAGCATCTTGTTATCAATGCTCAAATACTGTTATCTAGTATCAACAATTCTGTTGTTTTAACTTTTGCCTCATCATCTCAACCTGTAGAATAAACCCAAATCAAACCCTAGCTGTAGCATAATACACCTTCACTGTCATATCCTTCAATGCAAACTTCAAGAGAATCCAAGTATCCAACCATTGTTGATGTATCCCTAGACGTGCAATCAGTGACCAAGTTGATATACTCAGAAAATTTCAATAGTCTAATTAGATACACCAAGGTGACTGTCATATAACAAGGTGACCATCATATATGGGGTTACTGTTATCACTCTGAAGTCAAAGGGACAAGCCATTCATTGATGTCATATCATTTCAAGATTACATAGAAATGACTGTCATATACTAGGTCAGTGTTATATGTCTAGGGCACTGTCATATCAAGAGCACTGTCAAATATGAAGGGCACTATCATATATCAATGTGACTGCCATAATGCCATTACATTTCATTGTCAAGTCTAATCACACAATACTTTCATACTTGTCATTACATATCATACAAATTACTACCAAGATTATTGTCATATCACAAGGTTGTTGCTATATCAAAATATTTCCATTACATACAAGATTATTGCCCTATGTATCACTGTCAGGCCAAGTCATGGATGACTGACCTAATACTAAGTTTCAAGGACACTCAATCATGTGTCAAATTCATTGTTATGTCAACAAGGTCAATGCCATATCAATTTGTATCATACCTCAAAAGAGAAACATGACTGTCATACCTCAACCTTTGCATTACAGTCACTTCCCAAGCAACACTTCCATGGATCACTGACCATACATCATAACCATGCATCACTTTTATATTGTTGTCAAGCCATATTTTCATAAACATAAATATCACTTTTATACTGTTGTCTCCAGCCTGGCCGAGTATGCTCGGACTCGGCCGAGTTGGATCGGTAATAACCCAGCTGGTCGAACCGGTTCACAGGCCAAGTCGACCCGATGAGGCCTTGACTTAGACCAATTCGACCGAGTCGGTTCCGAGTCAGCCGAATCTTAAAACACTGGGTTGTATGGGATCCTGGTATCAATGTTTTTGTTGTGGATAACAATGAATTGTTTGAAGGCAAGCAATCTTTGGGCAGGAGGATTTGTAATATTCCCTCTCTTGATCTGGTAAAAATGGACGAAATCTGTCCATGGTATTTATCGTGGTATTTTCCCATGGTTTTCGAGGGAAAATAATAAAACAATGTCTTTAGAGAGTCCATCAAACCTATTAAGGGGGATAGAAGCTAAGCATTTGGATCATTCGGGTTTATGTATCTTGTTGTGTTTTTCTTGAGAACTTGGCATGGCCAGTTCTAGTTTGATACCAGGGATGAAAACCTCATGTATATTATTTTGTCTTCTCGATCCATCCAAGGTCCACAATCATGTATCTTGTTTTCAACTATTAATATAAATAGAAGGCTTCATTTTTGGATTTCCCATTGCAAGTTTATTTTTTTTAATCATAGCACTAAAATGTCCTAGATCTATTTGAAATTTTATAGATCTTATAATTTTCCAACCAGTAATAATTGTCCCACTATTAATTTGGAAACTAAATTACTTCACTGCAAATTAAATAGAAAAATCAACTTCCACTCCTTACTTTATTCAGAACTCAACTTGAATTCATTTTTTAATGGCCTATTAATGGCTCCATCTACCAAATATGATATCCTATGACTTTTTTTTTTATTGAGATGCGACCTGAACAATCATTGATTTAGGACCTAGTTGATGAAAGGCCTTCGCAAGGTAATTCATTACAAATTTATTAATAATTCAATTTGTATTTATTTTTTAATTCTCGATTAAGGGCCCTGCTCCCGACTATGATCCAATTATTATACATAAATACATTGTTTCGCTGAATGATCCACAAAGGTGAAGGACTCCCGTGTTTTTCCCGCACTGAAGAATATGGCAAGGGAACAAATATAGATGTCAAATCTGGAAGAACAACCAGACCTGCTTAAACCGCATGATCGTGTGGAAAGCAACACGGCTGTTCGTCCGAAGGATTCAGGCATCTGAATAGGGAAACTTTTTAAGTATGCTGATTCATTTGATTTGTGGCTAATGGCATTCGGCACTGTAGGAGCCATTACAGATGGAATGACCATGCCTTTGATGCGGCTACTTGTATTAAGCAATTTGATAGACACAGTTGGAAATTTTGGTTCAGCATCCACAGGAGATTTCCGTCGTATTATCAACACGGTAATAATCATTTCCTTTACAAAAAAACATTGCATAATATTCATATTACATATTGATGAATGTGTCGGTGATGGTTATTTGCACAGTATACTTTATGTCTACTCTATATATCAATCACTGCGTTTCTCAGTGGGTATTACATCTTCCTATTTCTTTCAAACCTTCTATAGTTAAATGGTTTTTGATGATCCTATCTATGACTAATGCTTTTCTTTGCTTTCTTTGATCAGAGGCGTTCTGTTGGACGAGGACCAGCGAAAGGCAGGCATCTCGGATGCTTATAAATTATTTGAAAGTCGTATTGAGGCAGGGCGAGGGATTCTTTGATGCCCAAAGAACTACCACAGCAGAAGTGGTTACCAGTGTTACTAATGATACTCTCGTTATACACGACGTTTTAATAGAAAAGGTGTGATCTTATTACTCTATTCTGTCATTTAATTTATCAACGTTCAGACTCTTCATTAAGTTCATCTAATTTATCAACGTTTGGGCTCTTTACTAAGTTTTCTAATTTTAATATTGCTAATTATCTTGGGAGAATGTCCATCCTCAGCTACCCAACTTCGTCATGAATACTTCTTTATTCTTCATTAGTTATTTTGTGGCATTCTACTCTGTTAGAACTACTACACACCTACATGTGGACTCTTAGTTAGAGCATGGGACTACATGCAAGATTCCTTCTGCATGATTTACTCCTTGATTTGCTCCTTCTTTAACTCCGCAACTGGTTAGTTCTTCTGCATGATTTACTCCCTGATTTGATCCTTCTTTAACTCTACAACTCGTTAGTTTTTCTGCATGATTTACTCCCTGATTTTCTCCTTCTTTCACTCCGCAACTCACTAGTTCTCTCCGGAACTTGTTGTAGGTGTTGAGTCTTCTCATTGATCACCACTATGGTGCATTACCTTAGGATCTTCACCCAGTAATGCTATATCATGAGCATTGTAACCTATTTTCTAATGAATTATTCTTTTGTTCTTTCAATTTTCTTTTAGTGTTTTTGCTCTGCAAAGCTGTGTGTTCAACCTTTACTAGTTAGATTCATCTGTGCAGGTTTTCTAACACATTTATATGGTATCAAAGCCCACAGGTTGCTAGATAAAAGGTGCACCAGTACTTTGTTTTGCAGGTATTACAGCTTGGAGATCAGAGATCGACAGAAAAATGGAGTTTCCCAAAGCATCGATCCTAACACCGTACAACTATCACAAATGGAAGGACCAAATGGCTTGATACCTTCATCATAAAGGGTTGTACAGGATTACCATGGCTACAGAAGTGGAACCCACTTTAGCCATAGAGAAATCCAAGTACCTCAACTGTATGGATGAGGCCCACGGATCCATATGCATGTGCATCTCTCCAGAGTTGCAGTTTCGTCTATCTCCCTGCAATACTCCCAATGAGATTTGGAAAAAGGTTGAAGAACTCTACGAGAAATACGATGAGATGAAACGACATCTGCTCGAAGTGGAGCTGCTGTCATTGGATCCACGGAACTATGACAGAATTCAAGACTTCTTCACCAAATATAATGATCTATTGTTGCAACTCAAGGGTTGTGGAATTGACAAATCCAAGGAGGAGAGTCGCAAAATTCTCTCTATTATGTCAAAGCTCAGACCGAAGTACTCCATCTTTGTGTCTACATTTCATTGAGTAAGGCTTGCAATAGGTAAATCCTACGCTATGCCTTCTCTCAAAGAATTTATGGAGTCCCTTATTTTTTAGCAAGATAAACTCATTGGCATGGGGAAAATCAAATCTCCAAAAGCGCATGCACTTGTTGTGCATGATGGTAGCCACAATAAAAATCAAAGATCTGATTCAAATCAGAAAAATCAGCCGCAAAAAGATAAGGGAAAATTGCATTCCCATCCAAAGAAGGAAGGGTACACCAAGCCCTTCAATGACTCCTCCGGCTCGAGAAATGAGAAAGGGAAGAAAGGAAACAGATGCACCTATTGTCAAAGAGGATTCCATCCAGAATCCTCTTACATGAAGAAACAAATTGACCAAATGGTAGAAATCCTTCAGAAGCACAACCTTCAAGACCACATCGCTCAGGGTGCCAAGAATAAAACTGAGGATCCACCACATGGGAAAGGTAATAATTTTCATGCTTTAGTTGCAATTAATTCTTCTCCTAATGCATGGATTATAGATTCTGGTGCATCACATCATATGGCTGTTGCAAAGGAAGTCTATTCCTCTTTGGATGCATGCAAAGGACCTCCCATCCTCATGGGAGATGACTCACCTATTGAGGTCACCGGAAAAGGTAGAGTGGAACTTTTACATGGAAGCTTTGAAGATGTGCTTCATGTTCCAAAACTTTTGGTAAACCTGCTTTCAGTTTATCAGATCACTCATTCCGGCACCGGAAAGAGAGTGGAATTCACTCCAGATGCAATGAACATATATGACCTACATAGTAGGTCCAAAATTGCAACCGGTGAGGTAAACAATGGAGCCAGACTGTACACATTTTCTAAATTTATTGAATCTGAATCCTCCTTATTGCTTACACACGCTGATGATAATAGTAGGCTTTGGCACTAGAGATTTGGTCACTTAAATTATAGGTATATGCAGTATCTAAGCAAGCATGAGATGGTGGAAGGCTTGCCAAATATCAGTTTCTCCAAAGGAGTTTGTGAAGGGTGTGTCCTTGGCAAACATCCTAGAGAAAAGTGTGACACCGGCAAAACTCACAGAGCATCCTCTCCTCTAGATCTAATCCGTAGTGATCTCATGGGGCCTTTTCCTCATCCTTCCATCAACAAAGCAAGGTATGTGCTTACATTTATTGATGATTTCTCACGGTATACTTGAGTGTATCTTCTCAGGGCCAAATCTGAAGTTTTTGCACACTTTGAAGATTTCAAAGCACTAGTTGAGACACAGTCAGAGAGAAAGATCAAAGCCCTCCATACAGACAATGGGGGGGAATATGTTAACACAGCACTTCAGAACCTTTGCCTTCAGTTCGGAATACAGTTGCAGTACACAGTTCCATACACTCCGCAGCAGAACGGAGTTGCTGAGAGAAAGAACCGATCTCTCAAAGAGATGGCTTCCTGCATGTTGCATGCTAAGTCACTGCCTCATAAGCTATGGGATGAAGCACTTAATTGTGCTAACTACATCCAGAACAGATCTCCTCATAGGTCTGTCAAGGATCAGACCCCCTTTGAGGCTTGGAGCAACACTAAACCAGAGGTCATACACTTCCATGTTTTCAGCTCCCGAGCATGGGCCAAGATCCCCTCTGAAAAGAGAAAAGCTCTTGATCCACAGAGCATTGAGTGCATCTTTGTTGGATACCCTGATGGTGTGAAGGGATACCAGCTCCTGATTTCCTCTACGGACAAGCTCATCATTGAGCGAAGTGTCAAATTTGAGGAAAATCTCTCGCATGCACCTCAATTGCTGCATGCAAACACCTTTTATCTACCTCATGTCCGAGATGATGACTCAGTACACTCAGAAGCAGATACAGAGCATGCAGATGCCGAGGTAGAGCATGCAGATGCAGAGACAAATTCTTCAGATACAAATCTAGTGCATGCATATGATGATCGACATCCAAGCCCAGATCGGGCTTCCAACAGTGAATCATATTCCCCTATCATAAATCGGAGAACAAGGAGCTTACGTGATATATATGCACAAGACCACCCAACTGCTAGAAATGGTCTTGTGGGGGATAATTCTGATCTGCAAAGGACTAGCTCAGAGTTTATTGAGCCTCCTCTTGCCCTCACTGCCACTGAACCATCACCATCCTGGCATTGTCATTCGGTTCATTCTTCTGATCCACAGTCTTATGTTGAGGCTGCTCGGCATCCATCTTGGGAGTCCGCCTTGGAGGAGGAGTATAACTCCCTCCTCGAGAACCAGACCTGGGATCTGATCCCCCTTCCTTCAGGAAGGAAACTTGTCTGATGCAAATGGGTCTACATGACCAAGAGTGCTGCAAATGGGCAAATCACCAGATGGAAAGCAAGGCTAGTAGCCAAAGGCTTCCAACAAATGCATGGCATTGATTATGACAAGACCTTTGCTCCAGTAGCAAAGATGGATTCCATACGCCTTACACTTGCCATTGCGGTTGCCCAGGGGTGGGAAGTACATCAGATGGATGTGAAGAATGCCTTTCTTCACGGAGACCTATCTGAGGAGATCTACTTAGAGTAGCCACATGGTTTCATTCAGGATTCATCCTTGGTCTGCAGACTAAAGAAATCTCTCTACGGCCTTAAGCAGGCCCCGAGAGCTTGGTATGCGAAGATGGATTCTTTTCTCTTATCACAAAACTTTGAAAGATGTAAGTCTAATCCGAATGTTTACATGCTCACGACACATGATTCTCTTCTTATCTTAGTTTTTTTGTGGATGATCTCCTAATCACTCGCAGCTTGGCTTCAGCCATTGGCTACAGTCAAGAGGGCCTTGCATGATAAGTTCTTGATGACGAACATGGGTCCATTACACTTCTTTCTTGGTCTTGAGATCAGCCAGGATGCCACAGGCATCAAACTCTCTCAGGCTAAGTATGCACGAGATCTCCTTGAGAGATTTCACATGACTAACTGCAAGCTAGCACCGACTCCTTTTCTGTCTGGGGTCCGCCTTGAGGATGGAGGTGACACTCCATTAGTTGACAGCACTCTCTACTGATAGTTAGTGGGGATCTTATTGTACCTCACCCACTCCAGACCAGATCTCTCATATGCAGTAGGGGCAGTTTCCAGATACATGCAGGAGCTGCATGAGCTACACTGGAATCCTGCCAAGCACATCCTCCGATATGTGCAGGGCACCATCACCTTCGGGATTCACTATGCAGTAGGCATTGCATTGAATCTCCTTGGTTTCACTGATTCTGATTGGGTGGGCAACAGTATTGATCGCAAGTCCACCTTCGGATATTCACTCAGTCTAGGGTCAAGCCCTATCTGTTGGTCAAGCAAGAAGCAGGCCGCTATTGCTCTCTCTTCAGCCGAGGCTGAGTACAGAGGAGTAGTCAACATCACCATTCAGGCTCTGTGGCTACAACACTTCCTCACTGAGTTGGGCGTCCAGTTCCACCAGCCCATTGTCATCTAGTGTGACAACCATAGCACTCTCAGCCGCAGCGGATGAAGCACATAGAGATCCATATGCACTGCATCAGAGACTTAGTACATGACCGGGTCATTGATTTGCAGTTCTGTCCTTCAGCAAAACAAACTGCAGACATCTTCACCAAGGCATTCACTGAGCAGAAGTTTCGCTCTCTGCATGATCGTCTTGGAGTGAAGGACACAGTTGCTTAACAACTGTCTTTTCTTCCTCTTTTCTTTTGATTACATTGTATTTTGAGGGGGGGGTTTTCCCACGAGGTTTTCTCTCTTTCCTCAATTTTAGTACAAGTTGCACTGTATTTTGGGTGACTTTTGGCTTTAGTTGCCAGGGCCCATTTTCTAATTTTCCCCATAGTGGTGTTCAGGGGGGGTGTTGGAACTACTACACACCTATATGCGGACTCTTAGTTAGAGCATGGGACTAAATGCAAGATTCCTTCTACATGATTTACTCCTTCTTTAACTCCGCAACTGGTTAATTTTTCTGCATGATTTGCTCCCTATTTTGCTCCTTCTTTAACTCTGCAACTCGTTAGTTCTTCTGCATGATTTACTCCCTGATTTGCTTCTTCTTTCACTCCGCAACTAGCTAGTTCTCTCCGGAACTTGTTGTAGGTGTTGTCTTTTCATTCATCACCATTATGGTGCATTACCTTGGGATTTTCAGCCAATAATGCTATATCATGAGCATTGTAACCTATTTTCTAATGAATTATTCTTTTGTTCTTTCGATTTTCTTTTAGTGTTTTTGCTCTGCAAAGCTGTGTGTTCAACCTTTACTAGCTAGATTCATCTGTGCAGGTTTTCTAATACATTTACATACTTGACATGGAAACTGGCATTGGTGTCAGTTCCTTTCGTGATCATGCTGATCATTCCCGGCATAATGTATGGACGGATTTTGGTGGGGACTTCTTGCAAGTTCACCGAAGCATATAATATAGACGGTAATATTGCAGAGCAAGTTCTTTCATCCATTAGGACAGTCTTTGCCTTCGTTGGAGAGGAGAGGACAATGGCTATGTTCTCCGATGCGCTCAATGCGACTGTAAAGCTTGGGCTTAAACAAGGTCTTGTCAAAGGCTTGGCAGTAGGAAGCGGAGGAGTGACCTTCGGTATCTCGGCATTCAACTCGTATCATGGCGCTAGCGGAGGAAGGATTTTCGCGGCTTCAAGTTGCATTCTTATGGGTGGTTTGTAAGCGTTCTCGCTCTATTCATCTCTCTTTCTCATGTACTTCTATAATTGATCCTACAACGGGAAATTTACCACATTTTGAAGTTCAAGCAAAATCTCTGAAAGCACTGTTGCGTTTACAGAGCTCTAGGGACTGCGCTTCCGAATATCAGATACTTTTCACAAGCACGTGTTGCTTGTAAACGCATCTTTGAGATGGTTGACAGAGAACCGATCATTGATTGGGAAGATGCAAAAGGAGAAATATTGAAAGAGGTCAGCGGTAAACTTGAATTTAGAAACGTTGAGTTTGCATATCCATCGCGACCAGAATCCAAGATATTTCGCAATTTCTGTCTAACCATTCCCGCAAACAAGACCGTTGCGTTGGTGGGGAGAAGCGGGTCCGGCAAGTCTACGGCTGTGTCGTTGATAGAGAGGTTCTACAATCCCTCGGCTGGAGAGATTTTGCTGGATGGAGTGAACACTAAAAGGCTACAATTGAAATGGTTGCGTTCCCAAATTGGACTAGTAAGTGGAGAACCTGCACTCTTCGCTACATCGATCAAGGAGAACATCTTGTTCGGAAAAGAGGGAGCCAGCATGGATCAGGTTATTGCTGCGGCTAAATCTTCAAACGCTCACGATTTGATTAGTCAACTACCAGATGGTTATGACACACAGGTAATATTTAGGTTTTTACTCTCATTCTTCATTTCTAAAGTGCAGTCAATTTGAGTTTACTTTCTTCATTTGGGCCATACAGGTGGGTGACCGCGGAGTCCAGTTGTCGGGAGGGCAAAAGCAACGTATAGCTATTGCAAGAGTTATGTTCAAGGGTCCTCGTCTACTTCTAGACGAGGCCACAAGTGCTCTAGATGCAGAGTCAGAGAGAATCGTTCAGGGTGCTCTAGACAAAGCTTCAGTTGGACGCACAACTATTGTAGTAGCTCATTGCCTCTCGACCATCCGCAACGCAGACATGATTGCGGTGGTTCAAAGTGGTCATGTGATCGAGACAGGTATGCATGAAGATCTGATCTGTAAACCCAATGGAGCATACGCTGCTTTGGTGAAACTACAACTTGCTGCGGCAGATAAGCCAGATGAGAGATTCGAAGGCACTACTATGCTAGATCAGTCTTTGGTAACAAGGAGTTCTAGCATATATACTGGATCGAGTACGAATGCCTCTGTATCGACCCATCGAGAACTGGTACATGAAGAAAAGCTTGCTTCCGCCGCTTTATTCCGTCAACTGTTTCTATTAAATGCCCCAGAATGGAGGCATGCTCTATTGGGTTGTTCAGTTCAGGAGCCTTAGGTTCCGGAGCAGTTCAACCTGTTTTTCCCATGTTCCTTGGGGCAACTGTATTTGTATTTTTCCTTCACGACCATGAACAGATCAAATCCAGTATCGAATATTACTCCTTCATGTTTGTGGCTGTGGGAGAGCAAACATGTTACAGCATTACAATTTTGCGGCTATGGGGGAATATCTTACTAAAAGGGTTCGAGAGGGGATGCTGTCCAAAATCTTTACATTTGAGATTGGGTGGTTCGATAATGAGGAGAATTTTAGTGGAGCTGTTTGCTCCAGACTAGCGACAGATGTTAATGTGGCAAGTATCTGATCTTAAAGTTTTAATATTTCCAATAAAATTGTGAATTGTATTACAGTATTCAAATGGTTCGAATATGCAATTTGTGATACAGGTGAGATCTCTGGTCAGAGATCGTATATCGTTACTTGTAGAAACTTCGGCAGCTGTTGTAATAGCCTTCTCGATGGCCTTGATAATAGCATGGCGTCTTGCAGTTGTAATAATCGTAGTGCAACCCATTATTGTATTATGTTTCTACACTAAAAGGGTTCTTCTCAAGGCCATGTCTCAAAAGGCTATAAAAGCTCAAGATCAAGGTAGTCAACTCGCAGCTGAGGCTGTGGCTAACCATCGCACTATTAGTGCCTTCTCTTTACAGGAGAAGATCCTCTCTCTCTCTCTCTGAAAAGTGTCAAGAAGAACCTCGCAGAGAGATTATCAAACAATCTTTGTTTGCGGGGTTCGCTCTTGGAACATTGCAATGCATCACCCTATCCATTACGGCTTTAAACTTTTGGTATGGAGGACAACTTGTATCAAAAGGACAAATCACATCAAAAGCTTTTTTCCAAATTTTCTTCATTCTGATAACCACAGGAAAAGGTTTAGCAGAAGCGGGAACTATGAGCAGCGACATTGCTAAAGGATCCAATGCAGTCAAATCTGTGTTTGGCATACTGGACAGGGAAAACCGCATAAACCCGGAGGATGAGAAAGGCGAGAAAGCGGATAAGATAGAAGGAAACGTGGACTTCGCTTATCCATCTCGTCCAGATGTTATGATCTTCAAGAACTTCTGCTTCAGGATAAAAGCAGGCAAAACATGGCTCTGGTAGAACAAAGCGGATCCGGAAAATCGACTATTATTGGATTAATTGAAAGGTTTTACGATCCCCTAAAAGGATCAGTGAAAATCGATGGCAGTGACATCAGGGCGTTCAATTTGAAGAGTTTGAGGAATCACATAGGTCTGGTAGGTCAAGAGCCCACGCTGTTTCGAGGAAGCATTCTAGACAACATTCTCTACGGAAAAGAGAATGCAAGCGAGGTGGAGATGATCGGAGCTGCAAAGGCTGCAAATGCTCATGACTTCATCAGGTAAATACTGCAATTTTTTAATTGAAACATAATTTTTATGCAATAATACATATATTCAATCAGCTGTGATTAAGCAGATTGTTTGTGGAATAAATTAGGACAAACTGAATATGGTAGTGGTTTAACTTGGATTTGTGTAGCTCTTTGGAGAAGGGATACGAAACAAATTGTGGAGACAGAGGAATGCAATTATCGGGAGGGCAAAAGCAACGCATTGCTATAGGCAGGGCGATCATAAAGAATCCGAGCATATTACTGTTGGACGAGGCCACCATTGCGTTGGACAGGCAATCGGAGAAGATGGTTCAAGAGGCCCTGGACAGAATAATGGTGGGAAGAACCACTATTGTGATAGCTCATAGATTGACAACCATTCAAAATGCAGATTCGATTGTTGTGATTGAAGATGGGAATGATTGAACTCATTCGTATCTCATGAGCAAAGGAAAAGGCAATCCATGTTACTCTCTCGCCAGTATCCAGTTAGGCTACCACTAGATTCTCACCCCCCTCACTCAAAAGTATTCTTCCGTGATCCATGTCCTAAAACTTTCTAAATGCCTTCAGCCAAATTTTGAACTTGAATTTTCATTTCTTCGTTATTTGTCCACGCGCTAAATCATTCAAAATGTCGTCAGCCAAATTTGGAATTTGTAGGGACCGTTTAACGTTAATGTCATAATTATATGTTGTAACGAATTATAATAAAATCAGTTAGGGCCAAAGAGACTGGGTTGGCTTCTTGAATCGCAAGTGAAAACGATGGAATATATTTGCTCAATACTTTCTCTTAATTATACTTTATCACTCCTTAACGTCTTTGTCAACTTAGTCATTTTCTTTTTAATGTCCTCGTCAACTTGAATCTATTTCATCAAAATTGGCGTCCTATCCCTTTCGAGGACACCTGATTGCTGTCGTTGGATCATCTTCACTCTTGAGTATGGCCGTCTCCTTTCACTTAAACCTAAAACAGGCTCCATTAATCGTTGAAATCCACGTAGACAATTAACTCATTTAGTATCTGATGTAGTATTTTGATAATACTGTGAAATCGGAGAAAATCAGAGCTCATGCAATGTTTAATGTAGCCAGAAGAAAGAGAATTTAAAAAATAAAATAAAAAAGGCATATACATCGGCCAGCTAGGTAATTATGCAATGCTTTTGAAAAAAAATGATGTCTTTGTCGATTCACCTTTTCATACCTGTACGTAGAGGAAGGCATCGAAGCTCTGACCATAGAAACAACGTAGATCAATAGGATTCCCACGGTGAAGCCTCGGGATACAAAAGTAGGTTGAGCAGAATACATTGTATTTGAAAACCTAATATAACAGACCATCAAAAACTGATAACCATCAATTTGATAGCCTAATATGGTCTGTATAAACCTCGCCACGCTGAAGCTAAAGTATATCGACGTGTATATATATATATATATATATGAAACTGTAAATTCGATGTCGAAGCATTTAAGTTACTTTTGATGGCGGGTTTATGGGCAAGATGTTTGCACAAGAATGTTGTTTAAGATTGAAAATAAATTAACTTTTAATAGAATAAATATGAGTTCTACAGTGGGTTAGTGGTTATTATTTCAAATTCTAAGAATTGAAAAAAAAATTCACATGTATTTCAACATTTAATTGAACCATTAAAAAGTTTAAGAAAGGTTAAATGTAAGGGGAATATTATAATATTTATATAGATTTATTTAAATATTGCAGAGAGATTTAATTTTTTCAAGTGTAAATTTTTTATAACTAGATATTATTTAAATATTTTGTAAGTTAATTTTTATTTTTTTTCAATTTTGATGACGGGGGTTACACATCATATTGGGTTGTAGAATAAGCCTATCACCTCAATCAGATTAGATTTATTTTAATTGGGATCTATCAAGGGCCCACAGGAATCAAATCTCTTTTCACTTTAAAAGAGATTTGCATGTCAAAATATTTGAACAATTGACAGTTGGTAGATCCGGAGTTAATATGGATCTAGTTTGGTTTAATTATAATTATAATTATTAATTTTATGCTTTTATTTTATTCTATTTATTTTTAATTTAATTTAATTTTTTTATTGTTATGCCCAAGTCAACATGTTAAATAGGACATTACAACATTTTTACTATACTGGGTTGGAGAGTGCCTCTTGGCACAAAGATACCAAAATAAAATATTTGTCTTAAAGCCTAGCTACACTTGTTGGCTCAAAATGTCAAGAATGAAAAAGTTTAATGTGAGTAATTTGGAAATGCCTCATAAATGTAAAGTTGTCAAAGACTTAGAATAAGGAATCAGAGGAATTTTGTTTCGGATTATCAATGAAAAACATCATAAAATATCCTTAATATTTAAAATGATAAGTAAGTCTGCAAAATGTTCAATACTAAAAAGGAAAGACAAATAGATTTGCAAAATCTACAATACTAAAAAAGAAAAAGTAGGAAAGGTCAGAGGCTCAACAATTTGACACAAAACGTAGTAGTATGAGAGACGTTAAAAACTTGAAAACCATTTTTCACTTATTGAGATAAATTTGAAATTGCAAAGAAGATTAAATTAGAATTTCCCAACTTTTGTTAGATAATTTATTACACAAAAATATATGATGATAACCTGGAATGTACAAACTTATACTCTTTATATATATATATATATATATATATATATATATATATATATATATATATATATATAGTTGATTATGTATTAAAATATCAAATATTTACATTAGATATGTTAGTTTTACTATCTTCTATATGTTACTTTAGAAAGAATACCAAAGACAATAAAATATATAGTCAATGGGTAACAAAAATTAGCTTCAACTGCATGTCCAAAACTTCAGAATTCAAAAAGATAGTGCTACCCACCCTGGGGAAACTAATAACAAAAATCAAAATGGGAAACCTTTAGAGACTGAAGAATTCAAGACAACAAGAAAAAAATACTAAACATAAACTCTAAAAATAACTTATCAATAGCTTAGATGGCCTAAAGATACTAAACATAAACTCTAAAAAGAACTTATCAATAGCTCACATGGCCTAGCTGAAGAGCAAGAACTGAAATGATGAAATATAGGGAGCATGAGCATTAGAAGGAAAATGAAGTATTGAAGTTGATGGATTGTTCCTGAGCGTAGCATAAGATATCTGAGCTCATTAGATTGACCTAGGTTTGTCTCCAATCAACTAGAATCTTCTTTGGAAACAACTTAACATGCCATTGCAAATCTACTTTATGAAGATAGTGATTTTGGCGGCGGCCCCAAGTGTTTCATGTATCTGGAATCCATGACTTCTAAATTTAGAGTTAATAGTGGTTCTTGTCAAACTTCCTCTTCCACCAGATGGATTTCCACATGAATGTAGAGGTGGATGTGCATGGTAGTCGTAAGAGTCCCCTGAATTCACACGACCACCATTTCCATATCGGCAACAAGCTTGTTTCATGGCTACCAAAGGAAAAAAGGAGTGACAAAGACCTCATAGAAATGAGAGGGAAGATTCTAGAGGTCATTTTGAAAGAGAGAGGCCCTTATAACTCCTAGGCAAGATGTATCGATGACAAGATTGGGCTCAAACCTTTTCCATTAGAAAAAATTGTCAAGAGAGGAGGGAAATCCAGTGAAGCAGATGGAAGGAAACACACGCTAAATAACCAAACAAGACTCGAAGTGCATGGCCATCAAGGAAACAATAAGTGGAGGTGTTGAAGGATAAGCCAAAGCTCTAACTAGTAGCCCAAAATGAACAACATGATGGAATGAATCCAATTCATGTAGATAAATAAACAAACCATGCTAAGGGTCCTCTACCTCTCTGCTTAAGAGGTGAGGTCCCATAAATTCACCATGAGGTGGTGGCCTATGTGTAAGAGAGAAGCAAATGAATAACAAATCAAATCCACAAAATTTAATACCCATCATAATACCAATAAAAGTAAATTATACAATACGATAAATTAAAATAATATAATAGAAAAACACTTCAAATCCAACAAATTTATTTAATTGTTATTATAACAATCCATCAAAATAAGCATATACAATACAATAAATTAAAAAAAAATAACAATTTAACCATTCAAAATTTTTACTTATTCATTTTAATATATTTAATATAATTATATAATTATTAGCTTTATAATTATATAACTAGATATAATTTTTTTTATTTTTTTTAATATTTTTTAGATGCATAAAAAAATACAACACCAAAAAAACTATAAATTAATGGTTAAACTTACCTTTCTTATTAAAACAAAACAATAAATTGTACACAAAAATAACATTAAAAAAATACCATAAAAAACAAATACATCAAAGAGTTAAACGGAGTTATTAAAAAATAAGTGTACTATCTCACTATAACCCACTTATATAGTAGGGAGAAATTAAAAAAAAAAAATGGACCACAAAAATAGGTAATAAATGCGAACGATCTGACGTATACTAATAATTAGAATGCAATAAACTAGCATTTGCACCTAATGTTGCAAAGGAAACGCCGTAAGGCATAGTGTGTGGAAGAATATTGAAATGTGAATAGGCTTTTGTGGGCTTTTTTGAAAGCAAGGGTCGATGATTTCGAGTTTAAATTTGAGGAAGCCATGCTGAAAACCGTTGAAATGGAATGCAAGTAGCCATAAATATGCATTGAACTTGTTTAGAGACATTTGTTTGTAGTTGGTAAAAATTGTGGAGTTAAAGGTGAAGATAAATGAATGAATCCATGCGAACAACAACCGGGTATCCATATTGATTTGGATAGGGTTATTTAAGAAATCATTATTCAAACGGGAAATTAAATTAATATGAAGATATATTGAAAACATGTATTATATTCATTAAAATCAATTGATTTTGTCAACAAAATATGTTAAAACCCATTGACAATGAATTGGTTGTGAGGACATAAACTATCAAAATGGTATTGATCTTGAAACATCCCTTTTTAAGTTTGAAATGGAAAACACAAATAGTTGTGAGGACATAAACCATCAAGATGGTATTTGATCTTGAAACATCCTTTTTTAAGTGTGAAATGGAAAATACAAATAGTGTATTGTAGCATCTTTTTTTAAGTTTGAAATGGAAAACACAAATAGTTGTGAGGACACAAACCATCAAAACGGTATTTGATCTTGAAACATCCTTTTTTAAGTTTGAAATGGAAAATACAAACAGTGAATTGTAACAGAAGAGGTTCGAGAAGGAATATAATATTCTAAAGAACATTGTGCTTGTCATTCCATATTTGAAGTTGTATGAAAACATGTTGGAGGCATCGAAGACCTGAAGAAGTAGTAATGGACCTGCAAAATGTATATTTTGTTAGAATTAGTAATATGTAAATCAGCTGCGGAAATTTATTAGCAATACTTTGCAGGTGAGTTGTGTTAAAATGAATCTGGAATGAATGGAAATGAAGTTACCTTTGCTATGGGGATTTATATATTGTTAGTGGAAGATGCATGGTGAATAACGGCATATTGAACACCATTGGAGGTTAATGCGTAGTTGGAGATGCATATCTTTTGCTTGCCATTCTACTTGTAGTTGCTTAGGTATGCTATTTCTGAGTCCATGTGTCCTATTGCAAAAGAAAGAAAATGTTAGAATGAGATGTATAGATAATATAAAGACATTCTAATATTTTCTTAATTATTAATATTGATTAAAGTTGGTTGTTGTTGGAAAATATGAAAAGTATGTTATGAAATAGAATGAGGTAAATAAATGGAGGAAACCTTTTGGTGATGTTAAAGTATGGGTTGGAGCAGATTATTTGGAGGCGGCATTGAACGGAGAATTTCTTCTGTGTGTTTTCTGCGAGCAATGTTTTTGTTGTCCTTCATTTTACTGTAACGATCGAAACTGAATGCGGGGCTAATCCGGAGATCTTGTAGAGAAGGTACTCTTGAAATAGCTGTGAATGTGAGACCTTGACATTCTGTTTTTCCAATGTCAATTGTTGCTTTTGGAAGTGTCATACCTTGAGATTTATGTATGGTTAAAGCCCAAGCCATCTTCAGTGGAATTTGTGCACGTCCATTTCTTTTTACTGTTGGAATAGGCAAGTGAGTGGGGTTTCTCTCATCCCAAGGAGGCCCAATGTATTTGGGAAAATCTACAACAACAAATGTTGGAATTTGTGGTGGTGCAGTTGATTCTTTGTAAAAGATGGTCACAATTTCTCCGAGGGAACCATTAACAAGTCCGGCTGAAACTCAAAGGTTGGAAGTCAACATAACTTTTTCGCCATTGCATAGTAATACAATTCACTCAAGTTGCTCGTCTTCTGAGGAAATGATGGAATATGTGTTTTCATATTCAGCAATGGATCTTGCGATAGGAGTGTTTAGAGATTTCATCATTTGCTTATTATGGACCATTGTTTGAGCATTTGTTGGAAATAGATGCATGGAATCATGGAATGAACATATTTCTTCTTCTGATAAAAAGGAATGTGTGCACGACATGAGTACGTTGTAGTCGTCGATTGTTGGATTTGCATCTCTAATGTTTTGGAGAATGTTCCTGAAAGTAACCTGTGCAATGTTGTCGCCTTGTTGACGAAATATTGTGTCTAATGTGATGACTATGTTGAAGGTGTTCCACAGTGCGCTTCCGTGGCTCATACCTGCATATAGAGGTATGTCTTTGACGGGTGGTAGCTGACCGAGATCACCAACCAATATAATGGAAAAGCCACCGAAAGGAGTGTTTCTTTGGCCGGGAAATGCCTCTCGAAGACGTTCATCAATATGGCTGAGAAGCTTTGGCCCAATGAAGCTCATTTCATTGATTAGTATGTATCTTATATGCCTAAGTTCTTCTTCGAATTTTGCAAGAGCATTACCTTGTAAGGGCATAAGATCCTTTATAGGAAGGTGCAGAGCAGAATGGATTGTCGATGCTTGTATGTTGAAGGCAGCAACCCCTGTAGGGGCAAGGAGCATGATCGGTGAAGGTTCTGGGCTTGCAAGGCTTATGAGCATATCTTTGATGCAATTAATAAGGAGGGATTTTCCTATACCGCCAGTGCCTTGTATTATCATTCTGAGAGCGGGTAAATAATCCTTCCTAGCAAAATGATTAGAAATAATATTTAGAGCTTTTCTTTGCATTGGAGATAATGTAGTAAGGGTTGCCAGGATATGTTTATGTGTTTGAAGAATGCGGTGGATGGAGCGGCTATTCTCAATGAATTGTATGGCATTATTTTGTAGATCCAACGGGATACTGGTATGATTCCAGTTATGGGTGTCATCAAAGCCACGAAGACCAAGCATGTCAAGGTCATTTATGAAAAGCTCATTTGTAGGGTGTAATTGGGAAAGTAATTCCCATTCATTTATTTCCATGGTGTCTGGAGGATTGGTTTCATGAATAGTTGAGGTATCATTTGTGACAGATTCAATATCAGATAGTGTGTGGTGTTGATGCCAAGGTTTGTAGAATGGACGAAATGTTTGCCAATTTGCGATGAATTCTGCAGCAGAATATCCTATATCTTGTACGATATGGTGAAAAGGTTTGTATAGCATAAGTTCAACCCTGCAAAAGTCAACGTAGCAAGGTTCTATTGTGGATGCTATGGAGGAGTAACGTAGTATGACTCGAACAATTTCTTTTGTAGGTCTTTGTTTCCATTTGTTTATTTTGCGATGAGGATCATATGACCAGGATCTTGCAAATTCTATTAGTGATGTGGATTCTAGGGTAGAAGGGCACTGGATATATGTATCTATGATGTGTGGGGATGTAGTGGAGGTGTTGTTCATTTGTGGAAGGCGCATAAGAATTTTTTGGTTTACATTTAAAGAAATGAATGGTCGACTACATAATGTTAATGGTATTTTTTGCAGCATATGGCAGGTTTCTTGTGCTCCAATGTCACGATCAACAAGGGTTTCTGCAAGAAATTTTCGAAATGCAGATGTTGCTGGGTCAGAAATGGGTGAAGCCAAGACAATTCTACGTAGCATGTGGTGGAAGCTTTCAGATTTTTTTTCTGCTTTGGATGCATATTTGGCGATATATTTTTGTACAGCATGTATGGAGAGTATTGGTTGGCAGTCAACATTTGCACGCCAAATATATAGGATGGTAGGGTTATGGCTATTGAGTCGATCATTGTTACAAGCAGGGGTGTATGTCTTTTGGCCATTGGAATCAATGAATAAGGCCGATTTTGGATGTAATTCCCATGGTGCTTTATAACGACATTGGAGTGAGGATCCATTTTTTCTTAGGCATGTACTTTCTGAGCATTTTGTGTGACGTTCAACACAATTGACGAGCTATTCATAGTCACTAAAAGGATTGGTTCTGAAGATTTGCGGTGTGGACAATAGACAAGGGTCTTCGGGATTTGTGCAAGCAATTGGTTGGTTTGAATTCGAAGGAGTACGAGGGTTCCAAGCATAAATATATTTGTCGAAGAATTGCCTTGCAATATCAACTGCTTCTGTGTCTTCCCAGTTGAGGTATTCCATATCAGGTGCATTTTCTATCCAAAGGAAACCATGGATGAACGCAGATCCCCTATGTTGCCATTCATACCTATCAAGTATGCGTTTTTGTAGGATAATTTTGCAATAGGTGAGGAATGTTGTTTCAAGTTTTTGGAAAAAAAATGTGGTAGAATGCGTACCTGTACCAGTAATATTTTGTATTCAAGTGTTTCTCTAAGATAATCTTACGAGATGCTGTGAATCTATGGTGCATATATAGTGATGTTAAATGTGGATTAGAGATAATGTTATCATTTCTCCACTTTTGTTGTTTTGCAATATCAGAAGGAAGACATTCGGGCATGATTGCATGAAGATCAGGCCATTTTGTATCAGCTGCACTTAATGTGAAGAAGAACATCGGGCAACCGAGTTGAGATATCATGTCCGTTAGTTCATTTTTAGCTTTGTGCCAAAATGATCTTGTTCCATGTAAAGAACTACCGAATCGCATGACTTGCTCTGCCAATTGCTCATCTGGAAATTGTTCTAATCGGATGTTTAGATCTTGAATAGATATTGGGAAGTTATCTGTGATGTTCTTTTTCACAAAAATTGATGTTGTTGCTTGACTGCGATGTCGCATCATGAGATTATATATGTAATAACGAAAGTGTGGGTGCTTTCCAAATCTGTTATCATAGTAATGTATGAGATGAAGTGCATATTCATGTAACTGCACTGCTTTCATTCTTGGTTGATTTGGCATTGTAGCTCCTGTCGGGAAAAGGGTGGGGAAAGCCATAAAGAGTAGACCTTCTGTGTTGTATTCATTGACTGGCGATAAACCAATTGTTGGCCACTCAATTGTAGTATCAGATCGGTGGTTGTAAGCATGTAAATAATGGCGGATTTCTTGGATTTCTGTATTTGTATTAGGTATGATGGGTACGAATGATGATGTTTGGTTTACAGATGGGTCTGCGGAATCTTCGGTGAGCTCATGTGGTGATTCAAGTGAAAGGTGGACAGTGGTTTTTGTAGTATTGGAATGGTGAAGGGAGGAGGAGACATCGGTGGGGATTGCTGGTAAGGATGCCAGTGCGTTGGTATCAATATGAACAGCCTTATGGTCATTACTATGACGCGTGACAATTAGGGTGTCCAAGTGTTCAACACGTCGTGGCAACATGTTTGCGATTTTTGTAATGTCTTGAGGAAAATAAATTGTGTGGCCACTGTATTTATATTGGCCACCACGTGCATGTGTTACTTGCAGTATAGGGTTAACCCTAGCAATGAGCATTTCTGCTATTTGTGAAAGAGATGTAAGGATAGCTCGTTGAGGACTAGGGTCCATGTTGTTTGATAATGAGAAGCAATGACCCTTTGTTTCAGAGACACATCTAGAGCAGCAATACATGTGGTTGGAATTGCGGATATGTATTCCAGGATATGATTCAAGACAAATGGAGCATGGGAATTTAGGTGGAAGTTTATCAATCTTTGCACAGAAATCTCGATGTGCTTGATTAGTATAAACATTGTTGAAAGCATGTGCGAAGGAGGGGTTAGGGCAATGAGGCATGGATGTATTTGTTTGAGAGGTTTGCTGAGAAGATAAAGAGTTTGATAATTGCAAGGGAGAATTGTTTTCTAGGTGGGCCATTTCAGACGAGGAATGTTGGTTTTCCTTCTGTTTTTTGTGTTTTTGACATTCTCTAATGTATTTTTTTGCGTGATAAAGCTCACGACGACGTGCATTTATTCGTTCTTTATTTGTTGCATAGTATCTTCGAGCATGTTCATTATTAGAAGAAGAAGCCATTCGCAAAATTTATGGTACCTATAAGCAAGAGAGGGGAAAAGAAGAATGTTATTTGGAGACAACAACCATGTTATTGTATGAAAGCGAAAGAAGGGTAAAAAATTCAAGCAAAAGCGAAAGAAGGGAAAAAAATCTAAGTTTTGAATAGTTTTATGTGAATTTTTTTATTTGAATAATGTTTGGAAGAACATAGTAGTATTTTTTCTTTATACATGTAGATAGTTTCATGTGTAACGTAGCAAGTTACGTCATTTTTTAAAAGAAGATGATAAAAGAAAAAAAGAATGTGAATTTTTCTACTCACATAATGCTAGATACAATGGAGGACGAATACTTATTTCAATGGTATATAAGAAAATTTCATAAGAAGACATGCAACAGTATATCTTGTAAAGTTGTATTTATAAAATTGGACAATAGGAATTGTCAAAAAGCAAGGAATACATTTGGAATATTTATCTACAATGTCGAGATGTTCTGAATTTCTCAAAGGATGTTGTTGCATTCTGTCGTGAAATGCAACTTTTCTTCTTTTATAACAACGCATTTCAATCGTGGCACTTCTTTAAAAGTTTCTATCTTCACTGATAGCGTGAAGATATGATCTGTCCATAGAGCTTTAGAGACAATTTCCTTGATCAGTTATGGATCTGAAGACAATAAATAGAAGTCTTTGGCATTATTTCCAAGAATTGTAGAGCCCGCGTCTTCGAAAGCAACAGTTGAAGCTAATTCACCAATGTGATCTTGTATGTCGATTTTCAATAAGTATCTATAATCACAGTCACTTACTTCAGCGTTGCATTTTGGACAGAACCACATCCTTGTATTTTGTGGAATAAGTTTTTTCATGCATTTTTTCCCACCAACGATCGACGGGCAAGAAATGTAGTAAAAACCATCCATCCCAATTTTTGTTATTGTGCCCTTTAATTGAAAAAATGTTGGTTTCTCTAAGGAATCCATACTCTAAATGTCAGCAATTGTTATTTTTTTTTGTTGATGGCCAAAAGGAGATCTTGTTGTCAAAGATGTAGAAGCTGCAATCAAACCTTCTTTTTTAAACCACGACTTTAACGTATGGGCCTCTTCAATGTCAGGATCTACAAGAACAATGGATCTCATTGTACTACCGATATTTTTTCTATTAAATTCTCCAACACGCGCAGATTTGATTGCAATGATGGGGTTATTTCCTGTAGCACATAGGGAGGAAATTTTCTTTGACATGGCATTAAAATTATCTCCCCAAAAGATTGCATCTATGTTATACCCTAACATGTCTTGAAGTTGTACTGTTTTTTTATTAACTTCAGAGCCGTCTTTTCTACGTATAGTGCATACACTAGAAATGGTTGTGACAACACCAAGAATATCAACAATGGAGTTGACGTTTGTTGTTCTGATATCATTAATCGATTTTATATTGAATCGCACTGTTGGATTATGTTTTTTTTCGTTGGCAACATGTTCTATGGTAGATGTTGCATTCAACAAAATTTCCCAGTCATTGTTCAAGTGGTTGTATTTCTTATTAGCCATTTTTACATTCCCTTTAGAGACAATGTAGATATTTTCATTTTGGATTTCGTCAAAAAAATAATCTGCGACATTATTGAAACATGTAATATGTATTTCTCCACCCTCTGTATCGAACAGGTCAAAACCAAACACTTTACCGAGTCTGTATTGATTCTGAAACTGTCGAAGAGTTGTTTTCCTTTGGACGTATCCTTTTATGCACCAATTTGAGTGGTAAGGGTTTAACGATTTGACGGGAATTTGAACTGGCAGAACGGATGGAGTTGGAGTAGTTGGAAGAGGGCAGTGTCTTTTTGATAAAGGATTTGGGTCCGATAAGGATGGAGTGTTTTCATCAGATGTGATTGGGATACTCATAGTTTTTGGATTGCCAATTAAGGGTGCAAATGAAGTAGATATTTCAAAGTCCATTAGCTTTATAGACCTACACGACAATGACATTCATAGGAATAACTGTTAGAAGCGGTTGTGTTATAAATAAAAAATGTTAAATTTGAAATAAGAAATTTTTAACAAACTTACGTTGATGGACCGATAGCTGAGGTAGTCCAACTTTTAACATTTATAACATAACCCTTTTGTAGCAAGCCTGTTGCTACGAGATCATTGAAATATTTTGGAAGCATGATGTGTTTCTTATGTGTTCCGTCTGAAATTGCAGTACGATATCGTGGAGTTGAATTTTGTATTGATTATATTGGTTCAAGTTCAACAATTTGTAGGTATGGTTGAATATGAGTTGATCCAGATAACATTGAGGAAATTGCATTCTGAGTAAGGTTTGTTGTCATTTTCTGGTACAAAACAAAATACAAAAAATTTGTTTTCTTCGCGTAAGATGTTTAATACTCATTACATTCCTACAACATTACTTGAAAATATATGAATTAAAGGGCAAAGGGCAAGAAGCATGTTCAATTTGTTTCTAAATGAGTGGGTATCTAAGCTTGGAAACATAATGAAGAAAGATATTTATTACAACAACTTTTATACGATCATTTTTTTTGAAACATAGTTTCACCAAGCGAAGAGGAAGAAGGAGAGGGAGAAACAGACGAAGTAGAAGGTTGGAGGGTAACTCTAGTATCATCTGGTTGCTGATTTGATTGCTCAAGAATCATGGTGTTTTGAACGACAGAGGTCGAGAAAAGCCATACCGGCGGGCCAATTGCAAGCCCTGGAAGGGACAATGTAGCCATATGAGGTGCACCAACATCTCCCCTAGAGGAAAAGGGAGTAGGATTCCCCCAAGGGGAAATCCTTGATTGGTGGACTCCATTTTTTCAACCTGAGACCAATGAGGGAATAGTGATGCTATTCCTATTTAAATAAGTTTTATGACTCTTTGACACAACTTTCTTTTTCAATTTTTAAGAGTCGAGAAAAAGCTAAAGATGACTCTAGTCGCCTTCGATTTGGGTAACTCTAGTATCATCTGGTTGCTGATTTGATTGCTCAAGAATCACGGTGTTTTGAACGACAGAGGTCGAGAAAAGCCATACTGGCGGGCCAATTGCAAGCCCTGGAAGGGATAATGTAGCCATATGAGGTGCACCAACATCTCCCCTAGAGGAAAAGGGAGTAGGATTCCCCCAAGGGGAAATCTTTGATTGTGGACTCCATTTTCTCACCCTAAGACCAACGAGGGAACAGTGATGTTATTCCAATTTAAATAAATTTTATGACGCTTTGACACAATTTTCTTTTTCAATTTTTAAGAGTCGAGAAAAAGCTAAAGATGACTCTAGTCGCCTTCGATTTTTAATGAGCCTGAAGTGACAAGTGCTCAGATGGACCTTTTCTTTTAAGGAGTCTGAAAAGGAATGAAAGTGACTACTCTGGATATCTAGACAAGGGGAGTTCCAAACCAATTGCAAAACTGCAGAATACTTTTTATGGTACGGCAGTCAATCTTCCTGAATGCTGTGTTCAGTGCATTGTGATCGATAGGGCGGCAGACACGGCTTCCTAAGGATAAAGGGTATAGCCTACTGTGGTCTCCCAATATATACTCGACAGTACGTGGGAGCACAAGTCCGTACTGCCACTTGTCGTTTCAAAGAGGAGGAATCACCCAACCTACGATAAAAGCGATAGTTACCAGGCTTTACGACGTTGGAATATGTCTCTAGCCTAGACTTCTAAATGTTGTGCGTTAGGTTCCAAAGTGTTTTTATGTTTATTGAAATTTATTTTACAGTTGATCTTTCTTAAGAAGTTTGCCTTTAAGGTTGATCGCGTGATGTACGTATACAATTCCTAAATATGCAATCTAAGATGCTAAACAGTCGTTTACTTTCTTTTTGCAGTGAAAATCCTAGCTACTAAGGAAAGAGAAGTGAAATTGTTTCAACATAGAGCAGAGAGCACACACTAAGTCATAAATCAATTTCCGCATGCATTCTAAATGCAAATGCACATGCATGTATTTGTTTTCCGCTTTCTTAATGTGTGGATGACAAAAAAAATGCCAAGTGGAATATAATATCAATACAGGGATATGACTATTCCAGAATTCTGATAGACATGAGCAAAGCTATTAAAGTTGGTATCTAAGATTTCTAGAGTCTGTTCACCAGAAACAAGACAGTCATGATGGCACCACTTTGCATTAGTTTAACACAAAGGAATAAAGTTTAAATTATCAAGAAAGCATATATATAACTGAATCAATTCAATTGGGAAATAATTTTGAATCAAATTTATAAGACCCTGTATCTGCTCTGTGGCTAATGTACAATTGATGGCAGAGGATTTTCTATCATTGTCCATTGATGAAATAGAAATTAAACAAAAACTCAGAAAGGAGATTAAGGCTGTTACGAGAGATGAAGCAATACAGAAACGTCCATAAATGTCCTTGAAAGCTGAAAGTTGAATCGCCCAGAGACAAAACAGAGCAGGCCAAGGCAAAGTATCTGTATATAACATTGTTGTGTGAGTAACCAACATAATCTGTACAGTGCTATGGAAATTAATAGTCTCTGTGGGAAAAAAACCCAATATAATCCACACAATCTAATCCTCACGAGGAAGGTTTTGCAGGAATTTAAAGGTTTTCTTATGTTATAAAATCCTAAGCTAATGTGGGTGTCCTAGCAAATAAAAATGTATACCATAATACCCACTTACTATTAAGCATACAATCTAAACAGTAATCAAAGAATAGATAAGAATCAATATACTATACAATAAAAAGAAAAAAAGGAAGTATGGGATAATGGCAATAGAGCCTCTGTAGGGAAACAAACCCAAGTTTGAGTCCAAAATCCCTAAGAAGACCCTAAATTCAACATATCCATGTGGATATGAGGTGTGATGACTATGTACAAGATTCCAGGAAATAGCAATGTCAATACAACTAAAAGAGCATCAAAAACTCATTAGCAGACCTCTGCATACTTCAGCAAAGGTGAAAAAAATCCAGAGCTTATCAGTCTCTAACTTCAGCTTCTTATCATGATACTAAATGAAGGATTATGCTTTTAAAAAATCTGAAGTAGCTATGAAAAAGATTAATGAGAACACAGTTCTACTTTATTCTTCTACAAATCCTTATCAGGCTAAGAAAATATACTTCTAATTTATGCATTTCAATCAACCATCAACCGACATTACCCTCGGACATATCCCAGCTCGATGTGGTGTCCACTGAATGTGCTTTGGCAATGCCAATTCTCCAGCCAATCAAGGATGACATCATGACATTCCAATGTAACGTTTGGGATAGAAGCAAGCCACCGAATCATGATAAATCAATGTACAAATCTAAGTTGCTGTAGAAATACTTGAGCAAAGGTGAAAAAAATCTAGAGCTTATCAGTCTCTAACTTCAGCTTCTTATCATGATACTAAACGAAGGATTATGCTTTTAAAAAATCTGAAGTAGCTATGAAAAAGATTAATGAGAACACAGTTCTACTTTATTCTTCTAAAAATCCTTATCAGGCTAAGCGAATATACTTCTAATTTATGCATTTCAATCAACCATCAACTGACATTACAAACATAGTACAAATTCATGCAGCTTTCTGGCCCACAGGCATACAATCTAGGGCCAATCAAGACTTTTAATAGCTTGGATAAATGAAAAGCAAGATTCCTGAGCTATATAATAATAAATGCAGAATAGGGGGACCCCGATGCCTGGAATTGGAGAGACAGACCTCTTGTCCAGAGGCTGGGAAAACACGTGAGTTCTAAACTACAAATAAACCCTAACCCTGCCGTGAGCTGACAGAACGAAATATTAGAAGCAAGCCAGAACACTGAGTTCATACCGCAGACTGTTTTTTTATTTCTGTTGTAGACGCTAAAATTCTCTGTTGAACTCCAGACTTGGGACTTTAATTAGTAATTATGTGCCAGACTGGATTAAATTATTTGACAGCAATTGCAATTAGTCTATAATTGCTTGGCAGGACAGTGGTATACTGTTTAACTGTTATATATATATATATATTGAGTTATCTGGTTGTAACTGTTTGGTTTGGACAGTATTGTTCATTAAATTTTATAATGTGTGGACTGTGGATGTTTGATATTAAAGTTGTTACCTCGTGAAGTGTTACGAGAAAATTGCTGTATAAAACGTGACTGTGTGGGAAAACCTAGGACAAATTACCCTAGCTCACTACAAAACCTCACTTCATTTAGAGAGGCAAACAAATGTTAATTCTTACTTAAAAGATGTGTGGCTCTCTTTAAGATTAACTCCTTATTGTTAATATCTAATTAGATGATAGCCCATCCATTATCCCAATTGAAGAAAAACTTTACCTATTAAATTTTTTCGCATGCCCATTTGCATTTAATCATCATTCTGACTTGTGAAAATTACAAATCCTTACTTTTCTTTTTACTAAACTTATTTCCTATGGAGGAGGCTTTCTTAATGATGTTCTCCATATTTGCGTAATCTTACAGTCTTCCAACTTCTCCTATTCAAGCATGATTCAGCCTATCGAATTTTTCTTTCATAAACTTACATGTATTAACACCCATCCTTTCAATGGTGAGATTTTGTTTGATTTTAGAAGACACACAAAATACTAAAATAGAGAGGGAGAGATAGAGATGTGACATGTCTTTTAGGCCTTTAGGTCGTGGTAGTGGAAAGTTAAACAGATACCACAAATATAAACAGGCCATCAGGACCAAAACCCAAATGGAACACACTTGTATATGATGTGGAACCCAGGCCATCAGGAATTTTTGTTTTCTGAATAGGGCTTTCATAATATCATATTTAGCTTGCAACTACTTGCTATATATTAAAAAATGGCTATTGTCAGATAAAGGTAGTGAGAAGCAACTGCAAATTCAATAATAGAACAGAGATTAAACTGCATGCAAGATGATCCGAGAACGAGTAGTAAAGAAAAAATTACCTAACACTTTCTCCAAGGTGCATAGATATCGAATTCAGTTGTGCCCTGTTCTCATAAAGGCGCTGAACAACTTGCCTCCATCTTACAATTTCTTTTGCCAAATTCTGCCCAAGAAAATTTTGACTCATCAAAGATAAAAGCAAAGCCTGTTTCTGAGTACTAGCAACCTTGCTGATGTTCTTTAGTCACAAACATGATATCATTAAATTTAGAAATTGTACTAGAGAGAAATATAACAAGAATTGTTACTGGAGGTTTACCTATTAAATTTTGTTGCATGCCCATTTGCATTTAATCATCATTCCGACTTGTGAAAATTACAAATCCTTACTTTTCTTTTTACTAAACTTATTTCCCATGGAGGAGGCTTTCTTAATGATGTTCTCCATATTTGCGTAATCTTACAGTCTTCCAACTTCTCCTATTCAAGCATGATTCAGCCTATCGAATTGTTCTTTCATAAACTTACATGTATTAACACCCATCCTTTCAATGGTGAGATTTTGTTTGATTTTAGAAGACACACAAATTACTAAAATAGAGAGGGAGAGACAGAGATGTGACATGTCTTTTAGGCCTTTAGGTCGTGGTGGTTGTTTAATGCAGCCCATTGCTTTTGTATAGCTTTCCTTGTACATATTTGTATGCTAATAATCAAAGGAAGTATTTTATTTAAAAAAGAAAAGGAGTTTCCATGTCTGAATACATCTAATATAGCACAGATCACTGCATAAATTTCTAACTTTGGTGGATAGAAATAAGGTGATAGTATTGAAGGCACAATTCCCACATAAAGAACCAAATATCTTCTCAAGGCCTTCAGAGGTAGTTGGACCTTGGATGTTGTCTGTAACTTTTTGCAAACATAGACTAATGGCAGTGAACCTGAAAAATATGAGGGTTATGGTCCTCGATCTCAAACATAGACTTATCACATTGAACCTTAACAAGACTAAGGTTACAATCTTCAATACCAAAAATAGATTATGACAATGAACCCTAACAAGACTAAGGTTATGATCTTCAATACCAAACATAGACTTATCATTCTAAACATTAACAAGACTAAGGTTATGATCTTCAGTACTTCTAAGAAAAATCATACTTCCATTTCATATCTACAGGGGATGAAGTAGAGAATCAATATCAGTACAGCATATACCTATGTGGGGTTCCAATTCACTGGAAAGGAAGAGCCCTCAAAAAGATACAAGCCTTGACCTAAGTGATAGAAACTCAAGGGACAGAAAAGTTAAAAGTAAAGGGGCCAAGTCTTGCTCAAGACAAGCATTCCGTGAAAATGGTATATGGATTCCTTGAACCCCTACTAAATGCCAATGAAGATGAACATGGTGATCATAAATTCACAATAGAACAAATATATGCAAAAACAATACATTCTTTCATAAAGGCTTACAGGTACCTACATTAACAATGGGCAAGAGAAATTTTGATGCAGTAGTAGACACAAGCAGAGATGAGCATCATCTCTAATCTCTGTTGGGAAGAGGTATTCAGAAAACCACCTCTAAAACCAAGAAAGATGATAAGATCCCTATAAGGGTGGCCAATCACATTATTTGCAAGACCATAGTTAAATTGATGGCAGTAAGAACACAGTGTTATGAGATCACTCTGTTGGGTCCCTATAATACTAGTGATTACCCCATTACTATTGTAGTTATACCCTTATTTATATTGTTGTGCCTCTATTACCCCCATATTGTTATTTCTGTGCCCCATAGAATCCCTCTATTGTTATTTTTGTGGCTTTATATTATTATTCTTAGGTCAGCTGGATTATATTGTGACTCCTTAGACTCCTATATATAGAAAGGAGGTTTTGTCATTTGTATCATCCAAGAATTTTTCATTTATGTAATGTAAAGGAGGTTGCCCCCTCGAAGAGGCTGAATTCTAAGGCGTTGATCTTTCTTTTCTATCTTTTCTTGAGCTGGTTTCATAACATTTGGTATCGGCGCTTTGGATTCTAGGGTTTCGCTGCTCCAAACAGGTCATCGTGGAATTTTTGCTATAACTTTTTTTCTGTGATGTTTCGGAAGTCACAAAAAAAACCCATTTGAGAAGAATTGGCGCTGAAACTTGGCTCTGAATTTCAGAGCTTTTCGTATGATATTTTCGGAGATATGATCTGAGGAAGTTGGCCTTTTTGCAGACTCTTGAATTACATTCAAAACAGGTGACCTGGGGAAAATCGTCATAACTCTCTCTCTGAGGATCGGATTGAAATTTCGTAAAAAGTTACAGAAATAGGACGGACTGTAGTTTTTTGTATGTGTGTTTCAGATTCAAAGGTTGAAAGAGTGACTCGTGGTACATCGTACAAGTTCGCTCTACTGAACCATTCTAAAAGAAAGTCATTGTGGGAGATTTCACATAACTCTTCCTTGGAGAATCCAATTTGGCTCAGACTTGTGGCATTGGGAAGAGGACGCAGAAGGCTACTACAGGTAGCAATTTCAGAACTGGATGATCCAAAATTACAGAGATACATCAGATTCAATATCAGGCTTCTATAAAGTGAAAAAAGGTGTGTAGTTTTTTTTTTAATTTTTGTGTAAGCTTGGTTTAACGGAATTCAAAGGGCATAGTAAAGCATTCTTATCGGTAACTGATGCCCTGAGGAAAGAAAATGCAAACACCTAGTAAGGAACCTGAAAGCTCTAGCATGACTCATGAAGAAGAAGAAGAAATGCTACATGATATATCAAAATTACAAGAACAAGTGCAACAAATGTCACGCTCACAGAAGCTAACAGAAGCTAAGATAAGTGGCATGGAATCTAAGATAAAGGGCATGGAAGCTAAGATGGATGATTCAAATACAGATTTGAAGAGAGACATGGAAGATTTGAAGATAGATATGAAGACAGATATGGAAGAATTGAAGAAGTTGCTACAAGAAAGGGTCACTAATGGTGAAAAGGTAGTAAAGGAAACTCACGATGAGAACAAAAGAAATGTTAATCATGATACCATAGACACTAATGTTGGATCTAAGACTCACCATGTTCCAAAAATCGATATGAGGAATTTTGATGGCAAGGATCCCGCCACATGGATATTACAGATGGAGCAATTCTTCGATCTCAATAATGTGCAAAACACACAAAAGGTACGTATGGCAACTTTATATTTGGAACCAAATCAGTTTGTATGGTATCAATGGCTTTGTTCTCGTAAACAATTTATCACTTGGGAAATTTTTACGGAAGAATTGATAGCACATTATGAGGATACAAAAAGCAACACTTTTTTTAGCCAATTGATAAGTCTCAAACAAAAGGGTTCAATAATGGAGCACATTGAGGAGTTCCAAAAATTGAACATAAGGGTAAAAGATATTCCAGAGGAGCATAGGATTGATGTGTTCATAGGGTCTTTAAAGGATAATATCCAACATGATGTGCGCCTTTGGGAACCTGATTCATTAGAGAAGGCATTCAGGTTAGCAAGAAAAATGGAAAGCAAAATTATGGCAACTAGGAAGCATACCATTCACAACTATAAAGACGGAAGTGTTGTTGCCCATAGTCTTCCACAACCTACAAGGTTGACACCACAACAATTGGAAGAAAAAGAGAAAAAGGGCTTTGTTACAATTGTGATAGCAAATACACAAAAGGTCATAAGTGTGCTGAGAAGAAATTATTCTACATAGATTGTGAAGAGGAAGAAGAAAAAGAGCAAGAAAGGTCAAAAGAAGAAGATATATTCTAGGAACAAAGCCTAGATGAAGAACAAATAAATCCGACCATATCTTGTAATGCATTGGCGGGAATTACCACTCCTCAAACCATCAAGATAGAAGGACAAATCAAGAAGAAAAAGGTAATAGTGTTGATTGATTCAGGAAGCACCCACAATTTTATTCATTGTAGGGTAGCAAAAGAATTGAATTGCTTCCTATATCGAGCACCAGAGTGTCAAGTGATGATTGCAAATGGAGGAACAATAAATTGTTCTGGAAAGTGCCATAATATCAAGCTATCCATGGGAGAATATGTATTGACTAGCCCAATGCTTTCCATTCCAATGGGAGGTGCTGATGTTGTACTAGGAGTCCAATGGCTACAATCCTTGGGTACAATAGCTTTTAATTTTCAAGAACTTTTCATGAAATTTTCTGTGTAAGGAAAGGAAGTTGAATTAAGGGGTATTGCAGGGAAACCAGGAAAGATAATCAGCTCTAATGGCATTACAAAGCTTCTAAAAAAGGAGCAAAGAGGTGTAATTGCACAATTATGTTCGCTAGATGTTTCCACATTGGAATCATCTATTTCTCCAGATCTCCAAAAAGTCCTAGACAATCATTCCAAGGTATTTGAGACTCCCAAAGGTCTCCCACCTATGCGTGATCATGATCATGCTATTCATCTGATTCCAGGAAGTGTTCCTCCAAACATCAGGCCGTACAGATATCCATATGTCCAAAAAAGTGAAATTGAATGTATGGTTGCAGAAATGCTAGAGGCTGGTATAAGTCAACCGAGTCAAAGTTCTTTCTCAGCTCCAGTAGTATTGGTGCACAAGAAGGATGGATCATGGCACATGTGTCCAGATTATAGGGAGCTCAACAAGCTCACTATTAAAGATAAGTTCCCCATTCCTGTTATTGATGAATTACTGGATGAATTTCATGGATCAATTTACTTCACCAAGTTGGATCTTCGTTCGGGATATCATCAAATCAGAATGAAAATTGAAGACATTCTGAAAACGGCATTTAGAACTCATGAGGGTCATTATGAATTTTTGGTCATGCCTTTTGGCCTTACCAATGCACCTTCAACATTTCAAGGTTTGATGAATTCAATTTTCAAACCATTCCTTAGAAAATTTGTGTTGGTATTTTTTGATGATATACTAATCTACAACAAATCTTGGAAGGATCATGTTGAGCATGTTGACAAGGTGCTACGACTATTGGAGGAGAAACAATTATATGCAAAAAGATCTAAATGTTTCTTTGGAGTCCAGGAGGTGGAATATTTGGGTCATATTGTATCTCATCCCCACATCCATAAAGCATCTGCGAGGATTTCTTGGGTTGACAGGGTATTATCGCAAGTTCGTTAAGAATTATGGGAGAATAGCAGCACCTCTAACAACATTATTGAAGAAAGATTCATTTTCATGAACTCTGGAAGCAACAAAGCCCTTTAAACATCTTAAAGAGGCAATGTGCCAAGCACCGGTCTTAGCTACACCGAACTTCACAAAAACCTTTATTGTGGAATGTGATGCTTCAGGAAATGGAATTGGTGTTGTTCTAATGCAAGATGAAAGACCCATTGCTTTTGAAAGTCGTCCAATCAAGGGAAAGTTTTTAAGCAAAGCTATTTATGAGAAGGAAATGTTGGCAATACTCCATGCACTTAAGAAATGGCGACCCTACCTAATGGGAAGACACTTCAAGGTAAAAACGGATCATGATAGCCTTAAATAATTTTTAGAACAAAGATTATCCTCTGAAGAGCAACAAAAGTGGGTCACAAAGATGTTGGGTTATGACTTTGAAATCATCTACAAAAAAGGGAAGCAAAATGTGGTGGCAGATGCACTCTCAAGAAAGGATGAGGATATGGAAGCATTGTTGTGTGCCATTTCTATTATCCAACCAGATTGGATAAACGAAGCAAAGGAGGAATGGAAGAATGACGAAGGAGTGTGGGCACTTATTCGGAAGCTACAACAAGATTCCAGTACTTCTGATACATTTAGCTGGAAAAATGATTCATTATGGTTCAAAGATCTCTTATACCTCTGTAAGAATTCCCAGCTAAAACAAAAGATTCTTATGGAATTGCACACTTCTCCCTTAGGAGGGCACTCAGGATTTTTAAAAACTTACCACAGGGTTAAGAAGGAATTTTTTTGGGAGGGCCTTAAATCAGATATTCAAAAGTTTGTGGTGGAATGTTTGGTTTGCCAAAAAAATAAAGTTGAAACAATTAAGACACCGGGTCTATTGCAACCTTTATCCATTCCAAGCCAACGTTGGGAGGAGGTTTCAATGGATTTTATCATAGGTTTACCCAAGTCTGAGGGAAAGAGTGTCATCATGGTGGTAGTTGACAGACTTACCAATTATGCACACTTTTGTGCATTATCACATCCATTTAAAGCCAGTACAGTTTCTACTGCATTTATGGAAACAGTTCAAAAGCTACATGGAAACCCAAAGATTATTGTAAGTGACAGAGATCCCATTTTCACTGGAAATTTTTGGACAGAATTATTTTCTTGTCTTGGTACTCAGTTAGCTCATAGCTTATCTTATCATCCTCAATCTGATGGGCAAACTGAGATAGTAAACAAATGTTTGGAAGGATATCTTCGTTGCTTTGTATCTGATAAACAGACACAATGGGTCAAATGGTTGCCTCTGGCTGAATGGTGGTATAACACTTCCTTCCATACAGCAACAAAAATGACCCCATTTATGGAACTTTATGGGTACCAACCACCATCAATCACATCATATTTAAGAGAAAATTCTAAGGTTCAGGCAGTGGAACATCACATCGAACATCAACAACAAGTCCTCCAACTCTTAAAGGATAACCTCGTGTTGGCACAAAATAGAATGAAACAACAGGCAGATCAACATCGCAGTGAAAGAAGTTTTGATGTAGGTGATTGAATATTCCTACGGCTACAACCATATAAGCAAATGTCCCTAAAGCAAGCTAAGAAGGATAATAAATTATCACCAAAGTATTATGGTCCGTACAAGGTGTTGGAAAAGATTGGTACTATGGCATACAAATTGGAGCTTCCTGCAGCGTCTCGATTGCACCCAGTTTTCCATGTTTCATGTTTAAAGAAGGTTATAGGCGACAAGCTCCCAGTTCAAACAATATTTCCAGAACTTGACAAGGAAGGAAAAATTATATTGGAACCGGAAGCAGTGACAGAAACAAGAACTCAACAGCTACAAAATCGATCAATTTCAGAGTATCTTATCAAGTGGAAGAACTTATCCGCTGAAGATTCCACATGGGAGGACGAGAATTTTATGCAGAAGTATCCAGAACTGCTCAAGTGTTGAGGACAACACTTTTTTGAAGGAGAGGGGCATGTTGGGTCCCTATAATACTAGTGATTACCCCATTACTATTGTAGTTATACCCTTATTTATATTGTTGTGCCCCTATTAACCCCATATTGTTATGTCTGTGCCCCATAGAATCCCTCTATTGTTATTTTTGTGGCTTTATATTATTATTGTTAGGTCGGCTGGATTATATTGTGACTCCTTAGACTCCTATATATAGAAAGGAGGTTTTGTCATTTGTATCATCCAAGATTTGTTCATTTATGTAATGTAAAGGAGGTTGCCCCCTCGAAGAGGTTGAATTCTAAGGCGTTGATCTTTCTTTTCTATCTTTTCTTGAGCTGGTTTCATAACACACTCCTCATAAAACATTTGAAGTCCTTAGATTACCTAGAAAATCTTATTGGGCATTGCTTGGAAGATCTTGAATATATGCAACGAGAAGAACCAAATGTTTCGATAAGGAAGAATTCGTTTTCAAAAATAGCCAAAGAAATGTAAAATCCCACCAGATAAAAGTAATGTTGCAGTGGAAAGTGAAACGAATACCACAAATATAGACAGGCCATCAGGACCAAAACCCAAATGGAACACACTTGTATATGACGTGGAACCCAGGCCATCAGGAATTTTTGTTTTCTGAACAGGGTTTTCATAATTTTCATCTTTAGCTGGATTTTTTTACACTTTGCTGGAGGGTGGGCTGACCACGGTGAAGAAATTTCTAATTGGAAAATGTAAACTGCTGTTAAATTACGTTGTTCTGAAGGTGAACATCTGTTTGATAATATATCAGTTTGTGGAGTGACTGATAATTTGTAACGCTGATAAGCCACTCATTTTGTACTGGCATCTTTATAGTAACAGAATCCAAACTATTGAGTTAGTATTTTCTAATCTCCATGGCATTTGTTTTGCATAGCTTTTTTTTACATATATTTAGTATATTGTATATGTCATTACCACTATCAACGAGAAGAACCAGATGTTTTGATAAGGAAGAATTCATTTTCAAAAACAGCCAAAGAAATGTAAAATCCCACTAGATAAAAGTAATGTGGTAGTGGAAAGTGAAACAGATACCACAAATATAGACAGGCCATCAGGACCAAAACCCAAATGGAACACACTTGTATATGATGTGGAACCCAGGCCATCAGGAATTTTTGTTTTCTGAACAGGGTTTTCATAATATCATATTTAGCTTGCAACTGCTTGCTATATAGTAAAAAATGGCTATTGTCAGATAAAGGTAGTGAGAAACAACTGCAAATTCAATAACAGAACAGAGATTAAACTGCATGCAAGATGATCCGAGAACGAGTAGTAAAGAAAAAATTACCTAACACTTTCTCCAAGGTGCATAGATATCGAATTCAGCTGTGCCCTGTTCTCATAAAGGCACTGAACAGCTTGCCTCCATCTTACAATTTCTTTTGCCAAATTCTGCCCAAGAAAATTTTGACTCATCAAAGATAAAAGCAAAGCCTATTTCTAAGTACTAGCAACCTTGCTGATGTTCTTTAGTCACAAACATGATATCATTAAATTTTGAAATTGTACTAGAGAGAAATATAACAAGAATTGTTACTGGAGGTTTACCTATTAAATTTTGTTGCATGCCCATTTGCATTTAATCATCATTCCGACTTGTGAAAATTACAAATCCTTACTTTTCTTTTTACTAAACTTATTTCCCATGGAGGAGGCTTTCTTAATGATGTTCTCCATATTTGCGTAATCTTACAGTCTTCCAACTTCTCCTATTCAAGCATGATTCAGCCCATGAATTCTTCTTTCATAAACTTACATGTATTAACACCCATCCTTTCAATGGTGAGATTTTGTTTGATTTTAGAAGAAACACAAATTACTAGAATAGAGAGGGCGAGACAGAGATGTGACATGTCTTTTAGGCCTTCAGGTCATGGTGGTTTTTTAATGCAACCCATTGCTTTTGTATAGCTTTCCTTGTACATATTTGTATGCTAATAATCAAAGGAAGTATTTTATTTAAAAAAGAAATGGAGTTTCCATGTCTGAACACATCTAATATAGCACAGACCACTGCATAAATTTCTAACTTTGGTGGATGGAAATAAGGTGATAGTATTGAAAGCACAATTCCCACATAAAGAACCAAATATCTTCTGAAGGCCTTCAGAGGCAGTTGGACCTTGGATGTTGTCTGTAACTTTTTTCAAACATAGACTAATGGCAGTGAACCTTAAAAAGATGAGGGTTATGCTCCTCGATCTCAAACATAGACTTATCACATTGAACCTTAAAAAGACTAAGGTTACAATCTTCAATACCAAAAATAGATTATGACAATGAACCCTAACAAGACTAAGGTTATGATCTTCAATACCAAACATAGACTTATCATTCTAAACATTAACAAGACTAAGGTTATGATCTTCAGTACTTCTAAGAAGAATCATACTTCCATTTCATATCTACAAGTGATCTTCAATACTTCTAAGAACAATCATACTTCCATTTCATATCTACAGGGGATGAAGTAGAGAATCGAGATCGCTACAGCATATACCTATGTGGGGTTCCAATTCACTGGCAAGGAAGAGGCCTCAAAAAGATACAAGCCTTGACCTAAGCGATAGAAACTCAAGGGACAAAAAAGTTAAAAGTAAAGCGGCCAAGTCTTGCTCAAGACAAGCATTCCGCAAAAATGGTATATGGATTCCTTGAACCCCTACTAAATGCCAATGAAGATGAACATGGTGATCATAAATTCACAATAGAACAAATATATGCAAAAACAATACATTCTTTCATAAAGGCTTACAGGTACCTACATTAATAATGGGCAAGAGAAATTTTGATGCAGTAGTAGACACAAGCAGAGATGAGCATCATCTCTAATCTCTATTGGGAAGAGGTATTCAGAAAACCACCTCTAAAACCAAGAAAGATGCTAAGATCCCTATAAGGGTGGCCAATCACATTATTTGCAAGACCATAGGTAAATTGATGGCAGTAAGAACACAGTGTTATGAGATCACTCCTCATAAAACATTTGAAGTCCTTAGATTACCTTCACAATTATTCTGAAAATAACTCTGTAAATGGATAATATACAGGATACTGAATAACAACAGTTTATCAGAGGAGATGCCATGGCAGTTGACCAACTGCTTTAGCCTTACTACTCTGTAAGAATTTGCCTGAATTGGTGCTATTTTTTGTTCATTTCATCGTGAAATTACAGAGGAAATAATCCTCGTATATCAACTCGTAGTTATTCATACTGGAAACGATCAATTTGTTTTACAGAAACCTCTCCTACAACAATTTGTCTGGGAATATTCCTGTCACACAGAACTTTACAAGGTTTACCCCAGAAAGGTGTAGATATAATGAACACATTTTATTTCTAGATCAAATTCAGTTTTCTTCTTGATATTGTCAAGTCTGTACATTTTATCTGATGGGAACGATTTTTGCCTCAGTTTTTTTGGAAATCCAGGTCTCTGTGGTTATTGGATTGGATCACTTTGTGGGATATCTGCCAGACAACCAAAAGGTGAAAACAGAACTAGATATTACAAATCAGATTCCATAGATTTGTATTAAATATCCTTTAGATTATATTGATAATGTTATCTATTTATTGTGTAAATGGACAGCTTCTGTATCAACAACAGCTATTGTTTGCATCTCATTAGGTTCTGTGATATTAGTGTGTGTAATCACCATCGCTCTCTACCTTTCAAATCAACATAAACCATTCACTAAAGGGTCATCAAGCAAAACGGGTCAAGGTATTATTCCTCATTTCAAATTTGCTATTTCTCAGAGTAAAGCTATCATCTTACCATCAATATCTATGCCTCTTGTTAAAAGATTCTTGCATGTCCTGACCAAGTTCTCCAAGGCTTGTAATATTGCACATGGATATGGCCCTATACATGTATGATGATATAATGAGAATGACTGAAAATTTGATGAGAAATTTATAATTGGCAATGGTGCTACAAGCACAGTTTATAGATGTGATCTTAACAACTGTAAGCCAGTTGTTATTAAAAGACTATACACACACTATCCACAAAGACTGTGGGAATTTGAAACTGAGTTAGAGACTGTTGGAAGTATCAAACATCGATCTGTCTGTTGAGCCTCGAACCTGCACCTTCCCATACACCCTCTCGGCCTTCTTTTCCACTCATTTTATCCACCAGGTTGATTAAATCATTGTATTTTAGTTTAAAAACGAGCTTTTGACATGGTTTTATAACTACGCTGATGACTGTTGTTTGGTTTAGAATTTTGCTCAGACAGCTGCGGAAGCTTCTCAGTTTCCGCAACCGATACAGGTTTCCACAGCTGACCCAGGTTTCTGCAGCCAGCACAGGATTCCGCAACTGTTTTGTCAAACACCATGCTACAGGTGTCCTCTCAAGAAATGAGCCACATGGGCAAGTTACAGGAGTCAAGGACATGGATCGTATCCCTCCAGATCATCCAGCACGGCCATAAAAGCCTGCGGTCAAACAAGGGGCAAAGGATAGTCAACAGAAGTGTTCAGCGGTGGCAAGGCTCTGCGTAGCTCTGTTTTTGAGTACGTGAAGCTACGTGGCACAATCCTTAGCCACGAAGACATCCTGATAGCGTGAATCCAACAGCCATACCTCTCAGATTTAATAAACATGATGACAGTTACCTAGATCCGGGCTGAAAAGGATTTACGTGTCTCTGGCAGCGTGGTTAATAGCGTAGATTTAGTTAATCTGTTTAGCTTTCTTTCCTTATAAATAATGCATCCATGAACATTGTACAAGTTGACCTTTTTGGTAATGTAATCCGAAGCTGTTGTATTTCCCCACTGCACTTTTATGTTGCTGTTTAATATATGAGAAGACTGGTTTAAATTTAAGCTTGTAGTTGTTCGTTGAATCGGTTGAAGTGGCAGAGGGCCCCTGCTTACTGAAGCCTTGTACAGTTGTCTTTTAACTCTTGCATTACTTTTTCCTGTTCATGTATATTAGCTGTACAGTTGTCATTTAAATGCTGCGTTTTATTTCAACATGTATATTAGTTGTACATAACAAAGCTTTTGATTTCTGTTGATTTACATTTTCGTTGCTGCTCTTTTATGGTTACAACTGATCAGTGTTTTTGCAGGTGTTCTTAGGCAGCCCGGGGCAATTTTTCACCTTTTCTTTCCATAACTATTAGCATACGAGATCATCTTGTCTTTGTCGCTAACTCTTGTTTTCTGAAGTTTTGATTTCTAGTACTGTCATTTCCTTAAGTTGTACATTTATTTTCTGCTCTTAGATATCATGCTATTCATCTGTTAACGGTTCCTTTCTATAATCAAATAAATTTATTAGGAACCAGAATATCACTCATTATAGCTTGATTTAGTTTGCTTTAGATCTCACATTGCTTGACATGTTCATGACTGTTTCTCACAGGGTAAATTAAGCTGAAAGGCAAAAGGTCAAGAAAGTTAAAGTAGTGTGATTAGTTTCTTTTATGCAGTTTAACTTCTTTTAGATTTCACATTGCTTAACATTTCATGATATCTTTTCACAAGGAAGACTGAGTTGAAGAGTTGAAATAGTGTGGACTAGTTGTTCTTACTTTTCATTTAGTGTAGATTTCACTTTCATTTTCATTCAGCAACAAAGATACTGGGCCAATGTCATAGGTCATTGTTTGATGTCTTTATTTCTTTTGAAGAATTGATTTCATTGCATTTATTTTAAAAAGCTTTCTTTCTTTTAAGTTTTGAAAATCATTTAGAGATCACCATAATCATCCACATTTCACTTGCTTTATCACCTTCTCATCATCTCACAGTAGGGAAAGATAAATTCAAAAACAAACTTAAAAAAAAAACTAAAAACGACAAAAGACTAAGGAAATGGTTATCTAGTACATATAGTACACTTCACTTTGTCAGTTTACGAACCCCGGGTTGACATTATAAATAGCAATTTAGATCACACTAAATTGACCAAACATTTTGGCGCCATTGCCGGGGAAGTGAAATTAGGTAGCCAAATTCTTAAAAAAAAAAACAAGAAAATTTCAAGGAAGGAAAATTGATAACCTCTCAAAGTATGCTCTCCTCTTGCACTTAGTGTGATCTGGAGGATCAGAAAAGAGAAAGTTATTGGTTTAATAGTTTCTTGAGTATGCTCTCTTCTTGCACCTAGAGTGACCTAGAAGATCAGAAAGAGAATTATTACCCCGACTTGAAGAAAAATAAAAAAATGACATGCATAGAGCAAGAGATTCTAGGGGAAGGTTTTTAGCTAGAGCCAAGAGTTCGATTTTTACAAGTCCATCTACTTCAAGGAATAGACAAGAGACACCTCCATCATCTCCAACTTACACTCCTAGCCCTAGGATTCCTGGAATTCAAGAGGCAGGAGTCAACTCTCCCACACCTTCCATCGAATCTGAGTTAGAAAGAGATCCTTTCCTTCCTTCTACAGAGAGACAAATTGTAATTGAAGAAGTAGAATCATCTGAAGAAGAAGAGGGAGAAATTCCTTCTCGTTCACCCTTAGTAGAAGAACCATAAGACTTTGAAGTCTCTAGGGAAACTACCATGACAAAGGAAGGAGCAACTGGATTTGGTAGAGGTAGAGGTAGAGGAGGAGGGGGAGGAGGAAACAATGGAGGAGGTAGAGGTAACATTGGAGGAAATAGGGATGGAGATAACTCATTCGGATTTCCTATAGTCGATGACGACTCCCGAGCCACAATGAAAAACATCTCACCATCTGTCCTCCCAAACTTCCATGGGTTAAGGAATGAGGACCCTGAAACATTTCTATTTGAGTTTGAAGTCATGTGTCGAACTTATGATTATCTGGAAGACTCTCAAAAACTCAAACTGTTTCCTTCAACATTGAAAGGAGCAGCCTTGAAATGGTTCATGGGATTACTCAATCAATCCATTAGGTCTTGGAATGATATGAAACAAACATTTTTGGATAGGTACCTGGACTATTGTATGGCCACCAATCACAAGGATGAGGTATTCAAAATGATGCAAAGAGAAGATGAAAACTTGGAGGATTTACTTGAAAGATTTAAATACAACCTGAAAAGAGCAAAACTGAGTAACTTAGATGAGGAGACCTTGAAAGCCCTTCTATTAAAAGCCATTAGAGATGAATGGATAGATATTTTGAACATGATGGGGAAAGGAGATATATCTCAATTTTCACTCAATGATATAGCAGAGCTATGTGTCCATCTCTCAAGAGGGAAATCTAAAACTCAAAAAGGGCCTAGAGATCCTTCTCTCATCAGAGCAAACAAATCTGCAACTGGATCAGTAAGTAGGGCTGAGATTGGCAACATGCTTGATGAATTCAAAACTGACATTTTAGGGAGTCTTAGTGAGCAACTAGACACCCTTAAGATTCACAATAAGCAGAAAGCAGAAGCTGAGGCTTTGGCCATCTTTTGCCCAAAGTGTTGGAAGAAACATGCTCTAAGGGATTGTTCCTTGGATGCAAAAGTTGTAGAAACATGTGTAATTTTTTCAGAGAATCATGAGACCAAGGATTGTCCTTCAATTCCTGGGCTCAAAGCTGTCTTTCAAGAAGATCCAAATACAATCGAATCTCTCTGTTTTGTTGCAAGGAGACCTTGGCAAGGGCAACAAAATCAAGGGTTTAACAACTCTATGAATTTTCAACCCTCACCAAATTGGAATCCTTGGCAACAACCTTGGTCCCAACCTCAAAATCCTTTTCAATCATGGGTACAAGGTATGCAAAATCCTTATGGGAGATTTGCTCAATTTTACCAATATCCCCCATCTTTTCAAAACCAACAAACTCCACAACTTCCAAATCAAAATCCACAACTATCATTGCCATTTCCACAACAACAACAACCTTCCCAACAGAATCCAAATTCTCAACTCTTGCTTCCATTCCAACAGAAGTCAAATCAACTTCCTTCTCAGCCATTGCCAAACCCCAATAACAAAAACCCTCAAAATGCTTACATGATGGAAGGTCAACAATTTCCTACCTATATGATTGTTCCTCTCAATGAAGTACAACTCAGATCAGGTAGAGTCCTAGATAAGCCTTCTATAAATGCTCAAAAGCAAAGAATTTTCGAGGAAGAGTCTCTTGAAGCCAATAAGGGTTCTGAAGCATCTCTTCAAAACCCAAACACTCAAAAAGGAAAAGAAAAAGAATTAACCCCCACAACTCCCATAGTTGAGAAACCTGCATCTTTATCCACACCTCCTTTTCCTGAAAGATTACAAATTGATAAAGGAGTGGAAAAACAAATTTGGTTGCCTGACTATAATTTTCTAGATGAATTGAAGAATGTCTGTATCAAGATTCCCTTGTTAGAAGCAATTAAAGAGATTCCTATTCTAGCAAAAACAATAAAGGAGTTGAGTCTTAAAAGACCAGGAAGGAAACCAAGAGATACCAGAAGAATCCACCTGGTAGGGAAAATTTCAGATATCATGATGGGAATAATTACTATGCAGAAATATGTAGATCCCGGTAGTCCAATTGTCAAAACACATATCAATGGGGTAGAAATACCAAATACTTTGATTGATTTAGGGGCTTCTATCAACATCATGAGTAGACAGACTATGGAACAGCTAAAACTTCCTAATCTTCTTTTTACACCTACTTTATTGCAACTTGCAGATCGATCAATTATTAAACCAGATGGTGTATTAGAAGACATTCCAGTCTCCTTAGATTCTTGGGAATATCCAGTAGATTTCATGATTTTAACTCCCAAGAGTAATCTAGGAGGACATCCTCTTATTTTAGGAAGACCTTGGCTAGCCACAGCTGATGCTTTCATAAGTTGTAGGTCTGGGGATATGTATATTTCTGATGGTAATTCGACAAAGAAGTTCAATCTGTATCCTCCAGCAAAAGAAATTACAGAAATAGGAGATAATGAGTGGGTTGATGATGAAGATACTATACAACTTGTCTTTACCATTTCTGAGATCAGTAAAGATAGTCAAATTCTGAACACATTAGAAAACTTTGAACCATCTTCAGAATATGACCACACACAATTTCAGTTGGATTCTGACATTGAGTGTCTATCATCTAGACAAATGTCTCTTTTCTCTATGGAAGAGTTTGGTAGTTCTGCCATTGAGATTTTTCCAGGAAAAACATTGAATATCAACAGAAACTTGGAAAAATCACAACAGGAGGAGCTAACCAAAATCTTGCAAAAACATTCTACTGCATTTGCATGGGAGTATACTGATATGAAAGGTATTGACCCTAAGACTTGTATTCATCACATCTACATTGAGGAAAACAGTAGACCAATTAGACAACCTCAAAGAAGGATGAATCCAAACCTTAGGGAGATAGTGAAAGAAGAGCTCCAAAAGTTACTTAATGTAAACTTCATTTACCCCATTTCAGATAGCCGGTGGGTTTCTCCTTTGGTTATAGTACCTAAAAAGAATGGTAAATGGAGGGTTTGCATTGATTACAGGGAATTGAACAAAGCAACCTTGAAGGATCACTTTCCTTTACCCTTTATTGATCAAGTATTAGATACTTTAGCAGGCAAAGATTATTTCTCATTCTTGGATGGTTTTAGTGGTTACAATCAGATTCAGGTAGCACCTGAAGATCAGGAAAAGACCACATTTACCTGTCCATGGGGAACTTTTGCTTACCGAGTACTTACTTTTGGATTATGTAATGCACCTGCAACATTTCAAAGGGCAGTACTAGGAATCTTTTCTGATCTAATTCATGATTGTGTAGAGGTCTATATGGATGATTTTACAGTTTATGGTAATTCATTTGAAGAGGCATTAGAAAATTTGGAAAAAGTCCTTATAAGATGTAAAGAAACAAATCTTTCATTAAGTCATGAAAAATGTTTTATGATGTTTACTGAAGGGATTGTTTTAGGACATCATATTTCAGGAGATGGGATTAAAGTTGATAGATCAAAAGTTGAAGTCATCTCCAAGTTACCTATTCCAAATTGTCAAAAAGATGTTAGAAGTTTTCTTGGATTTACTGGATATTATAGAAGGTTTATTGAAAACTTCACCAAAATAGCATCTCCACTCTTCAAATTACTTACAAAAGACTGTGAATTCAAGTGGGATCCTGATTGTCAATCTGCATTTGAAACTTTGAAAACAAGAATATATGAAGCACCCATTTTGAGAGGGCCAAATTGGAAACTTCCTTTCCATATTTCTACAGATGCTTCAGATACAGCTCTAGGAGCTGTGTTGGGTCAAAAGGATTTAGTTCCTTATGCCATTTACTACACCAGTAAAAATTTGACTCCTACTGAGTTAAATTATACTGTGACTGAAAAAGAGTTCTTAGCTGTTGTTCATGCAATCAACAAGTTTAGACACTATATAACTGGCTATGAAACTTTTTTCCATACTGATCATTTTGCAATTAGATATCTCATGAACAAACCTGTTACTAATGGCAGAGTTACAAGATGGCTTTTACTTCTACAAGAATTCAATATTACTGTGTTAGATAGACCAGGAAAACAAAATACAGTAGCTGATTTCTTGTCTAGAATCCAAAATACTAACGAAGATTCTCCTGTAGAGGATAAGTTTCCAGATAAATATTTGTTTGCAGTAACTACCAAAACTCCTTGGTATGCAGATATTGCTAACTATTTAGTTACAGGGAAGCTACCTACACACTTATTTCCTAATGAGAAAAGGAAAATCATTTAGGAGAGTTCAAATTATTCATGGATTTCTAATGAATTGTTTAAAACAGGGCTAGATTGTGTGATCAGAAGATGTGTTCGGGAAGATGAAATGCCTAACATCCTTAAGGCATGTCATGATGAACCGTGCGGTGGACACTTTTCTGACAAGAGGACGGCCTATAAAATCCTTTCTTTAGGATATTATTGGCCTTCTCTCTTCAAAGATGCAAAACAATATGTTAGAAGGTGTGACAGCTGCCAAAGAGTTGGGAGACCAACTCTTTCAAATGAAATGCCATTACAGCCACAGGTACTCATCGAACCCTTTGAAAAATGGCTTTAGATTTCATTGGACCCACTAATCCACCATCTAAACAAAAGAAGTATATATTGGTTTGCACTAATTATGTTACTAAATGGGTAGAAGCCAAGGCATTGCCTTCTGCCACTGAAAATTCAGTTGTTCAATTTCTTTTTGAGGATATTTTTACTCGTTTTGGTGTCCCAAGAGAAATTGTGACAGATCAGGGAAGTCAATTTACATCTAACTTGATGGAGAAGCTGATGGAAGAATACAAAATCAAGCACAGAAAATCTACTCCATACCATCCGCAAGCAAATGGTCAAGTGGAATCTACAAACAAATTTCTTGAGAGCATCATCACCAAAACTGTTCATCTCCACAGAAGAGATTGGGCAGAAAGGCTTCCTGAAGCCTTATGGGCCTATAGAACTACATGGAGGAACACAACAGGACATTCTCCCTATGAACTTGTTTATGGGAAAGAAGTACTGCTCCCCATTGAGTTTCAAGTCAAGACCTTCAAGATGGCAGTTCAGTTGGGGATGAATCTATCAGAAGCCCAAAAGCACAGAATGGAGCAACTGAATGAGCTAGATGAAATAAGACAAGATGCAATTTTAAGGACTGATCTAGTTCAGAACCAAAGAACTAAGTGGCATGACAGATATATCAAAGAGAGAAAGTTTCAAAAGGGAGATTGGGCGTTACTATTTGATTCCAAGTTTAAAGACTTCAAAGGAAAATTTCAGACTCATTGGCTTGGACCATATGAGATTGATGAAGTCTTTAGCAATGGAGCAGTTCGAGTCAAGACTATTGATGAGTTTCAAACTCCTCTCATTGTGAATGGCCACCGATTGAAAATTTATCATAAGCCACTCTCAAAAGAGGACTTTGTCAAAATGTTTCAAGAAAATTCTGCAATGAGGTTGGTGGAGAGGAATCCTTCTCCTCCATCAGCCTAGTCTTTGTTTCTTTCAGTTGAAAAAAAATAAAAAATCTTTTGTATAAGCCTGAAAACCAATCATGGATTGGCAGTCTTATACAGAAAATGTAGAGTGAAAATCAGGGGCACCTGACACTATATTTTCCAAAAAAAAAAATCTCTCTTTCTTTTCATCTTCACTCCACCTCACTTGTCATTTCACTTCACCTCCATCTCATTTTCATCTCCATTCCACTTCACTCCACTTCATTTCCATCTCATTCCACCCATTTCATTTCATTCCATCAATAAAAGTCCCTCTCGGGACTATTTTATTCAGTTGGTTCTTCTCTAACTACCTTTGTGTAGTTAAAGGGGTGTTGTCTTAGTTTCCGCAGCTGGAAACCGTTTCCGCAGCTAGAACCAGTTTCCGCAGCCAGAAACGATTTCCGCAGCCAGCATCACTCTGTCTCCACAGCCGGCATCACTCTGTTTTCAAAAAAATCACAGTCAAAGGTTAGTGTCATCATCACCAATTGCAGCAAAGACATGGGGCATCTTCAAGATCAAAGAACAACCATGGGTCAGAAGCTTTAATCAAGAAATGATAAACTTCCAAAGGTATGATCAAAAATCTCTACCAAATAACAATTCAATGTCATTATTATGCATAGTTATTTAAACCATGGCAAGTTCCACTAAATGCAATGATTTGATACGACAAGCCCCATACCACTCCTCTTCCACCAACGTCATTCCACACACCCTATTCATTTCTAACGGTTCCATGATCATTCTAAATTTATGGACTTCTCTTCCATTTATTGGACGTACTTTGAGACGTGACCTATTGTACCACGGCTCTCCTTCACCATAATTTCCGCAGCCGTCTGCTGAGACGTGTGCGCAAGTCATCCGATTCAAAAGGACTCAGCCGTTATTCTGCCCATTTATCACTTCACTCCCGTATGCGTTCGGTGTTGCACTCGGTACTGTTGCTTACCCCTCGGTACTCATACCATTCTCTGCTCTCCATTTCCGCCTCATGCACTATAGTTTGCTCCAAACCCCGGCTCCAGTCACCACATACATCCTGAACTCCGATTACGGCTACTCCAGTTATCCTAAGAATCCCGTAATCAGCCCATTTTTCCTGAACCTTCATACGCAGTAGAATTCTTAGTCAGAATTTAAAGCCGAGAATGGGAAAGCTACTGAGAGCTGAACTGGAGGGACCAAAGTACCTGGAGGGTTATCCTCAAACGAAGGAGTCGTTAAAGAAAGCAAGGTGGCTGAGATTCATTCAGAAGTTCATGGGCTATAATAAAGAAGTGACTAAAGCTTTTGCCAGGTCCTTTAATGGACAAACAGTGGAGGTTCGAGACCTGAAATTTATAGTGACCGAGGCCACAATAGCAGCTGCAACAAGTCTCCCACAAGAAGGCGAAAGGTGGTTCAAAAACAGAAGTGTGGACGAACAAGGATGGAAAATCATGCTCAAAAACCCAGGTATGGATACCTCTATATTTACCAAAGGAATCCCTGTGCATGCAATAAAAGAAGAATGGTCCACTCTGTTATTACTTGTCCAGAAATTTATCACATGCGAGGGTCGTTTTGGTACCATGTACATGTATCATGCCAGGATAATGATGAATTTCATGGAAGGTTGTACCCCTAACTTGCCTTATTTTCTATTATCAAGCTTGAAGAAAATGAGCTCTACTGTTCAAAAACACGTAGGTAGTATTGAATCCCATCTTTACCACCACGGGTTCATAAAAATCCTTATTGAAGATCAGTTGAAAAACATTAAGGATACTTGGGAAAAGTTTTTGACAAGAAATCACTTCCAAGAACTGACTGAAGCCTCTGCAAGCAGTTCCCCAAAAATTCCAAAGAGAAGCAGGAGGAAAGAAAAGAATATTACAGCCCAAGACTCTCCTACAGTAGACATTCAGGAAACTGTCCAGAAAGAAGAAGAGGAGGGAACTAAAAACAAGAAACAGAAGAAGGACAAAGGCAAGATAACCATTCAAGAAACCTATCCATCCCCTGAACAATCTGTAGAAGAAGATTATCAACCTATGTCAGAGAGGTTAATAGATCTTCAAGCTGCTGCCATAACCAAGAAAAAGCAAAGAGGAAAACAGGCTGCACAAGAGAAAAGTACTAGTTCCTACCTAAGAAGGAGCACTAGGCTAAAAGGGAAGGGGAATAAAACCAAAGAAAAACAGTCTCATTTTATTGATTTAGATAAAGAGACACTTGATAAATCTCCAACTCAGCCAAGTATTGAGCCAAGTCCTCCACGCGAGGAAAGCCCTTTTCAGCCGGAAAGAGAAAGCAGTTCTCCTTCGCCAGAATTTGAGTTCAGGCCGAGAAAAACACCTGAGGTAGATTCCACCCAGCAAGAAGCATATAACTACCTAGAGTCCTTGGAACAATCAGCTGCAGGACCAAGCACCACCTTGCCACTTGACGCACAAGTACAGTCTTTAAAACAGGAAGTGTTTGAATTGGAAGTCCTAAATAGGCACATCAAACAGGAAAATAAAGCACTCAAAGAGCAGAGTAAGGTAGACAAGATTGTCCATGACAACACTATGCTCCATTTAGGACTGTGGCAGAAGAAGAACAGGAAGCTGAAGAAGAAGTGTAAAAAGTTGAGCAGGGCATTGATTAATCTTAAGTTCAAATGTCTAGTCAGGAAACCAAGGACCATTTTAGCATCAAAGAGAAAGAGAAGAGGGCTAGATGTTCTTGCAGAATTCTCAGAGCATATGGATTGAGGGAAAATAACTAAGTTTTGGTTTCATGAGGACATGCAACACCTTCACAGTGGGGGTATGTTGAGCCTCGAACCTGCACCTTCCCATACACCCTCTCAGCCTTCTTTTCCACTCATTTTATCCACCAGGTTGATTAAATCATTGTATTTTAGTTTAAAAACAAGCTTTTGACATGGTTTTCTAACTACGCTGATGACTGTTGTTTGGTTTAGAATTTTTCTCAGACAGCTGCGGAAGCTTCTCAGTTTCCACAGCCGATACAGGTTTCCGCAGCTGACCCAAGTTTCTGCAGCCAGCACAGGATTCCGCAGTTGTTTTGTCAAACACCATGCTACAGGTGTCCTCTCAAGAAATGAGCCACATGGGAAAGTTACACGAGTCAAGGACATGGATCGTATCCCTCCAGATCATCTAGCACGGCCATAAAAGCCCGCGGTCAAACAAGGGGCAAAGGATAGTCAACGGAAGTGTTCAGCGGTGGCACGACTCTGCGTAGCTCTGTTTTTGAGCACGTGAAGCTACGTGGCACAATCCTTAGCCACGAAGACATCCTGATAGCGTGAATCCAACAGCCATACCTCTCAGATTTAATAAACATGATGACAGTTACCTAGATCCGGGCTGAAAAGGATTTATGTGTCTCTGGCAGCGTGGTTAATAGCGTAGATTTAGTTAATCTGTTTAGCTTTCTTTCCTTATAAATAATGCGTCCATGAACGCCGTACAAGTTAATCTTTTTGGTAATGTAATCCGAAGCTGTTGTATTTCCCCACTGCACTTTTACGTTGCTGTTTAATATATGAGAAGACTGATTTAAATTTAAGCTTGTAGCTGTTCGTTGAATCAGTTGAAGTGGCAGAGGGCCCCTGCTTACTGAAGCCTTGTACAGTTGTCTTTTAACTCTTGCATTACTTTTTCCTGTTCATGTATATTAGTTGTACAGTTGTCATTTAAATGCTGCATTTTATTTCAACATGTATATTAGCTGTACATAACAAAGCTTTTGATTTCTGTTGATTTACATTTTCGTTGCTGCTCTTTTATGGTTACAACTGATCAATGTTTTTGCAGGTGTTCTTAGGCAGCCCGGGGCAATTTTTCACCTTTTCTTTCCATAACTATTGGCATACGAGATCATCTTGTCTTTGTCGCTGACTCTTGTTTTCTGAGGTTTTGATTTCTAGTACTGTCATTTCCTTAAGTTGTACATTTATTTTCTGTGCTTAGATATCATGCTATTCATCTATTAACAGTTCCTTTATATAATCAAATAACTTTATTAGGAACCAAAATATCACTCATTATAGCTTGATTTAGTTTGCTTTAGATCTCACATTGCTTGACATGTTCATGACTGTTTCTCACAGGGTAAATTAAGCTGAAAGGCAAAAGGTCAAGAAAGTTAAAGTAGTGTGATTAGTTTCTTTTATGCAGTTTAACTTCTTTTAGATTTCACATTGCTTAACATTTCATGATATCTTTTCACAAGGAAGACTGAATTGAAGAGTTGAAATAGTGTGGACTAGTTGTTCTTACTTTTCATTTAGTGTAGATTTCACTTTCATTTTCATTCAGCAACAAAGATATTGGGCCGATGTCATAGTTCATTGTTTGATGTCTTTATTTCTTTTGAAGAATTGATTTCATTGCATTTATTTTAAAAAGCTTTCTTTCTTTTAAGTTTTGAAAATCATTTAGAGATCACCATAATCATCCACATTTCACTTGCTTTATCACCTTCTCATCATCTCACAGTAGGGAAAGATAAATTCAAAAACAAACTTAAAAAAAAAAACTAAAAACGACAAAAGACTAAGGAAATGGTTATCTAGTACATATAGTACACTTCACTTCGTCAGTTTACGAACCCCAGGTTGACATTATAAATAGCAATTTAGATCACACTAAATTGACCAAACACTGTCCTCCAACAATATCACGGGAACAATTCCTGTAGAGCTGGGGCATATTATAAATTTAGACAGATTGTGAGTTTTAGTTATTCTAATGTCTTGGTTAAGGCTTCTAAGGTTCCCTTTTAGAACTATATCTAAAAACATAATAGCTGCAAGGGTAGTCCTTACATTTTTATTGCCCTGTGATGTGATGTGAATTTTTAGGGACATTTCTAACAATAATATATCTGGACCTATCCCGAGATCTATTGGGAGTGCTCTTATTTAACAAAGGAGAACTTTCAAACAAACGACAATCCTGGTGTTGAGACAACGCCCAGTCAACCCAATGGCATACTGATTAGGTTCTAATGGATGTGCAGCAATCACAAGCGGATAGACATTGCCACTGCACATATAAATCAACACGAATTTCTCAACAACAATATAAAATAAACAATAGGACCAACTGGGATCCCTGCTATTTAGATGAGGATAATTTACCAACATTGATTTACACAGTAGATCTTAAAATGATGACAATTTAAAATAAAATTGTTTCTCAACATCCTCACAACTTTCTGAGAAAAAACCATGATAGCTTGACGTTTTATGGTTCAAACAACATTTACGAAGCATATATACAGAGATAAAAAACATTGCTAGAATGGTTTGAGATTCGAATCCAGAAACCAACAGGATGCTTACCCGGCTGCTGCTGTAGCATAGCTTTGGAGGAGCGCCTTCTCCTCTGTAGCAGGTGCAAACCCCAAACCAGTGACCACAATCTCTGTGAAGATTACAAGCCACATGAAAAAGCTTTATAAAAGACTCCAACAATTTCATTACTTCCTCCAGGCACCTAAAACATCAGAGGCAAGAAAAAACAGCCTACACGGCCCTCATGCAGGCCCTCGTGGAAACCCTTCTCCCTTCTCTGTAGGTCCGCCTCTGCAGATCCGCCGCTTCCCTCCTCAACACCTGCGCCCTCCGCTGATTTCTAAACCCTAAAAAACCTTAACCTATTAATCAAACGGTTGATTTCTCTCCAATCGTCTAACATTAGATCTAACGGCTACGATTAAGACACAAAGACATTTGGGGGGGTTGATTTCAGAGGGGAACGCCTTACAGCGTAATTAAGAATAAATACTAGCGCAAATAATTTAGAATATAATAAATTAAAAAATAAGCGGAACACTGTAGATGTGGTCGAGGAATGCGAGATCATTTAGCGACCGTGGGTACAAATTGGAAGACACAACGGCAAATATCGGGGCTTGAAGGTACAAAAATACATTTTGCACCTTTGAATTCACGATTGGCTTCACGCATATCAAGAAATTGGAGGAGTATATTATGAAGCCATATGTTTAGGTTTCTAATTTATCATAGAAAATTATGGTTAAATTGGTGAAACTATATTCACTCATGGTTGACATACTCAACCAATTATGAGTAACTACATTCAATCATAGTCAATCATAATTTATCATAGTAAACTATAATTGATTGTGCACAACCATGACCAATTCTATATCGGCCATAAATGTAGAGTTTTACTTGTAGATTTAAACTACTTATGTAATATGCTAAAATAAAATACTAGAATCTACGCTACTCATCAGCAGAAACAAATTTTGATTGATGAAAACACTAAGCAGAAAATGAAGAATTTCAATCGCACATAACACAATATTTTTATGGGGAAAGAAGTTGCTCAAAACCCCGATTATCTATATTGCATTAACTAGAAGCTCTGAGAAGAAAATACAATGCTTGTTCAACCTAAATAATTCTTGCACGAGTAGAATCTATCTCTCTGCTTCACAAACCAGCTCAAGTCAACACTTAGCCAATTCTACTTCCTGCCAAGCCCCTACTTCCTTGCGCAATTCCTAAGAGAATTAGCCCATATTTAATTGGGAAAATCCCTCACCACAACTGCACAATCCATCATAGGTCTTCCACTAATTGCATGCACCATCTGTACAACTTGGAAAATTATACAACTAATAATACATTGTCCTTGAACTCTAATCTCAACTGGGTCTTCCTCTGAACTGACATGCTTGAGTTATTTATGAGTGAATCTTCAGTTAACTAGTGGAGCAAGTTAACTAGTGGAGTAGTGAAGCTACACTGAAGTTGCTCCCCACTACAAGACCTCCTACTAGTTCCTCCAACTGATTGAACTATTTTAACTAACTATAACTCAGTTAGACTAAGTTAATTAATTACAACTCAAAAGAACTCAACCTAGGCCCTTAAAACTTGGGAATCACTCTACATGACTGTAGATAGAATTCCAACTTGATTTTACTGAGTCAACAAAGTCAAATTAACATAGTTAGCTATTACAAGTTGCTATGAGAATAGAATTTCAATTTAATTCCTAATTTGGTTCAATGACAAATTAAATTAGGATTTCTTGTTATTTTTAACATTTCTTGTTTTTATTTCTAGCACTCCCTCTCAACAAGAAAGGAATTCAATTCCATTTCGATCGAGTACTTTTGGAATGTTCTGCATGCAACACTTATCTCTAGTCTTGCTGCTGCTGCAACTTGTGAAACTGAAAAACCCTCCAAACTGAATCAATATGATGCATATGTCATCAAAGTCTCTAACTACTACTAGCTACTGCACTGTCTACTGAAAACTCTGCAATGTTGTTGACTCTGCACTGTGCCATCTCCACTATTGTCAACTCTGCTCTACGCTCCCCAGTATCTAACTGCTGCTATTCTCTGTCTCTTTCACTTTGACATTCGACTGCATCAATCGCCATTGATCCATCCTTCTAATGTGTATTGTGGGCTCCCGTAGCAAGGTAATGATCCATGAGAAAAAACATCTCAATGGACCCTGACCAAATTTATGCACTCTTGCGACTATTACTTCATATCGTCCCACGTCTCATCTCGAGGTGTGACTGCATATGCTTCCTCTACACACTTAGCTTGAAATTTCCCCCTACTATAGGTCTCTGCTTGAGTGGATGCCTCCACTCGGTCTCCTCTCTACTTCTCCAATTGTGGTTGCTCCACAAGTTGCTGAGACTACTTCTGAGGTTGTATGTTGAGAGGTAATGCATTATCCCTCTCAACCACCAAGTCTCTAACCTTTGCCTTGCTTTTTAAGGCTTTGCATATATCTTGTACCTCAAGTGCATACAGGTTCTTGACTTGCACACTGATCTGTTTCACTTTTACCATTGCGATGTATCTAAGGAAAACTTTTCATTTGCTAAAAATCACATCATAGCCACAATCTTCCAATACCACAATGGAAACAAGATTCTTCTTTAGTCATGGAACATACCTCACATCTGTGATTCTAAGAGGGGAGCTAGACTCCCTTTGAAAGGTAACCATATCAATGTTGGTCACTCGATACCTCCCATCATCTCCAAACTCTATGTTATGTTTGAGGTCTTTCTCCTCCAAGTCACTAAAGAGATCTTTATTCCTCGCCATATGGAATGAGGCACCATTATCGAGATACCACATGCTTCCCATTACAATGCTAGTCATACATGCAATGAGAGTAAAATCAAATTCAAATTGTGAAGCTAGATCTTCACCTATTGCTACTACTACAAGCTCCTTCTTGCTTGCTTCCTTTTGTGGGCATATTGTGGCATAGTGCCCGAACTCATGACAGTGAAAACACATGATGTTCGATAAGTCCTTCTTGTCACCCTCCTTGCCTTGGGACTTATTTCCCATGGCTTTCTTTTCATTGCTGACTAATGTAAGGTCCTCTTTCACTTCTTGTACCAATTCAGACCACAAACCACTCCCACTCGGGTAGCTTCTCCCTCCCATTCATTGAGTCCTGGTAACCGTGCCAACTCTTGGGAAGGCCTAAAAGTGCTAGTCTCACTATATCATCTTCTACAACAGTAATCGTGACACTTCCAAACTCATTCCGACATTGGGTGAAATTCGTCAAGTACTTCGGAATTGAGTTGCCCTTCTCCATCTTGATATTTATGAGCTTGTCCTTAAGTACCAACTTCCTGTGGTCACTGCTATTTTGAAACAAGTTCTTCAATGCCCTCCACATTGCAAACAAAGTTTCCTTACCATGGATATTCGAGACAATATGATCTCGAACTCCTTCTAGGATAATCTTTCCCGCATTTTCCACACACTTTCTCCATTCATCCAAATCTTTAGCATCATATGTTGAATGCTTTGGAATATCACAACCTATGAATTCCTTCATCCCATTGTCTTTCCACACTACCTCCATCATGTCCTTCCAAGTTATGTAATTTGAGCTGCCCTCCAGGGCATACTCAAGTCTCAAATAGTAGAATGTCATCCCACTGACTTTGAAATATGAAACTGTAATTTCAATTTCACCTGCACAACAAACTCATATTCTCCTCTTCTATAATGTCTTCAGCTCTGATACCATGTATATATTTACTTGTAGATTCAAAATTTTTATGTAATATTCTAAAACAAAAGACTTGAATCTACGCTACTCATTAGCGGAGACAAAGATTGATCGATGAAAACACTAAGTAGAAAAGGAAGAATTTCAATCGCACATTACATAATCCTTTTCTGGGGAAATCAACTGCTCAAAACCCCGACTATCTATATTGCATTAACCAAAAGATTTGAGAAGAAAAACAACGCTTGTCCAACCCGAACAATTCATGCATAAGTACAATCTATCTCTATGCTTCACAAACCAGCTCAAGCCAACACTTAGCCAATTTTAGTGCCTTCCAAGCCCCTACTTCCTTACGCAATTCCTGAGAGAATTAACCCATATTTAATTGAGAGAATCCCTCACCACAACTGTACAATCCATCATAGGACTTCTATTGATTGCATGCACCATTTGTACAACTCAGAAAATTATACAACTGATAGTACATTGTCCCTGAACTTTAATCTCAATTGGGTCTTCCTCTGAATTAACATGTATGAGTTATTTATGATTGAATCTTCAGTTAACTGTTGGATCAGTGAAGCTACACTGAAGTTTCTCCCCACTACTAGACCTCGTACTAGTTCCTCCAACTGATTGAACTAGTTTAACTAACTATAACTCAGTTAGACTGAGTTAATTAATTACAACTCAAAAGAACTCATTTTGGACCCCTAAAATTTAGGAATCACTCTATATGACTCTAGATATACTTACAACTTGAATTGGATTAGCCAACTAAGTCAAATTAACTTATTTAACTATTACAAGTTGCTATGAGAATAGAATTTTGATTTAATTCCTAATTTGTTTCAAGGAAAAAGTAAATTATGATTTCTTGTTGCTATTTTTAACATTTCTTGTTGCTATTTTCAACAATAAAGTTGACTATTAATAATACTTGCAATTTCCCCAAAAAGGTGTAGATAGGATTATTAAATTGGAAAAAGTTGTAGTTTGGTTTCGTAATCATACAAATGATATTGATATATTAAATTTTTAATTTTAGTGATTTATTTTTTTAATATATGTGTATGTGTGTGTTTTAATTTTGTAACTTCTTGAAGTTCGAATTCAAAGAAATGACAAACCTCCTATGTTATATATTTCAAAGAAACATTGGTTGAACCTGTAGAAATTCCTTGTAGATTCAAACTGCTTATGTAATATTCTAAAAAAAAACTTGAATCTACTTTACTCATGAGAGGAAATAATTAATCAATCAAGAAATCATGAAGCATACAAGAGAAAGAATTCAATCAACACATTACACAATGATTTCCTAGGGAAAGCCACAACTAAATACCCTTGCTATCTTTATATTGCATTAGCAAGAAAATATGAGAATATTACAATGTGTTGCTAAAGCTCGAACAACCTCTGCAATATCTCTATCTGTCTCACAGCTTCCTAGACAAGCTTTGGCCAAAACTTAACCAATTTTCTGCTTTCCCAAGTCCCTACTTCTTTTTCCTTGGGAATTAGCCCCTATTAATTACGGAAATTCCTCAATTGGAATTGCGTAATTCATCATAGGCCTTCCTCTTACGTGATGCACCACCTATACAATTTGGATGATTATACAACTAATAGTACATTTCCCTTGCACTTCAATCTCAACTGGGTAACTCTCATATCACACATGCATGAGTTATTTATGATTGAATTATGAGTTAACTAGTTGAACACATGAAGAAACACCCCACTGTTAGACCTCATACTAGTTCCTCTATCCGTTGGAACTAGTTTAACTGACTTTAACTCAGTTAAACTGAACTAATTAATTACAACTCAAAATAAACTCAACCAGAGCTCCTATAAAGTAGGAGACACTCTACATGACTCAATTTAGACTCTCAAGTCGAATTAACTGAACCAATTAAGTCAAATTAACTTATTTAACTTGTGCAAGTTGTCTTGTGATGTGGAATTACAATTTTTCTCATAATTTAATTCAAGGGAAAATTAAATCCAGATTTTATTGTTGCATTTTAAACACTCCCTCTCAACAAGAAAGGGATTATCAGATACCCCAATATTGCCTCTATGGAACTCGAATTTTCATCTTGATAGTGCCTTAGGCAATATATCTTCATCTTGTTCCTCTGTAGGAATGTACTCTAGCAACATGATTCTCCTCTGCACAATCTCGTAGATAATGATACTGAATGTCGATATGCTTGGACTGATCATGAAAATATATATTCTCATATAGTTTGATACAACTCTGATTGTCACAATAAATCAGTGTAGGATCCATCTGCTGACCAAATAACCCATCAAGGACCTTCCTCATCTAGATAGCCTCACAAGATGCTTGAATAGAAACCATGTACTCTGCTTCTGCTGAGCTGAGTGCAACTGATCTCTTCCTATCTGATGGACTCGCTACCAAATATGCATCTGTAAAGCCTTGCTTCATCCCTCTATCTATATCTACAAAAGACCAAACTGAGTGGTGCCTCTGAGGTATCTCAACACATGTTTAGCTTCCTTCCAATAGAGTTTAGTTGGCTTCACCATTGCTTGACTAAGTTTATTAACTACATAACACATGTCTAGTCATGTGTTCACTAAGTACATAAGTGAACCCACATGCTGCCTGTAAATAGTAGCCTCCACTACTTCACCTGAAGTAACATCTTCCTTCCTCCAATTCCCTGCTAGAGGAGTCTCCATGGGTATGCTTCTCTTGATGTGGAACTTCTTCAATATCTCATTGGCATACTTTCCTTGAGAAACAAACAATTCGCTATCTCTTTTCCATACTTCCATACCAAGGAAATAGTGAATGAGCCCCAAGTCCTTCATCTTGAATTCTATTGCAAGATCCTCTTTGCAACATTTGACCAACTTCTCATCACCTGTTAGAATTAAATCATCGACATATAATACTATAATCAATAATTTACCTTTAACCACAATATGGTAAAGGTTTGCATGTGCTTCACTTTTGGTGAAGCCCAACCTAGTGAAATAGTTGTCGGTCCTAGTGTACCAAGCAGAGGGTGATCATTTCAATCCATACAACATTCGCTTGAGTCTACACACACGCAAATCTCTACTAAAGGTCTCAAATCATTCTGGTTGCTCTATGTACACCTCTTCCTCAATCACTCCATTGAGGAAGGTTGTCTTCACATCCATATGATGTATCTTCCATCCCATCTGTGCTGAAAGTGCTAGAATAGATCTAATTGAAGAGTACCTTGCTACTGGAGCAAAGGTATCCTCATAATCAATTCCCTCCACCCAAGAGAACCCCTTGGCCACAAATATGGCCTTGTGTTTCTCAACACTTCCATATATTTCTTGCTTCATCTTGTAGATCCACCTGGAACCTACCACTAACTTGTCCTCTAGCCTTGGGACAACTTTCCAAGCACTGTTCTTGATAATGGAGTCATACTCCTCTATGATGACATCAACCCATACTGGTTTTTGCATTGTTTCCTTGAATGAGGATGGCTTAGTCTTTACAATCTCACTCATTAGAGACATGTAGCCTGTGTACTGATATTGTGACCTCCTCTGCCTATGCTATGATGTTGGTGTCACCACATTCTCTCTAGCATCATGCATCAATCTGTCATCTTCTCTGGTGCACTTCCTTCCATCTATGGATGTCTCTACATGAGTGCATGCTTCCACTCTCTTCTCCTCTACTTGTGGATGCTCCACATCATCCTAAGGTTCTTCCTTTCGAGCCAAAAGCTCCTCATATACATGTAACTGAAGCTCCCTCTCAAGGGAACATCTCATGGCCTTCTCTTCATCGAACTTCACCTCTCTACGAACAACTATCATCCTGTGAGATCACGGGTACACCTGATACTTGTCAGGTGTATCAGTGTACCCCACAAATATGCCCAACTCAGCTGTCATCTCTAGCTTTTTCTTTGCATCCTTGGAAACATGACAGTAAACTGATGAACCAAAGATCCTAAAGTGTGACACATCTGGCTTCTTTCTTGAAAAGGATTCTTCTAGTGTACTCATCTCGAGAATCTGATGAGGACTCCTATTATGCACATATATTGTTGCATGCTTCAGCCCACAAGTGCAACGGTAGGCCCTGATCATGTAACATCGAGCGTGAAGCTCCCACAATACTTTTTCTTCCTTTTAGCCACCCCATTCTGTTGTGGGTTATGAGGTGTTATTAAATACCATCAAATGTCTTCTGATGCACATAAGTTCTTGAACTCATTCGACACATATTCTCCATAGTTATCTTTCTCAAAAAGTGATTTAAATTCACAAAATTTTGAGAATGTCTCGTCTTTCTTCTACATGAATAATATCCAACACTTATGTGAGAAATCATCTACAAATATAACATAATACCTATGCTTGACCGTGGAAGTTGTTAAGAACGGTCCACACACATCTAAGTGAACTCTTTCACAGATCGCTTGTGCTCAACTATACTTATCATGAAAGGTGGCTTTGGTGTACTTCCCTAGTGTACACCATTTGCATGTATCTCACTTCTCTAGTGCACCCTTGGGAAGTCTCATATAAATATGATTCATGATCTTCAAGGCTCCATGGTGAAAATGGCCCAATATTCTATGTCATCATTCACTAATGTCTCAGCTCTGCACCTTCTCTGCTTTCATGCTCAAAGTAGAATAGTCTTCTACATCCAATTTGTAGAGGTTCTTCACCCAAACCCTAATCCAGTTCACTTGTCCCGTGGCTATGTGACGAAGGAAAGCCTTTCCTTTTCTAAATATCACATCATAGCCATGATCTTCCAACATAGCAACTGAAATTAAATTCTTCGTGAGACTTAGAACATACATGACATCTTTTAATGTGAGAGGAGAACCAGACTCCAACATAACAATATCGATGTCGGTCGTGCTATACCTTCCATCATCTCCCATCTTGATGTGCATATGGAGGTCCTTCTCCTCCAAGTTTCTGAAAAATTATTTATTGGAAGTCATATGGAATGATGCTCCACTATTTAGATACCGCAATGTTGGACTGGGTCCCCTGGGTCAGATTTTGTTAAAGTTTTGTTAAAAGTTTGTAAAGATATTGTAAAACCTCCGCATTTTGAGGCATGGAGCACGAGTAGTGTAGTTCAATAGGAATAGAATAGGCTTTAGGAAGGTAAAATCTTCTTATTTTGTTAAAGACAAGTTGTTTTGAGACCCACCATAGTTCGTGGACCATGGTATTCTAATGAAGGAAGAGTATAAAAGGAAGTCATAGGAGAGTCATAGGTAAGGGAAGTAGTAAACTTGTGCATGAGTTGAATCTAAATTTGTCTATTCTGTACTTGGGAGAAGGTGAAGGCTCCTGCAGTTGTGTGCGTGGAGACCTTGGTAAGACTGTCGCTGAGTGCGCGGGCCCCTGCAGCTATGTGCACATGGTTGGAAAGAGTTTGTAACTGAGAATCAAAAGCATAATAAAGACATATTTTGGAACGATATCTGTGCAACTGTTTATTACTATTTATTTATGAAATTATTGTATTTATGAACTGTTGAATGCATTTAATCGAGAAAAGTACTTAATAGATTCGTGAAGACGTAGATCTCCTTATTTGTGTGATGTTATGCATGTTTAGTGCAATCGAAGAAGGACATAAATCTGTTAATTGTTATTTACTATAAGTTCTGGGTTTCAAGGGTTAGGGTTCGCAAAGGTTAAGATAAATCCCTAGATCTGTAGGAAACACATCACATAGCCCCCTGGATGTAGAAACCTGGTTCTAGCATCCCCCAATACTGTCTCGAGTGAGACTGCAACCTGCGTTATGTGGGTTGTTGCTGAAAGGGTGAGTAGTGTAGTGTTTTGTTGGTTAGAAAAACTAACTTCGAACTTGGGTCCAAGCCCCATCAAGCCAACAAATGGTTCTGTTTCCCCAACCAAGATGTATCTGAGGGACGTGTGGTGTATGGTTTGTGGAAACCAACAAAGAAGGAGATTGAAAACTGGATAGATCGGAAGCTGCACAAGTTTGCAGCTCAAGAAAACATGAATCTGTGTCTGTCGAAAGAAGAGTTGTTGCAAAGATATCTGTAAATAGATGAACACGAAGTTTTCTTTTTCTCTTTTCCATGTGAATTATACGAATGCTTTTCTAAATTGGTGGATGGTCAACCTACCTAGAATCTGGATAACCATATTGTGTGGACTCCAGAGTTAGTGAAGTGCATGGAAGGATCAGAATACAAGGTTGTGAAGGCTGTCGATTACTGGATTGATAGTATTTTGGGTGGATTTATCACTGAGTTTGCGATTGATATGTCTGTCAATTATAGTGAAGTTGAACGCTGATTTTTAAAAGGACCAAGAGGTAAGTATCTGAAGTATCTAAAAACGTGGATTAAAATGCCATTGTGTGAGAAACGAGTTATGCCACTAAATTGATTTTTAGAAGAGGCTCGATGGGAGCTACATAAAGTGGAAAACAATTCAGAAAAGATCTAGATACAATTGCTCAGTACAGTCCTCTGTTGGGAGCATCCGATAACGAAGAAGAAAGTAATAGTACGAAGACACCTAGAGGTACACCGCAGTCAGTAGATCAGGGCATTGTAGGAATTCCACATCCATCCACTCCACCCCCACCATCACCTCCACCTTACACACCTATGCCTCCACCTCCACCTCCACTATTTAGTATGGAGAACACTATGAAGATGCCTATATTTAGTGGTTTAGGGATAGAAGACCCTGATCAATTATGGTTTGTAGCAGATGTTGTGTGGAAGTCATAGTAGATAACATATGACGATATGAAGAAAGCACAACTGGTCACAAAATTGCAAAATAGGGTAGTGACTTGGTATATTAAGTACAGTATGACTCATCCAATTGCATCATTGAAAGACACAAAAGATGCGTTAAATAATGAATTCAAAAAGCCAAAGTCTCAAGCCCAGTATGTGACTGGGGTCAAAGAAATTAAGAAGAAGGTGAATGAATCTACATGGGATATTGATCAAATGATTGAATGTCTACTACAATAGGATAATCTATAGATTTCAAACGAGCAACATAAGGATTGGTATATTGTTATGTTGTTGTCTCATTTGAAATTACCATTGTCACAAAAGAAGATTGGATCACAAGCTGAAGCACTGGAGACTTCTATGATGTTGGAGGCTTCACCTATTAATGATACGAATCTAGGAGTGCAGTAGATTCAAATGCAGCTGGCCAGCCTACATATGGAGTTGCAAGATCTTAAAAAGGGAAAAGAGGTAAAAAATGAGACCCGTTCTAAAGTGTGGTGCTTAAAGTGCAAAGAAAAATGGTCATGACAAGGATAATTGATCAATATATCAAAATTATCTAATTGTGGGAGGTACTAACCCCCTGAAACTAGAAACTTTCTCTAGATCAAGTAATGGTGTAATGCCCTGGTCCGCTATCTGCCAAATAACAGGAAAACACTCAACTAAAAATTGCCATTTTTTGCAGAAGTTCGTACAAACTCCCCAACAACTATTCTGCAATTTATCTAAGTATGTAGGCCATGATGAGTGCAATTGCTGAAGCTATGAGTTAATGATGGAAAAGATTCTGACATACAGAGTACAGGCTGAGACATGCCTACAACAGGAACAAGACGCAACTGCAGTGTGTAGAGGATGCCAGGGACGAGGAAGAGGACGAAGGGGAGGAGCTGGAAGAGGTCGCAAACATATTACTTGTTACAATTGTGGGGAACCAGGGCACTATGCGCAAGATTGTCAGAACCCGACACACCCCTCTTGTCAGTATGGCTGACAGTTTAACCATGTAATAGAATATTGTCCTTTACTCATCATAAAGATGCAAGAGAAGAAGAACCAACATCCCACCCAGAACATCCAGATGATGAGGTTAGAACCACGTGAGGATGGCCCAAGCGTTAATATAGTTACCCAGAGCGGTCTAGCTACTGTGGAAGATAAAGCCGCAAGGAAACAACTAGAAGAGAATATGTGGGTGCATAAGGCTACTGACAAAGATACTGAATTATATTTTCATAAGGAAAAATAAACATTTATGGAGGTGAAGAAGAGCTCTGTGGATTCAGGGGCTTCCACATCAAAGGATCAGAAGGCACGAACATAGAAGCCTGAAGAGGTCATTGCTACGTAGGAGACAGATCCCTGAGTATTAAAATCCTTCTTACAAACCCACATGAAGCTCTTAAGGGACCAGAAAGTAGTCTAGGGACTTCAAGAGTTAATAGACAATTGCACTGGCAAGGGTAAGCCACTACCTAAACAATGCACAATACATAGAGTAGACAAAAGTAAGAAAAGGACTAGGTGATCATATATTTGGGATTTGATGCGAATGTTTTTCCTAAACAGACCTAGAAAAAAATGGGAAAGTCGACGCTACAGTGGTCCCAAATTCAGCTACGAATGGTGAACCAGCAGAATATTATTCCTATGGGATCCCTACATGGAGTAACTATAGGCACTGAAGGGGCATGCACTATAGCTAATTTTGAAGTAGTGAAAATAGTGGATTATAGTAATCCCTACCTGGCGTTGCTTGGAATCGATTGGGTGTTTGATATGAATGCGTTCATCAACCTGAAGAAATGCAACATGACGTTTGAGAAGAAGGAACTAAGTGTCATTGTTCCATTGGATCCAATTGAACGTGCGTGGTATAGTGAACCAGTCCGAGATTACTATAAGTAGGATGATATTGAATAGATCTATAAGCTTACTGTGCGGAACGAGGATTAGATCAATCCTACGATGGATGGTAGAATTACTTGGGAAAATGAAAACTCCTACAACTTGGATTTAGATGAGGAGCTGGAGCATTGGAAAAATAGATTACATGAAGTATCAACGCTGTGATGCAAAAAACTTGCTAAATCACTCCGATGTATATCCACTGAGGTACACAATTTACCATATTATGATGGCTTAGAAGATGTAAATTTGTTTCTTGATAAATTTGAAAAGGATGTACCGGAGGAGCATCTCTTCTAGGCATTGGACATAGCGCTGAGAGCTGCACCTCCCAGATAGTGGGGTAAACATAAGAACAATTTTGCAGACTGGAAGGAGTACCGTAGGATGATGAAGTTGTGATTTAGTTATGCAAATACCACATTACTGAAACATATACAGGGAAGGATGATCTGCGCGAGCATCTGGTTCATTGGATGAAAGCATGGAGAGAGGAACCACAACCTGAATGGGTACATATATTATGCGACACCTTGGATACTATTCTGATGAATTGGTACTTAGAAATAGAGCTGTGACATGGAACTACGGAGTGAGATTTTATGAAGGAGATATTTTTGCTAACATTAAGTGTTGAGGATGGATTCAAATGTATTGATCAAGCATTACAAGGAATCAAGGCTGCGATATCCAGAACACCTGTAGATCATATCACATGGGTACAACCTGACTAGAGTACACAGTTGTACCATGCTCTGGAATGCTACAATGTTACCACAAAACAAGGTAAAGGAAGATCTTAGAAATATCAGTATCCCTGAGTCAGAGGGACAATGTGAAGTCGCTGGGCCTGAGGTAGAGGTTCCTAATATTTCAAAACCTTTGAAGACCAAGCAAGTGAACATTCGGTTGGAAGCACAACTGAAGTTCACGAATATATGAGATTACTGGGATGAGGACATAGCTGACAAGGACTCGGAGTTGTTACATGAATATCAAGACTTGTTTCCAACATATTTCTCTCATCTAAAGGGGATAATAGGTGATTTGGGTGTTATGAAGATCAATTTGAAGCCAGATGCGAAGCCAGTAAAGCAATGCCCATACCGATTGAATCCTAAATACACATAAAATTTACGCGGAGAACTCGATAAGATGCTCGTAGCAGGGATTATTGAACCTGTAGAAGAATCAGACTCGATTAGTCCTATGGTAGTTCAAAGAGAAGAAGACAAAGGGAGAAATTAGGATCTGTGTAGATCTATGGAGGTTGAACAATGCTTGTGTACCTAATCCATTCCCTATGTCGTTCACAGATGAAGACTTGGAGAACGTTGTTGGTCAAGAAGCATACTCTTTTACAAATGGCTTCTCAGGATATCACCAGATCAAGATCGCGCTAGAAGATCAAAGTAAGACTACCTTTGCCACATAATGGGGCTCTTTTCAGTATACAATTATGCCCTTTGGACTTAAGAATGCCCCTACGATCGTTTCTAGGGTGGTAGTCATAGAATTTAAGGAATTTATTCACAAGTTTTTGGAGGTCTACTCTGATGATTGGATGATGTCTGAATTAGTTAAATAGCATGTGTCAAGTCTTTTTCTAATGTTGGATACTTGTAGGAAGTATCAGATCTCCCATATGGGATACTTTTGGGCCAAGTTGTTTGTAAGCAAGGGTTGATGGTGGAACGTGCTAAAATTGTGGTGATTATCAATTTGGACCCCCCCAAGGAATGTAAAACATTTGTAAGAAACATGGGGCCATACAGGATACTATAGAAAGTTCATTAAGGCATACACACAAATCACTACGCCCATGGAGAAATTATTGAAGAAAGATGCGATATTTTGCTAGAATGATGATTTCCATAAAAAATTATATGTTTAAAGGAAAAGATGGTTACAACACATATTCTAGTGCTCCCCAATTGGAAGAAATAATTTCATGTAAATGTGGATGTGTCTTGTGTAGCATTAGGGGAAGTTTTAACCCAACTAGGCATAGGAGATATCAACCATCCAATTGCATTTGCGAGCATAAAACTATCTAAGGCGGAGAAGAATTATTGAACTACAAAGTGTGAAGGGTTGGTGATGGTATATACACTCCAGAAGTTTAGGAATTATCTGTTGGGTGCGCATTTCAAAATATATACAAACCATTCAACTTTGAAGTACCTCATCAACAAGCCTGTGTTGGTGGGGGGGGGGGGGGATTTTCTAAGTGGATACTGCTATTTGAGGAGTATGACTTCGAAGTAATTGTGAAGCCAAGAAGATTAAATGTTGTACCCGATCACCTTTCATGGATTGAGAATGGTGAATAACCTACAAGTCATGATGAAGGATTTTCTGACGCACATCTCTTTATTGTGCACGTTGTAGATGAACATTTGCAGATATAATTCAATTCTTGTCTATAGGTGTAATTCCTAAAGGATATACGACGTAGCAAAAAAAGGAATTAGTGGTAAGGGCTGCATATTTCTCCATAATTGCAGGGAACTTGTAAAAAATGGGGACGAATGAAGTTTGGCGTAGGTATGTACCAAATTATGAAAAAAAAGTATCCTCACCGAATAGCATGTAGGAGTTGCTGGAGGCCATTATGTTGGAAGAGTGACTGTATAGAAGATCCTACGAGCTGGGTTGTGGTGGCCAAATGTGCACAAAGATTCAAAGGAGTATTGTAGGGCATGCGATGTCTGTCAAAGGAATAGGAGTCCATTGCGAAGGGATGACTTGCCTCTGAACCCGCAAGTCTTGTTATAGGAATTTGAAAAATGGGAAATAGATTTTGTGGGACCTATTTTGCCACCAGGAAGGAAGAGAGGAGTGCGTTAGATCATCAAGACGACAAAATACTTGACCAGGTGGATCGAGGTGCATCCCGTGAAGGATTGCAGCACAACTACAGCTACGAAGTTTATATTTGAGTACTTTTTATCTAGGTTTGGTTGTCCTGAGATTTTGATGAGTGACAGGGATTCACATTTGCTAAATGAAACGATTGATGTTTTTCTAGAATAATTCCAAATGTATCATCAGAAAATCACGCCATACCATCCTAAAGGAAATGGAACAAGCTTTCGATAAGATCCTGGAGAATGCTTTAACAAAGATCTGTAATGTGAATAGGAACGATTGGGATGTGTGCATACCAGTTGTTCTTTGGGCATATAGAACTACATGTAAGAAGTTGACTGGACAGACACCATTTTGACTAGTTTATGGACCAGAAGCGATGATGCCAATGGAGTATGTAGTGCCAAATTTGAGGATTTCTATAGTCACGGAGATGGAAGATCAAGATATAATGGAAGAACGCCTCACGCAGATACTTGAGTTAGAATAATATCGATTCTTGGTAAATTTTCATTAGTAGGTGCAGAAGGCTAGAGAAAAAGCGTGGCATGATTGCCACATTAAGCAACGCACCTTTAAAAATGGATATTTAATGTTGATGTATGATAGAAAGTTTACTAAGTTCCCAGGAAAGTTTTAGATGCATTGGATGGGACCATACATCGTCAAGGAGATTATGGATGGAGGTGCAGTTCAACTCATGAAGCTCAATGGGGAGCTATTTCCAGGAAGAATCAATCAAAGCTGGTTAAAGTTGTACAGGGGAAATCCTGCCCCTGCGTGATGACTACATGGATGTAAGATAGTCTTAGTACTTTAGGAAGTTGGAAGGAAGTGCGGGACTATAAACTACTCTGCCAGGTGAAAAATTTGGCAAAGATATTGGGTTGCGCGATGGTTAGGAGAAAGGTGCATATGGGAGCTGCGACGAAGGAGCTGTGCTAGCAAGGTGGGTCCCGCACAGCCTAGCAAAAAAGTGACCATTGGAATCACTGTAGATGATTGGATGGTTATTTTTCTCTTAAAAGGAGCGGGGGAGAAGCATTTAAGGAGCATATCTTTGGAAATCTACCACCAAAAGAGCATTAATGAGGGAGATCTGGAGGGAATCGATGGATTTGAATTCAAAAAGGGCTATAAATACAACATCCCGCTCCACATTCAGACACTTTTCTTCCAGAGAGATTGTCTTGAGATTTTCCACCTAAGTTTGAGCATAGAAGGTTGTTGTATGTATGGACGAGATGAGCAAGAGATAGAGTGGGAATTTTCATTGAAGGGGCTTGGGTTTGAGGGAGATTTGTTCGAGTGGTAGAAGAAACTCTTCTAGGAAAGCTTGGCCAAGATGACTGCAACACCACTAGTCCCTGCTATAGTAACCAAGTCACCAAGGCCAAAACCTACTGCCTCCATGACAAGAGAGAAAACTTAGAAGAAGCCCCAGCCTCCACTAGTGTGTTAGTGCCCTAGAAAGATACCTATGGAGCGAAGTCAGAAGGGGAAGATGGACAAAAATAAGTAGCCTATGGAACCTAAGGATTTGGAACAAGAAGAATTAGCTGAGGGGTTAGAGGATATCCCTGCAAAAGAAGTCGAACATATCTCTAGATTTCCTCCTTACATGCCATCAAGGAAGCCAACATCCAAGGTCTCTAAGGACCCAGATGCATTAAAATATTAGGTAGTCACTCCGTTATTACTAGAGCATGTACCCATAGAGGGCAAGTTGTTGGCCCGGGTCCCATATTTGAAGATGGAGGACTTGGATCTGAATGATTTCGCAAAGTACCCTCAGTTTCAACCCAACAATTATTTGAGATCTGTATATTATGAAGAGGTGGGAGTCCCAAGGGTAGAACCAATAAAGTAGGCAGCTGAAATCTAGCACGTGGGTCTTTTAAACATGATGTATTTGCCTCACTTTGCGTGAAGTAATATCAACACAATTTGTGTGCGCCAATTGCTAGCATCAGTGCACGATGGGTATTTATGGCTAGGGACACCCATCCTCATTGATGAGATGTTGATCAGGTGGATCACCATGCTTCCTTATCAAGGCATGAACCCATATGATGCTTTTGTGGGAAAGTTACAGGAAAAGAAGTTGATAGACCAGATAAAGAGCTACTTTGGGTTAGTGAAGAAGTCTCAATAATAATATGACACCCATACCGCTTATTGAAGCTTTATCACTTAGCTCATGGCGGTATCTACATCCATATACATATACATACATATATGGAGATAAAAATACTTTTCAAAATTTTGTACTTAAAAAAAAATAAAATTAGAGGGATTACATTTTTATTGAGCTCCAATGCTCCTTGGCATAGGTTTTCTGTAATTCGTTGGCTCCCATCTTTAACTGCTCTTTAAATTTTGAATTTAAAATATAATAAAAACTAAAAACATAAACAAATGTCTTTCAGATTAATCACATCATTAAAATTTGATCAAATCCTAATAATGTCATTAATTCAAAAAACATTTGTTTATCATATAGATCACAATTTTTTATTATTAAATATATTAAAAGAATCAAATTTTTATTAAATATATCTTTTAATAAATCTAATAAAATATAATTAAAATTCGTTAAATATTTAAAAATATATTTTAAATAATTAAAAATAATATTTCTTTTCAAAATTATATCACCAAACAAAAAATTAAATTTCGTCCCCTCTCCTCGGCGTAGTTAAAAAATTATTATGTAACTCTTATTAGTGAAGAATTATTAAAATTGACATAGATAACTATACACCAATTAAATTTATGAAAACATACAACTGATTTACATTATGAAACGTTTGGATGGATTGATATGCTATGTTCACTGTTCACTGACGCCGATTTAGTGTTTTATATTCGCTCAACTAGCAACAGACATTCAGAAGTTGGAAGGCATGATACTCTAACTTTTGTTGGTTCTAGAGGGTGTTTTTTCTGTACGGAAGGAAATAAGTTAAGGGAAAGTAAGTTAATGGTTACGATTGAAAGATATATTTTAAGAGGGAAAGCTTTCTTTTTACACATTAAGAGATAATTTCAGTTAATGTGATTTTTTAAAAATAACAATGATAAATCAATTAATAATAATTGTTTCACAGTTAATTAATTTCATAATTAAATTAGTTTACTGGAAAAAAATTCAATTTCCTCGTTACAAATTTATTCGTAATTCAATTTAAATTCATTTTTAAATTGCCAATTAAGAGCTCCATCTCCCATATTCTAAATTAGTTCACTAAAAAAACCAACTTCCTCATTATTAGTTTATTCATAATTCAATTTGTATTCATTTTTCATTGTCAATTAAGAGCTCCATCTCCCATCTTCTAAATTAGTTCAAAAAAAATAAAAATAAAAACCAACTTCTTCATTACAAGTTTATTCATGACTCAATTTGAATTCATGTTTTAATTGTCAATTAAGGACTCCATCTCCCATATTCTAAATTAGTTCACTACAAAATAAAAATAAAAACCAACTTCCTCATTACAAGTTTATTCATAGCTCAATTCGAATTCATTTTTTTAATTGCCCATTAAAGACTCCATCTCCCTTATTCTAAATTAGTTCACTAAAAAATAAAAATAAAAACCAACTTCCTCATTACAAGTTTATTCATAACTCAATTTGAATTCATTTTTTAATTGCCAATTAAAGGCTCCATCTCCCCTATTCTAAATTAGTTCACTAAAAAATAAAATTTTATTCATAACTCAATTTGAATTCATTTTTTAATCGCCAATTAAGCGCTCCATCTCCCAAATATGATATTCTCCATCTCCCAAATATGATCTTCTCGGACTTTCTTTTCTTAAGATGTGACCTGAACAATCATTGATTTAGGGTCCGGATAATGAAAGGTCTCCCCAACATAATTCTTTACAAATTTATTACTTTGTAAGCGTTCTCGCTCTATTCATCTCTCTTTCAGATGTACTTCTATAATTGATCCTACGGGAAATTTACAATATATTTGCAGTTCAAGAAAAATCTCCGAAAGGATTGTTGTGTTTACAGAGCTCTAGGGACTGCGCTTCCGAATATCAAATACTTTTCAGAAGCACGTGTTACTTGTAAACGCATCTTTGAGATGGTTGACAGAGAATCAATCATTGATTGGGAAGATGCAAAAGGAGAAATATTGAAAGAGGTCAGCGGTAAAGTTGAATTTAGAAACGTTGAGTTTACATATCCATCTCGACTAGAATCCAAGATATTTCGCAATTTCTGTCTAAACATTCCCGCAAACAAGATTGTTGCGTTGGTGGGGAGAAGTGGGTCCAGCAAGTCTACGGCTGTGGCATAATAGAGAGGTTCTACGATCCCCTGGCTAGAGAGATTTTGCTGGATGGAGTGAAAACCAAAACGCTACAATTGAAATGATTGCGTTCCCAAATTGAACTAGTAAGTCAAGAACCTGCACTCTTTGCTACATCGATCAAGGAGAACATCTTGTTCGGAAAAGAGGGAGCCAACTTGGATCAAGTTATTGCTGTCGCCATATCTTCAAACGCTCACGATTTGATTAGTCAACTACCAGATGGTTATGACACACAGGTAATATTTATGTTTTTACTCTCATTCTTCATTTCTAAAGAGAAGTCAATTTGAGTTTACTTTCTTCATTTGGGCAATACAGGTGGGTGAGCGCGGAGTCTAGATGTGGGGAGGGAAAAAGCAATGTATATCTTTTGAGTTTACTTTCTTCATTTGGGCAATACAGGTGGGTGAGCGCGGAGTCTAGATGTTGGGAGGGAAAAAGCAATGTATATCTATTGCAAAAGTTATGCTCAAGGATCCTTGTCTACTTCTTCTAGACGAGGCCACAAGTGCTCTAGATGCAGATTCGGAGAGAATCGTTCAGAATGCTCTAGACAAAGCTTTAGTTGGTCGCACAACTATTGTAGTATCTCATTGCCTCTCCACCATCCGCAACGCAGACATGATTGTGGTGGTTCAAAGTGGCCATGTGATCGAGACACGTATGCATGAAGATCCGATTTGTAAATGCAATGGAACATACGCGGTTAGATATTGTAATTATTCTGGCATGTGGAGTTGGCTAAATATAGAGAGTCAATTAATTGAGTGGTTGAGTGTTTGATTGTTGAGTCAAGTTAAGTTATAGATGATTTTTAGTGTGTGATTGCATGTCAAGATATTTTAGGCAAGTAGTTATTTGGAAAATGATAAATACCCTTCACCGGGTTCACTGTAATCATCATGTTTTGTGTGATCAATAAAAGAGCCGCCACTCTAATTATTTGTGCTTTGTCTCATATGCTTTTCCAACAAATTGATATGAGAGTGAGATTACAAAGCGTCACAAAAAACAGATTAGAAATAATCTATGTGAGAAGAGAGAAATATATTTTTTCTCGTAGTGAACAGAAAACACACCTTGTAGGTTACATACAAGACGCACAAAGGCTCTCAGCCTTTTCGAAGCATGCAGGTCTAAACAATTTTTCGTGGCGTCAGGAGTTTGTCATCGTGCAATGTGTTAGTTGCATGCCCTCATCACGAGAATCCCGTTAGCGTAAACAATGTTGGGTATTTTTGATGGGAAAATACCAAAACCAAATAAAAATAACCACCACAGAGGCAATGCTCTGTTTCTTCTGTCCAGGATCTTTTGCAGAGAACCTCTTTAAAAAAAAATTAACTCAGAACACAGTCCATTACACAATCACAACACATTTCTATTGATTTAAAACAAAAAGACTGATACATATTTCATCCTCTGTGCAGAGAGGGATTTACAAAACAAACTCTGTCTCTTTCTCTTTTGTTTTCCACTGCTGTGGATGTTACATAAACAGCCCTCTGTTCTTCAATGGCTAAATCAAGACATTACATTCCAATTTCTATATCGCACTGCTGTGCATTTACAAAAGAAAATCGCACTATCGTGCGTAGCCACCACTCACAACACAAAAAAAAAACTACACAGAACTACTGCCGCACACCACTTACATAACATATATATAAAAACATATATAAAAATAACATATGGGACGTATGCCCATCACCACATTAAAAGCCGCCACCTAATTCTACGCAGACACATTAAATTTCATGACCTTTCTTCCACGGCGGTCAACCAAAAAAAAATTCATTTTGACGCGGGCGGGGTCGGCTGATGTCACTTCGGTGCCACGTGTCACCACCTCATTCGTCGGGCCCGGTCGTTAAAGTCTGCGCAGCTTCGCGCAGATCCGAGCCTCCTGACCCGATCCAACACAATTCGCACGTCAAGGTCGTGCAAACAAAACGACCTTTAGCGGCCGGGGAGAGGGCAGTTTTCGACGTCGTACTAGGGATGCGTGGCGGAGTGTGATTGCGGCGGCACCCCCGCTACGGAAACCGCCTTCGCCGAAAGGTAGTGCGGGGAGACCGGGGTGGTTTTCCTGAAGCCGCCGCGCTGTTCAAAATTAGAATTTAACACTCCCCTTTAATTTTAACAGTCGCACGTTCGGTCATTCCCAAGCATTTTCTCAAAAATTCGAAACTCTTCTGAACCAGTGGCTTTGTCAAGATGTCTGCAACCTGTTCCTGAGTCCTGCAATGTTCTAGGACAATTTCTCCATTGTTCACTAATTCTCTGATGTAGTGAAACCTTGTATCGATGTGTTTCGTTCTCTTATGAAACACTTAATTCTTTGACAAAGCAATAGCAGAGCTATTGTCACAAAAGACCACTGTTGCTTTTGCCTGCTCTTGGCCTAAGCTTCTCAACATCCTTCTCATCCATACTGCCTGACATGCTGCTGCTGTCGCTGCCACATATTCTGCCTCTGCTGTAGATAATTCTACAATGGATTGCTTCTTAGAAGCCCATGAAATGGCTCCTGAACCCATATGAAAAACATAACTGGAAGTGCTCTTCCGATCATCTACACTTCCAGCCCAATCGCTATCTGTGTACCCAACCAAATCTGAATGTTCTGAGGCATGATATAAAATTCCAAACATTTTGGTATCTTTGACATACCTCAAAATTCTCTTTGCTGCCTGCCAATGTACCTCCTTTGGCCTCTCCATAAATCTGGAAATCAAACTAACAGCATACATTAAATCAGGCCTAGTTGCTGTTAAATACATAAGGCTGCCCACAATGCTTTTATACAAGCTAGGATCAAAATCCTTGCTACTGTCCTCTCTGCTGAGCTTTAATCCCATCACTGTGGGAGTGATGGCTGCCTTGCATTCTTGCATGTTAAATCTGCCCAAAACTTGATTTACATATCTTGCTTGAGATATAAAAATTCCTTTTTCATTTTGATCTACTTCTATGCCTAAGAAGTATCTCAACAAACCCATGTCAGTCATTTCAAATTCATCCTTCATGACTGATTTAAAATTCTCAATAAGATAAATATCATTTCTAGTGAAAATAACATCATCTACATACAAGACAACAATTAAAATTTTACCATCCTTTTCCTTGATGTAGACTGTGGGTTCTCCTTCACATTTGTCAAATTCATTATCCAATAGATATGAATCTATCCTGCTGTACCATGCTCTTGGCGCTTGCTTCAGCCCATAAAGAGCTTTCTTCAATTTGCACACTTTGTGCTCTTCACCTTTCTTCTCATATCCAAGAGGCTGTTCCACATAAACCTCTTCCATTAACACTCCATTTAGGAATGTTGATTTCACATCCATTTGGTAGACTTTCCATTTGTTTTGTGCTGCTATGGACAACACTGCTCTCACGGTTTCCATTCTTGCAACCGGGGCGAAAGTCTCCTCATAATCTCTCCCATACTGCTGCTTGTAGCCTTTAACAACCAGCCTTGCTTTATGCCTTTCAATCTTGCCTTCAGCATTGCTCTTGGTCTTGTAGACCCATTTCACACCAATGACTTCTTTGCCTTTCGGTAGCTCAACCAAATCCCATGTTTTGTTTCTCTCTATGGCATTCATCTCCTCATCCATAGCTTCTATCCATTTCTTATCTTTAATAGCATCTTCGAAATGAATAGGATCATCAACATGACAAAACAAGGCAAATAAGGAATTCATTCCTTCATCATATATGTCACTTAGATTTCTAAATTTCTTACCTCTTTCACTTGGTGTGCAAGTGCTTGAAGATGCACTTGAATTTCCTCCTTGTGGTGTGCTTGGAGAAGCACTCTCATTGATCCTTAATGGTGTACCTTACTGTTCTTGTGTTGGTGCTGCTGTTTGGGGATTCATTTCAGCCACTTCTTCTTCATCTTCATCGTGAGGTAAATATCTTTTAATGTTCACTGTTTTCTCTATGCTTCCATCCCAAGCTTCTTCCTCAATGAATTGAACATCCCTGCTTACAAAAAATTTCTTGGTAGATGGGATATACAGCCTGTAGGCTTTGGATTCATCACTATATCCAACAAGGATACACTTCTCCCCTTTGCTGTCCAACTTCTTCCTTAGCTTATCTGGAATGTGTGCATAGGCCACACACCCAAAAACTCTCATGTGGGTGACTCCTTGCTTTCTCCCACTCCATGCCTCTTCTGGCACTTTGTTCATGACTGCTTTTGTAGGACACCTATTCAAAATATAAACTGCACAATGTACAGCTTCAGCCCAATACTCATTTGGCAAATGCTTTGCCTTCAACATGCTCCTTGCCATCTCCATGATGGTTCTGTTCTTCCTTTCAGCAACTCCATTTTGCTGTGGGGTGTACCGAGTTGTAAACTGTTTATGAATTCCATTTTCTCTACAAAACTTTAGGAATTCATTGGAGATATACTCACCTCCTCTATCAGTTCTCAAAACTTTTATATGCAGCTCGCTTTGGTTCTCCACAAGTGCTTTGAAATTTTGGAATTTCTCAAACACTTCACTTTTGTTTTTAAGGAAATATGCCCAAGTTTTTCTTGTAAAGTCATCAATGAATGTTAAGAAATATAGGCTACCTGCTAATGATGGAGCTTGCATTGGTCCACACAAATCTGAGTGGATAATCTCTAAGGGTGTCTTTGCCCTTATGCTTTTCCCTGATGGAAAACTTTCTCTATGTTGTTTGCCCAATATACAACCTTCACAAAGGCTGTCCGGCTTCTCTATCAATGGTAATCCTCTTACCATTCCTTTTCTGCTTAATAGATTTAGACCTCCAAAATTTAGATGCCCGAATCTCAAGTGCCATAACCAATTTTCATCCTTTGGCACGCTTTGGAAGGCCTCTTGGGTGACTGCTGCCATTTCCTTCTTGTTCTTCAAGTCTGCCCTGATCCGGAGAGGGAACATCCTGTTCCTTGTCATCTTCACTTCAGCAATGCATCTTTTGTTGGGTGGTATATCCATGATGGTGCATACATCATTCACAAAAAATACATTGTAACCTTTTTGAATAAGTTGTCCAATACTCAAGAGGTTACATCTCATTCCGGGGACATAGTAGACATCTGCTATGGTTTTCCTTTCTCCTTCTTTTGTAAATATTTTTACCCCCCCTTTTCCCATAACAGACACTTTACTATCAGTTCCTAGTGTGACCTCTGACTTCAAGTTTTGATTTAAGGCTGAGAAGAGGGCAATGTTTCCTGTCATATGGTTGCTGCAACCTGAGTCTAAAAACCATATGTCTTCACTATGTGTTTCAGCCATGTTACAAGCTAACAGGACATTTTCTTGACTGTTGTTTTCTCTTGTAACATTTGCATTTTGTCTACTGTTCATATCATGCTGTTTCTTTCTAAAATCACTTGCATAATGTCCATACTTTTTGCAATAATAGCATTGAACATTAGATTTATCATACCTTTGTCCTTGAGCATGATATTGTTCTCTTTGTTGGCTGTTGCCTTGGCCTTGGTTCTGATTTGTATTGCTGCCTCTTCCTTGTGCATTTGATGGGCTGTTCCTTCCACCTCTGTTCTGGCTTTTGCCTCTTCCTCTTCGATTTCCTCTTCCTTGACCTCTTCCTCTTCCAAAGGACATCTGGGTCTTGAAGGCTTGCTCAAGAGATGAGTTTTCATTCCTACTCAACCTCTGCTCATGTGTTATCAGTGATGCATGCAGCTCATCAACTGAATAGTTTGAGAGATCCTTTGTCTCTTCAATGGTGGTGACTATGGCATCAAACTTTGAGGGTAAGACCCTCAATATTTTCTCCACAATCCTTCTATCTTCAATGGTTTCTCCATGAGTTCTCATTTGTGTGATTGCACCAATCACATGAGTGAAGAATGAGTCAATGTTATCTGACTCCTTCATGCACAGATTCTCAAAATCTTTTCTCAGCAATTGTAGTTTTGCTGTCTTCACTCTCTCCATGCCTTGATAGGCTGTCTTGAGGGTTTGCCATGCTTCATTTGCTGTCTTAGCTACTGCTAACCTTGGAAACACACTCTGGTCTACTGCTAGATACAACAACATATGGGCTTTTGAATCCTTTTTCCTATTGCTCTTCAGCACATCCTTCTCTCCCTGAGTTAATGCATTGAACTCAGTTTCATCTGTTGGTTCTTCAAAACCATCTTCAACTATTTCCCATAAATCTTGAGAGGCAAATAGGGCTCTCATAGTTATTGACCAGTAGTCATAGTTCTTCCCATTAAACTGTGGGAGCTGGGTATTAAACATACCCATACCAGTGCTTGTGCTAGCCATTCCTTGACTGTGTATTTAAAACACTGACTGTCTCTTCAGTAACAAACAAGATAGCTATGAAGAATACTTGAATCCTTCGTTGTCTGAGTCTTCTGTCTGCCTGAGAAGTTTTGTTGCAACAACAACCCTCTCCCTTCAGCTTCTTTGACCCTTCAAAGAGCCTGGACTAGCTCTGATACCACTGTTGGGTATTTTTGATGGGAAAATACCAAAACCAAATAAAAATAACCACCACAGAGGCAATGCTCTGTTTCTTCTGTCCAGGATCTTTTGCAGAGAACCTCTTTAAAAAAAAATTAACTCAGAACACAGTCCATTACACAGTCACAACACATTTCTATTGATTTAAAACAAAAAGACTGATACATATTTCATCCTCTGTGCAGAGAGGGTTTTACAAAACAAACTCTGTCTCTTTCTCTTTTGTTTTCCACTGCTGTGGATGTTACATAAACATCCCTCTGTTTTTCAATGGCTAAATCAAGACATTACATTCCAATTTCTATATCGCACTGTTGTGCATTTACAAAAGAAAATCGCACTATCGTGCGTAGCCACCACTCACAACACAAAAAAAAACTACACAAAACTGCTGCCGCACACCACTTACATAACATATATATAAAAACATATATAAAAATAACATATGGGACGTATGCCCATCACCACATTAAAAGCCGCCACCTAATTCTATGTAGACACATTAAATTTCATGACCTTTCTTCCGCGGCGGTCAACCAAAAAAAATTTCATTTTGACGCGGGCGGGGTCGGCTGACGTCACTTCGGTGCCACGTGTCACCACCTCATTCGTCGGTCCCGGTCGTTAAAGTCCGCGCAGCTTCGCGCAGATCCAAGCCTCCTGACCCGATCCAACGCAATTCGCACGTCAAGGTCGTGCAAACAAAACGATCTTTAGCGGCCGGGGAGAGGGTGGTTTTCGGCGTCGTACTAGGGACGCGTGGCGGAGTGTGATTGCGGCGGCACCCCCGCTACGGAAACCGCCTTCGCCGAAAGGTGGTGCGGGGAGACCGGGCTTGTTTTCCTGAAGCCGCCGCGCTGTTCAAAATTAGAATTTAACAAACAATTCATGGAGTTCCTTAAGTTTTAGGCCTCAAACAATCACGACCGCGTTAACCAAGTGAAGAGAAATTCTTGAAAGGGAAGTGAAATTTGCTTCAAGCAATCACGACCGTGTTAATCAAGTGAACAACAATGTTTGAAAGGGCACGGAAATTTGCTTAAAGAGAGTCACGCAAGTATTTTAAGGAGTTGACTCAAACAAAAAAAGTTTGACCCTTAAAAGTTTGTTAAGGAGTTACGTTTTAAAGGAGTCGAGAATAAAAAAATAGGGGGCTTTGAAAAAAAGAGTTTTCATTGACAAGAGAATTTAAGGCTTTGTAAAGTCCGTCAAGTTTTGGTGTTTTGTCAAGTATGACAATTTTTTTTTATGAATATTGTGTTTTATGGGGGCATATTGAAAATCATATTTTTTTTGGGGATTCATCTACTCTCAGATCTGCTGCTGACTTCTTTGCTTCTGACATAACCTGTTGTTTCATGTCACTCCCCTTTGTGCCAAACTCAGCCTCCAGGAACTTCCATGCTTTCTTGGAAGTTGTAGCTTTTGCTACTTTGCATAAACACTTTTCATCCAATGCATGTTTCATAAAATTAATATTAAAATATCACATATTGCATCATATGAGTTATTAGATTTATACTCAATTAACTCTTTAGTCTAAGAAAAGTTAGCATCTTGATAACCCAGTGATCAAAATATTCACCTGTAGACATAAGAGGTGGTAGCAAATCAAACCTACACCAATCACCCTTGATTTCTTCTTTATCTTCTGCTAGACTTCTCAGTTCCTGGGCTGCGACGTGAACCTCTTTAACCATGGCAATGTTCTTTGCCTCTTCTTTTTGATTTCTTTTATTAATATGCTTCAGTCGTGCTTTGCAACCCATCACTGTGGTCTTCCCTTTGTTTTATAGTTTCTTTCCTGTTTGCATGAGGTTGTCTTCCATATTGCCCCTAAAAGAAAATATGATTTTCAATATGCAACCCCGTAAGGCACAATCTTCACCAAAAAATTATCATGCTTGACAAAAAAACTAAAGAAAATATGATTTTCAATATATGCCCCTAAACCACGATTTTCACCCAAAAATTATCATGCTTAACAAAAAAAAAACCAATTAATTTTATAAAGAAACTAACTTTACAAAACCCTAGATTTTTATTCAATAAAGTCTTTTTCTTTCTTAATTCTTCGAAAACCTTTAAAATCTCCTTTATCAAATCCTTCAATATAACCAACGTTATTGTTCATACGATTTAAATACTTTTTCAAAATAATATTGTAAATGACTCACTCAAATATATTTGACGGGACTTTCCAGTTAAAAAGTCTTTTAAACCATTCATTTAATGAATCCTTTTGAAATAAATAAAAAACTTTTCAAACATAATATCTCCCAAATTATATCAGCTGCCCTAAGTCTTCACCTGGGAAGGATTTGTTTTAGAAACCTTCTCGTTTCCAAATTTTGTAAATCTTTACACTTATTTTCAGTCTTCACCAAAATTTTTAAATCTGCGGCTCTGCGTGTATGGACACGGCCCTTTTAAAAAAAACTTCTTCAAAAAAGTTTCCAAACCTTGGGCACGAACGGACTGTCTTCGGATTTGATGCCCTGGCTCTTATTGAAAGCGCGGATGCCGAGGGGAACAAGTTTTGCCGCAAGAGAATACTTTCAAAGTTTAGCTTATGCCCTATAGGGATGCGGCCCTGACTCTGTTTAGAAAAGAAAATCAACACACTACAGCTTCTCGCTGCGCGGTGAAAAAAACAACTTTCGATTTTTCGTATGGCTGGACAAAGTATGAATTCAAACATAAGGCATTAGCCTAATTAACCACACGCAACATAAAACTTTTTTGATCGGTGAAAATCGATGGCAGTGACATTGGAGGTTCAAGTTGAAGAGTTTGAGGAATAACATAGCTCTGGTAGGTCAAAAGCCCACACTGTTTGGAGGAAGCATTTGAGACAACTTTCTCTACGGAAAAGAGAACGCAAGCACAGTGGAGATGATCGAAGCTGCAAAGGCTGCACATGCTCATGAGTTCATCAGGGAAATACTGCAATTTTTTAATTGAAACATAATTTTTATGCAATAATACATATATTCAATCAGCGGTGGTTAAGCAAATTGTCTCTAGAATAAATTGTTAGAAATATTTGGTGAATTTAATTTTCGTTGTAGCAGAGGGAAAAGGCAGAGAGTGTTCACGCACTGTGAAGTAGATTTCGCGGAACTATTTTCCCGCACAGCAAGGCCAATTCCCTAGACTTGGATTTCGCACACCTCGGAACTATTCTAAAGACTTAATGAATACTCACAGTAAAAATAACAAAATAGGTTTGGAGCAACACACTAAAACTTAGTATTCATTTCTTAAACATGAAAATACATCTACATGAGACTGCGGCTCATTTACAAAATAAAATAAAATTTTACAGAGATTTAAACTTATGTGGAGTAACACATAGTAAAACAGAGTAACTGTTGTTTTCATGCGCCCACCAAAAATTGCTCCACCATTTTCTCCACAGAGACTTGCGCTCTTTTCTTACTTCTTACTCTCTAACCTCTCTACACAGTCTAACTCTTACAAAATGACTTTTACATTCATATATAACTCAACATACAATTTTACATTTAATTCATGACAGAGCGAAATTAATTTTGATGTTGTTGTTGAGTGTGATTAGAGTCGCACAGGTGTTTCTGAAGTGTGGGCAAGGTTGTTGAATTAATGCTTGCCCATATTTGTTTACCTAAGTACATAAATTCTTTAAATGCCTTTGCTGGGTTTCTGAATGGTTCGCGTCTGACTTCAAACCTTCTATCTTCACGCTGAGATGCAACCTGCAAAAATGTCTTCAAGCACAGACGCAACTTGCAAAAGTGTCTGACATGTATGGCTGCAAAAGTGTTTGACATGTATGGCTGCTGTCACACTGTTTATTGCGGTGGTTGGGATTATTATTTCCAACACTCCCCCTTAATCACAATTGCCGCCATTGACAATTCCCAAACAGTTTCTAAGATAAACAAAATTTTCTCCTGCCAATGGCTTTGTGAAAATATCAGCAAGCTATTCTTGTGACCTGCAGTGCTGCAACACAATTTCATCATTGTTAATCAACTCTCTAATAAAATGATATTTAGCATCAATATGCTTGGTCCTTTTGCGGAAGACAGAATTCTTTGACAATGCAATTGCTTGGTGTTGTCGTAGAAAATAGTTGTCGCACCCTCTTGGTCATGACAAAGATCCCTCAACATCCTTCTCATCCAAACTTCCTGACATGCTGCTGCTGTTGCTGCGACATATTCAACTTCTGTTGTTGATAGTGACACTATTGGCTACTTCTTGGAAGCCCATGAAATTGCTCCAGAACCCAAATGAAAAACGTATCCTGACGTGCTCTTTCTGTCATCGACACTGCCTACCCAATCATTGTCAGTGTAACCAACTAGCCTGAAATCACTTGTTGCTGTGTACAAAACACCATATTTGTTTTGTCCCATTGACATACCTCAGAATCCTTTTTGCTACTTGCCAATGTGTCTCCTTGGGTGTCTCCATGAACCTTGACACCAAACTTACTGCATACATTATATCCAGCCTAGTGGTGGTCAAATACATTAGGCTGCCTATCATGCTTTTGTATAATGTCGGATTGACATTGCTGTTGCAATCTTCTTTGCTCAACTTCAACCCTATGACAGTTGGAGTTGGTGCGGACTTGCTGTTTTGCATTTTAAACCTCTCCAAAATTTCTGCCACATACTTTGCTTGAGAGATAAAAATGCCATTTTCTGTTTGCTTCACTTCTATGCCCAAAAAATATCTTAGCAATCCCAAGTCAGTCATTTCAAACTCACTCTTCATTACTTGTTTAAAATTAGCGATGAGGAAATCATCACTGCCTGTAAAGATCAAATCATCTACATATAAGACGACAATGAGAATCTTACCTTCACTCTCTTTGATGTAGAGAGTAGGCTCACCATCACATTTGTTGAAACCATTGTCCAACAAGTAAGCATCTATCCTGTTGTACCATGTGCGCGGTGCTTGCTTCAATCCATAAAGAGCTTTCTTCAACCGATATACTTTGTCTTCTTGTCCTTCAATCTCATAACCAGGTGATTGCGCAACATACACTTCCTCTTTCAGCACTCCATTCAAGAACGCTGACTTTACGTCCATCTGATACACTGTCCATTTATGTTGTGCGACATTCACCACCACTGTGCACACTGTCTCCACCTGCGCAACTGGCGTGAATGTCTCTGCGTAATCTCTTCCATGCTACTGATTGTATCCTTTGAAAACTAGCCTTGCTTTGTGCCTTTCAATCTTTCCCTCAATGTTACTTTTGGTCTTATAGACCCACTTCACTCCAATAACATGTTTTCCTTTCGGAAGGCTCACTAACTCCCATGTGTCATTCTTTTCTATTGCTTCTATTTCTTCCTCCATTGCCGCAACCCATTTTTCTTCTTTGACTGCATCTTCAAAGTGAATTGGGTCATCTACATGACAAAATAATGCAAATAAGGAATTCAGACCTGCGCTACTATCAACTTCATCTTGCTCATAAATTTCATTTAAATTTATAAATTTTGGCCTTCTTGTGCTTGCTGAAGATGGGCTTGATATGTCACTTGGTGTCGCGCTTCGCGGTGTGCTTGGAGAAGCACTTGCTTGGCTATGCGAAACTGTCCTATTATTTGTTGATGGCATTGCTTGCTACCTGCTTTGCTGCGCTTGAATAGGAGTAGAGGGAGTCACAGTTGAGGAATTATTTGTTGTTGTTAATTCCTCTCTGTCCTCATTTGGTATACATGCTTTTACATTGATTGTCTTCTCTAAACTTCCATCCCATGCTTCCTCTTCTATGAACTGCACATCTCTGCTGATTATGACTTTCTTGGTTAATGGATTGTAGAGTTTGTATGCCTTAGATTCATCACTGTATCCAATAAATATGCATTTCTCCCCCTTTCTGTCCAGCTTCTTTCTCAACTCATCCGAGACATGTGCATAAGCCACACATCCAAAAACTCTTATGTGAGTGACACTATGCTTTCTTCCACTCCATGCCTCTTTAGAAACAATGTTCTAGACTCTTTTGGTTGGACATCTATTCAAGATGTATGTTGCACAAGCGACAACTTCAGCCCAATAGTCATTTGGAAAATGCTTTTCCTTCAACATACTCCTTGCCATCTCCATAATGACCCTATTCTTCCTTTCTGCCACACCATTTTGCTACGGTGTATATCTTGTTGTAAATTCCTTATGAATTCCATGTTCCTTGCAAAATCGAAGAAAGTCATTTGAGATGTATTCTCCACCTCTGTCTGTGCTAAGGACTTTGATGAAATGTCCTCTTTGTTTTTCAACAAGAGCCTTGTATTAGCGAAAGCACTAAGACATTTCACTTTTCTGTTTTAGGAGAAAGACCCATGTCTTCCTTGTGTAGTCATCTATGAAAGTCAATACATAGTGACTACCACCAATTGATGGTGTCTGCATTGGTCCACATAAATCTGAGTGGACAATCTCCAAAGGTGCCTTTGCCCTCACTGACTTTCTTGCTGGAAATGTTTGTCTATGTTGCTTTCCCAAGATACATCCTTCACATATGCTATCTGATTTTTCTATGAGTGGTAAACCCTTCACCATGCCTTTCTTATGCAACAAAGTCAAACCTCCAAAGTTGAGATATCCAAATCTCAAGTGTCATAACCAGTTTTCATCTTTTACCTCTGCTTGAAAGTTTACTTGTGTGACAGCTGCCCCTTTTCTTTCATTTTCTTGTGAGTTCATAGATAGTTGTGCTTGTGCACCTTCTTTATGCAAATCTAATATTATTTTCAGGGGAAACATTCTATTGTTTGTCATCTGAACCTTTGCAACCAACTGTCTACTTGGAGGCCTATCCAAAATTGTGCACACATTATTTTTGAATAAGACATTGTAGCTTTTTTGCATGATTTGTCCAACGCTCATGAGATTATGTTTCAGACCAGGGACAAAATAAACATCAGAGATGTATTTCTTCTCCCCCTTCTTTGTTAGGATATTAACTCTTCCTTTTCCAATCACAGAGACTTTGCTATCAGTCCCTAATGTCACTTCAGATTTCACACTTTCATCTAGATCAGAAAACATTTATATGTTCCCTGACATGTGGTTGTTACACCCTAATTCTAGATACCATATATCACTCTATTTTTCTTGTGCTACATTACAAGCTAGAAACATGCTATCATGGTTCTGATTTTCTCTTGTGAAATTTACACTTGGGTTGTTATTAATAGCATATTGCTTCTTTCTACATTCATTTTCATAATGACCATACTTCTTAGAGTAATGACATTGAATTTGAGATTTATCATACCTCTGACCTTGTGCTTGATTTTGGCTTGGGCCCTGACTTGGATTTTGATTGTTGCCTCTTCCATTTGAGCTTGAAGGGCTACTTCTTCCACCTCTGTGTGGACTTCTTCCTCTTCCTCTAGCATATGATCTTTCTCTGCCTCGACCTTGACCAAATGATACTTGTGTCTTGAAGGCATGCTCCAATGACGAGCTTGCTGCTCTATTCAGTCTATGTTCATGAGAAATTAGTGATGCATTAAGCTCATCCAATGTGAACTATGAGAGATCCTTTGTCTCTTCCATGTCCACAACAATGGCCTCAAACCTTACTCACAGACTTCTCAAAACTTTCTCAACTATTCTTCTTTCCTCAAGTGTCTCACCATGAGACCTAATTTGAGTAACCAACCCACTTACATGTGTAAAAAACGAGTCTATATTATCAGACTCTTTCATACAAAGTGTTTCAAAATCTCTCCTCAACATTTGCAGCTTTGTTGTCTTGACTTTTTCCATGCCTTGGTAGGCTATCTGGAGGATGTCCCATGCTTGCTTGGACTTCGTTGCTACTGCAACCCTTGGGAAAATACTTTCATGAATTGCTTGGAAAATATAAAACAGGGCTTTTGAATCCTTCTTCCTGTTGTCCCTTAACACATCTCTTTCTTGTTGAGATAAGGCATTGTATGCTGCTACATCTGTTGGTTCTTGAAAACCATTCTCCACCAAATCCCAAATGTCTTGAGAAGAAAACAGGGCCTTCATTGTAATAGCCCAATAATCATAATTTTTTCCATTAAACTGAGGTATTTGAGGATTAGTCAAACTTGTGCTTGATGTTGCCATTTCTGAGCGTAAAAACAAACTTTCTACCTGCTGGTAAATATGCTAAAAAACAATGCGCGCTCAAAAACAATTTTTACTGTTAGTAAAAACACTTGTTTTTACACTAACAGAGTTTAACCTGCTCCGATACCATGTTAGAAATATTTGGCGAATTTAATTTTCATTTTCGCAGAGGGGAGAGGCAGAGAGTTATGAATTTCGCGAAGCTACTTTCGTGAAACTAGGTTCACGCACCGTGAAACAGATTTCACGGAGCTACCTTCATGCACCGCGAGGCTAATTTCTCAGACTTGGATTTCACGCACCTCAGAACTATTCCAGAGACTTAATGAATACTCACAGTAAAAATAACAAGATAGGTTTGGAGCAACACACTAAAACTTAGTATTCATTTCTTAAACATGAAAATACATCTACATGAGACTGCGGCTCATTTACAAAATAAAATAAAATTTTACAGAGATTTAAACTTATGCGGAGTAACACACAGTAAAATAGAGTAACTGTTGTTTTCACGCACTCACCAAAAATTTCTCCACCATTTTATCCACAGAGACTTGCGCTCTTTTCTTATGTCTTACTCTCTAACCTCTCTACACAGTCTCACTCTTACAAAATGACTTTTACATTCATATATAACTCAACATACAATTTTACATTTAATTCATGACAGAGCGAAATTAATTTTGATGTTGTTGTTGAGTGTGATCAGAGTCGCGCGGGTGTTTCTAGAGTGTGAGCAAGGTTGTTGAATTAATACTTGCCCATATCTATTTTCCTAGGTACATAAATTCTTTAAATGGCTTTGCTGGGTTTCTAAATGGTTCGCGTCTAATTTCATACCTTCTATCTTCACGCTGAGACGCAACTTGCAAAAATGTCTTCAAACACAGATGCAACCTGTAAAAGTGTCTGACATGTATGCCCGCAAAAGTTTCTGACATGTATGGTTGCTGTCGGGCTGTTTATTACGGTGGTTGGGATTATTATTTCCAACATAAGTTAGGATGGACTGAATATGGCAGTGATTTAACTTGGATTTGTGTAGCTCTTTGGAGAAGGGATACAAAACAAATTGTGGAGACAGAGGAATGCAATTATCGGGAGGGAAAAAGTAACACATTGCTATAGCCAGGGCGATCATAAAGAATCCGAGCATATTACTGTTGGACGAGGCCACCATTGCGTTGGACAAGCAATCGAAGAAGATCATTCAAGAAGCCCTGGACAGAATAATGGTGGGAAAAACAAGTATTGTGATAGCTCATAGACTGACAACCATTCAAAATGCAGATTCGATTGTTGTGATTGAAGATGGGAAAGTGATTGAGCAGGGAACTCATTCGTATCTCATGAGCAAAGGAAAAGGCAATCCATGTTACTCTCTCGCCAGTATCCAGCTAGGCTACCACTAGATTATCACCTCCCTCACTCAAAGGGTCAAAAGTATTCTGCCGTGATCCATGTCCTAAATCTTTCTAAATGCCTTCAACCAAATTTTGACGTTGAATTTTCATTTCTTCGTTATTCGTCGTTCAATGCTAATTTGGTCCACGTCCTAAATCTTTCAAAATGTCATCAGCAAAATTTGGAATTTGTAGTGTCATCTGCATGACGTTTGACCATTTAACGTTAATGTCATAATTATATGTTGTAACGAATCATCCAAATTATAATAAAATCAGTTGGCTTCTTGCACCACGGAATCTCGACATGACTTGGAATTGCAAGTGAAAACGATGGAATATATTTTCTCAATAGTCTCTTAATTTTAAAATAAATTATACTTTATCACACCTTAACGCCTGTGTCAACTTAGTCTTTTTCTTTTTAATTTCCTGGTCACCTTGAATCTATTTCCTCCGAGGAAACCTAATTGTTGTGGTTGGATCATGTTCCAACGATGGTCGTCACCTTCCAATTAAACATAAAACAGGTTCCATTAATCTTTGTGGATTCACCTAGAGTAATGGTTGGAGTAAGCTGAGCTCACCTATTGATGCTGGCATACAAGTGCTGAGAGCTTCTCTAGTAAGGACTAGTATGGATCACAATAACTGGGCGTAAACTGGGATTTACCCTATCAATTCTGAGGAGGTGGGAAGAAGATAAATGACTTCGTCAAGGAAGAGCCATGAAAAGCCGGGGAGAGAAGTACCTGGTGAGGGAGCGTGTGAAGGTGAGGCATAGCATATTTCAAGTTAGGCGTAACATATTGAAAGCTAGGCTACACATACGTATATTAAAAGCTAGGCATAACTATTTGACTGACCATAGAAACAACGTAGATCAATAGGATTCCCACGGTGAATCCTCGGGATATAGAAGTAGCTTGAGCAGAATACATTGTATTTCAAAACCTAATAGAAGAGACCATCAAAAACTGATAACCATCAATTTGATAACCTAATATGAAGCTAAAGTATATCAACATATATATATATATATATATATATATATATATATATATATATATATATATATATATATATATATATATATATATATTTATATTTATATATTTATATATATGAAATTGTAAATTTGATGTCGAAGCATTTAAGTTACTTTTGAGGGTGGGTTTACGTGCAAGATTTTAGCACAAGAATGTTGTTTGAGATTGAAAATAAATTAATTTTTAATAGAATAAATATGAGTTCTACATTGGGTTAGTGGTTATTATTTCAAAAAAAAAAAAAAAAAAAAACTCACATGTATTTCAACATTTAATTGAATTATTAAAAAGTTTAAGAAAGGTTGAAAAAAAAAAATTGAATGAGTGGGGAATATTATAATATTAGTATAGATTTATTTTAAATACAAATATAACATGAGCCAAGAGGGATTCAATCAAATTAGATTTATTTTAATTCAGATCCATCAAGGGTCATTTATTTTAATTCGGCCCACAGGAATCAAATCTCTTTTCACTTTAAAAGATATTTGCATCTCAAAAGATTTGATCTCTTGAGAGTTGGTAGCCCCTGAGTTAAGATGGATCTAGATTGGTTTAATTACCAATTAATTATAATTATAATTATTAATTTTTTGCTTTTATTTTATTCTTTTTATTTTTAATTTAATTTAATTTTTTATTATTATGACCAAGTCAAAATGTTAAATAAGACATTACAACATTTTTACTATACTAGGTTGGAGGGTGCCTCTTGGCACAATGATATGCAAATAAAAGATTTGTCTTAAAGGCGAGCCACACTTGTTGGTTGAAAATGTCAAGAATGAAAAAGTTTAATGTGAGTAATTTAGAAATGACTCATAAATATAAAGTTGTCAAAGACTTAGAATAAGGGATCAGAGGAATTTTGCCTCCGATTATCAATGAAAAACATCATAAAATATCCTTAAGATTTAAAATGATAAGTGTGCAAAATGTTCAATACTAAAAAGGGAAGAAAAGTAGATTCGCAAAACCTACAATACTAAAAAAGAAAAAGTAGGAAAAGTGAGAGGCTCAACAATTTGACACAAAAAGTAGTGGCATGAGATACCATAAAAACTTGAAAACCATTTTTCAGTTGATAATTGAGATAAATTTGAAATTGAAAAAATCAAATTAGGATTTTCCAACTTTTGTTAGATAATTTATTACACAAAAATACATGATGATAACTTGAAATGTATAAACCTATACCATATATATATTTTTTCTTTTTAGTTGATTATGTATTAAAATATCAAATATTTACATTAGATATGCTAGTTTTACTGTCTTCTATATGTTACTTTAGAAATAATACCAAAAACAATAAAATATATAGTCAATGGGTAACAAAAATTCTCTTCAATTGCACGTCCAAAACTTCATAATTCTAAAAGATAGTGCTACCCCACCATAGGGAAACCAACAACAAAAAACAAAATGGGAAACCTTTAGAGAATGAAGAATTCGAGACAACAAGAAAATTATACTAAACATAAACTATAAAAAGAACTTATCAATAGCCCAGATGGCCTAGCATGAAGAGGAAGAACTGAAATGATGAAATATAGGGAGCATGAGCATTAGAAGGACAATGAAGTATTGAAGTTTATGGGTTGTTCCTGAGTGTAACATAAGATCTCTGAGTTCATCTAGTTTGTGCATTACGTTGACCTAGGTTTGTCTCCAATCAACTAGAATCTTCTTTGACAACAACTTAACATGCCATTGAAAATCTACTTTACGAAGATAGTGATTTGGCGGCCCCAAAAGTTGCATGTATTTGGAACCTAAGAGGCTATGGTTTGTCTCCAATCAACTAGAATCTTCTTTGACAACAACTTAACATGCCATTGCAAATCTACTTTATGAAGATAGTGATTTTGGCAGCCCCAAGAGTTGCATGTATTTGGAACCCAAGAGGCTTTGTCGGCCATGACTTCTAAATTTAGAGTTACTAGTCGTTCTTGTCAAACTTCCTCTTCCACCAGATGGATTGCCTCATGAATGTAGAGGTGCATGTGCATGGTAGTCCTGAGAGTCACGTGAAGTGCCACGACCACCATTTCCATATCGGCAACAAGCTTGTTAACGAGTCATGGCTACCAAAGGCGACAAGGCATGACAAAGACCTGATAGAAATGAGAAGGAAGATTTTAGAGGTCATTGTGAAAGAGAGAGGCCTTTATAACTTCCTATGCAATATGTATCGATGACAAGATTGGGCTCAAACCTTTGTCATCACAAAAAGTTGTCAATAGAGGAGGGAAATCTAGTGATGCAGATGGAAGGAAATGGAAGGAAACACACGCTAAATAACCGAACAAGACTCTAAGTGCATGGCCATCAAGGGCAACAATAAGTAGAGATGTTGAAGGATAAGTCAGAGCTCTAACTAGTGGCCCAAAATGAACAACATAATGGAATGAATCTAATTTATGTAGATGAATAAACAAACTGTGCTAAAGGGCCTCTACCACTCTCCTTAAGAGGCAAGGTCCCATAAATTCACCATGAAGTGGTGCCCTGTGTAGAAGGGAAGCAAATGAAGAACAAATCAAATCAACAGGATTTAATACCCATCATAACACCCATAAAGGTAAACCTATACAAGACAATAAATTAAAATGAAATAACAAAAAAACGCTTCAAATCCAACAAATTTATTTAATCTTGTTATAACAACCCATCAAAATAAGCATATACAATACAATAAATTTAGAAAAATAACAATTTAACTATTCAAAATTTTTACTTATTCATTTTAACATAATTATATAATTATTAGCTAAATATAATCTTTTTATTTTAAAAAAAAATTTTAAATGCATAAAAAAAAATACAATGCCAAAAAAACTATAAATAGATAGTTAAACTTACCTTTCTTCTTAAAAAAAAAACTGAATTGTACACAAAAATAACATTAAGAAAAATTACCATAAAAAACAAATACATCAAAGAGTTAAACGAAGTTATCAAAAAAATAGGTGTACTAACTCAAGATAACCAACTTATATAGTACAGAGAAATTGATGGACCACAAAAATATGAGCTAACGTATACTAATATTTAGAATGCAATAAATTAAAAATAAATACTAGAGCAATATTTAGAATATAATAAATTAAAAAATAAGCGGAACACTGTAGATGTGGGCGAGGAATGCCAGATCATTTAGCAATGCACGAAACTACATTCACTCCCGAGGAATTAAAATCTACATTCAGCGACCGTGGTTACAAATTGAAAGACACAGCAGCAAATATCGGGGTTTGAATGTGGGTCTATTTCCATCGGGGTTGAAATTGGGATTTTTTTTATTTGCCATATAATTTTTATTTTTAATTTATCTATTTATTTTTTTAAAGTTTTGGGTTTTTATGTTTCCCGACAAAAATGTTAGGTTTAAAATTATTTTTCAAGAATGATGTTTTCATAATAATTTTTTGGGAATAAAAGTTTAATTAAAAAATAACCCGATAAAAATGTTAGGTTTAAAATTATTTTTTAAGAATGATGTTTTCATAATTTTTTGAGAATAAAAGTTTAATTAAAAAATAACCCTTCTAATGTTAAAAATTTTCACATATAAGAGAAAAAACAAATTGATTTTTATATATTTTTGAATATGTTACAATCTTAAACTTAAAAAAAATAAAAATATGAAATAATAATAATAATAAAATAATTTTAAATTTAAACTTTTTAAAAACATTTAATAAATGTTGTATTTTTTAAATAAATAACCACACATTGAATATTAAATAGTGAAATAGCTTGTATTTCTCACTTTGAAGTGCATGTGAATGGGGAATGAGATTTTTTTAATCTATTTGTAATAGTAGAATTTTATTATTCAGTGAAATTATATTTTGGTAATATATGATATATGATTTATTCAATAAATATGATCAAAATGCTAATTGAGTAATTATTATTATTAGTTAGATTTCTTTGTTTCAATGAATGTTCATTAAAAATATACTTATTATAAAATAGATACACTGCCGATGAATCTATATGTTCTTGATGATTGATGGCACCAAAATGCCCAAAAACTCTTTCGAGGCTTCCCCATCTACAAATTTTCAAATACTTGATTATTTACTCGGCATTCCATCCATTACCTTTTGGTTATGTCATTTCATTTTGAAATAGGAACCTATCAACATAACATGTTATAATGCATTATGTGCATTTGGAAAGATCAACAAGATTGGTCTTTTCATTTCTTCAAGTAATCTGTAGATCAATTGATTATCTAATGGATGCATGGGCATCATTCAAACTTTATTTTGTCTATTTCTAGAAGGTCAAGTTAAATGGGTTAATGTATATGTATGTGATAAATGGTTTTGTTGACAAGATAATCTGGAAGTTAATGAAACTTAGTTTTTCTATTTTTAGCTACCAAGATCGTATTTTTATGGATTTAGATATGAACAAGTTATTCCTATTTAAATTTTTGTTCTGCAATGAACAAATATAGAAGTTGTGCACGAGTGGTAAAAGGATGGCTAGTTAAATGTAAATTAGACCATGGAAAGAGTAGATGAGAGTAAGTCTCTACATAATTGTATGTACAAAATTTGGATTGTTGTATGTATAATATTCTGATTGAAAGAAATGGAAGCATTTGTAAGCTCGTAATTCAGCCGAGAGGCTCATTCTATAGCCCAATATGATGTGTAAACCCCTCCGTCTGTCAAAGTTGAAATTTTGCTCATATTGGTCCAAATAAAATTAAAAAAAATATAAAAAATAACCATAGAAAACATTTAAATTATGTCGGCTCATAAAAAAATTTGCACGTGAAGATATTGGATCTCTCTTGGCTCATATTAGATATGTATTTAAAATGGATCTATGTTGGTTGTATTTGTCTGTACATGTGAATAAATATTAACTTAATCTGGGTGAAATTGCCGAAAGGTCAATTAGTGAAATTTAGAGTGGTATTTGAGACTACATTTCGATTAATTATGAATCTATTGTGTGAGGAAGCTTTGAGACAAATCAAGGTGAATTAGTATAAATAATTATGGGCATGCATCTATATTTTGTGCATCTATTTTCTTGCAGAGCAAAGGATTCATATCAAGCAGAAAAGCCTGTGGAGAATTGAAGCTTATGGTTATATTAATCTGAGGAATAAAATTATGAAATACTGACCTGTGTTGACATTAACAGAAGGCAACATTCAGATTATTGACTCCTATAGTAGTTGTATAGTTTTATTGAACAAATTTTATAAAGATTAATAAAAGGAGAATTGAGGGCAATTTTTATTGCAGCCATCATAAGGAATGCTAGAATTTTGGTAGCTTTAATAGCCTACCAACACTATGATTGCTTGCGTAGTGATCCAAGGACCATGACAACTTCTGGTTGAGTTGGGAAATAGGTGCTAAACCCCACAATGCATGCTTCTTGTCCTTACGAGTCAAGATTCCCCGTAGTTTGAATTCAACGAGAGCATAAAAACTTCAATTTTGACAAATCGGATTTAAAGATTTTAGATTTGAAAAGCAAAATTTGGTTGTTTTTATTCCACACTATAGGATTTGTATCTAAACCAATAATTTCGCCTTGATGGGAGATATTTCTCAAGTGGGAGTGTTTGTTATCAAACACTCTATAAGTTTTTCCCTCAACATAGCGCTAGCATCTATCAAAACATGGAATTCAACACTCATCCCTTCAACCAAATCAAAAGGCAAGCCATAAAACCAACAAAGTTTCCCCCTCTGCAGATCAATTGAGTGACTTCTTCCATCATCAGTTTTCAGATTGTATGCTTGACCACACATAATTAGTTTTCCAACAATGAAAACTTTGACAACCCTTCCCTAAACCCAAACAACAACTTGAATTCCTTAGCATTTCACCAGGGCTAGGCGTCGCCTTTAATATAGTGATTGGGCCAACACAGTTTCCTCAATATCTGGTTGTCTTATCACCATAGTTGGAACCTACTCTCAACAGTTGAACGATACCCTCTAATTTGGCATTATGTCCAACCATGCTAGGCACATCCCTTGGGAGATTCAGGTTAAAATCTGGCTGGGACACAACACAGCATAAGCGCCTTTGTTAGAACCTCACAGGATGATTTGCAGAGGTTTATCGAACATAAGACAAGAATCTATTTCTGGGCACCCCATCAAGCACAAATAACGCATACCCAGTATTATTCAATGGTCCAACATTGATGTCGATTAAGTGGTTATCTATTCCAGAATCTTGATCCATAAGCAAAATCTTTAGTCTACAACTTTGATAATGTATTGGTAACCACTGGCAAGTGGTAGCTGGAAAATAATGTAAAAATAAATGGGCGTAATGTTGTTTTAAGAAAAAATTTAACATCAAAAAAACGTGTTCAACCATTCCAAGCACGTCGAGAAATAGAGGCATTCATAAATTTTAAACGTCAAATATGGGCAAAATGTCCTATGACAATCAAATTGATCGTCAAATTCCATCTCTACTTTCCACAACCAACAACAGGTTTCGTGTGGATCTGTTTTATTTAGATTAGATATTTCAACCAAATCTACAGTTGTTGTGGATCTGTTTTACTCAGATTAAATATTTCAACCAAATCTACAGTTCTTGTTGTCATTTCTAGGAACGTGGTGGATGGATATGTAATTTCTACATAACCAAATGTTCAAAGAAATACATTTTGCACCTTTCACTTCACGATTGGCTTCACGCATATCAAGAAATTGGAGTATATTATGTGTGAAGCCATATTATATAGTATGTTTAGGTTTCTAATTTATCATATAAAATTATGGTTAAATTGGTCAAACCATATTCACCCATGGTCAATATCATTTACCATGGTTGTCATACCCAACCAACCATGAGTAACTACACTCAATCATAGTCAATCATAATCTATCATAGTAAACTATAATTGATTGTGAACAATCATGACCAATTCTATATTGACCATAAATGCAGATTTTTACTTGTAGATTCAAATTGCTTATGTAATATGCTAAAATAAAATACTTGAATCTACTCTACTCATTAGCGGAAACAAAAAATTGGTTGATGAAAACACTAAGCAAAAAAGGAAGAATTTCAATCACACATAACATAATATTTTTATGGGGAAAGAAACTGCTCAAAACCCCAATTATCTATATTGCATTAACCAGAATCTCTGGGAAGAAAATACAATGCTTGTTCAACCCGAACAGTTCTTGCACACGTACAATCTATCTCTCTACTTCACAAACTAGCTCAAGCCAACACTTAGCCAATTCTTCTTCCTGCCAAGACCCTACTTCCTTGCGCAATTCCCGAGAGAATTAGACCATATTTAATTGGGAAAATCCCTCACCACAACTACACAATCCATCATAGGCCTTCTATTGATTGCATGCACCATCTGTACAACTTAGAAAATTATACAACTAGTAATACATTGTCCTTGAACTCTAATCTCAACTGGGTCTTCCTCTGAACTGACATACATGAGTTATTTATGAGTGAATCTTCAGTTAACTGGTGGAGCAGTGAAGCTACACTGAAGTTTCTCCCCATTACTAGACTTCCTACTAGTTCCTCCAACTGATTGAACTAGTTTAACTGACTATAACTCAACTAGACCGAGTTAATTAATTACAACTCAAAAGAACTCAACCTAGACCCCTGAAATTTAGGAATCACTCTACATGACTCTAGATAAACTTCCAACTCAAATTTATTGAGTCGACTAAGTCAAATTAATGTAGTTAACTATTACAAGTTGCTATGATAATAGAATTTCAATTTAATTCCTAATTTGATTCAGGGACAAATTAAATTAGGATTTCTTGTTGTTATTTTTAACATTTCTTCTTGTTATTTTCGACGCTCCCTCTCAACAAGAAAGTAATTCAATTCTATCTCGATTCAGTACCTTCGGAATGTTCTGCATGCAACACTTATCTCTAGTGTTGTTGCTGGTGCAACTTCTGAAACTGAAAAACCATCCAAAATGAATCAATATGATGCATCTGTCACCAGAGTCTCTAACTGCTACTATTTACTGCACTGTCTACTAAAACTTTGCACTGTGCCATCAACACTACTGCCAACTCTGCTCTGCGCTCCCTAGTATCTAACTGCTGCTAGTCTCTGCCTCTGTCACTCTGACATCTGACTGCATCAATCGCCACTAATCCATCTTGCTACTATGTATTGTGTGCTCCCGTAGCAAGGTAATGATCCATGAGAAAAAACATCTCAATGGATCCTGCCCAAATTTCTGTACTCTTGGGACTATTACTTCACATCGCCCCACCTCTCTTCTAGAGGTATGGATGCATGTGCTCCTTCTACCCACTTGGCTCAAAATTTCCCCCTACTAGAGGTCTCTACTTGAGTGGATGCCTCCACTCGGTCTCCTCTCTACTTCTCCAATTGTGGTTGCTCCACAAGTTGCTGAGGTTGCTTATGAGGCTGTATGTTGAGAGGTAATTCATTCTCCCTCTCAACCACCAAGTCTCTAACATTTTCCTTTCTCTTTAAGGCTTTTCATGCATCTTGTACCTCAAGTGCATACATGTTCTTGACTCGGACACCGATCTGTTTCACTTTTCCCATTGCGATGTATCTAAGGAAAACTTTTCCTTCGCTAAAAATCACATTGTAGCCACAATCTTCCAATATTGCGATGGAAACAAGATTCTTATTTAGTCCTGGAACATACCTCACATATGTTACTTTTAGAGGGGAGCTAGACTCCCTTTGAAAGCTAACTGTATCGATGTCGGCTGTGCTATACCTCCCATCATCTCCAAACTATATGTTATGCTTGAGGTCTTTCTCCTCCAAGTCACTGAAGAGATCTCTATTCCCCGCCATATGGAATGAGGCACCGCTGTCGAGATACCACATGCTTCCCATTACAATTCTAGCCATGCATGCAATGAGAGTAAAATCAAGTTTGAATTGTGAAGCTAGAGCTTCACTTCTTGCTGCTACTACAAGCTCCTTCTTGCTTTCTTCCTTCTGTGGGCATATCATGGCATAGTGCCTGAACTCGTGATAGTGAAAACACTTGATGTTCGACAATTCCTTCTTCTTGTCGCCATCCTTGCCTTGGGACTTCTTTCCCATGTATTTCTTTTCTTTGCTGACTAATGTGAAGTCCTATTTCACTACTTTGGATGAGGTCCCATCTCCGGTGTTCCATCGAATCTCTTCTTGTACCAATTTAGACCATAATTGCTCCCACTCTGGTAGCTTCTCCCTCCCATTCATTAAGTCCTAGTAACTGTTCCAACTCTTGGGAAGGCCTAGAAGTGCTAGTCTCACTATATCATATTTTACAACAGTAATTGTGACACTTCCAAATTAATCCCGACATTAGGTGAAATTGGTCAAGTACTTCAAAATTGAGTCACCCTTCTCCATTTTGATATTTATGAGCTTGTCCTTCAGTGCCAACTTCCTCTGGTCACTTCTATTTTGAAGCAGGTCTGTCATTGCCCTCAACATTGCAAATGGCATTTCCCTACCATGGAGATTTGAGACAATATGATCTCTAATCCTTCTAAGATAATCCTTCCCGCCTTTGCCAGACACTTTCTCCATTTAGCCAAATATTTGGCATCAGATGTTGGAGGCTTTGGAATACCATGACCTATGAATTCCTTGATCCTGTTGTCTTCCAACAATGCATATATCCTGTCCTTCCAAGATATGTAATCCGAGTTGCCCTCCAGGGCATACTCAAGTCTCAAGCTGTAGAATGTCATTCTGCTGACTTTGAAATATGAAACTGCAATTTCGATTTCACCTACACAACAAACTCGTATTCTACTCTTCTATAACGTCTTCAGCTCTGATACGATGTATTTTTTTACTTGTAGATTCAAAATTCTTATGTAATATTCTAAAACAAAATACTTGAATCTACTCTATTCATCAGTGGAGACAAAAATTGATCGATGAAAAAACTAAGTAGAAAAGAAAGAATTTCAATCGCACATAACACAATATTTTTCTGGGGAAAACAACTGCTCAAAACCCCGACTATCTATATTGCGTTAACCAAAATATTTGAGAAGAAAAACAATGGTTGTCCAATCCGAAAAATTCCTGCATAAGTACAATCTATCTCTCTGTGTCACAAACCGGCTCAAGCCAACACTTAGCCAATTCTGCTTCTTGCCAAGCCCCTACTTCCTTACGCAATTCCTAAGATAATTAACCCATATTTAATTGAGAGAATCCCTCACCACAATTGTACAATCCATCATAGGTCTTCTATTGATTGTATGCACCATTTGTACAACTCATGAAATTAAACAACTGATAGTACATTGTCCCCGAACTCTAATCTCATTTGGGTTTTCCTCTGAATTGACATGCATGAATTATTTATGAGTGAATCTTCAGTTAATTGGTGGAGCAGTGAAGTTGCACTGAAGCTTCTCCCCACTACTAGACCTCCTACTAGTTCCTTCAACTGATTGAACTAGTTTAACTGACTATAACTTAGTTAGATTGAGTTAATTAATTACAACCCAAAAGAACTCATTTTGGACACCTAAAATTTAGGAATCACTCTAACTCTAGATAGACTTCCAACTTGAATTTACTAAGCCAACTAAGTCAAATTAGCTCATTTAACTATTACAAGTTGCTATGGGAATAGAATTTTGATTTAATTCCTAATTTGATTCAAGGAAAAATTAAATTAGGATTTCTTCTTGTTATTTTTAACATTTCTTGTTTCTATTTTCAACAATAAAGTTGACTACTAATAATACTAGAGATTTCCCCAAAAAGGTGTAGATAGGATTTTTAAATTGGAAAAAGTTGTAGTTTGGTTTCGTAATCATACAAATTATATTGTTTTATTAAATTTTAAATTTTAGTGTTTTATTTTTTTAATATATGTGTGTGTGTGCATTTTAATTTTGTAAATTTTTGAAGTTCGAATTCAAAGAAATGACAAACATACCATGTTCTATACTGCAAAGCAACATTGGTTGAACCTGTAGAAATTCCTTGTACTTGGTGAATATGGAGTGGGTTCACTTATGCACTTGGTGGGTTCCCTTCCTTTAATCTCAACTGGGTCTTTCTCTGAACTAATATGCATGAGTTATTTATGAGAGAATATTCAGTTATCTGGAGAACACTAGTTGTGTGCATGCATGCATTAACTGACTGAACTCACAATTAGTTCCTCCAACTGTTTGGAACTAATCTAACTGGACTTAACTTAGTTAACTGAGCTAACTAATTACAACTTAAATACAACTCATCCTTATCTCCTTAATTAAGGGACAACTTCCTCAATCAAAGGGATAACTGTTACATGTCTTCACATAGACTTCATGTTTGATTTTCTCCAACTAATTAACTCAAGATGAATTAATTAATTATTTTTCAAACAACTGCTGAGACCAAATTCAAATTTTAATTCAGGGACTAATTAAAATTGGAATCTATCCCGAAATGCTATTTATAGCAATGCTATTTTTAGCATTTCTATTTTTTGCTATTTCCAACAGAGTTGGAGTATATCCTGAAATGCTATTTATAGAAATGCTATTTTTATCATTTCTATTTTTAGTGTTTCTTGTTGCTATTTTCAACACTCCCTCTCAACAAGAAAGTAGTTTCAAGTTGCCATATACTTTGTATCCCATTGCCTGGTTCCTAGGACGAGAGCTTGACAGAGATGGGTCATTCAACTCGAACCTGATCCTAAACCTTTGAAATGTTTTGCATGAAACACTTCTCTCAAGTGTTGTTGCTACAGAAACTATAGGAACACACAAAATATCCAACCTGAATCAGAATGATGCCTTTGTCATCAAAGTATCTGACTGTTATTGCATCAGTCGACTGAAAACTCTACACCTCTGTGCTCTTCAGTATCTGACTACTCCAGCCTTTGTCACTTTGACCTATGATTATATCAATCACATTGATTCCTGCTGCTGCATCCGTGCTGCTGCTGGTCCTTTCTGCCAGGACTGCCTCCGCACTGCATCTCCCCTCATCATGTTGCATCGTGCTGCTCATTGCTGCACTGCAACTCAATTACTGAGAAGTAAGTAACTGATCTCCCAACTGACCTCCCTGTTGGGCTAGAAACACCCTCTGATGTTGAAGCTCCCTCTGCCATTGAAATGTTCTCCCTCTCTGGCCTCTGTGCTGTTGCAACAACTCCTTGCATCTCGCACAATTTCACACCTCTCTCTGCCATCCTGCACTAGTGCAACACTCCTGTGCCTCTCGCATTACTGCATCCTGCTAGCTCTGCGTTGTCTTGGGACTCCTACACTGTAGCTCTCTCTGTCGCTCCATCCGCATTCATCTCTACCCACTTAGCTAATCTTGATACTCCTCGTCAGGGCTCCTGTAGCAAGGTCTAATCAAAGAGGTTGGGTACCTCAAGGATCCTGCCCCTATTTCAACCTTCTTGGGACTATCACTTCACATCGCCCCACCTCACATCTGGAGGTGTTATAGACATTTTTGGGCACTGAAACCCCAATCAAACATGTCCATAAACCAAGGGCTCCTAAGTACCTAAAAGTGTTGCTTCACAGCCTAAAAGAACAAGGTCAGTTAATTACATCATCTCCCAGATGTTCTCCACAGAAAACTGCTCAGAACTGGTCAAAGCTGGACCATACACACTGCCCAATGCAGAGGGTGCGATGCATCTCACCTGCCCAGTGAAAAGGGTGAGATGCATACTAGAAAGCCCTTCTGTAGGGTGCGATGGGAAAGAGTAGACAAATGGCAGAGATAGTTTGCAAGGTGGATCGTCATGGAATCTTCCAAAAACTTCTCCTGTGACACTTGCCTCTCTAAATTCGCCCAGGGATGAGTAAGAGATCATCAATATCCAAGTGGAATCAAGAAATATCAGAGAGAGGACACTAATCAAAATCCCAGAAGCTGACTCACCCCCCTGCAATCATCTATATATGGATCCCTCATCCCAGAGATCCAGAGGCTGGAAATTTGTATCTTGTAAGGAATTGCTGTTGGTTTCTTAGTGGAATATCATGGTTTTGGGTGATCTAAGCTTTTCATGAGGTGAAGAAGGGCTTTCATGCTAGGAGGATGACGTTGGGTTAGAACAATTGGTTGTAATCCTCTTTGCTATTCTTGATATTAATAAAGCTATTCAAGTTTTCCTCCACATTCTTCTATGTTCGATGATATATGCATTTGGGTGGTCAATATATATTTGGTCCTATATTATTTATGATTGTAGATCTCTGTTCTTTGATAGTATTATGTTGCTTTGATTCCACAGGTGCTCTTTGAAGCTGTGTAGATGAAGGAAAAGTGGCAAGGATCTGTCAAAAGGGAGAGGAACCAAGCAAGGAACTAATCGCAAGACTGAGGTTGGTGTCCTTTGTTCCCCTCTTATCTACTTCTCATAAAGGAAAGCGAAAGTAGTTTTAGTTTGTTTGTCTCTAAGATAGATACTAGTATTAGTGGGACTAGTAACTCCGAGTGGACACTAGATTTCCCGATAACAAAATGGCAACACCACTGGGGAGTGAATAGGTTGTTTGCTTGTCTATATTTGTTTGTGTTATAAACTTACAGACGGAGCCTAAAGTTAAGCCAGCTAGCCTTCGAATTGCATTTGCTATGCAAGTGCAAACTAGATCAATGCTGCTTCAGTCTATCTCCGGGTTTTTTTTATAAACTGAACAATCGATTTTCAAACTTTCTAATTGCCCTAGTGGTGGCTCTAGTAACCTCATTAGATCAAACCCTGTGATTTATATTTACTGAACATCACTTGCTCGCCCTAAATTCCTAAACTGAGCTGCAAACTGTGACCCGGAACCCAGTTGAAGTCTCGTCCCTGGACCATCGCACCTTCTCCTCTTGGGAATCTGGATGCATCGCACCTCCCGTGTGCAGTAGGTGTGTTGCATCTGTGTTGCAGGTGCGCTGATCAGACAAGACCTCTTATGCCCTCAGATTTTGGTTTCTGTGTTCACTCTCTTCAGCTTTATTCAGGAGTTTTGCTGTCTGCAATCAGTATACCACTGTGGAAACTCCCTTCCTTTCCATCATTCCACCTCCATTGTGCAAAGAACTGTGAATGTTTTTATGTATTGTGCGCCATTTACAGTTCTCTTTTACAAAGAAGTAGCATAATCAAACTATCGTCTTTTGATTTGAAAGTGTCACAAGTGTCGTTTTCAGTCAAAGAAAAGAATTATATTGTTCTTGATGGTCAATTATACAGTTACTCTTATATTTGATTTGGATTAGTAGTTTTTCAAGTGTCGAAAGTAGTTTTCAATTCAAAATAGCAAAGTGTTGTCATTATCTTCCTTTCGTTTTGAAGAGAAATTTGTTAGTACTGTCACTTTGAAAAGATAATTCAGATTTGTACATAGCATTCTTCTTGTCATTCACACATTAAGAAAGCTGAAAACAAATACATGCATGTGCATTTGCATTTAGACTACTTGTTGGTTTGATTTAGGACAATGCATCTAGTGTGTGCTCTCTGCTCTACGTTGAAAGAGTATCATCTCTCTTTCTTTAGTAGCTAGGATTTTCATTGCAAAAAGAAGATTAAACGATTGTTTATCATCTTAGATTGAATTTTATGAATTATATATCTACATCACACGATGAACCTAAAAGGAAAATTTCTTAAGAAATATCAAATGTAAAATAAATTTAATGAACATAAAAATGCTTTGGAACCTAATGCACAACATCTAGAAGACTAGGCTAGGGACATATTCCGGCATCGTAAAGCCTGGTAACTGTCGCTTTCATTGTTGGTTGGGTGATTCCTCCTCTTTGAGATGACAAGTGCCAGTACGGACTTGTGCTCCCACGTACCGTCAAGTATATATTGGGAGACCACAATAGGATATATCCTTTATCCATAGGAAGCCGTGTCTACTGCCCTATCGATCACAATGCACTGAACACAGCATTCGGGAAGATTGACTGCCATACCGTAAAAAGTATTCTGCAGTTTTGTGATTGGTTTGGTAATCCCTCTGTCTAGATTTCCAAAGTAGTCTCTTTCGTTCCTTTTTAGACTCTTTAAAGGAAAAGGTCCATCTGAGCACTTGTCACTTCAAGCTCATTAAAAATCGAAGGTGACTAGAGTCATCTTTTGTTTTTTCTCAACTCTTAAAAATTGAAAAAACAAGTTGTGTCAAAGCTTCTAAAATTCATTTAATTTGGAAACATTTTCCCCTTTATTTTTAGTTGATCGAGTAATCTGCAATCGTGGAGGAAAGTCAATTAAAACCCCATCGTTTGCAGAGACTTACGAGTCAACCGTCTTTGTCTCCAGAATCAAAACTATTCCGGACAAAGCGAACTCATTTAACCGGTTCAAAGTCCCCTGGTCTGGTTGGAACAAGTATTCCGACACCCTCGGAGACTCTGGTTACTCCAAACATTTCTGGTACCCCTGCCTTTACAGAAGAAGTTCCGCAGCCACTAGAGGACAGTAGAACTGATCCTAGTGTGAGGGTAAACACTTCTATACCTGAACCAGCCCCATCTACAGCTGATTTGGAAGGTGTTATTCCCCAAACATCTGTCACTGCAGAATCTATACCTTCTTCGGCACCAGAAATATTTTACGGACCTGACGGTCTACCTCTTCCACCTGGTTTGATTGCTATAGAAGAGATTGTGGAGGATCCTACATCTAGTACTCCATCGCATTTTGGAGTTGGGATCACCCTATATCCTTCTTCGTCAGAAATTAGTCTACTGTTATCGGAAGTTCCTGTAGAATCACTGGGAAATCTTTTGGATAGACTAGATATGTCTGAACAATCGTCAACATCTAGGACTATGTCATCTGACACAGCAGTAGCAGAACTTCCTGCTGCTACTCCGACAATGTTCGCCGGCATACCATCTATCACAACTAGCTCTCAAACGATGGATGGAATCCATCCAGGGGCTGTTTCGACAGTATGGTCCATTCCCGTTTGTTCGTTCAGAATAATATCTGGAATCTCTTATGTTGAGTCTCAACAAATTGACCCTTCGTAATGTCAATTTGGGCAATCCAGTCCTCAAAGGCAAATCATTCCCTTAAGCACCAGATTACCACCATATGAGGGGAAATATGCCCTTTCATTGTCTCCTTCGGGAGGTCAAACATACGAGAGTTCGCAACAGAATTCAGGTTATGCTGGAATTACATCCAGTGGTTGAATGCCAATACTGCCTCAAAAACCAAGAGTTGTATACTCATTGCAACAAAGTCTGCCTATGTCAAATATCCCCACTACACCGGCTATTATGACGGTGTTGCAAGTACAAGCGTTACCTGTTGTATGCCAACCTCAAGTCTCTCAGGTCGCAATCCAACAACCCCTTGTCTCTACGACGCCACCACAATCATCGATTAGTGGCTCCTTAACTGGAGTGACCCAGGATCAAACGGGTACCATTACCCCTCATCTTGGTAAAATAGCCAGTATTGGACAACAACACATGGTCTCACAACCATGGCTGGTACAATATCAACAACCACAATTCCAACAAGTTTACCAAGGATCTGAGCACCAAGTCTTTGCAAGTAATGGGCAGCCATATATTCAAAACGGTCAACATCAACCATTTCATAATGGTTATACCCATCAACCTTACCAAAGTTATCAGTATCAAATGCACTATGCTAGTATGAAAAGACCCACTGCTCAGGCAATCCCATCTTATCCTGGGTATGCTTCACCGAACCTGAATCAACAGTTGCCCTTCATGGCAACTTTAGAGTTACCAGATCTAAATCAGCTAACAAACGATCCAATCGCTTACGCCCCTTGGTGGCCAGCGATTCCTCATAAAATTCCATCAGATATTCCTAAATTTAATGGAAATCCGGGTGAAGACCCGTCGAATCATGTGATGACCTTTCACCTGTGGTGTTCATCTAACACTCTAAATGATGATTCGATCAGGCTTCGCCTTTTTCAGCGAACGTTAACTGGTCCGGCAGCAAAATGGTATATCGAATTGCCTAGAGCTTCGTTTGATAACTTCAGTACCCTAGCCACAACCTTTTTAACCCATTTTCAGTTACCAATAAGGTACGAAACGGGAACAAAGATTCTTACCAATTTCAAGCAAATGATAGCCACTCACATATCCGATCACATTCATGAGTGGCGACGTCATCGCGGAATGGTAAAAACATATGTTCCTAATTAGCTATTGGCTGAATGGTTTATTAAGTCATTGTTACCTTCTATTACAGAAGATGTGGCAAAGGGAGGAGTCGTCACTGAAGAGCAAGTCATTGCTCGTGCGCAATATTTAGATTTGATCTATACTCAGTCTGGCACGCTCTACGATAAAATCCCTTATGCTCCTAGACCAGAATTTTCCGTTCCTCCCTCTCCTAAATCAAAAAAAGACTCTCATGCCAGGGATGACGTGATAGGAACGACCAGCACGAAAAACGTAAAGGCTAAGTCGAAAAAGGCCCGTACGGTTTCAGGTCAAAATGCAGATGAAGAACTTCTAGCCTCGGAAGTAAATGCCATATCGACTGACAAAGGCAAAGAAACCAAGCAACCAGGAGGCAAGAAGAAAAAGAAAGGGAAGAAGAAGAAACATGAGGAGTTGTCCCCTGAAAAATCTTCTGCAAACCCTTCTGGAGATAGGAAACCAAATCGTCTATGCCTTATATGTGATGAGGATCATTGGACAAGAGAGTGTCCATATAAAGCTGAGCTTAGAAAATTCTTCAAGAATTCAAAAACCTCAGCGGTATTAACTGATTCGTTTCCAAATCCAGGAACAAATCTGGTTGCTAGTGACAATGCTTCCCCGTCCCAAGTGCTAATGTTGTCGATTTCAAAGCAGAAAAATGATGCTTTGATATCGACAAGGAATAAAGATTACGGGAATCCACAGCTGTCGGACAACAAGGCTAATGATCAACCTAGTAGTTAGACAACAACTTTGACCGAAGTTGTGCCACCTATCATTCCTAAACTAACGATAAAGCCGCCAAAGGGAGTAGTACACAAATCGACATTTAATCCTCATGCTAGAGCATCACAACATTATAATATAATGGAGGATCTGGCCCAATTGCCATCCGCTATGTCGACACTTGAGGTACTGCAAAATTGCCCCTCTCAAAAGCAGGCTTTATTATTAGCGATAGGTGGGGTTGACCCAACGGATTCCAATCTTGTATCCTTTAATCACAAAGGATATGACCCTCAGTTACCAGCTCAACTAGCTTTCCTTATTCAAGTGAAATCCCTCAACAAAACTGTTCATCGAACAATTATTGATGAGGGGGAATCTACATGCATTATGTTGATGAGTTGCTGGAAAACTTTAGGATCTCCAACCTTGTCGCGATCTTCAATGACATTAAAAGCATTTGATGGACGAACATACACCCCATATGGGATTTTAAGTAACTTGCAAGTTGAAATGGGGGGCAAAACAGTAGAAATAGATGTTGAAGTAATCGACGGAAACCTCGATTACAACATCTTACTGGGAAGGCCCTGGATATATGCTATGGCTGCTGTTGTGTCAACCTACTTTAGGAAGATTGCTTTTCCCTTTCATGGAGGAATTACAATCGTCGACCAACAAACATTTCTCCCCAATAGTTCACAAGTTACGGGAAGCATTCCGATGATCCACGGAATCCCTCATTCGCCTCAAAATATCGGAGTAGGCCTACTAAAAGACCCTACATTGATGGGGACTTTTTCCCTACCACCTCCAAAAAATCTAGCGGAAGTGGCCATGGTGGGAACCTGCAAAATGATATCTTCTAGATTCAGAAGATTCCTGAACATTTTGTCAGCATGGATCATCGCCCTAATAGAAATATTGTAGCAATAAATTTCTTGGCCTGGGGGGCAAACCCAAATCAACGCTCATCCAGTGTTTGGATAGATAGGTCTAAGGAATATGAAACCTCTTTAGATCCTTTGCCACATGTACATTCTACAGATGAAGGAATAATTCAATCAAAGATGATAGGAGAGGCACCATGGGAATATTACCACCATTGTTCCCATCTTCCGAATTACCACGAGGATTATTCCAGCAACCTTAATCATCCTTCAGTTTTTGATTTTCTATCAAATAATGTAAATATGGTGGATTCCGAGGATGGTTCCTATCTTGTATCAACCTCATTAAAAAATGAAACAACTCCCTTTCCAAGTCGAGTCTTTCAAAGATCTCGAAGGTAAACCTTCATTCCAACCACCGCGTTGAATGCAATAAAGCTTGGGGGGCATGCACCTCGATTTGCGTTATTATGTTGGGGGCATGCAAACTTATCACGAGTAGTGTTACCACAGGGTTCAAGCTCGTTAAAAAATAAACCCACCATGAGCAGTGTTACCACAGGGTTCAAGCTCGTTAAAAAATAAACCCGCCAAGAGCAGTGTTACCGCAGGGTTCAAGCTCGTTAAAAAATAAACCCGTCGTGAGCAGTGTTACCGCAGGATTCAAGCTTGTAAAAAAATAAACCTGCCACGAGCAGTTTTATGCGAAGTTCAAGCTCGTTAGAAATTAAACCTTGGGAATGAGCAAATGTTTCCCCTAGAGTTTAAGCTCATTAAAAAATGAACCAATTTCTCGTAAATAACCATTGTGAATGCATTATCATCAGCTTTTGAGCCCTGGTCGTGTTCTTACCATCACCTCCACTCTGTTTTAGCCGATCATTCACTTCCATTTGATTGTCTACCCCTTTTGAGGAACAACTGCGATGAGTGATCTCGTTAGCCATCCTTGTGACACTGCCGTGATTGGAAAACTCCAAACCTTACCTGGAATCAGCTGCTACCTGAAATTATCACTCATTCCTCAAAAGATGAGTCTCCTTTAAGCTCTTTTCATCTGACTCGTAAAATATGAAAAGATTGCTGAGAAATTGGCTTCTCCAGCTCGTTAAAGCGACCGGAAGTGCTATCCCTCTAGATTTTAATCTTTTTGGACCTGAGGGATTATTACACAAAAAATTGAGCGCTTGTTTTGTTCGGCTCGTTAAAATTACCGAAAATTCATCCCTTTCATATTATTTTTATACTTTTTCGGACTTAAGGGATTATATGACGAAAAAGGATTATTGGAGTTTCCTTTACGTCCCTTTCAGACTTTCTAAAATTCAAAAGGACCGACTTATCTTTGTCGTTAAACTCGTTAAAACCAATAGCGACAAATTTGTCCATACAGACAAGAATGAGTTTCACTGTCGCTAGGCTCGTTAAAACATAGCGACGGGTTTGCCCGAAGGGAAAATTATAGAACAAGCATATGTTATCCTCCTCAAGCTTGATAAAAATAAATAGGTACTGGTTAGCAATGACTGGTGAAAAATTGGGAAGAAAACTTGAAGAAACTTTATTGGTAGCAAGTCGCTCTTGAACATGACACTTTCACTCCGCATCCGAGTCGGGTTGGGTTGTTCCGTTCACCGGTCATATCACCTTTGGTCCACCGCACCATCCATATTTGGGGTTAACTCTACCAATCCATGTCAGTGTCGCCGGTATGTTTAAGAGAAGTCACTCAGAGAATTCACCTGTGTCTCATCCACTGCAATACATTCACGCTCCATTCTTTCATGACCGCCACCCTAAACCCTGTATCATCAGATCATTTTCACCTCCAAAATCTTTTATTCCGTTCTGTGTCGTAGATGTGGGATTCATTAAGGCCCTCCTACAATGGGTCGCTTCTTGTCGACATCAGTTCATTATCCAAGAAGTCAACTTAGGAAAAACCCTTCCAGTACTTTGAAGCTTGCATGCCTAAATGGCAAGTTTCTCACTTCCGGCGACAGGTTTACGTCAATGGCCTTCGACCGAAAGATTTTGCGTGGTGTTCGATGCCAAGTCCCTTTTCACACCACGCGAATTGTACTGTAGTACCTTGAGGGTCATCATCATTATCGGTGATTCCTCTCACGCCTGTTAACAACTTACATCATTGGCTGTTAATCAGGCGATGCCTTTCCATGTTCGACTCCAGAACATCTTTCACATGGATCGACTTGTACTCTGAGTGAAGATTGAATGAGTTTGAAGACCCCGGATCTAGTTTCATCCATCCGGGCTGCGATATATTCAGGAAAATAAAAACATCAAATGTACATTGTTGCTGCACAGATGATCATCTGAAACAAAGGATGATGACTCTATTAGAATCATTAGTCTGCCACATAGATGGTTGTCTGTCTTATGTACATGAAAATGAATTTATAAAGCTGAGCATGGGAATTCCCGCCTCAGCTAGATCATGAAAAATATTATGAAGATAATGTATTGTATTGTATCTTATTACAGGTCGCCTTCCAGCTCGAAAAAACTTCGGATCCTCATGATAAAGAATTTCACCCGACATCAAAATATTAACGACCTCATGCTTTAGGGGGCAACTGTTATAGACATTTTTGGGCACTACAACCCCAATCAAACATGTCCATAAACCAAGGGCTCCCAAGTCCCTAAAAGTGTTGCTTCACACCCTAAAAGAACAAGGTCAGCTGATTACATCATCTCCCAGAAGTTCTCCACATAAAATTGCCCAGAACTGGTCAAAGCTGGACCATACAGACTGCCTAGTGCAGAGGGTGCGATGCATCTTACCTGCCCAATGAAAAGGGTGCGATGCATACTGGAAAGCCCTTCTATAGGGTGCGATGGGCGAGAGTAGACAAATGGCAGAGACAGTTTGCAAGGTGGATCGTCATGGAATCTTCCAGAAACTTCTCCTGTGACACTTGCCTCTCTGAATTCACCCAGGGATGAGTAAGAGATCATCAATCTCCAAGTGGAATCAAGAACTATCAAAGAGATGACACTAATGAAAATCCCAAAAGTTGACTCACTCCCCTGCAATCATATATATATGGATCCCTCATCCCAGAGATCCAGAGGCTGGAATTTTGTATCTTGCAAGGAAGTGATGTTGGTTTCTTGGTGGAATATCATAGTGTTGGGTGATCTAAGCTTTTCATGAGGTGAATAAGGGCTTGCAGGCTGAGAGGATGATGCTAGGTCAGAACAATTGGTTGTAATCCTCTTTGCTATTCTTGATATTAATAAAGCTATTCTAGTTTTCCTCCACATTCTTGTATGTTTGATGATATATGCATTTGTGTGGTCAATATATATCTATTCCAATATTGTTTATGATTTTAGATCTCTGTTCTTCGATAGTATTATGCTTCTTTGATTCCACAGGTGCTCTTTGAAGCTGTGTAGATGAAGGAAAAGTGGCAAGGATCTGTCAAAAGGGAGAGGAACCAAGCAAGGAACTAAGTGCAAGACTGAGGTTGGTGTCCTTTGTTCCCCTCTTATCTACTTCTCATAAAGGAAAGCGAAAGTATTTTTAGTTTGTTTGTTTCTAAGATAACTACCAGTTTTAGTGGGACTAGCAACTCCCAGTGGACACTGGATTTCCCGATAACAGGAGGTATGGATTCATGTGATCCCTCTACCCACTTGGCTCAAAATTTCCCCTACTGGAGGTCTCTGCATGAGTGGATGCCTCCACTCAGTCTCCTCTCATCTTCTCCAGTTGTGGCTACTCCACAACCTCCTGAAGTTGCTTCACCAATTGTGGTTCCTCCACAATTATCTTAGACTTCTTCTGGCGCTGCGTGTTGAGAGGTAATTTACTCTCCCTCTCAACCACCAAGTATCTAACCTTTTCCTTGCTCCTTAAGGCTTTGCATGCATATTGTACCTCAAGTGCATATAGGCTCTTGGCTAGCACACCAATCTGTTTTGTCTTTCTCGCCGACACGAAATTTTCTAGAAAAAGAGCCAATTTTAAATCAGCGATATCTCCCTCATCCGAACTCCAATTCAGCCGAATTTTTTTTTGAGTTTGGGTATTTTTCTGCAGGAAATCCAGATCGGATATTTGTTTGTGAAAATTTTGAACAAAAATTTTCAGATCTTCTCTTAAAACTCGTGGCCCATTTTTTTTTACTTCGAATTCTCTTCTTTGTATATTTCTCTCTGCTACGATAAACCTAGCTCCGATACCATGTAGAAATTTCTGTTGGCATTATGAGACAAGTGTTGTCCTTGATGGCAAATCACACTGATGACAAATCATAGTGCAGAAGGATAGCAGCAAGGAATTGATGATCAGACTATAAGAAGAAGAGAAAATTCATATACACAGGTTCATTAAGCCCAAGTCGCGTATACACGCAGGTTCGCTATATACCAAGTCGCGTATACGCAGGTTCGCTATATATCAAGTAGGGTATACACGCATGTTTATGAATGGAAAAGAGCGTACATGTCAGAAAGCTTACTTTTGGTCCGTGGTAGTTAGTCCTCGGTACTTGAGCCTATGTTTTTGGACCAAAGTATCTCGACAGACATGTTGATCCCTAGTATTGAGTTGATGGTATTGTTTTACTATGGTTTTGGACCGTGGTATTATGAAAGGCCTAAACCTATATAAGGAGAAGATCATTAGGCCAAAGGGTGTGAGTGAGTAATGAATATCTGATGAAGTGTGAGATCCAAATGCTGGTTATGGGTTGGTGATCTGAACCATGGTTTCACTCATGTGGAAGATGATGAACTATGGAACGGGATCTCAAGGCTTGGAATGATTATCTTCATATGGTTTGACTGTGGATAGACTAGATCTATTGACGCATGTTTATTGCTATGATCTGGGTATGTTTTGATGTCTGATATAGCTGCGGAATTATAAGTTAGGATTTGCAGATCTGTACGCAGGTTGTCTTTGGCAAAAGTGCGTATACACGCAGGTTGGATTGGTCCAAGTAGCGTATACAATGTGATGTATGATATTTGAAGATGAAGTTGGATCTGGTTATTGTTATGTTGTCTATGTTGTTGAAAGGTTTTCAGTGATTCAATATTGGGTGATTCAGAGATTGATGATGTAGGTTGTTTTATGGATCCAGTATGAAAATGTATGAAACGTGGTCCCGAGAAGATCGTAGAGTTCAGTAGGTTGGCGCCTACGTACTGGTAAGCATATCAGCCAGTATAAGAACCAGGGGGTTGTAGCTCTCTTCCAGGAGCAGCTGGAGAACGAGTAAAGGTTGGAGCATTCTGTAGGCAGGCACCTACGTACTAGTAAATGGATCGGCTAGTACAAGAGCTAAGAGGGTTGTAGCCCTCTGCAGGTTGTAGCATGCGTGCTAGTAAAGTACTGCACGAGTACATTGTAAAAGAAGTTTCTTATTAAAGGAAGATAGAAACAAATTGCAGCAGGTGGTTTTCACTCACATTGGGTTTCCACCTTATATCATCGTGTTCATGTGTGTGCCTTATGTGTGATGATCTGTTCTGTTATACTGCACCTGTTTACTGTTAATATGGTTAATAATTTTCTGATGCATTTACTGAAGATAAGCTAACTGAATCATAAGATTACTGCATGTACGCTAGTTTCCCTTAACGAAGTCGTGTATATACGCTGATATCCTTAACTGAAGCTGCGTGTATGAATCTGAGTATGAAATTGAAAAGTTTTATCTGATCTGATAATACTGATTCACCCCCCCTCTCAGTATTATTTCCAACAATTGGTATCAGAGCAGGTCCTTTGATAGAAGCTTGATCGCTTGAAGGAGATCCGTGGAACAATGGGAAAGAAGCTTAAGAAGAAAGCTCATAAGAAGAAGAAAACATCTCAGAAGGACTATGACAGTGGGAGAATCGATTGGGGATTAGGTATAAGAAGCTCTTCAGATTCAGAATCATTATCAGGTATGAATGTGTTATCCTCTGATGTTCCAGCTATATTTCCTTGTGAAAGAGATGGAAGTGATAGTGAAACTACTGAACTTGCTCTTATGGGTGAACAAGAAAGATATCAGATAGAGGCAGAATTTAAAAGGCTGATAGACAAAATTAGAGATCAACAAGATCTATTGAACAAAAGGGAATGTGACTTCAAAGAAGAAGCTACCAAACTAAAGGCCCAACTTAAAGAAGGAAACAAGGTAAGAAAACTACTCAAGGACAAGGAAGCCCAATGTCAAAAATTGCAGCATGAAGTGACATCATTAAGAAAAGAAGTCAACGAAAGAAGCACAACCATCAAGAAACTCAAAGACAGATCCAGCTACTATGAAAATCTTGAAGCTACAATCCTCTCACTAAAGGGAGATCTTGAAGAATCAAGGAAGCAGAATGAAGATCTACATCAAGCAATTGAAAAACAAGACAATGAAGTCATCAGCTTAAAATCCCAGCTGGAATGTGCCTTCCAAGTTCGTCAAATGTAGCAGGATCTGAATGAAGAACAAGAAAAGGAGATTCTCAAACTAAGGGAACAAATGGAAGAAGGAAGAAAAGCGGAAGAAGATTTGAAAAAGCAATCTCTTGAAAAGGAAGAACAGCTTCAGGATGAGGTAAATATCTTGAAAGGTAAAATAGAAGAAAAGGATAAGCTTTTATGATTTCAAGATAGCTCTAAAGTCTTGGATGATATTCTTAGTAGTCAAAGATCTCCTGCTATAAAGATTGGTCTTGGTTTCCATGAATCTATTGAAGGTGAATCTAGTTCACAAGGTAAGGCAAGGAACTCTAAAGAGAAATCTAAAGTGATCAATGAAGAAATGAAAGATCCATCTCATCATCAACCAAGGAAAGAGATTCTTCAAAGAAAATCTTTTACTTCTCCTATGAATAATGTTGAATGTTATGTATGTCATAATCTTGGACATGTTGCAGCCAGATGTGGAAGAAGAAGAGTTCAAGACCATCATGCAAAAAGATCATCACATTCAAGGTACTTTAATGGATATTTCTTTGCTTGCAATATGTTTGGTCACAAAGCTACTGATTGCTACAGGAGGAATATGAAAAATGTAAGATGTTATGCATGTAACAATCTTGGACATATATCAAAGGAATGCAGGAACAAAGGACGGACATCACACCAAAAGGAGAAAACATCATCACACTTGAAGATATGGAAGAAGAAGGAAGTTCAGCCAGAAAGATGTGGCACAGCACAAAATACTCAGGTTCAGAACAACACAGACATAATAAACTCAGAGGGAGTTGAAGGTGTAAAACTTCAGTGTCCTGAAACTCATACGCAAGTTTCATAAATTGAAGTCGCGTATATACGCGAGTTATACACTGCAAAGTCGCGTATATGTCAGTCTGTGGAAAAGCAGTGGGGACAGGCTCAGAAAAGGGGTGTGATATGATTCAATCCAGTATCTGCTCTATTGGTTAACAGTTACAGTCTGCTGAGAATGTCTAGAAATGACTTGATACTTGTAAGATGCTAGAAGTGTTTTAATCCTAACTTGATGATGATGATGTCTTGATGCTTACTATTGATGTATGCATGTTCAGATCTAACAACAAACAGATGGCACAGGTTGAGGGGGAGAATATGCCTTTAATATTGCATTGTTGGCATTATGGATTAATAGTCCTTGGTGATGTTACTTATATGGCTAAATGATATATCTTGCTATGATGTGGTTGTGAGTAGTCCATGATAAAATCTCATATGATTCTTTGGGGTTTCATAGTTGATGTTCAGATCAGATTTATGGTTGACTCATTGATGATGCATATATGGTGCTTACATGGTGATCTTCATAAGGATAAGGAGAAGTACAAAGCTTGAATACACATCTTCCTCACTTGATGATGAGTCACTCATATGCTGCTATCGTCATATGCATAAAGATCATACAGTTATGATGCAGGCACTCATGGGGATAAGGATTGTTGTTGTTGATGATATCAAGAAGTTTTGTCAAAAGAGTTTGAGCTCAAGATACATAGTGCTGATACATGGATGACTCCTCAAAGTCACTTTGTTGGAGACATGATGATGAGTTCATATCTATATGATGATAGGTTGATACTTACATATTTTGGTTGATGCAGATGTTCCCAAGTAATGATACTTGGATCATGTAGAGCTTGATGAAATGGCTATGGTGGTTTCACACATGATATAATGTGAATGACTCTGAATTCTGGTCAAAGGGATGAATTGATGCAGACATACCTTGTTATAGGTTGATGACTTATTCTCGACTGGACATTTACAGGTTGCTGATATGGAAATTTGTGTACGCGAGTTGGGTAAGGATTATCCCCGTATATACGCTTGTTTATGTAGATACAGTCGCGTATATGATAATTTGAAGGAAATTAGTGGGTCAAACTCAGAATGAGAAGATTCTGATATGGGTCTAACAGAGACCATTTGGCACAGGTTCAGGGGGAGAAGATTAACATCTAATAATGCATTGTTGGCTTTTGGTTCTAGTTCACAGCTGTTGCTGGTTTCAGGTGGAACAGAGGTAGATGGAGATCAGAAGGAGAACATGATTGCTGATATATACAGTGATTGACAGATGCTGCTGATAGTAGTTATTAATGATTTGCATAGTCTTGATATTTCATCTCTATGTCATATATCTCTTTTATGTGGTATCTCTTTCATGGTGTCAAGGTCATGTAACGGCCTATATTGGTTTCCCCACTATGCCTGGGATGAAGATGTAATGTAATTGGTTGTCATATGTAAACTTCTGATGTATCCCCACTTAGTTGGGAGGTTGATCCCCACTTGGTTGGGTGAAGGATGTATGTATGAGTCTTTGGTGTTAGGAAGGTCACTTATGATGTATAGAGTTGTGTTCTTTCTTGTAGAACATCTTTTTGCAGATCTTTCCTTCAGTCAGGAAGAGCACACTTCAGCAGTACAAAGACTTGGCATGGACAGATTGGTACACTTTGGCATATACAAAGGGGGATCACATTTGGAGATTTCAGCAGGTACTCAGGGGGAGTATCGACAGCAGAATGTTTATCAAGGAAAGAGAATATCTTGGTCCACCCTTTGCCCTTGATGTCAAAGGGGGAGAGTGATTTGGTGTTGTTGCCATCAAGTACAAAGGGGGAGATTGTTGGCATTATGAGACAAGTGTTGTACTTGATGGCAACCCTCTCATATAAGAACATCTCAATTACATATAACTAGATCAATCTACAGATGTGACTAAATACATGGGATGCAGGACAGCTCAAAGGAACAAGAAGATCAAGTTCTAAGTGTGACGAGTTACCTTTGCCATCAAGTCCAAAGGGGGAGATTGTTGGCATTATGAGACAAGTGTTGTCCTTGATGGCAAATCACACTGATGACAAATCATAGTGCAGAAGGATAGCAGCAAGGAATTGATGATCATACTATAAGAAGAAGAGAAAATTCATATACGCAGGTTCATTAAGCCCAAGTCACGTATACACGCAGGTTCGCTATATACCAAGTCGCGTATACGCAGGTTCGCTATATATCAAGTAGGGTATACACGCAGGTTTATGAATGGAAAAGAGCGTACGTGTTGGAAAGCTTACTTTTGGTCCGTGGTAGTTAGTCCTCGGTACTTGAGCCTATGTTTTTGGACCAAAGTATCTCGACAGACGTGTTGATCCCTAGTATTGAGTTGATGGTATTGTTTTACTATGGTTTTGGACCGTGGTATTATGAAAGGCCTAAACCTATATAAGGAGAAGATCATTAGGCTAAAAGGTATGAGTGAGTAATGAATATCTGATGAAGTGTGAGATCCAAATGCTGGTTATGGGTTGGTGATCTGAACCATGGTTTCACTCATGTGGAGGATGATGAACTATGGAACGGGATCTCAAGGCTTGGAATGATTATCTTCATATGGTTTGACTGTGGATAGACTAGATCTATTTACGCATGTTTATTGTTATGATCTGGGTATGTTTTGATGTCTGATATAGCTGCGGAATTATAAGTTAGGATTTGCAGATCTGTACGCAGGTTGTCTTTGGCAAAAGTGCGTATACACGCAGGTTGGATTGGTCCAAGTAGCGTATACAATGTGATGTATGATATTTGAAGATGAATTTGGATCTGGTTATTGTTATGTTGTCTATGTTGTTGACAGGGTTTCAGTGATTCAGTATTGGGTGATTCAGAGATTGATGATGTAGGTTGTTTTATGGATCCAGTATGAAAATGTATGAAACGTGGTCCCGAGAAGATCGTAGATTTCAGTAGGTTGGCGCCTACGTACTGGTAAACATATCAGCCAGTACAAGAACCAGGGCGTTGTAGCTCCCTTCCATGAGCAGCTAGAGAACGAGTAAAGGTTGGAGCATTCTGTAGGCAGGCACCTACGTACTAGTAAATGGATCGACTAGTACAAGAGCTAAGAGGGTTGTAGCCCTCTGCAGGTTGTAGCCTGCGTGCTGGTAAAGGACTGCAGCAGTACATTGTAAAAGAAGTTTATTATTAAAGGAAGATAGAAACAAATTGCAGCAGGTGGTTTTCACCCACATTGGGTTTCCACCTTATATCATGGTGTTCATGTGTGTGCCTTATGTGTGATGATCTGTTCTGTTATACTGCACCTGTTTACTGTTAATATGGTTAATAATGTTCTGATGCATTTACTGAAGATAAGCTAACTAAATCATAAGATTACTGCATGTACGCTAGTTTCCCTTAACGAAGTCGCGTATATACGCTGATATCCTTAACTGAAGCTGCGTGTATGAATCTGAGTATGAAATTGAAAAGTTTTATCTGATCTGATAATACTGATTCACCCCCCCCCCCCCTCTCAGTATTATTTCCAACAATTTCTCTATGGATCAGCTGGCTCAGATACCATGTAGGAATTCCTCTATAGATCATCTAGCTTTGATACCATGTAGAAATTACACTGTAGATTAAACTAATTATTCAATGTACTAAAGCAAAATACTTAATCTACTTCTACAATCAAACTTGTGGAACCTTAATCGATTTTCAGCAAGATCAAATAGAACACATATAATAGAGAAGTAGAATCAATCACAAATGAAACATAGAAGAATACTCTGGGGAAAGTCTCAGCTAAAAACCCCACTATTTGTATTATCATACAAGTGGAAATATCTCAGGATTACACAAATTTTTAGATCTCAAGCTATCCAGCTCTCAGTACAATCCATCACTGCTTCTCAAAGATAGAATAGACAACACATGTGCCTTCCTTTAGTCCTCCAAGCCTCTTATTTCCTTTCGCAGTTTCTCCCGGGTCCTCCAGCTGTAACCTGTGTGATTCTCACCTCACACGCAACACTAACCTTTGAAATAATTGCGCAATCCTAAAGTAGATGATTCCTTCTGCATGGATGAGTTTCCTTTATAGGAAAATTCCTCCAACTGATAGTACATTGTCCCTTCCTTTAATCTCAACTGGGTCTTTCTCTAAACTGACATGCATGAGTTATTCATGAGAGAATATTTAGTTATCTGGAGAAAACTAGTTGCATGCATCCATGCATTAACTATCTAAACTCACAATTAGTTCCTCAAACTGTTTGGAACTAATCTAACTGGACTTAACTCAGTTAACTTAGCTAACTAATTACAACTCAAATACAACTCATCCTTATCGCTTTAATTAAGGGATAACTTCCTCAATCAAAGGGATAATTGTTGCATGTCTTCACATAGACTTCATGTTTGATTTTCTCCAACTAATTAACTCAAGATGAATTAATTAATTATTTTTCAAACAACTACAGAGACCAAATTCGAATTTTAATTCAACGACTAATTAAAATTGGAATCTATCCCGAAATGCAATTTATAGCAATACTATTTATATCATTTCTATTTTTTTCTATTTCCAACAGAGTTGGAGTATATCCTGAAATGCTATTTATAGCAATGCTATTTTTAGCATTTCTTGTTGCTATTTTCAACACCATCCCATATGTGCTAAAAGTGATAGAATAGATCTGATTGAAGAGTACCTTGCTACAGGAGAAAATGTCTCCTCGTAATCAATTCCCTCCACCCGAGAAAACCCCTTGGCCACAAATATGGCCTTGTGTTTCTCAACACTTCCATCTGCTACTTGCTTCAACTTGTAGATCCACCTAGAACCTACCACTAACTTGTCCTCTGGCCTTGGGACACCTTCCCAAGCTCTGTTCTTGATAATGGAGTCATACACCAATATGATGACATCAACCCATACTAGTTTTTGCACTGTTTCCTCGAATGAGGATGGCTCAGTCTTTACACTCACTCATTAGAGCCATGTAGCCAATGTACCGATCTGGTGACCTCCTTTTCCTGTGCTATGATGTGGGTTCCCCCAAATTCTCTTTAGCATCATGCATCAATATGTCATCTTCTCTGGTGCGCTTCATTCCATCGATGGATGTCTCTGCATGAGTGCATTCCTCCACTTTGTTCTCCTCTGCTTGTGGATGCTCCACATCATCCTGAGGTTCTTCCTTTGGATCTAAAAGCTCCTCGTCTGCATGTAATTGAATCTCCCTCTCAAGGGAACATCTCATGGCCTTCTCTTCATCGAAGTTCACATCTCTACGAACAACTTTCATACTATGAGATGGTAGGTACACCTGATAGTTGTGAAGTGTATCAATGTACCCCACAAATATTCCCAACTCAATTATCGGCTCTAGCTTTTTCCTTGCATCCTTGGTAACATGACAACAAAATGATGAACCAAAGATCCTAAAGTGTGACACATCTGGTTTCTTTCCTAAAAATGATTTTTCTAGTGTACGCATCTCGAGAATCCGATGAGGACTCATGTTATGCACATAGACAATTGTGTTTCATGCTTCAACCCACAAGTGCAACGATAGGCCCTGATCATGTAACATCATTTGTGCATCTCCCGCAATACTTTTTTTTCTTTCTTTTAGCCACCCCATTAAGCTGTGGGTTATGGGGTGCTATTAACTTCCATTAAATGTCTTCTTATGCACATAAGTTATTGAACTCATTCGACACATATTCTCCACCATTATCTTTCAAAAAAGTGCTTTAAATTCACAAAATTTTGAGAATGTTTGGTCTTTCTTCTGCATGAAGAATATCCAACACTTATGTGATAAATCATCTACAAATATCACATAATACCTATGCTTGGCTATGGAGATTGTCAAGAACGGTCCACACACATCTAAGTGAACTCGTTTAAGGATCGCTTGCGCTCAACTGTCCTTAACATGAAAGGTGGCTTTGGTGTACTTCCCTAGTGTACACCCTTTGCATGCATGTCACTTCTCTAGTGCACCCTTGGGAAGTCCTATAGAAATATGATTCATGATCTTCAAGGCTCCATGGTGAAAATGGCCCAATATTCTATGTCATCATTCACTGATGTCTCGGCTCTTCACCTTCTCTACTTTTGTTCTCAAAGTAGCACAGTCTTCTACATCCACTTTGTAGAAGTTCTTCACCTGAACCCTAATCCACTTCACTTGTCCTGTGGCTATGTGACGAAGGAATGCCTTTCCTTTTCTAAATATCAAATCATAGCTACAGTATTCCAACATAGCAATTGAAATTAAATTCTTAGTCAGACCTAGAACATACGTGACATCTTTTAATGTGAGAGGAGAACCAGACTCCAAAGTAACAATATCGATGTTGGTCGTGCTATACCTTCCATCATCTCCCATCTTGACGTGCATCTGGAGGTACTTCTCCTCCAAGTTTCTGAAAAAATCTTTATTGGTAGTTATATGGAATGAGGCTCCACTATTTAGATACCACACTGTTGGGACGGGGTCCCCTCGGTCAGATTTTGTTAAAGCTTTGTTAAAAGTTTGTAAAGATATTGTAAAATCTCTGCATTTTGAGGCGGGAAGCATGAGTAGCGCAGATCAATAGGAATCAAAGAGGCTTTAGGAAGGTCAAAGGCCCTTAGTTTGTTAAAGACAAGTTATTTTGATACCCGCCCATAGTTCACGGATGAAGGAAGAGTATAAAAGGAAGTCATAGGAGAGTCATAGGTAAGGGAAGAAGGAAGTGCATGAGTTGAATCTGATTTTTTCTATTATGTACTTGGGTGAAGGGGAAGGCTCCTACAGCTGTGTATGCAGAGTCCTTGGTAAGTCTGCAACTGAGTGTGTGGGCCCCTGCAGTTATTATGTGCGCAGGGTTGGAAAGCGTTTTTAACTGAGAATATGAAGCATAATAAAGAAATATTTTGAAATGATATTTGTGTAATTGTGTATTACTATTTATTTATGAAATTGTTGTATTTATGAACTATTGAATGCATTTAATCGAGAAAAGTACTTAATAGATTCGCGAAGATGTAGATCTTCTTATTTGTACGATGTTATGCATGTTTAGTGCAATCAGAGAAGGACATAAACTTGTTAACTATTATTTACTGTAAGTTTTGGGCTTCAAGGGTTAGGTTTCTCGAAGGTCAAGATAAATCCCTAGCTCTGCAGGAAACACATCACATAGCCTCCTGGATGCAAAATCCTCGTTCTAGCATCCTTCAATACTGCCTCGAGTGAAACTATAGCCTGCACTACGTGGGTTCTTGCCGAAAGGGCCGGTAGTGTAGGGTTTTTTTGGTTAGCGCAACTAAATCCGAACTTGGGTCCAAGCCCCATCAAGCCAAAAAATGGTTTTGTTTTCTAGACAGAGATCTATTTGAGGGATGTGTGATGTGCGGTCCATGGAAACCAACAAAGAAGGAGATTGAAAAGTGGATAGATCGGAAGTTGCATGATTTTGTAGCTCAAGAAAACAGGAATTCGTGTTTGTAGAAAGAAGAGTTGTTACAGAGATATTTGTATACAAATGAACACAAAGTTTTCTTTTTCTCTTTTCTGTGTGAATTATATGAATGGATTTCTAAATTGGCAGATGGTCAACCTACCTGGAAGCTGGATAACCCTATTGTGTGGACTCCATAGTTAGTGAAGCACTTGGAAGGATCAGAATACAAGGTTGCGAAGGAAGTTGATTATTGGATCGATAGTATTTTGGGTGGATTTATCATTGAGTTCGCGATTGATAGGTTTGTCAGTTATAGCATGTTATGAAACCAGCTCACAAAAAGATAGAAAAGATAGATCAACGCCTTAGAATTCAGCCTCTTCGAGGGGGAAACCTCCTTTACATTACACAAATGAGTGATTCCTTCATGATTCAAATGACAAAACCTCCTTTCTATATATAGGAGTCTAAGGAGTCACAATATAACCCAACTAACCTAAAAATAATAATATAAAGGCACAAAAATAACAATAGAGGGATTTTATGGGGCACAGTAATAACAATATGGGACAATAGGGGCACAACAATATTAATAAGGGATACAACTACAACAGTAATGGGGTAATCACTAGTATTATAAGGACCTAACATGCCCCTCTCCTTCAAAAAAGTGTTGTCCTCAATGCTTGAGTAGTTCTAGATGCTTCTGTATAAAATTCTCATCCTCCCATGTGGAATATTCAGGAAATAAGTTCTTCCACTTGATGAGATACTCCGAAATTGATCGATTTCGTAGCTATCGAGTTCTTGTTTCTGTGACTGCTTCCAGTTCCAATATAATTTTTCCTTCCTCGTCAAGTTCTGGTAATATTGTTTGAACTGGGAGCTTGTCGCCTATAACCTTCTTTAAACATGAAACATGGAAAACTGGGTGCACTCAAGAAGCTGCAAGAAGCTCCAATTTGTATGCCATAATACCAATCTTTTGCAACACCTTGTACAGACCATAATACTTTGGTGATAATTTATTATCCTTCTTAGCTTTCTTGAGGGACATTTGTTTTTATGGTTGTAGTTGTAGGAATACCCAATCACCTACATCAAAACTTATTTTGTTGCGATGTTGATCTTCCTATTGTTTCATTCTATTTTGTGCCAACACGAGGTTATCCTTTAAGAGTTGGAGGACTTGTTGTTGATGCTCGATGTAATGTTCCACTACTTGAACCTTAGAATTTTCTTTTAAATATGATGTGATGGATGGTGGTTGATATCCATAAAGTGCCATAAATGGGGTCATTTTTGTTGCTGTATGGAAGGAAGTGTTATACCAACATTCAGCTATAGGCAACCATTTGACCCATTGTGTCTATTTATCAAATACAAAGCAACAAAGATATCCTTCCAAACATTTGTTTACTATCTCAGTTTGCCCATCAGATTGAGGATGATAAGATGAGCTATAAGCTAACTGAGTACCGAGACAAGAAAATAATTTTGTCCAAAAATTTCCAGTGAAAATGGGATCTCTGTCACTTACAATAATCTGTGGGTTTCCATGTAGCTTTTGAATTGTTTCCATAAATGCAGTAGAAACTGTACTGGATTTAAATGGATGTGATAATGCACAAAAGTGTGCATACTTGGTAAGTCTATCAACTACCACCATGATGACACTCTTTCCCTCATACTTGGGTAAACCTGTGATAAAATCCATTGAAACCTCTTCCCAACGTTGGCTTGGAATGGATAAAGTTTGTAATACACCCGGGGTATTAATTGTTTCAACTTTATTTTGTTGGCAAACCAAACATTCCGCCACAAACTTTTGAATATCTGATTTCAGGCCATCCCAAAAAAATACCTTCTTAACCCTGTGGTAAGTTTTCAAAAATCCCGAGTGCCCTCCTAAGGGAGAAGTGTGCATTTCCATAACAATCTTTTTCTTGAGTTGGGAATTCTTACAGAGGTATAAGCGATATTTGTACCATAACGAATCATTTTTCCAGCTAAATGTATAAGATGTACTGGAATCTTGTTGTAACTTTCGAATAGGTTCCCACACTTCTTCATCATTCTTCCATTCCTCCCTTGTTTCGTTTATCCAATCTGGTTGGATAATAGAAATGGCACACAACAATGCTTCTACATCCTCATCCTTTCTTGAGAGTGCATCTGCCACCACATTTTTCTTCCCTTTTTTTAGACGATTTCAAAGTCATAACCCAACATCTTTGTGACCCACTGTTATTGCTCTTCAAAGGATAATCTTTGTTCTAAAAAGTATTTAAGGCTATCATGATCTGTTTTTACCTTGAAGTGTATTCCCATTAAGTAGGGTCGCCATTTCTTAAGTGCATGTAGTATTGCCAACATTTCCTTCTCATAAATAGCTTTGTGTAAAAACTTTCCCTTGATTGGACGACTTTCAAAAGAAATGGGTCTTTCATCTTGCATTAAAACAACATCAATTCCATTTCTTGAAGCATCACATTCCACAATAAAGGTTTTTGTGAAGTCCGGTGTAGCTAAGACCGGTGCTTGGCACATTGCCTCTTTAAGATGTTCGAAGGCCTTTGTTGCTTCTGGAGTCCATGAAAATGCATCTTTCTTCAATAATGTTGTTAGAGGTGCTACTATTCTCCCATAATTATTAACAAACTTGCGATAATACCCTATCAACCTGAGAAACCCTCGCAGATGCTTTATGGATGTGGGGATTTTCCATTCCTTAATGGCTTTAATTTTGCTAGTCTACCTTAACTCCTTCATGAGATACAATATGACCCAGATATTCCACCTCTTGTACTCCAAAGAAACATTTGGATCTTTTTGCATATAATTGTTTCTCCTCCAATAGTTGTAGAACCCTGTCAACATGTTCAACATGATCCTTCCAAGACTTGTTGTAGATTAGTATATCATAAAAAAATACTAACACAAATTTTCTAAGGAAGGGTTTGAAAATGGAATTCATCAAACCTTGAAATGTAGAAGGTGCATTGGTAAGGCCAAAAGGCATGACCAAAAATTCATAATGACCCTCATGAGTTCTAAATGCTGTTTTCGGAATGTCTTCAGTCTTCATTCTGATTTGATGATATCCTGAACGAAGATCCAACTTGGTGAAGTAAATTGATCCATGCAATTCATCCTATAATTCATCAACGACAGGAATGGGAAACTTATCTTTAATAGTGAGCTTGTTGAGCTCCCTATAATCCGGACACATGCACCATGATCCATCCTTCTTGTGCACCAATACTACTAGAGCAGACAAAGAACTTTGACTGGGTTGAATTATACAAGCCTCTAGCATTTCTGCAACCATACGTTCAATTTCACTCTTTTGGGCATAGGGATATCTGTACGGCCTGATGTTTGGAGGAACACTTCCTGGAATCAGATGAATAGCATGATCATGATCACAAATAGGTGGGAGACCTTTGGGAGTTTCAAATACCTTGGAATGATCATCCAAGACTTTTTGGAGATTTGGAGAAATAGATGATTTCGATGTGGAAACATCTAGTGAACATAATTGTGCAATTACACCTCTTTGTTCCTTTTTTAGAAGCTTTGGCATACCGTTAGAGCTTATTATCTTTCCCGGTTTCCTTGCAATATCCCTTAATTCAACTTCCTTTCCTTCCATAGAAAATTTCATGAAAAGTTCTTGAAAATTAAAAGCTATTGTACCCAAGGATTGTAGCCATTAGACTCCTAGTACAACATCAACACCTCGCATTGGAATGGAAAGCATTGGGCTAGTCAATACATATTCTCCCATGGATAGCTTGATATTATGGCACTTTCCAGAGAAATTTATTGTTCCTCCATTTGCAACCATCACTTGACACTTTGGTGTTGGATATAGGAAGCAATTCAATTCTTTTGCTACCTTACAATGAATAAAATTGTGGGTACTTCCTGAATCAATCAACACTATTACCTTTTTCTTCTTGATTTGTCCTTCTATCTTGATGGTTTGAGGAGTGTTAATTCCAGCCAATGCATTACAAGATATGGTTGGATTCATTTCTTATTTATCTAGGATTTGTTCCTCGAGTATATCCTCTTCTTTTGACCTTTCTTGCTCCTTTTCTTCTTCCTCTTCACAATCTATGTAGAATAATTTCTTCTCAGTACACTTATGACCTTTAGTGTATTTGCTATCACAACTATAACAAAGCCCTTTTGCTCTTTTTTCTTCCAATTGTTGTGGTGTCAACCTTATAGGTTGTGAAGACTAGGGGCGACAACACTTCCATCTTTATAGTTATGAGTGGTATGCTTCGTGGTTGCCATAATTTTGCTTTCCATTTTTCTTGCTAACCTGAATGCCTTCTCTAATGAATCAGGTTCCCAAAGGCGAACATCATGTTGGATATTCTTCTTCAAAGTCCCTATGAACACATCAATCCTATGCTCCTCTAGAATATTTTTTACCCTTATGTTCAATTTTTGGAACTCTTCAATGTGCTCCATTATTGAACCCTTTTGTTTGAGACTTATCAATTGGCTAAAAAAAGTGTTGCTTTTTGTATCCTCATAATGTGCTGTCAATTCTTCCATAAAATTTGCCCAAGTGATAAATTGTTTACGAGAGAAAATCCATTGATACCATACAAACTGATTTGGTTCCAAATATAAAGTTGCAATACATACCTTTTGTGTGTTTTGCACATTATTGAGATCGAAAAATTGCTCCATCTGTAATATCCATGTTGCGGGATCCTTGCCATAAAACTTCCTCATATCGATTTTTGGAATATGGTGGGTCTTCAATCCAACATTAGATTCTATAAAATCATGATTAACATTTCTTTTGTTCGCGTCATGAGTTTCCTTTACTACCCTTTCACCATTAGTAAGTATTTCTTGTAGAAAATTTGTCAAATCTGTCTTCAAACTTGTGTTCAAATATATCTTCAAATTGTCCATCTTAGCTTCCATGCCATTCATCTTAGCTTCCACACCATTTATCTTAGCTTCTGTTAGCTTTTGTGAGAGTGACATTTGTTGCACTTGGTCTTGTAATTTTGATATATCATGTAGCATTTCTTTCTCTTCTTCATAAGTCATGCTAGAGCTTTCAGGTTGCTTACTAGGTGTTTGCATTTTATTTCCTCAGGTGTTATAGACATTTTTGTGCCTTATAGCTATAAGCATGAAATGTCCATAATCAAAGGGATCCAAAGTCCCTAAACATGTTGTTCCTACACCTAGAGGAACAAGGCTAACAAACCACAGCAATTCACAGAAGTTCTCCACCAGAAACTGCTCAAAAACAAGTCAATTCAGGATCAATTCAGAAGCTCCACTAGCTGCCTACGTTGAAATGCAGAGGCTACACTGGCTAGTTGCATTGCAACGCAGGTGGAAGCACTACCAGGGTGCGCTGAGTGGGAAATGACAAATGTCAGGGTCTCTTGTGAGAGGTGTCAAGACTGTGGAAGCTTCCAGAATCTTCCTCCATGACACTTGCCTTGCTGAGTTCGACTAAGTGATGAGTAAGAGGCTCTTAGGCTCCAAGTGGAAGTAAGAACTGGCAGAGAGAGAGGACACTAGTCAGATCACAAGCTGACTCATCCTCACTCCAAACATCTATATATGGATCTCTTCTCCATGAGATCTGGAGGCTGGAATTTTGTTATTTCAAAGAATTGTTGTTGGTTTGAGATTGGAATCATTGGGTGCTTAGTGCTTTGAAGGGAGGTGAAGATAGGAATTTCATTTGCTGGGAAGGAGATGCTGGATTTGAAATCTCTTGGTTGTATCTCCTCCTGAACCTTGTTATTTCATCAATAAAGCTATCTTGGTTTCTCCTATATACTGATGTGTCTTTGATGTATGATCGCATTAGTATTTTTAGTTTATTTCTAATCCTGAACTAGTTATGAATATGAATCTATGTCTTTGTGTAGTGTTCCCTTCTTGTGATCTTGCAGGAACCTGTTGAAGCTGGGCGAGCGAGAAGGCAAGTAGATGGGAACTCTCAAAGAGAAGAGAAACTGGATCGAGGGACAAACAGAAGACACCGGTTAGTCCATCCATCTCTCTTCATTCTTAATTCATAAAGGAAGAATACTAGAATAGCTATTTCTGTTTGTTGCTAAGGCACTGTCACACCTTAGGTGGATAGGATCGTCCTGCATAGGAATTTTCCCCACAACAAATTGGCGACTCCGCTGGGGAGGTCTGTTTAGTCATTTTATTTGTGTTTCTATCATTGTTTGTTTCATAGACTCAACAACAAAAATCAAACTGTATCTGCTAGTCTCAGATGCAAAGTAGACAGCTGCTGCTTTGATCCAATCACTGGATTTGTCTATGATCTGAACAATGGACTCACAAATGATTTGATGATCCTTTGTGATAGATCTTAGCCCTCCTTCAAATCATCCCTTTGATTGTACCTTGCTTGTTGCTTTGATTTGGCCTGAAACTGTAGATTAAATAGCAAACCGTGACCCAGAACCCAGTGAGGAACTCTCGTTTCTCCTTCAACGCAGGCTCTGTGAAGAGACTCTGCATTTCAACGCAGTTCCCGTGAAGGCTACCTGCATTGAAATTCAATTTCCCTGTTATACAGGTGCGCTGATCCAGTTAGGCCTTGTGCAGCTGGGGTTCTCTGCTCTGTTTTGCCTTGTTTTGATCTCTGATTTTTGCAGCCTGTAACCAGCATAGGTACCTGTCTGATAGCCCCTTTTCTCTGCTTAAATTCTGCCTCCTTTTGTACAAAAGACTGTGAGTGTTTTTATGTGTTTGTGGCATCATTTACAGTTTCCCTTTGCAAGAGTGAAATAGTCATCCTGTAGCCCTTGATTCAGATCTGTTGATTGTGATCTTAGGAGAGAGTTCATTGGCTGTTTACAGTTGGTTATACATTCATTTTTGCTTTTGGTTTGAGTTTGTATCTTTTGAGTGTCAAAACAAGTCTTCATTTCGAAAATCGTTAAGTGTTGTAATCTCTTCTACCCTTTCTGATTTCGAAAAAGTAAACTTGTTTGTATTAGTCATTTAAAAGCAAATTCAAAGTTGTGCAAAAAGCTTTCTTTTTAGGCATCAATATTAAGAAAGCGGAAAACAAACACTTGCATTGTGCATTTGCATCTTGATAGTTTGCATGATTGATTTAGGGAAAGTGCATTTAGAGTGTGCTGATTGCTCTCTGAGAAAAGATGGTGTCTTTCTTTTCCCTTTGTAGCTAGGATTTTCATTGTTGAAAAAGAGATCAAATTTGCTTATCATCTTTTAGATTGCATTTAGGAAGTTGTCTATACATCTCGTGGTGAACCTCAAAAGCCAAACTTCTAAGAAAGATCAACATAAAATAAACTGAATGAACTTAATAACGCTTTGTAACATAATGCACAACATAGAGGTCTAGGCTAGAGACGTGTTCCGGCGTCGTAAAGCCTGGTGACTGTCGATTTGGCTGATGGTGGATGATTCCTCCTGAGGGACGATAGCGCCAGTACGGATTGTGCTCCCACGTACCGTCGAGTATATATTGAGAGACCCCTATAGGAATAAAACCTTTATCCTTAGGAAGCCGTGTCGGCCGCCCTACTGATCGAAATGCACTGAACACAACATTCAGGAAGATTGACCGCCCGTACCTTAAAACGTATTCTGCGGTTTTGCGAAAAGTTTGGCACACCCTCTACCTAGATCTCCAGAGTAGTTCCTTTTGGCCTTTTTCAGACTCTATAACGGAAAAAGTCCATCCGAGCATTTGTCACTTCGGGCTCGTTAAAACATCGAAGGAGACTAGAGTCATCTTTAGCTTTTTCTCAACTCTTTAAAATTGAAAAAGCAAGTTGTGTCTAAAGCGTCATTAAAATTTATTTTAACGGAATAATAAAGCACCCTTATTCCCGCGTTGATCTTTCAGTTGAGAAAATGGGGCCCTCCAACCAAGGAATTCCCCTTGGTGGAAATCCTAGTCCCTTCTCCTCTTGGGGAGATGTTGGAGCGCCCCATATGGCCACATTGTCGCTTCCAGGACTGACAATCGGCTTGCCTGTCTAGCTCTTCTCAACTAATGTTGTTCAAAACACCACTACTCCTGAACAATTGAATCAGCAGTTAGACCAGTCCAGAGCTGCCCACCAGCCTTCCACTTCCTATAATTCTTCCTCTCCTCCTTCCTCTTCGCATGATGGAGCTGGCCAAGTCAAAAGCCAAGCTCCTAAGGAGAAGAAGGAGAAGAAGAAGAAAGAAGAGAAGAAGAAGGAACCAAAAACAACTGGGGGCAAACGAATGGCGTCTAATGAAAATCCACACACTGCACTGACCAGGCCTAAATCGCCATGTGTCATATGCAAGGGAGACCACTTTCACAGAGATTGTCCTTGCATCCCTCGGATACTAAGGGACTGGTCTCCCCGCTTGCACAATTCGGTGGCGTCAACCTCTAATAGCCATGTTGATAGCACACCATCAACTAGTGAAAGTGAAGCCACAGGACAGAGAGGGAAAGCTAGATTTCCCTGCAAACTGTGTGAAGGCGACCATGCCATCCACCGTTGTCCCTTCTTAGACGAGGCTAAAAGAGTTTTGGAAGATCACCCGGTTTTACCAGTGCAACTTCCTCCTAGATATCAAAAACTCCTGCCAAGTCCTTCACCAGTTGAGAACCCGGCTGGCCTGCTCAGGTGGTCAGCCGAAGCACCTATCATTGAGGATGAACCGTCTGAATCCATACCTGACGAAAGTCAAAAGGTTGAGGCGGAAGTTGACCCGGTTTTTCCTTCAGAGGCTCTATCTTCGAATGATACCATCACTGAGGAGAATAAAGACGACACCGTCCAAATTCTCTTCATCAACACAGACCCCGCCGAACAAGGGGGCAATTTGCCCATTCCTTTGTCGCAGGAAGGAACTTCGTCAGAGTCATACCCGGCCGTCTATTCGGTCCCACCACCAAGCAACCTAGTTGTATCCTTCGACTGGAACCAACTAGGCAGACCCCGGTTGCCAGCAAGCATACCATTCAGAATTATCGTTCAAATATACAGAATGGTAATGGTTGGCACCATCGTTGATGAGGGGGAATCTGTGAGTATCCTTTCCTCTATTGCTTGGAATGCACTTGGTTCGCCAGCGCTTTTGCCTGAAATGAGAAATATGACAGGCTTCGATAAAGGAACCAGTCGACCTTTAGGGATTCTTCCCAATGTGCCAATCACATTGAAAGGGAAAACCATTCAAATGAACGTGATGGTCGTTCAAGGACCCTTGGATTATAACCTACTCCTTGGACGAGACTATATATATTGCATGGGAGCCATCGTCTCCTCACTCTTTAGAGTAATGTGTTTTCCGCATGAAGGAAGAGTGGTCAAGCTCGTGGACCAACTTTCATTTCCCGGATCACGCATCGCAAATAGTCATATACCATCCCTAAATGGTCTCTTCACGCAAGAAATGTCTCAACCCACTGTTATAGACATTTTTGTGCCTTACAGCATGAAGCATGAAATGTCCATAATCTAAGGGATCCAAAGTCCCTAAACATGTTATTCCTACCCCTAGGGGAACAAGGTCAGCAAACCACAGCAATCCAAACAAGTTCTCCACTGAAAATTACTCAAAAACAAGGCAATTCTGGATCATGTCAACTGCTCCACTGAGCATCTGCGCTGAATGTCAACTGCTCCATGGACCACCTGCGTTGAATGTCAACTCCAACAAAGGCTACCTTTGCTGAGCGAGTCTTGACATGTGGAAGTCTCATTCCTCAATCAGTCAATGCCCAGGAAGCTTCCAAAATGACACTTGGATCAAGGAATTCGACTGGTGATGAGTAAGAGGTTCTAGATCTCCAAGTGGAAGCAAGAACCTCCAAGTGGACTCAAGAACTGAAGAAGAACTGGAGTGGGAGAGGACACTAGTCACATCTCAGGCTGACTCATCCTCTCTCCAAACTCCTATATATGGATCTCTCTCCCATGAGATCCAGGGGCTGGAATCTTGTGAATGTAAAGAATTGCTGTTGGTTTGAGTTTAGAACTATTGGGTTATTTGCTTTGAAGGAGGTGAAGAGGAGATTTCTTTCTGCTGGGAAGGTGATGCTGGATTGGGCCTCTTATGGTTGTATCACTTCCTGAACATTACTTCTTCCGTTAATAAAGTATTTGAGGTTCTTCTATATGCATGTGTCTCAATGGTGTATTGTTATACTTGTGTATTTGATTTATTCTAATCCTTGAATCAATTATGAATGTATGCTTCTTGTAGTTTCCCTCTCTTGCCATTTTGCAGGATCTTGGTGTAGCTGGGCCAGTGAAAGAGCAAGGAGCTGGGGGCAAGCAGCAAGGAGAGAAGATTGGATCAATCATTAGCGAAAGACATCGGTTAGTGGATCTCTTTCTCCCCTCTTCTACATCTCATAAAGAAGTAATCCCAAATAGCTTTGCTTTGATTGTTGCTAAGGAACTATCACCCTTAGAGTGGGATAGGGTCATTCCGTATTGGATACTTTTCCTAACAACAAATTGGCGACTCCACTGGGGATCGTATCTTGTTGGTTATTTGTGTTTTTTGCTATTCATTTCCTAAACACAGGGAGTACCGAATCGAACTGCATTTGGATATTTCAAATGCAAAGTAGAGGGCAGCTACTCTAGCTCAGTTTTTGGGCATGTTTATGATTTGAAGAGCTGATCCACAAAGACTCTGAACATCTCTTAGTGATAGCTTTTCATCCTCCTTTGAATCATCCTTTAGTGTGTACTTGATTGGTAGCTTTGATTTGGCCAAAAACTGTTGACTTTTGAGCAATCTGTGACCCAGAACCTAAGAGAAACGAGAGTTTCTCCTTCATTGCAGGCACTGTGAAGACAGTCTGCATTTCAACGCAGGTCCCAAAGGGGCTACCTGTGCTGAATGTCAAACTGACTGTGTTCTACCTGCGCTGAACCAGTTAGGCCTTGTGCAACTGGGGTTCTCTGCTTTCTGTTGCCCTGTTTTCATCCCTGTTTTTGCAGCCTGTTATCAGTCAATGTACCTATCTGAAACCACCTTTCTTTGCCACTATTCCGCCTCGGTTGTATAAAGAAACTGTATTTGTTCTTTGTGTATTTCTTACATCATTTGCAGTTTCCCATAACGAAAGTGAACTAGTCTTGCTGTGGCCTCTTAGATCTAGACCTGTGATAAGTGTCGTTCTGATCTTAAGAGTTAGTTTGTTTGCTGTTCATAGCTGATTGAGCTTTTGATTTCGTCATATGGTTTGAATTTATGTATTTCTAGTGTTGAAACAAGTAAATCTTAAGGTGTCTTTTGATTTTGGACAAAAGCTTGTTTGCTTTCACTTGAAATTGAATTCAAAGTTATACAACAGCTTTCTTTTTGTAGTACACCAACATTAATAAAGAGGAAAGAAATACCTGCATTGTGCATGTGCATTTTGACAGCTTGCATGTTGATTTAGGAAAAAGTGCATTAGTGTGTGCTCTATGATCTGTGTGAAAAGATGATGTCTTTCTTTTCCCTCAGTAGTTAAGATTTTCATAAGTTGAAAAGATTGAAAAGCTTGCTTCTCATCTTTAGACTGCATTTAGGAGTTGTACCATACATCTCGTGGTGATCCATAAAGGCAAACTGCTAAACAAGATCAACCTAAAATAAATTGAATTTACATAACAATTCTTTGAAACATAACGCAAACACATAGAGGTCTAAGCTAGAGACGTGTTCCGGCGTCGTTAAACGTGATATCTTAGCGTTGAGTGGTTGGGTGATTCCTCCACGGTGAAGCGATAAGTATCAATACGGACTTGTGCTCCCACGTATCGTCGCGTATATATTGGGAGACCCCTATAGGAACAAAGCCTTTATCCATAGGAAGCCGTGTCGGCCGCCCTACTGATCGCAATGCAGTGAACACAACATTCACGAAGATCGACCACTTGTACCGTAAAACGTATTCTATGGTTTTGTGAAAAGTTTGGCACACCCTCTGCCTAGAACTCCAGAGTAGTTTCTTTTGGCCTTCTTCAAACTCTATAACTGAAAAAGTCCATCCGAGCATTTGTCACTTCGGGCTCGTTAAAAAATCGAAGGAGACTAGAGTCATCTTTAGCTTTTTCTCGACTCTTAAAAAGTGAAAAAGCAAGTTGTGTCTAAAGCGTCGTTATAAAATTTATTTTAAAACGGAACATAATCACCTCCTATTCCTGCGTTGATCTTCGAAGTTAGTCTACCTTCATCACAAAGTTCTTGTAGAATCGCTAGGAAATCTTTTGGATAGACTAAATATGTTTGAACAACCGTCGACATCCAGGACTGTGTCATCCGACATAGCAGCGGCAGAGCCTCCTGCTGCTACTCCAACGATGTTCGCTGGTATACCATCTGTCTCGGAAAATTGTCAACAACAAGCCGGAGTCCAATCAGGGACGACGACATGGTTAGTTCCTATTTCTTCATCCAGATTATCATCTGGTATTTCTTATGTTGAAACTCAACAAATTGATCCAATGTGTCTTCAAAGGCCAATTTACCCTTTAAGTACTAGATTTCCACCATATGGAGGGCAGTATGCTCTTTCATTGTTCCCTCCCAGAGAACAACCATATGGGAGTTTACAACAAAGTTCAGGTCAAGCTGGAATTACATCTAGCGGTTGGGTACCAATACTACCTCAACAAACAGGGGTTGTATATTCAATGCAACCAGTACACCCTGTGTCGAATATTCCCACCATACCTGCTATAGTGAATGTGTCGCAAGTACAAGCTCCACCTGTTGTATGTCAACCCCAAGTTTCTCAGGTTGCAATACAACAACCTCCTGTCTCAACGACTCAATCACAATCTCAGGGTAGTGCCTGCTTATCTGGAGCGACTCAGGCTCAAAAAAGTACTGTGACTCCTCATCCTGGTCAATCATCCAGTATTGGTCAACAACAAATGGTCCAACAACCAGAGTTGGTTCAATCTCAACAACCGCCATTCCAACAATCATATCAAGGACCTGAGCAACAAGTCTTTGTAAGTAATGGGCAACCATACTATAATGGTTATGCCCATCAACCTTGTCAAAGTTGCCAGCATTATGCTGGTTTGCAAAGACCCATTGCTCACGCGATCCCATCTTATCCTGGGTATGATTCGCCTAACCTGAATCAACAGTTGCCCTTTGTAGCAACTCTAGAATTACCAGATCTAAACCGGCTGACGAATGATCCAATTGCTTATGCCCCTTGGTGGCCAGCGATTCAACATAAACTTCCGTCAGATATTCCTAAATTTAATGGAAATCCGGGTGAAGACCCGTCGAATCATGTGATGACATTCCATCTATGGTGTTCATCAAACACCCTGAATGATGATTCGATAAGACTTCGCCTCTTTCAGAGGACGTTAACGGGTCCAGCGGCAAAATGGTACATTGAATTGCCCAGAGCTTCGTTCGACAACTTCAGTACCTTAGCCACAACCTTTTTAACCCATTTTCAATTACCAATAAGGTATGAAACGGGAACAGAACTCCTTACCAACATCAAACAGACGACTGCCACCCACATATCTGATCATATACATGAATGGCGATGTCGTCGTAGAATGGTAAAAACGTACGTTCCCGATCAGCTATTAGCTGAATGGTTTATCAAGTCATTACTTCCTGCCATCACGGAAGATGTGGCAAAGGGGGGAGTCGTAACGGAAGAGCAGGTTATCGCTCGTGCGCAATATCTGGACTTGGTCTATACTCAGTCCGGCACGCTCTACGACAAAATACCTGACGCCCCTAGACCGGAATTCTCAATTCCTCCTCCTCCTAAATCAAACAATGACTCTCACACCGGCGATGGCGTGATTAGAAAACACAAAATTTCTAGTCAAAATTCAAATGAAGAACTTCTTGCCTCAGAAGTAAATGCCATGTCGACCGACAAGGGCAAACAACTGAAGCAACCAGGGGGCAAGAATAAAAAGAAAGGGAGAAAAAGGAAACCCCCGGCAGGGTGTCATATATGCGATGAGGATCATTGGACGAAAGATTGTCCACATATAGCTGAAGTTAAGAAACTCTTTAAGAGTTCAAAAACCCCAGCAGTATTGACTGATCCGTTTCCCAACCCAGGTCAAAATCTGGTTGCTAATCAAAATGCTTCCCGATCCCAAGTGCTTATGTTGTCTGTCTCGAAGCAGCAAAATGATGCTTTGACAAGGAATAAAGATTACGGGAATCCACGGCTGTCGAATAACAAGGCTAATGAACAACCTAGTAGTTCGACGACAACTTTAACCAAAGTTGTGCCACCCAACATTCCTGAACCAATGATAAAGTCGCCAAAGGGAGTAGTACACAAATCGACATTTAATCCTCGTGCCAAAATAGCACAGAATTATAATATAATAGAGGACCTGGCTCAATCATCGTCCGCTATGTTGACACTTGAGGTACCGCAAAATTGCCCCTCCCAAGAGCAAGCTTTATTATCAGCAATAGGTGGGATTGGCCCAATGGATTCCAATCTTGTGGCCTTTGATCATAAAGGATATGACCCTTAGTTACCAGCTCAACTAGCTTTCGTTATTCAAGTGAAAGCTCTCAACAAAACTGTTCATCGAACAATTATTGATGAGGGGGCATCTACATGTCTTATGTCGATGTATTGCTGGAAAAATTTAGGCTCACCACCCTTGTCGAAATCATCAACTACGTTAAAAGCATTTGATGGACGATCATACACTCCATACGGGATTTTAAGTAACTTGCAAGTTGAACTGGGGGGCAAAACAGTAGGAATTGATGTTGAAGTAATTGATGGAAACCTCGATTACAACATCCTACTGGGAAGGCCCTGGATATATGCCATGGCCGCAGTTGTGTCGACCTACTTCAGGAAGATTGCATTTCCCTTTCAAGGAAGAAGTACAGTCGTCGACCAACAAACTTTCCTCCTCGATAGTTCACAAGTTACGGGAAGCATTCCAATGATCCATGGAAGCGATCATTCACTTCAAAATATTGGGGTAGGCCTCCTAAAAGACCCTGCCTTAATGGGTACTTTCACCCTACCACCTCCAAGTAATCTGGCGGGAGTGGCCACGGTGGAAACCTACAAAATGAATTCTTCTGTATCTAATAGATTCGGAAGATTCCTAAATATTTTGTCGGCATGGATCATCGCCCTAATAGAAATACTGTAAATACAGTGGGCTCCGAGGACGGTTCTTATCTCGTGTCAACCTCGTTAAAAAATGAAACAAGGAGTCATGAGGATAGTTCTTTTACTGTGTCAACCTCATTAAAAAATGAAACAACCCCCTTTCCAAATCTCAAAGGTAAACCTTCATTCCAACCACCAAGTTGGATGCAATGAAGCTTGGGGGGCATGCACCTCGATTTGCGTTGTTATGCTGGGAGCATGCAAGCTTATCAACGAGCAGTTTTAGCAAAGTTCATGCTCATTAAAAAATAAACGCACAATTGAGCAGTTTTAGCAAGAGTTCATGCTTGTTAAAAAATAAATGCACCTGTGAGCAATCTTCCCCCCAGAGTTCAAGCTCATCTAGAAAAAATGAACCGGTAAATAACCATTTGAGACCGTAAATTCATCAGCCATAAAAGCCTTGGTCGTTTTTGCACCGTCACCTCCACTTTTCATTTGGCCGATCATTCACCTCCACTTGATTGTTTACCTATTTTGAGGAACAACTGCGAAGAGTGATTTCACCTAGCCATCCTTGTGACACTGTCGTGATTGGAAAATTCCAACCTGTACCTAGAATCTGCGGCTATCCCTATTTATCACTCGTTCCTCAAAAGACGAGTCTTCTTTGAACTCTTTTCAACTGACTCGTAAAATATGAAAAGATTGCCGAGTTTTGGCCTTCCAGCTCGTTAAAGGACTGGAAGAGCTATCCCTCCTCTAGATTTTAATCTTTTTGGACCTGAGGGATTATTGCACAAAAAGATTGAGCGCTTGTTTTGTTCGGCTCGTTAAAGATATCGAAAACTCATCCCTTTTGTATTGTTTTATACTTTTTCGGACTTAAGGGATTAGATGACGAAAAAGGAATTGTGGAGTTAACTTTATGTACCTTTTCAGACTCTCTAAAAATGAAAAGGACTGAGTTTTCCTTGTTGTTAGACTCGTTAAAATGATTAAATAGCGACAAACTTGTCTTTAGACGAGAACGAGTTTCCCTATTGCTAGGCTCGTTAAAACATAGCGATGGGCTTGCCCGAAGGGCAGGTTATAGAACAAGCATATGTTATCCTCCTCAAGCTTGACAAAAATAAAGAGGTACTGGTCAGAAATGACTGGGGAAAAATTGGGAGAACCTCAAAGCTTTAATGGTAGCAAGTCGCTCTTGAACATGACACTTTTCCTCCGTACCACATCGGGTTGGGTTGTTTCATTCACCGGTCTCATCACCATGGTCTCGCCAAACCATCCACATTTGGGGTAATGCTACCGATCCATCGCATCAGTGTCGTTATATGTTCAAGAGATGTTGTTCAGAAAGAGTCAACCGTGTCCCATCCACTACCATACATCATCTTTCATCCTTTCATGACCGCCACCCTGAATCATATTTCACAGATCGTTTTCACCTCCATCACAATCATTAGCTCCGTTCCGTGTCACTGATGTGGGATTCATTAAGGCCCTCCTTTGATGGATCGCTTCTTGTCGACTTCAGCTCATTATCCAAGAAGTTGATCTAGGAACAACCCCCTCAGTACTTTGAAGCTTGCATGCCTAAATGGCAAGTTTCTCACTTCCGGCGACAGGTATACATCAATGACCTTCGACCGAAAGATTTTGCGTGGTGTTCGACGCCAAGTCCTTTATTCACACCACGTGGATTGTACTGCCGTACCTTGAGGGTCATCATCATTATCGGTGATTCCTCTCGCGCTTGTTAACAGTTTACATCATTGACTAGTAATCAAGCGATGTCTTTCCATGTTCGACTCCAAGAAATTCTCACATGGATCGACTTGTACTTTAGAGTGAAGATCGGACAAGTTTGAAGACCCCAGATCTAGTTTCATCCATCTGGGCTGCGATATATATTCAGGAAATAAAGACATTGACATGTGCAGCAGATGATCGTCCTAAGGATGATAATTTCAACAGAGAATTATCAGTCTACCATCAGGCGATTGTCTGTTCTATGTAAAGAAAAATGTATTTATAAAGCTGAGCATGGGAATGCCCGCCTCCGTTAGATCATAAAAGCAGTATGAAAAATAATGTATTGTATTGTATCTTATTACAGGTCACCTCTCAGCGATTGAATGAACTTCGGATCCTCCTGATAAAGCATTTCACCCGATAAACGACCTCATACTTTAGGGGGCAACTGTTATAGACATTTTTGTGCCTTACAGCATGAAGCATGAAATGTCCATAATCTAAGGGATCCAAAGTCCCTAAACATGTTGTTCCTACCCCTAGGGGAACAAGGTCAGCAAACCATAGCAATCCAAACAAGTTCTCCACTGAAAATTACTCAAAAACAAGGCAATTTTGGATCATGTCAACTGCTCCACTGAGCATCTGCACTAAATGTCAACTGCTCCATGGACCACCTGCGTTGAATCTCAACTCCAACAAAGGCTACTTGCGCTGAGCGAGTCTTGACATGTGGAAGTCTCATTCTTCAATGAGTCAATGCCCAGGAAGCTTCCAAAATGACACTTGGATCAAGGAATTCGACTGGTGATGAGTAAGAGGTTCTAGATCTCCAAGTGGAAGCAAGAACCTCCAAGTGGACTCAAGAACTGAAGAAGAACTGGAGTGGGAGAGGACACTAGTCACATCTCAGGCTGACTCATCCTCTCTCCAAACTCCTATATATGGATCTCTCTCCCATGAGATCTAGGGGCTGGAATCTTGTGAATGTAAAGAATTGTTGTTGGTTTGAGTTTAGAACTATTGGGTGATTTGCTTTGAAGGAGGTGAAGAGGAGATTTCTTTCTGCTGGGAAGGTGATGCTGGATTGGGCCTCTTATGGTTGTATCACTTCCTGAACCTTACTTCTTCCATTAATAAAGTATTTGAGGTTCTTCTATATGCATGTGTCTCAATGGTGTATTGTTATACTTGTGTATTTGATTTATTCTAATCCTTGAATCAATTATGAATGTATGCTTCTTGTAGTTTCCCTCTCTTGCCATTTTGCAGGATCTTGGTGTAGCTGAGCCAGTGAAAGAGCAAGGAGCTGGGGGCAAGCAGCAAGGAGAGAAGATTGGATCAATCATTAGCGAAAGACATCGGTTAGTGGATCTCTTTCTCCCCTCTTCTACATCTCATAAAGAAGTAATCCCAAATAGCTTTGCTTTGATTGTTGCTAAGGAACTATCACCCTTAGAGTGGGATAGGGTCATTCCGTATTGGATACTTTTCCCAAAAACACCCACGGTCCGTCCGCCCGATGAGCGCGAGTGATTCGGAAGGATATGACTGGAACCCAGGGGGCATGCGTCCTGGTCTGCTTCAGCAGGAAAAACTTTGGGTATAGGGTAGGTTTCCGCGAGAGAATATGACTAGTCTGTACCCCGTCCATGGTTGGAAGAGGGGTTATTCTAGAATATGATTCTCTTGTCAAAGCTACGTGTTTGGCACTGAGGTCATTCACCTTTGTCTATCTCGGTAGACACCGCCGAAGAAGTGTTTTGTTTGAAAGATTAACGAAACAATCTTTGGGTAGCCTGAAAGAGGCAGGCCTCTCTCGGTAAAACAATTGTTTTGGCGGAAGATGAAGTAGGGGTAACCTTGAAACTCTGTTTTATGCCTCGGGGCATGCAAACCTTTTGGAGTACAAGCAAGGGGCGGCTATTTATTTTTTAAATTTTTAGGTCCTTCCCTTTAAACCTGTAGTTCTAACCCTTTAAACTCGTAGGATTAGTCGTTTCCGAAATTGCATAACGAAAGGATCCGGAGCAAAGCTTTGTAAGATCTAAGCTCCATAAAAAATAGTATCTTCAATGAGACATTCTTATCATATGACTAGATTAATCGAGCAGTTTTAGCACACAGTTCATGCTCGTTAAAAAATAAACGCAAGATCCGAGTAGTTTTAGCGCATAGTTCATGCTCGTTAAAAAATAAACATAAGATCGAGCAAATGTTTCCACCCGTGTTTAAGCTCGTTTAAAAAATGAACTATTCCGGTAAATAACCACCGTGAATGTAGCGACATCAGGCATTAAAGCCTTGGTCGTGTTTTCCCACCACCTCCACTTTTCCATTGGCCGATCATTCACCTCCATATGATTGTTTACCCATTTTGAGGAACAGCTGCGAAGAGTGATTTCACTAGCCATCCTTGTGACACTGCCATGATTTGGAAATTCCAATCCTTCCCTGGAATCAGCTGCTACCCCTTTTTATCACTCGTTCCTCAAAAGACGAGTCTTCTTTAAGCTCTTTTCATCTGACTCGTAAAATATGAAAAGATTGCCGAGTTTTGGCCTTCCAGCTCGTTAAAGTGACCGGAAGAGCTATCCCTCCTCTAGATTTTAATCTTTTTGGACCTGAGGGATTATTACACAAAAAGATCGAGCGCTTGTTTTATTCGGCTCGTTAAAGATATCGAAAATCCATCCCTTCTGTATTTTTTATACTTTTTCGGACTTAAGGGATTAGATGACGAAAAAGGACTTTTGGAGTTAACTTTATGTACCTTTTCAGACTCTCTAAAAATGAAAAGGACCGAGTTATCCTTGTCGTTAGACTCGTTAAATGCATGAAATAGCGACAAACTTGTCTTTAGACGAGAACGAGTTTCACTATCGCTAGGCTCGTTAAAACATAACGATGGGCTTGCCCGAAGGCCAAGTTATAGAACAAGCATATGTTATCCTCCTCAAGCTTGACAAAAATAAAGAGGTACTGGTCAGCAATGACTGGGGAAAAATTGGGAGAAACTCAAGAAAACTTTGATGGTAGCAAGTCGCTCTTGAACATGACACTTTTCCTCCGTACCACAATCGGGTTGGGTTGTTTCATTCACCGGTCACATCACCATGGTCTCGCCATAACATCCATACTTGGGGTAATGCTACCAATCCATCGCATCAGTGTCGCCATATGTTCAAGAGAAGTCGTTCAGAGAAGTCACCTGTGTCCCATCCACTACCATACATTATACTCTTTCATGACCGCCACCCTGAATCATATGTCATCAGATCGTTTTCACCTCCATAAAAATCATTAGCTCCGTTCTGTGTCATTGATGTGGGATTCATTAAGGCCCTCCTTTGACGGATCGCTTCTTGTCGACATCAGCTCATTATCCAAGAAGTCGATCTAGGAACACCCCCTTCAGTACTTTGAAGCTTGCATGCCTCAATGGAAAGTTTCTCACTTCCGGCGACAGGTATACATCAATGACCTTCGGCCGAAAGATTTTGCGTGGTGTTCGACGCCAAGTCCTCTATTCACACCACGTGAATTGTACTGCAGTACCTTGAGGGTCATCATCATTATCGGTGATTCCTCTCGCGCTTGTTAACAGTTTACATCATTGACTGGTAATCAAGCGATGTCTTTCCATGTTCGACTTCAGAGCAATTCTCACATGGATCGACTTGTACTTAGAGTGAAGATCGGACGAGATTGAAGACCCCGGATCTAGTTTCATCCATCCGGGCTGCGATATATATTCAGAAAATAAAGACATGGAAATGTACAGCTTTGCAGCACAGATAATCATCCTACCAAAAGGATGATGGCTCTTTCAGAATCATCAGTCTATCATCAGATGATTGTCTGTTATATGTACATGAAAATGAATTTATAAAGCTGAGCATGGGAATGCCCGCCTCAGCTAGATCATGAAAAGAGTATGAAAATAATGTATTGTATTGTATTGTATTACAGGTCTCCTCCCAGCAATGAAAGAACTTCAGATCCTCCTAATAAAGCATTTCACCCGATAAACGGCCTCATACTTTAGGGGGCAACTGTTATAGACATTTTTGTGCCTTACAGCTATAAGCATGAAATGTCCATAATCCAAGGGATCCAAAGTCACTAAACATGTTGTTCCTACCCCTAGAGGAACAAGGCTAACAAACCACAGCAATTCACAGAAGTTCTCCACCAGAAACTGCTAAAAAACAAGTCAATTTAGGATCAATTCAGAAGCTCCACTAGCTGCCTGCGTTGAAATGCAGAGGCTACACTGGCTAGTTGCATTGCAACGCAGGTGGAAGCACTACCAGGGTGCGCTGAGTGGGAAATGACAAATGTCAGGGTCTCTTGTGAGAGGTGTCAAGACTGTGGAAGCTTCCAGAATCTTCCTCCATGACACTTGCCTTGCTGAGTTTGACTAAGTGATGAGTAAGAGGCTCTTAGTCTCCAAGTGGAAGTAAGAACTGACAGAGAGAGAGGACACTAGTCAGATCACAAGCTGACTCATCCTCACTCCAAACATCTATATATGGATCTCTTCTCCATGAGATCTGGAGGCTGGAATTTTGTTATTGCAAAGAATTGTTGTTGGTTTGAGATTGGAATCATTGGGTGCTTAGTGCTTTGAATGGAGGTGAAGATAGGAATTTCATTTGCTGGGAAGGAGATGCTGGATTGGAACTCTCTTGGTTGTAACTCCTCCTGAACCTTGTTATTTCATCAATAAAGCTATCTTGGTTTATCCTATATACTGATGTGTCTTTGATGTATGATTGCATTAGTATGTTTAGTTTATTTCTAATCCTGAACTAGTTATGAATATGAATATATGTCTTTGTGTAGTGTTCCCTTCTTGTGATCTTGCAGGAACCTGTTGAAGCTGGGCGAGCGAGAAGGCAAGTAGCTGGGAACTCTCAAAGAGAAGAGAAACTAGATCGAGGGACAAACGGAAGACACCAGTTAGTCCATCCATCTCTCTTCATTCTTAATTCATAAAGGAAGAATACTAGAATAGTTGTTTCTGTTTGTTGCTAAGGCACTGTCACACCTTAGGTGGATAGGATCGTCCTGCATAGGCATTTTTCCCTACAACATCAGGGCATCAGTTACCAATAATAATTCTCTACTATGCCCTTTGAATTCCTTCAAAATAATTTTTCAAACCAAGCTTAAGCAAGAATTTAAAAAAATCTACACACCATTTTTCACTTTGTAGGAGCTCGATATTGCCTCTGATGTATCTCTGTAATTTCAGATCATCCAGTTTTGAAATTACGATCTGTAGTATCCCTATGTGTCCTCTTTCCAATTCCACTAGTCTGATCCAAATTGGATTCTCCAAGGAAGAGTTATGCCAAATCTCCCACAGTGACCTGATTATAGACTAGTTCAGTAGAGCGAACTTGTACGATGTGCCACGTGTCCCTGTTTCGACCTTTGGCTCTGAAAAATATATAAAAGAAACTATAGTCCATCCTCTTTCTATACCTTCTTACAAAATTTCAATCCGCTGCTCAGAGAGAAATTTATGACGATTTTTCCTAGGTCACCTGTTTGGAATGTAATTCAGGAGTCTGCAAAAAGACCAACTTCCTCAGATCATATCTTTGCAAATATCGCATGAAAAGCTTTGAAATTCGGACCCAAGGTTCATACAATTTCATCTCAAATGGGTTTTTTTTTCACTTCTGAAACGTTGCATAAAAAATGTTATAGTGAAAATTCCACAATGACCTATTTGGAGCAGCGAAACCCTAGAATCCGAAAGCTCTGATACCAAATGTTATGAAACCAGCTCACAAAAAGATAGAAAAGATAGATCAACGCCTTAGAATTCATCCTCTTTGAGGGGGAAACCTCCTTTACATTACACAAATGAATGATTCCTTCATGATTCAAATGAAAAAACCTCCTTTCTATATAGGAGTCTAAGGAGTCACAATATAACCTAGTCGACCTAACAATAATAATATAAAGGCACAAAAATAACAATAGAGGGATTCTATGGATCACAGTAATAACAATATGGGGAAAATAGGGGCACAACAATATTAATAAGGGATACAAATACAATGGTAATGGGGTAATCACTAGTATTATAGAGACCTAAGATAGCAAAGCTAAACGTTGGTTTTTCAAAGGACCAGGAGGTAAGTATCTGAAGTATCTAAAAACCTGGATTAAAATGTTATTGTGCAAGAAACAAATTATGCCACTAAATTGATGTTTAGAAGAGGCTCGATGGGAGCTACACGAAGTGGGAAAAAATTCAGAAAAGATCTAGGTACAATTACTGAGTATATTCCTCGGTTGGGAGCATTTGATAGCGAAGAAGAAAGTAATAGTCCGAAGACGCCCAGAGGTACGCCACAGTCAGTAGATCAGGGCATTACGGGAATTCCACATCCATCCATTCTACCTCCGCCTTCACCTCCACCTCACACACATATGCGTCCACCTCCACCTCCACCTCCTCTATTTAGTATGGAGAACACTATGAAGATGCCTATATTCAGCGGTTTAGGGACAGAAGACCTTGATCAATTTTGTTTTGTAGCAGATGTTGCGTGGAATTCATAGTAGATAACATATCATGATATGAAGAAAGCACAACTGGTCACAAAATTGCAAGATAGGGTGCTGACTTGCTATATTAAGTACAGTATGACTAATCCAACTGTGTCATTGAAAGAAACAAAATATGCGTTGAATAATGAATTCAGAAAGCCAAAGTATCAAGCCCAGTATGTGACTGAGGTCAAAGAAATTAACTAGAAGGTGAATGAATCTACAAGGGATATTGATCAAAGGATGGAATGTCTGCTACAACATGATAGTCTATAAATTTCAGATGAGAAACATAAGGATTGGTATATTTCTATGTTGTTGCCTCATTTGAGATTACCATTGTCACAATAGAAGATTTGATCGCATGATAAAGCACTGGAAATTTCTATGAAGTTGGAAGCTTCGTCTATTAAAGATATGAATCTGGGAGTGCAGCAGATTCAAATGCAGCTAGATAGCCTGCATACAGAGTTGCAGGATCTTAAAAATGGAAAAGAGGTAAAAAATGAGACCCGTTCTAAAGTGTGGTGCTTAAAGTGCAAAGGAAATGGTCATGCAAGGATCATTGCCCTGTATATCAGAACTATCTAATTGGGGGAGGTCCTAACCCCCTGAAGCCAAAAGCTTCTGCTGGATCAAGTAACGGTGTAATGCCTTGGTGCGCTATCTGCCAAATAACAAGAAAACACTCAACTGACAATTTCCATTTGTTTCAGATGTTTGTATAGACTCCCCAATAACTATTTTGTAATTTCTTTAAGTCTATAGGCCATGGTAAGCGCAATTTTGAAACTATGAGTTAATGATGGAAAAGATTCCAACATATAGAGTATCGACTGATACATGTATACAATAGGATCAATGCACACTTGTAGTGCATAGAGGATTCCAGGGATGAAGAAGAGGATGGGTTGGTGGAGCTGGAAGAGGTCACAGACATTATTTGTTACAATTGTGGGGAACCAGGCCACTATGCATGAGATTGTCAAAACCTGACACACCCCTCTTTTCAATATTGTCGACAATTTGACCATGTAATAGAAGATTGTATTATACTCATCACAAAAATGCATGAGAAGAAGAACCAACATCCCACCTAGAACATCCAGATGATGAGGTCAGAACCATGCGAGGATGGCCCAAGAGCTAATATAGTTACGCAAAGTGGTCTAGCTACTGCAGAAGATAAATCTGTAGGGAAACAACTATAAGAGAATACATGGGTGTGCAAGGCTACTGACAAAGATACTAAATTAGATTTTCATTAGGAAAAAATACATTTATGGAGGTGAAGAAGAGCTTTGTGGATTTAGGGGCTTCCACATCAAAGAATCAGAATGCACGAATAGAGAAGCCTAAAGAGTTCATTGCTACGCAGGAGATAGATCCCTCAATATTGAAATCCTTCTTGCAAACATACATGAAGCTCTTAAGAGACTAGAAAGCAGTCTAGGGACTTCAAGAGTTAATAGACAATTGCATTGGCAAGGTTAAGACGCTACCTAAACAGTGCACAATACATAGAGTAGACAAAATTAAGAAAAGGACCTGTTGGGAGATGATATTGACTGCATAGATCGAAGAATTTGAAATGGACCAGGTGATCATAGATTTGGGATCTGATGTGAATATTATTCGTAAACAGACTTGGGAAAGAATGGGAAATTTGACACTACAGTGGTCTCCAATTCAGCTGTGAATTGTGAACCAAAAAAATATTATTCCTATGGGGCGCCTCATGGAGTAATTGTATGCACTAAAGGGGCGCGCACTATAACTGATTTTGAAATAATGAAAATAGTTGATGATAGTAATCCCTACCTAGCATTGCTTGGAGTCGATTGGGCGTTTGATATGTATACGGGCATCAACCTGAAGAAATACAACATTACATTTGAGAAGAAGGAACTGAGAGTCATTGTTCCATTGGATCCAACCGAAGGTGCATGGTATATTGAACCAGTCTGAGATTACTATGAGGAGGATGATATTGAACAGATCTATAAGCTTACTGCACGGAACGAGGATTGGATCAATCCTAAGATGGATGGAAGAATTACTTGGGAAAAGGACATCTCCTGCAACTTGGATTCAGATGAGAGTCTCAAACATTGGCATAATAGATTGCATGAAGTATCAATGTTGTGATGCAACAGACTTGCTAAATCAATTTGATGTATATCCACTGAGGTACGCAATTTACCATATTATGATGGCTTAGAAGATGTAAATTTAATTCTTGATAAATTTGAAAAGGATGTACCGGAGGAGCATCTGTTCTAGGCATTGGAAATCGTGCTAAGAGCTACGCCTCCCGAATGGTGGGGTAAACATAAGAACAATTTTGCAGACTGGAAGGAGTACCGAAGGATGATGAAGTTGCGATTTGGCTATGAAAATACCCGCATTATTGAAAAATATATAGGGAAGGATGATCCGCGCAAGCATCTGGCTCGTTGGACGAAAGCATGGGTAGAGGAACCACAACTTGAATGGGTACATATATTTTGCCACACCTTGGATATTATTCCAATGAACTAGCACTTAGAAACAGAGCTGCGACATGGAACCACAGAGTGGGATGTTATGAAGGAGAGATTTTTGCTAACATTAAGTTTTGAGGATGGATTCAAATGTATTGATGAAACATTACAGGAAATCAAGGTTGCAATATTCAAAACACTTGTAGAGCCTATCACGTGGGTACAACCTGACTGGAGTACACAACTGCACCATGCTCTGGAATTCTACAATGTTACCACAAAAGAAGGTGAGGAAGATCCCAGGAATATCAATATCCCTAACTAAGAGGGACAATGCAAAGTCGCTGGGCTTGAGGTAGAGGTTCTTAACATTTCAAAACCTTTGAAGACCAAGCAAGTGAACATTGGGTTAGAAGCATATCTGAAGTTCACAAATATAGGCGATTATTGGGATGAGGACATAGCTGACAAGGTCTCAAAGTTGTTACATGAATATCAGGACTTGTTTCCAACATATTTCTCTGATATAAAGGGGATAATAGGTGATCTGGGTGTTATGATGATCAATCTGAAACTAGATGCGAAGCCTGTAAAGCAACACCCATATGGATTGAATCATAAATACAAAGAAAATGTGCGTGAAGAGCTCGATAAGATGCTCGCAGCAGGGATTATTGAGCCTATAGAAGAATCAGACTAGGTTAGTCCTATGGTAGTTCAAGAAAGAAGAAAAAGAGTGAAATTAGGATCTGTGTTGATCTATGGAAGTTGAACGATGCTTGTGTGCATGACCCATCCCCTACGACGTTCACAGATGAAGTCTTGGAGAATGTTTGTGGTCAAGAAGAATAATTTTTTATAGATGGATTCTCAGGATATCACCAGATCAAGATCGCGCCAGAAGATCGATGTAAGACTACCTTCACCACATAGTGGGGCTCTTTTTAGTATACAGTTATTCCCTTTGGACTTAAGAATGCCCTACGATCTTTTCTAGGGTGGTAGTCACAACCTTTAAGGAATTTATTCACAAGTTTTTAGAGCTCTACTCTGATGATTGGATGGTGTTCGGGTCAGTTAAAAAGTATGTTTCAATTCTTTGCCTAATGCTGAATACTTGTAGGAAGTATGAGATCTCCCTAAATCTGAAGAAGTGTATATTTTGTGTACAAGATGGGATACTTTTGGGCCAAGCTGTTTGTAAACAAGGGCTGATGGTGGACCCTACTAAAATTGTGGTGATTATCAATTTGGATCCCGCGAGGAATGTAAAACATTTGCATGCAACATTGGGCCATAAAGGACACTATAGAAAGTTAGGCATACATGCAGATCACTGTGCCCATGGAGAAATTATTGAAGAATGATACGACATTTTTGGATGGTCATTGCTAGAAAAGATTATATGTTTTAAAGGAAAATATGGTTACAACACCTATTCCAGTGTTCCTCGATTGGAAGAAAGAATTTCATGTTTTTGTGGAGGTGTCTTGCGTAGCATTAGGAGAAGTTTTAACCCAACTAGGTGCAAACGATATCAACCATCCGATTGCATTTGCGAGCATAAAACTGCCTAAGGCGGAGAAGAATTATTCAATGACGGAGCGTGAAGGGTTGGTGATGGTATATGAACTCCAGAAGTTTAGGAATTATCTATGGGGTGCGCACTTCAAAATGTATACAAACCATTCATCTTTGAGGTACCTAGTCAGCAAGCCTGTGTTGGGGGCAGGAATTTGTAGGTGGTTACTGATATTTGAGGAGTATGACTTAAAAGTAATTGTGAAGCCAGGAAGATTAAATGTTGGACCCGATCACCTTCTTTGGATTGAGAATGGCGAAGAACCTAAAAGCCTTGATGAAGGAATTTCTGACACGCAACTCTGTACTGTGCGCGTTTCACGTGAACATTCTTCGGATATAATCCAATTCTTCTCTATGGGTGTAGCTCCTTAAGGATATACAATGTAGCAGAAGAAGGAATTGGTGGTCCCGGGTGTAGATTTCTCTATAATTGTAGGGAACTTGTACAGAATGGAGATGGATGAAGTTTTTCGCAAGTATGTACCAAATTGTGAAAGAGAAAGTATCCTCGTTGAAGCACATGTAGGAGTTGTTGGAGGCCATTATTCTGGAAGAGCCACTGTGCAAAAGATCCTACGAGTTGGGTTGTGGTGGCTAACTGTACACAAAGATTCAAAGGAGTATTGTAGGGCATGCGATGTTTGTCAAAGGACTAGAAGCCATCGCGAAGGGATGAATTTCCTCTGAACCCGTAAGTCTTGTTATAGCAATTTGAATAATGGGAAATAGATTTTGTGGGACCTATTCAACCACTAGGAAGGAAGAGAGGAGCGCGCTATATCAGCACAACGATGAAATACATGGCCAGGTGGGCTGAGGTGCATCCCATGAAGGATTGCAACACAATTACAAATGTAAATTTTATTTTTGAGTACATTCTGTTTAGGTTTGGTTGTCCTGAGATTTTGATGAGCGAAAAGGATTCGCATTTCCTAAATGAAATAATTGATGTTTTTCTAGAAGATTTCCAAATGTATCATCAAAAAAGCACGCCATACCATCCTCAAGCAAATGGAACAGTTGAAGCTTTCAATGAGATCTTGGAGATTTCTTTGATGAAGATCTATAATGTGAATAGGAACAATTGGGATGTGCGCATAGCAACTATTCTTTGGGAATATAGAACTACATGTAAGAAGTTGACTTGACAGACACCATTTCGACTAGTTTATGGATAAGAAGTGATAATTCCAATGGAGTACATAATGCCCAATTTGAGGATTGCTATAGTCACGGAGATAGAAGATCGGAATATAATGGAAGAACGCCTCACGCAGATACTTAAGTTAGAAGAAGATTGATTCTTGACAAGTTTTCATCAGCAGGTGTAGAAGGCTAGAGAAAAAGTGTGGCATGATCACCACATTAAGCAATGCACCTTTAAAAATGGAGATTTAGTGTTGATGTATAATAGCAAGTTTACTAAGTTCCCAGGAAAGTCTTAGATGCATTGGCTGGGACCATACATCGTCAAGGAGATTACTGATGGAGGTGCAGTTCAACATGCGAAGCTCAATGGGGAGCTATTTCTAGGAAGAATCAATGGAAGCTGATTAAAGTTTTACATGGGAAATCCTGCCCCTGCGCGATGACTACATGGATGTAGAATAGTCTTAGTACTTTAGGTAGTTGGAATGAAGTGCGGGACTATATGTTGCCTTATGGGGGCCTGACCAAGGTTCAAAATTAGTTAGAGAAACAAATTCCCTACACTATTGGCCCTTTCGGCATCAGCCCGCAGAGCATGGACTGAAGTCTCACCCGAAGCAGTATGGGGGGATGCTAGAGCCAAGTTTCTGCACCCTTCAGATGGTTGTGATGTCGGATTTATTCCGGATATACCTACCTTTGCGCAGGCTGCGTAGCCCTCTATTCCACCCTTCAGTAACTTTGCAAAAGGGTGCTATTGGCTTTCGTGCAGCCCTAAGCCGCGACTTAGGGACTTTCGCGCTACTAGGGTAGCAAACTGCGATATCTCTCAAACTAGGGTAAGTGTCTTACTTATTTTATTAACTGATCTTAGTTAGCTTTGCGTAAACAGATGTTCCTACTTGTGTTCACTTAACCAACAGATTTACATACGTTCACACATCATATAAGAATTATAAGTGAAATTCATACCCAATATAATAGATGCATAAACAGGAAAGAAAGACGCGGAAATTATAGAATTCATTCCATTTATTGATAATTCCAGACACTTACAGACTCGACCCACCCTGCGCACTCAGCTGCAGGGGTCCGTGCACTTAGCTGCGGACTTCTAGGCCTCTATACACTCAGCTATAGAGCCTCTACCTATAGTACAACCCAAACTTAGACTTCTGCTCTAAAGCTATGAGTCAATCCTTCATGATTATTGATTCGTACTACGAAACTACTTAGAGTTTAGCTCTATTTATACAATCCCATGGTCCACAGACCATGGCTAGATCTTTTACAGCCGACATTACATTACCAAAATAAGGGTGGACAACCCTATGACTCTTTAACACCTATGCGCTCCGCGACCACAAAATGCAGAGTCTTTACACTTGGTTTACAAAATTGGAACAAAATATGGGATTTTAGCCCCAAAACTGCCCTTGGGGGATCTTTCACCTAACAGGTCCCCAACAAAAACATCGTGACTCGCCCTCAAGTCACTCTACAGGTGCGAATATCTTAGGGCGAAGACCTCCCAGCTCCGTTTGGATAACCGCAACCTCAGTAGCACACTAAGTGGCCACCTGCTGGACTTCTTCTATTCACTAGTCGGTGACTGCCGCTAAACTGCTGCCCTGAATCTTCTGCTGAGTGGCTTGCAGTGTCGTGAGCTTCCCTTCAATGGAAGTTGTGATCATATATGCTTCATCTATCCATGTCTGTAGGCATGCTTTTAAGACTGCTTCTTTGTGTTGAGTGGCATCCACTTGTTCCTTTGGTGTGTTTGCCTTCTGCATCCTTGCAAGCCTCTACGTAAGGGAAACCGTCTGTGGGGTCCCTTTGACCTCGTCATCCTTTGTTGTAGTTCACACACCTCTGTCTTTAAGCACTCTACATCCGGGTCCTCCTGCAAGGTGGTTAGGACCTCGAATGAATGTTCAAAAAGTTGCATGTAGTCTGCCAACGCACTGTCAACCACCACTATCGTTGTTGTAACTGCGGTGGTACATTGTTCCCTAACTTCCGGTGGATTCAAAGGTTGAGTCCTCAACTACAATTCTGCGATTTGTAGGTGCAGCTCCAGCTAAACCCTGGCCATATCTGCTTAGGCATCATGCACCCCTGTGGCCAACATACGGACTCGCGCCTCCACCGGTTCTTCTGCCTAAATGTGCAACTCCAGGACCATCTGGAAGACTTCCTCCACTACTTGAATTATTTGCTTGTTCTGTTCTACTAACTCGCTGTGACACAGGCCCAACTGCTTGATGTTGATGCGCTACTCGCTCATCATTTGCAGAGCGCGATTCTCCTGGGCCCTAAGTTCCGTGGTGACTCCATCCTGCAAGAGGAAGAGCATCTCCTGAGGTAGTTTGACCATATTTACTCCTACCCCTTTCAAACTACTAACTGTGGGCCTATTGACCTCATTTTCTGTAGTGAGTGCCTCATCTGGTAGCAGTACCACGTTGGTCACCCTTGTGCGCAAAATCTCCTTGGCAGCTAAAGTGTTAATCGCGAGGCAGGTGGACACTATGCCAGCCTGTGGAGTGAAAACCTGCAACTCCTGTAGCTTTGTCTGGAGACCCCCCAATACCAACTGTTGCTGTTCCTCGAACTATTGAAGGGCCTCTGTAGTGACATCCCTCACTGTTTCTCCAATGTCATGCAAATCCCTCTTAGTGAGGGTGATTGGGTCAAAGGATGTCTTTGATGCCTTGGTTTTATTTTGTGGTACTGCCTTCTCTTGTGGGCACTGATGCTTGAGTTGGGTGGACGTCATTTGCATGTCCATGCCACCTTGTTCTATCGACTCCTCTTTCTCTACTTTAGTCCCGGGCGAAGGTAACTTCTGTCCTTCACACACTTCTCCTCCTGTCTTCTATTGTTCGGCCAATTTTGTAATGCTGCGTGCTGCCTAGGCCTTAGCCTCCACTTCCTCTTTCCTACGCTTCTCAGCCAGCTACGCTATTCTGAGCTTTGTTTCATCCTTCTTACGCTGCGTGACAGAATTGTTTGTTTCCACCCTAGAGCTTGCTGGAGTGTGCCACTCTGGTAGCCAAGACTCGAGGACTGCAAAGATCAAATCATCAGTTGCCAGACATGGTAATTTATGCCATGTCTTCGTGGGGTCCTTCCACACCCCGATAAAGACATGGTGGAAATCTGCTTTGACCTTTGCAAAGCTTTGCAAACTGGCATATACTGTGGGCGACAATCGTAGCTTGCGATTAATTCCCATCTAGATATTCATCTCCATTAAAAACCAAAATATATTGTTTTCTTTGATACCTGTCCTTGGTCACCCACAGCGAAGCATACTTTTCTACCTCTGGAAGTTCCGGCACGACTGAAGGGAATTGGTTGTCTTCTGGTATCTCCCGTGCCACTAGTACGATCGATAGCAAGAGCCATGTGTAGTGAAATGTTTTTCCTTGCTCCTGTGCCTCGCGATAGTTCGCATGGAACTCGCCGCATAGATAATTCACCCAGTTGAACTAGAATCCTTTGGCACATTGGGCTGCTAGTGCAATCACGGTGGTGGGCACCTCATCCGTGTGGCAATTTCGCATCACCTTCCCTACTAGTATTTGTGTCGCCACCTTGATTGTAGGGTTGTTAATACTAGAGATGGCATATCCTCGCTTCTTCTTCTCCAACTTGCATTTCTTCTTCATAGCTTCTGCGAGGGCCAACTTGCCACCTTTTCATTCTAATATATTGGCTAGATCCTCCCCTGAGTAAGGCAGCCATGTGATTTGATGGATCAAGTGGTCTGTGATGGGAATGGGCTCCTCCATCCACAAACAACCATCATGCACCAAGCAGAGAAGCTGCTTGATGATGAAGATGGTCACTGAGGCATGGTGGTAATGTGAGACCTAGAGTAGGTTGAGCAACCCGAATTTCTCTACACCCTTGAGCCAGGGTCACGACTCCAATTCAATTGTTCCACCAGTCACGTCAATCTGTCGGTGCTTTAGCTGCTCAGTCTCTACATGCGGGAATTTCTCGTGATCTGCGAGGTCTCAATCTTAGAATTTCAGTACAGGAACTCACCCTAAGTGAAACCCCTCAAAAAAATGCCATCTAGGAGCAGTGGAGTTTACAGGGAGCTCTTTCTCTCATCTATGTCCTTCGATACCTTGGCTTTGCCCTTATGTCAAGGAACATATTCTGGTAACCGAGTAATAGGGTCTGCACCCTGGGTTTCAACTTCCATTTCGACATCCTCCTCATCCACCAGGATTTCTTTATATACTTCCTCATCAACCTCCAAATTAATGGCCTTCCCACTTCCCTGCAAGGTGAGCTTGGTCCTTTGTGGGTTTCTTGCTGAGATGCGCACTGGGATCATAGCCTTCTTATCCTTCTTAGGTCTTGGTGTTTTGGGTGATTTCGGGACCTCAACTATCACTCTGGCACTCTTTGGGGCTTCTACTACTAAAATTTCTTGCGCGGCTTCCTTGGGTGTCAGCATCATTTTGGTAAGGAGGTCCTACATCTCCTTCAAAAATCTCTCAAACACTGAACTTTCTCTCAAAGCCTCAAAATTCGCAAGGTCCATACACAGCTGATAGCGGACCAACTGAATTTTCAAAATGCCAAGTGTTTTTTTCTAGACAACCACTTGTAATTTATAGTTCCTTTTGAATTCAAATTCAATCGTTCCCCCCACATTCGACCCATTCATGCTAGATTGGCAGTAGATTTCCAAGAATCTAATCCATAAAGTTTGCCTTAAATGCCTGTCGCCTTCTCCATTTTGCCTCAAACTGACCATCAAATCGTGAATAGTGACTTTAAAGGTCACTTTCTGGCAGACCTTCAGGCTAGTGTAGCTATCTTTGCACTGTTGTGGACCCTGTGACACTTCGCTGCTTCACGCAGTCATGACATCACGTAGCTCCCCAACCCAGGCAGTGTAGTTTATAGTCCCGTGCCTCCTTTCAGCTGCCTAGATCGCTAAGACTGTGCTACTTTCATATAGTCACATGGTCGGATCACCGTTGTATGGCTTCAAGCGACTACCATTCACCTTTCCTCGGAGGGGTTCTCCATTTAACTTAACCAACTGGACCGCGCCACCATAAGTAATATCCTTAATAACATAGGGCACTAACTAGTGCATTCTGAACTTTCTTGGGAATTTATCAAACTTACTATCATACAACAAAACCATATCCTTTACCTTGAATGTGAGAAACTTGATGTGTCTATCGTGGCATGCCTGTTCACGTTGCTTTTGGCCCTACTAGTGAAATCCAGGCAAAAATCTTTCTTCCTCGAGTTCATCCAGTTGTGCGAGACTCTCTTCCAGGGCTCCGTGATCTGTCATACCTATGAGCATTGCTATGTGAAAACTAGGCATGATGTATTCCATAGGCATTACGGCTTCCACACCATAGACAAGCCTAAAAGGACTTTGTCCCATCAGCCTTTTGCAATTCATTCGATAAGCCCATAACACTGTAGGTATGCGTAGGTCCCAATCACTTCACTGAGCATTACAAACCTTGGTTAGCACGTTTTCAAACACTTTTTTGAACGCCTCCACTATCTCGTTAGCCTATGGGTGATAAGGTTTGCTCTTTGAGTGATACACCTGAAATTCCTCCGTTAGCGCGCTGATTGTCGCATTCAGGAAGTGTGTACCATGATCAATCATCAAGATATTTGGACATCCAAATCGCATCAGTACATGTTCGAATAGAAACTTCACAGCAGTCATGCCTGTGAAATCCTTCAACAGCTACACTTTTTCCCAATGAGTCAATTACTCTGTCACAGTGATAATGTACCTCGTGCCTCTCTTTCCTTGGGGCTGAATAGGCCCTACAAAATCTATTGGCCATTTTTCGAAGGGTTGCAATGTTATTTGTGGATTCAAAGGCATTTTATCCCTCCATGATGGCCTGCTTATTCTTTGACATACATCACACGCCTTGCAATATTCTTTTGAATCCTGATGAAGGGTTTGCCATCGCAACCCGATGCGTAGAATCGTCTACGCGGTTGCTCTTCCTGCATAATGTCCTCCCGTGACGCCCGCATGAGCATCTTTGAGGATGCTACTTCATTCAAACTCAGGTACATACATTCACCGTATTTCATCATTCCCCATCTTGTATAGGTGCCCAACAATGACAAAGAAATTTGTCGTGCGCAACACTAATTCATTATTTTGCTGGACAGAGTATCCTTCTAGTGCAGGTCATGTTGTTAGGAAGTGTATTATATCCTCAAAATGACGATCCGTGACACGCATTGCAAATAGTTGTGCATTAGGTAATCCTTCCTCCAAGTTAGTAGGTTCCTCCCCTGTTTCGATGTGCAACAGATGATCTGGTCCCATGTTCAATCGTCCAGGCTTCACAACAACTTCAAAATCAAATTCTTTGAACAATAAGAGCCATTTGCAAATTCCCCCCCCCCCCCCCCTAAAAAAAATAGGCTTATTGACCAGGTACTTCAGCGCGGAGTGGTCCGTATACATCTTAAAGTGGCCTCCTAGTAAGTAGTTTTGGTACTTCTGGAGCGCATACACCATAGTCAGCCCTTCGCGTTCAGTGGTCAAATAGTTCTTCCTCGCTTTGGCCAACTGCACGCATGGATCATCTTGCCCATTGTAATTGTCTATTAGTCACATCTTAGGCTTCCCAAATCATGCTCTCATCATCCTCCTACATTCACGCCAATCAACAAAGCTTCTTTATGTGTACCCCACCATCTTGCGGGCGTAGCGCGCAGGACCCAGTCCAAGGCCTAGAAGTGTTGCTTTTCTAGCACCTCCCTTTCAAATGCATACAAAAAGGATCTACCTCATTTAGACCATCATAAGTAGGAAAGTTGCTTACCTCTGATGACACAATGCAGTGACCAGGCCATCATGTTGCAACTCAGCGTGGTTACTTCGAGTAACCAATTCTGCCAGCGTTCTATTTCTTCGTTAGAATTCGAAGTGCAAGAGCTCTCACGCTCCCATGTAATCTGTCCATTTGCGGTGGGATTCACCCATTCTTGGTCCTGCGCTATTATATTATAGATGCAGTCCAGATCATCATCACTCTCATAGTTGCGAACTGGTTCCATATAGCGCAATCCTTCAGTAGATTCCCAGGGTATTATTATGTGCAGTGATTTCTTCTCAAAGATCATCTTTCACTTCTTCAGATTTATTACCCTGTTTATATTAGTAGCCTAGTCAATTCTCAGGACTGCAGGGTAGGGATTGTTGTCATCCACAATCTCTATTACTTCAAAATCTGCCAGCACGCTTGCTCCCTCAGTATCCATGATCACTCCCTGCAGCCGCCCCATGGGTATGATTTTCTGTTGATTTTCCATCCTTAGCTGAATTGAAGACCATTGCAGCGCCAGTCACCCCATTCTCTCCCAAGTCTGCTTTAGTAGGACATTCGCATCTGACCCCAAGTCTAAAATGACCTGATCCATTTCATACTCTCCTATTTGCGTAGTCAGTCTCATCTCCCATCCCGTCCTTGTCTTATGCTTGGCAATCTTTCACACTACATGTGGTTCACCTAGCGTGGTTCCAACACATCTATTGATGAGTTCTTGTAGCCCTTTTACAAGCTTACTGTCGTGCAATAACTTCATATAAGTTTCCTGGAATCTTGTGAGCATAGAGGGGTCCATCTCCGACTCAGGCTTATCCTTGCTTTCTGAAGTGGAGGCCTTAGCAAAGCTCTTCTTAGCTTCCATGAATGCTTCACAAGCGCACTCCAAATCAAACTCAACCTCTTTTGTCGGGACCTTGCGAACCCATGTACTGTCTTCTGGCTGTTTCCCCTTGTCATCTCCCATCGCGATTCCACTCTGGAGCACTATAATTACGTTGGGATCTTCCTCGCATGGCTCAAACCTCATCATCTATAGGTTCTGAGTCGAGGGAGGTGGTAGCGCCCCTTTACCACGTATCCTAGCTATCAGCATGGGACAATCTTCTGTTTCATGATTAAACAACATGCAATACTTGCACGACGAATGCGTTGGATTAGTGCAGTCATGGGCATAGTTCCCTAGTCCTCCACAATCATAGCAAATCAACTGTGCTCGACCTATGCTAGGTCCTCCTCTACCTCGGCCTCATCCATGCCCCTGAAATCCTGTCTGCACCATCCCTGCATTCTAGTCAAGGGGCCGCGTTTCAGCCTGAACCCTGTAGGCGGGAGTTCTATCCATCATCAATTCATATCTCCTACAAGTACGTTCATCATGTGCTATGGACCTACAAAAGTTGTAGAACAGTTTTTGCGGTGCTTGCACATACTTCTGTAGTAAGTGAGAGTTATCCGTGGCATGTTTTCCGGCTACCTGACAGATAACACACCATAAAGCAGGCATCGTGCTAGGTCCTACTTAAGCTTCCGGCCTTAAAGGCACCAGTCCTCCTCCTACAATGTAATTTGTGAAGACTGGGTAGTGGTCTTTTTCATGACCCTGACTCTTGCATTTCAAACACCATACCTCTTCCTGTACCTCTGGCCAAACCATCCTGTCCTGCTTCAGACTTTGCATCTCAAGGCACAAATTCTTGAGTTGCGCATGGATCTGATGGACTCCTAGATTAGGATCCTGCATCAGAGTCTCGTGTAGTCTCATGGAAATCTCCAAGGCCTCTACCAGAGTTGTTATCTTCTGCTGCAACAACGCACTCCTTAAGTGTGGTAGTAGCGAAGCCACAAACAACTCGCGATGTTGTCCATCTGCCAAATTCATGTTGGCTTTGCGAATTGTACATTTCAGCCTCTGATCCAATTCCTAAGGCATCTTGCCTGGTTGCATCTCAGTCTCTTTGAATCCCACAATTGACTACGCTTCAGATTTAGGCCTGCTAAATTCCCTATTTAGTGTTGCTTGGATGTCCGCTACTCTAGCATTCAGGTTCGCGTTGGAGTACTTAATATTCCAAGTTAGCGCGCAATCCTGTAGAGCGCTAACCAGTGTCACTTTCTTTATATGATCATCTATAACACCCTCATCTTCCCATACAACCCTCACAATAAACCAAAATTGGTCTGGGTCCTCATTTCCCAAGCCTTTGAACAAAGGAAACTTCACAATGTTTGCCATACTGAATCGTGGTGGAGGTGGAGGTGGTACGGGTGAAGTTGGAGGTGATGGTGGTGAAGCCGGTGTTGGTGTGGGCAGAGGTGGTATTCGTGGGATCCTTATTTTATTAACTGAATAAGACTTCGTGGAGAGACCTTCGCGATCCCTTCCTGGTCCCCTCATGGAGGTGAAATCAAGGGGCTATGCTTTGGGCCCTTATTTACTTCGTTTCTGTAAAATCTTCCACTTCGCATAGTCCCGAACATCAAGGTATCCGCATAACCCATTTTTCACACAACAACGTTTTATTCCAAGTATTCAAATATTTAATGAACTTACCTCGTGGTCCTTTGAAAAAGCGTCGCTATGCCTTGCTATAGGTGATCGAGGTGTCGACAGCAAATTCAGTCACAAATCCTCCTATGTTGCGATCGAGCCAATGATTGACAACATGGACAATCTTATCCTCCGATGCTTCCAACCTTCATACTAGCTCTAGGGTCCACACAATAGGACTGTCAAGTTTCCACCTTCCTTGGCTATATGATAGCTTCACGATCCACTCATACAGCTCAGTAGGAAAGGAGGCAAAAAATATTTCATGGATCTCCATATAGAAGTACCTGTCTAGCCACTGTTCTTTCGATAGTCGCATGATTCTTTTTTCTTGTGCCATGAACTCGTGGATCCTTCTGTCCAACCAACCTTGGATTTCTTTCTTAGTTGGATTCCAGTGATACGACATCACATATCTCTTATGCAGATTTTGGTCCCGACAACAGAACCATTTTTTGGCTTGTGGGGGCCTGACCCAAGTTCAGCGTTAGTTAGCCAAACAAATCCCTACACTACTAGCCCTTTCGGAATCAGCCCACGGAGCACGGATTGAAGTCTCACCCGAAGCAGTATGGGGGGATGCTGGAACCAAGTTTCCACACCCTTGAGATGGTTGTGATGTTGGTTTTATTCCGGCTATACCTGCCTTCTCGCAGGTTGTGTAGCCCTTTGTTCCACCCTTCAATACTTTCGCGAAAGGGTACTATTGGCTTTCGTGCATCCCTAACTTGCGGCTTAGGTAATTTCACACTGTTAGGGAAGCGAACTACAATATCTCCCAAACTAGGTTAAGTGTCTTACTTATTTTATTAACCGATCTTAGTTAGCTTCACATAAACAGATGTTCCTACTTGCGTTCAGTTAACCAACACATTTACATACGTTCATGCATCATATAAGCATTATGAGTGAAATTCATACCAAATATAAAAAATGCATAAATAGGAATGAAAGATGCAGAAATTATAGAATCCTTCTCTTTATTGATAATTTCGGAAACTTACAGACTCGATCCGCCCTACGCACTCAGCTGCAAGGGTCCATGCTCTTAGCTGCAGACTTCTAGGCATTTATGCACTCAGCTATAAAGCCTCTACCTACACTACAAACCAAACTTAGACTTCTGCACTAAAGCTATGACTCAATCCTTCATGATTATTGATTTTTACTACCAAACTACTTAGAGCTTATCTCTATTTATACAATCCCATGGTACCATGGGTAGATCTTTTATAGTCGAAACTACATTACCAAAATAAGAGTGGACAACCCTATGACTCTTTAACACCTACGAGCTCCGTGACCACAAAATGCGGAGTCTTTACACTTGGATTACAAAATTGGACCAAAATATGGGCTTTTAGCCCCAAAACCGCCATTGGGAGATCCCGCACCCAACACTATAAACTACTCTACCAGGTGAAAAAATTGGCAAAGAGATTGGGTTGCACGATGTTCAGGAGAAAGGTGCATATGGCAGATGTGACGAAGGAGCTATGCTAGCAAGGTGGGTCCCGTGCAGCGTAGCCAAAAGGTTACCATTGGAAGCCCTGTAGATGATTGAATGGTTATTTTTCTCATAAAAGGAGCGTGGGAAAAGCATTTAAGGAGCATATCTTTGGAAATCTGCTGCCAAAAGAGAATTAATGAGGGAGACCTGGAGGGAATCGATGGATTTTAATTCAAAAAGGGCTATAAATATAGCATCCTCCTCCACATTCAGACACTTTACTTCCAGTGAGATTGTCTTGAGATTTTGTACCTAAGTTTGAGCATAGAAGGTTGTTGTATGTATGGAGAAGATTGGCAAGAGTTAGAGTGGGAATTTTCGCTGAAGGGGCTTGGGTTTGAGGGAGATTTGTCTGAGTGGTAGAAGAATCTCTTTTGGGAAATCTTGGCCAAGATGACTGCAACACCACTAGTCCCTGCTATAGTAACCAAGTCACCGAGGCCAAAACCTACTGCCTCCACAACAAGAGAGAAAACGTAGAAGAAGCCCTAGCGTCCACCAGTGTGTTAGTCCCCTAGAAAGATACCTATGGAACAAATACAAAAGGGGAAGATGGACAAAAACAAGCAGCCTATGGAACATAAGGATTTGGAAGAAGAAGAATTGGCTGAGGGGTTGGAGGATATCCCTACAGAAGAAGTTGAATGTATCTCTAGACTGCCTCCTTACATGCCACCAAGGAAGCCAACATCCAAGGTATCTAAGGACCTGGATGCATTAAAATATCAGGTAGCCACTCTGCTATCACTAGAGCATTGACCCATAGAGGGCGAGCTCTTGGCCTAGGTCCCATATTTGAAGATGGAGGACTTGAATCTGAATGATTTCATGAAGTACCCTCAGTTTCAGCCCAACAATTATTTGAGATCCGTATATTATGAAGAGGCGGGAGTCACAAGGGTAGATCCAATAAAGTGGGCGACTGGAATCCAATGTGTGGGTCTTTTAAACATGATATATGTGCCTCACTTTGGGTGAAGTAATATCAACATGATTTGTGTGTGCCAATTGTTGGAATTAGTGCATGATTGGTATCTATGGCTCGAGATACCCATCTGCATTGATGAGATGTTGACCAGGTGGATCACTGTGCTCCCCTATCAAGTCATGAACCTAGATGATTCGTTTGTGGGCAAGTTGAAGGAAAAGAAGTTGGCGGACCAGATGAAGAGTGACTTTGTGTTACTGAAGAAGTCTCAATAATAATATGACACCCATACTGCTTATTGGGGCTTTGTAACTTAGCTCATGGTGATATTTACATCCATATACATATACATAAATATACCAAAACATCATAAAAACATATGCCAAAGATATACCAACATCAAACCAAAACTGATTTTCCTCAACTAGCAAACAATGAAGGATACAAGGTCCACATCTAATCCACCATCTCCCATGTAGCTTCTTCAGGACCAAAGTGCTTCCACTGCACTTTAGCTTGCTCTAGGGCTCTATACCTGAGCATGAGATGCTTCCGCTACAATATGCTCTAAGGCTCCGACTGGAACTCTCCTTCTCATTACACCTGCAATATTGACCAATCAATAACATGATCAACATCCTTTATATACTTCTTAAGCAATGAAATATGGAAAACATCATGGAATTTCACTGTTGGAGGTAGTGCAAGTCGATATTCCACTGGTCTAATCCTCCCAAGGATCTCAAAAGGATCGCAATACTGTCGTGCCAACTTGGCACATGAGCCAATCCTCAAAGATATTTTATTGGGCTTGATGCACAAATACACATGCTCCCCAACATCAAACCCTTTGAATACCCTATATTGATCTGCATAACTCTTTTGTCTATCTTATGTTGCCTTTAGATTCTTCTTTATGAATTGCATTTCCTGCTCCATGTCTTCCAACATATCTGGTACAATAAGTACCCTGTTCACTGGATCACTCCATTTGATTTGAGTGTTACAACTCCATCCATTGAATGCCTTGGAAGGACTCATCCTCAATGACACATGATAACCATTGTTGTATGCAAACTCAACCAGTGGAAGATACTCCTCTTGTTTCCTCTACTGGTGCATCATGTATATCCTCAACATATCCTCCAATATCCTGTTGACCCTTTTTGTCTCTCCATCTGTCTGCAAATGATAAGATATACTAAAAGCCAACTTTGTGCCCAAACATGCAAACAACTCCTTCCAGAACTTGGAAGTGAACTTTTTGTCCCCGTTTGATACAATCTTCTTTGGAACACCATTCAATCTTACTATCTCTCTGATGAACAACTAAGCTACCTCACTGGTTGAATATATAGTCTTCACTGGAATGAAGTGAGCTACCTTTCTCAATCTGTCAACCATGACCATAATATAATCATGCTACTTCGCTGTCCTTGGCAGACCCATAATGAAGCCCATGGAAATGACCTCCCATTTCCATTCTGGAATCACTATAGGCTATAGTAAACCACCTGGATGCTTACATTCTACCTTTACCTGCTAACAACCTAAACATCTAGCCATGAACTTTGCCACTTCCTTCTTAAAATTTAGGCAATAGTATAACTTCTTCACTGTCGTCAACATCTTCTGATATCTTGGATGACCTGAGTATGGATTGGTGTGAAACTCCCTCAAGATAAGCTTCTTGAGCTCACTGCAATTTGACACATAGATCATCTCTAAAACTCACCAAACCATCTACTGTGAGATGATAGTCTGCATCCCGATCACCTGTACCTATACCTACACTTGTACATGCACCTTTACCTGTACCTACACCTATGCTCTGCTCTAACCTTTGCATAATCTCCATGTATTTGTCATCCTGCTTTCCTGCCTGCAAGATCTTATCCTGTAACTCTATCCCATAAGTGATCATAGATCTTATATGATTTACTTGTACCTTCCTACTAAGATAATTTGCAACCTAATTCTCTTTCCATTTGATGTATCTAATCTCGAACTAAAATAAACTAAGGGTAGATGACCATCTAGCTTCCCTAGAATTTAGATTTGACTCTTTAAAGGAATATCTCAACCCACTATGATTTCCCATTAATGTAAACCTCCTGCCAAGAAGATAGTGCCTCCACATCTTCAATGCATGTATAATCGTTGCTAGCTCAAGATCATGTGTTGGACATTTCTGCTTGTGCTCATTCAATTTTTGTGACTCATAGCACACTACTTATCCCTCATAAATGAGAACTGCACTAATTCATCTCTTGAGAGAATTTGTATAGACTATAAACGCCTTGTCAAGATCTGTAATCTTTAACATTGGTGCATGTGTCAACAACTACTTAAGCAACTCAAAACTAGCCTCACATTCTTCTATCCATTCAAACTTCTTACCTTTTCACTATAGTACTGTGATAGTATATGCAATGCATGAGAAGTTCTTGATCAACCTCCTGTATTAACCTGCCAATCCCATGAATGATCTGACCTTATCCACATTCTTAGGAGTTGCCCACTCCATGATAGCCCTTATCTTCTCTAGATCCACTATTATGCCATCCTAGAGACAACATGCCCCAAATATTATACCTCATTCTGAAAGAAGCTGCAATTTCTAAGTTTAGCATACAATTGATTTTCTCTTAGAAATCTCAACACTGCTGTTAAATTCTCGGCATGTTCTTCCTCATTATTAGATTATACTAGTATGTCATCAATGAATACAATAACAGGACTGTCCAGATAAGGAGGAAACACACTATTCATCAAGCACATAAATGTAGCTAGAACATTAGTCAAACCGAATGGAACACTAATAAACTCATAATTCCCATACCTAGTCTTGAACACAATCTTGAATATATCCTCTTCCTTTATTTGTACCTGATGGTATCCTGATCTCAAGTCGATCTTAGTGAACACTGTTGCTCCCTTCAACTAATCAAACAAATCATAAATCCTCGACAAAGGGTACCTGTTCTTGATTGTTACCATTTTCAGCTGCCTATAGCCAATACACAATCTAAGAGTACCATATTTATTCTTCACGAACAACGTTGGTGAGCCCCAAGGTGATACACTCGACCTAATGCACCCCTTTGCCAACATTACCTTCAGCTACAACTTTAACTCAACCAAATCAGGTGTGCTCATCCTATCAATTTCTTTTGATGTTGGAGTTGCCCTTGGCATTATCTCAATAGAAAAGTCTACCTCCCTATGAGGTGGAAACTCTGTAATGTCCTCAGGAAATACATCCTGAAACTTCTGCAAAACTTGGTACCTACTTAACACATTGGCATCCTCAACTTCCTTACCCTTGTCAATAGAAATTTGTACTAGAAATATCACACAAACTTTTCTGCAACTATGCTTAGCCTGCATAGCAATAACCATCCTCACTGATGTAGGCTTCTTCTTTCCATGCAAAGTCCTCTTTTCCCCACTATCATCCACACACTCAATGGCCTTGTCGAAGAAATCCACTTTGGTTCTATGAAGGTATAACCAATCCATACCCAAAAGCATACTATGAAATACATTCAAGTGTGATGCTATAGGCATACCATTTATCTCAAATGCAAAAGATCTTACCCAATGGTGAACTCTCTTCTTCGTACCTGTAGCCAACAGTACCAACCGATATTTTGCACGCACTTCTTTTCTCAAACCAAACTTATCCACCAGGTTAGGATTAATATAAATATAGTTAGATCTCGGATAAATCAAAATAGAAACAACTTGATCACAAAGCTTATAGTCCATCTCAATGATCGATGCCTAATGATCCTCCTGCCTATTTTCCACAGTTGCATAGATCCGAGGGATGGTATTACCAACATAACCAACTGTATGCGCCTCCTCAAAATTGTATATATGGGGTCTACCACCACTCTAATACAATGGAAAATACATATTATGATGATCCTTACCACATATCCAACACTACAATGGTTACCTACCACTGCCTCTTACCTGCTGCTCTCCACATCCCTTTTCAACTGTATTGAATCTCTTGTAAGGAACTACATTTTCTTTCTCAGTTTCATATTGAGGTCTTCCTCTCTTTAGTGGCCATTTCCCTTTATCTTTCACATTCCTTTTCAAGTCATGCTTAGGATCAACTTTGCACTTTGATTGCTCATGAAAATGCTTCAAATTTTGGATGACCTCCTCCAACAATCTAGGCTCATCGAGCTCTATCCGGTCTTTGTATGAAATCGGAACTCCACTGATGAATCTTTGAACCTTGGCCTTCTCTTCCTTGAGGTAAGGCAAATATCTCAATAGCTCTAAAAATCTACTAGTGTACTTATCATCTGTCATAGAACCCATCTGTCCGACAAATAATTCTTGTTTACGAGCCTTTAAAATGCATGCCAAATCAAATCTTTCTCACGTATATCTTTGACATCCTTCATGCCTTCCCACCAAATATCGTCTTTACCTTTGAGACTGAAAGTGGCTATCTTTTCTTTCATGTTTTATGAATAATCATGCAATCGAAAGCATTTATTCATACCAAGCAACCACACCTCTGCATCCTACGATTTCTTCATTTATCTATCAAAGGGACGTGGCTTTGCTTTCTTAAACTCATATGGAAAGTATGCCCTATCACTCCTCATGTAAGGATGATAATGATGATGATCATGATGCCTGTCAAAACCAGAACTGGAATAGTACCTATGTCTATCACCTCTCCTATTCGGAGTGTCCAACAATCTACCATCTCTCACATCAGATCGATCTGACTTGCATCTACTAGGATACCAACTGCCATATGCCCCATTAGCTATGTCCTCATGTCCATGGCTAATCTGAAGTGGTCCCTATCATTGCAAATCTGATAGACGCTGAAGTAATATAGCATTCATCTCTACTTGTTTCTCTTGTGCCTGCATGATTTTTTCATTATCTTCTTTTCAACTCCTTATTTCTTCCTTCATGTTTCTCAATGTGTTTTCCAAGTCATAAGAGTACCCCACACCATGCTGCCCAATTTTTGCATAGGGAGATTCTATGTATTCTACCACCTTGCTAGCCATCTGAACTATTTCCTGCAAGGCATATTGTGTCAACTAAACCAAATCACAATAAACCAATGCACCTTAGCATAATTCAAGGAGGATATATTGTCTGCAAGATCATTAAATCAACATGATACATGTATAACATAAACATAACAACATATATACATGTATCGAATAAATGCATCAACGCATAAACATTATTCTAGTTAGGGTCCCATCATCAATGCAAGGCCATATCAACGATGCATGCTATGACCTCATTCATGACAATAGGCATTACTCCAATGTACAAATTTCCACATGCAATTATAATCATGCATAAGCAATTTCTAATCTACTACACATATGCATAAACGCATGTAGTCAAGTATAAGTGATCAATTCTTGTAATCAACCTATAAGACGGATACATGTAATAAAACAACTAAGAATGCAACTTAACATACATGGATGTAATCGAGCTACATATAATCATATAACCATTCATATACTTATGACAATGCATTCCACAAAATCAACATCAAGTTCCTTGTTGTAACTTAAGAAACCAATTTCCTGGCTGTAGAGAAATTGTGCTTAAGACATTAATAAATATTATTTACTGTCACTTATTGTTTGTTGTGTTCTCAAATGAAGGACCTGTAAAACTTGGTCTCTAACCCTTAATACATGTATGACTGGAACATCTCAGAATGCCATTTGTTGCTGGATATAAATGCTGAGTGAAGAAAGCTTGAAGGAGAAGTTAAAGATAATATGCTGGTTTTTCACAGAAACTACTATCTGTAACTTAGAAGAATTATGAAAATAAGAATTGAATCGTAGACAATATGCTTCTTAACACAGAAACTACTATCTGTGACTCTTGGAGAAATTAAAGATAATATGCTGGTCTTTCATAGAAACTATTATCTATAACTTAGAAAGGAAGGTGGAAACTTCAAGTATAGGAGCTCTCTTTTAAGGAATTTTAAATCTATTTACATAAGCAAATAAAGACATGTAGCTTCATTACTATGCTTGAAAGAAGAAAACATAACATGACACATGATAGAGAAGGTTACAAAATTATACCCAACAATTCATGGAAACTTCTGATTCTTTCATTAATCAATGATGATATCAAGAATACGGTGGCCTAGTCTTCGGGTTCTCCAAAATTCGAACCATCAACCCTTTCTTTGTAAATTTTCCTCTTTTTATACATTATGGAACAGTTGTTGATTTTTAAAACTGCCCAAATTATTTAACTGCTTCTCTAACTATATGAAGTAAAAACTATTACAGAATTTTACAGAGGGTAAAAGACACCTCAAAGAACATGAAATAATAGGAACATAACTGAATTCAGAAGAGGACGATAATTGCTGGCTTGCCCTGTTAATCCACTGTTGAGTTTCTCCATATATGCCCTAATGATGTTTAATTTGTTTAGCTGTAATGAAATGTGTTTAGCCTGTGTACTCCTGGGATTACATATGTATCGGGTGTTTTGATTGGCCAAAATACAAAGAAAACATACCCGATTGTCTTCCTCTTCAACTTCAGCTCTAACCTTGATTTTCCACTTTACATAGCGAAATTAACACAAACCTTTGATTAATACGGAAATCAAAAGAGTTAATCTTGCTTTATAAATCTGTCACATCCGCTCGTTCAGCGCTCCGTTGACTTCCATTGCAGATCACAATCGGCCCTTTCATATGATATATTACCACAAAACTTAACTTTATGCACCCTTAAGCTACATAACTATGGTAATATTGGACTTATACATAAATCCTTCATATTTGTGCTTTTCCTATTATATACGTTTTTTAATAGAAATATGCCATAAAACATGCTTTTTCTGCTTTTATCACGGGCTCCGCACAACTATCGAGGCATACCTTTTCAGCTGATATAGAACTTTCCCGATAGATCCCCATTGTAGATCTGCACTTATTGGATCAAACGGTCTATAAAGATTTCGGGTGGGACATAAGCCCGGAGAATACCTGCCTAAAATGGGTAGTTTTCTCTCTCCACCTAGCTGCTACGTGTCAAATGATAAGTGGGATCGGGTGAGCTCCACTAAAAACCACTTACCATTTTTGCTTCACTCGAAATTCCACCTTTTAGCTTAAAATCTGCCTTTTCGTATGCCTTGTGGACCCACCAGAATTATAAAATGCAATATATAGCTTTTAGGGTCCATCATTGCAAATCGCAATCGGTGGAAGCCATATACATGTATATGAAGGATTTTTGATACAGCGGACCTGCATAAATTATAAACACAATGAATATATGTTTCGGGTCTGGCTGTTGTGAATTGCAATCGGCAATCGGTGAATGAACCAATACATATGCCTTTGGCACTTTATGGACCCACCGGGCTTTTAAATATAATATATATATTTTGAGTCTGGATCTTTGACACTTTATAACTTATTTCTTTTGCGATTCCAATACACAATATGCTTTGCAATCTCTCTCTCTCTCTCTCTCTATATATATATATATATATATATATATACATTCATATAACCATTGGCTTAATCCTTGGCTATACCGGGGCCGATTCTTTTATTTTTACTTATTCATTTACAAAGAAAACATACCCAATATACTATTATTACTCCTTCCTTTTGCTTTTATCTATTTTTGAAATATTTTCAAGCTCTTGTTTGAAAAATGAATACTACAAGCAACAAAAATGCATGTTACAACATTCCTCATGACAACCTTACAATAATCATGATCAACATAATGCAATGCAACAAGCACATGGAATACAAGTGTAAGAGAAACACATTAAACTTACATGCATGCATGACCAAGCACCTTCACCCAAGGACAATGCAACCATGCTCTGCTACCAATTTGTAACACCCCCGCCTCCCAGGTCCACCCAAGAAACCGACCAACCGGGGTAAACATTGAACGAGAGAGGTCACTATAAGGAATTCAACTTCCTTGGTGACCTTAAGGAAAAGGAACTGATGGAACATATCAAACAAACCCGTCCACGTTAGCAACAACACCCTCAGGAGACATGTCAAGCACTCATATATCCTGTTCTTGAGTCCCACTGATGATTTCAGCCTTTTAACCCCTGGTCACTCTCATGTTGTAGGCAAGACAACGTCCACAACCCAAAGTTGCTCTCAAAGGCCTATGTGTCAGCGTATTTGGACACTTTTCAATAGACCTGTGTCAAAGTCCCCGAGATTTTAGCCACTTTTCTAACCTAGAATCCCGACCTCTGCTCAAAACTTGTTATAACCTTTAGAATCCATTAAAGACATGATGAAAATATAAACAAATCAAAAATCAAGCTCAGGACTAGGCCTCAGAATCCCCAACTGGGACTAACATTTTGTCAAACACTTGGCATCAATGCAACCTACATGTCTACGATATAAGACAGAGCGTGAATGACTGAAAGAACTTATGAAACATAACCAAAAGGGTCACCTCCTTCTCCATTGAAATGTTATAACATTAATTAGGTCTTGATCCATCCATTTAACAATTACAAGAAATACATGAAATAACTACGACATGAACCAGTGATATAACCATGCTTATAACCAACATAAAACCATATAAATATCAAAGATATGACAACCGTTAAATCCACATATAAACAAGTGCAAAAGTAAGAGAACTCATTTTTTATTAATCACATACAAATCCAACCAAGTTTGGGACTTCCACGTACCACACGACCATAGACATGGATGAAACAAATCTCTCTTTCATCCAGTCACCCTCGTGCCATATTCCAAGTATGAACATGGGATATGATAGAAAAACCAATCCAAGAACAACTAAAGGGAATCTAAAGGTTAAACCACCTCCACCCTCATCAAACCGTGATCACGGCAAAACCAGTGCTCCGATCACTACCAAACCGAACTTGGAATTCCATTCGGAATCCATCACTATCCTTGAGGAATTTTTTGCCTACTTGTATCTCAGGCTTTACTGCAATCCAATCCCACATCACTAAGCCCTAAACCGAGACTAGTCTCTTAAGCTTTACCCTAATCCAAACCTGGATCAATAGCCCCTAAGTTGATACTTCTCCCTCAAGCTTTACCGTGTATCCAGCCAAAACTGGTCAAGGGATTCCTAGGCCTTTGGGAATGAACCTTGAGACCACCTCCACCCCAGATTCCGAAATCCATCGAGCAATCCATAGCTCAAAATTAAGATAAACATCCTAACATACCATGCCATCCGAAAAAAGGCAAGGCTAGGCTGAAAACCACTATCATAACCCGACAATACCATGCCACTAACAGGAAGAAAACCATACACCAACATGGAAATTTATGTATGTCCAAATCAGCTAGGAAATCACACATGCAAAAGGTTTCCTGCAAGTATTCCTGTTGAAGCTGCTTGATCCTTCTTTTCCCTCCTTGATCCTTGTTTTCCTTCCTTTACGTTTTCTTGTTTTTCCTTCCTTTCACCAATACTACAGTGCTCCAAGAAAACTCTAAGTGACCAAGAGTGAGAGAGATAGAGAGAGAATAATGAGCGAGCTCGAAACTTGAATTGACAAAGATTACCAACTGATCCTCAGAAGCCTTTTTATTAATGAGGCCTCTAATTTCTTCATTTTCCATTATTTTCCTTCATTTTCCTCCTCACATGCAACCTGTAACTTTTCACCTTACTTTTCTCCTAATTTCCTTTATTTTCATAAATAAATGTGCCAAAAATGCCTTTTTTCCCTTTAATGTCTTTGCCTTAGCCTTCGCCAATTTTCCTTAGCCAAAACACACATCCCGTGATGCCCACTATGATATCTTTGCCCAACATTCAGTTTGGAATAAGTGTCCCTTAACCATGGTCTTATTTTTCCTTTATTAACTTTTATTACATGAATTTTCATGAGGGTTGTTATAAATATGAGCTATTTTTCTATTATGATCTATAACCACTTGTACTAGTTAATGTGTTGATTTTATGGCTAGTTTGTCATGGACTCTATCTTGGTTATATTCGCAGTTATATGATGTGTTCTTACTATGGATCTCTTTCTTGATTTAACGAGTTATTGAATGATTGATGAATGCATGGGTTAACAAGTGTTGTTGCAACTAGCTTGAGAGGGCATTGAGCCTTCTTGATGATTTTCAAATGAAGTTAAGATGATCATGATCAAATATGCATTCATGATGTGTAAATACTATGTTTAAGATCTGTTTGACATAATACCTATTATGTCCTATCATGTGTTAAGAAAGACCTAGCTTGATTATTGATTGAACATACTTGTCATCATCTTTCATTGTATTTTTTACTGTTTTGGGCATTTCTGAGTAATGACCTATAGACCATCGCTGAAAAAAATGGCATAGATCTCGCAAACGCTAGCACCGAAAAAAGATAGTCTGGTTATAATTGCATGCATGAAGGCTTGTGGGTGCTATTATAGTCTTCCAAAAAACTATTATCCTCTATATTTGAAAATTTTGGCAGACATATCTATATATATATATATATCTATATATATATATATATATATATATATATATATATATATATATATATATATATATATATATATATATATATATATGTTAAAATTATACATTCATTTTATCATATAAATGATTTCATATTGATAGTTATGTTTAAAATATTTTATTTAAATTTTGTAAATAAACATATAAACCTTAATATATATATGTCAATCAACAAAATTTCATTAATTCCTCAAAAAAGTATTACATTCAGCGTGTTGATTTGTCTTCACTCTCATGGCTTCACTCCAACTGGATTTGTTAGCCAGGAGAGTGATGTGGAAACTTAAAATGTACCGATAATAGCTACAAGGCTTAGATATACAAAAATTAATTATCGCCCAAAACACCAACAAAAATAGAAACACCCTGCATAGAGCATTTACAGACAAGGAAGTGGTGCATCAATTGCACATTGTCCCGTTGTGTGGCCTGAGCTTTGATGATCATGGAAATAAATGTGAACCGGCCGCAATTCAAATTCTCCCAACCTTTCCCTCATTCGATGATGAATCCAACGCATAGAGGCAAGACGGTCAAGGATTTATCCTCGGGTTAACTGAATATCATTAAAGTGGGAAAAAATCACGTTGCAGTCCTCATATCTCTGCTCCCGCAAGACATCTAGCATGTCTACAATAACTCGTAGTTGTTCTGCAATTGTCACAAGTGAGGGTGGTTGCACCACCCTCCCAGGAGACTACAGGACTGTGAACTCTTCCTCCTCTTTTGCGCTGCTTCATGACTAGTCTTGTCCCACCCGTGGATTGGTCCACTCGCCCTACATTCCTCTCGGGCCAACTCCTCGCTAGGCATGGCCCACTTTCAATTCATTTTCAATGCAGCAATGTAACACCAAGGGTAATACATCCCAAATCATCCATAGAGGTGCACAACCAACCACCTACTTTAGGATTTCTACACAAAGACATAGTTACCCACTCTTTCAAAGTCTGCCTAGCTGACCAACCGTGCCACCCAAGAGGGCCGCAATAGAACCCTATAGTGGCACTCTTTTATAAAGAGACCTTGCCACAGAGAATTATGCCACCAAGCTCCCCACCAAAGTGGCCAACAACTCTCCTTTTTCACTGTGACACAACACAATGCCACCACCTTGCACCTGCAATACCTTAACCAGGTCCACCTAACCTCCACACTTAACTCATTGGGGCAAACTGTAGATAGAGACTCCACCCACAGAGAAAACCAGGACCAGAACTTCCAAATAACGCTCAAGAAAAAAACCACTCAAAAAGTAATAAGGACCAGAACTTCCAAATAACCTTCAAGAACAAAACCACTCACAAAGAAATAACATAAACAAATACTTACCCAAATTTTGTCCCCTCTGGAACAAATGCAACCATGATTGGAAGAGGATTCCATATTATTTGAGGCATCTCAGATGCGTATAAAATATGTGAAAGCCGTATTGAGGTAGGGCGAGGGATTCTTCGACACCCAAAGAATTACCACAACAGAAGTGGTTACCAGTGTTACTAATGATACTCTCGTTATACAGGTTGTTTTAAGAAAAGGTGTGATCTTATCTTGGGAGAATGTTCATCCTCAACTACCCAAATTCGTCATGAATACTTATTTATTCTTCAATAGTTATTTTGTGGCATTCTACCTGACATGGAAACTGGCATTAGCCTCAGCTACACAACTTCATCATGAATAGTTCTTTATTCTCCAGTAGTTATTTTGTGGTGTTCTACTTGGCTTGGAGACTCACATTAGCATCATTTCCTTTCGTAGTGTCATTTGTAGTGATGGTTGGTTGTTTAACATTAATGTCATAATTATATGTTATAACGAATCATCCAAATTATAATAAAATCAGTTGGCTTATTGCACGGAATCTTGATATGACTCGGAATCGCAAGTGAAAACGATGGAATGTATTTTCTCAATACTTTCTCTTAATTTTAAAATAAATTATACTCTATCACACCTTAACGTCTTTGTCAATTGAGTCTTTTTCTTTTTAATGTCCTTGTCAACTTGAATCTCTTTCATCAAAATTGGCATCCTATACCCTTCCTTCGAGGACACCTAATTGTTGTCGTTGGATCATCTTCACTCTTGAGTATGGCCATCTCCTTTCACTTAAACCTAAAATAGGTTCCATTAATCTTTGAAATCTGTTAGTGTCAGTGTCTTCACACTGCCATCAGTGATCAAAATTTACTCTTTTGCATTTCATACTAGGAGTCCCATTCTGATAAGTTGCATTCCATTAGGTCATGGATCTATTGATGGTAGGGCTCATTTTAGTTTTTCCCTCATGATATATATCTGCTGACCTCCTTTCATACCTTTCAGTCAATGATTCATGCTTATTTTCAGTCATTTCATCAATTACATAAAGTTTCAATCCAATTTAGGTCTTAGGGTTTTAGCCATGGTCAAAATATAGTGATTATTGCTAATAATGGTCAACAGATGCATGAGGATGATAATAATGATCAGAAAAGTCCTAATTTGTTAATTTGTAAGCTTAATAAATTTCTCACCTCAAAACTGGTTTTGAGGTGAAAACAGAACATTTGTATATTATTTTTAAATTTCATGTAATTTTATTTTTCTCATATGTAATAAATGGTTTCATGTTGTTCCTGGTCACTCAATTATATTGCCAAGTACCTGCCACTGCAAAAGTCAAATAATTCGAGCATTAGTTCACCTATCCAAGCAAAAAGATCAAGCATCCAAAAACAGAGTATTTGAAAAAGCAAATAGACATTATGAAAGTGGGTTTTCTACATAAAAATCAAAAAGTTGAAAAGCTATATAAAGATCATCCCTCTATTAATCATTTCATTGTTGGAGTTGAAGTTCAAGAGCTAAATGGTGATTTTTAAGTGTCATTGAGCAAAAGAAGTGCAGTTTCTGCGTTTTTGGAGAAGTTCTGACTAGCGCTGCGCATCTGGCAGGCGTTGCACACCTAGCAATCATTCTCACTGTAAAATTACACGGGCATTGTGCATCTAGCAGGCACTATGCACCTGGGTGAGGTGCTGCGCATCTGCCCAGCCAAGCCCAAAAACTTCACCAAGTTGCCATTTTGCCTCAAAACTTCAATTTCTCCCTCTAAACAAGTAAGTACATGAATCCTATCTTGTGATCAAGGGTTTTTATTGCTAACTTTGGTAGTTATCATTTTTAAAATTCAAACCTTAGCCTCTAGGGTGAAACCTTAGTTCTCATCATCTCTCCATTGGTTTAGTTACCCTATCCTTGCCATTATTCCCTAGACCAAACCCCATTCCCATTTACCTATTTCCTAAATCCCATTTCCTTCATACATTTCTTCCATTCCCACATTCCCACTTACACTCTCCCCAAACCCTACTCACTCGCTAAATCCAATTCACTCTCACCCACTCATTAATAGAAAAAATCGCTTCATACTTGTCTTTATTCTATTCACCCTTCCCATCGTTAACCACAAGTGTTCGCAGCTATAAAAACAATGGAAGGAGACAGTGAGTATGAGTTTGAAGAAGACACCCTTAGTGACAGTTCCATGGAGAGAAATATACAACAAAGGAAGCCTCATAAAGGAGGAAGGGAAATCAGAGAGGAGCCCACCAGTTTGAGGGAGTTGCAAGGCTGTCCACTTGCCATTTATTGCTTTAAACATCAGTCATGCTTTGATTTTTGTGAAATGATAGAAAGAGTTAAATTTCATCATGAGTTGGCAAGGTTGTTTGTGACACATTTGCACAATAATGAAGTAACCCTTGCTGGAATTACATTCACCATATCACCAGCTATCATCTCAGAGGTTACAGGTATTCCAGATATGGGTGAAAAATGGAACAAAGGTCAGGATATTGATAGGGAGTACTATGAGCCTTACATTAAGGCTAGATACAAAGACAAAATGAAGAGAGTATTCCCCTTCAAGTTTTTAGAAGACAGGTTTTATCCATTGATGAAAATCATTATCAAGTACTTCACTTGTGAAGGTAGGTTCTCCCAGTTGTATGCCTACGACATTAGACTTTTGATGTATTTCACTAGAGTGAGAATGATGAATATCCCTTACTTCATGTTCAGAAACATTGAGAAGATGACACATATTGTAAAGAGGAAGCCATACCCCCAACAGTTCAATAGCATTTTCCATTATTCTTTGATTAAAATCATTGTTCTACATCAGCTAAACCTTCTTAACATGCCATGGGAGACTTTCATTTCTCATGAGATGTTCAAAGGCCCACAAATCTTTTCATCAGTACATCATGAAGAAGGTGGACCTTCAAGACATGAAAAGGTCAAAGAGACTGAAACTGTTGGAGTGCCAGTGTTTGTGACATACAAGAGGGGTATCAGGAAACTTTTTGTCACTGTTAGGTGAGTATTACCTCCACAAGGTGTGGAAGGGGTCTCGCCTTCATCATCAGGCCACAGGCAAATGCTATCTCCACAAGGTGCGGAAGGGGCTTTGCCTTCTTCTTCAGCAAAATAGGTATAGGTTAAGCAACAAAGCAAGGGCAAAGGTAAGGGCAAGAAAAAGATGCAAAAGAATAATCTTAGTGATGAGAAAGAAAGATATTTTAATCTTGTTGATCATGAGGAGACACAACAACACTTCACTCATCAAAGAGTTGATGTCATTGACTTGGAAACTCAGGATCCAAAGACTGCCAAAGACATGATCATAAAAGAACAAGAGGCTAAGATACAATCCTTGTCATATAACTTAGAGAGGGCTAAGTGGATTATCAAATATTTGGAGCAATAAAACAAACAATTGAGTGACAAGCAAGTCCTCATGGAGCTGCAAATGACCAAAGAAAACAAGCAAAAGGCCAAGGAGGCTAATGTCAAGTTGACCCTAATTGAGCAAGAGATTGAGAATGATAGGGAAACATGGATAGAGAGGGTCAACATACACCTTGAGGGGCTGATTGTGAAGGCCAACAGAGACAAGAAGATGCTTCGCCACATGGCCTACCACTACATGACCCGTAGCAAAATCTGCAACATAAGGATGAGGAAGATTAAGGTTAGGTTGAGGAAGGCCTTAAAGAGAAAAAAGGAGAAAGATAAGTTGAAAATATTGCCTGAAGCCTCACTAGCCCATCAAAGCAACTAATGGTGGTGTCCCATGCCAAATCTGGGCAAGTTTTGATAATTTTTGTCTTTTTTACATTTTGAAATTTTGAAAATAGGAAATTGGCCTAGATGCGGCGCTGCGCTTTTCCCTGGAGCACTTTATGGAGGAATGGCTTATATTTCTAGATTGCACATGATGAGAGCATCAAACCCAAAAAATATCAGCAATTTTGGAGCAAAACTAGGTCACCAAAAGATCAAAAAACTACCAAAAAATACCTCTCTGCCTCTTTTTGGACACACAAAAGCAGCCTTGGGAGATTTCAATTTTGAGGAGGCAAATGACATCCAAATGCACAAATTCAAAATGTTCCAACAAATAGACAGGAAGACCTTTCCAATGAGCTATCTTGGGCTCAATTCTTCCAAGGGGAAGGCCTCCAAAACTAGGTCTAAAGCGGCGCTATGCATCTGGCCCGTGGCACTGCGCATTGAGCCAGTTTGCCAGAAAATCCAGTTTTTAGCTATTTTCACTGCAAGTTGACTTTTTCCCTCTTCATGGATGAAATTATGATTGTAATTAATGCCTTGGTATGTAAATTTAATAATGAAATTATTTTAGGGGGTAGATTCATTAGTTTGAGGTGGTTTGGGGGTCAATGAATTAGTTTCCATGCTTATAGAGGCAAGCTATTCCACTGCCTATATTCTTGTTCCTTGTTTGGAAATGGTTGTAACAGTTCCTTATCTCTTGGATTCGACCCTTGATGACTAGCATAGGTGGTTTTATGTCTATATTATGTATATTTTCTTTCAATAGCAAAGGTTGGACTCTCTTGGATGCTCTGAGCTACACTGTACATTATTATCAGCAGCTTGGCAAGGAAATAAACCAGGATTTGCATCTATTTTTATGGGATACTTGTGGTAAAGTGTTTTTTCATAGTTTCTCCTTCTGTTATTAGTTTTTCTCATGCGTTATGTGTGCCACAATCTAATTCATTTCTTCTAGCTGAATGATATCAATATGGATAGGTAGAATACATTGTTTACAGTGCTCTGCCTTAGGAAACCATTCAGTTTTAAAGTTTTCTACTGTTTGAGAAGGATACATGATCTTTGCATGTCCTCCTCAGCTCCTCACCAGTCTTATATCAATCATCTCACTCAATTCCAAGTTCCAAAACACCTACCTACCTCGCCCCATAGAACACCCCACATCCTGACTTGATTTCCCAAACCCAAAACTGCTTACTCCATTTGATCGAGCAAAAAACCAAACAAAATCAATAAAATAACCATAGAGCTACTATACCTAGCCTAAAATCCATATTTGATCTATTCATCTTGACTAAGATTGTCAAGGAGAGAGCCCTCTCCCGACCTGGTAGGGCTAGCTACCAGGTTAAGCTTGGTTTGTGGTTATCCTAGGATTTCCTCAATTCAACCTGAGGTCAATCTAGGCTCTAAAATAGTGGTGACCATACTTGGGACGTAGTTTTGTGTTCCTCAGTAAAATGTATCAAGTTTAGATGTAATTATTGATGGTGGACAATGATCAAACACTGGAAGGTTGAAATCATTCACCTGGCGACTCCAATGTCAAAAAATCCCAGGCTTCAGAATTTTTATGGTAACTATACTCTTCAAGAACTAGTAGCCTGAAGAATTTCTTGGTGAATTCATTGTTATCAAAATGGATTTGTTTGCTTGAAGGTATGATCCCATGATTTGAGATCACATTCTAGGTTTCCCAAATGAAATTCCTAAGGTAGATTGGCAAAGGAATTTGCCTATGTTTAAAGATGATGATAGGATGATGCGCTTTACATCTATTTAGATTTCACATGCATATTCACAAGTTGAAGGTTGATTTTCCTGAAGATTGCTTGATGAAGATATTCATGGCCACTCTGGAAGGTGAAGCCCGATCTTGGTATGAAAGTTTGCCACCTACTTGTATTTACTGTTTAAAATATTTTCATACCATGTTCTTTGAAAGGTATAAAGAATCTTATTCATCCTTAATATTAGTTCAGAATTGTTGCAAACATGTTTATAGTTTTATTGAAAATCTTGAGAAAATTTATGAAGATGATGACTTCATGGACGATGAGATCATGGAAGCCTTGTATGAAAATCCATTTCAACAACATAAAGAGAGCTTAGAGGATACTTGTCAAGATGCTCAAGACAATTTGCAGCAGGTTCAAGATCTTAGTACAATTGGAAATGATGGAAGACAAGTTCTTATTTCAGATCTGATCATAGCAGAAGATAGTATGCAGGGAAATCAAGTTTCAATTTCAGATTTTGATAAAGTCAAGTTGGCTATTCTAGAAATAGATTCAGATCGTGAGGATGAAGAAATCATTAAAGCCTTCTTTGATTTTTCCCTTCAAAAATAGTCTCAAAGAGCTAGTCACTTCATTACACAAGATCATAGTCAAGATACCGTAGCTTCTTCTTTGCTTGAAGATGAAGGAATTTTGTATATTGATAGTCAACAGGATTCATGTCAAATGAATCAATAGTCTGAGGAAAGTTTATATACTTCTTTGATTGAAATTAGTGAAGATATTCAACAACATTGTGAATCTTTAGGAGGGAAAGAAGACAATTACTGTTTTAGCAAAAGGAAACAAAAAGTACTTTCTCCTCTATCTGAAGATGAGATAGATCAACTCCTAAAGGGTCATGTTATAGCCCAAGATAATGCGGGTTTGCAGTATTCACATAGTCAAGAAAATGTTAGTGAAACTTCTTCCACTTTTGAAAATGAAAATCTGAGTTTAAATGAGGACAATCTTGAAATTAGATTTGTAGATCAACGAACAGATATTGTTTTCTTTCATGAAGATGATAGGGCTGTCATGTTTGATCATCTTGAAGAATGTTTTCTGATTAAGAAGGACTTAGACTATGAAATTGAGGAATATGAGCCTGAGAAAGACAAGATGCCAGAAATCGAGTCAGAATTTCTCATGCTCAAGGAATTTACAGCCAACACTTAGATAAAAGAAGCTTATACTTCTCTATGCCTTCCTATCAATCAACAACTAACTTTTCTTTTAGATCAGAATGAAGTTACTTGTACTTTTGCTGCTGGATCTCAAGACAAGCTAGTGCTTCAGGATTTTCAAGATCCCTTCGGCATTCTTTTGCAAGAATTAGAAAAGATGAATGTTGCCTAGTTCGTTAGCATAAGCCTTGGTTTCAGTTGTTATTGTGAGTTGCCTACATGTACATCGTTCTACCCGCTCGAGGAAAGTGACAGAATAATTTCAGTAAGTAGCCATTTGCTGGATTGGTTACATTGGAAGGCCCACTTCACATGATTGTACATATTTCATCAGTAGGAAGGTGGTTGTCATCATGATTTGAAGCCCTCAAGTCTCGACGGTCTGCTGCCATTATAAAGCTTTGTAAATATTTGTTTCAATTAAGTCTTAAGTCAATTTTTCAGTCAATTTCAAGTTTGATTCTTGAGTCAGTTTGCATAATGTTGCCCAATGGATGAGGCACTAGCCTACATGTTCCTAGAGATCTATGGTTCTTGGCACCTCCAAAAGAGCTACCATGCCCATTGGAGCCAATGTTAGTGTCAGTGTCTTCACACTACCATCAGTGATCAAAATTTACTCTTTTGCATTTCATACTAGGAGTCCCATTCTGATAAGTTGCATTCCATTAGGTCATGGATCTACTGATGGTAAGGCTCATTTCAGTTTTTCCCTCATGATATATATCTACTGACGTCCTTTCATACTTTCCAGTCAATGATTCATACTTATTTTCAGTGATTTCATCAATTACATAAAGTTTCAGTCCCTTTTAGGTCTTAGGGTTTTAACCATGGTCAAAATTCAGTGGTTATTGCTAATAATGGTCATCAGACACATGAGGATGATAATAATGATCAGAAAATTCCTAATTTGTTAATTTGTAAGCTTAATAACGTTCTCACCTCAAAACTGGTTTTGAGGTGAAAACATAACATTTGTATATTATTTTTAAATTTCATGTAATTTTATTTTTCTCATATGTAATAAATGGTTTCATTTTATTCCTAGTCACTCAGTTATATTCGCAAGTATCTTCCACCGCAAAAGTCAAAGAATTTGAGCATTAGTTCACCTATCCAAGCAAAAAGATCAAGCATCCAAAAATCGAGTATTTGAAAAAGCAAATAGACATTATGAAAGTGGGTTTTCTACATCAAAAAATCAAAAATTTGAAAAGCTATATAAAGATCATCCCTCTATTAATCATTTCATTGTTGGAGTTGAAGTTCAAGAGCTAAAGGCAATTTTTAAGTGTCATTGAGCAAAAGAAGTGCAGTTGCTACAGTTTTGGAGAAGTTCTGACTGGCACTGCACATCAGAGGCTGGCACTGCGCATCTGGCAGGCGCTACGCACTTGGCAGTCATTCTCAATGTAAAATTACATGGGTGCTGCGCATCTGGCAAGCACTACGCACCTGGGTGAGGGGCTGCGCATATGCCTAGCTAAGCCCAAAAACTTCACCAAGTTGCCATTTTGCCTCAAAACTTCAATTTCTCCCTCTAAACAAGTAAGTACATGAATCCTATCTTGTGATCAAGGGTTTTTATTGCTAACTTTGGTAGTTCGCATTTTTAAAATTCAAACCCTAGCCTCTAGGGTGAAACCCTAGTTCTCATCATCTCTCCATTGTTTTACTTACCCTATCCTTGCCATTATTCCTTAGACCAAACCCCATTCCCATTTAACTATTTCCTAAATCCCATTTCCCTCATACATTTTCCCCATTCCAACATTCCCACTTACACTCTCCCCAAACCCTACTCACTCCCTAAATCTCGTTCACACTCCCATTCACTCTCACCTACTCATTCATAAAAAAATAAAAAAAAATCTTCATACTTATCTTTATTCTATTCACCCTTCCCATCATTGACCATAAATTTTCACAGCTATAAAAACAATGGAAGGAGACAATGAGTATGAGTTTGAAGAAGACACCCTTGGTGACAGTTCCAGGGAGAGAAATATACAGCAAAGGAAGCCTCATAAAGGAGGAAGGGTAATCAGAGAGGAGCCCACCAGTTTGAGGGAGTTGCAAGCCTATCCACTTGCCATTTATTGCTTTAAACATCAGTCATGCTTTGATTTTTGTGAAATGATAGAAAGAGTTAAATTTCATCATGAGTTGGCAAGGTTGTTTGTAACACCTTTGCAAAATAATGAAGTAACCCTTGCCAAAATTACATTCACCATATCACGAACTATGATCTCAGAGGCTACACGTATTCCAAATGCAAGTGAAAAATGGAACAAAGGTTAGGATATTGATAGGGAGTACTATAAGCCTTATATTAAGGCTAGATACATAGACAAAATGAAGAGAGTATTCCCCTTCAAGTTTTTAGAAGACAGGTTTGCTCCATTGATGAAAATCATTATCAAGTACTTCACTTGTGAAGGTAGGTTCTCCCGGTTGTATGCCTACCACATTAGACTGCTGATGCATTTCACTAGAGTAAGAATGATGAATATCCCTTACTTCATGTTCAGAAACATTGAGAAGATGGCACATTGTAAAGAGGAAGCCATACCCCCAATAGTTGAATAGAATTTTCCATTGTTCTTTGATTAAAATCATTGTTCTACATCAGCTGAACCTTCTTAACATGCTAAGGGAGACTTTCATTTCTCATGAGATGTTCAAAGGCCCACAAATCTTTTCATTAGTACATCTTGAAGAAGGTGGACCTTCAAGACATGAAAAGGTCAAAGAGACTGAAACTGTTGGAGTGCCAGTGTTTGTGACATACAAGAGGGGTACTACGAAACTTTTTGCAGTTGCTAGGTGAGTATTATCTCCACAAGGTGTGGAAGGGGTCTCGCCTTCATCATTAGGCCACAGGCAAATGCTATCTCCACAAGGTGTGGAAGGGGCTTTTCCTTCTTCTTTAGAAAAACAGGTACAAGTTGAGCAACAAAGCAAGGGAAAAGTTAAGGGAAAGAAAAAGATGCAAAATAAGGATCTTAGTGATGAGCAAGAAAGAGATTTTAACCTTGTTGATCATGAGGAGACACAACAACACTTCACTCATCAAAGAGTTGATATCATTGACTTGGGAACTCAGGATCCAAACACTGCCAAAGACATGATCATAAAGGAACAAGAGGCTAAGATACAATCCTTGTTAGATAACTTAGAGAGGGATAAGTAGATTATCAAATTTAGATCAATAAAACAAACAATTGAGTGACAAGCAAGTCCTCATGGAGCTGCAAATGATCAAAGAAAACAGGAAAAAGGCCAAGAAGGCTAATGTCAAGTTGACTCCAATTGAGCAAGAGATTGAGAATGATAGGGAAACATGGCTAGAGAGGGTCAACATACACCTTGAGGGGCTGATTGAGAAGGCCAACATAGACAAGAAGATGCTTCACTACATGGCCTACCACTACATGACCCGTAACAAAATCTACAACATAAGGATGAGGAAGCTTAAGGCTAGGTTGAGGAAGGCCTTAAAGAGAAAAAAGGAGCAAGATAAGTTGAAAATATTGGTTGAAGCCCCACTAACCCATCAAAGCAACTAATGGTGGTGTCCCATGCCAAATATAGGCAAGTTTTGATAATTTTTGTCTTTTTTACCTTTTGAAATTTTGAAAACAGGAAATTGGCCTAGATGCGGTGCTGCGCTTTTCCCTAGAGCACTTTTTGGAGGAATGGATTATATGTTTGGATTCAGCATGATGAGAGCATCAAACCCAGAAAATATCAGCAATTTTGGAGCAAAACTGGGTCACCAAAAGGTCAAAAAACTACCAAACAATGACCTCTCTGCCTCTTTTTGGACACACAGAAGCAGCCTTGGGAGATTTTACTTTTGAGGGGGCAAATTGCATCCAAATGAAAAAATTCAAGATGTTCCAGAAAATAGAGAGGAATATATTTCGAATGAGCTATGTTGTGCTCAATTTGACCAAAGGGAATGCCCCCAGAACTAGGTCTAAAGTGGCGCTACACATCTTGCCAGTGGCACTGTGCATTGAGCCAATTTGCCAGAAAATCCAGTTTTCGCCTATTCTCACTGCAAGTTGACTTTTTCCCTCTTCATGGATGAAATTATGATTGTAATTAATACCTTGGTATGTAAATGTAATAATGAAATGATATTAGAGGGTAGATTCATATGAGTTGGTTTTGGGGTCAATGAATCAATTTCCATGCTTATAGAGGCAAGTTGTTCCACTGCCTATAATCATGTTCCTTGTTTGGAAATGGTTGTAACAGTACCTTATCTCTTGGATTCAACCCCTGATGGATAGAATAGGTGGTTTGATGTCTATATTATGTATTTTTATATCATTAGCAAAGGTTGGACTCTCTTGGATGCTCTGAGCTACATTGTACATTCTTATCAGCAGTTTGGCACCAAGATTTGCAACTATTTTTATGGGATACTTGTGGTAAAGTTTTTTTGCATAGTTTCTCTTTCTTTTATTAGTTATTCTCATGTGCTATGTGTGCCACAATCTAATTCATTTCTTCTATCTGAATGATATCAAGATAGATAGGTAGAATACATTGTTTACAGTGCTCTGCCTTGGGAAACCATTCCGTTTTGATGTTTTCTACTGTTTGAGAAGGATACATGATCTTTGAATGCCCTCCTCATCTCCTCACCAGTTTGAGATCTCTCATATCACTTAATTACAAGTGCCAAAACACCTACCTACCTCACCCCATAGAACACCTTGCATCCTAACTTGATTTCCCGGACCCAAAACTTCCTGCTCCATTTGATCCAACAAAAAACCAAACAAAATCAATCAAAAAACCATAGAGCTACCATACCTAGCCTAAAATCCATATTTGATCCAGTCATCTTGACTGAGATTGTCAAGGAGAGAGCCCTCTCCTGACCTTGTAGGGTTAGCTACTAGGTTAAGCTTGGTTTGTGGTTATCCTAGGATTTCCTCAATTTAGCCTGAGGTCAGTCTAGGCTCTAACATAGTGGCAACCATACTGGGGACATAGTTTTATGTTCCTCAGTAAAATGTATCAAGTTCAGATCTCATTGTTGATGGTGGAAAATGATCAGACAGTGGAAGGCTGAAATCATTCACCTAGCGACTCTAGTGTCGAAAAATCCCAAGCTTCAGAATTTTTATGGCAACTCTACTCTTCAAGAACCAGTAGCGTGAAGAATTTATTGCTGGATTCGTTGTTATCAAAATGGATTTGTTTGCTCGAATTTATGCTCCCATGAGCCGAGATCACATTCCAGGTTTCCCAAATAAAATTCCTAAGGTGGATTGGCAAAGCAATTTTCCTATGTTTAAAGATGATGATAGGAATGATGCTACTTTACATCTGGTTAGATTTCACATGCATATTCGCAAGTTGAAGGTTGATTTTCCTGAAGATTGCTTGATGAAGATATTCATGGCCACTCTTGAAGGTGAAGCCTGATCTTGGTATGAAAGTTTGCCGCTTGCTTGTATTTACTGTTTAAAAGATTTTCATACCATGTTCTTTGAAAGGTATAAAGAATCTTATTCATCCTTAATATTAGTTCAGAACTATTGCAAACATGTTTATAGTTTTATTGAAAATCTTGAGAAAATTTATGAAGATGATGACTTCATGGATGTTGAGATCATGGAAGCCTTGTATGAAAATCCATTTCAGCAGCATAATGAGAGCTTAGAGGATACTTGTCAAGATGCTCAGGACAATTTGCAGCAGGTTCAAGATCTTAGTACAATTGGAAATGTTGGAAGACAAGGTCTTATTTCATATCTAATCATAATAGAAGATAGTATGCAGGGAAATCAAGTTTCAATTTCAAATTGTGATAAAGTCAAGTTGGCTATTCCAGAACTAGATTTAGATCGTGAGGATGAACAAATCATTGAAGCCTTCTTTGATTTTTCCCTTCAAAAACAGTCTAAAAGGGCCAGTCACTTTGTTACACAAGATCATAGTCAGGATACCGTAGCTTCTTCTTTATTTGAAGATGAAGGAATTTTGTATCTTGATAGTCAACAGGAATCATATGAAATGAATTAGCAATCTGAGGAAATTTGATATACTCCTTTGCTTGAAATTAATGAAGATATTCAACAACCTTGTGAATCTTTAGGAGGGAAAGAAGACAATTATTGTTTTAGCAAAAGGAAAAAAAAAGTACTTTCTCCTCTATCTGAAGATGAGATAGATCAACTCCTAAAGGGTCATGTTATAGACAAGCTAATGCAGGTTTGCAGTATTCACATAGTCAAGCAGATGTTAGTGAAACTTCTTCCAATTTTGAAAATGAAAATCTGAGTTTAAATGAGGACAATCTTGAAATTGGATTTGTAGATTAGTGAACAGATATTGTTTTCTTTCATGAAGATGATAGGGCTATCATGTTTGATCATCTTGAAGAATGTTTTCTGTTTAAGAATGACTTAGACTATGAAATTGAGGAATATGAGCCCGAGAGAGACAATATGACAGAAATAGAGTGAAAATTTCTCATGCTCAAGGAATTTACAGCCAACACTTAGATAGCAGAAACTTATACTTCTTTATGTCTTCCTATCAATCAACAACCAACTCTACTTTCATATCAGAATGAAGGTACTTGTATTTTTGCTGCTGGATCTCAAGACAAGCTAGTGCTTTTGGATTTTCAAGATCCCTTCGACATTCTTTTGCAAGCATTAGAAAAGATGAATGTTTCCTAGTTCATTAGCATAAGCCTTGGTTTTAGTCATTATTGTGAGTTTCCTACATGTACATCATTCTACCTGCTCGGGGAAAGTGAGAGCGGAATTTCGGTAAGTAGCCATCTGCTGGATTGGTTACATTGGAAGGCCCACTTCACATGATTGTACATATTTCATCAGTAGGCAGGTGGTTGTCATCATGATTTGAAGCCCTCGAATCTCGATGGTCTGCTACCATTAATGTTGTTTGAGATTGAAAATAAATTAACTTTTAATAGAATATATATGAGTTCTACAATGGGTTAGTGGTTATTATTTCAAATTTTAAGAATTAAAAAAGAAAATTTACATGTATTTCAACATTTAATTGAATTATTAAAAAGTTTAAGAAATGTTGAAAAGAAAGGTTGAATGGAAGGGGAATATTATAATACCAGTATAGATTTATTTAAATACGGAATTAACATGAATTGATAGGGATTCAATTTTTTCAAGTGCAATTTTTTTTATAAGAAGACATTATTTAGATGTTTTTTATAGTTATTTTTTATTTTTTTTTTTAATTTTTTTTTTAATTTTTCAATTTTGATGATGGACACACAGGTTTACACATCATACTAGGTTGTAGAATGAGCCTCTCGGCTCAATCAGATTAGATTTATTTTAATTGGGATCTATCAAGGGCCCACAGGAATCAAATCTCTTTTCACTTTAAAAGAGATTTGATCTCTTTACAGTTGGTAGATCCACAGTTAAGATGGATCTAGATAGGTTTAATTATCAATTAATTATAATTATAATTATTAATTTTATGCGTTCACTTTATTCTATTTATTTTTAATTTAATTTAATTTTTTATTATTATGACCAAGTCAACATGTTAAATAGGGCATTGCAACATTTTTATTGTACTAGGTTGGAGAGTGCCTCTTGGCACAATCATATGAAAATAAAAGATTTTTCTTAAAGGCAAGCCACACTTCTTGGCTCAAAATGTCAAGAATGAGAAAGTTTAATGTGCGTAATTTGGAAATGCCTCATAAATGTAAAGTTGTCAAAGACTTAGAATAAGGAATCAAAGGAATTTTGTTTCCAATTATCAATGAAAAACATCATAAAACATTCTTAATATTTAAAATGATAAGTAAGTCTGCAAAATGTTCAATACTAAAAAGGAAAGAAAGCAGATTTGCAAAATCTACAATACTAAAAAGGAAAAAGTAGGAAAGGTAAGAGGCTCAACAATTTGACACAAAACTTCGTATGAGAGACCTTGAAAACTTGAAAACCATTTTTCACTTATAATTCAAATAAATTTGAAATTGGAAAGAATATTAAATTAGAATTTCCCAACTTTTGATAGATAATTTATTACAGAAAAATATATGATGATAACCTGGAATGTACAAACCTTTAGAGGTTGAAGAATTCGAGACAACAAGAAAAAGATACCAAACATAAACTCTAAAAAGAAATTATCAATAGCCCATATGGCCTAGCATGAAGAGGAAGAACTGAAATGATGAAATATAGGGAGCATGAGCATTAGAAGGACAATGAAGTATTGAAGTTGATGGGTTGTTATTGAGGATAACATAAGATCTTTAAGTTCATCTAGTTTGTGCATTATGATGACTTGGGTTTGTCACCAATCAACTAGAATCTTCTTTGGCAACAACTTAACATGTCATTGCAAATCTACTTTATGAAGATAATGATTTTGCCGGCCACGAGAGTTGCATGTATCTGGAACCTAAGAGGCTATGTCGGCCATGACTTCTGAAATTAGAGTTACTATTCATTCTTGTCAAACTTCCTCTTCCACCAGATGAATTTACTCATGAATGTAGAGGTGCATGTGCATGGTAGTCTCGAGAGTCCCCTCAAGTGCCACGACCACCATTTCCATATCGGCAACAAGCTTGTTGACGAACCATGAATACCAAAGGCAACAAGGCAGGATAAAGACTTGATAGAAATGGGAAGGAAGATTCTAGAGGTCATTGTGAAAGAGAAAGGCCTTTATAACTTCCTAGGCAAGATGTATCGATGACAAGATTGAGATCGAACCTTTGCCATCAGAAAAAGTTGTCAAGAGAGGAGGGAAAGCAAGTGAAGTAGATGGAAGCAAACACACGCTAAATAACCAAACAAGACTCGAAGTGCATGGCCATCAAGGGAAAAAATAATTGGAGGTGTTGAAGGATAAGCTAGAGCTCTAACTAGTGGCCCAAAATGAACAACATGATGGAATAAATCCAATTCATGTAAATGAATAAACAAACCGTGCTAAGGGGTCTCTACCACTCTCTTTAAGAGGCGAGATCCCATAAATTCACCATGAAGTGGTGGCCCGTGTAGGAGGTAAGCAAATGAAGAGAAAGTCAAATCCACAGGATTTAATGCCCATCATAACACATCCAATACAATAAATTAAAATGAAGTAACAAAATAACACTTCAAATCCAACAAATTAATTTAATTGCTATTATAACAACCCATCAAAATAAGCATATATAATACAATAAATTAAAAAAGAAATAGCAATTTAACTATTCAAAATTTTTACTTATTCATTTTAATATAATTATTAGCTAGATATAATTTTTTTATTTTTTTTAATATTTTTTAGATGCATAAAAAAATGACAAAAAAAACTATAAATTAATAGTTAAACTTACCTTACTTATTAAAAAAAAAATTGAATTGTACACAAAAATAAATTTAAAAGAAATACCATAAAAAAACAAAATACATCAGAGTTAAACGAAGTTACTAAAAAATAAGTGTACTAACTCACTATAGCCAACTTATATAGAAAAAAAAATGAATGGACCTCAAAAATATGATAATAAATGCGAATGATCTAACGTATACTAGCAATAATGCAAATATTTAGAATATAATAAATTAAAAAATAAGTGGAATGTTGTAGATGTGGGCGAGGAATGCGAGATCATTTATCAATGCACGAAACTCCTCCCATTTGAACGCTATTCCACCAATATTGAACTTTATTATATCCGTGATCGCTAACAAATAAATTTATTATATATTAGTCATTATAAGGAAGGTACAAGAGCACAAGTTCTTCTCTTTCAGAGGGAGGACAACAATAACAATGATTAGATCGATACGAGTCAAACTTGTGTGGGCCATTTTAGCCCTAAAAACCTTATTAATCTTATTTCTTAATTATATATAATTAAAAAATTAGAGGAGTATATTATGAGTGAAGTCATATTATCTAGATTTTTAATTTATCATAGAAAATTATAGTTAAATTGGTCAAACCACATTCACCCATGGTCAATATCATCTACCATGGTTGACATACCCAACCAACCATGAGTAACTACACTCAATCATAGTCAATCATAATCTATCACAGTAAACTATAATTCATTGTGCACAAACATGACCAATTCTATATTAACCATAAATGTAGATTTTTACTTGTAGATTCAAACTGCTTATGTAATATGCTAAAATAAAATACTTGAATCTACTCTACTCATAAGCGGAAACAAAAATTGATGCCTCCACTCGGTCGCCTCTCTGTTTCTCCAATTGTGGTTGCTCCACAAGTTGTTGAGGCCGCTTCTGAGGTTGTATATTGAGAGGTAATTCATTCTCCCTTTCAACAACCAAGTCTCTAACCTTTGCCTTGCTCCTTAAGGATTTGCATGCATCTTGTACCTCAAGTGCATACATGTTATTGACTTGCATAGTGATCTATTTCGATTTTCCCGTTGCAATGTATTTAAGGAAAAAATTTCCTTTGCTAAAAATCACATCGTAGACACAATATTCCAATACCGTGATGGAAACAATATTCTTCTTTAGTCTTGGAACATACCTCACCTCTGTGATTCTAAGAGGGGAGCTAGACTCCCTTTGAAAGGTAACTGTACCGATATCGGTCACACTATACCTCGAATAATCTCCAAACTCTATGTTATTCTTGAGGTCTTTCTCCTCCAAGTCAATGAAGAGATCTCTATTCCCCACCATATGGAATGAGGCACCGCTGATGAGATACCACATGATTCTAATTACAGTGCTAGCCATGCATGCAATGAGAGTAAAATCAAGTTCAAATTGTGAAGCTATAGCTTCACCTGCTGCTGCTACTCCAAGCTCCTTCTTGCTTGCTTCCTTCTATGGGAATATTGTGGCATAGTGCCTGACCTCGTGACAGTGAAAACACTTGATGTTTGAAAAGTCCTTCTTCTTGATGCCCTCCTTGCCTTGGGACTTCTTTCCCATGGCTTTATTTTCTTTTCCGACAAGTGTAAATTCCTCTTTCACTTCTTTGGATGAAGTCCCATCTCTGGTTTTCCATCGAATCTCTTCTTGTACCAATTTAGACCACAACTGCTCCCACTCTGGTAGCTTCTCCCTCCCATTTGTTTGGTGTGGAGCCTGATTATCTTCTTTATTCAGAGGTATCACCATATTGGACCCCAGTTTGTAATGTGGCGGCAACACCACCCGTAATATTTGTGCTACAAGGGGGGTCCAAGGGGGCACGACAACAATCTTTAGGAGACCCCCCTTGGTGGGGGATCAGGGGCAGCATCCCCAAAGCTAAAAATTGATGTAAAATTTCCTTTTAAAATGTTGTAATTTCATAGTTAATCTAGGTCGTTCCTTAGGCGGAGATATGATGGTAGAAGTTATGTTTAATTTAGGGTTTTTCCCCTAGAAGGCAACCCCTCGCTATATATGAGGTAATTGTATTGTGTCTATGTAGATCTATATTCTGAGTGAGAATGAGAGAGGAGACTGTGTAAGAGTGAAGAGGGAATTACAACGGATCTGTTATAGGTTGGATAATATAAAAGGAAGGACAAGCTATTTCTCCATGGACGTAGCCCAAATTGGGTGGACCACATATATCTGTGTCTCTCTTGTTTTATGTGTTTTCTGTGTTTATATTTCTACAATATATTTTATGTGTTCCATTGCTCTGTAATATACAATTTTCTAACAACTGGTATGAGAGTCGAAAGCCTATTTGGCTGATAAACTCGTAGGAGAGAAGGGTTCCTGGATTGAGTGGGAGAAATGGCAGAAGATGGTAGGTTTAGGGTCGAAAAATTTAACGAACAAAACTACCAGCTATGGAAGATGTACAAGGAATATTATTTGTATCAAAAAGATATGTACCTACCATTGAGAGGAAATACAAAGAAGCCAACGAGAATGACAGACATAGAATGAGATATTCTCGACAGAAAGGGACTTGGAACAATACGGCTGTGCCTAGCGGCATTGGTAGCGTTTAATATTTCAAAGGAAATGACAACATAGGATTTAATGAAGGCATTGGCCAAACTATATGAAAAACCCTCTGCCTCAAATAAGGTATTTCTTATGAAGCGTTTATTTAATATGAATATGTTAGAAGGTGGATATGTTGCTAATCATTTAAATGAATTTAATACAGTTACTAGTTAGTTAAGTTCTGCAGGAGTAACTTTTGATGATGAAGTTAGGGCTCTGTCATTTCTAGAAAGTTGGAATGGTTTAGTTATGGCCATTAGTAACTCTATCTTTGGATCTAGTACTTTAAAGTTTGATGATGTTGTCGGTGCAATCCTTAGCAAGGAAATACAATGGAAAAGCTCTAGTGAGACAGCAGGTAATGTTTTGACTGCAAAGACTAGGGGAAGAAAAATGGAAAGGGGAAAGAGCCCAGGATATCGCAATAAGTCAAGGAAAGGCAGATCCAACTCTAGAGTAGGGATAGTGTGCTGGAAATGCGGGAAGAAATGACTCCTGAAGAAAGACTGCAAGTCTCAGAAGGGAAAATAAGGAGACACACAGTAAGAAAACAATCATGAAGCAAATGTGACAGGTGTTGTGTTGCACGATGCTTTGATTCTTTCATTAGAAAATATTATTGATGCTTGGGTGGTAGATTCAGGGGCCTCATTCCATGCCTCACCTGATAGGAAACATTTTCATTATTATGTTCAAGGAGATTTTGGATAGGTTCGATTGGGTGATGATAAACCCTGTAAAATCATTAGAATGGGTACAGTTTTCATAAAACAACAAAACATAAATCAATGGCTATTGAAGGAGGTAAGGCATGTTCTAGATCTGAAGAAAAATCTAATTTCAACAGGGCAGTTGGGAGGTGAAGACTGTGTGATTACTTTTACAGATAAAACCAGGAAGGTCACTAAAGGAGCCCTGGTAATAGAAAAAGGAGAAAAGGTTGGTACATTGTATTTATGCAATGGTATTTCTAATCCTATTAATGCTTTAGCCTCTACAGGAGAAGATACAACATTGTGGCATCATATGCTCGGGCACATGAGTGAGAAGGGGATGCAGATTCTTCACTCAAGAAATTTGTTTCCAAGTTTGAAACATGTTGATTTAAAATTTTGTGAGAATTGTGTTTATGGAAAATAGAAGAGAGTCAAATTCCTAAGAGTTGGGAAAGAAAAGAAGAGCGAAAAGTTAGAGCTTGTGCATACAGATGTATGGGGACTTTCTCAGGTATCATCTCTCAGTGGCTCTCGTTATTATGTTATTTTTATTGATGATGCAACCAGAAAAACTTGGATTTATTGTATTCGAAATAAATATAATGTATTTGATAGTTTCAATAAATGGAAAGCTTTGGTTGAAAATGAGACAGGAAAAAGGTTGAAGTGTCTCAGATTAGGCAATGGAGGTGAATATTGCAACAAAGAGTTTGATATGTACTATTCAAAGGATGGAATTTGGAGAGAGAAGACAGTTCCAGGAACACCACAAGAAAACGGTTTGTCAGAAAGGATGAATAGGACAATCATGGAGCGTGCAAGGTGAATGAGATTGCATGCAGGATTTCCTTTACAATTTTGGGCAGATGCTATAAATATTGTTGTTTATCTAGTAAACAGAGGGCCTTCAAGTTCCTTGGATGGTGGTATTCTAGAGGAGGCATGGACAAGTAAAAAGTTAAACTACTAATTTTTAAAGACTTTTGGTTGTGAAGCCTTTGTCCACATTAATAAAGAAAATAGAACAAAGCTTGAGGCAAAATCAAAGAAATGTACCTTTATTGGATATGGTGTTAATGATTTTCATTATCGCTTTTATGATTATGAAAAACACAAAATCATTAGGAGCAGAGATGTCATATTCAATGAAAATTTTTTGTATAAGGATCATATGTAGGAAAAGAAACAGGAAAAAGAAAACAGAGAATACATAGTGCTTGATAAGATTACAAAAAAAGTGAAGGTGCCTGAAAATCATAATGATCAATAGCCAGAACAACAAAAACAACCACAACAACAACAAGCACCTCAAACGCCTGAAAGTGGTGTTAGAAAATATACCAGAATAAGTAGACCCCCTGAATGATACTCTCCTTCATTATATTATGTAATGTTGACTGATTCCGGTGAATCAGAATGTTATGAAGAAACAATGTAGGTAGAAACTAGGAAGAAGTGGGAGAAAGCAATGAAAGAAGAGATGGACACCTTAGCACATAACCAAACTTGGGACTTAGTCAGGTTGCCTATAGGTAAAACAACATTGCAGAATAAATGGATTTACAGGTTGAAGGAAGAAGATGGAGGTATAAAAAGCTATAAAGCTAGACTTGTGGTGAAGTTTGCACGGAAAAAGGGTAAAGAATTTGATGAGATATTTTCTCCTGTTGTTAAAATGACTTCAGTCAGAACTATTTTAAGTGTAGTAGCAGTAGAAGATTCACATCTTCAGCAGTTAGATGTAAAGACAACCTTTCTCCATGGGGATTTGGAGGAAGAGATATATATGCAGTAGCCACAAGGATATGAGGTAAAAGGGAAGAAGAAAATAGTGTGCAGGTTGAAGAGGAGATTGTATGGCTTAAAACAGGCTCCAAGGCAGTGGTATCTAAAATTTGATAGGTTTATGTCTGAACAAGGTTATACTAGATGTGACTCTCATCATTGTGTTTATCTCAAAAGGCAAAATGATGGTAGTTATATTATATTGTTATTTCATGTAGATGACATGCTTGTTGCAAGTTCTAACATGCAGGAAATAAGTTTGCTCAAAAGAAAATTGACAAACTCATTTGCAATGAAGGATTTGGGTGTTGCAAAACAAATCCTTGGTATGAGAATAACTAGAGATAGGAAGAATTGAAAATTAACATTGTCTCAGAGTGAGTACATAGAAAATGTGTTGAAAAGATTTAATATGCAAAATGAAAAACCAGTTAGTATACCTTTGGATAGCCATTTCAAACTAAATAAGGAGGTGTGTCCCAAGACTCAGGAAGAAATGGCTTATATGTCTAAATTTTCCATATGCATCAGCAGTTGGAAGATTAATGTATGCAACGGTCTGCACAAGGCCTGATATTGCACATGCAGTGGGAGTTGTAAGAAGGTACATGAACAATCTAGGAAAAGAACATTGCATGGCGGTGAAGTGGATTCTTAGGTATTTGAGAGGTACCACAAATCAAGCATTATGCTTTGGTTGTTCAAACATTGCTCTACAGGGATATGTTGATGCAGATATGGTGGGTGATAGAGATAATGGGAGGAGCACAATAGGGTATGTGTTTATTGTAGGTGGAACAGCGGTCAGTTGGGTTTCAAAATTGCAAAGTGTTATTGCACTGTCAACAATGGAAGCAAAATATGTTTCTGCTACGGAGGCTAGTAAAGAAATGGTTTGGTTACAAAGGTTTCTTGATGAATTGGGTAAGAAGTAGGAGTTGGGCAGGTTATATAGTGACAACCAGAGTGTCATACATCTTGCAAAGAACTCTTCATTTCATTCCAAGACTAAACATATACAACTCAATTACCATTTCATACGGTCAGCATTGGAAGATGGACAATTGAAGCTGGAAAAGATACACACTAGCTAGAATCCTGCAGATATGTTAACAAAAGTTGTAACTGGGGAGAAACTGAGATTCTGCTCAGTTTAAATTGGTATTCATGTATGATGAAGAAGATGAGAAACAACTAGGTCCAAAGTGGAGTCATTGTCCAACAAATGAAGTAGTGGTGGAGTTGCTATAATCTGTCTCCAAGTGGGAGATTGTTGGGTGTGGAGCCTGATTATCTTCTTTATTCAAAGGTATCACCACATTGGACCCCAGTTTGTAATGTGGCAGCAATGCTGCCCATAATGTTTGCGCTGGAAGGGGGGTCCAAGGGGGGGGGGGGTGTCAGTGATCTTTAGGAGCCAACCCCCAGCGGGCGATTACAGGTAGCTCCCCCGAAGCTAAAAATCGATGTAAAATTTCCTTGTAAAATGTTGTAATTTCGTTGTCAATCTGGGCCATTCATTAGATGGATATCTAATGGTAGAAGTTATGTTTAATTTAGGTTTTTTTTCCTAGAAGGCAACCCCTTGCTATATATGAGGGAATTGTATTGCGTCTATGTAGATTTGTATTCTGATTGAGAATGAGAGAGGAGATTGTGTGAGAGCGAAGAGGAATTACAAAGGATTTACTATAGGTTGTATCTCTTCAGTTTGTTGGATAATATAAAAGGAAGGACTGGCTATTTCTCCATGCATGTAGCCCAAATTGGGCAAACCACATATATATGTATCTCTTGTTTTATGTGTTTATATTTCTGCAATATATTTTATGTGTTCCATTGCTCTGTAATATACAATTTTCTAACACCATTCACTGAGTCCTCGTAACTGTGACAACTCTTGGGAAGGCCTAGAAGTGCTAGTCTCACTGGATTGTCTTCTACAACAATAACATGACACTTCCAAATTCATCCCGAAATTGGATGAAAATGGTCAAGTACTTCAGAATTGATTCACCCTTCTCCATTTTGATATTTATGAGCTTTTCCTTCAGTGTGAGTTTCTTGTGGTCACTGCTATTTTGAAACAGGTCTGTCAATGCCCTCCACATTGAAAATGGAGTTTCCTTACCATGGAGATTTGAGACAATATGATATCGAACTCCTTCTAGGATAATCCTTCTTGCCTTTTCCACACACTTTCTCCATTCAACCAGATCTTTAGCATCATAGGCTGCAGGCTTTGGAATATCATGACCTATACCTTTAGCCCATTGTCTTCCAACACTACCTCCATCGTATCCTTCCAAGATATGTAATTTGAGCTGCCCTCTAGGGTATATTCAAGTCTCAAACCGTAGAATGTCATCTTTCTGACTTTGAAATATGAAATTGCAATTTCGATTTCACCTGCACAACAAACTCGTATTCTCCTCTCTTATAATTTCTTCAGCTCTGATATCATGCATATTTTTTCTTTTAGATTCAAAATTCTTATGTAATATGTAAAAACAAAAGACTTGAATCTACTCTACTCATCAGCGGAGACAAAAATTGGTCGATGAAAACACTAAGTAGAAAAGGAATAATTTCAATCGCACATAACATAATATTTTTTATGGGGAAAGAAAATGCTCAAAACCCCGATTATCTATATTGCATTAACCAAAATATTTGAGAATAAAAACAATGCTTGTCCAACCTGAATAATTCCTGCGTAAGTAAAATCTATCTCTCTGCTTCACAAATGGGCTCAAGCCAACACTTAGCCAATTTTGTTGCCTGCCAAGCCCCTAATTCCTTACGCAATTCCTGAGAGAATTAACCCATATTTAATTTAGAGAATCCCTCACCACAACTGTACAATCCATCATAGGCCTTCTACTGATTGTATGCAACATTTGTACAGCTCGGAAAATTATACAACTGATAGTACATTGTCCCTGAACTCTAATATAAATTGGGTCTTCCTCTGAATTGACATGCATGAGTTATTTATGAGTTAATCTTAAATTAACTAGTGGAGTAGTGAAGCTACACTGAAGCTTCTCCCCATTACTAGATCTCCTACTAGCTCCTCCAACTGATTGAACCAGTTTAAATGACTATAACTCAGTTAAACTGAGTTAATTAATTACAACTCAAAAGAACTCATTTTGGACCCCTAAAATTTAAGAATCACTCTACATGACTCTAGATAGACTTCCAACTTGAATTTACTGAGCCAACTACGTCAAATTAACTTATTTAACTATTACAAGTTGCTATGAGAATAGAATTTTGATTTAATTCCTAATTTGATTCAAGGAAAAATTAAATTAGGATTTCTTGTTGCTATTTTTAACATTTATTGTTGCTATTTTCAACAATAAAGTTGACTATTAATAATACTAGCAATTTCCCCAAAAAGGTGTAGATAGGATTGTTAAATTGGAAAAAAATTTAGTTTGGTTTCGTAATCATACAAATGATATTTATATATTAAATTTTAAATTTTAGTGTTTTATTTTTTTAATATATGTGCGTGTGTGTGTTTTAATTTTGTAACGTTTTGAAGTTCGAATGCAGAGAAATGACAAACATACCATGTTCTATATTTCAAAGCAACATTGGTTGAACCTGTAGAAATTCCTTGTAGATTCAAACTGTTTGTGTAATATTCCAAAACAAAAGACTTGAATCTACTTTACGCATCAGCGGAAACAATTAATCAATCAAGAAATCAAGAAGCATACAAGAGAGAATTAAATGGACACATTACATGATGATTTCCTGGGGAAAGCCATAGCTAAAAACCCCTGTTATCTATATATTGCATTCGTCAGAAAATATGAGAATATTACAATGCGTTGCTAAAGCCCAAGAAACCTCTGCACTATCTCTATCTGTACCATAGCTTCCTAGACAAGCTTTGGCAAACACTTAACCAATTTTATACTTTCCCAAGTTCCTATTTCTTTTTCCTTGGGAATTAGCCCCTATTAATTAGGGAAATTCCTTAATTGGAATTGTGTAATTCATCATAGGACTTCCTCTGATGGCATGCACCACCTATACAATTTGGATGATTGTACAACTAATAGTACATTTCCCTTGAACTCCAATATCAATTGGGTAGCTCTCATATCACACATGTATGGGTTATTTATGATTGAATTATGAGTTAATTGGTTGAACACATGAAGCAACACCCCACTTTTAGACCTCCTACTAGTTTCTCCATCAGTTGGAACTAGTTTAAATGACTTTAACTCAGTTAATTTAACAGAATTAATTAATTAAAACTCAAAATAAAATCAACCAGGGCTCCTATAAAGTAGAAGACACTCTACATGACTCAAGTTCGACCCACAACTCAAATTAACTGAACCAACTAAGTCAAATTAACTTAGTTAACTTATACAGGTTGTCTTATGATGTGGAATTACAATTTTTATCCTAATTTAATTCGAGGGAAAACTAAATCAAGATTTTATTGTTGCATTTTCAACACTCCCTTTCAAAAAGAAACGGATTATCAAATACCCCAATAGTGCCTCTGTGGAACTCGAATTTTCATCTTGACTATGCCTCAGGCAATATATCTGCATCTTGTTCCTCTGTAGGAATGTACTCTAGCAACATGATTCTCCTCTACACACAATCTCGTAGATAGTGATATGGAATGTCGATATTCTTGGAATGATCATGAAAAAAGATATTCTCAGAGAGTTTGATGCAACTCTGGTTGTCATAGTAAATCACTGTAGGATCCATCTGCTGACCAAATAACCCATCAAGGGTCTTCTTAATCTAGATAGCCTCACAAGATGCTTGACTAGAAACCATGTAGTCTGCTTCTGTTGAACTGAGTGCAACTGATCTCTTCTTCTTTTTGTACCAAGAAAATGTTGTTGACCCAATATTAAAGATCCCTCCTTATGTGCTCTTCCTGTCTAATGGACTCCCTACCAAATATGCATCTGTGAAGCCTTGTTTCATTCCTCTATCCATTTGTACCAAAGACCAAACTGAGTGATGCCTATGAGGTATCTGAACACACGTTTAGTTTCCTTCCAATAGCCTTTAGTTGGCTTAACCATTTCTTGACTAAGTTGGTAACTACAAAACACATGTATTGTCATGTGTTCACCAAGTACATATGTGAACCCACATGCTGTCTGTAAATAGTAGCCTCCACTACTTCATGTGAAGTAACATCTTCCTTCCTCCAACTCCCTCCTAGAGGAGTCTCCATGGGTTTGCTTCTCTCCATGTGGAAATTATTCAATATCTCATTGACATACTTTCCTTGAGAGATAAACAATTCCCCATCTCTTTGCCATACTTCCATACCAAGGAAATAATGCATGAGCCCCAAGTCATTCATCTTGAATTCTATTGGAAGATCCTCTTTGAAAGATTTTACCAGCTTCTCATCATATGTTGGAATTAAATCGTCGACATATAATACTATAATCAATAATTTACCTTTAACCACAATATGGTAAAGGTTTTCATCTTCTTCACTTTTGGTGAAGCCCAACCTGGTGAAATAGTTGTTGATCCTAGTGTACCAAGCATAGGGTGATTGTTTCAATCCATAAAACATTCGCTTGAGTCTACACACATGCGACTCTCTGTTGAAGGTCTCAAATCCTTTTGGCTACTCTATGTACACCTCTTCCTCAATCACTCCATTGAGGAAGGTTGTCTTCACATCAATATGATGTATCTTCCCTCCCATATGTGTTGAAAGTGCTAGAATATATATGTTTGAAGAGTACCTTGGTATTGGAGCAAATGTCTCCTTGTAATCAATTCCCTCCATGGTGAAAATGGCCCAATATTATATGTCATCATTCACCGATGTCTCAACTTTGCACCTTCTATGCTTTCATGCTCAAAGTAGCATAGTCTTCTACATTCGATTTGTAGAGGTTCTTCACTCGAACCCTAATCCTCTTCACTTGTCCCTTGGCTATGTGAAACATGAAAGACTTTCATTTTCTAAATATCAGATCATAGCCATGATCTTCCAACATAGAAACTGATATTAAATTCTTCGTCAGACCTAGAACATAGATGACATCTTTTAATGTGAGAGGAGAACTAGACTCCAAAGTAACAATATCGATATTGGTCGTGTTATACCTTCCATCATCTCCCATCTCGATGTGCATCTGGAAGCCCTTCTCCTCCAATTTGCTAAAAAATTATTTATTGGAAATCATATGGAATGAGCCTCCACTATTTAGATACCTCACTATTGGGACGGGGTCCCCTGAGTCAGATTTTGTTAAAGTTTTGTTACAAGTTTGTAAAGATACTGTAAAATATTTTCATTTTGAGGTGCAAAGCGTGAGTGGTGTAGATCAATACGAATCAAAGAGGCTTTGGAAGGTCAAAGCCCCTCAATTTGTTAAATACAAGCTGTTTTGAGACCCACCCAAAGTTCGCGGACCATGGTATTGTAATGAAGGAAGAGTATAAAAGGAAATCATAAAAGAGTTATAGGTAAGGGAAGTAGGAAGTGCATGAGTTCAATCTGAATTTGTCTATTCTATACTTGGGCGAAGGGGAAGGCTCCTGCAACTGTGTGCTTGGAGACCTTGGTAAGTCTGCAGTTGGGTGCATGGGCTCCTGCAATTGTGTGCACAGGGTTGGAAAGAGTTTGTAATTGAGAATATGAAGAATAATAAAGACATATTTTGAAATGATATCTATGTAAATGTGTATTACTATTTATTTATGAAATTGTTGTATTTATGAACTGTTGAATGCATTTAATCAAGAAAAGTACTTAATAGATCCATGAAGACGTATATCTGCTTATTTGTATGATGTTATGCATGTTTAGTGCAATCGGAGAAGGACATAAATATGTTAAGTGTTATTTACTTCAATTTTTGGGTTCAAGGGTTAGGGTTCTCGAAGGCCAAGATAAATCCCTAGATCTACATCACATAGCCCTCTGGATGTAGAAACCTAGTTCTAGCATCCCCCATACTGCCTCGGCTGAGACTGCAACCTATACTATGTGGGTTGTTTCCGAAAGGGATGGTAGTATAGGGTTTTGTTGGTTAGCGCAAATAACTCTGAACCTGGGTCCAAGCCCCATCTCTCCAAAAATGGTTCTGTTTCTCAGACCAAGATCTATCTAAGGGACGTGTGATGTGCAGTCCATGGAAACCAACAAAGAAGGAGATTGAAAAGTGGATAGATCGGAAGCTGCATGAGTTTGAAGCTCAAGAAAATTGGAATCTACATCTGTCGAAAGAAGAGTTGTTACATAGATATCTATATACAGACGAACACAAATTTTTCTTTTGCTCTTTTCCGTGTGAATTATATGAATTGTTTTCTTAATTGGTGGATGGTCAACCTATCTAGAAGTTGGATAACCCTATTGTGTGGACTCCAGAGTTAGTGAAGCTCCTGGAAGGATCAGAATACAAGGTTGCGAAGGTTGTTGATTACTAGATCGATATTATTTTGGGTGGATTTATCACTGATTTCGCGATTGATACATCTGTTAATTATAACGAAGCTGAATGTCAATTTTTCAAAGGACCAAGAGGTAAATATCTAAAGTCTCTAAAAACCTAGATTAAAGTTCTATTGTGCGAGAAACAAGTTATGCCACAAAATTGATGTTTAGAAGAGGCTCGACGGGAGCTACGAGAAGTGGGAAACGATTCAGAAAATATCTAGATACAATTGCTGAGTACAATCCTCTATTGGGAGCATCCAATAACGAAGAAGAAATTAATAGTCCGAAGACACCCAGAGGTATGCTGCAGTTGGTAGATCAGGGCGCTGCAGGAATTCCACATCCATCCACTCCACCTCCGTCATCACCTCCACCTCACACACCTATGCCGCCACCTCCACCTCCAACTTCGTTATTTAGTATGGCCAAGGCTATGAAGATGTCTATATTCAGGGGTCTAGGGACAGAAGACCCTGATTAATTCTAGTTTGTAGTAGATTTTATGTGGAACTCATAGTAGATAACATATGACGATATGAAAAAATAAGCTGGTTAGAGCATTGCAAGATATGGTGTTGAATTGGTATATTAAGTATAGTATGACTAATCCAACTACGTCATTGAAATACACAAAATATGCGCTGAATAATGAATTTAGAAAGCCAAAGTCTCAAGCCCAGTATGTGACTGAGGTCAAAGAAATTAAGCAGAAGTTGAATGAATCTACATGGGATATTGATCAAAGGATGGAATGTCTGTTACAACGAGCTAATCTACAGATTTCAGACAAGCAACATAATGATTGGTATATTGCTATGCTTTTGCCTCATTTGAGATTACCATTGTCACAATAGAAAATTGGATCGCAGGCTGAAGCACTGGAAATTTCTATGAAGTTGGAGGCTTCACCTGTTAACGATACAAATATGGGAGTTCAATAGATTCAAATGCAGCTGGCTAGCCTGCATATGGAGTTGTAGGATCTTAAAAAGGGAAAAGAGGTAAAAAACGAGAGTCGTTTTGAAGTGTGGTGCTTAAAGTGCAAAGGAAATGGTCATGACAAGGATAATTGCCCAGTATATCAGAACTATCTAATTGGGGGAAGTCTTAACCCCCTGAAGCTAGAAACTTCCGTTGGATCAAGTAACAGTGTAATGCCCTAGTGTACTATCTACCAAATAACAGGAAAACACTCAATTGACAATTTCCATTTGTTGCAGAAGTTCATACAGACTCCCCAACAACTATTCTACAATTTATGTAAGTCTCGAGGCCATGATGAGCACAATTGCTGAATCTATGAGTTAATGATGGAAAAAATTCCGACATATAGAGTATAGGGTCAGAAATGTCTACAACAGGATCAAGGTGAACCTGCAATGCGCAAAGGGTTCCAGGGACGACGAAGAGGATGAGTGGAGGAGCTAGAAGAGGTCGCGGACATATTATTTGTTACAATTGTGGGGAACCCGACCACTATGCGTGAGATTGTCAGAACCTGACACACCCCTCTTGTTAGTATTGCCGACAATTTAACCATGTAATAGAAGATTGTCCTATACTCATCGCAAAGATGTAAGAGAATAAGAACCAAAAACCCACCCAAAAAATCCATATGATGAGATCAGAACCACGTGAGGATGGCCCAAGAGTTAATATAGTCACGCAAAGCAGAAGATAAAGCCATAGGGAAAAAACCAGAAGAGAATCCATGGTTGCGCAAGGCTACTAAGAAAGATATCGAATTAGATTTTTGTAAGGAAAAATAAACATTTATGGAGGTGAAGAAGAGCTTTGTGGATTAAGGGGCTTCCACATCAAAGAATCAGAATGCATGAACATAGAAGCTTGAAGAGGTCATTTCTACGCAGGAGATAGATCCCTCAGTATTGAAATCCTTCTTGCAAACCTACATGAATTTTTTAAGGGAACAGAAAGAAGTCTATGGACTCCAAGAATTAATAGACAATTGCGTTGGAAAAGATAAGTTTTTACCTAAACAATGCACAATACATAGAGTAGACAAAAGTAAGAAAATGACCGATCGAGAGATGAGATTGACTGCATAGATCAGAGAATTTGAAATGGACCAGGTGATCATATATTTGGTATCTGATGCGAATGTTTTGCCTAAACAAACCTGGGAAAGAATGGGAAAGCTGATGTTGGGTAGTGGAGGTCACTCTTCCGAACCTAGGTTAGGCCCAAACAAGCCAACAGCCAATGCTACAGTGGTCCCCAATTCAGCTGCGAATGGTGAACCAATAGAATATTATTCCTATGGGACACCTACATGGAGTAACTGTAGGCAATGAAGGGGTGTGCACTATAGCTGATTTTGAAGTAATCAAAATAGTGGATGATAGTAATCCATACCCACCTTTTCTTGGAATCGATTGGGAATTTGATATGAATGCGGTCATCAACCTGAAGAAATGCAACATGATGTTTGAGAAGAAGGAACTAAGAGTCATTGTTACATTGGATCCAACCGAAGGTGCATGGTATACTGAACCAGTCTGAGATTACTACGAGGAAGATGATATTGAATAGATCTATAAGCTTACTGTGTAGAATGAGGATTAGATCCATCCTACGACGGATGGAAGAATTACTTGGTAAAATGACAACTCCTGTAACTCGGATTCAGATGAGGAGCTCGAGCATTGGTAGAATAGATTGCATGAAGTACCAATGTTGCAATGCAACAGACTTGCTAAATCACTCTGATGTATATCCACTAAGGTACACAATTTACCATATTATAATTGTTTAGAAGATTTAAATTTTTTTCTTGATAAATTTGAAAAGGTTGTACTGGAGGAGCATCTATGCTAGGCATTGGACATCGCGCTAAGAGCTATGCCTCCCAGATGGTGGGGTAAACATAAGAACAATTTTGCAGACTGGAAGGAGTACCGAAGGATGATGAAGCTAGGATTTGGCTATGCAAATACCCGCATTACTGAAAAATATACAGGGAATGATGATCCGTGTGAGCATCTGGCTCGTTGGACGAAAGCATGGGGAGAGGAAAAACAACCTAAATGGTTACATATATTCTTCCACATCTTGGATACTATTATGATGAATTGGTACTTAGAAATAGAGCTGTGACATGGAACCACAGAGTGGGATGTTATGAAGGAGAGATTTTTGCTAACATTAAGTTTTGAGGATGGATTCAAATGTATTGATGAAGAATTATAGGAAATCAAGACTGCAATATTCATAACACCTGTAGAGCCTATCACGTGGGTACAGCTTGACTAGAGTATGCAACTACGCCATTCTCTGGAATGCTATAATGTTACCACAAAAGAAGGCGAGGAAGATCCCAGGAATATCAGTATCCCTGAGTTAGAGGGACAACGTGAAGTCATTGGGCCTTAGGTAGAGTCTCCTAACATTTAAAAACCTTTGAAGACCAAGCAAGTAACATTTGGTCAGAAGCACAACTGAAGTTCATGAATATAGGTGATTACTAGGATGAGGACATAGTTGACAAGGTCTCAGAGTTGTTACATGAATATTAGGACTTGTTTCCAAAATATTTCTTTGATCTAAAGGGGATAATAGGTGATCTGGGTGTTATGAAGATCAATTTCAAGCCAGATATGAAGCTGGTAAAGCAACACCCATACCAATTGAATCCTAAATACAAAGAAAATGTGCGTGAAGAGCTCGATAAGATGCTCATGGCAGGGATTATTGAGCCTGTAGAAGAATCAGACTGGGTTATTCCTATGGTAGTTCAAGAGAAGAAGACAAAGGGAGAAATTAGGATCTGTGTAGATCTATGGAAGTTGAACAATCCTTGTGTACATGATCCATTCCCTACATCATTCACAGATGAAGTCTTGGAGAACATTGGTGGTCAAGAAGCATACTCTTTTATAGATGGATTCTCAAGATATCACCAGATCAAGATCGCACCAAAATATCGAAGTAAGACTACCTTCGCCACAAAATGGGGCTCTTTTTAGTATATAGTTATGCCCTTTGGACTTAAGAATGCCCCTAAAATCTTTTCTAGGGTGGTAGTCTCAGCCTTTAAGGAATTTACTCACAAGTTTTTGGAGGTCTACTTTGATGATTGGATGGTATCTAGGTTAGTTAAAAAGCATGTTTCAAGTCTTTGACTAATGTTGGATACTTGTAGGAAGTATCAGATCTGCCTAAATCTGAAGAAGTGTATATTTTGCATACCATATTGGATACTTTTGGGCCACGTTGTTTGTAAGCAAGGGTTGATGGTGGACCCTGCTAAAATTGTGGTGACTATCAATTTGGATGCCCCGAGGAATGTAAAACATTTGCGCACAAAATTGGGCCATATAGGATACTATAGAAAGTTCTTTAAGGCATACGCACAGATCACTGCGCCCATGGAGAAATTACTAAAGAAAGATGCGACATTTTGCTGGGATGATGATTGCTAGAAAAGCTTATATGTTTTAAAGGAAAATATGGTTACAACACCTATTCTAGTGTTCCCCGATTGGAAGAAAGAATTTCATGTACATGTGGATGCGTCCTGCGTAGCATTAGGAGTAGTTTTAACCCAACTAGGCACTGGAGATATCGACCATCCAATTTCATTTGTGAGGAGAACATTGTCTAAGGCAAAGAAGAATTATGCAACCACGGAGCGTGAAGGGTTGGCGATGGTACATGCACTCTAGAAGTTCATTCATTATCTGTTGGGTGTGCACTTCAAAAAATATACAGACCATTTAGATTTGAAGTACCTGGTCAACAAGTCTGTTTGGGGGGGGGGATTTGTAGGTTTTTTGCTGCTATTTGAGGAGTATGACTTTGAAGTAGTTGTGAAGCCATGAAGATTAACTTCTAGACCCTTTAACCTTTCGTGGATTGAGAATGGTGAAGACCCTACAAGTATTGATGAAGGATTTCTTGACGCATAACTCTTTACTGTGCGCATTACAGATGGACATTTTGCGGATATAATCCAATTCTTTTCTATGGGTGTAGCTCCTAAAGGATATATGACACAACAGAAGAAGGAATTGGTGGTTAGGACTGTAGATTTCTCCGTAATTAAAAGGAACTTGTACAAAATGGGGACGGATGAAGTTCTGCACAGGTATGCACCAAATTATGAAAGACAAAGTATCCTCGCTGAAGCGTATGCAGGAGTTGCTAGAGGACATTATGTTGGAAGAGAGACTACGCAGAAGATCCCACGAGCTGGGTTTTTGTGGCCAATTGTGCACAAAGATTCAAAGGAGTATTATAGGGCATGTGATGTCTGTCAAAGGACTGGGAAGCCATTGTGAAGGGATGAATTTCTTTTGAACCCACAAGTCTCATTATAGGAATTTGAAAAATGGGAAATAGATTTTGTGGGACCTATTCAGCCAACATGAAGGAAGAGAGGAGCACACTATATCATCACAACAACAAAATACTTGACTGGGTGGGATGAGGTGCATCTCGTGAAGGATTGCAACACAACTACAGCTGCGAAGTTTATATTTGAGTACATTTTGTCTAGGTTTGGCTATCTTGAAATTTTGATGAGCGACAGGGGTTCGCATTTCCTAAATGAAATGATTGATGTTTTTCTAAAAGAGTTCCAAATGTAGCATCACATCGTAGTGACCTTATCATCATGTTGCAGTTTAGCGTGGTTACCTCATGTAACCGGTTTTTCCATTGTTCTATTTCCTCGTCCGAATCCGACGTGCAGGAGCTTTCGCGCTCCCACGAAATCCTGCCATCTACTATTGGATTCACCCAATCCTAATCTCGCCCAGTTATGTTGTAGATGCAATTGAGATTGTCATCACTATCATCATGGCACACCGGTTTGGTGTAGCGTGCTCCTTTCGTAGGGTCTAGCGACACTACTACACGCAGTGAGTTTTTTTTGAAAATCATTTTGCACTTCCTCATATTTATCACTTCGCTCATATCAATGGCCCAATCCATTCCCAGTAGTGCGGGATAGGGATTGCTATCATCAACAATCTCTATCACTTTGAAATCTGCAAGCATGCTCACACCTTCAATATCCACCATTACTCCCTGCAATCTTCCCATGGGTAGGATATTTTGTTGGTTCGCCATTCGCAATTGAATAGGAGACCACTGTAATGCAGTCCTACCCAGGTCCTTACATGTCTACTTTGGCAGTACATTCACGTATGATCCTGGATCCAGAATTACTTGATCCATTTCGTACTCCCCGATTTGTGCAGTCAATCTCATCTCCCTTCATGTTCGCAATGTATGTTTTCCGAGCTTGTGGACTATCCACGGTTCTCCTAACCCCGCGCACCTAGTGATAAGTTCCTACAGTCCCTTCACCACTTTGCTGTCATGCAACAACTTCGTGCATGTCTCTAGAAAGGTAGTGAGCATTGAAGGCTCCATCTCCTATTCTTGTTGATCCTTACTACTTGAAGTGGAGGCCTCTGTGAAGCTCTTCTTAGCTTCCATGAATGTTTCCTTCATGCACTCCAAATCAAATTCAGGTTCCTTTGTAGGAGCCTTGCAAACCCATGCACATTCTTCAGGCTGCTTGCCATTGTCATCATTTATAGGTTCTGAGTCAAGGGGAGGCTGGAGTACTCCTTTATCACGCAACCTCGCTATCAGCGTAGGGCATTCCTTTATCTCATGATAAAATTGGGTACAATACAAACATGATGCTCTCATTGGATTTGTACAATCATGGGCATAATGCCCTGTCCCTCTGCAATTGTAACAAATCAATTGTCTACGACCCCTTCCTGGTCCCATTCCACCTCGACCTCATCCACGCCCCTGAAATCTAGTGTGCACCATCCCTGTATTTTGATCGAGGGCTCATGTTTAGGTATGCACCCTATAGGTAGGGGTCTGATCCATCATTATTTCATAGCTTCTGAAGGTGTGCTCATCATGGCCTACCGACTTGTTGAAATTACAAAACAATTGCTGGGAATTCTGCGTATACTTCTGTAATAGATGAAAATTATTTGTAGCATGTTTTCTCCCTATCTGACAATTTGCGCACCATAATTCAGGTATCACACTTGGTCCTTCTTGTGCTTCTGGCCTCAATGGCATTGGCCCTCCTCCCGCTAAGTAATTTGTGAAGACTAGACAATGGTCCTTGTCATGTCCCCGCCCCTTGCATTTTATGCACCATACCTCCTTGCACACCTCTGGGCGAGTTGTCCTGTCCTATTTTAAACTTTGTATTGCCAGACACAAATTCTTCAGTTGCGCCTGGATTTTTTGGACTCCCAGGCCAGCATCTTGTATTGGGGTCTTGTGCAGTCTCATTGCAATCTCCAATGCTTTGGCCTGGGTGGATAACTTTTGTTGCAACAACGCCATTCTTAGATGCGGTGTTAGTGACGCTCCAAACCATGCGCGGTGCTACCCATCTGTCAAGGTCATGTTGGCTTCGCGAATCATACCATTAGGTTTCTGATCCAGCTCCCAGGGGGTTTCACCTGGAAGCATCGCGATTTCCTTAAACCCCATAATCGACTGTGTCTCTGATTTTGGCCTGCTAAATTCCCTATTCAGCGCAACTTGGATATCTGTGATCCTTGCGTTTGGATTATCATTAGAGTGCTTAATGTACCATGTCAGAGTGTGGTCCTGCAACGTGCTTACCAGTGTTACCTTCTTTATGTTGTCATCCATGACTCCTTGTGCTTCCCATATAGCCTTTACCACGAACCAAAATTGGTCTGGATCTTCGTTCCCTACTCCTTTGAATACTGACAACTTTATTGTGCTTGACATATTGAACTATGGTGGTGGCAAGGGTGGTTTGGGCGAAGATGGAGGTGACGATGGTGACACTAGTGGCAGTGTAGGTTGGGGTGGTATGCGCAGAATTCACTACCTCATCAGACTGATCGCACTTCTTTGAGAAAATTTCGTGAGCTCTTCCTCCTTTCCCACTGGGGTGAAATCAAGGGGCTCTTTTCTATCTCTACACTACCTTCATTTCTATAGATCCTCCCACTTTGTGTAGCCCCAAACATTAATTTATTTACATAACATTCTTTTCACATAGTGGCATTTTAATCCAAGTCTTTAAAGATTTAATATATTTACCTCGCGGTCCTTTGAGGAAACATCGTTTCGCCTCGCTGTAGTTGACTGATGTATCTACCGCTAACTCAGTGATAAACCCTCCTATGATTCAATAGAGCTAATGGTCCACAGTGCGCGCGATCTTATCTTTTGACGCTTCTAGTCTGCGCACCAACTCTACAGTCCACACGATTGGTTTGTTGAGCCTACACCTTCCCTAAATGTCAGCTAACTTCGCAATCCACTGGTACAACTCAGAGGGGAAGGATGCAAAGAAAATTTTGTGGATTTTCCTATACACGTAATGCTATAACCAATGTTCTATTGATACTCGCAGATTCCTATTTTCTGGCGCCGTGAACTCATGAATATTTTTGTCCAGCCACTTTTCAATTTCTTTCTTTGTTGGATTCCAGTGCCACGACAACAGACATCCCTTATGTAGAGCCTGGTCCTGGCAACAGGACCATTTGTTGGCTTGTTGGGGCCTAACCCAGGTTCAGAGGTGATTTAGCCAAACAAATCCCAGTACTATTGGCCCTTTCGGCCGCAGTCTGCAGAGTGCGGATTGATGTCTCACCCAAAGTAGTATGGGAGGGTACTAGAACTAGGTTTCCGCGCCCTGGAGATGTCTGATGAGTGAAAGTGGTATGCGGTTGCACACGTCACTACGCTCACTTACCCGTACCTCGCAGCCTGAGATGCTGCCTTCGCACAACCCTACTTGGGGGTCGAACAATGTTATTACCCAAGTCCTTACTAGTAATCCAATATTAGTTAATTCACTTAGCTTATTTGTATGCTTTCATTTATACTTAATAATATCCACAATTCATACAAGTGTGTGAAGTAAATAAACAGTATAATTGCAATTCATATCCAACAAACAATAACCCAAGAACAGATACATAGAATTCAGATAAAACTTCTCTTTATTATTCTCTTCCTTCGGTTACAAGCTCTATTCTGCCTTGCGCACTCAGCTACAGGGGTCCACGCACTCAGCTGCAGACTCTACTAGGCCTCTGCGCACTCAGCTATAGAGCCCTTTCCTACTCTTCGACCCAAGACACCCTTCGTACTATGACTTAATCTCTAAGACCCTTCATGTCCATTCTCTATTCGATGATATCTTTACAACTTAGAGCCTCACTCTATTTATACAATCCCATGGTTTGTCGACCATGGGTAGGCTGACATTACATTCAAAACTTAGGGCAAACAACCCTATGACTCTAACACACATTTCGTGCCCGTAATTCGTGGAGCTTTACAACAATATCAACTCAAAACTTGGGCTTTGAGCCCCAAAACATGTTGTGGGGGGATTCCATGCCCAACACCATCCTCAAGCAAATGGAATAGTTGAAGCTTTCAATAAGATCCTAGAGAATGCTTTGACGAATATCTGTAATGTGAATAGGAATGATTGGGATGTGCACATACCAGCGATTCTTTGGGCATATAGAACTACATGTAAGAAGTTGACTAGACAGACACCATTTCCACTAGTTTATGGACAATAAGCGATGATGCCAATGGAGCACATAGTGCCTAGTTTTAGGATTGCTACAATCACAGAGATGGCAAATCGAGATAGAATGGAACAACGCCTCACACAGATACTTTAGTTAGAAGAAGATCAATTCTTGGCAAGTTTTCATCAAAAGGCGAAGAAGGCTAGAGAAAAAGTGTGGCATGATCGCCACATTAAGCAATGCACCTTTAAAAGTGGAGATTTAGTGTTAATGTATGACAACAAGTTTACTAATTTCTCAGGAAAGTTTTAGATGCATTGGCTGGGACCATACATCGTCAGGGAGATTACAGATGGAGGTGCAGTTCAACTCACGAAGCTCAGTGGGGAGCTATTTCTAGGAAGAATCAATGGAAGCCAGTTAAAGTTGTACAGGGGTGATCCTACCCCTACGTGATGACTACATGGATGGAGGATAGCCTTAGTACTTCAGGCAGTTGGAAGGAAGTGCAGGACTATAAACTACTCTACCAGGGGAAAAAATTAGCAAGGAGAATGGGCTGTGTGATGGTTAGGAGAAAGGAGTAGATGGGAGCTGTGACGAAGGAGTTATACTATCAAGGTGGGTCCCATGTAGCCTAACTAAAAAGTGACCATTGGAAGCACTGTAGATGATTGGGTGGTTATTTTTCTCTTAAAAGGAGCGGGGGAAAAGCATTTAAGGATCATATATTTGGAAATCTGCCACCAAAAGAGCATTAATGAGGGAGATCTAGAACGAATCGATGGATTTGAATTAAAAAAGGGCTATAAATGCAACATCCTAGTTCACATTCAGACACTTTGTTGCCAGAGAGATTGTCTTGAGATTTTGCACCTAATTTTGAGCATAGATGGTTGTTGTATGTCTAGACGAGATTGGCAAGAGGTAGTGTGGGAATTTTTTTTGAAGGGGCTTGGGTTTGAGGGATATTTTTCTAAGTTGTAGAAGAAACTCTTTTGGAATATCTTGGCCAAGATGACTGCAACACCACTAGTCCCTACTATAGTAACCAACTTGCCGAGGCCAAAACCTACTGCCTCCACAACAAAAGAGAAAATGTAGAAGAATCCCCAGCCTCCACCAGTGCGTCAGTACCCTAGAAAAATACCTATGGAGTGAAGGCAGAAGGGGAAGATGGAAAAAAATAAGCATCCTATGGAACCTAAGGATTTGGAAGAAGAAGAATTGGTTGAGGGGTTGGAGGATAGCCCTACAGAAGAAGTTGATGCATCTCTAGACTGCCTCCTTAAATGCCACCAAGGAAGCCAACATCCAAGGTATCTAAGGACCCGAATGCATTAAAATATCAGGTAGCCACTCTGCTATCACCATAGAATGTACCCATAGAGGGCGAGCTCTTGGCCCAGGTCCCATATTTGAAGATGGAGGATGGGGAACTGAATGATTTCGCGAAGTACCATCCATTTCAGACCAACAATTATTTGAGATCCGTATATTATGAAGAGGTGGGAGTCACAAGGGTAGAGCCAATAAAGTGGGTGGTTGGAATCCAGTGTGTGGGACTTTTAAACATGATGTATGTGCCTCACTTTGAGTGAAGTAATATCAACATGATTTGTGTGCGCCAATTGTTGGAATTAGTGCACGATGGGTATCTATGGCTGGGAACACCCATATGTTGGCATTATGACACAAATTTGGTGCTATGACACAGGTTTTGTCCTTGATGGCAACTCACTCAGATGGCAGATCACTGTTCAGGCTCTCAGAATGAAAGAAAGCGAGGTATACGTAGTTTTCCGTTGACAATGTCGCGTATACACTCGCTATTGCTGATCAAAAGTCGCGTATGCGTAAGCACACACTTTCATGCACAGAAAAGCACGTACATGTGGTAAAGCTTATTTTTAGGTCTATGGTATTTGGAACTATGGTTTTGGACCTTGGTATTGCATCCGAAGTATTAAACCTAGGTATTGGGTCCCTAGTATTGGTTCTCTATGGTTTTGGACCATGGTTTGGGTAAGGTCTAAGACTATAAAAAGGAGATCATTTGGCAAAGTGATTGACTCAAGTATTGAATATCTTATGAAGAGAAAGATCTGAAATACTGGTGATTGGCTTATGGTGCATAGCTGAATTTGAATCAAGGAGGAACCTGAGCGCAAGAAGATGGATAAGTTCTATTGATGAGTGAAAACTCAAGACTTGAATAGTAGTATCTTTGTGTGATTTTGATCTGTTATATTTGGCGCATGACTTGATCTATAAATCTGATAATCTGGGTGTAACTGATTTCTGAATATCTGAAAGAATGAATTATCCTTTATAGATCTGTATGTAGGTTCATCAAAGCAAAGATGCGTATACATGCTGGTTCTGTAATTCAAAATAGCATATACGTAGGTTGGCCTTAATACATAAGCGTATGCACGTAGGTGGTACACATTGAAGTAGCGTACGTCTCTTAAAATATGTTTTAGCTACTTCTGGTTATTGCTGCAGTGTTCTAGGTTTAGAATTGGTGTCTGGTTACTGTTACTATTTTCTGGGTACAACATTCAGAAAGGTGACTATTTGATTCAGTTTTGTTTGGTGCAAAGGAGATTGGTTGTTGCAGATATACTTGATGTTTGATTGATGTTATTGATGGATCCAGTCTGAAAATTTATGAAATGTGGTCCCTGGAAGAAAAGGAGAAGGTTGTAGCCTTCTGTAGGTCAGGACCTACGTACTAGTACCTCAGCTAGTACAAGAGCTAAGGGGGTTGTAACTCCCTTCTAGGAGAAGTTGGAGAACGAGAGAAGGTTGTAGCCTTCTGCAGGTAGCAGCCTGTGTACTGGTATAAGACTGCACCAGTACAGAAACATTGTAAAAAGAATTTTCTAATTGAAAGAAGATAGAGACAAATTGCAGCAGGTGGTTTTCACCCACATTGGGTTTCCACCTTATATCTTTGTGTCCATGTGTGTGATGATCTGTTCTGTTTTACTGCTCCTATTTACAGTTCTTATGATTAATGAAGTCCTGATGCACTGATTAAAGATCAAAAATTAATGAATCATAGGTTTTCTGATATACGCTGGTTTCTTTAGACACAATAGTGTATATACGCAGTTTCCCATAGTTGAAGTAGCATATACAAATCTGATTGTGAAATGAAAAATAATTGATTTAATAATACTGATTCACCCCCTCTCAGTATTATTTCCAACAATTGGAATCAGAGCAGGTCCTTCAGAAGAAGCTTGATCGCTTGAAGGAAGATCTATCATCATGAGAAACTACGAGAAAGAAGCATCGATCAAGCCACCAATTTTTGATGGGAGCAACTTCGTCTATTGGAAGGTAAGAATCACATCATATCTTCAATCTGTTGGTACATAATTCTGGGATATCGTGGAAACAAGATACACATTTCCATCAGCAACTCCTACAAATACGGCTGGTAAGAAGTAGTATGAAACAAATGCAAAGGCTGTCAATACTCTATTAGGGAGTCTATCTCAATCAAAATTCGTCAAGGTTATGCAGCTCAAAACCGCAAAAGAGATATGGGACAAGATCGTTCCGAGCTATGAAGGAGATGATCAGGTAAAACAAGCAAACTACAAACTCTCATAATTCAATATGAAAATCTCAGAATGCACAATGATGAAAGTGTGGCTAACTATTTCCTATGTATAGATGAGATTGTTAATTGTATGGAAAATTTGGGTGAGGAAATAAAAGAAGTTGTTTTGGTTGAAAAGGTTCTAAGATCTTTGTCTTCTAAGTTTGAATCAAAAGTTTCTGCCATAGAAGAAAAACAGAATCTACAGAGCATTACCATGTCACAGCTACATGGAATCCTAACCGCTTACGAAATGAGAAAAGGGGGACCATCAGACAATAGAGAAGCCACATTCAAAGCCTTAGGAAAAGGAGATTACAATGACTCAGGACATATGTCGGAAGAAGAGGAAGAATCAAATTTTTTCAAGAACCTTCAATGGGGTTCTGGAAGATTCAGAAGTAAGCTACCTTTCAAATGTTTTGCTTGTGGAAGAGTCGGTCACTATGTTTCCAAGTGTCCTCACAAAGATAAGCTTGACAAAGGTAAGGAACCAGTTAGATGGAACAGAAAACAGAATGTAAGTAAGAAGAGCTATTACACACATGAAGATAGTGATGGATTTTCAAATAGTGATGAAGATGAACAAGGTAATGATTATAGACTTTTGATGGCTTTTGAAGATGATGATTTCTTGGATGCTATAGATGAAGAAGGTCTTTATGAAGAAATTTCTAAACTCAAAATTTGTTTAGAAGAAAAGAATATGATTATAGACACTCTGACATTCTAACTTGCTGAAAGGGAAAAACACAATGAAAAGTTAGAATGTGAAATTGTGGGACTTAGAAAGGACATTGAGAAAACAAAAGCTCTTAATCTTAGATTTGCTAAAGGATCTAAGACTTTAGATGAGATTATCAAAGTGCAGCATTCTCCTCTAATCAAGACTGGTCTTGGGTATACTGAAGAAACATCTCAAGCACAGAAGCCATCTACCTCCAAAAGTAATCTTGAAGCAGCAAGGAGAAGTGAACAGGTTGACAATTGACAACAAAGGCACAATGAAGATCATCAGGTAAATCAGGGAAAATTTACTTCAAGAATGAACAGAGAGCACCAAGTAAATCAAGGGCAATCTACTTCATGGATGAACAGAAGCTACAACCAACCGCGGGTAAATCATTCTCAATTTGCCTCAAGAACGAATGGCTATTACAATCGCCTAGACGAAAGGTTTGGTGATCGCAGGAATTTCTTCAATGGCCAATGTTTCTCTTGTCATAACTTTGGACATAAAGCAGCTCAATGTGTTGCTTACAAGACCATCATGACCAGAGAAGCATGAAATCAAAGGAGTGTGACTGGAATCATGAAAAGAACCTACAATAACTTTTTTGCTCTTGAAAACGAAATAGAATGTTCTATTTGTAACAACTTTGGTCATAAAGATTTTGAATGCAGGAGTAGGTTTCGGCAAACAACTCAGAAGGAGCAAGCTTCATTGAGCCCCAAAACATGGAGGAAGAAAGAACTGCAACCAGAAAGATGTGGTATAGCCTTATATGCAGAAGGGCAGGAAAACTAGTGGTACATCGACAGTGGATGCTCGAAGCATATGACAGGTGATAAAGAAAAACTTCAATCATATAGTGCCTTAGAAAAGGAAAAGAAGGTCTCATTTGGAAATGGCACTCCTGCATTCATAAAAGGTAAAGGTTCTGTTCTTTTGAAAGAAAAGGTAAAAGCTGGGAATGTTATGTATGTTGATGTCTTAAAGAATAATCTATTAAGTGTCAGTCAAATGTGTGATCAAGGAAATGAGGTAATATTTCGATCAAATGGATGTATTGTTCGTGAGCTTGATACAGGAGAAACAGTGATCAAAGGCATAAGAACACGAAATAATTTATACATACTCAAGGGAGGACAACAACAATGCTATCTAAGCAAGAATGATGAACAATGGCTATGGCACAGAAGATTGGGGCATTTAAGCTTCTCTCAAATAAGGAAAGCATGCAAATATCAGGCGGTTCGTGATCTCCCTGACATCAGAATTCCAGACAATACAATATGCAAATCATGTCAGTTTGGGAAGCAAACCAGAACTAATTTCCCTGAGAAGGAAGGATCAGCTAGTAGGCCACTTGAACTTGTCCATACTGATGTATGTGGTCCATCTAGGAAAAGGTCACCTCGAGGAGAAGAATACTTTATATTTTTGATTGACGACTTTTCCAGCATGTGTTGGATAGGACTTATGAAGCATAAAGAAAAATCTTTCGAAAAGTTCAAAGCATTCAAAGCCTTGGTTGAAAACGAATCAGATCACAGAATCAAATGCCTCAGGTCTGATAGAGGTGGGGAATTTACCTCAGATGAATTTTTCGATTTTTGTGAAGAACATGGAATAAGAAGGGAATTCTCTACTGCAAGGACTCCTCAGCAAAATGGATTAGTGGAAAGAATGAACAAAACAGTTCAACAAATGGCTCGTGCTATGCTTGATGAGTCTGGAACTCCCGCAACCTTTTGGGGTGAAGCCGTATTTGCTGCAGTTACTATTATCAACAAGACAAATGTCTAGGTAAACAACACTCAAACTCCTCATGAACTTTGGTATGGTAAGACTCCCATAGTAAAATACTTCAAAATTTTTGGACGCAAATGTTACATCAAAAAGACTGATGAAAACCTTGGTAAGTTTGAACCTATAGCATATGAAGGCATTCTTCTTGGTTACTCTCCCCACAACAAAGCATATAAGTGTTACAATAAAAGACTTGGAAAAATTGTTGAAAGTATTGATGTAGTGGTTGATGAAGAAGGAAACATTCCTAGGCAAGTAAAATTTGAAGATTTTGAAGATGATGAGGACTATCCTTCAACAACAAATCAGACTCATGATGAAGAAGAAACCCATGAGGCACTAGAAGAACAGATAAGGATAGTAGAAAAGACTCCATCAAGGTACGTTCAGAAGAATCATCTAGAAACTCAAATTTTGGGGCAGAAAGAGGTAGGTACAAACAAGAAGAACTATTTCAGAAGCTTCAAGCTACATAGCATTGCTCTCCTCCACTGAACCACAAAATGTAAGTGAAGCATGCAAAGATGAATGTTGGGTCAAGGACATGAATGAAGAACTAGAGAAAATTGAAAAGAATAACACTTGGGAGTTGGTTCCTAGACCAAACGATAAAAATGTAATAGGCACAAAATGGATATTCAAAAACAAACTGAATGAAAATGGAGATGTTATTAGAAACAAGGCAAGACTTGTTTGTAAAGGGTATGCTCAACAAGAAGGCATAAACTTTGAAGAAACTTTTGCACCAGTTGCTAGACTTGAGGCCATAAGAATGTTCCTTGCTCTTTTTAGCTTTCAGAAGTTCAAAGTATTTCAAATGGACGTGAAGTCCGCTTTTCTAAATGGAGACTTGGATGAAGAAGTGTATATTAGGCAACTAGATGGGTTTATCCTTGGAAATGATCCAAAACTTGTATGTAGACTCAAAAAATCTCTCTATGGCCTTAAACAGGCTCTAAGGGCTTGGTATTATCGTTTGGACAAGTATCTCCATCAACAAGGTTTTACAAAAGGATCAACAGACAACAATCTATATAAAAAAATTGATAATGATAAGTTGCTAATACTTGTTGTATATGTTGATGATATCATCTTTGGTAGCAAAGAAGAAGACATGAGTCAAAACTTTGCCTTGGTGATGCAAAAAGAATTTGAAATGTCCCTACCTGGTGAGCTCACGTATTTTCTTGGTTTACAAGTCCAACAAAACAAAGACGATATTTTTCTATCACAAACCAAGTATCTCAAGCAGATCTTGAAGAAATATGGGATGGAGGATTCAAAACCAGTATGTACCCCTATGGTAACAGGATGCAACCTCAATGCAAATGATGAACCAGCAGCAGTGCATCAACCAACCTATAGATCCATGGTTGGTTGTCTGCTCTATCTAATAGGTACCCAACCAGACATTATGCATGCAATGGGAATAGTTGGAAGGTTTCAGGCAAATCCAAAGGAAACTCATCTTCAGGTAGTGAAGAGAATTTTCAAGTATCTTCAAGGAACTCAAAACTATGGCTTATGGTATCCTAGAAGTACAGATCTCACACGTCATGCATATACAGATGCAAATTGGGCAGGAAGCGTGGATGACAGAAAAAGCACTAGTGGTGGTGCATTCTTCATGGGTCCTAGATTAGTATCTTGGTTCAGCAAGAAACAGAGTTCAATTGCATTATCTACAGCTGAAGCAGAATATGTAGCTGCTACATCTTGCTGCACACAACTCCTTTGGATGATGCAAACATTGCAAGACATGCAAATCACTTGTACTCCACCTATCTCCATTTTTTGTGATAATACAAGTGCAATCAGTATTTCAAAGAATCCTGTCATGCATTCAAAGACCAAGCACATACCTATCAAATATCATTTTCTTTGTGAACAAGTGCTTGAACAAAAGGTTAAATTAGAGTATGTTCCCTCCAAGGAACAAGTTGCTGATATACTCACCAAGCCACTGCCCAGGGAAACATCTGAATACCTCAGACAGAAGCTGGGAGTAGTCGATGCATCATCTTGCTATTGAAACTTGTTTGTTTAAGAGAAAAGTGGGTGTACGTGAGTTTCGTGAGGAGGATCTGCATACATATGCCGGTTTATGTGGGTACAACCACGTATATGTTGGTTTGAAGACGAACAATGGGCTAGGCTCAGGATGAAATGGTCTGATATGGGTCTGACATAGACCATCTGACACAAGTTCAGGGGGAGCATATATATTCTTCTAATAATGCATTGTTGGCATTATCTAAGAAGATCTTGGTTCAAGATCACAGTGTTTTGGTTTCAGGGGGAACAGGTGCAAAAGGAGAACATGGTTGCTAGTCTGAATGATGTTTGACAAATGTTGTTGATGATAGTTGTTGATAACTATCATAGTCTGGTTGTATATATTCCGTCTCTATGTCATGTATTTCTTATCAAGGTCATGTAACAGCCTTCTTTGATTTCCCCACTATGCCTGGGATGGATAATGTAATGTTCTTGTTTTATCTTGTGTAAACTTTTGGTGTATCTCCACCTGGTTAGGTGGATGAGTCAATTCCCACTTGGTTGGGAGATGGATGTATGTATGAGTCTTTGGTGGTAGGAAGGTCACTTATGATGTATAAAGTTATGTATCTTCTTGTATAACATCTTCTTGCAGACCTTTCCTATAGTCAGGGGGAGCATGAACAGCACAGCAGAGCAGAGATTTCAGCATGAACTCAGGGGGAGCATAACCCTTTGCCCTTGATGTCAAAGGGGGAGAATGACTTTGAGTAACTTGGGGCTGCCATCAAGTCCAAAGGGGGAAATTATTGGCATTATGACACAGGTGTTGTCCTTGATGGCAACTCACTCAGATGGCAGATCATTGTTCAGGCTCTCAGAATGAAAGAAAGTGAGGTATACGCAGTTTTCCATTGATGAAGTCGCGTATACACGTGGTATTGCCGATCAAAAGTCACGTATGCATATGCACACACTTTCATGCACGGAAAAGTGCGTACATGTGGGAAATCTTATTTTTAGGTCCATGGTATTTGGACCTATGGTTTTGGACCTTGGTATTGCGTCCGAAGTTTTAAACCAAGGTATTGGGTCCCTAGTATTGGTTCTCTATGGTTTTGGACCATGGTTTGAGTAAGGCCTAAGACTATAAAAAGGAGGAGATCATTTGGCAAAGTGATTGAATCAAGTATTGAATATCTTATGAAGAGCAAGATCGGAAATACTGGTGATTGGCTTATGGTGCATAGCTGAATCTGAATCAAGGAGGAACTTGAGCGCAAGAAGATGGATAAGTTCTATTGATGAGTGAAAACTCAAGACTTGAATAGTAGTATCTTTGTGTGATTTTGATCTGTTATATTTAGTGCATGACTTGATCTATAAATCTGATAATTTGGGTGTAACTGATGTCTGAATATCTGAAAGAATGAATTATCCTATATAGATTTGTACGCAGGTTCATCAAAGCAAAGGCGCATATGCATGTTGGTTCTATAATTCAAAATAGCGTATACGCAGGTTGGCCTTATTACAAAAGCGTATGCACGTAGGTGGTACACATTGAAGTAGCGTACGTCTCTTAAAATATGTTTTAGCTACTTCTGGTTATTACTGCAGTGTTCTAGGTTTAGAATTGGTGTTTGGTTACAGTTACTATTTTCTGGGTACAACATTCAGAAAGGTGACTATTTGATTCAGTTTTGTTTGGTACAAAGGGGATTGGTTGTTGCAGATATACTTGATGTTTGATTGATGTTATTCATGGATCTAGTCTGAAAATTTATGAAACGTGGTCCCTAGAAGAAGAGGAGAAGGTTGTAGCCTTCTGTAGGTCAGCACCTACGTACTAGTACCTCAGCTAGTACAAGAGCTAAGGGGGTTGTATCTCCCTTCCAGGAGAAGCTGGAGAATGAGAGAAGGTTGTAGCCTTCTGCAGGTAGCAGCCTACGTACTGGTATAAGTCTGCACCAGTACAGAAACATTGTAAAAAGAATTTTCTAATTGAAAGAAGATAGAGATGAATTGCAGCAGGTGGTTTTCCCCCACATTGGGTTTCCACCTTATATCTTTGTGTCCATCTGTGTGATGATATGTTCTGTTTTACTACTCATATTTACTGTTCTTATGATTAATGAAGTCCTTATGCACTGATTAAAGATCAACAATTAATGAATCTTAAGTTTTTTGATATACGCTGGTTTCTTTAGACACAGTAGCGTATATACGCAGTTTCCCATAGTTGAAGTAGCGTATACAAATCTGATTGTGAAATGAAAAATAATTGATTTAATAATATTGATTCACCCCCCCCCCCCCCTCTCAGTATTATTTCCAACACCATCCCCATTGATGAGATGTTGATCAAATGGATCACAGTGCTCCCCTATCAAGGTGAGAACCTAGATGATGCCTTTGTGGGCAAGTTGCAGGAAAAGAAGTTGGCGGGCTAGATGAAGAGAGACTTTGAGTTAGTGAAGAAGCTCAATAATAATATGACACCCATACCACTTATTGGAGCTTTATAACTTAGCTCAGGGCGCTATTTACATCTATATACATATACATACATATTCCAAAACATCAGAAAAACATATGCCAAACAAATACCAACATCAAACCAAAATTGCTTTGCCTCAACTAGAAAACAATGAAGAATAAATGGCCCAAATCTGATCCACCATCTCCCATGTAGCTTCTTCAGACCCAAATTGCTTCCACTGCACTTTAACTTACTTTATGAATCTGTACTTGAGCATGAGATGCTTCCGCTATAATATGCAATGAGGCTCTGACTGGAACTCTCCTTCTCATTGCACCTACAATACAGACCAATCGATAACATGATCAACATCCTTTATATACTTCTTAAGCAATGAAATATGGAAAACATCATGGAATTTCATTATTGGAGGTAGTGCAAGTCGATATGACACTGGTCCAATCCTCTCAAGGATCTTGAAAGTCTCGCAATATCATTGTGCCAACTTGGCACATGAACCAATCCCCAAAGATATTTTCTTGGGCTTAATGCAGAAATACACATGCTCCCCAACATCAAACCCTTTCAATACCCTGTGTTGATCCGCATAACTATTATGTCTATATTATGCTGCCTTTAGCTTCTTCTTTATAACTTGCATTTCATGCTCCATGTCTTCCAACATATCCAATCCAATAAGTACCCTGTTCGCTGGATCACTCCAGTTGATTTGAGTGTTAGAACTTTGTCCATAGAATGCCTAGAAAGGACTCATCCTAAATGACCCATGACAACCATTGTTGTATGCGAACTCAACCATTGGAAGATACTCCTCCCATTTCCTCTGCTGGTGCATCACGTACATCCTCAACATATCCTCCAAGATCCTATTGACCCTCTTTATCTATCCATCTGTCTGTAGATGATAAGATGTACTGAAAGCCAACTCTGTGCCCAAGCATGCAAACAACTCCTTCCAAAACTTGGAAGTGAACTTTGCATCCCCGTCTGACACAATCGTCTTCAGAACACCATGAAATCTTACTATCTCTCTGATCAACACCTGAGCTACCTCACTAATTGAATATATAGTCTTCAATGGAATGAAGTGAGCTACCTTTCTCAATATTTCAACCACAACCATAATAAATTCATGTTGCTTCACTATCCTTGGTAGACTTGTAATGAAACCCATGGAAATGACCTCCCATTTCCATTCTGGAATCGCTATAGGCTATATTAAACCACCTGGATGCTTACATTCCACCTTTACCTACTGACAATCTAAACATCTAGCCACGAACTTTGCCACTTCCTTCTTAAAATTTGACCAATGGTAGAACTTCTTCACTGTCGTCAACGTCTTCCAATATCTTGGATGACTTGGGTATGGATTGGCATGAAACTCCCTCAAGATAAGCTTATTGAGCTCACTGTAATTCAGCACATAGATCTTGTCCCTAAACCTCACCAAACCATCCATTGTGAGATGATATTCCACATGCTGATCACCTGTGCCTATACCTACACTTCTACCTGCACTTATACATATACCTGTGATCTTCTCAAACCTTTGCGTAATCTCCATGTATTTTTCATCCTGCCTTCCTGCCTGCAAGATCCTATCCTGTAACTCTGTCCCATAAGAGATCATAACTGCTATATGATTTACTTGTACCTTCCTACTAAGATCATCTACAAAACAATTATCTTTCGCTTTGATGTATCTGATCTCGAAGTAAAACAAACTAAGGGTAGATGACCATCTAGCTTCCCTGGCATTTATATTCGACTGGTCAAAGAAATATCTCAACCCAATGTGATCACTCATCCATGTAAACCTCCTTCCAAGAAGATAGTTCCTCCACATCTTTAATGCATGTATAATCGTTGCTAGCTCATAATCATGTGTTGGATATTTCTTCTCATGCTCATTCAGTTTCCATGACACATAGCACACTACCTATGCTTCTTGGATGATAAATCCACTAATTCCTCTCTTGCGAGAATTGGTACACACTACAAACTCGTTTTCCAGATCTCCAATCTTTAACACAGGTGCATGTGTCAACAACCACTTAAGCAACTCAAAACTAGCCTCACATTCTTCTATCCATTCAAAATTCTTACCTTTCCACTGCAGTGCTATGATAGGATATGCAATGTGTGAGAAGTTCCTGCTTAACCTCCTGTAGTAACCTGCCAATTCCATGAATGATCTGACCTCATCCACATTCTTAGGAGCTTCCCACTCCATGATAGCCCTTATTTTCTCTAGATCCACTATTATGCCATCCTTGGAGACAACATGCCCCAAATATTGTACCTCAATATGAAAGAAGTTTCACTTTCTAAGTTTAGTAGACAATTGGTGTTCTCTTAGCAATCTCAACACTATTGCTAAATTCTTGGCATGTTCTTCCTCATTATTAGAATATACCAATATTTCATCAATGAATACAATAACAGGCTTGCCCACATAAGGAGGAAAAACATTATTCATAAAACACATAAATGTAGCTCGAACATTATTCAAACTGAATGGAACATTAATAAACTGATAACTCCCATACTTGGTCTTGAACACAGTCTTGAATATATCCTCTTCCTTGACGTGTACCTGATGGTATCCTGATCTCAATTCGATCTTAGCAAACACTTCTACTCCCTTCAATTGATCAAACAAATCATCAATCCTCGGCAAAGGGTACCTGTTCTTTATTGTTACCTTGTTCAACTGCCTGCAGTCAATGCACAATCTAAGAGTACCATCTTTCTTCTTCACGAAAAACGTTGGTGCTCCCCAAGGTGATACACTCAACCTAATGCACCCCTTACCCAACATTTCCTTTAGTTGCAACTTTAAATCAACCAAACTAGGTGTGCTCATCCTATCAGTTTCTTTTGATGTTGGAGTTTCCCCTGGAATTAGCTCAATAGAAATGTCTACCTCCCTATGAGGTGGAAACTCTATAATGTCCTCAAGAAATACATCCTGAAACTGCTACAAAACCAGGTACCTACTTAACACATCAGCATCTTCAACTTCCTTACACTTATCACTAGAAATGCATACTGCAAACATCACAGAACCTTTTCTGCAACTACGCTTAGCCTACATAGCGGTAACCATCCTCACTAATGTAGGCTTCTTCTTTCCCTGTAAATTCCTCTTTTCCCCACTATCATCCACACACTCAAGGAAATCCACTTTGGTTCTATGAAGGTATAACCAATCCATACCCAAAATCATATTATATGATCCCAATGGAAATACATTCAAGTGTGCTACTGTAGGAATACCATTTAACCCAAAGGCAGAAGCTCTTACCCAATGGTGAACTCTCTTCTTCGTACCTATAGCCAAAAATACAAACCAAGATTTTGCATGCACTAATTTTCTCAAACCAAACTTATCCACCAGGTCAAGATTAATAAAAATATAGTTAGATCTAGGATAAATCAAAATAGAAACAACTTGATCACAAAGCTTACAATCCATCTCAATGATCGATACCTAATGATCAACCTAGATGTTGTCCACAGCTGCATAGATTCGAGGGATGCTATTACCAGCATCACCAACTGTATGCATCTCCTTAGAACTATAGATCTGGGGTCTACCACCTCTCTGATGCTATGGAAAATCCATCTTATGATGATTCTTACCACATATCCAACCTTACAATGGTTCCCTACCATTGCCTCTTGCCTGCTACTCTCCACATCCCTTTTCAATTGTATTGAATCTCTTGTAAGGAACTAAATTTTCTTTCCCACTTGCATACTAAGGTCTTCCTCTCTTTTGTGGTCATTTTCCTTTAGCTTTCACATTTCTTTTCAAGTCATGCTTAGGGTCAACTTTGCACTTCGATTTCTCATAGCAATGCTTCAACTTTTCGATGGCCTCTTCCAATGATATATCATCAAACTCAATCCAGTCTCTATATGAAACTGACACTCCACTGATGAATCTCTGAACCTTAGCCTTCTCTTCCTAGAGGTAAGGCACATATCTCAATAGCTCTAAAAATCTACTAGTATACTCATCATCTGTCATAGAACCCATTTGCAACTCATAAAATTCCTTAGCCCTGTCATCATAATATCTCTCTGACAAATAATTCTTGTTGAGGAGCCTTTAAAATGCATGCCAAGTCAAATATTCCTCATGTATACCTTTGACATTCTTCACGTCTTCCCACAAAATATCACATTTATCTTTGAGACTGAAAGTGACTATCTTTGCTCTCATCTTTTCTAAATAATCATGTAATCAAAATAATTTCTTCATACCAAGCAACCACGCCTCTGCATCCTGTGATTTCTTCATTTATCCATCAAAGGTAGGTGTTCTTAAACTCATCTACAAAGTATGCCCTTTCACTCCTCATGTAAGGATGATAATGATGACGATCATGATGCCTAACAGAACCAGAACCGGAATAGTACTTGTGTCTATCACCTCACCTATTTGAAGTGTCCAAAAATATGCCATCTCTCACCGTATCAAATCTATCTGACTTGCGTCTACTAGGAGACCTACTACCATATACCCCATTATTTGTGTCCTGATTTCCATGGTTGACCTGAAGTAGTCACTGTCATTGCAAATCTCACAGATGTTGAAGTAGTATAGCATTCACCTCTGCTTGTTTCTCTTGTGCCTGCATGATTTTGTCATTATCTTCTTTTCAACTCCTAATTTCTTCCTTCATGCTTCTCAATGTGTTTTCCAAGTCAGAAGAGTTCCCCACACAACATTGCCCATCTGATGCATAGGGAGATTCTATGTATTCTACCACCTTGCTAGCCATCTGAACTATTTCCTGCAAGGCATATTGTGTCAGTTAAACCAAATCACAATAAACCAACTTACCTTAGCCTAATTTAGGGAGGATACCTTGTCTGCAAGATCATCAAATCAACATGATACATGTATAACATAAACATAACAACATATAGGTGTATATCGAATAAATGCATCAACGCATAAACATCATTCTAGTTACGGTCCCGTCATCAATGCAAGGCCATATCAACAATGCATAACCAATCATATACTTATGATGATTCATTCCAAAAAATCAACATCAAGTTCCTTATGACAACCTTACTATAATCATGATCAACATAATGCAATGCAACAAGAACATGGAATGCAAGTGTAAGAGACACATATTAAAGTGACATGCATGCATGACCAAGCACCTTCACGCAAGGATATCGCAACCACACTCTGATACCAATCTGTAACACCCCCTCCTTCCAGGTCCACCCAAGCAACCGATCAACCGGGGTAAACATGTAACGAGAGAGGTCACTATAAGGGATTCAAATTCCTTGGTGACCTTAAGGAAAAGGAACTAATTGAACATATATAACAAACCCATCCATGTTAGCAACAACACCCTTAAGAGACATGTTAAGCACTCATACATCCTGTCCCTAAGTCCCACTGATGATTTAAGCCTTTTAACGCTTGGTTGCTCTCATGTTGTAGGCAAGACAATGTCCAAAACCCAAAGTTTCTCTCATAGGCCTATGTGTCAGCATCCCTGGACACTTTTCAGCATACCTACGCCAGCATCCTCGGGATTTGAGCCACTTTTCTAGCCCAAAATCCTAACCTCTGCCCAAAACTTGTTATAACCTTCAGAATCCATCAAAGACATGATGAAAATATAAACAAATCAAAAATCAACCTCAGGACTAGGCCTGAGCATCCCCAACCGGGACTAACATTCTGTCAAACACTTGGCATCAATGCAACCTACAGGTCTAGGATATAAGACAGAGCATGAATGACTGAAAGAACTTATGAAACATAACCAGAAGGGTCACCTCCTTCTCCATTGAACTGTTATAACATCAATTAGGTCTTGCATCCATCCATTTAACAATTACAAGTAAATACATGAAATAACCATGACATGAACCAGTCATATAACCATGCTTATAACCAACATAAAACCATATAAATATCAAAGATATGACATCTGTTAAATCCACATATAAACAAGTGAAAAATTAAGAGAAATTATCTTTTATTAATAACACACAAATCCAACAAGGTTTGGGACTTCCACGTAGCACCCAACCATAGACATGGCTGAACCAAATCTCTCTTTCAGCCAGTCACCCCCGTTCCATATTCCAAGTATGAGTGAGGGATCTGATAGAAAAACCAATCCAAGAACAACCAAAGGGAATCTAGAGGTTAAACCACCTCCACCCTCATTAAACCTTGATCACACCTAAATCGGTGCTCGGATTACAACCAAACCGAACTTGGAATGCCATCTGAAATCCATCACTATCCTTGAGAATTTTTTTGTCTCCTTGACTCTCAGGCTTTACCACAATCCAATCCCGCATCATTAAACCCTAAACCGAGACCAATCTCTCAAGCTTTACCCCAATCCAAACCCGGATCACTAGGCCTTAAGATGATACTTCTCCCTTAGGATTTACCCTGTGTCCCACCAAATTTGGTCAAGGGATTCCCATGCCTTTGGGAATGAACCTTGAGACCACCTCCACCCCAGATTCTGAAATCCATCCAACAAACCAAAACTTAAAATCGGGATAAACATCTTAACATAACATGGCATCTAGAAAAAGGCAAGTCTAGGCTGAAAACCACTATCATAACCTAATAATACCATGCCACCGATAGGAAGAGAACCATACACCAACATGCAAATTTATGAATGTCCAAACCAACTAGGAAATCACACATGAAAAAGGTAACCTCCAAGTATACCCATTGAAGTTGCTTGATCCTGCTTTTCCTTAGTTGATCCTTTCTTTCCTTCCTTCCCTTTTCTTTCTTTTCCTTCCTTGCTCCAATACTAGAAATCTCTAAGAAAACTCTAAGTGACTAAGAGTGAGAGATATAGGGAGAGAATAATGAGAGAGCTCCAAACCTGAATTGACAAGAGATTACCAACTGATCCTCATAAGTCTTTTTATTAATGATGCCTCTAATTTCTTCATTTTCCATTATTTTCCTTCATTTTCCTCCTCACATGCAACCTGTAACCTTTCACCTTACTTTTCTCCTAATTTCCTTTATATTCATAAATAAATGTGCCAAATATGCCTTTTTGCCTTTTAATGTCTTTTCCTTAGCCTTTTCCAATTTTCCTTAGCCAAAACACACATTGCGTGATGCCCACTAGGATATATTTGCCCAACATTCAGCTTGGAATAAGTGTCCCTTAACCGTGGTCTTATTTTGCCTTTATTAACTTTTATTACATGAATTTTCACAAGGGTTGTTACAAATATGAGCTATTTTTCTATTATGATCTATGAGCACTTGTACTAGTTAATGTGTTGATTTTATGGCTATTTTTCATGGACTCTATCTTAGTTATACGATAGTTATATATGCACAGTTATATGATGTGTTCTTACTATGGATATCTTTCATGATTCAACGAGTTATTAAATGATTGATGAATGCATGGGTTAACAAGTATTGTTGCAACTATCTTGAGCAGGCATGGAGCCTTTTTATGATTTTCAGATGAAGTTAAGAGGATCATGATCAAATATGCATTTATGACGTGTAAATACTATGTTTACCATCCATTTGATAGAATTCCTATTATGTCCTACCATGTTTTGAGCAAGACCTAGCTTGATTATTGATTTCACATACTTGTCATCATCTTTCATTATATTCTGGAGTGTTCTGGGCATTTCTGAGTAGTGGCCTATAGGCCATCGCTGAAAAAAGTAGCAAAGATCTTGCAAACACTAGCACAAAACATAGAATTTCTGGTTATAATCGCATGCATGAAGGCTTGTGGGTGTGATTATAGTCTTCCAAAAACATATTATCCTCTATATTTGAAAGTTTTGGCAAAATAAATATAAATATAAATATATCTATATATATATATATATATATATATATATATATATATATATATATATATATATATATATATATATATATATATATATATATATATATATATATATATATATATATATATATAATAGTTAAAATTATACATTCATTTTATCATATAAATTATTTCATATTGATAATTATGTTTAAAATATTTTATTTAAATTTAGTAAATAAACATATAAACCTTAATATTTAATCTATATATATATATATATATATATACATATATATATATATATCTATATATATATATATATAGATATATATATATATATATATAGATATACATATACATATCAACAAAATTTCATTAATTCCTCAAAAAAGTATTACATTCAGCGTGTCGATTTGTCTTCGCTCTCCTGGCTTCACTCCAACTAGATTTGTTAGCAAGGAGAGCGATGTGGAAACTTAAAATGTACTGATAATAGCTACAAGGCTTACATATACAAAAAGTAATTATCGCCCAAAACACCAACAAAACTAGAAACAACCTGTAAAGATCATTTGCAGATGAGGAAGTGGTGCATCAACCGCACCTTGTCCCATATTGTGGCCCGAGCCTTGATGAACATGGAAATAAATGTGAACCATCCGTGATTCAAATTCACCCAACCTTTCACTGGTTCGATGATGGATCTGACACATAGAGGCAAGATGGTCAAGGATTTCTCCTTGGGTTAATTGAATATCATTAATCTAGAAAACAATCTCGTTGTAGTCCTCATATCTCTGCTCCCGCAAGACATCTAGTCTTTCTACAATAATTCGCAGTTGTTCTGCAATTATGACAAGTGAGGGCAGTTGCACCACCCTCCCAATGGACTCTAGGACTGTGACCTCTTCCTCTTATTTCATGTTGCTTCGTGACTCATCTTGTCCCACCCCTAGATTGGTTTGCTCGCCCTGCATTCCTCTCAGGCCAACTCCCCACCAGGCATGGCCCCACTTTCAATTCATTTTCATTGTAGCAGTGCAAGACTAACGGTAAGACATCCCAAATCATCCACAAAGGTGAACAACCAACCACCTACTTTATGATTTCTACATAAAGGCATAGTTAACTGCTCTTTCGATAACTGCCTAGCTGACCAACCCTGCCACAATAGAACCCTACAATGGCACTCTTCCATAGAGATACCTTGCCACAAAGAACTATGCCACCAAGCTACCTACCAAAGTGGCAACAAACTCCCCTTTTTTCCTGCAACACAACATAATGTCACCACCATGCACTTGCAATACCTTAACCAGGTCCACTGAACCACCACACTTAACCCACTGGGCAAACCACAGGTAGAGACTCCTCCCATAGAGAAAAGCAGGACCAGAACTTCCAAATAGCGCTCAAGAACAAAACCATGCACAAAGAAATAACAAAAAAAATACTTACCCAAATTTTGCCCCCTCATATGTAGAAAATCCTATAGATTCACAAGCTCATGTAATCTACTAGAACAAGAGACAATAATCTACTTCTACTCTTTACAGCAGCATCAAATAAATATCGAGCAAAACAATAGTCGACAAGAGGAAGAACATCAATGACACATAACATAATAAATATCCCAGGAAAGCCACAACTCAAAACCCCACTATCTGTATTGCATTAATCATAAGTCCAAGATGATAATACAATGCTTGTTCTCACAAGAACAATCCCAACACTCGGTAGAATCAATCTCCAACTCACAAGCAAGCACTATGACAATACTTAGCCAACTCACCATCTCTCCAAGTCCCTATTTCCTTGCACCCTTGGTCAAAGAATTTGGATGAATATGATATGCTATGATCAACCTTGAGCTTAACCCGCACAAGTATTTCCTATCCTCCACTTGATGACTTGCTTTGGCCAATACTTAGCCAAATTTCCAAGCCTCCAAGCTTCTAATTCTTTGAACAATTCCTGAGAGAATTAGCCCATATTTAAAGGTCAATTTCTCATCCATAACTGTGCAATCCAAAATTAGGTCAAGTTCCTGATTGCATACACCATCTATACAACTCGAAAAATTATACAACAAATAGTACATTGTCCCTACACTCTAGTCTCAACTACATATTTCTCATAATCGACATGCATGAGTTTCTGATGAGGGAATCTTCAGTTAACTGGAGTAGCACTAGTTGAGTGCACTAATGCATCAACTGAATGTTAACTCATTATTAGTTCCTCAAACAGTTTGGAACTAATTTAACCAGACTTAACTCAGTAAATTGAATTAACTAATTAACACTCATACTTAACTCATTCTGGACCCCTATAATATAGGGAGAACATATACATGACTTCAAAAGGACTTCCAACTCGAAATTCCTAAGTTATATAAGTCAACTCACTCTACTTAACTATTACAAGTTGTTATGAGAATAAAATTCGATTTTAATTCTTAGTTTAATTCAAGTACAAATTAAACTGGAATTTATGGATTCTATTTTTATCATTTCTTGTTGCTAGTTTCAACATCATGAACAAATGAGACCAAGATTGGAAGAGGATTGCAGATTCTTTGAGACAAAACCAACCCTGCCACCCAAGAGGGCCACAATAGAACCCTACAATGGCACTCTTCCATAGAGATACCTTGCCACAAAGAACTATGCCACCAAGCTACCTACCAAAGTGGCAAGGAACTCCCCTTTTTTCCTGCAACACAACACAATGTCACCACCATGCACTTGCAATACCTTAATCAGGTCCACTAAACCACCACAATTAACCCACTGGGCAAACCACAGGTAGAGACTCCTCCCATAGAGAAAACCAGGACCGGAACTTCCAAATAGCGCTCAAGAACAAGACCACGCACAAAGAAATAACAAAAAAAATACTTACCCAAATTTCGCCCCCACATATGTAGAAAATCCTGTAGATTCAAAAGCTCATGTAATCTACTAGAACAAGAGACAATAATCTACTTCTACTCTTTACAGCAGCATCAAATAAATATTGAGAAAAACAATAATCGACAAGAGGAAAAACATCAATGACACATAACATAATAAATACCCCAGGAAAGCCACAACTCAAAACCCCACTATCTGTATTGCATTAATCATAAGTCCAAGATGATAATACAATGCTTGTTCTCACAAGAACAATCCCAACACTCAGTAAAATCAATCTCCAAGTCACAAGCAAGCACTATGACAATACTTAGCCAACTCACCATCTCTCCAAGTCCCTATTTCCTTGCACCCTTGGTCAAAGAATTTGGATGAATATGATATGGTATGATCAACCTTGAGCTTAGCCTGCACAAGTATTTCCTATCCTCCGCTTGATGACTTGCTTTGGCCAATACTTAGCCAAATTTCCAAGCCTCCAAGCTTCTAATTCTTTGATCAATTCTTGAGAGAATTAGCCCATATTTAAAGGTCAATTTCTTGTCCATAACTGTGCAATCCAAAATTAGGTCAAGTTCCTGATTGCATACACCATCTATACAACTCGGAAAATTATACAACAAATAGTACATTGTCCCTACACTCTAGTCTCAACTACGTATTTCTCATAATCAACATGCATGGGTTTCTAATGAGGGAATCTTCAGTTAACTGGAGTAGCACTAGTTGAGTGCACTAATGCATCAGCTGGTTGTTAACTCATTATTAGTTCCTCAAACAGTTTGGAACTAATTTAACCATACTTAACTCAGTAAACTGAATTAACTAATTAACACTCATACTTAACTCATTATGGACCCCTATAATATAGGGAGAACATATACATGACTTCAAAAGGACTTCCAACTCGAAATTCCTAAGTTATATAAGTCAACTCACTCTAGTTAACTATTACAAGTTGTTATGAGAATAGAATTCGATTTTAATTCTTAGTTTAATTCAAGGACAAATTAAACTGGAATTTATGGATTCTATTTTTATCATTTCTTGTTGCTAGTTTCAACATCATGAACAAATGCGACCAATATTGGAAGAGGATTGCAGATTCTTTGAGACAAAACCAACCCTTTACACTGCTTTCCTGGGCAACAAGCAAACCTTACGCCAAGCAGCTAGATCCCACACCGCTCAACTCTTCATTGCAACCACCAGCTCCTTAAACTCATACTCCCTTTCACCAAAGTAGAGCATAGTCACACCACTAATATCGGAGTAGATGCAAAGGGAAGGAGCCTGTTCACACTTAGTCGGGGTAACCTCATTTACCTTCCCTGCCATACCAGAATGTCAAACGACATGGATAACACCGGCCTTCAGGGTTTTTATAAATTACCTTAACCCTCTTGATTGTTTTGTCACACTTCCTCCACTTGGCTTGGATGTTGCCCAAAGTCCTTGCCATGTTCCATATTAATTGTAAACTTCATTCCTTCTAACATCTCGTACTGTCAGGTTTGTCGAATCAATCACCCCATCAGAGTGATATACATATGAAAAAAGGGAGGAGATTATAAAACATGTCATATAAAAATATCATATATATATAATTTTTATAATTAGAAAAATATGTATATATTCATAAATGTAAATTTACATATAACCTAAAAAATATTTTAAAGAAATATAGATTCATTTAACTTTAAACTTATCAAGTTGTTAGAGGGATCAAATTTGTGGGGATAAAAATACTTTTCAAACTTTTGTACTTAAAAAAAAAAGGTTTTCTAGAGTGATTACATTTTTATCGAGCTCCAATACTCCTTGGCATAGGTTTTCTGTAGTTGGCTCCCATATTTAATTGTTTTTTAAATTTTGAACTTAAAATATAATAAAAACTAAAAACATAAACAAATGTCTTAATCACATCATTAGAATTTGATCAAATCCTAAAGATGTGATTAATCCAGAAAACATTTCTTTACAATATGGATCACAAAAATCTTTGATCTAACACTAAAAACATAATTTAAAGTTTTTATTAAATATATTAAAAATATATTTTTTATATTTTTTTATATATTTTTAATAAATCTGATAAAATATAATTAAAATTTATTATATAAATAATATAAAAAATATTATTTATATTTAAAAATATATTTTAAATAATTAAAAATAATATTTTTTAATATATATATATATATATATATATATATATATATATATATATATATATATATATATATATATATTGCCCCTTCTCCTCCAACATAATTATAAATTAATTATGTAACTTGTTAATGAAGAAGTATTAAGATTAACATAAATAACTATGCAACAATTAAATTAATGAAAACATACATCTAATTTACATTATGAAACATTTGGATGGATTTGATATTCTATGTTCATTGGTGCCGATATTCGTGGTTTAGTATTTTATATTCGCTCAAACAACAATTGACATTCAAAAGTCGCAAGTCATTCAAAAGTTGCAAGTCATGATACTCTATTTTTAGTTGATATAATTTTCCTTAAATTATAATAATGAATTAGTGATATGTTTTAGGAGAGAAAATTTGCTCTTTACAATTATAAGATAATTTCAGATGAAATAATTTTCCTTAAATAATAATAATGAATTAGTCAATAATAATTATCTCACAATTAATTAATTTCACAACTAAATTAATTCACTAGAAAATAAAAATAAAAACCAACTTCCTCATTACAAGTTTATTCATAACTCAATTTGATTTCATTTTTTAATTGCCAATTAAGGGCTCCATCTCCCATATTCTAAATTAGTTCACTAAAAAATAAAAATAAAACCTACTTCCTCATTACAAGTTTATTCATAACTCAATTTGAATTCATTTTTTAATTGCCAATTAAGGGCTCCATCTCCCAAATGTGATCTTCTAAGACTTTTTTTATTAAGATGTGACCTATGACCTCAACAATCAGATGATGTTCTAGGAATTTTTTTTATTAAGATGTGACTAGTGACCTGAACAGTCATGAAAGACCTTCACAACGTAATTCATTACAAATTTATTAATAAGTAAATTTGAATAAAAAATTTAATTCTCAATTAATGGCCCCTGCTCTCAATTAACGGCCCCTGCTCCCAATTTTTTTATATCAAGATGTGACCTGAGGAATCATTGATTAAGTACCGGGATGATGAAAGGCCTCTGGTTGCAGATTTCAATTATTATACATAAATACATTGTTTGGTTGGATGATCCACAAAGGTGAAGCAGTCCCATGTTTTTCCAGCATTGAAGAATATGGCAAGGGAACACATAGAGATGTCAAATCTAGAAGTGTTATGTGGAATTTTGCATCTACGGATAAACACAACTTCCCTAAGTGGTTAGATACACCTAGAACAACATATTTAAAGAGTTTAACCTTTTCCTATAGAAGATAAATAAGACAAGGGACCTACTTGTTATCTTTCGCTTCCATTTGTCTCCTTTGAATAGCTCTCGTTGCTACTTCTCGAACTGAATCCGCTCGATAAGTACCTGTAATCATAAGCAGAGGACAAAACTAATCAAAGCAAGAGATCTATCTACTATAAGCAAATGGAATCGAAAGAATTTACACATATAATCATCATACATAAAGAAAAGAATATGGGAAAAGGGGTAAATAGCTTTATTAACTAGAGGGAAGAGTTACAACCAAAGAAGTCTGATCCCATGTCACTCATCCAGCTTGAGTTCCATCCTTCATCACACCAAAAGCACAACACTCCGACAGAATAAAAATACTTGCTTATGATCTCAAACCTCAAACGAACGTCATCTCCTTACAATTCTTCAAATTCCAACACCTGATCACTATGATGAGTGCTCAATTTATAGGGAAATGGAGGTGGTTTTGTCATAAATTAGGCATTGAATGGATTTCCAATTTAGGAGTTAGTTTCCATGGAAGAAGGGATGAGAGGATATGAGGTTATTTGATGCATTCCCTATCCTATTTCGAGCTCATAAGAGAGGATAAGAGGTGGGAATCTTCTAGAATGATCTAGAATGAAAGAATATTCCCATAACCCTATGAAGATTTCACTCAATCTCGCCCAACGTAGGTCAAAGTGGGCCTAGGTGCTCTACAGAGTAGGCTTGAATGGGCCTAAGTGCTTTGCAATGCATTTACCCCTAACCAAGGCTGCGCTGGTCCCTCAAGGAGTCATTTCAGGATGTCTTCAGGCTAGGAAACTCTCAGGAATGATGGCATTCAATGTGATGAATTTTCTAGGGCATGTAGAAACTGAATTAGGGTTTGATGAGCCCTAAAAGTTTTGATCTGAATGATGGGAGTGATGTGCCCAAATAGATCTGTAACAATTTCCCCTTAAAGTATGAAGTTGAAAATGATAATGTCGAGTGATATGCTTTACGATGTGATGAGGAGGTTCTGAAGCGGATGGTGAACTGCATCAATTACAATACATAATATCATGATATTTTGGATTTTTTTATGAATTGTTGAGGGAAGGCATACCCATTATTGGCATATAAACTTTCATTACATGTACATAGATAGTCGTCTACAGATATAGACCCATGATGGGATGACCATCAGTGTAAAGCCATCGTACATATGATTTAGCACTCTCCTGAAATCGCAGCCTGGATGAATGAAACTAGATCTGGGTCTTCTATCTCATCCAGTCGTTCGCTTAGGTACAAGTCTAACCATGTGAATATGTGATCTGAAGTTGAACATGGGAAGACACCATCTGATTATCAGCCAATGATGTAAGTTGTTAACATACGTAAGAGAAATAATTGATAATGATAATGATTCTCAAGGTATTACAGTACATTCTGCATGGTGTGAATGGAATTTTTAATGTCGAACACCATACAAAATCTTTCGGTCGAACGCTAGTGATGTCAACCTCTCGCCGGAAGCGAGAAACTTTCCATTGATGTATGAAAGCCCCAAGGTACTGAAAGGGTGTTTCTATGTCAACTTCTTGGATAATGTGCTGACGTCGACAAGAAGCGACTCGTCACAGGAGGGCCTTGATGTATCCCACATCAATGAAACGAAATGAGTGTAATTATTTTTGGAGATAGAATGTGACTAACGACACAAGGTTCAGGAATGGCGGTCATGAAAATGAATTTTATGAGTATTGCAAAGGATGAATTTAACTGAGTGAATTCTCTTGAACATGTCGGCGACACTGAATGAATTGGTGGCATTGACCCAAAAGCAAAGTAATGGATGGTATGATAGACCATAGGTATGATAACCATCGAGTAGATAACCCTACCCAAGTAGTCACAGAGATGAAGTGAAAGTGTCATGTTCAAGAGTGACCTGCTACCTTAAAGTGGTTTACCCCTTTTCCCATTTTCCCCAGTCATTGCTGACCAGTACCTCTTTATTTTTTATCAAGCTTGAGGAGGATAACATATGGTTGTTGTATAATTCCACCCTTCGAGTGAATCCATTGCTATGTGATGTTTTAATGAGTCTAGCAAAGGTGAAACTTGGTATTGTCATGATGGACAAGTTTGTCGCTATTTGATGTTTTAACGAGTTTAACGACAATGATAACTCATTCTTTTTCATGTTTAGAGTGTTTGAAAAGGGACAAAAAGAAAAATCCACAAGTTATTTTTCGTAGATTTGTCTCTCAAGTCCGAAGAAGTGTAAAATAATATGAGAGAGAACCTATTGACCATGTTTGATCAACGTATTCCTTTTTCATAAATAATCTATCTTAGTTCGAAAAAGGGTTAACCTTATACTGAGTAGATGTCGTTTCCAATCCTTTAACGAGCTGAAAAAGACAAGCGCTCGGAAATATTTTCATATTTCGAGAGTCTAAAAAAAGCTTAAAGAGGACTCCAAGGGGGTTCCTTTTTTAATGTTTAACATAGCTCGAAAAAGAGACAAAAGTTTTCATTGTGGTCAAAGTACAATTCACTATTGTGCATGTCAAATTCACTGTATCAGCTGTAAATCTGTTCAAAACAACACCAAATGGATCAAACATACCTATTTCATTGGTAAAAATAGCTAAATACTAAAGTTTGTTCATTTAATGATCATGAAATAAACATAAAACAAGAATTTACCATGTCATTTTCGCCATTTGATATTTACCATTCAGTTTTGTGCTCTAAACCTGTTTTTTACCTCAAACTTTAGCAGCTAATTGCAAGAGATTCTATGGATCATTTCTCGTGCCGTTTGGACCAGGTAGAAGATCTACCCCTTCTCTTTCTTTCAATGTAATTATCTTGCAATTTTAGGCAAATTTGTTGGTTTTTTAGTGCCCCTAGTGTTAGTATATTTTGCCCTGGGATCAGCGCAACCTTCCACATCAAAAACTGCACTGTAGAGCACCGAAACAGAAGGGTACCTACTCTGCAGTGCACTGTCTCCTTACCTGGGATGTGTTGGGCAAGTTTCACAATTTTTTTTCACCTATTTGGCCTAAAATTTCTTTAGTTTTTTGCATGAAATGGATCCTAACTAAGCTTATGTTTTGATTTCAGGCTTTGATTGGATTAGAATGTCCATTACTTGGTGAGAAAGAGAGCATGAAGAACAAGAAATGGTTGCCCTAAATGATCCGGGTACTATTGAGGCCCTCAAAAACTGTGGGTTACTCAAATACTTTAGGTTGTTTGGGATGAGGCAACAACTAGAACTATTGCAGTTCTTAGTTCATGCATGGGATCCAACGGATCAAGTTTTTCACATAAGGGACAAAATGGTCCCTATTATGATCGATGATGTTTACTTTCTTACCGGGTTGTCGAGACATGGTGCCTCCATCTCTCTTTCAGGATTTGCCCGTGGGGGTGAATCAGTGAGGGACTACATTCGACAGTTTTGTCGGCCAGGTACATAGCCTAGCCAGGATAGGAAAATAAACATTAGGGATGTACGTGATTTTCCTTTGAGAACAATCCTTTTCACTATTGCAAATTTGGCAAGCAGTGTGACACTTCATCTAGCGAATAGATCATACATGTAGTATGCACTTGAGTGTCTTGAGCCAACTGTATTTAACTGGTGTGAGGCAGTACTTTCTTCAATGAAAGAGTAGCTAACAAAGGTAAAGAGTTGTAAGACAAACAATTTTAGCTATGGATCACTCTTAATCACTTTTACCTTAGAGAGAATTCAATTGATGCAACCTCAGCATCTAACATTAACTGTAGCTAGTCCTAGAGATCCACGGATGTAGAGGTGGGTCGAATTGATGGCTAGACATGCTGGTCAGTCATCAATCACATTTTCTACTACATTCTTCATTTGGCTCGATCAAAAACACATTGTCATTGAGGAGAATCCATACACAGGGATGGATTTTTGTGGAGATCCAGATTTGAGTTTAGTAGTGGGCGCTCAATGGGGTGCTATAGGTAAATTGTTTTTGACCAAAAAATTTTTATTTTTAAGTTTCTAGATGTCTTGTATTTTTGATGTTTCCAAGACTAAACTAAAAAAATTTTCATGCATACAAATTTTGGTATTGTTTGACCTATGGGACATCAATAGGAGGCAGGTGGACTAGTGTAGAGAAATTTCAGGAGAGTAGTTCTCCAAGATTTGGATTTGACCGACACACTAGCAGAGTTGCAGGATCATGTAGAGGGGTTAACCCTCAGTATTTTGGATGTCCAGATTGAGGAGTTACCTATGAGGTTGCAGTGCCATACTATTGGTGTTCCTAGCTGTTGGATGAGGCTATTGCACATGATAGCTCAGGCTGTGACCTGTTATCATGAGCATCACTAGGTCTACCTAGGATGATTTTTGTATGCATTTTCAGTTTTTAGGTTAGATGACCAAACATGTCTTGGACACAAACTTTGTAAAAACTTTAAAACATCTATCTATTTTTACTTTCAGAGTTTTTATATATGGTTATGTGAAATCCTATTCAACTAATGATGTGAATTGAAAATTTACTTTTACATGTGTCACAAATGTCTGTTTAACACATAGTTCGCTAATGAATCAGTTAATGTGTTAAAGTTTCTGGAAATATGTTGATATTGAATGTACTCAAAATGTCTTTCCAAAAGACGAACTCTAAGGAACATATGAAGAATAGTTAGGTTTCAGACAATATAAACACTTGTAAGTTGTAGTACGACGAGTTGTGAGTCCAGCCTAATGATGATTCGGTGAATGCTAGCTGAAATGGCATCAATGAGAAGTTCAATCAATATGCTATACTCAGTGATATTGTTCGTAGAACGATCGATACAAATCCCTTGAAAACTCACTAACTCACCACTTGGAGCAAAAATGGCCCATGGTGCAGAAGATAGGTTTTGCGTGCTACAACTAGCACCATCGGCGTAACCAACAAATGGTTCCAAATATTCCTACATCTGCAAAAAATGCAAAGCAGATTACTAACCACATAAAAATTCTAAAAGACACACTGACACACACACACATGCAATTAAAGCATATATACAATGATTTTATTACACTCGATTAAGCATAGTAACGTTGAGATACAACCCGTTTCGGGGATGCGACCATGGAATTCCATCATAATCCACCAACTCATAGGCACCTTTTGCCAAAACACGCTTGACAATGTAACGACCCATCCATAACGGTTCAAATTTTCCTACTCCAAGTTTATTAGCTTCCTAATCATAAAGCAAGACCAGGTCTCCTTCTGAGAAAATGTGAGGCTTGACATTTCTGTCGTATTGCACCTTGATTTGTTTCTTATGTGCTTCGTTAGCCAATGTGGCTTCACGACGGGTTTCATCCAAATGAATGAGTTCTAAGAAACACACTTCTTCATTAGAAGTGTCGGGTAATAGGTCAATTGCGAGTTTAAGAGATGAAATTTCACATTGTATTCACAAGATTGCCTCTAGACCATACACCAATCCAAAGGGTGTGAATCCAGTTACATTCCTTACCAAGGTTTGGTATACCCACAAATCAAAGTATAGGATTAAATACCAGTTTCATTTATGAACCCCTATCATTCTTTGAAGCATTCACTTAAGGACTTTGTTGATGGCCTCAACTTGTCCATTATCTTGCGGATAATAAGGAGTAGAACTATCATGTGAAAGTCCTAACTTGGCAGTTAACTCAGTCATCATGTGATTGCAAAAATGCGACCCATGATCTGTAACTATAGCCTGTGGTACACCAAACTGGGAAACCACGTGGTTGAAAAAGAAAAGTGCAGTTGTCTTGCCACTGTTGTTTAATGTAGGCATCGCCTCGGCCCATTTTGTGAAATAGTCAATGACGACTATAATGTACCCATGCCCCCCAGCCGAGTGAGGGTTACATGTCATGAAGTCAATGCCCCATTTGGAAAATGGTCTAACAGTGACAATGGGATGCAATGGTGTAGGTGGTAATCTAACTTTATGGTCATATATATGGCATGCATGATAGCTTCTGACAAAAATAATGCAATCTTTGAATATGGTAGGCCAAAAGTAACCAGCACTGGGAATCTTTTGTGCCATAACATAACCAGATAAATGTCCACCACAAGCACCTGAATGGAAATCATTCAAAACTTTCTCAGCTTCCCCATGTGTGAGGCACCTCCGTAAAATCGTATTGATACCACAACGGTAAAGAGTGTCACCAATGATCAGATAATCTTTGGCTTGGTACCAGATACGTCATTGTTGCAAGTGAGAGGTATTGAGCCGGAACGTTTGGGTCTAGAGATAAATCAATATATCTCCATACAAAGGGTCAGATGATGGAATCAGGAATAGAGACTCATCTAGAATTGATGGTTCTAATGTTGAATCAATGGCATTGGAAGTAAGGTCACAAAGAAGCTCGACAAAAGCTAGACATTTCTTTGATTTGGATTTGATGAATTCCAAATCAAATTCCTACAAAATGATGATCCATTTTGAGTATTTTCCCCCCAGCAATTGACGTGACAAAATATATGTCATAGGGTTGCAATCCAAAATGACAGTGGTCTTTCAAAGCAAGATATAGTGGTGAAATCTTTGTATAGCTTAAACAACAGCCAAACCTAGCTTTTTGACATAAGAGTACTTAACTTCTGTATCATTGAGATTGCAACTCAAATAATATATCAATGTTCAATCCCATATTCTTCTTGGACTAAAACCATCACAGTGGTTGTATCTACAGTGGCCAGATATAGGAAGCAGTCATTTTGATAATTTGGGGAATACATTAATGATGCTCTAATCAAGGTATATTTAAGAGCATCAAAGGAAGCTTGTGCAACCTGATCTCAATGTAAGGGTATCCCCTTTTTCAAAAGACGAGTAAATCCTTTAGCCATTTAAGCATAATTGGGAATGAACCTCCTCAGAAAGTTAGCCTTCCCTTGGAGTCTCTGTAACTGTAGTAGATTGAAAGGTGGAGGAAAGTCAAGAATTGCCTAAACCTTAAGAGGGTCGAGTCAGATTCCTTCCTTGGACACTATGAAACCAAACAAATGACTAGAAACAAAAAAAAAACACACATCTGTGTGGATTGAGTCGTATTTTGTAATGTCATCACCGTAAAAATATAGCTCTCAAATGCTGCAGGTGATCAGTCCGCTTTCGCGAATGAGCAGGTAAATCATCAAGGTATGGTTGAATAGTGTGTTTGATGTCATGGAAGGCATAGTTCATTGCCCTCTAAAAAGTGGCCCCTGCATTTTTCAAACCAAAAGGGAGTTTCCTGTAGGTGAATGTGCACCGTGGACAAATAAAAGCAATTTTAGATTGGTCCTCTGGGCGTATATTGATCTGATTATAGCCAGAAAAGCCATCCATAAATGAAAATATTTCGCATTCGGCACATTCATCAATAATCTAGTCGATAAATGGAGTAGGATAATTATCTTTTGGACAAGCCTAATTAACATCCCTATAATCGATGCACAGTTGTATTGTCTGTTGTTTCTTCATGACAGGAACAATATTCGAAACCCAATCAGTAAGAGGATCAGGGTATATGAAACTAGCATGCAAAAGTTTGTCAACTTCTATTTTAATGGTAGCAACCTTCTTTGGATGAACAGGATGGAGGCGTTGTTACACTGGTTTGACATCAGGATACATTTTAATTTCATGTTCAACTATACTTGAGTCAATACCTGGCATCTCCTCATATGACCATGCAAGTATATCTTGGAATTCATGAAAGAGAGCACGGTAAATATCAAGTTCTGATGGAGACCAAGATTTTCCAACATGAATATTTTCTACAACTTTAGGTTTGGTCCAAAGATTGATAGGAATAGTTTCTTTGATATTTGACAAGTTTCGCTCGGAATATACTATATCTATAAAAATAGAATTCGAAAGGAAATCAACAACTGAAGGGTGATTAAGTTCATTTGAAAAATCTTCTATGTGATCTGGAAGATGGGAACGATGATGATAATATTCCCATGGTTCTTCTTCCGTCATCATTGATTGGATGATTCCTTCATTAGTAGAAAATATACGTGAAAAAGGATCAGAAGAAGTACCATATTCTAATGAATGATCTACCCATATAATTGGCAAAGATGGATTTTGGTTCACCGCGCAAGCCAGAAATATTGATTGCTATGCAAGCTCAATGGGGCTTAGCGGCATGATTTCATTATTACTATCAACTTCAAAACTATTGGTAATGTTCCTTAAATCAGATGAAGTGGAAGATATCATGTTGCAAGTCTCAACTTTTTCCACTTTCGCCATGTTTGATGGTGACGGTACCCATTAGGGAAGAATCCTTGAAGAGACCTACACCAATGTTTTGAAGAGATAGCGGGGGTTTGTGAACTAAGGGAATGCTTCCAGTAGCATGTGAACTAGAGGCGAAGAAAGCGAGTTGATAAATAACTATGATTCTGCCTTTATGAGGGAATGCAATCATATGATTGTATGTTGAAACCACAGCAGCCATAAAATATGCCCACGGTCTTCCTAGCAAAATGTTGTAGTCAAGGGGTCCGTCAACGACCTCAACTTCAGTAGTTACTTTTTTTCCCCTAGTTCAATTTGTAGATTATTCAAAATTCCACAAGGCGTATATGTGCAACTATCAAAATATTTTAGCGTTGTTGGTGAACGTGACAAAGGAGGTGAGCCAAGTGTTTTCCAGCAATTCATTTACATAATACAAGTAGATGCCCCCTCGTCAATAATGGTTCAATGAATAACTTCATTCGAGGCATTTACTTGAATCAGGAATGCTAATTGCGTTGGTAACTGTGGCGTATAACCCGCATGGTTGAAAACCACAAAATTGGAATCTGTAGGATCGATTCCACCAATTGCTGACAATAAACATGCTTCTGGGAGGGACAATTTTGAAGCACCTCAAGAGTCGACATAATAGAAGGTGACTGAGCCAAATATTCTACTATGTTATAGTTCTGTGTTGCTCGAGCTCAAGGGTCAAATGTTGATTTATGTACAACTCCCTTAGGTTGTTTTATTGTTAACTCAGGTGCAATAGGTGTTGGAATAGTTTCATATGAAGCCGAAGTTGAAGTATTAGATTGATCAATGGCTTGGTTATTTGATGATGACGGTGGATTTCCATAATATTTACTTCGTGTTGACACCAAAACATCAATTTTATGCTTATAGACAGACATCATAAGCACTTGGGAAGTGGAAGCATGGTCTTTAGCAACCATATGTGTCTCTGGGTTCGAAAAATGATCAGTCAACACTACAGATGTACTAGAAGCCTTAAGAAGCTTTGAGACTTCAGAGCGGTGAGGAAAATGTCCCATAAAGCTCTCATCGTTATAGACTAAACATGGGTAACGAGGTTTCCTAGCCGAAGGAGAGGAATTAGATGATTTCTCTTGAGGGGGGTTATTTTGTTTCTTCTTGTTTTTCCCCTTCTTCTTGCTTCCTGGTTGCTTTTCACTTTTGCCTTTGTCAAATGACATGGCATTAATTTCGGAAGCAAGAGTGTTATCAGATGCATTTGAAGTTTGATTAGAAATGGCAAATATTTGACCAGATGGTCTACCTGTCGTTTATGTGCTTGAAGAACCAATCACACCATCACCGGCATGAGAGTCCTTACTCGATGGTGGTGGAGGAACAATATAAGATGGTATGGGTGCATTCAGGATCTTGTCATAGAGCATGCTAGACTGCGTATAAATCAAGTCCAAATATTGGGCACGAGAAATTACGTACTCTTCAGTGACAACTCCACCTTTCACCACATCCTCAATGATAGATGGAAATAAGGATTTTATTAACCACTGAGCTGAAAGCTGATCATGAACATAAGTTTTGACCATTCGAAAATGACGACGCCACTCATGAATATGATCAAAGATATGAGTAGAAATAGCCTATTTAAAGTTGGTCAATAGTTCCGTTCCAGTTTCATATCATATGGGTAACTGGAAGTGGATTAAAAATGTGGTAGCTAAGGATGTAAAGCTATCAAAAGAAGATCGTGGTAACTCAATGTACCACTTCGCAGCTGGACCAATAAGTGTTCTCTAGAAAAGACATAGTCTAATTGAATCATCATTCAGGGAGTTTGATGAACACCATAAATGAAAAGTCATGACATGGTTGGACGGATCTTCTCCAGGGTTTCCATTGAATTTCAAAATATTGGAAGGTAATTTATGAGGAATCACCAGCCACCAAGGTGCATAAAGAATTGGGTCATTGGTAAGCCGATTTAGATCTGGTAATTCAAGTGTTGCAAGAAAAGGCAACTGTCTATTAAGGTCAGGTTGAGCATAACCAGGCTAAGATGGGATTGTCTAGGAAATAGGCCTTTGCTTACTAGCATAAGGAATCTACTATTGGTAACCTTAATAGGGGTAAGTTTGTTGAGAAAATCTGGTATAAGGTGGTTGTTGAGCACCAGGATAAATTTCTTGTTTTCCAAACCCAGCATAGGCTTGTTGACCAGGACCTAGGTAAACTTGTTGTTGGCCAAATCCAGAATAGGCTTGTTGACCACGTCTAGGATGAGGTTGGTATTGCTGGAATTATTGTTGTTGATATTAGGGCTGCCAAGGTTATTGGAGCAATTGTTGCTACTGTTGATACAACGGTTGTTTCCCACTAATGTAAGCTTGACCAGGTTGTGAATAAACTAAACCAGTGTAAGTCTGAGTCATTCCAGTAAAAGGTAAACTAGCCTTAGAAGGTTGTTGGACTCCAAGCACAAATAGTTGTTGTAAAACTGCTTGAGAAGGCTGAATCTGTAAACTTGAAACTTGGGGGTTTGAGGTTGAAGAACCAGCTTGCACAAGTTGATATAAAACTAATTGGGCTTGCTACTACGGTAAAACGGTAACAACAGGTGTAGTAGGTATGGATGAGACATATTGCGTAGTTTGTGATGGATACAAGAGCCTTGGTTGAATAGGCATTATTGGCTGCCACTGACAGATAGTCATTCCAGGCTTACCTAAAGATGATGGCATGCCGCCATATGGTTGCCCCCCAAAAAACGGAGGATAAGGAGATTATGCATATTGTTCTATGTATGGGGGTAATCCAGTGTAAAGCGGATACATTGGACGGTAACCAGATGAACTAGCTTGATATTGACATGATGGGTCAAGCTGCTGAGTATCCATTAAAGAAGAACTAGATAAAATTCCTATAGAGGACATGGGTGAAGACCAAGGGCTAGAAGCAACACCCGAGTGGGTTTTAGATAAATATTGGTAACCCGATGGGATGGATGAAACACCATACAAATGTGACTTAGGTGTCATAGTAAACATCGAAGAAGTAGTGACAGAAGATTCTGCCAGAACTGTAACAGATGGTACAATCTAGGATGTTGACTCTGCCATATTCAAATGTCCAAATAAATTTCCTAACGAATCAATGGGTGTCTGAAAGTAATCAGGATCAAAAGGAGCAGTAAAATGAGGAGTATGATGATAAAGATAAAGTCCAATTCCAAAATGAAAAGGAATTTTGGGTGTTTCTTCCTCAGGTTCCTCTTCAATCGAAATCAAACTAGGTAGAAGGATTTCACTGTCAGGTCCGTAATAGATTTCTGGTATTTGTTCTTGAGGTAAAGGGGAAGTATCGACAGTTACGGATGTCCGAGGATGAACTGGTCGATCGTCTTCTAGTATGGTAACAAATTCTGATTGTTCAACTTCAAGATCCAAGTGTTCTGGTAAAAGAACAACAGGTTCAAGTTGGGATTCTTAAACTACTTTTGGTTCAGAAGTAACTTCTGATTGAACGATGATAGGTTCAGGATCAACTTCTGGTTGAACAGATTTAGGTTCAGAAGTAATTTCTTTTTGAACAACTTTGGGTTGAGAATCAACTTCTTGTTGGACAAATTAGGTTACCATTTCACTAGGTTCACTTCTAGTATCCTCAGGTAATTGTGGAGATTCCACTTCAGTAACAGATGTACTAGTAATTGTAGGAGTAACTGGGGTCACAATATTTACTAGTATAGGTGTTTCTAGTAATTTAGATGAAGAACCAAAAGTTTGGGATGTACTAGATTTAGTCAAATGAGACCGCTTGACCAGATAGGTGTAGCTTCAGGCGGTAAAGGCGGTTTACTCACTGTCCTCCACAAACGATGGGGTAAGGGTTGATGTTCCTCCATGATTTTCTGATTGATTTTATTACAAAATGAAATAAACAAAAAGGGTAATCTAGGCAAAAGGATTACCAAGCAACTGTGAACTGCATAATACCTCTCGGTGAACCGAAAAGTGTTGGAATTATGATATAGGTGTTGTCCTTGATGGCAACTCACTCAGGTGAAAGATCGCAGTATAGCATGCCAACAGCAAAGAATTATAGATCAGACTACAAAGAATGAAGAAAGAGAGGTATACGTAGGTTCACCTTGACCAAGTTGCGTATACACGTAGGTTCACTGAACACAAGTAGTGTATATGTACACACGCACTTTCACAGAAGGAAAAGCGCGTATATCTTGGAAAATTGAGTATTTGGTCCAAGGTATTTTGATCCAAGTTATTTGGTCCGAGGTATTGACCCTAGGTATTTGGTCCAAGGTATTGGTCCTAAGTGGTTTTGGTCCATGGTATTGAGAAAGGCCTAAAACTATATAAGGAGGAGAAGATCATTAGGCTAGGTGTGCAAGTATCGAATATCTGATGAAGTGTGAGATCTAGTATATTGGCTTATGGTGTTGTGCTTGATCTAACCCAAGGATGAACCTTAGCGGTTGATGAAGGATAAGATCTACTGATGGATCAAGATCTTAAGGCTTGAAATGAATTATCATTATGTGGTTTGATCATGTATAGTCTAGATCTGAATATTGACGCAAGTGTTATTCTTTAAATATTATGATCTGGGTATAACTGAATTCCGGAATAGCCGCAGAATTATGAATTAATATTTGCAGATGTGTACATTGGTTGGCTTTGATAAAAGTGCGTATACACATTGTTTCGACACATGGAAGTAGCGTATACATTGTGAAGTATGTTTCAATTGTTTATGTTTGTTGTTGTAGAGTTCTGGGTTCTGCTTTGGGTTCTGGTGACTGTATTCTGGTAACAGTGTTCTGAATGATCAGATTGATTGTGATTTTCTACAGTGACAATGGGTTGTCAAAATGATTGATTGATTCAGTTGTTGGTTGATTCAGAAAGTGATGATTGATTTTTAGTGATTGGTTGTATTGTAGTTATGATGTTGTTGATGGATCCAGTCTGAAAATTTATGAAACGTGGTCCCTGGAGGAAGAAATAAGGTCGTAGCCTTTTGTAGGTCATCGCCTACGTACTAGTAAATATATCGGCTAGTACAAGAGCTAGGGGGTTGTAGCTCCCTTCCAGTAGACGCTGGAGAATGAGAGAAGGTTGTAACCTTCTGCAGGTAGAAGCCTGCGTACTGGTATGAGTCTGCACTAGTACAAGATTGTAAACAAATTTTCTTATTATTAAAAGAAGATAGAGATGACAGTAGCAGGTGGTTTCTACCCACATTGGGTTTCCACCTTATATCTTAGTGTTCATGTGTGTTTCTCACTGCGATGCTTTATTCTTCTTTTACTGCACTGTTTAATAAATCTATGATATACTGGTTAAAGTTCAACGCATGATAAATTGGCTAAATAAAAAGTTCTATACATATACGCTGGTTGCTTTAAGTATAGTCGCATGTACACACTAGTTCACTTAGTTGAAGTAGCATATATAAATCTGTTTTGGAAATAAAATTATTGATCTGATAATGCTGATTCACCCCCCTCTCAGTATTATTTCCAACAAGAAGTACGGGTAGGAAATCTCCTCGAATGTTGTGTTTGGTGTATTACAGTGTACAAGGCAACCGACTCAATTACCTAAGGATGGATAGCAACCTAAGGTAGTCCTCCAATATATACCCGAAAGTACATAGAGTCCCAATCTATGTTAGCGCTGTCTAATGCAAAACCGCATTGTGGGAGCATTCCTTTATACTTTATGTATTGTAACACCGCCCTATATACCCAAAGGTACGTGGACGAGCTACGATATACTCACGTACGTGGAATGAGGTATCACACTCAGAATGTATCACAGACAAGTTAGCGACAACTGCTATGTTTTATGACGCCAGAACATGTCTCTAGCCTAGAACCTCTAAATGTTTTGTGTTAGGTGACAATGCTCCATTAGGTTAATTGAGATTAATTTTAAGTTGATCTTGATTAAGAGTTTGTCTTTCAAGGTTCACCGCGTGATGTCTTTGAAATTCCTAGAATGCAACTATAATGAGAAACATTCTTTCCATTTGATTTTGAACAATGAAAACCTTAGCTAATAGGGATAGAGCAATCAGATTCTTTTAGTCAAAGAACAAAGAGCACATATAGTGCAATTTCCCTAAACTATTCCTATAAGCACACACAAACTTTTCAAAGCACGATGCAAGTTTTTCTTTTCAATTCCCTTAATGTTGAAATGAACAAAAGGAAACTAATGCACATACATTCAATCAATCGTTTTGCAAGAACGAAGACTTTACGACAATTCCTTTTCCAAAGAAATGAATACTTTTATGACACTTTATTTTTAGCAAAGATTAATCGACTATAAACTAACTTTGACAATGGATTTGTTGTACCTTAAAAAACCAATTTCTTGGGTGTAGAGAAATTGTGCTTAAGACATTAATGTTTGTAATTACTATCACTTATTGGTCACTTAATTATATGTTGTGTTCTCAAATGAAGGACCCGGGAGACTTGAGTTTTAACTCTCAATACTTAAGTGACAAGGAAATATTATAATGCCATTTGATAGCTGAATATGAATGATAAATGAAGAAAGCTTGAAGAATTCAGAGACAATATGTTGTTTAACAGAAGATCTACTATCTATGACACTTGGAAAAGTTAAAGATAATATGTTTCCTTACACATAAACTACTATCTATAACTTAGAAGAATTATGAAGGTGAGAACTGAGTCATAGACAATATGATGTTTAATACAGGATCTACTATCTGTGACACTTGGAGAAGTTAAAGATAATATGTTGTCTTACACAGAAACTACTATCTATAACTTAGAAAGGAAGGTGAAAACTTCAATTATAGGAGCGCTCTTTTAAGGACCTTTATACATAAGCAAATAAAGACCTGCAGCTTCATTACCATACTTGAAGGAAGAAAACATAATATGACACATAACAAAGAAGTCACAAAATCATACCCAACAATACATGGAAAATTATGATTCTTTCATTAATCAATAGTTATATCAGGAATACAGTGGCCTAGTCTCTGGGTTCTCCCAAAATTCCGAACCCATGACAATTCCCTTTTCAAGATTTTATCTCTTCCCTCTCTGATTAACTATCAAATCAGTTTTGGAAACTGATTTCTCGAAACAGCTAATAAACTGCTTTATAACAGTTATAAAACTATTTCCTATTTGAAATTATTCAACTTTATTACATATAAAATATTGATACTCAGAACATATTGAAAACTGCGCCAAAAGCTTTGGAAGGGGTCCACATATATGTCGGGAGTGTTTTGATTGGTGGAAACACAAAGAAACTCGACCAATCACCTTTCCTTTGGATTCGTATCTAACATTGATTTTTCCCTTTACATAGCGAAATCGACGCAAACCTTCGGTTACCGTGGAACTAAAAATGAATTAACTCTATTTAAAACCCATTGACTCCACCTTTTTAACGTTTTTCTGACTCCCTTACGAACTCGATTAGACATAAATCTGTATTTAATAATTCATCGGTTCTGAAACCCATCGCAAATCGCAATCGGCGCTTTCAATTGGTGTATTAACCCAAAGCTTAACAATCTGCGATATGGCAGACTGGTCGAAGTATAAAACATGGCATACATAATATCGGGTCTGGATTCCCCATCACAAATTGCAATTAGCGGAATGAACCAACACATATACATAAGCCATTCTATCGACTTGCCGGAGTTATTAAATGCAATACATATATTTTCGGTTCTAGACCTTATCGCAAATCGCAATCAGAGGAACCTGGGTGATACTTCATACTACTACCCCACTACAATTTGTGATTGCGATTTGTTCGCATCGCAACCTTGGCTGAACCAGGGGCCGATTATTTAACAATTTCTTTTTTGTGATTTTGATATATTACAACAAACAAAATACTTCATTACTTTTAGACTTTGCGGGGGTAAAGAATATAAAGGAGCTTCATTGACGTTCAACCCCCGTAATGTTTTAGGCCACACATTGTGATAAAATTCATAAATAAGGCTTAAATCACAATATAAGCTACAACAAGATTGATAATGATAAAGAAATCACTTAAGAAACACTAAAAAATCAAGGCCAAAGTAAGGCTAGGAAAGGAAATAAAAATTGATTTCAGAGAAACAATAATCGTTGATCTTTCAGCAAGAAAAAACATAAGGAAATTTGGAAAAATCCAAGCCAAAGGTGGGATTTTTTACCTATGGAGGATCAACGCAGCCCTGAATGGGAGACAGTGCACTTCAAAGCACTGTCATCAAGCCAAGGGTGCTCTGTAGCGCACTGTGTCCTGACCAAGCTTGCACTGGTGCCAAAGAGGTAATTCAAGGGACATTCAAACACAATTTTTTACCAAAAAACACTTCAAAAGGGCTGAAATAAGATCAATGGAGGTAAGTAAAGTATACTAGGGTGTACTAGGATGAAGATAAACTAACCGGAACGATGATCGTTCCCCAGCGAAGTCGCTAATTTGTTATGTGGAATTTTGCATCTACGGATAAACATAACTTCCCTAAGTGGGTAGCTACACTTAGAACAACAGACTTAAAGAGTTTAACCTTTTCCTATAGAAGATAAATAAGACAAGGAACCTACTTATTATCTTTCACTTCCCTTTGTCTCCTTTGAATAACTCTTGTTGCTCCTTCTCGAACTGAATCTGCTCGATAAGTACCTACAATCATAAACAGAGGACAAAAACCAATCAAAGCAAGAGATCTATCTACTATAAGAAAATGGAATAGAAAGCATTTACACATATAATCATCATACATAAAGACAAGAATATGGGAAAAGGTGTAAACAACTTTATTAAGTAGAAGGAAGAGTTACAACCAAAGAAGTTTGATCCCATGTCACTCATCCAGCTTGAGTTCCATCCTTCATCACACCAAAAGCACAACACTCCGGCAGCATAAAAATACTTTCTTATGATCTCAAACCTCAAACCAACTGTATCTCCTTACAATTCTTCAAAGTCCAGCCCCTGATCATTATGATGAGTGCTCAATTTATAGGGAAATGGAGATGGTTTTTAAATTAGGCATTGAATGGCTTTCCAATTTGGGAGTTAGTTTCCATGGAGGAAGGGATGAGAGGATAGGAGGTTATTTGATTCATTCCCTATCCAATTTCGAGCTCATTGGAGAGGATAAGAGGTGGGAGTCTTCTAGAATGATCTAGAATGAAAGAATATTTCCATAACCCTATGAAGATTTCGCTCAATCTCGCCCAATGCAAGTCAATGTGGGCCTAGGTCCATAGAGCAGGCTTGAATGGGCCTAAGTGCTCTGCAAAGCATTTACCCCCGACCAAAGTTGCGCTGGTCCCTCAAGGAGTTATTTCAAGATGCCTTCAGGCCAAGAAACTTGAAGGAATGATGGCATTCAATGTCATGACTTGTCTAGGGCATGTAGCAACTGAATTAGGGTTTGATGAGCCCTAAAAGTACTAATATGAATGATGAGAGTGATGTACCCAGATAGACCTGTAATAGGAAGAACAACCAGAGTTGCTTAAACCACATGATCATGTGGAAAGCATATCAATATGGAAACTTTTTAAGTATGTTGATTCATTTGATCTGTGGCTAATGGCATTCGACACTATAGGAGCCATTACAGATGGAATGACCATGCCTTTGATGCAGTTGTTTGTATTAAGCAATTTGATAGACAAAGTAGGAAATTTTGGTTCGGCATCCATAGGAGATTTCTGTCGTATTATCAACACGGTAATAATAATTTCCTTTACAACAAAACTTTTCATAATATTCATATTACATATTGTTGAATGTGTCGGTGATGGTTACTTGTGTAGTATACTTTACGTCTGCTCTATATATCAATCGCTACATTTTTTGCTGCATTTCTCAGTGGGTATTGATGAGCCTCATAAATGGGTAATTATATGGGCTCATTTTACCTCCTAACCTAGTCAAATCAACCATTCTCTTAGCTTATTGTATGATTTTCTGATTATATTTATGCTTATAGAGTGAATTGAGTTAGTTATGATGCCATGTGGTCTAACATGTGTTTAATGCAGATTATTGATGAATTTTGAGGTCAAAGTCAAAGATCCAATGGTCAAATGGCAGCAATAACTCGAAGTAGACAGAAGAGAGGACTTATAGGATGGAATCCTCCTCGTTTATTACTCCTCACTTTGAATTCCCCTTCATTTAGCTCGGAGTACAAGCAACTGAATCATGTACTAGAAGGTAGCCGGGCAAGTGGAGGATGACTGACAGTTATCTTGAGTTTTGTGAGCCAAGCCTCCTTGATTTTAAGGAATTTGTTGGTAGCTTCAAATGTATAAGTAGTGAGGCCTAGGACCTCACTAAGGTCGGTTATTTTCTTATGTAAACTCTACTCAAATTTCAAGCTTATTATTTTGTGACAGATTCATGTAACTTGCTATTTTTTTATAATAAAGATGGAATCCTTTTTGAGCTAGCATTGAGTTACCTCAGAGGGCTGAAGAACTTGGGTTAGGGCCCAATCCAAGTAGCCAAGATTCTCTTTACTTGTATTTGTATGCTTACTTTAGTTTGTAGATTAATTTGTTGTTAGATGTATTTTCTTTCATGGTTAAGAATAGGTTGCTTTTGATGATTTACTAGTTTGCTTCCATTTGTTCTTTTTGAAGTAGGTTGAGCAGCGAACAATAAAGATTCAAAAGGCTAGAAATAGTGCCTTGGCTTCTCCTCCTCCCTCTAGGATCATGATTTGAGGCAAAGACCCTCTTGATGCCCCAAAAGCACAAATTTTCCTCATTCATAGGACTTTTAGTGTTTGCAGCTTTTTAATAGGTTAATAGTCAAGTTTTGCTTTGCTTCAGATCTTCCTTGTCATGTTCACTTCTTGATTTGCAATAGTCCTCTTTCATGCTTTCTTTTCTTGCAGCATTTCTTAGCATTTCCTTTCATAGATCATATTTTAGACCATTTTACTGCAAAACTTTGTTTTTCCTTAATGCACTCATTTCATTTTTTACTTGATCTTCTTGGTTAACTGTTAGTTCCTTTGCAACATATCTCTTCCAGCATTAGGCCATCTTATCAATAGTCATCCTCCCTTTGATCCAGGCCCTATAGGACTTCCCAAACCTCACCTCAATTCTGCCTTAGTTTCCTGCACTTTTCATAGAACTTATTCCCCTCTCCTTGAGCAAACCCAATCATCTTTCTCTCTCTTGGTGGTTCATGGTAGACCTTAGGCACCCTAACACCTCATCCCAACCTTATTCCACCTTTTCCACCCACTCTCACACCCTTAGAATAGCAGAAATTGCTCTCAGCCTCCTCTTGTAGGCCTCCTGTAGTTTCCCTATTTTCCTCCTGTAGTTTCCCTGTGTCCTCCTGTAGTTTTTCCTATAGCCTTTATTTTGAAGGCCGAGTGTGGGAAAAGCCTCCAAAAGGCCACCTAAGACCTCCTAGGACCCATACACATCATATTCTGTCCTTCCAAGCTCCAAAACCACCCTTTAACGCCACCTGTTCACTACTAAACTCACACACAATAAGTTAGATGCATGTCAAATTCACATAAAAACACGTAAAAACCCAAAAATATGTTTTTGCTTATTTACTTTCAAAAATAACATGGTTAGATGTTGTTTGATCTCTTGAGTAGGTAATGGCATTTCTTTCATGGTTTTCATAGTGTTTTTGGCAAAAGTAGAATTAGCTTGTTAATTAGGATTTACTAGGTCTTGCCTTACATTCCAGCCTTTTTTCTTTCTGCAAATAGAATAGCCTCAGTAGAGTAATCTTTCTTTCTTTCATCACATTTAGAGCTTCTTCTGAGATCTATAGAAGATGGCTTGAGCTCCTAGTGATCTTGCGCCAGCTGACCAAGTGACAACCCGTTTGTGCATACAAAACCGACGCTTCCAAGTTTGTTATGAACTACCGGGTTGATAAAAGTAAAGTTGGCAGCCCAGGAGTTGTAGCATTCTTGCTGCAATACTCTTGCCTCCTTGCTATCATCTCCAAGCCTGCATCACACCCCCAATCATCATTTCTTTTCCTATCCAAGAAAAACACAAAAAAACAGTTTTCCAATATGAAAAAAAACAAATAAAAAAATGGAAAAAGGCACCAATAACCATACCTGAAGCTTACCTATTTTCCCTCCATCATGCATGACACCTTTGGCATTATTCTTGAGCTCCAAGCATAGGGAAAAGCTAAAGTTTCAAGGGGAGAAGCGGCGACAGGAGCTCCTATAGGAATTTCTATAGCAGCTGATCGCATAGAGGTCCAGCACCAACAGCAGAAGAGTGCACATTTGAAGGTTGGAAAGGCACATGCAGCCCAGTTCCAATAAAAGAAGACCCTGAAAAAATACACCACCACACATTAGCTATCAGAGACAACATGCATGAAGAAGAATGAAGGCATGCAGCAGAGAGAACCACAACACCTCATAGCCAATACACTCGGATCACAGGTAAGTAACTAAATCACTCATCTATTTGAATTTGTGTAATTAGGAGTCATACGAAGGCAACGAGATGGTCGAGATTGAATGAGGGAAAGGTGGCCAGTTAATTTGGCCACCTTCATCTAGTTGACTCCACTCATCCGAGATGTCACCCACACGTGCACACAATCAACTCAAGAAAATATGCCAAGGACAGGTAGTGGAGAAAGAGTGAACTCCAATGCAATAATGAGGGATGATTACAAGGAGGGGCCATGATGACAAGGCAGGTGGGGACCAACAGTCCAAATATATCCAATGTACACATTGCCAACTCAACACTCCTAACCGAAAATATGCATAAAGGGTAATGAGCACTTCTCCCTGAGCATTCTCACCACCTTTTCTTCATTTTCTCCTCGTAACTCAGCTACAACAGACTTCTTGTGCCCCCATAGCCTCGTAACCACCATCCTCCATCGATTTCCTCCCTATATTTTATCTCGACATTTTCTACAGGAGCACCTACAAGAAATCTACAGGAGCACTTATAGGAAATCTACAGGAGGGACAATAGGCTTCTACAGGAGGGGTAGTGAGCCATTTTGAAGGGAGAAAACACAATTTTTGGCACAAAATTCGGTTTGAAGAGGTAGGGTTCATACATGCCCCCTGTTAAATATCAATACATGAAAGAAGTGGTCTCAATTTGAGGGTGAAATCAGTCTTTAGGAGGGCAGGAAATACATATATATATATATATATATATATATATATATATATATATATATATATATATATATATATATATATATATATATATATATATATATATATATATATATATATATATATATATGTTTATTTAAAAAAAAATGCAGTCTCCTCTGTTTTTTATTTTTCTCAAAAACTCTCTGTCTCCACCTCCCATATTTGTCTTTTAAAAAAAGCACAGGCAGTATGACAAGAGGGTTTATGAGAAGGGATCCCACTAACTCCACTAGGCTCCATGCACATCCCCAGGTAGTGGACATATTCACAAGAGCAAACTAGATGAAATTTTTTGAGAAATTTCATGGGTTTGACGAGGAGATTGCCCAAGAATTTGCTCTCTCTCTGGTCCCTCACACAAGAACACATGCCACTGTAACCATTAGAGGCCTCTCCATCAAAATAACCCTAGAATTCATCAGTAGGGTCACTACCCTTCCTCTCGGGTTGCCTTGGAGTAAAGATGAAAAACCCATTGGCCAGGTTGCCAAGAAGAAATTCTTCCAAAATAATGAAACCCCTGTGGAAGATAAAAATGGAATTAGAAGGGCTAGTATACCATATCGCTGGGATGAGGTTATCTACCAAATAATCAAATACATCTCTTGTCAGGCGAGGCACAACATTGTCTATGGTTATCATTTCAAAACCCTTCATGACTTGAGGTATGGCATTGATACCCCAACACCTCAAAAGCTTAGTATCTCTTATTTTCTCCTTCAGTCCCTCATTGACTCCAGCACTAAGGTACAAGTAGGAAATTCAGGTCAGTTAGCTCATCATGGCTTAATCAAACTCCTAGTGGAGGAAGCCCTCCATACCTTTACACTCTGTATAGCATGGGAAGTTTTCTGGAACATGACAAATGAGGATGACATAAAAGAATTAATGTATGATGTCAGTCCTACTAGCAGTGAGGAGGAAGAACAATAAGGAGGAGAAGATGAAGCCAGTGGTGGCAGAATAGAGCAAGAAAAGAAGGAGGAAGGAAAAGAAACAGAGGAGGGAAAAGTTGAAGAGATAGAAAAAGAGGCAGCAAAAGGAGAAAAGGAGGTAGAGAAGGTAGAGCAAGGGGAAGAGTCCCCTGAGACTTTGGAAAGAGACGCAGTAGCTGCACTCATTGCCCTTAGTACACCAATCAAGCCAAAGCAGAAGAGGAAAAGACAGACCTCCATGTATTTCAGGGCAAGGAAGAGCACAAGGATTAAAACAGGAAAACATCAGCCCTCTTCAAAAGTTCCCATTACCATTGAAGATTCACCATCTGCTAAGGTGAAAGAGTATCCCTCCAAGACACCTATCACATATGAAAGGGGGACTCCAAGATCTTCTACATGGAAGGGAAAGGTAGTACTATAGGACTGAAAACCAGAATTACAGGAGGCTGAGACAGTCCTATAGGAGACACTGTCTAAACTATAGGGGACCAAAAAGCTTGAGGAAAGGATAGAAGGACAACTAGAGGTGAAGGAGGAAGCAAAAGAGCTTCAAGAACTTGACCCCCAGCCTAGTCTTGCCTCCTATTACAATCTAGTTGAGGGAGGCAGAATAAGCCCACAGAAATTTGCAATTCCAGTATTTTTCGAATTGCAGAAAGAAAGAATGAGAACACATAGGTGGATGCATATTGTCAAATCCAAAGGAGTTGAGGATGTTGGCCATATGGAAAACAAACTCAGGGAAATGGGCAAAGAATTGAGTGCTCCTAGAGATAGAGAAGCCACCTGGAAAATGAGAATGAAATCCTAAGGAGGCCGCTGCAAGAGAAAGAGAATCAGCTGGCATAAATGGCCAGCTTATCCATGGAGGCATTACAATGCATAACACCAGCCAAATCTTATGGCCTCTATCTGAAGGACGAATGGCTCCAATTCCAAATAAAGACTTTGGCACAAAGAGGCATAATGCCTTTCCAAGACTACAGGCAGTTCATGGACCTGTGTGACCAGAGCACCTCGGAGGATAAAACAAAGATGGTAGAGTTCTACCTACATAACATGGCCCTCACAGACATGAATGTGTGGAACCCCAATGCCAAGCTATGGGACCTGCAACTAATGGCCATGGCCTCATGGATGAACCATGAAGAATTGAGGGTAGCATAAATAAAAATATTGATGATAAAAGAGCAAAATGAGCCATTAATGAGAAGAGGTAAGCCATCAGATCCTATGGCACTCATCAGAACACACAACCTGCTTGCCAATGACCCTCAGATTGCCCCCAAATATTTGACCAATCAAGCACAAGCCATTGCACACTTTGAAGATATGCAAAGGCTACTTGGGGATGACTATGTGCATACATGCATGAGAAGATGGAACACCTTACCTCACAGCTTGTAGATCAGGGAGTACCATTCCCCATGAGGTTGAAGGAGGCATTGAAAAGAGTGCCAATGTACAAGCACTCCATGCAAAGGCTGAAGGTCGATTGGATTGGCCTCAAACTAAGTCCTCCACTCCTATTAGGCATGCTGGAAGGCAGAAGAGAAGAAGAAGAGGAGGAGCAGGGGAAGGACATAAAAAGAAAGGAAAATTTTTATGGCCAACATGAGCAGACCACATCAGAAGCTTGGGATGCTAGGGAGGCCACCAGGACCATAAAAGATGAGGAGATTGACTAAGTTGCTCATAGGATGAGCAACACCTTCAGTAGGAGGGTGATGATGACCCTCATAAATGGGTAATTATATGGGCTCATTTTACCTCCTAACCTAGTCAAATCAACCATTCTCTTAGCTTATTGTATGATTTTCTAATTATATTTATGCTTATAGAGTGAGTTGAGTTAGTTATGATGCCATGTGGTCTAACATGTGTTTAATGCAGATTATTGATGAATTTCGAGGTCAAAGTCAAAGATCCAATGGTCAAATGGTAGCAATAACTTGAAGAAGACAGAGGAGAGGACTTATAGGAGGGAATCCCCCTCATTTATTACTCCTCACTTCGAATTCCCCTTCATTCAGCTCGGAGTACAAGCAGATGAATCATGCACTAGAAGACAACCAAGCATGTGGAGGATGACTGATAGTTATCTCGAGTTTTGGGAGCCAAGACTCCCCAATTTTAAGGAAGTTGTTGGTAGCTTCAAATGTATAAGTAGAGAGGCCTAAGGTCTCACTAGGGTCAGATTTTTTCTTATGTAAACTCTGCTCAAATTTCGAGCTTATCATTTTGTGACAGTTTCATGTAAACTTGTTATTTTTTTGATAATAAAGATGGAATCCTTTTTGAGCTAGCACTAAGTTACCTCAGAGGGCTGAAGCTCTTGGGTTAAGGCCCAATCCAAGAAACCAAGCTTCTCTTTACTTGTATTTGTATCCTTAATTTAGTTTGTAGATTAATTTGCTATTAGATGTATTTTCTTTCATGGTTAAGAATAGGTTGCTTTTGATGATTTAGGAGTTTGCTTCCATTTATGCTTTTTGAACTAGGTTGAGCAGTGATCAGTAAAGATTCAAAAGGATAGAAATAGTGCCCTGGCCTCTCTTCCTCCCTCTGGGATCATGACTTGAATAAAATACCCTCTTTCTACCCCAAAAACACAGATTTTCCTCATTCATAGGACTTCTAGTGTTTACAGCCTTTTAATAGGTTGATAGTCCAGTTTTGCTTTGCTTCAGATCTTCCTTGTCATTTTCACTTATTGATTTTCAATAGTACTCTTTCATGCTTTTCTTGATTGCAACATTTCTCAGCATTTCCTTTCATAGATCATAGTTTATACCATTTTACTGCAAAACTTTGTTTTTCCTTAATGCACTCATTTCATTGTTTGGTTGATCTTCGTGGTTAACTGTCAGTTCCTTTGTAGTAGATCTCTTCTAGCATTAGGCCAACTTATTAGCAGTCATTCTCCCTCTTATCCAGGCCCTATAGGAATTCCCAAACATCACCTTAGTTCTGCCTTAGTTTCCTGCACTTTTCATAGAACTTTTTGCCCTCTCCTTGAGCAAACCCAATCATCTTTCTCTCCCCTGGTGGTTCATGGTAGAACTTAGGTGCCCTAACACCTCACCCCAACCTTCTTCCACCTTTTCCACCCACTCTCACACCCTCACATTAGTGGAAATTTCTCTCGGCCTCCTCTTGTAGGCCTCCTGTAATTTCATTGTTTTCCTCCTGTAGTTTCCCTGTGTCCTCCTGTATTTTTTCCTGTAGGCTTTCTTTTGAATGCCGAGTGTGGGAAAAGCCTCCAGAAGGCCACCTAAGACCTCATAGCATCCATCCACACCATCTTCCATCCTTCCAAGCTCCAAAACCACCCTTTAATGTCACCTGTTCACTGCCACACTCACACATAATAAGTTAGATGCATGCCAAATTCACATAAAAACCCAAAAATATGTTTTTTGCTTATTTACTTTCAGAAATAGCATGGTTAGATGTCGTTTTCTATATTGAGTAGGTAATGGCACTGCTTTCATGGTTTTCATAGTGTTTTTGGCAAAAGTAGAATTAGCTTGTTAATTAGGGTTCACTAGGTCTTGCCTTACATTCTAATCTTTTTCCATTCTGCAATTAGAATAGCCTCAATAGAGTAATATTTCTTTCTTTCATCACATTTAGAGCTTCTTCTAAGATGTATAGAAGTTGGCTTGAGCTCCTAGTGATCTTGCGCCGATTGACCAAGTGACAACCCGCAGTAAGAGCTAGTACTTGTGCATACAACACCGACGCTTCCAAGTTTGTTACGAACTACCGGGTTGATAAAAGTAAAGTTAGTAGCCCAGGAGTTGCAACATTCTTGCTGCAATACTGGTGCTCACCAGGTATAACATCTTCTTGTTTGTTTCACATCTTCCTGTTTCTTTCACAACTTCTATAGTTAAATGGTTTTTCATGATCTTATCTATGACTAATGCTTTTCTTTGCTTTTTTTAATGAGAGGCGTTCTGTTGGGCGAGGACCAGTGAAAGGTAGGCATCTCGAATATGTATAAGATCTTTTAAAGTTGTATTGAGGTAGGGCGAGGATTCTTCGATACCTAAAGAACTACCACAACAGAAGTGGTTACCAGTGTTACTAATGGTACTCTCGTTATACAGGAAGTTTTACCAGAAAAAGTGTGATCTTATTACTTTATTCTGTTAAGACACTTCATTAAGTTCATCTAATTTATCAATGTTTGGAATTTTTACTAATTTTTCTAATTTTAATATTGCTAATTCTCTTAGGAGAATGTCCATCCTCACCTACCCAAATTCGTCATGAATACTTCTTTATTCTTCAGTAGTTATTTTTTGGCATTCTACTTGACATGGAGACTGGCATTATCATCATTTCCTTTCATGCTCATGCTGATCATTCCTAGCATAATGTATGGAAGGATTCTGGTGGGGACTTCTCACAAGTTCACCGAAGCATATAATAAAGCCAGTAATATTGTAGAGCAAACTCTTTCATCCATTAGGATAGTCTTTGCCTTCGTTGGAGAGGAGAGGACAATGGCTAAGTTCTCCGTTATGCTCAATTGGAATGTAAAGCTTGGGCTTAAACAAGATCTTGTCAAAGGCTTGGCAACAGGAAGTGGAGGAGTGACCTTCGGTATGTGGGCATTCAACTCTTGGCAGGTTAGCAGATTGGTTATGTATCATGGTGCTAGTAGAAGAAGGAATTTCGCGGAGTCAAGTTGCATACTTATGGGTGGCTTGTAAGTGTTCTCGCTCTATTCATCTCTCTTTCTCATGTAATTCTATAATTGATCCTACAATGGGAAATTTACCACATTTTTGAAGTTCAAGCAAAATCTCTGAAAGCATTGTTGTGTTTACAGAACTCTAGGGACTGCACTTCCAAATATTAGATACTTTTCAGAAGCACATGTTGCTTGTAAACACATCTTTGAAATATTTGACAGAGAACCGATCATTGGTTGGGAAGATGCAAAATGAAAAACATTGAAAGAGGTCAGTAGTGAAGTTGAATTTAGAAACATTGAGTTTGCATATCCATGTTGAACAAAATCCAAGATATTTCGCAAATTCTGTCTAACCATTCCTGCAAACAAGACTGTTGCGTTGGTGGGGAGAAGCAGGTCTGGCAAGTCTACAACTGTGGAGTTGATAGAGAGGTTCTACGAGCCCCTGGCTGGAGAGATTTTGTTGGAAGGAGTGAACACTAAAATGATACAATTGAAATGGTTGCATTCCCAAATTGGACTAGTAAGTCAAGAACCTGCACTCTTTGCTACATCGATCAAGGAGAACATCTTATTCGGAAAAGAGGGAGCCAACATGGATCAGGTTATTGTTGTCGCCAAATATTCAAACGTTCACAATTTCATTAGTCAACTACCAGATGGTTATGACACACAGGTAATATTTAGGTTTTTACCCTCATTCTTCAGTGCTAATGTGCAATCAATTTGAGTTTACTTTCTTCATTTGGGAAATACAAGTGGGTCAGCGAGGAGTCCAGTTGTCAGGAGGGAAAAATCAACATATAGATATTGCAAGAGTTATGCTCAAGGGTCCTCATCTACTTCTTCTAGACGAGGCCACAAGTGCTCTAGATGCAGAGTCGAAGAGAATCGTTCAGGATGCTCTAGACAAAGCTTCAGTAGGACGCACAACTATTGTAGTAGCTCATTTCCTCTCCACCATCCGCAACATAGACATGATTACAGTGGTTCAAAGTGGTCATGTGATTGAGACTGGTATGCTGCATGAAGATCTGATCTGTAAACCCAATGGAGCATACACTAGTTTTGTGAAACTACAATAGGCTACGGTAGATAAGCCATATGATAGATTAGAAAGCACTACTATGCTAGAGTCTTTGGTAACAAGGAGTTCTAGCATATATTGTAGATTGAGTTCGAACGCATCTATATTGACCAATCGAGAACTGGTACATGAAGACAAGCTCCCTTTTGCCACTTCATTTCGTCAATTGTTTCTTTTAAATGCCCCAAAATGGAGGCATGCTCTATTGGGTTGTTCAGGAGCCTTAGGTTCTGGCGCAGTTCAACATGTTTTTCCCTTATTTCTTGGGGCAAATGTATTTATATTTTTCCTTCAAGACCATGACCAGATCAAATATAGTATCGAATATTACTCCTTCATGTTTGTGGCTATGGGAGTAATATCATTTTCAGCAAACATGTTACAACATTACAGTTTTGCAGCTATGGGGGAATATCTTACTAAAAGGGTTCAAGAGCGAATGTTGTCCAAAATCCTTACATTTGAGATTTGGTGGTTTGATAATGATGAGAATTCTAGTGGAGCTGTTTGCTCCAAACTAGCAAAAGATGCTAATGCGGCAAGTATCTGACCTTAAAGTTTTAATATTCCAATAAAATTGTGAATTGTGTTACAATATTCTAATAGTTCGAATATGCAATTTGTGATACAGGTGAGATCTCTTATTAGAGATCGTATATCGTTACTTGTAGAAACTTTGGTCACTGTTGTAATAGCCTTCTCGATGGCTTTCATAATAGCGTGGTGTATTGCAGTTGTAATAATCGTAGTGCAACCCATTACTATCTTATGTTTCGACACTAAAAGGGTTCTCCTCAAGGCCATGTCTCAAAAGGCTATAAAAGCTCAAGATCAAGGTAGTTAACTTGCAACAGAGGCTGTGGCTAACCATCACACTATTAGTGCCTTCCCTTTACAGGAGAAGATCCTCTCTCTCTCCCAAAAGCATCAAGAAGAACCTCGCAGAGAGATTATCAAACAATCTTTGTTTGCAGGATTCGCTCTTGGAACATCGCAATGCATCACGCTATGCAATACGGCTTTGAACTTTTGGTATGGAGGAAACCTTGTATCAAAAGGACAAATCACATCCAAAGATTTTTCCCAAATTTCCTTCATTCTTATAACCACAGGAAAAGGTATAGCAGAAGTAGGAACTATGAGTAGTGACATTGCTAAAGGATTCGATGTTGTCAAATCTGTGTTTGGCATATTGGACAGAGAAATCCGCATAAACCTAGAGGATGAGAAAGGCAAGAAAGTGGATAAGATAGAAGGAAACGTGGACCTCAGAAACATGGACTTCGCTTATCCATCTCGTCCAGGTGCTATGATCTTCAAGAACTTCTTCTTGACCATAAAAGAAGGCAAAATCATGGCTCTGGTAGGACAAAGTGGATCCAGAAAATGGACTATCATTGGATTAATTGAAAGGTTTTACAATCCCCTAAAAGGATCGGTGAAAATCGATGGCCACGACATCAGGAGGTTCTATTTGAAGAGTTTGAGGAACCAAATAGCTCTGGTAGATCAAGATCCCACGCTGTTTGGAGGAAACACTCAAGACAACATTATCTACGGAAAAGGGAATGCAAGTGAGGTAGAGATAAACGAAGCTGCAAAGGTTGCAAATGCTCATGACTTCATCAGGTAAATACTGCAATCTTTCAATTGAAATAGAATGTTAATGCAATAATATATATATTCAATATGTTGTGATTAAGCAGATTGTTTCTAGAATAAATTAGGATGGACTGAATATTATTGTGAATTTAACTTGGATTTGTGTAGCTCTTTGGAGAAAGAATACGAAACAAATTGTGGAGACAAAGGACTGCAATTATGGGGAGGGAAAAAGAAACAGATTGCTATACCCAGGGCGATTATAAAGAATCCAAGCATATTACTGCTAGACGAGGCCGCCATTGTTGGAAATAATAATCCCAACCACTACCTTAAACCAACTAACAAACACCATGCTTGCCCAGTCAACCACTACACGATTGCGATTTTGTTTGCACAGTCAACCACTGCACGATTGCGATGTTGTTTGCAGGCAGAAGGATTGAAGTCAGAACAAAAGTATAGCATGGACCATTCGGCAACATAGCAAAGGAGTTAAGGCATTTAATGAAGTTTATTAAATAGATATGGGAAAACATTCACTTTGTGACTATTTCCCACACTTGTGTATTAAATATTTTCTCTGTCATGTAACTAATATCAAAATTGTATGTTAAGATAAATATGCAAGTAAAAGTCATTTGTATTGCTTGGCATGTTGGGCAAGTTAGGGAGCTAGAGTGTGTGAAGCAGTGAGGAGAAAATAGTGGAGCAAAATATTGGTGGGCACGTGAAAACTAGATTTACGGAGTGGTAGTGAGGAAAAAATCATGGAGGAAATATTGGTGGGCCCGTGAAAACTAGTTACTCTATGGGTAAATTGCAGTAAGTTTGTTGTGTTTTCCACTTGGAGCTGCAACATCCATTTATGATGTGAATATATTTCCTTATGTTTTTTTTACATATAATATAAATTATGGTTAGTTGCGTTATGGTATTAATCTTACACAAGTAAATTTCCGCAACCGTCCTTTGTTTTACTCTGTTTTGCCGAGAGCTATTTCCTGCATTTTAATTAAGTCCTTTGTTTTACTCTGTTTTGTCGTGAGCTATTTCCTGCATTTTAATTAAGTCCGCAACCTAAGATTTACCTGCCGCAACTGAAGTTGACTTTACCTACTCTCCCGCAATCGATTTTTGAGCTCCTCTGCCATCATAATATTTTTCTAACAACCAATGCGTTGGACAAGCAATCGGAGAAGATCGTTCAAGAGGAGATGCTTTGGACAAAATTATAGGTGGAAGAACGAGTATTGTGATAGCTCATAGACTGACAACCATTCAGAATGCAAACTTGATTCCTGTGATTGAATATGGGAAAGTGATTGAGCAGGGAAGTCATTTGTATCTGATGAGCAAAGGAAAAGGAAATCCATATTACTCTCTCCTCAGTATTCAGCTAGGCTACCACTAGATTCTCACATCCCAGTCAAAAGTATTACTCTCTCGTCAAATCTTTCTCAATACCTTCAGTGAGATTTTGAAGTTGAATTTTAATTTCTTCGTTATTTGTCAACGCCCTAAAACATTCAAAATATCGTTAGCCAAATTTGGAATTTGGAGTGTCATCTGTATGACGTTTGGCTGTTTAACGTTAATGTCATCCAAATTATAATAAAATCAGTTAGGGCCAGAGACTGGGTTGGCTTCTTGCATGAAATCTCGACGTGACTCGGAATTGGAAGTGAAAACGATGGAATATATTTGCTCAACACTTTCTCTTGATTTTAAAATAAATTATACTTTATCACACCTTAATGTCATTGTCAAATTAGTCCTTTTCTTCTTCTTTTTTGTTGAAGCAAGGGTAGGACCTTCTTTAAACACTAATAAAATACAAATTTACAAAAAACCACCCAGACAGGTGACGAAGGAGAGAGACCCTCTCAAAAAACAAGCTTTTCCACCTAGCAAAGCTAAACAGGAAAAGGCTAAAAAGGAACCAGAGTAGTGGAACTGATCAAAAATAAAAAGGGCCCCACCGCCCCCCCTGGGCCATGGAGAGAACCATGCCCCAAAGCAACTAAACATCCATGGTGGGTCCATCCAAAACACACTGACAAGCAAAGTGTACTCCTTAAACTACAAAGAAAATCCGACGGGCCCAAATCAATGGCCCCGGACAAAATCGCTGAGGGAAGAAGCACGCCACTTAACTGGCCAATCTCCCAACGTGCACGACCTTTCGCCGCCGTTGATTTTCTAAAATGGATCAGACGAACATGGTTCATATCACACCTACAAAGAAAGTCGAGCTTTAGCCAGCGATGAGGGTGGTATTCAAACCAGCCCCACTGCCACGTGTCTCCTCCTGATAGGAATCGCTGCCAAAATGAGAAAACCGCTTTCCACCTTCGGGGTGTGCGATCGCCGGGAAATCTCTCCATAGCCGGTTTGCCGACTTCTGGAAAAGCAGCTGCCGAAAGTGCCAATCGAGACTCCCGCCCTGCCCGAGCTAATGACGGAGGAACCGTCCACCACAAAGCTGGTTGGAAAAGAAACACGACCCCTCGATAGGCTATCCATCCCCAAGGTCGAGTCAACTTGGTTCATGGTCCAAGGCTCTGCCACAAAATTCCGACCTATCACTTTCTGCCTGTTCATGTAAAATCTCCTTAAGCCTGCTCCGAGGCAACTCATTCCAATTTGAAGCCACTTTGTCCTCTGTGCTGATAACACCTTGGTTGGCTAGCAAGTCTGCCAACTTGTTCGCCGATCTTCGAACATGCCTAAAGTCCACTGTACGAAGGCTCTGTAAGTGGTGTTGTATCCACTGAAAGCCCTGAATCAGTCTCCAATTTTTTGAGGCTCTTTCCGGCTTAGTGCCCCTGCTGATTTTCTTGACTGTATTGATGATAAGTTCAGAGTCCACCTCCACTATTACATTTTGCCTGTTTTCCTGATTCAGGAAATCCAAACATTGCTCCATAGCCATCAATTTCACCAAGTTATTAGTAGCTTGCCCCAGATGACAGTGGAAAATGAAGAGGACACTACCTTTCTCATCTCTTAACACCCCTCCATAACCAGCGGTACCCAGATTGCCTTTTGAAGCTCCATCTATGTTGAATTTCAGATAACCCTTTGGAGGAGGATGCCAAATATCGTTAGTATTCTTCATGGAGATGAGATTTCTATCCAGACCCTGAGGAGATATGTTTTGCAGGCCCAGCTCACAGAGAATTCCCAAGTCGGTAGCCGAAGGGGGGTTCTTAGGGAAATTTCGCACTGAGGTGCTGACCGTTTCCTTGAGCTGTTTTAAGATCAGCTCAAAAATGCAATGGGAAGTCCTCTTTTCATCTTTGAAGATTCAGTTGTTCCTCTCTTTCCAAACGTTCCAAACAATGAAGCCTGGAAAGAGAGTCCAAGCAGTGGCGAGAACTAAGTTGTCTGAAAAATCTCTCCTCCAGTTGGTCAGGGTGTTGCAGATATTATTTTTGTCTCTATCCGTTTGATGGAAAATAAAGGCAAAAGAATCCCACAAACTAGAGGAGAACATACAACTGTTGAGGAGGTGCTCCATAGTTTCCTCATGAGCCTCACAGAGCTGGCATCTGGAGGGTCCCAAAATACCCCTCTTCCTGATGTTGTCCCAGGTCAGGATTTTCCCATGCTGAACCAGCCACATGAATAGTTTAATTTTCATCCAGCCCTTATGTCTCCAAAGGTTAAGCCAGGTTTTATTCGGAATTTGAGAGTTAAGGTCAAGGAGAATGAGCTTTGCTTCCTTGAGGTTAAAAACCCCCTCATTATTGTTGCCCCATCTCAGCTGATCGTGGCCCTCAGATTTCAGAATCTTCCTCTGATCTAACATTTCCTTGAGAGTTTCTGCTTTAGCCTTCAGGGTGTTGTTGTCCCTAAAGTCAAGATTCCTCCAGAGTCTCCATTTGTCATTGTTATTGGTTTGCTCCCAAAAGTCTTTGACCTTAGAAAGTCCATTGTTATCAGTGTTTTCCTTGAGATCCTTTAGGTCTTCGTTTAATAAAATAGATTCTTGTTGCCATCTATCCTCCCAGAATAGGCTGAGATTTCCATCTCTTATTTCCCAGAAGTTGTTTCCTTGTACCAAACTCCGGTTATCCCAGGCCTTGTTCCAAATGTGCGAGCCCTTTCTGTGACCAGACATTCTTATTAGATCCTGGTTGTGCCATGTGCTGGCATATTTTTCTTTCCAAACAGTTGCCCACTGCGCCTCTGGCTCTTTAACCCATCGCCACCATAATTTGGCTCCTAGAGCCTTACTGAGTATGTCAGGGTCATCCAAACCTAGCCCACCAAAGCTCTTGGGTTTGGAGATCTTATCCCAAGCCACCAAGGCCCATTTCTTATGATCCTCCCCCTTACCCCAAAGGAAGTCCCTTTGAATGGATCTGAGCTGATGTAGGACACTTTGAGGAGCTAGGAGAACAGATAGCATAAAGACAGGGATGGATTGAAGGACAGCTTTGGTTAGCACTAATCTATCGGCCAAATTTAGAGATCTAAAAGTCCACTTCCTGATTTTGTCTTGCAACTTGTTAATTACAGGTTCCCATATACTCTTGTGTAAGGGTTTGGCTGTAAGAGGAACACCCAAATATTTCGAGGGGAGGAGCTCTCTTTGGAAGCCCAAGATTCTGGCTATATTTCTTTGAATGGAAATGTGAGTGTTAAAGAAAAAAAATCTTAGATTTAGAAAGATTTACCTCCAAACCTGAAGCCATTGCAAAGTCTCTCAGGATTTTCTTATAGGCAAGAGCTTCCTTGACCGTAGGGATTCCTTGCAGCATGGTATCATCCACAAATTGTTGATGGGTTAAGGCACGACCCTCTTCAGAAAGTTGGAGACCTTTGACTGCACCCTCTACCTTGGCATGTCTGATCATTTGTCCCAGCCCTTCCATCATGAGTATAAAAAGAAAGGGAGAGAGTGGATCTCCCTACCTTAAGCCTCTTGAAGGAGTGAAAGTCTCCGAGGGTGATCCATTAACCAGGATTGAAAAACTGGGTGAAGTAACTAGGGCCATGACCCATCTGACCCAGTTATGATCAAACCCAAAAGCAGTGAGAACTTTTCTGATATAAGTCTAGTTTAGCTTATCATAGGCTTTGGCTATGTCCAGTTGCATGATCATTCCAGCTTTCTTGTTGCTTGTCAACGAGTGAACCACCTCATGAGCTTGAATGATGTTGTCAAGGATTTGTCTACCTTCCACATATCCTGATTGTTCCGTAGATACCAGGGAGGGAAGAAGGGGTTTGAGTCTATTGGCAACCACTTTGGAAATAATTTTGTAGACAACATTGCATAGGGCTATGGGTCTGAATCTTTCTGGCGTTTGGGCTACCTCCTGTTTGGGGATCAGGGCGATAAAGGTGGAGTTAAGCGCCTTCAGGATAGTTTTATCCCTTCTTGAGTCTTCCACCACGTTCAGAATGTCCTGTTTTACTATAGTCCAGCAGGCTTTGAAGAAGTCTACATTGAACCCATCCAGACCTGGAGCCTTGCCATTTTGCATCTCTTTAAGGACCTCACTGACCTCCCCTTCTGATACTGGTCTGTTGAGGTTGATATTGTCTTCTTTGGAAACCAGCTTAGGTATATGTCTAGATATATCCCTGATGGATTGATCTCTGTTGGAGCAGGTCTCCTGAGCAATGCCTCGAAAGTGCTGGACCAGTACTACTTCGATTTCTTCTTGCTTGCTGAGCATATTGCCTTTCTTGTCCTTAATAGAAGAAATCCTGTTGTGAGCTCTATTCGCCATAGTGGATTTGTGGAAGAATCCGGTGTTGCGATCTCCTTCTTTTAGCCATTGCACTCTGGATTTCTACCTCCAGAAAATCTCCTCTTGTTTACAGAGGTTCTCCCAGTCTTGATGATATTTATTTGCCAGTTCATTTTTCTCCTTATCAAAACCCTCTGTAATCAGGGTTTGGTTGAGGTTCTGCATTTTCCTTTCCACAATTTTTTTTGCTTCAAAAATGTTGCCATATTCCTTCTTGTTCCACTCCTTGAGCTGGAGTTTAATGTGTTTGAGTCTTTTTTGCAGAAGGAACATTCTGGTGCCTTGAACTTCTAAATCTTCAGACCACCAGATGGCTATGTTATTTTGGAAATCTGGGTGGGAGAGCCAGATATTCTCGAATCTGAAAGGTCTATTCTTAGGTTTGCCAATGCCCTGAATGTCCAGTTGAACCGGCCAATGATCCGAGCCTCCAAAGGGAAGAACACTCGCAACTATGTCCTTGTCCTTGGTTATCAGATCTTCTGAAAATTATAAATCTATCCAGTTTGGAGGCCACTTGAGACTCTCCTCCTCTTTTATTGTTCCAGGTAAATGTACCATTATTCATAACAATATCCATGAGCTTCATACTATCTATGAAGGATTGAAAAGCCCAAGAATCTTTGGTTAGAATTCTGGTTCCTCCTTTTTTCTCCGATAGCATTTTTATCATATTGAAATCACCCCCTAGGATCCAGGGGATATTTGCATGTCGTTCTCTGAGCTTCTGCAATGAATCTAGAAACAAGAGTTTACCCTCCGGCCTTTGTGGGCCATACACATTCGTAGCCAGGTACAATTCCTTATCTCCCACTGGCTGAATGATCACTGAAAGATAATCTCTAGATGCTTCAACATCTATCATATCAATCTTTTGGGGGTTCCAAAGCGTGAGAATTCCTCCTGTTGTATTCTCTGCTTTGACCTCCAGGAATTCAAATCTGTTGAGCCATTTACTGTGAATCTCTTTTACTTTTTGAATGGAACATTTAGTTTCCTGAATGAAGATCACATCCGGGGCTTCTTGTTTCATTCTGTTACTTAATAGTCTTTGTTTTCTTTTACTACCTAGACCTCTTATATTCCAAGACGTGAACTTCATTATCAAAGATTTGTAAAGGAGTAGCTGGATAGGTCTTTCATCTTACCTGAATCTATCATTAGCTTTCCACATTCCATCAGCAGCTCGTTCTATTTTTTCTGGCCTCTTTTCTTTCCTGGGATTCTTGGTGCTAATCCTGGTGTGGCTTTCATAGCTTTCACCCCCTCCTTGCCCTGTTTTTCATTTTTCCTTAGCTTTTCGAATCCTTTGTTCTGAGTTTTCCAGATGAAAAACTGCTGAACTCTGTGGAACTCCTCTTGAGGTAGCGAATCCACTCCCTCTTTGGTTCCTTGTTTCAGGAAGCCTTCTAGATCTAGATTTTCTTTCTCCAGAATTTCCTGTAGCTCATGATCCTCCATCTCCATATCACTCTGGGTCATTTCCTGATCCATTTCCAGTTCTGCATCACTCATCATATCTTCTTTCTATTTATTTTTGTTTTGTGTTTTCTCCACGTTGTCCTCTTTTTCTTCCTCCACTGGACTGCCTACCTGGACCTGATCTGCTTGTTCCGCTATTTCTTCCTCTTCTAGAGCTTGAAACCTATTTTGACTGGCCTGATGCTTATCTGTCTGAGATAGTTTCGGTCCTCGTTTGCTCCCTTTTCCTTTCTGGACCACCTTATGGAAGCTTTCTGAATCCTTCATGGTGTTGGTTTTACCTATGTTTCCTGTTTTACTGAGAGGGCAGTCTCTGAATAGGTGACCATGCTCATGGCATTTACGACATGTGAAAGGGATATGTTCGTAATCCACTGTTTGTACCCATTCTTCATCCAGCACTTCCAATATTACTTCATCCGGCAGTGCTCCAGAGAGGTCCATCTCCACACATATCCTTGCAAAGGATGTGTATTTTCCTCTTCTAGTGGCCTCAGAGGCTTTGACAAAACGCCCTAGCTTGTTTCCTATGGCAGATAAGGATTCCAGTTGCCAATAATCCAAAGGCAAAGAGTAGAGTCTTACCCAGACCGGAACCGAGGTGAAGGTTTCGTGTTCTAGGACAAAATTCATCACCCATGGTCGCATATATAGGCCTGCAGCTGCGTAAAAGTAGGGCCCTCCTTCAAACACTCTATCCTTGTCTTCAATATTTGCAAAAACTACAGTAAAGAAACCTTTTGATCCCAAGTGAAGTTCTATGCTACCTTTTGGTTTCCAGTTGTATTTAATCCATGTTTGTAAAGCTTTTTCAGTGGGCCATAAGCCCATGAACTTACAAATTATTGCATACTTCTGCATGTGGTCCCTATGCGCCAGAAGCGCAGGGTCATCCAACACTACTCTGGGCGCAATTGAAGATTTGGGCTTGCATGGTCCCTTTGGTTTTTCTTCTTTTATATTCCATTCTTTGTCTTCTTCCTTGTTGTCTTTAGTGTGGTTGCTCTCCCTGGTTTTGGCGCCATTCTACCCCTCTTCTTTGTCTTTCTGCCTTACTTCTTCATAGGGATCTCTGTCCTCCTCAATGGGTGCGCTCCGCCATGAAGAACCCGCTCATATGGCCGCAACCCTAGTTCCCTGGTTCGCTCGCGGTCTCTGTTCCTCACTCCGTTCGAAAGAGGTACCATGCATTATAATATATTCTATGTATAAACCTTGCCAACTTAGTCTTTTTCTTTTTAATGTCCTTGTCACCTTGAATCTATTTCATCAAAATCGGCGTCCTTATCTCCTTCGAGGACACGTAATTGCTGTCGTTGGATCATCTTCACTCTTGAGTATGGCCGTATCCTTTCACTTAAACAGGTTAGAGAATAACTGATTCAGTATCTGATGTAGTACTTTAATAATACTGTGAAATCCGAGGTGAAAATCAGAGCTCATGCAATGTTTAACTCATGAATTTAAGAAAGAAAATAAAAACAGCGTATACATGGGCCAGCTAGATAATTATGCAATGCTTTTGAAAAAAAATGTCTTTGTGGATTCACTTAGAGTAATGTTTGGAGTAAGCTGAGTAACAGGAAGGCATCGAAGCTCTGACCATAGAAACAATGTAGATCAATAGGATTTCCACGGTGAAGCCTCGGGATATAGAAGTAGGTTGAGGAGAATACATTGTATTTCAAAACCTAATATAAGAGACCATCAAAAACTGATAACCATCAATTTGATAACCTAATATTGTCTGTATAAACCTCGCCACGCTGAAAAGTATATCGACGTGTATATATATATATATATATATATATATATATATATATATATATATAAATAACTGTAAATTTGATGTCGAAGCATTTAAATTACTTTTGAGGGTGGGTTTACGCGCAAGATGTTAGCGAAAGAATGTTGTTTGAGATTGAAAATAAATTAACTTTTAATAGAATAAATATGAATTCTACCGTGGGTTAGTGGTTATTAGAATTAAAAAAATAAATAAAAAAATCCAAATGTTTTTCAACATTTAATTGAATTATTAAATAGTTTAGGAAAGGTTGAATGGTAATTGAATTATTAAATAGTTTAGGAAAAGTTGAATGGAAGGGAAATACTATAATACTAGTATAAATTTATTTTAAATACCGATTTAACATGAATCAAGCGGGATTTAATTTTTTCTGGACTCAATCAGATTAGATTTATTTTAATTCAGATCTATCAAGAGTGATTTAATTTAATTCAGATCTATCAAAAACCCATGAATCAAATTTCTTTTCACTTTAAAAGAGATTTGAATCTCAAAAAAATTGATCTTTAGATGGATTTGGATTGGTTTAGTTATCAATTAATTATAATGATAATTATAATGATTAATTTTATGCTTTTATTTTATTCTATTTATTTTTAGTTTAATTTAATTTTTTATTATTATGACCAAGTCAAAATGGTATTTAGGACAGTACAACATTTTTACTATACTAGGCTGGATAGTGCTTCTTGGCACAATAATATGAAAATAGCATATCTGTCTTAAAGGCGAGAATGAAAAAGTTTAATGTGAGTAGTTTGGAAATGCCTCATAAATGTAAAGCTGTCAAAGACTTAGAATAAGGTGTGAGAGGAATTTTGTTTCTGATTATCAATGAAAAACATCATAAAATATGCAAAATGTTCAATACTAAAAATGAAAGACAAGTAGATTTACAAAACTTACAATACTAAAAAGAAAAAGTAGGAAAGGTCAGAGGCTCAACAATTTGACACAAAATGTAGTAGTATGAGAGACCTTAGAAACTTGAAAGCCATTTTTCACTTGATAATTGAGATAAATTTGAAATTGCAAAGAAGATCAAATTAGAATTTTTGTTAGATAATTTATTACGCAAAAATATATGATGATAACCTCGAATGTACAAACGTATACCATATATATTTTTTTCTTTTTAGTTGATTATGTATTAAAATATCAATTATTTACATTAGATATGCTAGTTTTATTGTCTTCTACATGTTACTTTAGAAAGAATACCAAAGACAATAAAATATATAGTCAATGGCTAACAAAAATTATCAAATGCATATCCAAAACTTCATAATTTTAAAAGATAGTGCTACCCTACCATGGGGAAACCAACAACAAAAACCAAAATGGGAAACCCTTAGAGACTGAAGAATTCGAGACAACAAGAAAAGACACTAAACCTAAACTTTGAAAAAAACTTATCAGTAGCCGAGATGGCCTAGCATGAAGTAGAAGAACTGAAATGATGAAATATAGGTAGCATGAGCATTAGAAGGACAATGAAGTATTGAAGTTGATGGGTTGTTCCTAAGTGTAGCATAAGATCTCTGAGTTCATCTAGTTTGTGCATTAGGTTGATTTGAGTTTGTCTCCAATCAAGTAGAATCTTCTTTGGCAACAACTTAACATGCCATTGCAAATCTACTTTATGAATATAGTGATTTTGGTGGCCCCAAGAGTTGCATGTATCTGGAACCCAAGAGGCTATGTCAGCCATGACTTCTGAATTTAGAGTTACTAGTCGTTCTTGTCAGACTTCCTCTTCCACCAGATGGATTTCCTCATGAATGTAGAGGTGCATGTGCATGGTAGTCCTGAGAGTCCCCTGAAGTGCCATGACCACCATTTCCATATCGGCAACAAGCTTGTTTTCAAGTCATGGCTACCAAAGGAAATAAGGCGTGACAAAGACCTCATAGAAATGAGAAGGAAGATTCCTAGGAAAGATGTATTGATGACAAGATTAGGCTCAAACCTTGATGACAAGATGTATTGAGTCATGGTTACCAAAGGCAACAAGGCTTGACAAAGACCTCATAGAAATGAGAAGGAAGATTCCTAGGCAAGATGTATTGATGGCAAGATGTATTGATGACAAGATGTATTGATGAAAGGCCTTTATAAGTTCCTAGGCAAGATGTATTAATGACAAGATTGGGCTCAAACCTTTGCCATCAGAAAAGTTATCAAGAGAGGAGGGAAAGCCAGTGAAGCAGATGGAAGGAAACACATGCTAAATAACCAAACAAGACTCAAAGTGCATGGCCATCAAGGACAACAATAAGTGGAGGTGTTGAAGGATAAGCGAGAGCTCTAACTAGTGGCCCAAAATGAACAACATAATGGAATGAATCCAATTCGTATAGATGAATAAACAAAATGTGCTAAGGGGCCTCTACCACTCTCCTTAAGAGGCGAGGTCCCATAAATTCACCATGAGGTGGTAGCCTGTGTAGGAAGGAAGTAAATGAAAAGCAAGTCAAATCCACAAGATTTAACATAACATCAATAAAGATAAACTTATACAATACAATAAATTAAAATAGAATAACAAAAAAAAGCTTCAAATCCAACAAATTTATTTAATCCTTTATAACTACCCGTCAAAATAAACATATACAATACAATAAATTAAAAAAAAAAACAATTTAACTATTCAAAAATTTTACTTATTCATTTTAATATAATTATATAATTATTAGCTAGATATAATTTTTTTTATCTTTTAAGAGGATTTTTAGATGCATAAAAAACAATACAATGCCAAAAACACTATAAACTAATAGTTAAACTTACCTTTCTTCTTTAAAAAAATACCATCAAAAGACAAATACATCAAAGAGTTAAACGAAGTTATTAAAAGTAAGTGTACTGAGTCACGATAACTTAAAAAAAATGAATGGACCACAAAAATATGATAATAAATGCGAATGATCTAACGTATACTAATATTTAGAATGCAATATGTTAAAAATAAATACTATTGCAAATATTTAGAATATAATAAATTAAAAAATAAGTGGAACACTGTAGATGTGGGCAAGGAATGCGAAATCATTTAGCAATGCACTAAACTCCTCCCATCCACGAGAGCTAGTATAAATTTATTATATATTAGTCATTATAAGGAAGGCACAAGAGCACAAGTTCCTCTCTTTCATAGGGAGGACAACAATAACAATGATTAAATCGATATGAGTAAACCTTCGTAACTTTATTTCTTAATTATATATAATTAAAAAATTGAAGTATATTATGAGTGAAGCTATATTATTTTTAATTTATCATAGAAAATTATGGTTAAATTGGTCAAACTATATTCACTCATGGTCAATATCATATATTATGGTTGATATACCCAACCAATCCTGAGTAACTACACTCAATCATAGTCAATCATAATCTATCATAGTAAACTATAATTGATTGAGCACAACCATAACCAATTCTATATTGACTAGAAATGTAGATTTTTACTTGTAGATTCAAACTCCTTATGTAATATGCTAAAATAAAATACTTGAATCTACTCTACTCATCAGCGGAAACAAAATTGATTGATGAAAACACTAAGCAAAAAAGGAAGAATTGCAATCACATATGACACAATATTTTTATGGGGAAACAAACTGCTCAAAACCCCTGTTATCTATATTGAGAAGAAAATACAATGCTTGTTCAACCCAAACAATTCTTGCACAAGTACAATCTATCTCTCTGCTTCACAAACCAGCTCAAGCCAACACTTAGCCAATTCTTCTTCCTACCAAGCCCCTACTTCCTTGCGCAATTCCTGAGAGAATTAGCCCATATTTAATTGGGAAAATCCCTCACTACAACTGCACAATCCATCATAGGCCTTCTACTGACTGCATGCACCATTTGCACAACTCAGAAAATTATACCGCTGATAATGCATTGTCCTTGAACTCTAGTCTCAATTGGGTATTCCTTTGAACTAACATGCATGAGTTATTTATCAGTGAATCTTCAGTTAATTGGTGGAGCAGTGAAGCTGCACTGACGCTGCTCCCCACTACTAGACCTCCTACTAGTTCCTCCAACTGATTGAACTAGTTTAATTAACTATAACTCAGTTAGACTAAGTTAATTAATTACAACTCAAAAGAACTCAACCTTGACCCCTAAAATTTAGGAATCACTCTACATGACTCTAGATAGACTTCCAACTCGAATTTACTGAGCCAACTAAGTCAAATTAACGTAGTTAACTATTACAAGTAGCTATGACAATAGAATTTCAATTTAATTCCTAATTTTATTCAAGGACAAATTAAATTCGGATTTCTTGTTATTATTTTTAACATTTCTTATTGCTATTTTCAACATTCCCTCTCAACAAGAAAGGAATTCAATTCTATCTTGATCCAGTACCTTTGTAATGTTTTGCATGCAACACTTATCTCTAGTGTTGTTGTTGCTGCAACTTCTGAAACTGAAAAACCATCCAAACTGAATCAATACGATGCATCTGTCACCAGAGTCTCTAACTGCTACTAGCTACTACACTGTCTACTGAAAACTCTGTGATGTTGTTGACTCTGCACTACTACCAACTCCGCTTTCCTTCCCAGTATCTGACTGCTGCTAGTCTCTGCCTCTATCACTTTGACATCTGACTACATCAACTACCATTGATCCATCCTGCTACTGTGTAATGTGGGCTCCCGTAACAAGGTAATGATCCATGAGAAAAAACATCTCAATGGACCCTTCCTAAGTTTCTCCACTCTTGGGACTGTTACTTCACATCTCCCCACCTCTCATCTAGAGGTATGGTTGCATGTGCTCCTAGTACCCACTTGGCTCAAAATATCCCCCTACTAGAGGTCTCTGCTTGAGTGGATGCCTCCATTCGGTCTCCTCTCTGCTTCTCCAATTGTGGTTGCTCCACAAGTTGTTGAGGTTGCTTCTGAGGCTCTATGTTGAGAGGTAATTCATTCTCCCTCTCAACCAACAAGTCTCTAACCTTTGCCTTTCTCCTTAAGGCTTTGCATGAATCTTGTACCTCAATTGCATACAGGTTCTTGACTCACACACCGATCGGTTTCACTTTTCTTGCTGCGATGTATCTAAGGAAAACTTGTCCTTTGATAAAAATTACATCGTAGCCACAGTGTTCCAATAGCGCGATGGAAACAAGATTCTTCTTTAGTCCTGGAACATATCTCACATCTATGATTATGAGAGGGGAGCTAGACTCCATTTGAAAGGTAATTTTTGCACTATACCTCTCATCATCTCCAAACTCTATGTAATGCTTGAGGTATTTCCCTTCAAAGTCACTCAAGAGATCTCTATTTCCTGCCATATGGAATGAGGCACGGCTGTCGAGATACCACATGCTTCCCATTATAGTGCTAGCCATGCATGAAATGAGAGTAAAATCAAGTTCGAACTGTGAAGCTAGAGCTTCACCTACTGCTGCTACTACAAGATCCTTCTTGCTTTCTTCCTTCTGTGGACATATCGTGGCATAGTGCCCGAACTCGTGACAGTGAAAACACATGATGTTCAACAAGTCTTTCTTCTTGTCGCCCTTGTTGCCTTGGGACTTCTTTCCCATGGCTTTCTTTTCTTTGTTGACTAATGTAAATTCCTCTTTCACATCTTTGGATGAGGTCCCATCTCTGGTATTCTATCAAATCTCTTCTTGTACCAATTCAGACCACAACCGCTCCCACTCTAGTAGCTTCTCCCTCCCATTCATTGAGTTCTGGTAACTATGCCAACTCTTGGGAAGGCCTAGAAGTGCCAGTCTCACTAGATCACCTTCTACAACAATAATCGTGAGACTTCCAAACTCATCCCGACATTGGGTGAAATGGTTCAAGTACTTTGGAATTAAGTTACCCTTCTCCATCTTGATATTTATTTGCTTGTCCTTCAGTGCCAGCTTCTTGTGGTCACTACTATTTTGAAATAGGTCCGTCAATGTCCTCCACATGGAAAATGCAGTTTCCTTACCATGGATATTCGATACAATATGATCTTGAACTCCTTCTAGGATAATCCTTCCCCCCTTTGCCACACACTCCTCCATTCAGCCATATCTTTAGCATAAAATGCTAGAGGCTTTGGAATATCATGACCTATGAATTCCTTCAACCCGTTGTCTTCCAACACTGCCTCCATCCTGTCCTTCCAAGATATGTAATTCAAGCTGCCCTATGAATTTCTTCAGCCCATTGTCTTCCAACACTGCCTCCATCCTATCCTTCCAAGATATGTAATTTGAGCTGCGCTATAGGACATAATACATTTTCCTTGAACTCTAATCTCAACTGGGTCTTCCTCTTAACAGACATGTATGAGTTATTTACAAGTGACTCTTCAGTTAACTGGTGGAGCAGTGAAGCTACACTGAAGTTGCTCCCCATTATTAGACGTCCTACTAGTTCCTCCAACTGATTGAACTAGTTTAACTGACTATAAGTTAGTTAGACTAAGTCAATTAATTACAACTCAAAAGAACTCAACCTAGACCGCTAAAATTTAGGAATCACTCTACATGACTCTAGCTAGACTTCCAACTCGAATTTACTGAGGCAACTAAGTAAAATTAACGTAGTTAACTATTACAAGTTGCTATGAAAATAGAATTTCAATTTAATTCCTAATTTGATTTAAGGACAAATTAAATTAGGATTTCCTGTTGTTATTTTTAACATTTCTTGATGTTATTTTCAACACTCCCTCTCAACAAGAAATGAATTCAATTCTATCTCAATCCAGTACCTTTGGAATATTCTGCATGAAACACTTATCTCTAGTGTTATTGCTGCTGCAACTTCTGAAACTGAAAAACCATCCAAATTGAATCAATATGATGCATTTGTCACCAGAGTCTCTAACTGCTACTAGCTATTGCGTTGTCTATTGAAAACTCTACGATGTTGTTGACTTTGCACTGTGCCATCCGCACTACTGCCAACTCTACTTTGCGCTTCCCAGTATCTGACTATTGCTAGTCTCTGTTTCTGTCACTCTGACATCTGATTGCATCAACTGCCACTGATCCATCTTGCTATTGTGTACTGTGGGCTCCCGTAGCAAGGTAATGATCTGTGAGAAAAAACATGTCAATGGACCCTGCCCAAATTTCTGTACTCTTGGGACTATTACTTCATATCGCCCCACCTCTCATCTGGAGGCATTGTTGCATGTGCTCCTACTACCCACTTGGCTCCAAATTTCCCCCTACTAGAGGTCTCTACTTGAGTGGATGCCTCCACTCGGTCTCCTCTCTAATTCTCCAATTAGTGTTGCTCCACAAGTTGCTGAGGCTGCTTCTGAAGCTCTATGTTGAGAGGTAATTCACTCTCCCTCTCAATCAAAAAGTCTCTAACCTTTTCCTTGCTCCTTAAGGCTTTGCATGCATCTTGTAGCTCAAGTGCATATAGGTTCTTAACTCACACACCAATCTGTTTCACTTTTAGCGTTGCGATGTATCTAAGGAAAGCTTTTCCTTTGCTAAAAATCACATCGTAGCCACAGTGTTCCAATACCATGATGGAAACAAGATTCTTCTTTAGTTCTAGAACATACCTCACATTTGTGATTCTGAGAGGGAAGCTAGACTCCCTTTGAAGGTAACTGTACCAATGTCAGTCGCACTATACCTCCCATCATCTCCAAACTCTATGTTATGCTTCAGGTATTTCTGCTCCAAGTCACTCAAGAGATCTCTATTCACCGCCATATGGAATGAGGCACGCTGTCGAGATACCACATGCTTCCCATTACAGTGCTAGCCATGCATGCAATGGGAGTAAAATAAAGTTCGAATTGTGAAGTTAGAGCTTCACTTGCTGCTGCTGCTACTACAAGATCCTTCTTGCTTCCTTCCTTCTATGGACATATCGTGGCATAGTGCCCGAAATTGTCACAATGAAAACACTTGATGTTCAATAAGTCCTTCTTCTTGTCGCCCTCGTTTCCTTGGGACTTCTTCCCCATGGCTTTCTTTTCTTTGCTGACTAATGTAAAGTCCTCTTTCACGTCTTTGGATGAGGTCCCATCTTTGGTGTTCAATCAAATCTCTTCTTGTACCAATTTAGACCACATTCGATCGCACTCTGGTAGCTGCTCCCTCCCATTCATTAAGTCCTGGTAACTGTGGCAACTCTTGGGAAGGCCTAGAAGTTCTAGTCTCACTAGATCGCCTTCTACAACAATAATCGTGACACTTCCAAACTCATCCCGACATTAGATGAAATTGGTCAAGTACTTCAGAATAGAGTCACCCTTCTCCATCTTGATATGTATGATCTTGTCCTTCAGTGCCAACTTCCCGTGGTCACTGCTATTTTGAGGTTTGTCAATGCCCTCCACATGGAAAGTGAAGTTTCCTTACCATGGATATTTGAGACAATATGATCTTGAACTCCTTCTAGGATAATCCTTCCCCCCTTTGCCACACACTTTCTCCAATCAGCCATATCTTTAGCATCAGATGTTGGAGGCTTTGGAATATCATGACCTATGAATTCCTTTAGCCCGTTGTCTTCCAACACTGCCTCCATCCTGTCCTTCCAAGATATGTAATTTGAGTTGTTCATTAGGGCATACTCAAGTCTCAAACCGTAGAATTTCATCCTACTAACTTTGAAGTATGAAACTGCAATTTTAATTTCACCTGCACAACAAACTCGTATTCTCCTCTTCTATAATGTCTTCATCTTTGATACCATGTATATTTTTACTTGTAGATTCAAAATTCTTATGTAATATGATAAAACAAAAGACTTGAATGTACCCTACTCATCAGTGGAGACAAAAAATGATCGATGAAAACACTAAGTAGAAAAGGAAGAATTTGAATCACACACGAAATAATAATTTTCTTGGGGAAAACAACTACTCAAAACCCTGACTATCTATATTGCATTAACCAAAAGAATTGGGAAGAAAAATAATGCTTATCTGACCTAAACAATTCCTATATAAGTACAATCTATCTCTCTGCTTCACAAACCGGCTCAAGCCAACACTTAGCCAATTTTGCTTCTTGCCAAGCCTCTACTTCTTTACACAATTCTTGAGAGAATTAACCCATATTTAATTAAGAGAATCCCTCACCACAACTGTACAATCCATCATAGGCCTTCTACTAATTGCATGCACCATCTGTACAACTCAGAAAATTATACAACTGATAGTACATTGTACCTAAACTCTAATCTCAATTGGGTCTTCCTCTAAATTGACATGCATGAGTTATTTATGAGTGAATCTTCAGTTCACTGGTGGATTAGTGAAGCTACACTGAAGCTTCTCCCCATTACTAGACCTCCTAATAGTTCATCCAATTGATTAAACTAATTTAACTAACTACAACTCAGTGAGACTCAGTTAATTAATTACAACTCAAAAGAACTCATTTTGGACCCTAAAATTGAGGAATCACTCTACATGACTCTAGATAGACTTTCAACTCTAATTTATTGAGCCAACTAAGTCAAAAAAAATTATTTAACTATTACAAGTTGCTATGAGAATATAATTTTGATTTAATTCCTAATTTGATTCAAGGACAAATTAAATTAGGATTTCTTGTTGCTATTTTTAACATTTCTTGTTGCTATTTTCAATGATAATACAAGCAATTTACCCAAAAAGGTGTAGATAGGATTATTAAATTTGAAAAAGTTGTAGTTTGGTTTTGTAATCATACAAATGATATTGATATATTAAATTTTAAATTTTAGTGTTTTTTTTTTTTAATATATGTGTGTGTGCATTTTAATTTTGTAACTTTTTGAAGTTCGAATTCAAAGAAATGACAAACATACCATGTTCTATATTGAAAAGAAAAATTGGTTGAACCTGTAGAAATTCCTTGTAGATTCAAATTTCTTATGTAATATTCTAAAAAAAAAAACTTGAATCTACTTTACTCATCAGTAGAAAAAATTAATCAATCAAGAAATCATGAAGGATACAAGAGAAAGAATTCAATCAACACATTACACAATGATTTCCTGGGGAAAGCCACAGCTAAAAACCCCTGCTATCTATATATTGTGTTAGTTAGAAAATATGAGAATATTACAATGCATTGCTAAAGCCCGAGAAACCTCTGCACTATCTCTATCTGTCTCACAGCTTCCTAGACAAGCTTTGGCCAAAACTTAACCAATTTTATGCTTTCCCAAGTCCCTATTTCTTTTTCCTTGGGAATTAGCCCCTATTAATTAGGGAAATTCCTCAATTGGAATTGCACAATTCATCATAGGACTTCCTCTCACGGCATGCACCACCTATACAATTTGGATGATTATACAACTAATAGTACATTTCCCTTGGACTCCAATCTCAAATGGGTAACTCTCATATCACATATGCATGAGCTATTTATGATTGAATTATCATTTAACTGGTTGAACACATGGAGAAACACCCCACTCTTAGACCTCCTACTAGTTCCTTCATCCGTTGCCAATAGTTTAACTGACTTTAACTGACTTTAATTCTGTTAAACTGAATTAATTCATTACAACTCAAAATAAACTCAACTAGGGCTCCTATAAAGTAGGAGACACTCTACATGACTCAAGTTAGACCCTTAACTCGAATTAACTGAACCAAGTCAAATTAACTTAGTTAACTCGTACAAGTTGTCTTGTGATGTGGAATTAAATTTTTTCTCCTAATTTAATTCAAGGGAAAATTAAATCAATATTTTATTGTTGCATTTTAAACACTCCCTCTCACGAAGAAAGGGATTATCAGATACCCCAATACTGCCTCTGTGGAACTCGAATTTGCATCTTGACAGTGCCTTATGCAAGATATCTGCATCTTGTTCCTCTGTAGGAATGTGCTCTAGCAACATGATTCTCCTCTACACACAATCTCGTAGATAGTGATATTGAATGCCTTACAATCTCGTAGATAGTGATACTGATCATAAAAAAATATATTCTCAAAGAGTCTGATGTTGAAAATAGCAACAAGAAATGCTAAAAATAACACTGCTATAGATAGAAGTTCAGCTAGTGTTGAACATAGCAACAACGAATGAAAAAATGGAAGTGCTAAAAATAGCATTCTATAAATAGCATTTCGGGATACCTTCCTATTTTAGTCAGTCCCTAAACTAAAATAGTGAAGTAAAATTCAAATTTGATCTTAGCAGCTGTTTGTAAAATAATTAATAAATTCATCTTGAGTTAATTAGTTAAGGAAAATCAAACATGAAGTCTATGTGGGGACATGTAATAGTTTCTCCATTAATTAAGGAATTTATCCATCAGTTAAAGAGATAAGAATGAGTTGTAATATTAAGTTGTAATTAGTTGACTTAGTTTACTGAGTCAAGTCCAGTCAGATTAATTGAAACAGTTTGTTGAATTAATGTAAGTTCAGTTAGTTAATGCTTGCATGCATGTAGCTGCTGCACTTCAGATAACTGAGTATTCTCTCATAAATAACTCATGCATGTCAGTTCAGACAGAAACCGAGTTGAGATCAGATGGAGGGGCAGTGTACTATCAGTTGCTAGAATATTCCATTGTGAATATTCCTTGCATGCAGAAGGAATTCTTTCCTTGAGGATTGTGTAGTTACTTCTTCAGGTTTTGTGAGTGTGATGAGGTCAATTTAGACATATGGCTTCATTGGACCCCAAGAAAAACTGTGCAAGGAAATAGGAAGCTTGGAGGGCTTGAGGAGGACATATACTATGTCTATTCAGTATGAAAGCGGTATTGTTTGATTGTAGAGAGAGAAGGATAGCTTGAGAGATTATTCTTTTTGTAAGTTGAACAATATTTCCACTTGTATGATAATACAGAGTTGGGGTTTTAGGCTGAGGCTTTCCCCGAGTTATTTCTTCTGTGTTATATGTGATTGATTTCTCATTCTCAGTTATATGTGTTCTCTTGATCTTGCTCAACTCGATTAAGCTTCCACAAAGTGTATTGTAGAAGTAGATCTTGTATTGTGCTTTAGTCTATTGCATAATATGTTGATCTACAATGGGAATTTCTACATGGTATCAGGGAAAAGGTGATCAAGGCGAAGAACAATATACAAGAAGGAGAAGTTCGAAGTTTGTGTTCCTGAATATAGAAATTGGGTTCTTATCACATCTCAATTTCACCAATGGCGTTCAGTGGTTTAAGACTCGAGTATGCCCTTGATGGCAGCTCGAATTATATAGCCTGGAAGGATTGCATGGAGGCAGTATTAGAGGATAATGGTCTAAAGGACTTCATTGATCAAGAAGTCCCCAAGCCGACTGATGCTACTCAACTGACGAAATTGAAGAACTGTGTGGCTAGAGCAAGGAGAATCCTCCTTGAGGGAGTTTGAGACCACATTGTCTAGAGCCTCCATGGGAGGGAGACACCATTTTTGATGTGGAAAACATTGACAGATCTATATCAGAAAAGAAACGATTAGAGGAAGTTGGCATTGAAAGACAAGCTTTGTAAGATCAAGTGTGAAAAGGGAAACACGATATCTACATATCTGAACAAGCTCACCACCTACAGGGATGAGTTTGGAAGTGTAGGGATCACGACCGCTGATGATTACATGGTGAGTCTTGCACTCCTCGGTCTTCCTAAGAGCTAGCATAGCTACCAAGACTCGGTTAATGGAAGAGAAAAACTGCCAGATTGGCAACAACTTTGGTCGGATCTGATGCAGGAAGAAATAAGAAGAAGCACTAGAGATGGATCCTCATCGAAGAAAGAAGATGAGGAAAATCTAGCCCTAGTGAATAAGGCGAGAAAAGGGAAAGGGAAGGCATCCCATCCCAAATCCAGTTCTTCCCATGGTGGGAAGAAGATTGAAAAATCGAAAGTGTGATGCTTTCATTGTCATGAAGTGGGCCATTATGCTACGAATTGTCCACATAAGAAATCCAAGAAGGGTTCCTCGAAGGGATCTGATGGTGAGGCACTGACCTCAAAATTTGAGCTGGATTTCTCGCTTATCGCATGCATGGTTTCATCCATGGTGGGATGTGTGTGGTACCTGGACAGTGGAGCTTCATTCCACATGTCAGGTGACAAGAATCTTTTCAGTACCTTGGAGGAGAAGGATCTCCAGATGCAGATCGAGATGGGCGATGATGGAAAGTACCGTGTTTCAAGTGAAGGTACGGTTATGTTTCAGAGGGAGCATGGAGCTCCCCTCACCCTGACTGATGTAAAGTATGTACCAGGTCTAACGAAGAATCTTGTGTATGTCGCTATGCTAGAAGATAAAGGCTATGATGTAGTCTTTAGTAAAGGAAAGGTATTCCTGAGGCATATCAGTACTGGACAGACAAAGCGAATAGGGATTCGAGTTAAGAATCTCTACAAGCTGGAGGTAGATGACTGTGCTGCTTTGAGTTCCAAAGTTGAGATGGTGCAGAGCCAAGATGTTGGCAAGCTATGGCATAGAAGCCTGAGCAACTTGCACCATGGAGCCCTAAAGATCATGCAGCAGATTTCTACCAGATTACCCAAGGGAAAACTTGAGTATACGACTACATGAAAAGGTTGTACCTTGGGTAAGTATGCGAAATCTTCCTTTCTGGATCGAGATAGTAGAGCTGGAGCAATCCTGGAACGAGTTCACTCAGATGTTTGTGGACCTTTCTCTACAGCCTCCATCGCTAAACAAAGGTACTATGTTCTTTTATTGATGATTTTTCTCGTAGATGTTGGATCTACTTTATGCAAAAGAAGGATCGGACCTTCTTCAAGTTTTGTGAGTTTAAAGCCTTGGCAGAGAAAGAATCTAGAAAGAAAATAAAAGCCTTGCGTAGCAAAAATGGTGGAGGGTTTGTCTCCCAACAGTTTAAAGACTTCTACACTGCAGAATGTATTAAACAGGAATTCATGACACCCCATAACCCATAGCAGAATGGAGTGGCCGAAAGGAAGAATAGATCGATTGTGGGAGCAGCTCGAGCGATGTTGCATGACCAAAGCCTACCACTGCATTTGTGAGCTGAGGCATGCAATATAGTAGTATACTTGCAGAATAGAAGCCCACACCATATACTGGGAATGAAGACACCTATGGAGGCATATTCCGGGAAGCGACCTAATGTAAGTCACTTTCGAATCTTTGGATCATCAGTTTATTGTCATGTTACCAAAGATGGCAGGAAGAAGCTAGACCCAACAGCTGATTTGGGAATACTTGTGGGGTACACGGATACACCCCACAACTATCGAGTGTACCTGTTGTTGAGCCTCAAAGCTGCCCTTTCCTTAGCAACTCTTCTCATTCCTTTTCTTTGTTTTTCCATGAAGAAAATGTATTCATGTCATCAATGACCAGTATACATTGCCTTAAGGAGGACATTTAGTGATTCACATGTTATGCTTTTATGTTTTGCTATTTGAATAAGCTTTTGTCTTTTAGCTATGGAACGCAACCTATTCTACAGCTAATCGGCTGTTCCGTAGCTACTTTCATGCTTTAACAGGTTCCATGTGTTAGAAGGAGAAGCTAACTACATTGGCAACATGGAAATCATCATGACATGGATCGTGTCCTATTCACCTAGCCCAGGTCGACAAGGAAGATGGTACAAGACTCTGATCAATGGAGAAGTCAAACGTAGAGACCGAAGGCAACATGACTCTGTTTCGTGGATAATCAACATGTTTCACAGTGATGGGAAGCGTTATCCGAAACAACTTCCTGAACCCACGGACTCCAACATCCATCTGTGCAACTGAATCCAACAGCCATCATCTTGGATTTATGTCTCCAGCAACCGAGGAAGAAAATCCCCTGTGCTTTTCTTCTACGTGTTTTTGGTTGTAGCTTATTTTTCTCCACAAACAGTTGCATAATTTTCTTATAAATGTATGTTAAAGAACTCAGAGTTAGTTTGAATTTCCTCATGTATTAAGCTCAAACTACTTCTCTGTAATTTTGAAAACTCATTTCCTGTGTTTTTTTTAATATGAAGACCACAAGTTTTATGGATATGTGAAGGAGTTTCTTGGAGTTTTGATTAAGTACGCATAACCTGATCAATTGCAGAGGGCCCCTACCCTGACTCAGGTTTTATTTCATTTTGTTTTATCCTTTCTAGTTAAACTGCAAATTCATCATTTCTTTCATAGTGTTCATAATCATTTTCATACTAACCTTGTTCATAATGAAATTTTTATCATTTTCCTACTAATGCAGAATAGCTTCTTTCAGTGTAGAATAGCTTTCTCTTTGCTTAATTTCTTTCTAGTTTTTATCAGTAGTTAGAAGTTGAATTTAGTAGTGTAGAGTAGTTTGTTTCACTTGTTGTTTCATTAGTCTTTAGGTTTTCAATTAAACTGATTAGTACCATTATTGCTCTTGCCATTTTGTTACTAGTTTATTGACTCATGGTGTAGATGAATGTTTCTAAAGAGCCCTTCTAGTTGATAACTCATCTTAAACTAAGTGGTTGAATACTTCATTCATGCAATGAGTCTTTTCTGCATTTTTGCATTTATTTTCTTAGAATAATGAAGTATAGAATTTTTCAAAATGTCATCACAAGGAGGTTTTTCTCCGAAAATTGAGAGGCAAAGTAACTAAGCACTTCTTTTAATTTTGTTTCCATAATAGATTAGATACTGGTTGCAATTTCACTTTCAGTTTTAGTATTTCACTTAATTTTGTTCTTGTAATAGATTAGACAATAGTTGCAATTTCACTTTCAGTTTTAGCATTTCATTTAGTTTTGTTTCCATAACAGATTAAACATTAGTTGCAATTTCACTTTCAGTTTTAGTATTTCATCTAGTTTTGTTTCTGCAATTGATTAAACTGTAGTTGCAATTTTACTTTTTAGTTTTTAGTTCATGATTTGGAAATAATGATAAGAACAGAAATAGAAACTATGTTTTCATTTATTGATTAAACTTTGCTTCCAAATCTTACTTAAGCCCTTTTAGTCTCATTCCTTTAAGTTCTTAGCAATCTTACAGAAGATATATTTAAGATTTTCTTAGTTACATTGTAAATTATTAGAGATTAAAGGATCAAAAACCACAAAAACAACATAAAACATAAAAAGATGAAGTAAGAAGGGTCATCTAGCACAAACAATGCACTACACTTCATCAGTTTATGATACCGGGATTAATAATTTATGTAGAGAAATTTAGGACATTAAATTGACCAAAAACCTGCCTTCCACTCAAAGGACTGTGGTACGTAGGGATCTAAAGTTTGACGAGTAGAAAGCCATGCAAGTGTCACATGAGAGGGAGCTCAAGTTGCATGGAGAGGAGGAACTTTCAGTTCCTAAGCAGGAGGAGCCTCAGATTGATGCGGAGTAGCCGCATGTAGAGGATCAGGGAGTGGAGACATCCACTCATGCTGATACTTTCAGAGATGGGCGGAAAAGCTCAAGGGAAGCTGACAGGTTGACGTTGGATGCGCGGGAGAATGTGGGGTAACCATCTTCTCAGTGCAGACAGAGGAGGTCACCCAAGCGGTACACTGGGTACATGGCCCTGGTTGGCGAGTGTGTAGATACCGAACCTTCTTCATTCGAGGAGGCAGTGCAGCAACCAGTTTGGGTTGATGCAATGGTAGAGGAGTACGACTCTATCATTCGGAATAGTGTGTGGGATGTTGTCCCAAGGCCTCAGGGCAAGTCAGATGTGAGTTCCAAATGGCTTTACAAGGTAAAGCAGGCAGCTGATGGTAGTGTTGAGAAACATAAGGCAAGGATTATTGCCCAGGGTTTCTCACAGGTTGAGGGGATCGACTACGATGAGACTTTTGCTCCTATAGCAAGGTACTCATCGATTAGATCGATTTCGACACTATCAGCTCAGATGGGGTGGAAGATCCACCAGATGGATGTGAAGACATCATTCCTCAATGGGAATATTGAGGAGGAGGTGTACATTGAGCAACAAGAGAGTTTCGAGACCTTCGATCGTGATTCACATGTGTGCCGACTCAAGAGGTCTTTGTATGGGCTGAAGCAATCACCCCATGCTTGGTACACCGGGATCAACAACTATTTCACCTTTTAGGCTTCACCAAGAGTGAAGCAGATGCAAACCTTTACCACATCATGGTAGAAGGTAAACCATTGATCATTGTTATTTATGTCGATGATCTGATTTTGACAGGTGATGATCAGCTGATACAGTCTTGCAAGGATGACCTTGCAAGAGAGTTTGAGATGAAGGACATGGGTCTTATGCACTACTTTCTAGGCATGGAGGTGTGGTAGAAAGATGGTGAGGTATTTGTGTCTCAAGGCAAGTATGCCAATGAGATACTCAGGTGCTTTCACATGGAGAAGTGCAAGACCATGCAGACTCCTCTAGTTGGGAACTGGAGGAAGGAGGATGTTACTTCAAGTGAGGTAGTAGCTGTTACTGTTTATCAGCAACTGGTGGGTTCACTTATGTATCTGGTGAACACACGACCCGACTTGTGCTATGTGGTGAACCAGCTGAGTCAAGCTATGGTTCAACCTACCAAGCTGTTTTTGAAGGCAGCGAAGCATGTGTTGAGATACCTCAGAGGCACATCTCAATTCGGATTATGGTACAGACAGATAGAGGGAGTGAAACTTCAACGCTTCACAGACGCGGATTGGGTAGGGAGTCCATCAGATCGGAAGAGCACTTCTGGAGGAATCTTCAACCTTGGTTCAGTTGCAGTTTCCTGGTACAGTAGGAAACAGAGATTAGTTTCACTTAGCTTAGCAGAGGCTGAATACATGGCTGCTAGTCAAGCTGCATGTGAGGCCATTTGGATGGAGAAGATTCTAGTGGGATTGTTTGGTCAGAGGATGGATCCTACAGTGATCTACTACGATAACTGGAGTTGTATCAAACTCTTTGAATATCTAGTTTTTCATGATAGTTCCAAGCACATAGATATCTGATATCACCATCTTCGAGACTATGTGGTCAAGAGGATCATGTTGTTGCTGTATGTTTCAACCGAGGAATAGGATGCAGATATTTTGACGAAGGAATTGTCAAAATGCAAGTTAAAGTTCCACAGAGATAGGATTGGGGTTACTGATAATCCCTTTATTGTTAAGAGGGAGTGTTGAAAATAGAAACAAGAAATGCTAAAAATAGCACTACTATAAATAGCAGTTCAGCTAGTGTTGAACATAGCAACAAGGAAAGAAAAAATGGAAGTTCTAGAAATAGCATTCTATAAATAGCATTTCGGGATACCTTCCTATTTTAGTCAGTCCCTAAACTAAAATAGTGAAGTAAAATTCAAATTTGATCTTAGCAGCTGTTTGTAAAATAATTAATTAATTCATCTTGAGTTAATTAGTTAAGGAAAATCAAACATGAAGTCTATGTGGGGACATGCAACAGTGTCTCCATTAATTGAGGATTTTATCCATCAGTTAAAGAGATAAGGATGAGTTGTAATATTGAGTTGTAATTAGTTGACTTAGCTAACTGAGTCATGTCCAGTTAGATTAATTCAAACAATTTTTTGAATTAATGTAAGTTCAGTTAGTTAATGCTTGCATGCATGTAACTATTGCACTTCAGATAACAGAGTATTCTCTCATAAATAACTCATGCATGTCAGTTCAGACAGAAACCGAGTTGAGATCAGATGGAGGGGCAGTGTACTATCAGTTGCTAGAATATTCCATTGTGAATATTCCTTGCATGCAGAAGGAATTTTTTCCTCGAGGATTGCGTAGTTACTTCTTCAGGTTTTGTGAGTGTGATGAGGCCAATTCACACATGTGGCTTCACTGGACCCCAAGAAAAACTACGCAAGGAAATAGGAGGCTTGGAGGGCTTGAGGAGGACATATACTATGTTTATTCAGTCTGTGAGTGATATTGTTTGATTGCAAAGAGAGAAGGATAGCTTGAGAGCTGATCCTTTTTGTAACTTGAACAAGATTTCCACTTGTATGATAATACAGAGTTGGGGTTTTAGGCTGAGGCTTTCCCCAGGTTATTTCTTCTGTGTTATGTGTGATTGATTTCTCATCCTCAGTTATATGTGTTCTCTTGATCTTGCTCAATTCGATTAAGCTTCTGCAAAGTTTATTGTAGAAGTAGATCTTGTATTGTGCTTTAGTCTATTGCATAATTTGTTGATCTACGATGGGAATTTCTACATCTGATACAACTATGATTGTTATAGTAAATCACTGTAGCATCCATCTGTTGACCAAATAACCCATCAAGGATCTTCCTCATCTAGATAGCCTCACAAGATGTTTGACTAGATACCATGTACTCTGCTTCTTCTGAACTAAGTGCAACTAATCTCTTCTTCTTGTTTTACCAAGAAAATGTTGACCCAATATTGAAGATTCTCCCCAATGTGCTCTTCCTGTCTGATGGACTCCCTACAAAATATACATATGTGAAGCCTTTCTTCATCCTTCTATCCATCTGTACCAAAGACCAAACTAAGTGGTGCCTCTGACATATCTCAACACATGTTTAGCTGCCTTCCAATAGATTTTAGTTGGCTTAACCATTGCTTGACTAAATTGGTTAACTACAAAACACATGTCTGGTCATGTGTTCACCAAGTACATAAGTGAACCCACATGCTGCCTATAAATAGTAGGCTCCACTACTTCACCTGAAGTAACATCTTCCTTCCTCCAATTCCCTATTAGAGGAGTCTCCATGGGTTTGCTTCTCTCCATGTGGAACTTCTTCAATATCTCATTGGCATACATTCCTTGAGAGACAAACAATTCCCCATCTCTTTGCCATACTTCCATACCAAGGAAATAATGCATGAGCCCCAAGTCCTTCATCTTGAATTATATTGCAAGATCCTCATTGCAACATTCGACCAACTTCTCATCACCTTTCTAAATTAAATCATCGACATATAATACTATAATAAATAATTTACCTTTAACCACAATATGCTAAAGGTTTACATCTGCTTCACTTTTGGTGAAGCCCAACCTGGTGAAATAGTTGTTGATCCTAGTGTACCAAGCACAGGTTGATTGTTTCACTCACTCACTCCATTGAGGAAGGTTGTATTCACTTCAATTTGATGTATCTTCCAATCCCTCTGTGCTAAAAATGCTAGAATAGTTCTGATTGAAGAGTACCTTACTACTGGAGCAAAGGTCTCCTCGTAATCAATTCCCTCCACCCGAGAGAAACCCTTGGACACAAATATGGCCTTGTGTTTCTCAACACTTCCATATGCTACTTGCTTCACCTTGTAGATCCACCTAGAACCTACCACTAACTTGTCCTCTGGCCTCGGGACAACTTCCCAAGAACTATTATTGATAATGGATTCATACTCCTCTATGATGACATCAACCCATAGTGGTTGTTGCATTGTTTTCTCGAATGAGGATGGCTCTGTATTTAGACTCTCATTCATTAGAGCCATGTAGCCAGCGTACCGATATGGTGATCTCCTCTATCTGCGCTATGATGTGGGTCCCCCCACATTCTCTCTAACATCATGCATTAATCTGTCATCTTCTCTGGTGCGCTTCTTTCCATCTATGGATGTCTCTGCATGAGTGCATGCTTCCACTCACTTCTCCTTTGCTTGTGGGTGCTCCACATCATCCTAAGGTTCTTCGTTTGGAGCCAAAAGCTCCTCATCTACATATAATTGAAGCTTCATCTCAAGAGAACATCTCATGGCCTTCTCTTCATCGAACTTCAGATATCTACGAACAATTGTCTTCCAATGAGATGGTAGGTAAACCAGATAGTTGTGAGGTGTATCATTATACCCCACAAATATGCCCAACTCAGCTGTCGGCTCTAGCTCTTTCCTTGCATCCTTGGTAACATGACAATAAAATGATGAGACAAAGATCCTAAAGTGTGACACATTTGGTTTCTTTCCTAAAAAAGATTCTTTTTGTGTACTCATCCCGAGTATCCAATGAGGACTCCTGTTATGCACATATACATGTGTGTTCCATGCTTCAGCCCACAAATGCAATGGTAGGCCCTGATCATGTAACATTGTTCGTGCATCTCCCACAATAATTTTTTTCTTCCTTTCAGCCACTCCATTCTACTATGGGTTATGGGGTGCTATTAACTCCCATCGAATGTCTTCTGATGCACATAAGTTCTTGAACTCATTCGACACATATTCTTCAGCATTATCTTTCTCAAAAAGTGCTTTAAATTCACCAAATTTTGAGAATGTCTAGTATTTCTTCTACATGAACAATATTCAACACGTATGTGATAAATAATCTACAAATATCACATAATACCTATGCTTGGCCATGGAGGTTTTCGAGAACGGTCCACACACATCTACGTGAACTCTTTCAAGGATCGCTTGCGCTCAATTGTCCTTATCATGAAAGGTGGATTTGGTGTACTTCCCTAGTGTACACCCTTCGTATGTATCTCATTTATCTAGTGCACAATTGGGAAGTCCTGTAGAAATATGCTTCATGATCTTCAAGGATCCATGGTGAAAATGGTCCAAAATTCTATGTCATCATTCATTTATGTCTCAGCTCTGCACCTTCTCTACTTTCGTGCTCAAATTAGCACAGTCTTCTACATCCAATTTGTAGAGGTTCTTCACCCAAACCCTAATCCGCTTCACTTGTCTCGTGGCTATGTGACGAAGAAAAGCCTTTAATTTTATAAATATCACATCATAGCCATAATCTTCTAACATATCAACTGAAATTAAATTCTTCGTCAGACCCAGAACATACATGACATATTTTAATGTGAGAGGAGAACCAGACTCCAATGTAATAGTATCGATGTCAGTCATGCTATACCTTCCATCATCTCCCATCTTGATGTGCATCTGGAGGTCCTTCTCCTCCAAGTTACTGAAAAATTATTTACTGGTAGTCATATGGAATGAGGCTCCACTATTTAGATACCACACTGTTGGGATGGGGTCCTCTGGGTTAGATTTTGTTAAAAGTTTGTAAAGATATTGTAAAATATCTGCATTTTGAGGCACACAGCGCGAGTAGCGCAGATCAATAGGAATCAATGAGGCTTTATGAAGGTCAAATCCCCTTAGTTTGTAAAGACAAGTTGTTTTGAGACTTTCCCATAGTTCGCGAACCATGGTATTGTAATGAAGGAAGAGTATAAAAGGAAGTCATAGGAGAGTCATAGGTAAGGGAAGTAGGAAGTGCATGAGTTGAATCTAAATTTTTCTATTCTGTACTTGGGTGAAGGGGAAGGCTCATGCAGCTCTATGTGCGGAGACCTTGGTAAGTCTGCAGTTGAGTGCTTGGGCCCTGGCAACTGTGTGCACAGGGTTGGAAAGATTTTGTAACTGAGAATCTGAAGCATAATAAAGACATATTTTGAAATGATATCTTTGTAACTATGTATTACTGTTTATTTATAAATTGTTGTATTTATGAACTATTGAATGAATTTAATCGAGAAAGGTACTTAATAGATTCACGAACACATGGATCTGCTTATTTGTATGATGTTATGCATGTTTAGCGCAATCAGAGAAGGACATAAATTTGTTAACTGTAAGTTCTGGGTTTCAAGGGTTAGGGTTTGCGAAGGTCAAGATAAATCCCTAGATTTTCAAAAAACACATCACATAGCCCCCTGGATGCAGAAACTTGGTTCTAGCATACCCCAATACTGCCTCAGGTGAGATTGCAACATGCGCTATGTGGGTTGTTGTCAAAAGGGCTAATAGTGTAGGGTTTTGTTGGTTAGCGCAACTAACTCCAAACTTGGGTCCAAGCTCCATCAAGCCAACAAATGGTTCCATTTTCTAGACCGAGATCTATCTGAGGGATGTGTGATGTGCGGTCTGTGGAAACCAACAAAGAAGGAGATTGAAAAGTGGGTAGATCGGAAGCTGCATGAGTTTGCAGCTGAAGAAAACAGGAATTTGTGTTTGTCGAAAGAAGAGTTGTTGTAGAGATATTTGTATACAGACAAACACAAATTTTTCTTTTGTTCTTTTCCTTGTGAATTATACAAATGGTTTTCTAAATTGGCGGATGTTCAACCTACCTGGAAGATGGATAACCCTATTGTATGGACTCCAGAGTTAGTGAAGCACCTAGAAGGATCAAAATACAAGGTTGTGAAAGCTTTATCACTGAGTTCGTGATTGATATGTCTGTTAGTTATAGTGAAGCTGAACACCGGGTTTTTAAAGGACCAGGAGGTAAGTATCTGAAGTCTCTGAAAACCTGTATTAAAATTCTACTGTGCGAGAAATGAGTTATGCCACTAAATTGATGTTTAGAAGAGGCTCAACGGGAGCTACACGAAGTGGGAAACAATTTAGAAAAGATCTAGATACAATCGTTGAGTACAATCCTCTATTGGGAGCATCTGATAGCGAAGAAGAAAGTAATAGTCCAAGACGCATAGAGGTATGTCGTAGTCAATAGATTAGGGAATTACGAGAATTCCACATCCATCCACTCCACCTCTGCCATCACCTACACCTCACACACATATGCCTCCACCTCCATCTCCACCTCCGTTATTTAGTATGGCGAACACTATGAAGATACCTATATTCAACATTTTAGGGATAGAAGACCTTGATCAACTCTGGTTTGTAGTAGATGTTGTGTGGAAGTCATATTAGATAACCTATGATGATATGAAGAAAGTGCAACTGGTCATAACATTGCAAGATAAGGTGCTAACCTGGTATATTAAGTACAATATGACTAATCCAACTACGTCATTGAAAGACACAAAATATGCATTGAATAATGAATTCAAAAAGCCAAAGTATCAAGCCCATTATGTGAATGGGGTCAAAGAAATTAAGTAGAAGGTTTATGAATCTACATGGGATATTGATCAAAGGATTAAATTTCTGCTACAACGGGCTAATCTATAGATTTCAGATGAGAAACATAAGGATTGGTATATTGTTATATTGTTGCCTCAATTGAGATTACCATTGTCACAAAAGAAGATTGAATTGCAGGCTGAAGCAATGGAAATTTCTACGAAGTTGGAGGCTTCACCTATTAAGGATACAAATCTGGGAGTGAAGCAGATTCAAATGCAGTTGGTTAGCCTACATATGGAGTTGTTGGATCTTAAAAAAGGAAAAGAGGTAAAAAATGAGACCCATTCTGAAGTGTGGTGCTTAAAGTGCAAAGGAAATGGTCATGACAAGGATCATTTTCCAGTATATCAAAACTATCTAATTAGGGGAGGTCCTAACACCCTGAAGCCAAAAAATTATGCTACATCAAGTAACGGTGTAATGCCCTAGTGCACTATCTGCCAAATAACAGGAAAACACTCAACTCAAAATTTCCATTTGTTGCATAAGTTCGTATAGACTCCCCAACAACTATTATGCAATTTATGTAATTTTGTAGTCCATGATGAGCACAATTGCTGAATCTATGAGTTAATGATGGACAAAATTCTAACATATAGAGTATAGGATAAGACACGTCTACAACAATATCAAGGTGTACCTACAGTGCACAAAGGATTCCAAGGACGAGGAAGAGGATGAGGGGGAGGATGTGGAATAGGTCACAGTCATATTATTTGTTACAATTGTGGGAAACCATGTCACTATGCGTGAGATTGTCAGAACCCGACACAACCCTCTTGTTAGTATTGCCGACACTTTGACCATGTAATATAATATTGTCCTATACTCATTGCAAAGATGCAAGAGAAGAATAAACAACAACCCATGCAGAACATCCAGATGATGAGGTCAGAACCACGTGAGGATTTCCCAATCATTAATATAGTTACTCAAAGTGGTCTAGCTACTTTAGAAGATAAAGTTGTAGGGAAAAAATTAGAAGAGAATACGTGGGTGCACAAGGCTGCTCAAAAATATACTGCATTAGATTTGCATAAGGCAAAATAAGCATTTATGGAGGCGAAGAAGAGCTTTGTGGATTCAGGGGCTTCCACATCAAAGAATTAGAATGCAAGAACAGAGAAGCCTGAAGAGGTCATTGCTGCATACAAGATAGATCCCTCAATATTGAAATCCTTCTTGCAAACCTACATGAAGCTCTTACGGGACCTAAAAGTAGTCTAGGGACTCCAAGAGTTAATAGATAGTTGCGCTGGCAGAGGTAAGTCACTACCTAAGCAACGCGCAATACATAGAGTAGAAAAAGGTAAGAAAAGGAAAGGTTGGGAGATGAGATTGATTACACAGATAAAAGAATTTGAAATGGACCAGGTGATCATAGATTTGGGATCTGTTGTGAATGTTTTTCCCAAAAAAAACCTGGGAAAGAATGGGAAATCTGATGCTATAATGGTCCCCAATTCAGCTACAAGTGGTGAACCAACATAATATTATTCATATGGGACGCCTACATGGAGTAATTGTAGGAACTGAAGGGGCACGAACTATAGCTGATTTTGAAGTAATCAAAATAGTGGATGATAGTAATCCCTAACCGATGTTCCTTGGAATCGATTAGGAGTTTGATATGAATGTGGTCATCAACCTAAAGAAACGCAACGTGACATTTGAGAAGAAGGAACTGAGAGTCATTGTTCCATTAGGTCCAACTAAATGTGCATGGTATACTGAACCAGTTCGAGATTACTATGAGGAGGGTGATTTTGAACATATCTATAAGCTTACTGCATAGAAAGAGGACTGGATCAATCCTACGATGGATGGAAGAATTACTTGGGAAAAATATAGCTGCTGTAACTCAGATTCAGATGAGGAGCTTGAGCATTGGAATAATAGATTGCATGAAGTATCAATGTTTCGATGCAAGAGACTTGTTGAATCACTCCGATGTTTATCCACTAAGGTATGCAATTTACCATATTATTATGGCTTAGAGGATGTAAATTTGTTTCTTGATAAATTTGAAAAGGATGTACTTGAGGAGAATCTGTTCCAAGCATTGGACATCGCGCTGAGAGCTACACCTACAAGATGGTGGGGTAAAAATAAGAACAATTATGTAGACTAGAAGGAGTACCGAAGGATGATGAAGTTGGGATTTGGGTATGCAAATACCTGCATTACTGAAAAATATACAGGGAAGGATAATCCGCGTGAGCATCTGGCTCATTGGATAAAAGAATGGGGAGATGAACCACAACCTGAATGGGTGCATATATTTTGCCACACCTTGGACACTATTCCGATGAATTGGTACTTAGAAATAAAGCTACGACATGGAACCATAGAGTGGGATGTTATGAAGGAGAGCTTTTTGCTAACATTAAGATTTGAAGAAGGATTCAAATGTATTGATGAAGCATTATAGGAAATCAAGGCTGTTACATTTAGAACACCTGTAGAGCCTATCACATGGGTACAACCTAACTGGAGTATGCAACTGCACCATGCTTTGGAATGCTACAATGTTACCACAGAAGAAGGTGAGCAAGATCCTAGGAATATCAGTATCCTTGAGTTAGAGGAAAACGCGAAGTCGATGGGCCTGAGGTACAGGATCCTAATATTTCAAACCTTTGAAGACCAAGAAAGTGAACATTGGGTCGGAAGCATAGCTGAAGTTCAAGAATATAGGTGATTACTGGGATGAGGACATAGCTGACAAGGTCTCTGTTGGAAATAATACTGAGAGGAGGGGTGAATCAGTATTATCAAGCAATTTACCAAATCTTCCTTATTTGATCTTTTGAATTATTCTTGCATATCAGTACCATAAAATAATGAGCTTGAATAAAGAAAATAGACAGTCACACCAAAGAACACAAGATGTAAGGTGGAAACCCAATGCGGGAGAAAACCACCTGCTGCAATATGTCTCTATCTTCTTTCAAGAAATTCTTTTACAATGATTTTGTACTGGTGCAGTCCTTTACCAGCACGCAGGCTGCAACCTGCAGAGAGCTACAACTCTCTCTCGTTTTCCAGTTTCTCCTGGAAGGGAGCTACAACCCCCTACTTCTTTTCATGAAGAATCAAATGATCAACAAGTATATAACAGATACAGTCCACTACAGATATCAGATCAGTAATTACAGAAATAACCCAGAACACTTTATGAACAGAAATATACAGTCAACAGATCATCTTAAGACAGGGACGCATATTTTCTTTCTGTGGCCTGCGACTGGACGCAGTCTACCCTCCGCTGTTCTGCGTGCAGACGCACTGTTCCTCTATGCTTTGCTGCGACCGGCGCACCCCGAAACACTATCGCGCCGCGTCTTTTGCTACAGAGACGCCCCTGAGCCTTTACTGTACTGCGTCCCGGCGCACTTGTCCTTCACTGAACCTGCGTCCCTTCAGATATAAAAGATATGAGGACTTCAGAACCAACCCAAACACTCAGATCCACAGATCTGATCATGCGCCATAGAGATCACAGTCCATTAGAAGATTCGCCCTCATAGATCTGGACTAGATCTCACCAAAAGATATTCAACCAAGATGATACTTAATCCAAATGAACTCCTTTGCTTTATATAGGCAAGCTTCTCCCCAAAACATGGAACAATACCACGAGCCGACACCATAGAAACACAAAACCGTCGGCTAGATACCACGCAAGAAACCCCCACGTGCTTTTCTCTGCCTTGAAATGTGTGCACTGGGCAGACGCACCTCCTGAACGGCTGGCCGGCGTCCCTGGACGCGGGTTCTGTATGGTATACCTGCGGGGACGCACTTGCTGAACATATTTCCTGCGTCCTTCTTGATTTATCACCTGAATGGGTTTGCCATCAAGGACAACACCTGAATCATAATGCCAACAATCTCCCCCTTTGGACTTGATGGCAACCACATAATCTTCAGCTTCATTCTCCCCCTTTGACATCAAGAGCAAAGGGTATGCTCCCCCTATGCTCATGCATCTCCAGATCTGTAACCAGAAATCCATCATGAAGGAGATAGAGACATATTGCAGCTATTTCCAAGATCTCCTTCTCCATAATGCCAACAATGCATTATGTGCTCCCCCTGAGCCTATACCACCAATAGGAAGATGATCAACAGTAAGATGATGCATCAACAACCCCCAGCTTTTGCCTGAGGTATTCAAAAGTGTCCCTGGGCAATGGTTTGGTGAAAATATCAGCAACTTGTTCCTTAGAAGGAACATACTCCAACTTGACCTTCTGTTCAAGTACTTGTTCCCGGAGAAAATGGTACTTGATTGGTATGTGCTTGGTTTTTGAATGCATAACCGGATTCTTTGAGATGCTGATTGCACTTGTGTTGTCACATAAGATAGAGATTGGAGGTGTACAAGTGATTTGATAATCCTGCAAAGTCTGCATCATCCAAAGGAGTTGGGTGCAACAAGATGCAGCAGCAACATATTCTGCTTCAGCTGTAGACAAGGCAATTGAACTCTGTTTCTTGCTGAACCAAGAGACCAGTCTGGGACCCATAAAGAACGCACCACCACTTGTGCTTTTCCTGTCATCCACGCTTCCGGCCCAATCTGCATCTGTATAGGCATGAAGAGTAAGATCTGTATTTCTAGGATACCATAAGCCATAATTTTGAGTCCCTTGAAGATATTTGAAAATTCTCTTCACTGCTTGAAGATGAGTCTCCTTCGGATTTGCCTGAAATCTTCCAACTATTCCAACTGCATGCATGATGTCTGGTCGGGTACCTGTTAAATATAGTAAACTTCCAATCATAGATCTGTAGGTTGGTTGATGTACTGCTGCAGATTCATCATTTGCACTGAGACTGCATCCTGTGACCATGGGTGTACATACTGGTTTTGCATCTTCCATGCCATATTTCTTCAAAATCTGCTTGAGATACTTGGTTTGAGATAAAAGGATTCCTCCTTCCTTTTGTTGGATTTGCAAACCAAGAAAGTATGTCAGTTCTCCTAGCAAGGACATTTCAAATTCTTTCTGCATGACTGAGGCAAAGCTTTGACTCATAGCTTCTTCATTGCTGCCAAAAATAATGTCATCTACATACACAACAAGTATTAGCAATTTGTCATTTTCAATTTTTATATATAGATTGCTATCTGCTGAACCTTTTGAAAAACCTTGTTGATGAAGATATTTGTCCAACCGGTAGTACCAAGCCCTTGGGGCTTGTTTGAGACCATAGAGAGCCTTTTTCAATCGGCATACAAGATTTGGATCATTTCCAAGAATGAACCCATCTGGCTGTTCAATGTACACTTCTTCTTCCAAGTCTCCATTCAGAAAGGCTGATTTTACGTCCATTTGAAATACTTTGAAATTCTGAGAACTTGAGAGAGCAAGGAACATTCGGATGGCCTCAAGTCTTGCAACAGGAGCAAAAGTTTCTTCAAAGTCTATTCCTTCTTGCTGTGCATATCCTTTACAAACAAGTCTGGCTTTGTTTCTAATTACTTCTCCATTTTCATTCAATTTATTTTTGAAGACCCATTTTGTTCCGATAACATTCTTATCCTTTGGTCTAGGAACCAGCTCCCAAGTGTTGTTCTTTTCGATTTGCTCAAGTTATTCATCCATTGCTTTCACCCAACATTCATCTTTGCATGCCTCTTTCACATTTTGTGGTTCAGTAGAGGAGAGTAATGCCAAATAACTTGAAGCTTCTGCAACTGTTCTTCTAGTTTGTATACCTGCTTCTTTCTGTCCCATGATCTGAGATTCTGGATGGTTCTTTTGAACATATCTGGATGGAGTCTTTTCTTCTATTCTTGTTCGTTCTTCTGCTTCTTCGTGAGGATCTTCTTGAGATTCTTCTTGCGGTTCTTCTTCTTCATCATTCTGTCTTTGAGGGTGGCTTTCATCTTCTTCGATGTCTTCACGATGTATTTGCCTAGGAATGTATCCCTTCTCATCAACCACTACATCAATGCTGTCAACAATTTTGCCAAGTCTTTTATTGTAGCATTTGTATGCTTTGCTATGTGGAGAGTAGCCAAGAAGAATACCTTCATCTGCTCTAGGATCAAGTTTACCAAGCTGCTCCTCAGTATTCTTGATATAGCATTTGCTCCCAAAGATTTTGAAGTGCTTTACCGAAGGAGTTTTACCACTCCAGAGCTCATGAGGAGTTTGAGTGCTGTTCACTCGGACATTTGTCTTGTTGAGAATAATAACCGCCGCATGTGCAGCTTCACCCCAGAAGGTTGCAGGGGTTCCTGATTCATCAAGCATAGCACGAGCCATTTGCTGGATTGTTCTGTTCATTCTTTCAACCACTCCATTTTGCTGAGGAGTTCTAGCTGTAGAAAATTCTCTCCTTATCCCATGTTCATCACAGAAATCGAAAAATTCATTTGAAGTAAATTCCCCACCTCTGTCAGATCTGAGGCACTTAATTTTGTGACCTGATTCATTTTCAACCAAGGCTTTGAAGGATTTGAATTTTTCGAATGCTTCATCTTTGTGCTTCATAAGTCCTAACCAAACAAACCTGGAGAAATCGTCAATAAATAATATCAAGTATTCCTCTCCTCTAGGTGTTCTTTTTCTGAATGGTCCACATACATCTGTATGTACTAGCTCAAGAGGCATGCTGGCTGATCCTTCTTTCTCTGGAAAGTTAGTTCTGGTTTGTTTTCCAAACTGACATGATCTGCATATGGTGTTGTCAGGAATTTTGATATCTGGAAGATCGCGAACTGCCTGATATTTGCAAGCTTTCCTTATTTGTGAGAAGCTTAGATGTCCCAACCTTCGATGCCATAGCCAGTGCTCTTCATCCTTGCTTAGATAGCATTGTTGTTGTCCTTCATCAAATATGTATAGATTATTTGGAGTTCTTTTTCCTTTGAGAACTGTTTTACCTGTATCAAGATCACGAACAAGGCATCCATTTGATCTGAATATAACCTCGGTTCTTTGATCACACATCTGGCTGACACTTAGTAGATTATGCTTCAATCCATCAACAAACAAAACATTTCCAGCCTTAACATCTTCTTTTAAAGGAGCAATACCTTTTCCTTTTATAGTTGCAGGAGTATCATTTCCAAAAGAGACTTTCTTTCCCTTTTCTAAATTAGAATAAGACTCAAGTTTTTCTTTATCACCTGTCATATGCTTCGAGCATCCACTGTCAATGTACCATAGATTTTCTTGTCCTTCTGCATAAAATGCTATCCCACATCTTTCTGTTTGAGGTTCCTTTATTCTCCATGTTTTGGTGCCTGAGGCTTGTTCCTTTTTCTGCTCTTGTACCTTTCTTTCCGGAAACCTGCTTCTGCATTCAAAGTCTTTATGTCCAAAATTATTGCAAATAGAACATTCAACTTCATTTTCAAGAGCTGAAAAGTTGTTATAGGTCCTTTTCGTAATCCCTGTCATACTTCTTTGTTTTTTAGCTTCCCTAGTCATGATTGTTTTATACGCAACACATTGAGCTGCTTTGTGACCAAAGTTATGGCAAGAAAAGCATTGTCCATTGAAGAAGCTTCTGCGATTATTGGATCTACCAGCCAACTGATTGTAATTTCTATTTTCATCTATTCTTGAACCAAATTGAGAAGATTTTACCTGTGGCTGGTTGTGGCTTTTGTTCACCCTTAAGCTGGATTGCCCCTGATAGTTTCTGTTTGACATTTTTCCCTGCTTTACCTGATGATCTTCCTTGTGCTCTTGCTCATTTCTTCTTGCTGCATCAAGATAACTTTTTGAAGTGGATGCTTGAGAAGTTTCTCCATTATAGCCCAAACCTGTCTTATTTAGTGGAGACTGCTGCACACTGATAATCTCATCCAAAGTTTCAGATCCTTTGACAAACTTGAGATTAATAGTTTTTGTTTTCTCAATTTCTTTTCTAAGACCAACAATTTCACCTTCTAATTTTTCAAGATGTTTTTCCTTTTCATCAATTTGGAATTGTAGAGTATCAATAATCATGTTCTTTTCTTCTATGCATCTCTTGAGTCTAGTAATTTCATCATAAAGGTTATCCACATCTACAGCATCCTCATAATCATCATCTTCAAATGCCATTAACAACCTATATTTATTACCTTGTTCATCTTCATCACTGTTTGATAAGCCATCACTATCTTCATGGGTGTAGTAGCTTTTCTTATTTGCGCTTTGTTTCTTGTTCCATCTAACTGGTTCCTTTCCTTTATCCTTATAAGAGCATTTTGCAGCATAATGACCTACTCTTCCACAAGCAAAGCATTTGAAAGGTAGCTTACCTCTGAACCTTCCAGAACCTCTTTGAAGATTTCTGACAAAATTTGATTCTTCTTCCTCTTCTTCTGGATCATGGCTTGCTTCATAGTAATCTTCTTTGCCTGATGCTTTAAAAGCAGCCTCCCTTCTGTCTGATGGTCCTCCCTTTCTCATTTCATAAGCAGTTAGAATTCCATGTAGCTGAGACATAGTAAGAACACGGAGATTTTCTTTTTCTTCTATTGCAGATACTTTGGATTCAAACTTGGGGGATAATGATCTTAGAATCTTTTGAACTACTATGGACTCCTTTACTTCTTCACCCAAATTTTTCATACAATTTACAATCTCATCTACCCGAAGAAAATAATTAGCCACACTTTCATCATTATACATCTTGAGAGTCTCATATTGAATCCTGAGAGTTTGAAGTTTAGCTTGTTTTACCTGTTCATCTCCTTCATAGCTTGTGATCATTTTGTCCCATATTTCTTTTGCTGATTTGAAGTGCATTACCTTCATGAATTCTGTTTGGGATATACTTCCTAATAGAGTACTGACTGCTTTTGCATTTGTTTCATACTTCTTTTTCTCAGCTGGATCTGTAGGAGTAGCTAAAGGAAAAGCATAGCCTGTTTCTACAATGTCCCAAACTTCAGTACCAAGAGATTGAAGATATGCAGTAACTCTTACCTTCCAATAATTGAAGTTTGTCCCATCAAAAACTGGTGGCCTGATTGATGCTTCTCTCTCGTAGTTGCTCATGATGAACGATCTACCTTCAAGCGATCAAGCTTTTCTGAAGGACCTGCTCTGATACCAATTGTTGGAAATAATACTGAGAGGGGGGGTGAATCAGTATTATCAAGCAATTTACCAAATCTTCCTTATTTGATCTTTTGAATTATTCTTGCATATCAGTACCATAAAATAATGAGCTTGAATAAAGAAAATAGACAGTCACACCAAAGAACACAAGATGTAAGGTGGAAACCCAATGCGGGAGAAAACCACCTGCTGCAATATGTCTCTATCTTCTTTCAAGAAATTCTTTTACAATGATTTTGTACTGGTGCAGTCCTTTACCAGCACGCAGGCTGCAACCTGCAGAGAGCTACAACTCTCTCTCGTTTTCCAGTTTCTCCTGGAAGGGAGCTACAACCCCCTACTTCTTTTCATGAAGAATCAAATGATCAACAAGTATATAACAGATACAGTCCACTACAGATATCAGATCAGTAATTACAGAAATAACCCAGAACACTTTATGAACAGAAATATACAGTCAACAGATCATCTTAAGACAGGGACGCATATTTTCTTTCTGTGGCCTGCGACTGGACGCAGTCTACCCTCCGCTGTTCTGCGTGCAGACGCACTGTTCCTCTATGCTTTGCTACGACCGGCGCACCCCGAAACACTATCGCGCCGCGTCTTTTGCTTCAGAGACGCCCCTGAGCCTTTACTGTACTGCATCTCGGCGCACTTGTCCTTCACTGAACCTGCGTCCCTTCAGATATAAAAGATATGAGGACTTCAGAACCAACCCAAACACTCAGATCCACAGATCTGATCATGCGCCATAGAGATCACAGTCCATTAGAAGATTCGCCCTCATAGATCTGGACTAGATCTCACCAAAAGATATTCAACCAAGATGATACTTAATCCAAATGAACTCCTTTGCTTTATATAGGCAAGCTTCTCCCCAAAACATGGAACAATACCACGAGCCGACACCATAGAAACACAAAACCGTCGGCTAGATACCACGCAAGAAACCCCCACGTGCTTTTCTCTGCCTTGAAATGTGTGCACTGGGCGGACGCACCTCCTGAACGGCTGGCCGGCGTCCCTGGACGCGGGTTCTGTATGGTATACCTGCGGGGACGCACTTGCTGAACATATTTCCTGCGTCCTTCTTGATTTATCACCTGAATGGGTTTGCCATCAAGGACAACACCTGAATCATAATGCCAACAGTCTCAGAGTTGTTACATGAATATCAGGACTTGTTTCCAGCAGATTTCTCTTATCTAAAGGAGATAATAGGTGATCTGGGTGTTATGAAGATAAATCTAAAGCTAGATGTGAAGCCAGTAAGGCAACGCCCATACCAATTGAATCCTAAATACAAAGAAAATGTGCATGAAGAGCTCGATAAGATGCTCGCAGCAGGGATTATTGAGCCTGTAGAAGAATCAGACTAGGTTAGTTCTATTGTAGTTCAACAAAAGAAGACAAAGGGTGAAATTAGGATCTGTGTAGATCTATGGAAGTTGAATGATGCTTGTGTACATGACCCATTCCCTACGTTGTTCACAGATGAAGTCTTCGAGAACATTGGTGGTCAAGAAGAATACTCTTTTACAGATGGATTCTCAGGATATCACCAGATCAAGATCACCCAAAAGATCGAAGTAAGACTACCTTTGCCACAAAATGGGGCTCTTTTCAGTATACAGTTATGACCTTTGGACTTAAGAATGCACCTGCGATCTTTTCTAGGGTGGTAGTCACAGTCTTTTAGGAATTTATTCACAATTTTTTGGAGGTATACTTTGATGATTGGACAGTGTTTGGGTTAGTTAAAAAGCATGTTTCAAGTCTTTCCCTAATGCTGGATACTTGTAGGAAGTATCAGATCTCCCTAAATATGAAGAATTGTATATTTTGCGTACCATATGGGATACATTTGGGCCACGTTGTTTGTAAGCAAGGGTTGATAGTGGAACCTGCTAAAATTGTGGTGATTATCAATTTGGATCTCCCAAGGAATGTAAAACATTTGCACACAACATTGGGCCATACTGGATACTATAGAAAGTTCATTAAGGCATACACGCGAATCAATGCGCCCATGGAGAAATTATTGAAGAAAGATGCAACATTTTGATGGGATTATGATTTCCAGAAAAGATTTTATTTTTTAAAGGAAAAGATGGTTACAACACCTATTCTATTGTTCCTCGATTGAAAGAAATAATTTCATGTACATGTGGATGCCTCTTGCATAGCATTAGGAGAAGTTTTAACACAACTAGGCGTAGGAGATATGGACCATCCGATTGCATTTGCAAGCAGAAATTTGTCTAAGCCAGAGAAGAATTATTCAACCACGGAGCGTGAAGGGTTGGCGATGGTATATGCGCTCCAGAAGTTTAGGCATTATCTGTTGGGTGTGCACTTAAAAATGTATAAATACCATTCAACTTTGAAGTACTTGGTCAACAAGACAATGTTGGGGGAGGAAATTTGTAGGTGGTTACTGTTATTTGAGGAGTATGACTTCAAAGTAATTGTAAAGCTAGGAAGATTAAATGCTAGAGCCGATCACCTTTCATGGATTAAGAATGGTGAAGAGCCTACAAGTCTTCATGAAGGATTGTTTGATGTGCAATTCTTTACTTTGTGCATTGCAGATGAACATTTTGCAGATATAATCCAATTCTTTTCTACATGTGTATCTCCTGAAGGATATAAGACGTAGAAGAATAAGGAATTGGTGGTCAGGGTTGCGTGTTGAAGATAGCAACAAGAAATGCTAAAAATAGAAAATGCCAAAAATATCATTGCGAAAAATATCACTACTATAAATAGCAGTTTCATCCAGTGTTGAACTTAGCTATATTGGATGAAAAGTGAAAGTGCTAAAAATAGCTTTTCTAAAAATAGCATTTTAGATGGATTCCTATTTTAGTCAGTCCCTGGACTAAACATAGGAAGTAAAATTCGAATTTGATATTAACAGTGGTTTGAAAATTAATTAATTAATTCATCTTGAGTTAACTAGTTAAGGAAAATCAAACTTGAAGTCTATGTGGGGACATGCAACAGTTTCTCCATTAATTGAGGAATTTATCCTTCAGTTAAAGAGATAAGGATGAGTTCTAATTTGAGATGTAATTAGTTGGCTCAGTTAACTGAGTCAAGTCTAGTTAGATTGATTTAAACAGTTTATTTAAATTAAGTACGTTTAGTTAGTTAATGCATGTTTGCATATAACTGTTGCTCTTCAGTTAACTAAATATTCTCTCATACATAACTCATGCATGTCAGTTCAGACAAAGACCTAGTTGAGATCAGATGGAGGGGTAGTAACCTGTCATTTGCTAGGATATTCCTTGGTGAATATTCCTTGCATGCAGAAGGATTTCTATCCAAGGGAATTGTGTAGTTACTTCTTCTTGTTTAGTGAGTGTGATGGGGCCAATTCACACATGTGGCTTCACTGGACCCCAAGAAAAATTGCGTAAAGAAATAGGGGCTTCGAGGACTTGATGAGGAAATATACTTGTCTATTATGTCTATGAGCTTCATTGTTTGATTACAGAGACAGTAGGAAAGCTTTTGAGTTGATTCTTTTTGTAACTTGGACAATATTTCCACTTGTATGATAATACAGAGTTGGGGTTTTAGGCTGGTTCTTTCCCCTGGTTATATCTTATGTGTTATGTGTGATTGATTTCTTCTTATCAATTATATGTGTTCTTATTGATGTTGCTCAATTAGATTAAGCTTCCGCTAAATTGTTTGTAGAAATAGATCAAGTATTTTTCTTTAGTATATTGCATTATCAGGTGATCTACAGGTGGGAATTTCTACATGGTATCAGAGCAAAGGTGATCAAGGAAGAACAATATACAAGAAGTAGAAGTTCGAAGTTTGGTTTCTGAATATTGAAATTGAGTTCCTATCACATCTCTACTTCACCTATGGCGTTCAGTGGTTTAAGACTCCAGTATGCCCTTGATGGAAACTCGAATTATATAGCCTTGAAGGATCGCATGGAAGCAGTATTAGATGATAACGGTCTAAAGGACTTCATTGATCAAGAAGTCCCCAAGCCGATTGATTCTACACAACTGGCGGAATGGAAAAAGTGTGTGGCTAGAGCAAGGAGAATCCTCCTTGAGGGAGTTCGAGATCACATTGTCTCGAACCTCCATGGGAAGGAGACTCTGTTTTCAATGTGGAAAACATTGAAAGATATTTATAAGAATAGCAGTGATCAGAGGAAGCTGGCGCTGAAAGACAAGCTTCGTAAGATCAAGTGTAAAAAGGGCGACACGATCTCTACATATCTGAACAAGCTCACCACCTACAGGGATGAGCTTGGAAGTGTAGGGATTATGACGGTGGATGATGACATGGTGAGTCTTGCACTCCTCAGTATTCCTAAGAGCTGGTATAGCTACCAAGACTCGGTCAATGGAAGAGAAAAACTGCCAGATTGGGAAAGACTTTGGTCAAATCCGATGCAGGAGAAGATAAGAAGAAGCACCAGAGATGGATCGTCATTGAAGAAAGATGATGAGGAAAATCTAGCCTTAGCGAGCAAGGAAAGGAAATGGAAAGGGAAGGCATCCCAATCCAAATCTGGTTCTTCCCATGGTGGGAAGAAGTTTAACAAATCGAAGGTGAGATGCTTTCATTGTCATGAAGTGGGCCATTATGCTACGAATTGTCCACAGAAGAAATCCAAGAAGGGTTCCTCAAAGGGATCTGATGGTGATGCACTAGCCTCACAGTTTGAGCTGGATTTCTCTCTTATCGCATGCATGGTTTCATCCATGGTGGGATGTGTTTGGTACTTGGATAGTGGAGCCTCTTTCCACATGTCATGTGATAAGAATATTTTCAGTACCTTGGAGGAGAAGGATCTCCAGATGCGGATCGAGATGGGCGATGATGGAAAGTATTGTGTCTCAGGTGAAGGTACAGCTGTGTTTCAGAGGGAGCATGGAGCTCCCCTCACCCTGAGTGATGTAAAGCATGTACCAGGTCTGAAGAAGAATATTGTTTCCATTGTTGTGCTAGAAGATAAAGGCTATGATGTAGTCTCTAGCAAAGGAAAGGTATTCCTGAGGCATATGGGCACTGGACAAACAAAGCGGATAGGGATTCGAGTCAAGAATCTCTACAAGCTAGAGGTAGATGATTTTGCTGCCTTGAGTTCCAAAGCAGAGATGGTGTAGAGCCAAGATGTTGGCGAGCTATGGCATAGAAGACTGGGCCACTTGCACCATGGAGCCTTGAAGATCATGTAGCAGATTTCTATCAGATTACCCAAGGGAAAACTTGAGCAGACGAGTACATGCAAAGGTTGTACCTTGGGTAAGTATGTGAAATTTTCCTTTCCGGATTGAGACAGTAGAGCTGGAGCAATCCTGGAGCAATTTCACTCAAATGTATGTGGACCATTCTCTACAGCCTCCACCACTAAACAAAGGTACTATGTTATATTTATTGATGATTTTCCTTGTAGATGCTGGATCTACTTTATGCAAAAGAAGGATCAAACCTTCTTGAGGTTTTGTGAGTTTAAAGCCTTGGCAGAGAAAGAATCAGGAAAGAAAATAAAAGCCTTGCATAGCAACAATGGTGGAGAGTATGTCTCCCAGCAGTTTAAGGACTTCTATGTTGCAAAAGGAATTAAACGGGAATTGACGACACCCCATAACCCACAAAAGAATGGGGTAGCCAAAAGGAAGAACAGATCAATTGTGGGAGCAGCTCGAGCGATGTTGCATGACCAAAGCCTACCATTGCATTTGTGGGCTGAGGCATGCAATACAACAGTATATTTTTAGAACAGAAGCCTGCACCGTATACTGGGGATGAAGACACCTATGGAGGCCTATTCTAGCAAGCGACCTGATGTAAGTCACTTTCGAATATTTGGATCATCAGTTTATTGTCATGTGACCAAATATGTCGGGAATAAGATAGACCCAACAGTTGAGTTGGGAATACTTGTGGGGTACACACATACACCTCAAAACTATCCGGTGTACCTTCCTTCCACTTAGAGGACTGTGGTACATAGGGATCTGAAGTTTGACGAGCAGAAATCCATGCACTTATCACTTGAGAGGGAGCTTGAGTTGCATGCAGATGAAGAACTTTCAGTTCCTAATGAGGAGGAGCCTCAGATTGATGCGGAGCAGCTTCATACAGAGGATCTGGGAGTGGAGACATCCACTCATGCTGATACTTCCAGAGATGGGTAGAAACGTTCAAGGGAAGCTGACAGGTTGATGCTGGATGCACGGGAGAATGTGGTACAACCATCTTCTCAGTGCAGACAGAGGAGGTCACCCGAGCAGTACACTAGTTACATGGCCCTAGTTGGGGAGTGTGTAGATTCTGAGCCTTCTTCATTCAAGGAGGCAGTGCAACAACTAGTGTGGGTTGATGCAATGGTGGAGGAGTATGACTCCATCATGCGGAAATGTGTTTGAGATGTTGTCCTAAGACCTCAGGACAAGTCAGTAGTGAGTTCCAGATGGCTTTACAATGTAAAGCAGGCAGCTGATGGCAGTGTTGAGAAACACAAGGCAAGGTTTGTTCCCCGAGGTTTCTCACAGGTTGAGGGGATCGACTACGATGAGACTTTTGCTCCTCTAGCAAGGTACTCATCGATTAGATCGATATTGGCACTGTCAACTCAGATGGGGTAGAAGATCCACCAAATGGATGCGAAGACAGAATTCCTCCATGGGACGATTGAGGATGACGTGTACATTGAGCATCCAGAAGGTTTCGAAACCTTCGATAGTGAGTTGCATGTGTGCAGACACAAGAGGGCTCTATATGGGCTGAAGCAAGCACCCCATGCTTGGTACACCAGGATCGACAGCTATTTCACCAGGTTGGGCTTCACCAAGAGTGAAGCAAATGAGAACCTTTACCACATCATGGTAGAAGGTAAGCCATTGATCATTGTACTTTATGTCGATGATCTGATTTTGATAGGTGATGATCAGTTGATACAGTCTTGCAAGGAGGACCTTGCAAGAGAGTTCAAGATGGAGGACATGGGCCTTATGCACTACTTTCTAGGCATGGAGGTGTGGCAAAGAGATGGGGAAGTATTTGTGTCTCAAGGCAAGTATGCCAATGAGATACTCAGGCACTTTCACATGGAGAAGTGCAAGCCCATGTAGACTCCTCTAACTGGGAACTGGAGGAAGGAGGATGCTACTTCAAGTGAGATAGTAGCTGCTACTGTTTATTGGCAGCTGGTGGGTTCACTTATGTATCTGGTGAACACACGACTCGACTTGTGCTTTTCGGTGAAATAGCTGAGTCAAGCTATGGTTCAGCCTACCAAGCTGTTTTGGAAGGCAGCGAAGCATGTGCTGAGATACCTCAGAGGCACACTCAGTTTGGATTGTGGTATAGACAGATAGAGGGAGTGAATCTTTAGGGCTTCACATATGTGGATTGGGCAGGGAGGCCATCAGATAGGAAGAGCACTTATGGAGGAATCTTCAACCTTGGTTCAGCTGCAGTTTCCTAGTACAGCAGGAAATAAAGATTAGTTGCACTTAGCTTAGCAGAGGCTGAATACATGGCTGCTAGTCATGCTACATGTGAGGCCATTTGGATGCGGAAGATTCTAGTGGGATTGTTTGGTCAGAGGATGGATCTTACAGTGATCCACTGTGATAATCAGAGTTGCATCAAACTCCCTGAGAATCTAGTTTTTCCTGACAGGTCCAAGCACATTGATATCTGGTATCACCATCTTCAAGACTGTGTGGTCAAGAGGATCATGTTGTTGCTGTATGTTTCAACCGAGGAGCAGGATGCAGATATTTTGACAAAGGCATTGTCAAAATGCAAGTTCGAGTTCCACAAGGATAGGATTGGGGTTACTAATAATCCCTTTCTTGTTGAGAGGGAGTGTTGAAGATAGCAACAAGAAATGCTAAAAATAGAAAATTCTAAAAATAGCACTGCTATAAATAGCAGTTTCATCTAGTGTTGAACTTAGCTATATTGGATGAAAAGTGAAAGTGCTAAAAATAACTTTTCTAAAAATAGCATTTCAGATGGATTCCTATTTTAGTCAGTCCCTGGACTAAACATAGGAAGTAAAATTCGAATTTGATATTAACAGTAGTTTGAATATTAATTAATTAATTCATCTTGAGTTAATTAGTTAAGGAAAATCAAACTTGAAGTCTATGTGGGGACATGCAACAGTTTCTCCATTAATTGAGGAATTTATCCTTTAGTTAAATAGATAAGGATGAGTTCTAATTTGAGATGTAATTAGTTGGCTCAGTTAACTAAGTCAAATCCAGTTAGATTGATTTAAACAATTTTTTTAAATTAAGTATGTTCAGTTAGTTAATGCATGCTTGCATATAACTACTGCTCTTCAGTTAACTGAATATTCTCTCATACATAACTCATGCATGTTAGTTCAGACAGAGACCCAGTTGAGATTAGATGGAGGGACAATGTACTGTTAGTTGCTAGGATATTCCTTGGTGAATATTCCTTGCATGCAAAAGGATTTCTATCCAAGGGAATTGTGTAGTTACTTCTTCTTGTTCAGTGAGTGTGATGGGGCCAATTCAGACATGTGGCTTCACTGGACCCCAAGAAAAATTGCACAAAGAAATTGGGGCTTGGAGGACTTGATGAGGATATATACTTGTCTATTATGCCTATCAGCCTCATTGTTAGATTACAAAGAGAGCAAGAAAGCTTTTGAGCTGATTCTTTTTGTAACTTGGACAAGATTTCCACTTGTATGATAATATAGAGTTGGGGTTTTATGCTAGTGCTTTCCCCTGGTTATATCTTCTGTGTTATGTGTGATTGATTTCTTCTTATCAGTGATATGTGTTCTTATTGATGTTGCTCAATTCGATTAAGCTTCCGCTAAATTTTTTGTAGAAGTAGATCAAGTATTTTGCTTTAGTATATTGGATTATCAGGTGATCTACAAGTGGGAATTTCTACACTGCAGATTTCTCTATAATATTAGGGAACTTGTAGAAAATGGGGACAAATGAAGTTCTATGTACCAGATTATGAAAGACAAATTATCCTCACCGAAGCACATGCAAGAGTTGCTGGAGGCCATTATGCTGGAAGAGAAACTGCGAGGAAGATCCTACGAGCTGGGTTGTGGTGGCCAAATGTGCACAAGATTCAAAGGAGTATTTTAGGGCATGTGATTTCTATCAAAGGACCGGGAAGCTATCATGAAGGGATGAATTACCTTTGAACCTGCAAGTCTCATTATAGGAATTTGAAAAATGGGAAATATATTTTGTGGGACATATTTAGCTACCATGAAGGAAGAGAGGAGTGCGCTATATCATCACGGGAAAAAATAATTGACCAGGTGGGATGAGGTGCATCCCGTAAAGGATTGCAGTACAACTACAACTACAAAGTTTATATTTGAGTACATTATGTCTAGGATTGGTTTTCCTGAGATTTTGATGAGCGACAAGGGTTCACATTTCCTAAATGAAACGATTGATGTTTTTCTATAAGAATTCCAAATGTATCATCAGAAAAGCACGCCATACCATCCTCATGAAAATGGAAAAGTTGAAGCCTTCCATTAGAACCCACAGAATGCTTTGACGAAGATATGTAATGTGAATAGGAACGATTGGGATGTGCGCATACTAGCTATTCTTTGGGCATATAGAACTACATGGAAGAAGTTGACTAGATAGACACCATTTCGACTAGTTTATGGACAATAAGCAATGATGCCAATGGAGTACATAGTGTCCAGATTGAGGATTTCTACAATCACGGAGATGGAAGATCAGGGTATAATGGAAGAATGCCTCACACAGATACTTGAGTTAGAAGAAGATCGATTCTTGGCAAGTTTTCATCAGCAGGTGCAGAAGACTAGAGAAAAAGCATGGCATGATCGCCACATTAAGCAACACACCTTTAAAAATGGAGATTTAGTGTTGATGTATGATTGCAAGTTTACTAAGTTCCTAGGAAAGTTTTAGATGCGTTAGTTGGGTGATCTGAAAATGGGGCACTAAAGGCTTCTTATCAGCTTATAAGAACCTTTCCCACTTCCAAAGCTTAAATATTTCCAAGACCTTATGATTAACCAATTGCGGAATTAAAATGCTTGAAAGAGGTGTTTGTCTTTTGATTGCCTTTAGACTGTTCAAGTGCTTATGTTCATTTACTTAAACTGATATGAAATGCATATAACAGTAAATAAAGCAGCAAATAAACAAACACACATAATAGTAATATTAATATGGAGTTCACCCAAAACTCTTGGGCTACATCTCCTTGAGCTCTAGTTAACTCGACTAGGCTCTCTGGGATTATGGTCTGAATTCTTTTACAAGCTCCATGCTCAACTCCATTGGTTTACACAGAACCTATGGGTTTAGAAATACCATCTTATCCCACTAGCTGTCCTCACTCTATAGATAGATCTAGGCTTCTCTAGACTCGACTCCTTCAATCAGCGCTCTGAGCGATCTTGCTCTAGATTGCACCAACTCCCTTAGAATTCTGTATTGTCTCTAGAATGCCTTCTTCTATCTTCAACGCACTCTGAACACCAGCAACAACTTGATCATTTCGACCCTTTGTTGTTCTGCAGCTTCACTACGGCATCATGGCTCTTAGAAGTCTGCTTTGAGATCTATGGCTCTGAGGCTCTACCTCCAACCTCTGGTGGTTATGCCTCTATCAAGCACTGTGGCTCTGCGACTCTGGTGCTCTCACTCTTGGCTCTGGATCTGGCTCTTGGCTCTGGCTCTGGCCCTCACGAGATTCTCTTGGCCTCTTCGTGCATCTGTAGTTCGCTTGACCTCCAATCGACTCTCACCAACCTTCCAACGACCTTCAACAACTTTTCGTTGTTGTCAATTGAGCTCTCTGGTTCACTCAACCTCCAAGTGACTCCAAAACTCTCTGCCTGCCTCTCAATCGTGCTCTCTAGATTTTGTGAGGCATTCTTCTGGCTCTACGGCTTCCTGTCCATTTCTCCGCGTGTAATCATTCCTTTGTCTATTCAGCTGGCCCTCTAGCTTCCAGCTTTGTGGTTCTGTGCATTACAAACGTATCATTGCTACAAAATGCCTACTTGCAACGTGGCACAATGATTAGGGGTAGTTACAAACGAATCAACGCCTTCCTTCAGGTGAAAACTCGAAACTGGAACAAAATTCCAATACACAGAGATTTACTGGAAATGCACTATCGTGCGCAAAATCCCAGACTTCAAATTCTATGAAATTGCACTCATAATCCCTATCTGGTCCACCTTCGGTCGCAATATCGCTATCACATCATCGCATGGCCAAAACCCAAATACACGAGAATACATTGAAATTCTGAAATTCCTGGATTTCAAATATTATGTTATCGCGGGGATAATCCCCATCGCGTCTGCCCTTTATCACAAGTTGCATATCGGCATATCGCAGTGCATTAGCCCTTTGGTATTGGGGACCACCGATTAAACCTAGACCATTGATCCCACCCCTCTATCCGACGGTCAACATTTCACATCACATGTCGCTATCACAATGGCCCCGAGTTCTTTCCATATACCATGGACCACGCCGATGTCGATCTGCCAATCCACCGATCCGTTGATTGTCGATATCTCCGATCATCGCTATCGGCTCCAATCACAAATCACAATCGGCATATCGCAGTGCCTGGGGTACCGATATCGCATGCGGGCCTACCTCCGCTGCGATAAGTCAGAGGTTGCAGTTGGGGGAGTCCTTCCACCTTTGCCTTAAGTCCACCCCTTTGCACATTTGTGATGCGATTTCCTTAAGGAGCCTTCTATGCCATTTTTAGAAGAAATGCCTCCTTTTTCAAAGGACAAAGGCAATTTTCTTTCTGCGATAACTTCTTCATCCGAAGTACATTTTAGCCCATTCAAATTGTAGTAGATTAAGAGTGAAAAGATCTATGCAATGGGACTATTTCTAGGAGCATCCCTTTACTTTTATTTTCCTCTATGAGGAACACTTTAGACTTAGAAGTCTATCCAAGATCCATTTTGGATCACGCCTTCCCACTAAAAAGCTTTTGGTCTCCAAAAATCTGATATACTAATATGAGCAGTAAATGAGAGTACATCACCCTCTTCTTTCAGCCTTCATACACTTGCCTTCATGGCTAGTGCCTCTGAACCAAAGACTTTTGTTTCCGGGAAAACTAGTGTCTATTCAATCTGCTAGTCCCACTAAGACGGGTAGCTATCTTAGAAACAAACAATCAAATCAATTTGCGATTTACTTTATGTATGACAGATAAGAGAGAAGCAAAGAGGACCAACCTGGATCTTCCGCTTGATTCCTTGCTTGATTTCTCTCTCCTTTGGTAGAGCTTGCCACTTTTCTCCTACTTGTCCCGCTTCAGAGAATACCTGTAGAGTTAAAGTAGCAAAACACCATCAAAGAATCTCGATCTATAATATCATAAACAATGCAGAATCAGAAATACATTGATCATACAATTGCATTCATAAACAACAAGATTCACAAATACACTATTATAAGGAGGAAAAATCATAGAAATTTATTAATAGTAGAAGAGAGGATTACAACCTAGCTGTCTGATCCAGCATCATCCTCCCAGCATCAAAGCCATCTTCACCTCATGAAAAGCAAGATCACCCAACAATACAATGTTTCTTCTCATAGATAAACCAACAGCACTTCCTTACAAAATACAAAATTCCAGCCTCTAGATCTCTCAGATGAGGGATCCATTTATAGATTTATTGCAAGGGTGTGAGTTAGCTCTGGTTTTTTTATTAGTGTCATTCCATTGATAGTTCTTGGTTCCACTTGGAGATTTCATTGATCTCTTACTCATCCCTGGGTGAATTCAAAGAGGCAAGTGTCATGGGAGAAGTTTCTGGAAGATTCCATGATCATCCACTTAGCAAACTGTCTCACACATTTGTCTATCCTCACTCATCACACCCTACAGAAGGCCTTTTCAGTATGCATCGCACCCCCCGTGTGTATAAGGTGAGATGCGTCACACCCTGACCATGGAGCAGTCAATATGGTCCAGTTTTGGCCAGTTTTGAGTGGTTTTTCAAGTGGAACTTCTGGGAAATGATGTAATCAGTTGACCATAATACTTTAGGGTATGAAACAACACTTTTAGGGGTTAAAAAGCCCTTGGTTTGTGGACATATGAGTTTGGGGTTGCAGTGCCCAAATATGTCTATAATAGTTGCCCCCTAAAGCATGAGGTTGTAAATCTTTTGATGTCCGGTGAAATGCTTTATCATGAGGATCCAAGGTATTCGAACTGGAAGGTGACCTATATAAGATACAGTACAATACATCATTATCATATTATTTTCATGATCTAGCTGAGGCGGGCATTCCCATGCTCAGCTTTATAAATTCATTTTCATGTACATAGGATAGACAATCGTCTGTTGTTGCAGATTGGTGATTCTTCGCATGAAGAGTCATCTTCCCTGGCTTAGATGACTATCTATGTAGCTTCTGTGTACATTTGATGTCTTTATGTTCCTAAATATCACACAGCCCGGATGGATGAAACTAGATCTGGGGTCTTCAAAACTCATTCAATCTTCGCCCGATGTACAAGGCGATCCATGTGAAAAGATGTTTCGAAGTCGAACATGGAAAGACATCACCTGATTACTAGCCAATAATGTAAGCTGTTAACAGGCGCGAGAGGAGACACCGATAATGATAATGACCCTCAAGGTACTATAGTACAATTCACATGGTGTGAATATATGAGCCGTTGTCGAACACCACACAAAATCTTTTGGTTGAAGGCCATTGATGTAAACCTATCGCCGGAAGTGAGAAACTTGCCATTGGGGTATGCAATCTTTAAAATATTGAAAGGGTTGTTTCTAAGTCAACTTCGTGGATAACGAGCTGATGTCGACAAGAAGTGACCCATCGTAGGAGGTCCTTGATGTATCCCACATCTATGACACGAAACGAAGCAAATGATTTTTTTGGAGGTGAAAACGATCTGATGATACAAGGTTCAAGAATGACGGTAATGAAAAATGAAGGGTGAAGGTATTGTAGTGGATAAGGCGTTAGCTGGATGGTAAATTCTTTGAATGACTTCTCTTGAACATGTCGGCGACACTAAGATGGATTGGTAGTGTTAACCCCAAAAGATGGATGGTACGGAGGACCAATGGTGATATGACCTGCGAACGGAATAACCCAACCCGACTCAATCATGGTGATGGAGTGAAAGTGTCATGTTCAAGAGCGACCTACTACCAATAAAATTCTTCAAGTTTTCTTCCCTTTTTCCCCAGTCATTGCTGACCAGTACGTCTTTATTTTTTGTCAAGCTTGAGGAGGATAACATATACTTGTTCTGTAATTTTCCCTTCGGGAAAACCTGTTGCTATATTTTAGTGAGCCTAGCGACAGTGAAACTCATTCTTGTCTGGATGGACAAGTTTTTCGCTATTATTTTAACGAGTTTAACGACAAAGATAACTCGGTCCTTTTCATGTTTAGAGAGTTTGAAAAGGGATGAAAAGGAAACTCCAGTAGTCCTTTTTCGTAGCATAATCCCTTAAGTCCGAAAAAGTATAAAATAATATGAAAGGGATGACTTTTCGATTGCTTTAGCGAGCCGAAAAAGACAAGCGCTCGATCTTTTTGTTTAATAATCCCTCAGGTCCAAAAAGATTAAAATGTATAGGAGGGATGGCGCTTCCCCTTACTTTAACGAGCTGGAAAGGCCAATAGCTTGACAATCTTTTTATATTTAACGAGTCTAAAAAGAGTTTAAAAGAGACTCGTTTTTTAGGAACGAGTGGTATTTTCGAGTAGCAACTGGTTCCAGGTAAGTTTGGAACTTCTCAAAACATGGCAATGTGAAGAGGGTGGCTAATAGGACCACTCGTCGCAGCTGTTCCTCAAAAGGGTAAACAATCAAGTGGAAGTGTATGATTGGCCAAAAGAATGGAGGTGACGATAGGAACACAACCAAGGTTCAAAAGGCTGATAGCAGGGCAATCACAAAGGTTATTTACCGAGGGTGGATTCATTTTTTAATGAGCTTGAACTGGGAGAAACTATGCTAATAGGCGGGTTTATTTTTTAATGAGCTTGAACCTTGCGGAAACATTGCTCATTTTCTTTTTATGTAAACTAGGAACGACCAAACTATAAAGCTAAAAAGCTAAAAATGCTAAAAATCTAAAAAATGAAATTGGTTGTTTTTGCTTGCATAAAAAAGTTTGCATGCCCCCAGCATAAAAAAAGTCTTCAGTAACCATATGGAAACTTACTGTGGTTAAGCAGGATGATTTTCTGTCAATACTTAGACAAAACACTTCCTGCACTTTTTCTGCCAAATAGACAAAGGTGAAAGGTCACCTGGACCGATCACATAACTTACAGGGAAACTTATCTCTACAGTTGGGCTTGTCCACAAAATAGACAAGGGTGCATGACCCCTAAGCTTCGTTACATTCACCGGACTACTCACGGTAATTAGGTAGATGGAATGAAGGTTGAAGATTCATACTTGACTCAAAGAGACCATTTAGGGATGATGTTTGACTTGGAGCTACGTTTGAACTCGGAAATGAAAGTTGGTCGATAAGCTGGACAACTTTGCCTTCATGTGGGAAACACATCACCTGAAAGAGTGTGGAAGCAATAGCTTCCATGCTAAAAACATAGTCATGTCCAAGGAGTAGATTATAATTTAACAGCCCTTGGACCACCATCACGTTCAAGTGAACGTTTTTCCTTCTCAAAGTTATCGGCAACTTAGGAAGGATCCCTAACGGTCGACTAGTTCCTTTGTTAAAACCTGATAAATTTTGAGTACCAGGCATAAGAGATGGCGAACTAAGTGCTTTCCACGCAGTTGAGGAAAGGATACTTACTAAAGCCCCTTCATCTATGATAGTGCCAGACACAATCATTTTGTAAGCTTGTACTATGATCTGGAATGGTACATTAGATGGAAGGCAGGGTCTTGCTAGTTGATTCCAATCGAAGGAAATGACTAGACTGCTTGGAGGGGATACCAGATAAATGGTTGAATGAACCCCTTGAACTGTGGATTTTTCCTCCTATTGTAAAGGAATGAGCGGATTGCCCCCAAGTTCATTGGACTTTGAAGTAACAAAAAGAATTTGAATGGTATCGTTCTCACTTTCTCAACCACTTGGTTACTAGCATCGCTATCTTCACCAAGCGAAGAGGAAGAAGGCGAGGGAGACAGGTTTCCACTGTGGCCACTTCCACCAGATTACTTGGAGGCAGGAGGGAAAAAGTACCCATTAAGGAAGGGTCTTTTAGGAGACCTACTCCGACATTTTGAAGCAATTGAGAACTTCCATGGATCTATGGAATGCTTCCAGTAGCTTGTGAATTGTTGGGGAAAAAGGTTAGTTGGTCAACGATTGTAATTCTACCTTGGAAGGGAAATGCAATCTTTCTAAAATATATCAACACAACGACAACCATAACATAAATCCAGGGCCTGCCCAATAGGATATTGTAGTCAAGGTTTCCATCAATGACCTCGACTTCAATTTCTACTGTCTTGCCCCCCAGTTCGACTTCCAAGTTACTTAATATCCCATACGGCATGTATGTTCTTCCATCGAATGCTTTTAATGTCGTTGATGATCATGACAAGGGTGGCGAGCCTAAAGTTTTCTAGCAACTCATTGACATAATACAAGTAGATGCCCCCTCATCAATGATTGTTCAATGAACAGTTTTGTTGAGGGCTGTTGGTATCATCCCAAGACCCTTTTTCCTTCCCAAAAACATGTCATTTATCCATACATTTTCATCATATATCCCTCAAAATCCTTGAATATTGATTATTAATCGTTTTATAGTTATTAAATTGCATAGAAATTAATTTAGGGGTTTTATGTTCAAGAATTGGAAGTTTTTGATGACTTGGTTACAGGAAGTACCTACATCCTGTAATGAGCTTATCGTTTCACATGTGGCGCAGCAAATGAGCTAGAACGAAAGGCATGGGCGAAAAGCAGAATGTCCAAGCATGGACAAACACCTATCTCCCAGCCAAATCGAGCCTCCTATGTATGCGGTCAACTCAAGTCAAAGCAGGGCACTCTGACAGACAAAAGTAGCAACAGCATTGTTCCATTTTCATTTTAGTTTTTTTTGTTCTTTTTGAAACACTTGGCATGGAAACATTTTGAAAAGGCTTATGTGATAAAAGCGGCAACACCCAAATGTACATTCATTGTATTGATGACATGGTTGTGCGTACGCATATGTAAATACAGTCAGGGTTATGTTTAGAGTTTAGTTGTTGAATTGTTGAATCGTATTTCTCAGAACAGAGTTTTAAGTTAATACACAAACCTATTCATAGTCACGACGTGTGCATACTTCCTGCGTTGATTTGATAGCTGATCAGTCATAACCAGTATACCCTTAGGCGCGGACGGGCCCTGCGTTCTTCGATTGGTATACTGTTCACTTGTTTTGTTACATTTCAGTTATCACATGTTCGCACAACGTTTATATTGGATTTGATTTATATAGTTCATGGTTTGCATCACAATACGATTACATAGCTTTCGATTTATACAGTTCATGGTTTGCATAACAGTTACATAGTTTTGATTTCAATAGCCTTTGATTTCCATTGCATGTATATTATGTGCGCTTATGAATGGTTTATGGTTATGTTGAATGGTCAGCACTAGGATCTGGAAGGGAGTTTTGTAAGGGATTCGATCCCTGTGTGACTTATAGAGACATTATCATCAACTCTGTTTTGCTTTACAGTTCATTTATGCTCTCTTTATATAGTTTGATAGTGTAAATATCTCTGCATGCTGTGTGTGTTTACCAAACAAGGGTTTTCTGAGTGATATCTCTGTAAGGAAGTTAAAATCATTGTTACAGTCATACACAGTACTTAGGTTCATGGTTTGATTTGATAGATGCATCTCATAACAAGCACTGTAATCAAGCATATCAGTAGGGTAATCTAGGTGTGTGAATGATAGGCTACATATTCCGGTCTTCCGTAAAGAAGCCTTGTATCCTACATCCTAATCACTTGGCCAGAGATTCTTTATGTCTATATATTTTAGACCACGCCTCTAAGCTTATGCACCTCGGTCGATATTAAATATAGAGTCTAGTCTAGTACCATAGCTAGAACCACTACATTTTGGCACCGTTGCCGGGGAGGCGTACGTAAAGGATTCAAACAAAAAGAAAAAAAATTTCAATATACAAAAACAAACAAAAATACAGTTAGAAATCATGTTCATTTATGCCTAGACTTAGGGACAATCAAGGGAGATTTGTAAGAACCCCCCACCATCTCAAAACTAACCCATCATCATCAGGAGCAGACTCTCCAGGGAATACAACACCGTCTGAGGAGGATATTCAAACATTGGCAGAAAAATTTTATTCAGGACAACACATTACTCTTGCTGAGAGGGAAATTCTATTTGCATATAAATCACAGCAGCAACACTTTCCTAAATCTTCTACACAAAGGAAAAGTAGTACCATTACCAAGCAATCTTCCTTTCTCTCTTTTCCACCAAGAGACACCAAGAAACCAATTAGAATGGCTGAGGAGGGATCTGGATCAGTTCCCCATCAAGAGGAGGAGGAATCAACTTTTAAATTCCCTATACAAGAACCACAGGAGGATGAGGAGATTAAAATGAAAAATATACCCCCATCCGTGCTACCCAATTTCTATGGTATGGCTTCAGAGGATCCGGACTCATTCTTATTCGAGTTTGACATTGTATGTCGAACTTATGGCTATACGGATGATGCTCATAGACTCAGATTGTTTCCAGCCACATTAAAGGCAGCAGCCTTGAAATGGTTTATGGGGCTAGGTGAGCATGCCATAGTAGATTGGGATGGCATGAAGAGAATATTTCTGAGGAAATATCAGCCTTATTGCAGATCCAAGGACTCTAAATATGACATCTTTAGAATGAGTCAATAGGAGGATGAAACCTTAGAAGAATATCTAGAACGGTTTGTCTATAACTTGCAAAAATCTAAACACCGAACAATGCCTCCTGATCTAGTCCGCACAATATTCTTGAAAGGTATCCGGGAAGAATACATGGATGATCTCAACTTAATGGGCAAAGGTGACATCTCTGCCTTACCCTTTGAAGAAATAGCTGAACTGTGTGAGAAATATTCAAGAAGTAAAGCCAAAATGGGAAAGAGAACCTTGTCATCTAGGGTCACAAAAACTGCCTCTGCTAGTGTCACCCGGGCTGAAATTGGTAATCTTTTAGAAGAGTTCAAAACAGATTTGTTGAGCACTCTAGGAAACCAAATTGATACCTTAAAAGCCAAAAAGAAACAAGAGGAAGAGGACAATATCATGGCTATTTTCTGCCCCAAGTGTCGCAAGAAACATGCATTAAAAGACTGCCCTCTAGAGAATATCCAAGTATGTGCTTTCTATACTGAGCATCATGATATGTTTAACTCTCCTAAAGTTAAAATTTTGCAGAACTGTAACATGGCAGCCATCACAGAGATGGAGAACGTGTACTACATGGGTGCAAAGCGACCATGGCAGCCAAGGCAAGCACCCCAAGGTATGTTTCCTAATTAAAATATGCAATTTCCTATGAATGTTCAGATGTATGCACAAAACTCATGGAATATACCTATGCCATGGCAGCATGGAAACCAACAACAAAATCAATGGAGACCGTCTCAACAGTATTCTCAATCCTACCATCCATATCCTCAATCATACCCACCTTACCCACAGTCATATCAGCAGTACCAACAGCCATATCCATCACACTCATAGCCATATCAGCAGCACCCTCAGCAAGTTGTTTATCAGCCCCAACCCTCTCAACAGACCTTGCCTGCTCCTCCACAAATTCAATTTCCAACTAACCCACAACCTCCCAAACCCACACAAATACCTGCTCAAACTGTCCCAAATCCGAACAATAGAGCAGAGAGGCCAGCTTATAATGTAGAGGAAGGAACCTCCTACTCCACACTGCCTTTACAAAACATTAATCTGAGGTCTGGTAGGGTGCTTCAGAAGGATTCCCCAATAACAGATCAGCAAGAAGAAAACTTAGAAAAAGAAAATGAAATGACAACTCAAACAAAACCAAGCAGTGAAACCAAGGACAAACAGATGCAATCACTGCAACCACCTTTTCCGGACCGTTTGGTTCAAGTAAAACCACCACTGCCTCCACCACAATTTGATGTCTTGGATGAACTTAAAAATGTCTACATAAAAATCCCTTTGCTGCAAGCTATAAAGGACATTCCTATTTACACCAAAGCCATCAAAGACATGTGTCTCAAGAAACCTGCTAGAAAGAGGATTGATCCTCAGACCATTCATGTTTTAGGCAATTTAGCAGGCCTTATGACCAATACCATCTCCATGGAGAAGTATGTTGATCCGGGCATTCCAAAAGTCACCACCATCATTAACAACATACGGATTCCAAACACTTTGATAGATCTAGGAGCCACAATCAATGTCATGACCCTTGAAACCATGAGAACACTCCAGCTTATGGATTTGCAACATACCACGATTGTTCTTGAACTAGCTGATAGGTCCAAAGTCATTCCTGAGGGGATTTTGGAAGATATCATTGTCTCACTGGACTCTTGGGAGTATCCAGTGGATTTCCTAGTCCTTCAACCCAAATCCAATCTAGTAGGACATCCTATCATTCTAGGTAGACCATGGCTAGCGACTGCTGATGCATTTATTGGATGCCGATCAGGTAACATGATTATCTCTAGAGGGACCGAAAGGAAAAAACTCACCCTCTATCCATCGGCACAATCACCTGCAGTAACACATAACTTGTGGCTTGATGATAAATTTAATGACAAAGAGGAAGTACAATCTGTTTTTAGCATTGACCAGATCTATGATTTCCACGAAGACAATAATGATTTGGTAGAACTATTTCTTTCTCAACCTGATGTATCTGAAAATTTGAGAAATGAACAATATAATGCTGCAGATGTACTTCTGGCTCAAAACTTTCAAGAAACATGCACTATCCACTCCTTGCAATCTACATTTCATGACATCTTTCCAGTTCAATCTATCACCAATACACAGAGTCAAGTCATAGAGATCAGTCCAGGGAAAACTTTGAACATAGGAAACCACCTAGACTCATCTCAACAAGACAAATTGATTAGACTCTTGACGAAGTACCAAAAAGCCTTCGCTTGGGATTACACTGACATGCATGGGATTCACCCCGACACATGCACTCACCACATCTACATAGATAGCAGCATTAAACCGGTGAGGCAACCACAACGAAGAATGAACCCCATGCTCCAAGACATTGTCAGAGAGGAGTTGCAAAAACTTTTGAGAGTCAACTTTATATATCCTATTTCTCACAGTCAGTGGGTATCCCCATTGGTTATTGTGCCCAAGAAAAATGGCAAGTGGCGCATCTGTGTTGATTACAGACAGCTGAATAAAGAAACGCTCAAAGACTACTTCCCACTGCCATTCATTGATCAAGTGTTAGACACCCTAGCCGGCAAATCATCATTTTCCTTTCTTGAGGGTTTCAGTGGCTACAACCAGATCCGGATTGCCTCTGAAGACCAGGACAAAACCACCTTCACCTGTCCTTGGGGTACCTATGCCCACAATGTTTTGCCATTTGGACTTTGTAACGCTCCAGCTACATTTCAACGAGCTGTGTTAGCTATTTTTGCTGATTTGATTCATGATTGTGTTGAAGTGTATATGGATGATTTTTCAGTATATGGCAATTCTTTTGAACATGCATTAGAAAATCTAGAGAGAGTTTTGAAAAGGTGTATTGAAGCTAACCTGTCCCTCAGCAACGAAAAGTGCTTCATGATGTTAAATGAAGGGATAGTGTTGGGCCATTATATCTCTTTTCAAGGCATCCAGGTTGACCCAGCCAAGATCCAGATTATTGCCGATTTGCCTATTCCACAGAATCAGAGAGAGGTAAGAAGTTTTCTTGGCTATGCTAGTTATTACCGCAGATTCATTGAACATTTTAGCAAGATAGCCTTACCTTTGCTTAAACTTTTAGCCAAAGATGTACGTTTCAATTGGACTGAAAACTGCCAACATGCATTTGAACAACTCAAAAAGAAACTATCTACCGCACCAGTCCTGAGAGGGCCTAATTGGAGTTTACCATTTCATATTTTTACCGATGCATCTGACACTGCAATAGGTGCATCCTTAGGCCAAAAAGAAGAATCTTGTACATATGCAATTTATTTCATTAGTAAAAATCTCACACCTGCCGAGCTAAACTATACAGTTACAGAAAAGGAAACACTTGCCATCATTTATGCTGTGAATAAATTCCGCCATTACATAACTGGTTATGAAGTCTTTGTACATACTGATCATTCTGCCATTCGACATCTCATGAATAAACCAATAACTAGTGGCAGAGTTACCAGATGGTTACTATTGTTACAGGAATTTAACATCACAGTGTTAGATCGACCAGGCAAAGAAAACCAGGTGGCAAATTTTCTGTCTAGACTGCAAAATCCAGGTGAGATTGTTCCTGTTGAGGATTCTTTTCCGGATGAGCACTTATTTGCAATTTCCATAGTAACTCCTTGGTTTGCTGATTTAGCTAATTACTTGTCTACAGGTAGAACACCTCCACATTTCACTGCAAAGGAGAGGAAAAGACTAATCAAACAAAGTGCTAGATATTCATGGCTTAATGGCGATCTCTTTTACACTGGTTTTGATATGATCATTAGGAGATGTGTACGAAATGATGAGGTAATTGACATTTTAAAATCTTGCCATGATGAACCTTGTGGTGGGCATTTTGCAGCGAAGCGGACAGCCTTCAAAGTTCTTACTCTTGGATACTATTGGCCATCCATTTTCAAGGATGCCAAGAAGTATGTAAAGAGTTGTGACAGCTGCCAAAGAATGGGTAGACCAACAGCTACCGATCAGATGCCCCTTCAGCCCCAAGTCCACTTGGAACCATTTGATAAGTGGGCTCTGGACTTCATAGGACCTATCAATCCAGCCTCTAATGGTAAGCAGTACATCCTAGTATGTACTGATTACGTCACCAAGTGGGCAGAAGCAAAAGCACTGGTAAGAGCAACCGAACATACAGTAGTCAATTTCCTTTTTGAAGAGATCTTTGTGAGGTATGGAGTGCCAAGAGAAATTTTCACTGATCAAGGTACTCAATTCACCTCCAAGCTCATGAAGGACATCACAGACAAGTACCAAATAAAGCATAGGAAAAGTACCCCCTACCATCCACAGGCCAATGGGCAGGTGGAATCAACCAACAAGACTTTGGAGGGGATCATTACCAAAACTGTTGCAATGAACCGGAAAAACTGGGAGGAAAAGCTCAAAGAGGCACTCTGGGCTTACCGGATTACTTGGAAAGATACCACCGGATTTACACCATATCAATTGGTGTACGGTAAGGATGTCATGCTTCCTATTGAATTCCAAATTCACACTTTTAAATTAGCTGCAGATTTACTAATTGATTCGGATCAAGCACAAAAAGAGAGAATCCAGCAGTTGAACCAGCTGGATGAGATGAGGCAGCAAGCAGAACAAACCACCATCCTCATGCAACAACACAGGAAGCAATGGCATGATTCACACATTAAGAAGAAGCACTTCAAGGAAGGTGACTGGGCTCTGCTTTTTGATTCAAAATTCAAGGATCATAAAGCTAAGTTCACCACCCATTGGATGGGCCCCTATGAAATTGTTCAGGCTTATGACAATGGTTCAGTAAAGCTCCAAACTATTGATGGCGAAGGTCATTCCTTCACAGTCAACGGTCATCGCCTGAAGCTGTACAACAAGCCCATCAGCAAGCAAGATTTTCTCCATACACTATCTCAGCAAGAAGAGGTTGAGATACTGCAGCCCTCAGCTGCAGTATCACTGCCTTAATTTCATTTCCTTTCAATTTCAAAATCAAAAAGAATAAAAACAAAAAGAAAAAAAAAACAAAAAAAATAATAAAATAAAATAAAAATAAATAAAACAAAAACTACAAAATAATAATGGGTTAGATGTGAAAACCAGTATCTGGCACAATCTAACCCCGAATTCCTACCTGAAAACCAATTTCTTGGCGGGTATGAATTCTCTTTCTTTTGTTCATTGTTTCATTTCTCAGTTGAATCATGACTTGAGGACAAGTCAAACCTTAAGTCGGGGAGCGAGGCATTAGCATGCCTGTTCTGTTACTTTTATCTCTCCCTTGTAAATACTTCAGATTTCTTATTCTATATTTCACTGTAAATTTCCAACAGCAGCTTGTTACCAGCAGTAATTCCAGACTTTAACAAATAAGTTGTTCTGTCATGATTTTATTTCAGAGGGACCTGGTTATATATATTTTGCAGGGGGACCTGTTCTGTTTAGAAATCTATGCTACCAACACCAATAGTCCAACACCAGTAGTCATGGGGCCTGTTTAAGATTTTCAGAAGGGACCTGTTAAAGCAATTGACACCTATTAAGACATTCCAACCAGCAGTAATGGGACCTGTTTAAAACATTCAGTTGGGACCTATAAAAAAAAGTTTTTGACACCAAAGGCTACTTCAACAGACTTCCACCAAGCTTCTACAAGGATTTGGGCACCAAGACTTCAGCAAATGGCAAGCTCAGTGAACCTGTAACAATACAAAGAGCTGCATGAACACATTCAGTTTTCTTAAGGGACCTGTACATTCAAATCTTTCAAAGGGACCTGTTATATCTTCAAAAAAAATTCTCAAAAGACCTGTGCATTCAACCTCCCTCAGAGGACCTGCCAAAAAGAACAGTCAAAAAGAATTAGCAACTCAGCATGTCAAATGATCAACAAAGGAGTAATGTATTTCTGTTCTTAAGCATTTAATTTCCTAGATTGGTTTTTAATGTAACTTTGGTGACTATAAGCTGTTGTAATTGATTTCAAGGACACCCATATACATCAATCCATTACCCTTATCCCACCAATTCTCATCATTCCCCTACATTAACCTATCCATATCCATTACCAACACATCTACCTTGTCATATACCCTACAGGCATACCAACATTCTCTATGTGACCGAATGCTAATTGAAGAGGGCACGTGGTGAGCTGTGTATTTTTAAATAGAAAGGATGAGATAGATGTGGAAGCGGCCTATATATATATATATATATATATATATATATATATATATATATATATATATATATATATATATATATATATATATTTCACTCCATACAGTCAAATCATAAAAAAAAGTGGCCTATATATATTTGACTCCACACACAGCCGAATCATAACTTCGCCACCCAGCATTATAGCCCAACACTATGGGTACGCTCTCAGCATTCTTGTGATAACATGCATGCAAGCGTACAGCACTCTGTTTTTAAATGAATGATTATATGGTGAAGTGAGTACAGGTTTATTTCATCACCCTTTCCACCCTCGATTCCCATAACTTCCAAGGTGAGAATCAAAAGCAAGGAGCGCGAGGGGATTATTATCATTTGGTGGAGTTACAAAGTGAAACTCTGAAGCAAGGAGCGCCGAGGAGAGTATCACCGTTTGGGGTCGGTTTACACAGTGAAACCAGTGAGCGCCGAAAAGGGACAGCATCACCATTCTATTTCTAACTCCCATCACAGTCATATCGACTAGCCAAGCACCATATTGAAGGTTGAAAGAAGCGATATATACCAGGTAACCGACTTGACACTTCTGTGTTTAAATTTTAAAGAGTATAGACAGAGAAGGGTTCGAGGCACAACCCTCTACCATCACCATGACTAATAGGGTCGAACCCAGTACATTTGACAGCTCACAATACCATAAGGATTGCATTGAGATTCTTAGAGAAGCACAGTGGTTACCTTTTCTGGAAAAATTCCATGGGAGTAATGAGGAAATCACCAAACAATTTGCCTTCACCTTTAATGGAGAAAAGGCCCTAATAGGAACCTTCTCCTTCAGAATCTCAGAGGATACTATAGCTCAGGCAATTGGACTCAGTCCTGAGGGAGAAAAGTACTTTAAAACCAAACAATTTAAGGAGAAATCATGGACATAGTTCATGTCCAGATCTAGAGTTTCCTCGGCAAACTGGAAGAAGGGTGTTCCAAGAAGCTGGTTAGTTCATCCTTGGGATGAAATGGTTTACATTATTCAAAATTTCATAACCTGTGAAGGTAGGTATAGTATTGTTTATCTATACCACATCAAGCTACTCCTCCATTTAAAGAAACAATGTGTGATCAGTGTGCCATATTTTCTGCTGCAAAGTTTAACAAAGATGGCCAAAACTATCCAGAAGAAAAAAGGGAATGAAGACAAAATCCTGTACCATTTTGGCCTAATTAAAATCCTCATTGAACATGAGTTGCAGAAGCGAGGGAAGCCATGGAAAGAATTCTTAGCTGTCAATCAAATCAGAGATGAGGAGGAAAAAGAGGAAGTGCAAGAAGATTCAGGGTTTATGAAGGACATTGATAAGGAACTTCCAGTGTCCAAAGCTAGCAGAGAACCTCTACCTGTGGGCTGCATAAGGACCAGGAACATGCAAAAAGAGGATGCCAAGAGGGCTGAGAAAGACAAAATTTTTACCACCTACTCACGAAGAACAAGGAGGACACCAAAAACTCAGCTGCAAGTAGACCAGTTTGAATCTCATGCACCTGCACAAATGGATGTTGAGAGTGGTGACCATTCACTACCAGCACCAGAAGTTGACATGGAGGTAGAGAGCCATAACAAACAGGAAAAATGTTCACCACCTCCCACCAAAAGACAGAAGAAATTAGAAAAACAAATTGAAGAATTGAAGGAAGAGCTCATGGAAGCTAACATGTTGGAAAAAGTTATTAAAAGGGAAAATGAAATGCTCAGGGCGTAAAGCAAAGAAACACAGAAAACAAATGAAAAGATAAAGGAAAGAATCAGTGAGTTGGAGACTGAGCAAACTGAGATTTCCAACTGGGCCACTAAGTGGTACAATCAGAAGAAGGCTCTTAAAGAAAAATATAAAAAGTTAAAGCAGGAGCTCAAGGGACAGAAAGATCATCAGGTGCAGAAGAATGTAGATACCTTGCTCAAGGCAGCAGAGATCCATGCAGGGACAGAGTTCAAGGGGAGTACTTCTGGGGTAGCATGAGGACATGCTAAGTCCTTAAGTCGGGGAGAGATGTTGGTATCATCCCAAGACCCTTTTTCCTTCCCAAAAACATGTCATTTATCCATACATTTTCATCATATATCCCTCAAAATCCTTGAATATTGATTATTAATCGTTTTATAGTTATTAAATTGCATAGAAATTAATTTAGGGGTTTTATGTTCAAGAATTGGAAGTTTTTGATGACTTGGTTACAGGAAGTACCTACATCCTGTAATGAGCTTATCGTTTGACATGTGGCGCAGAAAATGAGCTAGAACGAAAGGCATGGGCGAAAAGCAGAATGTCCAAGCATGGACAAACACCTATCTCCCAGCCAAATCGAGCCTCCTATGTATGCGGTCAACTCAAGTCAAAGCAGGGCACTCTGACAGACAAAAGCAGCAACAACATTGTTCCATTTTCATTTTAGTTTTTTTTGTTCTTTTTGAAACACTTGGCATGGAAACATTTTGAAAAGGCTTATGTGATAAAAGTGGCAACAGCCGAATGTACATTCATTGTATTGATGACATGGCTGTACGTACGCATATGTAAATACAGTCAGGGTTATGTTTAGAGTTTAGTTGTTGAATTGTTGAATCGTATTTCTCAGAACAGAGTTTTAAGTTAATACACAAACCTATTCACAGTCACGACGTGTGCATACTTCCTGCGTTGATTTGATAGCTGATCAGTCATAACCAGTATACCCTTAGGCGCGGACGGGCCCTGCGTTCTTCGATTGGTATACTGTTCACTTGTTTTGTTACATTTCAGTTATCACATGTTCGCACAACGTTTATATTGGATTTGATTTATATAGTTCATGGTTTGCATCACAATACGATTACATAGCTTTCGATTTATACAGTTCATGGTTTGCATAGCAGTTACATAGTTTTGATTTCAATAGCCTTTGATTTCCATTGCATGTATATTGTGTGCGCTTATGAATGGTTTATGGTTATGTTGAATGGTCAGCACTAGGATCTGGAAGGGAGTCTTGTAAGGGATTCGATCCCTGTGTGACTTATAGAGACATTATCATAAACTCTGTTTTGCTTTACAGTTCATTTATGCTCTCTTTATATAGTTTGATAGTGTAAATATCTCTGCATGATGTGTGTGTTTACCAAACAAGGGTTTTCTTAGTGATATCTCTGTAAGGAGGTTAAAATCATTGTTACAGTCATACACAGTACTTAGGTTCATGGTTTGATTTGATAGATGCATCTCATAACAAGCACTGTAATCAAGCATATCAGTAGGGTAATCTAGGTGTGTGAATGATAGGCTACATATTCCGGTCTTCCGTAAAGAAGCCTTGTATCCTACATCCTAATCACTTGGCCAGAGATTCTTTATGTCTATATATTTTAGACCACGCCTCTAAGCTTACGCACCTCGGTCGATATTAAATATAGAGTCTAGTCTAGTACCCTAGCTAGAACCACTACAAGGGCTTTTACCTGAATAAGGAAAGTGAGCTGGGCCGGTAAGTGAGGTTCGTATCCTTTATGATTAAAGGCCACCAGATTGGAATCCGCTGGATCAATCCCACCTATCACTGATAAAAAAGCATGCTTTTGAGAGGGGAAATTTTGTAGTACTTCAAGTGTTTACATAGCGGATGGCGATTGGGCCAGATCCTCCACTATATTATAATTTTGTGCTGCTCGAGCACGAGGATTAAATGTCGATTTATGTACTACTCCCTTTGGTGGTTTTATTGTTAATTCAGGAATGATGGGTGGAACAACTTCTGGCGAAGTTGTTGTCAAACTACTGGGTTGATCTGTAGCCTTGTTGTTTGACGACTGTGGATTTCCATAATCTTTATTCCTTATTGATATCAAAGCATCATTTTTCTATTTTGAGATGGATAGCATAAGCACTTGGGATGGGGAAGCATGATCAGTAGCAGCCAGATTAGTTTATGGGATTGGAAATGGATCATTCAATACCGTTGAGGTACTTGAAGTCTTTAAAAACTTCGTGACCTCAGCTCGATGTGGACAATTTTTCGTATAATGGTCCTCATCACATATGAAACATGGTTGATTAGGTTTCTTTCACCCAGTAGGCTTTCCTGAAGATTTCTCAGGAGTTGGATTTTCCTATTTCTTCTTATTATTTTTCCCTTTCTTCTTGCCCCCTGGTTGCTTTGGATTTTTGCCCTTGTCAGATGACACGACATTAATCTCCGAGGCAAGAGGTTCTTCATTTGATTTTTGACTAGAATTTGCAAGGGCTTTTTTAGATGGAGCCTTTGCGGTTTTCGTGCTTGTGGTACCGATCACACCATCACCAGCATGAGAGTCTTTGTTTGATTTAGGAGGGGGAGGAATGGAAAATTCTGGTCTAGGAGCATCAGGAATATTGTCGTAGAGTGTGCCAAACTGAGTATAGATCAAGTCTAAATATTGTGCACGAGCAATGACTTGCTCTTTAGTGACAACTCATCCCTTAGCAACATCCTCTGTAATAGAGGGCAATAATGACTTAATAAACCATTCAGCTAAAATTTGATCAGGAACATATGTCTTTACCATTCGACGACGAAACCACCACTCATGAATATGATCATATATGTGAGTGGCTATTGTCTGTTTAAAGTTGGTAAGGAGTTCTGTTCCTGTTTCGTACCTTATGGGTAACTGAAAGTGGGTTAGAAAAGTTGTGGCAAGGGTGCTGAAGTTATCAAACAAGGCTCTAGGAAATTCAATATACCATTTTGTTACCGGACCAGTTAGCGTTCGTTGAAAAAGGTGAAGCCTAATCGAATCATCATTCAGGGTGTTAGATGAGCACCACAAATGGAAGGTCATTACATGATTCGATGGATCTTCACCTGGATTTCCATTGAATTTAGGAATATCAGAGGGAATTTTATGAGGAATCGTTGGCCACCAAGGGGCATAAGTAATTGGATCATTCGTCAGCCAATTCAAATCTGGTAATTCTAGAGTTGCTACAAAAGGCAACTGTTGATTCAGGTTAGGCGAAGCATACCCAGGATAGGATGGAATCGCCTAAGCAGTAGGTCTTTGCATACCAGCATAATGTATCTGATGCTGGTAACTTTGATAAGGTTGATGGGCATAACCATTATTGTATGGTTGTTCTTAACCGTTTTGAAAATGCGGTTGCCCGTTACTTACAAAGCCTTGTTGCTTAGGTCCTTGTTAAGATTTTTGGAATTGCGGTTGTTGATATTGTACCGGCCATGGTTGTTGGACCATTTGTTGTTGCCCAATACTGGATGATTGACCAAGATGCAAAGTGATAGTACTTATTTGAGCCTGAGTCGTTCCAGGTAAGGAGGCGCTAACCTGAGGTTGTGATTGAGCCAACGAGACAAGAGGCTGTTGTATTGCAACCTGAGAGACTTGAGGTTGACACACAATAGGTAGTGCTTGTACTTGCGATACAGTCACAATAGCAGGTATAGTGGGAATATTCGACACAGGTTGGACTGGTTGCATTGAATATACAACCCTTGTTTGTTGAGGGAGTATTGGTACCCAACCACTGGATGTAATTCCAGTTTGACCTGAATTTTGTTGTAAACTCTCATATGGTTGTTCTCCAAGAGGGAACAATGAGAAGGCATACTGCCCCCCATATGGTGGCAATCTAGTGCTTAAAGGATAGATCAGCCTTTGAAGACTGGACTACCCAAATTGATACTGACATACAGGATCAATTTGTTGAGTTTCAACATAACAAATATCAGATGAGACACCAGATGAAGAAATAGGAACAGACCATGTCGTCGAAACAGTCCCTGAGTGGACTCCAGCTAGTGGTTGATAACTAGCCGTGACAGATGGTATACCAACAAACATTGTAGGAATGGCAGCAAGAAGCTCTGCCATAGCTGCGTCAGTTGACACAGTCCTAGATGTTGATGGTTGCTCAGGCATATTTATCCTATCCAAAAGTTCGAGAAGAACTTGCGATGAAAGATTATTAAGAGAACTAACTTCAGGATTAGAACGATATAAGTGAATCCCAGTTCCAAAATGCAATCGAGTACTAGATGGAAGATCCTCTACTAACTCTTCTATGGCAATCAATCCAGGTGGAAGAGGTAGACCATCAGGTCTGTAAAATATTTCTGGAGCCAAAGAAGGTATAGCTTCTACAGTAACAGATACTGGAGGGGTGAAACCTTCTGAATTCTGGAACTCAACCTCCAGATGTTCAAGTAAGTGAACTTCAGTCTCTTGTTCTGTTGTGGTCACCAACAACCCCCCTCTTTGTTTGATATTAGTAATAACATCAAGCAAAGGGGGACCCTTAACCAAAAAATCCAAAAAAATATTTTTGTTTGAAAAATCTTTTGTATTAACTCCCTAAGAGCTATATCGCGTCGCAAAGGAAAAAGGAGCACTTTCCCAAAGTGCATAAACACACTGAGGAGGAGCGACACGAGAACTCATCGCATCACGTGCATTAAAAGCGCTCAAAAGGGGAAAACCTAAAGAACCGCCGACGGCCGATATTGCGATATGCGATCTGCGACCCTGCAAAGCTGCGACCTGCGATCTATGGTGTGCGACAAATGAGACTATCAATTGCTGCGATGCCACCTATTTACATCGCAATCTTCGATGCTGCGATGCAAATCGCAGAAGCCATTCGTCGCAGGCATTCCTCAGCATGACCTGTGAGCCCAAAATTAGGCGCGCACCTTACGGGAAATTAATGATTGTACGCCTGTGTATCCAAAGATGATTATGTTGCGTTTTTCAAAGAGTCAAGTCATAATGGGTGACATGATTATGCATTCATTAGAACTTAATGCTTTCATGTCAATCTTTTCTTCTGTCTCCTTTCATTTACGTGAACTATAAGTCAGCTACTGATATAAATCTATATGCAGGAAACATCTAAGGAAAAGCGCCAGAGCTAGAAGAACAGAGAGGAGATGACTTCACAGATGGATACCGCATACAGAAGGGCCGCGGATTCCAGAGTATCACTCAACAAATGCTGATGGAAATAGGCTATCCAAGACTCAGAGTCAAAGGCGCACAAAAGCAAAGCGTTTATGAAAAATCCTGAGTCCCAAATCGGGTAAAGCAAAAAGAAAAACGCTTAAGGGGAAAGACGTCTCAGAAAAGCCTGGAACAAAGAATGGAAACAAGTTTCAATTGAGAAAATCGTTCAGGCAACAAAATCCCCAGCTCATTGAGTCATTCGCACGGCCGGAAACCGAAATAGCAACAACACAATCAGTTTGAAAGAAATCTGAGCTGTACTAAGTATACACGCCGTGAAGACACTCCTCCAGAAGAACACTTTCAAAAATATCTTCTAGTTTGTCAGAAAGAGGTGCTAGCTCTTGTTATTTCTAATTTTCAAGCTTGAACAAAAGGAAAGGACAAGCAGCCGACTCTTTCACGGCGAACAGCGCATCGCTTACAGCACTAAGGAGCAGATACAGAAATGGTTAGAAATTAGATTCAGTTTTTAGAAATAAATTTGTTTTAGTAAAAGGGCGGTCATTTGAAGCCGTTCCCTAAATTTGTGTAATTAAAATTAGCCGGTTAGTAGTATTTAACCCTTCTCGTTGCATTGGAGAAGGGTCCGGAAATTTGTCAAAAAACTTGTCCTCAGAACATGCACTTTTGCACCCTCGGAGGGGGTTTTTGATGAATGGACGGATCAAGATTTATTTATGTTTGCATTTTAATACCTACTACTGATGTTGCACTTCTGTACTCTTAGTAGGCATTTGAAGTGAGTAGAAATAAATCATTATTGCTTAAGGTCTGTGAGTATAAAATCAGTCATAAATGGCACTTTTATCTCTTGACGAATTTCTGCTTGCATTCTTAGAGTAATATACAGCTGATGTTGTTTATATGTTAACGTATGAATGAGTGGACTACCATTTGGCACTTTTGTACGGTGGAGTCATTAATTTATGCTTAATACATGAATAACTGATTATGCGATATGCTGTTCACAACCGTTTTGCTTAACTTTTTATGCAGGATGGTTCATCTTAATTGATTTATATTCTCATAATAGCTAAATAATCTTCATTACCAGTTATTGTGTGAAATCTTTCTAGATCGCATAATGGAAAAAGTTCTATCCCGGGTTAGCGTAGATTAGATGTGTTGATTTTGATAGATTAAAGTAGTATAAAATTCAGTCTCGGAGTTTAGAATTAGATTAGCTTAGAAATAATTCCATATTTTCATTATCATATGCTATACACACACACATCACCAAACTCTACACACACACACCCCCCTTAGAACGGGAAGCTGGTCCCGTTATCCCCAGTCGGACCCGCTACACCAAACGGGCACGGAGCCGCCAACCAGGTTCCCGACCGGGTGGGTATCCCCCTTGTTGTTGACCCGATTTTAGGGCCCTCAACATATTTGGCGCTAGAAGGAGGGCTCGAACTATGAATGGCACCTAAAGAAATATCTAAATACCATTCTGAGAGTAATACACCCTCATCAACTCCCTCGACTTCTCCAACACGGTTAAACCCGGAATTTGAAGTCGCTCGAGTACCTACCACTGCTACATATTCGAATATATCAGACCAATCTATCATTGAACCCCCTAAAATTCGAACTTTGATTCGTAAACCCCAGGGATTCTCTATTTTTAACCAGAAGTCTGATAAATCTAAAAGCAGCGTGACTTCGCAGTACAACCCTGCTCATCCCCTTACCAGATCAAAGAGTGAAAAATTTGGCATACAACCAAGTGAACTCCCTCTCCCTACCAGGAAAAGAGCAAGGAAAACACCACCAGAGTTTGACAGTCAGACTCCTTCATCCACTTCATCCATATCAACTCCCTCACCGCGAAGTCAACCACCCACTCTTTCATTCCAACTCACTCACCCATCTTCTACAAACCTTCCTCTTCAAACATCAAAGATCTTAATATCTTCATCTTCTCAGCATCAGGGATCATCTTCTGCACTTCCATTAACTAGCAGCTCAGCGATGGCCCAGTCTCCATGGAACAATACTGGGGCGGTTTTAATGCCTCCACCCCTGAGCCCTATACCGGCCCATCCTGAGAAATGGCTGCCTAAATTCAATCCGGAATCAGGAATGCTAGCCGAGGAACATATCAATAATTTCATGCTTTCTGTTAATCTCAACGGAGTCACTAACGAAGACGCTGTTGTCCGGATTTTCCCTTATACAATGCAAGGAACAGCCGGGTCATGGTACTTTTCGTTACCTTCCAGATCCATCACAAGCTAGGACATTTTTCAAAGTCAGTTCCTCACCAAGTTTGGTGATGACAGATCCACGGCGACATTGATCAATGACCTATCTAATCTTAAGGCTGAGGCTAGAGAACCCATTAAATATTTTAACTTATGGTTCAATAAGATCCTTAACAAAATCCCCGCTGCCTCACAACCCAGCGAGGAAGTAAGATGTGAATGGTACATCACGGCTTTACCTCCAAACTTGGCTATCTTCGTAGATAGGGCAAACAAGACCACCTTAGTTGACAACTTGACAGAAGCGTTAGCAGTGGAAAAACGCGTGGTTGCCCTAGAAAAGAGATCCGCTATAGAAGAACACAAATCTAAAAAGATCTCTTTCAAAGAAGACACCAAGAAGAAGCAAACGAAAGATCCTTTCGATTTGGAAGGATTACAAAAAGTGTTGAAAGCCATGTCCAATGAGATGATTGATATTAAGAAACAAGTAGCAGAGACTTCTTCGAAAAAGCCCTTTAGGACTTTTAAAAGAAATCCTCCCATGGAGGTAAGACCACCTAGTGTTGTCTCAAACGTTGAATCTGAAGAAGACGAAGAAGAAGAGAATACCACTGAAGGGCAGACCGACGAGGAAGAGGTCGTAGAACTACAAGGAATGTGGGACTTCATCCTCCCACAAGAAGAGGATCAAGAAGCATTTCCTGTTAGTACGAGAAGCAAAAATCAACTTGATCCTCCCCTAACTACCCCAAAACAAAAGGGCGCAAGCCCTGCATTAAAAGAAAAGGTCGCAACAAAAAAGACAACTGCTAAAGCGACCCAGTTTAGCCCAGTCCAATCTGATCAAACGCCTCCATCAAGAACACTAATAGTGTCGGATGAAATGGAGTATAACATCATTGATGACATGAAGAAGACTAGGGCTAATATCACTCTGTATGAATTGAGTAAATTGAAACACCAGCAGAAAATAATGATGAAAGAATTACATGCTGTGCCTACTACATCTTTACCTATAGTTGTAGCTTCCCACAATCTGGGAAGGCCTCCAACCAACACGATCAATAAAATTGATCCAAATGACATCGCCTTGATTGGAGGAAAATCAAGATCTCATACTCCTCCTTTTCTTCTCACATATGAAATCTTCAACAAAAACGTGCACAATTGCTTGGTCGATTCTGGTGCTTCAACGAATATTTTACCCAGGTCAATATGTGCCAAATTGAATGTGCAACCTCAAAAATCCGCAGTACGTATAGTTCAACTTGATTGATCCCAAGTCGAAGTGATTGGTGAACTTAATCAGGTGACCATAAGATTGTCGTCTAACACAAAAGTGTGTCAGGTTATCGACATTCTAGTAGTTGATATCCCTGAGTTCTATGGTTTGATTCTTAGCAGGGATTGGTCGGAAAAACTCCTCAGATATTTTTCAACTGATTGGTCGCACATGTGGTTACCATACAATGGTAAACCAAATCAGATAAAGGTTGAACGAGAGTTGCACCAAAAATACATAGTGACATAACTGGAAGGAGAAAATGAGGCCATAACGTACAATAGCAGCATTGTAGGCAAGTACGCAATAGATTCTTTCCTAGGTAATTTCAATGCTCATATTTCACCATACTTAGAGAATTCAGTTTTATCCCAAGTTGAAAATTTCTCCCAAACTGATGACTCAAAATGTTTTAGTTTTTTAGATAATTCTGTAAATACATCTTTATTTTGGAAATTATATTTTGACGGATCTAAATCCAATGAGGGAGCAGGAGCAGGATGCGTTCTGATTAACCCAGACGGGAACAAGATTATGCTCACATGCAAACTTCATTTCGATTGGACGAACAACACAGCGGAGTACAAAGCCTTGGTTCAAGGCCTATACAAAGCAATCAGATTGAACGTTAAGTATCTTCAAGTCTTTGGAGATTCGGAGATCGTCGTAAAACAGGTACGTAACACCATACATTTCCTGTCAAGTCATTTAAAGCATTATCAATCATTAGTTCAAGATCTCACTGCACATTTCGTAGCATTCAACATCTCGTCAATTCCAAGAATTCAGAACGCGAATGCAGACCTGTTAGCTAACGTAGCCTCTAGACTTATCCCTTTCGAAGATTTTAGTCCTAATAGGTTTTCAATAGAATTAATCTTTAGACCATCCATCCCTGACAATATCACCAATTGGAGAGTGTTCAACGACGATCCTGACATCGTAAATTTCCTTACTTCTGAAGGATCCTACTCAAATCAGATAATCGACGAAGACCACCATGATCACCAAATACAACAAAATGGCTCTGACAATGCTATACCGAAATCGGTGGTCAAGTTAGAAGATTTATATGATTTGAAAAGTCGGTTTAAAAGGTCCGCCAATGCTAAACTTTGCAGTTCTACCCTGAACTATGAATTAGTAAACCTAGGGACCGATCAGAAGCCACAAAACGTTAACCTAGGTCACGGCCTAGCCCCTGAAGAGAAATCAGCATATATCCGTCTTCTGAGACAATACAAAAACGTTTCTGCCTGGAATTACGATGAGCTAAAAACATACAACACTTCTATCATTCAACATGTTATCCCTATGATTGACAATGAAAAACCTGTCCAGCAGAAGCTCAGAAAAATACACCCTAACCTAGAAAATCAGATAAAAACTGAGCTTAATAAGTTTTTGAGAGCCAGAATAATTTTCCCCGTAAGGCATTCTAAATGGGTATCCAATATGGTGCCTGTTAGGAAGAAAAATGGAGACATTAGAATCTGTATCGATTTCCGAAATCTCAACAAAGCCTGTCAGAAAGATAACTTTCCCCTCCCACCTATGGAGCAAATATTACAGGCAGTAGCAGGCTCAGAATTAATGTCATTCCTGGATGGATTTTCAGGATACAATCAAGTACTGGTGCATCCCGATGATCAATTAAAGACTACGTTCTGAACCAAATGGGGCACTTATGCATATCGGAAGATGCCATTTGGTCTGATCAATGCCGGAGCTACCTTTCAGAGAGCCATGGACATCGCGTTTAAAGGGTTAGTCAATAAATCAGTAGTGATTTACCTGGATGATATAACAGTGTACTCCAAAAAACGAAACAACCATCTCAAAGATTTGAAGCAAATCTTTCAAAGATGCTTGAGGTATGGGATTTCGCTCAACCCAAAGAAATCTTTCTTTGCATTAAGCGAAGGGAAATTGCTCGGATTCATAGTGTCGAAATCTGGTATTCACATAGAACCCGACAGAATCAAGGAAATTTCTGAAATATCCATACCTCATAACAAGAAAGCCATGCAATCCTTCCTTGGACAGATCAATTTTGTCAAAAGATTTGTCCCGGATTTTTCACGTATTATTTCTCCCTTACAAAATATGATAAAAAAGAATTCAAATTTCAAATGGGGTCTAGATGAGCACGAAGCATTCAACTTAATCAAACAAGCTATCATCAATGCTCCATCTTTGGCCACCCCAAATTTTTTGGAATCTTTTATCTTATACACTTTTGCCTCAGAGAAATCCTATGCCGCGATTTTGACCCAAGTAAATCAAGAGAAAGCGGAAGCTCCAATCGCATTCTTTAGCTCGAACTTACAAGGTGCTGAAATTAATTACTCAGACGTAGAGAAACAAGCATATGTTGTTTTCAAAGCTATCAAATATTTCAGACCTTTCTTGCTTAAAGCCCACACTAAAGTCGTAGTACCGTTTCCGGCGGTAAGAAACCTTTTGGTGCAGAAAGAAGTGGGCGAAAAGAGAGCTAATTGCATTACCGCTTTACAAGAATATGATCTCGAGATCAAACCAGCAAACATCGTAAGAGGTCAAGGCTTCTGCAAGATGTTAGCCGGAGCATCGCAAATCCCGGAGAACTCATCTGAAGAGGTACAAGCGTATGAGGTAATCCTAAACGATGCAAAATCATCATATGCTGACACCATTTATTTTCTTAAGAACGGGTATGCTCCATCACGTCTGGATCATACCAAGAAAAGAGCTCTGAGATTAAAAGCTAAACAATACCAGCTCATAAATGATGTCTTGTTTAAAAGGAATTACGATTCTGTGCTTCTTAGGTGTCTTGAGAAAACTGAAGCCGAAAAGGTTTTGCAGGAACTCCACGATGGACCAGCAGGCGGACACTATGCCGGAGATGCGACTGCACATAAAATCTTGCGTGCAGGATATTATTGGCCCACGCTGTTCAAAGACTCATACAATCACGTAAGGAAATGCCAAGTCTGCCAGACTGCTGCAGGCAAACAAAGGAAACCGTCCATGCCGCTACAACCAGTCATCATCGTCCAACCATTCAGTCAATGGGGCTTGGACATAATAGGTGAGATCGTTCCTCACTCTTCTAAGCAGCATAAGTATATCCTTACGGCAACTGATTATTTTACCAAATGGGTAGAAGCAGTTCCTCTCAAGACAGTTCATTCTGAAAATATAATTGAATTCATAGATCTATTTATCATCACTAGGTTTGGATTGCCAACAGCATTAATGTTTGATAACGCTTCATATTTTTCTGGAAATACTATGACTGAGTTTGCGCTTAAAAGAGGGTTCAAACTGAAATATTCTGCCAACTACTATCCGCAAGGTAATGGATTGGATGAATCAACAAACAAGAACCTAATCAGAATTATCAAAAGAACAGTCAACCAAAACCAAAAGAATTGGCACAAAGCGCTGGTAAATGCTTTATGGGCTGATAGAATCACGAAGAAAGCTTCAATCGGCACTTCTCCCTTTAATTTAGTTTATGGGAGAGAAGTGGTTCTTCCGACTCACCTAGTCATTCCCTCTTTGTCTTTAGTGCAATATATCAATGAAGTACCGACTTCCTCTTTACAATTAAGACAAATGGAAATAATCAAACTAGAAGAACAAAGAGAACAAGCTAGGAAAACCCATGCTCATCACCAAGCGCTAATAAAATCTTCTTTTGACTCAAGCATCATAACCAGAAAAAACTTTCAGATGGGTGATTTAGTTTTGAAATGGGATAAGGCTCATGAAGAAAAGGGCAAACATACGAAATTTCAAAAGCTGTGGCTTGGCCCTTTTCAGATTGTAGAAGTCGTAGGCCCGTCTACATTCGTGTTGCAGGATCTGGCAGGAAGGAGAGATTCTTTACCTGTCAATGGACTGATTCTTAAATTATACTTTCCATAGAAGAGAAATCTTCTATTTTTTGTAGGATAGATTTAGTTTTTAGTTTTTATTTTTGTTTTGTTTTTCTCTTTTTTTAAAAAAAAAAAAAAAAAAACCCGTTGTAATTGATCATATAAAAAGGATTCATGAAAGAGCACGCCAATTCTCTATCAGATTTTGATTTCGCTTGTACAAATAGCAAAATTTTTTGAAAATATGAATTTAATTATTGACAAATAGAGTTAACTTCACTTTGATTACGATACTCGTTTCAACCTCTAAAAAACTTTGACAAAAGCAACCTTTGGTAAAAGAATTGTTTTGTATCAGCACCACGAAAGGTATCATCAATAAAAAATAAGCATTCTCTGCAAAGCTGTTGTTTTCAAAAACTCTATTATTGTCGTCCAGAGCTTTCTTAAGGAAAAACAATGACTTCCTCCCTGCTAAAAGGAAATTACAGCATTCAGAGAAACAATCCAAGCAAAACACTATATCTCAAAGAATAAGAGGTCTCATCACGAGCCGGCTTATCATGATCACAGATATTATAAATTGCTGACTTTGCCAATACTATCTATCAAAACAGGGCAACGACTTAAGATTGTTGCAATCAAAAGACAAGAGGTCTCATCACGAGCCGGCTTGTTCAACAAAAGTGTAAATCAAGTGAATGACTGTGTCATAATTTGGCCACCAAACCAAGACATTGTTCTTTAGAGAATTAAAAAAGGAAAAGTGTGTCAAAAAGGATTTTTCTCTGGAATGTTGCGAGTAACCTCAAGCAGGAAAAAGGATCATTGCTGGATAACATGGTAACCCTATCGAGGCTATGGACGCTTGCGGGCAGCAGAGGCTCTACCTACGACAAATGAGCATACTTTTAAGCCAGTACGCAGAGAAGACCTTATTTTATCTTTAATCAAGACCAAGTAATGTCTGGTGCAAATGCAAGAAAAAAAAAAACCTGAGGAAGCAAGCAATTGGGATATGAAAAGGGTTGAGACAAAATATCGTTGACAAGGTGAGGGGTAATCTACTCTATCTGTCCATAACAAAATTTAGACATATAAAAATTTTGTTGTTTCGGAAGTGAACGGTCAATATAAATGCAGAGATAATTGGTTCTTCACAGTGAATCGCCATTGTTGTGGTCACCAACAACCCCCCTCTTTGTTTGATATTAGTAATAACATTAAGCAAAGGGGGACCCTTAACCAAAAAATCCAAAAAATATTTTTGTTTGAAAAATCTTTTGTATTAACTCCCTAAGAGCTATATCGCGTCGCAAAGGAAAAAGGAGCACTTTCCCAAAGTGCATAAACACACTGAGGAGGAGCGACGCGAGAACTCATCGCATCGCGTGCATTAAAAGCGCTCAAAAGGGGAAAACCTAAAGAACTGCCAACGGCCGATATTGCGATATGCGATCTGCGACCATGCAAAGCTGCGACCTGCGATATATGGTGTGCGACAAATGAGACTATAAATTGCTGCGATGCCACCTATTTACATTGCAATCTTCGATGCTGCGATGCAAATCGCAGAAGCCATTCGTCGTAGGCATTCCTCGGCATGACCTGTGAGCCCAAAATTAGGTGCGCACCTTACGGGAAATTAATGATTTTACGCCTGTGTATCCAAAGATGATTATGTTGCGTTTTACGAAGAGTCAAGTCATAATGGGTGACATGATTATGCATTCATTAGAACTTAATGCTTTCATGTCAATCTTTTCTTCTGTCTCCTTTCATTTACGTGAACTATAAGTCAGCTACTGATATAAATCTATATGCAGGAAACATCTAAGGAAAAGCGCCAGAGCTAGAAGAACAGAGAGGAGATGACTTCGCAGATGGATACCACATACAGCAGGGCCGCGGATTCCAGAGTATCACTCAACAAATGCTGATGGAAATAGGCTATCCAGGACTCAGAGTCAAAGGCGCACAAAAGAAAAGCGTTTATGAAAAATCCTGAGTCCCAAATTGGGTAAAGCAAAAAGAAAAACACTTAAGGGGAAAGACGTCTCAGAAAAGCCTGGAACAAAGAATGGAAACAAGTTTCAATTGATAAAATCGTTCAGGCAACAAAATCCCCAGCTCATTGAGTCATTCGCATGGCTGGAAACCGAAATAGCAACAGCACAATCATTTTGAAAGAAATCTAAGTTGTACTAAGTATACATGCCGTGAAGACACTCCTCCAGAAGAACACTTTCAAAAATATCTTCTAGTTTGTCAGAAAGAGGTGCCAGCTCTTGTTATTTCTAATTTTCAAGCTTGAACAAAAGGAAAGGACAAGCAACCGACTCTTTCACGGCGAACAACGCATCGCTTACAGCACTAAGGAGCAGATACAAAAATGGTTAGAAATTAGATTCAGTTTTTAGAAATAAATTTGTTTTAGTAAAAGGGCGGTCATTTGAAGCCGTTCCCTAAATTTGTGTAATTAAAATTAGCCGGTTAGTAGTATTTAACCCTTCTCGTTGCATTGGAGAAGGGTCTGGAAATTTGTCAAAAAACTTGTCCTCAGAACATGCACTTTTTCACCCTCGGAGGGGGTTTTTGATGAATGGATGGATCAAGATTTATTTATGTTTGAATTTTAATACCTACTACTGATGTTGCACTTCTGTACTCTTAGTAGGCATTAGAAGTAAGTAGAAATAAATCGTTATTGCTTAAGGTCTGTGAGTATAAAATCAGTCATAAATGGTACTTTTATCTCTTGACGAATTTCTGCTTGCATTCTTAGAGTAATATACAGCTGATGTTGTTTATATGTTAACGTATGAATGACTGGACTACCATTTGGCACTTTTGTACGGTGGAGTCATTAATTTATGCTTAATACATGAATAACTGATTATGCGATATGTTGTTCACAACCGTTTTGCTTAACTTTTTATGCAGGATGGTTCATCTTAATTGATTTATATTCTCATAATAGCTGAATAATCTTCATTACCAGTTATTGTGTGAAATCTTTCTAGATCGCATAATGGAAAAAGTTCTATCCCGTGTTAGCGTAGATTAGATGTGTTGATTTTGATAGATTAAAGTAGTATAAAATTCAGTCTCAGAGTTTAGAATTAGATTAGCTTAGAAATAATTCCATATTTTCATTATCATATGCTATACACACACACATCACCAAACTCTACACACACACACCCCCCTTAGAACGGGAAGCTGGTCCCGTTATCCCCAGTCGGACCAGCTACACCAAACGGGCACGGAGCCGCCAACCAGGTTCCCGACCGGGTGGGTATCCCCCTTGTTGTTGACCCGATTTCAGGGCCCTCAACAGGTTCAACCTTAGATGGAGTTGTCTCAGGTATAGAAGTGTCTACCGTTACACTAGGATCAGTTCTAATGTCCTCTTGTAACTGCAGAGCTTCTTCTGTAAAGGCAGATGTACCAGAAATGATCGGAGTAACTGTAGTCTCTGACAATGTTGAAACACAAGTTTCAAATAAATCAGGTAAATTGGACTCAGTTAAATGAGACCGTTTTGCCCAAAATGGTTTTGTCTCTGGAGTCAAAAATGGTTGACTCACTAGTTTCCGCGAACGATGGGGTTTTGATTAACTTTCTTCCATGATTGCAGATTACTTGATCAACTCAAAATTAAGGGAAAAAGATGTTCCATGTTTAAATAAATTTTAATGACGCTTTGACACAAATTTACTTTTTCAAATTTTAAGAGTCGAGAAAAAGCTAAAGGTGACTCTAGTCGCCTTCGATTTTTAATGAGCCTGAAGTGACAAGTACTCAAATGGACCTTTTCTTTTAAGGAGTCGAAAAAGAATGAAAGTGACTACTCTGGAAATCTAGATAGAGGGATTACCAAACCAATCGCAAAACTGCAAAATACACCTTGGTGATAAATTAAAGAGAAATTACCAACGACTTATGTATGGTAGTCAATCTTCCCGAACGTTGTGTTCAATGCATTGCAATCGATAGGGCGGCAAACACGGCTTCTTATGGATAAAGGATATCAGCCTATTATGGTCTCCCAATATATACTCGACGGTACGAGGAGCACAAGTCCGTATGACCACTTGTCGTATCAAAGAGGAGGAATCACCCAACCTTCGATGAAAACGATAGTTACCAGGTTTTACGATGCCAGAACATGTCTCTAGCCTAGACTTATAGATGTGTTGCATTAGGTTCGAAAGCATTTTTATGTTCATTGAGATTTATTTTAGAGTTGATCTTGATTAGAAGTTTGTCTTTCAAGGTTCACCACATGATGTAGATGTAAAATTCCTAAATATGCAATCTACAATGATAAACAGTCGTTTATTTTGTTTTAGCAATGAATATCCTAGCTACAAAGGAAAGAAGATTATGATTCTTTCAACATAGAGCAGATAGCACACACTAAATGCACTTTTCCTAAATCATCTTTCGCACACAGTCTAAATGCAAATGCAAATGCATGTATTTGTTTTTCATTTCCTTAATCTGAGAATGCTCAAAAGGAAAACTAAATACAGATATGAACTATTTTCTTCAAAGCGACATTTCGACAATTTCTTTTCAGAAAACGAAAGGAAGACTAAAATGACACTTTTCAATTTTTAATGGAAAACTTCTTTCGACACTTCAAATATTAACAATTCAAATCAAATACAATGACAAAAGTATAGTTGACTGTCTAGAGGAGGAAGACTTTACAACACTCTTCTTTTTTACTCAAAATGACAGTTACGACACTTTTTTGCATCAAAAACAACAATTCGATTAAGCTACTTTCGACAAAGGAGGACAGTAAATGATGGAAAAATACATAAAAACATTTACAAATCCTAATCAATGGAGGCTAAATAATGTAAAGGAAGGAGGCTTCAGCAATGAGATACTGATCATGAATAGAAAAACTACTGAATAAAGCTCAAAATCAGGAGGAAAAACCAACTTTCAAAGAGAGAAACAATATCACTCAATCATTGCACCTGTCCTTAAGGGAAACAGGGATGCATCTCACTTGCAACACACAGGAAGTGCGATGCATACAGGCTGTCAGTTACAGACAGTGCGATGGACCAGGGAGCGAAACTGAGTTTGTTTTTTGCTAAAAATTTGCAGCTAAGTTCAGTGATTTAGACTGAGTTATGATGGACAGTAAAAACAAAGTATAGGGGTATGATCTAAAGAGGTTATTAGATAACACAAGGGTGCTTAGAATGCTTGTAAGTCAGATGTTCAGTTCATAAACCAACCCAGAGATTGACTGAAGTAGCATTCATCTACTTCGCAATTGCATAGCAAAGGCGGTTCGAAGGCTACCTGGCTAACTTCAGGCTCCGTTTGTATTTTATAAAGCAAACAATAATAACAAACAAAACAAACTATTCGATCCCCAGTGGAGTCGCCATTTTGTTTCCAGGAAAACTAGTGTCTATTCAATCTTCTAGTCCCACTAAGACGGGTAGCTATCTTAGAAACAAACAATCAAAGCAATTTGCGATTTCCTTTATGTATGACAGATAAGAGAGAAGCAAAGAGGACCAACCTGGATCTTCCGCTTGATTCCTTGCTTGATTTCTCTCTCCTTTGGTAGAGCTTTCCACTTTTCTCCTACTTGTCCCGCTTTAGAGAATACTTGTAGAGTCAAAGTAACAAAACACCATCAAAGCATCTCGATCTATAATATCATAAACAATGCAGAATCAGAAATACATTAACCATACAATTGCATTCATAAACAACAAACAAATACACTATTATATGGAGGAAAAATCTAAGAACTTTATTAATAGTAGAAGAGAGGATTACAACCCAACTATCTGATCCAGCATCATCCTCCCAACATTAAGCCCTCTTCACCTCATGAAAAGCAAGATCACCCAACAATACAATGTCTCTTCTCACAGATAAACCAACAACACTTCCTTACAAAATACAAAATTCTAGCCTCTAGATCTCTCAGATGAGGGATCCATTTATAGATGTCTTGCAAGGGTGTGAGTCAGCTCTGGGTTTTTTATTAGTGCCATTCCACTTATAGTTCTTGGTTCCACTTGGATATTTCATTGATCTCTTACTCATCCCTGGGCGAATTCAGAGAGGCAAGTGTCATGGGAGAAGTTTTTGGAAGATTCCATGATCATCCACTTAGCAAACTGTCTTGGACATTTGTCCATCCTCGCTCATCACACCCTACAGAAGGCCTTTTCAGTATGCATCGCACCCCCCATGTGTGGAAGGTGAAATGCATCGCACCCTGACCATGGAGCAGTCGGTATGGTCCAGTTTTGGCCAGTTCTGAGTGGTTTTTCAGGTGGAACTTCTAGGAAATGATGTAATCAGTTGACCATGATCCTTTAGGGTATGAAACAACACTTTTAGGGGTTAAAGAGCCCTTGGTTTATGGACATATGAGTTTGGGGTTGCAGTGCCCAAATATGTCTATAACAACTTTGACCACTCTCCTTCCTAGATGTGTTGCTCCTCTTGGGAAGAACTGTTTTCCTCCTTGACTTCATGCAGAACTCCTGCTGAGATGGTCACAGAAGGTAGTTTGAACTTATCTGCCTTGATCATTGATCCAAGGTGGCTCAAACCAATGTGAAGTTACATCTGCTTCACAAAACTTTTCATTTGTACCTGTTTGACATGCTGTCAACAACAATTGTTAACAACAATAGAAATACAGACAACAACTGGATGGCATAAACTCCTGCTTCAACAAAAGAAACAGATTTCACATATTGTGAATTACCTCCATGTCTTACATCTGCATACAAATGATGGACTAGATAACAAGCCCACAAAATATGCCTTTAAAACAAATGACCCTTCAAGTCAAGCATGTAGAAAAAGACCTCTAGGACTCTTTTTCAAAAGATGAAACAATTCATCATTATCTCCATCATGGAGACCAAATAAACTTTTCCCAAGTCAATATTAACATTACATGCATGCCAAAGCAATCAATCCTTCAAGTTAATTACAGATACATGTTTAAATACAGGGAAATCTTCAGCATCCCTTCATTCATGCATATCAAGCTTATGCATGCATTTCATCCTTCAACTTTCGCTTAAGCACACTGTACTTTCGAAGCTGAAATGAACATAATGTTGCAGCAACAAAGTGAGTCTCCTACTCAAATGTTTCCATTCACCTTCTTGGTAAAATCCTGTAACTTGCATTCCATCAACAAAGAAATGCAAATAGATGCAACAAATCAAAAGACATGCAATCTTTAATTGGATAAGAACTCTAACCATTTCTTACCAATCCATTTCAAAGGTGCTACCTTTGTCTGCACATCATCATCAACATGTTAATCATCCTGAAACACCTCATTCATGGAATCTTTCTTTCCATTCCTGCCATTTTCTCTTTCCACCTTCTTCAAGTTTCGTGGAAGCATTGCTGGATTCAAAGTCCAACACTTTGCAGCAACATGTCCTTACTTATGGAAGTAAGTGCAACACATGTGCATCCTCTTGATAGCATGATTTGCCTTGTCCAATGGACCTTTGGATTCTTGCTTCCTTTCCTTCAAAAGTTTCCTGTATGTGGCCATTCTCTTCCAACATCTAGAAACATTATGGTTATCCAAACCACAAAAGGAACATGCAATCTTTTCCAATACTTATGTGGAAATTTATCATGCTTTGCATAATCAAAAGGAACATGGTCAGAACCAGATTTATACCTTTCTCTTTCACCTTTATTGCCTTCATGAGGAGGTGAATTGAATGAAGAAGTATCTCCCTTTGGAACACCATCAACCTCCTCAATGGTTTCAGAGTTTCCACAACTCTCTGGTTCAAGTGCATGCTTATGAACACCTACACCCTGCAAATGATGTTTCAAGCTATTTCATTCTCCACGAATACAATCTTCACACTCTTGGGGTAGAAGACTTGCAATGAAACTCCTTCTTGGAACTGTTTCAATGGCCTTCATGGTAGCTTTGGAACTTTCTCCATAAGACTGTCCATAGCCAAGACCCAAATACTTAGGCCTTTCCTCAACCATTATTGGCTCAACAATATCCTGTGCATGTTTACCCAAGACTTTTCCTTCATAGCCCATCTTGGACATTAACTTGGAACCTATGCCTCTGGTATGTTTTTCAAAAGAACCAATATAAGCATTCTTAGAAGAACTTGAAGACAAACAGGAATTGTTTACCTCTTCTTCAAGCTGATAATTGACCAAGCCTTCTTTGGCAACAAAGAGTTGTGCCTCCAACTCATGCATCCTTTTCAAGTTCATATTTTCAATATGAAGTTTCCTCTCCATTTCCTGCAATTTGTCAGAAAGCAACTGCTTCTCTTCCTCCACGGAATTTAACTGCTCTCTAAGTATGTTGCTCTTCCTTCCATCCTCATATATTTCTCTCACCTTGTCCATCATGATGCACAAGTCTTTCTTCTTATCTCCATCAAAGAATCTTGTGAAGAAAGAGGAATTTGAGGACTCACTTGTAGAAGTTGTCATTATGCCAATGAACAAAAGAACTTCAAACAAGATTAACAAAGAGCTTATTCAGCAACCTTTTGCAACAAACCTCTTGTGCTTCAAGGATTGCTTTGAGGTCCTTTGGGATAAGAAGGATGCCTTCAGCCCTTCTTCCTTTTTGTCCTCTCCTGGACTGAGCTATCAATAGCTTTCCATTTACCTCCGCAAACTCAAACAATAGTTAGTCTGCAAACAAGCATACAATCAACCTATGACTATTTAGACACCTTTCAGATAGGCAATCTTTGCTCTTTCAATCAAGCATTCTGATCTGATACCACTTGCTCTGGTATAACCATCTTTGATATCACCTTATTTGAAGGTGGGGTTAATCAAACTCAAGCTCTGATACCACCTGATCTGAAAATGGGGCACTAAAGGCTTCTTTTCAGCTTACAAGAACCTCTCCCACTTCCAAAGCTTAAATATTTCCAAGACCTTATGATTAATCAATTGCAGAATTAAAAGTGCTTGAAAGAGGTGTATGTCTTTTGATTACCTTTAGACTGTTCAAGTTCTTATGTTCATTTTCTTAAACTGATATGAAATGCATATAACAGTAAATAAAGCAGCAAATAAACAAACACACATAACAACAATATTAATATGGAGTTCACCCAAAACTCTTGGGCTACGTCTCCTTGAGCTCCAGTCAACTTGACTAAGCTCTCTGGGATTATGGTCTAAATTCTTTTACAAGCTCCACACTCAACTCCATTGGTTTACACAGAACCTATGGGTTTAGAAATACCATCTTATCCTGTTGGTTGTCCTCACTCTGCAGACAGATCTAGGCTTCTCTGGACTCGACTCCTTCAATCAACGCTCTGAGCGATCTTGCTCTAGCTTGCACTAACTCCCTCAGAATTCTATATTTTCTTTGGAATGCCTTCTTCTATCTTCAACACACTCTGAACACCAACAACTTGATCATTTCGACCCTTTGCTATTCTACAGCTTCACTACGACATCATGGCTCTTAGAAGTTTTCTTTGAGCTCTATGGATCTGAGGCTTTGCCTCCAACCTCTGGTGGCTATGCCTCTGTCAAGCACTCTAGCTCTATGGATCTGGTGCTCTCTCTCTTAGCTCTGGCTCTGGCTCTTGGCTCTGGCTCTGGCTCTCATGAGCTTCTCTCGGCCTCTGCGTGCATCTGTAGTTCGCTTGACCTCCAAGAGACTCTCAGCAACCTTCCAGCGACCTTCAACAACTTTTCATTGCTATCATTTGATCTCTCTAGTTCACTCGACCTCCAAATGACTCCAAAACTCTCTACCTACCTCTCAATCGTGCTCTTTGGCTTTTGTGAGGCATTCTTCTGTCTCTACAGCTTCCTGTCCATTTCTCCACATGTAATCATTCCTCTGTCTCTTCAGCCAACCCTATAGCTTCTGGCTCTATGTCTCTGCACGTTACAAATGCATCATTGGTACAAAACGCCCGCTTGCAGCATGGCACAATGATCAGGGGCAGTTACAAAGGATTCGGGGCCTTCCTTTAGGCGCAAACCCGAAACTGGAACAAAATTCCAATACACAAAGATTTACCAGAAATACACTATCGGGCGCAAAATCCTGGACTTCAAATTCTATGAAATCGCGCTCATAATCCCTATCAGGTCCACCTTCGGTCACAATATTGCTATCGCATCGTCGCATGGCCAAAACCCAAATACATAGGAATACATTGAAATTCTGGAATTCCTAGATTTCAAATATTATGCTATCGTGCAGATAATCCCCATTGCGTCTGCCCTTTATCGCAAGTCGCATATCGGCATATTGCAGTGCATTGGCCCTTTGGTATCAGGGATCACCGATCTCCCGATCACCGATTAAACCTAGACCGTTGATCCTGCTCCTTGATCCGACAGTCGACATCGCACATCGCATGTCACTATTGCAACAGCCCCGCGGTATTTCCATATGCCATGGACCACGCCAACATCGATCCGCCGATTACCGATTTCTTTGATCATCACTATCGGCTCCAATCGCAAATCGCAATCAGTATATCGCAGTGCCTGGGGTCCCGATATCGCATGCGGGCCTACCTCCGACACGATAAGTCAGAGGTCGCAGTCAGGGGAGTCCTTCTGCCTTTGCCTTAAGTCCACCCATTTTCACATCTGCGATGTGATTTCCTTAAGGAGACTTCTATGCCATTTTTAGAAGAAATGCCTCCTTTTTCAAAGGACAAAGGCAATCTTCTTTATATGACAACTCCTTCATCCGAATTCCATTTTAGCCCATTCAAATTGTGGTAGATTCACAGTGAAAATATCTACGCAATGGGACTATTTCCAAGAGCATCCCTTGACTTTCATTTTCCTCTGTGAGGAACACTTTAGACTTAGAAGTCTATCCAAGATCCATTTTGGATCATTGGGACCACACATCATCAAAGGAGATTACGAATGGAGGTGTAGTTAAGCTCGTGAAGCTCAATGGGGAGCTATTTCCAGGAATAATCAATGGAGGCTAGTTAAAGTTGTATAGGGGAAATCCTGTGTAATGTCCCTCCCTTAATAATAAATAATAAATAATAAATCCATTAATAATAAATAATAAATAATAAAATAATAGTAATAATAATAAATGATAATAAATAATAAACAATATTGAATAAAACAAAATAATAATAAAAATATAAAAATAGTAATAAATAATAAATAACCATACTAAAGCTCTAAATAAAAATAAATAGAAATAAAATGAGAAAACAGTAAAAAAATCAGTAAAGCTATCAAAAAGAAACAAAACAAGAAAGCAATAAAGTTGCATGTAGACACATGGGGTGTGTGCATGTGGTTCCCCTTCCAATGTTTGCTCTATTTATTAGATGGTGAGGAGGATGGGAGGCATTCCATCATTCCAAGATTATATCATTCATACTCTTGGGAGAATAGTGTTCTAAGACAGAGGATTCACTAGTAGTAGTACGTTGATTGAGGGCTCGGGGGTGGCCAGTTGTAGCAAGACCTTGCGCAATTGAGCCTACGATTGGGTAGAGAGTCGTCCCCAAAACCTTGTTGCAATAAGCAGACTTCAACCACAGGTAAGTGATACTCATAGTTTGAACTTGATGGTAATTACTTGATTAATTACATGTTTATTTTGGGCTGTTACATATGGTATCAGAGCTTTGGCTCAACCCTTAGGGCCTATGGGCATCTTAGGAAAAAAAAAATTGTTTTGTTGGGATTCTTAACTCTACTTGTTTTGAATGTTATAGGATCGTTACTTCCGGGAGACCACATGTCTTTTTTTTAGCAAATCTTATCATGTACATATTTAGTAACAAAGTGCCTCTGGTTTAATTTACTGTTTTGAAGGAATTCCCAACCAATATGAGTTTATTTATTTTGGCATGAATACTGGAATTCTCTTTTGGGTTGCCTTTCTTGTTGGTAGGGCTCTCGCTGGTAGAAACTTGTAGACTTATTGCAAAAAGACAAGGGTTTTATTGGCAAGGAATTTTCAGAAGTTTTTGTTTTGGACTTTCTTTCTATTCTTGATTTATTGCGTCTCACAGACTGCTAAATTTGCACATGGATTAACGATGAAAATGAGAATCCCTCACAGTTTTTCAAGTGCTGTGTTCTAAATACGCAGATTTACCAGCTCACTATTTTTTTTCCTTGAAAATACAAATATGATTGACATGTTTAAATAAAATTATGAATCTGTTCCTTGAAGCACTATGCATTGTGGAGTTTCAAGTACAATTTGCTCCATACAAATGTCAAGCCAAGAGCTAATACCTCTCTGCAAACTGTTGACGCTCTGTCTGTGCTATCTAGCTTATTCAATTCCTCCTCAAAATCTTTGATTTGCTGATCTAAGCGGTTCAGCTCTACTAATTTGTGATTTATTCCATGTAAGTCTGGAGTTCTAGGAGCTGGTCTTAGCTCTTAGTCTTTTCATATCCAGGCTCCTTCTAGCTGTTTTTGTTTAATTTACATAAGCTTTATACATTATTGTTATGTTTTTATGTGTCTCTGTGCAATGTTAGACTATCATGTATATTATCTTAATATGTTGTAGATGGGTTGATATTGAATGCTTATCCTTTACTTTTATGGTATTTTTATGGATGTATAGGGTATTGGGTAATTATGGTGACTTGAATGGTTAATGATAGCTACGGTGATTAAATAACTGGATTTACAGTTAAGAGAAAAGAAAGTTGGGAGTGTATTTTTATTAATTTTGGTTTGTATGCTTTCGGTGAATTTAGAAGCTTTTCTACCCATAAGAACCTCATATGATCGACTTTCTTGAACGTTTTTTTGTTAGGGACTGATTCGATCAACATGATTTATTAAGGGGACAAGGTGTGCTATTTTAAAATCTTGAGGGAAATGATTGACTTATGATATAGTAAATATTAATTTAATGGATCAAGGAAACAATGAAGATGGTGTTGCTGGAGTGGAACTGAATATATGCTCACGGCTCTATAGATTGGAACTTCATCATCTTTGGTAATTATTCTTATAGAAAGGCATGGTAATTACTTGCATGGAAATCACCACTTTTATCGCATAAAGATAGATACCTTCATCGAAGTAGACACAGAGAGATCTTCGTTAATAGAGGCCTATAGATTGACTTCAATAGAAAGATGTAACATTCATTCGGTAGGTGTGGAACTAGGCTTTATATTCTTGGTTCCGCTTGGATTCATTTAGGGATTGTTGGATGTGATATGGATGGATTATTTCTACTCAATTCTAATAAAATAACATACAAAATTGTAGCCGAAAAGTATGGGATCACTGCTTCTAATTCCTTTTAAATTCAAAGAATCTGAGCCATTGCCTTTCATCTATTGAGATATGTTTTGAAAAATCCCAATTTGAGAGATTGTCGCGGAAAATTGACTTGTACAAGAACAAGTCAATGAATTTATTTTCCCAATTAATGATCATCTCTACCCTTCTGTCGATTTTCCTTCTTCTAAAAAATAAAAAATAAAAGAATCTTCAAAAGTTGTTCACTTTAAAGGCATCCTCCAAAATAGATGTTATTCACTGAAAAAGGTATTGTTTAGTAGGTTTGAATAATTTTAGTGAATCGAATTTTATGAATCATTTTAATCTACTGTTGTGCAATATATTTTCCTAAAGCAATTATGGGGTTAACTTATCTGAATTCGGCTACATCTTTCATGTTCCCAAATCCAGCTACTATGGTACAATATATCTTCTAAAAAGAATTATGAGGTTCATTGATTGATCTTTTTATTTCTTTTAACACTAATCTAATTCATGCTTTTACATTTGTGAAGCCTCTACTGCAAGCTTCAAAGCAGGAATAAGAATTTCTGGTACATTATTCGATTTTTTTTGTTGAGACAACTTTTTAAGTTTTACTCAGAAAATTTTGCAAAAGCTATTTATTATTTGGGCCTAGTGCCAATGACAAGCAGTGGATAAATTCTAAAAATTACTGGAATAATATTCCTTTTATTTTCTTATCCGTTATATGAATCATAAAAACATCTATGCAGTGTGCAATTATTTGTTCAAATCGTAGGTGATGCTCCCAAGCTGAATACCCTTTAACTATGCTTAAGTCTGGTAAATTTTATCTCACCCATGGTTTATTTATAGACAACTTGAGCTGGTTAATACGAGGCTCAGATCGTTTTTCTCCTTATCGAATGAGCATCTTCTTCTTCATCGTATCAGTAAGTGGCTTAACCAACCTTAATTTAAGAACATGCACATGTTCCTGCAGCGTTTTGGGTTTCTAATTTTCTGCTGGTAAATGGTTGATTTTGTATTAGTATAGGTTAGATCTATATTAAAATCAGATAATATTACCAAAATTTGGGTGGGCATTAGATCAAATTAATTGCCTTAGACTATGCCATATTGTGTTTGCATTTCCTTATCTTGGTTGTTGTCTGTTAGTTATTTTGAGCTGCAAATTCTAATACCCATAATTTTTTACCACCCTACTTAACGTGAGTTTTGCCTCATTTTTCAATATATTGGCTCTTAAGCTCATTGAAATAAATAATTTCACTTCCAATTATAAGCTTAGCTTTGCTCCCAAAGTAATTTATGGTGATTTCGAGTCTTTACTGGGGCATTTCATCTTAGATCACATTGAATTTTTACTAATGGATGTCCTTGACGGGGAGATCTGGGTATTTCATCCATCTATGATCACTAAGGATGGGTGCCCTTAACAATCGATTGAATTCATACTCGAATTTGTACATCTCTTTTCAAATGGATATGATCAATTTTTGATGCAATCCCTTTTGGAACTTAAGCCAGAGGGTTGGACTAATCTCATAACCGATCAGTCTATTAACCTGTTGGCTAGTACAATGTGAAGCAAATTTATGATAAAACAATAGACCATGCTCTGCCATGGTATAGCAAGGAGGTTGGTACTTTCTATTGCATTGTGTAAAGTACCCAAGATGGTGTTTCCATGCCAAGGCACAAGTGCTGAAAACATGGAATGCACGCATCACTCATGAATGACAGTTTCAATGGGAGTTCCCTATCTTTGAGAGATGACATGCAGTGTCTGGTTTTCAAAATTTTCAATCTTATCATTTTCACTGATTTGGACATTTTAGCAATATACAGTGAGAAGCTCAGATAATAATGTCTTGAGAAGGAAATCTTAGAGCTGAATGCTCTATTTTTAGCCAAATATTCTTGTAATTTTTAGGGTGTTTTCTTAAACACGCCTTCTCTTGAAGAAGCCCTAGTTTGTCCTACCTGAAGTATTCAAAGGACACTGTAGGTTCTACTCACTGTTATCGTTCTCAGATAGAAATGCATCTATTGTATGGTCCCAAAACATTCTATAAAATACCAAGTTTACATTTTTTTTTAATCAAGATTATATACAGTAGTTCCCAAGTTTATATATATATATATATATATATATATATTATCCAGTTTATATACAGTAGTTCCATGATGGTCAAAATATTGTCTAAGCATAAACGAAACTGATATCCTAGTCTTGGACATTTCGAAGAGTGCTGCTGAAAACTAGAAGGTTTTAGTTGGTGTATTTGAGGAGACGGGACTTGGTCAATAGGCTTCATGATGTGTTTTGGGCCTATTGGACATCAAGGAAGCAAGCTACATGTTGCACACAGTTCAAATTGATGTTCATAAAGGAAGCTATTACATTGGTAGCATTTAGGTCTCCTCTTTTAAGGTTGATGTGGAATAGAGGTGGTAGATATTGAAGTCCTTGAAGAACAAGTCAGAAGAGCTTGAGAGATTGGAAGAGGATAGGTTATGGTCCAAGTTCCATTATGGCAAAAGCCAAATGAAGCAATATTGTGAGAGCATGCTCTTGGCCACACTTTTGAGGAAGGATAATTAGTTTTGCTATATGATAATCATAGAAAGGATAAGATAAATAAACTCAAGCACACAAAATTCAATATTTATTCAAATAAAAATCTTTGGAATTTAGGTTTGTGTAATCTCTTTGTGTAGCATCCAGGTTACAGCCATTTGCAGATCCACAAGGTTACCCCAAATGAAGTGCATATTTTTTCAAAGTCCAAGCACCAAAAGAAGCTCCTTCTCTCGTCAAGAATTCCAAGTGCTAAAATCATTATAGCTAAAATGTGTTGTAGACAATAGGCTTGTTCCAAGTTTCCTGGTATTGTTTCGATCTTTATGTTGTAATTAATGAATGTAGAACCCGGTAGCTATTAAAGCTTTGTTAAGGGTTTGATATGGTGTTGCCTTCGCAGGTGCGCTTGCAGGCGGGCCTTATTATTAATAAAATGATTTTATTTTGTGTTTTGGGGAAGGATAACCTTCCCAGTCATCCGATCCGGTTTTGGGTTGGGTGGTAGTGTCTCTTCTTGTTTTATGGTGTGCTTCTATTGGAATATCTCTTTGGTTGTTTGATTTATTAAAGCCCTTAGAGTAATCATTTAATGGTCATAAGAATCCCAGGATACATTCAATAAATTTGTTTAACAAATTATTTTGTTAAAGGCAGTCCATTTAATTTTTTTTCTAACATAAGTTATGATTTCTTAAACAGATACTCAAAATATTTCACTCTACAGAACAGAATTTCAATTTATGTTAAACTTTTGATTCTTTTGATTCTATGGAAAATTTGGACTTGGCATGATTCTGTGCTAGCATTATTCGTGTGTCATTACATTCTAGCAATGGTTGGTTATCATGTGTTCAAAGTTGATCTAGCTTTAAAAACCTTTTCTAGACGTATCATTATAACAGTGATGATAAAAAGTCTATATTCAATTTTTAACTATTTAGATGCCAGAATCTAGGAGATAAAGAACACAAGAATAAGCAAATCAATTAGAAGCTATAGCATATAAACCGAAAAAACATATTATTGATTTAAGTTGTTTATCAACTGTTAATATCTAGATGCAGCAGTCAATTGCTGACTCAAGATAACTAATCTGCACTCATGATTACAAACAATTGGGTGGATGGAGAGTAGCCATAGTTTGACTCACCTTTTTTTCCCAAAAAAATCCTTGTGGGTAAACCTGGATACTTCCCCACATTGTGAAAGTAATACCTAGTGTCAACCTCTTAAGTGAATTTCGATGGTTTTTCAACTCCGACTCAAATCACACATAATCTAAGGCAATAGCGGATGATGCTACAAGCTAGGAATCTAATATTTGTTGTCACACATTAACCTATTTTTCATTTCTAGATCACATGAAAACTCTGATAAGCCATTAAATTTTGCTAACGTCAAGGCTAATACATTCTTCTTGATGATACTTCAAATCAATTAACATTTATAAATCTGGAACGATCACAGTTTTAAACCAATTGTTGCATTTGCTGGTCAAGATCTTCCGTTTTCATATGCCTGCATATTTTAGGGTCTCAATTCCTAAATTCCTTTTTATGATGCAAATGGATATAAACATTGGTAATAAATTTCAGTCCTACACACATTTCATCTGACTAATCTATGGAACACTGGTATACTTTATTTTTGGAAACACTAGTGGATCTCTAGATCGATTGATTACTAATGAATTCATATGTGAATGATCTCTTAACACAAAAGTGATATTTACATTTCAATGCATGGGTTCCATGAGCATATATGATATACTTCACTGAACCATGTTCCACGACACATTAATCGCATGCAATGATCTTTCTATATGTCTTTCTGATTTCAGTTTATGATACATCTAAATCGTACACTATGATTTCAGTTTAGTTTAATTAACTGTTATGATGTTGAGTATAATGTTACATGAGGTTTCATGATTCAAGGTTAATTGCATATAGTGGATAAAGTTGTCTAAGGAGAAATGGAAAGGAGAAACTTGCAAATTTTCTAATGATAATAACTAATGATAGCTCATGTGATTATGGCCAACTTGGATCAGATGCTTAAGGTGGTTGAGAGGAAGTGTCACAACAAGGGTAAGAAATCAATAAGAAGAGGCAACCTATTTTAGAACATAATGGAAGAATTTGGTATAATCATAACTTGAGGTATCACTATAGGGTCTATCTAAGGATGATGCACATAAAGAAGAAAATATTGGCAATCAACTAATGAAGTTGAATAATCATGGTAATAATGAAGGTTAGTTTGAAGGAACCTGGAAGGTATGATGACATAGATAGATAAGTTGTGTGCATGACAACATCTATAATAGTTTTTCCCTCTAATGGGAGAGCCACATTGTAAAGTTTTCCATAGGTGACTAACTATATGCATGAATTATGGATAACAAGATGTATGATCAGGAAATATTAGGTTGATGTTTTATGGTGTAAATGATCAACTTCCTAGTTGAAAGAAGTGGAAATGATTATTGAAAAGTAATTGACAACTTGATGAAAACATGACACTAATAAGATAGGTAAGATAACCTAGATCCTAGGGATACGTTGAATAATCTTATTTCATAGTTGGTATTCAATGTTTGTACAAGTAAATGAAATTGATTTTTCTAATGAATCATGATAAGAATTCTTATAGAGTATTATTCTATATTTGATAAGTATTGAGATGTTTCTCATATTGACGATGTTTCATGATATGATGGTAGGAGGATAATGATTTACATGTGGTTCTTATAGTGATGATGTATCCTTATGATGATAGTGATATGCATAGGTATTATGATTTTATGTCAAGGTATATTGACATATTCATTTACTACGTGATGATATGTATTTGATGGATATGATATGCATAACGTGGCATAGGAATTATGATGCTATAAGATGAGGTTATTGACATGTGGTTCATTTATTATGTGAAGTCATGATATATCTTTGATGCAATAAGTTCATGTTATAACCTATGATGGTATTTCATGAGGTGAAGCATGTAATAGTTGCATAAAAATTTATGACATGCATGAACACTCGTTCACAATGATGTATGTTCTCATAATGACATGCAAGACTTAGCATGTGGATTATTTTCTATGATACTATGATGGTATAGCTAATGCATGGTTGCATGTTGAGGTGTGATGATTGACAGGACTCCACAATGGGCCGTGAGGGCTGGTTTATTTGATGATCTCATGCGAGCCAATACGCACGAGGGGGAATAAGTAATACCATATGGGCTGGGGACAAACTCAATCAACACTAGATATGCCAGTGGTTCCTTTGTCTTGTGTAGCTCTTGATGGATAGCTCTTGAAGGGCTATGGGACCATCTTGAGGAGGCCAAGTGCTTGATGTTCTAGGCTAGGTGCCTGTTATTGGATTGGGATGCCGAAGTCTGGGGGGGTGTAAGGAATTTGATGCTTAGGGCTATGCACCTTAGTAGTTGTCGAGGGAGCGGGTCGGCCTTGCGAGATGCCCGGAGTTATTGAGTACCGTACCGGATGCCTGCCTTGGGGCAGATGAGGTCTGAGTCAGGCACGAGCCTTGGGGCCAGTCTTGGACTAGGATACAGACTAGGTCAAGCTTATGCCTGGTGCCGAAAGTGGGAAAAAGGACAAAGATTCCTTGGGATTTCCCGGGTGTTGTGAAACTTTCGATGCCTGCTGGTTATACTAGTTCAGCAGAGGGTGTCGGCAACATGAAGTAATAAATAACAAAAATAATAAATAATAAATAATAATAATAAATAATAATAATAATAATAAAAATAATTCAACTTAACTTCGGGACGAAGTTCCTTAAAGTGGGAGAGTATGTAATGTCCCTCCCTTAATAATAAATAATAAATAATAAATAATAAATAATAAAAATAATAAATAATTAAATAATAATAATAATGATAACAAATAACAAATAATATTGAATAAAACAAAATAATAATAAAAAATAAAAATAGTAATAAATAATAAATAACCATATTAAAGCTCTAAATAAAAATAAATAGAAACAAAACAAGAAAATAGTAAAAAAATCAGTAAAGCTATCAAAAAGAAATAAAAAAAGAAAGAAATAGAGTTGCATGTAGACACATGGAGTGTGTGCATTTGGTTCCGCTTCCAATGTTTGCTCTATTTATAGATGGTGAGGAGGATGGGAGGCATTCCATCATTCCAAGATTCTATCATTCATTCTCTTGGGAGAATAGTGTTCTAAGACAAAGGATTCACTGGTAGTAGTACGTTGATTGAGGTCTCGAGGGTGGCCAGTTGTAGCAAGACCTTGCACAATTGAGCCTACGGTTGGGTGGAGAGTCGTCCCCAAAACCTTGTTGCAGTAAGCAGACTTCAACCACAAGTAAGTGTTACTCATAGTTTGAACTTGATGTTAATTAGTTGATTAATTACATGTTTATTTTGGGCTATTACATCCTACCCCTGCGCAATGACTACATGGATGCAAGATAGTCTTAGTACTTTAGGCAGTTGGAAGGAAGTGCAGGACTATAAACTGCTCTGCCAGGTGAAAATTTTGGTAAAGAGATTGGGTTGTGATATGGCTAGGAGAAAGGTGCATATGGGAGCTACGGTGAAGGAGTTATGCTAGCAAAGGTGGGTCCCACACATCCTAGCCAAAAAGTGACCATTGGAAGCACTGTAGATGATTGGATGGTTATTTTTCTCTTAAAAGGAGTGGGGGAAAAACATTTAAGGAGCATATATTTGAAAATTTTCCGCAAAAGAACATTAATGAAGGATATATGGAGGGAATCGATGGATTTGAATTCAAAAATGGCTATAAATATCACATCCTGCTCCACATTCAGACACTTTTCCTCGAGAAAGATTTTCTTGAGATGTTGCACCTAAGTTTGAGCATAGAAGGTTATTGTATGTATGGACAAGATTGGCAGGAGGTAGAGTGGGAATTTTCACTGAAGGGGCTTGGGCTTGAGGGATATTTGTCTTAGTGGTAGAAGAAACGCTTTTGGGAAAGCTTGGCCAAGATGACTGCAACACCACTAGTCCCTTCTACAGTAACCAAGTCACTAAGGCCAAAACCTATTGCCTCCACGACAAGAGAGAAAACATAGAATAAGCCTCAGCCTCCACCAGTGCATTAGTCCCCTAGAAAGATACTTATGGAGTGAAGGCAGAAGGGGAAGATGGACAAAAATAAGCAGACTATGGAACCTAAAGATTTCGAAGAAGAAGAATTGGCTGAGGGGTTGGAGGATATCCCTACAGAAGAAGTTGAACGTATCTCTAGACTGCCTCCTTACATACCACCAAGGAAGCCAACATCCAAGGTGTCTAAGGACCCAGATGCATTAAAATATTAGGTACTCACTCACTATTACCAGAGCATGTACCCATAGAGGGTGATTTGTTGGCCCAAGTCCCATATTTGAAGATGGAGGACTGGGCTCTGGATGATTTCGCGAAGTACCCTCAGTTTCAACGCAACAATTATTTGAGATCCATATATTATGAAGAGGTGAGAGTCACAAGGGCAGAGCCAATAAATTAGGAGGCTGGAATCCAGTGCGTGGGTCCTTTAAACATGATGTTTCTGGCTCACTTTGGGTGAAGTAATATCAACACGATTTGTGTGCACCAATTGATGGAGTTAGTGCATGATGGGTATCTATGGCTGGGTACGCCCATCCCCATTGATGAGATGTTGATAAGGTGGATCACCGTGCTCCCCTATCAAGGCATGAACCCAGATGATGCCTTTGTAGGCAAGTTGTAGGAAAAGAAGTTGGTGGACTAGATGAAAAGCAACTTTGGGTTAGTGAAGAAGTATCAATAATAATATGACACCCATACCACTTATTGGATCTTTAGAACTTATCTCATGGTGGTATTTACATCCATATACATATACATACATATACAAAAAACATCAGCAAAACATATGCCAAACATATACCAACATCAAACCAAAACTACTTTGCTTCAACTAGCAAATAATGAAGGATACAGGGCCCACATTTGATCCACCATCTCCCATGTAGCTTCTTTAGGCTGAAAGTGCTTCCACTACAATTTAACTTTCTTTAGGGATCTGTACCCGAGCAAGAGATGCTTCCACTACAATATGCACTGAGGCTCTAAATGGAACTCTCCTTCTTGCTGCACTTGCAATACAGACCAATCAATAACATGTTCAACATCCTTTATATACTTCTTAAGCAATGAAATATGGAAAACATCATGGAATTTCACAGTTGCAGATAGTGAAAGTCAATATGCCACTGGTCCAATCCTCTCAAGGATCTCGAAAGGACTGTAACCTCTCTCTTATCAGGACCGGATTAAACAACCTCTCCTCGACCTCGTAACCTCGGCCGAGTCCCTCACTTCTTTGGGGAAGGTGAGCGATAAATCCCTCCGGGCCTTATAGTCTCTATACATAAAGATAATAAACTCCTAACCTTCCCTAAAGATACTATCTACATAAAGCTATTGACGTGATAAAGCAGCTATAGACGTTAGTTGCCGCCCTAAAGACATTCTAAAGCAGCTAGTTACGTTCTAAAGCAGCTAGTTACTTTTCTTGGGAAATACACATGCTCCCTAACATGAAACCCTTTGAATACCCTGTGTTGATCTGCATAACTCTTCTTTCTATCTTATGATATCTTTAGATTCTTCTTTATAACTTGCATTTCCTACTCCGTGTCTTCCAACATATCTGGTCTAATAAGTACCATGTTCAATAGATCAGTCCAGTTGATTTGAGTGTTATAACTTCGTCCATTGAATTGCTCAAAAGGACTCATCCTCAATGACTCATGATAACCATTGTTGTATGCAAAATCAACCAGTGGAAGATACTCCTCCCATTTCCTCTATTGGTGCATCACGTACATCCTCAACATATCCTCCAAGATTCTGTTGACCCTCTTTGTCTATCCAGCTTTCTGTAGATGATAAGATATATTGAAAGCTACCTCTGCACCCAAACATGCAAACAACTCCTTCCAAAAATTGGAAGTGAACTTTGCATCCCCGTCTGACACAATATTCTTCTGAACACCATGCAATCTTACTATCTTTGTGATGAACACCTGAGCTACCTCATTGGTTGAATATATAGTCTTCACTGGAATGAAGTGAGCTACCTTTCTTAACCTGTCAACCACAACCATAATAGAATCATGCTGCTTCACTATCCTTGGCAGACCCGTAATGAAACCAATAGAAATTACCTCCCATTTCCATTCATGAATCATTATAGGCTGTAGTAAACCACCTGGATTCTTACATTCCGTCTTTACCTACTGACAATCTAAACATCTAGCCACGAAATTTTCCACTTCCTTCTTAAAATTCGACCAATAGTAGAACTTCTTCACTGGATCAATGTCTTATGATATCTTGGATGACCCGAGTATGGGTTGGCATGAAACTCCCTCAATATAATATTCTTAAGCTCACTGCAATTTGACACATAGATCCTGTCTCTAAACCTCACCAAACCATCTACTGTGAGATGATAGTCTGCATCCCAATCACCTGTAACTATACCTACACTTGTACTTGTACCTATACCTGTGATTTGCTCTAACCTTTGCATAATCTCCATTTATTTGTCATCTTGATTTCTTTCCTGCAAGATCATATCCTATAAATTTGTCCCATAAGAGATCATAGCTGTTATATGATTTACTTGTACCTTCCTACTAAGAGCATTTGCAACCCGATTCATTGATGTATTTGATCTCGAAGTAAAAAGAACTAAGGGTAGATGAGCATCTAGCTTCCCTGGCATTTAGATTCTACTAGTCAAATAAATATCTCAACCCACTGTGATCGCTCATCAATGTAAGCCTCCTACCAAGAAGATAGTGCCTCCACATCTTCAATGCATGTATAATCGCTGCTAGCTAAAGATCATGCATTGGATATCTCTACTCATGCTCATTCAGTTTCTGTGAATCATAGCACTCTACCTATCCTTCTTGGATGAGAACTCCACTAATTCCTCTCTTGTGAGCATTTGTACACACTACAAACTCCTTGTCCAAATCCACAATCTTTAGCACTGGTGCATGTGTCAATAACTGCTTAAGCAACTCAAAAATAGCCTCACATTCTTCTATCCATTGAAACTTCTTACCTTTCGTTGCAATGCTATGATAGGATATGCAATGCGTGAGAAGTTCTTGATCAACCTCCTATAGTAACCTGCCAATACTACATGATAACCCTTATCTTCTCTAGATCCACTATTATGCCATCCTTGGTGACAACATGCCCCAAATATTGTACCTTAGTCTGAAAGAAGATGCACTTGCTGATTTTAACATACAATTGATGCTCTCTTAGAAATCTCAACATTGTTGTTAAATGCTCAGCATGTTCTTCCTCATTCTTAGAATATACCAGTATGTCATCAATGAATACAATAACAAGGTTGTTCAGATAAGGAGGAAACACACTATTCATCAAACACATAAATATAGCTGGAGAATTAGTCAAACCAAATGTAACACTAATAAACTCATAATTTACATACCTGGCCTTAAACGCAGTCTTAAATATATCCTATTCCTTGATGTGTACTTGATGGTATCCTGATCTCAAGTCGATCTTAGTAAACACTGATTCTCCCTTCAACTGATCAAACAAATCATCAATCATCGTCCAAGGGTACCTATTCTTGATTCTTACCTTGTTCAACTGCCTGTAGTCAATGCGCAATCTAAGAGTACCGGGTAAAAGCATGTTACTGTGCATCACTTTTTCCCTTTTTGTCGCAAAGAGGTTTTATAAAAATAAATGGAGTTGGAATGTTTACTCTTAAATTTACAAAATCATCAAAAATTAGGTGGTGGTAAAAGAAGACAAAACATGTCAATTTAAATTCAATTTCATGTCATATTTTTTCTAAAATTTAATATATATTTTTTATCTAATTTATTAATTTTATTATTAATATTTTACATAAATTTTTAAGTAGTGACAAAACTGCGACCCCCCATTTCTCTATTGATTTATGTTTTTTAATTCCAATTTCTTTAAGAGATGTGTTGTAAACATTCTAAAGATTGCTAAACAAATTTAAAAATAAAAAGTAAGCATATTTTTTAATTATTATTAAAATACTAGTAAAAATGATCATATTTTCGTATATATAAAACCGCGACCCAAGAAACTACCCTTTCAAGTTTATAAAATCAATTTTTTTAATAGAAATTTGAAAATAACATATAACGAAATGTTAAAATTATTTTTTGAAAATTTTTAAAATATATTTTAAATTTTTTATAATAAAATTTCTAATTATAATTATAATAATATATTTTATATTATTCAAAATATAATATATAAAATTATTTGTTTAGAAATTCTAATTCTATTTTTATACATATTTTTGAAGAGTTTTAGCATTTCATTTAACTTAACATAAAGTTATTTATATTTTGTGAGTTATTAACCATATTTTTTACCAATATTTACTATGAGTTGACTTATTTGCAAATTTAGTATTTACTTTTTATAACATTATTTATATTTTCTAAACCCATTAAATAGGTTCACTATAGCTTTTACCAAAATTTATTGTGAGTTAGCTTTGTTACAAATTTAGCATTTATTTTTTATAATTAACAAGTATGAAACTCAACTCATTTAATTGATATTTTTATATTATTATTTTTTTAATCTTTTTTCATTTGAGTACTTTTTTGCTTTTGCCATATAATGAGACACATTAGCATGCTTTTACCCTACCATATTTATTCTTCACGAAGAATGCTAGTGCACCCCAAGGTGATACGCTCGGCCTAATGCACCCCTTGGACAACATTTCCTTCAGCTACAACTTTAATTCAACCAAATCAGGTGTGCTCATCTTGTAAGTTTATTTTGATGCTAGAGTTGCCCCTGGCACTAGATCAATAGAAAAGTCTACCTCCCGATGAGGTGGAAACTCTATAATGTACTCAGGAAATAAATCCTGAAACTGCTGCAAAACTTGGTACCTACTTAACACATCGATATCTTCAACTTCCTTACCCTTGTCACCAGAAATGTGTACTGCAAACATCACACAACCTTTTCTGCAACTACACTTAGCCTAAATAGCGATAACCATCCTCACTGATGTAGGCTTCTTCTTTCCATGCAAAGTCCTTATTTCCCCACTATCATTCCACACACTCAATGGCCTTGTCGAAGCAATCCACTTTGGTTCAGTGAAGGTATAACCAATCCATACCCAAAATCATATTATACGATCCCAATGGAAATAATTTCAAGTGTTCTATTGTAGGCATACCATTTAACTAAAATGCACAAGATCTTACCCAATGGTGAACTCTCTTCTTCGTACCTGTAGCCAATAGTACTAACCGATATTTTGCATGCACTTATTTTCTCAAACCAAACTTATTCACCAGGTTAGGATTAATATAAGTATAGTTATATCTAGGATAAATCAAAATAGAAACAACTTGATCACAAAGCTTACAATCCATCTCAATGATCGATGCCTAATGATCTACCTGCCTATTGTCCACAGCTGCATAGATCCGAGGGATGCTATTACCAACATAACCAACTCTATGCGCCTCCTGAGCACTGTAGATCTAGGGTCTACCACCACTCTCATACTATGGAAAATCCATATTATGATGATCCTTACCACATATCCAACACTACAATGGTTCCCTACCACCGTCTCTTTCTTGCTGCTCTCCACATCCCTTTTCAATTGTATTGAATCTCTTGTAAGGAATTGCATTTTCTTTCTCACTTTCATATTGAGGTCTTCCTCTCTTTGGCGGCTATTTTGCTTTAGCTTTCACATTTATTTTCAAGTCATACTTAGGCTCAAGTTTACACTTCGATTACTCATAACAATGCCTCAAATTTTGGATGGCCTCCTCCAACGATCTAGGCTCATCAAAATCAATCCGGTCTCTGTATGAAACTGGCACTCCACTGATGAATCTCTGAACCTTGGACTTCTCCTCCTTAAGGTAAGGCACGTATCTCAATAGCTCTAAAAATTTACTAGTATACTCATCATGTGTCATAGAAGTCATCTGCAACTCATAAAAATCCTTAGCCCTGTCATCATAATATCTCTCCGAAAAATAATTTATGTTGAGGAGCCTTTAAGATTCATGCCAAGTCAAATCTTCCTCACGTATACCTTTGACATTCTTCACATCTTCCCACCAAATATCGTCTTTAACTTTGAGACTGAAAGTAGCTATCTTTGGTTTCATGTTTTTTGAATAATCTTGCAATCAGAAGAATTTCTTCATACCAAGCAACCACACCTATGCATCCTATGATTTCTTCATTTATCCATCAAAGGTAGGTGTCTTTGATTTCTTAAACTGATCTCGAAAGTATGCCCTATCACTCCTCATGTAAGGATGCTAACGATGACAATCATGATGCCTGTTAGAACCAGAACTGGAATAGCACCTGTGTCTATCACCACTCCTATCCAGAGTGTCCAAAAATCTACTATCTAACACCGTATCAGATCTATATGACTTGCCTCTACTAGGATACCTACTTCCATATGCCCCATTAGTTATGTCCTCATGTCCATGGCTAATCTGAAGTGGTCCCAGTCATTGTAAATCTAATAGACGCTGAAGTAGTATAGCATTCACCTCTACTTGTTTCTCTTGTGCCTGCATGATTTTGTCATTATCTTCTTTTCAACTCCTTATTTCTTCCTTCATGCTTCTCAATGTTTTTTCCAAGTCAGACGAGTGCCCCACACCATGCTGCCCATCTGATGCATAGGGAGATTCCATGTATTCTACCACCTTGCTAGCCATCTAAACTATTTCCTGCAAGGCATACTGTGTTAGCTAAACCAAATCACAATAAACCAATGTACCTTAGCATAATTTAGGGAGGATACCTTGTCTACAAGATCATCAAATCAACATGATGCATGTATAACTTAAACATAACAACATATAGACATATATCGAATAAATGCATCAATGCATAAACATCATTCTAGTTAGGGTCCCATCATCAATGCAAGGCTATATCAACAATGCCAGCTATGACCTCATGCATGAAAACAATGATTACTCCAATGTACATATTGCCACATGCAACTATCAACATGCATAAGCAATGCCTAATCTACTACACATATGCATAAACGCATGTAGTCAAGTATAAGCGATTAATTCTTGTAATCAACCTACAAGACAGATACATGTAATCAAACAACTAACAATGCAACTTAACATACATGGATGTAATCAAGATGCATATAATCATATAACCTGTCATATACTTCTGACGATGCATTCCACAAAATCAACATGAAGTTCCTCATGAAAATCTTACTATAATCATGATCAACATAATGCAATGCAACAAGCACATGGAATGAAAGTGTAATAGACACACATTAAAATGACATGCACACATGACCAAGCACATTCAACCAAGGATAGCACAACCACACTCTGATACCAATATGTAATACCCCCTCCTCCCATGTCCACCCAAGAAACTGACCAACTAGGGTAAATATGCAACGAGAGACGTCACGATATGGGATTCAACTTCCTTGGTGACCTTAAGGAAAATAAATGGATGGAAAATATCAAACAAAGCCATCCATGTTAGCAACAACACCCTCAGGAGACATGTTAGGCACTCATACATCCTGTCCCTCGATCCCATTGATGATTTAAGCCTTTTAACCCCTAGTCGCTCTCATGTTGTAGGCAAGACAATGTCTAGAACCCAAAGTTGCTCTCATAGGCCTATGTGTCAGTGTCCATGGATTCTTTTCAACAGACCTGTGCCAGCGTCCCCGGGATTTGAGCCACTTTTCTAGCCCAGAATCCTAGCCTCTGCCAAAAACTTTTATAACCTTCAGAATCCATCAAAGGCATGATGAAAATATAAACAAATAAAAAATCAACCTCAGGGCTAGGCCTGAAAATCCCCAACTGGGACTAACATTTTGTCAAACACTTGGCATCAATGCAACCTACATGTCTAGGATATAATATAGAGCCCATAAACTGAGGCTAATCTCACTAGGATATAATATAGAGCCCATAAACTGAGACTAATTAGTTTCATAAATAAATGTGCCAAAAAATGCCTTTTTTTCCTTTTAATGTCTTTGCCTTAGCCTTTGCCAATTTTCCTTATCCAAAACACACATCCTGTGATGCCCACTAGGATATCTTTGCCCAACATTTAGCTTGGAATAAGTGGCACTTAATAGTGGTCTTATTTTGCCTTTATTAAATGTTATTACATGAATTTTCACGAGGGTTGTTACAAATATGAGCTCTTTTTCTATTATGATCTATGAGCACCTGTACTAGTTAATGTGTTGATTTTATGGCTAGTTGGCCATGGACTTTATCTTGGTTATATGTTGGTTATATGCACAGTTATATGATGTATTCTTACTATCGATCTCTGTCATGATTTAATGAGTTATTGAATGATTGATGAATGCATGGGTTAACAAGTGTTGTTGCAACTAGCCTGAGAGGGCATTGAGCCTTCTTGATTATTTCAGATGAAGTTAAGATGATCATGATCAAATATGCATTCATGACTTGTAAATACTATATTTAGCATCTTTTTGACAGAATGCCTATTATGTACTAACATGTTTTGAGCAAACCCTAGCTTGATTATTTATTGCACATACTTGTCATCATCTTTCATTCTATTCTGGATTGTTCTCACCATTTCTGAGCAATGGCCTATAGGCCATCGCTGAAAAAAGTGGAACAGATCTCAGAAATGCTCGCACAGAATAGAGGGATTCTAGTTATAATCACACGCATGAAGGCTTGTGGGTGCAATTATAGTCTTCCAAAAAATATTATCCTCTATATTTGAAAATTTTGGCAGATATATATATATATATATGTCAATCAGCAAAATTTCATTATTTCCTCAAAAATGTATGACATTCAGCGTGTTGATTTGTCTTTGCTCTCTTCACTTCACTCCAACCGGATTTGTTAGCCAGTAGAGCAATGTGGAAACTTTAAATGTACTGATAATAGATACAAAGCTTACATATACAAAAAGTAATTATCATGCAAAACACCAACAAAACTAGAAACAACCTGCAAAGAGCATTTATAGATGATGAAGTGATGCATCAATCACACCTTGTCCCATAGTGTGGCCCGAGCCTTGATGAACATGGAAATAAATGTGAACCAGCCCCGATTAAAATTTGCCCAACCTTTCACTTGTTCTACGATGGATCCAACACATAGAGGCAAGACGGTCAAGGATTTCTCCTTGGGTTAACTGAATATCATTAATGTAGGAAATAATCACATTGAAGTCCTCATATCTCTGCTCCCTCAAGACATCCAGTCTGTCTACAATAACCCACAGTTGTTTCGCAATTGTGACAAGTGAGGGCAGTTGCAACACCCTCCCAAGAGACTGCAGGACTATGACCTCTTCCTCCCCTTTCACGCTGCTTCGTGACTTGTCTTGTCCCACCACTGGATTGGTTTACTCACCCTACATTCATCTTGGGCCAACTCCTCGCCCGGCATAACCCCACTTTCGATTCATTTTCAATGCAGCAGTGCAACACCAAGGGTAAGACATCCCAAATCATCCACAGAGGTGCACAACCAACCACCTACTTTATGATTTCTACATAAAGGCATAGTCACCAACTCTTTCGACAACTTCCTAGCTAACCAAACCTGCCACCTAAGAGGGCCACAATAGAAACCTGCAGTGGCACTCTTCCATAAAGATACCTTGCCATAGAGAATTATGCCACCAAGCTCCTCACCAAAGTGGCAAGAAACTCCCCTTTTCCCTGCAACACAACACAATGCCACCACCTTGCACCTACAATACCTTAACCAGGTCCACCGAACCTCCACACTTAACCCATTGGGGAAAACCGTAGATAGAGACTCCACCCACAGAGAAAACCAGGACCAGAACTTCGAAATAACGCTCAAGAACAAAACCACGCACAAAGAAATAACATAAACAAATACTTACCCAAATTTCGCCCCCTCCAGAACAAATGCGACCATGATTGGAAGATGATTCCAGATTCTTTGAGACAAAGCCAACCCTTTACAATGCTTTCCTGGGCAACAAGCAACCCTTAGGCCAAGCACCTAGATCCACATCACCCAACTCTTCACTGCAACCAACAACTCCTTAAACTCATACTCCCTTTCACCAAACTAGAGTGCAGTTACACCACCAATACCGGAGGAGATGCAAAGGGAAGGAGCATGTTAACACTCAATCGGGGTAACCTCATTTACCTTCCCTCCCATACCAAAATGTCGAACGACATGGAGAACACTAGCTTTCCCATTTTTATAAACTGCCTTAACCTTCTCGATTGTTCTGTCTCGCTTCCTCCACTTGGCTTGGTTGTTGCCCAAGCCCTTGCCATGTTCCATATTAATTGTAAACTTCATTCCTTATGACATCTCGTATTGTCAGGGTTGTCGAGTCAATCACCCGATTAGAGTGATATACATATGAAAAAAGGGAGGAGATTATAAAACATGTCATGTAAAATTATCATACATATATATATAGCTCTCTCTCTCTCTCTCTCTCTCTCTCTCTCTCTCTCTCTCTCTCTCTCTCTATATATATATATATATATATAATTCATATAATTAAAAGAATATGTATATATTTATAAATGTAAATTTACATATAACCTAAAAAGTGTTCTAAAGAAATAATATAGATTCTTTTAACTTTAAACTTATTAGAGGCATCGAATATTTGGAGATAAAAGTACTTTTCAAAGTTTTGTAGTTAAAGAAAAAGGTTTTTTTAGAGGGATTACATTTTTATTGGGCTCCAATGTTTCCTTGACATAGGTTTGCTATAGTTGGCTCCCATCATTCACTCATCTTTAAATTTTGAACTTAAAATATAATAAAAACTAAAACATAAACAAATGTCTTTCTGATTAATCAGGTCATTATAATTTAATCAAATCCTAATGATGCCATTAATCCGAAAAACATTTGTTTACAATATAGATCACAGATTTTTTTTATTAAATATATTAAAAAAATCATTTTTTTATAAAATCATTTTTTTAATAGATATAAAATATAATTAAAATTTGTTAAAATGACATATCTCAATTTTCAAAAAATATTATTTATATTTAAAAATATATTTTAAATAATTAAATATAAAATAATAATAATAAATTTCTTCCCTTTATAAATGTATTACGTAACTTGTTAATGAAGCAATATTAAGATTAACATAAATAACTATACAACAATTAAATTTATGAAAACATATATCTGATTTACATTATGAAACATTTGGATGGATTTGATATTCTATGTTCATTGATAGGGTGTTTTTTGGACGGAAGGAAATAAGTTAAGATAAAACAAGTTAATGGTTAAGATCTAGAGATGTGTTTTAGGAGGGAAAGATTTCTCTTTACAGATTATGAGATAATTTTAGATGATGTGATCTTCCTTAAATAATAATGATGGATCATTCATTAATAGTTGTCTCACAATTAATTAATTTCACAACTAAATTAGTTCACTAAAAAATAAAAATAGAAACCAACTTCCTCATTACAAATTTATTCATAACTCAATTTGAATTGATTTTTTAATTGCCAATTAAGAGCTCCATCTCCCAATTCTAAATTAATTCACTAAAAATATAAAAATAAAACCAACTTCCTCCTTACAAGTTTATTCATAACTCAATTTGAATTGATTTTTTAATTACCAATTAAAGGCTCCATCTCCGATATTCTAAATTAAATTAGTTCACTAGAAAATAAAAATAAAAACCAACTTCCTCATTACAAGTTTATTCATAACTCAATTTGAATTCATTTTTTAATTACTAATTAAAGGTTCCATCTCCAATATTCTAAATTAGTTCACTAAAAATAAAAATAAAAACAAACTTCCTTAATACAAGTTTATTCATAACTCAATTTTCTAAATTAGTTCACTAAAAATAAAAATAAAAACAAACTTCCTTAATACAAGTTTATTCATAACTCAATTTAAGTTCATTATTTAATTGCCAATTAAAAACTCCATTTCCTATATTCTAAATTAATTCACTAAAAACATAAAAATAAAAACCAACTTCGACATTACAATTTATCCATAACTCAATTTGAATTATATTTGAATGGCCAATTAAGGGCTCCATCTCACAAATATGAGCTTCTAGGATTTTTTTTATTAAGATGTGACCTGTGACCTGAACAATCATTGATTTAGGGCCGGGATAATTAAAGGTCTCCGCAACGTGATTCATTACACATTTATTAATAACTCAATTTGAATCCAATTTTTACCACAGCTCCCAAATAGGATCCTTGCATATTAAAGCTCCTTTAATAGTAGAAGGCGCGATTACCTTCCATTTGAAAGTATCTTTTATGTCGAGTTAAGAGGAAGAATTCTGGCCTGTTGGGATAAATAGAGTATTCTAATGTAAGTTTATAATTCTAATTTACTTATTATAAGAATTATTTAACTATGTAGGATTTAAATATAATTTTAAATTGGAAATTGAAATGTATAGGGAGTAGAAATTAAGTTTATAATTTATTAGGAAAGTGTGAAAAATAGTATGTGTAATATATATTTATATAATTTATTAAAAAAAAATGAATTAACAATTAAAAAAGTTAAACATATTATTAGTGTAATGTCATAAATATAATTTAAGATTTCATGATGATAAAATAAAAATTATCGTTAATAAAATTTTAATGTACAATGGTTCAAATGCAATAATCAATATACTAGAAGTCAACAAAATATATTTGGAGATATTTTTCCAATTCAAAAAAGATGGCAATATTAGAAAGACTTGATTCAGATCAATAGAATTAATACTAATTAATAACATGATTTTGATTTTTTTTTCAATTTATCTTTTAATTTAGATAATGAATATAAATAAATACACTTTTTAAATTCATTTGTTCAATATGTCACCATTTTTTCTTTTTTCTTTTTATTTCATGAGAATGATTTTTCACCAAAAATGATAATTCAAAAAGGTGTTCAACCACTTAAGAAATTAACAAGGCATTAAAAAATAATATTCGTCTAAAATAAATATTTTTGCAATAATTTTTATAAGAGATTTATTTTATTTGAATGTTATCATTATCAATATTTTTCACAAAAAATGATCATTCAAAAAGGTGTTCGGCCACTTAAGAAATTAACAAGGCATTAAAAAATAACATTTGTCTAAAATAATTATTTTTGCAATAATTTTTATAAGAGATTTATTTTATTTGAATGTTATCATTATCAATTAAACCATTGTTTGTGGATGACAATTCATTTGTTCAATATGTCTTCATTTTTTCTTATGTTTATTTCATGAGCTTAATTATTCATGAAAAATGATACCTCAAAAAGGCGTTTTAACAACATGAGAAATTAATGAGCCATAAAAAAAGCACTTGTCTAAGACCATTGTTTATGGATGTGTCTTTATCCATTTAAGAGAAATGAGATTTCTAATCATTGAAAAACTTGATTAAGGTATGTGTATTGAGAAACATAGAACTTTAAGAGGTAAATATACATATCTAAGACAAATGTTTTTTCAACAATACATCCTTAGATGCATAATTTGATAATGAGATAAAGACTTCAAAATATATATTTAGGATATAAAATCTATGAAGCCATGAAACTGATAGAAAATATTTTTTTGCTTGTATAACCCATCACAAATTATATAAAACCTATTTAATTAGAATCCATTACATCTTTAACATCTGTCCATGATCAATATATATCACCAAAAATTGCCTCAAACAGATAATACCACTTGTATTTGCAATCATTTTTATCATAAAAAATTGTTAAATAAATTTTAATTTTCTTAAATAATTTGATTATTCAAACTCTATTATACTACTCTATAATTATTCTCACCTCGATTATTCTGCTATCAATTATTTTTTGCATAAAAAAACAAACTCTAAGCAATAACCCTGCATATTACACTTATTTAAACATAATGTGAATATCAAAATTACCATAATATTTGCAAGAACAACTAAGCACAATACATCACCAATAACGATCACATCTCACATAGCCACTCAAAACAATGCATTAAAGAAACTACTAGCCTACGCTAAAGTTGGCGAGAAGACGTCGGCTACTGATGATGATGATGATGATGGTTAACATCCGCTGAGACCAAATAATGATCTATCGGACCTAAAAAGACAAATTATTTATTTTGATTTAAGATTTTATTCCTATGCTCAAAAAGCTTGGAGAGAAGCCTCCCGAGTTCACTATAATTTTGGCATTGTAAAAGGCTAGGAAGGTGAGTATTGTAACAAAGGTTGTGAAATTGAGATCTAATGTGGTTGTATGCAGGGCACTCTAAGAGGAAGTGGTTTTCATCCTCGATGCTCCTATTCTCACAAATATGGCAGATCCTTTCCATCCATGGTGTTTTAGGAACTGCCTAGCGGCCAGTTTCACTATGGAGCTCATGAGAATTCGTTCTAATCTTTGCTATATTAATTTTCTTTTTTGAGCTAGTTAGAATAGAGAAATACTTTTGATCTTCAAGGGTGGGGTTGATGACCTTCTTATAATAACTTAATTTTCTTTTAGACGCTAAATCTTTCTCACACCACAATTTTTCTTTGAACTTAGAAGTAACAATATCTTTAATGTTATTTATGTTTTGCAAAGCATCATTCTCATTGATCTCCCAATAGTTTAACCAGGCCCTTGTGTCCTTATGCCATCCTCGGTTAAGCCTTAGGTGATTTTGGCTGGAATTTAAAGCTAGCTTAGGAAGTCTATGATTGTCTATGTTATTGAGCTTGTGCTTGTACATCAGAAACCTGAGCATAGCTAGGCTCTCAATAGAAGAAAGACCCGCTTCTATAAGGAGAATAGGATAGGGTGTATTACTTTTAATCTTCAGGTTATAAGTTATAAAACGCTTCTGGATTTGCTCAATCTTCCTCCATGATTCTCTGGAGATGATGCAGCCCCAAACTTCACAGCCATATAAGATAACAGGAGTGACTAAAGTTTCAAAGAGGAACTTCTTTTTATCCCACATTACGAGGTTTGTTGTTTTACAATTATTTTCAAGACCAAAATAAGCTTTCCATCCCCCATTGATCCTTTTCTCAATGCTATGGTTCCAGTTGAGCTTGTGATGGATATCAATTCCTAGGTACTTGTAAGAATACACTTCCTCCAAGTTATTATTGTCATACGTAAAATTAGCGCAAGTGTCCTTCTTAGATTTGATAATCATAACTTTTGTTTTGTCTGTGTTAACAGTCATACCCATGGTAGAGCAGAAATCCTTAAGAAGCTTGAGTTGCTTATCAAGATCAGAAGGGCGCCTTGCCAAAAGAACAATATCGTCAGCATAGAGAAGAAGGATAATGACTATCCCAGCTAAGATTGTGCCACCACATCCTGCTTCTTCTAAATAACCTTCGAGCTTATCGATGTAAATGCCAAATAGAGTAGGGGAGAGGGGGCAACCTTGTTTAACTCCGATGTTACACTTAATATCTTTTGACCACCCCTCATTTCTCTTTAGCTTGGCAATTACGTTCTCGTATAGCCTTATAGCAGCAGCTCTTAACTCAAGAGGAACCTTTAGCTCTTCTAACCTATTCCAGAGGTTGTATCTAGGAACTGTATCGAACGCCTTTCTAAAGTCTACAAAGCAGCAAAATAAATTGGATTTATCATTACGACATTCCTCCGCAATGATCCTTAGCGTAACAAGGTGGTCAGTTGTTGAGTGATGCCTTCTGAAACCTGCTTGGCCTTTAGCCCGCTTACCTTCACTTTCAAGCCATATGCTTAACTTTTTTTCCAGAATACTACCATATAATTTGGCTAAGAGAGGGCTGATCATAATTGTTCGATAGTTAGAGGGGTTATTTGTATCTCCACTTTTAAAAATAGGGATAATGAGGCTCTCAGTCCAAGGCTTAGGGAACCCTTGCTTAACAGCTTGATTGAAAAGCTTGTGGATGTGGGGGATGAGGACAGGGCCTCCAATTTTTAAGATTTCTGCCTGGTACCCTTCAATGTCCTTAGCTTTCCCATTCGCGAGGCGATTAACCCCAAACTTAATGTCTTCTAAAGAGAAGACTTCTTTCGTTGTGAGCAGGGTTTCCAAATTATCCGTGACATTAGGAGATTCATAAAGCTTTTTAAGATAAGAATTCCAATCGTGAAGAGCAATTTTATTATTATCCTTAGTCTTCCTGGTCAGAATCTGCCTCCAAAATTTCTTAGGAGCTACCTTAGAGAGGTGTAAGAGATTCTCCTGTCTTTGACGAATGTACTGCCTCTTTTTCCTTTTAATTAGGGCTTTGTATATTCTTATCTTGTCCATTTTAAGAGAATCATTAACAGCTTCCTTAATTGCTCTCCTCGCATTTTTACAATCTTTGTCATACCAAGGATTGGTTTTGCTATTTCTTTTATTATTTGAGACTTCAATTGAGAACATTTTAATAGAATATGAGAGGGTTGTAGTAAATTTATGATATAGGCCTTCTATGTTATCTATGCTAGATAAAGGAGGCAAATTAGTTTTTAATTCATTTAGAAAGAGGTCCTTTTTATTTTTATCAAATATTAAGTTCTTTTGGTTGTAAGTATTATTTTCTATGGGAACTCTATGCATGACAAAATTGAGGGTTATAAGTAAAGTCCTATGATTGGAGTCAGGCTCGTGGTCGTTTAAGATGTCAAAGTTTATCATTTCGTTGTATAATGGAAGATCGGAAATAACGTAGTCTACCACGCTGCTACCAAGTCCATGGATGCAGGTCATCTTGCTGGAATTGGGCCACTACAAACCTATATCTTCTTAATTTTCCAAATTCTAAACACAATTCAATGGCAACCTCAAGTTTGGGAATACAAAGAGGGGAATTTCTCTTGGGAGTGTCATTGCATGCGCTTCCTTTATATACAGTTGGGACGAATCACCTTCAAACCTCTAATTAAAAGTGTGCAGTAGTTGAGCCAATGCAAGCGAAATCGTGGGAAGAGCCATAGGGGGACTAGGGAATCCTCTCCTTCCTGCGCCAAATGGGAGCATCCTCAAGTCTTGAGTATTTGTTAAGTCCGTATAATCATTATGTCCACCGAAAGAGCCATAGGGGGACTAGGGAATCCTCTCCTTCCTGCGCCAAATGGGAGCATCCTCAAGTCTTGAGTATTTGTTAAGTCTGTATAATCATTATGTCCACCGAATTCCTCCACAAATCTTTCTGGTTTGAATTTTGAAGCATATTTTCCCCATACAGTAGGATCCCTTCCTATGGCCCACACATTCACCAATAACGTTGTTTTCTTCGGTATATGATATCCTTCTACTGTCATAGTTTCTGCAGATTCGTGAGGAGCCGATAGCGGCACTCCTGGGTATAATTGCAGAGTCTCTTTCAACACACTGTGGAGGTATTTCATGCTTGCCACATCTAAGTCATTAACTTTTCCATGGCTGCCAACTGTACATTCAATTTCTTCCTGTAATCTCTTCATTGCATGGGGATTTATGAGAATCTCACTCATTGCCCATGCTATGGTAATGGTCGTCGTCTCCATTCCGGCGGCGAACATGTCATGACAAATTCAATTCATTTCTCATGTTAGTAGAAGGAGTGGAGTGACTGAGTATTAAGAATTAGAAAACTGAAAGAGGGAATGATGCCCGAGAGACTTACAAACATAATTGCCTTGATGGTTTCTCGTGTGATTTGGGCGTCCTGCTGCTCACTCTAGATCTGAAGCAGCACATCAACAAAGCTTTTACAATGTTCTGCTTCAGCCCCCGGCTGGCCATCCAAGGATAAGTCCATGCGATGCTCCATATGGTCATGTATGAATTTCTAAGCGAATAAATCGAACATTTTGTTGGCCTCCTTCATTCGTTGATAGATACCTTGCAAATCAAGCCAGTCCAAATAAGGAATAAAATTTCCAATGTCAAAAGCTCCCGCTGAAGACATCGCTCTTTATCTTGCTCTTGTAGACTTACTCTTGCAGGCAGTTGTCATGGTTTTAGGAGGGTTGGCCTTGAGCTTGAACTGAACCCAAATGACAGCAAAACATACCAGAATGCTCACAACCATGATCCCCATCCCCATGGCCATCTCCACAACAATTATGGGAGTTCGAATTGAGGAACGCTTCTTGGCCCAGACACTTGATGAATCCACCCCACCTCCGAGCAGGGCTTGGTTCCAGGGCAAGCCGAGCAATTATGTATGCATTTCCTGTCATTGGCCGAACTACAACACAAAGACTGACACATTCCAGCGAGACTGATACATTCCAGCGAGGCACTCATGGCTATAAGGCACACAGAGCTTTAACGATCTCTAACAAATACTCTGGTAAACCAGAGATGATGACGAATATTCATAAGTTCCATAGAGAATTGCAACGAACTAATACCGTTCTTCCCATAGAGAATTGCAATGAACTAATACCGTTTTTCAATTTGATGGTTCAGGTTATTTCTATCCTAACACTTAAATCAAAGGCTAAGAAAGAAACAGATGATACGAGAGGGAATTCATTTCAGAGGGGAACGCCTTAAGGCATAATTAATGAAAACATACATCTGATTTACATTAGGAAACGTTTGGATGGATTTGATATTCTATGTTCATTGTTCACTGGTGCCGGTATCCGTGGTTTAGTATTTTATATTCGCTTAAACATCAACTGACATTCAAAAGACGCAAGTCATTCAGAAGTTGCAAGTCATGATACTCTAATTTTTGTTGGTGTTTTTATAGACGGAAAGAAATAAGTTAAGAGAAAACAAGTTAATGGTTAAGATCTAGAGATATGTTTTAGGAGGGAAAGCCTCTTGCAGATTATGAGATAATTTTAGATGATCTGATTTTCCTTAAATAATAATGATAAATCAATCAATAATAATTGTCTCACAATTAATTAGTTTCACAACTAAATTAGTTCACTAAAAAATAAAAATAAACCAACTTCCTCATTACAAATTTATTCATAACTCAATTTGAATTCATTTTTTAATTGCCATTAAGGGCTCCATCTCCCATATTCTAAATTAGTTCACTAAAAAATAAAAATAAAAACCAACTTCCTCATTACAAATTTATTCATAACTCAATTTAAATTCATTGTATTCATAACTCAATTTGAATTCGTTTTTTAATTGCCGATTAAGGACTCCATCTCCTATATTCTAAATTAGTTCACTAAAAAATAAAGATAAAACCAACTCCCTCATTACAAGTTTATTCATAACTCAATTTGAATTCATTTTTTAATTGCCAATTAAAATCTCCATCTCCCATATTCTAAATTAGTTCACTAAAAAATAAAAATAAAAACCAACTTTCTCATTACAAGTTTATTCATAACTCAATTTGAAATCATTTTTTAATTGCCAATTAAGGGCTCCTTCTCCCCAATATGATCTTCTAGGACTTTTTTATTAAGATGTGACCTATGACTTGAACAATCATCGATTTAGGGCCGGGATAAATAAAGGTCTTCGCAACGTAATTCATTACAAATTTATTAATAAGTCAATTCGAATCCAATTTTTAATTCTATGGGACTTTCTTATATCAAGATGTGACCTAAGGAATCAGTGATTAAGGACGGGATGATGAAAGACCTTTGGTTGCAGATTGCAATTATTATACATAAATACATTGTTTCGCTGAATGATCCACAAAGGTGAAGGACTCCCGTGTTTTTCCTGCACTGAAGAATATGGCAAGGGAACAAATACAGATGTCAAATCTGGAAGAACAACCAGACCTGCTTAAACCGCATGATTGTGTGGAAAGCAACACGGCTGTTTGTCCGAAGGATTCAGGCATCTCAATATGGAAACTTTTTAAGTATGTCGATTCATTTGATCTGTGGCTAATGGCATTCGGCACTGTAGGAGCCATTACAGATGGAATGACCATGCCTTTGATGCGCCCGCTTGTATTAAGTAATTTGATAGACAGAGTAGGAAATTTTGGTTCGGCATCCACAGGAGATTTTCGTCGTATTATCAACACGGTAATAATCATTTCCTTTACAACAAAACTTTGCATAATATTCATATTACATATTGATGAATGTGTCAGTGATGGTTACTTGCGCAGTATACTTTACGTCTGCTATATATATCAATCGCTGCGTTTTTTGTTGCATTTCTCCGTGGGTATTACATCTTCCTGTTTCTTTCACACCTTCTATAGTTAAATGGTTTTTGATGATCTTATCTATGACTAATGCTTTTCTTTGCTTTGTTTGATCAGAGGCGTTCTGTTGGGCAAGGACCAGCGAAAGGCAGGCATCTCGGATGCGTATAAATTATTTGAAAGCCGTATTGAGGCAGGGCGAGGGATTCTTCGACACCCAAAGAACTACCACAGCAGAAGTGGTTACCAGTATTACTAATGATACTCTCATTATACAGGACGTTTTAGCAGAAAAGGTGTGATCTTATTACTCTATTCTGTCATTTAATTTATCAATGTTCAGACTCTTCATTAAGTTCATCTAATTTATCAACGTTTGGACTCTTTACTATGTTTTCTAATTTTAATATTGCTAATTCTCTTGGGAGAATGTCCATCCTCAGCTACCCAACTTCGTCATGAATACTTCTTTATTCTTTAGTAGTTATTTTGTCACATTCTACTTGACATGGAGACTGGCATTAGCGTCATTTCCTTTCGTGATCATGTTGATCGTTCCCGGCATAATGTATAGACGGATTCTGGTGGGGACTTCTCGCAAGTTCACCGAAGCATATAATATAGTCGGTAATATTGCAGAGCAAGCTCTTTCATCCATTAGGACAGTCTTTGCCTTCGTTGGAGAGGAGAGGACAATGGCTAAGTTCTCCGATGCGCTCAATGGGACTGTAAAGCTTGGGCTTAAACAAGGTCTTGTCAAAGGCTTGGTAGTAGGAAGCGAAGGAGTGACCTTCGGTATCTGGGCATTCAACTCTTGGTACGGTAGCAGATTGGTAATGTATCATGGCGCTAGCGGAGGAAGGATTTTCGCAGCTTCAAGTTGCATAATTATGGGTGGCTTGTAAGCATTCTCGCTCTATTCATCTCTCTTTCTCATGTACTTCTATAATTGATCCTACAACGGGAAATTTACCACACTTTTGAAGTTCAAACAAAATCTCTGAAAGCACTGTTGCATTTACAGAGCTTTAGGGACTGCGCTTCCAAATATCAGATACTTTTCAGAAGCACGTGTTGCTTGTAAACACATCTTTGAGATGGTTGACAGCGAACCGATCATTGATTGGGAAGATGCAAAAGGAGAAATATTGAAAGAAGTCAGCGGTAAAGTTGAATTTAGAAACGTTGGGTTTGCATATCCATCTCGACTAGAATCCAAGATATTTCGCAATTTCTGTCTAACCATTCCCGCAAACAAGACTGTTGCGCTGGTGGGGAGAAGCGGGTCCGGCAAGTCTACGGTTGTGGCGTTGATAGAGAGGTTCTACGATCCCCTGGCTAGAGAGATTTTGCTGGATGGAGTGAACAATAAAACGCTACAATTGAAATGGTTGCGTTCCCAAATTGGACTAGTAAGTCAAGAACCTGCACTCTTCGCTACATCGATCAAGGAGAACATCTTGTTCGGAAAAGAGGGAGCCAGCATGGATCAGGTTATTGCTGCCGCCAAATATTCAAACGCTCACGATTTCATTAGTCAACTACCAGATGGTTATGACACACAGGTAATATTTAGGTTTTTACCCTCATTCTTCATTTCTAAAGTGTAGTCAATTTGAGTTTACTTTCTTCATTTGGGCAATACAGGTGGGTGAGCGCGGAGTCTAGTTGTTCTTGAAGATGTAATTTCAACTGCCAAAACCACTTCAGCAAAACCACCTGAGCATATCGGACCGCCTTTGGTCAGTAAGCTGTTTCCGTGCAATCGACTCCGATGAAATGAAATGTCTCCACGCGTCCTCTGTACCTTCTACGAAACCACTGCTCCATCGGAACGTAACATTTGGCAAACAAAGGTCTTCCGAAATCCACCTCAACCGTTCGATTCCATGAGAGCAAATCAACGGTTGTCGAACTTCACAAACCTGCAGCAAATAAATTTTAACGTGGCGTAAAAGTTTTTTGTTTGACCGTCGGTCCTGTCAGCAAGGGAAATAAATGCAAAGTTATTTTGATAGGTAAAAGGTTGGTCGAAAACTTTAATTTTAATGTTTTTATTTATTATGGAGGTATGGGTAAGAACAAGTATGTAATTTTTTTTGGTTGCATACGCATAGTATGTATTATATTTTTTTTGTTCGTTGACCATTCTGTAATGAAGTAGCAGAACGCACAGCAGTGCGTGTGTGAATGAAAAATAGAACGAAGACAAAGACCAGAGAATGATGCAGGGAATATAACGCACAGCGGTGCAAAACACAAGAAAAACCAGGGTTGAAATGTAATGGTTGTGTGTTGCTAAAACAAAAGGAAGAATGCACAGTAGCATGAATGACTATGTGAGTTTTTATTTTTGAAAATGAAATGCAATGTAAAAATTTTACAGCATATGTAAAAATTGTTTTACAACAGTATATGTAAAAGATTTTTACACCAGTAAATGTAAAAGGGATTTTTACACACCAGCAGTGTAAAATCTCAGGAGGAGACAGAGTAATTTTGTTGAAATGTTTTGGTGAATCCCTCTGAGTGAAAGAGGATGAATTTTGTATCAGAAATTTTGTTTTAATGAATACAAATCTTTTTATGGGTGTGTAATACTCTGTTCTTAGAAATCTATTAAATTTTCCCTGAGCTAAGATCCTGGAAAAAAACAGAGCATTGTCTCTGTGTTCAGTTTGTTTGTTTGTTTTTGGGATTTTACCAGAAAAATCCCCAACAGTGGTATGAGAGCAGGCTTAGGCTCTTTGAAGGTGTTCAAGAAGCTGAAAAAAGGGGTTCTTTTGTTGCAACAGCTTCTCCAGGAGAGTGAAGACTCAGTCAACAAAGGATTCAGGTATTCCTCAAAGTTTCCTTTGAGTTATTGTTGAAGAAACAATCAGTGTTTTTAAACACACAGTGAAGAATTTAAACCATAGTTGAGAATGCAAGGAATGGCCAGCACAAGCACTAGCATGGGTATGTTTAATACCCAGCTCCCACAGTTTAATGGGAAAAACTATGACTATTGGGCAATAACCATGAGAGCCCTGTTTGTCTCTCAAGATTTATGGGAATTAGTTGAAGATGGCTTTGAAGAACCAGCAGATGAAAATGAGTTTAATAGGTTAACTCAGGCAGAGAAGGATCTGCTGAAGAGCAATAGGAAGAAGGATTCAAAAGCCCGTGTATTTTTGTATCAAGCAGTGGACCAGAGTGTGTTTCCAAGGATAGCAGCAGCTAAGACATCCAAAGAAGCATGGCAAACTCTTAAGACAGCCTATCAAGGCATGGAGAAACTGAAGACAACAAAACTACAATTTCTGAGGAAAGATTTTGAGAATCTGTGTATGAAGGAGTCAGACAACATTGACTCATTCTTCACTCATGTGATTGGTCTGGTCACACAGATAAGGACTCATGGAGAAACTCTTGAAGAAAGGAGGATTGTGGAGAAAATATTGAGGGTCCTACCCTCAAAGTTTGATGTGATTGTCACCACCATAGAAGAGACAAAGGATCTCTCAAACTTTTCTGTTGATGAGCTCCATGCATCACTGGTATCACATGAGCAGAGGTTGAGTAGAAATGAAAACTCATCTCTAGAGCAAGCCTTTAAGACCCAGATGTCTTTTGGAAGAGGAAGAGGTCAAGGCAGAGGAAACAAGAGAGGAAGAGGCAGGAGTCAAAACAGAGGTGGAAGGAACAGCCCAGCAAATTCTCAAGGAAGAGGCAGCAATCCAAATCAGAACCAAGGCCAAGGCAACAGCCAACAAAGAGGACAACATCATGCTCAAGGACAAAGGTATGAAAAATCCAATGTCCGATGTTATTACTGTAAAAAATATGGGCATTATGACAGTGAATGTAAAAAGAAACAGTATGATATGAACAATAGATCTAGTGCAAACATTACTAGAGAAAACATCAGCCAAGATAATGTGTTGTTAGCTTGTAACATGGCTGAAACAAACAGTGAAGATATATGGTTTTTAGACTCAGGTTGCAGCAACCATATGACAGGAAACATAGCCATCTTTTCTACTCTAGATCAGAATGTGAAATCACAAGTCACACTAGGAACTGATAGCAAAATTTCTGTTATGGGAAAAGGAGAGGTAAAAATATTTACAAAGAAAGGTGAAAAGAAAACCATAGCAGATGTCTACTATGTCCCTGGAATGAGATGTAACCTCTTGAGTATTGGACAGCTTGTTCAAAAGGGTTACAATGTTTTCTTTGAAAATGATGTATGCACCATCATGGATAGAGCACCCAGCAAATGATGCATTGCTGAAGTGAAGATGACAAGGAACAGGATGTTCCCTCTTAGAATAAGGGCAGATTTGAAAAACAAAGATGTAATTGCAGCAGTTACCCAAGAGGCTTTCCAAAGTGTGCCAAAGGATGAAAATTGGTTGTGGCACTTGAGATTTGGACATCTCAACTTTGGAGGTCTTAACTTGTTGAGCAGAAAAGGAATGGTAAGAGGATTACCACTGATAGAGAAACCGGACAGCCTTTGTGAAGGTTGCATATTGGGTAAGCAACACAGAGAAAGTTTTCCATCAGGGAAAAGCATAAGGGCAAAGGCACCCTTAGAGATTGTCCACTCAGACTTATGTGGACCAATGCAAACTCCATCATTAGCAGGCAGCCAATATTTCCTAACATTCATTGATGACTTTACAAGAAAAACTTGGGTATATTTCCTTAAAAACAAAAGTGAAGTGTTTGAGAAATTTCGAAATTTCAAAGCACTTGTGGAAAACCAAAGCGGGCTGCATATCAAAGTTTTGAGAACTGATAGAGGAGGTGAGTATATCTCCAAGGAGTTTCTACGGTTTTGTAGAGAAAATGGAATTCACAAGCAATTTACAGCTAGGTACACCCCACAGCAAAATGGAGTTGCTGAAAGGAAGAACAAGACCATCATGGATATGGCGAGGAGCATGTTGAAGGCAAAGCATTTGCCAAATGATTATTGGGCTGAAGCTGTAAATTGTGCAGTTTACATTTTGAACAGGTGTCCTACAAAAGAGGTCATGAACAAAGTGCCCGAAGAAGCATGGAGTGGGAGAAAGCAAGGTGTCACCCACTTGAAAGTTTTTGGATGTGTGGCCTATGCACACTTCCAGATCAACTAAGGAAGAAGTTGGACAGCAAAGGGGAGAAATGTATTTTCATTGGATACAGTGAGGAATCCAAAGCTTACAGGTTGTATATCCCATCCACCAAGAAGTTTTTTGTCAGCAGAGATGTTCAATTCATTGAGGAGGAAGCTTGGGATGGAAGCATAGAGAAAACAGTGAATGTTAAAAACTGTTTGTCTCATGATGAAGATGATGAGGAGATGGCTGAAATACATCCCCAAACAGCAGCGCCAACACAAGGACAGCAAGAGACACCCTTGAGGAGAAATGAGAGTGCTTCTCCAAGCACACCACAAGGAGGAAATTCAAGTGCTTCTTCAAGCACTTGCACACCAAATGAAAGAGGTAAGAAGTTTAGAAATCTAAGTGACTTTTATGATGAAGGTATGAATTCATTATTTGCCTTATATTGTCATGTTGATGACCCTATTCATTTTGAAGATGCAATTAAAGATAAGAAATGGATAGAAGCTATGAATGAGGAGATGAATGCCATAGAGAGAAACATGACATGGGATTTGGTTGAGCTACCAAAAGGTAAAGAAGTCATTGGAGTTAAATGGGTCTACAAGACCAAAAGTAATGCTGAAGGCAAGATAGAAAGGCACAAGGCAAGGCTGGTTGTCAAGGGATACAAGCAGCAGTATGGGAGAGACTATGAGGAGACTTTCGCACCGGTTGCAAGAATGGAAACCGTGAGAGCAGTGTTGTCCATAGCAGCACAAAACAAATGGAAAGTTTACCAAATGGACGTGAAGTCAGCATTCCTAAATGGAGTGTTAATGGAAGAGGTTTACATTGAGCAACCTCTAGGCTATGAGAAGAAACGTGAAGAGCACAAAGTGTGCAAATTGAAGAAAGCTCTTTATGGGTTGAAGCAAGTGCCAAGAGCATGGTACAGTAGGATAGATTCCTATCTACTGGAAAATGGATTTGAGAAATGTGAGGGTGAACCCACCGTCTACATCAAAGAAAAGGATGGTAAAATTTTGATTGTTGTCTTATATGTTGATGATGTGATTTTCACAGGTAATGATGATCATCTCATTGAGAATTTCAAATCAGTCATGAAGGAAGAATTTGAAATGACTGACATGGGTTTGCTGAGATACTTCTTAGGAATAGAAGTAGATCAAAATGAAAATGGAATTTTTATCTCACAGGAAAAATATGTAAATGAAGTGTTGGGCAGATTTAATATGCAAGAATGCAAGGCAGCAATCACTCCCACAGTGATGGGATTAAAACTCAACAAAGAGGACAACAGCAAGGATTTTGATCCTAGCTTGTATAAGAGCATAATTGGCAGCGTTATGTATTTGATTGCAACTAGGCCAGATATAATGTTTGCTGTTAGTTTAATTTCCAGATTCATGGAGAAACCAAAAGAAGCACATTGGGAGGCAGCAAAAAGAATTCTGAGGTATGTCAAAGGTACTAAAATGTTTGGTATTTTATATACTGTCTCATAATGTTCAGATTTAATTGGATACACTAATAGTGATTGGGCTGGAAGTGTAGATGATCGGAAAAGCACTTCCGGTTATGCTTTTCACATGGGTTCAGGAGCCATTTCATGGGCTTCTAAGAAGCAGTCCATTGTAGCATTGTCTACAGCAGAGGCTGAATATGTGGCAGCTACAGCAGCAGCATGTCAAGCAGTTTGGATGAGAAGAATGTTAAGGAGCTTAGGCCAAGAGCAGGCAAAAGAAACGGTGATTTTTTGTGAAAATAGCTTAGCTATTGCATTATCAAAGAATTCAGTGTTCCATAAGAGAACGAAACACATTGATACAAGGTTTCACTACATCAGATAATTGGTGAACAATGGAGAAATTGTTCTAGAACATTGCAGGACTCAAGAAAAGGTAGCAGACATTCTGACCAAGCCACTGGATCAGAAAAGCTTTGAATTTTTGAGGAATTGTTTGGGTATGACTAAATGCCCAGCAGTTGAAATTAAAGGGGAGTGTTGAAGATGTAATTTCAACTGCCAAAACCGCTTCAGCAAAACCACCTGAGCATATCGGACCGCCTTTGGTCAGTAAGCTGTTTCCGTGCAATCGACTCCGATGCAATGAAATGTCTCCACGCGTCCTCTGTACCTTCTGCGAAACCACTGCTCCATCGGAACGTAACGTTCGGCAAACAAAGGTCTTCCGAAATCCACCTCAACCGTTCGATTCCATGAGAGCAAATCAACGGTTGTCGGACTTCACAAACCTGCAGCAAATAAATTTTAACGTGGCGTAAAAGTTTTTTGTTTGACGGTCGGTCCTGTCAGCAAGGGAAATAAATGCAAAGTTATTGTGATAGGTAAAAGGTTGTTCGAAAACTTTAATTTTAATGTTTTTATTTCTTACGAAGGTATGGGTAAGAAAAAGTATGTAATTTTTTTTGGTTGCATACGCATAGTATGTATTATATTTTTTTTGTTCGTTGATCATTCTGTAATGAAGCAGCAGAACGCACAGCAGTGCGTGTGTGAATGAAAAACAGAACGAAGACGAAGACCAGAGAATGATGTGGGGAATATAACGCACAGCAGTGCGAAACATAAGAAAAACCAGGGTTGAAATGTAATGGTTGTGTGTTGCTAAAATGAAGGGAAGAACGCACAGTAGCATGAATGACTGTGTGAGTTTTTATTTTTGAAAATGAAATGCAATGTAAAAATTTTACAGCATATGTAAAAATTGTTTTACAGCAGTATATGTAAAAGATTTTTACACCAGTAAATGTAAAAGGGATTTTTACACACCAGCAGTGTAAAATCTCAGGAGGAGACAGAGTAATTTTGTTGAAATGTTTTGGTGAATCCCTCTGAGTGAAAGAGGATGAATTTTGTATCAGAAATTTTGTTTTAATGAATACAAATCTTTTTATGGGTGTGTAATACTCTGTTCTCAGAAATCTATTAAAGCTTCCCTGAGCTAAGATCCTGGAAAAAAAACAGAGCATTGTCTCTGTGTTCAGTTTGTTTGTTTGTTTTTGAGATTTTACCAGAAAAATACCCAACCGTTGTTGGGAGGGCAAAAGCATTGCAAGAGTTATGCTCAAGGGTCCTTGTCTTCTACTTCTAGACGAGGCCACAAGTGCTCTAGATGCAGAGTGAGAGAGAATCGTTCAGGATGCTCTAGACAAAGCTTCAGTTGGACGCACAACTATTGTAGTAGCTCATTGCCTCTCCACCATCCGCAACGCAGACATGATTGCGGTGGTTCAAAGTGGTCATGTGATCGAGACAAGTATGCTACATGAAGATCTGATCTGTAAACCCAATGGAGCATACGCTGCTTTGGTGAAACTACAACAGGCTGCGGCAGATAAGCCAGATGATAGATTCGAAGACACTACTATGCTAGACCAGTCTTTGGTAACAAGGAGTTCCAGCATATATTGTAGATCGAGTTCGAACGCGTCTGTATCAACCCATCCAGAACTGGTACATGAAGACAAGCTCCCTTCCACCACTTCATTCTGTCAACTGTTTCTTTTAAATGCCCCAGAATGGAGGCATTCTCTATTGGGTTGTTCAGGAGCCTTAGGCTCCGGAGCCGTTCAACCTGTTTTTCCCTTATTCCTTGGGGCAGTTGTATCTGTATTTTTCCTTCAGGAGCATGACCAGATCAAATCCAGTATCGAATATTACTCCTTCATGTTTGTGGCTGTGGGAGTAATATCGTTTTCAGCAAACATGTTACAGCATTACAATTTTGCAGCTATGGGGGAATATCTTACTAAAAGGGTTCGATAGTGAATGCTGTCCAAAATCCTTACATTTGAGATTGGGAGGTTCGATAATGAGGAGAATTCTAGTGGAGCTGTTTGCTCTAGACTAGCAATAGATGCTAATGTGGCAAGTATCTGACCTTAAAGTTTTAATATTTCCAATAAAATTGTGAATTGTGTTACAGTATTCTAATTATTCGAATATGCAATTTGTGATACAGGTGAGATCTCTGGTCGGAGATCGTATATCGTTACTTGTAGAAACTTCGGCAGCTGTTGTAATAGCCTTCTCGATGGCTTTGATAATAGCATGGCGTCTTGCAGTTGTAATAATCGTAGTGCAACCCATTATTGTATTATGTTTCTACACTAAAAGGGTTCTCCTCAAGGCCATGTCTCAAAAGGCTATAAAAGCTCAAGATCAAGGTAGTCAACTCGCAGCAGAGGCCGTGGCTAATCATCACACTATTAGTGCCTTCTCTTTACAGGAGAAAATCCTCTCTCTCTTCCAAAAGAGTCAAGAAGAACCTCGCAGAGAGATTATCAAACAATCTTTGTTTGCGGGATTTGCTCTTGGAACATCGCAATGCATCACACTATGCAATACGGCTTTGAACTTTTGGTATGGAGGACATCTTGTATCAAAAGGACAAATCACATCCAAAGATTTTTTCCAAATTTTCCTCATTCTGATAACCACAGGAAAAGGTATAGCAGAAGCAGGAACTATGAGCAGTGACATTGCTAAAGGATCCGATGCAGTCAAATCTTTGTTTGGCATACTGGACAGAGAAAGCCGCTTAAACCCAGAGGATGAGAGAGGTGAGAAAGCGGATAAGATAGAAGGAAACGTGGACCTGAGAAACTTGGACTTCGCTTATCCATCTCGTCCTGGTGTTATGATCTTCAAGAACTTCTGCTTGAGCATAAACGCAGGCAAAAGCATGGCTCTGGTAGGACAAAGTGGATCCGGAAAATCGACTATCATTGGATTAATTGAAAGGTTTTACGATCCCCTAAAAGGATCGGTGAAAATCGATGGCAGCGACATCAGGAGGTTCAATTTGAAGAGTTTGAGGAACCACATAACTCTGGTAGGTCAAGAGCCCACGCTGTTTGGAGGAAGCATTCGAGACAACATTCTCTACGGAAAAGAGAATGCAAGCGAGGTAGAGATAATCGAAGCTGCAAAGGCTGCGAATGCTCATGACTTCATTAGGTAAATACTGCAATTTTCCAATTGAAACAGAATGTTTATGCAATAATACATATATTCAATCAGCTGTGGTTAAGCAGATTGTTTCTGGAATAAATTAGGACGGACTGAATATGGCAGTGAATTTAACTTGGATTTGTGTATCTCTTTGGAGAAAGGATACGAAACAAATTGTGGAGACAGAGGAGTGCAATTATCGGGAGGGCAAAAGCAACGCATTTCTATAGCCAGGGCGATCATAAAGAATCCGAGCATATTACTGCTGGACGAGGCCACCAGTGCGTTGGACAGCCAATCGGAGAAGATGGTTCAAGAGGCCCTGGGCAGAATAATGGTGGGAAGAACGAGTATTGTGATAGCTCATAGACTGACAACCATTCAAAATGCTGGTTCGATTGCTGTGATTGAAGATGGGAAAGTGATTGAGCAGGGAAGTCATTCGTATCTGATGAGCAAAGGAAAAGGCAATCCATATTACTCTCTCGTCAGTATCCAGCTAGGCTACCACTAGATTCTCACCTCCCTCATTTAAAGGGTCAAAAGTATTCTGGCGTGATCCATGTCCTAAATCTTTCCAAATGCCTTCAGCCAAATTTTGAAGTTGAATTTCATTTCGTTATTTGTCCACGCCCTAAATCATTCAAAATGTTGTCGGCCAAATTTGGAATTTGTACTGTCATCTGTATGACATTTGGTCGTTTAACGTTGATGTCATAATTATATGTTGTAACGAATCATCCAAATTATAATAAAATCAGTTAGCTTCTTGCACGGAATCTTGACATGACTCGGAATTTCAAGTGAAAACGATGGAATATATTTGCTCAATAGTCTCTTAATTTTAAAATAAATTATACTTTATCACACCTTAACGTCTTTGTCAACTTAGTCTTTTTCTTTTTAATGTCCTTGTCACTTTATCACACCTTAACGTATACATGGGCCAGCTAGGTAATTATGCAATGCTTTTGAAAAAAAATGTCCTTCTGGATTCACGAGAGTAATGGCTGGAGTAAGCTGAGTTCACTCTTTTCATATTTGTACGTAGAGGAAGGCATCCAGGTTCTAACCAGAGAAACAATGTAGATTAATAGGATATAGTAGTAGGCTGAGCAGAATACATTGTATTTCAAAACCTAATATAAGAGACCATCAAAAACTGATAACCATCAATTTGATAACCTAATATTGTTTGTATCAACCTGGCCACGCATATATATATATATATGAAACTATAAATTTGATGTGCAAGCATTTAAGTTACTTTTGATGGCGGGTTTACGGACAAGAGGTTTGTACCAGAATGTTGTTTGAGATTTAAAATAAATTATTTTTTAATAAAATAAATAGTTTTATAGTGGTTTAGTGTTTATTATTTTAAATTTAAAGGATTTAAAATATTTTTTTCATAGTATAATTTGTAATTTAACATTTAATTGAATAATTAAAAGTGTCAGGCCAGGGTAACTCCAGAATGAGCGGAAGAAAAACTGATATGTTATTTCATTAGAGAACTATTGTTTATATACAAAAAGGAGACGGAACAATTCATCTTCTTGATGACTGTTCACGTTCCAGTTCACCCATCCGTTGAGGATTAGGTGTCAACATTCCCCCCCTTAATCTAAAGGGACGTTGGTGAGTCCGAGCATCATTCTGAATCTTTCAAGCTTTTCTCTTCCAAGCGCTTTGGTGAAGATGTCTGCAATTTGCTCGTTTGTGGAACAATGACGGAGATGGATTGTTTTGGCCTCAACATGATGTCGGATCAGATAATATTTAGTATTGATGTGCTTAGTACGATCATGGAACTCTGGGTTCTTGGCCAACTTTATTGCAGAGGTGTTATCAATCATGAGTGGAGTTGATTGTATTTGTTTTACCTGCAAATCTTCAAGAATTTTCATGAGCCACACAATTTCTTTCATTGCTTCAGCTGCTGCCACGTATTCTGCTTCTGTTGTGGAATCTGCTGGTACTGATTGTTTGCGTGATCTCCAGGAGACAGCTCCTGATCCAAGACTGATAGCATATCCTGAAGTAGATACCCCAGTTTCTTTGTCTCCATCGAAGTTTGAATCAGAGTATCCAATCAAGTTGAAGTCGTCCACTTGTGTATACTTGATTCCAAGGTCTTGAGTTCCCTTCAAGTACCTTAGAACTCTTTTTGCAGCAGACCAATGTCCCTCACAAGGTTTTTGCATAAACCTGGAGAGGATTCCAACAGCAAATGAAATGTCTGGTCTGGTAGTAGTGAGGTAGATGAGACTTCCTACAAGCTGTCTATTCTTTATTGCATCCTCAAATTCCTTTCCTTCAATAGATGTGAGCTTCAAGTTTTGTTCCATTGGAGTAGAAAGAGGATTGCACTCTGTCATGCCAAATCTGTTTAACAAATCTCCAATGTATTTCTTTTGAGAAAGAAATATGGATTTTGGATGTTGGGTTACTTCAATGCCAAGATAGTAATGAACATAGCCCAAATCAGTCATTTCAAAACTTTTTCCTAATTCTTTCTTTATGGATGCAATATAGCTTTCATTGTTCCCTGTCATTAAAAGATCATCTACATATACCACAAGATATACAACTGTTTTGCCAACTTTCTTGACAAATAAAGTTGCATCATCAAGATCAAAATGTTTGAAGTTGAGTTTCAGAAGATGCTCAGTTAGTTTTTCATACTAGGCTCGTGGTGCTTGTTTGAGGCCATACAAGGACTTCACAAGTTTGCATACTTTGTGTTCATGTCCTTTCACAGCAAATCCTTCAGGCTGGGACATAAAAACATTCTCTTTTAGATCTCCATTCAAGAATGCAGTTTTTACATCCATTTGATGGACTTTCCAACCGTTCTGGGCAGCTAGTGCAAAGAGTGTCCGGATGGTGGCCCATTTTGCTGTGGGGGCAAAATTTTCCTCATAATCGACCCCTTCCTTCTGTGCAAAACCTTTTTCCACAAGCCTAGCTTTGTGCTTTTCAAGTGAGCCATCAGCTTTGTACTTGTTCTTGTAGACCCACTTGCAGCCAATTGGTTTGGTTCCAAATGGAGGATCAACCAGCTTCCAAGTGCCATTCTTTATGAGGGCATCATACTCCTTCTGCATCGCTTCTTTCCATTCATCATGAGAAGCAGCTTCTTTGAAGGAATTTGGTTCAAAATCTGTAGACAAGTTCAATTCACAATCATAAGTAACATCCATATCAACAGGTGAATTAGAGTCATCTACATCACCTCCATCTTGTCGGTTTGTATTTCTGGTTCCTGTTTTTCCAATTTCATCAGGATGAACACTTTCAAGTGTCTTTGTCAGCCACTTTGGGGGACCTTTCTGAGATGGTCCAGGCTGCTCTGTTGATTGAGTTGGGACTGAATCAAGATTGAGTCTCCCAATTCTATCAATTACATCACTTAAAGCATCATCCGTTGTTGGAGTTTCATGCAGGGGAGATTGTTCTTCAGAAGAAGATTCCACATGTTGTTCTAGTATAGGAATCCCCCCTTCAAGATGTGGAATCTGATTATCAACTTCTTGAAATGATTTCGTTTTTGCGAATCTATCCAAGCGATCAAGTTGCCGCTCAACAACACTGTCAGATTTGGATGATTCAAGAAAAATGACATCTCTAGATACAACAAACTTTTTATTTACTTCATCATAGAGACGGTATGCTTTAAAGGTGTTTGAATACCCCAGGAAGATACACTTACGACTTCTAGCACCAAGTTTGTTTCTATGTACCTTTGGTATTAAAGCATAACAGGTGGAACCAAAAATCCTGAGATGTTTTACCGAAGGAACATGTCCATACCATAATTCATAAGGAGTCTTGTTTCTTATAGCACTAGATGGACATCTATTCTTTATATATGCAACACATAGAACAGCATCAGCCCAAAACATTATCTTTACATTTTTGAAGAAAAGCATGGATCGTACCATATTCAAAATTGTTCTATTCATTCTTTCTGCTACACCATTCTGTTGGGGATTATAAGGTACAGTTGTTTGATGTTTGATCCCATGTTGGCGAAGATAGTTTTCAAATTCATTTGATGTATATTCTTTTCCATTATCAGTGCGAATAGACCCAATATGAGATTGTGCATCATTTTCAATCCACTTATGAAAATTCTTGAATGTTTGAAAAGCATCAGATTTGTTCTTCAATAAATAAACCCAACACATTCTGGTGTAATCATCAATAAATGTCATGATATATTTATTTCCATTTGCAGAAGGAACAGGCATTGGACCACATAAATCTGAATGAATGAGTTCAAGCTTCCTATGTGCTCTTGAATGTGAATCATGAAAAGACTGTTTGCTATGCTTTCCTAGAATGCAAGCATCACATTTCTTATGTTTTCTAGGAATTGTAGGCAAACCAGCAACACCATTTTTCTTCAACAAGCGGAGACTATCATAGTTTAAATGTCCAAATCTAGCATGCCATAATAAACTTGACGGAAGTGTACCTTCTTCATGATGAGAAATATATGAGAAATGTTGTGCATGAGCAGAGGTTCCTTGCAGTTTAAGAAGTCTTTCTTCTTATATACCCCTCATGACAAGTGAGTGGTCAGATGCCTTTCTTACCTCAAGCTTTCCATCAAACATATGAATGGAGTGACCTTGCTGGCGGATGTGGACCAGGGAAAGCAAGTTTCTCTTGAGCTGTGGGAGATATAGAACATGATCCAGAAGAAAGTCTGGAAGACCAGGTAGTTTAAGCCTGATTGTGCCAAGCCCTGATGGCTTGATTTTTGACTGATCTGCAAAGTATACTGCTCCATCAACATTGTGAGTGAAATCTTCAAAAAAATCTTTCCTATGAGTCATATGACAGGTTGCTCCTGAATCAAGCAACCAGTCATTTTTCGAAGAAGCAAGTGAAGCATTAAACAAATCTTCATTTACTCCAATGTTACATTGTGCCTCAATATAGTGAGCGGATTCAGGTGCTTTACCTTTGTCTGTGTCATCAGTTTTACCTTTCTGCTGATTTCTTCTCTGCTCAATTTTGTCCCATGGTATCTTGCATGTAGAAGCATCATGTGATCCATTTCGTTTGCAGTGAATGCAATGCAGATCTACCTTTTCTCCTTGAGAATGTCTGCCCCCCTGCCTCTGAAGTATCTTCCTCTTCCTCTTCGTCCACCTCTTCCTCTTGTAGAATCTTGAGCAGGATGCTTTTCTTTATGAGCAAGGCAAATAGTCTCTTCAGAAGATTCAGGGACTGTCTTCTTTCCAAAGGCTTTCTCTCTTTCAGCAAACTTTTTCACAAGAGAGTCAAAGGTTATATCTTTAAGATTTCCATTTGCTTGTAATGACTCAAGATAATTGGAGTAGGTAGGATAGAGTGCTTTGAGAAAAGCAATAAGAGAGATATCCAGCTCAACCTTAGTGGATTTAATATCATGTATTATAGACTTTATTTCAGATGCAAGAGCAAGAGGATCATTATTTTTCAGTTCAAGAGTGAAGAGTTTAATCATGAGCTGAACAACTTCAAGTGCAGAATGTGTATCATAGAGTTCTTTCAGCTTTTGTAAAGCTTCAAAGGCAGTGGAATAGGATGAAATATGATGACTTACTTCTTCATTTACAGATGCTGCGATCAATGCATAGGCTTTGCTGTTCTTATTTTCCCAAATGGCGAGTTCTTTGTCTGATGTAGGCTGCACAGGGTCTTTGTCTTCTTCTCCGACACACACTCCCTTCCACAACTCATTATAGATGAGGGTGTGTTTTACCATCCGAGACCATTCAGAATAGTTCTCCTTGCCAGTGAGAACTATTCCGACCATAGAGATGATTGAATGCATTCTGTAAAAATTACTTCTGCTGATAAAAAATCCTTACGTTACAGCCTTCAAATCCTTCTGATATTTGCTAAAAGCATCAGCATTTCATTGTACATATCACTGCAATACTACTATGTTTTGAAAAAATGCGCAAGGGATCACTTCAATATATCACTTCAATGTATTAATATATCACTTCAATATATCAATTTTTCATGCAACACTACAAATGTTTTGATATATAAAACACTCTGACTGATATAACTTGAATGCTTTGAAAACTGCCTTGAATGATATATATGAACACTTTGAAAAAACAGCGCAATGCTTTGAAAAACTGTTTATATAGATGGCGCAATACTACAGCATTATCATTTAAATGATAAAGAATTGTGCAATATTACTATTCACCTCCACAAAAACAAGACTGAGTAATACAATCAAACCGATATTACTATTCCGTTGCCCTCGATTTACGCATAGGACTTGTGGATTGTGATGATGGTCGCCATACTCCTGACATGATGCTCATGGCCGAGCCAGACGAACCCAAAAACTACAGCTCCCACAACTGCAAGCACAACGATGAACAAGCACAGCTTGCTTACTTGACCCACGTAACACATCGTGTTCTACTTTCTTTAATCTTCAAAAAACCCTTCCCAAATTCAGGTGCCTTTCAATCCAAGAATCAGTATACGGCCTGAACCTTCAACCCCAGAATCAGGGTACCGATAATTCCATGGATACGCAAATGCAGATCCAACGATTTAGTGAGCCGACATTTGGGAGGTTCTTTACTATAAAGGAAAGAAGATATGACTGGTCTGCATTGTTTCTTCTGCAAATGTTGTCCTCGGACACGACAAGAGGCATACAGCGTCCACTACTTTTTATTGTATTCGAACAATGGCCATACAGTAACAAGTGGTCGCGCTGGACACCAACCACGAATAATGGTGGTGGAACTGGTTTTTTTCAACCATCTAAAAAGCCACTGGATTAATGACTACTGGTTTCAGAGAAAGCAGCAATTTTTGGTATAGGAAGAGTAGTGAATCAACTGTGATAGATAGAATGACTATCAGAGGTTCCTCCAGGCAATGAAAATGCCAGAGAGAAAATCTTCAAAATGAAATACGCACAAAAACATGCAGGAAAATCTTCTGAGGAAACTGCTGACAAGTGTAACGGACCAGCGTCATTAGACTATGTCAGAGGAATATCAGACAGAGGCAGAGCAGTGCAGGACAGAGCAGCGCAGTGCTCAGGACAGAGGCAGGAGTTACAGCTATTTTTAGAACCTGGTACCTGTGCTCTGATACCATGTCAGGCCAAGGTAACTCCAGAATGAGCGGAAGAAAAACTGATATGTTATTTCATTAGAGAACTATTGTTTATATACAAAAAGGAGACGGAACAGTTCATCTTCTTGATGACTGTTCACGTTCCTGTTCACCCATCTGTTGAGGATTAGGTGTCAACAAAAAGTTTATTTTACAAATTTAAAGAAAAAAAGTATAACATAAGGGGAATATTATAATACTAATCTTGATTTATTTTAACTAAGATTTATCAAGAGTTTATAGGGATTAAATATCTTTTCACTCTAAACCAGATTTGTATTTCAAGAGATTTATGTTAACTCGGATTTATCAAGCGACCAAAGGGATCAAATACCTTTTCACTCTAAAAAAATTTTGCATGTCAAGAGATTTGATGCCTTTTGTCACTTAGTAGATCAGGAGTTTAGATGGATGTTAAGATAGATCTATACTAGTTTAATTATTAATTAATTATAATTATACTTATAATTATTAATTTTATGCTTTTATTTTATTTTATTTTTAATTTAATTAATTTTGTTTTATTTTGATCGAGTCAAAATGTTAAATAAAATATTATAATATCTCTACCATACTAGATTGAGAGCGCCTCTTGGCACAATAACATTAAAACCAAAGATATTATAAGTTTAAAAAATGTAAAGCTGTAAATGTGTAGAATAAGGGGTCATAAGAACTTGTTTTTCATTATCAATGAAAAATATGATAAAATATCCTTAATATTTGAAATGATAAATAAGTCTACAAAATCTTCAATCCTAAAAAAAAAGACAAGTTAGAGTTTGCAAAATTTAAAATACTAAAAAAAAGAAAAGTAGGATAGGCGAGGCTGAACAATTTGACACAAAACCTAGTATTAGACGCCCTAAAAACAAGGCCATTTTTTACTTGAAAATTGAGATAAATTAGAAATTGCAATGGAGATCAAATGAGAAATTTTCAACCTTTTTCAGAGAATTTATTACATAAAAATACATGGTAACATAGAATGATCAAATTTATACCATATATTTTTACTTTTTAGCTCATTTTGTATTAAAATATCAAATATTTACATTAGATATGTTAGTTTTATTGTTTCGAAGATCAAAGACAATAAAATATTTACTCAGTGGCTAACAAAATTAGCTTCAACTAAATATCCAAAACTTGACAATTCCGAAAGATAGTTTTTCCCCACCATGGGGAAACCAACAACAAAAAGCAAAATAGGAAACCTTCAGAGATTGAAGAGTTTGAGACAACAGAAAAAGACACTAAACATAAACTCTAAACATAACAAATCAATAGCCTAGATGGGCTAGCATGAAGATCAAGAATTGAGATGATAAAATATAGGGAGCATGAGCATTAGGAGGACAATGAAGTATTGAGGGTTATGGGTTGTTCCTAAGTGTAGCATAAGATCTCTAAGCTCATCTAGTTTGTGCATTAAGTTGATTTGAGTTTGTCTCCAATCAACTAGAATATTCTTTGGCAACAACTTAACATGGCATTACAATTGCACTATATCGAGATAGTGATTTTAACGGCCCTAAGAGTTGCATGTATCTGAAACCCAAGGGACTATGTCTTCCATGACTTCTTAATTAAGATTGACTAATTGTTCTTCTCAAACTTCCTCTTCCACAAGATGGATTTCCCCATGAATGTGTGGAGGCACATGTTCATGACAGTTAAGGGTTAAAGATTCATAACTCAATTTTTCCGGAGAGCCCCCTAAAGTGCCACTACCACCACTTCCATATTGGTAACAACCTTGTTGACGAGTCATGGCTACTAAAGGCACCAAGGTGTCATAAAGACTAGGACAGAAATGAGAGGGAAGCTACAAGAGGCCACTGTGAAAGAGAAAGGCCTTGATAACTTCCTAGGAAAGCTGTATCGATGACGAGCTTGGGGTCAAGCCTTCACCATTTAAAAAAGTCGCAAATACAGGAGGGAAATCTAGTGAAGCATAGGGAAGGAAACACACCAAGTAATCAAACCAGACTCGAAGTTCATGGCCATCACGAGAAACAATAGGTGGAGGTGTCAGAGGATCAACCAGAGCTCCAAGTAGTGGCCCGAGATGAAGAACATGGTGGAATGAATTCAGTTCATGTATATGAATAGATAAAACGTGCCAAGAGACCTCTACCACCCTCCTTGGAAGGTGAGGTCCCATAAATTAGCCATAAAGTGGGTGGCATGTGCCAAGAGACCTCTACCACCCTCCTTGGAAGGTGAGGTCCCATAAATTAACCATAAAATGGGTGGCATGTGTAGAAATGAGGTAAATGGAGAGCGCGTCAAATCCATAAAGATTTAATGCTTATCATAACACCCCATCAAAATAAACTTATACAATACAATAAATTAAAATGAAATAACAAAAAAAAGCTTCAAATCCAAAGCATTTATTTAATGCCTCTTATAATACCCATCAAAATAAACATATACAATACAATAAAGTAAAAAAAAAAACAATTTATTCAAAATTTTTGCTTATTGATCTAAATACAATTATATAATTATTGATTAAATTGCAAATTTTTATTTAGGAAAAAAAAAAACCATACAAAAACTGTTGCTGAATTTTAAATAAAATTAACCAATAAAAAGCAAACATATCAAAGAGTTGAAGAAGTTATTAAAAAATAAGTGTACCAACTAACCATGAACCAACTTATATAATACAGAGCAATTTATTTAATGCCTCTTATAATACCCATCAAAATAAACATATACAATACAATAAAGTAAAAAAAAACAATTTATTCAAAATTTTTGCTTATTGATCTAAATACAATTATATAATTATACATATACAATACAATAAAGTAAAAAAAAACAATTTATTCAAAATTTTTGCTTATTGATGTAAATACAATTATATAATTATTGATTAAATTGCAAATTTTTATTTTGAAAAAAAATAAAACCATACAAAAATTATTGCTCAATTTTAAATAAAATTAACCAAAAAAAAATACCAACAAAAAGCAAATATATCAAAGAGTTGGAGGAAGTTATTAAAAAATAAATGGACCACAAAAATACGATGATAAATGCGAATGAGTAGCCTATACAAATATTTAGAATGCAATAATTAAAAATAAATATTAGCGCAAATATTTAGAACACACACCTTGGACATGGGCAAGGAATGCGAGATCATTTAACAATGTACGACACTCCTCCCATTTGAACGCTATTCCACCAATATTGAACTTTATTATATTCGCGAATCGCGACGGCTAACAGATAAATTTATTTTAGATTAGTCATTAGGAAGGCACAAGAGCACAAGTTCTTTCATAGAGAGCATAACCATAACAATGATTAAATCGATACTATGTAGCTGTATGGCCCTCAAAATCTTAGTAATTTTTTTCAGCAATTTCTACGTCAGTCAGATTTATTCTAAATCTCATTTTATTAAAAGAGGGTCATATTTATTCTAAATTTGATTTTATTAAAAAGAGTTGTTACTAAATGAGTTTTTTTGTTTTTTTTTTTTTTTTTTTTTTTTGAGATTTTAGATTTCTGGTTGGAATTTGACTAAAAAATTTATAATTAAAATTTGATTTATGTTGTTTAACTGGTTTTTTGATTGCATATATTGATTCAACACCCTGAAAAACACTTAGGGCACTTTGATTGTGCAAAGTTCATCCATCAAACTTGTGATTAAGTGTGATTAAATCTATTTTTTTTTTTATTATATATAATTAAAAATTATAATTATTATTTTAAAATTTTAATATTGACTAAGTCAACATTAAGTAACTAACTTGTAAAATGGTTGTCATACTAGATGTAAAAAGCTTTGGGTCGAATTAATATACTAGCATATATCTATCTCGACTCTAGATCTACAAAGTGTGGGAAGGGATCAAATATCTTTTTACTTTAAAAGAGGTTTGCATCTTGGGAGTGCCGGGAGAAATCAAATCTCTTTTTATTTTAAAAGAGGTTTGCATCTCAGGTGATTTGATCCCTCATGTCCGTTGGTAAATTGAGTTAAGATGGATCTATGTTGGTTTAATTTGCCCCTTTAAATACGCTATATTCCACATGAATACTATAGGTGAATACCACGAAAATATTTTTACTTTAAAGTTTCCTTTTATTAATTTTATTTTGTTTTGACTAAATAATATTTCACAATATTATTATTTTTTAAAAATTTTATTTTATTTAATTTGGAAAACTTAAAAAAAGACATTACAACATTTCTTCCACAAGGCCTCTAGATGTAACAAGTTAATCTTTTTGATATTACCACTCTAACATAACATAACCATGAAATTGTAATGATTTTCCACATATCATTCTGTGAGTGTTAAACTATACATTGGAATTTTGTCATCTATCCAAATTGATTCAATTGAATATCACTTTGCTCTTCTATTAAATTAAATAAAACTCGAAATATCTATAATTCACCCAAAGGCATTCTATAACCTTAAAAATTTTAGTTAAAAAAAAAAAAATTAAGTGGATGGTGAAGATTCACATGCACATAATATTCTCAAATCAAACCACAATGCAATATTCATATGAAATATGGAGAGTTGAGATTTATCTCAAATCAAACCATAATGTTCGATGTTTCTATTCTTAAAAAATTTAATGTGCAATTTAAATACATGTTTGTTCTTTTCATTCCTCCACCCTTTCTTGTCTTTCATTTTTGCTATTTATTTTGTGTTGCTTCGATTCACTGTTTTGGCGTTGTCTACCGACGACGCCACAAGTTTGTTGGGATGGAAGATTTTTTATTGGAATCCAGTTATTTATTTATTTATTTATTTTTAATTATAATTCTCAAGTGTTTGAATCATTTTTTTGATGGTGGAAATAGATTCAGCGCCATCAAGAACCCCTATGATACCCAAAATTCCTTAAATTTGACAGTTGTAACCGAGATTTTCAAAAAATTATGTTGGATTTTGTCATAATCTTGCTGGAATTTCCATTCTTTTCTGAGCTAATCTGTGGGTTCTTTAGAGTACGCGCTTTATGTTTGCTACATTGTACATACTCATGGGAAATTGGAGCTCATGAATTCCAAATTTTTTGTTGCTTGGATTCACGCTTTCGGTGTTGTCTACCGACACCACAAATTTGTTCGGATGACAGATTTCTTATTGGAATCTGGTAAAAAAATTTTCAAAAAATTAGAATGCTAGAGTGTTTGAATAATTTTTTTGATGGTGGAAATAGATTCAACACCATCAAGAACCCCTATAGCACATTCCTGAAATTTGACAGTTGTAACCCAAATTTTCAAAAATTTATGTTAGATTTTGTCATAATCTTACTAAAATTTCCATTCTTTTCTGAGATAATATGTGGGTTCTTTATATTACACGATTTATGTTTGCTACATTGTACATACTCATGGGAAATTGGAGCTCATGAGTGCAATTGAGTCAATCTATGTGATTCACTCACAAGGATGTAAAATCAACATTCAGCGACCATGGCTACAAATTGGAGGACACAACTGAAAACATCAGGCCTTGAAGATCTTGGTCTCCTCCGAAAACTAACAACGAGTTTCATGGGGATCTATTTTATACAAATTAGATATTTTAACCAAATTTTACTGTTGTTGTTGTGATTTCTAGAGATGTGGTTAATGGATGTAATTTCCACATAACCAAATGTTTAGAGAAATGCATTTTTCACCTTTTAATTTACATTGAGCTTCCATGAAGATAAAAAAATTAGAGTATACCACGAGCAAGGCCATATTATTATAGTATGTTTTCTCCAATTTTAATTTATCATAGGAAATTATGGTGAATTACGGTTAAATTGGTCCAACCATGTTCACCCATGGTCAATATAATCATGATTATATATTAGCCATGCACAACCATGTTTAATTATAGTGAATCATAATATATCATAGTAAACTATAACTAGCATACCCCGAAATGGGGGTAGTGAATGTTGAAAGGAGAAAAGGAAGATAGAAAATGTGCAAAATATGCAAGGAAAAGTGTGTTTAATAGTTAATTTGTAATAAATTAGGTTTTTTGTTTTCAATAATATATATATATATATATATATATATATATATATATATATATATATATATATATATATATATATATCAGAGTAGAGTTCCTTTTTCTAAGGACATCACCAAACGCTATTACATATGGAATAATAGACAAGAGAAAATATTTCATGTATATAATTACAATCACAACATAGAAAAATCTAGGATGTTGTGACAACACATGGTAGTGGTGAGAGTTACAAAGCATGTAAGCATGCCTCTTCTTTCTTTCGTAGTGAGACATAGGAAATATCCTTCATCTTTTCATAGTGTTCAAAGGAGAACCATGGTGCTATTCACATTCCTTCTAGAGTAGTAGTTCATGGCATTGCTGTGAAGGTCAAGCCTTGACGTTTAGTGTTACCAATGTCAATGGTATCCCTTGTCAAGGTCATTCCTTGAGATTTATGTATAGTCAGCACCCAAGTCATCTTAAGGGGGATTTGTTTCTTGTTACTTCGTTGTATCGGTGGAATTGGGACATACTTTGGTTGTGTATTGTCCCATGGAGGGCTAATGTATTTATCAAATTCCACAACAGGATACGCTAGTAAACTTGGAGGGCTACCTCCTAGTGGAAATACAATTTGCATGACTTCTCCGAGAGAACCATTAACTAATCCTGCTTGGATCCATAAATTGCAAGATAGAATAACTCGTTGTCCTACACATAGATATATCTATTTTTCCAATTGGTCATCATCTTGTTGGTGTGCTTCTAATCCATTTGTGAATTCTACAATACTTCATGCAATTGGCATATGTAATGATTCGATCATGGATTTGTTAAGGTTATCAACAAGAATATTTATTGCAAAGAGTTGGATTGAAGTGTCAAATATATGACATTCTTCGATGGACAAAAATATTTTAGTCCTTGAATGAAGGAGGTTCTAGTCATCCATTTTGGGTTTAGCATTGTGCTTGTTTGTTAAGAGCTAGTGGAAGCGAGCCTGGGTGACGAGAAGTCCTCGTTGTTGAAAAACTGTTTGTAAATTAATTATATTGGTAAAGGTTGTCCATGAATTCCTCCCTTTAGTTGCACCTACATAAAGATGTTTGTCTGTTACTGGTGGAAGATGGCCCATTTCCTTGATAAGGATTATTGAGCGGTGACCAAATGAGCAGTGGTTTGTTTCTAGAAATGCCTCACACAAACGACTTTCTATTTGCAAAAATAAGTTAGAGCCTATGAAACTCATCGAATTGATTAGAATGTATTGAATATATTTCATCTCTTCTTGGATCATTGTAAGAGATTGACCACTTAAAGGCTTCATGTCATTGATAGGAATCGAAAGCCTTGAATGTACACTGTTTTCCTGTATGTTAAATGCTACAAGACTAGTAGGGGAAAGAAGAAGTATTAGGCTATAGCTAGATGTTTCTTGAGAAGATAGTGCCTCTTTGATTCAGCTTATCAAGTAGGATTTTCTGGCACCTGCAGTTCCTTGGATGATAATCTTTAATGGCACTTTTGGCTCTGCTTCTTGTGGGTGTTGTATAACTATGTCCAATCCATGTTGTTGATGTGTAGAGAGAGTATTTATGAAAGAACATAAGGGAGTGTGTTCTTGTATTACTTCCCCATTCCTTCGATTGTAGTTGATGAAGTTATGTGCAACATCAATTTTATCTTTTGATACTTTTAGTTGATCCCATGGATGGGAAGAGTCGATTCCTCAGAGGCCAAACTTGTCAAGAGAACATAATTAGATATTCCATGTAGAGACCAATATTGATAAAGCTTTACATTCATTCATATCCATATCTGATTATATGCTAATATCGGTAGGTTATTATTCAGATGGTTGACCATCAAGAGTGATAATAGGGATGCGATTAACATGCCATGCATGGTAGTAATTTGTTATACTCTCCCAGTGAGCCCAAATGTCTTCTTCAGAAATACCTATGTCTTTATAGACAGAGCAGAAGGTTTTATATAAGAGTAGCTCACTTCAACATAAATTAACAAAGGCATTAGATTCTTTATTTAGTATTTTAGTCAAAACTGGCCATACATGGACAATTGTGGGGATGTGCCCTTTTTTCCACTTTTCATATCTTCATGCATGGTTATATGTCCAATATTTTGAAAAGTCAAGCAAATAGATAACATCCATGAAAGTAGGACAAGTCAAATATTCATCGATGAAGGTAGATCCTGGAAAACAATCAAACAACTCATGAGAGACTTGATGAAATATTTGGTGACCAACATTTAATTTGGTGAAGGTGTGACTACATGTGACAAGGGGCAAATTTTGGAGCCTATGGAAAATTTCGTGGGCATTTATGTCACGATCTACAATTGCTTCTGATTGAAAGTGTCAATACGAATTTGAGGCAGAATTATATGGATGTGATGTAGCTGCAATTTTGGTTAATATATGGTAGTAGGTCTCATATTTCCCCTCTACTTTGGAAGATTATTTGGAAATGTATTTCAGAACTGCATGATGGGAGAGAACATGTTAGCAGTATACATTTTCTCTCCATGTTTGAAATACGTTAGGATTATGGATGTTAAGGAACCTGTCATTGCATGATGGATGATATATCTTTTAGCCTGTTTCGAAAGCTACCTAGCTAGCTAACCCTACCACCCAAGAGGGCCACAATAGAACCCCACAGTGGAACTCTTCCATAAAGATACCTTGCCACATAGAATTATGCCACCAAGCTCCCTTCCAAAGTGGCAAGCAACTCCCCTTTTTTCCAACAACACAACAGAATGTCACCACCCTCCACCTGCAATACCTTAACCAGGTTCACTGAACCTCCACACTTAACCCACTAGGGTAAACCACAGGTAGGGACTCCTCCCATAGAGAAAACCAGGACCGAAACTTCCAAGTAGTGCTTAAGAACAAAACCACACACAAAGAAATAACATAAACAAATACTTGCCCAAATTTCACCCCCTCCTATGTAAAAATCCTATAGATTCACAAGCTCATGTAATCTACTAAAATAAGAGACAAGGATCTACTTCTACTCTTTAGAACAGCAACACATAAAGATTGAGCAAAATAATAATCGACAAGAGGAAGAGCATTAATGGCACATAACATAATAAATATCCGTGGAAAGCCATAAATCAAAACCCCACTATATGTATTGCATTAATCAGAAATCCAAGATGATAATACAATGCTTGTTCTCACAAGAACAATCACATCACTCATTAAAATCAATCTCCAACTCACAAGCAAGCAGTAGGCCAATACTTAGCCAATTCACCAACTCTCCAAGTCCTTATTTCCTTACGCCCTTGGTCAAAGAATTTGGATGAATACAATATGCTTTGCTCAACCTTGAGCTTAACATGCATAAGTATTTCCTATCCTCCACCTAATGACTTTCTTTTCCCAATACTTATCCAAGTTTCCAAGCCTCCAAGCTTCTAATTTTTTGAACAATTCCTAAGAGAATTAGCCCATATTTAAAGGGAAATTCCTCATCCATAACTGCGCAATCCAAAATTAAGTCCAGTTTCTAATTGCATGCACCATTTGTACAACTCAGAAAATTATATAACAAATAGTACATTGTCCCTGCACTCTAGTCTCAACTGGGTCTTTCTTAGAATCGACACGCATGAGTTTTTGATGAGGGAATCTTCAATTAACTAGAGTAGCACTAGTTGAGTGCACTAATGCATCAACTAACTGTTAACTCACTATTATTTCTTCAAACAATTTGGAATTAATTTAACTGGAATTAACTCAGTAAACTCAGTTAACTAATTACCACTCATACTTAACTCATCCTGGACCCCTATAATATAGGGAGAACATATACATGACTTCAGAAAGACTTCCAACTTGAAATTCCTAAGTTAACTAAGTAAACTCACTCTAGTTAACTATTACAAGTTGCTATGAGAATAGAATTCGATTTTAATTCTCAGTTTAATTCAAGGACAAATTAAACTGGAATTTCTGGATTCTATTTTTATCATTTCTTATTGCTATTTTCAACATCCTAGACAAATGCGACCAGGATTGGAAGAGGATTCCATATTCTTTGAGACAAAGCCAACCCTGTACACTGCTTTCTTGGGCAACAAGAAACCCTTAGGCCAAGCATCTAGATCCCACACTGTTCAACTCTTCACTGCAACCACCAGCTCATTAAACTCATACTCCCTTCCACAAAACCAGAGCATAGTCACACCACCAATATCGGAGGAGATGCAAAGGGAAGGAGCATGTTCACACTAATTTGGGGTAACCTCATTTACCTTCCCTCCCATACCAGAAAGTCGAATGACATGGAGAACACCAACCTTCCCATTTTTATAAATTGCCTTAACCCTCTCGATTGTTCTGTCCTGCTTCCTCCACTTGGCTTGGTTGTTGCCCAAGCCCTTGCCAAGTTCCATATTAATTGTAAACTTCATTCCTTCTGACATCTCGTATTGTCAAGGCTATCGAATCAATCACCCCATCAGGGTGATATACATATGAAAAAAGAGAGGGGATTATAAAACATGTCATATAAAGATATCATATATATATCATTTTTATAATTAAAAAAATATGTATATATTTATAAATGTAAATTTACATATAACCTAAAACATATTTTAAAGAAATAATATAGATTCTTTCAACTTTAAACTTATCAAGTTGTTAGAGGGATCAAATTTTTGAAGATAAAAATACTTTTCAAAATTTTGTACTTAAAAAGAAAGGTGTTTTTAGAGGGATTGCATTTTTATTGAGCTCCAATGTTCCTTGGCATAGGTTTTTTATAGTTGGCTCCCATCTTTCACTTCTCTTTAAATTTTGAACTTAAAATAGAATAAAAAATAAAAACATAAACAAATGTCTTTCGGATTAATCACAGCATGAGAGTTTGAATAAATCTTAATGATGTGATTAATCCGAAAAACATTTGTTTACAATATAAATCAAAAAAATCTTTGATCTAACACTAAAAACATAATTTAATTTTTTTATTAAATATATTTAAAAATCAAAATTTTAATGAATTTGATAAAGTATAATTAAAATTTGTTAAAAAAAACATATCTCAATTTTCAAAAATTATTATTTATATTTAAAAATATATTTTACATTATTAAAAAATATTTTTTTTCTCAAAATTATATCACCACTCAAAAAATAAATTTTATATAATAATAATAATAATAATAATAAATTTCGCCCCTATCCTCCAACATAATTATAAATTTATTATGTAACTTGTTAATGAAGAAGTATTAAGATTAACATAAATAACTATATAACAATTAAATTTATGAAAACATACATCTCATTTACATTATGAAATGTTTGGATGGATTTGATATTCTATGTTCACAGTTCATTGGCGTCGGTATCCGTGGTTTAGTATTTTATATTCGCTCAAACATCAACTGATATTTGGAAGTCGCAAGTCATTTAGAAGTTGCAAGTCATGATACTCTAATTTTTGTTGGTTTGAGAGTGTAACATTTAAAGTTAACTTACCACTTACTAAAAAAAATAAAATTAATTACTATATAAAAAAGCCCATCCGGGACTTGGTAATTGGTTCATTATATGCAATCACATAAATTTGATTATTTTAAATCATGAGTCTGTAGACTTGACATGCACCGGATCTAATGAATCCCACAGATGGTATTAAAGTTGAAAGGTTTGAGTTTAAATGCGAATGATCCACCATGTGATTTTCTCGTCCTTATGCCTCGGTTGACCTGCTGCCCTTTGTACCTGAAGCCACACGACAGGGAGACATGGAGTAAGGTTGTGTGCACTGGCCAGATGGGTCATGCTGCTCGCGCCATATGTTTGGTGCTGATGCCGTTGATCGGGCTCATGCGATCAGATAGTGGAGATCACTTAGGGTTTCAAACCCTAACTAATTGCTTGTCCTCAACCTCCGTGTGGTTCATTGTTGCCGTTGCTCCTGTGGTTTCTTGTTGCTCCGTGAGGGTTTGTCGTTCTGCAAGGGTTTACTATTCTGCAAGGGCTCGATGTCTTGATTAGGGTTCTTGTCCATCTGGGCATCCTCTGAAAATGACGAAGGTGGTAGTCGTTGCCAATGGAGGGCCAGGTAAACCCCTTAGACCGTTGCTTTGTGGTCTTCTTAGATTGTATGGTGGTGTTTACCATAAATTTGGACTGAGGTTTTGGAGCCGTGCTAACACTTGGTCTCTGCTGCTTAGAAAAGCCCCATGGTACTTCTAGCACTCCGGGCGACAGTCGATTCCAGGATTTAGCTGCGGAAGGTAACTTATGAGTGCTTCTGAACTTGAATGTTTTAAATCCTTTGATTTTATTAATATTTTTCATATTGTTTTCTCTCTGTGGACAGGGAAGCTACCTCCCGCAAGAATCGACCACCTCCAAGTAACAAAATCTTCCATTTGTTTATTTACCAAGTTTGTTCAACTTGTTCATAAGGTTTTTCTAACTTAAGGTTTCGGTTGCCTCACAGGTAACTATACAGTGCTTAATGGTATTAGTGTTGGTGAAGGTCGTTCCTCATCAGAGCTTAAATTGCTCACAACATCATTGTTGGCGATTCCAGGTTGGAATCTTACCTCTGGCATGAATGAAATTATGGAACATTTCCCATATGGTCAATGATAGAGACTCTGCATCAAACTGGTTCAAGTTTTATCATTCTGTTGATTATGTAATTAATTGAACACACAAGAATAGTTAAGGGAACTCTCTGTAGGCTCATTTGGTAATTTTTTAGGAGAATACTCCCACTCTGTAATCGACAGAGATTTTAAGATCTTTCCCACGGAGAATTATTTTGTCAAGCGGCCACTTAAGTGAACTGACCTATGTTATGTTATTTAAAATGTTGAACTTATGCATTATCATTTACAGGACTTTATCTGAACTGTTCATATGTTTGAAAAATGGCACTGAATTAAGTTAATTTCTATCGTAGTTGTAATCTGGGCCGAGAGGACCCTTCTCTTCTTCATGCAAATATTAGCTAGGATGATTGGAATTCGGTTTAGTTTTTATTCAATATATTGCTAGGTTAAACAATTACTCTGTCGAAATTTTTGTAATTGCGTAGTCAAGATATGATGCAGCACCTGCATTCAAAAATTTTTATGAATTCTTTCTTTAAATATGCAATTAACAGTTACATAATATCTGTATTTAAATATGCGTTCCAAAATCTGTTTATTGATTGTGTTTCTATTGTAGTCATTTGTACAGAGTGTGTAAAACTACTTAGGTCATTCCACGGATTCTCAAATACAGTACTTTATAAATAATTTATTTCTATATCTTACCAGTTTAAATTTGATTATAACAGATAGTGTACTGTAATTACCATATGAGCATTCTCTTTCCTTTTTGTTGTGTTACCTAGTAATTCTATGGTTATTAGAATACATTGTCTACCATATGATTCCAGAAAAGTTGTTTTATCTCCTATAGTTACACTTTTCCTTACGACTTATAATATAATTTGTCATACCAGAATTTATTCTATGAAAGTTCAAGCATAACAATTCTATTATGTCATGAAATGTTAATCTCTATATGCTATCACTAAATATAGAAAGAAACGAACTGGAATACTTATCTATTTCACCTGTAGTTTCCAATAATTCCAAAAAGTCTCTCCTCCCAGCCATGAACCTGGAAATTACATCGAGGTCCTCCCTTGAGCACTTTCTCTGCTGGAATAATTTCCAGTTACAGTTAGTGCCTTGGGCCTCTGGACTCCACTGTCCAACCTCAAGTCCTGCACTTCATTTACTACTCATGAGCAACTTCCCACCGGTTTCCTCTCCAGCTCTAGGATAGTTCTTCTGTGTTCTCTTTTTCCCCTATATCTCCCTTTTCCAGGGCAGAGGCATAACTGTTTCTTGTAATTGTAGTAAACAATTTCTTTTAGTTAATCATGTTTCCATTTCTAATCACTCACAATTAGGTATACATAACAGAAATTAAATGTAGTAAAACATAAACCAAATTAATATCCACACTAAATCCTTTCAAGGAGCGAGGAGTGTTAAGAGGGTGTTTTTTTGGATGGAAGGAAATAAGTTAAGAGAAAATAAGTTAATGGTTAAGATCTAGAGATATGTTTTAGGAGGGAAAGTTTGCTTTTACGGATTATGAGATAATTTTAGAAAATGTAATTTTCTTTAAATAATAATGACTAATTAGTCAATAATAATTGTCTCACAATTAATTAATTTCATAACTAAATTAGTTAATAGAAAACAAGCTAATGGTTAAGATCTAGAGATATGTTTTAGGAGAGAGTTTTCTCTTTATGAATTATGAGATAATTTTAGATGATGTAATTTTCCTTAAATAATAATAATGAATTAGTAATATGTTTTAGGAGAGAAAATTTGCTCTTTACAGATTATGAGATAGTTTTAGATGATGTAATTTTCCTTAGATAATAATAATAATGAATTAGTCAATAATAATTCTCTCACAATTAATTAATTTCAAAACTAAATTAGTTCACTAAAAAATAAAAATAAAAGCTAACTTCCTAATTACAAATTTATTCATAACTCAATTTGATTTTATTTTTTAATTTCCAATTAAGGGCTCCATCTCCCATATTATAAATTAGTTCACTAAAAATAAAAACCAACTTCCTCATTACAAGTTTATGCATAACTCAATTTGAATTCATTTCTTAATTGCCAATTAAGGGCTCCATCTCCCAAATATGACCTTCTAGGAGTTTTTTTTATTAAGATGTGAAGTGTGACCTGAACAATCAGATGACCTTCTAGGACTTTTTTTATTAAGATGTGACCTGAACAATCATGAAAGGCCTTCGCAACGTAATTCATTACAAATTTATTAATAAGTCATTTTGAATCCAATTTTTAATTCTCAATTAACATCACCTGCTCCCAAATTTGATCCTATAGGACTTTTTTATATCAAGATGTGACCTGAGGGGTTAGTGATTAAGGACCGGGATGATGAAAGACCTCTGGTTGCAGATTGCAATTATTATACATAAATAAATTGTTTCGCTGGATGATCCACAAAGGTGAAGGAGTTCCGTGTTTTTACAGCACTAAAGAATATGGCAAGGGAACAAATAGAGATGTCAAATCTAGAAGAACAACCAGACTTGCTTAAACCGCATGATTGTGTAGAAAGCATCTCAATATGGAAACTTTTTAAGTATGCCGATTCATTTGATCTATGGCTAATGGCATTCAACACTGTAGGAGCCATTACAGATGGAATGACCATGCCTTTGATGCGCCTGCTTGTATTAAGCAATTTGATAGACACGGTAGGAAATTTTGGTTCGGTATCCACAGGAGATTTCTGTCGTATTATCAACACGATAATAATCATTTCCTTTACAACAATACTTTGCATAATATTCATATTACATATTGATGAACGTGTCGGTGATGATTACTTGTGCAGTATACTTTACGTCTGCTCTATATATCAATTGTTGCGTTTTTTGTTGCGTTTCTCGGTGGGTATAACATCTTCCTATTTCTTTCACACCTTCTCTAGTTAAATGGTTTTTGATGATCTTATCTATGACTAATGCTTTTCTTTGCTTTCTTTGATCACAGGCTTTCTGTTGGGCGAGGACCAGTGAAAGGCAGGCATCTCGGATGCGTATAAATTATTTGAAAGCCGTATTGAGGCAGGGCAAGGGATTCTTTGATACCCAAAGAACTACCACAACAGAAGTTGTTACCAGTGTTACTAATGATACTCTCATTATACAGGACGTTTTAGTAGAAAAGGTGCGATCCTATTAATCTTTTCTGTCATTTAATTTATCAATGTTCAGACCCTTCATTAAGTTCATTTAATTTATCAACATTTGAACTCTTTACTAAGTTTTCTAATTTTAATACTTCTCTTGGGAGAATGTCCATCCTCAGCTACCCAACTTCATCATGAATACTTCTTTATTCTTCAGTAGTTATTTTGTGGCATTCTACATGACATGGAGACTGGCATTAGCATCATTTCCTTTCGTGATCGTGCTGATCATTCCCGGCATAATGTATGGATTGATTCTGGTGGGGACTTCTCGCAAGTTCACCCAAGCATATAATATAGCCGGTAATATTGCAGAGCAAGCTCTTTTATCCATTAGGACAGTCTTTGCCTTCGTTGGAGAGGTGAGGACAATGGCTAAGTTCTCCGATGCGCTCAATGGGACTGTAAAGCTTAGGCTTAAACAAGGTCTTGTCAAAGGCTTGGCAGTAGGAAGCGGAGGAGTGACCTTCGGTATCTGGGCGTTCAACTCTTGGTATGGTAGCAGATTGGTTATGTATCGTGGCGCTAGCGGAGGAAGGATTTTCGCGGCTTCAAGTTGCATCCTTATAGGTGGCTTGTAAGCGTTCTCGCTCTCTTCATCTCTCTTTCTCATGTACTTCTATAATTGATCCTACAACGCGAAATTTACAACATTTTTGAATTTCAAGAAAAATATCTGAAAGCATTGTTGTGTTTACAGAGCTCTCGGGACTGCCCTTCCCAATATCAGATACTTTTTAGAAGCATGTGTTGCTTGTAAAGATATGGTTGATAGAGACCCGATCATTGATGGGGAAGATGCAAAAGGAGAAATATGAAAGACGTCAGTGGTGAAGTTGAATTTAGAAACGTTGAGTTTGCATATCCATCTTGACCATAATCCAAGATATTTCACAATTTTTGTCTAACCATTCCCGCAAAAAAGACTGTTGCGCTGGTGGGGAGAAGCGGGTCCGGCGAGTCTACGGCTGTGGCGTTGATAGAGAGGTTCTACGATCCCCTGGCTGGAGAGATTTTGCTGGATGGAGTGAACACTAAAATGCTACAATTAAAATGGTTGCATTCTCAAATCAGACTAGTAAGTCAAGAACCTGCACTCTTCATTACATCGATCAAGGAGAACCTCTTGTTCGGAAAAGAGGGAGCCAGCATGGATCAGGTTATCGCTGCCACCAAATCTTCAAACGCTCACGATTTCATCAGTCAACTACCAGATGGTTATGACACACAGGTAAGATTTAGCTTTTTACTCTCATTCTTCATTTCTAAAGTGCAGTCAATTTGAGTTTACTTCTTTTGGGCAATACAGGTGGGTGAACGCGGAGTCCATATGTCAGGAGGGTAGAAGCTATTGGAAGGAACTAATTCCAACTACCCACATTATTACAAAGGCTAGAATTCAACAGAAGCTTTAAATGCAGATTTTAGAATCCATTGAAAAATGGGCAAGCTTCCTGAAGAAGCCACCGCCCCATCGAACTCCAGAACCTTCTCTATCATGTATAAATACCATTTTAATCAGCGAATGAAGGTAGAAGTTCTAAGTTCCAAGTTGTTAAGTTCTGTGTTTCTGAGTTTGAGTCTCTGCTCTCTGATATGGTATCGAAGCAAAGTTAGCTGTGAGAAGATAGAGCTCAGGTGAGCTACTTGGAGGAGGCCGAGTGGTGAATCACTGCATGAGGCCAATTGTAGTGTTGAGTGTTTAAGTGAAGCCCTGGAGATATTGTTGTGCAGAGAGTGTGAGCGCACGCTGGGTGATAGTTCATTGGTGTAAGTTCGAGTGTTGCCTGGTTGAGAGTTGAGAGCTTAAGGCTCTTCTGTGAGAGAGAGTTGTGTGAACTCTTGAGACACCTGTGTTAAGCTTCAAGGGAAGTCTGGGTGCAGTGGAGTGAGTTGTTTTCCTTCTGCAGCTACCATGAACTTGCATGGAGAAGTCATTTAAGAGCATGGAGATGCTTTGTAAGAGATCACTGCGTAGGAGGACTATGTGTGAGTTTCGCTGTAAAGTTGCAATACGTTGCTGTGTGGAAGGGCGATCTGGATGAAGGACCGTGTTGGAACCGTTGTGAGACTTTTGCTACAATTGGAGCTGCTGAGAACATGTAGTCTATGTAAAGTCTGAGTATGTTGAGAACGTGCAGTCTGCATAAAGCCTGAGGAAATCGACTGCACTTGGGATAATTTCCTGCCTGTTGGCTATCAAGTGGGCTTGAAGAAGTTGAGCAGTTCAGGCCGAGGAGTGGAGACACCTATGAAGGTCTCAGGAAACGATATGTGTGTGAAGAGTGGTGGATTGTGTGCCACCTGCGAGCATTGGGTGCATTCTACAACTTCCTGAAGTGTCTGGTATATTGGTAAGGTTGTTTTTGTGCGTTTTGTTTACTGGCTATTGGGAAATCCTTTTGTTTTGTGCTTGCAGCCAAGTGTTTTGGAAATTTATGGTGCGAGCAATGACCAGATAGGCGTTGCGCACTAGGAGAAGAGTTGTGTGCTCCGAAGAAGGACCGTCTTATGCTTTGATGTTTTCATTATAGGTTGTGTGGATTTGAATTATGATTTTCTGCTTGATTGTCTAATCTAATTGCTAATGGGGGCAGCTTATCTGCAGCCATGAGATTGTTGGAGCGTGTTGGTGCTGAAGTTGTAGAATGTGCATGTGTTATTGAATTTCCAGAGTTGGAGAGCTGAGACTGAAGATTAGTGAGGTTGTTTATGCCTGTTGTGAATTTGTTAAGATTTTTGGCCATGCATAGATTCTTGGTGGTGCGCGGTGCCGTGGAGTGGTGTGTGAGGGCGCATAAGAGCGCTGAGTCACCTATGGTAGAGTGATGGGTCAACAGAGGAGACAGTCTCAGAGAGAATTAAAATAGGTGAAGAGAAAGATTGAAATGGAAATAATTGCAGAAGAATATGAAATGCTTCAACCAACAGTAGATCTAAATCAGATAGAAGAATTTGAAGACACTGATGCAATACTAAAACGATTAATGCCAGTTCTGCTAATTTTCTCAGCGAAAATTTTTAAACTTTGTGCAATAAAAATGGAGGGATTGTTTGGTTCAGTAAATTTTTGGCAATTTGTTCAAGGAATTTCCATAAATGCCATTGATAAAAGTAAAGGTGCAGTAGCATTGTTTCTCATCATATCAGCTTTAGATGAAAATATTTTGTCTAATATTTTGTATGAATTTGGTGAAATATGTGATGAAAAAATATTTTGGGATATTCTTGAAATGAAATACAGTATGGAGGGTAGTGAGAAAGCTGAAGTTGATGAAGGAGTTGTTTCTAAAGGTGATTGTGTTGAAAGCATCATAGCTGGGATTAAAGCTGAAATTATGTCTTTAGCTGACAATAGAGTAGTATGTCATATTAAGGAAACACCCTGTGATGCAAAGATTTATGAAGTCAAATTTGATGACAATTATGTATCCCATGATGAGTGGTTAAATAAGATGCATGAAAAACATCTTATTGATGAGTTGTTGTTTGGTGAGAAGAGTTGCCTATCTCCATACACAAATCAAATGCAAGACAACATGTTTGCAGCAACAGAATTGACAAAAGAGGTTGAAGACATGAATCAATCAACTATGTCAGCGAAAAAAAATGAAGGAAGTAAAGCTCTTTCCAAAGAGCACGATGACAAAAATCAATATGGTTATGTTTATGAATCTAATATTGTTTTTGAGTGTGCAGATATTGACAATCAGGAAGAAGCAACAAAACTTGAAGAAATTGCAAGCATTAAGGACAAGTATAAGTCCCAAGAACTTGAATTAGATTACCTTGTTCAGGGTCTTGAATTGCATCCCAATCCGGAAAAGGTTGCTGATGTTAAGTACATAAGAAAGGAGCAGAGGAATTCTTTTAGGAAAGCCAGAAAGGTGAAGATGAAACTGCATCAACAAATGAACAAACATGGAACCTTTAATAAGAAGGCAAAAATGAAATGTTTTGTTGTAAGCCTAGCTGAGACTTAGACCAACAGGCATATCAATTAAGAGTATGTTTGTTATATAGTTGGAATTAAGGGGGAGTGTTGGAAGGAACTAATTCCAACTACCCACATTATTACAGAGGCTAGAATTAAATAGAAGCTTTAAATGCAGATTCTAGAATCCATTGACAAATGGGAAAGCTGCCTGAAGAATCCACCACCCCATCGAACTCCAGAACCTTCTCTATCATGTATAAATACTGGTTTAATCAGTGAATGAAGGTAGAAGTTCTAAGTTCCAAGTTGTTAAGTTCTGTGTTTCTGAGTTTGAGTCTCTGCTCTCTGATAAAAGCAACGTATAGCTATTGCAAGAGTTATGCTCAAGGGTCCTCATCTACTTCTTCTAGACAAGGCCACAAGTGCTCTAGATGCAGAGTCTGAGAAAATCGTTCAGGATGCTCTAGAGAAAGCTTCAGTTGGACACACAACTATTATAGTAGCTCATTGCCTCTCCACCATCCACAACACAGACATGATTGCGGTCGTTCAAAGTGGTCAGGTGATGGAGATAGGTATGCATGAAGATCTAATCTATAAATGCAATGGAGCATACGCTGCTTTGATGAAACTACAACAGGCTGGGGCAGATAAGCCAAATGATAGATTCGAAGGCACTACTATGCTAGACCAGTCTTTGGTAACAAGGAGTTCTAGCATATATACTTAATCGAGTTCGAATGCCTCTGTATCAACCCATTGAGAACTGGTACAGGGAGACAAGCTTCCTTCCACCACTTTGTTCGGTCCACTGTTTCTATTAAATGCCCCAGAATGGAGGCATGCTCTATTGGGATGTTTAGGAGCCTTAGGTTCCGGAGCAGTTCAACCTGTTTTTCCCTTATTACTTGGGACAACTGTATCTGTATTTTTCCTTCAGGGCCATGACCAGATCAAATCTAGTATCGAATATTACTCCATCATGATTGTGGTTGTGGGAGTAATATCGTTTTCAGCAAACATTTTATAGCATTACAATTTTGCAGCTATGGGGGAATATCTTACTAAAAGGGTTTGAGAGCGGATGCTGTCCAAAATCCTTACATTTGAGATTGGGTGGTTCGATAATGAGGAGAATTCTAGTGGAGCTATTTGCTCCAGACTAGCAACAGATGCTAATGTGGCAAGTATATGACCTTAAAGTTTTAATATTTCCAATAAAATTGCGAATTATGTTACAGTATTCTAATTATTCGAATATGCAATTTGTGATACAGGTGAGATCTCTGGTCAGAGATCGTATATCATTACTTGTAGTAACTTCAGTAGCTGTTGCAATAGCCTTCTCGATGGCTTTGATAATAGCATGGCATCTTGTAGTTGTAGTAATCGTAGTGCAACCCATTATTGTATTATGTTTCTACAGAAGGGTTCTCCTCAAGGCCATGTATCAAAAGGCTATAAAAGCTCAAGATCAAGGTAGTCAACTCGCAACAGAGGTTGTGGCTAACCATCACACTATTAGTGCCTTCTCCTTACAGGAGAAGATCCTCTCTCTTCGAAAGGAGTCAAGAAGAACATCGCAGAGAGATTATTAAACAATCTTTGTTTGCGGGATTCGCTCTTGGAACATCGCAATGCATCACCCTATGCAGTACAACTTTGAACTTTTGGTATGGAGGACAACTTGTATCAAAAGGACAAATCACATCTGAAGCTTTTTTCCAAATTTTCTTCATTCTGATAACAACAGGAAAAGGTATAGCAGAAGCAAGAACTATGAGCAGCGACATTGCTAAAGGATTCGATGCAGTCAAATCTGTGTTTTGGATACTAGATAGAGAAAGCCACATAAACCCAGACGATGAGAGAGGCGAGAAAGCAGATATGATAAAAGGAAACGTGGAGCTGAGAAACGTGGAATTCGCTTATCCATCTCGTTCAGGTGTTATGATCTTCACGAACTTCTGGTTGAGGATAAAAGCAGGCAAAAGCATGGCTCTGGTAGGACAAAGCGGATCCGGAAAATCGACTATCATTGGATTAGTTGAAAGGTTTTATGATCCCCTAAAAGGATTAGTGAATATCGATGGCAGTGACATTAGGAGGTTCAATTTGAAGAGTTTGAGGAATCACATAGCTCTGGTAGGTCAAGAGCCCACGTTGTTTGGAGGGAGCATTCCAGACAAAATTCTCTGTTGAAATACTACTTTCAAATGCAGCACCAATTAAAACAGCAAATCGAAACTAGATTTTTCCTTACATGGTGCAGATTTTGTTTTCCGGGATCAAGGACATCAAACATTTAAGAACACAAAAATCATGGCAAAGTTGGTAAAAAGGTAAACACCAGGTTTTATTACGGATATGGAGAATGTACTGCAACATCCAGAAATTTTAGGAATTAGACTTATTTGTCTGCCCCTCCATACCTTGTTTTAATTTCTAGTCTTGTCATAAAATTTTAACTAGTTTTTTTTTTTTACAGTACATGTAATGTTTTTTGTTGTTGAATAGCAGCGGGAAAGAAAAAAAGAGAGTTTTTGTTTTTTACACACAGCAGTGCAGAGACAGTGTGTTAATTTTTAGCAGAAACAGAGAGTTTTGTAATGCACAACAGTGCAAACACAGTAGTGTCAATTTGCAGGCAGAGACAGAGTGAAATCTTTGGAAGTGCATCTGAAGCGTTCCTACTGTAATCCCTTTGTTATAGGAAGATTTTTTTTTGTGACAGTCAGTATTGTTAATGAATACAAAGTTTTTTCTGTGCGTTGCTGAAACTCTGTCTTTAGCAAATAGTTTCTCGGCGTCAAAAACAGAGTGCTGCTGAAACTCCAGTTTCAGCGTTGCTGAAACACCGTTGCTGAAACCCTGTTGACAAAACTCTGTTGCTAAAACATTGTATTCAGCAAACGATTTTTAGTTTCCTGTGTTAAAAACAGAGCGTTAAAAACAGAGCATTATTCACTATTTGTCTGTTCTGGAATTATCAGAAATTCCCAACATGGTATCAGAGCTTGTCCAGGCTTTTTGAAGGTGTCAAAGAAGCTGAAGGAAGGATTTCTTGCTGCAGCAGCTTCTCCAGCAGAGTGAAGACTCAGTCAAGAAAGAATCCAAGGTATACAGTCAGTTATTTTAAATACACAGTCAAGTATTTTGGAGCATAGTTAAGAGTGCAAGAATGGTTGGAGCCAGCACTAGCATGGGTATTTGTAATACTTAGCTCCCACAATTTAATGGGAAAAACTATGACTATTGGGAAATAACTATGAGAGCTTTGCTTGCCTTGCAAGACTTATGGGAATTTGTTGAGTATGGTTTTGAAGAACCAGCAAATGAAGATGAGTTTAATAATTTGACTCAAGCAGAGAAAGAACTGTTAAAGAGCAATAAGAAGAAGGATTCTAAAGCCCTCTACTTTTTGTATCAAACAATGCATGAGAGTGTGTTTCCAAGGATAGCAGCAGCCAAGACATCCAAAGAAGCATGGAAAACTCTCAAGATAGTCTATCAAGGCATGGAGAAAGTGAAGACAACAAAACTACAGTTACTGAGGAGAGATTTTGAGACTCTTTGCATGAAGGAGTCAGATAACATTGACTCATTCTCCAAACATGTGATTGGTGTGGTCATACAGATAAGATCTCATGGAGATATTCTTGAAGAAAGGAGGATTGTGGAGAAACTATTGAGGATCCTACCCTCAAGGTTCAATGTGATTGTCACCACCATAGAAGAGACAAAGGATCTCACAAACTTCTCAGTTGATGAACTACATGCATCGCTGAAAACACATGAGTAGAGATTGAGTAGGAATGAAAACTCATCTCTGGAACATGCCTTTAACACTCAGATGTTCTTTGGAAGAGGAAGAGGTCAAGGTAGAAGAAACAATAGAGGAAAAGGAAGAAGCCAAAACAAAGGTGGAAGAAACAGTCCAGCAAATGCTCAAGGAAGAGGTAGCAATCCAAATCAGAACCAAGGCCAAGGCAGCAGCCAACAAAGTGGACAACATCATGCTCAAGGAAAAAGGTATGATAAATCCAATGTCCAATGTCACTATTGTAAAAAATATGGGCATTATGCAAATGAATGTAGGAATAAGCAGCATGATATGAATAATAGAACTAGTGCAAATTTCACTAGAGAAAATATCAGCCAAGATAATTTGTTTTTAGCCTGTAATATGGCTGAAGAAAAGAGTGAAGATGTATGGTTTCTAGACTCCGGCTGCAGTAACCATATGACAGGAAACATAGCCCTATTTTCTATGTTAGATCAGAATGTGAAGTCACAAGTCACACTAGGGACTGATAGTAAAGTTTCCGTTATGGGAAAAGGAGAAGTAAATGTCTTAACAAAGAAAGGTGAAAAGAAAACCATATCGGATGTTTATTATGTTCCTGGAATGAAATTTAACCTTATAAGTATTGGACAGCTTATTAAAAAAGGGTACAATGTTTTCTTTGTGGATGATGTATGCACCATCATGGATAAAACACCCAGCAAACAACGTATTGCTGAAGTGAAGATGACAAGGAATAGGATGTTTGCTCTCAGAATGAAAGCAGATTTAAAAAATGTAGAAGAAATAGCAGCAGTGACACAAGAGGCTTTCCAAAGCGAACCAAAAGATGAAAATTGGTTGTGGCACTTCAGATTTGGACATCTCAACTTTGGAGGTCTTAACTTGTTGAGTAGAAAAGGAATGGTAAGAGGATTACCATTGATAGAGAAACCAGACAGGCTTTGTGAAGGCTGTATCTTGGGGAAACAACACAGAGAAAGTTTTCCATCTGGGAAAAGCATAAGGGCAAAAACACCCTTAGAGATTGTGCACTCAGATTTATGTGGACTGATGAAAACTCCATCACTTGCAGGCAACCACTATATTCTAACATTTATTGATGATTTTACTAGAAAAACTTGGGTTTATTTCCTGAAGAACAAAAGTGAAGTGTTTGAAAGATTCTGCAATTTCAAAGCACTTGTAGAAAACCAAAGCGGGCTGCATATCAAAGTTCTAAGAATTGATAGAGGAGGTGAGTATATCTCCAAGTCATTTCTACGTTTTTGTAGAGAAAATGGAATTCATAAGCAGTTTACCACTAGGTACACTCCGCAGCAAAATGGAGTTGTCGAAATAAAGAATAGGACAATCATGGATATGACGAGGAGTATGTTAAAGGAAAAGCATTTGCCAAATGATTATTGGGCTAAAGCTGTACACTGTGCAGCGTACATTTTGAATAGATTCAGTACAAAAGCAGTCATGAACAGAGTGCCGGAAGAAGCATGGAGTGGGACAAAGCAAAGAGTCACCCACATGAAAGTTTTTGGATGTGTGGCTTATGCACACATTCCAGATCAACTAAGGAAGAAGTTGGACAGCAAAGGCGAGAAATGTATTTTCATTGGATACAGTGAGGAATCCAAAGCTTATAGGTTGTATAACCCATCCACCAAGAAGCTTATTGTGAGTAGAGATGTTCAGTTCATTGAGGAGGAAGCTTGGGATGGAAGCATAGAGAAAACAGTGAATGTTAAAAACTCTTTGTCTCATGATGAAGATGAGGAGGAGATGGCTGAAATACATCCCCAAACAGCGGCACCAACACAAGGGAAGTAAGAGACACCCTTGCAGAGAAATGAAAGTGCTTCTCCAAGCACACCACAAGGAGGAAATTCAAGTGCTTCTTCAAGCACTTGTACACCAAATGAAAGAGGTAAGAAGTTTAGAAATTTAAGTGACATTTATGAACAAGAGGCAGCAAATGAAGGTATGAACTCTTTGTTTGCTTTATATTGTCATGTTGATGACCCTGTTCATTTCAAAGAAGCAATTAAGGATAGGAAATGGATAGAAGCTATGGATGAGGAGATCAAAGCCATAGAAAGAAACAAGACATGTGATTTAGATGAACTACCAAAAGGAAAGGAAGTCATTGGAGTTAAATGGGTCTACAAGACCAAGAGTAATGCTGAAGGCAAAATAGAAAGACACAAGGCAAGGCTGGTTGTCAAAGGATATAAGCAGCAGTATGGGAGAGGCTATAAGGAAACTTTTGCACCAGTTGCTAGAATGGAAACCGTGAGAGCAGTGCTGTCCATAGCAGCACAAAACAAGTGGAAAGTTTAGCAGATGGACGTGAAGTCAGCATTCCTAAATGGAGTATTAATGGAAGAGGTTTACATTGAACAACCTCTAGGCTATGAAAAGAAAGGCCAAGAGCACAAAGTGTGCAGATTGAAGAAATCTCTTTATGGGCTGAAGCAAGCACCAAGAGCGTGGTACAGTAGGATAGATTCCTATCTACTGGAAAATGGATTTGAAAAGTGTGAGGGAGAACCCTCCCTCTACATCAAAGAAAAGGATGGTAAATTACTAATTGTTGTGTTATATGTTGATGATGTTATTTTCACAGGTAATGATGATTAGCTTATTGAAAATTTCAAAACAGCCATGAAAGAAGAATTTGAAATGATTGACATGGGTTTGCTGAGATACTTCTTAGGAATAGAAGTAGAACAAAATGGAAATGGGATTTTTATTTCACAAGAAAAATATGTTAATGAAGTGTTGGAAAGATTTAATATGTAGGAGAGCAAAGCAGCAATCATTCCCACAGTGATGGGATTGAAACTCAGCAAAGAGGACAGCAGCAAGAATTTTGATCCTAGTTTGTACAAGAGCATAGTTGGCAGCCTCATGTATTTGACTGCAACTAGGCTGGACATAATGCACGCCGTTAGTCTAATTTCCAGATTCATGGAGAGGCCAAAAGAAGCACATTGGCAGGCAGCAAAAAGAATTCTGAGGTATGTTAAAGGTACTAAAATGTTTGGCATTTTATATACTACTTCAGAATGTTCAGATTTAATTGGATACACTGATAGTGATTGGGTTGGAAGTGTAGATGATCGGAAACACACATCCGGTTATGTTTTTCACATGGGTTCAGGAGCCATTTCATGGGCTTCTAAAAAACATCCTAATGTAGCATTGTCTACAGTAGAGGCAGAATATGTGGCGACTACAGCAACAACGTGTCAAGCAATTTGGATGAGAAGGATGTTAAGGAGTTTATGCCAAGAGCAATAAAAAGGAACTGTGATTTTTTGTGACAATAGCTCAGCTATTGCATTATCCAAGAATTTTGTGTTTCATAAGAGAACGAAACACATTTACACAAAGTTTCATTACATCAGGGAATTGGTAAACAATGGAGAAATTGTTTTACAACACTGCAGAACTGAGGAGCAGGTTGCAGATATTCTTACCAAACCATTGGGATAGAAAGTTTTGAGTCTTTGAGGAAGTGTTTGGGTATGACTGATAACCCAGCAGTTGAAATTGAAGGGGAGTGTTGAAATACTACTTTCAACTACAACACCAATTAAAACAGCAAATCAAAACTAGATTTTTCCTTACATGGTGCAGATTTTGTTTTCCGGGATCAAGTACATCAAAAATTTAAGAACACAAAAATCATGGCAGAGTTGGTAAAAAAGCAAACACCAGGTTTTATTGCGGACATGGAGAATTTACTGCAACATCCAGAAATTTCAGGAATTTGACTTATTTGTCTGCCCCTCCATACCTTGTTTTAATTTCTAGTCTTGTCATAAAATTTTAAGTAGTTTTTTTTTTTTTTACAGTACATGTAATGTTTTTTTGTTGTTGAATATGCAATGTAATGTAATACGCAGCAGCGGGAAAGAAAAAAAGAGAGTTTTTTTTTTTACACATAGCAGTGCAGAGACAGTGTGTTAATTTTTAGCAGAAACAGAGTTTTGTAATGCACAGCAGTGTCAATTTGCAGGCAGAGACAGAGTGAAATCTTTGGAAGTGTATCTGAAGCATTCCTACTGTAATCCCTCTGTTAGAGGAAGTTTTTTTTTTGTGACAGTCAGTATTGTTAATGAATACAAAGCTTTTTCTGTGCATTGCTGAAACTCTGTCTTTAGCAAATAGTTTCTCGGCGCCAAAAACAAAGTGTTGCTGAAACTCCAGTTTCAGCGTTGCTGAAACACTGTTGCTAAAACTCTGTTGACGAAACTATGTTGCTGAAACACTATATTCAGTGAACAATTTTTAGTTTCCTGTGTTAAAAGCAGAGTGTTAAAAATAGAGCATTATTCTTTGTTTGTTTGTTCTGGAATTATCAGAAATTCCTAACACTACGGAAAAGAGAATGCAAGCAAGGTGGAGATTATCGAAGTTGCAAAGCCTGCAAATGCTCATGACTTCATCAGGTAAATACTACAAATTTTCAATTGAAATGGAATGTTTATGCAATAATACATATATTCAATCAGTTGTGATTAAGCAGATTATTTCTGGAATAAATTAGGACAGACTAAACATGGCAGTGATTTAAATTGGATTTGTTTAGCTCTTTGGAGAAGGGATACGAAAAAAATTGTGGTGACAGAGGAGTGCAATTATCGGGAGGGCAAAAGCAACGCATTGCTATAGCGAGGGCGATCATAAAGAATCCGAGCATATTACTGTTGGACGAGGCCACCAGTGCACTGGACAACCAATCGGAGAAGATGGTTCAAGAGGTTGTGGACAGAATAATGGTGGGAAGAACGAGTATTGTGCTAGCTCATAGACTGACAACCATTCAAAATGCAGATTCGATTGCTGTGATTGAAGATGGGAAAGTGATTGAGCAGGGAAGTCATTCGTATTTGATGAGCAAAGGAAAAGGCAATCCATGTTACTCTCTCGTCAGTATCTAGCTAGGCTACCCCTAGATTCTAACCTCCCTCACTCAAATGGTCAAAAGTATTCTGTCGTGATCCATGTCCTAAATCTTTCTAAACGCCTTTAGCCAAATTTTGAAGTTGAATTTTCATTTCTTCGTTATTTGTCCACGCCCTAAATCATTCAAAATGTCGTCAGCCAAATTTGGAATTTGTAGTGTCATCTGTATGATGTTTGGTTGTTTAACGTTAATGTCATAATTATACGTTTTAAAGAATCATCCAAATTATAATAAAATCAGTTGGCTTCTTGCACGGAATGTCGACATGACTCGGAATTGCAAGTGAAAACGATGGAATATATTTGCTCAATAGTTTCTCTTTATTTAAAAATAAATTATGCTTTATCACACCTTAACGTATTTGTCAACTTAGTCTTTTTCTTTTTAATGTCCTTGTCACCTTGAATCTATTTCATCAAAATCGGCGTCCTTATCTCCTTCGAGCACATGTAGTTGTTGTCGTTGGATCATCTTTACTCTTGAGTATGGCAGTATCCTTTCAATTAACCTAAAATAGATTCCATTAATCCTTGAAATCAACGGAGACAATTAACTCATTCAGTATCTGATGTAGTATTTTTATAATACTGTGAAATCGGAGGAGAAAATCAAAGCTCATGCAATGTTTAATGGAACCAGAAGAAAGTGAATTTAAAAAATAAAATGTAAATAGCGTATGCATGGGCATACGCTAGCTAATTATACAATGTTTTTGAAAAAAAATGTTTTTATGCATTCATTTAGTAGATCTTGAATTAAGATGGACGTTAAGATAAATATATACTAGTTTAATTATTAATTAATTATAATTATATTTACAATTATTAATTTTGTGTTTTTATTTTATTTTATTTTTAATTTAATTAATTTTGTTCTATTTTGATTGAGTCAAAATGTTAAGTAAAATATTACAATATCTCTACCATACTAGATTGAGAGCGCTTCTTGGCACAATGACATCAAAACCAAAGATGTTATAAGTTCAAAAAAATATGTAGGATAAGGGGTCATAGGAACTTGCCTTTGATTATCAATGAAAAACATGATAAAATATCCTTAATATTTAAAATGATAAGTAAGTCTACAAAATCTTCAATCCTAAAAAGGAAAGACGAGTAGAGTTGCAAAATCTATAGTACCAAAAATGAAAAACAAGAAGGATAGGACAAAGGCTCAACAATTTGACACAAAACCTAGTATAGAGCCCTTAAAAACAAGGCCATTTTTTTACTTGAAAATTGATATAAATTTGAAATTGCAATAGAGACCAAATTAGCATCTCCCATCCTTTTTTAGAGAATTTATTACACAAAAATATGTAATGATAACATAGAATGATCAAATTTATACAATATATCTTTACTTTTTAGCTAATTTTGTATTAAAATATCAAATATTTACATTATATATGTTAGTTTTAATGTCTCCTATATGCCACCTTGTAAAGAAGACCAAAGACAATAAAATATATACTCAATGGCTAACAAAATTAGCTTCAACTAAATATCCAAAACTTGAGAATTCCAAAAGATAGTTTTTCCCCACCATGGGAAACCAAAAACATAAACCAAAATGGGAAGCATTTAGAGACTGAGGAGTTCGAGACAATAGAAAAAGACAGTAAACATAAACTCTAAACATAACAAATTAATAGCCTAGATGGGCTAGCATGAAGATCAAGAACTGAAATGATAAAATATAGGGCACATGAACATTAGTAGGGTAATGAAGTATTGAGGCTAATGGGTTGTTCCTAAGCGTAGCATAAGATCTCTGAGCTCATCTAGTTTGTGCATTAAGTTGACCTGAGTTTGTCTCCAATTAACTAGAATCTTCCTTGTAACATGGCATTACAATTCTATTGTATCAAGATAGTGATTTTAGCGACCCCAATAGTTGCGTGTATGCGAAACCCGAGGGGCTATGTCAGCCATGACTTCTGAATTTAGAGTGATTAATCGTCCTTCTCAAACTTCCTCTTCCATGAGATGGATTTCCTCATGAATGTGTGGAGGTAGATGTGCATGGTAGTTAAGGGTTAAAGATTTAGCTCTCAGTTTTCCCCGAGAGCCCCCTAAAGCACCACTACCACCACTTCCATATTGGCAACAAGCTTGCTGACGAGTCATGGCTACTAAAGGAAACAAGTTGTCATAGAGACTAGGACAAAAATGAGAGGGAATCTGCAAGAGGCCACTGTGAAAGAGAGAGGCCTTGATAACTTCCTAGGAATGTTGTATCAATGACGAGCTCGGTGTCAAGCCTTCAACATAAAATAAAAGCTGCAAAGATAGGAGGGAAAGTCAGTGAAGTAGATGGAAGGAAACACGCCAAGTAATCAAACAAAACTCATAGTGCATGGCCGTCAAGGGCAACACTAGGTAGAGGTGTCGAAGGATTAACCAAAGCTCTAACTAGTGGCATGGGATGAAGAACAGGGTGGAATGAATTCAATTCATGTATATGAATAGACAAAATGTGCCAAGGTATCTCTACCATTCTCCTTAGAAAGCAAGATCCCATAAATTCACCACAAAGTGGTGGCATGTGTAAAAATAAATAAATAAAAAACCTGTCAAATCCACAAAGATATAAAACTGGTCTTGACACCCCATCAAAATAAACTTATACAATACAATAAATTAAAATGAAGTAACCAGCAAAGTGTTAAAATGCAATGTTCTGTATTAAATAAAATGAAACCCACTGGTTAGCTCTACGAAAGAGAGTCTGAACCAAGAGAGTATGGCTCTGCAGAACACTCTACATTGTCCATGTACATCACACATTATATAGTAATCATAGATTTAGGGAAGTTAGAACCATAACCTAAGAAATAGAAACTAATTCCTATCCTGAGGTCTCGTGAACCAACTCACTATTCTAAGATATTCTCCATTATCTCTAACACTCCCCCTTAATGGAGAAGGGGTTCACAAATATGCCTAACATCTCCCTAAACATTTCAAACTTAATCCTGCCAAGAGGCTTAGTGAAAATGTCTGCAACATTATCACATGTATTACAATATACCAAATGGATTTCTTTTGATTGCACTTTCTCCTTGACAAAGTGGAATTGTGTATCAATGTGTTTAGTGTTTTTGTGAAACAATGGATTATTAGTAAGTTTGATTGAACTCTGATTGTCACATTTGATTGTTGTTGCTTCTTTTTGTTCTTCCTCGACATCCTGGAGAAGTCTCCGCAACCAAACTGCCTCACACGTTGCTACGCACATGGCTTGATACTCTGCTTCCGCTGAAGACAAGGAAACTGTGTTCTGTTTCTCGATGCTCCATGTAATCACCCCAGATCCAATGTTGAATGCATAGCCCATTATGGATTTGCGGTCGTCTACATTTCTAGCCCAGTCTAAATCTGTAAATCCTGTCAATCTAACATCAGAGGAATCGATATAAATAATACCATAATCTACAATACCTTGTAGATACCTCAAAACGAATTTCGCTGCATTCCAATGACTTTCAAGTGGCTTGGACATGTATTGACTTATCACACTGACTGCATAAGCCAAATCTGGTCTAGTATCAATTGGTTAGGTAGATTAGGCTCCCAACCAGCTGTTTGTAAAGTGTTGCATCTGCCTCTTTAGAGCCATCCTCACTTTGCAGTTTGATGTTTTGCTGTAGTGGTACTGTTACAAGCTTACACTGATCCATCCTGAATATTTCTAGTAGACCTTTGACATACTTACCCTGAGACAAAAATGTTTGTCCTGAATCTCTCCAGATCTCAAGACCCAAATAGTATCTTAATTCACCAAGGTGTTTCATTTCGAACACTTGTGACATTTGTTACTTGATTTCTTTGATTAGAGAAATAACATCACATGTAATAATTAAATCATCTACATACAAAGAAATCAACACTATGCACCCTTGCTCATCTTGCATGGTATACAGATTAGGGTCGTTTTTACTTCTATTGTAGCCAAATTGCAAAAAAATGAATCAATATTTTCATACCAAGACCTGGGTGCTTGCTTTAGTCCATAAAGAGATTTCTTTAATCTACAGACTAAATTTTCTTTCCCTTTCTAGAAAAACCCCTCAGGTTGCTCTAAATAAACCTCCTCTTTCAATTCTCCATTTAAAAATGCAAACTTCACATCTAGTTGGTGAATCATCCAATGCTTCTTAGTAGATAAAGCAATCAACATTCTCATGGTATTTAGTTTAACTACAGGGGAAAAGGTTTCTTCATAGTCTATGCCTTCTTTTTGTGAATACCCCTTCGCTACCAATCTATCTTTTAATTTTTCTATGGTTCTATCTGCATTAATTTTTGGTTTATATAACCATTTACAACCTATGATTTGTTTCCATCTAGGAAGTTCAAATAGTTCCCAAGTGTTGTTCGTGATTATAGATTCATATTCCTGTTCCATAGCTGTTTTCCATTCACTACATTCATTTTCTTCCTTATAACTAGAAGGTTCAACAACATTCATCATACTAGTTATAAAAGCATTTTCCCTATATCTTACAGGCATTTGAGCTTTCCTACCTGATCTCCTAAGTGGTGGGGTAGCTTCAAACCTTGTCTGATCATCATTTTCTTTTTCTTCTTGCTGCTGTTACTGCTGTATCTGCTATTGTTCATCTTTTGCCTTTGTATGCTGTTGATCCTGATTGTTTATTGTTTCTTCGCTTTCTTCCACCAAGAACAAAATATCCCATTCCTCATTGTGCTTATCAGATTCTTCATGATCCTGCTCATGGAATATGACATCTCTACTAACAAAAATCTTGTGAGTAGAGGGATTAAATAATCTATAAGCTTTATATTGTGAACAATACCCTATAAAGGTACATCTGATGGCTTTTGAATCTAGTTTTCTTCTATCTTCCTTTGGAATATGGGCAAATGCTTTAGACCCAAATACTCTTAAATGTTTTACTGCAGGCTTAAATCCATATAATGCTTCATAAGGAGTTTTAAACTCAAGACTCTTTGTAGGACTCCTATTTTTCAAATAAACTGCAGTATTCAATGCTTCAGCCCAAAAACCATTCGAAAGATTCTTACCTTTCAACATGCTTCTAGCACATTCCACCAATGTTCTGTTCTTTCTTTCCGTTACTCCATTCTACTGAGGAGTATGGGTACTGTGAATTGTTGTAATATCCCATGGTATTTACAATACTTGATAAGCTCATCCTTCCTGTATTCTCCCCCTTGATCAAAGCGGAGAATTTTTATATGCTTCCTTGTTTTCTTTTCAATCATGTTTCTGAACTACTTAAAGTATTCAAATGTGTGAATCTTCTTACTCAAAAAATATACCCAAGAAAACTTTGTGCAGTCATCAATAAACAATAAAAATACAGTGCACCTCCTAATGATTTTGTTTGCATGGGTCCACAAATATCTATGTGCACTAATTCAAGTATATCTCTCTGTTTCTTCTCTACTCGAACATGGAATTCTTCTCTATGCATCTTTCCTAATGTACAGGAATCACAATCATTATGCACTTGTTTTAACATAGGAAGATCTCTTACCATTTCCTTTTTCTGAAGTAACAACAAATCATTGTAGTTGATATGACCAAATCTATGATGCCACAGCTCTTCTGTAGTGAAACCCACTGCTGTTAAATCTTGAACTGGTGCTGGTCTTACATCCAATTTGTACAAACCTCTTGTTCGAATTACTGCAATAGTTTTCATGCCATCTAGCAGATCTTGATCTGTAATCATGGATAATGAAATCAAGTTCTTTGTTACACCGGGCACATACATGACATTATGAATTTTTCTTACAGTACCATTAGGTAAAATGATAGAAACTTTCCCACACCCTTTGATCTGATGACTTCTATCATCACCTAGGTAGATTTGTGCTCCATTGTTGATTTCTTTAAAATCTTCGAACCATTGCTTGCTCCCTGTCATATGTGTTGATGCTCCCGAATCTACATACCATATGTCTGCATCAACATTCTCATCAAAGTCTATCATGAACAATCTGAATTTTTGCTCATGATTATCATGCGCGAGATGACCTGCATGTCGTTTCTGCCTCTTTTGTTCTTCATGATATTTATTCTTCCTGCACTCCTTAGCTATATGACCAAGTTTTCTGTAATAAAAACATTTAATTACAGAGTTGTTTCTATTCGGATTCATACCTTGGGTCGAATTTGGTCTTTTCTGTGAGCTTTCTCCATTTTTCTATTGCGGATTTCCTTTTCCTTTGAAGAAGTTATTTTTTGCCATCAATGCAAGATTGACACTCTGGGGCTTCAGAGTCGATCTTCTTTCTTCTTCTTGCATTAGTATTCCTGTCAGTTCTTCAAACTTCAGGATTTTCTCTCTCGCATTTATCCCAATGATGAACATTTGGTAGTCATCGGTCACACCATTCATGGTAATAGTTACAAGATCTGTATCTGCAACTGTATCACCAATGTCTAACAATTTGTTCTTCAGATCTTTGATCCTCGCTATGAAGGTAGCAACTGTTTCATTCTCCTCCATCTTCAGGGATAAGATCTTGCTCTTTAGGAACATAAGGTGATTTGTATTCCTAATTTCATACAGATCCTTCAAAATTCCCCAAATTTCGCTTGCTGATTTACATTCTCTGATATGTGGTATGATGCAGTCTCTCACTGACATCTTCAGCAACATCCTTGCTCTACCATCTTGCTTCTCCCTGTCTGGGACTGATGTTGATCTAGCTGCTGGGTTCTACTAATTCCCATTTGTAATCATCCAAGCACTCTACACTTTTAGCAGAGTCTGCATCTTGAATTTCCAATTCGCATAATTGGAGCCATCGAGCTTGTTATGCTCATTCAAGCATGCTTCAAACATTTGATTATTCATGTTGGCGATTAAAAAAAATTTGATAGGTAAAAAAAAAATGTTATATTTACCCCAAATCTGTGTCAAAGACAGAAATCGTTGATCTCCAATATCGTTTGATCTTGCAGCACACACGCAGATCACCGTGGCTTCCTTCACGGCCTCTACCACGACCTCCTTGGAAAACCTCAGCCTTCTGTCGGCAGCTATTGCCAGGACGCAGCCTTCCCTCAGCCTCCATGCTGTCCCTCTCTTGTTTGCACAATCGACGCAAGTTAGCACCATAGACTCACGAAGGTCTTCGCGACTGTACACTCCAGATCTGTGACGGTTGACAAAATAAAAATACGCAATGTGCTACAGTGGGATCGGCACGATTAGCCCTCCGATCCACGCGACGATTTCACCTCAGTCACGCCTATCAAATCCTCCACTCAGCGTACAGGTTCCTCAGCCTTGATGCTCTGATACCATGTTAAAATGCAATGTTCTGTATTAAATAAAATGAAACCCACTGGTCAGCTCTACGAAAGAGAGTTTGAACAAGGAGAGTCTGGCTCCGCAGAACACTCTACATTGTCCATGTACATCACACATTATATAGTAATCACAGATTTAGGGAAGTTAGAACCATAGCCTAAGAAATAGAAACTAATTCCTATCCTGAAGTCTCGTTAACCAACTCACTATTCTAAGATATTCTCCATTATCTCTAACAAAAATCATTTCAAATCCAACACATTTATTTACTACCTATTCTAATACCCAATGAGACTAAACATATAGAATACAAAAAATTAACTATTTATTCACAATTTTTACTTATTCATCCAAATACGGTTATATAATTATTTGATTAAATGGCAATTTTTTATTAAAAAAATAAAAAGTGAACGCATAAAAAAATTATTCCCTAATTTTAAACAAAATTAACACAAAAACAAATACCGATAAAAAGAAAATACATCACAGAGTTATACGAAGTTATTAAAAATAAGTGTACCAAATCACCATGAGCCAACTTATATAATACGTAGAAGTAAAAAATAAATGGGCCACAAAAATATGATAGTAAATGCGAATGTGCTAACTTATACAAATATTTAGAATGTATCGCAAATATTAGAACACAACAAATTAAAAAATAAATGGAACACTTTGGAGATGGGCGAGGAATGCGAGATGTTTTAGCAATGCAGGGCACTCATCCTATTTGAACGCTATTCCACCAATATAGAACTTTAATATAATCGCGATTGCTGACAAATAAATTTATTATATATTAGTCATTAGTAAGGCACAAGTTCCTCACAGGGAGGACAACAATAACAATGATTAAATCAATACTATATAGCTGTGTGGCCCTCAAAATCTTAATTTTTTTCCCAACAATTTTTACATCAGTGAAATTCATTTTAAATCTAAGTTTATTAAAAGAGTTGTTTTTATGTGAGATTTTTTGGAGTTTTAGGATTTCTCGCTGATTAAAAAATATGTGGTTAAAATTTAATTTGTGTTGTTTAAACTGATTTTTTGACTATATATATGGATTCAACACCTTGAAAAACCCCTAGGGCACTTTGATTGTGCAAAGTTCACCCATCAAACTTGCAATTTCAATGAATACCTGCTTGATCGGAAAATAAACAAGAAAACTTTTCAAAAGGTCTCACATATAGACAACACGTTTATCAAGTGTGATTAAATCTAAAATTAATTTTTAATTCTATTATATATAATTAAAAATTATAGTTATTGTTTTTTATTTTTAATGGTGACTAAGTCAACATTAGGTAACTAACGTGTAAAATGGTTGTCATACTAGATGGCAAAAGATTTGGGCCAAATTAATATACCAACATAGATTTATCTTAACTCTAGATCTACCAAGTGTCGTAAGGGATCAAATCTCTTTTTACTTTAAAAGAGGTTTGCATCTTGGGAGTTTAGAGAGAAATCAAATCTCTTTTCACTTTAAAAGAGGTTTGCATCTCAGGAGAGTTGACCCCTCATGTCGCTTGGTAACGGAGTTAAGATGGATTTATGTTGATTTAATTTACCCCTTTAGATAGACTATATTCCACATAAATACTATGGGTGAATACCATGAAATTATTTTTATTTTAAGGTTTCTTTTTATTATTTTTATTTTATTTTGACTAAATAATATTTCACAATATTGTTGTTTTTGTTTTGATTTCTTTTTTTTTATGTAATTTGAAAGAGTCAAACGACAAGACATTATAACATCTCTTCCACATGGCCTCTAGGTGTAACAAGTTAATCTTCTTGATACTGCCATTCTAACATAACATAACCATGAAATTGTTATGTTTTTCCATGTATCATCTTTTGGGTGTTAAACTGTACGTTGGAATTTTGTTGTCTATCCAAATTGATTCAATTGAATGTCACTTTGCTCTTCTATTAAATTAAATATAACTCAGGATATCTATAATTCGCCGAAAGGCATTCTATATTTGAATCAGCCTTTGAGTTTTTTGTTAAAAAAACAAATTAAGTGGATGGCGAAGATTCGCGTGCACATAATATTCTCAAATCAAACCATAATGCAATATTCATATGCAATATGGAGAGTTTAGATTTATCTCAAATCAAACCATAATGTTCATCATTTCTACTCTTAAAAAATTTAACGTGCAATTTAAATACATGTTTCTTTCTTTCATTCCTCCGCCCTTTATTTTCCTTCGTCACTGCTATTCATTCTTCGTCGCTTCAATTCACCCTTTCTATTCGTCGTTGTCTACTAATGCCACAAATTTTCCCAGATGGTAGATTTCATACCATAATTCGCTAAAAAAAATTCAAAAAATTAGAATGCAATGCTAAAGTGTTTGAATCATTTGTTTATGGTGGAAACAGATTCAACACCATCAATATCCCTTGGGGGCACCAAAAATCCTGAAATTTTGACAGTTGTAACCCAAATTTTCAAAAAATTCTGCTGGATTTTGTCATAATCTTGCGAGAATTTCCATTCTTTTCCAAGCTAATATGTGGGTTCTTTAGGCTACGCATTTTCTATTTTTTATGTTGTACATAATCATGGGAAATTTGAGCTCATGAGTTCCAATTGAGTCAATCTATGAGATTCACTCACAAGGATATAAAATATACATTCAGCGACTGTGGTTACAAATTGGAGGACACAATGACAAACATTAGGGCTTGAAGATCTTGGTCTCCTTCGACAAATAACAACGAGCTTCATGGGGATATATTTTTTACAGATTAGATATTTTAACCACTGTTGTTGTTGTGATTTATAGAGACACGGTTGATGGATATAATTTCCATATAACCAAATGTTCAGAGAAATGCATTTTGTATCTTTCAATTTGCATTGAGGTTCCATACAGATAAAAAAATTGGAGTATACCATGAGCAAAGCCATATTATCATAGTATGTTTTATCCAATTTTAATTTATCATAGAAAATTATGGTGAATTATGGTTAAATTGGTCCAACCATGTTCACCCACGGTCAATATCTCCATGATATATTACCCATGCAAAACCATGTTCAATTATAGTCAATCATAATATATCATAGTAAACTATAACTAGCATGGCCTCCAAAAGGGGGTACGGAATGTCGAAAGGAGAAAGGAAGATAGAAAATGTGCAAAATATTCAAGGCAAGGTATGTTTAATAGTTAATTTGTAATAAGTTAGGATTTTTGTTTTCTATAAAATATATATTAGAGTAAAATTCCATTTTTTTAAGCACATCACCAAACACTATTACATATGGAATAATAGACAAGAGCAATGATTTCATGTATATAATTACAATCACAACATAGAAGCATCTAGGATGTTGTGTCCACACATGGTAGTGGTGAGAGTGACAAATCATGTAAGCATGCCTCTTCTGTCTTTCATAGTGAGACATAAGAAATATCCTTCAAAGGAGAAGGATTGTGCTATTCACATTCCTTGTAGAGTAGTAGTGCATGACATTTCTCTGAAGGTCAAACCTTGATGTTTAGTGTTATCAATGTCAATTGTAGCCTTGATCATGGTCATTCCTTGAGATTTATGTATAGTCAGTGCCAAAGCAATCTCAAGGGGGTTATTTTCTTGTTACTTCGTTGTATGGGCCGAATTGGGACATACTTTGATTATGTATTGTCCCATGGAGATCCAATGTATTTATCAAATTCCACAACAACATATGCTGGTAAAATTGGATGGCTATGTCCTGGTGCATATACAATTGCATGAATTTTCTGAGAGCACCATTGACTAATCCTGCTTGGACACATAAATTGCAAGATAAAATAACTCATTTTCCTACACATATCAATATCCATTTTTCCAATTGGTCATCATCTTGTTGGTGTGCTTCTAAGCTATTTGTGCATTCTGCAATACTCTGTGAAATTGGTATATGCAATGATTCGATCATGGGATTTGTTATGGTTATCACTAAGAATATTTATTGGAAAGAGGTGGATTGAAGTGTCAAATATATGACGTTCTTCGATGGATAAGAATTTGTTAGTCCTTTAATGAAGGAGGTTCAATTCATATATTGTTGGTTTAGCACTGTGAATGTTAGTTAATAGCTAGCGGAAGAGAGACTAGGTGTCCATAACTCCTCGTTGTTGAAACACTTTTTGTAAATTGATTACAGTGGTAAAGGTTGTCCATGAATTCTTCGTTAGAGTTTTACCTGCATAAAGGGGTTTTTCCATTACTAGTGGAAGCTAGCCCTAGTCCCCGACAAGAATTATTGAGTGGCGACCAAATGATCAGTGGTTTGTTTCTGGAAATGCCTCACGAAAATGACTCTGTATCTGCACAAATAATTTGTAGGCTATGAAATGCATCTCATCGATTAGAATGTATTGAATATATTTCATATCTTCTTGGAAGAATATAAGGGATTGACCACTTAAAGTCTTCATGTCTTTGATAGGAATCCGAAGCCCTGAATGTATAGTGGTTGCATGTATGTTAAATGTTGCATCATTGGTAGGGACAAGAAGAAGTATTGGGCTATGGCTAGTTATTTTTTGAGAAGATAATGCCTCTTTGATGTGGCTTATCAAGTAGTCTTTTCTGGTGCATGAAGTTCCTTGGATGATCATCTTTAGTGACGATTTTGGCTCTGCTGCTTATGAGTGTTGTATGACTATTTCCAATGCATGTTGTTGATGTGTAGACAATGTATTTATGAAAGAACATAGGGGATTGTGTTCTTGTATTACTTCCCCATTCCTTCGATTGTAGTTGATCAAGTTAGGTGCAAAATCAATTGTATCTTTTGATACTTTTAGTTGATCCCATGGTTGGGAAGTATTGATTCCTCAAAGGCCTAGCATGTCAAGAGAAAATAATTGGATATTCCATGTAGGGACCAATATTGATAAATCTTTCCACTCATTCATATCCATATATGAGTGTATGCTAATATCGGTAGGTTCTTCTTCAGATGGTTGGTCATCAGGAGTGAGAATAGGGATGTGATTAACATGCCATGCATGGTACTCATTTCTTATGCTCTCCTAGTTAGCCAAAATTTCTTCTTCAGAAAGACCTATGTATTTAGAGAAAGAGCATAAGGGTTTATATAAGAGTAGCTCACTCCAACCAAAAGCAACAAAGAAATTGAAATATTTGTTTGGTATTGTATTAAAAAGTGGCCATACATGGATAATTGTGGGGATGTGACTTTTTTTCCAATTTTCATATTTTCATGCATGGTTATATATCCAATCTTTGGTTAGGTCAAGCGAAGATATAGCATCCATGAAAGAAGGATGAGTCAAATATGCATCGATGAAGGTAGATCCTGATAAATAGTCAAAAAACTCATGAGATAATCAACCAAATATTTGGCAACCAAAATTTAATTTGGTGAAGGTGAGACTACATGTGATAAGGGGAAACTTTTGGAGCATATGGCAAGTTTACTGGGCGGTTATGTCACGATCTACAATTTCTTTTGAGTGAAAGTGTAGATAGGAATTTGAGGTAAAATCATCTAGATGTGATGTAGATGCAATTCTTGTTAACATATGGTGGTATGTATTAGATCTCCCCTCTCCTATGGAAGCATATTTGTCAATGTATTTCAAAATTGCATTAAGGGAGAGAATGAGTTAGCAGTGAACATTTTCTCTCCGTGTTTGAAGTATGTTAGGATTATGGATGTTTAGGAACTTTTCATTGTGTGCTAGATGATATATCTTTTGGCCTATTTCATCAATGCAGAGTGTTGATTCCATTTTCACCTTTCAAGGGAACTTATATCTACGTTCAAAGGTAACCCCTTTTTTGCATAGACATGTTTTGTTAATGCATTTTATATGTCTTTGAGCTCTATTGAAGAGTTGATCATAATCTTGAAGTGGGTTGACTGTAAATATCTCTTGTGTATCTAGCAAGCAAGGGTCATCTTCAATGGATTCATGAATAGACATGTGCGTGTCATGGCCTTTTCTAGGTTTCCAAGAGGTAACACAATTATCAAAGAAACTGTTTTCACTATTGAATTGGTTTGGGTCTTCCCAATCCATCGTTTCCATGTTTGGGGCATCAATAAGCCATAAGAAGCCATGTATATGTGCATAGCCTCGATGTTTCCATTCATACCTACAAAATGAATATGAAATTAGTAGGAGAAAGGATAATTTTTTGAGGTTAAGAAGAGGTAGTATGAAGTATTATAGACTATGCACCTGTTGTAGCGGCTACAACCACCCTCCAAAATTTTGGCTCGCATGCAAATTTCAGAGCCTAACTTGGATCCTACGATTGATTGTCCTTGGTCACTTATTGGTAAGCCAATGATCTCAAACTTCCCCTCCTTGATCTTAAGAACTTCTCATGTTCTCATCTTTATGCAACATGTGTCATCTTTCGGCATAGGGGTTGTTGTTTGGCATACAAAGGGAATATTTTTTTGCTTCATGGGAATTGTGTGCTTATGAGTGGTTGTCATCACATAGACATGTTTCACACTCACTTCACGCACTCTTGTCACGAAGGTTGTTGCATCAAGAAAAGTATGTCTTATGCATTCTAGATGGTCTACGTTGTGTCACTAGTGTCCTTGTGCGATTACAGTCGAGTCCTATCATTGTTTACATATGTGTCACTGATCTCACACTTAGCCATTTCCCAAGAAACCTAGCCTCATCCAGCTTCCCGGAACTTTGCACTTTGCTTCTGCAACCATCAAGCTTCCTCCCTTGCCTACTGAAACCTCAAAGTGTGAAAAGACTCCAACATACCCTGGCATCCAAAATTGCACAGTGGTTTCCTCCAGTGTCCTTCCTAGCCAAAACACACTATCAACAAAAATTGCGCAGTATTGTCCCTCAGTTTCTTAGTCTGTCTTGTACCCAGAAATTGTTCGATATTGCCTCTCAACTGCACTACACTCAGAAATTGCGTAGAGGTGTCCTCCCAGGACCCCCATCTTGCAGTAGTGTCCCATGCCTAAAAAATGTGCAGTGTTGTCCAAGCTGCCCTATTTGTCTTACATTCATAAACTACACAAATGGGCCTCCCATGGCCTCATCTCGGTAGTAGTAACTTCTCGTTGAAACCATGTTGATCCATCGCTCAGTGACTACACGAAAATGTGACATGCTGAGATCACTCTCAATGAGTCAAGGAGAAGGACCAAGAGACCAAGTAATGGAAAATGATCATGACCGCATGTAAAATATTTTAGATGCATGATCATCTCGAGGGTAAGTATGCTAAGTAAAGAACACCTTTCGAAGTACACCTCTTAGTTGAGTTTGTAGGAATTCTTGTCATTGTCATATCATCCTGTCCTCGGTAACATGCATGTGCGCAAACAAAAAAAGTCATTTCATATGATTCCTCTACATGTCTTGCTTCCTTTTCTCTTGTTTGACCAACTGTCGTCTTTGACATGTTGATTTCTATGTCATTCTTACGACCTTGTTCTAGTGAGGTTGAAGGTTTGTGTTTGAGTTGTGTTCGCTATGTAAACATCTATCACACTCACACATGAGGTTGTAAGCACTATCGCGCAAGTGTCGTCATGGTCATCCGAAAGTCTATCCAAAGTGTTGCACTTGTCGCTTTCACCATCAGACAATCCCACAGTCAGTTACACTGAGCATATGTTGTCTTCTTAGTTCGAGATGTCTTGTCATCAAGTCATGTTGAGTGTGTGTTCACAAGGTCATGTATACATGAGTTCACTAGCTCACACACACAACCATTTTTCTGAAGATCTGTCGACCAGACCACACTCAGTCAGATTGACCTCCACTAAGATGCACTGCACAGTATCAACCCTCAAACACTAAGTACTGCTACCCACAATTGCGTAGATCTTGAGGCTGCCTCCCCGACAGTCTGTATTGCTCAATCCTAGAATCGACCTGGCTGACTGTCACCCAAAACATTGTAGAATTTTCCCAAGAATCCATCTCAATTTGCACTTCCTGAGAGCCAATCCATCAAGCCTCTTGTTGGTCACCCGAATATTTTGACTGGGTAGTGAGCCCGAGCTTCACTCCTCCCAAAAATCATGCAGAAGTTGTCAGCATGTCTGCCTCTACTGACTAAAGAAATTGTGAAAACAAGAGGGACAAGCACCCACTTCTTGTCACTGCACTGTCTCTAAAAATTGTGTGGTTATGTTAGTCAGTGCCCCTGCTAGATGACATGACCAAGCACCTTCACCCAAGGAGAGTGCAACCATGCTCTGATAGCAATCTATAAAACCCCCTCCTCCTAGGTTCACCCAAGAAACCAACCAGCTAGGCTAAAAATGCGACAAGAGAGGTCTCTATAAGGGATTCAACTTCCTTAGTGACTTTAAGGAAATGGAACTGATGAAATATATTAAAAAACCCATCCACATCAGCAAAAACACCCTCAGGAGACTTGTCAGGCACTTAGACATCTTGCCCCTGAGTCCCACTGATGATTCAAGCCTTGGAACCCCTGGTCGCTCTCATGTCGTAGGCAAGACAGTATCCAAAAGCTGAAGTCGCTCTTACAGGTCTATGTGCCAACGTCCTTTGACTCTTTTTAGTAGACTTGTGCTAGCTTCCTCAAGATTTGAGCCACTTTTCTAGCCCAGAATGCCGGCCTCTGCCAAAAACTTGTTATAACCTTCAAAATCCATCAAAGACATGATGAAAATATAAACAAATCAAAATTCAACCTCAAGACTAGGATTGAGCATCCCCAACTTGGACTGGAATTCTGTCAAACACTTAGCATCAATGCAACCTACAGGTCTAGGATAAAAGGTAGAGCATGAATGACTGAAAGAACTTATGAAGCATAACCAGAATGGTCACCTCATTCTCCATTGAACTGTAGCAACATCAATTAGGTCTTGCATCCATCCATTTAACAATTACAAGTAAATACATGAAATAACCATGACATGAACAAGTCATATAACCATGCTTATAAAAACCATAAAACCATATAAATATTAGAGATATGACAACTGTTAAATCCACATACAAACAAGTTCAAAAGTAAGAGAACTTAGCTTTTATTAATCATATACAAATCTGACCAGGTTCGAGACTTCCACGTACCACTCGACCATAGACATGGATTAACCAAATCTCTCTTTCAGCCAGCACCCCTATGCCATAGTCCAAGCATGAACGTGGGATCTCATAGAACAACCAACAGAATCTAGAGATTAAACCACCTCCACCTTCATCAAACCGTGATCACACCAAAATCGGTACTCTAATCACAACCAAAACCGAACTTGGAATGCCATCCAAAATCCATCACTATCCTTGAGGAATTTCCCATCTCCTTGTCTCTCGGGATTTACTGCAATCCAATCCCGCATCACTAAGCCCTAAATCAAGACCTGTCTCTCAGGCTTTACCCCATTCCAAACCCAGATCACTAGGCCCTAAACCGAGACTTCTTCCTCGGGATTTACCTTGTATCCCGCCAAAGCCAGTGAAGAGATTCCCAGGCCTTTGGGAATGAACCTTCAAACCACCTCCGCCCCGTATTTTGAAATCCATCTAGAAAACTAAAGCTCAAAACCAATTTAAACATCCCAACATACAATGGCATCTGAAAAAAGGAAAGGCTAGGCTTAAAACCACTATCATAACCCGACAAAACCATGCCATCGACAACAAGAGAACCATACACCAACATGCAAAATCCATGCATGTCCAAACCAGCTAGGAAATGACACATGTAAAAGGTTAGCTGCAAGTATTCTCAGTGAAGCTTCTTGATCCTGCTTTTCCTTACTTGATCCTTCCTTTCCTTCCTCTCCCTTTGCTTTCTTTTCCTTGCTTGCTCCAATACTAGAGTGATCCAAGAAAACTCTAAGTGACCAAGAGTGAGAGAGAGAGAGAGAGAGAGAATAATGAGAGAGCTCCAAACTTGAACTGAAAAAAGGTTACCAACTAATCCTCAGAAGCCTTTTTATTAATGACGCCTCTAATTTCTTCATTTTATATTATTTTCTTTCATTTTCCTCGTCACATGCAACCTGTGACCTTTCACCTTAATTTTCTTGTAATTTTCTTTATTTTCATAAATTAATGTGCCAAAAATGATTTTTTGCCTTTTAATGTCTTTTCCTTAGCCTTTGCCAATTTTCATTAGCCAAAACACACATCCATTGATTCCCACTAGGATATCTTTGCCCAACATTAAGCTTGGAATAAGTGTCCCTTAATCGTGGTCTCATTTTTCCTTTATTAACTTTTATTACAAGAAATTTCACCAGGGTTGTTACAAATATGAGTTATTTTTCTTTTTATGATCTATGAGCACTTGTACTGGTTAATGTGTTGATTTTATCGCTAGTTTGTCATGGACTCTATCTTAGTTATATGTTGGTTATATGCACAATTATATGATGTGCTCTTACTATGGATCTCTTTCACGATTTAACGAGTTATTGAATGATTGATGAATACATGGGTTAACAAGTGTTGTTGCAACTAGATTGAGAGGGCATGGAGCCTTCTTGATGATTTTGGATGAAGTTAAGATGATCATGATCAAATATGCATTCATGACATGTAAATACTATGTTTACCATTTATTTGCCAGAATTTCTATTATGTCCTAGCAAGTTTTGAGCAAGACCTAGCTTAATTATTGATTGCACAGACTTTCCATCATCTTTGATTGTATTCTGGAGAGTTTTGGGCATTTCTAGGTAGTGGCCTGTAGGCCATCCTTGAAAAAAGTGGCACAGATCTCGCAGCCACTAGCATAGAATAAAGAGATTATTGTTATAATCGCATGCATGAAGGCTTGTGGGTGTGATTATAGCCTTCCAAAAAAATATTATCCTCTATATTCGAAAATTTTGGTAGAAATAGAAATAGAAATATATAATAATTAAAATTATAAATTCATTTTATCATATAAATTATTTCATATTGATAGTTATGATCAAAATATTTTATTTAAATTTAGTAAATAAACATATAAACCTTAATATTTACAATATATGTGTGTGTGTGTGTGTGAATCAACATAATTTCATTAATTCGTAAAAAAGTATTACATTCAGCATGTCGATTTGCCTTTGCTCTCCTGGCTTCAGTCCGACTAGATTTGTTAGTGAGGAGAGCGATGTGGAAACTTAAAATGTACTGATAATAGTTACAAGGTTTACATATATAAAGAGTAATAATCACCCAAAACACCAACAAAACCATAAACAACCTGCAAAGAGAATTTACAGACGAGGAAGTGGTGCATCAACCACACCTTGTCCCATAATGTGGCCCGAGCCTTGATGAACATGGAAATAAATGTGAACCAACCACAATTCAAATTCGTCCAACCTCTCACTGGTTTGATGATGGATCCGACGCATAGAGGCAAGACAGCCAAGGATTTCTCCTTGGTTGAACTGAATATCATTAATGTAGGAAACAATCTTGTTTCAATCCTCATATATCTGCTCGTGCAAGACATCTAGTCTGTCTGCAATAACCCACAATTGATCTTCAATTTGACAAGTGAGGGTGGTTGCACCACCCTTCCAAGGTACTATGGGACTGTGACCTCTTCCTCCTCTTTGGCGTTGCTTCGTGACTCATCTTGTCGCAACCCTGGATTGCATTGCTCACCCTACATTCCTCTCGGGCTAACTGCCTGTCGGGCATGGTTCTGCTGTCAATTCATTTTCAATGCAACAGTGCAACACCAAGGGTAAGCCATCCCAAATCATCCACAAAGGTGCACAACCAACCACATATTTTATAATTTCTACACAAAGGCATAGCCACCCACTCTTTAAACAGTTGCCTAGCTAACCAACCTTGCCACCAAAGAGGGCCACAATAGAACCCCACTGTAGCACTCTTCCATAAAGAGAACTATGCCACCAAGCTCCCTACCATAGTGGCAAACAAATCCCTTTCTTATTGCAATAAAACACAATGTGAACACCCTGAACCTGCAATACCTTAACCAAGTCCACAAAACCTCCACACTTAACCCACTGGGGAAAACCACAATCATAGACTCCACCCATAGAGAAAACTAGGACTAGAACTTCCAAATAGTGCTTAAGAACAAAACCACGCACAAACAAATAACATAAACAAATACTTACCCAAATTTCACCCCCTCCTAAACAAATGTGACTAGGATTGGAAGAGGATTCCAAATTCTTTGAGACAAAGGCAACCCTTTACACTACTTTCCTGGGCAACAAGCAACCCTTAGGCCAAACACCTGGATCCCACACCGCCAAACTCTTCATTGCAAGCACCAAATCTTTAAACTCATACTCCCTTTCACCAAACCAGAGTGCAGTCACACTAATATCAGAGGAGATGCAAAGGGAAGGAGCTTGTTCACACTCAGTCAGGGTAACCTCATTTACCTTCCCTCCCATACCAGAATGTCAAGCGACATGGAGAACACTAGCCTTCCCATTTTTATAAAATGCCTTAACCTTTTCGATTGTTCTATCTCAGTTCCTCCACTTGGTTTGGTTGTAGCTCAAGTCCTTGCCACGTTCCATATTAATTGTAAACTTCATTCCTTCTGACATTCAGTACTGTCAGGGTTGTCGAATCAATCACCCCATCATGGTGATATACATATGAAAAAAGAGAGGAGATTATAATACATGTCATATATCTATCTATCTATCTATATATATATATATTTATTTATAAATGTAAATTTACGTAATAGCTAAAAAATATTTAAAAGAAATAATAGATATTTTCTTAATTTTATACTTATCAAGTTGTTAGAGGGATCAAATTTTTGGAGATAAAAATACTTCTCAATGTTTTGTTCTAAAAAAAAAAGGGTTTTTTTAGAGGGATTACATTTTTATTGAGCTCCAGTGCTCCTTGGCATTGTTTCCATCCTTATCTGCTCTTTAAATTTTGAACTTAAAATATAATAAAAACTAAAAGCATAAACAAATGTCTTTCGACCTAATCACATCATTGAGATTTGGTCAAAAGACATTTGTTTACAATATGGATCACAAAAGTCTTTAATCTAACACTAAAATCATATTTTAAATTTTTTAAATTTAATTTTTCTATTAAGTATATTAAAAAAATATAATTTTTAATGAATTGAATAAAATATGATCAAAATTTGTTAAAATGACATATGATCTCAATTAAAAAAAGTTATTTATATTTAAAAATATATTTTAAATAATGGAGAACAATGGTGAATTATGGTGAATTATGGTTAAATTGGTCCAACCATGTTCACCCATGGTCAATATCTCCATGATATATTACCCATGCAAAACCATGTTCAATTATAGTCAATCATAATATATCATAGTAAACTATGACTAGCATGCCCCCCAAAATGGGGGTAGGGAATGCCAAAAGGAGAAAAGGAAGATAGAAAATGTGCAAAATATTCAAGGCAAGGTATGTTTAATAGTTAATTTGTAATAAGTTAGGTTTTTTTTTCTATAAAATATATATCAGAGTAAAATTCCCCTTTTTAAACACATCGCCAAACACTATTGCATATGGAATAATAGAAAAGAGCAATGATTTCATGTATATAATTGCAATCACAATATAGAAGAATCTAGGATGTTGTGTCCACACATGGTAGTGGTGACAGTGACAAATCATGTAAGCATGCTTCTTCTTTCTTTCGTAGTGAGACATAGGTAATATCCTTCAAAGGAGAACCATGGTGCTATTCGCATTCCTTCTAGAGTAGTATTGCATGACATTGTTGTGAAGGTCAAGCATTGACGTTCAATGTTACCAATGTCAATGGTAGCCCTGATTAAGGTGATTCCTTGAGATTTATGTATAGTTAGTGCCCAAGTCATCTTAAGGGGGATTTGTTTCTTGTTACTTCGTTGTATGGGTGGAATTGGGACATACTTTGGTTGTGTATTTTCCCATGGAGGGCCAATGTTTTTATCAAATTCCACAAGAACATACACTGGTAAACTTGGATGGCTATGTCCTAGTGCATATACAAGTTGCATGACTTTTTTGAGAACACCATTCACTAATCCTGCTTGGACCCATAAATTGCAAGATAGCATAACTCGTTTTCCTACACATAGAACTATCCATTGTCCCAATTGGTTATCATATTGTTGGTGTGCTTCCAAGCCATTTGTGAATTCTGCAATACTCCGTGAAATTGGCATATGCAATGATTCGATCATGGATTTGTTATGGTTATAAACAAAAATATTTATTACAAAGAGGTGGATTGTAGTGTCAAATATATGATGTTCTTTGATGTATAAGAATCTGTTAGTCCTTGAATGAAGGAGGTTCCAATTATCTATTGTTGATTTAGCTCTTTGAATGTTAGTTAACAACTAGCGGAAGAGACCCTGGGTGTCGATAAGTCCTCGTTGTCAAAACACTATTTGTAAATTGATTATAGTGGTAAAGATTGTCCATGAATTCTTCCCTGGAGTTTTACCTGCATAAAGAGGTTTGCCCATTACTGGTCGAAGTTGGCCTAGGTCCCTGTCAAGAATTATTGAGCAGTGACCAAATGAGAAGTGATTCATTTCTGGAAATGCCTCACACAAATGACTCTCTATCTTCATAAATAATTTAGAGCCTATTCAACTCATCTCATCGATTAGAATGTATTGAATATTCTTCATATCTTCTTGGAGCACTGAAAGGGATTGACCACTTAAAGGCTTCAAGTCTTTGATAGGAATTCGAAGCCCTGAATATATAATGGTTGCATGTATGTTAAATGTTGCAACACTTGTAGGAACAAGAAGAAGTATTAGGCTATGGATAGTTGTTTCTTGAGAAGATAATTCCTCTTTGATGTGGCTTATCAAGTAGGATTTTCTGGTGCATGGAGTTCACTGGATGATCATATTTAATGACCCTTTTGGCTCTATTGTTTATGGGTGTTGTATGACTATGTCCAATGCATGTTATTGATGTACAAATAGTGTATTTCTGAAAGAACATAGGGGATTGTGTTCTTGTATTACTTTCCCATTCCTTCCATTGTAGTTGACAAAGTTACATGCAAAAACAATTGTATCTTTTTATACTTTTAGTTGATCCCATGGGTGGGAAGTTTCTATTCCTTAGAGGCCTAGCATGTCAAGAGAACATAATTGGATATTCCATGTAGGGAAAAATCTTGATAAATATTGCCATTCATTCCTCTCCATATTTGATTGTATGCTAATATCAGTAGGTTCTTCTTCAGATGGTTGGTCATTAGGAGTGAGAATAGGGATGTGATTAACATGTCATGCATGGTATTAATTTATTATGCTCTCTCAGTTAGCCAAAATTTATTATTCGGAAAGACCTATGTCTTTAGAGACATAGAAGAAAGGTTTATATAAGAGTAGCTCACTCCAACCAAAATCAACATAGGCATTGGAATATTTGTTTAGTATTGTAGTAAAAAGTGGTCATACATGGATAATTGTGGGGATGTGCCTTTTTCTCCACTTTTCATATTTTCGTGCATGGTTATATGTCCAATATTTTGCAAGGTCAAGCAAACATATAACATCCATGAAAGTAGGGTGAGTCAAATATGCATAGATGAAGGTAGATCTTGATAAGCAATCAAAAAACTCATGAAATACTCAACCAAATATTTGGCAACCAAAATTTAATTTGGTGAAGGTGCGGCTAAATGTGACAAGGGGAAACGTTTGGGACATATGGAAATTTTACTGGGCGCTTATGTCATGATCTACAATTTCTTCTGAGTGAAAGGGTAGATAGGAATTTGAGGCAGAATCATCTGGATGTGATGTAGCTGCAATTCTGGTTAACATATGGTGGTATGTCTTAGATCTCCCCTCTGCTTTGGAAGTGTATTTGGAAATGTATTTCAAAACTACATCAAGGGAGAGAACAAGTTAGCAGTCAACATTTTATCTCCATATTTGAAGTATGTTAGGATTATGGATGTTCGGGAACTCATCATTGCATGATGGATGATATATCTTTTGGCCTATTTCATTAATGTAGAGTGATTATTCCATTTGCACCTTTCAATGGAACTTATACCTACATTCAAAGGTAGCCCCTTTTTTGCGTAGACATGTTTTGTTAGTGCATTTTATATGTCTTTGAAATCTATTGAAGAGTTAATCATAGTCCTGAAGTGGGTTGACTATAAATATCTCTTGTGTATCTAGCAAGCAAGGGTCATATTCAATGGATTCATGGATATCCATGTGTGTGTCATGCTCTTTTCTAGGATTCCAAGAGGTAACACAATTATCAAAGAAACTCTTTTCACCATTGATTTGGTTCGGGTCTTCCCAATCCATTGTTTCCATGTTTGGAGCATCAACAAGCCATAGGAAACCATGTGTATGTGCATAGCCTCGATTTTTCCATTCATACCTACAAAAAGAATATGAAATTAGTAGTAGAAAGGATAATTTCTTGAGGCTAAGTAGAGGTAGTATGAAGTATTATAAACTATGCACCTATACCCATAGTCTATAGCATGCATACATTTGTGTAGTATCTCTTCCTGGAATATTGAAAACCTTTTGTACATGTATGCAACAAAAATGTGGGCGTGTTCAATCACATTCTTGGTACGCCACTATTGGTGAAGCATTGGATCAACAGGTTTTCCCTTGTGCATAATTGAATGCAAGTCTGGCCATTTTATATATGTTGCACTAAGAGTGAAAAAAAATGTCAAGCATTGAAGTTGCATGATCATTACTATTAGCTTAGTCTTCATACAGTGCAGTATGATCTAGTCCCATGAAGGTGTGCTCTGAAATGCATGACATGTTATGGTAGTTTGTTTGTAGGAAATTCTTTGAGATGGGAACACAACTCTTCAATTGTGGTTGGTGTATTATGCGCTTTCCTTCGCTTGAAAAAGAAGGTCGCTATTGCTTAACTTCGATGGTGCGTAGTAAAATTATAGAGGTAATATCTAAATCGAGGATGACTATTGAACCTATTGTCATGGTATCTCATTAAGTGTAAACATAGCTATCAAGTGGGATGTTCTTCATGCGTGGTTGTTGACGAATGGCATCCCCAGTTGGGAAAAGAGTTGGAAATTCCATGTCAAATAAACCCTCTCTGTTGTACTCATTGATTGGTGATAGACTAATTGTTGGCCATGCAATCATATCTAATGGAGCATTGTTTGATGTGTGAGAAATTACTCTTATTTTTTCCATTTCTCGTTGTGTATTAGGAAATATAAATGCAAAGGAAGACATCGGTTTCTCCACATGGCTAAGAACACGATGTGTTATATCTGTGGTATTTTACCCTTTGGTAGAAGAACTGTAAGTTTCTACTGACACAAAGTTGAGGCAAGAAGAGAAATTAGTGCAAGTGTTTGGAAGAGATGAAATTGTGTTTAGATATAGTTGGATATCATTTTGGTATTTGTCATGTTGCATCTTATAGAACAATGCATTCATGACATGATATTTTGTGACATTATAATCATAACATTTTCCCCTTCCTCTGGGCCTCTTGACAAGCAAGATGTCAATATCTGAAAGAAGACATGCAAGGTAAGTTAGTATTTGAAAACTTTGTTGTGGGAAATTGATAGTATGGCCACTATATTTGTATTGACCACCTAGAGCATGCCTAACTTGCAAAATGGGACTAACTTGAGCAATGAGCATTTCCTCAACTTGAGTAACTATTGATAGGACTAAGGGTTGGTTAATAGGATCCATATTAGTCCATTTAGAGAATCAATGGATATTTGTTTCTCTATGACATCGATCACAAATGTTTCCATCAAGACTTGGGTAGAAAAGAATGATAGGGTATGATTCCATACATGTAGTACATGTATGTATGTTAAACAAAGCATTAATACATTTTCGAAAATATTTGGAAGAATTCATATGGCCATAGTGTTTGAAAACATGTTAAAATTGGCAACCAGGGAAAAACTTCATGTGGGTCATCTTATTCATGGCTGATAATATTTTTATTAGATTCCTCTCATCGAGAGGTGTAGGATTGATATAAAGATCATCAGATTCCGATAAGTATTCATGGAGATATGAATTTATTTTGATTATGGAATTATTATCAAGGCAACCTACAATTCATGTAGGCTCAGAAGCCCAACAGTCGCATCTATTCACCCACCAACGTTGTGTATAAATAGAAGAGGACTTTTCCTCATTTGGACTCACTCTTCTCATCACATCTATCTCTCTCTACTGCGCAGAAATGAGTCTCTTCTCTACTGCGCTGAAATGGGTCTCTCTCTAACACATGTAAAGCTGGAAGCTATTGAACCTGAAGCTGCAACTGCAGAATTAAAGATTGACCTGCATGGCCTAGAAGATCTCCTCTTTGGAATTGTGTTGTAGGTTCATCTGAACCTCCGCTGAAAGCCGCAAATTTTGGTGGTGGAATGAAGTCAATCCGACGAACGGTTTGCAAGATATCGACTGCCCTAGTTTGAAGCCGGAAACTGCTAAAACTGAGGCTACAACTGTAGAAGTAAAGATTGACCTACGTGGCCTAGAAGATCTTCTCATTTGAACTACGTTGTAGGTTCATCTAAACCTTCTCTAGAAGCCGCAACTTTTGGTGGTGGAATGAAGTCAATCCGACGGTCGGTTTGTGAGATATCGTTTGCCCTAGTTTGATGATGAAGCCGCTAATGCTGATGCTGCTGATCTAGGGTTTGCTACTGCTGATATGAATCAGATTTATTGTACTATTTCTCTCTACTGAATTATTGAAGATAAAAGAAGATTTGATCAAAGGGTTTCCCCACACATTGTGGGGTTTGTCCCTGGCTAGCCACCACATCTTGTGTCTCTTGTCTTGGCTTGTTTTCTGTCGATCGTTTAATGTTCTATCTGCACTTTACATTATGTATATGTGATTGCTAATCTGTGGAATATAATAAGAAAAATAAGTAAACTATTATAAGCATAGAACATACCATAACTTAACAAAACATGTGTTGTTAAACCCATAAGAGGTGGTTCTTTTCCTATGTGTAAAGTCTCTCTAAGTCCCTTAAGTTTGTTTATTTTTCTTAGCATATTTTATCCTATGCTTTTAATTTTGTTGGCTCCTATATGAAGATAGAGTAGTAGTAATTGGGTCAATATTTTTGCTAGTAGAGTATCATGGTTCCATTTAGTTATTATTTTTCGGTTTACCTCTAGAGAATGGATTATATGATGTTGGTAGTTGTACAAGTTTTTGTTGGGAAGTGTAATTTGTGAAGGTGGTACATGCAAAATAGTTGATGTCATTACTTGTTGAAAGAGAGCATGCCTTTGTAATAATATTGAGATTTCTACAACTTGTGGTATTTGTTGTTGTTGCTTAGAAGAGGGGGGCATGTTTGGCCCATTGAAAACGATTTATTTCAAAATTTGTTGGGTGATTTAAATTGTCTTCTTTCCCATCATATATTTGTACCTGATTTTCTTGAATTTTATAAATTTCGATGTTTTCTCTTGCACCAAATGGCATTTAATTTCTTCCATAGAAATGCTATAATGGATGAAAGAGCCTCAAAACATAAATACTTCATGTAATATGTATATGGAAAAGAGTACAAAATGTACAAAATGTTGTTTGGAAGAAACGACCAGACCACTTTGCATTCACTATTTAGCCAAGAATTTAGGGATGGGGATTTTTTATTTTAGCTTTGGTAAGTGTTCCATTTCATCACATGAAATCACAATGCATTTGAATTGTTTTTCATTAGCAAATGTTTCTTCATGTACTACTAGTTTGAACAAGTAACTACTAAAGAACAACTTGGTAAATGTTCTGTGATCTTTTTGGTGTTCCCCTTTGATCTAAATGTGGAATATTAGTTTTCTATGCTAAGATCCTCATCAGAATACAAAAATGTGCTTGAGGTTTGTACTCCAAAATAGCAAGTAAAAAGATGAGTTTTTTATGTGTGTTTTCTTAAGTTAATTTCATGAAAAACTTTAAACATGAAATCAAAACATTGAATGGAAGCATGCATCAATTAGTAATACACCAACCATTGTTAAAGGAGTTCACCCCTCTTGGGCTACATCTCCTTGGATCAACACTAATGGCATGACCCCTTCTCATTATGCTCAATGTTTAGAAAATAAGAGTACATAAAGCGCTGAGAAATGAAATGGTTAGTTTATCCTTCAAAGAAACAAACTTCTGCAAGATTTATCACTCCATATACATGTTAACCTACAGTCAAACATGTAAACTTTCAGAAAACAAAGGCATCTTGGACCAAGAACCCATACTCCAACTTCAAAGAGCATCAACAATACTACAATCCACTTGAAGTACATAAACAAGTCTCTTCTCCAAAACACATAGAGAAAAGAGGAATAAAAGCTACAAAACTGATGTCATAGTTGTTGTAGAAAGCACATGGAGTTTGGAAAACCCTGCAAGGTCATCTCCATCTTCAAACTCCTCCATAAATTGATTCAACACTCTGGTTGACCATGACACCCCTAGACTTAAATCTGCAAAAATCTTATCTAGAAGTGCTCCTTTGATTATGAAACCTACTCCAATGAGTCCAGAATATCCAAAAATGGCTACCTAGCCTCTTTTTTCATCCAATTTGGTCGAAAACTAGAGAAGTTATGACCTCTCCTATTTTTCCCACTATTCTCTCTACATTTTCCCCAAAATTTGGCATCATCCTACAATTTTGCCCACCAAGCGCTCTAATGGAGTGACAATTTTCACCAAAAACTGGGTGGAGTTGTCGGATCATTAAAACTTCCTCTAACTCTTAACTTCCGAAAATTCTGGCCACGTGCCTGGGGGCTAAGGCCTACGACCCACCCCGGTTGGCCGAACCCCCCACTCCACCTTCGTTTTTCTATTCACATGGAAAGTCAATTGTTTTGGTTATCGTTAGTGGTTTGTTTGGGGCCATGGTTAGCCCCTAAACATGGTCTGTGGACTGGGGTCGGGGCTTAACCATGGTCCCTATCCCCCATGCGTATAACATATAACCATTAAATAGATGTGCCTTCCCTTATGGTTAAGAACCAATGGGTAGGCGGTGTGTTAAGGCTTTGCGCTATTTGTCGAGAGGTGCTGGTTTTGAATCCCATGGCCTATGGCTCGGTTGTTGAACCAAATTTTAGTTGCCTCTAGGCCACCACGTGGTAGCCTCCAACTGGGCCACGTGTTAGCCCATGGTTGGCCATTGTACCAACCAATAAAAACACACCATTTCTAACCAATACCAAAATGCCACTTTGCATGATTTGATTTGCTGAGAGAAAATTCACCAGTCAAGTGCCAAATAACCTGCCCAGTCAGTGCCACGTCAGTAGTACAAACTACTGACTAGGCTGTCCATTTTTTTGAAAATTTCCTTATTTGACAAAGTGAACATAATTCGTTTTTGGGAGCATACGGTGTCTGTTTCACATGAAACAAGTTGCACAAAATTCAGGATGATGAGATCTATGTGGTCATTCAAATTCCACACCATTTTAACAACTTTGAATTTCTGGAAAATTTTGAGCTCTTGATCACTCTTCCCCACTGAAAAAATTTTGTCCCGAAAATTTCACTTTCAATTGTTCAGCATTTGAAGATTCAATTCCTTCACTTTTCCAAACTCAATCCAATCGATGATTGTAGCGCCTTGACTTGTACTTGTCTTGGCTCTTTCTCAATATGAACTTGAAATATAATCTGACCAAAGAATTCAAGTTCAATGTTCTTCTCAGCTTGTCCATGTCGCTATGGCCATCCACAACAACATCCTTCCCAAGGAGAATTCCCATGGTGCTCTTCTGCAAAATCTTTATCAAGGATAAGATCCAAAAAAGGCTTTCTCAAATGAACCAAAACAAGTTTCACATAGTGAATAGTTGTATAACTTGAGTGCTTAACACATTTGTAGTATACTAAATGTGCTGCAACTACTCATACAACAGTTTTAAAATGATTTCTTAAACTACAAATGGAAATTCATTTTACAAGATGGAATAAAATTGACTCCCAAATTTTCCATTCAAATTGACTATCAATAAGCCAAACTAGCATAACAATGCCAAAGAAAACATTGTTGCATATAAGTGATTTGTTTATGAACATCACTTTCACAAATTTCCCAACTATGGGGATATGAAACTAGTGCAAAACAAATATTTACCAACTTCAGCTAGACAAATAGTCTGCCCATTTCTTACTCAACCAGGTAAATGAACCTCATATTTTAACTTTTTCTCCTTTTGGAGTTGCTTCAGGGATGGTTGCATCTTGCGCCACTTTCTCTTTTGTCTCTTCCTCTTCTGGTGCTTGTATAATTTGCTTTCCCTTGCTAGGATGAAGTTGTGGAAACAATTTCCAACACTTCTTGAATGAATGCCCACTAATATTGCAGTGGGTGAAAAAGTTATTTTGAGCTTATTTTGGCTCACATGTCTTTAACCGTGGATGAGATTTTCTCTTTTCGGTCTCAATTCCATTAGACATAAACATCTTCTTGATGATTTCTTTCGTTTTATAGAACTTATCTACACAATGGTTAGATGAAAGGCCAAAGGTGAATGGAAACACATTCTTCAACATGTTGTTTTCCATTATGAAAAGCATTTGAATTAACAAGATGATTATACCTCTTTTTTTTGTCCTTTGGCTTACACTTCTTGCATGAGGAACTTGCATGGAAAGAATAACATAGCTTTGTTTCTTATTCAACTTTTTTATCTCTCTTTGGAGATGCTTTTCACTTCAGTTCCTCCTTATACTTGAGGAACCAAGTGGGTACCAATTTTGGATGCAAATCGCAACATCTTGTCGCCTCATGTCCTCTTTTATGGCAAAAGGAACATGACACCCATGAGTTGTCGCTAGAATACCATTCTTCTTTTGCAACATAGCCTAAACCATCATATTTAGGCCTCTCCTTTGCCTCAGTTGGATTTTCAATGCCTTGATGGTTTACTCCAAGGCCTCCTCCCTTGTAACCCATCTTGGTCAAGAGCTTGGTTACAATGCCTTTACTATGTTTTTCAAAGGCTGCAAATGAATTTACATCAACACTTTCATGTAAAGAAGAAGCATGTAAATGCTTACTATTTTCCTCATCTTTTAATTAAGGTACAAATGTGTTTTCAAACTCTCTTTTGATTTTGGATGTCTCCTCTTGGACTCTTTGGGTCTCTTCTTTCAGCTCCTTGAATTTGGGTGCTAATAGAACCTCATCCTCCACATCATGTGGACAAAAGGTACAAAGTTATCCATCTTCCTTCTCTAAGGGACTTTCTACACTAGCATATTGCATAAGAGTTGTAGAAAAACATGAATATTGTGGAGAAGATGGTGGTTTATCACCATTCTTGTTACCTTATTCCCTTAGAGAACATTCTCCTCTTGGAGGTCTAGAGATTCACCTTACAATTTGGTATTCCTCTCTTCATAGAGGACTTTTATCATTTCTATCATGTCTAAGAAAGCCTTCCTAAAAGCCTTCACATCCTCTGAGATTCTTGCAGGCTCTGCTCCTTGGGACATGCTTTGATTGAAGCTTATATTGCAACTTGAGGTAGAACTGGTGGTAGAGATTGTAAAAATCTTGCTCTCCTTTCCAAAACCTTCTCCTCACTTGAGCTCCAAAACACATTCACTTGCAAGAAACAATCAATTCCTCCCTGCACAAAGGAAACCAACGCTCTGATACCAACTTGATTTGGATGTGGAATATTAGTTTTCTATGCTAAGATCCTCATCAGAATACAAAAATGTGCTTGAGGTTTGTACTCCAAAATAGCAAGTAAAAATATGAGTTTTTTATGTGTGTTTTCTTAAGTTAATTTCATGAAAAATTTTAAACATGAAATCAAAAAATTGAATGGAAGCATGCATCAATCAGTTATACAATAGCCATTGTTAAAGGAGTTCACCCCTCCTGGGTTACATCTCCTTGGATCAAATTTAATGGCATGACCCCTTCTCATTATGCTCAATGTTTAGAAAAGAAGAGTACATAAAGTGGTGAGGAATGGAGTGGTTAGTTTCTCCTTCAACGAAACAAACTTATACAAGAGTTATCACTCCACATACATGTTAACCTATAGTCAAACATGTAAACTTTCAGCAAACAAAGGCATCTTGCACCAAGACCCCATACTCCAACTTCAAAGAGCATCAACAGTACTACAATCCACTTGAAGTACATAAACAAGTATCTTCTCCAAAACACATAGCGAAAAGAGGAATAAAAGCTACAACACTGATGTAATAATTTTTTCGGAAAGCACTTGGAAGCTGGAAAACCCCTGCAAGGCCATCTCCATCTTCAAACTCCTTCATAAACTGATTTGACACTCAGGTTAACCATGGGACCCCTAGACTTAAATTTGCAAAAAGCTATCTAGAAGTGCTCCTTTGATTCCGAAACCTACTCCAATGAGTCCAAAATTTCCAAAAAAGGCTACCTACCCTTTTTTTGCATCCAATTTGGTTGAAAACTGGAGAAGTTATGACCTTTCCTAGTTTTCCCACTATTCGCTCTACATTTTCCCCAAAATCTGGCATCATCCTACAATTTTTCCCACCAAGCGCTCTAATGGGGCGACAATTTTCGCCAAAAACCAAGTGAAATTATTAGATCATTAAAACACACTCTAACACTTGACTTCTAAGAATTGTAGCCACGTGCCATCATTAAAACACACTCTAACACTTGATTTCTAAGAATTGTAGCCACGTGGGGGGCACGTGCTCGGGGGAAAAGGCCAAAGGCCCACCTCGACGAGTCGGGTCCCCCACTCCACCTCCCTCTTTTTGTTCACATGGGCAGTCAATTGTTTTGGTTATTGCTGGTGGTTTGTTTTGGGCCATGGTTATCCCCTAACCATGGTTCGTGGACTGAGGTTGGTGGTTAACCATGGTCCCCATTCCCCATGCGTATAATATATAAACATTAAATAGATGTGCCTCCTCTTATGGTTAAGAACCAACGAGTAGGCGGTGTGGTAAGGCTTCACGTTGTGTGCTAAGAGGTGTTAGTTAAAAATCTTGTGGCCTCCAACTTGGTTGTTGAACCAAACTTTAGTGGCCTCTTGGGCTACCACATGGTGGCCTCTGACTCAGCCACGTGTCAGCCCGTGGTTGGCCACTTTACCAACCAATAAAAACGCACCATTTATAACCAATACCAAAGTGCCACTTTGCACGATTTGATTCACTGAGAGAACATTGACTAGTCAACTACCACATAATCTACAAAGTTAGCACCATGTCATCAATACAGACTACTGACTGGGTTGTCCATTTTTTTGAAAATTTGACTGTTTGACAAAGTGAACAGAAAGCGTTTCTAGGAGCATACGGTGTCTGTTTTGCGTGAAATGTGTTGCGCTTGATTCAGGATGATGAGATCTATGCGGTTATTTAGGTTCCACACCATTCTAACAACTTTGAATTTTTGGCAAATTTTGAGCTCCTGATCACCCTCATAGCCATTTTCATATAACTTCTCAACAATAACGTTTATAAGTTGTTTTGCAGCTTCTTTAAATGTAGTAACATTTATTTTTCTTGTTTGGTCTTCAATGATGAACTCGAAAATGTACTTGTACTCACATTCAAAGACATGTTGATCACACCTTCGAAAATTCCAAACACCATCCTCAATAGGAGTGATTTTTTTTTTTTTCACGTACAATATTTAAAGGTAAGATGGGATGAAATGTACCAATAATTGTCTGCATCTATATAAGCAATAGTTTCCTTGACCAAAATGAATGCAGGGTTTGGACCTTTTCCAATCCCTGCATTTTCTATGTCGACCAAGTGCTTTTGACTGGAAGGGTTCCCGCCTAAAGCTCCATCTATGGATAATGAGTGAAAAGTAGAATTTTTCAATGGGTTCTCAAACCATTTTCTCAAATCTTGTGCTTCTTTTAGAATAGGATTGATAGAAAGCTGAGATGTGAAAGTTGTAGTAATTGATATCCTATTAAATTATGTCACTTTTTCAGCCTTAAGAGCGATAATTAGAAATCTATTTGAGATAGAATATTGGTCAAGGTTATTTTTGTTACACAATACTCCCCATAATTTGATCTCTATGATATAACCTAACATGTCATTTATCTGGAGGGTTCTCATGTGTCTTTCTTCCATTATTTCTCATGATGGCTACTAAAGGGCTAATGGAAATAGCAAATCTAATAATATCAACTATAACATTGTTGGATAAAGTTGGTACTTCATTAATAGGAGTGACCAAAAAGTTGTGGATTGGTATTGAATGCTCATCCGCTAAACAAGCTTCGGTGATCGAGGTAATATCTATAGTTATTTCCCAATCATTTTTTAAATGATTGAATTCTTTTTTGGTAAGTTTGATGTACCCTTTTGAGATGATGCACACTTTCCCAATGTCTATGGAAGGATGGAAGTGGCTCACTTGGACGTTGAAGCATGTTATACATATCTCACCACCATTTACATCAATAACATCAAAGCTAAATACATGGTCGGGTCCCTTGGCATTAACGAATGTGTGTAGATTAGTTTTTTAGAGTACTCTAACTTTCAATGTCCATTCCTTTATGGATGAATGTAAATATGTAATCGATCTAAATTTTGGAAGTACTTTAGTGGTTTCTAATGGTTTTTTTCCATAGGCACATACTTATTTTTGCAATGTTGGGTCACCAATAATATTTTCTTTCAAAATATGCACTTCCATTCAATGTACTACCAAAACCTGGAAAAAAAAGAAGGAAAAATAATGTACAAATAATACTTCAATTAATGGTCACACAGTAAGAAATGTAAAATGCGCGTAGTGTGCGTGTTCCTGGTGAGAATGAATGGGAGATGTAGGAATAAAAGCAAGAGAATAGTTGTATAAATTGTAACTGGAGTTGAGTTATGTGAAGAAGGTAACTCAAGTACATACTTGTTATTTTGGATAGATCTAAAAGTAAAATCTTGAAGTTGAATCAATGACCCTTTTAAATTTGAAACAATATGAAATATCTCCCAAGCATTGAATCGAACAATATTTTCATTATATTGTTTCCATCAAAGAGTACAAAATATTGATATTCAAAGGTTAATGTAAAGTCCATAATCTATAGAATAGGACTACGAATAATCTCTCCGTCTCCAATCCTAGTAATAGAGTGTGATGTCAATATAATTGCCATACCTTTGATATTGTGTTTAATAATTTGAAAGAAGAAGGGAACTGAAAAACCACATAGTGAAAAAATGGTGAAGCAATGTGTTAGGTAAAATAAGGAAAACTATAATGGATACAATTGGAACTTAATGAGAATACATATGAAGAATGGTAAAAAGTCATATGTTGAAGTATCACTAATTAATTAATATACGGTTCTAACTTTTTGAACAATAATAGCTTACGATGTGCATAGTTTAAGAAAGAATATGCATGACATAGTAGGAGAATAAAGCTTAAACTAAAAGTAGCAAATATATTTTAGTATTTGAAGAGTTTTATTTATATGTTGATGATATGAGCAATGTTTTTACCATGATATGAATAATACTATTTTAAAAGTGTATATTGATGATATAAAAATATATAGGAGAGAAAGATAACTAGAAATTGTCCCAGATGTTGCAAAGGAAACACCGCAAGGCAATAACATATAACACTAATTAATGCTTCTTTGATAATTGTTAAAAGACATCAAAATATCAACAAAAGGCAAGGACCATGCTACAATGAAATCTTACTGCAATAATTCTTTCTTGAACCTTAGAAATCATGAGGCCTATGTTGAAGTTAAAGACCTTGTCTGATTATGCCAACATGAATGCCTCGTAAATAAAGAAATAGATTGTGATTTTCTACCTTCGAAATCAGAGGTTGTTTTGGTACAATTCCTCCATATTTCTTCTTGATCACTTCCTCTTGTTGTAGACAACCTTAATCAGTACTATTTTTTTTTATAGTTTGAAACATATGTCTCCAAAGGACTATAACAATTTTTTAAATAAATTTTGAATTTCTATGTGAATTAAGATCTACCCTTGAATAAAAATGCACATATCTCCAATTTGGAAATTGAACCCAAGAATAGCATCAACTACACCTCTTCTTGAGAAAATTGCATGTGTTTCTCTTTTGAATGTTGACTCACCTCTGTATTATTTCCTTCATGATCCTTGAAACTATTCAAAATATCACATTGCTCTTTACCACTAATCTCCTTGGTGTCTGCCATGTTCTTGTTTTAATACAACGTATTTTTCTTACGTAAATCTAACCTATGTCATGCAGTTGAAAATAATGTAGAGATCATTCAACAACATATAAATGATTTTATCTTGAAAATTAAGCAAGTGTGGTCCATAAGAACGACATATCAAAATACCACACCTCACCTTGGTTTTAAAATAATGGTCGCAAATTTTATATAACGTACTCGTCTATTTGACTGGTAAAAACATTAAAGAGTTATTGTGAATTTTGCATTTTAGACAAGAAACATCGGGATGCATTTGACAAAAAAAGTTGGATGAATAAAAAACATGCATGTGGAAATTGCACATAGTGACCTTTGTGGTATCATGAGAATTTATTCATTGGAAAGTCCAAAGTATTTTATGACATCCATTGACCATGCTACAAGGAAATATTACTGCAATACTGCTTCCTTGAGCCTGACAAATCATGAGGCCTATGTTGAAGTTAAAGACCTTTCCTGATTATGCCAACATGAAGGCCTCATAAATAAATAAATAGATCACAATTTTCTACCTTTGAAACCAGAGGTTGTTTTGGTACAATTCCTCCATATTTCTTCTTGATCACTTCCTTCTGCTCTAGACAACCTTAATTAATACAAATAATTTCTTTTTATATTTTGAAACATGTGTCAACAAAGTACTATAACAATTTTGTAAATAAATTTTGAATTTTTATATGAATAAAGATATACCCTTGAATAAAACTACACATATCTCCCATATGGAAATTGAACCCAAAAATAGCATCAACTACATTTCTTCTTGAGAAAATTTCATGTGTTTCCTTCCAAGAAAAAATTGTTTGTACTTTATCAAGTACAAGTCATTAGCTCTAAAGTCAAAACCCATGTTACTATACATCATAAAATCAAACAAATATTAACTCAAAGCATGGATAATATCCAAACCCTTCTCAAAACATTTTGAAGCTAAAAAAAATATGCAATCTGATAGTTTACAGTCAATGAATCAGTTGTCCCATGTGAATTGATAAAAATGTATATTGGTAGCCACGTCATGAATACGAAATGTGGTATATTATTTGTATATACAACATAATTTGGTGCATTTTGAGGTTCACAAGACATTTTGAGTGAATATCAACTCCAACACACTTAATATAAACTCATAACATATAAAAGGTCTCTCCAGATATTCACATTCATTACTAACTAAGAAGACACTCCAAATGCACAAAATATCAAGAGAAGCTCAAATACAGATCACCTTTGCCAATAAGCCTGAACAGGGATTGCCTTTTCTGAAATAAAAAAGACAAAGTGTCAGCATTCAAAGAAATTTCTCCAAAGAAAGATGAACAAAGATAAATCTCCAAATCATGAGAGAATTGAATTCTTACCAATGCAATAGATCGATCACTTTTTTATGTGCCTCTTGGTTGATAGAACTTGTGGAAACATTCTTTGAGTCCCCGATGATACAAAATTGGGTTTCCCATTAGGAGTTGCTAGAATAGAATGTCTCCTTATTATAGGAGTTCCCTTCTCTTAAACATCTAGACCCAACCTTGGAGAATGACCACAAAAATTTGTTTTTTCCAACTCAGTAGAAATCATTTAACTTGGAATCGACGGACTACCTTGAGAAACATGTTCAATATCCTCAGTTTTAGGAGATGTAAATGAACTGTTTGGGTTATTGCTTCTATAGTGTTATTTTTCCTATCTTCCTACCTTAACAGTAATTTATGCCTAATAATAGAAGCATTGTGAGTTATATCAAATAGAGTATCTAAATTCCATTACCCTTTAAAGAGCATATTCAATTCTTGTACCACCCACCTTGGCATCCACTCTAGACATCCTAGGTTATTCTTGATCAAGAGTATAGAATTTATAGGGTGGCTTTTTATGTGAACTAAAATACCTGTGAGGTCGAGCACTATGTATGGGGGTTGATTGTAGCTTTGGATATATTATATGAGATGATGCGATGTTTTTATTGTGGCTACAACTTACTTATCATGATTCAAACTTAGTCACCATCTCAGACCATTGCATCATTGGATATATTTTGTGAGCTAATGTGATGTTTTGTTTGTCACAATGATTCAAAACTTAGTTATTATATCTCAATATTGACTATGTCGCTATTTGTTTTGTATATGAACCCTTTAAAAAAAGCACACGGACATTTGATTTTACACTGTGATCTCCCCAGCATGGATGGGGGTTTTAGAAATTGGAGAACAAATTGAGTGGTTATTGTTAGAAATTGTTATATGGGATGGGAAAGTTGGATGGTGTATAGGAAATCTAGATGCCATAATGGATATCTAGGTCAAATTTTCCAGTGTCTCTCGTCACCATGTAGCTAATAGGATCCATTTCAACTAAGAATGACAATACATCATTGTGCCACTGACAAAGACCATTTATTTTAGATTGTGACATCCCTAGCCCTTTTCTCTCGTTGTGGATCAAAATACAGAATAGAATCAACTCTTTCTTCAAAAGGCTTTGCAATATCTATTGGATGAAGGGAAATGTTATAATAAAATTTGTAAAAAAAACTCCTCAATGTTGTCTCACATACTCTTTTTGTTGTAAATACTCAGTTCCAGAACATTTTTCACGTATATGCTCATTTGCTTAGAGGAAAAATTGAACAAGTTATGTAAACTTTAAACCATTTAGATCTTTAGGTTCTATTTTTATTTTTCCTTGTTTACTGTCAATCCTCATCTTTTAAAGTTGTAAAACATTTATGATATAACTACTTGTTTAGAGGCCAAACTCAATGTGCTATATAAACTATTCAAATCTTCACCCTTTATTAATTTTTCGTCCTCCATGATACACAATACATCACAACATCACATGCACTTCATCATCAACTTCTCCTTGCATGGAAAGGAAGTATAGACTTTTCTTGATTTATATATTTCTATCTCCTTGTTTCCAATGCTAGGTGATGATAGTTTGCCTCGAAAGGAAGCATAGAATTTTCTTGATTTATATCTTTTTATCTCCTTGTTTCCAATGCTAGGTGATGAGAGTTTAGACTGAATTAACATATTATGTGTCATTCATGCATGGATATTTTTTCTCCTGAGAATATGTTGTTTTATGTTATCTTTTCTTTAGGCTCTCTTCTTTCCAACTTGAAGAATCTTAAGATTGTACTATAATGAACCTAGATTTTGTACAAATCCTACTTCCATATTGATGATGATTTATATGGATTTCATTAACCATTTTATGTTAATTTGATTTTATACTCAGTGAGTATGCATTTTTCTTTGTGGGTTATTGACCTACTAAAGATTGTTTATTCTACTAAGTTTTCATTGTATTTTCGAGTGTTTTAAAAGGAATTGATTTATATTTCAATAGCTGATATGAAGTTGGTCACTTCTGTTCTTTGCGTAGATAGGAAAAATATATGGAGCATGAAAAGTATATTCAAGGCACACCCATCATTAGATTTGTAGAGAAAATTATAAAAGAGTATCGCACTTTTCTTATCAAATCTATATGATCCTATATGCAAAACTTTTCATATTATATCTAAATGCTCCTATATGCAACAATGGTGGCTTTCATCACTGCAAGAGCAATCAAAACAAGTCTATTGAGAAATCAACTCCAGCACTGAGAGAGATTTGGTAGCAACTGTGGAATTGGTCAACATGTCTTGCTATGTGGTGTTAGCTATTGGGAATAACTTTCTCGATCTTGTATAGAAGACTGTAAATTTTCATTTAGCTTATACTAAATTAACCATGAAATTTCCAATATTCAGGGAACATTTTTCATCACATTTGTAAAGCAAATTACAATAGAGTATCATGCTTTTCTTATCACATTTAAATGCTCCTATATGCAACAACTACCTATCACATTTGTACAACAAATTACAATAGAGTATCACACTTTTCTTATCATATTGAAATGCTCCTAGATATGCAACAACTACCTACTACCTAGGGAGTAGATTTATCATGGAAGATTGCGTCAAGAGAGGTAGAGGTCCAATCAATCTCTTCAATTATTATTTATAGGAACTTTTGTTAATAAAAATAAATGTATAGGTCATCTAGGTAATTGTTATTATCTATGCCACCATGTTATGGTATATTATTTTAAAATTTACTACTTTCAATTTTAAAACTGGGCAAAATTTAGATGGCATAACATATCATATCTCTCTTCGTCTATCCTTTTCTTCCATATGTCACTGTGGACGTTTCCTTTCGAACATGTAAAACAATTGCTAATTTTATTATTTTATGTTTTTGTCTTTTCAACTAATATTATCCATAATGTTTAAATAAAACAACATTAAAGATAGATTTAATTTAAATATTAAAATTATTTTCATACCAATCAATCTTGAAATACTCATTGAAATAATTTAATTTTTCATAAACCCATTCTCATCTCTTTTCAATTTTTTAGATAAACACCACACACATCTATGAAAAAGTTCATCACTACATAGGCATCATAATCATCACAAAACAATGAATCGAATGGGTGCAGAAGTTCATTCCCACATACCATCAAAGTGATAAAAATGATAGAAGTTGTGTTGAGGAAGGAGCTGCTACAGATTTAGTTCTGTTCTAGTTTTAATCTAATAAATACATTTTTGAAGGTATGCGTGGCATTGGAATCTCTTCCAGTGGCACCGCCTTCGCCAGTGTGAGTCCAAACCTGTTGCCCATGTTTACTTTGTCAGCACTCATGGGAAAGAACCTAGTCAAATGGATGGAGGAGGGATGCCAACAACAGATGATCATCCGACTGGCCAAAGGAAGCCCCATGCACATCACCTTCCTTCACTGAATAGAATCAGCTCGAAGTTTGGTCCACTGTAATCCACACTACTCATCTCCTTATCAAGAAATCTCTTTGGCATAAATTTCAAGCGTTCTTCTAGATTAAAGGGTCATTGAGAGTACTTTGGTGTCACTAATCCTGCAACCTCACAATGATTATTGACTCTGCGAGGGATGAAGAAAGGAGCCGTCGGGTGCAATCGAAGCACTTTTCTCACCATGGCATGAATATAAGGAAGATGCTCTACATCACTTTCTTCCACCATTTGGTTGTGCCACACCACCTCCTCTAATTCGGCTTGGACTTGTTTCATCTTTTCCAGATTGCGGATGAGTTCTTTCATCGCCCATTCTATTGTCATTGCAGTGGTGTCACTCCCAGCCCCAAATATGTCCTACAATAAAAAAAAAATAGGAAAAGAGACTGAACATGAGAAAGAGGACCATAAATACATTTTCCATCAAAATTGAATCAAGGGAAGGGGATCAATACAGTGAAAATGATGTTTGCTTGCTTGATTATTTGATTATTTAAATGTAAATGAAGGTTGAGAAATACGATATGATCCTCTAGGCCTCAAATCCCCACAGATCTAACACAAAACTCACCAAATGGAATTAAGATGTTGACAAGATAAATAATTTTTGTCGCCCAGTTTGCGATTCATATTCCCAAAGAGAGCACTGACTAAATAGTTACTTGAAAAATGGGGCAGTTACATTTTCCTTTTTCCTTGGGGCAGTTGTATTTGCATTTTTCCTTCAGGACCATGAGAAGATAAAATATAATATCAAATATTTCTCCTCCATGTTTGTGGTTGGGGGATAAAATCGTTTTAAGCAAACATGTTGCAGCATTACAATTTTGCAGCTATGTGGGAATATCTTACTAAAACTTAAAAGGGTTCGAAAGCGGATGCTGTCCATACTTATGTTTGAGGTTGGGTGGTTCGATAAGGAGGAGAATTATAGTGGAGTTGTTTGCTCCAGACTGGCGACAGATGTTAATGTGGCAAGTATCTGACCTTAAAGTTTTAATATTTCCAATAAAATTGTGAATTGAATTACAGTTTTCTAATTATTCGAATATGCTATTTCATTAAAGGTGAGATCTCTGGTCAGAGATTGTATATCATTACTTGTAGAAACTTCGTCCCATGTGACAATAGCCTTTTCAATGTCTTTGATTACAACACGACGTCTCGCAGTTGTAATAATCGTAGTGCAACCCATTATAATATTATGTTTCTACACTAAAAAGGTTCTCCTCAAGGCCATCTCTCAAAAGGCAATCAAAGCCCAAGATCAAGCTAGCCAACTCGTAGCAGAGGTTGTGGCCAACCATCATACTATTAGTGCCTTCTCTTCATAGAAGAAGATTCTCTGTCTCTTTGAAAATAGTCAAGAAGGCCCTCGCGGAGAGATTATCAAAAAATTTGTGTTTGCAAGATTTACTCTTGGAACATTGCAATACATCACCCTATGCAAAATGGCTTTGACCTTTTGGTATGGGGGACAGCTTGTATCGAAAGGACAAATCATCTCCAAAGCTGTTTTTCCAAGTTTCTTCACTCTGATGACCACCGCAAAAGGTATAGCAGAAGCAGGAACTATGAGAAGCGACATTGCTAAAGGATTTGATGCAGTTAAATCACTGTTTGTCATACTGGATAGACAAAGCCACATAAACCCAGAGAAAATGGATAAGATAGAAGGAGACGTGGACTTGAGGAACGTGGACTTCGCTTATCCATCTCGTCCAGCTGTTATGATTTGTAAATGTGTTAGAAAACCTGCACGGATGAATCTAGCTAGTAAAGGTTGAACACACAGCTTTGCAGAGCAAAAACACTAAAATAAAATTGAAAGAACAAAAGAATGATTCATTAGAGAATAGGTTGCAATGCTCATGATATGGAATTACTGGGTGAAGATCCAAAGGTAATGCACCATAGTGGTGATCAATGAGAAGACTCAACACCTACAACAAGTTCTGGAGAGAAATAGCCAGTTGCGGCGTGAAAGAAGTAGCAAATCAGGGAGTAAATCATCCAGAAGAACTAACCAGTTGCGGAGTTAAAGAAGGAGCAAATCGGGGAGTAAATCATGCAAAAGAACTAACCAGTTGCGGAGTTAAAGAAGGATCAAATCAAGGAGTAAATCATGTAGAACGAATCTTGCATGTAGTCCCATGCTCTAACTAAGAGTCCACATGTAGGTGTGTAGTAGTTCCAACACCCCCCCTGAACACCACTATGGGGAAAAATAGAAAATGGGCCTCGGCAACTAAGGCCAAAAGTCACCCAAAATACAGTGCAACTTGTACTAAAATTGAGGAAAGAGGGAAAACCTCATGGGAAAAAACACCCCCTCAAAATACAATGTAATCAAAAGAAAAGAGGAAGAAAAGACAGTTGCTAAGCAATTGTGTCCTTCACGCCAAGACGATCGCGCAGAGAGCGAAACTTCTGCTTAGTGAATGTCTTGGTGAAGATGTCTACAGTCTGTTCTGCTGAAGGACAGAACTGCAAATCAATGACCCAATCATGTACTAAGTCTCTGATGTAGTACATATGGATCTCTATGTGCTTCGTCCGCTGCCGTTGTACTGGATCCCTGCAAAATTTGAGGGTGCTCTGGTTGTCACACCAGACGACAATGGGCTGGTGGAACTGGATGCCCAACTCAGTGAGGAAGTGCTATAGCCATAGAGCCTGAATGGTGATGTTGACTACTCCTTTGTACTCGGCCTTAGCTGAAGAGAGAGCAATAGCAGCCTACTAAATATCCTAGACTGACTAAATATCCGGAGGTAGACTTGCGATCAATACTGTCTCCCACCCAATCAGAATCTATGAAGCCAAGGAGATTCAATGTAGTGCTTGTTGCATAGTGAATCCCGAAGGTGATGGTGCCCTGCACATATTGGAGGATGCGCTTGGCAGCATTCTAGTGTAGCTCATGCGGCTCCTGCATGTATCTGGAAACTGCCCCTACTGCATATGAGAGATCTAGTCTGGAGTGGGTGAGGTACAATAAGTTCCCCCCTAGCTGTCGGTAGAGAGTACTGTCAACTAATGGAGTGTCACCTCCATCCTCAAGGCGGACCCCAGACAGAAAAGGAGTCGGTGCTAGCTTGCAGTTAGTCATGCGAAATCTCTCGAGGAGATCTTGTGCATACTTAGCCTGAGAGAGTTTGATGCCTGTGGCATCTTGGCTGATCTCAAGAACAAGAAAGAAGTGTAATGGACCCATGTCCGTCATCAAGAACCTATCATGCAAGGCCCTCTTGACTGTAGCAATGGCTGAAGCTGAGCTGCCGGTGATTAGGAGATCATCCACATACAAAACTGAGATAAGAAGAGAATCATGTGTCCTAAGCCTGTAAACATTCGGATCAGACTTACATCTTTCAAAGTTTTGTGATAAGAGAAAAGAATCCATCTTCACATACCAAGCTCTCGGGGCCTGCTTAAGGCGGTAGAGAGATTTCTTCAGTCTACAGACCAAAGATGAATCGTGAATGAAACCATGTGGCTGCTCCATGTAGATCTCCTCAGATAGGTCTTCGTGAAGAAAGGAATTCTTCACATCCATCTGATGTACTTCTCACCCCGGGGCAACTGCAATGGCAAGTGTAAGGCATATGGAATCCATCTTTGCTACTGGAGCAAAGGTATCGTCATAATCAATGCCATGCACTTATTGGAAGCCTTTGGCTACTAGCCTTGCTTTCCGTCTAGTGATTTTCCCATTTGGAGCACTCCTGGTCCTGTAGACCCATTTGCATCGGACAAGTTTCCTTCCTGAAGGAAGGGGGACCAGATCCCAGGTCTGGTTCTCGAGGAGGGAGTTATACTCCTCCTCCATGGCAGACTCCCAAGATGGATGCCCAGCAGCCTCAGCATAAGACTATGGATCAGAAGAATGAACCAAATGACAATGCCAGGATGGCGATGGTTCAGTGGCAGTGAGGGCAAGAGAAGGCTCAATAAACTCTGAGCTAGTCCTATGCAGATCAGAATTATCCCCCACAAGACCATTTCTAGCAGTTGGTGGTCTTGTGCATATATCTCACGTAAGCTCCTTGTTCTGTGATTTATGATAGGGGAATATGATTCACTGTTGGAAGCGCGATCTGGGCTTGGATGTGGATCATCATATGCATGCACTAGATTTGTATCTGAAGACTCTGTCTCTGCATCTGCATGCTCTACCTCGGCATCTGCATGCTCTGTATCTGCATCTGAGTGTATTGAGTCATCATCTCGGACATGAGGTAGATAAAAGGTGTCTGCATGCGGCAATTGAGGTGCATGCGAGAGACTTTCCTCAAATTTGACACTTCGCTCAATGATGAGCTTATCCGTAGAGGAAATCAGGAGCCGGTATCGTTTCACACCATCAGGGTATCCAACAAAGATGCACTCAATGCTCTGTGGATCAAGATCTTTCCTCTTTTCAGAGGGGATCCTGGCCCATGCTCGGGAGTCGAAAACACGGAAGTGGGTGACCTCTAGTTTAGTGCCGCTCCAAGCCTCAAAAGGGGTCTGATTCTTGACAGACCTATGAGGAGATCTGTTTTGGATGTAGTTAGCACAATTAAGTGCTTCAAACCATAGCTTATGAGGCAATGACTTAGCATGCAACATGCAAGAAGCCATTTCTTTGAGAGATCGGTTCTTTCTCTTAGCAACTCCGTTCTGCTGTAGAGTGTATGGAACTGTGTACTGCAACTGTATGCCAGACTGAAGGCAAAGGTTCCAAAGTGCTGTGTTAACATATTTCCCCCCATTGTCTGTATGGAGGGCTTTGATCTTTCTCTCTGACTGTGTCTCAACTAGTGCTTTGAAATCTTCAAAGTATGCAAAAACTTCAGATTTGGCCCTGAGAAGATACACCCAAGTATACCGTGAGAAATCATCAATAAATGTAAGCACATACCTTGCTTTGTTGATGGAAGGATGAGGAAAAGGCCCCATGAGATCACTATGGATCAGATGTAGAGGAGAGGATGCTTTGTGAGTCTTGCCAGTGTCAAATTTTTCTCTAGGATGTTTGCCAAGGACACACCCTTCACAAACTCCTTTGGAGAAATTGATATTTGGCAAGCCTTCCAGCATCTCATTCTTGCTTAGCTGCTGCATATACCTGTAATTTAAGTGACCAAACCTCTCGTGCCAAAGCCTACTATTATCATCAGCATGTGTAAGCAATAAGGAGGATTCAGATTCAATAAAATTAGAAAATGTATACAGTCTGGCTCCATTGTTTACCTCACTGGTTGCAATTTTGGAGCTGCTATGTAGGTCATATATGTTCACTGTATCTGGAGTGAACTCCTCTCTCTTTCCGGTGCCGAAATTAGTGATCTGATAAACTGAAAGCAGGTTTATCGAAGGTTTTGGAACATGAAGCACATCTTCAAAGCTTCCGTGTAAAAGTTCCACTCTACCTTTTCCGGTGACCTCAATAGGTGAGTAATCTCCCATGAGGATGGGAGGTCCTTTGCATGCATCCAAAGAGGAATAGACTTCCTTTACAGCAGCCATATGATGTGATGCACCAGAATCTATAATCCATGCATCAGGGGAAGAATTAATTGCAACTAAAGCATGAAAATTGTTACCTTTCCCATGTGGTAGATCCTCAGTTTTCTTCTTGGCGCCCTGAGGGATGTGGTCCCCAAGGTTGTGCTTCTGAAGGATTTCTGCCATTTGGTCAATTTGTTTCTTCATGCAAGAGGATTCTGGATGGAATCCTCTTTGAAAGTAGGTGCATCTGTTTCCTTTCTTCCCTTTCTCATTTCTCGAGCCGGAGGAATCATTGAAGGGCTTGGTGTACCCTTCCTTCTTTGGATGGGAATGCGCTTTTCCCTTATCTTTTTGCTGCTGATTTTTCTGATTTGAATCAGATCTGTGATTTTATTGTGGCTGCCATCATGCACAACAAGTGCATGCGCTTTTGGAGATTTGATTTTCCCCATGCCAATAAGTTTATCTTGCTAAAAAATAAGGGACTCCATAAATTCTTTGAGAGAAGGCATAGTGTAGGATTTACCTATTGCAAGCCTTACTAAATGAAATGTAGACACAAAGATGGAGTATTCCGGTCTGAGCTTTGACATAATAGAGAGAACTTGGTGACTTTCCTCCTTGGATTTGTCAATTCCACAACCCTTGAGTTGTAGCAATAGATCATTATATTTGGTGAAGAAGTCTTGAATTCTGTCACAGTTTCGTGGATCCAATGAGAGCAGCTCCACTTCAAGCAGATGTCCTTTCACCTCATCCTATTTCCCATAGAGATCTTCAACCTTTTTCCAAATCTCATTGGGAGTATTGCAGGCAGATAGATGAAACTGCAACTCTGGAGAGATGCACATGCATATGGATCTGTGGGCCTCATCCATACGGTTGAGGTACTTGGATTTCTCTATGGATGAAATGGGTTCCACTTCTATAGCCATGGTAATCCTGTACAACCCTTTCTGAAGAAGGTATCGAGCCATTTGGTCCTTCCATTCGTGATAGTTGTACGGTGTTAGGATCGATGCTTTGGGAAACTCCATTTTTCTGTCGATCTTCAATCTCCAAGTTGTAATACCTGCAAAATAAAGTATTGGTGTGCCTTTTATCTAGCAACCTATGGGCTTTGATACCATGTAAATGTGTTAGAAAACCTGCACAGATGAATCTAGCCAGTAAAGGTTGAACACACAGCTTTGCAGAGAAAAAACACTAAAAGAAAATCGAAAGAACAAAAGAATGATTCATTAGAGAATAGGTTACAATGCTCATGATATAGCACTACTGGGTGAAGATCCCAAGGTAATGCACCATTGTGGTGATCAATAAGAAGACTCAACACCTACAACAAGTTCCAGAGAGAACTAGCCAGTTGCGGAGTGAAAGAAGGAGCAAATCAGGAAGTAAATCATGCAGAAGAACTAACCAGTTGCGCAGTTAAAGAAAGAGAAAATCAGGGAGTAAATCATGCAGAAGAACTAACTAGTTGCGGAGTTAAAGAAGGAGCAAATCGAGGAGTGAATCATGCAGAAGGAATCTTGCATGTAGTCCCATGCTCTAACTAAGAGTCCGCATGTCGATGTGTAGTAGTTCCAACATGATTTTCAAGAACTTCAGCTTGAAGATCAAAGTAGGCAAAAGCATGGCTCTGCTGGGACAAAGCGGATCGGAAAATCAACCATCATTGGATTAATTGAAAGGATTTACGATCCCCTAAAAGGATCAATGAAAATCGATGGCAGTGACATGAGGAGGTTCAATTTGAAGAGTCTGAGGAGTGACATAGCTCTGGTAGGTCAAGAGCCCACGCTATTTGGAGGAAGCATTCGAGACAACATTCTCTATGGGAAAGAGAATGCAATCGAGATGGAGATGATCGAAGCTGCAAATGCTCATGACTTCATCAGGTAAATGCTCCTGTTGTTGTTCAAACAAATTGTTTATGCGACAAGATATATATTCAATCAGCTGTAATTAAACAGATTGTTTCTGGTATTAATTTGGATGGACTGAATCAAGGCAGTGAATTTAACTTGGATTTGTGTAGCTCTTTGGAGAAGGGATACGAAACAAATTGCGGAGACAGAGGAGTGAAATTATCGCGAGGGCAAAAGCAACGGATTACTATAGCGAGGGCGATCATAAAGAATCTCTGAGCATATTACCGCTGGACGAGGCAATGAGTTTGTTGGACAGCCAATCAGAGAAGATTGTTCAAGAGGCCCTGGACAGAATAACGGTGGGGAGAACGAGTAATGTGATAGCTCATCGACTGACCAGTAACTACCATTCAAAATGCAGATTCCATTGCTGTGATTGCATATGGGAAAGTGATTGAGCAGATAAGTCATTCGTATCCAGCAACCCATATTACTCTCTCGTCAGTATCCAACAAAGCTACCACTAGATTCTCACCTCCCTCACTCAAGGGTCAAAAGTATTCTGCTGTGTCCCGCTTACGCTACCACTAGATTCTCACCTCCCTCAGTCAAGGGTCAAAAGTATCCTGCCGTGATCCATGTCCTAAATCTTTTTATGTGCCTTTGCCAAATTTTCAATTCTTCGTTATTTGTGGTTTTTAACGCCAATTTGGTCCACGTCCTAAATCTTTCAAAATGTTTTCATCCAAATTTGGAATTTAGAGTCTCATGTATGCAACGTTTAACGTTAATGTCATAAAATGTTATAACGAATCATCTCAATTATACTATAATCCGTTAGGGCCAAAGAGACTTCTTCCACAGATTCTATACATGACTTGGAATTTCAAGTGAAAACTATGGAATATATTTGCTCAATATTTTCCTTTAATTTTAAAATAGATTGAGTATATTACACTTTAATATCGTTGTCAACTCAATCAATTTCTTTTTAATGTCCTTGGAACTCATGCATATCTGATGTAGTATTTTTATAATACTGCGTAATCGGAGGAGAAAATCAACTCATGCAATGTTTAATGTAGCCAGAAGAAAGTGAATTGAAATATAAAATAAAAATAGCGTATAATGCTACGTTTGTGAAAAAAATGGCTTTTGTGGATCCACATTGAATAATGGTTGGAGCAAGGTGACTTCATCTTTTCATACTTGTATGTATCGGCAGCATCCAAACTCTGGCCATAGAAACAACGTAGAATATATATATAAACTGTAAATTTGATTCCCACGGTGAAGCCTCAAGATATAGAAGTAGCTTGTAGCTTGAGCAGAATACATTGTATTTCAAAACATAATATAAGAGACATTAAAAACAAATAACCATCAATTTGATAACCTGATATTGTCTGTATAAACTTCACCACGCTAAAGCTAAAGTATATCCATATCCATATAAATAAATAAATAGAAAGAAATGGTAAATTTGATGTTAAAGCATTTAAGTTTTTTTATTTTTCTTTTAGCAAGAAAAAAAGTTGTATATCTATTAATTCATTATGAGAAAATCGCAGTACATCATATCCCTATTTTGATATTCACATATATATTCAGATCTTTGACATAGCAAATATTAATAATGGGTGGCATTATCATAGCCCCCATCCACAAAATACACATCAAAAAATTCAAAGCCATATGTAGGCTATATATGAAGCATCCACATGATAACCAAGACCAAAATAGATGTAGCACCAACCACAAAAACTAGATCATAGGAAATGGGGACCAGATACATACCAAATTGGAGGCGAGGAAAGAGTAAGTTATGTACCCAGCATGTAAAACTCCTGAATGTGGTGAATATTGTTGTCCACAGATATACTCATCATCCAGATATCATATTGAGTGGTAAGTCCCTTTTTTGATAGCGCATCAGCCACACTATTTTTTCCCCTGTCAATGTGATCTATAGAATAATCCTTCCTGTATTTCCTTATAGATTCAATCCTGTTCAGCCATCCCAAAAGATTTAGGTTTTTTATGACATGAATAGACCGAACATGATCAATAATCACCTTTGAATCCCCATAAATTTGCAGATTTTGGATGTTGAGGAAGTCACAGATGTTGAGCAGACCTGCCAGCGCCATAACCTCAGCCTTATTATTCGACCCCTTACCTCTGTTCCAGTATATTTCAATATGCTGACCCTCCGTAGGAATACTATAAACCCCACAAGCACAACATCCCTGTTGAGCGGCCCCATCAAAGTAGGCATGTGGGACACCGGATGGTTCCATAGAGTGTGTCTGCTTGCCACTCATTCTCGGAATCTTTTTGGAGGAAAGATGAGTGCTAAATTGGGAGAGGATTGATTCGAAAACAGTGGAATAATTGTCCAAGTTTGCAAGAAACAAGGCCCTATTCCGCCATTTCCATATGGCCCATAAGGACAGCAAAGGAATAGGTCTCCAGTCAATTTTCATGGTGCCCCACCATTGAAATGCTTCCATAATGGATGGGAAAGTGATCCTGCTGAAGCCGAAGTGGACAGCCAAATTCTGCTAGATCAATAGAGCTTGTGAGCAGCTTAGAAAAATATGAAAGTTGCTTTCTGAGAATGATCTACACAAAGGACAAATGGCCGGCCCACTCCAGTTACTTTTTTGGAGATTATCCCAGGGAAGATTTCTGTTGTGGAAGACTAGCCAAGCAAAAATGATGATCTTAAGAGAGCAACCTGTTTTCCATAAAGAGGGTGGGAAAATGTTATTCAGTTTGTCATTTTCCGTGAGTTGTAGTTGAAAATAGATATGCTTGACATATATCGATGATCTACTTCCAAGCCCCTTCCATATTAGTATGTCCTCGGCCCCTGTTCTAAATATGCCTATGTTTTTCATGACTGATGTGGTTTGGTCCCATTGAAGAGCCAACTCGGCATTAAGGCCCAAGTCAATAGCTGACTTCCATATAGGGATGGGTCCCTCCCATCTATGGATGGTCTTGTCCCAGAAAAAAATCCCTCTATGATGTAGAGCTCCAATCAACTACTTAGATATGGATAAAATATTGTCCCCCGCAGCAATGTCATCCAAACCAATGATGATTTTACTCCCCGATTTAAAACTCCATGTCAGATTTTGGAGGAAGAAATGCTCTATTTTCCAGAAACTACTCTAAATAGCAGAGCCCCGTGATGAACCGATAGTGCCCTATCTATACCAGAAAGTAATGTTATGCATATACTTTGATTTAATGGCCTTGCTCCATAGAGAATTCCCCAAAACTACCTGCCATAATGATTTACAGCGAGAGCTTTGCGGAAAAGGTTAAGATTCATAATAACCCAGCCCCCCATCACTTTTGGATGAGTCAGCATAAAGAGCTTTGTGAGATGATTTTCTTTTTCTCTTTGCTACCACCCCAGATAAAATTGGTTGTCAATCTGTTAAGTTTGTAGATAATGGAGGAAGGAATGAAGAAAAGATGCACCCAGAAGACCATGATTTGAACCAACACTGACTGAGATAAAATCACTCTCCCGATGATAGATAAACACCTGAATTTCCATTTGGAAATTCTTTTGTCAAAACGATCGTAAATCCACATCCAATCGGCCGCGGAGTATCCCACAGGTTTTAATTGATAACCAAGATATTTCAAACCATCATTGATAGGAATAGCCTTAATGTTGAAAAGGTGGGATAGGAAGGAAATAAGATCACCGTGAATGTTCTCCAGATGGAAAGATGATTTGCCCTCGTTTATACACATCCCCGTAGCTTTTTGGAACCTTTTCAATATTTCATGAAAACATATCCACGATACTTTACAAAGCATAGCTGATAAGAGGATGTCGTCAACAAATAAATTATGTGAAATGGATATGCCCCTATTGATAGCCAATGGTTTGCATCTATTTTCCTGCATCGCCCGTTTAATGTAAAGACTCAAAGAGTCCATTACTAGGATGAATAGGAGAGGAGACAAAGAACAGCCTTGTCGCAATCCTTTGGCAGCTGAGAAAAACTTGGTAGGAATACCATTAATGAGCACTGCATAGTTAACATCTATAACGCAGGCCATAATCCAGGTGGAGCATTTGATGTCAAGACCAATCTTAGACAGGAGGCATTTAAGAAATCCCCTGTCGATACAATTGTATGCTTTTTTCAAGTCTAACTTTAATAGAGCACCCTCAAGCTTCTTAACATGCATGGAATGGAGACATTCCTGGGTGAGGGCCACCGCCTCCAATATATTCCGATCTTTCAGGAACCCATGTTGTTCAGGAGTCAAATATATAGATAAGATATTTCTCAATCTACCCGCAATAATTTTTGAGATAATATTATAGAGAATGTTGCACAGGGAAATGGGCCTAAAGTCCTGAAATGTAAGAGATTCCTTCTTTTTAGGGATTAAGGCGATGAAAGTGGAGGAAACCCTGTGACTGATTGAGCCATTAATCCTGGAGTCCCGAATCGCGTGAAGAAGATCATTCTTGAATAAATCAAAGAAATGTATAAAAAAGTCAATGGTCCATCCATTCAGACCAGGACATTTGTCCTTTTGAAAAGATTTCATGGTGGACAAAAGCTCCTCCTCAGATACAGAAGAATAAAGAAGTTCATTCTGTTCAACATCAAACATGGTTGGATATGGCTCAACACCCCATAAAATTTCCTCAAAATCACATCCTCCTAAACTGCTGTATGCATGCCGAAAATATTTAATTGCTTCTGCAGAGATCTGATCCTGAGATGTGAGCGATATTCCCTCCTCATTCTTGATCTCCCAGATAGAGTTTGTTTCCCTCCGTTTATTTGCATACCTGTGGAAGAATTTCATGTTTTTGTCCCCCTCCTGGAGCCAAATGGCTCTGCGCTTTAATCGCCAGGAGGCTTCTTCAATAGAATTTTTTTTTTGTTTTTCTTTCTCCAAATCCCAGATTTGAGCACGTATAGCTCGAGGCATACAGGGAGCATTAAAGAAAACTGATAAATTTTCCAACTTCTTGTTAATATCCTTCAAAGCATTTTTGTTGGAGATCGTCTTTTCGCGCTACCATTTTTTTATCTTATTCCTGAGGACCGACATATGCTCCAAGAAAGGAACCGAATGATCCTCGGAGAAAAGAAAATGCCAAAACTGACGAATTAGAGTATTAAATTGTTCATCCTCAAGCCAAACCCGATTGAACTTGAAAGGGTAACTCTGCCTATGACCAATGAGGTTCCACTGTATGGAAATTGGCCTGTGGTCCGAAATCAAACACGGGATAATATTCACCGATGGAATGCCAAATCTATCAATCAATCTATCATGCATGAGAAAATGATCAAGTCTTTTTGCAAGGTATGCCTCATTCAATCTCCCATTGTCCCAAGTGGGACCCATTTTTATGGGATGAACGTCCACAAAGTTATTATGTAGGATTGCCTCACGAATCATCACCCCCACCTGATCATTTAATTTACCCTTACCCCATATTTCTCCATTTGACAACGTACAATTTAAATCCCCGCCAATCAGAAGCGAGTCGAGCTCAAGAATTTCAAAAGTTAAAAAACGGTCCTAGGAAAAAGATCGCTCCTTGTAAGGGGCATGGACATTTAAAATATGAACTGGCCCCGGAGAACCCCTGATATAGGCATGAAGAAGGATGCCAGCAAAGCAATTGAAAGCAGCCGCCGAGATCCAGGACGGGTCCCACATAACCGCCAGACCACCAGATAGACTAGCAGCACTAGTCGCAGCTATATGCCACTTGGGAAACATACGTCTGAAATAAGATATAGATTCATGACCTTGATGCATAGTTTCTTGAATCAAGAGAATCTTAGAATTAGAAGAATGGAAGAGTTCCTTTAAGGCCAAAAATTTTGGGCCTGCCCCCAAACCCCGAATATTCATCGAGAGAATAGTAATCAGTTGGACACATTCTCTGGCCGACATGCTTTAAGCGACCCTTTATCAGATTTACCCTTTACTGCGATTTCAAAAATATGGATGTAGACCACGGATAGGTCCCTAATATTCAAATCCGGCCCCCCTCGTCTACCCCTGAAATGTCTACTTCCCCTATTCTGTTTTTGTCTTACAGTAATATTTCTAGTAAAGGTTGGGCTAATGATAGGGGATGGAGACCGATTAGGCTTATGGACAGTCAGAGGCTTTAGATTTAGTGATTCTCGTCTAAGAAGTAGGTCCAGATCACAATCAAAAGAGTTAACAGGAGATGATTCCGGTGAATTTAGAGGAGTGACAGATATACAAGGGGCTTTGCCTTTAGGGTCAGTTGAGGAAATTGAAGGATGTGGGGGAATCGGGGGGGGGGGGGGGAAGATAATCTGCGAGATGAGGGGATATGCATCGGGGGATATTGGGGGGAAGATGATATATAAGTAATGTGGGAGGCGGATGGAAAACCCGAGTGGGCGGGGGAATAGTGGGGGGAGACGGGGTAGCTATATCCGGCCCATGTTCGGGGGGCACAGGGATGATGGAGAAATGAGCCAGACTACAAGGAGGGGAGATATGAGATCGATCTGGAGAGATATGTGATCGGTCCGGGGAAGCAGATCGAAGGTGACCAACATTCTCCATATTTGCTCTGTGAATTTTACGGATGAACTCGACAAATTGAGAACGCTTCAGAGATAGACTTGATGAATGTCTTGGGGAAATCCCACGAGGAGAAGACTGAAGAGGCCCCTAACCTCCCGGAACACGATCAATATCCTGATTAAAATTTAGCTCTTCGGCAGAAACACTCGAGGGGGGCACATGGGGTTTTCCAAACTGATGCCGCTCCCTATGTCTTCCACCAGGTTGACGAGGGCAGAGGAATTTTAGGTGGCCAGTTTTATGACATAGTGGACATCTGAAAAGAACACCCCAATAATCCAGCCTCTGCTGGATATTGGACCTTCCCCATGAGAGGTCAATGTACCTTCCCCATGAGAGGTCAATGTACTCAAGGAAGCCCCCTTTGTATTCCTTTTCTATAAGAACCCTGGCAACCCGCTTATCCTTGGCTTTGAGACATTTTGGGTCGACAAAAATAAAACGACCAATTGTGTTTCCAATATCTGCAAGAGTCTGCTTAGTCCAAAGCTCAATGGGCAGTCTGCTTAGTCCAAAGCTCAATGGGGCTTTACCTAGATGTAGCTTTACCTAGATGTAATTGTTTTGAGGAGTGCAACGAAGGAGATTAAAACCAATGAACCATTTGTGTAAGGCCAGAAAGCTTTTGTCATGTACCCATGGAATAGCCAGGATAACCTCCAAATCTCGGTCTCGAAGAAAATGAAAACTGTACCAATTGTTCATTAGACGAACAATAGTCGGGATATATCCCAAAAGCGGAATCCACTTGGCACAAATCTAGGATGGCATCTGGGCATCCTCAATTGCCGGAAAATGTTAGCGACCAACCAGAGCTCTCTTTTGGAGACTAGAAAAGCGCTGTCGAGGTTAATAGCAGTAGGAGGAGGGGAAGTTTTCACAGGATGTTGATTTTTACGGCGTGGCGGAAAAACAAGCCCGCCACCTTTCGGATCCTAATCAGAGATAGGAATATGAGGGATTAAATCCTCGGCCAACAAGGACTTCCAGTCAGCGACTTTTTCTGATCTGGCAAATGACTTCTCTGCAGCCATGGTGGCCCGCACCATGGCCAATGCGACTGACGCGTTAGAGAGAAGTTCCATAATTGATGACGAAACAGTCCCGAAAAGGGATAAGACTATAATCCCAAGAAGATATAGAAGAGTACAAAGGACCTCCAGGAATAAATGGATAGAAATAGGTATTATAGTCCGGAAGACAAATAGTCAAGGAAACAAATGTGCGAAGATGGTACAATATGTCAGAAATAAGGAAAGCTGAAAGAATGACTTCCTACGGAAGCTTCAAAAAATGGATACCGAATCCACGGAAGCTTCATATTTTGACATCCAAAAGGAAAGATGGGCTTCGAATCAGAAGATTGTGCAGAGAAGACTACAGTGACGGCGGCACTCATTCAATAGAAAGTGACAGAAATCCGCTCCATCTTACGTCATGGCCAACCTACGACCGGAAAAAGGGACGATTTTACAATCCGCGAAATGGAAAAACCAGGTGAGACCGAGGCAGGATAGGGAGCAAAATCAGGAAGGGAATTCTGGGCAAATAATACAACAGCAATAACAATATTTGCGGATGCACCACCATGGACCAATCTTAATTCTGAAGTCAGAACAGGGTTTAAGCCTCTGAGGAAGAATACCGAAACAGTCCAAGCGTCCGCACATCAGCAGCATGCAGACCTGTGGTCCGTCGAAGGGACTAGTGGAGTGGCAGCTACGTGGAGTAGTAGCTCGACATGCAAAGGAGGGGCCAGTCGAACGAATATTTTGAGATGTGTCAGCTATTGAAGGAGCATGCAAGCACTACAGAAACGACGGTCATGGATTGGATTAGATGCAGGTTGCTACATCGTCATTGGTTAGATGGAACGGCGGTCCCTGGTGGGCTTCCATGGCTGCGTGGCGCTCTCACTCTCTCGCTCTCCGTTACAACAAATTCGACTTATTGAGGGAGATCAGATCTCTGCGGAAAATAAATCAACTCTTAATAGAATAAATAGTAGTTTTATAGTGGGTTACTGGTTATTATTTTACATTGTATGAAATAAAAAAAAAAAAAAAATTACAATTTTGTATTTCAACATTTAATTGAATAATTAAAAAGTTTTAGAAAATTTGAATGAAAGGGAAATATTATAATATCAGTTTACATTTATTTTAATTGGGATTTATCAAGTGTTGACAAAAATCAAATTTATTTTTAAAGATTTGCATCTAAAGAGATTTGATCTTTTGGCAATTAGTAGATACAGAGTTAAGATGTATCTAGATTAGTCTAATTATCAATTGATTATAATTATAATTATAATTATTAATTTTAATTTAATTTAATTTAATTTAATTTAATTTAAATTTATTTTCAATTTAATTCAATTTAATTTTATTTTGACCTAGTCAAAATGTTAAATAGGAATTACATAAAAACATTTTCTCTGATATTCATACTAACAAAATATAATTGTTACAAGTGAAATAAAATTGTGTTAATTGATTATGGATGCCAATGAATGACACTGAGTAGTTTTGAGATTGTATTGTATTGTATTGTGTGTTCTTTGGTCGTATATGCATTAAACTCGAAATGCGGCAATAGCATATAGCACTAATTAATGCTTCTTTGACAACTGTTGAAAGACAGAAATATCAACAAAAGGCAAGGACATGTTACAATGAAATCTTACTACAATACTACTTCCTTTAGCCTTACAAATGTGTTGAAGTTAAATACCTTGTCTCATTATGCCAACATGAATGCACATGAATGCCTCGTAAATAAAGAAATAGACCGTAATTTGCTACCTTCAAAACCAGAGGTCATTTTAGTACAATTCCTCCATATTCCTCCATATTTCTTGTTGGTCACCCTCTGGAAGAACTCCCCTAAATACTACTCTACACCATTGTTCAACATCAGATTCATTATTAGACGATTGAACAATAGTGAGATTAAACCGTTAATAAAACAGTTAATTATTATTAAACATAAACATAAAAACATGAAGAAAAATAACTATTAATTATCGTTATTGTTTTGCAATAATTGATTGCATGGATCTATTGAAAAGTTGTATCAAACTCATGACACCAAGAATCATCTCTAAGTATCCGCTCATAACATCAACACCAAGAATCATCTCTAATTCACAGTTCTTGCAATCGTTTCTCTTGTTCTTTGTTTAGGTTTTTGAGTTCTAAGTATTTGATTTGTTTCTATTGTATTCCAAATGTTTAAATGGCTTCATATGATTCTTATTATGAGGATTCTTATTATGGCGGGGATTTCCTAACCAGTGTTTCAGCCATTCTTCGTGGGCTTACAATGTTTTGAAAAACATGAAAAATGCCAGTCTTGTTGTTCAGAGTCATCTGAAAGGGTTTATAAATCACTAAGGTTAATACATATAAAAACCAGAATAAATCACTAAGGTTAATACATATAAAAACCAGAACAGTTATAAAATAGCAAAACACACCCTGAAAAGATATTGAATCCCTTGGAAACAAAGAGGGTTAATATATATAAAAACTTGAATGGTTATAAAAGAATGAACTGTCACATTCATTTCGTTTAATGAAGAAGTGATCGTTAAAGATTTGAAAGCCGGTTGAAATGTTAACGTCTATAATGGCTTTGACTAAATTGCACTGTTATCAAAATGTAAATCTTTGAAGTGGCATTGACCTCTTTAACAAAGTGTTTAAATGTTATGAAAATGTAGGGTTAATATAAAAAAAAACTTGAATGGTTATAAAATAATGAACTCTCACATTCATTTCGTTTAATGAAGAAGCGATCATTAAAGATTTGAAAGCCAGTTGAAATGTGAAATTTGAATGTCTATAATGGTTTTAACTAAATTGCACTGTTATGAAAATGTAAATCTTTGAAGTGGCATTGACTTTTTTAACAAAATTTTTAAATGTTATAAAAATGTAAATTGTGGAGTATATATATATATATGAAAATGTAAATTGTGAGAGATGTTTTAAATTTATTATTATTATTTTAAATTTTAAAATAAAATTTAAATAGAAAAAGAAGACAAACCTATATATAGAGAGGGAGAAAGCAGGTGTTTCCTCTTAAGACAAATCAAAATACACCTTGAGTGAGCCTAATGGTCAAGAGCATGTGTTTCCTCTTAAGATGTCACATGTTCAAAACTAAGGGGGTGGAGTATGTATGCCTTCATAGACTTAGCAATCAAATTGTTGGGCGGAGGTGGGTCCCTTGTCCCACAAACAAGGGGGTCTCATATTGGCTTGGTCATGACCTTAAAATTACATCATAATAATAATAATAATAATAATAATAATAATAATAATAAAGATATTGTAAAATTAGATAATAAGTTACACAACTACACATGCATTTGTGACAATTTGAACCAAATAAAAAACATTTCAAACAACTTAATCTATTTTTAAAAAACATTTCTAACAACTAAATCTATTTTTATATTTAAAAAATATATGTTAAATTACAAAACGTAACAACTTCATTAAGAATAATATCACCAAATTTTATGGAAAAAAAATAAAAATTCACTTTATTGAACTACACCTTTATATTATTAATTTTTAAAGATTTTTAAATCACTAAATTCATTTTTACATTTAAAAAAATAAACAATATAAAATTACAAATTCCCTTATACTCGTAAAAAAACCTAACCATAAAAATCTTATATTCATATTATGAAACAAAACTTCCCTTGTGATTAATAATTATTCACAATGTAAATGGAATCATTTTTATATTTAAAAAATATATGTTAAATTACAAAACTTAACAATTTCATTAGGAATAATATCACCAAATTTTATGGAAAAAAAATAAAATTTCACTTTATTGACCTACACCTTTACATTATTATTTTTTAAAGATTTTTAAATCACTAAATTCATTTTTATATTTAAAAAAAATAAACAATATAGAATTACAAATTCCGTTATACTCATAAAAACACCTAACTATAAAAAACTTATATTCATATGATGAAACAAAACTTCCTTTATGATTAATAATCATTCACAATGTAAATGGAAATGTTAGAAGTAAGTGATATTAATTATTCAATTGTTTTTGCATTTTACTTTTTGCTTTAACCCTTAATTAGTGACACAACTTTATTAAAGAATAAGAATGAGTTGTAATATATGGGTGAATACTAATCAACATTAATTATCTTTACTATTAATTAAATTAAATTATGTTAGATCTTTTTCCCAAAATATGGGAAAACTTTCCATTTAAAAATACTTAAAAAAACTATTTGACTAGTAATTTTTTTTTAATTAAAATCAACTTTAAATACCAATTTTTAAGCCATGCCTAAAAATATTAATGATAATCAACCTAAAAAATCACTTTATTAAACTACACCTTTATATTATTAAATTTTTAAGATTTTTAGATCACTAAATTCATTTTTACATTTAAAAAAGACAATACATTTAAAAAAAAATAACATTATAAAATTAAAAATTCCCTTATACTCATATTATGAAACAAAACTAATATAATAATATTAATATATTGTAATATAATATAATATAATTTACTGTTTAATATTTTATTATTTAAACAAATTAAATTAAAAATTTAATAATTATGAGTGGATTAAAACATAAAACTAATAAATTATAAGAAATCATTTTTAATCCAATAGAGAGATCTTCTAATTTATCAAAAAATTAATATCCTAAAGGATGGAAAATCGGATAATGATCTTTCCATTAAAGGTCATTAACTAACTTGGAGTTAATAAGATAGTTATTTCTAACCATAACCAACACTTCATGGTAAGTTACACAACTACATATGCATTTGTGACAATTTGAACCAAATAAAAAACATTTCAAACAACTAAATCTATTTTTAAGAAACATTTCTAACAACTAAATTTAATTTTATATTTAAAAATATATGTTAAATTACAAAACTTAACAATTTCATTAGGAATAATATCACCAAATTTTATGGAAAAAAAAAATCACTTTATTAAACTACACCTTTATATTATTAAATTTTTAAGTTTTTTAAATCACTAAATTCATTTTTACATATAAAAATATAAACAATATAAAATTACAAATCCCCTTATACTCATAAAAAGCCTAACTATAAAAAACTTATACTCATATTATGAAACAAAGCTTCCCTTATGATTAATAATTATTCACAATGTAAATGAAAATGTTAGAAGTATTATTAATTAAATTAAGTTATGTTAAATCAAATACGAGCAAAATTGCCAATGAAAAATACCTAATAAAAACCATTTTTCTAGTAAAAATATTTAACTAAAATCAACTCTATTAATACCAATTTTTAAACCATACCTAAAAATATTAATGATGATCAACCTAAAAATTCACTTTATTAAACTACATCTTTTATATTACTAATTTTTTAAGATTTTTAAATCACTAAATTCATTTTTACATTTGAAAAAAAAAAAACAATCTAAAAATACAAATTCCCTTATACTCATAAAAATCCCAGCTATAAAGAGTTTATACTCATATTATGAAACAAAACTTCCCTTATGATTAATAATTATTCACAATGTAAATGGAAATGTTAGAAGTCCCTGATATTAATTATTCAATTGATTTTCTATTTTACTTTAATCCTTAATTAGTGACATAGATTTATTGAAGAATAAGAATGAGTTATAATATATTAGTGAATACTAATCAATAATAATTATCCTTATTATTAATTAAATTAAATTATGCTAAATCTTTTTCTCAAAATATGAGAAAAATTGCCCATGAAAAATACTTTACAAAAACCATTTAAATAATATTTTTTTTAAGTGAAAATCAACTTTATTAATAGCAATTTTTAAACCATATCTAAAAAATATTAATGATCATTTCAACCTAAAAATATTAATAATGATTTACTTTAATAATTAAAAACTTTAACCCTTAATTAAAATAACAAATTATAATAAAAATAAAAATAATTATTATAAATATTTTTTAAAACCCTTTTAAAATTCAAAAGTTAATTTTGAAATTAAAATATTATTTTTACAACATGATCTGTCTAAAAGTCAAAATATGTCATATAAAAAACAATACAACATGATTTCCACGCTCCGTCGTGCCTGACTAAAGGACTGATGGCAAAATGAAATGACATTCAGCAACTGGAGTCCTACGATTGAAGATCAATCCTTGAATATATTTCTACGATCCGTGATGCCAGCCTACAATAGAAGAAGATACAGGTTCAGTCAGACTGATTTATGTTTCAATCCTCCAGTGTTGGTCCGTGTAATCACGTTGAAATAATCAATTATCCTTACGATCTGGACCATCATGTATTTATTATAAATTGTCACAAGACACTTTTTCATATGTAATAATACCATATATTATGTTATTGAAACCTAATCTAATCTTTTCCAAGTTGAACGTGGGCTAGATTAATTAATACCTGAAGCTTTGCCTCGTTGAAATAATCAGTTATCCTTACGTCCGGACCATCAGGTATTTATTATAAATTGTCACAAGACACCTTTAAATATGTAATAATGTCATATATTATGTTATTGAAACCTAATCTAATCTTTTCCAAATTGAACGTGGGCTAGATTAATTAATACCTGAAGCTTTGCCTCCAAGAAATCAACGATAGTTGCTGGAATATTCCCTCAAAATCTTCCATCAATACTTAGAATTGTTATCGTATTTTCCCTAGATGGTGGGAATTCCTGCAAGCCTTAGTCATGGCTAATGTTCGAGGCCTATAAAACACTTTTATATAAATAGAGGATATATTGAATTAACTAAAATGGTTTGTGCAGAATATATTTCAGTGGAAAGAATATTTTAGTGGACATAATGAAGAAAACGCGTCATTGGATAGATACAAAGAATAGTAAATCGAAGGGAGTTGCAAGACGTACAGGATGAAGATTGATTGAATTAGCGTTTTGAGAAGGGCAGAAATAGTTAAGGTAGTTTCATAGCAAGTATATACGATGCCTGTGAGACGGTTCGTTAGGGCAGATATGTGAGATAGTTATGACATCATCCATCAAGTCAGATCTGTGAGACAGTTATGACATCATCAGATGGCTAAGAATGCTTTAATCGTGAATAACAGATCTCACGATGCAGAATGGTGTAAGGTGGCATTTAGGGATGTCTTTCTCAAAAGGAACGCCTTACGGCGTAAATATCAAATATTTATATTATATAGGATAGTTTTACTATCTTTTATATGTTACTTTAGAAAGAAGATCAAAGACAATAAAATATACAATCAATGGCTAACAAAATTAGCTTCAACAGAGTGTCAAACCTTCAAAAATTTAAAAGATAGTGCTACCCCACCATGGGGAAACCAACAACAGAAACCAAAATGGGAAACTTATAGAGAGAGACAACAAGAAAAAAGACACTAAACATAAACTCTAAAAAGAACTTATCGATAGCCTAGATGGCCTAGCATGAAGAGCAAGAACTGAAATGATGAAACATAGGGAACATGAGCATTAGAAGGACAATGAAGTATTGAGGTTGATGGGTTGTTCCTAAACATAGCATAAGATCTATGAGTTCATCTAGTTTGTGCATTAGGTTGACATGAGTTTCTCTCCAATCAACTAGAATCTTCCTTGACAACAACATAACATGCCATTACAAATCTATTGCATGGAGATAGTGATTTTGGCAGCCCCAAGAGTTGCATGTATCTAGAACCCAAGAGGCTATGTCAACCATGACTTTTGAATTCAGAGTGACTAGTTGTTCTTGTCAAACTTCCTCTTCGACCAAATGGATTTCCTCATGAATGTGTGGAGGCACATGTGCATGGTAGTTATGGGCTAAAGGTTCAACTCTCAATTGTTCCCGAGAGCCTCCTAAAGTGCCATGACTACCATTTCCAAATCAACAATAAGCTTGTTGACAAGTCATGGCTACCAAAGGAAACAAGGCGTCAGAAATACTTGAAATAAATGAGAGGGAAGATTCCAGAGGTTGTTGTGAAAGAGAGAGGCTTTTATAACTTCCTAAGAAAGTTGGATCAATGAAAAGCTTGGGCTGAAGCCTTCACCATCATAAAAAGCTGTGAAGAGACGAGGGAAAGTTAGTGAAGCAGATGGAAGGAAACACACTAAGTAACCAAACAAGACTCAAAGTGCATGCCCATCGAGGGCAACAATAGGTGGAGGTGTTGAAGGATCAGCCAGAGCTCTAACTAGTCTAGCAGAATGAAGAGCATGGTGGAATGAATCCAATTCATATAGATAAATAAAAAAACCATGCTAAGGGGCCTCTACCACTCTCCTGGGGAGGATTCACCATGATGTGGTGGCATGTGTAGGAGGGAAGCAAATAGAGAGCACCTTAAATCCAAGGATTTAATGCCTATCATAAGACCCCATAGGGGTAAACTTATACAATACAATAAATTAAAATGAAGTAACAAGAAGGCGTTTAATACTTGTTATAACAACCCATCAGGATAAACCTATAAAATACCATACAATAGCATTTGCACCAGATGTTGCAAAGAAAATGCCAGAAGGCAATAGAAAAGGAACTAGTAGCTTGAAGTGTCTTGTAAAATCGATCCAATCTCTACACATCATTATAATGTTTCAAAGTTATATATTTACAATGTCCAAGATCATTCAATCAACATTTATTACCACGACAAAGAACAATATAAAGACCTAGAAAATGGGCTTGTGATTACCCTATGGGGACACAAATGCGAATGTTGAAGGTACTTTCCTTGGAAACAACTTTTGAATGGTGCTAGATAATATCCACAATAAACATATTATAGATATTGTATAAAAATAAATATTGGAAACAAGTTACAATTCTAATAAAAATCAATGTATCTATCTATCTATGTTTTTTTTATATAGAGAATAAAGTCATGATAAGTCGAGTTGACTGTTAGGAATGGATCTCTTGATCTTGCAAAAAAGTTTGTATAAAATACCATAGATGTTGTAAGCAATTGTTTAGGGAGGGGACAGATGGAAAGACGCACAAAAAATCTGATGGCTTCTTCAATGTCCCAAACATTCTTGCAGCAAGTTGCATTGTGATGATCTCCATTATCCAATGATGTCCATGTGATTTGACTACAAGAAAGTTAGAAGTGACCATCTTGACTACTTTGATAGCAATAAGAATTCCTCTAGACAAATATCCCACCAAAACTAATTACAAAGTCACCCCATCATAAAGAAATATATAAATAATAACATATATTAAACAAGAGGGCATGGGTCCAAGCATCATGCCATACATAAATAGGAAGCAGAGTACCTGAGTACATTCAAGCAACCTGAAAATTTTCACCACGGATCTTGGTCCTTTGCCTTCTCTAGAAGGTACGATCTTGAAAGGTCTTATTTGTCTCTAATACATAACCAAAATCCATGCACTGGAGTTAGAAATAAGAACATGGTCACAATTCCCCCTCAACACCAACATTGATCTATTTCCCAATTCCTTCCTCTCCAATGCCCAAATGAGGATGGGGATGTTGCAGCCCTGACAGTGTCAAACTTGGCTATGAGGTGCAGACCATCATATGATTTTCTTTTTTGTGGATCAGACAGAGTATCATAAGCTTGATTTATCTCAGAAAAAAGGTCCATGGCTGTCTTAAGCTGGTGCACAAGCATGACATCAGGGTGGTATTTCAGTGCCAATCTTCTATATGCAACCCTGATATCATTGAAGGAGGCATGATAAGAGACACCGAAAAGAGCATAATGATCCTTTTTCCTCCTAAAAGCAATATCCCTCTTTTCTTTTGTTGCAAAACTGGCACTGATGGTTCTGAGATTGAAGGTGTGAGAAGCCCTTAATACCACATTGACAAGACTCAGTTGATTACTTGAAATTGGGCTGCTTGTGGTACATATTGGGAATATCAATTCCCCCATAATCAGAGGAGATTGGCCTCTAGGAGATGAGAGTGTGGAATTGATTGTGAGAGACCCAAGTGTGGAAATCTTCATGATTAATTTCTGTTTTGGAAAATATGGAGACAAGGCTAATTGTATGTATGTTCTGATATCCAAACTTTTCTGATTTCAGAATGAGAGGATTGGCTACCATTTATATTATTAGCAATAGAGATTGTCTAGTTAATAAAATAAATATTTTGGTTATCTAATTAATAAAATAAAGATGATGAAAAGAAAAGTCTTCTCACATGGCATGCCTGTTGAATATGGTGAGCATTCTCCAACATGCCTTCATTCTCAAATCTATAGCAATAAATTGTCTTAGTGATCCATCCCTCGTTTTGAATAAGTCAACCTTTCTTATTAATTCCATTCAAAACAACATAATTGTGACAAAAATCCACTAGTTGTATTTTGCAGTTCACTGAAGTTTTGTGAGGATCCTCTAGCTCAAAAGTGAAGTTAATATTACTATCACTTTTGCTAACTTTATCTGATAGATGAAAATCAAATGAAGCTATGGTGAAATCTACATTCATCTATGATATCTGGAGAGATAGATGGTCAAAAGGAAAAAATTCACTTGAGTATCACAGTGATACATGTGCAGATTCCCTGAATGGAAAGGTATGCTAGCTAATCTCCATGTCTAGGGATCAATGAAATTTGTATCTTCTTTGTAAAGTCCATATTAGTTCATAATTTTGTCATTTGGCAGAGATGTGTTCATTTTAAAATGTGAATTTAAGTCCCTTTCTCCAACATGCATTGGTTAGAGAAACCGTACACAAGCTCAAACCCATCTAAACCTGGTTTGATAATTCACCTTGATGGTGCAGAGATGAACCTTCACACTTCGAGGTTGCTAAACTGAAAAGTTGCATAATCTATATGAGTTTATATAAATTGCATGTTATCAATTATAGATATGCAACCTGGAGTTTGCAATTCCCAATGTTGCGCATGGAATCCCCCCAAGGCATGTTTTGGGGCTTAAAGCCCAAGTTTTGACTAAATCCATTGTAAAAGCTCCGCGAATTATGGGCGCGGAGTGCGAAGTCATAATAGAGTCATAGGGTTGTCCACCCTTGTTTTTGTAATGTAATGTCAGCTTGATAAACCTACCCATGGTCCGTGGACCATGGGATTGTATAAATAGAGCGAGGCTCTAAGTGTAGAAAGTAGCGAAGAAGAACATGACTAAGAATGGAAGCATGAGAAGTCTAAGTGATTGAGTCGAAGTGTAAAAGGTGTCTTCGGGTTGTAGAGTAGAAGAAAGCTCTGTAGCTGAGTGTGCAGAGGCCCAGTAGTCCGCAGCTGAGTGCGCGTACCCCTATAGCTGAGTGCGCAGGGCAGGTCGAGTCTGTAACTGTTGGAAGAATCAATAAAGAGAAGTTTACCATATTTCTGTGTATCTTTTCCTGTTTTAATGTATGAATGGGTATAAATTGCAAGTATATTGTTTATTTGTTGCGCGAACTCATATAAATGTGTTGCGTAAATAAATATAACATAAGACATCCATTTACACGAAGATAATTAATTGGTAAGTAAGATCTCAGGTGCGTCTTAGGGAAATAGCGCAAAACACTGCTCCAGCAGTGCGGAAGCTCCATAGCCCCTAGTAAGGGCTGCGCGAAGGCAGTGCATCAGACCACGAAGACCAAGGAAGGGCATGAAGTAACCTGCATGAAGGGATGAACAGTTGGATAGAACCAGCCCCTCAGATATCTCAAGGGTGCGGAAACTTGGTTCTAACACCCCCCCATACTACTTTGGGTGAGACCTAAGTCCGCGCTCCACAGACTGTTGCCGAAAGGGCCAGTAGTACATGGATTTATTTGGCTAAATACCTCTGAACTTGGGTTAGGCCCCAACAAGCCAACAAATGGTTCCGTTGTCGGGACCAGAATCTGCATAGAGATGTCTGATGTCATATCATTGGAATCCAACAAAGAAAGGAATTGAAGATTGGTTGGACAGAAAGATTCATGAGTTCGCAGCATAGGAAAATAGGAATCTGTGACTATCAAAAGAAGAGTGGTTAGACTACTACTTATATACAGAAATCGACGAATTTTTTTCGCATCCTTCCCCACTGAGTTGTATGAGTGGATCGCGATGCTAGCAGATAGCCAAGGAAGGTGTAAACTCGACAGACCTATTATGTGGACTCCAGAAGTGGTGTGCAGATTGGAAGTGTTAGAGGATAAGATCACGTGCACTGTTGATCACTATCTCAATCGAATTATAGGAGGATTCATCACCAAGTTCGTGATAGATACTTCAGTCAGCTATAGTGAGGTGGAATGTCATTTCCTCAAAGGGCCACGAGGTAAGTACATTAAATCTTTGAAAACTTGGATTAAAATGCTACTGTGTGAGAAATGGGTTATGCAAATAAATTGATGTTTGGGGCTACATTAAGTGGGAGAATCTACAGAAACGAAGGTAGTACAGAACTAGAAACTAGCCCCTTGATTTCATCTCTGCGAGGGGGTGAAGAAGATCTTGCGAAGATCTCACCAAGAAGTGAGATCAATTTGATAACACAGAGAATTCCGTGCATACCATCCCAACCCACACCACCAATAGTTTAACCGTCTTCACCCGCATCTTTGCCCATATGACCTTCGCCACCACCGCGAATCAATATGGCAAGCGCGATAAAGTTGCCAGTGTTCAAGGGAGTAGGGAATGAAGAGCTGGACTAGTTTTGGTTCGTGATAAGAGGTATATGGGAAGCACAGGGAGTCCCAGATGACAATATAAAGAAAGCGACGATGGTAAACACTTTGTAGGATCGCGTGTTGACCTGGTACAATAAGAATTCCAATGACAATCCGAATGCAAGGATCACGGATATCCAAGCTACGCTGAACAAAGAATTTAGCAGGTCGAAGTCAAAGACGCAGTTGATCATTGGGTTCAAGGAGATCCCAATGCTTCCAGGCAAGACCCCTTGGGAGTTGGATCAGAGACTGAAGTGTACAATCCGCGAAGCTAATATGACATTGACCGATGGACAACACCGCGCATGGTTTGTAGCCTCACTAAGACCGCATCTAAGGAATGCACTATCACAACAGATGCTAACCACTCAAGCTGAGGCCTTGGAGATCATGATGAGGCTGCATGAGACCCCAATACAAGATCCTAACTTGGGATTTCAGCAGATCCACATGCAGTTGAAAAACTTGTGCCTTGAGATGCAGAGTTTGAAACAGGACAGGGCATCTCGCCCAGAGGTGCACGACGAGGTATGGTGTGTTAAATGCAAGGGTTAGGGACATGAAAAGGACCACTTCCTAGTGTTCGCAAATTACCTCGCAGGAGGAGGACCAATGCCATTGAGACCAGAGGCACAGGTAGGAATAAGCACGATGCCTACATTGTGGTGCACGATTTGTTAGATAGGAGGAAAGAATGCTACAGATAACTACCATTTGTTGCAGAAGTACACAAAATTTGTAGCAGTTGTTCTATAATTTCTGTAGGTCAGTGGGACATGATGAGCACACCTGTAGAAGTTATGAGCTGATGATAGATCAGACTCCTACCTACAGAGTTTAGGTCGAAACGCGACCCCTTGACCAGAATGCAGGGATGCCGCGAACTGGATTTCAAGGGCGTGGATGAGGTTGGGGTGGAGGAGGACCAGGAATAGGTCACAGACAACTAATATGTTACAATTGTGAAGGGCCAGGACATTATGCCCGCGATTGTACAAATCTAACGTGGCCATCATGTTTGTATTGTACATTGTTTGGTCATGAGACAGAGGATTGCCCCACATTGATAGCGAGGTTGCGCAATAAAGGAGCACTCCGACCTTCCCCAACTTAGAACCTGCAAATGATGAGGTCTGAGCCATGCGAGGAAGACCCTAATGTAAAGATTGTGCTCGAGAGTGGAATTACGACAGGGGATAACAAAGGCAAGCAGCCTGAAGAAAGTACTTGGGTTAGCAAGGCTCCAATGAAGGAACCAGAGTTTAATTTGGAGCGTACTAAGGAAACCTTCATGGAAGCCAAGAAGAGCTTCGTCGATCCCTCCACTTCAGGAAGTAAGGATAGATTGCAGCCAAAGATGGACCCATCAATGCTCACCATGTTCCTGGAAACAAGCATGAAGTTGCTGCGCGATAGCAAGGCTGTAAAGGGGTTGCAAGAACTCATAAATAGATGTGCTAGGACTGTGCAAGGAGAATGCACGTAGTTCGAAAGCTCGGAAAGCACACGATGTGAACGAGAAGGGAGATGAAATTGACCATGCATATTAGGGAATATGAGATGGACCAAGTGATTCTGAATCTAGGATCAGACGTGAACGTCCTGCCGAGGCAGACATGGGAGTGCATGGGAAGACCTAAACTGCAATGGTCTCCTATCCATCTGCAAATGAATAATCAGAAAAAGATCTTACCTATGGGGAGGTTGCAGGGAATATCAGTAGATATCGAAGGAGCAAGCGCGCTAACAGGTTTCGAAGTGATAGAGATTGTTGATGACAACAATCCCTACCCCGCGCTATTAGGAATAGACTGGGCCACTGACATGAATGGGGTGATAAATTTGAAGAAGTGCAAGATGATTTTTGAGAAGAAGTCTCTGCGCGTGGTTGTACCTTTGGACCTTGTAGAAGGATCGCACTACATAGAGCTTGTGCACGACTTCGATAGCGACGATGACTTGGACTACATCTACAAGATAACCACGCGAGAGAAATACTGGGTGAATCCGACCATGGATGGACGAATCTCATGGGAGCGTGAAAGCCCCTACACATTGGATTTTGACGAGGAAATAGAACGATGGAAGAATTAGTTACACAAAGTAACCACACTGAACTGTAACATGATGACGAGATCGCTGCGCTGCGTATCAACAGAGGTAAGTGAGCTGCCTACGTATGATGGGTTAAGTGAGGTGGATGACTTCCTGAGTAGATTTGAAAGAGAAGTGTCAGAACAACAACGTTTTGAAGCTTTGAAATGGGTACTGCGCGTGACGCCCGCAAGGTGGTGGGGTACGCACCAAAGAAGTTTTGAGGATTGGCGCGATTGCAGAAGAATGATGCACATGTGGTTTGGGAAGCCTCAGATGCGATTAACAGACAAGATTACTAGACGAAACGGTCTGCGCACCCACCTATCCAGATGGATGCTAGCATATGGTGCGAAACCTACGCAGATGCACACAGTCTTCACGTTAGGAGACACGGTCAGTAAGAAGGTGCGGGCAAGGCAATCGAGCAAACGATCCCTCCGGTTAGAACCACGGAGTATGGAAAGACCAAGTGCGGAGAAGGATATCCATGTAAGAGCGTTTAAAAAAGTATGCGAAGCTCTAAACAAGGTCCACAATGTGAAGCAGCCTGACTAGGACCTATGTGTACCAACGGTTCTATGGGCGTATAGGACTGCGTGTAAGAACCTGATGGCACAGACACCTCCGAGGTTGGAGTATGAAGCGAACACTGTAATCCCCATGAAGCATGAAATGCCTAGTCTGCACATGACAACATCGGTAGATATGATAGTTCGCGGAGTCTTGAAAGAAGGGATTGCACAGCCGAAAGAAGTAGAACGCTTGGGACTTGAGGAAGAAATCCAGCAGGGCAATTTTAGGGTCCAAGCACTTGAGAAAGAAAGGGTGTGATTAAGGAAGGAAAGCACTCTGGTAGAAGCAGAAGTCAAGAAGCTGGATGACGAGATAAGAAGGCCAGGATGATAAAACAAGGTGCACATGATCATGCTAACAAGTTTGAGGACTATCATCGCGAATTGATTAGTCTGATGCCTTGGCTTGGACCCCATATTACTAAGAGAAGTAACCAGGGTGCACGTGTTGCAGATGATAAGGTGTGCGACACCGCCAGTAACAGTAAAAGGTGGGTATTTCCCAGGAAGAATGATGGATGACCGGAGGACATCACATACAGGTGGCGCAACCACCTGACTAGCTGAGGGAAGTATAGTCTTAGCGCTCCAAGTAGTTGAAAGGAGGTGCAGGACTATAAACTATTCTGCCCAGAAGCTGCATGATGTTAAAGCTGTGTACAGAAGCAAAGAGTCACAAGGTTCGCGATTGTGCAACGGGGGTTGGGCTGCCATGAGGGTTGGCCAGAAAGTGTCTGTTGGAGTCACTACTCACGATGTGATGTTCGACTTGAGATCAAATGGAGCAGGAAATAGGAATTTAAGACACGATTTATGGGCAAGATTTCAAAAAATCTGCTACCAAGGGAGCATTAATGAACCGGATTTGGGGGGGAATAGTCAAATTCAAATTCAAAAGGTGCTATAAATTACAAAGGACTGCCCAGCAAACGACACTTGGTCGTTTGAGAATTCAGCAGTTGTATACCCTGCGTAGCCTGAGCAGAGCCTTTGTTCACCTATGCAGCGTGTCAATGGAGCTCCTAATTCCGCGAGTGGTAGATTTCTAGTCGGACACTATGGCAGCATCGGAGGATGTTATGGAAATTATAGAGATGACCGTCCAAGAGGCCACAAAGGCCCTAACTGTGAGAGATGCCCCTGAAGGTGCTGGGATTGTGGTAGAAATCCATAAATCACCGCACACGCCAAGACCAAAGAAAGACAAACAAGCGATGGCTCCCATATGTATGTCCTCACAGAACCCACTGCACACCAAGCTCTCGATGGAAGAGAAGGGGAGAGTCGTTACCATTGAAAATGATGAGGAGGAAGAAGGCCTCGAGGACCTTATCATCAAAGAAGACGAGGACGAAGGCAAGAAGGAGGAAACTAAGCTTGCACACCCTCCAACAAAGCTTCCCGCATATATCCCCCCGTGGAAGGGGAAGGCTAAAGTTCCCAAGAACCTTGACGAGACCAAGAGCTTGCTCCAAACCCTGCTCATCCCAGAAAACATCATTTTTGAGGGCACACACCTGGGACGGGTGTCAAGCTTAAAATTTGAAGATTGGGATCTTGCTAACCACGAGAAGTTCCCTCACCTACATACCACACAACTCATAAAGCCTAAGCAGAACACCGTGGCGGGGGTTACAAAATTAGAGCCACGAAAGTGGTTGCATGGAGTGGAAAAGGCAAGGCTATTTAACCTGCTTTGGGTGCCACACTTCCACTGCAGCCCAATAACAATTTTCGTCATCAGGCAGCTACTCTGCCTGGTGCATGGTGGGTCCCATCACGGAAGACTTGATTCACAGCATTACCCGGCTGCCGCGCAAAGGAGAGGACCCCACAGACATCTTGGAGGGGAAGAGCAATGACTTGGCCATCGCGGCGACCATGAAGAAGAAATACAAGCTGGCAAAGAAGAAAAGGGGCTATGCCATATCCAACATCAATGAAAAAGTAGTGAAAATGGTGACCCAAAGACTGGCTATTAAGGTTATGTGCAAGTGCGGCGTGAATAAGGTACCCGTGTCGGTGGTAGCACTGGCTGAGCAGTGCGCGGAGGGGGTCCAGTTTAATTGGTTCGAGTACCTCTGCAAGGAGTTGTGCTCGTGGCCAGGGAATTACCGGAGGATAGTTAATTCCCCATAATTGACAGGTATCTGCTAGAGGCTGCAAAGTATGCTTCGCTTTGGGCCATAAAGGATGCAAATAGGATCTGCGACACTAAGATATTCTGGGTGTTCATGGAGATAAGCCTCAGAATGGGGATTAATCCCAAGCTGCGGTTGTCACGCACTGTCTACAACAGCCTCCAGAGTTTTGCAGAGTTCAAAGCAGACATCCACAACATATACATCAGAGCGCGCAAGGACCCGACCAAGCAATGGAGAGAGTTACCCTTTGTAGCCACAAACGATGTAATCTTTAATGTACTGGAGACATGGTTGCCGGAGTGGCACTCTCCAGGCATCGCAGAAATAGAGAAGTCGATGGCGCAGAGGAGGCCAAACTATGCATGGCGTAGTTGGCAGAGAAGAGAAGGAAGGAGTCAATGGCAGTAGAAGCCCAGGAGGCGCAGGACACTACACAGGTAGTGACTGAATAGGGAAAGGCTACAACAGTAGCACTAGCATAAGAGGCAGATGCGAAGGTGCACGAGGGCCTGAAGTCGCCTTCACATGAAGAAGAGAAGGAAAGGGAAACAGAGGAAGAAGAGGGCGGTGCAGATCCACAAACTGTGTCAACCCAGCTAAAGTGTTAGCACCCAACCAAGTGAACAGGGTTGCGTAAGAAGGTCAAGGCATCAAAATTTTCTATTGACCCGATCATCCTAACCAAGGGTGATCTGGACAACATCGGCGAGACAGTGCGCAATGTCACCTTCGCGCCCCTCCAAAATTTTATGCAGGAGAACTAGATTGTGTTGGGGAGACTTAGAGCACAACGACAAGAGTTGCAGGTGCACACTCCTCAGGCTAGTACCCTTTCGACCAGCGTCATAGTCGGAACAATGGCAGCAGAACAAATGTTGCACGCTTGGGTGACGAATACCATAGTGTTGCCGGAAGGGGCATCATTGACAACAAATGAGGCCAACAGACCTACGATTAGCACGTTGAAGGGTATCAGCATCTACATGGCTGCACTCCCATGGGAGACATTATATGTTCTGTAGGATACGATAACTATAGAACTATGGGCTAGGGAGAGCCACACAGTGCAGGTCCCTAGCAAGCAGAGAATCAACATGGAGTAGTTGAGCTGGCAGTGCGACGAAGTGGTGTCACAGAATTGACAACTGGTATAGGTACTGGAAGAAGCTTTTCAGAGTGTCCCTGAGCTGGCCATCCTAACAGACACACTAGTAGAGGTGTGCATCCATAGGCTAGCAACAGGGGTGCACGAGGTGTAGGAGGAAATGATAAAGGTTTAGATGGAACTAAACCTTTAGATCGTAGAGTTGCGGTTAAAGGCGCAGCTGTCCACCCCTCTGGAAGTAAGAGAACAACGTGCCAACACTATTACAACGGGACCGGATGAGATCAGCGGTATAGTGAGAGACTGCACCAACATGTTGGAGGAGTCATTTGAGGTTCTCACAAATCTACAGGAGGACCCCAACATCTAGCACTTAGAGAGAGAGGTGCGAGAACTCCAACAACAGTATGACAGCATTAAAGGAACTACACAGATAGTAGCCCTCACTCAGAGGCTCGTGCAGATGCAACAGGCCAAAGCGCTGAAGGAACAGGTGGACGCGGCATGGCACAAGGAAGCAGTCCTGAAGGCACCTGTTTAGCCTTGGATTGACAAGGCCATCACCATCACAACAGAAATTGAAGGCAAGATCGCACAAATGCAGGGGATACAGGCACAGATGCAGAGAAGTAGTTCAGACACAGCGGTCTCGGAACATCGCATACAACAGATCCAGTAGGCAGCAGCTCAGTGCACTGTCGACCTTGCAGTAGCTCAAGCAAAGTTGGAGGGACTCCACCTAAAGATCTCCACGTTGGCAGAGTGACTCGAGGGCAAGTCATGATGTTTTTCTTGGGGGCTTGTTGGTCATGGAATCCCCCTAAGGTATGTTTTGGAGCTTAAAGCCCAAGTTTCGACTAAATCCATTATAAAAGCTCCACGAATTATGGGTGTGGAGCGCGAAGTCATAATAGAGTCCCAGGGTTGTCTGCCCTTGCTTTTGTAATGTAATGTCGGCTTGATAAACCTACCCATGGTCCATGGACCATGGCATTCTATAAATAGAGAAAGGCTCTAAGTGTAGAAAGTAACGAAGAAGAACATGACTAAGAATGGAAGCATGAGAAGTCTAAGTGATTGAGTTGAAGTGTAAAAAGTGTCTTTGGGTCGTAGAGTAGGAGAAGGCTCTGCAGCTGAGTGCGCAGAGGCCTAGTAGTCCACAACTGAGTGCGTGGACCCCTGCAGCTGAGTGCGCAGGGTAGGTCGAGTCTGTAACCGTTGGAAGAGTCAATAAAGAGAATTTTACCATATTTCTGTGTATCTTTTCATATTTTAATGTATGAATGGATATGAATTGCAAGTATATTGTTTATTTGTTGTGCGAGCTCATATAAATGTGTTGTATAAATAAATATAATGTAAGACATCCATTTACGCAAAGATAATTAACTCGTAAGTAAGATCTCAGGTGCATCTTAGGGAAATAGCATAGAACGCTGATCCATCAGCGCGGAAGCTCCACAGCCCCTGGTTAGTCCTGCGGGAAGGCAATGCATCAAACCACGAAGAACAGGGAAGGGCATGAAGTAACTTGCACGGAGGGATGAACAGTTGGATAGAACCAGCCCCTCAGACATCTCAAGGGTGCGGAAACCTGGTTCCAACACTCCCCCATACTACTTCGGGTGAGACCTCAGTCTGTGCTCTACACACTGTTTCCGAGAGGGCCAGTAGTACAAGGATTTGTTTGGCTAAATACCTCCGAAATTTTGTCAGGCCCCAACAAGCCAACATCCAATTTCAAGGTGTAAATTGAATCAACATTTGTATGCTTGCTAATGTTCATATTCAATGCATCCAGCGCATCATCTAAACTTTGTCACTTAAAGGTTGCCAAACTGCAAAGCTGCAAAATGCAATCTTGCATTTACACAAATTGTTGGGTATCAATTATAAATCTGCAACTCCGAGCTTCATATTTTTAGAATTTTGAGGTACACTCAACGTTGCAATGGATGGGTATGTGCTAATGTCCATACTAAATGCATCAAGTGTATCATCTAAACCCTTACTCTTCAAAGTTCTTTTAAGTTTCCAAACTGAAATTGCAGATCTGATTGACACAAATAGTATCAAATACAGATATGCAACCTCTTACTCTTCAAAGTTATTCTAGGTTACCAAACTAAAATTGAATATCTAATTGACACAACAATATCAAATATAGATATGCAACCTTTTACTCTTCAAAGTTCTTCTAGGTTTCCAAACTGAAATTACATATCTGATTGACACAAATAATATCAAATATAGATATGCAACATTCAACTTTCCAACCTGGAGGAAAACGTGAGACTAGGTTTGAAATAAGTCTTACTAAGCATCAGGTGCTACACTCACATGGTAGTATTTGGAACAACTCTTACTGAAATCCATATTCTGTGGATCCAATGCACCATTACACCCACATGACAGTGTATTAACATTTCATGTAGTGTAAATACTGTACAGAAATTCTTTCAAAAATGAATTCGATATATTTTGGAAATGATTTATTGCATATTAGTATTTGGAACAACTCTTACTGAAATCCATATTCATTGGATCCAATGCACCATTACACCCACATGACAGTATATTAACATTTCCTGTAGTGTAAATACCATACAGAAGTTCTTTCAAAAATGAAGTTGATATATTTTGGAAATGATTTATTGCATATTAGTAATTGGAACAACTCTTACTAAAATCCATATTCCGTGGATCCAATGCACCATTACTCCCACATGACACTATATCAACATTTCCTATCGTGTAAATGCCATACATAAATTCTTTTAAAAATGAAGTTGATATATTTTGGAAATGATTTATTGCATATTAGTATTTTTAGTTACCAATGTTTACTAATGACCCTAAAATTTTTCTATAGTTGAATAGCCTTACTATATTAGGGAGAGAAAGAGCTATTAAAAGTGAGAGAGATGATTCTCAAAGATGTTTGTGTTCTTTGCTTAGGATCTCTAGAATACTTCTATCCTCCATTGCCGCCATTGATTTTTTCAATGGCAAACTATCAAGGAGAGAAATCTTGTTTTTACATACAATTATCAAGGAGACAGTAGCAATCCTACAAAGCTATTCGATGTTCAATTTTTTTACTCTGTTACTTCCTAATCAAAGGAGAAAGAACATCATGATTCGACACACAGTTAAATAATATTATGATTCGACACACAGTTGTACTCCTTAAGTTAGGCATTCCAGATAGATTCTAAAATATTCTCGAAATATGAGTTACACAGAATGGAATACAGAGTCCAGAGGCTCCTTCCTTAAGTTATGCATTGCACATAGATTCTAAAATATTCTGGAAATCTGAGTTACATGGAATATTCTAAAATCTAGAATCGAGTTACACTCAGGTAAATTACACTGAGAATATGTGTTAATATGTGTGTTTTATACATTTGGGCTAGATGAATCCTGTAATGGCAGAAAGTTGATCTTGTCTAACTTGAAAATTTTGCTAATATGTGCCATAAGCCAAAGCTCTGTATTCTTCAGACATCTATATATACTTAAACATAACGTAGTACAACACAAGATTTTTTAAAATATGTATAACACGTTTCTACTTTTAATGGAAATGGAATGATAGGGTCTAGATTTCATAGTTAAAAAACTCCACTATAAAAATAAGGGGAAAAATGGTCCATTATCCCTCTGATTTCAAACATGTCCTATGATATCCATATATTCTATGGTACCAAATTCTAATACATATGCTAATAGTAAATACCATATGTATATAGACATGGGTTGAACAGATCCACTGCGGCTTAACAGAAAAGCACATTTTCGTGCAAAAATATAGAGCCCTGAGTTTAATGGTAACCAATTGGAGCTGCAGCTTCCCTCAGTTCTTTTCCTTCGTAATGAATGTCCTACAAAATCATAAACATGACACAGCAAATGATTAGCTCACAACAAAAATCTAGTAAGTGAATGAAGTTAAACTGAAATAGAGTGAAACTACCAAATAAAAATGCTTCACGGAAATCACATTATTGAGGCAATTAGGGTCTAAATGAAATAGAAACAGAATGCCAAGATATGCCCTCATGAAAGAAACATAAAAATTGGATAAGGGTTAGCTTGAGCCCTAAACCTTAAATGAAACTAACATAAAATATGTTAAACCCTAACCCTTAAACCCTAAATCTTAGATCAAACTAGCAGTATCATGGGATAAGCCCTAGAGGCTTGACCCTAAATGCTAAATGATATGAACATAAAAATGGGAAAGCCTGCTTACTGATGCAAAGTGGTTGAAGTCGTGATGGTGTTCCTCATCAGCCCTAATTACCACAACCACATCTATGAGATTTGAATCCTTGGGAATCCTCCAGTGATCTATAGCCATGACAGGGGTTGGCACGTTTGGAATGTTTCCCTTGTCTAGCTCCTTGAGAAATTCAGTGTAGGAGTGCATAGCTTCTTCTTCAAGATAACCCACAATATTGTGTGCAAGTTTGGGGGAAAGGATGTACATGAGGAAGTATGCATTGAAGAAGACTCCTTGCATTGTAAAGACCAAGGCCCTCTCATACCACTTGGGTTTTTCCACCTCCATAAATGTCATGAGGTGCATCCTCTCATTCTCAACTTCTTCTAAAAGAGATTTTATCCATCCACCACTGTGTTGTAATTTTCTGAGGGACTTGCATTGGAGGAGCATTCCTCTAACCATCCTTGGGACAGCAACCACTGTTTCTAGCATCATGGCTCGACAACCATACCACCGCTGCATAGGACAATGAGTGTTAGTGGAAATCCTTTTCAAATTGAGGCCCAGATGAAAATACTAAAGAAAAAAATGTACAATCATGAATGTTAAATTAAACATCAACCATAAAATGAACCAAAAAAAAACACATAATCCTTTGATTTTTGTCAAGACTTCCCTCTGTCTTCAAACAGGGGAATATAAAATCTATAAAAACAACATGAGTAGCAATACTTACCTACTCTCACTGCAACACACTAGGATCATGCTCCATTTCATTAACATTAATATAAACTTGTTGCTGAGCATCGCTCCTGGCGTGGGAAGATTCTGTAGAGCACAACAATCTCCAAAAATGTATCACCAGATAAATTTCAATCTAATTAATGACAGAAAAACAAATCTAGCAATACTATATTGCTTGATAAACACTTCCCCAACTTTTCGAAACATATTACCAGCCAAATTGGCAACCACAAACAAACACTAATGTAAAAGCGTTTCAGAGAGAGACACCTAAACCTTGCTTACACTGATGCTTTACAAACTTTGTTCAACCTCCACGAAGTCACTCAATGTGTAGTGAGTTGAAATTAAAGGAAAGTTTTTAGCTAGTGAATCAAATAAATTTAGATTCTCACCTGAAAGAACACATCAGTTGGAAATCTAAGTGACTTCACAGTCCAGAAAGCAAACCTATCAAGAAATGTCGTTGGAACATGATGCTTCTTCAAGTCAATGCTCAAGTATGGAGTGTATGTTTTCCATGACTAATTTACTTCCATGAAAAGCATGTGATACACAAGGACGTTAAGTCAGAGAATTTGCTCATGGGCTCTAAGTGTGAGTTGAAAATTGCAGATCTTGGATGGTCTGTGCATACCTTTAGTAGAAGGCGTACTATGTGTGTAACCTTTGATTATTTACCCCTAGAAATGGTTGAAAATAAGGAACACAACACTGCATTTGACATTTGGAGCTTGGGAGTACTCTCTTATGAGTTTCTCTATGGCATTCCACCATTTGAAGCAAAGAAGCACTCTGATACTTACAAAAGAATTGTCAAAATCGATTTGAAGTCTCATCCCACACTAGTAGTTTCTGCCCTTAATACCACATTACCAAGACTCAACTGGTTACTTGAAATTGGGCTGCTTGAGTATCACAGTGATACACATACAAATTCCCTGAACGGAAAGGTATGCTAGATAATCTCCATGTCTAGGGATCAATTAAATTTTTATCTTCTTTGTAAAGTCCATATTACTTCATAATTTTGTCATTTGGCAGTACATAAGCTTAGACCCATCTAAACCTGGTTTGATAATTCACCTTGATGTTGTAGAGATCAAGCTTCGCACTTCAATGTTGCTAAACTTAAAAGTTGAAGAATCTAGCCCATCATCTATACTTTGTCACTTAAATGTTGCCAAATTGTAAAGATGAAAAATGAAATATTGAGTTTACACAAAATGTTGGATATCAATTATAAATGTGCAACTCCGAGCTTCATATTTTTACAATTTTTAGGTACACTAAACCTTGCGATGGATGGGTATTTTCTAATATCCATATTAAATGCATCAAGTACATCATCTAAACCCTTACTCTTCAAAGTTCTTCAAAGTTTCCAAACTGGAATTGAAAATTTTATTGACACAAATAGTATCAAACACAAATATGAAACCTATTTCTCTTCAAAGTTCTTCTAGGTTACCAAACTGAAATTGAATATCAAATTAACACAATAATATCAAATATAGATATGAAACCTTTTACTCTTCAAAGTTCTTCTAGGTTGCCAAACTAAAATTGCATATCTGATTGCCACAAATAGTATCAAATATAGATATGCAGAATTCAACATTCCAACCTGTAGGTAAACATGAGACTAGGTTTGAAATAAGTCTTACTAAGCATCCAATGCTACACTCACATGATAGTATTTGGAACAACTCTTACTGAAATCCATATTCAGTGGATCCAATGCACCATTACACCCACATGATAGTATATTAACATTTCTTGTAGTGTAAATACCATACAGAAATTCTTTCAAAAATGAAGTTGATATATTTTGGAAATGATTTATTGGATATTAGTATTTGGAACAACTCTTACTGAAATCCATATTTAATGGATCCAATGCACCATTACACCCACATGATAGTATATTAACATTTTATGTAGTGTAAATACCATACAAAAGTTCTTTCAAAAATGAAGTTGATATATTTTGGAAATGATTTATTGCATATTAGTATTTGGAACAACTCTTACTGAAATCCATATTCAGTGGATCCAATGCACCATTACACCCACATGACAGTATATTAACATTTCCTGTCGTGTAAATACCATACAGAAATTCTTTCAAAAATGAAGTTGATATATTTTGGAAATGATTTATTGCATATTAGTATTTTTAGTTACCAATGTTTACTAATGACCCTAAATTTTTTCTATAGTCGAATAGCCTTACTATATTTGGGAGAGAAAGAGCTCTTAAAAGTGAGAGAGTTGCATCTCAAAGTTGGTTGTGTTCTTTGCTTCCTGTCAGGGAATTGCCATCAATACACCCTGACACTTCATTTTATGATTCCACTAGTAAGAACAGATAATGGAATAAACCAGAACAATTTGGAGGTTGATTAATCCTTTGGATCACTTTGGTTCTCTGTTGACCAATTTATAGTCCATGTGACAATCCCCGACCCCTAAAAACTATTTGATGCTTGGTCTTACAAGAAAAAAGTATATTATGCATGTGTAGCTATGATTTCATTCACCCTTAGTGTTTATATTTTGGAAAAAAAACTTGTCTTTATCTTATCAAAAGATTTACATGGTCGGAGGGTATGGTACAAATAACTCGTACCTAGACATAGCTATAGTCTATGACCCTGTAAGAGACCAGTGGAGTCAACTTCCTAATATTCCAACTACCAGAGGGGATCTCATGTGTGTCACGGTCACAGGGGAGATATATGTACTTGAATGGGGATGCTTCAGCCCTAGCAGTGTCAAACTTGGGTATGAAGTCCAGATAATCATATGATTTTCTCTTTTGTGGATCAGACAGAGTATCATAAGCCTCATTTATCTTAGAAAAAAGGTTAGTGGTTATCTCAAGCTGGTGCAGAGGCATGACATTAGGGAGGTATTTCAGTGCCAGTCTTCTATATGCAACCCTGATATCATTGTGGGAGGCATGACACGCAAAAGAGCATAGTGATCCTTTTTCCTCCTGAAAGCGATATCCCTCTTTTCTTTTGTTGTGATACTGGCACTGATGGTTCTTCCATTGAAGCTATGAGAAGCCCTTAATACCCCATTGCCAAGACTCAGTTGATTACTTGAAATTGGGTTGCTTGAGTATCACAGTGATATATGCGCAAATTCACTGAATGAAAAGGTATGCTAGCTAATCTCCATGTCTAGGTGTTATAGCTCAAAATCTCACTCTTGATATTTTTGATGCTACATTTATGGCCCAGGGCAACCCCTCCTTCTAGACTTGGTCTAAATACTTAAAAAACAGTGTTTTACTTCCTGTACGTGACATTGCCCTGAGCTAAACGTGTCTGTACGCAGGTCAGTGTATACCCAACCCATGTATATGTCTTAAAACACTTAAAAAAATTAAATCTCCTTAATTTCAGGTGAAGATCACGGGTTTTACCTGTTGATTACCTATTAGTGCCTGTGGCCCCAACTGTTCCCAACGAATTCCCAACTAAAAAACTACTTTGGGAGAAGTATAAAAAGGCTTCAATGGGAAGGCCTAAAGGAGGAGAGAAGAGAGAGAATTACTCTGCTGAGATTATCCCTGATCAAGTCTGAAGATCCCTGTGCTTCCAGCACTTCCCCCATCTACGGAAACCCTTGTTTCCTTGAGTTTTGATGTCATTTCACTAGTTGAGATATCCTTATGTGAGTCATGAAAGGAGCCTTTTGAAGACTTGGGATTGGACGGACCCGGAGGATGGTTCTGCTTGGAGCCAGCAAGGGGAAGATTCAGCTGATATCATTCCTTGCTTTGTTTTAGTTATCTGCAATAGAGAAACATTTTGTCTTGTTCCCGAAATCAATCTTCTTTATGCATATGATGTTCTTGTTATGGTTTACATATGAATAATTGTTTCAATGTATAATTAACCATCTTTCAATAAGTTATGAAGTTGATTTCCATATGATACTTTGTCCATATATTGCTATGCTTATTTGAATTGGTTGTTTTGCAGGTTTAAGGATCGAGAGGAACTCCAAGAGCGTTTGGACCCTGGCTGGATCTACCCGAACGAAGGACCCCTAGGTGCACCTCTCTTCGCATAGTTTGCTTATTTAAGTATCATGTTTGCGTGGAATGCTTGTTTTTTACTGTAGATAACCCCTCGCTCTGCTAGGGTGTTGACCCAAAGCCCTAGGGGACTTAGTCCCTCAACACTAGGGATCAATGAAATTTGTATCTTCTTTGTAAATTCCATATTACTCCATAATTTTGTTATTTGGTAGAGATGTGGTCGTTTTAAAATTTGAATTAGAATTTAAGTCCCTTTCTCCAACATGCACTGGTTAGAGAAACCGTACACAAGCTCAGACCCATCTAAACCTTGTTTGATATTTCACCTTGATGGTGCAGAGATGAACCTTCCCACTTCGAGGCTACTACACTGAAAAGTTGCAGAATTTATATGAGTTTATACAAATTATAAGGTATCAATTATAGATATGCAACTTGGAGTTTGTAATTCCCAATTTCAAGGTGTAAATTGAATCTACATTTTTATTCTTGCTAATATTCATATTCAATGCATGATCTCTAGAGTACTTCTATCCTCCATTGCCGCCACATATTGAAAAATTGCCACCATTGATTTTTTCAATTGCAAATTGTCAAGGAGAAAAATCTTCTTTTTACATACAATTATCAAGGAGATAATAACATTCCTACAAATCTATTCGATGTTCAATTTTTTTACTCTGTTACTTCCTAATCAAAGGAGAAAGAACATAATTTTTCAACACACAATTTAAGAATATTATGATTTGACACACAGTTGTACTCCTTAAGTTAGGCAATTCCAAGTAGATTCTAAAATAGTTTGGAAATATGAGTTACGTAGAATGGAATATAGAGTCCAGAGGCTCCTTCCTTATGTTATGCATTGCAAATAGATTCTAAAAGATTTTGGAAATCTGAGTTACATTGAATATTCTAAAATATAGAATCGAGTTACACTCAGGTAAATTACCCTGAGAATATGTGTGAATATGTGTGTTTTATACATTTGGGCTACATGAATCCTTTAATGGCAGAAAGTTGATCTTGTCTAGAAGATTAACTTGAAAATTTTGCTAATATGTGCCATAAGCTGAAGCTCTGTATTCTTCAGACATCTATATATACTCAAACATAACACAGTACAACACAATATTTTTTAAAATATGTATAACACGTTTCTACTTTTAATGGAAATGGAATGATAGGGTCTACATTTCACAGTTAAAACACTCCACCGTAAAGATAAGGGAAAAAGCGGTTCATTATCCCTCTAATTTCAAACCTGTCCTATCATATCCATATATTCTATGGTACCAAATTCTAATACATACGGTAATAGTTAATGCAATATGTATATAGACATGGGTTGAATAGTTCCGCTGCGGCTTAACATAAAAGCACATTTTCATGCAAAAATATAGAGCCCTGAGTTTAATGGTAACCAATTGGAGCTACAGCTTCCCTCAGTTCTTTTCCTTGGCAATGAATATCCTACAAAATCATAAACATGACACAACAAATGATTAGCTGATAACAAAGAAATAGGTAGTGAATGAAGTTAAACTGAAACAGAGTGAAAAGACCGAATAAAAATGCTTCATTGAAATCACATTGTTGAGGCAATTAGGGTCTAAATGAAATAGAAATAGAATGCCAAGATATGCCCTCATGAAAGAAACAGAAAAATTGGATAAGGGTTAGCTTGAGCCCTAAACCTTAAATGAAACTAACAGAAAATGTGATAAACCATGACCCTTAAACCCTAAATCCTAGATGAAACTAACAGTATCATGGGATAAGCCCTAGAGGCCTAACCCTAAACGCTAAATGATATGAACAGAAAAATGGGAAAGACTGCTTACTGATGCAAAGTGGTTGAAGTCGCGATGGTGCACCTCATCAGCCCTAATTACCACAACCACATCTCTGAGAGTTGAATCCTTGGGAAGCCTCCAATAATCTATAGCTTTGGCAGGGGTTGGCATGTTTGGAATGTTTCCTTTGTCCAGTTCCTTGAGAAATTTAGTGTAGGAGTGGATAGCTTCTTCTTCATCATCATGGCCCTACAACCATATCGCCGCTGCATAGGACATGGAGTGTTAGTGGAAATTCTTTTCAAATTGAGGCCTAGAAGAAAATACTAAAGAAAAACATGTACAATCATGAATGTTAAATTAAACATCAACCATAAAATGACTTTTCAAATTGAGGCCCAGATGAAAATACTAAATAAAAACACGTACAATCATGAATGCTAAATTAAACATCAACCATAAAATGAAAAAAAAAAAAACAAAATCTTGTGATTTTTGTCAAGTCTTCCCTCTGTCTTCAAACAGGGGAATATAAAATCTATAAAAACAACATGAGCAGTAATACTTACCTACTCTCACTGCATCACACTAGGATGGTGCTCCATTTCATTAACATTAATATTAACTTGTTGCCAAGCACCGCTCCTGGTGTGGGAAGATGCTGTAGAGCACAACAATCTCCAAAAATGTATCACTAGATAAAGTTCAGTCTAATTAATGATAGCAAAACAAATCCAGCAATATTTTATTGCTTGATAAACACTTCCCCAACTTTTAGAAACATATTACCAACCAAATTTACAACCACAAACAAACACTAATGTAAAATCATTTTGGAGAGAGACACCTAAACCTTGCTTACACTAATGCTTTACAAGCTTTGTTCAACCTCCGGGAAGTCACTCAATGTGTAGTGAGTTGAAATTAAAGGAAATTTTTTAACTAGGGAATCAAATAAATTTAGATTCTCACCTGAAAGAACACATCCATTGGAAATCTAAGTGACTTCACAGTCTAGAAAGCAAACTTGTCAAGAAATGTCGTTGGAATGTGATGCTTCTTCAAGTCAATGCTCAAGTCTGGAGTGTATGTTTCCCAGGGCTGCTTTACTGCCATGAAAAGCATGTGATACACAGGGATATCAAGTCAGAGAATTTGCCGATGGGCTCTAAGGGTGAACTGAAAATTGCAGATTTTGGATGATCTGTGCATACCTTTAGTAGAAGGTGTACCATGTGTGGAACCTTGGATTATTTACCCCTAGAAAAGGTTGAAAATAAGGAACACAACATTGTAGTTGACATTTGGAGCTTGTGAGTACTCTGTTACGAGTTTCTCTATGGTTTCCAACATTTGAAGCAAAGAAGCACTCTGATACTTATAAAAGGATTGTCAAAATTGATTTGAAGTCTCCTCCCACGTCAATAGTTTCTGCCCTTAATACCACATTGCCAAGACTCAGATGATTACTTGAAATTGGGCTTCTTGAGTATCATAGTGATACATGCGCAAATTCCTTGAACGAAAAGGTATGCTAGCTAATCTCCATGTCTAGGAATCAATGAAATTTATATCTTCTTTGTAAAGTTCATATTACTTCATAATTTTGTCATTTGGCAGAGATGTGGTTGTTTTAAAATTTGAATTAGAATTTAAGTCCCTTTCTCCAACATGCACTGGTTAGAGAAATCGTACACAAGCTTAGACCCATCTAAACCTGGTTTGATAATTCACCTAGAAGGTGCAGAGATGAACCTTCGCACTTCCAGGCTTCTAAACTGAGAAGTTGAATAATCTATATGAGTTTATGCAAATTGCAAGGTATCAATTATAGATATGAAACCTGGAGTTTGAAATTCCCAATTTCAAGGTGTAAATTGAATCAGCATTTGTATGCTTGCTAATGTTCATATTCAATGCATCAAGCCCATCATCTAAACCTTAATAAACAATAGGATCTCTTCCCATGATCTGTCAAAAAGACGCAATTTACATAGATCTGGACAATTCAACCTCTAAAGAGAATGAATTTGGCTTACCTTGGACTGTGAACATCACCTGTAACAAATAACCTCTATGCAGAATGAAACCCTAGACTAAAGAAAACCTATGTACACAACCCCAAGTCGATACTCATGCTCAGATTAAGAACAATGCTAGACGGTTGACTCCAAGCACGGTTAAGATGCCCATCAGTGTTGAGCCTCTGGGCACTAGACCTGCTCCAGCTTTTGAACTGAGCAGAAATGAGAACCATTCGTGAGCATTCCATAGGTCAGGTCAGATTAATCGAGGAAAATCTAGAGTAATCAGTTAAAAACCAAGAAGAGGATGTATAAAACAATGAACTTATCCGAGTAACCAAATCGCTGATGAGATCTCAAAACCAGACCAAAAATTCCATGAACGGAAAGGTATGCTAGCTAGTCTCCATGTCTAGGGATCAATGAAATTTGTATCTTCTTTGTAAAGTCCATATTACTTCATAATTTTGTCATTTGGCAGAGATGTGATCGTTATAAAATGTGAATTAGAATTTAAGTCCCTTTCTCCAACATGCATTGGTTAGAGAAACCGTACACAAGCTTAGACCCAAATAAACTTGATTTGATAATTCACCTTGATGGTGTAGAGATGAACCTTCACACTTCGAGGCTTCTAAACTAAAAAGTTACAGTTTCTATATGAGTTTATACAAATTGCAAGGTATCAATTATAGATATGCAACCTGCAGTTTGCAATTCCCAATTTCAAGGTGTAAATTGAATCAACGTCTGTATGCTTGCTAATGTTCATATTCAATGCATCCAGCCCATCACTAAACCTTAATAAACAATAGTATCTCTTCCCATGATCTGTCAAAAAGATGCCATTTATATAGATTTGGAAAATTCAACCTCTAAAGAGAATGAATTTGGCCTGCTCTGGACTGTCAACATCACTTGCAACAAATAGCTTATGTGCAGAATGAAACCTTGGATGAAGAAAACATGTGTACAAAACCCCATGTTGATACTCATGCTCGGATGAAGAAAAATGCTAGAGGGTTGACTCCAAGCACGGTTAAGATGCCCACTTGTGTTGAGGCTTTGGGCACTAGACCTGCTCCAGTGTTTGAACTGAGTAGAAACAAGAACCATTCATGAGCATTCCATAGGTCAGGTCAGATTAATCGAGGAAAATCTAGAGTAATCAGTTAAAAACCCAAAAGAGGATGTACAAAACAATGAACTTACCCGAGTAAACAAATCGTTGATGAGATCTCAAAACCAGAACTTAACTTATTCGACATCCTTAAGGCTCCAAATACACCAAAATAGGGTCACAGGCATAGGATGAAATTATTCCTCCAAGGCTATGTGAGTTTCACCTGCAAGAGAAAAGGAATTCCAACGAAATCCTATAAACCAAATCCAGAAGACACCCACAAGTTCAATATTTTTCCTACTCCACAGGGCATGCACAGTGGCCTGTAGATTTAAGCAATATCTGGGATGACATAAGTCTGTGCCATTCACATAAGACATCTTAGAGCGGACATGGATGGTATAATAGTGTTTCAGGAAACCTACGAAAGAGGTAAGATAATTATAGTTTCAATTATAACTATAACTTTAATCTAATGGTGGAAAACATTTTAATCGTCTAACATCAAGTCAGAGGGATCATAGCAAGACACGTAAGGCAAGAGGGGAGTTGATTTCAAAGGGGAACGCCTTACGGTGTAATTAAAAAAGAAATAACACTTTAACTATTCAAAATTTTTTATTATTCATTTTAATATGATTATATAATTATTAGCTAGATTTCATTTTTTTAATATTTTTTTTAATGCATAAAAAAATAAAATACCAAAAAAAACTACAAATTAATAATTTAAACTTACCTTTCTTGAAAAAAATAATGAGTTGTAAACAAAAATAAAATTAAAAAAATACCAATAAAAAAAATACATCAAAGAGTTAAACGAAGTTATTAAAAAACAAGTGTACTAACTCATGACGAACGAACTTATATGGTACAGAGAAATAAAACTAGCATTTGCACCAGGAGGTGCAAAGAACCGCCGATAATCTATGTGGTTTTTTTCTAAGGTTGGAAACAGTGATTGCAGACCTAGCAGTGCCTTTGGATCACTCACAAACATTAAGAAAATTATTCTAACGTCCATAAAGAAATGAACCAAGAATCTGCCAATATAAATAGAACATAATAAGAAGATAATGTTGACACATACTATAACTACTTGGAATCAGACATGAGAGCACCTGGATAGCTTCATAAATTTATCAGCCTTAAATTAGCAGCAACAAAGAAAACATTATTTCGGAAAGCATTAAAATTGTTGATGTCAAAATCAATAAACTAACACTTTTAGTGACAACCCTCCGCATGATGTAGGGCATGAGAAAAAGTTTGATTTTAAAAAAATCCAGAATATATTGATGGTCACTAATAACACCTATTCAAATACTCTATCCAAACACTTTTGATTTCGATGGATAAGACTGCTAATCTCGCTGGATATACCTATCAGTATTCATTGAAACCTGCACAACAACGAACATGTTTATCATCGTTTTCATCTCTAATTAATGCTTGTGCTTTCTCCATCTCTCCACCTTACTATTAAAAGGCTTGAAGGTTCATTGTTTTCTTAATTGTTGAATAATTTCAACCAAAAGATGTGTATTTTTCTAGATTTAGTCAACTATCTGAGTTCGGAAGCATAGTACCTAGCATGGTTCCCCTTGTTTGTCACTGTCAGCGCCACTTTTGTGTATTCATTTGAAATTTTGTTTTCCATAAATTCATCTCTGCATACTATAATTATCTATATTTTGCATGTCCCATGGATGTTGAGCTCGATGAGAAAAAATGAAAAATAGTGAAGTGTAATGTGCATGAACCTGAACCGTGCTATATGGATAGAAATAACACTAGGGTTAATCGTTAAAAAAATAGAATTTTGAGCTAGAGCATATAACTATAATGAAAGTGTTATCCTAGTCTCCAAAATACTTTTAAAAATACATTATTATTCTTTTACTCAGGTAAAAGTATGATTTAAAAAAAATTAGTTGAATGATGATTTTCTCACAAATTTTTGATGTAGGAGAGGTACTTGAATTTTGTATATTAGATCACATCACAGATGCAATCAAACTTGGAATAAAATTGATTAGAATCAAACTTACAATAAAATTGATTAGAAGAAGTACCTGAAACAGACAAAAAAAAACATATCATAGTTAGTAATTAAATAATACTTCAATGTTATGTAAAGATTTGAACACTACATCATTCAATTTCCAAGTAAACTACAATGAATAATATTTAATATCATGTAAACAACTTTGAACCCTACATCATTCGATTCTCAAGTAAACTACAGTGAATCGGTAGTCTTGGAGGTTATTATTTCAGTCCCTTGATCAAACAGACAAACCACAACTCCACCGACTCCATGACTGGAAAGGCTATGAATCATTGTATCTACTTTGTTCGATCAAGACCATTCTTGTGGATTCAGGAGTCATGAGAAAGTGCTCCAAATTTACGCCACCAGGGTTGTAACCAATGTTCATTCTGATTTGAAGTATTGGAAGTAAAATACATTACTGTAATATTTTATGGTCCTTTTAATATTAATTTACTAAGGCATTCTTTAATTATGATATGTTTTATAGTTTTTTTTTCTCAATTAGTCTACTCCTATATTCATACAAAAAAGTTACAGCGAGGCTGGCCTCGAGATTTCATGCCATGAGGTTGGCATATAGCAAAAACTTGACATCCTGACTGTAGAACCATCAAAATGACTTACATCAGTGAGAATAATTTCCAGGAACATTGAACATACCAGACAGACACAAAAACTGACCCAAACAGCGATATCGGACTGAGTGAAACACTGTTGTTTCAAGGATCGATTTTTACATAGATATAAGCATAAAAAGACCCTGACCTGTGTCATAAACAAAAGCCTGAGACAGGCATGAACCCTGTGGATCAAAAAGGAGGAGAGCTTTAACTTCGGAGGCAAAACCATAGAACCAGAGGCGCTGACTGTCTCAATCTTCATCTGAAGTGGATGGTTGTTCCTCTATAACCCTGCACCCAAAATGACCGGAGTCCATGGAGTCAGAGGAGCGGATTGCAGAGCTGGAAGGCTCTCCTCTCGTGCTTGGGCCGACATTGGCCTCAGAGTGCGTGGTGGGCATGCTTCCGGTGCCTTGGCGCGGGGTGGCAGTTTGACTTGCCACCTTCTGTTCCTCCGTAGCCCTCTGATGAACAGCACCCAGACCCGAGTTGTGCTCACATCTTTCGATGGTTACAGATACGATGAAAGAGGAATTTTCCAGTGAACAGGGAATGCGATAGTGGGCAGTGGGATGCACATGATGCAGACAGGCTTCACCTCTATCCTGCCCTCGACCTCGGCCTCTGCCACTTCTGGTTGCTGGGTAGGCTGACGCATCTTCAGAGGGGTCCAGAGAGGTGGAGGTATGTTGGGCGGTGGCTCGACCACGTGAACCGCCGCGCCTGCTGATCATTCTCAGCCTTTCTTTCGGCATGATTATGGGATGGGAACAATTAAACGGAGGAGGGAAGGCGGATGATCGACTGTGGGACGAAATCACTGAGAGAGCAGGAAACTGAGCCCGTGAAAAGCAGAAGGCTTTAGGAATAGGAGCTGAAGGGAGGCCGGAGAAGATGAAGGCGTAAAAAGCTCTGCAGAGCAAGACCAACCGGGAAGAATTCTCGGCATTCACCAGTGCCGAAAGGGAGCAGGCAGGCAGACTTTCGCTTGGAGAGAAGCCCAAGACCGCGACCTGGACTGAGCCGAAAGCAAACCAAAGAACAGCAGCAATGAGAATGAGACGGAGCGCCATCGTGCCTATGACCAAAAACAGGGTGGGCAGAGTTAATGCTGCCTTAAATGCATATGTGCGAGGCTTGTCATCCATGCCAAGAGTCATATGCTTCATGCAGATGGGCTGCCACTTGCCCATCTTGCGCACCTCCAACGTACCCTTGTAACTAACAATCACCCGCATCCGGGAATGGTATGTTTTATAGTTATTAACTAGAATTATTTTAAATAATATGAGTTTTTGAGAATTTAACATTCAAAAAGACCCGAAGTAACTCTAATTATAAAGAGCTCATAGTTCAAATTTGATATCTTGAAAAATCTTAATGTAGTTTAACTGTAGAGAGTTCACAGTTTAAGCTTATAATTAGGTGGTGTTTTAGTGAGGCCACAATTTTGTTCAAAATGTTATTTTTCTCTACAATTTGTACATCTACATTTTCTCTAAGCATCAGTGTGTTTTTATTATTTGTTTTTGTGGTGGAAATAGATTCAGCATCATCAAAAACCTGGTGCATTTTGTATTGTATCTGTCTTAGTTGTTGAATGGTTTAGTGATGTACCTTGGAGAATAAGGATGCTATGTATTGTTTATGCCTATTATATCTACATTTCATTGTTTGTTTGTATTTGTAGATATAATAAGCATAAACAGTAGATAGCATCCTTATTCTCGAAGGTACATTACCAAACCATTCAACAACTAAGACAGATACAATACAACATGCACCAAAACCTCCAATACTCAATCTTTCAACAACCATTACAAATGGAGTAGACCTGCTTTTATAGCGTTCTTGGTTCAAACCTTCCATCAATAAAATAGTATTATTGGAGTTTATTCCTGAGATCTATCCTAGGAATGGATAAATAAAGGATATCCTTTTATTAGCTTGATTGGATATAATCGAGTATACATAAAATAAAATTAGTGTCGTCACATGAAAACATCTCCCAAAAACTCAGCTCAACAAAGATGAGACATCCTCCATGTGATATGTATAACATATGTCCAAGGAGGCTAGAGCAATGAAGATAATGATCTCCATCATATGTAAACTTGTTAAAGAAAATCTAACCATGTTTGAACCATATGACAATGAGGAAAATAATAGATAGACCATCAATACACAAAACATTCACACAACTGTAGCATATTATCAAATATGTCAAAGGGATTGCCTATAAGTAAATCTATACATCCTTGACATGCAGATCGAATCCTAGCACTAATATAACTTTGGTGCATAAATCCACCAATCAATATGAAAGGCACACACATAAACTTTGAAATTATTCATACTTATCTAGATGTCATAGCATCAACCATTGAGTAGTAGTCACCATATAGGTAATACCCGAGATTCTTATAGGCTTAAACTTTACAACATATTGGGTTTTATTCCAACAATTTGTAGTAGTAATAAAACAACTTGCATCATTACCCAAATTCTTATATTGAAGTTGTATATACAAGAATTTAAACAGAGGATATAGAAACCTGTTATAATAATGCAATTGCTACAACTATTGCTGAAAGTTCATGATGTAGCAATGTATTAAAAGGTAACAACATTTTTAGAAGTTTGAAACAATACTTGTCAACTACCTATGTGTGATAGCAGCTTTCTTGTGTTTCTTTCGTTGATCATATTAACACATTGAGACTGTGCAATACTAGTGGGTGACTTCATAATTCCAAGTTGCAAGAATCACTTGCTATCACGTGTTCTCTCTTGCTATATATCTGGAAAAGCCCAATCTATAACCACAATAATTGATTCAGCATGAGTCTTTTTCTTTTCCACTGTATACTTATATGTCGGGAGATTAATAATTGCACAATCATTAGAAATAACACATGTTAGTAGAACAATTGTAACTAAATCTCAGAGCTGTAAATTGCCCAAAACAGAGTTATATTAGGTCACAATTAATGTACAAAAGATAGCAATGTACCTTTAAATAATTTTGATGTATTCTTCCTATCACACTCAAAGATTATATTTGAGACAGTAAGAGAATTCCCTCCCTAATTTTACAAGGTCTGCTACAGTGCCTGATGACCCAAACTTGTTAAGACCTTGCATCATTATGTAGAGGTATATTGGTAAATATACAGATTCAAAATCCATTAGACCACCCCCCTACTAAACCCAGAAGGAAAACCTTGATTTTAAGGTGTTTAATTCTGAGTGACCTAGATTGGTAAAAGCATCAAGTCCCTAATTCTTCTCCCAACCATTGATAGTCTGCCAATAGAGCAGTTGCCACCCGCTAGCTTAGGACCAAACCAGGGATTCCAGAGGTATTTTTCCACTTCCACCCTGCCTATAAAGGTAAGCTTATACCGGGATTCCATAGAAAATCCTCCTCCACCCATCAACCATTCAAGGGATTCCAGAGATGAAATTTCTCCATCCTTATCTAATTCAAGGATTCCAAAGTGTTTCCACCCTGAAATTGCAGCTTTAGTACCCACACCCTATGTTGGGAATCAAGAGGGTACTATAACTTATTATTTAGTAATGAAAACCAGTGTAGACCTCCACCCATTAGATATTGAGGGACTCCAGAGTATAATACTCCACCCTCAATTTAGCTAAGAACCCTAGAGAAGTAAGTAATAGCTATGCTTAATGAAAGTCGAAGGGTTCCAAAGTTATTTTGCAATGTTAGGGGATATGAGAGCCATGCTAGATATTCTCACATTTTACCTGTTAGAAGTGACAAGCAAGTAGAACGGATGTAAGTTACATAATAACCCATCCATTCATTAACATTACTGAAGGACCATTCAGTTTAAAAATTTCATCATTCGTTTACATAATGTATATGAGCAGCCATGACAATGCCAAAACTAATATGAACAGTAAGAACGTTGCCAAGGATGGTATAAGCCATAGAAATCACAAACAGGGTTTCATTTATCACTCAGTCCACCTCTTTTATTTTAATGAGTTGGTAATTATCAAGGGTAAATTTCGAATGGATCCGTCTCACCTCTGGCGCTTCCTCCTTCAAGTCACGTTGGTTTCTCCTCCTGCCTTTCTGACCTGTGCGTTTTCCTTTTCTCCTGCCCCGATTCACTCGATGTCCTGTCAAAGAAACCTGAAAATGCACATAAAAATTAATGATAAACCAATCAACTGAAAATTGAAATTCTAAATTGGACTCGGTTACAGAATTCCTGAAGAAAAGTTAAATTCCATGACACCAAAATCTTGTTCCAGAAACAAACCTATAATGTATAATCAGTCATTAGGTAGAGAAATTTGATCTAAAGTACTCACCATTATACGAAGTAGCAGGATGAAAATGCAAGGACCGGATTTTCTGACGCGGGAGAGCGGGTTTTCTGACGCGAATATTGGGAAGCTAAGTGGAAATCGAATTTCAAACCCTTACGGTTTGGGGGAGAAAAAATCCAAAGGGCATCCTCTCAGAGAGAAAGACAGACCTTAATGGCCCGCTTTAATCACGAATACTGCAACCACAGTGCAAACTAGTAAACCTTCAGATTCTGTGAGCGTTAAACACAATATTATGTAGACCTTGCTGTATGTTCGAATTCTGTCGTGTATCCAAATCGATTCAATTGAATATCACTTCGCTCTTTTATTCAATTAATTATAACTCGGGACATCTATAATTCGCCGACGGGCATTCTATATTCGAATCAGCCTTCAGAATTTTTGTTTTCAACAAATTTATGGGGATGGTGAAGATTCAGTTCCATCTAATATTGTTCGTTCTGGAGACCTGAGATTTATCTGTAACCATAATGTTACGACGTTTCTGCTCTTAAAAAAATATAATGGGCCATTTAAATACATGTTCGTTACTTTCATTCCTCCACCCTTTCCTTTCCTCCATCGCTACTATTCATTCTCCGTCACTTCAATTCACCCTTTCTGTTTGCTATGTTGTACATAACCATGGGAAATTGGAGCTAACGATTTCCAATTGAGTCAATCCTATGCAATTCGCTCACGAGGATATAAAATCTACGTTCGCCGACAGTGGCTACAAATTGGAAGACATCACGGCAAAAATCAGGGCTTGAACGTATGGATCGCCTCTGACAACTTGTGTGGATCTGTTTTATTCAGATTAGATATTTCAACCAATCTACAGTTGTTGTTACTATTTTCTAGAGACGTGGTTGATGGATGTAATTTTTGTGAAGACAAAATAATTATAGTTCAGTGATGGGAGGGTTTAATGATAACCTCCCTACTCGAGTATCCAAACCGATTCAATTGAATATCACTTCGCTCTTTTATTTAATTAAACATAACTCGGGAGATCTATAATTCGCTGACGGGCATTCAGAATTAGGCTTCAGAATTTTAGTTTTCAACACATTTATGCGGATGGCGAAGATTCACTTCCATCTAATATTGTTCGTTGCGGAGACCTGCGGATGGCGAAGATTCACTTCCATCTAATATTGTTCGTTCCGGAGACCTGAGATTTATCTGTAGAGCAGAGATTTATCTCAATCCATAATGTTATGACAACGCTTCTGCTCTTAAAAAAATATAATGGCCCATTTAAATACATGTTCGTTCCTTTCATTCCTTCACCCTTTCCTTTCCTCCATGGTTACTATTCATTATCCGTCACTTCAATTCACCTCTTCTGTTTGCTATGTTGTACATAAGCATGGGAAATTGGAGCTCACGATTTCCAGTTGAGTCAATCCTATGCAATTTTTTTCCTTATTCATTTTAATATGATTATATAATTATTAGCTAGATTTTAATTTTTTAATTTTTAAATATTTTTTTTAATGCATAAAAAACACAATACCAAAAAAAACTGCAAATTAATAGTTTAAATTTATCTTAAAAAAAACACCGAGTTGTAAACAAAAATAACATTACAAAATACCAAAAAATTACAAAATACCAAAAAAGACAAATATGTCAAAGAGTTACACAACGTTATTAAAAAATAAATACTAATTCATGCACAAAGAAAGAACTTATATGGTAAATAGAAATAAAACTAGCATTTGCACCAAAAGGTGCAAAGAACAGCCAATAGGCCGAAAATCTGTGTGGTCTTTTTTCTAAGGTTGGAAACAGTGATTGCAGAGCTAGTAGTGCCTTTGACCAAATTTGGATTACTGGCCAACATTAAAAAAATTATTCTAATGTCCAAGAATCTGTCAATATAAATAAAACATAATAAGAAGGTAATGTTGACATGTACTATAACTACTTGAAATCAGACATGAGAGTGTCTTGACAACTTGATAACTTTATCAGCCTTAAATTAGCAACAACAAGGAAAACATTATCTCAGAAAGCATTAAAATTGCTGACGTCAAAATCAATAAACAAACACTTTTAGTGACAACCCTCCATATGATGTAGGGTGTGAGAAAAAGTTTGCTTTAACTTGATAAATTTATCAGCCTTAAATTATCAACAACAAGGAAAGCATTATCTCAGAAAGAATTAAAATTGGTGATGTCAAAATCAATAAACAATCACTTTTAGTGACAACCCTCCAGATGATGTAGGGTGTGAGAAAAAGTTTGATTTTCAAAAAAAAATAAAATTCAGGAATATATTGATGGTTTTTTCTTCGCTATAAATCACTAATAACACCTACTCAAATACTCTATCCAACGAATTTTGATTTCGCTGAATACGACTACCAATCTCGCTGGATATACCTATCTATATTCATTGAAACCTGCACAACACCGAACATAATTATCATTGTTTTCATCTCTAATTAATGCTTTCACTTTCTCCATCTCCGGGCCTTACTACTAAAAGGCTTGAATGTTCATTGTTTGCTTAATTGTTAAATAATTTCAACTAGAAAATGTGTATTTCTCTAGATTTAGTCAACTATCGGAGTTCAGAGGCAGAGTACTTGGCATGGTTCCCCTTGTCTGTCACTGTCAGCACCACTTTTGTGTATTCATTTGAATTTTTGTTCTCCAGAAATTCATTCATCTCTGCATACTATAATTATCTATATTTGAATTTTTGTTCTCCAGAAATTCATCTCTGCATACTATAATTATCTATATTTTGGATATCCCATGGATGTTGGGGTGGATGAGAAAAAATGAAAAATAGTGAAGTGTAATGTGCATGAACCTGAACCGTGCTATATGGATAGCAATAACACTAGGGTTAATCGTTAAAAAAATAAAATTCTAAACTGACTGTATAACTATAATGAAAGTGTTATCCTAGCCTCCAAAAGAATTTTAAAAATACATTATGATTATTTCACTTAGGTAAAAGTATGATTAAAAACAAAAAAAATGTTGAAAGAAAATATAATGATGTTTTTTCACGAATTTTTGATGTAGGAGAGGTACTTGAATTCTTTAGATTAGATCACATCACAACTGGAATCAAACTTAGAATAAAATTGATTAGAATCAAACTTACAGTAAAATTGTTTAGAAGAAGTACCTGAAAAAGACAAAAAAAACATATCATATTTAGCAACTAAATAATACTTCAATGTTATGTAAATATTTGAACACTATATCATTCAATTCCCAGATAAACTACAATGAATAATATTTAATATCATGTAAACAACTTCGAACCCTACATTATTTGATTCTCAGATAAACGAATCAATAGTCTCAGAGGTTATTATTTCAATCTGTTGGTTAAACACAGAAACCACAACTCCACTGACTCCATGACGAGAAAGGCTATGAATTGTTGTATCTATTGTGTTCAATCGAGACCATTCTTGTGGATTCAGGAGTCATGAGAAAGTGCTCCAGATTGACGCCACTAAGCATGTAACCAATGTTCATTCTGATTTGAAGTATTGGAAGTAAAATACATTACTGTAGTATTTTATGGTCATTTTAATATTAATTTACTAAGGTATTGTTTAATTATGGTATGGTTTAGAGTTATTAATTGGAATTCTTTCAAATAATATGAGTTTTTGAGATTTTAACATTAAAAAAACCTTAAGGTGCTTTAATTATAAAGAGTTCACAACTCAAATTTAATATCTTGAAATTAAACTTAAAATTAAAAGGTGTTTTACTGAGGGTGCAATTTTGTTCAAATGTTTTTTTGGCTGTAATCTGTACATTTACATTTTTTCTGAGCATTAGAGTGTTTGTATTTATTTATTTATTTTATTTTATTTTATTTTATTTTTTTATTTTTTATGGTGGAAATAGATTCAACATCATCAAAAACCTTGGTGCATTTTGTATTGTTTCTGTTGAATGGTTTGGTGATGTACCTTGGAGAATAAGGATGCTATGTATTGTTTATGCCTATTATATCTACATTTCGTTTTTTGTTTGTGTTTGTAGATATAATAGGCATAAACAATAAATAGCATCCTTATTCTCCAAGGTACATTACCAAACCATTCAAAAAATAAGACATATACAATACAAAATGCACCAAAACACCAAATACTCAATATTTCAACAACCATTACAAATGGAGTAGACTTGCTTTTATAGCATTCTTGGTCCAAAACTTCCATCAATAAAATAATATTATTCGAGTTGATTCCACAGATCTAACCTAGGAATGGATAAATAAAGGATATCCTTTTGTTAGTTTGATTGGATATAATCGAGTATACATAAAAGAAAATCAGTGCTATCACAGGAAAACATCTCCCAAAAACTTAGCTCAACAAGGATGCGACATCCTCCATGTGATATGTATAAGTATGTCCAAGGAGGCTAGAGCAATGAAGACAATGTTTAGAGAATCTAGGGCAAAGTAGTGTTGTGATGATTCTCTGTGACTTGATAACAATTTGTGAAGTCTTTTTACTTTTCTTGTTAGCATATTCTTCTTTTTCTTCTTATTAGTGCATATGTGTGTGCTTCATCAAACTGTTATAAAAACAAAATAACAAGAACACAAATTTGGCTCTCTGCTAGGGACAAACCCTCTCCAATCTTAAGAGGAAAACCCTTTGTAATACTTCTCTTATTGAAGCTTATTATTTGAATAACTGCCAAACCCTAGACCCTTGACTAGGATATCCTCCAAGCATAAGTTAAATCCTTCCTCTTTCTGCACTGTCACTTCCAGCACATCTTTCAACACTTCTTCTGGCACTTCGTCTTGCATCACTCCATCTTCAAATTAGATTCATTTTTCAATAGGGAGATGGGCTATTATGAGTTTTTGGAGGCATGATCTCTCCTCGAAACAAAGGATTGTTAGCTAAAGTCATCCCCTTACTACACCTCACATGTGTGACTTTTTCTAGCCCTAGAAACAATCCTCTTCTTTCCTCGGTTGTGTTTCTCCTCCCTTCGTTTGTGAGGCTACCTTCAACACTGGAGTAGGAGGCCTTTGTAGGCCTAGTTACTAGCCCAAACCATAAATAATATGTCACTGCAACTTTACTGCTGATCTGGCCATAGTCTATCCTTTATTCCTTTGCACTTGTGGCTATAGTTGCTTCAGAAATGGTCTCCTTACCTTCATTGTTTTGTCTCCTTAACTTGTTTTCTTCGTTACCCTTTTTCTACCCTTGTCTTCATCTTTTTATCCCTCCTCTTGTATGCGGATTTCAAAGTGAAGTTGTGTGTTATCTTTTGTAGTGGACAACCTCTATAAATAGAGGTTTATCCCTCCAATTAAGCTGACATGACTGGCTACTTTTAGGTCAACTTACAGTTTGCATTATAATTCAATTTTTACCCATCGTTTTGCTTCTTGTAGACTTCGTTGGTGCTAGGAGAGGATTTTACCATGCTTGGAGGTGTTCCCTTGACCTTGTATGATGTCATACATGATGTAACATGCCCTCAAAGGGTCTTATCATAATTACATTTTGACTTTGACTCTCTAGAAGCACTTCAAAATGTGCTTGACCTATTTTCAATAAGCAAGAAACTCATTGACAATTAATACAAAAACTAATTTCTCTTTTCTTGAATAAGTACAAATATCAAAATTACAATTATGAAGACCTAGCCTAGTTACATTTCCTTTAACACTCCCTATTAACTAGGGAGGTATTCATACAATATTACAAGGTGTTTGACAATTTTGAATTTGAATAATTCACGTAAGAGAAACTGGATTTTCAATCCATTTGTTATCATCATATTCATCAACATTTTCATAGTGAAAGGCCTTGTCTAACAACTCCATTTCTTTACGAGACCATGAGCTACAATGTTGGCGATACCAATGATTTATAGACACCATCATTGTCTCTCAAGGTACATACCCACCTGGGTGTTCTTTGAGTATGACCTTCTAGGAATATTCTTATCCTGGGTTCCCAACCCTCAAAGAATATCGCTCCTCTTGCCTACTCTTATCTTGTATGCCCTACACATCCTCAAAGAGTATCATATGCTAGATGGTTACTTAATCCTCCCATTCTTTCTTCCCAAGTGAAGAAAAGAATGTTGTGTCTATCTTGTGTCTACATTTCCATTCATGGCCTTCATCTAGACTTATGGTTGTTAGTCCTGGTCTAGTGCATGATCGATGAAATGGAAAACACAATTGTCACTCCTTTGTAATTAGGGGTGATCCAAAAACTCCCTCTTCATCAGGGACTTGTCGGATATCCTTCTTAACTGGGGACTCTTTCCTTCATCAATATATTCTTCTTTGTGGGTCCTTCAGTTGCTTGACCTTCTTCTTTTCTTGATGTCATGAAGTCTTCGATCAAACTTCTTCTTGGTATGGCATCATCCATCGATCACTTTCCTTCTTGGTTTGCCATGTCATTGCTTCATGGAAAGTGCCTATCAGGTTTTTCATCTTGGCTACTCCTTTGTCATCTTGTCCATGCTTCAGAATACTCTCCTCATGGATGCTTCATAGTACTTGATAGGTTACATTCTTTGACCTAGTAGCCCATTATGACTTCATTCTGATATTGCTTCAATATTGCTTTTTATTTTGTTGGATGGCTTCTTCATCACAACATATCTATAGCGTAGAATAAGTTGTCTAAACCTTTTGTATCTCCAAGGCCTTCAAAGGCGTAAAGTGTCCTTTCTTCTTTTATCAGAGTTGTCATGCCTTCTTTTGGGAGATATCTTATCAAGACATTTTTTCTGATAGTGATTCTTGGTGCTCATGGTGTTCTTCACATGCTTGATCTCTTTTTTCATTGGCTTCTCCTCAGATAAATAGGTCAACCATCTAATGCTTCTTGTGATATAATTCCTTCATTACCTCATTTCTAGACCTGTCATCTTTTCTTATTGCTTCTTAGTCAGCAATATTATGCTCCTTATGTGAGCATATTCTTTTGTTGACCTTCATCAGATTGTGGTACATGCCTTTGAGCATGTTCTTGGTGAAATATATTCTTTCTTGGTTGATCATGTTATAGAAATATACCCATGACTTAATAATATACAACTGAAAACATGACTTAAACTTTGATGGATACATACCTCATTTTGATCCTCCTTGATCATCCTTTGGTGTGGCCCTTCTTGCTTCATCCTAGCCTGCCTACATATCATCCTTTTCTTGAAACCCATGAATGGGATTCCCAATGAGACATCTGCTTGGTCCATGAACCTTCTTTTGACAATTCCATCATAGGATCTTAAAGATCCTTGTCTTGCAAATGTTTCCTTTCTTTTGATGATGTAGGTATTCTAAGATTCTTATCATGATTAATTTTTATTTCATCATGAATGAGGTCCTATACTAGGTGTGATTCTTCTATATGAATATCTTCAGCTATATCTTCCATGCTCATATATTCTAGAAGATATTTGTATTTATCCATTTTTGTTCTTATCATAAATTCTACATCTACATGAGTGTATAAAACTCTATGTACATCATGTTGCTAGATTCTAGAGGGTGATTCTAGCCATGAAATTTAATTTGTTCCTACATGCTCCTATTATACTCAAAACTTTTAAATAAGTATAGAAGTAAAGAGTTTTGACCTAGTCATAGTAGAGATCTAGAGGATATTCCTTCTTTTACTTCTTTCCTTCTTCTTTCACCTCTTGAGTCAAGTGAGCTTATTCCCTCTTCCTTTTATTGTTGTTGTCCTTCTTAAGCTTAGGGAAATTCCTTTTGTAGTGTCCATATTCTTGGCATCCAAAACATTGGATCTTAGACATGTCTTTGCTGTTTGTTCTTAGTGGACCAAACTTGCCAAATTTACCCTTTCTTTTGGCCATGGTAGTAAATGCTTGCTCCTTTGATCCCACATCTTCTTTTTCATTAACTTTGGTTTCCTCTGTTTTGCATACAGACCACATTTCACTAAGAGTGGTTGCTTCCTTCTTGGCATAAATGCTATATGTGAAGTTTCCCCACTCCTCAAGTACAGAATTGAGTACAACAATTGTCATCTCTCTGTCAGATACGACTTCCCCAAGCACTTGAAGTTGATCTCTCATTTAAGAGATTTTCATGAAGTAGAGAGTGATTACTTCCTTTCTTATCTTCATCTTCTATAATTCACTCCTTAAGGATATTACTTCTCCGGTTGTGGATATTGAGAATAGCTCTACTAGCTTATCATAAATTTCTTTCGATGTCTCAAACTTCGAGACATAGGGAATGATAGAGTCTTTGATTGATTCTATTAGAATCCTTTGATCTCTTGTCTCATCCTTATTGTACTTGGCTAAGGCTTGAGTCTGCTCCTTAGCAGGGATAATGATATTCCCTTTGACATGCTCTAGGAGTTCATTTTTCTTGAATAGTAGATCAGTCATCTTCTTCCATGCAAGAAAGTTATTGGTACTCACCAATTTATTGATTTCCTTGCAAAATGACATTGATGTATATTCAGAAGGGGACATGTACTTTCTTGATAGATTTTGAAATGTAATGGAATTGCTTCCTCCTTGCAGGTTTGGTGGCTTGACTTTCCTGGATCTTGATGCTCTTCAAGTTGCCTCCTTCAAGTGGACTTTCTTGACGATGAGATTTTCTTGATGACTTGTAGCTTGATGTAGGTCCTGCTCCAATCTTCTCCTTTTTAGGTGCCTTTATGTAAGGCTCTTCTTCGAGGTTTATAGACCTCCTTGGTGAATGATGGATTGTAGATCCTTCTTGTCCTTGAAGTGATTAAGACTTCTAGGCTTCATGCTTCAACTTTGTAAATGTTCTCCTTGATGAGTGTTTTTGAGTTTCCCTTTCCTTAATGTGTCACCTTAGCTCTGATACCATGTCAGAGAATATAGGGCAAAGTAGTGTTGTGATGATTCTTCGTGACTTGATAACAATTTGTGAAGTCTTTTTACTTTTATTGTTAGTTTATTTTTGTTTTTATTATTATTAGTGCATATGTGTGTGCCTCATCAAACTGTTGTGAAAACAAAATAACAAGAACATAAAATTTGGCTCTCTACCAGGGACAAACCCTCTCCAATCTTGAGAGGAAAACCCTTTGTAAGATTTCTCTTATTGAAGATTCGTATTTGAACAACCTCCAAACCCTAGACCCTTGACTAGGATATCCTCCAAGAATAAGTCAAATCCTTCCTCTTTCTACACTGTCACTTTTGGCACATCTTTCGCCACTTCTTCTACCACTTCTTTCGACACTTAGGCTTCCAACACTTCATCTTCCAATTAGAGCCCTTTTTCACCTTAGAGAGATGGGATCTTGTGAGTTCTTGGAGGCTTGATCTCTCATCCAAACAAAGGAATGTAAGCTACTGTCATTCCCTTACTACACCTCACAGACGTGACTATTTCTAGCCCTAGAAACAATCCTCTTCTTCCTCGGTTGTGTTTCTCCTTCCTTCATTTGTGAGACTACCTTCAATGCTAGAATAGGAGGCCTTTGTAGGCCTAGTTACTAGCCCAAACCATAAATAATATATCACTGCAACTTTACTGTTGATCTGGCTGCAATCTATCCTTTATTCCTTTGCACATGTGGTTGTAGCTACTTCAAAAATGGTCTCCTTACCTTCGATGTTCTATCTCCTTAACTTCTTGTCTTCGTTACCCATTTTCTGCCCTTGCCTTCATCTTTTTAGCCCTCCTATTGTATAAGGAATTCAGAGTGAAGTTGTGTGTTATCTTTTCGAGTGTATAGCGTCTATAAATAGAGGTTTGTTCCTCCAATTAAGCTAACATGACTGGCTGCTTTTAGGCCGACTTACAATTTTCATTATAATTCAATTTTTACCCATCGTTTTGCTTCTTGTAGACTTCGTTGGTTCTAGCAGAGGATTTTACCATGCTTGGATGTGTTCCCTTGAACTTATATGATGTCATACATGATGTAACATGCCCTCAAAGGGTCTTATCATAATTAAATTTTGACTTTTACTCTCTAGAAGCACTTCAAAATGTGCTTGACCTATTTTCAATGAGCAAGAAAATCATTGAGAAATAATAAAAAAAATAATTTCTCTTTTCTTGAATAAGTACAAATATCAAAATTACATTTATGAAGACCTACCTTAGCTACATTTCCTTCAACAAAAGGTTCTCCATCATATGTAAACTTGTTAAAGAAAATATAACCATGATGGAACCATATGACAATGAGGAAAATAATAGACATACCATTAATATACGAAACATTCACACAAATGTAGCATACTATCAAACATGTCAGAGGGATTTCTTGTAAGGAAATTTATACATCCTTGACATGCAGATCGAATCCCAACACTAATGTAACTTTGGTGCATAAATCCATCAATTAGTATGAAAGGCACACACATAAACTTTACAATTATTCATATTTCTCTAGATGTCATAGCATCAACCATTGAGTAGTAGTCACCATATACGTAATACCCTCGATTCTTACATTCTTAAACTTTACAATATATTGGGTTTTATTCCAAAAATTTGTAGTAGTAATAAAAAAACTTGCACTGTTACCGAAAACCTTATAGTGAGGTTGTATATACAAGAATTTTAAACATAGGATATAGCAACATGTTATAATAATGCAATTGGTACATATATTGCTGATAGTTCATGATGTGGCAATGTATTGAAAGGTAACAACATTTTCATATCAGAAGTTTGAAACAATACTTGTCAACTACCTATGTGAGATAGTAGATTGCTTGTGTTTCTTTCATTGATTGTTTTAACACATTGAGACCATGAAATACTAATGGGTGACTTCATAATTCGAAGTTGCAAGAATCACTTGCTGTCACGAGTTCTCTCTTGCTGTTTATGTGAAAAATCCCAAGCTATAACCACAGTAATTGATGCAGTATGAGTCTTTTTCTTTTCCGCTATATACTTATATGTCGGGAGATTAATAATTACACAATCATTAGAAAGTGCACATGTTACTAGAACAACTGTAAGAGAATCTCAAAGCTGCAAATTGCCCAGAACAGATTTAAATTAGGTCACAATCAATGTACAAAAGCTAGCAATGTACCTTTAAATAATTTTGATGTATTCTTCCTATCACACTCAAGGATTATATTTGAGACAATAAGAGAATTCCCTCCCTAATTTCACAAGGTCTGTTACAGTGCCTGATGGCCCAAAATTGTTAAGACCTTGCATCATTAGGTAGAGGTATATTGGTAAATATATAGATTCAAAATCCATTAGACCACCCCCTACTAAACCCAGTAGGAAAACCCTAATTTTAAGGTGTTTAATTCTGAGTGACCTAGATTGGTAAAAGCATTTGGTCTCTAATTCTTCTCCCAAACATTGATAGTCTACCAATAGAGCAGATGCCACCCCCTAGATTAGGACCAAACCAGGGATTCCAGAGAAAATCCTCCACCACCCATCAACCATTAAAGGGATTCCATAGATGAAATTTCTCTATCCTTACCTATTTCAAGGATTCTAGAGTGTCTCCACCCTGAAATTACAGCGTCAGTACCTACGCCCTATGTTGGGAATCAAGAGGGTACTATAACTGATTACTTAGTAATGGAAACCAGTGTAGGCCTCCACCCATTTGATATTGAGTGACTCTAGAGTATAACACTCCACCCTCGGTTTAGCATAGAACCCTAGAGCACTAAGCAATAACTATGCTTAATGGAATTCAAAGGGTTCCAAAGTTATTTTGCAATGTTATGGGATATGAGAGACATCCCAAATATTCTTACATTTCACCTATCAGTAGTGACTAGCCAGCAGAATGACTGTAAGTTTTCTTCCTTAGGGAAATTAATGCCAACCAAGTAGTAGCACATTAGGACATAATGACCCATCCATTCATTAACATTACTGAAGGACCATTCTACACATAGAGAGTTTAGGAATTTCATCATCGATTTACATAATGTGTATGAGCAACCGGGACAATGGAAAAACTAATATGAAAAGTAAGAATGTTTCCAAGGATGGTATAAGCCATAAAAATCACAAACAGGGTTTCATTTATCAGTCGTACACCTCTTTCATTTTAATGAGCTGGTAATTATCAAGGGTAAATTTCGAATGGATCTGACTCACTAATGTCACTTCCGCCTTCCAAGTCTCATTGGTTTGTCCTCCTACCTTTCTGATCTGTGCAATTTCCTTTTCTCCTGCCCCGATTCACTCGATGTTCTGTCAAACCAACCTTAAAATGAAAATAAAAATTAATGATAAACTAGTCAACTGAAAATTGAAATTCTCAATTGGTCTCGGTTACAGAATTCCTGAAGAAAAATTAAATGCCATGAAACCAAAATCTTGTTCCATAAACAAACTTACAATGTATAATAAATCACAGGGTAGAGAAATTTGATCTAAAGTACTCACTATTATACGAAGTAGTAGGATGAAAATACAACGGTCGTATTTTTTGATGCAGGAGGGCAGGTTTTCTAATGCGAGAATTGGGAAGCTAAGTGGAAATTGAATTTCAAACCCTTACGGTTTGGGAGAGAAAAAATCCAAAGGGCACCCTGTCAAGGAGAAAGACTGACCTTAATGCCCTGCTTTAATCATGAAGACTGCAACTACAGTGCAAACTAGTAAACCTTCAGATTCTTGAACATCTAGCTGCTAATGCTTTGTTCTTCAGAATTTCCACAGAACAGGATGGTTTCCTTTTTGAATCTATTCCCTTTCATCTCGAGGAATTCCATCGCTGAGAAGAGACATGGAGATAATAAGGAGACCATAGAGAATCCATAGGACAAATTTTGTTCGAACCAATGTGCAACTGTGACTTCCCTTTCCCACTCAAGTGTAAAAATGCAAAGAACAATGACTTCCAATCATGGGTATCTCCTCTCTAGTTTGTACTTATTCACTCTTGTCTCGCTAGTATACTGAAACCTCACCTTGCTAGTTTGCAGGAGAAGTAAATTCTGAACGCCCACCTTGTTATTCTGTAGGAGAAGTAAATGTTGAAGGGAGAGAAGTATGGTAGGAGGGTGTAGGTGGACATAGTTTGAAAGATGGAAAGATGAAGGGAAAACATATGTCATGATGGTATTGGCCAAAAAGATGAAATCCAAACATTCTGATTGGTTGGGTAAACAATGCTTGCCCACCCAAAGCTAGCAAAAGAAAAGCTTATCGATGTAAAAATGATTAAACCACAAAAATATGATAATAGATACCAATATTTAGAATGCAACAAATTAAAAATAAATGCTAGAGCACATATTTAGAATACAATAAAATAAAAAAAAATAAATGGATCGTAAAAATATGATAATGAATATGAATAAGCTAAGTTATACAAATATTTAGAATGCAATAAATTAAAAATAAATACTAGCGCAAATATTTAGAATATAATAAATTACAAAATAAGTGGAACGCTGTAGATGTGGGCGAGGAATGCGAGATCATTTAGCCATGCACGAAACTTGTCACACCCCTACCCTAGTGGTGGTCTTTCAACCACATGAAGGGGGTGCGACAGCATCACCCATTTTCTTTTTAACAATACTTACAAGTGTGGACTACGCCTAACATTCCATACTTAGTTTTTTTCACTTTCTAAGTATTACATACATATACATAGCGAAAAACTTTCAATTAGTCATCTTCATCATTATTACCATTTACACATATCATAGCAAATAATTAACGGGAGGGGAAGGTCCCTGGTTCTACCGCCCATTGCATGTTCAACAAACTCATTTAGAAAACTGTTTAAGAACCCATTGTTCAGAAACTCATTCAAGAACCCGTCGTTCAGTAAAACATTCAAGAACTTTGTTTAGAAACCCATCCAATAATTTCGTTCAGAACCGTTGTTCAGAGGATCTTTCAGAATTTCCATTCAAAGAACCATTCAGGAAATCATTCAGGATTTCGTGAAGAACTGTCGTTCAGAGAACCGTTTAGGAAATCATTCAGGATTTCGTTCAGAAAAATCGTTCGGTTGGCCGTTCAGAAACCTTAGTTCAGAAAAATCATTCGAATTCCCATTCAGGAACTCGTTCAAATGCCCATTCATATTAATCATTTGAACAACCGTTTAGAAACTTGTTCAAACGCCTGTTCAAAAATTTTTTTAGCTGGTCCTTCACCTGACTGTTTAGCGCACCGTTTCTACACTTTGGCTCCTTGGTTCGATGTTGTGGTCAAGAGCTGCCTACACCTTCTCCACGTCCACCCTTGGCTCGCCCTCACCTTGAGCTCGCACTTATGAACTTGAAAACTTGTTATTTTGTCCATCCAAATGTCTGCCTATATATATGCCCCATCGTGGATAGTTCATGGGTTGGCCTGCCTAGGCTGACCTCCCAGTTCAGCCAAACGCGCCCCCAGCTCACATTGACTCACCCATGTTGTTGTTGCGCCAGGTCCACATGTGCGATATAAGCTCGTCTTTGCCAAGTTCGCACACTTAGCCAAATTTTGATTCTTCGACCTCCGTTGGCTCATCACGTTCGTGCCTCGAGCGTTTTTAACTGACCGCCCCAGCTTGTCACACTTCGCCAACTCGTCGCATCATTGCAACTTTTCGTCGCAACCGACTCACCTGCTCATCGACTTGTCGCATCGTTGACTCGTTGCATGCTCGGCTCATCACGTTTAACCAGGAGCGTGCCCACCCAACCCATCACATGCCAGCCTCCGACTTGTGGGCTTGACATTCAGAAGTCAATGGTTCAGAACTCACATGGAGGAGCCTCATGATGAATTAAGTATTCATATTGTTACTTGCATTTCATTGGAGCTTTTGGAGGATGGGACATATGCAGGGAAGGGAAAAAGCAGTTTGTCAATGCAATGGAGATCTTACCATGGATGTCTATGATCAGACCTTGTATGGAGAATCAAGGACCATTGACCATTGTAGAGCTTGTTGGGGTTGTTTGCGACCTTATGGTAGAACCCAGAATGATACAAACTTGATTTTCACACACTTCTTATTGTGACACGTGATACAAATTCAACGTGTTAGTCAATCCACTTTCAACCGATGGTATTTCAGTCTGCTCATCAAACCAACTTTTAAGCATTCTCTTATATACCATATAACAAACATTAACAAAACTGAAAACTCATATGATAGGATTATAATTCATTTGATCAAAGACAATCATTACATAACTGTCTTTACCCCAATTGTTAACTGATTATCAGAACATAAGTCGTTGTTAACGTTTAAAGTCCGTTAACGGACAAATAGCCCCAAAATGATAGTGTTAACCTGAGCGCGCCCACCCAGAACGAAGAACAATGACTTCCAATCATGGGTATCTCCTCTCCAGTTTGAACTTATTCACTCCTGTCCTGCTAGTATTCTGAAACCTCGCCTTGCCAGTTTGCAGGAGAAGTAAATTTCGAAGGCCCACCTTGCTAGTCTATAGGAGAAGTAAATGTTGAAGAGAAAGGAGTATGGTAGGAGGGTGTAGGTCGACATAGTTTGAAAGATGGCAAGATGAAGGGAAAACATATGTCACGATGATATGGGCCAAGAAGACGAAATCCAAACATTCTGATTGGCTGAGTAAACAATGCTTGCCCACCCAAAGCTAACAAAAAAACACTTATCGACATAAAAATGATTAAACCACAAAAATATGATAATAGATACCAATATTTAGAATGCAATAAAGAAAAAATAAATACTAGCACACATATTTAGAATACAATAAAATAAAAAAATGAGTGGACCACAAAAATATGATAATAAATGTGAATAAGCTAAGTTATACAAATATTTAGAATGCAGTAAATTAAAAATAAATAGTAGCACAAATATTTAGAATACAATAAATTAAAAAATAAGTGGAATGCTTTAGATGTGGGCGAGGAATGCCAGATCATTTAGACATGCACGAAACTCCTCCCATTTGAATATTATTCGACCGATATTGAACTTTGTTATATTCGTGATCGGTAACAGATAAATTTATTATAGATTAGTCATTAGGAAGGCACAAGAGTACAAGTTCCTCTCTTTCATAGGGAGGACAACAATAACAATGACTAAATCCATACTATATAGTTGTATGGCCCTCAAAACCTTAGTAACCTTATTTCTTAATTATATGTAACTAGCAATTGCCTTAACAAGTGCAAAAAGAGGCCGATAAGATTGCTAAATTGGAATTGTTCAATTGGAAAAGCTATACTTTGATTTGAAATAACAATTGTTGTATTATATTTAGGTTGTTTAGCATGTTTGTGTTAAGTTGTTAATACATGGGTTTTACCTAGAGTTCACTTCTTGGAGCCAAAGCCCAAACTATATAGCACACTTTTGAAGAGTATTTACCTTGGGTGAAGGATACAAATGGTGAAAATTATCATAGGTACCCTTATGTCTACAATTTTCTTCTTAACCTTTTTGTTTGCAATCTTCTTGAGCTTTTAAGATATTTCTTCATATTAGAAACCCTTGCTTCTTTGTCTTCTCTTTGTTCTCTAAGCTATGGAAATAGGCTCATCTTTCTCTCATTGTTTTAGAAGAAGAAGACTTTGTGTCGAAGACCTTTAGTGGCCTAGGGTCAAGGATCTAGAGAACAATTTTTAGTAGCACCTTTAGCTAAAGCTAGGTGTCTTAAAACCTTTTATTGCTACCAATTTTTATAATAAGGCACTCATTAATTTTTGTACCAATCATTTTCATAATATCATTTTCATAATATACTTTATGATCATAAATTTTCGTATAACATATCTCAATTATCTTTGAATATATTGTTGTCCTATGGTTTTTACTTTATGAATGCACGTCCTTTAAGAAAAATTCAAACAAATAGAGGATTTGGCTAGTGGATCTTGATCACCCTTGGATTTTCTAGGTGAATCTCTTTGATAGTAGTTGATAGATATTGCTTGTTTACTTATTTATTGAAGTGAATGTTTCTTGTTTATGTTGTATTGGGGCCCTATCAATAGGGAAAAAAATAGTATTGGTTTGTTCACCAAAATGACATTAAAATGTGAAAATGTCAATTTAAACTTCACCCAAATAAAAAAAATAAAATAAAATTGTGTTATATAATAGAGAAAACTCATAAAATAAAATTTCAATATGAAAGAAAAATTATTGCAATCTCCACTTAAAATTAAATTACTATAAAATTAAATGTAAATAAATTATTATATTTAAAATTATTCTTTATTTTTTTAATAAAAGAATTAAAATAAATTAAACATGGTAAAAACAAAATATTTATACTAAATAAAATGTTCAAATATTAATAAAAATATACAAACAAATAACAACTTATAAGAAACATTGTTTATATCCTAATGAAAATATGCAAATTTACTTGAGCAATGTTTAAACACAATAAGGTATGTTATCCTAATAAAACAAACAAAAATAGAGAAAGTAAGGCTTCTACAAATTTACTAGAACATGTTTAGCTAACACAACACTGGCTTTTCAAGATGACATTTCACCTTCTTTTGATGTGCCAGAATTCTATTTTAACATATTTGTTCCCTTTTCTTTCAAGATGACATTTCGCCTTCTTTTGATGTGCGAGAATTCTATTTTTGCATATACATTCCCATTTCGAATTACTGAAATCAATTTTGAAATATATGATCCGAAAATGTAAAACCTCACCTTGAAACTAATTAAACCCTAAATATATCATAAATAATGAAAAGCATGGCATAAGCACATTTTTAAATTGTTTGAAGCTATACAGATAACCTTAAACCTTTGTTGAAGAGCTTCAATTGGAAACTTCTCTTGTACATACTTTTTTAAAAATTGTTTAAAGGTAACAAATGAAAACCCCCTTGCTAAAAGGCTTGAATTGGAAACTATGCTTGTACACACATTTTTAAATGGTTTAAAGCTAATAAATGAACCCTATATAGCTAACACTACACTGAATGGAATCACTTGAAAATTTCTCTATACTTGTCTCGCTATATAATTTTCCACTATGGTGGAGGTTTCAACAGTCTCAGTACCGGTGAGATCCGTTATTTGAAGCTATACAGATAACCTTAAACCTTTGCTGAAGAGCTTCAATTGGAAACTTCTCTTGTACATACTTTTTTAAAAATTGTTTAAAGGTAACAAATGAAAACCCCCTTGCTAAAAGGCTTGAATTGGAAACTATGCTTGTACACACATTTTTAAATGGTTTAAAGCTAATAAATGAACCCTATATAGCTAACACTACACTGAATGGAATCACTTGAAAATTTCTCTATACTTGTCTCGCTATATAATTTTCCACTATGGTGGAGGTTTCAACAGTCTCAGTACCGGTGAGATCCGTTATTTGAATGTCCAAAGCATAAGATCAAGAAGCATGAGATGAGAATATTGGTGAGAAAGAACCCCTGCAAAGGTGTGTCAACGGGGAATGGGAATGGGAATGAAGGATGGTAATATGAAAAATCCCGAATGAAACTATTTTCTTTAACTTTTATTGGTTATTGAATTCAAAATTATAAAATTAAACCATATGCTAATGCCTATTATATATAAAATCTAACTTAAAAGATTTTACAAGAATTACGTTTAAAGAAAATTTCAAATTACATTTGGCTTTTTAGTTATTTAATAATATTATTATTTATATTTATTAAGATAGAAAATTTAATAATATTTAATAATATTATAAAATATTTTTATTTTTTATTAATTGTATTAAATATATGTATATTTATAAATTAATTTTATTTTAAATATTTATTTGTTATTTTTTAAAAATATTAATCTAATAAATAATATAATTAATATATTAAAATTTAATAAAAAACATTTAAATTTTAGATAAAATGACACAATATAAACTAAACAATATACCAATTATGAAGTGCAGAAACTCATCTTCATGCTGTTCCATGTATAAAATTACAAAACAAATTTGTTTGTAAATAAAAATTCGCTGGGATATTTAACTTTTAATAAGAAGGATTGAAATTCCAAAAAATAAAATGGTGTATAATTTTGAAAATATATACTAAATACTAAACTAAAAAAGACCTCCACTAAAAGTTGGAAAAAATCATTAAAATTCCCAAAAAATAAAAATAAAATGGTGTATAACTTTGAAAAATATACTAAATACTAAACTAGAAAAGACCACTAAAAGTTGAAAAAAATCATCCACTTGGCATAAATTGCAATAGGATTAAATAGAAATAAGATTAAAAGAATAACAATACCCCAGAAAAACAAGTCCAAAAGAAATCCCCCACTGCAGCCTTCTCCAATGCCTCAATTTCGAAGCTCTTAATCCATACCGCCACTTACAACGATCAGGAACAAAATAAGGAAAGTGACAAACTCTTGGTGGTAATAATGAAATCGAAAAGTAAAGATTGAGAAAGGCTACGTTAAGAACTTGATTCGTTGTTTGAATACGGGACAAGGGAAAAACAGAGATATTGCAAAGGGAAAAACAAATGACAGAGCCGTCCAGGGGGCCATCCTCTAGCAGTTAGGTGCTTTGAGTTGTTTTCTGTTTCCAGCAACAGGTAGATGCTTTGAGTCGTGCAACGAAGAAATAGTTGGGTGTGGCACTTTCTCACATAGTACCGCCAAAAATGTAGCCATTGTAAATGGATGGACCATTTTGGATAGATTCTGAATGCACAAAAAAATAATGAAGGGGAACCATATGTCATGGGAAAGAAGGATGGACAGATGTCAGATGAAAAGTGTATACAGTGTACTGATTCAAACAGAAGGCTTATCGGCCTAATAATTTATTAGCAACTGCCCCAAAAGGTGCAAAGAAAGGCCGATAAGTTTTTAAAATTAGAAAAATATTATGAAAATTGGAAAAATGGTATGAAGAATGTAATTGTAGATATGTATGCCATATACTATTGACAAATTTAATTTGATATAGATATTGTAAAAGATGATATTTTAGTTTTAGGATCTTTATTATATATAATAAGTAGTACATATTTATATATAATTATTTAAATTATATATATATACATATAAGACATACTATTTTTTGCCCTGAAAATCATGGAAATTTCGGCAATATTTTGATAAATTCCAGCAGGGAATTTTGTAAATCGAGGTTATTGTTGTCAAACTTCAAGATTTTGGGTGTTCTAGAGGTTTTTAATGGTGCTGAATGTATTTCCACCATCAAAAGTATGATTTAAACACCGCACACTGCTTCCGACCACTTTTGACCAAGGCAAATCCTCTGCCTCTGTAGACCATCCAGGGAATCCTCTGCCTCTGTAGATGAGTTCAAACTAAAAACACTAATTTGATATATTTTTAACAACATACTAAAAATAGAGAATGACAACTATTGGAAACCACCATTTAAATTCAATTAAAATGATTGGATTATAAAATCTACAATCTAAATTATATTATTGATTAATACTTTTTTATCTAAAGATTAATTAAAATTTATTTATAGTGCATTTTAATTTACATATGAATGATAAGTGGTGCTATTTTAATTTCGTATATAATCCAAATTAAAATATAAAATAATGAAATTTTGTAATCAAGACAGCCTTGTAATAAAAATAACCTAATCTAGTTAATTTCCTAACTTTTTCATGCTCTAAGATAACGCAAACCCTATCTATAAAGGCATACAATTACTGGATGCAATACTATGCCAAGATTATATAGTTCAATGATATTATATATGCCATAACGTCAAAAGAGACAAGTTGGCAGGGCCAAAATAGACATACTGGAACAAGAGGTGTTTACGAATTGATATCCAAATTGATCAAACATTGTAAAAGGTAGTGAAAAATTTAATTAGTTGCCAACTTACTAAAGCAATGGTCCATTCTTAAAAGAAACATCATGAAGTTTGGAGAAAGTTCAAATCCAAAATGATTCCTTTCTCAAGGCCATTTCTTTAACCCTTTTTTCCATCAATTTGAAGATATTACATTTATAGAGTCATAATATTCAGATATATTTGTTTTAGAAATGCCAAATACAACAAAGACCCTGGGCTAAATTGTTCTTCAATTTTGTTCATTGTAAGCTATCTTGGTGATTAATGCAAACTATTGTTAGCTATTTGTTGTTATACTCTTTCTAAATGTAACTGCGTGAACCATCCTCTCTTTCTTATCTTTATTGATGCCTGTGGATATGAGCATAGAAACTGTGGACTATTTGCTTATTCTAATGCTTATTCTCACTCATATTTTGGCCTGCTAACTCAGGTTTCAGAATAGGGAGGTTCATTATAGTAGTGAACTTTCCTAATGCCTTTAATCTCTAACGATGCATAGAATGTAGTCGTAAACCATTTTCTCTATTGTTTTATTTTTAACATGTTTCATTTCTAGCCTAGTTGTGTGACAATGACAACAATTATGTACTACGAAGCATTAGTATCTATCTCAAAACACTGTTGCAAATCAGGAAGGGTAAGCACAAGGGCTGAACAAAGGGCATCCTTGAGCTTCTAAGAATATCAGTCAGCATCAAAGCTCCATGAGAGCATTTTTTATTTCTTAAACAAATCTAGTGAGCAATCCATATGTGAGTAGTGGGATATGAGTTTCCAATAAATAGAAATCCATGCCACTCAGAATGCTTTTGAGATACGAAATTTTGTTTGGGACAAGCCAATCCTCCAAAACTTTGACCTCATTTGGATTTGCATGCACAAAAAATTCATCAATAAGGAAGGCTAAATATAGAACTACTTGGGTCATGCAATCTCTACGGAAAATAGCTCACTATCAATATGCAAACTCTGGTAAAACTGATGTTGGGGGCAAACAACTTTCTTAAGAGAGTTGGTGGTAGAGAAATCACTTGGCCAACTATGTGGTAAAATTGAGGTGCAACATGGAAGATATTGAGGTATTTAAGAAAGAAATTTAGAGAGTGTGCATGTTGGGCGAGGTATATGCCCAAAAATTAAGGTCTTGTGGATTTGGATGAGATAAAATAGGCATGATAACTAGCAGGGCTTTGGTTACCTGGTAAAACAGGAATGTCTCAAACCTACCAAAGGTTTCAATCTTCAAAACACATGTTTTACCAGTCATGGACCATCTTACTTGATCATAGACAGGGCCAAGTGCAAATCTCGGCGAACTTACTACTTCTCAATCACATGGATTTTTTGATTTGAGATAGGATGGAAATCTTTATGCAAACAACCAAGGTTTCATCTTCCATTAGTTAGTGCCAGATACAGAGATACAAATCCTACACAATGCAAATCCTAGGTAAATTTGGCAGAATACATACCAAGTACAAATCCCAGGAAAATTTCGTTGAATAGATACCTCACCTGTACCTTTTCGGTTGTAGGATATTTCCCGCGATAGGGATCTGGTTCTTTCAATTTGAAATAAAATTGGGATTGGTTGAAGGGATCTTACCTAGTTATAGGGATATGGATCTTTCTATTTGTGATAGGATGGGGATCTCCAAGTTCACGAATAAGTATGATATCAAATAAGGCATAAAATATAACTAAACATCGAGTTAATTTCAACTAAGCCTCTGTTAGCGACATTGAGGTAGAAAAAGATTGTGGAAGATATGCAAGAATAATTTTGGGTAGGTATAAAGGAGTTAAGAATATGTATTCCCTCATGGTGATAGGTTTGAATCCACTAGTTAACTGGAGAGGTATTTTGCCCCAGGAGGAGCGCCTTCCATTGGGGCTAGTATGTGAATTAAAACCATTCAAATTGTTGGTTTCTAGCTCAAAACGAAATTAAAAATATAGACCATTATGAGATTGGAGAGCAACCTTCTCCTTGACTATGATTACAGATGACCTTCTCCTTGACTATGATTACAGATGATTTTAAATGCAAGCAATAAAAAAAGTAAACATATACACTTGGTTAACACATGTGACCAAACAACAAATCATGTTGTAACTAATTAACATAAGAGAATACAAGGCAAATAAGAAATATTTGTCCCAAAGAAGCTATATTCTATTATTGGATAAAATTTACCTCAATGGTTTCTCCTAGTGTATCCTTAAAATTCTCCTTGAAACTCCTCATGTAATAATCACAACATTGAACAAGCGTTCTTCCCTTCAAAACTGGGAGATTATCACATCCCAACAAAATATACTCATAGTTTCGCCTGCCCAACTGATTTGTGTAGGCCATATCATTATCATGGTTTGTTTCTTCCACAAACCATTTAAGCAATGGAATATTGCACGATCACAAACCACATAAACATTAAAGTCCTGAAAAAATCTAAGGCATGAATAAGGAATATTTTGACATAAATAAAATGAACTTTCACAGAGAAAATATTGAAGTTTTATAGGGAAATTTAGCATTCATACTTGACCGGAAGATGGAAATCTCCTTTTCGATCCCTTTTCCAAGAAGAACATGTTCCTCGACAATCAAACATTTCAGAGACATCAGTAAGAAAGCAACTTCCAACATTGAATTGATTTGCAACAAGAGGGAAAACCCATGCACATTGTTATCACGAAGCCTATTTTCAACCAAATCCATGTACTTTCCCTCCAGAGTCCTCGGCATGGCCTATGTCGAGAAATAACAGAGCCAAGGATCAGTCGCAGAGGGGTTGAAGTTCTGCAACCCGGACACCAACTCCAACAACACCATCCCAAAGCTATAGACGTCGCATTTCTTGGTGGTGATGGAGTGTTGAAGCCACTCAGGCACTAGGTAACGAGGTGTCCCTCGCACCGCCATCATGACCTGCGTCATGTCGTAATTTAGGAGCTTCGACATGCCTAAGTTGGAGATCTTGGGATTAAATTTTGTGTCGAGCAGGATGTTCTAGGTCTTTATATCTAAATGCATCATACGTTCTCTGCATTGCTCGTGCAAATATGGCACATCTCAGGTAGTTCCTACTGCCACATTGTAGCGATGTTCCCACGTCAAACATCCAAACATCCTATATTTCTTCTGTTGTCACTGTCGCCCTAATCCGGATACAAGAATAACCATTTCTCGAGAGAGACGTTTTCCATGAGCTTGTAAACTAGGAGCCTTTGGCAGGCATTGTCCTCCCCCTCCTTGAAGAGTTGGAGAATGAAATCTTATACGGAGAGACCTATTTAGAATGCTTGAAATTGGAGTTAAATCATAGGAAAAAACATTTGGTGAGGGTGCCAGGCTACAAAACCTCTACTGAATGTTCATATGAGATTTGTGAGCTCTTCTCGCAGCAATTCTCTCCTTGTGATCATTATGGTGTCCTCCATGTCCAGTGCCATAAACTCCGCAAAGAATTCAAATAGACTCTCCTGGAACTTCTGTGGTGTAAAATGCTACTGACATATGTCAAGTGAAGCGCAGAAGGGTGGCGTAAAAATATGTGCACAGATATCATACAAACACGAGAAATGTAGATGAAAACCAAAGGTCGACTGATTCAACCGAAAGGCCCACCGACCAAAAATTAGAATAATTATACATGAAGGCCCACAAAGTGACGATATAGCCATTCCATCCTAAGTTTTCCATTAATTTAATGTTGGTTTTTTGTCTATTTTACATTATATAAGTGACTCGTGGTTTTGAATTGATATCTATTATAGGAGATGGGGAAAGGTTAAACTATATTTGACTTGGTCATAAACTTAATTTTTATATGGTCATAAACTTAATTTTTATATGATAATTAATTGATTTAAATAATTTTGATATGGAAATAACTAATGGATTTACCATTATTCGAAGTTTAAGTAACTCATATTTTTTCTTGTGATATTTGATGGTTTGATGTAGTCTATTTGTTTTATGTTTTGGAGGTTTTTTTGGCCTATATTTCCATCTAATTTGCCCATAATCCAATAAAGATTCTTCAAATCACAAGTTTGAGTTGTAAACACTCCATGATCCGAGTCTCACGAGGGTTTTTCAAGGTGTTGAATCCATATATGCAATCAAAAACCCATTTTAAATCAAAAAAATTAAGATTTGGCCCAAGTTTGAGTTGTAAAATCTCCATGATCTGAGTGCCACGAGGGTTTTTCAAGGTGTTGAATCCATATATGCAATCAAAAACCCATTTTAAGCAAAAAAATTTAAGATTTGGCCCATTAAAATTTTCCAAATTCTTGCCAAAAACACTAAAACATAACATGTTTAAACAACACCATTGTCAAATACATTTTAAACAAGATTATAAATTTATTAGAAATTGATTTTCTCAATTTAAAATTTCCAAGATATTATTGCTATATATTTTATTCTCACATTTCATTTTAAATAAATTATATTTTGAAAAATAATATTAAAATAAGTTTAAAAAGTATTTTGAAAAATAATATTAAAATAAGTTAAAAGATATTTTATAAATAAAAAATAATAAATTCATAATAATTATGTATATAATTTTTTAAAAATAAATATATAAAAACTATTTTAAAATTTTATTGATGTATTAAAAAGGTCACGTATAATTTTGATTTATATTAGTGAAATTGAATTTTCAACATTTATAATAATTTCTTTCTATTTTATATAAAAATTAAATTTTTCATATTAAAAAAACAAGTACCATATTTTGGGCAATTTTATCTTACATGCTAGGAATAAGAAGTGCACAATAACAATGTCAAAGCTTTATCTTACATGTACGAATAAGAAGTGCGCAATAACAATGGCAAAGCGGTGTACCATTCACATGATCCTAGTGTGTTTTGAGTTCAACAATGATTTCTTAGCATAGTAAGATTGGCATCTACACTATGATAAATAAGACTTTAAAGATATAGCACCATCACCATGTAATACAATATTTTTTTAGAAATATTATATTTTTTAAATATGATTGTTGATCTCAGTTTTAAAGAGGCAAATTTTTTTTCTTATCCCCAATTTCTAAAATACACATAATATTACCAATATTAGATATTCAAATATCTTTTTCCAATCTTGGAATAAAATTTTCTATTTTACACTCCATGACATTTCATTCATTATTTTGTTTTCCCTTCAACATTTTGCATCCTTTAAAACCATTTATTTCACTCATTATTTTGTTTTCCCTTCAACATTTTGCATATTTTAAAACCATTTTATCTTTGTTATGTTTCATATCTTCAATTTTTTCAATCTTGTAATATATCACATTTAATCCCATTTTTCATAATATATCACGTCTCACAAAATATTAACATTTTGCATCCTTCAAAACCATTTATTTCATTTTCCCTTAAACATTTTGCATCCTTTAAAACCATTTTATCTTTGTTATGTTTCATATCATCAAATTTTTCAATCTTGTATTATATCACATTTCATCCCATTTTTCATAATATCTCACATTTTCATAATATATCACATCTCACAAAAACATTTTGCATCCTTTAAAACCATTTTATCTTTCCTAGGTTTCATATCTTCAATTTTTTTTTTTTTAACTAATTCATATCTTCAAATTTTTCAATCTTGTAATATATCACATTTAATCCCATTTTCAATAATATATCAAGGTCTCACAAAAATATTAAAACCATTTTGCATCCTTTAAAACCATACCATTTTATCTTTCTTATGTTTCATATCTTCAAATATCTTCAAATTTTTCAATCTTGTAATATATCATATTTAATCCCATTTTTTTAATAATATATCAGTCTCACAAAAATATTAAAAAAATTTAGCATCCTTTAAAACCATTTTATCTTTGTTATGTTTCATATCTTCAATTTTTTCAATCTTGTAATATATCACATTTAATCCCATTTTTCATAATATATCAAGTCTCACAAAAATATTAAAACCATTTTATCTTTGTTATGTTTTATATCTTCACATTTTTTAATCTTATAATATATCACATTTAATCTCATTTTTCATAATGTATCATTTTATCTTTGTTATGTATTATATCTTCACATTTTTTAATCTTATAATATATCATTTATCTTTGTTTTGTTTCATATCTTCAAATTTTTCAATCTTGTAATATATCACATTTCATCCCATTTTTCATAATATTTCACATTTTCATAATATATCACATCTCACAAAATATTAAAATCATCCCATTTTTCATAATATTTCACATTTTCATAATATATCACATCTCACAAAATATTAAAATCATTTTATCTGTGTTAGGTTTCAAATATTAAAATATATTAAAATCATTTTATCTATGTTAGGTTTCAAATATATTTATTTGTGTTAGGTTTCATATTTTCAAATTTTTCAATCTCGTAATATATCACGTTTCATCCCATTTTCCATAATATCTCAGTAATATATCACGTTTCATCCCATTTTCCATAATATCTCACATCCAAAAAAAATATATGTCTTCTCTGAAAAATAAAATTAAATAAATAAATAAATATTTTTCAAATCTTCTCTGAAAAATAAAATTAAATAAATATTTATCACGTTTCATTCCATTTTCCATAATATCTCACATCCAAAAAATAATATGTCTTCTCTGAAAAATAAAATTAAATAAATAAATAAATATTTTTCAAATCTTCTCTGACAAATAAAATTAAATAAATATTTTTCAAAAACTTAGCCAGAGGCGAAGATAAGATTTTAGTTTTGCATGTATGTAATTTTAGTTTTGCAATTTTAGTTAAATAAATAAATATTTTCAAAAACTTAGCCAGCCAGAACTTTCTTTTCAGGCTTTAAAAGATTTTAGTTTTGCAAGTATGTAATTTTAATTTTGCGATTTTAGTTTTGCAAATTTTAGTTGTGCAAGTATGTAATTTTAATTTTGCAAATTACACACTAATTTTGCAACTTACACACCCAAAGTATTTACTTGCAAAACAGACACATCACCTTCATTTTCTCGTATACCTGATGTTTACTTGCAAAACAAAGACATCACTTTAATTTTCTCATCATATCCCTATAAATTGCAACACAAAGTTTATTTCATATACCACATCAAAATGCAGTAATTTTTTTATATTTTCATATACTACATCAAAATGCTAATTTTTTTTCTTTTCTCCGCAAAATGAAAATTTTGCTTCGCTATAATTAAAAAAAAACAACTTCCTTCTTCCACGAAACAATTTTTTTATCTCATCCTTCAAAAAACAAAATCTTTCTTCTATTTTAGATTCAAATATTTTCCCTCATAAACAACATCACAACAAAAATGAATTTGTTACTCTACATCGTAATACAAAAAAATATTTACTTTACAACTCTCACAAGCCAAATACAAAAATGAATTTGTTACTCTACATCGTAATACAAAAAAATATTTACTTTACAACTCTCACAAGCCAAATAAACCCTTTTTACAGGGTACAAAAATTATTCTCTCCAATATATAGGAATAAAGCTGAAAATCCAACCCAATGCATCATATCAGAACAATACATTTTCCATGTATTAACATTATATAAACGACTTTCTCCCCGTAACACAGCACATTTACTTAAACTTCTTTCTGCACATCAACTTTTTATTTCATATTCATATAAAATATTATTTCCCCATATAACTTTCCGTAAATGAAAATAGTTACATACTGTGATACATCTCGTGCATTCCATAATCTGTCCTAAAAAAAGTAGACCAGAATCCGAAAACAGTCTGATACATCCGAAGACCAGAAAGAATGAATTCTATTCCCAAGAAGTTTGACCCGAATTTCCTACTAAATTACATGACTATTGATTCCCCTGTGTAAAATGAAAAAGCACCGATCATAACAATGAGTAGGACATCTATGGAAACAGCAGGCCATGCAAGATGCCAAATATCACCCTAATTCACAGTAAGAAAAATCACAGCCCGATCTTATTTCTTGGTCTTCTTTGCAGTAGGCACCGGTTTCTTGGGCTTCGGAGGACCCGCCCTCTTTATAGCCTTGGCGGGCTTCTTTCTTCACAGTTGCCGCCTTCTTAACAGGCGCTGCTACCTTCTTTACCTTTTCAGTGGACGCTGCAGGCTTCGGCTCAGAGACCTTAAGAACCTCGGTTATTTTGGCGGGGGTCTTAACGGGCTTCGGAACCTTCTTGAGCCCAGGCGCCGCCTTGGGCTTAGCTGCAATATTATTGGTTAGGGATTTCGGCTTCACAGGCTTGGCAGCCTTCGGCTTCACCGGCTTCTTCAACTCTTCCGAAAGTTTGAAAGAGTTCTTGACCTTGGTAAGCTTGCCAGATCTGGCAAGATTTCTCAGCTGAACTGTTAGCAGCTTCTTGAAATTGGCAGGGAGTTGGGACTGGTACTTGTTGCCGATATAGGCTGCTATGGCATACTGGCTAGACCCGGTCCTCTCCTTCAAAGAAGTAATCGCTTCCGTGATCATCTGCAAATAAAAAAACGAAAAATTTAAGACGCGTGTTTAAAATATATTGCGAGAAAAAGATATCCAGAGGCCAAGAATTGAAACCTGAAGATATGTAAGATGAGAATGTGGCAGTTTCGATCCCTTGGAAGCCCTCAGCTTCCTTTCTTTGTCAACATTGTTGACTACAGGCTTTGCAGTTGTCTCAACTTATGCCATTTTTTTGTATCGCCAAATTACTCAAAAACTACAAAAGCAAAATGATATCAAGAAACTAGATCTCGGCGCACAAATCGAAAGTGCGCAGAAAAATGTCGAGGAAATAACGTTTGGATGGTAGAAAATGGATTGTTAGTGCTGCTATAGAGGGGAATATGAGGGGTCCTTGGAGATGATCACCACCCGGAAGGTCACCGGATCATTTTTCCGCCCTGCGGTTCATCAGACGGTTGGAGATGGCCCGCTTATCCTCCCACGAAGTGAGTATTCAAAGCGAGATTCGTTCTTAGCCGTTGAACTGTAGGCCTCTGCTTGGAGACCTTGGTCGTTGCCTTTTGTTGTCCTCATCCTGCAACATAATAACCCACATATGGTAAGTATCAAAAAAGCAAAAAAAACAGAGAAAGAAGCTCAAAATCCCATCTAGAATGGGTAACTTTACCTGCATACACGAATGAGAACTTAAAAGAGTTCCTATAGTAGATGTCCAAACCTTGGAGAGATGGAAGAGGTCCTTCTCGCACATGGAAGCCCTGGAAGTAATAAACACAACGAAACCCTAGCAATAAACCCCAGTTCTTCATGTTACTCATCGATGCCATGACTTCATAATGGAATGATTCGACGAGACCAGCGACCAGGGTTCAAGTGGAAAGCCAAGCTCCACCGGAGGTACGAAGGGTGCGAATGCGTTGGGAGTGGGAGTAGTTACACCCCATAACTAATCCTAGCCCTTCTGAACCGTTAGATCATGAACCCCGAAGATATATGGTCGATAATGGTACCACTTCACATCGACAAGTAAAAGCCACGTACGCTGTTGAACAGTCTAGAATGAGTGTATGTGAGACGGCAGAATCCCTACCTGCCGTCCATTTGTCTCATCGCACTGCCACCAAGATACAAGTGTCAAATTACAGTGAAAAGGGTAGACGAAATTTGGAGATGCGCTGATTCAAAAGAAGCCCTATCGGCCTAATTAAGAACTATAAATTTTTTTAATTAAGAACTATAATTTTTTTTAGTTTTAATTATGATTAAGTAAACATTTTTCACATTTTTTACAACATCGCTACATATTGAACTGTACAAAAACTCTCGGCACGATTAATATACATATTAATCTTCCTCTTCTTTAACTATGAAATTATTATTATTTTCCACGTATCATTCTGTGGGCGTTAAACACAATATTATGTAGACCTTCTTGTATGTTCGAATTCTGTCGTGTATCCAAATCGATTCAATTGAATATCACTTCGCTCTTTTATTCAATTAAATATAACTCGGGAGATCTATAATTCGCTGACGGGCATTCTATATTAGAATCAAACTTCAGAATTTTAGTTTTCAACAAATTTATGGGGATGGTGAAGATTCACTCCCATCTAACATTCTTCGTTCCGGAGACCTGAGATTAATTTGTAGAGCAGAGATTTATCTCAAACCATAATGTTACGACGTTTCTGCTCTTAAAAAATTATAATGGCCGTTTAAATACATGCTCCTTCCTTTCATTCCTCCACCCTTTCCTTTCCTCCATGGCTACGATTCATTTTCCGTCACTTCAATTCACCCTTTCTGTTTGCTATGTTGTTCTTAAGCATGGGAAATTGGAGCTCACGATTTCCAATTGAGTCAATCCTATGCAATTCACTCACGAGGATATAAAATCTACATTCACCGACACTGGCTACAAATTGGAAGACACAACGGCAAACATTGTGGATCTGTTTTATTCAGATTACATATTTCAACCAATCTACAGTTGTTGTTGGTATTTTCTAGAGACGTGGTTGATGGATGTAATTTCTACATAACCAAATCTTCAGAGAAATGCATTTTGTACCTTTTAATTCACGACTGGCTTCCACGCATATCAAGAAATTGGAGTATATTATGGGTGAAGCCATATTATTATAGCATGTTGTTTAGGTTTTAATTTATCATAGAAAATTATAGTTAAATTGGTCAAATCCTATTGATCTATCCTCAATATCATTACGATGGTTAAATTGGTCAAACCATATTGATCTATCGTATTATTTACCATGATTGACATATCCAACTAATCATGAGTAACCATGGTCAACCATAGTCAATCATAGTAAACTATAATTGATTGTGCACAACCATGGCTACTTTTGTCAATATCATTTACCATGATTGACTTACCCAACTAACCATGAGTAACCATGGTCAACCATAGTCAATCATAGTAAACTATAATGGATTGTGCACAACCATGGCTAATTCTATATCAACCATAAAACTGACTATTAATAATATTGGCAATTGCCCCAAAAAGGTGATAGAATTGTTAAATTGGAAAAGTTGTAATTTGGTTTCATAATCATGCAAATGATATTGATATATTAAATTTTAAATTTTGGTGTTTTATTTTTTTAATATATGTGTATGTGTTTTAATTTTGTAACTTTTTGGAGGTTGGAATTCAAAGCACTGACAAAAATATCATGTTCTATATTGCAAAACAACATTGGTTGAAATTGAGACCCTATTTCTTGATTAAGAGGAAATAATTTTTAACTCAAATCCTTGTTAAACCACTGATTTTATAATTTGTATGTAATTTCCACATAATACACAAAAATCATACTATGAGAATTTGAATCATGTTAAAATGGATTTGTATGGCCGGTTATGTAGTAATAACAATTAAGTAGGTGCTTTAAATGGATTGGTACTGAATTTGAATGATGTACAATTATGGAATCCACTCCAACTCACAATGTTCCTCCATAAATTTATTTAGTTTATGGTATTGTTGCCATGATAACTTTGAATTGCAGGTTAACACATCATAAAATCCTGTAAGAAAAGCAAGATACCTCCTAGTTTAAGAAGTTTTGCTTCCAAAAGATCCAGAAAGAATCTGTCATATCCAAACTTGTGCTTGAATATGAGAAATATACACTTCAATCGCTAGCCTCTACAACTGCATCAGCTAACCTATAAAACCCCACATGTACCCTTTGTTATATTTTATGAAAACAAAAGCAAACAATGTTATATTCTTTCAAATGTTTGTGTAAGTGTCAAAGGTGAAAAGACATAAAACAGTTTCAATTGAACAAACCTGATCTGAATTCCATCAACTTCTGAAGCTAAAAGAAATATTTGATCATCATTAACCTTCAACGGACCCTATAGAATAATCTCATCGTAGAGAATACCCATTTAAGTCCCATTTGATATGCGTCTTCATAAGTTTCTCAGCTAAAAGTTGTATATATGGAATTTTCATTGTGTCAATATGTACATCAAACATAGATTTAGATGGGTACAAAAATACATAGCAATTTTTTGCATATAGATACAAGAGAAATGAAATCACATAGTGATCTGATAATCACCTTATGAGTGATCTCAGTTAAGAATTATTAAATGGAGGTATTACAGACTCATGTGTTGGTGTGTGTGTCTAGGTTATTTAAGCAACGGATCAATCAAATTGCAAATACATGGACACTTGAAATGGAAGACAACAAAGAAACACAATAAGAAAATATAAGAACACAAGAAATTAATAAGGAGTTCACCCTATCCTCCAAGGCTACATCTCCGGTCCAGCTTTCAGTGGTGGCCTTCTTTCTAGAGAATTACAAGAAGGAGCTCAATATGAGTCTCCTATCACCAGATAGCTTGGCAGGGTGGTTCTTGGATTCCCTAAGCCACTAGAGTACACAGACTCTTGGCCTTACCAGCTTTTCGACCTTTCGGATCTACAATGGAAGGAGCCCAATGTGGTGCTCAGTCCTGACAGATCCCTCTCAGGGATGGCTCAAATTTCTTAAACCCTCTGGTGCTTGATGTTGCCTTTGGTCGGCTCGGCCCTCTGTCTTCTTACTGCTTTTTTCTCTCTCTGTCTACTTTCTCTGTTCTTCCATGTGTGTGTGTGTCCCTTCTACTGGTCTGTGCATGGATTTAAAGCCACTCGAGCTCATGGCTGTTCGATTCCCCTTCCAACTCCGTCAGATCGCCTACTACAGCTTCGCTTGGAGTTCCCTGTCTCGGCGTCATCATCAAACTCACAGGGAGTGGCCACTTGTCCTCCTGCGAGTTGCACCAGCTTACATTGCCGGTTCGGTTCTTCAATTACGTCATGGAATGAGTCATCTACCACCTTGGTAGTCAAAGCGGACCTCAAATTCTTCTAAATCGCGGCTTAATCCCTCGTTACATCCGGTCTTACCATCGGGTGTGATATCAACCATTATATTTGGATCCCCCAGATCCGACGCCATCCGCTCATTTTGCGCGGTTGACTTATTCGACCGTTAGCGCGCAATGAGCGGCGGTTTTCTCTCTCCTCCGCTTTCCACGCGTCGGGTGCTGAGTGGAATCGCTCCATTTTCACCAAATCTGCTTACGCCCTAGGATGCCCCCGATAAATATCACCGGGTTTTGGACCTCGGGTCTCGCCTTATCCTTTAGCCTTTTTCCCCATGGTTTTCCCGGCTCCCATGCGACTGAGCACTCGGGCCCCTCCTTTTCTAGGGTTTTTGCCCAGCGATGCGCGCATTCAAAACTGCCTCCATTCCCCGATCTAGGCTTCCCAGGGGCTAGTTTTTCCTCCTACGCAGTTCTCCATGGGTCTCGGTTAGCGCACATTGACCGAGGTCCTCGTCGTTCCACGTTGGCTGCCAACTGCCACTATTTTCAAGGTGTTTTTGATCACTGTTCTCAATTCTTTGAAGTCTGTCCCGACCTGGTACAACCATGGTTCTTTCGATTATTCTTTATGGATCCGATTCAGATCATGACCTTCCCACTTAAAAGCTTTTGGACCACTAAAAGTTGTTTTTTCAAGCATCGACTAAGTGAGGGTACTGTTGTCTCACTTGTCCAATCTCAATCCATTTTGCACTGCTCGGCTTCGAACCTTTGAGCCCATTTCCAAGGTACTCAAAATCTCCTCTACGCGTTGTCCTCACCTTCTTGTCCAAGACTGTGTCTTCTTACAATTCATTTAGATATTCAGGTAGCAGGTCATCAATAGAAGGCAATTGACTTTGCTCTTCAGGATCCTCAGTCATTGAAGGTTCAAACAATCTCAAGTAATCTGCATTTACGACTGAGTAGATGTGCATGTAAGCTGGTAGATCAAGGCGAAAATCATTTTCACCGATCCTCTCAAGTATCTTGAAGGGTCCATACCTGATAGGCTTTAGCTTTTTACCCTCACCTTGAATCCTGTCCTTGCTGATATACAGCCAGACCTGGTCACCAACTTGGAAACTACGCTCCACCTAATTCTTATAATGCCTTGCCTTGTATTTGGCTTGGCTCTTTTCTAGTTGTTCCTATACTGCCTTATGGATCTCCTAGATCTATTCAATGAACCTAGTTGCCTTGTCCACATCACTATGTCCATCAATGGTGGTATCTTTACCAAAGACAAAATCCAAAGGAGACCTTGGTGTGAAACCAAAATAGGTTTCAAAAGGAGATCTTTGTGTAGAAGAATGTTTCGCTCTGTTTTAAGCATGCTGCACATAACACAAGTGTTCATCCCAAATCTTAGGATGTTTGTTGCAATATCCTCTGAATAGCTGGATCACTGTCCTGTTAACTACTTCTGCTTGGCCATCGGTTTGTGGATGAAAACCTATGCTTTTCTTCAGTTGGGTGTCCATTAGCTCCCATATACTTGACCAAAACTTCCCCACAAATCGGGTGTCTCTATCAGATACAATAGAATTGGGTAATCCAAAATGAACCCATACATGTTCAAAGAATAGTTTTGCAGTTTTTTCAGGTGTAATCTGCTTATTACAAGGTATCAAAATGCACATTTTGCCAAACCTATCCACAACCACATATAGATAATCATGACCTTTTCTAGACTTAGGCAGTCCCCCAACAAAATCCATGGAAACACTTTCCCAAGGGTGAGAAGGAACTAGTAATGGAGTGTACAAGCCTAGTTTTCTATTGTTGGGCTTGCTTTTGGCACACATAGTACACCCTCTCACATATCTAGAAACTGTCTCATTCATTTTTGGCCAATAACAAAATCTTTGCAGCTGTGCAATTGTTTTACTTACCCCAAAGTGACCTGATATCAGAGAAGTGCGTGCCTCTCTGATTATCTTTACTCTCTCTATTTGTTGAATGTAGAGTTTCCCACAATGATATAAGAGTCGGTCCTTCACATGATAATCCAATTCTTCTATCCTTTTGCCTTGACTCAAAGTTGCATATACATCTTTAAGATCTTGAGCATATTGTTCAGTGTAGCTTTCATGTAGTACAGAATTATGCTTAAGTATAGTAGATGCATTTATAATGGGTCTAGATAACATGTTTGCTACTTTGTTATGCATGCCCTTTTTATATCTGATGAGTAAATGAAACTGTTGTAGAAAACCAATCCACCTGTAATGTCTTGATTGCTGCAACTTAGTTTGGGAGTGTAGATATTGAAGTGGTTGATAATCAGTATGTATTACTATCTCTTTGCCCATTAAGTAATGTTTCCACTTTTTCACACTCTGAACTAATGCATAAAATTCTTTATCATATGTAGGATAGTTAACTACTGCATGATTAAAAGTCTCAGAATGATAACATATGGGTTTACCGTGCTGTGTCAACACTGCTCCCATGGCATAGTCACTAGCATTTGTTTGGATCTCAAATGGTTTTTGTAGATCAGGCAGTGCTAGTACAGGTGCTATACTAATCTTTTCTTTCAAGGTGTCGAAGGCTTTCTGATGTTTGCCTCCCCACTGAAACACCTTGTTCAATCCTGTCAAAGCATGTAAGGGAGCTGCAATTGAGGAAAAGTTAGAGATGAACTTCCTCCAATATTGTGCTGCTCCTAAGAAGCTTCTCACTTCTGTAGCAGACTTGGGTTTAGGCCAGTTTACAATGACTGCCACTTTAGAGGGATCTATTTTCAATTCACCACCCCCTACTATATGACCCAAATAATTTAGATATGTTTTGCCAAATTCACATTTTGAGAGTTTAACATAAAGTTTTTCTCTTTTCAAAACATCTAATGTCTGCTTAACATGCTTTAAGTGTTCCTCCCACGTTTTACTAAAAATCAGAATGTCATCCAGATACACAATAACAAAATCATCAAGAAAAGGTCTAAGTACATCATTCATTAATCTCATGAAAGTAGCAGGGGCATTGGTTAATCCAAAAGGCATAACCAGCCACTCATACAATCCCTGCTTTGTTTTGAAAGTAGTCTTCCATGCATCTTGCTCTGCAACTCTGACCTGATGGTATCCACTATGCAAGTCCAGCTTGGTGAAATAAACAACTTCCTTCAATTGATCTAAAAGATCATCTATGCGAGGAAGGGGATAACGATTTTTTATTGTTATCTTATTTAGTGCTCGATAGTCAATGCACATTCTCCACGAGCCATCTTTCTTTCTCACCAAAATGATTGGTGACCCACATGGTGATGTGCTAGGCCTGATGAACCCCTTCTCGAGCAACTCCTGCACCTGCTTCTTGATTTCAACATTCTCTAAAGCAGACAACCTATACATTCTGATGTTAGGCAATGGAACATCTTGCTGCAAAATAATATCATGTACTATTTCCTTTTTGGGTGGCAGACCTTTAGGTTCTTGAAATAGGACATCATACTCTGAAACAATCTTTTCTATATCAGCTTGCTACTTAGCATTACAGCCCTCAAATATATTGGTTTTATCAGGTTTCTTTTCCTTTACAGACGTTAGTAAGAATTGTTTGCATGAATTTATCATTCTTTCCATCTGCCCTGAGTTTATGAGAGTATAATTATTCTTGAGCTTATGAGCTCTTACAAAGTATCTGATTCCATCTTTAACAAGTAGATACTTGTTCTTAGCTCTATAGAAAATAGCCTTTTTATCATACAAGTAAGGACTCCCTAAAACAATTCCACATATATCCAAAGGAATTATGTCTAACTCAACCTCATCTACAAATGCTGACCCAAAAGAAAACTTGAGTTTGCATTGTCTAGTCACTTGTAGTTGTGCTTTATCATTCAACCATCCTAATGGGTATGGTTTCTTGTGAGGTGTAGTTGCTAATCCCAATTTCTTTACAATTGCTTTAGAATTCAAATTTACTTGTGAGCCACTATCAAACAAAGTATCAATCTTTTGATGTTTGGAAACAACTCGAATATGGAAAAGCTCATGTCGTTTTCTCTCATGTTCTTCACCAATAATAGATTGAGCAGAATTACTAGTAGATGCTTCAGAATTCTTACCTTTTATACCTGTGGCTGTAATGGTTATTTCATCTCCCGAGTCTGACCCCAAATCTTTTTGAATAGCTGCAGCAGTCTTCTTCTTCTTGCCCTCGAACTTCTTAGGTCTCAGCTCTGGATGTAGAATCCAATAGTGCTCATCATCATGCCCATCCTTTTTACAGTGAGTGCATGAAGCTTTGATTTTTTGTGCAGTGTTAGCCTTCCTTGCTTTCCACTTTTGCTTACTTTTCTCCTTGCTCTTGCTTGCAGTGGGTTGGGATGGTCCCCCAACTTGTGGATTTCCAGTCTTTCCTCTAGCCTCTAGATGAGTAGCTTGTACAGATACCTCATCTATACTAGTGGGATTAAACATGAGGATGGTATGCCTTATGTAGCTGTGTAGACCACCAGTGTACTTCAAAAGAGTCTCTGGTGAGTCTAATGAGATCCCTAGAATCAACGCTCTCTTTCTAAATTCTTGAGTGTACCCTTGCACACTTTGCCCTTTCAACTGTTGAAGAGTTTGCCAACTCATCATGGCTTGTTGCATGTAGGCCAATGGATAGAATTGCTTCTTGATGGCAGAAACTAATTCACTCTAGACAGATATAGTCTTAACATGTCTTTTCATGTCAGCTTGGGTTCTGCCTTCCCACCAAACCAAGGTAGTGCCTCCTTGTAGGAATTATAGTTAAGCTCAACTTGGTTTCTTCTCTTGGTCTGTGGCTATTCTGAAGAGACCTTTACTTCTAAGTAAATATTCGATGTAGGCTACCCATTGGAAGTAGTTAGTGCTGTCAAGAATGACTTGGCATGGGCTTTCCATTTTTAAAAAAACTGAAGCTGAAGATGCTGAAAGTAGGTGTTCCAATGGATAGATCTCGAAAAAATAGGCGGTTTTAAAAAAAACGGCTCTGAAAAAGGCTTCCGGATGAAGAAGTTGTGGTTTTCTGAAAAATAATTGTTGAAGTTGCCGGCAAAGTGCGCGAATGTGCGGGAATGAAAAAAAATCAGCCCCCACAAAATGGAGACTTGAACCCAAGACCTCTACTCTCTTAAAATAGCTTTGAACCAATTGATCTATACAAAAAATTTGAGAGAGAGAGAGAGAGAGAGAGAGAGAGAGAGAGAGGGGGGGGGGCTTGGTTTGCGTGCTTGCCTTGAGAAACCTCTTTTTCCCTACAAAACACAAAACACTAAACCCAACACGAATATGCAAAGAAAAACGAACCTTGCGGCTCGAAGTTAGCTTTAGCCAAAAAACTAGAAATTTTATAAAAAAATTCTCAAAGTTAGCTTTAGCCGAAAAACTAAATATTTTTCTCAATGTTTCTGATTTTCCGAGATCACACTAAGGTGCAGGGAAAAGAGCATACGCATGAGAAAAATCCTTCCTTTCTGTTTCTGATTTGCCCAGATCACACAGAGCCACAGGGCAAAGAGCATACGCAGAAATGAAAGGTATAGATCCGGTTAAAAAAAAGGCTAAATAAACCGAAACCGAAATAAGCAGAGAGAAAATAATAGTAAACTGCAAAAAAAAACACTGTATACCTCCCGATCTGAAAAATGACGCAGCTAGGGCTACCGAAAACCTTTTCGCGTGAAACGAAAGGGGTTCCTCACTGGAACAGATGCTCCGAACGCAACAGAGCAGTCCTCTCGGCCCGAAAGCAGTCAGAAACAACAGATCTAGGAAATGACAGCCGCATGCAGTTCTACCGGCTTCAGATTTGGATCACCAACGGATGCGGCCCTCAAATAGCTCCGATACCATGTAGGAATTTACAGGGTAAGTTCCTCAGAAAGAATACCAAAAGGACACCGCTCACAACTAGATCTCAAATCAATACACCAGTATTTTTGACGTGGTTAAAACCCTCAAAGTGCAAGGAGGGAAACAGTCCACGGCCTGTCCCAACGTGGGTACTACAGGCAATTTATTAATCAAAGAATGAAAATTTACATAAGCTTCTCTCATGCACAAATTACCCGAACAATGACCCTCCATGCGCTTTAAATAGAACTCATGGACCAATCGGGTGTCAAGCCACGGATCAAGTGTCGGTAATACCGAGGTGAGAGTGAACCGTCGGATCACTACATATCGTGACCGTCGGATTGAAGTTACAAAATGTACAACGGTAAAGAAACACACTTTACCTAATTCTAACCTAACTCTATACTAGACCAAGTTGAACTTAACTATATCCTATGTGTCGGAATATCCTAACACTCCTAGGCATAGGCTTGCCAGCTGAATTTTGCTCTTGTTTGAGTCGATGTTCTGCACTCTGCAATACACATCAATTTGTCTAATCCAGTTGTCCAACTTTTCAGTGTTTAGCTCTCCATCATATATAGGCAAGTCGAATTTAACATCCAACTTGATCAAAGATGATTTCTTATTATGCACAGGGATATTAGGAGGTGTGAGAAAGTTTTCCTCTTTCCCTTTTCCTTTTGAGTGCTCATGGGAATGAGACTCATCTTCTTCTTCGTCTTGTTTAGAACCTGATGAATCCTCATCCTTATGATTTCTAAAGTCCCTATACATTTCTTCTACCATAAACTTTATAGCTGGGAAACTCTCTATGAATTGAGGGTCTTACCCCATAGAACCTTCCTCTGACATTGTCTTCTAAGGATAGACTCTCCTAATTTCAAGATTAGTTTCGACCAACTCTCATTCTCCTAACTTGAGCTTTGATCTAGTGAGCATTCAACAGCTAAACCAACACAAACTTGTCTAACCTTACAACTTAAAGCTCTGATGCCACTTGATTTGATAATCACCTTATGAGTGATCTCAGTTAAGAATTATTAAATGGAGGTATTGCAGACTCATGTGTTGGTGTGTGTGTCTAGGTTATTTAAGCAACGGATCGATCAGATTGCAAATACATAGACACTTGAAATGGAAGACAGCAGAGAAACACAATAAGCAAATATAAGAACACAAGAAATTAATAAGGAGTTCACCTTATCCTCCAGGGCTACATCTCCGGTCCAGCTTTCAGTGGTGGCCTTCTTTATTGTGTTTTAAAGCAGAGAATTACAAGAAGGAGCTCAATATGAGTCTCCTATCACCGGATAGCTTGGCAGGGTGGTTCTTGGATTCCCCAAGCCACTAGAGTACACAGACTCTTGGCCTTACCAGCTTTTCGACCTTTTGGGTCTACAATGGAAGTAGCCCAATGTGGTGCTCAGTCCTAACAAATCCCTCTCAGGGATGGCTCGAATTTCTCAAGCCCTCTGGTGCTCGACGCTGCCTTTGGTCATCTCGGCCCTCTATCTTCTTACTACTTTTTTCTCTCTCTGTCTGCTTTCTCTGTTCTTCCATGCGTGTGTGTCCCTTCTGTTGGTCTATGCATGGCTTTAAAGCCATTCGAGCTCATGGCTATTCGATTCCCCTTCCAACTCCATCGGATCACTTGCTACAGCTTCGCTTGGAGTTCCCTATCTCAGTGTCATCATTAGACTCACAGGGAGTGGCCACTTGTCCTCCCGCGAGCTGTGCCAACTTGCTTCGTCGGTTCGGTTCTTCAATTACATCATGGAATGAGTCATCCACCACCTTGGCAGTCAAAGTGGACCTCAAATTCTTCTACTTCCTGGCTTAATCCCTCATTACATCCAGTCTTACCATCGGGCGCGATATCAACCGTTAGATTTGGATCCCCCAGAATTGACGCCAATTGATCATTTTGCGTGGTTGACTTGCTCGACCATTAGCGCGCTATGACTGGTGGTTTTATCTCTCCTCCGGTTGCCACGCATCAGGCGCTGAGTGGAATCGCTGGGTTTTGGAGCGCGGGTCCCGCCTTAGCCTTTAGCCTTTTTCCCCACAGTTTTCCCGACTCCCATGTGATCGAGCGCCCGGGGCCCCTCCTTTTCTAGGGTTTTTGCTGAATGATGTCCTAATCGCGCATCAAAAACTACCTCCATTTCCCAATCTAGGATTCCTAGGGGCTAGTTTCGCCTCCTGCGCAGTTCTCCATGGGCCTTGATCAGTGTGCATTGATTGAGGTCCTCGTTGTTCCACGTTGGCTACCAACTGCCACTATTTTAGAGGTGTTTTTGATCGCTGCTCTCAATTCTTTGAAGTCTGTCCCGAAGTATTACAGCCATGGTTCTTTCGATTATTATTTATGGATCCGATTCAGATCACATAGTAACATAAACTGATTTAAAAATCAATTTAGATGCATCTCTCTAGGGTTTTAACTTCAAATTTGTATATTTCAAAACTTCGATATTTAATACATACATAGGTCAATTTAAATCAAGTTTGATATGCATATCTATAGATTTCCCAGCTTTAGGTAACACATCTCCAATTTCGTGTTGTGTAACATTATGCATATCAAAGCCGAATTGACATGGGTATAAAACATGTTGAAATATTTGAAATATGTAATGTAACACTACTGATTTTTTGCAAGCATCAACTTGCAAGAGGCACCAACCCCAAATCTCTACTCAAATATCTACTAACATGGAAGCACCAAATCCCTGTTTTGCAACCTCCAACCCACTCTCAATAAGGAAATTGTTGCACTCTATTATGGCACCCACTTGGCCTTTATTTCATCTCTTTTTTCTCCTTTGAACTCGACCCTCTATTCTGCTCGACAACTTAAAGCATACTTAGCATCATACAATCATACTTGTCCCTTGAAGCTCTTTATTCTCTGCTTACTCAGCTCATTCTACAACAATATACATTTAGATTAGCTCACAACCCTCATTTAATCAACCTTCAATAGCTCTTGGCCTTCTTCTTCTGCACAGACACACTCAGACTCTTCTTAATAGTATACACACTCCTAAGAGCTCTCTGCACAGTTCTCAACAAAGCTTCAATCCACCACCTTGCACAATTTCCATTGGTGTTTTTATTTCATTACAACACATTAATCAATGTTATCTCTGCTATCTTCCATACTACTTGAAAGCATACTTTTGCATGACTATCCATTCTCTTGTTACATTTGGTTACTTGATCAATGAAACACCATTAATTCAGAGAATAGGAACATGAGAATTTCTCCATGCTGAGAATTAATTCATAGTCAAAACTGTGTCCTCTAGCAAGGCGCTCCATTTTCTTAATTTCCCATGGAGCCCATATTGTACTTTAGGCATGGATTTATTCTTTTGTGATCAACACTTCTATACCCAACCTTCTTTACCATTTAATTCTTCATAGTCATGCAAGAAAGCTTAAGCATGGTTGTTCTTGAGTTGGTTTCTACCCCTACAAATCATGGTCCTTACTGCCTTGAATCAACAATCTCTACAGTCACCATTAACCAGCAACACCAAAATCGTTATGCACATTTACCTAGTTTCCCAAGCCCTGGTAACTCCAACTATGACCATGAAAATTTATGGCACAACTTATAAGTATGGTGGAACCCTACCAAAGTATTCTTCGACTCATTCTATGCTCCATTATCCATAAGTGTTGCACAATGCCACATTCCACACTCTTACCAAACATGGAGAACTTCTACTAAACCTGTCGACTCATCCATGCCTTTAACTTCAAATCCCACATCGACAACAAATTTATGTTCAATCCAAAGGCTCTATTTAGCACATGGCCCATCCCAATTACAATTATCCCATAGACTACTTAGATGCTTGCCCACCATGTCGTTTTCATTGAAAACTGTCCAAAGACCCTATGTCACATTTACATGTGAGACCATCACGAAACAACTCTTCGGCCCATCTTTGAACTGTATTTGTGAGGGCTTAAACATAAAAATTGAACCTTCTATGTCCTTGATATTATTTGTGCAACAAAACCATGTCTTGGTGCTTTAATTCAACCCCTGACTCCTTTTTCCTCAAGCGCACCTTTTTACCTTTAAGCCCAAAGGTCTCATCTTCCTCTGTGCCCTTGGTCACATAACTACACAGAACCATGTCTAGAGCGCGTCTTCTATAATTTTACGACACTGTTAAATGTTGGCCAAAAACTCTGTCTCCTGGCTCTGTTATCCCACCAAATTCTCAGCATGCCTTTCTTTTCCTCCGAGGTGAGCCTTATAGGCTTACTTGTTCTTTGGGATCACCCCACGCTTCCTCCCATTGGTCGCTTGAATGTGCGTTGTCTTGCCGATGTGTCTTGATGCTATCCTCTGGGACAAAACTCTGTCCAACCTTATATTTCCTTCAGGATGAGCCTTATAGGCTTACGTGTTTCATGGGATAGCCTTGCACCTCCTCCCATTGGTCACATGATTATGTGTTGTCTCATTGATGTGTCCCAATGCTATTATCCTAGCCAAAAATCTATGCATCCTTATATAATATGTCGGGGTCTTCCTTATGGGATGATTTAGGCTAGCGGGGTCCGCCTAACACTCACATTGTTATAGACATTTTTGTGCCTTAAAGCATGAAGCATGAAATGTCAATAATCTAAGGGATCCAAAGTCCCTAAACATGTTGTTCCTACCCCTAGAGGAACAAGGTCAGCAAACCACAGCACTGAATATCAGTTCTCCACCTGAAAACACTCAAAAACAAGCTAATTATGGATCATGTCAACTGCTCCACTGAGCATCTGCGCTGAATGTCAACTGCTCCACTATGTACCTACGCTGAATGTCAACTGCAAAGAATGCTACCTGCGCTGGGCGAGTTTGGCCAAGTGGCACAGTCATTCCTCAAGGTGTCAATGCCCAGGAAGCTTCCAAAATGACACTTGGATCAGGGAATTCGACTTGTGATGAGTAAGAGGATCTAGATCTCCAAGTGGAAGCAAGAACCTCCAAGTGGACTCAAGAACTGAAGAATAACTAAAGTGGGAGAGGACACTAGTCAGCTTCATGCCAGCCTCAAGCTGACTCATCCTTTCTCCAAAATTCCTATATATAGAGCTCTCTCATGAGGTCTAAGGGGGCTGGAATTTGGTGAATGTAAGGAAGTGCTGTTGGTTTGAGTATAGAACTATTGGGTGATTTGCTTGAAGGAGGTGAAGAGGAGATTTCTTTCTGCTGGGAGGTGATGCTGGATTGGGCCTTTTATGGTTGTATCACTTCCTGAACTTTACTTCTTCCATTAATAAAGCATTTGAGGTTCTTCTATATGCATGTGTCTCAATGGTGTATTGTTATACTTGTGTATTTGATTTACTCTAATCCTTGAATCGATTATGAATGTATGCTTCTTGTAGTTTCCCTCTCTTGCCATTTTGCAAGATCTTGGTGTAGCTGGGCCAGTGAAAGAGCAAGGAGCTGGGAGCAAGCAGCAAGGAGAGAAGATTGGATCAACCATTAGCGAAATACATCGGTTAGTGGATCTCTTTCTCCCCTATTTTACTTTCATAAAGAAGAAATCTTAGATAGCTTTGCTTCGATTGTTGCTGAGCTACTATCACCCTTAGAGTGGGATAGGGTCATTCCGTATTGGATACTTTTCCCAACAACAAATTGGCGACTCCACTGGGGATCGTATCTTGTTGGTTGTTTGTGTTTTTTGCTATTCATTTCATAAACACAGGGAGTACTGAATCGAACTGCATTTGGAGCTTTCAAATGCAAAGTAGAGGGTAGCTACTCTAGCTCAGTTTTTGGGCATGTTTATGATTTGAAGAGCTGATCCATAAGGACTCTAAATAGCTCTTAGTGATAGCTTTTCATCCTCCTTTTCATCCCTTAGTGTGTACTTGATTGATAGCTTCTGATTTGGCCAAAAACTGTGAATTTTTGAGCAATCTGTGACCCGGAAATTGAGAAAAACGAAAGTTTATCTCTTCATTGCAGGCACTGTGAAGGCAGTCTGCATTTCAGCTCAGATCCCGAAGGGGCTACCTGTGCTGAAGGTCAAACTGCCAGTGTACTACCTGCGCTGAACCAGTTTTGCCTAGTGCTACTGGGGTTCCTTGCTGTTCATTGCGCTGTTTTCATCCTTGTTTTTGCAGCCTGTTATCAGTCAATGTACCTATCTGAAACCAACTTTCCTTGCCACTATTCCGCCTCGGTTGTATAAATAAACTGTGTTTGTTCTTTGTGTATTTCTTATATCATTTGCAGTTTCCCATAACGAAAGTGAACTAGTCTTGCTGTGGCCTCTTAGATCTAGACCTGTGATAAAGTGTCGTTTTGATCTTGAGAGTTAGTTTGTTTGCTGTTCATAGTTGATTGAGCTTTTGCTTTCGTCATATGGTTTGAATTTATATATTTCTAGTGTCGAAACAAGTAAATCTTCAGGTGTCTTTTGATTTTGGACAAGCTTGTTTGCTTTCACTTGAAATTGAATTCAAAGTTATACAATAGCTTTCTTTTTGTATTACATCAACATTAAGAAAGAGAAAAGAAATACCTGCATTGTGCATGTGCATTTTGACAGTTTGCATGTTGATTTAGGAAAAAGTGCATTAGTGTGTGCTCTATGATCTGTGTGAAAAGATGATGTCTTTCTTTTCCCTCAGTAGTTAAGATTTTCAAAGTTGAAAGATTGAAAATCTTGCTTATCATCTTAGACTGCATTTAGGAGTGTTATCATACATCTCGTGGTGATCCATAAAGGAAAACTGCTAAACAAGATCGACCTTAAAATAAATTGAATTTACATAACAACGCATTGAAACATAACGCAAACACATAGAGGTCTAAGCTAGAGACGTGTTACGGCGTCGTTAAACGTGATATCTTAGCGTTGAGTGGTTGGGTGATTCCTCCACGGTGAAGCGATAAGTATCAATACGGACTTGTGCTCCCACGTACCGTCGCGTATATATTGGGAGACCCCTATAGGAACAAAGCCTTTATCCATAGGAAACCGTGTCGGCCGCCCTACTGATCGCAATGCAGTGAACACAGCATTCACGAAGATCGACCACTCGTACCGTAAAACGTATTCTGTGGTTTTGCGAAAAGTTTGGCACACCCTCTGCCTAGATCTCCAGAGCAGTTTCTTTTGGCCTTTTTCAAACTCTATAACTGAAAAAGTCCATCCGAGAATTTGTCACTTCGGGCTCGTTAAAACATCGAAGGAGACTAGAGTCATCTTTAGCTTTTTCTTGACTCTTAAAAAGTGAAAAAGCAAGTTGTGTCTAAAGCGTCGTTATAAAATTTATTTTAAACGAAACATAATCACCTCCTATTCCTGTGTTGATCTGTAGGTTGAGAACATGGAACGCCCCAACCAAGGAATTCCACATGATGGAAATCCTAGTCCTTTCTCCTCTTGGGGAGAAGTTGGTGCGCCCCACATGGCCACATTGTCGCTTCCAGGACTGACAATTGGCCTGCCAATTTGGCTATTCTCAACCAATGTAGTTCAGAACACCATGGTTCCTGAGCAGTCGAGTCAACAGTTAGATCAGTCTAGAGCTGCCCACCAGCCTTCTACTTCCTATAACTCTTCCTCCGATCCTTCATCTTCGCAAGGTAGAGCCGGCAAAAGCCAAGCTCCCATGGAGAAGAAGGAGAAGAAGAAGAGAGAAAAGAAGAAGAAGGAGCCTAAGGCGACTGGGGGCAAGCAAAAGACATTTGACAAAAATCCACACACAGCACAGACCGGGCCTAAATCGCCATGTGTCATATGTAGAGGAGACCACTTCCATAGAGATTGTCCCTGTATTCCCCGGATACTAAGGGACTGGTCCCCTCGTTTGCACAATTCGGGAGCATCAACCTCTGATAGCCATGTTGAATGCTTACCGTCAACCAGTGAAAGTGAAGGTTCAAGACAAAGAGGGGGAGCAAGATCCCCTTGCAGACTGTGTGAAGGCGTTCACGCCATCCACCGTTGTCCCTTCTTAGACGAAGCGAAGAGAGTTTTGGAAGATCACCCGGTTTCACCGTTGAGACTTCCTCCTGGATACAAAAAACTCGTGCCAAGTCCTTCGTTGGTTGAAAATACAGCTGGCCCGCTCAAGTGGTCAGCTGAAGTGTCAGTCATTGAAAATGAACCTACTGAATCCAGACTAGACGAAAGTCTAAAGGTTGAAACGGCAGTTGACCCGGTTCCGCCTTCAGAGGTTTCATCTTCAAATGACACCGTCACTGAAGATTCATCTTCAAATGACACCCTCACTGAAGAGAATAAGGATGACACCATCCAGATTCTTTTCATCAACACAGACTCTGATGAGCATCAGGGCAATGCGCCCATTCCTTTATCGCAGGAAGGAACATCGTCAGGGTCACATCCGGCCGTATATTCGGTCCCACCACCAAGCAACCTGGTTGTGTCCTTTGATTGGAACCAACTAGGCAGACCCCGGTTGCCAGCTAGTATACCATTCAGAATCATAGTCCAAATTTATAGAATGGTAATGGCTGGCACTATCATTGATGAAGGGGCATCTGTGAGTATCCTTTCCTCTATTGCTTGGAAAGCACTGGGTTCCCCGACGCTTTTGCCTGAGATAAGAAATCTCTCGGGTTTTGATAAAGGAACCAGTCGACCATTAGGGATCCTCCCCAATGTGCCTGTTACATTGAAAGGGAAAACCGTTCAATTGAACGTGATGGTCGTTCAAGGACCCTTGGATTATAACCTACTCCTTGGACGAGACTATATATATTGCATGGGAGCTATAGTCTCCTCACTCTTTAGAGTAATGTGTTTTCCACACGAAGGAAGAATGGTCAAACTCGTAGACCAACTTTCATTTCCGGGATCACGCATCGCAAATAGTCACATACCAACCCTGAATGGTCTATTCAATCAAGAAATGTCTCCACCCCCAGTCCTCCTTCCCGATGAGTGCGAGTGATTCGGAAAGATGGGACTGGAACCTAGGGGGTATGCATCCTGGTCTGCTTTGGGCAGAAAGAACCCTGAGTATAAGGTAGAATTTCCGCGAGAGAATATGACTAGTCCGTACCCCGTCCGTGGATGGAAGAGGGGTTGTTCTGGAATAAGATTCTGTTGTCAAGGTCACTTGTTTGACAAAGGTCATTCACCATTGTCTATTTCGGTAGACAGTGCCGAAGAAATGTTTTAGTTTGATGGTGTTAACGAAACAATCTTTGGGTAACCAGAAAGAGGCAAGCCTCACCCTTTAAAACAAATGTTTTATCGAATAAGTAGGGGCAGCGTTGAAATTGTACTTTATACCCGGGGGCATGCAAACCTTTTGGACTGCAAGCCAAGAGAGGTTATTTATCTGTTTTTTGGATTAGTCGTTTCCAAACTTGCATAAAGAAAGGATATGGAGTAAAGCTTAGTGAAGATGAAACTCCTTAAAAAATAGAGATCTCACAGGAGACATTTCTTATCTTATGACTGGTATATCGAGCAGTTTTACCGCGGAATTTATGCTCGTTAAAAAATAAAAAAGCGAGATCCGAGCAGTTTTAGCACATAGTTCATGCTCGTTAAAAAATAAACATAAGATTGAGCAGTGTTTTGGCGCATTCAAGCTCGTTAAATAAAAAATGAACCTATCCCGGTAAATAACCATTGTGATCGTAAATTTATTAGCCATAAAAAGCCTTGGTTGTGTTTGCACCTGCCACCTCCATTTCATTTGGCCGATCGTTCACCTCCATATGATTGTTTACCCATTTTGAGGAACAGCTGCGAAGAGTGATTTCACCTAGCCATCCTTGTGACACTGCCGTGATTGGAAAATTCCAACCTGTACCTGGAATCTGCTATTATCCCTGTTTATCACTCGTTCCTCAAAAGACGAGTCTTCTTTGAGCTCTTTTCTCTTGACTCGTAAAATATGAAAAGTTTGCCGAGTTTTGGCCTTCCAGCTCGTTAAAAGGACCGGAAGAGCTATCCCTCCCGTAGATTTTAATCTTTTTGGACCTGAGGGATTATTGCACAAAAAGGTCGAGCGCTTGTTTTATTCGGCTCGTTAAAGTTATCGAAAATTCATCCCTTCTGTATTGTTTTATACTTTTTCGGACTTAAGGGATTAGATGACGAAAAAGGAATTTTGGAGTTAACTTTTTGTACCTTTTCAGACTCTCTAAAAATGAAAAGGACCGAGTTTTCCTTGTCGTTAGACTCGTTAAAATGATTAAATAGCGACAAACTTGTCTTTAGACGAGAACGAGTTTCCCTATCGCTAGGCTCGTTAAAACATAGCGATGGGCTTGCCCGAAGGGCAGGTTATAGAACAAGCATATGTTATTGTTGATGAGGTAAATCCCCTCTACGGATAGAGGCGATCCCTACTAGCCCAGCAAGGGTCTAGCAACAATCAAACAATGCTGCTATGCATGTTTCTAATTACAATTAAACAAGAGGTAAAGAGCACCTACTTGGATTCCAGCGCTGTCGTTTGACGAAGAGATGTTGCCTTCGCTCCTTCGCTTTGGCTGGTCACAATCCTCCGCGATCTCCGCGAATAGATACCTGCACACACAAAGAGGAAACAAACGCAAGCGTGAAATCTAGTAAAAGCAACCATACATCAGTCAGAAAAGATGTAATTCACATTTAACCATTGCAAGTACAAATGAGAATGGAACAATAATAGAAGTCATCTATTATTAATCAGAATAGAGAAGAGTACAACCAAATGTTCTGATGTCGGTAACCTTCTCAGGAGGGGCCAGTCAGCATGTATCTCAAGCATTCACCTTTGAGGATGATTCTCCCAAGACAAACAACTCTCTCTCACATACAAGCAACACAAAACAACCTTCCCTAAGCAATCAATCACTTCCACACCTAGCACACCAAATACCTATAGTAGCAGCAATTTGAGGCCTATAAACTCTATACAATCCAAGCTATGTCTAACTAGCTGCTCATGGTAATGGTGGAAGTATATGTAGGAGAAGGAGCCTCCTAAAAGGGTGGAAGGATGAGCTTATCTTCAAGGGAAGTGGTTGCAAAGGGTCGAACAGACATGCCAGAGAAGGGAGTCGACATTCACAAAGCTAACAACCAAGCCTGGAGTTATCTGGAAGGCTGGTTGTTTGAACAAATTCGCCCAAACTGGATCAGCGCGGATTATGAGGAAACTGACGCGATGTCGCCGCGTCCACATAACTAGGACAGTCATGTCAGCGCGGAAGAACACGGGAAAGGCGCGCTGGCGACCAGTGCGGAAAAGTGATGTCCTTCCGAGCTGGCAGCGCGCGGGATACACTATGGAGCGCCAGTCATCATGGGTATTTTTCAAACAGACGCGCTGATGAACAAAACTTTAGGAAAATGGGTTTTTTTTGGGCCAGTTCAGAAGGCATGAAGCTTAGTGATTGGCACAATAGGGTGACTGACAGGAAGGCAGTGACAAATTACTGTGTAACAGATGCCCCCTAAAGCATGAAGAACGAGAGAGTGGGAGGGGTGAAATGCTTTACAACACACGCCGAACTGGAACATCACCAGGAAGGACCGAAATATCTCTGATAATCAAGTACATGCAGTCGAGGCATGGGCGTAGCCATCCAAAAGACATGCGAAAAGGTCTGTGGAATGGACGTAGCCACCCAGCTAAAGAGACCATAATAATGATAAGGTATGGCCGCAGCCATCCATGAAGATTCAGGTATGGGCGCAACCATCCATCAATGAGTCATGTAATGATCATCCACAAAATCGCAACCTGGAACATAAACAGACAGGGATCCAGGGTCTTGCGCTCCGTCCCGATCCGAACAAAGTACAAGTTCAAGCATGTGAATACATGCGTTGAAGTCGAACATGCATGAACATCGTCTGATTACCAGTCAATGATGAAAACTGTTAACAGACGCGAGAGGTACCACCAATAATGACAATGGCCCTCAAGGTACTATAGGTACAATCCGCGGCATGTGAATCAATGAGCTGGTGTCGAACACCCACGGAATCATTCGATCGAAGGCCAATGATGTAAACCTCGCGTCGAACACGAACCTGCCATTAGGGCATGCAGGCTCTAAGGCACCTAAAGGGAGTCTCTAAGCCACCTTCCCGGATAATGAGCTGAAGTCGACAGGAAGTGACCTTGATCGAAGGCGGGCCATAATGATTCCCACATCATTGACGCGAGACAGAGGGAAAAAAATGATTTGTGTGAGATAGCAGATGAGGTTGTATTATTGCAGAGGTCAACTTCTCTTGAACATATCGGCGGCACTGTAGCGGGTTTGGCAGTATTTGACATCAAATGAGCAGAGGGTATAGTAATGATGGCAATGGGCAGATGAGAGGTCGAATAAGATAACCCAAACCCACGGAGGCCAGTGAAAAACAAGATGAGATGGTCCCACCCAGACACGAAGCAGAAGAGTGCCATGTTCAAGAGCGACATACTGCCGACACGACAATTATTACAGTTCCATTTTCCCCACCATTTCTGGCAGGTACCCTGGTTATTTTTGGATGACAAGCTTGACGGGGATAGCATGTGTCATTTCGACAATATTCGATGTCATCAAGTGTTTAACGAGCCTGACAAAAGAAAAACTCGGCACCTTTTCTTGTTTAGAGAGTCTGAAAAGACAGCAGAAAAGAAAACTCCAAGGGGGTCCTTTTTCGTACAGTTGTGTCTCTCGAGCCCGAAAAAGTATAAAACAATGCTCGAAAGAACCGCCCAACCATTACGATCGAGGAGTACTTTTCGTAAATAGTAACTTCTACCCGAAAAAGTAAAAAAGCGGTCAGAAGTACGTCGTTTTAAAGCCAATAACGAGCGCGAAACGACAAACACTCGGCAATCTTTTTAATTTAAACGGTCGAAAAAAAAGCTTTAAATGCGACCGCCTCTCGTTCCTTTAACGAGTCGAGAGGGGGACTCGGCAATCTTTTCATCTTTAAACGGTCAGAAAAGAGCTGAAAGTAGACCTCCATTTTTATTCTCTTTAACGAGTCAAAAAGGGAAAAATACTCGGCAATCTTTTCACATTTTACGAGTCAGAAAAGAGCTTAAAGGTGACTCGTCCTAGAGGAATGAGTGGTATAAAAGGTAGCAACTGGTTCCGGAGATGGTGGAACTGCTCAAAACATGTAATGGTCAAGAGGCTGGCTAATCAAAACCACTCATCGCTGCGGTTCCTTAGGAAAGGATAAACAACCAAGTGAGAGCATATGATCGGCGAAAGAGATGGTAGCAATGGAATGAAACAACCAAGGTTCATCTAACAGAAATTAGCAGATAAAAGGCAATCACGAGATGTAAATCGGGTATGGGTTCATTTTTACACAAGCTTGAACCGTGGAGAACTTTGCTTGGATTCGGTTTCATGTTTACACAAGCTTGAAACGAAAAACTATGCTTGTTATAAGTTCGCATGCCCCCAGCATAATAATGCAAATCGAGGTACATGCCCCCCAAGCTTCATTGCATTCGACAAAGTGGATGGAATGAAGGTTCACTTTCGAGATCTTGGAAAGACTCGACTGGGATTTTACGAGATCTTAATCAAAGACTCGATCTGAAAAGGGAGTTGTTTCATTTTTTTTTTTTTTTAAATGAGGCTGACACAGTAAAAGAACTATCCTCATAACCCTTGTTTCATGTTTTAACGAGCTTGACACAAGATCAGGAACTATGCTCGAACTAAGCCTAGTTTCATTTTTTAAGGAGCTTGACACCGGAAAGGAACTATGCTCCGACCGAACTTCATCATAATGAATGGGAAGTGGAGGCCCCCAAGAAAGTGGTTCCGGAGGGAAGGCCGACATCTTGGAAATCAGGACCTAATGCCCCCAGGACACTATGCACGATGGTGTCATCACTGGGTACGGGCATGGGGTAGGTGGCCACATAGTTGATTTGCGGCGAGGTAGATGCAACTTGTGGATGAAAGCCAGGAGGGAAGGACGAGTGCGCCGGAGGGGCTTGTGGACGAACAAACGATAATTGATCGAACGTCACGATTCTTCCATCGTGTGGAAAAAAAACCACACGGAAAAGTGAAGAAACAAGAGCCCCCATGGCATACACATAATCACGACCAAGGAGAAGACTGAAGTCTAAAGAACCTTGGGTAACCGAGATGTCTATATAGACGGTATTGCCTCCCAAAGTAATAGGAAACTTCGGGAGGATCCCTAATGGCTGACTCGTTCCTCCATCAAACGCGGTGAGATGCGGTGCGACAGGTACAAGCGATGGGGAACCCAAAGCTCGCCAAGTAGTAACGGGCATGAGACTAACCGATGCTCCTTCGTCTAACACAGTGCCGGGCAGCGCCTTATTACAAGCATAGGCGGTGACCCAGAAAGGCACGTGGGATGGAAGGGGAGGGGTAGTCAAACGACTCCAATCAAAGGAAATGACCGAACTACTTGGTGGGGGAACCATATGGTTGCCCCCCTGCTCGGAAAGAACCGAATCTAAATTCTCCGGAGAGGTTTCAGGAGAACCTTTATCAAGCTTAGGAGAATCTGAGGAGACGAGAAGAACATGAGAATTTTTCTCTTCCGAAACAGAGTGTTTGAGAGGAGGTGAACTCGAATCAACACCCTTTCCGACCAACGGCGGGTCTGGAACAGGCTGGGAACAGCCAGGTTCAGGAAGAGGGGCCTGGACGAAAGGAGAATCTGAAGCGATCTCTTTGTGAACAGGGGCGCGATCTACAGCTGTAGAAAGACGCTGATAACCAGCGGGAAATGGATTCGGAGGAGCAGCAAGACTTTCCAACACAACAGAGGCTTTATCCATGAGTGGACAAAGGTGAAGGGGATGTTTTCCTTCACAAAATCGACAGGGGATTCGAAGCTTCCCTTTCTCCTTACCATTCCCAACTGATGAGGTAGCATCGCCATGATCATTAGTGGACGATGAAGGGCGGGCCGGATCGTGGGACCAAACTTCTAATACCCTGGGAATGCCAGGACAATCACGAAGCAGATGGTCCTCCCTGCATAATCGACAAGGAAACTTAACCTTCCGCGGAGGAGCAGAAGGTGACCCGACTGCAGGTATACTGGAGTGGATAGCTGGACTCGAGAGGGGGACTTTGTGCGTAGGCTCTCCCTTAGGGGACTTCTTCTTCTTGGTCTTCCTCTTCTTCTTCTTAGCCACCTGGTTATTCACATCGACAATTTCACCAGGCGAAGTACAAGAGGACGACGTAGAAGTAGGCATCGAAGGGGAGAGATCCACCTTAGGATCAACATGACATTGTTCAGGTGGAGGTACTGATGGACTAACAGCCGATACGGTAGGGACCAAAGAGGTTGAAAATAACCACACAGGCAACCCGACAGTTAACCCTGGTAGGGACAACGTCGCCATATACGGAGCACCAACATTCCCAAGAGGAGGGAATTGTCCTGGATTGCCATTAGATGGGGAACCTGGGTTAGTGAATCCCGGAAAAGTTGCCATAGCAAACGAAAACGAAACCTACTCAAGCTAACACACACAAGATCTAACCAGGTGATGTTATCGTGGCCGAATTAATTTTAAGACACAAGAACCAAACTTGACCTTTTCATGTTTCAAGAGTCGAGAAAAGGACGAAAAGATGACTCCAGTCTCCTTCGAATGTTTAATGAGCACGAAGTGACAAGACGCTCACTTACACCTTTTCATTTAGGGAGTCCGAAAAGGATCAAAAGTGACTGCTCTGGAGATTCTAGGTAAAAAGGTATGCCAGACTTTTCGCAAAACCACAGAATACTTTTTAGGGTACGGGTGGTCAATCTTCGTGAATGCTGTGTTCACTGCATTGCGAATCGTAAGGCAGCAGACTCGGCTTCCTATGGATCAAGGATAAAAGCCTAGTGGGGTCTCCCTATATACGCGACGGTACGTGGGAGCACAGTCCGTGTTAGACCACTATCGAGTCACAGAAGGAGGAATCACCCAACTGTAATGTGAAACAACAGTGACTATGTTTAAAGACGCCGGAACACGTCTCTAACCTAGACCTCTAGATGTTTGCGTTTAGTTCCAATGCGTTTTTAGATTCATTCGGTTCATTTTATAGTTGATCTTGAAATTAAGTTTCGATTTCAGGCTCAATCGTATGTTCTCTCACAATTACCTAGATGAAAACTACATGCCAAAGAATTTCATTTTGTTCGATGAATTCTAGCTATGAGAGAGTAAAGAATTTTGATCAAACAAAACAAATACCAGCAAACAAGCAACCTAATGCAGCTACAAGTGAGGAAAGGAAACTTTTTCTTTTGAAAATGCAAATCAATGAAATGTTCTTTTCCTTTTCAATTTTCAAAAGCAAAGCTACTAGTTTGATTTTCTTTCAATGGCACAAAGCATCTAAGTGAATTTGGAGGAACCGGAACACCAAGTAAACTACTTAATGAAAGCACACAAAGTTCCCGAAACACTCAACCAAAGCTTCCAAATCAAAGGAAAACAAAATCTGCACGAGCTATGTGATCTAAGCTCTTGCACGACAAGCGAGGATTGCAAGCAAGGAGGAAGCGAAAAACCACTCGGAAACACAATCCAAACACTCCAACAATCACTGAACAAGTGCATAAACAAATCTGAAATTGGCTGGTCGAACAAGCAAACAAGATCCCTACGGTAGGCTTGACACACACACGGCCTCTAGATGTCCTAGGGCTAGAGTGTGAAATCAATGGAGAAAAGCGAACACCCGAAGGACGAGAGTCACAACCAGTCAACTAGAGACCCAACACAATCCAGCAATTGCAAAAGTAACGATGGAAACACGAACCAAGCAGCGAAAGCAAAAAGGGAAGGTATTTGCAAACTTAAGAACTGAGCAAAAACGGAACCCTATGGAACCAAGCTCTGCAATCAAGAAGTTCAGAGTTCAGACAATGAAAAACAAGTCATCAGACAGGTGGAGAGAAGAAGGGAAAGTCACAGCAAGAGGTTCAAGAGGCCAATTTGGTCAAAAATGAATTTTACAGGATCAGCGCGGGTAGCCTTCAGCAACTCGGCGCTGACAGGGGGAGGCCTGTAGCAACTTTACGATGTCAGCGCGGAATGACAGGGATAAAGCGCGCTGTCTCAGAAAAAAGAGGTCAGCGCGGAAAGAAAGCACACAGACGCGATGACAAAAACCACAAAGAAGCGGGGCCGCGATTCCAGCATGGAAGGACACGAATAAAGCGCGCTGTCTCTGAAAACGAGGTCAGCGCGACTGTTAGACGTACAGGCGCGATGGATAGAAAACCAACGAACAGGGTCGCGATGTCAGCGCGACTGTTCGGAATTAAAACGCGCTGAGAGAAAAAACAAGCAAGGCCAAAAATAAAAACTCCCCAAACCAAAGGCAAGAGCCTTTTAACAATAAAAATGCTTCCCAGAAATACCCAGAAAGTTCATAAGCAAAGAGACAATCCCAAAAACTCGAAAAGAGATCAATCAAAGTCAAACACAAAAGTGGACTCAAGAGACAAAAAGGCTGATCCCCAACGGAGTCGCCAAATTGTTGATGAGGTAAATCCCCTCTACGGATAGAGGCGATCCCTACTAGCCCAGCAAGGGTCTAGCAACAATCAAACAATGCTGCTATGCATGTTCCTAATTACAATTAAACAAGAGGTAAAGAGCACCTACTTGGATTCCAACGCTATCGTTTGACGAAGAGATGTTGCCTTCACTCCTTCGCTTTGGCTGGTCACAATCCTCCGCGATCTCCGCGAATAGATACCTGCACACACGAAGAGGAAGCAAACGCAAGCGTGAAATCTAGTAAAAGCAACCATACATCAGTCAGAAAAGATGTAATTCACATTTAACCATTGCAAGTACAAATGAGAATGGAACAATAATAACAGTCATCTATTATTAATCAGAATAGAGAAGAGTACAACCAAATGTTCTGACGTCGGTAACCTTCTCAGGAGGGGCCAGTTAGCATGTATCTCAAGCATTCACCTTTGAGGATGATTCTCCCAAGACAAACAACTCTCTCTCACATACAAGCAACACAAAAAAACCTTCCCTAAGCAACCAATCACTTCCACACCTAACACACCAAACCTATAGCAGCAATCTGAGCACTACAAGCTCTGTACAATCCAAGCTATTCCAAGCTATCTCTAACTAGCTGTCCATGGTAATTTGTCACTGCCTTCCTGTCAGTCACCCTGCTGTGCCAATCACTAAGCTTCATGCCTTCTGAACTGACCCAAAAAAACCCATTTTCCTAAAGTTTTGTTCATCAGCGCGTCTGTTTGAAAAATACCCGCGATGACTGGCGCTCCATAGTGTATCCCGCGCGCTGCCAGCTCGGAAGGACATCACTTTTCCGCGCTGGTCGCCAGCGCACCTTTCCCGTGTTCTTCCGCGCTGACATGACTGTCCTAGTTATGTGGACGCGGCGACATCGCGTCAGTTTCCTCATAATCCGCGCTGATCCAGTTTGGGCGAATTTGTTCAAACAACCAGCCTTCCAGATAACTCCAGGCTTGGTTGTTAGCTTTGTGAATGTCGACTCCCTTCTCTGGCATGTCTGTTCGACCCTTTGCAACCACTTCCCTTGAAGATAAGCTCATCCTTCCACCCTTTTAGGAGGCTCCTTCTCCTATATAAACTCTCACCATTACCATGGACAGCTAGTTAGAGATAGCTTGGAATAGCTTGGATTGTACAGAGCTTGTAGTGCTCAGATTGGTGCTATAGGTTTGGTGTGTTAGGTGTGGAAGTGATTGGTTGCTTAGGGAAGGTTTTTTTGTGTTGCTTGTATGTGAGAGAGAGTTGTTTGTCTTGGGAGAATCATCCTCAAAGGTGAATGCTTGAGATACATGCTGACTGGCCCCTCCTGAGAAGGTTACCGACGTCAGAACATTTGGTTGTACTCTTCTCTATTCTGATTAATAATAGATGACTGCTATTATTGTTCCATTCTCATTTGTACTTGCAATGGTTAAATGTGAATTACATCTTTTCTGACTGATGTATGGTTGCTTTTACTAGATTTCACGCTTGCGTTTGCTTCCTCTTCGTGTGTGCAGGTATCTATTCGCGGAGATCGCGGAGGATTGTGACCAGCCAAAGCGAAGGAGTGAAGGCAACATCTCTTCGTCAAACGATAGCGCTGGAATCCAAGTAGGTGCTCTTTACCTCTTGTTTAATTGTAATTAGGAACATGCATAGCAGCATTGTTTGATTGTTGCTAGACCCTTGCTGGGCTAGTAGGGATCGCCTCTATCCGTAGAGGGGATTTACCTCATCAACAATTTGGCGACTCTCACCGCGTTTGACGGAGGAACGAGTCAGCCATTAGGGATCCTTCCAAAGTTTCCTATTACTTTGGGGGGCAAGACTGTCTATATAGACATCTCAGTTACCCAAGGTTCTTTAGACTTCAGTCTTCTCCTTGGTCGTGATTATGTGTATGCCATGGGAGCCCTTGTTTCTTCACTTTTCCGTGTGGTTTGTTTTCCACACGATGGAAGAATCGTGACGTTCGATCAATTATCGTTCGTTCGTCCACAAGCCCCTCCGGCGCACTCGTCCTTCCCTCCTGGCTTTCATCCACAAGTTGCATCTGCCTCGCCACAAATCAACTATGTGGCCACCTACCCCGTGCCCGTACCCAGTGATGACACCATCGTGCATAGTGTCCTGGGGGCATTAGGTCCTGATTTCCAAGATGTCGGCCTTTCCTCTGGAGCCACTTTCTTGGGGGCCTCCACTTCCCGTTCATTATGATGAAGTTCGGATGGAGCATAGTTCTTTTCCGGTGTCAAGCTCAAAAAATGAAACTGGGTTTGGTTGGAGCATAGTTCTTTTCTGGTGTCAAGCTCCTTATAAAATGAAACTGGGTCTGGTCGGAGCATAGTTCTCTTTCCTGTGTCAAGCTCCTTAAAAAATGCAACTAGTGTTCGAGCATAGTTCCTGATCTTGTGTCAAGCTCGTTAAAACATGAAACAAGGGTTATGAGGATAGTTCTTTTACTGTGTCAACCTCATTAAAAAAAATGAAACAACTCCCTTTTTAGATCAAGTCTTTGATTAAGATCTCGTAAAATCCCAGTCGAGTCTTTCCAAGATCTCGAAAGTGAACCTTCATTCCATCCACTTTGTCGAATGCAATGAAGCTTGGGGGGCATGTACCTTGATTTGCATTATTATGCTGGGGGCATGCGAACTTATAACAAGCATAGTTTTTCGTTTCAAGCTTGTGTAAACATGAAACCGAATCCAAGCAAAGTTCTCCACGGTTCAAGCTTGTGTAAAAATGAACCCATACCTGATTTACATCTCGTGATTGCCTTTTATCCACTGAATTCTGCTAGATGAGCCTTGGTTGTTTCATTCCATTGCTACCATCTCTTTGGCCTATCATATGCTCTCACTTGGTTGTTTATCCTTTCCTGAGGAACCGCAACGATGAGTGGTTTTATTAGCCAGCCTCTTAACCATTACATGTTTTGAACAGTTCCACCATTACCGGAACCAGTTGCTACCCTTTATACCACTCGTTCCTCTAGGATGAGTCACCTTTAAGCTCTTTTCTGACCGTTTAAAGACGAAAAGATTGCCGAGTCCCCCTCTCGACTCGTTAAAAAAATGAGAGGCGGTCACCTTTAAAGCTCTTTTTCCGACCGTTTAAACTAAAAAAGATTGCCGGGTGTTTGTCGTTTCGCACTCGTTATTGGCTCCAAAACGACGTGTTTTCGATCGCTTTTTTACTTTTTCGGGTCAAAAGCACTATTTACGAAAAGTACTCCTCGATCGTAATGGTCGGGCGGTTCTTTCGAGCATTGTTTTATACTTTTTCGGGCTCGAGAGACACAACTGTACGAAAAAGGACCCCCGTGGAGTCTTCTTTTCTGCTGTCTTTTCAGGCTCTCTAAACAAGAAAAGACGCCGAGTTTTTCCTTTGTCAGGCTCCTTAAACACTTGATGACATCGGATATTGTCGAAATGACACTCTTCAAGCACATGCTATCCCCGTCAAGCTTGTCATCCAAAAATAGCCGGGGTACCTGCCAGAAATGGTGGGGAAAGTGGAACTGTAATCATAGTCGTGTCGGCAGTATGTCGCTCTTGAACATGGCACTCTTCTGCTTCGTGTCTGGGTGGGACCATCTCATCTTGTTTTTCATTAGCTTCCGTGGGTTTGGGTTACCCTGTTTTGACCTCTCATCTGCTCATTGCCCTGTCACCATGACCTCCGCTCATTTGATGTCAAATACTGCCAAATCCGTTATAGTGCCGCCGATATGTTCAAGAGAAGTTGACCTCTGCAATAGTACAACCTCATCTGCTATCTCACACAAATCATTTTTTTTCCCCTGTCTCGCGTCGATGATGTGGGAATCATTATAGCCCACCTTCGATCAAGGTCACTTCCTGTCGACTTCAGCTCATTATCCGGGAAGGTGACTTAGAGACTCCCTTCAGGTGCCTTAGAGCCTGCATGCCCTAATGCAGGTTCTTCGTGTTTGACGCGAGGTTTACATCATTGGCCTCCGATTGAATGATTCCGTGGGTGTTCGACACCAGCTCATTGATTCACATGCCGCGGATTGTACCTATAGTACCTTGAGGGCCATTGTCATTATTGGTGGTACCTCTCGCGTCTGTTAACAGTTTTCATCATTGACTGGTACTCAGACGATGTTCATGCATGTTGAACTTCAACCCATGTATTCACATGCTTGAACTTGTACTTTGTTCGGATCGGGACGGAGCACAAGACCCTGGATCCCTGTCTGTTTATGGTCCAGGTTGCGATTTTGTGGATGATCATTACATGACTCATTGATGGATGGCTGCGCCCATACCTGAGTCTTCATGGATGGCTGCGACCATACCTTATCATTATTATGGTCTCTTTAGCTGGGTGGCTGCGTCCATTCCACAGACCTTTTCGCATGTCTTTTGGATGGCTACGCCCATGCCTCGACTGCATGTACTTGATTATCAGAGATATTTCGGTCCTTCCTGGTGATGTTCCAGTTCGGCGTGTGTTGTAAATCATTTCACCCCTCCCACTCTCTCGGTCTTCATGCTTTAGGGGGCATCTGTTACACAGTAATTTGTCACTGCCTTCCTATCAGTCACCCTGCTGTGCCAATCACTAAGCTTCATGCCTTCTGAACTGGCCCAAAAAAACCCATTTTCCTAAAGTTTTGTTCATCAGCGCGTCTGTTTGAAAAATACCCACGATGACTGGCGCTCCATAGTGTATCCCGCGCGCTGCCAGCTCGGAAGGACATCACTTTTCCGCGTTGGTCGCCAGCGCGCCTTTCCCGTGTTCTTCCGCGCTGACATGACTGTCCTAGTTATGTGGACGCGGCGACATCGCGTCAGTTTCCTCATAATCCGCGCTGATCCAGTTTGGGCGAATTTGTTCAAACAACCAGCCTTCCAGATAACTCCAGGCTTGGTTGTTAGCTTTGTGAATGTCGACTCCCTTCTCTGGCATGTCCGTTCGACCCTTTGCAACCACTTCCCTTGAAGATAAGCTCATCCTTCCACCCTTTTAGGAGGCTCCTTCTCCTATATAAACTCTCACCATTACCATGGATAGCTAGTTAGAGATAGCTTGGAATAGCTTGGATTGTACAGAGCTTGTAGTGCTCAGATTGCTGCTATAGGTTTGGTGTGTTAGGTGTGGAAGTGATTGGTTGCTTAGGGAAGGTTGTTTTGTGTTGCTTGTATGTGAGAGAGAGTTGTTTGTCTTGGGAGAATCATCCTCAAAGGTGAATGCTTGAGATACATGCTAACTGGCCCCTCCTGAGAAGGTTACCGACGTCAGAACATTTGGTTGTACTCTTCTCTATTCTGATTAATAATAGATGACTGCTATTATTGTTCCATTCTCATTTGTACTTGCAATGGTTAAATGTGAATTACATCTTTTCTGACTGATGTATGGTTGCTTTTACTAGATTTCACGCTTGCGTTTGCTATCCCTCCCATAGATTTTAATCTTTTTGGACCTGAGGGATTATTGCACAAAAAGGTCGAGCGCTTGTTTTATTCGGCTCGTTAAAGTTATCGAAAATTCATCCCTTCTGTATTGTTTTATACTTTTTCGGACTTAAGGGATTAGATGACGAAAAAGGAATTTTGGAGTTAACTTTCTGTACCTTTTCAGACTCTCTAAAAATGAAAAGGACCGAGTTTTCCTTGTCGTTAGACTCGTTAAAATGATTAAATAGCGACAAACTTGTCTTTAGACGAGAACGAGTTTCCCTATCGCTAGGCTCGTTAAAACATAGCGATGGGCTTGCCCGATGGGCAGGTTATAGAACAAGCATATGTTATCCTCCTCAAGCTTGACAAAAATAAAGAGGTACTGGTCAGAAATGACTGGGGAAAAATTGGGAGAACCTCAAAGCTTTAATGGTAGCAAGTCGCTCTTGAACATGACACTTTTCCTCCGTATCACATCGGGTTGGGTTGTTTCATTCACCGGTCTCATCACCATGGTCTTCGCCAAATCATCCACATTTGGGGTAATGCTACCGATCCATCGCATCAGTGTCGTTATATGTTCAAGAGATGTTGTTCAGGAAGAGTCAACCGTGTCCGATCCACTGCCATACATTATCCTTCATCCACCCATGATCGCCACCCTGAATCATATGTCACAGATTGTTTTCACCTCCACTAAAATCATTAGCTCCGTTCCGCGTCACTGATGTGGGATTCATTAAGGCCCTCCTTTGACAGATCGCTTCTTGTCGACTTCAGCTCATTATCCAAGAAGTTGATCTAGGAACAACCCCCTCAGTACTTTGAAGCTTGCATGCCTCAATGGCAAGTTTCTCACTTCCGGCGACAGGTATACATCAATGACCTTCGACTGAAAGATTTTGCGTGGTGTTCGACGCCAAGTCCTTTATTCACACCACGTGAATTGTACTGCAGTACCTTGAGGATCATTATCATTATCGGTGATTCCCCTCGCGCTTGTTAACGATTTACATCATTGACCGGTAATCAAGCGATGTCTTTCCATGTTCGACTTCAGCGCAATTCTCACATGGATCGACTGGTACTTAGAGTGAAGATCGAACGAGTTTGAAGACCCCGGATCTAGTTTCATCCATCCGGGCTGCGATATATATTCAGGAAATATAAAGACATTTGACACGTACATCATTACAGCAGATGATCATCCTACTCAAAGGATGATAATTTCAGCAGAGAATTATCAGTCTACCATCAAACGATCGTCTGTTCTATGTACCAAAATGAATTTATAAAGCTGAGCATGGGAATGCCCGACTCAGCTAGATCATGAAAGCAGAATGAAAAATAATGTATTGTATTGTATTTTATTACAGGTCACCTTTCAGCGATTGAATGAACTTCGGATCCTCCTGATAAAGCATTTCACCCGATAAACGACCTCATACTTTAGGGGGCAACTGTTATAGACATTTTTGTGCCTTACAGCATGAATCATGAAATGTCAATAATCTAAGGGATCCAAAGTCCCTAAACATGTTGTTCCTACCCCTAGAGGAACGAGGTCAGCAAACCACAGCACTGAATATCAGTTCTCCACCTGAAAACACTAAAAAACAAGCTAATTCTGGATCATGTCAACTGCTCCACTGAGCATCTGCGCTGAATGTCAACTGCTCCACTATGTACCTGCGCTGAATGTCAACTGCAAAGAAGGCTACCTACGCTGGGCGAGTTTGGCCAAGTGGCACAGTCATTCCTCAAGGTGTCAATGCCCAGGAAGCTTCCAAAATGACACTTGGATCAGGGAATTCGACTTGTGATGAGTAAGAGGATCTAGATCTCCAAGTGGAAGCAAGAACCTCCAAGTGGACTCAAGAACTGAAGAATAACTGAAGTGGGAGAGGACACTAGTCAGCTTCATGCCAGCCTCAAGCTGACTCATCCTTTCTCCAAAACTCATATATATAGAGCTCTCTCATGAGGTCTAAGGGGGCTGGAATTTGGTGAATGTAAGGAAGTGCTGTTGGTTTGAGTATAGAGCTATTGGGTGATTTGCTTGAAGGAGGTGAAGAGGAGATTTCTTTCTGCTGGGAGGTGATGCTGGATTGGGCCTTTTATGGTTGTATCACTTCTTGAACTTTACTTCTTCCATTAATAAAGCATTTGAGGTTCTTCTATATGCATGTGTCTCAATGATGTATTGTTATACTTGTGTATTTGATTTACTCTAATCCTTGAATCAATTATGAATGTATGCTTCTTGTAGTTTCCCTCTCTTGCCATTTTGCAGGATCTTGGTGTAGCTGGGCCAGTGAAAGAGCAAGGAGCTGGGAGCAAGCAACAAGGAGAGAAGATTGGATCAACCATTAGCGAAAGACATCGGTTAGTGGATCTCTTTCTCCCCTATTTTACTTTCATAAAGAAGAAATCTTAGATAGCTTTGCTTTGATTGTTGCTGAGGTACTATCACCCTTAGAGTGGGATAGGGTCATTCCGTATTGGATACTTTTCCCAACAACACACATCAACCAATAAACTGCCTACCATGCTAAGTTGGTTGTGGCAGCTGCATTGTTAGCTTGAGGCCCAGTCATCCCATTGGTTCCTTTGCACCTCTCTCAAAAACCTTTCGAGCGCCTAATAGCGGGATGAAATGATTTTGACGTCATTAGTGCCACATGGCACCTCCAGAGTGGTGACAAGTGTCATTCATATTTTTCCCATTTAGCCATTGAAAAATGTAGAATCTTCTAGCGATGTGTCCCCCATACAACTACATCATACTAGCATCATTACCAGCCAATATAATGTTGCCATGTGCCTACCATGAGGAGAGATAGAAGGGTCTCAATCTTTATTTTTGTGTGCTTAATAAGACCTCTTAGGTACTCCCATTGGGCTTGCATGTAAAGAGGGCTCCACCATCAACTAATCAAAACGCTCCCAGCTGTTGCCAGGTCCACATCTTCCCGATGTTTCTATCCTTGCTTTCACCTTCTACGCCCCTTTAAAACTTCTATAGTAATTCCCGCAGAATTAGCTATGAGGTGGGACTCCCTTCCTTAGATCCTCCACTAATGAACAACTTTAGCTACCTGCTCTGTTTCTTCTTTGTTTGGCCACATCCGTCAGATTCTCCTATAGTGATTTTGCTTGCAGTTCCATTACATTTGGAAAACATTGCCAAATTGTCTTTGCTCCAATATGGGCCTCTACCAATAATAACTTTGAAATTTTGACTCAATGGAGAACTTAAGATTTTACTAGCAATAAGTTGTGATCTAGGATGCCATTTAGGGACTTCAATATAGCATTGGAAAGCTCTTACCGAAAAAAAATCGAACTATTCCATCTCTGAGAGAATCTAAACTAAAATACTAAGGAATAATATCCTCCAAATCCTGGGACTCCCTAACCATCATAGATATAAGACTTTATATCTTCTTTTCAATCTTGCTATTATTGTGGTTCTCTACCTAAGACTACAAAAGCCATAGGACTCCTCCTAATATTGAAACATCAAGCACATCAATGCTATTCGAGTAGACATCAATGCTACTCTAGTTAACATAACTGCTAGCACACTTGCTTCCACCAAAATCAATGCTAATATGGTTTAAATAATGTCCAACACACATGTTGCGACTCACCATCTAAAAAATGCTAACTGTCTAACAATATCCCCCTTTGGCATTGGCGCAAAATCCTTATCACTTCTCTACATTGACAGTCAATCCTTGTGCTACTTATGCACTTCTCCTTGCATTAGCTACCACATCTTACTTTGCCCCTTTTAAATCAATGGAAAAGGGCTATAGGCTGCTCCTTCTTCTCCCTCTAACAATCAATGCCTAAGGGTATGGCTACTGATGTGCATTCTTATTTGGATACTACTTCTTGTAGCTACTACTATTGCTTTAGAAACTAGACACATGGGATATGCTCCCATTGAACATATGCAACTTATTCTTTGAAAGCCTCCAATTTTGGACACCTTATGGCTGATGATTGAATACTCTCTTTTCTAATGCATCTTTTGTACCAATTAAAAAGAAATTGATACCAAATAAAACTGCAGATGGTATTGCTACTACTACAAATACCAATCATTACTGATGTATTTGGGCTTGCTCTTTACTGCTAAATTATTGTTGCTACTTCAAATACATGGCTCACATATCTCAAGCATGCTAACTCTCTACCCTATGATCATGCTACCACAACTAGATATTGTTTCTTAATGATACCAATTGCAACAATAAATTGATATAAATAAGATATTGTTCCAGGAAAATTTCCAAGACTCCTTCTCAAGAATAAATGACCATTTTCATAAAAAGTTTTCTTCATCTTTAATTTCTTAAACAACCAGGCTTCATGAGGCTATAGATTGTTTCTTTCTATTGCTATTAAAGAAACTCCCCCTGTGCCAATGCTTTTTGACCTCCTGCAACTACTTCCTTGTTACTGTGTGGGGACTATTCCTATGGACTTGACTTATCTATGGGCCTCATGTCATTCCACACTTCTGCTGCAATGCATACTTTACTTCCACAACATATAGTATTGTCATGTACTCCCTCTGAAACCATTCTAGATATATTTTGCTTTCCCTTGCAATGTTGATACATTCAAAATAAACAAATTCATCATTGTAATTAGCAGGGGACTTGAACATACTTCCAAAGTTCAGATGCACCTATTTGATTTTTCTTTCTGACTTCCCGCATTTAACTTATTCATCCTCTCTTGAGGCCATTATCTTCCTTCAATGAAGATAAACATAAGATCTAATCCACCTGATCATTCCATCCTCGTTTATCCAAACCTTTATTGGCCGAGTCCTAACATCAACATTTCTTCCTAGCCTCTTATTTTCCCATGTTTCGGCCTTTTCTTGTCTGTATATGGCTAGAGGGAAGTTCTCCTTCACCTTCTCATTCTTCACCCAAATATTATTTTCACTGCATCTCTTCTTTTTCTCCAAGGAAAATTTGTTTGAGTTGTTGTTCCCATTCATCACCTAAGGCTTGCGCACATTGCAACTAGAAATTATAGAGGGCTTTATTATTGAGATATGAGGATTATCCCCTTTGATTTCTCACTAGTTTTTATTTAGAGAAAAATAAGCTCCTTAATCATTCCTTCCTCTTTTCAACATGTCCCTTCGACATAGAGCACTAAAGTTATACTTGTGATTCTCTGCTCTATTATTATTTTCCATCTTCAAAGGTTGTGATGCTACATTTGCATGGATATTCTTATGCCCAAAGTGGCCACAATTCTAGCATTCAATAGGGCTTAGGAATGGAGCAAGAGGATAATAATACTTGGCAACATTCCTATAAGAACTTCCCTCGTGGCTGACATGTATTCTCTTGGGAACTTTGTGTATTCTTGGGTTGCTACTACCCAACACATTTTGTTTTCTTGAATGCCATCTATATTCTATGGCTTTATGTCCAAACTTGTTGCAAGAAAAATAATAGCAATAAAAGAGCTTTGGATAGTGGAAGATACCTTTTCTTTGAGACCTTTGTCCCTGAATTGAAAAGGACCTTTGTTAATTCATCAATTTCTCTCTATGCCTACTTGAATTGTTTCCTTGAGCTTTTCCTTTGTGTTACTGCCTCTTTTGACTACTATGCTCTGTTCCTTTATGTTGTCACTTAACATTTTGCAGCTACTCTTTCTTCTCTTATTTTTGTTTGTTGTTTTTAAGACCTTCAACTGCCTTTATTTTCTTGGAGCTTTATTCTTCTTTGTAGCCCAAACCAGCCTTGATGAGAAGGGATAACTTCTTATAAAACATCTCATCCAAGCCCTTCTTTCTCTTTTAAATATTTTGATATTGACACAACTCTTTATTTTTCCTTTTTACGTCATGTCTCAATGAGACTACTTCAACTTGTAGCTTCTATTGGCATTATGAGACAAGTGTTGTACTTGATGGAAAATCACACAGATGACAGATCATAGTGCAGTAGGTCAGTAGCAAGGAATTGATGATCAGACTACAAGAATGAAGAGAGAAAAGTATATACGCAGGTTCCTATTAGCAAAGTCGCGTATACACGCGGGATCACCAATCAAAAAGCGCGTATGCGTATACACGCACTTTCATGCAAGGGAAGGCGCGTACATTGGGTTTTGGTCCATGGTAGTTAGTCCTTGGTATTTGGACCTATGGTTTTGGACCATGGTATCTCGTCTAAAGTGTTGATCCCAAGTATTGGGTCCATGGTATTGATTTGCTATGGTTTTGGACCATGGTATTGAGTAAGGCCTAAGACTATAAAAGGGAAGGAGATCATTTGGCAAAAGATCATCTGAATTATTGAATATCTGATAAAGTGCTAGATCTGGAATATTGGTGACTGGGTTATGGTGCAGATCTGGATCTCAATGAAGGAGGAACCTGAGCGCAAAGAGGAGGATAAGTTCTATTGATGGGTCATAATCTTAAGGCTTGAATAATAGTATCTTTGTATGATTTTGATCCGTTATATGTGGCGCATGCTTGATCTATAAATCTGGTAATCTGGGTTAATTAATGTCTGCGTATTTGAAAGAGTAAATTATCCTTTATAGATCTGTACGCAGGTTCAGTGAAGCGAAGACACGTATACACGCTGTTTATGTGAGTAAAAAAACCGTATACGCAGGTTGGTCCAAACACAAAAGCGTATGCATGCAGGTTTCTAGTTATTGAAGTAGCATATATCTCTTGAGTTATGTTTCTGTTTATTGTTGCAGTGCTCTGGGTTCAGAATTTGGTGTGTGGTTACTGTTACTGTATTCTGGGTATAGCTGTCAGAAAAGTGTCTGCTTGTTTCAGTTCTAATTAGTGAAAAGGAGATTATTTGATGCAAAAATTCTTGATGATCGATTGATGTTCATGGATCCAGTGTGAAAATTCATGAAACATGGTCCCTGGAAGCAAAGAGAAGGTTGTAGCCTTCTGTAGGTAGTAGCCTGCGTACTAGTATCCCAGCTAGTACAAGAGCTAAGGGGGTTGTAGCTACCTTCCAGGATTAAGCTGGAGAATGAGAGAGAGTTGTAGCTCTCTGCAGGTAGCAGCCTGCATACTGGTAAAAGACTGCACCAGTACAGAAACATTGTAAAATGAAGTTTCTAATTAAAAGAAGATAGAGACGAATTGCAGCAGGTGGTTTTCACCCATGTTGGGTTTCCACCTTATATATTGTGTTCTTGCATGTGATTGTCTTCTGATTTGTTTCACTATTTCTGGTTATTGTTTATTTGATTTTGATTCACAGTTTAATGATCAACATATGTAAGATAAAATAAATTATAAGTTTGCATGATACACGAGGATTTCCTTATCTGTAGTTGCGTATATACGCGGTTTTCACTAACTGAAGTAGCGTATATGATCTAGGTTTGAGAAAGAAAGTAATTGATTTGATAATACTGATTCACCCCCCCTCTCACTATTATTTCCAACAGCTTCTCATATTGAGCTTCTCTTTTATTCAACTGATTGGTCAACACCCTATTCAACTTGCTAGCCTTTTCTTGTTGGGCATATAGATCAATAATTTTTTCACTCAAATTACCATTCTCAATCTCATATTCATTCAATTTCTCCTTTAGCTTGAGATTTGATTCACATAGCTCCTTGATCTCTTTCAGATTAGAGATAAACCTTTTCTTGAAATAGATCCTTTCATTAAAATCCTTTTCTTCGCTATCAGAGGTGTTGAAAGAATCACTACAAGGATCCATATCCCTTTTTGATTCTCCAAAAATCTTCATGGATCTAAGGAGCATTCCATCTTCATCACTACCAGGGATAATCCTTTTCTCTTCTCAGGTATACTCTCTTCTTCCTCAGAGGATCCATCAATTTCTACTACTACTAAAGTAGGTCTATCTTCATTACTACAACTAGATTAACTTTTGTATCTTTCTTCCAAAACTTCATATGAACATTTAGAATATAAATGACCTATATCATTACATTTATCACTAAGAATTAGATTACCTATTTATTGTCCATCATCATCTTAAGAGTGATGAGTAGTAAGTTGCATATTAGAAAGAAAGTATTCAATATTCTTAGCATATATTTTCTGGTATGCTTTCTCCATCTTATTCCTTCTTTCATTCCCAACAACATTTGTAGGTTTTGGTTCACTACTTGAAAAAAAAGGTTGATCAACCCCCTCTGTTGTTGTGTAGCTTTCTCCTCCATATAGACATTTCAATTTGTCCAACATTTCCTTTGATGTCTCATAATGCCTTACTTTATCAACATCTGGCTTAGACAACCCTTTCATGATAATCTCCTTGGATTCCCCATTCAATAGGGAGAATAATACATTACCATCAAAATCCATTAAATAGGCTTTTGTTCTAACATTCTAGAGTGCATACTCTGTTCCATTAATGTGTAAGCCAAGTTTGATTAGTCATTATTTTCCTTTGATCTACATTCAATCAATTAAGTTGTTTCTGAAGGAACTTGGCTCTTATACCAATTATTGGAAATAATGTTTAATATTGAGAGGATGGGGGTGAATCAATATTAAGGCTAATTTGCCTTTTATGCCAATTTATATTTTCACATTAAAACTTGAATATCACTATATGAGCAACCATTAACAAATCATAACAACAACCATATGAATCAATACAAACACACACATCATGAGAAATAAACACATGAGACACACAAGTTTAACGTGGAAACCCTTTCGGGAGAAAAACCGCCAAAACTTGTTTGTATTATGATATAAATATGAGCTCCTACTCTATTACATCAAATTTTGTGAGCCACCACACACAGAAAGTGACAGGCCTCCAAATTACACATAAATTAAGGTCCATCTGACAATCCTTAAACACATTAAACGTCACCTTTTTGCATTAGATGAAATATTTTTAACTTTAATATATTCATTCAGAAGGTTTATAGATAATTTCATATTTGTGCCTAATATTATTTATTTTTGTAGAATATTGTGAGAATATTGGGAAGATTATGAAGATTTGAAGGAGGAGATAATCTAGGGACTTGCTCCCTACTACATGAGGATCAATATTTGATAATACATTAACAAAATGTCATGAAATTATTGACAAATTCTAGAGTTCCAGTGACTGAGAAAATCTAAGAATGTGTTTCCCGTCATTTTGATGCATATTCTTATCGTTGGGAACTAGATCCACTATTTGAGGGATTTTGGAGGGGAAATCTTCCTCATTTAAAGTTGAATGCTTCATCATCATTTTTCATAATTAAAAATTCAAATTTTCTTATAGGGTCATGTATTTATTATTCTTCTTGAGGAGAAAACTTGTATTTTTGCAGCTCCACTTTCATTTCTAGTAGTGATGTACTTGGATTGATTCAAATAATAAAGTTTGGTGCCATTTTTAGCTTCTAAAGCTTGGTTTCCTTTATAGGACTCTGCATATCCTTGGTTTTGGCCATCCCATGAGCCTCAAAGCCCTTTTTTTATATTTTTTTTCTTCTTTTCACTTCTTATTCACATGCATCTCTTATTCTTGTTTTTCCTATTTCTCCATTTAGTATTGATGTTTCTTTCGATGTAGGATTGGGTTAAATGAATGAAGTAACTTATTTTGAAGGTTATTTACAGAGTCACAAGAATTATGCATCCTTAGAATAACTTTGAAAAGTCATCTTCATCATTGAGCTACTCAGATTGGTTTACTAGTTCACAAATCTAGAATTTCTCAAAGTCCCTTGCGACAAAATAGTAGTAATTTTTTGATATTCTTTAGAACATGCTAATGAGATTCATTTCCATTAATTCCACTTGTATTAGGTCATAAAAAAAAATCAAGTTAATAAATTTTTTTACCCCATTTCATTTCACTTTATTAGGTTAGGAATTTTGATAGCTTAACTAGCTCACTAGTTCTTGAATTTCTACGTTTTAGAGTAGTAATATTTTGATATTTTTTAGCACGTTTTAACATGTGTATTTTTGAGTGATTCCACTTGGAATGGAGACCTAATAAATCCTACTTAATAAAAAATTATTTTCGATCCCATTTGAGTTTGATTTACTTGGTCATTGAGAAAGATTATCTCTCTTGTAGCATTATGGGCCTCCTATAGCAAACCTGTAGTATCACTTCCCTTCACTAGTTTTGATCCCCATTGAAACATTGAATTAGTCTAGATTAATAATGAACCCTATACTCTAAATCCATGATTGGGGAATACCAAATGCCACTTATGATTTTCCTTTTTACCCATGCAACAAATCTCAACAATTTGGGTTAACGGACAAATTTATGAATTGGATAACACAATAATGATTTCCTTGACTGCCACATTATGTATATAATGAACTCTATCAATGGATATAACCTCTTTGGAATGCAGTGATTGATTACATTCTCTTTCCTTCATGCATGTTAGATTAGTTTACTTTCTTTATTTTCAAGTTAATACTAGGTTCCCTTTTCAATGCAACTTTCACACCCTACATTTAAGCTAGTGTTTGATTTCCAACAATAAGGATTAGCGTTTACATTTGGGCAAGTATGATTTCCATTTCTACAATTAGTTTAGGTTATATTTCATGATATTCACTCCATTACATTAGATTAGTGAAATAATGACACATTAGATGCTGCACATATAGTGTCGACACCTCTTAAGTTTGTACAAACACCAGGTTAATAATTTAAGTTGGTAGCCTTGGGAGTTGCAAAATTCTTGTTGTAATATTGGGGTTCATAAATTTTTGGCACTGTTGTCAGGGAGGTGTCAAAATATGCATTGTGTTCTACCATAGTTAATTAATTTCTTTTACTTTCTACAAGAACAAAAATTTGTTTAGGCATATTTCATTTCAAAAATAGAAAATCACATTGCATTAGTATTCTTATTAAAAAATAAATAAAATTAAAAATACTTCTCCAACAACAACCCCCCCATTTGATCACGTGGTGTAGTAAGAACCTGTTGGCTTGAGGGGGCCTGACCTAGGTTCAACGTTAATTAGCCAAACAAATCCCTACACTATTGGCCCTTTCGGCATCAGCCCACGGAGCGCGGACCGAAGTCTCACCCAAAGCAGTATGGGGGGATGCTAGAACCAAGTTTTCACACCCTGAGATGGTTGTGATGATGCTTGATTCTCTCTATACCTCCCTTTGCATAGGTGGCTTCGCTCTGGGGCTTGCAAGACAAACCCTCTATTCTGTCCTTCAATACCTTCGAAAAAGTATACGATTGACCTTTTCACAGCCCTAACATGCTGCTTAGGTACTTTCGTGCTGCTATGGAAGCATGTCGTGTAGATTCCCAGTTAGTCTAGGTGATTTGCTTATCTCGTCAGATACTTAAAGTTAACACAATGTAAGCATATATTCATAATTGCGTTCGACTATTCAATGTAATTGCATTCATTCGCGCATCATATAAGCATAATAAAGGAAATTCATACATAAAATATCCAAACACATCAATAGAACGAAGACACAAAAATTACAGAATAACTCCTTTCATTAATATACTCCAAGTGTTTACAGACTCTGTCCATCCTATGCACACAACTGTAGGGGTCTGTGCACTCAACTGTAGACTTCTACTCTAAGCCTCTGCGCACTCAGCTGTAACGCCTCTACCTACACTACTACCCAAGAATTACACTTCGTCTTTAAAGCTATCACTCTATTACATGATCTTCCATTCTATTCCTTGATGCCTAAACTACTTAGAGCTTAGCTCTTTTTATACAATCTCATGGTCCGCAGACCATGGGTAGATCTCTTACAACCGACTTTACTTTAAAAAACTAAGGGTAGACTACCCTTTTTGACACATAAACCTTCGTGCTCCATGACCAAAAAATCCAGAGTCTTTTAGAATTATATTACAAAAATTGACTTAATCATGGGCTTTTAGCCCCAAAACTGTCCTTGGGGGATCTTGCTCCCAACAGGCCCCCAACACAAACCTCATGACTTGCCCTCAAGTCACTTGGTAGGTGCAAATATCTTTGCATGAAGCCCATCTAGCTCGACCCAGATGACCACAACCTCGGCCGTGCATTGAGATGTTGCCTGCTTTACATCTTCAACTATCTTCTCGGTTACTGCTCTTGTGCTGTCAACATGGAGATGTTCTCGCGTCGCTTATAGAGTCGCAAGCTTGCCTTCAATGTTTCCTGTGACCGCGTAATCTTCCTCCAGCCAGGGCTTTAGTTTCACCTTTAGCACTACTTCCTTATGCAGCGCTGCATCCACCTATTCCTTCAGCTGTTGGCTAACCTCTGTGTCCATGCAACGATTCTTAGTGTGACCTTAACTTTGTCATAGCGCTGTTGGATTTCACACGCTTTTGTCTCTAGCCCCTAGATGTTTGGGTCCTCCTGTAATCCGGTTAGGACCACAAAAGATTGCAAGAAACAACTGTGTGCAGTCTGCTACTGCACTCTTGACCGCCGCAACTACTTCTGTGATAGAGGCCGTTTGCTATTCCTTGACCTCTGGAGGTGTTGAAGTTTGTGCCCTCAACTGGAGCTTTGTAATCTGTAAGTTCAACTCCAACTGAACCCGCGCCATCTCTATCCGAGTGTCATGCACCCCTATGGCCAGTTTGCGGATGCGGACCTCGATTGGCTCCTCCTCCAGAATGGCCAACTTTGGGACCATCCTGCATGCCTCCTCCATGACCTATATGATCTTCTTACTCTGGATGGTTGCCTCATCCTCAGCAGCGATGGCATCATTTCTCTGTAGAGCCATCTGTTCGTTGTTTATCCTCTGTTCACTGATCACCTGGAGGGTGTGGTGCTTGCGGGCTCTCAGCTCTACAATTACTCCATCCTACAAGAGGTGGAGTGCTTCGTGTAGAAGCGTTGCTAGGTTCAGCCCAACTCCCTTCAAGGCACTGACAGTGGGCATATCAGCCTCATTTTCCATGGTCAGTGCTCCATCTGGCAACACTATCGCACTGGAAGCCTTCATGCGTAGCATATCGACAGCCTCTGACGTGCCGATAACCAAGCTGGTAGAAAGTGTACCGACTTGTGACACGCGGGTCTGCAACTCCTACAACCCGGTCTGGATGGCCCCTAGGATGATCTGCTGCTGCTTTTCAAATTGTTGTAGGGCCTCCATGGTGACATCTCAGACTGTGTCACCGATGTCATATAAGTCACCCTCCATCAATGTGATAGGGTCCAGCGAGGTCTTGGTTGCCTTGGATTTCTTTCTGGACCCTCCCTTCTCCAGCTCTCTCGGGCGCTTAATGCCGACGGATGTTGCTTGAGGGTCTACGCCATGCTGTTATGTGTCCTCCTCTTCGGTCTTGGTTGAAGGCAACAGTGTGCCTTTGTCAGAGCCCCGTTCTATGTCACTTGTTTGTTTTGCTACCTCCTTTCCTGTCTGTTCCGCCTAGGCCTTCTCAGTAGCCTCGTTTTTCCTCTTTTTGACCAACTGTGCCATCTTCATCTTGGACTTTTCCTTCTTCTTCTATGCGGTGGACTTTCTTTCACCCACCGCCAAGTCTGTGGTAGTGCGGCACTCCGCCAACCATTTATCAAGCACCGCATTGATGGCATCATCTGTGGCTAGGTACAGAAAATCATACCAATTCGATGCAGGGTCCTTCCGCATCCTGATTGATATTCGATGGAAATCAGCTTTAAACTTGGCATAGCTCTGCAGGTTAGCGTTTGCCGTGGGTGAAAATCGCATCTTGAGATTGATGGCCATTTTGATATTCATTTCCATTAAGATCTAGAATATATTGTTGTCTCGAACTCGCTCTGCATTCTCTATCGCCCACAGTGAAGTGTACTTCACTGCTTCAGGAAGGTCTTGCATGACTGAGGGGAACTAGCTCTCCTATGGTAGCTCCCACACTACCAGCACGATCGACAACAAGAGCCATGTGTAGTGGAAGGTCTTTCTTTTCACTTGTGCTTCGCGGCAGTATGTAAGGAACTCTCCGTGAACGTAGTCTGACTAGTTAAATTGGACTCCTTCCACGCAGTGTTGTGTGAGTGCGATGACAGGTGCCAACACCTCATCGGTGTGGCACTTCCGCATCACCTTCCCTGTAAGGATCTGCATTGCCACCTTCACAACAGGGTCACAGATGCTAGAGATAGTGCACTCGCGTGACTTCTTCACTAGTTTGAACTTCTCCTTCATTGATTTTGCAAGCGCCTGCTCGTCACTGTTGCCACGAAAGATCATACCTGTATTTTCTCCTAGATACGACAAGCACGTTATTCTGTGAATCAACATACTGGTGATGGGTATCAGCTCCTCCAACCACAAACACCCATCATGCACCAAGCACAAAATATGCTTGATGATGAACACTGTCACTGGGGTGTGGTTATAATGCGGCACCCAGAGCAGGTTGAGTAATCATACCTTCTCTACCCCCTTGAGCCACCTCCACGGCTCCAACACGGTCATTCCCATATTTGTGTCTATGATGCGGCACATCAACAACTTGGTCGCTAGGTACAGGAATTTCTTGTGGCCTGCCAAGTCCCAGTCTTCAAGCTTCAGTATGGGCACTCGGACCAAGCTCGGACTGCCAAAGGCAACTTCATCTGGTAGCAGAGGGGTTTGCGGGGGAGTCTTACTTTCATCAATGTCCTTTGGGACCTTGGACTTAGGCTTGCGTGGAGGGACATACTCCGGCAACCGTATAATAGGGTCCACACCCTAGGTTTCAACCTCCTCTACTTCTACTCCTACATCCTTATCGTCCATCGGGATGTCTTCGATATCCTCCTCCTCTGCTTCTAGGTTTATAGCCTTGCCTTTCTCCTATGCAGTGGGCTTCTGTGGGTTTTGCCTTGGCGAGGTGCACACTGGTATGGCAGGATGTTTGCCTTTCTTGTCCTTCACAGTCTCCTTAGCTAGGGTTGGCTTCGGTCTCGGTGTTCTCGGGTATTTAGGGACCTCCGCCAATATGTCGGCCACTTCCGGGGTAGCTACTTTGGCCTACATATCGATTTCCTGCACATTCTCCACAACTGCCACTTCTTCAATGTTCATAGCTTCTGCGCATGTTGATATGACGCTATTCACTAATTCCTATGTCTCCTTTGAAAATTTTTCAAACACTAGACTTGCTACTAGATCTTGAAAGAATTCATAGTTCATGTGCACCTGAGAGTGCAACAACTCAATTCTCAAACTGCCAAGTATTTTTCACTGGACAACCACTAGTAATTTATAGGGCATTTAAATTCAAATATGACTGTTCCCCCCAAAATTGATTCATTAATGCTGGATTGGCAGCGGATTGTCAAGGATCTAAGCCATAAATTTCATCTTAAATTCTAGCTTCCCGCTCCATTTGGCCTCACTTCTGTCATCTTTTCATGAACATTGATTTTAATGATCACTTTCTGACTCACCTGCATGATTTCTCCCTGGGTAGTGCATCTCCCTCTGCACTGTCGCGGACCCAGTGACACGTCCTGGCTTTGCACCATCTTTCAATCATGTAGCTCCCCAACTTGGGCAATGTAGTTTATAGTCTCGCGCCTCTTTTTAGCTACCTAGAGTGTTAAGACTATGCTGCCTTCATTTAGTCACATGGTCGGACTGTTGGTGTATGGATTCAAGCGTCTGCCATTCACCTTTCCAGGGAAGGGCTCTCGATTCAGTTTGACCAGCTGTACTGCTCCTTCATCGGTAATCTCCTTAATAACATAAGACCATAACCAGTGCATCCTAAATTTCCCTAGAAATTTATCATACTTACTATCATATAACAAAACCAGGGCATTTACCTTAAATGTGTGCAGCTTAACTTGTCGATCATGCCATGCCTTTTCGCGTTGCTTTTGGACTTGCTGGTAAAATCTTGCTAAAAAACTTTCTTCCTCCAATTCATTTAGCTATGTGAGCCTCTCCTCTAGGGCTCTGTGATCCGTCATACCTATGAGTGCTGCTATGCGCAGGCTAGGAACAATATACTCCATAGGAATTACCTCTTCCACATCATAAACAAGCCTAAAAGGGGTTTGTACAGTCAACTTCTTGCATGTCATTCGATAAGCCCACAATACTGCAGGTATGTGTACGTCCCAACCACTTCGTTAAGCATTGCAAACCTTGGTCAACGCATTTTCAAGCACTTTTTTAAATGCTTCCACCATCTTGTTAACCTGTGGGTGTTAAGGCATAATCTTCTGGTGGTATACCTGAAATTCCTCCATCAGTGCGCTGATTGTATCATTCAGGAAGTGTGTACCATGATCACTCATCAAGTTCTTTGGACAACCAAATTGTGTTAGTACATGCTCAAATAGGAACTTCACAATAGTCGCGCCCATGCAATCCTTCACTGGCTACGCTTCTTCCCAATGAGTAAAATACTCCATCGCAGTGATAATGTACCTTTCTCCTGTCTTTCCTTGTCGATGAATGGGTCCTACAAAATCTATCACCCACTTTTCGAAGGGTTGCAACGTCATTTGTGGATTCAAAGGAATTTCATCCCTCTGTGATGGCCTACCCATTCTATGACATACATCACACACCTTACAATATGCTTTTGAATCCCGATGGAGGGTTGGCCATCACAACCCTGCGTGTAGAATCTTCTACACGGTTGCTCTCCCTGCATAATGTCCTCTCACGACACCCCCATGAGCATCCGTAAAGATGATGCTTCTTTCCAACTCAGGTACATGTTGGGTGTGGAGCATGATTATCTTCCGTATTCAAAGGTATCGTTGCATTGGACCCCAGTTCGAAATGGGGTGGAAATGCCGCCCATAAAATATTCGCTGCAGGGGGGGCGGTTGCGACCTTTTGGGAGCCTCCCCTGGTGGGGGGATCAGGGGAAACGCCCCCAAAGCTAAGAACAGATTTAAAATTGCCTTGTAAAATGTTGTAATTTCTTAGTCAATCTGGTTCGTTCATTAGGCGGAAATCTGACGGTAGAAGTTATGTTTGATTTAGGGTTTTTTTTCCCTAGAAGGCAACCCCTCGCCATATATGAGGGAATTGTATTGCATCTATGTAGATCTGTATTCTGAGTGAGGAAGAGAGAGAAGAGGGAACTACAACGGATCTGCTATATGTTTTATCTGTTCAGGTTGCTGGATAATATAAAAGGAATGACTGGCTGTTTCTCTAGATCTTGTACTTTAAAGTTTGATGATGTTGTCGGTGCAATCCATAGCGAGGAAATGCGATGGAAAAGCTTTGGTGAGACATCAGGTAATGCTTTGACTGCAGAGACTAGGGGAAGAAAAATGGAAAGAGGAAAGAGCCCTGGATATTGTAGTATGTCAAGAAAAATTAGATCCAAGTCCAGATTGGGGATAGTGTGCTAGAAATGCAGGAATAAAGGACACCTGAAGAAAGACTGCAAGTCTCGAAAGGAAAAAAAAGGAGATGCGCAGCAAGAAAATAATCATGAAGCGAATGTAATAGGTGATGTGTTGCAAGATGATTTTATTTTTTCATTAGAAAATATTATTGATGCCTAGGTGGTAGATTCAAGGGCCTCATTCCATGCCGCACCTCATAGGAAACATTTTTATGATTATGTTTAAGGATATTTTGGATAGGTTCGATTGGGCGATGATAAACCCTATAAAATCATTGGAATGGGTACAATTTTTATAAAACATCAAAATGGAAATCAGTGGCTATTGAAGGAGGTAAGGCATGTTCCAGATTTGAAGAAAAATCTAATTTCAACAGGGTAGTTAGGAGGTGAAGGTTGCGTAACTACTTTCACAGATAAAACCCAGAAGGTCACTAAAGGATCCCTGGTAATAGCAAAAGGAGGAAAGGTTGGTACATTGTATTTATGCAATGGGACTTCTAATTCTGTTAATGCTTTAACCTCTATAGGAGAAGATACGACATTGTGGCATCATAGGCTCGGGCACATGAGTGAGAAGGGGATGCAGATTCTTCACTCAAGAAATTTGTTGCTAGGTTTGAAGCATGTTGATTTAAAATTCCGTGAGAATTGTGTTTATGGAAAACAAAAGAGAGTCAGATTCCTCAGAGATGGGAAAGAAAAGAAGAGCGAAAAATTAGAGCTTGTGCATACAGATGTATGGGGACTGATATAGGATAAAATGTACGGTGTATGGAGAATGTAGATACCCTCAAAGGCCTTCCCGGGACCTTCAATAGACTGTAAGATTATCTGCAACTACACAAAGTTACATGCATGTTCATAGACAATAATGAACTATCAAAGCATTAGAAGTAGATTACCTCAAGTCTTTATGTAGATTTGTTCAGAGATCACAATGCAGCCAAGCAGAACTCCCTCAAAGCCAGCTCCAAATCAAGTCTCGCACATAGAAGAGACAAGCATAATCACAACATACAACTCTGATAACTAATACATGAATATATAAAATAAAATCTAATTGCATACAACTAAGCTACTCATGCTAATAGGCATTGAACAAGAAACTAAATGAATGATAGTATCAACACCACGAGTAGATAGTACAAATGCAGTTCTATATTAATGCTGGAAGAGTGATTACAACCATCTATGTATCAACCTTCCTTTACCCCTCCAGCTTCTCTCTCTCTCTCCCTTCTTATGATATGACTCAATGCTGAACAGTCAAGTATGCAATCCTTTCAAATGCTCTGACCTCCTTCATAATAGCCCTCACTTTGCTTATATAGCAATTGAGTTAGGGTTGCCAAGCTCCTCCTCGAGTTCACTAGGGAAAAAGAAATGAACTTGCCATGCTTTTCAACTCTTTCCCATTTGCCTCCTTCTTTCAGATTAGAAATCCTCCAAATAGGTCAAATTTGGATGTTTCCTTGCTTTTCTTGAGTATTTTTAGGAACAAATATCTAGATATTTGTGAGTGAATTTGTTCCTTTGACCCTTGGAACTTCACCAAGTTTCACTAACGTTGTTCCCATACTAGCAACATGCTTTAGTAGGGTCACTAACGCATCTCCAAGCTTGGTAACAAGCTTTATAAAGCAGGTTGTTAGTGCACAACCAACGTTAGTGTGGAATCAAGGCCTGTGATTATGTTCTTTGTTTCAGCTATCATGTCTTTCCCCTCTGAGTTGATGAGGAGGTCAATTTGTTGTATAACAGATGCCCCCTGAAGTATGAGATTAGAGGCTGCGATGATGGCCGAAATACTTTAATAAAACTGTAATTTTCCTTTCAAAAAGAGAGAGAGGATTGAAGTTTTGGGCAGTACCGGAAACATGATACCACACATATATATAAACTGCTAAAGTCATGTCCTGAGTCGGGTATTCCCATGCTCAGTAGCTATGTTAGAGTGATTTTCTTGAAAGAGATATGACAAATGCTGGCCACCGATAAGCACAATGTAGATCTGGTGTCATAATAGAATCATCCTGATAAGCTGTCTCCAAAAAACAATATCCGTAGCTTGGGAGAGGAAACAAGGCTGAATGATGCAAGCCTCTACCCAAGGTCTTGATTTCCTCTTCACCGAACATCATAGATCGATACATGTGAATATATGCGTTGACGTCGAACATGCATGAAATCATCTAATTACTAGTCAATAATGGAGACCGTTAATAGATGCAAGGAAGGCCACCGATAATGGTGATGGTCTCTAAGATGCACAGTACAATCTAATGAGTGTGAAAGATGTCTTTGTCGTCGAACACCCGTTAGAATCGCTTAACCAGGAGCCAATAATGAGAAATCCTGATCAAACACAAGGCAACCTGACACTAATGTTTGCAAGTACCAAGGCACTGAATGTGTTTCTCGGTTGTCTTCCTAGATAGAGTGTTGAAGTCGATTGGAATATACCTGTCGAAAGGTAGGCAATAATGTGTCCTACATTAGTCGACACGAAATGGGACAAGAATGATTTTGTTTTTTGATGAATTTTTTGAGCATTTGGGTCTAAACAATGGAGGGCATGATGGAAGAATATGCTTGATGGGTTGATGGAGGAAACAAAAGGTTCACCCTTGAACAATAGAAGGCACGACAACGGTTTTAATGATGTAGCACTAGACTCATGAACACTACAGAGTGTTAGGATAAAGAGATGCAATTACATTAGGGTATTTAGGCTAAACTCATAGGATGGTAGGATTAATATTGAGAGGCCAAGGAAGGTTTATCTGAGGGAGTGCCATGTTCAAGGGAAGGACTGCTGCCAAACCACACTTTCTAATACTGAATGCAGCTGTACTGTCAAATTTCCCCGTCTGATTAGTTTAATGAGTCCAGACGGGTAAACTTATTGATCTTTTCATTTTTAAAGAGTCTGAAAAAGGACTGCAAAAAGAGCGACTCTGTGTCCTACTTGATTTGTTTAATGAGTCTAGACAGGAAAACTCGTCGATTTTTTCATGTTTTAAGAGTCTGAAAAGTATCGTAAAAAGGGTGACTCTATATCTCGTCTGTGTAATTTAACGAGCCCATACTAGACAACTCGGTGGTCAATTCATATTTAGAGAGTCTAAAAACATCATAAAGAGCAACTCCATGGTGGTCCCTTTGTCATAGTTGTTAACCGAGTGTGACAAAAGGTTAATAGTGTACCCGGATCGATTACTTTTCTATAAGTTAATATATTGAATCCGGATAAAGAGAAACCTATGTTCAATAGATGTCGACCTCATTTTTTTACGAGTACGAGGAGACGAACTAAACTCGTTTTTCATTGTGAATTTTTAATGATTCACACGACGACAAACTCAATACCTTCATCAAATTTTAATGAGTCAAATGAAGGAAACTCAAGGTATCTTTTTCAGTTTAGTAAGCGAGGAAAAAGAGGTAAAAGAACTACTCAATCCTCCTTCGATGTTTTAATGAGCCTGAAGGAGAGAAAAACTCGGGGATTTTTCGATTTAAGAGTGAGAAATGGTCCCAAAAAAGAAAGTGCTTTGGTTGTTGCCATATATTTTTAACGAGCCCGGTGACAAAAACTTGGGATTTTTCAGTTTAACGAGTGAGAAAAGTACCTAAAAGAATGCTCAGGTCATCTTTATAAATGTTTAATGAGCCTAAAGACAAAACTCAGGATTCTTTCAGTTTAATGAGCGATAAAAAAGCGCCTAAAAATAATTGCTCAAATGGTCCTTTTCAGTTTAATGAGCTAGAAAAATATCGAAAAAGAGTTGCTCAGACCATCGTCGTATATGTTTAACAAGCCCAATAATGAGAGACTCAGAGGTTTTTCAATATTTTTAGAGCAAGAAGAGATCCCATAAAAGAACAACGCTCTCTAGTATTTTTTGGTTTTGGAATGTTTATGTAATGTTAGAAAGCACATGCCTAGTGCAATACTAGGCATAATACTTTTTGAGATAGAGTCCATTTCTGGGCTCCTTGAGCGGGACTCCTTCCTAGTCTTGCAGTTCATATGCCCCTTTTGAGAGGACTTTCTTGATGACATAGGGACCCAGCCATAAGGGTTGAAGTGTTCCTACCCCCAAGAGATCATGTTTTTGATCATAGAGCAACACAATGTTGCCCTCTTGGTAAGAACGAAGCTTAAACTTTTTGTCGTACTGGGACTTTACTCGGCACTTGTGAGCCTCGAGTGCCAATTTAGCATCTTGATGGGTTTTATCCAACTGTTTAAGGTATAGTAAGCGTTCTTTTTTGGCAGTAGTGCCGGGCAGGGGTTCAACGACTATTTCCAGGGAAGGGATCTGACACTCAATGGATTTTTCATCGTTGTAAAGCTTGATCTCATGCGCAGCGATAGACAGATTAATGTCGGGCATTTCCTCGTGAGACCCACTTAATACACCGTGGGATTCCTTAAATAGGTAGGTGGGGCTCGCAATTTCCTCAGGATTGCAATTGGCTCCAATTTGGATGTTTTCCACGATGCCTGTCTTGATAGAAATATCAATGGGCAATGATTTGGAAGTGTCGCCCATGTTTCCTTCCACATCCAAGGTTTGGATGGTCGTATAGGGTGAGGAAACGATTTTTGGTATGTCAGGGGATAGGATTTGAAGAGGCATCATGTCCGAACCAGATATGGAAACATGATGGTGCCAATCCTCCCAAGGTCACTCTCCTAAACTCATGATTTCTCGAATAACCTCATTCGTAGGTAGTACTTGATCAAGTGGATCGAAAGGAGGAGTTGTTATGTCAGGGGCAGTGGTACCGTCAGTAGTAACCAACGTGACTGGAGATGTGGATGCAAATTGAATGGCTTGGTAGGCCAATTCAGCTGGTGATAGTGACATTTGTTCTCCAAATGTGTCAAGGTTTGAAGAAGCCGGTAGGATCCATGGATTGGTCTGTTCATGAGGAATAGATGAAAGCATGTTGACTGTCTATGAAACCTTGGGCGACTGAAGAGGAAATCAACCCATGGGGGAAGAAGCTTTCAGTAGACTAGTACCAATACTAACGTAAGAGTTAGGTACACCATCCACTGAGGGTATAAAGCTACTAAGTAACGAAGAGTAATCTGGGGTCCGAAAGGATAGTTGGTCTATTGTGACTATCTTTACATCAAAGGGAAAGAGGATGATATGAAAGACCGAAGACACGATGGCCTTCATGGCATAAGTCCAAGTGCGGCCCAAAAGTAGATTATAGTTGAGTTTATGATCCACGACTTCAATATCTACCGTTACAGTTTTCCCACTCAAGGTCATGGGATAATTAGCTAGGTAACCTTTTGGGGTGAAAGTGTGGCCGTCGAAAGCTTTAAGGGAATTAGAAAGTGGGGTTAGGGTCGGAGAACCCAGAGCAAGGCAACATGAAGCTGATATGACACAGGTAGAAGCACCTTTGTCGATGACAGTTCTGTGTATACCTTTACCTTTCGAAGTTATGTGCACCTGAAATGCAAGCTGGTGAGAAAGGTGAGGTGTACACTTGTCCAAGTCGAAAATAACAAGCATGGAATCCATTGGGTTGGTACCACCAATAGCCGAAAGTAAAGCTTTCCATTGTGTTGGGCATGTTTGTAATACTTCGAGCACCGACATATCCAATGGCGCTTGCGCCAAATCTTCTACAATGTTGTAGTTTTAGGCAACACGTGCAGATGTATTGTGCGTTGTGCATCGAAGTGCCCCTTTTGGGGGTCAAATTACAAGGTCTACAACTAGCGTTTTGATATGAAAATCGTTGGGTAGTGGTGGGTTTGGACTTGAGGAAGGTTCCCTTGCATGAGTGACATGAGCTCCATAAGATTTGGCTCTTGTGGCTAGTTCTACCATTTCAAATGTGTAAACGGTAGAAGATCCTTCACCAACTGAAGGATGTTGCGAACCATCATTGCCCCCTTGCGGGGGTTGCGGTTGGTTTGCAATAAGATTTTGTTGCTGCTGAGCGGGGAAAGGATTATTCAGGATAGCGGTGGTCCTACTAGTATCCTTTTGAGAAATGTATTCCGTGCACTCCTGAGGACACAGACAACGATAGGTCATGTGGTCTTTAGCATAGATTTTGCAAGGAAATATGGCGGTTTATCCTTTCCCTCGTCAGGAGGTGCAATGGCCTTTTGCTTTGGGTTTTGCTGCTTTATTGACTGCTCTTTAGAAGGAGCAGTCTTTTTCTTATTCTTCTTTTTCTTACCACCGAGATTTTGTGTAGACTGCACAGAGTTTATCGCAGTGGTAGGAAGAGCAGTCGATTTGGTAGTAGTGGAATCATTGGGGTTGCCAGGGGCATTGGGGATTATGTCGTAAAGAGTGCCAGACTGCAAATATATCAAATCTAAGTGCTGGGAACGACGTATGGATTGGTCTTCTATGACCACACCAGCTAAAGCAACATCTCTAGTGATTTACAGGAGTAAGGACCTGTAGAACCAGTCCGTTAAGAGAAAGTCTGGGAGGGGAGCTTTGACTAACCTCTGCCTACGTCTCCATTCATGTATATGATCGAAGATGTGGGTGGTGGTATCCTGACGAAATGAAGTGAGGAGCTCTGTCCTAGTCTCATAGTGGATGGGTAGCTGGAAGTGGTTTAGGAATTCCATCGCTAAAGAATCAAAGGTGTTTACTGACGCGCATGGTAACTCAATATAACATTTTACTGCGTTTCTAGTGAGGGCGTAGGGAAAAAGATGTAACCGGACACTATCATCCACCATAGAGTTTGAAACACACCAAAGATGGTAGGTGGTGATGTGGGTGCCTGGATCCTCCCCTTGCTTTCCATCGAACTTTGGGATGTCCATTGGTATCTTATGCGGGATTTGTGGCCATTATAAGTTGTGATAGATGGGGTCATTCGTCATCTTGTATAATTCAAGTATATCCATCATTGCTAAGAAAGGTAGAGAGTTTGGTGCCCCTGACTCAGACCATGGTGATGACGGATGACTTGAGGAGCTTTGCACTCCTCCCATCGTTTGGCTCCCAATATTGTACATGGGTTGTGTGGTGTAGCAGTTACTTTGAGGTATGGTGTTGTAGAGTGGATTTCCATGAGGATTTTGATATTGGGGTATAGAATTGCCCCTAGGATAAGCGGTGCCCCCTTGAATCATTTGAATGTGTAAGTAGGGTGCCCCCATGGATTGGTTGGGAACCCCTTGAGGATTCCTACCTGACACAAAACTAACCATTTGTCCTTGATTGACAGAGGGAATGCTCATGTCAATTAGCGACTGACCATGCATGTCTGAGAATGGAGGGGGAATTTTTACGTTCCCTATCGACATGTGCATATTTGGAACCCCCCTAGGTATATGGATCTGGGGGTTTGAACTGTACAATGGCGGTTGACCATGTTGTTGGTAGATGGGAATTGTGCCCATAGTGCCACATTGAGCGTTATAGGGAGCGTTGTATGTGGAAATTGTCGAAGGTATGCAGTTTGACACTAAAGGGGTGGAACCTAGCATTGGCTGGGTTCCACTAGTAGATGGTGTCATGTGAGTGGTTGTACCTGGGACAAATGGGATAGTGGGGTTTGCCATCGACGGTGTTGTGGTGACTGTCGACTGGGGAAGTGGTGGAAGACCGAAAGCATCTTCAAAGTTCCACGACCCATTAGTCATCGAAGGAATGGGTGGAAATGTTCCACCTACAGAAACAAGAAGTACAAGTGCCACTGGAATCAAGAGTGGGTCCAATGGATTCATGAGCGGAGGGTTAAAATTAGGAAGAAATCCTTCCGTGAAGAAATCCTTCAGCAAACTTGAATCGTCGGTTGTCCAAATAGATTCCGTGTGAGATCTGGGAGACTGATTCCCCGAAGATGGGGAATCCGGTTCATTGGAGCTCGGTGGATCTTCAATAATGAGTGGAAGAAGTCCTAGCAATCATCTAGAGTGACGATGAGGGCCAGATGTAGCCATGGTGACCGTTAATTTTATCAATAAATTTTATCGTGATATTTGTTAGAGTCTCAAAATGATAACACGCAGGGCATAAAAAATATAAAAAATACTCTAAATTGATCAATCAGCAAATAGAGGGAAATGACTCTGTCTGATAAGCACCAATAAGTGGAGATGAAACCAAGTATCTTAATGAATAAAAGAGAAGGTTGGCCAGATGTACAGTTATGGTTACTCTAGAGCTTTGCCTGAACCTCAGATTGAGGGGCCAAGTACTCTCGTGAAGATGAGAACCCTCCCAAAAACTAAAGACAGAGTAGGTCCGTCTGTGTTAGGTACCAGGATAGCTCGTCCCAGTCACCTTGTGTAAGTCCCTATAAGTTTGGCCACTAAAGATACCTCAAATCACAGATACCATTGGGGGGGACATAGTCATAAATAACCTGTTGTGTGGGCAGGATACCTGAGTCCCTGACTCAGCTTCAAAATCCTCGAAGGGATCCCCAATACATAGAATACCTAAAGGATTTGTGAGAGAAGGCGGGATACCTTCACTTACAGTTCGATGTTGTCTTGTATTTTGCTCCGCTTTTACTGGAGTGGTCCCAATAGTATAAGTGCAGAAGGAATTTTTCTCTCTTTTAATGACACTAGTTTGGTGTTCTATCTTGGGCAGTTTTACTCACTTTGCTTATCCCGAGATCTTAACCTGGATAATGTTTGTTTGCTTAATAAAGAGTTACTGACTGATTTTAGGTAAATTTTATGTGTACTTGATTATTGTCTTCGGTAGGGGAGTTGACGTATGAAATGAGATGAGTCTCTGACTCAATAAATCATGCAAAAAACAATGCTTTAAAAAATTTTCAATTCGATGAAACAAGCTATATTCTACAAGTGAGAGTTTTTCACATATTCATATTATTTCCATGCATTTCAGTCATTTAACACATGCATAACCAAAGAACTTCTTTCCAATGTTTCTTAACAACTACTTGAAACCAAAATAGAGCAGCTTTTAACGATCTAAATAGAACGATGAATAAAAAATGTGAGTCTTTCTTTTGTAAAAATGCTTTTAAGAAAGAAAAACAAAAATGATTTCCTAAAAAAAAAAAAATCAGGACACCTATTTTGCTAGCAAAATGCAGTTATAGATCTTCATTCAGTCCATGAGAAGGCTTCCTATCCTTTTTGGCTTTCAGACACTGCTAGAAATCAAGTATTGGGAGACTAACACTTTGTAACAGTGGCTACAGAGAGTTAGTAGGCCCACTAACGCTCCTTGTGGATAGGCACAGTGCTTTATAAAGCTTTGTGTAGCCTTCTAACTTGTGTTAGTGTAGGAAATCAGTCAAACAAAGGGCTTTCAAGATCAGATTCAGAGGTGAATACTTGTAGGCAAGATAAAACAAGATCTTTGGTGGGTCAGAAAAGCATTGCAAAAGTATAGGGAGCTCTTATAAGGAGGAGAAAATAGAGAAGAGTCTGGGTAAACTGGGAACTAGATGTAAAGTCCCCAACAGAGTTGCCAATTCTGCTATATGATAAAATGCATGGTGTATGGAGAATGTAGATACCCTCAAAGGCCTGCCCAGGACCTTTGGCAGACTGTAAGATTATCTACAACTACACAAAGTTACATGCATGTTCATAGACAATAATTAACTATCAAAGCATTAGAAGTAGATTACGTCAAGTCTCCTTGTAGATTTGTTTGGAGATCACAATGCAGCCAAGCGGAACTCCCTCAAAGCCGGCTCCAAATCAAGTCCTCCACATAGAAGAGACAAGCATAATCATAGCATAAGACTCTGATAACTAATACATGAATATATAAAAGAACATCTAATTGCATATAACTAAGCTACTCATGCTAATAAGCATTGAACAAACAACTAAATGAATGATAGTATGAACACTACGAGTAGACAGTACAACTGTAGTTCTATATTAATGTTTGAAGAGTGATTACAACCATTTGTTGTATCAGCATTCCTTTACCCCTCCAGCTTCTCTCTCTCTCTTCCTTCTTGCTTACTTCTTATGATATGAGTCAATGCTCAATAGTAAAAAATGCTATCCTTTCAAATGCTCTAACCTCTTTCACAATAGCCCTCACTTTGCTTATATAACAATTGAGTTAGGGTTGCCAAGCTTCTCCTTGAGTTCACTAGGGCAAAAGCAATGAACTTGCCATGCTTTTCAGCTCTTTCCCATTTTCCTCCTTCTTTTAGATTAGAAATCCTCCAAATAGGTCGAATTTGGATGTTTCCTTGCTTTTCTTGAGTAATTTTAGGAACAAATATCTAGATATTTGTGAGTCAATTCATTCCTTTGACCCTTGGAACTTCACCAAGTTTCACTAACGTTGTTCCCATACTAGAAGCATGCTTTAGTAGTGTCACTAATGCACCTCCAGGCTTGGTAACAAGCTTTATAAAGCAGGTTGTTAGTGCACAACCAACGTTAGTGTGGAATCAAGGCCTGTGATTGTGGTCTTTGTTTCAGCTATCATGTCTTTCCCCTCTGAGTTGATGAGGAGGTCAATTTGTTGTATAACAGGGACCTACTTAGGTATCATCTCTTGGTGGATCTCACTATTATGTTACTTTTATTGATGATACAACCAAAAAAACCTGGATTTATTGTATTCGAAATAAATCTGATGTTTTTGATACTTTCAAGAAATGCAAAGCTTTGGTTGAAAATGAGATAGGAAAAAGGTTGAAGTTTCTCAAATCAGACAATGGAGGTGAATATTGCAGCAAAGAGTTTGATAGGTACTATTCAGAGAATGGAATTCGTAGAGAGAGGAAAGTTCCAGGAACATCACAAGAAAATGGTGTTTCGGAAAGGATGAATAGGACAATCATGGAGCGTGCAAGGTGCATGAGATTGCATGCAGGATTGCCTTTACAATTTTGGGTAGATGCTATAGATACTGTTGTTTATCTAATAAATAGAGGGCCTTTAAGTTCCTTGGATGGTGGTATTCCAGAGGAGGCATGGATAGGTAAAAAGGTAAACTACTCTTTTTTTAATACTTTTGGTTGTGAAGCTTTTATCCACATTAATAAAGAAAATAGAACAAAGCTTGAGGAAAAATCAAAGAAATGTACCTTTATTGGATATGGTGTTAATGATTTTGGTTATCGCTTTTATGATTATGAAAAACACGAAATCATTAGGAGCAGAGATGTCATATTCAATGAAAAGGTTTTGTATAAGGATCAGCTGCAAGAAAAGAAATAGGAAAAAGAAAATATAGAATACATAGTGCTTGATGAGATCACAGAAAAAGTGATGGTGCCTGAAAATCATAATGATCAACATTCAGAACAACAACAAGCACCTCAACCACCTGAAGGTGGTGTTATAAGATCTACCAGGATAATAGACCCCCTGAATGATACTCTCTTTCATTATATTATGTATTGTTGATTGATTCTGGTGAACCAGAATGTTATGAAGAAGCAGTACAGGTAGAAACTAGGAAGAAGTGGGAGAAAGCCATGAAAGAAGAGATGGACTCCTTAGCACATAACCAGACTTGGGACTTAGTTAGGTTGCTTACAAGTAAAACAACATTGTAGAATAAATGGGTTTACAAGTTGAAATAAGAAGATGGAGGTAGAAAAAGTTATAAAGCTAGACTTGTGGTGAGAGGGTTTGCACAGAAAAAAAAAAGTATAGATTTTGATGAGATATTTTCTCCTGTTGTTAAAATTACTTTAACCATAACTATTTTAAGTCTAGTAGCAGCTGAAGATTTGCATCTTAAGTAGTTAGATGTAAAGACAACCTTTCTCCATGGGGATTTGGAGGAAGATATATATATGCAACAGCCATAAGGATATGAGGTAAAAGGGAAGGAGAGGTTGAAGAAGAGCATGTATGGCTTAAAACAGGCTCCAAGGCAGTGGTATCCAAAATTTGACAAGTTTATGTCTGAACAAGGTTATACTAGATGTCACTCTGATCATTGTGTTTATCTCAAAAGGCAAAATTATGAAAGCTATATTATATTGTTATTGTATGTAGATGACATGCTTGTTGCAGGTTCTAACATGCCGGAAATAAATGTGCTCAAACGAAAATTGGCAAACTCATTTGCAATGAAGGATTTGGGTGCTGCAAAACAAATCCTTGGTGTGAGAATAACTAGAGAGAGGAAGAATCGCAAATTAACATTGTCTCAAAGTGCATACATAGAAAAGGTGTTGAAAATGTTTAATATGCAGAATGTAAAACCAGTTAGTATACCTTTGGCTAGCCATTTCAAATTAAGTAAGGAGGAGTGTCCCAAGGCTTAAGAAGAAATGGCTCATATGTCTAAAGTTCCATATGCATCAGCAGTTGGAAGCTTAATGTATGTAATGGTCTGCAAAAGGCCTGATATTGCACATGCAGTGGGAGTTGTAAGTAGGTACATGAACAATCCAGGAAAAGAACATTGGATGGCGGTGAAGTGGATTCTCAGGTATTTGAGAGGTACCACAAATCAAGCATTATGCTTTGATGGTTCAAACATTGCTCTACAGGGATATGTTGATGCAGATATGGCGGGTGATATAGATAACAGGAGGAGAACAACAGGGTATGTGTTTACTGTAGGTGGAAAAACTGTCATTTGGGTCTCAAAACTGTAAAGTGTTGTTGCACTCTGAACAATAGAAGCAGAGTATGTTGCTGTTACAGAGGCTAGTAAAGAAATGATTTGGTTACAAAGGTTTCTGGATGAATTGGGTAAGAAGCAGGAGTTGGGCAAATTATACAGTGACAGCCAGAGTGCCATACATCTTGCAAAGAACTCTGCATTTCACTCCAAGACTAAGCATATACAACTCAAGTAGCATTTCATATGGTCAACGTTGGAAGATGGACAATTGAAGCTGTAAAAGATACACACTAGCCAAAATCCTATAGATATGTTAACAAAAGTTGTAACCAGGGAGAAACTGAGAATTTGCTCAATTTCAATTGGTCTTCAAGTATGATGAAGAAGATGAGGAACATCTAGGTCCAAAGTGGAGTCATTGTCCAACAAATGAAGCAGCAGTGGAGTTGCTATAATTAGTCTCCAAGTGGGAGATCGTTGGGTGTGGAGCCTGATTATCTTCTGTATTCAAAGGTATCTTCTGTATTCAAAGGTATCACTGCCTGTAAAATATTCATTGCAAGGGGGCTCCAAGGGGGGTGACTGTGACCTTTTGGGAGCCCCCCCGGTGGGGGGATCGGGGGCAGCACCCCCAAAGCCAAGAATAGATGTAAAATTGCCTTGTAAAATGTTGTAATTTTGTAGTCAATTTGGGCCATTCATTAGGCGGAGATCTGACGGTAGAAGTTATGTTTAATTTAGGGATTTTTGTCCTAGAAGGCAACCCCTCGCTATATATGAGGGAATTGTATTGCATCTATGTAGATCTGTATTCTGAGTGAGGAAGAGAGAGGAGATTTAGAGTGAAGAGGGAATTACGTGGATCTACTGTAGGTTGTATCTCTTCAGGTTGCTGGATAATATAATAGGAAGGACTGGCTGTTTCTCTGTGGATGTAGCCCAAACTGGGTGAACCACGTATATTTGTGTCTCTCTTGTTTTATGCATTTTCTGTGTTTATATTTCTGCAATATTTTATGTGTTACATTGTTCAGTAATATATAATTTTCTAATAGTACATACCGTCACAATATCTCATCGGTCCCCATTTTGTACAGATGCCCAGCAATGATAGAGAAATTTGTCATGTGCACCACTAATTCCTTCTTTTTTTTGACAATGTATCCTTCTAGTGCAGTTCATGTTGTTAGGAAGTGTATTATATCCTCAAAATGACCATCTACGACATGCGCTGCAAAGAGCTGTGCGTCAAACAAATTCCAAGTTAGTAAGTTCCTGCATCGTTTCGATGCGCAATAGATGGTCTCTTCTCGCGTTCAATCGTGTAGGCTTCACAACAACTTCAAAACCATACTCTTGGAACAATAAGAGCCATCTACAGATTCTCCCCCACAACACAGGCTTATTGACCAGGTACCTTAGTGCAGAGCGATTCATATACATCTTAAAATGGCCTCCCAACAAGTAGTGCCTGTACTTCTAGAGTGCATACACTATAGCTACTCCTTCGTGCTCAGTGGTGGAATATTTTTTCTCTACTTTGGATAATCTTCAGCTTGCGAATGCAATAGGATGACCCAAGCCTTCTCTACCAGCCTGTGTCATTACTGCTCCAAGCGCTATACATGATGCGTTGACATGCACATGAAACTCTTTCTTCCAGTCTAGGAAGACTACAATCAACACAGTAAACATCTTTTCCTTCAATATATCCAAGCTCTTCTTGCAGTCATTGTTCCAACCAAATGTGACATCCTTCTTCAACAATTTCTCCATAGGCTTGGTGATCTAGGCATAGCCATTGATAAACTTTATGTAATATCCCATATGTACCAAGGTAGTGTGCAACTGTTTCACACTTCTCAGCACTTCCAGGTTTATTATCATCATGATCTTCGTAGGGTCTACATCAACCCCTATCTGCAAACCACATGCCCCAACAAGTTACCAAAAGGAACACAAAACAAACACTTCTTGAGATTGAGCGCGATCTAGTATTTTCAATAGGTATCCAACATCAAGAACAAGCTTGCTACATGGTGCTTAACCAGCCCAAATACAGTCCAGTCATCAAAATATACCTCTAGGAACTTATGAATAAATTCCTTGAATGCCGCAACAACCACACATGAGAAGATTGCAAACACATTCTTCAATACAAATGGCATTACAGTGTACTGAAAGCAACCCCACTCAGTCACGAAGGTTTTATTGCTCCTATCCTCTAGTGCGATTTTGATCTGGTGGTACCCAGAGAACCCATGAGTAAATGAATATGCTTCCTAGCCACCTACATTGTCTAACAATTCATTAGTGAATGAAGTCGAGAAAGGACCATGCACATAAGTGTCATTCAGTTTTTTGAGATCCACGCATATCCTTATCTCATCCTTCTGCTCCTTCTCTTACACCACTATTGGGCTTACCCAGTCAGATTCCTCCACAGGCTCGATGATACCTGCTGCGAGCATCTTGTGTAATTCTAAGTGGACCTTCTCCTTACATTTCAGATTTAGATGGTAAGGCCTTTGCTTAACTAGCTTCACATTAGGCTTCAATGTGATCTTCATCATTCCTAGATCCCTGATTATCCCTTTTAGATCCGTAAACTTGGTAGGGAATAAGTCCTAATATTCGCAGAGAAATTCAGTGACCTTATGATGAAATGCGTTGACCAAAAAATTATCTCATGTGATTTCTACCAAAAGAATTTGTTTAAGATCTTATCCACCGTCGTGTCGTCCCAGTAGTCTCCAATATTTGCGAATTTGGGTTCTGCCTCCGTACCAATGTTCACTTGTTTCATTTTCAACGGCGCGGTTATATCAGGGTTCTCAATATGTGGTCCCTAAACCTCGCAGTGAAATTCTATTTTTGGAATGTTAATCTTATGGGGATCCTCATCCTCTTCTTCAGCAGTTACATTATAATATTCTAGCATGCGACTTAGCTGAGTAGCTCATTCAGGCTGAATCAGGTCTAAAGGATCCCATGGTATCATAAAGATCGCTGCTTTCACCTCTTGTAGCACTTTATCAATACTTTCAAACCCATCCTCAAACTAAATGCCATCATGAATCCCTCGCGCAGGATATCCCATTCATATGTCCCATGGCAGAGCTCTATTTCTACATACCAACTCATGGGGACAACATCCAAGGTATGACAAAACAAGTGCACCCACTCAGGTTGGGGCTTTTCTCCATAAGCCTGGGTCCATTTGGCTAGATGCGCACGCAGATCATTCTGCCCATCATACTTGTTTATCAGTCATATCTTAGGCTTCCCAAATCATGTTCTCATCATCCTCCTACATTCGTGCCAATAATCAAATCTTCCTTTATGCGTACCCCACCATCTTGTGGGCATAACGCGCAGCGCCTAGTCTAACACCTGGAAGCATTTATTTTCTGGTACCTCCCTTTCAATTGCATCCAAAAAGATATCTACCTCATTCAGAGCATCATATGTAGGCAAATTTCTGACCTCTGAGGACACATAGCGTAGTGGTCGGGTCATCATGTTGCAATTCAGTGTAGTTACTTCATGTCACTGATTCTGCCAGCGTTCTATTTCTTCATCGGAGTCCAATGTGCAAGAACTCTCAAAATCCCATGCAATCCATCCATCTACGTTGGGATTCAGCCAATCTTGGTCTCACGCTGTTATCTTATAGATACAGTCCAGATCGTCATCACCTTCGTAATCGCGGACTAGTTCTGTATAGCGCAATCCTTTAGCAGGATCGAAGGGTACTATTATGTGCAATGATTTCTTCTCAAATATCATCTTTCGCTTCTTCAGGTTGATTACCCCATTCATATCAGTAGCCCAGTCAATTCCCAGGAGTGGAGGATAGGGATTGCTGTCATCCACTATCTCTATTACTTCAAAATTGGCCAGCATGCTTGCTCCCTCAATATCCACAGTCACCCCCTACTGCTGTCCCATGGGGATGATATTCTGCTGATTCACTATCCTTAGCTGAATTACAAACCATTGCAGCGTAGGTCTCCCCATTCATTCCCAAGTCTACTTTGGTAGGACATTCACATCTGACCCCAAGTCCAAAATGACCTGATCCATTTCATATTCTCCTATCTGTGCGGTCAGTCTCATCTCTCGTCCCGTCCTCATTTTATGCTTGCCAATCTTTCGTACTACACGTGGCTCACCTGGCGTGGTTCTAGCACTTCTATTGATGATTTCTTGTAACCCTTTCACAGCCTTACTATTGCGCAGTAACTTTAGGTCTCCCAGAAAGTTGTGAGCATAGAGGGGTCCATCTCCTGCTCAGGCTTATCCTTACTTCCTGAGGTGGAGGGCTCAGCGAAGCTCTTCTTAGCTTCCATGAAGGTTTCACGCGTGCACTCCAAATCAAACTCAACCTCCTTCTCTAGAGCCTTTTGAACCCACGTATTGTCTTCTGGTTGTTTCCCCTTATCATCTCCTATAACGATTCCACTTCTGAGCACTATATTTACATTTGGATCTTCCTCGCGTGGCTCAGACCTCATCATCTATAGGTTATGAGTTAGCGGAGGTGGTAGTGCCCCTCTGTCATGTATCCTAGCTATTAGCATAGGACAATCTTCCGTTTCATGATCAAACAATGTGCAATACTTGCATGATAGACCCATTGGATTGGTGCAATCGCAAGCAATGTCCTGGTCCTCCGCAATTGTAGAAAATCGACTGTCCTCGACCTCTACCAGGTCCTCTTCCACCTTAGCCTCTTCTGCGCCCCTAAAATCCTGTCCACACCATCCCTGTGCTCTGGTCAGAGGGCCTTGTTTCGGCCTGAGTCCTATAGGTGGGAGTTCTATCCATCATCAGTTCATAACTCCTGCAAGTGCACTCATCATGCCCTACTGACCTATAAAAGTTACAGAACAGCTGTTGCAGTGTCTATACAAACTTTTGTAGCAAGTGACAATTATCCGTGGCATGTTCCCAGCTACCTGACAGATAGCGCACCATAATGCAGGCCCCGCACTAGGTCCTTCTTGAGCTTCTGGCATTAAAGGCATCTTTCCTCCTACTGCAATATAGTTCGCAAAGACTGGGCAATGGTATTTGTGATGACCCTGACTCTTGAATTTCAAGCACCATACCTCCTCGCACACCTTTGGTCAAGCCGTCCAATCCTACTTTAGATTTTGCATCTCAAGGCATAGATTATTTAGCTGCGCATGGATCTGTTGAATTCCTAGATTTGGATCTTGCATCAGAGTTTGATGTAGCCTCATGGTGATCCCCAAGGCCTCCACCTTAGTGGTTATCTTCTGCTATGACAGCACACCCCTTAAGTGTGGTATTAGTGAAGCCACAAACCACTCGCGATGTTGTCCATCTGTTAAATTCATGTTAGATTTGTGGATTGTACACTTCAACCTCTGATCTAATTCCCAAGGCGTCTCACCTGGTTGCATCATGATTTGTTTGAATCCCACAATTGACTGTGCCTCAACTTTAGGCTTGCTAAATTCTCTATTCAGTGCTACCTGGATGTCTGCGACTCCAACATTCAGGTTATCATTAGAGGACTTAATATACCTGGTTAGCGTGTGATCTTGAAAAGCACTAACCGGTGTCACATTCTTTATATGATCATCTATAACACCTTGAGCTTCCCACACAGCCATCACAATGAACCAAAATTAGTCCAGGTCATCATTTCCCAAGCCTTTGAACAAAGGAAACTTCACTGTATTTTCCATACTGAATTGCGGTGGAGGTGGAGGTGGTATGGCTGAAGTTGGAGGTGAGGGTGGTGAAGTCGGAGGTGGTGTGGGCGAAGGTGGTATTTGTGGGAATCCTTGTCTTATTAACTAAATAGCGCTTCGCAGAGAAACCTTTGCTATCTCTTCTTTGTCACCTTGCAGAGGTGAAATCAAGGGATTTTACTCCGGACCCTATTTTCCTTCATTCCTGTACGTTTTCCTGCTTCGCATAGTGTCGAACATCAAGGTAGCTGCATAACCCGTTTTTTGCACAATAACATTTTAATCCAGGTATTCAAAGATTTTCTGTACTTACCTTGCGGTCCTTTGAAAAAGCCCCACTCCGCCTCACTGTAGCTGACTGAGGTGTCAGTCACAAATCCTCCTATGATGTGATCGAGCCAACGATCGACAGCGCGGGTGATCTTATCCTCCGATGCTTCCAACCTTCGCACTGGCTCTGGGGTTCACACAATAGGACCGTAAAGTTCCCACCTTCCTTGGCTATCTGCTAACTTCACAATCCACTAGAATAGCTCAATAGGGAAGGAGTAGAAAAAGATCTCGTGGGTCTCTATATACAGCTATCTGTCCAACCACTATTCCTTTGTTAGTCGTAGGTTTTTTTTCTCCTGCGCCACGAATTCATGGATCTTCCTGTCTAACCAGTCTCTAATCTCCTTCATAGTTGGGTTACAGTGATACGACATCACACATCTCTTATAAAGATTTTGGTCCCAGCAACAGAACCATTTGTTGTCTTGAGGGGGCCTAACCTAGGTTCGACGTTAATTAGCCAAACAAATCCTTACACTACTGACCCTTTCGGCATCAGCCTGCGGAGCTCAGACTGGAGTCTCACCCGAAGTAGTATCGGGGGATGCTGGAACCAAGTTTTTGCACCCTGAGATGGTTTTGATGACATTTGATTCCCTCTGTCCTTGCCTTTATGCAGGCGACTTCTCTCTAGGGCTTACAAGACAAACCCTCTATTCTATCCTTCAATACCTTCATGAAAGTATATGATCGACCTTCGCGTAGCCCTAAACCACTACTTAGGTACTTTTGCACTGCTATGGTAGCGTGCCATGTAGATTCCTAATTAGTCTAAGTGATTTTCTTATCTCGTCAGATACTTAAAGCTAACACCGCGTAAGAAGATATTCGTAATTACTTTTGACTATTCAATGTAACTAAATTCTAAAGATTAATAGTATTTTAATACTATTTATTTGGAATTATTTAATTTAAGAATAATAATAAATATATATTTTTAATAAATATAATGACCATTATATTTAAACATTATATTTATTATATTCAATTAACTAATAATAGTAGGTTTCGGTTAATAATAAAATTATTAGTTTGACTAAGTCAAAATTAGCCGTTGCAATATAACCGTTGGGATCTCTGCACACTCTATTTAATCAAGCTTAGCCAGATCAGTCCTTCAACTTGTCCTGACGATGAACCACACTGGTTGGTTCGAAACGCGTCGACAAAAGATTGATTATGTGATTTTGCCGAAGATTTTCTAAACAATATAAAAGTCATCAAATACATATGGCTGATATTGAGCTTGAAGAAAAGCCCCACAAGATTACAGAAAATGAATACAGATAGTTCGGATCATCCATATCTGAAACAGAATAAACCTATACATCATATCAGCAAAGCCCGCTTGTCCAAAAAAAGCCACAGATTATACAAAAACTAGAAGGAACAACCCTTCCATGATTACATAACAGATAACACATAGGAAAAAAGGAGCAGATCGCTCTGCCTTGAAACAGAGATCCAAAGGACTGGTACCAGCTTGCCGGAGCAGGACAAATATACCCAAAATCATATAGCAAGGACATTTGGCGAAGAGGCGATTTGATGAAGAGATTCATGACAAGCCAGGATGAATTGCATTCATTCACACATCATATAAGCATAAAAAAGGAAATTAATCCCCAAAATATCGAAACACATCAACAAAACAAAGACACAGAAATTGCAGAATAACTCCTTTTATTAATATCCTCCAAGTGTTTACAAACTCTGTCTACCCTGCACACACAACTGTAAGGATCCGCGCACTTAGCTGCGGACTTCTACTCTAGGCCTTTGTGCACTAAGCTATAGAGCCTCTACTTATGCTACAACCCAAGACTTAGACTTCTTCTTCAGATCTATCACTCTATTACATGATCTTCCATTCTATTCCTTGATGCCTAAACTACTTAGAGCTTAGCTCTTTTTATACAATCCCATGGTTCGCGGACCATGCGTAGATCTCTTATAGCCAACTTTACTTTAAAAAACTAAGGGAAGACTACCATTTTTGACACATACACCTTCGTGCTCCGTGACCACAAAATGTAGATTCTTTTAGAATTATATTACCAAAATTGACTTAATCATGGGCTTTTAGCCACAAAACAATCCTTGGGGGATCTCGCTCTCAACAGAACCACATCACCATCCACTTTTGCAGGTAGAAGAAGAAGAGGTGACAGAGGGGATAGAATAAATGGATGGAGATGATAACAATGAAGAAGATCCTCTTATATTTCCCATTCAATATATTGATGTTAGTGTTCATATGACCCACATTCCTCCATCTTTCCTTCCCAACTTCCATGGTATGAGATTAGAGGATTTGTAAAAATTTATCTTTGAATTTGAAATCCTTTGTATATCTTATGGTTACTTACTAAACACTCAAAGGTTGAGATTATTTCTAACAACATTGAATGATAGAGCTCTTAAATGGTTCATATGTTCAGGGACTAATTCAATAAGATCATGGAATGATATGGAAAAGACATTTCTAGAAAAATATAAAGAGCATGATCTTAAATAAGAAATCCTTAGAATGACTCAAAGAGAAGATGATATCCTTGAGGATCTAATAGAGAGGTTCATGTATAATGTTAAGAGGGAAAAATTACATCATTTAGGATTTGATACACTGAAAACCCTCTTACTTAGAACAATTAGGGATGAGTGGATTGATCTCCTTGCTCTCATGAGTAGAGGTGATGTATACCAATTATCATTTGAATAAATTTGTGAAGCATGCAAACACATATGAAGAGGAAGGGAAAGAGTAAGTAAATCAACATCAATATCGGTAAGTCAATCTAAACTTGGAAATTTGTTTGATGACTTTAAAACAAAAATTCTTAGCAATCTAAGCAAACAAGTAGAAATGTTAAGAATGAAAGATGAGGAAAACGAAGATGTTGATATTTGTGTTATCCATGCAGAAGAACATGATATTACATATTTCCCATCATTACCAAGGTTGAAGGAAGTTTACCAAGAGGACAATGGAGCAAGTCAATCACCAAAGAAGTTAAGTTATGTAACTCTAAGAAGACTATGCAAGCCTAATCAACTTGGTATGATGCAAGAGCCCAATTCATAATTTCAAGGTTATGCACATCCATATCAAAGTAATTGGAACACACCATTTCCTTGGCAACCTTGACCATCTCAACCCCAAAACCAATCTTGGCAACAAGGTTGGCAAGAACCTTATGGGAGAAATCCACAATATCCTCCATACCCAACTACATGTTATCCCTACCATCCACCTCCACCACAACCACATCCATTTCAAAGATCCACTCTCACTCAACTACATGTACCACCATTTTCAAACCCACACAAGGAAGCAATTTAGCCCACTTACAATGATGAGGTACAACACATCATAACATCTCCTCTTGATATAAATGGCATTCATTTTAACTCAGGAAGAGTATTGAAAAAAAGAGATTCTATTGATGTCATTGAAGGACAACATTAAAAAAAAGGATATTGAAATGAGAAGACCAAAGAATCATGGGTTGCACTTCATGAAGAACAGATATTAGAATCAGATAATGAGAAAGTTCCCTCATGTTTACCTTCATATCCTCCATGTTTTCAAGACAACAATCAACAAAAAGAGGAAGATTTGAATTTCATGGTAGAAGAGGACACAAAAAGAGATCAAAATGTGAAAGTGGACCAGGGGCATCACAACTATATTGTAATATGGTTCCAAACAATCATTAAGTTGTAGAAACACACTCTTCTTCAACAATTCATGATCTCATCTCAGTCAAGGAAGTTGGTCTCTCATATTCATGTACATGTCAAAGAATATCTTTTAAGCCTAGGCATGATTTCATTTGTCATATTGATGTACACATGGCTCCATTGGAAGTATTCCTATACTTGAAAGAGATTTTGTTTTTCCAAGTAGAGTAGGATAGAAAAATGAAATAAAAAATGAAAAAGTAAGAGGAAAAATAAATTTTCAAGTGAAAACCTCATTTGGGGCACGTGATATTGGCTCATTGATTGAAAACCTCCATGAGGCGGTCAATGAGTTGGAAAGAAAAAGAAAAAAAGGAAAAAGGAAAGATATTGGGTGAAAACCTCCTTTGAGGTGTCTAGGCATACGTACTAGTTGAAAACCTCATCGAGGCAGCTAGTAGGCCTAAAAAAAAAAGGGAAAAAATGAAAAAGAAAAAAAAGAAAAGAAAAATTTCTTTTCTCCATGTATCTCTCTCTCATGAATGTAGGTTCTCTCCAACTTTTCTAAGCAACAAGACAAATTTAGCACCAAATAAAAAAAATTGATCAAAAGCCTAGTCAAAGAAAGTCAAACTTGAGGTTTGTCCTCCTTTGCTAAGGTTCTCCAACAAGACCAAGGCCATGTCAATCCATCATCCTCATCCATTTCCAATATCCACCCATTATTTCAAAGCATTTCCCATTCATTTTCCTCATTGTCCTAAAATGGTACAGGAGGGTTTTGTTTTGCTATAGGAGGCCAAAATACACAGAGAAGAAATTTTTTTTTATCATATATTGAAAACCAGACATCCATTGGCCAAGATGTTTCATGGAGAGATTCATATGGATGATGGTAACATGCTCAAGAAATTTCAACAAATTTCGGTGCACACTTTTCGAGAAATCAACCTCCATCACCTACTTCCATTTTTATTTTCTCGATATTCATGCATTCATTGTCCAAGCTGTTTTATGGGGAGGTGAGTAAGGATGACAGTAACATCCTAAAAAAAATTCAAGTCAATCTACTTTATTGTTTGAGAGATATGGTTAAAACAATTCCACTATAGGAGACTATCTCGAAATGCTACAGGAGGCAAATCCGATTGGAGGAAAGGTTCAAAAGGTCATGTCTTCTTTAGGGAGGGTCAAGAGAGCTCCCCCAACACCACTTTCATCACTCATCCACTCCATCTAGCCTAGATTCATCTTCAATTTCCACTCTGCATTACTTGAAAAAATCAGAAAAATATTTGTCATCAACGTTTCCACCACATACACCACCTACACCATCTCTTGATGATTTTAACCCTCTCCTTATACCTCATATACCTTTCCATCAATCCCACATGTAGTAATGAGGTCTCAAAGAGGAATTAAATTATTTCTATAGTAAGAGGATTACTCTTGTAGCAGCATGTACAGTTACAACAAAACTCAACATCAATTTATTCCATCCACAAAGCAAAGATCCACCCACCTTGAGAATCATGAAGTCATTTCGAAAGTTGAGAAGGGGCACATCCAACTTAGGAAGTATTCAATCCACTCCACGACCAACAGATGTGACATTGGGAAGAAACCCGTGAACACAACAATTTTATTAGTCAAAGGATCATCAAGATAAGAAGACCTGTGCAAAAGCAAACAAAGGAAACCAACACCTTCAATATCATCATATTATGAAGTCTAGCTCCAGCATGCAAGCATCTCCAACAATTTGACATCACAGGTAGGTACAAGTATGAAATATTCTTCACCTCTTCTCTTAAGCATGTTATGGTTAGAAATTTGTTTTCAATCCATATGAGATGAGTTTTTGTAAATTAAATATGGGCTAGTAGTCTCGGTCACCCTCAACCAGTTAAGTATCATTGTACCCTCCTCACTTTCCATACAATTGCATAGTACATGCATCATGTAGCAAAAACATGAAGAGGTAAATTCCTTTGGAATATTGGGTTGTGTTATATTCTTTCCACGACTAGATCCCCTAGTTAACTAGGGGGTTGGAGGGGGTACGAAGCCCCCCCTTCATTGTGCCGATTGCACAGTGAGGGGGGCAGAAGGGCCCCCCTGTCCAAAGGGGTTTGAGGGGGGTGGGTAGCCCCCCTCTACGAGGTCCAAGGCAGTGCTCCGGGGAAATTTATTTGGACCCTATATTAGGTTGGGTGGACCTACCTACGGTTTTATACATGTTTTTCGCACATGGTTTTGGACGTGATGGTTTTCGGTGCATGGTATTGGATGCTTCGGCATGTATAAATATGTATTGTAGCATTGAAAGGAACATAATGAGAAATCAAGCTGGTAGTCCTGGTTTTGGGATCCAAAGGAAAAATCTCTGTGTATATGTGTTTTATGTGTTATGCTCTCACTATTGTTTATTTTCTGTGTTTTAGATTTCATATGCAGGTAATTTCTATATGGGGTTAAAACCTACATTTGGTATCAGATTTGTTTTGGCTTCGACGGGATGCCTTTGTTGCTGAGGGGTTTCGCTTATGCCTGTGGTAGACCCTGTTCAGTGGGAGATCTATAGGATCGATTTTGGTGGTGAAAGAAGATGGCAAGTAGTGGAAAGATAGAGATCAATAAATTTAATGGTCAGAGTTTTGAGTTGTGGAAATTCAAGATGGAGGATCTGTTGGTGGACAAAGATTAGTGGATCATGGTAGATCCGTGTACTAAACCAACGGGAGTGTCCGATGAAGAATGGAATAAGTTGGATCAGAAGGCAGAGAGCACAATATGATTGTGTGTTTTAGATTCATTATTGCTAAAAGTATCAGGGGAAGCTACGACGAAGGCTTTGTGGGACAAGTTAGGGACTTTGTACCAATCTAAGTCTCTGGTGAATAAACTGTTCCTATGGAAAAAATTGTATAACCTGAGGATGGGACTTGGTGACAGAGCATCTGAATGTATTTAATACTGTGGTAAGTCAGTTATTATTTGTTGATATTAAAATTTTATATGAAGATAAGTGCATCAGTTTTTTGTGTTCTCTACCAGATTCATGGGATAGTCTGGTTATTACAATAGGTAACAATGCAACTCCCTTGAATTTTGATGAAATATTCTCATCCTTGCTGACGGAGGAGATGAGATGGAAAAATATGGAGAGCCAGAATGGTGATTCCTTGTCTGTATGAGGATGGTCTCAGATCAGAAACAAAAATAAGTCATTGAGTGGGAGATATAAATCTAGAGGGAGTTCTAAATCTACAGGAAAACCTATAAAGGTGGTGTGCTGGAAATGTAGAAAGGAAGGGCACTACAAAAGGGACTGTCAATCTAAAGCTCCTGACAAAGGAAAGGGATCTGATGATGCTCTTTCTGTAGAGGTGAAAACCACCTCAGATGAATGTGGGGATGTGTACTTGGCTTCTTCAAGTACACATGTAATGAGGCATGGTTGATTGACTCAGGTGCATCCTTTCACTTCACTCCCCATAGAGAGTGGTTCTGCGAGTATGAGAAATATGATGGTGGTGATGTCTTCTTGGGGGATGATAGGAAGGCTAGAATCATTGGTCGTGGAAAAGTAAAGTTGATGTTGCAAGGTGGAAGGATTAGAACCCTTCCAGGTGTTCTGCATATTCCTGCATTGGCCAGAAATCTGATTTTTGTAAGCAAGCTGCATGATGCAGGTGTAAAAATAGTGTTCGAGAAAGATACCTACAAGATGGTTCGGGGAGCACTGGTATTGATGTGGGGAGTTTGGATTGGAACTCTGTACAAGATGCAAGGTAGCACTATTATAGATGGATGCAACAGTTCTGTGGTTCCTGAAAGTGGAGTAAAGATCTAGTGGTCTCTGGAGAAAAGGCCATGCTATGTCATCAAAGGCTTGGACATATTGGAGAGAAGGGCCTTCAAATACTTCAAGGTAAAGGTATGGTAGAAGGTATGACTAACAGCTCTCTGGATTTTGATTTCTATGAAAATTGTGTATATGGGAAGCAGAATCAGGTGAGTTTCCCCTCTGGTGGTAAGAGGGCGAAATAGATATTAGAGCTTGTGCACAGTGATGTGTTTGGACCTGTGAAGGTTCCATCACTAGGTAAGTCTGTGTACTATGTATTATTAAAAGATGTCTTCTCAAGCAATACATGGATATATTTCCTCAAGAAGAAATATGAAGTCTTTGACAGGTTTCAAGAATTTAAGGCTTTGGTGGAAAACTAGACAGAGAAAAATATAAAGGTGTTGAGGACAGATAACGGTGGAGAATTTTGCAACAAGGAATTTAAAGAATTTTTTAAGTGTGGTATAGAACGGAAGAAGAATACTCCATACACACCTGAGAAAAATGAAGTTGCAGAAAGAATGAACAAGATGTTGATGGAAAGGGCAAGAAGCATGCTCAGTGGTGCCAGGTTAAGATAGGAATTCTAGGCAGAGGTGGTGGAGATAGGATGTTACCTGGTCAATAGATCATCTTCATCAACGTTGGAGGATAAGACACCACAAGAGGTATGGACTGGTAAGAAACCCTCTCTTTCACATATGAGGGTATTTGGATGTGAATCATATGTACATGTTCCAAAGGAGAAAAGAACCAATTTGGATAGTAAATCTGAAAAGTGCATCTTTATTGGGTATAAGGATGGTTTAAAGGGTTATAAACTTTGGAACCCAGTAACAAGGAAGGTTGTGTACATCTGAGATGTGGTTTTCAGAGAGGTGAAAGATGTTATTAAACATGAAGTCCAACCAAAGCAACATGAGAAGATAGAGTTTGAGCTTGAGGAGGAAGAATTAGACTCTACAGGAGAAGAGGAATCAGAAGATGAAGAGCCACAAACTCTGTGTGTGAGAAGATCAGTTCGAGAAAGAAGGCAGCTAGAAAGGTATAGTCCATCTGCTTTCTGTTCAAATTCTACTTTATATATTATTGATGATGATCCCAGAATTGTGAAGGAAGTAGTAGATTTAGAGAATGGCAAACTCTAGAAAGAGGCCATGGTTGATGAAATGGCATCTTTGCACAAAAATGAGGCTTGGGATCTGGTGGAGTTGTTGGCTGGAAGGAAACCCATTGGAAGAAAATGGGTGTTAAAGAAGAAGAAAAATGTAGAAGGAAAGGTGGAGAAATACAAAGCTCAGTTGGTAGCAAAAGGTTATTCCCAGGTGCCAGGAATTTATTTTGGTGATATTTTTTCTCCTGTTGCAAAGGTAGCTTCTATTAGATTACTTTTATCTATTGTTGCTGCTTTTGATTTTCAGGTAGAACAGATGGATGTGAAGACAACATTTCTTCATGGGGATCTAGAAGAGGAGATCTACATGAAGAAACCTAAAGGCTTTGCAGTGAAGGGTAAGAAAGAACTGGCACACAAGTTAAAAAATTCTCTGTATGGGTTAAAATAGTCACCAAGAGACTATGTGTATTTTAAATTAATTGGTGACCACGTTATTTATCTATTCTTGTATGTGGATGATATGTTGCTGGTTGGAAATGGCAAATAAATTATCCAGGATTTGAAGACCCATTTGTCCTCCAAATTTGACATGAAAGATCTTGGTGCTACAAACTATATTTTGAGCATGGAAATTAAAAGAGATCGGGGAAAGAGGAAGCTCTAGTTAAACTAGAGGAAGTATGACGAGACAATATTGTAGAGGTTTAATATGTAGGATAGTAAACCAGTGAAGGTTCCTATTCCTGTTGGTGTAAATTACTTACTGAACAGTGTCCCAAGACACAAGAAGAGGAAGAGGACATGTCCCGTGTTCCATATGCAAGTGTAGTTGGTAGCGTGATGTATGCGATGGTCTGTAATAAACTAGACGTTGCACATGTAGTGGGAGTATTGAGCAAGTTTATGTCAAAACCAGTAAAGGAGCATTAGACAATAGTGAAGCAGGTTTTCAAGTGTTTTTGTGGCACTAATGATTATGGTTTGTGCTACCAAGGAAGACCAGGATTGGACAAAGTTTTGGATATCCGTGGCTTTGTTGATGTAGATTGGTCTGGAGATCTAGATCAGATAAGAGATAAAGGTGGGTATGTGTTTAACCTATTTGGAGGTATAGTCAGTTGGATGAGTAAGAAATAATCTGTAGTGGCATTATCAACTATAGATGTAAAATACATGGCAGCCACTCATGCAAGCAAGGAAGCAATCTGGCTGCAGAGTTTGTGTTCAAGTATGGGGTTAGTACAGGGAGCTATAAGGATAGACTATGATAGCCAAAGTGCAATTTTCTTGGCAAATAACCCTGCTTATCATTCAAAGACAAAGCACGTTGATGTTCATTATCACTTTGTGAGGGATATGATAGAAGACAAAAAGGTGTTGCTGGTAAAGGTGTAAACTTTGAAGAACACTGCAAATACATTGACAGAATCTGTGAGCTCCGAGAAGTTCTCTTGGTGTAAAGAAACAATGGGTCTTGCAGGGTTGGATAAATGACTAAGCTCTCTTGTGGCCCCCTATGGAAGGAAAACAACAAGTGGGAGAATGTTGGGTTGTGTTATATTCTTTCCATGACTAGCTTCCTTAGTTAATCGGGGGGTTAGAAGGGGGGGGGGGGGGGAGCCCCCCCTACATGGAAAAATTGTTTTCTTATATAAGAGGGGAATGGCAAGAGCAGAGGAAGTCTTTCACTGAGATAAAGGGGTATCATTCTTCTCTTTCTTTGACCAAAAATAAAATACCCTATCTCAACCTTTGCACCCTATACTATTCAAAGAAAAATATTGGAAATTCCTTTCAAATAATTTAAGGAGACAACAATATGAACAATGGGGGGAAGGTTTCAACCAAAGGGGAAGCAAATTTTGCCATCCATGAGAAGGCCACCTACTAGAGTAGCCCTAACTAAGCAACTCAAAGCACAAATTCCTATGCTATAGGATAAAATAGGGTTGCTATAGGAGAAACATGATTGCTACAGGAGAAACATATTTTCTATAGGAGAAGACAGTGTGCTACAGGAAAGCCCAAAGAGTTACTAAAAGCTTGATTTTGAGCAACTTTACCCTAGATTTGGAGAGGTACATCTAAGAAAAGGGAAAGTACACATTTTTCTCTGCCATCTGGGGACAAGAAACCTACAAAACCTCTCATTCCTTCAACCAAAATTATGATAATTTTTTGAGAATAAAAAATTGAATGAGAATGTTTCTTTTGAGTTAAGCAAGATAAGAAAGGAAATGGATTTTTTTTTTGAGTTGAGTCTGAAGTTTTTCTTCCTCTAACCAGTATGGATGAACCTACTCTTTTACCCCTATAGCAGATTGAGAGTATTGGTTTTCCAAACTTTGGAAAATCACAGTGACAATCATGAGGGTGGCTTCAATTAAAGAGAGCCCGCAAACTCATCAAGGATGCTAATTATCACATATGTTCTAGATAATGCTCAAAAACTTGTATCATGGGAAAACATTGTGGACATTAACAAGGAGAATTTTATTATGACACAAGCATAAGCCTAATTAGAAATTGGAGAAAAGGATGGATCTACAGAAGGAGGAGTTGGGTGAAGAGAATGGAGCAAGAGAAGATGCGCCAAAATTCATTTTGAGGTAGCTTGGGATGTTAAGGAGGCCACCAGGGCCATGAATGAGGCACAATTAGGTCACTAAGTTTCTCATAGGATGAGCAACACTTTCAACAGGGGGTTATGATGGGCCTCCAAATTAGACATAAATTATGGCCCATATGACCATCCTTCAACACAGTAAAACTCATTTTTTTGAATTAGATGAGATATTTTTAACCTTAATATGTTAATTAGGAAGGTTTATAGATAATTGCATATTTGTGCCTAATATTATTTATTTTTGTAGAATATTGTGAGAATATTGGGCATATTATGAAGATTTGGAGGAGATAATATAGGGACTTTCTCTCTACTACAGAAGCATAAAAATTGGATAATAAATGAACAAAATATCATGAAATTGTTGACAAATTATGGAGCTCCAGTGATTGAGAAAATCTAGGGATGTGTTCTCTATCATTTTAATCCAGATTCCTAGTGTTGGGAACCAGATCCACTATTTGAGGGATTTTTGGGAGGAAAGCTTCCTCCTTTCAAGTAGAATACCTCATATTATTTTTTATAAGTACCAATTCGAATTTTCCTCTATGGGCATGTATTTCTTAGTCTTCTTGTGGTGAAAATTTGTATTTTTGCAACTCCACATTCATTTCTAGTAGGTATGTACTTGGATTGATTCAAATAATGAAGTTTGGTGCCATTTTCCGCTTCTAAAGCTTGGTCTTCTTCATAGGAATTTTATTATCCTTGAGCTTGGCCATCCTAAGAGCCTCAAAGCCCTTTTTGTCTAATTTGTTTTTCTTCTTTTCACTTCTTATTCACATGCATCTCTTATTCTTGTTTTTCCTATTTCTCCATTTAGTATTGATGCTTCTTTTACATTAGGATTGGTTTAAATGATTTAAGTAAGTTATTTTGTAGGTTATTTATAGAGTCACAAGCATGATTCATCCTTATAAAAAAAATAAAATTCATCTTGATCATTGAGCTACTTGGATTGGTTTACTAGTTCACAAATCTAGAATTTCTAGGAGTCCCTTGTAGCAAAATAGTAGTAATTTTCTGTTATTTTTTAGAACCTATTAATGAGATTCATTTGAGTTTATTGCAATTATATTAGGTCATAAAATCATTCAATTTTATAACAAAATTTACCCCATTTCATTTTCACTTGATTACGTTAGGCGTTTGATAGGTTAACTAGCTCATTAGTTCTTGAATTTCTAGTTTTTGGAGTAGTAATTTTTTGCTATTTTTTAGCCCATGTTAACAGAGGTATTTTGGAGTGATTCCACTTGGAATTGAGCAAGATTCTCACTCTTGTAGCATTACAGGCCTCCTATAGCAATCGCTTTTAGTATCACTTTCCTTCACTAGTTTTGATCCCTACTGCAGCTTTGACTTATTCTAGATGAATAATGACACCTAAGCTCTAAATAAATGATTGGGGAAGACCAAATACCACTTAGGATTTCCTTTTTTACCCCTGCAACACATCTCAATAATTTGGGTTATTGGATAGATTTATGAATTGGATAGCACAATAATTATTTCCTTGATTGCCACATGAAGTATATAATGAACCCTATAAATCGATATAAAATGGTTGGAATGCAGTGATTGGTTACATTCTCTTTCCTTCATGCATGTTAGATTAGTTTACTTTCTTTATTTTTAAGTTAATACTAGGTTCCCTTTTCAATGCAACTTTCACATCCTACAATAAGGCTAGTTTTTTATTTCCATTTCTGCAATTAGGATTAATTTTTACATTTGGGTAAGTATAATTTCCATATATACAATTAGTTTAAGTTATATTTCATGATATTCACTCCATTACATCAGATCAACAAAATAATGACACATTGTATGTCACAAATATAGTGTAGCCACCTCTTAAGTTTGTAAGAACCCCAGGTTGATAATTTAAGTTGGTAGCCTTGGGAGTTGCATCATTATTGTTGCAATACTAGGGCTCATCAGGAAACACTAACTCCCTTTGATTACTTCTATCACCCAATAGAAGGAAGCACCAAATACCTTCATTTGGAAGCACCTGATCATCTTACCAGAAGCACCAACTGAAGAACCAACTGAAGCACCAACTTACAGGAGGCACCAACCCCTAAGCTATACTCAGACATCTACTAAAATAGAAGCACCACAGCCCTAGCTTGAAAGATCCAACCCACTCTCAATAAGGAAATCACTACACTCTATTATGGCACCCACTTGGTCTTGATTTTAGATCTATGTTATCCTCTGAACTCGACCCTTTGTTTTGCTCAATAACCTTAAATCATACTCAACAACATACACCTAGAATCATCATATCTTTATTCTATGCTTACTCTGATCATTCTACAATAAGAAACATTTATCTCATCTCATGAATCTCATTCAATCAACCTCCAATTACTCTCAACCTTCTTCTTTTGAACAGGTACACTCGACCTCTTCTCAGCAACACACACACACCCCATAGCTCTCTACATGACTCTCAAAAAATTTGTAATCCCCCACCATACACAATTTCCATCATGGGTTTCATTTCACTGCAACACAATGATTGATGTTGCCTCTATTGTCCTCCATATTTCTTGAAAGAGTACTTTTGCAGGGCTATCCATGCTATTGTAACATCTGGTTACTTTCTCATTGCATCACAATTAATTCAGAGAATGGGCACTTGAGCATTTCTCCATGCTGAGAATTAATTCATAATCAAAATTGTGTGCTCTGGCAAGGATCTCCATTCTTCTTAATTTCCCATTGAGCTCAGATTATACTTCATGCATGGCTCTCTTATTTTTTGATCAAAACTTTTGTACCCAACCTTCTTTACCATTTATTTTTTCATAGTCATGTAAGAAATATTAGGCATGGTTATTTTGGAGTCAAATACAACCCTTGAAAATTGTGGTCCTTACTGTCTTGAATCAACAATCTCTATTGTCACCATTAATCAGTAGCACCAAAATAATTGTGTGAATTTACTTGGTCACCCAAGCTCTACTAATTCCAACTATGGCCATGGCCAACTATGGCACAAATAGCAAGTATGTGGGAACCCAACCAAAGTAGTTGCCGAATCGTTTTATGCTCTATTATTGATCCAAATTGGATCCATGAAAATTATGAAAGTGCTATGACTGTATGAAATCAAGATAGACTTAAAAATTTATAAACAAAGAGCTATCAGGAAGACCTCTGGATAGTGGCAGTTTGTAGCTAGCAAGGAACGACGAGGACCTCGATTAAAGCGCGCTGACCGAGGCCCAAGGAGACCGTGCAGGAGTTAAATTGGTAGTTAGGAAGCCCAGATTGAGAAACATAGGCCATTTCTAATGTGCGATTAGCGCTTAGTACTAATCGAGCATCGCTGGGAAAAACTCCTCGAGAAGGAAAGGCCCCAAGTGCTCGGTCGCATGGGAAGCCAAGAAACTGTAGGGAAAGCGTTAAGGCAAAAGGTGGGTCTCGTGTTCCAAAACTGGAAGAATATTGGAGGAATATTGGGCGGTAAGCAAATTTGGGCGGAGGACGAGCGATTCCATACATTGTATGACGCGTGTCTAGAGGATGAGAGAGAAAACCACCTCTCATCACAGGCTAACGGTTGAGCAAGTCAACCGTGCGATAAGAGCAAACACCATAGGATCTAGGGGCTCTAGATATGATAGCGGAGATTTCACCCAATGGAGAAACCGGATTTGAAGGGAAAATAAGCTACAACATATAAAAGTCTGAAGTCCAATTTGACCACTGAGTTGGCGGATGAGTCATCCACAGTGTAATTGAAATACCGAACCATTGAGGAAGAGTTGGTGCATTTCATGAGAGGACAAGTGGCCACTTCCCTGTGAGACGTTGGCGATGACACAGAGGCAAGGAACTCCAAGCAAACAACAGTAGGCGACCTGAAGGGGCAGAAGAGGAGGTGAATAGTCAAGGACAGATTGGCTTTAAGCCATGAACAGACATAGAACATAACAAGAAAGGAAAGAAGAACCAGAGAAGGGAACAATGAAAAGGATGAAAGAGACAGTGAAGCAAGAGGCAGGAAAATAGAGAGTTGAGTTGACCTACAAAATAAGGCAGCATCGAGCAGACAGAAAGCTTGAGAGGTTCAAACAATCCGTGTGAGGATCTATCGAGAATTGAGTACCACATTGGGCTCCTTCCATTAAAGACCAAAGAGGTTAAGACTTGGAAAGGGAAAGAGTCTGTGCACTCTAGTGGCTTGGAGAATCCAAGAACCACCCTACCAAGCATTATCTATTTTAGAAGACTCAAATTGAGCTCCTCACTATAAAACTTTGCTTTAAAGACACAATAAAAGAAGGCCACTACTGAAAGCTAGACCGGAGATGTATCCTTGGAGAATAGCGTGAACTCCTTATTAATTTGTTGTGTTCTTGTATTTGCTTACTGTGTTTTTGTTACTATTTTCCATTTTCTAGTGTCTGTGTATTTTGCAATTTGATCGATCCGTTGCCTAAGATAACATGGAAACACACCATCACATGAGTTTGTAATACCTTCATTCATTAACTATTTAACTGAGATCACTCACAAGTGATTTTCAAATCAAGTGGTATCAGAGCTTAGGCTATTAAGGTTAGACAAGCTTGTGTTGGTTTAGTTGTTGAATGCTAACTAGATCAAAACTCAGATTAGGAGAAGGAGAGTTGGTCAAAACTAATCCTGAGATTGGGAAAGTCTATCCTTGGAAGACAATGTTAGAGGAAGGTTCTATGGGGCTAGACCCTCAATTCATAGATAGTTTCCTAGCCATAAAGTACATGGTAGAAGAAATGTATAGGGACTTTAGAAAACACAAAGATGAAGATTCATCGGGCTCTAAACAAGAAAAAGGAGAAGATGAGTCTCACTTCCATGACCACTCAAAGGGAAAAGGGAAAGAAGAAAGCTTTATCACACCTCCTAATATCCCTGAACACAAAAAGAAAGCATCTTTGATTAAACTAGATGTTAAATTTGATTTGCCTATATATGATGGAGAGTTGAATGCATAAAAGATGGACAATTGGATTAGACAAATTGATGTTTATTGCAAAGTACAGAATATCGATTCAGACAAGAGCAAGATTTAGCTGTCAAGCCTATGCCTTGGAGGCACTACCTTGGTTTGGTGGGAAGGCAAGACCCAAGCTGACATGAAAAGACATGGTAAGACTATCTCTGTCTGGAGTGAATTTATTTCTGCAATCAAAAAGCAGTTCTATCCATTGGCCTACATGCAGCAAGCCATGATGAGTTGGCGAACTCTTCGACAGTTTAAAAGGAAAAGTTTGCAAGGCTACACTCAAGAATATAGAAAGAGAGCATTGATTATAGGAATCTCATTAGACTCACCTGAGACTCTGTTGAAGTACATTGGTGGTCTACACAACTACATGAGGAACACTATCCTCATGTTTAATCCCACTAGTATAGGTGAGGTATCTGTAAAAGCTACTCATCTAGAAGCTAGAAGAAAGAATGGAAGTCTAGAATTTGGGGGATCATCCCAACCCATTGCAAGAAAGAATAAGGAGAAAAGAATGCAGAAATGGAAAGCAAGGAAAGCTAACACTGCACAGAAAAGCAAGGCTTCATGCACTCACTGTAAAAAAGGATGGACATGATGATGAGCATTGTTGGATTCTGCATCTAGAGTTGAGACCTAAGAAGTTCGAGGGCAAGAAAAAGAAGACTGCTGCAACTATTCAGAAATATTTGGGGTCAGACTCAAGAGATGAAACAACCATTGCATCCACAGGTATAAGAGGTAAGAATTCTGAAGCATCTACTAGTAATTCTACACAATCTACTATTGATGGAGGAAATGAGAGAAAAAGACATGAGCTTTTCCATATTCGAGTTATTTCCAAACATCAAAAGATTGATACTTTGTTTGATAGTGGCTCACAAGTAAATTTAATTTCTGAAGAAATTGTAAAGAAGTTGGGATTAGTAACTACACCTCACAAGTAACCATACCCATTAGGATGGTTGAATGATAAAGCACAACTACAAGTGACTAGACAATGCAAACTCAAGTTTTCTTTTGGGTCAACATTTGTAGATGAGGTTGAGTTAGAAATAATTCCTTTGGATATATGTGGAATTGTTTTAGGAAGTCCTTACTTGTATGACATAAAATCTATTTGCTATAGAGCTGAGAACAAGTATCTACTTGTTAAAGATGGAATCGAATACTTTGTAAGAGCTCATAAGCTCAATAATAATTATACTCTCATAAACTCAGGGCAGATGAAATGAATGATAAACTCATGCAAACAATTCTTACTGATGGTTATAAAGGAAAGGAAACCTGATAAAACCAATGTATTTGAGGGTTGTAATGCTAAACAACAAGTTGATTTAGAAAAGGTTGTTTCGGAGTATGATATCTTCTTTCAAGAACCTAAAGGTCTGCCACCCAAAAAGGAAATAATGCATGATATTATTTTGCAGCAAGATGCTCCATTGCCTAACATTGGAATGTACAGGTTGTTCACTTTAGAGAATGCTGAAATAAAGAAGCAAGTGCAGGAGTTTCTTGAGAAGGGGTCACCAATCGTTTTGGTGAGAAAGAAAGATGGCTCATGGAGAATGTGCATTGATTACCAAGAACTAAATAAGATAACAATAAAAAATTGTTATCCCCTTCCTCGCATAGATGATATTTTAGATCAATTGAAAGAAGTTGTTTATTTCTCCAAGTTAGACTTGCATAGTGGATACCATCAGGTTAGACTTGCAGAACAAGATGCATGGAAGACTGATTTCAAAACAAGGCAGGGATTGTATGAGTGGCTGGTTATGACTTTTGGCTTAACTAATGCTCTTGCTACTTTCATGAGATTAATGAATGATGTACTCAGCCCCTTTCTTAATGATTTTGTTATTGTGTATCTGGATGACATTCTGATATTTAGCAAAATGTGGGAAGAACACTTAAATCATGTTAAGTAGACACTAGATGTTTTGAAAAGAGAAAAAATTTATGTTAAACTCTCAAAATATGAATTTGGAAAAACATCTCTGAATTATTTGGGTCATATAGTAGGGGGTGGTGAATTGAAGATAGATCCCTCTAAGGTGGAAGTCATTGTAAACTGGCCTAAACCCAAATCTGCTACAGAAGTTAGAAGCTTCTTAGGAGAAGCACAATATTAGAGGAATTTCATTTCTAACTTTTCCTCAATTGTAGCTCCCTTACATGGTTTAACAGGATTGAACAAGGTGTTTCAGTGGGGAGTCAAATAGCAGAAAGCCTTCGACACCTTGAAAGAAAAGATTAGTACAACACCTGTACTAGCACTGCCTGATCTTCAGAGACCATTTGAGATCCAAATAGATGCCAGTGACTATGCCATGGGAGCAGTGTTGACACAGCATGGTAGACCCATATGTTATCATTCAAAGACATTTAATTATGCAGTAGTTAACTATCCTACATATGATAAAGAATTGTATGCATTAGTACAGAGTGTGAAAAAGTGGAAACATTACTTAATGGGAAAAGAGACAGTAATAGATACTGATCATCAACCACTTCAATATCTACACTCCCAAACTAAGTAGCAGCAATCAAGACACTATAGATGGATGGGTTTTCTACAACAGTTTCATTTAGTCATTGGATATAAAAAGGGCATACACAATAAAGTTGCAGATATGTTATCTATACCCATTATAAATGCATCTACTATACTTAAGCATAATTCTGTGTTACATGAGAGCTACGTTGAACAATATGCTCAAGATATAGACTTTAAAGATGTATGTGCAGCCTTAAGTCAAGGCAAACGAATAGAAGAATTGGATTATCATGTAAAGGACCAACTCTTGTACCATTATGGGAAGTTATGCATTCCACAAATTGAAAGAGTAAATATAATTCGAGAAGCACACACTTCTCTAATATCAGGTCACTTTGGGGTAAGTAAAACATTTGCACAGCTGCAAATACTTTTTTATTTCCAAAAATGAACGAGACAGTATCTAGATATGTAATAGGGTGTACTATGTGTGCTAAAAGCAAGTCCAGCAATAGAAAACTAGGCTTGTACACTCCATTACCAGTTCCTTCTCACCCTTGGGAAGTGCTTCCATGGATTTTGTTGGAGGACTACCTAAATCTAGGAAAGGTCATGATTATCTGTATGTTGTTTTGGATAGGTTCAACAAAATGTGTATTTTGATACCTTGTAATAAACAGATTACCACTGAACAAACTGAAAAACTAGTTTTTGAACATGTATGGGTTCATTTTGGATTACCCACTTCCATTGTATCTGATCGAGACACCCGATTTGTGGGGAAGTTTGGTCAAGTCTGTGGGAACTGATGGACACCAAACTGAAGAAGAGCACAAGTTTTCATCCACAAACTGATGGCTAGACAAAAGTAGTTAACAGGACAGTGATCCAGTTACTCAGAGGATATTGCAGCAAGAATCCTAAGCTTTGGGATGAACATTTATGTTATGTGCAACATGCTTACAACAGAGCAAAACATTCTTCTACACAGAGATCTCCTTTTCAGACCTGTTTTGGTTTCACACCAAGTTCTCCTTTGGACTTTGTCTTTGGTAAAGACACCACAGTTGAGGGACATAGTGATGTGGATAGGGAAACTAGGTTCATTGAACAAATCCAAGAGATCCACCAGGCAGTACAAGAACAACTAGAAAAGAGCTAAGCCAAATAGAAGGCCAGGCATGACAAGCATTAAACAGAGCATAGTTTCCAAGTTTGTGACCAAGTCTGGCTGTATATCAGCAAGGACATGATGTAAGGTGAAGGTAAAAAGCTAAAGCCTATCAGGTATGGACCCTTCAAGATACTTGAGAATATTGGTGAGAAAGCTTTTTGCCTTGATCTACCAGCTTACATGCACATCTACTCAGTCGTGAATGCAGATTGCTTGAGATTGTTTGAACCCTCACTAATTGAGGATCCCAAAGAGCAGAGTCAATTGCTTGATGAATTGCTACCTGAATATCTTAATGAATTGTAGGAAGACACAATTCTGGATAGGAAGGTGAGGACGATGCACAAAGGAGATTTTGAGTATCTCAGAGTTGGGCTCAAGGGTTCAAAGTTGAGTAGTGCAAAGTGGATAGAGATTGGACAAGTGAGACAATTGTACCCTCACTTAGTTGATGCTTGAAAACCAACTTTTGGTGGTCCAAAAGCTTTTCTAGTGGGAAGGATGTGATCCAAATTGGATCCATGAAAATTATCAAAGTGCTATGACTGTATCAAATCAGGACAAACTTCAAAATTTATAAACAAAGAGCTATCAGGAAGACCTCTAGACAGTGGCAGTTTGTAGTCAGCAAGGAATGATGAGGACCTCAGTCAAAGCACGCTGAACGAGGCCCATGGAGATCGCGCAGGAGGCAAATTGGCAGTTAGGAAGCTCGGATCGGGAAACAGAGGCCATTTTTGATACGCGATTAGTGCTTAGGCGCTAAGGCTGGGCAAAACCCCTTGAGAAGGAAAGGCCCCAAGCACTCGGTCACATGGGAAGCTGGGAAACCATAGGGAAAGTGCTAAGGTGAAAGATGGGTCCCACGCTCCAAAACCAGTGGAATATCAAAGGCATATTGGGCGGTAAGCGGATTTGCGTGGAGGACGAGCGATTCCATACATTGCATGATGCGTGTCTAGCGGATGGGAGAGAAAACCACCTCTCATCATGGGATAACGGTTGAGCAAGTCAACTGCGTGATAAGAGTGAACACCGTAGGATCTGGGGGCTCTATATCTGATGGCGGAGATTCCGCCCGATGGAGAAACCGGATCTGAAGGGAAAATAAGCTACAACATATAAAAGTTTGAAGTCTGATTTGAATGCTGAGTTGGCGGATGAGTCATTCAATAATGTAACTGCAATATTGAACCATTGAGGAAGAGCTGGCATAGTTCATGAGAGGACAAGTGGCCACTTCCCTGTGAGACGTTGGCGATGACACAGAGGCAGGGAACTCCAAGCAAATAGCAACAGGCGATTCGAAGGGGTGGAAGAGGAGGTGAATAGTCAAGGATAGATTAGCTTTAAGCCATGAACAGACAAAGAACAGAACAAGAAAGGAAAGAAGAACCAAAGAAGGGAACAGTGAAAAAGATGAAAGAGACAGTGAAGCAAGAGGCAGAAAAGCAGAGAGCCAAGCTGACCTACATCATAAGGCAGCATCGAGCAGACAGAAAGCTTGAGAGGTTCAAGCAATCCCTATGAGGATTTGTCGGGAGTTGAGTACCACATTGGGCTCCTCCCATTAAAGACCAAAGAGGTGAAGACTTGGAAAGGGAAAGAGTTTGTGCACTCTAGTGGCTTGGGGAATCCAAGAACCACCCTACCAAGCATTATTTGTTTCAGGAGACTCAAATTGAGCTCCTCACTATAAAAATTTGCTTTAAAGACACAATAAAAGAATGCCACCACTAAAAGCTGGACTATAGACGTAGCCCTAGAGAATAGGGTGAACTCCTTATTAATCTGTTGTGTTCTTGTATTTGCTTACTGTGTTTCTCTTACTGTTTTCCATTTTCCAGTGTCTGCGTATTTTGCAATCTGATCGATCTGTTGCCTAAGATAACATGGACACACACCAGCACATGAGTCTGTAATACCTTCATTCATTAACTATTTAACTGAGATCACTCACGAGTGATTTTCAGATCAATTATCCATAAGTTTGGCATAATTCCACATTCGACACACCTTCCAAACAAGGACGACTTCTACCAAATCTATCGACTCATCCATGCCTTTAACTCCAAAGCCCACATCTGCAATAATTTATTTTTAATCCAAAGGATCTATTTATCACATGGTCCTTTTTAATTACAATTAGCCCATAGGCCCTTTGGATGCTCACCCACCATGTATTTTTCATTGACACTTGAGATCACTGAAAAATGGCTCTTGGGCCCCTCTTTGAATTGTAGTCACCAGGGATTAAAAATCAACATTAAACCTTTTTTGTCATTGATCTTATTATTGCAACGAAACCATTTCCTGGCACTTTACTTCAACTCTCGACTCCTTTTTCCTTTGGTGTTCTTTTTTATCTTGAAAGCTTTGAGGGCTTACCTTTCTTCATGCCCTTGGTCACACAGTTGCATAGAACCATGTCCAGAGTGCGCCTTCTATCATTTGACAATGTCGTTAAATGTCGGCCAAAAAATCCATGTCCTGACTTTGTTATCCTGACAAAGTTCCTGCTGCACCTTTGTTTTCCTCTGGGGTAAGCCTTACATGCTTATGTGTTCTGTGGGACCACCGTGTGTCTCCTCCCATTCATCACTTGAATGTGTGCTATCTCGACAATGTTTCCTGGTGCTATCCTCTTGGCCAAAACTCTATGTGCCCATATATTTCCTTCCGGATGAGCCTTACAAACTTACGTGTTCTATTGGACCACCTTACACCTCCTCCCATTGGTTGCATGACTATGCGCTATCCCCTCGATGTGTCCCAATGATATCCTTCTTGCAAAAAGATTGTGCACCCTTATATAATCTGTCGAGGTCTTCCTTACAAGATGAGATGTCTATGTGGGGTCTTCCCGACACTCACATCAACTAATCAACCACCCATTGGGCTAGGTTGGCTCTAAAAACTGCCCTGTTATCCCATCTGTTCCTTTGTGCCTCGCTCCAAAAAATACCAATATCTTCACAGTGGGATGATGTCATGCTAACATCATTAGTGCCACATGGCGCCATTGGAGTGGTGACATCTATCATATGGATTTGACCCATTAGGCCACCAAAAATGGCATAATATGCCTACCACATGTCCTCGTATAACTACATCATGATGACTTCATTACCAACCAATACAATGTTGACACATTCCTACCATGAGGAGAGAGAGAAGGGTAGCAACCTTTATTTTTGTGCACTCAATAAGACATCAAGGGTACTCCCACCAAGCCTGCATGTAAAGAGGGCTCCACCATCAACTAATCAGAATGCTTCCCAGTACTGCTAGGTCCATGTTTGGTCAACGCTTCTAGTGGGCTCCAGTATTGTAGCAATAATGCTACAACTCCTGGGGCTTCCTATCTCTAATTTTATCAACCCGGTAGTTCGTACAAACTTGGAAGCGACGGTGTTGTATGCACAAGTACTAGCTCTTGTCGCAGCTGTCACTTGGTCAGCTGGCACAAGTCCGCTAGGGCTCAATCCAACTTCTATATGCTCTCAGAAGAATCTTTCTAAATGATGGACGAAGGCTATCTCGAAGGAAATTAATCTACTTTGCAAAAATGAACTGAAAGCCAACCAAAACATGGAAACCCTAGTAAACCCTAATCTGACTAGCTTAATCTCTATGATGCCATGGTGGGAGTGCAAATGTCTAAGAATGATGCCATTACCTCTAGTAATATGAAATGCATGAACTTAAACTACTTCTATTGAAAAGAACATTGTTTTTGTATTTTTGCTTAAGTGGTTGGAGTGATTATGATTTTGTTTCTTATTAGGGTTTGGTTGTGCAGAGGTGGTGCGAAGGGAAGGAAAGCTTGGGAAAGGTCAGGAGGGCTAGGAGAGGTTCCAGGGGATCCCTAACATCATTCCACAGGAGTCCACAACGTTCAGGTGCTTGGCAACCGAGTTTGCAGGCTTCTACAGGATGTCTGCAGGGGATCCTACAGGAACTCGGGATTTCTACAGGAAGTCTGCTAACTTCTACAGGATGTGCTGCCGTGGGAGTTTTGGGTGATGGAGGAGTGAAGGAGCGGTATGGGTGGATAGGGAGGATGAAAAGGGAGCTTGTGATGGCTCAGGGACAGAGAGATAAGATGGAGAAAGAGTGGGTAAAGTTGGTTGGTGGATAGAAGGGTGGAAGCAATGAAAAGTTAAAAAGATGGAGCTACGTGAGAAGTAGAAGGGTTGGAAGGCAACTGAGCTGAACAGAGGATGAGTAGGTGGCTTAGGCACGGTTCAGAAAGAGAAGAACACGATGAAGTGGTGTTGTGTAGTGGAAATGAAACAAATCACCCTTATCTTGCATGTAAACGAAAGTTCACCAACCTATTCTAACTGTTTTATTAGGAATCAAAGAACAACAACGTAAGTTGAAAGGAATTCGTGCATGAAGCTGAACCAAAGAGTCATTACTCAAGATATAATCGCATGAACAATTCTTCAATCGAAAACATTACATCAATACTTGCATGCATATGTTGAAACAATGTTTTTTTTGGCAGTTGGCAAGGTCTACACTTCCGGTCCCCAAACAGAGGTGAAAGTGAGCATGCATTCAACCTTTTTGAACTCAACTTAACTTCAATCTCCCTACGCTAATTCTGAACTAATGAAACAACTGCATTCATGAAACTAACCTACGTAACCAAACCGAAACAGTCAACTCAGCAAACTGTATTTTTTAAGTGCAAGTAAAGGAAAGAAATGCAATGATAAAAAAACAAGTAACAATACAAAGGAAAGGAGGTCTATTGCTCTCAGGTTGGGCCCTTAACCTGAGAGCTATAGCTCCCCTAAGAACTCAGAATCGAATCCAAATCTGACTGCCTTTATTAAAATATCATGATCATGAGTCTAACAACATGCCAAAATTGGCTTACAAAGAGCAAAAACAGAGCTACAACATGACTAACCACTAGCTACTATCTACTGGCTAACTAGCTAACCAAATTGACTAACTGAAATGAGGTCTTAAGCCCTCTTATTTATACAATTTGAGGACCCAACAGTCCTCCTAAAATTTAGGGACTTGGCTGCCCAAGACTTGTAGTTAACAGCAGTCCAACTTGACTTGCTTGGTTGCCCTTAAGCTCATTGATTTGGTGGCCTTTGAACTCCGAGCTGATGGTGGAGAATTCGAGGTAAGGGCCCATAAATGAGGGGGACACCTTCGTACAAATCCTCTAGCTTGTTCTCCGACGAATTTGGCTGCCAAGTGCTCATTAAGACCTTCAATTTTGTCTCTAAGTGGACCAAAAAGGCTACACAAAGCACCCATTAGACTTGTTGGCATAATGACTAACCAAATTCACTATATTAACATAAAAATAATCAAAAACATGCAATAAACCAATGAGAATGGTGGATTAAGTCAACTTAGGAGGTTGAATGAGCCCAAATAATTGTCCATTTTTGGGGCTCATCAGCTTCCATCTCAACTTTCACCTTCTGCACCCATTTAAACTTTCAGGGTAAGTCCCATAGGCTTAACTATCAGGTGGGCCTCCCTTCCTTGAATCCTCCAACAATGAACAACTCTAGCTGCATGCTCTACTACTACCTTGTTTGGCCACATCCACTCAGTTCTCCTTTAACGCCTCTTCTTGTAGTTGCATCACATTTGCAAAACATCACCAATATATATTTTCTCCAAGCTGGGCGTCTACCAATAGTAAATCTACAGTTTTGACTTGGAGCACTTAAGCTTCGGTTGACAATAAGTTGTGATCCAGGAGGCCATTTGCGAACTTCAATATACTGTTGGAAAGATCTTATTGAGAACAATCCAACTATGCCATATATAAGAGCATATAATCTAAAATCCTAAGGCTAAATATCTTCCAAACACTGGGACTCCCTAACTATAATGGCTATCTAGCTAATACTGCATCAACAATACAACTCCTCCTAAGATTGACAAAGCAAGCACATCAATTCTAGGCGAGTGGACATCAATGCTACCCTGGTTAAAATCATTTCCAGCAGAACTACTGCCACCAACATCAATGCTAAGTTGGTTGACAGCAATGCCAACACACTTGCTGTCACTAGCCATCTAGACTATGCCAACTGTCCAACATGGTTAACAATTATCAAACATGAACAACCATGGTCAACCATAGTAAATCATAATCTATCATAGTCAACTATAGTTAGTTGTGGACAACCATGGTCATTGATATTCAACTCTATATTGGCCATAATAAACCCTCAACTATAACTTAAACATATTTAGCCATAGTCAACCATAGGCAACCATGGTCTACTAATCCTCCCCATGCATGTCGGTTGTCAACTAGGAGAACCACATTAGAAAACATGGTTGAAATACGTCAATCGATGATATTTTTCATCTTTATATGACAATTAGTGCATGAAAATGATGTCGATCAACATATATTAACCACATTTACTAATTTGATTGTGCTAGTCTACTAGGATTTAATGGCAAATCAAATATATGCATATGTATATGTCACTAAATCAAATATATGTATGTCTATACTTCACTTGGATTCCACTTGATAGATAGAGGTTTAATTTACTTCTTATGGCCATTGCTGGTGATGTTTTTTCCCCTCACTCACACAAGCATAATGCATGTATACCTAAATCATATAGTATATTTTGTCTTCTTAGTTTTCTTTTTGACTTTTTATAGTGATTCATACAATTTCAAGTAAGATTGTGATTTCTTTGTTACTTAAAATGCATGTCAATATGGACACTTACATTCTAAAAAATACAAAGTTGGAAAACATGCATTGAAAATGGAAAACATATATAATAATAATAAGTACACTATGGCTATTTTATGTCGGAATTCACATAAAAAAAAGTTTTATTAATAATAATACCTAATCTTCTCTTTTGAGACTTGTCATTAAAAAAAAACACGTACTTTCAAAAAATTTCACCATAGAGTGAATCATGGGAGCTTTATTTCGTTGTAAAATTTCATATTTATTTAATATAAACGAGGTTTTAAAATTGGAAAAATAAAGTCACTATGTTTTAGGAATTAGAGGAGATGGGAGCTTTATCTTATTGAAAATAAACTATGAGATTCGTTTACAAAGGGGTTTCAAAGTTTTGAAAAAAAAAAATCTATATATTGTAGGTATTAGAAGGGATGTGCGTTATTGAGGACATTGAAATTTATAAAAAGGAGGTACCTAATAAAAATCTATAATACATGTTGTAAAATGAAGGTTTGTTTTCATTGAAAATATGTATTGGAAGGGGCTTCAACAATTTTTTTTTGGAATATAGTTTTCAATATCTAGAGAAATTTAATGTATTCTTTCACATCCTTCAAAAATGGATACCTTGTGACATGGACAAGCTACTATAGAGTGTATTCTTATTATAAATGATTTTATCCTATTACATATTATTATTTATATAGTTTGAATATATTTCATCAACATGGACATTGAATTTGTTTAGAAGATATTTAGGTGGGGAGGGAGGTCAGTAGTGAGCCACCCAAACTAAAGTAATTCATTATTCACATGGACAAATTAATGTAGTGTATGACGATTTCTATGTTAGTATGAGTCTGTGTGGAGGTTGAAAAGGTATTAATTTCACATTGCATAGTAGTTTTTCATGTTCCCTTTACATGGTTTTATTGAGCCCTTTCCTTTTCCCAACCATTTTTAATTGACATCAACTGTCGATTCGTTTCTCCACCATGAAATCAATTTTCCTTGGCAGTGTAACCACATACAGGTTATTCATGATTTGTGATATACATCTATTTTGGAGTGGTCTCTCTACCCTAAAACCTCTTGACTTCATCCTTATAGCTATGCAAGGTTAGAAAATTTTTGTTACCCATAACATGTTTACTTGTTTTACCACCTATCATTAGGTGCAACCTATTTATGGTTCAATATTTTCTATGGTTTTCTTGCCCTCATCCTTGTTGTTGTAATATGAGGAACTATAATAGATTACTAGTAGTATCCCAATAAATCATTATATAGAATCATATAAACTATGATACATACATACTCATAGTTGAGAGAAATGAGAAGATAATAAAGGTAATGTGAGACTAAAAATAAGCGCTTTATTAATATAGCATAATAATATGATTTATCTTCTTCCTTCTCTATCTCTTTATTACATAAACTCCCTATTTATATTTATGATTTAGTTACAAGTTAATTGTAAATTTATAATTACCTTAGCCATCCGAGTGATTAATTTCCAATTGGACATTTGACTATATTCAACTTCAAGCAGATTGTAAGCTCTAGCAGATAGACTAGTCTGGCCCTTCCAATATCTCCCCACACCTTAATTCATTTCTTGTACTAAGAAAGAGGATATATGGATTTACATTGAAAATGTGGGTACTTATTTACTTATAGCCTTGATCGCTTTCTACTATCATTACTACGTTATGCACTAGGACCCTTTTGCCTCTATTTTTTTCTAAGTTTGATCACTAATTTGGTTTTAGAAAGTTTGATTTTAATATAGTAGGAGTAAAAATTGGAACAATGGTCAGATTCAAAAAGATGAAATGTAGGGCTTCTATGGTGGATGATCTTGTGGTGAAATGATTGTTGTTTTATGAATATATGGAGCATTTCAAGGTAGCTATTGATCAAAGGATGTCTATTCTTCTATGAAGACATATGTGTTAGTAATTCTAATTTATTTGTCAACATAGCATTGATTCATTTTATATATTGGGGTTGCATTGATCCCCAAGCCATTTTTCTCATCATATTTGTTTTTTGATGTGATTGAGACCACTATTTGCTTCCATATATGCTCTTTTATCTTCCCAAATCCATTATCTTCCCTCTTGTCTCAATGCAACCTCAACATCTCTTTCTATAACTACCTGTGTTGACAAAGATTGTTGAAATCTAAATTCAAGAGTTCCTTCTCTCCTCTCGATGAATTCTTTATTAGGCTTTGTTATACTTTCAATGCATTTTATGTTTATGTGAAGTAAGTTGGATAATTATTAAAAATAGCTGAAATTATTGTGGCCTACTAGGAATATTCTGATAATGATTGTTTAGTTTGTATAAAATTATTAAATTCCTCATGTAAAATTGCATACGTCTGATAAAATTTTCCTTTCATGCTTTCATATTGTACCTCTTTATTTTCCTTTTAGAGTTGCATAGTTAAATTGCCTAGGTGATGACCCATGTACTAGATGGAATCTAGGTAGTCTAGTTCCAAACTAGGAGACCCAATTTGTAGTTTTTCTTGTGGCAAGTCTATGCAATATTTCTTGACTTGCCCCTCCTTTTTCTCCTTTCCTCAAGTCTTTATATCCTTTTCATTTCTTTTTCCAACATGATATGAAACCCCTTATAAGATTCATCACACAAATAAAATTTTTAATTGACAAGTGCTATTATGGGGTCAAAAGTGACTTTTTTCAACTAGGTTAGAACTTGGGATGATATATAAATTCTTTCTTCTTTTTGTTCCACAACCTCTTTCTTATTTCTATTAGATTTCTTCTTCGAGCTACGCTCTAGTTTATATATTGTTTATGTTTTTTGTGCTAAGGGAGGTTACATCAAATTTTTAATGATTGACTACTAGTTTGATTGTTGCATTATTGTTGGCATGATTATTGCATGGGTTCAATCGATGTTATCAACTCTTTCTCCTTGACCTATTTTACATTTGGTTCCTATTACTCCTGCCTCATCTATATAGGCTTTGTGATTAGTTATTTACTTTCCACTTCATTAGGTGATTTTTGAGGTCTAAAATGGGCCTCCTGATGAGCCCCAATTTTTGGTACAATTTGGGCTCATTTGGCCTACTTGCTCTGCTCAAACCATTCATTTTTTATTGCTTATGCATTCATTTCTTGGTTTATTCGTGTTGTTTGTAGGAAGCAGGGTAGACATTCTATCTACGTGACTAATGCATGATGCTTTCAGGTTTTTGGCATTTAAAGGGAGAAAAGACAACGAGAAAGGAGACAAGGAGACAATGAGGTGGCACTGCTAGTTTTTAGGAGAGGATGTCCACGGTCTTGGGGACCTTCCTCGTGATTCCCACCATAGCTCCGAGCTCCAATCCATCTCCCCACCGAGCTTAGAAGCAGCCAGTTGTTCTACAGGAACAACAGTTATAACTGTTCTACAGGAACAGCAATTATGACTGTCCTACAGGATCAACAGTTTAAACTTCAGTTGGACAGCCGAGCTCCTAAAATAAAGGACACCTATTGGATGATCATTTTTGCATAAATACTGAGGCCGTAGCCTTGGATAGAAGCTTTTTTTGAACCTTGGTATTATTCTTGTAATTTGGAAGTACGAGCTACAGCTCGGTTTTCTAAGCCATTTTGGCATGTCATCAGACTTTCGTTTATGAATAAAGGCAGTCAGATTTTGGTTTCATTCTGAGTTTCTAAGGGAGCTATAGCTCTCAGGTTAGGGCCCAACCTGAGAGCAATAGATCTCCTCGGTGTTGTAATGTGTTTGCATTTCGTTCCAGCACTTTGAGTTTGTTTACTTTCACATGCAATTCGAATTTACAGTTTGTTAACTTAGTCTTTTTCATGAGCTTAGATAGGATTAGTTTATGGTGAATTTGTTTCAGTTGCTTAAGTTCAATAGGAGGATAGTTATAAATCATTGGAGCTCCAGCAAAAAGGTTGTGAAGGCTCACTGCCATCTCTCTTAGGGATTGGGGTGTAGTCCATAACCAACCACCAAAAAGAAACACAGTTCTTCTCACTTCCATGCAAGCTGCAACATAGACATTTTCGTTGAAGATCCATCCATGCATTTTTGACATTGAAGCACACTTCTACATTCCACTTCCACGCATAAGTTTCATTTCTTGGTTTTCCATTGCTGTTCATAGGTTTCATGGCACAGTTATCATAGGTTAATGAATTTCTCGTTTTGGTGCACAAGTCATTTGTTTCATTTACACTGCTCCTTATCCCTCCACTTTCTTCTTCTTCTTCTTGATCTCTCCTCAAGCCCTACTCTGCCTCTGTCCAGCTCATTTACCCTCCAACTCATTCCATTATTCACTTAGCTCTATTTACTCCAACTTTCGTTGATCCCATCCTTCCAACCATCCAACCACTGCATACACTCTCCCTCCATCTGATTTCTCTGCTCCTAAGCCATCACCAGCTCCATCTCCATCTCACCTATCTTTCCACACCTCTTCAACACTTCACCATCTTCCAAAACCTCCACGGCTAATCATCCTGTAGAATTGCACAGACTTCCTGTAGAAACCCCTGAGTTTCCTGTAGGATCCCCTGCAGACTTCCTGTAGAAACCTGCAAACTCGGTTGCTGAGCATCCGAACGTGGTAGGCTTCTGTGGACTGATGCTGGAGACCCTCTGGGACCTCCCTTAGCCATCCTGACCTTGCCCATGCTTTCCTTCCATTCCAACCGCTCCTGCACAACCAAACCCTAATCAAAAGCATCATCACAATAAATCCAACCACTTAATGAAAAAGTACAAAAACATGATTTTTCAGATGCAAGTAGCTTAGATGCATGTATTTCAGTCCACTGCAAGTAATGGCACTATTGGTAGTTGTTTCATTCACAGTTTTGCATAGTTAGGGTCTAGTTAGTCAAATTAGGGTTTCCTAGGGTTTCCATGCTTTATTGGTTTTCAGTTTCCTTCTGCAATTAGACTAGTCTCCTTTGAGTTAGCTTTCGTCCATCATTGATAAAGCTTCTTCTGTGAGCCTATAGAAGTTGGCTTGAGCCCTAGCGGACTTGTGCCAGCTGACCAAGTGACAGCTGCGACAAGAGCTAGTACTTGTGCATATAGCACCGTCGCTTCCAAGTTTGTACGAACTACCGGGTTGATAAAATTAAGAGACAGGAAGCTCCAGGAGTTGTAGCATTGTTGCTACAATACTGGAGCCCACCATCTTTTTGGCGCCATTGCCGGGGAAGCGTCAGAGTATTAGTAATTGTTGTTTTTTCTTCTATTCCCTTACTCTTGCCTTCTGCTGAGTAGTTTACTTCATTTCCATTCTGCAAAAGTAGATTAGCATTTCCTGCTTTCATAGATTAGCATTTCCTGCTTTCATAGATTAGCATTTCCTTTCTGCAAGCGTAGACTAGCATTTCCTTTCTGTAATTTCATTTGAGAAAAGTAGATTAGTTCTTTCCTACTTTCAGTTAATTTTTCATCTTTCATAGTTAGTTGTAGATCAATCTGTCTCAGTTTTGCAGGTACCAAAAGAAAAGCAAAGCAAAAGAAAGCAAAATGAAAAAGAAAGTCTCTTCCATTTCATGCCTTGTAGGAACCGAGATAGATCAGGCAAATTCCTACCAAACACCCCCACCACATCACTGAGTCACCCTTCTCTCTTCTTTGGTGACAGTGACCCAGAAGAACCTATAGGTGAACAACCTGAGATATCCAAAGACCCTATAGTAGAAGAAGAGTTAGAGACCAATCCATCTGAAGCTATGGATGATAATAGAAGAGAAGATGAGAGAATAGAAGGTACCTTCCCCATCCGATAGACCAATGGAGAGATGAAAATGAAGAACATTAGCCCCTCTGCCTTACCTCACTTCCATGGGCTGACCACTGAAGATCCAGACACCTTCCTGTTTGAGTTTGCTGTCCTTTGTAGAACCTATGACTATACTGAAGATGAGTAAAAGTTGAAACTTTTCCCTTCCACTCTCAAGGATGCAGCACTACGCTGGTTCATGGGCTTACCTGGGAATAGTATCACCACCTGGGCTCAGATGCAGCAAGCTTTCAACACCAAGTATCGGGATTACTGTAGGTCCAAGGAAACAAAGGGGGAAATCTTTCGGATGTCCATGGGAAATGATGAGTCCTTAGAGGATTATGAGGAGAGGTTCCAACTAAGCTATAAGCGGGCCAGGTGCACACTTGACCCTGAATCCCTCAAGTTGGTCCTTCTCCGAGGAGTCCCTGAAGACCTCTTAGATACCCTGCACATGTTAGCTGGGGGGAACATTTACCAACTGCCTTATGAGGACATCAAGACAGTGTTTAGAAACCACTCCAGGGCAGCTCGGAAACGAGGTAGAGGAAACCACCTCTCAACTAGTGTCCCTTTCTCCAAACATGAACTTGCAAATCAATTAGAAGATCTTAAGAGTGAGGTGAGACAAACCATTGCATGCAGCTTGACACATTCAGGATTCAACAAAAGAAAGAAGAGGCTGAGAGAGCCTTGGCTGTGTTCTGCCCTAGGTGCACAAGGAGGTACCCTAAGAACGAATGTCCATTGCATTCGGTTGAAGTGTGTTTCGTTTATGAGGAGGACCATCCCACAAATCAGTGTCCAACCTTACCTGGGTTTAAAGCCATGTACCAAGGGACAGAAGCTCCCACAGAGCCTCTCTATTACCTCAACCAAAGGAGGCCACAGGGATCTAGACCTTATCAGCGGGGGATGCAAGGGGCATCTCAAGCTTATTACAGCCCCAACCAATCAACTCCTATGCCTTCCTGGGGTCCCCCTGCTCATCCTTCATGATCCATGCCTCCTCCATGGTCTTATCCACCTCAGTACCCCTCTCAACCTACTTCTCATTCATATCACTCACATACCCAGCCACAGCCTCAATGGAATGCACCTCAATCGGGGTGGAGGCCCCAATACAACACTCCTCCTGCTATCTTGCCTCCACCACCAGTTCAACCTCAGCCATTACCTCCTGCTCCTCCAAGGCAACCTCAAATGCCTGCTCAACCGAACCCGAACCCCAACAATAGACAGGCCCAGCAGGTATACACTGGGGAAACCTCATGCCCTACCTATGCTGTGGAGATCCAGGAGATCAATCTTCGATCTGGAAAGACTCTACCAGATCGCCAACCTCCTCCCCCAGAGGATGAGGAGGATAAACAGGAAAGTGAACCAAAGGTTATTCCACCCTTTCCTGAGAGACTAACAGCCACCACACAACCCAACCCAGAGGAGGATGAGCTTCTGGGTGAGCTCAAGCAGTTGTGTGTAAAAATACCACTTCTCCAAGCCATCAAGGATGTGCCAATATACAATAAGCTGGTTAAGGAAAAGTGTTTCAAACACCCAGGCAGACGGAAGAGAGATGCCTCAACTATCAATGTCATAGGACAACTGTCTGACCTTATGCTAGGACAAGTCATCTGCCCAAAGTACCTAGATCCTGGAAGTCCTGTAGTAGATGTTCACATCAATGGCACCATTATACCTCACACCTTGATTGATCTGGGGGCTGCCATTAATGTGATGACCAGGGATACCATGCTTAAGCTTAATCTTCAGGGTTCCTTGAGGAAGACCTCGACAGTACTGCAATTAGCAGATCGCTCCACCGTGACTCCCGAAGGGATTGTGGAGGATGTCTTGGTCTCTATTGATTCTTGGGAATACCCTGCAGACTTCCTGGTTCTGCAACCAAAGGCCAAGCTTACTGGATATCCTCTCATTCTAGGAAGGCCTTTGTTAGCTACTGCAGATGCTTACATAAGTTGTTGTGCAGGAAACATGACCATCAAAAATGGTCCCATGTACAAGCAGCTAGTCCTATACCCTCCTGCCCAACTCTCCTTAGAGCATGACTTACCACTCTGGTTGGAAGAAGGAGAGGAAGACGAGGTGTACTCAGCACCTCTGTGCACCTTAGATACCACTAGAAGAGACCCCCAAACCGAGGATGACTTGATCGAGACCTTGATTCAGAATCCACCTTCCAGTGCACTACCCTTAGAGAAGTTGGTGGAGGATGCCCAAGCTATCACCTTAGTGGATCTTTGTACAACCAAACCTGTTGCTCCCAGAGTCAAGAATGTGGAGTTCGGCCCTGAGAAAACATTGAAGATCAGCTCCTCCCTATCTCCTTCCCAGGAAGAGGAGCTGTGTAGTATGTTGGCCAACCACCTAGATGCTTTTGCTTGGAGCTATAAGGAGATGAAAGGAGTCCATCCTTCGGTCTGTACCCATCATATATACATCGAAGAGGATTGTAAATCGGTTAGGCAACCTCAGAGGAGAATGAATCCAGCCCTTAAGGACATTGTTAAGGAAGAATTGCAAAAACTGTAGGATGCCGGATTCATTTACCCCATCTCAGATAGTGAATGGGTGTCCCCTCTAGTGTTGGTTCCCAAGAAAAATGGGAAATGGAGAATCTGTGTGGACTACCGAGAACTGAACAAAGCTACCAAGAAGGACCATTTCCCTCTACCTTTCATAGATCAAGTGTTGGATGGATTGGCAGGAAATAAGTTCTTCTCTTTCCTGGATGGGTTTAGCGGGTACAACCAAATCCAAATCAGCCTAGAAGACCAAGATAAGACCACCTTCACTTGTCCTTGGGGTACCTTTGCCTATCGAGTTCTTCCCTTTAGGCTATGAAATGCTCCTGCTACCTTTCAGAGAGCTGTCTTGAGCATCTTCTCGGAGCTGGTCCATGATGCAGTAGAAATCTATATGGATGACTTTACTCCTTATGGGGCCAACTTCCAGGAAGCATTGTCCAACTTGGGAAAAGTCCTAACCAAATGCACCGAGATGAACTTGTCCCTTAGTCCTGAGAAATGTGAATTCCTAATGACTGAAGGGACCGTGCTAGGCCATACCATTTCTTGCCAAGGATTGCAGGTGGATCCTAACAAAATTTCTCTCATCAAAAGGGTTCCACCTCCTCAAAAGGTTAGGGATGTCCGGAGTTTCTTGGGATTAGCAGGATACTACCGGAGATTCATTAAATATTTCAGCAAGCTAGCCTTGCCATTGTTTGGCCTGTTGGCAAAAGATGTGGAGTTTGATTGGACTGACGATTGTCAGAGGGCTTTAAATGAGTTGAAGGACAAGTTGGTGTCAGCCCCAATCCTGAGAGGTCCAAACTGGGCCCTACCTTTCCACATCCACACTGATGCCTCGAACAAAGCCATAGGTGTAGCTTTAGGACAAGTTGAGCAGAAACTTCCATATGCCATTTACTTTGTTAGCAAAAACTTGTCCAAAGCTGAGCTGAATTACACTGTAACCGAGAAAGAATTCTTGGCTGTGGTCCATGCATTGAACAAGTTCCGACATTATATTACTGGTTACCAGACCTTTGTACATACTGACCATGCTGCTATTAGATATTTAATGAATAAACCGGATGTGAATGCTCGTATTATTAGATGGTTACTTTTATTGCAGCAGTTTGATTTGACCATTGTTGATAAACCAGGTAGAGAAAATGTAGTTGCTGACTTTTTATCTAGATTGGATTTGTCTGCAGATGAGGATGGAACAGTGGACGACCAGATGCCTGATGAACATCTGTTTGCTATTTCAGTACTCTCTCCATGGTTTGCTGATATAGCAAACTATCTTGTTTCAGCACAGTTCCCTCCACACCTGTCCTCCAGAGAGAAGAGCAGAATCATCAGAAAAAGTGCCTCATTCACTTGGATCGGGGGCAATCTGTTCAAGCTTGGCCCCGATCAGATCTTAAGGCGTTGTGTAAGGGAGGAGGAAGTCTTTGATATCCTCCTCACTTGTCATGATGGCCCTTGTGGAGGGCATTTTGCAGCAAAGAGAACTACCTTCAAGATCCTGCAGGCAGGCTACTATTGGCCCACACTTCATCAAGATGTCAGAAAATATGTCAGTCAATGTGACCAATGCCAAAGAATGGGGAAACCGACCCAAAGGGATGAGATGCCTCTCCAACCTCAAGTGACTCTTGAGCCATTTGAGAAGTGGGGCATGGACTTTGTGGGCCCAATCAACCCCTCTTCGAGGCAAAGGACTTACATCATTGTGTGTACTGACTATTTGACAAAGTGGGCAGAGACCAAAGCAATCAAAGCAGCAACAGAAGAAAAGGTGGCCGAGTTCCTAAGAGAGAACATCTTCTATAAGTTTGGTTATCCAGGAGAGCTGGTCACTGATCAAGGGAGCCAGTTCACCTCCAACCTGGTTGAAGATCTCCTATCTCATCACAAGATCAAGCATAGGACTTCCACCCCTTATCACCCTCAAGCAAATGGGCAGGTGGAAGTCACCAATAGAGCATTAGAAGGGATCTTGACTAAGGTGGTGAGCAGCAGCAGAAAGGACTGGGCAGATCGCCTGGATGAAGCCACATGGGCTTACAACACCACTTGGAAGACCACCACTGGCTTCACACCGTATGAGCTGGTCTATGGGAAGAGAGCTTTGCTGTCCATTGAGTTTGAATACAACACTTTGAGGATGGCAGCTCAGCTGGATCTAGATCTCAGCCATGCACAACAAGAAAGGCTGCTGCAGCTGAATGGCCTGGATGAGCACCGAATGCAAGCCCTCCTTCACTCAGAAGTGGTTCAACTTCAGAGAAAGGTGTGGCATGACCAACATCTCCATGACAAGCAATTTCAGCCGGGAGATTGGGCTTTGTTGTATGACTCAAGATATAAAGATTTCAAGGGGAAGCTGAGAACCAGATGGCTAGGACCATATGCAGTGGAGAAATGCCATGACAATGGATCTGTCCTCATTCGAACCATTGATGAGGAGGCCATTCCCATGCTTGTCAATGGGCATCGTTTGAAGATCTACAGGAGATCTCTCTCAAGACAAGAGTTCATCAAAACTATGGAGAAATCTGTATTGGTCATAGAGAAGGGTTCTGCCTCTTCTTTTGGCATACCCTGAAAAAAAAAATGAAAAAAAAGAAAAAAAAAAGGAAAAAAAGAAAAAAAAAAAAAAAAAAGAAAAAAAGTAAATAAAGATCCTTGGGTGAAAACCTCTCTGAGGCGCCCAAGGTAGGTAGTAGGGGTGAAAACCTCATTGAGGCGCCCCTATTGTCTTTCAAAAAAAAAAAAAAGAGAAAAGGTGAAAAGATCCTTGAGTGAAAACCTCTCTGAGGCACTCAGGGAAGATGGCACGGGTGAAAACCTCTTTGAGGCGCCCCTGTTATCTTTCAAACAAAAAAAGAAAAAAAAGAAAAAAAAAAAGAAAACACAATAAGCAAAATATGGTAAAAATTGCATGCAGGTTGCAGATGCTCTATGGAGAAGAGGAAGCCCTTCAAATCAAAGCCAAGGGTCCTTATCATGCTCACAAGCACCTCCTCCAAGAGTACCCATGTTTTTTTTAAGGTATGTGCAATTTTATCATGGTTTGAATCTTCTACAGGAAGATGCTGTCTTTCTACAGGAAGGCGCAGTCTTTCTACAAGAAGGCGCGGATTTTCTACAGGAAAGTGCAGACTTTCTACAGGAAGGCCGAACTTTCTACAGGACGCTCTGTGTTCTACAGGAAACTTCCTGTAGGAGTTTTGGACGGCCAGAATTCATCTTAAAAAGATATTTCGTGACTATGGATTGGTTTGGATGCATGCAAGCCTCTGTTGGCACCCCTGCACATTGCTGTCACCTTGCTCCACCATCCTTGTCGACATGCGACCAAGTTCCCTGCACAAACAAAGAAGATCGATGAGTTCTCGCGGGAAAGCAATTTTCAAAGTCAAACAAAGGCTGGATCTCATACCGCAGGCATCGAAAAGCTCCGGCCATGTGATTGAAACGCTAGAACCTCCGTTGTGCAGCATGCACCCAAGGAGAAAGGACTGTTACGAGACCCCTCGCGGGAATCCTGTAACAGTCCAACCTGCTCGAGTGAATACCATTCACAGCACCGCCATCTGAAATGAAGCGCGGGCGCATGCAAGCAAACCATCCACTCCATCATCGGTAGCCTGTAACCACGAGCCTTCGGGTCTGTGTAAGTCGCATGCAGCAGGTAGATCCACTCACCATCGTCCAGGAACTGAAAAATCGTGTGCAGCCACACAGGTAAGTGTCTCAACTCTTCCTTCCATCAAATCGCATGAATCTTACTTTGAAATTGTTTGCATGGCGTAAAATTGAATGGTTGAGCGGCCGTATGGCCAGTCGACTGGCCACGTCGGCTAGTTAAAGTGTAATTGGATGTTTGGGTGGCGGCCACGACAGAGAGAATGAACTGCACGCACGTGAGAACACTCTCGTCAGAAGCATGAGTTTAACAGGAAAAGACGGTGGCAAATCTGTGGGAATGAATGCGGCAACAAGTGAATACGCAGGCGAATGATGGATGATGTCGCCCAACGGTTCGGCGGGGACAGCTCATCCCCCGCGCCACGGATTGCGCCGATTCAAAATCTAATCGGCTAGATCATGCGCATGCATTCATAATCCAACACTTCAAACTCGGGTGGCTATTATGATCTCCTCTGCACTTTGATACGCCGAGCTGTTGGCTACCAGAACGCCGGTAAAGCACACTTCGAGCTCGGGCCAACTACAGTCCTCCCCGAGAATTGCGCACTGCTTCTACAGGAACGCAGTTCTACAGGAGCGCAGTTCTACAGGAACGCAGTCTACAGGAACGCAGTTCTACAGGAGCGCAGTTCTACAGGAACGCAGTCTACAGGAACACAGTCATCTACAGGAAAGCGGGTGCCTCACGAAAAAAGGTGGCCAATTAAAGAGGTAACCCTGAACTCTTAATGTGACTGGTTAATAGAAGTGGCAAGACCATCGTCCACAGTCGGGTCATAAAGAGATTGGTGGAATTGTTGTTTGCTGTGCCTATGCTATTGTTCTACAGGATGTCGGTATAAGTAGACTGTGTTGAATTTTGTATGTGCATGCTCTGTCTCCCTAGACCAAATCTCTGTTGCATTTGCCACCTTTAATTAAACCGACCGTGTTCATCATGCCGGGTGGGTTTATAAGACGGGAACCCACTGATTCAACTAAACTAATGAGAAACCCGGCAGTGGTAGAGCTCTTCACCAGAGCACAATGGATGCCTTTTTGTGATAAGCTGCAGGGTTACGATGATGAAGTGGCCGAAGAATTCTTGCAAGCTCTGAAGCCTAAATCTCAGACACTGGCCACGGTGAACTTCAGAGGTCTAAGCCTCAAACTCACCCCAGAACATATCAGTCGGATCACAGAACTTCCTATGGGTCTGCCGTGGGATAAAGAGGAGAGAAAGCTGAGTCAGCAGGCAAAGAAGGAATTCTTTCCACCTGAGGAAGAATTCTCTGAGGACAAAAATGGGGTGCAAAGAACGAGCCTGTCACCACCTTGGAACGAAGTCAGTTTGCAAATAATGAAATATATCACTAGTGAAGGTCGTTTCAACATTGTGTATGCATATCACTTTTGGCTGCTCACTGAGTTGAGGCACCGAATTGACCTTCATGTAGAACAAAAACTGAGCATCCCTTATTACCTCCTGCAGTCTCTAATGGAATGTGCTACAAAGCTGAAAGAGGGTATACCAGATCAGATAGCCCACCATGGGCTGATCAAGCTTCTTGTGGAAGATGCATTGCACTCATATAAGGTCCCCCTCTCATGGGAATCCTTCCGGAAGTTAACAAAAGATGGGGACATCAAAATGTTGATCGAAGAAACGGGTTCCTCCAGCAGTGGCCGAGGAACAGAGAGAAGAAGGCCAAGAGACCCCGACAACAGTACAGAAGGGAGAACAGAGGAAGAAGCATGAGGGTGGCACACCTATCTAGTCAGCAAGGGAAAAGAGGATGAAGAGCAGAATGGACAAAGCTGAGGTAGTCCACGTCAGCCCAAGTACCTCAACAGCACCTGCACCCAAAGCAAAAAGCAAAACTCAGGCAAGCAGGCAAGCGGAAGTGGAGACACCTGTGTCTACAGGAAAGCAAAAACAGGCTTCTACAGGAAGCCCGAAAACACAAACTCAGGCTTCTACAGGAAGCCCGAAAATCATTAAGGAAAAGGCTTCTACAGGAAGCCCAAAAACAAAAACAAAGGCTTCTACAGGAAGCCCGAAGATCATTGAGAGGCAGGCTTCTACAGGAAGCCCAAAAGCAAAGACCAAGGCTTCTACGGGAAGCCCGAAAATCGTTGGAGAACACGCTTCTACAGGAAGCCCAAAAGCAGAGACAAAGGCTTCTACAGGAAGCTCGAAAGTGCAAAAACAGGCTTCTACAGGAAGCCCGAAGACAGAGACAAGGGCTTCTACAGGAAGCCCGAAATTGGAAAAAGGGGCTTCTACAAGAGGCCCGAAAGTCATTGAGACACAGCCTCCTACAGGAGGTCTGAAGATAGAGAGAGGGTCTTCTACAGGAAGCCCGAAATCTGAAAAGGAGGGGCCCTCTACAAGGCGCTCTGAGAGAGAAAAACACAAGAAAGAGAAGGCTCGCATTCTCGAAAAGGAGGCAGCAGCGGCGCTGGTTGCCCTCAGTACACCTCCAAAACCGAAGGAGAAAAGGGAGAGGGAGACCCCTCTACCATCTGAAGCCAGGAGAAGCAAGAGGATGACCACGGGCAAGCCACAGCCTCCACCCAGCAGCCAAACCATTTCAGGGGATGCCCCTACTTCACCCAGTGCAAGAACCCCCTCTAAAACATCAGCCACCCCCGAAAAGGGGAGCCCAAAAATAACTTCCTGGACACGAAAAATAGGCCAGTCGCCTTCCGAAGCCCGGCTCAGGGAAATAGGAAAGGGGGAAGAAGCATCACCTTCGTCACCACCAGAGGTAGCAAAGGCAGGGCCGCCAAAAACGGGAAAGGAAGAAGCGCCACCCTCGACAGAAAAGGCAGAACCACCAAAAATAGGGAAGGAAAAGCATGCTCCGGGCTCTAGTTCTCGGCCAAAGACGAGGAGCCAGGGCAAGGTTGCTCAAGGATGAGCAAATAGTTTAGCTGGGGGGTGATGATGAGCCCCAGTTTTTGGTACAATTTGGGCTCATTTGGCCTACCTGCTCTGCTCAAACCATTCATTTTTTATTGCTTATGCATTCATTTCTTGGTTTATTCGTGTTGTTTGTAGGAAGAAGGGTAGACATTCTATCTACGTGACTAATGCATGATGCTTTCAGGTTTTTGGCATTTAAAGGGAGAAAAGACAACGAGAAAGGAGACAAGGAGACAATGAGGTGGCACTGTTGGTTTTTAGGAGAGGATGTCCACGGTCTTGGGGACCTTCCTCGTGATTCCCACCATAGCTCCGAGCTCCAATCCATCTCCCCACCGAGCTTAGAAGCAGCCAGCTATTCTACAGGAACAACAGTTATAACTGTTCTACAGGAACAACAATTATGACTGTCCTACAGGATCAGCAGTTTAAACTTCAGTTGGACAGCCGAGCTCCTAAAATCAAGGACACCTGTTGGACGATCGTTTTTGCATAAATACTGAGGCCGTAGCCTTGGATAGAAGCTTTTTTTGAACCTTGGTATTATTCTTGTAATTTGGAAGTACGAGCTACAGCTCGGTTTTGTAAGCCATTTTGGCATGTCATCAGACTTTCGTTTATGAATAAAGGCAGTCAGATTTTGGTTTCATTCTGAGTTTCTAAGGGAGCTATAGCTCTCAGGTTAGGGCCCAACCTGAGAGCAATAGATCTCCTCGGTGTTGTAATGTGTTTGCATTTCGTTCCAGCACTTTGAGTTTGTTTACTTTCACATGCAATTCGAATTTACAGTTTGTTAACTTAGTCTTTTTCATGAGCTTAGATAGGATTAGTTTATGGTGAATTTGTTTCAGTTTCTTAAGTTCAATAGGAGGATAGTTATAAATCATTGGAGCTCCAACAAAAAGGTTGTGAAGGCTCACTGCCATCTCTCTTAGGGATTGGGGTGCAGTCCATAACCAACCACCAAAAAGAAACGCAGTTCTTCTCACTTCCATGCAAGCTGCAACATAGACATTTTCATTGAAGATCCATCCATGCATTTTTGACATTGAAGCACACTTCTACATTCCACTTCCACGCATAAGTTTCATTTCTTGGTTTTCCATTGCTGTTCATAGGTTTCATGGCACAGTTATCATAGGTTAATGAATTTCTCGTTTTGGTGCACAAGTCATTTGTTTCATTTACACTGCTCCGTATCCCTCCACTTTCTTCTTCTTCTTCTTGATCTCTCCTCAAGCCCTACTCTGCCTCTGTCCAGCTCATTTACCCTCCAACTCATTCCATTATTCACTTAGCTCTATTTACTCCAACTTTCGTTGATCCCATCCTTCCAACCATCCAACCACTGCATACACTCTCCCTCCATCTGATTTCTCTGCTCCTAAGCCATCACCAGCTCCATCTCCATCTCACCTATATTTCCACACCTCTTCAACACTTCACCATCTTCCAAAACCTCCACGGCTAATCATCCTGTAGAATTGCACAGACTTCCTGTAGAAACCCCTGAGTTTCCTGTAGGATCCCCTGCAGACTTCCTGTAGAAACCTGCAAACTCGGTTGCTGAGCATCCGAACGTGGTAGGCTTCTGTGGACTGATTCTGGAGACCCTCTGGGACCTCCCTTAGCCATCCTGACCTTGCCCATGCTTTCCTTCCATTCCAACCGCTCCTGCACAACCAAACCCTAATCAAAAGCATCATCACAATAAATCCAACCACTTAATGAAAAAGTACAAAAACATGATTTTTCAGATGCAAGTAGCTTAGATGCATGTATTTCAGTCCACTGCAAGTAATGGCACTATTGGTAGTTGTTTCATTCACAGTTTTGCATAGTTAGGGTCTAGTTAGTCAGATTAGGGTTTCCTAGGGTTTCCATGCTTTATTGGTTTTCAGTTTCCTTCTGCAATTAGACTAGTCTCCTTTGAGTTAGCTTTCGTCCATCATTGATAAAGCTTCTTCTGTGAGCCTATAGAAGTTGGCTTGAGCCCTAGCGGACTTGTGCCAGCTGACCAAGTGACAGCTGCGACAAGAGCTAGTACTTGTGCATACAGCACCGTCGCTTCCAAGTTTGTACGAACTACCGGGTTGATAAAATTAAGAGACAGGAAGCTCCAGGAGTTGTAGCATTGTTGCTACAATACTGGAGCCCACCACCTCCCAAGGAAAATAATAAAATAATAGTAAAAATATTAAAATAACAGTTATGAATTTTTAAAAGAAAAGAAAGACAACTACATTTTTTTATTTTATATTTGACTTATCTCATTGCAGGTTTACTCAAATTTTAATAATGTGAACCCATTATATGCAAAATGAGATTTCACATCCAATGGGTACCTAATATACACACTTTTTAGTATATCAACATCAAGAAAAATTCAAATCACGATTTTCATGTATTTTGAATTTTTCTTAATGTGGATCTGCTCAAAAGTTTGAAGATTAGGTACTTGTTGGATGCAAAACCTAATTCTGCATCTAATGAGCTTAAAAACTAGAAATTTAAGTAAACCTACAAGGAGAAAGTAAAAAATATGATTAAAAAAATTAGTTTTCTTCATTTACTTCCAAAAATATTCTTCCCTAGTGATGCCATTATCATTTTGAATTTGACTGGTTCTCTTAAAAATTATTTTGTTAGTACATTTTTCATTTTGAGGTCCATTTTTTACCTCAAAATTCCCCTAATGGTTCCTCCTACACTATCTCCATGGTTTGTTTGACTAGCCTTACACTCGGTACCAATTATTCCTAAACTCTCTTAATATGCTCTTCATCTAGGTGTATAATTGGAACCAAAGCTTCTTGGATTATTTCCATAAGCAATATTTACATTTTTCGATTGGATATTTTCTTTTTCGTTTAGTTAGTTTTTCATTAATTCTCCTCTTCTTATTGTATATTATCACCATTTTCTTGTAGTTCATCATCTAAGTATGAATCCTAATTATGCTTTCTTGACCTTGACTAAGTCAACTCTTCATTGCTCTTTTGTTGTTGGTTTTCCTTTCTTTTCTTTTCTTTTGAATAGGTGGTGGTTCGTCTAATACTATTTTCTATGATGACTGAGTGCTCTTGTCAAATGGGATTTCCCATTTGACTTGATTGGCTAAACTAGAAGTGAATCCTAGTCAAGTGTATTATGCTTGACTATATTTTTCTTGGCTTCTTTTTTATTAGTTTGGTTGCTTTCCTTGGCTTTGGTCAAGATGATGTTGGAGTCAAATCTTTTTGGAATTTATTTGTATGAACAATTACTTGATCAATGTTATTTAGGAATTCTAGTGGAATGGGGAAGACAATGTTTGACTATCTCACAAGTCCTTCAAAACTCTACTCATAGTTTAGTTGATATGATAAATATTTTCATGCCATAACTATTTCCTATACATACAAAAGGTTGGCATCATCTATGTAAATATGAATATGTACGAATTCAAGGAGTTCGTAACAAACTCCTTGTAAAACTCTCGATTCATGGGAGACATTTTTGGCATTTTGGGCGTCATGTTTGGACACGATTTTTGGTGAAATGGAGTTATATGACCTAGGTGAAAAGATAGAAGACATTTATAGTTTAAAATTACTGAGATTTTATTCTTTTTAAATATGGCCTCCCTAACTAGGCTAAATTGGCTCATTGTTAACTAGAGAAAAAGAGTTGGGAACCTGATAGCCTTTGCTAAAATTTGACATGCTTCTTCAATTCATTTTAGTGATTTTATACAATTGTTATGACTAGAAGAACTCCATTCCTTCTTGATCAATCTAACTAATTTCTTCCAACACATTTAACTTTACATAAAATGCCCAACTTGCTATTGTAAATCGTAAGGAGAAAACTATGTTAGACTATGAGTTCCTTGACAATTACAAAGTATGAAACAACATAGATATACATTGTAAAACTTATCTTTGATGAGGTGTTGTCATGATCCAATTATGATTTGTTAGTGAGATCTAGATATATAAGTTCTTCCAATGTATTGTAAATTCATACCTTGATATCAATATAAACAAATATAATCACCTAAGTCTTTTTTTTTCCACTTTCCTTGTCTTCTGTTCTTCCCTTTTTCTAGTTTTTTACATGATATCAGAGACATGAGATCTAAAAGTGTGTGCATATTATAATGAGGAGGAGAAGGTTGTAGTGTGAGAGAGGACACACGATTTTAGTGTGGATTCCTTTATTTTCCAAGGAGAAGAACTTTTAGGCATGAGACCTAAGATTTCTAGGATGCTCAATGAATATCTTAGCACACCCACATGAAAATAAATGTGTTAAGAAGGACAACATCCATAGTTGTATGTTGTAATGGAAATATCCATCTATATCTCTTTGAATTCATTTTTAAATATTTCGATCATATAATTTCTCTTTATGATGTTGTTAATCTCAAAAGTTCTTTTGGAAATTTCTACTCAGTGATTTCATAATCCGATTCTTCTTGTTCAGAAGAAATTATCTTCTAAATGAAAGAGAACAATTCACCCATCATATGTCCTATCATATTTATGTCATTGGTGATCACTTGAGCTACTTACCAAGAATATCTCAACCTCACTTATGTCCATGTAACCATCATTTCCATTGGTAGTTTCTTCTAGATCTATGATAGAGATTGCAATAACAACATGACTCTCTTTAATCATCTCACATAAATTATTCCTTTTGGATACTAATTATGGACCATTTCCTCCCTAAATAAAGTATTAGGAAAGAAATAGAAGACAAGACAAGTAAAGTAGTGGAAAAAACAAGAAAGACAAGATAAGGAAAGTGGAGAAAAATGGCTCTTTTATTGATTTTTATTGGCCTCAAGTTATGAATTTATCACACATGAGAATTCCATTGTAGATCTATATCACTAATGACTCACTAGTGGACCATGAAAAAACCTCTTCAAAGATAAGGTTTACAACTCATATCTATGTGGTGTCATACTTTGTGATTTCCTAGTGACTCATAGTCTAACACCCCCCCTCCACCAATCACAATTTTGAATAATTGTACCATAAATTTTGTCATCGTCAATTTCAAACTTCTGAATTGAGCTTCAATGAGGATATGTCCAAAAAACTACCAGTATCTAAAACAGAATAGTTGATATGTCTAAACATTCCAAATGAATAACTGAAATGATCACTATTGAGGAGACCGATTTCTATGCTGGAATTATCAAATGATGATTGAATTTGACATCAAAAATTGAAGCATGATATCTGATATTCCCCTTGTTAGGTGCAAGGTGAGAAGTTTTCCAACAGTTCATTCTAGAAAGGATTGAAGATAGGGCTTTAGATCCTTTAGGTGGTGGTTTTTTTGGTTGACTAGTAACCATGTTCACTTCATTTAGTGGTATTTTTTGTTGAAAACTAACCATGTTGCATGGATACTGATGTATTATGGTTTAACATTAACCAATCTACTATGAATAATGCGATGGATTTTGGATGAACACTAATCAATTCGCCTTGAAAATGTGGTGGTCCTTGGATGACCACTAACCATTTTGATTTGAATACTATGGCTGCTTTTAAATACCACTAACCATTTTTATTTTGAATAATGTGGTGATGTTTGGGTTACCACTAACCATCTTTACTCCAACAATTTACTCCCCTGATTGAAGTTGTAAGAGATTTCTTTTATCATTATTATCCCCATTTCAGGTGTGGACAATATCATCTTTTGCTTCAAAGACTATATAGAATTATATTTGGGTCATGCCTAAAATAATATGCATTACTTTCTTGATATATTTTTACTTTTCATTTTCCTTCTTTTTTATATGTCTTTCCTTGAACTTGAGACTGATGTAGATTCTTTACTTGTAGATTACATCTCCAAGAATATATCCATCCATAATTTAGTATATCCTTAACCTAATTATACTTTTGGAATATTTTTAAGAAGTGATTTGTATTTCCACAATGAAGACAAGGATGGAGATCAAAACACTGACTTTGGATGTGACCAACTCTTTGACAATGTCCTCCACTCACAAAAATGAACTAGTTTGGAGTAATATGAAATATTACTATTCCTTTGTCACGTTAAGCCATGTCAATTTTTGTCGCACGATATATCTTCACAAGGTTTAATAAAAATTATAGAAAAACCATTTGTTTGTTCCTTTTCTCCTATACATTTGTTGCTACTGTTGTTGTCATCATTATGTGTTTCTTCTTGTGATTCATCTTCATTCATTAGTTCATTGTATGATTCCATTAGGGTCTTTGCACCATAATGCACATCAACCATTTGTACGATTTAATATTTATCACATATTTCATCAAATTCTTGGTTAAGGTCCTCTATATTATTTGTTGCATCAATATTCTCTAATACCTCCTTTGTGTCCCAACTTGCATCAATAGTTTAGATGAGTAAATCTATATGAAAAATTGCATTACAGTTTTTGTATGAGGTTCTTTATGTCATAAATTTCATTTATCTCAGTCGTAGATATTATATCATCAGGTTGATTGTGCTTTTCCCTTAAATTTGTTTGAAGCGATTCAACCAATTGATCTCTCATATCTATATTACCTTGAATATTATATGTCGATTATAGTATATCAACCATGTGACTAATGATGTTTTGTTTCTCTTGTAATTCTCACTCAAGTGTTTTAATTTTATTTTCACAATTCATGGTTATAGTCCCATAAATCCTTAAAGTCTTGAGATGTGTTGTGTACACACTTTCCTCCTTTACCCATTTTTCTTATACCCTCTTGTCACACTCATTTGTGCTTTCCTTCTTTCACTTTCTTCCTTTTTCCTAGTATTGCTTGATTTTTGTGTCACGTTAGGGTATTAGGTACTACCAGTTATGGACTTAAAGGTGTTATTATAATTATTTATTTTTGGATGACTAATTTTACCTCTAGGTAGGCCACAGTTTCTTTGCAAGTTACATAGAAAAGATAACAAATTGATTTTGATGTCATTAAATTTTGATGTTGATGATTTCCAATTTGATTGATTAAATACACATGATAATTTTTTGATTCTATATGCTTGGCATTGCTTGAATGAAATTAATTATGCTTGAACTTCTTATGGGTTGTATTTAAATTCTAAATTGCAATTGTGTCAAAAATATACACAAAACATCATAAGGCAATCAAGATAATATTCACCATCAAACATAATGAAAATTGTCCTTAGATCCATTTATTCAATTTTGGGTAGATCTACAACAAAATGAAAAATAGAATTTCGATGTTATTATGATATTCTTCTTACAATGAAATTTCCAAGTCTAAAGCCAAAAGTTTTACTCATTCAAGATGCTTTGGATTTGAATTATTTACATTAAAACCTTCCAATAAAAATTGATAATATAACTCTTTATAAATGTGATGAGCCAGGATACAATTTTTCCTTTGAAATCATGCCACTTTACAATAACCTTTGGAAAATGGTATCCAAAATAGATAACTGCTAAAATTCTAGACTCTACGAATTTGTAAATTTTCCCACCATCATTTAAAAATTAAAAAATCAACTTTCTCTCACTTATATTTTCTATAGGATAGTGATATATCCTGTAACTAGAGTAGATAATGAAAGATGAAAATATCCAACTCAATTAAAAATATCGTGGTGCTCATCCAGGAGAATTGGTTGTTCGACCACATACTCAAATGGATTAAGCAATTGAATCTAGAGTTCAATGATATAACAGGGGAGGAATGGAACCCAATCTATATAAAAAATCCCAACTCTATTATAGTGTTTTTCAAAAACAAATATAAATATGTGGATCCATATCTTGGTCATTCAAACCAAGAAATTGCAGATCAAATCTTCAAAACTTCTACCAAAATCATTCATCCTATAAGAAGGCTTACTTCAAACAATCTTGGGAATTAGATATTATTAGAAAATATTTGTAATCCTTCCTCATGATCTATCAAAAATACTATCATTTATAATGGTGAAACATGTTCCTATTCAATGAAGATGCATCTCTTATTCATATAGATAGGTCAGATGCCTTTTTACCACCAAAATTGTGCGATCTATAGTAGATTATAGAATAAAATGTGCATTTGTTTTAGGGAAAGAAGTATCTAAATGAAAATACTATGATCGGATCAATGATCAGAGGATAACTTGCATTATATAGAGGCTAACACTAGTTTTGTTGGCAACATTGACACAAAATCCAATATTTCTCCTAAAACTCCAAACACATATATGGATTTTGATGAAGCGACAAACTTCTCTAGAGCGAAACTTGAAAAGTTGGGTGGATTGAAAAGATTTGGTTTGGATGTAAATTATCTTCTTGGAAAAATATGTCTAGATACTTGAGACCTATCTTAGTTGCAAGAAATGAACTGAAACGAAACATAAATCGATCTACAAATACAAAGATGAGAGTAGGTGGAATAAAGAGTAGTTTGAAAAATTTCATGACTCTTTGTTCTTAGCATTGACTAAAGGAAATATTGGAAACTTAAGGTCTAGCTTTTATGTGGACCATAAATTACCAACTTAATGAGAACTATAACCTCCAAAAGAGAACCCAAGCAAAAAAAAACCTCTTTTTTTGGACAAAGAACATGAGAAAACAACCCAAAAATGAAAAGAGGTGATGTTGCACCACTCATTTTTTAGGGTTAAAATTTCAACATCTTTCGGTAATGACATTAAAACCGAAATCATGATCATTGAAAACCTTAAATTCCAACAAATTTCAACCATGGAATTAAGGATCAAAAGAGTATGGAAACCCTTAAAGTTTCATAAATTACCAACCATGGCATTATAAACCAAATATCATGACTAGAAAAACCTTAAAAATTAGCACCTAAATCAAAGAGTAATTCTACAATGAGGATTTTTTTTCTTTAGGGCTAAGACAATTTGATCTATTTTCAATGGGGCACTAAGATTGGATTACTTTTTAAACTGTGGTTTATAAAATCATGAAAATGCTCTTAAAAAATATGTAACACAATTTTTTTTTTTTTTTTTTTAATTAAAAGTATGAAAAACTTTTTTTAAACAAATTAAATAATTAAAAAATATATCCTTAAAAAAAAAGATTTGAAAAAGTAATTTAAAAAAATAACTAAAATGTAATGAATTAAGAAAAACTATTTAAAAAAATAAACAATATTTTAAAAAAATATCTAGAATTATTAAAACAAATAAAACCTAAAAATATACCTATATTGTAAAAATAAAAATTCTCTCTCTCACACACACATATGAACCTTAAAAGAACAAATTTTGGAAAAACAAATAAATTGTAAAAATACTAAAAAATAATAATTTAAAAATTAAAAGAAAATTATATATATATATATATATATATATATATATATATATATATATATATATATATATATATATATATATATATATATATATATAAAATTTAAAATTTAGTAAATAAATTAACTTTTAGGAAAAATAAAACATAAAAACTTATTTAATTAAAGAAAATATAAAAAATTAAAAAAATAAAAAATGCAGAAAGTTATAACTAACAAAAATTAATTAAAAAAACATATTAAAAAAGTTTTATTATTCTCTATGTGTTGGGGGGCATGGGGCAACAGCTGGAATCAAGCCTCTGTCCACAAGGCCAACTAGGCAGTTGACCACACTGGCTGAGCCAATCAGTGTGGCCTACTACTTGGTCGACCTCGTGGGCAAAGAGGTGATGATGAGCATTGCCCCAGGCACACAGAGATTATTTTTTCATTTAGAAAAAATATATCAAATATTTTTTAACTTTTTTTTTTTTTTTTTTTTTGAATTTCTGATCGGAGAACCCACAGTAATGGAGTTTTTACACCAACGTTTCGAATCCCAAATGGGATCCATCATCAGGGAAAAGAGAAAGATGAAGAGAAAGATGATAAAAAGAAGAGCCAGATGGAGGGAATATATACTTATGAGGGCAGAATGATAGAGGCAAAGCACAGGCCGGCTGGAAAAATAATGAAACCTAATATTAATTTTAATTTTTAATTTTAATTTTATTTATTGATTTTAATTTTAATAAATTAATTTTAATTTTAATAAATTAATTTTATTTATTTAGTAACTTTAAAACAAAAACATTAAACTAAACATTTTAAAATAATTTTAAAATCATATAAATTTTAGTTAATTTTATTTATTTTTTTATATATTTTTTTACATAAATTTTAGTTAATTTTATTTATTTTTTTATATATTTTTTTAACTTTAAAATCTATTTAATATCTACAAGGGAGCAGACATAAGTCCTTTTCCTACCATAATCTACCACTAGTGAAGTAGGTCTAACAATAGGAAAATAAATCTTTTGTCCAAAAAATTACATAATACTAAAAAATACCACTGATATACCAAGCGTTAGCCAAGTGATAATGTTTTTTATGGAGTATTCATAGATGGGAGAAATAAAAGTACAACTATACTACTGATATGATAAGTTAGCTGCAGAAATCCGTATCTAATAAAAAATATTACTTTAGAAGAAAGAGTGAGCCATTGAATAAGCTAGGTTGAAGTTGACACGTCAATTGGCACAGATGGGGTGCTAGGGGACACCAGCCCCTTGCCCTTGGAAAGTAGTGCCTCAATACTAGCCAACTCCATTGCAATATCCCTATGCTCGAGAGATATCTAGAAATTCTGTGCATGGAGAATGATGAGTTGTAAATGAATTTTACTTTTGTTATCATCCTTCTCCTCCAAAACATTGCGAATGAGTGCTTTGAGGTGCTATTAAAGCTTGAGATTGCATAGATATAGAATTTAATAACCACAAGTATGGCTTGAATTAGGGATGAAATCTATTGTATATAAAATAATTACCTCATTAGTGTAATTACTCCTCTCATTCATAGCTTCCAAAGTAGATCTATCCATTATAGACTGAATGTGTGTTGGAGTTGAATCCTTATATCTATGTATAGTTGATTATGCTCGAGATCAATCCTCAGAACACCCCTCACCCCTTCTAGCTAATCCTCTTCATTGTCATATTATTTGGCATGACATTCTAAGTGGCTAGATGGAATCTTTTATGAAACTACAGGTTGTGAGAGAGCACCCAATGAACCCAATGGTTATCTAGTTAACCTGTTGACGATGGATATACTTAGGGGAAAATGTAGTTGAATTAGAAGGCGAATAAGTGAATGAAATCCCAAGTAGACTAGTATGTGGTGGTTATTGAGTGGGTTTACTGAGGATTCCTTTAAGGGTTGGGTCACATTACTAGGAGTAGATCCAATAAAGTCAAAATACAAGTATAATAAAGACAATGGTTTTAGGTTACCAAGTGTTAGGGAAGGTCGTAAACATGTAACCTTTAACAAATTATCCACAGAGACTAATCCAGGTGGATATTAGTGGCCACTTACCTATTCCTCTTAGCTCACAACATAATTTCTTAGCAGTTTCCTATTTTTCAACACATTTTCATATTTCAATAGTTTTCTATTTTTGGTAGTTTTCGAGTCTTGAAATTCCAGAGTCTTTTGGAGGCCCTAATGACATTTTTTTGGAAATGGTAAAACATACGATGAATTCTAGGTTTTATTCAATTTTTTTTCCTTAGATAGACCTTTCTAATGGGTTATCATGTGCAACAAATGAATATCATATGCTAAAGTTATGACCTCAAGAAGTTGACATTCCAAATTACCCCATCAGCGCCCATAAGCCTTTGGTGCTTCATCTCCTAGGATTATGGTTTTCAATGTTTAAGGTTTCCCATAATGTATTCATGGTAAAAAGGCCTTAGAGCCTCATTGTAACATAGTATATAAGGGGCGCAATTTTCACATCTCTTCTTAGAGATAAGCTACCACCATATGAGTTAGTTTTCTTTCTTTCTTCATGTAAATAATTTCATAATTTTGATTTATTAAACAAAGTTTAGTTTAGTTTTACCTCCTTGTTTCTATTTTAAATATATATTTCATTTTGTTCCTTCATAAATTGGATAAGGGACTATTGAATTATGCATGAGAAAGATAAATCAGGGAGGAGAACAATTGAAGGGAGTCAATTGACTCCTTATGCTTTCTTTGAGGAAATCATTCAAACCCTAATTTATTAAATCCACAGCCTACCTACCATTAGACGTTAGCTAAATGTTGCTCCCCATTATTATATGTAGATTATTCTCACACCAACACGCTATAGTTTCATTTTTCCACTCATAAATGATTCCAACACTCACTATGTACAAACATGGGGAGGCTAGGTCAAGGGGGCCTTTTCTTTCGCTACTTTTTAGAATAGAAACAACTCTCCTAGATAAAAAATTTAGAGCCTGGGAAACTAATTTCTTATCATACTGATATTCCACCATGTATAACTCTCTATAGTATAAATCTCGTGTCATTGTAGTCACCCAATCATCTCTATTCATAATCACTATGTGGTTGTCTATGTAGAGGATATTGTGAGTTACAATTTGCATTATGTTTTAATTGTTTCTACTAGATGGATGGTGGGACTACCCTATGTTCCCCCTTGAGAGACCAGGGGGATACTGGAGAGGTTATCCACTTTCCCTCTTGGCATGCTTTTCCTTTAATGCACACTGATCAGGTACTTGATTTGGATTCTTCATAGAAGAAGATGAGAATTCCATATCTTGTTCTCTTAGAGATCTACAGTCATCTTCTAGAGATAGAGCTTGTATCAACTCCCATGGAGGGGAAAGCGATAGGGTGGATTCTTCACAACCCAAATTAGCTAAGTAACTTTCCACCTTATTTCCTAAGCATTTAACATTCAATGTTATGATGTCTTCTATATTTGGAAATATCTTCTATATTCTGGAGATAAGATATTCAAGTTTCCTTCTATAGGATACCTTATCTGAGATGGTGCCATTCAAAATCCTATTTAAAATAGTGATGACAATGTTCGAGACCCCTTCCACTAGTAGCTTTTGATATCCTTTAGATTTGACTACTTGAATCCCTATTTCTAATGCATGGATATCTACTCTGTTATTATTGTTATTCCCCATCGAGCCTCTATCAAAAAATGGGGGTATTCCAAATGATCTAAAAAGATAACTTCATACCTTGCATCGGCTAGGTTTCCTTTTGATGACTCATCAAAATTGAACTTTAGGAATCCTGGTGGTGGGGAGGACCAAGAGTTAGGGGAAGAGGGACCAACATGATGACCTGAGATGTTAGGGAGTGAAGAGGGAGGGGAAAGAGATAAAGAGTGGAGGATAAGGGTCTAATCATGGGAGGAATACCAATCCTCTGTAGATCATTTTTTCAAGATAGTGATTTCTCTTATATTCTTTAGAGCTCTTTCCCAAACTTCTTCCATGTCCATGAAAGTTTCTTTGAAAATTTTGTTTTCTTTCTTTCCAGATTGGCTAGAACACAAATGTTGGTGTGAGTGTTAATGTTATATTAAGTATGGGATTATGAAAATCTAAGGGTTTCCATGGGTATATTAACTCATAAACTTCTACATTGCAATTTCAATCATAATGCCTAAATATGGATCTAACATTGATCCACTATTCCTCTACAAATAATCAATTAAAGATATAATTTCCATTTTCTTGATGGTTTTTACACAAGTAGTAGTATGACATTTCTTCAAATCCTCTACGTTGAATGCAATATCATTTTAGTTTGTTTTTTCTTATGTGCATCCATAGGAAAGTCACTACTTTTTGCCAAGGTTTTGTTTCTATATATGCTTCTAGATGGTCTCTTTGGGGTGTTGGTTAAAGTTTGATGCTAGGGAGTAGGCTTCCTTCACTAAGAAATTCCTAGTCAGAGTATAGCCCCAACTTATCTTACCTTATCCATATAGGACTAGGATTTTTTGTTGTTGTAAATTGCAATACCTTTTCTAAAAGAGACCATTCCTCTTGGGCAATGTCAAAGTTGCATCCTCATTTTCATTTCCATATGAGCCAATTAATGTTGTATGCCTAGGATTTCCAATAGTGGTAAACTTGAGTAAAGCTCTTGGCTTCCATTAACTCCATTAGCTAAGAAAACTATTCCGGTGAGTCCAATTTTGGTAGTTTCTACCATGATTCCTCGTGAAATTTGGCTACACCATGATTGGAAATTTATTAGAAGAAATGACATAGAATTAATTCTTTGTTTTATCAGTAAGATTCTAGACAACAAAGCAAGGGATGATATGGTGTCTATCAAACATGGAGGCCATGCATAATCCATCATTTTTTTTTCATCCCAATTTTTTTTACAAATCCATGCACCCACTTGGACTCATATCCACCAGGTCTTGGCTCCCAAAACATTACTAAGAACTTTTGGATCGTAATCCAAAGTCATACTCTCTGCTTGACCAAGCAAATTTTATTCCATGCTACCAGTGCCCACTTTCATTCTTGAGTGGAGCCACCCCATAGAAAGGAGTGATATAAGTTATGAATGGATCACACGAATAATTTTGGCTTTACCACCATTGATATCCTATGAAATGGTAGAGCCTATAAAATCGATTTAAGAAGGATTGGCCTCCTGGATAGGATGAGGCCTCAAAGGCTCTAGTTGTCTAATTTGGTTGAGATCTTGTAAAGAATATATTGCTAATGGATAATATTTAGGGATTTATGCATTAGAGGGTCTCCAAGATAGTTCATAGGGAGTGAGGAGCACTAGAAAACCATTATACATGCTAGGTGGGCTTGAATACTAGTATAAGTATTGAAGAAGAAAACATGAGACTTGGAAGGTTTGATTGTAGTGTCTGAAGATAGGATTAAGTCATCCAAAATGATTTTAAAAGCTTGGGCTTCCCTATCTATTGGTACACCCATCAACATGGTGTCATCCACGAATTTTTGGTGGGTGATGGAGGTAGTATGACTGTTGGTTCCAAAATGCGGATGCAAATTAGAGTTTCATTTATTATCAATCTGGGTAAGTAAACTTCGAGGATCATCCAATATATAAGGACTTAGAGACAAACTAAACTAAGCTAGGTGAAGAAATGCCAAAGCTCCCTTACAGGAGGTCTTTCATTGGGATCTCCAATAATTATTTAGTCATTTAACAAAATGAAATCTAAAAATTAAAAGACATTATGACAAGTGTAAGAAATATTGGATCTCCCTTACAGGAGACTATTCATTAATATTTCTAACCATATTTATCAATAAAATAAGAAACGATGGCATTTAAACATAATTCAAATTGATTATAAGAAATATTAAAGATTTCTTACAATAGACTATTCATTTATATTTATAGCATCAAGACCTTTAAACTAATGAAATTAAAAACATAAATGAAAGCTTACTATACCAAAACAAGTATGCAAGTGAGGCAATGGGGGCTCTCCATAGCTCCACAAGCACACCTAGAAAGAAGTAAAATGTAGAAGAAAATCCAATCCACTTTATTTATCATCAATTTCAATTTGCAATTACAAGCTTCAAGTTCTACATTCCAAGAGGTTCTATACTCTCTATTACAATGATTCTAAAATCTAAAATTACAAATGCAGGACTAAGTTTCTAAATTCTAAAAATCAAGATTACAAATGAAGGAGATAACACTCCTATTTATACAACAAGATGAGATAACAAACTCATAATGATGATCCACTATTCCCTCCTTTGATCCACATATTTCTCAACCAATGGTGACACATAACCCTATCCTCCATGATCTTCTCCATGAGGTCCATGATCTTATTCATGAGGTCCATGATCTCCTCAAATTCGAATTTGAACATAGAGTGCCACATAAGGGTGCCTTAGAAGCTTCCTTTGTACCTACACATGTCAACAAATTCATTCTAATTGTTAGGGATTGTTAGAGTCCAATAGTTATAGGATTCATAATTTTGAATTGGCTAAGGTTAAGCCTTGTAATATTGTACATACCTTTGCTTTCTGCAAATGTTTTCCATATTAAAAATTAAAAAATGTAAAGAGGGTATGTCCTAAAAGAAATATCAAAGGACAAAAAGAATAAGAAAAGATCAAAAAATGAAAATATATGAACCCCAAAAACAAAAACAAATCATGAAAGTGTGCAAGTCTAAATGCCACTACTATTTTACTGCTTTATTGTCTTATATAAGGGTTGTGTGTAGCTTGTCATACATGCCACAACCCATGGTAGTCAAACTACTTAATCTTGACTATTTCATGCTTTGAATTTTATGTTTATAGTTAGAGAATAAAATCTAACCAAACAACTTAATCTTGGCAGATCATTAGATAGGTAAAGAAAATAAAAGGAGCTCATCAGTTTAATCTGAGTCCTTGGAAGATATAAGGTTAGAATTAGATAGTTTAATTTATAAAAGAAAAATGAATGATAAGGGTCTGCTAGCCTAAATGCACCCAAATAAAATGAAGAAAAAATGTTAGGGTAAGTAATGGGTAAGTTGAAGAAAGGTTGTTGAAGTATAAAGTTGATTGGATAAAATCACATTTATCATGCCTAATCATATCTTTCAATGTGCATGAGCAGTTAAGAAAGCAAAAACAATGGTTTACAAGTTGATTTAATTAACTCCCCCTCATTCATTTCATCCCTATACTTACTAATTTCCCCATCTACAACTATGTTTTAGTACTACAAATCCTTAAAGTCATAAAGGCTCAGAGAATTTCTCTGACTTTTGGTGGGACCAAACCCTCGGCTTAATGACTTATGGATATCAAGTGTTAGAATTCCATTCATAAAAGTCATTTCCCTTCATTACCCTAATAAAACCCCTTTTCATAAGGTTAAACTCCATTTTCCTATGAAAAGTAAACAACCCCAAGTTAAAATTCCATTTCATTCAAAATACCCACAAAAAGCTTTTATCCTAAGTATAAAGTGTATGTGAATAAAATGCACAAATATTACATTATGCTTAGTGGTATGTTCACTCCACTCATTTCATTTCATATTAATTTTTAAACATAATGTTATAGCTCCCGATATACCTTTTCCAATATATAAATAAATCCCTTATGTAAATACCCCAACCCTTAGTTTAGTTATAAACTATACTTTTATCCCATATCCCAAACAAAACCCTCTTAACTCACCACTTCTCAGTAAAGTTAAGATAATCCCTTCATTAAACCCTGCCTGATTAATTAATCCCATGATTAACTCCTAAATAATCCCAAACCACCAAGGATTAAAGCCCCGCCCCCGAAACCTTTCCCCATTTCATTTGTGTACATATGACACCCGATTTCTATCCGATCATTAGCACCCAAATCCAATGGTCCACAGCCATATCGGGTTCACCTGATGTCCAAACTTTACCCATCTGATAAAGTGGTTTTTCTTGGGCCCACATCTGCTACGTGTCAAGTGCTAACATAGATCGGGTGACCCCTCCAAAATACCACCTCCTCCATAAAAGTTGTTCGATGGCTTGGGAAACCACCTCCCCGCCCAACTTGAAAAACCACCCACTGTTCATTTGTAATTTACCCACCAAAAAGTGATCGTTGTTCAATAAAAAGGCTGAGAATCCCTATTTTTCCTTTTTCACTCATTTTCTTTGTGAATCTTTGCAAACCATTGTGACACTTGCAAATGATGAAATCACCAATTAACCTCAATTTCACTCCTGAAGAAGGTGCAGACACCCGAATCAAGCTCTCAGTCTGTACCAGAGCCCATTCAAACTTCTGCAGTTGCCGAGAACATCGTGTTTGAAGTTAATTCACCCAAATTCCAGGTATTTGAAGACAAATTACCAAACCCCCTTTCAATTTGAAAAAGTTCAGTCTTTAAAGTGTTTTAATTAAGTAAAATTAATTGAAATTACTTTAAAAATTAAATTGTGTGTCCAAACCCTTCTGAAAGCTTCCAAGTTTCCTTCAAAACCTCTGAATAAACCTGCATTGTCAAATTCAAATCCACAAAAACTGAATTATGGCTGCGCCTGTTGCCATGGATGTCAGACCTGTCATGACCCCTCATTTGGACCTTGACCACCTTCCCCTAGCAGATAGGGATTTTCAAATCAAAGATACAAGTGCCTATACACTCTTGCTCAAAATTCATTGTTTGAGTAAGGACAGATTTCTAAACCATACTTATGACATTAGCCTTTGGGACTCCAATTTTCCCAAATACCAGTTTCCACAAGTACATATCTTTCCTGAGATTGTCCATATGTGCCATGCCTATTACATTCCCAGCCAGAAAGCTATAATGTCCCCTGACCAAAATGTCTTGTTTACTATTATAGCTCAATCAATCAATGAAATGTTACAAGTCCAACCAAGTCCAAACCTGACCCCAATCTCCATTGGGGATTTGTTAGACCAGTACACCAAATTGAGTCCATCTAGACTAGCCCAAATATTACAAACTTTCATTGTAGAGGAGCAGCACATTCCTAAAGATGCCCCTCCATATGTTTCTGCCATTTTCTCTTAAAGGGGAAAGCAAATTGTAACAATGATATCATGTATTTGGGGCTATACCATAGATGAATTAATGAGTTCATCCTGGCCTTCATGTATATTTTCACCCCAGGAAAGCCTCCTGCTACTTTGTATAATTATGCCCAGTTCACAGCTGAAAGGATGCATGAACAATTTACCAGAATGCACAATGAGAGAGTATTAAAATGCTCATCTATACTTTACCACATGTTTTTATATTATCAGTAAGACAGATTTCCCTTCACCATCCAAAAGCTGGATACTAAAGGCCAGCCCAGGTCTGTCATATTTTTGACACCGTTATTCCATAGGTATTCATCACCATACACCTACACAAACTTCATTGACTCTTTTTTCCATCTAGTCATGACCATGTTGACAGGAAGCCCTCCACCCAGGATATGCCAAGAAATCAAAAGAGTTCTCCAATTGTCCAAGAAAAGTAAGGTGGGAGATTGGTACCTTTACCAAAATCACACCGAAATAAGAATCTATGGTTGCTAGCTTTCCCCATACAAACTGCCCAAATACCTCCCCATGAGGTTATTTTCTCTAGAGTATTATAGGCAGATAATGAACTTCGATAATGTCAACTTTTTCTTATCCAAGAAAAGAACTCAGTTCAAGGTCAAAAATCAGTTAGGCCCTTTCATTTGCAATTCTAGAGAAGCAGTATAGGAAGTAGATCAAATTCTGCAACAAATGAAGTTTCAGAATAGTTTCATGTGGAGGTATGACACTCAAGGGTTTATGACAAAACTAAGAAAAAAAGCCAAATTGGGACCTTACATTCATCACCCCATACCAGAAATAGAGAGATATGCCAATCAATCTGAGTGGTTGGAAAACACTCTCATAGACATGGATAATACAAAGGTAGATGTTTAAAATACCTTGTTTGATCTAGAGAGACAACGTGATGAAAGCTCATTCCTGTAGGTACCATAGAAAGAACAAACCATGAGTACCCCTACTATTTTGCAGACTCCTTAGAATGAGGAAAATAATCCCAAATGGAATAGAGAGGGAGCCTCCAATTGGGGTATGGGCACTTCCAATGTACAATATGAAGCTAGTCAGAGAAAAAGGCCTAGGCTCAATCCTGTTTTAGAACAGGAAGACACAAAAGGCTCAGTAGAAATAACCAATACTGAGTCAGACATGAGTAAGGGCACAACTCCATCTGGAGAAACACAAGAGCCATCTACTTCACAAACTCAAATGTTAGAAAGGAAGCTCAATGTAGAAGTCTCCTCATTCAATAAGCATATTGATAGAGATAGGGACATTAAGGACAAGTTCAAGGAAATAAAAATGAGAAATGAGAAATTGAAGGAACAATCCTATGCACAGTATCTCAAAATTACACCCACCAATCAAACTAGGTTGATGTTATCTTTTGACATCAAGGAAGGAAAGATGCAAACGTCCTTCATAAAGACAATTGTACAACAACCAAGAACATTACAAGATTTCAAGAAGATAGACTTTGAAGTATTAGCAAGGGATATTCATCCCATTGACCAGATTGAATTTCACAAGTAGGCTGGAGAAATGATTTACTCCACCCTTACAGGAAAAGCCATAGCTGCCCATCAGTTGCATACATTGAATAACATTTTAGCCTAGTATCAGTTGGAAAAGTCCTCCTCACAGGCAAAAGACACCAGAATCAAGTCTTTGGAAGACTTGGTGATTGAATTGCGACATGACCCCAAAGATATCAAGACTACTCAACAATTAATCCAAAGAAAGAATGATGACATTGCAACCCTTAAGAAGGAGTTGAAGATACATCAACTACAATATCCTCAGACACAAGAAGTATTGGAAAGCCAAACAAGACATGAAGAGTTGATGGACTTAGTCCTTAAACTAAACAATTAGTTGAGGGAGACAGAAAAGGAATTGGATAGCCTAATCCAATTAAATAAAAATGACATTGGCACTACCTCGGTGAATTTCATCCCAGCAGTTGCCACAGTTGTTCCGCTTGCAAACTGATTACAAGCTTTCCAAAATCATGCACAAATAAAACGTGCAAAAGGCTACCAGGTTGAGTGAAAGATTGAAAACCATGGAAAAGTACATGACATTGAAAGAACCCCTTGGGTAGGCTAAGAAACAACTATGGGCCAATATCATTGACTCTGTTAATGATATTTGGCCATCTATTCAGGTAATTTTTGAGAAAATAGATTTGATAAAGCTGGCTACAGAGGCTATCCAGAAAGTAAGAGAAGAATTAGGACAAATGCCAGAAGAGGCTACCAGAATTATCCAATTCCTTAACAGGAAGAATAAGTATGAACTTCAGGAATTGGAAATAGAAGACAGAACAGAGACAATTTTGGAGGTCAGAAAGGTCCTCTCCAAGAGGAACTTAATGCAAAACTTGGAGGATAAGTGTTAGAATATGCAGCTATTAGTAGACATATTTATGGCTAAGTTCCAAATTTTGAGAGAGAAGGGATTACCCAATCCCTTATTGATAATTGACAAGCTCATGACACAGGAGTATTACAACAAGAAAATCAGGGAGGTAGCCAAGGATAAGGTAAATACATTATCTATAAAAACATTACCAATATGCAAAGTACTCTACCAGACATTTGAAAACTTGTTTTACCTCTAGCATGAGGTAAAACACTTGTTTATTAATAAGTCTACTTTTTCCAAATACATCGAGGCAGATGAAATATATAGGAGGATGCTAAAAATCCAATTACTTGATGCTAAAGCGTGGGAAAAATTAACTAATTTACTGTAGAAATATGCAGTAAAAAGGTTAATGTACAGTAAAAGTAAAACAACGTGGTAAAAGGATGAAGACAGATCAACATGGTCAAAGTGTATCAGATGAAAGCCTAAAGTAAATAAATCTTCCAGCATGAAAGATCAAACAATAACGCAACATAAAGGGCTAAAAATCAAAGCATAAAAGCCAACAGTACCAAAATAAAAAGGACAACATGAAGCAGTTCAATAAATGTCTCCATCTTCATGCAAGAAGATATTTTTATTTCCTAGATTAAATCTCAAATAAGTTTGAGATATTTTGTAATAAACTTTTGTATAAACATTTCACAATTCTAAGTATGTAGGGTGGATTATATTAGACATTTCTATAGACTTTTTTATCAAGAAGACCCAGAAGGTTATTGTATCAGTCGATGACCAAGAAAGCTGGATTGATTAATAAAGATCAGATTTTTCCAAGGATTCATGTGTTGAGTGAATTTCAGACAAATATTTTCATGTGCTATTGTCATTTTTCTCGAAGTTATTCATAATCTTATATGTGTTTCTCAATCTAAATGTTATAACTCGAATAATATTTCATAACTTGTTTAATCACACTCTGTCTTAACAGTTAAGCATTTGAATGTTTTCTTTTGATATTTAAATTAAAGAATTATTTATTGCTCTTTGGTTTAGATTGATTTCATGAATAATCCAGGTTAAAGGATTCTTAACTTCCCTTTGATCTCGATTACCCCTTCCTTCCTCATTCATTATCGTGGTCTAAGAACCCTTAACTACTCTCTCACCCCAAGTGAAACCCTTTCACCCCTTTGTCTCAAACATCTGAAATACACTCTTCTATCTTGCCCTTGGAACATCCCCTTTAGTGAATTAATCTAGATTTGCTTCCTTATTAGTTGACTGCATAGCCCAATGGTCTAAAAGACATCAATTTATCCATCTGTCTAAGTAGATCCCACCACCCAATGGCAAACACAAATCAAACACCCTTAGAACAATCATAGCTAGACTAAAAACATCTTAACTAAAACAAAGTTAAATTTTAAAGAGAGAGCCCTCTCTGAGCATCAGGAAGGCTAGGTCCTAATCTCCAAAATAGGATTGTGGTTACCTTTGGTTTTTCCTTCTTATTACTTCAAAGGAATTATTAGAGTGATAACATTTACGGAGACCATATTGGGGACTTTGATCCTCAGTCTCATAAAAGCTTTAAGGAAACCTAAAATTAAATCTTGATCCCCTTAAGGTCAGTACCTGAAGTAAGTTTTCAGGAAATTTTATAAAAACAATTTAAAACTTAAAATTATGGCTCCTGAAAAGATTCACTATACCAGGGCAAACCCAAATCCAAACCCTACAACTATAGTGGATGACCCAGAGAGGATTTTAAGACAACCTAAAACAATGGAAACTCAAGCTAGTAGTAGCAGGTTAGTTAGATCCAATTCACTCCCTGAGGAGTTGTCAACTTTAGAGGACATCCCTTTCAATTTGTCATTTGACCTCTCATTATTCAAAAGTATATCTGAGAATTGAATCAACGAAACAATCTTATATCCTGATTTTTTTCAACTAATTGAATCAAAAAGGGTTATTCATTCAGATTTAGATAAATTGGTTGTTGAGAGTTTTGACAAATTAGAATCTTGGGCCATTAAATTGATAAGTAATGTAGGTGATTCTTACATTCAACAATATACTGAACTAGTTGCCCTTACTACTGATGCCCTTGGAGTTTCTTCACAAACTTCACTCATTGTAAATCCACCTTCCTTTACCACATCTTCATCAATTATATCTAGCACAATTCAATCACCCAAACAACTTATTAATCAATCATCTTCATCATCATCTAGTTCACCTCCATCAGTTTCAAGCCCTTATTCAACCACCACAACTTTACCCCCCAGTCAAATTAGAATCACAACAATGGCAAATAGATATGCTCCTCTTGCTTTACCTGCCCAACTCCATCCCATGCCTGCAGATTATCAGAGTAAGATCTTCTTGTTTGATGCTACCGGTCATTACACTGCCCAACAGTATGTAAACAAGATGTCTGAGTTTTTTGAATTGCATGAAATAGATGAAGCAGATGTCCAGATGAGATTATTTGCCCAAACTTTAACTGGTGATGTCAAGAAATGATTCAAAGCCTTTCCTGCCAACCATATTGCAGACTTAGAAAATTTTCAAAGGTTATTCATTGACAGATGGGAAAGAAAGAAGAACCCATTGCAAATACTTTCTGAATATGACAATATTAGGAGAGGCCCCAACGAGTCAGTTTAGGACTATTACACTAGGTTTAATAATATCTATAATGCAATTCCATCCAACATTAAGCCTCCACTTGACCTAGCATTACTTAAGTTCCCTGATGTTTTTGATGCTAACATGTCATACCAACTAAGGGAGCGAAATCTTGAAACACTTGAACAAATGTAGAGTAATGTTGTGAGTGTAGAGGCCAACATGTTAGCTAAGAAAGCACGAATGAGGAATGAAAAGAAAGTTGTATTTAAAGAAGAAGATTCAGCTTCAGATGGAAAAGTAGATGTCTTAGCTAAAAGCTTAGAAAGAATCATGGATAGGTTAGATAACATGGAGAGGAAAAACCAATGGGAGAATCAACAACAACAACCCCCAATAAGAAAGCCAAATTTTAGGAAGAACCCTAATACTACAAAAAATGCTACACAAGACCAACAAATTAGGTCCCCCTTCCAAGAAAACTATGTTGAGGATTCACAAAACCAAGAAGCAGAGGATGATACCTAGATTAACTCACTAGAAACCACAGAGGAAGACACTATTTTTTTACTCAAGAAGAATAAGAGTTATATATGCTTCAGCAGTTACAGTTAGAATTTGGTGAATATTTTGATTTGATGCAGGGATATGAGTCAGCTATATATGAGGTACATAAACAATATAGCTTGAGAAGTAAGAAGAATAATGAGACTCCCATTAAAAGATCCATCCAAACTCAGACTAAGTTAATAAAAGAAGCTCCAGTTAACAAAGTATTGCAAATTCTCACTAGGGGAACACCTGAAAATTCAACCCCTAGGATTGTAGAGATAACCTCCATTGAAACCCAAACAGAGCCAATTACTGAAAAAAATAAAAATAAAAGAAATCAAGGAAAAACAGTAGAAACACAAACTGGAATGCCTACCACTGAGAAACAGGATAAAGACACTCAAACTGCACACATTAAGGAAGATTTGAATCAAACAAACAAACCTCAGCTCCCTTTCAATATTAAAAATGAAATAGTTAAATTAAATACATCAGTTCCTTCGAACGAACTGGTAAAGAATGAATCTTATAGGTCACAAATAACTGAGACTTTGAACATAGGAGAGGGAGAGGATTCTGTTAATTTGAATATGCTACTGGATCTTTTGCTGAATGTTTGGAATCTTCTGTTGAATGCAGCTAAAAATGTATAAGTCTTGGAAGGTATACAAAATTTAGAATTTACAATCCCCCCCAGCGTTATTTATTGACTGTCCTCAAGTTGTTTACATCAAAAAATGAAAATTAATGAAAGTAAATCTGCTTCCTTTGCTACAAAATGCTTGGTCTTCAAGTCTTCAGTTCTCTTTGGCACAATTCTTGTCATGTGAATAAATGTTTCAGCATTGAACATAACAAGAAATTGTTAAATTAGTGGCCATTGATGGATGCCACTAGTCAACACGAGATCTCCCATCTTTGATGTGGATGAGAGTCAAGATGCCCCGAACACATCTTTCTAAGTATGAATGAATTTGTTGTTTTTGAATACTTAGACGATCTGACAAACAAGGGACATTGATGTATTCCATTGTTTATCAGCATGATAGCTTTCCTTTAAGGCATGCAAGCTTCAAGGTGCTTTTAGAAAAATATTTAGACTCAAGGACTATGGACTCAATGGTGTATGGAAGCAAGGTTTTATTTGCAAGGGTAGGGAAAAGGAAACTCACAATGAATATGTAAAGTGGAACCAAAAGCTTGTAAATGAGCTTCATTGCTTTTATTGGTGGGTTAGATTTGATGGTAATGTAATTAATTGTATGTGGATAATGAGAAATGGTTAATGACTCTTTCTGGGAAAAGGTGAATTTTGGCATGCAAAATCTCAAATATAGCAAATCTGCTCATTAATTCTAGAATTTCTACTAAAATAGTGGAGTTCGACCAGCGTTGACCAGCCACCTGTAGACTTCGAATTAAAAGGTGGATAGGTATTTCACCATCCTTGGACATTTAGGAACAAACCCTAGATCTTCGAATTTTCTAATCTGTCATGCAACATGTCAAACCATTAAGCTATTACAGGAAGTTGCAAGAACTTGTAATTTTCTGGAAATTTCGTTTATGATCATGGACTTGTTATTTAGAATTTATCATGAAATTAGTATTTTGAAGACCAACTGTGTGCAAAATTAGTTCCTTAATGATCAGTTGATCATCCGAAATCTGCAAAAAAAAAAAAAAAAACATGGCATAAAGAACATAAGTGTATTAAAAAGGAAATGGCCAATTCCTTGATGATTCTTATGCAAAAATTAATGCCAAATGAAACAGATTAAGGAGAATGAAAAGTGTAATTTTAGTCCAATTCCTGATGTTGATAACAGTCCATTTTTAATAAATATCCATGAAAAATAAATTACCTCTAGTTTGTGTCAGATGGTTCATGGAATGTGCATGGCAAAAAGCTTGGCATTAGAGATTTGTTGTGTCCTGCAGATTAGTACGTTACATAAAAGCATAAAACAAGAATACATGCATAGATTTTAATGCCATCTTTAATCCTCTAAATGTTCTATAAATGAATCCTCCTAATTTTCTTCCAAGTGATATCATTGAGTTTTGTTCCGTATTATTATCCCTGAAGTCAATAATTTTCTTATCTCTTTCCAATCCCTATTTATTTGGATAATAATTCAGAATTTTCATTGTTTACAATATTATGACCAAAAAAACATATTTCAAACCATAGAATTGATAGGTTTGTTCCAACTCTTTCCAGCTGTACTATTTTAATTTGAACAAGGGGAGTACTTGCTTTGCTTATGTTAAAAAAGAAACATATTTCAACCCACATCATTAACAAGTTTGTTCCAGCTCTTCTCAGTTTTACTATTTGAATTTCAACTAGGGGAGTAGTTTCTTATGTTGATTGTGTTAATGCGTGACAAATTATTCATAATTAGAATTTTACATAAGTCTTGGGCTAAGGTATTATCTGATCACAAAATTATTCTAGTCTCCTTAAAGCTAAACTTCAACTATAATGTCTGTTGAGATAAGCTATTTAGTTTGGTTGTTTTCAAACAATAAAGTGGCATATTAAAACACTTACCCCCAGTATATTCTCATGCATGTTGGTAATTTCCTTGTTTCCTTGCACCTAAAATCATGTCTGGTATGTTGCCATTACTTTCATTGATGAAAATAAACTGGCTTTTTGTTTTGACTCTTGAGTAATGATATGAAAAGAAACTGGCTTTTGACTCGAGTAATGATATCTTTGCTACAAAACCTCTGATTTTTACCTTCAGAACTAGAAAACCTTGAGATAGAATTAAACCTTGATATCAAAGGTACTTAAATGATAATCACTTATTATGGATAAACATTTCATTACACAAAAGCAGTGTATAAATGCAGAAGGGCCAACTGGTACAACATGAGGAATGTACATAATTCAATCAAGTTAGACTGCCATTTCGAAAGAAATCATATTCTCTGTTTTTGAGTTACTTCAACGAGGAAAACAATGGTCCATAAATTTGAATAAACAATACTACCTCATTTTTTTTCCCTTGCTCATAAGCCTTACCTTTTACCAGATATTTAGATGAGAGTATCGAGTTCCTTGACTTTTCCTTGTAAAGTCAACAAAAAAAATTTAGGCAAGTGTCTCACAAAAATTGAACTCCATTGGGTGAAGGGAATAAGGTTGCATACTCGTTGAGCATAAACATTAGAGCCCGGCTCAAGTAAGACAAGGACCTTACCTTCACCATGCTCCAGAAAGTGGCTAGCCTTTCCATAGATCCTAGCATTGCTTATCCCCGTTTTTTCCATTTAAAAACTAGAGTGATTAATATGGATATCTTTTAACGGGAAAGATAAACCCCTCCAAGAATTCTCCTCACTTCATTTGCAAGCTCGATAATTTCTTTTTCTGTATGCCCGATATTATCCATGTGTGTAAAAGCAATGCCACGGTGTTAAATCCTAATGAACATTTAGGGGTTCTGGCATGAAAACATGGGGGTCCTCCCATGACTTTTGGTTTCTCCCATTCGCCTAAATATTCACGTGAACATGAGTATCCTTTGGGATTTCATAGCCCAATGCATTGCAGGACTCGACAGATAAGCGACGGTACAAGAAAGGTCCCGGTGGATGGAAGTGAATCGTTTCTTTGACCATAGCTTGTAAATAAACGAGGTGGGGTAGATCAGATTCGCATACCATGCGATCCAATCGTACGACGCATTCCAGCTCCTCCTGAAGCTTCTTCATTACTAGCGGATTTCTCAGGGCTTCTGCCATTTCCCACCCTATCACTATAGATGTCGAATCTAAGCCACCCAGCAATATATCAAGAAGAGTAGAGAGATAGATGTTGCTAGCCCATGCTTTCTTTATATACTGATGAGAGAAGAAGTGTTTGAGATAAAGGCACAAGCATATGAGGAGCATAATGGACAGACGAATCACAACAGGGATAAATAGTATAATGGAGTTAAACAACAACCATGGGAGGATTTCTAGACCTTGAATCACATGCAAGTGCTTGTCAAACCTATCCTTCAATTCATAGATAAGACATCTGAACCTGGATGTAGAAATGAAGTAGCTCAAGTGAAGGAAATGAGGATTAGTATTGCTGAAGTGATTACGAACAAGGCTGAGTAGGTGGAGGACATTTTCGGAATGGTACCAAATTCAAAGAAAACTGGCAGAGTTATGCTCATCTTTTTTTAGTAGTCTCGACAGAGGCCCATCACTTAACCAAAGCATGGGAAGGGCAACAACAAATCTCTGTTGAGTAAACCTGTCAATGTATAGACTCCCAAGAGTAAACACCTAAACAAATGTATATTAAAGCTGCATTGATTTGACAAAATGCTCCTTTCAGTATTAGATTCATCGATTATGTAGGAAACACTGGAGTAGATGGTGGCTCCTTTCCTTTTTCTTAAGATCAAGGTATGCAGATCGAATCTCTATTCTGGTGAAATGGAAGAAAATCTGAATGCAATCACAAAATCATTAATAGATTCACAAAATCTACATGCTCAAATTGCTTCTCTCGCATTCTCTGCTTCCTTTAAGAACTATTGTATATATTTCGCTTGCCTCTATTCAATTCAGGAAGCAAGAGCAGCAGCAAATGATTCAACTGCTAAGTTTGATTTTGATTCCGATATAATCTCTCTTATCATCTGCCGGGGTCTTTGTTATTAAATGGAAATGTATGTAGCACCAAGTATCTAAATATTTATGAGAGATGCAGAGGAGTGGATGCAGTCATCAAATTAATCCAAAATGCAACTGTGCATTCATCATTGTTCACTTGTTCTGCTCAGTGCTCAAATTGAAGCAGCTAATAGTGTTAACATTGGCAGAGACTGCAAAGGTGTTACCTTAAGATCTCTTGATGCAACAACTAGATGTTTCAAATGTTCGTGATGCAAAGAAGTTTTAACGCAATTATCAAATCATGAAACTACAAATTTAATTTTGAAATAAAAAATAAAGAATTTCTTAAAAGAAAATGATTTCGATTTCTTATAATGATTGTAGTTTTAATGATTTGTGAAAATTCCTAGCAAGAGAGTTTTATATAATTTTGAAAATAAATCAAGAGATTTTCTGATTTTCCCAATCACTCAAGGCGCAGGAAGAGAGCATACTAACCTATTGATTTTCTTGTTTGTTTGTCTGTTTTGTTTGTTTGTTTTTTCTTTTTGCAGGTTAGCATGGATGAAGTGCCTTTTACCTAAATTTATTCATGAGAAATGTGGATGTTTTTTTTTAAAAGAAAAACAAGACTAAAATCTCTAGCGAGATCTGGTTCTATTTTTCTAATCTATTCTACCTTAACATGATTGAAAGATTTTTTATTTCCTCGGTAAAAGAATGCTTCCAGTGAAGCCACCTATGGACTAAGAATTCGAAAATGCTCACAACAAGATTTAAATTTTTTACCTTATGATTTGAAGACATGTGAGTAACCTGTCTTATTCTTGGAGTTGGCCCAAGGTTCTTTTGAAACCAGTCTTCAATATTATCCTTGCTCTCCAAGAAGTACCTGTTTAACATCTTCAAATTTCTTATTCGTAGATGAACTAGTAAGGAATGGGCAGTTTGATAAAATACTGAATTTAAAATCAAACTAAGTATGAAAAATAAAAAATCTCAACTTGAACACCTTTATGAAGATCCTGTTGTCACCAGGTTTCACAAGTTAGTCCATAAAAACAAATTGCAATAAAAATAACTTCCTAAGTCTATCTCTAAATGAGCATTCGTGGCAATGGCGCCAGAATGTTGGTTCTAAAATGCTGATGCAAATTAAAGTTTCATTTACTATCAATCCGGGTAATTAAACTTCGAGGATAATCCAATATATAAGGACTTAGAGACAAACTAAACTAAGCTAGGTGAAGAAATGCCAGAGCTCCCTTACATGAGGTCTTTCATTGGGATCTCCAACACCTATTTAGTCATTTAACAAAATGAAATCTAAAAATTAAAAGACATTATGACAAGTGTAAGAAATATTGGAGCTCCCTCACAGGAGGCTATTCATTACTATTTCTAACCATCTTAATCAATAAACTAAGAAATGAAGGCATTTAAACATAATTCAAATTGATTATAGGAAATATTAAAGCTCTCTTACATGATACTATTCATTTATATTTCCAGCATCAAGATCTTTAAACTAATGAAATTAAAAACATAAATGAAAGCTTACTATACCAAAACAAGTATGCAAGTGAGGCAATGGGGGCCCTCCATAGCTCCACAAGCACATCTAGAAAGGAGTCAAATGTAGAAGAAAATCTAATCCACTTTATTTATCGTCAATTTCAAATTGCAATTACAAGCTCCAAGTTCTACATTCCAAGAGGTTCTAAACTCTCTATTACAATGATTCTAAAATCTAAAATTACAAATGCAGGACTAGGTTTCTAAATTCTAAAAATCAAGATTACAAATGAAGGAGATAACACTCCAATATATACAACTAGATGAGATAAAAAAATCATAATGATGATCGACTATTCCCTCCTTTGATCCACATATTTCTCAACCAATGGTGACACATAACCCTATCCTACATGATCTTCTCCATGAGGTCCATGATCTTATCCATGAGGTCTATGATCTCCTCAAATTCGAATTTGAACATAGAGTGCCACATAAGGGTGCCTTAGAAGCTTCCTTTGTACCTACACATGTCAACAAACTCATTCTAATTGTTAGGTATAAGTATATGGATATTATTTTCTAAAGTATAACCACAAATTCTCTTAAAAATACTAAGAATTAATAATGTTTTGGAAAACACAATGATAACCCATTTAATGATGAAAGTGGAGCTAATGTGATGACATGGTGGTGGAATAGCAGTGAGAAAATTTATGAATGGAGAGAAAGTTGATGTTTAATGGTGTGAAAGTGGATGTATTTTAAGGGTAATTCTTAGGCCCGACAATGACTGTTTAGCCTTATTCCCCTTATTTCTCCTTTGTGCATAACTACTTATATGTAGAGACCTAAACCATTGATATCTAAAACAAAGAGGTAGGGTAATAGAATATACCCTTCCCTAATTCACCGAGACATGTTGAACGTAGTGGAGGGGGGTATATTGATCAATATAGAGAAAAAGGGGAAGAGAATAAAGAACCTAGCCACTCAATCCATTCATTAGAGAAGTTGAATGCTTTCAACACATAAAAAAGATAAGTCCAATTAAGCTCATCAAATTATTTTGAAAACTCCAACTTGAGGACCATGCCTACTGTTAGAGCCTAGATTTACCTCAGGCTGATAAAGGTAGGATCTAGGGCCAACATCAAACCACGCTTAACCTGGTAGCTAGCCCTACCAGGTTGGGAGAGGGCTCTCTCTGAGTCAATATCAACAAAATATGATAGCTAAATACTTGAGATGACTGATATACCTACTGATCTTAGGCTAGGTATGTGTGCAAAAGAGTTTGATTGAATAAAATCATGTTTTTGCTGGCTCAAATGGGAAAGCAGATTTTGGGTGCGGGGAATGAGGCTCAGCGTTGCAGAGATCTCAATGGGGCAAGGTAGGAAACTGATTTTGGCACTTCAAATCAAATGAGGTGGAAGTATTAGACATGTGATGAGTTGAAGAGGGCAAGAGAAACCATGAATCCTCTCCAAACAGCTAAAAACATCAAGAAACTAAAGCAAACCTCAAGTAGAGCATTGCAATTTCAATGGATTCTACTTACACTCTTGTTTGATTTAGTTAGGAAGAAACAAGATAGATAATGTCATACATAACACATAAGTAAATTCACAATTACAAAGAAAATCACTGTACCAAAACAAAATGCCACAGGGATCCCAAAGAGTATTGCAAATCCTGGTCTCAATTCCTTAGCCAAAATGTTGATATGAGTGTACAATGAAGCTCAAGGCTTTCTCAAGAGTTCAACCATGCTAATGACTGAAAAAATACATAATATAGACAAGCCATATCTCATCCTAGCCTCTAGGGTTCTAGCTCACATGTTTAGGAGCTGCTTCAACTAATTCTAAACTGAGAACTAGAAATCAGGCAATAGAACAACACACCTCTAGAAACAAGGGAACCATTTCATTTAGTTTCAAACAACTTTTTAACAAATGAATCTGCCTCCATAAGTGAAAATTTTACATATTTACATCATGATCCATCCATGTACATTGAATTACATCACAAATTTGACATTAAGAAGGTGAAAAAGTCAAACTGGCAAAAGATAGGTGAAAAACAGAGCATTCCTGTTCAAACTGGGCCAAATTTCCTCTATGCGTCGCGCCTGATTCTCTATGCACAGTGTATGTTTGGAGAAACTTTTGAAGGCCTTCCCAATGTCAAAATTTACTCCAAGTGTTCTTGTTGGAAAGGTCTACCTATTTAATTTCCAACCCAAGTGGAATTTTCCAATTTTGCCTCCATTTGACCCTCCAAAATTCAGTTCTCCCAACACTGCTTCCTGTGTGTCAAAATAGGGGCAGTGAGGTCATTTTTTGAGTGTTTTTGACCTTTTCGAGGGCTCAAAACCTATCCAAATTTCTTGACCATTGGGAGGAAAGCATTTTTTTTCATCCCAAATCCAAAAATGCTGAGTTTTTACCATTTGGAGGCTCCTATCAAAAGCGAGCGGCAGGTGGCGTGGCACATAGAGCAGAAAAATCCTTTTTTTTTGTGCCAAAAATTTCAAAAATGCAAAAAGTGCCCCAAATTTTTTGAAATTTGGGCTGACTCTTCTCCATCAAGCATTGTGTTGGGCCAAGGAAGCCTCAACCAATATCTGAAGTCCTTCATGCTCCTTTTTCCTCGTTGATGCTCTCTTCAATTTTGCCTTCAAGCTCTTGATTCTAGCTTGGCACACCATATTCCTTGAAAAATAATGATATGCCATGTTTCTCAACATATTATTCTCATTGATAGCCTTTTATAACCTCCTCTCCAAGTGGATATTGGCTCTTTCAAGCCATGACTCCCGATCGGCATTAGCCTCTTGCTCAAGTGAAGTGAGCTCCACCCCCCTCCTTTGGGCAGCTTGGCGATTCTCCCGAATGTTTTGCAACTCCTTAATCACTTGCTGATCTTCAAAGCTAATTATTTCTTTGCTTCAAGTACTGTATTTTCCATTTAGCCCTTTCCAAGTTGAGGGACGAGGCATTGATGTCCGCCTACTGCTCTTGAATGACTTCTTTGAGACTTGTGCTCTGCGGGCCCATATCCGTATCATCACCCTTAATGAGAATGAAATCAGTCTCCCACTCACCTAATGGTCCTTCATCCTGTAGCGGCCTCTTCCCTTTGTCCTGAACCTATTGTGCTGATGATGAAAGCGAGACCCCTTCCACCCTGGGTGGAGATAATACTCGCTTAGCTGCTGCGAACAACCGTCTAGTGCCCTTTTGATAAGTGATAAACACCGGCATACTAGCGGTCTATGTCTCATGACCCTCATGCTGATATGAAGGTCCACCTATCTCATGTACAGCCTCTGAAGGTCCCTGAGGAGCTGTTAAAAACTCACGAGAAATGACGTCCTCCCAGGTGATGCCCTGTAAGCCAAGCTGATGGATGACCACAATTTTAATGAGAGTAAAATGATATATACCGTTGAACTGTTGTTGAGGAGTCTTGTGTTGTACTAGGATGGTCATCTTATTAATGTTTTGGCACATGAAGTAGGGGAGGTTCATCATCCTCACCCTGGTAAAATGCATCAGCAGTCTGATATGATAAGCATATAAACAGGAAAACCGGCCCTCACAACTGAAATACTTCATGATCAATTTCATTAAAGGAGCATATGAATCTTTGAGGTACCAAAAAGGAAAAACTCTCCTGAGCTGTCTCAAATAAACGGGTTTGATGTATGGTTCATAATGCTACCGGTCAATTTTCTGCCTCTTGTTCCATTGCTCTCCAATGTTAGGAATACCGGTTGCTAGTGAAATAGATTCTGGTGTTAATGTGAAAGTGACACTAGCTACAGTGGCTTGACCATCATGTAAATGCAACACAAACAAACGAGCCAACTCATGGTGAAACTGAATGCTAGCAACCTTCTCACAAAATTCATAGCAGGACTGGTGCTGAAAACAAGTGATGGTAAGAGGGCAGGCCTGTAACTCAGCAAGAGTGGTTGGTTCTTCTCGAATATGCTTGCCACCTCTATGAGGCCTCGGGGTGCATGTACCTCTATAGGTGAGTCACTGTGTGTCTCCTCTTCATAAGCATATGAGGGATCAGATTCCATCTCTGCTAGGTGGATGAGCTGTCTTGATGAGAAGTAGGTGATTTATGATGTTTTTGATTTTTGCCACCAAGGGGAAAAGTGATATGAGGGACTGTAGAGGGAGGGAAAAATGAGGGATTTAGGGACTGTTGGGACAGGTTTTAGTTAAGGGAACAAGGAATTAGAGAGTAATTTGGGAGCTTTTGGTATAGGACTAGGGTTTGGGAATTTGTATTTGGGATTTTGGGAAATGGGAATTGGGGTAGGAATAAATGATGTTTTAGGAATGTATGAATTTAGGGAATAGGGGAATCAGGGAAAATGAGTGAGGGAGTGGAAAGGTGAGGGAATAACAAAATTGACTTGGCAGCCAAAACAACAGTTTCAAACCCTAGGTAGCAGTTTCCTTTGAGAGATTTCAAGGGATAGGGTTTGATTTCTTTTTAAACAATCACCATAAGACAATCACCATAAACTTTGTAGAAAAATCTTTCACTAGCCAAGAGGAGGACTGTACTTACTTATACACTGGAAGATTTGGGTGATTTTGGTATTTTGGAGAAGTTGCTGAAGATTTTGGGCCTGCCAGCCCTATGCGCCATGCCTTGTGTATGTGTCGCGCCCGTGTAAATTTGAACTGGAGATCGCGACCCTATGCGCCGCACCTGTTATGTGCGCCACGCCAGTTGCCCAATGCGCCGCGCCTCTGTCTTGGGGCGATTTTTCACTAACTTTGTCTTACTTGCTCACCAACACGACTTTGCTTTTCCCAACTTTGTCTTTGAGTGCAAATGAGATTTTCAAATTGGAGAAATGACTTATATACAAGGAGCCTTTAAATTTTTGCTTTGCAAAACCCACTTTTACAGTGTTTTGAAAATGACTTTATTTTAACTCTGTTTTGGGCTTTTTCACTTTATTAGAACTTGTGATGAATTGGATGACTTGTGTTTTGTTTGTTTTGTAGGGGGTTGGAGCTACTGAGGCTAGGAAAAGTGACCAGGGTTGCAGGTGAAGCAATTTACATAGAAGGGAATAAAATTACATGAATTTATACAATAAAATCTAGAAAATACACATCTTTGAACACTTGATCATGAAATTTATTGATGTTGGAACCTCCTCACGTGCCTGTTGGTTATTATTGGACTTTTTGAAACCCTTTTTGATGAAACCCTAATGAAACCCTAGACCTAAATGACAATTAAACCCTAGGAAAGACTTTTGCAATTTTTAAGACAAAAAGGTGACTATATACAATTTTTGATTAATAAACATGAGCCAGCAGGTAAATGACATGAGGGAAACTGTAGGAGAAGCCACTACCGTCAGATGATCCATGCGCCTAATGGAATGCAGCTGACTGGGCGAGACACCTAATATGCAATGCAACAAGAGGATTTGATCTCTGACGGAGGGATGAAGATACCGACACTAACACCTACATTTTTGTACTTCTTCATGGAATGAATGAATTAATGTGTGACCACTACACCATCCAAAATCTATCTTCCTCCACAGCCATATTGTTCCTTGGAGATTAGCGAGGGGAGTAGGGTCTTGAGTCTATTAGCTATAATTTTAGATAGTATAATGTATATCACATTGCATAGAATGATTGGTTTGAAACCATTGGGATCAACCATATGAGATGAATTAGGAGCCAATGTAGAAAAAGCAACATTGAGTGCCAAGAGGACTGAGTGTAATTTCCTTGATTCCTCAACCAAAGTTAAGGTTTCGTTTCCTAAGTAGGAAAAAAAGTTTGTTAGAAGTCAGAGGCGAATTTGTGGGCCTCAAAGCTTTAGTCTATGGAAAGCCCATGAATTATTCATCGAATTCATATAAGGTGATCTATTTCATGACTAGGTCATTCTGATTTTTTGTAACCATTCACAAAATGTGATCCAGGATTTTCTCAATAGTTGGTAGATGGTTGGGGGAGGAATCTTTTATAAGATTCAGATAGAATGATGTAATTTTTATTTCTATATAATTGTGATATGTTATGTTCTTCCCATAAAAATTTATGAGGGGAAAAATGATTTTTGTGACAATTCTTGAGCATCAACTTGTGAAAGAAATGAGTATTTTTTTCCACTTTGCTAAGCGAATTGATCCTAGATTTTTGCTTCCAAATTATTTCTTATTGCTTCATTTTTTCCTTCAACTTAGTTAATATTTTTCTCTCCTTTATCTCCAGGGGTTTAGAGTATCCCTTTGTTATTATTTGTATATTTTTTTGTAGATTCAACAACTCATGTAATTTTATAAAGCAAAAGACAAGAATCTACTCTCCTCTTAACAATAGAAACCAATAATGATCAATGAAAAGAATAATAAGAAAGAGGAAGAATATCAACCACACATAACACAATATTTCTCTTAGGAAAGAAATTTCTCAAAACCCCGACTATCTATATTGCATTAATTAGAAATCCAAGAAGAAAATACAATGCTTTTTCTCACTCAAACAATCCCTACACAAGAATAATCAACTCTCTACCTCACAAGTCCACTCTAGAAAACACTTAGCCAATTATGCTGCGTATCGAGCCCCTATTTCCTTGCACAATTCCTAAGAGGATCAACCCATATTTAATTCGGAAATCCTTCTTCGAAAACTATGCAATCCAAACTTAGGTCCATAATTGATTGCATTCATGATCTGTACAACTCGGAAAATCATAGAACTGATAGTACATTGTCCCTGCACTCTAGAATCAATTGGATCTTTCTCTGAACTAACATGAATGAGTTTCACTTTAGTGGATCTCTAATTATTTGGAGTATCACCAAGGATACATCAGTGCATCAACTCACTACTAGACCTCTACTAGTTCCTCCAACAGTTAGAACCAGTTTAACTAACCATAACTTAGTCAAACTGAGTTATCTAAATACTACTCAAATAAACTCATCCTTGACCCCTAAAATTTAGGGATCACACATACATGGCTACAAAAATACTTCCAACTATAAATTCCTAAGTTAATTAAGTCAATTAATCTTAATTAACTATTTACAACTTGTTATGAGAATATAATTTGATTTTAATTCGCAACTTAATTCAAGGACAAATTAAACTGGAATTTTTTGTTACCATTTATCAATAGTCCCGCTCAACAAGAAAGGGATTATCGACTACTCCGATGCTGTCTCTGTGAAACTCAAATTTACATCTTGACAATGCCTTTGTCAAAATGTCATCATCTTGGTCCTTTGTGGGAAAGTATTCCAACAACATAATTCGCCTCAATACACAATCTCGAAGATGATGATATTGGATATCAATATTCTTGGACCGATCATGAAAAACTGTATTTTCATAGAGTTTGATATGTCAACTATGATTATCACAATAAATAATAGATGGATCCATCTACTGACCAAACAAACCAACTAAAATATTCATCATCTAGATGGCCTCACATGCTACTTAACTTGTAGCCATGTACTCTGCCTCTGCTGAACACAGTGCAACCGATCTCTGTTTCTTGATGTACCAAGAAATAGTTGCTGACCCAATACTAAAGATCCTTCCTGATGTGCTCTTCCTGTTGGATGGACTCCCTATCCAATCTGCAACAGTGAAGCCTTGACGATTCACTCCCTTTTTCCATATGTACCATAATCCATAGTGAATAGTGCCTCTGAGGTATCTCAACACATGATTGGCCAGCTTATAATACAACGTGGTAGCCCTAACCATCGCTTAACTAATTTGGTTAATTGCATATCACATGTCTTGTCATGTGTTCACAAAATACATGAGTGAAACCACAAGGTTTCTGTAAATGGTAGCTTCCACTACTTTATCCTAAGTAGTATCCTCCTTCCTCCAAGGACCCATTAGAGTAGTCTCCATAGGTTTACTACTCTGCATGTGGAACCTTTTCAGTATCTCATTGTCATACTTTCCCTAAGAGACAAAAAGTTCCCATCACCTTGCCATACTTTCGTGCCGATAAAGTAGGGCATGAGCCCCAAGTCCTTCATTTCAAATTTTCTTGCAAGATCCTCCTTGAAAGACTTGATCAACTTATCATCACCTGCCAGAATGAAATTGTCGACATATAAAGTAATGATCAACAATTTACCTTCCATCACAATGTCGTAGAGGCTCGCACCCGCTTCACTTTTTTTGAAGCCCAACCCAGTGAAGTAGCTATAGATCTTGGTCTACCAAGCACAGGGTGCTTGCTTCAGCCCATACAATGCTCGCTTCAGTCGGAACACAGGCGACTCACAGTGAAAGGTGTAAAAGCCTTCAAGCTGCTCAATATACACCTCTTCCTCAATCTTTCCATTAAGGCAGGTTGTCATTACATCCCTCTGATGTATCTTCCAACCCATCTACGCTGATAGTGCCAATATGGATTTGATCGATGAGTACCTTACAACAGGAGAAAATGTCTCATCATAGTTAGTCCCCTCTTCCTAAGAAAATCCTCAGGCCACAAACCTGGCCTTATGTTTCTCCACACTACCATTCGCTACTTTATTTCCTTTGTAAATGCAACGGGAGCTCACCACTAACATGTCTACTGGTCTTGGGACCACATTCCAAACATTGTTATGAACAATGGAGTCATACTCTTCCACCATGGCATCTACCCAAATCGGTTTCTACACTGCCTCCTCAAAGGAAGATGGCTCTGTATCAACACATCCACTCATAAGTTCCATGTATCCAGTGTACCTCTCATGTGACCTCTTTTGCATATGTTATGATGTGGGTGCTCCCAAATTCTCTCTCACATCTTGCAATAACTTGTCAAACTCTCTGGTGCACTTTCTCCCATCTATGGAAGACTCTGCGTGAGTGGATGTCTCCACTTCTGGATCCTCTGCATGTGGCTGATCCACATCAATATGAGGCTCCTCAACCTTAGGAGCTAAATGCTCCTCAACCACATGTAGTTGAAGCTCCCTCTCAAGGGAACATTGCATGGCCTTCACCTCATTGAATCTAACATCGCTGCAAACCACTGTCATTCTGTTGGTCAGAAGGTACATCAGATAGTTGTGGGGGTGTGACAGTGGAAGAGATATACAACCTCACTTACACAAGATGCCACAAAAAGGATCTTAAGCACGCTCGATACATCGTTTTTTCTAAGGACCCCAGTATTGAAACCATTCTGGGATCCTATCTCGATAAGGGCGAAGCGTAGAATGCGGTGTCAGAAGGTTCTTGGATGTTTGGTTGGAAGGTGAAAATGTTTATTAGGGCTTTTGATGTCGTTTCTTTTCGATTCGATAAGGGCGGGCGAAGCGTAGAATGAGGTGCCAGAAGCCAGAAGGTTCTTGGATGTTTGGTTGGAAGGTGAAAATGGCCATTTATTAGGGCTTTTGATGCCAGAGGTGTATCAGTGTACCCCAAAAATATCCCTAGCTCTATTGTTAACTCAAGCATCTTCCATGCATATATGGTCACATGGAAATATATTGATGACCCAAAAATCCTGAAGTGACCAACATCTGGTCTCTTCCCTAAGAAAGCCTCCTCTGGTGTACTCATCCCAAGAATATGATGCCGGCTTTTGTTCTACAAATAAACAACTGTGTTGCATGCATCATCCCACAAGTGTAGTGGTAGGCCCCGATCATGTGGCATCATCCGTGCTACCTCTACAATGCTCCTATTCTTCCTTTCGACTACCCCATTCTGTTCTAGGTTATAGGGGGTCGTCAACTCCCGTTTTATCCCTTCTATTGCACAGGAGTTCTTAAACTCATTTGAGAAATATTCACCACTGTTATCACTCCTTAGAGCTTTAAACTTCTTCCAGAATCTTTCTCGACCAAGCTTTAAATTCACAAGACTTTGTGAAAGTTTGATCTTTCTTCTGCATGAAAAAAATCTAGCATTTACGAGAAAAATTGTCAACAAATATAATATAATACCTGTGTTTTTCCATGGATGTTGTTAAGAATGGTCCCCACACAGATGAATGGAATTTCTATAGAATCACCTTTGCTCGACTATCTTTGTCGTGAAAGGAATCTTTGGTGAATTTTCCCAAAGTACACCCTTTTCATGTGTCAAATTTCTCTAGTGTACCTTTGGGAATACCGGTAGAAATTTGTGGCATGATTTTCAAAGCGCCATGATGCAAGTGACACAATCACCTATTCCACAACTCATAGATGTCTCGGCTCCACACCTTTTCTTTTTTCGTGCTCAAAGAAACAAAATCTTTTACCTCCAACTTGTAGAAATTCTTCACCTGAATACCTATCCTCTTTACCTGTCCCATGGCTATGTGACAAAGGAACATTTTTTCCTTACTAAATATCACATCATAGCATTTATCCTCCAACATGGCAATGGATACCAAGTTCTTATTCAACACGGGAACATACATATCATCTCTCAAGGTGAGAGTAGCATCTGACTCCCTCTGAAAGGTAACCGTACCCAATCTAGTAGCACTATACCTCCCGTCGTCACCCATATCGATATGCATATGGATATCCTTCTACAACAGGTCATTGAAGAGCTCCTTATTTCCAGTCATGTGGAATGAAGCTCCACTATCTAGGTACCTGTTGTAGGGAAAACCCAACACCCCCCATTACTTGAAGTAATGGGGATCCTTCCCATTAATTTTTCGCTAAGCATCTTTTATGATTTTCATTTAAGTTAATTGTATTACAATTTTTTCATTTTATAGTTGTCATCGAATTTCTATTTTAATTGTTTCACTGAATCTAACTTTTCACTAGCTTTCCATTTATACTTGTTTCGACCCATTTGGTCAAACGGTTTATAAATGGCACTCCTTTGAAGTTTGATCATTTTCTCGTGTGGACTAAAAATGTAAATAAATGTATGATATTTCATTTTTGCAATTAAAATAGTAATTTATTGTAAATATTAACTCTTAGTCAATTTTTACTACTTCTTTCATTTTTCACTGGCGATCTTACAAAATGACCTAGCTAAGTTGTACGATAAATGAAAGCATGTTTCAGGATCTTGGTAATTTACTCCAATTTATTATTTTAAAATAAATTGTCAAACCCAAAACCCAAAATTGCAAGGTGACTATAGTCCAATTTGTAGGATGGTTAATTAACGTGGGCCCCAGTTCACCTCCATTCCTTTCCAAAATCCCGAAATTTTAAAATTTCCGAAATAAATTTTGCAATACGATAGTGCAATTGTGATATATCACATATCACATATCACAAAAAAAAAGTATTAAGTTGCTCATTTTTAAGAAGCTCCGAACTCCAATTTCGCGATTTTGGAACTATGCAAGGGGTTAAAAAGTTTTAACATAAAGTTTTCACTCCTTATGCCTCCCGACTGCTCCACCTCACTCACCTTCACATCATCGTGACCTCACTCACCCTCCACCTCACTATTCCACTCACCTTCCTTATCACTCCAACCTCTCTTCATTAACTCCTCCACTCACCCTCCTCATCCATGGCTATGTGTGTTACACAGCATTTCGTCACTGTCGCTGTACTCCCCATCCATGATCTTGGAGGACCTCTACAATGAACCCGACATGCTTTCCCACATAAAGAAACTCCCAGTATGTCCTTCTTCATGAGCAAAATAATTCCTCTTTACATCATTTCCCAAGAATCTTCCTTTTATCCCTGTTTACAAGACTGGCACTATTGACCTATTTCCCCCTCACACCAATTTGCAGAGATTAAAACTAGCCCTAGCATCGTATAGTCTGACTGAGCCCTTTTCCAATGGCCCCTCCTCTTTTGGCATGTTTTTTAAATATAGAGTCGAAGCTTCCAGCTCTAGAAGCTTCGTAACGAAAGTCTGGTAGATGGTTAGGCTAGATGGAGTCAAGGAAGTAAGTTTTGGCTCCTTTCCCCTATTAGGATGGAACAAAATCAAGAGATAAGACCTTCTCCCATGATGAGAGGAACCATCTCCCATCCATCCAAGCTATATAAACCTCTCTTTTCGCAAGCTAAACTAGTTTTTGGAGTGAGTTTCAATGATCAACAACACATATATAGCTTGTAGCTTTCTAGTGTATGTTTGAGGGAGAATAGTGTGTTTTGGTTTCATTTGAGACTAGAGGGAAGAGGCCTTAAAGCTTCCATTATTGGGGCTATCCATGAAGTGCTAGCAGAAGTGTGGGAACCCAGATACGTTGGAGGAGACCAACAACGTCAAGGCATTCGTTGTAATCTCTTTCTTGTTTATATGAATACAATTATTGATTGATTTCCTACATGAAATGTTATTTTACATCTTTATGGCTTAATGTTCCTTGACCTCTTAAGTAGGCTGAATACAATATTGTATGCTTTCACGTTTGTTTTTGTTGTTTATTTGATTGTTTTAGGTATTCGAAGGAAGGAAATGGAAGATAGCTAGAGTGAGGAAGCAGGATCATCACCAAGAAGAATAGTGTTGTAGGAGGTAGGCCCTCTTAATTGATTCTAGATTAAGGAGATTTTCCAAAGATTGTTTTTTTGTGGCTAGACTCGCTCTCTCAGGCTAGAGGAATTGTTCGTGTTCGCACTGACAATTTACCTGCACCACAAATTGGAAACTCCGCTGGGGAGAATTGTGACCATTGATCAACTCTTGTTCATTGGTCACTAGGTGCCTCCTTTGCAACCATCATCCCCTATCGACTCTTGTTTGCAAGAAGTACCTTCCCTGTTACAGGTAAACTTTGTGGCTACCCATTCCTTTCTTCATCTGTTGATGATCACACAGATGGTATTGTACATTATGTACTGGGGGCACTGGAACGTAATTTGTGTTTGGTACCAAGTGACATGTATTTGTCCCAGAACGTGGTTATTTTGTCTAGTGAAGACCTTTCGGGAGCCATGTTCTCTTATGGGTCATGAACAAACATTGTGAGAATAGTTCCTTGTCTTGTGTCAAGCTCATTAAAAAATGAAACAAGGGTCATGAGGATAGTTCCTGGTCTTGTGTCAACCTCGTTAAAAAATGAAACAAAGGGTGTGAGCATAGTTCTTTGTCTTGTGTCAAGCTTGTTAAAAAATGAAACAAGGGTCTCGAAGATAGTTCTTTTACTATGTCATCCTCATTAAAAAATGAAGCAACTCCCTTTTCCAAATCAAGTCTTTGATTAAGATCTCATAAAATCCTAGTTGAGTCTTTCCAAAATCTTGAAAGTGAACTTTCATTCCATCCACCTAGTTGACTGAAATGAAGCTTGGGGGGCATGTACCTCAATTGAGTCATTATGCTAGGGGCATGCAAAATTATAGAAAGCATAGTTTTTCATTTCAATCTTGTGTAAACATGAAACCAAATCCAAGCAGAGTTCTCCATGGTTGAAGCTTGTGTAAAAATGAAACCATGCCCAATTTACATCTCGTGATTGTCGTTTTTATTAGCTAATTTCTACTAGATGAGCCTTGGTTGTTTCATTCCATCGCCACCATATCTTTGGCTGATCATATGCTTTCACTTGATTGATTTTCCTTTCTTGAGGGACCGCAATGATGAGTGGTTTCATTAGCCAGCCTCTTGACCATTACATGTTTTGAGTAGTTCCACCATTTCAAGAAATGGTTGTTTCCCTTTATACAACTCGTTCCTCTAGTACGATTCACCTTTAAGCTCTTTTCTTATTCGTAAAAGATGGAAAGATTGTTAAGTTTTTTCCCCTTTTTTGACTTGTTAAAGAGAATAAAAATGGGGGTTCTTCTTTGAGCTCTTTTCTGACTCTTAAAACACGAAAATATTGCTGAGATCTTGTCGTTTTTAAACTTGTTAAAGGCTGCAAAATGTCGTTTACCTAGTATACGTTTACTGCTTTTTTTGAGTTGGGTTGAATTATTTACGAAAAAGGCACTTCTTGACTAAAATGGTCAAGTGGTTCTCTCAAGTGTTTTTTCTACCTTTCTAGGCTCGAGAGACACAAATGTACGAAAAGGGACCATGCATAGTTTTCTTTTCCATGTCTTTTTCAAACTCTCTAAACATGAAAAATATACCAGGTTACACCTTTGTTGGACTCATTAAAACATAAAACGACATTAGATTTGTCACCATGACAAACATGAGCTTCTCCTTCCTAGGGCTCATTAAACTTACTAGGTCAGATTTGTCTAAAAGATGAACTTACAGTGCAAGCACATGCTATCCCCTTCAAGATTGCGGTAAAAAATAATTGGGGTACCTATTAGAAATGGTGGGGGAAAATTGGAAATTATATCAGTCGTTTCGGTAGCTCACTCTTGAACATGGCACTTTTTGCTTTGTGTTGGGCTGGGATATCCTCCTTTACATCATTGACTTTCCTGGGTTGGGCCACCAAACTCCAGAATTGTGTCGTCGATATGTTCAAGAGTTAGTCCTTCCACAGTTACACTTACTCCTGATTCTTTGTATCATCTAAAATCATTTGTATCACTATGTCTCATGTCGATGATGTGGGATACATCATGGCCCTCCTTCGACATGGTCCCTTCCTGTCGACTTTAGCTCATTATCCAGGAATTTGGCCAAGAGGCTCCCTTCCAATACCTTAGAGCTTGCATGCCCTAATGGAAACTTCGCACTTGACAACAAGCTCACATCATTGGCTTTTGATCAGGTGATTTCACGGGTGTTCAACATCAGTTCCATTATTCGCATTTCGTGAACTGTGATGCTAGTACCTTGAGATCCATTGTCATTATTGGTGGTTTCTATCACACTTTTTAATGGTTCACATCATTGACCAGTAATAAAGTGACTTTCTAGCATGTTTGACTTCAATACATTCATTCACATGTTAGGATTTATACTTTTATTGGGTCGTTTGGAGCACAAGACCCTGGGCTCAAATCACACCTGTCCAGGTTGCAAGGTGATGTGACATGATCATGTTCATATACATGTCTCTTTTGGATGGATGGCTACAACCATACCATGAGTTATTATATGTGATCCTCCTCATTATTGGATGGTTGCGACCATACCTTGCTTTCGTTATAATCCTTTCTACTGGATCGTTGCACCCATGCCTTGGATCCACTTATATGATCATTCTCTAGATGGCTACCTCCATACCATGATTCATGTGTCATTCAATAGAGTTTTTCATGATGTATATGTATCTATGCTTGCTTGTAGGTTTTCTGACGACAGACTCTGGTTCCCCGCATCCACTTGTAAAGAATTTCACCCCTCACTCTAGTTCGTCCTTCACACTTTAGGGGACATCTGTTACACAAAATTTTGTCACTGTCCCTGTACTCCCCATCCACGATCCTGGAGGACCTCTATAGTGAACTTGACATGCCTTCCCATCATGAAGAAACTCCCAGTATGTCCTTCTTCATTTCCCAAGAATCTTCCTTTCATCCCAGTTTACAAGACCAGTGCTTTTGACCCATTTCCACCTCATGCTAATTTACAAAGATTAAAACTAGCCCTAGTGCCATACAGATTGATTGGGCCCTTTTCCAGTCATGCCGATCCTCTTTGGAAATTTTTTTAAATATGGAGTCGAAGTTTCCAACTCTATAAGCTTCGTAATGGAAGTCTAATAGATGGTTAGGCTGAATGGAGCCGAGGAATTCAATTTGGGCTCCTTTCCCCTGTTAGGATGGAACAAACTCAAGAGATAAGACCTTCTCCCATGATGAGAGGAACCATCTCCCATCCATCCAAGCTATATAAACCTCTCTTTTCTCAAGCTAAACTAGTTTTTGGAGTGAGTTTGAATGATCAGAAAGACATCTATAGTTTGTAGCTTCCTAGTGTATGTTTGAGGGAAAATAGTGTGTTTTAGTTTGATTTGAGACTAGAGGGAAGAGGCCTTAAAACTTCCATTGTTAGGGCTATCCATGAGGTGCTAGTAGAAGTGTGGGAACCCGGATACGTCGGAGGAGACCAACAACATCAAGGCATTGGTTGTAATCTCTTTCTGATTTATATGGATACAACTATTGATTTATTTCCTACATGAAGTGTTATTTTAAATCTTTATGGCTTAATGTTCCTTGACCTATTAAGTAGGTTGAATACAATATTGTATGCTTTCATGTTTTTTGTTGTTGTTTATTTGCTTGTTTCAGGTATTCGAAGGAAGGAAACAGAAGATAGTTGTAGTGAGGAAGCAAGATCATCACCGAGCAGAATAGTGTTCTAAGAGGTAGGCCCTCTTAATTTATTCTAGCTTAAGGATATTTTCCATAGATTGTTTGTTTGTGGCTAGATCCGATCTCTCAAGCTAGAGGAATTGTTTGTGTCCGCACTAAGAATTTAACTACACCACAACATGAATGTTAGTTTGAATAAGATTGATTCTAATGGTTTTTTAAAATATTATATTTATATTTATATTATAATTTAAATTATAATATAAATATAATATAATAATAATTTAATTAGTTATTGAATTTTATTTAATTATGTTTTTTAATTAAATATCTAAATAATTTAGATTAATATCATTATTAAGATTAATTATATAAATAACTATAATTTAATTTAGGATTAGAAATTTATTAAAATTTCTGATTTTTAGCCTAGGCAACAAAATTTCTAGAATTCTAGAAATTTTAATATACCAACTTTAGAAGCTCATAAATGGAGCTTTACCTGGCCAAATGAGGCCCAGGATAGCTCATTGGAAAGATAAAGTAGTGGACAATATTTATGAAGTGGTTTCATTTCTATATTTGATCATATATTGGGTCTACAATCCAGTAGAAGACCGGGCTTCAAATTTTTATCAAAATCAATTTTTTGAGTTCTATTTTCTGCATTCTTATTTGCCCACAACTTCTTCTGAGTGCAGACGCATTCGTCAATAATATCCTTGGCTAATTAAATCATCACATTAATCAATAGAAAGCTCAAATTTACTTTTCAATTATTTATTTAATTGAATTTGATTGGATTTCTTTTAAACTCCAGATTTAGCATTTTGATTTTATTTTTGTATTTTATTTTTGTTTTGTTTTGTTTTGTGGGAAAACAATTGAAGAGATGAAGAGAAACGAATCTCAATCAATGAGAAGGATCCAGTAATAGAAGAATGGAATTTTGAGCCAATGAAAATTGATTAAACATATTTCTTCTTGAACAAACCTTCTTGTTAAGAATTCTTTTGAAACTATTATAAATAGCAGATTACAGAACGTAATAAGGGATTCTCTCCTTTAAAATTATGGAATTATAAAAGCATTTATGTAATAGGAATTTAGAATTGTAGGTGGGAGGAGAGAAAATCCTAGATCTGGGGATTATTGAGGATTTTTCTTTTGCATTCTGAATTATTTATGATGGGCAGAGTTTGCACTTTCGCAACTCTTGTTGTAACAACTGAAGTTCAAACAATGTAAAGTATCGTTGGAGACGAGAGCCAGAGAAATGGATTTAATAAATTGATATTTCTAATACTACTATTTTAAGTACTAGTTTCATTTTATGATGGCAGGAATGTGTAATTTTATTCATATTTTTGTACTATTGTCAGTATGAGTAATTTGTCTCAATCATATGTTATTTATCTCTGCTCTTATGGGTTGAATTCTAATTTCTAGGTAACTATTTACTCAGAAATATGTCTTTTAAAACTGGTTCAACAAATAGTGATATGGTGTGAACTACTTCCTCATATTATTGTTTAATTATTCAAATTGTTGATTAAACAATCAATATCATTTTGTGAACTTCTTCCTAAATGTTGGTGGTTTATTATTTCAGTTAAGAGGTCTCTGAATAGAATATGTTTTGGTAAAAATAATGTCAATTAATTGAACTACTTCGTTAGCTTGATATTCATTATAAGCCAGACATATTTAAATCCCAATCATTTAAATATCTTGCCCTCAGTGGGGGTAGATATATCTCTACTTAATTGAGATACGATTAGGATTTAGTTCCTTTTTTCTTTCATTATAGAATAAGTTTGCATTAGATTTAATTTTTCACTTATAAATTCTCTTCCCAAAGAGGAAAACTTTAGTTGTGGCTTGGCTGACACCTAGATCAGCTTAAGGATAACTTTCTTTCTAGATCAGTAAGAGGGCTGATCTGATGTCTCTTCTCCATTGTTGAATGAAATTCATATTGTAAGCCATTTTAGAGATTAAGAGAAGGTAATTGGACCTAGTTGAACCAGTCGGAACGACCATTCCAAACAAAAAAGGAATTTCTTTAAGGTTCAGACCAAGTGGTCATCCCTCATTGTTGTTGTAGGGATTTTTGAGGCTTCAACAGTACCATACACTACCCATCATTAATGACACCATGCATGAAATGAATTTAAAGTACAATTCAAATTGAGAGGCAAGAGCCTCACCCACCGCTCCATGTGAGGACTTCTTCTTGGACTTCTTGAGAGGAGAATTTGTAGCAAAATGTCCCGACTCGGGATAATGAAAGCACTTGACTTTCACGTTGACTTTTAAAATGTCCTTCTTCTTGTATCCATGTAAGAATCTAATTTGGAATGGGATTCCTTCCCCTCCCCTTTCTTTTCCTTACCTGCTAAGGCACAATTTTCCTCATCATTAGTCTTTGATGAGGATACGTCCCCGATGCTCCTCTGAATCTCTTCCTATACCAAATCTAACCACAATAATTCCCAATCTAGTAGATTCTGCCTTCCATTAATAGATTCATAATAACTGTTCCAACTCTTAGGGAGTCCTAGAATAGTTAGGCTCACCATATCATCCTCAGAAATAGTAATCCCAATACTTCCAAGATCATCTCGACAATGAGTGAACTTGGTCAAGTATTTTGGAATTGAGCTTCCCTTCTCCATATTGATATTTCTCAATTTGTCCTTTAGTGCCAACTTCCTATGGTCATTATTATTCTAAAGCAGGTTCGTCAATTCTTTCCACATAACATACAGAGTTTCCTTTCCATGGAGACTCAAGAAAATGTGGTCTCAAACTCCCTCAAGAATAATATGAATCACATTTTCCAAATAATTCTTCTATTCAGCTAGAATATTAGTATCCGATGTTGGTGGCTTAGGAATGACTTGATCAATGAATTCCTTGAGGCCATTGTCCTCCAATGCTACCTCCATCCTATCCTTCCAGGCTATGTAATTTGAGTTGCCTTCCAAGGCATACTCAAGTCTCAAACTGTAGAAAGCATTTTTCTGATCCTGAAGTATGAATTGCAAATTTTAATTTCACCTGTAACCCCAAACTCAAAATCTCCTCTAGCATACCATCTTCAGTTCTGATACCATTTAGATTTTTCTATAGATTCAACAACTCATGTAATTTCTAAAGCACAAGACAAGAACCTACTCTACTCTTAACAGCAGAAACCAATAATTATCAATGAAAACAATAATCAACAAGAGGAAGAATAAAAATCGCACATAACACAATATTTCTCTAGGGAAAGCAACTGTTCAAAACCCTGACTATATATATTTCATTAATCAGAAATCCAAGAAGAAAATACAATGATTTTTCTCACTAGAACAATCTCTGCACAAGTATAATCAACTCTCTACCGCAAAATCCCGCTCTAGCCAACACTTAGCCAATTCCACTACCTTCCAAGCCCCTATTTCCTTGCGTAATTCCTAAGAGGATCATCCCATATTTAATTGGGAAATCCTTCTTCCAAAACTGCGCAATCCAAACTTAGGTCCATAATTGATTACATGCATGATCTGTACCACTCAGAAAATCATACAACTGATAGTACATTGTCCCCGCACTCTAGACTCAACTGGGTCTTTCTCTAAACTGACATGGATCAGTTTCTCTTGAGTGAATCTCTAGTTAGCTGGAGTAGTACTGAGGATGCACGAGTGCACCAACTCACTACTAGACCTCAACTAGTTCCTCCAACAGTTAGAACCAGTTTAACTGACCATAACTTAGTCAATCTGAGTTATCCAATTACAACTCAAATAAACTCATCTTGGACCCCTAAAAGTTAGGAATTACACATACATGACTACAAAAATACTTCCAACTCAAATTTCCTAAGTTAATTAAGTCAATTAAACTTAATTAACTATTTACTACTTGCTTTGAGAATATAATTTGATTTTAATTCACAATCTAATTGAAGGACAAATTAAACTGGAATTTCTTATTTCTATTTCTCAACATTATTTTTTGTTGAACCATCTCCATTTTCACTTCTAATTGGATTTTGTCTTCAAATATCTTACCAAACTCCTCTTTATTCCACTTTTTTATTTGCACCTTGAGAATTTTGAGCTTCGATTTGAAGTTATACATTGAAGAAAAGTTTGGTGGTTTGATCTCCTACCAACATTGCTTTGATTTCTTGAGAATTGAAGGGTTTGAACATAAAAAGTTTTCAAATCTAAATGAATAGTTGTTTGGAGTTTATTTGATGCTAATCACAAATAATATGGGCTAGTGATCCGTACTAGTGTTTGGAAGAATATATACCTCCATAAAGATGTATTTTTATAGAAGAGAATTACAGGCTAAAAATATATCGAAATGACATGTTAGTTGAATCTTATGTGCCTTATTCTTGTTCCATGTGTAGGCACCATTAATTGTATCTACTCCTATAGTTTTCATTCCCTTGATTGTATTCTTGAAAAGTTGTGTGTTGGGTAATTTAATTGTCCTTAAATTACTTCATTAATTGTCAACCAAGGTTTGTGTACTTATGAGGTGTTTGTGCACCATATATGATAGGAATTCTATCTTTATATGAAATTGATCAAAGTGTGGATAAATGTTAAATGAAATTTAATAGTTTTCACACACGTGTTCTTTCAATTAAAGCTACATCAAAACTAAATGCCAAACTGAATTAAAAATTAATTTAAAACTATAAATCTCAAATTTTCCTAATTTCAAAACTTAAAGTCTATCTCTAATTGCAAAAAGGAAATATTAATGCTAGATTGCAAAAAAGAGATATTAATACTAATTATATAGTTTAAAGTTCAACACTTTGCAAAAGGAAATATTTAACACTTTTTTCAAAAAAGGGAAACTAAACTCTAAATTGCACAATAGGAAATTTAACTCTATTTGCAAAATGAAACTGTAATGCTAATTTCTTGCAGAAGGAAAGCAAATCAAACAAAAACTTGTAACTTCAAGTGATTACTAATGTGCACTAACAACTTTTAAAAACCATCTCTTCATTATCCATGAAATTAACTGAATTATAAAATTAATTTTCTTGAACGAAATGCATGCTAGAAATAGATCTTTTTGGTATTTTCTTTTATGAGCGCTATGAAAAAAAACATGTGATTATAACAAAACTGAAATGTAACGATTCTAATTGATAGAAAGAAGAAAAAAAACTATATGAAATTACGAACTGAATACAAACTATCTATCAATGTAAACAAAAACTAACTACCCTTACAACTCTCCAACGGGCCCTCCCGTGAGCATATGTCCATCACTGATCAAACGACTATTGAATCACACATTGGAAAAGAAGATAGAGTATTATATTAATTCACAAAAGTTCTTAAAACATAGTTTACAAACACTGAAATAAAACAAGGACTAACTGTGTTTTTGGTTTTTCCTTATGACTTTTATACAATTCTTCATCGAATTGTTCTAAGAGTCCTATGTTGATAGGAAATTAAACTAATCTACCATCTAAGAAATAAATTAAAATTAAGAGTCCATCTCTTCATGATTTTCTATTACAAGAGAAAATCATGAGGGATTATTCTAGAACATGTCTTCATGAACGAAAAATTCTTCTCCGCACTCGCTTTATCTCGCTTGATTTCCTGTCGAATTGTGGTTGAGTGTTGAAATGTCATAACCAGATTTTGACTTTTGATTTGACCTATAGATATTTCAATCTTTGTGTCCTTCTAGATCATGACGATAGGTGGACATCCATGTGGGTAACATATTTCATCTACAAGTACCTTTCATTCCCTCATTGGTTCATTGAAACCTGTCTAACCATGGAGATGGTTACAGAATCCAATATTAGTTGCGGAATGAGCAAGATTATGTAGTTGTAGAGATGTTTAAATTATAATTCACAAAGAAACAATAGATTCTAAAACATGGATGATTAATACCTTTTATATGCTTTAGTAAGTCTGAGATGACCTTGATTAGGCTGAAACTGCAACAAGATGGTCACAAAAAGATAAAGGAGAGGGATAAATGATAGTAAAAAAGAAAACAATTTGAGACTTCAACATTCCCCCACAACAAAGGTTTTTCATGTACCCATGCATCAAAAATTCAAAATTTGTTCCTTCTTCTTCTTTAGTGTATGATCTCATAAGATTGTGCAACAACATCAAGACTATTTCTTTCCTTTCTCTTTTTGATGTTGAAGATTTCCCTTGGTTTCTTCATCATAATTTTACTCTGCAATCACTGATTTTGTTTTCAAGGAATCCTTTGTTTTCTTTGAGCTTCCTATTTTTCTTGTACTAATGGCATAGATGCAAGAGTATATTATCATTCTGAGTCATTAATATTTCATTTTGTACGTTGTTTTCTTCTTGTTCCTATATAAGGTGTTTACTAATACTTCTAACTCATATATATATTGTTTTAGAGAATCCTCATTTCTATGTTATTTTTCAGGAGTATGGTCTCACAAAGGAGTTTCATTAAACGCATTCTCTTGATTCTGAGAAGAGATTACCTTATGTTGCACTCTTTGTTTCAAAGACTCCACATAGTCATAAATTTCTTGTTGTATCAGGTCAATGTATGGTGTCATCCTTGGTAGGCTCATTATTTGAGGCGGTGTCCTATATCCTTCTTCTTCAAGATTGACCAATTCTAGAGATTATTCATTTGAGAGTTTAGAAATTATCTTTCTTCTTTTTAGCTTTACCCTCGAATCTTTAATGTTTTGGTTTTCCTTCTTTTTTCTAGTTTTTTCATGTTTCTTCTTTTCTAGTTCTTCATTTTCTCTAGGCAGTTTAGTATTTGGGTTGGATTTATTTCTTCTAACAGTTTGTTTTCCATTTTCCTATTTATATTTTTCCAATCAATGAGAGAGAGGAGTGTGATCTTCAAATGGGTCTTCTAGTTGCTTTGTTTCATTCTATCCCGAACTTTCCAATATCTTATTCAGGGTGAGGGTTTGGCAGTGACATGCATCGACTTCTTTTAACCATTTTTCTAGTTTCTTCCTCCTAAGCTTATACAAAGTGGTTGCAGACTTGAAAATATTTCCAATTGTCTCCCTTAGCCTCTAAGTGTGTCTCTATGAGGATTTTAATAATTATGTGATGATAGAGGGAATTATCAAGGGATTTCATCTCTCTTTGGACACTAGAGGCCATTTTTCTAAGACTACAAAGCAAGAATAGGGAAAATTGATTTCATTTCCATCAATAAAATGCATTAGGAGTCTAGCATGATAGAAAAAAATGGTCCTAAACCTTCCTTCATGTTGGGTCAATTTATTATGCAAATTAACATTAGTATTTAATTATCAATCCGGGCTTGTAAGCTTGGAAGCATGTCCAAAGTATATGGATTTTAGTTATAGTAAATTTTAGAAGATAAAATATAAATATTGGAGGAAATGAATATTACAAATATAAAATCTAATTAAGTAATTTCTGATTCAGTTTATGTAATATGTGCGGGATGATGCTCTTAACTTAGGAAAACTGGGTTGTCCTTCCCTAGAATATTACTTCCATGAAGAGAAATCCCAAATCACTAATTAGCAACAGTTTATGATATAGAATATGTAAGAGAAGAGGCTCCTAACTAAGGAGATCCAGGCTATCCTTCTTCACACTTCTATTCTATCATTGTCACCATTGCTTTAAAACTAGAAATTTAAAAATAATTTTAAACAAGGAAAAGAGGATGAATTTCAATTATAGTTCCTGATTAAATAGAAGGATAATTTAACTTAAATTCTTCTCTATCCCTTTATATGAATATTAGAATTAAACCAATATTCATCTAGCAATCATAATAAATCTTTACACATCTAAATACATCTGAAGCAAAAACTAATTTATGAAAATTTATGCTAAAGTAACTATGAAGTTCACTTAGGTTGGTGTGGGGGCCCTCCACCTTTTCCTTGCATAGTTGAAGAAATCTTAGCTACAAAAAATTCAGTCAATCACCAAGCATGAACAAAAAATGAAAATGAAACAGGTTCCTCAATTAACTTTCAGTCTTCAAAGAGTCTTAATATCAGATTATACAAATTCTCCCCCCTCAAGCCTTCAATGGTCTTCACTTAAATAGAGAAATAATAAACAAACTTGACTAAAATGTCTCTAAAAGTCATCTCTATCCTAATCCATCTATCTTGGTCGAATCCATCCGTTCATTTACACAAAATTTGGAAAATTCCAAAAAATACTAAATTTGACCTATTTCCCGGGGATTTCTTGAAAGAAAGGTCATGTTTAACTGGTGTTGATCGGGCTTGTTTTAGCTCTATTTGACCGAAAAATAGGTACATGTCCATCCTTGGTTCCAAATCTTTCCATATCTATGCTCATCTCGTGCCCAGGTCTCCTGCAAGTATGCCTTCAATGGAGCCATTGCTTGAACTTTCAGTTCTGTCCAAAAATACACTTAAAACCCAAATTTTGCAAAAATATGTAAAAATTGAAAAAAATTAATATATATACCTGAATATCAATAAATTGGTCAAAATAATGTGTATATGGATGGTATATGGTTGAGAATGATGGAAATTAGGTGTATTTTAATAAGCAAAATTTGATCAAAATCGACGGTCAACACTTCACAAGTTAAAAACTTCTGAATAACAAATAGTAAATTCCTCTATTTTCCTTTCAACGTTGTGACTAAAATTCCCTTTTTAAAGATAGAAATGTACATACCTGGTTCTCTAAGTAAGTTTATCGATTCTTTCTCCTTTATTTTTTTATTCTTAAACCAAATCTCTCCGTTTCTGGGAAATTTTGTAGCTTGTGCCATGATGGTCTCTGTCAATATAAGCTTAATGTCACCAATATTTGCCTCCGCCCCATCAAAAGCCCAAGAAAAATATTTACTCACCTCTTTCTCATGCCCATCAAACTTTGTAAAGAACCTAAGACTCTACTTTCTATAAATGTTCTCTCACTCATGCGTATGCCTGAAGGAACTTGACTCTATTGGGTCTGATCAGATGATGATACCCATGGTGGAGAGAAGTATTAGTCCTAAATTGTTTCCTTCTGAAAAAGGAAATGGAGGGTTGATATGAAATAGGTGAGAAAAATGAATGGCAAGGGATATGGAATTAATTTAAATTTAGTGGGATGATTATGTAGTGAGGTGCTCGTGGGGTATTTGATTTATGATAGGAAAAAACATTTTTACATGATTTCCCATGATTTTAGATACACTTTCATAGGATTGATAATATTTATGCAATTTCATATAGATTTGATGTGACAAGTTAAGTCATGATGAGGAAATAAGGTTATAACGACTATGGTAGTGGAACATAATCTTTAGGCAGTTCCTAATATCTTTTAATAACTCAATTTTTGTTAATGAAATCATCCTATGAATTAAAATCTAATGTTCTTGTATGAAAATAATTTAACATTCTACATACCTTTGTTATGGATATCTTTAACGCACCTTTGTTGTGGATTCTTTGCATGTGAGGCGTTGATGTTTTTTTGACTATAGAAATTAAACTCAGCTGCAGAATTGAAGGTTAGATGCAGGATGACATTTATTTAATTGCTTCTTATTCCTTGAGATTTCTTGCTTGAAAAGAGGAGGATTCTTTATTGCTATTGCTTCTCTGATGATGAGGCTGATCTTAAGAAGTTTTGCTTACCACCTGAAAATTTATTAGAAAACGAGGGATAAAAATAAATAGGGAAAAGACAAGGGAATTATGAAAGTCTAAACAACCAAGAATTCTTGGTTTTCAGTTAAGATTTTCTGCATAAGCATGCCAACATATTTAGTTTTCATACTTATACCTTTATTTTATTTTTTGATTTTCAAGTTGTCTGTGATCCTCTAGGATTGACTTGTGGCTTGAGAAGTTGTGACCTAGGGGCATCTAAGCCATCAAATTCACTTAGGGATCACACTTGTCCTGGGCCACACCAACCCTTAGCTGATTGGATTTTAACATGTCTCCTCCCTCTATCACATGACACAACCACTCCCCATAAGGTTTGATCCTGGTTTGCCTTAACAATGAGGCCCATCCTAAAATGGTTGTGCTAGTGCGACTTGAATTTCTTATACCTTTATTATTATTATTATTATTATTTTAATTTTTAATTTATTTAATTAATTAATTTATTATTATTATTATTATTATTATTATTATTAATTTGATTTGATTTTATATGATAATCAAATTACAATGAAGTTGGAGAATGGGGAGAAAAATCTCCTTTCTTGACCAACTTGAACTAAGAATTATCTTGTAAATATTTGTCAAATTCTTCCTTTGTTATTTGTTTATGATACAATCTTAATCTATGACCCTTAACAAGGAAAGTAACTTGTTCATTGTTAATATCTTTGATTTTGACTGCTCCATTATAAAAATAGTATGAATCTCATAAGGACTAAGCCAATGAGTTTGAAATTTCCCTTGAAAGTCTTTGAATTAGGAATAAAAAACAAGAGCTAAGACACCTTTCTTGAACTTTTTAACTTTGATAATTTTTTCATGCCATTTTGATCTTTGTTGTTGAACTATGATAGTTCTTTGGATAACATCTTGTCGGATCTCATGTAGCTCATTCAATCGTGCTAGTATTTATTTTTTATCTTTTTATAGATTAAGGCACAATTAGTAGTCCTTCCAAAGGTCTCCACTTGGAACTCAATTGGAAGAAAAAATTTATAACCATAGACAAGCTCATATGGAGAATGTCCAGCTGTATTTCTCCATGTGGTTTGATATGCCCATAGTGCTTCTTGAAGATTTTCTACCTAATCTTTTCTATTCAAATGCACAGTCTTGGTTAGAATTTCTTCAAGTACCTTGTTGGTGGATTCCACTTATCAATTAGTTTATGGATGATATGGAGTAGACTTTCAATGCTTGATTTTATATTACTCCATGATCTTATGCACCAACTTGGATGTGAATTGAGTACCCTGATTTGTTACAATTTCTTTTGGAACACCAAAACAAGTAAATATATCCTCAAAAAGAAATGTAAATACAAAATTTCAGCTGCAAACAAAATAGGTTTAGCTTCTATCCATTTTGTAACATAATATATACAAACAAATATATACCTTTTCTGTTCAAATGGATGATTTATTGGCCCAATAAAATCTAGAGCCCATTTTCAAAAGGCTTTACAAGCCCATTCTTTGATAACTATCACATCTTTTGACATATTATATGACATCCTTAAAAATATATCGCCAATAATATCCCAAAAAAAGGATCTTGTAGGCAGTTCTTTTGTCAGCAAAGTGTCCTCCACATGGCTCATCATGACAAGATTTTAAGATTTTTAGTACTTCATCTTCTCAAACACACATTCAAATGATCAAATCAGGTACAATTTTGTATAACTCTTCATCTATCCAAGAATAAGGTGCATTGGTTTTGATACCTATTTTCTTTTCCCTCGTTGATAGTTGTGGAGGTAATTTTCCTATAGCAAAATAATTAGCAATATATGCAAATGAAGGTGTTTTAGTAGATACTATAAAAACATATTCATCAGGAAAGTTATATTTTACAAGAACATCATCATTATTATTCTGCATTCTAGAAACAAAGTCAACAACTGTATTTTATTTTCCTGGTCTTTCAAGAATAGTAATATTGAATTCTTGTAATAATAACAACCATCTTGTAATTCTACCATTAGTAATTGGTTTTTTCATTAAATATCTAATAGAAAAATGATTTGTATGAATGAAAGTTTCATAACGAGTGATATAATGATGAAACTTATTAATGGCATGCACAATAGCTAAAAACTCCTTTTCTGTTATAGTGTAATTTAACTCTTCTGGAGTTAAAGTTTTGCTTGTATAATAAATAGCATAAGGAGTTAAATATTTTTTCCAAACATAGCTCCTAGAGCTGTATCTGAAGCATCACTAGAAATGTGGAAAGGAAGAGACGAATTAGGTCCTCTAAAAATTAGTGCTTCAGTAATCTTTTGTTTCAATGTCTCAAATGCTTTTTGACAATTGGAATTCCAAACAAATTCACAATATTTTGTAAGAAGTTTGAAAAGTGGAGAAGATATTTATGTGAAATTTTCTATGAATCTTATATAATAACCTGTAAATCCAAGAAAATTTCTTACATCTCTTTTACAAATAGGAATTGAGATTTTCGAAATTATTTCTACTTTAGATGTATCCACTTTAATTACATCAATTTAAATATGGTGGCCTAAAACAATCCCTTCATTGAACATCATAATAAATTTCTCATGGCTTAATGAAAGGCTTGGATCTTTATATCTAATAAGAACTTTTTCCAAATTTTCAATAGCTTCTTCAAAAGTATCTCCATATACAGTAAAGTCATCCATGTAAACTTCCACACAATCATGAATTAGATCAGAAAATATACCTAAAACGACTCTCTAAAATGTTGCAAGTGAATTACATAATCCAAAGGGAAGTACCTTATAGGCATATGTTCCCTATGGGCATGTTAAAGTATTTTATCTTGATCTTCCGGTGCTTGTTGGGTTTGGTTATATCCACTAAAATTATCTAGAAATGAAAAATATTTCTTCCCTGTCAAGGTATCAAATAATTGATCTATAAAAGGTAGTGGAAAATGAAATTTCAAAGTAGCTTTGTTTAATTCCCTGTAGTCAATACACACTCTCCATTTCCCATTCTTCTTTGGAACAATGACCAAAGGTGACACCATTGACTATCTGATATCGGATAAATGAAATTCACATTGAGTAACTTTTATAATTCCTCCTTAACAATTTCTCTCATATTAGGGTTCATTCTTCTCTGAGGTTGTCTAACTGGTTTAAAATTTTCCTGGATATAAATATGATGCACACAAGTTTTAGGATCAATCCCTTTCATATCAGTATACTCCCATGCATAAGCATAAGAGTGTTTTTACATAATTTTTATTAATTTATTCTTTTGAAATTCTTCCAACTTATTATTAATATTCAATGTTTTTCGTGGAAAAATTTCTACTTGATAATTGCCAAACTTTTCCATAGAATGTAAAGCCATTTGGTGAGATGATAAATATTCAATATTGCATTTATCTTGAAAACTTTGACCTTGCTGATAGTACGAGGAAGGATAATTATTATTCATTAAATTTATCAATTGATCTTCCTCGTCTAATTGTGAAAGAGTATAAACTGGTTGCATATAATCAAAGTCTTCATTATCATCATCTCTCCAAATTTGACTTTATACTTTAGTTATTTATTTTGCAGGTGGATACAATGTGAGCTTATTAGTGCAGTTCCCATCATAAATATACATATCACCAGATATACAGCTTATAAATGCATCGGTTGTAGCTAGACAATGTCTACCAAGGATCAATGGACGACCTCCTAAATTCTTCTTGGGAATATTCCCATGAATCTAGAGAAATAGACACGACTTCTAATACACCATGTAGTTTGATAACATATCTATCTACTAATTGTAACAATGTAGGACTACATTAAATATTAGGAAGTTTTAATTACTCCATTGTTTGTTTACTCATAATATTGATGGTTGCTCCTAAATAAATCAAACTATTTGGAATCTCAATACCATTGATATGAATTTTTACAATAGGGCTTCCTGGATCTAGATATTTTTGAGCAATTAGTTTCCCCATCATAATATCAAATTTTTTGCTTACCAATTGGATTTTTTTACATCTTTTATTTTTCTTCCTGGTTTTCTAAGGCATTACTCCTTAATATTTTTTGCAAATATTGGTATTTCCTTTATAGCTTGAAGTAAAATGATTTTGATGCAAATATTTGTAAGTTCATCTAGCGTATCATAATTTGGTAAAACAATTTTCCTTTCTATTCCTTTATCAGTTTTGAGCCTTTCAGGAAAAGGTGGATCCTATAAGGAAATAGAAGGTTGTTCTAGTAGAGGAATTATAGGAGCTTGTTTTATTTTCTCATCCTTTGATTGTACATGAACATCTTCCTTTAGAGGAGAACTTTCTTCACCAATAATTGCATTTTTTTCATGAACTTCATCCTCTTTATATTGTTGAATGGAAATTCTTGGTGACTTCTTTTGCAAAACCTACCATATCTAAGTTGAACATCATTTATACCTAATGGCATTATCATACAAGTTTGAACATTTTGTCCCTCAAAATTATGAACAACTTGTTGCTTCTTACTATTTTGATTCGAGAGCGGTTGTGCATGTAGTTGATTGGATTTTTGAGGAAATGGTAATGAAAATTGTTGATTTGGATTTTGGAATTGAAGGAGTTGGTTTGGTTTAGGAGACTAATACCGTGGTGGAAAATAATAAGGTTGTTAGAATTGAGGATATTGAGGATTTCTAGCATAAGGATTTTTCTAAATTTGTTCCCAAGATGGATTTTGAAGTTGTGGGGGCCAAGGTTTCCAGGGCATAGGTGCAGTCTAGTTATTCTGTGGTTGTTCATATGAAGGAGTATTGAAACCTTGCGTCATATTTGGCTGTTGATTTTTCCATGGCCTTTTAGCAATAAAACAAAGTGATTCAACTTGGCTTGTTCCAAACTCATCTTGAAAAATAACTTTAAGATGAGGTATTGAGTGGAATTCCTTTGTATTATGATTTTAAACACATATGACACAAATTTCTATACTATCAAGGGGACACACTCTCAAGGCATGTTTTTTTCTACAACTGGGACAGAGCATAGATAATGCAACATTCTCAACATTTTGCTTTTTTGTATCTTAAGAGTCTCCAGTTGCTCACTAAGACTCCCAAGGATATATGTTTTGAAATTATCAAGATAATTTCTTATTCAAGCTATACTTATTGTTCCAGTTACAGATTTACTAATTCTTGACATGACAGGGTCTCTTGGACTTTACCAGTTCTAGCCTTCCCCTTGAGATATGTTTACAAAAATCATGGATTTCACCAAATGAATGTTGAGAAACATATCCTTTTCCCATTAAATTGAGAATATCAATCCATTCATCTCTGATGGATTTTAAAAAAAAGAGATTTTAATGTTTCATCATCTAAGTCATGCATCATAGCCCTTTTAACATTGTAGGAAAATATTTCAACTAAGTCTTCAACATTTTCATCCTCTTTTTGCATAATCTTAAAGACTTCATCCATAAGGTTATGGGGTATGCAATAATCTTTATATTTTTCTAAGAACACATTTTTCATTTGTTTCCATGTTCTAATCGTATGAGTTCCTAGTCCCATGAACCATTTAAGTGCTCCATATTTAAGAGTATCTGGAAATAATTTCAAATTTGGAGGATCAATTAAGTAGTCATAAGATATACATAAAAACATCAAACTCAAAAAGAAACATTTATGGATCCTCATTTATTAAACCATGTAAATTAGGGAGGATAGAGGGTGAATTTTTTTTCATTGTGGCTATGGCATCTTCATCAAAAATAGGAAATACATAAGGATCTAGCTCTCCTTTTCCAACCTACCACCTCATCATCCACCTCCTCCTCTATTTCCTCCTCTGCCTCTTCCACCTCTAATCCTAAGTTCACCATTTACATTGTGTACTTCTCCTTCTCTTTCCCCTTCCGTTGTATATTCCTCAAAGCTAATATAAGGTTCTATAATAAGGTTATCTATATCTTCTTATGGTTCCCCTACTAATTGTATATTAAAATAAGTTTCTTCTTCCTCTTCGCTAGGAACCTCTAATTCTTATCTTAAAATTTGTTCTCATGTCTGTTGTGCTGTACAACAACCCCCCATTTCATAAAATTTTTCTTTAAAATCATAATATGAAATGGGTCCCTTTTTTTTAAACATAGATGTGTGAATAAATTGGAATTTGCTTATTACTAGAAAAACCCTCATCAAAAGGTCCAATGGAAATATGATTTCCTTTTAAAATAATGATAAAGAGGCCTTTTTAAGCAAATCATAAAGCTTTTATTATCGCGATAAAGCGATCGCAAGATCGCATATCGCAATAATAAAAGGAACATAAGTAAAGGCACATTAAATAACTCTGATCTGAAAAGGGAAATCGCTATCGGATATCGGGGAAAGGCAAAGCACATCATTTATAAGGCATCCCCCATTCCTCCAATGTGATAAAGACGTCGCTATCGGCAATCGGCAGTGGTAAGCAATGCGTTAATTGTGGCACCTTCAAATTCCCCAATGCGATAAGGCGTATCGCCATCGGTGATCGGCAATTTCGCAATGGCATAAATAAAGTGACTCGAGCCCTGCCCCGATTGCGATGCATTAAATCAGGGCGCGAGTTTCTAAACATATTAAAGATTGGCATGCATTGTATCACCTTTGGTGATTAAACGATATTTTGGATTATTATGAAAACCCTCCCTTTCACGACACCAATCATCAAATGCGATTAACTGCCAAAAATATAAGCCACGCTTGAATCAATAGATGTTATGATGGATTATTTAAAAGCCTCCTTATCATGATTGACAGATGAAGCGGCCAATTAATGAAGCAGTTATGCCGAGATTTTCCACTTAGATTCTATCTACGGCAATTTTTATCACGATCTTTTATTATTCATACCTCTTTCATATTGGCTCTTGCTATCTGTTTCTCTGTATGACACTACTTTCCTTCCTTCTGCAGAATTCCATCGAAGTTTCAAGTTTTAAGCAAATGGGAAAGAAATCTAAGAGGTCCACTGTGGCAGCGGCCCCTGCAGTTACTATCCAGCCCACCAGTGACCCAGGACCAAGCAAGAAGGGACTAATTTTAGATACTACATGTCTCGGCGTGGGAAATACAAGCTGGCAAAGCATTTATAATCTGATTGAGGCGGAAGAGCCAGAGGAAACAGAAGAAGAAGCTACTGCAGACTCAACCAGCAAATCAGAAGCCTCGCTGAAGTATTTGGCTGACTCATTTTTACATAGGATAGCAGCTCGGGAGAAAATTCTCCCTTACACTAACGTGGTCAGATGGGTGGTCGAACAAATTCCTGTTTCTAATAGGACCTTTTGCATAGTTGATGGAATAGTGTTTGGTTCATTTCAGCCTGACGACTTGAGGAAAATGTACCATTTGCCCGAGCCGGAAAAGAAGTACAACAAATATTTTCTAAAGAAATTCGCAGATGAAAATGAGACAGAATCTGCCCCGATTAGGCAGTGGAGACAGAATCCAGCAAAGCACAAACATGAGTCATTGGGTAAGTACTCCGTGGATTCCTTAGCATCTCCTTACTGTTACGCTAGGGCAATGATGTGTAGGATATGGGGAATGCATGATTCTACAAAATTTGATATCGAAATGGTTCCTTTAATGGAAGTGGCAACTAGTAGTTATATCGTGGATTGGGCCAATATATTGTCTGATAAATTAGTCGTTGTGATTCTTGATTTTATATTCAATTCACGCAAAACTACCCGGACTATTCCTCCCTTCTATTACAATTCTTATGTTATGGATATGCTTTTTTTTATTTCCGAATACCTCATCCTCGGATGGAGGTGGACGCCACAGGACCCTAAGGCAATTCACATCTACCATCAGATGTTATGGAAGGCACATTACAAAGACCACTTGTATCAAATCTGTAATGGTTTCATGTTGCCTATCTATCATGCTATCTCTGATAAACCTGCCCCAAGGATTTCCGAGGAGGCAGAAGTTGACATAACTGTTGTGGGTAATTGGTTCGGGGAAGATAAATTCGCATATATACGGGTGTTTGGTAGTGCCACAAAACCCCATGTCCTCCCATTATATGTGCCCGATAAACTGTTGGCACGTGAATTAGATTACTAAATCACAACCGCTGGAACATCCAAAACTCTTAGGACTTCCAAAAAGAAGCTATGGCCCGTATTCCCTTTAAGATGTGGTGTTTACACCAAAATTGATTGGAAACATGCTGAAAAGGAGGCGGGAAAAATAAATATGCTCAACCTTGCGACTATCCCTAGCAGGCAATTCGATCCCCCGAAGGTTGCCTATAATGTGCTTGAACAGGCCAAACTCACTAAGTTTGACCATGAAAAAGATTAATTTGATGATTTATTTTCTTCAGCAGAATCATTGTCTCAGGTTAAAACATTGGCCAGAATGAAATATAATGATGAAGGACTGGTAGAATTCAATAGGCTCAGAGAACAGAGGTTGCAAACTCTGCCTCTGGACTTGTTGGCCACTACACCAACAACTAAGTCAATCGAGCCTGGGCAGAAGAGTATTGACGAGTCTCCGGCTACAGAGGAAATTCCCAAAAAGGAAATAGAGCAGGAGAAAGGAAAAGAGCAAGAAAAAGGAAAGAAGCATGACAATGAAGTTATTGATTTAGAGACTCAAATTGATCCCAAACTCCTCCAAGAGTGGCAACAATTTGACTCTATTATTAATAATCCCAAGACTCCACCAGGATTCATCATGCCCCAAGTGACAGTCAGTCAAGAAACAACCACAACTATGGTTCCGATGGAAGGAACCAACAGCCTACCCAGTAGTAAAGATGCAGAAATAATCCCCAGAGATCCATCCGATCAAATTGTTTTACAGGTAGAAGACATACCACCACTAGACGTCTTCTACAGTCCTAAACACAGGGCTGTGGTGAAAAGACAGAGGAAAAGGAGGAGACTTGATCAATCTTCCCTTTTGCCAAATCAAACAGAGATGGCTAATGTGGTGTGGAAGGAGGAACTGAACCCTTCTGATGACCTTACGAAAATCTCCCAGTATGCCGGAGCATATTCAGCAGCCACCATGGATAAATCTTTGGAAGTGAGTAGTCTCCTTAAAGAAAATGATCAAATGATTGATTCATTGCAGTCCCAGGTGTCAGAAGCACAATGGAAGATAGAACAATTGGAACAACAACTATTAACACAGCAGCAGACAAATAGCCAATTAAATGAGCAGTTACATAAAGAGAAACAGAGAATAGATTCAAGTGCAGTGCAGAAACAAAAGGAACTATCTGAAGCAGTGGCCAAATTAAAGGCGATGAACGAAGAAATGAGCAAGACTAAGGATGAGGAAATCGCTCAACTGTCACAAGAAGTGGAAAAGTTTAGGAGCCTTCCTCAAATAGCAGAGTTCAGAACAGAAGCTCTACAAATCAATAAGGCATTGATTACACAACTGAAACTTCTATGTCATAAAATTTCTTTGGCCGAACCTCTTTGTGAAATTACTACATCTATAGTTGATAAATCAGTTGAAACTAGACAGGATTTGGAACAAGCCCATGAGACCTTATCCAATTTTCTCACTTGGCAAGACTCCCTTGAAGGACAGGCTTCGAATCTGCCCAAAATTATTGAAGCACACAAAGACATCCTGTTCCTAGAATGGCAGACCCAATTAATGAAGGTAGAACGAGAAACCTCAAGATGTTGGTTATCTACTAGCAATTTAATTGAATTTGTCAACGACACTTTTTATCTGTCTAATATGATTTCACAGTGTAATCCCGGAAAATTAACATCGGCCAATGCCTTGGAACAAACATGCAATCAGGAGTTGGAAAAGAAAGGAAGATTAATCGCTGGCATACAAAGTTTAACTTGGGATACCTTTTAGTTTTTCTTAATCAAGCCATACAGTCAGAGGGCCGCGCTCAAATGTTTAACTGATGCTATCAGTTGTATGATCCCCGAGATCCAAGATGCCACATATTCAGCTCAACTGAATTCTTGCCTAAGCCGCCCCCCAGAGTTGCAGCCGATGTTAGATATCTGCCAGCTCAAGCCCAAGGGAGATCATTCAAAGCAATGAATCATGCTGCCGACTGAAGACAAGCCGATTTTGAGGATATATTCATAACATAGTTGTACCAATTTATTAGAACTTTTATTTTGTAATTAGTTAGCTTAATTAGTATTTATAGGCCCTTTCATGCAATTGGAAAGGGTCCTCAGTTTTTGTATAAACTCAAATGAGGAAGTCACACTATTGTACTTCTGATCTATTTTTTATAAAGACTGGGCCAGTATTTTGAATTTTGACAAAGAAAGCTTTGATGATCTGTGCACTATTGCCTTTTGTGGAAGTGTTTCTAAGTTTGAAAAAGGAATGTGAATGTGATTGATATTCGAAGTGACTCGAATAAACATATGGTACTATTATCTATGCTCTTCTGTCATTTTTATGTGAATCTGCATTCGTTTAAATTTTTCTATCATTGAATATACATATGTGCTTTAACAGCAAGCCTTGTGCTTTTCACTATTGAATGTCCGAGGACTGTTATTCTTTCACCCATATCTATGTCTATGATATATATGAGAAATAGTGTAATAATGCTTGCTTGAGTGCTTTGTTCAACTATTTGGGCTTAGTAATTATCATATGAATAAATATCTTTGCTTACCGACAAGAGTCATCTATATGCCTGTTTGTGAGTAAAGAGCATCCAAAGTTACACTAAAAGCAGCAATTTCCCGGGATAGAATAGTTGTTCACATTTTACTTTTAGATTAGATCATTCATCCATTATTATTAGATATTAGAAAATCAATTATTTATCCATCCCATTTACCAATCATTGGGAAAGTGGTCCCATTATATCCAGTCGGAGCCACCACACCAAACGGAAAAGGAGCTGCCTTTAAGGTCCGGACCGGGTGGTTATCCCCGATGTTGATGCAGCGATTTTCGAGTCATCAACACTTTCGGCGCTACAAGGAGGGCATGAACTGTGAATGGCGAGCAAACCCAAACCTACAATCCATTCTGAGAGTAAATCTCCCTCCACATCACCTCGTACTTCCCAATTGCATGCTGGATCTCCAGTATCCAAGCGAGAAGAAGAGGAATCAACTACCACTGCTCAAACCCACCATACTTCAGAACGATTAAGTCCTGAGTCCCTTGAAGTTCAGTTACTCATCCATAAACTTCAAGGCTTTTCGATATCACCACAGAAATCTGAGGTATCTCAAGGCAGTGAAACTTCGCAATTCAATCTACCTCACCCTCTCACCAGACTTCAGAGTGGAAAGCTCGGTATCGAACCTACTGAGTTGCCTTTACCTAAAAGGAAAAGGGCAAAAAAGAATACTGAAGGTTCTGACAGTGAAGCATTCTCGTCGACATCTTCCATCTCATCTTCCCCAGCGCGAAGTCAGCCATCCACTCCATCATTACATATTATTGTTCATCAGGGATCAGGAACTTCAACATCCCAACATGCTCAATCCTCAATATCAACTCCTTCCGAAACATCTGGAATTTCATCAGCAATATCATCCACTACTGGTGTTTCAATGGCAGATCCATGGAATAGTCCCGGTGCGGTCAACATGCCCGCACCATTACATGCATTGCCTGATTCTCCTGAAAAATGGTTACCCAGGTTTAATCCAGATGCTAGAACACAAGCCGAAGAACATATTAATAACTTCATGTTATCAGTTAATTTGAAAGGAGTGACAGAGGAAGATGTTGTCGTTAGGATTTTCCCTTATACTTTGCAAGGATCAGCGGGATCTTGGTATTTTTCCTTGCCCTCTGGATCCATTACAAGTTGGAACATTTTCCAAGAACAATTTCTTACTAAGTATGGCGATGATAAATCTTTAGCCACATTAATCAATGATCTCTCCAATCTTAGGATAGAGCATAAAGAACCTATTAAAGAATTCAACTCACGCTTCAATAAACTCTTGAATAAGATTCTAACTGCCTCCAAACCAAGTGAGCAAATCAGAAGCGAATGGTATATAATTGCCCTACCCTCAAATATAGCTATTTTTGTAGACAAGGCTGCAAAACCAACTTTAGCTGAAAACATGAACTTGCAGTGGAGAAACGTATTAATGCTTTAGAAAAGAAAGCTGCTCTTGATGATAGAAAATCCAAAAAAGTTTCTTTCAAGGATGATTCAAAGAAGAAAACCCCTAAAGATCCATATGATATGGAAGGTTTACAAAAAGTCCTCAAAACTATGTCAAATGAAATGGTCGAAATCAAGAAGCAAGTAGCAAAAATCTCAACAAAAAGGCCATTTAGGAATTTCAAGAAACCTGAATCAAAACCACCAAATGTTATATCCAATGCCGATTCAGATCCTGAAGAAGAAGAAGAAGATGAAATAGTCTTGACATCTGAGGAACCCGAAGAAGAAGAGATTGTCGAATGCCATGGGATGTGGGATTTTATTTTACCCACTTCCGACACGGAAAACGATCAAGAAGCTTTCCCTGTGACTACCAGGAGTAAAGGTACTCCTGAACCTATCCAGACAACTTTGAAGAAAAGGAATGTAGGTTCCACTACTACCAAAGAAAAGATTCCTAGGAAGAAAGCTTCAGCGACACCATCCCAAAATCAACCATCATCTTCAAATATACCTTCAACATCTAAGACATTGGTAGTATCAGATTCTATGGACTACAATATTATCGAAGAAGACTAAGGTGAATATTACTATGTTTGAACTTAGCAAACTCAAACATCAGCAGAAGTTACTTCTTAAAGAGTTAAATGCCATTCCTTCTTCACCTCTTCCTAATGCTGTATTGTCCAAAGCTGCTAATGATTCAGGCCAACAACCTTCTGGTAGAGTGGAAGCTACTGATGCAGTCTTAATTGGGGATAGATCAAATTCTCATACTCCTCCCTTCCTCTGAACCTATGAGATCTATAATAGAAACCTACACAACTGTTTGATTGACTCAAGGGCTTCCTCTAATATAATGCCAGCTTCAGTTTGTTCCAAACTGAACATTGAACCCCAAAAGTTTGCAATTCATATTGTATAGTTGGATAGAACTAAGGTCCAGATTTTAGGGGAAATCAACTCAGTAACTATCAGATTATTAGTTGATCCTAGAGTAGTTCAAAGAATTGATATTTTGATCGATGATATACCTGAATTCTATGGGTCGATTTTAAGTAGAGATTGGTTCGAAAAACTCCATGGTTATATTTCCACCGATTGGTCTCATATGTGGTTACCTTATAAAGGAAAACCGAATCAAATCAAGATTGATCGGGAGAAAAACATGACCCATACTTTTACCGAGTTTGAACAAGAAAACCAACCAATAGCATTCAATAACAATATTTTGGGGAATTATTCATTTGAATCATTCTTTGGCAACTTTATTGCCCAACCATATCCTTTCCCAGTTAATAATTTCACATCTCAGATCGAAAATTTTTCACAAACAGATAGGTCAAGATGTTTTAATGTTACTGAGGAAACTGTAAATAAAATTTTTGATAATTCTTTATTTTGGTCACTATATTTTGACGGGTCTAAATCTAGTGAAGGCTCAGGAGCAGGATGTATTTTAGTTATCCCTCAGGGAGAAAAAAACTATGTTATCATGCATATTGGAATTTGAATGCACAAACAATATGGCTGAATATGAGGCCTTAGTCCAAGGACTCTACAAAGCAATTGGCCTCAAGGTTCACTATCCGAAAGTGTTTGGTGATTCAAAGATTGTTATTAAATAGATTAGAAATACAATTCATTGCCTTTCTGGTCATCTCAAACACTATCATTCTTTGGTGCAGGAACTCACCTCTCAATTTTTAGCATTCAATATTTCTCCCATCCCTAGGTCCCAGAATGTAGCAGCAGACCTGCTAGCTAATGTTGCTTCCAGACTCCTACCATCCGAAGATTACAGCCCAAATAGATTTTCAGTAGAGTTAATTTTTAGACCATCAATTCCCGATAATTTCACCAATTGGAGAGTGTTCAATCATGATGAAGACATTTTAAACTTATTGACTTCTGACAAGTCTTATGATGGCCAAATCATTGACGAAAGTGATCATGAACTTCAGATGAAGGAAAAGCAAGAGGGAAACTCAATACCAAAACCAGTGGTCAAGCTTGAATATCTTTATGATATTAAAGACAGGTTTAAACAGGCAACCAATTCAAAACTCCAGAGTTCTACTTTAAGATTTGAATTGATAAACCTAGGTACTGATGAGAACCCTCAAAACATCAATTTGGGACTAGGACTTTCTATAGAAGAAAGAACAACATTCATTAGGCTATTAACAAAAAACAAATATGTCTTCACTTGGAAATATGATGATTTGAAAACATACGATACATCAATTATTCAACATACTATTCCAATGCTTTCTGAACAAAAACCATTGCAACAGAAGTTAAGAAAGATTCATCCTAACCTAGAGAGTCAAATAAAGGTTGAATTAAATAAACTCTTGAAGGCTAAGATAATTTTTCCTGTGAGACATTCAAACTGGGTTTCCAACATGGTGCCCATTCGGAAGAAAAATGGCGATATCAGGATTTGTATTGATTTCAGAAATCTTAATAAGGCAAGTCAAAAGGATAACTTCCCTTTACCTACTATGGAGCAGACATTACATTCAGTAGCTGGCTCAGAACTAATGTCCTTTTTAGATGGTTTTTTAGGATATAACCAAATTCTAGTTCATCCTGATGACAGACTTAAAACAACCTTCAGAACTAAGTGGGGAACTTATGCCTACCAAAAGATGCCTTTTGGACTCATCAATGCAGGAGCCACATTTCAGAGAGCCATGGACATAGCGTTCAAAGGATTGCTTATTAAATTAGTAGTTGTCTATTTAGATGATATTACTGTATTTTCCAAGAAAAGGTCTAATCATTTACATGATTTAAAACAAATCTTTGAACGTTATAGAAAGTATGGTATCTCTCTTAATCCAAACAAGTCCTTTTTTCCCTTAATCAAGGAAAACTTTTAGGCTTCATTGTTTCAAAAGATGGTATCTATATTGATCCAAACAGAATTAAAGAGATTTCTGAAATTCCATTCCCCCATAATAAAAAATCCATGCAGTCATTTTTGGGTCAGATTAACTTTGTTAAACGTTTTGTTCCAGATTTTTCCCAGATTATTTTACCATTGCAAATGATGATTAAGAAAAATTCAGTGTTTAAATGGGGATCTGCAGAAAAAGAGGCATTTGATTCCATTAAACAATCAATAATAAATGCCCCTGCTTTAAGCACTCCCAATTTTTCTAATCATTTCACACTATATACCCTCGCATCCGCTTCGTCATATGCAGCAGTGTTGACTCAAATCAATGATCAAAACTTGGAAGCACCAATTTCCTTTTACAACTCAAATCTTCAAGGTGTTGAACTAAACTATTCGGAAGTTGAAAAACAAGCCTTTGCTGTGTACAAAGCCATAAAACACTATAGGCCCTTCCTCTTAAAAACTCGCACAAAAGTTATAGTTCCTTTTTCAGCAGTAAGACAATTACTAGTTCAAAGGGAATTAGGAGAAAAGAGAGCAAATTGAGTCACAACATTACAAGAATATGACTTGGAAATCAAGCCAACAAAGATTGTGAAAGGCCAAGGTTTTTTCAGGTTGTTAGTAGGAGCATCCAACATTCAAGAACCTGAAAATATAGAAGATACTGAAGAAATCAATCAGATAAGTACCACAGATTCTGAATCACAATATACAGATCTGATCTTCTATTTAAAAAATGGGTATGCTCCTTCCAATCTCTCCTATGAAAACAAACGTGCCATTCGATTGAAAGCAAAAAATTTACAATTATAGATGGTGTATTATTTAGGTGAAATTATGATTCAATTTTATTAAGATGCTTAAAAAAACCTGAAGCTCAGAAAGTTTTGCAGGAACTTCATGATGGACCAGCAGGAGGACATTTTGGAGCTGACACCACAGCTCACAAAATCATTCGTGCTGCATACTATTGGCCCACCTTGTTAAGGGATACTCATGAATATGTAAGGAAATGCCAAAGCTGTCAAACCTCCAGTGGAAGACAAAGAAAGCCAGCTTTCCCTTTGCAACCAGTCAACATTGAGCAACCATTTGAGCAATGGAGATTGGACATTATTGGAGAAATCACTCCACATTCATCCAAACAGCATAAGTATATCCTTACTGCCACTGATTACTTTACTAAGTTGGTTGAAGCGATTCCTTTAAAGACAACAAATTCTAAGGCAATCATGGAATTCATAGATCAATTGATTATTACCAGGTTTCGTGTCCCAAATGCTCTTGTTTTTGATAATGCATCTTATTTCTCTAAAAATTCTATGTTTGAGTTTTCTATCAAAAGGGGATTTAAATTGAGGTATTCTGCAAATTACTACCCTCAGGGTAATGGTTTGGCAGAATCCACCAATAAAAACCTTATTAGAATAATTAAGTGAACTATTGAACAAAATCATAAAAACTGGCATAAATCTTTGATATTTGCACTATGGGCTGATAGAATAACTCAAAAAACCTCTATAGGCACTTCTCCATTCAATCTAGTATATGGAAAGGAAGCTGTCATACCAGCTAACTTAGTGCTCCCCTCTTTAGCTTTAGTGTAGTTTATCGAAGAAAGTCCCTCATCTTCTATTCAACTAAGACACGATCAAATTTTGAAACTAGAAGAAGAAAGGGAAAAAGCCAGAATTATACATGCAAAACATCAGCAAATTATCGAGTCATCTTTTGATACAAATTCAACCAGTTCAAAACAATTACAAGTTGGTGATCTAGTTTTGAAATGGGATAAAGCCCATGAGGATAAAGGAAAACACAAAAAATTCCAGAAAATGTGGCTTGGACCATTTCAAATTAATGAGAAGATAGGCCCTTCTACTTTCATTCTGCAAGATCTATTAGGAAAGAGAGATTCTCTTCCTGTTAACGGCCTTATCTTGAAAAAATTCTTCAATTGAGAAGGTAACCCCTTCTCCCTTTGTAAATATTCAATTTCCAGCTAAATTTTTGTACAAAGCTTAGATTTTAGGATTTTAGAAGAATAAAGTTAGCCTTCCATTGGTCTTTACTATATTGAAAAGTTTCTCAAAAGAAACGGCTATGATATTTGCTTTTAAAATGGAAGCCTTAAACGAAAGGAAGATTTCTAGGAAGTTAGTTATATTTAGATTTTGAAACCCCATTTTATTTCTGTAAACTCTTCTCAAAGATTAGAAGTAGTGTAAACCATTTAATGTTTTTAAGCAGCTTGAAAAGGGTTATCAATACAAAACAGATACTGATTCAATCTTAGCATCTTCATCTCTTATCATGTCATCCATCCTCTCTTAAGGAGAAAATTGTTCATCCCATTCATCAGGGCTTATAATTACTCAGAGTGTAATTCTAAAATATACTTGAGGTAAAAAATAAGAGGTCTTATCACAAGCCTACTTACCATGATCATAGGGAAATAATTCAACTGACATTACCAATACTGCATACCAAAACAAGGTAATGGCTTATAATTATAAGACAAGGGGTCTCATCACAAGCTAGCTTGTTTATTTAAATTATCACCAGTGAATGGCATTGTCAAACAACTGGCTACCAAACCAGGACAATGGCTTTTTATCTTACAAAATAAAGAAAAAAAGAAAAATGATACAAAAATACGAAAACATATTTCTGGATTCATTCTTTTTAATTATACTCTGAAATGGATGGGATAATGAACGATCAAATGGTTAAAAGGTATCCCTGTCGAAACTATAGACGTTTGCTGGCAGCAGAGGCTCTACCTATGGCAAAGGAGTCATTATAAAGCTAAGTTGGAAAAGTTTTTGTTTTATCATTAGCAACCTAGCAAGGCTAGTTTGAAACATAGAATGTATTTAATTATAACATGAGAAGAGGATAGCAGAAATAGTTATCATTATGTTCAGAATTTATGCTTGCCTAGTTATATTAGAATTTTTCGCTCGGATAAGATTTTCAGATTTAAAAAGTTTGAGTATTTAAACTTTTCCCAGAGATAACTGTTTCTCCCAGTGAATCGCCAATTGTTGTGTTGTACAACAACCCCCCATTTCATAAATTTTTTCTTTAAAATCATAATATGAAATGGGTCCCTTTTTTTTAAACATAGATGTGTAAATAAATTGGTATTTACTTATTACTAGAAAAACCCTCATCAAAAGGTCCAATTGAAATATGATTTCCTTTTAAAATAATGATAAAGAGGCCTTTTTAAGCAAATCATAAAGCTTTTATTATCACGATAAAGCGATCGCAAGATCGCATATCGCAATAATAAAAGGAACATAAGTAAAGGCACATTAAATAACTCCGATCCAAAAAGGGAAATCGCTATCGGATATCGGGGAAAGATAAAGCACATCATTTATAAGGCATCCCCCATTCCTCCGATGCTATAAAAGCATCGCTATCGGCAATCGGCAGTGGTAAGCAACGCGTTAATTGTGGCACCTTCAAATTCCCCGATGCGATAAGGCGTATCGCCATCAGCGATCGGCAATTTGGAAATGGCATAAATAAAGTGACCCGAGCCCTGCCCCGATTGCGATGCATTAAATCAGGGCACAAGTTTCTAAACATATTAAAGATTGGCATGCATTGTATCACCTTTGGTGATTGAACGATATTTTGGATTATTATGAAAACCCTCCCTTTCACGATGCCAATCATCAAATGCGATTAACCGCCAAAAATATAAGCCACGCTTGAATCAATAGACGTTATGATGGATTATTTAAAAGCATCCTTATCATGACCGACAAATGACGCGACCAATTAATGAAGCTGTTATGCCGAGATTTTCCACTTAGATTCTATCTGCGGCAATTTTTATCATGATCTTTTATTATTCATACCTCTTTCATATTGGCTCTTGCTATCTGTTTCTCTGTATCACGATGCTTTCCTTCCTTGTGCAGAATTCCATCGAAGTTTCAAGTTTTAAGCAAATGGGAAATAAATCTAAGAGGTCCACTACAGCGGCCCCTGCAGTTACTATCCAGCCCACCAGTGACCCAGGACCAAGCAAGAAGGGACTAATTTCATATACTACATGTCTTGGCCTGGGAAATACAAGCAGGCAAAGCATTTATAATCTAATTGAGGTGGAAGAACCAGAGGAAACAGAAGAAGAAGCTACTGCAGACTCAACCAGCAAATCAGAAGCCTCGCTGAAGGATTTGGCCGACTCATTTTTACACAGGATAGCAACTCGGGAGAAAATTCTCCCTTACACTGACGTGGTCAGATGGGTGGTCGAACAAATTCCTATTTCTAATAGGACCTTTTGCACAGTTGATGGAAGAGTGTTCGGTTCATTTCAGCCTGACGACTTGACGAAAATGTACCATTTGCCCGAGCCGGAAAAGAAGTACAACAAAGCTTTTCTAAAGAAATTCGCAGATGAAAATGAGCCGGAATTTTCCCCGATTAGACATTGGAGACAGAATCCAGCAAAGCACAAACATGAGTCATCGGGTAAGTACTCCGTGGATTCCTTAGCATCTCCTTACTGTTACGCTAGGGCAATGATGTGTCGGATATGGGGAATGCATGATTCTGCAAAATTTGATATCGAAATGGTTCCTTTAATGGAAGCGCAACTAGTAGTTATATCATGGATTGGGCCCATATATTGTCTGATAAATTAGCCGCTGCGATTCTTGATTTTAGATTCAATTCACGAAAAACTGCCCGGACTATTCCTCCCTTCTATTACAATGCTTATGTTATGGATATGCTTTGTTTTAATTCCGAATACCCGATCCTCGGATGGAGGTGGATGCCACAGGACCCTAAGCCAATTCACATCTACCATCAGATGTTATGGAAGGCACATTACAAAGACCACTTGTATCAAATCTGTAATGGTTTCATGTTGCCTATCTATTATGCAAGAAGGGACTAATTTTAGATACTACATGTCTCGGCGTGGGAAATACAAGCTGGCAAAGCATTTAAAATCTGATTGAGGTGGAAGAACCAGAGGAAACAGAAGAAGAAGCTACTGCAGACTCAACCAGCAAATCAGAAGCCTCGCTGAAGGATTTGGCCAACTCATTTTTACACAGGATAGCAGCTCGGGAGAAAATTCTCCCTTACACTAACGTGGTCAGATGGGTGGTCGAACAAATTCCTATTTCTAATAGGACCTTTTGCACAGTTGATGGAATAGTGTTTGGTTCATTTCAGCCTGACGACTTGAGGAAAATGTACCATTTGCCCGAGCCGGAAAAGAAGTACAACAAAGATTTTCTAAAGAAATTCGCAGATGGAAATGAGATGGAATCTACCCCGATTAGGCAGTGGAGACAGAATCCAGCAAAGCACAAACATGAGTCATCGGGTAAGTACTCCGTGGATTCCTTAGCATCTCCTTACTGTTACGCTAGGGCAATGATGTGTAGGATATGGGGAATGCATGATTCTGCAAAATTTGATATCGAAATGGTTCCTTTAATGGAAGTGGCAACTAGTAGTTATATCATGGATTGGGCCAATATATTGTCTGATAAATTAGTCGTTGTGATTCTTGATTTTAGATTCAATTCACGCAAAACTACCCGGACTATTGCTCCCTTCTATTACAGTGCTTATGTTATGGATATGCTTTGTTTTAATTCCGAATACCTGATCCTCAGATGGAGGTGGACGCCACAAGACCCTAAGCCAATTCACATCTACCATCAGATGTTATGGAAGGCACATTACAAAGACCACTTGTATCAAATCTGTAATGGTTTCATGTTGCCTATCTATCATGCTATCTTTGATAAACCTACCCCAAGGATTTCCGAGGAGGCAGAAGTTGGCATAACTGTTGTGGGGAATTGGTTCGGGGAAGATAAATTCACATATATACGGGTGTTTGGTAGTGCCACAAAACCCCATGTCCTCCCATTATATGTGCCCGATAAACTGTTGGCACGTGAATTAGCTTACCAAATCACAACCGTTGGAACGTCCAAAACTCTTAGGACTTCCAAAAAGAAGCTATGGCCCGTATTCCCTTTAAGATGTGGTGTTTACACCAAAATTGATTGGAAACATGCTGAGAAGGAGGCGGGAAAAATAAATATGCTCAACCTTGCGACTATCCCTAGCAGCCAATTCGATCCCCCGAAGGTTGCCTATAATGTGCTTGAACAGGCCAAACTCACTAAGTTTGACCATGAAAAAGATCAATTTGATGATTTATTTTCTTCAGCAGAATCATTGTCTCAGGTTAAAACATTGGCCAGAATGAAATATAATGACGAAGGACTGGTAGAATTCAATAGGCTCAGAGAACAGAGGTTGCAAACTCTGCCTCTAGACTTGTTGGCCACTACACCAACAACTAAGTCAAGCGAGCCTGGGCAGAAGAGTATTGACGAGTCTCCCACTACAGAGGAAATTCCCAAAAAGGAAATAGAGCAGGAGAAAGGAAAAGAGCAGGAAACAGAGCAGGAAAAAGGAAAGAAGCATGACAGTGAAGTTATTGATTTAGAGACTCAAATTGATCCCAAACTCCTCCAAGAGTGGCAGCAATTTGACTCTATTATTAATAATCCCGAGACTCCACCAGGATTTGGCATGCCCCAAGTGACAGTCAGTCAAGAAACAACCACAACTATGGTTCCGATGGAAGGAACCAGTGGCCTACCCAGTAGTAAAGATGCAGAAATAATCCCCAGAGATCCATCCGATCAAATTGTTTTATAGGTAGAAGACATACCACCACTAGACGTCTTTTACAGTCCTAAACACAGGGCTGTGGTGAAAATATGGAGGAAAAGGAGGAGACTTGATCATTCTTCCCTTTTGCCAGATCAAACAGAGATGGCTAATGTGGTGTGGAAGGAGGAACTGAACCCTTCCGATGACCTTATGAAACTCTCCCAGTATGCCGGAGCATATTCAGTAGCCACCATGGATAAAGCTTCGAAAGTGAGTAGTCTCCTTAAGGAAAAGGCTCAAATGATTGATTCATTGCAGTCGCAAGTGTCAGAAGCACAGCAAAAGATAGAACAATTGGAACAACAACTATTAACACAGCGGCAGACAAACAGCCAATTAAATGAGCAGTTACACAAAGAGAAACAAAGAATAGATTCAAGTGCAGTGCAAAAACAGAGGGAACTATCTGAAGCAGTGGCCAAATTAAAGGCGATGAACGAACAAGTGAGCAAGACTAAGGATGAGCAAATCGCTCAACTGTCACAAGAAGTGGAAAAGTTCAGGCGCCTTCCTCAAATAGAAGAGTTCAGAATAGAAGCTCTACAAATCAATAAGGCATTGATTACACAGCTGAAACTGCTATGTCATAAAATTTCTTTGGCCAAACCTCTTTGTGAAATTACTAAATCTATAGTTGATAAATCAGTTGAAGCTAGACAGGATTTAGAACAGGCCAATGAGACCTTCACCAATTTTCTCACTTGGCAAGACTCCCGTGAAGGACAGGCTTCGGATCTGCCCAAAATTATTGAAGCACACAAAGACATCCTATTCCTAGAATGGCAGACCCAATTAATGAAGGCAGAACGATAAACCTCAAGATGTCGGTTATATACTAGAAATTTAATTGAATTTGTCAACGACACTCTTTATTTGTGTAATATGATTTCACAGTGTAATCCAGGAAAATTAACATCGGCCAACGCCTTGGAACAAACATGCAATCAGGAGTTGGAAAAGAAAGGAAGATTAATCGCTGGCATACAAAGTTTAACTTGGGATACCTTTTGGTTTTTCTTAATCAAGCCATACAATCAGAGGGCCGCGCTCAAATGTTTAACTGATGCTATCAGTTGCATGATCCCCAAGATCCAAGATGTCACCTATTCAGCTCAACTGAATTCTTGCCTAATCTGCCCCCCAGATTTGCAACCGATGTTAGATATCTGCCAGCTCAAGCCCAAGGGAGATCATTCGAAGTAATGAATCATGCTGCCGACTGAAGACAAGCCGATTTTGAGGAGATATTCATAACATAGTTGTACCAATTTATTAGCACTTTTATTTTGTAATTAGTTAACTTAATTAGTATTTATAGGGCCTTTCATGCATTTGGAAATGGTCATCAGTTTTTGTATAAACTCAAATGAGGAAGTCACACTATTGTACTTCTGATCTATTTTTTATAAAGACTGGGCCAGTATTTTGAATTTTGACAAAGAAAGCTTTGATGATCTGTGCACTATTGCCTTTTGTGGAAGTGTTTCTAAGTTTGAAAAAGGAATGTGAATGTGATTGATATTCGAAGTGACTCGAATAAACATATGGTACTATTATCTATGCGCTTCTGTCATTTTTATGTGAATCTGCATTCGTTTAAATTTTCTATCATTGAATATATATATGTGCTTTAACAGCAAGCCTTGTACTTTTCACTATTGAATGTCCGAGGACTGTTATTCTTTCACCCATATCTATGTCTATGATATATATGAGAAATAGTGTAATAATGCTTGCTTGATTGCTTTGTTCAACTATTTGGGCTTAGTAATTATCATATGAATAAATATCTTTGCTTACCGACAAGAGTCATCTATATGCCTGTTTGTGAGTAAAGACCATCCAAAGTTACACTAAAAGCAACAATTTCCTGGGATAGAATAGTTGTTCACATTTTACTTTTAGATTAGATCATTCATCCATTATTATTAGATATTAGAAAATCAATTATTTATCCATCCCATTTACCAATCACTGGGAAACTGGTCCCATTATATCCAGTCGGAGCCATTACACCAAACGGAAAAGGAGTTGCCTTTAAGGTTCGGACCGGGTGGTTATCCCCGATGTTGATGCAACAATTTTCGAGGCATCAACACTGTCAAAGAGAGAAATATTCTCCATCTATTAGGGATGTAGGTTCTTCAACTACAATTTCAGTGGAAGAATTTTGTGAATCTCTTGGTTTGATTTCAGAGCTATGCACCTCATGAAGTCTATGTCTACTAGCAAATGATGGGATGCGAGTGTTAGTGGATGGTGTGGAACTATGAGGTCTAGCAGGGGTGAGTGGTGATGTTGGAATTGAACTTCTACCTCTACTTACAAATATACCCTTAGAATCCCTTTCTCTATGAATAAATTATTTTACCATGCTTTAATTATGAATCTACAAAGTTGAGTGCACCTAAAATGATATTCAAACTAAGAATGGGATCATATATACACCTCCCTGGCAACAACGCTAAAATGTTGGGTAATTAATTGTCCTTGAATTACTTCATTAATTTTCAACCAAGGTTTGTGTACTTATGAGGTGTATGTTCACCATATATGCTAGGAATTCTATCTTTAAATGAAATTGATCTAAGTGTGGATAAATGTTAAATGAAATTAAAGATTTGTGATGCACATGTTATTCCATTAAAGATACATCAAAACTAAATGTTAGATTGAATTAAAAATTAATCTAAGACTTGAAATCTCAATTTATTCTATTTGAAAAATTGAAAGTCTCCTCTAATTCAGAAAATGAGATATTAATTTCAGATTACAGAAAAGAGATCTTAATACTAATTGCAAAATTGAAATTTTAACACTTTTTCAAAAGGAAATTTTTAACACTATTTCTAGAAAAGGGAAACTAAACTCTAAATCATACAAAGGGAAATTTAACTCTATTTATAAAAAGAAATGCTAATGCTAATTGCTTGCAGAAGGAAAGTAAATAAAAAAAAAAACTTCTAACTTCAAGTGATTAATAATGTGCACTAATAGATATGAAAAACCATCTCTTCATTATCCAAAAAATTAACTGAATTATAAAACTAATTTTATTAAATTTAATGCATGCTAGAAATAGGTCTTTTTTGGTATTTTCTTTTATGAGCACTCTGAAAACAAAACAACAGATGACTAAAACACATATGAAATGTAACGATTCTAATTGAAAGAAAGAAAAAAAACTATATGAAATTATGAACTAAATGCAAATTATCTATCAATATAAACAAAAATTAACTACCCTTACAACTCTCTAGGGCACCCTCCCATGAGCGTAATCCTACCACTGATCAGACAACTACTTAACCCCACAATGGAAAAAAGGATAGAGTATTATATTAATTCGCATAAGTTCTTAAAACAGAGTTTTCATTTACTGAAATAAACTAAGGACTAGCTGTGTTTTTGGTTTTTCCTTATGAGTCCTATGCCAATAGGAAATTAAACTACTCTACCATATAACAAGTAAATTAAAATTAAGAGTCTATCTCCTCATGATTTTATACTAGAAAATAAAATCATGAGGTATTCTTCTCGAACATGTCTTCACGATCGTACAATTCTTCTCCACATTCACTTGATCTCACTTGATTTCTTGTTGAACTATGCTTGAATGTTGAAACATCATAACTAGAGTTTTAATTTTGATATTACCTCTAGATCTATTGATCTCTTATCTTGCTATATCATGATGATAGGTGGACATCCATGTGGGGAACATCTGTCATCTATAGGTACCTTTCATTTCCTCATCGGTGCATTGAAACCTATCTAACCATGGAGATGGCTGCAAAATCCAATATTAGTTGCAGAATGAGAAATATTCTATAATTGTAGAGATGTTTAAATTATAATTTAGAAAGAAATAATAGACTCTAAAACATGGATAATTAATAATTTTTATATGCTTGAGAAAGTCTGAGATGACCTTGATTAGGTTGAAACTACAACAAGATGGTTACAAAAAGATAAAGGAGAGGGAAAAAGGATAGTAAAAAAGAGAACAATTTTGGACTTCAACACTGTGCATCTACATCCAGTTTTCTTGAGCTACCATTTTTTCCCTATAAAGAAGTGATCATATTTAATTCCCTTCAAATAATACAAATTTATTCCTAGTGAAAATTTTGAATTTGGCGAAGATTGTTAGTGAGGATGACCTTCTCTATGGGGAGATGAGGTTCATGTATCACTATTAGAGAGCAAAATTTCAAACCAGTGGTTAAAAACATCATTCTAGTATTCTTGGAGCTACGAGCCAACTTAAGAAGACTATATCCTCTAGATTCCATAGCACTACTAGACCTCTTATCATCACGTGGGAATCTAGGGACATAATTGTTATACAACATTTTGTCACTGTCCCTGTACTCCCCGTCCATGATTCTAGAGGACCTCTCCATTGAACCCCACATGATTTCCTCTGATGAAGAAACTCCCATTATGTCCCTTTTCATGAGCAGAACAATTCCCTTTTGTATCATTTCCCAAAAATCTTCTGTTTACCCTACTTTACAAGACCGGTGCTAATGACCCGTGTTGTATCTATGAGATGATAATGGTCAACTATCATGCCACAGCATCTAAGTTGATTGTTTTAGGGGTTTTTTTTTAATTTGGAGGACAATGTATGAAACAAATTTAAAACAGTGATGCCTAACCCTTTGAATTGTATTAATATTTAAATAGAGGGTTGCTATTAAAATTCACACTGTGATATAGCTTGCATGGTGGTGAGCAGAAATAGAGAGATGGTATCACTATCACAGTCTTCAAATTGAAAATTAAATAATCATAAGTAAGAAAACCCTTAAACCATGTTCAGAAGGTTTAAAAAATTATGCTTAAGCTTACAATAGATGCTGATGATTTTATGATTTAGAGGGAATTAATAAAACAAATAGTTCATATAATTAATTCTCTTTATAGATGATCACTTCATAAGATTATAAGAATAATTGAAACACAATTACTCCTACCTAGTTATCTTTGAAAAAAAATAAGAATATGAAGAAAACACTGTGAAATAAAACTGGAAAAAGTTACAGAAAAATGAAACTGTATGAATCAGAACTCAAAATCCATTTGCTTTTGTATTAATGATTCAGAAAAGTCAAGTACATTCAATGTTTATAAATGCTTCTTCAAGGTTGCAACCCTTAATAACTCGTGAAATAGAGTTATTTATACAATCTGAGAACTGAGAAATATCTTAAACTTCTTTACCAAAATAGATAATTACAAAATCAAGAATATAAACTGATAGTCGATATGTCACTATTTTAGTGCTGAGCTGTTGATCTAGGTCCGGGAGTGTCAAAGGACCTTCCCAAGACCTTTTACTTTCATGATGTGTTAAATTTCATTTTTAAAAGAAACATAAATGAATACATCTACATGTTGTAAAGAAGAGGAACATGACATTCATCAACACATGAACACATAAGTCATTGATAACGGAGTTCGTCCAGGAGGGACTATGTCTCTAGGCCCCAATATCAAGATGGTGTAGCTTGCTGCATTAAGTGTTGTCAATAGTGACGATGTGTATAAAATATGGTGCAGGTTAACCCGATAATGCAATATAAATAAAAGCATAATACTATAACCTATGTCTACTATCAAGTAGTAATCATAAAAGCGAGTACGAAACAGGATCCCACATCAAACATCAAATAGGGATCTTTGCAACACAATGCATAGCAAAAGAAGTACATGAACACACTACATATACCTCACAGCTAGGGGCCATCTGAAGAAGTGGATGTCAAACTGCTGAAGTTGTTCAGACCATCGATCTCACATCATCAAATTGGATGGAAATGACTGCTCGCTCATGAATGTTGACACCTACACTCCACTTTGAAAAGTGGTCAAGAAATGAAATGAGAAAATGGAAAATCTGAACACACCATCAGATTTGCGGCATCAAATAGTGCAAAATCGACTATCAAGTTTATGAATTCTGAGAAAGTGGAAATATGGGGCTCAAGGAATCTTTTAGGTTCCCCCTAAATTCCTCAAATATTCCCTCCTCTGGGTCCTCTCCAAATCGGCTGATCAAATCAAGAAACTGACCGCGCCATTGACTTTGTGTCGCCGAGAGGTGTAAGATAAACATAAAGTTTTTCCAATTTGGACATTGCAAAATTTTCACCCTCCTGGAAATTTCACTCAGTCATGGTTCCACCTGTATTACAAATTAATTAAAAATTAACTCTTCCTTGTTTTTTGTGCCCTCCCCTGGTTCCTCCATCTTTGACGCAATGGGCAAATGAAGGTTTATATTTAATTTTTAGGGAAAAGTTTACAAGAATGTTGTTTGGCACATTTGTAATTATAACAAGTTGTTGAGGAGGGGTTGGGGGATCAAATCCTGCCCCTCCCCTTTTAACCATAATATCTAACAAAAATTATTTTTGGGAGGCGCATTCAATGGTCTAAGCGCATGGTGGTTGGTCTCGTGATAATGAATGCGGGTTCTGTGGAGTGGTCGTTGTAATTTGTTGGCACGATGGATTCAATGTGGTTCATGGTACGTTGGCATTATGCCACATGGGGCCACCTAGTGGGAGCTGGCCCACATGGGCTGGGCAGGTTTGATCCCCTCTGGCCTCACCTAAAATGGCATATGATAATGTGTTTTGTGGGTGTGGGCCGGGTCTACCAGAGTTCGCCCGTGCCCACCCCATATTAATGTTAATATGGTTATGTGGTTGGATCAGTGGGGTGATGGCCTTTGGTGCTTAGTTTTAATAAAAAAATTGTTATATTGTTTTGGGGGCGGCGGGGGTGGTGTTCCACCACCACATTTTATATATTTTAAAATTTCTATTAAAATAGGCCAGTTTTTTTAAATTTTGCCTAACATAAGGGTTATTGGACAAATTAAAAAGGCAACAATTTTGCCTGCTTTGGGAGCCAGCTTCAATGCTCAGGACTCGGTCAATTTTTAGGACACTTAAACATGGCCCACAAGCCAACTTTGACTAGAAATTTGATTGGCTCGTTCTCCCTCATACGATCTTGGATTGATGAACCATTTGCATCCCCACGATTAGGATGATGAGATCTTCGCTCTAGTCATGGTTCGAAAGTATTCTAATCACCTTGATTTTCGAGCTTTCATAAGCCCTCTTTGTCCTGTGTATGTCTCTGAAGCCACCTGGATCAATCCTCCCCACTTAGGAGCTTTTGGTCCTCCAAAAGCATGAAAAATAATCTGCAACTTCTATGTACCTTGTTTGCATCATAAGCATCTTGAAAGGTCTCACTTCCGTGTCCTTCCCCTAGAGCCTTAAGCGATGAGCCAACACCTACAACCTCTACAACTTGTAGGATATTGTTTTGCAAATTACAGGCTTTACATTTCATGACCAACTAATGACCCAAGCATCCCATACTTGCCACGAGTTTATAACACGTACTCAGTGGTCAGGTTTACATCAAAATGGAAACAATACCTCAGCTATGAAAATAAGGCCAACATATCATTGTTTCTTCAACAAGTGATGGAAAACACATCATCACTACAACACATGATTTACAAAGATAAGGCCAAACACTATTTGTTTTGACAAGTGATGGAAACACAACATCACTTTCACAGTTTATCATGCAACTCAAAATAAGACCAGACATCATTGTTGCTGAACAAGTGATGGAAAACACATCATCACTTTTACATTTTGAAATGCAACAACTGACTTACAAAAGCACGACCATGACAAGACAACATATCTAGAAACCGTTTTTCACTGACACTCTGTCTTTAACGCGTTGTTCTGGATGGAGCCTCCAACAAGTGGCTCTTTGATGGCCACTTCTTTTGCAATGACTGCAATAGGTTTTCTTCCTCTAGATCTATTTAACATGTTTCTTTACTTGTTGTTGAGATGGTCTTTCACACCTCATCCTTTTTTGTGCTGCCATTCCTTTCCAACACTTAGAAAATGTATGGTTATGTAATCCACAAAAGGTAAATGTCTTTCGATTCCATGTTTGACGTTCATCATTAAGAACATGATTATAATGGAAATGAACATGTTAGGTTCCTATACCAATAGGAATCAAAATTTTTGAATGACTGAGATTAAAATTGTAATATGTACATACCTTTGCTTTCTGCAAATGTTTTCCATATTATAAAAATTAAAAAATGTAAAGAGGGTATGTCCTAAAAGAAAAATCAAAGGAAAAAAAGAATAAAAAGGTCAAAAAAATGAAAGAATATGAACCTCGAAAAACAAAAATACTAGGAAAGTGTGCAAGTCAAAATGCCACTACTATTTACTTTTTATGCATAATAATGATTGTGTGCAACTTGTTATTCATGCCACAATCCATTATAATCAAACAGTTTAATCTTGGTTATTCCACGTTTTGAATTTCATGTTTATAGATAGAGAATGAAAATCTGACCAAACTGTTTAACCTTGGCAGATAATTAGATTAGGTACAGTGAATAAAAGGAGCTCAACTGTTTAATCTGAGCCCTTGGATGTAATAAGGATAGACTTAGTTAGAATACCATTGTAAAAGAAAAGAAAAAGGTTTTGATAAGAGTTTGCTAGCTTAAGTGCACCCTAATAAAGAGAAGAAAAATGGTAGGATGAGTAGATGGGTAAGTAGTTGTATGGTTGCAAAATTGTGATGATTGATTAGATAAGATCATATCATTTACCTTCATGATCAAATTTCTAAAGTATGGATAAAAATTGAGCATTTACCAAAGTACACAAAGTCAATTGATTAACCTCCCTCATTCATTACATTTTTACTTAACTAATTTCCGAGGGAAGTCTTAAAGTACCTAAAATATTAAGTTAAAGGGGCTCAGAGCATTTCTCTGACTTCTGGAGGGACCGGACCCTCGACCTAATGACTTATAGATCCTAAGTACTAAAATACCCCTCATAAACATTACCCTTCTTCACTTTGCCTCATTTTCCCTGACAAAACCCCTTTTCCTAAGGTTTAAACACAATTTTTCCCAAGGAAAAGCCATTACCCCCATAAAAACCCCTTTTCTGAAAAAACCCACAAAAATAACACTAAGCCTAGGTTATAATGTGTTTATAAAATAAAATAAATTATAAAAACACATTTAACTTGGCGCTAAGTTATTTTCCACTTTCAATTCATATTAACTTAAACTTTATATATTAAAATCCCAAAAATAAATATAAATCCTTCCCGTATATATATCAATAAAACCCTTATATTAATACCCCGCCCTGAAAAGTTTTAAATATAAACTTTATGAATAAAACCCAACATAATTAATCAATCCATGGTTAATTACAAGTCAAACCATCCACCAATAAAATCACCCCCGATGCCCTTAATCCACCATAATCTGTGATTAATTAAAACCCGCCACTTTTAAACCCTCGTCGGGCCCCCCCCCCCCACTACTGTTTGTTCATCTTCATGAACCGACCACCGCCCAATCTTCCCCCATCAAATCTAATGATCCTTTTTGATTTTTCAAGGCCTCTGAAGACCAACCTTTACCCGCCCAATATCAGTGGTTTCCTGTTGGGCCCCAATGCTACGTGGTGCTCGATGAATGGCATGAGGCCGCCTCCCCCTAATACCGCCAAGTGCCCAAAAGTTGTGTGAAACAAACCACTTACATCTCGCTCACTATGCGACAAACCGTCTACTGTTCATTTCGCACCATATTTTAAAAGTTTTCCCGTTAAAGTTCAAACCCCAAGAACCCAGGTTTTCTCGCCCTTCGCCCATTCTACTGTGTAAAATTATGAAACCCTTATGCTCCACCTAAACCCTCTGCTAACTAATTCAAGCATGTTTTACCTCACGAAATCACTTTGGACTCACTCCATAGACCTTTAAAGCTCGATAAATCCATTAATGACCCTCCCTGTCAACCCACCGTTTTCCTAATAGTTTGTTTTATTTTATAGGCAATCAGAAGACTGCAGCCTTTGATAAATAGTCTTAATACTAGTCATAAGACCTATTTACTCTGAGATTTTTATCAAATCCATTCAAACAAAGATGGAAAATAAAACATACAGTTAAAAGACAAGCAAAGAAAACATGAAATTAAATGATTTACTATTGAAATAGACAATAAAAAACCTAAAATATACAGTGAAGGTAAAAGGACACAGTAAAGAACAATCAAATTATATCAGGATTAAAGAGTATCAGATTGAAGACCAAGTCAAGTAAATCAACTAGCATGAAGATAAACAACAAGGAAGACAGTTACAGAGCATACAAATTCATGTCAAAGTGAAGACACATGAAAAAATAGAGCGGTAAAAATGAACAATAAAAGTAAACAGTAAAAGTAAACATGGAGGAAAAAAGGGTTAAACAGAGATGAAAACACTTTCACTAACAACAATGAAGTTTATCCAAAGTTAAAGTGAAAAACAGTTAAAAGATGAAATCAGAGCAGAAATGGTACATTCTTCATAAATTTCTTGTTTAAGTCATAGTTTCGCAGAAACTATTGTCACCAATGCAAGATTTATTTTGAGGTATTGGAGGATGTTTTTGTTCCTAAAATTCTAATATACAAAAACCTATCTCACTTTTTACACAGGTATTACCAAAAGGGAGATAAGTGTATGTCTTCACAACCTATTTTTTGGACTGTGAAAAGTCCTGTTTTTGACATCTTTTTGCAGAGCATATTGTGAACATATGGTGCTTAATTTTGGGGAACTGAGAGATGTTTATATAAATAATATACTTATCTACAATAACCTCTTTCAATTTTTACATATCTATCTCGGATTGATATATACAAGTGTATCATTGGACCCTAAGTTCGCAGAATTGCTGGAGCAGAATGCACAAAGAAAGGATGCAGTTAGTGACTGGGATGCCTCATCATCAATCAAGAGTTGCTATCAAATTCGAGTTTCTCTTCTTTGTCACCATAAATCCATAAAATTAGTTCCAAATAGATTCATTAGTTTTGAATGTCCTTTATTTAAGTTCTATTAATGTAAAACAATTTGAGATATTTGTAAAACCAATCTTGATATTTTTTCAAGATATTTCAGTTTATAATTTGTATAAATACTTCTTCATTTGAAGTATTTGGGTGCGGATTCAAAGACATTTCTATAGAAATTTTCTCATTAAGTTAAGGAGCTATTGTAATCAAGATTGGATTGGCTTAGTGGATCAAGGAATAAAGTTACAGACATTTCACAGGATTCTTGTGTAAAGCCGAAATCAAATAAGTATTATGTCTCATGTTTATTATTGTTTTCTCTTCATGTTTAAGAATAATCATGTGTGTCTCTATGAAATATGAATGGTAAACTAGGAATTATGTTTCAGAATTAGCTTTAATGCTCTCTGTCCTGACTGTTTACATTCTCAATGTTTTCTACTAAACTATCTTAGTCTGGGAATTCTTAATTGCTCCCTTACTTCTGATGTTTCCCCCCTTAGGTCCATAGTAAAGGATTCTTAGTTGCCCTTTGCTACTAATCTCCTCCTACTCTTCATCTTGATACCGGTCTAAGGATTCTTAATTTCCCTTTCACCATGGTTAGGACTTCCTCACCGATTTGAACCTGTAGATTTTCCTTTTTCTTTGCTAACCTGCCCTGTGAACTCTTACTTTAGTGATTGATCTCATCCAGTTAAGCCATCATTTGATTGATTCCATATCCCAATGGCTTGAAGGCCTTGTTCTGTCCATCTGCTCCTAGAATTCCACTACCCAACGAAAATCAAAACCTTATGAGCACTAAGAATTAGCCTAAAATCTCATAAAAACAAAGCTAAATTATAAACAGAGAGCCCTCTCTAGACTTAGGTTGGCTAGAAGCTAAGCCTAAAAGGTTGGTTTGTGGTTACCTCGGAAATTTATTTCTTTAACCTTGAGAAAATTCTAAGTGATAATAGAACATTCAAATGTTGAGAGTGGTTATACCTTTCCTTGCTGTCTCTAGTGCAAGTATGGCGATGAGAGCTTACCTTAACTCTTTCCCTACAATTGAAACTTCCATGGGATGATGGGGATGTGTTCCCATCATTTTATTTCCTTGATGATTTCAACGATGTCTTGAAAGAGTCTGACACCTTTGAGCATTCTCCCTTGGTGTATCTCAAGCCTGCAAATCGATGTTTATGCATAACCTCCAATGGTTGAGTTATGCCTTGGTTATTAACACCAAGTTCTCTTTCCTCCTCACGCCTCGTATTGGTAAGGAGCCTCTTGTTCATCCCTGTAATTGGGATCTCCAAATCTCCAACAAACATCATACTATGTGAAGATGAAACCAAAAGGAAATCAAAATATTTTACCTCCTTTTTCGATTTGGAAAGAACTGATGAGGGATGCTCATCTTCTATTGTTGGTGGTTCGCTAGTTGTCTCAGTGCATTCCCCAGCTTCCTCTCTAACATACCCAAGTCCTATTCGACATGGTAATTCCTCTACTTTGATGGGGTTGACAATGCCTTGGCCATTGACACCAAAGACTTTTCCTTCATACCCCATTCTCTTCAACAGTTTGGAGCCAATTCTTGTGGTATGATTTTCAAAAATAATGAAATCATCATCAGGACACATACATGAATTTAGAGAATTACATTTAACCTCACATGGGTCATGTTGCAGCTTTTCGAAGGCCTCGTCTCTTGCTTGCAGCTGTCGTAGCAAACTATGTTTCTCCTCTTTCTCTTCATGTGGAAGCATCTTTAATTCAACATTCTCTGTTTGAAGATTTTGGTTGTTGTGCTTCAATTCTTCCAGGGCCGCTTTTGTGGCTTACAACTGAAGCTGCAATCTCTCCTTTTCCTCTGTCTCTTTCTGTAGAGTTTCATACATTATTCTCACCCTTTTGGAAATTTTGAGCATGGTCTCGTACATTTATTTTTCATCCTCTGTCGCTGCACATTCCATTGTTCACACTTGCAATTCACATCCACGCAAAGACCGCTCCAATACCACTTGATCCATGTTTGGGTGTGACAAAGGACCCTTCCAAGACCTTTTACTTTCGTGGCGTGTTAAATTGAATTTTTAAGAGAAACATAATTGAATACATCTGCATGCTGTAAAGAAGAGGAACATGACATTCATCAACACATGAAAACATAAGTCGTTGATAACAAAGTTTGTCTAGGAGGGACTACGTCTCCAGGCCCTAATATCAAGATGGTGTAGGCCACTGCATTAAGTGTTGTCAATAGTGATGATGTACATAAGAGGTGATGTTGCTATCATACAAGGAAAATGCCCTCACACAGGAGTCGCTCCAAGAGATGTTCTGCTACAAGAACTCTCAGTCAAAAGGACTCCTAGCAGTATGACACAAAACTCATGCATGATGATCATCCCGCCAACATGGAATAAAGGGGATATCAATGCAAACATACATGGCAACAATATGAGTATCCCATCAACATGATGACAAAGGGATCTCAAACAAAACATGACGAATCATCACAACAAGTACATCACACAGATGATTCTGCATCACATCAAGCAAGAATCATAAAAGCGAGTAAGAAACAGGATCCCACATCAAACATCAAACAAGGATCTATGTAGCACAATGCATAGCAAAAGAAGTACATGAACACACTACATCTACCTCACATCCAGGGGCCATCTGAAGAAGTGGATGTCAAACTGGTGAAGCTATTCAGACCAACGATCCCACGGCATCGAATTGCATGGAAATAAATGCTTGCTCATGAATGCTGACACCTGCACTCCACTTTGAAAAGTGGCCAAGAAATGAAATGAGAAAATGGAAAATCTAAACATGCCATCAGATTTGTGGCATTGAATAGTGCAAAATTTATTGTCGAATTTCTGAATTCTGAGAAAGTGGAAATTTGGGGCTCAAGGAATCTTTTAGATTCCCCTAGATTCCTCAAAGATTCCTTCCTCTGGGTCCTCTCCAAATTGGCTACTCAGATCAGGAAACTGACTGTGCCATCGGGTTCATGTCAACGAGAAGTGTAAGATTGACATAAATTTCGTCCAATTTGAACACTGCAAAATTTTCACCCTCCTAGAAATTTCACTCAGTCATGGTTCCACCTGCATTAAAAATTAAATAAAAATTAACTCTACCTCGTTTTTTGTGCCTACTCCTGTTTCCTCCATCTCTGGCGCACTGGGAAAATGAAGGTTTATATTAAATTTTTAGGGTGAAGTTTACAAGAATGTTGTTTGGCACATTAGTAATTATAACAAGTTGTTGAGAAGGGATTGGGGGATCAAATTCTGCCCCTCCCCTTTTAACCATAATATATAACAAAATTTATTTTTGGGAGGTGCATTAAATGGTCTGAGCGCATGGTGGTTGGTACCATGATAATGACTGTGGGTTCCGTGGAGTGGCTGTTGTAATGTGTTGGCACGATGGATTCAACATGGTTCATGGTATGTTGGCGTTATTCCATATAGGGTTGCCCGGTGGGGGCCAGCCCACGTGGGCCGAGAGGGTTCGATCCCCACTGGCCTCACCTAAAATGGCATATGATAATGTGTTTTGGGGGTGTGGGTCGGGTCCACCAGAGGTGGCCCATGCCCACCCCATATTAATGTTAATATGGTTATGTGGTTGGATCGACGGGGTCATGGTCGTCGATCCTTAGTTTTAATAAAAAAAAATTATATTGTTTTGGGGGTGGCGGGGGTGGTGGCCTGCCACCACATTTTATACATTATTTTAATTTCTATTAAAATAGGGCATTTTTTAAAATTTTTGTCTAACATAAGGGTTATTAGACAAATTAAAGAGGCATCAATTTCGTCTACTTCGGGAGCCAGATTCCATGCTCAGTACTTGGTCAATTTGTAGGACACTTAAACTTGGTGCATAACCCAACTTTGAACAAAACTTTAACTGGCTCATTCTCCCTCATACGAGCTCAGATTGATGAATCATTCACACCACTGCGATTAGGATGACGAGATCTTCACTCTAGTCCAAGTTAGAAAGTATTCCAATCAATTTGATTTTTGAGCTTTCATAAGCCCTCTTTGTCCTATGTGTGTCTCTGAAGCCACCTAGATCAGTTGTTGATGACTATTGCTGGAAAAGTTGAGAATTGTTGAGTTGGTGATGACTGTCCCTATAAATATTGAATGTTGTTTGATCACCCTTTTAGTCAAGTAAATTAGTTAATTCTTCCCAGCGTTTTTTATTTGCGATAGATAACTTAGAACCCTCCTATAAACTTCATCCATCTTTGTATACTTAGTGAAAGTGGGTTTTATTGGAAATATATGCCTAATTTCATCTAGGATGAAAAAGGAATCTCTAAGTGCATTTAGCACAACCCTTGGTGTTGCTGCACCTCTAATATTTGAAAGTGAAGCAGCATTGGTACCCACCTTTGTAAGCTTTCGAATATAATCCTCAATGGGCATTAATTTGTCATTTATCACAAGCATAGAGGGTAGACCATTTCTAGTCAAGGGTTCTAACCCACTGAAAAACCTTTGAACTATAGTATTCACACTGCTACACTTCTCCTCCAACTAAAGGATGAGGTTTTCCTTGGTGATGATCTTCTTTACTTCTAGTATAGTTGTTGCCCTATCATTTATACCCAATTCCTCGAGCTCATATTTTTCTTTAGAATTGAAGAACTTGATTATTTCGGAAGCAATTTCAGGTATGTCTTCAAGCTCTTTAGAAATGATTTCAATAGCTTCGTGATTTTTTTCCAACAGGTCTTTTTTATCAAAGATTATCTTGATATAGGGCCAGATATCCTTGACTGATTTTGTAATTTCTTCCCATAGAATTTCCTTTGCGAAAACTAGTTTGTTTCCAAGGTAGGACTCTTTGATTTCCTTCTGCAAAACTTCAATTTAACTCTTTGTCCTCTGCAACTCGTCTACAATTGCCTTCATATGTTTCAATTCCTTCAACTCATCCTGCAACTTCTTCATTTCAACTATCTAAGTGGTGAGATTTTGAAAAGCTTCTGCAAGTTGTTCAACTCCTTCTATTGTACCTGTAGTTGATGTTGTTCCTAGAGTAGAAACCCTCATTATTGAGATTCTGAAAGAGGAACTACATCCAATGGAATTTGAGCCTTCTGGATAACTTCTTCCTTCTGTTTGACCAAATTTTCCATTTCCTCCTCCATCTATTTTATTTACATATTTTTTTCCATGATGAGCTTCATCAGTCAGATTTCTGAGTCTCGGTTTCTTCAATCTCCTTGGTCATTGGATCCTCAGAAGCTGGCAGTTTGAGCTGCTTCCTTAATGCTGAGAGCTCAACATTTTTCTTCTTAACAAGTTCTTCTGCTGCATTTATGTTTGAGGGATCATGTCCCATATTTAGCACCAGATCTTCCAAGGATTTGATCTTGGTGTCCTTTGCCAGTGAGGAAACCTTTTCCAGTTTCAGCTGTGACTGTGTATTGGCCAAGGTGACTTGCAACTTTGACAAACTCATGGAAGTATGAGTTAAAGTGGAAGAAATCATCTGTCTAGTTTGTTTGTGCATCTCAATCTGATAAACTGGATGCACATCCTTTACATTAAACTCAAATGAGGATTGCTTCTAATAATGTGCATGAGTCCTGGCTGTGAAATCTGAGCTCACAGGAAAGCCATCTGCATTTTACCTTTTCCAGAGTCAAATATTGAAAAAAGTCCGGCCTGAGAGATGGAGGAATGTTTCCAGAACTGGGTGTAGGTTTTCAATTTCAACTCTTCATTCTTCTTTTTAATCTCATTGAAAGCATGAAAGGTGTCCTCATCCTTATCCTTTTGAATGCTTACACTTGTCTAAATTACCTATTGTTCATGAGAAGTAGTGGAAAGAGTTGGGGACTCGGTAGACTACTCACCAGACTATGTATAAATCACAGTCTCTCCAAGTCCATCAGATTTTGTTTTTTGAGACTCATGTGTTGCTCCAACAATCATAGAGATCCTAGGTCTCTTTTACCTATGCACAATCCTAAAGCCATGGCTTGATGCTTTAGTTGTAGGCGATGACTATTGTTCCCTTGCTCTCTTAGTTGTCTTTTCCTAGGCAAGTGGAGTTCGCACATTTGAAGTAGAAATTTCCTGCTCTTTAGCTTCTTGAAGGGTGTTCTCTTTCCATTCCAACTGATTTTTGTACTGCTCTATCTCACATCTAGATATGTGGTGATATGCAGTAAAATTATTTTCAACCCTGAGATTAGAAATCACTCCCATTGGGTCATAAGACCAAGTGAAACTGAGACCAAACTTCATTTCCTCTAGTAACCTATATGCTTCTTCTCCCGTTGTTTTTGTATTGCAGATGAATGGACCAACCTGAGCTTTTAGATTGAATTGAGATTTCTTCTTTGCTGCCACAAAGTGTACTTCATGTGCATTTAAACTCTACCTAATATATTCCAGTGCAAAGATTCTGATGGGGAGGTACTAAGGAAGTTTGTAGGGTGGAAGCTCACAACCATAAACCTTGATTTCTGTGTAGTTTTGGTAAAGATACCAATCTCCTATTGTGGCTTGATCAACTAGTTGCAACACTTTCAGAATTTCATCACTGATTCTTGGTATTGGAGTGTTGCTCATAAGACTAATAGTTGGATGAATAAAAAATTCTATAAACTGTTCATAGGTAAACTCTTCTTTCTCATTAATTCCCATGGTAGTCCAAAAGATCAATGATTGCTAGTTGCCTTCCTCATCTAGCTTCTGTAAGGTGAATGGAAATTTGTCTCAAAAATATATAAAAAGGTATACAAGTACTGAAGCATACTTGAATACTTCTTCAGTGTTAAACTGGACAAATTTCTCATGTATGGCTTTAGCTAGGAATTGGATAAAGTTATAGAGAATAGTAGGTTTGGAATCAATAGAAAATATTGATAAGTAACCTAGGATGGCTTCATTAACATATTGATCAGAATTGTAACCAAGTAGATAGGACAAAATAGTGGTGATTTTCTTGGTTCCATCATGGAACATGGATGAATCACAGGGAGGTTTCTTTTAGGCAGAGGACTATCTATAGCTAGGAAAAGTTCAAGAGTCTGGGATCTTTTACTAAAATCTAGCTTTTGATAAGCTTCTATTAGGATTTCATGAGAAAAAGGATGGGTTGGTGTTATAGCTGGAGCTTGCAACATCTTTTCAATGGACTCAACATTGATGAAATAGATGGTTTCCCCTGTGGGTGAAATGATTGCTCTTTGAATGGGATCATAGGACTCATGGAATTTCCTAAAAAATTTAGGTGCTCTGTGTATCTGAGGGAAAATGTAGTTGGGAAGGAGGGAGTCCCATAGTCCTATTTCACTTGTCTAATAAATTAATTGATCCTCCATCAAATAGTAAATTTCATATAAATCAAATTGAGATCAAGACTCAATGATTTTGCAATCTCTGTCAACTAGGGGAGTATGATGGAAGTCAAGTTGGGGATGAATAAGAGGATTTTGGATTTCTGTAATTTCGTTTCCCTTAAGAGGCATCTTATCAAATGAATTGCAAACTGAAAGTGATGGAAATGGAAAAAATTGGTTGGAAAATGAGTGATAACTGTAAAAATACTATGACTGAATAGATACAAGTGGACTTGGATGTCGGATTTCTTCTGAATAGGATGAAATATCTGCTTAAGTGTTGGACCGTATTTGAGCTGTAAGGAGGAAATCTTTGACTGATCAATTTGGTTATAGAAATCCACTTTATAACCATTTTCGTGGAGAAATAGGGCTTTTAATGGAAAAATTGGAGCAGAGTTGTTGAATGAATGGTTAAATCTGCATTAATTATCCAATGGGATTAATTAACAAGTCTTTGGGACATAAATTTAAGAGAGTTATGAATTGAATGAATAACGAATAGGTAGCAGTTGATTGGATGGAAGAAGTGACATGGAGCAAACGTGGATATTAACATGGAGCGGCGGTAAATGGTCACATTTAAACCGCGTTCGGGAGTAACTTGAGGTGGTAAGTTGTTTTGGGATTTTATGTCTTGAAAGACTAAAATGAGGATAAGGTGGTTTAAGAAGGTGGTTTTGGAAACTACCCACTTTGGACCCCCCCCCCCAACCCCCCGCCGATAAAGTTCGGACGACAAATGAGGGTCAAGGAGCAATGTGGACCATCGGATCTCGGGGGAGCATGCGGGATGTAAGGTAAGGTGAAAAGGCTTTAACGTGTGAGCAAAAAGTGATGTTGGGGTCACGATTTTGGTGGATGTGACAATTTTGAGTAATGGGGGAATAAATGAATGAAGTTAGGGTGTTTACCAAATAACATTAGTGCTTAGAATTCATAGTTAATTTAAAATGCAACATTGTATGCACACATTATGCAATGTTACAACTTAGGATAAAATGCTTTCATGCTCCAATTATTTCTCATATGTCTACCTACCCTTTTCTTTCCTAACATTTTCTCACATAGTTCTCCAAGTTCATTTAGGCTAGCAACTCAATATTTTCCTTCTAATGATTAATCTACATCTATCCCTTATTTCCTCCATTGGCTCAAATTAAAATGTTGAGCCAATTTTATTTGCTACCTATTGACAAATGATTTAAATCAAATCCAATCATGTTTAAACTGAATAATTGGATTGTATGAACTAACGTGGCATTTAAACAATCTTCCCACAACCTTTATTTGCAAAAATAAAAATGACTAGATTAGTGGCATTTGAATTTGCAACACTTTCAGAGTTTATTGTTTTTATTTCTATCCTAACATTTTATTCTTTCCTTCGTGTTTTGGGGCATCTATTCTAACATTTTATTTGATATGGACTTATTTGTCAAATATCCCTAACATTTTTTATTTAATATTCTTTTTGTCCATATCCTAACTTAACATTTTTTAAAATATATTTTCCTTTTTTAACTGATTGATACTAACTTACCAAAACCAAAAAATGCTACAACATCGGCTCCAACTATGGACTACTTTCTCCTAGAGAATGCAAAGAACCTGCAGATCCATGTGCCTTCTCCTCGGGCTATGGAGTCTTTGCTGTAAAAAATAACACTGACAACTTGAAAAGTAAAATAAACCAGAGTTTTTACAATGATAGTAATGAAATCTACTTCAACTTCTCAGTATTGAATGTAATGTTTGAGAAACTTTCCATTAACATGATAAGTGGAATATAGTCCCTCAAGATTTTGAAGCACAAAAGTGTTGTTTCCCTTTACTTCAGCAATAGCTGAAGGTCCGAACCACATGTTATCAAACTTGCCATGTTTTCCCTTATCTTCTCTTCTGGAATCCCATCTTAGTACTAGATCACCCTCCTTGAAGTCCCTTTCCCTGGCTCTTCTCTCAAATAGGCTCTTCATTTTATTCTCATATGTTTTCAATTTGTATTGAACTTCATATCTGTTTTCATTTAGCTCAATAATCTGATTTATTCTCCTTGAAAAATCATCAGGTTCATCAATTGAATCCTGTAGAAATTTTAAAACATGGAAGGCCAAGTTGGTAGGGAATATTGCATCTTTCCCATAGACTAACTGAAAAAGATATTTCCTAGTAGATCTCTTTGGAGTAATCCTGTTTGCCCAAACTGCATAAATGAGATGAGAGTCCCCACTCTTTTTATGATCTGCTAAAGTATTTTTGATCACCTTTACTAGACTTTTATTTAAGGATTCTGCAAGACCATTACCTTGAAGGTAATATGGAGTTGAATGACGTAACAAAATATGATATTTTTGGAAAAACGCAATCATTTTAACACTGGAAAATGTTGCTGCATTATGAATAGCAATTTGTGTTGGGAAACCAAACCTAGATAAGATATTTTCTTCAATGAATTTGATTACTACTGAATCAATAACATTTCTTACTGGAATTTCTTCCACCCATTTGGTAAAGTAGTCTGTTGCAGTGAGAATCTATCTATGCTGATTGCTTGAAGTAGGATGAATCTCTCCAATAAAATCTAGTCCCCATCGGAGAAAAGGTGCTGAGACTATTGTTGGGATCAGTGGAAGATTTGCTAGCTTTTGCTTACCAGCAAACATATGACAAGGGACACAACTTCCGACCTTTTCTCCTCCTTTTAAGAACAATGTGGGCCAATAAAATCTTTCTCTCAATATCTTATATGTTGTTTGTTGGGTTGTGTTATATTCTTTCCATGACTAGCCCACGTAGTTAATTGGGGTGAGATCCCTCCCCCCCCTCGTTCCGCCAATTGCGTAGCGAGGTGTCACAGGGGGTTTGAGGGTTGTAGGTAACCCCACTCTATGGGGTTCGGGGAAGTGCCATGGAAAATGTTGGTTTTGGAACCTATGTTAAGTTTGGCGGTCCCACATATGGTTTTGTGCAATATTTTCGCATATGTTTTTGGATGTGATGGTTTTTGGTCCATGGTTTTCGATGCGATGGTTTTCATTCCATGGTATTGGATGCTTCAACATGTATAAATGTGTATTGTAACATTGAAAGGAATATAATGAAAAAGCTGGTAGTCTCGGTTTTGGGATCCAGGGTAAAATATCTATGTATATGTGTTTTATGTGTTATGCTCTCGCATTGTTTATTTTCTGTGTTTTAGAATTGGTATGCAGGTAATTTCTATATGGGGTTAAAACCTACATTTGGTATCAGAGCTATTTTGGCTTCAAGGGGACGCCTTTGTTGTTGAGGGGTTTTGCTCGGGCCTGTGGTAGACCCTGTTCAGTGGGAGATCTGTGAAATCGATTTTGAGTAGTGGAAAGATAGAGATCGAGAAATTTAATGGTCAGAGTTTTGAGTTGTGGAAACTCAAGATGGAGGATCTATTGGTGGATAAAGATCAGTGGATCGCGGTAGATCTAGGTACTAAACGAACGAGAGTGTCCGATGAATAATGGAAGAAGTTGGATCGGAAGGCAAAGAGCACAATACGATTGTGTGTCTCAGATTCAGTATTGTTGAATGTATCAAGGGAAGCTACGGTGAAGGGTTTGTGATACAAGTTAGGGAATTTGTACCAATCTAAGTCTCTGGTGAATAAACTATTCTTGCAAAAAAAGCTTTATAACCTAAGGATGAAAGATGGAGACTTGGTATAGAGCATCTGAACACATTTAATACTGTGGTAAGTTACTTAGAATCTATTGATATTAAAATTTCAGATGAAGATAAGTGCATCAATTTGTTGTGTTCTCTACCAGATTCGTGGGATAGTTTGGTTATTGTAATAGGTAGAAATGCAACTACCTTGTAGTTTGATGAAATAGTCTCATCCTTGCTGACGGAGGAGATGAGACGAAAAAATATGGAGAGCCAGAATGGTGATGCCTTGTCTGTATGAGGACGGTCCCAGAACAAAAACAAAAATAAGTCATTGAGTGGGAGATCTAAATCTAGAGGGAGATCTAAATCTCTAGGAAAACTTGTAAAGGTGGTGTGCTAGAAATGTGGAAAGGAAGGGCACTACAAAAGGGACTGTAAATCTAAAGCTCCTGGAAAAGGAAAGGGATCTGATGATGCTCCTTCTGCAGAGGAAAAAACCACCTCAGATGAAGGTGGGGATGTGTACTTGGTTTCTTCAAGTACACATGTAGATCATAAGGCATGGTTGATTGACTCAGGTGCATCCTTTCAGTTCACTTCCCATAAAGAGTGGTTCTGCGAGTATGAGAAATACAATGGTGGTGATGTCTTCTTAGGGGATGATGGGAAGGCTAGAATAGTTGGTCATGGAAAAGTAAAGTTGAGGTTGCAAGGTGGAAGGGTTAGAACACTTCTGGGTGTTCTACATATTCCTCCATTGGTCAGAAATATGATTTCTGTAAGAAAGCTGGATGATGCAGGTGTGAAAACAGTGTTTGAGAAGGATACCTGCAAGTTGGTTCGGGGAGCACTGGTATTGATGCAGGGAGTTCGGATTGGAACTCTGTACAAGCTGCAAGGTAGCACTATTGTTGATGGGTACAACAGTTCTATGGTTCCTGAATGTGGAGCAGAAAATCTAGTGGTCTCTGGAGAGAAGACCATGTTGTGGCATCAAAGGCTTGGACACATTGGAGAGAAGGGCCTTCAAATACTTCATGGTAAATGCATGGTAGAAGGTATGAGTAATATCTCTCTGGATTTTGATTTCAGTGAAAATTGTGTATATGGGAAGCATAATCGGGTGAGTTTCCCCTCTGGTGGTAAGATGGAAAAACAAATATTAGAGCTTGTGCACATTGATGTGTTTGGACCTGTGAAGGTTCCATCACTGGGTAAGTTTGTGTAATATATATCATTTATAGATGACTTCTCAAGGAATACATGGATATATTTCCTTAAGAAGAAATCTGAAGTCTTTGACAGGTTTAAATAATATAAGGCTCTGGTGGAAAACTAGATAGAGAAGAAGATAAAGGTGCTAAGGACAGATAATGGTGGAGAGTTTTGCAGTAAGGAATTTGAAGAATTCTGTAAGAAGTGTGGAATAGTATGGCAGAAGACTACTCCATATACACCTTAGCAAAATGGAGTTGCAGAAAGAATGAACAAGACATTGATGGAAAGGGCAAGAAGCATGCTCAGTGGTGTCGGGTCAAGACAAGAATTCTGGGTAGAGGCGGTGGAGACAGCATGTTACCTAGTCAACAGATCACCTTCATCAGCATTGGAAGATAAAACTCCACAAGAGGTATGGACTAGTAAGAAACCCTCTCTTTCACATTTGAGGGCATTTGGATGTGATGCATATGTACATGTTCCAAAGGAGAAATGAACCAAGTTCGATAGTAAATCTGAAAAGTGCATCTTTATTGGGTATAAGGATGGTTTAAAGGGTTATAATCTTTGGAACCCAGTAACAAGGAAGGTTGTGTATAGTCGAGATGTGGTGTTCAGAGAGGTGAAAGATGTTATTAAACATGAAGTCCAACCAAAGGAACCTGAGCAGATAGAGTTTGAGCTAAAGGAGGAAGAATCAGACTCTACAGCAGAGGAGGAATCAAAAGATGAAGAGCCACAAACTCCAGGTGTGAGAAGATCAGATTGAGAAAGAAGGCAACCATAAAGGTATATTCCATCTAATTTTTGTTCAAATTTTTCTTTATCTATTACTGATGATGGTCCGAGAACTGTGAAGGAAGTAGTAGATTCAGAGGATGGAAAACTCTAGAAATAGGCCATGGTTGATGAAATGGTATCTTTGCACAAAAATGAGGCTTGGGATTTGGTGGAGTTGTCGGCTAGAAGGAAACCCATTGGCAGCAAATGGGTGTTTGAGAAGAAGACAAATGCAGAAGGAAAGGTGGAGAAATACAAAGCTCGGTTGGTAGCAAAAGGTTATTCCTAGGTGCCACGAATTGATTTTGGTGATATTTTTTCTCCTGTTGCTAAGGTAGCTTCTATTAGATTACTTTTATCTATTGTTGTTGCCTTTGATTTTGAGGTAGAACAGATGGATGTGAAGACAAAATTTCTTCACGGGGATCTAGAAGAGGAGATCTACATGAAGCAACCTGAAGGCTTTGTGGTGAAGGGTAAGAAAGAACTGGTATGCAAGTCAAAGAAGTGTCTGTATGGGTTAAAACAGTCACCAAGGATGTGGTATCAAAAATTTGATACATTTATACGGGGACTTGGCTTCACCAGAAGAAAAGCAGATCACTATGTGTATTTTAAATTAATTGGTGACCATGTTATTTATCTGGTCTTGTGTGTGGATGATATGTTGCTGGTTGGAAATGGAAAATAAATTATCCAGGATTTGAAGACCCAATTTTCATCCAAATTCGACATGAAAGATCTTGGTGCTGCAAACTATATTTCGGGCATGGAAATTAAAAGAGATCAGGCAAAGAGGAAGCTCTGGTTAAACCAGAGGAAGTATGTCGAGACAATACTGTAGAAGTTTAATATACAGGATAGTAAACCGGTGAAGGTTCCTTTTCCTGTAGGTGTAAAGTTATCTGTTGAACAGTGTCCCAAGACACAAGAAGAGGAAGAGGATATGTCCCATGTTCCATATGCAAGTGTATTTGGTAGCCTGATGTATGCAATGGTCTATATTAGACCAGACATTGCACATGCAGTGGCAGTATTGAGCAGGTTTATGTCAAAACCAGGGAAGGAGCATTGGATAGCAGTGAAGTGGGTTTTCAGGTATTTGTGTGGCACTAGTGATTATGGTTTGTTCTACCAAAGAAGACCAGGATTGGACATAGTTTTGGATATCTGTGGCTTTTTTTATGTAGACTGGGCTAGAGATCTAGATCAAAGAATATCTACAAGTGGGTATGTGTTTAACCTATTTGGAGGTGCAGTCAGTTGGATGAGTAAGAAACAATATGTAGTGGTACTACCAACTACAAATCTAGAATACATGGCAACCACTCATACAAGCAAGGAAGCAGTTTGGTTGCAGAGATTGTGTTTAAGTATGGGGTTAGTACAGGGAGCTATAAGGATAGACTGTGATAGCCAAAGTGAAATTTTCTTGGCAAAGAACCCTGCATCTCATTCAAAGGAAAATCATATTGATGTTCAGTATTAGTTTGTGAGGGATATGATACAAGACAAAAAGGTGTTGTTGGTAAAGGTGGACATTTTGAAGAATACTACAGATGCATTGACAAAATCTATGAGCTTTGAGAAGTTCTCTTGGTGTAGAGAAAGAATGGGCATTGTAGGGCTGGATAAATGACTAAGCTCTCTTGTGGCCCCCTACGGAAAGAAAACAACAAGTGGGAGAATGTTGGGATGTGTTATACTCTTTCCATGACTAGCCCACGTAGTTAATTGGGGGGGTTAGAGGGGGGGCAGAGCCCCCCCCCCCTTCGTTGCGTCGATTGCATAGAGAGGGGTCACAGGGGGTTTGAGGGGTGTAGGTAACCCCACTCTATGGGGTCCGGGGTAGCACCCCAGAAAATTTTGGTTTTGGAACCTATGTTAGGTTGGGCAGACCCACCTATTGTTTTGTGCAAGATTTTCACACATGTTTTTGGACGTGATGGTTTTCGGTCCATGGTTTTGGACGTGATGGTTTTTGGTCCATGGTATTGGATGCTTTGACATGTATAAATATGTATTGTAGCATTGAAAGGAATATAATGAAAAAGCTAGTAGTCCCAGTTTTGGGATCCAGGGGAAAATATCTGTGTGTATGTGTTTTATGTGTTATGCTCTTGCATTATTTATTTTCTGTGTTTTAGAATTCGTATGCAGGTAATTTCTGTATGTGGTTAAAACCTACACTGTTTCTCTCCACACATAATGTCCTCCAGAAAATTCTATATGAAACTAATCAATGATTCCTTCAGTTTCTGATTCTGTCAAACATAATAACAAGATATTTAGTGGGTCCTTTTAGTGAAGATTTTCATTTATGATGCAATATTTAACCACCTTCAATTTGAGAGCTTTACATTGACTTTTGGAAAATGATGTTGGACATTCAAAATGGATCAAGAAATTTACAATATCCCAATACCAATTTGATAAGAGAAATTTTTCATCAATGTGTAAAGGGGCGATCTGATCTAAAGGTAAAGGTTCTTGTGGATTCTGCTCATTCAAGTTTTGGGAAGGTTCTTGTGGATTCTCCCCTTCTGCAAGAATAGAAGGTTCATGTGGATTATTCTTATCTAAACCTTGATAAGGTTCTTGTGTATTCTTCTCTTGTATTTCCAAAACAAAGTTGATGCCAAGCACTTTACAGTTTGATTCAGCGAGAAGCTTAGCTAATCCTTGATCCTTGACTAGCTTTGTAGTTTCGATAGTTAGATCAAACTCTAGTATTTGAGTGATCCATCTACCTCTCTTCCCATCAGTGTCAGGTTGGGTTAAAACAATCTTCACAACACTGTTAGGAACATAAGCAGTAATAGGTGAATGTAGGACATACATCCTGAATAATTTCAAGGCTTGTATAAGGGCATAGGCTTGCTTTTCAATTATGTCATACTTAAGCTCGACATATCTCATAACATTACTGAAAAAGGCTATAGGTTGGTCATGGGAATCTTCATTCTTTTGTAATAAAACAGCAGCAAGGGTTGTTTCAGAGGCAAAGGAAAATATATTGAATGGCTTGGTATAATCAGGACTACCCAAGGTTGGAGCTTCAGAGATAGCTTTCTTGATTTGGTCAAATGCATACCTAGAAGAGATAGTCCATTTAACTTCATGATCCTTTTAGAGAATATGAGTTATGTCTTTGACAATTTCAGCATAATTTGGGATGAAACTCCTTAAAAAATTAATCTTGCCTATAAAAGCTTGGATCTCCTTCTTATTTCTAGGTGATTACAATGTTTTTATTGCAGAAACACGTTTAGGATCAATCACCACTCCTTTTGAGATTATATGGCCTAGCTTCTTTCCTTCTTTGATAACAAAAATAGACTTTTTAGGATTGAGGGATATTCCAAATTTCCTACACCTATCAAAAACCTTCATCAAGTGCTTTAGATGTTTCTGATCAGAATTAGAAAATACAATTATGTCATCAAGATAAATGACTACAAATTTGTTTACCTATCCCACAAAAGCTATGTCCATAGCTCTTTGTAAAGTCACTCTAGCATTGGACAAGCCAAAGGGCATTCTAGAGTACATAAATGTACCCTAGGGTGTATTAAAAGTTGTCTTCTCTCTGTCTGTCGGATCAACATTTATTTGATTGTAACCTGAAAAACCATCAAGCATGGAAAGTCTTTGTGCTCCTGAAACCATCTGAAGTAACTAGTCCATTTTGGGTAAAGGATAGTTATCTTTTAATGATGCTTTATTCAAATTCCTAAATTCCACACAAAGTCTGATTTCCCCATTCTTCTTTCTGACAGGAACTAAATTAGCAACCCAATTAGAGTATCTAAGAGGGAGAATAATTTGGGCATCTAGCAGTTCTTAATTTCCTTTTCTACAGTTGGTAGAAGTGCTGGATTAATCCTTCTAAGATTTTGTTGACAAGGTTTTGCTTCTGTTTTTAAAGGAACCTTATGTTGTATAAGTGATGTATCATAAGTTTTCAGATCAACATAGGTCCATGAAAAATCATCATTGTATTTTTCAAACAAATTTAGGTATTGAGCTTTAATTTTGGGATCTAAGGATGCACAGATTTTGAGGCTCCTAATGTAATCATTTGTTCCAATATTTACTTGCTCTATGTCATCTTGTGGAGAGATTGATTGTGGGTTTGTAAGGACATCATTTTGATCAAACAAATTTTCTAAAGGAATGAGACCTTTGGGAATAACATTGTTAGACAGCTGAATGATATCATGATTATAAATTTTTGAGTTGAAATCTGAATTATCATTTTCATTTGAATTCTCAATTGTTTTTGTTGTATTTTCATCAATTTGTAAAAATGAAAATTCATCTATAACCTGTAGAAAAGATTTTAAATTTTCATCATCTTCAAATATCTGCCAATATTTTAGGTTATCTAGGATGGATGGCATGTATTTGACTTGTATTTTATATAACATATTAGTTTGATTAGGGATTTTAAATGAACTAGCAAAAACAACTAGGGAATCTGCATGAATATTCTAATCCTTTGGGATATAAGTCAAATTAAAAGCATTGAAGAAATTTTCAACTGAAACCCAAACCTCATTTCGATAGGATCTAAGCATAGGATGTTTTATTTGGCAAAGATTTCTAACTTGTTTAACAATGAGCTCTGAGTCAGTAAAAACACTCAGTTTTTGTACTTTTAAGCTCTTGTCTAACTGCAGTCCTAAAATGAAAGCTTCATATTCAACTACATTATTTGTAACTTCAAAATCAATTTTGCATGATTGTGTAATGTTTTCTTTTTCCGATGAGATTAATACTACCCCAACTCCTGCTCCATATTTTGTATAAGAACCATCAAAGAATAGCTTCTAGACATCAGTCTGATTTGGTGTAGGTCTTTCAATTACATCTTCAATTTTTACTTGAGTTTCATGTGTTTGGTTTGAAGATAGTTGGAAACAACCAAAATCTTGATCAATTGCATATATGGGATGGTTTCTTGGCTGATCTGTTTTGCAAACAATGTGCACAAATCTGACCTCTCTATATAGCCTTAGTTTCTCTCCCCCATAAACTGGAATAGTGGCATAAGACATGTCCATTTGAAGAGTTCCCCCTAATTTGGCACAACAAGACATTGAAAGGAGCATTCCAAATTTGGGAGGGATATCCGTGACAACTATATTTAATACTACACCTTTTACTTGGATTTGGGTGAGAGTGACTGCTAAATCCTTAATCAGTCCTAGACAAGGAACCCTTTTCGAATCAAAGGTGTAAAAATCATGATAGGATCAAGTTATGTCAAGATTTAAATGATCCATGATAGTTTTTGGCATAAGATTATATAACATAGAATCATTTGTTTTAAGAGTCACATAGAAAGGGGGTACTATTTCATCTACCATATCTGAGCTAGGACCAAAATCAACTGTTGGTTTTTCATCTTGAAGACTAATGATATCACTTTCAGCATCAACCGAGGTGTTTTGTATCCATTTGGAGACTTTATTTTTATATCTAGGGTTTTTGGAAAGTTCTGAAAGTGTTATAGGGATTTTAACTCTTTCTAACTCATTTTCAACATTAAATGCATTTAAAATAGTTTTTTCAATTTGAGTAGTATCAGTTGACTAATTTAATGGTCAAATAATAGGTTTTTGAGTTTCAACAACTTTGGTACGAGGTTCAGTTGTTGGAGGTTCCTTAGGAGGTCTTCCTGGACTAGGTTTATGCCTAGGATCATATCTTTTGTTTCGTTCTGCAATTATGAATTCAGAGAAGGCATGGTATTTGGAAGCCTGTGAGGAGTCTTGATCTTGTTGAACCTGCTTTTTTTATGAGAGAGGAAAATAGCAGTCTGACCGAAAGAGGTATCTATATTATTAATCTCTTTAGTTATAGTCATAGTATTGTCATTAGGTTGTTAATCATCTATTAGTGAAGGAGTTGGAACCTGTTGATCATTACTAGGCCTTTCAAGAATTTGTAATGGTGCATTTCTTTTGTATTGACCTTGATTTTGATTTTGGGGTCGAGTGATTGTTTGTTGAAATGTTCTAGGTTGAGTCTCAATCTTGGAAATTATATTGGATGTATTTCTAAGAAGTGAAGTTATTTCATCTATTTTAGAGTCTTCAGTTTTAGTCTTAGAGGAAGTTGAGGCCTCTTGACTTGATTTAGGTTTTCTTTGGCCTTTTTCCTCTTTAGATTTTAAAGTGGCTGAGGAAGACCTATTTTCTTCCACCTCTATAACATTAGTTTTCCTGTCTTAAAGAGTCCTTGAAGTTCTTTCTCTTAACATCACAACAAACTCATCTTCAAAAGATTTTGAAAACCTAGATTTAGCTGCTACTATAGGTGGTTTGCAATCAGGGGGCATCTTATGATAAATTTTGTTGAACCATTTGATAAAATCAGAGACAGGTTGAAAAAAGTTTCTTTTAAGTTCTTCAAACTCATTCAAAAATTAAAGAGCATCTTTCTTCACTCCCCATTGATTTTTGAATATATTTGTTAATTCTTCCTAGTTCGTAATGGAATTGGTAGGTAACTGCCTAAACCAAATCCTGATATTTCCCTCAAGAGACTGAAAAAACAACCTCATGTAAACATTTTCTTGTTCTATGTTCATATTATCTGTAAAGTATAGAAAGGATTGAAGGTGATCCTCAGCTGAGGGACCTATTTCTCCATTATATCTAGGAAGGTGCTTTAAATATCCATTAGGGAAAGCATCAAGGACTAGAGGTAAAACTAAAGCTATAGATATTTCCTGTACAATGGGTTGAAATGTCATAGTAGAGGATGATGAATGAGATGTTTGTGAAGATGATGATAAGGAAGAGGGAGATGGTGAAAGAGTAGGAGAATTACTATGTTGGGGTGAAGAATGAGGAGATAAAGAAGGTGGATATTTCCTAAATTATTTTAAAGGAGTTTTAATAACCAACTTGTGGACCTGAGAATGAATATCCTCTATAGTTTCAAAGAGTGGATTTCAATATATAGAAAGGGACCCTTCAGGTTGTTTATAAGTAGAGGATTTTGGTGGTTCAGAGGTGGAATGAAATAAATAAATGGTAGGGGATATAAAGTTTGTAGGTTTTTATTGATGTAGATGAACACCCAGGTCAGACTTAGATTTAGGTGATCACGGTGGAAGTGGGGGTTCTGGACGAGATTTAAGTGAATGAATAAGGAAAATTTATTTGAAATGACCTCCCCTGTCTAAGAGTTGAACAACCCTAGGTGATAGGTAAGTGTACTCTAGATTGGATGGAATATTACTATAGGGATCAAATTGTAATATATCTTCAGACTACAAGGCTGAAGTAGAAGAAGATGTTTGATGTCTTCTTCTAGAACTAGCCTTTCTCACAAGTCTTTTTGGATCTAATAGAGGACTAACTGCGTCAGATTCAGAATGGGATCTAGTGTGCTTAGAAGGTGCCAGTTTTTTACAGTGGAGTTGGAAGGTGAAATATTTTGACCTATCTAGACCTTTAATCACCTCAAAGGAATAGGAATAATATCATTGACCTAGGAAAACTTAATGAAATTTGAATCCCCAGCAACGACACCAATTTTATGTTGTATCCTTAAGATGATAATGGCCATTTATTATGCCAGGGCATCTAAGATGATTGTTTTGGGGGTTTTCTTTTAATTTGGAGGACCAATGTATGAAACAGATTTAAAACAGTGATGCCTAACCCTTTGAAGAGTATTAATATTTAAACAGAGGGTTGCTATTAAAATTCACACAGTGATATAGCTTTCATGGTGGTGAGCAGAAATAGAGAGATGGTATCACTATCACAATATTCAAATTGAAAAATTAAATAATCATAAGTAGGAAAACCCTTAAACCATGTTCAGAAGGTTTAATAAAATATGCTTAAGCTTACAACAGATGCTGATGATTTTACGATTTAGAGGGAATTAATAAAACAAACAATTTATATAAATGATTCTCTTTATAGATGATCACTTCAGAAGCTTATAAGAATAATTGAAAAACAATTACTCCTACCTGGTTATCTTTGTAAAACATAAGAATATGAAGAAAACACCGTGAAATAAAACTAGAAAAACTTACAAAAAAATGAAACTATATGAATCAGAATTCAAAATCCATTTGCTTTTGTATTAATGATTCAGGAAAGTGAAGTAAATTCAATGTTTAGAAATGCTTCTTCAAGGGTGAAACCCTTAATAACTCGTGAAAGAGAGTTATTTATACAATCTGAGAACTAAGAAATATCTTAAACTTCTTTACAAAAATAGATAATTACAAAATCAAGAATATAAACTGATAGTCGATCTGTCACTATTTTAGTGCTGAGCTATTGATGATTGTTGCTGGAAAAATTGAGAACTGTTGAGCTGGTGATGACTGTCCCTATAAATATTGAATGTTGTTTGATCACCCTTTTAGTCAAGTAAATTAGATAGTTCTTCCCAACATTTTTTTATCTAGGATAGATAACTTAGTTACCCTCCTATAAACTTCATCCATCTCTGTATTCTTAGTGAAAGTGGGTTTTACTGGAAATATATGCCTAATTTCATCTACGATGGAAAAGGAATCTCTGAGTGCATTCAACACAGTCCTTGGTGTTGTTGCACCTCTTATATTTGAAAATGAAGCAACATTGGTACCCACCTCTATAAGATTTCTAACATAATCCTCAATGGGCATTAATTTGTCAGTTATCACAAGCATAGATGGCATACCCTTGCTGGTCAAGGGTTCTAACCTACTGAAAAACCTTTTAATTATAGTATTCACACTACTACACTTCTCCTCCAACTGAAGGATGAGGTTTTTCGTAGTGATGATCTTCTTTACTTCCAGTATAGTTGTTGTCCTCTCATTTATACCCAATTCCTCAAGCTCATGTCTTTCTTTAGAATTGAGGAACTTGATTATTTCAGAAGAAATTTTAGGCCTGTCCTCAAGCTCTTTAGCAATAATTTCAACAACTTCCTAAGCATTTTCGAACAGGTCCTTTTGATCAAAGATTATCTTGATATAGGGCCAGATATCCTTGACTGATTTTGTAATTTCTTTGCATAGAATTTCCTTTACCAAACCTAATTTGTTTCCAAGGTAGGACTCTTTGATTTCCTTCTGCAAAACTTCAATTTGACTCTTTGTACTCTACAACTCGGCTACATGTGAACTGTCTGCAACTACCTTCATATGTTTTAATTCCTTCAATTCATCCTACAACTTATTCATTTCAACAGTGTGAATGGAGAGATTTTGAACAACTTCTGCAAGTTGTTCAACTCCTTCTGTTGTACCTGTAGTTGATGTTGTTCCTGAAGTAGAAACCCTGGTTATTGAGACTGCTGAAAGAGGAACTACATCCATTGGAATTTGAGCCTTCTTGACAACTTCTTCCTTCTCTTTGACCAATTTTTCCATTTTCTCCTCCATCTGTTTTATTTATAGATTTTGTTCCATGATGAGCTTCATCATGTCAGATTTCTGAGTCTCAGTTTCTTCAATCTCCTTAGTCATTGGATTCTCAGATGTTAACAGTTTCAGTTGCTTCCTTAATGCTAAGAGCTCAACTTTTTTCTTCTTAACAAGTTCTTCTACTGCATTTATGTTTGAGGGATCATATCCTGTCTTTAGCACCAGTTCTTCCAGGGATTTGATCTTGGTGTCCTTTGCCAGTGAGGAAACATTTTCCAGTTTAAGGTTTGACTTTGTATTGGCCAAGGTGACGTGCAACTTTGACAAACTCATGGCAATATGAGTTAAAGTGGAAGAAATCATCTATCGAGTTTATTTGTGCATCTCAATTTGATCAATTGGATGCACATCCTTTAAATTAAACTCAAATGAGGATTGCTTCTAATAATGTGCATGAGCCTTGGGCTATGGAATCTAAGCTTACAGGAAAGCCATCTGCATTTTCCCTTTCTCAAAGTCCAAGACTGAAAGAAGTCTGGCCTGAGATTTGGATGAATATTTCTAGAACTTGGTGTACGTTTTCAATTTCAACTCTTCATTCTTTTTTTTAATCTCACTGAAAACATGAAAGATGTACTCCTCCTTGTCCTTCTAAATACTTCCATTGGTCTGAATTACTTGTTGTTTATGAAAAGTAGTGGAATGACTTGGGGACTGGGTAGACTGTCAACCAAACTGTGTATAAAGCACAGTCTCTCCAATTCCATCAAATTTTGTTTTTTGAGACTCATGTGTTTCTCTAACAATCACAGAGATCTTAGGTCTATTTTTCCTATGAACAATCCCAAATCCCTCGCTTGATGCTTCAGTTGTAGGGGATGACTGTTCTTCCCTTGATCTCTTAGCTGTCTTTTAATGTGCAAGTGGAGTTTGCACATTTGAAGTAGAAACTTCCTGCTCTTTAGCTTCTTAAAGGGTATTCTCTTTCCATTCCAATTGATTTTTGTACTGCTCTGTCTTAGGTCTAGGTATGTGGTGATATGCAGTAAACTTATTTTCAAACCTGATTTTAGAAATCACTCCCATTGGGTCATAAGACCAAGTGAAACTGAGACCAAACTTCATTTCCTTTAGTAACTTGTCTGCTTCTTCTACTGCTGCTCTGGTATTGTAGATGAATGGACCAACCTAAGATTTTAGCTTGAATTGAGATTTCTTCTTTGCTGCTAGAAAGTGTACTTCATGTGCATTTAACCTCTTCCTAATATACTCCAGTGCAAATATTCTGATGGGGAGGTACTTGGGAAGTTTGTAGGGTGGAAGATCACAACCATAAACCCTTATTTTTGTGTAGTTTTGGTAAAGATACCAATCTCATGTTGTGGCTTGATCAACTAGCTGCAGCACTTTCACAATTTCATCACTAATTCTTAGTACCCGAGTGCTACTAATAAGACTAATAGCTTGATGAGTAAACAATTCTATGAATTGTTTATATGTAAACTCTTCCTTCTCCTTCATTCCCATTATAGTCTAAAATATCATTGATTGTTGGGTGCCTTCGTCATCTAGCTTATGTAAGGTGAATGGAAATTTGTCTCCCTGAAAATATATAAAAAGGTATACAAGTACTGAAGAATACTTGAATACTTCTTCAGTGTTAAACTGGACAAATTTCTCATGTATGGCTTTATCTAGGAATTGGCTAACTTTATAGAGAACAATAGGTTTGGAATTAACAGAAAAGATTCATAAGAAACCTAGGATGGCTTCATTAACATATTGATCAGAATTTTAACCAAGAAGATAGGACAAAATAGTGGTGATTTGCTTGGTTTTGTCAGGGAACATGGATGAATCATAGGGAGGGTTTCTTTTAGGCAGAGGACTATCTATAGCTAGGAAAAGTTTAAGAGTCTGAGATCTTTTAGTAAAATCTAGCTTTTGATAAGCTTCTATCAGACTTTCATGAGAAAAAGGATGGGTTGGTGTAATAATTGGAGCTTGCAACATCTTTTCAATGGACTGAGCATTGATGAAATAGAGGATTTCCACTGTGGGTGAAATGATTGCTCTTTGAATGGGATCATAGGACTCATGGCATTTCCTGACAAATTCAGGTGCTCTGTGTATCTGAGAAAAAATGTAGTGGGGAAGGAGGGAGACTGTTGTTGGGAAAAGTATCCAATACGGAATGACCCTATCTCACTCTAAGGGTGATAGTACCTCAGCAACAATCAAAGCAAAGCTATTCAAGATTACTTCTTTATGAGATGTAAGAGAGGGGAGGAAGAGATCCACTAACCGATGTCTTCTGCTAATGATTGATCCAATCTTCTCTCCTTGCTGCTTGCTCCCAGCTCCTTGCTCTTTCACTGGCCCAGCTACACCAAGATCCTGCAAAATGGCAAGAGAGGGAAACTACAAGAAGCATACATTCATAATTGATTCAAGGATTAGAATAAATCAAATATACAAGTATAGCAACACATCATTGAAACACATGTATATAGAAGAGCCTCAAATGCTTTATTAATGGAAGAAGTAAAGTTCAGGAAGTGATACAACCATAAGAGGCCCAATCCAGCATCACCTCCCAGCAGAAAGAAATCTCCTCTTCATCTCCTTCAAGCAAATCACCCAATAGTTCTATACTCAAACCAACAGCACTTCCTTACATTCACAAAATTCCAGCCCCCTTAGACCTCATGAGAGAGCTCTATATATAGGAGTTTTGGAGAAAGGATGAGTCAGCTTGAGGCTGGCATGAAGCTGACTAGTGTCCTCTCCCACTTCAGTTATTCTTCAGTTCTTGAGTCCACTTGGAGGTTCTTGCTTTCACTTGGAGATCTAGATCCTCTTACTCATCACAAGTCGAATTCCCTGATCCAAGTGTCATTTTGGAAGCTTCCTGGGCATTGACACCTTGAGGAATGACTGTGCCACTTGGCCAAACTCGCCCAGCGCAGGTAGCCTTCTTTGCAGTTGACATTCAGCGCAGGTACATAGTGGAGCAGTTGACATTCAACGCAGATTCTCAGTGGAGCAGTTTACATGATCCAGAATTAGCTTGTTTTTGAGTGTTTTCAGGTGGAGAACTGATATTCAGTGCTGTGGTTTACTGACCTTGTTCCTCTAGGGGTAGGAACAACATGTTTAGGGACTTTGGATCCCTTAGATTATTGACATTTCATGCTTCATGCTGTAAGGCACAAAAATGTCTATAACAGTTGCCCCCTAAAGTATGAGGTCGTTTATCGGGTGAAATGCTTTATCAGGAGGATCCGAAGTTCATTCAATCGCTGAAAGGTGACCTGTAATAAAATACAATACAATACATTATTTTTCATTCTTCTTTCATGATCTAGCTGAGGCGGGCATTCCCATGCTCAGCTTTATAAATTCATTTTGGTACATAGAACAGACGATCGTCTGATGGTAGACTGATAATTCTCTGCTGAAATTATCATCCTTTGAGTAGGATGATCATCTGCTGTAATGATGTACGTGTCAAATGTCTTTATATTTCCTGAATATATATCGCAGCCCGGATGGATGAAACTAGATCCGGGGTCTTCAAACTCGTTCGATCTTCACTCTAAGTACAAGTCGATCCATGTGAGAATTGCGCTGAAGTCGAACATGGAAAGACATCGCTTGATTACCGGTCAATGATGTAAACAGTTAACAAGTGCGAGAGGAATCACCGATAATGATAATGATCCTCAAGGTACTACAGTACAATTCACGTGGTGTGAATAAAGGACTTGGCGTCGAACACCACGCAAAATCTTTCGGTCGAAGGTCTTTGATGTATACCTGTGGCCGGAAGTGAGAAACTTTCCATTGAGGCATGCAAGCTTCAAAGTACTGAGGGGGTTTTTCCTAGATCAACTTCTTGGATAATGAGCTGAAGTCGACAAGAAGCGATCTGTCAAAGGAGGGCCTTAATGAATCCCACATCAGTGACGTGGAACGGAGCTAATGATTTTAGTGGAGGTGAAAACAATCTGTGACATATGATTCAGGGTGGCGATCATGGGTGGATGAAGGATAATGTATGGCAGTGGATGGGACACGGTTGACTCTTCCTGAACAACATCTCTTGAACATATAACGACACTGATGCAATGGATCGGTAGCATTACCCCAAATGTGGATGATTTGGTGAAGACCATGGTGATGAGACCGGTGAATGAAACAACCCAACCCGATGTGATACGGAGGAAAAGTGTCATGTTCAAGAGTGACTTGCTACCATTAAAGCTTTGAGGTTCTCCCAATTTTTCCCCAGTCATTTCTGACCAGTACCTCTTTATTTTTGTCAAGCTTGAGGAGGATAACATATGCTTGTTCTATAACCTGCCCTTCGGGCAAGCCCATCGCTATGTTTTAACGAGCCTAGCGATAGGGAAACTCGTTCTCGTCTAACGACAAGGAAAACTCGGTCCTTTTCATTTTTAGAGAGTCTGAAAAGGTACAGAAAGTTAACTCCAAAATTCCTTTTTCGTCATCTAATCCCTTAAGTCCGAAAAAGTATAAAACAATACAGAAGGGATGAATTTTCGATAACTTTAACGAGCCGAATAAAACAAGCGCTCGACCTTTTTGTGCAATAATCCCTCAGGTCCAAAAAGATTAAAATCTACGGGAGGGATAGCTCTTCCGGTCCTTTTAACGAGCTGGAAGGCCAAAACTCAGCAAACTTTTCATATTTTACGAGTCAAGAGAAAAGAGCTCAAAGAAGACTCGTCTTTTGAGGAACGAGTGATAAACAGGGATAGCAGCAGATTCCAGGTACAGGTTGGAATTTTCCAATCACGGCAGTGTCACAAGGATGGCTAGGTGAAATCACTCTTCGCAGCTGTTCCTCAAAATGAGTAAACAATCATATGGAGGTGAACGATCGGCCAAATGAAATGGAGGTGGTAGGTGCAAACATGACCAAGGCTTTTTATGGCTAATAAATTTACGATCACAATGGTGATTTACCGGGATAGGTTCATTTTTTATTTAACGAGCTTGAATGCGCCAAAACACTGCTCAATCTTATGTTTATTTTTTAACGAGCATGAACTATGTGCTAAAACTGCTCGGATCTCGCTTTTTTATTTTTTAACGAGCATAGCTTCCGCAGTAAAACTGCTCGATTATATGGTCAAATTTTGATTTTTTATCATTACTAGCTTTCTTCTTTTCAACGATAGTACTGCATTCTCAATTGTTGCAACAAACTTTGTTAGAAATGAATAATATTTGCATGAAAATGAGATTATAACCCTAATATTTCACTTTGAACTACATAAAAAGCCATTAAAAGTTGTTTTTACCTCTCATTTACCATTTCATTTGCATTTGGTTTGTTGGAGCTCTGGAGGTGCCTCTTTCCCCTTGATTTTCACCAGCTCATTCCGGGAGATTTTGCGGACGATTTTCGGCGCCGTCTGGACTAGGTAGGAGCTGAACCCTAGCTCTTTCTTTTCATGGTTTTCTTTTCCAGTTTCATGCCTGTTTTTCAGTCTTTCTAAGCCCCAGGGGTTTTGCTAGGGCGCCCTAACTTCAGCGCAGGTTCCCCATTCGAAACCTGCGCTGAATGTCAAGCTGCCTTAAGGCAGCCTGACCTTCAGCGTAGGTGGGACACTCTCTGCCTACGCTGGGCTCAGAAAACTGAGTTTCCAGCTCATTTTTTGATGAATTTTCGCCAGTTTTTCATCAAAATCAGGAACTTACTCCTTCTCTTGTTTGCTTTGCAGGGAACTTTGAACAAAATGTCCCTTACATGGCGAGAACGAGAACATGAAGAGGAGGACATGATTGCCCTCCATGACCCTGTCACGGTGAACGCGCTGCGGAACTGTGGCCTGCTGAAGTTTTTCCGTATCTCTAGCATGAGAGCACAGATCACTTTGCTGCAGTATATGCTTGATGCTTGGGATCCTATTAACCAAGTATTCCAGATTAGGGGAAAATCCATCCCCTTGACCATAGAGGACATGTACTTCTTGACTGGATTGTCAAGGTGAGGTGCCCCCATTTCCTTGTCAGGTACGGCCCGGGGGACCGATTCCACCAGAGATTATGTCTGCCAGTATTGCAGGGAAGGTTCTCAGCCGAGCAGAGACGGCAAGATTGTTATCCGTGAGATTACTGACAGGGCTCTCAGGTCCATTATGTATACCATTGGTAGGATGGCCAATAGCACAGCTCTACATGTTGCCAACAGATCTTATATGCAGCACGCCTTGGAGTGTCTCCAACCGAAAGTATTCAACTGGTGTGATGCAGTACTTGTTCAGATGAAAAGTCAATTGACCAAGGTAAAGGACGGGAAGCTGAAGAACTTTGGATTTGGTTCCATTCTGACTGCCTTCGCCTTGGAGAAAATCCCACTGATGCAGCCTCAGTACATCATACTCGACTTGCCTTCTCCGATCGAGCCACGCATGCAGAGGTGGGTTGATCACATGTCTAGACATGCTGGTCAACCTCAGATTACTTTTACTGAGGCCTTCTTCAGGTGGTTCGAGCGCCAGGAGATGGTCTTCTCCGAGTATCCATATGTGGGTATGGATTTCCGAGGTGATCCGGATTTGGTGCTACCGGATGGCGAACAATGGGGCGCTATTGGTAAACTCTTTGACCATATCACTGTTTACTGTTTTATTTATAATGTTGCTGTGCTTTATTCTATCAAGACTTTTAATCATACTCTTGGGTGCATGCAGATGTTGGTCCTGTTCGTCCAGCAGTTCGTCCGAGACCACCAGTTGCTGCCCCGGCAGTGGAGCCCGCTAGGAGAGCTGTTATTCGCGATCTTGATGATACTGAGACCCTTACAGTTGTGCAGGAGTAGGTTGATAGCCTTACTCTCGGCATTCCCGATGTGAGGATTGATGAGCTACCTTTACAGCTGCAGCGACACACTACTGGTGTGTCTAGACGATGGACTCGTCTCTTGCGCATGATTGCACAGGCCGTGACGTGCTATCATGAGCACCACTAGGCTAGGGTGCCCCCTAGCATTTTGAGTTTTTAGGTCATATGACCCATTTTGTCTTGGTTATAGAACATTATGTATGAACTTATAAATAGCTTATATATATTTTGATTTTCGAGTTTTATTCTGTTTGAGTTATATGATCCATATGTACAATCTTTGATGATGTGTCATTTTTATAAATGTTGCAAATGTCTATCTAACACATAGTTTGCTAATGAGTCAGTTAATGTGTTCAAGTTTCTGGAAATATGTTGATATTGAATTGAATCAAATCGTCTTTCCAAGATCTTAACCCTTAGGAACATGCGATAAATAGCTGGATTGCGAACATAATATATACCATTGAGTTGTAGTATTACGAGCTGTGAGTCTAGCCTGACAATTAGTGGCGTATGCCACGTGTGATGGCATCAGAGAGTATTTCTATCAACGCACTATACTCAGCGATGTTATTCGTTGATTGCCCAATACACACACCTCTGAAACTTACTAGCTCGCCGCTTGGATCAAAAATGGCCCAAGCTGCGGAGGATAGGTTCCGCGAACTACGAATCGCTCCGTCGGCATATCCAACACATGTCTCCATTGAGTTCGACATCTGCAACAAATGAAAAAGGTGGATCACTCGACCAGAACAAATACTTTAGCGAAAACAAAATACAACAAAAGCATGCAGGTTACTATTTAAGCATAGTAACGCTTGAGCTACAGCCCGTTGCGGGGCTGCGCCAGTGGAATTCCGTCGTAATCCATTAACTCGTAGGCTCCTTTTGCTAACACTCTTTTAACAATGTAGGGGCCCATCCATAAGGATTTGAATTTACCTACTCCCAATTTATCGGATTCTTGGTCATAAAGCAAGACCAAATCACCTTCTGAGAAGACACGGGGCTTGACATTTTTGTCGAACTGAGCCTTGACTCGTTTCTTATGGGCTTCGTTAGCCAAAGCGGCATCACGATGGGTTTCATCCAACTGGATCAATTCCAAGAAACGAGCCTCTTCCTCTGAAGTTCCGGGGGGGAGATCAATTGCGAGTTTAAGCAACGAAATTTCGCACTGGATTGGCAAGACTGCTTCCAGGCCATACACCAATTGAAAAGGTGTGAACCCGGTCGCGTTCTTTACCGATGTTCGGTAAGCCCACAAGGCTGAGTACAGGATTAGGTGCCATCTTCTTTTATGAACCCCGATCATCCTTTGCAACATACGCTTCAGGACCTTGTTGATTGCTTCAACCTGTCTGTTGGCTTGCGGATAGTACGGGGTAGAGCTGTCGTGAGATAGCCCTAGCTTGGCAGCTAATTCGACCATCATGTGATTGCGGAAATGCGATCCATGATCTATAACTATAGCCTGTGGTACGCCGAACCTGGCGACTACATGATTGAAAAAGAAAAGGGCAGCTGTTTCACCATTGTTATCCAATGTAGGCATCGCCTCGGCCCATTTGGTAAAATAGCCAACAGCGACTATAATATACCCATGCCCCCCGGTCGAGGTGGGGTTACATTGCATGAAATCGATGCCCCATTTTGCGAAGGGCCCAACAGCAACTATTGGCTGTAAAGGTGTGGGTGGTCGTCTGGTTTTGCTATCAAAAATTTGACAAGCATGGCAACTTCTGACTGCGGTTATGCAATCTTTGAACATGGTTGGCTAGAAGTATCCTGCTCGTAAGATTTTTTGTGTTGTTGCATATCTAGATTGATGCCCCCCACACGTGCCTGAATGACACTCATTCAGGGCTTTTTCGGCCTCTTCATGGGTAAGGCACCTCCTCAGAACTGTATCGATACCACGACGGTAAAGTGTATCACCGACGATCATGTAGTCTTTTGCTTGGTATCGTATACGTTTTTGTTCGGAGCGAGAGGTGTTAGGCCTGAACTTCTGGGTTTGGAGATAAACTATGATATCTCCATACCACTCATCGCTTACAGATATCAGAAACAAACTTTCGTCCACGATTGACTCTTCTGATGTTTTATCGTTGGACAATGATGGGAGATCGCACAATAATTCTGCGAAAACTAGAGCTTTCTTTGACTTGGATTTTACAAATTCCAGATCAAAGTCTTGAAGGATCGCTATCCATTTTGAATATTTGCCCCCCAGCAACTGTCACGACAGTATATACGTCATGGGGTTGCAATCTGACAAGATGGTAGTTTTCCGAAAGAGGACATAATGTCGAAACCTTTGAATCGCTTGAACAGCTGCAAGCGCTAGTTTTTCAACATAAGAATATTTACTTTCTGTATCATTTAAGTTTTTACTTAAATAATAGATAGGATGTTCAATTCCATCGACCTCTTGAACTAAAACCATCGCAATGGTCGTATCCGCTGCAGCCAAATACAGGTTAAAATCTCTTTGATAATCCAGGGCGTACATTAATGATGCTTTTACTAGACAATCTTTCAGAGCATCAAAGGAAGCTTGCGCCACCTGGTCCCAGACAAAAGGTACATCCTTTTTCAAAAGACGAGTATAACCTTTAGCAAGTTCTGCGTAATTTGGAATGAACTTCCTCAGAAAGTTTGCTTTCCCTTGGAGTTTCTGAATCTGAAGCAAATTTGAAGGTGGAGGCAAATTGATGATTGCCTGAACCTTACAGGGGTCGAGATGAATCCCATCCTTAGAGACTACAAAGCCAAGTAAACGACCAGAACTGACGCAAAACACACATTTGTGCAGATTGAGTCTTATCTTGTAGTGTCGGCAACGTAGAAATATCGCTCTTAAATGCTGCGGATGATCAGTCCGCTTTCGCGAATGAGCCGAAAGGTCGTCGAGATAAGGTTGAACAATGTTCTTGATGTCATGGAAGGCATAATTCATTGCCCTCTGAAACGTCGCCCCTGCGTTCTTTAAACCAAAGGGTAATTTTCGATAAGTGAATGTGCCCCACAGACAAATAAATGCAGTCTTTGACTGGTCCTGTGGGCGGATATTTATTTGATTATACCCGGAAAATCCATCCATAAATGAAAAGATTTCACATCCGGCGCATTCATCAATTATCTGGTCGATGAAGGGTGTAGGGTAGTTGTCTTTCGGACAAGCTTGGTTTACATCCCTATAATCAACACACACTCTGATTGTCCCTTGTTTCTTCATAACAGGGACAATATTCGATACCCAATCGGTTAGAGGAACCGGGTAGATGAATCCAGCATGGAGGAGTTTTTCAACTTCCGCCTTAATGGCAGCGGCTTTCTTGGGGTGCACCTACCGAAGCCGTTGTCTTACTGGTTTGACATCAGGATACATTTTAATTTCATGTTCAACGATACTCGAGTCAATTCCTGGCATTTCATCATATGACCAAGCAAAGACATCTCTAAATTCGCGAAAAAGAGCGTTATATATTTCCAGTTCTGAAGGGGAACAACCTTTGCCGACATAAATATTCTCTACAACATCTGTTTTAGTCGAGATATTTATGGCTATAGTCTCTTCAATATTGGATAGGTTTCGCTCGGAATCCACCGTATTTACAGTATTTGTTAGGAATTCAAATACTGAAGGGTGATAAAGGTCACTTTGAGTATCTTCTTCATATTCCGGAAGAAGGGAACGATGGTGGTGATCATTCCATGGTGCCCCCTCAATCATCATTGATTGTAAGATTCCTTCGTCAGTCCCATGTACTTTCGACCAAGGATCTAATGGGGTTCCATATTCTCTAGACCTATCTACCCAAACGCTTGACGAGCGTTGATTTGGGTCCGCCTCCCATGCCTGAAACATTGATTGCTACAATATTTCTAAAGGGCTTGGGGGAAAAACCATTGCACGATCCATGTCGACCTTCGTGGAAGATATCATGTTGCAGGTCACTACAAACGGTACATTTCCTGTGTAAAAAGGAGGTGGTAGCGCGAAAGTTCCCATTAGTGTGGGGTCTTTCAATAATCCTACTCCGATATCTTGAAGCGAATGGTTGCTATCATGGATCATGGGAATGCTTCCTGTAACTTGTGAATTATTAGGAAGGAAATTCTGTTGGTCGACGACCGTAATCCCACCTTCAAACGGGAATGCGATCTTCCTAAAATATGTCGACACAACAGCTGCCATGGCATAAATCCATGGTCTACCCAGTAGGATGTTATAGTCAAGATTCCCATCAATGACTTCAACATCAATTTCTACTATTTTTCCTCCTAGTTCAACCTTTAAGTTATTAAGGATCCCATACAGGGTATAAGTCCTTCCGTCGAAAGCTTTTAATGTCGTCGAAGATCGCGACAAGGTTGGAGATCCTAAAGTTTTCCAGCAACTCATCGACATAATACATGTTGATGCTCCCTCATCAATAATCATTCTGTGAACAGTTTTGTTGAGGGCTTTCACTTGAATAAGGAAAGCTAATTGAGCTGGTAACTGAGGATCGTATCCTTTGTGATCAAAGGATACAAGATTGGAATCCTTAGGATCAACCCCACCAATCGTTGATAGCAACGCCTGCCTTTGGGTTGGACAATTTTGTAGTACCTCGAGAGTCGACATAGCGGATGGCGATTGTGCCAAATCTTCCACTATGTTATAATGCTGCGCCGCTCTGGCGCGAGGATTAAATGTCGACTTGTGTACTACACCCTTTGGCGGTTTTATTGTTAATTCAGGAATGATGGGTGGTACAACTTCTGTCGAAGTTGTTGTCGAACTACTTGGTTGATCTTTACCTTTTTCGTTCGATAGCTGAGGATTCCCGTAATCTTTGTTCCTTGTCGAAATCAAAGCATCATTCTGCTGTTTTGAAACCGACAACATAAGCACTTGAGACGGGGAAGCATTTCCACTGTCAACCAAATTTTGACCTGGGTTGGGAAATGGATCAGTTAACACAGCTGAGGTTTGGGAACTTTTAAAGAACCTCTTTAACTCAGCTTTGAATGGGCAATTCTTTGTGTAATGATCCTCTTCATCACATATTTGACATGGATAAATTTGTTTCCCTTGCCCAGGAGGGTTTGAAGAATTTTTCTTAGGAGATGATTCACCTTGTTTCTTCTTCTTCCCTTTGTTTTGCTTTTTCTTGCTTCCTGGTTGATTGGTTTCTTTGCCCTTATCTACTGATACGGCATTTACTTCCGAAGCAAGAATTTCTTCTTTTGCATTTTGATCCGAATTCTTACGGGCTTTCTTCGATGAAGCCTTTGTTGATTTCGTGTTTGCTGTGCCAATCACGCCATCACCATCATGAGAGTCACTATTTGATTTAGGAGGAGGAGGAATTGAAAATTCCGGTCTAGGAGCGTCAGGTATTTTGTCGTAGAGCGTGCCGGACTGAGTATAAACTAAGTCCAAATACTGCGCACGAGCGATAACTTGCTCCTCTGTTACGACTCCCCCCTTTGCCACATCTTCCGTTATAGCAGGAAGTAACGACTTTATAAACCATTCAGCTAACAGCTGATCGGGAACGTATGTTTTCACCATCCTACGACGACGACGCCACTCACGTATATGATCAGATATATGGGTGGCAGTTGTCTGCTTGAAGTTTGTTAATATTTCTGTTCCCGTTTCATACCTTATCGGTAATTGAAAATGTGTTAAGAAAGTCGTGGCTAGGGAGCTAAAATTGTCGAAAGAGGCTCTAGGTAATTCAATATACCATTTAGCCGCTGGACCTGTCAATGTCCTCTGAAAAAGGCGAAGCCTTATCGAATCGTCGTTTAGAGTGTTCGATGAACACCACAGATGAAAAGTCATCACGTGATTCGATGGGTCTTCACCTGGATTTCCATTGAATTTATGAATGTCAGACGGAAGTTTATGAGGAATCGCTGGCCACCAAGGGGCATAAGTAATCGGATCATTGGTTAACCAGTGTAAATCGGGTAACTCTAAAGTTGCCACGAATGGTAACTGTTGATTCAGGTTAGGCAAAGCGTAACCAGGGTACGATGGAATTGCTTGAGCAGTGGGCCTTTGCATACCAGCATAATGTAATTGATGTTGGTATGACTGATATGGTTGGTGGACTTGACCACTGTAAAGTGGTTGGTTTTGACCATTTTGGATATACGGTTGTCCACTGTTCGCAAAGATCTGCTGCTCAGAACCTTGGTACACTTGCTGGAATTGTGGTTGTTGGTATTGCACTAGCCATGGTTGTGACGCCATGTTCTGATGTGCTATGCTAACCGTTGGACCGAGGTGTGGGGTAATTGTACCCGTTTGGACCTGTGTCGCCCCACCAATTGGCGATTGTGGTTGTGACCCATGTTCAAGAGGCTGTTGCATTACAACCTGAGAAATCTGAGGTTGACATGTAACAGGTATCGCTTGAACTTGTGACACAGTTACAATAGCCGGTGTGGTTGGGATGTTCGTCACAGGTACACACTGTTGCATAGAATATACAACCCTTGGTTGTTGAGGTAGCATAGGTACCCAACTACTTGATGCAATTCCAGTATAACCTGAATACTGTTGAGAACTGCCATATGGATATCCTCCCGGAGGAGGTAATGAAAGGGCATACTGCCCCCCATACGGTAGCAATCCGGAACTCAGAGGGATTGTTAGTCGTTGAGGACTGGATGGCCCAAAGTGACCTCCATGAGGATCAATCTGTCGAGTTTCAACGTAAGAGTTTCCGGATATTACTCCGGATGAACAAACTGGAACAGACCATACTGTCGAAATAGTCCCTTGGTGGACTCCTTCTAGCAGTTGAGAGCTAGTTGGGACAGCTGGTATGCCGGCAAACATCGTCGGAGTGACGGCAGGGGCTTCTGCTATCGCTGTGTCGTTTGACACAGTCCTAGATGATGACAGTTGTTCAGACATCTTAAGTCTATCCAATAGATTGCCTAGCGATTCTACAGGAACTTCCACTTGTGGTGGATTAACTTCTGATGAAGGAAATAGAGTGACCCCGACTCCAAAATGAGTTGGAGTACTTGCTTGCGGATCCTCTGCAATTTCCTCTATCGCAATCAAACCCGGTGGAAGAGGAAGACCGTCAGGTCCGTAAAATATTTCTGGTGCCGAAGAAGTTGTTGCTTCGACAGCGACAGTTGTTTGAGGAACAAAAGTCTCTGGACCGGTTACAGATGGAACTGGTTCAGTTATACAAGTATTTGCCCCCAGACTAGGATCAGTATTACTGTCCTTCTATGGTTGTTGAACTTCTTCTATAGAGGCAGGGTTTCTAGAAATGTTAGGAGTAACCGGAACCTCAGATGCAGTTGGAACACTTGTTCTAACTTTTATAGGAGATTTTGAACCGGTTAAACGAGTTCGCTTTGCCCGTACTGTTTTCGATTCCGGAGACAAAGACGGTTGACTCGTAAGCCTCTGCGAATGACGGGGTTTTAATTGACTTTCTTCCACAATTTCGGATTACTCGATCAACCAAAATATTAAAAGGGGAAATTTGTGTTTCCGAATTGAATGAATTTTATTAGACGCTTTTAGACACAACTTGCTTTTTCACTTTTTAAGAGTCGAGAAAAAGCTAAAGATGACTCTAGTCTCCTTCGATGTTTTAATGAGCCCGAAGTGACAAATGCTCGGATGGACTTTTTCAGTTATAGAGTTTGAAAAAGGCCAAAAGAAACTGCTCTGGAGATCTAGGCAGAGGGTGTGCCAAACTTTTCGCAAAACCACAGAATACATTTTACGGTACAAGTGGTCGATCTTCGTGAATGCTGTGTTCATTGCATTGCGATCAGTAGGGCGGACGACATGGTTTCCTATGGATAAAAGATATATGCCTATAGGGGTCTCCCAATATATACGCGACGGTACGTGGGAGCACAAGTCCGTATTAGTGCCACCGACTCTCAGGAGGAATCACCCACCTTCTTCGAGATCGACAGTCACTACGTTTAACGACGCCGGAACACGTCTCTAGCTTAGACCTATATGTGTTTGCGTTATGTTTCAAAGCGTTGTTAGGTTCATTCAATATATTTTAAGTTGATCTTTTTAAAGTTTTCCTTTCAAGGTTCACCACGAGATGTTTGATACAAAATCCTAAATGCAGTCTAAGATGAGAAGCAAGCTTTTCAAATCTTTTCGACTTATGAAAATCTTAACTACTGAGGGAAAAGAAAGACATCATCTTTTCACACAGATCAAAGAGCATACACTAATGCACTTTTCCCTAAATCAACATACAAACTTATCAAATGCAAAATGCAAAATGCAAGTATTTCTTTTCTCTTTCTTAATGTTGATGTAATACGAAAAGAAAGCTGTTGTATAACTTTGAATTCAATTTCAAGTGAAAGCAAACAAGCTTGCCCAAAATCAAAAGACACCTTAAGATTTTCTTGTTTCGACACTAGAAATATATAAATTCAAACCATATGACGAAAGCAAAAGCTCAATCAGCTATGAACAGCAAACAAACTAACTCTCAAGATCAAAACGACACTTTATCACAGGTCTAGATCTAAGAGGCCACAGCAAGACTAGTTCACTTTCGTTATGGGAAACTGCAAATGATATAAGAAATACACAAAGAACAAACACAGTTTCTTTATACAACCGAGGCGGAATAGTGGCAAGGAAAGTTGGTTTCAGATAGGTACATTGACTGATAACAGGCTGCAAAAACAAGGATGAAAACAGGGCAATAAACAGCAGGGAACCCCAGTAGCACAAGGCAAAACTGGTTCAGCGCAGGTGGTACACTGTCAGTTTGACATTCAGCGCAGGTAGCCCCTTCGGGATCTGCGCTGAAATGCAGACTGCCTTCACAGTGCCTGCACTGAAGAGATAAACTTTCGTTTTTCTCAGTTTCCGGGTCACAGATTGCTCAAAAATTCACAGTTTTTGGCCAAATCAGAAGCTATCAATCAAGTACACACTAAGGGATGAAAAGGAGGATGAAAAGCTATCACTAAGAGCTATTTAGAGTCCTTGTGGATCAGCTCTTCAAATCATAAACATGCCCAGAAACTGAGCTAGAGTAGCTGCCCTCTACTTTGCATTTGAAAGCTCCAAATGCAGTTCGATTCGGTACTCCCTGTGTTTATGAAATGAATAGAAAAAACACAAACAACCAACAATATACGATCCCCAACGGAGTCGCCAATTTGTTGTTGGGAAAAGTATCCAATACAGAATGACCCTATCCCACTCTAAGGGTGATAGTACCTCAGCAACAATCAAAGCAAAGCTATTCAAGATTACTTCTTTATGAGATGTAAGAGAGGAGAGGAAGAGATCCACTAACCGATGTCTTCCACTAATGATTGATCCAATCTTCTCTCCTTGCTGCTTGCTCCCAGCTCCTTGCTCTTTCACTGGCCCAGCTACACCAAGATCCTGCAAAATGGCAAGAGAGGGAAACTACATGAAGCATACATTCATAATTGATTCAAGGATTAGAATAAATCAAATATACAAGTATAGAAACACATCATTGAAACCAATGTATATAGAAGAACCTCAAATGCTTTATTAATGGAAGAAGTAAAGTTCAGGAAGTGATACAACCATAAGAGGCACAATCTAGCATCACCTCCCAGCAGAAAGAAATCTCCTCTTCACCTCCTTCAAGCAAATCACCCAATAGTTCTATACTCAAACCAACAGCACTTCCTTACATTTACAAAATTCCAGCCCCCTTAGACCTCATGAGAGAACTCTATATATAGGAGTTTTGGAGAAAGGATGAGTCAGCTTGAGGCTGGCATGAAGCTGACTAGTGTCCTCTCCCACTTCAGTTATTCTTCAGTTCTTGAGTCCACTTGGAGATCTAGATCCTCTTACTCATCACAAGTCGAATTCCCTGATCCAAGTGTCATTTTGGAAGCTTCCTGGGCATTGACACCTTGAGGAATGACTATGTCACTTGGCCAAACTCGCCCAACACAGGTAGCCTTCTTTGCAGTTGACATTCAGCGCAGGTACATAGTGGAGCAGTTGACATTCAGCGCAGATGCTCAGTGGAGCAGTTGACATGATCCAGAATTAGCTTGTTTTTGAGTGTTTTCAGGTGGAGAACTGATATTCAGTGCTGTGGTTTGCTGACCTTGTTCCTCTAGGGGTAGGAACAACATGTTTAGGGACTTTGGATCCCTTAGATTATTGACATTTCATGCTTCATGCTGTAAGGCACAAAAATGTCTATAACAGAGACCCACAATTCTATGTCTTCTGTCTGATCAATTAATTCATCCTCCATCCAGTAGTAAATTTCATATAAATCAAATTGAGATGAAGACTCAATGATTTTACAATCTCTGTCGACTAGGGGAGTATGATGGAAGTCAAGTTGGGGATGAATAAGAGGATTTTGGATTTCTACAATTTCTTTTCCCTTAGGAGGCATCTTATCAAATGTATTGTAGACTGAAAGTGATGGAAATGGAAAGAAATGTTCTGAAACAGAGTGATAACAGTAAAAACAGTATGACTGAATAGAAACAAAATGGATCTGGATGTCAGCTTTCTTCTAAACAGGACAGAATAGCTACTTAAGTGTCGGACCGTCTTTGAGATGTAAGGAGGAAATATTTGAGTGATCAATTTGGTTACATAAATGCACTGTGTAAACATTTTCATCGAGGAACGGGGTTTTTAATGGAAAAATTGGAGCGAAGCATTGAATGAACAGTTAAATCTGTATTAATTATCCAATGAGATTTATTAATGGGTCTTTGGGACATAAGTTCATGGGAGTTATGAATTGAATGAATAACGGATAGGCGGCAGTTGGTTGGATGGTAGAAGTGACATGGAGCGGATGTGGATATTAACATGGAGCGATGATAAATAGTCACAAGTAAACAACGTTTGGTAGTAACTTGAGGTGGTAAGTTGTTTCGGTATTTTAAGTCCCAAAAGACGAAAATGAGGATAAGGTGGTTTAAGAAGGCGGTTTCGGAAATGGCCCACTTCGGACCCACCCCCCCCTCCCCCCAACCCCCCGTCAATAAAGTTTAGACATAAAATGAGGGCCGAGGAGCGATGTGGACCATCGGATCTCGGGGGAGCATGCAAGATGTAAGGTAAGGTGAAAAGGTTTTAAGGTTTAAGCAGAAAGTGATGGTGCGGCCACGATTTTGGCGGATGTGACAATTTTGAGTAATGGGGGAATAAATTAATGAAGCTAGGGTGTTTACCAAATAACATTGGTGCTTAGAATTCACAGTTAATTTAAAATGCTACATCGTATGCACGCATTATCCAATGTTACAACTTAGGATAAAATCCTTTCATGCTCCAATTATTTTTCATATGTCTACCTACCCTTTTTCTTTCCTAACATTTTCTCACTTAGTTCTCCAAGTGTGTTTAGGCTAGCAACTCAATATTTTCCTTCTAATGATTAATCTACATCTATCCCTTATTTCCTCCATTGGCTCAGATTAAACTGTTGAGCCAATTTTATTTGCTACCTATTGACAAATGATTTAAATAAAATCCAATCATGATTAAAATATATAATTAGATTGTATGAACTAGTTTGGAATTTAAACAATCTGCACACAACCTTTATTTGCAAAAATAAAATTTACTAAGAGTAGTGGCATTTGAATTTGCAATACTTTCAAAGTTTATTGTTTTTCTTTCTAGCCTAACATTTTATTTTTGCCTTCATTTTTTAGGGCATCTATTCTAACATTTTATTTGATATGGACTTATTCATCAAATATCCATAACATTTTTTATTTAATATTCTTTTTGTCCATATCCTAACTTAACATTTTTAAAAATATATTTTCATTTTTTGACTAATTGATACTAACTTACCAAAACCAAAAGATGCTACAACAACCTGTGTCCTCCTCAAGCCAATATGCAGGGATTAAAGTTGTCACTAGTGTCGATCATATCGAATGAGCCCTTTCTTAGTCAATCCTCTTTTGGAAAGTTTTTTAAATATGGGGCCGAAGCTTCTAGCTCTAGAAGCTTCGTAACGGAAGTCTGGTAAATGGTTAGATCAGATGGAGCTGAGGAGCTCAGTTTGGGCTCCATTGCCCTATTAGGATGGAACAAACTCAAGAGATAAGACCTTCTCCCATGAAGAGAGGAACCATCTCCCATCAATCAAAGCTATATAAACCTCTCTTTTTCCCAAGCAAAAACTAGTTTTTAGTTTGGAGTTAGAATAATTAGCAAGACATCTATAGTTTGAATTTTTTTGGTGTATGTTTGAGGGAGAATAGTGTGCTTTGGTGTGATTTGAGACTAGAGGGAAAGAGGCCTTAAAACCTCTATTGTTGGGGTTTTCCATGAAGTGCTAGCAGAAGTGTGGGAACCCAGATACATCAAAGGAGACCAGCAACGTCAAGGCACTAGTTATAATCTCTTTCTGATTTATATAAATGAAAATATTGATTGCTTCCCTACATGAAGTGTCATTTTACATCTTTGTGGCTTAATGTTTCTTGATTTGTTAAGTAGGCTGAATACAATATTGTATGTTATTATGTTTGTTGTTTGTTGTTGTTTGCTTGTTTCATGTGTTTGAGGGAAGGAAACAAAAGATAGTTGGAGCGAGGAAGCAGGATCATCACCAAGTGGAATAGTGTTCTAAGAGGTAGGCCCTCTTAATTTATTTTAGCTTAGGAGACCTTCCATAGATTGTTTGTTTGTGACTAGACCCGCTCTCTCGGGCTAGAGGAATTGTTTGTGTCCACACTTATAATTCACCTACATCACAAATTGGTGACTCTACTGGGGAGCCAATCCTTCTGTTTAATTGATTGTAATTTCATGGTTTTGGTGAAATTTTCTAATATCACCATTTCCCTCTAGTGTTCTCTACTTTTCCTGGTTTATTGCTCTGAGTCTGAAATTTATAGTAGCAAGTGTGGTTTTTACCTGAGGAAATTTTTATTGTTTCCTTTGAATCCTCAGCCAACATGGTTTTTTCTAAAACAATCGCGTCGATTGGATCAAGTTTCTCAAAAACAGTCGCGCCGACCCCCTTCTGGTGCTTGTTGTTAGTTAGGCAGTCATGCTGATGCCTGTAGGTGGAGATTAGGGTTTACACCAAATATGAATTTGTGTGTCTTGGTCTCCTGATTTCTGCCTCTTTGCTTATTTTAGACTGTTTCTCCCTAACTAGGAAGCTTGATTTGGCTTGGTTTATGTGCTTATTGGTTTGCTTTCTTTTGCTTGATTTATTGAGTCTTTGGATGGTTAGTCGCTCTAGGACATCTATATTTTCATCCATTCAGTTGATTCTGAACTCAGTGAGTCAAGTTGTTGGTGAATTCACTCCTTGCATTTCGTTTATAGTCCTTTTATTGCTTTGATCTCCATCAGTCAAGTTTGAAAAGTTTCGTTTGATTGTTTAAATGTCTCTTTTTCGGCATAGATCATGTTCCTTGTCTTGTTTTTGGTAGAATCATTGCATCATTAGTTTGGAAGAAGTTATTTTTGTGTCTTTTGATTTGTTTGAGGATTGATTGTTTCGAAAACTTTTCATTGAAGTGTTTTATGAAAAATTTATATTTGACATTTCATGAAAAGTACACAATTCTATTTTGTTGCACCAATATGTTACATTAGTTAGCGTCATTGAAGACTAGAGTTGCATTTTCATTTGAAAAGAAAAAGAACTCTCTTTACTTTTGAAAGGACTACTTGAAGTGCACTTGTTAGGAAAATAGGAATTGGGAAGGGTTTTTCATTATTTTGTTTTCAAAATGTAAAGTAGTGAAAAAATTATTTTGATTTCAGTTTCTTGGTTGTTTGCATTTGATTGTGTTTTCTACCCTCTCTAGTGTAAATAATTCATCAATTTGAAGGGGTCTTGTCTCATTTAGCTACATATAGGATTTTTCGAGTCACATTGCTAAGGCGTGAAAACCTAGACGTAATTTAAGATAAACTTTAAAATGAACTCAATTAACCTAAGGTGCATGTGAAACCTAATGATCACATCTATAAGGTCTAGGCTAGATATGTGTTTCGCGTCTTTAAACCTACAAACTGTCATTCAATTTGGCACTAGACAACCTTATTACAGACTTGTTCTCCCTGTACCGTCGAGTATATAAAGGGAGATCCCACTAGGCTGCAATCCCTTATCCATAGGAAGCCGAGTCTGTTGCCTTGTAAACATGATACACCGAACACAACATTTTGGGAGATCGCCTACCCGTACTTCTCGTTCGCCGGGAGGTATTCTACAGTTCACGGTCACCTAGTAATCCTTTTTACCTAGATCATCTTGAGTAGTCATTTGATATTTTTGACTCTTTAAACTTAAAAGATCATCCAAGCACTTGCCCTTTCGGGCTCGCTTCAAATCAAAAGTGATAGAGTCACCTTTTCTTCTTTCTCGACTCTTAAAACATGAAAGAGTACCAGTTTGTATATGCATCTTAGAAAAATGTTTCCCACAATCTAATAACATCCCTGTTAGCCTTTTCTAGACCAAATCATGATTATTCCTTTTAAATTACATTTAAAGCCTTGGAATTTATCTCTCTTTTCTTGTTATTTTAGATGAAGCCATTGTGGCTGAACCATCCAGTTCACCTAGTTCCTTTTCCTCTCCTTCATCTGAAAGATTGTCTGAGGAGCCATTTCCTGGATTACCGTAGTCACTTGAGGACCAAGGCGTTGAACTTGGAATTGTTTTGAGCATTCAACCTTTGTCATCTCATCCTGCACCTCCCTCAGATACTAGGTCACTTTCTTATATTGGCCCGGAATCTCTGGATAACCCAATCCAAACTCCTGAGAGTCATCCGACTACTGACGGTTAGCTTGGACTGGTTGTTTATCCTCTGAGTCCTTTGTTCGACCCTATTGTGATATCACCACAATGTCTGTAAAATCCGTATTATCAACTAGGTATTCCTTTGGAATTATCCCCTTGAACATCTTCAGTCGTTCATCGTCGTTTGTTTCCACCCATGGAACCTGAAGGTGAATTTCCAGTCTCCTCTTCAGGTCACTCAAAGGTTTCCACTCAATGCACCGTCAAACAGGAAGATTATTAGTTTCCTCTTGAAGGTTTCCCCTATACGGGAAGCATTCCCATCAGTGTTTATTGGGACTTACCTCCTAATTATGTGAATTTAGCACAATTGGTCTTAGGTATGCCTAGTGCCTCTTTTCTTTATCATAATCTTGTTTGGGCATCTAATGCTATGCCTACCACAGGGCGGTTCATTCGAAATCTGACCCCCAAATAGAGGGTGATTTCTACAGTTGCTTCAGTCCTAGTGCAACCCACCTTTCTAAACCCTCTTGTCTCATCAATCCAAGTCACCTATCTGGTGCAGCCAAAGGTCTTGAGTTCTTCTTCTATTAGTCCTTTCGTCCCTCTAGTAAGTGCACAGGTGATGCCACCACCTGGGGGGTAGAATCTGAATGTCTTTATGGTGTTAGGCACAACTAATGTGAGTAGCTCATAGGCTCACATGGTTGGGGTGAACCAACCTTCTTTTGGTGCTATTCAAAACCCTGACGGTCCTACTAGATCAAGCAATATCTAGTACCAACAGGTCCAAAATCCCGTTGGTCCATCTGGGTCAAGCAATTTCTCGTATCAACAGCTTTATGAGGCTCAAGTTCAGTACCAAACTCCTTATTTTACATATGGTTCCTAAGGAATGATCAATCCACCTTACGTCCTTCAGCTTGGATAGTATGTTCAAACTGGTCCAACCACCATTCCTAGTGGTATGTCCAGATACAGTTCGAAAATTTTCAAGGTTTCAATCCGGAAACTGTCCAAGTATCCTTGTAGCAACAAGGAAAACCTCTGTAGCAATAAGGGAAACCTTCATTGCTGCAAGGGCCATCCATGCAACAGCTGGGGCCATTGATGCAACAGTAGGGACCACTATAATAGCCGCAGGGGCAACCCTCGCAGTAGTTGCAACAAACCATGTAGTTGCAAATGTAGTATGTTCAACAAACCTCCCAACCTATGTCTTCATAAGGCCAAACTCTGTAGCCGCAGGGACAACTTTTGCAGCTACAAGGTTAGCCCTTGTAGCAGCAATGCCAACCCTGGCACCAAAAACCCTTATATACATATCAACAGGGTCAACCTTTGCAAAGACAAGGTCAAGGTCAAGTCCTATAGAAGCAAGCCCAAAATCCTCATGTCCAAGGGCAACAGGTTCAAAATCCTTTTTTCTAAGGACAACAGGTCCAAAATCCTTATGTCTAGGGCCAACAGGTTCAAAACCCATATGTCCATGGATAATAGGTGCAAAACCCATATGTCCAAGGTCAACAGGCTCAACAACCTTTTAACCCATATGTTGCTTATCAACAACCTATGGCTGGACAATTTCAAGGCTTTCAAGGTTAGAATCCTCCCTATGGGCAAGGTAACCTACAGTGGGGGAAAAATCAAATGCCATATGGAAAAAACCCTCCACTATGGGGACAAAATCCTTACCAGTAGGGATGGGCTCCTCTAGTTGGACCCGCTTATCGACCTCCAATGCCTTTCAATACTCAATTGCCGTTCTTGGCTACACTAGAGTTTCCAGATGTGTCTCGACTCACAAATGATCCAATTCTTCATTCACCATACTAGCCTCTGGTCCCATCCAAGATCCAAAGTGATTGTCTAAAGTTCGATGGGAAAGTGAAAGAATATCCTCAAGCCCATGTGATGACATATCATCTCTGGTTCTCTTTGAATTCCTACGTTGATGATTGTATTCGTCTTCATCTTTTCCAATGAATTCTCATAGGCATTGCAGCCAAGTGGTACATAAAGCTCCCTCGAAGTACTTATTATGACTTCAACTCTTTAACCATGGTTTTCCTCACACATTTCCAATTCCTAGTTCACTATGAAACCAACACCTATTTTCTTACATCATTCAAGAAAAATACTGTGACCCACATCTGTGATCACATCCATGAATGGAGACGTAGGCATCGCCTAATCAAATTTGAGATTGTTGATCAGTTACTGACCGAATGGTTCACCAAATCATTCATCGCTCCAATTTCTCGCAATATCGCTATGGGTGGGTTCGTCACAGAGGAGAAAGCCATTGCTCGTGCCCAGTACTTAGATCTCATTTACTCTAAATTTGGCACTTTGTATGAGTTATTACCTGATGCTCTGAGGCCATCATCTGATCCAACAACATTGAAGTCATAGGCTACACCTCTTGTTGATGGAGTAATTGGTTCAATGTCCTAGCCCCCTACAAAATCTTCTTCCAAATAGAAGTTAGACTCAAACACTGCTTCCAATAGTCCCTCTCAGAATCCACCCGGCCTTGATAAAACCTCAGAGGTCCACATTGTTCAGTCTATCGCAACAGACAAATCCTCAAAAGGTAAGAAGAAAGGCAAAGGAAAAGGCAAAGGTAAAGTCGATGCCCAAAAACAGGGTCCTCCTAAGTTGTCTGGTGGTGATGCTTCCCAATGGAAGCCTAAGTATCCATGCCTCATTTGTGAGGAAGATCACTATACTAAGGATTGTCCCAAACGATCCAAAGTTGGTCTGTTGCTCAAAGGGACACCAGTTGTCCTGAAAGAGGCCTTTCCATCCTATCAAACCCAAATGGTAGACCATCCTCAGTCATTCGGTTCCTCAAGTTCACAAGTGTTCATGATGAGTACACCAATTAATGTGGCTACCAGAACAAAAGATTATCAAACTCCTACTATGACATTAAGGAAAGAAAAAGAAAGTGCCACTTCTTCTTTTACCCTGTCAAGTTTTGGTCCTCTCCATATAGAGCAACCTAATCCTGATTCCGTCGTTCGACCATCTTCTCGAGGTGTGCTACAGAAGTCCTCGTACAATCCAAATGCTCAAGCCACTCAACATTATAACATTGTTAAGGATTTGGTTCAAGTGCCATCAACTATGTCTTCTCTCGAGGTCCTTCAAATCTGTCCTTCTCATCAAAAATCAGTATTGTCAGCTATTGCGGGTATCGATCCTACTGATTCTAATCTTAATTGCTTCAACTTGGAAAACCACATTCCACATTTTCCTCATCAAATTTCCTTTCTCATTCAGGTCATCATCAATGAGAAAACCATTCATAGGACTGTCATCGATGAAGGTGCTTCCACCTGCATCATGTTTGTTGCTTGTTGGAAGGAAATTGGTTCTCCTACTCTGAACCAGTCCCCTAACACTTTGGAAGCTTTTGACGGGCGTGATTTGTGACCATTTAGTGTCTTACCCCACCTTGCCATTACTTTGGAGTGAAAGACAGTGCACGTCAAAGTAGAGATCGTTGACACTAATCTCAATTATAATCTTCTACTTGGATGGAGTTGGACCCATGCCATGCATGTTGTAGCCTCCTCCTTGTTCCTCATGATTCATTTTCCCCATCAAGGGAAGATAGCCACAGTTGATCAACTGTCCTTCTTTGCCTCTTCCTCCTCGAATGGAAATGTTTCATATGTCGAGCACACCGGTGCTCCTTATGACAGTGTGTGGCGGGACTCTTTAAAGATCATGCTCTAATGGGTATCTTTCCACTCGCACCTCCTCATGTTGCCTCTGTTAACATGATTTCGGAAAAGTCTTATCCTTGGGTCATTCCCTATCCATATCTTGTTGACACATGGGACGAGGTAATTCCATTAAGTCCCGTTGAAGTTAATTACATGGAAATTGTTTCGGCTTCACCTTCGATGTCCTTTAATTATCTTGTTTTGAAAATCTCTCTTGATGCATATTCTCAATCCCCATGGATTGGTGCTTCAGAATATCCTGATCCCTTTGCTGAGACTTTTCTTTCTGAAGAGAGTGTTATGGAAGTAATGTCTCTATAATAAATACCTTGGAACGATACTCATCATCATTCCTCGTTCTTGCCTAGCTCGACAATCCTATCTACTTGTCTCAAGGAGTTCTCTTCTTAGTTCCCCTCCCTACCACTTTAGACGCTGATCATGACTCATGAAGTTTGGTCAGACGGAAACATGGGTAACATTACCCAAATGATGCCAATTTATATTTCTATCAAGCATGGTGTCATTGAAAATATCCATATCGGGGTAACTTGTTCTCCAGAAGAGATCAAGCTCTATACTCGTCTGTTCCAAGAGTTTCGGGATGTTTTTGCATGGCCATATGAAGAAATGCTTGACATTAGTATAGTCATGCATGAAATACCAACTTATCCTCATGCGAAGCCCGTTCGCCAATGGCTCCACCATGTTCACCATAGAAAAGCAGCCGCCATCATTGGTGAAGTTGAAAAACTTCTCAAAGCTAGATTCATTTATCCAATCCCTCTTATAGATTGGGTGTTGAATATTGTATCAGTGACAAAGAAGCAAAACATGATCCATGTTTTTGTTGATTACCATGATCTCAATCGTGCCTGTCCAAAGGCTAACTACCTGTTGATGCCTTGAAAATCGCTGCATCAACATTGTGGAAAACCACCCGGTCCGGACCTTAAAAGCAGCTCCTTTTCCATTTGGTGTGGTGGCTCTAACTGGATATAATGGGACCAGTTTCCCAATGATATATAAGTGGGATGGATAAGTGATCGATTTCTTAATATCTAATGGGAATGACAAATGATTTATTCTAAAATGAAATAATATAAAAGTAACTAATCTATCTCGAGAAGTCTTTCTCCTAGTGAAATTTTTTATGGTTTTTATTGACAAGTAGGCATATAGATGACTCTACTCATAAATAAAAATATTTATTCATATGATAATTACTTTGTTCAAGTAGTTGAACAAAGTAATAATTAAAATGTTATCACACTAATCTTTATATATTATTGATACACATACATATGAAAGATAACAACTCTTAAACATTCATTAGTGATAAGTCAAAAATTGCTGTAAGAACATATACATATATCAATAATAGCGAAATAAGTAAATGCTAATTCACATAAAAGCATGAAGCAAAAACACAGATAGTAGTACTGTATGCATTTGAGTCTCCTCCAATATGAATCGCATTCAGATCCTGCAAATTTGGAAATTTTCACAAGAAGCAATAGTGCATATCACATAAAAGCATTCTTTATCAAAACTTAGAATTCAGGTCCAGTTTTTATAAAAATAAATATATTGGAAGCATAGTAGTGCAACTTCCGATCCAAGTCTTAATACAAAAATTTGAGGACCTTTTCTAAAAACATGAAGTGGTCTATAAATACTACTTAAACTAACAAACTATGAGATAAATATGCTATGTGTTGGTATAACCAAATCACGAGAATGTGAAAATATTCTTGAAATAGGCATGCTACAGTCGGTCAAAAATGATTCACTGTATTGGCTGATCAAATTGTGATTAGAGCTAAAAATTGGCGAGCATTGGCTGAAGTTCTGGTGGATGACTCATGCGTGAGTGTAACTGAGCGGTGTATGTGGCATCATTAAGTTTGGGAATCATATGGTCAATTGCATCGGTGAGGCATTTCATTGCTGTCCGCTGACTATATGGTTTGAGAAGGAAAAACCAAAAGGTTTTCCACGTTAAAATTTGAATACATGCAATCAATATTTCCCTCTGCTCTAGCTCTTGTTTCCATGTCTGTTCTAATACTTTTACTGGTGGAAGTTTCTCTGGAGAACACTTTGTTATTAAGTTTGATAAATAAAGACTATTATTAATTAACTCAACTAAGTTGTTTGTTGCCAACTTGCATCTTGATGTCACTCTTTCTGCCTTCATTATTTGAGATTTCCATTCAGTAAATAGAATTTCTTTATGTGATTCCAGAATTTGTGGTAGATTAGCAGCTTTTCCCTCTTTTGTTTCTTGCCAAGAGAGAACATTTGTTAATGTTTCATTTACTTTTTCCAAGTCTATTCTTACATCAACTGATTTGTCAACCATGGATGATGAAATTTCACACAGAGGAAGAACCTGTGAGATATTGTGACATAAGAGGCTCAACTGACTAGACAATGCCCTGGTAATTTGTAGAGCCTCCGATTTAAATTCTCCCACTTGGGGATATTCCTTGAATCTTTCTATCTGAACTATTAATTGAACGATTTGTTCTTCCTTCGATTTACTCAGCTGTTCATTTAATAATTGAAACTTACTCAATTCTTGGGATAACTCCTGTTTCTTATGAATTGCTTGCTCATCAATCCTTTGCTTTTCTTTGAGAAATTGCTCATTCAACTGGTCATTTAGCTACCTCTGAACTGCTAATTGTTGTTCCAATTGTTCTATCATCTGTTGTTTCTCCCGTGCCTATGCTTCTAGCAAACTGATTGCTTCGTCTTTTTCTTTTAGCAAATTATTGATCTCTGATGCTTTATCCATTGTGGCCGTTGTGTATGCTCCAACATACTGAGAAAGTTTGGTGAGATCATCAGAAGGATTAACTTCCTCTCTCCATACCACATTCATCATCTCTGTTTGTGAAGTCAAAATAGGAGAGTGATCAATTTTCCTCTTTTTCCTTTGTCTTTTGATTATAGCCCTATGCTTAGGGCTATAGAAGACATCTATTGGTGGTATCTGTTCTATGTGTAAAACAATTTCATCAGAGGGATTTTCAGGGATTATTTCTACGTCCTTATGAATCATGTGTGGGCCACTAGTTTCTTCAGTTGAAACTGTGTTGATTACTGAATTTTGAGTAGTGGTCACCTCAGGTGTATTGAATCCTTGAATGCTCTCAGTATTACTAATGATAGAATCAAATTGCTGCCATTCCTTGATTAATTTAGGATCAACATAAATTCTTGAATTAAGGAGTCCGCTACTTGTTTCTCGTCTCTTCTCCTCCTTTGGCGACTTTTCCTTTTCGGGAACCTTCTCCACTACAGGAGTATTATCAGTAGCTTGTTGTTTACTCTAACTCTGTGGCTGAACTGTTGGGGTTGTAGCTAATAGATCCAAAGGTATAGTTTGCAACCTCTGGGCTCTGAGCCTATTGAATTTTTCTAGTCCTTCTTTTCCATATTTGATCCTAGCCAATCCTTTAACCCGATAAAATATTTCAGCTAAAGCAAACAAATCATCAAATTCATCTGCTTCATGATCAAATTTGGTAAGTTTAGCTTGAGAAGTAACGTTATGGGCAACCTTCCTTGGGTCATATTGCCTATTTGGAATGGTGGCAAGATTTAGCATTTGAATCTTCTCTACCTCTTTCTCTACATGTTTATAATCATGTAAGGTAAGAATGCCACATCGTAGGGGGAATGTAGGCCACATATGCTTCTTGGAATCTTTCAGGGTTCTTGACGTTCCTTCAACTGTTATCTGATATGCCAACTCTCGGGCTAATAGTTTATCAGGAACATATAGAGGAAGAACATGGGGTTTGGTAATGTTAGCCTCCTATACCAATAGGTTTTCATTTCTCATGATTGACAGTGGAAGTGCCAAAAAATGTTCATCTTCCATGCTACTAAGGTTCCATTTTTGTGAAAGAAGCAGACAGTTAAAAAATGTAAAGAGGGTATGCCTTAAAAGAATAATCAAAAGGCAAGAAAATGAATTGGTCAAAGAAAAAATAAAAGAAATGAACCCCAAATAAAGACCATGAAAGTGGCTAATCCAAAATGTCACTACTACTTTGATGGGTGGTCCAACAGCTCAAGCTGGGCCTCACTATGTTTTAAATTTCATGTTGTAGACTAGAAAAGGAAGTACCTGCTCAAACAGTTTAAGCTTGACAGATGACTAGGTGGATAGAGAAAGGAAGGAGCCCAACTGCTTAATCTGGGCCCTTGGAAGTCATAAGGGTAGACTTAGATAGGAGGGCAGCAAAAAGAAAAGAGAATTATCAAGGTTTGCAAGGCTAAGTGCACCCATCCAAAGGAAGAAAAAATGTTAGGCATATTAGGCAGGGTAGGCAGTTGAAGGTTGCAGAATACAAGATCTAAGCATATGACATAAGAAAAATCACATATGATGTCACCAGCAGGAGAAAGGCAAGAGCAATGGCCTATTTGGCAAAATACCAAACCATCACTAACCTCCCTCATCCCCTTCAAAAGTTTCTTACTAACATCCCTTTGAGCACTGCAGGATCCGCCTGAACAGTCCTCCTTACATCTACCATTTGCTGATTTCATGTCAAGTTGTGACTTCTCTCTTTGAAAAGAAGCCACATTTCTTGTGTAAAATCTTTCTTCACTCCCATCTGATTCTAAAACTAAGTTTACTCATTAAACTTAGCTTTTTACCCCTCTCTCACATCCCCAATTCATGTTAATTTCTAATTTTACTATATAAATCCCTAAGTGCTACCCCTCCCCCTACTATTATAGCATTGTATGCAAACAACCAAAAAAATGTATAAATATCCCCCCCTTTAGCATTATAGCTGAATAACACTTCTATGGGAGACATTAGTCCACCAGGGACTATAGTCAACCCTTGCTTTGGGATTACTCTAACCTCTGGTTAGATTAATAACCTACACTAAATCCTCATCTACCCTTTTTTCTGAAAAAAACCATGAAACCCCCCCCCCCCGCTCAAACCTAATGTTAAATATTGTTGGACCTCGACACATTAACCCATATACCTCTGAAATCCGTTAAAACCCCCGTAACCAAAGTTCTAAACCCAAAGAATTTAAATAAATATTTTATTAACTGGCGGGTCCCCACCCAAACTTGCACGTTGGGTTCGGGGCGCCCGCCAGCCGCCAATTTGCTGCTGCCCCCAATCCAAAGGTGGGCGGTCATTTTCAGATTTCAACTTTCCACGCTTTAGCGTCCGGGGAGCAGGTGGTTTTGCTCCCGTACACTAGACGTGTGGCGGCCCCCGGGGTTGTTCGGAGCCCCCCTCCCCATTACCACTTTCCTCTAATGGCGGTGTGGGGAAACCGGAAACCGCCCTCCCGCAACCGGCCTCTCCTGTCACGTCTATCCCACGTCGCCATGACGTCATACCCCGGGCCCCCGCCACCTACGCCATGTCGCCTCCACGCCATCTTGTAGCTCCCGCATCCCTCCACTGTGTCATGCCACGCTGGCCTCCGACTCAGCATCCACGTCATCATCCGTACCCGGGCCCCGCCGATGATGTCATGCTGACGTCATTGGCTGAAAAGCACCAAAAACCCATATTTTCCGAATTTGTCGTTATAAACGCGCAATTGATCCATTTTATGTCATTTTCACCGGAAAAGAGACAGAGCCGTTTTTCTCGTTCGCTCCAAAAATTGCCTCTACGCAGCAAATTCAAAGTTTGGGACGCCATCACTTACCAATTCAGCTGCATTTTTCATCCACTGTTCAACCTGGCGGCTCTCGGTGTCATTCATCCAAGTATTTGCCGAAATTCACCTATTTTGCCCGTGTTCATGCCATTTCTCTGCTATATTATCCATTAAATACTTGGTAAATCCTAAATTGAACTCTGTCATTCAGTAAAGGTTGGCCCAAAACAATTCACATTGTCCCCTTGTCCAAAATTCACTGTTGAAAAACCATTCTCGGCCTTAATTTTCAAATTGACCCTCCAATTGCCCGGCATTGTTCCCTTTTGCTGGGTACATGATTGAAAAGCAGCATTTCACCAGCTTATAGTCCTGCCCTCCCTCTGTAATTCATCCTCATTATTCACAATCATTGTGAATTTACTAGAGCAGAACAGAGGCAAGCCTGCTTAATCCACCTACTCTTCTTTGAAGAACATATCTGGCATCACCTGCATTCAATCTGCCACCTGACTTCTACAAAGATTTGCAAGCTATTGCATTCACATTGTTATGTTCAGAAACTGTATTTCAAAGATAACACTTGAATACTATACAATGGCTGCACCTGCACCCATAGCTCTCAGTGTTGCCCCCATGAATCCACCTAACAAAGCGCTTGAGGCCCTGCCTCTATCTGACAGAGATTACCTCATTCAAGACCTTTTGGGTGGCAGGAACCATTTGCAGACCTTCCGGGAATTGAGGGATAACTATTTGAGCAACAATGACACATATGGGATATGGGAATCCAATCTGCCTCATTACTTTCTCCCATCTGTTAACAGTTTTCCAGAAATCATCCGCTTATGTGCTGAGACTTATGATCCAAATCACAGAGCTGTCAAGTCTCCATCTGGGAGCATACTCTTCCACATCAATGCTGAATCCATCAACCAGATGCTCAACTTAAAACAAACTCAGCTGCTGTATCCCTTCTCCATGAATTATCTGCTAGATACAGGTGCCAAGCTTTCCAATGCTGACATTCAGAAGATCACCAAGACATTTATGAGAGCTGACCGCCAGCCCACAGGGCCACCTCCTTTCTTGCATGTCCATTTTACTGATGTAGGCCAACTTCTGGTTGACATGATTTCCTATGTATTGGGCTATAAAACCAGTGAGTTCGTTGATGAGACAGTGCTGGTGTTATTAGCTACCTACAGCCCAGGCCAACCTCCTGCCTACAAGTATAACTTTGCTAAATTCATAGCCAACAAGATATATGACCAGCTTTTCAAAGTGGACAGGGAGGGCATATTCAAATATTCATCATACATCTACCATTTCTTCATGTATTATCAATCCGAGGCCTTTCAATGCCCTATCAAGAAGCTAGATTCTAGAGGAGAAAGAAGGTTTGTCATCTTCTGGACATCAGTTTTTCACCAAGTCCAAGATTCACCATATTCATACTGTGAATTTATTGATCAATTTGTCTACCCAGTCTCTTGCTTATTGATGAGGTCCCCTCCTCCCAGAGTGTCATTTGAAATCCAGAAAACTCTGCAGCTGTCCAAAAATTATAAAATAGGTGATTGGTACCTATACCAAGATCATACAGTCATCAGAATTTATGGCTATGAGCTCTGTCCATATAGGCTCCCAAAATATGTAGCAATGAGACTGTTTGCCTTGGAGTACTATAGGCAGCTTATTCACTTTGACCTCACCCACTTTCATAGTGCTAATAAGAAAGCCCACCTCAAGTTTAAACACCACCTGGGCCCCTTTATCATGAACAAAAAAGAGGGATGGAAAGAGGCTGACCAAATCCTCAAAGATAAATACAAGCTATCAAAAAGCTTCCGGTGGGTCCCTTATGACCCCGAAGGCTTCATCTGTGCTAGAAGGGTCAAGTACAGGCTGCTAGGCTATGAGCACTATAAATTTCCACATATTGAGCAGTATGCCAATCAGCAAGAATGGTTGCAAAACACATTAATTGAGAAACTAACTGAAGAAGAAATAATGCAAAGAAATGTCAAGGATTTGGAAAAAACTATTGACTTAGATTCTGTGCAGCAGGTGATCTTCAAGCAACCGCATCCGGTTGGAGAAGGGACCTCAACTACTACAACTTCACCAGCCACCCAGGCGCCATCTATAGCAGCATCAGGCATAGACAAGGGCAAAGGAATAATGGGTGCTGAAGAAGAGATAGTGAAAGAAAAGCCTGCCTCCTCAATTGGGCAGCAACAAGAGCAAACCCCTCCACCACAAACAGAACCACCAACAGCGCCTATATTGCAGACCCTTGCACATGAGGAGAGGGGCAAGAAAAGGGACAGAGAAGAGTCCACTCCTGCTAGTGGATCCTCCCATCAACCTGAGGCCAAGAGGAAAAAGGTTGACTCCACAGTCATAGAAGAAATAAGTGAAGAAGTTCTCGAGAGTCCAAGAAACGAAGGGGGAGACAGTCAGCAAACGGCTACAAGCTCTTTTCAGCAAGAGCAGGGATTAAAACTTGGCATGGAGGTGTCCTCCTCCACTCAACAGAGCAAGAAGCCTTCAAGTACCAAGGCTTCCTTCAAAGAAATAAAAGCACAAAATGAGCTGTTGAGAATAGAAGTATACAAACAATTCCTCAAAGCAACACCAGCTAAGCAAGAGAGGCTGATGTCAGTGTATGACATACAAGAGGAGAAGATGATCCTCAGTCACTTAGAAACCAAGGTGCTGCAGCCTCAATCAGCTGCAGATTTTGTAAGAACAAGGGTGGAATTCATGGCAAAGGACATTCACCCCATGGACCAGATAGAGCTGCACAAACAAACGGGGGAAATGGTCTATGCCACCTTGGTAGACAGGGCCACAATGGCCCATGAATTGAAAGAATCACTGAAGGATACCAACATTCAATTGGATTTCGAGAGAATGTCCTCCATGGCCAAGGACAACAGGATTAAAACACTAGAGGACATCATCGTGGACCTTGGACATGATCCTAAGGACCCAAAGGGTGTGAGGGCCCTCATGAAAAAGAAGGAAGATGATATTGCTGCATTGAAGAAAAGGCTAAAACTGCTTCCCACTGAGCACCCCCAAACAGCAGAATTGCAAAAGGAAAAAGAGTCTGAAGATCAGCTTGATCTAATAATGCAGCTCAATCAAAAGGTTATTGATCTGGAGAAGGAACTAGAAGGGGCACTGCAAGACAAACAGGGAGAATCAACCTCCCAACCTCCTCCAACTACCTCAACCACTGCCACCACTATAGAGGCAGCAGTAGCCCCTGCAACTACTACAGCAACAACAGAAGCAGCAGCAACAACAACAGCTCCTGAGTCCAGCTTAAACATGGATGAATTAACAAAGGCTATCAAAGAGCTAGAGCTCTAAGCAAACGAGATCAAACAGGCCAAGGAAAAATTGGCAGAACTAGAGTCCAAATATGACAAATCAAAGATGACTGTAGCAGAGCAGTCTAGAGAAATTAAGGCCCTCAAAGACAAAATCAAGGCCTTAGAAAAGGAGCTCAAACTTGAAAATACTCTGGCAGAAATAAAGAGGATTTTGTGGGCCCGGATTGACCACTCCCTTACTAGACAATGGAAGTCAATCAAGACAGTGCATGAACAAATGGAATTGATTGGCCAAGCACAAATTGAGATCCAAAAAGCCAGAACAGTACTAGGGAACAGGCCTGAGCAGGCCAATAGAATGATAAATTTTCTGAACAATCAGACCAAGGAGGAGCTAGCAGCCCTCAACATCGTTAACAGAACAGATGTTGTCCTTACAGCTAAAAAGGTGCTGACTCTCAGGAATTTTGTACAAACTGTAGAGAGGAAATGCCATGAAATACAGGCTGAGGTGGATGAATACAAGCTCAAAATGGGAGCACTGCAAGGAAAGGGATTTCCCAGCCTACTAACTAGCACAGGAAGACTGCTACCTTGTGAGCAATATGCTACCAGGTTGACAAATTTTGTTGAAAATCAAATTACTGCATCTGCCAGTACTTCTGAGGAAACAGGGCCTCCAACAGGGCAGGGCCTCTATGACAAGCTTGAAAATCTATTTTTTATTGAACATGAAATCAATCACCTATTTGAGGTTCCTCCAAATTTTTATAGATATACAGAGGCAGATGAAACCTTGGTGAAAATTCAAAGACACCAACTGCCCAAAGAGGACTGGTGGCAGGCAATGCTGCAAATTTTGCCTCAGTGATCTCAGTTGATCAAACCTAGTCAGCTTCCACTCAGCCAAAAGCAAAAAGCAGAATCTGGACAGCATACAAGGCAGCCGAAAAAGGGTGACTCAGCATAAAGACAGTGGCAGCAAGCCAAAACATAGGAAATGCACAACTTTTGGGTAGCACGGCCTCAGCCGACTCCATCGGTCACAAAGTCAACATTCTCTGACCATTTTGGACAGCTAATACACTTAGAAGTTACTACATCATTTATTTTCTCAGCTACAATGCTCCAGGAGTTGGAACAATATTAATGAGCCATTAACTCACTAGCTAGATATTTTCTGATGTAAATTTTGTATATATACCTCCCTTGGCAATGTATTAGGGGTTGGTGATTTTCACTCTGAGGCAAATATATTGTATATTTTCAGATGATTTAATAAAAAGGGCTGGAAAAAGCTCAGTGTTTCCTGAATGCTTGATGTCTCAATGATGCTCTGCCTGCTGTTGCAGAATTCTTGTGCTGTCCAAATGGAACAATAAGTTTTCTTAATCTATGTTTTATTTTCTTATGTTTGTTTGAATCATACACATGCTTCACCAATCCAACAATAGAGAAAAAGAATAGTACAGGAAATGTTTGATTACACCATGTGCTCAATCTCTGTTGCTGAAAATGTTTTCTTCAGAATTAATCATGAACATGAATTCTTAATTGCTCATGTTTACATCAATTCCACAGATATGAATGTTATGCAGGAATTTTTCAGTGCTCCTAAATAATATTCCAACTGTTCTCCATATCAGTTTACTGAAAGATCCTTAGCTTCCTTTCACGCCCTGATTCCATCACATCCATTTACTGATTTAAAAAATTGTTCCTTGGACACTTATCTGGCTCTGTAGCATCACTATTGTATCAGCGCATGCATATCAAGCAATTAAACATTATTGACTCCATGCCCAATGGCCTAGAACACCCTGATAAACATATATCTATCTTGACTGAAATCATCACCCAGCAAAATTCAAAACAAAACCTTGAGCATCATAACTAGCCTAAAATAGAATACAAACAAAGTTAAATCATAAAGAGAGAGCCCTCTCTGGTCATAGGTAGGCTAGAACCTGTGACCCAAAGATTGGTTAGTGGTTACCTCGGCTGTATTCCCTTGGGATTCAAAGGGAACAGCCTGAGTGTTAACATAATTGGCGACTCCACTGGGGAAGAGAGCGTATTTTTCAGCTAATGTCTGTTTTTAGACAGTGGTTCCAAAACTTGAACAGTTCCTTACAAAATTCTAAAAATATTCTCAAAAGTACCAAAAGCAAGTTCAGAAGCTGGCTCCTAAAAAGAGAACTAGGCACACCAGGTCAAACCCTGACCCAAATCCTCCTCCTGTTTTTGATAACCCCAATTTGATTCCTAAGACTCTTAGGAGCCAAAAGGAACCAGAGCAATCTCCTGAATCTAGCCCTGAGGCAGTTCAGCAAAGTTCTATTCCAACCCCTGCTAAACCATCAGTCCACCCTCATATAGCCCATTCTTCCCCCTCTTCATCATCCACTTCACAAAACATATTGTTAACACCTAACACACAAACTGCTATTGTTGTCCCCGTTGTTCCACTTGTTCCCTTTCTACCTATTGTACCACTTATCCCCCCAAATATGGCTAATCGTTATACTCCCCTTCAATTACTGGGTAATACTGGGGCCATGCCTCAGGACTACCAAAGCAAGATTACTTATTTTGATGGAACCAGTACATACACTGCCTTACAACATACCAAGAAAATGCAAGACTACTTTGAAAACTATGAGATAGATGATGATGATGTAAGGATGAAAATCTTTGTCCAAAGTTTAACAGGTGAAGTAAGAACTTGGTTCAGGGAACTGGCTGCAAATTCTATAGCTGATTCGGGTGCCCTTTATCAGTCCTTCCTGAACAGATGGGAAAAGAAAAAGGACCCTCTACACATTTTATCTGAATATGACACCATAAGGAGAGGCCCACAAGAAACTGTCTTGGACTATTGCACTAGATTCAACACTATCTATAATGCCATTCCTCAAAATCTTAGGCCCCCACCTGATTTAGCATTGATTAAGTTCCCTGATGGGTTTGATGCTGATATGGCTTATCAACTAAGGGAAAGAGCCTCTGTAACCCTGGCAGACATGCAAAACATAGCTGTAAGTGTGGAAGCAAATCTGATTGCTAAAAGAAACCGAGCGAGAACTGAAAGAAGAACTACTTTTAAAGAAGAACCCTCATCATTTGAGCAAAAGCTAGATTCAATCATCAAAGGGATGGACAGACTTGGAGACAAGGTGGAAACCATAGAAAGAAAATCATCATGGGAAGGTCAAACAAGCAATATTAGAAACCCAAACTTCAGAAAGAATCAAAATCCCAATGTTGGAAGGACTGATCCTGACCAGCATGTCAGACCCCCTTTCCAAGAGAATTATGTTGAGGCTTCAACATCTAGTGAACCTAAAGAGGACCCTCACATCAACCTAATGGGTTTGGACAGTGAAAAACAAGTCTTTTTAACACAAGAAGACCAAGAGGTCTACAACGACAACCAATTCCACACTAAGTCAGGAGAATCATTTGATTTCAGAGAAGGTTATGATGCAGCTGTTTATGAGGTACACAAATAGTACAAACTAAGGACCAGAACAATAGATGTACCTAAAACTCTTAAAAAGGACAATAAGCAACCAAAAAAGGTTAATGATAAGAGTACTCCCCCACAATCAGCTGGCAATTCAAACCCAAGCACCACAGAAGTTACTGTGGAGGACATTTCAGAGCATCAGACATCTGAAAGCCATCCAGCCTCATTCCAACCAGCAAAAGTAAAGTCAAATAATACCCTTGGACGCAAACATGGTACCAATTTTACTCAAGATAATATCAACCATGAACAAAAGATCACTGATAACTCAGCTGAAAAGGAAAAATCTGTTGCACTTAATGCCAAAATTCAATTGGAAAAGCCTTTTAACTTGGAAACTGAAATAAGTAAAATAAAGATAGCAGTCCCTTTTTTAGAATTGGCTAAACATGAGGTATACAGGAAGCAGATTAACAAGTCACTCCAAGTATCAGACAATAAAGATGCTATGAATGTCCTAGATGACCAACCTGAGTTGCTATTCGGACCTGAGGTTAATGGAAAAACAGAAAATGGAGGGGTTCCACCCTTTTATGTCAGTCTAAACATTCATGACAAGGTTCTACATAATGCAATGTTTGATTCTGGGGCCTCACATAACTTAATGCCAAAATCTGTAATGGAAAAACTTGACTTAGACATCACAAGACCTTACAAAGATCTATTCTCATTTGATTCAAGCCAAGTCAGGTGCTTAGGCCTGATTAAAGATTTATGTGTCTCCCTAGTCCAATAACCAACCAAGACAATACTGATGGATGTAGTGGTAGCTGACATTCCCCCTAAGTATGGCATGCTCTTGTCCAGATCCTGGGGGGCCAAACTCCAAGGATCGTTGCAATTGGATATGTCCTATGCAACTATCTCAGTCTTTGGGCAGCCAAAGAGATTATACCGTGAAACTTTGATGAAATATGTGGTAAGCAGTCAAGAGAAGCCCCAAAACTTTCCAATCTATTCAATACACTCAGACATGGATTCATTTATTCTCTACAATGCCGACATCTACCACAAAGCTTATTCTGAGATATTAATGACAGTGGAGGCAGAGGAGTTAGATGAGCAACGCGCTTTCAAAGACCAAGGGACTGTGGGTACAGCTGATAAGACAAAGGAACATGATGCACCAAGTAACTTGCAAGAAACCAACCCACCCATGATCCAACTTTCTAGTGATTCCAACCCAAATCTTGATCATGAAACCTTATGGTATTTAGAATTTGATGGTTCTGTAAACAGGTTAGGAGCTAGGGCAGGAGTCTGGATCCATAATATGCACAATGACCAGGCTGAAGTCCATGCATACAGACTAAACTTTCGATGCACAAACAACATGGCTGAATATGAGGCCCTTCTGTTAGGTCTGAAACTCATAAAAAATCTAGGTGCAACCAAAGTCTCAATCTTAGGAGATTCAGATCTGATCATACAATAGATGAAAGGAAACTTTACCACAAATGATCTAAGGTTGAGAGCATATAAGGGAGCAACTATTCAGGTACTTAAGAGCTTCTCACAACCACAGTTGACTAAAATTTCCAGAGAACTCAATCTACATGCTCAAGCTTGGCAACCTTTGCCAGCACTTGTAAGTTACCTTTCAAAACCAATCATACATTTACTGCTGAAATCAAACACAGACCTTCAGTTCCAGATAACATCAAGAATCGGCAAGTCTTCGAGAGTAATACACAGATAAATAACTTCCTCACCTTAAAGGAAGAATTTTCCGGCATGAACATTGACACTAGCACTAGAGATGATCAACCACAGGCATGCACAATTACGCAGAAAATATCAGCTGAAACAACTGATCTAGTTTTACATCCTACCACCTTTGACAACGAAACTATACGGGAGGTTAAACAACCAGATGGAGAGGAAATGGCTGAAGCAGAAGATGACGTAATTGAGCTAAAGGATAATTTTCTGCCCACAGGTTTAACCCCTTTGGAGGAGCTGTTCGATTCAAATGATATCTCAAGAAAACCAAAAATGCAACCATTGAATGCTGAAATAGAATATTGTAACATTGGGGCCCCTGAAAATCCCAAAATGGTTAAGTTATCCAAAGCATTACCACCTGAGAAGAATCTAAAATACATTGAGTTATTCAAAGAGTTTCAAGATGTCTTTGCCTGGAGCTATGAGGACCTTAAATCTTATGATACATCAGTTATCCAGCACACTATACCTTTAAAAGAAAATCAAAAGCCTTTCAAATAGAAGCTTAGGAGAGTCAATCCAGTCCTCCTCCCCCTCATTGAAAAAGAGGTTAAACGTATGTATGAAGCAGGAATAATTGCCCCAATCAGATTCTCAGAGTGGATCTCAAACCTAGTGCCTACTAGGAAAAAGACAGGGGAAATCAGATTGTGTGTTGACCTAAAGAATTTGAACAAAGTCTCTCTCAAAGACCATTACCCCTTACCAAAAATGGATCATATCTTGCAAAGGGTAGTGGGAGCCGATAGGATCTCTTTACTAGATGGTTTCTCAGGATTCAATCAGATTCTAGTGCACCCGGATGATCAAGACAAAACTGCCTTCACAACACCTTGGGGAACATTCAAATATGTCAAAATGCCTTTTGGGCTTAAAAATGCAGGGGCCAAATTCCAAAGAGCAATGGATATTGCCTTCGCCAAGGAAATTCATGATTCCCTAGTCTTCTATCTTGATGATCTTACCGTTTTTTCAAAATCAGATCAGAAACACTTGGAACACTTGAGGCAGGTTTTCACAATTTGTAGAAAATATGGCATATCTTTGAACCCAAAGAAATCACTGTTTGGGCTAGAGGAAGGTAAAATCCTGGGGCATATAATCTCAAAAGATGGTATTAGGATTGACCCAGACAGAATTCAAGCTATCCTACAAGTACCACATCCAAGAAACATCAAGGAACTACAAAGCTTTCTAGGAAAAATTAACTTCTTGAGGAGGTTCATTCCTAATTTGGTTGAACTCATAAGACTGTTAAACAATATGCTGAAAAAGGATTCCAAGGTCAAATGGACCATGGAAGCTAAACAAGCCTTTGAGGATATCAAAAGAGCATTGACAAACACACCAGTCCTAACAAGCCCTAGATTTGATCAAGATTTTATCATTTTTTCTTTTGCTTCTGAGCATACAATTGCTGCTATTCTGCTACAAAAAGATGACCAGGTCTGTGAAAAACCCATTGCATTTTTTAGCAGAGCCCTTAGGGATGCTCCCTTGAAATATCAGATCATGGAAAAACAAGCCTATGCATTAGTAAAAGCCATCAAGGACTTCAGAATCTATATCCTGTACTCTCATATAGTTGCCTATGTTCCTAATGCAGTGGTCAAAGACATTTTAACCCAAGAAGGAATTGAAGGTAAGAGGGGCAAGTGGATTGCCAATATCTTAGAATATGACATTGATATCAAACCTACCAAACTGATAAAAGGACAAGGCCTAGCCAAACTAATGACTGAAACCAATTTTCAAGCCCTTGACATTAATGAACTGGACGACGAATAGGAGATGGCGACTCCACAGATCAATCAAGCCTTTATGCAATCTCCATGGTATGCTGATATATGTTTTGTGTTATTAAACCTGCAAGCTCCTCCAGGGTTGTCCAGAACCAAGAAAATATTCTTGAAGATGAAAGCATCAAGGTTTTGTATTATTGACAGTGTTTTATTTTGGAGAAATCATGAAGGAATCTTACTCAATTGCTTAACATTAGAAGAAACTGACAATGTCCTCAAGGAATTTCATGCAGGTGAATGTGGAGGACACTTATACTGGAAGTCCACGGCTGATAAAATCCTAAGGGCTGGATTTTATTGGCCCTCCTTGTTTGCTGATGTAAAGAAATTTTTAATGTCTTGTCACAAATGCCAAATTTTTGAGGGCAAGAGGAAGCTGCTGCCTTTACCACTCAAACCAGTCTCAACTGAGAGACCATTCCAGCAATGGGGTTTAGACTACATTGGTGAAATTCACCCTCCATCCTCTGGCCAGCATAGGTGGATTCTCACTGCCACAGACTATTTTACCAAATGGATAGAAGCCATCCCCTGTAGGCAGGCCAATGACTCCATTATTATACAATTCCTAGAAACCAACATCTTGTCCAGGTTTGGCTGTCCAAACAAAATCATTACAGACAATGCTGCTGCTTTCAAATCCAAAAAAATGATCAACTTTTGTCACAAGTATCACATGACCCTAGGTCACTCCACTGCCTACTATCCTCAAGGTAATGGCCTAGCTGAGTCTTCCAATAAAAGTCTCATCAATATCATCAAGAAAGTTTTGGAAGAAAACAAAAAGAATTGGCATAAGAAATTGGTAAATGCATTGTGGGCAGACAGACTAACCACCAAGAGATCAATTGGCATGAGTCCATATGAACTAGTCTATGGGCTAGAGGCAAAGTTTCCTACATCTCTAGGAATTCCCGTGATCAAGTTGCTGCAAGAAATACAAGCTGAGCCTAATGACATTCAAAGAAGAATTAATCAGACAGTTCACTTACAACAAACGAGAGAGGAATTCTATCAAAGAACCCAAGTACTGCAAGAAAAGCTCAAAAGAATATTTGACAAAATAATCAAAGCTGAAGATTTCTTTATAGGAAACAAAGTGTTAAGATGGGATTCCAGGAGGGAGGACAAAGGCAAACATGGCAAGTTTGATTTTTTATGGAAGGGACCTTATGTCATTTATGCTATGCAAGGTAACAACGCCTATTTTCTAAGGAGTCTGGATGGCTCAAACACTGAGGAAGGCCCAGTAAATGGGAGAATGCTCAAGCATTATTATGGCCCCCTTTGATCAAACAATGAACAGGCATATATTGTACATAAATATTTGTATTTTCAAAGTATTTTCATTTACAGCAGATAAATAAAGCACCAAGTGGAGTATAGTTTGAGAAAGACCAGGGTGCTGCACTATTTTCTTTTTGGAATAAGTTTTGACCCAAGCATGGGAAAGAAAAGAAAAACACAGGGTAACTATCAAGGCGATGAGTAAAATTTTCAGAAACAGGTAAAAAACAGATCTGCAACTTCACAACAAATCAGCTCAGTGGGTACTGCCTGCAAGTATCTAAGATCCTACGCAATAGTCTCCATCAACAGAGAAATTCAGACTGCAGCAAGAATGGAGAAGTGAGGCAATCTGACCTGCTATTCTTGGCTTTTCATCTGGAAAAGCCATCCTCAAGTGGAGCCACTGTTAGCCTCCTATACCAATAGGTTTTCATTTCTCATGATTGACAGTGGAAGTGCCAAAAAATGTTCATCTTCCATGCTACTAAGGTTCCATTTTTGTGAAAGAAGCAGACAGTTAAAAAATGTAAAGAGGGTATGCCTTAAAAGAATAATCAAAAGGCAAGAAAATGAATTGGTCAAAGAAAAAATAAAAGAAATGAACTCCAAATAAAGACCATGAAAGTGGCTAATCCAAAATTCCACTGCTACTTTGATGGGTGGTCCAACAGCTCAAGTTGGGCCTCACTATGTTTTAAATTGCATGTTGTAGACTAGAAAGGAAGTACCTGCTCAAACAGTTTAAGCTTGACAGATGACTAGGTGGATAGAGAAAGGAAGGAGCCTAACTGCTTAATCTGGGCCCTTGGAAGTCATAAGGGTAGACTTAGATAGGAGGGCAGCAAAAAGAAAAGAGAATTATCAGGGTTTGCAAGGCTAAGTGCACCCATCCAAAGGAAGAAAAAATGTTAGGCATATTAGGCAGGGTAGGCAGTTGAAGGTTGCAGAATACAAGATCTAAGCATATGACATAAGAAAAATCACATATGATGTCACCAGCAGGAGAAAGGAAAGAGAAATGGCCTATTTGGAAAACTACCAAACCATCACTAACCTCCCTCATCCCCTTCAAAAGTTTCTTACTAACATCCCTTTGAGCACTGCAGGATCTGCCTGAACAGTCCTCCTTACATCTACCATTTGCTGATTTCATGTCAAGTTGTGACTTCTCTCTTTGAAAAGAAGCCACATTTCTTGTGTAAAATCTTTCTTCACTCCCATCTGCTTCTAAAACTAAGTTTACTCATTAAACTTAGCTTTTTACCCCTCTCTCACATCCCCAATTCATGTTAATTTCTAATTTTACTATATAAATCCCTAAGTGCTACCCCTCCCCCTACTATTATAGCATTGTATGCAAACAACCCCAAAAAAGTATAAATATCCCCCCCTTTAGCATTATAGCTGAATAACACTTCTATGGGAGACATTAGTCCACCAAGGACTATATTCAACCCTTGCTTTGGGATTACTCTAACCTCTGGTTAGATTAATAACCTACACTAAACTCTCATCTACCCTTTTTTCCGAAAAAACCCATGAAACCCCCCCCGCTCAAACCTAATGTTACATATTGTTGGACCCCGACACATTAACCCATATACCTCTGAAATCCATTAAAACCCCCGTAACCAAATTTCTAAACCCAAAGAATTTAAATAAATATTTTATTAGCTGGCGGGTCCCCACCCAAACTTGGACGTTGGGTCGGGGCGCCCGCTAGCCGCCGATTTGCTGCTGCCCCCAATCCAAAGGTAGGCGGTCGTTTTCAGATTTCAACTTTTCGCGCTTTAGCGTCCGGGGAGCAGGTGGTTTTGCTCCCGTACGCTGGACGCGTGGCGGCCCCCGGGGTTGTTCGGAGCCCCCCTCCCCATTACCACTTTCCTCCAATGGCAGTGTGGGGAAACCGGAAACCGCCCTCCCGCAACCCGCCTCTCCTGTCACGTCTATCCCACGTCGCCATGACGTCATACCCCGGGCCCCCGCCACCTACGCCACGTCGCCTCCACGCCATCTTGCAGCTCCCGCATCCCTCCACCGTGTCCTGCCACGCTGGCCTCCGACTCAGCATCCACGTCATCATCCATACCCGAGCCTCGCCGATGATGTCATGCTGACGTCATTGGCAGAAAAGCGCCAAAAACCCATATTTTCCGAATTTGTCATTATAAATGCGCAATTGAGCCATTTTATGTCATTTTCACCGGAAAAGAGACAGAGCCGTTTTTCTCGTTCGCTCCAAAAATTGCCTCTACGCTGCAAATTCAAAGTTTGGGATGCCATCACTTACCAATTCAGCTGCATTTTTCATCCACTATTCAACCCGGCGGCTCTCGGCGTCATTTATCCAGGTATTTGCCGAAATTCACCTATTTTTCCCGTGTTCATGCCATTTCTCTGCTATATTATCCATTAAATACCTGGTAAATCCTAAATTGAACTCTGTCATTCAGTAAAGGCTGGCCCAAAACAATTCACATTGTCCCCTTGTCCAAAATTCACTGTTGAAAAACCATTCTCGTCCTTAATTTTCAAATTGACCCTCCAATTGCCCGGCATTGTTCCCTTTTGCCGGGTACATGATTGAAAAGCAGCATTTCACCAGCTTATAGTCCTGCCCTCCCTCTGTAATTCATCCTCATTATTCACAATCCTTGTGAATTTACCAGAGCAGAACAGAGGCAAGCCTGCTTAATCCACCTACTCCTCTTTGAAGAACATATCTGGCATCACCTGCATTCAATCTGCCACCTGACTTCTAGAAAGATTTGCAAGCTATTGCATTCACATTGTTACATTCAGAAACTGCATTTCAAAGATAACACTTGAAGACTATACAATGGCTGCACCTGCACCCACAGCTCTCAGTGTTGCCCCCATGAATCCACCTATCAAAGAGCTTGAGGCCCTGCCTCTTGTTGACAGAGATTACCTCATTCAAGACCTTGTGGGTGGCAGGAACCATTTGCAGACCTTCCGGGAATTGAGGGATAACTATTTGAGCAACAATGACACATATGGGATATGGGAATCCAATCTGCCTCATTACTTTCTCCCATCTGTTAACATTTTTCCAGAAATCATCTGCTTATGTGATGAGAATTATGATCCAAATCACAGAGCTGTCAAGTCTCCATCTGGGAGCATACTCTTCCACATCAATGCTGAATCCATCAACCAGATGCTCAACTTAAAACAAACTCAGCTGCTGTATCCCTTCTCCATGAATTATCTGTTGGATACAGGTGCCAAGCTTTCCACTGCTGACATTCAGAAGATCACCAAGACATTTATGAGAGCTGACCGCCAGCCCACAGGGCCACCTCCTTTCTTGCATGTCCATTTTACTGATGTAGGCCAACTTCTGGTTGACATGATTTCCTATGTATTGGGCTATAAAACCAGTGAGTTCGTTGATGAGACAGTGCTGGTGTTATTAGCTGCCTACAGCCCAGGCCAGCCTCCTACCTACAAGTATAACTTTGCTAAATTCATAGCCAACAAGATACATGACCAACTTTTCAAAGTGGACAGGGAGGGCATATTCAAATATTCATCATACATCTACCATTTGTTCATGTATTATCAATCCGAGGCCTTTCAATGCCCTATCAAGAAGCTGGATTCTAGAGGAGAAAGAAAGTCTATCATCTTCTGGACATCAGTTTTTAACCAAGTCCAAGATTCACCATATTCATACTGTGAATTTATTGATCAATTTTCCTACCCAGTCTCTTGCTTATTGATGAGTGTCACGTGGAAAGAGTCGTTAGTGCGGACACAACCGACCTTCCTAGAAAGCCTAAGACTTTCTAATGACAAACAAGACAAATAAGAGAAATCCTTCCCTAAATATGCTTTTACAATATGAGAAATCAAGTGTTTAGATCCTACCTGTAATCCAACGCTGTTGCAGTAGTCCAGCTTCGTTGATCCGGATGAGCTCCTCCTTCCCTTCGAAACCTGCATTCACTAAAAATCAAACGATTAAATAGCACCTGAATATCACATAAAATAAAACATATTTAACATATAGACCAAGGAGTATATGAAACAACTCATAAATAACAAATTGTTGAGAAGAATGGACTAATTTGTATTAAAAGGTAACAAAAGGAACCATTACAACCTGAGCCTTGGTGTTGTGCAAGCTCCTCCCAGGGTCCACAAGAGTTCTCCCCTACTCTGATCAGCTGTCGTGGCGGAAAAAGTCGTTTGTGCGGACACAACTGACCTCCCTAGGAGTCTAAACTCTCTAGCGACAAACAAGACAAAATGGAGTGATCTTTCTCTAAATATACCTTTTAAAACATGAAAACTACAAGTGTTTAGGCTTACCTTATTCCAAAACGCTGTTGTTGTAGTCCGTCCTTGCCGATCCGGATGAGCTCCTCCTTCAAGTCAATTCCTGCAACCACAAACAATCAAACAATTACCAAGCACTTGCATTTCATATAATAAAACATATATTCAACATGCAGACCAAGGAACACATGAAATAACTCATTAACACAAGCTATTGAGAAAAATAAACCAGTTTGTATTAATAACGAAACAAAGAAACTCTTACAACCTGGCCTTGGTGTTGTGCAAGTTCCTCCCAGGGTCCATCAAGGGTTTTCCTCTACTTTGACAAAGCTCACCCACTTCCAAGTAGAATCAAGCAAAGACAATCTCTCCTCACAAGGTTCTAAATGGGAGTCCTAATTCCTGCAGCATTTACCCAAAGAAAATGTATAGCTCCAACCTCCTCTCCCTCTGGCTCAACGTCTTTATTTATAGTGCTGTAAAGAGGTTATTCAGGTCCACCATCAATGGGATAATCCCCCTCTTTGGGTGGGATAGCTCCCTTATTGATGGGATAAGTTCCTCCTTAATAGGGATACATGAACCAACTGGAGGCGCATCCATTTCATCAAACCGACCTCTAGAAAGTTCTAGAAGTAACCACAAGTAACTTTTTTAAGATGAAACTCGCGCATTTTGCCTTTTACAGAAGGACGCACCTGTCCCTTAACATACAGAGCGTCCAAGGACGCAACTTTTGTGAACATTGTGAGCATCCCCGCAGGTAAGGCTAGAGAGAACCTGCAACCCCAGAGATAAACACATTTTTTACAAGACTTTCTCTCTTCTTTGAGTTTGAGATGGATAGCAGAGGCATAAGACTTGCCTAAGAGGGTAGCATGACTGTTGATTTGAGCCATACTAACTGTAAGTAGTCATGGTGACATTTTTTAGTGTAACAGATTGCCCCCTAAAGTGCGAAGCCTGGAATAGATTAGGGTTTTGTAATTCTAGGAAGGGTGAAGCGCTTTATCATTTCAAGGATTGTCTTGTGGATGACCTGGTTGGAACCTGCAATTTTCAACACAAAATACATGTATAAGATTATATCATCACTGAGGTAGGCATTCCCATACTCAGATTCAAAACTTTAACTAATGGACTAACTATTCTGATACAGGAATGATCTTGCAGTACATCATTTTTTATAGACTTTTGTAGACACAGTATGGACGCAGCCATCTGTTTATGATTAGTCTACATAGATAATGAATACAAAACTCCTCGCAGCCTGGATGGTAGAAACTAGATCCAGGGTCTTCACTTCTACTTCCCGAATTGGTACGATTCTAGCCATGTGATTAAATGATTTGATGTCGAACATGTTAGAAACCACTTGATTACCAGTCGATGATGTAAACTGTTAACAAGCGTGAGAGAGACCACCAGTAATGTCAATGGTTCTCAAAGTACCAAGCACAACCCGTGAAATGTGAATAGATGTTTTGATGTCGAACACTTCACGGAATCCTTTGATCGAAAGTCAATGATGTAAACTGACGTCAAAGGCGAGAAACCTGCCATTGATGCATGCAGACTTCAAGGTACTGTCGATTCCTAAGTCATATTTCTAGATAATGTGTCGATGTCGATAGAAAGCGACCCGTTGCAGGCAAGCCCGCAACACGAAATCATTGTTCAAGTTGAAGAAATGTTGCTGTAAAGACTGACTCAGGGATGGTCAAATGGATGACAAGTATTTTGCAGATGAAAGTTTTGCTTGCAGACCTCTTGAACACATAACGACACGACAGAAGGCTTGGTGACGAATAACTCAAAGTTAATCCCCGGAACCCAGTTAAAGACTTTCAAAGTGGTTTGGTCAACTGTGAGGTAAAAGATTTCCCAACCCAGGTGAATGAAAAGTGTCGTGTTCAAGAGTGGTAATAAAGTTTCTTTTGAGACAAAAGGTAACAAACAGGTTCATTCTTCTCTCTTTTCCCCCACCATTTCTGGCAAGTACCTCTTTATTTTTAACAAGCTTGAGGAGGATAACATATGCTTGATTATAAGCTCATCCTTCGGACGAGTCCAACCTAGTTTAAATTCGAACCCTAGGAAAGAGTGGTTCGTTCCTGTTTGTAATTGAACAGGTCCTTTACTGTAAAAGTTTAACGAGCCCAGTATAGGAGAAACTCGGCGTTTTTCATTTTTAGAGAGTCTGAAAAATCAAAAGGAGACTCCACGTTGAACTTTTTCGTATATTTGTGTCCCTCAAGCCCGAAAAAGTATAAAATAATACCTGGGGGAACCGCTTGATCTTGCGACCAAGGAGTACTTTCATAATAGTGTCGTTGACCTGAAAAGTAAAAAGCGATCAAGGACACGTCGTTTTATTTCCTTATCGAGTTTGAAACGACAAAAACCCGGCAATCTTTTCCTGATTTTGCGGTCAGAAAAGAGCTAAAAGGGGACCGTCTTTTAATTCCATTTTAACGAGTGTAAAAGAAACGCTCGTCGATCTTTTCATGTTTTAGGAGTCAGAAAAGGGCTTAAAAGATGACTCTGATATTTTTGTTTGTGAAAAATGACAATTTCCCTCGAAATCCCTTTGTCCTGCACAAAAGCAACACATTACTCATACCTGTTTAAAATAGGCAAAAATACATCGAAAAACATCTTTTCATGGTAAAAAATGAACTAATTCATCCAAAAAACCTATAAAAAGACCTTTTACCATGTCATTTTTACCGTTTCACTGTTGAGGTTGAAAAAGGAGCTTTTGACAAGAAACTTCCCGTGGTCGCTGCGGAAAATCCGACCGTCGGAATCGAACGCCGTCTTATCCAGGTATTTTACACATCCTACTCTGCATTTCTCTCCGTTTAGAATCAATTTTTAGGTCTTAGTTTCATTTTTTGGGGGGGTTTTGGTTTTGGAATGCGCCTCTCGGCGGACGCGGGTGCCCTTCGGGTGACCCGCGTCCCCCGACTTTTTCTCATACGGGAAAATGGTCGGAAGATGCGGCCCGCCTTCAGGCCAGCCGCGTCCGGGCGCCCTGTGCTACAAAGCCGGGGTGCGTCTTCCGAGAAGTGCGCATTTCAAAACCCCAACTCCCTCAAAAAACTACCAAAAATTCCCAAATCAATTTTTAATTGCTATTTTTGATGTGCAGGGTATTAACCATGTTAGATTGGAGAGAAAGAGAGCATGTAGAGGATGATGAAGTTGCAATAAATCATCAACCTTCCCTGGATGCCCTAAGAGCATGCGGATTATACAAATATTGGACCATACCGGGCATGAGGGGCCAGGTAAGATTCTTGGAATGGCTGGTTGAGCGATGGAATGTTCAAGAACAATGCTTTTACATAGGAGGGCACCAGCTCGAGATAGAGCCCTCGGATGTATACTTTCTCACTGGCTTGCCGAACAGAGGTGAGCAACTTAGTCTTGCGGGGACTAGGCCGGGTGGCCAATCCCTTGATAGTCTCCGCGACGAGTGGTGCACACCTGGGGCTCACCATTCAAAAGGCATAGAGATAAAACACATCACTCTGCCGGAACTCAAAGTCATAGCGTTCACGGTTACCAGAATTTGCGGCGCGGCCGCTTTACACATTGCTTCCGGATCCCAAATGCGGATGGCAATTGACTGTTGCCAAGGCACCATTTTCAACTGGTGTGAAGCTGTATCGGCTCATATGAAGAGCCAACTGACCAAGGCAAAGAACGGACGACTAAAGACTTTTGGATATGGGCCTCTAGTCGTGAGCTTTGCCTTGGAGAGAGTTCGAATGCTGATCCCTCAGCAACTCACTGTTGATATCTTGGGTCCTCGGGAGCCAAAGCTGATACGATGGGTTGCGGTGATGGCCCGGCATCCTGACGAGGGTGCGACAGTGGTTCGATTCTCAGATAGTTACTTTCACTGGTTAGAGGACCAGGTTTTTTCGATACAGGACTTTCCGTATGTCGGAGTGGATTTTAGAGGTGATCCGGACATGGTTCTTCCACCGGGAGAACAATGGGATGACAGAGGTACTTTTATTTTCACAAGTTCTCTAATTATGTATTTTTTATTTTTCATATATATCGTCTCAAAACTAACAGTAAAATTTTCAAAATGTAGATGTTGGTCCACAGCGTCCAGCCAACCTCCGGCCTTTTGATAGACTACATCCAGCTGCACCGGTACCGGCCCCACAGGACGCGGCTGCAGAAGTATTAGCTGAGTTGGAGCATGATCTAGAGCGTCTCACGGCAGATATACCTAAGACTACTATGGATGACATTCCTACCCGGCTTCAGCGCTTCGTAGTCGCGGTCCCTGGACCGTTTAGGAGATTTTTGCGTAAGGTAGCCCGCGCAGTGGTGTCATACAGAGAGCACCACCAGTGATTGACTAGTCACTTTTGTAGTCACATGTGACATTTTGAATTTTTGTACTATCATTTTGCTGATCATAAGGTGTTTTCAACCTATGATCGAAGACGATGTATATATTTTTTGACACACTTCTATCTATATATATCACTATTACCGGCTTATCTTGTTTAACATATGTGATGAAATGTTTTTAAATTTACTTGCATGATTATCGTAAATGTCTGTCCAACATTCGAGAAGCAATTGCATCTGCTAATGTATTCAAAGACCTTGGAATATGTTGATATTCAATGTAATCAAATTCATGTTCCAAGAGACGCACTCTCAAAAACAACCTTAATAACACAGGATTCCTAATGGCATAAACTCTATTAAGCTGTAATACAACAAGTTCAGAATCTAACCTCACTATCAAACGTCGAATTCCAAATGAAATAGATTCGGATAATAATTCAATCACTGCACTGTATTCTGCAATGTTGTTCGTTGTTTGACCGAGGCTTACCCCATGCATAGAAACTAACTCGTCAGAGGGCGAATAGATAACCCAAGCTGCGGAAGAGATGTTCTGTGTACTACGACAAGCACCATCAGCAAATCCAATGTATGTTTGGAGAGGTGTCGACATCTGCAATATCAAGAGTAAAACCAAGATAAGCCAGAATAACGACGAAAAACCACACTCTCTAAGCTAAGCACACTGACTAAACTAACACACTTGCTAGCTAGAAAGAAAATCTAACCTATCTAAAATTTTCTCCATACCCATCATTTAAGCATAATACCTCTTTAGGTAAAGTCCATTTCTGGGTTTACCCAAAGAGTCCCCATCAAAGTCAACTAGCTCATAAGCCCCTTTTGCTAGCTTTCGCTTTACAATGTAGGGCCCATGCTACATGGGAACGAATTTTCCGGCACCTAGCTTATCGTTAGCTTGATCATATAATAGTACTAGGTCTCCTTCCGAAAAAATTCGAGGGGTTACATTTCTATCATACTGAGCTTTCATTCGTTTCGCGTGAGTCTCGATTGCCAATGTAGCGTCACGTCGAGTCTCATCTAATTTAGCCAAGTACAATAAACGTTTCTCCTCTTCGGAAGTAGCTGGAAGTAATTCGACAGCCATTTGAAGTGATGGGATTTCGCATTCAATGGGTAACACAGCTTCTAAGCCATAAACTAGCTGGAAAGGAGTGAACCCTGTTGAATTTTTCACTGAGGTTCGGTATGCCCATAGCGCTGAAAATAACATGTTGTGCCAATTCGACCGATGAACACCAATGGTTCGTCAGATCATGATAACTAGAACTTTGTTGATAGACTCAACCAAACCGTTGGCTTGCGGATAATAAGGAGTAGAGCTATCGTGGCGCAAACCAAGCTGGCTTGTAAGCTCAGTCATCATGACGTTTCGAAAATGGCTCCCATGGTCAGTAATGATTGCTTGTGGGACACCAAACCTAGTTATGATATGATTGAATACGAAAACTGCAGCTGTTTTGCCGCTTGCGTCGAATGTAGGCATCGCCTCGGCCCACTTAGTAAAATAATCAACCACAATAACACATGAAATAACTCATTAACACAAGCTATTGAGAAAAATAAACCAGTTTGTATTAATAACGAAACAAAGAAACTCTTACAACCTGGCCTTGGTGTTGTGCAAGTTCCTCCCAGGGTCCATCAAGGGTTTTCCTCTACTTTGACAAAGCTCACCCACTTCCAAGTAGAATCAAGCAAAGACAATCTCTCCTCACAAGGTTCTAAATGGGAGTCCTAATTCCTACAGCATTTACCCAAAGACGTGGCGTACTATTTTCTAGATCAAAGATCATTAGGTTCGGGTCCTGAACATCGACAGCTCCGATAGCCGACAAAAGCAATTTCCGTTGTGCTGGGCATGATTGCAGCACTTCGAGTGCCGACATTGCTGAAGGTGAAACAACTAAGTCCTCAACAATGTTGTAATTCTGGGCTGCTCTCGCATGTGGATTGAAAGCAGACCTTCGAAGTACACCCTTGGCGGGCGGCTTAATCACTAAGTCTGGGTTAGGTTTTTCGATCTGTAGTGGATTGGAACCAGGAGCTGAGGTTGATGGGTTAGAGTGAGAAGATTCTGCTTCCTTGCCATCAACAGGAGCCTTACTACCATAATCTTGCGATCGAGTCGCAATCCTCACATGAGACATCATCAAAATGGGTTCTTCACTGGCATTCGAAGAAGAACCTATCATCTTATTCTCCTGCTCTGGAAATGGATTCTTTAACACAGCAGGAGTGGGAGAACCTTTGACTATTTTTACAACCTCGGCCCGATGAGGGCAATCTCTCGTAAAATGATCCTCTTCACAAATAAGACAAGGATATCGAGGTTTGCGTTTTTCGTCATTGGTTTCCGACTTTTCAGTTTTCTCCTTTAGAGCCTTGTCTGCTTTAGCCTTCTTCTTTCCTTTCTTCTTTCCACCGTTTTTTGGTTTGGCCGTAGATGACTCTACAGCGTGAATGTCGGCGGTGAGTTCAGGAGAAGACTCTCCTGTCGGAGAATCAGGCAAAGTGATAATTGGAGTAGTTGAAGCCTTGGAAGACTTCTTCTTGCTCTTCGTAGTCACGATACCAATCATACCATCAGCGGCATGAGATCCCGAAGGAGCAGCAGCGATTTGATTCGACTTTGGAAGATCCGGAATCTTCTCGTGTAACGTACCCGAATGAGTGTAAACTAAGTCAAGGTATTGTGCCTGAGCAATGACTTGCTCCTCAGTAACTACTCCGGCCTTAGCTACATCTTCAGTAATCTTCGGTAATAATGATTTGACAAACCATTCAGCTAAGATTTGGTCCGGGATAAAAACTTTCACTAATCGCCTTCGACGTCTCCACTCATGAATGTGATCAGAAATATACGTGGACGTCAATTGTTTTAGTGAAGTTAATAACTCCGTGCCGTTGTCGTATCTGACCGGCAACTGAAAGTGAGTTAAGAACGAGGTAGCTAACTGGCTAAAGTTGTAAAAAGAGGCCCGTGGTAACTCAATGTACCACTTGGCCGCGAGACCAATGAGTGTACGCTGGAAAAGACGTAAGCGGATGGAATCATCTGAGATAGAATTCGAAGCACACCAGAGGTGGTAAGTCATCACATGATTGGACGGATCCTCTCCAGACTTACCTTCGAACTTGGGTATATCGCTGGGCAACTTATTTGGCATTGGCGGCCAGAACTGAAGATATTGAATTGGATCGTTCGTTAGGCGCGTCAAGTCGGGTAAATCCAAAGTTGCAATAAACGGTAACTGCCGGTTAGGATCTCTAAAACTCTGGGTCACAATACCAGCCCCAGGAGGAGGATATCCAGGATAACTAGGAACAGGAGTCGCATTTGGGATATTATATCCTCCTGGAAAACCAGGATTAACCGGACCGTACTGGGGTTGTTGAGGTTGTTGATAAGTGTACCCAGGATACGGTTGATACTGGTAAACCGATTGTTGGACAGCTTGCCCAGGTTGGTACTGTCCCTGGTACGGAGGTTGAACAAATTGAGGTTGAGTAGTCACAACCGTACTTATACCAGGCTGACCTACAGGCATCTGGACCGTGGTTTGAATCGTAGATCCAGACAACGGTAAAGATGTCTGAAGTGTGGTAACAGGGACAGTAGAAACTGGAGCCATCGATACTCCAGAAGTAAGTATGGTAGATGTAGCGATAGTTGCAGCAGCCGTTTGAGATGGAGTACTATGTGCAATTGACGGCTGAGTAACTACCGAAGCTACAGAGGTTTGAACATTTGGCTGGACGGGTTGCGGTTGCTGGGTTGGACCAGAAACTACGGGTTGTCCAGCTTGAGGAACCATCTGTACACTTGGCTGTAACACCTGTTGACCCTGTGATGGATCCCACACTAACATTCGAGGGTACTGACCCGTAACAGGTTGAGGATACTGAGATCCATAACCAGATTGAGGGTAGGATTGATAATTGTAAGGTGCAGTTCCCATACTTGGAACATATGACTGACCTTGAGGCAGTTGATAACCTTGACTTGAGTATTGACCTTGAGGTTGATAACCTTGAGGTAAATACTGATACTGGGGTTGACCTTGACCTTGAGGTTGGTACCCTTGAGGTTGATAACCTTGGGGTTGATACCCTTGAGGTTGCCATCCTTGGGGTTGCCATCCTTGAGGTTGATATTGATACTGAGGTTGACCTTGGGGTACATATTGAGGCTGAGGTTGACCTTGAGGCAAGTATTGCACCATAGGTACATACTGACTTTGAGGTTGCCCCCCAGACACGATTTGTGTACCTTGAGGTTGCCCCCCAGGCGTTAACTGCAGTTGCCCCCCAGGCGGTAATTGGCCACCTTGAGGTTGGGAAACGGGAACTAAACTTGACATCATGTAAATGTCTCCTACACCCAATGGTATATTACCACTGTTTCCAGCAAATAACCCATGATCAATGGGTTGAGGAGATGCCCCCGCAAAGGTACCAGAAAGTGACTGATACCCAGTGGGAACAGAAGGACCGCCGTGTAAAAAAGATTCAGGACTTTGTGTAAACACGGACGACTGACCAGACATATTTACAGGAGTATGAATACCTCTAGGTGGAAAAGGAGTACGAGGTGTAGAAAAACCGACTGAGTTGTCTAAAAAATTGGTTAACGCAAGGTACCAAGAAGTACTTCTAGGAGGACTGTAAAAGATGGATTCACGCTCTCTTAGATCAATAGTAAGTTGACCTTCAAGGTGAGAGACACCTATATCTTCTTCTGGAGCAAGTTCTTCTATAGCAATCAAACCACAAGGTAGATTTTCGGTGATAATTCTTTCTATTCTCGGTGAATCAGGGACACTAGAAGTTGGAGTAACAGGTTCGGAAATTTCAGGTTCTTCGCCTGTTTCACTGGCAGATGAAAAACTACCAGCAAGCTCGGAAACTGTAACAGTTTCGGGATTGTAACCTGTTTCTAAACTTTGGTAATATGGATGGACTACCAAGGAAGATTCTCCTTCTTCAGGTGAACCTACTCTACTGTCACTAGGAGGAGTTACAAGGACCTTTAACCCTTCTAAATTACCCGGGTCGTCTCGAGGAGGGGATCCCCTAAGTCTACGGGATCTTCTCAACAATTCGGCCACAGAAACAACTTCAGGAGACTGGCCCCGAAGTCTACGGGACTGTCTCGGTAATTCCGCCACAATTAAAGATTTTTAACTACAACACACGAAAACAAAGTAAAAATTTCAAATCAAACCACCTAAAGTCTTCGAAAGAAGCAAACAAATTTGAAGCACACGCCTAAAGAATCTAGAGCGTTAAACCAAACACAAACAGTAGTCTTCCAGACCAAAAGCGCTAGTTGGTGATTAGGCCCAACCTTGCAGGATTCAGTACAGAAATGGCGGGTGGAACAGTTACCCCGGCAACCTGCTTAATGAATAGACCGGCACAAGTTCCTCCACTTTAACCGTCTCGAAGTGAAGTGAACCCCCCGGAAAATCCAAGTGAGTATAACCGACGTCTGCTCCAGGTACAGTGGGACCTTCCCTCCACCGTCACCTCGGTAGAACCCTAAAGATTATGGTCACTAAAGTTACCAATCACAACAATTACACCTGGGGGAACAGTCTAAACTCCGACAGCACGCAAGGGCAGAGTAACAAGCTCAATCCCCTTACCGGCTCCTTGACAATAATCCAAAGTTTACCGATAAGTGACCCCTGGCTCCTCGACAATGGTTAATCCGAGGTTTACCGTTTGTAATACGTACTGTCTGGCGTCGTTCCCAACGAGGGAGGAATGATCCCCTCACTGGTTCGGACACGAGCTCGTGCTTCTCCTTTAAGAGGAGCTTTCCTAGAGTATAACTGAAACAATTGGATTTAATCTACTCAAGATAAACTATCTGTTTGGTTTTGTAGTCTTGGAGAGTTAAGTACTCACCTACTCCAAGACCCTAGCCTAAGCTATGTTGGTGTTTCAGAGCCCTAGAAAAATAAAAATTACTAGATTGATTTTAATTTAAGCGTTACTTTTAAGGTTGTTTCTTAAGTCAAAAGGTGATGGAAGTGAAACCAGTGGTGTGTTGACTCGACTCGAAACCACTACAAAATGCACCTAGGATGATTTACCCACTACTTTACTTTTTCGATGAATTGCTTAACTAAAAAGTTGAGAGAATGCAATCTTTATAAAAGCAACTTCTTAAGTGAAGACAATCAAAGAAACAATTCGTTTGTCTTTTCCAAACATAAAAACATGACCGCTCTTTACATGCACGAAAAAACTCTTTTTCTCTTTCAAAAACAAAAAGCTACTTGAAACAAGACTTTTAAAGAAGATGTTTTTGTATTTTTCTTTTAATAAAGCAAATAAATCTAATATAACCAAAAATCAATCTTAACAACTATTAAAATCTACGAAAATTCACTCATAAGCAAACTAAAAGGTAAATTTACTCTAAGCAATCTTAACGAGGCCAAAACCAACAATGATTATTCTAAGGTGTTTTACTTGATCACAATCAAATCAAGGACTAGCTTATTGCAGAACCAAAACTAGTCAAAACAAAACTCTAATCTTTTTGTTCTTTTGTAAAATGGAAATCAACACTTTATAAACAAGTAATTCGAAATTTGACCCAAAACAACTTAAATGGCAAGCTGCTCACACAAGGAGACTTTACGACAGGCCCGACTTCTAAGAAGGCTGACTAACCAGAGAGATCTAAGGCTGGACAACTTTCTACCGTCAAAGTCACTACAGGACCTATTGAAAAATCAAATCCTAGGCCTAAACTTCGTTGAAAACCACTAAAACACTCAAAGCTCACAAAACAAGTTCAGGTGAAAATTTTTGACAGGGTACTAAAGGATCTGGGCAGAAAACACTAAGAAAAATCAAAATCTAAAAGCAATTAAAGCAAAAAATGGAATTTTCCTAAATTTTACAGGAAGACGCAGGCAACCCGTTATAACAGGTGCGGGCCCGCTCTGTGCAAATGGCAACAACGCGTCCAAAGACGCACTGTGCAGTACCCAGAGGGTGCGTCCTTCTGGAAAAGTTAAGCAAAACCAAATCTAACTAAATCTAAAGCTAAGCCACCCAAATACTAATTCTCACAGTCAAAAACCAGAAAATAAAAATGATTTTCTCAGAGCAAAGTTCACACAAAGGAAAAGACTTTCTCATTAATGGATTCCCCAGCGGAGTCACCAATTTGTCGTGGCGGAAAAAGTCGTTCGTGCGGACACAACTGACCTCCCTAGGAGTCTAAACTCTCTAGCGACAAACAAGACAAAATGGAGTGATCTTTCTCTAAATATACCTTTTAAAACATGAAAACTACAAGTGTTTAGGCTTACCTTATTCCAAAACGCTGTTGTTGTAGTCCGTCCTTGCTGATCCGGATGAGCTCCTCCTTCAAGTCAATTCCTGCAACCACAAACAATCAAACAATTACCAAGCACTTGCATTTCATATAATAAAACATATATTCAACATGCAGACCAAGGAACACATGAAATAACTCATTAACACAAGCTATTGAGAAAAATAAACTAGTTTGTATTAATAACGAAACAAAGAAACTCTTGCAACCTGGCCTTGGTGTTGTGCAAGTTCCTCCCAGGGTCCATCAAGGGTTTTCCTCTACTTTGACAAAGCTCACCCACTTCCAAGTAGAATCAAGCAAAGACAATCTCTCCTCACAAGGTTCTAAATGGGAGTCCTAATTCCTGCAGCATTTACCCAAAGAAAATGTATAGCTCCAACCTCCTCTCCCTCTGGCTCAATGTCTTTATTTATAGTGCTGTAAAGAGGTTATTCAGGTCCACCATCAATGGGATAATCCCCCTCTTTGGGTGGGATAGCTCCCTTATTGATGGGATAAGTTCCTCCTTAATAGGGATACATGAACCAATTGTAGGCGCATCCATTTCATCAAACCGACCTCTAGAAAGTTCTAGAAGTAACCACAAGTAACTTTTTTAAGATGAAACTCACGCATTTTTCCTTTTACAGAAGGATGCACCTGTCCCTTAACATACAGAGCGTCCAAGGACGCAACTTTTGTGAACATTGTGAGCGTCCCCGCAGGTAAGGCTAGAGAGAACCTGCGACCCCAGAGATAAACACATTTTTTACAAGACTTTCTCTCTTCTTTGAGTTTGAGATGGATAGCAGAGGCATAAGACTTGCCTAAGAGGGTAGCATGACTGTTGATTTGAGCCATACTAACTGTAAGTAGTCATGGTGACATTTTTTAGTGTAACATCAGCTCACCCACCTCCCAATGGAAACAAGTAAAGATGGTAATCTCTCCTCACAAGCTTCTACAAGGAAGTCCTAATTCCAGCAGCATCTACCCTTAGGAATGTTCAGCTTTCAACCTCCTCCCCCTTTGGCCCAATGCCTGTATTTATAGTGCTCTAGAGGAAGTTATTCAGGTCCACCATCAATGGGATAAGCCCCTCTTTGGATGGGATAGCTCCCCTATTGATGGGATAAGTTCCTCTTTGGTAGGGATACATGAACCATCTGGAGGCGCTTCATACACGTCAAACAAGCTTCTAGAAGACTCTAGAAATGACCACAAGTAACTTTTTTGGAGTGAAACTTGCGCCTTTTGACCTTTACAGGAGTACGCACCCACCCCTTTACATATAGAGCGTACAAGTACGCAGGTATTATGAACTTGGATTGCGTACCCGCAGGTAAGGCTAAGAGAAACTGCGTACCAGAGATAATTGACTTTAAATGACTTTTCTCTCTTTCTTGAAGTTTGACATGGAGAGCAGAGGCATGAGACTTGCCAAGGAGGATAGTGTGACAGTGGATGGAGCCATACTAACTGCAAATAGTCATGGTGACGTTTTTTAGTGTAACAGATTGCCCCCTAAAGTGCGAAGCCTGTAGTAGATTAGGGTTTTTATGATCTAGGAAGGGTGAAGTACTTTATCATTTCAAGGAGTATCTTGCGGAGGACCTGGTCAGAACCTGCAAATATTCAACACAAAATACATATATAAGATGATATCATTGCTGAGGTAGGCATTCCCATACTCAGATTGAAAACTTTAACTAACAATCTAACTACTGCTCTGATACAAGAATGATTTTGCAGTACATCACAATCATAGACTTTTGTAGACACAGTATGGACGCAGCCATCTGTTTATGATTAGTTTACTATATAATGAATACAAAACTCCTCGCAGCCTGGATGGTGGAAACTAGATCCAGGGTCTTCATTTCTACTTCCCGAATTGGTACGATTCTATCCATGCGAATGAATGAGTTGATGTCGAGCATGGTAGAAACCACTTGATTACCAGTCAATGATGTAAACCGTTAACAAGTGTGAGAGAGACCACCAGTAATGTCAATGGTTCTCAAAGTACCCAGTACAATCCATGAAATGTGAATGAATGAGTTGATGTCGAACACGTCACGGAATCCTTCGATCGAAAGTCAATGATGTAAACTGTCGTCAAAGGTGAGAAACCTGCCATTGATGCACACAGACTTCAAGGTACTGACGATTTCTAAGTCATATTTCTAGATAATGTGCTGATGTCGATAGAAAGTGACCCGTTGCAGGCAAGCCCACAACACGAAATCATTGTTCAAGTTGAAGAAATGTTGCTGTAAGGACTCACTCAGGGATGGTCAAGTGGATGACAAGTATTTTGCATATGAATGGTTTATTTGCAGAGACCTCTTGAACACATAACGACATGACAGATGGCTTGGTGACGATTGACCCAAAGTTAATTCCCGGAAACGGTTGAAGACTTTCAAAGTGGTTTGATCAACTTTAAGGCAAAGGATTTCCCAACCCAGGTGAATGAAAAGTGTCGTGTTCAAGAGTGGTGATAAGGTTCTTCTGTAACAAAGGATAACAAATCGGTTCATTCTTCTCTCTTTTCCCCCACCATTTCTGGCAAGTACCTCTTTATTTTTTACAAGCTTGAGGAGGATAACATATGATTGATTATAAGCTCATCCTTCGGATGAGTCCAACTTAGTTTAGATTCGGACCCTAAGAAGGAGTGGTCCGTTCTTGTTTGTAATCGAACAGGTCCTTTACTGTGAAATTTTAACGAGTCCAGTATAGGAGAAACTCGGCGTTTTTCAATTTTAGAGAGTCTGAAAAAACTAAAGAAGACTCCAAGGTGAACTTTTTCATAAATTTGTGTCTCCCAAGCCCGAAAAAGTATAAAATAATACCTGAGAGAACCGCTTGATCTTGCGACCAAGGAGTACTTTCATGATTAGTGTCTCCGACCTGAAAAGTAAAAAGCGATCAAAGACACGTCATTTTATTTCCGTATCGAGTTTGAAACGACAAAAACCCGGCAATCTTTTCTTGTTTTTACGGTCAGAAAATAGCTATAAGGGGACCGTCTTTTAATTCCATTTTAACGAGTGTAAAAGAAACGCTCGGCAATCTTTTCATTTTTTAGGAGTCAGAAAAGGGCTTAAAAGATGACTCTGATGTCTTGGTTTGTGAAAGATGATGATTTTACCCTAAAGTCCTTTTGTCCTGCACAAAAATGACACATTACTCATACCTGTTTAAGATTGGCAAAAATACATTGAAAAATATCCTTTCATGGTGAAAAATAAACAAACTTGGCATTCATTCATCCAAAAAACCTATAAAAAGACTTTTTACCATGTCATTTTTACTATTTTACTGTTGAGGTCGAGAAAAGGGCTTTTGACAAGAAACTTCCTGTGGACTTTGCGGAGAATCCGACCGTCAGAATCGAGCGCCGTCTCTTTCAGGTATTTCACAACATCCTCCTCTTCAATTTCATCCATTTAGAATTTCATTTCAAGTTTTAGTTTGATTTTTTGGAGAGTTTAGGGTTTTAGAGTCCGTTTCTCGGGGGACACAGGTGCCCCATGGGCGACCTGCGTACCCTGACTTTTTCGTATATGGGAAAAAGGTCGGGGTACGTAGCCCACCTTTAGAACAGCTGCGTACCGCCGCTCTGTTTTCTGAACGCGGGGTGCGTACCCCGTGAAACGCAGATTTTCAAACCCCAAACCCCAAATTTAACCAACCAAATTTTGTTTAAGGAATTCTAATCATTGTTTTTTGGTGTGTAGGTCACTCACCATGCTAGATTGGCGTGAAAGAGAACACGAAGACGTTGATTTGGCTGCAATAGGTCATCAACCTTCTATTGATGCGTTAAAGGCATGTGGTCTCTACAAGTACTGGGCCATACCTGGCATGAGGGCTCAGGTGCCATTCTTAGAGTGGCTGGTTGAAAGGTGGAACATTCAGGATCAATGTTTTTACATCGAAGAAAACCAGCTCGAGATAGAGTCCTCCGACATATACTTTCTCACTGGCTTGCCTAACAGGGGCGAGCAACTTTCTCTATTCGGGACTAGGCCAGGTGGCCAATCCCTTGCTAGTCTCCGGCTAGAGTGGTGCAACAATCAAAACTAGGAGAAGGGGATAGAAATCAAATATATATCCCGACCTGAACTCATGGTAATTGCCTTTACAGTTACCAGACTTTGCGGCGCTGCCGCTTTGCACATAGCCACTGGTTCCCAAATGCGGATGGCTATAGATTGCTTCCAGGGCACCATTTTCAACTGGTGCGATGCTGTGTTGGCCAATATGAAGGGCCAACTAACCAGGGCAAAGAGAGGACAACTGAAGACCTTTGGATACGGGCCTTTAGTTGTGAGCTTTGCCCTAGAGAGAGTTCCAATGCTGATCCCCCAGCATCTTACAGTTCCAGTTGGGGCTCCTCGGGAGCCTAAGTTGACGAGATGGGTTGCGGTAATGGCCCGGCATCCTGATGAGGGAGCAGCAGTTGTTCGATTTCCTGATGGTTACTTTCACTGGCTAGAGGGCCAGGTCTTTGCGATTCAGGATTTTCCATATGCCGGAATGGATTTTCGCAATGATCCGGACATGGTTCTTCCACAGGGAGAACAATGGGACGACAGAGGTATTTCATTTTTCACAAGTTTTTTAGATTATCTATTTTTTTTTTGCTTTTTATATATTGTCTCAAAACTGACAGCACAAATTTTCAAAATGCAAATCTAGGTCCACGGCGTCTGGCCAATCTCTGGGCTTTTGAGAGAAGAGTACCAGCTGTACCAGCACCAGCCCCACAGGATGCGGCCGCAGAGACCTTAGCCGAGCTGGAACAGGATCTAGAGCGTCTGACGGCGGGTATACCAGAGACCACTATAAATGACATTCCTATCCGACTTCAGCGCTACGTGGTCGCAGTCCCAGGACCTTTCAGGAGGTTCCTGTGTAGGGTAGTGCGGGCAGTGGTCTCGTATAGAGAGCACCACCAGTGATTGGCTAGTCACTTTTGTAGACACATGTGACATTTTTGGTTTTTTGTACTTATCATTTTTGCTGATCATAAGGTGTTTTTCAACCTATGATCGAAGACGATGTATATTTTTGACACACTCCTATCTATATATATATCATTATTACCGGCTTATTTTGTTAAACATGTGTGATGAAATGTTTATAAATTTACATTTATGATTGTTACAAATGTCTATTTAACATTCGAGATGCCATTGCATCTGCTAATGTATTTAAAGACCTTGGAATATGCTGATATTCAATGTAATCAAATTCACGTTCCAAGAGACGCACCCTCAAAAACAATCTTAATAACACCAGATTTCTAATGGCATAGACTCTATTAAGCTGTAATACAACGAGTTCAGAATCTAACCTCACTATCAAACTCTGAATTCCAAATGAAATAGATTCAGATAATAGTTCAGTCACTGTGCTATATTCTGCAATGTTGTTTGTTGTTTGACCGAGGCTCACCCCATGCATAGAAACTAACTCGTCAGAGGGCGAATAGATAACCCAAGCTGCGGAAGAGATATTCTGTGTACTATGACAAGCACCATCAGCAAATCCAATGTACGTTTGGAGAGGCGTCGACATCTGCAATATCAAGAGTAAAACAAAGATAAGCCAGAATAACGACAAAACACACTCTTTTAAACTAAGCACACAGTCTAAACTAAGCAAACATACCAGCTAGAAAGAAAAGTAACCTAACTAGAACTAACTAAATCTCCATACCCACCATTTAAGCATAATACCTCTTTAGGTAAAGTCCATTTCTGGGCTTACCCAAAGAGTCCCCATCAAAATCTACAAGCCCATAGGCCCCTTTTGCTAGCTTTCGCTTGACAATGTAGGGCCCATGCCACATGGGAACGAATTTTCTAGCGCCTAATTTATCGTTAGCTTGATCATATAATAGCACTAGGTCTCCTTCCGAAAAATTACGAGGGGTCACGTTACGATCATACTGAGCTTTCATCCTTTTTGCGTGAGTCTCGATTGCCAAAGCAGCATCTCGTCGAGTCTCATCTAATTTAGCTAAGTATAATAGACGCTTCTCCTCTTCGGAAGTAGCTGGGAGTAATTTGATAGCCATTTGAAGTGATGGGATTTCGCATTCAATGGGCAACACTGCTTCCAAACCATAAACTAGTTGGAAAGGAGTGAACCCTGTTGATGTTTTTACTGAGGTTCGATACGCCCAAAGCGCTGAAAATAACATGTTGTGCCAATTCGACCGATGAATACCAATGATTCGTCGGATCATGATAACTAGAACTTTGTTTATGGATTCAACCAAACCGCTTGCTTGAGGATAATAAGGAGTAGAACTATCATGGCGTAAACCAAGCTCGCTTGTAAGTTCTGTCATCATAATTTTTCGAAAATGGCGCCCATGGTCAGTGATTATCGCTTGTGGGACACCAAACCTAGCAATAATATGATTGAATACGAAAATCGCTGTTGTTTTGCTGCTTGCCTCGAATGTAGGCATCGCCTCGGCCCACTTAGTAAAATAATCAACCGCCAGGATGATATACGCATGCCCCCCGGCCGAGTGAGGTTTAGAAGTAATAAAATCGATACCCCATTTAGCAAAAGGACCAACGGTAATTATAGGGTGGAGAGGAGCAGGTGGTGCGCGCATCTTGCGATCAAACACTTGACAGTTGTGGCATTTTCGGACCACAATGATGCAATCTTTAAACATGGACAGCCAGAAATAGCTAGCACGCAACACCTTCTGAGCTGTGGCATACCCAGACATATGATAACTTGGAACAGGAATCGCATTCGGGATATTATATCCTCCTAGAAAACCAGGATTAACCGGACCGTACTGGGGTTGTTGAGGTTGTTGATAAGTGTACCCAGGATACGGTTGATAATGGTAAACCGGTTGTTGGACAGCAGGACCGAATTGGTACTGTCCCTGGTACTGTTGGTAGGTAAACTGAGGTTGACTTGTTAAAACAGTACTTAAACCAGGCTGCCCTACAGGCATCTGGACCGTAGTTTGAATCGTAGATCCGGACAATGGTAAAGATGTCTGAGGAGTGGTTGCAGAGACAGTAGAAACCGGAGCTGTCGATACTCCAGAAGTAAGTGTAGTAGATGTTGCGGTAGTTGCAGCAGTCGTTTGAGATGGAGTACTAGGTGCAATTGGTGGCTGAGTAACTACCGAAGTTACAGAAGTTTGAACATTTGACTGGACAGGTTGCGGTTGCTGGGGTGAACCAGAAACTACGGGTTGTCCAGTTTGAGGTAACAACTGTATACTTGGCTGCAACACCTGTTGACCTTGTGATGGATCCCACACTATCATTCTGGGGTATTGACCCGTAACAGGTTGAGGATACTGAGATCCATAACCAGATTGAGGATAGGATTGATAACTGAAAGGTACAGTTCCCATACCTTGAACATATGACTGACCTTGAGGTGGTTGATAACCTTGACCCGAGTATTGACCTTGAGGTTGATAACCTTGGGGTAAATACTGATACTGGGGTTGACCTTGACCTTGAGGTTGATACCCTTGGGGTTGATACCCTTGAGGTAAATATTGAAACTGAGGTTGACCCTGGGGTACATATTGAGGCTGGGGTTGACCTTGAGGCATGTATTGTACCATAGGTACATACTGACCTTGAGGCTGCCCTCCAGACACAATTTGTGTACCTTGAGGTTGCCCCCCAGGCGTTAATTGAGGCTGCCCCCCAGGTGGTAATTGGCCACCTTGAGGTTGAGAAACGGGAACTGAACCTGCCATCATGTAAATGTCCCCAACACCCAACGGTTTATTACCATTGTTTCCAGCTAATAACCCATGATCAATGGGTTGAGGAGATGCCCCCGCAAAGGTACCAGAAAGTGACTGATACCCGGTGGGAACAGAAGGACCGCCGTGTAAGAAAGATTCAGGAGATTGAGTGAACACGAATGACTGACCATACATATTTACAGGAGTATAAATACCTCCAGGTGGAAAAGGAGTACGAGGTGGAGAAAAACCTACCCCTGAGTTGTCTAAATAATTGGTTAACGAAAGGTACCAAGTAGTACTTCTAGGAGGACTATAAAAGATAGATTCACGCTCCCTTAGATCAATAGTATGTTTATCTTCAACGATAGATATGCCTAATTCTTCCTCTGGAGCAAGTTCTTCAATAGCTATCAAACCAGTAGGAAGATTTTCAGTGATGACTCTTTCTACCCTAGGTGAATCTGGTACACTGGAAGTTGGAGTAACAGGTTCAGATATTTCAGGTTCTTCACCTACATCACTAGTAGATGAAAAACTACCAGCAAGCTCAGAAACTTCAACTGCTTCAGGATTATAACCCGTTTCTAGACTTTGGTAATCTTGATGGACTACCAACGAAGACTCTCCTTCTTCTGGTGAACCTACTCTACTGCCGCTAGGAGGAGTTACAAGGACCTTTAAACCTTCGTAATGACTTGGGACGTCTTGAGGAGGTTCACCCCGAAGTCTACGGGATTTCCTCAACAATTCAGCCACAGAAACAACCTCAGGAGACTTGCCCCGAAGTCTACGGGACTGTCTCAGTAATTCCGCCACAGTTAAAAACTTTTAACTACTGCACACGCAAACAAAGTAAAATCTCAAAGCAAACCACCTAAAGTCTCTAAAGAACCAAACAAATTTGAATCACACGCCTAAAGAATCTAGTGCGTCAAACCAAGCACAAACAGTAGCCTTCCAGACCGAAAACGCTAGTTGGAGATGAAACCCAACATCGCTGGATTCAGTACAGAAGTGGCGGGTGGAACAGTTACCCCGGCAACCTGATTAATGAATAGACCGGCACAAGTTCCTCCACTTTAACCGTCTCGAGTGAAGTGAACCCCCCGGAAAATCCAAGTGAGTCTAGCCAACGTCTACTCCAGGTACAGTGGGATCTTCCCTCCACCGTCACCTCGGTAGAATCCTAAAGATAATGGTCACTAAGGTTACCAAGCGCAACAAATGCACCTGGGGGAACAGTCTACACTCCGACAGCACGCAAGGGCAGAGTATCAAGCTCAATCCCCTTACCGGCTCCTTGACAATAATCCAAGGTTTACCGACAAGTGACCCCTGGCTCCTCGACAATGGTTAATCCGAGGTTTACCGTTTGTAATACGTGCGTGTCTGGCGTCGTTCCCAAGGAGGGAGGATTGATCCCCTCACTGGTTCGGACACGAGCTCGTGCTTCTCCTTTAAGAGGAGCTTTCCCAGAGTACAAATGAGACAATTGGATTTATTCTATCACAAGATAAGCTACTTGTTTGGTTTTGTTGTCTTGGAGAGTTAATTACTCTCCTACTCCAAGACACTAGCTTGATCTAAATTGGTGTTTCAGAGCCCTAGTAAATAAAAGTTACTAAGTTAATTTTACTTTAAGCGTTAATTTTATGGTTTTTCTTAAAGACAAAAGGTAGTGGAGATGAAACTGGTGGTGTGTAGACGCGACTCGCAACCACTACAAAGATGCACCTAAGATGATTTACACTACTTTTCTTTTCAATGAATCTCCTAACTAAGAGAGTTGGAAAATGCAAATTTTATAGAAAACAACTTTCTTAGTAAAGACAATCAAAGAAACAATTCTCTTTATCTTTTCAAAACACACAACTCATGACCACTAATCATTCTACGAAATTTCCTTTTTCTCCCCAAAAGTATACAAATGCTACCAAAGCGAACTTTTTCCAAAAGAAATTTTGTGTTTTTTCTATATTAATAAAGCATGTAAAACTATTTTATCAAATCAAATTTAACAAATCTAATACAATCAAATCAAATTCACTCAAAAGAAAATTAAAAGGAGATTTACCTAAAAGCAAAAAATAATGAGGACAAAAGCCTACAAGGATGATTCCCGGATGTTTTAATTAGTCAAAACGCAACTAAGGATCAGTTCATGCAGAATCATAAACTAACCAAAAAACAAAATCGAAATCTTTTTGTTCTTTTTTCTCAAGAATGGAATTCAAGGCTTTAACAAACAAACTTTTCGAGATTCGCAAAGAGAAGACACAAAGGTAGGTCTCTCACTAGGGTGACTTCTATGACAGGCCCGACTCTTAAGAGGACTGATCAAAACTAGGGAGATCCAAAGTTTGACAACCTCTAACGCCAAAGTCACTACAGGACCAGTTAAAAATCAAACCCTAAGGAAAAATCCCTATGACTTCCACCAAAACCCTCGAAACTAACGGGACAAGTTCAGGTGAAGATCTTTGATAGTAAACTGATGGATCTGGGCAGTAAAAACAAATTGAAAACAAAATCTAAAGAGAAAAAAAGCAAAAATTGAAATTTTCTCAAAATTGACAGGGGTACGCAGGTCATCTGTTCACACAGGTGCGGGTACACACTGTGCACAAAGACACAGTGCGTACAAGTACACACTGTGTCAAACTCAGAGACTGCGTACTGCTGGCAAAGCTAAGAAAAATAAAAAACTAAATTGACTCTAAGCTAACCCACCCAAATACACAGCTAGACAACCAAAAATCAGAAAACAAACAATTTTTCTCAGACAAAAATATCAAATCAAAAAGAACTCAAACACATTCATGGAGTCCCCAATGGAGTCGCCATTTTGTCACGTGGAAAGAGTCATTAGTGCGGACACAACCGACCTTCCTAGAAAGCCTAAGACTTTCTAATGACAAACAAGACAAATAAGAGCAATCCTTCCCTAAATATGCTTTTACAATATGAGAAATCAAGTGTTTAGATCCTACCTGTAATCCAATGCTATTGCAGTAGTCCAGCTTCGTTGATCCGGATGAGCTCCTCCTTCCCTTCGAAACCTGCATTCACTAACAATCAAACGATTAAATAGCACCTGAATATCACATAAAATAAAACATATTTAACATATAGACCAAGGAGTATATGAAACAACTCATAAATAACAAATTGTTGAGAAGAATGGACTAATTTGTATTAAAAGGTAACAAAAGGAACCATTACAACCTAAGCCTTGGTGTTGTGCAAGATCCTCCCAGGGTCCACAAGAGTTCTCCCCTACTCTGATCAGCTCACCCACCTCCCAATGGAAACAAGTAAAGATGGTAATCTCTCCTCACAAGCTTCTACAAGGAAGTCCTAATTCCAGCAGCATCTACCCTTAGGAATGTTCAGCTTTCAACCTCCTCCCCCTTTGGCCCAATGCCTGTATTTATAGTGCTCTAGAGGAAGTTATTCAGGTCCACCATCAATGGGATAAGCCCCTCTTAGGATGGGATAGCTCCCCTATTGATGGGATAAGTTCCTCTTTGGCAGGGATACATGAACCATCTGGAGGTGCTTCATACACGTCAAACAAGCTTCTAGAAGACTCTAGAAATGACCACAAGTAACTTTTTTGGAGTGAAACTTGTGCCTTTTGACCTTTACAGGAGTACGCACCCACCCCTTTACATACAGAGCGTACAAGTACGCAGGTATTATGAACTTGGATTGCGTACCCGCAGGTAAGGCTAAGAGAAACTGCGTACCAGAGATAATTGACTTTAAATGACTTTTCTCTCTTTCTTGAAGTTTGACATGGAGAGCAGAGGCATGAGACTTGCCAAGGAGGATAGTATGACAGTGGATGGAGCCATACTAACTGCAAATAGTCATGGTGACATTTTTTAGTGTAACAATGAGGTCCCCTCCTCCCAGAGTGTCATTTGAAATCCAGAAAACTCTGCAGCTGTCCAAAAATTATAAAATAGGTGATTGGTACCTATACCAAGATCATACAGTCATCAGAATTTATGGCTGTGAGCTCTGTCCATATAGGCTCCCAAAATATGTACCAATGAGACTGTTTGCCTTGGAGTACTATAGGCAGCTTATTCACTCTGACCTCGCCCACTTTCATAGTGCTAAGAAGAAAGCCCACCTCAAGTTTAAACACCACCTGGGCCCCTTTATCATGAACAAAAAAGAGGGATGGCAAGAGGCTGAGCAAATCCTCAAAGATAAATACAAGCTATCAAAAAGCTTCTGGTGGGTCCCTTATCACCCCGAAGGCTTCATCTGTGCTAGAAGGGTCAAGTACAGGCTGCTAGGCTATGAGCACTGTAAATTTCCACATATTGAGTAGTATGCCAATCAGCAAGAATGGTTGCAAGACACATTAATTGAGAAACTAACTGAAGAAGAAATAATGCAAAGAAATGTCAAGGATTTGGAAAAAACTCTTGACTTAGATTCTGTGCAGCAGGTGATCTTCAAGCAACCGCATCTGGTTGGAGAAGGGACCTCAACTACTACAACTGCACCAGCCACCCAGGCACCATCTACAACAACATCAGGCACAGACAAGGGCAAAGGAATACTGGGTGCTGAAGAAGAGATAGTGAAAGAAAAGCCTGCCTCCTCAATTGGGCAGCAACAAGAGCAAACCCCTCCTCCACAAACAGAACCACCAACAGCGCCTATATTGCAGACCCCTGCACATGAGGAGAGGGGCAAGAAAAGCGACAGAGAAGAGTCCACTCCTGCTAGTGGATCCTCCCATCAACCTGAGGCCAAGAGGCAAAAGGTTGACTCCCCAGTCATAGAAGAAATAAGTGAAGAAGTTCTTGAGAGTCCAAGGAAAGAAGGGGGAGACAGTCAGCAAACGGCTACAAGCTATTTTCAGCAAGCGTAGGGATTACAGCTTGGCATGGAGGTGTCCTCCTCCACTCAACAGAGCAAGAAGCCTTCAAGTACCAAGGCTTCCTTCAAAGAAATAAAAGCACAAAATGAGCTGTTGAGAATAGAAGTATACAAACAATTCCTCAAAGCAACACCAGCTAAGCAAGAGAGGCTGATGTCAGTGTATGACATACAAGAGGAGAAGATGATCCTCAGTCACTTCAAACCCAAGGTGCCGCAGCCTCAATTAGCTGCAGATTTTGTAAGAACAAGGGTGGAAGTCATGGCAAAGGACATTCACCCCATGGACCAGATAGAGCTGCACAAACAAACGGGGGAAATGGTCTATGCCACCTTGGTAGGCAGGGCCACAATGGCCCATGAATTGAAAGAATCATTGAAGAATACCAACATTCAGTTGGATTTCGAGAGAATGTCCTCCATGGCCAAGGACAACAGGATTAAAACCCTAGAGGACATCATCGTGGACCTTGGACATGATCCTAAGGACCCAAAGGGTTTGAGGGCCCTCATGAAAAAGAAGGAAGATGATATTGCTGCATTGAAGAAAAGGCGGAAACTGCTTCCCACTGAGCACCCCCAAGCAGCAGAATTGCAAAAGGAAAAAGAGTCTGAAGATCAGCTTGATCTAATAATGCAGCTCAATCAAAAGGTTATTGATCTGGAGAAGGAACTAGAAGGGGCACTGCAAGACAAACAGGGAGAATCAATCTCCCAACCTCCTCCAACTACCTCAACCACTGCCACCACTACAGAGGCAGCAGTAGCCCCTGCAACTACTACAGCAACAACAGAAGCAGCAGCAACAACAACAGCTCCTGAGTCCAGCTTAAACATGGATGAATTAACAAAGTCTATCAAAGAGCTGGAGCTCCAAGCAACCGAGATCAAACAGGCCAACGAAAAATTGGCAGAACTAGAGGCCAAATATGACAAATCAAAGATGACTGTAGCAGAGCAGTCTAGAGAAATTAAGGCCCTCAAAGACAAAATCAAGGCCTTAGAAAAGGAGCTCAAACTTGAAAATACTCTGGCAGAAATAAAGAGGATTTTGTGGGCCTGGATTGACCACTCCCTTTCTAGACAATGGAAGTCAATCAAGACAGTGCATGAACAAATGGAATTGATTGGCCAAGCACAAATTGAGATCCAAAAAGCCAGAACAGTACTAGGGAACAGGCCTGAGCAGGCCAATAGAATGATAAATATTCTGAACAATCAGACCAAGGAGGAGCTAGCAGCCCTCAACATCGTTAACAGAACAGATGTTGTCCTTACAACTAAAAAGGTTCTGACTCTCAGGAATTTTGTACAAACTGTAGAGAGGAAATGCCATGAAATAGAGGCTGAGGTGGATGAATACAAGCTCAAAATGGGAGCACTGCAAGGAAAGGGATTGACCAGCCTACTAACTAGCACAGGAAGACTGCTCCCTCGTGAGCAATATGCTACCAGGTTGACAAATTTTTTTGAAATTCAAATTACTGCATCTGCCAGTACTTGTGAGGAAACAGGGCCTCCAACAGGGCAGGGCCTCTATGACAAGCTTGAAAATCTATTTTTTATTGAACATGAAATCAATCACCTATTTGAGGTTCCTCCAAATTTTTATAGATATACAGAGGCAGATGAAACCTTGGTGAGAATTCGAAGACACCAACTGCCCAAAGAGCACCGGTGGCAGGCAATGCTGCAAATTTTGCCTCAGTGATCTCAGTTGATCAATCCTAGTCAGCTTCCACTCAGCCAAAAGCAAAAAGCAGAATCTGGACAGCATACAAGGCAGCCGAAAAAGGGTGACTCAACATAAAGACAGCGGCAGCAAGCCAAAACATAGGAAATGCGCAACTTTTGGGCAGCACGGCCTTAGCCGACTCCATCGGTCACAAAGTCAACATTCTCTGACCATTTTGGACAGCTAATACACTTAGAAGTTACTACAGCATTTATTTTCTCAGCTACAACGCTCCAGGAGTTGGCACAATATTAATGAGCCATTAACTCACTAGCTAGATATTTTCTGATGTAAATTTTGTATATATACCTCCCCTGGCAACGTATTAGGGGTTGGTGATTTTCACTCTGAGGCAAATATATTGTATATTTTCAGATGATTTAATAAAAAAGGCTGGAAAAAGCTCAGTGTTTCCTGAATGCTTGATGTCTCAATGATGCTCTGCGTGCTGTTGCAAAATTCTTGTGTTGTCCAAATGGAACAATAAGTTTTCTCAATCTATGTTTTATTTTCTTATGTTTGTTTGAATCATACACATGCTTCACCAATCCAACAATAGAGAAAAATAATAGTACAGGAAATGTTTGATTACACCTTGTGCTCAATCTCTGTTGCTGAAAATGTTTTCTTCAGAATTAATCATGAACATGAATTCTTAATTGCTCATGTTTACATCAATTCTACAAATATGAATGTTATGCAGGAATTCTTCAGTGCTCCTAAATAATATTCCCACTGTTCTCCATATCAGTTTACTGAAAGATCCTTAGCTGCCTTTCATGCCCTTATTCCATCACATCCATTTACTGATTTAAAAAATTGTTCCTTGGACACTTATCTGGCTCTGTAGCATCACTATTGTATCAGCGCAGGCATATCAAGCAATTAAACATTACTGACTCCATGCCCCATGGCCTAGAACACCCTGATAAACATATATCTATCTTGACTAAAATCATCACCCAGCAAAATTCAAAACAAAAGCTTGAGCATCATAACTAGCCTAAAATAGAATACAAATAAAGTTAAATCATAAAGAGAGAGCCCTCTCTGGTCATAGGTAGGCTAGAACCTGTGACCCAAAGATTGGTTAGTGGTTACCTTGATCGTATTCCCTTGGGAGTCAAAGGGAAGAACCTGAGTGTTAACAGGTAAGACTGCCAAAAAGCTTTACATAAGTGAATTTTTCGTCTCTGAACCAGCTACCCACTGTTGTTATGTCAACTGTTGCTTCCTGAGATATCCTAGGGGCAGGCTTATTGAAGATAGAGTAATATACAAGTAGGACAAAACCATTGCAAATTCTATACAAGTGATTCTTATAGTGGGCCTTCCACAACTGTTTATGATAGATGTGAATAGGATTAGGATTTTGGGAAGTTCATTTCCATCCGAGTACTGGGTATTCAGAATTAAAACAAATAACATCAAGAATATATGCACTGTAGTAAAAAGGAGGAATGATCCGGGAAGCTGTATATGCTTTCCTTCTGTATTCTAATATCTCAATGGCTAGTCTATCAGATAGAATATTTGCCCAATCCATAACATAACCATGAATCATAGCTTCCATTAACGGGACCATATCTATAGTAAATCTTGCAGAATCATGTTGTCCCCATAGTCTACACATCATAGCGCCAACATAGCAATAAGGAGAAGCTAGTGAGTCAACATAATACTTACCCAATGACTCATGCTTATGTTCCTCCAGGAAATTCCTCCAGTGTCTTATCAGGTTCAATTCCAAGTCATTTTCTTTTGCAAATGCTTCCAGGAATGCCTTGTTATATCGCTTCTCGGGTAGAGGTAGACGGTACATTTGCCTGAGATCTTTAGGTTTAAATGACCCGAATATTCTTCCATCAGCCATGGAAAATGTTCTATCTGAAGTTGGGGTTTTCTCAACGACCCATCTAACCACATCAGTGTATGGTAAAATTTTGTTCCGCGCTGCTATCCTATGAAGGTATGAATAGGCCATTTCTTTGAGAGTTCCTTCTGACTTGCTGGTGGAATCAGTTGTGGCTTCCTCTTCCAATTCTTCGGGCTCCTGTGCTTCTATGAAATTGTAGATGCTTTCCCAGCTCACATTTCCGAGACCGAGACATGTTGTATTTGATATTAGTCCCTTAGTGCTCAGTCCTGCTTCTTTAGCTACAGGAGTTGCCTTGGCCTTCTTAGATTTCCTCCCCATCTTCAGATTCATGATTTCAAAGAAACTCTGCATAGACAATTACAAACCGTAACATAGGGATATTGCCTTTGAAAGCCAATATGAAAATGAACAGAATTAAGGCAGTTGACATATGATAAGTCGGGTGAAATTAAGAACCACCACGAGTGAAATCTTTGAAGGATTTACTCTTAACTGTGAAATTAATAGCTGCTCGAGCCACAAATTGTGATGAATAAATATCATAAATACCAGTCTCTTCGATCAGTTATTGAATAATTATCTCAAGTGTGTCTTTGGATTTTATTGATCGGTGATCGGCGATAAATCGCAAATCGCAATCCGAAGTTTCAGAAGGGCAAGGCTTCATCACTTGAGACACATATCTCTGATTGCGATAAAGTGAAATTAACATAAGGCGGCGTATGTTTTCAGTAAATTGGTTTGATTTATTAATTTAAAATACTTATGCATGCAAACCATTTCACGAATGTTTTCTTCTTGAGATGCATGCCTTATTTATTGCTCTCAATCAGGGGTTCGACCTGTGTTTTAACTCCTTTGGCATATGATACCTCCAATTGCCGATTGTGATTACTTTTATCAGATCAGAGGATTTGATGAGGCCCTCTTTATGTGTGTCCCTTTGTCATTGCGATACACAATTTCTAATCGCTTTATCGCAATGTAGAATTATTTATAATATTTTTCAAATGAACACTTATACTTTATTCAAAAGGCTTTACAAAATGAATTACTTACATCGGGCCTTTTGATAAAGGCTTTTCTTATAATGAGGTCAATACCAGTTTTATTTATAAATCACAAATCTCACTAAGTTTATTTTTAAAAGGGGACCCATTTCTTATTAAAAATTTTGTGTAATTTTTTTTTAGAAATGGGGGTTTGTTGTACAATAGAACAATTGGCGATTCACTGGAAGAAACAGTTATATATGAGAAAGTAATGTAATATTTTAACCTTCTTAATCGGGAAACCTTAGTGGATAGAGAAAATCTAATATAACTAGGTAATCATAAATTCTGAATAAAATGAAAACTATTTTTGCTATCTCTTTCTCATCTCAAAATTACATACATTCTAGGTTTAAGTAAACCTTTATTGGTTGATAATGATAAAACAAGAGACTTCTCCAGCTTAGCTTATATAATGACTCTCTTGTCATAGGTAGAGCCACTGTTGCCAACAAACGTCTATAGTCTCGACAGGGTTACCTTTTAACCATTTAATCATTCATTTTCCCATCCATTTCAGAGTATAATTTAAAAGAATAAATCCAAAAGATATGTTTCAACATACATTGTATTACATTTTCCTTTATTCCTTATTTCTTTATTTTGTAAGATAAAAAGCCATTGTCCTGGTTTGGTGGCCAGTTGTTGAAAATGCCATTCACTGGTTATAATTTAACTGAACAAGTTGGCTCATGATGAGACTCCTTGTCTTATAATTATAAGCCATGACCCTGTTTTGGTATGCAGTGTTGGTAATGTCAGTTGAACTAGTCCCCTATGATCATGGTAAGAAAGCTCATGATCAGATCTCTTATCTTTTATATCAAATATATATTAGAATTACACTCTGAAAGATCATAAACTTTGATGGATGGGGTGAATAATTTTCTCCCTAAGAGAACATGGATGGCAATTTTAAGAGTTGAAGATGCTAAGATTGGATCAGTCTTTACTTTCTATTGATAACATTTTTTAGGCTTTTAAAACTTAGAATGATTTACAGTATTTCAAGTTTTGAGAATATTTTACAAAAATAAAAAGGGTTTTTAGAGTTTAATTATACTTAATTTCCTAGAACTTTCTTCTTTTCCTTCAAGGCTTCCATCTATCAAAAGCAACTATTAACACTATTTTTTTTTAAAGTAATCTTCTCAAAATAGTAAAGACCAATAGAGGGCTATTTACAACTTTATTTTCTGAGAAAGAAACTAAAATAATTATTCACACACATATAGCTGAAAATTGAATATTTACAAAATGAGAACGGGTTACCTCCTCAAGTGAAGAATTTTTTCAAAATAATCCCATTGACAGGAAGAGAATCTCTCTTTCCTGATAGAACTTTCAATATAAATGTTGATGGGCCTATCCTCTCGCTGATTTGAAATGGTCCGAGCCGCATTTTCTGAAATTTAGTGTGTTTTCCTATATCCTCGTGGGCTTCGTCCCATTTCAAAATAAGATCACCAACTTGTAAAAGTTTTGGTCCAGTTGAAGTTGTATCAAAAGAAGACTTAATAATTTGTTGATGCTTTGCATGTGTAGTTCGGGCTTTCTCTCTTTCTTCTTCTAATTTCAGAATCCGATTATATCTCAATTGAATAGAAGATGAGAGATTTTCTTCAATAAGCTACACTAAGGCTAGTGATGGAAGTACTAATTTTGCTGCTATGACAGCCTCCTTTCCATACACTAGATTAAATGGAGAAGTGCCTATGGAAGCCTTTTGTGCTATATGGTCTGCCCATAATGCAAATATCAAAGACTTATGCCAATTCTTATGATTCTGATCAATAGTTCTCTTTATGATTTTGATAAGATTTTTATTGGTGGATTCTGCTAAACCATTACCCTATGGGTAGTAGTTTGCAGAATATTTCAATTTAAATCCTCTTTTGATAGCAAATTCAAGTATGGAATTACCAGAGAAATAAGATGCATTATCAAAAATAAGAGCGTTTGGTACACCAAACCTGGTAATGATGAACTGGTCTATAAATTCAATAATTTCCTCAGAGTTTGTTGTCTTCAAAAGAATTGCTTCTACCCACTTAGTAAAATAATCTGTGGTTGTAAGGATGTACCTATGCTATTTGGATGAATGTGGAATGATTTATCCAATGATATCCAATCCCCATAGTTCAAAGGGTTGCTCAATGTTGACTGGTTGCAAAGGAAAAGTTGTCTTTCTTTGTCTTCCACTGGTAGTTTGGCATGTTCTGCATTTCCTTACATATTCATGAGTATCTCTAAATAAGGTGGGCCAATAATACCCAGCATGAATAAATTTGTGAGTTGTTGTATCAGCTCCAAAATGTCCTCCTGCTGGACCATCATGTAACTCCTACAAGACCTTTTGCGCCTCAGTTTTTTCTAAGCATCTTAACAAAATCAAATTATAATTCCGTCTAAACAAGACATCATCAACAATCATGAAGTTTTTTTTTTTTTTTTTTTCAGTCTGATAGCACGTTTACTTTTATAAGAAATATTAGAAGGAGCATATCTATTTTTCAAATAAAATATCAAATCTGCATATTGGGATTTAGGATTGATGGTACTTATTTCATTGATTTCTTCAATATTGTTGGTACCTTCATGTTCTTGAATATTAGAAGCTCCTACTAACAACCTACAAAAACCTTGGCCTTTGACAATCTTTGCTAGTCTAATGTCCAAATCATATTCTTGTAATGTTGTGACCTAATTTTCCCTTTTTCTCCCAATTCCCTTTGCACTAGCAACTGTCTTATTGCTGAAAAAGGGACTATACCTTTTATGTGAGCCTTTAAGAGAAAGGGTCTAAAGTATTTAATGGCATTGAATACAAAAAAAACTTGCTTTCCAACTTCAGACTAATTGAGCTCAGCACCTTGAAGATTTGAACTATAAAATGAAATTGGTTCTTGCAAGTTTTGATCATTGATTTGTGTCAGTACTGCTGTGTAAGATGAATCAGATGCAACAATATATAAAGTGAAATGATTTGAAAAATTGGGAGTGTTTAATGCAGGAGAATTTATGATTTCTTGCTTGATTGAATCAAAAGCCTCCCTTTCTATATGCCCCCATTTAAACACTGATTTTTTCTTGATCGTGACTTGTAATGGTAAAACAATCTGTGAAAAATCTGGAACAAATATTTTTACAAAATTTATTTGACCTAAAAATGATTGCATTGATTTTTTATTATGTGGAAATGGAATATCCGAAATCTCTTTGATTCTATCTGGATCGATATAAATACCATCTTTTGAAAGAATGAACCCCAAGAATTTACCTTGGTCAAGAGCAAAAATTGACTTCTTAGGATTTAATGAAATCCCATACCTTTTACAGCGTTCAAAGATTTGTTTCAAATCATGTAAATGATTTGCTCTTTTCTAAGAGAAGACAATAATGTCATCCAAATAGACAACTATTAATTTATTAATTAGACCTTTGAATGCTATATCCATTGCTCTTTGGAAGGTAGCTCCAGTATTAATTAAACCAAAAGGAATTTTTTGATATGCATAAGTTCCCCACTTAGTTTTGAAAGTAGTCTTCAATCTATCATCGTGGTGCACCAAGATTTGTTTATACCCTGAAAAACCATCTAAGAAAGACATTAATTCAGAACCAGCTACTGAATGCAGAGTTTGCTCCATTGTTTATAGTGGAAAGTTATCTTTTTGACTTGTCTTATTAAGATTTCTGAAATCAATGCAAATTCTAATGTCACCATTCTTCTTTCTCACAGGCACCAAGTTGGACACTCAATTTGAATGTCTAATAGGAAAAATTATCTTAGCCTTCAAGAGTTTGTTTAACTAAGATTTTATTTGACTTTCGAGGTTCGGATGGATTTTCCTTAATTTTTGTTGTACTAGTTTTTCTTTAGATATCACTGGAATTGTATGTTGTATGATAGAAGTATCATATGTTTTCAAGTCATCATAATTCCAAGCGAACAAATTTTTATATCTATTCAAAAATCTGATAAATGCAAATCTTTCTTCTCAAGTAAGTCCTAATCCCAGATTGATATTTTGTGGCTTGGCCTCTGTGCCAAGATTTATTAATTCAAAATTCAAAGTAGAACTTTAAAGTTTTGAATTAGTAACCTGTTTAAACTTATCTTTGATGTCAGAAAGGTCTTCAAGTTTGACCACTAGTTTAGGTATTGAATTTTCTTCAAGTTTTTCCTTCATTTGAAGATCATGCTCACTTTCATCAACAATTTGATCATCATAAGACTTATCAGAAGTTAAAAAATTTAAAATGTCATTGTCATGATTGAATACCCGCCAGTTAGTGACATTATCGGGAACCGATGGTTTGAAAATTAACTCTACTGACAATATATTGGGACTGTAATATTCAGATGGAAGGTGCTTAGAAGCAACATTGGATAGTAAATATATTGCTACGTTTTGAGATCTAGGAATGGCAGAAATATTAAATGCTAGAAAATTAGATACAAGGTCTTGTACCAAGGATTGATAATGTTTAAGGTCACTAGAAAGGCAATGTATAGTATTTTTGACTTGCTTTATAACAATTTTAGAGTCACCGAACACTTTTAAATATTGCACCATAAGACCTATTGCTTTGTAAAGTCCTTGAATCAAGGCTTCATATTCAGCAGTCTTATTTGTGCACTCAAATTCTAATCTACATGATAGCATAGTTTTTTATCCCTCAGGACTAACTAAAATATATCCTGCTCCTGCACCGTCATTAGATTTAGACCCATCAAAATATAATGACCAAAATAAAAGTTTATCTAAATTTTTATTTACAATTTTCTCATCAATTTTAACACACATTGATGTATCTGTTTGGGAATTTTTTTTAATTTGAGATGTGAAATTATTAACTGAGAAAGGTGATGATTGAGCACTAAAATTACCAAAGAATGATTCAGATGAGTAGTTACCAAGAATATTATTGTTGAATGCTATAGGCTGGTTTTCTTGTTCAAATTCCGTCATAGTATGAGTCATATGCTTCTCCCGATCAATCTTGATCTAATTTGGCTTCCCTTTATAGGGAAGCCACATGTGGGACCAATCGGTAGAAATGTAACCATGAAGTTTCTCAGACCAGTCTCTCCTTCAAATCAAACCATAAAACTCAAGAATATCAGCGATTAATATGTCAATTCTTTGAACCAGTCTTGGATCAGCTGATAACCTAATGGTAACTGAGTTTATTTCTCCCAATACTTGGAACTTAGTTCTATTCAACTGGACAATATGAACTGCATACTTTTGGGGTTCAATATTCAGTTTAGAACAAATTGAAGCCGGAATTATATTCGATGAAGCCCCTAAGTCTATCAAGCAATTGTGCAGATTTCTATTATAAATCTCGTAGATCAAGAGAAAAGGAGGGGTATGGGAATTTGATCTATCTCCAATTAGAAAAAAATCAATAGCTTCTACTCTACCAGTTGGTGGCTTACTTGTATCATTAGCAGCTTTGGACAATACAGCATTCGGAAGAGGAAAAGAAGGTACTGCATTTAATTCATTGAGCAGCAATTTTTGTTGATGTTTAAGATTATTAAGCTAAAACATAGTAATATTTGCTTTCGTTTTCTTCATGTCTTCAATGATGTTGTAATCCATAGATTCTGCAACTACTAATGTTTTAGATGTTGAAGGTGGATTGGAAGCTAATGGATGATTTTGAGCAGGCATCGTTGTAGACTTCTTTGTGAGAACCCTTTCTTTAGTAGTAGTACCCATGTTCTTTTTCTTTTGAGTCACTTGAACAGGTTCAGGAGTCCCTTTACTCCTGGTATTTACTGGGAAAGCTTCCTGTTCATTTTCAGTATCATAATTGGGTAAAATGAAGTCCCACATCCCATGACATTCTACAACTTCCTCTTCTTCTGTTTCTTCAGATGATAAGACCGTATCTTCTTCTTCATCATTCTTGGGGTCTGACTCTGTGTTGGATATAGCATTAGGGGGTTTTAATTCTAGTTTCTTAAAGTTTCTAAAAGACTTCTTAGTTGAGATCTCAACTACTTGTTTCTTAATTTCTATCATTTCATTTGACATAGTTTTTAGAACCTTTTGGAGACCTTCCATATCGTATGGATCTTTAGCCATTTTCTTCTTTGAATCATCTTTGAAGGTAACTTTTTTATATTTTATATCTTCAAGAGCAGCTTTCTTTTCTAAGGTGATGATACGTTTTTCCACAGCAATTGCCTCTTTCATATTCTCTACTAGAGTAGGTTTTGCAGCTCTATCTACAAAGATAGCTATGTTTGAGGTAAGGTTGATATGTACCATTCACTTCTAACCTGTTCATTATGTTTTGAGGCGGTAGGAATCTTATTCAAGAGTTTACTAAATCATGAATTGAACTCTTTAATAGGCTCTCTAGATTCTGTTTTAGGATTTGAGAGATCATTGATTAATGTTGCTACAGATTTTTCATCACCATATATAGTTAAAACTCCTCTTGGAAAATATTCCAACTAGTAATGGATCTTGATGGTAATGAAAAGTACCAAGGCCTGACTGATCCTTGTAGGGTATACGGGAAAAGACTGATAACCACTTCTTCTTCAGTAACTCCTTTTAAATTGACTGACAATATAAAGTAGTTTATGTGTTCATCTGCCTGGAAGCTTGCATCTAGATTGAATTTTGGCAACCATTTCTCGGGATCAGCTGGCAGTGGGTTCAAAGGTGCAGGCATTATGATTGCACCAGGATTGTTCCATGGGTTCTGTGCCATTGTTGAGCTACTAATGGATGATAGCGCAGATGAAGTTCCAGATGGTTGGGAAGGAGTGGATATTGAAGTTCCAGATGGTTGAGAAGCAGATGTTGAAATTCCAGTACCCTGTTGAACGACAATCTGGAGTGGAGGAGTAGATGGTTGACTTTGCAATGGAGAAGAAGAAATGGATGATGATGATGAGAAAGTTTCACTATCAGACCCTTCAGTTGTCTTCCTTGCTCTTTTCCTTTTAGGCAAAGGTAATTCAGTAGGTTCAATGCCAAGTTTTTCACTCTGAAGTCTGGTGAGGGGATGAGAAGGAATGAATTGCGAAGTCACACTGCCTTGATATAACTAAGATTTCTGGGGTGATATTGAGAATCCTTGAATTTTATGAATTAGAGACTGTACTTCGGGAGATTCTGGAGTTGATTTATCTGAGATGTTTTGGGGTTGGGCAGTGGTTGCTGTTTCCTCAACTTCTCGCTTAAAAAATGGCGATTTAGCATAGGAGGGAGAAGTCGGAGGTGATGTGGAGGGGTATTTACTCTTAGAATGGATTATAGATTTGGATTTGCTCGCCATTCATAGTTCAGGCCCTCCTTCTAGCACCAAAAATGTTGATGCCTCAAAAATCACTACATCAACATCAGGGAAAATCACACGGTCTGAACCTTAAAAGTAGCTCCTTTTCCGTTTGGTGTGGTGGCTCTAACTAGATATAATGGGACTAGTTTCCCAATGGTATATAAGTGGGATGGATAAGTGATTGATTTTTTAATATCTAATGGGAATGATAGATGATCTATTCTAAAATGTAATAATATAAAAGTAACTAATCTATCCTGGGAAGTCTTTCTCCTAGTGCAATTTTTGATGGTTTTTATTGACAAGTAGGCACATAGATGACTCTACTCATAAATAAAAATATGCATTCATATGATAATTACTTTGTTCAAGTAGTTGAACAAAGTATAATTAAAATGTTATCACACTAATCTTTATATATTACTGATACACATACATATGAAAGATAACAACTCTTAAACATTCAATAGTGATAAGTTAAATAATTGTTGTAAGAACATATACATATATCAATAATAGCAAAATAAATAAATGCTAATTCACATAAAATCATGAAGCAAAAACATAGATAGTAGTACCATATGCATTTGAGTCTCCTCCGATATGAATCGCATTCAGATCCTGCCTTTTAATTTGGAAATACTTTCACAAGAAGCAATAATGCATATCACATAAAAGAATTCTTTATCAAAACTTAAAATTCAGGTCTAGTTTTTATAAAAATAAATATATCGGAAGCACAGTAGTGCAACCTCCGATCCAAGTCTTAATACAAAAATTTGAGGACCCTTTCTAAAAACATGAAAGGGTCTATAAATACTACTTAAACTAACAAACTATGAAATAAATATGCTATGTACTGGTATAACCAAATCACAAAAATGTGAAAATCTTCTTGAAATAGGCATGTTGTGGTTAGTAAAAAATGGTTCACTGTATTGGCTGATCATCTTGTGATTGGAGCTGACAAATGGCGAGCATCGGCTGAAGTTCTGGTGGATGACTCATACGTGAGTGTAACTGAGCGATGTATGTGGCATCATTAAGTTCGGGAATCATATGGCCAATTACATCAGTGAAGCATTTCATTACTGTCCGCTGACTATATGGTTTGACAAGGAAAAACCAAAAGGTTTCCTACATTAAACTTTGAATACCTGCGATCAATATTTCCCTCTACTCCAGCTCTTGTTTCCATGTTTTTTCTAATGCTTTTACTGGTGGAAGTTTCCCTGGAGAACACTTTGTTATTAAGTTTGATAAATAAAGACTATTATTAATTAACTCAACCAGGTTGTTTGTTGTTGATATGCATCTCGATGTTTCTCTTTCTACCTTCATTAGTTGAGATTTCCATTTAGTAAATATAATTTCTTTATGCAATTCCAAAATTCGTGGTAGATTAGCAGCTTTTCCCTCTTTTGTTTCTTGCCAAGAGAGAAAATTTGTTAATCTTTCATCTGCTTTTTCCAAGTCTAGTCTCGCATCAACTAATTTGTCAACCATGGATTATGAAATTTCACACAGAGGAAGAACCAGTGAGATATTGTGACATAAGAGGCTCAATTGACTAGACAATGCCAGGGTAATTTGTAGAGCCTCTGATCTGAATTCTCCCACTTGGGGATATTCCTTAAATATTTCTATCTCAACTGTTAGTTGAGCGATTTTTCTTCCTTCGATTTACTCAACTTTTCATTTAATAATTGCAACTTACTCAATGCTTGGGATAACTCCTGTTGCTAATGAATTGCTTGCTCATCAATCCTTTGCTTTTCTTTGAGCAATTTCTCATTCAACTGGTCATTTAGTTGCTTCTGGAATGCTAATTGTTGGTTCAGTTGTTCATCTGTTGTTTCTCCTGTGCCTGTGCTTCTAGCAAATTGATTGCTTGGTCTTTTTCTTTTAGCAAATTACTAACCTCCGATGCTTTATCCATTGTGGCCGATGTGTATACTCCAACATACTAAGAAAGTTTGGTGAGATCATCAGAAGGATTAACTTCCTCTCTCCATACCACATTCATCATCTCTGTTTGTGAAGTCAAAAGAGGAGAGTGATCAATTTTCCTCTTTTTCCTTTGTCTTTTGATTACAGCCCTATGCTTAGGGCTGTAGAAGACATCTAATGGTGGTATCTCTTCTATGTGTAAAACAATTTCATCAGATGGATTTTCAGGGATTATTTCTACATACTTATGAATCATGGGTGGGCCACTAGTTCCTTCAGTCGGAACTGTGTTGATTAGTGACTTTTGAGTAGTGGTCACCTCAGGTGTACTGAATCCTTGAATGCTCTCAGTATTACTCATGATAGAATCAAATTGCTGCCATTCCTTGATTAATTTAGGATCAATATAAATGCTTGAATCGAGGAGTCCACTATTTTTTTCTTGTCTCTGCTCCTGCTCTGGCGACTTTTCCTTTTCGGGAACCTTCTCCACTACACGAGTATTATCAGCAGCTTGTTGTTTACTCTGATTCTGTGGGTGAACTATTGGGGTTGTAGCTAATAGATCCAAAGGCAGAGTATGCAACCTTTGGGCTCTGAGCGTATTGAATTTTTTTAGTCCCTCTTATCCGTATTTGATCCTAGCCAATCCTTTAACAGAATAAAATATTTCGGCTGAAGCAAACAAATCATCAAAGTCATCCACTTCATGATCAAATTTGGTAAGTTTATCTTGAGAAGTAACGCTATGGGCAACCTTCCTCGGGTCATATTGCCTATTTGGAATGGTGGAAAGATTCAACATCTAAATCTTCTTTGCCTCTTTCTCTGCATGTTTATAATCATGTAAGGTAAAAATGACACATTGTAGGGGGAATGTAGGCCACATATGTTTCTTGGAATCCTTCAGGGCTCTTGACGTTCCTTCAACTGTTATTTGATATGCCAACTCTTGGGCTAACAGTTTATCAGGAACATATAGAGGAAAAACATGGGGTTTGGTAAGACTACCAAAAAGCCTTAGATAAGTGAATTTCTCCTCTCCGAACAAGCTACCCACTACTGTTAAGTCAATTGTTGCTTCCTGATATATCCTAGGGGCAGGATTATTGAAGATAGAATAATATACAGGTAGGACAAAACCATTGCAAATTCTGTACAAGTGATTCCTATAGTGGGCCTTCTACAACTGTTTGTGATAGATATGAATAGGATTAAGATTTTGGGAAGTCCAATTCCATCCAAGTATTGGGTATTCAGAATTAAAACAAATAATATCAAGAATATATGCACTGTAGTAAAAAGGAGGAATGATCCGGGAAGTTGTATATGCTTTCCTTCTATATTTTAATATCTCAGTGGCTAGTCTATCAGATAGAGTATTTGCCCAATCCATAACATAACCATGAATCGTAGCTTCCATTAATAGGACCATATCTATAGTAAATCTTGCAGAATCATGCTTTCCCCATAGTCTACACATCATAGCACCATCATAGCAATAAGAAGAAGCTAATGAGTCAACAGAATACTTACTCGATGACTCGTGCTTATTTTTGTCCGGGAAATGCCTCCAGTGTCTAATCGGGTCTGATTCGAAGTCATTTTATTTTACAAATGCTTCTAGGAATGCCTTGTTATAGCGCTTCTCGAGCAGAGGTAGATGGTACATTTACTTGAGATCTTCAAGTTCAAATGACCTGAATATTCTTCCATCAGCCATGGAAAATGTTCTGTCTGAAGTTGGGATTTTCTCAACGACCCATCTAACCACATCAGTATATGGAAAAATTTTGGCCCGCGTTGCTATCCTGTGAAGGTATGAACATGCTAGTTCTTTGAGAGTTCCTTCTTACTTGCTGGTGGAATCGGCTGTGGCTTCCTCTACCAATTCTTCGAGCTCCTTTGCTTCTATCAAATTTTAGATGCTTTCCCAGCTCACATTTCCAAGGACGAGACATGTTGTATCTGATATTAGTCCCTTCTTGCTTGGTCCTGGTTCTTTAGCTATAGGAGTTACCTTGGCCTTCTTAGATTTCTTCCCCATCTTGTTCGGATTCATAAGTTCAAAGAAACTCTGCACAGACAATTACAAACCATAACACACGGATATTTCCACTGAAAGCCAATATGAAAATGAAGAGAATTAAGGCAGTTGACATATGATAAGTCGGGTGAAATTAAGAACCACCATGAGTAAAATCTTTGAAGGATTTACTCTTAACTATGAAATTAATAGTCGTTCAAGCCGCCAATCGTGATGAATAACTATCATAAATACCCATCTCTTCAATCAGTTATTGAATAATTATCTCAAGCGTGTCTTTGGATTTTATTGATCGGCGATCGGCGATAAATCGCAAATCGCAATCATGAGTTTCAAAAGGGTGAGGCTTCTTCACTTGAGACATATATCTCCGATTGCGATAAAGTGAAATTAACATAAGGCAGGGTATGTTTTCACTTAATTGGTTTGATTTATTAATTTAAATGACTTATGCATGCAAACCATTTCGCGAATGTTTTCTTCTTGAGATGCGTGCCTTATTTATTGATTGCAATCAGGGGTTCGGCCTGTGTTTTAACTCCTTTCGCATATGATACCTCCGATTGTTGATTTCAATTACTTTTATTGGATCGAAGGATTTGATGAGGCCCTCTTTATGTGTGTCCCTTTGTCATTGCAATACACGATCTCCGATCACTTTATCGCAATGTAGGATTATTTATAATATTTTTCAAATGAACACTTTATACTTTATTCAAAAGGCTTTACAAAATGAATCACTTACATCAGGACTTTTGATAAAGGTTTTTCTTATAATGATTTCAATACTAGTTTTATTTATAAATCACAAATCTCACTAAGTTTATTTTTAAAAAGGGACCCATTTCTTATTAAAAATTTTGTGTAAAAGTTTTTTAGAAATGGGGGGTTGTTGTACAGCATAACACTACCCCACTCCCTTCATTGATCAAATCATTAATGAATGTGCTGGGAGTGAATTATTTTCTTTCATGGATGTTTTTTCTGGTTACAACAAGATCAACACTGTGCCGACTGATCAAGATAAGACAACCTTCATCTGTCCGTGGGGTACTTTTGTGTACAAAAAGCTTCCCTTTGGCCTTAAAAATGTTGGGGCTACATTTTAGAGAGCAATGTCTTATGTGTTCCATGACATCTGAAACATTTTTCAACCTTACTTGGATGACCTTCCCATTCATTTTTGTAAGCATCGTGATCACCCTGATCATCTCTGACAAGTTTTTCTTTGCTGTCGACACTACAACATTCAGATCAATCTGCATAAGTGTGTCTTCTGCATCAAATCCAGATGACTCCTTGGCTTTATTGTCTTTAAGGTAGGCATTCACCTTGATCCTCTTAAAGTCAAGGCCATAGTTAATTTACCCCCTCCATCTTTGTTGCACCAACTACAGAGTCTACAGGGAAAAGAAGATTTCCTCCACCGTTTTGTACCAAATTATGTTGAGCTAGGTTCAGGGTTCACCCGGTTTCTCAAGCAAGGAACACACTTTGTTTGGGATGAAATTGCCCAAAATTATTTCGATGACCTCAAGGTTGTTCTCAAAAAATATCCTTTGCTGCATCCCCCAAATTATCATCAAGATTACTTCCTTTATGTAGATGTAGCCTCTATCACCATCACCATGGTGTTGGTACAAGATGATGACGAAGGCAATGAACATGTTATTTACTACCCCAGTCACAATCTCCTCGACACTGAGACACGTTATGCTCACGTCGAGATGTTGACTTGGCTACTGTCCAATCTATTCAGCGCTTTTGACACTACATTCTCCTACACACTACCACTGTGATTTCTGAATGCATCCCCATGACCTACACCCTGACTCGTTAGTTGCTGGCTGGCAAGTATTCTAAATGGATTTTCATCCTACAAGAGTTCGATTTGGTGTTCACTACTACCAATTCTAAGAAATCACTAGTTTTTGCCGAATTGATTTTCTCCCTTCCTTCTGCATCTCTTCCTGCTGACACCACGAAGAAGCTTCCTGACGAGACTCTTTTCCTAATTAGAACCCTCGACCCATGGTACGGTAATATCATCATGTATCTCTGGACATCCATGTTCCAATTTGCATTGACTAAGGATGATCACCGATGCATTCAACATCACTTCCAACCCTATCGTATTATTGGAGATACTTTATACCACATCAGTGTCAATTTAGTTCTTCGCCAATGTCTTACTCTCGAGGAGGCTGAGAGAGTTTTAAAGTACTACCATTCTAGGACATGTGGCAATCAAATGTCTGGATATGCTACTGCTCAAAAAATACTTCACGCTGGTTACTTCTGGCCCTCCATCTTCAAGGATTACAACCTTGCTATTCGCGAATGCCATGGGTGCCAAATCTACCAGCAAAAAATGTGAGCTTGGCCCACTCACCTACATCCCGTTATTACCATTGGTCCTTTTGCGAAATGGGGCATTGACTATATGACATGTAACCCTCGTTTGGCCAGAGGGAATGGCTATATTATCATTGTTGTGGATTACTTCACCAAATGGGCCTAAGCGATGCCTACATACTCTGCAGAAGGTAAAACGATGACTCAATTTCTATTCAATCACATTATTTCTAGGTTTGGAGTCCCTCAAGTCATTGCCACAGACCATGGCTCCCACTTCCTAGATTACATGATGGATGAGCTAACCTCTATGTTGGGTTTACTCCACAATGGATCAACCTCGTATTACTGTCAGGCCAATGCCCAAGTTGAAGTTGTGAACAAAGTCTTGGTTACAATGCTTCAGCGCACCATTGGGATGCACAAGTCAAATTGGCATCTCATGCTCCTTTCAGCTACGTGGGCTTACCAAACCTTGACCAAGGATACAACTAGATTTACACCATTCTAGCTAGTCTACGGTCTGCAAGCAACTTTACCGATTGAGTGTGAAATTCCATCCCTCAAGTTGGATGTCAACTTCTCCCTGAGACCTCACCTCAGGAAGAGCATCTCTTGTATTTAGAATGACTAGACGAGACTCACCATCTTGCTGCTTTGGTCATCGAATCATAGAAAAAACGAGTCAAATCCCATTTTGATCAGTTTGTTTGTCCTTGACATTTTTCCGAAGGTGATTTGGTTCTTCTATATAATCAAGCTAATGATAAGCTGGGGGCAGGCAAGTTCGAATCCATGTGGCATGGGCCCTACATTGTTAAATGTGTGTTACAAAAAGGAGCCTATGAGCTTATTGACTACAAGGGAAATCCCTTAGACAAGCCTCGTAATGGGCTTTATCTCAAAAAGTACTATGCTTAGGTCATCTTGCATGGTTACTTTTGTACAATAAGTGTGTCATTCATTTTTGTGCAATGTGGTTTGGTGTGTTGTTTTGCAAGAAGATTTCTTGCTTATTATGGTTTTTCCTCCTTTGTAGATGTTGGCGTCTCCTCACATTGGTTTCACTGATGGTGCTTGCTGAATTACTCAGAATCTATCATCTGCAGCATGGGCCATTTATGACCCCCATGGTGAGTTGATTGATCTTCAAGGTATTTGTCTAGGTTAAACAACTAATAACATCATTGAGTATAGCACAATTATCGAATTATTGTCAGAAGCTATCACTCTTGGCATCTAGGATTTAGTTGTCAACCTTGATTCATAGCTTGTCATTCTTCAACTCAACGGGCAATATTCCGTCAGAAACCCTAAGATATTGAGAATGTATCTACGTATTCGTCTATTGGAGAGAAATTTTGATTACATTACATATCATCATATTCCTAGAAATATGAATACATTGACCGATGCATTAGCTGATTATGTGTTGGATAGTCATTTGCGAAACATGTAAAATAAAAAACAAATCATTTGTATCATAGTAAGCAGGGAAATATAGCATATATATATATCTGTCAATAATGTTTGTCATACATCAAAATCCCAAAACAATAATATGTGTGTTCAAAAACATCCATGGCTCGTAGGCCTTATATATCCGTGGCTTGAAGGCCTAAAAAAATGTGGAATGCTAGGCCTATGCACTAATCAGCATGATGCTCATGGTAGCATGTAATTTCTCGGACTACGCGAGTCGGTAGTCAGCGGATCCGGTATGATACTCCCAGCATGTGCCTCTGGTACTGACATGGGATATCACCCACCCAGAGCATACTTTGGGATATTGTGGGTCAATCCCTCAAGGTTCCATGTGATCTCTTCCTCATTATCGCTTCCTTCTTGATAAGGAGTGACATCGAACTAAAGAGCAATATGCATGGCAATCGGGGACATCGCGACAAGGCATTTTGGTCCAACATCTGCATTCATAAAATTGAAATGTGATGAATACATATATTTAAAAAGAAATAAAAAACATCAAAATATTAAGAAATTGTTTGTTTTTTACCTTCATTATCAAAGTCCTCCCCCTCTGGGAGTGGCATATCTGGATCTCCACAGAAGTCAATACCGCTGTAAGGCCAATCCTCCACTATGATCAGCTATTGTTGTAGCCATGAGATGAAGGAAAGCTTATAGGACATCTGTTTGCCCCCCATAACCCTGGGCACCAACTCGCTGCAACGGACCATCCGTGGGTCCCGTGGCATCAATGAATCCACCTTAGTTGGCTGGTATTGGAACAACGGAACCCACTCTAGAAAGAAGGTCACTAGCATAGACCCGAAGCGAAGCTGCTTCAGGTTTCCTACCTTAGCTTTTGAGAGCAGGCGCTTCATGTTGATTTTCATAGATTATTCCCAGTTAAAAATAGTGGGCATTGTACACTCGATAGTGTAAAGAAAATTCTACTTGTTAGTCTCATGCGACGCTTGGGACCCAACCACTCTATTGATGGTCAACAGTAACACTCTCAACACAAGATCTCAAATAGTCGTGATCTTGATCTGGCCACTTTTGGATTTGAGAGCTTTTGGGAAATGTTCGGCGAGTAGCATGGACACACTTGCCCCAATCAGCCTTGACCCATATAGGTTGAATGGTTCCCCTCTCTAGGACAACCCTATGATGAAATAAATGTCTGAAGCCTCCAACTCTAGCTCTTGGTCATCGATGATGAAAATTTCCTGATTTATGTCCCAGAGACTAATGAAATACCATAGCAGCTCGGGTTGAGCCCACATCCCTATTGTGAGAAAGAATTTGAGGAGCCCACAGTTCCTCAAAACCTCCAAGAAATTTGGATCAGCTATTGCTTTAGTATCGATATCCTCATCCTCTCGTTCTTTCCAGTCCACCATTTTCAACACTTTTCTTCCTGCAAATACCATTTAATCAAGTCAATGATCATCTTTTGATGAGAAATTTTGGATTGAAGCGGCTGAATTGAGAAAAAAACATGTTTTTTATTTTCTCACGGTGATGATGCAACTGTTTTAAAAACAGTGGCACCGACAGTGCGATTGGTAGTTTTCTTAACCCCTGGTCGGCATGGATCCGTGCCTGGAAATTGTGCCAACCGAGGGTGATTTTTGTTTGCCAAATCGTTCCCATGAAATCCAAAAAATGGATAAAAACAGGTAAAAACAATATGAAAATGGAACTTAAGGTCTTGGCTCTTACCTGCAGCTGACGAATCAATAAATGACCTCTCAGATCTCCTGTAGTCTACTCCATAAAAATTAGGGCAAAAATGGATAAAAATCTCTTCACACAAAGCTAAAATGGTAAATGGTAAAAAATAATTACTTTCTCCCCCTTTTATTCATTTTTTATGAAAATACTAGGGTTTTTAAAGTGCTTTTGATCTATTTTTCCTCAAAACTGCATAATGCATTTACCTTTCTTGTGCAGTGACAGGTGACAGATTGTTGATGATAATACTGGAGTCCCATTTAAGTTCTTTTCTTCGCTCGTAAAACTCAAATGAAAATACCGCCAAGTAGTTTTCCCTTTTGACTCGTTAAAGAGAATAAAATGGGGGGTCTACTTTGAGCTCTTTTGCGACCTTTTAAACATGAAAAGATTGTCGACCTCTTGTCATTTTGAACTCATTAAAGGATGTGAAACATCGTTTTCCCATTATAAGTTTACCCCTTTTTCGCACTACAATAAACTATTTACGAAAATGGTACTCCTTGACTGAAATGGTCAAGCGGTTCTCTCAAGTATCATTTTCTACCTTTTCGGGCTTAAGAGACACAGATGTTCGAAAATGGACCATGTGGAGTTTTCTTTTCAGTATCATTTTCAAACTCTCTAAACATGAAAAAGATAACGAGTTACACCTTTTTCAGACTCGTTAAAGCATTAAACGACATCGGAGTTGTCATCAAGACGAGCATGAGCTTCTCCTTCCTAGGGCTCATTCAACTTACTAGGTCAGATTCGTCTGAAGGATGAACTTACAGTGCAAGCACATGGTATCCCCTTCAAGTTTGCAATAAAAAATAATTGGGGTACCTGCTAGAAATGGTGAGGAAAATTGGAAATCCTATTAGTCGTGTCGGCAGCTCACTCTTGAACATGACACTATTTATTTCATGTCGGGTTGGGATATCCTCACTTCATCATTGACTTTCCTGGGTTGGGCCATTCACTTGACCTTCCATTTGATCTCTTCCATGTCATCATGACCACCGATCCCATGGATGCAAAAGTTTCCAAACTCTAGAATCATGTTGTTGATATGTTCAAGAGTTAGTCCCTCTGCAGTTACACTTACTCCTGATTCTCTGTACCATCTGAAATAATTTTCATCCCTTTGTCTCATGTCAATGATGTGGGATAAATCATGGCCAACCTTCGACATGGTCACTTCCTATCGACATTAGCTCATTATCTAGGAAGCTGACTAAGAGACTCCCTTCCAGTACCTTAGAGCTTGCATGCCCTAATGGCAAGTTCTTCGCACTCGATGACAAGCTCACATCATTGGCTTTCGATTGGGTGATTTCACGAGCGTACAACATTAGTTCCTTTATTCACATTCTGTGAATTGTGCTGCCAGTACCTTGAGAGCCATTGTCATTATTGGTGGTTTCCCTCGCGCTTGTTAACAGTTCACATCATTGACCAGTAATCAAGTGACTTCTTAGCATGTTCGACTTCAATACATTCATTCACATGTTAGGATTTTTACTTTGATTAGGTCGTGTTGATGTGCAAGACCCTGGGCTTAGATTACAAATCTCCAGGTTGCAAAGAGATGTGACATGATCATGTTGATATACATGTCTCTTTCAGATGGATGGCTACGACCATGCCATGAGTTGTTATATGTGATCCTTCTCATTGTTGGATGGCTGCGGCCATACCTTAGTTTCATTATGATCCTCTCTATTGGATGGTTGCGCCCATGCCTTGGATCCATTTATATGATCATTCTCTGGATGGCTGCGTCCATAACATGATTCAAACATAATTTTTTAGAGTTTTCAATGATGTATATGTATCTATGCTTTCTTGTAGGGTCTCTGACGATGGACTTCGATTCCACGCACACACTTGTAAAGAATTTCACTCCTCACTCTAGTTCGGCCTTCATGCTTTAGGGGGCATCTGTTACACAACATTTTGTCACTGTCTCTATACTCCCCATCCACGATCCTGGAGAACATCTACAGTGAACCCCACATGCTTTCCTCTCATGAAAAAACTCCCATTGTGACCCTCTTCATGTGCAGAACAATTCCATTTTGCATTATTTCCCAAAAATCTTCTGTTTACCCCAGTTTACAAGACCGACACTAATGACCGGCATCCTACTCGCGCCGATATGTAGGGATTAAAACTGTCACCAGTGCCGATTGGATCGATTGAGCCCTTTCTCATTCACGCCGATCCTCTTTTGGAAAGTTTTTTAAATATGGGGCCGAAGCTTCCAGCTCTAAAAGCTTTGTAACAAAAGTCTGGTAAATGGTTCGACTAGATGGAGCTAAGGAGGTCAGTTTGGGCTCCTTCCCCCTATTAGGATGGAATAAAATCAAGAGATAAGACCTTATCCCATGAAGAGGGGAACCATATCCCATCCATCCAAGCTATATAAACCTGTCTTTTTCCCAACCAAAAGCTAGTTTTTATTTTGCAGTTAAAATAATCAACAAGAAATCTATAGTTTGAAGTTTTCTAGTGTATGTTTGAGGGATAATAGTGTTCTTTGGTGTGATTTGAGACTAGAGGGAAAGAGGCCTTAAAACATCTATTGTTGGGGCTATCCATGAAGTGCTAGTAGAAGTGTGGGAACCTAGATACGTTGGAGGAGACTAGCAACATCAAGGCACCAGTTTTAATCTCTTTCTGGTTTATATAAATGAAACTATCGATTTATTTCCTACATGAAGTGTCATTTTACATCTTTGTGGCTTAATGTTCCTTGACCTATTAAGTAGGTTTAATACAATATTGTATGCTATTACATTTGTTTTTTTCTTATTTCAGGTGTTCGAGGGAAGGAAATGAAAGATAGCTCAAGCAAGGAAGCAAGATCATCACCAAGCGGAATAGCATTCTAAGAGGTAGGCCCTCTTAATTGGTTCTAGCTTAAGGAGATCTTCCATAGATTATTTGTTTGTGACTGGACTCGCTCTCTCAGGCTAGAGGAATTTTTTGTGTCCACACTTAGAATTCACCTGCATCACAATAATATAACTCCCTTTCTCACATTTGGAAGCAAGGGATTCTATTTTTTCACCATTACATTTGGATTCCTACAAAATCACAATATTCAATTTTTCTTTCTTAATTCCATCTTTAAGGAGCCTTTGCTTATCTCATTTGTTAAGGCCCCCGATGTTCCAAGATATGGTAATTCGTTGGGAAGGAGAAGGGGTAGGTAGAAATATATCTCGAATTAGGTTTACCTTACCCAAATTGCTTATTTTCCCACTCTCCTGCCTCTTGAATAAATTATTGTTTTATTTTCCTTCCTTGGTGATTTTCTTCTTACATTGGCTTTACGGTATCCTTGGGTCCTGAAGAATGTGATTTAGGGGTACACCCCCTGGAGGAGGAGGTTCAAGCCTCCAAGGAGGATGATATCTTAAGAAAATATTGGTGCAATAAATTCATCTACAATTCTGAGACAATTTTGGGGTCTTAATGTTACAATTCCTCCAGAATTGTAGATAAGATTTCTTCTTCCATATCCATATCATCCAATTATTCCTTGTTTTACAATGTATTGATTTGAAATTTACTTTCTTAAGGACTTGTACTACATATTTCATCTCTATCTCTTTGTCATTAGTGAGTTTGTAAGGATTTTATGAAAATTTCCCCTTCTTGGTTACATTGTCTTTTTTTTTTCCCCTGTTTCTTTGAGGCTTCCATGTGATTCACTTGGTTTTCCTAGATATTTTTCGTATTTTCTAGCACTTCATATTGATTGTTGGAATAAAGGGGATCCCTATTTATGGTAGCTAAGGTCTTTTGATTATTTTGACAAGTAGTCTACTACTTGAAGGCATCTTAGTCTCCTATCATAGTTTGTTAGGTTAGTGATGATGGGTTTACCAATGAGATATCTTTTAAGAGGTGGCAATCTTCATGGAAACACCTGCTTTTGAAGAAAACATGCTCATAGTCAATGGGTTTCGTAGCAACTACATCTTCTAGGGATATTTCAGTGGACTCTATTGGAGATTGAGAGATATTCATATATACACATAGTCTGCCTTAGGTTGTGTATCTCTTCATCTTTATTACTTCTAAATATTTTCAAAAAGCATTCAATGGTATTGCTAATATCCTCCAAGTTCTCTTCTTGCCAGTATTCAATTGGTAGGGTGTACAACTAGATCCATACTAGTGTGAAAAGAAACTTCTACTTATCTGGATTATATCTACGAGTCCAAAAACATAAAAACAATCCCACATTACTCAAAAAGTAAGGAAAATTATCGAAGACTCATGTGTTGTCTTCTAGATTTACGAAAACTACTATAAAGAAAACCTTATCTCCTAAATGTAGCGCAATATGGAATTTTGGTTTCCATTTGTTTCTAATACATGTAGTAAGATCCTTTTCTAAGGACCATAATCGAATAATTTTTTAGATCAATGCATGATCCTACATGTATTGGATATCAATCAATAATTTATCATATTTGGCCTCATAACTAAGGTTTTGACATCCTTGGGTAGGAAGTGGTTTTTGCATCAAATTTTCCAAGTTACTCCCAAAATTTGTATTTTTGCTTAATCGCTCTATTGGAAGCTCCGTAGGGTTGATTGAAAAGATTGTGGGATTGGTCTATGTTGTTATAATTTGGCATCACCTAATGTGATATTGTGATAGGAGGGGGGCACCCACACTCCCCAAAAGATGAGGTCGTGATCTTCTCAGAACTGCCAAATAAGATAGCGTGCTACCTCACGAAAGGGTGATTGTTGGCCATGATGTCCTTTCTTCCTATGATGGATCCAATGAAATCCTAGTTTTCTCCAAAGAAACTTCCAAGAAGTAAAATCCATATGCCTTTTGTTTCATTTTCATTTTTTATTTTAATTTTAATTTTAAATTTTATTTTATAATTATTTAAGAAATATTATGGATTTTTAATATATTTTTAAAAATGTTCTTAATTACTTCTTATATTTTTTAAAATGTTTTATTAGTTTCTATTTTTATTTTTTGTTATTATATTTCATCTTGAATGTTTTTCCTGGGGTATTTTTTGAATTTTTATAGGTAAGTTTTTTTCTCTTTTAATTATTTTTATATTTTAAATTTTAATTTTTTTCTCGTTTTTTTTTAAACTTCTTTTTTCTTCAATTAAAAAAAGTAGTTTTTTCCAATAGTTTTTAGAATATGTTATTGCGGCTATGAACACCCACCAAAATTTTGGCCTGCAAAAATTTCGAAGCCTCCCTTGAAGAGCTTCACTTGTTCACTACGCACACTCGGGTTCACTCTGTGAGCTCGTGTGAGTCTTTACATCCACCTTGCTTGTTCATTGCATTCAAGTCTCTGCATGCTGATGTCTAAGTCATGCTTGCGACCATGTTCTAGTTATGTTCAAAGTCTTCGCTTTGTATGTGCTTGTTGTGTTCGCTATGAAAGCATCTGTCACACTCACACATGGAGTCACATTCACTGTCGTGCAAGCATTGTCTTGATCAATGAAAAATCAATCACGAGTGTCGCGCTTGTCACTTACACTGTCGGTCAATCACGTTGAATATATGTGTCTGGATTTTTTGGTCATTTCATTGTCAAGTCATGCGAGTGTGTGTTCATATGATCACCTATGCATCTTTCGACTCGATCAACTATCAACCAGAACAACGCAAAAGCACCAAGCTAGTCTTTTCAAGCTGTGCTGCCGCCAAGAAATTCAATCAGCTCTCATGTTGGCCACCCGGATAGTTGAATCCGACAGTCACCTCGGGACTGACTCCCGTAAAAAATTGTGCAGAGGCCACTGACCTCACCTGCTCAACTGACTAAGGAGATTGCGCACACAGGCCAGACAGACACCAACTGCCCATCCCTATCTCCCTCAAAAAATTGCACAGTTTTCCCAGTCAGTCATCCCGACAGTCGACTAACTCTTCATCTCAGAAGTTGCATAGTGTTCATGAGCAAACCTTCTGCTGCCCATCAGTCATCTTAGCTCAGATATTGCGTAGAGATGATCAACAGGCTGGCCTCTCGACCTTAGTGCAATTTTCCTTGCTAGTATCCCCTAGAAACAGAGTTCCAATTCCCTCCATGAATTGCGTAGTTTCTACTGCCAATGACTCCAGCAGCCAACTAGAAGTTTCCTATGGGAATTGCACAATTTTGGCTTCCAGTAACATAAAAATTAGTAGTTCCCTCTGGGAATTGCGTAGTTTTGGCTTCCAGTCTCTCGGGAAATTCTCCCAAAAAACTACACAATCCTTGCCTACTGACCCTTCATGCAACTCGACCCATTACCTAGAAAATTCTGCAAATATGGCTATCCAACCCCGCTGCCCATTCTTTCTAAAAAATGCGCAGAGCATGTCTGCCTTACCTACCAGTAGCGTAGACTATCGCTCCCAAATTTTGCGCAATTTTTCCTCCCTACCGAGCCAGACCTCGTAGATAGTCACTGTCGTCTGAGATTGCTCGTCTCCATCACTCAGTGACTCTTGCACAATTTTTATCAGCAGTGCCTAGAGCCATCATCCTGCTTCACAACCTTGCTGCCTCTCCTAGTTACCTGCATTTGAAATGATCATGTTTCATGGTAGACTAGGAGATTTTGGATTTGATGTCGCCTTGTCATGAGTGACTGCAAGTATAGGTACACCAACAAAAATGGCAAGACGACGAATGGGATGAACAAAGGGAGCACATGCAGAATGACAAGTTCACCAACGGATGAACGAATGAAGCATGTGAAGTGGATGAATGCGACGAACATGCACCTTCGCCAACAGATGAGCTTGTAAATCCTTCCAGCATGCAGGCAAGGAAAAACATGTTGAAGCTCCATCGAGCGAGCCAAGGACCATTGAAGACTCTGCACACTTCACCATGCGGAGGTGAACCTATGATACACCATGAATACATCCATCACCCAGCAACACTATATCTTGATATGCACTCCAGCAATAGCATGAATGTACCAGCATTGTCATGTCAAGTCATGTCGAGTCATGTCACCCACATCTCCACTATTAGTTTGTTGTTAATCAATGTGATGTAATGCAGAATTCCAAGACACCCACTTGTCGAATAGAGAGTCATGTAAGTCAAAAAGTCATGAAAGTGAAATGGTCATGAGGGTAGCTGAACAACCATAAGGGTTAGTTTCACTCTTGGCTATAAATACCCCCTGATTTGTACATGTAAAGGTCATTTTCACCTCAACTCCTCCCACATAGCCAAGAGAGTTTGTAATATTTTCTTTGAGGAGTAAGTAGTGGCTCCAATGCCCCGCACTCAGGGTTACTGATGTAAGGTGTAACGATGTGTCTTGGAACTTTCACTTAATTCAGAAGCCTACTATTAGGACAACACATTTTCACACATGTTTTGTATCTATTGTAAGACTAATCTTTAACACTTCTAATGCATGTTTCTTTAACCCGTGTTCTACATCTGAACTACTTCATTTGTTGTAATGCATAATCTATTAATGGAAATGTGTTGTATATGTTGTTAACGCTGTCTCACCCGTGTAGACTACTCTCCCGGACATGAGACAGACCTTTCACATGAAGCTTGTTGTAACAATCGTTGCACTCATTTGGATTGATCCATGAGTGTTGTACATGTTATCTTACAGACTCAGAGTTGGAACCATCAAACTCTGAAGGGGAGGAAGAGGATGAAGAAGATGAAGAAATGGCTAGCCCAAATCTTGAATCGATGACTTAGGGACCATTGGATCTCCTAGCCATCCTACACAAGATGCCGACATGAGCGGAGAGAATGAACGTCAAGTTTGAGCATGACAACACAGTAAAGGCGGAAGACCACTTAGATAAATTATACCTATAGCTACAGACCCTTGAGGTACGTTATGATGATGTCACATGTAGATTATTCCCATGTACCTTGGTTGGTTTCATAGCTGCTTGGTATCACAACCTTCCACTGAACTCTATACACAATTGGGTTGCATTCAAATGCATGTTCCTTGAGAAGTTTGCTGATGAAAAGATCCCAGCCATGCTACTCAAAGAGTTGGAAGCCTCAAGATGGAGGGAAAAGAGAAAGTGAAAGATTTCAATTAGAGGTTTACATGTTTATTGAGAAAGTTCATAGCAAACATTAAGCCTCATGACTCCATCACCACTGATTACTACACGTCCGCATTGCCAACCAACATCACATAGTTCATCAAGAAAGCTCTGAAACCAACACTTTTGGAGAACTGTGAATAGGCTATCATTATTGAGAAAGACCTGCATGAAGTTGGAGTAATCAAGGATGATGAATCGATGAAGGACTCCAAGGACACAACTAGGAAGTCCCAAGCAATGACGAGTAAGGGTAGAGACAAGGAAGCAACCGACATTGAGACCCTCACTTGTCTTTTCAAGAGCTTTTCCATTGAAATGTCCAAACTCAAACAACGTAGATCAGACATTCTTGCAAGCAGTCACCTGCCTAGGTAGAGATAGGAAAGCAGCGCATCAAGCAGCAGTCAGCTCATTCCAAAAATTGCACAAAAGCTTGTGTTCTAGCTTGAACAGTGTGGAGATTTGAAATTCTTCTCTTTCCACAATGAACATCCTGAGAACTCATAAATGCTTTTTGCAATCGTACACTCGAGGCGGGGAGAAATATACAAGAGAAACCAGAAGACATGGACAATGATGAAGAGGTTGCACCTGATGAGCCATCAAGATCTAAGCATGCGGTGAACACGTATCAGTGCTCGCAAACAATGGAAAAGATGAACACCGAGAAGAAGCCCTGAAAGAAAACTTACCATTACGATCTTAGAAGTAAAGGGGATCCCCCCCACACTTGAGGAGATGTAAGAAAATATCAGGCTGCTGATAAGGAAGACCAATCCACCATCCGGCCCAAAGTACAAAATGCAAAGCATGTTTGGGAGGACAGCGGCAGAAAAAAACACATTCATGAGCAGCAAGTTGCACAACAATCCATCGGGTAACATGAACACTCATTTCACCCCGGACACTTCGGTGAGTCTACCACCTATGGATTACAACATTGTTAATGACATGAAGAAAACTGGAGAAAACATCAGTCTGTTCAAGTTGGCTAAGATCCAAAATTAGCGAGATATCCTGTTGCGCGCATTGGGATAGACAGCGACAGACAATGCAACCTCTACTATCAAGGGAGAAAGCACACCTCCCGGATTACTTTAAGCTGTGATCAATACACTCCAGATGGAAGAATCAAACTCAGGTTGCCCTCCATTCCTACTATCTTTTGAAATTTTCAACTGCAATGTTCACAACTGTTTGGTTGATTCCTCCACAGTAGCCAACGTCATGCCGCTCTCCATTGCTAAAATGATCAATGCATAGTGGAGTGAGACATCCACGCGAATCATCCATCTTGTTCGAACATCAGTACCAGCCGTTGGTGAATTACAAGACGTGATCATTGAATTATCTCGTGACCATCGAGTCTACCAATGCATCAACATAGTGGTTGTGGACATCCCGAAAGCATATGGTCTATTACTCAGTAGGCACAGGTCCAGTAAGTTGGATGGATATTATTCTACAGACTAGTCTCACATGTAGCTTTCACACAAGGGAAAGTGCAACCAAATTTGGGTAGAATCTGAGAAGTACATGAAGGATAATGTCACTCCCATCAATGGCGAGAATGAACCATTGGATCTCGTAGAACTCATGTTAAATAACTGCCTCCTTGAGACAACGTTGGGGTGTTATCCTACACGGCCAACTCCAACCCCACTAGGTTGACCGATGAAAGATTTTGACACACAAGATATACATTTTCATAAGCCTTGATCTCATGCTGAATAATACTAGGATCAATCTTCGCATTTCCTCATAAGACCAAGTGAATATATCTCTAAAATCCTTAAAGAAGTCAGTGTAGATTTGGTTTTTTCAAGGGAACACTTAGCCCTAAGGAAGATATTTTTGATAACGTTGGCATTTTTGGAAATGTTCACCGAAATAGTTTCTAAAATATTAGACATGTTACCTTTGACAAAACTATGTGCCGGAGCCAAAGGGTTTAAAATTTTATGAACACTTCCCCAAGAAAGAGGACTAGACAAAGTTGATTCTACTTTATGCAAATAAGGGAGAAAATAGGACCGATGATGCAAATCATCCCACTATCTCTCTACAACTGTCATTTCTTCTAGAATTTCCTCATCATATGGTAAACCAATATCAAGGTAATCCATATCCAAAGTGGAATAAATTGTTGATACTGATGCGACATCATCATCCACATCCTCTGTTGAAAGAAGGATGGAATCATAATATGTAGAATTAATAATAGATTGATATGAAATTTCTATTACACATATAGGATAATACATTCCACCCACTTTCCCTTCTTCTAATGTGGCTATAGAAGGGGTCAAGGGCCAAGTATTTGAAAAATAATTATTTCTCAAAAAGCATAGTCGAGGCACCATCCTAGAGGATGAAATGGCATTAATATGAGAAACAGGAGGTGGAAGATTAAAACTACCCATCAAATGGGAATACATTCAAACTCCTAAATTCTCAATAGGGTTCTTGGTATTATTCACCAAGGGGACAGTCAAGTCTATTGATCTGAAAATCATTGGTGAGTGACCTCAGTTAATTAATGTAGGTATTAAAGACTCATGTGCTAGTGTGTGTGCCTATGTTATTTTAAGCAACGGATCGACAAGATTACGAAATACATAGGCAATTGGAAAACAGTAAGAGAAACACATCAAGCAAATGCACAAACACAACAATTTAATAAGGAGTTCACCCAATCCTCCTAGGCTACGTCTCCTGGTCCAGCTTTCACTGGTGGCCTTTTTTTATTATGTCTTGAAGCAAAGTTTTTACAATGAGGAGCTCAATTTGAGTCTCCTGTATAGATGATGCTTAATAGGGTAGTACGTGGATTCCCCAAGCCACTACAGTACACAGACTCCCCCTTACCAAGTCTCGACCTCAACTGGTCTTAATGGGATGAGTGCAATTTGGTACTCAGTTCCCGACAGATATCCTCATAGGGATTGCTTGAACCTCTCAAGCCTTCTTGGTTTTGTCTACTCGATGCTACCTTAGCTCTGCAGGTCAGCTCGACTTCTCTGTTCTCTGCTTCTTGCTTCACTCTCTATTCTGTCTCCCATGTCTCCTCTGTTCTCTGTCTATTCATGGCTTAAAGCCAATCTGTCCCTTGATTGTTCGCCTCCTCCTCCGACTGTTCAGATCGCCTACCTCTGTCCACTTGGAATTCCCTGCTTCTACGTCATCGCCACTATGTAACGTTTCACAGGGAGGTGGCCACTTGTCTCCCTACAAATTGAGCACTAGCTTTTCCTCGAACGATCGTTATTTCGATTACTCTGTGAAATGATTCATCTACCAGCTCAGTTGTCAAATCGGACTTCAATCCTTTATGCATCGTAGCTTATTTCTCCCTCCAAATCCGGTCTCCCATCGGGTGCAATCTCCACCGTTAGATCTGGGGCCTCCAGATCCTACGGTCATCGATTTAATCGCACAAGTGACTTGCTTGACTATTAGCCTACGATGAGAGCAATTTTCTCTCTCATCCACCGGGCACGCATCATTCAATGTATGGCATCACTCGGTCCTCTGCCAAACCCGCTTACCACCGAAAACGCCTCCGATATTCTGCCAGTTTTGGAGCGCGGTACTCGCCTATCGGTTTTGGCGCTTTTCCCACGGTTTTACCTGTTTTTCACATGATCGGGTGCCAGGGCTTTTCCTTCTCTGAGCTTTTTATCCTCATCAGAAATGGCCTCTGTTTTCTGATCTGGACTTTCAAATTGCTAGTTTGAGCCACTGCGCAGTCTCCATGGGCCAACGGTCAGCATGCTTTAACCGAGGGTCCTCATTGTTCCGTGCTGGCTACAAACTGCCATTGTCTAGAGGTATTTCCTGATAGCTCATTGTTCACAAGAATTTTGGAGTCTAACATAATTTGAAACAGTCATGGAAACTCCATGAACTTTTCAAGGATCCTATTTGGATCACGACCTTGCCACTGAAAAAGCTTTTGGACCATCAAAAGTTGGTTTTTAAGCATTGACTAAGTGAGGATACAACTTTATCCCTTGTCCAATCTCTATCCATTATGCACTACTTGGCTTTGAACCCCTGAGCCCAATTCTGAGGTACTCAACATCTCCCCTGTGCGTCGTTCTCACCTTCCTATCCAGAACTATGTCTTCCTGTGATTCATTAAGATATTCAGGTAGCAGGTCATCAATAGAAGGTAATTGACTCCGCTCTTCGGGATCCTCAATTAGTGAAGGTTCAAACAATCTCAAGTTGTCTACATTTATGACTGAGTAGATGTGCATGTAAGCTGGTAGATCAAGGCGAAAAGCATTCTCACCAATTTTCTCAAGTATCTTAAAAGGTCCATACCTTATTGGTTTTAGCTATTTACCTTCACCTTGCATCCTGTCCTTGCTGATATACAACCAGACTTGATCACCAACTTGGAAACTATGCTCCATCTGATGCTTGTCATGCCTTGCCTTTTATTTGGCTTGGTTATTTTCTAGTTGTTCCTGTACTACCTAATGGATCCCTTGGATTTGTTCAATGAACTTAGTTTCCCTGTCCACATCGTTGTGTCCCTCAATTGTTGTGTCCTTACCAAAGACAAAATCCAAGGGAGACCTTGGTGTGAAACCAAAATAGGTCTTAAAAGGAGATCTCTATGTAGAAGAATGTTTGGCTCGGTTGTAATCATGTTGCACATAACACAAATGTTCATCCCAAAGCTTAGGATGCTTGCTACAATATCGCCTGAGTAACTGGATCACTTTCCTATTGACTACTTCTGTTTGGCCATTAGTTTGTGGATGGAAAGCTTTGTTTTTCTTTAGTTTGGTGTCCATTAGTTCCCACATACTTGACCAAAAATTTCCCACAAATTGGGTGTCTTGATCAGATATAATGGATGTGGGTAATCCAAAATGAATCCATAAATGTTGAAAGAACAGTTTTACAGTTTGTTCAACTGTAATCTATTTATTACAAAGTATCAAAATACACATTTTGCTGAACCTATCCACAACAACATACAGATAATCATGACCTTTCCTAGATTTAGGCGGTCCTCCAACAAAGTCCATGGAAAAATTTTCCCAAGGATGAGAAGGAATTGGTAATGGAGTGTACAAGCCTAGTTTTCTATTGCTGGGCTTGCTTTTAGCACACACAGTACACCCTCTTACATATCTAGAAACTATCTTGTTCATTTTTGGCCAATAACAAAATATTTGCAGCTGTGCAACTGTTTTACTTACCCCAAAGTGACTTGATATTAGAGAAGTGTGTGCTTCTCAAATTATCTTTACTCTTTCAGTTTGTGGAATGTATAACTTCCCACAATGATATAAGAGTCGGCCCTTTACATGATAATCCAATTCTTCTACACGTTTTCCTTGACTTAAAGTTGCATATACATCTTTAAAGTCTATATCTTGAGCATATTATTCAATGTAGCTTTCATGTAACACAAAATTATACTTAAGTATAGTAGATGTGTTTATAATGGGTCTAGATAACATACCTGCAACTTTATTGTGTATGCCCTTTTTATATCTGATGACTAAATGAAACTGTTGTAGAAAACCCATCCATCTATAGTGTATTGATTGCTGCAACTTAGTTTCGGAGTGTATATATTGAAGTGGTTGATGATCAATATGTATTACTATCTCTTTGCCCATTAAGTAATGTTTCCACTTTTTCACACTCTGTACTAGTGCATACAATTCTTTATCATATGTAGGATAGTTAACTACTGTAGAATTAAATGTCTCAGAATGATAACATATGGGTTTACCATGCTGTGTCAACACTACTCCCATGGCATAGTCACTGGCATCCTTTTGGATCTCAAACGGTCTTTGAAGATCTGGCAGTGCTAGTATTGGTGCTGTACCAATCTTTTCTTTCAAGGTTTCAAAGGCTTTCTGCTATTTGCCTCCCCACTAAAACACCTTGTTCAATCCTGTTAAAGCATGTAAGGGAGCTGCAATTAAGGAAAAGTTAGAAATGAACTTTCTCCAATATTGTGTTGCTCCTAAGAAACTCCTAACTTCTATAGCAGATTTGGGTTTGGGCCAATGTACAATGACTGCCACCTTAGAGGGATCTATCTTCAATTCACCACCCCCTACTATATGTCCCAAACAATTCAAATATGTTTTCCCAATTCACATTTTGAGAGTTTAACATAAAGTTTTTCTCTTTTCAAAACATCTAGTGTCTGCTTAACATGCTTTAAATGTTCTTCCCATGTTCTTCTAAATATCAGAATGTCATCTAGATACACAATAACAAAATCATGAAGAAAAGGTTTGAGTACATCATTCATTATTCTCATGAAAGTAGCAGGAGCATTAGTTAAGCCAAAAGGCATAACCAACCACTCATACAATCCATGCTTTGTCTTGAAAGCAGTCTTCCATGCATCTTGTTCTGCAACTCTGACCTGATGATATCCACTATGCAAGTCTAACTTGGAAAAATAAAGAGCTTCTTTCAATTGATCCAATAGATCATCTATGCGAGGAAGGGGATAACGATTTTTTATTTTTATCTTATTCAGTGCTCAATAATCAATGCACATTCTTCACGAGCCATCTTTCTTTCTCACCAAAACGATTGGTGACCCACATGGTGATGTGCTAGGTCTGATGAACCCCTTCTTGAGCAACTCCTATACCTGCTTCTTGATTTTTGCATTCTCTAAAGTGGACAACCTGTACATTCCAATGTTAGGAAATGTAGCATCTTGCTGCAAAATAATATCATGCACTATTTCCTTTTTGGGTGGCAGACCTTTAGGTTCTTGAAACAAGACATCAAACTTTCAAACAACTTTTTCTAAATCAGCTTGCTGTTTAGTGTTACAGCCCTCAAATACATTGGTTTTATCAAGTTTCTTTTCCTTTACAACCATCAGTGAGAATTGTTTGCATGAATTTATCATTTGTTTCATCTACCCTGAGTTTATGAGAGTATAATTATTCTTGAGCTTATGAGCTCTTACAAAGTATTCGATTCCATCTTTAACGAGTAGATACTTGTTCTCAGCTCTATAGAAAATAGGTTTTCTGTCATACAAGTAAGGACTTCCTAAAACAATTGGACACATATATCCAAAGGAATTATATCTAACTCAACCTCATCTACAAATGTTGACCCAGAAGAAAACTTGAGTTTGCATTGTCTAGTCACTTGTAGTTGTGCTTTATCATTTAAGCATCCTAATGGGTATGGTTTCTTGTGAGGTGTAGTCAACAATCCCAAATTCTTTACAATTTCTTCAGAAATTAAATTTACTTGTGAGCCATTATCAAACAAAGTATCAATCTTTTGATGTTTGGAAATAACTCAAATATGGAAAATCTCATGTCTTTTTCTCTCATTTTCTTCATCAATAGTAGATTGTGCAGAATTCCTGGTAGATGCTTTAGAATTCTTACCTTTTATACCTGTGGCTGCAATGGTTGTTTCATCTCCTAAGTCCAACCCCAAATCTTTCTGAATAGCTACAGCAGTCTTCTTCTTCTTGCCCTCAAACTTCTTAGGTCTCAGCTCTGGATGCAGAATCCAATAGTGCTCATCATCATGCCCATCCTTCTTATAGTGAGCGCATGAAGACTTGCTTTTCTGTGCAGTGTTGGCCTTCCTTGATTTACATTTCTATTTTCTTTTATCCTTATTCTTGCTTGCAGTTGGTTGGGATGATCCCCCAAGTTTTGGGTTTCCATTCTTTCCTCTAGCTTCTAGATGCGTAGCTTGAACAGATACTTCATCTATACTAGTGGGATTAAACATGAGGATAGTGTGCCTCATGTAGCTGTGTAGACCACCGATGTACTTCAACAAAGTCTCAGTGAGTCTATTGAGATTCCTAGAATCAATGCTCTCTTCCTAAATTCTTGGGTGTAACCTTTTACACTTTGCCCTTTCAATTGTCGAAGAGTTTGCCAGCTCATCATGGCTTGCTACATGTAGGCCAATGGATAGAACTGTTTTTTGATTGCAGAAACAAATTCACTCCAGACAGAAAGAGTCTTACCATGTCTCTTCATGTCAGCTCGGGTCCTGCCTTCCCACCAAACCAAGGTAGTGCCTCCAAGGCGTATGCTGGCTAGTTGAATCTTGCTCTTGTCTGAATCAATACTCTGCACTCTGCAATAAACATCAATTTGTCTAATCCAATTGTCCAGCTTTTTTGCATTCAACTCTCCATCATATATTGGTAAATCAAATTTAACATCTAGTTTAATCAAAGATGTATTCTTTTTATGTTCAGGGCTATTAAGAGGTGTGAGAAAGCTTTCTTCTTTCCCTTTGCCTTTTGAATGGTCATGGGGGAAAGACTCTTCTGCTCTTTTATCTTGTTTGGAGCCTAATGAATCTTAATGTTTATGCTTTCTAAAGTCCTTATACATTTCCTCTACCATGGACCTTATGGCCAGGATACTATCTATAAATTGAGGGTCTGGCCCCACAAAACCTTCCTCCCACATTGTCTTCCAAGTATAGACTCTTCCAATTTCAAGATTAGTTTCGACCAACTCTCCTTCTCCTAATTTGAGCTTTGATCCAGTTAGCATTCAATAGCTAAATCTAGCACAAGCTTGTCTAACCTTAATAGCCTAGAGCTCTGATACCACTTGATCTGAAAATCACTAGTGAGTGACCTCAGTTAATTAATGTAGGTATTACAGACTCATGTGCTGGTGTGTGTGCCTATTTTATTTTAAGCAACGGATCGATAAGATTGCGAAATAGACAGGCAATTGGAAAACAATAAGAGAAACACAGCAAGAAAATGCAAAAATACAACAATTTAATAAGGCGTTCACCCAATCCTCCTGGGATACGTCTCCTGGTCCAGCTTTTAGTGGTGGCCTTTTTTTATTGTGTCTTTAAGCATAGCTTTTACAATGAGGAGCTCAATTTGAGTCTTCTATATAGATGATGCTTAGTAGGGTGGTACTTGGATTCCCCAAGCCACTAGAGTACACAGACTCCCCCTTACCAAGTCTCGACCTCAACCGGTCTTAATGGGATGAGTCCAATTTGGTACTCAGTTCTCGACAGATATCCTCACAGGGATTGTTCGAACCTCTCAAGCCTTCTCGGTTCTGTCTACTCGATGCTGCCTTAGCTCTGCAGGTTAGCTCAACTTCTCTGTTCTCTACTTCTTGCTTCACTCTCTATTTTGTCTCCCCTATCTCCTTTGTTCTCTATATGTTCATGGCTTAAATCCAATTTGTCCCTTAATGTTCGCTTCCTCTTCCGATTCTTCATATCACATACCTATGTCCACTTGGAATTCCCTGCTTCTGCGTCATCGCCACTGTGTAACGTTTCACAAGGAGGTGGCCACTTATCTCCCTATGAACTGAGTGCCATCGCTTCCTCGAGCGGTCGTTATTTTGGTTACTCTATGAAATGATTCATTTGCCAGCTCAGTGGTCAAATCGGACTTCAAACCTTTATGCATCGTAGCTTATTTCTCCCTCAAATTCTAGTCTCCCATCATGTGCAATCTCCGTCATTAGATCTAGGGCCTCCAGATCCTATGGTCATCACTTTTATTGCACGGGTGACCTGCTCAACCGTTAGCCTACGATGAGAGTGGGTTTCTCTCTCATCCGCTGAACACACATCATTCAGTGTATGGCATTGCTCGGTCCTCTGCCAAACTCGTTCACCGCCCGAAATGCCTCCGATATTCAACCAGTTTTGCAACGTGGGACTCGCCTGTCGGTTTTTGCGCTTTTCCCATGGTTTTACTTGCTTTTCACATGATCAGGTGCTGGGGCTTTTCCTTCTCTGAGGTTTTTAACCTCATCAGAAATGGCCTCTATTTTTTGATCTGGACATTCCAATTGCTAGTTTGAGCCACTGCGCGGTCTCCATGGGCCAACGGTCAGCATGATTTGACCAAGGGTCCTCATTGTTTTGTGCTGGCTAAAAACTACCACTGTGCAAAGGTCTTTCCTGATAGCTCATTGTTCACAAGAATTTTGGAGTCTGACATAATTTGAAACAGTCTTGAAAACTCGGATAATTTTTCAAGGATCAAATTCGGATCATTTGTAGATGCATTAGGATCATTGGGAGACTATCTCTACTTTTGTGTTAACAACCTTTCCCCCTACCCAAATAGAGAAGGAAGGTAGAATCCCATGAGGCCTATGAGAATTACCATCGAATGTAGCTAAGAGAGTAGGAGAGGGAACAACTTCAGGGGACCCGATAACTTTCTATCATGACATAGACATGACACATGTGGAAGCCCCTTCATCAAGTATGGTTTAAAAGATGGTATTATTTATGATATGTAGATTTAATCTTAAAATCTATATGATGAGGGAGCCTCTTTTTAACATTTGACATATCAAATGTAATTACTAGAGATTTTTTTGGGTCAACTGCTCTGATCACAGTGAGACGAAAACTCCTTTGTGCAAGACATGACTGGAGTACCTCTAACACCGACATAGCACAGGGGCTCTGAGCTAAATATTCAACAATGGAATACTTCTAAGCAACCCTAGAATTTATATTAGAATTTGATTGTTTTGAGGAAACTTTCGAAACCTGAGGTATAGGTTCAATTGCAGGCCTGTCTATATGAAGAGGTTCTTGAGTATCAAAAGTAGTTTTAGCCTTAAAATATTTTGGCTCTCCATAACCATGATTTCTAGTTGAAATATCAACATGAGACTTAACCATAAACACATTTGATGTAGATTCCCCTTCCTAGTTTCCCCTTGTAGGGGTTCCAGTATTAGCATTCATGTGAGTAAGTAATTATTGCCCTTGTGGAAAAAGGTTAGTAAGAAAAACCTAGGAACTAGATGAACCTTGATGGGTTAACAAGTGTTTCTCATCCCAAATATTGGCGAAAAGATGAGTAAGATGATCCCCACTGCATAACTTGCATGGGAATTTAACCTTCTTTTCAGACTCCTAGTTCTTTCCCTCGCTAATGTCTTCACTAGGTTTATTTGAATTCCCCTTCCCTCGTTTATCTTTTTTCTTTCCACACCCTTTCTTCTTCCCATCAGATTATCTATTTCCTTTAGGATTCAAGGATGGCACAACATTGACTATTAAAGTTTGAGAACGAGGAGACACTGATGACATAGTCTGTGTCAAAAAAGAATATTATATTGACAACTGTTGTAATTATTTTACAAACTAGACATATTACTATTGATTGATCATATAATTTCATCAGCATGGGGGCCTAGTTTTGGTTTGGTGAGCTCTATTTTTTGTCTAGGAGCATAAGGAAAAATATTATAGAGGAATTGAGACTGGGAATAAATAAGTTCTAATTGTTGGGCACTAAATATAGATTGTTCTTCAATGAACACTCCTGAAAGTGGAACATCCTTAGATATCTCTAGTTCTAATGATTTCAAAAACAATTCTAGAAGAAATTCATTGGGGATATAAGCCTTGATCAATCTCTTCCTCCTACACCACTCTTGAATGTGGTCAGAAATATGGGTAGCCTTAAGCTGCTAAAAAATGGCCAAAACTTCAGTTCCAACATCATAACAAATAAGAAACTGAAAATGGTTGAGAAACCTTGTAGCTAAGTCACCAAATGTATAAAACAACCCAACTTTTAACTTGATATACCATTTTTCCACATTTCTAGTTAAGCTTCCTTGGAAAAGAATCAACCTAATTGAATCATAAATTAAGCAATTTTATGAGCATCATAAGTGGAAAGTGGTTATATGGTCTTTTGGATCCTCACCAGACTTCACTTCAAATTTTGGCATATCAGATGGAAGTTTAGTAGGGACTGGAGATGAAGACGAGTTGTAGTGTATTGTATCATTAGTCAATTTCAAAAGATTTATTAAATTAAGAGTCTCCAGGAATGGTAAGCGTAGAGGGGTTTCAGAATTCCAAGCTCGAAAAATGGAATTCCCAACATTTGAAAAATAGTATCCTGAATTTTGAGAGCCCTCAGGCTGCCAAGGATTAGTTCTATAAGTGACTAAACTATAAGGAAAACCTTGTAGTCTAGGGGTATATGGAGGGTATCCACCCCCTATTGTAGGATTAGTATTCATAGGAAAACTTCCTCCTGACACAATATTATATGAAAGGGAGAGCCCCTAGTAAGGATTCCAAGCACTAGCCAAAGGAGGAAAAGCCTGTGAAGTACCAACAATAGGGAAGGGAATACTGCCCTGCTGAAAAAATGAATGAGAGGTATTCCCAGACCCAAAGCCACTAACAGAAGGATTTACCAACCTCTATCTCCCTTGAAAAGGATTAATATTTTGAATATGGAAAAATAAAGGAATTGATCCTACATTCAACGATGGATTGGAAGGAGGAGCATGTCCAATTGAAAATTTAAAACCTTGTAAATATGTTGAACAACTAGCAATCGATGTCATAGATGCAGAAAAATAGAAGGTAAGGTTGATGAGACTGAGGGAGTCCCACTTGATGGCATTCAAAAATGATAAGCATCAGTGAAAGGAGCAAAAGGTTGGGTTCCCCCACCCAAAACCAAAATGGAGGTAGGTCCAACAACTATCGTACTAGGTGTAATAGTAGAGATAGAAATAGTACCTCCTCCTATAGAAGAAGGAGTATGTACACCATCTGTATCGACATTCATACTTGTGCCACTGACATTGGCCATTAAGAAAAAATAAGCATAATGAATAAGGCTATCTAGCCTATGAGTCGGAGTACCCACTTATCATACAATGTAAGGAAGATGAGAAGGAAGATGTTTCATAGGGGTTGTAAGGGACTTGGAAACGTCTTCAATTTCTACTTCATCTTATGATTGGAAACGTACTTTAGTGAGCATTGGATCATTTCCACTTAGATTATAGAGTAGACTAGTGTTATAGATCTATTTGTCCACATCACTCCCAACATTCATATCAGTGTACTATTAGGGCTCATCAAACCCTAATCCAGTTGCTACATGCCATAGACAAGTCACCACTTTGAATTCCTCCTTCCCTGAAATTTTCTTGGCTTGAAGCCCTCCAGAAATGCCTCCTTGAGGGACGAATGCAACCTTAGTCAGAAGTAAATGCGCTTCAGTTCAGGTAGGCCCATTGTTGGCTTGTTGGGGCCTAACCCAGGTTCAGAGGTGATTTAGCCAAACAAATGCCAGTACTACTAGCCCTTTCAGCAACAGTCCGTAGAGCACGGACTGAGGTCTCAACCGAAGTATTATGGGAGGGTGCTAGAACTAGGTTTCCACACCCTGGAGATGTCTGATGTTTTCAAGTGGTCTATGGTTCGTCCCTACATGCATGTCGCTACACACACTTACCTGTACCTCACAGCCTGAGATGCTTCCTTTGCGCATCCCTACTCAGGGGCCGAACAGTGTTCTTACCCAAGTCCTTACTAGAACCCAATATTAGTTGACTAACTTAACTTATTTGTATGCTTTCAGTTATCCTTATCAATATTCACAATTCATATAAGTGTGCACTATAAATAAATAGTATAATTGCAAATGATATCAAACATGTAATACTCAGAATGGATACACAGAATTCAGATAAAACTTCTCTTTATTATTCTCTTCCTTCAGTTACAAGCTCTACTCTTTCCCGCCCACTCAACTGCAGGGGTCTGCACACTCAGCTGCGGACTCTACTAGGCCTCTGCGCACTCAGCTATAGAGCCTCTTCCTACTACTATGACCCAAGATACACTTAGACTCTTCTGATATGCTTAGCTATCTTATTCTATCTATGGTCCGGAGACCCTGGGTAGGCTGACATTACATTCAAACTTAGGGCGAACAACCCTATGACTCTAACATACATTCCGCACCCGCAATTCGTGGGGCTTTAGAATAATATTACTCAAAACTTGGGCTTTGAGCCCCAAAACATGCTGTGGGGGGATTCCATGCCCAACAGGCCCCCAGCACAAACATCGTGACTCACCCTCGAGTCACTCTGTTAGCACGGCGATCTTGGCGCGGAGTCCCTCCATCTGTTCTCGTACGGTGCTGATGTCTGTAGCACACTAAGCTGCTACTTGTTGAACCTGCTACATCCTCTATTCTGAGACCTCTATGGCCGAATTATTTCCTTACATTTTTACCGGCATCTGCTGCATATGTTTATAGTCCTGCACCCTTGTCATTTCCTTAGTTTGTGAAGACTATGGTTCGGTTAGCTAGTCAGATAGCTGGCCCATCTATGTAGGGCTTTAAGCAGCTGCCATTTACTTTGCCTAGGAAGGGTTCTCCATTCAGCTTGACTAGCTAGACCACACCTCCGTTTGTGACCTTAACCATGTATGGTTCCAGCTAGTGCATTTTGAATTTTCCCGGAAATTTTTCAAACTTACTGTCATACAACAACACTAAGTCATTTACCTTGAAGGTGCGTAACTTGATATGGCAGTCATGTTAGGATTTTTCACATTGCTTTTGTACTTGCTGATGAAACCCAACCAAAAACCGTTCTTCCTCAAGTTCTTCCAATTGTGTAAGCCTTTCCTCCAGAGCTTCGTTGTCCATCATCCATGTGGGCGCTGCTATTTGTAGACTAGGTACGATGCATTCCATCGACATGAAAGCTTCCATGCCATAAACTAACTAGAAAGGTGTCTATCCCATCAGTTTCTTGCACGTTGTCTTATAAGCCCATAGCATGATAGGTACGTGCAGATCCCAATCGTTTCGCTATTTGTTGCACACTTTAGTTAGCGTAGTCTCCAGTATTTTGTTGAAAGCTTCTACAGCCCCATTAGCTTGTGGGTGGTACGATGTGCTTTTCTAATGATACACCTAGAATTCTTTTGTGAGCACACTGATAGTTTCATTCAGGAAATGTGTTCTGTGATCACTCATTAAGATTTTTAGATAGCCAAATCGGGTCAGAACGTTTTTGAACAAAAACTTCGCATCCGTAGTGGCCGTGCAGTCTTTGACCAGCTGCGCTTCTGCCCATCATGTCAGGTACGCCGTTGTGGTGATGATGTAGCACGCGCCCATCTTTCCTTGAGGTTTGATTGGTCCCACAAAGTCGATTACCCATTTTTCGAACGATTGCAGTGTCATTTGTGGATTTAATGGCATCTCGTCCCTCCGCGATGGTTTTCTAGTCCTTTGACATATGTCGCAGGCCTTACAGTGCGCTTTCGAATCCTGGTGCAACATTGGCCACCACAACCCTTCATGGAGAATCTTTTGTGCAGTTGCTCATCCTGCATTGTGTCCTCTTACAGTGCCCCCATGTGCTTCCACGAGGATCTTACTTCATTCAAATTCAAGCACGTATCTTCGCAATATCTCATCATTTCCCATTTTGTATAGGTGCCCCGCGATGACAGAAAAATCTGCCACATGCACCACTAATTCCTTCTTCTGTTGGACGGAGTATTCCTTCAGCGTAGTTCCTATTGTCAAAAAATGGATTATATCTTCGAAGTACCAGTCCGAGACGCACACCACAAAGATCTGTGCATCAGGTAATCCTTCCTCCAAACTAGTAGGTTCCTCCCCCATCTGAATGCGTGACAAGTGATCCAGTCCTGCGTTCAGGCATCATGGATTCACTACAACCTCAAAAACCATATTCTTGGAGCAATAAGAGCCACCTGCATATTCTCCTCCCCAACACAGGCTTATTAACCAGGTATTTCAATGCAGAATGGTCGATATACATCTTGAAATGTCCTCCAAGAAAATAGTGTCGGTATTTTTGGAGTGCATACACCATCACCAACCCCTCGCGCTCGGTGGTGGAATAGTTCTTCTCTTCTTTGGACAACCTCCGACTTCCAAATGCGATAGGGTGATGCAAGCCTTCCCCACCCTCCTCTGTGAGCACTGCTACCAGTGCGATACACTACGCATCAACATGGACATGAAACTCCACATTCCATTTTGGGAAGACCCGGATTGGAGCAGAGGCCAACTTCCCCTTCAGAACATCCAAACTTTTCATACAATTGTCATTCTAGCAAAATGTAACATCCTTTTTCAATATTTTTTCCATTGGTGCAATGATTTGGTCGTAGCTCTTGATAAAGTTTCTGTAGTATCCAGTCTATCCCTAGGTAGCGCAACTATTTAACACTTTGTGGTGCTTCCAAATTTAGAATAACAACAATCTTCATAGGGTCTACCATTAGTCCTCGCTTGTAGACCACATGTCCCAATAGGTTTCCAAAGGGAATAAGGAATGTGCACTTCTTAAGGTTCAGCGCAATTTGGTGTCGTTGGCAAGTATCCAGCACCAAGCGTAAGCTTGCTACATGGTACTTAACTAATATGAAGATAGTCCAATCATCCAGATAGACTTCAAAGAACTTTTGGATGTATTCTTTGAATGAAGCAACAACGATGCGCGAAAATATGGCTGACACATTCTTCAATCGAAACGGCATAATGGTGTATTGCAAGCAGCCCCATTTTGTTGCGAAGGTTGTTTGGCTCCTGTCTTTCGCCGTGATCTTGATTTGATAGTACCCTGAGAACCCATCCGTGAATGAGTATGCTTCCTGTTCGCCAACATTTTCCAATACTTCATCTATGAATGGTGTCGGGAACGGGTCGTGTACACAGGCATTGTTTAGCTTCCTGAGGTCCATGCATATTCTTATTTCACCTTTTTGTTTCTTCTCTTGCACTACTATAGTACTCACCCAGCCTGATTCTTCCACTAGCTCAATAATTTCGGCTGTGAGCATTTTGTCTAATTCTTCATGGACCTTTTCCTTATATTTCGGATTCAAGTGGTAAGGCCTCTACTTCATCGACTTCATGCTGAGTTTCAAGGTGATCTTCATCATCCCTAAGTTGCGAACGATCCCTTTTAAATCCCTAATTTTGGTCGGGAACAAGTCTTGTTATTTTTGGAGTAACTCAGTGACCTTATCCACCGTGGCATCATCCCAATAATCTCCAAGCGTTGCATACTTTGGTTCCGCCTTCGTTCCAATGTTTACCTGCTTTATTTTTAGCGGCGCGGTGATTTCAAGATCCTCAATCAATGGTTCTCGAACCTCACAACAACCTTCCATTTCTGGAATTTTAATATTTCATGGGTCCTCATCATCCTCCTCAACATTTACATTGTAACACTCTAGTGTGCAGCTCAGCTATGTCGCCCATTCTGGCTGAAGTACTTCCATTGGCTCATGGGTCATTTTGAAAATAATTGCTTTTACTACTTGTAGCGTGTTGTCAATAGTATCCAACCAACGATCTTCAAACGTGAAGGTTAGTAGGAACCCTTCACACAAGATATCCCATTCACTCGTGCCATGGCGGAGCTCTGTCTCAGTATGCCAATTCATGGGTATGACATCCACAGTATGACAGAGCAAATGCACCCAATCTTGTCGTGGCTCTTCCCCATAGACCGTGGTCCATTTCGCGAGGTGTGTACGTGGATCATGCCATCCCTCATAATTTTTTGCCAGCCGTATCTTTGGTTTCCCAAATCGTAGGCGCATCATCCTTCTACATTCGTGCCAGTCCTCAAAGCTTTGATGCGTACCACACCACCTTGCAGGCATAGCAAGTAGTGCCCATTTCAGAGCATCAAACCACTACTGTTCTGGCACTACACTTTCAAATTTGTTCAGGAATTCATCCACCACTGTCAACCCATCATACATAGGTAGATCCCTTACCTCTGTTGTTACGCAGCACAATGATCTTACCATCATGTTACAATTGAGCGTGGTTACCTCGTGTAACCGGTTCTGCCACCGTTCTTTTTCTTCATCTGAATCCAAAGTGCAGGAGCTTTCATGGTCACATGAAATCCTACCATCCAATGTAGGTGATGAGCCCCAAAAATGTACAATTATTTGGGCTCATTCAACCTCCTAATTTGACTTAGTCCACCATTCTCATTTGTTTATTGCATGTTTTTGATTATTTTTATGTTAATGGAGTGAATTTGGTTAGTCATTATGCCAACAAGTCTAATGGGTGCTTTGTGTAGCCTTTTTGGTCAACTTGGAGACAAATTTGAAGGTCTTAATGAGCACTTGGCAGCCAAATTCGTGGGAGAACAAGCTAGAGGATTTGTAGGAAGGTGTCCCCCTCATTTATGGGCCCTTACCTCGAATTCTCCACCATCAGCTCGGAGTTCAAGGGCCACCGAATCAATCAGCTCAAGGGCAGCCAAGCAAGTCAAGTTGGACTGCTGTTAACTACAAGTCTTGGGCAGCCAAGTCCCTAAATTTTAGGGGGACTGTTGGGTCCTCAAATTGTATAAATAAGAGGGCTTAAGACCTCATTTCAGTTAGTCATTTTTGGGATTAGCTAGTTAGTCAATTTGGTTAGACAATTAGTCTTTTTGTAAGCCAGTTTTGGCATGATGTTAGATTCATGATTATTCAATAAAGGCAGGCAGCTTTGGATTCAATTCTGAGTTTTTAAGGGAGCTATAGCTCTCAGGTTAGGGCCCAACCTGAGAGCAATAGACCTCCTCTTCCTTGTATTGCTATTGTCTTTCTTTTTCAGCACTTTGTTTCTTTGTTTTGACATGCATTTCAAAAATACAGTCTGCTGATTTAGTCTTTTTCATGTGATTAAGTAGGATTAGCTTATGGTTACTTTGCTTTTAGTTGCTTAGATTCGATAGGAGGTTTGTAATACACAGGAGCTCCAAGAAAAAGGTTGTTAGAGATCACTGCCATCTCTGTTTAGGGATTGGAGTGCAGTCCATATCAACCACCAAAAAGAAACACAGTCTTTTACTTCCATGTAAGCTGCAACATAGTCATTGAAGATCCATCCATGCACTGTTGATATTGAACCATACTTCTACATTTTCCATTCCATGCACGGTTTCTTTTCTCAATTTACATTGCTGTTCATTGATTTGATATCATAGGTAGCATAGGTTAATGAGTTCTCGTTTTTGGTGACATTCATAAGCAATTTGTTTCATTTACACTGCTCCATATCCTTCTACTTCCTTTTTCTTCTTCTTAACCTCTCCTAAAGCCATCTACTTGACCTCTCTTCAGTTCGTTCACTTTCCAACTCTTTCATTGCCCACGTAGCTTCATTCTCTTGACCTTTCGTTGTTCTAGCCTCCCATCCACCAACCAACTTCATACACTCGTTCTCCATCCTATTTCTCTACTCCTAAGCCATCATCAGCTCCATCTCCATCCTACATATCCCCCCATACCATTCCATCACTTCACCATCACCCAAAACACCCACGGTAGGACATCCTGTAGAAATTAATAGACTTCCTGTAGAAATTCCTGAGTTTCCTGTAGGATCCCCTGCAGACATCCTGTAGGAGCCCACACCCTCGGTTGCTGAGCATCTGAACGTGAGGAACCTCTGTGGACTGATGCTAAGGATCCCTGGGGGACCTCTCTTAGCCTCCCCAACCTTTCCCAAGCTTTCCTTCCTTCTGCACCACCTCTGCACAACCAAACCCTAATAAGAACAAAATCACAATCACTCCAACCATTCAAGAAAAAACATAAAAACAATGTCCTTTTTCATCAAAGTAGTTTGAGTTCATGCATTTCACATAACTAGAGGTAATGACATCATTCTTAGACATCTGCACTCTCACTATTGCATCATAGAGGTTAAACTAGTCAGATTAGGGTTTCCTAGGGTTTCCATGCTTTGGTTTGCTTTCAGTCCATTTTTGCCAAGTAGATTAGTTTTATTTGAGCTAGCTTTCGTCCATCATTTAGCAAGCTTCTTCTGAGAACATATAGAAGTTGGCTTGAGCCCCTAGCGGACTTGTGCCAGCTGACCAAGTGACAGCTGTGGTAAGAGCTAGTACTTGTGCATACAGCATCGTCGCTTCCAAGTTTGTTACGAACTACCGGGTTGATAAAATTAAAGAAGGGAGTTCCAGGAGTTGTAGCATTATTGCTACAATACTGGGGCCTACCATCTTTTTGGCGCCGTTGCTGGGGAAGCGGCAGAGTATTGGTGATTGTTGCTATTCTTCTATTTTCTACTACAACTTTCTGCTAAGTAGTTTATTTCATTTCCATTCTGCAAAAGTAGCATAGACATTTCCTGCTTTCATAGATTAGTATTTCCTGCTTTCATAGATTAGTATTTCCTGCTTTCATAGATTAGCATTTCCTGCTTTCCTAGATTAGCCTTTCAATTCCGCATTTCAATTTCGCAAGCGTAGCCTAGCATTTCATTCCTGCAATTTCATTTGAGCAAAATAGATTAGTCCTTTCCTGCTTTCATTTCAATTCCGCATTTTCATTTTAGCAAGACAGTTAGTTGCAGTTCAATCTATTTCAGTTTTGCAAAAAGAAAAAAACAACCAAAAAGATTTCATTTCATGCTTTGTAGGAGTAGAGATAAGTTAGAAAAATGATTGCACAACACCCCCACTGCTTCACACAGCCAACGTTCTTCTTCGATGGCTGTGATGAAAGAACCCCTGGGTGGACATCAAGACATATCTGAAGAACCTCTAGGGGAGAAGAAGAAGAAACATTCCTCTGGAGCAAATGGCTACAAGCAGAGATGTTGGGAGCAACATCTTGTCCAAAGATGAATTTGAAAATCAGATCAAAGATTTCAAGAGTGATATGAGGCAGTTTCTTGCCATGCAACTGGATACCTTGCGGATCCAACAGAAGCAAGAGGAAGCGAAGAGGGCTTTGGTCATTTTTTGTCCTAGGTGCACTAGAAGGCATCCTAGGAACGAATGTCCATTGTACTCCATAGAAGTGTGTTTTGTCTGTGAAGAATACCATCCTACAGATCAATGCCCTTCCTTACCCAGAATCAAAGCTGCATATCAAAGAGCCAAAGGAACCACTAAATCACTCTACTATATGAACCAAAGGAGGCCATATGGACCTAGATCTTACCAACAAGAACTGCAAGGGGCACCCGAGACCTATTATGACCCCTATCAAGCCACTTTCATGCCTTCTTGGGGTCCCCCTGCTCATCCTTCCTGGTCTACACCTCCTCCTTGGTCATATCCTCCTTGTTCCTTCACAGATCCATATTATGCCCAACCAGTTGCTCATTCATTTCACTCTTATGCTCAGCCACAGCCTCAGTGGAATGCATCTTATCAGGAGTGGAGGCCCCAGTACAACTCTCATCCCGATCATTTTCCTCCACCACCTACTCATCCACAACCATCGCCTCCTCCTCCACCAAGGCAACCCCAAATGCCTACCCAACCACAATGCCATCCACCTCCATCTCAATTACACCCCTCCACTCAGTTACCCGTAGCACCATTTCCAAAACCATGCAATGGAGCAGCTCAACCAAATTTCAAAGCTGAGGCACAACATGTGCAAATGACTCCTTTTGAGCTCAATGATGTTCACCAAAACTCAGGAAGAGTGTTGCAAAACAAAGCTTATATTGAAGGACCAAAGGAAAAAGAAGATTCAGAAGAGGAAATCAAAGAACCATGGGCTGCACTTGATCAAGTGAAGAGATCAGAATCACAGATCAAGAAAGCTTCCTCATGGTTACCATCAAACCCTCCATGTAGTCAAGAGAAAGATCAGCAAAAAGAGGAAGAAGAGAAAGTCATGTTAGAAGGTGACATGAAACATGATTCAGATCAGAAAGAGGACCAAGGATATCAAAGCTATATTGAGACATGGTTCCAGACAGTCACTAAGTTGCAGCAGTACTCTCTTCCTCAGCTATGTTTTGTACTTTCAAAGTCAGATCATTTTGTCTCTGAAATTTGGATAGTTGTCATTCCGAGCCTTCGCATCATTTTGTCTCTAATCTTGATGTGCACATGGCTCCATTGGAAGTATTCTTATACTTGAAAATGATTTTGTTTTTTCAAGTAGGGTAGGGTAGAGAAAAAAAAAAAAAAAAAAAAAAAGAAAAAAAAGAAAAAGAAAAAATAATGAAAAAAAGAGGAAAATAGAAATCTAGGGTGAAAACCTCCTCGGAGGCGCCTTAGATTGGCTCATTGATTGAAAACCTCCATGAGGCGGTCAATGGGTTGGAAAAAAGAAAATAAAAGGGAATAAGATCTTTGGGTGAAAACCTCCCTTGGAGGCGCCCAAGGCAGGCAATTAGGGTGAAAACCTCCATGAGGCGCCCTAGTTGTTTTTCAAAAAAAAAGAGAAAAAAGGAAAAGAAAAATAAATCTAATCTCCATTGAATAATTTCATGTTGCAGCAATGACATTGCAGGTTGCAAGAAGGACGTTTCATGACAGGAGGAGCACTCAAATCAAGGTCAAAGGAATTTTCTTGCCTTCTACAGGAAGCTCTGTATTTCTACAGGAAACATCCTGTAGAACCTTTGGACGAGCCAAATCCAATTTCAAAAGTGAATATAATGATGGGAATCTGTTGATTAGGCCTACAAGCACTTGTGTGTCCATCCCTTTCCTTCATCCATCATTCTTTCACTTCCTTGTGCTTCTCATTGTGCTTCTACAGGAACTTCCTGTAGAAATTGTGGGAAACTAGGCATGCATTTCAAAAAGTGGTTTGGCGAACATGGTAGCTTCCTCAAGGGTTCAGAAGTCCTCATGCAGTCTTCCAACTCCTCCTCCATCATCTCTATACCTGCATCACAACCAAAATTCATTTTGTCATCCCATGCAACCAAAATGCAAAGTGCCTTGAAGCAAAAACACATAGAGCAGAATTTGTTTTTGTCATAACTTGAAAACCATGCATCCATTTGACAAACCGTTTTATGGGGAATTGTACAAGGATGATGACAACATGCCTGAGCAGTTTCATGCAATTCCAGTGCACGGTTTCCAAGAAATCAGCCTCCATCACCATCAGCCATTTTTGCATTTTCTCCATATCCGTGCATCCGTTTTAAAACCTGTTTCACGGGGAGATGCACATGGGTGATAGTAGCCTACGCCAGCAGTTTCAGCCGATTCTGATGCATGGTTTCCGAGAAATTGAGCTCTGAAATCTTCAGCCATTTTCCATTTTCTCGAAATCCGTGCATCCATTGATCACGAATTTGCTATGGGAGATGCATAATGATGGTAGGAACATGCTCACCAAGTTTCAGATCAATCCGATCTACCGTTTGGGAGAAATGGCAAAAAGAAGTTCTGGTTTTGTGACCATGCAGCAGCAGCAGCTTGAACGGGCAGAGTTGAACGTGGAAACGATTGCATGCAGCTCAGATCCAGCCAGAGGACACCTGCACAAGGAAAAGCAATCAAAAATCATCAGCCACGCCCTCATGCAACCAAGGAATCCAAGCATGCAGCAGCAAAAAGCTTCACAGCAGCCAGTCGACTTGCAGGTACGTGACTAAACTAATTCCTCTGTTGCATGAATGTAATTTGAGAACTGCGTGAACAATGAGATGGTTGGATTTAGACAAATTGGTGGCCAGCTAACTGGCCACCCTCATCCAGTTCAACAGCACTTGGTGGGTGAATGAGACACGTGCGCTCAGCCCTCTCAGGAAGGAAATTGAAAATGGGCAGTGGTGAACAGTTAAACTTCAGCGTGATTGATGGACGTGATTATAGGCAAAGAACAAATAGTTAAACACTGCAGTGAGGACCGACAGTCTGCATGGGGCCAACGTGTAGTTGGCCAGCTCACCCTCCATCAACGAAAATCTTCATAAACAGCCATCGAACTCTCACAGCTATTATTTCTAGTTTATCCTCGTCCTTGCAGCTGCAACAAGCTCCATAGCAGCAAACCAAGCTTTCTTGGCCATTTTCTTTTAAAAAAAACCCCCCTGCTTATCAGTGTTCTACAGGAAGAAGTTCTCCAGACAGTATGACACAGCTTTCACAAGCAGAGAAAATGGATTTTTCTCCGACAAATTGGAGTTTCGAAGAGAGGTAGGCTTGAAAAATGCCATACCTATGCATGAAATTTCAAAAGGTGGTAAATTAATTTGTTTGGAGTAGGGAAAGTTAAAACAAGTCTTCCTGTGGGTCAAAATAGCAGTTTACTTGTGGTTTCATGAAATTTCTTCATTGGTTCTACATCAATATTCTCCTCCATAGTTCCTGTTACAACATTTTTTCTCTTGTAGAAAAGATAAATCACTGTCAGGGCTAACCTGTGTGAAAAATGTGAATTTTAGATGGTTATATGTATGATGGTGGGTGTGAAAATTAAGCTCTGCACTCTGTTTGTGAGAGCCTAATTTCATTTTAACCGTCAAGTTTTGGGGCAGCAGCAGCAATATAACCAGACAAACCACCAAAGGAAAAGCCACAGGTAAAGGAACAAGAAAAGCTAGAGGAAAAGCAAGAAAAGCGACAAGCTGCTGAGGCCAAATCTGTGGGTGGAGTAAAAACGCGAACACCAAGGGAGAAATGGTTTCAAACACGGGCAGAGAGGACTAAAAATGTCAAAACAAGTAGGGACACACCCAAGGTAACCACAGCACAGGTCGAGGAGAAGGCACCCTCAGCCAAGCAGGCCAAAACAGTGAATATTGTTTCTACAGGAAGACAGAAAAAGCCACTACAGGACTGTTTCTACAGGAAGCCAGCGAACTGTTTCTACAGGAAGTTTGAAAAGAGGGCAGCAAAAGGAGAAATCGGTCGAGATTTTAGCTAAGGAGGTAGCACCTATGTTGGCCACCCTAAGCACATCCATCCCCTCCATGAACACTCATTTCTTTCAAGGTTCGGGCACAATTTAGTCATGGTTCAACCTTCTACAGGAAGCTACAGGACTTTCTACAGGAAGTTCTGTATTTTTACCAAAAACATCCTGTAGAAGCCTTTTGGTAGGCCATAATCAATTATGGAGAGGGATTTGAAGCTTGAAGTCTGTTGAGGAGGCATGCAACCACTCTTTTCTTCCATCCTCCACTGGTTTCATCTCCTTTCACCACCATTTCCGCCATCAGATTGAATATACTTGCACAATCATACCCAAGCTGAGAATTCTTTAGGAAAAGGAGCAAGTAGTGGGAAGAAGCAAAGAAGCATGGTTTCATGACAGAGAAGAGGACATCACTTCAGAAGCTTGGCATGACAAGGAGGCCATCAGGGCCATCAAAGACGAGGAGAGAGATTGGTTGCTCAGAGGATGAGCAACACTTTCAGTAGGGGGGTGATGATGAGCCCCAAAAATGTACAATTATTTGGGCTCATTCAACCTCCTAATTTGACTTAGTCCACCATTCTCATTTGTTTATTGCATGTTTTTGATTATTTTTATGTTAATAGAGTGAATTTGGTTAGTCATTATGCCAACAAGTCTAATGGGTGCTTTGTGTAGCCTTTTTGGTCAACTTGGAGACAAATTTGAAGGTCTTAATGAGCACTTGGCAGCCAAATTCGTGGGAGAACAAGCTAGAGGATTTGTAGGAAGGTGTCCCCCTCATTTATGGGCCCTTACCTCGAATTCTCCACCATCAGCTCGGAGTTCAAGGGCCACTGAATCAATCAGCTCAAGGGCAGCCAAGCAAGTCAAGTTGGACTGCTGTTAACTACAAGTCTTGGGCAGCCAAGTCCCTAAATTTTAGGGGGACTGTTGGGTCCTCAAATTGTATAAATAAGAGGGCTTAAGACCTCATTTCAGTTAGTCATTTTTGGGATTAGCTAGTTAGTCAATTTGGTTAGACAATTAGTCTTTTTGTAAGCCAGTTTTGGCATGATGTTAGATTCATGATTATTCAGTAAAGGCAGGCATCTTTGGATTCAATTCTGAGTTTTTAAGGGAGCTATATCTCTCGGGTTAGGGCCCAACCTGAGAGCAATAGACCTCCTCTTCCTTGTATTGCTATTGTTTTTCTTTTTCAGCACTTTGTTTCTTTGTTTTGACATGCATTTCGAAAATACAGTCTGCTGATTTAGTCTTTTTCATGTGATTAAGTAGGATTAGCTTATGGTTACTTTGCTTTCAGTTGCTTAGATTCGATAGGAGGTTTGTAATACACAGGAGCTCCAAGAAAAAGGTTGTTAGAGATCACTGCCATCTCTGTTTAGGGATTGGAGTGCAGTCCATATCAACCACCAAAAAGAAACACAGTCTTTTACTTCCATGTAAGCTGCAACATAGTCATTGAAGATCCATCCATGCACTGTTGATATTGAACCATACTTCTACATTTTCCATTCCATGCACGGTTTCTTTTCTCAATTTACATTGCTGTTCATTGATTTGATATCATAGGTAGCATAGGTTAATGAGTTCTCGTTTTTGGTGACATTCATAAGCAATTTGTTTAGAGACCGTGATTAGAGACTGAAGAGTATGATTCCCTTGAGGAAGCATCATTCCACCTCGCCATAACTAACAGTCATATCTACCACAAACTTGGTGATAAATCCTCCTATAATTTGGTCAAGCCAATGGTCCACAGTGCGCACGACCTTATCTTCTGATGCTTCTAGTCTGTGCACCAATTCTGGAGTCCACACAATCGGTTTGTCAAGCCTACACCTTCCCTAACTGTCTGCTAACTTCACAATCCACTCATAAAATTCAAAGGGGAAGGATGCAAAGAAAATTTCATGGATTTTCGTATATAAGTAGTGCTCCAGAAACTATTCCTTTGATACTCACAGATTCCTATTTTCCTGCACCACAAACTCGTGAATCTTTCTGTCCAACCACTCTTCAATTTCTTTCTTTGTTGGATTCCAGTGACACAACATCAGACATCCCTTATGCAGATCCCGGTCCCTGCAATGGAACCATTTTTTGGCTTGTTGGGTCCTGACCTAGGTTCAAAGGTGATTTAGCCAAACAAATACTGGTACTACTAGCCCTTTCAGCAACAGTCCGCGGAGTGCAGACTGAGGTCTCAACTAAAGTAGTATGGGAGGGTGCTAGAACTAGATTTCTACACCCTGGAGATGTCTGATGTTTTCAAGTGGTCAGTGTTTCGACCCTATGTGCACGTCCTTACGCGCACTTACCCATACCTCGCAGCCTGATATGTTGCCTTCGCGTAGCCCTACTCGGGGGCCGAACAATGTTCTTACCCAAGTCCTTACTAGCAACCCGATATTAGTTAACTAACTTAGCTTATTTGTATGCCTTTAGTTATCCTTAACAATATTCACAATTCATACAAGTGCACGCAATAAATAAACAGTATAATTGCAAATGATATCAAACATGTAATACTCAGAATGGATACACAGAATTCAGATAAATCTTCTCTTTATTATTTTCTTCCTTCAGTTATAGACTCTACTCTGCCCTGTGCACTTAGCTACAAGGGTCCGTGCACTCAGCTGCGGACTTTGCTAGGCCTCTGTGCACTCAGCTAGAGATCCTCTTCCTACTACTATGACTCAAGATGCACTTAGACTCTTCTACTATGCTTCGCTATCTTATTCTATCTATTAGACTCTATCATTCTCTCCTCTTTACAACTTAGATACTCGCTCTATTTATACAATCCCATGGTCCACGGATCTTGGTTAGGCCGACATTACATTCAAACTTAGGGCGGACAGCCCTATGACTCTAACATACATTCCGCGCCCACAATTCATGATGCTTTACAATAATATTACTCAAAACATGGGCTTTGAGCCCCAAAACATGTTGTGGGGGGATTTCATGCCCAACAACCATGTAAGGGTGCATTTTAGTGCACTTAGGCCCACTTTGACCTGCGTTGGGTGAGATTGAGTGAATTCTTCATAATTTTTTGGTAATATTCTTATCTTCTATAGAATTCTAGAATATTCCCACATTTATCATCTCCTATGAGCTCGAAATGGGATAGGGAATGAGTTAAGTAACCTCCTATCCTCTCATCCCTTCCTCCATGGAAGCTAACTCTAAGTTTGGAAGGTCATTCAATACCCTCATTTATGACCAAACCACCTCCATTTTCTTATAAATTGAGCACTCATTTAAGTGATCAAGGGTTGGACTTTGAGAATTTGTAAGGAGATACTGTTGCTGTGAGGTTTGAGATTATAGCAAGTATTGTTATGCGGCTGGAGTGTTGTGCTTTGGATGTGATGTTGGATGGAACTCAAGCTGGAGGAGTGACATTGGATCAGAATTCATGGTTGTAACTCTTCCTTCTACTTAAAAAAGTTGTTTACACCTTTTCCCAAATTCTTGTCTTTATGTATGATGATTATATGTGTAAATCCTTTCGATTCCATTTGCTTATAGTCGATAGATCTCTTGTTTTGATTCGTTTTTGTCCTCTATTTATGATTGCAAGTACTTGTCGAGTGGATTAAGTTCAAGAAGGAGCAATGAGAGCCATACAAATGAGACAAAGGGAAAGAAAAAGATAACAAGTAGGTCCCTTGTCTTATTTATCTTCTATAGAAAAATGTTAAACTCTTTAAATCTATTGTTCTAGGTGTAGCTACCCACCTAGGGAAATTGTATTTATCCATAGATGAAAAATTCCACATAAAAAATTGGCGACTTCACTAGGGAACAATCATCGTTCTAGGTAGTTTCCCTTCATCATAGTACACCCTAGTAGACTTTACTTGCCTCCATTGATCTTATTTCAGCCTTTTTGATGTGTTTTTTAGTAAAAAATGAGTTTGAAAGCCCCTAGAATGGCCTCTCTGGCACTGGCGCAGGCTTGGTCAGGACACAAAGCATTGCAGAGCACCCTTGGCTTGAGGACAGTGCTCTGAAGTGCACTGTCTCCCATTTAGGGCTGCGCTGATCCTCCCTAGGTCAAAAATCCCACCTTTGACTTGATTTTTTCCCAAATTTCCTTTTGTTTTTGCTTGCTGAAAAATCAATGATTGTTGTGTCTCTGAAATCAATTTGTGTTTCCTTTCCTAGCCCTACTTTGGCCTTGATTGTTTAGTGTTTCTTAAATGATTTATTTATCACTATCAATTCATTCTCAAAGTTATTTTATAGTTGATTAATCTTTGCTCAAAGTGTCATAAAAGTCTTCATTTATTTCGAAAAGGAACTGTCATAAAGTATTCGTTCTTGCAAAAATATTGATTGATTGTATGTGCATTAGTTTCCTTTTGTTCATTTCAGACATTAAGGTAACTGAAAAGAAAAGCTTGCATTGTGCATTGAAAAATTTTGTGTGTGCTCATAGGAATAGTTTAGTGAAATTGCATTAGATGTGTTCTTTGTTCTTTGATTAAAAGAATCTGATTGCTCTATCCCTACTAGCTAAGGTTTTCATTGTTTAAATTGAATGAAAAGAATGCTTATCATATTAGTTTCATTCTAGGAATTTCGCATACATCATGTGGTGAACCTTGAAAGGAAAATTCTTAATCAAGATCAACTTAAAATTAACCTCAATTAACCTAATGGAGCAGTGTCACCTAACACAAAACATTTAGAAGTTCTAGGCTAGAGACATGTTCCAGCATCGTAAAAGATAGCAGCTGTCACTAACTTGTCTGTGATACATTCCAAATGTGATACCTCATTCCACGTATGTGAGTATATCATAGCTCTTCCACGTACCTTTGGGTATATAGGGCGGCGTTACAGTACGTAAAGTATAAAGGAATGCTCTCATTGTGCGGTTTCGCATTAGAGTGTGCTGATACGGATTGGGCCTCCACATACTTTTTGGTATATATGGGAGAACAACACTAGGCTGCTATCCATCCTTAGGTAACCAAGTCGGCCACCTTATACACTGTGATACACCGAACACAACATTCGGTGAGATTCCCTGCCCGTGCTTCTCAGCTCGCTGGGAGGTATTCTTCAGTTCACAGTTGCTTGGTAAACCTTTTTCCTACCTTACCCCTTTTTTTATTTCTTTCTGTAATAAAATCAATCAGCAATCATGGAGGAACATCAACCCTTATGCCATCATTCGTGGAGGACAATGAGTAAACCACCTTTACTGCCCGAAGCTACACCTATATTGTCAAAGCAGTCTCATTTGACTGAATCCAGTACTTCACAAACTTCTGTTTCATATGAATTACCAGAAACACCTATACTGGTAAGTATTGTGACCCCAGTTACTCCTACAATTATTGGTACATCTATTACTGAAGTGGAATCTCCACAATTACCTGAGGACACTAGAACTCAATCTACTGAAACGGTAACCCAATCTGTTCAACTAGAAGTTGATTCTGAAGCTATCACTGTTCAATCATACGTTACTTATAAACTAGAATTTGTTTAAGAAGCCTGACCTAAACTTGTTTTTACTTTACCAGAAAATGTGGATCTTGAGGTTGAACAATCATAAGTTGTTACCATACCGGAAGAAGATTGACCAGTACATCCTCAGACATTCGTAACTGTCGAGACTTCCTCTTTACCTCAGAAACAATTACCGGAAATCTATTATGGTGAAATCCTTCCACTTGGTTAGATTTTGATAGAAGAGGACCTGAGGTAGAAACACCCAGAAATCCATTCCATTTTGGAACTAGACTTTACCTTTATCCTCATGCTCCTCATTTTACTGCTCCTTTTGATCTTGATTACTTTTAGACACCTGTTGATTAGTTAGGAGATTTATTTGGACATTTGACTATGGCAAAGTCAACATCCCATACTGCACCATTTGTTACATCCATGGCAGAATCTTCTGTTGCAACCTCTTCGATGTTTAATACAACACCTGAGTCACATTTGTATGGTGTTGCATCTTTCCCATCGGGTTACCAATCTTTATCTAGAACCCACTTAGGTGTTGCTTCTAGCCCTTGGTCTTCACCAATGTCCTCTACAGGAATTTTATCTGGTTCCTCATTAATGGATATTGAACAGCCGAGCCCATCGAGTCAATATCAAACAGGTTCATCTGGTTACTGTCCTATGTATCCACTTTACACTGGACTACTCCCATAAGGAGAACAATATGAACAATCACCTTATCCTCCATTTCCTGGGGGGAAACCATATGTCGCTATGCCGTCGTCTTTAGGTCAGCCTGGAATGATTGTCTTTCAGTGGGAGCCAATAATACCCATTCAACCTAGGCTTATGTATCCATCACAACCTATGCAATTTGTCTCATCCATACCTACTATGCCTGTTGTTACAACTTTATCGCAGTCACAAGCTCAGATTGTTGTATCTCAACTTGTGCAAGCTGTTCCTTCAACCTCAGACCCCTAAGTTTTAGGTTTACACATTCAGACTTCTCATGCAGCTTTATAACAACCACTTGTGCCTGGATTCCAACAACCACAAGCCAGTTAAATTTTTACTAGAATGACTCAGACTTACACTAGTTTAGTGTATTCACAACCTGGTCAAGCTTACAGTGGTGGGAAACAACCGTTAAATCAACGATTGTTGTTTCAAAAACAACAACAGTTGCTTCAATAGCCTTGGCATCCCCAATATCAATTGCAGTAATTCCAGTAATACCAACCTCATCTTGAACTTGGTCAACAAGCCTATGCTGGGTTTTGTCAACAACAAGTTTACTTAGGTCCTGGTCAATAAGCCTATTCTGGGTTTGTACAATAGGAAATGTATCCTAGTGCTCAAAAAACACCTTATATCGGATTTTCTCAACAAAATTACCCCTATCAAGGTTACCAACAACAGATTCCTTATGCTAGTATGAAAAGGCCTATTGGCTAGGCAATCCCATCTTACCCTCGATATGCTCAACCTGACATTAATAGAAAATTGTCTTTTGTTGCGACACTTGAATTACCAGATCTAAATCGGCTTACCAATGATCCAATTCTTTATGAACCTTGGTGGTCGATGATTCCTCATAAATTACCTTCCGATATTCCGAAATTCAATGGAAACCATGGAGAAGACCCGTCCAACCATGTCATTACTTTTCATTTATGGTGTTCATCAAAATCCTTGAATGATGATTCAGTTAGACTATGTCTTTTCCAGAGAAAGCTTACTGGTCTGGCTATGAAGTGGTACATTGAGTTACCACGAGCTTATTTTGATAAATTTACAACCTTAGCTACCATGTTATTAACCCACTTCCAGTTACCCATACAATATGAAACTAGAACGAAACTATTAATCAACTTTAAATAGACTACTGCTACTCATATCTCTAATCATATTCATGAGTGGCGTCACCATCGTCGAATGGTTAAAACTTATGTTCTTGATCAGCGTTTTGTTGAGTGGTTTATAAAATCCTTGTTTCCATCTATCATCGAGGATGTGGTGAAAGTTGTTGTCACCGAAGAGAAAGTAATTGCTCGTGCCGAATATTTGGACTTGATCTATACACAGTTTGGCACGCTCTACGACAAGATTCCAAATGCACCCTAACTAGCTTTCATTGTTCCTCCACCACCATTAAGTAAGGACTCTCATGCTAGTGATGATGTGATTGGTTCTGTGAGCACACAAATTATAGGTAGACCGTTTAGTCAAACACTTGCCATTTCCAATCAAACTTCAAATGCATCTGATAACACTCTTTCTTCCAAATTCAATGCCATGTTGTCTAACAAAGGCAAGAATGAAAAGAAACTAGGAAGGATGAAGAAGCGGAAAAACAAGAAGAAACAAAATAATTCCCCTCAAGAGAAATCATCTAATTCCTCTCCTTCGGCTAGGAAACCTCGTTACCCATGTTTAATTTTTAACGATGAGAACTTTATGCGATATTGTCCTGACCAATCTGAAGTCCCAAAGCTTCTTACGACTTCTAATAAATCTACAGTGTTGACTAATTCTTTTCGAAGCCTGAAGATAAATATGGTTGCTACAGACCATGCTTCCACTTCCCAAGTGCTTATGCTATCCACCTCTAAGCCTAAAATTGGAGTTTTTGTGTCAACGCGAAGTAAATATTATGGAATTCAACTATCATAATCGAATATCCAGGCCACTGATCAACCTAATCCTTTGACTTCGACTTCATCTGATCCTATTCCACCACCTATTGCACCATGGTTAACAATAAAACCACCCAAGGGAGTTGTACATAAATCAACATTTAAACCTCAAGCTCGAGAAACACAGAACTATAACATAGTAGAAGATTTGGCTCAGTCACCTTCTACTATGTCGATGCTTGAGGTGCTTCAAAATTCTGTCATGGTCCAACCCTAACCCCCTTATTTATGTAATAGGGTCGAGTCATAGTTATAGTTAGTTAAAGAGTCAATGAAGCCTCTATTAATAATTGTAAGTGGTTGACCCACATTTAAAGAAGGGACCAAAGTTAGTTGCAAATGGTCATGGTATTAGATAGATGGTATTAATAAGAACCATGGTACTGACCCATGGTATTGCATGTATGAATCCTATATAAAGGATAGAGACTCCCCATTGAGGAGCGTCGTGTCTTATTTTGTAATAAAGCCCTGCTCTATTGGAGGTTTCCCCCTCGAAGAGGCAAGTGGACATTACTTTCCTTTCTAAATAATAAAATACATGTTGTTATTTCTCATTGCTCTATGTTACGGGTTATATTTCTTCTCATATTTGGTATTTTGGTATCTTCTCGCAGGTCAAGAGCATAACAAGTGGTATCAAAGCACTTTCCAGGGCTGGTGGATCTCCATTTTTAGCAGATTTTTTTTTGGCTAGAGACGTGTTCCACAGTCTTTAAACCATGGGATCTATCGTTGAGCGTATAAACCTACAAATTTGGGGAGGCATGCACGCAGGAAATACAAGAGGTGGTCACGCTTATTGGACTCCCTTGTAACCCCTATTGGTACCCATTCGAGTAGTAGTGCATTAGACATAACTGCACATGGAATGTCTTCCAAGTACCCTCTGGGTATATTGGAAGCTCCCTAGGCTCACCTGAAACCTAGCCATAGATAAACTGTCGACTGTCTTGCTGCTACAGTACACCAAGAATAGCACTCGGGGATATTACTCATGTGTACGAAGGGTACTCAGGTAGTATGGCTAAGGGTACGATTGATCCTCCTTAGTTAGTGCCCTAAAATATTGGGCCGAGTACTACTGTTGGACCGTTATGTATATTGTGATCTGTAGCACCTGACACTCCTTGAGGGCATAGTTTCCTTGTCTCTCTATAGATCACACATCATCTTTTCCAGATCAAATCTAGTAGGTTGGGTTCTGTCACAGCAGCAACAATCAGATCCACCATTTAGATCTAGCATCGAGGGTTCGATCACTTCCACATTCCTACTCATACTCTGCAGTTGAGGGTTTTGCTGACAGATCTGACTATTTCTACAAGGATGCTTGTGGCTCCTATACCTTGGTGTCATTCTCGTAGGACATTGGGGAGAATTAACTTTTCTGGGAATCGGCTACTACAGTATTCCTAAGCGAGGAGTAAAAAAAAAATAAAAATAAAAATTTGAGACCCTCCCAAGACGCTTATAGGAGACTTGCCCATAAGAATCAGGTTGACGACTGAGAAAGGTGGTACCATTCACTTGTCAGCATCAAATTTCGGGTGGTCCCAAACTTTTTTCACAGTAACAACAAGTGTACTGGATCTATGCATGGTACAAAACAGAGCTCAAGCTATGGCAAATGAGAAGATAGACACCCTTTAACAAAAGTTGCAGGAGTTAACGAAGCAGCTCCACTCCCTAAATGAAGCACTCACAAAGGGAAAGTCGGGGTTACAATCGGAGGCATATGCTTCTAATGAAAACCATGAGGGCGAATCTAGCCATTCTCTTTAATTCTATGGAAGCCACCAATAGTCCCATACTCGACCACCCGAGCTGGACATGTATAAATTTGATGGCTTCCATCTGGCCATATGGCTATCACAAATGGAGCAATATTTCACATTGAATCATATCAGAGATGATGAGACTAAGCTAAGTGTGGGAAGCATTTACTTGGACCAAGAAAGATGGCAATGGTGGCAGTGGCATCAATGATGCTATGCAAGGCCAATGACTTGGCAGATATTCTCAAAAGCCCTTTCTGATTGCTTTGAACATGAATCTAACTTTTTGGGTCATCTTACTAAGCTTAGGCAAATAGGCACAATGCAAGAATATAGTAAAGCCTTTGAAGCATTAGCCTTCCGCACAGGAGGTCTAGCAGATGAATTCTACTTGGAATATTTTATTAGGGGTCTCAAAGACGCCATACAAGCCCATGTCTGGATGCACCAACCAGTCACATGGTTGGTAGCTTGCACGACAGCTCGTGCAGTAGAACGTGTGTTAGTGGCCCAATCGACTCGTCCAAATTTCATAGCCAAGGGACACCCCACCCAGGCTTCGAGCACTACCCAAACACTTAAGGTTCAAAAGGTGTCACCAGCAGAAATGGCGGAAATAAGAAAGCAAGGATTGTGCCACTACTGTGATGAGAAATACTCTCCGGGGCATAAATGCAAGGAACCCAAATTCTTTCAAATTGATGCTACTGATCACATTCATCTGAGGAAGCCCCACCATTTCAGGGACCAAAGGAGGAATATGAAGACAACTAGCCATACAATGAGCTCCCAACTACACCAGAAGAACCAGTTATCTCGCTCCATGCTTTGGCAGGCATTTCTTCTCCCCAAACTCTTAAAATTAGAGGTTTTATTAAACATCACCCAGTAGTAGTCTTGATTGATAGTGGCAGTATGCATAACTTTATCCATCAAAGAGTCGCTGAAGTAGTGCATTGTTTTGCTAGAGCAGTCTCTAATTTCCAGGTCCAGATTGCTGATGGGGGGATAATGAAATGTGATGGCCACTGTGAAAATGTGAAACTTCAGATAGGGGATTATCACCTAAAGACCCACATTTTTGCCATCAACATGGGTGGGTGTGACATTGTCTTGGGTGCTAAATGGCTCTGCACACTCGGCCCAATCACAATGGATTTCTAGGAGTTATATATGAGATTTAAGTAGAATGACCACATGCATACCCTCCACGGACTCCAAGTAGGTGCTCCATCTATCATCCTTCTATCATCCTGAGATGTAATAGGTCTTAAACAACCATCTGCAGGTCTTTGACAAGCCTCATGAGCTTCCACCCTCGAGAGGGGAACATGACATAGCATTAATTTGGTCCCAGGGGCACAGTGACCAAATGTGTGCTCATATAGATATCCTTTCGCCCAAAAAAATGAAATTGAAAAAATCATCAAGGAACTCCTGAAAATCGGTGTCATTCGTCCTAGCATTAGTCCTTATTCATCGCCTGTGGTCATGGTGCTCAAGAAAGATGGGGAATGGCGTATGGTCTAGAATTTAGGGCCCTCAACAAGCTGACAGTCAAAGATAAATTTCCCATCTCGGTTGTTGATGATTTGCTGGATGAACTAAATGGGGCTCAATTCTTTACTAAGCTCGACCTTCGCTCGGGCTATCACCAAATTCGCATTAAAGAAGTAGACATTCCAAAGACTGCTTTTTGAACTCATGAAGGCCATTATGAATTCCTGGTCATGCCATTTGGTCTCTGTAATGCCCCATCCACTTTTCAGAGCCTCATGAATCACCTGCTCAAACCATATCTCAGAAAATTTGGTCATGTTTTCTTTGATGAAATCCTCATCTACAACCTCACCTGGGAAAAACATCTTCAGCATGTAGACCTGCTCTTGCAACTGCTCCAAAAGCATAAACTGTTTTTCAAATTATCCAAGTGCTCTTTTGGCATGAAGGAAGTCGAGTTTTTGGGTCACATTGTGGGGCGTGAAGGTGTCAAGGTGGATCCCAAAATGATCCAGGAAATGCAGGATTGGCCTCAACCAAAGACCTTGAAGAGTTTGAGAGGATTTTTGGGTCTCACCGGCTACTATCGCAAATTTGTCTACAATTATGGTCGCATTGCTAGACCCCTCACTCACCTTCTCAAGAAAAAAATCATTCCTCTGGAATGATGAACCACAATAGGCATTTATAGCTCTCAAACATGCCATGTGTTCCACTCTTGTATTGGCACTACCCGACTTCACCAAATCTTTTGTGATTGAATGTGATGCTTCAAGTACGGGTATTGTGGCTGTCTTAATGCAGGAAGGTTGACCCTCGGCCTTCACTAGCCAACAACTAAGTGGGACAAATTTGGGACAATCTACCTATGAGAAGGAGATGATGGCCATCTTACATGCAGTGGATACCTGATGACCATACTTATTGGGACGGTGTCTCCAAATCCGCACAAACCATCAAAGCCTTAAATATTTTTTGGAGCAACGCCTATCCTCGCCACAACAAAATAAATGGATAGCCAAAATGTTGGGATATGATTGAGATAATTCACAAGAAAGGGTGCGAAAATGTCGTAGCAGATGCTTTATCACACCAATTTGAGGAGGAAAGCACCCTGCTAGCAATCTCTCTTCCCATTCCAGAGTGGATTGAAGAGGCTCGCAAGGAATGGTTTTCACATCCTTCCCTCTCCCAACTCATTAATAAATTTTAGGCAGGTCCAAATTCCACAACGGGCTACTCTTGGTAGGATGAGATTCTTCGCTACAAGGACAAAGTAGTGATATCACCAACATCCACCCTCAAAAGTCACATTCTGGTAGAGTTGCACTCATCTACCACTACAAGTCATTAAGGCTTTTAGAAGGGTTATGCTCGCACTCGCCATTCATTCTTTTGGACAGGCATGAAAAAGGACATTCTTACCTTTGTAGCTGAGTGTGATGTGTGTCAGCGCCACAAAGGAGAAATAGTCAAATCCCCAGGCACCTTACAACTATTTCCCATCCTTGCCTCAATTTGGACGAAGGTTTCTATGGATTTCATTACTGGTCTTCCGAAGTCAGGCAACAAGTTAGTCATCATGGTGGTTGTGGTAGACTTTCTAAGTATGCTCATTTTTGCACCCTACCCCAGCTTTTTACACCCATTTTGGTGGCTTAATCTTTCAAGGACAGATCTTGAAATTGCACAGCATGCCCACTTCCATTATGTCTGATCGTGACCCGATCTTCACCAGTAACTTTTGGCATGAACTCTTTAGGCTACAAGGTACCCAAATACAACTCTGTACTTCCTATCATCCCCAAACTGATGGTCAAACTGAAGAAGTCAACAAATGTCTGGAGACCTACCTCAGGTGTTTCACTTCAGAAAAACAACATCTATGGGTACAATGGTTACCTCTAGCCAAATGGTGGTATAATACTAACTATCATGCCACCACCAAGATGACTCCATATGAAGTAGTTTATGGTCAACTCCCCCCTTCAGCTACTTCTTATATCCCATGATGCTCTAGGGTACAAGAAATCGATCAACTCCTACATAATCATGCAACCATGCTTGCCCACCTTAAAGATAATCTTCATCAAGCTCAAAATCACATGAAGCAATAGGTAGACCAACATCATTCAGAGCGCACATCTCAAGAAGGGGATCAGGTATTCTTGAGGCTGCAACCATATAAGCAAACATCACTTAAAGACAAGGGTTGTCAGAAATTATCTCCAAAATTCTACGGACCGTATCAAATACTTCAGCACATCGGAGAAGTAGTATACAAGCTAGCCTTGCCACCCATTATAAAAAGCCATCCCGTCTTCCATGTTTCATGCCTCAAGAAAGTGGTTGGGAAGAATTTCAAAATTCAAACCAGTCTACCAAAATTAGATGAAGAAGCTTCTATCTAGCTCCAACCTAAACAGGTTCTTGACACGCAAGAATAGCACCTGCGTGGCCGAACGATCAAGGGAGTCCTTGTCAAGTGGAAAGACACCTCTCCAGAACATGTGACCTAGGAACCAGCCACTATTCTTCAACAGCTTCCGCAACTTCAGCCTTGAGGACAAGGCTATTTTTATGCGGGAGGGCATCTTAGGGTCCAACCCTAACCCCTTTATTTATGTAATAGGGTCGTGTCATAGTTATAGTTAGTTAAAGAGTCAATACAGCCCATATTAATAATTGTAAGTGGTTGACCCACATTTAAAGAAGGGACCACAGTTAGTTGCAAATGGGCCATGGTATTAAATAGATGGTATTAATAAGAACCATGGTACTAACCCATGATATTACATGTATGAATCCTATATAAAGGATAGAAACTCCCCATTGAGGAGCATTGTATCTTATTTTGTAATCGAGCCCTGCTCTATTGGAGGTTTCTCCCTTGAAGAGGCAAGTGAACATTGCTTTCCTTTCTAAATAATAAAATACATGTTGTTATTTCTCATTGTTCTGTGTTCTGGGTTATATTTCTTCACATATTTGGTATTATGGTATCTTCTCATAGGTCAAGAGCATAACAAATTGTCCCTCCCAAAAGCAGGCTTTGTTGTCAGCAATTGTTGGAGTCAATTGCAACTGATTCCAGTCTTGTGGTTTTCAATCATGTGGGTTATATGCCATAGTTACCAATGCAATTAGCATTCCTAATTCAAGTAAATGCCTTGAATAAACTTATTCACCGAACCATTATTGATGAGGGGGAATCTACTTGTATTATGTCTATGAATTTATAGAAAATGGTTGGCTCATTGCCTTTGTCACGTTCACCAAGAACGTTAAAAGCTTTTGATAGGTGCACATATATGCCTTGTGGAATCTTCAGTAATCTACAAATTGAACTAGGGGGAAAACAATCACTGTTGAAGTTGAGGTCGTTGACGGACCCCTTGACTACACCATTTTGCTAGGAATACTGTGGGTTTATGCTATGGCTTATGTGGTTTCGACATATTACTTTCGTATGATTGCATTCCCTCATAAGGGCAGAATCACAATTATCGATCAACTCTCCATTTTCGCCTCTAGTTCACAGGCTCCTGGAAGCATTCCATTAGTTCATGAACCCCTGTTATCTCTTCAAAACATTGGTGTAGGTCTCTTCAAGGATTCTTCCCTAATGGGTACTTTTTCACTACTGTCACCATCAAACATGGCGGAAGTCACAAAAGATGAGACTTGCAACATGATATCTTCCACTTCATCTAATTTAAGGAAGATTACCAATAGTTTTGAAGTTGATAGTAATAATGAAATCATGCCGCTAAGCCCTATTGAGCTTGCATAGCAATCAATCTTTCTGGCTTGCACAACGAACCCAAATCCATCTTTGCTAATTGAATGGGTAGATCATTCATTAGAACATGGTACTTCCTCTCATCCTTTTTCATGTATATTTTCTACTGATGAAGGAATCATCCAATCAATGATGATGGAAGAATAACCATGGGAAGATTATCATCATGGTTCCCATCTTGTAGATTACATAGAAGATTTTTCAAATGAACTTAATCACCCTTCAGTTGTTGATTTTCATTCGAATTCTATTTTTGTAGATACAGTAGTTTCTGAGTGAAACTTGTCAAATATCGAAGAAACAATTTCTATCAATATTTTGACTAAACCTAAAGTTGTAGAAAACATTCATGTTGGAAAATCTAGTTCTCCATCAGAACTCAATATTTATCGTGCTCTCTTTCATGAATTCCGAGATATATTTGCATGACATGAAATCAAAATGTGTCCTGATGTCAAACCAGTGCGACAGTGCCTCTATCCTATTCATCTAAAGAAGGCTAATACCATTGAAACAGAAGTTGAAAAACTTTTGCATGTTGGTTTCATATACCCTGGTCTTCTTACTAATTAGGTTTCCAATATTGTTCCTGTCACGAAGAAACAAGGGACACTACGAGTGTGCGTTGATTATAGGTATGTTAATCAAGATTGTCCAAAAGACAATCATCCCACTCCCTTTATCGACCAGATTATTGATGAATGTGCCAGATGTGAAATATTCTCATTTATGGATGGTTTTTCTGGCTATAATCAGATCAATATCCGCCTAGAAGACCAATCTAAAACTGATTTTATTTGTCCATGGGGTACATTCACTTATTGGAAACTCCCTTTTGGTTTGAGAAATGCAGGGGCAACTTTTCAGAGGGAAATGAACTATGCCTTCCATGACATCAAACATATTGTTCAGCCATACCTTGATGATTTACCTTCCCATTCATGAAAGCGGACTAATCACCTGCAACATTTGAGAGCTATATTTTTACAGTGCCAACACTAAAAAATATGACTCAATCCACACAAATGTGTGTTTTGTGTTGGTTTTGGTCATTTGCTTGGTTTCGTAGTGTCTAAGGAAGGAATTTTGCTCGACCCACTTAAGGTTCAAGCAATTCTTGACTTACCTCCACCTTCCAATCTACTATAGTTACAGAGACTCCAAGGGAAGGCTAACCTTCTGCGGAGTTTCATTCCTAATTATGTTGAAATGGCTAAAGGATTTACTCATCTATTAAAAAAGGGATTACCCTTTCATTGGGATCAGGTTGCGAAGGCTTCCTTTGATGCTCTTAAAGATACCTTGATTAGAGCATCATTAATGTATTCACCGAATTATCAAAATGAATATTTCCTGTATCTCGTCACTACAAATACAACCATTGGAATGGTTTTAGTACAAGAAGAAGATGGGATTGAACATCCGATGTATTATTTGAGCCGCAATCTCAATGATACATAAGTTAAGTACTCTTGCGTCAAAAAGTTAGCTCTCGTTGTTGTTCAAGCAATACAGAGATTTCGCCACTATGTCCTACTTCGAAAGACCAATGTCATTTTGGATTGCAACCCTATAACATATATTCTATCATGTCAATTGATGGGGTGAAAATACTCAAAACGGATTGTCATTTTGTAGGAATTTGTTTTGGAATTCTTTAAATCCAAATCAAAGAAATTTCTAGTTTTCGGCGAGCTTCTTTGCAACCTTCCCTCGAATACCATTGATTCAACATCAGAACCATCAATTCTAGATGAGTCTCTCTTCTTGATTTTGTCATCTAACTCGTGGTATGCAGATATACTGATTTATCTCGGGACCCAAATTTTCTAGCCCTATACCTCTTGCTCGCAATAACAATGTATCTGATACTAAGCCAAATATTATCTGATTATTGGGGACACTCTTTACCATCATGGTATCAATACGATTTTAAGGAGGTGCCTCACACATGAGGAAGCCAAGAAAGTTTTGAATGATTTCCATTCAGGTGCTTGTGGTGGACACTTATCTGGTTACGCTGCTAGATAGAGAATTCTCCATGCTAGTTACTTCTAGCCTACCATATTCAAAGATTACATTATTTCCATCAGAACTTGTCATGCATTCTAGATCTATGACCATAAAGCTAGATTACCACCTACACCACTACATCCTGTTGTCGCTGTTGGACCATTCACCAAATGGGGAATTGACTCCATGACATGTAAACCTAACTCGACCCGGGGGCATGGGTACATTATAGTCGCCATTGACTATTTCACAAAATGGGCCGAGGCGATGCCTACATTAAACAACAATGGTGAGATGGATGCACTTTTCATTTTCAACCACGTGGTTACCCAGTTTGGTGCACCACAGGCTATAGTTACAAATCATGGGTTGCATTTTTGCAATCACATGATGACTGAGTTAACTGCCAAGTTAGGACTTTCACGTGATAGTTCTACTCCTTATTATCCACAGGCTAATGGGCAAGTTGAGGCCATCAACAAATTCTTGAAGTGAATGCTTCAAAGAATGATAGGGGTTCATAAATGAAACTGGAATTTAATCATGTACTCTGCTTTGTGGGCATACCGAACCTCGGTAAGGGATGCAACTGGATTTACACCCTTTCAATTGGTGTATGCTTTAGAGGAAATATTTCCGATTCAATGTGAAATTTGATCTGTTAAACTTGCAATTGACCTATTACCCGACACTTCTAATGAAGAAGTGTGTTTCTTAGAACTCATCCATTTGGATGAAACCCGCCATGAATTCGCATTGGCTAATGAAGCACATAAGAAACACATCAAGGCGTAATACAACCAAAATGTCAGGCCTCACATTTTCTCAGAAGGAGACCTGGTCTTGCTTTATGATCAAAAAGATGATAAATTAGGAGCAAGAAAATTTGAACCACTATGCATGGGCCCTTACATTTTCAACCGTGTTTTGGCAAAAGGTGCCTACGAGTTGGTGGATTATGATGGAATTCCATTATCACAGCCCCGAAACATGCTGTATCTCAAATGTTATTATGCTTAATTGAGTGTAGTAAAATCATTGTATGTGCGATTTAATTGCATGTGTGTGTGTTAGTGTGTATTTTAGAATTTTTATGTGGTTATGTAGTCTGCTTTGCATTTGTTTCAGATGTTAGTATCTTTGAAACCATTTGTTGGTTATGCCAATGGTGTTAGTCATAGTATGCAGAACCTATCTTCTGCAGCATCGGCCATTTTTGCACCAAGTCTCAAGTTAGTGAGTTTTCAAGGGATTTGTATCAGTTGTTATACGAACAATATCATTGTGTATATCACATTAATCAAACATCTCTCTAATTCCATTTCACTTGGCATTCGCCGAGTCATTGTTAGGCTGGACTCACAGCTCATTGTACTGCAACTAACAAATGTTTATATTGTCCGAAACCCAAAAATTCTTCATATGTTCCTTAGAGTTCATCTTTTGAAAAGACATTTTGAGTATGTTCAATATCAACATATTTCCGTAAACTTTAACACATTAATTGATTCATTAGCGAACTATGTGTTAAATAGACATTTACGACACATGTAAAAGTAAATTTTCAATTCACATCATTAGTTGAATAGGATTGCACATAACCATATATAAAAATTATAAAAGTACAAACAGATAGATGTTTTAAAGTTTTCACAAAATTTATGTCCAAGACATGTTTGGTCATCTGACCTAAAAACTCAAAATGCATACAAAAATCATCCTAAGTAGACCTAGTGATGCTCATGGTAACAGGTCACACCCTGAGTTATCATGCACAATAGTCGCATCCAATGGCTAGGAACACCAATAGCATGGCGCTGCAACCTCATAGGTAACTCCTCAATCTGGATATCCAGAATACCAAGGGTTAACCCCTCCACATGATCCTACAACTCTTCCAGTGTCTCGGTCAAATCTAAATCCTGGAGAACTGCTCTTCCGACATTTCTCCATGTTGGTCCACCTGCCTCCTGTTGATGTCCCATAGGTCAAACAATACCAACATCTGTATGCATGAGAATGATTTTAGTTTTGTCTTAGAAACATAAAAAAGACAAAAAAAATGTAGAAACTTAAAAAAAACAAAAACATTTGGTCAAAAACAATTTATCTATAGCACCCCATTGAGCGCCCACTGGTAAACTCAGCTCTGGATCTCCATGAAAATCCATCCCTGTGTATGGATGCTCCTCGATGAAAATGTGATTGATGACTGAACAATGTGTCTAGCCATCAATTCAACCCACCTCTATATTCGTAGATCTCTAGGACTAGCTACACCTAGTGTTACATGTTGAGGTTGCATCAATGGAATTCTATCTAAGGTAAAAGAGATTAAGAGTGATCCATAGCTAGAATTATTCATCTTGCCACTCTTTACCTTTGTCAGCTGCTCTTTCAGTGAAGAAATTACGGCCTCACACCAGTTGAATATAGTTGGCTCAAGACACTCAAGTGCATACTACATGTATGATCTGTTCGCCAGATGAAGTGTCACACTACTTGCCAACTTTGCAGTAGTGAAAAAGATCGTTCTCAAAGGCAAATAAAAAATATCTTTGATGATTATCTTTCCATCTTTGTTAGATTGTGTACCTAGCCGACAGAATTGTCGAACATAGTCCCTCGCTGATTCACGCCCATGGGAAGAACCTGAAAGAGAAATGGGTGAACCACGTCTCGATAACCCTATAAGAAAGTAAACATAATTGATCATAATAGAGACCACTTTGTCCCTTATGTTAAAAGCCTGATCCATTGGATCCCATGCATGGACTAAGAATTGCAATAGTTCTAATTGTTGCCTCATCCAGGACAACTTGAAGTATTTGAGCAGCCCACAGTTTCTGAGGGCCTTAATAGTACTTGAATCACTTAGGGCAACCATGTCTTGTTCTTCATTCTCTCTTTCTCACCAAGTAATAGATATTTTGATTCAATGAAAGCCTGAAATCAATCAATAAGCTTAGTTAGGATCCATTTCATGCAAAAAACTGGAGAAATTTTGGGCCCAACAGGTGAAACAAATTTGTGAAACTCGCCCAGCACAGCCCAGGCAAGGAGACAGTGCACTTCAAAGTAGATACCCTTCTATTTGGGTGCTCTGTAGCATATTTTTTGATGTGGAAGGTTGCACTAATCCCAGGGAAAAATATTCTAACCCCGGGGCCCCTAAAAACCCAAAAAAATTGTCTGAAACTATAAAATAATGAGATGAAAAGAAAGAGGAGGGGTAGATCTTCTACCTGGTCTGGATGACATGAGAAATGATCCACAGAATCTCTCGCAATCAGCTATTGAAGTTCGAGGTTAAAAACTGGTTCAGAGCACAAACTGAATGGTAAACATCAAATGGTGAAAATGACAAGGTAAATTCTTGTTTTATGTTTATTTCATGATCATTAAATGAGTAAACATTAGTATTTACCTATTTTTACCAATGAAACAGGTATGTTTGATCCGTTTGGTGTTGCTTTGAATAGATTTATAGCTGACTTACAGAATTTGACGTGCACGATCATGAATTTTACTTTGACCAAAGAGCATACTTTTATCTCTTTTTCGAGCTATGTTAACATCGAAAAAGGAACCCCCTTGGAGTCCTCTTTAAACTCTTTTTAGACTCTTGAAATAAGAAAAGATTTCTGCGTGCTTGTCCCTTTCAGCTCTTTAATGGATTCGAAATGACATCTACTCAGTATAAGTTTAACCCTTTTCTGGACTGAGATAAATTATTTATGAAAAAGGAATACATTGATCGAACACGGTCAATAGGTTCTCTCTCATATTATTTTATGTTTTTTCATAATTGAGAGACAAATTTACGAAAAAGAACTTGTGGAGTTTTCTTTTTTTCCCTTTTCAAAATCTCTAAACATGAAAAGGACCGAGTTATCATTTTCGTTAAACTCGTTAAAACATCAAATAGCGACAAACTTGTCCATCATGACAAGACCAAGTTTCACCTTCACTAGACTCGTTAAAACATCAAATAGCGATGGATTCACCCGAAAGGTGGAACTATACAACAAGCATATGTTATCCTCCTCAAGCTTGATAAAAAATAAAGAGGTATTGGTCACCAATGACTGGGGAAAAGGGGAAAAGGGGTAAACCACTTTATGGCAGCATGTCGCTCTTGAACATGACACTTTCACTTGATAACTGTGACTACTTGGGTTGGATTATCAGCTTGATGGTTATCACACATATGGTCTATCATACCATCCATTACTTTGGTTTTGGGTCAATGCTGCCAATTCATTCAGTGTTGCTGACATGTTCAAGAGAAGTCACTCAGTTAAATTCATCATTTGCAATACTCGTAAACCTTCATTTTCTTGACCGTCATTCCTGAACCTTGTGTCGTCAGTCAAATTCCATCTCCAAAAATCATTACAATTATTTTGTGTCATTGATGTGGGATATATCAAGGCACTCCTGCGATGATTCGCTTCTTGTCGACATCAACACATTATCCAAGAAGTTAACATAGAAACACCCTTTCAGTACCTTGAGGCTTCCATACATCAATGACAAGTTTCTCGCTTCTAGCGATAGGCTGACATCACTGGCCTTTGATCGAAAGACCTTGTATGGTGTTTGACATCAAAACATCCATTCACACCATGCAGAATGTACTGTAGTACCTTGAGGATCATTATCATTATCGGTGATTTCTCTCACGTCTATTAACAACTTACATCATTGGCTAGTAATTAGACAATGCCTTCCCATGTTTGACTTCAAATCACATATTAACATGGTTAGACTCATACTTTAGCAAACGATTGAATGAGATAGAAGACCCCGGATCTAGTTTCATCCATCAAAGCTGCGATTGCATGAAAGTACTAAATCATCTGTACAACGGCTTTACACAGATGGTCATCCTATCATGGGTCTATATCTATATATGACTATCTATGTACATGTAATGAAAAATTTATATGCTGAGCATGGGTGTGCCTTCCCTCAGAAATTCATGAAAAATCCAAGATATCATGATATTATGTATTATAATTGATGCAGGTCACCATCCCTTTCGGAACCTCCTCATCACATCATAAAGCATATCACTCGACATTATCATTTTCGACTTCATGCTTTTGGGGGCAGCTATTATAGATCCATTTGGGCACATCACTCCCAACATTCAGATCAATACTATTAGGGCTCATCAAACCCTAACCCAATTGCTACATTCCCTAGACAAGTCATCACTTTAAATTCCTCCTTCCCTAAAAGTTTCCTGGCTTGAATCCCTCCAGAAATGCCTCCTTGAGGGACCAGTGCAATCAGGGGTAAATGCACTTCAGTGTAGGTAGGCCCATATAAGGGTGCATTTTAGTGCACTTAGGCCCACTTTGACCTATGCTGGGTGAGATTAAGTGAATTCTTCATAGGGTTATAGGAATATTCTTATCTTCTCGAGCATTCTAGAAGATTCTCACACTTATCATATCCAATGAGCTCGAAATTGGATAGGAAATGAGTTAAGTGACCTCATATCCTCTCATCCCTTCCTCCATGGAAACTAACTCTAAGTTTGGAAGGCCATTCAATACCCTCATTTACGACCAAACCACCTCCATTTTCCTATAAATTGATCACTCATCTAAGTGATCAAAGGCTAGACTTTGAGAATTTGTAAGGAGATATTGTTGGTGTGAGGTTTGAGATTATAGAAGGTATTGTTATGCTGCTAGAGTGTTGTGCTTTTGATGTGATGTTGGATGAAACTCAAGCTAGAGGAGTGACATTGGATCGGAATTCATGGTTGTAACTATTCCTTATACTTAATAAAGTTCTTTACACCCTTTCCCATATTCTTGTCTTTATGTATGATGATTATATGTGTAAATTATTTTGATTCCATTTGCTTATAGTTGATATATCTCTTGCTTTGATTGGTTTTTGTCCTTTTTTTATGATTGCAAGTACTTGTCGAGCGGATTAAGTCTGAAGATGAGTGACGGGAGCCATACAAAGGAGAGAAAGGGAAAGAGAAAGATAAAAAGTAGGTCCTTTGTCTTATTTATCTTCGATAGAAAAAGGTTAAGCTCTTTAAATCTGTTGTTCTAGGTGTAGCTACCCACCTAGGGAAATTGTATTTATCTGTAGATGCAAAATTCCACATAACAACTAGGTTCACTATGTAAAATAAGAGCCCTTAGAGAAGGATCTATATTTGTTGAGTTAGCTGGCACTGGTTCAAAAAAACCAACAAAATTACTCCTACACCTTATAGGTGAAGGCTCATCTCAGCACTCGTAGGTGAAAGCCCATGAATCCTTCAAGACCAATGAACCTCGATCAACTACCTTTATTTATAAATAAAAATTAAAGGCTCAAATCACATATGGAAATCTAGGAGCACAAATCACTCTCTAAAACGGTTCTACAGATACAACCAAGCAAGAAAATTAAAAGTATTTCCACTACGGTGAATTAGGAGCAGACACCAAAATACAAGAAAGAGAAGATAAGGACTTCTCGAAGGTAGTTTGGGATGATGAGGGACCAATCCTATCAGAAAAAGTATCAGCAGGGACTGTGCATGGTCAGGAAAATTGGTAAGCATAAGGCAATAATAGGGTGTGAGATGAGGCTCACCGCGCAATTAGGAGAATATGAAAGGGATCAAGTTATTCTGGATCTTGGGTCGGATGTGAATGTTTTGCCTAAACAAACATGGGAAAGAATGGGGAGACCTATGCTGCAGTGGTCTCTAATTCAGTTGAGGATGGAAAATAAGCAAAAGATTATCCCCATGGGAAGATTATAGGGAGTGATAGTCGATATTGAAGGCACAAGTGCATTTGCAGATTTCGAAGTGATAGATATTATCAATGACAACAATCCCTACCCTACGCTCCTTGGGATCGATTGGGCTATTGACATGAGTGGAGTCATCAATTTGAAAAAGTGTACGATATCATTTGAAAGAAAATCACTCCACGTGGTAGTACCTTTGGACCTTGCAGAAGGACCATGTTATACTGAACCGGTCCACAATTATGAAAGTGACGACGATTTGGACTAGATTTATAAGATAATGTTGCTAGATTAGGATTGGGTGAATTTGATAGTTGATGGACATATTGCATGGGACCACAAAAGCTCCTACACATCAGATTCAAATGAGAAATTGGAACACTTGCATAATCGATTGCACGAAGTGTCTACACTGCGCTGTAATATGATGACTAAGTCGTTACATTGTGTATCATCGGAGGTAAGAATTTTTCCTTATTATGTTGGTTTAACTAAAGTTGATAAATTATTGGATGCATTCGATAGGGAAGTGTCATAGAAGCATCGATTCCAAGCCTTGGACTTAGCATTATGTGCTACAGGGTGGTGGGGTATGCATAAAGACAATTTTGATGGATGGCGCGAATATAGAAGAATAATGAGGGTGCGGTTTGGTCACCCAAAAGTGTGATTGACAAAGAAATATGATGGGGGGAGTTATCCGCACGATCACTTAGGAAAATGGACTAATGCTCATGGGGAAAAACCACAACCAGAGTGGGTGCATTTGTTCTGTTACACTTTAGACGTAATCCCAATGAATTGGTAACTAGAAATAAATCTCCACCACCATAGGGACGAATGGGATATTTTGATGCAGGGGTTCCTAATGACATTCACCTTTGAGGATGGACTTGAGTGCATCGATGAAGTGTTGCAGGAGGTCAAAGCAGTGATCTTTAAAATATCATAGGACCCCTTGGATTTGATTCAACTAGATTCGACCACCCAGTTGTGCCATGCATTGGAGTGCTACAATGTGATTGCTTAAGAAGAAGAGGAGGATCCAAGGAACATTAATATCCAAGAGGCAAAAGGTCACCACAAAGTTGAGGGGTCACAAATAGAGAATCCAGATATAACCATGCTACTGGAAATGAGACAAGTGAAAATTGGAACAGAGGCAGAGTCAAAGTTTGCGAAGATAGCAGACTATTGGGATGATGATACGGTGGATAAGGTTGCTGAGTTGCTCTGCGAATACCAGGATTTGTTCCCTACAATGATTTCAGACTTGAAGGGGATAATAAGCGATTTAGGAGTGATGAAGATAATGTTGAAGAAAAATGTGAAGCCTGTGAAGCAGAGGCCATATCACCTTAATCCTAAGTACAAGGAAAAGGTCCACTTGGAGTTGGATAACATGTTGGTAGCGGGTATTATTGAACCAGTGGACGAGTCTGATTGGGTAATTCCTATGGTAGTTTAGGAAAAGAAGTAGAAGGATGAGATAAGGATTTGTGTAGATCTCAAGAAACTAAATGATGCTTGTGTTCATTATCCCTTTCTAACTCTACTCACGGATGAGGTATTGGATAATGTTGGTGGACAGGAAGCATATTTGTTTACTGATGGCTTATCTGGATATCATCAGATAAAGATCGCGTCGAAAGATAGGAGTAAGATGACCTTCATGATCGAGTGGGGTTGCTTTCAGTTTACTGTAATGCCTTTTGGACTGAAGAATGCACCGGAAATCTTTTCACGCGTAGTCATTATGGCATTCAAAGAGTTCATTCACAAGTTTTTGGAGGTATACTTTGATGATTGGATGGTGTTTGGATTTGTCAAATGCCATGCAGCTAGTTTGCGCTTGATGTTGGATATGTGCCAGAGGTATCAGACTGCGTTAAACTTGAAGAAGTGTTTATTTTGCATCGCTTTTGGAATCTCGATTGTTCATGTAGTGTGAAGACAAGGATTAATGGTGGACCCATGTAAGATCACAGTTATAATTAATTTGGATGAACCAAGAAGTGTTAAACAATTGCGTGCAACACTCAGTCATACTGGTTATTACCAAAAGTTCATCAAGAGTTATGCCTAGATTACTACGCCGATAGAAAAACTATTGAAGAAGGATGCTAGAGTTTGTTGGAATGAGGAATGTCAGCATAGCCTAGATGTGTTAAAAGAAAAGATGGTCACTGCACCGATCCTAGTCTTCTTAGAATGGAAGAAGGAATTTCATGTCCATGTGGATGCAACATGTATTACGTTGGGAGCAGTACTAACACAGGTCGGTGAAGGATAATTGGATCACCTATTAGCATTTACGAGTAGGAAGTTGTTTAAGGCTGAAAAGAACTATTCGACAATGGAGTGTGAAGGGTTGGCTATGGTGTATGTGCTCCAGAAGTTCGGGCATTACTTGCTAGGCAGACACTTTAAGATGTATACATATCATTATGCATTAAAGTACCTAGTCAACAAGCCTGTGTTGGGGGGGAAAATATGCAGATGGTTGTTGTTGTTTTAGGAGTATGATTTTGAAGTCATTTTGAATCCAAGGTGATTGAATGCAGGACCGGATCATCTGTCACGCATTGAAATAGGAGAGGAGCCTACTAATTTGGAGGAAGGACTGCTTGACATGTAACTCTTTACAGTGTGGGTGGTAGATAATCATTTTGCAGACATCATCCACTTCCTGACTATGGGAATGGCTCTATAAGGACACACGAGTCAACAAAAGAAGGAATTAGTGGTGCACGTGGCAGACTTCTCTGTTATTGCAGGATAGTTGTATAAAATGGGATCAGATGAGATATTGCAATGATATGTGCCTGATTTTGAGCATAGAAGTATCATGGCTGAAGCTCATGGAGGAGAAACGGGAGGCCATTATGCAGGAAAATCAACAATGTAAAAGATTTTATGCACTGGGTTGTGGTGGAAAACATTTCATAAAGATTCCAAAGCATATTGTAGGGTGTGCGATGCATGTTGGTGAACCAGTACACCATCACAGATGGATGAGTTGCCTCTGAATCTGTAAGTGTCATTGCATCCATTTGAGAAATGGGTGATTGATTTTGTAAGACCGATTCAACCTCTAAGAAAGAAGACAGGTGTGTGGTACATCATCATCATGACCGAGTATTTTACCAGATGGGTGGATGCACAGCCTGTGAAGGATTGTACAGGGGAAACAACAATGAAGTTTCTATTTGAATACGCATTTCATTAATGAAACAATCAGCGCATTGACGAAAGAGTTCCAACTGTATCATCAAAAGAGCATTCCAAATCATCCTCGGGATAATGGGATGGTGGAAGCATTTAATAAAGTATTGGAGAATGCACTGACAAAGGTTTGCAATGCACATAGGAATGATTGGGATGTGTGCATACTAGCAGTGCTATGGGCTTATCGAACTACTTGTAAGAAGCTAACTAGATAGACACCTTTCAAGCTGGTCTAGGGCATAGAAGCTATGATGCTCATGGAATACATTGTGCCTAGTCTACACATAGCCGCGTTCACAGGAATTGTGTATCGTAGAGCCCTAGAAGAGTTGCTCGCATAGTTGACAGAGCTAGAGGAAGATAGATTCTTGGTTGGATTCCATCATAAAGTTCAGAAGGATCGTGGAAAGGCATGTCATGATCGACAAATCAAAATTCACAGCTTTAAGGTAAATGATTTAGTTTTATTATATGACAGCAAGTTTGATAAATTTCCAGGAAAATTTCAGGTGCATTGGCCGGGGCCATATGTGATCAAGAAGATTACCATTGGTGGAGCAGTTCATCTTGTGAAATTGAATAGAGATCCATTTCTCGGAAAGGTAAATGGTAGCCGATTGAAACCATACACCGGGGATCCTACCAGATGACTAGATGATGGTAGCATAGTCTTAGCACTCCAGGCAGCTGCAAGGAGGTGCAGGACTATAAAAGACACTACTCAGAATGTAGATTTGTGTGATCAGGGGTCTGCATAGAATAGGAGGATGTCACAGTACCAGGAATAATGTGAAGGGAGTTGTGCTACAGGAGAAAAGATCAATAACGTAGCTAGAAAGGGACTGTTACTGTCACTGTTCATGATTTGACTGCTAGAAGACGGATAATAGGAGCAGGCGGATAACATTTAAGGCATTTAAAGCTGGAATCAAATGTGAAATATTTGGAAATCTTCCACCACTCTAACATTTATGGATGAATTTTGGGGGGAATGGTCAAATTTGAATTTGAAATTTCCTATAAATTATAGATGGCTGTCCAGCGAGAAAAAAATTTCATTCTGAGAGTTTCTGAGTTTTGTTGTTTGTTGTGTGTGCTCTTTGAGAATTTTCTTGCAATCCCTATGTTTGAGAAGTATCCTGAGTCCGATTGGAACTTCATTAACAACATCATGTCTGCACCAGCTGAGACCACTAGTACTAGGGGCAATGTCACCTCTAAGGAAGATGCCCCTGAGGTCATGAGTATGGAGGTTCCTGCAGCAGTGCCTAAGGCATCAAGGTCTCTTAGGCCAAATCCTATGCTAATGAGAGAGGTTCCCAAGAAGAAGAAGGATAAATAGAAGAAGACGATGCCAATGCGTGAGTCACTGAGGAATCATGCAGTGACAGGCTCAGAGAAAATAAAAACTAACCACGTAGGAGAAGGGAAAAGTAGTAGACCTGGATGTCGACGAGGGCATGGATGACATAGATGTTGAGGGAGTAGATCCTATTTCAAAGCTGTCAGAGTACATCCCTCCACACCAAGGCAAGGTGAAGGTTGCAAAGGACACATATGAGGGATAGTTCCTCTTGAACACACCCCTGCATCCAGAAAACATAACATTTGAAGGTCCGCACTTGGCGCACATCCCACATCTGAAACTTGAAGATGGGGATTTGGGAGATGTTGAGCGCCGGTTTCCCCACCTGGCTACCGATACCTTCATGAAGTGAGTATTCTACAAGGAGTCTGGTGTTACCACGCTAGAGCTGGTGGAATGGATTCATGGGGTAAACAAGGCAGGGTTGTTGAACCTCCTATGGGTGCCTCACTACCACTGTACCCCCATAAACTTGACAGTCATTAAGCAGTTGGTGTGCCTTTTGCATGATGGGTTCTTGTCGTCGAGTGAGCCAATAATAATCACTGATATGTTGATCCATCGGATCACATTGTTACCTCACTTTGGAATCAATCCTACAAAGGCATTTGGTGGAAAGACGGGTGAGTGCGACCATGACGAGAAGACAAAAGACAAGTTCAAACTTGTCAATAAATCATGTGGGTATTCTATTTCCAGTATGACTAACCCCGCGGTGAAGGTGGCCACCCAACATTTGGATGGAAAAGTGATGAGGAAGTGTCCCATAGACGAGGTGTGCCACCAATTGTTTCATTAGATGCTCTGTGCGTGGAGGGCATACAATTATACTTGGCGCGCTACATGTGCAGCGAGTTCCTCACGAATTTCCAAGAGGCAAAGGACCAAAGGAAGACTTTCCATTATTCTTGGCTATTACTGTCAATTGTGCTGGCCGTGTGGAAGTTGCCAAAGGACAACTAGTTTCCTCCCATTCAGAAAAATTTACCAGAAGCAGCGAAGTTTTCTTTGCTATGGGCCAAAAAGGATGATGTGCGGGTTCGAGAATGTAAAGTTTTTTGGTTATTGATGGAGATGAGCATTCATATGGCCATCAACTGAAAGGTGTGGTTTTCACCAATTGTATTTGAACAGTTATCTGGGTACACAGAGTTCAAAGAGGACTTCCACCATGTGTACATCTAGGCGTTGAAGGATCCAGATCAGAAGTGGTATGATCTTCCCTACTTAGCTACGAATGTTACCATCGTAGAGGTCCTTAAGCGATGACCGATTGATTGGCACACAACATGAGATTTGGCCAAGGGGACTAGCAAGTCCACAGAGAAGAAGAAAAAGGAAGCAGCTCGATTGAAGGTTCATCAATTGGCATAAAAGAGGAAGAAGGAGACTAAGGAGAAGGCTTGCGCAAAAGAGGAGCATCATGCCATGGAGCAAGTAGAGCAAGAAGAGTGCCAATGTGATAGAAGTTAGAAATATCCTTCGCCCCAAACAGAGGAAGATGAACAATCAGAACAGGGTGGCATAGATCTGGAGAGCACTCCTTTCCACGTAAAGCAACATAGGGAACTGGAAAAAGAGGGACAACAAAAGAATATGAAAGCCTCCAAATCGTTTCTTGATCCAATCACCTTGACAGAGGGTGACTTGGACGATATTGGAGATAAGGTAAGAGACACGACAACGAAACTATTGGAGTAGTTTGAGCAGCAGTAGAAGAAAGCACTGGTCACTATACAGATGGGTTTGCGCGAGTTGTAGATCCAAATAACTAGGCTGCATGTAGGTGCAGGGTTGTTGGGTAGCAGAGCCCCCATAGTGAGTTTTTGGGCTTAAAGCATGAGTTTTGGTCTGTGAATGTAAAGACCCCACGAAAAGCAGGCGTGGAGCAGAAGAGTCTAAGGTAGTATGCCCTAAGATAATGTAAATTTAATCTAGAGTGTGTCGGCCTACCCACAGTCCGTGGACCATGGGATTGTATAAATAGAGCGAGGCTCTAAGGGTAGAAAGTAGTTTTTGGAGACTTATGATATTTTTGGATGATGAAACAGCTATGAGTCTGTAAGTCTGAGTCTTGGGTTGTAGTAGTAGATAAAGACTCTGTAGCTGAGTGCGCAAAGGCCTAGTAGAGTCTGCAACTGAGTGTGCGGACCCCTGCAGCTGAGTGCGCAGGGAAGAGTCGAGTCTGTATTGGATCAAGCTTTGAAGATATTGATAATAAAGATCTGGTGATGGTTATATTGTGCATCTGATTTATAAATATGCAAATGAATGTTATGTGTTGATGTTATCTGTTTCTTTATCTGCATGCACGTTTATGTATGTCTATGAGTAAAGAGCATCTGTGTAATTAATGAAAAAACTTTAACTAAGGAAGAACTGGGTAATTAATCCGGATCGCACTATGGTTGAGGCTGCGTGGATCCAGAAAACACCAAAAAATGTCAAGTAGGCAGAATCTAGTGAGCGTGAAGGTTGGATCGGGCCTCGATCTCCCTCATCAAGACATCCCTATGGTGCGGAAACCTAGTTCCAACACCCTCCCATACTACCTTGGGTGAGACCTCAGTCCATGCTCCACGGACTTTTGCCGAAAGGGCCGTTAGTATCGAGATTTTCTTGGCTAAACTCAGTGCTGAACCTGAGTCAGGCCCCAAGTAGCCAACAAATGGTTCCATTGCTGGGATCGGGATCTGCCTAAGCGATGTCTAATGTCGGAACATTGGAACCCAACGAAGAAGGAAGTTGAAGAGTGGTTAGATCAGAAGATTCATGAGTTCGCGACACAAGAAAGCTGAACTCCACAACTGTCTGAGAAGAGGTGGCTCGATTCCTACATATATACGAAAATCCATGAGATTTTCTTTGCATCCTTTCCAACATAACTGTATGATTGGATCATGAGATTAGTTAACAGCCAAGGAAGATATAAGCTCGACAAACTGATAGTGTGGACTCCGGAGTTGGTGCATAGGTTAGAGGCATCAGAGGACAAGATCGCGAGAGTTGTGGATCACTGGCTCGATCGGGTAATAGGGGGATTCATCACTGAGTTCGCGATAGACACAACCCTGAGTTACAATGAAGCAGAGCGATGGTTTCTGAAAGGACTGTGATGTAAGTACATTAAATCCTTGGATAACTGGATTAAGATGTTGCTATGTGAAAGGAGGGTTATGCGAATACATTAATGTTTGAGACAACGTGGAGCAGAAAGATCTACGAAGGTGAGGGATTAGAGAATAGTCCCCTGATTTCACCTTCGCGAGAAAATGAGGAGGAGCTTGTTCGGTTCTCCCCGAGAAGTGTAGTCTGGTTGATAAAGAAGCGCATCCCGCAGTTACTGCCCCTATCCAAACCACCACCTGCTTCACCTCCCTCACCTCTATCTTCACCCACTCCACCTCCACTAACTCTGCAATTTAGCATGGTGAATGTGATCAAGCTACTCGTATTCAAAGGAGTAGGAAATGAGGATCCAGATCAGTTTTGGTTCGTGGTAAGAGTAGTATGGGAAGCACAAGGGGTTACGGATGATAACATCAAGAAGGCTATTTTGGTGAGTGCACTGCAGGATAGCGCATTGATGTGATATATCAAGCACTCTAGCGCTCACCCAAATGTAGGGATAACAAAGATCCAAAATGAGTTGAACAGAGAATTTAGCAGGCCAAAATCCGAGACGCAGTCAATCATTGGGTTGAAAGAAATCACAATGCTCCCAGGCGAGACCCCATGGGATCTAGATCAACGACCAAAGAGTATGATCCACAAGGCTAATATGACGCTCTCAGATGTGTAGCACCACGAATGGTTTGTGGCATCCCTGACACCACACCTGAGGACAGCACTGCCACAACAAAAGCTTTCAACCCAGGCTGAAGCATTGGAGATGGCGATGAGGCTATACGAGACTCCAATACAAGATCTTTGGTTGGGAGTTCAACAAATCCACGTGAAACTACAGAACCTATGCTTGGAGATGCAGAGTTTGAAGCAGGACAAGGCACCATGGCCAGAAGCGCACGAAGAAGTATGGTGTATAAAATGTAAAGATCAGTGTCACGACAAGCGTCATTGTCCCATATTCGCGAACTATTTGGCAGGAGGCGGGCCAATGCCATTGAGACCAGAAGCACAGGAAACGCCAAGCGTGACACTAACATTATGGTGTGTGATCTGTCAAGTAGGAGGGAAACACACGACAGACAATTGTCATATGTTGCAGAAGTATACACAGGCCCCACAACAATTGTTTTGTAAGTTGTGCAATTCAGTGGGACACGACAAGTGCACATGTTGCAACTACGAGCTAATGATGCATTGGACTCCAGCATAGCGGATGCAAATTGAAACGCAAGGCCTCAATCCAACTGCAGGGATGGCGCGTTAAGTATTTCAAGGCCAAGGTTGAGGACAGGGAGGAATGGGACCAGGAAGGGGCCACAAATAGTTGATTCGTTACAATTGTGGAGGACCAGAGCACTACGCCCATGATTGCACCAATCCAACGAGGATATCTTGTTCATACTTTGCTCAGTTTGATCATGAACTGGTGGATTGTCCCACGTTAATCGCACAGATGCGTGAAAAAGGAGTATTCCTGCCTCCTCAAACTTAGGACATCCAGATGATGAAATCTAAACCCTGTGATGAAGATCCCAAGGTAAACATGATGATCAGAATTGGTGTGACCACAAGGGAAGATAAGGGGGAACAACATGAGGAAGATACATGGGTTCGCAAGGCTCCCACAATGGAACCTAAGTTTGACTTGGAACGCACAAAGGAGACATTCATGGAAGCTAAGAAGAGCTTCATGGAAGCCTCCACTTCATGTAGTAAGGACCAACCACAGTTGGGGATGGATCCTTACATGCTTACTACGTTTCTGGAGACTTGCATGAAGCTGTTGCGTGACAATAAGGTGGTTAAAGGACTAAAAGAGTTGATCACCAGGTGTGCAGGGTCGGGTGAACCATGTGTAGTCTAGAAGATGGGAAAGCGTACACTGTGCACAGGGAGGGAGATGAGATTGACGACGCAAATTGGAGAATACAAAATGGATCAGGTTATCCTTGACCTAGGGTCGGACGCGAATGTATTACCTAAGCAGACCTGGGAACGCATGGGTAGGCCCACATTGCAGTGGTCCCCTATTCAATTATGAATGGCAAACCAACAAAAGATCGTGCCCTTGGGAAGGTTGTAGGGAGTGACACTTGATATTGAAGGCGTGAGCACACAGACAAACTTTGAAGTGATAGAAATTGTCAGTGACATCAATCCTTATGCCGCATTGTTAGGAATCGATTGGGCAAGGATATGAATGGAGTCATCAATTTGAAGAAGAGGAAGATGATATTGGAGAAAAAGTCACTACACGTGGTAGTCCCGTTACACCCCGCCAAAGGAGCACGGTACACTGAACCTGTGTGTGATGATGGAAGCGACAATGAGCTGGATTTCATTTACAAGGTAACTGCACGCGAACAAGATTGGGTGAATTTGACTACAGATGGAAGAATATCATGGGAGCATGGACGATCCTACACCTCAGATTTAGACAAAGAAGATGAGCGCTGGCACAATTGATTGAATAAGGTAACAACGCTGAACTGTAACACACTGATTAGATCCCTACATTGTGTAACAACACAGGTGTCTAGTCAATTTAACGTCTTAAATTTCTCTACATAAATTATCAATCCGGCTATCATAAACTGATGAAGTGTAGTGCACTATATGTGCTTAGTTAACCTTCCTCTTACTTCGTTGTTTTATAGTTTATGTTGTTTTTGGGGGTTTTGTTTCTTATGCTTAAGGAAATTGATCTAAGAAAGAAAAGTTATGCTTCTAGATGAAATCTCTAAATGTTAATGGACAACTAAATCTAATGACTTTTAATGTTAAAATCTAATTTCTAAAGAAGGGAGAAAAGGAAATGAACATTAGATAAAAACAAATCAAAACTTTGAATAGTTAGATTAATCTAGGCCGGCAAAATGTCTATGAAATGAAAGAAAAAATGATAATGCTAATTTAAATCAATAGAAAAGCAACTATGATCTACTACAGGCTCAAATACCATTGGGAACATTCAATATAGGAAGATGTCGAAATAATCTTCTTGAAATGACTTAAGAAATTGAGTATACAATAGATGTGATCTTAAGAAAGCATGGGAAATGAATCTATCACTTCTGTGTGAAAAAACACCCAAATTCAATCTAATTGGAAAATGGTAGAGCCACCTTCTTGAGATGATTTAGCAAGCATAGGAAACACAATCAGTTATGATAATTTGAAATGGAAAGAAAATACAAAACATGTAAACGAAAACTAATCTACTGCGTGTTCTAATGCTCCAAGCACCAATTGGAAAATAGGAGGACTACTTTCTTGGACTATTTTGTTAAACCTAGATTATACAGTTAGATACATCTACAATCAACCGGTTGAACACACTTGCATGAATTAAACTTGCATGAATGGAAAATCTAAACTATTAAACTTGAAAACAATCATAAAAATAAAATGACATACTTGAATGAAATCAAAGAAAAATTACAAAATAAAATCTACTCTACCTTACATTCTAATATGCTCCATGACAATTCCTACTTCACATCTCCTTCCATGTTGGGAACCTCAAAGCTTTATTCAAATTCTTCAAAATTACAAAGTATAATGTATTGACAAGTTGAGCTAACAAAGTTAACAAAGTTTCCAAATAAAGGAGAGAGATCTCTTATTTATACAAAAAGATGAGAAGTTATCTCCTTAATGAGAGTCCATGAATTTCTCCCTATATCTCTAGAGTTATAATCAAAATAGGAAATGATAAGACACCTGTCTCTTTAGAGTTTCAATACAGATAGGAAATGTGACACATATGGTCATGATCCCATGATCCTCTCCACTCAAATTCGAATTTTTCCTTAGGATGCCACATAAAGATCTTTTAGAAGCTTCCTTTTGATCTACACATGTCAACAATCTCATCCCACTTGTTAGGTATAAGAATATGCACATTATTTTCTAATTTTTAACCACAAATTCACTTTAAAATGTTAAGAATTAATAAAGTTTGGGAAAACATAAATGTGACCCAATAATGATGAAAGTGAGATGAATGTAGTGACATGGTACTGAAATGGAGGTGATATAATGGACATGATAGTGAAATTGTAATGGAAGTGAATGAAAATTTCAAGACCTAACATACCCCCCAACTAAAGTTGTTGCATGTCCTCATGCAATATATATTATATTAATTCTTTTGATCCTTGAGCTTTGGCTTAACTTTGCATGATATCATTTGATAAGTTCATACTCCTGCAAAGTGTTTTACTCGAATTGCAACATGGTTGGTTCTTGTGTTACAACCATATTTTGTTGTTGCATTCAATTTTGATCTTTGAACATTGCATAATGATAATTTGATTATTGTTGCAAAGTATATCTTTATTGGATTGCATCATGGTTGGTTCTTGTGTGACAACCATGATTGTGTTTGTATTCAATTATCCTTTAAGCACTTTTGAAAAGCCATTGTATGCTCATAATAACAATGTAATAGTTAATATATTTTGGAAGTATGTGGGCTTCTGAATATGATATGAACATGGCAAGATATGAATATGAATGTATTCCTCCCCCCCCCCTCCCCCCCCATGCCCCCAAATTAATGGTATTGGAAATTTTATGAAATGAGGAAGAGAAATGTTTTTCCAACAATTATCATTCTATCGTTTTATGGAATTCTATGGTAAAAAGTTAGAAAATGATGTACCTTAACTTACCCTTTGGAAATGGATGAGTTGTATGTGTGGTGGCTACAAAATTCTGATCATAATATTCTTCATGTGGCTGGACAAAAAGAGTCATGGATAAAAGAGTTAAGATGACTTTTTATTGCTTCTACTAAAACTTGGTGAATCTGCTGCTGAATGGTGCTGATTTGTTGCAGCTACATATATTTTATATCTGCTCCAAAATGCTGAAAATAATAGTCTTCAAAATTCATTGGCACAATTCCTGCTATGTGAATAGATGTTCTGATGTCGAAAATAGCAGGAAATTGTTGACTTAGTGGCCATTAATGGGTGCCACTAGTCAACACGAGAACTCTCACCATTGATGAAAATGAGAGTCAAGATGCCCAAACACATCTTGCTAGGTACGAATAAATTTTCCAATGTCGAGTCACCTAGAAGATCTGATGAACAAGGGACATTAATGTATTCCCAATGTTTGTCGACAAGAGGAATTGTCATTAAGGCATGCAAGCCTCAATGTGTCTTTGTAAGGAATTTAGACTCAAAGGACTATAGACTCAATAATTTGCATTGAAGCAGGGTTTATTTGCGAAATGAAAATGATAGGAAAGGGAAAATGAAAATGGAATATGGAAATTGAAAGTAATAATGGAAATGGGCAATAAGCATGTAACTGAGCCTCTTGCTTTTATTGATGGGTTAGGAGTGGAAAAAAAGTAATGGAAAGTGTATGTGAATGTAAATGGAAAATATGAAGGGAAATGAGGTGAATAGTTTATTATGAAGTATGGATGTAATGGAGACAATAGTATTTGAAAGTTTTGCAAGTTCTTGGATCTGATTTTTCATTAGCATGTGCTTATACATTGATTTTTCTTCTTTGTTGCTGATGATCCTCTTATGAAACAAATTGGTCTCTAAGAGAGACACTATTCACTTGTAGTCATCTATCCTTCCTCCTCAAACCTGCAAACAAACTAATACTTCTTCTGCAATGGAATGTAAGACAATCAAAAGAGAGAGGTGATCAATCTCTTTAGTTATGATATTTACACACATAAGAATTTGTACTAATGAAACAAGTTCACGAAGGAAAACCAAAAGAATTTATCCCTGCTTCAGAATTGCTGCCTCAAGTTAATTGTTATATCTTTTGATCAATTTATTCATTCTTGATTATTTCAAACTTTGATGATGGATTTCTCATTGTGTAGATCTTGTCGATATCTTTCCAACGACACTCGAATCATCGAAATTTGATTTCGTATGAGAAAGTTAGACTGATTTTAACAGTGAGGTTTTTCAGCTACAGAATTGATGTTTAGCTATGGAATCGCTTTCTAGTTGCAGAACGTGCACAGTTTCTGTAGCTAAAAAGCTTGAACAGAAAGTTAGCTATGCATTTTTCATTATCAGTTCAAAATTAATCAATACCTTCAAGAAAAGTGAGCAAATAATCTACTTATTTCATTGATTCAATTTTTATTTTTATTTCTTTATTTTTTTAAATTTTTAAATTTTTATTTTTTTACCCGTGAACCTTTTGTTTTGTTTTTCATTTTTCTCCCTGAAGTCAGGAAGAACATGCAGTGAGATAGTGATAACACATACCTATGTTCCAGATCAAAACACATAAATCTATGATTGTGTTGTCACTATAATATGCATCAACACAAAAGCCTTGTTTCTACGTGAAAATAAGTTCATGTACCCAACTGAAAACAGTGATGGCTTCTTCATTTTGAGACAATGAACCAAATATATTAATACCAGAAAAACTATGATAATGTAAGGATCTATAGGTAAAACACACAACAAATCAATACTCCTTGAAATATTGAGGACAAAGCAGTTTTTAGAATTTGTACAAGAGTACCAAAATTCCTTGATTTTAATAATATTTGTTGCACGGCAAGAAACCAGTTGTTTCTATGCTTGTTTACATTACCAAATATAGTACACTGGGGTACCTCAATGGTATAGGCAACTAAGACATTAGCTTTCTTATTAAGTTATTGAAAAATAAATTTTATGCAGCCAGGTACCAGGAAGAAAGTCCAAGACCTCCCATTTGATCCAGCGAAAGCTAGTATGGCATCTACCTTCGCAAGATGAATATCATTAAAAGCATGAGATTTCCTAGCATAGAATATTGTCAACTGGCGACTAATGTTATACATTTCAAGCCAGCTAGAATGTTGGATTCTTGAACCCCATTCTCAGGCAAGTATTTTGAACTACGAACAGAAAGGCTTTGCCCACTTGTGTTTCTGGCAATTGGTGCACTTGGACCAATCATTCATGAGTCTGAATCGAATTGGATTCTTAGATTTAACAAAATATCACACCATATGGATTTAATTCCACATCATGATTAGTTTTTAAATTGAATTTTTCTTCCTGGAGCGTGTTGTGTTCAAACAATGCTCTGTTCGTTTAATGAAAATCATTTCTTCTCACGGAGCATGCCAAATGGGGCTCCAAAGAACTAGAAAATTCTCCCAAACCGTTGTGAAATTCTCAAAACCATTTCTGGATTATCTAACTGACCCTGTTCCTGAAAAAACCCATGTTTTTGGTTTTCCTAATTTTCCTTAGTTTGCTCAGGAAATTCACTTTAAAATCAGGTTTTTAAAATGCTGCGTTTTCTATCAATTACGTCTTTTGTAAAAAAAATCAATTTCGAATTTGATTGCTCTCTATCATGCCATTGATTTATTTTTATGTTATTTCAAATATTCTATCGCCCTTCGCTAAATTCCCCTTTGAATTTTGTTTTACTTTGAATTTCATTGTGTTGCAGGGCCGAGCAATGTTGAAATCGATACATTTTCGTCACTGACAGTAATATGCACAGAGGTGTTTGTCCAATAACTCATTCAGTAGATGGAAAGAAAGTTGGGACCAATTGGTTTGGGTTCAAAGAGTTCACTGATTGAAGATCTAACTGTCTAAAAAAAATTGGAACGAAGGTTCTCCTGGGAAATCTGTTCTTCACCATGGTCGTAAAATTTCCAAATCTTCTTTCTCCAATTCGATAATCTCAACCTAGAAGAATGGATCACGTGTCTGAATTCCGACTGAGAAATTGATGAATGATTGTTGACTGAAGTAGATTGAGAGTTTGAAACAAATGCTACAGCTACAAACTGAATAACGTTTCAGGCTTGCTATCAAATTTTGAAATTGAAATTGGCTTGGAAGTATCTAAATTTGCATTTTCATCAGGAGTGCATTTCATCCTTTTGCAAATGATGTATTTTTATTTGTTTTATTACGTGAAACGTGGATTAATTTTATTTTTTTATTTTTATTTTTTATTTGTTTTGTTAATAAAATTACATATGTTCTATTTTCAAAAATTAAAAATATACATATATATTTTACTAAACAAAATAATTTATTGGAATTGAAGTTTTTTTGATCCTCCAGATCACACAAAGTGCAGGAGGAGAGCATACTCGAGAAATTATTAATTTTTTTTTAGATGTAAGAAATAAGGTCTCCTAATTACACTTCCCCAGCAACGATGCCAAAATGTCTAGTCAATTTAACGTCTTAAATTGCTCCACATAAATTATCAATCCGGGTATCGTAAAATGATGAAGTGTAGTGCACTATATGTGCTCAGCTAAGCTTTCTCTTACTTCGTTGTTTTATAGTTTATGTTGTTTTTGGGGGTTTTGTTTCTTATGCTTAAGGAAATTAATCCAAGAAAGAAAAGTTATGCTTCTAGATGAAATCTCCAAATGTTAATGGACAACTAAATCTAATGAATTTTAATGTTAAAATCTAATTTGTAAATAAGGGAGAAAAGGAAATGAACATTAGATAAAAACAAATCAAAACTTTGAATAGTTAGATTAATCTAGGCCAACAAAATGTCTATGAAAAGAATGAAAAAATGATAATGCTAGTTTAAAACAATACAAAAACAAATATGATCTACTGCAGGCTCAAATACCATTGGGAACATTCAATATAGGAAGATGTCGAAATCATCTTCTTGAAATGACTTAAGCAATTGAGTATACAATAGATGTGATCTTAAGAAAGCATGGGAAATGAATCTATCATTTCTGCGTGAACAAACACCCAAATTTTAAATCTAATTGGAAAATGGTAGAGCCACCTTCTTAAGACTATTTAGTGAGCATAGGAAACACAGTCAGTTATGCTAATTTGAAATGGAAAGCAAATACAAAACATGTAAAGGAAAACTAATCTACTGCGTGTTCTAATGCTCGAAGCACTAATTGGAAAATAGGAGGACTACTTTCTTGGACTATTTTGTTAAGCATAGATTACACAATTAGATAGATCTACAATCAACCAATTGAACACACTTGCATGAATTAAACTTGTATGAATGAAAAATCTAAACTATTAAACTTGAAAACAATCATAAAAATAAAATGACATACTTGAATGAAATCAAAGCAAAATTACAAAATAAAATTTACTGTACCTTACATTCTAATATGCTTCATGACATATCCTACTTCACATCTCCTTCCATGTTGGGAACCTCTAAGCTTTATTCAAATTCCTCAAAATTACAAAGTACAAAGTAATGACAAGTTGAGCTAACAAAGTTAACAAAGCTTCCAAATAAAGGAGAGAGATATCCTATTTATACAAAAAGATGAGAAGTTATCTCATTAATGAGAGTCCATGAATCTCTCCCTATATCTCTAGAGTTATAATCAAAATAGGAAATGACAAGACACATTTCTTCTTATATTTTCAATACAGATAGGAAATGTGACACATATCCTCATGATCCCATGATCTTCTCCATTCAAATTCGAATTTGGCCTTAGAATGCCACATAAAGGTCTTTTAGAAGCTTCCTTTTGACCTACACATGTCAACAATCTCATCCCACTTGTTAGGTATAAGCATATGCACATTATTTTCTAATTTTTAACCACAAATTCACTTAAAAATGCTAAGAATTAATAAAGTTTGGAAAAACATAAATGTGACCCAATAATGATGAAAGTGAGATGAATGTAGTGACATGGTAGTGAAAAGAAGTTGAAATGGAGGTGATATAATGGACATGATAGTGAAAGTGTAATGGAAGTGAATGACAATTTCAAGACCCAACAACAGGCATGGCTCCTACCAACATATGATGGGCTGACAGTGGTGGTTGAGAAAGTTTGGGAGTGCGGTACTAGAACAACAGCGTTTCGATGCGCTAAGGTGGGAACTGCGTGTAACACCTGCGTGCTAATGGGGAACATACCAAGGAAGTTTTGAGAACTGGAAAAGATGTAAAAGGATGATGCGCCTACAGTTTTGGAAACCGTAAATATGAATAGAAGATAAGTATGACAGATGAGATGACCCATGCACGCGCCTCGTGAAATGGACCAAGGCCTACGGAGAGGAACCACAACCTGAATGGGAACATTTGTTCTACCATTCTATGGATGTAATACCCATGAACTGGTATACTAAGACAATACTCCAACATGGTACATGTGAGTGGGATGTCTTGCACGAGGGATTTTTCCTAACATTCACATTTGAAGACCGGTGGTTGGATACTCTTGACGACACGCTACAAGTAGTGAAATCCACCATTTTTAGAATGCTACTGGAGCCAATGGAAGTGCTTCAACCAGCATGGACGAACCAGTTAAGTAGTGCCCTAGAATGTTATAACATGCAGGCAGAAGAGGACGATGATGACCACCAGAAGGTTAATATTCCAGAAACTGAAGGTTGTCACAAGGTTCGAGGACCATCAATTGAGGATCCCGACGTCACTCCGCCACTCAAAATGAAACAGGTAAATATTGTCACAGAAGTGGAGCTGAAGTACGCGACACTTGGAGACTATTGGGATGATGCTACGGTAGATAAGGTTGTCGAGTTACTCCGTGAGTATCAAGACTTGTTCCCGACCAAAATCATGGACTTAAAGGGGATCATTGGCGACTTAGGGGTGATGCAGATCACCTTGAAACCGGACGTGAAGCCGGTGAATCAATGACCTTACTGCTTGAATCTAAAGTATAAAGAAAAGCTCTGTAAAGAATTAGACAACATGCTCGCAGCAGGGATTATTGAACCAGTGGAAGAATCCGATTGGGTAAGTCCTATGGTAGTCCAGGAGAAAAATAGAAGGGAGAAATTAGAGTATGCGTGGACCTTAGAAAGCTTAACGATGCCTTTGTTCATGATCCATTCCCGACACCATTCACAGATGAGGTATTAGAAAATGTGGGCGGTCAGGAAGCATACTCATTCATGGATGGCTTCTCCGAGTACCATCAGATTAAGATCACGCCGGAAGATAGGAGCAAGACAACTTTCGCTACAGAATGGGGTTGCTTTCAATACACTGTTATGCCCTTTAGATTGAAGAACGCGTCGCGATATTTTCACGAATAGTGGTGGCTGCGTTTAAGGAATACATTCACAAGTTCTTGGAGGTTTATCTGGATGATTGAACTATTTTTGTGTTAGTTAAACACCATATTGCGAGCTTAATATTGATGCTGGATACTTGCCGATGACACCAGATTGCACTAAACCTTAAAAATTTTAGCTTCCTCATTTCCTTGGAAACCTGCTGGGCCATGTGGTCTGCAAGCAAGGTCTGATGGTGGACCCTATGAAGATTGTTGTTATTTTAAATCTGGAAGTGCCATACAGTGTCAAACAACTCTACGCTACGTTGGGGCACACAGGTTACTATAGGAATTTTATTAAGAGCTATGCCCAAATAAATGCGCCCATGGAAAAAATCTTGAAGAAGGATGCTATATATTGATGGAATGATGATTGTATGAAAAGTTTGGATTTTCTCAAGGAGAAATTGGCATCCGCTCTGTTACACAGTAATTTGTCACTGGCCTCATATCCCCTAATCTTGGATAAAGTTAGTCCCTGAGTGACATCTCCGGTGTGTCATACATGTAATAAATGTGTCCACATCTTCCTGATCATTCAATAATATTAAACAAGTGCCCTTTAATCTTGAAGATTGACCCTTTCACCCATGTTTCTGCATCGTCACAAGTGAACCTCATTTTGCCTGCAATGATTCTTTGTAATGAACTATAATGTCATGACGTCGTCGCAGGGGCACATCTGTTTCCTACGATGGTTGAATTTTAGGGCTCAGCGCAAGTCTTCAAGATCCTTCTTGCGACGATGGCTCTGAATACACTGCTTCCTTGTGATGTCGTCACTGAGCGCTAGTGTATTACTTGCGACGATCTAGATATGGTGAATTAGTTCAAACAGTTGGCCTTCTAAGTGATTCTAGAACTGGTTGTTGGGTCAAGGGAGTTCACTTTTCTTCCTTTGGGATGGTGGTTCCACATTTTGTGAAACCTCCCTGGAGGATAAGCTCCCCCTCCCTCATTTTATGGAAGCTCCTCCTCTTATAAAAGCACTCCCTATTGCTATGATTAGCTACTTTTTTGGGGATTGAGCAAATTAGCTAGCTTTGGTGTGAGTTTGATAGTTTGTAGTGTGAATTTCTGGTAGTTTAGCAATTGGTTTTGGATTTCCTTAGCCTTGTATTGGAGCTTGTGAGTGAGAGAGAGAGAGAGTTATCATCTATTTGGGAGACATTCTTGAGAGTGAATTCCTGAAGAAATATACCGGTTGGACCCTCCGAGGAAGCTTGCGACATCAAGGTTTTGTTGTAAGCTTTGCTTTCATTCATTTTAATACAATCAATGGTGATTTCCTATGTCCTGTGTGAAATATACTTGATAGATTATGGTTCTTTGACTCTGTAAGTAAATAGATCACTGTTGTACTCAGTCATGTGTTCTGTTGTTCTCTTGTGTTGTTTCAGGTGAATCGCTTATCGAGGAGAAGGAAACGGTAGCTGAAGCGGCACAACAAAAGCTTCATCGAACACGGGATTGAGGTAGGCCTTTCGGACAATGAATATTTAAGGAAATTAGTTGTTGTTTTGTTTTGCTATGACTAGACCCACTCTAGGGCTAGAGGGGTTGCCTTTGTCCGCAGAGGGAACATTTCCTACATCAGAAGTTGGTGACTCCGCTAGGGAGTCCTTTGTATGTTGTCTCTTGTTTGCTCTAGATTTGTTTTTGATTTAGTGTCTCTTGATTTCGAGGCTGAGCCATTAGTGTTCTGGGTTACCTGGGTCAATCTGGTAGTCCCTCTCACTGTCTGAGAGATTATTCTGGTGTCCTTTAGGTGTTTTTACTTTGTTTTTTCTCTTAATTGAGATCGTCGTTGTTTATAGCTTAACAGTTGTGACATTGTCGCACCTATCCTCTTTGGTACACCTGCACGTCGCAAATATCCCGTTGTACAGTTGTGACGATTCCTAAAATCAGACCATCGCAGAAGACAGGTGTACACCTGTGATAACGTTTCCCAATTGCTAGCTCTGCGCTTGCGACGATTTGCCTTTCATCTCAGGTTGCTAGTTATAGACCTGTGATGATTCCTGTACAAGTTGTTTTTTACAACTTTACCTCCTGAATCAACTAGTGCTACTTGTCTGTTGTTGTCTCTTGTCTCTTACCAACTTGTTTTGGCTGTATTTGGGTTAAGGCACTTTCTCCTTGGTTTCGTTTAGTGAATATTATGTTTTCAGACCGTGTGACCTAGTTCTGTTAAAGGTTTCGTCAAGAAGTCATTTGTTTGGGTTACCTTTCCATCCAAGATTCATCCACAACCATCTGATTGATTTGCTTAAGGCTGTTTTACTGCTTGTTTTCTTTCTAATTGGTCTTCAATGTTTGTTTATTGAACCAGTTCCTCATATCGATTTGATTTCCACACTATCAAACATAGATCACATTTGTCTGGATCAGTCAAGTTTACACTTGCTTGTTTTTCATTAAAATTCTGAAAATAAATAATATTGCATTTATACAGCATACGAAAGTGAAAGCACATTTGCATTACTGAATTTTCATGATTGAGAAATTAGGAAGAAAAGTTCAAATCTTTCATTAGTAGTTGTGAGATTGGTGTATTGATGCATTATGTTTCTTAGTGCTCGCATTTTCTTGTCTTAGTTTGTGTTCGCTTGGAAATGAACTCTTTATCCTCCTTTAGGTAGTTTTCCATCGAAACGAATGATATTTTACTCATTGTAGCTGCATCCTAGGAATTGTTGAAGTACATTCGATAGGGCCTAAAAACCAAAACTTAATCCAAAATTAACTCTTAAAATCAATCGAATAAACCTAACAACGCATTGGAACTTAATGCATATTATCTAGAGGTCTAGGCTAGAGACGTTCTCCGGCGTCGTTAAACCTAGTCACTATTGTTTTTGCTAAGGTTGGGTGATTCCTCCTTCTGTGATTCAATAGCTGCTAGTACGGACTTGTGCTCCCCGTACCGTTGAGTATATATCAGGAGACCCCACTAGGTTATCATCCTATCATCTAAAGGAAGCCGAATCTGCCACCTTGTGAGCAGTAGCACACCGAACACAGCATTCGGGAAGATTGACTGCCGTACAGAAAGTCCTTGGTCATTTCTCTTTCATTTGATCACCAAGGTGTATATGTAGTTTTGCGGTTTTTCTGGTAAACCTCTTGTCTAATACTCCAGAGTAGTCACTTTCGTTCCTGTTCGACTCCTTAAAAGAAAAGGATCATCTGAGCACTTGTCCTTTCAGGCTCATTAAACATTTGAAGGCAACTAGAGTCATCTTTTGTCCTTTTTCTTGACTCTTTAAATATGAAAAAGTCAAGTTTCGTTTCTATGTCTTAAAAATTTATTTGACCACGCTCACATTTTCCCTGTTAATCTTGACTGTGTTTTGGTTTGTGTCAATTTGTGACCCTGCTCGATTATCTCTTTTCTGAGATCTTGAGTTAAGTCATCCTGGTGGAATCACCGATCCCGTCCCCTGTACCAAGTGACTACGACTCTACATCTCTTGTCGCTTCTGAGGTATTGACTGTTAGTGATACCCTTGCTATCATCCCAAGTATTCAACCCCTTGACTCTCGAACTCCGAGAGGGGAACCTTATGATATCAACTGGAATCCTATTTGGGAACCTTCAGAAGAGGACTTCCTGATTACTCCCCTTGGTGTTTCGGTTGCAATGTCCTCTTTTGAGATGGATGAGATGACCCCCGTGTCCGTGAAGAGAACCTTGTGTCAAATGGAGAAATTCCTCTTCCCATGGAGGGTTTCCCCTTTCACTAGGGTCTCGGTGTGACATTTCCCCTATGTTATCGTGCCTTGTCCAACATCATGAGTTCCATGTCTCTTAATCTGAGTTCTATGTGGTCTCGTACTATAGCCCCGACCTCAGAACCTTTCATACCTCAGATTCACAATGTATCAGTCACCTCTGTTCCATTAATGCCTACTATTTGTGTGGCCTCTACAGCTCCTGTTGTTAGTGTCATTGCTGCATCCTCAGTAGTTACCACTATTACTGGGCCTTCTCTTGAACCCACTAGTGGTGGTCCTTCAGCCTCGGTGTCTGGAGTCGTAAATCCCATAGGTAGTGTTCTTCTCTCTTCCAGTTCTATTTCGACAGGGTGGACATATGAGAAATACATCTTTTCTCTTCAAAACCCGGATCCGCATAATCCATTGCATTATTATGATCCTCGAGGGACTCATATTTATCATACTGGGTCCCTCCCTCCTCATCCTATGGTTGAGGTTTCCATTCTGTTATCCGTTTCCTGGGCTCATACTACTTACCATGGTGGCCAAGGGCAGCGTTCCACTTTCCAAGGACCACCATATCAAGGGCAGCCACATCTAGGGCAGCCATACCAAGGGTAGCCATATCAAGGGAAACCGTATCAAGGGCAGCCGTATCAAGGGTAGTCGTATCAAAGGAAACCATATCAAGGGAAACCTGTAGGCCTACAAGGACAACCCTTACAGGGACAACCTTTGGCCCTTACAGGTTCCTCTTTTATTTACTTAGGGCAACCTTCTGGTCAACTAGGTTAGCCCCAATTCCAACCAGGCCAACTCATTACCCCAGCAAGGTCCACCGTTTGGACAAGTAGGCTAGCCTCAAATCCAGCAAGGCCAACCTACTATCCAGTTTGGTCAACCCTTTGGACAAGTAGGTCAGCCTCATATTTAGCAAGGCCAACCTCCTGTTCAGCCAGGTCAACCCTCTAGTCAAATGGGCTAGCCTCAGCTTCAGCAAGGTTAATCTATTACCCAACAAGTTCAACCTTCTGGGCAAATAGGTCAACCTTAGTACCAACAATGAAAACCTTCTAGCCAGTTGGGTCAACCTCAATTTCAACAAGGACATTTGTCCGGTCAAACCAATCCATCTCCTAGTCAACCGGGCACTCAAGCACTCGTTGTTTCTCAAGCCCCACTCGGTTTCCAAATTCAGGCTAGACTCCAAAACTAACCTGGTCTCCAAACTCAAGTTGGATTTCAAACCCAACTTGTTTATCAAATGCAGCCTGGGCCTCAGGTGCAATTTGGAGCTCAGCCACAATACAGTCTCCAAGCACTTTATCAACCCCAAGGGAAACCTCAGGCTACTCCATATCAAAATTATCAGCAACTGCAGGTCAATCCTTATCAAAACTTTTAGCAGCCCTATGCTGCTCCTGTTCGTCAAGCTGGTAACCAATGGGTTGTTGGTGGTCAAAACCTAGGTCTATTGTTTGGTTATACTTATAATCCCTACGGACAGAACCCTTACGGACAAAACCCTTATGGGAAAAATCCTTCTGGTCAAAACCAATGGGGGAAATAAGGGGTTGGATGGAACCCTAATGCTGGCTCTTATCAGAAGCCTGTGATGTCCTTTAATCCTCAACTACCTTTCCTGGCAACCTTGGAAATACCTGATGTGTCCAAGCTGATGAACAATCCAATCTTTCATAATCTGTATTGGCCACTAGTTCCAACCAAAATTCCCAGTGATTGTCCTAAATTTGATGGTAAATCTAGAGAGGACCCTCAAGCGCATGTCATGACTTATCACCTCTGGTGCTCATCTAACTCGTGGCTTGAAGATTCTATCTACCTCCCTCTTTTCCCACGGACTCTCACTAGTTTAGATGCTAAATGGTATATTGAACTTGCTCGTGGAACTTTCCAGGATTTCAATTCGCTTGCAATGGCATTTCTTACTCACTTTCAGTTATCAATTCGTTATGAAATGGGCACACACCTCCTCACATCTTTGAAACAGGACACGAGGACACACATCTCTGATCATATCCATGAGTGGAGAAGGTGGCATCATTTGATTAAGTTCTATATCCCTAATTAGCTTCTCACTGACTAGTTTACTACCTCGTTTATCGGTTTGATAGCCCGCGATATTACCATGGGGGCATGTTGTTATAGACATTTTTGTGCCTTACAGCATGAAGCATGAAATGTCAATAATCTAAGGGATCCAAAGTCCCTAAACATGTTGTTCCTACCCCTAGACGAACAAGGTCAGCAAACCACGCACTGAATATCAGTTCTCCACCTGAAAACACTCAAAAACAAGCTAATTCTGGATCATGTCAACTGCTCCACTGAGCATCTGCGCTGAATGTCAACTGCTCCACTATGTACCTGCGCTGAATGTCAACTGCAAAGAACGCTACCTGCGCTGGGCGAGTTTGGCCAAGTGGCACAGTCATTCCTCAAGGTGTCAATGCCCAGGAAGCTTCCAAAATGACACTTGGATCAGGGAATTCGACTTGTGATGAGTAAGAGGATCTAGATCTCCAAGTGGAATCAAGAACCTCCAAGTGGACTCAAGAACTGAAGAATAACTGAAGTGGGAGAGGACACTAGTCAGCTTCATGCCAGCCTCAAGCTGACTCATCCTTTCTCCAAAACTCCTATATATAGAGCTCTCTCATGAGGTCTAAGGGGGCTGGAATTTGGTGAATGTAAGGAAGTGCTGTTGGTTTGAGTATAGAACTATTGGGTGATTTGCTTGAAGGAGGTGAAGAGAAGATTTCTTTCTGCTGGGAGGTGATGCTGTATTGGGCCTTTTATGGTTGTATCACTTCCTGAACTTTACTTCTTCCATTAATAAAGCATTTGAGGTTCTTCTATATGCATGTGTCTCAATGGTGTATTGTTATACTTGTGTATTTGATTTACTCTAATCCTTGAATCAATTATGAATGTATGCTTCTTGTAGTTTCCCTCTCTTGCCATTTTGCAGGATCTTGGTGTAGCTGGGCCAGTGAAAGAGAAAGGAGCTGGGAGCAAGCAGCAAGGAGAGAAGATTGGATCAACCATTAGCGAAAGACATCGGTTAGTGGATCTCTTTCTCCCCTATTTTACTTTCATAAAGAAGAAATCTTAGATAGCTTTGCTTCGATTGTTGCTGAGGTACTATCACCCTTAGAGTGGGATAGGGTCATTCCGTATTGGATACTTTTCCCAACAAAAAATTGGCGACTCCGTTGGGGATCGTATCTTGTTGGTTGTTTGTGTTTTTACTATTCATTTCATAAACACAGGGAGTACCGAATCGAACTGCATTTGGAGCTTTCAAATGCAAAGTAGAGGGCAGCTACTCTAGCTCAGTTTCTGGGCATGTTTATGATTTGAAGAGCTGATCCAAAAGGACTCTAAATAGCTCTTAGTGATAGATTTTCATCCTCCTTTTCATCCCTTAGAGTGTACTTGATTGATAGCTTCTGATTTGGCCAAAAACTGTGAATTTTTTAGCAATTTGTGACCCGGAAACTAAGAAAAACGAAAGTTTATCTCTTCATTGCAGGCACTGTGAAGGCAGTCTGCATTTTAGCGCAGATCCTGAAGGGGCTACCTACGCTGAATGTCAAACTGACAGTGTACCACCTGCGCTGAACCAGTTTTGCCTTGTGCTACTGGGGTTCCCTGCTGTTTATTGCCCTGTTTTCATCCTTGTTTTTGCAGCCTGTTATCAGTCAATGTACCTATCTGAAACCAACTTTCCTTGCCACTATTCTGCCTCGGTTGTATAAAGAAACTGTATTTTTTCTTTGTGTGTTTCTTATATCATTTACAGTTTCCCATAACGAAAGTGAACTAGTCTTGCTGTGGCCTCTTAGATCTAGACCTGTGATAAAGTGTCGTTTTGATCTTGAGAGTTAGTTTGTTTGCTGTTCATAGCTGATTGAGCTTTTGCTTTCATCATATGGTTTGAATTTATATATTTCTAGTGTCAAAACAAGTAAATCTTAAGGTGTCTTTTGATTTTGGACAAGCTTGTTTGCTTTCACTTGAAATCGAATTCAAAGTTATACAACAGCTTTCTTTTGTATTACATCAACATTAAGAAAGAGAAAAGAAATACCTGCATTTGCATTTTGCATTTGATAAGTTTGTATGTTGATTTAGGGAAAAGTGCATTAGTTTATGCTCTTTGATCTGTGTGAAAAGATGATGTCTTTCTTTTCCCTCAGTAGTTAAGATTTTCATAAGTCGAAAAAATTTGAAAAGCTTCCTTCTCATCTTAGACTGCATTTAGGATTTTGTATCAAACATCTCGTGGTGAACCTTGAAAGGCAAACTTTAAAAAGATCAACTTAAAATATATTGAATGAACCTAACAATGCTTTGAAACATAACGCAAACACATAGAGGTCTAAGCTAGAGACGTGTTCCAGCGTCGTTAAACGTAGTGACTGTCGATCTCGAAGAAGGTGGGTGATTCCTCCTGAGAGTCGGTGGCACTAATACGGACTTGTGCTCCCACGTACCGTCGCGTATATATTGGGAGACCCCTATAGGCATATATCTTTTATCCATAGGAAACCATGTCGGCCGCCCTACTGATCGCAATGCAGTGAACACAGCATTCACGAAGATCGACCACTCGTACCGTAAAACGTATTATGTGGTTTTGCGAAAAGTTTGGCACACCCTCTGCCTAGATCTGCAGAGCAGTTTCTTTTGGCCTTTTTCAAACTCTATAACTGAAAAAGTCCATCCGAGCATTTGTCACTTCGGGCTCGTTAAAACATCGAAGGAGACTAGAGTCATCTTTAGCTTTTTCTCGACTCTTAAAAAGTGAAAAAGCAAGTTGTGTCTAAAAGCGTCTAATAAAATTCATTCAATTCGGAAACACAAATTTCCCCTTTTAATATTTTGGTTGATCGAGTAATCCGCAATCGTGGAAGAAAGTCAATTAAAACCCCGTCGTTCGCGGAGGCTTACGAGTCAACCGTCTTTGTCTCCGGAATCGAAAACAGTACGGACAAAGCGAACTTGTTTAACCGGTTCAAAATCTCCTATAAAAGTTAGAACAAGTGTTCCAACTGCATCTGAGGTTCCGGTTACTCCTAACATTTCTAGAAACCCTGCCTCTATAGAAGAAGTTCAACAGCCACAGAAGGACAGTAATACTGATCCTAGTCTGGGGGCAAATACTTGTATAACTGAACCAGTTCCATCTGTAACTGGTCCAGAGACTTTTGTTCCTCAAACAACTGTCGCTGTCGAAGCAACCACTTCTTCGGCACCAGAAATATTTTACGGACCTGACGGTCTTCCTCTTCCACCGGGTTTGATTGCGATAGAGGAAATTGCAGAGGATCCGCAAGCAAGTACTCCAACTCATTTTGGAGTCGGGGTCACTCTATTTCCTTCATCAGAAGTTAATCCACCACAAGTGGAAGTTCCTGTAGAATCGCTAGGCAATCTATTGGATAGACTTAAGATGTCTGAACAACCGTCATCATCTAGGACTGTGTCAAATGAAACAGCGACAACAGAAGCCCCTGCCGTCACTCCGACGATGTTTGCCAGCATACCAGCTGTCCCAACTAGCTCTCAACCGCTAGAAGGAGTCCACCAAGGGACTATTTCGACAGTATGGTCTGTTCCAGTTTGTTCATCCGGAGTAATATCCAGCAACTCTTACGTTGAAACTCGACAGATTGATCCTCATGGAGGTCACTTTGGGCCATCCAGTCCTCAACGACTAACAATCCCTCTGAGTTCTGGATTGCTACCGTATGGGGGGCAGTATGCCCTTTCATTACCTCCTCCGGGAGGATATCCATATGGCAGTTCTCAACAATATTCAGGTTATACTGGAATTGCATCAAGTAGTTGGGTACCTATGCTACCTCAACAACCAAGGGTTGTAAATTCTATGCAACAGTGTGTACCTGTGATGAACATCCCAACCACACCGGCTATTGTAACTGTGTCACAAGTTCAAGCGATACCTATTACATGTCAACCTCAGATTTCTCAGGTTGTAATGCAACAGCCTCTTGAACATGGGTCACAACCACAATCGCCAACTGGTGGGGCAACACAGGTCCAAACGGGTACAATTACCCCACACCTCGGTCCAACGGTTAGCATAGCACATCAGAACATGGCGTCACAACCATGGCTAGTGTAATACCAACAACCACAATTCTAGCAAGTGTACCAAGGTTCTGAGCAGCAGATCTTTGCGAACAGTGGACAACCGTATATCCAAAACGGTCAAAACCAACCACTTTACAGTGGTCAAGTCCACCAACCGTATCAGTCATACCAACATCAATTACATTATGCTGGTATGCAAAGGCCCACTGCTCAAGCAATTCCATCGTACCCTGGTTACGCTTCGCCTAACCTGAATCAACAGTTACCATTCGTGGCAACTTTAGAGTTACCCGATTTACACCGGTTAACCAACGATCCGATTGCTTATGCCCCTTGGTGGCCAGCGATTCCTCATAAACTTCCGTCTGACATTCCTAAATTCAATGGAAATCCAGGTGAAGACCCATCGAATCACGTGATAACTTTTCATCTGTGGTGTTCATCAAACACTCTAAACGACGATTCGATAAGGCTTCGCCTTTTTTAGAGGACATTGACAGGTCCAGGGGATAAATGGTATATTGAATTACCTAGAGCCTCTTTCGAAAATTTTAGCTCCCTAGCCACAAATTTCTTAACACATTTTCAATTACCGATAAGGTATGAAACGGGAACATAAATATTAACCAACTTCAAGCAGACAACTGCCACCCATATATCTGATCATATACATGAGTGGCGTCATCATCGTAGGATGGTGAAAACATACGTTCCCGATCAGCTGTTAGCTGAATGGGTTATAAAGTCGACACTTCCTGCTATAACGGAAGATGTGGCAAAGGGGGGAGTCATAACAGAGGAGCAAGTTATCGCTCGTGCGCAGTATTTGGACTTAGTTTATACTCAGTCCGGCACGCTCTATGACAAAATACCTGACGCTCCTAGACCGAATTTTCAATTCCTCCTCCTCCTAAATCAAATAGTGACTCTCATGCCGGTGATGGCGTGATTGGCACAGCAAACACGAAATCGACAAAGGCTTCATCGAAGAAAGCCTGTAAGAATTCGGATCAAAATGCAAAAGAAGAAATTATTTCTTCGGAAGTAAATGTCGTATCAGCAGATAAGGGCAAAGAAACCAATCAACCAGGAAGCAAGAAAAAGCAAAACAAAGGGAAGAAGAAGAAACAAGGTGAATCATCTCCTAAGAAAAATTCTTCAAACCCTCCTGGGCAAGGGAAACAAATTTATCCATGTCAAATATGTGATGAAGAGGATCATTACACAAAGAATTGCCCATTCAAAGCTGAGTTAAAGAGGTTCTTTAAAAGTTCCCAAACCTCAGCTGTGTTAACTGATCCATTTCCCAACCCAGGTCAAAATCTAGTTGACAGTGGAAATGCTTCCCCGTGTCAAGTGCTTATGTTGTCGGTTTCAAAACAGCAGAATGATGCTTTAATTTCGACAAGGAACAAAGATTACGGGAATCCTCAGCTGTCGAATGAAAAAGGTAAAGATCAACCAAGTAGTTCGGCAACAACTTCGACAGAAGTTGTACCACCCATCATTCCTGAATTAACAATAAAACCGCCAAAGGGTGTAGTACACAAGTCGACATTTAATCCTCGCGCCAGAGCGGCGCAGCATTATAACATAGTGGAAGATTTGGCACAATCGCCATCCGCTATGTCGACTCTCGAGGTACTACAAAATTGTCCAACCCAAAGGCAGGCGTTGTTATCAGCGATTGGTGGGGTTGATCCTAAGGATTCCAATCTTGTATCCTTTGATCACAAAGGATACGATCCTCAGTTACCAGCTCAATTAGCTTTCCTTATTCAAGTGAAAGCCCTCAACAAAACTGTTCACAGAACGATTATTGATGAGGGAGCATCAACATGTATTATGTCAATGAGTTGCTGGAAAACTTTAGGATCTCCAACCTTGTCGCGATCTTCGACGACATTAAAAGCTTTCGACGGAAGGACTTATACCCCGTATGGGATCCTTAATAACTTAAAGGTTGAACTAGGAGGAAAAACAGTAGAAATTGATGTTGAAGTCATTGATGGGAATCTTGACTATAACATCCTACTGGGTAGACCATGGATTTATGCCATGGCAGCTGTTGTGTCGACATATTTTAGGAAGATCGCATTCCCGTTTGAAGGTGGGATTACGGTCGTCGACCAACAGAATTTCCTTCCTAATAATTCACAAGTTACAGGAAGCATTCCCATGATCCATGATAGCAACCATTCGCTTCAAGATATCGGAGTAGGATTATTGAAAGACCCCACACTAATGGGAACTTTCGCGCTACCAGCTCCTTTTTACACAGGAAATGTATCGTTTGTAGCGACCTGCAACATGATATCTTCCACGAAGGTCGACATGGATCGTGCAATGGTTTTGCCCCCAAGCCCTTTAGAAATATTGTAGCAATCAATGTTTCAGGCATGGAGGCGGACCCAAATCAACGCTCGTCAAGCGTTTGGGTAGATAGGTCTAAAGAATATGGAACCCCATTAGATCCTTGGTCGAAAGTACATGGGACTGACGAAGGAATCTTACAATCAATGATGATTGAGGGGGCACCATGGAATGATCACCACCATCGTTCCCTTCTTCCGGAATATGAAGAAGATACTCAAAGTGACCTTTATCACCCTTCAGTATTTGAATTCCTAACAAATACTGTCAATACGGTGGATTCCGAGCGAAACCTATCCAATATTGAAGAGACTATAGCCATAAATATCTCGACTAAAACAGATGTTGTAGAGAATATTTATGTCGGCAAAGGTTGTTCCCCTTCAGAACTGGAAATATATAACGCTCTTTTTCGCGAATTTAGAGATGTCTTTGCTTGGTCATATGATGAAATGCCAGGCATTGACTCGAGTATCGTTGAACATGAAATTAAAACGTATCCTGATGTCAAACCAGTAAGACAATGGCTTCGGCAGGTGCACCCCAAGAAAGCCGCTGCCATTAAGGCAGAAGTTGAAAAACTCCTCCATGCTGGATTCATCTACCCAGTTCCTCTAACCGATGGGTATCGAATATTGTCCCTGTTATGAAGAAACAAGGGACAATCAGAGTGTGTGTTGATTATAGGGATGTAAACCAAGCTTGTCCGAAGGAAAACTACCCTACACCCTTCATCGACCAGATAATTGATGAATGCGCCGGATGTGAAATCTTTTCATTTATGGATGGATTTTCCAGGTATAATCAAATAAATATCCGCCCACAGGACCAGTCAAAGACTGCATTTATTTGTCCGTGGGGCACATTCGCTTATCGAAAATTACCCTTTGGTTTAAAGAACGCAGGGGCGACGTTTCAGAGGGCAATGAATTATGCCTTCCATGACATCAAGAACATTGTTCAACCTTATCTCGACGACCTTCCGGCTCATTCGCGAAAGCGGACTGATCATCCGCAGCATTTAAGAGCGATATTTCTACGTTGCCGACACTACAAGATAAGACTCAATCCGCACAAATGTGTGTTTTGCGTCAGTTCTGGTCGTTTACTTGGCTTTGTAGTCTCTAAGGATGGGATTCGTCTCGACCCCTGTAAGGTTCAGGCAATCATCAATTTGCCTCCACCTTCAAATTTGCTTCAGATTCAGAAACTCCAAGGGAAAGCAAACTTTCTGAGGAGGTTCATTCCAAATTACGCAAAACTTCCTAAAGGTTATACTCGTCTTTTGAAAAAGGATGTACCTTTTGTCTGGGACCAGGTGGCGCAAGCTTCCTTTCATGCTCTGAAAGATTGTCTAGTAAAAGCATCATTAATGTACGCCCTGGATTATCAAAGAGATTTTAACCTGTATCTGGCTGCAGCGGATACGACCATTGCGATGGTTTTAGTTCAAGAGGTCGATGGAATTGAACATCCTATCTATTATTTAAGTAAAAACTTAAATGATACAGAAAGTAAATATTCTTATGTTGAAAAACTAGCGCTTGCAGTTGTTCAAGCGATTCAAAGGTTTCGACATTATGTCCTCTTTCGGAAAACTACCATCTTGTCAGATTGCAACCCCATGACGTATATGCTGTCGCGACAGTTGCTGGGGGGCAAATATTCAAAATGGATAGCGATCCTTCAAGAGTTTGATCTGGAATTTGTAAAATCCAAGTCAAAGAAAGCTCTAGTTTTCACAGAATTATTGTGCCATCTCCCATCATTGTCCAACGATAAAACATCAGAAGAGTCAATCGTGGACGAAAGTTTGTTTCTGATATCTGTAAGTGATGAGTGGTATGGAGATATCATAGTTTATCTCCAAACCCAGAAGTTCAGGCCTAACACCTCTCGCTCCGAACAAAAACATATACGATACCAAGCAAAAGACTACATGATCGTCGGTGATACACTTTACCGTCGTGGTATCGATACAGTTCTGAGGAGGTACCTTACCCATGAAGAGGCCGAAAAAGCCCTAAATGAGTGTCATTCAGGCACGTGTGGGGGGCATCAATCTGGATATGCAACATCACAAAAAATCTTATGAGCAGGATACTTCTGGCCAACCATGTTCAAAGATTGCATAATCGCAGTCAGAAGTTGCCATGCTTGTCAAATTTTTGATAGCAAAACCAGACGACCACCCGCACCTTTACAGCCAATAGTTGTTGTTGGGCCCTTCGCCAAGTGGGGCATCGATTTCATGCAATGTAACCCCACCTCGACCGGGGGGCATGGGTATATAATAGTCGCTGTTGACTATTTTACCAAATGGGCCGAGGCGATGCCTACATTCGATAACACTGGTGAAACAACTGCCCTTTTCTTTTTCAATCATGTAGTCGCCAGGTTCAGCATACCACAGGCTATAGTTACAGATCATGGATCGCATTTCTGCAATCACATGATGGTCGAATTAGCTGCCAAGCTAGGGCTATCTCACGACAGCTCTACCCCATATTACCCGCAAGCCAACGGACAAGTTGAAGCAATCAACAAGGTCCTGAAGCGTATGCTGCAAAGGATGATCGGGGTTCATAAAAGAAGGTGGCATCTAATCCTGTACTCAGCCTTGTGGGCTTACCGAACATCGGTAAAGAACGCGACCGGGTTCACACCTTTTCAATTGGTGTATGGCCTGGAAGCAGTCTTGCCAATCCAGTGCAAAATTTCGTCGCTTAAACTCGCAATTGATCTCCCCCCCGGAACTTCAGAGGAAGAGGCTCGTTTCTTGGAATTGATCCAGTTGGATGAAACCCGTCGTGATGCCGCTTTGGCTAACGAAGCCCATAAGAAACGAGTCAAGGCTCAGTTCGACAAAAATGTCAAGCCCCGTGTCTTCTCAGAAGGTGATTTGGTCTTGCTTTATGACCAAGAATCCGATAAATTGGGAGCAGGTAAATTCAAATCCTTATGGATGGGCCCCTACATTGTTAAAAGAGTGTTAGCAAAAGGAGCCTACGAGTTAATGGATTACGACGGAATTCCACTGGCGTAGCCCCGCAACGGGCTGTACCTCAAGCGTTACTATGCTTAAATAGTAACCTTCATGCTTTTGTTGTATTTTGTTTTCGCTAAAGTATTTGTTCTGGTCGAGTGATCCACCTTTTTCATTTGTTGCAGATGTCAAACTCAATGGAGACATGTGTTGGATATGCCGACGGAGCGAGTCGTAGTTCGCGGAACCTATCCTCCGCAGCCTGGGCCATTTTTTATCCAAGCAGCGAGCTAGTAAGTTTCAGAGGTGTGTGTATTGGGCAATCAACGAATAACATCGCTGAGTATAGCGCGTTGATAGAACTACTCTCTGATGCCATCACACGTGGCATACGCCGACTAATTGTCAGGCTAGACTCAGAGCTCGTAATACTACAACTCAATGGTATATATTCTGTTCGCAATCCAGCTATTTATCACATGTTCCTAAGGGTTAAGATCTTGGAAAGACGATTTGATTCAATTCAATATCAACATATTTCCAGAAACTTGAACACATTAACTGACTCATTAGAAAACTATGTGTTAGATAGACATTTGCAACATTTATAAAAAGGACACATCATCAAAGATTGTACATATGGATCATATAACTCAAACAGAATAAAACTCGAAAATCAAAATATATATAAGCTGTTTATAAGTTCATACATAACGTTCTGTAACCAAGACAAAATGGGTCATATGACCTAAAAACTCAAAATGCTAGGGGGCACCCTAGCCTAGTGGTGCTCATGATAGCACGTCACGGCCTGTGCAATCATGCGCAAGAGACGAGTCCATCGTCTGGGCACACCAGTAGTGTGTCGCTGCAGCTGTAAAGGTAGCTCATCAATCCTCACATCGGGAATGCCGAGAGTAAGGCTCTCAACCTGCTCCTGCACAGCTGTAAGGGTCTCAGTATCGTCAAGATCGCGAATAACAGCTCTCCTAACGGGCTCCACTGCCGGGGCAGCAAGTGGCGGTCTCGGACGAACTGCTGGACGAACAGGACCAACATCTGCATGCACCCAAGAGTATGATTAAAAGTCTTGATAGAATAAAGCACAACAACATTATAAATAAAACAGTAAACAGTGATATGGTCAAAGAGTTTACCAATAGCGCCCCACTGTTCGCCATCCGGTAGCACCAAATCCGCATCACCTGGGAAATCCATACCCACATATGGATACTCGGAGAAGACCATCTCCTGGCGCTCGAACCACCTGAAGAAGGCCTCAGTAAAAGTAATCTGAGGTTGACCAGCATGTCTAGACATGTGATCAACCCACCTTTGCATGCGTGGCTCGGTTGGAGAAGGCAAGTCGAGTATGATGTACTGAGGCTGCATCAGTGGGATTTTCTCCAAGGCAAAGGCAGTCAGAATGGAACCAAATCCAAAGTTCTTCAGCTTCCCGTCCTTTACCTTGGTCAAATGACTTTTCATCTCAACAAATACTGCATCACACCAGTTGAATACTTTCGGTTGGAGACACTCCAAGGCGTGCTGCATATAAGATCTGTTGGCAACATGTAGAGCTGCGCTACCAACCATCCTACCAATGGTATACAGAATGGACCTGAGAGCCCTGTCAGTAATCTCACGGATAACAATCTTGCCATCTTTGCTCGGCTGAGAACCTTCCCTGCAATACTGGCGGACATAATCTCTGGTGGAATCGGTCCCCCGGGCCGTACCTGACAAGGAAATGGGGGCACCTCGCCTTGACAATCCAGTCAAGAAGTACATGTCCTCTATGGTCAAGGGGATGGATTTTCCCCTAATCTGGAATACTTGGTTAATAGGATCCCAAGCATCAAGCATATACTGTAGCAAAGTGATCTGTGCTCTCATGCTAGAGATACGGAAAAACTTCAGCAGGCCACAGTTCCGCAGCGCGTTCACCGTGACAGGGTCATGGAGGGAAATCATGTCCTCCTCTTCATGTTCTTGTTCTCGCCATGTAAGGGACATTTTGTTCAAAGTTCCCTGCAAAGCAAACAAGAGAAGGAGTAAGTTCCTGATTTTGATGAAAAACTGGCGAAAATTCATCAAAAAATGAGCTGGAAACTCAGTTTTCTGAGCCCAGCGCAGGCAGAGAGTGTCCCACCTGCGCTGAAGGTCAGGCTTCCTTAAGGCATCTTGACATTCAGCGCAGGTTTCGAATGGGGAACCTGCGCTGAAGTTAGGGTGCCCTGGAAAAACCCCTGGGGCTCAGAAAGATTGAAAAACAGGCATGAAACTGGAAAAGAAAACCATGAAAAGAAAGAGCTAGGGTTTAGCTCCTACCTAGTCTAGACGGCGCTGAAAATCGTCCGCAGAATCTCCCGAAATCAGCTGGTGAAAATTAAGGGGAAAGAGGCACCTCCAGAGCTCCAACAAACCAAATGCAAATGAAATGGTAAATGAGAGGTAAAAACACCTTTTAATGGCTTTTTACGTAGTTCAAAGTGAAATATTAGGGTTATAATCTCATTTTCATGCAAATATTATTCATTTCTAACAAAGTTTGTTGCAGCAATTGAGAATGCAGTACTATCCTTGAAAAGAAGAAATCTAGTAATGGTAAAAAATCAAAATTTGACCATATAATCGAGCGGTTTTACCGCGGAATTTATGCTCGTTAAAGAATAAAAAAGCGAGATCCGAGCAGTTTTAGCACATAGTTCATGCCCGTTAAAAAATAAACATAAGATTGAGCAGTGTTTTGGCGCATTCAAGCTCGTTAAATAAAAAATGAACCTATCCCGGTAAATAACCATTGTGATCGTAAATTTATTAGCCATAAAAAGCCTTGGTCGTGTTTGCACCTGCCACCTCCATTTCATTTGGCCGATCGTTCACCTCCATATGATTTTTTACCCATTTTGAGGAACAGCTGCGAAGAGTGATTTCACCTAGCCATCCTTGTGACACTGCCGTGATTGGAAAATTCCAACCTGTACCTGGAATCTGCTGCTATCCCTGTTTATCACTCGTTCCTCAAAAGACGAGTCTTCTTTGAGCTCTTTTCTCTTGACTCGTAAAATATGAAAAGTTTGCCGAGTTTTGGCCTTCCAGCTCGTTAAAAGGACCAGAAGAGCTATCCCTCCCGTAGATTTTAATCTTTTTGGACCTGAGGGATTATTGCACAAAAAGGTCGAGCGCTTGTTTTATTCGGCTCGTTAAAGTTATCGAAAATTCATCCCTTCTGTATTGTTTTATACTTTTTTGGACTTAAGGGATTAGATGACGAAAAAGGAATTTTGGAGTTAACTTTCTGTACCTTTTCAGACTCTCTAAAAATGAAAAGGACCGAGTTTTCCTTGTCGTTAGGCTCGTTAAAATGATTAAATAGCGACAAACTTGTCTTTAGACGAGAACGAGTTTCCCTATCGCTAGGCTCGTTAAAACATAGCGATGGGCTTGCCCGAAGGGCAGGTTATAGAACAAGCATATGTTATCCTCCTCAAGCTTGACAAAAATAAAGAGGTACTGGTCAGAAATGACTGGGGAAAAATTGGGAGAACCTCAAAGCTTTAATGGTAGCAAGTCGCTCTTGAACATGACACTTTTCCTCCGTATCACATCAGGTTGGGTTGTTTCATTCACCGGTCTCATCACCATGGTCTTCGCCAAATCATCCACATTTGGGGTAATGCTACCGATCCATCGCATCAGTGTCGTTATATGTTCAAGAGATGTTGTTCAGGAAGAGTCAACCGTGTCCCATCCACTGCCATACATTATCCTTCATCCACCCATGATCGCCACCCTGAATCATATGTCACAGATTGTTTTCACCTCCACTAAAATCATTAGCTCCGTTCCGCGTCACTGATGTGTGATTCATTAAGGCCCTCCTTTGACAGATCGCTTCTTGTCGACTTCAGCTCATTATCCAAGAAGTTGATCTAGGAACAACCCCCTCAGTACTTTGAAGCTTGCATGCCTCAATGGCAAGTTTCTCACTTCCGGCGACAGGTATACATCAATGACCTTCGACCGAAAGATTTTGCGTGGTGTTCGACGCCAAGTACTTTATTCACACCACGTGAATTGTACTGCAGTACCTTGAGGATCATTATCATTATCGGTGATTCCTCTCGCGCTTGTTAACGGTTTACATCATTGACCGGTAATCAAGCGATGTCTTTCCATGTTCGACTTCAACGCAATTCTCACATGGATCGGCTTGTACTTAGAGTGAAGATCGAACGAGTTTGAAGACCCCGGATCTAGTTTCATCCATCCGGGCTGCGATATATATTCAGGAAATATAAAGACATTTGACATGTACATCATTACAGCAGATGATCATCCTACTCAAAGGATGATAATTTCAGCAGAGAATTATCAGTCTACCATCAGACGATCGTCTGTTCTATGTACCAAAATGAATTTATAAAGCTGAGCATGGGAATGCCCGCCTAAGCTAGATCATGAAAGCAGAATGAAAAATAATGTATTGTATTGTATTTTATTACAGGTCACCTTTCAGCGATTGAATGAACTTCGGATCCTCCTGATAAAGCATTTCACCCGATAAACGACCTCATACTTTAGGGGGCAACTGTTATAGACATTTTTGTGCCTTACAGCATGAAGCATGAAATGTCAATAATCTAAGCGATCCAAAGTCCCTAAACATGTTGTTCCTACCCCTAGAGGAACAAGGTCAGCAAACCACAACACTGAATATCAGTTCTCCACCTGAAAACAGTCAAAAACAAGCTAATTCTGGATCATGTCAACTGCTCCACTGAGCATCTGCGCTGAATGTCAACTGCTCCACTATGTACCTGCGCTGAATGTCAACTGCAAAGAAGGCTACCTGCGCTGGGCGAGTTTGGCCAAGTGGCACAGTCATTCCTCAAGGTGTCAATGCCCAGGAAGCTTCCAAAATGACACTTGGATCAGGGAATTCGACTTGTGATGAGTAAGAGGATCTAGATCTCCAAGTGAAAGCAAGAACCTCCAAGTGGACTCAAGAACTGAAGAATAACTGAAGTGGGAGAGGACACTAGTCAGCTTCATGCCAGCCTCAAGCTGACTCATCCTTTTTCCAAAACTCCTATATATAGAGCTCTCTCATGAGGTCTAAGGGGGCTGGAATTTGGTGAATGTAAGGAAGTGTTGTTGGTTTGAGTATAGAACTATTGGGTGATTTGCTTGAAGGAGGTGAAGAGGAGATTTCTTTCTGCTGGGAGGTGATGCTGGATTGGGCCTTTTATGGTTGTATCACTTCCTGAACTTTACTTCTTCCATTAATAAAGCATTTGTGGTTCTTCTATATGCATGTGTCTCAATGGTGTATTGTTATACTTGTGTATTTGATTTACTCTAATCCTTGAATCAATTATGAATGTATGCTTCTTGTAGTTTCCCTCTCTTGCCATTTTGCAGGATCTTGGTGTAGCTGGGCCAGTGAAAGAGCAAGGAGCTGGGAGCAAGCAGCAAGGAGAGAAGATTGGATCAACCATTAGCGAAAGACATCGGTTAGTGGATCTCTTTCTCCCCTATTTTACTTTCATAAAGAAGAAATCTTAGATAGCTTTGCTTCGATTGTTGCTGAGGTACTATCACCCTTAGAGTGGGATAGGGTCATTCCATATTGGATACTTTTCCCAACAACACATGTGTTACTGAAGAGAAAGCTATCACAGATGCTCAATATCTCTATTTGGTTTATTCCCAATCCAGTACACTGTATGATTACTTGCTTGATGCTCCACAACCTGTAACTACTAAGGCTCCATCAACACTATCCATTGATGGTGTCATTGGTTCTGTTACTTCATCCTCCCGAAAGTCTTCCGTGACCCCTGCAAAGCAAAAATCTACTGCTCCAAATGAAAATTCTTCTTAGACCCTGTCTAGTACTGGTAAAACTTCTGAAGTCAATGCCATTCAGTCCACCGTGGCAGATAAATCTTCTAAAGGTAAGAAAAAGGGAAAGGCAAATAAAATTGATCCACCCAAGCAGGACCCTCCTAAGCCTCTGGCTGATGATGGTACCAAATGCAAACCCAACTACCCTTGTCTCATTTGTGACAAGGATCACTACACTAAGGACTGTCCTAGATAGTCTGAGGTTAGTCATTTACTTAAAGGCACTCCTAGAACTCTTGCTATGCTTAAGGAGCCTTTTCCCTTTCAGCAAACCCAAATGGTGGTCGGTCAACCTCAGTATTCTTCCACTTTTGGCTCTTAAGTTTTCATGGTTGGGACTATTCCCATTCATATCAGTACTTGATTGAAAGAATATCCTCCAACTGTCGGAAAGGAACTTGAAGCCCCTTCAAGTGTTCCTTCGTCTAGTACTGGCCCTCTCCATATTGAATAACCTAGCACTGAGTCAGACATTCGACCTCCTACCAAGGGAGTGCTTCGGAAATCTTCTTGCAACCCTAATGCTCGTGCCACACAGCACTATAAAATTGTTGAGGACTTAGCCCAAGCCCCTTTGGCTATGTATGCTTTGGAAGTTCTTCAGAGTTGTCCCTCCCAAAGGAAGTATTTGTTATCAGCCATTGGTGGCATTGACCTGGCCGATTCGGATTTAATCACTTTCGATCTTGATAATCATGTACCGCGATTGCCTCATCAGATTGCTTTCCTCATTCAAGTCATCATTAACTCAAAAAATATTCATCGTACTATTATTGATGAGGGCACCTTCACTTGCATCATGTCTATTTCTTATTGGAAGGCCATTGGTTCCCCGAGGTTGAGTCAATGTCCTAATACTTTGGAAGCCTTGGATGGAATTCTTGTCCATTCGGTATCCTCCCACACTTGCCCATCACGTTAGAGGGGAAGATGGTAGAGGTTGAAGTCCAAGTTGTTGATGCAAATTTGACTTACAACCTTCTATTAGGACGAAGCTGGACATACGTCATGTGCACTGTGGCCTCATCTCTATTCCATGTCCTTCATGTTCCCCATCAAGGGAAAATTTTCATGGTTGACCAACTGTTCTTCTTTGCTTCTTCTTCTTCGGATGCCAATGTTCCATTTGTGGAGCATACCTCCGTTCCCTATGAAAGTGTGGGTGCTGGACTCTTCAAAGATCCTGCGCTTATGGGTGTCTTTTCACTCCCACCTCCCAATGTCACCCGAATTGACATGATTTCTATCCGTTCTGATCCTTGGGTAGTTCCTCCCATCGATCAGGTAGACACCTAGGGTGATGTCATGCCATTGAGTCCTGCCGAGCTCAACTATGTAGAAATTGTGTCTGCATCGGCTTCATCCTCTGATCCTGCTCCATTGAGTAGGCCTCTTGACATGTATGTACAATATCCTTGGCTCAGAGATAGAATTCCTTCAGATCTGTTACAGGAGATATTTCCTTCCGATGAAGAAATTTTAGAGACTATGTCTTTTGAGGAGCCTCCCTAGTTTGATCATCACCATCGCTCCTCATTTCTCCCAAGCCATTGGGCCATGACTACCTGTCTAGAGATGTTTTCTCCCTATATCCCCTCTCAGCCACTTTACACACCTATTCAGATTCATGAAGTTTTCTCTGAAGGCAATATGGGGAATATTATGCAAACTATGCCCATCATCATCTTTGTTAAGCCAGGGATTGTTGAGAATATCCACATTGGAGTTACCTGTACTCCAGAAGAGATTTAGCTTTATACCAATCTTTTCAGAGAGTGTCGCAACATTTTAGCTTGGTCATATGAAGAAATGCCTGGTATTGACCCTAGTATCATCGTACATGAGATCCCTACGTATCCTAGTGCCAAACCTGTTCGACAATGTTTACGCCTCACGCACCCGAGAAAATGTTAAATTGGAAACTAGGGCCAAACTCCATGTGGGTCGGCATATTTCTGGCAGCTAATATTTTTATTGAAACCCTCTTGTCAAGAGGTGTAGGATTGATCCAAAGATCATCTGATTCCGATAGGTATTTATAGAGATATGAATTTATTTTGATTATGGATTTATTGTCTAGCCGACCAACAACTTGAGTAGGCTCAAAAGCCCAATAGACGTGTCTATTCATTATCCACGTTTTAGTATAAATTGGTGAGGATTTGAAGACATTTTGGACATGTATCCTTGAGGTGATCTCCTCTCCACGTCTAGGTTTTTTAAAGGAGAGAACCAAAAGATACGCTGGCCCAAGGGTGATGCCCTAACCGCAAGAAGTCGCAGGCATATGAGGATGAGCAGCAGACAGAGTCGGATACGATACATGCAGGCCCTAATCTATAGTGGATCTAGCAGCACAACACTTATACGCAATACATGAGGTCATATACGCAATGTATGTTATATGCTGTTCATGTTTGTGGATGATTATACATTGTTTTCATGCAGTCATGAGATCAAGCTGTACATGTTGATTATGTGTGAGCCCTAGCAATATACACAACAATTCATATGATGGAACGTAGTCATGCTCTGGCTTATACGTGGATAGCCCTAGCTATATTCATACAATGGCATGAATGGAACGCAGTCATAATACACTGTCATACCTTATTACGCAGTCATATACGCAATGTATGTTATACGCTGTTCATGGTAAAACCGCAGTTGAAAGGAGCCCTCCCACATATACGCAAGGCATAGTGACTCCTTACACGTTGTCCCATATGCAGTTCATGGAGAAATAGATACGCTGTGTATATGCTGGTTAATGAAACAATAATACGCTCTTTATGAAGTACGCTGTTATATGCAGTCAATAGGAATAGCCCTTAACTCAGTCATAAATAGAGGCATAGTACACTATCCAAGCATCCCTTAACTATGTTAATGAAGGCACTATATATTTACAGTCATGGAAACTCATACACTGTTATGCAGAGATCGATATATATAACGCTTTCATGGCAGCAACATTCACTCTGGTCCATACGCAGCAAATGTACATATATATGCTGGCAAATATATACGCTGTAAACATCTAGAATGTATTAGGTGTAGTCATAAGGACACAGCTGTGAGCTATGTATGTATTGGGTCAATACTCTTATAGTATAGGTCATGGATGATATATATGGGCAGTAAGAGCAACATGATGTCGATGGGCAGTGTGAGCAGCATGATGCATGATGTATGAGATCATGAGCATCATGATGGATGAGATCATGGACATAAAGGGCAACATGAGATCATGGTCATATAGGACAGCATGATGATGATGCATAGGCAGCATTATAAGATCATAAACATGAAGGGCAGCAACATGACAAGATCATGTGCATGGGCAGTACCATAATACATTAGCAGGGGTAGCAGCATGATGATGATGCACATTAGTTTGAGCAGCATTATGATGGATAAGATCATGGACATGGACAGCTGCATGGTGCAGTATGCAGTGGTGCAACTAGAGAACCAGATGCAGCATGATGATAGGTATCAGTTGAAGCAGAATGTCTTCAACTGATCTCATCATTATAGGAGATGATCTATGCTTAGATCTAGATAAGTCAAAGTGTTGACTTTTGTTGTAAATGTACTCTCTCTCTCTCTCTGCTGAACTTTGAATATAAAAGAAGATTTGATCAAAGGGTTTCCCCACACATTGTGGGGTTTGTCCCTGGCTTGTGCCACATCTTGTGTCCTCTTGTCTTGGCCTGTCTTCTGCAATTTATATTTATGTTCTATCTGCAGTTTACTTTATGATGATGTGATTGCTAATATGGAAAAGAAATTAATAAATTTCTCTAACATAGAACATACCTAAAATTAACATGGAATCAGAGATGAGGTGAAGACAATGCCCAAGCAAGAGTGAAAGAGCTATCATCGAAGATAGTTGGGACAAGACAAAAGGATCAATGGGTTCCTCATAATTCACCTAGGGTGAAGTCGAAGCAAAGAATGTTATCAGAATGGCGCAACAAAAGTTTCTGATGGCCCGTCTAAAGATCACTTCATTGGGAAGTTCAGATCTAAGGGTGGAAGGAAAGGAGGATGCCTTATTGAAATAATTTCGGCCGTTATGCGAAGGAGTGTCTGAATGGCAAAGACACATCTCTTGATGAAGATAACAATCATTCCTGGGACATCTTCAATGATCAAAGGAATTACTGGTAATGCAGGTCATCAAGGAAATGGTCGACTCTTCCACGAAAGAAAGGAACCCCAAAATCTCTTTTATGTACCTAATCACAAGATGAACCTGATGTCCATCTCGGAAATGGAAGTCAAAGGTTACAGGATGGCACTTATCGATGGAAAGGTACGTGTTTGAAAATAGATCTTTCAAAGATGTTTTTGAGTTCAGGGTTGTATCAAGTTGCAGGAAGTCCACTGGGGACCATGTCCATTGACTCAGCACCAGAGGTCTGTGAGTCAGATGGTGACTAGGATGCTTGAATTAAAAAAGGAGCATGAAGGTAGATGTCTGAGATGCACGGAAGGAAAATATTATAAGGGGACCATTCCCCTCATGCAGCAGGTCCAAAGGTTTGGAACAACCCAAGGAGTTTTGAGACTCATGATCGGGAATCTCATGTATACTGGTGGAAGAAAGCCCTTTATGGCTTGAAGAAAAACACCTCGGGCATAGTATGAGAGGATTGATAGTTGTCTAATGCAGCTGAGATTCACTAGGAGTGAAACTGATCCAAACCATTACTCAAAGGTTGTGGATGATAAACCTCTCGTACCGGCATGTATGTCTGACAGGTGTAGACCCTCTCATTTATAGGAGACAGAGAGAGTTGGATTCTGAATGTGGAAAGATAAGCTGCAAGCCTGTGACTACCTCGAGGATCTTAACTTTCAAGAAGTTATATGGTAGTGATGTCGGACCTGATTTGGGAAATGCCTTTGAATTTCATAAACTCATTCGCGTTGATGTTCTTGGAGAACCTCTGTTTGGACATATGTGTTGTAGTTAGCATGGTGAGCTCATATTTGGTTGAGCCTCACTGGATTGGTGCCAAGAATCTTCTGAGATATCTTCAGGGCACAATCTCTCATGGATTGAAATACACTACTGGAAATATGAAACCACATGATTATTCAAATGATGAGTGGGCAGGCAGTGTGGAGGATCACTAGAGCACTTCTCAGTGTTTTTTCTTGTTGGAATCTGCCTCAATATCCTGGATGAGCAAGAAGCAGAAGTCGGTGACTCTGAGCACCACCAAGGCAGAATACATTGCTGATAGGATGGCCTTCTATGAGGCAGTCTAGTTGCTGAAGCTCTTCAGTAAGCTGTTTGTACACATGATGAATACCACTGTGATTCTCTGTGACAACCAGAGGTGGGATTCGATTATTGAGGAATCCTGTATTCGACAATTGCTCCAGCAGATAGACATCAAATAATGTCTTATCTGGGATATGTTAAGTCAATGGTCAAGGAGGCTCCATCACACTGAGATGATGTACAGGACAGAGCCCCGAGGAAAGATCAAATTTGTGATTTTCTCGAACGACTTGGAGTCGTTGAGAGACCATTGTAAAAGGGTCCTGCATGTTACATACATTGAGCTCTGGGAGCTCTGGGGGGCTTGCAGTTCTATTGGAGAACCATATGACCACAGGGTGACTCACCCTCCCCTAGTGGTGTGCACTGGAACAAGATGATTCGCTCTCTTGTGGGACAAGATGATTCGCTCTCTTGTGGAACAGGATGATTCAATCTCCTATGTAGCAGGATGATTAGTTCTCCTGTGAGGCCCGAATTGATGTGTTCTACATGGCGATTATAGCAGGATTGATGTATTCTCCTGTGAGGCCTAGATTGATGTGTTCTCCATGGAAATTGTAGCAGGATTGATGTGTTATCCTGTGAGGATAGGATTGATTAAGTTCTCCTATTGAGGCATCCTACCCATGCAGTCTGGGACTAATGGGAAGTACCTCTCATCTGATCAATGAGAAAGGAAATGAAGTTAGGGACCATAGTAGTACCGATGGACACATCATTGTATCTACCGTACTCCCTACACTAGGATGACCTCCATTGATCTGGGATCAATGATACTAGTCTGGGACCAGTGGTAGGAGTTGTACATACTATGACGTTGACTTCGGGTCGGCTGAGACTGGTCTGGGACCAGTGGTACATACTCCAAGACTAACTTCATGTCAGTGTAGTACTGGTCTAGGACCAGTGAGAGTGGTACACACTATGACGCTGACTTCGGGTCAGTTGAGACTGGTCTGAGACCAGTGGTACACTCTCTGAGATTGCGATACTGGTCTGGGACCAGTGGTAGGAGTTGTACATACTATGACGGTGACTTCGGGTTGGATGAGACTGGTCTGGGACCAGTGGTACATACTCCGAGACTAACTTCATGTCAATGCAGTACTAGTCTGGGAACAGTGAGAGTGGTACACATTATGACACTGACTTCGGGTCGGTTCAGATTGGTCTGAGACTAGTGGTACACTCTCTGAGACTGCGATACTGGTCTGGGACCAGTGGTAGGAGTTGTACATACTATGACGCTAACTTAGGGTCGGCTGAGACTGGTCTGGGACCAGTGGTACATACTCCGAGACAGACTTCATGTCAGTGTAGTACTGGTCTAGGACCAGTGAGAGTGGTACACACTATGACGCTGACTTCAGGTCGGTTGAGACTGGTCTGAGACCAATGGTACACTCTCTGAGACTGTGATACTGGTCTGGGACCAGTGGTAGGAGTGGTACTTACTATGAAGCTGACTTCAGGTTAGTTGAGACTGATCTGGGACCAATGGTACACACTCTGAGACTGACTTCAGGTTAGTGGAGAATGATATGACTCATTCTTGACCAATTTTTCTTCTTCATAGTTCAGCAGAGCTAGCAGAGTAGAGCAGAGCCAGTAGAGCTGAGCGAAGCTAGGCAGAGCAGTGCAGGGCATTGATGGCAGAGATAGTACACTCAGACTTATGGATCACCAGATGGAGTTCTCCCTAGTTGAGAGGGAGTGTTATATTGGCAACTAGGGCCAAATACCATGTGGGTCGGCTTATTTCTGGTAGCTGATATTTTTATTGAAACCCTCTCATCGAGAGGTGTAGGATTGATCCAAAGATCATCCAATTCCAATAAGTATTTATGGAGATATGAATTTATTTTGATTATGGATTTATTATCTAGCCGACCAGTAACTTGAGTAGGCTCAAAAGCCCAATAGACGTGTCTACTCATTATCCACGTTTTAGTATAGATTGGTGAGGATTTGAAGTCATTTTGGACATGTATCCTTGAGGTGATCTCCTCTCCACATCTGAGTTTTTGGAAGGAGAGAACCAAAAGATACACTGGCCCAAGGGTGATGCCCTAACCGTAGGAAGCCGCAGGCATATCAGGATGAGCAGCAGACAGAGTCGGATGTGATACACAAAGGCCCTAATCTATAGTGGATCTGGCAGCACAACACTTATACGCAATACGTGAGGTCATATATGCAATGTATGTTATACGTTGTTCATGTTTGTGGATGATTATACACTGTTTTCACGCAGTCATGAGATCACGTTGTACATGTTGATTATGTGTGAGCCCTAGCAATATACGCAACAATTCATACGATGGAACGCAGTCATGCTCTGGCTTATATGTGGATAGCCCTAGCTATATTCATACGATGGCATGAATGGAACACAGTCATAATACATTGTCATACCTTGTTACGTAGTCATATACAATGTATGTTATACATTGTTCATGGTAAAACCGTAGTTGAAAGGAGCCCTCCCACATATACGCAAGGCATAGTGACTCCTTACACGCTGTCCCATATGCAGTTCATGGAGCAATAGATATGCTGTGTATATGCCGATTAATGAAATAGTAATACGCTGTTTATGAAGTACGCTGTTATATGCAGTCAATAGGAATAGCCCTTAACTCATTCATAAACGGAGGCATAGTGCACTATCCAAGCAACCCTTAACTCTGTTAATGAAGGCACTATATATGCACAGTCATGGAAACTCATACACTATTATGTAGAGACTGATATATATAACACTGTCATGGCAACAACATTCACTCTGGTCCATACGTAGCAAATGGACATATATATGCTGGAAAATATATACGCTATAAACATCTAGAATGTATTAGGTGTAGCCATAAGGATGCAGCTGTGAGCTATGTATGTATTGGGTCAATACTCTCATAGTCTAGGTCATGGATGATATATATGGGCAGTAAGAGCAACATGATGTAGATGGGCAGTGTGAGAAGCATGATGCATGATGTATGATGTCATGAGCATCATGATGAATGAGATCATGGACATAAAGGGCAACATGAGATCATGGTCATATAGGACAACATGATGATGATGCATAGGTAGCATTATAAGATCATAAACATGAAGGGCAGCAACATGACAAGATCATGTGCATGGGTAGTACCATAATACATTAGCAAGGGCAGCAGCATGATGATGATGCACATTAGTTTAAGCATCATTATGATGAATAAGATCATGGACATGGACAGCCGCATGGTGCAGTATGTAGTGATGCAACTAGAGAACTAGATGCAGCACGATGATAGGTATCAGTTGAAGCAGAATGTCTTCAACTGATCTCATCGTTATAGGAGATGATCTATTCTTAGATCTAGATAATTCAAAGTGTTGACTTCTATTGTAAATGTACTCTCTATCTCTCTCTCTGCTGAACTTTGAAGATAAAAGAAGATTTGATCAAACGGTTTCCCCATACATTGTGGGGTTTGTCCCTGGCTTGCCCCACATCTTGTGTCCTCTTGTCTTGGCTTGTCTTCTGCGATTTATATTTATGTTCTATCTACAGTTTACTTTATGCTGATGTGATTGCTAATATGGAAAAGAAATTAATAAATTTCTCTAGCATAGAACATACCTAAACTTAACAGAAAAGCCACGACTATTAAGGGAGAAGTTGAAAAACTTCTCAAGGCAGGGTTTATTTACCCTATCCCATTGACTAACTGGGTCTCTAATATTGTCCTTGTGATGAAAAAGCAAGGAACTATTATGATTTGTGTTGATTACCATGACATCAATTGTGCATTTCGAAAGGATAATTATCCTATGCCCTTTATCGACCATCTCATCGACGATTGTGCTGGCAGTGAGATCTACTCATTTATGGATGGCATTTTTGGTTACAACCAGATTAATATTTCAACTACAGATCAAAACAAAACTACCTTCATCTACCTGTGGGGTACCTTCGCTTACAAGAAGCTTCCTTTCAGCCTTAAAAATTCTGGTGCTACCTTCTAGCGAGCAATGTCCTACACATTTCATGATGTTCATCACATTGTTCAGCCATATCTGGATGACCTCTTGGCTCATTTAGCTAAATGATATGACCATCTGAACCACCTCTGTGAGATTTTTCTTTGTTGTTGACATTACCATATTCATCTTAATCCACATAAGTGTGTCTTCTATGTTGAATCCCGCAAACTTCTTGGGTTTGTCATCTCTAAAGAGGGAATTCGTTTAGATCCCCTCAAAGTTGAAGCTATACTGAATCTTCCTCCCCATGCTTCTCTCTAGCAATTGTAGAGTTTGCAGGGAAAAGCCAATTTCCTACATCATTTTATTCTGAACTATGCCGAGATTGCTAAAGGCTATACATGACTTCTAAAGCGTGACACTCCCTTTGTTTGGGATGACACTGCCCAAGAGTCCTTCGAGCATCTCAAGACCCTGCTTGTCTCCGCTCCTTTATTGCATCCCCCTGATTACCATTGTGACTATACTCTTTATCTTACTATTGCCGAGAACACTATTAGCATGGTTTTGGTTCAAGACGATGATGATGGTTCTGAGCATGTTATTTATTATCTTAGCTGCAACCTCCTTGACACTGAGACTCGATATGCTTATGTCAAGAAGCTTGCTTTGGTAGCGGTTCACGCTATCCAATGTTTCCATCACTTTATTTTGTTGCGCATGATGAGAGTAATTTTCGATTGCAACCCAATGACGTACATCTTCTCACGTCAATTGCTGGGGGAAAAATACTCGAAATTGGTCGTTATCCTTCAAGAGTTCGATTTGGAGTTTACAACCACCAAGTCCAAGAAGTCCCTTGTCTTCTCAGAATTGATTTGCTCATTACTGTCCACCACCGCTCTCTCTCGGTTAGAGGATCACATTCCGGATGATACCCTCTTCTTGATCAGTACCCTTGATCCCTGGTATGGTGACATTATTGTCTACCTCCAGACATCTTCCTTCCATCAAGATTTGTCTAAGGATGCTCGATGACGTATTCGTCATCAATCTCAGCCTTATTGTATTGTTGGGGACACCTTGTAACATCTTGGTGTTGATGCAGTTATCCGTCTTTGTTTGACATTCGAGGAAGCTGAACAAGTTTTGAATGACAACCACTATGGCGCCTGTGGTAGTCACATGTCTGGTTATGCTACTGCCCAAAAAATCCTCTGCGCTGGTTATTTTTGGCCCTCTATTTTTAAGGATTGCATTCTCGTTGTCCATTCCTATCATGTGTGCTAAATTTACCAACTAAATATGCGTGCGCTGCCATCCCCTTTGCACCCTGTCATTACCGTTGGCCCCTTTCCTAAATGGGGCATAGATTTTATGACCTGTAACCCTTGCTTGGCCAGGTGGCATGGGTATATCATTGTTGTCATAGATTATTTTACAAAATGGGTTGAGGGGATGCCTACGTTATCCAATGACGGTAAGACAACGATGCGATTTGTATTCAATCATGTGATTACACGATTCGAAGTCCCTCAGGCTATTGTCACTGATCATGGTTCTCATTTCCGTGGTCATATGATGACTGAGTTAACGAACTAGTTAGGCTTGCGTCATGATAGTTCGACGCCTTATTACCCTCCAGCCAATGGCCAAGTCGAAGCCGTCAACAAGGTGTTGGTAATGATGCTTTAGCGTACAATTGGAATGCACAAGTCTAATTCGCATTTGATGTTGTTTTCCACCTTATGGGCTTACTATACCTCAGTGAAGGATGCCTTCGGATTCACACCATTTCAACTCATTTATGGTCTAGATGCTACCCTTTTGATTGAATGAGAGATACCTTCTCTCAAGTTAGTTGTCAAATTGCTCCCGAATACTACTCCAATAGAAGAATGCCTTCTTTACCTAGAGCGGCTAGACGAGACCCATTGACTCGCCTCTTTAGTCATCGAAGCGCAAAAGAAGAGACTGAAAACTCACTTTGATCAAACTGTTACTCCTCGTTCTTTCATTGAGCGAGATTTAGTCCTGCTATATGATCAAGCAAATGATAAGCTGGGGGCAGGAAAATTCGAACCTATGTGGTTGGGCCTTATATTGTGAAGCGCGTTTTGCAGAAGGGGGTCTATGAGCTAATTGACTATGAAGGAAATCCGCTAGATAAGCCCCCGAATGGGATTTATCCTAAAAAATATTATGCATGAGTTTTTTGTGCATCTGTTGTGTACATACGTGTGTTTTAGTGTGTGCATGTGTGGCTTGGTGTGTAGGCATTACTGCCGCTTATTGTGTCTTTTTACTTCTTGTGCAGATGTCGGGTGCACCTTATATCGGTTTCGCTGATGGTGCCTGTCGTAATACACAGAGTCTTTCCTCCATGACATGGGTGATGTACGATCCTCGTGGTGATTTATTAGACCTCAAGGTGTTTGTCTAAAGTGTACCATGAACAATGTCGCTGAATATAGCATCATCATTAAATTATTGGCTAAGGCTATTAACCTCAACATTCATGCATTGGTTGTGAATCTGGACTCTCAACTTGTTGTTCTTCAACTTAACGAGCATTATTCCATCAAAAACCCTCAAATTTTAAGATTGTATTTGCGTGTTCGCTTACTAGAAAGACATTTTGATTTTATTACATATCAACACATTCCTAGAAGGTTAAACACGTTAACTGATGCATTGGAAAATCATGTATTAGACAGACATTTACGCAATTTATAATCAAACAACACTATATGCAAGTAATCAGACACAATAATAAAACATAGATAGTTATATGTATCGTGTGGTGCACTGAGGCACTCAAAAAATAATGTATATGTCAAAAATAAGGTATATGTTCAAGTTACATCCGAGACACATGTCTCTCGAAACATCAGAAAAGTAAATCTAGGCGACTACGATGGTGAGTTCTGCTCTATGTAGCTAACCATTGTGCAGACTACTCGTCTGAGCAGTCTATGGATCTGGTTCGACACACCTGCAGTGTGTCGTTGGTACTGTCGTGGGATCTCCTTGAACCCTCTATAGTCTGGGATCCCCTCGATCAAGCCCTCTAAGTTTCGGGCTATCTCCTTCTCTGTCTCACCACCTAGAGGTGGCAGGGCAAGTTCTTTATTTCCCCCCCTCCACGTTGTAGGAGCGAAACCCACCAGTCTCTCAGGTCCGAAGTCTGCAAAATTGAACATGATTATTAAGACATATACGTTTAAAAAACAAAAAAAAATATAAAATAAAAAACTAAAATATAAAAAGTGTGGCAGTTAACCAAGTGTGTTACCTCTCTCGTCCCACCGCTCTCTAGGTGAAAGTGGCATATTTGGATCTCCTCTAAAATCTGTACCTGCATAGGGCTAGTCCTCAACAAATACCTACTGACAATGCAACCACTCCATGAAGACAGGTCCCCATGATACTGGCTGGCCGCCACCTCCTCGTGGCATCACTAGGGCCCACCTAGTGATTCAGGTATGTTGTGGTCCTGGAAATGGGGCGTCCATATCCTACAACTGAAGTATCAGTACCCGCTCGAGCATGAGCAGTACCAGAATGGACCCGTATCCAAACTGCTTTGTCTCTCCTTGTTAATATTTAGTCAGTTGTCTCTTCATATTCAGAGACACTACCTCTACCCAGTCATACATGGTAGGGTTGAGGCAATCTAAAGCTAACCACAGTTGGGTTTTAGTCACCTCGTGTTGTGCCTGAGAGCCTACTACTCTCGTGATCGTAAACAATAAAACACACAGTGCTAGGTCGTTCACTGTCGGGATTTGTAGCTTCCCGCTGGTAGGGGATTTTCGTGCCCCTGGGCATGATCGTGCAATAAACATATCTAGAGACTCTTCAAGGAACCACATCCCACCCATGCGGGGTCTCCCTCCTTGTCAAGATAATCTAGTGAGGAAATATATGTATGTCGCATCAAACTCGACCTCCTGCCCCCGGATTATGAGCTTACCCTCTGTTGGGTTCCATGAGCGAATTAAGAACTCTAGAAGGTCCAATTGTGCATTGTGAGTCGGTTGCCCCTTTTTCTTCGTTTGCGTCATGCATGTGTTCTTTCCATGCAAACACCATTTTGCACCCTGCATATGCAAATACTAATTGATTAGAACTTGTTTGAGCCATTTTCATCATTTAAAATGGTGTAAAAATGAAATTTTTCTGTTTGCTGCATCATCGTAGCTGTTTCTAAAACAAATGTGACAGTCAGCTTTCACAGTTCACCATTTTACAGATCGTTGCAGGGGTACATGTGTTACTTGTGACGATGCTGATTTTGGTGTGTGTAAAATTCCCGATCATCGCAAACCCGTGGGGGACTTTTGCGACGACCGGGGTGATTTTTTGGAACAAAAAATCCTTCCAAACATAGCCAAAATGCATAAAATTAGCATTAAAAACACTTAAAATATAGAGGCAAGGGAGAGATACTTACTTGGCAAAAGATTGGCACAGAATGGATGACCCCAGCTGCAGAAATCGAATTCCAAATTTGCATAGGTACACTTGGTTTTGAAAATTACCAAGGTTAAAAGCTAAAACAATGTAAAGATGTTTTTTACCATTTACCTTATATAAACCTTTTTTGAAATTTTAGGGTTTTTAACAATAGGCTTTTGGGTTTCTCTATAGTTCTAGGGTTTTTGGTTATGATTTTAGGGTTTTGACTTAGGTGTTTGAAAATATTATCGCGTATCATTGTAGAATGGGTTTTATGCTGGGTTTTTTCTATTCAGGAACAGGTGTGTCGGATGAGAATGTTGGTCAATGCAAGCTTGGTCGATACCACGAAACTTTCCCACAAGTCCTCTTTAAGCTCTTTTCTGACTCATAAAAAATGAAAAGATTGCCGAGTGTTTTTCCCTTTTTGACTCATTAAAAAGAATAAATATGGTGGTTTGCTTTCAGCTCTTTTCTGACCGTTTAAAAACGAAAAGATGGTTGGGCTTTTGTCATTTCAAGCTCGTTTTTGGTTATGAAATGTCACGTCTCTGATTAGTTTTTGTTGGTTTTAACCCCGTACAGAAATTACTTGCATATGAATTCTAAACCACATAAAATAAACAATGCAAGAGCATATCACATAAAACACATATACACAAATATTTTCCCCTGGATCCCAAAACTGGGACTACAAGATTGATTTTTCGTTATGTTCCTTTCAATGTTACAATACATATTTATACATGCTGAAGCATCCAATACCATGGACTGAAAACCATCACGTCCAAAACCATGGACCGAAAACCACTGCGTCCAAAAACATGTGCGAAAGTCATCCACAAAACCATAGGTGGGTCTGCCCAACCTAACATAAGGTCCAAAACCAAAATTTTCCAGTGTGCTGCCCCGCAGCCCATAAAGTAGGGTTATGGGTACCCCTCAATCCCCCTGTGACCTCCCCCCATCTAACCACTGGTTAACTACGTGGGCTAGTCGTGGAAATAATATAACACAACCCAATATTATCCCACTTGTTGTTTTCTTTCCACAGGGGGCCACAAGAGAGCTTAGTCATTTATCCAGCCCTGCAATGCCCATTGTTTCTCTACACCAAGAGAGCTTCTCAGAGCTCACAGATTTTGTTAATGCATCTGAAGTATTCTTCAAAGTGTCCAGCTTTACCAACAACACCTTTTTTTCTTCTATCATATCCCTCACAAAGTGATACTGAACATCAATGTGCTTTGTCTTTGTATGATATGCAGGGTTCTTTGCCAAGAAAATTGCACTTTGGCTATCATAGTCTATCCTTATAGCTTCCTGTACTAACCCCTTGAACATAATCTCTGCAACCAAACTGCTTCCTTACTTGCATGAGTAGCTGCCATGTATTCTACCTCTATACTTGATAGTGCCACTACAGATTGTTTCTTACTCATCCAACTTATTTCACCTCCAAATAGGTTAAACGCATACCCACCTATAGATCTTCTCTGATCCAGATCAATAGCCCAGTTTACATCAAAAAAGCCACGAATATCCAACACTCTATCCAATCGTGGTCTTCCTTGGTAGCACGAACCATAATCATTAGTGCCACAAAAATACCTGAAAACCCGCTTCACTGTTGTCCAACGCTCCTTCCCTGGTTTTGACGTAAACATGCTCAATACTCCCATTGCATGTGCAATGTATAGTCCAGTACAGACCATTGCATACATCAGGCTACCGACTGCACTTGCATATGGAACACAGGACATGTCCTCTTCCTCTTCTTGTGTCTTGGGACACTGTTTAGCAGATAACCTCACACCTACAGGAATAGGAACCTTCACCAGATTACTATCCTGCATATTAAACCTCTGAAATATTGTCTCGACATACTTCCTCTAGTTTAACCAGAGCTTCCTCTTTGTCCGATCTCTTTTAATTTCCATGCCCAAAATATAGTTTACAGCACCAAGATCTTTCATGTCGAATTTGGAGGACAAATGGGTCTTCAAATCTTGATAATTTCTTTGTCATTTCCAACCAGCAACATATCATCCACATACAAGACCAGATAAATAACACGGTCGCCAAATAATTTAAAATACACACAGTGATCTTCTTTTCTTCTATTGAAGCCAAGTCCTCATATAAATGTATCAAATTTCTGATACCACATCCTTGGTGACTATTTTAACCCATACAAAGACTTATTTAACTTGCATACCAGTTCTTTCTTACCCTTCACCGCAAAGCCTTCAGGTTGCTTCATGTAGATCTCCTCTTCCAGATCCCCATGAAGAAATGCTATTTTCACATCCATCTATTCTACCTCAAAATCAAAAGCAGTAGAAACATATAAAAGTAATCTAATAGAAGTTACCTTGGCAACAGGAGAAAAAATATCACCAAAATCAATTCCCGACACCTAGGAATAGCCTTTTTCTACCAACCAAGCTTTGTATTTCTCCACTTTTCCTTCTGCATTTGTCTTGTTTTTGAACAACCATTTGCTTCCTATGGGTTTCCTTCTAGCTAGCAACTCCACCAAATCCCAAGCCTCATTTTTTGTGCAAAGATGCCATTTCATCAACCATGGCCTCTTTCCAGAGTTTTCCATCCTCTGAATATACTGCCTCCTTCACAGTTCTGGGATCATCATCAGTAATAGACAAAGTAAAATTTGAATAGAAAGCAGATGGACTATACCTTTTTGGCTACCTTCTTTCTCGAACTGATCTTCTCACAGCCGGAGTTTGTGGGTCTTCATCTTCTAATTCCTCCTCTGTTGTAAAGTTTATTCTTCCTCCTTTAGCTCAAACTCTATCTTCTCAAGTTCCTTTGGTTGGACTTCATGTTTAATAACATCTTTCACCTATCTGAATACCACATCTCGGTTGTACACAACCTTCCTTGTTACTGGGTTCGAAAGTTTATAACCCTTTAAACCATCCTTATACCCAATAAAGATGCACTTTTCATATTTACTATCCAACTTGGTTCTTTTCTCCTTTGGAACATGCACATATGCATCACATCCAAATATCATCAGATGTGAAGGAGAGGGTTTCTTACCAGTCCATACCTCTTGTGGAGTCTTATCCTCCAACGTTGATGAAGGTGATTTATTGACCAGGTAACATGCTGTCTCCACTGCCTTTGCCCAGAATTCCTGTCCTAACTCGGCACCACTAAGCATGCTTCTTTCCCTTTCCATCAAAGTCTTGTTCATTCTTTCTGCAACTCCATTTTGATGAGGTGCATATGGAGTAGTCTTTTGCAGTGCTATACCACACTTCTTATAGAATTCTTCAAATTACTTACTGCAAACTCTCCACCGTTATCTGTCCTTAGCACCTTTATCTTCTTCTCTATCTAGTTTTCCACTAGAGCGTTAAATTCTTTAAACCTGTCAAAGACTTCAGATTTCTTCTTAAGGAAATATATCCATGTATTCCTTGAGAAGTCATCTATAAATGATACATAGTACATAGACTTACCCAGTGATGGAACCTTCACAGGTCCAAACACATCACTGTGCACAAACTCTAATATATTTTTCGCCCTCTTAGCACCAGAGGGGAAACTCACTCGATTCTGCTTCCTATATACACAATTTTCATAGAAATCAAAATCCAGAGAGCTATTACTCATACCTTCTACCATACCTTTACCATGAAGTATTCGAAGGCCCTTCTCTCCAGTATGTCCAAGCCTTTGATGCCACAGCGTGGTCTTCTCTCCAGAGACCACTAGATTTTCTGCTCCACTTTCAGGAACCACAGAACTATTGCACCCATCAATAACAGTGCTACATTGCAGCTTGTACAAAGTTCCAATACAAACTCCCCGCATCAATACCAGTGCTCCCCGAACCATCTTGCAGGTATCCTTCTCGAACACTATTTTTACACCTGCAACATCCAACTTGCTTATAGAAATCAGATTTCTAGCCAATGCAAGAATATGTAGAACACCCGGAAGTGTTCTAACCCTTCCACCTTGCAACTTCAACTTTACTTTTCTGCGACCAACGATTATAGCATTCTTATCATCCCCTAAGAATACATCACCACTATCGTATTTCTCATACTCGCAGAACCACTCTCTATGGGGAGTGAAGTGAAAGGATCCACCTGAGTCAATCAACCATGCCTCATGATCTACATGTGTACTTGAAGAAGCCAAGTACACATCCCCACCTTCATCTGAGGTGGTTTTAGCCTCTGCAGAAGGAGCATCATCAAATCCCTTTCCTTTGTGAGGAGCTTTAGATTTACAGTCCCTTTTGTAGTGCCCTTCCTTTCTGCATTTCCAGCACACCACCTTTATAGGTTTTCCCTGGAGATTTAGATCTCCCACTGTATGACTTATTTTTGTTTCTGTTCTAGGACCATCCTCATATAGACAAGGAATCACCATTCTCGTTCTCCATATTTTTTCATCTCATCTCCTTCATCAGCAAGGCTGAGACTATTTCATCAAACTGCAAGGCAGTTGCATTGCTACCTATTGCAATAACCAGACTACCCACGAATCTGGTAGAGAACACAACAAATTGATGCACTTATCTTCATCTAAAATTTTAATATCAACATATGCTAACTGACTTACCATAGTATTAAATGCATTCAGATGCTCTTTCACTGAGTCTCCATCTTTCATCCTCAGGTTATACAGCTTTTTCTGCAGGAATAATTTATTCACTAGAGACTTAGATTGGTACAAAGTCCCTAACTTGTCCCACAAAGCCTTCACCGTAGCTTCCCCTAATACATTAAGCAATACTGAATCTGAGACACACAATCGTATTGTGCTCTTTGCCTTCCGATCCAACTTCTTCCATTCTTCATCGGACACTCCCGTTGGTTTAGTACCCGGATCTACCATGATCCACTGATCTTTATCCACCAACAGATCCTCCATCTTGAGTTTCCACAACTCAAAAATCTAACCATTAAATTTCTTGATCTCTATCTTTCAACTACTCACCATCTTCTTTCACCACTAGAATCGATCTCGCAGATCTCCCATTGAACAAGGTCTACCATAGGCCCGAGTGAAACCCTTTAGCAAAAAATGCATCCCCTTGAAGCCAAAACTGCTCTGATACCAAATGTAGGTTTTAACCCAGTACAAAAATTACTAGCATACGAATTCTAAAATACATAAAATAAACAATGCAAGAGCATAACACATATACACAGAGATTTTCCCCTGGAACCCAAAACCGGGATTACGAGCTTGATTTTTCATTATGTTCCTTTTAATGTTACAATACATTTTTATACGTGCTGAAGCATCTAATACCATGGACAGAAAACCATCGCGTCCAAAATCATGGACCAAAAGCCATCGCGTCCAAAAACATGTGTGAAAATCATGCACAAAACCATAGGTGGGTCCACCTAACCTAACATAACATCCAAAACCAAAATTTTCTGCGACGTTGCACCAGACCCCATAAAGTGGGGTTATAGGTACCCCTCAAACCCCTTGTGACCTCCCCCCCTCTAACCCCCGGTTAACTATGTTGCCTAGTCGTGGAAAGAATATAACACAACCCAATAGTTTTCTACTTTTTTGGATTCGAAACACTACTTACAAAAAGTACTCCTTGGTTGAAATGGTCAAGTGGTTCCCTCGAGTATTGTTTTCTACCTTTTTAGGCTTGAGGGACACAAACTTACGAAAAGGGCCCCCCCTGGAGTTTTCTTTTTCGTGTCTTTTTCAAACTCTCTAAACATGAAAAAGACTTCGAGTTTTGCCTATGTCAGACTCGTTAAACCCTAACAACATTGGACTCATTGCCATGATGAGACCTGAGCTTCTCCTCCCTAGGGCTCATTAAAATTTCACTAGGTTGGATTTGTCCGAAGGACGAACTTATATTGCAAACATATTCTATCCCCTTTAAGCTTGTTTTTCAAAAATAATTGGGGTACTCGCTAGCAATGGTGGGGGAAAATTTGGAAATCTTCCATTGGTTACCTACGATAGCTAGTCGCTCTTGAACATCGACACTTTTGCTTCTCGTTGGGTTTGGGACATCCTCACATCGTCGTTGGCCTTCCAGGGTTTTGGGTTTTTCATTTTGCCTCTTTCCATTGATCCTTGTTGTCTCCATCAGACCTCCAATACCTTGGTACCAAAATGCTGCCACCGTCCAGAGTCGTGTTGCTGATATGTTCAAGAGTTTAATCTTTCTGCAATTTGCACCCTTACTTCCTTCAATGATTCTCTGTTTCATCCATCTTCATCTTGTTCCTTGTCGCATGTCGTAGATGTGGGAAACATTATGGCCCTCTTGCGATAGGTCGCTTCCTATCGACACCAACTCATTATCCAGGAAGTCGATCTAGAGATTCCTTTCAGTACCTTGGAGCTTGCATGCTTTAATGGCAAGTTCTTCGTGCTCGACGACAGGCTTACATTATTGGTCTTATATTGGGTGATTCCATGAGTGTTTGACTCTAGATCATTCTTCACACTTTGTGGATTGTATTGAAAGTACCTTGAGCACCATTGACATTATTGGTGGTCTCTCTCGTGCTTGTTAACGGTTTACATCATTGGCCGGTAATCAAGCAATTTTCTAGTATGATGGACTTCAACACATCTATTCGCATATTAGAAATTGTACTATGATTAGTTGGGATTCAAGACCCCGAACTAAGATTACATATGTTCAGGATGCGTGGATTGGTTCGTGATTACATACATGACCCTTTGATTGGATGGCTGCGACCATACTTGAGTCTTTCTGGATGGCTGCAACCATACTGCTATCTTTATATATGGTCTTATCGACTAGGTGGCTGCATCCATACCACATACCAAGTTTAAATATGCCTTTTGGATGGTTGCACCCATGCCTAAACTACAAGTATTTCACTATCAGAGATATCAGTTGTACTTGAGCCTGCAGGCTCTCAGCAATGGTGTTCCGGTTCGGTTATGATTTTGTAAAGCATTTCACCCCTCCCACTCTCTCAACCTTCATGCTTTAGGGGGCATATGTTACACAGTAATTTTTCATTGGCCTCATATCGCCTGATCTATGATAAAGTCAGTCCCTGAGTGACATCTCCATTGTGTCATACATCTAATAAATGTGTCCACATATTCCTTCTCATTCAAGAAGATTAAACAAGTTCCCTTTAATCCTGAAGATTGACCCTTTCACCCATGTTTCTGCATCGTCACAAGTGAACCTCATTCTGCATGCGATGATTCTCTGTAATGAACTATAATGTCATGATGTCATCACAGGGGTATCTTTGTTTGCTGTGACAGTCGAATTTTAGGGCTCAATGAAAGTCTTCAGGATCCTTCTTATGATAATGGCTCTAAATACACTGCTTCCTTGCGACGTCGTCGTTGAGCCCTAGTGTATTACTTGCGATGATCCAGATATGGTGAATTAGTTCAAACAGTTGGCCTTCTGGGTGATTCTAGAACTGGTTGTTGGATCAAGGGAGTTCACCTTTCCTCCTCTGGGATGGTGGTTCCACCTTTTGTGAAGCCTCCCTTGAGGATAAGCTTCCTCTCCTTCATTTTATGGAGGCTCCTCCTCTTATAACAGAATTCCCTATTGCTATGATCAGCTAGTTTTTTGGGGATTGAGAAAATTAGCTAGCTTTGGTGTGAGTTTGATAGTTTGCAGTGTGAATTGCTGATAGTTTAGAAATTGGTTGTGGATTTCCTTAGCCTTGTATTAGAGCTTGTGAGTGAGAGAGAGAGTTATCATCTATTTGGGAGACCCTCTTGAAAGTGAATTCTTGAAGAAACATACCGGCTGGACCCTTTGAGGAAGCTTGCGACGTCAAGGCTTGCTCGTAAGCTTTGATTTTATTCATTTTAATACAATCAATGGTGATTTCCTATGTCTTGTGTGAAATATACTTGGTAGCTTATGGTTCCTTGACTCTATAAGTAAATAGATCATTGTCGTACTCTATCACATGTTATTTTGTTCTCTTGTGTTGTTTAAGGTGAATCGCTCATCGAGGAGAAGGAAACGGTAGCTGAAGTGGCGCAATGAAAGCTTCATCAAACATCGGTTTGAGGTAGGCCTTTCCAACAATGGCTGATTAAGGAAATTAGTTGTTTTATTGTTTTGCTGTGACTAGACCCACTCTAGGGCTAGAGGGTTGCCTCTGTCCACAAAGGGAACATTTCCTACATCACACGCTCCCATCCTGGTCTTCCCAAAATGGGACATTGAATTTCATGTACATGTTGATGCATCGTGTATCAGGCTGGGAGCTGTACTCATGCAAGAAGGCGCGGAAGGCGTAGATCACCTAATTGCGCTCACAAGTCGGTAGTTATCCAAAGCTGAAAAGAAATACTCTACTACTGAATGTGAATGGTTGGCAATGGTGTACGCGCTCCAAAAATATTGACACTATTTACTTGGTGGGCACTTCAAAATGTATATCGATCATTCCATGTTGAAATACCTAGGGAATAAGCCTCTGTTGGGGGGCGAATATGTAGATGGCTGGTACTATTTCAAGAATATGAATTTGAGGTCATTGTCAAGCCAAGATGCCTAAATGCAGGACCAGACCACTTATCATGAATTGAGACAAGCGAAGAACCCACAAACTTGGAGGAGGGACTACCCGATGCACAATTGCTTGCAGTTCGCATCACAGACGGCCATTTTGAAGATATAATCCAATTTTTAACCACAGGGACTGCACCGAAGGAGTATTCAGTCTAGTAGAAGAAGGAACTCGTAGTACACGTAGTGGACTTTTCTGTTATTGCGGCGCACCTCTACAAAATTGGAAATGATGAAATATTGCGACGATATGTACCTGAATTTGAATGAGCACAGAGCCTCACGGAAGCACATGGTGGTGCTGTAGGAGGGCACTATGCAGGGTGCGTGACTTCACAGAATATTCTTTGTACTGGGTTATGGTGGCCAACTATTGGGAAACGGATCCCCTGCATAATGGTTTTCAGGCTTAAAGCCCACAAGTTTGGGTAGTGATGTTGTAAAAGCTCCACGAAGTGCGCGGAGCGCGAATTGTAATAAGTCAAGTCAAAGGGTAGTTTTCCTTAAAATATTGTAATTTAATATAGAATGTGTCAGCCTACCCATGGTCCGCGGACCGTGGGAGTGTATAAATAGAGCGAGGCTCTAAGGGTAGAAGGCAATTTTAGTTGGGATGAAAAATATCATGGGTTTCTGAATGCGTTATTCGCTCTGAGTCTGTAAGTCCGAGTCCTGGGTCATAATAGTAGTAAGAGGCTCTGCAGCTGTGTGTGTAGAGGCTTGGTAGAGTCTGCAGCTATGTACATGGACCCCTACGGTTAAGTGCATAGGGCAGAGTTGAGGTTGTATCAGAACAAAAGTTAATAAAAGATAATTTGATTCTAAAATATTGTGCATCCATTCACAGATCTGTATGTTTATGCTTCTGTTATATGTTATGCATCTATTTATCGATTATGATTACGTGCACTGGTTATAAAGGTTAATTAAGTAAATAAGAATACTGGGCCCTCCAAAATTAAGTCAGATCTATAATAATAACAATGAAAGGGTAATGGATCTAGGCTACACCTCATCGCACTCTGTATAGAGCTATGTAATGGTCAGACAGCTGCGTGGAGCAGCGTAAGCACACAAGATTAGTTCGTGATCATTCCAGACCTCATCAAGACATCCCTAGGGTGCAGAAACCTGGTTCTAGCGCCCTCCCATACTACCTTGGGTGAGACCTTAGCCCGCATTCCATGGACTATTGACGAAAGGGCCAGTAGTTTCGGGAATTGTTTGGCTAAAACACTTCTGAACCTGGGTCAGGCCCTTACAAGCCAACAAATGGTTCCATTTCTGAGATCGGGATCTGCCTAAGGGATGTCTGATGCAGAACACTGGAACCCTATGAAGAAGGAAATTTAAGAGTGGTTAGATCAGAAGCTTCACAAATTCATGGTACAAGAAAAAAAACTCCACAGATATTCGAGAAAAGGTGGCTGGATCGCTACGTATATACAGAAATCCACAAGATCTTCTTCACGTCCTTCTCTTCTGAACTATATGATTGGATCGCGAGATTAGCCGATATCCAGGGAAGATATAAGCTCGACAAATCGATAGTGTGGACTCCAGAATTGGTGCGCAGGTTAGAAGCGTCAGAGGATAAGATCGTGTGGTCCATGGACCATTGGCTCGACTGGGTAATAGGGGGTTTCATCACTGAATTTGTGGTAGACATGACCATGAGCTATAGCAAAGCAGAACGACATTTTCTCAAGGGGCCGTGAGGTAAGTACATTAAATCCTTGAATACCTAGATTAAGATGTTGTTATGTGAAAAACGGGTTATGCGAATACATTAATGAGTGGAATGACACGGAGGGTAAATATCTACAAAGGGATCGAAGGATTAGAGAATAGTCCCCTAATTTCACTTTCACGAGAAAGGGAGGAGGAGCTCGCTCAATTCTCCCTGAGAAGTGTGGTTCGATTGATAAAGCAACACATTCCACAGTTACCACCCCCATCTATGCCATCACCCAGCTCGCCGACACCACCCCCATCTTCACCCACCCCACCTCCACCACCCCCACAATTCAGCATGGCGAGCGTGATCAAGTTACCTGTATTCAGAGGAGTAGGAAATGAGGACCTTGATCAGTTCTAGTTCATGGTAAGGGTAGTATGGGAAGCACAAGGGGTTACATATTACAACATCAAGAAGGCTACATTGGTGACCATGATGGAGGAGTGTGCGTTGATGTGGTATATCAAGTACTCTAGCGATCACCCAAATGTAGGAATAACGGAGATCCAAGATGCTTTGAACAAAGAATTTAGCCGGTCGAAATCAGAGACGCAGTCAATCACCGGATTTAAGGAGATCGCAATGCTTCCAGGCGAGACCCCCTAGGATATGGATCAACGACTGAAGGGTATGATCCATGATACTAATATGATGCTCTCAGATGCACAGCATTGTGCATGGTTTGTGGCATCGCTAACACTGTACCTGATGATGGCGCTGTCACAATAGAAGCTTTCAACCCAGGCGGAAGCATTAGAGATAGTGATGAGGTTGCATGAAACTCCAATACAAGATCCTGGGTTGGGAGTTCAACAAATTACATGACCTATGCTTGGAGATGTAGAGTCTGAAGCAAGATAGGGCACCCTGACCCGAGGTGCACAGAGAAATATGGTGTATAAAATGTAAAGGCCAGGGCCATGATAAGGGGCATTGTCCCATATTAGCGAGCTATTTGGTAGGAGGGGGACCAATGTCATTGAGACCAGAGGCACAGGGAGGGCCAAGTGTAGCACCCGTGCTCTGGTGCACGATCTGTCAGGTGGGAGGAAAGCACACGACAGAAAACTATTATTTGTTGCAGAAGTGTATGAAGAATCTCCAAAAGATGTTTTGCATTTTTTGTAGATCGATGGGCCACGACAAGTGTACTTGTCGCAGCTACGAGTTAATGATGGAGTAGACCCCAGCATATAGAATGCAGATGGAAATGCGAGGCTTTGACCCAGCCACTGGGATGGTGTGCAGTGGATTTCAAGGGCGAGGTTGAGGACAAGGAGGAATGGGACCAGGAAGGGCACAAGGACAGTTAATCTATTACAATTGTGGTGGATAGGGGCACTACGCTCGCGATTGCACCATCTTGATGAGACTATCTTGTTCATACTATGAGCAATTTGATCATGAAATGATAGATTGTCCTATGTTGATCACATAGATGCGCGACAAAGGGGTACCACAGCCTACTCTGACCCAGAATGTCCAAATGATGAAGTCTGAGCTACGCGAAGAAGACCCCAATGTGAACATAGTGCTCAGAAGCAGTGTGACCACAGGGGAAGACAAGGGGAAGCAGCCCGAGGAAGATGCATGGGTTCACAAGGCTCCTACAAAGGAACTTGAGTTCGACTGGGAATGCGCAAAGGAGACGTTTATGGAAGCTAAGAAGAGCTTCACGAAGACCTCTACTTTAGATAGTAAGAATCAACCAAAGCCAGGAATGGATCCTTATATGCTTACTACCTTTCCAGAGACCTGCATGAAGCCCTTGCGAGACACTAAGGCGATTAAAGGACTACAAGAATTGATCACTAGGTGCACAGGGTCGGGTGAACCACACGTAATCTGGAAGCTGGGAAGACATGCATTGTGCACTGGGAGGGAAATGAGATTGACAGCGCAAATTAGCGAGTACGAAATGGAGTGGGTAATTCTAGACTTGGGTTCGGACGTGATGTGTTACCTAAACAAACCTAGGAACACATGGGTATGCCCACGTTGCAGTGGTCCCCTATTCAATTACGAATGGTGAACCAACAAAAGATCATGCCCATGGGAAGATTGCAAGGAGTGACAGTTGATATTGAAGGTGTGAGCACACACATGGATTTTGAAGTGATAGAAATTATCGATGACAACAATCCTTACCCCACATTGTTAGGAATCGAATGGGTGACAGATATGAATGGAGTCATCAATCTGAAGAAGAGGAAGACGATATTCGAAAAAAATCCCTTTGCATAGTAGTTCCGCTAGATCCAGCTGAGGGTGCGTGCTACACTCAACCTGTACATGATGATGGAAGTGACGATGAGATGGATTGTATCTACAAGATAACTACGTGGGATCAGGATTGGGTAAATCCGACTGTAGATGGAAGAATCTTGTGGCATCATGCAGGTTCTTGCATCTCGGATTCCCATGAAGAAGATGAATTCTTGCACAATCGGTTGAATGAAGTGACAACGCTGAATTTCCATATGATGACTAAATCACTGCATTGTGTAACAGCCCAGGTCTGAGATCTACCGACATTAATGGTCTGATAGTGGTGGATGAATTCTTGAACAAGTTTGAGAGTGCAGTACTGGAGCACCAGCGGTTTGATGCATTGGAATGGGCGCTGCGTGCGACACCTACGTGTTGGTGGGGAACACATCAAGGAAACTTTGAAAAAGGGCGCGACTGCAAGAGGATGATAAGGCTACGGTTTGGGGAACCGGAACTATGAATAGACGAGATATACGATGGATGTGATGACCCACGCACACACCTCGCAAAATGGACCAAGGCCTATGGAGAAGAACCTCAGCCTGAATGGGTACACTTATTCTACCATACCCTGGATGTTATAACTAGAAACTAGTACACTGAGATAGAACTCCGACATGGTACAGGCGAATGGGATGTCTTGCACGAGGGATGTTTGTTAACATTCTCATTTGAAGACCCATGGTTGGATACTGTTGAGACGTGCTGCAATCTGTGAAAGCCACCATCTTCAAAATACCACAGGAACCGTGGGAATTAGTTCAACCAGATTGGTCAACCCAATTAAGCCATGCCCTAGAATGTTATAACGTATAGGTAGGAGAGGATGATGATGACCCCTGAAGCATTAATATTCAAAAAATTGAAGGGAGTCGCGAAGTTCGAGGACCATCAATTGAGGACCCCAACATCATTGCACTACTAAAAACCAAGTAGGTAAACATTGGTACCAATGTGGAGCCGAAGTACGTGATGCTTGAGACTATTGGGATAATGCTATAGTGGATAAGGTTGCCGAGTTACTCCGCAAGTATCAGGATTTGTTCCTATTAGCGCTGCTATACAAAAGGATAAAAATGGATCCAAACACACTCCCAAGTGTCTAATAAGGATAATTAAGAAGCCGTTGGAGGATAATAAGAAGAATTGGGATTCCAAGCTCAAATATGCACTTTGGGCTGACATAGTGACCCTCAAAAGATCCATAGGGAATTCTCCATTCAAGCTAGTGTATGACACAGAGGCAGTATTTCCGATTCAACTTACCCTCCCTGTGGCAAAATTCCTTCAAGAAGAACAGGATGAGGAAGAAGACATGGCAAGAAGGATCATTGATTTGGCATAGTTACATCAGATTAGAGAACAGCTCGTTGAAAAGGCTACAACACATCAGAAAAAGATCAAGGATGTTTTTGACAGGAAGACAAAAGCAAATAATTTTTAGGTTGGAGACTTGGTCCTGAAATGGGATGCACTGAAGGAAAAGAAATGCAATCATGGAAAGTTTGATGCTTTCTGGACAGGCCCTTTTATTGTTTCACAGATTCAAGGGAACAACACCTTCATATTGAAAAGTATGGGGGGAGAAGCAGTTTTTGATGGCCCAGTTAATGGGCGTTTTCTCAAAATTTATGTGGTTTAAGGTCTTTTGGCCTTAAAAATTGTAAATATTTTGTTTTATCAGTTGTAGTGTAGGATCAGTCAGACTCCATGCCCAATGGAACACTAGGAACTTTGCTAATTTGTTTTTCGTCGAGAAGGCATTGATCTGCAGGTTCTTGAGACCTCATAGGGAGGATCTCATCCCTAGAAGGATCCAGTGTTAGCGCTGCTATACAAAAGGATAAAAATGGATCCAAACACACTCCCAAATTCTGCAAATTTGGCTAAAATCATGCCAAGGGATCCATGCATGTTGTTGAAATTTCAAATTTTGGTCAAAGGTCATCCACCAATCGAAATAGTTGCAAGAGGAGAGCCCTTGGAGGATCAGCAATGCACTATCGGGAGGCGGAAACACTACAAAACCATGAAAAGAACCATAGGCGTAGGCTTAAACGATGGTGCAACAACAACCATTAGATTTGGCAGATCAACAGTCTAGATCTAATCGGAAGATCGCAATTGGCATAGGTAGGCAGTGTCAATCGGCATGGACAGGATAGGCATTGCAACCGCGATCAGTGATTAAATGTGAATCGTTGATCGCGAGCATAGATCAACGGCCCACATCGCATCGTCAGGTCGCATCGGCGTGGACCTATGTTATTTATATAAAGGGGCTAAGGCATTGAGTGATCAGAAATTGTGACCAGATAGCATCGCTTTATCGCATCGCTATATCGCATCGGCAAAGGCAAATCAGCACAGACAGTGTGCATTGAGCGATTGCGACCAGCGATGCAATATGGACCGTCGATCGTATGCACAGATTGATGGCCCACGTTACATCACCGGATTGATATTGGCGGAAACCAAAGGGAGCCTTGGAGCCTTGAGATATGATAAGACCCGGACCCGATGGGTTTCCGGAATGAAATTGTTTAAATATTTGAAGTCTGGAGGGAGCCCATTTTCATGTTTTTTCCCGTGTTTTTCAAGTATTTCCAGGAACAAGGGAATGAAGGGAACATGCCATCTACGATAGGCGACATCGACCCAAGGGCAGACCTAATAGACATTTAAACCATACTTGAGGACTTTTGGAGTCCAAAAGAAGTAGATTTGGTGGGATTTCTCACAGTTGCATCATTTCTCTGTTATAGCAGAAAGCAGTACCCGTTTGTATTTAGAAGATAACAGAGGCCCGAAGACCCTTTCTATCACATAAAAAAAGGACGAGAAATAACTTCTGGGAGACAAAGGCCAAGAAGCAATCATGGGCATCGATAGCACCGCTCAACCATTTCATGCTCCCGAAAGGATGAAGGTGGCCAGTATTTAGTACTCTGCGCAATTAATCTTCAACCACCACATTCAACAAGCAGGATGGCCGAGAAGGAAAAGGACATGCCTCAAGCTGGTCACAGCATTTATCAATTATGGAGCTTGTTTCATATTACACTCTACCGGCTCAAGAAGGACAGCAGAACATCCGAGAAGGTCAAATTCATTTGCAGACACAGTCAGATTGCAGCAGAGACTCATATTAGATAGTTAAAGCGGTTGGTGGTCCATTATGACCCCTCCACGCATGGAAAAACAGGACATCTTTGAAAAGAAACTCTATATATACAGAAAAAAGAGATGTAATGAGGGTTGATGAATGTTATTCTGATGTAAGGTTCAACTTTTGGAGACTGTAACTACTGTGATACCTGCAGCGTCCAGTCTTCATTTTCAGCTAATACAAGCTTCTTTTGCTATTAATTGCTCACTTTCCACTTCTTCTTTGTTCTAGGCTGTGCCTGTTATGCATTTGTCTTGAATTCTTGATGTTTGGCATTAGAGGGGCTGTCATCCCACCTTTGTGCTAAAGTCTGGTTTATTTCAGTAAATGTATTGTTCAGGTTTCTGTTTGCTTAGTGACAGAGAGCTGTCATCCTGTCTGTGCATTAAGAAACATATTTGCAGACCTTTTTAACTGGTTGCAGCCAGCCATCACATGGTCTTGTGCATTTGCTATTGTGGTCAGTATTCTCCAGCTTCACCTACTCTTTAAACTGTGAATGATTGGTGGCCTAAAGCCTTGTAGTCTGGGGGTGTTCACCCATGTCTGGGGTTAAGCATAGTAGAAGTGGTTATCTGGCTTGAATATGCATAATTCCTTCCATTCATCCACCATTTTCCAACATTTTTGTTGAGTTTGTAATTTTCCCCAGCATCACTGATATACAACCTAGGTGAGTTTCTTGGTGTGATAACATTAATTGGCGCCATTGCCGGGGAAGAAGAATCAAAGCTCAGCTTCCCTGGGAGAACGAAACAGTTTCAAGCTTTGATGATAGACAAGGTTTGAACACAATATTCTGGTTGTAATCATCTGTCTGGTGACTCCTCTGGTGGAAGACCATCCTTTGGCGACTCCACATTGAAGTTCTGGCTCAGTTTATGAGACACACTTGAATAAATCCTCAGAAATCTCCAGCTGAACTAGTGCCTAAACCTGAAAGGACTGCTATATTGAAGAAAGCTTCACAGAAAGGGGCATCAGGATCAGGTAAGCCTAAGAGATCTAATTCATCTCCGAAAGATAAAGTTGTTGCTGAAGATTTACAATTTGAAGATTTGGAAGCCAACACCATTAATAAAGAGAAACCTTCAAAGATTAGTTCAGCCCCTTGTTCATTTAGTTCCCCTTTGAATCTCAGTCCAAAGAAAGCTTCCCATTCAATCGAGAATATCCCTTATTCATTGCCATCCATCACATTACTTCCCATTCAATCTGTTAGTACTCTTCCAAATATTCCAATCATGGCAAGACAGCAAGCACCTACTAGAATAGAGAGAATTGTTGCTGCTAGATATGGACCATTGGTGTTGCCTGTACCTCTAAATCCTATGCCTGTGGGAGAATATAAAAAATATATGCCTAAATTCACTGGTACAGAGGGAGTAATAGCAGAAGAACACCTTGAAGCTTTTTACAGTTATGCTAATAATCTAGATATAAGTGAAAATGGTGTGTGGATGAGAGTTTTTGTCTAGACCCTTGATGGAGAGGCTAGGAAGTGGTTTAGAGAGTTACCCCAGAGATCAATAACTGATATAGAAGCATTAGATGATGCATTTTTGAAGCAATGGGGAGATAAAAAAGACTTTCTGTATTACCATACTAAGTTTGGTAATCTGAAGAGGGAAATTGGGGAATCAATCCCTGATTTTAATAAAAGATTCAATCGAACGTATAGTAAGATTCCAGATGAGGTGAAGCCTACTCCTACCTCTGCCAAACTCACTTATGCCGATGCTTTTGACTCTGATTTCTACCTATTATTGAGGGAAAGGAGATGTGCTACTTTGGCAGACATGCAAGATGCAGCATTAGAAATAGAGTCTAATATTATGGCTGCAGAGAAGTTAAAGAGTCAAGCTGATAGAAGAAGACAGAGAAGTCAGGAATCTACTTCTTCTACATCATCTTCAGAGCCTAAATTAGACAAAATGACTAAGATGATAGAGTCATTGGCTGCTGAAATTTCTAAACTAAAATTGGAACAGAATTCAGGAAAAACAAGGAAGCATAACACATTTTCTTCAAGAAACCCAAATCCTTTCAGAAGAGCAAATCAGCAGTTACAAATAATACAGAGGGGTGAAGAAACAAAAGAATATCATAAAGTAAAAACTCCTTTCCAAAATGTAGTCATGGAGGAAGAACATTTTGAAGAAGATGAGGATGAAATTCACTGCATAGAAGATAAAGGCAGTGTTGCATTTTTGACATTGGCTGAATATGAAGAATCATTGCTGCAAGAACAAAATAGTCAGGAATGGGACAGAGGAGCTATTCTACAAACTGGTGACCATCAAAGATATAATATGAGGTCTAACGCAAAAAATGCCAAGGAAAATCCTGCCCAAAGAGCTGTTGTCCAAACAGAACCACAGAATATCAAGCAGAGAAGACCAGCAGCTGATCCAGTCATCCTCAAAGCTCCTGTTCAAGAGGTAAAAAGTTCTGAGCTGGTGAAGAGTGAAGTATTTAGGAAGCCTATACTTGAAGCCCTTGAGCTAGAAACCAAACAAACCTCCATTGACTCTGTTAATTTGCAAGATGACAAGCTTGCCATTGTGCTCAGCCTTATGATTGAACTTGCTGATAATAATTCTCCATCTTTTTATGTCTCATTGACCATTCTTGATAAAATCCTCCACAACTACCTGCTAGACATAGGGGCCAACCACATTTTGATGCCTAAAGCTGTCATGGAAGAGTTGGGCCTTGATATCACTAGACCCTATCATGATTTGTTTTATTTTGATTCAAGGAATGTGAAATGTCTTGGATTGATTAAAGATCTGGACATTACCTTAACTCAGCTACCTATGAAGAGCATGCTGATGGATATTGTGGTAGCAGATGTGCCTCCCAAGTTTGGAATGCTATTGTCCAGAGGGTGGATTAAGAGACTAGGTTGGACACTCCAGAATGATCTATCTTATGCAACTATCCCAGTTTTTGGAGGTGAAAGTAGGAGATTGTACAGAGAAGCACAACTGGCATATATTATGAGTGATGAGAGGAATCCTACAAATCATCCTATATATGCAGTGGACACTAATTTTGGAGCATGCATTCTCCAAATTGAAGAATCTCAGAAGGCCATAATGCAGCTCAGGAAACCAATTGTTCAGGCCGAGAAATAGCAAGAAAGTCAAGTTTGGGAGATGTTCTTTGATGGAGCGTGTTCCAGGGAGACTACAGGAGCAGGGGTGGTGCTAGTATCTCCACAACAAGAAAGCATTCAGCTGTCTTTTAAGCTGGTTTTTCAAGTGACCAACAATATAGCAGAGTATGAGGCTTTGCTGTTGGGCCTTAATGCAGCAAAAGATAGAGGAATCAAGAGCATAAAGGTGTTTGGAGATGCTGATTTGATAATTCAGCAAGTTAATAAAACCTTTCAGGCAAATCACCCAAAGCTGAAAGCGTACAGAGACGAGGTATGGAGAATCAGAGACTCTTTTGATTCTTTCTGTATTTCATATATTCCTAGAGCCCAAAATTAGCTTGTCGATTCCGTAGCTGTGTCTGCTAGTCTATTTATTCCTCCTATGCCTCCCAGACTAGTTTATGAAGTCCAAATGAAGTACAGACCGTCCTTGCCCGATAATGTCCACCATTGGAAAGTTTTTGATGATGATGATGAGATTAATAGATTTCTTCAAGTCATTGATGAATTCTCTGAGATGCAAATTGACCAAGAAAATGATGCTTTGTTAGAAGAACCCCTGTCCCAGCTTAGAAGTAAAATTGGTAAAGACAGCATAGTCCAGCTTCCTAGTAACCATATTCCTAAGAGTCTAGTTCCTCTTGAAAGAGTGTTTGACCAGAATGATGTGCCATTGAAAGTTGCCCAAAAAGAAGATCAATCAGCAGTCTATAAGCATAATATAGGAAGTCCAGGTGAGCCCAAATTTATAAATTTGCCTACTTATTTATCAGCTGATCAAAGTGCTGAATACTGCAATTTAATGAGGCAATTTTCTGATGTGTTTGCCTAGGAGTATAGGGATTTGAAAACTTATCATAAGAATATAATTCAGAATAAAATCCCTCTAGAAAAAGACACTTTTACTTTCAAACAGAAGCTGAGACCAATAAATCTGATACTTCTTCCATTGATTGAAAAAGAAATCAAAAAATTGTTGGCTGCTAAGATCATAGTGCCTCTTAGATATTCAAAATGGGTAGCCAATTTGGTGGTGGTGAGGAAGAAGAGTGGTGAAATCAGACTGTGTGTTGATTTCCGGAATCTGAACAAGTGCTCAAAGAAAGAAAACTACCCTCTGCCCAAGATGGAGCATTTGTTGCAGAAGGTCTCAGGAGCAAAAGTGATGTCATTTTTAGATGGATTTTCAGGCTTCAATCAGATTGTTGTGCACCCAAATGACCAAGAAAAGACTACATTTACCACTCCGTGGGGCACTTTTATGTATGCCAAAATACCTTTTGGATTGATGAATGCTGGAGCTATCTTTCAGAGAGCTATGGATATAAAATTTGTGGGAGAGAAAGACAAATTTGTGCTGATCTACCTTGATGATATAACTGTTTATTCCAGCAGCCATCAAGATCATTTGCAACATTTGAGAAAAGTATTCTTGAAGTGCAGGAGGTTTGGAATTTCAGTGAATCCTAAAAAATCACAATTTGCTTTACAAGAAGGCAAGCTGTTGGGACATGTTGTCTCTGTTGCAGGTGTTCAGATTGGCCTAGAAAGAGTCAAAGCAATTCAGTCTTTGACTGTCCCTAGATCAAAGAAGGATATATAGTCTTTTCTGGGAAAAATTAATTTTGTCAGGAGGTTTATTCCAAATTTTGCTGAGCTAGTAAAGCATGTCACCTCCATGTTGAAGAAAGGAGAAGAGGTAAGATGGACTAAAACAACAAGAAAATCATTTGATTTTATCAAGAAGGTTATAATGGAAGCTCCCACATTAATAAGTCTTGACTACAGTAAGGAGTTTCATCTGTTTTCATTTGCCTCAGAGGATACTGTTGCAGCTGTTTTGTTGCACCAAGACGAAGAAGGTTTAGAGCATCTAGTGGTATTTTTCAGCAAGAACTTGAGGGATGCTGAACTAAGGTATGACATTATAGAAAAACAGGCATATGCTCTTATTAAATCCCTAAAGGCTTTCAGAGTATATACCTTGCACTCAAAAATAATTGCATATGTTCCCTCTGCTGCAATAAAAGATGTCTTAACTCAACCTAATGCTGATGGAAGAAGGGTGAAGTGGATTGCTAAAATGATTGAATTTAACATAGAGCTGAAGCCCACAAAGTTGGTCAGAGGTCATGGTCTTTCCATGCTATTATCTGAAGAATATTGCAAGTCTTTGGACATTTCTCTCCTATGCATGATGGCAGAAAATGGTCAAGCAAAAGAAGAGGAAAAAACAGCTGAAACAGAGAGAAGACAGTTAGTGGCCAAGAATCTAGCTTCATGTAATTGGTATGCTGCAATAATTAATTTCTTGCAGAAGCTAAAGATCCCTTCAGAATTTACTCAAAGTCAAGCAACAAATTTAAAACTCAGGGCAGAAAAATATTTCATCAATGATAGCCAACTCTACTGGAGGGATCCATTTGGAATATTCCTAAGGTGTCTGGACATAGAATAGTCAAGAGAAGTGATGCAGCAGTTTCATAACAACATGTGTGGAGGGCACCATTATTGGAAAACCATAGCCCATAAGATTCTCAGAGCTGGGTACTATTGGCCCACTTTATTTTCTGATGTTTTTGTTTTTGTTAAATCTTGTGATAGGTGCCAGAGATTTGAAGGAAAACAACAGTTAAAATCCTTGCCCCTAAAACCAATTCAGGCAAAAGGACTTTTTCAGTAATGGGGTTTGGATTTCATTGGAGAAATCAACCCACATTCCAGTGGCCAGCACAGGTGGATATTAGTAGCCACTGATTATTTCACAAAATGGATTGAAGCAGTCCCTACAAGGAAGGCTGATCATAATGTGATCATAAAGTTTTTGACAGAAAACATCTTCAGTAGATTTGGTTGTTGACATAAGCTAATAATAGATAATGCAGCAGCCTCCAGGGCAAAAGAGTTGGTGGAAATGTGTGATTCAATGGGCATTAAACTGGTTCATTCCACCTCATACTACCCTCAAGGCAATGGTCTAGCAGAATCTTCCAACAAGAGTCTAATAAGGATAATTAAGAAGTCGTTGGAGGATAACAAGAAGAATTGGGATTCCAAGCTCAAATATGCACTTTGGGCTGACAGAGTGACCATCAAAAGATCCATAGGGAATTCTCCATTCAAGCTAGTGTATGGCACAGAGGCAGTATTTCCGATTCAACTTACCCTCCCTGTGGCAAAATTCCTTCAAGAAGAACAGGATGAGGAAGAATACATGGCAAGAAGGATCACTGATTTGGCAGAGTTACATCAGATTAGAGAACAGTTGGTTGAAAAGGTTGCAGCACATCAGAAAAAGATCAAGGATGTTTTTGACAGGAAGACAAAAGCAAATAATTTTTAGGTTGGAGACTTGGTCCTGAAATGGGATGCACTGAAGGAAAAGAAAGGCAATCATGGAAAGTTTGATGCTTTCTGGACAGACCCTTTTATTGTTTCACAGATTCAAGGGAACAACACCTTCATATTGAAAATTATGGTGGGAGAAGCAGTTTTTGATGGCCCAGTTAATGGGCGTTTTCTCAAAATTTATGTGGTTTGAGGTCTTTTGGCCTTAAAAATTGTAAATATTTTGTTTTATCAGTTGTACTGTAGGATCAGTCAGACTCCATGCCCAATGGAACACTAGGAACTTTTCTAATTTGTTTTTCTTCAAGAAGGCATTGACCTGCAGGTTCTTGAGACCTCATAGGGAGGATCTCATCCCTAGAAGGAGCCAGTGTTAGCACTGCTATACAAAAGGATAAAAATGGATCCAAACACACTCCCAAAGTCTGCAAATCTGCTTAAAATCATGCCAAGGGATCCATGCATGCTGTTGAAATTTCCAATTTTGGTCAAAGGTCATCCACCGATCGAAATAGTTTCAAGAGGAGAGTCCTTGGAGGATCGGCAATGCAATATCAGGAGGCACAAACACTACAAAACCATGAAAAAAACCACAGGTGCAGGCTTAAACGATGGTGGCACAACAGCAGTTAGATCTGGTAGGTCAACGGTCCAGATCTAATCAGCAGATCGCAATTGGCATAGGCAGGCAGTGTCAATCGGCGTGGACAGGATAGGCATTGTAATTGCGATCAACGATTAAATGTGAATCGTCGATCAAGTGAATAGATCAGCGGCCCACATCGCATCGGCAGGTCGCATCAGCAAGGAGCTATATTATTTATATAAAGGGGCTAAGGCATTGAGCGATCAGCTATTGTGACCAGATAGCATCGCTGTATCGCATCGGCAGATCGCATCGACGGAGGCAAATCGGCACAGATAGTGTGCATTGAGTGATTGCGACCACCGACGCAATATGGATTGTCGACCACACGCGTAGATCCACAACCCACGTTACATCGCCAGATTGCTATTGGCGGAAACCAAAGGGAGCCTTGGAGCCTTGCGATACGATAAGAGCTGGACCCGATGGGTTGCCAAAATGAAATTGTTTAAATATTTGAAGTCCGGCGGGAGGCCTTTTTCATGTTTTTTCCCGTGTTTTTCAGGTATTTCCATGAACAAGGGAACAAAGGGAACATTCTATCTGCGATAGGTGACAACAACCCAAGGGCAGACCCGATAGACAATTAAACCATACTTGAGGACTTTTGGAGTCCAAAAGAAGCAGATATGGCGAGATTTCTCACAGTTGCATCATTTCTCTATTATAGCAGAAAGCAGTACCCGTTTTTATTTAGAAGATAACAGAGGCCTGAAGACCCTTTCTATCACATAAACAAAGGACGGGAAATAACTTCCAGGAGACAAAGGCCGAGAAGCAATCATGGGCATCGACAGCACCGGTCAACCATTTCATGCTCCTTAAAGGACGAAGGTGGCCAGTATTCAGTACTCTACGCAGTTAATCTTCAACCACTGCATTCAACAAGTGAAATGGCTGAGAAGGAAAAGGACATGCCTCGAGCTGGTCACAAAATTTGTCAGTTATGGAGCTTGTTTCATATTACACTCTACCGGCTCAAGAAGGACAACAGAACATCTGAGAAGGTCAAATTCATTTGCAGACATAGTTAGATTGCAACAGAGACTCATATTAGATAGCTAAAGTGGTTGGTGGTCCATTATGACCCCTCCACACATGGAACATCAAGACATCTTTGAAAAGAAACTCTATATATACCCAAAAAAGAGATGTAATGAGGGTTGATGAATGTTATTCTGATGTAAGGTTCAACTTCTGGAGACTGTAACTACTGTGATACCTGCAACGTCTGGTCTTCATTTTCAGCTAATACAAGCTTCTTTTTCTGTTAATTGCTCACTTTCCACTTCTTCTTTGTCCCAGGCTGTGCCTGTTATGCATTTGTCTTGAATTCTTGATGTTTGGCATTAGAGGGGCTGTCATCCCACCTTTGTGCTAAAGTCTGGTTTATTTCAGTAAATGTATTGTTCAGGTTTCTGTTTTCTTAGTGACAAAGAGCTATCATCCTGTCTGTGCATTAAGAAACAGATTTGCAGACCTTTTTAACTGGTTGCAGCCGACCATCAAATGGTCTTGTGCATCTGCTGGTGTGGTCAGTATTCTCGAGCTTCACCTACTCTTTAAACTGTGAGTGATTGGTGGTCTAAAGCCTTGTAGTTTGGGGGTGTTCACCCATGTCTGGGGTTAAGCATAGTAGAAGTGGTTATCTGGCTTGAATATGCATCATTCCTTCCATTCATCCACCATTTTCCAACATTTTTGTTGAGTTTGTAATGTTCCTGAGCATCACTAATATACAACCTAGGTGAGTTTCTTGGGGTGATAACAGTTCCCAACCAAAATCATGGATTTAAAAGGCATGAGTGGTGACTTAGGGATGATGAAGATTACTCTGAAACCGGACACGAAACCAGTAAAGCAGCGACCTTACTGGTTGAGTCTGAAGTATAAAGAAAAGGTCTATGAAGAGTTGGACAAGATGCTTGCAGCAAGAATAATTGAAACAGTGGAAGAGTCTGAATGGGTAAGTCCTATGGTAGTGCAAGAGAAAAAACACAAGGGCGAAATTCGAATCTGCATGGACCGCAGGAAGCTCAACGACGCATGTGTTCGCGATCCATTCCTGATGCCATTCATAGATGATGTAATGGAAAATGTTGGTGGACAGGAGGCTTACTCATTCATGGATGGTTTCTCATGGTACCATCAGATCAAGATTGCGCCGGAAGATAGGAGCAAGACAACCTTCGCAACTGAATGGGGCTATTTTCAATACACTATTATACCTTTTGGACTGAAGAATGTGCCAGCGATATTTTCGCCTGTAGTGGTGGCCGTGTTCAAGGAATTCATCCACAAGTTTTAGAGGTCTATTTCGATGATTAGACTATTTTTGATTTAGTTAAAAACCACATAGCAAGCTTACGATTAATGCTGGATACTTTTCGACGACACCAGATTGCACTGAATCTCAAGAAGTGCACCTTCTTCGTCCCCTTTGGAAATTTGCTCAGCGACGTGGTCTACAAACAAGGCTTGATGGTGGATCTTACGAAGATTGCTGTTATTCTCAATCTGGAAGCACCGCAAAGTGTCAAACAACTACGTGCCACATTGGGGCACACTAGTTACTATCGAAAGTTTATTAAGAGTTATGCACAAATCACAGTGCCAATCGAACAGTTTCTGAAACAGGACGCTACATATTGTTGGAATGATGAATGTAAGAAAAGTTTGGAGGTTCTCAAGAAAAAAATGGTGTTTGCTCCCATTTTAGTGTCTCCAAAATGGGACATTGAATTTCATGTACATGTTGATGCATTGTGTATCGCACTGAGCGTTGTACTCACGTAGGAAGGTACGGAAGGCATCGATCACCTGATCACGTTTGCGAGTTGGTAGCTGTCCAAAGATGAAAAGAACTATTCTACTACTAATCACGAAGCATTGGCGATGGTATACACGCTCCAGAAATACCGCCACTATCTACTTGGTGGGCACTTCAAGATGTATATTGATCATTCCATATTGAAATACCTGGTGAGTAAGCCTGTGTTGGGGGGTGCATATGCAGATGGTTGTTACTGTTTCAAGAATATGACTTGGAGGTCATCATCTAGCCGAGATGCTTAAATGTAGGACCAGATCATCTTTCACAAATTAAGAACGATGAGAGCCAACAAATTTGAAGGAAGGACTACCTGATGCACAACCCTATGTAGTATGTGTCATTGATGGCCACTTCAAAGATATAATCCATTTCTTAACAACAGGGACCGCACTACAGGGATATTCATTCCAGTAGAAGAAAGGATTGGTGGTACATGCGGCAGATTTTTCTGTCATCGCGGGACACCTCTACAAAATTGGAAATGATGAGATATTACAGAGATACGTACCTGAATTTGAACGAGGAAAAATCCTCACAGAAGCACATGAGGGGGCTGCAGGAGGACACTATTCGGGACAAGTGACAACACAAAAGATTCTTCGTGCTGACTATGGTGGCCAACCCTACATCAAGATTCGAAAGCATATTGTCGGGCCTGCAACATATGTCAACGGACTGGGAAACCATCATGAAGGGATGAGATGCCACTCAATCTATAGATGACGTTGCAGCCATTCGAAAAATGGGCGATAGATTTTGTGGGGCTGATCAAACCTTAGGGGATGACGAGTGCATGTTATATCATCACCACGATAGAGTACCTGACTCGATGGGTGGAAGCACAGCTGTTTAAGGACTGCATGGCTACCACGGCTGTGAAATTTTTGTTCGAAAATGTGTTGACACGGTTTGGATGCCTGAAAATCATAATGAGTGACCACAGAACACACTTCCTAAATGAAACTATCAACATACTCACTGAGGAGTTCCAGGTGTATCATTAGCAAACTATGTTGTACCATCCGCAAGCTAATGGGACAATGGAAACATTCAACAAGATTCTGGAGATTACGTTGACTAAAGTATGTAACACGTAGCAAAATGACTGGGACTTGCGCATGGGCATTCAGAACCACATGCAAGAAATTGACAAGTCAGACACCATTCAAGTCACTCTATGGCATAGAGGCAGTCATGCCAATGGAGTACATCGTACCTAGTTTGTGGATAGAAAAAATGATAGGCATGTTAGATTGTGAAGCCTTGGAAGAGAGACTCATGCAGTTGGAAGAACTTGAGGAAGAACGGTTTCTGGCAGGATTCCATCAGCAGGCACCGAAACAATGCGAGAAAGCTTGGCACAATCACGACATCAAGTTGCGCACATTCAAGATAAATGATTTAGTGTTTCTGTATGAGAGCAGATTCAAAAAATTTCATGGAAAATTTAGAATGCATTTTTTGGGACCATATGTAGTAAAAGAGGTTACAGACGGAGGCGCGGTCCAACTAGTCAAGCTTAATGGAGAGCCCTTCCTAGGAAGAGTAAATGGCAGTCACTTGAAACCCTACACGGGTGGGCCGGTTGTCTGACTAACTGACTGAAGCATCATCTCACTAGTCCATACAGTTGAAAGAGAGTGCGGAGCTATAAAATAGTCTGTTAGGGAGTTGCACGACAGCAGGAGTGCGTGCAGGGTCGATAAGTCACAAGGGTTGCGGTTGCGCAGAAGGGGCTGCACTGCTACGTGGAGAAATAAGGAATTGACCGCTGGTATCACTATTCATGACAAGATGTCTCGGTTAAGGCGAAAAGGAGCGAGCAGTGGGAAATTAAGACATATAGTCAGACCTAGATTTGAAATGATGCATTGCTAATATAGCATTAATGAGCCAGAAATAGAGGGAACAGAGAAATTTGAATTTCACTAGGCCTATAAATCACAACTGAGAATCCACCGAACAAACTGTGGCATCTTAAGAATTAAGTTATTGCACTATGCAATAGGTATGGACCCATCAAACTTCGACGCTTGGAGAGTAAGCCCAGTATTTGCAACATTGCCACTAGAGACATAGGACCATCGGGACAGTGTAATGCTGACAGCCAAGCACACAGCGCCGAGCCCAACGCCAATGGTGGGAGATGTACCAAAAACTCCCAAACAAACAGAAGGACTGGTCTATATGTCACCTCGAAACCCATAGTCTGGTAGGCGATCTATGAAAGATAAGGGTAAGACGAGGAATCTTGCAACAGAAGACGATAGTTTAAACGTAATTGAAGTGGGTTGTGTGCCCACAAAGAAACTTGAAGATTGGGACCTCGCGGACAGCAACAACTCTCTTCCAAAATTGCAACACAAGCTTTAGCAGACATTGAGTATACTAACCCAGAGATTGTGAGCTTGCTTCTGTTGCACAAAAAGTTTACGCATTTGACATCTCAGCTAGAGCTAAAATCCTATGAGGGGTCGCTTTTTGTTAACCTAGCATAGTAGAATGAGCATCATCAGTTAAGCGATTCAGTAGGGGCAATAGAGCAAGAGCTTGAAGAAGCGTTGCAAGCGGCAATGATGGAGCAATAGATTGTAGTACATCACTCACAGGGATGGTGGACTGCGTAGCCTTCGCAGCATGACTCACCACACTGACAAAGTGACTCGGGATGAGTCATGATGATTATGTTGGGGGCCTGTTGGGCAATGGATCCCCCATGTAACGGTTTTTGGGCTTAAAGCCCACAAGTTTGGGTAATGATGTTGTAAAAGCTCCGCGAAGTGCGTGGAGCTCGAATTGTAATAAGTCAAGTCAAAGGGTAGTTCGCCCTAAAATATTGTAATTTAATATAGAATGTGTTAGCCTAGCCATGGTCCGCGGACTGTGGGAGTGTATAAATAGAGCGAGGTTCTAAGGGTAGAAGGTAGTTTTAGTTAGGATGAAAAATATCATGGGTTTTTGACTGCGTTATTCACTCTGAGTCTGTAAGTCCTAGTCTTTGGTCGTAATAGTAGTAAGAGGCTCTACAACTGTGTGCGCAGAGCACTGGTAGAGTCTGCACCTATGTGTGTGAACCCTTGCAGCTGAGTGCGCAGGGCGGAGTTGAGGTTGTAACAGAACAAAAGTTAATAAAATATAAGTTGATTCTAAAATATTGTGCATCTATTCGCAAATCTGTATGTTTATGCTTCTATTATATGTTATGCATCTATTTACCAGTTATGATTACACGCACTAGTTATAAGGGTTAATTAAGTAAATTAGAATACTGGGCCCTCCAAAATTAAGTCAGATCTATAATAATAACACCGAAAGGGTAACGGATCTAGGCCACACCTCATCGCGCTCTGTATAGAGCTACATGAAGGTCATACAGCAACGTGGAGCAGTGCAAGCACACAGGATTAGTTCGCGACCATTCTAGACCTCATCAAGACATCCCTAGGGTGTGGAAACTTGGTTCTAGCACCCTCCCATACTACCTTGGGTGAGACCTCAGCCCGCGTTCCATGGACTATTGCTGAAAGGGCCTATAGTTTCAGGATTTGTTTGGCTAAAACACTTCTGAACCTGGGTCAGGCCCCTACAAGCCAACACCAACCCTGCACCAAGATTCAAAGGCATACTATTGGGCCTATGATGTATGTCAAAGGACTGGAAAACCATCACAACAGGATGAGATGCACTTAATCCATAGATGACGCTGTAGCCATTCGAAAAATGGGCGATCAACTTTATCAGGCCGATCAAACCTCAGGGCAAGATGGGTGCACGATACATTATCACTGCGATAGAATACTTGACTCGATGGGTAGAAGCACAGCTGGTTAAGGACTACACAACTGCTACGGTTGCAAAATTTTTGTTCGAGAATGTGCTAACACAGTTTGGATGCCCAAAAATCTTGATGAGTGACCGCGAAACGCATTTCCTGAATGAAACCATTAGCGCGCTCACTGAGGAATTCTACGTGTATCATTAGCAAAGTACACCATATCATCCACAGGCTAATGTGACAGTAGAAACATTCAAAAAGATACTGGAGAATGCATTGACCAAAGTATGCAACACACAGCGAAATGATTGGGACCTGCGCATACCTACGGTACTATGGGCATACAGAACTACATGAAAAAAATTAACAGGTCAGACGCCCTTCAGGTTAGTCTATGGCGTGGAAGCAATCATGCCAATCGAATACATCATACCCAGTTTACAAATAGTGGCACTTATAGGCATGGCGGACTGCAAAGCTTTAGAGGATAGGCTCGCGCAACTAGAAGAGCTCGAGTAAGAACGGTTTCTAGCAGGATTGCATTAGCAGGTCTAGAAATAGTGTGAGAAAGCATGGCATGATCGCCATATCAAGTTGCACAAATTCCAAGCAAATGATTTACTTCTACTGTATGACAGAATGTTCGACAAGTTTCCTGGAAAGTTCCAAATGCATTGGTTGGGACCATATGTGGTAAAGACGTCACCGACGGAGGCACGGTCTGTTATAGACATTTTTGTGCCTTACATCACTGAGCATGAAATGTCCATAATCCAAGGGATCCAAAGTCCCTAAACATGTTGTTCCTACCCCTAGAGGAACAAGGCTAACAAACCACAGCAATTCACAGAAGTTCTCCACCAGAAACTGCTCAAAAACAAGTCAATTCAGGATCAATTCAGAGGCTCCACTAGCTGTCTACGCTGAAATGCAGAGATTACACTGGCTAGGTGCACTGCAACGCAGGTAGAAGAACTACTAGGGTGCGCTGAGCGAGAAGTGACAAATGGCAAGTTCATTCAATGAGGTGGAAATACCCTGGAAGCTTCCAGAATCTTCTCCAATGACACTTGCCTCAAGGAATTCGACTAGTGATGAGTAAGAGGCTCTTAGTCTCCAAGTGGAAGCAAGAACTGACAGAGGGAGAGGACACTAGTCAGATCTCAGGCTGACTCATCCTCTCTCCAAACATCTATATATGGATCTCTCCTCCATGAGATCTGGAGGCTGGAATTTTGTTATTGCAAAGAATTGCTGTTGGTTTGAGATTGGAATCATTGGGTTCTTAATGCTTTGAAGGGAGGTGAAGATAGGAATTTCATTTGCTAGGAAGGAGATGCTGGATTGGAGCATTCTTGGTTGTATCTCTTCCTGAACCTTGTTATTCATCAATAAAGCTATCTTGGTTTCTCCTATATACTGATGTATCTTTGATGTATGATTGCATTGGTATGTTTAGTTTATTTCTAATCCTGAACTAGTTATGAATATGAGTCTATGTCTTTGTGTAGTGTTCTCTTCTTGTGATCTTGCAGAAACCTATTGAAGCCGGGCGAGCGAGAAGGCAAGTAGCTGGGAACTCCCAAAGAGAAGAGAGAACTGGATCGAGGGACAAACGGAAGACACCGGTTAGTCCATCTATCTCTCTTCATTCTCAATTCATAAAGGAAGAATACTAGAATAGTTGTCTCTATTTGTTGCTAAGACACTGTCACACCTTAGGCGGATAGGATCATCCTGCATAGGCATTTTTCCCCACAACAAATTGGCGACTCCGCTGGGGAGATCTGTTTAGTCATTTTATTTGTGTCTCTATCATTGTTTGTTTCATAGACTCAACAGCAACAATCGAACTGCATCTGCTATTCTCAGATGCAAAGTAGACAGTTGTTGCTTTGATCCAATCACTGGATTTGTCTATGATCTGAACAATGGACTCACAAATGATTTGATGATCCTTTGTGATAGATCTTAGCCCTCCTTCAAAGCATCCCTTTGATTGTACCTTTCTTGTTGCTTTTATTTGGCCTGAAACCGTAGATTAATCAGCAAACTGTAACCCAGAACCCAGAAACAACTCTCGTTTCTGCTTCAGCGCAGGCTCTGTGAAGAGTTTCTGCATTTCAACGCAGGTCCCATGAAGGCTACCTGCGCTGAATGTCAAAACCTCTGTGTTAGGGGTGCGTTGATCCAGTTAGGCCTTGTGCAGCTGGGGTTCTCTGCTCTATTTTGCCTTGTTTTGATCTCTGATTTTTGCAGCCTGTAACCAGCATAGGTACCTGTCTGATAACTCCTTTTCTCTGCTTAAATTCTGCCTCCTTTTGTACAAAAAGAATGTGAGTGTTTTTATGTGTTTGTGGCATCATTTACAGTTTTCCTTTGCAAGAGTGAAATAGTCATCCTGTAGCCCTTGATACAGATCTGTTGATTGTGATCTTAGGAGAGAGTTCATTGGCTGTTTACAGTTGGTTATACATTCATTTTTGCTATTGGTTTGAGTTTGTCTCTTTTGAGTGTCAAAACAAGTATTCATTTCGAAAATCGTTAAGTGTTGTAATCTCTTCTACCCTTTCTGATTTCAAAAAAGTAAACTTGTTTGTATTTGTCATTTAAAAGCAAATTCAAAGTTGTACAAAAAGCTTTCTTTTTAGGCATCAATATTAAGAGAGCAGAAAACAAACACCTGCATTGTGCATTTGCATCTTGATAGTTTGCATGCTTGATTTAGGAAAAGTGCATTAGAGTGTGTTGATTTCTCTTTGAGAAAAGATGGTGTCTTTCTTTTCCCTTTGTAGCTAGGATTTTCATTGTTGAAAAGATATAAAAGCTTGCTTATCATCTTTAGACTGCATTTAGGAATTGTATCATACATCTCGTGGTGAACCTCAAAAGGCAAACTTCTAAAGAGATCAACCTAAAATAAATTGAATGAACTTAACAACACTTTGTAACTTAACGCACAACATAGAGGTCTAGGCTAGAGACGTGTTCCGGTGTCGTAAAGCCTGGTGACTGTCGATCTCGCTGATGGTGGGTGATTCCTCCTGAGGGACGGTAGCGCCAGTATGGATTGTGCTCCCACGTACCGTCGAGTATATATTGGGAGACCCCTATAGGCATAAAACCTTTATCCTTAGGAAGCCGTGTCGGCTGCCCTACTGATCGCAATGCACTGAACACAACATTCAGGAAGATTGACCTCCCGTACCTTAAAAAGTATTCTGCGGTTTTGTGAAAAGTTTGGCACACCCTCTACCTAGAACTCCAAAGCAGTTCCTTTTGGCCTTTTTCAGACTCTATAACGGAGAAAGTCCATCCGAGCATTTGTCACTTCGGGCTCGTTAAAACATCGAAGGAGACTAGAGTCATCTTTAGCTTTTTCTCGACTCTTTAAAATTGAAAAAGCAAGTTGTGTCTAAAGCATCTAAAAAATTCATTTAATTCGGAAACACACTTTCCCCTTTTTGTATTTTGGTTGATCGAGTAATCCACAATCGTGGAAGAAAGTCAATTGAAACCCCATCGTTCGCGGAGGCTTACGAGTCAACCGTCTTTGTCTCCAGAATCGAAAACAGTACGGACAAAGTGAACTCATTTAACCGGTTCGAAATCTCCTATCAAAGTTAGAACAAGTGTTCCAACAACATTTGAGATTCCGATTACTCCAAACATTTCTGGAAACCCTGCCTCTACAGAAGAAGTTCAACAGTCACAGAGGGACAGTGATACTGATCCTAGTCTGAGAACAACCACTTGTGTTACTGAACCAGTTCCATCTGTAACCGGTTCAGAGAGTCTTGTTCTTCAAACATTTGTCGCTGTTGATTCAACCCCTTCTTTAGCACCGGAAATATTTTACGGACCTGACGGTCTTCCCCTTCCACCTAGTTTGATTGCGATAGAGGAAATTGTAGAAGATCCGAAAGCAAGTACTCCAACACATTTTGGAGTTGGGGTCACTCTATTTCCTTCGACATCAGAAGTTAGTCTACCACCAGTGGAAGTTCCTGTAGAATCGCTAGGTAATCTTTTGGATAGACTCAAAATGTCTGAACAACCGTCAACATCTAGGACTGTGTCAAATGACACAGCGAGGGCAGAACTCCCTGCCGTCACTCCGACAATGTTTGCCGGCATACCATCTGTCCCAACTAGCTCACAACCGCTAGAAGGAGTCCACCCAGGGACTATTTCGACAGTGTGGTTCGTTCCAGTTTGTTCCTCCGGAATAATATCCGGCAACTCTTATTTTGAGACTCGCCAAATTGATCCATATAGAGGTCAATTTGGGCCATCCAGTCCCCAAGGGCAAACAATCCCCTTGAGTTCCAGATTGCCACCGTATGGGGGGCAGTATGCCCTTTCATTACCCCCTCCAGGAGGATATCCATACGAGAGTTCACAGCAGTATTCAGGTTATACCAGAGTTACATCAAGTGGTTGGGTACCTATACTACCTCAACAACCAAGGGTTGTGTATTCTATGCAACAATGTGTACCTATGTCGAACATCCCGACCACACCAGCTATTGTGACAGTGTCGCAAGTTCAAACGTTGCCTGTTGTATGTCAACCTCAGATTTCTCAGGTTGTAATGCAACAGCCCCTTGACCCTATGACTCAACCACAATCGCCTACTGGTGGGGTGACACAGGTCCAAACGGGTACAATTACCCCACACCTTGGTCCAACGGTCAGTATAGCGCAACAAAACATGGCTTCGCAACCATGGTTGGTGCAATACCAACAACCACAATTCCAACAAGTATACCAAGGTTCTGAGCAACAGATCTTTGCGAATAGTGGACAACCGTACATTCAACACGGTCAAAATCAACCATTTTACGGTGGTCATGTCCACCAACCGTATCAGTCATACCAGCATCAATTACATTATGCTGGTATGCAAAGGCCAACTGCTCAGGCAATCCCATCGTATCCTGGGTATGCTTCACCTAACCTGAATCAACAGTTACCATTCGTGGCAACTTTAGAGTTACCCGATTTACACCGGTTAACAAACGATCCAATTGCTTACGCCCCTTGGTGGCCAGCAATTCCTCACAAACTTCCTTCAGACATTCCTAAATTTAATGGAAATCCAGGTGAGGACCCATCGAATCATGTGATGACATTTCATCTATGGTGTTCATCAAACACCTTAAACGACGATTTGATAAGGCTCCGCCTATTTCAGAGGACGTTAACGGGTCCAATGGCAAAATGGTATATTGAATTGCCTAGAGCTTCATTCGACAATTTCAGCACCTTAGCCACGACATTCTTAACCCATTTTCAATTACCGATAAGGTATGAAACGGGAACGGAAATCTTAACCAACTTCAAACAGACGACGGCCACTCACATATCTGATCATATACATGAGTGGCGACGTCGTCGTAGGATGGTAAAAAACATACGTTCCCGATCAACTATTAGCTGAATGGTTTATCAAGTCGTTACTTCCTGCCATAACGGAAGATGTGGCGAAGGGGGGGGTCGTAACGGAAGATCAAGTTATCGCTCGTGCGCAATATCTAGACTTGGTCTATACTCAGTCTGGCACACTCTATGACAAAATACCTGACGCCCCTAGACCGGAATTTTCAATTCCTCCTCCTCCTAAATCAAACAATGACTCTCATGCCGGCGATGGTGTGATTGGCACGACAAACGCGAAATCGACAAAGGCCAACTCCAAGAAGGCCCGTAAGATTTCAGATCAAAATGCAAAAGACGAAATTCTTGCTTCGGAAGTAAATGTCGTATCAGCAGATAAAGGCAAAGAAACCAAACAACCAGGAAGCAAGAAGAAGCAAGACAAAGGGAAGAAGAAGAAACAAGGAGAGTCATCTCCTGAAAAAACTTCTTCAAACCCTCCTGGAAATAGGAAACCAAAAAATCCATGTCATATATGCGATGAAGATCATTGGACTATAGATTGTCCATACAAATCTGAGCTTAAAAGATTCTTTAAGAGTTCGCAAACCTCGGCCGTGTTAACTGATCTGTTTCCAAATCCAGGTCAAAATCTGGTTGATAGTGGAAATGCTTCCCCGTCGCAAGTGCTAATGTTGTCGATTTCGAAGAAACAAAATGATGCTTTGATTTCGACAAGGAACAAAGATTACGGGAATCCGCAGCTGTCGAACGGCAAAGATAAAGATCAACCAAGCAGTTCGACAACAACTTCGACAGAAGTTGTACCACCCATCATTCCTGAATTAACAATAAAACCGTCAAAGGGAGTAGTACACAAGTCGACATTTAATCCTCGCGCCAGAGCAGCGCAACATTATAACATAGTGGAAGATTTGGCCCAATCGCCATCCGCTATGTCGACTCTTGAAGTACTACAAAATTTTCCATCCCAAAGGCAGGCTTTGTTATCAGCCATTGGTGGGGTTGATACTAAGGATTCCAATCTTGTATCCTTTGACCACAAAGGATACGATCCTCAGTTGCCAGCTCAACTAGCTTTCCTTATCCAAGTGAAAGCCCTCAACAAAACTGTTCATCGAACAATTATTGATGAGGGGGAATCTACATGTATTATGTCGATGAGTTGCTGGAAAACTTTAGGATCTCCAACCTTGTCGCGATCCTCGACGACATTAAAAGCATTCGACGGAAGGACATATACCCCATATGGTATCCTTAATAACTTGAAAGTTGAACTAGGAGGGAAAACAGTAGAAACAGATGTCGAAGTCATTGATGGGAACCTTGACTACAACATCCTACTAGGAAGACCATGGATCTATGCCATGGTAGCTGTCGTGTCGACCTATTTTAGAAAGATTGCATTCCCTTTCCAAGGAGGGATTACAATCGTTGACCAGCAAAACTTCCTCCCCAATGGTTCTCAAGTTACGGGAAGCATTCCAATGATCCATGAGAGCAACCATTCGCTTCAAAATATCGGAGTAGGCCTACTGAAAGACCCCACATTAATGGGAACTTTCGCACTTCCACCTCCAATCTATATTGGAGAAGTAGCGTTGGTAGGAGCCTGCAACATGATATCTTCCGTGCCGAAGATTTCAGAAGACGATACTAACATGGATCATGCAATGGTTTTGCACCCAAGCCCAACGGAAATATTGTAGCAATCAATGTTCCTAGCTTGGGAGGCGAACCCAAATCAACGCTCATCGTGCGTTTGGGTAGATAGGTCTAGAGAATATGGTACCCCATTAGATCCTTGTTCGTGAGTGTATGGAACCGACGAAGGAATTCTACAATCAATGTTGATTGAGGGGGCACCATGGAGCGATAGCCACCATCGTTCCTTTCTTCCGGATTGTGAAGAAGATACTCATGATGACCTTTATCATCCTTCAGTCTTTGAATTCCTATCAAATACTGTAAATACGGTGGATTCCGAATGGAACCTATCCAATATTGAAGAGACTATAGCCATAAATATCTCGACCAAAACAGATGTTGTAGAGAATATTTATGTTGGCAAATGTTTTTCTCCTTCAGAACTGGAAATATATAACACTCTTTTTCGCGAGTTCAGAGATGTCTTTGCTTAGTCATATGATGAAATGCCAGGCATCGACTCGGGTATCGTTGAACATGAAATTAAGATGTATCCTGATTTCAAACCAGTAAGACAACGGCTTCGGCAGGTGCACCCCAAGAAAGCCGCTGCCATTAAGGCAGAAGTTGAAAAACTTCTCCACGCTGGTTTTATCTACCCGATTCCTCTAACCGATTGGGTATCGAATATTGTCCCTGTTATGAAAAAACAAGGAACAATCAGAGTGTGCGTCGATTATAGGGATGTAAATCAAGCTTGTTCAAAAGACAACTACCCTACACCCTTCATCGACCATGTTATCTCAAAATCAAGCCCTGGAAGGCTGCAAGCCAGGAAGACTTCAAGTAACTGTTTCAAACCAATATTTTGACTAAGGCTTAACCTCCTTAGCCTGAGAGGGCTCTCTCAAAGGGTTATTTATTTTGGTTAAGAATAAGATGGCTAACTCTTGTGACATAACAGTGACAAATATAAAGGCTGGACAAACATTTCATAAGTTTCCATTGGGCCTATGGAGTCAATCACACTTCAGTAAACAATAGTACTGCCTTTACATAGAAGTCAGGGCACTTAGCATTTGAATATTCAGAACACAACACATATGGAACCACAGCTCATAAATGCACACAGGAAATCAGAGCACAATCAGTGAATTCTGAGTGATTGTACACCTATGCAACTGTAAAAGACATTAAGGAAAAGATAAAATCATACATTCTGAACATAGAAATCCTTCATGAATCCTGAGAAGAAAAGCAGCCAAATTATATTACTGAACTCTGTCTTTACATAAGCCAAAACAGTACTCTGTTATAAAATTTCCAACCCTCATTACATTGCTGTTTCAGCTATATATAGAAACCTTATTCTAACTAAATCGAGCTTCCTCCTCCAGCATGAGGGGAATTCGATAACTACCTCTAATGACACCTATCAGCTATTTAACCAACTAATAAATACAATAAAGTGCTGACTGGAGTTTTTAAAGAGTTCTAAATTAACTATAACTCTAACTCCTTTTTCCATGCATATGGCTTCTCCTTGTTCTTTGACACCTGGTCTTCTTTTCGATTTGGCTGAGCTGGATGTTTAATACTCCATATCGACCTTGAACACTGAATCTTTTAACTGCTCAGAAGTATTAGGAGATTTCCCTTACTTCTCGGTTCTAGTTTTCCTCAAATTGCTCGAATGTACAGAAGTATGTCTTCTAGCCTTTATTAACCCAAAATATGGACCACTGCCACGTTCTTGATGTGTTGTAAGCTGCATCAATGGACATGTGTGCAGGCAAAAGTTCTGTGTATGCAAATCATTTGATACCTCTTGAATGGTGATAAAGGGACTTTACAACAGAAATTTAAAATTGGGTCGAAATATTCCACATTTTTAAAGCATCCACCTGTCTTGATCTGATTTACTATTGTTGCTCCAGCTGATGTCTTGCATACCCTTTTGGCGTTTCCCTTTCAAAATTCCCGCTCATAATACAAAACTGTTTGTCTGCGTTAAAATCATCACCTACAGCAGTTTCGTAGCGCGCTACGAAACTGCTGAATTATTTGAAACAGCTTGTCTTTGACCCGAGATCTTTATCACCCAAACATTTGATTGCCAAAAACTCCCTTCGACTTTTCATATGTATAACAAGGATTTACATTTCTTCAAAACAATAAGACCAAGCAAATTTGACAAAATTTGGAACAAAACGTTTCTTGAAAAGAAAATTCATTTAGCAGGTAACTAGCCTAGCTGTGCCTTCAGGTCTTCAATTTTCTTCTTCATAGCTTTATTCCCAACTCTTAGTTGCATATTTATCCTTCTAATGTACCTGGCCTCTCTGATTGCTGGTACTGTCCAGGTGTGAAATTGTGCATGGCCATCAACTACTGAATTCAACTGGTTTTCTAGGGTTTCACTCCCTTTCCACAGAGCTTTACGATAATTTGCATACATGACTGCACGTTTTCTAGCAGCTTTCTTCAATTTGGCAATCTCATATCTAGCTGCTTCTAATTGGCTCTTTATGGCTGCTATATTATCTCCTTGAGATGTGGTGATTGTTCTGCTTCTATCTTTTTGCCTAGCTTTCCCGGTTTCCTCTGTTCTTGGCAACGCTTCTTTTACTTGCTTCCTTGTAATAGGTCTTCTGGGTTTAAAAATAAATTCTTGACCTGGCTCATCGAATTTAATCCTTTTTGAGGCCTTAGACTTCTTGGTACCTTCTTGCGGTGACTGTGTCAAATCAATATGGACTGGTTCAGACTGCTCGAATTCAATGGCCTGTAATAAATCATTCAAACTTGCCTTAGACACTGGGCTCTCTTCAACTGCTATGGCTTTACCCTTTTCCTTCTTTATCTGGCTTCTTGTCCTTATCCTTGAGGCTGCTTCAAATCTGCTTGCTTCTGGTATAGTCTTCTTATCATGAGTTTTTTCCTTTGTTGATTGCTGAGGTCGATCTTGAATGATTAGTGGCTTCACTGGTTTTCTTAGCTGTGACTTGGTTTGCTTTTTAGCTCTTGCTTCTTTTTGGAGCTCAGCTATTGTGAATTCTCTGGCTGGTTGTGGAGTAAGGCCAGTCTTGCTTTGGAATCCAGCCATGAAAATAAACGAATTCCAGTCTCTGCCTATCTTTTGGAGGCCATCTAAAACTAGCAACTTGATCAGACCATGATGAAACAAAAAGGTTTCACAGTCCTCTTTCCTCAGCTGCACCTTATCACACATCTTACTCAAACTGCGAAACAAATAAAAAAGAATGTCTATGGAGACTTTCCCCGTGAAATGCAAAAGCAGTTTGAAATGGTAAGAATAAACCTTATTGTACCTTCCTTCACAGGTCAAGTATTTCTGTATGCAGGTGAGAAGAAGAGCATAATGTTCCTTGACATAATTCTTGGGCACTGCTTTTGTTAAATCTTCGTTTACATATGCCTCCTTTAAAAGCTCCTTACAAGGATTCATGTCAAACTTAAAATTTTTAAACCATTCTTCTCGTCCTCTTGGGATCTCTGTCACAGCAGATATTGCTTCTGGAGAAACTTGTACTTCTAACATGGCTACCTTTGAATTTAAACCAGTGAAGTTTAGCGCAAATTCTTTAGTTACCTGCGCATGTCCTCCTTGTAGCTTTTTACAAAAGTTCCAGCACCCGGCATCTTTGAACGCTTTCTTCACACCTTCATCCCTCAGTGTTATGTCCAAGCCCTCAGGTTCAGTCCTCTGGCATTTACCGGATCTGTGCTCTTGTTTCTCCATTTTTCCTTCGAGATCTTCACACACAAAGTCTAATAGCTATGGTTGCAATGGTGATTCAACTCCTTTTTAATTCAGCCTCGCTCGAAATCAGCCTCGCTTGAAATCAGCCTCGCTTGAAATTCAAATTCTTTCATTTAAAACTCTTCAATAGATAATCAGGCAGATTTGTCACTCATGCAGCACTTACGACTATCATTAAGGTCTATGCACGGTAAAATCCCTTGGCAATGATATTTCTGTGCATATCAACAGATCTAGTGGTGTGGTAGTGGCAAATGAGCATTCAAACATGATACGAAAGGTACATAAACTGACATGAGTAGACACAACTGGTGACTCACCTATCGGACTTGACATTTTGGGAAAGATTCGCTGCGAAATGCACGAATCCATGATTTCGTAGCGCTGTTAGTTTTAAATTCTAATGATGCGCTGCGAAACGGCCTAATCATGACGCGCTGCGAAATTGCTTAACCATAATTGCGCTGCTAAACTGGCAAATGGGATTACACTGCGAAATCACTAAAAGACACGGTGACTCGGATAAGACAAGACATGGCTATGGAACAATGATGGGTGGAGGAGAACCAATAGGAGTCGAGTATGGTTTGAGTTAAAAACTTTTAAAACTCCAAATCCTAAGTGAGGAAAAATAAAATGAAATCAACTTAACACAGACCTTTGTCATCGGACTAGGACAGACAATTATATGCATCAAATTTTTAGTTCTAAGTGATAACAGTGGCTCCACTTGGGATAGTGTGCTCCTGTAGTACACTAAGAACTCGTAGGTCCAGTGCTTTGTTCAATTTCTGAAAACATAAACAGAGTTGACAAGCATTCCTTTCTAGCTTTGTGGGCCTTCACCTCGGGCTTAAGCTTCCTGTTCAGCTTGTCATTTATTTTCAACAAGAAAAACTAGTAAAACGGTTATATACAATGTTTGTGAGACACTTGGCAGAGATTCAATTAATTGTAATGCTTTAGGAACCTGCCATTAACAGGTCCTCCATCATATGGTGTTCCATCAACCTCCTACAGAATGTAGGTGTTATTCCCATGGAAAGCAGAAATTTGATATGGCCCTTTCCACAAATTTTCAAATTTACCATGTTTACCTTTCTCTTCAATTCTAGCTTCCCATTTCAGGACTTTATCATGAATCTGGAATGTAACCTCTTTGATCTTTTTGTCAAATGCTCTCTTGATCCTGTTCTGGCTTTGTTGATGACTGTCAAACACCTCATTTCTTTTCTCCTGCAAAGCTATCAACTGATTGATCCTTCGTTGTACAGCATTTGGCTCTTCTTCTAATCCTTGAATCAGCTTCATTACTGGTACTCCGAGAGATGTTGGAAATATAGCCTCTGCCCCATACACAAGCTCATATGGTGATGTTCCAATGGACCTCTTTGTGCAAATCCGGTCAGCCCACAAGGCATATTTCAGTTTCAAATGCCAAGCCTTTTTATTTTCTTGCAGCAGCTTCTTAATGATTCTCACCAGACTCTTGTTTGATGACTCAGCTAAACCATTTCCCTGTGGATAATAAGCAGTGGAATGTCCAAGGGAAATGTGATACTGATGACAAAAATTAATCATTCTTTTGGAATTGAAAGCTTGAGCATTATCTGTAATGATCTTGATTGGGCAACCAAACCTTGATAATATATTATTTTCTAAGAAAGAGATAATCACTGAATCATTTGCTTGCCTTGTGGGTATTGCCTCTATCCATTTTGTAAAGTAATCGGTGGCTGTGAGAATCCAGCGATGCTGTCCTGATGAGGGAGGATGGATTTCCCCTATAAAATCTAATCCCCACTGCTGGAAAGGTGCTTCAACATAAATGGGAACCAAGGGCATTGGCATGAGCTTCCTCTTTCCTTCAAACACTTGACATTCATGGCATGTGGCTATCTTTTTATAAATATCTCTAAACATAGTTGGCCAAAAATAGCCAGCTCTCAAAACCTTGTTTGCAGTGGCTTTCCAATAGTGATGTCCTCCACAATCCCCTTTATGAAACTCATCAATTACTTTATCAGCTTCTTCTTCAATGAGGCAGTTTAATAATATTCCTCCTGCATCTTTCCAAAACAGATTTTGGTCATACACAAAATATCTGAGAGATTTCAACTTGGTAAACCGAGCTTTGGATTTTGAAAGGTTATCAGGAGCTCTATTATGCTGCAAAACAAATGCTATATCCTTATACCATTCTGAGATCAAAAATTTCTCATTTATTTGGACCGACTCTTCTTCATTTTCAGAAATTTCTGAGATTTTTGTGCTTAAATTAATATCAATACAGTCCAGATTTGAATGAGTCAACAATTTGGCTAGGCCTTGACCCTTTACCAACTTGGTGGGTTTGATCTCAATGTCATACTCCAATAGTTTTGCTATCCACTTTCCCCTTTTTCCATCTGGATCAGCTTGTGTAAGAATATCTTTTATAACAGCATTTGGCACGTATGCAACAATGTGAGAGTGCAAAACATAAATCCTGAAATCCTTAATTGCTTTCACCAATGCATAGGCTTGTTTCTCTAAGATATTATATTTCAATTCAACATTAGCCAACGTCTTGCTAAAGAAAGAAATGGGCTGTTCAGTACCTTGATTTCCTTTTTGCAATAAAACTCCACCAATTGTGTCTTCAGAAGCAAATGTGAAGATCAGAAACTCCTTGGTAAAATCCGGGCTAATGAGGACTGGTGCTTGAGTAAGTGCTTTCTTGATCTCTTCAAATGATTTCTTTGCTTCAGCTGTCCATTTAAAATCTGCTCCTTTCTTTAACATCTTTGTTATGTTCTTGACCACTTCAGCAAAGTTAGGAATGAATCTTCTAACAAAGTTAACTTTCCAAAGAAAGGATTGAATCTCCTTCTTACTCCTTGGTAAATCTAACTTTTGAATTGCACTAACTCTATTAGGATCAATCCTAATTCCCTCTTCAGAAATAATATGTCCAAGCAGTTTGCCAGAAGTTAAAGCAAAAATACTTTTGGTTGGGTTTAGAGAAATACCAAACCTCCTACACTTCAGTAGGACCCTTTCAAGGTGCTTTAAGTGGTCTTCTTCCTTCTTTGAAAAAACTGTGATATCATCAAGATAAACCACCACTGATTTGTCCTTTTCTTCAGCAAAAGCGATATCCATTGCTCTCTGGAAAGTTGCTCCTGCATTCATGAGGCCAAAGGGCATTTTTGCATACATGAATGTTCCCCATGGTGTAGTGAAAGTTGTTTTCTCCTGATCTTCTGGGTGAACAAGAATCTGATTGTACCCTGAGAAGCCATCAAGCATAGACATCCTTTGTGAACCAACAATGTTTTGCAGAATGAAATCCATTTTGGGGAGAGGGTAATTATCTTTCAATGAAGCTTTGTTTAAGTTCCTGAAGTCTATACAAATTCTGATCTCCCCATTCTTTTTTCTAACTGGTACCAAGTTAGCAAGCCAATTTGAGAATCTGATTGGAACAATAATTTTGGCATCAAAAAGCTTTTTCACTTCTTTTTCAATCAGTGGCATTAGAAGAGGATTAATCCTTCTTAGCTTCTGCTTAAAAGGCTTCTCATTCTACTTAATAGGGATGGTATGTTGTATGATTGAAGAATCATATTGTTTCAAATCAGCATAGCTCCATGCGAAAACATCAATGAATCTTTTCATCATTTCAACATATTTGGTCTTCATATCAGCTGAAAGGAACTTTGAAATCTTGACTATTTTAGGCACAACTGAGTCACCTAAATTACAGTTTTCTACTTCCTCCTCATTAGCTTGCAATCTTGGTGCTTTGAACACATCATTTTGATCAAATAGTTTTTCCAGAGGAATGAGGCCTTTAGGGATTAAGTTGTTTTGTAACTGTAAGACTTCAGAACTTTCCTTTGACTCTATTAACATGTTCTGCTGATCTATCTGATTGTGCTCAAATTCTTCTTTTAATTCAATGAAATTCCTTACATGCTGATCATCCTCAAAAACTTGCCAATTTATGATATTATCTAGTATGACTGGTCTATGGCAAAACTCCACTTCATAATTATCAAAAGAGTGCTTAGGAATAATAAATAGGCTGGCTGAAACAGCAAGAGAATCTGCAATAGAGTTTTGGTCTCTAGTTTTGATGCTAAAAGAGTAGGTTTGAAATTTTTCTAATATCTCCAACACTAAATTTCTGTATGCTCTCATCCTTGGTTTGATATGTACCTTCTATTTGTTTAATTACCAATTCAGAATCTCCACAAACAACAATATTTTTGGCTTTCAACTTTATTAAGGCCTCCAAACCTAAAACTAGAGATTCGTACTCAGCCATATTGTTGGTACAATCAAAGTTTAATTTGTATGATAGAAACTTACTTTCTTCAGTTGGACTAGTGATCCAAACCCCAGCTCTTGCCCCTTCTTTTCCTGCTGATCCATCAAAGTACAATGACCAACAGCCCATGATGTCCCCTTCATCTCCTTGCTGCCCTTCTTGACTCTGATTTTCTGCAGTTTTATCTTGTAATTCTCTCCCAACTGATTCATTGAAAAGGATAGCTGAACCAAGACCAGTATCACAAGAGTAAATAGGAAAATTCTGAGGCTTTTCTTTACTGCTCACCATGTAGGCCATCCTTGTTTCGCGGTACAACCTCCTTTGTTCACCAAACACTGGAATGGTAGCATATGTGAGATCCATCTGCATTGTGCCCTTGATTTTTGCTGCCCATGACCTTGAAAGAAGCATTCCAAACTTCGGTGGAATGTCTGCAACAACAATGTCCATAACAGTTGTCTTTGCTGGAATTTGTGTAAGCCCCAAAACAACATCTTTTATCAAACCAATGCAATGGACTCTTTTTGAATCAAAGGAAAATAAATCCTTATATGGCCTAGTAACCTCTAACCCCAGTCTTTCCATGATTACCTTAGGCATGAGATTATGTGATGCCCCCGAATCTAACATAGCATTATGTAGAGTCATGTCATGAATGGTAATGCTTATGTAGAAAGGCGGAAATTCTTCATTTTGTTCATCTTCAAGTCTTGGACCCAAACAGATAATAGGATTATCTTCTTGTACATTTAGGATATCAGCCACTCCTGGTTGTGAATTGAGCATTTCAACGATTTTTCTTCTATATTTGTCTACCTTGAGAATTTCATTAAAAGGGACTGATATTTTAATTTTTGCAATCTCATTCTCAATGTTAAAAACAGAAGTAGCCTTGTCAATTTCTTTGGGAGGAGAAGGAATTTGAATGTCCTTTTTGTCAAGATGAGGATCATCTTTACCTTCAACTACCTTAGCTTTTTCTTTTTTATCATCAGTTGTCTTTGAGGTATTCTTCTTGAGCTGTGCTTTGTTTGCTGTAATAGGAACATCTCTATTCCTAAGATTATACTGCTTTTGCATATAAAAGATAGCATGTTGATAGCCCTTTAAAAAATCTGAAGGCTCTTCTTCTGATTTTATCATGCTGGACTCATCATGTTCCTCCTTGGTCAAGAAAATTTCTGACCCTTCTTCATCAATACAATGAATTGATTCCTCAGGGACTTCAGGTTCATCCTCTTCATCTACCAAATTTTGCTGGAAAGGAGGTCTCACTGGAGGATCTGCCTGCTGATTTCGGTTGTCTCTTGGCCTTTGCTGATTCTGAGGTCTTCTGAACTGAGGGTTCCTGAATTGAGGTTCTTGCTGTGCTGGAGGAGCAGAAGCATTCCCAAGAGCTAATCTGTCCATCAATTTCTCCATGGTTTTCATCATTGTTTCAAACTTGTCTTCTTGAGCAGATGTAGAAGGCTTCTCTTCCTCCTTCAACTTAGACTTTGCCATCTTTGATTTCTTAGCAGCAAGCATATTCACCTCTACCTTAATTGCATCATTTTGCATGTCAGCAAGAGAGGCAGACTCCCTTTCTCTGAGTAAAAGAGAAAAATCTGAATCAAATGATTCAGCATATCTCAACTGTGCCAAAGCTCCAGGAGGTTTCAAATGGGCTAGAATAGAATTATATATTTTGTTAAACCTCTTAGAGAAATTTTGAACAGTTTCCTTTGGAGCTCTCCTAAGATTGTTATATTCAGTAAGGGCTTGGACAGGGTTGGTTCTGTTTCCCCATTTCCTTAGAAAGCTATCTTCAAACTCTACCCAACTATGAATGCTTCCAGCTCTAAGGGCTTTAAACCATTTTCTGACTTCCCCAATGAAAGTTTGAGCAAACAATCTTAGTTTTACATCTTCATCATCCACTTCTTCCCTGTCAACAAAATCATTGAACCTATCCACATGTTCCTCTGCTGTAATATCTTCATCACCTCCCCATGTTGGAATCCTAGCAACATATTTGCTAGGAAGATCATGTAAAACAGTAGGGAGAGCTAGAGGAGCATACCTAGCAGGTATAGCCATAATGAATGGAGGAGCAGTGACAACAGGTATTGTATGACCAGTGGGAGCAGAACTAGTGTGAGATAGTGTCTGAGGACTATTTGGACTAACAGAGGCAGAAGATAAAGTATTGGTACGAAAAGGGCTATTTGGACTTTGCAAACCACTGACAAAAGAACTCCAATTTGGGAGAGGTAAACCAGTTTTAGATTTGAGCAAAACTTCAAAAGGATCAAGTTCTTTGAGCTGATTTAAGTCCTCTTCCTCTAATAGCAATTCTGAAGTAACAACCTCCCAAAACTCTTCCTTATCTTTTTGTGACACTAAAGACGAAGTATCAATGCCTCTTTTTTGTAAATCTAAAATAATTCCAATAAGCTCTTCTTCGTTCTCAGACCTCAACAATAACTCATGAATTTTATCATCAACAATTTTATTTTCAAGGCTTCTAGAAAATTCAGGGAACAAAGATTTTGATATGGATGAAGTACCTGGTATATCAGAAAATCTTTGCCTGCTCCTTGAGATAATGTTGGGATTATCCACAGGACTAGGTGGATTTGGGTCAGAATTACTCCTTGTATATCTTCCTCTCGAAGCCACCTTTTTAACTTTTAAGATTGAATGGAGTCACCAAGGTAGAATGCAGCCTCGAAAACCTTTCTGAACTCCTGCTACCTTCAGAAGTTCAGCTTCACAATTTCGGGAATGAGTAATCTTCAGGCTCCCGGCAGACGCACCAAAATGTTATCTCAAAATCAAGCCCTGGAAGGCTGCAAGCCAGGAAGACTTCAAGTAACTGTTTCAAACCAATCTTTTGACTAAGGCTTAGCCTCCTTAGCCTGAGAGGGCTCTCTCAAAGGGTTATTGATTTTGGTTAAGAATAAGATGGCTAACTCTTGTGACATAACAATGACAAATATAAAGGCTTGAAAAACATTTCATAAGTTTCCATTGGGCCTATGGAGTCAATCACACTTCAGTAAACAATAGTACTGCCTTTACATAGAAGTCAAGACACTTAGCATTTGAATATTCAGAACACAACACATATGGAACCACAGCTCATAAATGCACACAGGAAATCAGAGCACAATCAGTGAATTCTGAGTGATTGTACACCTATGCAACTGTAAAAGACATTAAGGAAAAGATAAAATCATACATTCTGAACATAGAAATCCTTCATGAATCCTGAGAAGAAAAGCAGCCAAATTATATTACTGAACTCTGTCTTTACATAAGCCAAAACAGTACTCTGTTATAAAATTTCCAACCCTCATTACATTGCTGTTTCAGCTATATATAGAAACCTTATTCTAACTAAATCGAGCTTCCTCCTCCAGCATGAGGGGAATTTGATAACTACCTCTAATGACACCTATCAGCTATTTAACCAACTAATAAATACAATAAAGTGCTGACTGGAGTTTTTAAAGAGTTCTAAATTAACTATAACTCTAACTCCTTTTTCCATGCATATGGATTCTCCTTGTTCTTTGACACCTGGTCTTCTTTTCGATTTGGCTGAGCTGGATGTTTGATACTCCATATCGACCTTGAACACTGAATCTTTTAACTGCTCAGAAGTATTAGGAGATTTCCCTTACTTCTCGGTTCTAGTTTTCCTCAAATTGGTCGAATGTACAGAAGTATGTCTTCTAGCCTTTATTAACCCAAAATATGGACCACTGCCATGTTCTTGATGTGTTTTAAGCCGCATCGATGGACATGTGTTCAGGCAAAAGTTCTTTGTATGCAAATCATTTGATACCTCTTGAACGGTGATAAAGGGACTTTACAACAGAAATTTAAAATTGGGTCGAAATATTCCACCTTTTTAAAGCATCCACCTGTCTTGATCTGATTTACTATTGTTGCTCCAGCTGATGTCTTGCATACCCTTTTGGCGTTTCCCTTTCAAAATTCCCGCTCATAATACAAAACTGCCTGTCTGCGTTAAAATCATCACCTACAGCAGTTTCGTAGCGCGCTACGAAACTGCTGAATTATTTGAAACAGTTTGCCTTTGACCCGAGATCTTTATCACCCAAAAATTTGATTGCCAAAAACTCCCTTCGACTTTTCATATGTATAACAGGGATTTACATTTCTTCAAAACAATAAGACCAAGCAAATTTGACAAAATTTGGAACAAAACTTTTCTTGAAAAGAAAATTCATTTAGCAGGTAACTGGCCTAGCTGTGCCTTCAGGTCTTCAATTTTCTTCTTCATAGCTTTATTCCCAACTCTTAGTTGCATATTTATCCTTCTAATGTACCTGGCCTCTCTGATTGCTGGTACTGTCCAGGTGTGAAATTGTGCATGGCCATCAACTACTGAATTCAACTGGTTTTCTAGGGTTTCACTCCCTTTCCACAGAGCTTTACGATAATTTGCATACATGACTGCACGTTTTCTAGCAGCTTTCTTCAATTTGGCAATATCATATCTAGCTGCTTCTAATTGGCTCTTTATGGCTGCTATATTATCTCCTTGAGATGTGGTGACTGTTATGCTTGTATCTTTTTGCCTAGCTTTCCCGGTTTCCTCTGTTCTTGGCAGCGCTTCTTTTACTTGCTTCCTTGTAATAGGTCTTCTGGGTTTAAAAATAAATTCTTCACCTGGCTCATCAAATTTAAGCCTTTTTGAGGTCTTAGACTTCTTGGTACCTTCTTGCGGTGACTGTGTCAAATCAATATGGACTGGTTCAGACTGCTCGAATTCAATGGCCTGTAATAAATCATTCAAACTTGCCTTAGACACTGGGCTCTCTTCAACTGCTATGGCTTTACCCTTTTCCTTCTTTATCTGGCTTCTTGTCCTTATCCTTGAGGCTGCTTCAAATCTGCTTGCTTCTGGTATAGTCTTCTTATCATGAGTTTTTTCCTTTGTTGATTGCTGAGGTCGATCTTGAATGATTAGTGGCTTCACTGGTTTTCTTAGCTGTGACTTGGTTTGCTTTTTAGCTCTTGCTTCTTTTTGGAGCTCAGCTATTGTGAATTCTCTGGCTGGTTGTGGAGTAAGGCCAGTCTTGCTTTGGAATCCAGCCATGAAAATAAATGAATTCCAGTCTCTGCCTATCTTTTGGAGGCCATCTAAAACTAGCAACTTGATCAGACCATGATGAAACAAAAAGGTTTCACAGTCCTCTTTCCTTAGCTGCACCTTATCACACATCTTACTCAAACTGCGAAACAAATAAAAAGGAATGTCTATGGAGACTTTCCCCGTGAAATGAAAAAGCAGTTTGAAATGGTAAGAATAAACCTTATTGTACCTTCCTTCACAGGTCAAGTATTTCTGTATGCAGGTGAGAAGAAGAGCATAATGTTCCTTGACATAATTCCTGGGCACTGCTTTTGTTAAATCTTCATTTACATATGCCTCCTTTAAAAACTCCTTACAAGGATTCATGTCAAACTTAAAATTTTTAAACCATTCTTCTCGTCCTCTTGGGATCTCTGTCACAGCAGATATTGCTTCTGGAGAAACCTGTACTTCTAACATGGCTACCTTTGAATTTAAACCAGTGAATTTTAGCGCAAATTCTTTAGTTACCTGCGCATGTCCTCCTTGTAGCTTTTTACAAAAGTTCCAGCACCCGGCATCTTTGAACGCTTTCTTCACACCTTCATCCCTCAGTGTTATGTCCAAGCCCTCAGGTTCAGTCCTCTGGCATTTACCGGATCTGTGCTCTTTTTTCTCCATTTTTCCTTCGAGATCTTCACACACAAAGTCTAACAGCTATGGTTGCAATGGTGATTCAACTCCTTTTTAATTCAGCCTCGCTCGAAATCAGCCTCGCTTGAAATCAGCCTTGCTTGAAATTCAAATTCTTTCATTTAAAACTCTTCAATACATAATCAGGCAGATTTGTCACTCATGCAGCACTTACGACTATCATTAAGGTCTATGCACGGTAAAATCCCTTGGCAATGATATTTCTGTGCATATCAACAGATCTAGTGGTGTGGTAGTGGCAAATGAGCGTTCAAACATGATACGAAAGGTACATAAACTGACATGAGTAGACACAACTGGTGACTCACCTATCGGACTTGACATTTCGGGAAAGATTCGCTGCGAAATGCACGAATCCATGATTTCGTAGCGCTGTTAGTTTTAAATTCTAATGATGCGCTGCGAAACGGCCTAATCATGACGCGCTGCGAAATTTCTTAACCATAATTGCGCTGCGAAACTGGCAAATGGGATTACGCTGCGAAATCACTAAAAGACATGGTGACTCGGATAAGACAAGACATGGCTATGGAACAATGATGGGTGGAGGAGAACCAATAGGAGTCGAGTATGGTTTGAGTTAAAAACTTTTAAAACTCCAAATCCTAAGTGAGGAAAAATAAAATGAAATCAACTTAACACAGACCTTTGTCATCGGACTAGGACAGACAATTATATGCATCAAATTTTTAGTTCTAAGTGATAACAGACCAGATAATTGATGAATGCGCCGGATGTGAAATCTTTTCATTTATGGATGGATTTGATGAGCCCCAAAAATGGAAAATTATTTGGGCTCATTCAACCTCCTAATTCGACTTAATCCACCATTCTCATTAGCTTATTGCATGTTTTTTATTATATTTATGTTAATAGAGTGAATTTGGTTAGTCATTATGCCAACAGGTCTAATGGGTGCTTTGTGTAGCCTTTTTGGTCAACTTGGAGACAAAATTGAAGGTCTTAATGAGCACTTGGCAGCCAAATTCGTGGGAGAACAAGCTAGAGGATTTGTAGGAAGGTGTCCCCTTCATTTATGGGCCCTTACATCAAATTCTCCGCCATCAGCTCGGAGTTCAAGGGCCACCGAATCAATCAGCACAAGGGCAGCCAAGCAAGTCAAGTAGGACTGCTGTTAACTCCAAGTTTTGGGCAGCCGAGTCCCTAAAGTTTAGGAGGACTGTTGGGTCCTCAATTTGTATAAATAAGAAGGCTTAGGGCCTCATTTCGGTTAGCCAGCGTAGCCAGTGGATGTTAGCTAGTTAGCCAGTAGATAGTAGCTAGTAGTTAGTCATTTCATAGCCTTGTTGTAGTCATTTTGTAATTCGATTTGTAGGCAATAGACTAGCTTTGCTCTCAGCTCATTCTCAAGCTATCCTTGTGGACAGTTTTGATGTAACTCTTCACTCTTGATTAATAAAGATGAATCCAGCTTTGCACCAACTCTAAATCTCTCTTGGGAGGCTGTAGCTCTTGGGGTTGGGCCCATCTCAAGCGCCCAGTACCTCCCTTGTTTATCTTTATGTGTGTTCGCTGCATTCTTAAAATAAAATCTGCTCTTTAGATTTAATTCGTGCTTTGTTACTTAGGTTGATTTTGATGGTTGAAGTAGCTTTTTATGTTTAAGATGGATTGGTAGGAGTTAGTCATGTGTTTATATCTCTGTGATAATGTTTTGTTCACATGCTGTACGTGATTCTTGTCATGAATAAGGTTGATGTTCACTGATCTCATTAAACTGTTAGATAGATCATCTAATATTTTGATTGTATGCAAGACGTAGTTGGTTTGATCAGGTAAACACTATGTAGGGCACCTTCATCACCTCCTCGTTCATCTGAGCCTCGTCCAGATCAGCTCCTCCATCACCAATTCTGTTTCCTCATCTCCCATCTGCTCTTTTGCCACGTAACCCTACCTTCTTGCCTTTCCATTGCCTAAACCTTCTTTGTTGCAAGCTAGACTTCCACACCCTCTCATCACCTCATCCCTAAGTCATTGGGTCATTCCAGGCCCCTACCCTACCTCCCTACCCATTCATGCATTCTCTCCCACTCACCTATCAGTCAAAAACCCAATCACGAAACATCCTGTAGAAGAATTACATAACTTCCTGTAGAAACCCCTACAGACTTCCTGTAGAAGTTCATAAACACGGTTGCATGGCATCCAGACTTTGTGAAACTCTCAGAAAGAATGTTAGGGATCCCTTAGACCCTCTCCATACCATCCCAACCTTTCCCAAAGCATTTCATCCCTTGATCCATCCCTGCACAGTGGAAAACTAGTTAGAAGCACATGCATGATAATTTCAACAACTTAAGCAAAAATACAAAAAGATGTTTTCTTTAGATAGTGATAACTTAGACACATGCATTTTACCTTCCTAGAAGTAATGGCATCTCTTTTAGTAGTTTGCATGCTCTCCTTTGCATCAATAGGACTAGCTGGTAGAATTAGGGTTTGCTAGGGTTTGCGTTTCTTTTTGGCTTTCAGTTTCTTTTTGCAATTAGATTAGCTTCCTTTGAGTTAGCTTTCATCCATAAATTAAAAAGCTTCTTCTAAGAGCTCATAGAAGTTGGCTTAAGCTCCTAGTGGACTTGTGCCAGCTGACCAAGTGAAAACTACGGCAAGATCTAGTACTTGTGCATACAGCACCGTCGCTTCCAAGTTTGTTACGAACTACCGGGTTGATAAAATTAAAGAAGGGAGTTCCAGGAGTTGTAGCATTATTGCTACAATACTGGGGCCCACCATATTTTTGGCACCGTTGTCGGGGAAGCATCAGAGTATTAGTGATTGTTGCTATTCTTCTATTTTCCACTACAATCTTCTGCTAAGTAGTTTATTTCATTTCCATTATGCAATTTCGTTTATGCAAGAGTAGATTAGCATTTCCCGCTTTCATAGATTAGCATTTCAATTCCGCAATTTCATTTCTGCAAGCATAGATTAGCCTTTCAATTCTGCAAGCGTAGCCTAGCATTTCATTCTTGCAATTTCATTTGTGCAAAATAGATTACTCCTTTCATGCTTTCATTTCAATTCCGCATTTTCGTTTCAGCAAGATAGTTAGTTGCAGTTCAACCTATTTTAGTTTTGCAGTTACAAGAAGAAAAATACAAAAATCAATCAAAAAGATTTCCTTTCATGCCTTGTAGGAGTAGATATAAGTTAGAAAAGTATTTTCACAACACCCCCCTTTGCTTCACACAGCCAATCTTCTCTCTTCTTCGATGGCTGTGACTAAGAATAACCCCTGGGTGGACATCAAGACATATCTGAAGAACCTCTAGGGGAGAAGAAGAAGAAACCATTCCTCTGGAGCAAATGGCTACAAGCAGGAATGTTGGGAGCAGTACCTTGTCCCAACACGAATTTTCAAATCAGCTGGAAGATTTCAAGAGTGATATGAGGCAGTTTCTTGCCATGCAACTGGATGCCCTGCGAACCCAAAAGAAGCAAGAAGAAGCCAAGAGGGCTTTGGCCATTTTTTGTCCTAGGTGCACTAGAAAGCATCCTAGGAACGAATGTCCAATGCACCCCCTAGAAGTGTGTTTCATCTGTGAAGAATACCATCCTACAGATCAGTGCCCTTCCTTACCCAGATTCAAAGCTGCATATCAGAGAGCCAAAGGAGCCACTGAACCACTCTATTATATGAACCAAAAGAGGCCACATAGACCTAGATCTTATCAGTGGGAACTGCAAGGGACATCTGAGACCTATTATGACCCCTATCAAGCCACTTTCATGCCTTCTTGGGGTCCCCCTGCTCATCCTTCCTGGTTCACACCTCCTCCTTGTTCCTTCACAGATCCATATTACGCCCAACCAGCTTCTCATTCATTTCACTCTTATGCTCAGCCACAGCCTCAGTGGAATGCACCTCATCAGGGGTGGAGGCCCCAATACAACACTCCTCCCGCTTCTTTTCCTCCACCACCTGCTCATCCACAACCATCACCTCCTGCTCCACCAAGGCAACCCCAAATGGCTGCTCAACCACAACCCCATCCACATCCATCTCAAATACACACCTCCACTCAACTACCCGTACCACCATTTCCAAAACCATACCATGGATCAGCTCAATCCCATTGCAAATCTGAGGCACAACATATGCAAACAACTCCTCTTGAGCTCAATGATCTTCACCATAGCTCAGGAAAAGCATTGCAAAAAAGAGATCATCTTGAAAGCATTGAAGGATCACATCCAGCAAAAGAAGATTCAAAAGAGGAGATCAAAGAACCATGGGTTTCACTTGATGAAGAGAAGAGATCAGAATCAGAGATCGAGAAAACTTCCTCATGGTTACCATCAAATCTTCCATGTATTCAAGAGAAAGATCAGCAAAAAGAGGAAGATGAGAAAGTCATGTTAGAAGGTGACATGAAGAATGATCCAGATCAGCAAAAGGACCAAGGATATCAAAGCTATATTGAGATATGGTTTCAGAAGGTGACTAAGTTGCAGCAGTACTCTCTTCCTCAGCTATGTTTGATCCCTTCAGAGTTAGATCATTTGGTCTCTGAGATCTGGATACCTATCAAAGCATGCATTTCGAGCCTTCACATCATTTTGTCTCTAATCTCGATGTGCACATGGCTCCATTGGAAGTATTCTTATACTTGAGAACGATTTTGTTTCTCAAGTAGGGTAGGGTAGAAAAAAAAAAGAAAAAAAAGAGAAAAAAGAAAAAGAGAAAAATTGAAAAAAGAGGAAAATAGAAATCTAAGGTGAAAACCTCCCTTGGAGGCGCCCAGGGCAGGCAATTAGGATGAAAACCTCCATGAGGCGCCCTAGTTGTTTTTCAAAAAAAAAAAAAGAGAAAAAGGAAAAAAGAAAAATAAAACTAATTCCATTGGCTAATTGCAGGTTGCAAGAAGGACGTTTCATGACAGGAGGAGCACTCAAATCAAGATCAAAGGAATTTTTCTTGTGCCTTCTACATGAAGCTCTGTATTTCTACAGGAAACATCCTGTAGAACCTTTGGACGAGCCAAATCCAATTTCAAAAGTGAATCTAATGGTGGGAATCTGTTGATTAGGCCTACAAGCACTTGTGTGTCCATCCCTTGCCTTTCTCCATCATTTTTTCCACCTCATTGTGCTTCTCATTGTGCTTCTACAGGAACTTCCTGTAGAAATTGTGGGAAACTAGACATGGATTTCAAAAAGTGGTTTGGTGAAAATGGTAGATTCCTCGAGGGTTCAGAAGTCCTCATGCAATCTTCCAACTCCTCCTCCATCATCTCCATACCTTCATCACAGCCCAAGCTCAGTTTTTCCTTCCATGCAACCACTTGCAAAAAGCCTTGAAGCAAAAAGACATAGAACAAAATTTGTTTTTGCCATAACTTGAAAACCATGCATCCATTTGACAAACCATTTTATGGGGAATTGTACAAGGGTGATGGGAACATGCTTGAGCAGTTTCAGCCAATTCCGGTGCACGGTTTCCAAGAAATCAGCCTCCATCACCATCAGCCATTTTTGCATTTTCTCCATATCCGTGCATTCGTTTCAAAACTTGTTTCATGGGGATATGCATGTGAGCGATGGTAACCTACCCAAGCAGTTTCAGCCGATTCCGATGCACGGTTTCCGAGAAATCGAGCTCTGAAATCTTCAGCCATTTTCCATTTTTCTCAAAATCCGTGCATCCATTGATCACGATTTTGCTATGGGAGATGCATAATGATGATAGGAACATGCTCACCGAGTTTCAAATCAATCCGGTTTACCGTTTGAGAGCAATGGCGAAAACAAGTTCTGGTTTTCTGACCATGCAGCAGCAGCAGCTTGAAGGTGCAGATCTGAACGTGGAAACAAATGCATGCGGCTTAGATCTGGTCAGAGGACACCTGCACAAGGAAAAGCAATCAGAAATCATCAGCCAAGCCCTCATGCAACCAACAGATCCAAGCATGCAACAGCAGAACATGAGCATGCAGCAGCAAAAGCTTCACAAGCAGCCGTTCGACTTCAGGTACGTGACTAAACCTTGTTCATCTATTGCATGAATCTAGTCTAAGAATTGCATGAATGAATGGAATGGTGAAATTAAGCCATGAATGTAGCAAGGCACCCAGTTCTCTAGCACTCACGAGAAAGTCACGCAACATGCATGGGTCAGTCATGCACGTGAAAATTAAAAAAACGGACAGTGTGGGCAGCCTAACTCCAGTGCAGCTGATGGATGAGCTTACAGGCAGAGAACACACAGTTAACCACTGCAGTTCATGATAGCACAGCAGTTGCATGGGCCAGCACCCGTCTTTTCCACCTCACTCCAAAAATCATGCAGAAATCTGAGCGCTCAGCTGAAACTCATAGACTGCTGTTAACTTGCACTTGCATCATGTTCAACTCGAAGTATACATCCTCTGCTTCCACAATCGGCTTAACCTATCGTCCTCCGCTGAGTTTCCTACCTGTTCTCGAATTTCACTCGTGCATCGGGCTCACTCAAAGGCAGAATCACATTCTACAGGAAACGGGTGGGGTCTTCTACAGGAAAGTGCAGCAGAGTCTTCCAGAGCAGAGAAGCCTAAGGTTCTTCATCCAGTTTGGAGCTTGAAGAAAGCTCTGAGATCCAACACCATTGTGGAATAAATCCAGTAGCAATAGCAGGCCATGGAGTCAGAAACGAAAACTCCAGAGTTCACTGGTGGTCAGGAGATTGCAACTTTTCTTGTCTCATATGGACTACTGCCCAAGGTTTGGGAAGAGTCTCTTCATGCAAGCAATTCAGAGGGCTTTACTGTGAATGAGCATGAAGATTTCGTATGTGTCGCTTTCGCTTCAAAGAGTAGAAGATTTCATTGTCAACCAGAGTAAACGTGGAGAGGACAATATAAAAACTATTCAAAAGGTCTCCTCTGAATGCCTCAAGGGTGATGATGGTGAACCAGCCTTCATTCATCCAGGAGCTCTTATGTTGTTTCTCCATATAATTGAGAAAACAGATTTCCAAGCAAAGTTGCAGATTTACACGGACTTCAAACAAAAGAAACTCAAGCCCATCATATTTGTGGGTCACTCCATAGGAGGGGCAGTTGCAACCTTGGCCACATTATGGGTTCTGGGAAAAGGCTAAGGTAAAGCTCTCCCTTTTGTATCACGTTTGGTTGCCCTCTGGTCGGATATGAAAGGCTTGTTGAAGCAGTTGGCCGTGGGAACTGGGGAGGAAACTTTTGTCACGTGGTTTCCAGGCATGATATTTTTCCTCGGATGCTCCTTGCACTGATTGAGTCCATTGCTAACTCCTTGAATACCATTTTTCCTTATTGGCAGGGCACAAGTGTGCCTGATTCTTTAATTCAAGATGCTTGTAGGACTCTTCTGAAACAGATCTTTGTTTCTCCAAGCAGCCCATACAGACCTTTTGGCACTTACATGCTTTGCTCAGGCAATGGTGTAGCTTGTATTCAAAATGCTCAGACGGTTTTGGAAATTCTTAGTTTGACTATGCAAAGCCAACAAACTTCTTTTGATGAGATTGTATAGGCCTGTCTTTCAGAGCACATAAGGTATGATTCTGTTTTGGAGGAGGTTTTGCAAAAATCCATAAGAGGGATACGATCAATAGAGAATTCCAATTCAGAATCCCCTTACGAGATGGGTATTTTATTGCAGCTTGAAGCTATTGATGTTGGAGCTCAGAATGATCATGCACAGCTGGCCCTACGAAAAGCTGGAGAAACTGAAAAAGGGTATAACACAAATGTTGACAAGCTAGCTATTGAATTAAGCGTAAAACAAAGTAGCATGGCAGAGCTTGAATGGTATAAAGAGAGATGGAAGAAGGTTCAGTTGCATGGCGAACATATCATAGTCCAAGGCCTCAAGTACCAGCCTCTACACCACCACCAATTTGTTTCTCAGCATATCCATCAGGCCTATCAGCATATTGATGAGCCTCGTCATTGAGTTTTTTGGAGAAAATCATGGCAATTTTGGCTAATTAAGAGCAGAAACTTGAATGAGACAAGGAGGAGAGATTATAGGAGATAGATCCTCCTCATTAAATCCTCACTCATTCAAATATTACTTAATCAAATCACACTAGCTCAGAGTTGCAAGCAGCACAGTTCAAGGAGAAGGCACCCCCATCCAAGCAAGCAAAATCAGAGAAAATTGGTTCAACAGGAAGTCAGTAGACTATTTCTACAGGAAGACAGAGGACTGTTTCTACAGGAAGCCAGCGAACTGTTTCTACAGGAAGTTTGAAAAGAGGGAAGCCAAAGGAGAAATCGGCTGAGATTTTAGCCAAGGAGGCCACCAGGGCCATCAAAGATGAGGAGAGAGATTGGTTGCTCAGAGGATGAGCAACACTTTCAGTAGGGGGGTAATGATGAGCCCCAAAAATGGACAATTATTTGGGCTCATTCAACCTCCTAATTGGACTTAATCCACCATTCTCATTAGTTTATTGCATGTTTTTGATTATATTTATGTTAATAGAGTGAATTTGGTTAGTCATTATGCCAACAAGTCTAATGGGTGCTTTGTGTAGCCTTTTTGGTCAACTTGGAGACAAAATTGAAGGTCTTAATGAGCACTTGGCAGCCAAATTCGTGGGAGAACAAGCTAGAGGATTTGTAGGAAGGTGTCCCCTTCATTTATGGGCCCTTACCTTGAATTCTCCACCATCAGCTCGGAGTTCAAGGGCCACTGAATCAATCAGCACAAGGGCAGCCAAGCAAGTCAAGTAGGACTGCTGTTAACTCCAAGTTTTGGGCAGCCGAGTCCCTAAATTTTAGGAGGACTGTTGGGTCCTCAATTTGTATAAATAAGAAGGCTTAGGGCCTCATTTCGGTTAGCCAGTGTAGCCAGTGGATGTTAGCTAGTTAGCCAGTAGATAGTAACTAGTAGTTAGTCATTTCATAGCCTTGTTGTAGTCATTTTGTAATTCAATTTGTAGGCAATAGACTAGCTTTGCTCTCAGCTCATTCTCAAACTCTCCTTTTGGACAGTTTTGATGTAACTCTTCATTCTTGATTAATAAAGATGAATCCAGCTTTGCACCAGCTCTAAATCTCTCTTGGAAGGCTGTAGCTCTTAGGGTTGGGCCCATCTCAAGCGCCCAGTACCTCCCTTGTTTATCTTTATGTGTGTTCGCTGCATTCTTAAAATAAAATCTGCTCTTTAGATTTAATTCGTGCTTTGTTACTTAGGTTGCTTTTGATGGTTGAAGTAGCTTTTTATGTTTAGGATGGATTGGTAGGAGTTATTCATGCGTTTATATCTCTGTGATAATGTTTTGTTCACATGTTGTACGTGATTCTTGTCATGAATAAGGTTGTTGTTCACTGATCTCATTAAACTGTTAGATAGATCATCTAATATTTTGATTGTATGCAAGATGTAGTTGGTTTGATCAGGTAAACACTATGCAGGGCACCTTCATCACCTCCTCATTCATCTGAGCCTCATCCAGATCAGCTCCTCCATCACCAAGTCTGTTTCCTCATCTCCCATCTGCTCTTTTGCCACGTAACCCTACCTTCTTGCCTTTCCATTGCCTAAACCATCTTTGATGCAAGCTAGACTTCCACACCCTCTCATCACCTCATCCCTAAGTCATTGGGTCATTCCAGGCCCCTACCCTACCTCCCTACCCATTCATGCATTCTCTCCCACTCACCTATCAGTCAAAAACCCAATCACGAAACATCCTGTAGAAGAATTACAGAACTTCCTGTAGAAACCCCTGCAGACTTCCTGTAGAAGTTCATAAACACGGTTGCATGGCATCCATACTTTGTGAAACTCTCAAAAAGAATGTTAGGGATCCCTTAGACCCTCTCTGTACCATCCCAACCTTTCCCAAAGCATTTCATCCCTTGATCCATCCCTGCACAGTGGAAAACAAGTTAGAAGCACATGCATGGTAATTTCAACAACTTAAGCAAAAATACAAAAAGATGTTTTCTTTAGATAGTGATAACTTAGACACATGCATTTTACCTTCCTAGAAGTAATGGCATATCTTTTAGTAGTTTGCATGCTCTCCTTTGCGTCAGTAGGACTAGCTGGTAGAATTAGGGTTTGCTAGGGTTTGCGTTTCTTTTTGGCTTTCAGTTTCTTTTTGCAATTAGATTAGCTTCCTTTGAGTTAGCTTTCATCCATCAATTAAAAAGCTTCTTCTAAGAGCTCATAGAAGTTGGCTTAAGCTCCTAGTGGACTTGTGCCAGCTGACCAAGTGACAGCTGCGGCAAGAGCTAGTACTTGTGCATACAGCACCGTCGCTTCCAAGTTTGTTACGAACTACCAGGTTGATAAAATTAAAGAAGGGAGTTCCAGGAGTTGTAGCATTATTGCTACAATACTGGGGCCCACCAAGATTCTCCGGGTATAATCAAATGAATATCGGCCCACAGGACCAGTCAAAGACTGCATTTATTTGTCCGTGGGGCACATTCGCATACCGAAAATTACCCTTTGGTTTAAAGAACACAGGGGCGATGTTTCAGAGGGCAATGAATTATGCCTTCCATGACATCAAGAACATCGTTCAACCATATCTCGACGACCTTCCGGCTCACTCGTGAAAGCGGACTGATCATCCGCAGCATTTAAGAGTGATATTTCTACGTTGCCGACACTACAAGATACGACTCAATCCACACAAATGTGTATTTTGCGTCAGTTCTGGTCGTTTACTTGGCTTTGTAGTCTCCAAGGATGAGATTCGTCTCGACCCCTGTAAGGTTCAAGCAATCATAAATTTGCCTCCACCTTCAAATTTTCTTCAGATTCAGAAACTCCAAGGGAAAGCAAACTTTCTGAGGAGGTTCATTCCAAATTACGCAGAACTTGCTAAAGGTTATACTCGTCTTTTGAAAAAGGATGTAGCTTTTGTCTGGGATCAGGTGGCGCAAGCTTCCTTTGATGCTCTGAAAGATTCTCTAGTAAAATCATCATTAATGTATGCCCTGGACTATCAAAGAGATTTTAACCTGTATCTGGCTACAGCGGATACGACCATTGCGATGGTTTTAGTTCAAGAAGTCGATGGAATTGAACATCCTATATATTATTTAAGTAAAAACTTAAATGATACAGAAAGAAAATATTCTTACGTTGAAAAGCTAGCACTCGCTGCTGTTCAAGCGATACAAAGATTTCGACATTATGTCCTCTTTCAGAAAACTACCATTCTATCAGATTGCAACCCCATGACTTACATATTGTCACGACAGTTGCTGGGGGGCAAATATTCAAAATGGATAGCAATCCTTCAAGAGTTTGATCTGGAATTTGTAAAATCCAAATCAAAGAAAGCTTTGGTTTTTGCAGAATTATTATGCGATCTCCCATCGTCGTCCAACGATGAAACATCACAAGAATCAATCGTGGACGAAAGTTTGTTTTTGATATCCACAAGCGACGAGTGGTATGGAGATATAATTGTTTATCTCCAAACCCAAAAATTTCGGCCAAACACCTCCCACTCAGAACAAAAACGTATTCGATACCAAGCAAAATACTACATGATCGTCGGTGAAACACTTTACCGTCGTGGTGTTGATACGGTTCTGAGACGGTGCCTCACCCATGAGGAAGCCGAAAAAGCCGTGAATGAGTGTCATTCAGGTGCGTGTTGGGGGCATCAATCTGGATATGCTACATCACAGAAAATCTTACGAGCAGGATACTTCTGGCCAACCATGTTCAAAGATTGCATAACCGCAGTCAGAAGTTTCCATGCTTGTCAAATTTTTAATAGCAAAACCAGGAGACCAGCCGCACCTCTATAGCCAATAGTAGCTGTGGGGCCTTTCGCCAAATGGGGCATCGATTTCATGACATGTAACCCCACCTCGATCGGGGGGCATGGGTATATTATAGTCGTCGTTGACTATTTTACCAAATGGGCCGAGGCGATGCCTACATTAGATAACACTGGTGAAACAGCTGCCCTTTTCTTTTTCAATCATGTAGTCGCCAGATTCGGCGTACCACAGGCCATAGTTACAGATCATGGATCGCATTTTCGCAATCACACGATGGTCGAATTAGCTGCCAAACTAGGGTTGTCGCACGATAGCTCTACCCCATATTATCCGCAAGCTAACAGGCAAGTTGAAGCAATCAACAAAGTCCTGAAGCGCATGCTGCAAAGGATGATTGGGGTTCACAAAAGAAGATGGCACCTAATCCTATACTCAGCTTTGTGGGCCTACCGAACATCGGTAAGGAATGCGACTGGGTTCACACCTTTCCAACTGGTGTATGGCCTAGAAGCAGTCTTACCAATCCAGTGTGAAATCTCGTCTCTTAAACTCGCAATTGATCTCCTCCCCGGAACTTCAGAAGAAGAGGCCCGTTTCTTGGAATTAATCCAATTGGATGAAACCCGTCGTTATGCCGCTTTGGCTAACGAAGCCCATAAGAAACGTGTCAAGGCGCAGTTCGACAAAAATGTCAAACCCCGTGTCTTCTCAGAAGGTGACTTGGTCTTGCTTTACGACCAAGAATCCGATAAATTGGGAGCAGGTAAATTCAATTCTTTATGGATGGGCCCCTATATTTTCAAACGAGTGTTAGCAAAAGGAGCCTACGAGTTAATGGATTATGACGGAATTCCACTGGCGCAACCCCGTAATGGGTTGTACCTCAAGCGTTACTATGCTTAAATAGTAACCATGATGTTTTTGTTGTATTTTGTTTTTGCTAAAGTGTTTATTTTGGTTAAGTAATCCACTTTTTACATTTATTGCAGATGTCAAATCCATTGGAACCGTGTGTTGGATATGCCGACGGAGCGAGTCGTAGTTCGCGAAACCTATCCTCCGCAGCATGGGCCATTTTTGATCCAAGCGGCGAGTTAGTAAGTTTCAGAGGTGTATGTATCGGGCAATCAACGAATAACATCGCTGAGTATAGCGCGTTGATAGAACTACTCTCTGATGCCATCACCCATGGTATACGCCGACTAATAGTCAGGCTAGACTCACAACTCGTAATACTACAACTCAATGGTATATATTCTGTCCGCAATCCAGCTATTTATCGCATGTTTCTAAGGGTTAAAATTTTGGAAAGACAATTTGATTTTATTCAATATCAACACATTTCCAGAAACTTAAACACATTAACCGACTCATTAGCAAACTATGTGTTAGATAGACATTTGCAAAATTGATAAAAAGAAAAGCATCATCAATGTTTCACATATGGATCACATAACTCAACCAGAATAAAACCCCGAAAATCAAAATATATATATATATATATAAGTTGTTTATGGTTTACATATAATGTTCTGTAACCAAGACAAAATCGGTCACATGACCCAAAAACTCAAAAATGCTAGGGGGCACCCTAGTCTAGTGATGCTCATGATAGCACGTCACGGCCTGTGCGATCATGCGTAAGAGACGAGTCCATCGTCTAGGCACACCAGTAGTATGCCGCTGCAACTGTAAGGGCAACTCGTTGATCCTCACGTCTAGAATGCCGAGAGTAAGGCTCTCAACCTGCTCCTGCACAGCTGTAAAGGTCTCAGCTACATCAAGGTCACGAAGAATAGCCCTCCCAGCAGTCTCCCCTGCTGGGGCAGCGACTGGTGCTCTCGAGCGAATTGTTGGATGAACAGGACCAACATCTGCATGCACACATGAGTTTGATTAAAGTCTTGATAGAATAAAGCACAAGGACATTATAAATAAAAACAGTAAACAGTGATATGGTCAAAGATTTTACCAATAGTGCCCCACTGCTTGCCATCCGGCAGTACCAAATCCGGATCACCCCGGAAGTGCATACCAACATATGAATACTCGGAATAGACCATCTCCTGACGCTCGAACCACCTGAAGAAGGTATCAGTGAAAGAAATCTGAGATTGACCGGCATGCCTAGACATGTGATCAACCCATCTCTGCATGCGTGGTTCAGTAGGAGAAGGCAAGTCGAGTGCAATGTACTGTGGCTGCATCAGTGGTATCTTCTCCAAAGCAAAGGCGGTCAAAATAGAACCAAACCCAAAGTTCTTCAGCTTCCCATCCTTTACCTTGGTTAACTGACTTTTCATCTGAAGAAGTACTGCATCACACCAGTTGAATACTTTCGTTTGGAGACACTCCAAGGCATGCTGCACATAGGATCTGTTGGCTACGTGAAGAGACGCGCTACCGGCCATCCTACCAATAGTATACAAGATAGACCTAAGGGACCTATCAGCAATCTCACGGATAACGATCTTGCCGTCTCCGCTTGGCTGAGATCCTTCCCTGTAGTACTGACGGACATAATCTCTCACAGAGTCACTACCTCGGGACGAACCTGACAAAGAAATGGGGGCACCTCGCCTCGACAAACCAGTCAAGAAGTAAATGTCTACTACGGTCAAGGGGATAGATTTGCCCCTAATCTGAAATACTTGGTTGATAGGATCCCAAGCATCGATAAAATACTGCAGTAGAGAGATCTGTTGTCTCATGCTAGAGATACGGAAGAACTTCAGCAGGCCACAGTTCCGCAGCGCGTTCACCATGACAGGATCATGTAGAGCAATCATGTCCTCTTATTCATGTTCTCGTTCTCGCCATGTAAGGGTCATTTTGCTCAAAGATCCCTGCAAAACAAACAAGAGAAGAAGATCCTGATTTTGATGCAAAACAGGCAAAATTTTCATCAAAAAATGTGCAACAAGTTCCTCTTTTTCGCCCAACACACCTGCAGGAGTGGTTCACCTGCGTTGAATGTCAAACTGCCTTCATACTGGCTGACATTCAGCGCAGGTTTCGCTAGGCACAGGGTGCGTTGATGGGAAAACGAGCTCATGAAACCCCAGGGGCTCAGAAAAACAGGAAAAGAGGCACAGAATGCAAAAAGGAAACCATGAAAAGAAAGAGCTAGGGTTTAGCTCCTACCTGGTCCAGACGGCGCCGAGAATCGTCCACAGAATCTCCCGAAATCAGCTGGTGAAAATCAAGGGGGAAGAGGCACCTCCAAAGCTCCAACAAACCAAGTTCAAATGAAATGGTAAAGTGAGAGGTAAAAATACTTTTTGATTGTTTTTTACGTAATTGAAAGCAAAATATTAGGGTTTTAATCTCATTTTCAAGCCAATGTTATTCATTTCTAACAAGTTTGATGGAGCAATTGAAGATACAGTACTATCTTTGAAAAGGGCAAAGCTAGCTATGGCGAAAAATCAAAATTAGACCATGTTATCGAGTAGTTTTAGCACACAGTTCATGCTCGTTAAAAAATAAACGCAAGATCCGAGCAGTTTTAGCACACAGTTCATGCTCATTAAAAAATAAACGCAAGATCCGAGCAGTTTTAGCACACAGTTCATGCTCATTAAAAAATAAACGCACGAACCGAGCAGTTTTAGCACACAGTTCATGCTTGTTAAAAAATAAACGCAAGATCCGAGCAGTTTTAGCACATAGTTCATGCTCGTTAAAAAATAAACATAAGACCGAGCAAATGTTTCCACCCGCGTTTAAGCTCGTTAAAAAATGAACTATCTTCCGGTAAATAACCACTATGAATGTAACATTATCAGCCATTAAAGCCTTGGTCGTGTTTTCACCGTCACCTCCACTTTTCCATTGGCCGATCGTTCACCTCCATATGATTGTTTACCCATTTTGAGGAACAACTGCGAAGAGTGATTTCACTAAGCCATCCTTGTGACACTGCCGTGATTGGAAAATTCCAACCCGTACCTCGAATCAGCTGCTAACCCGTTTTATCACTCATTCCTCAAAAGACGAGTCTTCTTTAAGCTCTTTTCATCTGACTTGTAAAATATGAAAAGATTGCCAAGTTTTGGCCTTCCAGCTCGTTAAAGTGACCGGAAGAGCTATCCCTCCTCTAGATTTTAATCTTTTTGGACCTGAGGGATTATTGCACAAAAATATCGAGCGCTTGTTTTGTTCGGCTCGTTAAAACTATCGAAAACTCATCCCTTCTGTATTGTTTTATACTTTTTCGGACTTAAGGGATTAGATGACGAAAAAGAACTTTCGGAGTTGACTTTATGTACCTTTTCAGACTCTCTAAAAATGAAAAGGACCGAGTTATCTTTGTCGTTAGACTCGTTAAAAGCATTAAATAGCGACAAACTTGTCTTTAGACGAGAACGAGTTTCACTATCGCTAGGCTCGTTAAAACATAGCGATGGGCTTGCCCGAAGGGCAAGTTATAGAACAAGCATATGTTATCCTCCTCAAGCTTGACAAAAATAAAGAGGTACTGGTCAGTAATGACTGGGGAAAAATTGGGAGAAACTCAAGAAAACTTTGATGGTAGCAAGTCGCTCTTGAACATGACACTTTTCCTCCGTACCACAGTCGGGTTGGGTTGCTTCATTCACTGGTCACATCACCATGGTCTCGTCATACCATCCATATTTGGGGTAATGCTACCGATCCATCGCATAAGTGTCGCCATATGTTCAAGAGAAGTCGTTCAGAGAAGTCAACCGTGTCCCATCCACTGCCATACATTATCCTTCATCCTTTCATGACCGCCACCCTGAATCATGTCATCAGATCGTTTTCACCTCCATCAAAATCATTTGCTCCGTTCTGTGTCACTGATGTGGGATACATTAAGGCCCTCCTTTGATGGATCACTTCTTGTCGACATCAGCTCATTATCCAAGAAGTTGATCTAGGAACAACCCCTTCAGTACTTTGAAGCTTGCATGCCTCAATGGCAAGTTTCTCACTTCCGGCGACAGGTATACATCAATGACCTTCGACCAAAAGAATTTGCATGGTGTTCAACGCCAAGTCCTTTATTCACACCACGTGAATTGTACTGCAGTACCTTGAGGGTCATTATCATTATCGGTGATTCCTCTCGCACTTGTTAACAGTTTACCTCTTTGACCGGTAATCAAGCGATGTCTTTCCATGTTCGACTTCAGAACATTTCTCACATGGATCGACTTGTACTTAGAGTGAAGATCGAACGAGTTTGAAGACCCCAGATCTAGTTTCATCCATCCGGGCTACGATATATATTCAGGAAAGATAAAGACATTGACATGTACATCATTGCAGCAGATAGTCATCCTATACAAAGGATGATAATTTCATCAAAATTATCAGTCTACCATCAGACGATTGTCTGTTCTATGTACAGAAAAATGAATTTATAAAGCTGAGCATGGGAATGCCTGCCTCAGCTAGATCATGAAAGCAGTATGAAAAATAATGTATTGTATTGTATCGTATTACAGGTCTCCTCCCAGCATTGAATGAACTTCGGATCCTCCTAATAAAGCATTTCACCCGATAAACGGCCTCATACTTTAGGGGGCAACTGTTATAGACATTTTTATGCCTTACAGCATTGAGCATGAAATGTCCATAATCCAAGGGATCCAAAGTCCCTAAACATGTTGTTCCTACCCCTAGAGGAACAAGGCTAACAAACCACAGCAATTCACAGAAGTTCTCCACCAGAAACTGCTCAAAAACAAGTCAATTCAGCATCAATTCAGAGGCTCCACTAGCTGTCTGCGCTGAAATGCAGAGATTACACTGGCTAGGTGCACTGCAACGCAGGTAGAAGCACTACTAGGGTGCGCTGAGCGGGAAGTGACAAATGGCAATTTCATTCAACGAGGTGGAAAGACCCTGGAAGCTTCCATAATCTTCTCCAATGACACTTGCCTCAAGGAATTCGACTAGTGATGAGTAAGAGGCTCTTAGTCTCCAAGTGGAAGCAAGAACTGACAGAGGGAGAGGACACTAGTCAGATCTCAAGCTGACTCATCCTCTCTCCAAACATCTATATATGGATCTCTCCTCCATGAGATCTGGAGGCTGAAATTTTGTTATTGCAAAGAATTGTTGTTGGTTTGAGATTGGAATCATTGGGTGCTTAATGCTTTGAAGGGAGGTGAAGATAGGAATTTCATTTGCTAGGAAGGAGATGCTGGATTGGAGCCTTCTTGGTTGTATCTCTTCCTGAACCTTGTTATTCATCAATAAAGCTATCTTGGTTTCTCTTATATACTGATGTATCTTTGATGTATGATTGCATTGGTATGTTTAGTTTATTTCTAATCCTGAACTAGTTATGAATATGAGTCTATGTCTTTGTGTAGTGTTCCCTTCTTGTGATCTTGCAGAAACCTGTTGAAGCTGAGCGAGCGAGAAGGCAAGTAGCTGGGAACTCCCAAAGAGAAGAGAGAACTGGATCTAGGGACAAACGGAAGACACCGGTTAGTCCATCTATCTCTCTTCATTCTCAATTCATAAAGGAAGAATACTAGAATAGCTGTCTCTGTTTGTTGCTAAGGCACTGTCACACCTTAGGTGGATAGGATCGTCCTGCATAGGCATTTTTCCCCACAACACGGTCCAACTTGTCAAACTTAATGGGGAACCCTTCCTAGGGAAAGTCAATGGTAGTCACCTAAAGCCCTATACAGGTGGGCCGATTGTCTGACTAACTACCCAAAGCATAGTCCTCACAACCAAAATAGCAGGGAAAGGGTGTGGGACTATAAGCACAGGTGCTAGAAGTCGGCACCAGAAAAGAAAATCCTGTTAGATGCAGAGGATTTAGAGGTGGATATGGAGTAGATCCAATAGACAGTAGAACGGGGCACCGCAGACCTTCCCACAGCACAGGACCAGTTGGGTAGACTTCGTGTAACAACCACTGCACTAGCTGAGTGACTCGAGATGAGTCACATTCATTGTGTAGGGGGTCTGTTGGGTAGCGAAGCCCCCATAGTGAGTTTTTGGGCTTAAAGCCCGAGTTTTGGTGCAAGTAATGTAAAGAGCCCGCGAAATGTGGGCGTAGAGTGGAAGAGTCTAGGGTAGTTTACCCTAAGATAATGTAAATTTAATATAAAGTGTTTCAGCCTACCCATGGTCCATGGACCATGGGATTGTATAAATAGAGCGAGGCTCTAAGGGTAGAACGTAGTTTTTGGAGTCTTATGATATTCGTGGATGATGAAACAGCTCTGAGTCTGTAAGTTTGAGTCTTGGGTTGTACTAGGAGATAGAGGATCTGCAGCTGAGTACGTATAGGCCTAGTAGAGTCCGCAGCTGAGTGCGCGGACCCCTGTAGCTGAGTGCACAGGGAAGAGTCAAGTATATATTGGATCAAGCTTTGAAGATTTTGATAATAAAGATCTGGTGATGGTTATATTATGCATCTGATTTATAAATCTGCAAATGAATGTTATGTTTTGATGTTATCTATTTCTTTATTTGTGTGCATGTATATGTATGTCTGTGAGTAAAGATCATTTGTGTAATTAACAAACAAACTTTAACTAAGGAAGAACTGGGTAATTAACCAGGATCGCACTACAGTTGAGGCTGCGCAGATCCACAAAACACCAGAAACTATCAAGTTGATCCAGGTGGATATTGGTGGCCACCTGCCAAGTCCACCTGGACCCCCACCATTGTCTTTCTCAGCATTTTCAGTTTCCTTAATTGTAGCACAACTTACTATTTTTAGCAGTTTTTCGGGTCCTGAACTTCCGGAGCCGTTTTGAGGCCCTAAACGACGTTTTTTGGGAAATCTGGGGGCAACATGGGTCCATGGACCGATGTTGCCCTTCCCAAAGTGGTAGTGCTCGGATAGATCTTTCTAACGAGCTATTGTACGCGTCAAACAGAGATCGTATGCCAAAGTTACGACCCCGGGAAGTTGATGTACCAATTTACCCAAACGGGGCCCACAGTTTGGCGTTTCATCTCCTAGGGTTAGGTTTTGGAATGTTAAGGGTTTTCCATTGTTTCTCAACAATAAATAGGCCTTCGAGCCTCATTGTAACACAGTTCAGAGGCATGTAGCCATCACATCTCTTCTCAGAGATAAGCTACCATCGCCCTAGCTAGTTTATTGCCATTTCTGTTTGTAAGCATATTTCAGTATTTTCCATTAATGAAATGAAGTATTATTTCCGCTGCATCTTTGTGTATATGGTTATCTCTGTAATTTGTTGCGTTCCTGTTTAAATCCGGATCAGTGGTATCAGAGCGGTCTGCTTTTTCTCTGTTTTTCTTTGCATGTCCCCAACAAGGTCGGGATATAAGGAGTTAGGGCTTGAACTGGTTGAACCTTTGCAAGACCAGCCTCGCAAATCCCGACGGCCTCCCATGGCGGACGAGAAGAAAGACGAGGGGGCAGGAGATCCCATCAAAATCTTGCTCGAAGAAGCGCTCGAGCGACAACGGAACGCGATGATGGACAGCTTTGCGCAGATCCTTCAGCGGCTACCCAGAAGCGGCGCATCGGCTTCCAGTAGCTCCTCTGGAAACACCACACCCTTTAAGGTACAAGTTAATTTTGAAATCCCCATATTCGAGGGTCAGATAGACGCCGATGCCGTAGATAAATGGTTAAATCTGCTAGAGGGTTATTTTTCTGTTCATGAATTTTCGAGTCGGGAAAAGATTGTTTTTGCTCTTCTCAAAGCAGCCCCCCACGTCAAGGACTGGTGGGAAACCTACTGCGAGCAGAAGGATGAAAGTACTGGCTCACTGTTTTCAGCCGCACCCACCTGGGATTCGTTCCGGGATGCCATCAAGGAGCAATACTACCCTGTCGGAAGCTATGAGGATGAATACATAAAGTGGACCACGCTGCGGCAGGGAAGGGACCAAGACGTGCCGGAGTTCACCAATCTTTTCCATACCCTTCGCACAAAGTTGGGTATCAAGGATTCGGAGCAACATTTGATACTCAAATACCGTGGCTGCCTGCACAAGTACATCCAGGAAGAAATACAGTTCTTAAACATCCCCTCGCTCGGCGCAGCATACCGGTATGCCGTCAAGGTCGAGCAGAAGCTTAAACAAAAGAAGCGAGACTTTGGATCTGCGAATCCAAAGCAGGGGAAAGGTGCCCCTAAACCACAGAACAAAGGACAAAGCCAAGGCGGGACAGCCCAAGACAACCAGCCGAAGCTGCAAGCAAAGAGCAACGCCGCGAAGCCGAGAAAGGACACTGGAAAATGGTGCGAGTTCCATAAGAGCTCCACTCACAACACAAGTGAGTGTCGGGCCAAGCAGTCACTGGTGGCTGAGCTAAAGGTTTCAGAATCAGATGCATGTTCCGACTCTGAGTCAGAACCCGATAAGGGGTATGAAAAAGGGAAGCATATCATTGATGCGGATCCCAGCGCCACTGTTGCTACCGCAAAGATCCAGAAAAATGAACCCGAAGATCCAGAGGAGGAGGAGCGTCTCTTCCACTCCCAGATGTGGGTAAAGGGCTCCCCGATACAGTTCATTGTTGATAGCGGGAGTCAAAAGAACCTCATTTCGGCAGAGGTCGTGAAGCGGTTGGGCTTACCGACCACAGCACATCCACAACCATACACCATTGGGTGGCTTCACCAAGGGCGAGATCTTCGCGTGAGCCAGCAGTGTCGCCTTCCATACAACATCAAGCCCTTCACGGATGAGGTATTGTGTGACATTGCTCCCCTTGAAGTTTGTGATGTATTACTAGGACAACCATACTTGTGGAAGCGACATGCTGTGTATGAATCAAGGCCCCGTGCTGTTATTATTACATTGGGAAATAAGTTGTTCAGGATACCAGAGGTAGCACCACCTGCCGCCATCTCTTTGATTACTGCAAAACAATGCAGTAAGATCATTTCCAAAACCAGGAAATTTGTTTTCCTGATGATACGCCCTCAAGGGAAGAAGAAGACAGTGGCCACGGCCTCCAAACGGGGTCCCTCTGCACGGCAGCTACAGATGGACAAGATTGTGGAGGAGTACGAAGACATTTTCACCTCCCCGGCAGGGGTTCCTCTGCACTGTCAAGTCAAGCACTCCATCGATCTGACCCCAGGTGCGCCGCTACCCAATGGACCAATTTATCGGCGCTCCGTTCTGGAGAACAATGAAATCAAGAGACAGATTCAGGAGCTCCTGCAGAAAGGTCACATCCGTCCGAGTTCTTCGCCCTGTGGTAGCCCGATAGTGTTGGTACAGAAGAAGGATGGGACGTGGAGACTCTGTATTGACTATCGGGCACTGAACAAGATCACTGTCCGTAATAGGTACCCGATCCCGCGGATTGATGACCTCCTAGACCAACTAAAGGGGGCGAAATATTTCAGCAAGATCGATCTGAAGTCAGGATATCACCAGGTACCAATTGAACCCTCAGATGTGTGGAAGACTGCCTTCAAATCCAAGGAGGGCCTCTTCGAATGGTTGGTCATGCCTTTCGGATTGACGAATGCTCCTGCAACCTTTATGAGGCTAATGGATGACATCTTGCGGCCATTCACCAACTCCTTTGTAGTAGTATACTTGGATGACATTCTGATCTTCAGCCAGAGTTGGGAAGAGCACCTCCACCACATCCGACAGGTTCTCCAAACACTGCGGCAACACAAGCTATGTGCCAATTTGGAGAAATGCACTTTTGGCATGACCGAGGTTCAGTATCTGGGATACATCATTGATGAACAGGGGGTGCATGTCGATCCAGCCAAGGTCCAAGTCATTCGGGATTGGCCCTCTCCAACCACTCTAACAGAGCTCCGCAGCTTTCTAGGTCTTGCCAACTTCTACCGCAGGTTTGTGTTGGGATTTTCTCATATTTCTTGGCCCTTGAGTCAAGTCACCAAGGGCGGGGCGAAAGCAAAATTCTTTTGGTCTGAATCTCAACAGAAGTCATTCAGGGAGTTGAAGGATCGCCTCTGCACGGCACCAGTGCTCGCGTTACCAGATTTACAACAACCATTTGAGGTCGAGACAGATGCCTCTGACTATGCTATTGGGGCAGTCCTTACTCAACATGGACATCCAGTGGCATATCACAGTGAAACACTTTCAGACACAGTCCGGAAGTACCCCACTTATGATAAAGAGATGTATTCCATTGTACAGGCCTGTCGACAATGGAAGCATTACATTTTGGGGAAGGAAACGGTCATCCACACAGACCACCGACCTCTGCAGTTCATACAGACCCAAGGGAAATTGCAGAATGATCGCCATCAGAAGTGGTCTACATACCTGCAACAGTTTCACTTGAATATCAAGTATAAAAAGGGCAGCACCAATAATGTTGCAGATTGCCTCAGTCGACCACCGATCATGGCGCTAACCACCGTGCTCAACTCTTGCGGGCACGAGACTTCTGATTGGCCACTTCTCTACAAAAGCGACCCAGAATTCGGCCACACATACCAGACACTCTTGGAGGGTCGGCAAGTTGCAGATTTTCACCTCCAGGATGCCCTATTATGCCACCTCGGTCACCTCTGTGTTCCTTCAAGCGAGCGTGCCAAGATGATTTGGGAAGCACACTACAGTCGGGCTGCTGGGCATTTCGGGGTCGAGAAAACAGTGGCAGTACTGCAAAACTATTTCTATTGGCCGAATCTTCGACAGGATGTTGGGAAGTACATCCGATCATGTACTGCATGTGCCATTGCCAAACCGACCATTAAGAAGCAAGGCCTCTATACCCCGTTGCCTACCCCTAGTCGACCTTGGGAATCCATCTCCATGGATTACATGTCAGGCCTTCCTTCCACTAAGCATGGAAATGACTGTGTTTTTGTGGTCGTCGACAGGTTCTCAAAGATGGCCATTATGATGGCCTGCAAGAAGAATATCACAGCAGAAGCCACTGCTAAACTCTTCTTTGAACGAGTGTGGGTGCACTTTGGGATCCCACAGTCTATCATCTCAGATCGGGACAGTCGGTTCCTCAGCACCTTTTGGTCCAGTCTCTGGTCAATGCTGGACACCAAACTCACGAAGTCCACAGCCTTCCATCCTCAAACTGATGGCCAGACGGAGGTTGTCAATAGGATGATTGTGCACATTCTGCGCATGTATAACTCAAAGCATCCACGCACATGGGACGAGAGCCTCCCCTACGTTCAGCACAGCTACAACCGAGCTCTTCACAGCTCCACTGGCCATAGCCCTTTTCAGGTGGGTTTGGGATTCCAGCCACTATGCCCCATTGATGTGGCCATGCCACTTGCAGCTACTCACATGAATTCAGCTCATGTCCAGTCCGAAACAGATAAGGCCACCAGCTTCATTGAGCGAATCCAACATATTCGCCAGCAGGTCCATGACATTCTTGAGAAATCAAATGCCAAGTACAAGCAGCGACATGATCAACATCGGGTGCCACACACGTTTCAGGTGGGCGACAAAGTCTGGTTGCATTTGCAAAAGGAACGCCTTACTGGAGCCTATCGAAAATTGAGACCACTCCGATATGGTCCTTACACCATTACTAAGGCTATGGGAGACAATGCATTTGAGCTCAGCATTCCCCCATTCCTTGGCCTGCACCCAGTATTTAATGTGGACCGCCTTCGGCCATACTTTCCACCATTGTTAGACACATCCGACATTGCAGAACAGCTCAAACCCACAGAATTAAATCCAGATTGCATGGAACAAGCTGCAACTGATCGGATCATGGACACACAGATCAAGAACACTCGCCAACAGAATATCCAACTGTATCGAGTTGTCAAAGCGGGCCAACTCCTTCAGCAGGGCAAGTGGCTCACCAGGGAACAAGTTCAGCAGAAGTTTCCTCATCTCATGGAGGAGCTCAACGCAATGGGGACCATTGCTTCCTAAGGGGGGAGGAATGATCCAGGTGGATATTGGTGGCCACCTGCCAAGTCCACCTGGACCCCCACCATTGTCTTTCTCAGCATTTTCAGTTTCCTTAATTGTAGCACAACTTACTATTTTTAGCAGTTTTTCGGGTCCTGAACTTCCGGAGCCGTTTTGAGGCCCTAAACGACGTTTTTTGGGAAATCTGGGGGCAACATGGGTCCATGGACCGATGTTGCCCTTCCCAAAGTGGTAGTGCTCGGATAGATCTTTCTAACGAGCTATTGTACGCGTCAAACAGAGATCGTATGCCAAAGTTACGACCCCGGGAAGTTGATGTACCAATTTACCCAAACGGGGCCCACAGTTTGGCGTTTCATCTCCTAGGGTTAGGTTTTGGAATGTTAAGGGTTTTCCATTGTTTCTCAACAATAAATAGGCCTTCGAGCCTCATTGTAACACAGTTCAGAGGCATGTAGCCATCACATCTCTTCTCAGAGATAAGCTACCATCGCCCTAGCTAGTTTATTGCCATTTCTGTTTGTAAGCATATTTCAGTATTTTCCATTAATGAAATGAAGTATTATTTCCGCTGCATCTTTGTGTATATGGTTATCTCTGTAATTTGTTGCGTTCCTGTTTAAATCCGGATCACAAGTACACATAATACAGTGAGTGCAAAGGCTGGATTGGGCCTCGATCTCCCACATCAAGACATCCCTAGGGTGTGGAAACCTGGTTCTAGCATCCTCCCATACTACCTCACGTGAGACCTCAGTCCGCGCTCTGTGGACTATTGCCAAAAGGGCCGATAGTACTCGGATTTTCTTGGCTAAACTCACTGCTAAACTTGGGTCAGGCCCCAAGTAGACAACAAGGGTAGAGCAGTGCAACATCAACTAGTTTGGCGCCAAGGACAGCTCAAGCACTAGAGTTGGTTCAATCCTTGGATCTCTGGGAAGTCGCATTGCCGGATGGAGCTCTGAGCATGAAGGCAGAAGTTAACATGGCTACTGTCAGTTCTTTGAGGAATGTTGACCTGAACTTGGCTGTGCTCCCTAGTGAATTCCTTCATACACTGCAATCAGGTGTGATTACAGAGCTTAAGGCCCAAGAGAAGTGCGCGTTGAGCATGATTAGTGAGCAAAAAGTCAACAACGAATAGATATTCATTGAAAAGACAATCATGCTAGAAGCATGGAAGAAGGTTCAGGAGAATAATGAGTGAACCGTAGCAGTGGTAGTCGAAGCATGCAGAACCGTTCCATAACTGCATATCCCAGAAGAAGCACTAGTGGAAGCCAAGATTAGGAAGTTGGCTACAGGTGTGCATGATGCAAAGACAGAGATGGCCAAGGTACAGTTTGAACTGAACCTTAAAATCACAAAGCTTGAGCTTAAGTCACAGCCTTCAACTCCACCAGAGGTCAGAGAATAGTGCGAGGCAACTGTAAGGGATGCAGTCGCAACAATAGATGTGGCGGTGACAGATTGCACCGCGCTGTTTAAGTAGTCTATAGAGGTTGTTACGACTTTATAGGAGGATCCTAACTTGTAGATGTTGAACACAGAAGCTCGAGAGTTGTAGCAGTAGTATGATGAAGCAAGAGCAATGACACACACCGTCGCTATATCATAGCGACTGGCTAAGTTGCATGAGGCGAAGTAGTTGCTCAAACAGGTGGAGGCAGCACAAAGGAAAGAGGTGTTCCTCAAGGCTAGATTAGGGCGTTTACTGGACGAGGCCTATGTTATCTCTGACTCCATTGAGTGGAAGTTGGCAAGCCTACAGAGGACACAGCAGAAGGTAAAGGAAGATAATGCAGGACCATCAATTGAGTAGCTAGTGGAGCAGATCAAGCAGGCAACCATGCAGAGCATGACTGAAGTAGCAATGGCATAAGTCAAGCTGGGAGGTCTTCGTACTAATATCTCTGTGTCAGAAGAGTGACTCGAGGATGAGTCACAATATTTTTGTTGGGGGCCTATTGGGCCAGGGTACCCTAGGGTAAATTTTGTTGGAAATAATACTAAGAGGGGGGGTGAATCAGTATTATCAGATCAGATAAAACTTTTTCAATTTCATACTCAGATTCATACACGCAGCTTCAGTTAAGCTGGTGCAGTCCTTTACCAGCACGCAGGCTACAACCTGCAGAGGGCTACAACCCTCATAGCTCTTGTACTAGCCGATCCATTTACTAGTACGTAGGTGCCAACCCTACAGAAGGCTACAACCTTCACTCGTTTTCCATCTGCTCCTGGAAGGGAGCTACAACCCCTTGGCTCTTGTACTGGCTGATATGTTTACCAGTACGTAGGTGCCGGCCTACGATCTTCCCGGGACCACGTTTCATACATTTTCATACTGGATCCATGAAACAATCACCATTGTAGTACAACCTGCATCATCAATCTCTGAATCACCCAATACTGAATCACTGAAACCCTGTCAAGAACACAGACAACATAACAACAACCAGATCCAACTCCATCTTCATACTTCACATTGTATACGCTACTTCAACGAACCCAACATGCGTGTATACGCTCTTTTACCAAAGACAACCCGCGTATAGATCTGTAAATTCAAACTTAAATCTCCGCAGCTATATCAGACATCAAAACATACCCAGATCATAACAATAAACATGCGTCAATAGATCTAGTCTATTCACAGTCAAACCATATGAAGATAATCATTCCAAGCCTTGAGATCTCGTTCCATCATCCTCCACATGAGTGAAACCTTGGTTCAGATCACCAACCCATAACCAGCATTTGGATCTCACACTTCCTTAGATCTTCATCACTCACACACACTCACTACTTCATCTGGCCTAATGATCTTTCTCCTTATATAGCTTTAGGCCCTTCACAATACCACAGTCCAAAACCATAGTAACCCAATACCATCAACTCAATACTAGGGATCAACACGTCTGTCGAGACTCCATGGTCCAAAACCATAGGCACAAATTCCAAGGACTAACCACCACGGACCAAAAGTAAGCTTTCCGACATGTACGCTTTTTTTCGTTCATGAAACTGCGTGTATACCCTACTTGGTATATAGTGAACCTGCATACATGCGACTTGGTATATAGTGAACCAGCGTGTATACGCGACTTGGGCTTAATGAACCTGCGTGTATGAACTATCTTGGCCTGCTGTACTAAGATCTGTCCTCTGATTAAGTTGCCATCACCTGTACCAATCTCTGAGTGAGTTGCCATCAAGGACAACACTTGAATCATAATGCCAACAATCTCCCCCTTTGGACTTGATGGCAACCACCACACCAAGTCACTCTCCCCCTTTGACATCAAGGGCAAAGGGCGGACCAAGATATTCTCTTCTTTGGTATACCTTCTGCTCTCCATACTCCCCCTGAGTACCTGCTGAAATCTCCAAATGTGCTCCCCCTTTGTGTATGCCAAAGTGTACCAATCTATCCATCTTGCTCTTGCTGAATTGTGTTGTTCATGCTCCCCTTGACTGTAGGCAAGATCTGCAAAAGATGTTCTTCAAGAAGAACAAAGACTTATACATCATAGAAGACCTTCCTATCACCAAAAGACTCAATACATACATTCATCACCCAACCTGGTGGGGATATACCAATATTGACTCATCCACCTAACCATGTGGAGATACATTAAGAGTTTACTCATGATAAGACATGAACATTACATCATTCATCCCAGGCATAGTGGGGAAACCAACATAGGTCGTTACATGACCTTGACATCATACAAAAGAGATACATGACATAGTGATGAAATATCTAGACCAAGACTTATGAAAGCTACCAGCAGTATCATGATCTGTACCATAAGCATCAGCCTGCAATACCATTCCTTTGATCAAACAACAAGATGTATCATTTAGCTTCAACAACTTGTAACCATAATGCCAGCAATGCATTATTTGAAGTATATGCTCCCCCTGAGCTTGTGCCATCTGTTTTCAGTTAGATCTGATCATGCATACATCAGTAATAAGCATCAAGATATCATCATCATTAAAACACTTCTAGCATCTTAAGACATTTCCAGACCTCCTCAGCAGACTGTAACTATTAACCAATAGAGCATATACTGGACTGAAACATATCAGACCCCTTTTCTGAGCCTATCCCCACTGCATTTCTTCAGACTGACATATACGCGATTTTGCAGTGTGAAACTCGTGTATATATGTGACTTCCCTTCATTAAACTTGCGTATGAGAATTAGAACACTGAAGTTCTATGCCTTCAGCTCCCCTTGAGTCTATTATGTCTGTGCTGTGCTGAGTACCCTGTGCTGTGCCACATTTTTCTGACTGAACTTCCTTCTTCTTCCATATCTTCAGGCATGTTGATGATTTCTTCTTATCATGAGCTTTGTTCCTGCAATCCTTTGCTCTATGTCCAAACTTGGTACATGCATAGCATCTTACATGTTTCATATTCCTCCTATAGCAATCAGCAACTTTGTGACCAAACATATTGCAAGAAAAGCAATATCCATTAAAGTACCTTGAATGTGATGATCTTTCTGCATGATGGTCTTGAAACCTTCTTCTTCTACATATGGCTGGAACATGTCCAAGATTATGACATACATAACATTCAACATTATTCATGGGAGGAGTAAAAGATTTTCTTTGAGGAGTCTCTTTCCTTGATTGTTGATGGGGTTGTCCTTTCATTTCCTTGTAGAGCCTTTCAGATTTTGCATTAGAGATTCTTGTCTTACTTTGTGAACCAGATTCACCTTCAATAGACTCATGAAAACCAAGACCAGTTTTGATAGCAGGGGACCTTTGACTACTAAGAATATCATCCAACATCTTAGTACTATCTTGAAATCGTAATAGATTATCCTTTTCTTCTATTTTACTTTTCAAGATATTGACCTCAACTTGATGTTGTTCTTCTTTTTCCAGACATTGCTTCTTCAAGGTCTCTTCAACTTTCTTTCCTTCATCCAACTGATGCCTTAGTTCGAGGATCTCGTTTTCTTGCTCTTTATTCAGCGCTAGTAGCATTTGTCGAATTCTGGATGCACATTCCAACTGATCTTTTAATATGATGATTTCTTCCTTGAGGGAATTCTCCCTTTTGCTAGGTAGGTCTTGCTGATCTATGATTTGATCTGATGCTTCATTTGCTTGTCCATCTTCATTCTGAGGTGATTCAGGATCTGAATTCTTGCTTCCACTCAACGGCAAGTTGTCATTGTTCCTTTGAGCTGTCTTCTTCTTCTGACGCGCTTTCTTCCCCATTGTTCTACGAATCTCCTTCAAGCGATCAACCTTCTCTGAAGGACCTACTCTGATACCAATTGTTAGAAATAATACTGAGAGGGGGGGGGTGAATCAGTATTATCAGATCAGATAAAAAATTTTCAATTTCATACTCAGATTCATACACGCAGCTTCAGTTAAGGATATCAGCGTATATACGCGACTTCGTTAAGGGCAACTAGCGTACATGCAGTAATCTTATGATTCAGTTAGCTTATCTTTAGTAAATGCATCAGAACATTATTAACCACATTAACAGTAAACAAGTGCAGTATAACAGAACAGATCTTCACACATAAGGCACACACATGAACACCATGATATAAGGTGGAAACCCAATGTGGGTGAAAACTACCTGCTGCAATTTGTTTCTATCTTCCTTTAATAAGAAACTTCTTTTACAATGTACTGGTGCAGTCCTTTACCAGCACGCAGTCTACAACCTGTAGAGGGTTACAACCCTCATAGCTCTTGTACTACCCGATCAATTTACTAGTACGTAGGTGCCAACCCTACAAAAGGCTACAACCTTCACTCGTTTTCCAGCTGCTCCTGGAAGGGAGCTACAACCCCCTGGCTCTTGTACTGGCTGATATGTTTACCAGTACGTAGGTGCCGGCCTACGATCTTCCCGGGACCACGTTTCATACATTTTCATACTGGATCCATGAAACAATCACCATTGTAGTACAACCTGCATCATCAATCTCTGAATCACCCAATACTGAATCACTGAAACCTTGTCAAGAACACAGACAACATAACAACAACCAGATCCAACTCCATCTTCATACTTCACATTGTATACGCTACTTCAACGAACCCAACCTGCGTGTATACGCTCTTTTACCAAAGACAACCCACGTACAGATCTGTAAATTCAAACTTAAAGCTCCGCAGCTATATCAGACATCAAAACATACCCAGATCATAACAATAAACATGCGTCAATAGATCTAGTCTATTCACAGTCAAACCATATGAAGATAATCATTCCAAGCCTTGAGATCTCGTTCCATCATCCTCCACATGAGTGAAACCTTGGTTCAGATCACCAACCCATAACCAGCATTTGGATCTCACACTTCCTCAGATCTTCATCACTCACACACACTCACTACTTCATCTGGCCTAATGATCTTTCTCGTTATATAGCTTTAGGCCCTTCACAATACCACGGTCCAAAACCATAGTAACCCAATACCATCAACTCAATACTAGGGATCAACACGTCTGTCGAGACTCCATGGTCCAAAACCATAGGCACAAATTCCAAGGACTAACCACCACGGACCAAAAGTAAGCTTTCTGACATGTACGCTCTTTTCCGTTCATGAAACTGCGTGTATACCCTACTTGGTATATAGCGAACCTGCGTACACGTGACTTGGTATATAGTGAACCAGCGTGTATACGCGACTTGGGCTTAATGAACCTGCGTGTATGAACTATCTTGGCCTGTTGTACTAAGATCTGTCCTCTGATTAAGTTGCCATCACCTGTACCAATCTCTGAGTGAGTTGCCATCAAGGACAACACTTGAATCATAATGCCAACAAATTTTTGGGAAAAGCCCAAGTTTTGGGGCAAAAAGCCCAAGTTTTTGTTATGTAAAGTGTAAAGTCTTCGCAAGTTGTGATCGCGGAGTGCGTAGATAGTAAGTGTCATAAATGGATTTTCCCTTCTTTTATGTAAGTTGTGTCGGCTTGTATAGACCTACCCATGGTCAGCAGACCATGGGATTGTATGAAAAGGAAAGTCTTAGAGAGTCTAAGGAAGTTCATAGATGATAGTAGAGAGATCAATGAATGTAATGGGTCATTAAAAGTGAAGAGAGAAGAGTCTTAGGGTAGAAGAGAGGCTCTGCAGCTTTGTGTGCAGAGGCCTAGAGTAGAGTCCATAGCTGAGTGCACGGACCCCTACAGCTGAGTTTGTAGGGTAGTCTCGAGTCTGCAAGTAGAACTAAAGTGTCAATAAATAGATTATTCTAGAAATCTCTATGTTCTTTCCATTTACTTCTGTTATGAATGATTGTGTTATGTTATGACAAATGAAGATTTAATGATTTAATGTTGTATTTATGCACGATTCGCGATGGTTTACATTGTTATATGAACGCAAGTACTAATATCTATTTAAGCGAAGAATATCTTAATGTATGTTAAATTTATCAAATACTTAAGCTGATACGGGTAAATTTATCAAACACATAGGTGCGTAATTGGTTGATTCACCTATTTATGGTCTGCGAAAGATAGTCGTCGACCTTCGTGAAGGTCTAGAGGCTGGTAAGAGGAACTTATATCGATAATCCTTAAGGGCTTATCGATCTGTGCGAAGGAATGCTTAGTGAATAAATGACATCACAATCATATCTAGGTGTGGAAAATTGGTTCCAGCATCCCCCCATACTACTTCGGGTGAAGAGAGAAGAGTCTTAGGGTAGAAGAGAGGCTCTGCAGCTTTGTGTGCAGAGGCCTAGAGTAGAGTCCATAGCTGAGTGCACGGACCCCTACAGCTGAGTTTGTAGGGTAGTCTCGAGTCTGCAAGTAGAACTAAAGTGTCAATAAATAGATTATTCTAGAAATCTCTATGTTCTTTCCATTTACTTCTGTTATGAATGATTGTGTTATGTTATGACAAATGAAGATTTAATGATTTAATGTTGTATTTATGCACGATTCGCGATGGTTTACATTGTTATATGAACGCAAGTACTAATATCTATTTAAGCGAAGAATATCTTAATGTATGTTAAATTTATCAAATACTTAAGCTGATACGGGTAAATTTATCAAACACATAGGTGCGTAACTGGTTGATTCACCTATTTATGGTCTGCGAAAGATAGTCGTCGACCTTCGTGAAGGTCTGGAGGCTGGTAAGAGGAACTTATATCGATAATCCTTAAGGGCTTATCGATCTGTGCGAAGGAATGCTTAGTGAATAAATGACATCACAATCATATCTAGGTGTGGAAAATTGGTTCCAGCATCCCCCCATACTACTTCGGGTGAAGAGAGAAGAGTCTTAGGGTAGAAGAGAGGCTCTGCAGCTTTGTGTGCAGAGGCCTAGAGTAGAGTCCATAGCTGAGTGCACGGACCCCTACAGCTGAGTTTGTAGGGTAGTCTCGAGTCTGCAAGTAGAACTAAAGTGTCAATAAATAGATTATTCTAGAAATCTCTATGTTCTTTCCATTTACTTCTGTTATGAATGATTGTGTTATGTTATGACAAATGAAGATTTAATGATTTAATGTTGTATTTATGCACGATTCGCGATGGTTTACATTGTTATATGAACGCAAGTACTAATATCTATTTAAGCGAAGAATATCTTAATGTATGTTAAATTTATCAAATACTTAAGCTGATACGGGTAAATTTATCAAACACATAGGTGCGTAACTGGTTGATTCACCTATTTATGGTCTGCGAAAGATAGTCGTCGACCTTCGTGAAGGTCTAGAGGCTGGTAAGAGGAACTTATATCGATAATCCTTAAGGGCTTATCGATCTGTGTGAAGGAATGCTTAGTGAATAAATGACATCACAATCATATCTAGGTGTGGAAAATTGGTTCCAGCATCCCCCCATACTACTTCGGGTGAGACTTCAATCCGCACTTTGTGGATTGATGCTGAAAAGGCCAGCAGTGTAGGGATTTGTTTGGAAAACGTATCTTTGAACATAGATGACCAAGGTTCAGTTTGAATTGAACCTTAAAATCACAAATCTTGAGTTGAATTGACAGCCTTCAACTCCCCCATAGGTCAAAGAACAACGTGAGGCAGCTGTAAAGTGTGTAGTCGCAATAATAGATGTCGCAGTGACAGATTGCACCGTGCAATTTGAGCAGTCTATGGATGTGATTACGACTCTGTAGGAGGGTCCTAACCTATAGAGGTTGAACACAGAAGCCCCACGAATTGTAGCAGTAGTACGACAAAGCAAGAGCGACGGCGTGCATTGTCACTATACCACAGCGATTGGCTAAGCTACATGAGGCAGTGCAAAGAAAAGAGTCGTTCCTTAAGGCCTGATTATGGCTTTGGTTGGAAAAGGCCTATGTTATCTCTGCACCATTGAGGAGAAGTTGGCAAGCCTATAGAGGACACAACAGAAGGTAAAGGAAGACAACTAAGGACCAACACTGGGTTAGCTCAAGCAGGCAACCACACAGGTCGAGCTGGGGGGTCTCTACAGTAAGATCTCCGTGCCATAAGAGTGACTCGAGGGAGAGTCTGTTATGCTCTTAACCTGCAAGACAATACTAGAATACCAAATATGTGAAGAAATATACCCAGAACATAGAACAATGAGAAATAGAAGCAAGTATTTTATTATTTGGAAAGCAATGTTCACTTGCCTCTTCGAGGGGGAAACCTCCAAGAAAGCTGAGCTCAATTACAAAATAAGACATGATGCTCCTCAAGGGGAGTCTCTATCCTATATATAGGATTCATACATGCAATACCATGGGGCAATACCATGGTTCTTATTAATACCATCTATCTAATACCATGGCCCATTTGCAACTAACTGTGGTTGCTTCATTAAATGCGGGTTAACCACTTAGAATTATTAATATGGGCTTTATTGACTCTTTACTTAACTATAACTATGACTCGATCCTATTACATAAATAAGGGGGGTTAGGGTGGGACCCTAACATTCCCTCCCCCATAAGAATAGCCTTTTCCTCAGGGCTGAAGCTGCGGAAACTGCTGAGGAATAGTGGCTGGTTCCCAGGTTGCATCTTCCAGGGAGGTGTCTTTCCACTTGACGAGGACTTCCTTGATCATGCGGCCATGCAGGTTTCATTCTTGTGTGTCAAGAACCTATTCAGTTTGGAGCCAGATTGACCCTTCTTCATCTAGTTCAGGTAGACTAGTTTGAATTCTGCAATTGTTCCCAATCACTTTGTTGAGGCATGAGAAATGGAAGACTGGATGGATTTTTGCAGTGGGTGGCAAAGCTAGATTGTAGGAAACTTCTCCAATGTGCTGAAGTACTTGATACGGTCCGTAGAATTTTGGAGATAGTTTTTGACAACCCTTGTCTTTGAGTGATGTTTGCTTATATGGTTGTAGCCTAAAAAATAGTTGATCCCCTTCTTGAAATTGGCGTTCTGAGCGATGTTGATCTACCTGTTGCTTCATGCAGTTTTGAGCTTGATGAAGATTCTCTCTAAGGTGGGCCAGCATGGTTGTACAGTTATGTAGGAGTTGATCCACTGCTTGTACCTTCGAGCATCCCTTGATATAGGAAGTAGGGGAAGGAGGGAGTTGATCATAAACTGCTTCATATGGAGTCATTTTGGTGGTGGCATGATAGTTGGTGTTATACCATCATTCTGCTATAGGTAACCACTGTACCCATAGATGTTGCTTTTCTGAAGTGAAACACCTAAGGTAGGTCTCCAGACATTTTTTGACTGCTTCAGTTTGACCATCAGTTTGTGGATGATAGGAAGTACTGAGTTGTAGTTGGGTACCTTGTAGCCAGAATAGTTCCTGCCAAAAGTTACTGGTGAATATCGAGTCATGGTCAGACATAATGGAAGTGGGCATGCCATGCAATTTGAAGATCTGATCCATGAAAGATTGAGTGACCAAAGTTGGTGTAAAAGGGTGGGGTAGGGTGCAAAAATGAGTATACTTAGAAAGTCTGTCCACAACCACCATGATGAATGACTAGTTTCCTGACTTTGGAAGACTCGTAATGAAATCCATAGAAACCTCTGTCTAGATTGAGACCGGGATGGGCAATGGCTGTAATGTGCCTGGGGATTTGAGTGTTTCTCCTTTGTGGTGCTGACAGACATCACATTCATCTACAAAAGTAGGAATGTCCTTTTTTATGCTTGTCCAAAAAAATGATCTTCGAGTGCGAGCATACGTCTTCTAAAAGCCTGAATGTCCTACAATGGGAAATAAGTGCAACTCCACCAAAATGCGGCTTTTGAGGGTGGATGTTGGTGATATTACGACATTTTCCTTGTAGCGAAGAATCTCATCCTGCCATGAGTAGCCTGCTGTGGAATTTGGATCTGCCTGCAATTGATTAATGAGTTGGGAGAGTCAGGGATGTGAAAACCATTCCTTGCGAGCCTCTTCAATCCATTCTGGAATGGGAAGGGAAATTGCAAGCAGGGTACTTTCCTCCTCAAATTGGCGGGATAACGCATTTGCTACAATATTTTCGCACCCTTTCTTGTAAATTATCTCATAATCATATCCCAACATTTTGGCGATCCATTTATTCTGTTGTGGTGAGGATAGGCGATGCTCCAAAAAATATTTAAGGCTTTGATGGTCTATGCAGATTTGGAAATGTCGCCCCAATAAGTATGGTCACCAGGTATCTACTGCATGTAAGATGGCCATCATCTCCTTCTCATAGGTAGATTGTCCCAGATTCTTCCCACTTATTTGTTGGCTTCTGAAGGCCAAGGGTCGACCTTCCTGCATTAAGACTACCCCAATACCCATACTCGAAGCATCACATTCAATCACAAAAGATTTGGTGAAGTCAAGTAGTGCTAAGACTGGAGTGGAACACATGGCATGTTTATGAGCTGTAAAGGCCTGTTGTGCTTCATCATTCCAGAGGAATGAATTTTTCTTGAGTTGAGTGAGGGGCCTAGTAATGCAACAATAATTGCAGAAAAATTTTCCATAGTAGCCTCTGAGACCCAAAATCCCTCTCAGGCTCTTCAAGGTCTTAGGTTGAGGCCAATCCTGCATTGCCTGGATCTTTTTGGGGTCCACCCTGACACCTTCACGCCCCATAATGTGGCCCAAATACTCAGCTTCTTCCATGCCAAAAGAGCACTTGGACATCTTCACAAATAATTTCTTCTTACGAAGCAGTTGCAAGAGCAAATCTACATGGTGAAGATGTGTGGCCCAGGTGCGATTATAGATGAGGATGTCATCAAAGAAAACAAGGACAAATTTTCTGAGATATGGTTTGAGCAGGTGGTTCATAAGGCTCTGAAAAGTGCATGGGGCATTACAAATATCGAATGGGATGACCAAGAACTCATAATGGCCTTCATGAGTTCGGAAAGCAGTCTTTGGAATGTCTACTTCTTTCATGCGAATTTGGTGGTAGCCCGAGCGAAGGTCGAGCTTAGTAAAGAATTGAGCCCCATTTAGTTCTTCCAACAAATCATCAACAACCAGGATGGGAAATTTGTCTTTGACTGTCAACTTATTAAGGGCCCTGAAGTCTGGACACATTCGCCATTCCCCATCTTTCTTGAGCACCATGATCACCAGTGATGAATAAGGACTAATGCTGGGACGAATGACGCCTGCTTCAAAGGTGGAAATATATTCGTTCATTGTTCCTATCTGTCGGAGCTTAGTGAGATGACCCAAAAAGTCAGATTCATAGTCAAAGCGATCCATAAGAGCTTTTTTGAATGTCTCCCAAGTCAAGGGCCTTCCATAGCAACATTGATGCCATTGCCACCATTTCCATCTTTCATTGTCCAAGTACATGATACCCACACTAACCTGAGTCGCATTATCCAGGATGTAATTCAGCATGCAATATTGCTCCATTTGTGCTATCCATGCGCCCGGGTGAGAGCCATCAAATTTATACATATCTAGCTTGGGTGGTCACGGATGGGATTGTTGGTGGGTGCCAAAGAGGTGAAGAGACTGGCTAGATTCACCCTCACTATTTTCATTGCCAATATATGCCTCTTCGTGTGCTTCAACCTTGCCCTTAGAGAGTGTTGTATTTAAGTTTTGCAGTAGTGGCACGACCTTGTTCAATGTTGAATCAAGTTTGTCGATCCTCTCATTCGCCATAGCTTGAGCTCTAGTTTCTACCATGTACCGATCCGATGTACTTGAAATTTTTGGACCGCCCGAATTTTTTTTTGGCACTAACAATTGAATGGTACTACCTTGCTCAGCTCGTCGTCCTGATTCTTATGGGCTAAGTCACCAATAAGCACCCCGAGGGGGGTCTAAGACCTTTTTTTCTTTTTACTCCGAATGGAGTTTTACTCCTTGCTTAGGAATACTGCAGTAGTCGAATCCTATAAATGTCAATGCTGCCAAAAGTCCTGCGAAAATCACGCCTGGGTATAGGAAACCACACAACTACTCAGATTTGGATGGCGGATCTGATGGATCTGAGAGATCTGAATGGCTGATCTGATAGATCTGAATGGCAGAACTGATTGCTACTGTGGATTTGATGAATCTGATAGATCTGAATGGCTGATCTGATAGATCTGAACGACGGAACGAATTGCTGCTACTGCAACAAAACCCCGCTTACGAGATCTGATCTGGTAAAGATTATGCGTGATCTTGAGATAGAGAAAGGAACTATGGTCTCTAGGAGTGTCAGGTGCTATATATCGCAATATACATAAGGGTCTGACAGTAGTACTCAGCCCAATTTTTTAGGGCACTAACCAAGGAGGATCAACCGTACCCTTATCCGTACAACCCGACTACCCTATTGTATGTGCGAGTAATATATCCAAGTGCTGTTCTCGGTGTACTATAGCAGCAAGATGGCCTACGGTTTATTTATGTCGAGGTTTTAGGGGAGCTAGGTGGCTTCCGATATACCTAGAGGGTACTTGGAAGGCAATCCGTGCGCGGTTCTGTCTAATGAGATACTACTTGAAGGGGTACCCATAGGGGTTACAAGGGAGTCCAACAAGCATGACTACCTCTTGTATTTCCTTCGTGCATGCCTCCTCAAATCTGCAGGTTTATGTGCTCAACGACAAGTCCCGTGGTTTAAAGATGCTGGAACACGTCTCTAGCCAATTTTTTCTTTTTCTAAAAATTGGAGATCCCACCGGCCTTGGAAAGCGCTCTGATACCACTTGTTAGGCTCTTAAGTTGCAAGACGATACTAGAATACCAAATATGCGAAGAAATATACCCAGAACATAGAACAATGACAAATAACAGCAAGTATTTTGTTATTCGAAAAGAAATGTTCACTTGCCTCTTCGAGGGGCCAACCTCCAATAGAGTCGAGCTTAATTACAAAATAAGACACGATGCTCCTCGAGGGGAGTCTCTATCGTTTATATAGGATTCATACATGCAATACCATGGGGCAATACCATGGTTCTTATTAATACCATCTATCTAATACCATGGCCCATTTTCAACTAACTGTGGTCCCTTCATTAAATGCAGGTTAACCACTTAGAATTATTAATATGGGCTTTATCGACTCTTTACTTAACTATAACTATGACTCGATCCTATTACATAAATAAGGGGGGTTAGGGTGGGACCCTAACAAAGTCACGATATTTGTGTTGGGGGCCTATTGGGATAGGGTCCCCTAAGGTCAAGTTTGGGGTAAAACGCCATGTTTTGGGGAAGAAATCCCAAGTTTCTATTATGTAAATTGTAAATTCTCTGCAAGTTGTGGTCGCGAAATGCATAAATAGTAAGTTTTGTAAAGGGATTTTTCTGTTCTTTTATGTAAATTGTGTCGTCTTGTATAGACATACCCATGGTTTGTGGACCATGGGATTATATAAAAAGGAGAGTCTTCGAGAGTCTAAGGCAGTTCATAGTTCAGAAGAGCATAGAATGAATGTAATGGGTCATTAAGAAGTAAAGAGCGAAAAGTATTAGAGTAGATGAGAGGCTTTGCAGCTGTGTGCGCAGAGCCCTAGAGTAGAGTTTGCAGCTGAGTGCGCGGATGCTTGCAGCTGAGTGCGTAGGGTAGTCTTGAGTCTGTAAGAAAATTTGAAGTATCAATAAAGAGATTATTCTGGAAATATTTGTGTTTTGTTCATTTACTTCTATTATGAATGAATGCTTTTATGTTATGATGAATGATGGGTTTATGATTTAACACTGTATTGACGCGTGATTCTACATGGTTTACATTCTTATATGAATGCAAGTACTAATATCTATTTATGCAAAGAATATCTTAATGCATGTTAAAGATATCAGATAATTAGGTCAATCTAGGTAAATACAAAACTAGGGTAATTATAGAGGCGCGTAAGTGGCCGATTCACCTGTCTAAGGTCTGTGAAAGACAATAGTAGACATTCGCAAAGTTCTAGGGATTGGTAAGAGGGAGTTATATCATAAGCCTTAAGGGCTTATCGATTTGCACGAAGGCCATTTTAGGGCACACAATGACATCAGATCATATCTGGGTGTGGAAACTTGGGTCCAACATCCCCCCATACTGCTTCGGGTGAGACTTCAGTCTGTGCTCCACGGATTGATGCCGAAAGGGCCATTAGAGTAGGGATTTGTTTGGAAAAATTAACTCTGAACCTGGGTGAGGACCCACTAATCCAACAAGTACTATGAAAGTTATGCAGTAGCTGCCTTAGGTACCAGGAGCATTCGCCCTCACAGTCACTTGTGTGGTCCATAGGAAAGGTGACTAAGGTCAACAATTCATGATCAGAAGCTGGGTGGAGTAGTCATGGGTGCGCGATCCAACAAGTAGGATAGGGGGTATCTCTCTTTCCTTATCTTCACACATCTTCGTGCTTGACTCCCATGTTAGAGGAGATTTCCTGGAAAACTTAACAACACTAGATTTCCACTCATTAATAAAATTCTATAATTTTAGTTTAAGTGGCCTTGGAGAGTTTACTCTCCACACACTTATACCAAGGCCCTAAATTCCCTAGACTAGTTGATGTTAGTATGACAAAAAGAAAAAGTCTAGTTCATTTTAATTTTAGGTGCTCATTTTAGTTTGTTTTTGTTTAAGACAAGAGAAGAAAAAGTGCAACTGATGATGTTTTGACAGAAACAAATCAATAGAAAACCTAGCTACATGAGAATGAAACACTTATTTTTCTTGAGTGAAATAAATTTCGACAAGGGTTCTACGAGAAACCTAAGAAAGAAAAAACTCTTTTTCTTTTTATTTTAAGCACTCACACATTCAAAACCTACCAAAAAAAGACTAAATTATGTCTAAAATGCATCTACCCTAATGAACAATAGAATGTAAATGCAATATTCAAGGAAAGGCTCAAAGATGAAAAAATGTTATCAAAAAATCAAAGGTCAACTCAACAAACAAGGAGAAGTAGATCCCAATAGAAAAAGCACTCCTAAAAGAAAAGGACTCTTAACCTTTAAAACAAGAATTCACACATTTGTCAAAAACTCGAAAGACTACAAGGCCAAAAATCAAAACAAAATAAACACAAAGAAAATATTTTTCCTTTTCTTTTAAATATTTAAAAAACCAAAAAGTTTAGAGAGGGAAAACAGGCAACAATTTCAAGGCCAAAAATATGAAAAAAACTCAAATCCCACTAGTCATCGATGATCACAAAGATAAAATACTAGAGCAAAGTAAGAGACTTAATCACTTCAAATTATTTACCAAGAAGGATATAAAAGACTCTCAAAATCTGAAATATTCTAGAGAACTGAAATCTCTCGTTCATACAAGAATCACAATCCCTTTTCAAAAACAAGGGCAGGAAAGAAAAAAGAAGCCAACTTCTAGGTTGCAAAAGAAGGAAATCAAATATTGGGTTATTAACAAGAAACAAGACCTATTTCAGAAGCACATAAAATCTAAACACTTCACAAAGAAGATATTGAACCAAACTTTAAACACAAAAATCCTCAAATACCGCAAACCCTAGGTTGACATAGGAATTTCTCAAACAATATGGAAGACACCAACAATAAAAGACATCAAGGTGATTCTAGGCTTCATAAAAATCAAGAAATCATAAAGAGACTTGGTCAAGACCTCAGTAAAAGCCAATATGAAAAAAAAAAATTCTTTTCATATCTGTACACGACTGTGTAAATATATTCCTATGTGCATACACAATCGTTTCTGAGGAAACACACGTATACACATATTTCTTTGGAAGGAACAGTTACATATATACGCGACTGTTTATAAGAAAAAATGTCTATAAATGGAAAACTAAGGAAAAATAAAAATAAATGCCTGATTTAAAAGATCAGGTTGAATGACCAAAATACTTAAAACTCAAGAAGGCTGGAAAAAACTAAGAAATAACAAACTAAACCTAGATCAAAGAAAAATAGCTCTCCTAGGAAATACTTGATGGTATTCCCTGGCGGAGTCACCGATTATGTTGGCAGGAAAATTTCCCTAAGGAAAGGGTTGAAAGCCTCAACAAAGTAGGGTAAGATAATAAAAAAAGATCACATAAACAAGGATGCCAAAAATATGAATTATCAAATTTGGATTTGGAGAGATACCTAGGTGTCCTACGTTTGTAGATGTTCCTGTAGGGTCCAAACCCTCTGCTATCTCCAAGATGTCTAGACCTAGAAATAAATCATAGAAAAATATACATAATATATAATTCAATGTGAATACATAATAATATGTTATATCATCAAATATAAATTTATAAAATAGCATTCGTAAGATGATAATTGTTGGCTTGTTGGGGCCTGACTTAGGTTGAGAGGTGATTTAGCCAAACAAATCCTGGTACTACTGGCCCTTTTGGCAATAGTCCGCAGAGCGTGGACTGAGGTCTCACCCGAAGTAGTATGGGAGGGTGCTACAACCAGGTTTCCACACCTTGGAGATGTCTGATGGTTTCAAGTGGTTCGCAGTTCGACCCTGCATAGATGTCACTATGTGCACTTACTTGTTCCTCGCATCCTGAGATGTTGCCATCGTGCAGCCCTACTCGGGGGATGAACAATGTTATTACCCAAGTCCTTACTAGTAATCCGATATTAGTTGATTAAATTAGCTTATTTGTATGCTTTCATTTATTCTTAACAATATTCACAATTCATACAAGTGCACGCAATAAAGAAACAGTATATTCGCAAATGATATCAAACATATAATAACTCAGAATAGATACACATAATTGGTAACAAAACCTTTCTTTATTAATCTCTTCTCTAATTACAGACTCGACTCCAGCCTACACACTCAGCTGTAGGGGTCCGCGCACTCAGCTGCGGACTCTACTAGGCCTCTGCGCACTCAGTTGTAGAGCCTTCTCCTACTCTACGACCCAAAGAAACACTTCGAATTGTGACTCAATCACTTAGAATTTTCATTCTTCTCTTCTATTATCTATCTCCTTTCTACACTTAGAGCCTCAATCTATTTGTACAATCCCATGGTCTGCGGACCATGGGTAGGTCTATCTAGCTGACATTACATTACAAAACTAGGGCAGACAACCCTATGACTCTATTATACTTTTATGCCCCACGCCCACAATTCATGGAGCTTTACAATAAGATCAACTCAAAACTTGGGCTTTGAGCCCCAAAACATGTCGTGGGGGGATTCCATACCTAGCAAGCCCCCAACACAAACATCGTGGCTCGCCCTCGAGTCACTCTGTCAAAGTGTTGATCTTGGCGCGGAGTCCCTCCAACTATTCTCGAATGGTATTGATATCTATAGCACACTAAGTTGCTGCTTGCTGAATCTATTGCATCCGTTCTTCTGAGACCTCTGTGTCTAGCGTGCTTCCCCGCATCTACACGTGCATCCCCTGTATGTGTGTGAGCTTTCCTTCGATATGCATTGTGATCATGAAGGCCTCGTGAATCCATGGCTAAACGCGTGCTTTCAGCACTGCCTCCTTGTGTCACAAAGCATCCACCTGCTCCCTTAGTGCCTTAGCTTGCTACATCCTCGCAAGCCACTAAGTGAGGATGATTGTCTGCACAGTTCCTCAAACATTGTCATATTTCTGCTGGAGTTCTCGCTTCTCTGTCTCAAGACACTGGATGTTGGGGTCTTCTTGCAAAGTCATGAGGACCTCAAGTGCTTGTTCCAACATGCCAGTATAGTCTCGCACTGCACCCCCAATTTCTTCCATCCCTATTGTGATAGTGCTAGCGTGTTGTTCTTTGACTTCTGGGGGAGTGGAAGGTTGCGCCTTCAACCATAGCTCAGTGATATGAATATTTAGCTCCAGCTGAACCTTTGTCATTTCTTCCCTGGCCTCGCGGACTCTGGTTGCCAATCTGTCTATCCTCACCTCTACCAGTAGATCTGCTGGGATGTCCAGCTCCAGGATGCGTCAGCAAGCATCATCTACCACCTGTGCCAACTGTTGGTTCCATGACACCAATTCATCGCGTTGTAGACTGAGCTGTTCCATATTGATCTTTTATTCGCTGAGAACTTGGATTGCGTGGCTCTCCCTGGCCCGTAGCTTTGCTGTTATCCCATCCTGTAGTTGATACAATATTTCTCGTGGAAGGGTAGCCAAATTAAGGCCAAGGCCATTCAACATGCTGACCGAAAACTATCGGTCACATTCGCTATGACTAGGGCCCCTTCCGGTAACACTCTTGTGTTTTCAATCCATGCACGTAGCATGTGCTCTGCTACTGACCCCAACATATTCTGGTGCTCCTGCATAAAATACTGAAGCACTTCACTTATGACATCACAAACCATCTCACCGATGTCATGGAGATCACCTTCAATTAAGGTGATTGGGACAATGGCCAACTTCAAGGCCTTGACCTTCTTCCTTGGTCCTACTCATTCTGCGATGTTTGGGCACATCAACTATGTGGACATGGTCCCTTAGTCCTCGCTCCCTTCTGTTGTTTCTATTTCCTTGGCCTCCTGCCCTTGCAAGGACATTTCTTGGTCATCATCTGCCTTTGCGGTTGCTTCCTCTACCGCTTGTGCTGCTGTTTCTACTTCTGTCTCTTCCTGCGCTGCCTTTTCCTTAGCTATTGTTATTTCCTGTCGCCTTATTTCGGCCAATTGTGTGACGCACAGCTTGGCATCATCCTTTTTCTTCTATGCTGTCGCCTTCTCCAATTCCGGCAGATCTGGGGCATGCCATTCTGGAGGCCATGTCTCGAAGATAGTGAAGATGGGGTCATTGGTGGCTATAAACAGGAGCTTCGTCCACTAATTCATTGTATCCTTGCATGCCCTGATGTAGAAATTATGCATGTCGGCTTTAAACTCTGCAAAACTCTGCAGACTATTGTACACTGTAGGTGACAGGCACGGCCTCCGATTGATCCACATTCAGATGCTCATCTCCATGAGCACCTAGAAGATTTTGGTGTTGCATATCCATTTCGTGTCCTTTATGGCCCTGAGCGAAGCGTACTTTGGTGCCTCTGGTAAGTCTCTGTCAATGTTGGGGAATGGACTGTCTTCTGGTAGTTCCCCTGCTACGAGCACGATGGATAACAACAAAAACACATAGTAGAAGGTTTTACCTTGCTCCTGGGCTTCATGACAGTTCTCCAAGAATTTCATGCAGAGGAATTTAGCCCAGTTAAACTAGACTCCTTCCACACATTTCTTAGCTAGTGCGGTCACCAATGCAAGTACCTCATCTACTCAGCACTTTCACATGACTTTGCCAACCAGGATTTAGGTAGCTATGCATACCACTTTTTCCTTGATGCTTGAGATAGCATAGCCCCTCTTCTTCTTCTCCAGATTTTATTTTGTCTTCATGGCCTTCGCGAGGGCCAAATCACTACCTTTCCCTTCTGATATGGTCATGGGGTCCTTTCTTTTGTAGGGGAGCCGAGAAATGTGGTGAATTAGGTTTGCCGTAATAGGGATAGGCTCCTCTAGCCATAGATACCCATTATGCACCAAGCAAGTTAGTTGCCTTATGACAAAAATGGTTATGGGCATAAGGTGGAAATGTGGCACCCATAATAAGTTCAGTAGCCCGACGTTTTCCACTCCGTGTAGCCATTTACGTGGCTCTAACATTGTCACCACCCCCGTGCTGTTCTGATTCATGAGATTCTTGGTCTCTAGGTGAGGGAATTTCTCTCCATCTGCGAGGTCCCAATCTTTGAATTTCATGGTTGGCACGCGGCCCAAGTGCGGGCCCTCAAACATTATGCCATCTGGGAGGAGTAGGGTCTGGAGTAAACTCTTCGTTTTGTCCAGGTCCTTTGGCACTTTGGTTTTCCCTTTCCACAGAGGGACATATGCGGGTAATTTTGTTGCAGAGCGTATAGGTTGAATGTCTTCCTCACTGTCTTCTTCTTCTTCGGCTGCAATGATAAGAGCCTGCAAATCTTATTCCTCCTCATCTGTCTCGATTGTGACAGATTTTCCCTTTTCTGCCATTGATAGCTTACTCTTTAGTGGGTTCCTCGGGGACACGTGTACAAGGGCCATTGCTTGTTTATCTCATGGACCTCAACATTCGTGGTGATTTGTGGATTTTTTCCACAACCCTATCACCTTCTAGGACATCCTCCACCATTGGGGTTTGTGCAACCTCGCCGATGGTTACCTCTTCGATTCCCAAACTATCTTTAGTGGTCGTCATCATATATAGGCTATATTATGTCACTCACAAACTTAGGGGCTCACTTACTAGTCGGCTCTTAATGCTTAGTTCTCTGCTCAAACGCTCAACTCTCAAATGACCAAGTCTTGTTCTCTAGCCAGCTCTTTCTGTTTTATAGCACCTTTTGAATTCGAATTCGATTGTTCCCCAAAATTTTGGGACATTAATGCCTTCTGGGTGGTATATTTTCCCAAATCTTGCCCATAAATCGCGTCTTAAATGCCCACCGCCCACTCCATTTGGCCTCAGATCACACATCCCATCGTGAATAGTAAACTCAATGGTCACTTCCTAGCCAACCTGTGCGGCAGTGCAGCGCTCCGTGCACGGTCGTGAACCTTGTGATGTTCTGCTTCTCCATGCATCTCCCATATTGCGCACCTCCCAAGTAGAATAGTTTATAGTCCCATGCTCCATTTCAATTGCTTTGAGTGCTAAAACCCTTCTTCCTACAGCTAGTCAGGTGGTCGCACCACCCATGCGGGGCTCCATCCCGTCCTCCAACATGGTTCGCGGAGAATCCTCACCTTCCATTTTTGTGATCATCATCACGCACTTTACTACTTACAATGTACTACCCTGGTCACTACATTTGGTGATATGTGGTCCAAGCCAAGGCAGCAAACTAACCATTTCACAATGATAGTCTTCCAACTTGTTAGTATGATCGTATGCACCTTGCCTTACCATCCTCAGTTTTTCGATGAAAAATTCTTCCTTTATTTCGTCTTCTAGCTTCTTGACCTCCGCGTCCATCAAAGCATTTTTCTCCCTTAGTCGTACCCAGTCTTTTTCAAGTTTGCAAAGTCTAAGGTTTCCCTGTCGGACTTCTTTCTCGAGTCTTATGTGTTTTGTTTCTCACGGATGTGTGATTCCTTCATTGTGGAGCTTTGTATCTACAGGTGCAACTATGAAAAGACTAGGCTTCGCTTGCTCTATAGGGATCACAACCCTTGCTTCATACTTCAGCTTCATAAGTTTTTGCATGGTCAGGGTTTTGCACATGGTCCTATAAGCCCATAGAACCATTGGTACGTGCAGATCCTAGTCAGTGCGTCTCACATGGTGGACTGTGTTCAGCACTGAGCACACCTTATCAAAGGCTTCCCTATGTATAATCTTCAGCGTGCTTGGTTGCATCATACTTCATCATTTTCACCTTCATCGTGCCTGCTCCTGCTTGTTGTTCTTGTTTTCTATCATGAGGACAGTGTGCATTTGTGTAAGATGCGTACTATATGAATATACCCATCTGGAGAGGTCGGCGCACAGGTTATTTCATCCAACATATTCGTCTTTCATCCATAGCTAAGGATTTTTAAACCATATAAGCATCACTATTCTGCATTCGCGCCAGTTCTCAAATCTCCTCTGATGCATACCCCACCATTTTGCGGGCATAGTGCGCAGTGCCCATTTCAGAGCGTCAAAACGTTATTGTTTTGGCACCTCTCTTTCATATTTGTTCAAGAATTCATCTACTGTTATCAACCCGTCCGTTGAAGCCTCGAAAATCGCTACAACAACGTGGGGGATGACCACTAGGTCCGGACCTTAAAGCGGCTCCTTTTCCATTTGGAATGGTGGTTCCGACTGGTTCAACTAGGTCCAGTTACCTTCTCTCAATCTCTAGTGGCTTTAAAATATGACTTTCATTCACCAATGGAAAAGAGACATCAGATCAACATTCTTGCTGATCAGGTAAGAAAGTGATCCTTAAGCTGATTTAGGGCTCAGCGAATCCACTACTAAAGTTTGCCTCTTTGGGAAGAGGACTTAAAAGAATACGGAAATTAATTTAAATGCAAACTTATTCTAAGATGCAAGCAAAAGAAACTATCTTAATCCTATCTCAATTAGGCAAATATAGATCTAACCCAACCAAGAGCAAGATATTTAAAATATTGGGATTTAAATATGTCTGCCTTATAATGAATATCAAGCTAATGAAGTAGTTCAATTAACTGACATTATGAATACTGCACACATCCTATTGAGACCTCTTAACTAAAATAATCAATCAACAACACTCAAGAAGAAGTTCTCAACATATCACTATTTAACAAATCAGCTTTAAAAGATAGATTTATGAGTAAATAATTACTCAAAAATCAGAATTTATCCCATAAGAGTAGAGATAAATAATAACATAAAATAGAGACAAATTACCCATACTAACAAAAGTGCACAAATATGTAAGTAAATTGACACATTCTTGTCATCATAGAATGAAACCAGCATTTAAAATAATAGTATTCAAAATACCAATTTATTGAATCCATTTCTCCAGCTCCGGTCTCTAATAGTCCTTTACAATTTCTGAGCTTCTGCTTTCAAAAGTAGAGCTACAATAGTGCAAACTGTGTTTATTATACATAACTCATAATGTAAAAGAAAACCTCAATAATCCTTGATTTGATATTTCCACTCCTCCCACCTACAACTCTAAATTCCTATTACATAAGTGCTTTTAGAATTCCAGAATTGCAGAGGAGAGCAACCCTTATTACATTCTACAATCTGCTATTTATAATATTTGCAAATGAATTTTTGAGAGAAAAGTTTGTTGAAGAAAAATCTGTCCAATAAATTTTATTTTCTCAAAATTCCCATCTTTAATCGCTGGAGCAGCTTCATTGATTGAGATCTTTTTCTCCATATCTCTTCTACCATTTTCCTGCAAAAATAAATCAAAATCAATTAAGATGCAACAATAAAATCAAAATATCATTTCTGGCATTAAAATAAATCCAATCAAATTCTATTTAAATAAGTAATTGAAAATAAAACATAAGTTCTCTATTGATGCTTGGGATGGTTTAATTGGCCAAGGATATCATTGACGAATGGATCTGCTTTCAGAAGAGGGTTGGACAAATCAAAATGCAAAAAATAAAACTTAGAAAATTGATTTTGTTTTAGAAATTCTGAGCTTGATTTTATGCCTGATTTTTGACTCAATAAATGACCAAATCTATTAGTGAAACCACCTCAGAAATGTTCTCCTTGATTTTATCTTTCTAATGAGCTGTTCTGGGCCTCATTTGGCCAAGTATAACTCAATCTATGAGACTCGAAAGTTGATGAGTCAAATCTGGCATAACTCTGAAATTTTTGTTACTAGGTTAAAAATCAAAATTTTTATTAAAAATTTAATCCTAAATTAAAATTCTAATTAACTAATAATTAATTCTAATTTAATTGTTAATCATAAATTAAACTAATTATTTAATAAACTATTATTAATTAATGTTAATCTAACTAATTAACATAATTAACTACTTATAACTCATTAATATTAATCTAAATAATATTTAAATTTTAATTTAATTAAACCAATTAACTTTTATATATTAATTAAATTAATATTTAATATTTAAATATCAAATATTCTAAACTAATAATAAAAAAAGTAACCTACACTACCTTCACTTCACTCATAAGTATGAGTGATAGTTGAAATGCAAAACAAATATCAAGGCTTATAAATAGAACTTGGTTAATGCCTTAAGCCCTTCACTTTTAGCCATCACATATCGCAAGAATTTTGGATCAGCTTTTATAAGATGTTCATGTTATGAAAATTGCAATGGATCCGATATTGCAATATTGTGATGGATCCAATATTGCAGTGTGTTTTTTATATTTATTTTATATAGATATATTTTTTAATATTAAATTTTAATTTAATTAAAATTAATTATATTTTATATATTGATTAATTTAATTAATTTTAAAATTTAATGTTAAATATCAGTTTTTTGTTTTGTTTTGATTTTTTATGTTTAAATTAATTATGAAATTATTTATAATGTATTTATCTTATTTAAACAACAACTATTTTGATAAAAAATAAAAAAATATAAACTACAGCCACTTTGATATTTGAGTTTTCTAGATTAGTGATCTATTTTGAAAATTGGAGTAAATTATTGAAATCATGATGCTTCATGATTTGGCTATAGAAGTAAAAGAATGAAAAATGTTAGAATAACTAACTAGGGGTTAATATTTAAAATAAATGCATTATTGAACTAATTTATTTACAAAAATGAAATATTTACATTTTATGTATTTTAACCCTGGCGACATAAATGATTAGACTTCAAAAGAGTGTCATTTACAAACCAGTTGTCCAAATGAAGTAAAACAAGTATCAATGAGAAGCTTATGAAAAATCAATTTTAACAAAGCAATCAAAACAAGAATCCAAAGAAAATGAAAAATTAACAATCGCGTAGGATAATCAACTAAATAAAAATCCTAAAAGGTGTTTAGCCAAATTTTTTATAGAAATGGTCTCCATTATTTGAAGTGAACAAATAAAAAATGAAGGGGTTGTGTTTTACCACAACAATGGTGACACACGGGAGAAGAACCAGTTATTTCTATTTAATATGAATGAGATTGTCCCAAAATCCAAGTAAAAAATAATTAAAGAAGAGAGAATTATGCTTGAATTGCTTGACTAGGTTCATTAGTCTGAATAAAAGCAAGAATTATCTAACTATATTTTTTCTTAAAATTTCTCATAAATTAAAATATTTCAATACTCTATATCAGTCCTTAATTAGTTGTAGAGATAAAGTAGGGGTCAGTTTACAACTTAGCTTTTAAAATATAGTCAGTTTAAGAATTATTGACCTAGAGATAATTCTATTTATATATGTTTCTTTTCTTTGTCTTTTTTTTTTTAGTTCTTAAAAGCCATTGTCCTGGTTTGGTAGTCAGATAGTTGACAATGCCATTCACCGGTGATAATTGAACTGAACAAGTTGGCTCGTGATGAGATCCGTTGTCTTATAATTGTTAGCAATCATAAGTCATTACCGTGGTTTGTTTAGCAGTGTTGGTAATGTCAGCCTATTTTTCCCTATGATCATGGTAAGTAAGCTCATGATGAGACCTCTTATCTTTTAAGTTTAAATATATTTCTGGATTATACTCTAGAAAAATAACACTCTTTGGGATGAGGAGAATCATTGACTCCTTAAGAGTTAAGAATGACAATTTTAGAGTTAAAGGTGTTTTGTTGTAAAGTGTCTTTACTTGGTTAAAAATAATTTTTCTTGACTGATAATAGAACTTTGAAATATTTTAATAAAATATTGAAATATCAAAATGATTACAATTTTGATTAAAAATAAATTTCTCATATTTTATGATACTTTGTCAACTTCTCTTGTTCTATAATCTCTTCCTTAAGTATGTCTACCTTTATAACAAAAAAACAAATTTTGTTAAGATATTTAAGAAAAAGCTAATAGGTGACTATTAACAATTTTTTCCCTATGTATGCCAACCATTGTTAGGTAACAAGAAGGCCTTCCATATAAATCATGGCAAAGTCACCAAAATCAAAACTGAAAACTAAAGGAAAAGAATTCTTAAGCCACAGTGAGAAAATAAATAAGCAAACAAAAATAAAAATGAAGAAATTTGAAAAGTGAAAAGAAAATCCAAGTTTTGAAATACAAACAATAACATGAATGGTTATACCAATGTCTCAACAACATGAAGTAAAATAAAATAATCATGTAATCATTCCTTCTTATGTCGAGATTTAGATAAATTTTACATTGCAGAGTTGTAAGCATTTTAGGCTTTAGATAGCAGTGATGATAAAATTCAGCCACAATGAAATTTTTTTGTCTGATTCAATCTTGTTGTTTCAAAGCATTATCTTAATCATTTTTTAATAACATGAATGCTTACAGAAATAGATTAAAGGTTTAAAAACTTCATAGTGTAGCTGTTTCAACGAAGATTATCGCTGCCTCTTGAAATAAAACCAGGAAAAGAGTATAGGACTTCAAAAATATGATTTGGCGAAGGATTGAAAGCTTTAGATGGAGAATTGCAAAACAGATTTTTTATATCACCATACTTTAAAAACAAAACTACAGTAATGAAACGGAAATTAATGAAAGTGGGTACATGGATCTTACCATTGTATAATTGCATTTGATCTTACCTAAAAGGTATTAGTTTCTCCAATACTAACTGACTTCTTCCTTTAGTTAACATTAAAACATGAAGAAGGCAAACTAGCCAAAATCCTATAACCCAAAATCATTATTTATTTTATTTAAACTAGAGCAAGAAGTAAAATGTAAAAATGGAATGCTTTGCGTTCAAGGGAATTAAAACAAATGCATCAGAAATGAGAAAGAGAATTTGTAATAATGAATGTTCTCAAAATATTATAAGTTTTATATGAACTCCATAATTTTTATAAATTGTTCAGAATCAAGACCAAATCCAAGATAATAAAATTTAAATATGAAGATAGAGAGGTCCTGAATTCCATTTTTAATTATGGAATTATATATTTAAAACTGAAATATATGAGAAATTGAAATGATTTAAATATGTTGCAAATTGGTCATTAACTACTTTCTTACCATAATGGTTACCCAAGCTTGTTTTAAAAATAACAAATTGTCATATTGGATGATTCGCATCACATGTTTCTTCACCATGCTTCAAGTTTAATCTGCAAGACTTCACCTTTGTTACTATGCCATATATCGATTAAATATCAATGGCTTAGAGACATGCATTGGAAGCTATCGCATTGGAGCTTGCAATGGCAAATTGCCAATATGAAAACATGTGATGAGAAGATGTGCGATGAGATGGAGCGATCGCATAATTGAAGAAATATTATATCGGGGATCGGGGAATATTTACATTGTGCTTCCCACATCGCACAAGGCACATCGCAGATTCGAAATTGTGATGTAAGCATAAATAAAAATGGGATGAAGTGATTGCAATATCGACGATGTGATGGATGACATGGCTAATTGGTGATTAGCGATCTTAAGCACATGAGGTAACAATTCTTGATACGCCAATATGCAATGAAGAGTGGACCCGATAACTTTATGATTCTTGCGACGCCGATATGCGATGAATGAGGTAGCTAATCAGCAATCGGCAAACTTTAGGTACCCGGTGTAACACAATATGATTCTTGCAATGCCGATATGCGATGAAGAGTGGACCCGATAACTTTATGATGAAAATTTAATAACATATCAGATCCGAGATATCGACCCTTTTAAAGTTATGCTCTTACCATTATTGCGATTGAGCGGACGCGATATTTTTTATGAATTTTATTTGAATTTCATATCGAGTGCGGAATTATGTGGTCATCGCGATATTGGTAAAGTTTATTATCAAAGATCGGCGATTCACAATAATGGAAGTATACTTCAACTGCAAACCTCCAATATGCGAAATGTGATATGGCATATGAGTGAGGTAATACATCAGAGATCTTTTATGAACAATTTGCTATCAAAAATGCTAAGAGCTACTTCTGACAAAATTTTCTGATACTGCTTTCAATTTCAATTGGGTTTTCTAAATGAATAAAAGAAAAGTTAAAGAATGCTCAAATTTTAATGATTCACAAATAAAATTTCCCTAAACCTGTTGCAAATTTGAACTGGGTTTGCTACTTACTTCAAGTTTTGAAAACAAATGGAAACCTACAAATAAAACAGAACAAGAATAAAAATAAACTAAGGAAAAAAGAAACTAATAATAGATGAAAATGAACTTGTAAATGCATACCTGGAAGGAAATTCTCTGTAACTTTTACCTCATGAATCTTCCAATTCTTTCTTCGATTTATCAAAATTTTGACTTTGTTCAAAATCATCTCATTATTTATTTTAAATTGAAGTGTGCAATCAGCCTAAAAAAAATCGGCTTATTCATGTTCAGGAAATATAAAATTTATCAGAAATAAATATGAAAATAGTTTTCCCTTTTGAATTGAAACGACAATTTATTACCTTTTCTTATTTCGAATAACTTGAGAAGAATCTGTATTGTTATAGTGACTGTTCAATAATTCCTTTAGTAAATGAATATGATGCGTATTACAGCATCAGATAATAAACTAAAGATCCGAATGGGATAAAGCCACTGATTGTGGAAGAATATCAACACAGATTTAAATGTGTGCCAGGTGCATACTGAATTAAATTTTGTCAATACATTATTTGAAATACACAGAGATGTATTCATGGGTAGAGGTATTGCTACAAGAAAATTTAAAAAAGGAAAACAAAAATTAAAACCTTCTAATAGGAAGAAAATGTTTCACTGAACATGTATGAGAAGGGTTGATTGCTTTGTTTTATTTTTTTAATCTCCACAATTGTTAAAAACAAATTAACTACATAAAACAAATTAACTAAATTAATTCTACTCCTATTCTAATCATATACATGAAAATGACTAGGTATAGTCATATTTCCAATGTAACCATTTTCTCATTTTAATTCCTGCATGTATGTACAATTCAAATGTTAGTAATAAAAATACAAATCTAACTAAACTAAGAAAAATAAATTCGTAAATAGAATTTACAATTATTGTTAGCAAGTTAATTAAAATCTCCTTCTCTTGAAATTTATTTTCCAATTGAATACTAATTGGATCATAGAAATTTGGATGGGTTTCTATTAATGATTGGGAAAGGTTCAAAAGAGGAAATAACAAGCCAGATTGTGGATATGAGCTTTTAGATTCAAAGGCCTGGAAGAAATTGTTAGTGTTATCTGTAAATGTTAAGCTATTGACAATCTTCCATGAAGGAAAACTTTCCAAACATTTTTCAAACAAATTAATGAAAAATGGATGGAAGTATGTTAGATATAATGGAAGATTATTAATTGAATTGGATTGCTGGCCAGATTGTAAAAATACATTCTCTTGTTGACATTGCTTTTGAGAAAATAGAAGTTTTTGATAAGAGATGAACATCGATTGAAATTGAAATATTAATAGCTTTTGATATTCATGATTATAATATGAAACTTCAATTTCCCAATAGGGCAATGCATCAATTGAATATTTGATAGTAAAGTGCTCAATATGTCAGCAAAAAGTGTGAAAATTTTGAAAAATAAAATTAGAAAATAAATCTAAATTTAAACAAAATAAGTGTGAAAGAAAGAATAAAATGAAATCACTATTGGTACAACTAATGTTACAACACAATTGAGATTGTTTTGAAGTAATTTTTTTCACAGAGATTGACTAGAATTATGGAATTTGAATAATTGTCAATTCTAACTTGTGAATTAGAAAGAGAGTTATGATTATGAGTGGGAATGAGAGTTTGATCATAATATGAATCATAAATTGGAATGTTTTCTTGAATAGTGAAATCATGAAGATAATTTGCTGCTCTAGAATGAGGATTGGTTGGAAAATTTTCTAATTTGAAATGTTTCTCATTTTCAGATGTTATTTGAATTTTCTCATGAGGACTCTCTTTAGAGTAATAGAAATCAACCTCCTCAATGTCAGAGTAATTATCATAAATGACTTTACAATATTATCTAGAATTCCCTTCGATTTCATCTAATATATCAAAACGAGGGAGTAAAAATTTCATTTTTATTGATGGCAAAAAAATGATCAATAATTGTTTCTTTATCTTGATAAAAACTTATTGGTAATTCATTTAGATCATCCTCTTTATTTTCTAAAATATCATTAATACCAAGAGGGGAAAAATTACCATCATTAAAAATATCAAGATAAAGGGAAAAATGTGAATCTGAAATAATGCAATTAAAAATGTCTATGTTTGAGAAGTCTTGTACATTATGCTTATTGTAAATTTCAGATTGCAAATCATTCCTTTGCATAATCATGCTTTTTTGAAGAAGGTTGCTTTGCTGCTCTGATTTTGGCATTTGTTTATCATGGAAAAACTCAAAAATTTGTAAGCAATTTGCATGCTATTATTTACTATGATTGCTACTTGTACTTGATGATTTGAAATTTGATTTTCTGAATTTAATGCAGAATAATTTTAAGATTCCAAGGAAGCCTTTTCTCCAAAATTACTATTGTTGTCTTCTTGCATTTTAATAAAAATATTTTCCAGGCTTTGTGAAATCACTTCATCACAATTTATTTGCACATCCAAATTGGGATTATCATTTATATTAGAAGGGGATGGAACAAAGTTTGAATTAATTTCATAGGGATTGGGAATGGGAGGATGTTATAGACATTTTTGTGCCTTACAGCATTGAGCATGAAATGTCCATAATCTAAGGGATCCAAAGTCCCTAAACATGTTGTTCCTACCCCTAGAGGAACAAGGCCAACTAACCACAGCGATTCACTGAAGTTCTCCACCTGAAAACACTCAAAAACAAGCCAATTCTAGATCATGTCAACTGCTCCACTGAGCATCTGCGCTGAATGTCAACTGCTCCACTGTCTACCTGCATTGAATGTCAACTACAACAAAGGCTACCTGCGCTGAGCGAGTTTGGACAAGTGGCAGAGTCATTTCTCAAGGTGTCAATGCCCAGGAAGCTTCCAAAATGACACTTGGATCAGGGAATTTGACTGGTGATGAGTAAGAGGTTCCAAATCTCCAAGTGGAAGCAAGAACCTCCAAGTGTACTCAAGAACTATGAGAGGGAGAGGACACTAGTCAGTTTCATATCAGTCTCAAGCTGACTCATCCTCTCTCCAATATCCCTATATATAGATCTCTCCTACATGAGATCAGGGAGGCTGGAATTTTGTTATTGCAAAGAATTACTGTTGGTTTGTGGCTAGAAACATTGGGTGCTTAATGCTTTGAAGGGAGTTGAAGAGGGAATTCCATTCTGATGGGAAAGAGATGCTGGATTGGAGCCCTATGGGTTGTATCTCTTCCTAAACCCTGTTACTTATCAATAAAGCTATCTTGATTCTTTCCTATATGCTGGTGTATTTTGTATGATTGAATTAGTATATTTGATTTACTTCTAATCCTGAATCATTTATGAATATGTATATGTGCCTTTGTATTGTGTTCTTCTCTTGTCGCAAGTAGCTGTTCTCTTGTCACAGGTAGTTGTTCTCTTGTGACCTCGTGGGATTCAAGTAGCTGTTCTCTTGAGCAAGCGAGGAGGCGAGTAGCTGTAGACACACAAAGGGAAGAGGATCTAGATCGAGGGACAACCGGAAGACAACGGTAAGTCTGCCAATCTCCCCTCTTTTACATTTCATAAAGGAAGAAATCATAATAGCTGTATTCGTTTGTTGCTAAGGCGCTGTCACACCTTAGGTGGATAGGATCGTCCTGCATAGGCATTTTTCCCCACAACAGAGGAAGAGAGCAAATATATTCAAACCAATCTAGTGATTCTTCTTCCGTAGATTTATCTTCGACTTTAAATCTTAAACAATTCAAATGAAATCGAATATTAAAATCTCTAAAAGACTCATTCTCAAACCTTCGTAGATATTCAATTTCATCACATACATATTCATAATCATAGCTATCAAATTTAGAAATGAAAATTGTAACAAATTGATCTCAGCTATGGATTGAGGCAACCAGAATAGTTCTACACCAATTTCTGGTTTTTGCCGTAAATGTGAGAGTAAAAACTCTGCATAAAATACCTTCATCAATTTCTTGAAAATCATAATTTGAAACATTTTGAATAAATTGAAAGACATGATTGAAAGTAGAAGAATTTCTCTTACCATTGAACGTTACCTGAGACAAGAGTCTTACCACTTCGGGTGGAGTATTCGAAGATGCACGTCTATGGATACGATTCCAAATTGGAAGCTTAAAAGGAGCCATCGTGATTAAATAAAATGTTAAATTCAAAATACTTCAATAGATAACAAGTTTCAAGCCCTCCTTCTACCGCCATTATGCTGAAGCCTTGAAAATCATTGCAACAACATGGGAGATGACCACCTGGTCTAGACCTTAAAGCAACTCATTTTCCGTTTGGAATGGTGGTTCTGACTAGTTAAAATAGGTCTAGTTACCTTCTCTCAATCTCCAATGGCTTTAAAATATGACTTTCATTCACCAATGAAAAAGAGACATCAGATCAACCTTCTTGCTGAGAAAGCAAAAAAGTGATCCTTAAGTTGATTTAGGGCTCAGCCAATCTACTACTAAAGTTTGTCTCTGTGGGAAGAGGACTTAAAAGAATACAGAAATTAATCTAAATGCAAACTTATTCTAAGATGCAAGCAAAAGAAACTATCTTAATCTTATCTCAATTAGGCAGATATATATCTAACCCAACCAAGAGCAAGATATTTAAAATATTGGAATTTAAATATGTCTAGCTTATAATGAATATCAAGCTGATGAAGTAGTTCAATTAACTGACATTATGAATACCGTACACATCCTATTGAGACCTCTTAACTGAAATAATCAATCAACAACACTCAGGAAGAAGTTCTCAGAATGATTTTGATCATTTAATTAGTAACTTGAATTATTAAACAATAATATGCGGAAGAAGTTCTCAACATATCACTATTTAACCAATCAACTTTAAAAGACAGATTTATGAGTAAATAGTTACTCAAAAATCAGAATTCAGCCCATAAGAGCAGAGATAAATAATAACATAAAATAGAGATAAATTACCCATACCGACAAAAGTGCACAAATATGTAAGTAAATTGACACATTCTTGTCATCATAAAATGAAACAAACATTTAAAATAATAATATTCTAAATACCAATTTATTGAATCCATTTCTCTAGCTTCGGTCTCTAATAGTCCTTTACAATTCCTGAGCTTCTACTTTCAAAAGTAGAGCTATAATAGTGCAAACTCTGTCCATTATACATAACTCAGAATGTAAAAGAAAAACCTCAATAATCCTCAGATCTGAGATTTCCACTCCTCCCACTTACAACTCTAAATCCCTATTACGGAAGTGTTTTTAGAATTCCAGAATTGTAGAGCAGAGCAACCCTTATTACATTCTGGAATCTACTATTTATAATATTTGCAAAGGAATTCTTGAGAGGAAAGTTTGTTGAAGAAAAATCTGTCCAATCAATTTTGTTTGCTCAAAATTCCCATCTTTAATTGTTGGAGAATTTTCATTAATTGATATCTTTTTCTCCATAACTCTTCTACTGTTTTCCTGCAAAAAGAAATTAAAATGAATTAAGATGCAACAATAAAATCAAAATATCATTTCTGGCATTAAAATAAATCCAATCAAATTTTATTTAAATAAGTAATTGAAAATAAAACATAAGTTCTCTATTGATGCTTGGGAATGTTTAATTGGCCAAGGATATCATTGACGAATGGATCTACTTTCAGAAGAGGCTTGGACAAATCAAAATGCAGAAAATAAAACTCAGAAAATTGATTTTGTTTTAGAAATTCGGAGCTTGATCTTCTGCTTGATTTTTGACCCTATAAATGACCAAATCTATTAGTGAAACCACCTCAGAAATGTTCTCTTTGATTTTATCTTTCCAATGAACCGTCTTGGGCCTCATTTGGCCAAGTATAACTGCATCTATGAGCCTCCAAAGTTGATGAGTCAGATCTAGCATAATTCTGAAATTTCTGTTGCTGGGCCAAAAAACAGAATTTTTATTAAAAATTTAATCCTAAAATGAAATTTTAATTAACTAATAATTAATTTTGATTTAATTGTTAATCATAAATTAAACTAATTATTTAATAAACTATTATTAATTAATGCTAATCTAACTAATTAACATAATTAACTACTTATAACTCATTAATATTAATCTAAATAATATTTAAATTTAAATTTAATTAAATTAATTAACTTTTATATATTAATTAAATTAATTAATTTAATATTTAATATTTAAATATTAAATATTCTAAACTAATAATAAAAAAACTAACCTACACTACCTTCACTACACTCATACGTATGAGTGATAGTTGAAATTCAAAACAAAGATCAAGGCTTATAAATACACCTTGGTTAATGCCTTAAGCCCTTCGCTTTTAGCCATTGCATATCGCAAGAATTTTGGATCGGGGTTTTTAAGATGTTCGTGTTATGAAAATTGCAATGGATCCGATATTGTGGGCTTATATATATATATATATTTAATATTAAATTTTAATTTAATTAAAATTAATTATATTCTAAATTAATTTAATTAATTTTAAAATTTAATGTTAAATATCTATTTTTGTTTTGGTTTGATTTTTTTGTTTAACTAAATTATGAAATTATCTATAATGTATTTATCTTATCTAAACTAAAACCACTTCGATAAAAAATAAAAAAATATATAAACTACAGCCACTTTGATATTTGGTTTTTCAAGATTAGTAATCTATTTTGAAAATTGGAATAAATCACTGAAATCCCGATGTTTCATGATTTGGCTGTATAAGTAAAAGAATGAAAAATGTTAATAATAACTAACTAGGGGTTAATATTTAAAATAAATGCATTATTGAACTAATTTATTTACAAAAATGGAATATTTACATTTTATGCATTTTTAACCCAGGCAACATAAATAATTAGACTTCAAATGAGTGCTATTACAAACCAGTTGTCCAAATGAGGTAAAACAAGCATCAATGGGAAGCTTATGAAAAATTGATTTTAACAAAGCAATCAAAATAAGAATCCAAAGAAAATGAAAAATTAACAATCGCGCAACATAATCAATTAAATAAAAATCCTAAAAGGTATTTAGCCAATATTTTTATAGAAAGGGTCCCCATTATTTGAAGTGAACAAATAAAAAATGGGGGGGGGTTGTGTTTTACTACAACACCGTCATATATAGGAAGATCCCTTACCTCTGTTGTCACGCAGTGTAGTGATCTTACCGTCATGTTGCAATTGAGTGTGGTTACCTTGTGTAACCCGTCCTACCATCGTTCTATTTCCTCATTCAAATCTGATGTTTAGGAGCTTTCACGCTCCCACGAAATCTTGCCATCCATTGTAGGATTTACCCAATCATGTTCTCGAGTAGTTATCTTGTAGATACAGTCTAGATCGTTGTCACTTTCTTCGTCACACACTGGTTCTGTGTAGTGTGATCCTTCTGCAGGGTTTTAAGTTACTACTACGCACAATGACTCTATATCAAAAACCATTTTGTGCTTCTTTATATTTATCACTCCGTTCATGTTAGTGGCCGAATCTATTCCTAGTAGCACGAGATAGGGATTGTTGTCATCGACAATCTCTATCACTTTGAAATTTGCAAGTGCACTCACACCTTCGATGTCTACCATTATTCCCTACAATCTTCCCATCTGTAGGATCTTCTGTTGGTTCACCATTCGTAATTGAATAGGGGAACACTGCAATGCGGGCCTGCCCATGCGTTCCCATGTCTGTTTTGGCAGTACATTTGCGTCCAATCCTAGATCCATAATTACTTGATCCATTTCATAAACAAAATCAAATTCAGGTTCCTTTGTGGGAGCCTTGCGAACCCACACACTTTCTTCAAGCTGCTTGGCCTTGTCCTCTCCTGTTGTGATATCGCTTCGGAGTACGATGTTTATGTTCAGGCCCTCTTCGTGTGGCTAAGACCTCATCATTTGTAGGTTTTGAGTCGGGGCAGGCTGGAGTGTTCCTTTATTGCACAACCTCGCACTTTCCATATTGAACTGTGGTAGTGGCGGAGCTGGTGTGGTCAGAGATGGGGTTGAAGGTGGTGACACTGGTGGTGGTGTAGGTGGAGGTGGTATGCATGGAATTCGTTGCCTTATTAGACTGATCGGACTTCTTGGTGAAACTTTTGCGAGCTCTTCCTCGCTTTCTTGCCGAAGCGGAATCAAGGGGCTATTCTCTATTTCTTTACTACCTTCGTTTCCTATAAGTCCTCCCACTCCGCGTAGCCCCAAACATCAATTGATTCGTATAACCCACTTTTCACACAATAGCATTTCAATCCAATTGTTCAAAGTTTTAATGTACTTACATCATGGTCCTTTGAGGAAGTGTTGTTCCACCTCACTGTAGCTGACTGAAGTATCTACCATGAATTCGGTGATAGACCCTACTATAATTTGATCAAGCCAATGGTCCACAGTGCATGTGATCTTATCTTTCGATGCTCCTAGTCTGCGCACCAATTTTGGAGTCCACATAATCAGTTTCTCAAGCCTACACCTTCCCTGACTGTCTGCTAGCTCCACGATCCACTCATACAACTTAGAGGGGAAGGATGTAAAGAAAATTTTATGGATTTATGTATATAAGTAGTGCTCTAACCATTGTTCATTTGATACTCATGGATTCCTATTTTCCTGCGTCGTGAACTTGTGAATCTTTCTGTGCAACCACCCTTCAATTTCTTTCTTCGTCAGATTTCTAGTGACATGACATCAGACATCCCTAATGCAGATCTTGGTCCCAGCAACGGAATAATTTTTTGGCTTGTTGGGGCCTGACCCAGGTTCAGAGGTGATTTAGCCAAACAAATCCTAGTACTAGTGGCCCTTTCGGCAATAGTCTGTGGAGCGCGGACTGAGGTCTTACCCGAAGTAGTATGGGCGGGTGGTAGAACTAGGTTTCCACGCCCTGGAGATGTCTGATGGTTTCAAGTGGTCAACAGTTCAACCCTGTGTGGACATCACTACGCGCACTTACCCGTTCCTTGTAGCCTAAGATTCTGCCTTCGCACAGCCCTACTTGGGGGCCAAACAGTGTTGTTACCCAAGTCCTTACTAGTAATATGATATTAGTTGATTAACTTAGCTTATTTGTATGCTTTCAGTTATACTTAGCAATATTCATAATTCATACAACTGTGCACAGTAAAGAAACAGTATATTCGCAAATGATATCAATCATATAATAACTTAGAATAGATACATAGAATTGGTAACAAAAACTTTCTTTATTAATCTCTTCTCCGACTACAGACTCGACTCCACCCTGCGCACTCAGTTGTAGGGGTCCATGCACTCAGTTACGGACTCTAGTAGGCCTCTGTGCACTAAGCTACAGAGCCTTCTCCTACTCTACGACCCAAAGACACACTTTGCACTGTGACTCAATCACTTAGACTTTTCATTCTTATCTTATATTATCTATCTCCTTTTTACACTTAGAGCATCGCTAGGGTAGGTCTATCTAGCCGACATTACATTACAAAACTAGGGCGGATAACCCTATGACTCTATTATACTTTCGCACCTGCAATTCATAGAGCTTTACAATAAGATCAACTCAAAACTTGGGCTTTGAGCCCCAAAACATGTCGTGGGGGGATTCCATGCCCAACAACAACATATAAGGGAACAAGAAATGAGCTTCTTTATTGATTAAAACAAGTAAGTACCAGAAAGATACAACCTAATCTAGGCCAAAAGCCCAAATGAAGCCTTCCCCCATACTGTCTAGCCCAACCTACGAAGACGACCTCTCTAATAACTGCAAGTAGATGCTATATAAGGATTTTGAGCATATCTGCAAAGGAGACTAGGGTTTCCTTTCCTAGAGACTAGGAGTGCAGGAGGCAGGAGAAAAGAAAACTTGATCTAAGATAAATAGAGTATAATTTTGATATCCTTCTTCTTGTATGAATTAGGATTACTCAATGGGTGTATATATACCACCTCAAATTGGTTATTGCAGTTATGCCACATGCTCCATATTTTAAAATGTGTAAGCAGGTATAGTGTTATGGAACCCACGTATGTACATGATTTAGTATGGGTAGAGTCGTGTATGGATTTTGAGATACTAGTCTTTAGTATAAAGTCAAGTCTGCATGAGAAAAGGGACTGGCTAGGGCCATAAATGTCCATTAGGTCTATAGGAGTGTTGAGTGATGCTATAACATACGTCAGGAAATTTGGTTCATAAATGATAAGGAGGTTACTAAGAGGTGGGAAGGTAAGATAATAGCAGAGGGTACATACAGATTAGAGGGTGCAAACATGGCAATGGAAAGTACTAAAAAATCGGCAAGACAAAGTAGTCCAATAGAACAAGCTAAAAAATTCTTGGTCGAGAGCTCTTCTTTACCATACGTGCTTAACAATTGAGTAGTGGTTGATTAATAGATCATTGATAAGAGTAGTTCCTAATTTGGATAGGGTATATAAGTTTAGGATAGGAAGAGCTAGGTATTCAGTGGGTAGACCAAGGGGGGACCTAGAGTAAAGGCACATGGAGTGGGATGTAGCAAGAAAAATTGCATGGAAATGGCTATGAGGGTAGCAACATATGAATTTCATGCCATGGTCTCGCACAAGGGTAAATAAGCGGTGTATGTTTGGGGAACAAAGTTTGTCAGCAAAGGAGGGTTATTCCTGATAGAAAAGTAGAATAGGAATTCGATTGGATCAAAAACCAGGACCTTCACGATCCTCTGCCATAAAACCTTAGAAATGACATGGCATGTGAAGACACTGGTAGGAAAGCTACAAGAACAAGAATGGGAGGAACGGGCTAAAAGTTAGATTGATACCTTAAGACAATTGAGGGTCATCAATCAATGGATGGGAGGGATTGAATCAGTCTTGAGGATGCTAGTGAACATTGTAATCTTGCAGGATGGTTGCATAAGAGACTTGAACTCTATGTTTGCTATTTATTTGAACTGCATTCATAATATAGACATTACTTTGAGGGAAGCGAAAGGTGAACCAACCCACCTTCAAAAGTTTAAGGCTCGAGAGGATGAAGGTTTTGGTGACCCTTTGGTGACATCCCCAATGGTGGCTCTAACGAAAGTTAAGACTAACGAGGTTCCTGTGGAATGAGGTTCGAGAATGTGGAAGCTCTGTTCATCTAGTTTACTTTGTTAATAGACTTTAGAGATATCAATTTGAATTTGTCAGCTAGTAGCTTTTGGGTTAATTATAGGTTTTGTAAATCAAGGTTACCATGGATACCAACTAGGAAGACCTAATAGACACTATAGTCACAGTAGTAAGTTTTTTTGGTCTTTTAAATAGAACACGAAAGAAAATAACTTAATAATTTTCTTGGACAGAAGTGGTATTAAGACATTCTATTTTTGTAGTTGGTATTTCGTACTATGTTTTGATTGAAGTAATATAAATGCTTTATGTTGAATTATATATATATATATATATATATATATATATATATATATTGGTGGTAACAGAAAAAAAGAGAAAGACATAAAAAATATAAAACAAGAAGTTGGACTTCATATCTCATGTAGTAAAGGACTTTGAAAAATAAGTGTAGGACATATAGTTTCATCTTATCCAATCATGTTAAACCTTTTGAGACCGAAATTCTCATAATGAAGAGGCATGATTCAAGTGAATTATTGACAAATGAATTTTATGTTTAGGTATATTTCTCAAGTTGTAGTTATAATATTAAATTATTTATTAAAACCTTAGGAAAAATACTATTTTTGTGTCTTCAAAAGTTTTATGCATGTGGATATTGAAATTACGGATAAATGTGGACAAGTTGAATGGATATTGTTAAACTCATGGAGCAATATCAATTGAAAATTTGGGAAAAATATTGGAATATTGAGAACATGAAGACTTAGGTTAAAGAGGTGATCATGAGCTTATCCATGGGAAATGAGGGTGATCGTGTAGCAAAGTTACATAGTCAAGGAGTAAAAATACACAAAATTTCTAATACAAAGTGCATAATTTCCATTTGTAACAATTATTTAGTATTTAAAGAGTCAAACAAAAATGATTTATTACTTATTCCTAGATAGATTTTCAATTTGAAATATTTTTGTCTTTTTTTATTTATGTGAATTCAAACAATTTGTATTCATATACAAAATAGAGTTTTACATTGTGTACATTTCAATCATCTCCAAATCCCCCTATAATTACTAGAGAAACTACAATCATTAATCACTCATATTTCAACTAAAAAGTAGAATATGATCATCAATACAACATTTACCAAATCTTCAACTCATAAAGAGGTTGTATTCAAGACTACAAAAACTATCTTCAAAGCCATCTACATTAGATTTGAAATAATTTTGTTATTATTATACCTATGATTTGGTTTCTTAAACATTATTTTACATACTTAATTATCATGTATAAATATTATTCAATTAGAACTAAATCATAATTAAAGAGATAATTGAACACATTTGGGAGTCTTTTAATTCTTAGATTAAAGATAATCTAATAAAAGAAAGAGAGAGTGCCATAACGAAGATAATAAAAGGAAAATTTCTCAAACATTGGGAAATTTTCACTACATTAAAAATTGAAAGTTTAGAACTTTAATGTAATAGATGCGGATAAAAGAACACTAAGAATTGAAACTTAAGAAAAATATCAGAGTCTCCATGAAAAACAAGAGTGGTTGCAAAGGCAGCAAGTCCCTGCCAATATGTCCAAGTGGAGGGCCCTTCGTTTGGTCTCTTCTAAAGTCAATAACTATAAAAAATATAGTACAACTAATGTATATTGATCCATTTTTTATTTAGGTCACACCATAATCTAGTATCTTACAACACCATAGTATATCTCAAGCAAGGTCACAAGATTTTTTTCTTGAACGATTTATGTGAAAGAGTTTAACATAATATGCAATAAATTGTCTTTGTTCTAGCTGTAACAACTTGCTTCTGATGTAAGTAGTGCCCAACAAAATTTCCATTATATGTAACATGGAGGGTGAAACCATTTTCCTTGAGTTTTACTTTATATTTTTCTATGTTTGTAATCGAAGGGATGTCTTCTTTATGATTGTGGTGATGCTTTCTGAAATGCCATAGTATTTTAATTAATTGTTTTCTTAAGAGGGAAGAGTGAATTTAATATATGAAGGTTTTGTAAGGCTTATTCATATGATTGATAATATAAAATTTTGTAAGAGTTATTCAAATGACTGGTAATATAAAAATTGAAATAATCTTTTAAATTAGTAGGTTTAATAACAATAAATTTCTCTCATATGCACCAACATTTAGTTTAGGGAAAATTATTGAAACACTTAATAATGGTAGATCACCAAGTGATGGTTAAAGGATGAATGATCTCTAAATATTTTAAGTTTTTTGACATGACCATTTCGTTGTCTTCAACTTCCCAACTTGAACACCTGCATGGGGTTGTTTCTATCAAAATCATGAAGACGAGTAACATGTGTAAGGACACGCTCAAAATTGCTTGAAAAAAAAACTAAAAAGAAAAGACAAATGCTTTCTGGGTTTGTTACCATCAGACTGAATTTTAGTTTTAGTCGGGACTAATTGCAGTGATTTGGGTAGTTGTGCTTCTCTTTGTACTTTGGTAAGGTAGAAAACATTGACAATTGAGAAAGAGAGACATGCATGGTTGGTTCTATTGACAGTGCTAGACCCCCCAGCATGTTAAGGGGATATCCCTGGTAAGAAGCCCCAATTAGACCTTAGACCGTTTGGGGTAGGATTCCTAGTAGTGGGTCGTAAGGTAATGTCTTGACCACGATGTTGCATGGAGGCAGGTAAGATAACTCTGTCAATAGAAAGGGTGTGACCACTGTAGTGAGCCAAGGAAGGTCAATGAGAGGTTCTAACTCATGGGGGTGAGATGAGTGTGCCCCTTAGAAACCTGTAATAGTACTCAGCTTAGAAGGGAACACACGAGTGAAGATGCATCGCAAGCTGGAAAGAAAATCAGTCGAAAATTCAAAGTGATGGTTAAAACAAAAACACATCTGCAACAATATTCATATAATTGCATACGAAGAAGTTGATACACAAATACATAAGTTAAACAACATATATTGCTAAGAACCTGGATCAATCCAGCTACAATAACAACATATGCATGAAAAGGTGTTGCCTCTTATTATATAAATAAGTGTAAGTCCCAATCATAAAATACATCCATGTAAACCTCCTAGCCCCAACAGTGGTATGTTACAACGACATCTGCCTACTCCTCCAAAGAGATGAACTAGCTCCGTGTAGTGGAGAAGCCAAGGCACGTTACAAAGCTGTCCAAGATTTTTCTAAGATAGTCTTATCAGAAGCTTGGCTGACCAAAAGCCACTACAATGAGTTATGAGGGACTATTTATAGCAAAGGGTGGGGTGACCCTTGACATTCCCATTTGTGATTGTTCAACTACCCTCATGATTCTTCACCTACTCTATGATTGTTACATTCACTATTGACACTTGACATACACTTGAAATGACTCAACATTACAATGCACATTTACCTGTGTTAACACAATGGCTTGAGCAAGCCAAACTAGACATCACTCTAACTTAGACCACTATAGAAGTCCAACTTCTCAACATCCTCATGCTTATCAACAATAACATATTGATGTCAAGATTTGTAGTCTCTGATAGTGTCCGTGTGTTCCACAGTGACATCTGTCTGAAACCTAACATTTGCATCTATAGCATTTGGGTACACTCCTCAAGCTCCTCTATCCAACTCATCTAAAAGCATTTGAATCATTGTCTTCAATGTAGCCGGACTAGAAACATACTTTTGCATGATGTCTACACAGATAGGTAAGTCTGGGCTAGTGGCGATGTGCATCAACTTGTCGAAGTACGAATCAAGTTCTAGTTGGAACTGCTTCCTGGCCTTCACTTGGGTGAGAGTCCCAAGTGATGGGATCACATGTGTGCGCACCACAACATCCATGCTCTTGAATACTCATGCATGGGAAGCCTGTATGCTAGTGATGAGTTGTGGGAGGTCCTCATAGTTCTGGATTTGACTCTAGATACATGCTTTTAGCTTGACCACATTTGGCCTCATCATCTTTGACAAGTGAAGTGGGGATCCCTTGTACTTCGTCATCCATGTTTACATGTCATCAACAATAGCATGTATGTTTGTCAAGATGCATGCTCTCCTAGTACATCATTGCTACCATCCGTTGAGATGGATGACTGCCTTGTGCACGGTACCAAACTTGGAGTACAATGCTTACATAATTGTGTCAAGGGACAATACTTCATTCTGTATTGCCTTCTTCAATTCAGCTTCGGTGGACATTGACACCAAGTCTCCTCCTTTCTTGGGCACCTATAGTTCCTTCGCCATTTGCTCATTCTCAACTATAAGAAAACAAACACTTGAGCTAGTGGCTTTGGCATACACTCTAGTTGCATCAGCAAAAGTAGTTGGATGCTTGTGCACATTAGTCACGATCACTCGTTCTTCAACTTGCACAGGGAATGTTTGATCCTCCAGAGTTGACACTCTACGAGAGTGCACAACTCTATGTTGGGATTCATGAAATGAGATATTATGCATCTCTTCTTTTGGCTGATCACCAAGGATCTCAGTGCCTCCTTGGTCATCTGAGACTTGCTCCTCTTCTAGATGCATTGAAGCAGGTGAGTCGACCTCTTTATGGTGTGGCATGAGCTCGGTATCCTGTTCCAACTCCTGTTGCTGCTCCATGTCTGCATCCAATTATTGAAGTGCATGTTCTATCTCATGAGAAAAGACTTGCCCCTGGGATGATTCACTCTATTCACCTGATGCCAACATTCAGATAAATAAACTACTTGTATGGGCACTGCTTCATTGGTTTGCACATGATGTGCCCCATGTTGTATCTACTACTACTGCGCTTCCCTCTCATGTTTGCATAGCTCTTGTTCCTTTCATAGTTTCTCTCTCAGCTCATGCAACTCCTTCTCTGCTTCTTCGATTCTCTTCTTATCTTTCTGCCTTCGTGTGATTTTCTTGTCGCGCTACTGCCTCTTTGCCTCTATAGCCATATCTTCTTTCTCTACAAGTGGATTTGCTCGAAACTTGTAGCTTTGCTCCTCCTCCATGTGATTGATAATCTTCCTCTTCCCTTTTTCATGCACTGGTATGCTATGATTTGCTACCACTGCTGCTACTGTTGCTACTATTGGTGCTCTGAATGATGCTACTTCACGCTACTTTGCTAACCACTCCACAGTGAATCCGACTAATTCATTGGGTCTGAAGAAACTGTAGCAATATCTCCATGGGTCCTCCTCGGCCCAATGAAATGCCTTGTAGATCTAGTTGAACTGAACTCTCGTGCAGTGATCCTTCACAATGCAATGTGGGTCATACATATTGAAGCTTCAGAGGTCAAATGTATACTTCTTCATCAGTTCTGCTTCGACATCTGCTTGCTTGATACTCTAGATCTCATATAACCCAAACCGTAATAGAAGAGTGGGCCAAGGTGCCTTCTTCTTCCACTGTAGCTAGCTATCAATCCTGCTAAGATGTGATAGGCTATTTCCTGCATGACATGTACGTCCGAGGAAAAATTTGGCAGAACATGCGGAGGCTTCTCCACACTGAACATTCGGATGAAAATGCCAGACGATGAGGCATACCAATCTGCAATACCTATCAATGCCTCCATTGCTTCGTTTGACATATAGGGTGGATCTTGTTCGAATATCATCTTGTACAAAGGGAGGAAAAAATGATCGTACAACCGTGTGACTACTTCTTTGAAGCTACATTCGAAAAAAAACTTGAAATATGTGTTCACAGTAGTCTCCAATGGTGACCATGCCCACTCCAAGCCCGAGAACTCATGTTGGGCACAAAATGAATCTAGGATGTAGGCAGACATGTAGATCTCTACATGCATACCTTAGGGTGACTGTGGAGACTTCATGACTTTCTCCTTCAGCTAATGAGCTAGTATGCAGACTAGTTACATGGTTTTCCTTATCTAGCCACTTGGTCCAATTCAACCACCCAACTCTACGAGAAGGTTTCCATTCTTGCTTGGCCATACAATCGACAAGCAAATATGATCAAGTATTGGTATGCCTTACTTAGTATATTCGTCTCGTAGACCTAGTTGGGTGTCATATTGAAACGAGCTGGCTCCTTTACCCAATCCTTTAGAATGTCTTTGGAGTTAGCATTATTGTTGGGTAAGCTGAATGGAGTCTCCATGATAGTTACAAGCTTTGACATATGATAAATCTCATCATAATCCTATTCCCAGAAGGTCACAAGATTCATCCCACTGGCACTAATCAAGGTCATCATCTCGGGATCAGTGTGAGAGACGATCCAGTGTATCATGTCCGCACATGGGAACAACGGGGTATTGGCACGAAATCTAGTACAATCCAGATTTGTGAATTTTCACGTAAACCTCACGGTCTTCGAGGTGTTCCCCAAAAGTGCTTGCAAATGTTTCATTGACTTCTATCCACTTCATTTTGATGTCCTTGTCTAGATACAACTTTGTATCTTCATACATTGGCAGACTAGAGGACATTTGCTCAGCTGCTGCTCCTACTGCATTTCCATCAGTGTCATAAGATCATATTCTCTTGGAAGCCATTGAGATAGATGAACACCTGAAAGATCTAGAGACAAGCAACATGCATAGCAAGAAATTTGTCAGTGAAAACAAAGCAAATTCCGAGGAATGAGACAGCACATACCTAGGAAACTAATGAGCAAGATTGCACAATTTCTTCTGGGACGCTGGGTGACTAGCTACTAAAACTATGCAAAAGGCAGTCTGGACTATCTGGGAGGTAGGAATCGCTATTGGATCTGTGCAATTCACAATATAGACTGGCTGTTGGGATTGCGCAATTCATAATTCCAGCTGGGAAGGACTACATGCCCAGGGACTAATTTATGCAATTCCCTGGGCCAGCAATTGTTGTCTTCAAGAAATGCACAAAATAGTCTTGGAGGCCAGTGCTAGGAAAAAAATGTGCATTTCTCGAGAGGAAGGCAGAGCCTTCATTCCCCAGATTGTGCAAAGCAGTCTTAGTGAAGCAGAGTCCAGGCCAAGGTTCACCCGACTCGCCAATGGGAAACTGAAAGGAAATAAGACAGTGAATGCATGGTGACACTAAGTGATAGCAGAAGTGATTGACAATGCATGCAAAACAAGAATGAAATATTTATAAAACAGATCAACATGCATGTGGGTGAAGCAGTTCGCCGGTTGGGCAAACGCTCATGCAAAACAGTTTCATGCATGTGACAGCAGTGAGATAGCAACGAAAACTGAAACAGAGCTAGGAAAAGCTAGTATACATGTAAACGACAACAAGCGTTCAAATAAATGAAGAAAAAAACACTCATACAAGTGAATACACAAAAAATGACAAAATTATTGAAAAATACAAGTTGAGACCACTTAACCGAGAATAGCCGAGCCAGATGTGTCGAATAGTCCTACATGTGCTATGGGATGTCAGAGCTCGCATATTGATGTGAAGGAATGAGCTCTGATGTCTCGAATAAATAAGTTTAAGCCCATGATGCACATGCCACAAATATAAGAAAAAGTGACACTTGGAGGGTAACTTCTAAAACAACTTTTCATGTAACCCCCGACTACTAAAAATAGCTCCATGAATCATGGGATTCCTTTTGCATGTTGCCTTTTGCTATTCCAGGAAGAACAAATCATGCATGCATGCAAGTCAAGTTTCCTCAATCTCGAATGGAACTGGTTAACCGGACTGCTCATGCATGCAGCTGCTCAACTGCTTGAGAAAAATGTTCATTCGTGGCTGGAAGCTGGGCTAACTGCCCAGGAGGTTTGCACAATTTCTAGGTAGAGCAGCTGAATACTACCCATATTTGCACAAATTCTGGGCTAAGCCACCTTGCTGGGGAAATTTTCGCAAATCTCGTTGAGAGTGTAGACTGGAAGTGTTGCGCAATCCTGGAGCCTAGCAGACTGCCAGAGAGGATTGCACAATTTCTGGAGGGAAGGCTCGTTGCCCTCCGTAAATGTGCAATTTTCTAGGGGAAGTCACTCAACCTGTAGTTGGACAAAGCCTAGGTGAATAGCATGTGAGGGGATTGGATCAAACTATGCTCGACATGTTGCCTTTGTGCATGAAAATCATTGAAGCTTGTGTACCTGACGAAGCAAGACAAAGTGTTGTGTAAGGTTGGTAGGGAGGCTCCAAAACGGGCTAAGGAAAAATTTTAGAGGGTGGTTGTAGTCACTATAATATGTTCATATACATTGATGTCTAACCTCTTGATTTGATTATGGGCATAACGGTCAAGGACATGGTATTTTGAAAGAAGTTACACAAAAATAGTATTTATGATACACCTAGAACTGCTGTTTTCTTTTTATTTACATATTGATTTTTTGGGATTATGGAAAACAAAGACACTAAGAGAAACAAATCACCTTGGATTTTTGGGAAATGCAATCATTGGAAATACAGTTGCACGAGGTTATGCCCCACCCTCAGGAAGGAACAATTAGAACCAGTGAGTATTAGTTGTTTGCATCAAGGTACTTTGTGAGGGGGGTGTTTTTGGTACAAAATTACCCCGTTCCTATGGATGAAAACAAGGGCTATGTTTTGGTCTCAGTTGAGCGTATTTCAATATAATAAAGCCATTGGTACAATCCTCCTTACTCCTTTCGCCTTCTTCTATTGAAGGTATTCATGTATATATTTACACATTTTGTTAACATCTTGCAATATCAGCCCATATTTTATTTCTAATCTTGTAATTGGATGAGACCTTCTAATCTCTAAGGTGTATATACAAAATGTAACAACCCTGCTTAAATATCCACGTAGAAATATATTAGATCACGGTCAGTGGACACGTATTCGAAGCTGAATGGTGGGAAAAGCATCCTAGTGGGTGTTCATTGGTTTGTTATGGCTAAGGATATTGGCAAAGGCAATGACTAAGGATTTAGAAAGGCAAAATGGCATTTTGGCACAATTATTTATGAAATTAATGGAAATTAACAGAAAAGGAAGGTGAAAGGTTACAGGTTGCATGTGAGGATGAAATTGTACTAAAATAATGGAAATTGAAGAAAATAGATGCCTCAATGATAAAAAGGCTTCTAAGGACCAGTTGGAAAACTTTTGACAGGTTTTTGGTGGAGATATCTTCTATTATCTCTCTTTCTAATACTCTTGGACAATTAGAGTTTTCTTGGAGCACACTTGGAGGAGTATAGCATACTTGGAATTTGGAGCAAGAAGGCAAAGAGGAAGCAGAGATCAAGCAAGGAAGAGCATGATCAAGTAGCTGCAACAGTATTATTTTCAGGTATCGATTTGCATGTGTGTTTTCCTTGCTAGATTTGGCATGTGTGGTATTACATGTGGTTCTTAACTATTATGGCATGGGTTTTTCTAGGCGTGACAGTGTTTTCAGCATAGACTCACCATTTATGGATAGCCATGGTGTGATGGGGTTCTCATGTTTTGGTTCAGCTAGATTCTTGGATGGATTCGAAGTTGAGTGAGATGGATCTTTGAATGATAAAACACATGGCCTAGTTTCCCTTGAACTAGACTGTGGGTTGAAGTAAATATGAAATTTGTGTTACTTTGGTGGGCCTAGGAATCCTTAACTGATGAATGGAGGGATATATGGTAAATCCTAGAGGTGGGTGCTCTCCATTAGGCCTAGTAATCCCGAGATGGTATATGTGGAAATCCTGGAGAGTGAGTCTCGGTTTAGGGCCTAGTGATCTGGTGTGGATTGCAGTAAATCCTGAGAGAGGAGAAGACAACAAAATTCGTCACTATGTAGGTGGAGAAATCCAGTGGAATCAATGCTTTTTTTGGCCTAGTGGTCTTGTGGAGATCATGTTAAAGCCTATTATTACATGTTTATTATGTCTCCCTAGTGATCTGAGATGGATTACAGTAAATCCTATTTTCTATTGATGAGGGTGAGGTGGTTTAGCCTACGGATGCCCTAGTTTCTTCTTTTAGTTTGGGTTCCACATTCATGCTTGGAATATGGCATGGGGGTGAATTCTTGAAGAGATATTTGGCTCAACCATTCTATGGTCACGTGGAACATGGTAGTTCCATCCCAAGTTGGATTTTTCATTCATTAATAAGAGGTTCTCTCCTTGATATCTTATGTATAAATCTACTAGTTTATAAGTGGATTTTATGGCTGATGTATCCTTGATATTTATGTTGTTATTATGCTGGTCATAAGCATGTATTATGAAAATGATGATGTATGAATTTCCTCATATTTCTATTTGTAAATGAATGAACAATGTATCTATGACCTAATGGATGATAATGCAGCTAATGATATAAGGGAACAATGCTTCTTAGAGATTCTCGGATAAGTATGAGACCCCTATGCTTAAATATGTTTTTTAGTGCTCCGAACTTAAATAGGAATGCAATAAGTCCTAGATATAACCATAAATATAGATATGTAGTAGAAATAACACTTCATTTCATTAATATTAAATACTAAAATATGCTCACAAATAGAATGGAAATAAACTGGCTCAGGTGATGGAAACTTATCTTTGAGAAGAGATGTCGCTGCTACATGCATCTAACCTATGTTACAATGAGGCTTGAAGGCCTATTTATTATTGAGAAACAATGGAAAACCCTAAACATCTAAAAACCTAACCCTAGGATATGAAGCGCCAAAACTATGGACCACGTTTGGGTAAATTGGTACATCAACTTTCTGGGGTCACAACGTTGGCATATGATCTTCATTTGACGCGCATAATACCTCGTTAGAAATATATATCTGAGGAATTCAACTTTTTCATTGAAAACATGAGTCAAAGACTCATGTTTTCCTAATTTTTCCCAAAAAACATCGTTTAGGGCCTCAAAACGCTCTAGAAGTTCAGGACCCGAAAAACTGCCACAAATAGTAAATTGTGCTAGAATTAAGGAAACTGAAAAACTAAAAGAGACAGTGTTAGGGGTCCAAGTGGAATAGGATGGCAGCCACCAACATCCACCTGTATCAATCCTCCTCCCATAGAAATAAATGGTCCCCATTGCATTGATTTCATCCATGAGATGGGGAAACTTCTACTGAACTTGGTCCCTGGAGAGCCACTTGGCTTGGTGCAAGAGTTGGCCAGCTTTGACAACCTGATATAATTGGATATTCTGCTGGCGAGTGTCCTTGATCTATATTTCCATTATCCTATGACTTTTGGCATGTTCCATGCAGTCTACGTTTAGCTCTATTGATGTGATTTGTTCTGCAATGTCGGATGTATCCAACAATGGTGGAAAGTATGGCCAAAGGAAATCTACATTGAACACTAGGTGCAGACCAAGGAACGGTGGAATTTTGAGGTAGAAGGCATTATCCCCTACAACCTTGGTGATGGTGTACATCCCATATTAGAGCGAGTGAAGCTTATAGTGGAGTTGTTGGCTTGTTGGGGCCTGACCCAGGTTCAGAGGTGATTTAGCCAAACAAATCCTGGTACTACTAGCCCTTTTGGCAATAGTCCGCGTAGCGCAAACCCAAATAGTATGGGAGGGTGCTAGAACCAAGTTTCCACACCCTAGAGATGTCTGATGGTTTTAAGTTGTCCGCGGTTCGACCCGGTGTGCACGTCGCTACGCGCACTTACCAGTTCCTCGCAGCCTGAGATGATTCCTTCGTGTAGCCCTACTCGGGGGCTGAACATTGTTATTACCCAAGTCCTTACTAGTAATCCAATATTACTTGATTAACCTAGCTTATTTGTATGCTTTCATTTATACTTAACATTATTCACAATTCATAAAAGTGCGTGCAGTAAAGAAATAGTATATTCACAATTGATATCAAACATATAATAACTCAGAACAGATACACAAAATTGGTAACAAAACCTTTCTTCATTAATATCTTCTCCGATTACAGAGTTGACTCCACCCTACGCACTCAGCTATAGGGGTCCGCGCACTCAGCTGCGGACTCTACTAGACCTCTCCACACTCAGCTGCAGATCCTTCTCCTACTCTATGACCCAAAAAACACTTAGACTCTAGTTCTTTTCTTTTACTTCACTATCTCATACTTCGCTCTTCTTAACTCTCTTTTACACTTAGAGCCTCACTCTGTTTATACAATCCCATGGTCCATGGACCATGGGTAGGTCGACCTTACATTAAAAACTAGGGTAGACAACCCTATGACTCTAACATACATTTCGCGCCTGCAATTCGTGGAGCTTTACAACAATATCAACTCAAAACTTGGGCTTTGAGCCCCAAAACATGTCATTGGGGGGATTTCATGCCCAACAGGCCCCTAACACAAAAATTGTGACTGGTCCTTGAGTCACTCTATTGGCATGACAATCTTGGCATGGAGTCCCTCCAACTATTCTCGAACGGTACTGATGTCCGCAACGCACTAAGCTGTTGCTTGCTGAACCTACTGCATTCATTCTTATGAGGCCTCTATGTCTAGCATGCTTCCCTGCAGCTACACGTGCATCCCTTGTATGTGCGTGAGCTTTCCTTCAATATGCATCATGATTGTGAAGGCCTCGCCAATCCATGGTTGAATGCATGCATTGAGAACTGCCTCCTTATGTCGTGTAGAATCCACCTGCTCCTTTAGTGCCTTAGCTTGTTGCATCCTCGCAAGCCGTTGAGTGAGGATGACTGTTTGCGCAGTTCATTGGACACTGCCATATTGTTGCTGGAGTTCTCGCACCTCTGTCTCTAGGCACTAGATGTTAGGGTCCTCCTACAAAGTTTCGAGGACCTCAAGTGCTTGTTCCGACATGATGGTACAGTCTCATACTGCACCCCCAATTTCTTCCAACCTTGCTACGATAGCGCTAGCACATTGTTCTCTAACTTCTAGGGGAGTGGAAGGCTATGCCTTCAACTGCATCTCAGCGATCTAAAGAGTCAACTCCATTTGAACCTTTGTCATTTCTTCCCTGGCCTCACGTACACTGGTTGCAAATCCATGGATCTGCACCTCTACTGGTAGATCTGCTGGGATGGGTAACTCTGGGATGCGTCGGGAAACATCATCTACCACCTGTGCCAATTGTTGGTTCTGTGACACCAATTCATCGTGCTACTCCATGTTGATCTTTTTTTCACTAAGAACTTCGATCGTGCGACTCTCCCTAGCCTAAATCTCTGCCATTATCCCATCCTGTAGCTGATACAACGTTTCTTGTGGAAGGGCAGCCAAATTAAGGCCAAGGCCTTTCAACATGCTAACTAAAAACCTATCGGTCACATTGGCTGAAACTAGGGCCTCTTCCAGTAACGCTATCGTGTTTTCCATCCGTGCCTGCAACATCTTCTCTACTGCCAAGGATCCTACTATGAGGGGGGTAGAAAGGGTACCCACATGAGGGGGCCACACCTGTAACTCCTGCAGTTGTGCTCTGAGGCCCCCCAACATAGTATGGTTCTCTTACATAAAATCCTAAAGCGCTTCACTTGTGACATCGTGGGTTGTCTCACCGATGTCATGGAGATCACCTTCAGTTAAGGTGATTAGGTTAGTGGCCAACTTCAAGGCCTTGACCTTCTTCCTTGGTCCCACTCATTCTGTGATGTGTGGCTGCTTCAACTGTGTGGACACAGTGCCTAGGTTCGTACTCCCTTCTATTGTTTATGCTTCCTCTACCTCCTGCCCTTTCAAGGACATTGCTTGGCCCTCATCTGCCTTTGTAGTTGCTGCCTCTGTCGCCTGTGCTATTGCTACTGCTTCTACAACCTTTTCCTGCTCTACGGCTTTCTGTGTCGCTTCCCACGCTGCCGTTTCCTTAACTGTTGCTGTTTCCTGCCGCCTTTTCTCGGCTAATTGGGTGACACGGAACTTGGCATCATCCTTTTTCTTCTATGTTGTCTCCTTCTCGAGTTCTACCAGATGTGGGGCGCACCATTCCAGAGGCCATCTCTCCAAGACAATGAAGATGGCGTCATCGGTAGCTATAAATGGGAGCTTCATCGACTACTTCATTGTATCCTTACGCACCCTGATGTAGACATTATGCATGTCATATTTAAACTCTACAAAACTTTGCAGACTATTGTACACTGTAGGTTACAAGCGCAGCCTCTGATTGATCCATATTCGGATGCTCATCTCCATGAGCACTCAGAAGTTTTTTGTGTCGTGTATCTATTTCGCGTCCTTTGTGGCCCAGACCGAAGTGTACTTCGCAGCCTCTGGTAAGTCTATGTCAATGTTGGGGAATTGACTGTCTTCTGGTAGTTCCCCCACTATGAGCATGATGGATAACTACAACCACGCATAGTGGAAGGTTTTACCCTAATCTTGGGCTTCGTGACAGTTCTCTAAGAATTCCATGCAGAAGAATTTAGCCCAGTTAAACTGGACTCCTACCATGCATTGCTCGGCCAGTGTGATCACCAGTGTAGGTACCTCATCTATGCGACACTTTCGCATGACTTTGCTGGCCAAGATTTGGGTAGCTACACATACCACTTTTTCCTTGATGCTGGAGATAGCATAGCCCCTATTTTTCTTCTCCATCTTTTATTTTGTCTTCATGGCCTCCGCGAGGGCCAAATCACTACCTTTCCCTTCTGATATGGTAGTGGGGTCCTTTGCTTTGTAGGCAAGCCGAGAAATGTGGTGAATTAGGTCTGTCGTAATGGGGATAGGCTCCTCCAGCCATAGATACCCGTCATGCACTAGGAAAAGTAGCTGCCTGATGATGAAAATTCTTATGGGCCATGCAGTGGAAATGAGGCACCCATAATAAGTTCAAAAGCCCAACCTTTTTGACTCCGCGCAGCCACTTCCACGGTTCTAACATTGTCACCACCGCCATGATGTTCTGCTTCATGAAATTCCTCGTCTCCAAGTGAGGGAATTTCTCATCATCAGCAAGGTACCAATATTCAAACATTAGGCTTGGCATGCGGCCCAAGTGTGGGCCCTGAAACACAAGGCTGTCTTGGAGGAGCGGGGTCTAGAGCAAACTCTTGGTTTCGTCCAGGTCCTTGGGCACTTTGGCCTTCCCTTTCTGTAGGGGGATATATGCAGGAAATTTTGTCGCAGAGTGCTTAGGTTGAATATCCTCCTCCATGCCTTTGTCTTCTTCCTCTGTGATGATAAGGGCCTACAAATATTCTTCTTCCTCATCTGTGTCTATCGTGACAGCTTTCCCCTTCTCATCCATTAATAGTTTGTTGTGCAGTGGGTTCTTCGGGGACACGGGTACGGGAGCCATTGCCTACTTATCCTTCTTGGGTTGTGGTGTACACAGTGATTTTGGGATCTCGGCCACAACCTTGGCACCTTCTGGGACATCCTCCACCATTGGGATCTACGCGGCCTTGTCAGCGGTTACCTCTTTGATTCCCAAACCGTCTTTAGTGGTCATCATCGTATCTAGGCTGTATTCTATCACTCACAAACTTAGGGGCTCACTTACCGCTCGGCTCTCAATGCTCACTGCTCTGCTCAAACGTTCAACTCTCAAATGACCAAGTGTTGTTCATTGGCCAACCCTTTGTGTTTTATAACACCTTTTGAATTTGAATTCGATCATTCCCCCTAATTTTGGGCCATTAATGCTTTCTTGGCAGCATGTTTTCCCAAATCTTGCTCATAAATCTCGTCTTAAATGCCCGCTGCCTACTCCATTTGGCCTCAAATCACACATCCCATCGTGAATAGTGACCTCAATGGTCACTTCCCAGCTAACCCATGCGGCAGCGCAGCCCTCTATGCGTGGTCGTGAACCTTGTGATGTTCTCCTTCTGTGCGCATCTCCCATGTCGCGCAGCTCCCAGGCAGAACAATTTATAGTCTCGCGCTCCCTTTCAACTGCATGGAGTGCTAAGATTGTTCTTCCTATAACTAGTCAGGTGGTCATCCCACCCATGCGGGGCTCCATCCCGTCCTCCACCATGGTTCGTAGAGAATCCTCAATTTCCATTTTTATGATTGGCACTGTGCATATTACTACTTGAAACGCATTACCCTGGTCACTACGTTTGGAAATATGTAGTCTAAGCCAAGACAGCAAACTAACCAGTTCACTGCGATAGTCCTCTAATTTTTCAATATGATCCTATGTACCTTTCCTTACCATCCTAGGTTCTTCGATGAAAAACACTTGCTTTATTGAATCTTCCAGCTTCTTGACCTTTGCGTCCATCAAAGAGCTTTTCTCCCTTAGCCCTACTCGTTTTTTTTCAAGTCTATGAAGTCTAATGTTTCCCTGTAGGATTTCTTCCTCGAGTCTTATGTGTTTTGTTTCTCGCAGTTGTGTGATTCCTTCTTTCCGAGCTCTATGGACCTTTGTATCTATGGGTGTTGCTGTGCATGGACTAGGCTTCGCATGCTCTATAGGGATCACAACCCCTACTTCATACTTCAGCTTTGGAAGTGCTTGCACAGTCAGGGTTTTTCACATGGTCCTATAAGCCCATAGAACCGTTGGTACGTGCAGGTCCCAGCCAATGCATCTCACATGGTGGACCATGTTCAACACTTCGCACACCTTGTCAAAGGCTTCCCTACATATAATATTAGGTGCGCTTGGTTGTATCATACTTCGTCATTCATGCCTTCGTCATGCATGCTCCTTCTTGTTGTTCCTAGTTTCTATCACGAGGACGGTGTGCGTTCATGCAGGCCGCGTACCATATGCCTGTACCCATCTAGAGAGGTGGGTGTGCAAGTTGTTTCGTCCATCATATCCGGCTTCCATCCATATCTGAGGCTTTCCAAACCGTACAAGCATCACCATTCTACATTCATGCCAGTTCTCGAAACTACTATGATGCACACCCCACCATCTTGCATGCAGAACTCATAGTGCCCTTTTTAGAGCGTCAAAATGTTGATGTTCTGGCACCTCTCTTTCAAATTTGTTTAGGAATCCATCCACCATTATCAACCTGTCATACATAAGCAGACCACTTACCTTTGTTGTCATGTAGCGTAGTGATCTTACCATCATGTTGAAATTGAGCATGGTTACCTCGTGTAACCAGTTTTGCCATCATTCTATTTCTTCAACTGAATCCAATGTGCAGGAGATTTCACGCTCCCACGAAATCCTGCAATCCACAGTTGGATTCACCCAATCTTATTCCTGGGCAATTATCTTATAGATATAGTCTAGATTGTTGTCGTTGTTGTTGTCGCGCACTGGCTCTGTGTAGCGCAATCCTTCTACAGGGTCTAAAGGTACCACTATGCACAGTGACATTTTCTCAAAGATCATTTTGCACTTCTTTAGATTTATCACTCCATTCATGTTAGTGGACCAATCTATTCCCAATAGCGCGGGATAGGGATTGTTGTCATCGACAATATCTATCACTTTGAAATCTGCAAGTGTACTCACACCTTCGATGTCTACCGTTATTCCCTACAATCTTCCCATCAATAGGATCTTCTGCTGGTTCACCATTCGTAATTGAATAGGGGACCACTGCGACGGAGGCTTGCCCATGTGTTCCCATGTCTGCTATAGGATAAAATGCACGGTGTATGGAGAATGAAGATACCCTCAAAGGTCTTCCCGGGACCTTCGGCAGACTGTAAGATTATCTGCAACTGTCACAAAGTTACATGCATTTTCATAACAAATAACTAACTATCAAAGTAGGAGAAGGATATTACCTCAAGCCTCCATGTAGATTTTCTACAGAGCGCAATGTAACTAGGTGGAAATCCTTTGAGTCGGCTCCAGATCAAGTCCTACACATAGAAGAGACAAGCACAATCACAACATACAACTCTTATAACTAATAAATGAATACATAAAAGAACATCTAACTGCATATAACTAAGCTACTCATGCTAATAGGTATTGAATAAACAACTGAATGAATGATAGTATCAACACCACTGAGTAGACAGTACAACTGCAGTTCTACATTAATGTTGGAAGAGTGATTACAACCATCTGTTGTATCAACCTTCCTTTACCCCTCCAGTTTCTCTCTCTCTCTCCCTTCTTACTCACTTATTATGATTTGAGACAATGCTCAATAGTCAAGTATGCTATCCTTTCAAATGCTTTGACCCCTTTCACAATAGCCCTAGCTTTGCTTATACAGCAATTGAGTTAGGGTTGCCAAGTTCCTCCTTGAGTTCACTAGGGCAAAAGCAATGAACTTGCTATGCTTTTCAGCTCTATGCCATTTGCTTCCTTTCAAATTAGAAATCCTACAAATAGGTTGATTTTGGATGTTTCCTTTCTTTTCTTGAGTAATTTTAGGAACAAATATCTAGATATTTATGAGACAATTCATGCCTCTGACCCTTGGAACTTCACCAAGTTTCACTAACGTTGTTCCCATACTATCAAGTTGAGTTAGTAGGGTCACTAATGCACTCTTAGGCTTGCAAAAAAGCTTTATAAAGTAGGTTGTTAGTGCACAACTAGCGTTATGTGGAATCAAGGCCTGTGATTGTGGTCTTTGCTTCAGCTATCTTGTCTTTCCCCTATAGTTGATGAGGAGGTAAATTTGTTGTAGAACAGATGCCCCCTAAATTATGAGATTAGAGGTTGCGATGATGGCTGAAATACTTTACTTTAACTATAATTTTCCTTCAAATAGAGAGAGAGAGAGATCAAAGCTTCAGGCGGTACCAGAAACCTGATACAACACATATATATAAACTGCTAAAATCATGTCCTGAGTCGGGTATTCCCATGCTCAATAGCTATGTCAGAGTGATATTCTCCAAAGAGATATGACGATGTTGGCCACCGATAAGCACAATGCAGATCCAGTGTCATAATAGAATCATCCTGATAATTTGTCTCCAAAAAACAATATCTGCAACTTGGGAGAGGAAACAAGGCTGATTGATGCAAGCCTCTACCCAAGGTCTTGATTTTCACTTCACCGAACAGCATAGATTGATACATGTGAATATATGCGTTGATGTCGAACATGCACAAAATCATTTGATTACCAGTGAATAACTGAGATCGTAAACATATGTTAGGAAGGCCACCAATAATGGTGATGGTCTCCAAGATGCACAATACAATCTAACGAGTGTGAAAGATGTCTTTGTCATTGAAAACCCATTAGAATCGCTTAACCAAGAGCCAATAATGAGAACCCTGGATCAAACACAAGGCAACCTACCACTAATGTCTGCATGTACCAAGGCACTGAATGTGTTTTTGGGTCATCTTCCTAGATAGAGTGTTGAAGTCGATAAGAAGATACATGTCGAAAGGTAGGCAATAATGTGTCCTACATCAATCGACATGAAACGGGACAAGAATGATTTTGTTTGTTGATGCATCTTTTGAGCATTTGGGTCTAAACAACGAAGAGCATGATGGAAGGATATGCTTGATGGGTTGATAAAGGAAACAAAAAGTTAACCCTTGAACAATAGAAGGCACGACAACGGTTTAACCATGCAGCACTAGGCTCATGAACATTACAGATTGTTAGAATACAAAGATGAAATGACATCAGGGTATTTAGGCTAAACTCATATGATGGTGGATTCATATTGAGAGGCCGTCACGAGGAAGATTTATCTGAGGGAGTGCCATGTTCAATGGAACGACTACTGCGAAACCATGCTTTCTAATACTAATTGTAGTTGTACTATCAACTTTCCCTGTTTGATTAATTTATTGAGTCCAGACGGGTAAACTTGTCAATATTTTCATGTTTTAAGAGTCTGAAAAGGATCACAAAAAGAACGACTCTATACCCTATCTGATTAGTTTAATGAGTACAGATAGGCAAACTCATCGATTTTTTCATGTTTTAAGAGTTTGAAAAGTATCGTAAAAGGAGTGACTCTATATCATGTCTGTGTAATTTAAAGAGTCCAGACTAGGCAACTCGGTGGTCTTTTCATATTTAGAGAGTATGAAAAGATCGTAAAGAGCAACTCCATGGTGGTCCCTTTGTCGTAGCTGTTAATCGGGTGCGACAAAAGGTTAATAATATACCCAGATCGGTTACTTTTCTGTAAGTTAATCTATTGAATCTGGATAAATAGAAACATATGTTCAATAGATGTTGAACTCATTTTGTTATGAATATGAGGAGACGGACTAAACTTGTTTTTTTGTCATGAATTTTTAATGAGTCATGCGACAACAAAATCAATACTTTCATCAAATTTTAACGAGTAAAATGAAGAAAACTCAAGGTATCTTTTTCAGTTTAGAGAGCTAGGAAAAAGAGGTAAAATAACTGCTCATTCCTTCTTTGTAGATTTAATGCGCCCAAAGGAGGGAAAAAACTTGGGGATTTTTCGATTTAAAAGCGAGAAATGGTCCCGAAAAAGAAAGTGCTTTGGTTGCTACCGTATATTTTTAACGAGCCCGGTGACAAAAACTTGGGATTTTTCAGTTTAACGAGTGAGAAAAGTACCTAAAATAATGCTCGAGTCTTCCTTATAAATGTTTAACGACTCTAAATACAAAACTAGGGATTTTTTCAGTTTAATGAGTGAGAAAAAAGCGCCGAAAAAGAATGCTTTAATGGTCTTTTTCAGTTTAATGAGCTAGAAAAAGAGCGAAAAAGAGTTGCTCAGACCATCGTCGTATATATTTAACGAGCCCAACGATGACAAACTCAGAGATTTTTCAATATTTTGAGAGAAAGAAAAGATTCCATAAAAGAATAGTGCTCTTTCAAGAATTGCATGCAGCTTTTACTGCTTTTCATTCTTAAAGGTACTTTCATCAAAAGCGGAAAAAGATCTAAAAAAGGCAGCAATTCCTACCATATGGGTTCATGCATGATAGAAAATCATGGAGAATGGACTACTTCCTCTTTAATGATTTCAAAAAATCATGTCTCCAAAAATAAATATAAGGAAATGTTTTGAGCTTTCACATTCACCATTTTCACTATTTGAGATTTGTGAAAGCATTTTGGAGCTAAAGAGGAGTAGATTTTCTGCGGACCATTGTAGGAGATTCGGGTGACCATTTGACATGTTGTCAGTCCTAGGTAGTGGTTAAAACCTTTCTCTATGCATTTCTTAACCTTTATTGACAGTTTTAGGGGTGGAATTTGGCAGATCTGAGGTGCCCTAAAGCCCTGTTTACGCATTAACGCCCTCCAGATGGCCTGTAGGGAGTGTTAAACACCTTGTACGAATTACTGGAGGGTGTTAATCCTCCCTGTGTAGTACTGGGGGTAGCGTTAGAGCTATAGGGTGCAGTTAAGAACCTCATGCAAGCATTCTGGAAGTGATTTTGCCCTATTTTGACTGTTTTTAGGGTTATTTTGTGTATGTTTCAGGCCATAATGACTAGCCTATGGAGAGAACGGGCCCATGATAGCCAAGAATCGCTGATGTGAAATGATCTAGCATGCATACTTGCATTGCGCCGCTACAGTTTACTGAAGTATGAAAAGCTGGAGCTGATGAAAGGGTAGGAGGATTTATTGAGATGGATTATCTAGTGCTGGGATGAACACGAGCAAGTGTTCAGGATTGGAGATCAAGAGCTGGTTATTGACTGTGATGACATATACTTTTTAATTGGTTTGTCATGCCATGGGGTGCAGGCAAACCTCACTGGTGGTAGGCCATATCCATAATCTACCCTAGAGCTGGTGCAATCCTACTACACTCGTGAGAGTGGACTAGTCACCAACAGAGTCCCCATAGAGAGGATAAGGTCCAGGTCTATGAGGTAAATTTTATGGTTGATTGTGTGGTTGGTAGGGTCAAAGAGTCCCCACGTTGCAACAAAAGCCCAATTGTTGCCTGTAGTTGACTGTGTCCAGCCACAGATGTTCAACTGGTGTGAAGCAATGCTTCGCTAGTTGAAGGCAGAGTTAACGGCATGCAAGACTCGCACCCAACACAGTTTTGGGTATGGTACTATCATAGTTTCATTCTTTCTTGAGAGGGTCCCTGTTATGCACCCAAGGATGAGCTTAGGTCCCCCTGATACGAGGGAGCCAAGGCAAGGTCGCTGGTCATCACTCGATCCTCGCGTAGGAGGAGGACCGATTCGACATTTCTTAGAGGAATATTTCTTCCATTGGCTTCATCGCCAAATTGTGATGATTGATGACTATGCTTGTGAGGGCATGGTCTTTACCAGTGACCCGGACTTGATGCTGCCACCCGAGACTAACTGGGGTCCTCAAGGTAAGAATGATGTTTGACAGTACTTCAAGTATTTTTTGGCTTTTGAATGTTTATGTAATGTTTTTAATAGGCAAAATAAGTACTAACATGAAGTTTTATGCTTAACACAGATGTGGTGCCATTACGACCTGCAGGCGAACCGCGCCATATGTGATGAGGAGGCCAACTACCTACTGGAAGGGGCAATGCTGACAGTCTTCACGAGGTTCCGAGGAATCTCAAAGGCTTGACCATGGGTGTCCCCCTTCTTCCTATGAGGGATATTCCCGCTCAAATGTAGCGACACACAGTCGGTGTACCTGAGCGGTTTCTTGTTCCTCTTCGGAGGATAGCTCGAGCAATTTTATCATTTTAGGAGCAAAAGGCTCTTTTTAGTAGGTGTTTTGGCATAGCCAATGAGTGCTTGTAGCTGGGATTTAATAGCCATTTTGTACTTAAATCATCCAAGTTTTGGAATATTTTGATGTAAAAGACTGGATTTATATATATATATATATATATATATATATATATATATATATATATTGATATTTTGATGGAGTAAATGTTTTTTAAATATTTTTGTAAAATTTTTAAGTCAGTAAATTTTTATTTTCATGCATGCTTCTATAAAGAATGAGATAGATGCCAATCTAATACATAGTTAGCTAATGAATCAGCAACTGCATTAAATTCTTGAGGAATGTGCTCATATGTGATTATTTCAAATTGACATTCCAGGAGTTGCACCCTTAGATAATGACATAACAAGGTTGGATTATGAATATGATAACGATTTGTCAATTGCATAATGACTAGTTGGGGGTATAATCAGACCACCAGATTGGAGATGTCCCTTGATGATGCTTTCGTGAGAAGTGAAATTACGGACATGTAATCAACAATATTGTTGGTGGCAGTACCAATAAAGACTCCCCTGGAACAAAATAGTTTTGACTCAGGTGTGTAGATAACCCAAGCAGCTGATGCAGTGTGCTCTGTGTGATGACTGGCACCATCTGCGTATCCTACGTATGCTAAGGGTAACGAAGACATCTGCATTGTGAGAAGAATGTATGAGACAAGTACTCCACTAAATATCAAAACAATCCAATCACACCAAAAAGGGGAAGCAAAACTTATAAATACATAAAATTACAAAGCACATGCCCAGTGCAATACTAGGCATAATACTTTTTCAGATGGAGCCCATTTCTAGGCTCCTTGAGCTGGATTCCTCCCCAATCCTATAGTTCATATGCCTCCGTGGAGAGGACTTTCTTGATGACATAGGGACCTAGCCATAAGGGTTGAAGCATGCATGCCCCCAAGAGGTCATGTTTTTTATCATAGAGCAACACCAAGTCGCCTTTTTGGTAAGAACGAAGCTTAACTTATTTCTCGAATTAGGATTTTACCTAGCACTTGTGAGCATCAAGTGCCAATTCGGCATCTCGATGGGTTTTTTCATGCCCCCAAGCCTGCGGTAGTCCTTCAACTGCTCTAGGTGAGGTGCGGCACCACCGAGCACTTTCGTTTTACCAATACTTATGTTCGTGGACTACGCCTAACTACTTATTCCTACTTAGTTTTTATTTCACAACAAATTATTATTAATTTTTCCTTTATACCAATGAACGCCCATACACATTCATTAACATCAACAATTATACATGAAGAACACAATTGCACAGTATAAAGGGAGGGGCAACTCCTTGAACAATGAGTCTGCCCAAATAATATATTATACAGTCTTTACAAGTTACAAGCTTTACAAGTATACTTCGAAACCCCAAGTTTCATACTTAGCCAAATTTACAATCTTCGGAAAACTCGGTTGCCTAGCTCGTCAGCACCTCCGCACGGTCGCCGCATGACTCACTAACCCTTCGTTCACCTCGTCACACGATCATTTTGTTTGCCCAACTTGTGCACGCCTCGAAGTCACCACACATGGGTGCCTCTGCACGAGTTTCACCTCCATTCACAATCTCAACACTTCACCAAAATTCACACCATGCACACTTGCATGACGAGCGGGCGCTTACCCAAGCCACCCAAGAACCTATGCCAAGTCATCACACAAACCGGGCGCCACACCCGTGCACACCTTTCTCAACCCGCGGGCGACCTCTACTCGCGCCCTTCACCCAAATCCAAGAAACGACACTTAACTCCATGTGGCCTTGCCCAAGAACGGGCACATCACCAACTGCGCCTTTACCTCTTGCTGCATCCACCACTAGTTATACGCCTTCCTCTTCTTCATGAGTGAAGTCTTTATGTGTTGAGCGATGAGCAATGGATCAAATGCCATCCACACACCTCCAATATATATGAGTCGTCGGGCGAGGTCGTGGCGGCCCAGATGACCTGCCCACGCCCTCACTTCATCGCAAAAGCCATCAAACTTCATGTCGGCCTTTGTTTCTTTGTGGGTCAGCCGTGGGTTGAGTGTACATGCTCCCCACTCCTCTATAAACAGCTTTCCCTCCTTCTATTATGTGCATAACTCCACGCACATATGAATCTGAGCTCGCACTTCGTCCAAACCGCGCGCCGAGGGATGAATCGCTCGTCGCATGAACCGGGAGGTCACTCCAAGGACTGTAGGTCCTTACATCCTCCTCCACCTGAAGTCATTGTCGTCCTCCACCAAGATCATCATCAATATCTGTCTCATCCTTGGTCCATGATGTCAACTCCTCCACATACTACAAACATCCTTGCAACATACGTAGAACTCCCATCTCCATCATGTGTTGTCCTCATCCTGTGAACTGTCCTCCTCATTGGCCTAATGCCAACATCTCTCCGTGCACTTTCGGACCCCATGTTTGAACTAGTTGGGTAGCTAATCCAACTATCACGCTCAAGCCATGAGAGTAAACATCCTTATGCCTTCACCAGTCTATCTCGGATTCTGCCACATCCTGGACTCACCAAGAATCTCTCCACCATGTTCAGGTCCATGGAAACTCCATCCCATCTACAACATGTCATGATGCTTGGTGCCAAGCCATCCCTGCACCATTTTTCATACCTTCTCAAGCTATTTTAAGGACTCACTGCCATGAGTAGCTAACAATGAGCCCCATTTTCTTTGTCATCTAAGAAGATGTGGAGGGAGTAGAGCCTGAAGGCTCACCCTCACTAATCATCTCAATCCATTTGTCAAGATTTTCTGTCTCCATCCTCTGTAGATACGTGACCCGATCCTCCTCTCGGACATTCGGCCTCACATATGCCTCATCATTATCATCATCATCCTCGACCACTTCTAGCCTTCTTGACAAATCCAAGATACTATCTGAAAGAGTCTTGATGACCAATGACTGCTCGGTAAGCTTCGTCTCAACCATAGACAACCTCTTTCTCATGTCTTCCATTCACTTCTCATCCTCCATTTGCATTACTGCCAACTTACAATTAGGCTTTGTCACTCCAATGGTTGGCACACCAATGGGTACATCCTCTCTTCCATCGTAAATGTACATCCTCTTCAAATGTGAAACAATCATAACATCGAATTGTTTCAAGAATTCCATCCCCAGCGCAGCTTCATAGTCATCTATCCGCACTATAGTGAAGTTGACCTTTCCTATCCATTCAACTAGTGTTGTGTCCACCTTTTCAGCTACACCAAGAATACTATCCGGAGGAGAATTTACTGTCTTCATCTGTGCCTTCACCGGTACAAATTTCAGCCCAATTCTTCTTGTAGTATCTTCACCCATGAAGTTGTGAGTAGCTCCACTATCCACCATAGTGAGTATATCAGCATTCTCAACCTTCATCTGAACATACTCCAACCCGTTCCTCTCAGGATCCCTCCAAGAGATCACTTCTGTAGTAGCAGCAGCACCAAGTATTTGCATCATCCCCACAAAAGCTTCTTCATTCTTCACATTAGATTGTGCAATCGCGGCCACTTTCGGTCTAGAAGGATAGTTCTTCACCGTATGTCGTCTAGCACATATCCAACACTTCAAGGCTTTCTTCATCTTCAAATTATCATCTGATTTCGAAGCATCATCCTTCTTCTTTTGTTTCGGCTTATCGGACTTCTTCCTATCATCAGAAGTCTCATCATAATGCTCCACCAGCCTGTCCACAATAGCAAAAGTTTCCTCAAGTGTTCTAATCCTCTACCTCTTCACTTCATTGCATGCCCAAGGCTTCAATCCAATAATGAAATTGAACACCTTGTCCCTCTCCGCCATGTCAGGAAGTTCCAGAACCGCACTTGCAAACTCTCGCTGATATGTATGAAGGTTCCCAGTCTACTTTATGAACTTAATTTTCATCCTTACTTCCCATGTTTCATCCTAAGGATTGAAATGGGTCTACAAAGCTTTCTTCATCTCATCCCACGAAGTAACATCACCAACACTGCCACTGGCAATCTAATCCATCCTCCTTCACCACCACATCTTAGCATCCTTTGTCAAGAACTGAGCAGCTACCTTGACCTTCGTCTCATCATCAGATAGACCCAATCGTTCAAAGTATTGCTCCATGTCCCATAGAAAGTTGCCAAGAGTCTTTGCACTCCTTGTACCATCATAAGATTCCGGTTCCTTAACTTTCACATGAGGCACTCCTCCAGTTGAGCTATGCCTCACGGCCTTCTTCAACACCGTGATCTCATCTCTGGCTTCATCAAGAGATTTTCGCAGTCCCACAATCTCTGCAAGACCTTGGTCCCTTTCCTCTTCAACCTCCTTGACCCTTACTTCAAGTTGTGTACACATAAGATCAATGTACTCGTGTTGGGTCTGGAGTTCATCGAGCTCTTCCTTCATCTTCAAATTGGCCTCTTGATCTCTCTCGATCAAGTCCATCTTCTTAGTCCAGAAAGCTTCTAAGTCCTCCATCTTCTCCAACACCTTTTCAATGAATGCCATAGTAGCATCCTTCGCACCGTGACTAGACCCAGCCTGAGATTCAGCTGCCATTGCTAACAGCTTCCTTCTTCTTTGCAATCTAGTTTCGACCATCCAACAGCTTCACCAAGATGCCTGCAACCTGAACCAGCTCTTGTTCCACTTGTATGTGAAACAACTTCCTTCACCTGCAAGTACCTACTTCACTGTCTTCAATTTCCAAGTGTATCCACACCTGCACTTCATCACGAGCAACCTTGCTCACCAGCTCCAGCCGAGCTTTGATACCAACTGTCATGCCCCAAAGCCTGCAGTTGTCTTTCAACCACTCTAGGCGAGGTGCGACACCACCGAACACTTTCTTTTTACCAATACTTATGATCGTGGACTACGCCTAACCACTTATTCCTACTTATTTTGTGTTTCACAACCAAGTATTATTAATGTTTCCTTTATACCAATGAACACCCATACACATTCATTAACATCAGCAATTATACATGAAGAAAACAATTGCACAGTATAAAGGGAGGGGCAACTCCTTGAACAATGAGTCTGCCCGAATAATATATTATACAGTCTTTACAAGTTACAAGATTTACAAGTATACTTGGAAACCCTAAGTTTCATACTTAGCCAAATTTACAATCTTCGGCAAACTCGATTGCCTAGCTCGTTGGTGCCTCTGCACAGTCGCCGCACGACTCACCAACCCTTCGTTCACCTCATCGCACGATCGTGTTGTTTTCCCAACTTGGGCACGCCTCCAAGTCGCCACAATTGAGCGCCTCTGCACGAGTCCCACTGTCGTTCACAATCTCAACGCTTCACCAAAAGTCACACCGTGCACACTTGCACGACGGGCGGGTGCTCACCTGAGCCACCCAAGAACCCATGCCAAGTCGTTGCACAAACTAGGCGCCACACCCGTGCATTCCTTTCTCAACTGGTAGGCGACCTCTACCCGCGCCCTTCACCCAAATCCAAGAAACGACACTTAACTCCATGCGGCCTTGCCCAAGAATGGGCACATCACCAACTGTTCCTTTACCTCTTGCTGCATCCACCCCCAGTTCTATGCCTTCCTCTTCTTCATGAGCAAAGTCTATATGTGTTGAGCAATGAATGATGGATCAAATTCCATCCATGCACCTCCAATATATATGAGTCGTAGGGCGAGGTCATGGCTACCTAGCCGACCTGCCCATGCCCTCACTTCATCGCAAAAGCCATCAAACTTCATGTCAGCATTTGTTTCTTTGTGGGTCGGTCGTGGGTTGAGCGTTCATGCTCCCCACGCCTCTATAAACAGCTCGCCCTCCTTCTATTATGCGCATAACTCCACACACATGTGAATCTGAGCTCGCACTTCATCCAAACCACACACCCGAGGGATGAACCGCTCATCGCACGAACTGGGAGGTCGCTCCAAGGACTGCAGGTCCTTACAGGTTTTGTCTAGCTATTTAAGGTATAGTAAGCGTTCTTCTTCAGTAGTACTGCTAGGCAGGAGTTCAACGGCTATTGTTAGGGAAGGGATCTGACACTCAATAGGTTTTTCATCATCGTAAAGCTGGGTCTCATGCGTGACAATAGACAGATTAATGCCGGGCATTTCCTCGTGAGACCCATTGAATACATTGTGGGATTCCTTAAATAGGTAGGTGAAGCTCGCAATTTCCTCAGGATTGCAATCGGCTCCAATCTAAATGTTTTCCACGATGCTTATCTTGACAGAAATATCGATGGGCAATGATTTGAAAGTGTTGCCATGTTTCCTTCCATATCCATTTTTTGGATGGTTATATAGGGTGAGGAAATGATTTCTGGTATTTCAGGGGACAAGATTTTAAGAGGCACCATGTCCGAATTAGATATCAAAACACGGTGGTGCCAATCCTCTTAAGGTCGCTCTTCTAAACTCATGATTTCTCGAATAGCTTCGTCCGTAGGTAGGACTTGATTGAGTGGATCGAAAGGAAAAGTGGTTATGGGAGGGGTGGTCATACCGTCGGTTGTGACCAATGTGATCGGAGATGTGGATACAGATTGAATGGTTTGGTAGGCCAATTCAGCTAGTGGCAGCAGCATTTGTTCTCTGAATGTGTCAGGGTCTGAAGGAGCCGGTAGGATCCATAGATCGATCTGTTCATGAGGAATAGATGAAAGCATGTTGACTGTTTGTGAAACATTGGATGGCTGAAGAGGAAAAAAACCCATGAGGGAAGAAGCCTTCAATAGACCGGTACCGAGACTGACATATGAGTCAGGTACACCACCTACTAGGGGTACGGAGCCACTTGGTAATGGGGAATAATCAGTGGTGCAGAAAGGCAACTGATCTACTGTAACTACCTTTCCATCCAATGGAAATAGGATGATGCGAAAAATAGTAGATGCGATGGCCATCATGGCATATGTCCAACTGTGACCTAGCAAGAGATTATAGTCGAGTCTTTTGTCTACGACTTCTATGTCCATCGTTATCGTTTTCCCATACAAAATGATGGGGAAGTTGGCTAGGTATCTTTTTGGGATGAAAGTGTGGTTGTCCAAAACTTTAAGGGAGTTCGAAGGCGGGTATAGGGTTGGAGAACCCAGGGCGAGCTAACATGAAGCTGACATGACACAGGTAGAAGCACCTTCGTCAATGACAGTTTTGTGTAGACCTTTACCTTTCGAAAAAATTTGCACTTGGAATGCAAGCTGGTGGGAAAGAGGAGGTTTACACTTGTCCATGTAAAAAATAGCAAGCATGGAATCTTGTGGGTCGATACCACCAATAGCTGAAAGCAAAGCTTTCCTTTATGTTGGGCATGCTTGTAATACTTCGAGCACCGACATAGTTGATGGCGCTTGTGCCAAGTCTTCTACAATGTTGTAGTTTTGGGTGGCACGTATAGATGTATTGTGCATTGCATGTCGAAGTGCCCCTTTGGGGGGGCGAATTACAAGGTCAGTAGCCGACCTTTCGATATGCAAATCGTTGGGCGGCGATGGGTTTGGACCTGAGGAAGGTTCCACTACATGAGCGACAGGAGCTACATAAGATTTGGCTCTTGTTTGTACCTCTACTATTTCGAATGTGTAAACGGTAGAAGATCCTTCACTAGCTGAAGGATGTTGCAAACCATCGTTACCCCCTTGTGGGGGTTGCAGTTGGTTTGCAATAATATTTTGCTGCTGCTAAGTGGGAAAACAATTTCTGACGATAGCGGGGGTCTTACAAGTATCTTTTCTGGCAATGTATTCTATGCATTCCTGAAGATGTAGACAGTGCCAGGTCATGTGGTCTTCAGCACAGATTTTGCATGGGAATCTAGTAGGTTTATCCTTTTCATCGTTAGTAGGAGCAACGAACTTTTGTTTTGGGTTTTTCTGCTTTGTTGACTGCTCCTCAGAAGGACTAGTCTTTTTCTTATTCTTCTTATTCTTGCCACCAGGTTTTTGCATATACAGCATAGAGTTTATCATGGTGGCAGGAAGAGCAGTCGATTTGGTAGAGGGGTCCACCGACATCTCGGCATTGTGACCGCTGAGTTGTTTTATAGCAGCCCCAGAGGTTGCACCGAAAATCCCGTCGGTGTGCACTCCGGGGTGCTGAGTAGCGGAAACATTGGGGTTACCAGGGGCATTGGAGATTATGTCGTAAAGAGTGCCAAACTATGAATATATCAAATCTAAGTGCTGGGTACAACATATGGATTGGTCTTTTGTGACCACACCACCTAGAGCAACATCTCTAGTGATTCGCAGGAGTAAGGACTTGTAGAACCAGTCTGTTAAGAGCAATTCTGGGAGGGGAGCTTTGATTAACCTTTGCCTACATCTCCATTCATGTATATGGTCGAAGATGTGGGTGGCAGTATCCTGATGAAATGAAGTAATGAGCTCTGTCCTAGTCTCATAGTGGATGGGTAGCTGGAAGTACTTTAGGAATTCCATCACTAAAACATCGAAGGTGTTTACTGACGTGCGTGGTAACTCAATGTACCATTTTGCTACGTTGCTAGTGAGGGTGTGTGGAAAAATACATAACTAGACACTATCATCCACCATAGAGTTTGAAACACACCAAAGATGGTAGGTGGTGATATGGGTGCCTGAATCCTCCCCTTGCTTTCCATCGAACTTAGGGATGTCCGTTGGTATCTTATGCGGGATAGACGGCCATTGTAAGTTGTGATAGATGGGGTTGTTTGTCAGTTTGTATAAGTCGGGTATATCCAACGTTGACAAGAAAGGCAAAGAGTTTGGTGCCCCTGACTCGGACCATGGCGATGACATATGACTTGAGGATTCTTGCGCTCCTCCCATCATTTGGCTCCCAATATTATACATGGGTTGCATGGTGTATTAGTTGCTTTGAGGTATGGTGTTGTAGAGTCGATTTCCATGAGGATTTTGATGCTGGGGTATAGAATTTCCCCCAAGATAATCAGTGCCCCCTTGACTCATTTGAATTTGTGAGTAGGGTGACCCCATGGATTAGTTGGGACCTCCTTGGGGATTCCCACCCGACACAGAACTAACCATTTGTCCTTGATTGACATAAGGAATGTTCATGTCAATTAGCGACTGACCATGCATGCCTGAGAATGGAGGGGAACTGTTGTGTTCCTTACTGGCATGTGCATATTGCGAACCCCCCTAGATTCAGGAATCTGGGGGTTTGAACTGTACAATATCGGCTGACCATATTGTTGGTAAATGATAACCGCACTCATAGTGCCACATTGAGTGTTATAGGGAGCGTTGTATGTGGCACTTGTCGAAGGTATGCATTTTGACACTAAAGGGGTGGAACCTGGTATTGGTTGGGTTCCACTCGTAGAGGGTGTCATGTGAGTGGTTGTACCTAAGACAAAGGGGGTAGCGGGATTCATCATTGACGATGATATGATGACTGTCGATTGGGGAAGTGGTGGAGGACCGAAAGCAACCACAAAGTTCCACGACCTGTTAGTCATCGACAGGATAGATGGAAATGTTCCAACTACCAAAGTAGGAAGTACAGGTACCACAGGAGCCAAGATAGGTTTCAATGGATTCGTGAGCGGAGGGTTAAAGGGAGGAAGGAATCCTTCGGTAAAGAAATTCTCCGGAAAACTTGAATAGTCAATTGTCCAAATAGATCCCGTGTGAGATCTAGGAGATTGATCCCCCTAAGATGGGGAATTCGGTTTAGTGGAACTCGACGGATCTTCCACAATGAGTGGAGGAAGGCCTAGCAATCGTCTAGACTGACAACGGGGGTCGGAGGTAGCCACGGTGACCGTTAATTTTTATCAATAAAGTTTATCGTGATATTTGTTAAAGTCTCAAATGATAGCACTCAGGTACCTAAAAAATATAAAAAATACACTAAATTGATCAATCAACAAACAGAGGGAAATGACCTTATCTGATAAGCACCGATCACTGGAGATGAAACCCAGTATCTCAATGAATAATAGAGAATGCTAGCTAGATGTGTAGTTATAGTTGCTCTAGAGCTTCGCCCGAACCTCAGATTGAGGGGCCAATTACTCTCATGAAGATGAGCACCCTCCCAAAAACTAAAAACGGAGTAGGTCCAGTTGTGTTAGGTACCAGGATAGCCCATCCTAGTCACCTTGTGTAAGTCCCTAAACGTTTGGCCACTAAAGATACCTCAGATCACAGACACCATTAGGGGGAACATAGTCGTAGACAACACGTTGTGTGGGTAGGATACCTGAGTCCTTGACTCAGCTCTAAAATCCCTGAAGGGATCCCCAATACACATAATACCCAAAGTATTTGTAGGAGAAGGTGGGCTACCTTCATTTACAGTCCGATGTTGTCTTGTATTTAGCTCCGCTTTTACTGGAGTGGTCCCGGTAGTATGAGTGCAAGAAGGAATTTTTCTCTCTTTTAATGACACTAGTTTGGTGTTCGATCTTGGGTAGTTTTACTCACTCTGCCTATCCCAAGATCCTAGCCTAGCGAATGTTTGTTTTCTTAATAAATAGTTACTGATTGATTTTAGGTAAATTTTATGTGTACTTGATTATTGTCTTCGGTAAGGGAGTTGACATATGAAATGTGATGAGACTTTGACTCAATAAATCATGCAAAAAACAATGCCTTAAAAACAAATTTTCAATTCGATGAAAACAAGTTGTATTCTATAAGTGAGAGTTTGTCACATATTCATATATTTTCCATGCATATTAGTCATTTAACACATGCATAACCAAAAGACTTCTTTCCAATGTTTCTTAACAACTACTTGAAACCAAAATAAAGCAGCTTTTAACAAGCTAAATAGAAGGATGAATAAAAAATGTGGGTCCTTCTTTCATAAAAAATGCTTTTAAGAAAAAAATACAAAAATTATTTCCCAAAAAAAATCCTTTTTAGGACACCTATTTTGCTAGCAAAATGTAGTTACAGATCTTCTTTCAGTACATGAGAAGGCTTCCTATCCCTTTTGGCTTATAGACACAGCTGAAAATCAAGATATTGGGGACTAACGTTCTGTAACAGTGGTTACAAAGAGTTATTAGGCCCACTAAAGCTCCCTGTGAACAGACACAGTGCTTTATAAAGCTCTGTGTAGTCTGCTAACCTGCGTTGGTGTAGGAAATCAGTCAAAAAGAGGGCTTTCTAGATCAGATTCAGAGATGAATACATGTAGGCAAGATGTAGCAATATTTTTGGTAGGTCAGAAAGGGATTGCAAAAGTATAGGGAGCTCTTAGAAGGAGGAGAAACTGAGAAGAGTCTGGGTAAGCCAGGAACTAGATGTATAGTCCCCAATGGAGTCGCCAATTCTGCTATAGGATAAAATGCACGATGTATCAAGAATGAAGATACCCTAAAAGGTCTTCCCGAGACCTTTGGCAGACTGTAAGATTATCTGCAACCGTCACAAAGTTACATGCATGTTCATAAAAAATAACTAACTATCAAAGTAGGAGAAGGAGATTACCTCAAGCCTCCCTGTAGATTTGTTGGAGAGCACAATGCAACTAGGTGGAAATCCTCTAAGTTGGATCCATATCAAGTCCTGCACATAGAAGAAACAAGCACAATCACAACATACAACTCTGATAACTAATACATGAATACATAAAAGAACATCTAATTGCATATAACTAAGCTACTCATGGTAATAGGTATTGAATAAAAAACTGAATGAATGATAGTATTAACATCACCGAGTAGACAGTGCAACTGCAGTTTTATATTAATGTTGGAAGAGTGATTACAACCATATGTTGTATCAGCCTTCCTTTACCCCTCCAACTTCTCTCTCTCTCTCTCTCCCTTCTTGCTCACTTCATATGATTTGAGACAATGCTCAACAGTCAAGTATGCTATCCTTTCAAATGCTCTGACCCCTTTCACAATAGCCCTAGCTTTGCTTATATAGCAATTGAGTTAGGGTTGCCAAGTTCCTCCTTGAGTTCACTAGGGAAAAAGTAGTGAACTTGCCATGCTTTTCAGCTCTTTCCCATTTTCCTCCTTCTTTAGGATTAGAAATCCTCCAAACAAGTCAATTTTGGATGTTTCCTTGCTTTTCTTGAGTAATTTTAGGAACACATGTCTAGATATTTATGAGTCAATTCATGCCTTTGACCCTTGGAACTTCATGAAGTTTCACTAACATTGTTCCCATACTAGCAACTTGAGTTAGTAGGGTCACTAACACACCCTTAGGCTTGCAGACAAGCTTTATAAAACAGATTTTTAGTGCACAACCAGTGTTAGTGTGGAATCAAGGTCTGTGATTGTGGTCTTTGTTTCAGTTATCTTGTCTTTCCCCTTTGAGTTGATGAGGAGGTCAATTTGTTGTATAACAATGTCTATTTTGGCAGTACATTCGCGTCTGATCCTAGATCCAGAATTACTTGATCCATTTCATACTCCCCGATTTGCACAGTCAATCTCATCTCCCTTCCTGTTAGCATTGTGTGCTTTCCAAGCTTTCGAACTACACGTGGTTCCCCTGATCCAGCACATCTAGTGATGAGTTCTTGCAATCCTTTCACTACTTTGTTGTCGCGCAATAGCTTCATGAATGTCTCTAGAAAGGTAGTGAGCATTGAAGGATCCATCTTCGGTTCTAGTTGATCCTTACTACCTAAAGTGGAGGCCTCTGTGAAGCTCTTCTTAGCTTCCATGAATGTCTCCTTTGCGTACTCCAAATCGAACTCTGGTTCCTTTGTTGGAGCCTTGCGAACCCACGTTCTCTCTTCTGTTTGTTTACCTTTGTCATCTCTTGTTGTGATACCACCTCGGAGCATGATGTTTACATTCGAGTCCTCTTTACGCAGCTCATACCTCATCATTTGTAGGTTCTAAGTCGAGGGAGGTGTTATAGACATTTTTGTGCCTTACAGCATGGAGCATGAAATGTCAATAATCTAAGGGATCCAAAGTCCCTAAACATGTTGTTCTTACCCTTAGAGGAACAAGGTCAGCAAACCACAGCTCTGCAAATCAGTTCTCCACTGAAAAACACTCAAAAACAGGTCAATTTTGGATCAAAGCAGCTGCTCCACTAGGCATCTGCGCTGCATAACAGGTACAACAAAGGCTACCTGCGTTGCATAGTAGGTAGAACAAAGGCTACCTGCGTTGGGCATACTTGGACATGTGGAGGAATCTTTTTCTCAAAGTGTCAGTGCCCAGGAAGCTTCCAAAAAGGCACTTGATCATAAGATTCGCCTAATGATGAGTTAAGAGCTTCTAAAACTCCAAGTGGAAGGCAGAAACTCTGAGTGAAGGACTGAAGAACAACTGGAGTCGAAGAGGACAACAAGTCACACATCAAGCTGACTTATCTTCACTCCAAAACTCTATATAAGGATCTCATCCCATGGGATCAGGAGGCCAGAATTTTGTGCAAAGAATTGTTGTTGGTTTATAGTTGTGAGCATTGGGTGATTGCTTGAGGGAGGTGAAGAAGAGATTTCTCTCCATCGGGAAGGTGATGCTGGATTGGACCTCTCATGGTTGTATCACCACCTGAACCTTACTTCCATATATTAATAAATCATTTGGGGTTCTTCTATTCGCATGTGTTTCAATGATGTATTGTCTTACTTGCGTATTTGATTTATGCTAATCCTTGAATCAGTTATGAATGCATGCCTCTTGTAGTTTCCTTTCTTTGTCTTTTTTGCAGGATCTCGTGTAGCTGGGCCCGTGAAAAGACTTGGAGCTGGGAGCAAGCGGCGAATAGAGGAGATTAGATCGACCATTTGCGCAAGACATCGGTAAGTGGATCTCTTCCTTCTATCTCTTGCATGTCATAAAGAAGAAACTTTAGATAGCTTTGCTTTCAGCTGTTGCTAAGGAACTGTCACCCTTAGAGTGGGTTAGGGTCATTCTGAGTTGGATACTTTCCCCCACAACAGACTGGCGACTCCGCTGGGGATCGTGTCTTGTTGGTAGCTTGTGTTTCTTGCTATTCATTTCCTAAACAAAGGGAGTACCGAATCGAACTGCATTCGAATCCTTCGAATGCAAAGTAGAGGGCAGCTACTCTAGCTCAGTGCTGGGCATGTTTATGATTTGAAGAGCTGATCCAAAAGGACTCTTTTTAGCTCTTTGTGATAGTGTTCATCTTCCTCAATCATCCTCTAGAGTATACTTGATTGATAGCCTCTAATTTGGCCAAAAACAGTTGATTTTTGAGCAAACTGTGAGCCGGAATCTGAGAGAGACGAGAGTTGTCTCTTCAGTGCAGCTGCAGCAAAGGCTACCTGCGCTGCAACGCAGGTCCCGAAGGGGCTACCTGCGCTGCATGTCAGATTGACAGTGCAGTACCTGCGCTGATCCAGTTTTGCCTTGTGCAACCGGGGTTCCCTACTGTCTGTTGCCCAGTTTTCAGTATTGTTTTTTGCAGCCTGTTGTCAACCTGTATACCCAGCTGAAACTACCTTTCTTTGCCTTCATTCCGCCTCAGTTGTATGAAGAAACCGTGATTGTTCTTATTGTATTTCTTGCTTTCATTCACAGTTTCCCATAGCGAAAGTGAACTAGTCTTGCTGTGACCTCTTGGATCTAGGCCTGTAAGAAAGTGTTGTTGTGATTCTAAGAGCTAGTTTATTGTTGTTCATAGCTGCTTGAACATTTGCTTTCGTTATATGGTTCGAATTTCAGTATTTCTTCTGTTGAAACGAGTGAATCTTAAGGTGTTCTTTTGATTATTGGACAAAAACTTGTTTTCTTTCGCTTGAAATTGAATTCGAAATTATACAACAGCTTTCTTTTTGTAATACATCAACATTAAGAAAGAAGAAAAGAAATACTTGCATTGTGCATGTGCATTTTGACAGTTTGCATGTCGATTTAGGGAAAGTGCATCAATGTGTGCTCGATGATCTGTTTGAAAAGATGATGTCTTTCTTTTCCTTTAGTAGTTAAGGTTTTCATAAGTTGAAAGAATTGAAAAAGCTTGCTTATCATTCTTAGACTGCATTTAGGAGTTGTATCATACATCACGTGGTGATCCATAAAGGCAAACTGCTAAGCAAGATCAACCTAAAACGAACTGAATTTACATAACAACGCTTTGAAACATAACGAAACACAGTAGAGGTCTAGGTAGAGACGTGAACCAGCGTCGTTAAACATAGTGACTGTCGATCTCTACGAAGGTGGGTGATTCCTCCTGAGGGACGATAGCACTAATACGGACTTGTGCCCCTGCGTACCGTCGCGTATATTGGGGGACCCCTATAGGAACAAAGCCTTTATCCATAGGAAGCCGTGTCGGCCGCCCTACTGATCGCGATGCAGTGAACACAGCATTCACGAAGATCGACCACTCATACCGTAAAATGTATTCTGTGGTTTCGCGAAAGGTTTGGCACACCCTTGCCTAGAACTCCAGAGTAGTTTCTTTTGGCCTTTTTCAAACTCTATAACTGAAAAAGTCCATCCGAGCTTTTGTCACTTCGGGCTCGTTAATACATCGAAGGAGACTAGAGTCATCTTTAGCTTTTTTTCGACTCTTAAAAAGTGAAAAAGCAAGTTGTGTCTAAAGCGTCGTCATATAAAATTCATCTTAAACGGAACAAATTACCCCTGATTCCTGCGTTGATCTTAATGTTGAGAACATGGAACACACCAACAAAGGGATTGCGCATGATGGGACCCCTAGCCCTTTCTCCTCTTGGGGAGAAGTTGGTGCGCCCCACATGGCCACATTGTCGCTTCCAGGGCTGACAATTGGCCTGCCAGTTTGGCTATTCTCAACCGCTGTAGTTCAGACCACCACGGTTCTTGAACAGTCGAGTCAACAGTTAGACCAGTCTAAAGCTACCCTCCAGCCTTCCACTTCTTATACGCCTTCCTCCGATCCTTCTTCTTCGAAAGGTCAAGCTGCCAAAAGCGCGGCTCCCATAGAAAAGAAGAAGGAAAAGAAGAAGAAAGAAAAGAAGCAGAAGGAGCCAAAGGCGCCTGGGGGCAAGCAAAAGGTATCTAACGAAAACCCACACACAGCACGGACCGGGCCCAAATCGCCATGTGTCATATGTAGAGGGAACCACCTCCACCGTGATTGCCCCAGTATTCCCCGGATACTAAGGGACTGGTCCCCTCGTTTGCACAGTTCGGAAGCGTCAACCTTTGACAACAAGGTTGAATGCTTACCATCGACCAGCGAAAGTGAAGGTTCTAGATGACGAAGGGGAATGAGATTCCCCTGCGAACTGTGTGAAGGCAATCACACCTTCTGCCGTTGTCCCTTTTTAGACGAAGCAAAGAGATTTTTGGAAGATCAACCGGTTGCCCCGTTGCTACTTCCTCCTGGATACCAAAAACTCGCGCCAAGTCCTTCGTTGGTCGAAAATACAGCTGCCCCGCTCATAGGGCCAGCTGAAGTGTCAGTCACTGAAAGTGAACCTACTGAATCCGGACCAGACGAAAGTCCAAAGGTCGAAACGGCAATTGACCCGGTTCTCCCTTCAGAAGTTTCATCTTCAAATACCACAGTCACTGAGGATTCATCTTCAGTTGACACCCTCACCGAAGAGAGTAAGGATGACACCGTCTAGGTTCTCTTCATCAACACCGATTCTGATGAACATCAGGGCAATGTGCCCACTCCTTTATCGCAGGAAGGAGCGTCGTCAGGATCATATCCGGCCGTATATTCGGTCCCACCACCAAGCAACCTAGTTGTGTCCTTTGATTGGAACCAACTAGGCAGACCCCGGTTACCAGCCAGTATACCATTTAGAATTATAGTCCAAATATACAAAATGGTGATGGCTGGAACTATCATTGATGAAGGGGCATCTGTGAGTATCCTGTCCTCTATTGCTTGGAAAGCACTGGGTTGCCCGGCGCTTTTGCCCGAGACAAGGCATCTCTCGGGTTTTGACAAAGGAACCAGTCGACCATTAGGGATTCTACCTAATGTGCCTATTACACTGAAAGGGAAGGCTGTCAAGATGAATTTGATGGTCGTCCAAGGACCCTTGGATTATAACCCACTCCTTGGACGTGACTACATATATTGCATGGAAGCAATAGTCTCCTCGCTCTTTCGAATAATGTGTTTTCCATACGAAGGAAGGATGGTCAAGCTCGTAGACCAACTTTCACTTCCGGGATCACGCATCGCAAGTAGTCACGTACCTATCCTCAATGGTCTATTTGATCAAGAAAGGTCTCTACCTCCGGTTCTTCTTCCTGATGAGTGCAAGTAATTCGGGAAAGGAAGGCCGGAACCCAGGGGGCATGCATCCTGGTCTGCTCTGGAGGCAGAAAAAACCTTGGGTGTAGAGTAGAATTTCCGCGGAAGAATATGACTAGTTCGTACCCCATCCCCTCCTTCTTCTTCGTAAAACAGAAGAGCCAAGAAGAGCTCTCATGCGGAAGAAGGGGTTGTTAGGAATGGGGTTGTTCTGGAAAAAGATTCTTTTGTTAAAGTTATGTGGGAGGACGGGGGCCCGTTACTCACCTTTGTCTAAATAAGTAGGCTCTGCCAAAGAAGGGGATCCGTTTGCAGCAGCAAGTAGTAACCATCTTTGGATAAAAGGCAAGCCTCACCCATTAAAACAAATGTTTTAGAGGATAAGTAGGGGCAGCCTCCAAAGAAAGGGATTCAATTGCTGCAACAAATTGTAACCATCTTTGTGTATCCTAATGATAGACATCGCCGAAGAAAGTTTCTGTTTGAAAGAATTAGCAGAACAATCTTTGGGTAACCTGAAAGAGGTAAGCCTCACCTGTTGAAAACAAGGGTTTTTGACGGAAAAAGTAGGGGCAGCCTTGAAATTAGACTTACACCTGGGGGCATGCAAACCTCTTGGAATGCAAGCGCGGGCGGCTTTTTAGTTTTAGGTAGGACTAACCCCTCTAACCCGTAGGATAGGCCGATACCCAGCTTGCATGAAGAGAGGATATGGAGCAAAGCGTAGGAAGATGAAGCTCCTTAAAAAATAGGAATCTTCCATGAGACCTTACTACTTTATGACTGGTAAAAACGAGCAGTTTTGGCAAAGTTCATGCTCGTTAAAAAAATAAACGCAAGATCCGAGCAGTTTTAACGCGGAAATTCATGCTCGTTAAAAAATAAAATAAGCTTGTGAGCAGGCTTTCCCCCAGAGTTCAAGCTCATTCAGAAAAAATGAACCGGTAAATAACCATTTGAGACCGTAAATTCATCAGCCATAAAAGCCTTGGTCGTGTTTGTGCACCGTCACCTCCACTTTTCATTTGGCCGATCATTCACATCCACTTGATTGTTTACCTATTTTGAGGAACATCTGCGAAGAGTGATCTCACCTAGCCATCCTTGTAATACTGCCGTGATTGGAAAATTCCAACCTGTACCTGGAATCTGCTGCTATCCCTGTTAATCACTCGTTCCTCAAAAGACGAGTCTTCTTTGAGCTCTTTTCACTGACTCGTAAAAAATGAAAAGTTTGCCGAGTTTTGGCCTTCCAGCTCGTTAAAAGAACCGGAAGAGCTATCCCTCCTCTAGATTTTAATCTTTTTGGACCTGAGGGATTATTGCACAAAAAGATTGAGCGCTTGTCTAGTTCGGCTCGATAAAGATATCGAACATTCATCCCTTCTGTATTGTTTTATACTTTTTCGGACTTAAGGGATTAGATGACGAAAAAGGACCCCTGGAGTCTACTTTATGTACACTTTTCAGACTCTCTAAAAATGAAAAGGACCGAGTTGTTTTTGTCGCTGGACTCGTTAAAATATTAGATAGCGACAAACTTGTCTTTAGACGAGAACGAGTTTCCCTATCGCTAGGCTCATTAAAAACATAGCGATGGGCTTGCCCGAAGGGCAGGTTATAGATCAAGCATATGTTATCCTCCTCAAGCTTGACAAAAATAAAGAGGTATTGGTCAGAATTGACTGGGGAAAAATTGGGAAGAACCTCAAAGCTTAATGGTAGCAAGTCGCTCTTGAACATGACACTTTTGCCTCCGTAAATATCGGGTTGGGTTATTGTCATTCATCGGTCCCTTCACCATGGTCTCGCCATACCATACATACATGGGGTAATGCTACCGATCCATCACATCAGTGTCGTTATATGTTCAAGAGATGTCATTCAGAAAGTGTCAACTGGGTCCCATCCACTACCGTACATCATCTTTCGTCCTTCCATGACCGCCACCCTGAATCATATTTCACAGATCGTTTTCACCATCATCACTAGCTCCGTTTCGTGTCACTGATGTGGGATTCATTAAGGCCCTCCTTTGACGAATCACTTCTTGTCGACATCAGCTCATTATCCAAGAAGTTGATCTAGGGACACCCCCTCAGTACTTTGAAGCTTGCATGCCTCAATGGCAAGTTTCTCACTCCTGGCGATAGGTATACATTAATGACCTTCGACCAGGAGACTTTGCGTGGTGTTCGACGTCAGATCCTATATTCACACCACGTGAATTGTGCTGCAGTACCTTGAGGGTCATCATCATTATCGGTGATTCCTCTCGCGCTTGTTAACAATTTACATTATTGACTGGTAATCAAGCGATGTCCTTCCATGTTCGACTTCAAGAAATTCTCACATGGATCGACTTGTACTAGAGTGAAGATCGGACAAGTTTGAAGACCCCGGATCTAGTTTCATCCATCCGGGCTGCGATATATATTCAGGAGATAAAAACATAGACATGTGCAGCAGATGATCATCCTACTGAAAGGATGATAATTGAAAGCAGAGAATTATCAGTCTATTATCAGACGATCGTCTGTTTATGTACAGCAAATGTATTTATAAAGCTGAGCATGGGAAATACCCGCATCAACTAGATCATGAAAAGAAAGTATGAAAAGATAATGTATTGTATTGTATTTTGTTACAGGTCACCTCCCGACGATTGAATGAACTTCGGATCCTCCTAATAAAGCATTTCACCCGATAAACGACCTCATACTTTAGGGGGCAACTGTTATAGACATTTTTGTGCCTTACAGCATGGAGCATGAAATGTCAATAATCCAAGGGATCCAAAGTCCCTGAACATGTTGTTCTTACCCTTAGAGGAACAAGGTCAGCAAACCACAGCTCTGCAAATCAGTTCTCCACTGAAAAACACTCAAAAACAGGTCAATTTTGGATCAAAGCAGCTGCTCCACTAGGCATCTGCGCTGCATAGCAGGTACAACAAAGGCTACCTGCGTTGCATAGCAGGTAGAATAAAGGCTACCTGCGTTGGGCGTACTTGGACATGTGGAGGAATCTTTTTCTCAAAGTGTCAGTGCCCAGGAAGCTTCCAAAAAGGCACTTGATCATAAGATTCGCCTAATGATGAGTTAAGAGCTTCTAAAACTCCAAGTGGAAGGCAGAAACTCTGAGTGAAGGACTGAAGAACAACTGGAGTCGAAGAGGACAACGAGTCACACATCAAGCTGACTTATCTTCACTCCAAAACTCTATATAAGGATCTCATCCCATGGGATCAGGAGGCCGGAATTTTGTGCAAAGGATTGCTGTTGGTTTACAGTTGTGAGCATTGGGTGATTGCTTGAGGGAGGTGAAGAAGAGATTTCTCTCCATCGGGAAGGTGATGCTGGATTGGACCTCTCATGGTTGTGTCATCGCCTGAACCTTACTTCCATATATTAATAAAGCATTTGAGGTTCTTATATTCGCATGTGTTTCAATGATGTATTGTCTTACTTGCGTATTTGATTTATGCTAATCCTTGAATCAGTTATGAATGCATGCCTCTTGTAGTTTCCTTTCTTTGTCTTGTTTGCAGGGTCTCGTGTAGCTGGGCCCGTGAAAAGACTTGGAGCTGGGAGCAAGCGGCGAATAGAGGAGATTGGATCGACCATTTGCGCAAGACATCGGTAAGTGGATCTCTTCCTTCTATCTCTTGCATGTCATAAAGAAGAAACTTTAGATAGCTTTGCTTTCAGCTGTTGCTAAGGAACTGTCACCCTTAGAGTGGGTTAGGGTCATTCCGAGTTGGATACTTTCCCCCACAACAGGAGGCTAGAGTATTCCTTTATCACACAACCTCGCTATCAGTGTAGGGAATTCCTCCATCTCATGATCAAACTGGGTACAATATAAACATGATGCTTGCGTTAGATTTGTAACATCATGGGCATAATGCCCTAGCCCTCTGCAATTGTAACAAATCAACTGTACGCGACCCCTTCCTAGTCCCATTCCACCTCGACCTTGTCCGCACCCCTTGAATCTAGTGCGCGCCATTCCTGCATTTTGATCAAGGGCTCGTGTTTCAGTCTGAACTTGGTAGACGGGAGTCTGCTCCATCATCAGTTCATAACTTCTACAGGTGTGTTTTCCATGGCCTACTGATCTGAAAAAATTACAGAAAAACTGTTGGGACGTCTGCATATGCTTCTGTAATAGGTGATAATTATCTGTAGCATGTTTTCCTCCTATCTAACAAATCGCACACCATAATGCAGGTGTCGCGCTTAGTCCTGCTTGTGCTTCTGGGGGAGGGTAGGAGATCCGGATCCCTAGTTCAAGAAGACTGGACAATGGTCCTTGTCATGTCCCTATCCCTTGCACTTTATGGACCATACCTCCTCGCATGCCTCTGGGCAAGTTATCCTATCCTGTTTCAAATTCTACATTTCTAGACATAAATTTTTCAGTTGCATGTGGATTTTTTGGACTCCCAGGCCAGGATCTTGTATCAGAGTCTTATGCAGTCTCATTGCAATCTCCAAAGCTTCAGCCTAGGTGGATAACATCTGCTGTGATAACGCAGTCCTTAGATGCTGCATTAGTGATGCTACAAACCATGCGCGGTGTTGTCCATCTATCAAGGTCATGTTGGCTTCGCAAATCATACTCTTCAGTCTCTGATCCAGCTCCTAAGCGGTCTCACCTAGAACCATCACGATTTCCCTAAACCTGATAATCGTTTGTGTCTCTGATTTTGGCCCGTTAAATTCCCTATTCAGCACAGCCTAGATATTTTTGATCCCTACGTTTGGATGGTCATTAGAATGCTTAATGTACCATGTCAGTGTGCGATCCTGCAACACGCTTACCAGCGTTGCCTTCTTTATATTGTCATCCACGACTCCTTGTGCTTCCCATACAACTTTTACTATGAACCAAAATTTGTCTAAATCTTTGTTCCCTACTCCTTTGAACACCGACAATTTTATCAGACTCGCCATATTGAACTGTGGTGGTGGCAAAGGTGGTGTCGTTGGAGATGGGGTTGAAGATGGTGAGATTGGTGGTGGTGTAGGTGGAGGCGGTATGTGTTGAATTCACTGCCTTATCAGACTGATCACACTTCTTGATGAAACTCTCGTGACCTCTTCCTCGCTTTCTTGCAGAGGTGAAATCAAGGGGCTATTATCTATCTATGTGCTACCTTCATTTCTATAGATCCTCCCACTCCACGTAGCCCCAAACATAAATTTATTCGCATAACCTAGTTTTCACACAATAGCATTTTAGTCCAAGTGTTCAAAGATTTAATGTACTTACCTTGCGGTCCTTTGAGCAAGCATCATTCCATCTCGCTGTAGCTGACTAACATGTCTATTGCGAATTCAGTGATAAACCCTCCTATAATTTATCGATCCAATGGTCCACAGTGTGCATGATCTTATCTTCGGATGCTTCTAGTCTGTGCACCAATTCTGAATTCCACACAATCGATTTGTCAAGCCTACACCTTCCCTGACTGTCTGCTAGCTTTGTGATCCACTCATACAACTTAGAGGGGAAGGACGCAAAGAAAATTTCATGGATTTCCGTACATAATTAATGGTCTAACCACTGTTCCTTTGCTAATCGTGGATTCCTGTTTTCTTGCACCTCAAACTCATGAATCTTTCTGTCCAACCACCCTTCAATTTATTTCTTCGTCAGATTCCAATGAGATGACATCATACATCCCTCATGCAGATCCTGGTCTTGGCAATAGAACCATTTGCTGTCTTGTTGGGGCTTGACCTAGGTTCAGAGGTGATTTAGCCAAAAAAATCCTGGTACTATTGGCCCTTTTGGCAATAGTCTATGCAGCGCGGACTGAGGTCTCACCCAAGTTGTATGGGAGGGTGCTAGAACTAGTTTTTTGCGCCCTATATATGTCTGATGGTTTTAAGTGGTCTATAGTTCAACCCAACGCGCACGTCACTATGCGCACTTACCTGTTCCTCACAACCTGAGATGCTACCTTCGCATAGCCCTACTCGAGGGCCGAGTAGTGTTATTACCCAAGTCCTTACTAGTAATCCAATATTGGTTGATTAACTTAGATTATTTGTATGCTTTTAGTGATACTTAACAATATTCACAATTCATACAAGTGCGCACAGTAAAGAAACAATATATTCGCAATTGATATCAAACATATAATAACTCAGAATAGATACACAGAATTGGTAACAAAACCTTTCTTTATTAATCTCTTCTCTGATTACAGACTCGACTCCACCCTACGCACTTAGCTGCAAGAGTCCGCACACTTAGCTACAGACTCTACTAGGCCTCTGTGCACTCAGTTGCAAAGCCTTCCCCTACTCTATGACCCAAAACACACTTAGACTCTAGTTATTTTCTTCTACTTCACTATCTCATACTTCTCTCTCCTTAACTATCTTTTACACTTAGAGCATCACTTTATTTATACAATCCCATGGTCCGCGGACCATGGGTAGGCCGACCTTACATTCAAAACTAGGTCAGATAGCCCTATGACTCTAACATACATTTCGCACCCATAATTCGCGGAGGTTTACAACAATATAAACTCAAAACTTGGGCTTTGAGCCCCAAAACATGCCGTGGTGGGATTTCATGCCCAACAAGGGTCCGATGAGATGATGCTTTTGTAAATGTAGTCAAACTTTGTCACTCACCTGTAACGTGTGTCACACTCGATGTTGATCGTGGCATTTCTCGTACTTAGCATTGGTTCTGTCCAATATATCGTGGAATTGTTGGTAGATGTGTTGAATGTGATCAATGAAGTTGTTAGCTTTGTCAGCTTCGAACTAGACATGAGTCAAACCTACCTGAGTAGATGCAAATGATATGGCCACGTCAATGGGACATAATGGCTAAAATCCCAGCGCTACCTAAAAGGGGTTGTGGCTTGTTGAGCTGTGGGGAGCTTTGTTGTAGTTATGTTGGACATAGGGGAGGCTTTCATCCCATGCACATGGATGCTTCGAGGTGTACATCCACAAAATGTGTATGATCATCCTATTGATGACCTTTGTTTGGCCATTAGTTTGGGGATGGAAAGTCGTGGACTTAGTGATTTTGGTATCCATCATCAACAAGAGACTTGACCAAAATGAAATTAAGAATCTAATGTCCTGATCTGAAAAACTGTACTATGGGATCCCAAAGTGTATGCACACTCACTCAGAAAAGAGCTTAGTAGTGGCCTCTTCTGTGATACTATTCTTGCAGGCTTCCATAATGGCCATCTTAGAGAATCTGTTGATGACCATGAAAACACAGTCATTATCGTGCTAAGTAAAAGGAAGGCCCGACATGTTATCCATGGATATGGATTCCCAAGGTTGACTAGGAGTAGGTAGAGGAGTATATAGGACTTGCTTCTTGATGGTTGGTTTGGAAATGATGTATAAAATGCAAGATTTAATGTACCTCCCAATATCCTGATGAAGCTTCAGCCAATAAAAATAATTTTACAGTACTACCACTATTTTCTCTACTCTAAAATGTGTAGCGACCTGACTATAGTGTGCCTCCAAAATCATCTTAGCACGCTAGCTTGAAGGAACATAGATGTGTCCTAGGTGGCATAACAATTCAACTTGGTGGTGAAAATTTGGAACTTGCTTACCTTTGAAGAGTGTCTGGTATGTGCTTCCAAATTCAGGTTTGCTCTTGTAAAGATGTGACCACCCCAAATTCTCGTGCCCACAAGAGTCGAGCATAGTGATCAGTGTCATGAATAGTGGTAGGCTGAGGCACTCTAGAAAATTATTGGTGCTGCCCTTCTTGTACTTAATTTTCAAATGGAATTGTTGTAGGTCTGTGGATCATTTTTTATGGCGATCGTTTTTCAACTTCCCTTACATCTCTATGAATTGTTGGGGTTAGTGGTCTGTGTGGATGACCATTTTCTTCCCCAGAATGTAAGGCTTCCATTGATGGTAGGCTTGCACAATGGAATACATTTCTTTGTCATAGGTGGGATACTTTCAGAACGTGTCTAAAGGTGTCTCACTATGGTAAGCCATTGGATGCACCTGCTGATTAAAAATTGCACCAATAGCACAATCAAAGGAATATGTCTCAATCTCAAATGGTTGTTCTAGGTCTAGTAATTTAGCACTGTTGTAGATCAGAGGCGTTGCTTCAACTAGGAAAATTCCTTCCATTGGGTTTCGTACAAAAATAATTTTTCTTTCGCTCCACCCTTGGTGACTTGACTTAAAGGTCAAGTGATATGAGAGAACCCCAACACAAATTTGTAGTAGAAATTGGCAAGGCCCAGAAAACTACAGAGCTTTGTTAGACTGTTTGGGGCTGGTCAATCCTAAATGACTTGTATCTTAGTTGGGTCCACATGTACACCCTACTCATCAATGATGCACCCCAAAGTTTGAACCTGGGTCACGCAAAAAGTGCATCTCTCCAGGTTAGCACACAACTTGTGTTGTTGCAGTGTTTGGAGGACCTGTCGAATATGGTGGAGGTTCTCTTCTGAACTCTAGTGTAACACCTTCCTCCCACATCTACCCAAGCAACCGCCCAACCAGGGTAAACATGCAACAAGAGGCCACTATGATATGATTCTACCTCCTAAGTCACATCAAGGAAGTGGAATCGATGAAAACACACCATACAGACATTAATCATCAGCTACAGGGGCCTCAGGAAGCCATCTAATACTTTAGAAAACATTCCTTGGGGACCCACTGATATTTTGGACAACTTACGCCTCATTCGCTCCCATGCTATGGGCATGAGGGTGACCTAAAACCAAATTCGCTTGCACAAGCTTGCCTGCCAGTGACCAGACACCAAAACTATTAATGTTATGCCAACAAATCTAGAATTTGCGCCACTTTTCCAGGCCCAGAGCCCAGGTCACTACCCAAAATTGAACTATATCTTCAAATCAGTAAAATAGCGTGGAAATCACATTACTAAAGTAAATACTTATTCAAGACCTTGATTGGACCCCTACTAGCCATGACAGGAATTTTGTCAAACATATTGCAAATGTGTAATCTATAGGTGCAATTAATAGTTTTGAGCATAGGGGTCTCATATTTATCTGAGATTCTCCATGAACCATTTTTTTCCTTATCACTTTAACTGCCATTCCATCCATTAGGTCATAGATACATTGATCATTCAATTACAATTAAAAACATGACAACAGCCATACATGGTTGCTTCCCTAAAACTTATAAATAACCAATGTAATAGGGATAGAAATACCAATGAAATCATAGCCATATAAACCACATATAATCCATCATAATGCTTGTAGAGATACAAGGAGAAATAACCTTTCATTAATGATGCAAAATCCAAACCTGGGATGGGACTTCCATGTTCCACCCGACCATATAATGGTTGAGCCAAATCTCTCTTCATCCATTCATCCTCGTTCCATATTCCAAGCATGAATGTGGGATATCATAGAACACATCCATAAAAACTCATCTAGGCATTCCAGAGGCCATCCACGTCAACCCATAAAATAGTGATTTCACCTCATGGTCAAACATCACAAGACCATCATCATATTGGTCTCCATCCAAGCCTTCTAGGGCTTCCAAAGCATTTTTCTAACCAAGGCTTCTAAAGCATTTGCCCAACCAAGGCTTCCAAGACTAGTCACTCAACCCAGAACTTATTCAAAGCGTTTGTCCAACTAAGGTTTCCACGACTACTAACTCAACCCACCTAGGGCTTCTAGAGCATTTGTCTAACCAAGGCTTCTAGGACTAGTAACTCAACCCAAGTTGTGACAGGGCTTCTAGACCGTTTGTCCAACCCAGGCTTCTAGGACTAGTAATTCAACCCAAGCTAAGGAAACATGAGAACCAACCGAAAACAAACAATGGAAGTAACACACAATCACCTTGTCTATCCAAGAAATGGAAAATCTAGGAAATTTACTATCAATCCTGGCCATCCTCCATGATAATGACAAATCACAACCAAAAATCCACATGCATATGCCATGCATGCCAAAACTAGTGAAGAAATCATACATGCAACTTGGTACCTGCAAGTAAATCTGATGTAGTTTTTGATCTCAAAGCCCTCTTTCACTTTCCTTCTCTTTTTTTGCCTTCTTTCTCCAAAACCCACGTATGCCACACCCTTGAAGAGTGCTCCAAGAAAACTCTAAGTCTCTAAGAGTATGAGAGAGAGAGAGAGAATAATGAGAGAGCTCCAAAACTGAACTAACCAAGTCATGTCAAAAGCTTACTAGTTGATCCTCATAAGCCTTTTTATGAATGAGGCTTCTATTTTCTTCATTTTCCATTATTTTCCTTCATTTTCCTCCTCACGTGAAACTTGTGACCTTTCACCTCCTTTTTCTCCTAATTTCCATTAATTTCATAAATAATTTCCAATTAATGCCTCACGCCTTTCGAAAACCTTAACCATAATAAACTGAATCAATGCCCACTAAGATGTTTCTTCCATCATTTATCTTGGAATGTGTGTTCCATCACGATGGCCTTATATATATTTTTACATGGAATTTTCACCAAGGCTATTACAGAACCCTCCCCTTTGGGGAAACCATACTTGGTGTTCAATTATGCTTATAACCAACAATATTGTTGAAAAAAAACATACTTCCCATGGACATTATAACATATCTTGTTGTAGTATTTACAATGACCACTTCTGAAACATGAAAAACATACCTTTTCCTGAATCTTTATAACATAGCTCATTATGATATTTATAATAACCACATATACACATACACCTTTTCTTCAACCAGCAAATAACTATAATTTCTATGGAGCTTTATAAATCCAACTCGATAGATTATTTACAATAATATATGCATATACACCTTTGATCAACCAGAAAATAAAAATATATGATGCCTACATTTGCAACAAGGGAATCGAAAGGCTCACACCTCCACCCTCAAGTAATACCAAGATTCACCTCCTTCCCAATCTCCAAAATCCACTGCCATAGTCAAACTCCACCCAATGTCCAGTGCTATAATCCTATGCTACTTGTCCTCTTAGTTAACAGTTACCAATCATTGTTCCAAGGTGCACTCCCAATGTGCATCTGATTCAATTTAGAAATGCCAATGACCAAAAGAAATCCATCCTTGATCTTCCCTTCTCTGCTATATAGTCCCTTGGGAAATCCGGTCAACCCCTTTCGTGCAGATGCTCACCTTCCAAGTCCTGCTCGTACCCCCATCCCTGGAAGTTCATCCCTTCGCAAGGCTTCCTCACATCAAAAGATACAAAAACCAAGGCATATCCCTGACTTAAAATCATCGTACTAGTCATAGCATGCTCATGGAAATCAATGGAAACTATTGGGTACCCGTGTCCCACAATTTCCCTACTCCTGAAGTGCTTCACCAACATACTACTACATCTTCCAATTCCTTTCATCCCTGCTGCTAATTCTTGCAGTCAATTTCAACCACCTAACTGAGCATTTCATGCATTCTTTTAGCAGTCACATAAATTCCATTAGATTTAAAACAAATTGAAACAAATTCACATCATACCTCACTGGTAGCTCATCAATCAGGTACATTTGTAATCATGTTCTCTTCCTATCACAACAAGTCAAACTAGCATATTTGACCAAATCAACATGTATAAAATATCTCATCGGGTTAGATCAAAACATAACCATCATAGATCAAAATCATAGATCACATGTAACCATCATAAACCAAAATCATAATTCACATGTAATCATCATAGACCGAAATCATAAATAACATGCATAATTCAACTGAAATAAAATATTGATACTTATCCTTTAGTTGATCATTACTTCTGCCTTTTTTTTTTATTTCGTATTCACACTGGATCAGTTTCCACACCTAAAAAAGACCTAGTGCCTTCTCCTCAACCAGGTGCACATATACATAGTGTGCATCAAAAAAATACGACCACACATGACATACAACTCCATGTAATACATGCACATACACCTACACCTAGTGTATACAATACAATACATATGCCTACATCCAATGCATAAAGTAATACATACAACTACCCCCAGCGTACAACACAACACAATACATCTATACCTGATGTAGAACACCACACAATACATGCACCTTCACAATGCACATACCTAGTATCACATGCCCTCAACATAGCATGTATTACATGCACACAATACCACACATGCACTAGTACCATATGTACAACATGTACACAATACCACCTGTACACTGCACCACCTGCACAATGTGTGCACATCCCCACATGTACATGGTGCCACCTACTCAACGTGATACACAATGCCACATGTACACTACACCACTTGTACAACGTGTACAAAATATCACATGTACTTAGTACCACATACATTATATGTACATGACACCATATGTACACAGTGCCACATGCACGACATGTACACAACACCGCTTGCACACAGTGCCACTTTTATAACATGTACACAACACCACATGCACACAACACCACTTGTACAATCATGCACACCACACCATATGTACATAGAACCACATGTACAACATGCATGCAACACGACATGTACATAGCACTGCATATCCAACATGTGCATAGCATCATCTGTACACAGCACCGCATATCCAACACATGCAAAGCACCATATGCATACAAAACCACATATCCATCATGCACACAGTACAATATTTACAAAACACGCTATATAAAACATTTATATAGCATCATCTATATATGCAACATTCATCCAACAATATATGTACTAATACCCTATACATAATATTGCATAAACAACATGTACACACACTACATATACACAATATTTCATGCAAAGAATCATCACATATGCAACATGTACAACATTTATGACATATGCACAATAGTAATACCAAACATCTGAAACCACACTACCTCTACCAAGCGACCTTGCTTCCAGTGTCTTATCCATGCTTGTACTAGCATTTCACAGACCACACTACTTTCATTTCACTGATGTATCCCTTGGTATAAACTGTCCATAACATAGACATAATATAGTCACATAATATCAAATCATAACCACATGATACTGACCTTATATATTTTCATGACTACTCTTCCTAATTGGTTCCTTGTAAGACAAGGAACCTCTTAATGTCATTTACCTACGTAAGAAGTCATTCCTCCAAAAGAATGATTCCTGATGACCTTTTCGGACAATGACATAGATACATAGGAACATATATACATTTTCATAAAAATTAGCATAAAACAATCATGATCCATGTGACCCTGTCAGATAACAATGCACATACATACATATATGCATATATTCATTAGCATAAAGCAATCATAAGCACAACATAAATACTGGATATGAAGGTCAAGGTCAAGAGAACTTCCTTTATTCATGCACAACATTGAGAACAAACCTTCCCAACCTAGTCAATCCATTTGACATCTTAGGTCGATTTACTTTACCTTTTATGATTACATTTCTCATGTTTGTACTTCCACTGTCCATTTACCACAATGGACCCAACCAGTCCTACTCACTCACCAAGCTTCATCTGAATCTTACATTACCTGTTGGGTACCACATATCTCTCCCCGTGCTCCATTAAATTTCCTCCTCCCAAAACTATTTCCCAAGACACTCAAAACAATAAAGGAAAGACCGAGAATAAAACAAGAAGAAAACCATGGAAAACCAACAACAATATGACACCACAAAAAAGTGGCATAGTTATCCACCAGACACAATCAAAATTGTCATTCATGCGCAACAATCACAAAATACCAAAATCACAAGACTAACAACAGACACGATGACGCAATCCCCATGGTTCTGAAGGAAAAATAAACCTGATCCTTCTTCAATATTGATGGAAATCTCTCTTTCCATGTAACTCCTTGCATCATACTTCCATAAACACATAGTTGTTAGTGCATAAATAAACATAACAATACACTAGGTACCTTATCTTGTTCTATCAAACATGTTTCCTTGTACCTGAATAGGTCCATGCCATCTCTCATGGAACTCTAATTCCTTGACAAATCCACCTATAACTAGTGACTAGCTAATATACCTCTCAATTACATGTCCATGAATATGGCACATATCCACATAATTTCAGGCAAATCAAGGTTAAGAAGACTTCCTGTGTGCAAAGTACTCTTTTGTTTGGAATTAGGATTTCCAAACATAGCCCAATGAATTCTTTCCCAATTCCTTTCCTTTACCTTTTTAATTGGTTTCAATTGAGGCTTACTATGTACTATCAAATCACCCAACTTTTAGTTATATAAGCACATCAACTATCACATTTTCATGATAATACCAAGCATGTTTCCTGCAACTGCTCACAAATGTCAACCACATGTTGCAAATATCAAGACAGTCTTATTTATCAATTTGAAATCAACCTTTATAACAATCATGTCATAATCCACAGTCAACTCGTAGTCATTAGACATAATGCTACAAATGTCACCTACTATGCTCAAGTCCATATCAACTGTCTCAACACATGTATTAGTACAATCATCTCAAAACAAGATCATTTGAACACATACTCATATTATGAAATTCATCAAATATTCCACCAATTTGCAACCATACCATGTTAAATAAATTAACTAGATGATGTAATAGACACCAAACACTCAACACCCAATATACGACATAATCAAATAGTTAAGCACCAAATATATGACGTGAGCAAACTCATACCTTAATGTACGTCATGGGAGGCTATCTTGTCTGCATAATCAATATAGTAAGGAAGATATAACTTTACAACATGTCAACTCAAACATAAATAAGATCATGATATCCATAACACTAACTAACTAACATGTTCTCATCATAAACTCATAAGAATTTATCATTCATGCATAACAACCATGTGTGAAAAGTCATCACAAAGATGTCGGCTGATACCTGAATATCATAACCATAACCATTGTTGGGTAAAATTAATTTCTTAATAAATAAATAAATAAAACAAATAATCACTTAGATATTAATTATCAACCCGAGGAGCGTCTTTTTATTTCAAGGCAATCAGAAAAATATATGCATAACAATACCAACAACTAACATTGGTTCTATATGATTGTGTTCTATACTATCAAGCTCATTCAACAAGAAATAAAATGTAAGACTTGAATAATAAAACTAAAATTAAAGAGAAGAAATTAAATGAGAGGATAAAAATTATGTTAATCACACAATTTGAAACGTTGCTAACTTAAACGACACATTGTTGAATTGGAAGTTTAATCTATTACACCCAACATAATTCAAATGCTAATCTACAACAGTAAATTAAATGAAATCTAGAAATTGGATGAAATAAAAAAATCTGGAAAATGCAACAAACAACAAATTTGTTGAAAGAAAGGAAATCTACTTTAAGGAATGACAATTGAAATTCAAATAAACAAACACATAAGTACACTAATTTACATGTTCAAGGCAGAACCTCATCCAAGGTAGTGGGCCCAATTTCCCAGGACTCATTTTTGCCTTGAGAAATAACTCAGATCAGATTACAAATCACAGATGTAGAACTCAATGGATAACTTCATTAAAATATGCGAGAGAAATAATTACAACATAATGAAGCTCTTAGCTTTTCCTCAAATTCAATAATTTTTCATCTCCCGTCTCTCATCTCTTATCTCCTCTCCTACATCAAATCTAATAATTTTCCATCTCCTATCTCCTAATAAAGTGTCAAAGGATTCTGTTGGAGGGTGTGAAGGATCACATTATATCTAGCCTTCATGGAAAGGCTTCTCCATACTTGATGTGGAAAGCGTTGACAGATTTATTCCAAAGCAAGAGAGACCAGAGGAATTTGGCACTCAAGGATAAACTCAGAAACATTAAGTGTGAGAAAGGAGACAGTATGCCCAAGTATCTCACGAAGTTCACCCAATGCCGAGATGAGCTGGGAAGTGTGGGGGTGACTGTCGATGATGAGGACTTGGTGAGATTGGCTCTCCTTGGTCTTCCAAAGAGTTGGCATTCATATCAGGACTCTGTCAATGGTCGGGAGAAATTTCCAGGATGGGAGAGACTTTGGTCTGATCTTGTGCAAGAGGAGATTAGGCAAAATACCAGGGACAGATCTTCATCAAAGGCATCTGATGAAGAAAATTGTGCTTTGGCTACCAAAGCAAAGAAGGGGAAGAACAAGAAAGCTTCTAATTCCTGTGCGAAAGGCAAGAAGCAGGACATGTCCAAGGTGAAGTGCTTTCAATGTCACCAGCACAGACATTATGCCACAAATTGTCTACAGAAGAAGAAAAATAAGCAAGCTGCTGGATCTGTAGCGGGAGAGGCCTTAGCCTCGCAGTTTGAGTTGGATTTTTCGTTGATTGTATGCTTGGTATCAAGTGTGATGGGATCGATATGGTTCTTGGACAGTGGTGCATCTTTTCACATGACAGGAGATTGAGATTTGTTTTCTGATCTGGATGAGAAAGATCTTGGAGTGCACATCAAGATGGGCAATGATGGTAGATACAGTGCGACTGGTATCGGTACCATTTCCTTTGAGAGGGAGTCTGGTAAACCCTTCGTATTGAAGGAAGTGATGCATGTTCCAGGATTGAAGAAAAATATTATATCTATGGTGATGTTAGAAGACAAGGGATATTATGGTGGTCTTTCGCGAGGAAAAGCCTTTCCTGCGCAGTAAGACAACTGGAGAAACCCGGAAGATAGGGGTTCGAGTCATGAACCTTTATCAATTGCATGTAGATGGTTGCGCAAAAATGACATGAAAGGTAGAAGAATTGGTGAGCCAGGATGATGGCAAGCTGTGGCACCAGAGATCGGGCCACCTTCACCATGGAGCCTTGAAGACACTACAGCAGATTTCTACTGGGCTTCCTAAAGGCACTCTTGCACAGTCAGATCACTGCAAGGGGTGTACTTTGGGAAAATTTTTGAAAGCCACCTTTCACGAGAAAGATAGTCGTGCCACGACGATCCTTGAGAGAATTCACACAGACTTGTGTGGACCTTTCTCAGTAGCTTCGATAGCAAAGCACAAGTACTATGTGATATTTGTTGATGATTTCTCTCGAAAGTGCTGGATCTTCTTCATGCAGAAGAAGAGAGAGACATACTCAAAGTTCTGTGAGTTCAAAGCACTGGTCAAGAAGGAATCGGGGAAGAAGGTGAAGGCTCTTAGGAGCAACAATGGTGGTGAATTCATCTCTGGCGAGTTCAAGGACTTCTACAGCGCAGAAGGGATTCGAAGAGAGCTCATAGCTCCCCATAACCCACAGCAGAATGGGGTTGCTGAGCGGAAGAACAGAATGATCGTGGGTGCTGCATGGGCGATGTTGCATGATCAGGGCCTACCCCTTCACTTGTGGGCGGAGGCATGCAATACTGTAGTATATGTGTAGAACCGTTCTCCTCACAAGATACTTGGCATGAGTACACCCGAGGAGGCTTATTCTGGTAAGAGGCCTAATATTTCCCATTTGAGGATTTTTGGTTCTCCTGTTTACATGCATGTGACGAAGGATGCCAGGAAGAAGCTGGAGCCGACTCCAGAGGTTGGGATATTTGTGGGGTACACTGATATGCCCCACAACTATCATGTGTATTTACCAGACAGTCGCAAGACTATTGTGCGACGAGATATCAAATTTTAGGAGGAGAAAGCCATGAAGTGTTCACTTGAGAGGGAGCCACACTTGCATGCAGATGAGGAGCTATTAGTTCCTAAGGATGAGCTTCGGGATGTGGATCAGCCACAAGATGAAGTTCATGGAGTGGAAGAGACCACTCATGCAGCGCCAACCATCAGAGGGCGAAAGCGCACTACAGAAGCTGAGCAACTGGCTCAAGATGCAAAGAAGGTTGTAGGACCACCTACAGCACAACGCAGATCGAGACAGTCACCTGATCGATACACTAGATACATGGCTCTTGTGAGCAAATGTGTCGTGACTGAGCCATCCTCTTTCGAGGAAGCTGTGGAGGATCCCGCATGGGTAGATGCCATGGTGGAAGAGTATGATTCGATTTTCAAAAATAGTGCATGGGAGATTGTCCCAAGACTGGAGGGGCAATCAGTGGTGGGTTCGAGATGGATCTACAAAGTGAAGCAGGTAGCTGACGGGAGTGTGGAGAAGTACAAGGGAAGGTTTGTTGCCCGAGGCTTCTCACAGATAGAGGGGATCGATTATGAGGAGACCTTTGCACCTGTCGCAAGGTATTCTTCCATACAGACGATTCTTGCTCTCTCAATGCAGATGGGGTGGCACATCCATCAGATGGATGTGAAGACTGCATTCCTCAACAAAGTCATTGAGGAGGAGGTGTATATAGAGTAGCCCGAAGGTTTCGAGATCTTCAGCAGCGAGTCGCATGTGTGCAGGCTCAAGAGAGCGCTGTATGGGTTGAAACAAGCACCTCATGGTTGGTACACATGGATAGACAGTTATTTCACCGGACTTGGATTCTCCAAGAGTGAGGCGGATCCTAACCTATACCAGATTGTGGTGGAGGGTAAGTTGTTGATCATTGTACTTTATGTAGATGATTTGATTTTGACGGGAGATGAGCTGTTGATACTTTCAGGCAAGGAGGATCTTGCTAGAGAGTTTGAGATGAAGGACTTGGGCCTCCTTCATTATTTCCTGGGATTGGAAATTTGGCAGCATAGTGATGGACTATTTGTTTCTCAGCGTAAGTATGCCCGGGAGATACTGGAGAAGTTCAACATGCATGGTTGCACACCTGTTGATACTCCTCTTCCTGGAGGTTGGAGGAAGGAGGATGCTACTTCAGTGGAGGTAGTGGATGCTAATGTTTATTGACAGTTGGTGGGGTCGCTTATGTATCTGGTCAATACATGACCCGATATATGCTATGCTATTAACCAGATTTCACAAGCTATGGTTAAGCCAACCAAGCTCTTCTGGAAGGCAGGCAAGCATGTATTGCGTTATCTCAGAGGCACATAGGGATATGGATTGTGGTACAGACAGGAGGATGAGGTGAAGCTATGTGGCATCACGGATGCAGATTGGGCAGGGAGCCGAACGGACAGAAAGAGCACATCTGGAGGGATCTTCAGTATCAGGTCGACAACAGTTTCTTGGTACAGCAGGAAGCAGAGATCCGTGGCACTCAGTTCAACAGAGGCCGAGTATATGGAAGCAAGTTTGGCTACATGGGAGGCTATATGGATGAGGAAGATCTTGGTCAGGTTGTTCGGGTCACACTTGGAGGCTATTATGATTTATTGTGATAACCAGAGTTGCATTAAACTCTCGGCTAATCCAGTATTTCATGATAGATCCAAGCACATCGACATTAGGTACCATCATATCATAGATTGTGTGCAGTGAAGAATCATGTTACTTTCATACATTCCCACGAAGGATCAGGATGCTGATATCTTGACGAAGGCACTCACCGGGAGCAAATTCGAATGCCACAGAGGCAGGATATGGGTTGCAGATAATACATATCTTGTTGAGAGGGAATGTTGAAAATGCAACAAGATGATGGAGCTTAGTGAAAAGAAGTCACCTTCACTAAGTGGGCCCACAGGCTATTTTTGTCGTAAAGTCTATTTTTAGACTATGTCTATTTTTAGACATATGGATCATGGTTTATGAGTTGCAGGATGCTATTTATGGATGATTGGTCATGTTGGTAAAAATAGATGGACCTCTATTTTTAGACATATGGGCGGAGTCTATTTTTAGACTGCCAGTCAAAAATTAGAACAATCGAATATTACTAGCTCTTAATAATATTTGGACTATAAACATTATCTTATCCTCTTGCAGCACTTTAGTTCGAGCTACGGATGTGGCACATACAACTTCCAGAAGGAAATACGCTTTTCCTATGGGTTAGTTGAGCTATTGCATGATGGACTTCAGTTAGAACTCAAGTGATTGAGTTTGGTGGAGTTGATTGAGGAGTTGATGGAGTTGTGTTCAGTTTGGCTTAGTTGAACTAGTTGTATTTAGTCTCACTGCCAAATACACTAGTGATGAGTGATGTGAATTAATTATTAATTAATTCACTAATTATTAACTCATAATTCAACTAAAGAATACATCAGTTAACTCAGTGCATGGACAGTTCAGTGTAGACAAGTGTTAGAGGTGGGTGAAAGGGTGAGACTACTACCAGTTGTGACTATAGTTGTGCATGAGATTTGCACAATCATTGATTGAGATTGCCAATGAGGATTGCGTAGTACAAGCCAAGGGAATTCGAACTTGGATCTGATCTATTCTCAACTTGGATTGCGCAGTAGAGGCAGGCAAACAGTGGAGGAGATTTGAACCCGTGACTTGTTCAGATCTGAGCTAGTTTTGTGTGTAGTATGTGGAGATAGTACTGAGTACTTGTGAGGAGTATTGTACTATGTATTGTTACATGTTCTCTATCATTATAATATACAGATAGTTGGGGGTTTTCAGCTGTATGCTTTCCCCATTACATATTGTGTTGATATGTGTGATTGATGTTTCAATGTGCACATGCGATTGTTTTTAATTCCGCAAATTGATGATCAATGGTAGAGGAGGTTATGTATTATGCATGCATTCCGCAAATAGTGTATAATCAAGATAATCTCTGTGAATAAGTTTTATATTATTGAAATTTCTACAATCATTCCCTCCATACTTGTCTACTTTTCATCACCTATCCTTCATTTCCATAACCCTCCCTTCACTCTCATAGCCTATGCTTTGTTTATAACTACATACATTCACTTACAAACCCTAGAGCATACCCATCATCCCATTTACATTGTCCCATCTACACTGTCAACATTTGTGCAGCTAAATAACTAGTTCAATGGATAGAGGAAGTGGTTTTGATTATGATAAGGAGACAATAAGTGATAGTTCAGTGGAGAGACATAGGCAGCAGAGAAAGCCTCATAATGGAGGCAAAATCATAAGAGAAGAGCCCAATGATTTAAGAGAATTGCAAGCCTGTCCACTATAGTAGTTTCATGTTTTAGGCACCTTGGATGTTATGAATTTTGTGAAGTAGTCGAGAGGGTCCAGTTTCATCATGAGCTTGCTAGAATTTTTGCGGTTCACTTGCATAACTATGAAGTGACACTGGCTGGAGTAACTTTCACAATATCACCATCTATTATTTGAGAGGGCCAACAAAGATAACCAAATGATGAGGCACATGGCCTATCACTACAGGACACAGAACAAAATTTGCAACATGAGAATGAAGAGGATGAAAGCTAGGTTGAGGAGAGCCTTAGAGGGAAAGAAAGAGCAAGATAGACTCAAATTGTTGGTTGAAGCCTCTTTGGCCAACCAAAGCACTTGATGGAGGTGCTCCATGCCAAATTTGGGCAAATTTTGAGAAGTTTTTGTATTTTTGAAATTTGGAAATTCACAACACAGAAAATGTGTCCAGAAGTGCAGCGCCACTGGCGCTGCGCTTTTTCCTAGGGAATCCATTGGAGAAAACGTTGACTTTTTTGGATTCATAATGATGAGGACATGAACCCTGGAAATTTTCAGAAGTTTTGGAGCAGATTTGGTTCACCAAAAGGTCCAAAAACTACCAAAAAATGACCTTTCTACTTCTTTTTGGACACACAAAAGCAGTCTTGGGAGATTCCAGTGTTGAGGGGGAAAATGGCCTCCAAATTCAAATATTCTAGGTATTCTGGAAACTACACTTGAATAAATTTTCAATGAGCTATCATGGGCTCAATTTGGCTAAGGGGAAGGCCTCCAAAATCAAGTTGAAAGCAGCACTACGGTTACGACCAGTGGTGCTGCGCTTAGGGCCATTTTGCTCAGGGAACTAAAATTCGCCTATTTTGACCGTGAATTTGATTTCTCTCTCCTAATAGATGATTTCACTGATGTAATTCATGACATGGCATGTAAATGTAATGGTAAAATAGTGTTAGAGGGTACATTCATTAATTAGACGTGGTTTTGAGGCAAATGAATCAGTTTCCCCTCTTTTAGAGACAAGTTGTTTGACTGCCTATATTCTAGTTCTTTGTTGGTAAATGGTTGAAATATCCCATCTTAATTAGTAGTTTAGATTTCTATATTATGTGTTTTCTTGGTCATTTGGTGGGGTTGGATTCAGTTGGATGCTCATGTACTGAATACATATCACTTTGTAGCAGTTTTGGTGGGAAACTAATAAAGTTGTAGCTATTTTATGGGATCCATGTGGTATGGCCTTTAGCATGTGTTTCGTCTTTTGTTATTATGTTCTCATGTTATTTATGTATGCCTCTTTCATATAATTGCTTCTGATTGGTTGTTTTCAAGTCAGATAGGTGGAATACATTAGGTTTTAATGCTTTGCCTTGGGAAAACACCAGTATTTCATGTTTCTTCTACTGTTTATGAAGGATTCATGACTTGCTCATGCCCTTCTTAGCTCCTCACCAGTCTAGCATTTCACCCCATCAAGCCTAAGGTGTTGAAGCTCATACCTACCTTGCCCCACAGAATCCCCTATGATTTTGACTTAGTTTCCCAGACCCAAATTGCCTAGCTCCTCCTGATTTGGGAAAAACACCAATAACTTCAATCAAAACCTTTGAGCTACTATACCTAGCATAACATTTTGTTCCTATTCCAGTCATCTTCACTGATATCCATAAGGAGAGAGCCCTCTCCTGGCCTGGTGTTAGTGCCTAAATCTACCTCAGGCTGAAAAGGTAGGATCCAAGGCCAACATCAAAACACGCTCAGCCTGGTAGCTAGCCCTACCAGGTCAGTAGAGAGCTCTCTCCGGGTCAATCTCAAAAAATTATGATCGATGAGGGCTTGAGATGACTAACAGAAATACTTATCTTAGGCTAGGTATATGTGCAAGAGAGTTTGATTTAATAAAATGATGTTTTGTTGGCTCAGATGGAAGGATAGATTTTGGGTGCGGGGATTGAGGCTCAGTCCTGTAGAGATCTCAGTGGGGCAAGGTAGGAAATTTTTTTTGGCACTTAAAATTGAATATGATGGAGGGATTAGACAAGTGAGGAGTTGAAGAGGGCAAGAGAAACCATGGATCCTCTCCAAATAGCTGAAAACATCAAGAAACTAAAGTAAACCTCAAGTAGAGCACTGCAATTTCAATGGATTCTACTTACATTCTTGTTTGTTTAGTTAAGAAGAAACAAGATAGAGAATGGCATACATAACACAATAAAATTCACAATTACAAAAGAAATCATTGTACCAAGACAAATTGCTACATGGATCCCAAAGAGTGCTGCAAACCCTGGTCTCAATTCCTTAGCCAAAATGCTGATATGAGTGTACAATGAAGCTCAAGGCTTTATCAAAATTCCAACCATGCTAATGACTGAAAAACAACATAATATAGACAACCATAGCTCATCCTTGCCTCTAGGGGTCAAGCTCACATGTTTAGGAGTTGTTTCAACTAATTCTAAACTGAGAACTAGAAATTAGGCAACAGAACAACATGCTTCTAGAAACAAGGGAACTGATTCATTCAGTTTCAAACAACTTTTAAACTGATGAATCTACCTCTACAAGTGAAAATTTAACATATTTACATCATGATCCATCAATTTACATTAAATTAAATCACAAATTGGCCATTAGGAAAGTGAAAAAGTCAAATTGGCTAAAGCTGGGTGAAAAACAGAGCAATACTTTGTCAAACTGGCAATTTTTCCTCTATGTGTCGCGCTTGATTCTCTATGCGTAGCGCCTATTTGGACCCACTTTTGGAGGCCTTCCTGGTGTCTAAATTCACTCCAAGTGTTCTTGTTGGAAAGGTCTACCTATCTACTTTTCAACCCAAGTCGAATTTTTCAATTTGGCCTCCATTTTCCCCTCCAAAGTTCAGTTCTCCCAACACTACTTCCTATGTGTCAAAATAGGGGCAGTAAGGTCATTTTTTGAGTGTTTTTTACCTTTTTGAGGGCTCAAAACCTGCCCAAATTTCTTGGCCATTGCTAGGAAAGCATATTTTTCCATGCCAAATCCAAAAATGCTGATTTTTTGTGATTTGGAGGATCCTATCAAAAGTGAGCGCCACGTGGCGCGGCGCATTGGGCAGAAATTTCTTTGTTTTAGCCCAAAAGTTTCAAAAATGCAAAAAGTGTCCCAAATTTTTTGAAATTTGGGCTAAGTGCTCTCCATCAAGTGTTGTGTTGGGCCAAGGAAGCCTAAGCCAAGATATGAAGTTTATCTTGTGCTTTTTGCCTTCTCGATCTCTTCTTCAATTTGGCCTTCAAGCTCCTGATTCTAGCTTGGGACACCATATTCCTTGACAAATAGTGATATCCCATGTTTCTCAACATATTCTTCTCATTGATGGCTTTCTCCAACCTCCTCTCCAAGTGGATATTAGTCCTCTCCAACTAAGACTCACGATGCTTGCTAATGTGTGAGTTTTCTTGATGAGTATGAAGAGATTTAAGTGTCTTTGATCTTTTGCTGCCAAGTGTATGAAAATGTATGAGGGGATATGAAGGGAGAGGGTAAGAGGGGTTTTGATAATGTTTTTGACTAGAATTTGGGGAATAGAAGGGTTTTAGGGACAGGTTTTAGGCTTTGGGATAGCAATTAGGGTTTGGGAACATATAGCTAGGGTTTGGGATAATGAGAATTAGGGACATAGGGTTAATGAGAATTAGGGATATGGGGTTAGGGAATGGTTTTATGAAACTGGAAAATAAATCAGGGAGGGAGTGATGAAGTGGACTTGACAACAAAAACTCAAATTGCAAACCCTAAGCAATTATTTTTGAGGAAAAATTGCAACGAGGTAGGGTTTGAAAAATTTCTCACTAAATCACCATAAACACCAAGGTAAATCATTCATTGGTCATGGGAGAAATGTTAAATTACTTCAACACAAAAATATTTGGCAAATTTTGCAATTTGGGAGAGTTTGTGAGTGAAATCAGGCTTCGAGCTCTATGCGTCGCGCCACAAACCCAATGCGCTGTGCCACCAAACCCTATGCGTAGCACTTTTTTCAGGAGACTTTTGGAGGCCTTCATTTTGTCCAAATTGGGTGTGGGATATCTTGTTGGAAATCTTACTGATTCTTATTTCCAACCCAACTGGAATTTTTCCGATTTGGAGTTCATTTGCCCTGTCAAAAATCAAATCTCCCAAGACTGGTCAAAATGTGCAAAATGAGACTGCCTAAAGGTAGAGTGTTGTTGCAGTCAACTTTTGAAGGTCTTCCTCAACTCCAAATTGAGCTCATGATAGCTCATTGGAAATTTCTCTGTGCCTAGTTATCATTTTACTCATCAAGCAAGTCATTAGGCTAACCACGCTAGGAGAAATATTGATTTTTCCAAGGTCACTTCAGAGGTGCATCAATTCTCCTGAGGCAACTGTATTTTTGACATTTCTCTGAAACCATGACACCTGTTTAAAAAGTGAAGAACATTTTTCTTCCTTGGCCTCTTTTTGACAAAAACCTCTCTCAATTTTCCCAAATTCATCTTTTCTTGCTCAGAAACATCATTGGAGTAAAACCTATGCCGATGTGTGGAACAGGGGATTTGTCGAAATGAAGTGAAATGAAGGGGATAAAGGGCTTCTAAATTCTTGAGAAAATTTTGGGAAGTAGGGAGGGATGTTAGAAAGTAGGGGAAAGTATAATTTCAAATATTTAGTGAGGGGAAGGGGTCCAAAAGGGAAAAACACATGCCTAGTCTAGAAAATTGTCAAGTTGTAGCAAGAAACTAGGGTTTGTGCAAAAATGAGGAATTTGGGGGATCTCAGTGATGGGAAGTGTTTAATAAGGTACATTAAGGATAGGGGAAGGTGTATGAACATTAGGATACAAGTTTTGCTGATGATTTGACCATCCAAGACAAATGAACCTTCAAAACCCTAGGAGAGGGAAATGAACCTTACCTAGGCACAACTAAAGCATGAACAAGGTGTAAAATGACCCAGTGGAACTTGAAATGATGATGAAAACCCTCTGAATGATGGTACACTCAACTAAATTGTGACATGGACCGATATTTGGACAACTTTGAAAGGAGTGAAAGCAAACACTAGACCTAATACCTAGTGACAAAATTTTACTTGAAGAATCACTAAAATGACAAAATTTGACCTTGACACCTTAAAATCACTTTGTAAGAGCATGTTTGATCACTGGAGGAAGGTTGCAAAGACTGACACTAACATTGGATCCAATGGGGATGGTAGCTCCTTAGAGGTTCCAAGAACTACAGATCTTTGGAAAGTAGACAACGCCTTCATCCGTTGGGCAATGGAGTCAAAAACTCAAGCTGAAATGCATGACTGAAAACTGACGACTTGACAACACAAACTGACTCTCACTCAACTAAAAATTGACTCGATACTTAAACACAACCGACAAACTAGAAATGATGCTCAAACTAGAGCTTATTCATCAAAACCTACTCTAACATTTTCATTCATCACCTGATCAAGTGAAATGAAACAACCAATGCAACCAAGTAAGTAGTCCAACTTCTATTTGAATTCTCTGCAAGTGCTTGCTTATGAACAACAAGAGAGAACTACTGAAAGGAAACTCCCATGAAAACTTGGAAACAGATCCATTGAATGATATGGATTCTCTATCCACCTCCAAAAACACTACATAAGGATCTTGAAGTTCATGCACACTGGGACTTAGCTCATCCAATGGATTACTTCTCTTCTCTTCATACCATGAATGCAAACTTTGATTTGAGCTTTGTGACGAGACTCTCGTTGAAAATGACAAAGAAACTAGTTGCCAGATTAAGTTTGTATCAATACTCTTGTCAAGCTCACATGTAATCAATGGAGAAGGACTTTGACTGCAAAAATCATCCAACACATCAGCCATTGGATTGTGAAAAACTTGAAAAGACTGCTACAACCCATTTTCTATTGGTTACGATGCGATTACATGATTCCCTATAGGCTGCTCATTTGAAGATATACTATGTAGTTTTTCTTTCAAAAACTGAAATGATTCAAAACAGAAAGGTATGGAATCATATTGCATCTTTTGATCATATGGTCCAGCTTCCAAGTCTTCATTTGCAACTTCACAATCAATGGCATTCTGGGGCTGCAAATCTGGATATGAGAAGTCGCGAACAAGTTTTTCATTGCCCTCAATATGGTCCAAATCAAGACTTGTCAACAATTGATTTCTGATCGCATGAATGTTGTCTCTGATGAACTTGTTAGATACCTATACCAATAGGTTTCATATTTCATGATTGGCAAAGAAAGTTCCAAATATGCTCTGCTTTGGTGATGCAAAGATCCCATATTTTCAAGAGAAGGTGATATGTGTACATATCTTGATGTTGACTCAATTTTGGATGGATGGTCCAACAGCCTAATCTGGATCATGCCATGTTTCAATTTTCCGTTGTAGAATAGAGAAAGAAGTCTGTCCAAACTGTTTAATCTTGGCAGACCAGTAGTTAGGTAGAGAATTAAGGTTCCCAACTGCTTAATCTGGGGCATTGGAAGTAATAAGGCTAGTCCTAGATAGAAAAATCAAAAGAAAAAGCCAAAAGAAAAGAAAAGGCACATGAGGGTCTGCAAGTCTAAGTGCACCTTCCATGAAGAAACAAAAAAAGCTAGGCAAGTAGATGCGTAGGTAGAGGGGGTTGCAGAAATGTCATTCCTTTCAATTGAATTTTGCTGGTCTAACATAAAGGAAACATCAGTGGATAGAGAAGTTCCTCTTCTCCATCATCTTGCAGCAATACATAGGAGCATGTCTAACTTCCTGATTCCCCCCCCTCACATTCATTGTTAACATCCCATTACCAGCCATGTTCATGAAAGAAAGTCAAGGTCTTATGGTGGTTCTTGTTTCTTTGAAAGCCACATTTCTTGTGTAAAATTCTTTTCATTTTGATCTACTTCCTAAACTAAGTTGATTCCATATAAAACTTAGTGTTTCCCCTCCTCATCCACCTCTTCCACTCATATTAACCCCTAACTTCTACTATTTAACTCCCTATACCCCCTATTCCCCCTATTACTATGTAAATTATGCAAAAAACCCCAAAATACCTATGTATCCCCTTCCCCGAGCATTATAGCTCTAAGTTTGGTTCTAAATGGTTTAAGCGCTAAAACATTAGAGCGCGACCCAAAGAGCGCTCATACATTAATCCTGGGATTAATCCAAGATCCGCTTGGATTAATAACCTTAATCCGGCTTTGTTAATAAACCCGCGCATAATACATTTTTCCCATAACACAGCTTGAAAACCCACTTTTCTAAAGTTTCCGCCGGGCGCGCATTTCACAAAAAACATTATTTTATTCTCCCGCCCGCTGCCGTATCGCCCTGACAACTTGATGACCCGTCGACCGTCGGATCTGGGCCTTCCCATCCGACGGCCCATATCCATATCGGGTCGGCCCCGACGACCGTAACTTACCTCCCGAGAAACTGTCAGAGGGTGACGTCAGGCCTCTGCCACGCGTCACCCCCATATTTTCTCGGGTCGCCCTCTGACAATACTACTTCCGTATCCGGAGCGGTCCGAGAAAACCATTTACCGCCTACCGTTTACCGCTGACCAGTCGCACTCATGTCACGTCCTCGTCACTGCCACGTCGTGCACACGTCATGCCACATCGCCGCCGCATCAGCGCCCCCGTCCGACAATGCTCCGACCTGTCCGCCACCTCACCAGTCCCTGTGGACCACTCACAGGCCGCCACATCACTCGATGACGTCACGCTGACGTCACCCGACCCTGACCCCACCTGATGACGTCATGCTAACGTCATCCAAAAAAAGCGCCAATATTCCAAAAAGTCCTTATTTTCGCCAAAAAACCGTGTTTTTGTCACTTTTGCCAAAAACAACTATTACTCTGCTTTGCATGCATTTTACGACCATTCTGTCGCCAACGTGCAGAAATCGCTACAAAGACCATGGGTGCGTCCAATCTACCTGCATATGTAACCATTGCCGACAATACACAAGGTATTTATCCAAATCATTCCCTCTGCGCCTGGTTTTGTCCATAATTCTCCAAAGATAGCTTAAAACGAGTGAAGAACACTGTACCTACCAGCAAATCCCAGTAACCAGTGCCTATTTTCAATTGTTGGGTCGAAATTCCTCTGCAGAACCTGCATTTAGCCAAATTTACCTAAATTCACAGTTAGTTCGCGCATTCGTGAACTTAAAGACCCGAGCTCCACTTATTCACCGAGGAAAGAGTTTACCAGTCCTGGCATTTGCTCTATCAATTCTCTGTGCAGTATTTCAATTGCTTCACTACCATTTACCCTATGTTCCTCTGCAATTCGCCTCTCTGTTCCAGCGATACCCCTCTGTGTTGCTCTGTTCAGTGACACCAGTTCACATACAAATCAGAGTCCTAATTAGCCATGGAGACACCAATAGCATTAAATATAGCACCTCTGAATGCCCCACAGAAAGAGTTAGAATGGAAGGCTCTAGGTGATAAAGATTATCAGATGATAGATTCATTTCCAATAAATTCCAAATTTAACATCCATATGCTGAATGAGTTAAAGGCCCAACACCTCAGTGGAGCTGATATTTTGCGGATTTGGGACTCCAATTTGCCCATTTTTAACCTTCCTCAAGTCAATTCCCTTCCAGACTTGATCCATAGATGCTGTGAATGCTATGATCCATGCCAGAGAGCTGTTCTCAGTCCCACAAGCTCAGTCTTGTTCCATATTACCCCTGAGGCCATCAATGAGATGCTGCACTTTCACATTGCAAGACCATTGACTCCTCTCTCTGATGAGCCCCAATTTTTGGTAACAATTTGGACTCATTTGGCCTACTTACCTGGCTCAACCCTTCATCTTTTATCACTAATGCATCATTTCTTAGTATATTCGTGTTATTTGTAGGAAGAAGGGCAGGCATTATTCCTATGTGACTAATACATGATGATTTCAAGTTTTTTTGACATTAAATGGAGCAAAGACCACGCAGAAGGAGACAAGGAGACAGCAAAGGTGGCATTGCAGGTTTACAGGGAGGTTGTCCACAGTCTTGAATGACCTCCCTCGTGATCTCCACCCCAACTCCGAGCTCCAACAACTATCCCCACCGAGCTAAAAGGCAGCCAACGGATTCTACAAGAACAGCAGTTTACTTTTAGTTGGACAGCCAAGCTCCACTAATTGAGGAAGCCAGCTTGATCCTCATCATGTATAAATATTGAGGCTGTAACCTTTGATAGAAGCTTTTTAAACTTTTGAACTACTGTTGCAATTTCTGAGTACGAGCTACAGCTCGGTTTTTGCTTTTTGTAAGCCAGTTTTGGCATGATGTTAGACTCATGATTATGATCTTTTAATAAAGGCAGGTAGATTTGGATTCAATCCTGAGTTCTTAAGAGGGGCTATAGCTCTCAGGTTAGGGCCCAACCTGAGAGCAATAGACCTCCTTTTCTTTGTATTGTTACTTGTCTTTCCTTTCAGCACTTTGTTTCTTTGTTTTGACATGCATTTGGAAAACACAGTCTGCTGATTTAATTTCTTTAATGTGATTGAGTAGGATTAGTTTATGGTTAAAGTGCTGTCAGCAGTTTAGATTAGAGTAGGAGGATTAGAATTCATTAGAGCTCCAAGAAAAGGTTGATAGTGCACTCACTGCCATCTCTGTTTAGAGATTGGGGGTGTATACCGTACCAACCACCAAAAAATGCAGTCTTATATGTTCATGCAAGCTACAACACAGTAATTTCCGTCATAGAACCGTCCATGCATTCTGATCTTGAGCAATACCTCTTCATTCCAACACCATGCACGATTTCTCTCCACAATTTACATTGTTGTTCGTTGGTTAAATAACACAGTTAGAATAGGTTGATGGAATTCTCGATTTTGTGCAAGACATAGAAGATTTGTTCCATTTACACTGCACAACATTGTTCTATTATCTTCTTCTTCTTCTCAACCGCGCCTAAAGTCACCTACTCATCCTCTGTTCAGCTCGTTTGCCTTCCAACCCTTCTACTTCTCACGTAGCTCCATCTTTTTGACTTTTCATTACTTCCACCCTTCTATCCACCAACCAACTTTACCCACTCTTTCTCCATCTTATCTCTCTGTCCCTAAGCCATCACAAGCTCCCTTTTCATCCTACCTATCCACCCATACAGCTCCTCGACTCCTCCATCACCCAAAACTCCAACTGTAGAACATCCTGTAGAAGTTAGCAGACTTCCTGTAGAAATCCCGAGCTTCCTGTAGGATCCCCTGTAGACATCCTGTAGAAGCCTGCAAACTCAGTTTCCAAGCACCTGAACGTTGTGGACTTCTGTGGAATGATGTTAGGAATCCCCTGGAACCTCTCCTAGCCCTCCTGACCTTTTCCAAGCCTTCCTTCCCTTCAAACTACCCCTGCACAGTCAAAACCCAATAACAAACAAAATCATAATAACTCCAACCACCTAAGCAAAACTATAAAAACAATGTTCTCTTCAATAGAAGTAGTTTAAATTCATGCATCTCATATCACTAGAAGTAATGGCATCATTTTTAGGAGTTACATTCCCATCGTTGCATTGTAAGGATTAAGCTAGTCAGATTAGGGTTTACTAGGGTTTCCATGTTTGGTTGGCTTTCAGTTCATTCTTGCAAAGTAGGTTAATTTCCTTTGAGATAGTCCTCGTTCATCATTTAGAAAGCTTCTTCTGAGAACATATAGAAGTTGGCTTGAGCCCTAGCGGACTTGTGCCAGCTGACCAAGTGACAGCTGCGGCAAGAGCTAGTACTTGTGCATACAACACCATCGCTTCCAAGTTTGTTACGAACTACCGGGTTGATAAAATTAGAGAAGGAAGCCCCAGGAGTTGTAGCATTATTGCTACCATACTGGAGCCCACCATCTTTTTGGCGCCGTTGCCGGGGAAGCGTCAGAGTATTAGTAATTGTTACTTTTCTTCTATTTTCTTACTCTTGCCTTCTGCTAAGTAGTTTATTTCATTTCCATTCTGCAAAAGTAGCATAGACATTTCCTGCTTTCATAGATTAGCATTTCAATTCCGCAATTTCAATTTTTCAAGCGTAGATTAGTATTTCAATTCTGCAAGCGTAGACTAGCATTTCCATTCCTGCAATTTTATTTGAGCAAAGTAGATTAGTTCTTTCCTGCTTTCAATTTAATTCTGCATCTTTATTTCAGTAAGATAGTTAATTGTAGATCAATCTGTTTCAGTTTTTCATGTACCAAAGAAAAACAAAAGCAATCAAAAAAATTCTTTCCATTTCATGCCTCGTAGGAATCGAGATAAAACAGGAAAATTCTTACCCAACACCCCCACCACATCATTGAGTCACCCTTCTCTCTTCTTCGGTGACAGTGATCCAGAAGAACCTATAGGTGAACCTCTTGAGATATACGAAGATCCTATAGTAGAAGAAGAATTAGAGACCATCCCATCTAAAGCTATGGCTGACAATAGAGGAGAAGATGAGAGAATAGAAGGTGCCTTCCCCATCCGAGAGACCAATGGAGAGATGAAAATGAAGAACATTAGCCCCTCCGCTTTACCTCACTTCCATGGACTGACTACTGAAGATCCTGATACCTTCCTGTTTGAGTTTGCTGTCCTTTGTAGAACCTATGATTATACTGAAGATGAGCAGAAGCTGAAACTCTTCCCTTCAACTCTTAAGGATGCAACATTACGCTGGTTCATGGGCTTACCTGGGAATAGTATCACTACTTAGGCTCAGATGCAGCAAGCTTTCAATACCAAGTACCGGGACTACTGTAGGTCCAAGGAAACCAAGGGAGAAATCTTTCAGATGACTATGGGAAATGATGAGTCCTTAGAGGATTATGAGGATAGGTTCCAACTTAGCTATAAGCGGGCCAGGTGCACACTTGACCCTGAATCCCTCAAGTTGGTCCTGCACCGAGGAGTCCCTGAAGACCTCTTAGATACCCTTCACATGTTAGCTGGGGGGGATATTTACCAACTGCCTTATGAGGACATCAAGACTGTGTTTAGAAACCACTCCAGGGCAGCTCGGAAACGAGGTAGAGGAAACCTCCTCTCAACTGGTGTCCCTTTCTCCAAAAATGAGTTTGCAAATCAATTAGAAGATCTTAAGAGTGAGGTGAGACAGACCATTGCCATGCAACTGGACACATTCAGGATCCAGCAGAAGAAGGAAGAAGTTGAGAGAGCCTTGGCTATCTTTTGCCCTAGATGTACAAGGAGACACCCTAAGAACGAATGCCCATTGCATTCGGTTAAAGTGTGTTTCGTTTGTGAGGAGGACCATCCCACAAACCAATGTCCAACCTTACCTGGACTTAAAGCCATGTACGAAGGGACAGAAGCTCCCACTGAACCTCTCTATTTCCTCAACCAAAGGAGGCCACAAGGACCCAAACCTTACCAGCAGGGGATGCAAAGGGCACCCCAAGCTTATTACAGCCCCAACCAATAGACTCCTATGCCTTCCTGGGGTCCCCCTGCTTATCCTTCTTGGTCTATGCCTCCTCCATGGTCTTACCCACCTCAGTACCCTACTCAACCCACTACTCATTCCTATCACTCACATGCCCAGCCACAACCTCAGTGGAATGCACCTCAGTCGGGGTGGAGGCCCCAGTACAACACTCCTCCCACCATTTTGCCTCCACCACCAGTTCAACCTCAACCATTACCTCCTGCTCCTCCAAGGCAACCTCAAATACCTACTCAACCGAACCGAACCCCAACAATAGACAGGCCCAGCAGGTATACACTGGGGAAACATCATACCCTACTTATGCTGTGGAGATCCAGGAGATCAATCTTCGATCTGGAAAGACTCTTCCGGATCGCCAACCTCCTCCCCCAGAGGATGAGGAAGATAAACAGGAAAGTGAACCAAAGGCTATTCCACCCTTTCCTGAGAGACTAACAGCCACCACACAACCCAACCCAGAGGAGGATGAGCTCCTGGGTGAGCTCAAGCAGTTGTGTGTTAAAATACCACTTCTCCAAGCCATCAAGGATGTGCCAATATACAACAAACTGGTTAAGGAAAAGTGTTTCAAACACCCAGGCAGGCGAAAGAGAGATGCTTCAACCATCTATGTCTTAGGACAATTGTCTGACCTTATGTTAGGACAAGTCATCTGCCCAAAGTATCTAGATCCTGGGAGTCCTGTAGTAGATGTCCACATCAATGGCACCATCATACCTCACACCTTGATTGATTTGGGGGCTGCCATTAATGTGATGACCAGGGATACCATGCTCAAACTCAATCTTCAGGGTTCCTTGAGGAAGACCTCGACAGTACTGCAACTAGCAGATCGCTCCACTGTGACTCCCGAAGGGATTGTGGAGGATGTCTTGGTCTCTGTCGACTCTTGGGAATACCCTGCAGATTTCTTGGTTCTGCAACCCAAGGCAAAGCTTACTAGATATCCTCTTATTTGGGAAGGCCTTGGTTAGCCACTGCAGATGCTTACATAACTTGTCGTGTAGGAAATATGACCATCAAAAATGGTCCTATGTCCAAGCAGCTAGTCCTATACCCTCTTGCCCAACCTTCCTTAGAGCATGACTTACCACTTTGGTTGGAGGAAGGAGAAGAGGATGAAGTGTACTCAGCACCTTTGTGCACCCTAGATACCACTAGAAGAGACCCCCCAACCGAGGATGACTTGATTGAGACCTTGATCCAGAATCCACCTTCCAGTGCACTATCCTTAGAGAAATTGGTGGAGGATGCCCAAGCCAGCACCTTAGTGGATCTTTGTACAACCAACCCTGTCACTCCCAGAGTCAAGAATGTGGAGTTCGGCCCTGAGAGAACGTTAAAGATCAGCTCCTCCCTATCTCCTTCCCAGGAAAAGGAGCTGTGTAGCCTGTTGGCCAGCCATCTAGATGCTTTTGCTTGGAGCTATAAGGAGATGAAAGGAGTCCATCCTTCGGTCTGTACCCATCACATATACATCAAAGAGGATTGTAAGCCGGTTAGGCAACCTTAGAGGAGAATGAATCCAGCCCTTAAGGACATTGTCAAGGAAGAATTGCAAAAACTGCTGGACGCCGGATTCATTTACCCCATCTCAGATAGTGAATGGGTGTCCCCTCTAGTGTTGGTTCCCAAGAAGAATGGGAAGTGGAGAATCTGTGTGGACTACCGAGAACTGAACAAAGCTACCAAGAAAGACCATTTCCCTCTACCTTTCATAGATCAAGTGTTGGATGGACTGGCAAGAAAGAAGTTCTTCTCTTTCCTGGACAGGTTTAGCGGGTACAACCAGATCCAAATCAGCCCGGAAGACCAAGATAAGACCACCTTCACTTGTCCTTGGGGTACCTTTTCCTACCGAGTTCTTCCCTTTGGGCTATGCAATGCTCCTGCTACCTTCCAGAGAGCTGTCTTGAGCATCTTCTCGGAGCTGGTCCATGATGCAGTGGAAATCTATATGGATGATTTCACTCCTTATGGGGCCAACTTCCAAGAAGCATTGTCCAATCTGGGAAAAGTCCTAACCAAATTCATTGAGATGAGCCTGTCCCTTAGTCCTAAAAAATGTGAATTGCTGATGACTGAAGGGACCGTGCTAGGCCATACCATTTCTTGCCAAGGGCTACAGGTGGATCCTAACAAAATTGCTCTCATCAAGAAGGTTCCACCTCCTCAAAAGGTAAGGGATGTTCGGAGTTTCTTAGGATTAGCAGGGTATTACAGGAGATTCATTAAAGACTTCAGCAAGCTAGCCTCACCATTGTTTGGCCTGTTGGAAAAAGATGTGGAGTTTAAATGGACTGACGATTGTCATAGGGCTTTGAATGAATTGAAGGACAAGTTGGTGTCAGCCCCAATCTTGAGAGGTCCAAACTGGGCCCTACCTTTCCACATCCACACTGATGCCTCGAACAAAGCCATAGGTGCAGCTTTAGGACAAGTTGAACAAAAACTTCCATATGCCATTTACATTGTTAGCAAAAACTTGTCCAAAGCTGAACTGAATTACACTGTAACTGAGAAAGAGTGTTTGGCTGTGGTCCATGCACTGAACAAGTTCCGACATTATATCACTGGCTACCAAACATTTGTACATACAGACCATGCTGCAATTAGATATTTAATGAATAAACCAGATGTGAATGCTCGGATTATTAGATGGTTACTTTTGTTGCAGCAGTTTGATTTGACCATTGTTGACAAACCAGGTAAAGAAAATGTTGTTGCTGACCTTTTATCTAGATTGGATTTGTCTGCAGATGAGGATGGGACAGTGGATGACTAGATGCCCGATGAACATCTGTTTGCTATCTCAGCACTCTCTCCATGGTTTGCTGATATAGAAAACTACCTTGTTTCAACACAGTTCCCTCCGCACCTATCTTCAAGAGAGAAGAGCAGAATCATCAGAAAAAAGTGCCTCATTTACTTGGATCGGGGGCAATCTGTTCAAGCTTGGCCTCGATCAGATCTTAAGGCGTTGTGTAAGGGAGGAGGAAGTCTTTGATATCCTCCTCACCTGTCATGATGGGCCTTGTGGAGGACATTTTGCAGCAAAGAGGACTGCCTTCAAAATCCTGCAGGCAGGCTACTATTGGCCCACACTTCATCAAGATGTTAGAAGATATATCAGCCAATGTGACCAATGCCAAAGAATGGGGAAACCGACTCAAAGGGATGAGATGCCTCTCCAACCTCAAGTGACTCTTGAGCCATTTGAGAAGTGGGGTATGGACTTTGTGGGTCCAATCAACCCTCCTTCGAGGCAAAGGTCTTACATCATTGTGTGTACGGACTACCTGACAAAGTGGGCAGAGACTAAAGCAATCAAAGCAGCAACAGAAGAGAAGGTGGTCGAGTTCTTAAGAGAAAACATCTTCTACAATTTTGGCTACCCAAGAGAGCTGGTCACCGATCAAGGGAGCCAGTTCACATCCAACCTAGTTGAAGACCTACTAGCTCATTACAAGATCAAGCATAGGACTTCCACCCCCTATCGCCCTCAAGAAAATGGGCAGGTGGAAGTCACCAATAGAGCATTAGAAGGGATCTTGACTAAGGTGGTGAGCAGCAGCAGAAAGGACTGGGCAGATCACCTGGTTGAGTCCACATGGGCTTACAACACAACCTGGAAGACCACCACCGGCTTCACACCTTATGAGCTGGTCTATGGGAAGAAAGCTTTGTTGTCCATTGAATTTGAGTACAACACTTTGAGGATGGCAGCTCAGCTGGACCTAAATCTTAGCCATGCACAGCAAGAAAGGTTGTTGCAGCTGAATGGACTGGACAAGCACCGAATGTAGGCCCTCCTTCACTCGGAAGTGGTTCAACTTCAGAGAAAGGTGTGGCATGACCAACACCTCAATGACAAGCAATTCCAGCCAGGAGATTGGGCACTGTTGTATGACTCCAGGTACAAAGATTTCAAGGGGAAGCTGAGAACCAGATGGTTGGGGCCATATGCAGTGGAAAAATGTCATGACAATGGATCTGTTATTATTCATACCATTGATGAGGAAGCCATCCCCATGCTTGTCAATGGGCATCGATTGAAGATCTACACGAAGCCTCTCTCAAGACAAGAGTTCATCAAAACTATGGAGAAATCAGTGTTGGTCATAGAGAAGGGTTCTGCCTCTGCTTTGGGCATACCCTGAAAGATCTAAAAATAATAATAATAATAATAATAATAATAAAGATCCTTGGGTGAAAACCTCTCTGAGGCGCCCAAGGCAGGTGGTAGGGGTGAAAACCTCATTGAGGCGCCCCTATTGTCTTTCAAAAAAAAAAAAAAAAAAAGAGATTTGAAAAAGATCCTTGAGTGAAAACCTCTCTGAGGCACTTAAGGCAGATGGCAAGGGTGAAAACCTCATTGAGGCGCCCCTGTTATCTTTCAAAAAAAAAAGGAAAAAAGAAAAAAGAAAAAAAACAATAAGAAAAAAGACAAGGACAGCAAGTTCATAATGTAAAATTGCATGCAGGTTGCAGGTGTTCTATGGAGGAGAGGAAGCCTCTCAACTCAAAGCCAAGGCTCCTTATCATGCTGTCAGGAAACCTCACCAGCACCTCCTCCAAGAATACTCCTTTTCTCCAAGGTATGTGCACAATTTCATCACGGCTTGAGATTTCTACAGGAAGATGCAGATTTTCTACAGGAAGGTGCAGACTTTCTACAGGAAACACAAACTTTCTATAGGAAGCTCTGTATTTCTACAGGAAACTTCCTGTAGAAGTTCGGGATGGCCCAGAATTCATTTTATGAGGAGATCTAACGACTAAGGATCGGTTTGGACGCATGCAAGCTACTGTTGTCACCCTTGCACACTGCTGTCACCTCGTCCTACCATCCTTGTCGACATGCAACGAAGTTACCTGCACCAGCAAAGGAGATCGTTGAGTTATCAAAGAGAAAGCAATTTTTAAGATAAAAAAATGCTGAGATGTCATACCATATCCATCCCAACCATCCATGAGCTCAGGGAGCGTGATCGTGAGGCCAAATCCTTCGTCGTGCAGCATGCACCCGAGGAGGAAGAACTGTTACAAGACATCCTGCGGGAGTCCTGTAACAGTTAAGCCCGCTAGAGTGTACACCATTCACAGCGTTGGCCCTATGTAATGAAAACGCGGGCGCATGCAGCCAAAGCATCAAATCCATCGTCGGCGGCCTGTAAACATGAACCTTCAGGCCTGTGCAAATTCATCAGCGACAAACGAATCCACTCATCATCGTCCGAAAGCCGAAAAATCGTGTTGCAGCCGCACAGGTAAGTGTCTCGACCATTTCTTCTGTCAGATTGCATGAATTTTACTTTGAAATTGTTTGCAAAGTGTGAGGTGAATGGGTTGAGCGGCTGTATGGCCATTTGACTGGCCACGTCGACCAGTTAATGGTCTAGTCGGATGTTTGGGTGGTGGCCATGACAAAAGGAATGGGCAACACACACGTGAGAGCAATCCCGTCGGGAAAAACGAGTTTAACAGAAGAGATGGCGGCGGATCTGCGGGGGGATGATGCGGCAGTAAGGGAACTCGCAGGCAAATGATGGGATGACGTCGTCCAACGGTCCGGCAGGGATAGCTCACCCCCACGCCACGGATTCCGCCAATTCAAATCTAATCGGCTAGATTGCCACTCCATGCATTTATCATTCACCGTTTGAAACTCGAGTGATCATCCGGATCCCTCTGCAGTTCGATACTCCGAGCCTTTGGCCACCAGAACGCCTGTGAAGCAACACCAAGAGCGCAAACCAACTGCAGTCTTTCCCAGAAATCGCGCGCTGCTCCTACAGGAACGTTGTTTCTACAGGAAGGCGAGTTCCTCACGTCAAAAGGTGGCGGATTAAAAAGGTAAACCTGAACTCTCCATGTAATTGGCTTTTGAAGGTGGCATAATTGTCATCTATAGTCTGGTCGTAGAAAATTGTTGCAGTTGTTGTCTGCTGTGCATAAACTGTCATTCTACAGGATGTCAGTGTAGTTAAGCTGTGTTAAGGTCCTCAGAGATAAGCTTCGTGGATTTTGTGCATGACAGAAGCGTAATTCTACGCTCTGTTTCAGTAGACCAAACTTCTTCCGCGTTCACCACCTCTAGTTAAAGCAACAGTTTTTATCATGCCGGGTGGGTTCATTAGAAGTGAACCCACTGATCCAACAAAGTTAAGGGAAAATCTTGAGGTGGTGGAGCTCTTCACACGAGCACAATGGATATCCTTCTGAGACAAATTGTAGGGTTATGACGACGAAGTGGCAGAAGAGTTTTTGCAGTCTCTGAGGCCGAAATCCAAAACATTGGCCACCGTGAACTTCAGGGGCCTAAGCCTCAAGCTCACCCCGCAATCTATCAGTCGAATTACTGAACTTCCAATGGGTTTTCCATGGGATAAGGAAGAAAGGAAGTTGAGCCAACAGGCCAAGAAAGAATTCTTTCCCCCAGAGGAGGAATTCTCAGAAGACAAGAATGGGGTGCGTAGAACCAGTTTACTGCCACCATGGAATGAAGTTAGCCTGCAGATCATGAAGTATATAACCTGCGAAGGCCGTTTTAGCATTGTGTACGGGTATCACTTTAGGTTGCTCACTGAATTGAGGCACCAGATTGTTCTTCCTGTAGAAAATAAATTGAGCATCCCCTATTTCCTGCTACAGTCTCTAATTGAGTGTGCCACAAAGTTAAAAGAAGGCATACCAATCCAGGTAGCCCACCATGGATTGATCAAACTTCTCGTGGAAGATGCGCTGCATACATACAAGGTTCCTCTCTCATGGGAAGCATTCAGAAATTTGACAAGAGATGGAGACATAAGGATGTTGACCGAAGAAAGTGGTTCCTCCAGCAGTGAGGAGAAAGAATCAGTGGCCATGGGAAAGAAAGAAACAGGCCAGAAGACCCTGACCACAGTGCAGAAGAAAGAGCAAAGGAAAAAGCACGAGAAAAAGGATGCCAAGGAGAAAGATGACACACCCATCTTGACAGCAAGAGAGAAAAGGTTGCAAGGCAGAATAGACAAAGCTGAGAAGGTCCACATCAGCAAGAGTGCCTCGACAGCGACCACAACTAAGTCAAAAAGCAAAACCCATGCAGCAAAGCAAACCAAGGCGGCAACACCTGTTTCTACAGGAAAGCCGAAACCAGCTTCTACAGGAAGCCCAAAATTAATAGAAAAAGGGTCTTCTACAGGAAGCCCGAAATTGACTAAAACAGGGTCTTCTATAGGAAGCCCCGAAAAAGTGAAACCCAAGGAGAAGAAGGCGGACATTCTAGCAAGGGAGGCAGCAGCTGTGCTGGCCGCCCTCAGCATGCCACCTAAGCCAAAGGAGAAGAGAAAGAGGGAGACCCCTCTATACTTTAAAGCTCGAAGAAGTGTCAGAATAAAGACGGGCAAGCCACAACCTCCATCCAGCAGCCAAATCACTACAGGGGATGCCCCTACTTCACCCAGTGAGAGGTCCCCCTCGAAGATATAGGTCACCTAAGAGAGGGGGAGCCCGAAAAAACTACTTGGAAAGGAAGGTTAGACCAATCGGCTTCAAAAGCCCGGCTCAAGGTCAAGGAAACAGAGAAGAGGGAAGGAGCGGCACCCTCATCACCACCAAGGGCAGAACAGGCAGAGCCACCAAGAGTAGGAAAGAAAGAGCGTATTCCGGAGCCTAGTTCTCGGCCAAGGACAAGGAGCTGGAGCAAAATTGCTCAAGGATGAGCAAATATTTTAGCTGGGGGGGGATGATGAGCCTCAATTTTTGGTAACAATTTGGGCTCATTTGGCCTACTTACCTGGCTCAACCCTTCATCTTTTATCACTTATGCATCATTTATTAGTATATTCGTGTTATTTGTAGGAAGAAGGGCAGACATTATTCCTATGTGACTAATACATGATGATTTCAGGTTTTTTTGACATTAAATGGAGCAAAGACCACGCAGAAGGAGACAAGGAGACAGCAAAGGTGGCATTGCAGGTTTACAGGGAGGTTGTCCACAGTCTTGAATGACCTCCCTCGTGATCTCCACCCCAACTCCGAGCTCCAACAGCTATCCCCACCGAGCTAAAAGGCAGCCAACGGATTCTACAGGAACAACAGTTTACTTTTAGTTGGACAGACGAGCTCCACTAATTGAGGAAGGCAGCTTGATCCTCATCATGTATAAATATTGAGGCCGTAACCTTTGATAGAAGCTTTTTGAACTTTTGAACTACTGTTGCAATTTCTGAGTACGAGCTACAACTCGGTTTTTTCTTTTTGTAAGCCAGTTTTGGCATGATGTTAGGCTCATGATTATGATGTTTTAATAAAGGCAGGCAGATTTGGATTCAATCCTAAGTTCTTAAGAGGGGCTATAGCTCTCAGGTTAGGGCCCAACCTGAGAGCAATAGGCCTCCTTTTCTTTGTATTGTTACTTGTCTTTCCTTTCAGCACTTTGTTTATTTGTTTTGACATGCATTTGGAAAACACAGTCTGCTGATTTAATTTCTTTAATGTGATTGAGTAGGATTAGTTTATGGTTAAAGTGCTGTCAGCAGTTTAGATTAGAGTAGGAGGATTAGAATTCATTAGAGCTCCAAGAAAAGGTTGATAGTGCACTCACTGCCATCTCTGTTTAGAGATTGCGGGTGTAGATCGTACCAACCACCAAAAAAAGCAGTCTTATATGTTCATGCAAGCTGCAACACAGTCATTTCCGTCATAGAACCGTCCATGCATTATGATCTTGAGCAATACCTCTTCATTCCAACACCATGCACGATTTCTCTCCACGATTTACATTGCTGTTCGTTGGTTAAATAACACAGTTAGAATAAGTTGATGGAATTCTCGGTTTTGTGCAAGACATAGAAGATTTGTTCCATTTACACTGCGTAGCATTGTTCTATTATCTTCTTCTTCTTCTCAACCGCGCCTAAAGTCACCTACTCATCCTCTGTTCAGCTCGTTTGCCTTCCAACCCTTCTACTTCTCACGTAGCTCCATCTTTTTAACTTTTCATTGCTTCCACCCTTCTATCCACCAACCAACTTTACCCACTCCTTCTCCATTTTATCTCTCTGTCCCTGAGCCATCACAAGCTCTCTTTTCATCCTACCTATCCACCCATACAGCTCCTCGACTCCTCCATCACCCAAAACTCCAACTGTAGCACATCCTGTAGAAGTTAGCAGACTTCCTGTAGAAATCCCGAGCTTCCTGTAGGATCCCCTGCAGACATCCTGTAGAAGCCTGCAAACTCGGTTGCCAAGCACCTGAACATTGTGGACTTCTGTGGAATGATGTTAGGAATCCCCTGGAACCTCTCCTAGCCCTCCTGACCTTTTCCAAGCCTTCCTTCCCTTCAAACTACCCCTGCACAGTCAAAACCCAATAACAAACAAAATCATAATAACTCCAACCACCTAAGCAAAACTATAAAAACAATGTTCTCTTCAATAGAAGTAGTTTAAATTCATGCATCTCATATCACTAGAAGTAATGGCATCATTTTTAGGAGTTACATTCCCATCGTTGCATTGTAAGGATTAAGCTAGTCAGATTAGGGTTTACTAGGGTTTCCATGTTTGGTTGGCTTTCAGTTCATTCTTGCAAAGTAGGTTAATTTCCTTTGAGATAGTCCTCGTTCATCATTTAGAAAGCTTCTTCTGAGAACATATAGAAGTTGGCTTGAGCCCTAGCGGACTTGTGCCAGCTGACCAAGTGACAGCTGCGACAAGAGCTAGTACTTATGCATACAGCACCGTCGCTTCTAAGTTTGTTACGAACTATCGGGTTGATAAAATTAGAGAAGGAAGCCCCAGGAGTTGTAGCATTATTGCTACAATACTGGAGCCCACCACTCTCCATGTTGGACTTATTAAAGAAGGGGGGAAATTTGTCCAGTGCCCAAATCATCAAGATTAATCAGTTATTTATTCAGCCAAGCTCTGAAGCTGTAAGAACACCTCCTATTGGAAATCCATATCTCAATGACTTGGGCAAAATGCTTGCAGATTTGATCAGCTATGTCCTGGGCTACAAGGGACTTGACGATGTTGATGACACCATTATGGCCATGCTGTCCATATTTTCTCCTGGGAAGCCTCCTGCTGTGCACTATGAATATGATGAATACATTGCAAACAAGATTCATGAGCAACTGATGAATCTAGAAAGGGAGAAGGTGTTTAGATACACCTCATACATATATCATCTGTTCTTATTTTATCAACCTGACAGTTTCCCTATTCCTCTCAAGAAACTTGATGCCCAGGGAAATCCAAGGTCAGTTGTGTTTGGACTTCAGTTTTTCATCACACCTCTTGCTCACCATACACATATTGTGAATTCATAGACCTTTTCATTCATCCATCTTTGACCTTGTTATATGGTGTTCCTCCTCCAAGATTGACCGATGAAATGCAAAGAATTCTCCATCTCTCTAAGACCTACAACATTGGTGATTGGTACTTTTACCAACACCATACAGTAATCAGAATATATGGCTATGAGTTGGACCCTTATAGGCTGCCAAGATATGTCCCTATGAGACTATTTGCCTTGGATTATTTCAGGCAGTTTGGAAATGCAGACCAAATCCATTTCCATAATAAAAACAAGAAAGTGCAACTAAAAGTCAGGAACCAGCTAGGTCCTTTTCTTTACAACATAAGGGAGGAGGGATGGAAGGAAGCAGATGGCATGCTAGAGGCCCTCTGATTGGAAACCAGTTTTCGCTGGGTACCTTATGACCCTAATCATTTCATTTCTCTCAGGAGGGTAAAACATAAATTGGGTGGCTATGCACACATTAGATTGCCTCATATTGAGAAATATGCCAATCTACTAAGTTGGAAAGAGGGCACCCTAGAAGAGGCAATTACTAGAGAGAAAATGATACAAAGAGAGGCAAAGAATATTGAAAAAGAGGCTGACTTGGAAAATTGTGGACATGTTTCCTCTTCATATCAAAGGCAACTTGGAGCAGTTGCCTCTTCTTCTACAGCACATCAGCGAGCAGCTAAAGCTACTTATCAGGCTTCCAGCAAAGGCAAAGAGAAACAGATGGAGCCAAAATAGCCACCTCATGCAGAAGTACAACAATAAGAAGAACAACAAAAACAGGAGCAGCCAGTGCAGCAAGAACAAACAACTGAAGCCCCAATATCCACTGGGCAGCAGGCACAAGAAATTGTGCCTCCTAGGCAGGAAACGACAGTGGAAGCCTCGGTCCTCCAAACCCCACAAAATGAAGACAGAAATCGGAAGAGGGATAGAGGGCAGGAGACTCCCCTCACCACATCCACAACTCAAGGGGAGAAAAGACAGAGGCTAAATCCCCTTTCAGAAGAAGAAATGCCTATAGGGCGATCTTTGGGCATGGGCCCACCAAGCATGGAAGCAACTGCAAGTTCCTTTCAGCAGGAACAGGAAAGGAAAGTTGGAGGAGAAGTCAGCTCCTCAAGCCACCAAAGGGGAGCTGAAACGGGCATCAAACAACAATTTATTGATATCAAAAAGAGGAATGAGCCACTCAAGATACAGCTCTACAATCACTTGTTGAAAATGGCTCCCACAAACCAACAAAGGTTGATGTCTTCATATGATGTACATGAGGGCAAAATGATAATGAGTCATTTCATGCCAACCATGCTGCAGCCACAGTTAGTTGCAGACTACATAAGGACCAACCTTGAGGTCCTTGCAAAAGACATCCACCCTATGGATCAGATTGAATTGCACAAGCAAACGGGTGAGATGGTATATGATACCCTTGCAGACAAAACATTGGTAAATTATAGGCTGGAAAATAGCCTAAACAACACAGCTGCCCAACTTGAGTTGGAGAAAGCATCCTCTCAGGCAAAAGAAAACCGAATTAAAGCGTTGGAGGATATCATCATAGAGCTTGGGCATGATCCCAAGGACACCAAGGTTATACAAGCGCTGTTGAAATTAAGGGATGCAGACATGGCAGCATTAAGAAAAATGATCAAGATCCCAGCAACTCTTCATCCTCAGACAGAAGAGGTTGCCCAGCTAAGGCATGACCAAGATGCAGCAGCTATGTTGGTATCATTATACAAACAGCTGATCCAGACATAGGAGAAATTGGGAGAGTTAGAGGCTGCGCTGCAGGCAGCCCTGCAACAGAAGGAAGGAGGCCAAACATCACAGCCCCCTCCACAAATAATCAACCTTGAGGAATCTCCTCAAACTACTGCTCCTCCTACAAAGCAGACAGCTCAAACAGCACCATCTACATCAGCACCAGAACCAACAACAGAGCAGGCTCCAAGCCTTGATATGCAGAAGCTGAAGAATGAAATTCAGGCCTTAGAAGCCCAAATGGCAGAGTTAAATGAAGCCAGGGAGAATTTAGCTAAGCTGAATGAAAAGTATGACAAGTCAAAGCAAAGCATAGCTGAAAAGGGAAAAGAAGTGAAGGCTCTCAAAGAGAAGATAAAGGAGTTGGAGAAAGAGCTCACCCTTGACAAAGTGGTGGCTGAGCTCAAGACAGTTTTATGGGCCAACATTGGCCAATCAATCACAGATCAGTGGCAGTATATAGAGACCATTCATGAGCAAATGGAGCTCATAGCCAAGGCACACAGGGAAGTCCAAAGGGCAAGGGCATCTCTAGGCAATATGCCTGAGATAGCCAATAGAATGATCAACGTGCTAAATAACCGCACAGGTCCTGAGCTGGCAGCAATTGGGATCCCCAGTAGAACTGAAACCATCCTGCTGATAAAGAGGGTCCTTACATTAAGAAGCCTAGTACAAACACTGGAAAGAAGAAGCCAGGACATGCAGACAGAAGTAAACAAATTCATGGACAAGTTTGCAGCATTACAAAGCAGAGGTCTTCCTGGCTTACTGAACAGCGCAGGGAGATTACTTTCACATGAGAACTATGCTAAAAGGGTCAATACATTTGCTACCAATCAGATCACTGTAAGACCAAGTACTTCAGAAGAAACAGGGCCAGCATCTGGGCAAAGTCTCTATAACAGAGTAGAGAACTTATTTTTCATTATGAATGAGATCAAACATTTGTTTGAAGTGCCTCCAAACTTCTACAAATATACAGAGGTAGATGAGACCTTAGATGCAATTTTGAGACATCAATGGCCCACACAGGAATGGTGGACCAAAATGATAAAGTTGATACTGTGAACAAGAGCCTCTCATCAAGTTTTTTCATCAAAAAACATAAGTTATCATATACAGGAAAATTTGATGCATTCAGTATGTATGGAGAAGAGTGGACTGAGCCAACTCAGCAGAAAGATTCAGCCACTAAAGCAATACTGACAGCTGCAAATGACAGGGCCGAGAAAGCTACAGCATGACAAAGCCATAAAGACACATCATTCAGCATTTATGCAGAACGCTCAACCGACTTAGTGGCCTCCAAAGGTCAAAAAGAATTCTGACAACATTAAAGAGCATTCATTTTGTATTTAGAGCAGTAATAACTTCCTTATCTGCTATTCTGTAAAGTTGGTGAGCGTATTTATTTATCAAGTGACTCAGCGGTTCAAATATTTTATGAAACCGATTGTATATATTCCCCCTCGCATAAGCATGCAGGGGTTGTTGATTTTCTCTATCAGGAGATACTATACTGTAAATGTTCAGAGTTTTAATGTAAAAAGCTGATGGAATTTCCAAATTTCTGTGTTATCTGATGCGTTTTGGGTGCTTGCTGAATGCTACAGGATTCCTGCGTATTCTCATGAAACAATAAGTTTTTCTTTAACCTGTTCGTTATATTTGTTATTCTCTTCTTAAATCCATTCATGTCTCTGTGTTTCACAAATTTTTAATGGCAAAGAAAAAGAATAGTATCAGGATTTATTCATAGAATACCCTGAACTCAATCTAAGCTATTATGTATGTTTTCCTCAGTTATAGTTATAAGAGTGTAATTATTAATTGCTGCACTTTCAAACTATACCTTTCACAGTGATTATTGTTCAGGAATTCAAACCTGCTGCTGGTCAATATATCTCTCTCTCACACCATCAACTTAGTGGAAATTTCTTAATTGCCTTCCACTGGTTACACACACTTCATCATTATAGTTTCAAGTTTGTCTCATGAAATATTTAAATGGCCCTGTTGTTTCAATAACCACACTCAACAAATTCAAACAACCTACAACTGCAGACTCCATTGCCCAATGGTCTAAAACTGCATGAACATATCACCTTAGGTACTGAAAGACATCATTCAACCAAACTTTTAAAACAAACCCTCACCTCATATCTAGCCTAAGATTCTTAAGAACAAAGTTAAACAGTCAAAGAGAGAGCCCTCTCTGATTACAGGTTGGCTAGAAACCTGTGATCCAAAGCTTGGTTAGTGGTTACCCCGGCCGTATTCCCTTGGGATTCATAGGGAACAACCTGGGTGTTAACATAAATGGCGACTCCGCTAGGGACCTGGATAAACTTTGCAACCTCCTATCTGGTTCTTAATGCTGTAGATAAAGCCTGAGTGACAGCCAGACAGCCTTAGAAACTGCCTCTGCTTTGCATTTGCAGGAGTATATAAAAGCTACCTCAGTCAATCTTTATTCAGTATTAATTCTCATATAGCTGTGCTATAACTGACCAGTCCTTGTCAAAGATCACTACCTCCTTAGAAATTCTCACAAAGAAAGTTATAGAAGCTGGCTCCCAAGAAGAAAACTCGTTATACAAGATCAAACCCAGATCCTGATCCAGCACCTGAGTTTCAAAATCCAAACTTGATTGCAAGAATCCTCAAGAGACACAAATCAGAAAGAACTTTATCAGATTCAAGTTCGGAAGCAGGTCTCCAAACTGATATTCCAACCCCTGCTAAAGCTTCTCTACATCCTCATACAACTGGCCCACAATCTCCTAGTTCCTCATCCACTTCACAAGGTATCCTTTCAACCACTCCATCAACTACACACACCCCTTTCATCCCATTTCCTCCACTTGTCCCATTCATCCCTGCTTTCCCTATTGTCCCACCAAACATGGCTAATAGATATGCCCCACTGCAGTTACCAGCCAATCTAGCTCCTATGCCTCAAGAGTACCAAAGCAAGATCTCATACTTTTATGGTACTGGCTCATATCCATCCCTTCAACATACTAAGAAAATGCAGGACTACTTTGAAAACTACGAAATAGATGATGATGGGGTTAGGATGAAAATTTTTGTGCAAAGTTTAACAGGGGATGTAAGAACATGGTTTAGGTCACTTGCAGCAAACTCAATAGCTAACCCTGAAGCCCTCTATCAAACATTTATCGACAGATGGGAGAATAAAAAGGACCCACTCCATATATTATCTGAATACAATACTATCAAAAGAGGTCCCCAAGAAACTGTCCTGGACTACTGTGCCCGGTTTAACAATGTCTACAATGTTATTCCCCAAAATCTTAGACCCCCACCGTATCTAGCCTTATATACCTTTCCTGATGGGTTTGATTCAGATATGGCATATCAATTAAGGGAAAGGGCTCCTAGAACTTTAGCTGAAATGCAAGATATAGCAGTAAAGTGTAGAAGCTAACCTGATAGCCAAGAGAAATAGGACAAGAACTGAGAGAAAGACTACCTTTAAAGAAGAGCCTTCAGGCTGGGATCAAAAATTGGACGCAATAATCACTGGTATGCAGAGATTAGGTGACAGAGTAGAATCAGTTGAGAGGAATTCATCATGGGAAGCACCACAGAATAATCCTATTAGGAATCCCAATTTCAGAAGAAACCAAAATCCTAATGTTAGTAAAGCTAATTCTGAACCAGAGATTAGACCTCCGTTCCAAGAAAATTATACAGAAGCATCCACTTCTAATGAACAAATAGATGACACCCACATTAACCTAATGGGCCTAAATGATGATCAACAAGTTTTCCTAAGTCAAGAGGATCATAAGGATGATGATATTAAACAGTTTCAAACCAAGTCAGGTGAGTCATTCGACTTTAAACAAGGCTATGACACAGTTGTTTATGAAGTTCATAAACAATACAAGCTAAGGAGCAGAACCATAAATGTGACACAGCCTGAGAAAACAATGGACACTCCTCTGCCCAAGAAAACCATGGTCACTGAGCCAATTGACAAGACTGATTCAATTACAAAGGAAGTAACAGTTGAAGAAATAACTGAAACATCTTCCCCAAATCAACAAGCAATGGCTACATCACCCTTACAGCCTAATCCAAGCATTACTTCCCAGAAGATGAGTAGAAAGGACAAGCCTCAAGGTCAAAGTGAAAACCAGGAAGAAAATTTCAACAACAAAGAAAGGGTTGTCAACCACAACACCAACGTCCAATATGAAAAACCCTTTGACTTAGAAGCTGAAATTGGAAAATTGAAGATATTCATTCCTCTTTCAGAGCTAGCCAAGCATGACATTTACAAACAACAAATCAAAAAGTCCCTTCAACTTACCCACAATAAAGATGATGTCAATGTGTTGGATGACACCCCAGAACTACTTTTCGGTCCAGAGGTCGATGGAAATACAACAGTTACAGGGATCTTACCTTTCTATGTCAGCTTGCATGTTCATGATAAAATACTACATAATGCAATGTTTGATTCAGGTGCTTCTCATAATCTTATGCCTAAATCAGTGATGGAGAGGCTCAACTTAGACATTACAAGACCCTATAAGGACCTATTTTCATTTGACTCCAGCCAAGTTAAATGTTTGGGCTTAATCAAAGATCTATGTGTATCCCTTGTCCAGTATCCAAACAAAACAATCTTAATGGATGTGGTAGTTGCTGATATCCCACCCAAATATGGAATGTTGTTATCAAGATCACGGGGGGCTAAAATTCAAGGTTCCCTGCAATTAGACATGTCATATGCCACCATCTCAGTCTTTGGTCAACCCAAGAGGCTATATAGAGAGTCACTTATGAAATACATGGTGAGCAGTGAAGAAAAGCCTCAAAATTTCCCTATTTATGCAGTCCATTCAGATATGGATTCCTTCATTCTATTCAATGATGATACAAGTCCTGAGAGTGATAATAAATCAGTCACACTTGAACAAAACATGCATGAGAGTGAGCAACCGAGTCCCCTAGAGATCCAAATTGAGAAACCAACTCATGAGTCACTCCTAAAAGATAAACCAGATGAAAAACAAGAACTCCAACTTATAATCCCAAATTATAGAAAGAATGTTGAAAATCCCTTAAAACAGGATATCTTATGGTTCCTTGAGTTTGATGGATTAGTCAACAAATTAGGGGCAGGAGCGGGGGTCTGGATACATAACAAACAAAATAGTCATGCAGAGGGCCGAGCCTACAGGTTAAACTTCAGGTGCACCAACAATATGGCAGAATATGAAGCTCTCTTACTAGGCCTCAAGCTAGTAAAATCCTTACAAGCCATAAAAGTTTCAATCCTAGGAGACGCAGACCTAATTATCCAACAAGTAAAGGGAAATTTTGTCACTAATGACAAAATACTGAGGTTTTATAGGTCTGCTGCTGCTGAAATACTAAATTCCTTCACTGAATTTCAAATTACCAAAATTCCTAGAACCCATAATCTTCATGCTCATAGTTTGACCACATTTGCAAGCACCTGTAAACTACCTTTTGAACCCAAGCATTTTTTTACAGCTGAGATAAAACACAGACCTTCTGTCCCAAACAATGTCAAGGATTGGAAAGTGTTTGAGGATGATACACAAATAAACAATTTCTTGACTTTGCAGCAAGAATTTTCAGGACTAAACATTGATACTGAGGCTGCAAGTGATTCACAAATACTAGGTGAACAGCACCAAACAAATATCTCACTCAAAACAGCAAATCAAATGCTTTGTCCAACAAACTTTGACCAGGAGAAAATACAAGAACTTGAACAATTACATTTTGAGGAAATAGCTGATGCTGAAGCTGAAGTTATACAATTAAAAGACAATTTTCTTCCAACAGGCCTAGCTCCATTAGAAGACATTTTTGACTCAAATGATGTACCTAGAAAACCAAAATTGCAGCCTCTTAATGCTGCCATTTAAGAGTGCAACATTGGAACTATTGAAAACCCCAAGATAATTAAATTGTCGGCATCTTTACCACCTGATCAGAAGCCTAAATACATTGACCTCGTTAAAGAATTCCAAGATGTCTTTGCATGGAGTTATGAGAATTTAAAGTCCTATGTGTTATAGACATTTTTGTGCCTTACATCATTAAGCATGAAATGTCCATAATCTAAGGGATCCAAAGTCCCTAAACATGTTGTTCCTACCCCTAGAGGAACAAGGCTAACAAACCACAACAATTCACAGAAGTTCTCCACCAGAAACTGCTCAAAAACAAGTCAATTCAGGATCATTTCAGTGGCTACACTAGCTGTTTACGCTGAATGTCAAAGCCAACACTGGCTACCTGCGTTGAATGTCAAAGGGAACACTGGCTACCTGCGCTGAACGAGAATGGACATGTGGCAAGCTCATTTCTCAAGGTGTCAAAACCCAGGAAGCTTCCAAAATGACACTTGCCTCAGGGAATTCGACTGGTGATGAGTAAGAGGTTCCAAATCTCCAAGTGGAAGCAAGAACCTCCAAGTGGAATCAAGAACTGACAGAGGGAGAGGACACTAGTCAGATCTCAAGCTGACTCATCCTCTCTCCAAACATCTATATATGGATCTCTCCTCCATGAGATCTAGAGGGTGGAATTTTGTTATTGCAAAGAATTGTTGTTGGTTTGAGACTGGAACTATTGGGTGCTTAATGCTTTGAAGGGGGTGAAGATAGGAATTCCATTTGCTGGGAAAGAGATGCTGGATTGGAGCCCTCTGGGTTGTATCTCTTCCTGAACCTTGTTATTCATCAATAAAGCTATCTTGGTTTCTCCTATATACTGATGTATTTTTGATGTATGATTGCATTAGTGTATTTGGTTCATTTCTAATCCTGAACTAGTTATGAATGTGAATATCTGTCTTTGTGTGGTGTTCTTCTCTTGTCGCAAGTAGCTGTTCTCTTGTGATCTTGCAGGAATCTGTTGAAGCTGGGCTAGCGAGAAGGCAAGTAGTTGTTCTCTTGTGATCTCGTATGAACCCGTTGAAGCTGGGTGAGCAAGAAGGCAAGTAGCTGTGAACACCCAAAGAGAAGAGAGACCAGATCGAGGGACAAACGGAAGACACTGGTCCATCTATCTCTCTTCATTCTTAATTCATAAAGGAAGAAATATCATAATAGCTGTCTCTGTTTGTTGCTAAGGCACTGTCACACCTTAGGTGGATAGGATCGTCCTGCATAGGCATTTTTCCCCACAACAAATTGGCGACTCGGCTAGGGAGATCTGTTTAGTCATTTTATTTGTGTTTCTATCATTGTTTGTTTCATAGACTTGACAGCAACAATCAAACTGCATCTGCTATTCCCAGATGCAAAGTAGACAGTTGCTGCTTTGATCCAATCACTGGACTTGTCTATGATCTGAACAATGGACTCACAAATGATTTGATGATCCTTTGTGATAGATCTTAGTACTCCCTCAAAGCATCCCTTTGATTACACCTTGCTTGTTGCTTTTATTTGGCCTGAAACAGTAGATTAAATAGCAATCTGTGACCCAGAACCAGTGAGAAATGAGAGTTTATCCTTCAGCGCAGACCCAGTGAAGGGATTCTGCATTTCAACGCAGGTCCCGTGAAGGCTACCTGCGCTGAATGTCAAAACCCCTGTGTTGAGGTTGCGCTGAACCAGTTTGGCCTTGTGCAGCTGGGGTTCTCTGCTCTGTTTTTCCCTGTTTTGATCTCTGATTTTTGCAGCCTGTAACCAGCATAGGTACCAGTCTGATAACTCCTTTTCTCTGCTTAAATTCCACCTCCTTTTGTACAAAAAGACTGTGAGTGTTTTTATGTGTTTGTGACGTCATTTACAGTTTTCCTTTGCATGAGTGAAATAATCATCCTGTAGCCCTTGATTCAGATCTGTTGATTGTGATCTTAGGAGAGAGTTCATTTTCTGTTTACAGTTGATTATACATTTGCTTTTACTTATTGGTTTGAGTTTGTCTCTTTTAAAGTGTCGAAACAAAAGTTTATTTCGAAAATCGTTAAGTGTTGTAATCTCTTCTACCCTTTCTGTTTTCGAAAAAGTAAACTTGTTTGTATTTGTCATTTAAAAGCAAATTCAAAGTTGTGCAAAAAGCTTTCTTTGTAGGCATCAATACTAACAAAGCGGAAAACAAACACCTGGATTGTGCATTTGCATCTTGATAGTTTGCATGTTTGATTTAGGAAAAGTGCATTAGAGTGTGTTGATTGCTCTTTGAGAAAAGATGGTGTCTTTCTTTTTCCTTAGTAGCTAGGATTTTCAAAGTTGAAAAGATAAAAATCTTGCTTATCATCTTTAGACTGCATTTAGGAATTTGTATCATACATATCGTGGTGAACCTTGAAAGGAAAACTTTAAAAAGATCAACCTAAAATAAATTGAATGAACTTAACAACGCTTTGCAACATAACGCATAACATAGAGGTCTAGGCTAGAGACGTGTTCCAGTGTCGTAAAGCCTGGTGACTATCGATCTCGTGGATGGTGGGTGATTCCTCCTGAGGGACGATAGCGCCAGTATGGATTGTGCTCCCACGTACCATCGCGTATATGTTGGGAGACCCATATAGGCATAAAACCTTTATCCTTAGGAAGCCGTTTCGGCCGCCCTACTGATCGCAATGCACTGAACACAGCATTCAGGAAGATCAACCACCCGTACCCTAAAAAGTATTCTGCGGTTTTGCGAAAAGTTTGGCACACCCTCTGCCTAGAACTCCAGAGCAATTCCTTTTGGCCTTTTTCAGACTCTATAACAGAAGAAGTCCATCCGAGAATTTGTCACTTCGGGCTCATTAAAACATCGAAGGAGACTAGAGTCATCTTTAACTTTTTCTTGACTCTTTAAAATTGAAAAAGCAAGTTGTGTCTAAGCGTCGTTAAAAATTTATTTTAAACGGAACAATCACCCTTTATTCCTACGTTGATCTTTAGGTTGAAAAAAATGGAGCACACCAACCAAGGAATTCCCCTTGGTGGAAATCCTAGTCCCTTCTCCTGTTGGGGAGATGTTGGTGCGCCCCACATGGCCACATTGTCGCTTCCAGGACTGACAATTGGCCTGCCGGTCTGGCTCTTTTCAACCAATGTCGTTCAGACCACCACTATTCCTGAACAGTCAAGTCAACAGTTAGACCAGACCAGAGTTGCCAACCAGCCTTCTACTTCATCTAACTCTTCCTCTCCTCCTTCCTCTTCGCTTGACGGAACTGGTAAAACAAAAAACCAAGTTCCTAAGGAGAAGAAGGAAAAGAAGAAGAAAGAGAAGAAGAAGAAGGAGCCAAAAGCGACTGGGGGCAAACAAGTGTCGTCTGACAAAAATCCACACACAGCACTGACAAGGCCTAAATCGCCATGTGTCATATGCAAGGGAGACCACTTCCACAGAGATTGTCCCTGCATCCCTCAGATACTAAGGGACTGGTGTCCCCGTTTGCACAATTTGGTAGCATCAACCTCTGATAGCCATGTTGACTGCTCACCGTCAACTAGTGAAAGTGAAGCCACAGGACAGAGAGGGAAAGCTATATTTCCCTGCAAACTATGTGAAGGCGACCATTCCATCCACCGTTGTCCCTTCTTAGATGAGGCTAAAAGAGTTTTGGAAGATCGCCCAGTCTTACCAGTGCAACTTCCTCCTGGATATCAAAAACTCATGCCAAGTCCTTCACTAGTTGAGAACCTGGTTGGCCCACCCAAGTGGTCAGCCGAAACACCTATCATTGAAGATGAACCGTCTGGATCCATGCCTGACGAAAGTCAAAAGGTTGAGGCGGCAGTTGACCCGGTTTTGCCTTCAGAGGCTCTATCTTCGAATGATACCATCATAGAGGAGAATAAAGACGACACCGTCCAAATTCTCTTCATCAACACAGACTCCGACGAACAAGGGGGAAATTTTCCCATTCCTTTATCACAGGAAGGAACTTCGTCAGATTCATACCCGGCCGTCTATTCGGTCCCACCACCAAGCAACCTAGTTGTCTCGTTCGACTGGAACCAACTAGGCAGACCCCGGTTGCCAGCAAGCATACCATTCAGAATTATCGTTCAAATATACAGAATGGTAATGGCTGGCACTATCATTGATGAGGGGGCATCTGTGAGTATCCTTTCCTCTATTGCTTGGAAAGCGCTTGGTTCGCCAGTGCTTTTGCCTGAAATGAGAAATCTATCAGGCTTTGATAAAGGAACCAGTCGACCTTTAGGGATCCTCCCCAATGTGCCCATAACATTGAAAGGGAAGACCATTCAAATGAACGTGATGGTCGTTCAAGGACCCTTGGATTATAACCTACTCCTTGGACGAGACTATATATATTGCATGGGAGCCATCGTCTCCTCACTCTTTAGAGTAATGTGTTTTCCGCATGAAGGAACAGTGGTCAAGCTCGTGGACCAGCTTTCATTTCCTGGATCACGCATCGCAAATAGTCATATACCATCCCTAAATGGTCTCTTCATGCAAGAAATGTCTCAACCCATGGTCCATCCTCCTGATGAGCGCGAGTAATCCGGGAGGATATGACTGGAACCCAGGGGGCATGTGTCCTAGTCTGCTTCGGCAGGAAAACTTTGGGTATAGGGTAGATTTCCACGGGAGAATATGACTAGTCTGTACCCCGCCCTTGCTGGAAAGGGGTTATTCTAGAATAGGATTCTTTTGTCAAAGTTATGTGAGTTGACAGACGGAGTCTCTCACCCTTGTCTATTTCGGTAGACGTTGCCGAAGAAGTGTTTTGTTTGAAAGATTAACGAGACAATCTTTGGGTAACCTGAAAGAGGTAGGCCTCTCCCGGTAAAACAAATGTTTTATTGGACTAAGAAGGGGTAACCTTGAAATTGTACTTTATGCCTGGGGGCATGCAAACCTTTTGGAGTGCAAGCAAGGGGCGGCTATTTATTTTTTAAATTTTTAGGTCCTTCCCTTTAAACCTATAGGTCTAACCCTTTAAACTCGTAGGATTAGTCGTTTCCAAACTTGCATAACGAAAGGATGCGGGGCATAGCTTTGGTAAGGCGCAAGCTCCATAAAAAATGGAATCTTACATGAGACATTCTTATCATATGACTGGATTAATAGAGCAGTTTTAGCACACAGTTCATGCTCGTTAAAAAATAAACTCAAGATCCGAGCAGTTTTAGCACATAGTTCATGCTCGTTAAAAAATAAACATAAGATCGAGCAAATGTTTCCACCGCGTTTTAGCTCGTTAAAAAATGAACTATCCCAGTAAATAACCACTGTGAATGTAATATCATCAGCCATTAAAGCCTTGGTCGTGTTTGCATCGTCACCTCCACCTTCCATTTGGCCGATCGTTCACCTCCATATGATTGTTTACCCATTTTGAGGAACAGCTGCGAAGAGTGATTAGACCTAGCCATCCTTGTGACACTGTCGTGATTGGAAAATTCCAACCTGTACCTGGAATCAGCTGCTAACCCTGTTTATCACTCGTTCCTCAAAAGACGAGTCTTCTTTAAGCTCTTTTCAACTGACTCGTAAAATATGAAAAGATTGCCGAGTCCTTGGCCTTCCAGCTCGTTAAAGGGACAGGAAGTGCTATCCCTCCTCTAGATTTTAATCTTTTTGGACCTGAGGGATTATTGCACAAAAAGATCGAGCGCTTGTTTTATTCGGCTCGTTAAAACTATCGAAGACTCATCCCTTCTGTATTGTTTTATACTTTTTCGGACTTAAGGGATTAAATGATGAAAAGGGACTTTTGGAGTTAACTTTATGTACCTTTTCAGACTCTCTAAAAATGAAAAGGACCGAGTTATCCTTGTCGTTAGACTCGTTAAAATCACTAAATAGCGACAAACTTGTCTTTAGACGAGAACGAGTTTCACTATCGCTAGGCTCGTTAAAACATAGTGATGGGTTTGCCCGAAGGGCAGGTTATAGAACAAGCATATGTTACCCTCCTCAAGCTTGAAAAAAATAAAGAAGTACTGGTCAGCAATGACTGGGGAAAAATTGGGAGAAACTAAAGAAAACTTTGATGGTAGCAAGTCACTCTTGAAGATGACACTTTTCCTCCGTACCACAATCGGGTTGGGTTGTTTCATTCACCGGTCACATCCATGGTCTCGCCATACCATCCATATTTGGGGTAATGCTACCGATCCATCGCATCAGTGTCGCCACATGTTCAAGAGAAGTCGTTCAGAAAAGTCAACTGTGTCCCATCCACTGCCATACATTATCCTTCATCCTTTCATGACCGCCACCCTGAATCATATGTCACAGATCGTTTTCACCTCCATTAAAATCATTAGCTCCGTTCCGTGTCACTGATGTGGGATTCATTACGGCCCTCCTTTGACAGATCGCTTCTTGTCGACATCAGCTCATTATCCAGGAAGTTGTTCTAGGAACAACCCCTTCAGTACTTTGAAGCTTGCATGCCTCAATGGCAGGTTTCTCACTTCCGGCGACAGGTATACATCAATGACCTTTGACCGAAATATTTTGCGTGGTGTTCGACGCCAAGTCCTTTATTCACACCATGTGAATTGTACTGCAGTAGCTTGAGGTTCATTATCATTATCGGTGATTCCTCTCGCGCTTGTTAACGGTTTACCTCATTGACCGGTAATCAAGCGATGTCTTTCCATGTTCGACTTCAGAACAATTCTCACATGGATCGACTTGTACTTAGAGTGAAGATCGAACGAGTTTGAAGACCCCGGATCTAGTTTCATCCATCCGGGCCGCGATATATATTTAGGAAAGATAAAGACATTGACATGTACATCATTGCAACAGATAATCATCCTACTCAAAGGATGATAATTTCATCAAAATTATCAGTCTACCATCAGACGATTGTCTGTTCTATGTACAGAAAAATGAATTTATAAAGCTGAGCATGGGAATGCCCGCCTCAGCTAGATCATGAAAGCAGTATGAAAAATAATGTATTGTATTGTATCTTATTACAATTCTCCTCCCAGCATTGGATGAACTTCGGATCCCCCTGATAAAGCATTTCACCCGATAAACAACCTCATACTTTAGGGGGCAACTGTTATAGACATTTTTGTGGCTTACAGCATTAAGCATGAAATGTCCATAATCTAAGGGATCTAAAGTCCCTAAACATGTTGTTCCTACCCCTAGAGGAACAAGGCTAACAAACCACAGCAATTCACAGAAGTTCTCCACCAGAAACTGCTCAAAAACAAGTGAATTCAGGATCATTTCAGTGGCTACACTAGCTGTTTGCACTGAATGTCAAAGCCAACACTGGCTACCTGCGTTGAATGTCAAAGGGAACACTAGCTACCTGCGCTGAACGAGAATGGACATGTGGCAAGCTCATTTCTCAAGGTGTCAAAACCCAGGAAGCTTCCAAAATGACACTTGCCTCAGGGAATTCGACTGGTGATGAGTAAGAGGTTCCAAATCTCCAAGTGGAAGAAAGAACCTCCAAGTGGAATCAAGAACTGACAGAGGGAGAGGACACTAGTCAGATCTCAAGCTGACTCATCCTCTCTCCAAACATCTATATATGGATCTCTCCTCCATGAGATCTATAGGCTGGAATTTTGTTATTGCAAAGAATTGTTGTTGGTTTGAGACTGGAACTATTGGGTGCTTAATGCTTTGAAGGGGGTGAAGATAGAAATTCCATTTTCTGGGAAAGAGATGATGGATTGGAGCCCTCTGGGTTGTATCTCTTCCTGAACCTTGTTATTCATCAATAAAGCTATCTTGGTTTCTCCTATATACTGATGTATTTTTGATGTATGATTGCATTAGTGTATTTGGTTCATTTCTAATCCTGAGCTAGTTATGAATGTGAATATCTGTCTTTGTGTAGTGTTCTTCTCTTGTCGCAAGTAGCTGTTCTCTTGTGATCTTGCAGGAATCTGTTGAAGCTGGGTTAGCGAGAAGGCAAGTAGCTGTTCTCTTGTGATCTCGTATGAACCCGTTGAAGTTGGGTGAGCAAGAAGGCAAGTAGCTGTGAACACCCAAAGAGAAGAGAGACCAGATCGAGGGACAAACGGAAGACACCAGTTAGTCCATCTATCTCTCTTCATTCTTAATTCATAAAGGAAGAAATATCAGAATAGCTGTCTCTGTTTGTTGCTAAGGCACTGTCACACCTTAGGTGGATAGGATCGTCCTGCATAGGCATTTTTCCCCACAACACTATGACACCTCTGTCATTCAACACACTATCCCTCTCAAGCCCAATCAAAAACCCTTTAAACAGAAATTGAGGAGAATCAATCCAATGCTTCTCCCTTCAATTGAAAAAGAGGTACAAAAAATGTTTAAAGCTGGTATCATAGCACCAATCCGGTTTTCTGATTGGATTTCAAATTTGGTCCCTACAAGAAAGAAAACTGGTGAAATAAGGCTTTGTGTTGATCTAAGGAACTTAAATCAAGTGTCCTTAAAAGATAATTACCCCTTACCCAAGATGGATCACATCTTGCAAAGAGTAGTGGGGGCCTCAAGAATTTATTTACTTGATGGGTTCTTAGGTTTCAACCAGATCTTAGTTCACCCTGATGATCATGACAAAACAGCATTCACAACCCCATGGGGAACCTTCAAATATGTCAAAATGCCTTTTGGGTTGAAAAATGCAGGAGCTACCTTTCAAAGAGCAATGGATATTGCATTTGCCAAAGAAATCCATGATTTCCTTGTCATCTACTTAGATGACCTCACACCTTTCTCAAAATCTGACCAAGAACATTTGAAACATCTAAGGCAAATATTCATAACTTGTAGGAAATATGGAATTTCCTTAAATCCCAAGAAATCCCTGTTTGGTTTGGAAGAAGGCAAGTTATTGGGTCATATTATTTCAAAGGATGGCATTAGGATTGACCCAGACAGAATACAGGCCATCTTGCAAATGCCCCACCCAAGAAACATCAAAGAATTACAAGCATTCTTGGGGAAGATCAACTTCCTAAGGAGATTTATCCCAAATTTGGCAGAATTGAGCAGATTACTAAATAACATGAGAAAAAAGGATTCAAAAGTAAAATGGACAGTAGAAGAAAACCAAGCTTTTGAAGGAATAAAATTGGCCCTTACCCAAACTCCAGTCTTAACAAATCCTAAATTTGACAAAGAGTTTATCATTTTCTCTTTTGCCTCCCAGCATACTATTGTTGCTATCTTATTACAGAAAGATGATCAAGGAAATGAGAGACCTATTGCTTTCTTTAGTAGAGCCCTCAGAGATGCACCCCTAAAATATCAGATCATGGAAAAGCAAGCATATGCTTTGGTCAAAGCCATCAAAGACTTTAGGATTTATATCCTATACTCCCATGTTATAGCTTATGTACCAAGTCCCATTGTGAAAGACATACTTACTCAAGAGAACTTAGAGGGCAGAACAGGAAAATGGATTGCCAACATTTTAGAATTTGACATTGAAATAAAACCTACAAAACTTATAAAAGGGCAAGGTTTGGCCAAATTAATGTCTGAAACAAATTTCCAAGCCTTGGACATCAACCAACTGGACAGTGAACCAGAGCTGGCGACTCCAAAGATCAATGTAGCCTTTGAAAAATCTCTGTGGTATTCTGATATCTGTTATATATTGCAAAACCTGTGTGCTCCTCCAGGATTGTCCAGAACTAAATGTAGGTTCCTAAAAATGAAAGCTTCAAGATTTTATGTCATGGATGGCAATTTGCTTTGGAAAAACCATGAGGGTATATTGTTAAACTGCTTAATTGAGAATGAGACTAACAATGTAATGAAAGAATTTCATGCAGGTGATTGTGGCGGACACTTGTATTGGAAGTCCACCGTGGATAAAATACTGAGGGCTGGTTACTATTGGCCCACTTTGTTCTCTGATGTTAAAAATTTCACTACCTCATGCCATAAGTGTCAAATATTTGAGGGAAAGAGAAAGTTACTGCCACTTCCTTTGAGGCCTATTGCAACAGAGAGACCTTTTCAGCAATGGGGCTTGGATTTCATTGGGGAAATTCATCCCTCATCTTCAGGCCAACATAGATGGATCCTCACAGCCACAGACTACTTCACCAAATGGATTGAGGCCATCCCATGTAGACAGGAAAATGATTCAACAATCATTCAGTTTTTGGAGAATAACATATTGTCTAGATTTGGTTGACCTGATAAGATCATAACAGACAATGCTGCTGCTTTTAGATCCAAGAATATGGTGAACTTCTGCCACAAATTTCATATTACCTTGGGCCATTCTACTGCATATTATCCCCAAGGTAATGGCCTGGCTGAATCATCAAATAAAAGCCTTGTAAACATCATAAAGAAGGTGTTGGAAGAAAATAGTAAGAATTTGGATAAGAAGCTTGTCAATGCCTTATGGGCAGATAGACTAACAACCAAGAGATCAATTGGGGTCAGCCCATATGAGTTAGTCTATGGATTCGAAGCCAGATTTCCTTCATCACTAGGGGTTCCTGTTATGAAACTACTTCAGGAAAGTCAAGCTGAGCCCAATGACATGCAAAGAAGGATCAATCAAATAATATGTTTGCAGCAAACTAGAGACCAAGTTTATAACAGAGTTCAAGTTTTATAAGAAAAGTTAAAGAAAGCTTTTGATAGAAGGACTAAGGCTGAAGATTTCAACATTGGTGACAAAGTCCTCAAGTGGGATTCAAGGAGGGAAGATAAAGGAAAACATGTAAAATTTGATTCCCTTTGGAGAGGACCATTTGCTATTCAAGCAGTACAAGGAAACAATACTTACTTCCTTAAAAGTCTTGATGAAGCTGATTTGGATGAAGGTCCTGTGAATGGCAGGATGTTGAAGCACTATTTTGACTACTATCCATGTATGTAACTGAATCCTCCCTTGTACATACTCAGGTGTATATACTATTTTCTATTAGCATGTAGGAAATGTAGCTTCCCAAGTCTTGTAAGTTATCAGCAAAATGCAAATAAGTTCAGAGATCTACCGAGATGGGAAGAGCACAATTTTGAGATTTCAAGAAGGAAAACTCCAAGTTTTGGTAAAAGAAGTCAAGGGCCAAGGCATTCTGACCTGCTGTTCTTGGTCTTTCAAATGGAAAAACCATCCCCATGTGGAGCCACTGTTAGATACCTATACCAATAGGTTTCATATTTCATGATTGGCAAAGAAAGTTCCAAATATGCTCTGCTTTGGTGATGCAAAGATCCCATATTTTCAAGAGAAGGTGATATGTGTACATAGCTTGATGTTGACTCAATTTTGGATGGATGGTCCAACAGCCTAATCTGGATCATGCCATGTTTCAATTTTCCGTTGTAGAATAGAGAAAGAAGTATGTCCAAACTGTTTAATCTTGGCAGACCAGTAGTTAGGTAGAGAATTAAGGTTCCCAACTGCTTAATCTGGGGCCTTGGAAGTAATAAGGCTAGTCCTAGATAGAAAAATCAAAAGAAAAAGCCAAAAGAAAAGAAAAGGCACATGAGGGTCTGCAAGTCTAAGTGCACCCTCCATGAAGAAACAAAAAAAGCTAGGCAAGTAGATGGGTAGGTAGAGGGGGTTGCAGAAATGTCATTCCTTTCAATTGAATTTTGCTGGTCTAACATAAAGGAAACATCAGTGGATAGAGAAGTTCCTCTTCTCCATCATCTTGCAGCAATACATAGGAGCATGTCTAACTTCCTGATTCCCCCCCCTCACATTCATTGTTAACATCCCATTACCAACCATGTTCATGAAAGAAAGTCAAGGTCTTATGGTGGTTCTTGTTTCTTTGAAAGCCACATTTCTTGTGTAAAATTCTTTTCATTTTGATCTACTTCCTAAACTAAGTTGATTCCATATAAAACTTAGTGTTTCCCCTCCTCATCCACCTCTTCCACTCATATCAACCCCTAACTTCTACTATTTAACTCCCTATACCCCCTATTCCCCCTATTACTATGAAAATTATGCAAAAAACCCCAAAATACCTATGTATCCCCTTCCCCGAGCATTATAGCTCTAAGTTTGGTTCTAAATGGTTTAAGCGCTAAAACATTAGAGCGCGACCCAAAGAGCGCTCATACATTAATCCTGGGATTAATCCAAGATCCGCTTGGATTAATAACCTTAATCCGGCTTTGTTAATAAACCTGCGCATAATACATTTTTCCCGTAACACAGCTTGAAAACCCACTTTTCTAAAGTTTCCGCCGGGCGCGCATTTCACAAAAAACATTATTTTATTCTCCCGCCCGCTGCCGTATCGCCCTGACAACTTGATGACCCGTCGACCGTCGGATCTGGGCCTTCCCATTCGACAGCCCATATCCATATCAGGTCGGCCCTGACGACCGTAACTTACCTCCCGAGAAACTGTCAGAGGGTGACGTCAGGCCTCTGCCACACGTCACCCCCATATTTTCTCGGGTCGCCCTCTGACAATACTACTTCCGTATCCGGAGCGGTCCGAGAAAACCATTTACCGCCTACCGTTTACTGCTGACCAGTCGCGCTCACGTCACGTCCTCGTCACCGCCACGTCGTGCACACGTCATGCCACATCGCCGCCGCATCAGCGCCCCCGTCCGACAATGCTCCGACCTGTCCGCCACCTCACCAGTCCCCGTGGACCACTCACAGGCCGCCACGTCACTCGATGACGTCACGCTGATGTCACCCGACCCTGACCCCACCTGATGACGTCATGCTGACGTCATCCAAAAAAAGCGCCAATATTCCAAAAAGTCCATATTTTCGCCAAAAAACCGTGTTTTTGTCACTTTTGCCAAAACAGCTATTACTCTGCTTTGCATGCATTTTACGACCATTCTGTCGCCAACCTGCAGAAATCGCTACAAAGACCGTGGGCGCGTCCAATCTACCTGCATATGTAACCATTGCCGGCAATACACAAGGTATTTATCCAAATCATTCCCTCTGCGCCTGGTTTTGTCCATAATTCTCCAAAGATAGCTTAAAACGAGTGAAGAACACTGTACCTACCAGCAAATCCCAGTAACCAGTGCCTATTTTCAATTGTTGGGTCGAAATTCCTCTGCAGAACCTGCATTTAGCCAAATTTACCTAAATTCACAGTTAGTTCGCGCATTCGTGAACTTAAAGACCCGAGCTCCACTTATTCACCGAGGAAAGAGTTTACCAGTCCTGGCATTTGCTCTATCAATTCTCTGTGCAGTATTTCAATTTCTTCACTACCATTTACCCTCTGTTCCTCTGCAATTCGCCTCTCTGTTCCAGTGATACCCCTCTGTGTTGCTCTGTTCAGTGACACTAGTTCACGTACAAATCAGAGTCCTAATTAGCCATGGAGACACCAATAGCATTAAATATAGCACCTCTGAATGCCCCACAGAGAGAGTTAGAATGGAAGGCTCTAGGTGATAAAGATTATTAGATGACAGATTCATTTCCAATAAATTCCAAATTTAACATCCATATGCTGAATGAGTTAAAGGCCCAACACCTCAGTGGAGCTGATATTTTGGGGATTTGGGACTCCAATTTGCCCATTTTTAACCTTCCTCAAGTCAATTCCCTTCCAGACTTGATCCATAGATGCTGTGAATGCTATGATCCATGCCGGAGAGCTATTCTTAGTCCCACAGGCTCAGTCTTGTTCCATATTACCCCTGAGGCCATAAATGAGATGCTGCACTTTCACACTGCAAGACCATTGACTCCTCTCTCCATGTTGGACTTATTAAAGAAGGGGGGAAATATGTCCAGTGCCCAAATCATCAAGATTAATCAGTTATTTATTCAGCCAAGCTCTGAAGCTGTAAGAACACCTCCTATTGGAAATCCATATCTCAATGACTTGGGCAAAATGCTTGCAGATTTGATCAGCTATGTCCTGGGCTACAAGGGACTTGACGATGTTGATGACACCATTATGGCCATGCTGTCCATATTTTCTCCTGGGAAGCCTCCTGCTGTGCACTATGAATATGATGAATACATTGCAAACAAGATTCATGAGCAACTGATGAATCTAGAAAGGGAGAAGGTGTTTAGATACACCTCATACATATATCATCTGTTCTTATTTTATCAACCTAACAGTTTCCCTATTCCTCTCAAGAAACTTGATGCCCAGGGAAATCCAAGGTCAGTTGTGTTTGGACTTCAGTTTTTCATCACACCTCTTGCTCACCATACACATACTGTGAATTCATAGACCTTTTCATTCATCCAGCTTTGACCTTGTTATATGGTGTTCCTCCTCCAAGATTGACCGATGAAATGCAAAGAATTCTCCATCTCTCTAAGACCTACAATATTGGTGATTGGTACTTTTACCAACACCATACAATAATCAAAATATATGGCTATGAGTTGGACCCTTATAGGCTGCCAAGATATGTCCCTATGAGACTATTTGCCTTGGAGTATTTCAGGCAGTTTGGAAATGCAGACCAAATCCATTTCCATAATAAAAACAAGAAAGTTCAACTAAAAGTCAGGAACCAGCTAGGCCCTTTTCTTTACAACATAAGGGAGGAGGGATGGAAGGAAGCAGATGGCATGCTAGTGGCCCTCCGATTGGAAACCAGTTTTCGCTGGGTACCTTATGACCCTAATCATTTCATTTCTCTCAGGAGGGTAAAACATAAATTGGGTGGCTATGCACACATTAGATTGCCTCATATTGAGAAATATGCCAATCTACTAAGTTGGAAAGAGGGCACCCTAGAAGAGGCAATTACTAGAGAGAAAATGATACAAAGAGAGGCAAAGAATATTGAAAAAGAGGCTGACTTGGAAACTTGTGGACAGGTTTCCTCTTCATATCAAAGGCAACTTGGAGCAGCTGCTTCTTCTTCTACAGCACATCAGCGAGCAGCTAAAGCTACTTATCAGGCTTCCAGCAAAGGCAAAGAGAAACAGATGGAGCCAAAACAGCCACCTCATGCAGAAGTACAACAACAAGAAGAACAACAAAAACAGGAGCAGCCAGTGCAGCAAGAACAAACAACTGAAGCCCCAATATCCACTGGGCAGCAGGCACAAGAAACTATGCCTCCTAGGCAGGAAACGACAATGGAGGCCTCGGTCCTCCAAACCCCACAAAATGAAGACAGAAATCGGAAGAGGGATAGAGGGCAGGAGACTCCCCTCACCACATCCACAACTCAAGCGGAGAAAAGACAGAGGCTAAATCCCCTTTCAGAAGAAGAAATGCCTATAGGGCGATCTTTGGGCATGGGCCCACCAAGCATGGAAGCATCTGCAAGTTCCTTTCAGCAGGAACATGAAAGGACAGTTGGAGGAGAAGTCAGCTCCTCAAGCCACCAAAGGGGAGCTGAAACAGGCATCAAAAAACAATTTATTGATATCAAAAAGAGGAATGAGCCACTCAAGATACAACTCTACAATCACTTGTTGAAAATGGCTCCCACAAACCAACAGAGGTTGATGTCTGCATATGATGTACATGAGGGCAAAATGATAATGAGTCATTTCATGCCAACCATGCTGCAGCCGCAGTCAGCTGCAGACTACATAAGGACCAACCTTGAGGTCCTTGCAAAAGACATCCACCCTATGGATCAGATTGAATTGCACAAGCAAATGGGTGAGATGGTATATGCTACCCTTGCAGACAAAACATTGGTAAATTATAGGCTGGAAAATATCCTAAACAACACAGCTGCCCAACTTGAGTTGGAGAAAGCATCCTCCCAGGCAAAAGACAACCGAATTAAAGCGCTGGAGGATATCATCATAGAGCTTGGGCATGATCCCAAGGACACCAAGGCTATACAAGCGTTGTTGAAATTAAGAGATGCAGACATGGCAGTATTAAGAAAAATGATCAAGATCCCAGCAACTCTTCATCCTCAGATAGAAGAGGTTGCCCAGCTAAGGCATGACCAAGATGCAGCAGCTATGCTGGTATCATTATACAAACAGCTGATCCAGACACAGGAGAAATTGGGAGAGTCAGAGGCTGCGCTGCAGGCAGCCCTGCAACAGAAGGAAGGAGGCCAAACATCACATCCCCCTCCACAAATAATCAACCTTGAGGAATCTCCTCAAACTACTGCTCCTCCTACAGAGCAGACAGCTCAAACAGCGCCATCTACATTAGCACCAGCACCAACAACAGAGCAGGCTCCAAGCCTTGATATGCAGAAGCTGAAGAATGAAATTCAGGCCTTAGAAGCCCAAATGGCAGAGTTAAATGAAGCCAGGGAGAATTTAGCTAAGCTGAATGAAAAATATGACAAGTCAAAGCAAAGCATAGCTGAAAAGGGAAGAGAAGTGAAGGCTCTCAAAGAGAAGATAAAGGAGCTGGAGAAAGAGCTCACCCTTGACAAAGTGGTGGTTGAGCTCAAGACAGTTTTATGGGCCAACATTGGCCAATCAATCACAGATCAGTGGCAGTATATAGAGACCATTCATGAGCAAATCGAGCTCATAGCCAAGGCACACAGGGAATTCCAAAGGGCAAGGGCATCTCTAGGCAATATGCCTGAGATAGCCAATAGAATGATCAACATGCTAAATAACCACACAGGTCCTCAGCTGGCAGCAATTGGGATCCCCAGTAGAACTGAAACCATCCTGCTGATAAAGAGGGTCCTTACATTAAGAAGCCTGGTACAAACACTGGAAAGAAGAAGCCAGGACATGCAGACAGAAGTAAACAAATTCATGGACAAGTTTGCAGCATTACAAAGCAGAGGTCTTCCTGGCTTACTGAACAGCGCAGGAAGATTACTTTCACATGAGAACTATGCTAAAAGGGTCAATACGTTTGCTACCAATCAGATCACTGTAAGACCAAGTACTTCAGAAGAAACAGGGCCAGCATCTGGGCAAAGTCTCTATAACAGAGTAGAGAACTTATTTTTCATTATGAATGAGATCAAACATTTGTTTGAAGTGCCTCCAAACTTCTACAAATATACAGAGGCAGATGAGACCTTAGATGCAATTTTGAGACATCAATTGCCCACACAGGAATGGTGGACCAAAATGATACAGTTGATACTGTGAACAAGAGCCTCTCATCAAGTTTTTTCATCAAAAAACATAAGTTATCATATACAGGAAAATTTGATGCATTCAGTATGTATGGAGAAGAGTGGACTGAGCCAACTCAGCAGAAAGATTCGGCCACTAAAGCAATACTGACAGCTGCAAATGACAGGGCCGAGAAAGCTACAGCATGACAAAGCCATAAAGACACATCATTCAGCATTTATGCAGAACGCTCAACCGACTCAGTGGCCTCCAAAGGTCAAAAAGACTTCTGACAACATTAAAGAGCACTCATTTTGTATTTAGAGCAGTAATAACTTCCTTATCTACTATTCTGTAAAGTTGGTGAGCGTATTTATTTCTCAAGTGACTCAGCGGTTCAGATATTTTATGAAACCGATTGTATATATTCCCCCTCGCATAAGCATGCAGGGGTTGTTGATTTTCTCTATCAGGAGATACTATACTGTAAATGTTCAGAGTTTTAATGTAAAAAGCTGATGGAATTTCCAAATTTCTGTGTTGTCTGATGTGTTTTGGGTGCTTGCTGAATGCTACAGGATTCCTGCGTATTCTCATGAAACAATAAGTTTTTCTTTAACCTGTTCGTTATATTTGTTATTCTCTTCTTAAATCCATTCATGTCTCTGTGTTTCACAAATTTTTAATGGCAAAGAAAAAGAATAGTATCAGGATTTATTCATAGAATACCCTGAACTCAATCTAATCTATTATGTATGTTTTCCTCAGTTATAGTTATAAGAGTGTAATTCTTAATTGTTGCACTTTCAAACTATACCTTTCACAGTGATTATTGTTCAGGAATTCAAACCTTCTCCTGGTCAATATATCTCTCTCTCACACCATCAACTTAGTGGAAATTTCTTAATTGCCTTCCACTGGTTACACACACTTCATCATTATAGTTTCAAGTTTGTCTCATGAAATATTTAAATGGCCCTGTTGTTTCAATAACCACACTCAACAAATTCAAACAACCTGCAACTGCAGACTCCATTGCCCAATGGTCTAAAACTGCCTGAAAATATCACCTTAGGTACTGAAAGACATCATTCAACCAAAGTTTTAAAACAAACCCTCACCTCATATCTAGCCTAAGATTCTTAAGAACAAAGTTAAACAGTCAAAGAGAGAGCCCTCTTTGATTACAGGTTGGCTAGAAACCTGTGATCCAAAGCTTGGTTAGTGGTTACCCCGGCCGTATTCCCTTTGGAGTCATAGGGAACAACCTGGGTGTTAACAGAACTGAAACGAAGAAAAACAAAAAGGTAAAGATCCTTCACTTCAAAATTTGCTGCACTTTCCTTGTCACTGTCATAGCTAATATGCATCAGCTGAACATTGTATTCGAGCTGCTGAAAGTGAACTTCTTCCTCCCACAAAATAGCTATTGATTTGTCTGCAAGATTAGCTTCTGTTTGGAGAACATAATCATCATCATACTGATCAAACTGAGGCAAATCATCAGTATAAAAGACATCATCAAGCATACATCAACAGATCTCTCTCCTCCAAGATGATCTACAAAACAATCATTATCAGATCTATGACAACTAGGATAAGAAAGAAGATGTTTTGGATCAGCAACTTCTTCCTCTTCAATCAGAAAGCCATGGGCTTGAACATTATACTCATTTCTTGTGATGATCCTTTGCATCATCTCTTCCACTGCACTTGCCAAAATGTCAAGCCTTACCTCTAGAGATCTTGATTCCTCCAGATCTATGTTTTTCATTTCTTCTTCCTTCAACTTTGCCCTTCAGATCAACAAATGTGCCTCTACATCTACTGCACTATTCTGCATCTCTTCAAGTGTTGCAAGATTCCTTTCTCTCAGTCGAAACTCCATTTCAAGATCAAAGGCACCCGAGTAGTACAAGAGGGCAGATCCAAGAGGAGGTCTTATATGAACTGGCATCGAATAATAAACTCGGTTAAATCTGGAAGAAAATTGTTGTACTGTCTCCCCTGGCAATCTTTTCCGCTGGCTATACTCTTTTATAATCAAGAAAGGGTTCTGTCTGACCACCCACCTATCAAGGAAAACTTTGACGAACTGCTGGAAATCTGAGATGCTCGCATCAGGTAGGGTTTTGAACCAACTCTTGACTTTGCCTTGCAAAGAAAGAGCAAAAAGCCTAATACTAACATCTTCTTCATCAACTTCAAAAAGATCAAGAAAAGACTCAAAATTCAATACATGTCTCTCAGCAGTGATGTTGTCGCATTCACCATCAAATCTTGGTAGATATAGGTCATGATTTTTAGGGAAAGCGTGGGATATAGGAGGTAAAATCAGAGGCTTGTATTGATCTGGAGTTTTACAAGGTAGTGGGGTATGTACAGAAGCTGTAGAATCAGTCTTGGTCTCTTGAGGCTCATCATTTTGAATACGGTTATCACAAGCTTCAGAAAAATGATCTTGATCAAGCTCAAAGGCATGCAAATCTTTGGTATTTACAATCTTCAAAGGGAAGGAATCAAATGCAGGCCAAGGATCTTTTCTCAAATACAATATACTTTGCAAAGCCTTCTTGAAATTCTTAGGAAAGGAGAAGAAATAATTTATAATAAAGAAAAAAATGTCTTGGATGAAATTCCAACTTGAATACCTGATCTTTCCATATTGTCCTTTCATGTTTTTTCTGGTCAGGTTCATCCTCCAATCAATTCCTTGGATCTGATCTTGAAAATGATTTGGAATCGCCAGGTGAATGATTTCAACCTTGTTGTGTCTAATCATTGTCCACCATCAACAATCAGATCTGAACTTGATACATGTTACTGGGGCAATTTACAGGTTGGATATTTCATTCATAAGACTAGACCGGAGATTGACTGAAGTAGCTTTTATCTACTTCTACTAATGCAAAGCAAAAGTGTTTCGAAGGCTACCTGGCTAACCTTCAGACTCCGTCTGTAATTCATAAAACGAAGACTACCAACAAACAAACAATTTCTTCCCCAGTATGGTTGCTACTATGTTAGTGCCTAAATCTACCTCAGGCTGAAAAGGTAGGATCCAGGGCCAACATCAAACCACGCTCAGCCTGGTAGCTAGCCCTACCAGGTCAAGAGAGGGCTCTCTCCGGGTCAATATTAGTAGATTATGATCAATGAGGGCTTGAGATGAATGATAGAAATACTGATCTTAGGCTAGGTATAAGTGCAAGAGAGTTTGATTTAATAAAATGATGTTTTGTTGGCTCAGATGAAAAGATAGATTTTGGGTGCGGGGATTGAGGCTCAGTCCTGCAGAGATCTCAGTGGGGCAAGGTAGGCAATTGTTTTTGGCACTTAAAATTGAATTTGATGGAGGGATTAGATAGGTGAGGAGTTGAAGAGTGAAAGAGAAACCATGGATCCTCTCCAAACAGCTGAAAACATCAAGAAACTAAAGCAAACCTCAAGTAGAGCACTGCAATTTCAATGGATTCTACTTACACTCTTGTTTGTTTAGTTAAGAAGAAAAAATATAGAGAATGGCATACATAACACATAAGAAAATTCAAAATTACAAAAGAAAAAACTGTACCAAGACAAATTGCTACATGGATCCCAAAGAGTGCTGCAAACCCTGGTCTCAATTCCTTAGCCAAAATGCTGATATGAGTGTACAATGAAGCTCAAGGCTTTCTCAAAAGTCCAACCATGCTAATGAATGAAAAACAACATAATATAGACAACCATAGCTCATCGTTGCCTATAGGGGTCGAGCTCACATGTTTAGGAGCTATTTCAACTAATTCTAAACTGAGAACTAGAAATTAGGCAACAGAACGACATGCTTCTAGAAACAAGGGAACTGATTCATTCAGTTTCAAACAACTTTTAAATTGATGAATCTACATCTACAAGTGAAAATTTAACATATTTACATCATGATCCATCAATGTACATTAAATTACATCACAAATTTTCCATTAGGAAAGTGAAAAAGTCAAACTGGCCAAAGTTGGGTGAAAAACAGAGCAATACTTGGTCAAACTGGCAATTTTTCCTCTATGCGTCGCGCCTGATTCTCTATGCATAGCGCCTGTTTGGACCCACTTTTGGAGGGCTTCTTGGTGTCCAAATTAGATTTAGGATAGCTCGTTGGCAAGGTTATTGAGTCTACTTTCCAACCCAACTGGAATGTTTCAATTTGGAGTTCATTTGACCTGTCAAAAATCAAATCTCCCAAGACTGGTCAAAATGTGTAAAATGAGACTACCTAAAGGCAGAGTGATGTTGCAGTCAACTTTGGAAGGTCTTCCTCAACTCCAAATTGAGCTCATGATAGCTCATTGGAAATTTCCTTATGTCTAATTATCACTTGACTCATCAAGCAAGTCATTAGGCCAACCAAGCTAGGACAAATATTGATCTTTCCAAGATCACTTCAAAGGTACATCAATTCTCCTGAGGCAACTGTATTTTTGACATTTCTCTGAAACCATGACACTTGTGTAAAAAGTGAAGGAGGTTTTTCTTACTTGGCCTATTTTGGACAAAAACCTCTCTCAGGGTTCCAAAATTCATCTTTTGTTTCTCAAAAACATCATTTGAGTAAAACCTATCCCGATGTGTGGAACAGGGGATATGTCGAAATGAAGTGAAAAGAAGGGGATAAAGGGCTTCTAAATTCTTGAGAAAATTTTGAGCAGTAGGGAGGGATATTAGAAAGTAGGGGAAATTATAACTTCAAATATTGAGTGAGGGGAAGGGGTCCAAAAGGGCAAAACACAGGCCCAGTCTAGAAAATTGTCAAGTTGTAGCAAGAAACTAGGGTTTGTGCAAAAATGAGGAATTTGGGGGATCTCAGTGATGGGAAGTGTTTAATAAGGTACATTAAGGATAGGGGAAGGTGTATGAACATCAGGATACAAGTTTTGCTGATGATTTGACCATCCAAGAGAAATGAACCTTCAAAACCCTAGGAGAGGGAAATGAACCTTACCTAGGCACAACTGAAGCATGAACAAGGTGTAAAATGACCCAGTGGAACTTGACATGATGATGAAAACCTTCTAAATGATGGTACACTCAGCTGAATGGTGACATGGACCGAAATTTTGACAACTTTGAAAGGAGTGAAAGAAAACCCTAGACCTAATACCTAGTGACCAAATTTTACTTGAAGACTCACTGAAATGACAAAATTTGACCTTGACACCTTAAAATCACTTTGTAAGATCATGTTTGATCACTAGAGGAAGGCTGCAAAGACTAAAACTAACACCTGGTAGGGCTAGCTACCAGGCTAAGCTTGGTTTGTGGTTACCCTGGCTTGCTTCCCTTCAGCCTGAGGCTCAATCCAGGTGATAACATATACCATGATGTAAATAGATATTTATCTTAGGTGGAAAAGTGGCAAATGCATGACTGACGATGAATATTAATGATTGTCGGTAAAGTGATTAGACAAAAATGATATAATGTATATAACATATATGTTACCATGGATGTTGGCTATTAGAAATGTTGTTCAAATGGGAAATTTTCCTTTAGAAACAAATCCATAGGTGGTAATAGGATAAAGAGTATTTGGCAATGTAACATAATACTTCAATACCACAAGCAAAGCCACTTCTACCAGCATGCATTCATAGCCTCGACAGGGTTGCTTTTTAACCCCACAAATGAGCAAAAGTCCTCCTTTTAGTATTTAGATGATTCTTGTTTTCTTGCTATAAAGAGACCACTATGTTGGCATGGTAACCAAATAATCATAGTGCCATTCACCAGGATATAACTGATCTGAATTGGATCCTAGAACACTCTCTAAGTTTTCATGGACTCTTAAAATCATGCCAAAGTTTCAAAGTCTTATAAAGGTCAAGCTTATCATAGATATCCTCGTGACAATGGCAATTTGTGATCAGTGCAGAGCAACGAGGACCCTCGGTCAGGCGCGTAGACGGTTGGCCCATGGTAACGTGCACTGGTGCAAATTAGAAAAGCTAGAGTTTAATTCAAGAAACGGGGGCAGTTTCTGATATCGCAGGGAAAACCCCTCAAAGAAGGATAAGCCCCGAGCGCCAGGACCCGAAAATGTTATCAAATGTGGAAAAGTAATTAATTTGGTTCTGACAAAGCAGGATTCCACAAAACTGGCAGAATATCAGAAGGGCTCGAGGCGGTAAGCGGTTTCAACTGAGTCCCACCCAATGCGACACATCAGTTGTCACGCGTCCGATGGAAGAGAGAGAAAACCACTCACATCGGACGGGTAAACGTCATGTTACTTATCTGCCTGATATGAGCGATGACCATTGGATCTGGAGGCCCTAGATCGATGAAGGATATGTGATCTGATGGATGACCAGATCAATGGGTAAACATGTAGAGCTATATAATATTTGAAGTCCGATATGGACGATGCATTGGCGTAGATTCGTATTTTGCAGGCAATCTTGGAGTGAACGGAAATAACGACCGTTCAAACATTTCCAGTGAACCTGACACACTCATCCATTACAGAATTGGTGGACACCTCCCTGTGAGGCGTTATATAGTGATGATTATGCCGAACAGAGGGATTCAAACGGATAGAGGCAGGGAAACTAGAAAGATGAGAAGAAAAAACGAATAGTGAGGAAGCCGATGGCTTTAAAGCCATGAACTGATAGAGATAGAGCAGGCAAGAAAACAGAAAGAAAGCATAAGAGAGAGTTAGTAAAAAATCTAAGAGTAGAAAGAAGGAGCCGAGCTGACCTGCAGAAGCAAAGGCAACATCGAGCCAGATAGAGCCAGAGAGAGTCAGGGAGTCCGTGTACTCCATAGAAGGCTTGAGAGGTTCAAGCAAACTCCTCTGTATATGCCTGTCATGTATGAGTCTCAGATTGGACTCATACTACTGTGACCAATAGATGTCAAGTTTCAGCAAGTAGAGTCTATGTACTCCAGAGACTTGGGGGATCCAAGTACAGTCTTGTTGATTCATATCTGCTGAGTGAGACTCAAATTGAGCTCACTGTTGTAAAAACTCTGCTTTTGAAAACATAATAGAGAGGCCACCACTGAAGGCTGGATTGGGACACGTAGCCCAGGAGTATTGGGTGAATTCCTTATTAAACTTGTTGAGTTACATGTGTTGCCTATAATGTTTTCTCTAACTGCTTCATAACATAAAATAACATAGGCACATCCATGCACATGAGTCTGTAATACCTTAATTGTTTGTCTTAGATCAATTTCAAATCAAGTGGTATTAGAGCTCTAGGTTGCTAAGGTTAGACAAGCTTGTGCTGGATTTTTTTTTGTTAAATGCTAACTAGATCAAAGCTTAAATTAGGAGAAGGAGAGTTGGTTGAAACTAACCCAGAAATTGGCAGAAGAAAGTCCCTTGGAATCAGACCCTCATTTCATGGATAGTTTCATAACCATGAGAGCCATGGTAGAGGAAATGTATAGAGAATTTAAGAAAGGTAGAGAAGAAGATTCATCAAACTCCAAACGAGATAAAGGAGCAGAAGAATCTCTCCTTCATGACCATTCTAAAGGCAGGGGGAAAGATGAAAAGCTTCCCACACCTTCCAATAGCCCTGAAAATAAAAAGAACACATCTTTGATTAACTTAGATGTTAAATTTGATTTGTCGATATATGATGGAGAGTTGAATGTAGAGAAGCTGGATAATTGTATTAGACAAATTACTGTGTATTGTAGGGTGCAAGGCATTGATTTAGACAGTAGTAAGGTTCAACTAGCGAGCCTACGCCTGGGAGGCACTACCTTGGTATGGTGGGAAGTCAGGAAACAAGCTGACATGAAGAAGCATGGTAAAATTCTCTCTGTCTGGAGTGAATTTGTTTCTACAATTAAAAAATAGTTCTACCCACTAGCTTATATGCATCAATCCATGATGAGTTGGCAAACTCTTCCATAATTGAAAGGGCAAAGTGTAAAAAGTTACACCCAAGAATTTAGGAAAAGAGTTTTGATTCTAGGAATTTCTTTAGACTCACCTTAAACTTTGTTGAAGTATATAGGTGGTCTACATAGCTATCTAAAGTATACCATTCTCATGTTTAATCCCACTAGTATATATGAGGTATCTATTCAGGCTACACATCTAGAGGATAGATGTAAGAATGTGAACCCAGAAGTTGGGGGATCATCAAAACCCACTGCAAGCAAGAATAAGGAAAAGAGAAAGCAGAAATGGAAAGAGAGGAAGGAAAATGCTGCACAAAAGACCAAACCTTCATGCACTCATTGCAAGAAGGATGGGCATGATGATGAACACTGCTAGATTCTGCTTCCGGAGCTGAAACCCAAGAAGTACGATGGCAAAAAGAGGAAGACTGTTGCATCTATTAAAAAAAATTTGGGGTCAGACTCAGGGGATGAAACAACAATCACAACCATGGGTATAAAAGGTAAAAATTCTAAAGCATCTACTAGTAATTCTGCACAATCTACTGATAATGAAGAAAATGAGAGGAAAAGACATGAGCTTTTTCATATTAGAGTTATTTCCAAGCATCAAAAGATTGATACTTTGTTTTATAGTAGCTCACAAGTAAATTTAATTTTTGAAGCGATTGTAAAGAAGTTGGGATTACTAACCACACCTCACAAGAAACCATATCCATTAGGTTGGTTATGTGATAAAGCAAAGCTACAAGTGAGTAGACAATGTAAACTTAGATTTTCTTTTGGGTCAGCATTTGTAGATGTGGTTGAGTTAAATATTGTTCCCTTGGATATATGTAGAATTGTTTTAGGAATTCCTTACCTGTATGATAGAAAAGCTAATTTCTATAGGGCAAAAACAAGTATCAGCTCGTTAATGATGGAATTGAATATATTTTAAAAGCTCATAAACTCAGGGCAGATGAAAAGAATTGTAAATTCATGCAAACAATTTTTACTAATGGTTGTAAAGGAAAAGAAACCTGATAAAACCAATGTATTTGAGGGTTGTAATGCTAAACAACAAGCTGATTTAGAAAAAGCTGTTTCAAAATATGATATACTATTTCAAGAACCTAAAGGTTTGCCACCCAAAAAGGAAATAGTACATGATATTAATTTGCAGCAAGATGCTCCGTTGCCTAACATTGGAATGTACAGATTGTCCGCTTTAGAGAATGCAGAAATCAAGAAGCAAGTATAGGAGCTACTCGAGAAAGGTTTCATACGACCTAGCACATAACCATGTGGGTCTCCAATTGTCTTAGTGAGAAAGAAAAATGGCTCATGGAGAATGTGCATTGATTACTGAGCACTGAATAATATAACGATAAAAAATCGTTATCCCCTTCCTCGCATAGATGATCTACTAGATCAATTGAAAGAAGTTGTTTACTTTTCCAAGTTGGACTTGCATAGTGGCTACCATCAGGTCAGCGTTGCAAAGCAAGATGCATGGAAGTCTGCTTTCAAAACAAAGCAGGGATTGTATGAGTGGTTGGTGATGCCTTTCGGCTTAACTAATGCTCCTGCTACTTTCATGAGAATAATGAATGATGTACTCAGACTTTTTATTGATGATTTTGTCATTGTATATTTAGATGAAATTCTTATATTTAGTAAAACATGGGAAGAACACTTGAAACATGTAAAGCAGACTCTAGATGTTTTGAGAAAAGAGAATCTTTATGTTAAGCTCTCAAAATGTGAATTTGGCAAAACATTTTTGAATTATTTGGGTCCTATTGTAGGGGGTGGTGAATTGAAGATAAATCCCTCTAAGGTTGCAGACATTGTAAACTGGCCTAAACCCAAATCTGCTACTGAAGTTAGAAGCTTCCTAGGAGTAGCACAGTATTGGAGAAAGTTTATTTCTAACTTTTCCTTGATTTCAGCTACCTTACATGCTTTAACAAGATTGAACAAGGTGTTTCCGTGGGGAGGAAAATAGCAGAAAGCCTTCGACACTTTAAAAGAAATATTAGTACAACAGCAGTACTAGCATTGCTTGATCTTCAAAGACCATTCGAGATTGAAATCGATGCCAATGACTATGCCATGGGAGCTGTGTTGACGCATCATGGTAAACCCACATGTTATCATTCTAAGACATTTAATTCCGCAGTAGTTAATTATCCCACATATGATAAAGAATTGTATGCATTAGTACAGAGTGTGAAAAAGTGGAAACATTATCTAATGGGCAAAGAGACAGTTATACATACTGATCATCAAACAATTCAATATTTACACTCACAAACTAAGTTGCAGAAATCAAGACACTATAGGTGGATGAGTTTTCTACAACAGTTTCATCTTGTCATCAGATATAAAAAGGGCATACACAATAAAGTTGTGGATATGTTGTCGAGACCAATCATAAATGCATCCACTATACCTAAGCATAATTCGGTATTGCATGAAAGCTACACTGAATAGTATGCTCAAGATATAGATTTTAAAGATGTATATGCAACTTTAAGTCATGGAAAACAAGTAGAAGAATTGGATTATCATGTTAAGGACCAACTCTTGTATCATTTTGGAAAGTTATGCATTCCACAAACTGAAAGAGTAAAGATAATTCGAGAAGCACACACTTCTGTAATATCAGGTCACTTTGGGGTAAGTAAAACAGTTGCACAACTACAAAGATTTTGTTATTGGCCAAAAATGCATGAAACAATTTCTAGATATGTAAGAGGGTGTACCATGTGTGCTAGAAGCAAGCCCATCAATAGAAAACTAGGCTTGTACACTACACTACCAGTTCCTTCTCATCCATGGGAAAGTGTTTCCATGGACTTTGTTGGGGGACTGCCTAAATCTAGAAAAGGTCATGACTATTTATATGTTATTGTGGATAGGTTCAACAAAATGTGTATTTTAATACCTTGTAACAAACATATTACAACTGATCAAACAACAAAGTTGTTCTTTTAGCATGTATGGGTTCATTTTGGATTACCCACTTACATTGTATATGATTGAGATTCCCAAATTTTTGGGAAATTTTGGTTGGGTCTGTGGGAATTGATGGACACCAGACTAAAGAAGAGAACAACCTTTCATCCACAAACAGATGGCCAAACTGAAGTGGTCAACAGGACAGTGATCCAGTTGCTCAGAGGCTATTGTAGCAAGCATCCCAAGTTTTGGGATGAACACCTATGCTATGTGCAACATGCTTACAACTGAGCTAAACATTCTTGTACACAGAGATCTCCTTTTGAGACATGTTTTGGTTTCACACCAAGGTCTCCCCTGGATTTCGTCTTTGGTAAAGACATAGTGGTTGATAGACACAGTGAAGTGGAAAGGCAACCAAGTTCATTGAACAAATCTAAGAGATTCACCCAGAAATATAGGAATAGCTAGAAAAGACCCAAGCCAAGTACAAGGCAAGGCATGATAAGCATCGAATTGAGCATAGTTTCCAACTTGGTGATCAAGTCTGGCTATATATCAGCAAAGACAGAATGCAAGGTGAAGGTAAGAAGTTGAAGTCAATAAGGTATGGACCTTTCAGGATACTTGAGAAAATTGGTGAAAATGCTTTTCGTCTTGATTTGCCAGCTTACATGCACATCTATTCAGTTGTTAATGCAGAAAGCTTGAGACTATTTGAACCTTCATTGATTGAAGATCTCGAAGAGTAGAGTTAATTGCCTTCTATTGATGATCTATTGCCTGAATATCTCAATGAATTGTAGGAAGATATAGTTCTAGACAGGAAGGTAATGAGAACGCGCTGAAAAGCTTTTTTAGTGGGAAGGTCGTGATCCAAATTGGATCCTAGAACACTCTCTAAGTTTTCATGAACTCTTAAAATCATGCCAAAGTTTCAAAGTCCTATAAAGGTCAAGCTTAGCAGAGATATCCTCGTGACAATGGGAATTTGTGATCAGTGCAGAGCAACGAGGACCCTCGGTCAAACGCGTAGATCATTAGCCCATGGTATCCCGTGCTGGCGTAAATTGGCAAACCAGAGGTTAATTCAAGAAACAGGGGCAGTTTCTGATATGCGATTAGTGACAAGTCGATAATCACATATCGTAGGGAAAACCCCTCAAAGAAGGATAAACCCCGAGCGCTCGGACTCGAAAATTTTATTAAATGTGGAAAAGTAATTAATTCGGTTCCTACAAAGCGGGATTCCACAAAACCGGTAGAATATTGGAAGGGCTCGAGGTGGTAAGCGGTTTCAACCGAGTCCCGCCTGATGCCACACATCAACTGCCACGTGTCCGGTAGAAGAGAGAGAAAACCACTCACATCGGACAGGCAAACATCATGTTACTTATCTGCCCGATATGAGTGATGACCATTGGATCTGGTGGCCCCAGAGCGACGGCGGAGATGCGATCCGATGGATGACCAAATTTGACGAGGTAAATAGGGAGAGTTATATAAGATTTGAAGTCCAATATGGACGATGTGTTGGAGGAGAATCGTATTTCACGGGCAATCTTGGAGTGAATGGAAGTAATGACCGTTCAAACATTTCCAGTGAACCTCACACACTCATCTGTTACAGAATTGGTGGCCACCTCCCTGTGAGTTTTTATACAGTGATTTTTATGCCATACAAAAGGATTTAGATGGACAGAGGCAGGGAAACTAGAAAGCCGAGAAGCGGAAACAAACAGTCAGGAAGCTGATGGCTTTAAAGCCATGAACTGATAGAGGCAGAGCAGGTAAGAAACCAGAAAGCAAGTAGAAGAGAGAGTTAGTAAAAAAGCTAAGGGTAGAAATAAAGAGCCGAGCTAACCTGCAAAACAAAGGCAGCATCGAGCCAGACAGAGCCAAAGAGAGTCAGAGAGTCTGTGTACTCCAAAGAAGGCTTGAGAGGTTCAAGCAAAATCGTCTATACATGCCTGTCAAGTATGAGTCTCAGATTTGGCTCATACTACTGTGACCAATAGAGGTCAAGTTTCAGTAAGTAGATTCTATGTACTCCAGAGACTTGGGGGATCCAAGTACAGTATTGTTGATTCGTATTTACTGAGTGAGGCTCAAATTGAGCTCACTGTTGTAAAAACTCTTCTTTTGAAAACATAATAGAGAGGCCACCACTGAAGGCTGGACCAGGTGATGTAGCCCATGAGTATTGGATGAACTCCTTATTAAACTTGTTGTGTTACATGTTTTCCTATTATATTTTCTCTAACTGCTTCAGTGTCTATGTATTTTGCAATCTTATCGATCTGTTGCATAAAATAACATAGTCACATCCATGCACATGAGTTTGTAATACCTTAATTGTTTGTCTTAAATCAATTTCAGATCAATAACAAAGTGATTAGGCTGACACGTGATGAGACCCCCTGTCCTTCTAACAGTTTTAATTATCAAGAAGGTCATTACCTTGGTGTGGTGGCCATAATGGAATGTCACTCATTACATCCTTATGACCATCATAGGCTGCCTCCTACTTAGACCCCCTATCCTCTTTAAGACAATGCTTGTTAGATTTTCATATTTTTATATTTTGATGCTTTTTTTGTAAAGAGAGGGAGGCTCATTTACTCCTTAAGAGTCATGGATGGTGTAAGAAGTAAAAAAAATTCCAATGAAAGTTATGCTTTTACCCCCATATCATCATATCAATGGGATTTATCCATTTGAAAGTGTAAAAGATAAACTAACGTGGTATTAGAATAATAAATCATTTTATGATGTGTTTAAAGAGAAGATATTCAGCTCGTCGTTATATAGATGAACCAAGTCAGTTCCAGAATAAAGATAACCATCAAAGGTTTTACTAGTCATAATGGTATTAATATTACTGTTTTTCCTTTTTCTCAGGTACAAATTCCAAATCCAAATAGATGAGTTTTATTCTAAACATAAAAGAGAAAGAAAAATGGCAAAAAGAATGACCCGCAATGAAATAGCAAAGAGAATTCACAGTTATTCCAAATCCAAATAGATGAGTTTTATTCTAAACATAAAAGAGAAAGAAAAATGGCAAAAAGAATGACCCGCAATGAAATAGCAAAGAGAATTCACAGTTATTCATTCTACCGATTTAAACAAAAAATACACAAAAAGGAAAATCAGGGATGTTCAATTGATTGAGCAACAATCGTTCAGTTGATTGAACAACATACACTCAAAAAGTGCTTTTCAATTGATTGAACAACAATTGTTCAATCGATTGAACAACAACACAAAAACACAAAAAGTGTTGTTCAATTGATTGAACAGTAATCGTTCAATCGATTGAACAAAATCATAGAAACACAAAAGTGTTGTTCAATTGATTGAGCCACAGTCGTTCAATCGATTGAACAACAAAATCGGAAAAAATGCAAAAGTGTTGTTCAATTGATTGAACAACAGACGTTCAATAAATTGAACAACAAAATCATAAAAACACAAAAGCGTTGTTCAATTCATTGAACAATAATCATTCAATCGATTGAAAAGAAAAATTGAAAAAAAGGCAAAAGTGCTATTTAATTGATTTAGCAACAATCATTCAATCAATTGAATAATAATCGTTCAATCGATTGAACAACAAAATCGTTAAAAATGCAAAAGTGTTGTTCAATTGATTGAATAGAAAAATCGAAAAAAAAAGTGCAAAAAGTGTTGTTCAATTGATTGAACATCAATCGTTCAATCAATTGAACAACAAAATAAAATAAAAAACTCAAAAGTGTTGTTCAATCGATTGAACAACAATTGTTCAATCGATTGAGCAACAATCATTCAATCGATTGAATAGCAAAATCACATAAAGTGTTGTTCGATTGATTGAACAACAATCGTTCAATCGATTGAACAACAACACACACAAAAAAATAAGTGCTGCTCAATTGATTGAACAACAATCGTTCAATCAATTCAACATCAACATGCACACAAAATTAAGTGTTGTTCAATTAATCGAACAAAAATCGTTCAATTGATTGAACAACACTTACTAAACACAGCCAAAGACAATTCATATTTGTTTGTTCTACTGAAGAACAGTTGTTCATTCGCCAACGGAATGAAAACTACAACTTTGAAGGAAGAAGCACCTGAAATACAAAAAATATAAGATAAATTAGAAAAGAAACAACACTTTATTTAAAAATAGTAAATAAATAAACAACTATGATGTTATTTCCTAAGGGAATATCAATCTGTCAATGGAAAAAGAATAATCTCTTGGAAAATGTTTTGGCAGCAGTGACATGAATATTCAAATGGAAATCAATTCTTAATTTCTTCTATTATGAATCTCTTAGGTAATGAATTGGATCAAATTCCCTTGTTTTATTAACATTTCTTTAAAGAATCGCTCGTTCATAAATTGACTTCTTTTATTCTCCTGAAACATGCAAAAAACGAGTGTCTACCTGCAATAAAACATGAAATCTTGGAAGAAGAGAGGAGACCAGGCTCTCATAGTCCAATACATATGAAAATAATAACAAGTATTTACTTTGTAAAACAAATCCATAGAAAGATAAACAAAGAAAAATTTATCTATCACATACGGGAGAGCAGTGGTCAACCATACTAACCATCGTTGTTTTACTCATAACTTCTTTGTTTTTCATCCGATTTGAGCGATTCAAAAGCCAAATGAAATTGAATTCAGAGGGATATCTCTAATAGAAAAATGTTTTAAAAATTTCATGAGATGATCTATCAAATTTACTTAGAATGACTTGCATAACAGAGTCATTTTCGATTTCTCGGCTTGGACCAACAATGGATATTTTAAGCATGCCATTTTCATTTGATGACGGATTCAAATTAAAATAGGAGATTAAATTATATTTATTTATTTATCTCCAATAGAAACATGTTTTAAAGACAAGAAGAATTGATGGGTCAAATACACAAGTGAACAACTAGAAAAACAGAGTTTTTAAAGTGCAGATTTATGATAGACAGTTAGTATTTTAGTCATAACTTTCTCATATGATATTTAAATTGAGTGATTAAAATTTCCTTGTAAACTATATTCATATAGGAATATACCATAGAAACATGTTTTAATAATATAGTCATTTAGGCCTCCAAAAACTGATTGTCCCAACTCTGTTCTTGAGCTGCCTACTAGACACCCTATCAATGGTTTGGTTATAAAATTTTCATTTCAAATCCAAATGGAGTGACTTAAATTGGGTTGGAAAGTAAAAATCAATGGATACTTAGGATAGAAACATGTTTTAAAAATATTTCCTTTTGTTCCCTCAAAACATGACTTTACCGACTGTGTTTCTAGAACTTTCATCAAGCCCACAAGCCAAACAAATATGATATTCAAGCAATTTTTCCGAATTGGTGATAAAAATGAATATGAGTATTTGTAGAACTATTATTTTCAATATCATACATCTACATACACAAATAAATTAAAACATTTATCACCAATATTTATTTCCACAGCATGTTGCAACAAAAACAACTATTTTTACATATAAAAAAAACAATATTTATTTATGTTCTTATTTCTTTTATTTTCTACACTAACCTACTCTTCTTTAAAAAATGAATATGCTTACATATAAGAGTACTTCTAGTGGAGACATTTTCTTAATAAGGCCTCAATTATGTACATAACCAAATTTGAAAAATGCATGTTAATAAATAATAGGGTATGAGAAGCCAACATACCTTGAAAAGATGGTGTCAAGAATTGTTGAAGTATGGAGTGATGTTGCAAACAAATGATGGAGTTAAACAAATATTCAACAGACCCTTTAATTTCTTGATTTCCCATAGCTGCCATATCATGAAGTTCTTGAGTTTTTAAAACAGCTTGTTGATGCAGACTAGAAGAAACCTCATTTTCTTGCATAACTTCCACAATATTTGGATTTGAAACATTCTTAATCTCAATATAAGTTTTTTGCAATGGTGCATGTGAGATAGAATGGGTGGGAAGGGTAGGTAAATTTTGTAGTTCAACACTGTAAGCATGTTGTACTGGTTTATTATGGTGAGGGTGTGGAATGCATTGAGCAGGAAATTGTGTAGGGAATGGAGCATTTTGATGATGTAGTTGATTGAGTTGTGTGGATGGTTTTGATAGAAAACCAAGATGTTGTGGAAGAGCTGGAAAAGAATATGGATGATGTTTTTTTGCTACAAGATGTGGGAGAGTATCCATGTAATCATAAGATGAACCATGCTAAACCTATAGACAATATTAGTGGGGGTTATATTGAGATTGACATGGCTTCCCTAACACAGGAGCATTCCATAATGGATTATGCAAGTAAGAAAATGGACAGGAAGTGTTTTGAACCATACATGTAGGACATAATTTCCATGGTTGTGAAATTGTAGCAGCTTCTCCATCTATTTGATATGATGCTTCCATCCTAGATACGAAACAACAACTATCTATGGGGTCTTCCTTTTGGCAATGAGGGAAAAGAACTTCTTCAATTTCTTGAATTTTATGGACCTGCAAAACATCCAATTGTGAATTTAGAGAGCTAATAAAATCATATTTAAAATTTTCAAATAAAACATTGATTTTAGCTCTTATGTTTCTTCTTCTTATCATAGATTTGGAAAAGAAAGAAGCTTATCTAAAATTCTTACCAGCCTTGGAGATTTCTCTTGAATACCTTATGCATAATTCACAAACATCATCATATGATAACTAAAAAACATCACCTTTTCCTATCAGATTTAAGAGTTTTGACATAGGGTAAAAACCCGCTATACCCACAGTATGCATAATCTTATCTATCCCAAGAATTACTATGACCTGACTTGGTCAAACCTTCATAAACTAAGGTTAAGGCCCCTTCATTTGAACCTCATGCGGAAACATTTCTTTAGACTTCCTATAGTCTAAACCTTCGTTAATCCTTCTATCGGGACTCTATACTCAACCCTTCACCCTTTATGGTAACCTTGGTTAATCCTTTTGCAAAACCTTATAACTCAATAGAGTATGTCTTCGGAGCTCTTGACTTGTGATATGCGACAGCCTTCCCCACAGTTGATTTCATTCACCAGATCAATGGTTGTCGCAATATCGCATCAAACCTTCATGTGCTTTCATCGCCTCTCGCATGCAACATGCGACAACACAATCAGACTTCAAATAACTTAAAATTGCACCTATAACTTCCTCAGGTCCGCTCTCCACAATTCTTTATCACAATCTTTCTCCACCATCGATCTTGTCCTCAATCTGACAGCTAATGTCTTTTCCCAATCAACAAACTAACCTCATGCTTTATGACCATTGATCAAGATCCGCTTGATCCGATGGTCCACAGTGATGTCAGGTGGAACACTTACACGAGGTTTAACACCTTCTCAAACCCAATGGGAATTGTAAACCCTCGATATATAAAAGTTTGGGTCCATCCTTACAGCTAAAGCTCGATCAACATATGGCTTGATAGCCATTGGATGATGAGGCCTTTAGATCCTATGATCTATGGACCTTCAACTAGCACACGGGTTATCAACCTCTCAACCCCCATAGTTGACTATGATGTAAGTGTTGACTTCTATGATCAACAGCTGAGATCAATTGTAGGACTTCAACCACGATCAAGGGAATTTGTCCTCTACTATCCCCGCAGCCCTTTACTTTGGTTTTTTTCCACCATTTCTTTAATAACTTTCTATGGTTTCTCTTCCTTCAGGGTTTCGGTCATTCATCGTTCCACCACCACTCTCTCCTTAATTTAACTCCATTCATGCCTTTATGATCTTCCACCTTATGTGTAACACTACAGGCTTTCTTTCGTACTGTCCATGTGTACAAAGTCATAACAAAACTCTATGGTTCTCTCCTCAAACCTCTTGCTGACTAACAATTATACCCAACACTCCTTTTTACTAGAATTGATATCTCTAAGACAACTCTATCCACAATCCCAACTATGGAACTGCCTCAACAACTTCTACCCGACCGCAATTGGAAGTTGTTCTATTACGCTTCTCTGTATTTCATCTTTGTTCTACACCTACAACATTAGTTACACAGAATCACTCTAGCCACACACAGATTACAATTCAATTACACAGTACACATTGTACAAACTCTGAATTGAGTTGCTTGTATTAATAAATCGGTATTTACATAAGAGTCTCTCTCCCTAGCCTGATTTTCTGATCAATGGCCTTTATTCTTCTACCCGTAGGCTTACAATCTAACTCTTTGACTCACTGGCTACTCTCTAGCTACTAACTAACTACCGACTGACTAACTTGTTCTTGCCTTTTAGGCTTACCTTCATACAAAAAGGTTTTGTTAAACTAATTCTAGTTCAGATCCGTATTCTGCTGAACTAACTCCTCAATATTCTCTAATTCCACTTTTAACTCCTACTTATCCCTAAGAGTCCTCTCTAGTTCCTTGAATCATGAGACCTATAAGAGTTACAATTGATTTCCAACTCTCTCATCATCATTAATCACTCATGTTCTCCTACACTTGAGACCATTTATTAATGTCCTCACACTTATCTAATTAATTCCTACTTTAACCACTCAAAACATTAATAATTACATACATAGGAATCTAAATTCCTTGAAAACACAAGACCCCCTATGCCTACAAAAATACAATGATAGTTTCGAGTCAATTCTCCTGCATCAGACTCGCAAAGTAGAAAACATTCATGATCTCCTAATCATGTGTCTTCATGTGTTGATATGAAACCTCCAGGGTCCCAAACTTTAGTTTGTAGTTGTCTGAATGCTCTGCACCTTTGCTGTTGTTGTATGTTAGCTGTCTTCTGTTTCATCTTTCCCTCCTTGTCAATCAGTTTCATGTTTTGATTGATCATTCTTCCTGTTTCTATCCATCTCCTCCATATGGACTGCTTCATCATTAACTCCCATAACTCTTCAATCTACATCTCTAGCATGTCCTTGGGCTAGTCCATAGTCTTCCATTTACTGCTACCTCTTTCTCTCTGCTTCAGGTTGTTGTTGTTGTCCACTAACTCTTCAAATTGATGTTTATTATCTTCTCTTTGAAGTTGTCGGATTCTTACTGCCACCCTTTCATCCTTACCCTCTTTCATGATTATCTCTTTCTGCATTGAATCCTGACTTTCCAACATTCTCTCCAGTAATCTAACATCTCTATTCCATGGATTAAATACTTCCACAGAATCTTCCTCTTTCATTTTTATTTGGCTACTCATCTGTGCCAAATTTTCTCCAGCATCTACAACTAAACCTGTACTCAGAAAATAATTATTAAAATAAAAAACATAAGGCCTCAGTGCCTCTTCTTCCTTTGGCAACACATCAGTATGTTGCTCTGATTTCTCCTCCCCCATCAGCACATCTGTATGCTGACTTGAATTCTCAAAAGAATTCATGAGACTGTCAGCTAGTTTCTCCTCCATACCATCTTCTTCAATGATATCTCTCTGTTATGGTTTAAAATAATGAACTCCTTTTTTAATGTCAATTTTATGAAATTTCATTACCATCTCCTTTTCCTTATGATTTTCATTCATGATAATTTATTTGTCTTCCTTTTTCAGCAATCTCTCTTGAGTATATATCCTCTGCTTTTACAACTCCCTTCTTTGAAAGTTTAATTTTCCATATAACTCAATAATTTCAATTGGAGTAGAATTTGGAAATTTCACACAATTTTCCATACCTTCCTTTGTTATTTAGAAATCATCAGATGTCCTCTTTCCCTTTTCTAAGTCTTTTGCATAAACTTCTTCTTTCTTAACATCTTTCAGTAGATGTTCTTCTTCTTCAATACATTTTTCCTTATTGTCCCTCTATGACTCTTCTTCTAGAGCTATCCTTGTCTCATCATATGTAGTAATATTCTCCTGCATTTGTTCATCATCAATAACATTAATCAAATTCATTAGATTACCTCTCTGAGACAATATTCCTTCATTCTTCATCAGAATAAGATCCTGATCTTCCATCTCTATGACAGCTTCCATAGACTCTTCCTACTGTATCCAGTCAGATTCTTCCTCTTCTGAGAAATTTTCTTTGTCACCTTTTACTTCTAGATCTTCATCTATTTTGAAGACATCTTCAAAATGTTTCTTTTCTCCTGCAATACCTGCAATCATACACAAATTTTCAATTGTAAAAGCATAAGACCTCGTGGTCTCACTTGATGCTTCAATCATCCTATCTCTTTGTTGTTCTGAATCCTTCACATGATTCATAATATCTTCCATAGATCTCTAGTTTTCATCCTCACCCAAAACTTCACCCTATTCTCGTTCGCAAATGGACACTTCCATTCCTAACTCAGCTTCTATGAGTTCTTCGACCAAGCTCTTCACTTGCCTCTTTTGTAGTCTTCTCTGTAATGTAGACCACTTCACTGCGTTTTTCCTCAAGACCCAACCTAATCTTTGGTTTTCCTCCACTATCCTTCTTAATGCATCGAGTCATTCTTTTAACTCTGCAATATCCTTGCCATGTTCCTCTTGACTCATCCTCTTTCCATATACGTTGGCATCCTCCTTCTTCACTTTTGTTCTGTTTTGGTCTTCCTTAGAACCTTTATCATCTCTGTTATTACTATCAGTAGTCATCGTCTTCTCTATCTTCATGAGTTCCTCACTCATTTACTATGAGATACATTAAAGCCTCTACAACAACAAGTCCTCCCTACTACCACTTACCTCACCAAGCTTTCCTCTGTACTTGGTCTTTTGGAATGCACTTGGTTCTCTATTCTCTAGAATCTCTTTGAGCACTTCTCTTTGCTACTTCTAGGCTTCAACTCATCTACATCTTCTAAGAACACAATTGTCCTCTTGTACTTCACTCACAAATGAAATACTAGGTTTTGACCACCTCTTCTTTCACTTAGAACATTGTACCATCTTTCTTCATCCCTTAGCAATTCTACCCACATCCTTTGTGATCTGCAACAAAACCTCTGTAGTAACAAGTCTCCTTCTTTCTACATATGCCTCACTAAGATTCTCTCCTCTGAGCTCAGTCTTTTAGCATTTCTCTGGTTCTTTCCTCTGGAACCAATTGAGCACTCCTTGCTCTAGGTTGCTGCAATCTTCTCAGCTTCCTTTGTTGTTACCTACATATCAATCATATTCAAACCAAAGATCATTCCCAAGCTTTCAAAAGCTTGCTTCTTAGCTTCCTTCTGAGAACACTCTTATCCTCTCTGTCCAACCTTCAATTGGATTCTTCAGGTTCACTGCCACTGCATGGCTTCACAAGCAGTCTCCATCCATTCTTCATATTTGAGTGAACCTCCACTTTCCTCAAGAAAACAAACATCACTGTGTTTTCCTTATGCTTCTGCAATATCTTCTTAAGATTATCACTTACTCTCATCTTATCTCATGTCTTCTATTTATCATATTCAAATAACCTGATCTCCTCTTGTACTTCACTCACAAATGAAATACTAGGTTTTGACCACCTCTTCTTTCACTTAGAAAATATTACCATCTTTCTTCATCACTTAGCAATTCTACCCACATCCTTTGTGATCTGCAAAAAAACCTCTGTAGTAACAAGTCTCCTTCTTGCTACATATGCCTCACTAAGATTCTCTCCTCTGAGCTCAGTCTTTTAGCATTTCTCTGGTTCTTTCCTCTGGAACCAATTGAGCACTCCTTGCTCTAGGTTGCTGCAATCTTCTCAGCTTCCTTTGTTGTTACCTACATATCAATCATATTCGAACCAAAGATCATTCCCAAGCTTTCAAAAGCTTGCTTCTTCGCTTCCTTCTGAGAACACTCTTATCCTCTCTGTCCAACCTTCAATTGGATTCTTCAGGTTCACTGCCACTACATGGCTTCACAAGAAGTCTCCATCCATTCTTCATATTTGAGTGAACCTCCACTTTCCTCAAGAAAACAAACATCACTGTGTTTTCCTTATGCTTCTGCAATATCTTCGTAAGAGTATCACTTACTCTCATCTTATCTCATGCCTTCTATTTATCATATTCAAATAACCTGATCTCCTCTGTCTTTTGGAATCACACTTGTATTATGCACAATTTTTCTTTAAAAAAAAAGAGCTTTAACTAGATCTGATGCCACTTTGACGTAGGGTAAAAACCCACTATATCCATAGTATGCATATAGAAATGCATAATATTACCTGTCCCAGGAATTACTATGACCTGACTTGGTCAAACCTTCATAAGCTAAGGTTAAGGCCCCTTCATTTAAACCTCACGCAGAAACATTTCTTTAGACTTTCTATAGTCTAAACCTTTGTTAATCCTTCTATCAGGACTCTATACTCAACCCTTCACCCTTTATGGTAACCTTGGTTAATCCTTTCGTGAAACCTTATAACTCAATAGAGTATGCCTTCAGAGCTCTTGACTTGCGATATGTGACAACCTTCCCCATCGTTGATTTCATTCACTAGATCAATGGCTGTCACAATATCGCATCAAACCTTCATGTGCTTTCATTGCCTCTCACATGCGACATGAGACAACATAGCCAGACTTCAAATAACTTAAAGTTGTGCCTATAACTTCCTCGGGTCTGCTCTCCACAATTCTTTATCATGATCTTTCTCCACCATCGATCTTGTCCTTGATCTGATGGCTGATGTCTTTTCCAGATCAATAAACTAGCCCGACGCTTTATGACCATTGATCAAGATCTGCTTGATCCAACGGTACACAACGATGTCGGGTGGAAGACTTACGCGAGATTTAATGTCTTTTCGAACCCCATGGGAATTATAAACCCTCAATCTATAAAATTTCAGGTCCACTCTTATAGTTAAATCTCGATCAACTTACGACCTGATATCCGTTGAATGATGAGGCCTTTAGATCATATGATCTACCAGCCTCCAACTTGCACGTAGGTTATCAACCTCTCAACCGTCATAGTTGACTATGACGTAAGTATTGACTTCTACGACCGACGGTTGAGATCAATTACGGGACTTCAACCACGATCAAGGGAATTTGTCCTCTTTTATCCCCATAGCCATTTACTTTGGTTTTTTTCCATCATTTCTTCAATAACTTTCTGTAGTTTCGCTTTCTTCAGGGTTCGGTCCTTCGTCGTTTCGCCACAACTCTCTCCTTAATTTAACTCCATTCATGCCTTTATGCTCTTCCACCTTCTTTGTAACACTAAAAGCTTTCTTCTGTACTGTCCATGTGTACAAAGCCGTAACACAACTCTATGGTTCTCTCCTCGAACCTCTTACTGACTAACAATTCTACCCAACACATCTTTTGCTCGAACTATTATTTCTAAGACAACTCTACCCACAATCACAACTATGGAGCTGCCTCAACAACTTCTACCCAACTACAATTGGAAGTTGTTATGTTATGCTTCTCTGTATTTCATATCTGTTCTGCACCCGCAACATAAGTTACGCAGAATCATTCTAGCCACATGTAGGTTACAATTCATTTACATAGTACACATTGTACAAACTCTAAATCGAGTTGTTTGTATTAATAAACAAGTATTTACATAAGAGTCTCTCTCCCTGGACTAATTTTCTGATCAATGGCCTTTCTTCTCCTACCCGTAGGCTTACAATCTGACTCTTTGACTCACTAGCTACTCTCTAGCTACTGACTAACTACCGACTGACTAACTTGTTCTCGCCTTTTAGGCTTACCTTTATACAAAAAGGTTCTATTGAACTAATTCTAGTTCAGATCCTTAATCTGCTGAACTAACTCCTCAATATTCTCTAAGTCCACTTTTAAATCCTACTTATCCCTAAGAGTCCTCTCTAGTTCCTCGAATCATGAGACCTATAAGAGTTACAATTGATTTCCAACTCTCTCATCATCATTAATTAGTCATGTTCTCCTACACTTGAGACCATTGACAAATATCCTCACACTTATCTAATTAATTCCTACTTTAACCACTCAAAACATTAATAATTATGTCAATAGGAATCCAACTTCCTTAAAAACGCAAGACCCCCTATGTCAGCTAGAATACATTGATAGTTTCCAATCAATGCTCCTGCATCAAGTTCTAAAAAATCATCTTTGATTCCTTTAAGAAGGAGTGTTTTTGAGATCTCTTTTTCCAAATACTTATGCTTTGATTTTTGAAGGTTGCATTGAAATATCTCTACATAGTCATCCAAGATTTCATCTTTCCCTTGTATCATACTAAAAATATGTTCACTGGCCTTGCAATACTCTTGGTACTTCTTCAAGAATACATTCTTCATGTCCTCCCATGTTTGGATGCAGTTCCCACCAAGGCTCATGAACCATGGGAGAGCTACTCCTTTTAGAGTAAGAGGAAACACTTTCAACCTTTGATCATTAGTACAATAATCATATCCTCTACAAAGTACTTCAAACTCAAATCAAAATGTATTCGGATCTTCATTTTCCAAACCATGAAAATTTGATAGAGAAGATGGGGGAATTATGTGCATTTGTGTCACTCCTCCTAAATCTTTGATAGGGAATTCAAAAGTAGCAATAAGATCCATTTCTTACAATAAGAGAAGGTGTTATTCATGTGTTTTTTTGAGGCTCCTTCTTCAAATGTTCATGTCAATTGGTTAGTGAAATTGGTGGTGCTTACATCACCACTTGAGTGGAATTATGAGATTTTTTTTCAAAATTCTACCTCTAAAATTCCTACTTCTATTAGTACGTGCTATATGACGTAAGCCTGACTACTGAGGGTAGACCCATCACTAGTTCCCCAGGGTGCACATGTAGGTTCTTACCTTCTGTCTTCAATATCCAGCTCTCATGAACTCAGGTATGCATCTAGAACTAGATATTAGTGTGGTAGTGAAATTTGATTGTCTCCCGAGCAACGATGCCAAAATGTTGGGTAAAATTAATTTCTTAATAAATAAATAAATAAAACAAATAATCACCTAAACATTAATTATCAACCCGAGGAGCGTATTTTTATTTCAAGGAAATTGCAAAATATATGCATAACAATACCAATAGCTAACACTGGTTCTATATGATTGTGTTCTATACTATCAAGCTCATTCAACAAGAAATAAAATGTAAGACTTGAATAATAAAACTAAAATTAAAAAGAATAAAGTAAATGAGAGGAAAAACAATTATTCTAATCACACAACTTCAATCATTGCTAAATTAAATCACACATTGCTGAATTGGAAATTTAATCTATTGCACCCAGCATAATTCAAATGCTAATCTACAACAGTGAATTAAATGAAATCTAGAAATTGGATGAAATATCAAATCTGGAAAATGCAATAAACAATAAATTAGTTAAAAGAAAGGAAATCTACTTTAAGGAATGATAATTTAAATTCAAATAAACAAACACATAAATACACTAATTTACATGCTCAAGGCAGCACCTCATCCAAGGTAGTGGGCCCAACTGCCCAAGAATTAGTTCCGCCTTGAGAAATAACTCAGATCATAGTAAAAATCACAGATGTAGAACTCAATGGATAACTTCCTTCATTAAAACATATGAGAGAAATAATTATAGCATAATGAAGCTCGTAGCTTTTCCTCAAATTCAATAATTTTTCGTCTCCCATCTCTCATCTCTTATCTCCTCTCCTACATCCAATCTAATAATTGTCCATCTCCTATCTCCTAATTATCTCCCCATTACCCCCATAATTATCCTCTCTTCTCTTTGATCTCTGTTTTCATACATATACATGAACAACAAAGGGAAGTTACAACAAAGTTGATTACAAACTGATTCCATTACAAATTTGGATTGTACAAACAAATTGATCAGCAAGAGCATATCTAAAAGATCTTTCCATCAACATTCAGCAGGAGCAAGTTGAATTTGGTATTGCAACTGGAAGAGTTTGGAAAATGACCGCAACAACAAATCTGAGAAAATCGTTTTCAAAGAACCTTCTGTTTCTCTTATTACATATTGAATTTTGGAAAACTACTCATTACAAAACAAATTCGGTCCATTCTATACAAAACTTGTGTTTCAGATTTTTCAAGATGCTCCTTCATTTGTCTAAAATGTCCAATGCAAAACTATCACTTCTTATTCCAGTGAATTTCTGAGTTGGAATATTTAATTATGAGCTGGAGATCAAATTTGCAATCTAGAAAATATCTTGGAGCTTAAAATCATGAGTGATGTTACAACAAACTCATTAATAAACCATCATTGGTAAAATCATGCATAATAATCATTAATTTATTAGAAATAAAGGAAAAGAAATAATATTTATCCATAAGAGCATAAATAACTATAAAATGGAATTATATGATAGATTATGATAAATAACATGATAAAGAACGGTAGAAATGGATGAAATAGATGCTAAAAAGTGATAATAATAATGAAAGATTAGTGGCCCAACAACCATCTGCATAGTCCAATCTAATTTAGCATGATACATATAACATAAAGATATTAATGTTATAACAATAATCATCAAGTTAACTAACATATAACAACAACAAGTTAACCTATAGCATACTAATCAACAACATATAACACGATCATCAAGTTATCTAACATAAACAAAAATAGTGATGCATACAACCACGAGTTACTATCATTCATGACAATTGGACACATGTGCATATGACTATAGTAATAAACTACCATCTTTCATGAATGTAACCATAACATAAAAAGACATGTACATAAACCTAATGTATATAAACCTAATGCCTATAACAGTCCTTAACTTACATACTTTCATGCAAAACATACAATACCTGTATGATGATTTGCAATTACCCCAAATTCCAATGTTGCAACCTCATTATGATGATTTACATCTCCTCTTCTATTTTAGCCAACACAGTAGCATCATAACAACCAATATCACCATAATGACCTAAATTACATATAATGAATTCAAAAGGCATTTTTTCCCTACTATTCATGCATACCTATAACCAAGACCATACATGCATAACAACTACATAATCACCCATACACACATGAATACATATTCCACAACAACACCTTCAACCTTCACATGGCGACATCACTACAATCATGATCAACACCATGCAAATACAACAAGCACATGGAATACATGCATAAGGAACACCTATGCAACCAACATGAAAGCATGATCAACACATAGCCCCAGGAGACCATAACCATGCTCTGATACCACTCTGTAGCACTCTCCTCCCACATCTACCCAAGAAACCGACCAGTTAGGGTAAACATGCAACGAGAGGACACTATGATATGATTCGACCTTCTAAGTCATGTTAAGGAAGTGGAACTGATGGAAACACACCATACATACATTAATCATCAGCTAAAAGACCCTTAGGAAGTCATCCAATACTTTGTATAGCTTGCCTGGGGTCCCACTGATCTTTTGGACAACTTAAGCCTCATTCACTCCCATGCTATGGGCATGAGGCTGACCAGAAACCCAAATTCGTTCTCACAACTTGCCTACCAGTGACCACAGACCAAAACTGTTAGTGCTATGCCAATAACTTCAGGATTTGTGCTATTTTTTCAAGCCCAAAACCCAGGTCACTGTCCAGAATTGAACCATCTCTTCAAATCAGTAAAATAAAAAGGAAATGACAACACTATAGAAAACACTTTTTTAAGACCTTGACTGGGCCCCTACTAGCCATGACAAGCATTTCGTCAAACATATTGCAAATGTGTAATCTACATGTGTAATTAACAACTTTGAGCATAGGGGTCTCATAGTTATCTAAAATTCTCCAAGAAGCATTGTCTCCTTATCACTTTAACTGCCATTCCATCCATTAGGTCATAGATACATTGATCATTCAATTACAAGTAAAAACATGAAAAAATCTATACATGGCTGCTACCATAAAACATATAAATCACTAGTATAATGGGGACATAAATACAATTGAAATCACAACCATATAAACCACATATAATCCATCATAATTCTCATAGAGATAAAAGGAGAAATAACCTTTCATTAATGATGAAAAATCCAAACCTGGGATGGGACTTCCATGTTCCACTCGACCATAGAATGGTTGGGCCAAATCTCTCTTCAGGCATTCACCCTCGTGCCATATTCCAAGCATGAATGTGGGATCTCACAGAACACATCAATCAAAACTCATCCAGGGCTTCTAGATGGCATCCAAATCAACCTATCAAAGAATGATTCCACCTCATGGTCAAACATCACAAAACCATCATTAGATTGGTCTTCATACAAGCCATCCATGGTTTCCAGGGTGTTTTTTTCCAACCATGGCTTCAAGGACTATTAATTCAACCCACAACTTATTCAGGACTTCTAGGACTAGTAACTCAACCCACCTAGGGCTTCTAGAGCATTTTTCCAATGAAGGCTTCCAGGACTAGTAACTCAACACAAGTTGTTACAGGGATTCCAGACTGTTTGTCCAACCAGGGCTTCTAAGACTAGTAACTCAACCCAAGAAAATGAAAAATGAGAACAAACCATAATAAAACAATCAAAGTAACCCACAATCACCATGGTTGTCTAGGAAATGGAAAGGCTAGGCAATCCACTATCAATCTAGGCCATCCTCCATGCCAATGATAGATCAAACCAAAAGTCCACATGCATATGCCATGCATTCCAAAACTAGTGAAGAAATCATACATGCAACTCGGTAGCTACAAGAAAATCTGATGTAGCTGTTGGTCATGATGCCTTCTTGCGCTTTCCTACTCTTTCGTTGCCTTATTGCTCCAAAAATCCAAGTATGCCACACTCTCCAAGAGTGCTCCAAAAAAACTCTAAGTCTCCAAGAGTATGAGAGAGAGAGAGAGAATAATGAGAGAGCTCCAAAACTGAACTAACCAACTCATGTCAAATGCTTAGCAACTGATCCTCAAAAGCCCTTTTATGAATGACACCTCTATTTTCTTCATTTTCCATTATTTTCCTTTATTTTCCTCCTCAAATGCAACCTATGACCTTTCACGTCATTTTTCTCCTAATTTCCATTATTTTTATAAATAAATGTCAATTATTGCCTCATGCCTTTCCAAAACCTTAGCCATAATAAAATGAATCAACACCCACAAGGATGTTTCTCCCACCATTCAACTTGGAATACGTGTCCCATCACCATGGCCTTATATATATTTTTACATGGAATTTTCACCAGGGTTGTTACATCTGGATGAAGATCAAGATGTCATCTAAACACACCACCACAAATGCATTGGCAAAGGGTCACAAGATGTTGTCCATCAATTTCATGAAGGTTGCGGGGGCATTCGTCAACCCAAAATCCATGACCAACCACTCAAAAATTCCCTACTCGGATTCGAATGAAGTCTTCCACACATCATAGGGTTTGATAGGAACCTGATGATAATCGGAATTCAAGTCAATCATGCTAAAATATTTCCCTCCCTTGAGCTAGTCCAAAAGGTCATCAATCTGTGCGATTGGGTACCTATTTTGCACAATGATAGTTTTCAATGCCCAATAGTTAAGACATAGTCTCCAGGTCTTGTCCTTCTTCTATACCAATACAATCGGGCTCCCACAGGGTGATGAGCTTGGCCTAATGTACCCCTTCTACAACAACCCCTGAATCTGCCTTTTGATCTCATTGTTCTCTAGAATAGAGAGTTGATAGATTGGTCCATTGCGTAGCGGTGTGCCCAGGGTCAAATCGATGGAGTGATTGGTCTGAAAATGTAGTGGTACCCCCGTAGCAGAGGAAAAAATGTCCCTGTACTCCTCTATGACCATATCCATATGTTAATGCTTTTTGGAGGAGCCCTGTTTAGAATTTGTGGCCGTAATATCCTTCTTTCCTTGAGGGTGAATCATAAGGAAAACACATTTCCTGGTCTCTGAAATGATCTTACTGCATTTCTTTGCAGAGATCAAAGAGATGGAAGTAAGCGGGGCTACCTTCGGCATCGTGTATAACTTATTTCCCAAAGTAATAATCATAAAGCGAGGTCTAAACTCATATACAACATGTCTCTTCCACAAGTATGGTTTTCCTTATAATACATCAAAAAACCTAAGGGGATAAACATCACACAGTACCTCATCTGCGAAGGTCTTGATGCTGTAGGGAAGGTGACACTACTGGCTGATGCGAAGATCTTGTCATTGGTGAAGCCACTTGATGGTGTATGGCTACACATGGTTTGTAGTTGATAGTCCTAGCTGCTTCATGACCTATGCTGAAATGAGGTTATTTTGGCTCCCACTTTCGATAACGAACTATAGTGGATAACCCTTCACCCACATATGTGAGTGGAAGAGGCATTCCCCCTCCCATGAATCTTCAAGCTCATTATTCATGATCTTGGTGGTGGCCACAGTGGTATTAGGCTCCACGCGAATGATCTGCTTCCCCTTTTCATTCCCCTTGTTGGGTTCTGACTTAGAGTTATAACATGCGTCTCACTCAGAAGCCTTCAGCTCGGCCACTAGTGACTGCTTGGCCCGACACTAACTTGTGTTGTGAGTGGAGCTCTTATGGAACTCACACCATTTTCCCATGTCCTTCTTTGTCTTCGGGGTGTTGTTCTTTTCTTGCAGCTTCGTAGGGTTGTCCTAGGTCACCCCACCTTGGCTTTTTCCTTTTCTTTGTGGTTTGGGGGTGTATTTCCCTTGCTTCGGATTCACAAATACAAAGTCTCGCTTATTCTATTTAAACTTTTGCTCAATATTAACACTGTATCAATATGTCGTGCTAAGAGAGGAGATGTCCAGGAACTCCATCTCATCCTAGATGTATATATGTATACAGTTGTAGTACTTGAGTACCAAATTTCGCTCAAAATCCTTGATACCCAACTTCATGCGAAGGGTATGAAAAGGAATCGGTAAACTTCAACACTTCTTGGTATGTTCCTTGCCACAGCATGGTCCACTTTATGTATTTATCCTCATAGCTCCCAACAAGGTAGTAATCCTCCTTGATGGCATCCCAGAATGAATTCCAAGTGGGTGCGTCTGAAAATAGTGAGGGTGTACTTTCATCATTCTTCTCAAAGTAGTTTTCCCACCAGTCCTTGATCTGGGGGGCAGCTTTGAGAAATGAAAAAGTAATATTTTCCCTGTTGGAAAAATCATGAATAGAAAAATATCCTTCTAGTAGATTTAACCATTTATCTATGATGTCCAAATCTATCTGACCTTCAAATATGGGCATGTCAAAGTTAACTTGTACCTCGAAGGGCATGGCACTTCCAGAGTAGCTACTTGAAGAAGATGTGTCGCCTTTGGGTAGTCGTTTAAGGACCAGGGCAAAGTTTTCCATCATCTCGTTCCTCTGTCACTTGAGAGCTTCTTTGAGAAATATTTTGAAAGGATATCCTACCCCCTCATCTTCCTTCTCTTCTACCATGGGAGTCCATCAGGATTTGCAAGGTTGGTCTTGCAAAGGTTCAACCAGCTCGAGTCCTAACCCCTTATATCCCAACCTCATGCGGGACATGCAAAGAAAAACATAGAAAGAGAAGACACCTTAATACCACTGATATGAACATAAACAAGAATGCAACAAATCCCAGATATAACCATAAATATAGAGATGCAGTAGAAATAACACTTCATTTCATTAATATCAAATACTGAAATGTGCTTACCAATAGAATGGAAATAAACTGCCTCGAGAAATGGTAGCTTATCTCTGAGAAGAGATGTAGCCACTACATGGCTCTAAACTATGCTACAATGAGGCTCGAATGCCTATTTATTATTGAGAAACAATGGAAAACCATAAACATCCAAAAACTTAACCCTAGGAGATGAAGCGCTAAAACTATGGGCCACATTTGGGTAAATTTGTACATCAACTTCCCAGAGTCGCAAATTTGGCATACCATCTTCATTTTACGCATACAATACCTTGTTAGAAAGATCTATCAGAGGACTACAACTTTTTCATGGAAAACATAAGTTTGAATAAACAACCATGTTTACCTTGGATTTCCCAAAAAATGTCGTTTAGGGCCTCAAAACAGCTTTGGAAGTTCAGGACTCAAAAAACTACCAAAAATAGTAGGATGTGCTACAATTAAGGAAATTGAAAAACTAAAAGATATAGTGGCGGGGTCAAATTGGAATAGGCAAGTGGCCACCAAAATCCACCTTAATCATTTACACCTGTATATCACATATTTTTGATATGTTTGAATAAATGCCTTCCATGGCTAGTAGGGGTCCAGTCAAGATCTTTATCAAGTAATTGAATGTGTATCATCATTACATTGTTATCTTTTTGTTATGAAGATGTCATTTAGTTCTACAAAGTGTCCTAGGCTCTGGGCCTGAAAAAGTGGCTTAAATCCTAGGGACGCTGGCACAACACTGAGCAAAATAGTCCCTAGACACTGGAATGCCATGACGTGGGACTGTCTAGAGCTCTCTAGATGCGGGCATTCCCATATCATTGGAGAGTTTGGGGGTTAATTGGTCTAAAAACTCAATGGGACCTAAGGGTTGGTTACCTAAGAGGTTGGGGTGGTTCCTGGGAGACTTGTTACTAATTTGGAAGGTCTGTATGTTATGTTTCCATTGATTCCACTTCCTTAAGGTCACATAGGAGGTTGAATCCCATCATAGTATCCTCTCGTGACATGTTTACCTTGGTTGGTTAGTTACATGGGTAGATGTGGGAAGAGGGTGTTATAGAGTGGTATTGAAGCATCTTTCACCCCTCAAACTGAATAGGCTATGTGTTGGTCATGCATTCATGTCGGCTACATAGTTGTTCCTTATGCTTTTAGTCCATATTCTTGTTGCTTTTGCATGTTGTTGATCATGGTTGTAGTGATGTCACCATGTGAAGGTTGATGATGTTGTTGTTGGTATGCTTTAGTCATGAATACATGTTAGTTGTATATGCATTTGTTATGCATATCATTGTCCATATGTTATTATGCATGCATTATCATGGTTATAGTTATGCATGTATAGTAGGTCAAACATGCATTGTGAGGTCATTGTATGCAATTAGGTAATCATGATGATATTGGTATGTTATGATGCTAATGTGTTGGATGAGATAGAGAAGGAGATGCAGATCATTAAAGTGAAGTTTCAACAATGGACTTAGGGGTAAGAGCATATCATCAATCAGGTTTGTATGATGGGAATGAAGGTATGTGGTTAATGGGATTTATAAGAATTAGGGTTACTTATATACTTGTCATTTTATTGTTGTTATGGTTACATGTATGATGAATGATAGTTGATTAGTGTAGCCATATGCACATGTTTCATATAGTCATGAATGATAGTAAAATGTTGTTGTGTGCATTATGGTCATATCCATGATGGTTATATTCATTTCATTGAAGATCGTGATGTTACAGATATCATGCTAACCTAGATTGGTCTGTGTATATGATTATGGTTATGGTATTCAGGTATGAGTCGACCTATTTGTGATAGTGTGTTGTACTAATCTAGACTGACTGTGCATATGTGATTGCCATGCATGAACAATTGCTTATGAGCTTATGATATGAACATGTTATCTAGTTAGTGTTATGGATATAATGACCTTATTTATGGTTGAGTTGATATGTTGTGAATTCATATCGTGCTAACTAGATTGATTTTGCAAACAAGATAGCCTCCCCTGAGATACATTAAGGTATGAGTTTGATTATGATGCATATTTTGTCTTGACTATTTGATTATGTCACCTATTTGGTATTGGAGTGTTTGGTGTCTATTATGTCATCTACTTGATTTATCTAACATGGTACATTTATAGTTTGTTTAAATGTTTGATTTATTGCATGATATGAATATGTGTCTGTAAGATTGCATGAAGAAATGATCTTGTTTTAAGATGTTTGTACTAGTACATATGTGTTGAGGCTGCTGACATGTAATTGATTGTAACATTATGTATTATGAATGATGAATGTGAGTTGATTTTGAGTATGACATGTTTGTTAGACTTGGTGAGGGTTGATTTCCAAGTAATAGATATGTTTCCTTGATATTTGGAACATGTGGTTGACATGTGGAAACAGTTGTATGAAGCATGTTTGTTATTAGTGTGACAAGGTAAAAATTGATGTTTTTATATAACTAACAGTTGTGTGATGTGACAATACGTAGTAAGCCTCGATTTCAACAAGGTTAAAAGGTAAAAGAAAGGGATTGGGAAAGAATTTCTCTTGCTATATTTAGAAATGCTAATTCCAAATGAATGAGTGTTTTGCATACCAAAAGTCTTCTTAACCTTCATTTCGTCTAACATTATGTGGGTATGTGCTATATTCATGGACATGTATTTGACAGGTATAAGAGTTGGTGTCTAGTTATAGCTATATTTGTCAAAGGAACTAAAGCTCCTTGAGATATGGCGTGGTTTTGTTCAGTTGCAAGGAAACATGATTTGCACAACAAGGTATGGTAACTGGTGTATTTTTATGTTTATTTATGCAGTGACAGTTATGTGTCTATGGCAATATCATGTCAGGATTGGATGGACAAGAGACTGCCATGAAATTCTGGAGAAGGCACTGGCTGAGCTTTCCTTTGGAAGCACTGGGAACCATGGGGATTAAGTCATGGTGTCTATTGAGAGTCTTGTGATTTGAATTATTTTTTCTTTGGTTGTGCTTGATTTGTAGCTTTGATTATGTCTAGTGTATGGCCATACCACTTTGTTTGAGGTGTCGTATTGTTATTGTTTTTCACTGTTTTCTCTTGCTTGCTTCTTGGTATTGCCTTTTTGTTTTGAGAGTCTTGGGAATTGGTTGGGAAAGAGGAAAGTTAATGGAAGAGACCCAACAGGTGATGTAAGGCCCCGATGAATCTCAGTACATGTATAAGGACAATTGAAGGCAAGAGTATGACAACTAGTTGGATTGGTTGGGTCCATTGGTGTAAATGGATGATGGCAGGACAATCATGAGAAAGGTAATAGGAAAGGTGAATTAAATGGATCTAAGGAGTCATATTCCTTAGCTATATTTGGAATAATTGTTCTCAATGTTTTGCATGGTGTGCACAGATAAAGGGAGTTCATTTAACCTTGACCTTATGATATCTAGTCATTATGTTGTGATCATGATTGTTTTATGCTAATGTATATATGCATATATGTATGTATGTATGTTGTTACTTGATATGGTCATCATGGATCATGATTGTTTTATGTTGATGTTTATATGTATACATGCATGTATATATGTCATTGTATGACAAGGTCACAAGAGGTCATTCTTGTGGAGGAATGATTGCTTACGCAGGTGAATGACATAAAGTGGTTCCTGGTTTATGAAGAATCAAGTGGAAGAGTAATCATGACAAATATATTAGGTCAGTATCATGTGATTATGAGTCGATATTATATGATTATATTATTTTTATGCAATGGACAAGATATACCGAGGGATACATTAGTGAAATGAAAGTAGTGCGTTCTTTAGGATGGTTGGATAAGCATGGATGGTGGAGAGACACTGAAAGAAAGGTTGCTTGGTAGAGACAATGTGGTTTTGGATGTGTGGTACTACTGTTGTGCATATGTTGTATATGTTGTACATGTTGCATCTATGATGTTGTGTATATGTGGTGTGGTGTATATATAGTGTGCGTACATCTTGTTTATGCAATGTTATGTACAAGGTGGTACAGATAGTGTTGTGTGAATATTGCATATGTAGTGCTGGGTATAGATGGTGTTATGTACATGTTGGATATGCGATGTTGTGTACATATTGTATTGTGAACATGATGGATATGGAGTTTTGTGTGCATATGGTGTCTTTCACATGTTGGATATGTAGTGTTGTGTACATCGGGTGTTATGTACATCTTGTATATGCACTGTTATGCACATATTGTGTTGCGTTCATGTAGTACATGTGGTGATATGTACATATGGTTTTCTGTGTATGATTGTATAGGTGGTGTTGTGAGCATGTGGTGCCATGTACATGATGTACATGTGGTGCTGTGTGTAGGTGGTGTTGTGTACATATCATGCATATGGTACTATGTAAATGTTGTGTCATGTACATGTGCATGTGGTATTGTGTACGTCTAACGTTGTGTACACATTATACAGGTGGTGCGGTGTCCATGTGGTGTTGTGCACATTTTTGTAGGTGGTGTCGTGTACATGTGATGTTGTGCACAAGTTTTGCATGTCTTTGTTTGTACATATGGTACTTGTGTACATGTGGTATTGTGTGCATGTCATAAATTCTCTATTGTGGGCATGTGGTACTATGTGTGTGAATTGTGTAGTTGTTGTATCGTGACATGTGTACACGTTGTGTTGTACTCTGTGTAATACATGTATTGTGTGGTGTTGTACATCGGGTATAGATGAATTTTGTTGCATTGTATGCCAAGTGTAGGTACATGTATTGTGTGGCATTATACATTGGGTATAGATGTATGTGTTGTGTTGTATATCAGGTGTAGGCGTATGCAATGCATGGTGCTATATGTCATTATGGTTGTATGTGTGTGATGAACACTATGTGTATGTGCACATGGTGGAGGAGAAGGCACTAGGTGTTTTTCAGATGTGGCAACCAATCTAGTGTGGGTATAGAATAACGACAAAGGTAGAAGCTAAGGATTAATTAAAGGATAAGTGTTGGTATTTTATATGCTTTATTATGGATGTGATCTAGGATTTTTACTTATGATGGTTACATGTGATTTATGATTATGGTTTATGATGATTTCATTCAATTTGTGATTTTAATTTATGATGGTTGAGTATGAGCTAACTGAATGTGATATGTTTATTCATGATGATTTCATCAAACAATTAGTTTGACTTGTGGTGACAGGAAGTAAATAGGATTCCAAGTGTACCTTATTGATGAGCTACCAATGGGGTATGATGTGAATTTGTTTCAATTTATTTTAAATCTAATGGAATTTATGTGCTCGGTATAGGAAGCAAGGAAATGCTCAGTTGGGTGTTTCAAACTGGCTAGAGGAATTAGCAACAATAGTGAAAGGAATGGGAACATGCAACGGTATGCTGGTAAAGCATTCAGGAGTAGGGCCATTATGGGACACTGGTACCCAATAATGTCGATTGATTGTCATGAGAATGCTATCACTGGTATGATGGATTTAAGGTAGGGATATGCCTTGCTTTTTGGACCTTCCAATGCGAGGAAGCATTGTCGAGGGATTAACTGCCTAGGATGGGAACTTGGAAGATGTGTGACTACATGAAAGGGGGTGATTGAATTGCTTGAGGGACTGTGTAGCAGAGAAGGAAATGTTAGGGATATATTTTTTTTGGTCATTATCATTTTGAAATGGAATCAAATGCACATTGGGAGTGTGCCCTGGAACAATGATGTGAAAACTATTCACTAAGAGGACAAGTGGCATAGGATTATATTGTTGGATATTAGATGCATATTTGTCTTTGAAGTGGACTCTGGACTTCTTGGGAAGAAGGTGAATCCTAGTCTTACTTTGTGGGTGGAGGTGTGAGCTTCTGGATTCCCTTGTTGCAGATGCAAGCATCGTATCTTTTTATTTGCTAGTTGAACAAATGTGCATATGTGTGTATTATTGTAAATACTTTATCAAGCCAGATAAAATAATCTCCATAGAAAGTATGATTATTTGCTGGGTGAAGAAAATGTGTATGTGTGTATATGTGCTTATTATTGTAAATACCATAATTAGATGTGTTATAAAGCTCCAGTAAATGGTATGTTTTTCATGATGGTCATTGTAAATACTGCAATGAGTTGTGTTGCAAAGCTCCATGGGCAGTATGTTTTGTTTTCATTGGTCTTCCTAGTTATATGTGTCATTGATCACCGAGGACGATGTTTCCCCAAGGGGGAGGGTTCTGTAAAAACCTTGGTTAAAAATACATATAAAAATATATAATACCACGGTCATGGGACACGTATTCCAAGGTGAATGGTGGGAAAAACATCATATTGGGTGTTCATTGATTTATTATGGCTAAGGAAATTGGCAAAGGCAATTTATAAGGCTTTGGAAAGGAAAAGTGTAGTTTTGGCACAATTATTTATGAAAATAATGGAACTTAGGAGAAAAGGTGAAAGGTCACAGGTTTCACGTGAGGAGGAAATTGAAGGAAACTAATGTAAATTGAAGAAAATAGAGGTTGATAAAAAGGCTTCTAAGGATCAGTTGGCAAGCTTTTGACGGGTTTTTGGTGGATCTATCTTCTATTCTTTCTCTCTCATATTATTGGACACTTAGATTTTTACTGGAGCACTCTTAGAGGAGTATGGCATACTTGGAATTTGGAACTAGAAGGAAAAAGAGGAAGAAAATGTCAAGCAAAGAAGAGAATGATCAAGCAACTACATTAGTATTCTTTGTAGGTATCGATTTCATATGTGTTTTCTTTTCTAGATTTAGCATGCATGGTATTGCATGTGGTTCTTTACTGTTATGGCATGGGTTTTTCTAGGTGTGATAGTGTTTTCAGCCTAGCCTTGCCATTTACAGATAGCCATGGTGTGATGGGATTCTCACATTTTGGTTGCGCTGGATTTCTGGATGGATTCAAAGCTAAGTGAGTTCGATCTCTGAATGATAGAACACATGGCCTAGTGACCCTTGAATCAGACTATGGGTTGCGGTAAAGACGGATTTTGTTTTGCCTCAGTGGGCTTAGGAATCCTCTACCGATGAAGGTCGAGATATGTGATAAAGCTTAGAGGTGGGTGCTCTCCATCAGGCCTAGTAATCTCGGGATGAGATATGCATTAAAGACTGGAGAGTGGGTCTCGATTTAGGGCCTAGTGATCGGGTGTGTATTATGGTAAATCCTGAGAGATTAGGAGAAAGGAAAATTTCTCATGGTGTAGGTGGAGAAAGCTGGTGGAATCCATGTTGTTTTTGGCCTAGTAGTTTGGTGGAGACCATGGTAAAGCTTGTTATTACATGTTTATTGTGCTGGCCTAGTGATCTAAGATTGATTGTGGTAAGGTCAGGTTTCTATTGGTGAGGGTGAGGTGATTTAGCCTCGGGATGCCCCGGTTTGTTATTTTGGTTTGAGTCCCACATTCATGCTTGGAATATGGCACGTGGGTGAATGGATGAAGAGAGATTTGGCTCAGCCATTCTGTGGTCAGGTGGAACACGATAGTCCCATCCCAGGTTGGATTTTGCGTTAATTAATAAGAAGTTCTCTCCTTGATATCTTATGTATAAATCTACTGGTTTATATGTGGATTTTGTGGCTGATGTATCCTTGATATTTTTGTTGTTATTATGCTGGTTATAAGCATGGATTATGATAGTGATGATGTATGGATTTCCTCATGTTTTGATTTGTAAATCAATAAAAAATGTCTCTATGAGCTAATAGATGATAATGCAGCTAATGGTATATGGCAAAAATGCTTCTTATTAATTCGTAGATAAGTATAAGACCCTTATGCTTATATTTGTTGTTTACAATTGTAGATTACATATTTGTGATATGTTTGAAGAAATGCCTCTCATAGCTAGTAGGGGTCCAGTCAATCTCTTGTTCAATTAATTGCATTTGTATCATCGTTACCTCTCTATCTTTCTATTTTGATAATGTCATCTAATTCTTGGCAGTGACCTCGACTCTCGGCCTAAAAACGTGGCTCAAATCCTGAGGATACTGGCACAACACTCAGCAAAATAGTCCCTAGATGCTGACATGCCATGCTGTGGGAGCATCCAGAGCCCTCTAGACACAGGCATGCCCATATCATGGGAGAGTCTGGGGATTACTTGGTCTAAAAACTCAGTGGGACCCATGGGCTAATTACTTAAGAGGATGTGATGGTTCCTAGGAGTCCTGTTACTAATGTGGAAGGTTTATATGTTGTGTTTATGTCGATTCCACTTGCTTAAGGTCATATAGGAGGTTTAATCCCATCATAGTAACCTCTCATCATATGTTTACCCTGGTTGTTTGGTTACATGGGTAGATGTGGGAGGAGGGTGTTACACAAAACTCCCCTATAAAACAATCCAATGTAATTTTCTAAAGGATATCATTATGCTTTTTTGTTTTTTCTATCTATTCTATCTTGTTGTACTCTTAAAAGGATGGATGTACACACATTGTGTAAAACCATGCATGCATTCACTTGTTGTATAGTTAAAAGGATGGATGTATACGTTGTGTATACCCATGCATAAATTCATTGTTATGATAATATAATTTATCCCCATTTGAGTTTCATCATTGTTAAGTTCTTTTTACTTGATTTTCAGGAATCTCTAGATTTTTTTCTTATTCACCCCGTGAACATCGATTTTGTTTCAAGGCTTGATCAACAAGGCACCAATTAAAGTTATGGTCACAACACGGGCTTCTTTGGTAGATGAATTATTTAATATAGCTAGGAATCTCAACAAAATATCATGGTCGGAAGAAAATATATGTAAGCACAAGAAGGGTGAAAGGGGAGAAACCATGTGGCCATCTTGCATGGTTTCCCCTTCTCGCATCCAAGAGAAGAATTTTTGATGTTCAAAACCAATGGGGTTTGAATTGTTGTATTGTAAGGGTGATTCAAACGATTTTTATTAGGATTTTTCATTAAGAATGGTTTTTCCCAAGTATGTATAAGTGGATAAGGTCATCAGATTGGAACTTTGTTAAAAGCGAGGTTTGGACTGCCATCCACCTTTTCATTTCCATGCAAATTTCTAGGGTTGTGGTAGATTGGTTTTTCGAATTTGTATGTAACTGCACATTGCTTAAGAGGTAGATATGTTGGTATTTTGTACAATATGTGGAGTTGCGTTCACTAAATGATTTTTTTTTACTTGAGAAAATTGTTTAAAATTAAAGAACAATCATAAAAATTCTTTGGTTTGCCACTTTTCAGTGTTATTTTTCCATTATGTATGGTGGAATCACCTTTAATCATTTACAAAAAGGACTAACCCTGTAGATATGAATTTATAGTTATGCTTGATATTAGCTTTTCCACACTCCAATCATTGGTAAACTAACGAACTTTGCATGTTCACTCTTTCTAATGCAGAGATAAGTGGGGAGGTGGTTTGGAGAGTCACCGCAACAACTGTGAATCAAAATTCGAAGTAGATAACCTCCCAACCCAAGGTAGAAGAATGATTGTTTGGTAAAACTTTCAACTCAAAATTTTGGAATATATAGAAGTAACTCTAGAATGTAATTTTGTTGGAAGTTATTTTTGTGTTTATTAGTGACTTAAAATATAGTGTGTTTATTAGTAATATAAAATATAGTGTGTTTACTAGTGATTTAAAATATAGTGTGTGTTATTAGTAATTTAAAATTTGTTGGAGTAACTTATTACTTGTGATCTGAGAAATGAAACTAGTTAAAGATGAACCTTAGAGATGAACGAAATGATAGTTGGTTAAAACTAAATGGTGAGTTTGACATAACAATTTTCATTATTGGGCAAGTAAATACATGTTTTTTGAGGTTTGGAATGGATAATTTTCATATTCAAAAGGAAAACAAATAGAAGACCAGTGGCCAACAGGCATGTGAGGAAGAGCTGGCATTATTCTCACATATTTTTTTGGCAAAATTTGCTAGTTACATTTATATCATCCCTCTATGGAATCGTCATAATCCTTTATATAAATACCAGTGAATAATTTTAATATAAATCTTTGCTTCGAGTAGTCATTTAGTTCTATTCATTTTGTTTTAGATATCTGATTGAGGAGGTCTGATATTATGCAATTTTCGTTATATATGTGTTGTAGTGGCTACAACCACCCTCCAAAATTTTGTCTTGCACCAATTTTGGAACCTCCCTTGGAGAGTTTCACTTGATGACTGCACACACTCGGGTTCGCTCCGTAAGCTCGTGTGAGTCTTTACATTCGCCTTACTTGTTTATTGCACACAAGTCTTTGCATGTTGATGTCTAAGTCATGCTTGCGACCGTTTTATGGTTATGCTCAAGGTCTTTGTTTCGTATGTGTTTGATGTGTTCTCCATGAAATAATTTGTCACACTCACACATGGAGTTACATTCAATGTCACGCAAGTATCGTCTCGATCATGAACGATCAATCACAAGTGTCACGCTTGTTTCTTGCATCATTGGTCAGTCATGTTTAAAATATGTATCTAGATGGTTTGGTATTTTTGTCGTCAAGTCATGCGAGTGTGTGTCTGTATGATCAGCTATGCATCTTTCAACTATTCACACACTTAGTCATTTTTTCTGAAGTTCTGATGACCAAACTCTTCACTGACAGCCTGACCATCACCTTGCTTTTGACTCAATCGACTGTCAACCAGAACAACGCAGAAGCACCAAGCTAGTTCTTTCAATTTTTGATGCCTGCAAGCATTTTAATCAACACTCATGCTAGGCACCCAGTCAATCGACTGGTTATTCATCTCAAAAGATGCGCAGTGCTCATGAGCAGGCCTCCCATTTCCCATTAGTCAACTCAACTCAGAAACTATGTAGATATGATCAGCAGGTTGGCCTCCCGACCTTAATGCAATTTTCCCATCTAGCAGTTCCCAGTAGAAAATTGCCTGTTCCCTCCAAGAATTGCACAGTTTTTGTTTCCAGTGACTGAACAGCCAACTGACAGTTGCCTCTGGGAATTGCACAAGTCTGTGTTGGGTTGTGTTATATTCTTTCCACAACTAGCCCACATAGTTAACCAGGGGGTTAGAAGGGGGGCAGAGTCCCCCCTTTGTTGTGCTGATTGCATAGTAGGGAGAGCCATAGGGGGTTTGAGGGTTGCAGGTAACCCCACTGTATGGGGTTGGGGGCAGCGCCCCAAATTTTTTTAGTTTTGGACCTTATGTTAGGTTGGGCAGACCTACCTATGGTTTTGTGCATGATTTTTTGCACATGGTTTTGGACGCGATGGTTTTTGGTCCATGGTTTTGGATGTGATCATTTTTGGTCCATGGTATTGGATGCCTCGGCATGTATAAATATGTATTGTAACATTGAAAGGAAAATATGAAAAATCAAGCTGGTAGTCCCAATTTTGGGGTCTAGGGAAAATCTCTGTGTATATGTGTTATGCTCTCGCTTTGTTTATTTTTTGTGTTTTAGAATTCATATGCAAGTAATTTCTATACGACGTTGAAACCTATAGTCTGGCTGCAAATCTTTTGGGAAGTTCCCCAGAAAATTAGTGCAAACCCTGCCTGCTGAGCCCTCATGTAGCTCAACCCGTTCCTCTGGAAAATTGCATAAATTTGGCTCTCTAGCCCTTGTTGACTGTTCATTCCAAAAAATGAGCAGAGCCTACCTGCCTTGCCTTCCAACAGCTTGCATTTTGTGGTCCCAGAGTGTGTAGGTGTCAAGAGTCATAAAGGGTTGTCCGCCCTTCTTTTATAAAGTGTCAAGTCGACTGTAAAGTTCCACCCATGGTCCATGGACCATGAGATTGTATAAAAAGGAGCTAAGTAAGCAATATCTAAGTAGGAAAAAAGGAAGAAAGTAGTGAAGTAGAGTGGAGAAGACTAAGAATTCTTGGGTCTTAGTGTAGGTAGAGGATCTGTAGCTGAGTGCGCAGAGGCCTAGGGTGGAAGTCCGTAGTTGAGTGCGCGGACCCCTGCAGCTATGTGTGCAAGGCGAATAGAGTCTGTATTAAACTAGAAGATATCAATAAAGTGAAGTATTCTACAATTACTCTGTATTTAGTTCCTATTAATGCATCTGATAATATTGCATTCTGGGTTTAATTTACAATGTTTATTTGATGCATGAATATACATGATTGTATCAGTTAATTGAACGCAAGTAATGATATCAGTTTACGTGGCGCTGACTATGATTGATTCATAAGATAAGTAAAACACTTGACATAACTTGGGAACCTATACAATACATTGTCATAGCTATACGAAAGTACCTAGACCACGGGTTAGGGCTACGTGAAGGTCAATTGTACACCTTCATGGAGGTACTGAAGGGTAGAATAAATGGTAGACTGACAGAGTTGTAAGGCTTAACGACTTGTGCAAAAGTAGGGGTAGAGGGTATAAACCGACATCACGACCATCTCAGGGTGTGGAAACTTGGTTCTAGCATACCCCCATACTACTTCGGGTGAGACATCAGTCCGCGCTCTGTAGGATGGTGCCAAAAGTGCCAGTAGTGTAGGGATTTGTTTGGCTAACTAAGGCTGAACCTAGGTGAGGGCCCACAAAGCCAACAAATGGTTCAGTTGCTGGAACCAGAATCTGTATGAGAGATGTGTGATATCGTATCACTGGAGTCCAACTAAGAAAGAGATTGAGGACTAGTTGAATAGAAAGATCCATGAATTTGTGATGCAGGACAATAGAAGCACGCGGCTGACAAAGGAATAGTGGCTAGACAGGTACCTATATACAAAGATCCACGAGATATTTTTTTGTTCCTTTCTAGTTGAGTAATATGAGTGCATCGTGAAGCTAGTAGATAATCAAGGAAGGTGGAGGCTTGACGGTCCTATTTTCTGGACCTTGGAGCTAGCATAGAGACTGGAAGCTTCTAAGGATAAGATTGCCTATGCTGTCGATCATTGGCTCGACCGTATCATAAGAGGATTTTGACTGAATTCACGGTCGATACCTTAGTTAGTTATAGCGAGGCAGAGCAACAATTTTTCAAAGGTCCACGAGGTAAGTACTTGAAGTCTTTAAATACTTGGATTAAGATGTTATTGTGCAAAAAATGGGTTATGCAGCTACTTTGATGTTCAGTGCTACATGAAGTAGAAATAATTACAGGAACAAAGGAATAAAGGGCCCTGAATATAGCCCACTGATTTCACCTCCTTTGAGTAATGAAGGGGGAGTAGCGCAGGCTTCTCCGCGAAGTGCAGTTCAGTTGAAAAAACAAGGATTCCCGTGACTACCACCTCCACCTACACCACCTCCAACTTCACCACCGTCACCTACAACTTCGCCCACACCACCACCACCTCCACCATAGTTCAACATGGTGAATTCAGTGAAGCTATCTTTGTTTAAGGGATTGGGAAATGAGGACTCAGACCAGTTCTGGTTCGTCATATTCCCGCGACTGCCACCTCCACCTACACCACCTCCAACTTCACCACCGTCACCTGCAACTTTGCCCACACCATCACCACCTCCACCATAGTTCAACATGGTGAATTCAGTGAAGCTGCCTTTGTTTAAGGGATTGGGAAATGAGGACTCAGAGCAATTCTGGTTCGTCTTGGCACCACAAAAGATCTCGTGAAGAAGGAAACATTGATTAGTGCTTTATAGGATTACGTGCTACTTGGTACATCAAATACTCTAATGATAACCAAAACGTTAGGTTGGAAGAGATCCAGAACGCGCTAAATAAAGAGTTCAGTAGGCCTGAATCTGAGGTGCAATCGATTATGGATTCAAGGAAATCATGATGAAACTAGGTGAGACAGCTTGGGAATTGGATCAAAGATTGAAGTGTAAAATCCATGAAGCTAATATGAACTTAACATATGGAGAGCACCGCGAGTGGTTCTTGGCTTCACTCTTTCCCTCACCTAAGGGTTGTACTGTCACAACATAAGATTACAACTCAGGCAGAGGCCTTGGAGATTGCAATAAGAGAGCATGAAACACTAATGCAAGATTTGAATTCGGCGGTTTAGCAGATCCATGCACAGTTGAAAAAAAAATTCCTCAAAATGCAAAGCTTGAAGCAGGACAGAACAGTTTGACCGAAGGCGTGCGAAGAGATATGGTGCCTGAAATGTAAGGGTGAGGGGCATGACAAAGACCATTGCTAGGTCTTTGCGAACTATATTGTAGGAGGAGGACTGATGCCTTTGAGGTTGAAATCCCAAGCAAGACCGAGCGTGGGTCCTACGTTGTGGTGCTCTATATGTCAAGTAGTAGGGAAACATATGACTAATAACTGTCATTTGCTATAGAAGTTTGTACAAACACCACAACAACTGTTCTGCAACTTCTACAAGTCGGTAGGGCATGATGAGCACAAATTCAGAAGTTATGAATTGATGATGGACAAAACACCAGCCTATAGAGTTTAGGCAAAAATGCAGCCCCATGACTAGAGCGTTGGGATGACGCAAACAGGCTTTCAAGGGGGCGAGCAAGTACGAGGAGGAGGATGACCTGGAAAAGGTCAGGGACAACCAATCTGTTACAATTGTGGAGGACCAGGAAACTATGCCCATGAATGCACTAACCCAACGCGTCCATCGTGCAAATATTGTACTCAATTTGATCATGAGACAGAGGACTGTCCTACACTGATAGCGAGGATACGCGACAAAGGGGTGCAACCATCAGAGCTAACTCAAAACCTGCAGATGATGACAGTTGAGCCTTGCAAAGAGGATCTCAATGTGAATATAGTGCTCCAAAGTGGAATTGCAATGGGTGACAATAAGGGGAAACAACCCGAAGATAGTGCATGGGTTCTCAAAGTTGCGGCAAAGGAGGATGAATTTTATTTGGAGCGTGCATGCAAAATGTTCATGGAAACAAAAAAGAGCTTTGCTAAGGCCTCTACCTCAGGGAGCTGAGATAAGCCTATTCTTGAAATGGACCCTTATATGCTTACGACCTTTCTAAAGACCTGCATGAAGCTGTTGTGTGATAGAAAGACTGTGAAAGGGTTACAAGAACTAATAAATAGATGCACCGGAAATGCTCTAGGTGAACCGTGCGTGGTACAGAAGATTGGTAAGCATAAGCAAAGTACAAGGCGTGAGATGAGACTCACCGCGTAGATACAAGAATATGGAATGGATTAGGTTATTCTGGATTCATGGTCAGATGCAAACGTTTTGCCGAAGAAGACTTCGGAATGGATGGGGAGACCCATGCTGCAGTGGTCTCTGATTCAATTAAGGATGGAAAATCAGCAGAAAATTGTCACCATGTGATCTAGGTTCGGGTGTGACAAAGGACCCTTCCAAGACCTTTTATTTTGGTGACATGTTAAACTGAATTTTTAAAAGAACATAAATGAATACATCTCCATGTTGTAAAGAAAAGGAACATGACATTCATCAACACATGAAAACATAAGCCATTGATAACAGAGTTCGTCCAGGAGGGACTACGTCTTTGAGCCTCGGTGTTAAGATGGCGTAGGCTGCTACATTAAGTGTTGTCAATAGTGATGATGTACATAAGAGATGACGTTGCTATCATACAAGGAAAATTCCCTCACGCAGGAGTGGCTCCAAGAGATGTTCCACTACAGGAACTCACAGTCAAAAGGGACTCCTATCAGTATGACATAGACTCATGTATGATGATAATGAGCATCCTGCCAACATGGCATAAAAGGGATTTCAATGCAATCATTCATGGCGACACATGAGTATCCCATCAATATAACAACAAATGGAACTCAAATAAAACGTGACAAATCATGACAACAAGTACATCCCATAAATTATTCCGCATCACATCAAGAAGGAATCACGGGACAAGTAAGAAGCAAGATCCCACATTAAACATCAACAAGGATTAGTGCAGCACAATGCATCTTATAGCAAAAGAAGTACATGAACAATTGCATATACCTCACATCCTGGGGCCATCTAAAGAAAAGGATGTCAAACTACTAACGTTGGTCGTACCATCAATCTTACTATGTCGAATCTCATGGAAATGGTTGCTCACACATGAATGCATGAATGCTAATACCCGCACTACACTTCGAAAAGTGGCTGAAAAATAAAATGAGAAAATGAAAAATCTGAACACACCATCATATTTTTGGCATCGAATAGTGTAAAATCGACTGTCAAATTTCTGAATCTGAGAAAATGGAAATTTGGGGCTCAAGGGATCATTTAGATTCCCCCTAGATTCCTCAAAGATTCCCTCTTCTAGGTCCTCTACAAATCTTCTGCTCAGATCAAAATTCTAATTGCACCATCCAGTTTGAATCACTAAGAGGTGTAATATTGACATAAAATTTGTTCAATTTGGACACCGCAAAATTTTCACCCTCTTGAGAATTTCGCCCAATCATGGTTCTGCCTATGTTTTTCTCAAGTTCATGGTTCCACCTGCAAATAAACTAATTAAAAATTGTCTTGCCTCAATTTATGCATGTGCTCTTGATCCTCCATGCTTGCATGGTGCATTGACAAAATGAGTTTATTTATAAATTTTCAGGCGGAGTTTACTAAAAGGCCCCACTGGCCTGTTGGTAAAAGAGGTAATTAGTTAAGGGGAGGTTGGGGGATCAAATCTCGCCTCCCCAAAATCCACATATAATTCTTATTTCACATGTTTTTGTTTGAGGCTTTGTTGGTATTAAGTTGGCGTGTTGGCGCATTAATGGTTTCGTGGGCCATGACATGGGTTGACTATTACATTACATGGTTTATGGGGCCATGGGGCCGCCACATGGTGGTGGGCCAGCCCATGTGGCTGGTGCGGGCTCGATACTCGTCAGCCTCCTTTTAACGTATTGCATATATATGAAGTGGGTTGTTGGGGTGTGGGCCGGGTCCACCGGAGGTGGCTCGCACCCACCCCATATTAAGTTTCAATATGGGAATGTGAGTTGGTGGGAGGGCTCGGTGGGGTAATGGCCGTCAAGCCATGTTTTTTTTTTTTTAAATTGTGTTGTGATGTTGAGGGAGGGCTGGCGGGGGTCGTGGCCCATTGGCTCATAAATATTTTTTTTTTTTTTAATTTTGCATCTAACGTGGGGTGGCAGGGGTCATGGCCCACCACCCAAATTATAATTATACGTATATGTATATATATATATATATATATATATATATATATATATATATATATATATATTTAAGATCAACTAGTCATTTTTGAAAATTCAAAAAATTACTAAAGGAGACAAATTAATCAGGCCACAAATTCACCTAAACTCTAGCCCAAGTTGGACGGAATCCAGTGGCCGAATTTTGTCCCAAATGTTGCCTCTTTAAGCCTACCCAGTCACCCAAGTCAACCTCAACTTTGATTCTTGCTAACTTTTGTATACGGACTCGATTTGACGAACCGTTCCTACCATTGCAATCAAGAGGATGATATGTACGCTCTAGTCCTAGTTTGAAAGCATTCTGATTACTTTTATTTTTGAGTTTTCATAAGCCCTATTTGTCCTGTGTGTGTCTCTAGAGCCACCTAGATCAATCCTCCCCATTGAGGAGCTTTTGGTCCTCCAAAAGCATGAAAAATAATCTACAACTTCTTTGTACCTTGTCTACATCACAAGCATCCTTGAATAGGTCTCGCTTCCATCTCGCTCACCTTTGTTTTTGGGAGCCTTAAGCAATGAGCTGACACCTGCAACCTCTGCAACCTGTAGTACATTTTTTTTGCAAATTACATGCTTTACTTACATGACCAATTAATGACCCAAGCATCCCACACTTGCCATGAGTTTATAACACATACTCGGTGGTCAATTTTACATCAAGATGGACACAATACCCTAGCTACGAAAACAAGGCGAACATATCATTGTTTCTTCAACAAGTGATGGAAAACACATCATCACTGCAAGACATGATTTATAGAAATAAGGCCAAACACTATTGTTTCTTTGACAATTGATGGAAACACGACATCACTTCCACAGTTTAAAATGCATCACAAAATGAAACCAGACATCATTGTGGCTTAACAAGTGATGGAAAAACATCATCACTTTCACATTTTAAAATGCAACAAATGATTTACAAAAGCATGACCATGCCAATCTAACATATATAGAAACCATTTTTCACTTATCAATGTGAATGGGTCACCTCCTTTTGCTTGTCGAACAATTGTTTCACCTAGTTCATGCATCGACACTTTGTCTTTGAGGTGCTGCCCTGGATGGAGCCTCCAACATGTGGCCTTTTGATGGCCATTTCTGTTGCACTGACTACAATAGGTCTTCTTCCTCCAAATATTCTTAACATGTTTCTTTTCCTGCTATTGAGAGGGTCTTTCATGCCTCCTCCTTTCGTGTGTTGTTATTCTTTTCCAACACTTAGAAAATGTATGGTTATGTAATCCACAAAAGGTACATGTTTTTCCATGCCATGTTTTACGTTCATCATTAACAACATGATTATAATCGAAATGAACATTCGAATATCAAAATTGGTTATATCTTGCCTTGCCGTCTCTAGTGTCATTATGGTGATAAGAGCTTGCCTCAACTCTTTCCCTACCATCGGATGGTGGGGATGTGTTCCCATCATTCTCTTTCCTTGACGATTTTGATGATGTCTCAGAAGAATCTGACACCTTTGAGCATTCTCCCTTGGTGTATCTCAAGCTTGCAAATTGAGGTCTCTGCATAACCTCTAATGGTTGAGTTATGCCTTGGTTATTAACACCAGTTTTGTTTTCCTCCTTGTGCCTCATCCTGGTAAGGAGCCTCATGTTTGTCCCTGTAATTGGTATCTCCACATCTCCAACAGAAATCATACTATGTGAAGACAAAACCAAAAGAAAATCAACATCTTTTACCTCCTCTGCCGATTTGGAAAGAACTGATGAGGACTTATCATCATCTATTGTTGTTGGTTCGCTAGCTATCTCAGCGCATTCCCCAACTTCCTTTCAAACATACCCAAGTCCTGCCTGACACAGTAATTCTTCTACTTTGATGGGGTTTACCATGCCTTGGCCATTAATGCCCAAGCCTTTTCCTTCATACCCCATTTTCTTCAATAGTTTGGAGTCAATTCTTATGGTATGATTTTCAAAAACAACAAAATCATCATCAGGAAACATACATGAATTTAGACAACTACTTTTTACCTCACATGGGTCATGCTGCAACTTTTCCAAGGCCTCATCCTTAGATTGCAGCTATCATAGAAAAAATTATTTTTCCTCTTTCTCTTCATGTAGAAGCATCTTCAATTCAACATTATCTGTTTGAATATTTTGGTTGTTGCACTTTAGTTCTTCCAAGGCCTCTTCCATGGCTTACAACTGAAACTGCAATTGCTCCTTTTCCTTTGTCTCTTTCTGTAGAGTTTCATACATTATTTCCACCCTTTGAGAAATTTTAAGCATGGTCTTGTACATCGCTTTTTCATCCTCTGTCGCTGCACGCTCCATTGTTCACGGTTGCAATTCACATCCATGCAAAGACCGCTTTGATACCATTTGATCCAGGTCCGGGTGTGACAAAGGACCCTTCCAAGACCTTTTACTTTGGTGATGTGTTAAACTGCATTTTTAAAATAACATAAATGAATACATATGCATGTTGTAAAGAAGAGGAACATGACATTCATCAACACATGAAAACATAATCCGTTGATAACGGAGTTCGTCCAGGAGGGACTACGTCTCCGGGCCTCGGTGTCAAGATGGTGTAGGCCGTTGCATTAAGTGATTTCAATACTGATGATGTACATAATAGATGACGTCGCTATCATACAAGGAAAATGCCCTCACACAGGAGTGGCTCCAAGAGATGTTCCACTACAGGAACTCTTAGTCAAAAAGGACTCCTATTAGTATGACATAAACTCATGCATGATGATAATGAGCATCCCACCAACATGGCATAAAATGGATTTCAATGCAATCATACATGGTGACACATGAGTATCCCATCAACATAACGAGAAAGGGAACTCAAATAAAACATGACGAATCATGACAACAAGTACATCCCACAAATGATTTTGCATCACATCAAGTAGGAATCATGAGACAAGTAAGAAACAAGATCCCACATCAAACATCAACAGGGATTAGTGCAGCACAATGCATCTCATAGAAAAATAAGTACATGAACAATTGCATAAAATTCACATCCAGGGGCCATCTGAAGAAAAGGATGTCAAACTACTGAAGCTGGTCGTACCATCAATATTGCTACGTTGAATCTCATGGAAATGGATGCTCGCACATGAATGCTGACACCTGCACTCCACTTTAAAAAGTGGCCGAAAAATGAAATGAGAAAATGAAAAATCTGAATGCACCATCAGATTTGCGGTGTCAAATAGTGCAAAATCGACTGTCAAATTTTTGAATTCAGAGAAAATGGAAATCTAGGGCTCATGGGATCTTTTAGATTCCCCCTAGATTCCTCAAAGATTCACTCCTTTGGGTCCTCTGCAAATCTGCTGCTCTAATCAAAATTGTGACTGCACCATCGTGTTTGTGTCGCTGACAGGTGTAAGATCGACATAAAATTTGTCCAATTTGGACACTGCAAATTTTTCACCCTCCTGAGAATTTCGCCCAATCATGGTTCCACCTACAAATAAACTAATTAAAAATTGTCTCACCTCGATTTCTGTGCACACTCCTGGTCCTCCATTCTTGTGTGGCACACTGACAAAATGAGTTTATTTATAAATTTCGGGTGGAGTTTACAAAAAGGCCCCACTGGCTCATTGGTAAAAGAGGTAATTAGTTAAGGGGAGGTCGGGGGATCAAATCCCGCCTCCCAAAAATCTACGTATAAATTTTAAATGGTGCATTTTTGTTTGACGTTCCATTGGTGTTAAGGTGAAGTGTTGGCACATAAATGGTTTGATGGGCCGTGACATGGGTTGACTGTTACATTACATGGTTTACGGGGCCGTCGCATGGTGGCGGGCCAGCCTACGTGGCTGGGGCGAGCTCAATACCCACCGACCTCCTTTTAACGTATGACATATATATGAAGTGGGTTGTTGGGGCATCGGCCAAGTCCATCAGAGGTGGCCTGCGCCCACCCTATATTAAGTTTCAATATGGGAATGTGAGTTGGTGGGAGGGCTCGACGGTGTAATGACCGCCGAACCACGTTTAATTGTTTTTTTTAATTGTGTTGTGAGGTTGAGGGAGGGTCGATGGGGGTTGTGGCCCATCAGCCCATAAATAAAATTTGTTTATAATTTTCGGTTCAATGGGGGCGGCAGGGTCATGGCCCGCCACCCAAATTATATATATATATATATTTTTATATTTAAAATCAACTAGTCATTTTTTAAAATTCAAAAAATGACCAAAGAAGACAAATTAATCAGGCCACAAATTTGCCTAGAATTTGGCCCAGGTTGGCTTGAATCTGGTGGTTGGATTTTGTCCAAAATGTTGCCTCCTTAAGCTTGCCCAGTGACCCAAGTCAACCTAAACTTTGATTTCTCCTAACTTTCACATACGGACTCGGTTTGATGAACCGTTGACACCACCACAATCAAGATGACAAGATCTATGCTCTGGTCCTAGTTCATAAGCATTTTGATCACTTTGATTTTTGAGTTTTCATAAGCCCTCTTTGTCCTGTGTGTGTCTCTGGAGCCACCTAGATCATCCCGGGATGACTGCAAGGAGTAACTGTAGATATTGAAGGCATGAGCGCATTGGCTGACTTTGAAGTGATAAAAAATATGGATGAAAGAAACCCCTACCCTGCGCTCTTTGCAATTGATTGGGCTACTGACATGAATGGGGTAATCAACCTAAAGAAGCAAAAGATGATATTTGAAAAGAAATCACTTCGTGTAATTGTACCCCTAGATCCTGCAAAAGGATCGCACTATACTGAACTAGTCTGTGATTATGAAAGTGATGACGATTTGGACTTCATATTTAAAATAATAGCACAACACCAAGATTGGGTGAATCCAACAGCAGATGGCCGAATTTCATGGGATCACGAGAGTTCCTGAACCTCAGATTTGGATGAAGAATTAGAGCACTGGTAGAATCGGCTACATGAAGTAACATGATGACCCGGTTGCTGCGTTGTGTGCTGTCAAAGGTATGAAATCTGCCCACTTATGATGGCTTCAATGATATGGATGTGTTTTTGGATGCATTTGAGAGGGAAGTACCACAGAAGAAGTGCTTCCAGGCTTTGGACTGGGCACTGCGCACTATGCCCACGAGATGGTGGGGTATGCACAAGGGTAGTTTTGATGACTGGCGCGAGTGCAGGAGGATGATGAGAACACACTTTGGGAAGCCTAAGGTATGAGTGACACACAATTATGACGGGAAGGATGATCTGCTTGCACACTTTTCCAAATGGGCTAACACCTGTGGTGCGAAGTCCCAACCTAAATGGGTGCACTTGTTTTGTCACACCTTGGATGTCATTCCAATGAACTGGTACTTGGAGACAGAGCTCCACCATGGCACAGGAGAATGTGATACTCTACGCGAAGGGTTCATAATGATGTTCAGCTTCGAATATGGGTTTGAATGTATTGACGAAGCACTACAAGAAGTTAAAGCGGCAATCTTTAGGATACCGCAGGATCCTTTGGATCTGATTCAACTCAACTGAGCCACGCGATGGAATTCTATAACATGACAGTTGAAGAAGAAGATGAGGAACCTCGAAAGATTGATATCCCTAAAATCGATGGTCACCACGAGGTCGAGGGACCTCAAATCGAGAATCTTGATATAACCGCAACACTGAAAATGAAACAGGTAAATATTGGTATGGAGACGGATGCCAAATGCATGAAGATTGGAGAGGTAAATGATCTAGTTTTGTTATATGATAGAAAGTTTGATAAATTTCCAGGGAAATTCAGAATGCACTAGCTAGGGCCCTATGTCGTTAAGGAGATTACCGACAGTGGAGCAGTTTAGTTTGTTAAATTGAATGGATATCCCTTCCCAAGAAAGGTGAATGGCATCTGATTGAAGCCATACACTGGTGATCCAGCCAGATGACTACATGAAGGTAACATAGTCTTAGCACTTCGAGCACCTGAAAGGAGGCACAGAACTATAAACTACATTGCCAGGTTGGGGAACTGTGCGATTGGAGGATTGTACGGAATGAGGCAATATCAGAGGGTTCGCGACAGTGTGGAGAGAGCTGCACTACCCAGGGAAAAACCGCACAGGTCAGCCAGAAAGTGACCATTAAATTCATTGTTCATGATTTAACGATGAGAATGTGACCAAATGAAGCAGGCGGCTGGCATTCAAGAAAAAAATTATGGGTAAGATCCTTGGAAATCTGTCGCCAATCCAGCATTAATGAATCAAATGGGGAGGGAACGGTCAGATTTGAATTCAAAATGGCCTATAAATTACAGCTGGAGGCCCAATGTAAAACACGTGGCATTTTGAACATTGAGTTGGTGAGCTCTCAGACAGGGATGATCCGTGCATTCTTTGAAGAATTCCTTGACTACCCATTGTTTGATGGATTTCGAAATTCCAACCACAATTTCGTCCGTGATTTTATCCCATGATTCGAAGCTATGGACACCGAAGAAGTGACAATTGAGGGGGCTGTGTTGGAGGTTGTTGTGGAGGTAGAAGGAGCTACTCCAGAGGTTGCAGAGGTACTAGTTGAAGTTCCCATGTCACCATGGATGCCTAGACCGAAGCCTACCCTGATCAAAGAGAGTGCGAAGGATAAGAAGGGAAAGCAAGTTGCAATACCGGTGCACCCATGACCTAGAAGAAACCCATAGAAGGACAAGCCCGCCGCACAGGAAAAGGGAAAAACCATTAAGTTGCAGTCGGAGGAGCAAGATATTTGAGGATCCCGATGGATGATGAGGATTTGGGGGTGGAAGTGGAGGGCGATGAAGTAGAGGGTTCTAACCCTATCACTAAGTTGCCCAAATATGTCCCTCCGCATAAAGGCAAGACCAAAGTGCCAAAGGACGTCGACGAAAGCAAGGTTTCCCTACACATAACTCTGCTGTCGAACAAGATTGTCTTTGAAGGACCATGCTTGGGGCAGGTTCCTCTGTTGAAACTAGAATATGGGACTTAGATGACAATGAAAAATTCCCACACTTGGCGATAAAACAACTAATTCATTGCATTGTTCACACAACCACCGAGATGATTGCTTTGGAACTGCAGAAGTGGTTCAGGGGTGTAGACAAAGCAGGTGTGCTCAACTTGCTATGGGTTCTGCACTACAACTGCAGAACCATTACAATATTGGTCATCAAGCAGTTGCTATGCTTGGTGTACGATGGGTGTCTATGGCTGGAGGAGCTGATACCCATCACTGACAGGCTGATCCATAGGATCACGTGGCTGCCCTATACACGAAAGAATTCGGCCATGATGTTTGGTGCAAAAGGTGGAGAACAGGCCCTCGTGGAGGCCATGAAGGAGAAATTCAAGCTTGTGAAGAATCCACCAGCTATGCCATCTAGAGTATCTGCAACCCTATGGTCAAGGTGGCCATGAAGATCTTGGAAGGAAGATTTATGTGGAACTATTGCATAGATGAAGTGTCGGCACCCGTCGTTGCTCTAGTAGCCCAATGCACCGAAGGAGTCCAGTTTAATTGGGCGTGCTATCTCTGTGGTGAGTTCCTTGTGAATTGTCGTGAGGCACAAGAACTCAGCAAGACCTTCCACTATGCGTGGCTCTTCCTATCCATTGCACTGGTAGCCTAGGACCTGCCCGAAGACAGTCAGTTCCCCTCAGTTGTGTCAAACCTACAAGAATCAACAAAGTACACTTTGCTATGGGTGACCAAGGATGCTCACCGCATCAAGGATAGCAAGATCTTTTGGATCTTAATGGAAATGAACATACGCATGCCTATCAAACACAAACCGCAATTGTAGCCTACTGTGTTAGCCAAACTACAGGAGTACGTGGAGTTCAAGGCAGACTTTCTACTCGTCACAATCAGCGCACAGAAGGACCCTGAGAAGAAGTGGGATTACTTGCCTTACTTAGTAATAGATGACGTGATTGATGCAGTTCTTGATCACTGGTGAACAAAGTGGTGCACTACCTCAGACTCGGCGATGGACTCGAGCAAGTCCGCCGCGCAACGTAAAAAGGAGTAGGCCAAGCTTAAGATGGTGCAACTGGCTAAGAAGAGGAAGAAGGATGTTGTTGCCAAGGCATAGGCAGAGTGCGATGTCACCCAGCAGGAAGCAAAAATAGAATGTGAAACAAAGCATGGCTCTGACAAAGGTGCAAGGTTGCCTTCGCCCAAAACAGTGGAAGAAATGGACGAGCAAATAAAGCAGCATGGAGTGGACCTGCGGACGGCATCACAGAGCATCAAACGTCTAAGAGAACAAGAAAACATAGCGCCGGGGAAGAAATCTGAGGCTAGTAAGATGTCGTTAGACCCAATCACCCTAATAGAGGTAGATTTGAATCACATTGGAGACACGATGCGGGATGTCACCATGGAGCTACTGCAGGAATTTGAGCAGTAGTAACAAAAAATATTGGGGGCCATCCAAACAGGTCTGCATGAGCTACAGATCCACACATCACAGGCTTGAATAGTGTCCACCAGCCTCGCTATCGGTACTTCAAAAGCTGCCAAGATGCTGCGTGCGAAGCACTCCCGAGTGATAGTGCTACCAGATGGAGCATTGACCATAAAAAATGAAGCTGACAGGCCTGCTGTCAGTGCCCTCAAGGGAGTGGGATTGAACTGGTGAGGCACCCCACCTACTGCAAGATGGGCTGATCGCGGAGGTGAGGGCCTGCGAACAGCATGCTGTGCAAGTGATTGGTGAGAAACAGATCAATAATGTGCATCTCACCCTACAACGAGACTCTACCATCACCACTGTCACTCAAGTAACCGACCGAAACAAGTGGATAGTTCAAGTCATGGAGGAAGCATGCCAAATGGTCCTAGAGTTGGCCATTCCCAATGGAGAATCAATCAAGCTGCATGTTCGCAAGCTTGCTACAGGGGTGTGAAATGCTCGTATAGAGTTGGCTAAGGTTTAGCTGGAGTTGAACCTATAGATTACAGATTTACAGTTGAAGGCCCAACCTTTAACTCCACTGGAAGTAAAGTAGTAGCATGCAACCATTGTCACAGAGGTGATAGCGGCGGTAGACAGTGCAGTAGCATACTGCACACGACATTTTGAACAATCATTCGAGGTCCTGACGAGTCTGCAGGAGGATCCTAATGTACAGTGGCTGGAGATAGAGGCACGAGAAATGCAGCAGCGCTATGACGAAGTAAAAGGTACAACACGCACCATCGCTCTCACAAAGACACTAGCGAAGCTGCAAGAGGCCAAAAAATTAAAGGGATAGGTAGATGCAGCGCAGTACAAAGAGGTAGTGTTGAAGGCATGCTTGATGCCCTGGTTGGATGAAGTTTATTTAGTCATGGCCTCCATTTAAGGAAAGCTTGCTAATATTCAAGTAATTCAGCAGAAGTTTCAGGTTGACAGTTCAGGACGAACGACAGAGCAGTTGGTTGAGGAAGTGAAGCAGGCAGTCGCACAGTGCATCACCGATGTGGTAGTCATACAGGTCAAGCTGGGACGTCTTCTCTCCAAGATCTCCATGCCTGTAGAGTGACTCGAGGGTGAGTCACCATGTTTTTGTTGGGGGCCTGTTGGGAATGGATTCCCCCAAGAGTAGTTTTGGGGCTAAAAGCCCATGTTTCGAGATAATTTTGTAATAAAGTTGTAAAGTCTCTGCATTTTGTGGTCACGTAGCATGAAGGTGTCAAGAGTCATAAAGGGTTGTTCGCCCTTATTTTTTAAAGTGTCAAGTCAGTTGTAAAGATCCACCCATGGTTCACGAACCATGACATTGTATAAAAAGGAGCTAAGTAAGTAAGCTCTAGGTAGGAAAAAAAGGAAGAAAGTAGCGAAATAGAGTGGAGAAGTCTAAGTTTTCTCGAGTCTTAGTGTAGGTAGAGGCTCCGCAGCTGAGTGCGCAGAGGCCTAGGATGGAAGTCCACAGCTGAGTGCGTGGACACCTGCAGTTATGAGCACAGGGCGAATAGGGTCTGTATTAAACTAGAAGATATTAATAAAGAGAAGTATTCTACAATTACTGTGTATTTAGTTCCTGTTAATGCATTTGATTATATTGCATTTTGGGTTTACTTTACAATGTGATTGTATTAGTTAATTGAACACAAATAAGGATATCAGTTTACACGATGCTAACTATGATTGATTAGTGAGGTAAGTAAAACACTTGAGATAACTTGGGAACCTATGCAATATATTGTCATAGTTGTGCAAAAGTACCTGGACAATGGGTTAGGGATGCGTGAAGGTCAATTGTACACCTCCGTGGAGGTATTGAAGGGCGTAATAAAGGGTATACTGACAGAGCCCTAAGACTTAGCGACCTGTGCAAAAGTAGGGGCAGAGGGTATAAATTGACATCATGACCATCTCGGGGTGCAAAAAATTGGTTCCAGCATCACTCCATACTACTTTAAGTGAGACTTCGATCCGTGCTCCATGGGCTGATGCCGAAAGGGCCAGTAGTGTAGGGATTTGTTTGGCTAACTAATGTTGAACCTAGGTCAGGGCCCACTAAGCCAAAAACTTCATCAAGCGAACCTAGGAACATCAAAGACTCTGTGCACTTTTCCATGTAGAGGTGAAGCTATGTTACATCATGAAGACATCCATCACTGAGAAGCACTATAGCTCGACATGCACTCCAGCAGGAGCACAAATGTACCAGCATTGTCTTGTCAAGTCATGTCAAGTCAAGTAATGAGTCATGTTGCCCACATCTCCACTATGGGCTTGTTTTCAATCAATGTGATGTAACGTGGAAGTCTAAGAGACCCACTTGTTGAACATAGAGTCATGTAAGTCAGAAATTCATGGAAGTTGAATGGTCATGAGGGTAGTCGAATAGCCACAAGGGTCAGTTTCACCCTTGGCTATAAATACCCCCATCATTTGTATATGAAAGGAATTTTCACCTAAGCTCCTCCACATAGCCAGGAGAGTCTGTAATCTTTTTTTTGAGGAGTAAGTAGTGGCTCCAACGCCTTGCTAACGGTGTTAGTGATGTATGGTGTAATGATGTGTCTTGGAACTTTTGCTTAATTCATAAGCCTATCAACAGGCCAGCACATTTTCACACATGTATTGTACTTGTTTTAAGACTGATCTTTAACACTTGTAATGTTGTTGGTTTAACCATGTGTTCTACATTTGAGCTGATTCTTTTGTTGTAATGCATAATCTATTAATGGAAATGTTTTTTTATATGCTATTAATGTTGTCATGTCTATGCCGACTGCTCTATTGGAAATCAGACAAACCTTTCACATGAACCTTGCTAAAACAACCATTCCAATCATCTCGGACTAATTTGTGAGTGTTGTACGTGTTATCTAACCTTGTATGTTGTGACTTCCACATCAGAGTGGAATTCTCTATCGGAAGCTATGTCTGTATGTTATAACACCATTTACCACTCTTGGTAGATCTGATGCTCTGATTATGACCTAAGGAAATCCCTCCTTCCAGACTTGGTCCAAAATTTAAAAAACAATGTTTTATTCCCTATATGCTAAGTTTCCCAGTGACAAAAGTGTGTACACATGGGTCAGAAGATACCCAACCTGCATACATGTGTTAAAACGCTTAAAAAATTTAAATTTCCTTCATTTCAAGCGAAGTTCATCGGTTTCACCTATTACCCACCTCCTATTGCCCGTGGCCCAACTGTTTCCCAAATGAAAAAACTAATTTGGAGAAGTATAAATAAACCTCCATGGGAAGGCCTTAAGGGAGAAGATATGAGATATTGATACTATAGTGAGATTATCCTTGATCAAGTCTGAAAAATCCCTGTGCCTCCTGAACTCCCCAAATCTTCAGGAAACCCTTGTTTTCTTGTTATAGATATCCTTCATCTTGCTTAAGATATCAATGTATTGGTGATGGAGGAAGATTGTTGAAGGCAGGGAAAGTACGGATCCGGAGGACGGTTCCGCTTGGAGCCGGAGAAGGACTCAGGTCATATTTCTCCACTTTACTTGTAGCTAACTTCAATAAAAGGAACGTTATTTTTATTTCGATATTAAATGTGTTTATGCATCAAGTTATGTTTTAATTCGTTTATGAATCTTATATTGATGTATAATTGGTCATTCATTTATATGATTTAAGGTTAATATCATGAACATGCTTTATGTTTCTATTTTTGTATATGTTCCATTTGAATAATTTTCAAGTTTCAAGAACATCAGGAGAAGCTGAGGGTTTTCACCCAGTGAGATCTACCCAAACGTAGGACATCTGGGTAAGGATACTCCTGCACAATTTAGTAGAATAAGAATTTAGGTTGATTTCCTCAGTATTTCTTGTTGTGGTTTTCCCTATGCTCTGTTGGGGTTCTCAACCCAAAGCCTTAGGGTGGTCTCACCTGTAATAATTTCCTTTGTGTTGTGTATTCCTAGCTGAGTTGGGACTGATCCCTTTCAACCTAGAACTCACCTTCACCCTTTGAATGTTGGCAGGTCCAACACCATCAACATTTTTGGTGCTAAAAGGAGGGAAACCAGTTGTACATGGCTGAAATTCACCTCACACTCATTCGAAAAACATCTGGTCAAGGTAGTAGCTCGCACGCTCTCTCACCTACAAAAAACTCAGCGATTGGTTACTCCTCACCTCCTAGCATTGAGCACGAGACTTCATATCAACACCTTCGCTCTGTTTGTCGCATCACTTGCCAGCTCGTGAAAGTAGTCCAACTAATCCTAGACAGACAACATCTTCCACGCATAGTGAGGAAGCTAGAGGCCAATCCCACAGAACTTGTAGTGCCATCAGTGGAGGAAGCAACCCTTGCCATACTTGAAGGTCTAGGAGGAGCTATCGAAGACAAAAAGAAACCTCCAATCCTCTGGCAAGGTGAACAAGGCACTCTTGTGATCTCGGGATCAGACCTTGCTATAGGAGGCAGAGGTGGAGACGAACCAAAAAAATCAGAGTCAGACACATCAGACTCTGACGGAGAGGAAGAGAATGAAGAAGATGAATAGATGGATGACCCAAATCTTCAATGGATGACTCAGGGACCATTGGCTCTCTCGTCCATCTTGCATAAGATTTCGAAGATAGCAGAGAGAATGAATGTCAAGTTCAACCCTGACAACACGGTAAAGGTGGAAGACCACCTAGACAACTTCTACCTACAATTACAGACCCTTGAGTTACGTTATGATGATGTTTCATGTAGGTTGTTCCCATGTACCGTGGTTGGTCACACAACTGCTTGGTATCATAACCTTCCACTGAACTCTATACACAACTCGGTCACATTCAAACACGTGTTCCTTGAGAAGTTCACTGATGACAATACCCCAACCATGCTACTCAAAGAGTTGGGAAACCTCAATATGGAGGGAAAAGAGAAAGTGAAAGATTTCAATCAAAGGTTTACACATATACTGAACAAGTTCCAAGCGGACACTAAGTCTCATGACTCCATCACCACTGATTACTACACGTCTGCACTGTTGACCAGCATTGCACAGTTTGTCAAGCGAGCTGCGAGGCCAACACTTTTGGAAAACTGTGAAGAGGCTATCATTGTTGAAAAGGACCTGCGCACAGTTGGAGTCATCAAGGATGATGAATCTACGAAGGACTCCAAGGATGCAAGCAGGAAGTCCCAAGCAATGACAAGGAAGCAACCGACATTGAGACCCTCACTCATCTTGTCAAGAGCTTTTCCGTTGAAATGTCCATACTAAAACAAGGAAAATCGAACATTTCGGAAGCACTCACCCACCCAGATAGAGACAGGCAAGAAGCTCATCAACCAGCTCATCAAGTAGTGACCAGTTTGTTCTAAAAAATGCACAAAAGCTTGTGTTCTAGCTTGAATAGTGTGCAAATCTGAAATTTTGTTCTTTACATGAAGAACATTATCATGAGAAATCTTACCCAAGCTGGAAGCGAGTCACAAATACTTTTTATAGTCGTACACTAGAGGTGGGAAGTAATATGTAGGAGCAACCGGAAGACACATATAATGATGTAGAGGTTTCACCTGATGAGCCATCAAGCTCTGAGCATGTGGTGAAAATGTATCAATTCTCGCAAACAATGGAAACGATGAACACTGAGAAGTAGCCCTAGAAGAAAATTGACCATTACAATCTTAGAAGTAAAGGGGCTCCCCCCACACTTGAGGAGATACAACAAAAGGTCAAACTACTAATAAGGAAGACCAATCCACCTGCTGCCTCGGAGTAACAAATAAAAAATAAGTCAGGAAAGACTATGGCGTGTCAAAGTATGTCCATGAGAAGCAAGTTGCAGAACACTCCACCAAACAACATGAACACCCGTTCCACCCTGGACACGTCAGTTAGTCTACAACCTCGAGATTATAACATTGTTGATGACATGAAGAAAACTTGAGAAAACATCATTTTGTTCAAGTTGGCTAAGATCCAAAGTCAGCAAGATATTCCGCTGCACGTTTTGGGACAGACATCGATGGAAAACGCAGCCTCTACTAGCAAGGGAGTGAGCACACCTACCAGACCACTTTCAACTATGCTCAGTACACTCCGGATGGAAGAAGCAAACTTAGATTTCCCTCCATTCTTGCTATCTTTTGAAGTCTTCAACTACAATTTTCACCGCTGCTTGGTTGATTCCGACATGGCAGCCAATGTCATGTTGCTCTCCATTGCTAAGAGGATCAATGCACGATGGAGCGAAACATCCGCGAGAATCATCCAACTTGATAGAGCATCCGACCAACCATTGGTCAACTACGAGACATGATCATCCGACTATCCCATGACTGTCGAGTCCACCAATCCATCAATATAGTGGTTGTGGACATTCCGGAAGCATATGGTCTATTACTCAGTAGGGACTTGTCCAGCAAGTTGGATGGGTATTTTTCTATAGACTAGTCCCACATGTGGCTTTCATACAAGAGAAAGTGTAACCAAATCCGAGTAAAATCCAAGAGGTACATGAAGCATAATTTCACTCCCATCAATGGTGAGAATGAACTATTAGCTCTCATAGAACTCATGTTCGAAAACTGCCTCCTTGAAACAATGTTGGGTGTTATCTTGCACGGCCAACTCCAACCCCACTAGACACATAGTTGGGACTCCTTCCTTGCCCAAATAATGGTAATGAAACTTGTACAACATATTGTACCAATAGTAGAAATAGTAGCAGTGACAACAGTAGCAGTAGTACTAGCACATCAAGTGGTTCGTGTATAGATGAGTTGTGGACTTTGTACTTCGACAGATCAAAGACATAGGTTGGCTTAGGAGCCAAGTGTGTTATGATCGACTGTTGCAACAAGAAGCATCTGGTGTCAAGCTGCTTAGAGTTTGAGTGCACCAACAATGTAGCAGAATATGAAGCACTCGTATTAGGCTTGTAGAAAGCTATCAGCCTCAATGTGGTCATGCTTAAAGTGGTAGGTGATTCAAAGATAGTGGTACGACAGGTACATGACACCATTCATTGTTTATCACCACATCTTAAAAACTACCAAGAAGAGGTATGGCGACTAATCTCAAACATCTAAGTGTTTAATATCATTATTGTTCAACGTACGCGTAATGCGGCTTCCAATGCATTAGCAAATGAAGCCTCAAGAATGTCACCGATTAGGGATAGATTTAATATTGAAATATTGTACAAGCCTTCTATCTCAGATAACATAACTAACTTACATGTGTTTAATGATCATCAACAGATACTACATTTTATGGCCAACACTAACATTTTCAAAGATGTAGCAATAGGTGACGATGAGCACAAACACTCTCTACGAGCAGAAGCTGATGACATGAAAGGCCAATTTATCACAAAAGGTGTGGTATCCATAGAAAATCTATATGACTTTCAATAGCAGTTCCAAGGGCCAAGGAATAGCAAGACCCACAGTTCCACCATGAGGCACGAACTGATAAACTTGGGAAAAGAAAAGGATCCGAAATTTTTCAACCTTGGTACATGTTGTACACAAGACGAATGATAAGCCTTCATCTGCTTGTTCAAACAGTACTGAGATGTGTTCACATGGACATATGATGATTTGAAAACTTATGACACACGGATCATCCAACATATCATCCCAATCAAGGAATGGGTCAAGCCATATCAACAAAAGTTGAGAAACGTACATCCATCGCTTGAACCCCTCATACAAAAAGAGATTACTAAATTGTTGGATGAATGGATCATATACAAAGTTTGTCATTCCACTTGCGTCTCCAAGCTTGTGCCTCTACGGAAGAAGTCTGAGGAAATATTCTTGTGTGTTGATTTCCAGAATGTTAACCGTGCCTTGGACAAAGATAACTACGCCATGCCATTTATGGACCATATCTTGCAAAAAGTATCTGAGGCACAAATGCTCTCTCTCCTTGATGGTTTTTCAAGATACAATCAGGTTCTGGTAGCAGAACATGATGAACTCAAGACTACTTTCCATACCATGTGGGGTACATTCGCTTATCAACAGATGCCATTTGGGCTTGTAAACATAGGCACAACATTTCAATATGCTATGGACATCACCTTTCACGAAGTGATTGGGAAAAGTGTGGTGGTTTACCTCAATTATGTGACTGTGTTCTCCCGAAGAAGAGAAGACCACATATGCCATCTTAGGAAAATTTTTGAGCGATGCCAAAGATACGAGATTTCCTTGAACCCAAAAGAGAGCGTATTTTCCGTGTCGGAAGGGAATCTCCTCAGACACGTTGTTCCCAAGAGCGGTATCAAGGTGGATCTATAGCGAGTCAAAGCTATCAGATGCATTCCTCATTTGGTCAACAAGAAATCCATGTGGTCCTTCTTGGGCAAGATAAACTTCCTCCGGAAATTCATCTCGGATTATGCACAAATAGTCAAGCCCATTCGAGACATGATAAAGAAAGATGTAGTGTACACCTGGGGTAAGAAATAAAAGCATACATTCGCCCAGATTAATAAATCCATTGCCGAAGCGCTCGCATTATACAACCCAGATTTCAAACAAGATTTCCTGCTATACACCTTCGCTTCCGACAACTCGCTAGCTGTAGTACTCACTCAAAAATATGAAATTAATGATGAACATCCCATCTCTTTCATGAGTGCAAGCATGCAGGGACTAGAACTTAACTACCCTGCCATTAACAAACAAGTTTATGTAGTTTACAAGGCGGTGAAACACTTCAGGCCCTACTTGCTGAAAAAGCACTGCATTGTTTTCGTTCCCCACCCAGCAGTGTGTACATTGGTTGTACAATAAGAGCGGGGAGAGCGACATGCGAATTGGATGACAGGTATGCAAGAATATGACCTTGAAATCAAGCCAGTACACATGATTAAAGGACATGGGCTCTGCAGACTCACAGCTAAAGTAGTACATGCCCAAGAGAGCGAAGAAAAGCTCGCCGGTTGGGAGCAGGAGATTGAAATGTACGAAATAAGGCGAGCAGTCCCCACAAAAAATGGAACCTCTTGGTAAGCAGATATATGCCGGTACCTTGAGCATGGAATCATACACTCTCACTTTTATATCAAATAAAAGATGGCATTACACTTGAAAGCATTAGCATACTAGTCGGTGCATGGAGTGCTTTACATAAAGCACAGTGATGGAGTTTTGCTCGGGTGCTTGGAGGCACAGGAATCAGAGAAGGTACTTCAATATCCCCATGATGGACCCGCAGGGGTCGCTTTTTGGGGAATACCATGGCACACAAGGTTATGCGAGCCAGTTTTTATTGGCTCACATTATTCAAGGATGCACATGCCTATGCTCGCAAATTCCTAGTCTATTAGCAATGTGCCACAGAACACAAGTATCAGCAACCCCACTACACCCTGTTGTAGTGAATGAACCATTCCAACATTGGGGCCTGCATATTATTGGGGAAATTTTCCCTCATTCATCAAAGCAACATCATGGTATCCTAACAAAAACTGACTACTTTACGCGGTGGACAGAGGCAGTTCTGCTCAAACAAGTGAATGACCAAGAGGTCATCATCTTCCTCCCTTAGAATATCATCTCACGCTTCAGCATTCTGGTATCACTTGTTTTTTATAATGCAACTTATTTTTTGTCTTTGAAACTCTATGAATTTGCATTACAAAATGGTATTGTGTTAAATCATTCATCGAATTACTATCCGTAAGGAAACGGTCTAGCAGAGTTTACAAATAAGAACCTCATCTGTATAATCAAGAAGACTGTTTTCTCTTAATAGCGTAACTGGAATACCACCTTGACGAATGCAATATGGGCTGACCGTGTAACACCTAAGCCCTGTCTGAAAACCTCACCATACTTCCTGGTCTACAGTAAAGAAGACATCCTCCCACCAAATATCTACTTGCCTGCTCTTCATATTTCCCAAGAATCCTAAGGCAAGCCTTGCCAGCTAGTTTGGTGTAGGATTGTTGCCCTCCATAAGCTCCACGAAGAAAGGATGAAATCAAAATAAAAATTCATACTCCACTAGAAAAGTATCAAGAGGTGGTTTGATAAGAAGTCTGCAAGGAAAGCTAGCTTCGATGTGGGTGACTTAGTTATGAAATAGGATAAACCCCATGAAGACAAAGGCAAACATACAGAGCTTCAGTGCTTGTGGATTGGCCCATACATAGTTCACCAGAATCTTGGCCCATACACGTATCATTTGTGATCACTCGACGGGAGGATTGACAACCTTCCCGTCAATAGCTAAGATCTCAAGCATTATTTCCAATAGGTCAGGCCCCGCCCGTCCCATGTACATAGTTTTCTTGCTGCTTGTTGTTTCATTTGATTTGTTTTGCTTAGTATCTTTGCTTTTGCTTTGTGTTATTCTGATTGCTATTTTTGTTCACCTACATTTTGTTTGTTTGATATATTACTATTTTCTTTTACGGAAATAAGTTCTTCCAACTACTACGTTCTAGTTTTTGAATAGAGTATGTGGCTAAAATTTGAAGAGACTTGTGACACTGCAGCACTTGTCTAGTCTTGTGTCCATTTTGTCTATGCTTGGTTACAATCTTCAGCTGATGAAGTTCTGACAAAAAATACGAACCATCTCTAAGGGAAGCTTTGGTCCAATCGTGAACATGTGTCCACATTGGGAAGCCCCATGCCTATAATCGCCCTTCTCCTCTATGTGTTGAAGCTAATCCAATTAGTAGAAACTGAGAAGGGGAAAAATCTAAATGAGAAAACCTATGTCAAAGGCCTTACATGCTTCTCTGAACGAACAACCTCTTCTGCTCTCAATAAGTTGAGATCCCTCTTACACCCCAAAAATAAATAAGTTCCTATGCACATTTCTCTTAAAAAAATACACAAAGGTGAAAGAAGAGAAAGGCTTCCTGTGTAAAGAGGTGAAGCATGCAACTCCACCGGGGTACTGACCAGGCTTGCTGGCAGTCAAGCAATGTGTGTGTTCCTGTGTGACTCCGTCGGGGTATCGTCTACGCCTGCTTGCAGTGTAGCAACACTAGAGATGAAAACTTATACTTTGAAAATATTCAACTTGTGAACTAAACTACCCTTCCTAGATTCGAAACGTTGAGATCTAAGCTGAAATTTTGATTGTGTTTGACTGAGTTTGCAAAGGGTGAACCATGGATGTCCATGGGGTAAGTGGGGAAACTGAAGTAACCTGCACGGTGATTCACTAGTTGCTGAAAGAACAAGGCCCTATGTTAGCAATGAGCCAAAACAGAGAAGCTTGAGTTCTACTAGTGTGTCACCCCTGTGAGCATCACCCGATGCAATGAGTGCTAAGTGAACTATTCAAAAATCATGAGAAATTAGTCACTTACGACTACCTCTCATCGAAATGGTCATACGTTTGAATGACTTACTTAACGCAGTTGAATCCCAAAAATGATATCCAATATAATGCACTGCGTAAATCCCCCATACTTAAACATTATTTATTTGTTTTGACATAAAGTAATGTCAATCTCTTCTCAGATAGACAAAAAGCACTTGTATTAGAACTTTAAATTTGATGTATTTTGATGCCTTAGAAGAAAACAACATTATTTATTTGTTTTTGACATAAAGTAATGTCAATCTCTTCTCAGATAGACAAAAAGCACTTGTATTAGAACTTTAAATTTGATGTATTTTGATGCCTTAGTTTTTAATGCAAGCACTAGTATGAAAAAAACATTTCTATTACTATAATTCCGGTTGCCTTATGGCAAACACTAATAACAATTAGCAAATCAAAATGAAAAACATAATTAGTGGTTATAAAACACAAAATCAAGAATAAGAATACTATAAATAAAGTGTATTTCTTTCATTGTAATATTTTATGAACAAAATCAATTAAAAAAAAAAAATCTATTTCTTATTATATGTCTTCTACAAATGAATTTTTAAAATAGAATAAATATATATTATCATAAATATTTTGGATTTAAATTTTCAACCATGTTTGTTGTATTTAGTTATTATATGCACGTATTATACGTTACGTACAAAAACGTGATTTGACTTGACTTGATGAAGGGAATCAATCTATAATAAATCATAAGGAAATGAACAATATCTCTATATAAATGGTTATAACATATAAAATCATAATAAAATAAATAATATAAAATTTATATAAATCTAAATCTAAATAGGTGATAAAATATAATATTGATAGTAAATTTGGTATTTGTTTTTATTATATTTATAGGTTTGATTATTTTAAAATAAAGTTTTTAGAATTTTGTATAATTATTAGATGGATAGTAGGGATATAATTTCTATGGAATATTTTAGAATATTTTTAATAGTAATTATAACTCAAAAATTGAAATTTATTTCCAAAGTAGTCGTGCTACTTTTGCCATTTTGATTAAATTGATTAATTAAAAAAATGTCATGGTGTAATATGAAATAAGTTATGAGTTTTTGGGCACATACTATTGATAAGTCATGGTACTAGCCCATGGTATTGTAACAAAGGTTATTTATAAGTTAGGAATTTTAACTTGTAAATAAGATTTGTTATAATACCATGATTTATCAATTGTCCAAAAAAAAACCGTATACACACATATATAAGTTTATTTGATAATATTTTTTTAATTGAATTGAAAAGGTGTAGAACTACCTTTGAGATTAATATCAATCCTCTGTAATGACTACTAATAAAAATATTCCCTACTATTAAATCTATTTTGTAAAAGTTAAATATCTACCATCCATCTATTATTAAATCCATCTATTAGGTTAAATTAAAATTCTAAACATTTTATTTCAAATTATTTAATATAAAAATTCATTTACTTAATTTTTAAGTATATATGTATGGGTATTGTGCAATAAATGTTAAAAACAATATTTAATATTCCACTTTTAAATTACTATGAAAACTAAATATTTTAACTTCTAAATTATTATAATAAATTTGACATTTATTATATAAGGTATTACCAAGAATTTGGAGTTAGACTTTTTAATTTTTTTCTAGATTATTTAAGTACTATAAAAATACATTACTCCATCGATATGGATCAAATCTCTCAAGGTGCAAACATTTTCTTAAGTTTTTCCCTCAGAAATGAGTTTTGCACCTCAAGAGATTTGATCCCTCTCAATGCTTCATAGATCTAGAGTTTAGATGGATCTACATTGGTTTATAAAATTCATTATAATGTAACATTTGAGAAAATAGTTCTAATTTGTGAACCTCACAATCATATAATATTGAAAAAATAAATTTTAATATTTAAAACTTTAGTAATAAGTAAACTATATATTTTATAATATGTCATCTACTTTATTGAAAATAGATCTTCATGGATGCCATGTCTCTCTAATTTAACAAAAAATAAATGCTATTTGTGAACTTAATAATTATAGTCAAAGTCACTAAAATAAAGAAAATAGATGTATATACAACAAAATAAATTTCAATTTATCATATTTAAAACATATTTAAGAATGAAATTTTAAGAAAACGTTTTGTAAGAACACTTTGAAGTTATAATTAAAAAACAAAAACATATATAATGTTTGACCGTCCATTTGCAAAACCTTTATCCCTAAATAATATTTAACAAAACAATGAAATCCAAAACCATTGAGATAAATTAAATCATAGCCAATCACATCGCGACTAGGATGATTAAATAGAGACTTACCTTTTTAAAATAAAGCTATATAATTTCCTTCAGATAATGCATTGTTTCAATGATTATACATTTAATTTCCTATAATTTGGAAAAATTAAATGGAACTAAAATACCTAAATACGATAGTTAAAATAGTGAAATCTAAATCTGCACACGTAAATTAACCTCTACCCAAACACATTATGTTTACATCAAATTAAATTCATAAGATTTGTCTCAAAAACTACATAGTTTCACTCATTTTATTTACCTTGTCACTCATTTTATTTACCTTGTGTTCCAACCGTATAATAAACTAGCTCAATGAGGTTTGGATGGAGATGAATATCATGCTCAACCCTCCGGGTATGCAATGATTATGCACATCTATCTAGTTTAATTTCCCCTTTTTTATGTTTTTACCACATTACTTACACCATCTATACCATGAAGAACAATTATTTATTTTTATTTTATTTTAATGGAGTCAAAATATTGCAGTTGTCTATATTGCGACTTTTTGGAAGCTTTTTCGGTCGGTTTTTCCGGTCAAAATCTGGCAGCAATTTATTGGAATAGAAAGTTTGATAGCTAGTTTCTGCACAATCAAAGCATCCCAGGGGTTTTCCAGGGTGCTGAATCGAAATATGCAGTTAAAAAGCCATTTTAACTGCAACAAATCAAGATTTAACCTCAATTTCTTCCGCCAGATTTTGTCACCGGAATCTCCAAAAAGTCGCATTATAGACAACTCCTCAAAATATTTACATTACATTATGTTACACATTTCTACCACCAATTGTCCTTAGTGAGACTTTTTGGAAGCTTTTCCGGTGGGTTTTCCAGTCTAATTTCTCTAAAATCTACCAGAAATTTATTGAAATCACAAGTTTGATGGGTAACCCCTAATGCCCTAGGCATTTTTAGGGTGCTGATTCCATATATATAGTCCAACAACCAATTTAAATAACACAAATCAAGGTTTCACCCCAAATTTTTTCCCCAAATTCCGTCACCAGAAAGTCCAAAAAGTTGCACTAAAGACAACTCCTTTCTACCATACTAGGTTAGGGAACTCCTCACAAAACAATTATTATTTTTTATTTTTATTTTTTTATTAATAATTATAATTATTATTTTTTACTATTTTTTAATTTAAACTTTATTTTGATGTAATTTGACCAAATCAAAATGTTTAACAAGATAAGAGAAGATATAGTTTTACAACATCTCTTGCATGATAAAATATACACAATCAACCTAACATCTAAAAGTATGTAGGTTGAAATGATCTATCAATTATTTCTATATGGCATTAATCATTCCAACATCTGTTGCATACACAGATGGAGAGCGCCTCAATGCAATAAAATATACACAACCAATATGACGTCTAAAAGTATGTAGGTTGAAATGCTCTATTAATTATTTTTCTATGGCATTAACCATTCCAACAGACGTGTCTATTTTCAAATACGGCTTCCATAATTTTAATTAATTATTAATAATGATTAGTGCAGTCATATAAATTAAATAAGCACTTCAACTAATAGACTAAATGACCTTTTCTACCAGTAAGGTTGTGATTTCTTGTTATTCAAAATGTGTTTTGAATAATAGATGGGTTGAACTTGAACATTTCAAATTAAACACATTAAACTTACGATTTTGGCAGAATTGATCAGAAAATATATCTTTAAATGGCTAGTAAACATGAATATACAACAAAATAGTTACATAATGATACATCTCACATTGCCAGGATTAATAACAACAACAACAACAAAAACAATTTTATGTTAGATTTTATTTTAAATTATTATAATTATTATTATTAATTTTTTTAAAGATGACAAAGAATCTTGGTTCTAGTGGTTTGGTGAATAATTTGTTTCCCCACTGCATGGATTCAAGTTCCCAGAGAAATGTTGTAATTGATATGTTTGTGGAATTTATAAAATAGTTGTATATGTTGTAATAGTAGTAATAGGGCATTTATGAAATAGTTATATTTGGTGTAATAGTCACAAAAATTCTCATTGAAGTTCTCGATTCCCTAAAAAAATCTCATTCTCGTTAAAAGGAATTATCAAAATAATTAATATATAAGGTAAACATATATACTTGTTAAAAAACATGTAACACAATTTTTAATCATGGAGAGTCTTAATTTGTAAATAGGATTTCTTACAATAACATGGTTACTAATATCACATGTCATACAAATTTATTACTCATAATCAGATGACATTTTTTAAATAATAAATTTAATTAAAAAAATAAAGACATATCAATCTTTAATTTATGACTACTACTAAGAATATTTTAGAATATTCTATGGAAGCTAAATTCCCGCCATCCACCTAATAACAATTGATAATTAATTTAAAATTCTAGAAGCCCTATTCTAAAATAGACACACCTATCCACTTAGGTGTATTGTAAGGATTTAACCTCCACATAATATTATAGAATATTCTTAGTAGTACTCAAGAATCAATGGTTGATGTTTGTTTCAAATACAGTTATGTGCTTCTTTTTTTCTTTCAATTAAAATGATTAATAAAAAATAAATGTCATATGAATATCTTTCAATTAAATTGATTAATAAAAAATAAATGGCATATGAATATGAGTTATGGTTTTTGTGAATTTGGTATTAGTAATCCATGGTATTGGCCTATGGTGTTGCAACAAAGCTTATTTATAGGTTAAAAAATTCAATAATAAAATGGGAGTAAATATCCATGGTTAAGAATATTACTACATGTATAATGAGATAATCATTTTGATGCTTATCAGTCTTTACCAACTATGTTTAATTTATATGGATACACTAATTATTAATTCTAATATATTTTCTAAAATAATACCAATTCTAACTCCGAATAAAATTATTATTTTGTATTAGTTTAAAGCCCTGAATTGTTTTGGTATAGGGTTTCTAATGTATTCTAAACATATGAATCTGGATGTGTCACTTCTTTGGGTCTATTTTCTAAGTTAGTTTCTCTTATAGTTTCCTAAAGAGAATTTGTAATCCATTATTAAAAATCTTCCTTAAATTTTAAAATTCAACACCACAGGTAAGTTATTTAGATTCAAGGTTCCTTTCATCATATGAAAAAAAAAAATGAAAGTAATTTGTAATCCATTATGAAAGTAATTGAAAAAAGTTTACTAGATTTGGTTGGAGTAGGGTATAGTTACAATTAACCCTGTCTAACCTCACATCAAATTGACAACATTGCATGGTTTCTTTTAAATTCTTGATATTTATTTATCCTAATCCATGAGGTATATACCACATGGTTTGAGTGGAATTTACTCTCTGTGAAGTCTCAAGTTCAAACCTCATAGGAAGGGGTGAAGGATGGAATCCAATTTTGGAGGAATCAAACTACCCCGATGGGTGTTCATGCTCGACCTAGCTTCAACCAATCTCCTCGTGATAGAATCCCAGTAATCGATCACCAAGTAGTGGGATTTGATAGTCCTAATATTAGCCTATATGTATAGAGAGAGAAAGATAGATAGATAGAGAGAGAGAGAGAGAGTGTGTGTGTGTGTGTGTCTTATCTCCATGGGATAAAATCCCAGTAATATATCACCTATTAGTGGATTTGATAGTCCTAAAATTAGCCTAAATACTCCAATATATATATATATATATATATATATATATAGAGAGAGAGAGAGAGAGAGAGAGAGAGAGAGTACTAAGTTTAGCCTAGATACTCTTATATAGAGAGAGAGAGAGAGAACAAGAGAGTGTGTCTTATGATTTTGAACTCCAAGGTATGATATTAATTCCTTATCCTTGGCTTGTTTTATCATTTTACATAATGCTTGAAAATGAATTTTAGACATGGATATTAATATATTTTAGAATATTATTGTTCTCAAGGATCATAAAATAATTTTCTAATATATGGTGAAATAGATAGGTAATATAATATAATTTGGATAATATTTGATTTTATACATGGATTATAATGTTGTTTAAAATATTATTGATTGTAAGGATTATAATAATTATCTAAGCTATGGTTGACTATGGTCAACTACAGTAATCTAATATTTGATTATCTTTATTATCAAATATTTTATAAAAAGTAGTTTCCTAAGTTTCCTTATATGTAGTTTTTTCCATTTTCAAATGGTTAAAAACACATGTTTGTTTTAAGATCCAAGAATTAATAAAGAGGTGGAGGAAGGATTTAGAGATTGTTTCTAGATAATGGTCTACTCTATTAGACTATAAAAGTAATTACAAAGATATCAAATTGGGTATATAAAATATTTAGAGAGACAATGACATTGTAAATTTTTTTCACAACCTATATATAAAATGATAATTCAATAAAATAGTAATTCATGATAATTTGGTTCTTTATTGTTAACATTTTTATTTCAAAGTTAAAAAGAAAAAATAAAAATAAAATTATTTTTTTATAGAATGCATACTCAATTTGGAGGGAGTGACATCCATAATGGATGTGAAATTGAATTTGTAATCGTAGCCTATATATATATATATAATATTTAGAGAGACAATGACATTGTAATTTTTTTTCACAACCTATATATAAAATGATAATTCAATAAAATAGTAATTCATGATAATTTGGTTCTTTATTGTTAACATTTTTATTTCAAAGTTAAAAAGAAAAAATAAAAATAAAATTATTTTTTTATAGAATGCATACTCAATTTGGAGGGAGTGACATCCATAATGGATGTGAAATTGAATTTGTAATCGTAGCCATATATATATATATATATATATATATATATATATATATATATATATTTCTTAAGTACAAAAAAAGCATAATATATTATATTATATGATCAATATAAAGGATATAAACATCATCTGCCAAATCCATTACATCATTCAATCCATCTTGGAGCATATCATGCATCTCATCTAGTAATATCACAACATGAATAATACAAACAGAACAGTGCATAGGGCAGTGCTATTCCAGAATTTAAAAAGTAGGCATAGATGATAACAACAAAGCATGGCCAAAAAAAGGATGTAAATGGATTATTAGATACTCCTCCATTCCATCAATCCGAGCAAGTGAGCAAGAAGCATGTCCCTCCATCCATGAAAGAAAACTGAGAGATATTACACTAGTAGACGTGCAATAAAATATACAAAAAATGAGGGGATAAAGAAGTTACCGAGGAAAAGGGAATTCTCCAAAATCTAAACATTGTGACCCAAATTTATTTCCATGTGCATATTACCAAAATTACCTAGCATTCCCCTCTTTGAAAGTTCATCAACTTCCTTGTTCTGTTCTCTGCCAATGTGCATAATTGTAGAGTTGTTGAGTTGATTCCATAGAAGACCAATTCTCCCCAGCCATCCGAGTAGCAAAGGATTATTGATGTTTGCACTTTCCTTAACCTGATCTATGATAATCATGGAATCCCCATAGATATGAATATCAGGGATACTAAAGAAATTGTTGAACCATAAAAGGCCCCATAAGACCATTTCTTCTTCCCTGGTATTGGTGCCTCTTCCCCCATTCTAGTGAATCCTATATGCCAATTCATTTGAAATGGAAATCCAAAATCCACAACCACAAGTATTCCTTTGTGCAACACCATAAAGAAAACCCATTGGATATTCCATTTGTAGTCCAGTATCCTTGGGTTGAGAGTTTTTGGAACATGAGTCATGAGGGGTGAGCATGGAAAGATTTGTTATAGTTATTTCAAATAACATATATCATATTCCGTATAATTCTAAAAGATGCACCTGTTTCTCCATTTCCATATAGCCTAGAAAAGTAAAAGTGGAATGGTTCTCCATATAGTCTTCTGAGTGCTCCACCACCTCATACATTCCATAATGCAATCATGTTGTATATAACGAAAATCGATAATAGATGATACTTTTTTCCATACCTGAACCATATGATAACACTTAAGAAACATGTGATTGTTGCTTTCCGCGTCCATTTTAAATATAGAACAGATACTAGGACCATGCCACTACCTCTTCTGCAAATTCTCCCATGTGAGATTTTTGTTATGGAAGACTAACCATGAGAAAAGGATGATTTTGTTTGGAATTTTGGTCCTCCGAAAGGCATATAAGATATGATTCTCCCCTTGCCGAGCATCCTTGATACAAAGAGAAAAATATGTATCAACAACAATGATGTTTCTAGACTTAATCTTCCTTGTCCAAATAAGGTTGTCATGAATCCCCGCACAACAAATACCAAGATGTTTCATGCCAGTGACAATTTGGTTCCACTCATGGTCCATCTAGCCAAACAAACCCATCTCTTGTGCACTTTTCCATACAGGACAGGGACCCCACCAATGTGCAATGGCTTGATTCCAAAAGTATATGCCACGTCCACTTAAGAAGTGTATGAACCCCACATAGATATTACATTCGATGCCAACACCCAAAATCTGATCAACGTCGATAAGGATCTTGTGGCCCGATCCCATGTTCCATGCAAGATGTTGAAGAAATATTTTAGCAATCTTATGAAAGCTAATCTAGATTGTTGATCCATGGAGGGATCCAGTAGTTCCTTTATGGTACCAAAAAAATAAATCATGATCCTTAAGGTATTTATATTTGATAACCCTACTCCAAGTACCAGACCTAGAAATACCCCTCCATAGAGATTTGATCAGTAACGACCATCCAAAACAACGTAGATCCATAAACCCCCAACCAAACATGACCTTCAGAAAGGTAATGTTGGATAGCATAACCAAATGATATTTCCCATGACTCCCCCCCCCATATGAAATTAGCCATGATATGATTAAGACTATTAATGATGGTGACAGGTATATGAAAAAGATGTGCCCAGTAAACCCCAAATTGAGTGAGGACAACTTGGGTAAGGATGACCCAACCCCCCCAGTAACAAACATCTAAATTCCTACCTAGATATCCTTTTAAAAAATCGATCCACAAGCCATTACGAATCAACAATCCTGTAACTACAAGGTTTGATATGGTACCTTAGGTACTTCATACCATTTTTCATCATCTCCACCTCTATACCAAACAAGTTTTTAATATATGCAATTATATTCATGTCACAACATCCATGAAAAATAATATATTTTTGAACATTCATATGCAAGCCAGTGGCATTAGAAAATTTCCTAAAAATATGAAAAAGACATAACCATGCAAATCGATTTAATATACCCATGATGAGTACATCATCAACAAAGAAGCCATGAGATATTTTGATGTTGTTCCCCATCTACAGAGACTGGAATTGTTCATGTGCCACCGCATTTTTTATATCCAAGCTCAGCCCATCCATCACCAAAATGAATAAAAGTGGAGAAAGGGAACATCCCTAACGAAGTTCTCATCCAGCCCGAAGGAATTGAGTTTGGTATCCATTTATAATCACAACATAATTGAAATTTATTACACACGTCATTATCCAATCAATACATTTGGGTTGTAAGCCAATTTTGAAAAGTACCAATCTGAGATATCCCCAATCTAGACAATCGTATGCCTTCTATAAATCCACTTGCATAATGGAAAAATTTAGTTGTTTTGTATGTATTGAATGCATACATTCTTGGGTGTTAGCAACACCATCATGTATTTGTCCGTCCTATAGGAACCCATATTGTTCTAAAGATATATGGCGTGGCAATAATGTACTCTGCACATGACCAGAAATGGTTTTAGAAATGACTTTGTAGATGAGCTTACATAGTGATATGCGGCTGAAATCTGCGAAGCATGTTGATGGGCAGTTCTTCGGGATAAGAGAAATATATGTGGAGTTAATGAGGCGGTGAATATTCCTAGTGATCCTCGACTCCTCCATCATGTCCAACAAGTAATTTTTGAACAGATCAAAGAATTTTGTGAATAGTTCCATCGTCCACCCGTCCGGCCCCAGACTTTATCACCCTTGAAGGATTTAAGAACCCAATGTAATTCCTCTTCAGTGACTTCCATGTACAGTGCAACATTTGAATCATAATTATACATAGACGGATATGGATCAATCCCCCATATGAGATCTTCTACAACAATACCCTCGTTATGGCCATAAGCCATCTGAAAATGGGAGACGACAGCTTTACTAATCTCCTCTTGCAACTGAATATATTTTCCAGCAGCATATTTTATTTCCCATATAGAATTTATGTTGTGTGTTTGATCAGAAAATCGATGGAAGAATTTTGTGTTTCAGTCCCCTTCCTTGATCCAAAGAGCCTGGCTCTTCAAGCGCCAAGTGGTTTCCTCCATAGAAAGGAGTTGTTTCTTCTTTAACTCAAGCGCCCGAATGCATGACCGAGTTGATTATGGTAGATTGTTGGTGGCCATCAAAGGGTGTAAAGCATCCAGTTCACATTGGATATCGATAATCTCCTTTTGCAAGGTCTTAAACTTCTAATTCTGCTTGGATTTAACCTCCCCAAGGAGGATATCCATCTTGTCAAGTATTTGAACCATGGAGGAAGGTCCCTTAGCACATTCACGAATCCATGTATCCTTCACCAGTAAGTTAAAGTCTGTATCATCTAACCAGGTCCTATTGAATTTAAAAGGCATGCCTAGGCATATATCCGCCCTCCTCTATTGTAATGTAATAGGTCTATGAACAGATAGAAATTTACTGATAATCTCTGCATGGACATCACCAAGACAAGCTAGCAACTACTCGTGCATTAAAAATCGATCCAGTCGCTTTGCAACATACTCCACACCAGAGTGATCATTGTCCCATGTGGGAGCCATTTTAGTAGGGAAAAAATCCACAAAGTTATGCACCAGAATCACGTCACGAATTATCCCGGCTAGGGGATCAATCTTCCTAGATCTACCCCATGCTTCATCCAATCCAATGGTGCAATTTAAATCCCCAGCAATGATGAGGGAGGCCAGCTCCATAATCCCAGATGATATCAGTCTATCCCATAATACAGACCTATCCCTATATGGAGCATATATATTCAGGATATGGACATGGCCACCCAGTCTGTGGATATTCCCTTCAAGAAGAATGCCCACAACACATTTGTAAGCTTTGATCTTGACCCACCGAGGGTCCCATAAGGCCAAGTGACCACCAGAGAGACCCGAAGTGGTAGTAGCAACAATATTCCATTCCGGAAACATTTTCCGGAAGTATTGTACAACATGAGGAACAAAATGCATGGTTTCTTGAAGGAGAATGATATAAGGATGTAGAGTGGAGAAAAGACACTTAAGAGCCAGATATTTTGGGGCAACCCCCAGACCCTGGATATTGAGGGAAATAATAAAAGTCATGAAAAATCCTACTCAGGAATCCGTTCTCCAAGTGCTCGTGAGGGGGGGATCTCAACAATAGGTACATCAACCAGAAAGTGCTCCATAGGGGAGGTAAGTGGGATAGGCCTGGGTCATCCCCGAAAATGTCAGCTTCCAAAGTTCTGTTTCCACCAGACAGTAATGTTCCCAACAGAGGTTGGACTAATGTGAGGAGATGAGGAGCCAGATGGCTTATGGATAGTGAGTGTACCCAAGTCTAGTGTTTTCCTTTGTAATAAAAAGTCTAGGTCACTACCAACTGGGTCTGTGGGAGAGTTCAGAGGTGAATTAGGTGGAGTGATGCTATTTCTAGGTCCCTTAGCCCAATTATGAAAATGAGAGGGTGACGGAGATGGTATGTACATAATATGGGAAGTGGAGGGAATGTCGTGTGACAGAAGAGGTGACGAAAAAGGAGCAGGGATTTCCTAACATGGGAAAGATCATGATGAGGGTTTTCAGTTATTTTTAACAAGACTAATAGGGATTGGGATATCAGACTTGGTAGAGGATATCGGAGATGAAGATACCGTTATGGGCGAGGAGCCATTTATTGAGGAGCCAAATGCATGGGGTCCGATATAATGAGAGCCATGAAGAGTACCTAAATGATGCTGAGACGTAGCACCATGTTGATTGTTCACCCCCGGATGACCCCTGCCATATTTTGACTTTGACGACGCACCAAAACAATTCCATCCTTGCATATGACGACCCAGCCGCCATGGGCAATGGGTCAATAGATACCCAGTATGGTGACAGTATGAGCATCTAAAGGGTACACCCCAATAATCCAATCTCTGAGATAATCGAGTCTCACCCTAGCGAAGTTCAATATGGTCCAGAAACTCCCCCCCCCCCCCCCCCCCACCCCTGATACTCCTTCTCAATCAGGATCCAAGTGGCGCGTTTGTTAGGTGCACCCAAACAACATGGATCAACATAAACGAACTTGTTGATGGCATTACCTATATCCATAAGAACCTAATTTGTCCAAAGCTCAATGGGTATTCTGGACAAGTTCAACCAGATAAGCTTGTTTTATGGCATGTTGTTAACTGGATTGTACTTGATATACTAGGAATGGAGCACCAGGAAACTCTTGCCATTTATTGATGGAACAAATTTGATTTTTTCCAGATCCTCCTGATTGAGAGAGTGAAAACTATACCAACCCCTCAACAGATGCACGAAACTTCTCTTCAAAGTTGCAAGAAGCAAATATAGGATGTGAAATTGTTGAAAATGAACATTATATATGGTGGAATTACTACACTTCAGAAAATTACTGATAAATTTGGTAATAATAAATCAAGTTGAATGAAGAAAAGACATGCAAGGGAGAATAGTGTTATGCATGGGTTATTGTTATCATTCAACACTTGCAATACCTACTGGACAAATTAAAAATACCATTTCATTGTTTCAACAAAACTCAATTGTGTTGTCACTACTACAATTCATGTGGGATTTTATGGTTAAGAAAGCAAATCTGTGTACTGGTATGAATAATATGTGGTATTTTTTCCTAGGTTAATTATAGTATTGTGAGGTGGATGATCCACTATGTAAGAAAATATTATACCTTTGTGAGGCTCCCTCCTAGGGTCCTCTAACTAGAAACTAAATTTATATCATTTTAAACACAATAAGATGAGAATAACTTATTTCTATCTAAACATTTATTTGATGATAATATACCATTAAAATTTATTTTGCACAAATTAAATAAGTAAGAATTTCATTGCAACCATTTACATAAGTAATCAATAAATAGAGGAATACTTGTTCCAATAGCTTAGTTGAGATGCTCCTGATCTCCTGATTCTATTGGGATGCTCCTCTTGACTACTCGACTGGATTTGCCTCCCAGCCAAATAGGAAGTATTTCCTAGCCCAGGGAACCTCCACAGGTTCCCTAGCCCTCCGATCCCAAGTCCAACCAGATGTAGTGTGTCCAAGTTAAACAAACACTCTCCTTCTCTCCCTTCTCTTTTTCTCCACCTTCCTCCCAAAACAAAATCCTCCAAAACCACAACCAAAACCAAAACCAAAACCAAGACCAAGGATCCCCCCCTCCTCTCATCATCCTTCCCCTTTTATTCCTCTTCCTCCCATCCACCTCAACCACCTATCATTAATTTCATAACTGCCCCCTCATCCTTTCATTTGAATTTTCTTACCATATATTCTCCCAAGTAAATTTGAGAGGACATTTTGGGGAGAAGATATGGATATTTAATTTGGAATTTAATTCGGGAAGACCATATCTTCTTCCAAGTAAATTTGAGAGGACATTTTGGGGATAAGATATGGATATTTAATTTGGTAATGAATTGGGGAGGACCATATCTTCTTCCAAGTAAATTTGAGAGGACATTTTGGGGATAAGATATCGATATTTAATTTGGAAATTAATTGGGGAGGACCATATCTTCTTCCAAGTAAATTTGAGAGGACATTTTGAGAATTGAATAATAACAATAATAAATTTTATATCAGTAAATAAAAATTACAGTTTCCCAAATGTAGGTATTTAGCAATATTTCTTGATAATTATAAGTCAATATTTTCAAGTAATTTAAACACTAATAAAATTTGCACGATTAGATTAAGTGGGAAATTACATGCACCCCTCCTTCAAAAAAACTTCATCCCAAAGTTAGAGTGAAAATATACAAGGAGTTCGAAAGAAGTTTGACAATAAGGCATAACAAAATACAGAGAGAGTTATAGTAGTAAAATTTCAGAAGTCAGACAATGACACCACTTCCCATCAAGAGTCTTCGACTAATCTATATCCTCCTATCCTTCCTAACCTACTTCCATTTCCACCCTATCCATCCTCTACTGTTATATACTATGGCATTGGCTATACCAATCTAACTACTGATAAAACCAATATGGCGAAAGTGTCAACTATATCAACCTAACTTCCCTAGTAGGAAACTGGAAATAATCATCACACGTCTAGGGGAGTGTGTCCATCACTTGCCTCCCACGATTCTAGGTTGGAAGGTTACATGGTGGGAAATACCTCCACCCCTCCTTACAACTAGGGTCAACACCCTAATATGGACCACACTACAATGCTGGTTGGATACATGTCATTGAATAATCCAGTCAGGTAGTCTTGTCACCTGCCATTTACATTTTACCCATGTCATAAGAGTGCATATCCAGTAGATAAAAAATGTAATAGAAAAATGTACATCATAACTTTCCCCGTTAGATGTCTCGACCTTCCCCAATGGAAGAGTAGATCTTGGCTATCATATAGTTCTTTCCAATCTACAGGTTAGTTCTCATTCATGAATATATATAACAACAAGTTATATATAGATAAGCGATCTTAAATATCATGTTATTAAGTCTAGTATCCACGTGTCAATTTTGTAGTTCATACTAGAAATAAATCATAATTTCACTAAGTCATTCATTAAATAAATCATATCCACTTAAGCCATTCATGAAACAACAATAACTCTAATAAGTCATGCACTAGATAAATCATCACCAAGTAAGTCATACATTAGTTCATACATCAAACATTTCCATCATCAATACCTAATCCATCTAATGATTTATATAAGTAGTTTCACATGTCCAACTAAATGCATCAATATTACATAGCGTTCATAAATGAATAACATCGAACTGAAAATCGAGCCTTAGCATAGGTAGCTATCTATGTCAAAATGGGCATCACAGATGCTAAAAAAGTGAGTGGCAGTCATGACATATAGTCTCTGCATCCTCCCAGGTAGCAAATCCTGGGCTATACTTGTCCCACTAGACCTTAACCTAGTCCACCATGCGACGTCTGAGATGTCGAACCCTATGATCCAATATGCATAATGGTTTGACCACTATGGTTCCCATGTCCAAGACCTACAATTCCCTCCAATCTAGTTTGTGATATTCATCAGAAACATAATGTCGTAAAATAGATACATGAAAAAAATCATGAGTTTTTGGCAAATGGGGTGGCAGTACAAGACGATAAGAAACTGATCCAATCTTCTCCTTGATCGTAAAAGGTCCTACAAACCAAAGTGATAACTTCGTCCCCTTCCCAAACTAAATGGTGCTTTTGTTGGGTCGGATATGAATAAAAACTTGGTCCCCTACTTCATAACTACGATCAATCCTATGTGAATCAACACAACTCTTATGTCTATCTAGTGCTTCCTTTAACCTTTATCGAATTTGTCTTACCTGTTCCTCCATTTCTTGAACTAATTTTGGCCCAACTATTACTCAATCCTCCAACTTTTCCCAACTCAATGGCATCCTACATGGCCTTCCATATAGAGCTTGATAAGGAGGCATCCCGATTGAACTGTGGTAACTATTGTTATAAGAAAACTCTACCAATGGTAAGTACCTTTCCCACTGAATCTGATTATCCATGACGTACATTCTAAGCATGTCTTCCATAACTTGATTTACTCTTTCAGTTTTCCCATCTGTTTTTGGATGATATGCACTGCTCAAGTTCAACTGAGTCCTTAGCACTGACTGCAAACTTGTCAAAAACCTATATGTAAATCGAGAGTCTCTATCGGAAATGATCTTTGTGGGTAACCCATGTAGTCGAATAACTTCACTTATAAAAACTCTTGCCACATCCATAACATCGTAAGTGTCTCTTACTGGAATGAAATGGGCACTTTTGGTAAATTTATCAACTATAACCAAAATAACATTTTGCCTCTGTGACGTGAGTGGAAAACCCACAACAAAATCCATAGAAATTACCTCCCATTGAGATATAGGGATGTCATGTGGTTGTAGGAGTCCTGCTAGAGGGTGATGGTCAGCCTTCACTCATTGAAATTCAAGACATTTGGCGTCAAACTGGAAAATGTCATGCTTCATGCCTACCCAAAAGAAGATTTTCTTTGTGTCTATGTACATCTTCTTCACTCTAGGATGTGCACAATAGAGTGCTCTATGTGACTCTTCGAGGATGGTCCTTCTCATACCCCCTTAGCTATGTACATTCTCCCTTGCAATCTCAATAGTCCATCTAGTTCAAGGACATATCCCTCAAACTTTGGTTCTATCTGCTTCCCACTCTGGAGTGTTGAGATAACCTTTAGATACCAACTATCTTCAAAGAGTTTCTCCAACACATGTTCCCTGAAATTTACCTTTAAGGCTACTAGGGAGAAGGTCCGTGGCCTCCTACTTAGTGCATCAGCCATCACATTCTCCTTTCCCTTAATGTATGAGATCTCAAAATCATACTCACTCATGAATTCGCTCCACCGCATTTGTCTAGCATTCAAATCCCTTTGAGTGAAGAGGTGCTTCAGGCTTTGATGATCTATTCTTAACTCAAATCTTCTCCCAATGAGGTAGTGTCCCCATAGTTTCAAATCTAACATCACTGCTGCTAATTCTAAGTCATGGGTAGCATACAACTCTTCATATTCCTTCAAATTTCTAGATGCGTAAGCTATTACTCTACCTTCTTGCATCAGTACTGCTCCCAATCCTTGCTTCAAATCATTGGTGCAAATAGTGAAGTCTTTTTCCATGTCCAGTACTCGAAGGATTGGTGCACTAGTTAGTAACCTCTTTAGTTCTATGAATTCAGTGTCACATTCATATGCCCATTCATGCCTAACTTGCTTTTGCTATAATGTGGTGATGGGATTTGCAATCCTTGAAAACCCTTCCACAATCCTGATAATACCCTGCTAGCCCCATAAAACTACACACCTCATGAGAATTTTTCGGTACTCTCGAATCCATTATGGCCTTTACCCTTTCCAGGTCAACTGAAATCCCCTCTCCTGAAATGATGTGCCCAAGGTAATGAACTTTCTTCTAAAAGAAGGAACATTTTGACAATTTTCCATATAATTGATTTTCCCTTAAGCAAGTCAATACAACCCTTAGGTGCTTTTCATGCTCCTTTCCATTCTTGGAATACACAAGAATGTCGTCTAGAAATACTTTCACAAATTGGTCCAAATACTTCCTGAACACCCCATTCATGAGGCTCATGAATACTGCTGGTGCATTGGTCAAACCAAATGGAACTACAACTACGAACTCGTAGTGCCGAAACCGAGTTAGAAATGAAGTTTTTGAGATGTCATTTTCCTTAATCCTCAATTGGTGGTATCCAGATCGTAGATCTATCTTTGAGAAAAATGTTTCTCCCTTCATTTGATCAAAGAGGTCATATATTCTAGGTATTGGGCACCTATTCTTTATTGTGGCTCTATTCAAGTACCTATAATCTATGCATAGTCTTAAGGAACCATCCTTCTTCATGACAAAAATCACTGGTGCACCACAAGGTTAAATACTAGGTCTGATAAATCCCAAGTCTAAGAGCTCTTTTAACTGCATCTGCAACTCACGAAGTTCTAGAGTTGTCATCCTATAGGGTGTCTTAGATATTGGTACTGCACCAGGTTTTAGGTTGCTTGTGAAATCAATCTCCCTTACAAGAGGTAATCCAGGAAATTCCTTAGGAAAAACATCCTTGAATTCTGACCAAATTGGGTGTTGATCTAGGGAGGATCCTTTTTGGTCACTTACAGCCTCAACCACATATACCTTGCAACCTTGTTGGAGACAATGCTTTACCTTCATCATGGATATGAATTGTAGAGACACTCCTCTCTTCATTCCACAAATCTAAATTGACCTACCTTCATCATCTAAGCAAATCACCTTCTTCTTGAAACAGTCTACCAAAGATTGATGAGCTTCTAGCTAGTCCATTCCAATAATTACATCATACATCCCCAATGTTGTGACATATGCCTTCAACTTAGTTATACACACCCTGAGGTTCACCTAGCATTGGTCAACACTAAGTCCTATTGCTTGTTTTATCCCATAAGCCATCTCAACTTGCTTAAAGTCATCATGCTCATAGGCTGCCAACCCACATTTTTCTAATGCAACTGGTGAAATGAAACTATCTGTAGCACCTAAATCAAACAAAATTTTAACTCTTACAAGTTTTGTTTATCATACATGAGTTTTCTACAATGGTAGACTGGTGTTCAACTTGTTGGCTATCAACTGTTGCATATATCCGATGGTGGCTACTTGCTCCCCCCATTGGTGCCTTTCCTTCCCTACTGTTGTTACCAGTTTGTAAATCAGGACAGTCATGCTGGTAATGAGGTCCCTCGCATCCCGAACAACTGATGTGTGGTACAATTTGAACAGAATGTTGTGGAGTTCCTTGGAAAGAATTCCTTCCCCTGGGACCCCTATCCCTACTTTTTGCTCCTCATGTATGACCTTGATTTGCACGAATCCTTGAAGTTGTGGCTAAAGCTGCACTAGTAACCATTGAGATCCCCACTATCAGTGCTTTGGGTACAACCCTATTCCCTTATGGAGGTACCCTCAAACTTCCCCCTCTTGGGAAGGTACGAGGGGCCTTCCCCATATGTTATAGATCCATTTGGGCACATCAACCCTGACTTACAGATCAGTACTATTAGGGCCCAAGAAACCCTAATTTAGTTGTTACATGCCCTAAATGAATTCAACCATTAGAATTCCTCCTTCCCAAGAGATTCCATGACTAAAATCATCCAAAAATTGCCTCTTAGAAGATTAGCGTAGGTAAGCCTTTATCAGGGTGCACTGTAGTGCAATCCAGTATACTGCCAGGGTGCATTGCAGTGCACTTAAGCCCTCTTTGGCCTGCGCTCGGCGAATTTGAATGAAATAGGCATTAGGTTTTGGAATATTCTTATCCATAGGATGCTTCTGGAAGTTTCCCAAGGCTATCCACTCCTTTGGGCTAAAAATTAGATGAGGGAGAGAGTTAAGGAACATCAATCCATTTATCCCTTCCTCCATGGAACTAAATCCTATGTTTGGGAGGGCATTCATTATCACCATTTATGGCATAACTTCCTTCATTCACCTATAAAAAGGAAACTCATCTAAGTGATCATGGGCTGGAAATCATTGAATTATAGGGAGATGTTGTTAGTATGAGACTTGAGTTGGTTTCAAGTATTATAGTGATGTCAAAATGTCTTACTTTTATGAGGAGAGGATGGGATTGAATTGGAGGAGTGACACTGAATCAAGCAAATTGGGTTGTAACTCTTCCTTTTACTAATAAAGTGTTTAAAGCTTTTTTTATATGTTTGTATTGTTTATTGATGCTTTCATATGCGTATTATGAACTTGATTCCATTTTATGTTTAATCAATAGATCATTATCATATGCTTTGATCGGTGTTTGTCTTCTGTCTGTGTGTAGGTACTTTTCAAGCGGATTAAGTAGGGAAAGGAGCGACAGAATTGGTCAAGGGAGATAAGGAGTAAGAGAAGGTTTCAGGTAGGCTTCTTTACTGTCTTATTTAATCTATTGGTTATAGAATAAAGTAGAGAATGCTTTGCATTGTTTTTCTAGACTTAGTTACTAGTCTAGGGGTTTAAGCATTTATCTGTAGACACTAAAACTTCCCAAAACACCATAAACGTTGGTCGTTGGGGAAAAATGGTTTTTTCTCGACCCTTCAAGTCTAAGTGATCTTCAACATACCAAGCATGTTCCACAACTTTTGGAACTAAGGATGGTTTCCATATCTACACCATTTCGGTAACCTTAGGGATCAATCCACAAATCAAACAATCTGCTTGGTGTTGATCAGTATCCATGTAGGAGACATACTTGACCAATTCCATGAATTCAAACTCATATTCTTCTATCATATGATTTCCTTGTACCAAAGAATGGAAGGATCCTACCTGTTGTTCTTCATAATATGCTGGTAGGTACTTTTTCCTAAATCTCTCCTCAAATAACTCCCAAGTAACTGTGTTTGGAGTGAGGTGCAGTTGATGCTTTAAGTCACCCCACCAATTCAAAGCACTATCTCTGAGTTATAATATTGCTATTTTAGCTTTTGAATTAGAATTATAATCCCTTAGTGTGAAGCACCTTTTCATTCCTTCTAACCAGACTTCTACACGTTCGCTGACACGACCTCTAGCAAACTATAGGAGCTTAATCTTTTGGATCTCCCTAGTAATTTCCTCGATTGGAGGTCCTCTATCAAAGTCTTTTGATCCCTCGATATTTCCTAACCCTGATGGAGGGTGCTCTACTTCCACTTCAATTTTTTGGCACCTTTTTAAGGTCTCATTAATTGCTTCTAGGGAATGCAAGATGATAGCCAACTCCGATGAAGGTAATGGGTTGGAGGTCATTGTGATGACCCCCCTTGACCTTGATTTCTTCATGTCCTCACCATTTTGAATTGCTCAAATATCTGTATGATACACAAGACTTATTAGCACAAATTAGGGCCTTGTCAATTCTTACTCGGCTCACACATGTTTTGCATAATGATAGGTGCAAGTTTTCCTTTGTTTATGCTTGTAAACGACTATTTCTAATACTGAGAAGATAACCATGGGTCTACTAAATCCTCTCCCATTTCTATCTAAGCAAGTGCTACCACGCACTTCTAGTCACCCTCAAATATCTTTAGATATCCCTAAACAATCATCCTAAATCCATCTTATATATTTTGAGCATTCATAGAAACATTAACTTACCATTTTTAAGCACATTATTATAACTAGGTGTCCTCTTGAAATTCCATCAACAATGTTAGATTAGTTTTTCAAAGTGGATGCCTAACTGTCTCAATCAACTCAATATTGACATTATTGTTAGATATATACTATCCAATTGATGTATATAGAATGGCTAGTGCTACATGTTTTAAGCTAATATTATTGTATATTGTAAGTGATTCTAACATACCAATCAATTGTTGTTCACATTTGACAACTTATATGTATTGAAATCTACTAAAAGAAAAGAGAAATATGTGTTGTGCAATGCAATGAAGTTGGGTGTTAAAGTTTTATAAGCTAGGGTTTTTTTTGTTAACTACTCAAAACCCCTACATTCCCATAAACATATGCATATATATAATCTATTTTAAATTAAATAACATTATACTCTACTTTATATACTATAATATTTAAAAATTCAAAATTCTCAATTAACAATTATATAAATTATTTATTATTTGGTTTATGACAAGTTTGATATATATAAAGTTTGATAAGGTCCTTATCCACTAGTCACTTTTCATTTCAAAAATTTGGACCAAGCATAATTGTTATCAATACTTTATATAGTTGTTATCAATACTTTATATATGTTATCAGGGAAAACCTCTTTTGTTCTTAGATGAAATGTAGCATATTTACATATAAATAAGGTAACAATCAAAGATAAAGGTTCCCATCCTCCATTCTTTCCATAATATAAAGTAAAAACAAAAAAACAAAAAAAATTTACTCAGGTATAATTGTTTTATTAATTTTATTTTATTAATCTTATTGGGTATTTAATCTATCTTATTCATATCCCATATTGTCTAATAAATAAACTTTTGAATATGCATAATTAAGAAAAGATATAAAAAAAGATAATTAAAAGGTACAAAATCATGGGAGAAATAATTATAATATAAAACAATGAGATATATTAACACTTTTGAAGCAAATCGAAGAAGTTCAGGATCGAGAGATATTTTCTTTTGTTCGAAGCCGAAGTCGGTGACTTTTATACAGCCGACCAAGGGCTTCAGTCATTTAAAACCCAAAGAAACTTGTTATATATTTATCATATCTAGGACCAAGGTTTAGATTTCGGCACTTAAAGCAGGATTTTTAGGGCTTCCTGTGGTTTTTTTATATGTTTCGTGCAGCTCCTCGGTTACAGCCGATGTAAAAATGAAATATGTGTGATAAAAAGGGGAAATTCTTTTGATAGTTTTGAAATCTTCAATATATTTAGCAAGTACACCACTATTGCATGGGACATTGAAAAAGAAAAAAGAAATCCAACCCACCGATAAAATGAAATGCAAGTCATATCACCTGGGTCGAATGTCTTTTAATGGGCCAGTGGGGAAGGGATATCATGAGAATTCTGCAATGGTGAGAGACAAAGGTACATTTTTGTAAGCACTTAAATAAAATTTTGAACAGAGAACCTAGGTCACACACCTAATCATCCTCCTATTGGACTAAAGAAAGTTTCCTCCCTGCAACAAAATTTTTTCCCGAGATGGGGGGCGTTTATTAAAGTTTGAATGTAGTGCAAGCAATGAAGACTCAATGGAGGTCTATAAATATAAGGGCGTGAAGTAGAGTTTGAATTTAGTACAAGTTACGAAGACTAAAATGAGGCCTATAAATACCGTATCTGCATTCACAACCATTATTGCAGAGACGCCATCTGGCTCAAGAAAAATAACTTCCTTAGAGATGGAGCTTAAGAGAAGTTATGTTCTTCTTTTGTTGGGGTGCTTTATGTTGGTCAAGGTGAAAGTGTAGTGTCGGAAGGGGAGTTGGTCATTTATTTATTTGGCTCCTTCATGCTAAGCGAAGAGCATAAAGATTATAGAGTATGGAGGGGTGGGGGATGGAACCACTGTAAACACCAAATCTTTTCAGAGAGCAATTGATCATTTCAGTGAATTCTCGGAAAAAGGAGGAGGCATTCCACTAGGTAGATGGCTAACTGGGAGCTTCAATCCCACAAACCAATTCTCTCTTTATCTCCATAAAGAGGCTGTCATTCTGGGTTCTCAGGATTTAGAAGGAAAGAGCAGGGCTCGTATGTTCTATGCATAGTATGAGGCCATCTCCCATAAAAAGAGATGTCTGATACTCTGATTCTTCTATGGCTGCAAGGAGGCCCCGACTGCTCTGGCCTGATTGGAAATTTCTATGAATTAGGGCCTGGAGAGTCAATGATAGGCCAGAGTTTCATTTACATCAAAATCTCGTGCCTTGGAATCATGTATTTTGCCTACTCTTCTTGGATGGTCCTATTGGAAGTGGCTTTAGCATTGCCCCTACGAGGAACACATTTCTACGAACCAGGATGAGGTTGTTAATGACTTGTATGCTACCCTACAGGTGTCCTTCGACTTGAATCCCCTGTTTCACAAATGCCCATTTTATGTAACGGCAAGAGCTATTCGAAAAGTATCTTCCTTCCCTGAGTTTGTACATGCTCAATCAGCTGGACAAGCCAAGATGGGAATGTACCCAGACACAGAATGTTTGAGAGCGGATGCCAAGACTAGAGAATAAAATTTGAGCTTAAACAAACTTATATTATGAGGGAAACTTGATTGTAGAAAATGGGTATATATATATATATAGGAATTCGGTAATGGTATTGACATTGGAAACCATGGAATCGGCTCATATTCAACACTGCACTTATCATAGAATAATAATGACTCTAAGTATTTTCACATACGTTATTGTCTAGACATCTATCATTCTATATTTACTACTGTTGATGCCGCTGAAAAACAAAACGCTCGAAGTCTAAGCTGGGAATTGCAAAACAGGGAAACCAATGCAGTATGTAGAGGCTACTCGCTTGACTTCAAAGCCTTCTCTTCTCTTTTTTAGGTGTGTAAGAGCATGAATTAGCTTCAGGAAATCCATGACTGGATACTCCTGAGTGGACTTGAACAAAACATAGTTTTGGTTACCAAACTTGTGACTTTATATGGCACTTGGGATAGCTAGAAGAATGTGCGCAATATGTCTGACAGAATGGGAAAGTGGAATGTTTACTTATGGAATGCAGTTATAAGGGCTTATAGAAGGAAAGGACTCTAGCAGGAAACACTTGAACTTTATTATGAAATGCAAGGATCAGGAATTGAGCCAAACAAGTTCACCTTTGTTTTTGCAATCAGGGCATGTGCAGGCTTATCGACTTTGGAAGAAGGCAATGAGATCCATGATCAAATTGTTGGATATGGATTTGAATCAGATGTTTATATGGGGAATGTACTAATAGACATGTATGCTAAATGTGGGAATTTAGAGAATGCACACCAAATATTTGATAAAATGTCTCAGAGAGATGTGGTTTCATGGACAACAATGATAGCAGGAAGCGCAGTTAGTGAACCCAAAATGTATGTATCTATTGTTTGAATCATCAAAAGAAAAAAAATATAGCATGATAAATTCTATTGGATACATAGATACGTTATACAAGCATCTACCCACGAGTTGTTTGTTAAATTTCTACTAGCAAAGAATTTTAGTATGGTGAAGTAGGTGCATAGGGCCTAAAAAGTCCCAAAGAGTTGAAACTTAGCTTTGATACCACGTGTGAGGTCCCCCCTAGGGTCCTTTAATTAAAACCTAAATTTCTCTAATTTTAAACACAATAAGATGAGAATAACTTATTTCTATCTAAACAATTATTTGATGATAATATACCATTAAAATTTATTTCGCACAAATTAAATAAGTAAGAATTTCATTGCAACCATTTAAATAAGTAATCAATAAACATAGGAATACATGTTCTAATAGCTTAGTTGAGATGCTTCTGAGCTTCTGACTCTGTTGGGATCCTCCTCTTGACTACCCTACTAGATTTTCCTCTCAGCCAGCTAGGAAGTATTTCCTAGCCCATGGAACCTCCACAGATTCCCTAGTCCTCTGAGCCCAAGTCCAACCAGATGTAGTGTGTCCAAGTTAAACAAACACTCTCCTTCTCTCCCTTCTCTTTTTCTCCACCTTCCTCCAAAAAAAAATCCTCCAAAACCACAACCAAAACCAAAACCAAAACCAAGACCAAGGATCCCGCACTCCTCTCATCATCCATCCCCTTTTATGCCTCCTCCTCCCATCGACCTCAACCACCTATCATTAATGTCATAACTACCCCCTCACCCTTCCATTTGACTATTCTTACAATATCTTCTCCTAAGTAAATTTGAGAGGATATTTTGGGGAGAAGATATGGATATTTAATTTGGAATTTAATTGGGAAAGACAATATCTTCTTCCAAGTAAATTTGAGAGGACAATTTTGGGGACAAGATATGGATATTTAATTTGGTAATTAATTGGGGAGGGCCATGTCTTCTTCCAAGTAAATTTGAGAGGAAATTTTTGGGATAAGATATGGATATTTAATTTGGTAATTAATTGGGGAGGACCATATCTTCTTCCAAGTAAATTTGAGAGGACATTTTGAGAATTGAATAATAACAATAATAAATTTTATATCAGTATATAAATATTACAGTTTCCCAAATGTAGGTATTTACAAATATTTCTTGATAATTATAAGTCAATATTTCCAGGTAATTTAAACACTAATAAAATTTGCATGATACGATTAAGTGGGGCATTACAACCTTGTCTAACAAGTGTTTGCAGAATGATAGCAGGTCCTGGAAATGTCAATAGGAAATGTCAATAACTACGCTAACAATACTCTAAGTTATGTAAAAAAAAAACACTATGACCAAAATAGGAAAGGAAAATGAAAATAGAGGGTAAGACTAGGAAATCATAATTGGATTCCAACATCAAATTAGAAATTCCACCACTCTATTAGAGGGTATTCCATCTCCTTCCATAAGGTTTCTCCAAACCTCCAAAAGATGGCATGATCATCTATAGATAGGATGCTCTTTGGATATTATCTGATGCCACATAGTTTTATGATACTATTATCTTCTAGCATGCATCCCTTATTTAGAGTAGGAGAAATATCTCTTTGGTAAAAATTCTAACAAAAATAATGCGCACTCAAATAAAAACCTTTGTTAAAATATAGCCAATCTCGTTAACAGATTTAGTTAAGAAATTAGTTTCCAATCCAAGATAATCTTAGAAAAATATTTCTAGAAGTTGCTAGTCCAAATTTTTGGAAAGTTTTTTGTATTCTTGGATATCTCTAGAAATGGTTATTCCTAAATAATTCTAGAAATAATTTAGTATATTATAAAATCATTTTTAAATCTATTATAAAATATATTTAATAATGAGAATGACTCTTAAGTTTCCAAATGGTTTCTTTTTTTGGTCAGCTTGAATGTTTAACATGGTGTCAAAATGGGTTTAATAAACTCAATTTAGTATATTATAAAATAATTTTTAATTCAATTATAAAATCTATTTAATAATGAGAATGACTCCTAAGTTTCCAAATGGTTTCTTTTTTGAGTCAACTTGAATGCTTAACATGGTGTCAAAATGTCTTTAAGAAAATTTAAAGAGTGCAGATCATATTCTATTTAATAATGAGAATGACCCCTAAGTTTTGAGGTGGTTTCATTTTTGAGTTGGCTTGAATGTTTAACATGGTGTCAAAATGGGTTTAATAATATTCAAAGAGTGTAGATCATATGTTCATGGAGGAGATCCAAGGGCGTGAGAATGAGTTCTACGTGAAAGAGCAGAGGTTCTTCTTTTGTAAGAAAAGTCGCTTCCACCTAGTAGTAAGAAAACCCACTGCTAATGGTAGTGGAGGTAGTCATGCAGGAACACAACTACCATTTTCCATTGTCGTCACTAATCAATAAGGTCACCCTATAGGTTGTATGAAAAGGGTCATAAGTCCTAACCCCCACAACTAGCACAAAAGAGAAAATCCATCAAAATACATTCTAGACTTAGAACGAAAGAGGAAATTCATTCAAATACATTTTAGACTTAGAATCCTACAAGTTTAAAATCTTTAGATTGGAAGGTTACGATGGATGTATTAGACCCATAACTTCCATAAGAAATTGGTAGAGCATACATGGTGGATAGATTATACACAAAATAATTTGTATATTGCAATCAAAGAAAGCCACATAAGTAGTGTTAATGAGTCCAACAGATTTCAAATAAGGAATTGCTTGTTAAGAAAATCTCTAACAAATTCCAACAACCAACTAACCTAATCTATCAATTTACTAATGTAAGAATTATTTCCAAGTCTTCCTTAACTCCAAAATGAGCTTTTAAAATTTCTAGTATTTTGTTTATTACGTGTAGCAAAAGGGGATATTCCTTTTCAAGGAAGTTTTATTTTATTGTTGAAAAGTTTTAATTTATTTGTGAGAAGGGGTTTGTTTTTATTTTTACATTATTCAAATATTTGTTTACTTTTTAGTTAAAAAAAAGAGTGTGATTGCTAAAATATTTGAGACATAAAAGAAAAGAATTCTCTTTGCCATTACAAAATAAATTTTTATGGCTTTTACATGTAATTTGAGGCAAAATTTATGGAAGGAACTAAGTTTTAATGTATGAGAATGGAGAATTTCTTGTAGGTATAGGAATTTTGGGAAGTAGTGGGATATAAATTCACAAAGCTAAATCAAGAAATTCAGTAGGTCATGTCTAATTCCCTAAAAACCAACTTGCATAAATGAATAAAAGAAATAAAGGGGGTCATGGATCCATAATTTAGTAGATTACTTAATTTTTCCCAAAATAATGAGAACATTTAGTGCAAAGAAAGCGTAGAATATCTTGGAGTTAGCATATTAGGGTAATGACAAAGTGAAGAGTATGAAGCTTCAAACCATTAGGAGAGAGCTTGAAACATTGAGGAGGAAGGAGACAAAGAACATTGACCAGTACATGACTAGAGTGATAGAAGTTGTGAATCAACTCAGGACTCATGGAGAGATGATTATAGATCAAAAACTTGTGGAAATTTTTTACAAAAGACTACTGAAGAAATTCAAGATTGGTTTTATTAACGTAGAGGAGTCCAAATATCTATCCAAATTAACAGTAGAAAAATTAGCAGGATCTCTCTTTTCCCATGAATCAAGAATCAACATGGAGGCAGAGTCCTTATATCATGCCTTCAAGACTCAGGCATCCATTAGTAGATGAAAATATAGAGGAAGCAGGCATAGAGGTAATTACCAAGTATAAAGAAGAACTACATCAAATAGTCAAGGCAATAAAATCAACCTAGTTACTCTCAGAATCAGAGGGGAAGATGTGCAAGATGGAAAAACAAGTCCACCGTACAATGTTATTATTGTAAAAAGCATGAAAACTATGAAAGTGAATGTTGGAAGAAGAAATCATATTTGAATAAGGGCAGAGTGAATGCCTCCAGCATTAAAGACAAGACATCTAAGTCCATATTCATAAAATGCCAAATTTCTAAATAATATCAAAACAAGGATGGCATTTGTTTATTGGTAATAGGATGCATTGATCGTACATAAAGTAATAGAACATTTTTCTCCAGTATTGGTAGATCTATTCAATCTAGAATTACTTTAGGAGATGACTATCATGTCAAGGCCATAGGTAAAGGTGTCACTCTTTTCCTAACTAAGAAAAATGCAAATAAATATATTTTTGATGTCTTTTATGTACCGAATCTTAACATAATTGGTCAAGTTTTGGATAATTGATTCAACATGGTTATGACATTATATTTAAGGACTTCACATTCACAATATTAGTTAAATCACCTTGTACAAGACATATTGCAAAGGTCTAAATGAACAAGAACAAAATCTTCCCATTAAATATGAGAAGTGTAAATATGTCATAGTCATATGCAAGAAATGTCTCAAGCATAGATGAGACTCTGTTACAACATCTAATGTATGGTTTCCTACCTTTTAGGAGACTTAGTCTCTAGTAGAAAAAATGAATAGTTAACAGAGTTCCCATATTGAATGAGGAAACCATCACTTGTGGAAGTTGCATTATTAGAAAGCATCAAAGAGATGATTTTCCAAAAGCCTCCTGCAAAACTAAGTAATATCTAGAATGTTTCCATATAAATCCATGTGGACCAATCCAAACTCATTCCAATGTTGGAAGTTTTTATTTTCTGACATTTATTAATGATTTTATGAGGAAATTTTGGATTTATTTACTTAAAATAAAATTAAATAAATTCATAATTAATATGTCAAAGTGGAAAAATATGTCAAAGTGCTCAACTCATATGGAGGAGAAGGGTATGACTCAAAGGTTTTCACAAAATTTCATAGGCAAAAAGGAATTATAAGGTAGTTTACCACTATAGATATACCACAACATAATAGAATGGATAAATGGAAGAATTAGACCATTATGAACATGACAAGGAGTGTGCTAAAACCTATTAATTTTCCCAATTATTTTTTGGGTAAGTCTATTGTTAATTTAGCCTACATAGTCAATAGAACTCTAACAAATAATGTGAAAGGTAAAGTCCCTCAAGAAGCATGGAGTGGCATAGAATCAAGTGTTTCCCCTTTCATAATTTTTGGTTGTATTGCCTATGCACATGTCCCTAAAGAACTAAGAGAGAAACTTGACAATAAGAGTGAAAAATGCAATTTTATTGGGTACAATGAACAATCTAGATAAATATAAACTATAGACTCGAATCAATATGAAATTATTTGTGAGAAAAGATGTAAAATTCGTAAGAAAAATCTAGGAGATAAAGAGAATGAAGTAATAGATACTACTATTTCATCTCTCCTAGTAAATGAACAAGTGGAATTAAACTATCTGGTGGGCTCCAGTATTGTAGCAATAATGCTACAACTCCTGGGGCTTCCTTCTCTAATTTTATCAACCTGGTAGTTCGTAACAAACTTGGAAGCGACAGTGCTGTATGCACAAGTACTAGCTCTTGTCACAGCTGTCACTTGGTCAGCTGGCACAAGTCCGCTAGGGCTCAAGCCAACTTCTATATGTTCTCAAAAGAAGCTTTCTAAATGATGAACGAGGACTATCTCAAAGGAAATTAACCTACTTTGCAAGAATGAACTGAAAGCCAACCAAACATGGAAACCCTAGTAAACCCTAATCTGACTAGCTTAATCCTTACAATGCAACGATGGGAATGTAACTCCTAAAAATGATGTCATTACTTCTAGTGATATGAGATGCATGAATTTAAACTACTTCTATTGAAGAGAACATTGTTTTTATATTTTTGCTTAGGTGGTTGGAGTTATAATGATTTTGTTTCTTATTGGGTTTTGACTGTGCAGGGGTAGTTCGAAGGGAAGGAAGGCTTGGAAAAGGTCAGGAGGGCTAGGAGAGGTTCCAGGGGATTCCTAACATCATTCCACAGAAGTCCACAACGTTCAGGTGCTTGGCAACCGAGTTTGCAGGCTTCTACAGGATGTCTGCAGGGGATCCTACAGGAAGCTCGGGATTTCTATAGGAAGTCTGCTAACTTCTATAGGATGTTCTACAGTTGGAGTTTTGGGTGATGGAGGAGTCGAGGAGCTATATGGGTGGATAGGTAGGATGAAAAGGGAGCTTGTGATGGCTCAGGGACAGAGAGATAAGATGGAGAAAGAGTGAGTAAAGTTGGTTGGTGGATAGAAGGGTGGAAGCAATGAAAAGTCAAAAAGATGGAGCTACGTGAGAAGTAGAAGGGTTGGAAGGCAAACAAGCTGAACAGAGGATGAGTAGGTGACTTTAGGTGCGGTTGAGAAGAAGAAGAAGATAATACAACAATGTTGTGCAGTGTAAATGGAACAAATCCTCTATGTCTTGCACAAAACCGAGAATTCCATCAACCTATTCTAACTGTGTTATTTAACCAACGAATAGCAATGTAAATTGTGGAGAGAAATCGTGCATGGTGTTGGAACGAAGAAGTATTGCTCAAGATCAGAATGCATGGACGGTTCTATGACGGAAATGACTGTGTTGCAGCTTCCATGAACATATAAGACTGCGTTTTTTTGGTGGTTGGTACGGTCTACACCCCCAATCACTAAACAGAGATGGCAGTGAGTGCACTATCAACCTTTTCTTGGAGCTCTAATGAATTCTAATCCTCCTGCTGATAGCACTTTAACCATAAACTAATCCTACTCAATCACATTAAAGAAATTAAATCAGCAGACTGTGTTTTCCAAATGCATGTCAAAACAAAGAAACAAAGTGCTGAAAGGAAAGACAAGTAACAATACAAAGAAAAGGAGGTCTATTGCTCTCAGGTTGGGCCCTAACCTGAGAGCTATATCCCCTCTTAAGAACTCACGATTGAATCCAAATCTGTCTGCCTTTATTAAAAGATCATAATCATGAGTCTAACATCATGCCAAAACTGGCTTACAAAAAGAAAAAACCGAGCTGTAGCTCGTACTCAGAAATTGCAACAGTAGTTCCAAAGTTCAAAAAGCTTCTATCAAAGGCTACGGCCTCAATATTTATACATGATGAGGATCAAGATGGCTTCCTCAATTAGTGGAGCTCGGTTGTCCAACTAAAAGTAAACTGTTGTTCCTGTAGAATCCGTTGGCTGCCTTTTAGCTCGGTGGGGATAGCTGTTGGAGCTTGGAGTTGGGGTGGAGATCACGAGGGAGGTCATTCAAGACTGTGGACAACCTCCCTATAAACCTACAATGCCACCTTTGTTGTCTCCTTGTCTCCTTCTGCGTGGTCTTTGCTCCATTTAATGTCAAAAAACCTGAAATCATCATGTATTAGTCACATAGGAATAATGCCTGCCCTTCTTCCTACAAATAACATGAATATACTAAGAAATGATGCATAAGTGATAAAAGATGAAGGGTTGAGCAAGGTAAGTAGGCCAAATGAGCCCAAATTGTTACCAAAAATTGGGGTTCATCACTATCGGCGGGTCTTTTGAATGGAATTAACGCAACTGTGCATGAAATACACCATTGGTGGCTTCAAATGGCCATAATGCGATTATTCATGGAAATACACTATTAGTGGGGTTTAATTTTCGTAATGCTATTTCACATCAAAATACACTATCGGCAGGGTTTTCCCAAAGGAAAGCGTTGATACACAGATACACTATCGGCGGGGACTTTATTCCATAAGAATGGAATATACTATCGGTGATTCCATGAGAGTGGAACAATACTATCACACTCTGTTAATAACCCTTTCCCGATGCGATAAAATTTTGGTGTTATCAGTAGTTGCAATCCATGATTTCAAAGCTTCCTTGCCAAACTCTTCCCACTTAATACTTGCGATGCGATAAACTTCACAGACCCGATGGACTATAGGTTCTCCTCTATAACATTTCAGATCCGAAAGTGTCGCAACTTCAGATTTCGGAGATCCAAAAGGCCAGCCCCTCTCCACTCAAGTGTTGGAATGCAATATTTCTCACAGACCCGATATGGGTATCAGCCACATTTAATATGATTTCAAGTCTGAATTCCCAATTCGGACTAAGCTTTTCACAATTTCTTAATGTAAACTAGAAATTGAGTTACGGGACTAAACAACACATATAAAGGAAACAGGGCATGCTGATACACGGGAAAAACACTCTAACAAACTTTAATCAAAGAATTAGTTGGAAAATAAGGCTAAACCACTATTATAAAGACTTAAAAGAAAAACGTTGCGTGAAGCCAAATATACACATAAATACCAAATTTAAACAGGCAAACATGCGTTCAGATGCATAAGAAGGGGTTCGGAGGTCACAACGTCTCCAAGATTGACCAATACATAGAGATTTCTGCTCCTTTCTTCAACAATATGGCATAAACACATTCATTCAAAATCGCTTTAAAATAGCCTCAAAATTACATATATACTGGTTCTTGTTAACAACCAGTTCCTCAAACAAAGTCAAACAAAGGCTTAAATTTATTATAATTATCAGTTCTGCAAGACATCCCCCTCAAGAACCTCCACTATGATAACTAATCCTATCTGTTCAGCGAGGTATTCTCCTCGATAACCTCCACTCTGGTTTAACTAATCAACAGTTATTACATCATGATTTATTCCTAGATTCTATCTCTATGCTAAACTAGAAGAACATGGAAAATGATGGCTAAAGGATCCCACTCCTTTGCTTGTAGATTTTTTTGTATTTTTGGAATAAGTTTGAAGTATTTTCCCTCTAAGTCTCATGCTCCTGCATCAGACTCCTGAGGACAAAATTCTTCTTGGGCTCCTATCCATGAGCTCTTGTACAGAACTACCCAGCTTCTGTAGCATGCTTTTTGTTACCCAAGTAGCTTCAGCAGTTGGTTGATCCTTCCATTTGACCAAATACTAAAAGTTCTCCTATCTTCTGGTTTTCTTGAACACTTTCTTGTCCAAAATCATTTCTGGCTGTAACTCTTTGTTGTAGATAACTGTTTTACCCAGTCAATTTCCTGTGTCTCCTGATCTTGTGGTATATCATCTGCAGTTTCACCTTCGTACTTGTACAGGTCAACAACATTGAAAATTGGAGATATTCCAACATCAGGGGGTAATTCAATCTCATATGCATTTGCAGAAAACTTCCTTAATACTCTTCATGGTCCAATTTTCTTGAACTTTAATTTGTTATACTCCCTCTTTGGAAATCTTTCCTTTCTGAGGTGTGCTAAAACCAAATCTCCAACTTCAAAGTTCACCTCTCTTCTTCTCATGTATGCTCTAGTTTTATACTTGATGTTGCTATCCAGTAGCTATTGTTTCACTTGTTCATGTATTTCTTGCATTTCTGAAGCAAAATATTCTCCCTCTGCACTTCTCATCTCATCTTTTCCCAAGTTTCTTGACTCAGATACTCCTCTTGGATGCATTCCATAAACAATATGGAATGGACTTTGTCTTGTACTCCTGTTAGGAGAGTTATTATATGCATATTAAGCTTGTGCCAACAATTTATCCCACTGCTTTGGATTTTCTACCGTAAGACTCCTTAAAAGATTGCCCAAACTCTTGTTCACTACTTCAGTCTGTCCATCAGTCTGTGGATGATAGGCAGAATTGAAACTCAGTTTAGTTCCCAATTTCTTCCATAATGTCCTCCATAAATGCCCAACAAATTTGGAATCTCTATCTGAGACAATACTCTTAGGCAACCCATGCAATCTTACTATCTCCTTCAAAAACAAATTAGCAATGTGAGTAGCATCACTAGTTTTATAACATGGAATAAAAAGTGCCATTTTTGAAAATCTGTCCACTACAACAAAAATTGAATCATTTCATCTTTGATTCTTTGGTAAGCCTAAAACAAAATCCATACTTACCATATCCCAAGGCCTATCTGGAATTGGTAATGGAATATACAAGCTTTGTTTTGGCTTCTTCCCTTTGCATATTGATAGATTTTACAAGTTTTCACCTACTTTTCCACTTCATATCTCATTTTCCACCAAAAATAAAATCTGTTCAACTATTCATAAGTCTTCTCTATACCAAAATGTCCTGCAAGTCCTCCACTATGTTTCTCTTTGATTATGTTCTCCCTCATATAACAGTTTGGTATGCACAACTGATTTCTCTTAAACAACAGTCCATCTTGTAAGAAATAATCCAACCATTTATTCCTATCCATCAAAACATGATTTTTACAAGCTTCAAATGCCTCTTTAAAATCTAGATCTATCTTATATAATTCTTTTAGAAAATCAAAACCCAACACTTGAATTTGACTTTCTTGAAGTAATACATTTCTCCTACCTAAGGCATCTGCAAATTTGTTTGATTGACCATTTATATGTTTCAAGACAAAATGGAAACCTTGAAGATACTCTACCCATCTAGCATGTTTCTGGCTAAGCTTTTGCAACTGCATAATATATTGTAGTGCATGGTTTTCTAAATAAAGTATGAACTCCTTTGACATTAGATAATGTCTCCACTTCTTCAATGATTGCACAACTGCATAGAACTCTTTATCATAAGAAGAATACTTCTTCTTTGAATCATTCATCTTTTCACTACAATAAGCTACAGGTCTGTCTTCCTGACTTAAAACACCTCCAATAGCTTCTTCGCTGGCATCACACTTCACTTGGAAAGGCTTACTAAAATTAGGTAGAACCAAAATAGGTTTTTTAGTGATTTTCTTATTCAATAGCTGAAAATTCTTTTCTACTTCAGCAGTCCATCTAAATGGTTGTTTATCCTTCTTTATGGTCTCAATAATAGGGGCACTGATCTTACTAAAATTCTTTATGAATTTGCTATAAAAAATAGCAAGACCATGAAAACTTCTTACCTCAAAAACACTTTTAGGTGAAGGCCACTCCATGATTGCCTTGATCTTCTCTGGATCCATCTTTAGCCCTTCAGCAGAAATAACAAAACCCAAATACACTAACTCCTCTTTCATGAATGAACACTTCTTCAAATTCAGCAATAATTTCTCTTATTGTAGCCTTTGTAAGACATAATTCAGATGTCTTATGTGCTCCTCCTTACACCTACTATAAACTAATATATCATGTAGATATACTATCACAAATTTACCAATAAATTCCTTAAGAACTTCATTCATCAGTCTCATAAATGTACTTGGTGCATTTGAAAACCCAAAAGGTATTACTCTCCACTCATGCAATCCCCCATTTGTCTTAAAAGAAATTTTCCACTCATCCCCTTCACTTATCCTTATTTGATGATACCCACTTTTAAGATCTAGTTTTGTAAAATACCTTGCTCCACTCAAGAAATCCATTAAATCTTCAATTCTAGGTAAAGGAAATCTGTACCTAATTGTGATTTTATTGATGGCTCTTGATTCTGTAAACATTCTCCAGCCTCCATCTTTCTTTGGACTCAGCACTGTTGGTACTGCACAAGGACTTGAGCTTTCTCTGATCAGTCCTTTGTCAAGCAGTTCCTGAACCTGCTTCCTAACCTCTTCATTTTCTGTGGGAGTCATTCTATAAGCTACTTTGTTAGGTAGATTTTCTCCAGGAATCAAATCTATATGATGGTTAATTCTTCTAATGGGTGGTAACTCATTAGGAAAATCATCAAAAATGATATCACAATAGTTGTCCAACATTTTTTGAATCTCAATAGGTAAATCAAAAACTTTAGTAGAAGTCATTATTACCCTGGGCTTGCAAATTACAACAAAATTTACCTCATTCTCTTCAATCTGCTACAAGTATTCCTTTCCTGCCAGTAACAGAGTCTTTGGATCAATCTTCTTTCCTGATGCATCTTCTTCTCCCATAGGCAGTAACGTATGATTGATACCATCTTTACCAAGCTTGTAGGTGTTTCTTTTTCCATCATGCATAGCTTCTCTATCATATTGCCAAGGTCTTCCAAGCAATATGTGACATACATCCATGGGCATCACATCACATACAATTTTGTCCTTATATTTTCCCAATTGGAACTCCACTTCACACTGTTCATTCACCAATAGTTGATGTCCCTTTATAACCATGACACCTTGTAAGGTGTTGGATGTCTCATTGTCTTCAAATTCAATTTCTCCACCACTTCTATAAAGGCCAAATTATCAGTGTTGCCACTATCAATGATCATCTGACAGCATTTGCCTTCAACCTTACTCACTGTTCTGAACAAGGTCTTCCTTTGTGATGGTTCAAGTATCTCCTTTGCTAGCTCGAGCAAAACTTTATTGATTACCAAATATTCTCCTCTCTCTGGTATATTTTCTTCTTCTTCCACTGCTAATGTTGTTGCTTCTCCCTCAACTTGAGCAACAATTTTATTCCTCTAACTTGTTACTGCATTCTTTTGGGCACCCAAAAGCTTTGTGTCCCAGTTTGTTACATCTGTAACATCTTACTTCTTTTCCTCTTCCTCTACCTCCTCTTCCTCTAGAAAAACTCCCTCTACCACTTGTATCACCATGCAGGGTTGAGCTACTACTAGCTCCATCTTTAAGTGTTGTAGATCTTCCTCTACCACCTTGACTTCCCCTTCCTCGGAAAGTGCCTCTCCCTCTGGCAGACTTCTTCCTCACGAGTTTTTCTTCAGCTTTCAGTACCATCTGATAAGCTTCCTCTATTGTTTTAGGAGATAGTATACTTATCTCATCTTGAATGTCCATCCTAAGACCATTCATATATCTAGCCACCTTCTCATTTGTATCCTGAGTTTGTCTAGCTCTTACGCTTACCTTATAGAATTCCTCTGTGTATTCTTTCACTGTCATAGAACTCTGTCTAAGATTCTGCATCTATCTGAACAAGGTTTGTTGATAATTACTTAGTAGAAACTTACCTCTTAGCTTTGCTACCATCCTGCTCCAATTTTTGATAGGTTGCTTGCCAAGTCTCTTTCTTTCTGCTTGCACTCCATCCCACCAAAGTGCTGCATGTCCTTTTAGCTTGGTGACAACGAACTTTACTTTCTTCTCATCTTCTGTTTCTTCATAATCAAAGAATTTCTCCATGCCATTACTCCAGTCTATCAATTTTTCTGGATTCAATCCTCCTTCATATATTGAAACCTCAGTCTTTGGCCTAGCTGTGGATCTCAACACTAACTGGAAGAATCTCATCTCAAGAATAACTGCTACAACTTCCTCCTCTCCTTCAGCTTCAACCTCAAGCTCACTAACATCCCCATCATCTATATTTTTCCCTGCTTTTAATGCCTCCAATCTTGCTTGCATTTGTTGCATAGCTTCCATCACTTCAGCATTTGCAAATGGTCATCCTCTTCTACCACATTCTCGTCCTTTTCCAACTCTGAAAGCCATATTAACCTTCCTTCTTTTGCTTCTGAGATTCAATTCAGTGTCAAAAGGTTGCTCTGATACCAATAACGGTGGCCCAGGTGCAGGCGATATAGACAATCGTGCAAATATTGTTACAATTTCTTCTAAATCTGACAGAATTCCTTCTTCCTGCTCCACTGGAGTATCAGTCATCTATTCCTAGACCGATTGTTCATAAATTTCCCTTTTGGGCCACTATCACCACTCTTTTCTCCTTAATTTCCCTAACCCTTGTTATCAGGAACAATTTACACAATAGAGCCTCTTTTCCACTATAGGAATTGTAATTCCATAGGAGTTACGAATTACACTATCGGAACTCTAATTCCATAGGAATTACGAATTACATTATCGGCGAGGCTTTTGAATGGAATTAACGCAATTGTGCATGAAATACACTATCGGCGGCTTCAAATGGTTGTAATGCGATTATTCATGGAAATACACTATCGGTAGGGTTTAATTGCCGTAATGCTATTTCACATGAAAATACATTATCAGCAGGGTTTTCCCAAAGGAAAGCATTGATACACAGATACACTATCGGCGGGGACTTTATTTCATAAGAATGGAATATACTATCGACAGTCACTATCGGTGATTCCACGACAGTAGAAAAATGCTATCACGCTCCGTTAATAACCCTTTCCCAATGTGATAACACTGTGGTGTTATCGGCAGTCGCAATCAACAATTTCAAAGCTTCCTCACCAGACTCTTCCCGCTTAATACTTGCGATGTGATAAACTTTGTGGACCTGATGGACTATAGGTTCTCCTCTATAACATTTCAGATCCGAAAGTGTCGCAATTTCAGATTTCGGAGATCCAAAAGGCCAGTCCCTCTCCACTCAAGTGTTGCGATGCAATATTTCTTGTGGACCCGATATGGGTATTAGCCACATTTAATATGATTTCAAGTCCAGATTCCCAATTTGAACTAAGTTTTTCACGATTTCTTAATGTAACGAGAAATTGAGTTGTGGGACTAAACAATGCATATAAAGGAAAGAAGGCACGCCGATACACAGGAAAAAAACTCCAACAGACTTTAATCAAAGTATTAGTTGGAAAACAAGTCCGAGCCACTATTATAAAAACTTAAAAGAAAAACGTTGCGCGAAGCCAAATATACGCATAAATACCAGATTTAAACAGGCAAACATGTGTTCAGATGCATAAGAAGGGGTTCGGAGGTCATAATGTCTCCGAGATCGACCAATACACGAAGATGTCTACTCCTTTCTTCAGCAATATGACATAAACACATTCATTCAAAATCCATTTACAATAGCCTCAAAATTACATATATACTGGTTTGTGTTAACAACCAGTTCCTCAAACAAAGGCTTAAATTTATTATAATTATCAGTTCTGCGAGACATCCCCCTCGAGAACCTCCACTATGATAACTAATCCTATCTGTTCATTCTCCTCGAGAACCTCCACTATGGTTTAACTAATCAACAATTATTACATCATGATTTATTCCTAGATTCTATCTCTATGCTAAACTAGAAAAACATGGAAATTGATGGCTAAAGGATCCCACTCCTTTGCTTGTAGATTTTTTTTGTATTTCTGGAATAAGTTTGAAGTCTTTTCCCTCTAAGTCTCATGCTACTACATCAATTGGGTACAATGAACAATGTAGATAAATGTAAACTACACATTCGAATCAATATGAAATTTGTGTGAGAAAAGATGTAAAATTCATAAGAAAAATCTAGGAGATAAAGAGAATGAAGTTATAAATAGTAATATTCCATCTCTCCCAGTAAATGAACAAGTGGAAAATTTGAGATAGCAAGTCCCTCCGTTAAGACTTCCAAGGTTACAAGAGCAAAGATAAGAAGTTAGTTCTTCCTCTGGTAAATGTCAACAAACTATGAGAGAAATAAGAGAAACAATATATTGTAAATTATATTTAATAGTGAGAAGGTATAGCAATGTCCCATGAGTTCCCAATTTGTTTTCATTCAATATCTACTCAAAAGTTTAACACCCTTGAGTTTAGAAAGGTCTATCACTACCTCAATGAGGTATTCCCCAACTCGTATGAAACTTATGAAGAAATTTTTTATGTGAAGAAAATACCATAACCATTTACATCCTTAACAACATTCTCCAACAACCAATCACAAATAATTGCTTCACACCATCAATGTACATGACACACTAATTATAGTTTTTGATGTATTTGTGTGTCAAACAAACTTTCACACTGAAATACCCAACATCATAGCTAAAAACTATCATTAGGAATTCTAACTGAAGTAAATGATATTTCTCCTTTGAATATTGAAAACCCTTTGAACATACGACCCCTCACAATATTTTTACCAAAATATTAAGAGCTATGGCTTTCAAATCAGTAGTGCAGTAACTCTCAATAAGGAACAATGGAGGAACTATACTTATAGAAATGCATTTGTATAATATTGACTCAGAAAGTAACCTTGATGGAAGAAAATAATTTATATTTGTTGCAATGAGAAACTTCCCATTTGATGTCTCATTAATTTTTTGCAGCTAGTGATGAGGATGATTTTTTTAGGAAGGATATCTCTATAAATGTAATGCATAATACTCTCAAACTTTATTGGCTTTATCCCCTAATCACTTAAAATTTATACTTTCACGATAATTCATTAATAAAACCCCATGGTCAATTGCATTTGTGAAACATCAGTTGTAATGATACACATGATGAGAACAATAATCCACACCATTTCCATACCAAATGAGGCAATGTTTGTTGAGGATAATCACTAACGGAAGGGCCAAAAAAACCAAATGCAGCATTGATGGGGATGATCTAAGAGATTAATTGGAACTAATACTATTGATCAAATAAAATCACAACAATACATTTTGAGACATTTTAATACCCATCTAGATATTATTTGCAATTGAATATGAACCATATATAAAAGCTATTAATTTTAACTACAATTTGTGCAACTTTTAGATGAATAAAACATGCATTTATGAGAATTCTTTGACTATGAATAATGGAACCTATATACACGAGAAATAGCTCATACATAGGTTTTACTATTGAGTTGTCCAAAAATTTATCACTGAAAACTCATGGGGAGTTGTATAGCACCGGACTCGATGTAAATTATAATACCTACGTGCAGGAAAACAGCTCATACATAGGTTTTACTATTGAGTTGTCCAAAAATTTATCACTGAAAACTCATGGGGAGTTGTATAGCACCGGACTCGATGTAAATTATAATACCTACGTGCAGGAAAACAAGGTTTTGATAAAAAAAACAAATCATATTATAATACGTCCCATATTCATACCTACAAGAATTTAATATAATCCATTCACATTCATAACCCTAGAATTTAATAATCTCATATGTGCACATAAGAACGGAATTGAAGACTCATGACTTTTCTTGATCAGTAGTTTGTATAGGCATATGCAATTGCATGGATCACAGGGATTAGGTTTAGAATTTTATATTTGATATAGATCTTGATTAAGAGTGTTTTTTGGGTTTATTAGTTTTTCGAATCAAGGTAGGAAAATTATATATATATATATATGGGGTTTAGTTTTTCTAATCAATGCATGAAAAATGCATGAAAATTATATATTTTGAGTACACAAATGATAAAAAAATTATTCTAATATTTATTTTTTTAAATATTTTATTATAATTGATAAAAAATAATATTTTAAATTATTTCTTATTTTATATAAATATATTTTAATAAAAATTTAATCTGGAAAATATAATTTTTATTTTTTTTGGTTTTTAAATAAAGGATCTTGTTATTGTTTTTGAAGAGTTGTTTAGATGATTCTTAATTTAGTGTTTAGTTAAGAGATTTACTCAACTAAGTGATTATATGGTTAAGATAAAATTTCCATCTTTAACTGATATATTTATATGTGTTTAATCTAATGTAAGTGATAAATTTTAATGTGCAATTAAATTTTCAAATTAGTATAAAAGTTAGTAACTATATGGATAACTCCATTAAAGAAAATCCCAGGATAATGAGAGAGTTATTTGCTATATGATTAAAAAACAGGTGTGTTAAAATAGATTATTTTGTATGTAATTTCTGTTGTGAAGTTTTTTATCTTTTTGGTGTGTAAGTGTGCTGAGTATTGAAAACAACAGTTGCACTCTCTTAAGAGATGCATCTGGCATTTGAATGCACTAGTGAGTACCGAAGCCTTGCGATAAAGTAAGCCCGATCACTGCGTTGTCGATACAAAGATTGCAGTCGTCACAATTTAAATCCTGCTCCACTAATACACATGCTATAACATTGCACAGTTTCCCCTCCATGGTATGTTGGGAGGGATCCTTCGACTCAGAGTGGGATTATGGATCTGGAAATATGATTGGTGGCAGGGGATCATATGTTGAAGTTGATGCCCAATTGTTTCGGCAGTTAGATCGGTGGACGAGTAACCAATGATAGAGAATTTTTATCGGATTCTAGTAATTGGCCCAGGAAATCATGGCCTACAGCTGCAATAATTCATTGACACAGCTGACAATATGATCAACACAATTGAAGACGGGGTCCTGTTCTGAATTGATATTGCTACCAATGACGATTGTTGTTTCTTCTGTTGCAAGAGTGAGTCATGCATGAGAGCTACATGAGTGTTTGCGAGTTATGTGTACGCCTATGGCATAAGTTGGACATCATACATTTGAAAATTCGTGAACTCGTATGAATGAGTCCCTTTTGTCTTAGCGCAATAGAAGCATGGTAGAAATGAAGTTGTTGTGGAGCGTTGTTTATCACTGATAAAGGAGAACACAAACCTAGAGGAAGAGACTGCTGATGAGGGCCTCATTCTTAGAACGAAATTGGACCTGGCAAGGAGATTGTTAAATCTATTAAACTTGGAGGAAAGCAAAATGGAGCTAGTGTATACATTAAGATGGTGTTCCACTGTTTTAATTGTTTGCAGAGTTGGCATAATGACTAAGACCATACCAATCATGTTGTGAGCAAAGCAGTAATTCCTATTATTACCGAGTAAGCAAATTAGTTTAATGGTCTGGAGGGATTTATAGAAAGAATCAAGTGTAGGTAAAAGTTTAATATGGATGGTTATCGAGTTAGTTTGGCAAATATGGATCTAGGGAAGGATCCCTCATTTGTTGAAGATGTGAGAGTGGCGTTCTGGTGAGATTATACGACAATTTGGGATGTTGTTTAGTAATTGACTGTGGAATATCCATCATTTGGGAGTTCAAGGGTGGAACTCGGGAATCCAATTTGCCTACTACATTTTTTCAAGGGTTAAGAGACAACTTCATGGAGTTAGTAGCATAGAATATTTCGAATTGATAATGATGGACAATTATAATGGTTGACAGAATCATGTATGCGCGTGACATTCTAGTATACTGGTGTTTGTGACGGTTGCAGCGGTTGGGCACTCATGCATTCTGGTGGATGGTTGTTCCTTTATATGGACGCAGACATATTCTTTTGTCATGTTTGACAACACCTAGAATTCGCTAATTGAGGTTGTGACAAGTAGTCATTAAGAGGGGGACTTGGAAAATATAATTCCTACTTGTCTTGGTTTCTAAGTAAAGGATTTTGTTCCTGTTATTTAGGAGTTGTTTAGATGATTCCTAGTTTAGTGTTTGGTTGAGATATTTACTCAACTAACTAAGTGATTGTGTGGTTAAGATAGAATTTCTATCTTTAACCAATGATTGATGTATTTATATGTGTGTTTAATATAATGTAAGTGGTAAATTTTGGTGTGCAATTAGATTTTCAAATCTTTATAATTTTTAAGAGAAAATAATTATCATTTTTCATATTAAATTTTAAAACATCTAAGTTAATCCAATTCAAAAAACTTTAATTTAAATATTACATTTATGTAAAAATATTTCTTATATTCAACTATACATATTTACAATTGGATATAAAATTTAAAAATATAAAACCTCTTATTTAAACTTCCATATAAACTTTTATGTAAAAAAACCTAAAGTCGTTGATATATTGGTTTACTCATTTGAAATTGCTCAGTATATTTTGTAATGTCTTGTCCTGTCCTATTTTATCCCATAAACATTTTGACTTGGTCAAATTACACAAATAAAAATAAGACAAAATAAACTTAATAATGTGAAAACATTTTTACTCGGTCATAATAAAATAAAAATAATGTTAAAAAAAATTCATGATATTCACGTTGGATATTGGGGCATGGTATGAGAACCTATAGTATTAACCCATAATATTCATACGTAATATAGCCTATTTAATGGGGGAAAATAACCAACTTAGATCTACCTAGCACTCACATAAAATAACATATTATGAAGTGTAAATATTAATTGCGTACTAAGGGATAAGGACTTGCATAAATTTTGGTGGGTAGTGTCAAGTTGTAAGTTTGCACATTTAATGGTAGTTAAGTATATTTGTTTACATCTTATTCCTATCCATTTTTTATGCAAATGCTTCCTTACTATGGATGGTAAGTATGTTATTTATGTGAGTACCACTATTTTCAACAATTTTAATTTTAAAACGTTTTACAATTAATAATGAAAAGTCATGGCATAAATATCTAAGAATCATGACATAAATATAGCAATTACATCCATAATGTGAGGGCTCACATTTTTGGCATAAATATAGCAATTACATCTATAATTTGAGGAATAACATTTTATTATACAATTATTCATCTTATTTTTTCAAATATAAAATTTCTTTAGACCAAATAACATTTTTCATGACATTTTTCCTAGCTAGTTTTAACTAAAATCTAACTTGAATTTAACTTTTTTTTCCTAATTAATTTTAAATAAAATCTAACTTGAATTTAACCCAAAAAGTTTTTTAAAACATTGAATCATTTATATTTTTATAAATACATTTTAAAAAACAAAAAATCATTACCATAACCAAAAAAAATTCTATTTCATCTCAAACTTCTAGATTTCATATATATATATATATATATTATAATACAGAAAAAAAATACGCTCACAATATTTTACAGGCTCTTTTAAAAAAAAAAAGTCCTCGTCAAATTTTCATTCGAAAAACAGAGTTACATTAAAATTCCAACCCTACTTTTACCTTTGACAATCCATATTCGATATTTAGTGGAAGGAGCAAAGAAAGATTTACGACGTGGATCACGGAGGATACTACTTGTGTATGAGGCAGATGAGAATCTAGTGATGGCGTCGCTGCATGTTGACGAGAGAGTAATATGGATTGCCTTCTCCTTTGCCCAACAGATATGAATGACTCCCCTGTTCAATCACTTTCCCGTCTTGAATCACAGCAATCGAATCTGCATTCTGAATGGTTGTCAGTCGATGAGCTATCACAATGCTCGTTCTCCCCACCATTATTCTGTCCAGCGCCTCTTGAACGATCTTCTCCGACTGGCTGTCCAATGCGCTTGTTGCCTCGTCCAGCAGTAATATGCTCGGATTCTTTATTATCGCCCTGGCTATTGCAATCCGCTGCTTCTGTCCTCCCGATAATTGAATTCCTCTGTCTCCGCAGTTTGTTTCGTATCCCTCCTCCAAAGAGCTGCACAAATCCAAGTTAATTTCACTGATCTGGTTCAATAAATCATATTCTATTCCACAAATAATTATTTCAATTGCAGTTGATTATAAACATTCTGTTTCAATTGAACGATTGCAGTATTACCTGATGAAGTCATGAGCATTTGCAGCCTTTGCAGCTTCGATCATCTCCGCCTCGCTTGCTTTCTCTTTTCCGTAGAGAATGTTGTCTCGAATGCTTCCTCCGAACAGCGTGGGCTCTTGACCTACCAGAGCTATGTGATTCCTCAAACTCTTCAAATTGAAGCTCCTGATGTCACTTCCATCTATTTTCACCGATCCTTTTAGGGGATCGTAAAACCTTTCAATTAATCCAATGATGGTCGATTTACCGGATCCGCTTTGTCCTACAAGTGCCATGCTTTTGGCAGCTTTTATCCTTAAGCAGAAGTTCTTGAAGATCATAACATCTGGACGAGCTGGGTAAGCAAAGTCCACGTTTCTCAGGTCCACGCTTCCTTCTATCTTATCCGTTTTCTCACCCTTCTCATCGTCCGGGTTTATCTGGCTCTCTCTGTCCAGGATGCCAAAGACAGATTCGACTGCATCAGAGCCTTTCGCGATGTCGGTGCTCATACTTCCTGCTTCTCCTATCACTCTTCCAGTGCTCAGCAGAATGAGTAAAACTTGGAAAAGAACTTTGGAGCTGACTTCTTGTTTCGCTACAAGGTGTCCCCCATACCAGAAGTCCAGAGCGAGATTAGCTACAGTGATGAATTGTGATGCTCCGAGGACACACCCTGCAAACAAAGATTGTTTGATACTGTCTCTGCGAGGTCCTTCTTGAGTCTTTTCGAAGAGACGGAGAACCTTGTCCTGTGAAGAGAATGCACTAATAGTACGATGGTTAGCAACAGCTTCTGCTGCTAGTTGACTGCCTTTATCTTGAGCTTTGAGAGACTTTTGAGACATGGCCTTAAGCAGAACCTTTTTGGTGTAGAAACATAATACTATGACGGGTTGCACTGCAATCATTACAACTGCAAGGCGCCATGATAAAATCAAAGCCATCGTGAAGGCTACTATCACGGCGGAAGAAGTTTGTACAAGTAACGATATACGATCTCCAACCAGTGACCTCACCTATAATACAAGTAGAACATTCTAATCATCAGAAAACTGTGACACAAATCCCAACATTATTAAAGCATTTAGGTCAGGTACTTGCCACATTAGCCTCCGTTGCGAGTCTGGAGCAAAGAGCTCCGCTAGAATTGTCGTCCTTGTCGAACCACCCAACCTCGAATGTAAATATCTTGGATAGCATCCGCTCTCGAATTCTTTTTGTAAGATATTCCCCCATAGCTGCAAAATTGTAATGCTGCAGCACGTTCACTAAGAACGCTATTACTCCCGAGGCCGCAAAAATAGAGGAGTATACTTTGATTTTGGATTTGATTTGGTGATGGTCTTGAAGAAAAAATGCAGATATAACTTCCCCAAGGAAAAAGGAATAGACAGGTTGAACTGCTCCAAAAGCTAAGGCTCCTGCACAGCCTAATAGAGCATGCTTCCATTCCGGAGTATTTAAAAGAAGCAGTCGACGGAATGAAGGGACCGACGGAGGCTTCTGTTCAACTATCAGTTCTCGCTGGACTGATGCAGACATGTTCGAACTCGATCTGCTATAGATGCTAGAGCTCCTTGCTCTCAAAGACTGGTCTAGCACACTGAAGCCTTCGAATCGCTCATCTGGCTTTCCTGCCGCGGCCTGTTGCAGCTGAACCAAAGTAGCATATGCTCCGTGGGGTTTATAGATCAGATCTTCATGCGTACCTGTCTCGATGACATGACCATTTTGAACTACCGCAATCATGTCCGCGTTGCGGATTGTGGAGAGGCGATGAGCGACTATAATTGTTGTGCGTCCGACTGAAGCTTGCTCTAGAGCATCCTGAACAATCTTCTCCGACTCTGCATCTAGAGCACTCGTGGCCTCGTCTAGAAGAAGTAGACGAGGATCCTTGAGCATAACTCTTGCAATAGCTATACGTTGCTTTTGCCCTCCGGACATCTGGACTCCGCGCTCACCCACCTGTATTACCCAAATGAAAGGAAATTCAAATCGACTGCACTTGCCAGAAATGGAAGATGAGAAAGAAAAGATAAATTTTACCTGTGTGTCATAACCATCTGGTAGTTGACTTATGAAATTGTGAGCATTGGAAGCTTTGGCAGCAGCAATAACCTGATCCGTGCTGGCTCCATCCTTCCCGAATAGAATGTTCTCCTTGATCGATGTAGCAAAGAGTGCAGGTTCTTGACTTACTAGTCCAATCTGGGAACGGAACCATTTCAATTGTAGCGTTTTAGTGTTCACTCCATCCAACAAAATCTCTCCAGTGAGCGGATCATAGAACCTCTCTATTAACGCCACAACCGTAGACTTGCCTGACCCGCTTCCTCCCACCAACGCAACGGTCTTGCTTGATGGAATAGTGACACAGAAATTGTGAAATATCTTGGACTCTGGTCGAGATGGATATGCAAACTCAACGTTTCTAAATTCAATTTCGCCGCTGACCTCCTGCAATATTTCTCCTTTTCGATTTTCCCAATCAATGGTCGGTTCTCTGTCGATCATCTCAAAGATGCGTTTACCAGCAGCACGTGCCTCTGAGAAGTATCTTATATTAGGAAGCGCAGTCCCGAGAGCTCTGCAAAGACATCAGTGATTCCAGAAATTGTGATTGAACTTAACAAAATGGATTAAATTTTTCGTTCTTGTATCAATTATAGAAATAACTGAGAAGGAGAGAAATGGATAGGGAGAAAACTTACAAGCCACCCATAAGTATGAGAAATGCAGTGACGTAAATCCTTCCTCCGCTAGCCCCATGATACATAACCAATGTGCTGCCATACCAAGCGTTGAAGGCCCAGATACCGAAGGTCACTGCTGTGCTACCTATTGCCAACCCTTTGACCAGTCCTTGTTTAAGGCCAAGCTTTACAGTTAAGTTAAGCGCATCGGAGAACTTGGTCATTGTCCTGTCCTCTCCAACGAAAGCAAAGACTGTCCTAATGGATGAAAGAGCTTGCTCTGCAATATTGCCGGCTATATTATAGGCTTCATTCAACTTGCGAGAAGTCTCCACCAGAATCCGTCCATACATTACCCCGGGAATTATCAAAAAGATTACGAATGGAAATGACACGATTGCGAGTCTCCATGTCAAGTAGAACGCCACAAAATAAGCGCCGACGAACAAAGACATATTCATGACGAAGTTAGGTATCTGAGAATGGACAATATTAGCATCAGAATTAGAAAACTCAACAAATTAGATGAGAGGATAAAGTAATTAAGATCATACCTTTTCAGCGAAAACATCCTGTATAACGAGAGTATCATTAATAACGCTCGTAACCACTTCCGATGTGGTGATGCCTTGGATGTCGAAGAATCCCTCGTCCTGCCTCAGTACGGCTTTCAAATACTTCAAGCGCATCCGAGACGCCTGCCTTTCGCCTGTCCTCGCCCAACAGAACGCCTCTGATGAGACAAAGGGAAGCAAAGCATCAGTCATAGGTACGATCATAAAAAAACGGTTCTCATAAACATTGCAAAGTGGGAAAGGAGGAAGATATGATACCAACCTAAAAACGCAGCCAAAAACACACCGATCGATAAATACATCAGACGTAAAGCATACTGCACAATTAACCAACACCGAGACATTACTCAATATGCGGGATGGGAATTGCGCCAAGTTTCGCTCTGTAAAGGAAATGATTATTACCGTGTTGACAGTGTGACCGAAATCTCCGGTGAATGCGGAACTAAATTTTCCTATTTTGTCTATCAAACTGCTTAATATAAACATCGTGATAGGCATGGTCAGTCCATCTGCAATAGTTCCAACAGTGCCCAATGCCACAAGGCAGAGATCAAATAAATCAGCATATTTAAAGAGTTTCAATATTGACATATTTGTATCATTTGCACGAACAGACGTGCTGTCTGTGTTGCTTTCCTCGACAGCATGCTGTTTAGGCAAATCTGCCTTTAATTTCTGCCTCTTTTCTTCTTCGAGACCTGACATCTCTATTACTTCCGTCGCCATATTCTTCAAGTGCAGGAAGGACACAGGACTTCACGCTTCAATATCTTCTGGCAAAACCATATATTTATTACAGCCTGCAAACAGAAGCCTGTCACTATCTAGGTAAATGGTCACCACTTTCATTTCAGACTGTATTAAAAAATAAATGCAGTCTGGGGAATAGGGATTGTCTTGTATTTATATTTCCCTCAAAATTGACTTATTTTAGCAGCAAGACAACTGCTATTCCCCTAGACATTTATGTTTCAATAAAGTCTGAAATAAGAACTGCCCTTTCATATTCACGTCATATATTAATAATAAGAACAGGTGTCATAAGGAAATCGTGAACATATTGAACATTACGATCAGATTGTATAAAAGAATATATTCCGTGTAATATAAGGTTGCACTGGCCATACATAGGTTCTTCTAGAACCTTTAAATAGTGAAACGGAAAGTCTTCGGACAGTAATCTAGAAGCGCAGCACTGGGTCAAACATACATTATAGATTGGCGTTTTAAAATACAATCGTAATCAGTGGAGTTCTTAATGAGTGAAACCGTCGTTGAGGCGATCCACTGTTCTCTTCTATTCCTATCTGTTGATGCTCAAAATTTAGAGGTTCTGTACCATTTAGAATGGCCCAATTTAATTTACGTCCGTTGATCGATTTTTTTGGGTGACGATGTGTGTTAATATTTATTTAAATTAAAATTTGTCTCTTTTTAATTTAAAATTGTAGGGAAGGCAAATCTATTTTAGAGGAAATATTAAGGTATTTTCTATTGGTTTTTACATTTCCATACGATATTTTAGTGTGAATAAGTGTAATGGTGATTCAGGTCAGATAGAAGCATGGTGTGATTGTATATTTTCCTTTTTTTATCTTTTAGAAAAGAAAATATTTTTAAAATAAAAATTGGGTAAAATAAAATTCAAAATGTACAAGCAAAAGGAATTTATTGTAGGTGTTAGCCTCGTGCTGCAGCAGGTTAATCATTTTTCATGATCGACATTCTTACATGCCAAATATGTCGAACTATGCATGCTGCAATGCCCTATATTTGCTACAGATGACTAGAGAAGTATCCATGAAGGTGTGCTAGTTTTGATGACACTGCTTTGTTTCAGTTTTGACGAGTAATCCATTTTTGATCAGTTTTAGAGTATCGGAAGGCCAAACAGCTTAATCTTGGCTTCCCTAGGTTTCAATTTCTTGTTGTAGAATATAGAGAATGAAATATATGTCGAAACAGCTTAATCTTGGCATATTTGTAGTTAGGTAGAGAAACAAGGGTACTCAACAGCTTAATCTGAGCCCCTGGATGCAATAAGTGTAGATTTAGATAGGAGGACAACAAGAAGAAAAGAATGAAAAGCTGTGTATGCTAATTCAAGTGCACCCAAACCAAAAAGAAGAGAAAGTGCTAGGCAAGTAGTTCGGGTAGGTAGATTTGTGGTTGCAGAATCATGGCTTGTGATCCATTTCATATGGTCAAGTGTTATATCTATCATATCACAAGTTGAAGGCAGTTTTTCAATTGGAGGATTTCAAGCGAGGCATGTCTAACTCCCCCCTTCTTCCTCTCCCCCAAATCACTCACTAACTTCCCTAAAAGAGGTCAAGATCTGCTTGATACTTCTTAGTTTCATCATTCTCCATATCATCTGCCTTGGTGGAGATCTGCTTCACTCAAGGAATTCTCACACTTCTTCTATCAGTCATTTTCCCCCATTGACAGCCTAAGACATCATTCTTAGCGCTTTTCCTCACCATCATCATATTGACTACTAACTTTATTATGTAACTCCCTATTTGTTTACCCTTCCCCTACTAAAACTATGTATATAACTCCCCTATATATTTATCCCTCCCCCTCGTTGAAAAATAACCATATACATCCTTGAGAATTGCTAAGTTTATCTGAAACTCAGCAAGAACCCTCATTGCCCCCTCAGACCATATTCTCATGCATTTTGCATAGAACCTTTCATCCCCCCTAACTATCTCCCAATGCAACAGGACTCATTCCTTTGCATAGTTTCCCTTCATATGCATAAAAAACCATCCTTTGACCTTGGTTTTCCTTTATAAGGCATGAAACCCTCTTTGGCCACGAAACCCCTCTCAAAACCACATCACTTTCCTCCTAAGTGCCTTTGGACTCCTTCCAAGGCATAAGAATATGCAAACCATGCAAAAACCATGAAAAACCTTCAAAAAATGATAAAATCCTCACTTTTTTTTGGCTATCGGACCCCTTCTGATGCCTTAAAAACCAAGCAAAAGCACAAAGGTTACCCCCTCTGAATTCAAAAGACTTGCATTTTTGAATAAATAATGGCTCCGATGAGAAATGGGTCCTTTGGGTCCCCCTCCGATGCGATATTGCTATCGGGAGGGGGCAATCATATGTTCAAACATTATATAAAACTCCTCTGAAATCCATGTCTCCTTTGCATTTTAATAAAATGTATGCCCGATGATAAAAGGATATATTTGATCCCCCTCCGATGCGATATCGCTATCGGGAGGGGGCAGTGACATATATAAGCGAAATGGCTAAGTCTCAAGGCATGGGGCATAATGCCGATGGGCCGGACCCCAAAACATATAAAGTGGACTCGTAAAAGCATATCGGGTCCGCCACATTTCGGCGTTTCTATGTGGCATCCCATGACCCCGCCGATAGCGCATTGCCGAATTAATCACAGCCATCCATTTTTGGGCCCCAAATCAACGGCCCATATGTAATCGGCGGTCACCACATGTATATGGCTCCGACCAGTGGAGCCGAAATAAAATTAAGGCGCGGCGTATAAAGGATTTCGGGTCCGTAAGGGGGCGTTGCACAGCCAAAAGGAAAGGCTCCGACATGGCGGAGCCGAAATATAATAAACTGCAGCATATATAGATTTCGGGTCCGCTAACTCTTTTTTATTAAATCCGCCGATTGGCATCGCCGATGGGCCGGACCCGATTCAAATAAAGAAAGGGCCTATAAGCATTTCGGGTCCGCGCTTTCGGTGATTGTTTGTGTGCCCCCCCCAGTCCGCCCCGATGCGATTTAGCGATAGCCGTTGGATCGGCCCGCGCCGGATCCAACGGCCAGGATTTAAAGGCTGCTACAGTGCCCGCCAAAAGCCAATTTTTCATTGAAATTTCATATTTTGGACACATTTTATGTGTTACTCGGAAATGGGCCATTTCAAAGGTTTTGTGTGCGGTGCCCGAGCCCGCCCAGGCATAAAAAAAAATCATGGTTTTCCTTGGCCATTTTGAGATCGCTCTAGGCCCAAACTGCCCCAAATAGCAGGTTTTCACCTCGGCAGGCCTTCAATGACCCTTTACTCATTCAGTTCATGACTTTAAGTTTGCCAAAAGCATTTTGAGTCGGCCAAGGGCCGACAACCACCCAGAAGCAACAAAGCGCCTCGCAGCAGATACTTGGGCCAAATAACGGCCATTAATGATTTGATGTGACAGTTCAGAGCATTTTTAAAGCAAAGAAAGATCAAGGAAGCGGCAGAGAGTATCAGGAAAAATATTCCGAAGCAGATGAAACAGAAGGGACCCAACAGATTCGGCAAAGCATCATCAAGCCGTTGTGGCTCCCCAACTTACAGTTATGACCATGAGGCCAGTACATGACTCAAAGACCTCTCTCCACTCATTTTTTAGGCGGCTGCCTCATGCGAAGCCCTTGTTTACATGACTTGAGATGCCAGCTACCCCATGCGCAGCTGTTTCTGATGTCTTATGCATTTATTTCCAGCATAGATTAGGTTCAAAGATAGTGATTGCACAGATCTCTTTTGATTTTTTTTCAGAGATATTTTTTGGGATATTTTTCCCCTTGACACCTGTTCAAGGGAAGTCTGTAGCTATTTCTTCTATATATACCACCCTCTACACTGTTTTAAGGGGTTGGTTGGTTGTATGACTCCTCTGGAGACTCGCTCTGTATCTGATATGTTTCTTTAATCAAAGACTGCTAAAGCTTTGGAAGATGGACTGTTTGATGTGTTGTTAATGGTTGAAGAGTGGATGATGGAATTCATGTGCTGCTATATGGATCAATAAGTGTCTCTCACCTCTGTTATCTCAATTTCATACATGCTCAAGTCACAGAACAAAAGATTGGCTTAGAATTTGCTTAGCTGCACTCTATGCTCAGTTTTTGTGGCTCTTTATGTTTTCTTCTTGATTTAGGCATAAATATGAATTTCTTTATGGCTCATGTTTAATCTATTTCACATATGAATGACTGTTGTCTAAGAATTCTTAGCTGCTCCTAGATAAAGTTCATTCATCTTCCCTTTGCTAACTTGTTTGAGAGATTCTTTGTTGCCTCTCATTCCTTAGCCCCCAATCCATCTCTTTTACCTTGAATATTATTTCATAAGCAGCTACCTTGCTCCTCATTCCTCTTGTCACCAAGAAAACGCACCAGCAGTCTTACTTCATGACTCCATGCCCAATGGTTTGAAACTTACCATACTATGCATTGCCTCTCTGTTTGAAAACATCCTCCTTCCCACCAAACATAAACAAAACCCCCTTGAACTCATTAGCTAGCCTAATATCATTTCAACAAAGCTAAATCAGAAAGAGAGAGCCCTCTCTGACTGCAGGTGGGCTAGAACCTGCAATCCAAAGTTGGTTAGTGGTTACCTCGGTCGTATCCTTTCCGAAGCTTAAGGACAACCTGAGTGTTAACATAATGGCGACTCCATTGGGGAACTTTCCTCAGATGATTTCACAAAAAAGGTAAGAAAGCTTCGCTGAGACTATAAATCAAACTTTCCAATTCCAATTGTTGTCCACTCTTTAAACTACAGATGAAACCTGAACGCCAGCCAGGAAGCCTTTGAAACTATTCTTTGCTTTGCATTAACAGAAGTAAATAAACGCTGCTTCAGTCAATCTTCATGCTAGTTTAAATTGTAGATAGTTGTCCCGAATTTTGACCAGTCATTTGCTATTACTGAAACATCCATATAAAAATACCAGGAATAGGATTCAGAAGCTGGCTCTTAGAAAGAACCCGCGACACATAAGGTCAAACCCAGATCCAGACCCTCCAGCTATCTTTGAGAATCCCAACCTAATCCCGAAGATCATTAGGAAGCAAGAAAGACAGGAAACTTTTGTTGATTTGAGTCCTGAAACAGTTTACTCTGACTCTGTTCCAACCCCTGGTTCCCCTTCTTCATAATCCACATCTCAAAACACTCCTTACACACCCTCATTCACTGCTACCACTACTGCTGTGCCAGTTACCCCAATTATCCCTGTTATCCCAGTCGTTCCGGTTGTACCATTTATCCCCGTTGTTCCACTTATCCCCATCAATATGGCTAATAGATATGCACCCCTGCAACTTCCTGCCAATGCGGGGGTTTTACCTCAAGATTACCAATCTAAAATCACACATTTTGATTCCATCGATCCTTTCACAGCCATTCAACATACCAAAAAGATGCAAGACTATTTCGAAAGCTATGAAATCGATGATGATAGTGTAAGAATGAGAATTTTTGTTTAGAGCCTAACCGGGGATGTAAGAACTTGGTTCAGATCACTTGCTGCAAATTCCATAACTACTCCTGATGAGCTTTACTAATCCTTTACTACTAGATGGGAGAAGAGGAAAGACCCCTTGCACATACTAGCTGAATATGATACAATTAGAAGAGGCCCTCAAGAGACTGTTTTAGAGTACTGTGCAAGATTCAACAATGTCTACAATGCAATACCACAGAACTTAAGGCCTCCACCTGACCTCGCCTTGTACAAATTTCCTGACGGTTTTGATCCTGATATGGCATATCAGTTGAAAGAAAGAGCCCCTGCAACTCTTGCAGACGCACAAAATGTTGCTGTTACCGTAGAAGCCAATTTGATTGCCAAGAGAAACAGAGCGAGAATGGAAAGAAGAACCACCTTTAAAGAAGAACCCTCAGCCTTTGACCAAAAGCTTGATGCTATCATCAATGGCCTGCAAAGACTGGGAGAAAGAGTAGAAAATGTCGAGAGAAAAGCATCATGGGAAGGACAGCAGTCCAATCCCATAAGGAACCCAAATTTTAGGAAAACCCAGAACACAAATGCTGGTAGACCCACCCCAGACCATGACATTAGACCCCCTTTTCAAGATAACTATGTAGAAGGGTCCACTTCTAGTGAACCCATAGAGGATACTCACATGAACCTGATGGATCTAAAGGGTGAACACCAAACTTTCCTGTCCCAAGAAGACCAAAATCAGCATGACTGTAATGAGTTTCAAACTAAATCTGGTGAGTCTTTTGATTTTAAACAGGGTTATGATACCGCTGTGTATGAGGTACACAAACAGTATAAGCTCAGAACTAGGACCATTGACATCTCTGAGCCTAGCAAGACAAAAGAAGGTAAACAACCCAACAAGATTAAAAACAAAGCTGTTGTAACAGAACCAGCTGATATAACTGTCCCAAACCCACATCAAGTGACTGTAGAAGATATAACAGACACTCAGCCTTCTGTTGAGCAGCCTCTGCCACCTCCCTCCTCAAAAGAAAATTCAAACAGCATCCCAAAAAGCACTCCTGAAAATGTAAAACCGCAAGCAGAAATTTCCCATAACGCTGATAAACAAGAGCAGATTGCCGAGAATGCAAATGAAAAAGAAAAAACTGCCATTATCAACAGCAAGACTCCACTGGAAAAGCCATTCAACTTAGAGGCAGAGATTGGAAAACTCAAGATATCTGTCCCTCTTTCAGAACTCGCCAAACACGATGTATATAGACAACAAATTCAAAGATCACTTCAAATCCCGGGAAACAAAGATGATGTAAATGTTTTGGATGATTCCCCAGAACTGCTATTTGGTCCAGAAGTTAACGGAAAATCAACACATGGACCTGTTCCACCCTTTTATATCAGTCTGCATATACATGACAAAGTTTTGCACAACGCTATGTTTGACTCAGGGGCATCGCACAACCTTATGCCCAAAGCAGTTATGGAGAAGCTGAACCTTGACATTACAAGACCTTATAAAGATTTATACTCATTTGACTCAAGTCAAGTGAAATGTCTAGGCCTCATCAAAGACTTGTGTGTCTCCTTAGTCCAATATCCCAACAAAACCATTCTCATGGATATAGTGGTGGCTGATATCCCACCAAAGTACGGTATGCTCCTATCAAGATCATGGGGAGCAAAGCTCCAAGGATCCCTTCAATTAGACCTTTCCTACGCTACTATTTCTGTCTTTGGGCAACCAAAGAGACTGTACAGAGAAACACTCATGAAATATGTGGTAAGTAGTGAGAGCAAGCCTGAAAATTTTCCCATTTATTCAATCCATTCCGACATGGATTCTTTTATTTTGTTTAATGATGATAGCTGCCCTCTAACTGATAACAAGCCTTTGGCTTTAGAGCAGCAAGCACATATCAATCAAGAATCGGTTGCACATACTCAACAAATTGTCACAACAGCAAATGCAACCAGCATACAAGAAGAACCTCCCCAAATAGAATTTTCAAATCTGCCCAATCCTAAAATGACTCAAACTCTTGAGACTACCCACAAGCAAGAAATCACATGGTATTTAGAGTTTGACGGATCTGTTAACAAATTAGGGGCAGGGGCAGGTGTATGGATTCATAATTCTCATAACAATCATGCACAAGGTCATGCATATAGACTGAATTTCAGATGCACCAACAACATGGCAGAGTATGAGGCACTCCTCTTAGGCCTTAAGCTGCTCAAAGCTTTGGGAGCTGCAAAAGTGTCTATTCTAGGTGACTCAGACCTAGTAATCCAACAAATGAAAGGCAACTTTGTTACCAATAACAACAGAATGAGAGCCTATAGGACTGCTGCTACCAACATACTCAATGCATTCTCTGAATCCAAGCTTGCCAAGATTTCAAGAAATCATAACATTCATGCTCACAGCCTAGCCACTTTCGCTAGTACATGCAAGCTTCCCTTTGAGCCAAATCACCATTTCACAGCTGAGATAAAGCACAGGCCAGTTGTCCCTAACAATATCAAAGATTGGCAAGTGTTTGAGGATGATGCTCAAATCAACAATTTTCTTACCTTACAGCATGAGTTTTCAGGCCTAAACATTGATGAGGATACCATGGAGGACCCACAACTGCAAGAAATGAACCAAATCCAGCAAACGGTAACATCTCAAACAGCTAGAAAAATGCTACAGCCAACCATCTTTGATGAAGAAAACATAGAGGAATTGAAACAAATGCATTTGGAGGAAATAGCCAAAACAGAGGCTGAGATCATTGATCTAAAAGATAACTTTCTGCCTGCTGGCCTCACTCCACTAGAAGACATGTTTGATGCAAATGATGTGCCCAAAAAGCCAAAAATGTAGCCTATAAACACTGACATAGAAGAATACAACAGTGGGACAGTAGAGAAGCCCAAAATGATCAAACTGTCTAAGTCTTTGCCTCCTGATCAAAAACCAAAGTATGTGGATTTGTTCAAAGAATTCCAAGATGTCTTTGCTTGGAGTTATGAGGACTTGAAGTCCTATGACACCTCAGTAATCCAACACACCACTCCCTTAAAACCAAATCAGAAACCCTTCAAACAAAAACTTAGAAGAATCAACCCCGTGCTCCTTCCCTTGGTGGAGAAGGAGGTAAAGAGGATGTATGAGGTAGGAATCATTGCACCCATTAGGTTTTCCGAATGGGTGTCAAACTTAGTTCCCACAAGAAAGAAAACAAACGAGATCAGACTTTGTGTAGATCTCATAAATCTAAATCAAGTCTCCCTAAAGGACCACTATCCTTTGCCCAAAATGGACAGCATCTTGCAAAGGGTGGTAGGGTCATCTAGAATCTCTTTACTAGATGGCTTCTCAGGTTTCAACCAAATACTTGTCCACCCAGATGACCAAGACAAAATAGCTTTTACCACACCCTGGGGGACATTTAAGTATGTAAAGATGCCATTCGGTCTTAAAAACGCTGGTGCTACCTTTCAAAGGGCAATGGACATTGCCTTTGCCAAGGAAATCCATGATTTCCTAGTTGTCTACCTCGATGATCTAACCCCATTTTCCAAATCTGATGAAGAGCACCTCAAGCATCTTAGGCAAATATTCATCACATGTAGGAAATATGGCATTTCCTTGAATCCCAAGAAGTCTCTCTTTGGCCTTGAAGAAGGCAAATTACTTGGACATATCATCTCAAAGGATGGTATTAGGATTGATCCGGAAAGGATCCAAGCCATATTGCAAATCCCATATCCTAGAAATATAAAAGAATTACAAGCATTCCTTGGGAAAATCAATTTCCTAAGGAGATTTATCCCAAACTTGGCTGAGCTAATAAGAATGCTAAACAACATGCTCAAGAAAGATGCCAAGGTAAAGTGGTCTCTAGAGGCCAAGCAAGCATTTGAGGGCATCAAATCAGCCTTAACTCAAGCCCCAGTCCTCACAAGTCCAAAATTTGATAGGGACTTTATCATATTTTCATTCGCATCTGATAATACTATAGCTGCTGTCCTTTTGCAAAAGGATGATCACGGAGCTGAAAAGCCAATTGCTTTTTTCAGCCGAGCCTTAAGAGATGCCCCCCTGAAATACCCAATCATGGAGAAGCAAGCCTATGCCCTTGTTAAAGCAATCAAGGAATTCCGAATTTATATTTTATATTCACATGTGATTGCTTATGTGCCAAATGCTATTGTAAAAGACATATTAACCCAAGAGGGGTTAGAAGGCAAAAGAGAGAAGTGGATTGCTAACATTCTTGAGTATGACATAGAGATAAAACCAACGAAGTTGATAAAGGGACAAGGTTTAGCCAAACTGATGTCCGAAACAAACTTTCAAGCCTTAGACATCAACCAACTGGACAATGAATAGGAGCTGGCGACTCCACAGATCAGTGACACCTTTTTGCAATCCCCATGGTATGCTGATATTTGCTTTGTATTGTTAAACCTGTGTGCTCCCCCAGGATTGTCCAGGACCAAGAAGAGATTTTTAAGAATGAAGGCTTTGAAATTTTGTGTCTTAGATGGTGCATTATTTTGGAAAAATCATGAAGGCATATTGCTTAATTGCTTGACCAAGAATGAAACTAGTGATGTCATGAAAGAATTCCATGCAGGGGACTGTGGAGGACATCTATATTGGAAGTCCACTGCTGATAAAATTTTAAGGGCTGGTTTCTATTGGCCCACTTTGTTTGCAGATGTAAAGAAGTTTTCCACCTCATGCCACAATTGCCAAATTTTTGAAGGCAAGAAAAAGCTGCTCCCGTTGCCTCTGAAACCCATCTCAACCGAGAAGCCTTTTCAACAATGGGGTCTTGACTTCATTGGGGAAATCCATCCCTCTTCCTCAGGCTAGCATAAGTGGATCTTAACAGCCACCGATTATTTCACTAAGTGGATTGAGGCCATCCCATGTAGGCAAGCCAATGACACCATTATTATCCAATTCCTTGAGTGCAATATCCTTTCTAGATTTGGCTGCCCTGAGAAGATCATCACTGATAATGCCGCCGCTTTCAAATCCAAAAAGATGATCAATTTTTGCCATAAATTCCATATCACTTTAGGCCATTCCACAGCCTATTACCCTCAAGGTAATGGCTTAGCCGAGTCATCTAACAAGAGCCTGATCAGTATTATCAAGAAGACCTTAGAAGAAAACAAGAAGAACTGGCATAAAAAGCTCACCAATGCCCTATGGGCAGACAGACTTTCAACAAAGAGATCCATTGGGATGAGCCCTTATGAGCTAGTATATGGCATGGAGGCCAAATTTCCATCTTATTTAGGCATTCCTATTATCAAGTTGTTGCAGGAGGTTCAAGCTGAACCAAATGATATTCGACGAAGGATCAATCAGACCATTCATCTTTAGCAAACGAGAGAGCAGGTGTATGACAGAGCTCAAATGTTACAAGAAAGGCTGAAGAAGGCGTTTGAGAAGAGGACTAAGGCTGAGGATTTCTTTATTGGCGATAAAGTGTTGAGGTGGGACTCAAGACGAGAAGACAAGGGAAAGCATGCCAAGTTTGACTTTCTGTGGAAAGGCCCATTTGTCATCAGCGCTATTCAAGGCAATAATACATATTTTCTCAAAACTCTAGATGCCTACGAAATTGAAGAGGGCCCTGTGAATGGCCGCATGCTGAAGCATTACCTTGATCCAGTGATCTAAGGGATACAGGGTTCTGATGTATATATTTGTATATTAATGCATGTACATATAAGTGCTTTCTTTTTTGTAAGCAATCCGATTGCTTGGAACCAAGCAGCGAAGTTATGGAGGCAGAGCAACGCAGGTCCTCCGTTTTAAAAATCTACCATAAGCATTGACCACAGCAGAGCAGCGCAGCAAAGCTTGAAGACACAGCCCACGCAAATCCCCCATTTCAAAGCTCTGTCTTTGCATTGATTTTGGGAAAAGAGCGCAGTCCCAAAGAAAAGAAGCCAAAGGAGCGCAACATCCGAAGCCTCTGTTCTTTGAGGTGAATTTCAAAGAGAAGCACATCAATTTTGCCCCCGGTTATGAACTTACTTCAAAAGGCGCACAAAGCATATTATGATATATTTTTAATACACTCAATGGTAAAGGGGCAGCACTGTTATTTATAACAGCGGGTTCAAATAAAAATGTTGCATTCATGCTTCCAGCTCTCCAGTCAGTAGTATCAAAACAGAGGAACGTTTGTTTTTAGCGTTACATCTACAGCCTGTTCAAAGACAAGAAAAGAAGAGCTCCAGTTTTGTTTCCCTTTGTGTGTTTATTTCACAAGGCAGTTCTCAAGCAAGAGTGTATGCAATATCAAGCACGTAGAAGAAAGCAGGCGATGCTTTATTTCCCACAATATTTCAGTTGAAGGAGAGTGATGCTCAGATCTTAAAGTTCCAGTCATTTAGCAGTCAGCAGAAAGAAGTGTTTCTAGCCCACAGCAACTACAGAGGATCAAGGCAGTCTAACTTACTGTTCTTGGCTTTTCACAAAGAAAAGCCATCCCCAAGTGGAGCCACTATTAGCCTGCTGCTGCAGCAGGTTAATCATCTTTCATGATCGCCATTCTTACATGCCAAATATGTCAAACTATGCATGCTGCAATGCCCCATATTTGCTACAGATGACCAGAGAAGTATCCAGGAAGGTGTGCTAGTTTTGATGACACTGCTTTGTTCCAGTTTTGATGAGTAATCCATTTTTGATCAGTTTTCAAGTATGGGAAGGCCAAATAGCTTAATCTTGGCTTCCCTAGGTTTCAATTTCCTATTGTAGAATATAGAGAATGAACATCTGTCCAAACAGCTTAATATTGGCAGATTTGTAGTTAGGTAGAGAAACAAGGGTGCTCAACAACTTAATCTGAGCCCCTGGATGCAATAAGTGTAGATTTAGATAGGAGGATAGCAAGAAGAAAAGAATGAAAAGCTGCGTATGCTAATTCAAGTGCACCCAAACCAAAAAGAAGAGAAAATTCTAGGCAAGTAGTTCGGGTAGGTAGCTTTGTGGTTGCAGAATGATGGCTTGTGATCCATTTCATATTGTCAAGTGTTATATCTATCATATCACAAGTTGAAGACAGTTTTTCAGTTGGAGGATTTCAGGCGAGGCATTGATCCGGATTTAAACAGGAACGCAACAAATTACAGAGATAACCATATACACAAAGATGCAGCGGAAATAATACTTCATTTCATTAATGGAAAAATACTGAAATATGCTTACAACCAGAAATGGAAATAAACCAGCTAGGGCGACGGTAGCTTATCTCTGAGAAGAGATGTGGTGGCTACATGCCTCTGAACTGTGTTACAATGAGGCTCGAAGGCCTATTTATTGTTGAGAAACAATGGAAAACCCTTAACATTCCAAAACCTAACGCTAGGAGATGAAACGCCAAACTGTGGGCCCCGTTTGGGGGTAAATTGGTACACCAACTTCCCGGGGTCGTAACTTTGGCACATGATCTCCGTTTGACGCGTACAATAGCTCATTAGAAAGATCTATCCGAGCACTATCATTGTTGGAACGGGCAACATCGGTCCATTCCATGGACCGATGTTGCCCCTAGATTCCCCAAAAAACGTCGTTTAGGGCCTCAAAACAGCTCCTGGAGTTCAGGACCCGAAAAACTGCTAAAAATAGTAAGTTGTGCTACAATTAAGGAAACTGAAACTGCTGAGAAAGACAATGGTGGGGGTCCAGGTGGACTTGGCAGGTGGCCACCAATATCCACCTGGATCATTCCTCCCCCCTTAGGAAGCAATGGTCCCCATTGCGTTGAGCTCCTCCATGAGATGAGGAAACTTCTGCTGAACTTGTTCCCTGGTGAGCCACTTGCCCTCCTGAAGGAGTTGGCCTGCTTTGACAACTCGGTACAGTTGGATATTCTGTTGGCGAGTGTTCTTGATCTCTGTGTCCATGATCCGATCAGTTGCAGCTTGTTCCATGCAATCTCGATTTAATTCTGTGGGTTTGAGCTGTTCTGCAATGTCGGATGTGTCTAGTAATGGCGGAAAGTATGGCCGAAGGCGGTCCACATTGAACATTGGGTGCAGGCCAAGGAATGGGGGAATGCTGAGCTCAAACGCATTGTCTCCCATCGCCTTAGTAATGGTGTAAGGACCATATCGGAGTGGTCTCAATTTCCGATAGGCTCCAGTAAGGCATTCCTTTTGCAAATGCAACCAGACTTTGTCGCCCACCTAAAACTTGTGTGGCACCCGGTGTTGATCATGTCGCTGCTTGTACTTGGAATTTGATTTCTCAAGAATGTCATGGACTTGCTGGCGAATATGTTGGATGCACTCAATGAAGCTGGTGGCCTTATCTGTTTCGGAATGGACATGAGATGAATTCATGTGAGTAGCTGCAAGGGGCATGGCCACATCAATGGGGCATAGTCGCTGGAATCCCAAACCCACCTGAAAAGGGCTATGGCCAGTGGAGCTGTGAAGAGCTCGGTTGTAGCTGTGCTGAACATAGGGGAGGCTCTCGTCCCATGTGCATGGATGCTTTGAGTTATACATGCGGAGAATGTGCACAATCATCCTGTTGACAACCTCTGTCTGGCCATCAGTTTGAGGATGGAAGGCTGTGGACTTCGTGAGTTTGGTGTCCAGCATTGACCAGAGACTGGACCAAAATGTGCTGAGAAACCGACTGTCCCGATCTGAGATGATAGACTGTGGGATCCCAACATGCACCCACACTCGCTCAAAGAAGAGTTTAGCAATGGCTTCTGCTGTGATATTCCTCTTGCAGGCCATCATAATGGCCATCTTCGAGAACCTGTCGACGACCACAAAAACACAGTCATTTCCATGCTTAGTGGAAGGAAGGCCTGACATGTAATCCATGGAGATGGATTCCCAAGGTCGACTAGGGGTAGGCAACGGGGTATAGAGGTCGTGATTCTTAATGGTCGGTTTGGCAATGGCACAGGTAGTACATGATCGGATGTACTTCCCAACATCCTGTCGAAGATTTGGCCAATAGAAATAATTTTGCAGTACTGCCACTGTTTTCTCGACCCCGAAATGCCCAGCAGCCCGACTGTAGTGTGCTTCCCAAATCATCTTGGCACGCTCGCTTGAAGGAACAAAAAGGTGACCGAGGTGGCATAATAGGGCGTCCTGGAGGTGAAAATCTGCAACATGCCGACCTTCCAAGAGTGTCTGGTATGTGTGGCCGAATTCTGGGTCGCTTTTGTAGAGAAGTGGCCAATCAGCAGTCTCGTGCCCACAAGAGTTGAGCACGGTGGTCAGCGCCATGATCGGTGGCCGACTGAGGCAATCTGCAAAATTATTGGTGCTGCCCTTTTTATACTTGATATTCAAGTGAAACTATTGCAGGTATGTAGACCACTTCTGATGGCGATCATTCTGCAATTTCCCTTGGGTCTGTATGAACTGCAGAGGTCAGTGGTCTGTGTGGATGACCGTTTCCTTCCCCAAAATGTAATGCTTCCATTGTCGGCAGGCCTGTACAATGGAATACATCTCTTTATCATAAGTGGGGTACTTCCGGACTGTGTCTGAAAGTGCTTCACTGTGATATGCCACTGGATGTCCATGTTGAGTAAGGACTGCCCCAATAGCATAGTCAGAGGCATCTGTCTTGACCTCAAATGGTTGTTGTAAATATGGTAACGCGAGCACTGGTGCTGTGCAGAGGCGATCCTTCAATTCCCTGAATGCCTTCTGTTGAGATTCAGACCAAAAGAATTTTGCTTTCGCCCCGCCCGTGGTGACTTGACTCAAGGGCCAAGAAATATGAGAAAACCCCAACACAAACCTGCGGTAGAAGTTGGCAAGTCTTAGAAAGCTGCGGAGCTCTATTAGAGTGGTTGGAGAGGGCCAATCCCGAATGACTTGGATCTTGGCCGGATCGACATGCACCCCCTGTTCATCAATGATGTATCCCAGATACTGAACTTGGGTCATGCCAAAAGTGCATTTCTCCAAATTGGCACATAGCTTGTGTTGCCGTAGTGTTTGGAGAACCTGTCGGATGTGGTGGAGGTGCTCTTCCCAACTCTGGCTGAATATCAGAATGTCATCCAAGTATACTACTACAAAGGAGTTGGTGAATGGTCGCAAGATGTCATCCATTAGCCTCATAAAGGTTGCAGGAGCATTCGTCAATCCGAAAGGCATGACCAACCATTCGAAGAGGCCCTCCTTGGATTTGAAGGCAGTCTTCCACACATCGGAGGGTTCGATTGGTACCTGGTGATATCCTGACTTCAGATCGATCTTGCTGAAATATTTCGCCCCCTTTAGTTGGTCTAGGAGGTCATCAATCCGCGGGATCGGGTACCTATTACGGACGGTGATCTTGTTTAGCGCCCGATAGTCAATACAGAGTCTCCACGTCCCATCCTTCTTCTGTACCAACACGATCGGGCTCCCACAGGGCGATGAACTCAGACGGATGTGACCTTTCTGCAGGAGCTCCTGAATCTGCCTCTTGATTTCATCGTTCTCCAGAACAGAGCGCCGATAAATTGGTCCATTGGGTAGTGGCGCACCTGGGGTCAGATCGATGGAGTGCTTGACTTGACAGTGCAGAGGAACCCCTACCGGGGAGGTGAAGATGTCCTCGTACTCCTCCACAACCTTGTCCATCTGTAGTTGTCGTGCAGAGGGACCCCGTTTAGAGGCCGCGACCACTGTCTTCTTCTTTCCTTGAGGGCGTATCATCAGGAAAACAAATTTCCTGGTTTTGGAAATGATCTTACTGCATTGTTTTGCAGTAATCAAAGAGAGGGCGGCAGGTGGTGCTACCTCTGGTATCCTGAACAACTTATTTCCCAATGTAATAATAACAGCACGGGGCCTTGATTCATACACATCATGTCGCTTCCACAAGTATGGTTGTCCTAGTAATACATCACAAAATTCAAGGGGAGCAATGTCACACAATACCTCATCCGTGAAGGGCTTGATGTTGTATGGAAGGCAACACTGTTGGCTCACGCGAAGATCTCGTCCTTGGTGAAGCCACCCAATGGTGTATGGTTATGGTTGTGCTGTGGTCGGTAAGCCCAACCGCTTCACAACCTCTGCCGAAATGAGGTTCTTTTGACTCCCGCTATCAACAATGAACTGTATCGGGGAGCCCTTTACCCACATCTGGGAGTGGAAGAGACGCTCCTCCTCCTCTGGATCTTCGGGTTCATTTTTTTGGATCTTTGCGGTAGCAACAGTGGCGGTGGGATCCGCATCAATGATCTGCTTCCCTTTTTCATAGCCCTTATCGGGTTCTGACTCAGAGTCGGAACATGCATCTGATTCTGAAACCTTTAGCTCAGCCACCAGTGACTGCTTGGCCCGACACTCACTTGTGTTGTGAGTGGAGCTCTTATGGAACTCGCGCCATTTTCCAGTGTCCTTTTTCGGCTTCGCGGCGCTGTTCTTTGCTTGCGACTTCGGCTGGTTGTCTTGGGCTGTCCCGCCTTGGCTTTGTCCTTTGTTCTGTGGTTTAGGGGCACCTTTCCCCTGCTTCGGATTCGCAGATCCAAAGTCTCGCTTCTTTTGTTTAAACTTCTGCTCGACCTTGACGGCATATCGGTGTGCTGCGCCGAGCGAGGGGATGTTTAGGAATTGTATTTTTTCCTGGATGTACTTGTGCAGGCAGCCACGGTATTTGAGTATCAAATGTTGCTCCGAGTCCTTGATACCCAACTTTGTACGAAGGGTATGGAAAAGATTGGTGAACTCCGACACGTCTTGGTCCCTTCCCTGCCGCAACGTGGTCCACTTTATGTATTCATCCTCATAGCTTCCGATAGGGTAGTACTGCTCCTTGATGGCATCCCGGAACGAATTCCAGGTGGGTGCGGCTGAAAATAGTGAGCCAGTACTTTCATCCTTCTGCTCGTAGTAGGTTTCCCACCAGTCCTTGACGTGGGGGGCTGCTTTGAGAAGAGAAAAAACAATCTTTTCCCGACTCGAAAATTCATGAACAGAAAAATAACCCTCTAGCAGATTTAACCATTTATCTACGGCATCTGCGTCTATTTGACCCTCGAATATGGGGATTTCAAAATTAACTTGTACCTTAAAGGGTGTGGCGTTTCCAGAGTAGCTGCTGGAAGCCGATGCTTTGCTTCTGGGTAGCCGCTTAAGGATCTGGGCAAAGCTGTCCATCATCGCATTTCGTTGTCGCTCGAGGGCTTCTTCGAGCAAGATTTTGATGGGATCTCCTGCCCCCTCGTCTTTCTTCTCGTCCGCCATGGGAGGCCGTCGGGATTTGCGAGGCTGGTCTTGCAAAGGTTCAACCAATTCAAGCCCTAACTCCTTATATCCCGACCTTGTTGGGAACATGCAAAGAAAAACAGAGAAAAAAGCAGACCGCTCTGATACCACTGATCCGGATTTAAACAGGAACGCAACAAATTACAGAGATAACCATATACACAAAGATGCAGCGGAAATAATACTTCATTTCATTAATGGAAAAATACTGAAATATGCTTACAACCAGAAATGGAAATAAACCAGCTAGGGCGATGGTAGCTTATCTCTGAGAAGAGATGTGGTAGCTACATGCCTCTGAACTGTGTTACAATGAGGCTCGAAGGCCTATTTATTGTTGAGAAACAATGGAAAACCCTTAACATTCCAAAACCTAACCATAGGAGATGAAACGCCAAACTGTGGGCCCCGTTTGGGGGTAAATTGGTACACCAACTTCCCGGGGTCGTAACTTTGGCACATGATCTCCGTTTGACGCGTACAATAGCTCATTAGAAAGATCTATCCGAGCACTATCATTGTTGGAACGGGCAACATCGGTCCATTCCATGGACCCATCTTGCCCCTGGATTCCCCAAAAAACGTCGTTTAGGGCCTCAAAACGGCTCCGGAAGTTCAGGACCCGAAAAACTGCTAAAAATAGTAAATTGTGCTACAATTAAGGAAACTGAAACTGCTGAGAAAGACAATGGTGGGGGTCCAGGTGGACTTGGCAGGTGGCCACCAATATCCACCTGGATCAGGCATGTCTAACTCCCCCCTTCTTCCTCTCCCCCAAATCACTCACTAACTTCCCTAAAAGAGGTCAAGATCTGCTTGATACCTCTTAGTTTCATAATTCTCCATATCATCTGCCTTGGTGGAGATCTGCTTCACTCAAGGAATGCTCACACTTCTTCTATCAGTCATTTTCCCCCATTGACAGCCTAAGACATCATTCTTAGCGCTTTTTCTCACCATCATCATATTGACTACTAACTTTATTATGTAACTCCCTGTTTGTTTACCCTTCCCCTACTAAAACTATGTATATAACTTCCCTATATATTTATCCCTCCCCCTTGTTGAAAAATAACCATATACATCCTTGGGAATTGCTAAGTTTATCTGAAACTTAGCAAGAACCCTCATTGCCCCCTCAAACCATCTTCTCATGCATTTTGCATAGAACCCTTCATCCCCCCTAACTATCTCCCAATGCAATAGGACTCATTCCTTTGCATAGTTTCCCTTCATATGCATAAAAAACCATCCTTTGACCTTGGTTTGCCTTTATAAGGCACGAAACCCTCTTTGGCCACGAAACCCCTCTCAAAACCACATCACTTTCCTCCTAAGTGCCTTTGGACTCCTTCCAAGGCATAAGAATATGCAAACCATGCAAAAACCATGAAAAACCTTCAAAAAATGACAAAATCCTCCCTTTTTTTGGCTATCGGACCCCTTCCGATGCCTTATAAACCAAGCAAAAGCACAAAGGTTACCCCCTCCGAATTCAAAAGACTTGCATTTTTGAATAAATAATGGCTCCAATGAGAAATGGGTCCTTTGGGTCCCCCTCCGATGCGATATCGCTATCAGGAGGGGGCAATCATATGTTCAAACATTATATAAAACTCCTCCGAAATCCATGTCTCCTTTACATTTTAATAAAATGCATGCCCGATGATAAAAGGATATATTTGATCCCCCTCCAATGCGATATCGCTATCGGCAGGGGGCAGTGGCATATATAAGCGAAATGGCTAAGTCTCAAGGCATGGGGCATAATGCCGATGGGCGGGACCCCAAAACATATAAAGTGGACTGGTAAAAGCATATCAGGTCCACCACATTTCGGCGTTTCTATGTGGCAACCCATGACCCCGCCGATAGCGAATTGCCGAATTAATCACAACCATCCATTTTTGGGCCCCAAATCAACGGCCCATATGTAATCGGCGGTCACCCCATGTATATGGCTCTGACCAGCGGAGCCGAAATAAAATTAAGGCGCGACATATAAAGGATTTCAGGTCCGTAAGGGGGTGTTGCACAGCCAAAAGGAAAGGCTCCAACGTGGCGGAGCCGAAATATAATAAACTGCAGCATATATAGATTTTGGATCCGCTAACTCTTTTTTATTAAATCCGCCGATTGGCATCGCCGATGGGCTGGACCCGATTCAAATAAAGAAAGGGCCTATAAGCATTTCGGGTCCACGCTTTCGACAATTGTTTGTGTGCCTCCCCCCAGTCCGCCCCGATGCGATTTAGCGATAGCCGTTGGATCGGCCCGCACCGGATCCAACGGCCAGGATTTAAAGGCTGCTACAGTGCCTGCCAAAAGCCAATTTTTCATTGAAATTTCATATTTTGGACACATTTTCTGTGTTATTCGGAAATAGGCCGTTTCAAAGGTTTTGTGTGCGGCGCCCGAGCCCACCCAGGCATAAAAAAAAAATCATGGTTTTCCTTGGCCATTTTGAGATCGCTCCAAGCCCAAACTGCCCCAAATAGCAGGTTTTCGCCTTGACAGGCCTTCAATGACCCTTTACTCATCCAGTTCATGACTTTAAGTGTTGCCAAAAGCATTTTGAGTCGGCCAAGGGCCGACAACCACCCAGAAGCAACAAAGCGCCTCGCAGCAGATACTTGGGCCAAATAACAGCCACTAATGATTTGATGTGACAGTTCACCACATTTTTAAAGCAAAGAAATATCAAGGAAGTGGCAGAGAGTATCAGGCAAAATCTTCCAAAGCAGATGAAACAGAAGGGCCCCAGCAGATTCGACAAAGCATCATCAAGCTGTTGTGGCTGCCCAACTTACAGTTATGACCATGAGGCCAGTACATGACTCAAAGACCTCTCTCCACTCATTTTTGAGGCGGTTGCCTCATGCGCAGCCCTTGTTTACATGACTTGAGATGCCAGCTGCCCCATGCGCAGCTGTTTCTGATGTTTTATGCATTTATTTCCAGCATAGATTAGGTTCAAAGATAGTGATTGCACAGATCTCTTTTGATCTGTTTTCAGAGATATTTTTGGGATATTTTTCCCCTTGACACCTGTTCAAGGGAAGTCTGTAGCCATTTCTTCTATATATACCACCCTCTACACTGTTTTAAGGGGTTGGTTGGTTGTATGACTCCTTTGGAGACTCGCTCTATATCTGATATGTTTCTTTAATCAAAGACTGCTAAAGCTTTGGAGGATGGACTGTTTGATGTGTTGTTAATGGTTGAAGAGTGGATGATGGAATTCATGTGCTGCTATATGGATCAATAAGTGTCTCTCACCTCTGTTATCTCAATTTCATACATGCTCAAGTCACAGAACAAAAGATTGGCTTAGAATTTGCTTAGCTTCACTCTATGCTCAGTTTCTGTGGCTCTTTATGTTTTCTTCTTGATTTAGGCATAAATATGAATTCCTTTATGGCTCATGTTTAATCTATTTCACATATGAATGACTGTTGTCTAAGAATTCTTAGCTGCTCCTAGATAGAGTTCATTCATCTTCCCTTTGCTAACCTGTTTGAGAGATTCTTTGTTGCCTCTCATTCCTTAGCCCCCAATCCATCTCTTTTACCTTGAATATTGTTTCATAAGCAGCTACCTTGCTCCTCATTCCTCTTGTCACCAAGAAAACGCACCAGCAGTCTTACTCCATGACTCCATGCCCAATTGTTTGAAACTTACCACACTATGCATTGCCTCTCTGTTTGAAAACATCCTCCTTCCCACCAAACATAAACAAAATGCCCTTGAACTCATTAGCTAGCCTAATATCATTTCAACAAAGCTAAATCAGAAAGAGAGAGCCCTCTCTGATTGCAGGTGGGCTAGAACCTGCAGTCCAAAGTTGGTTAGTGGTTACCTCAGCCGTATCCTTTCCGAAGCTTAAGGACAACCTGAGTGTTAACAGTAGGTTGTATTTTTATGAATGCATTTTCATAATTTCTCATTTTTTGAAAATTTTAGTACCAAGTGAAAAGTTACACCTATGAAATAGGTCTTGTTTTTATAGTTAAACCAATGTGAGAGGTGGGGATGACAAAAGAAATCACTATACATGGAAATTGAAGCACAAAAGCTTCAATGTTATCCTATATGCATTACACTTTTCTAAAGGGAACTATCAAAGATTACGAAAATGATTAATCCACCTTATATTACTTAGTGTAAAGAAAAGTGTGTTGGTCTTATTTTTATAGTTAAAGCAATGTGACAGGTGTGGATGACAAAATAAATCACTATGTATGGAAATTGAAGCACAAATGCTTCAATATTATCCCATATGCATTACACTTTTCTAAAGGGAACTATCAAAGATTGCGAAATCTTACTATGTAAGGAAAATAGAGTTGTGTGAGGTTTGAAAGGAAATTAAATCCTGTAGCTCAAATGAAAGGAAAATATATGAAATCTTTACACAATTATTATGAAACTATAAGTTATATATTATACTATATAATATAGGTCTTATCCATATAGGAAATGTGGAATAGGGAATAAATGAAGGCTTTGGATTATTATTATGGCGCCCATCCTTATTAGGAGAACTTAATAATATATATATATATATATATATATATATATATATATATATATATATATATATATATATATATATATATATATATCTTATTATATAGGTCTTACCCATATAGGAAATGGGAAATAGGGAATAAATGAAGGCTTTGGAATATTATTATGGAACCTATCCTTATTACAAGAACTTAATAATATATATGTCTTATTATATAGGTTTTACACATATAGGAAATGGGGAATATGGAATAAATGAAGACTTTGGAATATTATTATGGAACCCATCCTTATTACAATAACTTAATAATATATCTATATAATATAGGTCTTATTATATAAGTCCTACCCATAGAAGAAATGGGTAATATATAAGAAATAGGGAATAGGGAATAAATGAAGGCTTTGGAATATTATTAGGGAACCCATCCTTATTACAAGAACTTAATAATATATCTATATAATATAGGTCTTATTATATAAGCCTTCCCCATATAAGAAATGGGGAATATATAGGAAATGGGGAATAGGGAATAAATGAAGGCTTTGGAATATTATTATGGAACCCATCCTTATTACAAGAGCTTAATAATATATCTATATAATATAGGTCTTATTATATAGGTCTTACCCATATAGGAAATGGGGAATAGGGAATATAGGAAATGGGGAATAGGGAATAAATTAAGGCTTTGGAATATTATTATGGAACCCATCCTTATTACAAGAACTTAATAATATATCTTTGATATGTCATTATGTGTGGCTATCATTATCATTAATTAATAACTACTATGATTAAGGATAAAAGAGAAAGGATTTCTATTTATGTACCATTCCAAGTAATGACTTTTAGCGAGGGAAAACAAAAAGTGGAGCCAAAATATGAAGAGATAGATAAATTATAAATATTCCATGGATAAATAATTTAATTGATTATATCAGCACTATAAAGATCAAGTATTGAAAAAAAAGGTTTGGGTTGATATGATGAAGTCTACTTATTGACAAGAATCATGAATCAACTTATGTAATAGAGTTGATCTACTATTATAGTGAGTAGGAGTGTAGTGTCAAATCCTAAGATGTGAAGTACTCTAGGTAGATATTACTCGAAAAATTCTATACAAAATTGTGATAGTTACCAATATAAAGTATATCTCTTTCTATAATTCATATTTTCAAGGGTAGGAGAAAATATACAAGTCAGTCATGAAATAGATTGGAAGTGAAATGATAAACTGATGTCATTGAGTTTTACTAGTCCATTCTAAAATTTGAACTCCCAAATAGTCATCTCTAATTCAAGAAGCTTTTGGAAATATAAGTTGAGGACTAAAGAATAGTTGATTGAGCCTTATGAGCTAACTCTTAAGTATGGTTATGAGAGAAGAAAACTATTTGACCTATCCCAACCAAGGAGAGCATGACATTCAATAGGGAGATCTTGAAATTATGTAGGATTGATTCAATCAAGCTATTGATTATTGGAAGCAAGTTATACCACCTATTGAAATTACATCTAAGAAAAAATTAGTTAAATATAGTTGGTCACTATGGAGAATGATAATTTCTATTATCAATAAATCATTTTGATTATTGAATATATGATTTTAATCAATAGAATTCTTCAAAAATATTCCATAAAATTATATTCTATTCCATTGAAACCTTATAGGTATACATTGGAAATGTAACAAATAATAGCTTCTCTAATTATGGATTGTTAATGGATCTTCTTAATAGGGATAAAATCCATCCACATGTATTTAATTAATGATCTATGACTAATGATTTATAATGGATGGATGAAATTTGATATGGAACATACCAAGGAGTATCAATGGATGGATAAATATCTATACCATATATAAAGATATATATATTTATCCATCTAGAAATAATGTAATAGTCACCGAAAAATGCATTTTACATCACACTAGAAAGACCTTTTCGGAATGACAACTGTCCACAATCCATTGAGAACCTCATGGATATGTCATAGTAAAATTGAACACCTCCCTCGTCAACTCTCCTATCATAGTTGGTCTACTCATAAACTAGAAAATAATGGGAGAAACAAGTTGAGCTATATCTATCGACAATTCAATAATTCCTATTTGTAGGCTTCTTCTTATTTATGCCCCATTTAGAAAATGGAGAAATCAACGATCATTCATTCATTATACCTAAAAGCAAAGATCATAGCGGAGAGCGATTATATAAAAACCTCTTTTGAGAGGTGGGACGAACCTAAGATTTTCTCAAAGATGTTAAGTAAAGGCCTTAATACTACCACTTAGATTTGAAACTTGCATGTTGACGTTCATAATTTTGATATCCATATTGATGATTTAGAAAATATTTCTCACAAAGTATTTAGATTTCATTTTGTTCAAATAGCCATCATATTTATTTGGTTGAGTGGGATGTACTTTCATGGTGTTTATTTCTCCATTTATGAAGCATGGCTAGACAATACCAATCACATTAGACCTAGTGCACAAGAAACATTGAATGGGGATATAGATGGAGGTTTTGGAGGGATAAAAATAACCTATAGGTTCTTCCATATTTTGTGAGACTATGAAATAATTAGTGAATTATAACTTTATTTCACTATAATTGTTGAATTGATCTTTTTAGTGTTAATTTCTTTTCTAGTTGGTTCCATTATGACAAAGTTACCCCAAATTTGGCTCTTGCTTATAGGATGTAGAATCCATGTTGAACCATCATTTAGTAGGTTGGTGAGGACAGGGTTCTTTATGTTGGACTAGACACCAAATACAAGTCTCTTTACCCATTAACCAACTTCTAGATGCTAGAGTGCATCCTAAAGAGGTATCACTTCCTCTAGAAGTTATTTTGAATTGTGATATTTTGGCTCAACTTTATCCCATTTTGTGGGGGGTTGGCCCTTTTTTTACGCTGATATGGTCATAATATTTAGAATTTTAGATTTTCTCTTGGAGGATTAAAACCGGTAATGGGGATTTGTGGTTGAAAAATGTTTTGCATCATCATTTGGTTATTGTGCTTATTTCCTTGATAGTTAGCCATATGTATAAGACTAATTTTATAATTGGCCATAACATCAAGGATATTTAGAAGATCATAAAGATATGTTCAAGTAAATAGGGTATTCCAAATAGGATGAACACATTTAACAAACATTTGCACAACTAGGTCAAAAATCACAATGTTGGTATTTTTAAATGGTTAAAACCTTATGAGAGAGGAAAAATCAACAACCCCAACCAAGACGACCACTTGAGTAAAATTTATTAATGCAAAAGAAAATATTTTACATAAGAGAGTTCTCACAATCAATAATCAGCCATGACCCTCCATGCCATTTAAATAGAGATCATGGACCAATTGAGTGTGAATCCATGGATCAATAGTTATTAATATCAAGGATAATATAATCCATTGGATCATACTATTTCTAGAACATATCACTATCTTCAAATTACAATGCAACTAATGCATCCTAAAGAAACATGCTAAGAAGCACACTTTTACCTAATAGACACATTAGATCAAGTGAAACTTAAATAACACCTAAGTTTCTAAATATCTTGACAATGTATTTACGAGATCCTAACTACCTCATGGCATGCTCAATTGTATATAACCTAAAAATTTTAGGATCTTTAGCTATTGACATAACTCACCACATGTATTCGATGCCCCTTATCTATGCCTCACTATTAACTATGGTACCCAACTCTCTTTATTCACACATCATATGTGGATTTGTGGGTTTATCATAGTTCATTCATTGCACATCTAGTGATTTTTATGGTAGGAGACTATGACTCAACAAATTAATACAATAATTTATTAAATCATGTTCTTACACATTGTGATGCAATTGTATTGCACCTCAACTAGATATTTATATTTCTAGGCCTCCATACTTTTGGTTGGAATATTCATGATGATATTTTGAGTGCCCAAGGGCATTCTCAAGATATGTTCTCAAATATTGTTATACAATTACAACCTATCTTTTTCCAGTGGATACAAAATACTCATGCTTTAATACCTAGTTCAATATATCCTAGTGGAATAGCAAGTACCATGTCAACCAAGGGAGATGGTGATTTTGTGATCGTAAGTTCCATAGTTTCTTCTCTACTAATTCTATTACGAACTATGAATTTCTTGGTGCGTCAAATTCATGCATTTACTATCCATACGACTATTTTGATCATACCTAAAGGTGTCCTATTGATCATAGTTCCCATTTAATATCTAATTGTGGTGGACCTGGAAGAGGAGAAACATGTCAAGTATCTACATGTTCTCCTTGTTGTGTTTTAGAGGTACAATGTAATTTATGTAGTAATAGATAATTTTAGTTGGATATTTATGTTTGATGTTTGGGGTAGTATAAGTGATTAAGGAGTGCTAACTCACATTATATGAGAGAATATCTATAGAGTTCCATTATTATTAATAGATGGCTCCATGCTTGTCTATTGGCATAATCCTCGCAAGTGATCCAATCTTATGGTTGTTCATTAGCTGCACATGGCCTTTCATTTGTAGGTGCTCACTTTGTTTACGCCTTTACTTTAATGTTTTTATTAATCATCCATAGATATTAAAAGGAACTCATTGAACCTATTATTTTGGCCCAGTAAATACTGAAGGTTTCTCCTATTATCTGTCCCTGACCCTGGGGAATTATATAGGGATGTGCTGTAGAAGGATCTCATTTAGGCTTTTCGATGGAAACATCCCAAAATAGGAATTCTTCCTAGGAAGAATTGTTACAGTAGGTTAATGGTTATGGGGATTTGAAAAGCCTTATGACATCAATATTTCCAAAGTTCATTGCAGGCTTGATCCAAGATCTAAATATTCATCATATTGTGTTTGGTATTGAGATGAAACATGACCTTGAGAGCCATGATGACATTATTAAAAAACATGTTTATCATGACATTTTTGTTTCACTTTGATAAGTTGACATTAGTATTTTTGTGGACCTCTATTAAATTGTTCCATGTGGCTTCGAAAGAAAATTGTGAAGCATGGGTATGTGATCCCTTACGTGTAGGATCCATTGCTCATGAAATTCAAGGTCCTCATTTTAATCAATTGGCTATATAAGCATTTAACCAATGAGGTGCTTTTGATATACTCAATATTGCTTATTTTAATGCTTATCAATGGTGGTGTACAATTGGATTATATGTTAATAAATATTTTTATGTTGGTGCTCTTTCCTTACTATTGTTTCTTCCATATTTTTAATAGTCACAGTAGTTTACATCTACGACCTGAATCCATGCCAAATATTTCATGGCTATAAAATGTCAAATCTCATCTCAATCAACATTTGTAAAGACTCATTGGAGTTAGTTCTCTAGATTGGATGGGGGATTTAGTTCATTTCTATATTCCCAAATCAAAGGTAGTGCATGTGAGATGGGAGAAGTTTTTAAACTTATTACCACATCCTAAGGTTTCTGACCACTTTTCATAAGTAAATGGAATCTTTATGTTGGAAATATTGATTCCAATCTTCAAGTGTTTGTCAGCTCCTAAGGAGTGTTAATTTTTATTCTAAATATTCTCAGAGGATTCCATCCACAAATCCAAAGTTTATAGTTGATTGTTATTTCTCATCACCATTTAGTTATTTCCTTCTTTTTTTCAATTCTTGGTCATACGTATAGAATTGATTTTGTGCTTGGTCACATTATATATGATATTTTGGAGGACATGTTCCTCTAGGAGGCATATTAGGATGCATACATAAGGGTTTGTGTAACATAATAAATAATTCTATTTCATTTTAATTAGGTGTAAATGAATATTATTTGGGGTTATCACTTCCTTGGTAGCTCAACAAATGTATTTTTTACTAAACATTGAATTCATAACACATAAATTCATCACCAAAGTTAAATTATATACTTTTCATCAACACATTGATAACTTCATTATGATAGGTTCCTTTACTTATGAAGCTATATTCCTCATTTGTGATAATAATATAGAATAAAATATGAATAATTTATTGCTAGGAGTGTTGGAGCAGAACGCAACTATAATATCTCATCTTATATGTGTTAGTTCAATACTAAGTTTCCATACCTTGGGATTTTAAGTTCATACTGATGTTATTCTTTCTTTTAGTTCTCTAGAAAAAAAATCTTTATCAATCCGTATTTCCTCAATGGATACAAAATTCTCATCATAAGGAATTATATGGTTTTAATATACTCTTATCTTCAACATGTGTTTAAACATTCAATGTAGGTAAGAGTATATGCTTACCTGATTGGTTAAGTTCTATTAATCATAATAATTAATTAATTTTCCTTAACAATCAATCTTACAGAATTTTATATTCATCATGCTATTACACTAGGTTTACATACAATTACATTGATCCTAGTTAAAAGTGATTCAAATGTGCGTGGCTCTAAGAAAATGCCAAATAAGAAGGAATTTGGTTATAATTTTCATTGGGATGGTCTAGGATAGGTGGAACATGCAATATATCAATCTAGGATTCTTTTCTTTTTATCTATTTCATATATGTTGAATAATATTGGATGGGTTACTTTCTATTGGCATTGCAAGCATATAAAGTTATGGAAAGGTCATGTAGTGCAATTTAATAAGTATTCCACTTCTTAATGGGATGGTCAATAAATTATATATGGTTAAATTATTCACAACTTATTAATGCATACAATCCTCTCAATATGAACACTTATATATTTTGGCGTGGATGTTTTTATTTAAGCATATTGTTTGGGATATTGAATTTATGTTCCTAATTTCATAGTGTGGCTATTAGCAAGAACTAATAAAAAATATCATATGGGTCCATCAACGCAAACCTTTAGCTAATTTAGTTCTATGGAGTGACATGCTAGTAGCTCTTTCAATTATTCAAAAATAATTAGTTGGATTAGTTAACCTTTTGTAGGTTATATATTCACGCTTGCAACTTTTTTTTATTTCTTTTATATCAGGTAAATTTGGGTAATTATTCTTCACCAATTTCATTACTGAATGGGATATCATTATATAAATGAAAATTAACAACAAATATAAATTAGTGAACATAATCCCCGGATGCGGGTGATGTGATGGCGGAGGGCATGGTGCCACATGCTGAGAGGACGATGCCATTTGCCGAGAGGACGGAGCCACGTGAAGAGGACGGAGGCTTAAATAACATAAGCCTCTGCCCCAAGAATCCTTAATGTCCATTAATGCTGGTAGCAGAGGGGAGAGAAGAGCATTCATGGCGCTCTGGTGCCGAGGGAAGGCAGAGGAGGTTAAGTATGGAGCCAGAATGTTGCAGCGACATTCTCGGCGAGTTCTGGTTCTGCAGAAGAGTGGGAACATTCTCTGTGCTTGGACGCTTCTGGAGATTTGTTATTGGGTTTGTAGTGTGGGCAGCTTCTCTGTTCACATGGCAAGAACTAGAGAAAGACAGCCATGTCGAAGGGGACCTGGACGCGGGGCACCTTCTCGCCCCCCCGCAATGGCAGAAGGGCAGCATCAATGTTGCTGCTGTTGTAGTCTACGACGGGCAGGAATTCCCCATCTGCAAGTTTCTCAATTCATGGATACATACGATCCGGATGAAAAACCGCCAAGGCAGCCTGGAAGCCCAGCAATCGGCACTGCGGTATTCAAGATGGGCAATTTCAATGTCCACGTTTCCATCCTCTTTGTCAGAGATGAAGCGATGGACCTTGAAGGGGCAAACAAGCATGAATTACTCTCTGCGAATCCGAGGGACCAAGACAAGGTTCAGGTGGAAGATACAAAAGGGAAGGAGCCTCTCCAGACTATGGCGCAGGGGGCGTCATCATCCAAAGAGGCCGCGAACGAGGACCTGGACGTTCCCTTTGGCTTCGGGTACCCGATTGTGGAGATGGACCCGGACGACTTGGACCTGGACAACTTGGAGCCAGACGCATAGTTGCATCACCCGCTCGCCGTTCAGGTCAGATTTTGATGTCCACGGTCTTGATCGCTTGGTCTTTGTCTGGTCGTCTGCTTATGTTTGGTTTGGTCACTGGGTCTTTGGCTGGGTCGAACGGGCCTGCTCTGTTTTCTTTTTCGAGCCTGCGGTGTTTTACATTTCACCATCTAGATTAATAAGGAAATTTGATAAGGTGCAGGGTCGCCCCTGCGTGGGTAATGTTTTCTGGGTCTCTGCCCCTGCGTGGGTGATGTTTTTCGGGTCTCTGCCCCTGCGTGGGTAATGTTTTTTGGGTCTCTGCCCCAGCGTGGGTATTGTTTTTGCGTCTCAACCCCTGCGTGGGCTATGTCTATGTTTAAACTCTGGCTTTTTGGAGGAGGTTCTGGGTACCCAGAGCTCAATGCAAGCCACTGTTGGCTGCAATGTCACAGTGCTGTCGCTGGTCTGGAAAACTCGTTTCACTGATTGTAATTTCTCCATGTACATAATATAATTTCTTAGAGTAGTATTATCGATAAAAAAAAAAAAATTAGTGAACATAATATTTTTCCATCTAAAATCTAATCTATATTTTAATTATTGGTAGGTAATAATAAAGAATGAACTATTATGGTGAGAAAGAGCCTCATTTAGAGAGTGAAGAAGAGACAAACATTGAATAAAAATATCATTTTATCTTCAATATTTGGAGGAAGAAAGCAAATAATCATTATATGACAAATCGAAAAATCATAAAAACTTGCAATCTTCACCATACATTAGTGCACCTAAACATACCCATTGACATTTCTTTTCAAATAGAAGATGTAGATCCAACTCTCAAGACTTTAGATTGCTGAAATAGATACTCCATGAGATGGCCCATGCATGTTTATTTCCCAAGGTAACAACATTGAGTTTTATAAAAAGAAAAAATAAAGTTATTGAAATGTATTCAATAATGGAAGAGTACCCCTATTCCTATGTAAGGATATGAATAATATATTCCATGATTATTTGGTGTACAAATTTTGACTATCATATCAATAAATATTGTAAAGTAGAGTATTTTTGTGGTTTGCAAGGCTCATATCCTTTAGGTCATGAGTTCAAATCTTATCTCCTCTAGAAAAAAACATAAGAAACATTTTGTTATGGAAAATATTCTTATCTTAATTATTGTTTCATAATTGAATGATAAGTGAGAAAAATATATCATCAATGCATGAAATATTCGTTTTCATATTGCATGTGATGGGTAGGTAACATGGATTGAGCCCACATCTCCTCCTTGGCAAAGAGAAATTTTACCATTTATAGTACTAGCATTACATACATACATACATACATACATACATATGTTTATACATATATAACATAATATGAAAATTACATATACATTAAATCCTATTGGTAAGTAGATACTATTTATTGATGGTCCAATTATTCATTCGACTATGGATATAGAAAATCCCTACTCCTTGGTCCTAAAGGAAAAGGCCCTTTACAATAACTATAAATCCCTTTGGGAAGGGGTGGTGATTTTGAACCTAAAACATCTATAAAAAAATTTAATATATGAAAGAATTAACACTACTTACAAAAATGATTGATCTCATCCATAATGAAGCTCTCAAAACTACAATATATTTTCTACTTTACTAATCATTGGGAGAGGAAAATGCAACAAGTACACCAATCACCAATCCCTAGTAAAAATTAAATAGAAATTAATGCAAACATAGCCAATTGGAAAGAAATATTTATTATTGTGATCTTATAAGATCCCAACATATTTGATAGATTATACCATCTTAACCCCAATTTTAAATTCTAATCAAATGGACCATGGAAATGATTTTACCATAACTTGATCAATTTTTTCAAACATTTCAATTATATACAAGTGTGAGAGGAGAGGGAAGTTCATTTGTTTTCTCCATTCCAAATAATGATAAAAATAATCATATGTGATATGTATGGTTGGTATCAACCCTACTTTATTCTTATAGTTAGGAATTATCTAAAGGGGTAGAATAGAAAGTGTCCTTGGAAGTGATGGTTGAGTGGTTGATGGATCCAATATTGAATCATCGTAGAGTAAAAAACAAATATCAAATATTTGAATCCATCTCTCTCCTGTTTTTCTTTAACAACATCATTTATTATTCCAATCCAATACAAAGAATGAGAATAGCTCAAATTTATACAGCCAATCTACAAGGATCTCATTGGAAAGAGAGTGTTTTCAAATTCTCTTATATTCTACATATGGGACATGGATGTAATGAGATTAAATCAATTTGTATTCCATTTTGTTTGATATGTTTTTTATTACATAGCCATCACTAGGTTCCCATGTATCATCTACACCTACAGAACACAAATACTTCAGTGCTAAAAGAAAATAACCAACACTTAAGAAGATTAAGTGAATAGCCGATTTTTTTTAATAGCTAATGAAAAGTAGGATAAAGTGAGTGCGAGTTTCCTGGAAGTATTAGGGTTTGCAGGAGTTTGCGGGGGTGTCCATGGAAGTGCACAAGGGAGGGAGCTCCACTCCCTCCTATAGGCAGGCCATGGCTAGTCGTGGAAAGAAACCATTAGAGAACGTCATAGGGCCTTCAGGTGAGGGGACAAGGATTATAGAAGAGGAACATGATTCAAACAAGAAAAAGGAGAATAACACCAACAAGGAAAATGAGCAAGAAGACAAGGAATAGGGAGTGAATAACAAATTACAAAAAGGGCCATGTAAACCCAAAGCTGAGGTCACTCCCAGAGTAGTTTTAAATGATCCTGCTCTGCAGGCGCATAGAGACCACATGAGGACATATGCTATCATTTGTAAATTCATGGGAGTATGGCCCACTAAAAAAGCTTTACAGTCATGGATTAAATATAACTGGAAACCAAAAGGAAGCATTGACCTACATCTTGGGTCTAAGGGTTTCTTTACGGTAATCTTCACAAATATTGAGGACAAAGACAAAGTGTTTGAAGGAGGGCCCTACTTCTTTGCAGCAGCAGGCCTTTATATGAGACCGTGGATGATGAACTTTGTTCTTGAGAGAGAAACATTCACTTCTTTCCTAGTCTGGGTAAGACTCTACTCGTTACCCCTTTATTACTGGCAAACACAAATGTTATCTGCTATAGGAAACAAGTTAGGGCATTTTGTCAAAACTTCTAAAGCCACCAAGAAGGGTAAGTACACTTCCTTCGCAAGAATTTGTGTGGAGATGGATCTCTCTGGAGCTCTTCTGGATGAGGTCATCTTAGAAGTCTTAGATGAAGAATGGGTGCAAACAGTTGACTATGAACATATTCCTTTCAGATGTCGAAAATGCCATGAGCATGGGCACCTATTTAGAGACTGCCCTATCAGCAAAATAGAGAACAGAAGTAAGGAGAACACTAAGAAAGATACTGAAGGCTTTCACAAAGTGGTTCATAAAGGAAAAGGGGGCAAGAGGGGGCTAAAGCAGTAGCAGAAAGAAGGACCACAAACTAATCTGAATAGATTCCAAGTTCTCGAAGAAGAAGAAGAGATAACAAAGATAGATCAGGTAATGGAAGGAAGCCCAGGGGAAAAGGAGAAAGAGGAAGAAACAACTCAAACAAAGGATAGTACCAAACAGAAAGAAACTATGATGAGTGATGTAGAACTGGAGTTGGACCAAAAAATGACCCAGAGTTAGATGGAAATAGAAGATCATGAATTGCAGGAGATTCTTGATAGAGAACACCTAGATCTGGAAGGATTCTTGAAATAGGGGAGTATGAGTGGGGTAGAGTCTTTACTGCCAGAAGAATTTAATAAGGTACGACAGCTGTTCCTATGGAAATCTCAGGCCATAGGGCTGGATAGACAAGGAAAAAGTGAAAGGAAAGGCAACGAAGGTGTGAAAATCATGAAAAACACACTGGGATTAGCTCCCAGAATTCTAGGGAAGAAAAGAGGCACGAAAAAGCAGAACGAGCTATTGATGGAATGTGGAAAGTTAATGATAGATTCAGGTAAGATGAAAGATCTAACCAGCTACTCCTTTACAAATCTTTAATAATGAAGTTTATATGTTGGAATATTAGAGGTCTATGTAGCAAGAGAAAAAAAAGAATTCTTAGGAATAGAATGAAACAAGAAGCTCCAGATATGATCTTTATCCAGGAAACTAGATGTTCCATACAAAAAGTAAGAGAAATTCACAATAAATGGCTCAATCGATTTGAGTTTCTAGAGGTTAAAGCATATAACACAACAGGGGGCATACTCACTCTGTGGAACCCCAAAAAGGTTGGTATTATTGATGCTGAGGCATATAGGAATTATTTATCAGTGGTCATTTAGCCGGTGGGAGATAGGGAGACCTATTTTGTCACAAATGTCTATGGCCCTCAAAGAATGGATGGCAAAATCAGGTTTCTCGATTCTCTTATGGAACTCAGAGACAGACATGTATATGTACATTAGATCTTGTGTGGGTACTTCAACATGATAAAATCACTTTCAGAGAAAAAAGGAGGAATTAGAACTTTAAGTAGAGACTCCACAGCTTTTTAAACATTTATAGATAGCAGGAAACTAGTTGACACTGCCATGAGTAATGGTCACTTCACTGGGAACAATAAGAGAGGAGGTGAGTCTCAAGTAGCCTCAAAGTTAGACAGATTCATAATCTCAGAAGATCTCATGCTCACCAACAAGGAAATGATAGCGAGAATTCTACCCTTTGGAGGCTCAGATCATTGGTCTATTCAACTGGAAGTTCAGGGCATTGGTACCTCCAGAAACAAACCTTTTAGATTTGAGAACATTTGGCTCTCCCACCCGAAATTCATCAAAAACATTTCAAAATGGTGGACAAAAGATCTGAATATCTAAGGCACAAGTATGTTCCTGCTTCACAAAAGACTTAGGCATATCAAGCTCAGACTTAAAGATTGGAACAAGAATGTTTTTGGGAATATTTTTACAGCAAAAAAAGCCATGGAGGATAAAATGCAGGAACTCAATCAAAAACTTATCACTGATGGCTTTGATATTGAGAGAAATGATCAAGTCACCAAACACCATCAAGAATGGGAGAATTTATGTCAACATGAGGAAATATTTTGGAAGCAGAAATCCAGGGTTCAATGGCTGAAAGAGGGGGAGCATAACACCAGTTTTTTCCATAGATCTACCATAGCGAACAGATCTCATAAGAGAATATCCTTGATGAAGGATGAAGGTGGTAATCTGCTTAATTACCATGAAGAAATAGAAGAAGTGCTAGTCCAACACTTTCATGGAATAGCACAGGAAACTAGTTCAGACAGAGAGCATTTCATCAGAGATTTAATAGGGCATATCCCTAGACTGGTAACGAGAGAGGATAATATTAATCTCAATAGACCAGTTTCAGAAGAGGAGGTCAATCAAGTCATCAAAGAGATGCAGAATGGTAAAGCGCCAGGCCCAGATGGTTTCAACATGGATTTCTTCAAAGCATGTTGGAATATAGTTAAACAGGATATTCTAGAAGTGGTGGAAGACTCCAGGGTGAATAGAACTATTTTGAAGGCACTCAACACTTCCTTCATTGCTCTGATCCCTAAACAGGATAATGCTCAAACTCCTGACAGATACAGACCCATAGCCCTGTGCAATGTGGTTTACAAGATAATATCCAAGGTAGTTGCCAATAGACTCAAACCACTTCTTCCTTCACTAGTTTCTGTGGAGCAATCTGGATATGTGGAGGGCAGGAAAATTCTCAATAACATCATTCAGGCACATGAGGTGGTGCACTCTTTGACTAGTAACAGGAAGGCTGGTATGATTATGCAATTGGATCTAGCCAAAGCTTATGATAAGCTGAATTGGACCTATATTAGGAAGGTCCTTATTGCTTTTGGGTTTGATCATAATTGGGTTAGATGGGTCATGGCCCTGGTAACCTCTTCCAACTTCTCAATTCTGGTTAATGTTTCTCCTTCCAATACCTTCTCTCCTTCCAGAGGCCTCAGGCAGGGTGATCCTCTCTCACCCTTTCTCTTCATCCTCATCATGGAAGGGCTGGGTCGATTAATCAAGCATACCAAAGAGGTTGGAAATATCAAAGGCCTCCAACTTTCAGAGAATGGTCAGGTTTTGACCCATCAACAATTTTTTGATGATACTATGCTGCAAGGAATCCTCATAGTTAAAGAAGCTTTAGCGTACAAGCATATCTTATCTGTCTTTGCCTTGGCTACAGGTATGAAAGTTTATCTTTCCAAATCTAAGATTTTTTTCTTTAACACCAATATTGCTCTTCAGAAAAATATCTCCAAGATTATAGGTTTTCAAAGGGATGTCCTCCCATCCAAATATTTGGGAGTTGCTCTTACGGATAAGCCTCTAAACAAGGGTATCTAGGAACCAGTGATCAATAAGATGCAAGATAAAATCATAAAATGGACCTATAGACCTTTAAAAATGGCTAGTCGGTTAGTACTCACAAAAGTTATCCTCCAAGCAATTCCTGTCTTTATGCTATCTGCCCTTCTAGCACCAAAAGGAGTGCTGCATCATTTTAGGAACATCCAAAGAGATTATCTCTGGGGCAAGGGGGAGGAAAGAAAGAAGTGGGCCTTGGTAGCCTGGGAGAAGATCTGCATACCTAAAAAATATGGGGGTCTTGGACTGGATGATCCGGAGGCACTGAGTAAAGTTTTAGGGGCGAAATTATGGTGGCGCTGGGTAAAAGAACCAAAGGCACAGTGGGCTAGAATCTGGAAGGAAAAATATGCTAGCAATTGGCAAGATAATGATATAATAAGAATGTCTGGCATCATTAAGGGCTCACATATCTGGAACAAAGCCTAGGGAAATAGAGAGTTAGTACAAAATAACAGCTTCTGGGAAATCAGAGATGGTGAGTTGGCTTTGTTCTAGGAAGACAAATGGCAACAAGAACCTATACTATGGAGAGAGAACCTAGTGGACCTGAAGGAAGATACAGACACCAAAATATTAATTAAGGTAAAATATTTCTGGGATCAAACCAACAGTGAAGGTAAATGGAGAACCTGGAAAAAGCTGGAATATAGGGAAGATAGCCCACTGAAAGCCAAAGCGGAGGCACTTCTAACAATGTTGGAACAAAGGAAAATTTTAGTGATAGGGGGGCAAGACCTACTTAGATGGGGAAATAATGCTGCAGGAACCTTCAATCTCAAGGAAGCAAAACACATACTCCTTGAGCTAGATTCCAGTGAACAGGATAGGGTTTGGCAGAACATATGGAGACATCAAGGATGGATGAAGATTAAGCTCTTCATGTGGTTGGTGCTTCATAGGAAAATTCTGACTTGGGACAACATTCGGAAGAGGGGTGTCATGGGCCCCTCCAGATGCCAGCTATGTGAAACACAAGAGGAAACAATGGAGCACCTACTTAATAATTGTATCTTCACCTCTTGGGTGTGGGATGCTTTTGCATCTATCTTCCAGCAGACAGACAGGGAAAATGGAAGCATCATTAAGACCCTAATCAATTGGAGACACAACTTCTCTGATTTGGAACTTCTAGGCTCTGCTTGGGCTTTAACGCAAGGTTTCATAATTTGGACAATATGGAAAGAAAGGAACAACAAAATCTTTAAGAATGTGAAAAGTTCCTCTCAACGCCTGCTCGAACAAATATTAAGACATCTTAAGGAGACTGTAAGCACCATTGTGTGTTCAATGCCTAAGAATCCTCCCTCTGCAGCGGAAATGCAGATTCTTCTTAAGTTAGGTTTGCAGGGGTTTATTCCACACAGCCTGGACAGTAAGGTTTTGAGGATGGATTCTAAATTGGATTATTGGCATCCTCCCCCTCAGGGTTTTCTGAAATTCAACATTGATGGGGCTTCCAAAGATAACTTGGGTACAACTGGCTATGGTGGGGTACTCAGGGATGATAATGGCAGTCTCCTTTACATTTTCCATTGCCATTTGGGAAGAGCCACTAACAATATGGCGGAACTTCTGGCTCTTGAGCAATGTTTGGAAATTTTGAAGCAGGATAACATACAGAACGTTATCATCGAGGCGGACTCTGAGTTGATCATAAACTCAGTCAAAAGAATAAGCTATGGTACGGAGCTGGAAAAAGTCTCTAAACATTGGAGACTACTCCAGGGCTTTCAGAGGATCCAGCTTCATCTCCAGGGCATCCGCACGGTGAGTTTTAACCATGTGCGAAGAACTACTAACAAATTGGTAGACATTTTGGCTAATCAGCGAGTACTCAATACTAAAAGTAGGGTGGTGCTGAAGTGGCTTGAGTTGCATCTATCCAGATTGAAGACGCAATGTTACGACTAGGCAAACGAAGATATAATGGTGTTTTGTTACAAAGACACGGGGGTAGAGTCTTGTTGATTTTGTTTTTTATGCAGGTTTTTCTCCAGAACATGATCATTTTGGGGATGAAGGTTACTGTCAGCCTCCCTAGCCTTAGATAGTAATGTCTTAGAAGTGTCAATTAGAAGCTGATATGCAAATGCACTACCATGGACAGCGGGCCGAACAGCTGGGTTCTCATTAGTCACCAGTTCCTTAACCTGCGAAGGACCGTTGATGACAAGGACTGGATCACTGGCTCTCTCGGCAGCTGGTATCCCCTCGTTTTCATCTCGGAGACTTCAATTAAGCCTGAGAGGCGGTTTGGCGGCCATCGCAAGCCCTTTGAGCAGGGAGCAATTTTATGGAATCGGGAGCGATTCCACTCACCGCGTTAAAAGTGGCAAGGTACGGAGTTGGATAACCGCCCTCATCGCGCATTAATCTTCAGTGGGTTAGGCCCATTCGATATGGTCCTTAACCGTCAGGTCTGGAAGGACAGATCAATGGCCAGGAACAAGAGGGCTTGTTTGTGGGTCTAGGGTGGTCACTGTGTGAGTATCCTTCAGGCTATTTGGCAATGCAAAATCATCCTCCACTGTAGGATCTGGCAGGGAGGATCTATGTTCAAAGCTAGTTGTGCGGATCAAGATAAAATTTCTCCCAAGCAGGTTATGTGTTCAGTTGGAAATCAGTGGTGTTCGTGTGTTCATGATGTTCAAGAGTATTACCCTATTTCATCACCGGGTCTATCTCCTTTTTGTATGGGGTAACTTGTGTACCTTTCGTGGACTTAGCAGTTTTGTGGAAATTGTAGGTTAAGCTTCTAGCTTGACTCCATCGGCTGGTTTTGGTTGATTGTTCTGTGGCCCAAAGTTCCTCAAGGAAATATGTACATTATGTAAGATATTTTAAGTTTTAATGAAATAGAAGGAGCGAATCTTGCCACAGCAAAAAAATAAGATTAAGTGAATAGCCAAAAATTGTGGTCATTTTATTTCTATATTTCCACACATAACCAAATAATGGAAAATATTGTTATAAATTTTTGGGTTATATGAGTACATGAAAAATACCTCCAAGACCTAAAACTATACAATCAACTGTGTGAATTACCCAAAATACAAAATATGGCAATGTGTCTATGGTTTCCCCACAAGGAAAAACTCCACATCCTAGAGTTCTTAGATAGAGAAGCATAACCAATCCTTGTTCATACATAGAATTTTGGTACAAAATGAGCCACTTCAAATAAATTCATGTCTTTTACCTAATCCAATTAATTTGGCGCAAGCCATGTGAGCCCCATGTAGTTTTTCATACAAATAGAAGAGTCAAAAATTATTAACCCACTAAGTGAAGCCAATGGTTTCTTTATCACAACCACCTGAAGAAATAGTTCCATGAAAGAGTGTTTCCATGGGGCAGGACCTCCTTAAGGAATGTAAGATTTTCATTAGGCTTATCTTGAGACACCATCCAAGCATGAATACCATCATTTAGGAGAACATTTTTTATGTGTGGGGAGTATTAGATTCAAGATATTCTACTGCACATATCTTGTAGGAAATAAAATCATAGGCATGTAAGTTTATAACTAGAAAAACTACCCCAGTTGTAAGCATTGATGATTTCAGAATTGTCACAAATAACATGAACACATGTAATCAATATTTATTTGAAAAACAAACCCCAAAAATTTGGGATTAGAAAAGTTTATCAATGACCATGGAATAATTCTCTTTCACTTGAGTTACGATAAAATGAGTGAAAATATATGCACCATCAAAATCTTTGACTAATGTATCTTCCATGCTAGAATCATGAAGAGAACATAGAAGAGAACCACCCAATACCTCAGCAACTTGTTGAATGTTGTTTTCATTAATGCCAATGTATGTCCATGAATACTCCTAATATTTTTCTGGATTGCATCAATTGGAATGTCTAAATGAGAAGAATCATGGAAGAAAGGATGTATATCCTTATATTTCCCATACTGGTTGAGGAAAATAGATGTAGAGGACAATAATTATGATTGTAAGACCATCACCATTTCATAGTCCTAGTCATGTTGATTCTAAAAGTATGTGGCATGCCACGAGGATCCTCACAGTTTGAAAGATATACCTCTTAGAAGGTTAAATCCCCCTTCCTATGGATAATGTCCCCAAGTGGAGATGACTTGGCAGTTTAATGTTGGCTAGCAAAACGATAAAATCATGAGGCCAAAAAGGACCTTCATTGAAGGACTTGATTAAATATTGTTGATGTCAAAGAAGGTTTATCAAAGTGAAAAAATGATCCAAATTTAAGTTGAGGTTGACCTCACATTTTGGCTCCAAACTTTAAATTTTCTTTTGAATTTTCACATTTAAGGTCAACACCCTCCGAGAGTTTAGATCAGTTATAGGGATAATTGACCCCTCCAATAGCCATCTCATCAAGTATAAATATAGGGCATGAACTCTCCACAAAGGTAATGGATAACTTACATATCTCTGTAAATTTTCTAAGGCTAGAATTAGGTTGAATCTGATCAATTGTTTTCTTAGGATTATTCTTTTCCTTTTAGTTGATGGTTTTTTTTAATACAACACTTTTTTAGGCTAGAAGGAAGTTTATCTGAAGTCATATAAGTGGTTCATTAAATTCTCTATATGTGGAAATTCCTCGTTGCTTAAAGGCAACTCTTATGAGGCTACTACGACCATGTTCGGAGATAATTTTTGACCTATGTCTAAGGCCATTTAGGCCCTCAATCTTAAGGCTTGCAATAAAGAAAATTCACATGACCTGAGGCCATTCAACCCCTATTCCTGAGACTCTCTCTAAGCTTAAATGTGTAGTCTTTAGGCCTCATTTTGTTCTTAAATAAAAAGAAAAGTGGGCCAATTCTTTGGTATGGATCTAACTATTATTTGGGTGAATTAAGGGACTCTATCTAGCAACACAAAAGGTTGATTTTTGGGGCCTAAAATTTTTATTTATTTTTGGAGGTTCTTCACTAGAATTTGTGCCCTAAATTGTGACTATCACATTTGTGCTTCAACTCTTAACCTATTTCCATCACAAGTATCTGTGACTTATTGCAATCTAAGAGACTAATCTAAGTGTAATATGTTTATGAAAATGCAAACAACAACGATCATGTGGTTGAGGCTTATCTTTGCAGTGGATCAAAACAATACATATCTATTCCATGAAGTGGGATATTATGATTTGGATTTATTTCCTAGAATATTCAATTGTTAGGTAATCCTTGTGCGTGTAGCTATGGAGAATTCTGAGTGCAACACCTATCAAAGAGGTTTTCTTTCATAAAGAGGAATACCTTCTGTCACATACATGTGTATGGAGTAAACATCTAAAGCTAATTGATAATCTGACAAAAGAATATTCAGTGTTGTGATGAGAAGAGATCTGGTATGCTAATTTGAGTTGAATATATCTTTCTTGCATTTTTGCTAGCTTGATGTGTTGACGAAGGGTAAAAATGTTGTAACACAAAGTGATGCTTTCTACAGTAGGGTTGAGAAAACATTTACTTAAATGCTTCTATTTAAGAATTGTGAGTATATTACCATTTTGTAGTATGATTGTAGTATTGGTATAATGGTATTATACTACTATTTGGATTATGATATTGCACTATAGTAGCCATGTATTGTTAGAAGCACTTATATTGTTATAGTATGCACATGATTTTTCTGATTGAGTATATCATTATATTAGTCTTGTGAGCCAAAGTTTGCCACTATGATGAACTAGAATGATTTCAAGTTGAGTTTGGATTTTGATGTATATATTGATAAAACAAAGATTCAGAGATCATATTGATGTTAAAGCATCCTAGGGTTTGGTGGCTCAATGTAATGATGTTGCTATGGTTTTCATTGAGAAGAATTATTACTTTAGTGTTTGATGCTAATATAATTGATTGAGATGCTGACAAGTGGTATTGTAGAAATATTTTTGACTCTATGAGGCTTATAGTGATGTTTCTATATGTTTCCACTGCTAGGGTTTGTACATTCTAGGGAATCTTCACTTTGATGTATGTTGCTATAGGTAAATGACAAGGTGTGTACCAGCAAGTGATTGTTGGAATGAAGAAGATGTTGATAGCAGTTTGACATGTGTAAGGGAATATTTTTTGAGTGAGTGATATGGTAGAAGAATATTATCATGTATCAAGGGTTTGTTGAGTAGTTCTAGGGTTTCACAATATTGCAGAGATCATATTGGTTACTAATTATTAATATTACAAAGATGTTGAGCAGTGAAATTGTTATTGACATCGTTTGTTATTGATGTTGAGAAGAAGTATATTTTATTATGACAATGGACTTGACATACTTTATACTACTAGGATTTTATGTTTTATTATTTCTAATGACCTTATCCTAGTATGTAGATTAAGAAATCCAATAGATTGTTTTTGATGTTATTTATTGAGCACATGTGGATCGAGTCTGAAAATTATGAAATGTGATTTCTTATTGATTAGGGTGGCAGGGTGGTGCAAGTCAGGAGAGTGGAGTCTCCTTTAGGTTGGATCCTAAGAACACTTTAGGGTGACAGGGTGGTTCTAGGGAAGGTTGGAGCATACGCAGGGTGTTGCAGCCTCCTTCCAGTTCAAGATGGTGAATTAGGGAGTTAGATCTTCCTTTAGGTTGGAGCTTGTAAATTAGGGCATTAGAGCATCTTTCCAGTTAGAGCTGGTAAACTAGAGCATTGGAGTGTCCTTCAAGCTAGAGCCTGTAAAGAAGGGAGTTGGAGCCTCCTTCAGTTGATGATGAAAATCTTAGAAGTTGGAGCTTCCTAATTGATGTAAAAATTTTAAGACTTATATTAAGAAGCATTCGATGGTTTTTATCCAGGAAGGGTTTCTACCTAAAAATGCCTTATGCATTATTGAATGGTGTTTCTTTTTTGCATGTGATATGATGTTAATTCATGTTTTATCTAATGCTAATGTGAATTTAATTCTCTAAATACTAAAAATTAACTAATTGGAAGGAAATACTAATTCACCCGCCTCTCAACATTTCCAACACAACTCCCATCATATGAAATAGATTTAAGGTCCAATTATGGAAACCATGAAACAAGAGGATAAAATGAAAATAACTACTACACTAATACTAGGTGTGAAAATTCAACTATATTTTCCAAATGGATTAATAAAAAAACAAAAACAAAGACAACATTTGGAGTAGCGAATTCAAATGCATTAGAAGGTCACAATTCTAGATATTTAGAAAGTTCAAATTGACATGGCTTGAATCCTATTACATTGAAATAACCATGAAGAAAAATCAAGTTGATACCAGTGAGTAAAATATGATTGTGATTTGAGATACCATAATAGCAATAGAAAATGTGCTAAACTATTAGTAGATGTAGAAACTATGACATATAGGAAATTACAACCTTATAGATAGGAATTGAGCAATATGTGAGTATATCATGAAGTCACAAATGTTTTACTTGTGAACCATCCACCTAAAGAAAAATAGTCATAATGAAAGACAAATATTCTGAACCAACCCATAAAAATGAAATTCTATATGTGTAGTTAGGTCATCCATAACATCAAAAGAAATATTTTTTTAATTAGAATTTCCAAGGGACGTAGTAATAGAGATCCTCATATATCACGACTCTAAACATTTTTTATCACCCTATATGATTAAATATATATGTTGAGTTGGGGATAAATCTTCATCCATCATCCTTTCAAAAAAGAATTGGATTTCAAATATTTTTTTTTGGAACAAGTATTTGAAACTAGAAAAAATCAAATCAATATAGGTAAATGCATGATATCTCAATCCTATGTTTTCAAAGTTCCTTTATGATCCTCAAAGCACCTATTGAATAATATCGATGGAACAATTTTAGGAAAAAAAGTGCCCTTTCTCCCCTCCCATTGACAAGAGTATATTCACAATATCTATTCCATTCAATACTTTTTATTCATTCTCATATTGAACCTTATGTAATACAAAATAGAATAAAAATGGAGTACATTTATTCTCTCCCATCTATCTCTCTGTGTATTCTTACTGCTACATCATGGTCTAATACAAATGAGTCTATGACCAAGGACAATTAATTTTTTTCATAACTCATAGAGCTAAAGAAAATAATTGTATATTCATTCTCCTTGTATAGCAAGAAGTTATGTATCTCACCATTGGGATCAAAACATTAATACCTTCTTTTTGTTTCCCCTTCCTTTTCTCTTAAAACATATTAGTTCCAATCCCTTTCTCACTAGTTTAATCACCAAAGTAAAATGTCTACTACACTCATATGATAATGTTTAGTACAACCTAACAAAACCATGTATTTTATTTATGTATCATTTTTTTTCTGAACAAAGACGAAAAGAATGTTGTTCATAATTTATATTAGAATGGATTTAATTCAATATCTATATCCCTTTCTATCTAGAGATGGAAGAAGAGACCATAAAGATTTATCCAACAAAAGATTTAATGAGTTCAATCAACTCAATAAGATGTATTAATTTTTCATAGGAGAGGTCCCCTTTCCAAATATGCTTCAAATTTCAATACTAGAGTAGTTGGTATATTCATAACCCAATGGGTAATGTTCACTTATTTATTCTACAATTTTTCCACTTCTTTTGAATATTGGTATTTTCAAGTTACTAAGTATCTATAATACATTTCATATGCCCAAAATTGATGAAGATGGAGTAGACCATGTACTGATCCTATAGTAGTAAGATGGAGAAGACTATTACTGAGAAACAAATGGCGGTGTTCCCCCCATATTAGGTGTGTTACACTATCATAACGAATCTTCTTCCTAAAACATATCATGCCAAATAGTTATCATCCCTTGAAAAGGGTATTTTCCTTCAGCAGATGTGGATCATATGATGAGAATGGACTTTGACATTTTTTTCTTCATAGGAAATATGAGTCCTTTATTGCACTTGAAGTAGTGAATTACACCTTACCATAGTGTTACTCTACCACTAATTTAAAAGAGCCCTACATCATACATTAAAGAGTGGTTATACTATGGCACATGGACAACAAATTAAATGTGCATGATCCATATAATATATCAACTTTAGAACATATACTAGTATCTCTTAGGTTTACATGAGAGAAGGGCAGGGATGGCTATACTGGAAACTATGAGTTAATATGATATGATTATGATGGAGACAAATCATTCTTGGTAACAAAATTGAATATACTTTAGTATTTCCATCTATTTTATATCTCTCTAACTATATTAGGCTTCTGGGATTGCCATGAGAGGATAGGGATGGTGATATTGGAAGTGAATTCTAGGATGAGATTATATGAAGAAAATGGATATAGGTTATGCCTAAATATGATTTTGAATTAGCTTTATTCACAAGTGTTATAACTTATTTTACCAACCTTGAGTAAATAAGAGAGACCTTTGAATTGTTGAACCTAATGCAATGATTTTCCTCTTGTTTTTTCCTCTATAGCAGAATAAATCCTCCAAAGACATTGCCATCTTGCGTGTAGACTCTGTCATGAAATACACAACCAACAACGCAAGCTCTTGTTGACCTTTTACTAAATGCATCTTTGGTGAAACTTTTATATTATTTCATGCCTTATGAGATCAACTCAACCTACTTGTCCATGAGTTAGATAGGGGTTAGTTATTGTGGGCATTTCCTAAATTCTTGATCCCTCAGATGTGTAGATGCATCCTCCTAGAGAGTGAAAAATGGTTATGTAATATAACCATGTAAAGAGGAGAAGAGTTAGTCAGAATTAGAGAGAGATATTTTCTATGTTTTTGTGTTGCTAGATACTATCCTTGATCGAGGAGGAGACCGAGATTGCAAGTTGAGGAGGAGTGCTCATATGCTAATGGTATATCATATTTATTTTGGCTTGTTAATGAAAAGTTGATTCCTTTACCATCATATTGATTTATCTTTTCTAATTCATGTTATACATTATATTTCAATCAAGTTCATTCTAATGGATTTTGCAGGGTATTTGGTTTAATAGATATGTTGTTTAGATGTGTGCAGGTTCTTGGCATTTAAATGTAAGGAGGGAGCTGTTCTAGTAGACCTTTCAAGCTAGAAGCATCAAATAACATCCTCTTAAGTTATAAGGTACACTATATTTCCACACTTTGTAATTTCCTTGTTTGTGTGCATGCATTTGCGATTGGTCTAATTGCACGCTATTCCACACCATCTAGTGAATTCTAGGAAAAATCCATGGAGCAATATCACCTTGTATCATATTTATTTTTAATACAAGAAAAGGAGAGGTATAAATAATGAAAGTATGAATCTCATGGAGACTTTGATCCTAGTTCAGGATGAACAATGGTAGCATGCTTAACACATTAATGTTAGATGGTGAAGTGGTGTTTCCAGTGGGAGATGGTTGAGTAACATGTGAGAAATTACCCTTGGGAAGCGAACAATAGCTAGAAATGTTTTTAATCACTTTTTAATACCCCATATGATGAGGAAAAGGAAAAATCCACCTAAAGAGGGGCTCACATCTAATTATTTAGTTGGTGAGGTAATGACTTATGAAAGTGATGATTAGTAGCTTTTCTATGAGGATGATTTGCCAAACTAAGATTGAGAGACAACCCAGGCTCCTTTTAGAGGCAACAATAGAGAATTTTTTGCAATGGATGAAATCTTGATGGACCAATGCCACATGAAGGAGAAATTACCATGGGTCATGGACTTCTCTTCTCAAAGAAGAATCAATGATGATATCTAAGGAATAATCATTAGATAAATCTATGCTAGTAGCCACAGTAAGACAAAGGATGCAAGAATTATCTAGAATTATTGGTCATAAAGCATATATATGTGGATTTTCAAGTCTATCGTCAAATCTCAAGGCTCAACATTAGATAAGTAGTGGAAACTACTAATATGGATTATAATAGGGGTATAGAGAATTTATAAAGGATTGATGCAATGCATTGATACTAGAAAGGACACCAACAGTGATAGCACTTTGTTGGGTAAACACTAACACTGATAAATGTAACATAACAAATAAAATGGGATTAGATTCCCTAGTAGTAATGAATATTATGTGCTACACATGTAAAATCATGGAGCTTTTTAGCTAGTGCATTAAGTATCCTACCTATGGAGGATGTTCACAATAATTAAGCTCAAAGGAATTGAAAGGTTCCTACACAAGTAGTGGAGCATGTGGTTCAACTTAATGTAAAGTGAAGATCCTTAAAACAATCTAACATCTCATGAAACCTCCAAAAATAGTGGAATTCCTTTGGATTAGAGACACGGGTTGTTCGTGAAAGTTTCCATTTCATTCCATAAGGTGGTGGATAAATACCTATAATGAGCACAATCCTCATTCAAGCATTTATTTTAAAGCCCTAAGTAGATTGCAAGTGATAATCCATAGGAAGTTAAGGATGGAATCAAGTCACCATGCTCCGTTTTCTCTAGGTGACACATGTGCTATAATGACTGGGATAAAGGGTAGGGAACCACAAGGTCAATATAACCTAAAATATGTGCCTTAATTTTGAATTTCATGCTATAACCCATCTACATGGAGTTAAATTTTCCAATAATTATTGGTCAACCATAAGGTTAATCCATCCTCACATCTTTTACATATCACCCATCACACTGTGGGAGTTGGACATGCCCCAAATCCTTACCTTATCTCCAAAGAGAGGGATCCCAAAGGCAAGGCTAGTGGTTGTAGTGAATTCATAATAACATAGTCATACCGGAACATGTATTTGGATCACCTCCTTTTAAGGAGAGCTAATGGTTTTTGGACATCTTCGTTTGACACTATATTTTGCAGGAAGAACATACGAGCCAAGCTCATAAATGGAAGTATTTTTTGGGGCCTCAAACAAGATGTGAGACCATGAGTGTATCATCCTAGGTTAGAAAATTTTGATAGAATCTCATCCCTAATTTTCCTCACCGTGCTGTTACCAAGGGAAGGACATAGGGTGGAAAAACAAAGGTAGGGTATATCTTTTTCTATTTTGGATATATTGAGGCCTTGATCACCAATAGGCCTATGCAATGGGTTATTAAATTATTTGATATATTTTTTTCTTTAAATATATTAGTGATTGTGAAAGGGTATGACTCCATTCCAAAGAGGCCTGTGCAATGGCATATTATCTCAATGATCAAGCACAACCATAATAATCATGCCATTGTGCCTAGGAGTTGAATACTCTCAACCACATGGGTAGTTCAATGTGCTCACCAATGTTTGAGCTAGGTATGTGGATCATCCAAGGAACATTATCATGTTGTACTCCTCCTATTTATTAAAACCATAGTTTGGAGTTGAACTTATTGTCAAGAGGATAAATGGGAAAATTCAAGTGTGATTGAATGCATATAGAACTTTTTATTCATTTGTGTATATGGGTGGCTCAGGGGGGTTGATTTTTATTGATCGTGGATCTTATCTTCTCAAGAATCCATACATCACTTATTAGTATATGGATGGCTATATCTCAAGCACAAGTTGAAGTTCAACCTAGATGTACACAAATTGAGCACCTAATAACACATATTTATAGAACAAGAACTACAAGAGAACATTTTTCATTGTAGGTAGGAAAATTGATGAACATACCATTTGATTTGTTTCGTGCTTTTCGTGGAGGTCTATAGGAAGCGACAATCAATATGATATCCTCATTATTCCTTAGAGGAATAGTCTAAAATGAAATTATATCAATTCATTTTCTTCTAGGCCTAGTATAATGAATCTAGTCATAAGAATAGAATAATGCTTGGTGTAAATAAAAATAACTCCTTAGTATTTAACCCCCCACTACAAATGAACCTTCAATTACTACAACAAATGGAATGTCTTTATCCATATCCTAGCAATGAGAGTATATAAGGTTCAAAAGAGTATCTGAGAGTGTCTTGGGGTTGGGATAAGAGGATATTTAAATGCCTCGTTTTCTCATAAAAGGTTACCTCCACTAACTCACCATTAGCTTGGTGGGGAAGTAAAAAGAAAAGGAAATGGAACAAGCAAAAATGGAGAGTGCAACATAATGAAGAGGATGTTGTGCGACGTATTCAGAAAGGATGAATTACTCATAAAAAATAATCTATTTGTTCTCTTTAAGATAGTTGAGTACATATTATCATAGGTACGAGGATTTACTTCACAAGAAAGGCCTTGGTTCTAGTCTAGGATAGCCTAACTACACCAATGAATATTATAGACAAAAAAATCAAAAGCATATTATTTGTTCATATATGCTCCACTTTGTCAAAATATGGGGGATATAGCTCAGTTGATAGACCTCCACTCTTCCAAATGGGTCATTGGAATTATGAACTGGATATTTGATCATCTAGGTGATAATGATAATACCCTTTAAAAATAATAAATTATTTGATTAATTTTAAAATTTTAATTTTTAGATAAATTGTTTTAAGAAAAGCATTTTTAAATAAATTTTGATTGGTAAAATGATTTAAAGGATCAATGTTGTATTTATGGATTTTTTACAACAATTTATTATTATGTTAACAAAGTTGATTTTCTACATACTTAAAACAAAGATATAATATAATAGACTAGCGGTTGTTTGCATCCTTAAGTATCTTAATTTCATCTTATCCTTTAATTATTTATTTCAAAACAATTTCTCATAAAATTGAAATGTGGTATTGAATTTATTTGTATACTAAATACTTGGTCATATGCATGCTATTAATATGGAAAATGATTGTTTTTATGAGGAGGATAGGATATCATGTATTGCAATTAATTTTAATATTTCATGTTGTAAAATGTGTTTTTTCCCTTTATTTTTCTCCATGATTCTCTAAATACATTGCAACCCTATACCTAACAACCATACAACATAACAATTATTATAAGAGTTTTGAAGAGGACTTTCTTCTTATCCCAAATCCAAAGATCCATTAATTTTCAACTATTTTCAAGTATATAATAATTTTTCCACCGTCCATTTATCCTATTCTCAATGCTATAGTTCTAGTTAACCTTGTGCACAAAATAAATATTAAGGTGTTTGTACAAGCTCACTTCCTTCAAACTATTATCATCATACATGAAATTACCATAAGCCATCCTTTCAGATTTGATTATCGTAATATCTTTCTTTTGCAATAATACCGATACTAGAGGAAAATTCCTTGAGAACCTTTAGTAGCTTATTGAGACCAAATATTATCCTCACCATGAGAACAATATCATCAACATAAAAGAGAAGCATGATTTGTCACTTTACGAAAAAATTTCCAGCTCCAGGTTTGTGAGAACCCATGGTTTGAAAAATGCTATTCATGTGGAAAATAGCCTATTTAAAGGTGGAAATACTACATATAAATTTATCCTAGCGACCAAGGGGGCCTCGAGCAATGGTGTCTTTAGATACCATCACTTCTCTCGGTGTATCATGATGTAAATAACTAGTAACAAGGCACATTATAAAAAAACTAATATGGTGCCCAAAGCCCTAAAATGTAGATAGAATCCATAAAATGTAACCTTATAAGAGGCAATGGTCATATGGATAGATATTTCTTCCTCAATGGCCATATGATATTGGAAAATGTATATCAATGGTTTCAAGGCCGCAAAGTGTTGAATAAAATTGAAAGTGAAAAATGATATGTTATAGTTGGGCCTTATGATATGGTTAAGATGGCTATGGGCCTTGATAGATTCCACTAGCTAGTGTTCAAAATTGATGGGACCACCAAATTATGGAGGTATCTATGAGAAATGCATAGATCTTGTGAATGAAAATACTTTTGAAAGACTAGGTCAAGGTATGGATTAGTAAATACTAAGATGTAGTGAGAGAGTGGTCATATGGAAAAGAAAACAGAAATGGAGTCAATGGTTTGAGGATAGTGAAGGAGCTAGTGAGCCTACGATCTATAGTGGTGTGTAACACCATTTTTCTATGAATATGCAAAGGGTTTTGGTCCAAGTACAATGTGTCTTCCCATAAATTTGTAAGGCGTATTGTTCGAGCATGCATATTGTGCAGGAGTATGGATTGTTGTAAGACCTTAAGCCTTTGATCAAACATACATGCACTGCGGTGGAAAATGGAGCAATCAAGCTATGGAATGAACCACTTAGATAGGTACCAGGGTGGAAGGTGTATTAGTATCGTAAATTGAGCAAGGGAATGTGAGATCTCAAGGGAGATGGTTGATGAATGATTAGAACCAAGTTGATCTCCTTGAGTCAAGTTTAAGGAGCGGATTGCTAGGTTGCTTGGAGTAAACTTGACTCAGTCAATTTATCAATGGTTTTCTAGCTCGGGGTTTGTGAGAATCCATGGTTTCGGTCATGGTATTCATGTGGAGTATAGCCTATTTTAAGGCGGGAAGACTTCAAATAATATTTTCCTGCTTACTAGTGGGATACAAGGCAACAATGTTTTTAGACACCATCACTTCTGTCAGTGTTTCATGATCCTACTTGTTTAATTGTATTCCCAAAAGGGTAAAGTATATAATACAACCATGCTTAATTCATATATTACAATCAATTTCTTTTGACTAGCCGTCATTGTTCCTAGAATTAGAAATATTTGTGTTGTACAATGTTAACAAAAAAGATATAAACTTGAAATGAACTTTTACCTTATTTAATCTATTCTAGAGGTTAACTTTGAGCACTTTAGTAAATGTTTTTCTAAAGTCAATAAAGAAATATATAATATTATTTTTATCATTTTGGCACTTCTTCAAATGAGGCTAATTGTAAAAAGGTGACCCACACATGAATGCTAACTCCTAAATCTAGTTAGGCCTCTTGTTCCATTTCCTTGGTATTTTAGCAATACACTAATGTTATTTTCTAAAATAATTCCATATGGAATGGCTAAAATAGAGCTAATCATAATGATCCTATAATTAGAAAAATTATTTTTATCTTCCCTTTTATTAATAGGAACAATGAGACTTAAATTTATAATGGAAACCCTACTTAATTTCTAAATTCAAGAGCTTGTGAATGTAAGGGATGATGGTAAGCCCTTCAACTTTCAGAAGTTCTTCTTAGTAATCTTTGATGTCATCAACTTCAATTTTTTTGAGTTGCTTAGCATCAAATTCTATACCATTTAGAGAAAAAAATTCTTATCTTTTCTAAAGGATTTGAATGTCTTCCATGAAATTAGGTGATTTGTAAGCCTTATAAACTACATATCCCAATCTCTCAAATGATTCATATCATTCTCTTTAATTTTGAGAGTTAGAATTTGCCACTAGAATTGAGAGTTGGGTTGGTGAAAGCTAATGATGATCTAATGATGCATTAGTGGCAATGCAATCATGAAAATGCATCAATCTATTAAATTGGAGGGATAATTAGAGTTAAAGATGATGAAATGTAGAAAATGAAATAACTTTATGAATATATAACTTTTATTTATAGAAACTATGTAAGACTATGTGAAAATCAAGTTTTCTTATTGGTTGTATGTTATCTTTCATGCATAAATAGTGCATAGGTTTTGCTAGTGCTAACTTTGAGAACCTAAAAAATGGAATTCCTCTTAAAAAATATTGAAATTGTTGATAAAAATTTATGTTTTTGCATGATTGTTTTCAAATTTTAAAATTACATACATACATACATACATACATACATACATACATACATACATACATACATACATATATATATATATATATATATATATATATATATATCCTTGAAACTACAAGACCTTTTTTTAGTGCTTAGTAAGGGTCGTAACATTATCAAACATGTCTTTTAGATTGCATGTCTTATTTTGAACTAGTGTAATATATAACATATTTCAAAAATGGTTTAGGCCAAAAAAATACTGTAGTGGAAATAAAAGAGTTATGCATTGTATAGTCATGACATATCTTAAGACAAAAATATATTAAAAATAGTAAAGTCTCTCTCTCTCTCTCTCTCTCTCTCTCTATATATATATATATATAGATAGATAGATAATCAATTTTATATGTGTATATAGTTTCCTCCACAATAGTTTTGTGTACATCGAAAATAAGGGTAAAAAATAGAGATATTAAGAGATATTTAGAGAAAAATGGATGTTTGAATATATTTGTAATCCAAACCATTAATTTTTCATCCTAATCTTGTATCCAAGGAAAATTTCACACGTACTTGGGAGTTATCACCTTTCCTTGGAAATTGAAATACAAATAACATGTGCATGCTTCAGGAACACATGCATGTTCCTAGAGCATGTGCATGTTATTGGTAATATGCACACATTCCTAGATTGTGTGTGCATTATTAGGAGCATATATGTTCCTAATAATTATTAAACATCTAAATACACTCTCAAAAAAATTGTTTGGGGTATTTCCCACAAACCTTGTAAAAAAGGTGCTAGCTTCCTCGCTCTTTCTGAACCCTCTATCAAAAGTTTTATATTGTTTCCATGACCCTATGGTACATACCTACTGCTAAAACAACCTAGTGTCATTAACATCCATAACCATAGGCTAATTCATTGACATCCTTAACCACATGTCAAGACAACAAATAACACATTGAACACATATTGGCTAAATCCATGAACAACACCTTGAGCACACATTAGATAAGGCCACAAACACACATGAAAACTTGAACCACAAACAATACCTTGAATGTGCACACATGACCTCTTATTTGTATCATTTATCTCTTGGTGGGAACAATGACACTACTTTGGTTTTTGGAGAAGTAGGAATCAATCTTAAGACTTGAAGAAGGTAGGTTAGGTACTAAAATTTGTTCATTAAGACCCAAAAGTTGTGGAAAAAACAAAAGAGGTATGTATATTAAGATTCTAAAATATGTCAAGACAAAAATATATTTAAAATACTAAATAATATTAATAATTTAAAAATGGCCCTTTAGACCTAAAATAGTGGGCTATAGGGTGTTTTCTCAAAGCACTCCTTATGTGAAAATGAGTACAAAAAAATTCAACCATGTTAAGAGTTGATAGGATCTTAGAAGTGAGATCTTCTTGTGATTTTGAGAACTTAAATGCTCTTTAGTCACTTCCTAAAACTAATTCCACAACTCATTAATATATATATATATTCAAATATATTTAATCAATTTTATAATTATTTATAACTTTATTTTCAAAAATTATATAACACATCAATAAATTACATCAAAATTAAAAATATTAAAACTTTATTTATTATAATTTATAATAAATAAATTATAATAAATTAAAATAAAAAAATATATTAAAAACCATTTATATCATAATGAAAATAAAGGAGCGGCTTTCCCACATTATATTATCATCGTTAAAACGAGAGGGTATTACGTGCTTTCTCGTCACAGGTTCAAAAATTAAATAAAATAAAAAGACGCTGGAACATTGTTTAGATAAAATAAAAAGATGTTGTTTCTGGAGGTTATTAAATAAAATAAAAAGATGTTGTTTATCAAGGTTATAAATTTGTTTAGAAAGTGATTTATTTATCAATTTGTCCCTACGATGAACTATACTGGTTGGTTCGAAACACGTCGACAAATGATGTTTCATGTGATCTTCGCCGAAAAATCTTTTGTAAACTTGATATGAATCACAGAAGCCTGAACTCTACTTTTGTTAGAATTTGTTAGTTTTGTTTTCAAAAATATTAATCACAAGAGTGTTTGAATTGTTTTTGAGAGTTTAAATGAATTTAGTACCATTCAAAATTTAAGCTAGACAAATGTAATACAAATTTTATAAAAACTTTGTAAAATTTTAATAAAAATCATATGAAAATTTAAACTATTTTCTAAACAAAATTATAACCTTATTAAACTATTATAAATAAAAATATATAAAAATATATAAAATAAAAATAATTGATAGATCACTTCTCATCTTCCAAGTGATGAAAGGAAATGATATTCATCTTAAATTTAAAATCAAAATTGATCAACATTTGGGAAGGCAAAAAATTAAATTGAAATAAATTAGTTGCATGTTTTATTATCTATTTTTTTAACGTCAATGTTTTGTTAAAAGTCCTTTTGTATATCGTTAAATCAAATTATTATTTTTTTCAAATTTATTGAAAAAAAGTCTAGTTTTAAAATTATTTTTTAATTAAAAAAATGATTTAACTTATAATTAATATAAAAATATTAATAAAGTTATTAATATATCTGATTCACACGTTAATAATATGATCAGTACATGTCAATCCATGTCATTTTCCATAGCTAAAATTTAATATAAGAATGTTTATTATCTTTAAACGTGGGCACCTTTCCTTGAATCCGTCTTCGTCCTTTCCATTTGATTTTAAAGAGCCGCCCCACTTGCCGAACCGCCCTAAATCGCATAAAATTAGGAAAACGGAATTTAGTTTATATAATAAATAAACTCATCAATCAGTTATCAACCTTTGTTCATAGAGGCGTCTGCTAACGAAGAATTGTTGCGAGGGTTAAAAGTGGTTAGAATTTCGTAAAAAAATTTCAAAAAACTCGCAATCGCAGTGTTCGAATCCTGTTTTGTATGGTGGAAAACAAGATATTATCAAAATCTTACTAGAATTTCCTTAACTTTCAAGGCAATTTTACAACCCAATTAGACCATGGCTTTCATAGAAAGATAACACTCCCTTTTCTTAGAGGTGATGCACACAACATGGTTGTTGATGCTTTATCTAAGCTTGGACTCCTAGACCCATTGGAGGGCTTTTATATTTCACTGAGGGAAGATGGAGACTTGTTGGATGCTGGTCACATGTCACTATCTTTTTCTTGCTTTTCATCACTACGCTGGTTTTTACATCTAGGATTTTTGGGAACATGTTTTTCTCTTGCTGCTTGGTCACTTTCATGAACTGTTATTGATAATGAGCTCTACCTATATCTCTTTTTTGGATTATGTTTTCCTCTAATATTGACATGGACCAGATCCCATCGCAGCCCCTTATATTTCTGATATCTTTCGTCACGTTTATGTTGCATCTTCATTGTCTAGATATACTAATTTTACTACATAAATAAAATCAACCTTTTTCTCTTCTAAAAATAATTCTACTCTCAATAAAATAATGACTTTTTTCCTAATTTATTAATATGATATTCTAAATGTGGCAAGTTAATTTCAAACGTTCAATTTAATTAATAAATAATAAAAGGATAATGTTCTAACTAATCCATTCAATTTAAAACTGTCCGTCGAATTTCAATATATACCCACCTATTCCTAATTAAAAAGCTAGAGTATTAAATCGAAAGTATAGAATAATAAAATATAGCAGAGCAATGACGAGTACCTCAAATTGTTCATAATTTTGTGGGAAGCCAATGTGACAAACCATTATGCCTCATCACTGACGTATTTGTATTTGTATTTGTATGATGACTAATGCACGTTAAGTTGACATTTTATGTTAATTGAGATAAGAAAAATATGAGCGTACGGTAATAAAACGAGCTAGTGACGCGCAATGCCAATTAAACAATTGTGCAGCGATAAGAATATTCGAACACTGTTCATTGCAAGCGAAAGCCATGATGCTTCGTGATAATTTTCGGGATTAAGAAACCCATGTGCAAATCATGTATGATTTACATGGCCAAACCAGAAGCCAATTAAACAATTGTGCAGCGATAAGAATATTCAAACACTGTTCATTGCAAGCGAAAGCCATGATGCTTCGTGATAATGTTCGGGAGAATCATTGATAAAATAAAAGTTGAAACTTCTAATCAACGGTATACATACGGCACACACAGCGGCCAACTGAGAGTGACGGCGAATTAGCCCAGCGTTAGCTGTTCTAGTAAACGGCCGCTGAAAGTGTCCAGCTTGCTTTACAGAATTGGGAAGCGTAACGAAAAGTTCAAACTCGATGGTTTTTTTTGGTTTGAAGTTATGTCTGTTTTTGTTTGCCCCTCTCTTTCTGTTTCATATCTATCAAAATTTATGGAGGCAACGAAGGCTCTGTGTCCTGAAATTTTGTTGCTGTGGCCAAGGATCCTCCAAATTTAAATTTGTATAAGGGCCTAAGGCAAGGTGTCTTGTCATGTTATTTATTGCAGTTGTTTATAGTGAGAATTTTTTGGAGTTTTTCAGTGAAAAAAATTTGAGGTAATGTAAAATTCTTAACTTACAGCCCAAAGATCATCAATACCGAATATTTCACAAACAGAACTTTATATGAGATGACATACCTTGATCAACAGAGGAAGATGTAATGGCTGCCATCTACTTTGATCTGACTCCTGACTGTTCCTCTTCTTCAGAATTCGGTTTCTCTCCTCTTGCCCCACTTTCTTTATGTGCTTCTTGATGGAGAAGAATGCAACTCTTGTGTGTGGGAGAGAGAGGACCCAATCCTTTTATATTTTTAACTTTAAATCTGGTAAGTCCATCATATACCAATTCAACGCTTTAATGCTTTAATCCTTTAATGCTTTAATGCTTTAATGCTTTTAATTATGGAATGACTTAATTAGTTGGGTCACATTAAGATTTAGAAACTTCCATTTAATTTCTAACATTCTCCCACTTTACCCGACTATTCATAATATTAAGCGTTGAACATCATACTATGATAAATTGCTGAGAGTTATGGCGGTTGTGCACTATTAATTCAATGCATTCCCTTCCATATACTACAATACCAACAATCCATCAATTCATACTCATAATTTATATAAAACAGCATAATGGTCCACATAATGTCTTATATCATAATGATTAAACATAATATCTTTATAAGACTCTTTCTTGTTTAAAATTACATAAAATACGTATTACTACATTAAAACAAGAAACACATGATTGTATATCAGAAACACATAAAAGAGCTCAGAATGTCACACATCAATTATCATTAATACAACCAAGACCCATTCTTTGAACATGTTCCTTAAATTGTCTTGGTTGTAACCCTTTCGTCAAAGGGTCTGCAATCATAAGTTCTGTCCTGATGTGCATGATTGACACTCTTTGTTTCTGAACCTCATCTTTCACAACAAGATACTTCAGATCTATGTGTTTGGCACCTTTAGAGTACTTGTCGTTCTTTGAGAAAAATACTGCTGCAGAGTTATCACAATAAATTTTCAGCGGCTTTCTAATGGTGTCGACAACCGCAAGTCCTGAAATAAAGTTCCGCAACCATAATGCATGAATTGTGGCTTCAAAATATGCCACAAATTCTGCCTCCACAGTGGATGAAGCAACGATAGTCTGTTTCGCACTTTTCCATGATATGGCACCTTGAGCAAACATAAACAGGTAACCAAAAGTCGATTTTCTAGTATCGATGCATCCAGCAAAATTTGAATCGCTATATCCAATCACTTCCGATTCATTGGATGAGCATGTAATCTTTCGTTGAGAGAAATTCCTTAGTCTCATGCAATATACTTAAATTATTTGCAGCAAGCAAGACGTCATCAACATAAAGGACCAGATAAATAAACTTGCTCCCATTGATCTTTCGGTATATACAGTGATCAACCGTATTTTCCTTAAAACCAAAAGATGTAATAATGGTATTGAACTTAATATACCACTGCCGGGATGCTTGTTTAAGCCCATATATTGACTTCTTAAGTTTACACACCAATTGTTCTTTACTTTCTACAGAAAAACCCTCAGGTTGATCCATATAAACATCCTCATCAAGATCTCCATTCAGAAAAGCTGTTTTCACATCCATTTGATGCAACTCCAAATCATAATGAGCTACTAATGTCATTATTATTCTTAGTGAGTCCTTTTTCGAAACAGGAGAAAATGTCTCCTTGTAATCAACACCATCTTTCTGAGTGTAACCCTTAGCAACAAGTCTAGCTTTATACCGTTTGATATTACCACTAGAGTCGTGTTTGGTTTTAAAAACCCATTTGCATCCGACTCTTTTACAGCCATGTGGTAACTCAACGAGATCCCAAACTTCATTATGTTGCATGGATTTCAGTTCTTCTTTCATGGCATTAATCCATTCCTTTGACTCTTTACTTTCTACAGCATGTGAAAACGAAACTGGATCCTTATTGATTCCAATATCATAATCTGATTCTTGCATATAAACCACATAATCATTAGAAATAGCTGACCTACGATTTCTTTGAGGTCTTCTTAATGCTACTTGTTATGGTTCATGCATATCAGCATTATGTAAGTCATTTCCTTCAGGAAGTACTTCTTCATTTATATGTTGTTCATTATCATCATGCTGTTATACAACAGCTGGAACAACATTTGGAGTAATAGTAGATGGAGGAACTATTCTAGGTAATGTAACATTTACCCTTGTTTCTTTATTTCTACTATTTCTCTTCTAGTACTCCCACTGACTTCACCATTCTCAATGAATCTTGCATTACCAGTTTCTAATTGCCTCTCAACTTCATTTACAAACGTCTCAAGGACATTCACAGATTGAGATTTTTCATGAAGCAAATAGACATAACCATAACGGGAAAATCGTCAATAAAAGTGATGAAATACTTTTCTCCATTAAAGGCTGGAGTGTCCATAGGTCCGCAAATATCAGTGTGTATTAGTTCAAGAAGCTGGCTGCTTCTAGTGGCTCCTTTCTTATTATGTTATTATGTTTGGTTTGTTTTTTAATACCATCCACACATAATTCTAGATCACTAAAGTCCAAATTTGACAAAATTTCATTACTTACTAATCTCATCATTCTTTCTTTGGATATATGACCTAGTCGTTTATGCCACAAGAAAACAGAATTTTCATTCAACATGCTACGTTTTCATCCAACATTATTTACTACATTCAACAAGGAATTTGCATAAGTGTCATTCAGTTTCAATTCATATAAACCATCAATTAGAATACCAGAACCAACATTATCAGCATTCTTATATAAATCAAAACAACTAGATCCATTCATACATCTAAAACCAGAAATATCCAATTTACTTGCGGAAATAAGGTTTCTAGATAATGAAGGTACATAAAGGGTACTGTATAAGTTTAATACATACCACTTTCTAGAATTAGACGATAAGTCTCTTTTTACAGATACGACATTGAACCCTCTTTAGTTCCTTCTTTTCGTCATCCTGCCCATTCTTAGCAGGTGCCTTTTCCTTCTTGAAATGACTTGATTTTCCTTTCTTTTCTTTACCAGCTTTATTACTCACAAAACTTACTGAGTGATTCACTTGATTTTTCAACCGTCCTTCTTCCTGAACAAGTCTACTGGCCAATTCATTAACATTCCACTTATCCTTTATAGTGTTATAGTTAATCTGAAAAGGTCCATATTCAGAAGGTAGCGAGTTCAGGATGAACTGGACAAGAAAAGAATCCTCTACTGTAAGTCCCAGGGAGTTTAACCTTGCTGCAATATTAGTCATCTCTATAATGTGCTCTCGCATAGTTCGCGACCCATCAAACTTCATGGTCGTGAGTTCTGCCATAAGAGTACCAGCGAGTGACTTATCAGCTGAACGAAAATGCTCTTCCACAGACTGCATATATTCCTTAGCACTTTCTGTTTGTGGAATTGTTGACTTGATGTTGTTAGCAACAGTCATCTTAATAAACATAAGGCTCAATCTGTTACTGCGTTCCCATGCTTTATGGTTTGATTTTTCTGCCTCAGTACTATCTCTTGTAAGAGCAGCAGGCTTATCCAAAAGGAGTGCCAAGTCAAGATCCTGAATACCTAAATGGAAATTGACTTGTTCTTTCCATTCAGAAAAATTAACACCAGTGAACAATGTAACAGATGAATCATGTGTATTCATGGTAACTCCTGCAAATTAATAATGAAATCACTATAAGCTCATAACTAACGCGATTCAGATGTAGACATAATAGTATAATATAGCACTCCTTTGGGTAGATACTATCTTATACTTAACATAATTAAATACCAAAACATAAGTAGGTAATAAATATATTCAATTAAATAAAACTGACATCTTTGGATGATCAATATTTATTTAATCAAAATATCTATCAAACCTCATCATGTCAACTAGTTATAGAACAAGACTTTCCTTTGGGTAAGTTCTCAGGCTCTATCATTAGTGACGCCAGTTTTTATTGGTATTATTATAACTGGCAATTTCTATCAACAATCATTATGTCACTTATGCACTAAATGATTATTCTGATTTTCACCACTTTGGTGATTAACAAAATCATAAATCTCATGTGCATAAACGCATACCTTATGCAAAACAACATTCTGATTTTGACCACTTTGGTGATTAACAAAATCATTATGCCCCAAATTTGACACAGATACAGGGAAGAGTCACACTCCAATTACAGGAGCGGTCAGGTTGCCTTTTGAATATTATAAGTGATTGCTGTAACGCACCATTAGAGACTAAAGAATTGCAGAAGAGATAACAAACCCTTTCCCTCGCAATCCCTTCTCACATTTATCTCGGACAGAACACAGAGCCACGGAGGGTTTGAAAACTTGACTTAATTTCATCATGAGTAAAGCACAGAACAAATCAATTGCAATCATAGGAAATATTCAGTTATTGATTGTCGCTCTGATACCAAATGTAAAATTCTTAACTTACAGCCCAAAGATCATCAATACCGAATATTTCACAAACAGAACTTTATATGAGATGACATACCTTGATCAACAGCGGAAGATGTAATGGCTGCCATCTACTTTGATCTGACTCTTGACTGTTCCTCTTCTTCAGAATTCGGTTTCTCTCCTCTTGCCCCCACTTTCTTTATGTGCTTCTTGATGGAGAAGAATGCAACTCTTGTGTGTGGGAGAGAGAGGACCCAATCCTTTTATATTTTTAACTTTAAATCTGGTACGTCCATCATATACCAATTCAACACTTTAATGCTTTAATCCTTTAATGCTTTAATGCTTTAATGCTTTTAATTATGGAATGACTTAATTAGTTGGGTCACATTAAGATTTAGAAACTTCCATTTAATTTCTAACAGTGAAATCTTGATTTGTGTTATTTAAATTAGTTTTTTGACTATATATATGGATTCAGCACCATGAAAAACCCCTATGGCACTTCTATTGTGCAGGGTTTACCCATCAATCTTGTGATTTCAATAAATTCCTGCAGGATTTTAGAGAAATGAGACCCCATTTTAGAAATAATTAAATTATAATTTTATTTTAAATTATTATTATTATATTAATTATTTGTACAAGTTATATATATATATATATATATATATATATATATATATATATATATATATATATATATTTAAATATATATATATATATATATATATATATATATATATATATATATTTAAATCATAAAGATTTACTCCATTTTATTATTAATATTGCTAAGTTATAATACATTAACAATAAATTATCAAAAATAATTAAATTATAATTTTATCTTAAATTATTATTATTATATTAATTAAAAAAATTAGTATAAGTTAAATATATATATATATACATTTAAATCATAGAGATTTAACTCATTTTTTTTTATGAACATTAATAACTTATAATAGATTATGTTACAATACTATGGTTTAATAATACCGCATGCTAAAAAAAACCATAATATTTTATACATTTTATTTTAATTTAATTTAATGACATTTTTTAATTAAATTGAAAAATAAAAAAGATGTAACTTTGTTTAAGATAATCTACATCTTAAATGGCAATCTATCAAGTGTAGTTCATGACACAAGACTCTCTTTTGGATGCAAAACTTGAAAAAATGTTTGAACCTCAAGAGATTTGATCAAAATTGATAAATCCAAATTAACATTGATCTACCACACACACACACACACATATATATATATATATAAAACACTGATCTACCACACACACACACACACATATATATATATATATTATTCAAACCATTTTATATATATATATATATATATATATATATATATAGATATATATATTATTCAAACCATTTTATTTAAGTGATTATAATATTTATATTATAATATACTATAATTTATTATACTAATAGATTAATTCTATTTTCATAATATATTAAATATAATTTTAAATTTTACTCACATTTGTAAAATTAAAAAGTTATATTTCTTGAATAATTATAATATATAAATTATTAAGTTTATGAAAATTCATTAGGAAAAATATATATTGTCTAAGCCTAGAGTTTGAAATTCATTGTGAGTTAAAATTTTTACATAAGATCCCAACATCTTTTCCATATTGGATTTGAGTGTGACCATATAAATTAAATAAGTGTTAAAAACACTTATCTCATGATACATCTCACATTAGCAAAATTTATAAAAAAATATACACAAATTAGTTAACTTATACTTCATTTTAAAATATGGTTATTATTGAATCAACATGGTGACCGCAGCGACACGAAGACACCCCGCACTGGTAGTAATTCACGGAATCTTGGCTCTTGGAGAGGTGGTGGGCGCAGGAGGGCTCAGGAAGCTACAAACGATGGCCGCTGTGATGCCCCGGACCCACAGGGATTGCAGTACTGTAGGTTGGAAAACTGCCGAGACCTAATCCAATCGTTGGTGGACCGGGTAGATGCGACATAACGAATTAATCGAGAAAAGCATGATGAGATGATGGCTACACTAGAACACATGCATTATTTCCAGTGCCAGGTCAAGGAGTGAGTGGTGGTAGTCTGGTGGGGACAAAACCATCTAGCGGAGAAAGTGGAATAGCTGGAGAATTGGATGGCACACTTTGAAGGGCACGTTCAGTGCACCTTCCTTCCTCCACCTCCTCCAAGAACTGCTCCACACAACCCAACTTCAGTCACCTCAGACGACTAGTATGTCCTCCAGTGAGACCACATGCTTTTTGATGTCTCGGATGTATATATTTTTTTGTGAATGAATAGAACGTTGACTATATATATATATATATATATATATATATATATATCTATTATTATCATTATTATTAATAAAGAAATAGTATATGAGTGAAATATATATACATTTCGATTGTGAAACAGTAGACAGATATTCCGCGACTCGCGATTACAGAGAACTGTGATTGACCTAGCCCCTGCGCCGCCCCGTGCTGGCTCTGCGAGCTGTAGCTGCGGATCTTGGCAGCCATGCCCAGTGAAGGGGAGGCGGATCCTCCCCCCCTCCCTCCAGAAGTTTTAGAATTTCAAAAAATTATTGATGCATGCAAAAAACGCCCACCATCTGCTCAACAACAGAAATTCGTTAAGAGAAAAGAATACATTCCCTCGGTGGCCCTCCCTGAGGAAGAAACCTGCCGCTCAGCTCTGAATCTAGCTGACAGAGGGCTCATAGGGCAGTTTACCGGTCTCTGGCCTTCGCCCAAATCTGTAGAAAACTGGATCAAGAGAAACTGGACCCCTCTGATCAAGGAGGGAATTAAATCTTATTTTGTAGGTAAAGGTTTCTTTGTATTTGTCTTTGAAACAGCAGAAGATCGAAGTCTTATCTTCAGGAACGGGCCATACTTCATGGGGCCACAGGGACTATATTTAAACAAATGGTCTCCAGATTTCGACCCGACCCAAGATGTTCCTTCTGCGGTTCCAGTTTGGGTGCGGCTTCCCCATCTTCCCCTGCACTGCTGGAGTCAGAAATCTCTCCAAATCATCGGCAACTCCCTCGGCAAATACATTGATCAGGCCGCAAGGAAAGACCAATATTCCTGTGCTCGAATATGTGTGGAAGTAGATCTGGAAGAAGGCCTACCCGAAGCAATAAAACTTACCGTGGCAGGATGGTCACATATCCAAGAGCTGGATTACGAGCAGATCCCCTTCAAATGCAGACACTGCCATGACTATGGCCACTTTGCAAAAAATTGCAAGAAAAAAACGGAAGATCAGAGCCACCCCCACAAAGGAGATCAATGGACTACAATTCAGAAAACGGGTCATACAAAAGCAACAGGGAAATCAGCCACAAAAGGGAATGATCAAGGAAAAGCTAGCAAAGAAATTGAAACACAACAGCAACCGTATGAGATCCCAAGCACTGAAGAAGCCTCTCCATCAGAACCCCCAGAAACGGATATGAACAATCCAGCACAGGTCGAAGATCCACAGACAAATACAGAGCGTGGCGGAGAGGCATCGCCCGGCTCTCCTCAGGACAGCCCCTCCAGGCTTTCATATGCAGATATAATAAAGAAGAAAAAATTGCCAGATCCACCGGACTCCTCAGATGAAGAGACCTATGAGAGACCCTCAAAGAAAGCAGGCAGGAAGACCCACAAAGCAGCCAGGGAGGAGGAGGCAGAGCGACTCAAAATGCAAGGGAGCCAGTCCACAATAGAGATGACTATAGGACGAAATACTAGAGGAAGATCCATCAAGGGAGGAATCCCAAACCCCTCGCCAGGTAAATAATGCGTATAGTCTCTTGGAACTGTAGAGGTCTGGGGACCCAACCAAAAATTGAAGCCGTCAAAGATCTGATGAAAATAGAACCCTCAGACATCCTCTTGCTCCAAGAGACCAAAATCGATGGGCGAGCCCTCAAGGATATCAGCAAATCTAAATGGAAGAAGAACGATGGCATAGCAGTCAGCTCAAGGGGAACCTCGGGGGGAGTTGCAACTCTCTGGTCGAAAGATCAGTTCCACCTATCAAACTTCCATGAGACCCAGCACTGGATCTTCACGGAGCTCAAGCATCTAGAAAGTAAGTTAACTATAGCTTTATTCAATTTATATGTTCCAGTAAATTATGTAGAAAAAAGAGATTGTTGGAATACTCTTTCAGCCTTCTTAGATCAACACCCCCTAAACAACATTGTCCTGGGAGGAGATCTCAACTTAGTCATGAAGCCAAAAGAAAAAAGGGGGGGAAACAGCAGCAGAGATCAGTTGCTCCCATTGGTAGAGGAAATAATGCAGCAGAGGGATCTACTCGATTTTGCCCCGGTGAGAGGCAAATATACTTGGACCAACAACAGATCTGGGTCTGACCACATCGCTGCCCGGCTGGACAGATTTCTAATTCAAAGTTCCCTGCTGATGGAAAAGATTCTCATATCAACAAAAATTCTCCCCAAGCTCTCCTCGGATCACAAGCCAATCCAACTCCTTTTGGCTCCCGAAGAAGATCTTGGCCCCATTCCGTTCAAATTCAGTCCTCTTTGGATTGAAAAAGCAGGGTTCAAGGACACGATCCAATCAGCTTGGGATATCCCCATCAACGGATCCCCAAGTTTTGTTTGGGAGCAAAAATTAAAAGCCACCAAAAAAGCTCTAAAAGAGTGGCTAAGGAAAATACATAACCCCACCAGCCAGCAGAGAAAACTCGATGTTCAGCAGCTAGAAACCTTGCAAATTGATATGGAAGGGCTCAACATTACCCCGGAAATTTTAAATAAAGAAGCGGCCTTCCAAAGAAACATCCACCAATCCTGCAGAAGGGAAGAAGAGCATTGGAGACTTAAATCTCGCAGCCTCTGGCTAAAGGCAGGAGATCGAAATACTGCCTTTTTCCACCGACAATACAAAGCCCGCCTATCTCGGAATCATATCACTGAGATTAAAAATGAAGAAGGGCAGATCTATAATAAATTTGATCAAATAAAAATTGCAGCTGAAAACCATTTCAAAAATCTATATGGCACAAGGCACGAAGGAAGCAAAGAAGACATTGAGGATCTTCTCTCTCATATTCCCCACCTCATCACCCATGAAGACAATCAGGCTTTACTGAAACCAGTTTCTGAAGAAGAAATCATCAAGGTTATTTGGGCAATGGAACCAGATAAGGCCCCTGGGCCAGATGGTTTTACAATACATTTCTTCAAAGTCTGCTGGGACATCATCAAAATAGACTTGCTGAAAATGATACAAGGTTTCTTTGGGAAAGCCAAGATTGGGGGAGGCACCAACTCCACCTTTCTCGCCCTGATACCAAAAGAGGCCAACCCGGAAACATTCAACAGGTTTAGGCCCATCTCCCTATGCAATGCCTCCTATAAAATTCTGTCCAAGATTCTGGCAAATAGAATTAAACCCCTTCTGGACAAGCTGATATCCAATGCCCAAGGGGGTTTTGTCAAAGGCAGACATATCTTGGACAATATCATCCAAGTGCAGGAAGCCATCCATTCCAGCAAACAGAGGAAAGAGAAGGGGATGCTGATCAAGCTTGATATGGCTAACGCATTCGATAGAGTCAACCATTCCTTTCTTCTCAAAGTCCTACAATCCTTTGGCTTTCCTCCTCAGTTCATCAACCTTATCAAAGCTTGCATCTCATGCCCCTGGATCGCCCCCATGGTTAATGGACGCCCAACATCCTTCTTTCAAGCTCAGCGCGGATTAAGGCAAGGCTGTCCTCTCTCACCTTTCTTGTACATTCTCATGGCAGATTCCCTTAGCAGGAAGCTGGCCGCGGAAATGAATACAGGAGATCTCCCAGGAATCCGAATCGCAAATGATCTAAACCCAATAAATCATGCTTTATTTGCAGATGACTCCATTCTTCTAGGAGGAGCCTCTACTAACATCGCAGCTAATTTCAACGCTGTTTTAAAATGTTACTGTAGAGCTTCAGGAGCCGTTATAAATAACAGAAAGAGCTCGATCTTCGGATGGAATGTGAGCCAACATATTCTCAATAATATAGCCCGGATCTTTGGATTTGAGTGCTTCGCACATTGGGACAGCATCAAATATCTTGGCTTACCCCTTACAACCGGAGTCAATAACAGATCTTTGTGGCACGGCATCATAAGCAAAATTAAAGACAAGATCACTTCCTGGGGAGGTTATTGGCTAACCAAGGGAGGAAAAATTATCCTTCTTAAATCCGTCTTATCTGCTCTTCCCATATATCAAGCCTCCTTTCTTCTGGCCCCGAAACACATTACGGATCAGATCTCCTGTCTTCTACGAGACTTCCTCTGGAAAGGAGGCAGAGGCAATCACAATAAAATTCATCTGGCAAACTGGGATCTAGTCAAGCGGCCAACCCTCGATGGTGGGCTCCAGATCAGAGATCCTGCTCTCTCTAATCTGCTACTTGGATGCAAGCTTCTGTGGAAAATATACTCAGATCCTTCACACCAGGTCAGTGAAATGCTCATCTCAAAATACGCGCAGGGGATCTCCCTCAGGCATCTGTCAGCAAACAATACTTCAGCAGGCACTCTCACTTGGAATCTCTGCAGGAAAAGCATAAGCAGTTTCAGTAAACATCTATACCGCATCCCGGGCAATGGGGAGAAGATCCTTCTCTGGAAAGACCGCATCATGAACAGCCCTCCTCTCAACTCCCACGCAGAAATCCGGGACATCAGAAACTGGCTTCACGATGTAGGAATAAGAAAGTTGAAAGATATCTCTGAGTGGGACAGCAAAGGAAATTGGATCGAATGGGCGATCCCTCCAGTGCCAGCGCAGCTTCAACACCAAACTGAAATCCTCAAATCACTGCTCTTAAATGCAGCGCCATTACACCGCAATATCGCTGACAGATGGGGGTGGGGTGAAACTGGGTTTTATACGCCATCCTTGGGCTACTCTGCCCTGCAGATCAAAAAAGACAGCCTTAGAACGCCTTCATTCTGGAAACAGGTATGGAGTGCCAAGGGACTACCCAAAGTCAATTTCTTCTTTTGGACCCTCATTCAGAATAAGCAGCTCACTGGGGACAACTTGGCAAAACGAAACTTTGTTGGGCCTCATAGATGTGCATTGTGCAGGAACTCAGGAGAAACAGCCTCCCACCTGTTCATGGACTGCGTTTTTGCCAAAGAAGTATGGACATTAACCCTTCTTGGTCTGCCCGTCTCCCCGCCCCATCACAGCTCCATTGCTGTCCTCTTTTCTGAATGGATTCATCACTATCCTCATCCCATTCCAAATAAATCCTTGTGGACTCACATATGGCTCTCCATTCCTAAATTTGTAAGCTGGGAAATTTGGCTGGCGCGGAATGATTTAATTTTCAATAACTCCCCTCGCTCTCCTGCTAAGACCGCCTCAATTGCTAAAGCCCTCCTCATAGAATCCGTCCTCCAGCACTCCCACTTCTCTGACTCCTCCCTTCTCCCCTCTGAAAAGGCTTGGCTGAACCTCCACAGCCCTCATCCCTCTTGCAAAGCCACCTCCCTTCCCCCTCCCCTCCCCTCTCCTTCATGGAAAATCAGAGAATCTGAAGCAGCTTTCCAGAACTGGTGGAAGAAGCAAAATACAACTTCAATCTTCTTTGACGGAGCCTCCAAAGGAAATCCGGGGGTTGCGGGAGCTGGTGGAGTCATATACTTTGCAGACAATCTCAGTAAGCTCCATTTCTGCTGGGGGCTTGGCATCTCCACGAACAATCAGGCAGAGCTCCTCGCCCTCACAAAAGCCTGCCAAATAATGCAGGATAAAGGCATCAAAGACTGGCAAGCATTCGGAGACTCCGAAATCCTCATTAGGAAGATCAATGCAGATGACCAGTTCAGCAATGCAATCCTCAATAAGTCTCTGAATAGGCTGAAGCTAATCCTGCAAGACTTCACCTCCTACAAAATTTATCACATTCTCAGAAGTCTGAATAAGGAGGCAGATGAAATGGCAAACAAAGGTTGCCTATTAGAACCGGGAACTCTAAACTACAATGGTAACAGCTCAAGTCACATAGCATATCTTAGCTAAAGGGCAGATCAGAATAAGAAGCAGAAAGCAAGGATCACACCCCACTGATCAAGCATGAGAGGAACAAGACTGAATCTCCGGCACAACATATGATACAGGGCTCAGCAAGAGGTGGACAGGTAAAATTTGGGGAACTTACTCCTTAGCGAATATATTCTCATAAGGAAGCAGCAGCTGGAAAAGATGGAGGCTTGGAATTTCTATATAAAATCAGATCTATCAATAGCCGGATCATGGTTAATGCAAATGATAGAATTTTACTGATAGCAAGCGGACCATTCCTGTTTGTAGACTCTGTGGAGCATGGGCAGTAATACTAAGACCCTGTCTGCCAAGTATGCTGCCATCATAAAATCATGCTCAAAAGCTGACTTCTTGGCATGAAAAACAAAGTTCAGAATCTAAGTAGGCATTTGGTTCATCAATGAGACAAATATCTGCAAGCTGCACAAAGATGTGAAGTTATTGACAAATTACAGAGGCTGGTCGTAGAAAATTCCAAGGCTTATGCAGCTCATCTAAAAAATCAGTTGGACTTTGTCACGCTACTGCACTCAGAAAAGGAACGGTGGAGGACTACATAAACGAATACTGCTGGACAGGGCTCTGCCGACGCCATTGGGCTCGCTTGGAGGGTTCCAGTCTACAGTGGACAGCAAAATGCGTGCCAAGATCTCCAACAGCTCCAGATAAATCCGCGGCAATGCTTGTCCCTAAACGGAAATGCGCAGAGCCCTGAGAGGTGTCGCTCCTCAGGCTTGCGGTTCAAGACAGAAAATCCTTGTCCCCAAGCCGCGCAGAGGAGAGGTGTCAGCTTGCAGAACCCCATAGGCGGGAAATCAGAAAGAAATGCTTTGTAAAACTGAGGCGTTTTTGACCTTGGTCAATCCAGATTTTATAATAAAAGATACCCGTTAATGTTAAAAAAAAATATATATATATATACATTTCAAAAAATATGTAACTAGATTCTTAACCATGAAGATTTAACTCCTTTTACTATGAAGGTTCTTAACCTATATCCAGGCCTTATTACAATACTATGGGTCAATACTATGGCTTACTAATATGAGATGCCCAAAAATACTTTTGAAATAAGTCTTAGAATTTGATTTCTGACTACTACTAAGAATATCATAAACTATTTTATGGAGGTTAATTGCTTACCATCCCACTAATAATTATTGATAACTAAACACTTATTTCATAATACATCTCATAAAAATAATATATAAGTTAAATATATATACATTTAAAAAACATGTAACAAGATTTTTAACCATGGAGATTCACCATCAATTTACTATGGAGATTCTTAATTTGTAAATAGACTTTGTTGCAATGCTATGGGTCAATACTACATGCTTAAAAAACCATAACTCTTCATATCCATCATATGGTTTTTTTTTTAATTCATCAATTTAATTAAAAAATACAATGGAGATAAATTTTAATATTTGATTTATCAATACTAATAAGAATATTTTAAATTTTAACAATTGATTTGTCAATACTAATAAAAATATTTTAAAATATTCCATCGAGATTAAATCTTACCACCCACGTATTAATTATTTATAATTAAATTAAAATATTTGAAAACTTATTCCAAAATAAACCGGAAAAAAATAATAAAAATAACCAAAATTCTTACCAATTATATAATATTAAGAAAGAAATTGTTTTTGGATAATATTTATTAGCTGCTATAAAAATAGTACTTTTATTTTGAAATATGTTAATTTATTTTGTATTTTAAAAATAAATAAGTTTGAAAATCTTATTGCTAACTCACAAAACCAAAGGACATCTCAACGTCTATAAACCATGGGTCGATAGATAATTGACTACATAGTGATATTTGTCAAGCGGTCTAACAATAACATATGTTTACACTATCTCTGTAAACATTAATTTATATTACATAATTTTAAATTTTAAATTATAATAAATGATATTTAATATTAAATAATAATAATTATTAGTTATAATGATATTAAATAATATTTTTGTTGTAATATTTTTTTAATATTATACAAATAAATAAATCCTTCAGTATATATCAACTACATTGAAAATAGTGATCATGCTAGTTAACTACACCATGATATTTATACAATGATGTTTGTTAAGGTATTGAATTATAACATATGTTTACACCATTTATGCACTCCGTATCAACTAGCAATTTGGTTCATGGATAACTATGACATCTGTTAAATTATTGAATAAACAAAGTATTGGTGAGTGATATCCATTAACAATTTCATAGACATTTAGGAAAGTTTAGTTAACAAGAACATTGTTTTCTTGCACGTAGGTATTATAATTTACATCGAGTCCGGTGCTATATAAGATCATGTCAAAGTGTTGTACATGTGAGTTTTCACTATTAGAATAGCTTGCTGGGGTCGATGATTGAGTTCAAGTTCCAGATCCCCTCCCATGAGTTTTCAGTGATAAATTTTTGGACAACTCAATAGGAAAACCTATGTACGAGCTATTTCTGGTATATATAGGTTCCATTATTTATGGTTAAAGAAGTCTCATAAATGTATGTTTTATTCATTTAAAAGTGTTACAAATTCTAGTTAAAATTAAGAGTTTTTATATATGGTTTAGTTTTTATATATGGTTTATATTCAATTGCAAATAATATCTTAATAAGTATTAAAATGTTTGAAAATGTATTGTTGTTGATTTTATTTGATCAATACTATTAGTTCCAATTAATCTCTTAGATCATCTCCATTAATGTTGCATTTGGCTCTTTTGGCTCTTACGTTAGTTATTTTTCTGAACAAGCATTGCCTCATTTAGTATGGAAATGGTGTGGATTATTTTTCTCCTCATGTGTATCATTACAATTGATGTTTCACAAATGCAATGGAACATGGGGTTTTATCGCTGATTTATGGTGAAAGTATAAATTTTAAGTGATTAGGGTATAAAGCCAATAAAGTTTGAGAGTATGTTGCACTACATTTATAGAGATATCCTTCCTAAAAAAATCATCCTCGTCACTAGCTGCAAAAAATTAATGAGACATTAAATGGGACATTTCTCATTGCAACACATATAAATTATTTTCTTCAATCAAGGTTACTTTGTGAGTCAATATTATGCAAATGCATTTCTATAAGTATAGTTCCTTCGTTGTTCCTTATTGAGAGTTACTACACTACTAATTTGAAAGTCGTAGGTCTCAATATTTTGGTCCAAAATATTGTGAGGGGTCATACGTTCAAAGGGTTTTCAATATTCAAAGAAGAAATCCCATTTACTTCAGTTAGAACACCTAAAGATAGTTGTTAGCTCTGAGGTTGGATATTTCAATGTGAAAGTTTTTTTGACACACCAATACATCAAAAGCTATAATTAGTGTTGCACGTACATTGATGGTGTGAAGCAATTATTTGTGATTGGTTGCTGGAGAATGTTGTTAAGGATGTAAATAGCTATGGTATTTTCTTCACATATGAAAATTATTCATGAGTTTCATACCAGTTGGGGAATACCTCATTGAGGTAGTGATAGACATTTCTAAACTAAGGGTGTTAAACTTTCAACTAGATATAGAATGAAAACCAATTGGGAACTCATGGGACATTGCTCTACCTTCTCACTATTAAATATAATTTACAATATACTATTTCTCTTATTTCTCTCGGAGTTTGTTGACATTTACTAGAAGAAGAACTAACTTCTTATATTTGCTCTTGCAAACTTGGAAGTCTTAATGGAGGAACTTACTATCTCGAATTTTCCACTTGTTCATTTACTGGGAGAGATGGAATAATACTATCTATTACTTCATTCTCTTTATCTCCATAAGTAAAGGAGATAAAGAGAATATATCTCTATAGGTAAAGGACCCTATCATAATGAAGTCATCAATGTGTTGATGAAAAGTATATAATTCAGCTTCGGTGGTGAATTTATGGGTTACGAACTTAAATTTGGGTAAAAAATACATCTGTTGAGCTACCAAGGAAGTGATAACCCCAAAGAATCTTAAGTAACACCTAATTAAAATTAAAGAGAATTATTTATTATTTTATATAGAGCCTTATGTGTGCATCCTAATATGCCTCCTAGAGGAACATGTTCCTCCAAAATATCATATAGAATGTGACCAGGCACAAAATGAATTCTATACATACAACCAAGAATTGAAAAAAAGAAGGAAATAACTAAATGGTAATGAGAAATAACAGTCAACTATAAAATTTGGATTTGTGGATGGAATCCTCTGAGAAGATTTAGAATAAAAATTACCACTCCTTAGGATCTAACAAACACTTGAAGATTGGAATCAATATTTTCAGCATAAAGATTCCATTTACTTATGAAAAGTGGTCAGAAACCTTAGGATGTGGTAATAAGTTTAAAAATTTATCCCATCTCACATGCACTACCCTTGATTTGGGAATATAGAAATGAACTAAACCCCCCCATCCAATCTAGAGAACTAACTCCAAAGAGTCATGAAAAATGTTGATTGAGACGAGATTTGACATTTTTTAGCCATGAAATATTTGGCATGGATTTAGGTAGTAGATGTAAACTACTGCGACTATTTAAAATATGGAAGAAACAATAGTTAGGAAAGAGCACCAACATAAAAATATTTATTAGCATATAATCCAATTGTACACCACCATTGATAAGCATTAAAATAAGCAATATTGAGTATACCAAAAGAACCTCATTGGGTAAATGCTTCTATATCCAATTGATTAAAATGAGGATCTTGAATTTCATGAGCAATGGATCCTACATGTAAGGGATCACATACCCATGCTTCATAATTTTCTTGCCAAGCCACATGGAACAATTTAATACAGGTCCACAAAAATACTAATGTCAACTTATCAAAGTGAAACAAAAATGTCATGATAAACATGTTTTTTAATAATGTCATCATGGCTCTCAAGGTCATGTTTCATCACAATACCAAACACAATATGATGAGTATTTGGATCTTGGATCAAGCCTTCAATGAACTTTGGAAATATTGATGTCATAAGGCTTTTAAAATCCGCGTAGCCATTAACCTACTGTAATAATTCTTCCTAGGAAGAATTCCTATTTTGGGATGTTTCCATCAAAAATCCTAAATGAGCTCCTTCTATAGCACATCCCTATATAATGCCCAAGGCTCAGGGATGAATAATAGGAGAAACCTTCAATATTTCCGGGGCCAAAATAATAGGTTCAATGATTTCTTTTTAATATCGATGGATGATCAATAAAAACATTAAAGTAAAGTCCTAAACAAAGTGAGAACCTACAAATCAAAGGCCATATGTAGATAATGAAGAACCACATGATTGGATCACTTGTGAGGATTGTGTCAATAGACAAGCATGGAGCCACCTATTAATCATAATTGAACTCTATGCATATTCTCTCATATAATATGAGTTACCACTCCTTAATCACTTATACTACCCCAAACATCAAACATAATCTCTAACTAAAATTATGTATTACTACATAAATAACATTATACCTCTAAAACAAAGAAAGGAAAACATGTAGATACTTGACATGTTTCTCCTCTTCTAGGTCCACCACAATTATATATTAAATGGGAAATATGATCAATAGTGCACTTTTAGGTATGATCAAAATAGTCGCATGGATAGTAAATGCATGAATTTGATGCACCAAGAAATTTATAGGTCGTAATGGAATTAGTGAAAAAGAAACTATGGAACTTATGATCACGAAATCACCACCTCCCTTGGTTGATGTGGTACTTTCTATTGCACTAGGATATATTGAACTAGGTACTAAAGGATGAGCGTTTTGTATCCATTGGCAAAAGATAGGTTGTAATTGCATAACAATATTTGAGAACATATCTTGAGGATTCCCTTGGGCACTCACAGTATCATCATGAATATTCCAACCAAAAGTATGGAGGCCTAGGCATATAAATACCTAGTTGAGGTGTGATACAATTGCATCACAATGTTTAAGAACATGATTTAATAAATTGTTGTATTAAGTTGTTGATTCATAGTCTCTTACCATAAAAATCACTATATGTTTAATGAATGAACTATGGTAAACCCACCAATCCACATATGATTTGTGAATAAAGAGAGTTGGGTACCATAGTTAATAGTGAGGCATAGATAGAGTTGGGTACATGTGGTGAGTTATGTCAATAACTAAAGATCCTAAAATTTCTAAGTTAATATATAATTGAGCATGTCATGAGGTAGTTAGGATCTCGTACATACCTAGTTAGGATATTTAGAAACTTAGGTGTTATTTAAGTTCAAATTTATCTTTAGGATGCATTAGTTGCATTGTAATTTGAAGATCATGATATGTTATAGACATAGAATGAGCCAATGGTTTATATTCTCTGTGATATTAATAACTATTGATCCATGGATTCACACTCAATTGCATGCTCTCTATTTAAATGGCATGGAGGGTCATGGCTGATTATTGATAGTAAGAACTCTCTTATGCAAAATATTTTCTTTTGCATTAATAACTTTTACTCAAGTGGTCGTGTTGGTTGGGGTTGTTGATTTTTTCTCTCCCATAAGGTTTTAACCATTTAAAAGTACCAAAGTTTTAACCATTTAAAAATACCAACATTGTGATCTTTGATCTAGTTGTGCAAATATTTACTAAATGCGTTCATCCTATTTGGAATACCCTATTTACTTGAACATATCTTTATGAGCTTCTAAATATCCTTGAGTTTATGGCCATTTATCAACTTAGTCTTATACATATGACTAACTATCAGGAAAATAAGTACAATAACCAAATGATGATGCAAAACATTTTTCAACCAAAAATCACCATTACTAGTTTTAATCCTCCAAGAAAAAGTCTACAACTCTAAATATTGTGACCATATTAGGGTAAAAAAAGGGCCAACCGCCCAAAAAACGGGATAAAGTTGGGCCAAAAGATCACAATTCAAAATAAATTCCAGAGGAAGTGGTACCTCTTTAGGATCCACTCTAGCATCTAGAAGTTGGTTAATGGGTAAAGAGACTTGCACATGGTGTCTGTTCCAACATAAAGAACCATGTCCTCACCAACCTAGAGAATGATGGTTGAACATGGATTCTACATCTTAGAAACAAGAACAAAATTTGGGGTAACTTTGTCATAATGGAACCAACTACAAAAGAAATTAACACTAAAAAGACCAATGCAACAATTATAGTGAAATAAAGTTATAATTCACTAATTATTTCATATTCTCACAAAATATGGAAGAACCTACAGGTTATTTTTATCCCTATAAAACCTCCATCTATATCCCCATTCAATGTTTCTTGTGCACTAGGGCTAATGTGAGTGGTATTGCCTAGCCATGCTTCATAAATGGAGAAATAAACACCATGAAAGTACATCACGCTCAACCAAATAAAGATGATGGCTATTTGAACAAAATGAACTCTAAATACTTTGTGAGAAATATTTTATAAATCATCAATATGGCTATCAACATTATGAACGTCAACATGCAAGTTTCAAATCTAAGTGGTAGTATCAAGGCCTTTACTTAACATCTTTGAGAAAAGCTCAGGTTGAGAGGTTTTCATAGAATTGCTCTCCATTATCATCTTTACTTCTAGTTATAATGAATGAATGATCATTGTTTTCTCCATTTTCTAGATGGGGCATAAATAAGAAGCCCACCAATAGGAATTAGTGAATTTTCAGTAGATATAACTCAACCCGTTTCTCTCGTTATTTTCTAGTTTAGGAGTAGACTAACTATGATAGGAGAGTTGATGAGGGAGGTGTTCAATTTTATTATGATATATCCATGAGGTTCTCAATGGACTGTGGATAGTTGTCATTCTGATAAAAGTCTTTCTAGTGTGATGTAAAATGCATTTCTCAGTGACTATTACATTGTTTTTAGATGGATAAATATATATCTTTATATATGGTATAGATATTTATCCATCCATTGATACTCCTTGTTATGTTCCATATCAAAGTTCATCCATCCATTATAAATCATCATTCATATATCATTAATGAAATACATGTGGATGGATTTTATCCCTACTAAGAAGATCCATTAACAATCCATAATTAGAGAAGCTATTACTTGTTATATTGCCAGTGTATCCCTATAAGTTTTCAATGGAATAGAATATAATTTTATGGAATATTTTTGAAAATGTTTATTGGTTAAAATCATATATTTAATAATTAAAATGATTTATTGATAATAGAAATTATCATTCTCCATAGTGACCTATTATATTTAACTAATTTTTTTCTTAGAAGCAATTTCAATAGGTGGCTTCCCATACTCAATAGCTTGATTGAAGCAATCCTACATAATTTCAAGATCTCCCTATTGAATGTCATGCTCTCCTTCGTTGGGATAGGTCAAATAGTTTTCTTCTCTCATAACCATACTTAAGAGTTAGCTCGTAAGGCTCAATCAACTCTTCTTTAGTCCTCAACTTATATTCAAGTTAATCATAGTAGTTATTAACTAAATTATTCTAGGATAATGATAATGATCGCCACACATAATGATATATCAAGGATATATTAATTTTTTTTTTGTAAAGCTTGGCAGGTCCATCCATTTTCTATTATATATTAGGCAAATTTACACCATACAGATTTACCGGGTGGCCTCAACTTGCCCCGAGGGGAAACCAAGTCTGTTGGCCATCGGTCAACATTATATGCCATCCAAAAGCAAATTCTTTTTTGTCTTTCTAGCAAATCTAGGTAAGTCTCAGTCTTGTGTCCAAATACTATATAACTATAACAACTGACATATGAAACAAGAAATTTAAAAGATACCCACATAAACAAAAACTAAGCATGATGAATCTAGTCTTTCTGATAATTTTTCTCATCAAAGACAGAGGGTACAGGAGTAAGATCTTCAATAGTTTCCCCTAGCATTCAATTTAGCTCCAAGATGCAAGGGATGTGATGGTCAATATGATCCATCCTGATTTCATGTTTGTTCAGCTAAAACAGGATTTTCTCCATGTCTTTTTTATAACTAGGTAGGCCCTGCATTATGGCTACCATCCCCACACAGATCTGTTCCATCAATTTGCCAAGCAGACTTTTCATCAAGATGTACAAGTACAGGGTGTGTTAGAACTGCGTAATTCTACCTCATGTATTCCCTGGATCAGGAACCATCGTCCTCTAGTCTTCTATCTCCTAATATGGTTCACTTTCATGTTTTATCTCTGCTTCCCATTCGTCAATCAACTTCCAGATGCCTTCATTCGTTTCATCCCGGTATGTTGTTGCTACTTCTGATATGAGGTGCTCAACAGGCTTGCAGCCCCTGCAACCTTCTGTTGTGCTCGGTCTCCTAGATGTCTGGTGGGCCTGGCCCCTACTGCCATGACCACACCCTCTCTTTGTTGGAGCCATACCCTATTCAGTGATGCCCTATAGATAGTCAAACAACGTTAGTTCCATTAACCCATTCACATCATCTCGACGCAAATTCTCATACCATGCCTCTCTGCCATGGTTCGCCTTCTGTGGATTAAGGTTTCCTAGTGCCCACAAGTGCCTAGGTGAATTGGGTTTCGATCACGTTCCTCGGGCTCATCACAGTGCCCCTCCCCCTTGCCATGGTGCAATTTCCTATCATCCCCCTGTAGCTGGAGCCAAGCCTTCAGGCCCATCCGGAGCCTAGCTCTATGATTTCTATCATACTCGCATGCAACTCCCTCAGCCAGTAGCTTCCTGCCATGGTTATGCTTGCCCCTATGTCCCATATACCACCCATGGTCCGTAGTTGCGCTCTTACTAACATGCAGATGCAGATGACAAGGTTTTCTCAGTGAATTACTGACATGGCTAATATCCCGACCCCCTGCCCGTGACTATTCCCTGCCTCTCCCTTCACCACGTAGTCCCCTAGACATGGCATGCATGTTATCCCCTATACCCCTGGTCTGAGAAGCTAAGTAGGGGCCTTTGTCTCAGCTCAACCCAGCATTACCAATGCCACTGCCAAGACTCTGACTTAAATGCGATAAAAATAAAATGCAGAGCCAAGCCATGGCCCTCCCTTTCCTCCCCCTATTTCTCCCATACAGTGCTAAGCCCCATTGGGATGACCTCTTGCCCCTCCCTTCCCCTAGCGAAACCCCCACCAGCTCATGTAATTGATGTAGGAATCCAACCAAATCATAGAAATGAAGTAGGAATGAGACTAAATTGCATACCATAGAACTTTTGCTAGCCCGCAGCAAAGGTGCGTTTGCCCCTCTTCAGCTTTGAGACACCTTCCTTCTCCACTACAATTTTCTCCTGCCCAGCATGTCGAATGTCATTCCCACCTCTGCCACCCTGCGTTATTCCTCCCTCTTCCACCTTGCCAGCCAACTAACCATGCCTTCATGGCTAAGGACACCGCACCCCCTACCTTAAGCATGTGGGGGACAACAATATTTATTTTCCTTGTACTAACCCTATCAAATCAAAGCTTGTCGCCTCTAACACCCTCTCTCATCCCGATCGGGAGCTTGGATTGCTTGGCTCTGGTTCACCTGGCTTTGCCTAAGGTCTTGTTCTAGAATTGCCTCCAAGGTTTCAAAGGCTATGTCACTTCGTCGAACTAGCCAATGTTTTTATATCTGATCCTGCTGACCGTTACACCCCCAGTTAGCCAAGAAATCGTCCCCCTTGTTTCCATCTCTCTGGACATGTTTGACCTGAATGTAATCAAATTTGGGAATGATTTCTCCTATCTCTCGGATCAGTCTTGCAGTCCTCCAACTTTGGCTAAGTTTGTCCCACTTAGTGTCATTTTTTAATTTTGCCACTGTGTTGATTACCAAGCTTGAGCCCCCTTCCACTTCTAGGTTTCTTTACCCCATTCTGATAGCTATTAGGAGGCCCTATCAAACTACAACAAACTTCACCTCATTGTTACTAGTGATCCCATAGATTTCTACATAGATGAGATGGGTGTTAGCCTAGGAGTCTTTAAAGAGGCCCCTGAGGCCTGTCTCTCCTAGGTTACCTTTGGAGGCCCCATCGAAGTTGATTTTTATGAACCCTTCTTCCGGAGGGGTAAAATGGGACCCAAAGCTCATGCCCATGTTGATTGTCTTCCATGCTTTGTTTTCAAACATCCTCAGTGCTAGGTTTAGCTTTTGTAATATTTGGGCTTCTAGGGATGACATTTGCCTTATGTTCTAGGCAATACCTTCCCATAATTTTCCTGCGAGGTTGTTTTTTTCTTAAAAATTCTATGGTTTCTCTCCTTCCATATGGCCCATAGGGTGAATCCAAGGCCTAGGTTTCAAGCCCTATTTACTACCTGGCTTGAATAGCTATGGGTTCACCATAATATGATTGTTCCTTTGATATAGTTTTGGTCTCTCTCCATCCTCTCAAAAACTCCTTGCATTTGTCGCCATCTCTGCTCCGCAAATGGGCAGTTGTTGAGGATATGTTCCATTTCTACCCTATTTTGGTGGCATAACCAATAGAAGGAGGGCCCCTGGAAGCCTCTTCTTTGTAACTAATCCCAGGTCAATATGTGTCCTTTGCTGACCATCTAGAGGAAGTGGGTTACCTTTGGCCAACACCCCCCTTTCTAGACATTTCTCCATATGTTGTCCTATCCTTCCTATTCTTGTCGGGCTTGGATATCATAGGCTTCACTTATGGTGAAGGTTCCTTTGGTAGTGTAGCCCCATCTCAAAATGTTTGGGTCATGACAGATCGTTATCTGCCTTGTCCTCAGTTCTTTATCTAAGCTGTCCCATTGATCTATGTCAACCACTTATTCCCAATCCTCTCTTATCTTCCATATTCTCCAACTTTACTCACCTTGCTCTTCCTTCCAATACTGTTCCACCACTTGCATATTGTTATCCTGGGTCTGCTGATATATTTCCTTCATTTCCTATTTTTCCACCAGTTTCCCTCTTTGCTGCCATGATTCCATCCAGAATTGAGTTGTTTTATCATTACAGACCTCCCAGAAGGCATGCTGTTGGATAAGGTGTCTATTCTAGGCCGCCAAATTCCAAATCACAGAACCCTTAGGAGGGTCTTGATATCTAAGGATATCATCAGTTCTCACAGGCATGTTATACTTACGAGTCCATATTTGTTTCCATAGATCAACTCCCCCACCCATTCATTGCCACCATAGTTTGGCTCTCATGGTTTGGTTCAGGAGGTATGGAACTTTGAGACCTAATCTACCTTCCTCTTTCCTCTTAACGAGACCCTGCCATGACACCATTGGCCATTTCCTGGTCTATTGGGCTCCTCCCCATAGGATTTTTTTTAAATGTCTACCATCTTGGCGCATGCTCCTTTTGGGGCCACCATTCTAAATAGTTGGTATATAGGAATAAACTGGAGAACTTCTTTGAGGAGAACTATTCTGACCACAATATTTAGAGATCTAAAGGTCCAGCACTTGAGTTTTCCTTGTAACTTTTGGAGTATATTTTTCCAGCAGTTATTTCTTAGAGGGTTATCTGAGAGTGAAATACCCAACGATTTGGATGGAAAGTTGCCAATGCTAAAACTAGGGATTCTAGTGTGGTAGGCCTTAACATTTCCTTGAGTGTTGAAAAAGAAAATGTAGGATTTGTCATTATTGATCTTGGTTCCCAAGGCTTCCATGAAGGTGTTAAGGATATCTCTTATACTTCGAGCTTCCCTCACGGTGGCTTGATAGAAGAGCATAATTTCATCCACGAATTGCTAATGGGTGATAGGCATGTCATTTCCCCATATTCTTAGCCCTTGAATTTTGGAGGTGTGTACCTTCTACTTTGTATACTGGCCAAGCCTGTCTACTGCTAGGATGAACAAGAAGGGTGAGATCAAGTCCCCCTGTCTCAACTCTTGGGATGGGTTGAAGGCCATTGTGGGGGTTCCATTTTGCAAGATGGAAAACACTGAATAGGATATCATGGCTAATATCGAGTTGATCCATCTTTGTGCAAAGCCATAGGCCTTGAGAGTGCTCGAAAGGTAGCCCCAACTAAGTCTATCATAAGCTTTGGATAGATCTAGTTTTATCATCATGCCCGAGAGCTTCTGGGACTTAAGGGAGTGGACTACCTCTTGGGATGAAATGAAGCCATCGAGTATTTGATGAACTTCTACAAAGCATGTTTTTTTTGAGACTCAGAACAAGGGATTTCAGGAATTTGACAATTAGATTGACGATAATCTTGTAGATGACATTACACATGGCAATTGGTTGAAACCCTTGAGGATCATCAAACTTAGCAGACTTAGGAATCAAGGAAATAAAAGTAGATTTGAGGCTTGGACATACCTTTTGATTACATATTTATTCCTCCATGACCTCCAAGATGTCTTGTCCCATGAATGGGCACGTGGCTTGGTAGAACTCAGTAGTGAATCTATCTGGGTGAGGGGCTTTATTCTTCTGCACTCCTTTTACTATTTCTTCTACTTATTCTTTGGAAACAACTCTCATTAGGGCCATATTCTGGTCATTTGTTATCTACTTGGGGATGTACTGCTTGATTCTTTGGATGGCTTCCGTTCTGTTTTTGACGTTCTTTGTGAGCAGGTATTTGAAATGGTTGGCCAAAAGTTCTTCCATTTCAGCATGTTGTATTTTACGTTGTCCTTCTACATCTCTAATAGAGTAAATGCGGTTATGCTGTCAGTGATGCACCATAGCTTTATGGAAGAATCTCGTGTTTCGTTCTCCTTCCCTCAACCACTGAACCCATGATTTTTGCTTCCATAGGATTTCCTCCTGTTATCTTCTTTCCTCTATCTGATTGATCAGTAATCCTTCCTCTCGCACCAGGTCTTCCGACCTTCCATCTTGTATCATTTTTTGTTGGACGACCACCATACACTTACTGAGTTCAATTTTATCTTTGATAATATGTTTGAACTCCTCCTTATTCCAATTTCTAAACCTCTTTTTTAGATCTTTTAGGTTCAGTTGGAAGGTATGCATCCTATTTCTCCCCTGTTAGACACTTTGTGTCCACCATTCCTCCATTTGTTTTAGGATATCAGGGTCCCTGAGCCAGAAAGATTCGAACCTAAAGGGCATGTTCTTGGGCTGATCTTTTAGATCCACTTCCAGGTGGATCGGCCAGTGGTCCGACCCCATACATGGGAGTATTGATGCTTCTATGAAGATGTATTTTCTCATCAGTTGTTTTGAGATTAGGAATCTGTCTAGGCGGCATGCTATTTGGTGCGCCCCTCCTCTTCTGTTATTCCAGGTATGAATCCCATTGATTGTGTCTATATCCACTAGATGTAAATTTGTAATGGTTTCACTAAAGGCTTCCATATCTGCATCTTCTCTTCTCATTCCTCCCTTCTTTTCCCCTAGGGTGGTGATCATATTCAAGTCCCCCCCTACTACCCATAAATCATCTGGGTATAAATTTCTCAGGTCACTCAACTTTTGAAGGAAGGCTCCTCTTTCCTCTGGGAGATGCGGTCCATACACCCTTGACAACAGATCCCATTCACTGGACCCTAGATTCTGAAATTTTCCTGTGAGAATTTGTGGTATACTTACCCAGTTTTCAAACAGAACTTCTATCACATTCCAAAGGATTGCCAATCTTCCTACACTCCCATTTGCATCCTGGGCCATGACTTGGTATTCCGGCTTGAAGTGTTCCATTGTTTCTTTTAGCTTTCTTTCACTGATTTTAGTTTCCCATATTATCATAATTCTTGGCTTGTCCTTTTTCAGCCTCTCCTTAAGGTACCTCGGTTTGCCTCTGTTATTGAGACCTCTAATGTTCCAGGTTGTAATAATCATTTTAGTAGTTTTATTGGTTGGTGGAAAACCTCTGACAATGGCACTACTCTTCCTGAGTTCACCAGTAATTCCCCTACCATTTGTATTGATTCATCCATCGTTCTCTTGCCTCTTCCCCCCCACCCCCCCCCTTTTCCTTGGCTGGCTTGGACCCCTAAATGTTCAGGTTGGCTTATGATCGCTGAGCCCTACTTGTCTCTATATCGCTGGAAGGTTTCTTTATAGAGTTGTTTCTAATCTTCCAAGATGAATATTTCATCCAAATGTCTCTATTCCTGCAATAGTCGCTTCATGACTTGTTCTTCTGCACTTAGGTCATCTTTCTAGTTGTCAATCTCCATTAGGGTTTCCACCATTTGCATGTTGTCCTCTGGTCCTTCCTCGACCTCAATGACCATTTCCTTCTTTTTTCCCCTCTATTCCTTTATCTTCCTGACTTTCTTTTTCCTGTGTATTGTCGCTCATCTCCTTCCTTAGATTTCCTGTAAGACTAAAAATCGGTTTTGTGACCTTTTCTATTTCTCTTCTTGGTTTTCTTTGTGACTCCCAGCCTATCTCAGGGTTCTTTTCCTCCTTTTCACCTTTTTATACCCATCTCCTTCCGCTTTCGCCATTGGGTCCCCATCCCTTTCCTCCACCGACTGATTGACAGTCTGGTTAAGGGGCCAAGCTCAAAAGAAGTGGCCATATTTGTGGCATCTACGGCACCGGAATGGGATGTGCTCATAGTCAATCAGTTGTGGCCATACCTCATTGTGGTACTCTAGATCTATGTAATTTGGGAGTGGTTCTGTTATATTCATGTAGACACAAAGTCTAGCGTAGGAGGTGTATCAGCCTTTCCTTGTCGAGTCTGCTACCTTTACAAAAGTGTCGATCAAGTTTCCAATGCCTTCTATTATCTTTGGATCCCAGAAGTCCATTGGTAAGCCAAATAGCCAATCCCATATTGGGGCAACCAGAAGTTTATCTTGGTTAGGGTTGTAGCATTCTTCCCAATGCCTGATGAAGAGGTTGACATTGTTAAAGAAGCATGGTCCATCTTCAAAAATCCTCTCTTTGTCTTCCAGGTTTGAGAAGATCACTACGAAGAATCCTTTCGCTCCCAGCTTGAGATCTGCGTGCCCTTGTGGCTGCCATCGTTGTTGGATCCATTCAATTCTTTCTCTATCAGCCATGCTCCTCTAAATTTGCAGATGAGGGCATGGTCCATCATGTACCTGTTGTGCTAATCAACAACCCCCCCATTTCTTCAAAAATCTTCACATAAAATTTTAATAAGAAATGAGTCCCTTTAATTTAACTTAGATAAGATTTATGTGTCCATAAATAAATTTGGTATTAACCCGTCATAAGAAAAAACCCTTATCAAAAGGCTTAAGGTAAACCTTTTACCCATCTTCATTCTGGTTGTTTCCTTTTTCGTTTTATTCCCTTGACTGATGAATTGTTTGTATTCCCATTTGCTCCCTTCGCTTCTGATTTTTTTTTGGTTACGTTCTTTATAAAATTTCTTTTTAATTCAAGATATTTTATTAAAATTAATAAGTTTATTTATAAACATAAAGAGTTATAAGTAGGTATATTTAAATTATATAAACTTATTAAAAATACTAATTGTTTAACAAATTATTTGATACACATTTAATCCATATTCATCCCAGAATAATTTTAGTAACTCATTCATTTAAATGAAATCAAAATATAATCAATAAACAAATAATCTATTCAATTAGTCATTTAATAAACATTTATATAATTCTTCCTAGCTTATCCCATAATCCTTCATATATGTGAATTAAAAGAAGATAATGCATAAATATACATGGGAAACAAGTTAACCAATTAAATTAAACTAACTAATTATTTAATTAATAAACTTTAATTTTTACCTTAATGTATCCCATAAAGTTTTCACATATAATTTATTTAGTTTGAAATTGAAAAGAGACTATTTTTTTTTAATAATTATTAACGAATATATTGAGTTACATATAAAATTAAGTCAAAATAATTAAATTAACAAATTTAGCTAATTAATCAATTAACTAACTAATTAACAAACTTCCCCAACCCTTGATCCAGTCAAATTCAGCTATAGTCCGGTCAATTGTAGCCGTTTCCTGTGGTCAAAATTAGTTTCTTATTTCTATCTGTTTGAATGAGGGATCTCTCTATTTAATTTATCACTATGGTCTAGTTCTTCATCTTGTCCTGACGATGAACCACACTTGCTGGTTCAAAACACATTGACAAATGAATTTTGACATGATTATCGCGGAAGACTTTTCTTATAAACTTGTTATGGATCACAAAAGCCTCAATTCAATAACTTGCAAATTTTTAAACTGTTGACAGAGAACTTAAAGGGATAGACATAACGCCTTGTGAGAAACGCAATGCTCAAGGCAATTGGGTTTTAAACACCTCTAAAGCACAATAGTTAGGGTGAAGGGATTCAATGCAATTTCAACACATAGGACACTTTTCACATGAAAGCTGTGCATATGCTAATATAGCCTTAGCAACAAAGAAATGCAAAATCTAAGGACTGTGTGGTAGCGCAACAATTAGGAGAAAACACAACAATTTTAGAAAGCGCAACAAATTACAAAAACGCTATGAAGATGAATTTTCTCTTTTTGTGGGTTTTGAATAGTTTTAGCTGGCTCATGCATGCAATTTAAAATTTATTCACAACAAATGGAACAAATATTAGTTCTTTTTTGCACCTATGAAAGGAGTTTGGTCTTTAGATTGACAATAAAAGTAGCATTGTGTGAAAACGTAGTGCCCCTGCCTCCTTTGTGTAACAACTTAGCATGACCACACCACATATTTACAATGTGAAAAAACAGGTAATGAGTGATCTTGGATGAAGGTAAAATTTCAAATAATCTCCCAAAACGTCCTAGAGCGGAATGGATAACAATGATTGTGATTTGAAAATGGAAATGATGAATGCACAACACCTCATGGAAAGTGCAGTGCTTGAGGAAAGGCAAGGAACTGTCCATTTGACTGTTGTACTCTTGATGAGGTCACAATCTCTCATGAAATGGCATCTAAACTAACTCAAAAACGTCCAAATTTTTGCCCATGACGACAAAGCATGGTGTAAAAAGTGTTTTGTCATGTTTTCTTTGATGTAACTTGACCTCTAGACTTAACTGACTAACTGATGGTGATCAAGGATTTTTATCACATGATCCTTTTGTACTCTTCCATGGTGACCAATGACTACTTATGATTACTGCTTTAATAATGAAGCCTCATGACTTTAGACATTTAGACTTTTAGAAAAATAGATAGACTTTACATGACACTTAATCTAACTCTAAACCTCTTTAAACCATAATAGTCAGGTCATCACAACTAATATTTTCAAGTTGACCTCAGAAAAATAGAAATACTAACATGACTAAGATTCCTATAACATAAGACCCTAACATGGGGGGCATTATTCAACTTCATTATGCAAGAGTCAAGGTATGAAGTAAAACTGGTCGGAGAAAACACTACTATAGGGATGCTATAGAAGGGCCTGTATTGCTACAGGAGGCCTTCTTTTTCTACAAGAGGGGGTCTGAGAGTATTTTAAGGATGTAAGTGGTGTCTTAGAGGTTTGGAAAAGTGGATGAAGGTATAAGGTGATGAATAAAGGGTTTGGGATCCCCTTAGCCAATCCTAGTACCCCTCGGAGGTCTATCTTGCACAAAAGATGATGCCCACGATGTCCTTCATTTATCTTAACAGAGTGACTTTTGAGATAGAGGTTGGAAGCAACGTGAGGTTCCTAGGAGGAGCATGAAAAAGACTAGGTGAGTGTGGAAAGGTATTCCCACCCCTGTAGATTAACACTGTCCCTCCAACTCACCAAATAAATGCATCAAATGACTAATAATGTAGTTAGACAAATTATAACGGAAAATATGAGTTGAATTTGATTAAGATCTATTCTATCCCACAAGACTACTCTAATCACATAAACTAATGAAACTAACTACTAAGTTGCAGAGAATAACCATGCAAAAGGATCATAAACTAACATCTATCCATTTCCAAGAAATCATAAACACAACTTTTTGGATTGTGATTGTAGATCTTTCCAATGAGCCTTCCATAACAGAGGTAATGGGCAAGCCTGCAATTACAAGTTTTCATGATATAACATCTACTGAAACAAGAGAAGGATTGCGATGATTTAAAACAAGAACAAGAAGGAAATACAAGAGAGGGACTAAAGCCTCTAGGTTGGGCCCAAACCCAACGGTTTCAACCCTCCAAATCTGATTCAAATGTAGATAAATGATAAACTTATCATTAACAGAAAATAATAGTCTCATAAATCATATGAAAGTTAATAATAACAATGTCAAGCACTAGGCTCTCAGTAGCTACAAAAAAAATTCAAATCCTAATGAGTCATTCAATTGGTTTACTTATACAAAAAAATTGAGGAAAAACTTCCTTGAAAGGGGGAATGCTCCCCTCTAAAATCTAGAGATTTGTGGATCTGGTTCCATTTTTCCTTGTCATGCACTTGAGTTCCTCGACTACCAGTGAATTCAAGTTGTTGGAGAGGTTTATGTGATTTTAAGTTGAGTTAGGGAGTTAATGAGGTGGGCAAGCTCCCTATATTCTCTCTAGTTGTCTCCATCAAGCCCCTGCATGGTAGATATCTCCAAAAATCCTTCTTTGACCTGCATATTAATCACATTAGGCCATAGAATATGATAAACACCTTTTAGTCTTCCTACTAAGCATATTATGGCTAAAAATGTGAATTAACGTGAGAAAATGAGAGTTTTAAGGGCTGGAGGATAGCATAATGAACTCCAAAAGATACCTATTGATGGGACCCATCACCATTTATGACTTGGAAACAAATTACTTTTAAAAAAGTGACCAATTTAAAGAAATATTTGGATGTTTAAATTGTGAACTTCTTTAGAGAGAAAAGGTTAAGGTCTATATTTACCAAATATAATTAATTTAGTTACCACAAAGGAGAGAAGAATATTAACTTTAAATTGGTTCCAAGGAAAAATAAGAAAGTATTATAAAAAGGATGGAAGGACATTCAAAAATAGAGAGAGAATTCCCTTCCAATATTGTAAGAAAAGTGACCTTCTAGTTGAGTAATCTAATATATTCTTAGTAGTTAACAATCATCAAGGCCTTCGTTTCAAAATGATTTTGAATGACAAGAGATAATTTTTAAATGAATTCATTTTTACTCTTCTAGGTATTTTCATATACATGGTCCATGGGACCCAATTCATTTTGGAAAATTTCATTTTAATTTTCTAAGCGTCGAGCTCATTTTACATATTTTTATTTGAAGTTCCACAAAGAACTACTAAGAGTTCATCTCTAATGTAATACTCGACTTTGAGTCTTAAGATTAATATTGCAAAAATGTAACTTTGATCCGAATAGAAAATGGCATCAACCCATGGTATTCATCCACCCATGGTATTGTAAGTGACATCCACCCATGGGATTCATTCACCCATGGTATTGTGACATCCACCCATGGTATTCATTCACCCATGGAATTGACCCATGGTATTGTAACTGAAAAATACTATAAGTAAAAAGTCGCATTTTGTAAAAGGACAGTTTGTCCGCCACAATGTATCTTTTATAGTTATTCTCCATTTTAATAAAACGTTTTTTTGTGGTTTTCTTTACTGTGTGTTCTCTCATTTTCTTTTTGGCATTGCAGTTTTTCAGATATTGGGGACCTCCCCCCAAGATTCATTTCAATTCTTTTTTAGATCTTGGGGGCCTCCCCCCAAGATCCGGATCAAACTCTTTTCACCCCAATGAGTTTAATGGAAATATCATTTAATTTCTCTATAAATATGGTCTATGTATTGTCACATTTCTTAATGAATTGATTTGTAACTTTTACTCATTGTTATGTTGGAATCTAATCTTCTCATAACCATTACTTTACTTTTTCAAAATATTATAATGTAAAGATAATTTTCAATACCATTTCCATGAGAAGAGTCTTTTTATTGATCATATGCAAACAATGTATATAAAATATTTTGCAGTCATATTTGTTCCCTTTTATTTTTATGGATGTGATGGTGTGCTTCATAAGTATATCTGCTATATGAGATATTTATTGAAAGATTTGTTGGTGTTTTCTCTTTAGCACTAACCCAATAGATTCATTTGAGGATAGAAGAGGAATATTAATAAATAAAGAGAGGAGTATCACCTCTATAAAAATTAGGATATTCTTTCTCTTTCCCCCCAAGATATTCTCTCAATGTTGGCCATTTTCTTTTGACAAGAAAAGTGATCAATATAAATCAAGAGACCAATTCTAATTACTTATTAACTCTCTTATGTATTATTTCCTGGCATGAATGCATATTTATAACACTCTCATAGAGAGGATTTGACGTGTAGTATGTCGAGGACCTAGATACTTCATTCGGATGGAGTAACCAATCTCAATGGTTCCTTAGAGCATGCACACTAGAAACTAGAAACACACTTTCCATGACTAGCTAGTAACTTGAAATTAGAGTAGGAGAGACTAAAATAAAGTGAAAGTGTAAAATAGGGTCATATAAATATAATTGGAGTAAAAAATAAGTTATAATTGAAGTAACAACTATCTCATGTGTCTCCTAACTTAGAAATACAAATAAAAATCTAAAACTAAGGTTCAGAGTCAAATTATATTTTCATCTCATCATCTTTAAGAAATGACACATATTCCAACAATGCTATGAATTGACTAGCTTAATTGTAAAAGGTGATCTTTCGAATTCTTAGTTCATGGAATTCCATGATATTGTCATTATGATACCCCTCTATATCTCTAGTGGTTATTCCATGTTTTAACAACCCTTGCATGTATGACAAGTTTTGTAGTAGTCTTGAGTTTAGCTTTGTTTCCTCTTCTTGTTCTATAATGAGTCTTTCATTATCTTCTTTTCAACACTAAAGGTCTTCCTTCAAACTCTTCATTATCTGAATAAGGTGGGGAGATGTTCCCTCTTCTCTCACCTTTTCCTTAGAGGATATCATTTCACTGTTGGAAAGTTATCTTATATACTAATATAAAACCCCTCCATTAGTACCATTAAAATCATAAAAATTAAACATGTATATTACCTTTACTTCATTTTTTCCTAGGCCCATACCATCCTGCATGTTTATCTTCTTCTATCAAACTCAAGTAAGTCTTCAAGTAACATCAATGTATTCATATATAGAACAAAATAATTTCACATAAGTACACACACATGCATATATATTAATTTAAATTTTAAATTCTTTTCTATACTTGAGCCCATCTAGGTTTAGTGCTAACCCTTATCTTTGATACAACTTTGTAACATGCCAGGTGCCTTAATGCTTGATTAAGGATCATGAGTCTCAAAGTTTTTCTTCTTCACAACTTAACAATAATCTATAATACCACTTCGTAACACACCCAAAACCCTAATCCTTTTTTAGAGATGTGGGGAATCACATTTTATCTAAAGAATTTTATCAAGAACTTCCCACACATTGTCTAATCACCATTCAATAAACCACATTTTGTTGGGCCATTTCATAAAAAACGTTTGTGTGCCCTTTTTATTTTTCTGAAACCCCAATCTTCCATAAAGTATATCTCAAAACTTATAGTGGAACAAAATATGAAATTTATAACATAGGTACCTTGAGATATTTTCTTTGTTTCCTACAAGTTTTATAATCTGGAACCTCTCAGAAAGAAATTTATGGAAAAAATTCCAAGATAACTCGTTTTGAGGTATGGTTTATGAAGATTCTAGAAGTCGTGACTTATTCTGGGAATATCTCCAAAAATATAGTGAAACAAGATATCGAATATCTACTAGAACTTCCTTCTGATTTACTCTAACTATGGTCCAAGTTTTAGCCTTTGAAACCACCTAGAAGAAAAGTTATAGCAAAAATTTCAAACTGCCCTTATTTCAGGAGCATTTAGGAAGCTATTCCTTATTAGAGCATAACTCTAAATATATTGAATCAAGATACGAAATATATACAAGATTTTCCTTGGATTTACCGTAAATGTGGTCCAATTTTTAGCCTTTGAAACAATCAAGAAGAAAAGGTATAACAAAAATGCCAAAGTAACCTTCTTTTAGGAGCATTTAGGAAGCTCGATTTTCTTAGAGCATAACTATGAAAATATATTGAATCAAGATATGAAAATTGAACTAAATTATCAACAATATTTCCTCTTGCTATGGTCCAATTTTCAGCCCCTTGAACTCTTAGAAAAAAATTATAGTGAAAATTCCAAAATGGCTTGATTATGGCGTAAATCACATTTTGGCCTTCCAACATTAAACTTCATGAAATCACTTATAGTTTAAAGAGAATGCAATATGCAATTAAAAAAGAAGACATGCAGTTATCCAAAACTATCATGGATTTCCAATGCATCCCAATCTATTTAAATTCCATAGCCAAGTGAATTCAAACCTAATGCTCAAGACCTTACTATCATAACCAACACAATGATCATAAATAAAATAATATAAAAATAGCAATAATTCCAGCATATCACTAAATTAATCATGTGAGAAGTATCAATAACATAGAAATAACCATATATATAGTAACTAGAAAATATTAGAATTGAAGTAGGGTGAGGCACATTCCACCCCACCATAGACTCAACTATGCTACAATTTTTCTCATAGTTGACCACCTTATGCTAGACCTTGATGCCTTGAGGGAAAAAAAAACCTAGGGATTTAGCACATAGTTTTCAGACCATATTGAATACAAAAAGTGAAGGCCACTCTCCTTCACACACAGGAAAACGTAGTATTTGTCACATAGGTTGTCACTCACAACTCTTAACCAATCACAAGGTTTGAACCTCTATGGGTTTTGTTGTTTCTTTTTCTAGCACCTATAGCACAAGCACTTGAGGAGATATATAAAGCTTCCTAGAGACAACCTCTAGGTTGATTGTAAACCAGTTCCTAGGACATCTTGAGAGAGGAGTGCTTTTGATATTATGAGTAGGGCTTTCTGCTACACTCCAATTATGATGCAATTGGAAAAAGAGAATAAGGGGGGCTTGGTTCAATAGTCTTTCATTACAGTAGACTCAAACACATATAGGTATCTAAATGCATAAGGGGTAGATCTATTTCATCTCAGAGAGAAATGACTTATTCTGGTGGTGGACTCGCAACAACAGGAAACCTTAATATTGGAATTGTAGTAACATGAAGAGGAGGAAATAAAGGAGCGAATTTTATGCATGGGGATCTAAACAAAAAAAAAATCCTAAGCAACAATGTTCTGGCAAAAGTATGGAAGATTGAAGAGGTGGAATGGAAGAAATAGTGGAGTCCTAATCATGGATACATTTATCACCAAATAAAACTAAGTAAATTTGTGCACATTACAAGTACATAAGTAAATCTGTTGCTAACACAGGTACTATTACTACTTAGCAACAAATATACAACAAACAAGGGTGAAACCTGTAGCTTCAGTAAACTATTTCAGAGGGAGAAAAACATACATGAAGTGAAAAACAAAGGAGGAAACATATTGCATATTCCTCTGATAGGAATCAACATAATAGTTTTATTAAACCTCGAGTCCAAATCACCATACCGTTACATTTAGCAAGATATCGCTTAAGTTCTTCATGAACAAGCAAGTAGAACCGAAAGTGGAATCACAAAATTTGGACCTCATAGGTGCGGAATTCTGGAACTTGTATTAAGTGTTTCCTCCCCTTATTTATAAGGAAAGGGGGAGATTTGAATCAGTTACAAAATATCTCATCCAACGGCCAACTATCCAATAGACTAGTTTTCTCGGTGTGTGATAGCTGTGCTACCTAAAATGATTACCAAGGATTTGATTCCTTTCTTGAAAATACATAGAAATTACAAAATAAACATAAATAAGAAAAACTGAAAGCATTAGGGGAATTTTGATGTAAAAAATGGGCCTCCTAAGAAAAATGTACAACAAAAATAAACTTTATAAAAACCAATAGGATTCGAGATGGTGATGCCAACCATGGGGGATAATTCACCATTTTTGGAGTTAAAAACTAAAAAGATAAAAAAATAAAAAATTAATAAAACTATTTTTTCTACTTGTATTTTCAACTTATCTCCCTAAGGTTTTACTCAAATTTCGAGCATGAGTACTCTTTGGATGCAAAATTTAATTATTCATCTAAGGAGTACCCATGTTGCATACTTTCGATGGACCCTATTACTCGAACAATGTGAAATACATGAAAAAAACGTGATTGCAGTCACGTTTTTCATGTATTTCTCATTTTTCGTGTAGCAGGGTCCATCAAAAGTATGCAACATGGGTACTCATTGCATGAGGAATCAAATTCTACATCCAACGAGTGTTGCCGCTCGAAATATGAGTAAACCCATAGGGAGATAAGTTGAAAAATTAGTTTTTTCTTTTTTCCCACTAAAATTTGATGATGTAATCTAATCTTATTTTATTATTTCCACTATTGTTTTATAATTTCCTTAGGAGGCCCACTTTAGAACTCAAAACTCCCCTAATGATGACTGAGGAAAATATCTTTATGTCGTTCCCATGAAGGCCCTTGATCAGGCCATGCCTCTACCACAATGTGTCCCTCTAGCTGCTTGGTCGGTTCCCGTAGCTCCGTCTTAACTACCTGACTTCACCACTCTTTGGAATTGGTAGCGATCAACTGTCATGTCTTATCACAGAGCAGAAGTGGAGATTGTCATGATAGTCCTTCATAGTATGGCTGAGTGGAGCTCCATGCCGAGCCATTAAGTATTTCTGAGTCCCATATCTTTGTTTACTCTCCGAAGTCGTGCAAGCGAAGTAGTCAAATTCATTCTTGTGGCTTTTTTTGTGTTTGGTTTCTTGTTACAAAAGCTTCCATGGGATCAACCCATTTCAATTTCCTAGTGCTCCATGCCTTTATTCAATGCCTCAGTTGCCGACCCATACACCTTCAAAGCTATGTACCATACTTTTGGAACATCATTCCATCAAGAATTTTAGTCTTAAAACATTACAAAACAGTGAGCTTTGATGTTCCTTGGCCCCATCTAGTTTAACGCCTTATTGTAGTTCTCATGATATGACCAGGAGCTTAGCCTTAAGGTGCTAAGGCCTTTAAACTCATGTCAGGGCTATCCTTACTTTGTAAACAATTCTGTGCCCCTGGTTCGTGAAGTCTTTCTTGACCATGCGCTAGCCCACATATCAGAGCTCCTCACTCGGTGTTTTCAAATCAGGGATTTAACTTGGAGTGATGGGATATTAGCTTTCACCAATTACCTTCCATGCTTAGCCCTTGGTTCTTTGGCTCTTTATGTCACCATAGGCCAGCGCCTGTATCGGAGCCCCTTTATCGGCAGATCGCAATCAGAGGTTTTACTATGGAGTTGCGACAAAGCTCATCCTTCGATCGTTGATGCGGCATCATCCTCTGCCACGTGTCACCTTGTGAGTGGTGACACATGTTGCCCTATTTTGGCCCCTTATTACCCTCAAAATGTTGAATCTGCATGCCACATGTCCATTGTACTGCCACGTCATACTGATGTCAATTGCCCCGTGTCCCTTAACGAAACCAATCATGTGCTGCCATGTGTCATGTATCAGAGCCAATCTTACATTGCCATGTGTCTTGTTGGAGAGAGAAAAGGCCCAGTCCTGCTATGGTTTTGTGAGGAAATCCTTTGTTAATTTGCGTTAGGCCCTCCTCAGCACTTTAACATTAAAGGCACAAACCTCGATAATTTTAATCGCAATCAGAACCTTATGCGATATCACAAATTTAAAAGGTTGTCACTTGTTTGATCGTTGATTGCGATGCATGGATCTCTTAATGCTCTAATGCCTTGAACCTCCGATATTGTGGATCACTGATATGTTGGGACTTTCGATATGTAGGGATCGCTGATTTGCAGGATCGCTGATTTGCGGGATCGTCGATATGTTGGGACCTAAGATTTTACCCTTAGGCATTTTCTCCTTGTCTTCTGGTTTTTCAAGGGTAACTTCAATTTGCTCTAACTTTTGATTCTAGAGTCCATTTAAGGGGCTCGATATACCATTGGAAAGTTAATTTTGAGCACTATCCATTGGAGGGGATTCGATTTAGCTTTGAGGGATTCTATGGCTTGGGATATGGCTGAAAACTCTTCTATTCTTTTGTATTTTAGTTAGCTGAAAACAAATTTTGCAGTGAGTGACAACGGATTTGACCACCATTTCTCTTGCCAAATCAAATTTCTAAGTGAGAGAGTATGAGAAGAAAGCTAAAGAAGAAATAAGAATTAATTAACCCATCGATGATTTATCCTTCTTATTTTTATAATCACACCTTGACCCTTCATCTTCACAATCTTTTGCTAGAAATTTCTTGGAATATTTATTCGAACAAAAATAAAAATTTTCCCACCCTTTACATATTTTCCTCCCTAATTAAGTATCCCCTCCCAAAATCATGATGATCTATTAATTTCTTACTTCATTCAAATCTAAAAATTTTATTTATAAAACAAACGAATATATCACATAATAAAATTTAGTATAACCCAACATTACAAAAATTTAAATACATCACTAATATTAAAATAACACAATTAAAAAAACAATTATAGTATATTGATTAAAAAGTCTAGCCAAAAGATATTACAAGAAAGATGCTATAACCATACAAACCAAAGCTAAGATGCATCTAGAGGGTATCAAAATAGATTAGTGTATATTTTCATACCAAGAGGCACCTATCCCAACTTGAGCTTGACTCTTTCGCAACCATGCTTCTCGATTAACAACAAGATTCAATTCCACATTATAATAATTGATAGGAAAAATAACTCTATGAAAGAGATCGGATTACGAATTTTATTTCGCAAATTATATATATAATTTCGTGAGATCGTGTTTTATATTTTTCCATTCATAATAAAGAAAGGATCTGCTATTACTTTCTGAAAGGAGAATCTTTAAGGAGATGGGATCCGTTCAAAACCGTTGAAAAAATAAAATTGAAAACAAATCAAACATCTGAAATCCGAATTCGCTATTATAAATCATTGGTGAGAGAACCATTTTTTATTTAATATTTTATTTAAAATAATCTTGTTGACATATTTACAATATTATAAATTTAATTGTATATTTAAATTATAATATAAGATTATAATTTTTTTTATTAAAATCAACATAATAATATAATTCTTTTTATTTGTAGTATTGTTATTTTTTTATAGGTTTAAAAACTAATAAGTTATTAGTTTCTAAAATTTTATTGCGTAAATATAAAATATTAATATATATTGATTTTCAAAATCATCATGTCTTGTTTGAGTTATAAGTAGATTAGTATACATTTATTTTTACTCTCGATTTACCAAGTGCCCGAGAGGGATCAAATTATTTTTCACTCTATGCTAGTTGGCATATCAAGATATTTGATTCTTCCCAGTGCTTAGTAGATCCAAAGTAAAGCGGATATATGATGGTTTAATACCATGTGCCATCTTTATTTTTATTAATATTAATATTAATATTAGGGTTAATAATGTTTTTTGCATGGTATTAACAATAATTTGGCCCATGATATTTGGCCCATAGGCTTCACCTAAATAAAACCTCTTTTTGACTCTTCATAAATATAAAGTGAATTATGGAGTAAATATACAAAAAATATTTTATTTATTTACCATACCTCTCATTTATTTATATTTTGATTAATTTTCCATACCTCTTTTATAAATATGGTATTTAGCTCATGGTATTAAAATGGTATTTGACCCATAGACTTCACGTAAATAAAACCTCTTTTTTGAGTCTTCTTAAATATAAAGAGGTTTATGGAGTAAATATAAAAAGATGTTTCATCTATTTACCAAACCTCTAGTTTATTTATATTTACCATACCATACCTCTAGTTTATAAACATCTCAAACACACCCGGAAATCGATGGTACAATCTGTTGCATCACTGGACCATAAGTGTATGAATCGGGAGCATGAAATAACCAAGTCAAAGGGAAATAATGAGTCCATTTTCTTGATCCGAGGCACGGAACAAGAATGGAAGATGGAACCAAGATACACTGCCCTCTAGGCTATTCTTCTAGAATAAATGAGTTGATGTCGAAAGACTAGGTCCTGCAATAGGTGAGGCAACGAGGATTCTCGACTAAGGCACGAGGGAAAATAGTGATATGACTGATGGACTGACACCAGGGACAATGGAGAAAATCGAACTGAGGAACAAACAAACGAATTCTCTTGTCAGAGCATAAAGTGCATGGTTGACCTGGCAGCGACTGACTCGACTCTGGAGGGGATGGGGTACAATATGACTGGAGGCCAAAATGGGAAACACATGATGAATGATATACAAAGATGGATGAAATACTGTGACATGCTATAATGGGATGTGAAACAGACTCCACGGATGCAAAGGTGACTCATTGCGGATGCTTTGAATAAGGGTGACTTGATGACGCTGCCACAGAGAAGAGTCCTGGTGGGGACCATGAAAGCATGAGTAAATGATGGTTACTCATGACGAAAATCAAAACGTGAGATGAAAAGTGCCAAGGGAAGGTGGTCCCCAAACTACAAGTGTCGCATATGAAGAAATTCAATTTTGAGATGCGACAAAGTGACCCTTCTTGGAAAAATGGCTTCTGGGTGAAGTGTCAAATCATTAAAAAGTGAGAAGGACCCATTATAATACTCTATGAGAGCTTTCTAATGGTGTTGACGTTTCGTCATACTGAGCTACAGATTGGATCCAATGGGTGACAAAAAATTTGTGGGGTTTTCTGTAAAAGGACGTTTTCCCTTCAATTTAAATTCATTTGCTAAGTGAGTTGTGGTGAATTTGGAGAGGAGGAAAATGACCTAAATATTGTGGAGATAGTAGCAGAGAAACCAAACATCGAGATCAGGGTCTATGACTTTCAGGCAAGTGGCCTTACTTGTCTAAGGATGGCCTTAATGCTTCTTGGAACGATGGTTCCTGGGGAACAATTAAGGGAAGAGGAAAACGAGAATGAACTACTAGAGGAGGTCTAGAATCATCCTCAACCACTAAGTCAAACATGGGGATTATTTGGACATAGAGTAGAATATTTGAAGATATGGTATCAAACGTCTACAATATGTGATGTGCATATGGCTCGCCGGAGAGGCCGGTAGGACAAACTATCCAAGGAATACGAGGATAATCGACCATACCTAGGTCCAGTGGGATCTAGACCAAGACTTATGTTAATCAGTTGAGAAGATGACCAGTGGAAGACCATCATGCACCCAAGCATGGGATACTAATCACAAACATATGTGATGGAGGGGACTGATCTGGTATGCAAAGGTCAGAATGATGCCCCCTAGCAGGAGGAGTTTTTTGAGTGGCATTGTGTTCCGTGTGCTCGAAAAAGGGATTCAAGCATCTCGGCCCAACTTGGCACGAGATCCTCCAAAGGATGATAAGGAGATATAGGGTCCTATGTGCCCCCCAGTATGCTATGGGCGTTATGGATATATTTAGAGTGGTGGATTCCAAATATGGAAGGAAGTATGCACGATGGTGCATATCTTCCCAAGGATAATCAGGGGTAGTCATGGCTTCCATGATGTCCCTATGAGAATGGAAGATGGGCGGACGGGAGGAATATTGAATACATGATGTGGCGAATGTACTTGGTGCATCAACCTGAGAAAGAAGGTTCACATACACATCATCTGGAATGGTAAACGATGAGCTAGTAGATGGAGGATCTACAGATGTTGAGACCTGGGATTCTATCGAAATAGGTTCGATAGAAGCACGCGTAGAAACCTCAGAAAGGTTTTCCTGCGAGGAACTCAAGGATGACGACAGGTAAGGAATGGCCCATGGAGTCCATCATCTCGACATAGGTGGGATGGATCACAATGGTGGGACTAGATTAACCCCTGTTCTAGTTTACTAGTGGTACCAAAATCCATAGGTAGAAGAGTAGGTGATCCACTACGAGTGGTCTCGTATTCATGAAGCACCTCAAGGTAATCGCGAAATTCATCAAGATGAGCAAAACAATGGGAATAGTGACCATGATGATAGCACAAGGCACAAGTGTGATTTGTGTGTGATGTTTTGAGTTTCTTGGCTGGAATTGATAAGTTAACATGAACTTCAGGGATATTTGACTCAGGGAACGTTTCGTGAACCAAAGGTTTAATATGAGGGAGTTCAAGACAATTATTGGTGGCATGCCCAACAACTTTACACAAAGCGCACAGAGGTGACGGATTTGGGGCCTTAGGGGATGGAGGAGCTTGGGGGGCCTTGTCCTTAGGTTCTTTCCTCTTGGCTTTCCCCCCTATCTAGATGCTTTTGCAATAGGAGTGGGTTCTTATTGCGATTGTGATGGAACTGGAGCAACGATAGGGGCTGTAGGGACTGGTTGAACTGAGGTCAAAGCATGATAAGGTCTTAGCTGACCAGGCGGAGTGCTTGTCGGGGGATGAATGTACCATACTGGGATCGGTAAAGTCATGTTAGGGAGGACCAACTAAGCCACGATAGGGACACAAAATATTCCCAAAGGAGGAAACAAGAAAGGTATCTGGCCTGTAGGGTAATTTCTTGGCGGAACAGTTTTTGGATGGTTGAGACCTGGAGGAACAGTTCCTTATGGGAACATGGGAGAGGCACCCACAAACGAAGGAGGTCTTGGGGGGGTGGATCCAGATGGCTCGGTTGAGATGGAAATAACAGGGTGCTGAGTAGTTGGTTGTTGATCAGATGTACCAAACTACTTGAGAGCAACCCATGATGCTTGTAACATGCAAACATGCAAAGAGTTAGGCTCAGAGATGAGAGGGGGAGGACTAGGGAAAGCACCCGACAATGAGGAATCTTTGTAGACTCCCGGTGAAACACTGGTGATAAGAGTTGAAGATTCCTTATCTGACATTGACGAGATAATGGACTCAGGGGAGGTGACGGATGTCGGCTCATAGTATGTCAACTGATCGATAGTGGTGATCTTCCCTTCATGGGGGAAACACATCTTGAGGAAAACCACAGATGCGACGACTAACATGGAATATGTGTAACTATGACCCAATAGAATGTTGTAATCTAAAGGGGCATCAATAACCTCAATGTCTACATGGACAGTCTTGCCCACAAGAGTCACTGGAAAATTGTGATACATGCTGAGAGGCTGGGAGGAGTGAACGTCCGAAGCACACAAAGTGATGGTGTTTGGGGACAGCTCCGGTGAATTAAGTTGTTTCCAAATGGCAGCAAACATCACACAGGTGGATGCACCTTCCTCAATAATGTATTGGGAGATGATGGCATTATGGACTTAGATTGGTATCTGGAAAGCAACAGATGAAGTTAATGGGGGATGTTCTAATGTATCAACAATGAAGACAATGAAAAGATCGTTGGAAGGATCTACTACGCCCAAAGAAGTTAGTAGAGCTTTCTTTTGAGATGGGCACGACTAGCGTACTTTCACCGTCAACATGGCAACAAGTGATTGTGCCACGTCGTCTACTATACTGTATGTATGGGAAACTCGGTTAGAAGTCACGTTACGCCGTAATGGTCCCTTTGGTATCTTGGGAATTTCCTCAAGTGAGGGAACTGTAACAGGCTATTTCGTGTCATAAGAGGCTCAGTAGATGCTTTGGTTTTGGACTCAGTGACGGACAAAGCCAATGGATAGTCATATTGATGCGACTGAGTTTGCAGGTTGGTGTTGGAGGGATTAACCTCATCAAAATTCATCATAAGGATCTAGTAGTCACCAAGACCAGAAGGTTGGGGACGATGGGTTGCTTGACCTGGCTGAGGTTGAGCAGCAACAAATACTTACTGATGGAAATGATTTATAAGAACTATCGATTGAGATGGTGTAGGATTCTTAGGCAATTGTGGGATGGGTGGTTGACCTCTGGAAGCTGCTTGAGCTTCCCACATTTGATGCATCTAGGGTAAGAGAGGACACTCATGTGTATAATGGCGATGTACACCACAACATGCACAAGTCTTGTTCGTACGAATAGCCTTGTTCTGCTTGGGCTAACTGCCCTATTGCTGGTTTTTGGTGTTATGTTGGTTCCCTTGGAGTTCACTAGGTTGATTACCTTGATTACCCTAATTACCTTTGTTACCTTTCCCCTTATCTTTTTCTTTGAATTTTGGGGATTGGTCACACTCTGCTATGCAAACACTTGACCCTGAGGGGGAGGTGGTTGCTCGGGCTGAGGATGCATGGGAGGCTACCACACTAAGGGGTTCGAGTGCTCGACTGTGCATAGCGAAGAGAAATGGTTTAGTAGATAGGTTGAGCATTGGTTGGCCCTGAAAACATGTTGCTAGCAGGAGAGGCATAAATGTTGGAGGAACTGGTGCCCCCCTGCGGATAACCGTAAGTTTGTTGAGTATATGGTGGAGGATGTGAAATTGTTCCAATGATACCATCAGTAGCGTGAGATGCCCTCGGTGCATTGGCACCTCTAGGATGGGGGAGGTATGAAATGACAGTATAGACATAACCAGATTGCACATAAATCAGGTCATATCTCAGAGCGGTTTGGAGAGATTCTTCTTGTGTTTGAGGAAAATGGGATGCGAAATCTTTGCCAATGGGTGATAAAAGGCCCCTAAGAAACCAATCGAGATAGACATGGGCTTTGAAGGGTGGGGAAAGACATGTGCTCCTCCTTCTACACCACTCCTAAACATGATCGGAAAGATGAGTGGTAGAGGACTGGCGGAATGAGGTCAAGAGCTCCATACCAGTGTCATATCGGAGAGGTAACTGGAAGTATGAGAGGAATGCTTTAGCAAGTATCACGAAAATGGAATGAGAGGTGATGGGCTGGTCTACATACCATTTTTCAGCATCTCTAGTGAGTGTGCATTGGAACAACCAAAGAGGAATGGAGTCATCGACAATGGAATTGGATGAATACCACATATGGAAGGAGTGGATGTGATTGGTGGGGTCCTCTCCAGAATTACCCTCAAACTTTGGGATGTCGGAGGGAAGATCAGTCGCCATAGCAGGCCCACTAGAATTGTGGTGTATAGGGTCATTTATCAACTGGCTAAAATTTGGGAGACTTAACCCAACCATAAAAGGGAGCATGGGGGATGTCAGAACAGTTCCTGAGGCGGTTTTGCTAGATATGGCCACCAGAGTAGAACCGGAGCCAACACCAGGTTGGGTTCCTGCACCAACTTTGGGTCCAAACATGGTGATGATATGCAATGAAGGAGGCTCAAAATCAGATGAGGAATCATATGAACCAAAAGAAGAGTTGGTATGGGGAATCGTGGGACTATGAACTCGAAACCTACAGGGAGGAGTAATATGCTCAAGCGAAAACTGGGGATGAAGGCCTAAGAGTGTCTGTGACAAATGCATTGGTGGCACAATGATGGTAAGACACAAGTGACATGGAAATGGTGAAGGAAAATAAAAAATATGCCTTTGTCTCTGTCCAGGGAGATAAATTAATTATGTTAAGTCTTGGCTTGGCAGTGTAAACCAAACGCCCTTCACTTAAGGTTTGTTTGTGTGTGCAAGTGTGTTTATTAATTAAGCCCAGATCGTGTTTGAAAAAATAAAAAAGATTGTTGAAAATAAGTTGAAATTGAACATAGAAAATAAACATCAAATGAATTAACTAAACCCCACGCAAACTGGGTTTGCAAACACTGTGGTGGTTGGTGGCGAAATCAACTGAAAACACACTAAAAATGTCAAGAGATCTAACTGTCAGTGTGACTAGGATCAAATGGCTACTGTCCCCGTGAATGAAATTACTACCTATGTTATTACTACTATCCCTATGAATGAAATTCAATTAAGATCAGGGAAAAAAGTCAATAGGGAAAAGTCAGTTGTGATAACTCAAGAGGAGGACACTTAAGAAAAATACGAGGACAAATTCACCAAACAGAAAATAAAGAAGATTACGAACAAGAAGAACTAAAAGAACCTCCTTAACTGGAAAGGTTACATGTTAAGAAAATAGAGACCTCTATAGAATATGATTTGGAGATGGAACTAAGGAATGTTTGCATAAGGATACCTCTGTTACAAGATATAAAGGACATTCCCATTCATACCAAAATCATCAAGGACCTCTGTATCAAAAAACTAGGGAGAAAGAAGAATAAAAATCAGAACGTTAAAGTGGTAAGTCAAATAACATAAATGATATCTTATTTACCATTAAAATACAGTGATCCGGGAAACCTCGTGGTAACAATAGAAATTAATGGCACACTTTTACCGAAAACTCTTGTAGATTTGGGGCAGCCATTAATGCCATGACAATTCACACTATGATATTCTTACAACTGCAAGGAGTTAGTCCTACCCCTATAGTGCTCAAATTAGCAGAAAAATCTATTGTTAAACCGATGGGAATCCTAGAAGATATAGTGGTGACCATAGCTTCCTAGCAGTATCCCATTGATTTTATTGTGATTTCCCCAAAACCTTCTAGACCTCGAAATCCATTAGTTTTAGGGTGACCATGGTTGGCCATCGCTGATGTTGTCATTAGCTGTAAGCACGGGGAAATGATTATTTCCAATGGGGTACAAAATCAGACATTAACTATCTTTCCACCTGCTCAAATGGCTACTAAAGTACCTTTTTGGTTAGAAAATACTTATGGAGAAGAGGATTGTATGTTTCCTCTATTAACTTTAGAACAATCTAGAGGACTTCAGGATCACACAGAAGAACATGTTTTACAACATTTTTTGTCTGGTATTACTTGCATTAACTACCTTGTTTCTTTTAATGGTTATCAACATGTTTTCAACAATGAGTTTCAGGAAATTTATCATCCAACTGTATTTGCAACATTCACTATGGAAGAATTAGAAGATAGCAGCGAAATAACTATTGAACCTATTGAAATCGGTGATGGAAAGATGATGTACATTGGCACCAAATTGAGTACAGAAGAGAAAAAGAAAGTATCGAATATGCTTCAATAACAATATGGAGCATTTTCTTGGGACTACATGGAAATGAAAGGTATTCATCTAGACACATGCACCCACCATATTTATACAAACGATGAAATGAGACCTGTTAGGAAGCCTCACAAGTGTATAAATTGAGCAGTAAAAAATTTGTTAAATATGAATTGTAGAAGCTTTTAAATGCATATTTCATTTATCCCATTTCTGACAGTAAATGGATATCACCTCTAGTGGTGGTCCCAAATAAAAATGGTAAATGGCGAATCTATGTTGACTATAGAGAATTGAACAAGGCCACCTTGTAGGATTATTTTCCCTTACCATTCATTGATCAAGTGCTTGACACACTATGAGAGAAAAAATACTTCCCTTTTCTAGATGGGTATGGTGGTTACAACCAAATTCAAATAGCCCCAGAGGACCAAGAGAAGACTACCTTTACCTGCCCATGGGGTACCTATGCTTATCAAGTGCTTCCTTTTTTCTTGTGCAACACCCCAGTGATGTTTCAATGGGCTGTTTTGGCCATCTTTTCTGACATAATACATGACTGTGTAGAAGTCTACACAGATGACTTCATAGTATGTGGGGATGATTTTTCTCAAGCTCTAGAAAATTTGGAAAAGGTATTGATTCGATGTCAAGAAGCTCATGTATCCCTTAGTAGTGTTAAATGTAAAATGATGCAGACTAAGGGAATTGTTTTGGGATGTCATGTATCATTCAAAGGGATAAAAGTTGACCCTACGAAAATAGAGGTAATCTCACATATTTCAATCCCTACATCACAGAAATAGGTAAGAAGATTTTTGGTACACACAGGGTACTATATAAGATTTATTGAAATTTTTACAAACATTGCGGCACCCTTGTTGAAATTTCTTACTTAAGATGTTGATTTTATATGGGATACTGACTGTCAAAATGCTTTTCAGGAACTGAAGGATAAATTGACTACTGATCTGGTATTAAGAGGGCCAAATTGGTCCCTTCAATTTCATATTTGCATAGATACATCAGACACTTCCCTCAGAGCATTGTTGGGACAAAGGGAGGATAAATTTCCTTATGCTATTTATTTCATTAGCAAGAATCTTTCTCCCTACTGAATTAAATTATACAATCACTGAAAAAGAATTACTAGCAGTTGTACATGCCATTAGCAAGTTTGGACACTATATCACCGGTTATGAGACCTTTGTTCATACAGATCATTCAACCATTATATTTATTATGAATAAACCTATTTCTAATGGAAGAATTACTATATGGTTGCTTTTATTGCAATAATTTAACATTACTATGATTGACAGGCTGGGGCGAGATAATTTGGCTATCGACTTTTTATCACGAATGAACATTTCTCAGGACAGGGCCTTAGCACCAATTCCCGATGATTTTCCTGATGAAGATTTGTTTTCAATATCATCTTTTACTCCTTGGTTTGCTAACATAGCTAACTACTTGGTGTCAGGGAGGCTGACACAAAATCTATCCACTAGGGAAAAACACAATATCATACAATGGAGTGCCAATTATTCTTGGATAGAGGGAGATTTATTCCGCACTGGACCTATATTGATCATGAGGCAGTGTGTGCAAGAAGATGAGATGTTTGATGTTTTTAATTATTTTCATAGTGAATCCTATGGAGGGCACTTTGTAGATAAACTAACAACTCATAAAATCCTACAAGATGGATACTATTTGCCAACACTTTTCAAAGATGCTAAAAAGTCAATATCTAGTTGTGATGCTTGTCGGAGAATGGGGAGGCCAATTCCTTTATATCATATACCTCTCCAGGCAAAGATATTCATAGAGCCCTTTGAGAAGTGGGCATTAGATTTTATGCGACCCATCTCTCCCTTGTCTAGGAAAAAGAGATATATGTTGGTTTGCAACAATTATGTAATGAAATGGGTAGAGGCGAAGGGTTTATATTCAACTTCTGAGAAAGAAGTGTTGGATTTCCTCTTTGAAGACATCTTCACTAGATGTAGAGTGCCTAGAGAGATTTTCATTGACCAATGCACACAATTGAAATCTAAATTAGTGAAGGCCATCACTAGAGAATACCAGATTAAGCATTGGAAATCCACCCCATACCACCCCCAAGCAAAAGGACAGGTGGAATCTACAAAAAAAGTCTTAGAATCTATTCTTACTAAGAGCATTTAGCTCCACCATGGAGATTGGGCTAACAAATTACTTGAAGCTTTGTGGGCTTATCGTATCACTTGGAGGAATGTGACGAGCCACACTCCTTATGAATGTATACGGAAAACAAGTGTTTCTTCCTATCGAATTTCAGGTAAAAACATTTCAAACTGCTCCTCAATTAGTAATGAATTTAAATGAGGCCCAAGAGCAAATATTGATGCAACAATATGAGTTGGATGAGATCAGATAGGATGCATTTTAGTGAACTATGCTAGTTCAGGATCAGAGGGATCAATGGCATGATAAATTTATCAAGAAAAAGGTCTTTCACCATGGGGACTAGGCACTGCTTTATGGCTGTAAATTCAAACACTTCAAAGGGAAATTTTCAACTAGGTGGTTAGGATCCTATGAAGTGGAAGAAGTATTCGATAATGGCTCTATCCAAATCAAAACTATTGATGGTGATCAAACCTCATTCGTGGTAAATGGCCATCAACTCAAGTTAAACCACCGACCACTTTCTTGCCAGGAATTTTTGCAGCAAGTGATGAAAGATCTAGAGATGGAATTAGTTCTAAAAAGGACTTGGCTTCTGTCAGCCCTTCAAATTTATTTTATTTTTATATTTATGTATATATATGTATATAGTATAAATAAATAGCGAGCTGACATATTTTCCATATTTATAGGTGTTCTCCTCACATCTCATGTAGAATAAAGGAGAAATTTGTCTTGGGTAAGTTTATTCCTTTAATGAGACTTGACAGATTAATTATGGAAAAGGATCTTTTGGAGTCTTCTTCGAACATTTCAGAGTCTCAAAAATTGGAAGTTTCGAGAAGAAATTGATTTAAGCTTGTAAAAAGTAAATGGAACAATAGTACTTCAAAGATCCACTGAGTAAAAAATTATTCTTTTCTAGGCTCAGCGGAATATTTACGGAAAAGAAACCCCTGGGAGTCTACTTTGGGTTATTCAGACTCTCTAAAAATAAATTCCTCGAGAAAATGGCTACTTCAAGCTCATTAAAATAGTAAGGTGGCGGTAGTTATGAATCTGGTGAGCATATAATTACTATTTTCTGGACTCAGCAGAATAAGTATAGAAAATAACAACCTTGGAGTCTTCTGTGGGACATTTCAGACTCTCTAAATGTGAAATGCCTTAGGAAAAAATCATCCCAGACCTGGTCAAAATCCATGGGATGATATTTCAAGATCTGCATGATGATTTAAAGACAAAGTTTACAATCAGCTGTATGAAAATATTCCAGAAAAGAAGCATTGTTTCCAAATGCAATTCAGGATGATTTTGTACTTAACTGGGTATTGCTATAAATTATGAAGTTTTAGAATGTGAAATTTTAAGGGAAAAGGCAGCATGTAAATATTCAGAGACAAACATGGATTGGAGGGAAAAATATTTCATAACTGCTCTTAATTGCTACTATGTTTTGATTAAAATCAAGATCAACATGATTATTCTTGTCTTCGTGATCTAAAATCATTATGAGTTAGAACCAAGGCATGTGATTATTTATTTACTTAGACTAAATTAGAAACATATAATTATAAGCTATGTAATAATTTATCTCCACTCCTTACCATTATCATACCATCTTTTACTATGTTGAACAATTTCTCTTTACCACCACTTCTCCCCTAATTATATTAACACAGGCCAATCTATAATTTACCCTTTCCATGATTATTTACCTATCATTTAGAATCATGATAAGCTATTGGCCATCATGACAACCAATGCTCATTCCCTTCACCTCCAACCATCCCCTCAATGTACGACCATTTTTGGGTACCGACTCATCATTTCATGCATATGCAGGCCATCAGTCCTGCCTTTGAAACAAGTTCTTTTATAAATTTCACAGGGCCGAAGGATTAGTGCATTATTTCTCTGTTCAGGGTATTGAGAAGTTGGCTGTGAGAGTTAATTATGTAGCAAGAAAAATCCTTGAGGCATGTATTCATTTAGGCATGGGAGCTGACAGGCACGAGCCCACCTTTGTACAGTTTTCTAGAAATTTGAAATATGAACACTGTAGGGAATTTTTGGAAGACAAAGGATGGATGGGGTTTCTTAGAAAATTCCAGGGATATAATGATAAGGTGACCTTAGCCTTCTTGTAGATCTTCAATGGAGAAACTGTGGAAGTAGGGAATTTGAAATTTAAAGTTACCGATGGATCCATCAGTAAGGCGATGGGGTTGTCTCCTATGGGAGACCTATTATTCAAAGGAGGACATTTTGATGTAATAGACTATACAAAATTTCTCAAACCTGCATACCAGACATTAAGTTGGTCCAGAGGAGTGTTACACAGTTGTTTGGAGGAAAAATGGTATCCATTGGTCACAATATTACAAAGGTTCATTACATGTAAGGGAAGGTATGCTACTGTCTTCCTTTATCACATTAGATTACTGTTACACTTCTATGAGAATAGAGGAATTGATTTTCCCTACTTTTTACTTCAAAGATTGCATAAAATGGCGAGAGCGGCTCAATTTGACAGTAAAAACCCTGAAACCGCCACATATCACCATAGTTTGATTAAGATGATAATAGTAGCAGAGTTGAGCAAAAGGCGGAAGTCCTGGGAGGACTTCCTAATTGAGAATTTTCTGGGGGAAGAAACACAGATTAAGGGTTGACAATGACTCATTAGCCCTATGTTGAAGCATTCAAGCTTGAAGGATTAGACTCCTTAGAGCTCTAAACCTAACCCTAGTCTAACAACAAAGTCTACCTTTCCTGCAGAAGGGAACCTCACAGAAAAACCTCAGGAAGTAATACTATGTTCCAGTGTCTTGGATAAGAAAGGAGCCTAAAAGTCAAGAAAAGGAAAGAAGAGGAAAGGGAAAAAGGACCAGAAACACAAACCTGGGCATAATAAATAACTTGCTAGTCCAATGCAGGCAGGAAGGCGACCAGAAAGAACCTCTTTGAGAAGCTAAAGGCCCCGTTCCCAAAGCCAATGAAATACACTCTGAGATGGTCAAAGCCACCCTCAAACAGAAATAAAATCTCTTTCAAACCTATTTAAAACCGATTACTACTTCCTCCCTTACACCCGACAGAAACCCCGATCGCTCTCCGATGTCAATGTCGCACGAGGGGTATGAATAAACAAAGGTTGCCTATCTCATATAACCAAAGAGTGGAACCCGTCGATGTTCTATCCTCTTCTGATTCGGACACTTGAGAGCATGGTCCAAGGAACGAAGAAATGAAAGCCCCTCTGTTTGAAGAAAATATTCCATAGGAAAAATATCAATATTTGTCAATAGATCCCCACCTCAACACCCGCTCAGTGGGGGTACTAGTAATAAGAAACAGGGCTCTAACCCTAATAAAAATACCACTGGCCTAATTCGAGGTGGGAGCACTTCCCAGCAGTCTACTGCACCAGTTCAAGCAATCCCTGCTATTGATGAAGAATACTTGCAACTGCTTGTGGCTAAGCTATAGAAGAAGAACATGAAACTGCGGGAGTACGCACACAAGTATAAGGTTATTTTTCGTTATGTACGAGATGTAAATAATCAGTACCAGGACACCAATCTTTCTCTGATATCTCAAAAGGATGCATTAATGGAGAAGAACAAACAATTGATCCATTGGAAGTCGGCTCGACTAAAACCTTCCAGGAAACATAATGTTCAGAAGTTGGCCCTACATTTTCAAAAGTCTTCAGTAACAGCTAGTCGTGGCTTGGAGGTTTTAGTTAAAGCAGCAGGAATTTGAAGTATCGATTCCTCCAATTTTGTCTTTTTGGTGATGCATGAGGGAATGCATTTGTTTAAGCATGGGGGTATGATTGATCCCACCTTTGTACCCATATGCACCCATGTATTTACTCTTTTTACCTACATATTACTCTCCTTTTACCTTTTTGTACTGCACCTTCACTAACAAAACCCTGACATTTTGTGACTGGAGGTAAAAACACTTAGAATTATTTTTATTATTTTTTATTCAATTTAGGTTGATTGATAATATCATGCTTATTGGTTTATTTCTAAATAGATATCACTTGGACTCGTAGAATTGAAATCTATTGACAGGTAGTTGGAATTTCAACATCTGGATAAAGACACATGGAGATAGACACCTCATCATCCAAAGTGTTGTTCACCATTCTGTACCTAAATCTGTTTTGTGATTCTGTACTCAACTAAGTAGTTGGTGTTCAAAGAATCTCCATGATTCTGTACTTAATACAACAGTCAACGGTTCACATGATATCTTGGGTTATCAGATACATAACTCTTCATGCCTAAGATGGAGAGCGGTTTTCCAAAACAGGGCGCAACCCAACTAAGGATCGATCACTAGAACGATATCATATGGCTCACAATAGTTTTATATTAGCACTGTTTTCTATGTATAGAGTAACTAGTTAAGTTTAGTCTTCATCGGTTGTCCTTTTAAGGCCCGATGTGTTTGGTATTTAGGTAGCAATGAAAAACTATTGATCAATTTTGTAAGGAATACTCTATCAAGGAGATTAAAGTATGACATTTGTATTGACATTTGAACTTTAACCTAAATTCAGCTCTAGCATTGAGTTTTCCTGTCAGTATGATGGTTATGCTTTAAATGTTATTCTCATTGAGTTAATATAACTTGCTCCAGGAGTGGAAAGGGCCCACCACCACTGGAAACAAGTCTTACAATTATTTTAGATCTTAGGACTGTATTGGTTTAACTAGTTTGTAGTGGAAACCTTGCGTGAAGAATTATTGATTAGGTTTTCGGATTAATAGATCAATTTTGTACTTAAATTCATATTGTGGTGTTGTACATCTGAATTGACATAAGTAAATCTCATTTCTCGTTTGACATAAGCTAATCAAGATCTTGTTGGGTAATGATTTTGGCATGTCACTATTTCCTTTGTGAAATCCTGCCATACAAAAGTGTTTATGAAGCATTGTTAATTTGAGTTTACAACTAAAACCTTGGAAAGAATCTAAGTTTATACTCTTCATGCTTCTGAACCACATTCCTTTGATTGCAGATACAATACAGTGAGGGAAAGGTTGAATTGGAATTGAAGTTTTGTATGCATCAATGTTAATTTAAGATTCAATTTTCGTGAGTTTTATCAAAATAGCATTTGCATTGAATTTTGTTAGTGTGTAAATGAATAAAGGTATGCATTTTTCTTATCAAGTCAAAAGTAGTAGATTCGTGTGACCCGAGATTTAGGTCTAGTGTTCATGTTTTTAATTAGAATAGGATTCTATGTTTTGATTAGCATCAGAGTGTGTTAATTGCATTTTTCTTTTATTTTACATGGTTTTAAGTTTGTAAGTAGTTTATAAGCATTTCGTAATTAGTGTGTTAGTGCGATTTCATTGTCAAGAAAGTTAGTGTTTCGAAGAATGATTTGTTTGGTTTAGTTTTTAAGCTTTGAGTTATAAGGGTAACATGTAGCAAGCACTTCGTAGTTACAATTTCTTGGCTTAAACAAGTGATTTCTCATTTGCTTAAATATAGTGACCAGTAAGAAGTGAGGTTTGGTAACTGAGTCCTTTAAATGTTAGTGGGTGAGTTATTTAGGTTAATAGACAATGTGATTCTTTGTAAATAGAATCTCTATTATTTATAGGAAAAAATTGTGTGCTCAATAATGTTTGTGTTAGATTGTTTTGAGTAGATAGATTATCATTAAAAGGTTTGAATAAAATACAATTATGGTAAATATGCTTCTTCGCTTCAACATTTTTAGAAATAAAATCAAATACTTTGTACTTAACTCCAAATTTGAAGTAATACGCAGTGTGACTCAAAGACTATGATCCTTGGTTGATAATTTAATATTAGGGGATTTAGAATAGTGAATAAAAATCCTAACAAACATGAGTATACTACTCATAGTGGAACAAGATCGTTCACTAGATGTGGATGTAGGGATCATTGTTGATGTTGTGGAGGTACTTACTTTATGTACAAAATGTTGGAAATAACATTCATGGGTTACTTTGAAGATATGAAAAAATAGATAATGTAGGCATGGTGGAGATGGGACCTTTGGTACTAGAGAATGTAATATAAGTTTTCTCAAGGGAACCTCCAATGAAATTAGGGATTGACACACTACTTTTATTCATGTATTATACACTGTCAACAAAAAAACTCTTGCTAGATACTACTAGACCAAAAGTATCAGGATAAATATTTAACACCACCATAAAATATGGGATTAGGGGTATGAACCAATGAAGGATGAAAGTGAGGTGACATAATTTCTTCAAGAACTTCATATACTATCTACTCAACCCCAAAAGAAAGAATGATAATATTCCTTGAAATAGGTAAGTATAAATCAAATTTGATTGTGAGATCAATCCTATATTTATGAAGTGGTGGAACCTCCACTTTAGGAAGAATCCCCCATTTTCAATGAGAATAAATTGGAATAGAAACATAGTTACCGATCAAATGAGAATTGTTGAAAAATGCATCAAGATATTCTCAATTTGATTTTTCCTTGATTAAATTGAGAAAATTTGAATTTCCACATCAGTAGACAACTTGGAGGTAGTTAACTTGTGTGACATGGCTTGTGTCACTCAATTTACTCAATAAATTCAAGTTGGAGGAGTTAGAGTTCAGTTAAGCATGTGTGATTGCTAACTTGTAGAAATCGAGGTCAGTTATCTCATGTTGTTTTCAGTTAAACTAGTTCCAACTATTGGAGGAAATAGTGGAAGGTTAGTTGTGCACTGGGACTTCAGTCAAACTTAGTGATCATCTAGTTAACTAATCAATCAACCCAAAATAGCTAGTGCATGCAAATAATTCGAGTTTCCTCACCATGGTGGAGATTCCAAGGTAATGTAACATTAGTTGTAGACTACTCTCGAGTGTATAGTTGTTGCATGTAGTCAGAAGATCAACATTGGGAATTGTGAAATCCATTTTGCAGAAATTCGTAAATAATAGTGGCCTAATTTCTCAAGGAATTACACAAGGAAATAGGGGCTCAAGCAGAGGCATAAATTATCTAAGATTGGGTTAGAGCTTCTCAATGAGAATATAGATGGGTTATTCACTTGCAGGTTGTGCTAAGTTGATCAAAGAAATTGTAATACATCTCTATTCATCACATTAATGCAAGCAGACATTAGGGTTTTTAGCAGATTGCTTTCTCAAGGAAAAAATGTTGTGTGGATGTGTGTTTTGTCTTATTGCATGTTTGTGAATTATCTTTCACAGAGTGTCTTGTGATTTTGAGTAACACGTCATGATAAATTGGAAATCTACATCATAATTTATACATGGTACCAGACCAGGATTCACATTAGAGCAGGAATTTTGAAATTATTTCTCAGAAGTATTGAATTTGCAATTCAGTGTAGTAGGATCTCTTGAGAGATGAGAAGATTACCTTCAACAGGTTGAGGCTAGAGTATGCCTTGGAAGGCACCTCTAATTTCATCACATGGAAGGATCACATGGAGGGGGTATTGGATGACAATGGATTTCTAGAATATATTAAGAGTGGTGTTGCAAAACCATCAGAATCTAATGCCCATAACCATGTGCAGTGGAAGAAAGATGTAGCCAAGGCAAGGAGAATAATATTGGAGGGAGTATGGGACCACATTATCATCAATGTCCATGGGAAAGAAACTCCTAATGAAATGTGGCAGGGCCTAATAGATATATTCAAGAATAGTATTGACCAAAGGAAGTTGGCACTCAAGGATAAACTTCACAAAATATCAAAATGCAGAAGAATGACACTATCCCAACTCAAAAACAACAAAAGATTCATCCCACTCAATAACATCAAAGGAATAATCCTACTCAGGAACAACCAAAGTAACATGATATGAGGACACGGGACACAGAGGACACGTAAATATGAGTATTCGATGTGAGACACGATGACCCTGGAAAAAAGACATGGGTGACACATTATATATATAATATTGAAAAATAGTGCTTGACCCATATTTTTTAGAAATTAAAACATCTATAGATATGAATCATGATGATATATGTTTACTAATTTTCTAATTTACTATTTATAATTTTATAAGTTTAGAACTAGTTAGTTTTATTAATTTACTAAGTCAATGGTATAATGTTATATACCAACCAACCAATACCAAGTTATATAACAACCATTCTATAGAAAGTTATATAATGTTGACTCAAGTTTAGAAAACCCTTATGTATCGTGTTGGTTTAGGTTCATCACTTCCTACATCAAATCTCATTAAAAATCCTTTCTAATTAAATTATTAATGCATAGTTGAATTCCTAAAGAAACAATGCTGACTCAGGTGCATAACTTCCCACATATTCACTTAAAAATCAAATATTATACAACCTATTTCTTGTTGGGCTTAATAATGTAGAGTCAAATCTCAGAGAACCCCTTCATTTTCATGTTGGTTCAGGTTCATAACTTCCCACATAGTAAAAACTCGATAATTTTGGTTTGAATTCTTATTTTTTGTGTTTACACGCAAATGAAAAAAGAAGAGGATCAGGCCATGTGCATATGGAAACTCGCGAGGTATAGCTATCTTTGGTCCTTATTAGATAAATTCATACCCATAATCATTTAACTTATAAATAAAATATTATCTTACCTAGTTGATTCACGCTAGTCTGAGGTTGATTTGCACTAGTCTGTGGCCTTCAAAAGAGACATATCTAGTTCGATTAGCCATGTAAGAAAAATGTTAAAAGTGTTATCTTAACTCTAGGAAGATGTGAAATGAAAATAACGACTGCACTTTGCAATACCTCACGAAGAAAGGTTAAAAAAAGATACAAAACCAAGATGAAACGTTTTAAATTGGGGATTTTGATGGGACACATGTCCTAAAATCAAAATATGCTAGGGCATGTTTTTGAAACATGTCACCTTGTGAGTGATGACACATCATCCTCTGCCACATGTCACCTTGTGAGTGGTAACAATGTCTCCCTGTTTTGGCCCCTTATGATCCTCAAAATGCTAAATTTGCATGCCACATGTCCATTGTACTTTTGAATCTGGAGTCCATTTGAGGGGTTCGATATGCCATTGGAAAGATAATTCCTAGCACTATCCATTGGAGGGGGCTCGATTTAGCTTTGAGGGCTTCTGTGGCTTGGGATATGGCTGAAAACTCTTCTATTCTTTTGTATTTTGGTTAGTTGAAAACAAATTTTGCAGTGAGTGACAATCGATTTGACCACCATTTCTCTTGCCAAATCAAATTTCTAGGTGAGAGAGTATAAGAGGAAAGCTAAAGAGGAAATAAGAATTAATTAACCCATCGATGGTTTATCCTTCTTATTTTGATAATTGCACCTTGACCCTTCATCTTCACAATCCTTTGCTAGAAATTTCTTGGTTTATTCGAACAAAAATAATTTTTTTCCACCCTTTCCATATTTTCCTCCCTAATCAAATATCCCCTTCTAAAAGCATAAGCATAATGATCCATTAGTTTCTTACTTCATTCCAATCTAAAAATTTTATTTATAAAACAAACGAATATATCACATAATAAAATTTAGTATAACCCAACATTACAAGAATTTAAATACATCACTAATATTAAAATAACACAATTAATTAAAAAAACAATTATAGTATATTGATTAAAAACTCTAGCCAAAAGATATTACAAGAAAGATGCTATAACCATACAAACCAAAGCTAAGATGCATCTAGAGGGTATCAAAATAGATTAATATATATTTTCACGAGGCACCTATCCCAACTTGAGCTTGACAGTTATGGAGTGGAGTGTATCTTTGTCAACCATGCTTCTCGATTAACAGCTAGATTCAATTCCACATTATAATAATTGATAGGAAAAATAACTCTATGAAAGAGATCGGATTACGAATTTTATTTCGCAAATTATATATATAATTTTGTGAGATCGTGTTTTATATTTTCCCTTTCATAATAAAGAAAGGATCTGCTATTACTTTTTGATAGGAGAATCTTTCGGGAGATGGGATACGTAGTTCACGCTTTTCAAAACCGTTTATTTTTTCTTTAATATTCCTTTATATCTTGAAAAATTAAAATTGAAAACAAATAAAAATTTTAATTTTTGTAATACGAAATTTTATATTCAAAACATCAAAGATCCGATATCCGAATTCGCTATCATAAATCATTGGTAAGAGAACAAATTTTTATTTAATATTTTATTTAAAATAATCTTGTTGACATATTTACAATATTATATTTTATATGTTCTTCCCAAAATTTAATTGTATATTTAAATTATAATATAAAACTATAATTTTTTATTATTATTAAAATTGTAATAACAATTTTTATTTCTGGTCTTGTTCTTTTATTTTATTTTATATGTTTAAAAAATACTAAGCTTTAGAATTAAGAATTTTCTGATTCATAATAATTATAAAATAGTAAGTTATTATTTTCTAAAATTTTATTGAATAAATATAAAATATTAATATATATTGATTTCCAAAATTATCATGTATTGTTTGAGTTATAAGTAGACCAACATAAATCTATCTTTATTCTGGATCTACGAAGAGCCGAGAGGGATCAAATTTTTTTTCACTCTATGCTAGTTGGCATATCAAGATATTTGATCCCTCTCAGTGCTTAGTCGATCCAAAGTAAAGATGGATCTATCCTGGTTTAATTCCCCCTTTAAATAGACTACATTCACGTGAATACCATGAGTCAATACCATTGGTTCTCAATACCATGGGTCAATACCATATGGGATCTTTATTTTTATTAATATTAATATTAGGGTTAATAATGCTTCTTGCATGGTATTAACAATAATTTGGCCCATGGTATTTGGCCCATAGGCTTCACCTAAATAAAACCTTTTTTTGAGTGTTCGTAAATATAAAGTGAATTATGGAGTAAATATACAAAAAAATATTTTATTTATTTACCATACCTCTCATTTATTTATATTTTTTTTAATTTACCATACCTCTTTTATAAATATGATATTTAACTTATGGGATTAAAATGGCATTTGACCCATAGAATTCACCTAAATAAAACCTCTTCTTTGAGTCTTCGTAAATATAAAGAGGTTTATGGAGTGAATATAAAAATATGTTTTATCTATTTACCATACCTCTAGTTTATAAACATCTCAAACACACCCGGAAATCGATGGTACAATCTACTACATCACTGGACCATACGCGTATGAATCAGGAGCATGAAAAAACCAAGTCAAAGGGAAATAATGAGTCCATTTGCTTGATCTCACGCACTGAACAAGAATGGAAGTTGGAACCAAGATACACCGCCCTCTAGGTTGTTCTTTTGGAATAAATGAGCCGATGTCAAGAGAATAGGACCCGTAATAGGTGAGGCAATGAGGATCCTCAACTATGTCACGAGGGAAAATAGTGATGTGACTGATGGACTGACACCAGGGAAAATGGAGAAAATCAAACTGAGGGACAAATAAATGAATTCTTTTGTCAGAGCATAAGGTGCATGGTTGACCTAGCAGCGACTGACTCAACTCTGAAGGGCATGGGGGACAGTATGACTAGAGGCCAAAATGGGAAGCACATGATGAATGATATGCAAAGATTGATGAAATACTGTGACATGTTATAATGGGATGTGAAATAGACTCCACGGATGCAAAGGTGACTCATCGCGGATGCTCTGAACAAGGGTGACTCGATGATAGTCCCAAATAGAAGAGGCCCAGTCGGGACCATGAAAGCATGAGTAAATGATGGTTACTCATGATGAAAATCGACATGTGAGATGAAAAGAACCAAGGGAAGGTGGTCCCCAAAGTACAAGTGTCGCATATGACTAAATTCGATTTTGAGATGCAACAAAGTGACCCTTCTTGGAAAAATGGCTTCCCGGTGAAGTGTCAAATCATTAAAAAGTGAGAAAGACCCATTATAATACTCTATGAGAGCTTTCTAACGGTGCTGACGGTTCGTCAAACTGAGCTTCGGATTGGTCCCAATGGGTGACAAAAAAATTGTGGGTTTTTTTATAAAAGGATGTTTTCCCTCCAATTCAAATTCATTTGTTGAGTGAGCTGTGGTGGATTTGGAGATGAGGAAAATGCCCTAAATCTTGTGGAGATAGTAGCAGAAAAACCGACCATCGAGATCAGGGTCTACGACTTTCAAGCAAGTGGCCTTACTTGTTTCAGGATGGCCTTAATGCTTCTTGGAATGATGGTTCCTGGGGAACAATTAAGGGAAGAGGAAAACGGGAATGAACTACTAGAGGAGGTGTAGAATCATCCCCACCCACTAAGTCAAACATGGGATTATTTGGACATAGAGTAGAATATTTGAAGATATGCTATCAAATGTCTACAATATGCGATGTGCATATGGCTCGCCGGAAAGGCCGGTAGGACAAACTATCCAAGGAATATGAGGATAATCGACCATACCTACGTCCAGTGGGATCTAGGCTAAGACTTATGTTAATCAATTGAGAAGATGATTAGGGGAAGACCATCATGCCCCCAAGCATGGGATACTACTCGCAAACATATGTGATGGACAGGACTAATCTGGTATGCAAAGGTGGGAATGATGCCCCGAGCAAGAGGAATTTGTGGAGCGGCATTGTGTTCCAAGTGCTCGAAAAAGGGATTCAAGCATCTCAGCCCAGCTTGGCACAAGATCCTCCAAAGGATGATAAGGAGATGTAGGGTCCTATGTGCCCCGCAGTATGCTATGGGTGCTATGGATATATTTAGAGTGGTGGATTGCAAATATGGAAGGAAGTATGCACAACGGTGCATATCATCCTAAGGATTATCAGGGGTAGTCATGGCTTCCATGATGTCCCTATGAGAATGGAAGATGGGTAGATGGGAGGAAGAATGACTACATGATGCAACAACTATACTTGGTGCATCAACCTGAGAAAGAAGGTTCACATATGCATCATCTGGAATGGTAAACGACGAGCTAGTAGATGGAGGATCTACGAATGTTAAGACCTAGGATTCTGTCGAAAGAGGTTCGATAGAAGAGCACACAGAAACCTCAGAAAGGTTTGCCTGCGAGGAAATCAAGGATTAAGACAGGTAACGATATGGCTCTTGGATTCCATCATCTCGACATCGGGGGGAGGGAACATGATGGTCGGACCAGATTCCCCCTATTATGGTTTACTAGTGGTACCAGAATCCACAGGTAGAGGAGTAGGTGATCCACTACGAGTGGTCTCGTATTCGCGAAATTCATAGAGACAAGGGAAACAATGGGAATAGTGACCATGATGATCGCACAAGGAACAAGCGTGATTTGTGTGTAATGCTTTGAGTTTCTTGGCTAGAATCGATAAGTTAACATGAACTTCAGGGATATTTGACTCAGGGAATGTCTCATGAACCAAATGTTTAATATGAGGGGTTTCAAGACAATTATTGGTGGCATGCCCAACAACTTTACACAAAGCACATGGTAGTGATGGCTTTGGGGCCTTGGGGGGTGGAGGAGCTTAGGGGGCCTTGTCCTCAGGTTCTTTCCTCTTGGCTTTGCCCCCCTGTCCAGATGTTTTCGCAACAGGAGTAGGTTCTTGTTGAGATTGTGATGGAACTGGAGAAACGACAGGGGTCGTAGGGACGGGTTGAATTGAGGTCAAAGCATGATAAGGTCTTAGCTGACTAGGAGGAGTGCTTGTTAGGGGATTAAGGTACCATACTTGGATCCCCAAAGTCATGTTAGGGAGGAGCAAAGAAGCCACGATAGGGACATAAAAGATTCTTGGAGGAGGAAACAAGAAAGGTATCTTTCCTGTAGGGTAATTTCTCGGCGGAATAGTTCTTGGATGGTTGAGGCCTGGAGGAATAGTTACTGGTGGGAACATGGGAGAGGCACCCAGAAATAGAGGAGGTCTTGGGGGGGTGGATTCGGATGGCTCTGTTGAGATGGAAATAACAGGGTGTTGAGGAGTTGTTTGTTGATCGAATGTGCCAGATTACTTGAGAGGAACCCATGATCCTTGTAACATGCAAACACATAAGGATTTAGGTGCAGAGATGAGAGGGGGAGGACTAGGGAAAGCATCCAACAATGAGGAATCTTTGTAGACTCTGGGTGAGACACCGATGATAAGAGTTGAAGACTCCTTATCTGACATTGACGAGATAATGGATTCAGGGGAGGTGACGAATGTCGTCTCGTAGTATGTCAATTGATTGATAGTGGTGATCTTCCCTTCATGGGGGAAAGACATCTTGAGGAAAACTGTAGATGCGACGACTAACATGGAATATGTGTAACTACGACCCAATGGAATGTTGTAATCTAAAGGGGCATGAATAACCTCAATGTCTACATGGACAATCTTGCCCACAAGGGTCACTGGAAAATTGCGATACATGTTGAGAGGCTGGGAGGAATGACCATCCAAAGCACGCAAAGTGATGGTGTATGGGGACAACTCCGGTGAATTAAGTTGTTTCCAAATGACAGTAGACATCACATAGGTGGATGCACCTTCATCAATAATGTATTGGGAGATGATGGCATTACGGAATCACACTGGTATTTGGAAAGCAATAGATGAAGGTAATGGGGAATGTTCTGATGTATCAACTAAGAAGACAATCAAACAATCGTTGGAAGGATCTACTACGCCCAAAGAAGTTAGTAGAGCTTTCTTTTGAGATGGGCATGACTGGCGTACTTCCAGCGTCGACATGGCAGCAGGTGATTATACCAAGTCGTCTACTATACTGTATGTATGGGAAGCTCGGTTAGAAGTCACGTTACGGCGTAATGGTCCCTTTAGTATCTTAGGAATTGCCTCAACTTTAGGCTGAGGGATTTGTAACAGCCTATTTCATGTCATAAGAGGCTCAGTAGATTCTTTGGTTTTGGACTCAGTGACGAACAAAGTCAATGGATTGTTATATTGATGCGATTGAGTTTGCAGGTTGGTATCAAAGGGATTAACCTCATCAAAATTCATCATAAGGATCTGGTAGTCACCAAGACCAGAAGGTTGGGGGGGATGGGTTGCTTAACCTAGTTGAGGTTGAGAAGCAACAAATCCTTATTGAGGGAAAGTATTTGTAAGCACTGTTGATTGAGATGGTGCAGGATTTTGAGGTGATTACAGCATGGGCGGTTGACCTCTAGAAGCTGCTTGAGCTTCCCACATTTGATGCATTTGGGGTAAGAGAGGACATTCACGTGTATAATGGCCATGTACACCACAACATGCATAAGTCTTGTTCATATGAATAGCCTTGTTCTGCTTGGGCTAACTGCCCTATTGTTGGCTATTGGTGTTAGGTTGGTTCCCTTGGAGTTCACTAGGTTGATTACTTTGATTACCCTAGTTACCCTTGTTACCTTTCCCCTTATTCTTTTTCTTTGAATTTTGGGGATTGGTCACACTCTGCTACGCAAACACTTGACCCTGAGGGGGAGATGGCTGCTAGGGCTGAGGATGCATGGGAGGCTACTACGCTAAGGGGTTGGAGCGCTCAACTATGCATAGGGAGAGAAATGGTTTAGTAGATAGGTTGAGCATTGGCTCGCCCTGAAAACATGTTGCTAGCAGGAGGGGCATAAATGTTGGAGGAATTGGTGCCCCCCTACGGATAACCATAAGTTTGTTGAGTATATGGCAAAGGATGTGAAAGGATTTCAATGATACCATCGGCAGCATGAGATGTCCTGGTGTACTGGCACCTCCAAGATGAGGGAGGTCTGAAATGATAGTATAGACATAACCGAATTGTGCATAAATCAGGTCATATCTCAGGGTGGTTTGGAGAGATTCTTCCTCTGTCTGAGGAAAATGGGATGCAAAATCTTTGCCAATGGGTGATAAAAGTCCCCTGAGAAACCAATCAAGATAGACACAGGCTTCGAAGGGTGGGGCACGACATGTGCTCCTCCTACACCACTCTTGAACATGATCAGAAAGACAAGTGGTGGATGACTGGTGGAATGAGGTCAAGAGCTTCGTACCAGTGTCCTATTAGAGAGGCAATTGAAAATATGAGAGGAACGCTTTAGCAAGTATCACGAAAATGGAATGAGAGGCAACGGGCTGGTCTACATACCATTTTGCAGCATCTCCAGTAAGCGTGCATTGGAACAGTTGAAGACAAATGGAGTCATCAGCAATGGAATTGGATGAACACCACATATGGAAGGAGTAGATGTGATTGGTGGGGTCTTCTCCAAAATTACCCTTAAACTTTGGGATGTCGAAGGGAAGCTTAGTTGCCATAGCAGGCCAACCAGCATTGTTGTGTATAGGGTCATTTATCAACTGGCTAAAATTCGGGAGACTTAACCCAGCCATAAAAGGGAGCATGGGGGATGTTAGAATGGTTCCTAAGGCGGTTCTGCTAGATGTGACCACCAGAGTAGAACCGGAGCCAGCACCAAGTTGGGTTCTTGCACCAACTTTGGGTCCAAACATGGTGATGATATGTGGTGAAGGAGGCTCAGAATCATATGAGGAATCATATGAAACAAGAGAAGAGTTGGTATGGCGACTCGGGGGACTACGAACTCAAACCCTATGGGGAGGAGTAATATGACCAAGCGGAAACTAGGGATGAAGGCCTAAGAGTCTCCGCGACAAACGCCTTGGTGGTGCAATGATGGTAAGACACAAGTGACACAGAAATGGTGAAGGGAAATCAACAATATGCCTTTGTCTCTGTCTGGGGAGGTAAATTAATTATGTTAAGTCTTGGCTTGGCAGTGTAAACCAAGAGCCCTTCACGTAAGGTTTGTTTGTGTGTTTATTAATTAAGCCCAGATCATGTTTGAAAAAAGAAAAAAGATTGCTGAAAATAAGATGAAATTGAAAACAGAAAATGAACATCAAATGAATTAATTAAACCCCACACAAATTGGGTGTGCAAACACTGTGGTGGTTGGTCGTGAAATCAACTGAAAACACACTAAAAATGTCAAGAGATCTAAGTGTTGGTGTGACTAGGATCAAATGACACTAGGCTATTGGAAATTGGTGCAGCTATAGTAAAAAAATAGAGAGGAAAATCATTACAAAAAGATAGGGAGACGGATGAAAAAATTACGGCAACCAATGGGACCTTAAGGAAAATGTCCAAACAAGTTTTAAGATGAAACTTTGGATGGAAACAACCTATCTTTGAGAATATGAAACAAAAGGGTACAGATCCGGAAAATATGGTTGAAAGTGCTACAGAAACTCAGACTTCTTACTTAGCTAAACTCTTCTTATAAAGGTGAAAGCGTAGTAGAAGCCCTAAGGGGCTAAATTCCACTTCGACGAGTAAATCATAGTAGATCAAGGCCGAAGTGGGATAGGACAGTGGTCAACCAACCTAGTAGACAACTCTCGGCAAAACCCAGAAATAGATCTGAAAAAATCTAGGAAACCCTAAAAATCGCAAGTACTAACCTGATTTCAGGAGGATCACACTTTTTGGGTTGAAAGGTGCGCTCTAGACCTCCAGATCGTACTTTTTGGGGAGAAAAGTGTGATTTATGCTCCTTGATTCCCGGTCGACAAGTCTCAGAAAAATTTGTTGTCTCTGTCGCAGTTGGTTCTTGTGATCTGCACAAAATACCAGAAAACTTACAGAAGTTAGAAATTTGATAGATCTAAGGTTAGAAATCTAGTAAACAACATTAAAAGACTGAAAAAAGAAAAAACCTTAAACTGAAAACTGAAAGTCACCTAGATTTCTGAATCTGAAATAAAAACCCAGTAAAATAATAAAATTTAATATAACCCAATATTACAAAAATATAATTACATCACTAATATTAAAAAAACATTGATTAAAAAGTCTACCCAAAAGATATTACATGAAAAATGCTATAACCATACAAACCAAAGCTAAGATGCATCTAGAAGATATCAAAATAGGTTAACATATATTTTCATGCCAAGAGGCACCTATGCCAACTTGAGCAATCATATACATGTATCTTTCAGCGTGATCGTTATGTTGTGGAGTGTATCTTTCTCAACCATGCTTCACGAGTAACAACAAGATTCAACTTCACATTATAATAATTGATAGGAAACGTAGAAGCAAAAAATTATATATATAATTTTGTGAGGTCGTGTTTTTTATTTTTTATGTTTAACTAATTTTTATTTTGGGAGTAGTTTAACTAGGTGAAGGAATTGCCCGGAACCTCCATCAGTTGGAAAATTTTCTAACTCCGGCCATCGGCATTTTTTTCCCTCAAACGTCGATGTTCGTCACTCCGTGCAGGAATGTTTGGCAATTCGATGGGAGTCTGTTGTGATTGTCTAGAATTGACCTAACATCTTTGTAGATGGTAATACATACATATAGCATGTATGAAGGATGGTCAACTTCTTTGCCAAACTTTCTAATAACCATCAAAACAAACCCCGATACCGTCCACCTAGCCATCTGCGGTCAACCCAAACCATGCACACAATTAAAGCATGGATCAAATGCAATTCGAAATTTAAATTTTGAATTTTCAAAATGCTGCGCATAGCTACATTAACATGGGAGAGGCAGGATTTTATGGCCTAGATTTTTTCAAACATAACGACCATGTTTCAATGGCTCGACTGTCTCAATATCCATAAGCTTGCCTTCCCTATTCGATATCGATGGAGAGCCTAAGTTTTAGAAGTGGCCAGGAGTAGGTTGATAACACTATGGCAGGGTGAATCTCAGGTATGTTTATTTTTCTTTTTCAAATTTAATTCCATTTTGTGCATGAAAATAATTATTTATATCTTTTTTATGGTTGAAATGTAAACATTGTAGGTTTCTCTTAAGTTCATAGAGCTAACACTCTGGGCTTAATCCTTTTCAAAGTTTCCCAAATCCGCAAAGCTGATGAAGCACCTTGAAAAGATTGCCATATAATCATGAACGGTAGGAAGAATTTTGTCATCTTAGCTCCTTGAAATACTGAAATGAGATAACTGTCAAAATCATTTGGAATACTGACAAACCTCCACAACATTAATTATTACTATGTTGTAATGGTTGTCAAATAACCATATTTATCCTCTCTACTCACCTTGATCCCACAGAGTTGCAGTCAAGTGAGGGACGTCATAATTGAGAAGAATCAGCCCATATGACTATGGCCTTTTATTGCTATCGGACGTTGAGAGAAGGAAGTCGGCGTTGTTGTTCTCCATAACTTTCATGGTTTTTCTGCTTCAACAGTCAACACAAATTTTCTACTTCAACAATTGCAGAAAGAGAGGTTCCACATCATTCCATAGTGGGATCTTCCAAAGTTATAAGTCGGCTCCTAATTTTAGTATGACTCACTCCAAGTCTGTCTCGGCCATTATGATTTCTCAAGAATGAACTTTTGTTTGCTGATAGTTTGCTGTAGATTTATATTTTAACCTATAGAGTACAATGTTGTATTTTCATGTTTGTGAGAGTCTTGACCACAATTTACTTAAAAATTTACTACTTTAAAGTCACAACCATTGGCATGTAGATTTATATTTTAAAATATAAATATTTATTTATTTTTTAAAAATATAAATATTTACAAATAAGTGAATTCAAAAAGTTATTAAATATTGATTAATTAAACAAATTTGTTTTTTTAAGTTTTTTTAGAAATTAATTTTTGATGATTAAAATGTTTGAAACAAATTATTTTTAACATTGAAAAATTTAATAATTTAAAATTACTAACATTAATATGTTTAAACATAATTTTGAAGTTTTTTCAAAATAAGAAAGGTAAAAATATCTTATTCTATTTGTATTGTGAGTATATAAATTTTAAATGGATATTACATTTTGCTTAATGTTTATTAATTACACTTTGTGATAGAATAGGATATTAAGTTATGTAAGTTATTGGCAAATATATTACTTTACCTATTTATTTTGTATTTAAATGTTACCAACAAAACAACTTTATTATCCCAACTAATTATGCATTTGAATGTTATGAATTGATTGTAAAGAGTATACTCAAGATCTTGCAACTGCTCAATTGTTCAATTAAATTTTCTCCCCTTCAACTTCATATCAAAAGTGAAAGAGTAGCAAACATTCAAATTTAAAGACAATCCAATTAATTTAAAAACATGTAATTATGAAAATAAGTTTCCAAGTTTTAAAAAGATATGCATAAGAACTAAAGTCTAGCTTGAATGCTAAATGCTACTATTGAAGAAAAATTATTTAACATAGCTAGTTGTTTATTACTCCAATGATAAGATATAATATATTATCACTCCCATTTAGCCTACTAGTGATGACTAGTGATGATGTTATTGTGGTGTAAACTTAGAAAATATTTTACTATAAGATATACATTAAAACAAATTGTTCCAAACAATACAATGTTATGATGTGGAGAAGTGAAAGGAATTGAATGAAAAACATATATCCCATGTGTTCACCATGTGACTTCCCCTCAATGATCGAAATATCATTATACCACATGGCACCTTGACAGATTTTGAAACAATGTGTCTTAATTGCACATCTCCATCTATAATCTTCAACCTTACCTTTTTGTTACTTTTATGGGATTTTTGGGTTGTTTTTTTGTGTCATTCTAACCTACTACCTTATTATATGATTACATGATTATTATGATTACCACGTTGTTGAAAATCATAATATCGTTGTGATATGTAAATATTGTTAAATGATGTAAGCATGAGAGTATGTTGGAATACTTTCAATATTTAATATTTATTGCTTTATGCTAAGTCTTGATCCTTAAGCTTTCATTTTCGTTAAATTCCTTTATAAGCAATGCTGCTTGAGAAGCTCTTATAAATATTGTAAACTAAATTTTTTCTCTTTTATGGTCTCTCAAAATATTGTGAAGAGATATTAGTTATTGCAAAATCAAATCCAACATTAATCATTTTAAATTAATAGAATTAAGTATATCAAAAATTAACCTAGTATAGGGAAATCTACTTCTATATTAAAAATATTTTTTATTAAATTTGAAGTTATAATTTTCATATAAATAATATAACCAAATTAAAATAATGAAAAAATTACAAAAATTTAAATTTATAAAATATTTAACTTTATTTATTACCTAATTAAATTAAATTTTCATATTAAATTTATAATCAAAATATGATATTTTTTTTAATAATAATTGAGTTACTATATATTATAACTCCACTATTGAATTCATATAATTTAAGAACATTTAGAATGCATATTGAAAAATGAGAGCTAGTTATTACTAGAAGGTTATCACAGTGAGGTTCATGTTGAATAAGTTAAAAAAACATATAATTATAAAATATAAAATTTTAAGATGTTAATTAATTGATTATTATTAATATTGTTGGATATTTTATTATTTTTATATTAATATGTATTCCATTGGGATGTTCTTGAATTAAATATATAGATTTATTTAAAACTGTAACAAATTTATTTTTGTTAAGATTAAATGAAACTCTAAAAATATTATTTCATGGTATATAAATACTTTACATAATGATAAATCTTTTTTATTTAAAAATTATTATATATTTATCAAATTTATTGTTAAAAAAATTATTTACTATAATGTTCATTTATTCCTTAAATACACTAATTTATATTAACAAATTTATTGTTAAAAAAACTATTTACTATAATGTTCACTTATTCCTTAAATACATGAATTCATATTTACAAATTTATTAAGACTACCACAGAGAAATAGGAGATGGGAATATTTTAAGAAATTTTTCATTTTTATAATTATTTTTTTAGGCAAATCAAATTCTTGTATATTATCATAAATGTACATAAAATACAAACTTGAAGAAATTGAAATGTCTATGTTATGGATAAAATTTTGGACATCAAAACCATGGAAACTGCCTTCCCATGAAAGGGAAACCAAATGGTCTCTCATGTTATTTTTCTATGAGTCTCCCCTACTATCAATTGTCTTTGATGTTAATAATTTTTTCACATTCTTATACATTAATTCCATCATTCAATAATTACACAGAAGAAAGCAACCATATAGCAAGCAAAATCTTAAAGAGACAAGTACACAAAGAACACAAAGTTTTACCCTGGGAAAACCCACACAACCTTTTCCTTAGAGAATTAATGTAACAAGAGATGCGTCAAAGTCAACTAAACTCCAAAAACTAAGTCAACCCTCCACTATTATGTTGAAAGAAGATCTTCCACAAGGTTAAGAAAACATTCTCCAAGCCTTCTTTAGAACTCACATTATGTCTCAAAGATCAACCTCAAAATGTGTACTATATCTCAAAGATATATTACATAAATAAGCTCTAAAAGAGGTCCTGTAACTTTGCCTCAGAATCTACACTCAAATAGAGATATGCCACAGATATGAGACACGCAAATGGGGCATAAACAATACCTCTATATATGCCTCTAAGTTCAGATGATGCCACAAAGAGTGTGTCACATATCTGCACCATTCCACAAAGGTTTATGTGCCTGAGACATGCATTGTTACGGAGATACATTTGCCTCAGACTTGCGCTCTATCACAAGCTCATACTTGCAATCTATCATAGCCTTAGAAATCGTATTCTTACAACTTCAAAACTCAAACTCTTACAACCTTAGACCTTGCATTCCACAAAAACAATTCATGCCTCAGAACTCACATTCCACAAAGAGATATATCTTCCCAAAATTCTTTTTATTAGCCTCAGATCTTTGCATAAGCCTCAAACGTATATGTGATCTGAAGTTGTTTATTTTGGAGAGAAAATAGGTTCTATTTATAGTTGTTCATCCATGCGAAGGGCACGGCCCTTGGGCAGGCCAACTTGATCCTTATAGGGGTGTTAAAGGGCTGACTTGGTCTTTTTAGATGCAAAAATACAAATACAAATTTTCTTTTACCTGCTCTTAAAGAGCATCCAAATAAATCATTTTTTTTCTTGTAAGCATGAAGAACATGCTTTATAATTTTTTTCTTTTGCAAATACAATTCATATTTGAATATAATAAGGAAAATAGAATATTATGAAGGTTGACCATAGCTACAAAATTCAACATCTCCTAGAGTTTTGAGCCTTAGTGTGAACAATAGCACAACAAAATAGAGGAATTCTAAGGAGAGAGCCACATTCCCATGACAAGGAAACCAAATGATCTCATGGTGAGTTCATGTGCAAGACATTGGCCATATGACATCAAAACCAAAAAGAACATGGTAGAAAGTAGAGTTTTAAGAGGAGAAAAATGACATGTGAGTGAAAGCCTCTAAGATTAAAAGGCCATGGAAGTTCATCATGCTCGACGTGGAGGGAGATTGAGAGAGAAGAGGAAGATCTAGATAGAGATAAAGTATGGAAGAAGAGAGATAGAATCATAGAAAGTGATAGGGGGGAAGAGAGAGAGAGAGAGGGAGAGAGAGAGTGAGAGAACAAAGATAGAGGGATGGAGATAGAGAAAAAGATGGAGGTGAGAGAGAGAGAAGGAAGGAGAAACAATGGGAGAGAAGGGAGAAAACTAATGCCATGAAAGCACACATGTTCTATTATGTGTGCATGGTCATGCCATGAACAACCAATCATGAAAAGTTGGGAGAGGAAGGTATATATGGAATTTAATGTTTTGGATGTTAGAACCAAGGAGGTATGCATAGTATTGAAAACATGTGCACATTATTTAGAATGCATGTTCATTCCTAAGAAAGGATATATGCTTATTTTGCTAGTATTTCTCCCCATGTGTTTGATACTCACATGACTTCAAAACAAAAATTAGTGAACAAGCATAGAAGAGGAGAGAATATGTTAAAAAATTGTATGAGTTTTTGTGTAATTGGAAAGATTATTTCTATTCACTTGTGTTATTAGTAATCAATTTTTTGTCTTATTGTGTAACTAGAAGACAAATTTATGTAATTATAAGGAAACTTGAGTAATTTGAAGACAAATATTGTCTTGTTGAGGAATGAAAAATGAATTTTTGTCTTTTGGCATAACTGGAAGGAAACTTTTATCTTGTTAAGTTGGGAAACATTTTTTGTCCTTTTTCCTAAGATTGGAAGACAATACATCTTCTTGTGTAATTGTAGGATATTTTTTGTAACTGGAAGATAATTTATATCTTTATTTGTGATTGGAATAAATTTGTTGTGTCATTTCCATTACAATCCATTGAACCATGGGGAACCATTATTATTAGAAAATAAATTCATCAAGGAAAAAATAACCCATAGAAAATATCATTGAACCAAGAGGAAATTCCATAGTAGGTATAGCTATTGAGAAATGGCAACAAGAAATTCCAGTTTAATTTGTCCTTGAATTAAACTCAGAATTAAAATCAAATTCTATTATCATAACAACTTGTAAATAGTTAATTAAATTTAATTAACCTAATCAACTTAGGAATTTTGAGTTGGAAGTATTTCTGTAGTCATGTATATGTTCTCCCTAAGTTTTAGGGGTCCAATATGACTTTAAATTGAGTTGGAAATTAGATCACTTAGTTTACTGAGTTAAGTTCAGTTAAATTGGTTCCAAACTGTTTGAGGAACTAATAGATAGTTAACGGTCAGTTGGTTCACTAGTGCATCCACAAGTGTCACTCTAATTAACTAAAGATTCCCTCATCAGAAACTCATGCATGTCGATTTTGAGAAAGACCTAGTTGAGACTAGAGTGCAAGGACAATGTACTATGAGTTGTATTATTTACTGGAGTGTAAATATCATGCATGCATCAAAGATTGATCCTAAGTTTGGATTGCACAGTTTTGGAAGCATGAATTCCCTTTAAATATGGGTTATTCATCCTAGGAATTAAGCAAGAGATTAGCGGCTTGGAGAGTTGCAAAATTGGCTAAGCATTGGCCAAGAGCTTGCTCGTGAGCTGAGAGAGTTGAGCATACTTGAGTGTAATTGTTCTAGTGAGAACAAGCTTTGTATCTTCACTCATATTTATGACATATGCAATACAGATAGTGGAGTTTTGTAATATTCCTAATTGGAATTTAACAGCTAATACCAAGCAATAGACTAAGAACAATAAATAAACTAGAACTCATACACAATAATTAAAACACCAAAATGTCCAACAACACAATCTGAGCCATTTTATTAATTTTATGATAAAAGAGTACATAAAATGAGTTGAAGTTTTGGAAATTGGCCTTGCTATGCAAGTTATGCAAACCCCATACAGTACAACTATGATCTGGAGGAAATATTGGCCCAAATTGGTACTATGCACTACCCAGAAAATTGTTGCTACTTCTGTTGGAATGGAATTGAATATTTTTCCCTAAAGAATGCTCAGATCACCTTGAAATTGCAGTCATGGACTCCTCTCCAAAACCCCAGAAATACCCAGAAATGGTTTGGCCCAACTCCAAGCCAAAATTGAGCCCACCAAGTGATGCAGATTCCCTGGCTAACTACCAATTCACCCTGCTATAAGAATGATTATTTCAGGGCTAAATATTGACCAAAAATTTCTACAAAATTAGTTGTAGACTCCTCTCAATAAACACACAAAAACCGAGAAAGGGTTTGGGCTAAATCTAATGTGCCCCGGTGATCCCAATAAATGTGTATGGCTCTAACTAGTTGGAAAAAACCCATGTAGACATAATTCTATTGTAGAAGGCCAATGAATTACTAGAAAAATTTCCTCCAACCCCTACAAATTACTCCTCCAAGCTTCTTTATTTATCCTTAGCCCGAACTCTCCAAATATCCTTGTCAAAATGTCTATACAGTAGCTATCTAGAAACCCTTGAAATGATAAACTTGGCCCTCCAAAACGCAACACTCTCAGCCTTGCAAATCATCAAGGAAAAACTTGCCCTCCCTATGGATAAATCTCTACAAAATCACTGGCCAAAACTCCACCATTTGCCACCTTCTCTTAGCCTTTTCGAATTTCCTTCTACACCCTAAGAGAAGCATGCTCCAGCTGAAAGTGGTCTACAATGTAGCTCCTAGAGAAGCCCTAAGATGGACTCCTTACTCCCCTAGGGTGACACTCGAAGTTCACTGGAGGTAGAGGTGGAACTTCTGCTTGGAAATCCCTTATTTTGAACAACATGGTTTTCTTCGCTAAGCAGCTCAAGAGAACTAATGTTGAAATTGTAAAATGACCAAAGATAATCCACAAAATGAGTCCATCCTCCTTTTATAATTCCTCCTCATGCCTCTAGACTCCTTTTTTAATATTATTTTATTGGTGGGGGTCATTTTCCACCATGTCACTTTTTACGCCATTTAATAAAATAATAATTTGTCACTATTCTCTGATAAAATGATACTAGCCACCTTTCTCCAATAATATTTTCCCCCTTTTAATTAATATTACTAAAATTGGGCAAAATTCCTTTGTGACTCCCATGCTCACAAAATTGGGGATATTACAGTCCTCCCTACCAAAATTTGCTTGTCCCCAAGCAATGCTCGAACAAGCTCTCTCTCTCTCTCTCTGCTGACCACACTATCACTACAAACAATACCGAGGTCCGTCACTCTATGAGGGAATGAATTAAGATGTGAACTGCTCCTCCTACACCATGATGCAACCATGCGCACCACTGTACACCACTGCACACCTTCGTGCTCCTTCACATATTGTTGTGCATTGCTGCATACCCACATACACCCCTGGATATCAAGGTCTAATATTGAGTCCATAGGCATCATCCTGCATCCTATCAGGGTCACTCTCACTACTACCACTCTGCTGGTAAGCCGTCCATGATGTGAGTTGTATCTCCTCATCATCCTAGATAGACGTAAGTGGCCTAACTCCTCACACGCTAACATGAATAACACTATTGATCCTATCCTTAGTGGCTCATGTGTCCAATATACCAGTGACAGAGAATCGTCTCCATACAATACCCTTTCTGGTGGCCCGCCGATGCCACCTCCTCCTACCAACTCCTTCCAGAGTAGGCTAATAATCCTACAAAAACATGTATGCCCAACATGCCATGACAACTCATGAAATCTACCTGGTCTTCTGTCAATGTTGTCACTAGTGTTTTGAAGAACTCTGTAGTGATATGATATGATGTTTGCACTCAACCACCAAGTTCATCATGCAACTATGACCATCACTAACCAATTCCATGATGTGATGGATAATCCCACCTGGATCCCAACAACAGTCTGGCCCTCTAGCTACTTTTGTAATCCATAGCCTCTTCTGAATTGTGGCCATGGATGCATCTAACCTCCTAACTAGATCCACCAGATACCAATTCAATATCTCTCTCCATCTAACCCGAAGAGAGGGATCGAATGCACGAACAACCATACACGAAACCAGTCTCCCATCCTGTGAATGTTGCTCCATGTGTAGCTCATGTCGCCTCTTCACACTAACCTTGTCAGTACATAAAATATGTCTGGGTATTTTGGCACCTCCCTCTCTATTATGCAGAGGTAGCCTAGCAATGTTGCAAGTCCTGTCTATATAAGCCCAAAGAGAGCAACTGTATGGAGGTATTATGGCTCTAGTGATGGTTTTTACATTTGTAGGCTTTAAATCGGTGGTTGGCCCAAAACATGACTACTCATCCTCCTCCACCATGCGCTCTATATGGGTCACAAATCTCCCCTCCATGACTAGCTCACGTCCCTCTATGTGTTCTTCATGATGTTGTAGGTGGCCATGGTCAAGGAACTCAGTCATAGTTCTAGGTACCTCTATCTCTCCTAGCACCTCATCTAGGGATGAAATCTCATCAACAAATGGCTCTGAGGGTGTAGGATCTACTCTCTCCACCAAGGTGTCAACCGGTGCTATCAAAGAGGTCTCCAATAATGGTGACTCCTCTACCACACTGGGTATATAGATGTGCTCCTCACCATCCTGCACACCCTCACGCTCAACCTTCTCCTTAGGCTTGTGACATCTAAATCTCATTCATCGCCAACAAAAACTCCCATTAGTCTCACCCTCTAACTATGCTCCTCTACATGATGATACCGTCCTTGACCTATGGTTCTCCTTCTCTGGTTCATCCAGAAAATGAGGCATGGTAGGACAACAAAATTGGCCATACATATGGGTGTTGTACTGCTGGGGTGTGCTTGCAAATTCTTGGCTTCTTTGCTGGTTTTGTATCATTTGTTTTATCCTCTCTAGGACTTTTTGGTTTTTCCTCCTCAACAATCGGTTCTCCCTCATAAGCTCCTATATGATCCCTTTTGTACTCTTCCCTTTTGGTGTCATTAGAGTGCCCATAAATTCACCATTCATTATGAATGCATGGCCAAATCCTCCACGAACTTGCTAGATCCCCCACAACTAGCCAAGATCATGCTATGATACCATTGTAATATTCTTAATTGGAATTTAACAACTAATACCAAGAGATGGGCTAAGAACAATAAAAAAATTGGAACTCATACACAATAATTAAAACACCAAAATGTCCAGCAACACAATATGAGCCATTTTATTAATTTTAAGATTAAAGAGTACATAAAATGAGCTCAAGTTTTGGAACTTGGGCTTGCTATGAAAGTTATGCAAACCCCATGTAGTACAACTATGATCTGGAGGAAATTCTGGCCCAAACTAGTATTGTGTACTACACAGAAAATTACTGCTATTTTTGTTGGAATCGAACCAAAGATTCTGCCCTGAAGAAAGCATGAATCACCTTGAAATTGTAGCCATGGACTCCCCTCCAAAACCCTAGAAATGGTTTGGCCCAACTCCAAGCCAAAACTGAGCCAACCAAGTGAAGCAGATTCCCCAGCTAACTACCAATTCACCCTACTATAAGAATGAGGTTTTCATGCCTGAATATTGCCCAAAAATTTCTATAAAATTAGTTGGAGACTCCTCTCAATAAACACACAAAAACACTAAAAGGGTTTGGGCTAAATCCAATGTGCCCCAGTGACCCTAATAAATGTGTATCATTCTAACTAGTTGGAAAAACACCTTGTAGAAATAATTATGTTGTAGAAGGCCAATCAATTACTAGAAAAATCTCCTCTAACCCCTCCAAATCACTCCTCCAAGCCTCTTTATTTATCCTTAGCCCGAACTCTCCAAATCTCCCTGTCAAAATATCTGCGCAGTAGTTGTCCAAAAACCCCTAAATGGTAAATTTGGCCCTCCAAAATGTAGCACTCTTAGCCCTGCGAATCACCAAGGAAAAACTCACCCTCCCTATGGATAAATCTCTGCAAATTCTCTGGCCAAAACTCCACTATTTTCCACCTTCTCTTAGCCTCTTCAATTTTTTTTCTACACCCTAAGAGAAGCATGCTTCAGTTGGAAATGGTCTGCAATGTAGCTCCTAGAGAAGCCTTAAGATGGACTCCTTACTCCCCTAGGGTGACACTCGAAGTTCACCGAAGGTAGAGGTGGAATTTCACTCGGAAATCCCTACGCTAAACAACACGGTTGTCTTGTCTAAGCAGCTCAAGAGAACTAATGTTGAAATTGTAAAATGACCATAGATAATCCACAAAATGAGTCCATCCTCCTTTTATGATTTATCTTCATGCCTCTAGACTCCTTTCTTAATATTATTTTATTCGTGGGGGTCATTTTCCATTAAGTCACTTTTACCACCATTTAATAAAATAATAATTTTCCACTATTCTCTGATAAAATGATACTAGCCACCTTTCTCCAATAATATTTGCCCCCTTTTAATTAATATTACTAAAATTGGGCAAAATTCCTTTGTGACTCCCATGCTCACAAAATTGGGGATGTTATGGGTTTTGACGAGTGCTTTTCGCCACATACATCTTGTGTTATGTGCCATTAATTTATCTTCTTCTTGTTCATATCGTTTTCATCAATCTATTATCTTCCACTGGTTAAACGTAGAAGTAGATTCTTGTCCAGTGCTTTAGTACATTGCTTGAGCTTTTGAATCTACAAGATTTTCTACAATAGCAATATGCAAACTTTTAGGGTAGGAGAATCCAACTTATAACACAATAGATGAACCTTTAATGAATATTTCATTAGAATGTTTTTTTAATATTATCAGATGATGATGAAATTGATTGGAGTTGATTATTGTGTAGATGAAATTAGAAAGATGATTGGTGAACAAATTCTTGATGAAGATGTTCTTGTGGTTCAATCTCTTGTTAAACAATGTGACAATTTAGAAGCTACTCCTAAGCATGTTGACTCCCATTTTAAGAATGCAAATACATAATAGATAGATCAAGAGTTCTAGAATACATGTCTATCACCCCTACCTAGATTGGACATTGTGCGATGAAGAACTCTGAAATGCCTTCATGTTGATGAAATTGGTTTATAGTTACTTGAACAAGATACCTGAATGAAATATTTGTTACAATCCTATAAAATTATCAAATAATACTTTGAATGTGTGACATCCCTTGGAAAATTCCCATGTTGTAAATAATGTATCTATTTTTGTTAAATTCAAATTGGCTGAGATATTGGGACACAAATTCCAAAACTTGAGGAGGAGGATTTCCTTGGAAGTTGGAGGAAGTTGGTTATTAATGCCAATCATGGGAAGTTGACAAAAGTTTGGAAAAATGTACAAAAGAAAGAGGACAAAAGTTAAAGTATGGTGGACTACATTGGCAAGGTAGTTGTACTATTGAGGTGCACATCCACACAACTGGTATACCTGCAATAGTGGGAGGTTGTTATGGAACCAGCTCAAGAAAAAGATAGAAAAGATAAATCAATGCCTTAAAATTCAGCCTCTTCGAGGGGGCAACCTCCTTTACATTACATAAATGAACAATTCTTTGATGATTCAAATGAAAAAACCTCCTTTCTATACATAGGAGTCTAAGGAGTCACAATATAACCCAGCAGACCTAACAATAATAATATAAAGCCACAAAAATAACAATAGAGGGATTCTATGGGGCACAGTAATAACAATATGGGGGTAATAGGGGCACAACAATATTAATAAGGGGTACAACTACAGTAGTAATGGGGTAATCACTAGTATTATAGAGACCCAACATGCCCCTCTCCTTCAAAAAAAGTGTTGTCCTCAACGCTTGAGTAATTTTGGATACTTCTGTATAAAATTCTCATCCTCCCATGTGGAATATTCAGCGGATAAGTTCTTCCACTTGATAAGATACTCTGAAATTGATCGATTTTGTAGCTGTCGAGTTCTTGTTTCTGTGACTGCTTCTGGTTCTAATATAATTTTCCCTTCCTCATCAAGTTCTGGCAATATTGTTTGAACTGGGAGCTTGTCACCTATAACCTTCTTTATACATGAAACATGGAAAACTGGGTGCAATCGAGAAGCTGCAGGAAGCTCCAATTTGTATGCCATAGTACCAATCTTTTCCAACACCTTGTACGGACCATAATACTTTGGTGATAATTTATTATCCTTATTAGCTTGCTTGAGGGACATTTGCTTATATGGTTGTAGCCATAGGAATACTCAATCACCTACACCAAAACTTCTTTCACTGTGATGTTGATCTGCCTGTTGTTTCATTCTATTCTGTGCCAACACGAGGTTATCCTTTAAGAGTTGGAGGACTTGTTGTTGATGTTCGATGTGATGTTCCACTGCCTAAACCTTAGAGTTTTCTCTTAAATATGATGTGATGGATGGTGGTTGATACCCATAAAGTGCCATAAATGGGGTCATTTTTGTTGCTGTATGGAAGGAAGTGTTATACCACCATTCAGCCAGAGGCAACCATTTGACCCATTGTGTCTGTTTATCAGATACAAAGCAACGAGGATATCCTTCCAAACATTTGTTTACTATCTCAGTTTGCCCATCAGATTGAGGATGATAAGATGAGCTATGAGCTAACTGAGTACCAAGACAAGAAAATAATTATGTCCAAAAATTTCCAGTGAAAATGGGATCTCTGTCACTTACAATAATCTTTGGATTTCCATGTAGCTTTTGAATTGTTTCCATAAATGCCGTAGAAACTGTACTGGCTTTAAATGGATGTGATAATGCACAAAAGTGTGCATACTTGGTAAGTCTGTCAACTACCACCATGATGACACTCTTTCCCTCATACTTGGGTAAACCTGTGATAAAATCCATTGAAACCTCCTCCCAACGTTGGCTTGGAATGGATAAAGGTTGTAATAGACCTGGTGTCTTAATTGTTTCAACTTTATTTTGTTGGCAAACCAAACATTCCGCCACAAACTTTTGAATATCTGATTTAAGGCCATCCCAAAAAAATTCCTTCTTAACCCTGTGGTAAGTTTTTAAAAATCCTAAGTGCCCTCCTAAGGGAGAAGTGTGCAATTCCATAATAATCTTTTGTTTTAGCTGGGAATTCTTACAGAGGTATAAGTGATCTTTGTACCATGACGAATTATTTTGCCAACTAAATGTATCAGACGTACTGGAATCTTGTTGTAATTTTCGAATAAGTGCCCACACTTCTTCATCATTCTTCCATTCCTCCCTTGCTTCATTTATCCAATCTGGTTGGATAATAGAAATGGCGCACAACAATGCTTCCACATTCTCATCCTTTCTTGAGAGTGCATCTGCCACCACATTTTGCTTCCCTTTTTTGTAGATGATTTCAAAGTCATAACCCAACATCTTTGTCACCCACTTTTGTTGCTCTTGAGAGGATAATCTTTGTTCTAAAAAGTATTTAAGGCTATCATGATCCGTTTTTACCTTGAAGTCTCTTCCCATTAGGTAGGGTCGCCATTTCTTAAGTGCATGGAGTATTGCCAACATTTCCTTCTCATAAATAGCTTTGTGTAAAAACTTTCCCTTGATTGGACGGCTTTCAAAAGGAATGGGTCTTTCATCTTGCATTAGAACAACACCAATTCCATTTCCTGACGTATCACATTCCACAATAAATGTTTTTGTGAAGTCCAGTGTAGCTAAGACCGGTGCTTGGCACATTGCCTCTTTAAGATGTTCAAAGGCCTTTGTTGCTTCCGGAGTCCATGAAAATGCATCTTTCTTCAATAATTTTGTTAGAGGTGCTGCTATTCTCCCATAATTCAAACAAACTTGCGATAATACCCTGTCAACCTGAGAAATCCTCGCAGATGCTTTATGAATGTGGGGATTTTCCATTCCTTAATGGATTTAATTTTTCCAGGGTCTACCTTAACTCCTTCATGAGATACAATATGACCCAGATATTCCACCTCCTGGACTCTAAAGAAACATTTGGATCTTTTTGCATATAATTGTTTCTCCTCAAATAGTTGTAGCACCTTGTCAACATGTTCAACATGATCCTTCCAAGACTTGTTGTAGATTAGTATATCATCAAAAAATACTAACACAAATTTTCTAAGGAATGGTTTGAAAATTGAATTCATCAAACCTTGAAATGTTGAGGTGCATTGGTAAGGCCAAAAGGCATGACCAAAAATTCATAATGACCCTCATGAGTTCTAAATGATATTTTTGGAATGTCTTTAGTCTTCATTCTGATTTGATGATATCCTGAACGAAGATCCAACTTGGTGAAGTAAATTGATCCATGCAATTCATCAAGTAATTCATCAATGACAGGAATGAGAAACTTATCTTTAATAGTGAGCTTGTTGAGCTCCCTATAATCCGGACACATGCGCCATGATCCATCCTTCTTGTGCACCAATACTACTGGAGCAGAGAAGGAGCTTTGACTCTGTTGAATTATACCAGCCTCTAGCATTTCTACAACCATACATTCAATTTCACTCTTTTGGACATAGGGATATCTGTACGGCCTGATGTTTGGAGGAACACTTCCTAGAATCAGATGAATAGCATGATCATGATCACGCATAGGTGGGAGACCTTTGGGAGTCTCAAATACCTTGGAATGATTGTCCAGGACTTTTTGGAGATCTGGAGAAATAGATGATTCCGATGTGGAAACATCTAGCGAACATAATTGTGCAATTACACCTATTTGTTCCTTTTTTAGAAGCTTTGTCATACCATTAGAGCTGATTATCTTTCCTGGTTTCCCTGCAATACCCCTTAATTCAACTTCCTTTCCTTCCGTAGAAAATTTGATGAAAATTTCTTGAAAAAAAGCTATTGTACCCAAGGATTGTAGCCATTGGACTCCTAGTACAACATCAGCACCTCCCATTGGAATGGAAAGCATTGGGCTAGTCAATACATATTCTCCCATGGATAGGTTGATATTATGGCACTTTCCAGAGCAATTGATTGTTCCTCCATTTGCAATCATCACTTGACACTTTAGTGCTGGATATAGGAAGCAATTCAATTCTTTTGCTACCTTACAATGAATAAAATTGTGGGTGCTTCCTGAATCAATCAAAACTATTACCTTTTTCTTCTTGATTTGTCCTTCTATCTTGATGGTTTGAGGAGTGGTAATTCCTGCCAATGCATTACAAGATATGGTCAGATTCATTTGTTCTTCATCTAGGCTTTGTTCCTGGAGTATATCCTCTTCTTTTGACCTTTCTTGCTCCTTTTCTTCTTCCTCTTCACAATCTATGTAGAATAATTTCTTCTCAGCACACTTATGACCTTTAGTGTATTTGCTATCACAACTATAACAAAGCCCTTTTGCTCTTTTTTCTTCCAATTGTTGTGGTGTCAACCTTATAGGTTGTGGAAGACTAGGGGAAAAAACACTTCCATCTTTATAGTTGTGAGTGGTATGCTTCTTGGTTGCCATAATTTTGCTTTCCATTTTTCTTGCTAACCTGAATGCCTTCTCTAATGAATCAGGTTCCCAAAGGCGAACATCATGTTGGATATTATCCTTTAAAGACCCTATGAACACATCAATCCTATGCTCCTCTGGAATATCTTTTACCCTTATGTTCAATTTTTGGAACTCCTCAATGTGCTCCATTATTGAACCCTTTTGTTTGAGACTTATCAATTGGCTAAAAAAAGTGTTGCTTTTTGTATCCTCATAATGTGCTATCAATTCTTCCGTAAAAATTGTCCAAGTGATAAATTGTTTACGAGATCAAAGCTATTGATACCATACAAATTGATTTGGTTCCAAATATAAAGTTTCCATATGTACCTTTTGTGTGTTTTTCACATTATTGAGATCGAAAAATTGCTCCATCTGTAATATCCATGTTGCGGGATCCTTGCCATCAAACTTCATCATATCAATTTTTGGAATATGGTGGGTCTTCGATCCAACATTAGAGTCTATAAAATCATGATTAACATTTCTTTTGTTCTCATCATGAGTTTCCTTTACTACCCTTTCACCATTAGTAAGCATTTCTTGTAGAAACTTTGTTAAATCTGTCTTCAAATCTATCCTCAAATCTTCCATGTCTGTCTTCAAATCTATCTTCAAATCATCCATCTTAGCTTCCACGTCAATCATCTTAGCTTCTACGCCTTTCTTTAAACAGTTCATCTTAGCTTCTATGCCTTTCTTTAAACCATCCATCTTAGAGTATGTTCCTTTTTGTGCAAGGGACAGTTGTTGCACTTGGTCTTGTAATTTTGATATATCATGTTGCATTTCTTCCTCTTCTTCATGAGTCATGCTAGAGCTTTCAGGTTCATTACTAGGTGTTTACATTTTCTTTCCTCGAGGCATTAGTTACTGATAATAATGCTCTACTATGCCCTTTGAATTCCTTCAAAATAAATTTCAAACCAATCTTAAGCAAAAATTTAAAAGAATCTACACACCTTTTTTTCACTTTGTAGGAGCTCGATATTGCCTCTGATGTATCTCTGTACATTCAAATGATCCAGTTCTGAAATCGTGATCTGTACTAGCCCTTTGTGTCCTCTTTCCAATGCCACAAGTCTAATCCAAATTGGATTCTCCAAGGTAGAGTTATGTGAAATCTCCCACAGTGACCTGATTATAGACTAGTTCAGTAGAGCGAACTTGTATGACGTCCCATGAGTCGCTGTTTTGACCTTTAGCTTTGTAAAATATACACAAGAAACTACAGTCCGTCCTCTTTCTATACCTTCTTACGAAATTTCAATCCGATGCTTAGAGAGAAAGTTATGACGATTTTTCCCAGGTAACCTGTTTGGAATGTAATTCAGGAGTTTGCAAAAAGACCAACTTCCTCAGATCATATCTCCGCAAATATAGTGCAAAAATCTTTGAAATTCGGACCTGAGATTCAGCGCGATGTATTCTCAAATGTTTTTTTTTTTTAGCTTCTGAAACGTCGCAGAAAAAAAGTTATAGTGAAAATTCCACGATGACCTGTTTGGAGCAACGAAACCCTAGAATCCAAACCTCTGATACCAAATGTTATGAAACCAGCTCAAGAAAAAGATGGAAAAGATAAATCAACACCTTAAAATTCAGCCTCTTCGAGGGGGCAACCTCCTTTACATTACATAAATGAACAATTCTTTGATGATTCAAATGACAAAACCTCCTTTCTATATATAGGAGTCTAAGGAGTCACAATATAACCCAGCAGACCTAACAATAATAATATAAAGCCACAAAAATAACAATAGGGGGATTCTATGGGGGTAATAGGGGCACAACAGTATTAATAAGGGGTACAACTACAATAGTAATGGGGTAATCACTAGTTTTATAGGGACCCAACAGAGGTTGGAAAGAAAAAAATTCTAAATAAAGTGGGGAATCCATTCGTTCATGGATTCATTCCTTCAAAGGGAAGATCTTGATTTGTGCATTCATCAATTTTCATGAAGGACAATTCACTTTTCACGAAGGACGAATTATTTATATTTGCACCTCTTCTTCTCTCATCTTACTCCAACACCTCACACAATGTTTCGTACTTACTTTCCTATTATTAAAGTCATTTTTTAAGTTACCATTCTCTTTTATTATGCGTTCTCTTCTTCAGTTTGGAGTAATAATTTATACATAGGATTATTTCATAAACTAAGCATTACACCTTTTAGTTTAATCAATTATGTCTCTAATTTTGTATGTGTTTTGATAATTTCAATTTCTTTATCTTTGTTATCCAAATAATGATAATATATGATTAAAGACAACTTTATTGAGAAACTTAAAAAATAGTTCCCTATATTTATAAATAAGATTCCTAATAAAATAAAAAATATAAACAAATACAACTTATTCCAAAAAAATTGAATCAAACCATCACAAACATAAAAGTTCTAACCATACAATAATAAAAATAATAAATTAACCTAATTCCTTAAATTTTATATAATATATATAAACTTTTATTATTTTTTGATATAAAAATTAATGTTTATTTAAAATTTTATAGAATTGTTTTGTATTCTAATATAAAACTTTCAGATGCTTTTTTAAAATAAAAATTAAAATTGCAAGTAAGCATTTTTATACTATCATGAAATAAATTCTTATTAAATTCTCTCTCTCTCTCTCTCTCTCTCTCTCTATATATATATATATATATATATATTCAAAAAAAATGTTGCCTTTAAATTAATAATAAAAAGGAAAGCTTCCTAAATGCAGGTGTATGTTGCAAGGCACCTGACACACATACAACTTCAAAGAATTATTGGGCATTGCATCATTTTGATAATCATGGTGGGAAAGAGAATTTCATCATTTTGATAATCATGGTGAGAGAGAGCTAGAGCAGGCAGGCTCGAGAGAGTAATTTGATGAGGATATTCTAGTGTATATTAGCAAATTAGTGGTTGTCATATTATTTTAATGACTTTAAAATATAGATTATTAAAATTTACAATGTTAAAAATGGTTTGTGCCAAACATTGTTATTATAAAAATATAATTTTGAAAAAAAAAAAAAAAAAAAACGAATACTATTTAATTAATTGATATTTAATAACATTTTAACTTTACTTATTTGTAAATATTTATATTTAAAAAAAATCAAATATGACTGAACATACTACAAACTACTAATTTTATCAAAATATAGAAACTTTGAATTTTGTATTGATTTTTCTCAAAATTTTAAAACATTAAAAATAAACTAACTTTAAATTGAAATATATATATATATATATATATAGATATATATATATATATATATAATTGTCCATTAAAAAAAAAATTAAGTCAAAACATCTCATTAAATATGTAATGATAATCTTTCTTTTTTGAGCTAAGACTTCTATGATCCATAATATTATTAATAGCATCTTTATGAAAAAATCACATAAGATATATTCTTATTGACGCCTCAAAAATCCACAATCACATATAAAATATTTAAAAAAAAATCCATATTAAATATTTTTTGATGTTTTATTATTAATAACATTTTACTCCCTCAAAATATAAATAAATCAAATTAATAACCCATATTCAATTGAAAAATAATTTAATAATTATTTTTAAGAATATTAAAAATGCTATTCAATTTTAACTAAATTAATACAAATTCTAAATAACCTTTTTACATTACATAGAAGTACTACATGAAATTACTAATAAAAAATCTTACACATCTCCAAAGTGAATTTATGGTAGTGAATTTTTACTCTCACACAAAAAAAATATCTCTATGAGTTAGAATATAAATCTACAACAAACTATTTGCCAATGAGTGTGACTTTGAAGTAGTAAATTTTTAAGTAAATTGTGGTCGAGACTCTCACAAACATGAAAATACAACATTATACTCTATAGCTTAAAATATAAATCTACAGCAAACTATCAACGAATAAAAGCTCATTCTTGAGAAATCATAATGGCTGAGACAGACTTGGAGTGAGTCATACTAAAATTAGGAGCTGACTTATAACTTTGGAAGATCCCACTATGGAATGATGTGGAACCTCTCTTTCTGCAATTGTTGAAGGAGAAAATTCGTGTTGACTATTGAAGCAAAAAAACCATGAAAGTTATGGAGAACAACAACACTGAATTCCTTCTCTCAACGTCCGATAGCAGTAAAAGGCCACAACCATATGGGCTGATTATTCTCAGTGATGATGTCCCTCACTTGACTGCAACTCTGTGGGATCTAGGTGCATAGAGCGGATAAATATGGTTATTTGACAACGATTACAACATGGTAATAACTAGCACAACTATATTTACCAATATGGCTGATATACGTCGATAAGCATATATCAAGCATATATATCAACCACATTTTCCAATGTGGTTGATATATGCCGATAGGCCTATATCAACCACATTAATAATTATTATGGGTATTTAGGATTATTAATAACTATATAAATATTAACAACGAGACTATTTATATATATTACTGTATAAATATTATATTAATACTATAATAATTATATAAACTGTTAGTATATTTTAATTAACAATAAGAATAGCTCATAATAATATTAGATTATTATTATATTATTTAAATAACTTCCTACTACTACTAATAATACTAATAATAATAATAATAATAATATTTGTATTTGATTATAATATTATAATAATATTATATTATTATTATATTATTATAATATATTATTATAATAAGAACAATAAAGGCCAGTTATTTATTATTTATGATAATCAATAACTATACAAATAATAACAACTATATTCTTATATATTTATGATTATTATATTAATATTATTATAATAATATAAACTCATAATAATATTAGTATTAATTATTATTATTATTATTATTCTTTTTCTTCTTAGGCTTTAGTATTTTTAATATTTATCTTAAGGTTTGTATACATAGGGTTAATTATTATCAGTATTTAGGATTATTAATAACTATATAAATATTAACAACCAGATTATTTATATATATTACTATATAAATATTATATTAATATTATAATAATTATATAAACTCCTCATATATTTTAATTAATAATAAGAATAGCTCATAATAATATTAGATTATCATTATATTATTTAAATAATCTAATAATATAAAATTATAAAAAAAAAATAATAACAAATATATTGTATTATTATTTACATCGACAAGCTTGAAGGTTATTTAGAGGAAGCAGGTTGTGCTGGCATGATCTTAGCTGGGATAGTCATCATCCTTCTTCTCTATGCTGACGATATTGTTCTTCTCGCAAGGTGCCCATTTGACCTTCATAAGCAACTTAGGCTTCTTAAGGATTTATGCTCTACCATGGGTATGATTGTTGACACTGACCAAAAAAAAAGTTATGATTATCAAATCCAAGAAGGACACTTACGCTAATTTTATGTATGACAATAATAACTTGGAGGAAGTGTATTCTTACAAGTACCTAGGAATTGATATTCATCACAAGCTCAACTGGAAATATAACATTGAGAAAAGGATTAATGGGGGGTGGAAAGCTTATTTTGGTCTTGAAAATAATTGTAAAACGGCAAACTCGTAATGTGGGATAAAAAGAAGTTCCTCTTTGAAACTTTACTCACTCCTGTTATCTTATATGGATGTGAGGTCTGGGGTTGCAGTATCTCTAGAGAATCTTGGAGAAAGATTGAGCAAATCCAGAAGCGTTTTATAACATATAACCTAAAAATTAAAAGCAATACACCCTATCTTATTCTCCTTATAGAAGTAGGTCTTTCCCCTATCGAGAGCCTAGCTATGACTAGGCTTCTGTTGTACAAGCACAAACTCAATAACATAGGAGATCATAGACTTCCTAAGCTAGCTTTAAATTCTAGCCAAAACCACCTAAGGCTCAAGCGGGGGTGGTATAAAGACACGAAGGCCTGGTTAAACCTTTGGGAGATCAATGAGAATGATGCTTTGCAAAACATTAATAACATTAAAAATATTGTTACTTCTAAGTTCAAAGAAAAAATGTGGTGTGAGAAAGATTTAGCAGCTAAAAGAAAATTAAGTTATTATAAGAAGGTCATCAACCCCACCCTAGAAGATCAAAAGTATCTCTCTGTTTTAACTAGCTCAAAGAAGAAAATTAATATAGCGAAGATTAGAATGAACTCTAATGAGCTCCATAGTGAAATAGGTCATTGTGCAGTTCCTAAAACACCATGGATGGAAAGGATCTGCCATCTCTGTGAGAATAGGAACATCGAGGATGAAAACCATTTCCTCTTAGAGTGCCCCGCATACAACCACATTAGATAGCTGTTTCATAATCTTTATCACAATACTGACCTTCCTAGCTTTTTACAATGTCAAAATTATAGTGAGCTTAGGAGGCTTCTCTCCAATCTTTTTGAGCATAGGAATAAAATCTTAAATCAAACTAAATAATTTGTTTCTTTAGATCCGATAGACCAAAGTTTGGTCCTAGTGGACGTTAACCACCACCACCACCATCATCATCATCGTAATAATAATAATAATAATAATAATAATAATAATAATATTTGATTATAATATTATAATAATATTATATTATTATAATAATATACAAATATAATTATTATTATAATAATAATATAATCAATATTATCATAATAAGAACCATAAAGACCAATTATTTATTATTTATGATAATTAATAACTATACAAATAATAGCAACTATATTCTTATATAATTATATATTTATGGTTATTATATTAATATTATTATAATAATATAAACTCATAATAATATTAGTATTATTAATTATTATTATTATTATTATTCTTAGGCTTTAGTATTTTTAATATTTATCTTGGGGTTTGTATACATAGGGTTAATTAATCATAATAATAATAATAATAATAATAATAATAATATTAATTTTTAAAGTCACAACCAAGCCAGACACCAAATTGGTGTATGAGATCACCTTGTTTGTGGGTCAAGGGACCCACCTCCGTGCAACAATTTGACTGCTAAGTCTACGAAGGCATAAATACTCTACCCCCCTCTAGTTTTGAACCTATGACCTCTTAGGAGGAAACACATGCTCTTAACCATTAGGCCCACTCAAGCTGTATATAAATAACTATATAACTATATAAGTATTATCAGTATTTAGGATTATTAATAACTATATAAATAACTATATAGGATTATTAATAACTATATAAATATTAACAACGAGATTATTTCTATATATTATTATATAAATATTATAATAATAATATAAACTCCTGATATATATTAATTAATAATAAGAATAACTCATAATAATATTAGATTATCATTATATTATTTAAATAATCTAATAATATAAAATTATAAAAAAATAATAACAATTATATTGTATCATAATAATAATAATAATAATAATATTTGATTATAATATTATAATAATATTATATTATTATTATTATTATATAATCAATATTATTATTATTCCTTAAAATCTCTATGAAAATTCCATATTGGACCATGGTTGATATCATAATAAACCATGTTTGACTCACGAATAATAAACCCAAGCGATTGATATTATAAACCCAAGGGATTAATACTAAAACCCCAAGGGATTATGAACCAAAGGGAATACTATTAAACAAAAGGGACTAATAATATAAACCCAAGGGAATAATAAACCCAAGGCATTAATATAATAAACCCAAAGGAACAATAAACCCAAGGGATTATTATTTATTTTCATGGTGAGACAATCCTTGTCAGAATGTGACATTCAAGAATGGTTGGCTATGATTGACAATGGTTTACCATGATCAATATTATAAACCTAAGGGAATAATAAACCCAAGGGATTAATATGAGAAACCCAAAGGAATGGTTGTCACTTATATTGTGTTTTAAGTTTATTTATCAGTTATATCACTAGCGAAGGTCTAAAAATCATTGCAGGGGTTCATTCTTAATGAGCGATTGATATTATAAACCCAAGGGATTAATACTAAAACCCTAAGGGATTATGAACCAAAGGGAATACTATTAAACAAAAGGGGCTAATAATATAAACCCAAGGGAATAATAAACCTGAGGCATTGATATAATAAACCCAAGGGATTATTATTTATTTTCATGGTGAGACAATCCTTGTCACAATGTGACATTCAAGAATGGTTGGCTATGATTGACAATGGTTTACCATGATCAATATTATAAACCTAAGGGAATAATAAACCCAAGGGATTAATATGAGAAACCCAAAGGAATTGTTGTAGCTTATATTGTGTTTTAAGTTTATTTATCAGTTATATCACTTGCGGAGCTCTAAAAGTCATTGCAGGTGTTCATCCTTCATGAAGCTCTCTTATTTTCTTTACATCCAAAGAGTCTAAGGGAAATGAAGTATTTTGTTTATTATACATTGAAATGGCAAAAGAAAGAGGTGTAAAAGAATCGGCCCCGATATAGGCAAGGATTAAATCAACTCATAATATAAGAAGTTATATGTAGTGGTCCCCTTATATATATATTACTAATGCAAATAAATTGCAATCGCAAAAGTGGAGTGGGTAGGTTATTACCACAGGAATCAGCGATTCCCGATTGCGATGAGTAGTGAGGACTCGAAACACATTTATATTTTGTTGTAAAGTCCCAGCGGGTCCACAGTTATATGTATGTACATATATAAAGATTGCCGATTGCGATTAATGATGGTGGATGGAACTAAAACATATTTACGTTATGTTTAAAAGCCCAGTGAGTTCGTAAGGCACTGAATACGTATGTTGGTGCATTCAATGATTGTCGATTGCGATATGGGTAAGCCAGACCCGAAACATATTTACGTTATGTTTTAACAGCCCGACGGCTTTGTAAAACGTTGAATATGTACGTTGGTGCGTTCAATGATCAGCGATTATGATTTGCGATCATGGACTGTACCCGAAAGGTATATTCATTATTTTTGTAAGTCCCGTTAGGTTAGGCATGTCGAAAAGTCTTTTTATGATTGCACATTTTATATATTTCAATTATAAAGATATTATAATAGAAATGATTGCCGATTGCGATATGGGTAAGCTGGACCTGAAAGCCTATGTATTACGCTTCATGACTGTGGTGGGTTTGTCATATCAATGATATAAAATATATATATGTGGGGAAATTCCAATTGCTGATTGCGATGAGGGGTATGCCTCGACAATCGTGCTAACAGTATTAAAAGTGGGAAAATCACATTTTATGTTATATTTTCAAAAGTGCAGATACAAAGGATTTATATATAAATCCAATATTATTAAGGGTGCATAAAGGGCTGATTGCGATTGCGACTGATTGCGATTGTGATTGCGATGGTCTGAGATGTTCTGGTCATACATGTACTAAGCGTTAAAGACCAAGTTTCCAGGTCCTTCATTTAAAGACACAACATATATTTAAGTGACAAATAAGTGACAGTAAATAATATTTATTAATGTCTTAAGCACAATTTCCATATAGCCAGAAAAAGATTTTGTCAAAATGTGACATTCAACCAAGGGACTAATATTATAAAACCAACATTGGTAAATCCAAATATAAATACTACAAATACTAAAATAAACATGGTTTATTTTGACGGTGAGACAATTCTTGTCACAATGCGACATTCAACCATGGTTGACAATGTTTGCCTATGATTGACAATGGTTTACCATGATTTATATTATTAACCAAAGGGAATAATAAACCTAAGCAATTGATATTATAAACACAAATGAATAATAAACCCAAGGGATAAATACTAAAACCCAATGGATTATGAAGCCAAGTGAATAATATTAAACCCATGGGACTAATATTATAAACTTCACATCGAGTAAAGGCAAATATCAATAATACAAACACTAAAATAAACATAGTTTATTTTGATGGTGAGAAAATCCTTGTCACAATGCAACATTCAAACATGGTTCACCATGTCTGGCTACGATTTATATTATAAACCTAAGGGAGTAAAAAAAATCCAAATTTTGATATTATAAACCCAAATGAATAATAAACCGAAGGGAGTAATACTAAAACCCCAAGGGAATATGAACCCAAGGGAACAATATTAAGCCCAAGGGACTAATATTATAAACCCAATATTCGTAAACCCAAATATAAATATTACAAACACTAAAATAAACATGTTTTATTTTCATGGTGAGACAATCTTTGTCAAAATGTGACATTCAAGCATGGGACTAATATTATAAACCCAACATTGGTAAACCCAAATATAAATACTACAAACACTAAAATAAACATGGTTTATTTTGATGGTGAGACAATTCTTGTCACAATGCGACATTCAACCATGGTTGACCATGTTTGGCTATGATTGACAATGGTTTACAATGATTGATATTATAAACCAAAGGGAATAATAAACCCAAGGGATTGATATTATAAACCCAAATGAATAATAAACCCAAGGGATTAATACTAAAACCCAAGGGATTATGAACCCAAGGGAATAATATTAAACCCAAGGGACTAATATTATAAACCCAACATTCGTAAAACCAAATATAAATATTACAATGTCTAAAATAAACATGATTTATTTTCATGGTGAGACAATCCTTGTCACAATGTGACATTCAACCACAGTTGACCATGTTTGATGTTATAAACCTTGTTGGAATAATATGGGCTGATTCTTCTCAATTATGACATCCCTCACTTGACCGCAACTTTGTGGGATTGAGGTGCATGGATAAATATGGTTATTTGACAACCATTACAACATAGTAATAATTAATGTGGTGGAGGTTTGTGAGTATTCTAAAGGATTTTGACTGTTATCTCATTGTGGTATTTCAAGGAGCTAAGATGACAAAATTCTTCCTACCGTTCATGATTATATGACAATCTTTCCAAGGTGCTTCATCGGCTTTGTAGATTTGTGAAACTTGGAAAAGGATTAAGCCCAGAGTGTTAGCTCTATGAACTTAAGAGAACCCTGCAACGTTTGCATTTCAACCATAAAAAAGATGTAAATCATTATTTTCATGCACAAAATGGAATTATATTTGAATAAACATAGGTGAGATTCACCCTGCCACAGTGTTATCAACCTACTCCTAGCCACTTCTAAAACTTTGGCTCTCCATCTATATCAAAGAGGGAAGGCAAGCTTATGGATATTGAGACAGCTAAGCCATTGAAACATTGCCGTTATGTTTGAAAAAATCCAGGCCATAAAATTCCCGCCTCTCCCGTGTTCATGTAGCTATGCACAACATTTTGAAAATTCTAAATTCAAATTCAAAATTCATGTAGCTATGCATGACATTTTGAAAATTCAAAATTTAAATTTTGAATGGTATTTTATCCATGTTTTAATTATGTGCATGGTTTGGGGTGAACGTGGATGGCGAGGTGGATGGTATCGGGGATTGTTTTGATGGTCATCGGAAAGTTTGGCAAAGAAGCCGATCATCCTTTATGCATGCTATATGTATGTATTACCATCTACAAAGATGTCATGTCAATTCTGGATATTCACATCGAACTCCCATCGAATTTCCAGACATTCCTACAGAGAGCGATGTACATCGAGGTTTGAGGGTTAAAAATGTTGGTGGCCAAAGTCAGAAAATTTTCCGACCGATAGAGGTTTCAGACAATTCCTCCGCCTGGTTAGACTACTCCTTTATTTTTACTTTCATAATAGAGAAAGGATCTGCTAATACTTTTGATAGGATAATCTGTCAGGAGATGGGATAAGTAGTGTATGCATTTCAAAACTGTTTATTTTTTATTTAATATTCATTTCATATCTTGAAAAAATAAAATTGAAAACAAATTAAAATTCAATTTTTGTAATAGCAAATTTTATATTCAAAACATCAAAGATCTGAAATCTGAACTAGCTATTATAAATCATAGGTATGAGAACAATTTTTTATTTAATATTTTATTTAAAATAACCTTGTTGACATATTTTCAATATTATATTTTATATGTTTTTAGCAAAATTTAATTGTATATTTAAATTATAATATAAAATTATATATATATATATATATATATATATATATATATATATATATATATATATTAAATTTGGATGATAATATTTTTTTTATGTGTAGTGTTGTTTTTTATTTTTTCTTTTATATGTTTAAAAAATAATAACTTATTATTTTACAAAATTTTATTGAATAAATATAAAATATTAATTTATATTAATCTCCGAAATCATCATGTATTGTTTGAGTTATAAGTAGATTAGCATAAATTTATTTTTATTCTGGATCTACTAGGAGTCGAGAGGGATCAAATCTTTTTTCACTCTATGCTAGTTGGCATATCAAGATATTTGATCCCTCTCAGGGCTTAATAGATCTAATGTAAAGATGGATCTATGCTCATTTAATATTCCCCTTTAATTAGGTTACATTCATGTGAATACCATGAGTCAATACCATTGGTTCTCAATACCTTGGGTCAATACCATGTGCCATCTTTATTTTTATTAATATTAATATTATGGTTAATAATGTTTTTGTTGCATGATTTTAACAATAATTTGAGGTGCAGTGCCACTATTTTGAAGACTAAAGGAGGGAAATGGTCTATTCTGCTATCGTGGAGAGGTTCCCATACCTTCGTGTCCCTCGTTGTCCATCTTCCCACTGATCTGGTAGTCCACACTTCATTCGACCAACGTTATATGCTCACCCGCTCCAACCAATTACCACCGTTAGATCATTTCTGCCAAATCTAACGGTTATCGCACATATCGCTCAGGAAAACAATAGAGAGAGATACCCGCTTGATAAAGTGGGTTCCTCTATCTCCTCCACTGCTACATGGCGCCTGATGAATGGAATCAGGTGGGCTCCAACCTTTACCACTTACCACCCGATGACCACCCGATATAAACCATTTCCGCTTGAGTAAACTGCTCCCGGGCATTATCCTTCGGGCACCTCCTCCGCCCGATAGCCGTTCGATCTACCCATCTAAGATCTGACTGCTCAGACTTATTCCACTCCCACCACGACTTCAAGCTTTTGGTGATTGATCTCCTCTGCCCATTCCTCCCGATCCAACGGCCCCCGTACCCCACTTCCCACTAGTCACCCAGGGAGGAAATTTGTTGGCTTTGTCAATATTTTTGACACTCAAACAATGAACTAAAATAATAGAATGCATGGTCAAAAAGGGAAAAAACAACAGCATGATGTAGCCAAACCAACATAAATGATCATGGAACATTATTGGCATGAGTGAACCACCTGATAGCGTGGAAAATTACAAGAATTTGCTTACCATGTTTGTTAGAAACAGAGCTCTCTAAGCTCGTGTTTGTCTAGTTATGGCATCAAGTAGTTAGAATATAGAGGGGATAGATTAAGACATCTCGAGCCTCAGAGAGTTTGAGAGTATTGTAAAAAGCCTATAAATGGTTGAAAGTTTGAAGGAATAAGGGTTCAACTTTTGGAGACTGTGGATACTCTGTTCCTCCCAACATCTCATCTTCATTCCAATAATACAAGCTTCTTTTTCTATTACATGTTCAATCACCATCTTCTCCTCTGTTCTAAACTTGCACTTGAATAGGTTATTCATGTTTTCTTCTCTGTCTAATGCCAAATAACTATCGTCTTATCTCTGCGTTGATAAATTAGATTTGAAAGCTTCATTTTCTTTCTGTAGCTAGCCATTCATATGTGTTTATGTATGTATCTGTTGGTACAGTCAGGATTCTACATTTATTCATTGAATCTATAAACTATTGAGCATTAGTGTTCGAAAGCCTTGTCAAGCTGAGGGTGTTCATGCATGTCTTGAGTGAAAGCATAGTTGAAACAGTCATCTAACTTGATCTAAAACCCAATCCATTCCAATAGTTTAGAGAACGATATTGAAGAATTATATGTTACCAGGCATCTCTGAGCTACAACCTAGGAGAGTTTCCTGGAGTGCTAACATAATCGGCACCATTTCCGGGGAGAGGAGACTGAAGCTCAGCTTCCTTGGGAGACGACACAGATCTAGCTTTGATGATAGAAAAAGTCTAGACACTATTTGGGTTGTAGTCATCTATCTGGCGACTCCACTGGAGGACAAACGTCTTGGTGACTCCACTCCATAGTTCTGGCTCAGTTTGTGAGGCATACTCGGAGAAATTCTCAGAAGCCACGAGCTGACCTAGTACCTGACCCTAAAAAATCGTCAAAGAAAGAAAGGTGTTGCAGAAAGGAGCATCAGGTTCAGGTAGCTCTAAACAATATTTTATATCTCTTCAAGAAAGTTCTATAATAGAACAAATACATGCTGAGAGTGTAGCATCTAACACTAGTAGTGAAGAAAAAATCTGAGAGATTCATAGAGCTCGTTATTCTTTAGGTTCTTCTTTCATTGTAAGCCGAAAGGAAGCCTCTCCTCCTATCCATCATACTCCTTTAGTCCTATCAGTCACTCCTCAACCCTTTGTCATGCAGACTTCCAGTACCCTTATAGCCACCACAGCTATGGCAGCACCACAAGCACCTACCAAAATTGAAAGAATCATATCTGCTAGGTATGGACCTCTAGTACTGCCTACTCCTTTGAATGCCATGACTACTGGAGAATATCAGAAGTATATGCCTAAGTTCACTAGGACTCAAGGTGTTATAGCTGACGAACATCTTGAATCATTCTATAGCTATGTTGATAACCTAAACACCAGTGAATTTGATGTATGGATGAGATTCTTGGTCCAAAGTCTAGATGGAGAGGCTAGAAAATGGTTCAGAGAACTGACCCCAATGTCTATAACAGATATTGAGGCTTTAGATGATGCATTCCTAAATCATTGGGGGGATAAGAAGGATCTACTCTACTACCACATCGAGTTTTGGAACTTAAATAGGGAAAATGGTGAGTTTTTATCTGATTTTAAGAAGAGGTTTAACCGCATGTACAACAAGATACCAGATGACGTAAAACCCACCACTACCTCTGTCAAACTCACCTATGCCAATGCCTTTGATTCTGACTTTTGTCTACTATTGAGGGAGAGACGATGTGCTACCTTGGCTGATATGTAGGATGCAGCCTTGGAAGTAGAATCAAACATCATGGCTGCAGAGAAGCTCGAAGGCAATGTTGATAGAAGGAGACAGAGGGGCGAACCTTCCTCATATTCAGGTCCCAAGATAGATAAAATGACCAAGATGACAGAGTAATTAGCCTTTGAAATCTCCAAATTAAAGGTTGAGCAATACCCTGGGAAAGGAAGAGTTCCTAATACCTTTCCCCTAGAAATCCAAATCCATATAGAAGAACTAATGAGCAGTTGCAGATTCTGCAAAGAAGCAAAGATGCCAATGAAGAGCAAAGGGTGAAGACCCCTTTCCAGAATGTAGTCATGGAAGAAGAGAAGTTTGAAGAAGAGGATGAGATCCATTGTCTGGAAGACAAAAGCAGTGCCTCCTTTTTTACCTCAGCTACCTATGAAACGTTATTATTCAATGACCAGATTAGCCAAGAGTGGGATGGTGGAGCTGTTATGCAAACTGATGATCAACACAGATATGATTTGAGGTCAAAGGTGAATAATGCCAAGGAAACTCTTTTTCAGAGAGCTTCTGTCCCTGTAATACAGTGAGGTAATAAGCAGAAACGATTGGCAGTTGATCCCATCATCCTCAAAGCTCCAGCTCACTAAGTAAGAGGCCTTGACAAGTCTCCTTCTCCTTTCAGTTTTGAATCAGAAATTCAGAAGCTAAGCATTCCTATACCTCTAATTGAACTAGTGAATAATGCATCCTTCAAGAGATTTATCCTTGAGGCCCTTGAGTCTAAAGCCATCCAAGCCTCCACTGACTATGTAAATCTACAATATGACAAACCAGCTATTGTTCTCAGCCCAATGATTGAAAATTTTGATGACAACTCCCCATCATTCTATGTCTCTTTGACTATTCATGACAAAATCCTTCACAACTGCCTTCTGGACAGAGGAGCCAGCAATAATCTAATGCCCAAGGCTGTCATGGATGAGTTGGGTCTTAACATTATCAAGTCTTTTCATGACTTGTTTTCTTTTGACTCTAGAAAGGTAAAATGTTTAGGATTAATCAAAGACCTAGCCATCACCTTGTCTCAATTGCCCATGAAGAGAATGATGATGGATATTATGGTAGCAGATGTACCCCCCAAGTTTGGCATGTTTCTTTCCAGAGGTTGGATCAAGAGATTAGGTGGAACATTGCAAAATTATCTGTCCTATGCTACTGTCCCAGTTTTTGAGGTGAGAGTAGGAGATTATACAAAGAAGCTCAATTGGATTATATCATCAGTGATGAAAGGAATCCCACTTGTCATCCCATCTATGTTGTCAACACTAATTTTGGAGCCTGTATTCTTCATATTGAAGAATCCCAGTTGGCCTCCATGTAGCTTAGGAAACTGTTTTGCCAGATCACAGAGGAAGAAGGCCCACAAATTTGGGACATGTTCTTTGATGGAGTTTGCTCCAAGGAAGATGCACGGGCAGGTGTAGTCCTTGTGTCCCCCACACAAGAATGCATTCATTTATTTTTCAAGTTAACTTTTCAGGTCACAAATAACATAGTAGAGTACGAAGCCTTAATATTAGGCTTAAACGCCGGTAAAGAAATGGGCATCAAAGGTCTGAAGGTGTTTGGAGATGCAGACCTTATCATTCAGCAAGTGAACAAAACTGTCCAAGCAAAGCATCCATTACTGAAAGTATACAGAGATGAGGTATGGAATCTCAAGGGTTCTTTTAATAGTTTCAGCATTTCTTACATCCCTAGAATGAAGAACCAGCTTGTTGATTCCCTTGTTGTGTCTGCTAGCATGTTTATTCCTCCTTTGCCTCCTAAATTGACTTATGAATTTCAGGTGAAATATAGACCATCTCTACCTGACAATGTCAAATACTGGAAAGTTTTTTAAGATGATCATGAAATTAATAGTTTTTTACAAGTCATTAATGAATTTTCTGAAATGCACATTGACGAAGAAAATGAAACCATTGAAGAATGCAACCAGTCCAAGCTAAAGGACGATATTGGTCAGGATAGCATTGTTCAGCAGCTTAGTAACCATATACCCAAAGGATTGGTGCCCCTAGAGAAGCTGTTTGATGATAATGATGTACCTTATAAGCCTGCCAAAAAAGAAAATGAGTCTGCAGTTCATAGACATAATGTAAGGAGTCCAGGCCATCCAAAGTACATAAATCTGTCCACTCACTTGTCTTCTACCCAAAGTGCTGAGTATTGCACCCCGATGAAACAATTTGCTGATATTTTTTTCTTGGGAGTACAGTGATCTTAGGACCTATGACACCAACATCATTCAGCATAAGATTCCATTGGAGAAGAACACCATCCCTTTTAAGCAGAAATTAAGACCTATCAACCCTCTCTTATTGCCTTTGATTGAAAAGGAAATAAAGAAGCTGTTGGATGCCAAGATCATAGTTCCCCTAAGGTATTCAAACTGGATAGCTAACCTTGTGGTAGTAAGAAAGAATAATGGAGAAATCAGGCTTTGTGTTGACTTCAGGAATCTGAACAAATTATCTAAAAAAGACAACTACCCTCTACCTAAGATGGAACACTTGCTGCAAAAAGTTTCAGGGGCTAGAGTCATGTCTTTCTTAGATGGATTTTTAGGTTACAATCAGATTGTTGTACATCCAGAAGATCAGGAAAAGACTGCCTTCACTACTCCTTGGGAAACTTTCATGTACTCCAAGATGCCTTTTGGACTGATGAATGCTCGGGCTGCTTTTCAGAGGGCCATGGACATAGCCTTTGTGGGAGAGAAGGACAAGTTTGTCATTATTTACGTTGATGACATAACAGTCTTTTCTAGCAGTCATAAGGACCATTTGCAACATTTGAGGAAGGTGTTTCTAAAGTGCAGATGGTTTGGAATTTCTGTGAACCCAAAGAAGTCACAGTTTTCTCTAGAAGAAGGAAAACTACTGGGACATATTGTTTCTACTGAAGGTGTGAAGATCGATCCAGCAAGAGTTCAAGCAATTCAGACATTATCCATCCTAAGGTCAAAAAGGGACATTCAATCTTTCCTGGGTAAGATTAACTTTGTCAAGAGGTTTATTCCAAACTTTGCAGAGCTAGTGAAGCACATCACTTCCATGCTGAAGAAAGGATCATAAATAAAATGGAAAGATGGTGCAAGAAGCTTTTTTGAAGCCATCAAACAAGCTATCATGGAAGCTCCCACTCTAATCAGTCAAGATTATACCAGGGAGTTTTATATCTTCTCTTTTGCCTCCTATGATACACTTGCAATAGTTCTGTTGCAGAAAAATGATGAAGGTGTAGAGCACCCTGTGGCATTTTTCAGCAAAACTCTAAGGGATGTTGAACTAAGGTATGACCTTATTGAAAAACAAGCTTATGCTCTCATAAAATCTTTAAAAGAATTCAAAATTTATATTCTGCATTCCAAAGTGGTTGCCTATGTACCTTTAGCCTCAGTAAAATAGGTCCTAACTCAGCTAGGTATTGATGGAAAGAGAGCTAGATGGATTGTAAAATTCATAGAGTTCAACATAGAGGTGAAGCCCACCAAGCTTGTCGAAGGCCAGGGATTGGCTAAGCTTATGGCTGAGGAAAATTGCAGTTTGTTAGACATCAATTGCATGGGTTCAAATTCAAGTGGTGAGTGGATAGAGGAAGCAGCAGAAGAGCAAGAGAAGAATCAGTCTTTGGCTGAAAATCTAGCCACCTGTGAATGGTATTCTAGTGTACTTCATTTTTTGCAGAAGCTAGAAGTTCCTCCAGGGAATAGCTCAAGTCAAGCCCAGGCCATTAAGCTTAGATCAGCCAAATTCTGCATTAATAAAAACCTGGTTTAGTGGAGAGACCCATCAGGGATACTCTTGAGATGTCTAGACAAAGGACAATCTATGGAAGTCATGCACTAGCTCCATTCTAGCATCTATGGAGGGCATCATTATTGGAAAACCATAGCCCACAAGATCCTGAGAGCTGGGTATTATTGGCCTACTCTGTTCTCTGATGTGTTTTCTTTTGTGAAGTCTTGTGACAAATGTTAAAGGTTTGTAGGAATACAACAACTAAAATCTCTGCCCTTAAAGCCAGTACACGCCAATGGTCCCTTCCAACAATGGGGCTTGGACTTCATAGGTGATATCAATCCACATTCCAGTGGCCATCACAAATGGATCTTGGTAGCCACTGATTATTTCACCAAATGGATTGAGGCTATACCCACTAAAAATTCTAATCATCAGATTATCATAAAGTTCTTGAATGAGAATATTTTCACTAGATTTGGTTGCCCAACCAAACTAGTCATTGAAATGCAATAGCTTTCAGGGTAGAAGAATTGGTGGAAATGTGTGAATCGAAGAGCATTCAATTGGTGCATTGTACCTCATACTATCCTCAAGGCAATGGCCTGGCAGAATCATCTAACAAGAGTCTTGTAAGGATAATCAAAAAACTGTTGGAGGACAACAAAAAGAACTGGGATTCCAAGTTGAAGTTTGCACTATGGGTTGACAGAGTTACCAACAAGAAGTCCATAGGAAATTCTCCATTTAAGCTAGTTTATGGCACTGATGTTGTTTTTCCTATCCAGCTGATTCTCCCTGTGGCCAAATTCTTGCAAGAAGAACATGATGAAGAGAATGACATGGCAAGGAGAATGAGTAACTTGGTTGAATTACAGTAGATCAGAGAAAAACTAGTTGAGAAGTCAAGAATTCATCAGAAGAAGATCAAAGAAACCTTTGATAGAAAGGCAAAAATGGACAGTTTTCAGGTTGGTGACTGGGTTCTCAAATGGGATGCATTGAAGGAAAAGAAGGGCAACCATGGTAAATTTGATGCCTTATGGACAGGACCGTTTGTCATTGCTCAAGTTCAGATGAACAATACTTTCATTCTGCACAATTTGGAGGGGGAAGGTGTTTTTGATGGCCCAGTCAATGGGTGGTTTTTGAAACTTTTCATATGAGGCTTTAAGGCCTTAATATTGTAATAGGTTTTTTCAGTTTTTGTTTTCTATGCAAATAAACTCCAGGCCCAATGGAACACTAGGAGATAAGTTTGTTTTGGTTGTTACTAGAAAGGCAGTAGTCTACAGTTCTTGAAACCTCACAGGGAGGCTTTCATCCCCAGAAGGAGCCAGTGTTAGCCTTGAGGTGTAGTGCCGCTATTTTGAAGACTAAAGGAGGGAAATGGTCTATTCTGTTGTTGTGGAGAGGTTCCCATACCTTCGTGTCCCCTGCCATCGATCTTCCCACTGATCTGACGGTCCACACTTCATCCGACCAATGTTATATGCTCACCCGCTTCGACCAATTACCACTGTTAGATCATTTCTGCCAGATCTAATGGCTATCACACATATCTCTCAAGAAAAAAAGAGAGAGGGATACCTGCTCGATAAAGCAGGTTCCTCTCTCTCCTCCGCTGCTACATGATGCTCAATGAATGGAATCAGGCAGGCTTCGACCTTTACCACTTACCACCTGATGACCGCCCAATATAAACCATTTCCGCTTGAGTAAACTGCTCCCAGTTGTTATCCTTCGAGCACCTCCTCTACCCGATAGCCGTTTGATCTACCCATATAAGATCTGACGGTTCGAAATTATTCTACTCCCACCACAACTTTAAGCCACCGCTGATTGATCTCCTCCACCCATTCCTCCCGATCGAACGACCCTCGTACCCCACTTTCCACCAATCACCCGGAGAGGAAATTTGTTGGCTTTGTCAATATTTTTGATAGTCGGACAGTGAACTGAAATAACAGAATGCATGACCGAAACGGTAGAAAAAAATAGCACGATGCAGCCAAACCAACAAAAATGAACATGGAACATCGCTAGCATGAGTGAACCACTTGACAGCGTGGTGAGATTACGAGAATTTGCTTACCGTGTTTGTTAGAAACAGAGCTCTCTGAGCTCATGTTTGTCTAGTTATGGCATCAAGTAGTTAGAAGACAAAGGGGATAGATTAAGACATCTCGAACCTCAGAGAGTTCGAGAGTATTGTAAAAAGCCTATAAATGGTTGAAAGTTCGAAGGAATAATGGTTCAACTTTTGGAGACTGCGGATACTTTGTTCCTCCCAGCGTCTCATCTTCATTCCAACAATATAAGCTTCTTTTGCTGTTACATGTTCAATCACCATCTTCTCCTTTATTCTAAGATTGCACTTGAATAGGTTATTCATGTTCTTCTCTATCTAATGCCAGATAACTATCATCTTATCTCTGCGTTGATAAATTAGATTTGCAAGCTTCATTTTCTTTCTGTAGCTAGCCATTCATATGTGTTTATATATGTATCTACTGGTACAGTCAAGATTCTCCATCTACTCATTGAATCTATAAAATATTGAGCATTAGTGGTTGAAAGAATTATCAAGCTGAGGGTGTTCATGCATGTCTTGAGTGAAAAAAGAGTTGAAACAATCACCTAACTTGATCCAAACCCCAATCCATTCTAATAGTTTAGAGAATGATATTGAAGATTTATATGTTACCAAGCATCTCTAAGCTACAACCTAGGAGAGTTTCCTGGAGTACTAATATAATTGGCGCCGTTGCTGGGGAGAGGAGATTGAAGCTCAACTTCCCTTGGAGACGACACAGATCTAGCTTTGATGATAGACAAAGTCTGGACACTATTTGGGTTGTAGTCATCTATCTAACGACTCTACTGGAGGACAAGCCTATTGGTGACTCCACTCCATAGTTCTGGCTCAGTTTGTGAGGCATACTCAGAGAAATCCTCAGAAACCACGAGCTGACCCAGTACATGACCCTGAAAAAATCATCAAAGAAAGAAAGGTGTTGCAGAAAGGAGCATCAGGTTCAGGTAGCTCTAAACAATATTATATATTACTTCAAGAAAATTCTGTAATATAATAAATACATGTTGAGAGTGTAGCATCTAATACCAGTAGTGAAGAAATCATCTCAGAGATTCATAAAGCTCCTTATTCTTTAGGTTCTTCTTTCTTTGTAAACCCAAAGGAGGCCTCTCCTCCTATCCATCATACTCCTTTAGTCATATCAGTCACTCCTCAACCCTCTGTCATTTAGACTTCCAGTACCCTTATAGCCACCACAACTATGGCATCACCATAAGAACGTACCAAAATCGAAAGAATCATAGCTGCTAGGCATGGACCTCTAGTACTACCCACTCCTTTGAATGCCATGCCAAATGGAGAACATCAGAAGTATATGCCTAAGTTCACTAGGACTGAAGGTGTTACAGCTGAGGAACATCTTGAATCATTCTCTAGCTATGCTGATAACCTGGACATTAGTGAAGTTGATGTATGGATGAGAGTCTTTGTCCAAAGTCTAGATGGTGAGGCTAGAAAATGGTTTGGAGAACTGACCCCAAGGTCTATAGTAGATATTGAGGCTTTAGATGATGCATTCCTAAAGCATTGGGGGGATAAGAAGGATCTACTCTACTACCACACTGAGTTTGGGAACTTAAAGAGGGAAAATGGTGAGTTGTTGTCTGATTTTAATAAGAGGTTTAATCGCATGTACAACAAGATACCAGCTGAAGTAAAACCCACCACTACCTTTGCTAAACTCACCTATGCCAGTGCCTTTGATTCTCACTTCTGTTTACTATTGAGGGAGAGACGATGTGTTACCTTGGCTGATATGCAGGATGCAGCCTTGAAAGTACAATCAAACATCATGGCTGTAGAGAAGCTCAAGGGGAATGTTGATAGAAGGAGATAGAGGGGCGAACCTTCCTCATCTTCAGATCCCAAGATAGATAAAATGACCAAGATGATAGAGTCATTAGCCTCCGAAATATCCAAATTAAAGGTTGAGAAGCACCATGGCAAAGGAAGAGTCCCTAATACCTTTACTCCTAGAAATCCAAATCCATATAGAAGAACTAAAGAGCAGTTGCAGATTCTGTAAAGAAGCAAATATTCCAATGAAGACCAAAGGGTGAAGACCCCTTTCTAGAATGTAGTCATGGAAGAAGAGCAGTTTGAAGAAGATTATGAGATCCATTATCTGGAAGACAAAGGCAATGCCCCCTTTTTGACCTTAGCTGCCTATGAAAAGTCATTATTCAATGACCAGATCAGCAAAGAGTGGGATGGTGGAGCTGTTCTGCAAACTGATGGTCAACACAGATATGATCTGAGGTTGAAGGTGAATAATTCCAAGGAAACTCCTATTCAAAGAGTTGTTGTCCCTGCAATACAACAGGCTAATAAGCAAAAATGACCGACAGTTGATCCCATCATCCTCAAAGCTCCAAGTCATGAGGTAAGAGGCCTTGACAAGTCTCCTTCTCCTTTCAGTTTTGAATCAGAAATTTAGAAGATAAGCATATCTATACCTCTGATTGAACTAGTGAAGAATGATTCATTCAAGAGATCTATCCTCGAGGTCCTTGAGCCTAAAACCATCCAAACCCCCACTGACTATGTAAATCTACAAGATGACAAACCAGCTTTTGTTCTCAGCCTAATGATTGAAAATTGTGATGACAGCTCCCCATCATTATGTGTCTCTTTGACTACTCATGACAAAATCCTTCACAATTGCATTCTAGACATAGGAGCCAGCCATAATCTAATGCCCAAGGTTGTCATGGATGAGTTGGGTCTTGACATTACCAAGTCTTATCATGACCTATTTTCTTGTGACTCTAGAAAAGTGAAATGTTTGGGATTAATCAAGGACCTAGCCATCACCTTGTCTTAGCTACCCATGAAGAGCATGATGATGTATATTGTGGTAGTAGATGTACCCCCCAAGTTTGGCATGTTGCTTTCCAGAGTTTGTATCAAGAGATTAGGTGGAACATTGCAAAATGATCTGTCCTATGCTATTGTCCGAGTTTTTGGAGGTGAGAGTAGGAGAATATACAGAGAAGCTCAGTTGGCTTATATTATCAGTGATGAAAGGAATCCCACTAATCATCCCATCTATGCTGTTGACACTGATTTTGGAGCCTATATTCTTCAGATTAAAGAATCCCAGTTGGCCTCCATGTAGCTTAGGAAATCGGTTTTCCAGATCACAGAGGAAGAAAGTCCACAAATTTGGGACATGTTCTTTGAAGGAGCTTGCTCTAAGGAAGCTGCAAGGGCAGGTGTAGTCCTTGTGTCCCCCACACAAGAATGCATTCATTTATATTTCAAGTTAACTTTACCTCTAGTTTATTTATATTTATATTTATTTAGCATACCTTTGGAAAAGTACAAAAAGAAGTTTTATTTATTTACCATCCCTCTAGTTTATTTATATTTTTATTTATTTACCATAGCTATTTTTTGAGTGTGCATAAACCTCTTTATATTTTAAATTTATATTGTGTTTATACATAATAATTAGATTGATTTCTAAATAGGACCGACATTAAATTGAAAATGTTAAATGTTTACGTTTACATGTTTATGTGAGGTCTACCCTCGTAATGGGCTGTAGATACATTTACATTTACATTTACATGTTAAGTTTATGTTTACATGTTTATATGAGATATACCCTCATACTTGTTTATGTGAGATATACCCTCATATTGGGCTGTAGAGCGCCTCTTGGCACAATAACTCAAGGAATCTTCAGTTGTGTCTTTGAATTCTAATGGTTGTGAAACTTTAGTTGTGTCTTTGAGTTCTAATGGCTTTGGGATCTATATGGTCTACTCTTCCATGTACTTCATTAGCCCCATATATTTTTGGCTTTAATGCTTTACTTGTTGGTAGCCCTCACTTTCAACATTCTAAGACAGTTAGGTTCGTCTAAAAGCTAGATGAAATACCAAAGATTGAAGTTCATGCCAAACAACCTCTTTCGGTGGCCCTAAGATTATTTGACCAAGGGTTAATCAAGAAATTCACAAGCATCTGGCCTTCTCAAGGTCACTAAACCTATGGAATGATAATGTGTAACATATCCCAGTAACCTCACATGAAAGTCACTAAACCTTTGGAATGACAAAGTGTAACATATCCTGGTAACCTCACATGAAAATGCAGGGAGTTAGAATTTTTTTTACACAAATTACTATAGGTAATTATCCAAATCACTATTTCAAATTCATCATTAACCATTAGATAAAATGTTCATTAGTACATAAAGTAACTTTAGTAGAGGAATAGTAAGTTGCGTAACCAAACCATTGTTGTAATATGTTAACATAAAATGTATGATGAACCTAGCATCCATTTCATGATTCCTTTAACCACATTAATTAATCACATACTTGACATTATCAATATCACATTATGCAAGGAATCAACATCACCAAACTAACATAATGAGAAATCACATCATTGAACACCGATATACCCTGGAAACCTCATATGGTGAAAACTAGGAAACATTTAATTTTATTATTAAACGATCGTGAGGGTGTTCACCCCTCACTCAATGGCTTATAAGGGAGTCTATCCCTTATCCATTGTTATAAAAAATTACAATGAAATATCATTAAAATACCACATACCTAGCTAACAGCTATTACAATTATCATGAAACCATTTACCCACATACCACCACTCTCTACATCCTTGTGGCATGATTGTTCCATTAGTGGACCATCCTACAACTCGTACTCATTAGCATGGACCAATAGTTCTTATATGCCACAATGTGAAACATAATTTGTATTTTGTACAAATCACCATCCTTTCCTGTCATTGTTGTCATCAACAATCTTTGGTAACATGTTTAGATAAAGTATTAATCAGTCAATAATAATTCTTTAAAAGAAATAATCATTCTTTAAAAATGATCTTTTAACATCTATTCATGTGTATACATGAGATGTAAATATAATATCACAACATGCTTATTCTAACAACATTGTGCATGTATAAACAAATAATTATCAAGAATGTCAAAATAATTACCCCATTACTATGATCATCATAATTACCCCGTTACTATGATCATTCTCGTACCAGCACATGTTCATATCCAAAGGAAACTAGTGTAACCATCCATTTCACTTAAAGCATACTAGAAACTTATCTTTGTTTTTCATGCATGTAATTAGATAAAAACTTATTCGAAGAGAGCTAGCCCCTTAACCTCTTATTTGTGCATGTAACTAAGTAATATTTCCAATACAGTAGATGTTCCCTTCTAAGGGAAAGCTAACAAGATAAACATTATTATCATGCATGCAAATGTAAGTCCCTTTTCAAAAAGCATATTTTCCATGATAGAGCTATTTCAAAATCTATTGTATGCACAAAGACATGCGTTGCTCTAAACCAGAACTAATGTGTTAGTCATTATTTCTTGCATGTGGATATATGTATTTTACAAAGGAAAGCTAGTACATTTATTCCAAGAAACTACTTGTTTTACTTTCTAGAATACTTATTCTTTTGGGAACACTAATACATGTTTCTCTTTAAAATATCTAATACAATAGTAATATTTTCATGCATGTAACCAATTATTGTTTCTATGCTTCTTCATATGTGTTCTTTTCACATAGTTATTTTCAAAAACCCAACATGGTTTCTCTATCATTTATGTACAAAGTTATTATGCATTTGTTTCCAAGAAAGTATCATAACAAATTTCTCATGCATTTGTTTTCAAGAAAGTACCATAATCAACCTTTATTTTTGGCATAAGAACTAACATAATAATAATTGTAACCTTTTATTCATTAAACCATGCAATTAAATCAAACTATCCAATATGCAACAAACAAATCATTTACCTTTTTACTCACCAAAACATGTAACTTTTGCAAAGTCTTGCAAAAGAATTAACACAAATAACTTAACCAACTATTGTTTCTATGCTTCTTCATATGTGTTCTTTTCGCATAGTTATTTTCAAGAACCCAACATAGTTTCTATTTCATTTATGTACGCAATTATTATGCATTTGTTTCCAAAAAGTATCATAACAAATTTCTCATACATTTGTTTTCGAGAAAGTATCATAATCAACCTTTCTTTTGGGCATAAGAACTAACATAAAAATAATGGTAACTTTTTATTCATTAAACCATGCAATTAAATCAAACTATCCAATATGAAACACACAAATCTTTTACCTTTTTCTCACAAAAACACTTTTGCAAACTCTTGCAAAAGAATGAACACAAATAACTTATCTTTCACGTAGAAGAAGAAAAACATATTCTTTCCAAAGAAGATTCCTATGACTTATATTATCTTCGTGCATTTCATCTATGCATAGGTTATTATATTTTCTCATAACTAATTATTCTTTTCCAAAAGAATTCTCTTACCCATGAGAATATTTCACAAATTACCCTCTTTAATCTATATTTATTTCCAGGAAAATGACTACTAAATCTCTTTCTAACAAAAGAGCATGCATCCTATCTTTTCTTACGTAAAATTCATATTCAATGTTATATAAATACAAGAAAGGTTACTCATCTTATAATTCTGCAAATATATTTAGAATAAAAATATTTTTCTATGTATAGTAATAACAATCTTTATCTACATGTAGTAATATTACTACATTTTCTCTACGAACAAAAATATATAATAACAATCTTTATCTTTACCAAGAAAAATATATGATCACAATCTTTATCTACATGTAGTAATATATTTTCTTTACCAAGAAAAATATATAATAATCAATCTTTATCTACATGCAGTAATATATTTTCTTTACCAAGAAAAATGTATTACTAATCAATCTTTATCTACATGCAGTAATATATTTTCTTTACCAAACAAAATATATGATAATCATGCACATATATATGTGTATATATAATGACGAACACAAAAGAAAATTTTCAAGTTGCTTATAAACTTGTTTTTACTTTTAAGAAAATCACATTAATTTCTACTATTTTATGCATAAGATGCAAATGTAATTTTTTTTTAAGGAGCACGATATGAAAATGTGATTTTTTTTTAAGGAGCACGATCGCTTATCTGGGTAGTCGACTCTCATAGGAAAAAAAAGAATTGTTAGCCATTTTCATACACAACCATGGGATCCATGTCTAAAAATACGACCGTACTCTTGCATGAAGTTCCACCCTTTGGTTTGAACATTGGCTCCTTCCACGTAGTGCCACTAATCTCCATGGAATCCAGCTGAGGAACAACTTTCCTTTGTCCTTTGTTACAATTTCCACTAGAAATGAAGCTTCATGAAACAATACTGGAACTCATCCTCAATGACCGAAAATATTATCCCAAACCTCTAAAAAAAGATTATTCCTCCCCCTCCAAACTGCGTTTCGTTGTGAGATAAAAATATAAAAGGGTAATTTTCAAGAGTAGTTTCATTGCTTCTCCGTGATTTGGCATATGATAACAACCATTGTTAGAGGAAAAAGAATGATACGCCTATTCTCCTTATCTCAAGGTCATCCCTTCATGTAAAAGAAATGGTTACTCTCCAATAGTTTCACCATACCGAACCCTAACTACCTCATGGTATCACAAATTGAGAGTTTTTTCATGTTAATAATTAGTTATGCAACATAAGCTAGCTAGAGATATTACATACTCCCCCCCTTAAAGAGAACATCGTCCACGATGTTCTTCTCCCACTAGGACTTAATTTCTACTCATTATATAACAATCCAAACAATTCAAAGCAAGATCCTCTCCCATCAAAATGAATGATTCCATTATTCAAATTCGTCAAGTACAAGACAAAATATCTATATCAACTTACCAATTACTCTTGCAAATCCTAGTCACATTTTTTTCAAGTTCTCTAAGAATGGTTTGACGACGCATCCTCACTCCATTGAAAGCACCCTGTAATATATGGCTAACAAATCCAACATAATCATATTAGTCACAACATTTTCAATCAAAATGAAATACTTTTAACTATGAATAAATTATGCAATGTTAGGTGATATTTAAATCACAATAATTTTACAAGTACTTAGAGAGCACTAACACTCTAATCATCAAAATGATAAATCACTGCACCACATGCACACTCTCTTAGCTCCCGCTAAAGACATCCACACAAGTACTTCTAAAAGTACCCAAAGAGCACCTAGCTCTCTAATAATAATAAAAAAATCAATAACTGCACCAAGTGAAAATTGTCTTAGCCCCTACTAAGACATTCACAAGATTGGTAATACAATAAAGGAACTAAAATTCCAATAACTCCTTACTGAGCACTAAGCTCCTTTCGTGTTAAGATGTGCATAACATATTTTAAACAATTACATATAAAATTCATTTTCAATACAACACATAACTAATTAATTATTTTTTTCTCCTACGAGAAGCATAGGGGCAAAGGAATGCCCCTCCCAAGCCATGGGAACTGGTTTCCAGAACCAGATCAAGTCATTTTCACATCCGAACAATTATTTGACATAGACCATACTAGGTCTAGTATGGAATTCCAGCGGAAAACCATCTCAAGAATTCCATTGACCACATAGTGTCTAATATAGGATTCCTCTTTGCAGTGTCCTGCCTATTCCTTCCCGTTTATGAGGAATTTTGGGCCTCCTCAAACAGGCTCCAAATTAATAGAATTGCCTCAGGATTTTTACCCTCTTCACCATCTTGGCCAATGCTTTTCCCTTACTAAGATCATTTATCTCTAGGGAGAGGAAATGTAGGTATGTAAGTTCTATCAACCCCTCCGGGCAGGAAAGTACCTTCAACCCAAGGCCTTATGGACTTTCACAACTATCCACAACTATCTGGCATGTTAAATTTCTCTTTTAGCATTCTTTCCCAAAATATTTTACATAATGAAACATATTCACATTATCATTAACAAATTAAACATTCATGTACACCATGCATTTACAATTAACCCTCAACATGGGTCCACAATATCTAGATTGACAAGAAACATAATCGTCATACATGTTGTATGCATTATGATTTTCAAAATAACACAATCATGCATATCATATAACATTATACTTTATCATTTACGATTTCAATTCACATTGCAACACTTTACTTTCTGTTTTACATTCATATTTTTTTTTGTTGCCATTAAGCTACCCCTGCTTAATCCCATCAACAGTTAGTGATAAATAAGTACATTTTCGAAAACCATTTTAGTTTCATGTGTAGAACATTTTCATGCATAAAAGTATGTGCAAATATTCATTAATGTGTAAATTTCAATTATAGTTAAGTTAACCGTCCAAACATTTGCAATTTTCCATAGTATATTGTTACCAACAAACCAATATATGAAGTAACTACCATAATCACTTGTTTACGAATTGTAATAAGCTTAAATCAAATTCAATTATGCATATAAGTTTTATTAGGTAGTCATGCAACACTAACCAATCACAACTACCAACCATCTTAATGCGCAGTGCATTGTAACTTCAGTCATGTTCATTAAATGTATCATTTATATTTCCATATTTGAAAAAGTTGGTAGTTGATTGTCACTATCCTTAGTGAGTGTTCAATATTTTTCATGAGTCTTATTAAGGTTTTATTTTCTTTTATCTGCATCAGGATTTAAATTTCATGAACATAGTTTTGCAGTAGAATTTATTACTTACTACTCTTTAATGTGGTTATAAACATGAATCACACATATCATGTCAAAAGTAGTCTACTGTATACATCAATGTGTATATTGTTAGACTCATACCTGAGCTAATGGCCATTGGTGACATACCTCAATTTCTTTTCCTCTTAACAATTTCCAAAAGCGCGAGTGTTGCAACCTTTAGCTCTGATACCACTTGTAACATACCCCAGTAACCTCACATGAAAATGCAGGGAGTTAGAATTTTTTTTACACAAATTACCACAGGTAATTATCCAAATCACTATTCCAAATTCATCATTAACCATTAAATAAAATGTTCATTAGTACATAAAGTAACTTTAGTAGAGGAATAGTAAGTTGCATAACCATTAACAACCATTGTTGTAATATGTTAACATAAATTGTATGATGAACCTTGCATCCATTTCATGATTCCTTTAACCACATTAATTAATCACATACTTGACATTATCAACATCACCAAACTGACATAATGAGAAATCACATCATTGAACACCAATATACCCTGGAAACCTCATAGGGTGGAAACTAGGAAACATTTAATTTTATTATTAAATGATCATGAGGGTGTTCACCCCTCACTCAATGGATTAAAAGGGAGTCAATCCCTCGTCCATTGTTATAAAAAATTATAATGAAATATCATTAAAATACCACATACCTAGCTAAAAGCTATTACAATTATCATGAAACCATTTACCCACATACCACCACTCTCTACATCCTTGTGGCATGATTGTTCCATCAGTGGACCATCCTGCAACTCGTACTCATCAACATGGACCAATAGTTCTCATCTACCACAATGTTAAACAAAATTTGTCTTTTGCACAAATCACCATCCTTTCCTATCATTGCTGTCATCAACAATATTTGGTAACATGATTAAATAAAGTATTAATCAATCAATAATAGTTCTTTAAAAGAAATAATCATTCATTAAAAGTGATCTTTTGACATTTGTTCATGTGCATACATGACATGTAAATATAATATCACAACATGCTTAGTATAACAACATTGTGCATGTATAAACAAATAGTTATCAAGCATGTCAAAATAATTACCCCGTTACTATGATCATTCTCGTACCAGCACATGCTCATATCTAAAGGAAACCACTATAACTATCTATTTCACTTAAATGATACTAGAAAATTATCTTTGTTTTTCATGCATGTAATTAGATAAAAACTTATTCGAAGAGAGCTAGCCCCTCAACTTCTTCTTTGTGCATGTAACTAAGTAATCTTTCCAATACGGTAGATGTTCCCTTCTAAGGGAAAGCTAACAAGATAAACATTATTATCATGCATGCAAATGTAAGTCCCTTTTTGAAAAGCATATTTTCCATGATAGAGCTATTTCAAAATATATTGTATGCACAAATACATGCATTTCTTTAAACCAAAATTGATGTGTTAGTCATTATTTCTTGCATGCTGATATATGCATTTTACAAAGGAAAGCTAGTACATTTATTCCAAGAAACTACTTGTTTTACTTTCAAGAATACTTATTGTTTCGACACACTAATACAATGGTTCTATTTTCATGCACGCAACCAATTATTGTTTTTATGCTTCTTCATATGTGTTCTTTTCATATAGTTATTTTCAAGAACCCAACATAGTTTCTCTATCATTTATGTACAAAGTTATTATGCATTTGTTTCCAAGAAAGTATCATAACAAATTTCTCATGCATTTGTTTTCAAGAAAGTATAATAATCAACCTTTCTTTTGGGTATAAGAACTAAAGTAATAATAATAATGGTAACCTTTTATGCATTAAACCATGAAATTAAATCCACGGGGGCTTCACCCAATAAACCTCTAACATATCACGTGTGTTCGTGGCATAATAAACAATACCCTTAATTTGACTACATATTGGAAAACACCTCTGAAAATCAAATTATTTAACCCCCTACCAATACAAACCCAATATACCTTCCGAAATAAGAAAACCCCTAATTTCACTAGATATTGTAGGTATCCATTTTTTTATTAACATTTTTTAGACCCTTTTATATTTTTTCATTTAGTTTGAGCTCCATTTTTTATACATGTCAATATAAAAACCCTTTACCCCCATTATATGCTCAATATATTGTGTCATTTTTCCATCAATATATATCCCTCAATATGAATGCACGTGGTATGGTATTTCTCTCCTCGTGAAGTCCCCATGATTAAATCAAACTATCCAATATGCAACACATAAATCGGTTACCTTTTTACTCACCAAAACATGTAACTTTTGCAAACTCTTGCAAAAGAATTAACAAAAGTAACTTATCTTTCACGTAGAAGAAAAACATATTCTTTACAAAGAAGATTCCTATGACTTATATTATCTTCGTGCATTTCATCTATGCATAGGTTATTATATTTTCTCATAACTAAGTATTCTTTTTCAAAAGAACTCTCTTACCCATGAGAATATTTCACAAATTACCCTCTTTAATCTATATTCACTTCGAGGAAAATGACTACGAAATCCCTTTTTAAGAAAAGAGCATGCATCCTATATTTTCTTACATAAAAGGCATATTCAATGTTATATAAAGAAAATAAAGGTTACTCATATTTTAATGCTGCAAATATATTTATAATAACAATATTTTGTTCTAGATATAGTAATAACAATCTTTATCCACATGTAGTAATATATTTTCTCTACCAAGAAAAATATATAATAACAATATTTATCTACATGCAGTAATATGTTTTCTTTACCAAAGTATATATATAATAATCAATATTTTTCTACATGCAATCATATATATTCTTTACCAAAAAAAATGTATTACTAATCAATCTTAATCTACATGCAGTAATATATTTTGTTTACAAAGAAAAATATATGATAATCATGCACATATATATGTGTGTGTGTGTGTATAATCATGAACACAAAATCAATCTTTAAAGTTGCCTATCAACTTGATTTTACATTTAAGAAAATCACATTAATTTCTACTATTTTATGCACAAGATGCAAATGTGATTTTTTTTTAAGGAGCACAATTGCTTATTTGGGCATCAACTTGCATAGGAGAAAAATGAATGGTTGTGAGCCTTTTTCATATGCAACTGTTGGGTAGCGCAAGCCCTGCAGAACAAGTATGGGGTGCGAAGCCTGGAATTTTGGGTAATAATAGGGTAAAAGACTCTGCGGAAAGTGCGGAGCACGAACTATAGTAGGTTGAGTCAAAGGGTAGTCTGCCCAAAAATAATGTAAACAAATAGTAATAGAGTCGGCCCGCGGAGGGATCACGGGCCAAGGGAAAGTATAAATAGAGTGGGGCTCTATGAGGGAAAGTAGTTATTTGGAAAGATATAATGTAATGGGTTCTTAAAGGCAATAGCATGAAAGCGTTTGTAAGTCTGAGTCGAGGGAGTAGGGTAGAAGGTAGAGGCTTTGCAGCTGTGTGCGCAAAGGCCTGGAAAGTCCGCAGCTATGTGCGCGGACCCCTGCATCTAAGTGCACAGGGTGGATATAGATGTATTGTTGAAGATTGATAATAAATATAAGTTTCTTCTGAATTCTATGTTGGTTGCGACTTTACTCTTTTATGATAAATGAACTGTTATTATTTCTGCATTCGCTATGGTGGAATACATGTGAATTGGATTAATCTTGATGTGCGAAGCAACCAAAAGTAATAAATTTTTTCTTAAAGACCGTTTTAACTAGATCAAACCAGTAATAAATGGTTCAATCTGTAATAAACGCGATAAGGGTATTCCGATCTGTGCGGATCTAGTGTAGCACAAGGCTGTAGAACAGCACGCGAACCCAAAACCACATCCAAGACATTCCCAGGGTGCAGAAACCTATTTCTAGCACCCTCCCCTGCTACCTCGGGTGAGACCTCAGTCTGCGCTTCACGGGCTGTTGCCGAAAGCGGCAATAGCTGTGGCATTTGTTTGGCTAAATAATTCTTCCGAACCTAGGTTAATCCCATATAAGCCAACAAATGGTTCCGTTGTCGGGATCGGGACCTGCCTAAGGGGTGTCTGGTGTGAAAGGCAGGGGTGCTAGAGGAAAGAGCGACAAAGGATCAGGATGGTAGTAATGGTGAGTGCCATCCAGTTACCAATATTAAAGGGAACAGGAAGTGAAGATCCAATAAAGTTTTGGTTTGTATTGAATTCAGTACGGAATGCGCAGCAGATCACGAATGATGATATCAAGAAAGCTATCTTAGTCAGCACACTACAAGACCAAGTGCTAACATGGTATATGAAGTATTCGGGCATCAACCCAATGGCGGGGATAGCGGACATCTAGACGGAGTTAAGAAAGGAGTTCAGCCAACCAAAATCGGAGTCGCAGTTGGTCATAGGATTCAAAGAAATCACGATGATGCTTGGTGAGACCCCGTGGAATCTGGATCAGAGGTTAAAAAGCACTATTCACGAAGCCAACATGACCCTGACAGATGCACAACACTGCGCTTGGTTCATCGAATCACTAATGCCATATCTGAAATCGGCTTTGTCATAGCAGAAGATCTCAACCCAAGCAGAAGTGCTAGAGGCAGCGATGCATCTACACAAAACCCCGGTACAAGACCCAGGGTTGGGAGTTCAGCAAATCCAAGCGCAGGTCCAAAATTTGTGTTTGGAAATACAAAAGTTAAAACAAGACCAGCCACCGGAAGTTCGGGAAGAAGTTTGGTGCATCAAGTGTAGGGGCCAGGGACATGATAAAGACCATTGTCTAGTCGCGGTAAACATGGTGGTCACGGGGGGACTAGCACCTTTGCGACCAGAGGCACAAGCAGGGCTGAGCATGATCGCCCCGCTCTGGTGCACAATCTGTCAAGTAGGAGGAAAACAAAACATGGATAATTACCATCTATTGCTGAAATACAATCAAACACCCCAACAGCTCTTTTGAAACTTTTGTAGATCGGTGGGTCACGAGGACAGAGATTGCCAAATGTTGGTGGATCAGGCATCTACCTACCAAACACAGACTATGAGACGAGGTCAAAATCTAGTTGCAACATTTGCACGCAGTGGATTCCAAGGATGGGGTCAAGGATGGGGTGGAATGGGACCAGGAAGGGGTCGGCAACAGCTAATTTATTACAATTGTGGAGGACCAGGACACTACGCGCGGGATTGCATAAATCCAACTTGAGTATCATGTCCCTATTGCGAATAATTTGACCATGAATTGCTAGATTGCCCTATGCTGCTATCACAGAGTCACGAAAAAAGGACAGCACCTCCTACGATGACACAAAATGTCCAAATGATAAGGGCCGAACCACGCGATGAAAAACCTAAAGTAAATATGGTACTAAGGAGCGGTGCAATCTTAGAAGGAGATCAGTCTGAGCCATATAAAGGTCCCTCAATGTTAAAAACTATCATAGAAACTTGCATGAAGTTACTTCATGATAATAGGGCAGCAAAAGGATTGCAGGAGGTAATTAACAAATACTCAGGATGGGGAGAACCTTGCATAGTCTGACGAATGGGGAGCCATATGTCATGGACCGGACAAGAAATGAGGTTAACAGTGTGGATTGGTGACTATAAGATGGATCAGGTCATTTTGGACCTCGGTTCGGATGCAGACATCTTGCCCAAGTAGACATGGGAGCATATCAGCAAGCCCCCACTCCAATGGTCTCCGATCTAATTACGGATGGCAAATCATCAGAAGATCTTGCCCTTGGATAGGCTGCAAGGAATCACTGTAGACATGGATGGTGCAAGCACTAGAACGGATTTTGAAGTTATTGAGATAGTGGACGAGAAAATCCCATACCCCGCATTGTTGGGAATAGACTGGGCCATCGACATGAATGGGATTATTAATTTCAAGCACAAGAAGATGATATTTGAGAAAAAGTTGCACCGCGTAGTTGATCTCCTAGATCCAACCAAGGGACCCGGCTACACGGAACCTGTGCATGATGATGAGCAGGACGAAGCCTTCGATTGCATCTACCAAATTGCTGCACAAAGGCCAATAAAGGGTAAGGTAATGGAGGAACGAAGAATTTCACAGGGTTACGAGGAACCATAGACCGATGATTAAGTGGAAGAAGACGAGCAATGGTGGAATAGAATGAACGAGGCAACTATGTTAATCTGTAATATGCTGACAAAATCCATGTATTGCGTTAAAGATTAGGATCGCAAGCTCCCGGTGTATGACGGGCTCACAGTAGTAAATGAATTCCTAGAGAAGTTTGAGAGTGCAATACCAGAGTACCAGCGATTTGATGTGCTCACATGGGCCTTGCGCACAACACCGGTGTGATGGTGGGGTACCCATGAAGGAACTTTTGCAGATTAGTGAAGCTGTAAGTGCATGATGCAAATACGATTTGGGAAGCCAACACTCCAACTAACGGAGAAATATGATGGATGAGAAAATCCACACATACATATGAGAAAATGGACCAAAGCCTATGGCGAAGAGCGGCAACCAGAAAGGGTGCACCTATTTTATCATACCTTAGATGTCATCCCGAGGAATTGGTATACTGAAACAGAGCTCTGACATGGCATAAGGGAGTGGGATATCTTGTGTGAAGGGTTTCTATCAACATTTCTTTTTGAATATCAATGGATGGATACAGTGGATGACACATTAAAGCTATTCAAGACCGCAATTTTCATGATGCCGCTAGAACCAGAAGAACTCGTGCAACCTGACTAGTCACGACAGCTAAGATGGTCCCTAGAATGTTACAATGTAAAAGCAGAAGGTGATGAAGATGATCTGCGTGACATCAATATACCAGAATCTGAAGGAAGTCGAGAAGTGCGCGGCCCCGAAATAGAAGATCCAGATGTTCCAGTGCCATTAAAAATGAAGCAAGTGAATATCGGAATAGAGGACGAACCGAAGTATGCTACACTTGGAGATTACTGGGATGATGCTACAGTGTAAAAGGTCATCGAGCTACTCCCAGAGTATCGAGACCTCTTCCCTACCAAGATTATGGAGCTGAAAGGGATTCGAGGCGAACTAGGAATGATGAAGATAACTTTGAAGCCTAACACGAAACCAGTAAAGCAGCGACCTTACCGATTGAATCCAAAATATAAAGCAAAAGTACGAGAAGAACTAGACAAGATGCTGGTAGCCGAGATCATTGAACCAGTCGAGGAGTCCGATTGGGTAAGTCCGATGGTGGTACAGGAGAAGAAACAGAAGGGTGAGATCTGCATCTGCGTGGATCTACGGAAACTCAATGATGCTTGTGTTAATGATCCATTTCCCACACCTTTTACTGATGAAGTCTTAGAAAATATGGGTGGGCAGGAAGCGCATTCCTTTACGGATGGGTTCTCTAGATACCATCAGATCAAGATCAAGCCGAAGGATCAAAGCAAGACAACGTTTGCTATATAATGGGGTTGCTTTTAGTATATAGTGATGCCATTTGGGCTGAAGAATGCGCCAAAAATATTTTCTCGCATTGTGGTAGCTGCATTCAAGGAATTTATACATAAATTCTTGGAAGTATATCTTGACGATTGGACCATCTTTGGCCTAGTTAAGAAACATACTGAGAGCTTACGATTAATGCTAGATACCTGCCGTCGACACCAAATTGCGCTCAATCTAAAGAAGTGTATGTTCCTTGTTCCTTTTGGGAACTTGCTAGGTCACTTAGTTTGTAGGCAAGGCCTGATGGTGGATTCAGCAAAGATCGTTGTCATATTAGGTCTGCAAGCATCGCGCAATGCTGGGACACACGGGGTACTATCGGAAGTTCATAAAAGGATACTCCTAGATCACGGCTCCAGTGGAACAATTGTTAAAAAAGGATGCCGTGTATTGCTGGAAGGAGGAATGTAACAAAAGCCTGGAATTAATGAAAGAAAAAATGGCATCTGCCCCTATCTTGATCTTTCCAAAATGGGATGTGGAGTTCCATGTGCATGTCGACGCGTCGTGTATCGCGTTAGGAGTAGTACTTACTTAGGAAGGTGCAGAGAGAGTTGACCACCTAATTGCAGTTGCAAGTTGAAGGTTGTCAAAAGTCGAGAAAAATTACTCTACTACTGAGCGAGAGGGATTGGCGATGGTGTACGCAGTCCAGAAGTATCGTCACTATTTGCTTGGAGGACATTTTAAGATGTATACTGATCACTCTATGCTAAAATACCTAGTGAATAAGCCTGTGTTTGGTGGGTGCATCTGTCGATGGTTGCTGTTGTTTTAGGAATATGATTTTGAGGTTGTTGTAAAGCCAGGACGTTTGAATGTGGGTCTAGACCACTTATCCCAGATTGAGATGGGCGAGGAACCCACGAATCTAGAAGAAGGACTCTCGGATGCCTAGTTGTATACAGTGTGCATTGCGGATCGCCACTTTGAAGATATAATCTATTTTTTGACTACCAACACTGCGTCGCAGGGGTATTCTGTGCAACAAAAGAAGGAATTGGTGACACAAGCATCGACACTTTTGTAAAGGTAGCAGACTTGAAAAGGAAAGGTCGATACACCTCCTATGCTAGACTTTGAGTCTACATGAATATAATGGAACCACTCCCAGATTACATAGATCTGGAGTACCACAATGAGGTATGGCCACAACCGATTGATTATGAGCACATCCCATTCCGGTGCCACAGATGCCATGAATGGCCACCTGTTCCAGGCTTGCCTCCTTAACCAGACTGTCAATCACTCAGTGGGGGAAAGGGATGGGGACCCGATGGTGAAAGTGGAAGGAGTGTTGGGTCATGTTATTTTCTTTCCACGACTAGCCCACGTAGTTAACCAGGGGGATAGAGGAGGACTCACAGGGGATTTGAGGGGTCCTCGTAACCTGACTCTATGGGGTCTGAGGTAGTGCCTCGAGAAATTTTGGTTTTGGACCCTATGTTAGGTCGGGCGGACCCACCTATGGTTTTGTCCATGATTTTTGCACATGGTTTTGGACGCGATGGTTTTCGGTCCATGGTATTGGATGCTTCAGAATGTATAAATATGTATCGTATCATTGAAAGGAATATAATGAAAAATCAAGTTGGTAGTCCCAATTTTGGGATCCAGGGGAAAATCTCTATGTATATGTGTTTTATGTGTTATGCTCTCGCATTGTTTATTTTCTGTGTTTTAGAATTCGTATAAAGGTAATTTCTGTACGGGGTTAAAACCTACAAGGAGATGGGTATAAAGAGGTGCAAAGGAGGAAAAGAACCCTGAGATAGGCTGGGAACCACAAAATAAACCAAGCAGAGAAGGAGCAAAGGTCGCAAAACCGATTTTCGGTCTTACAGCAAGAAGACCTAGGGACAGAGACGAGTGACAATTCACAAGCAAAAGAAGGTCAGGAAGATAAAGGAACAGAGGGAAAAAAAAAGGAAATGGTGATTGAGGTCGAGGAAGGACCAGAGGACAACATGCAAATGGTGGAAACCCTAATGGAGATTGACAACCAGAAATATGACCTAAGTGCAGAAGAACAAGTCATGAAGCGGCTATTGCAGGAATGGAGACATTTGGATGAAATATTCATCCCGGAAGATCAGAAACAACTCTATAAAGAAACCTTCTAGTGATATAGAGACAAGTAGGGCTCAGCGATCATAAGCCAACCTGAACATTTAGGGGCCCAAGCCAGCCAAGGAAAAGAGATAGGAACACAAGGAAAAGGGGGGAAAAAAGAGGCAGGAGAACGATGAATGAATCCATACAAATGGTAGGGGAATTACTGGTGAACTCAGGAAGAGTAGTGCCATTGTTGGAGGTTTTCCACCAACTGATAAAACTATTAAAATGATTATTACAACCTAGAACATTAGAGGCCTCAATAACAGAGGAAAATCGAGGTACCTTAAGGAGAGGCTGAAAAAGGACAAGCCAAGCATTATGATAATATAGGAAACTAAAATCAGTGAAAGAAAGCTAAAAGAAATAATGGAACACTTCAAGCCGGAATACCAAGTCATGGCCCATGATGTAAATGGGAGTGTAGGAGGATTGGCAATCCTCTGGAATCTGACAGAAGTTCTGTTCAAAGACTAGGTAAGTATACCATGAATTCTCACAGGAAAATTTCGGAATCTAGGATCCAGTGAATGGGATCTGCTGTCAGGGGTGTATGGACTACATCTCCCAGGAGAAAGAGGAGCCTTCCTTCAAAAGTTGAGTGACCTGAGAAATTTATACCCAGATGATTTATGGGTATTTGGGGGGGACTTCAATATGATCACCACCCTAGGGGAAAAAATTGGAGGAATGAGAAGAGAAGGTGCAGATATGGAAGCCTTCAGTGAAACCATTACAAATTTGTTTCTAGTAGATATAGACATAATCAATGGGATTCATACCTCGAATAATAGAAGAGTAGGGGTGCACCAAATAGCATGCTGCCTAGAAAGATTCCTATTCTCAAAACAATTGATGAGAAAAGACATCTTCATAGAAGCATCGATACTCCCATGTATGGGGTCGGACCATTGGCCGGTCCACCTGGAAGTGAATCTAAAAGATCGGCCCAAGAACATGCCCCTTAGTTTCGAATCTTTTTGGCTCAGGGACCTTGATATCCTAAAACAAATGCAGGAATGGTGGACAGAAAGTGTCCAATAGGGGAGAAATAGGATGCATACCTTCCAACTGAACCTAAAAGAACTAAAAAAGAGGTTCAGAAAGTGGAATAAGGAGGAGTTCAGAGGTATTCTGAAAGATCAAATTGAACTCAATAAGCGTATGGTGGTCGTCCAACAAAAAATGATACAAGATGGAAGGTTGGAAGACCTAGTGCGAGAGGAAGGATTACTGATCAATCAGATAGAGGAAAGAAGATAACAAGACCAATATTATGGAAGTAAAAATCACAGGTTCAGTGGTTGAGGGAAGGAGAACGAAACATGAGATTCTTCCATAAAGATATGGTGCATCACGGACAACATAACTACATTTACTCTATTAAAGATGTAGAAGGACAAAGTAAAATACAACATGCTAAAATGGAAGAACTTTTGGTCAACCATTTCAAAGACCTGCTCATGGAGAACGCCGACAACAGAATGAAATACATCTAAAGAATCAAGCAGCACATACCCAAGTAGATAACAAATGACTATAATATGGCCCTAACGTGAGCTATTTCCAAAGAACAAGTAGAAGAAATAGTAAAAGGAATGCATAAGAATAAAGCCCCTCGCCTAGACGGATTCACTGCTAAGTTCTACCAAGCCACCTGACCATTCATGGGATGGGACATCTTGGAGGTCATGGAGGAATAAAGATGTAACCAAAATGTATGTCCAAGCCTCAACTGTACTTTTATTTCTTTGATTCCTAAGTCTGCTAAGTCTGATGATCCTCAGGGGTTTAGCCAATTTCCATGTGTAATGTCATCTACAAGATTATCGCCAATATAATTGTCAAACGCCTGAAACCCCTTGTTTCGAGTCTCATTTCTCCTAAAAAATAGGCTTTGTAGAAGGTTGTCAAATCCTCGATGGCTTCATTTCATCCTAAGATGTAGTCCACTCTCTTAAGTCCCAGAAGCTCTCGGGCATGATGATAAAATTAGATCTATCCAAAGCTTATGACAGACTTAGCTAGGGCTACCTTTCGAGCACTCTCAAAGCCTATGGCTTTGAAAAAAGATGGATCAACTCGATCGTAGCCATGATATCCTCTTTGGTCTTTTCCATCTTGCAAAATGGAACCCCCACTATGACCTTCAACCCATCCCGATGGTTGAGACAGGGGGACCCGATCTCACCCTTGTTCGTCCTAGCAGTAGATGGGCTTGGCCAATATATAAAGCAAAAGGTCCACACCTCCCAAATTCAAGGGCTAAGAATATGGGGAAATGACATGCCTATCACCCACCAGCAATTCATGGATGACATTATGCTCTTCTATCAAGCCACCCTGAGGGAAGCCTGAAGCATAAGAGATATCCTTAACACCTTCATGGAAGCCTCGGGAACCAAGATCAATAACGACAAATCCTACATTTTCTTTTTCAACACTCAAGGAAATGTTAAGGCCTACCTCACTAGAATCCCTGGTTTTAGCACTGGCAACTTTCCATCCAAATACCTAGGTATTTCACTCTCAGATAACCCTCTAAGAAATAACTACTGGCAAAACATACTCCAAAAGTTACAAGGAAAATGCAAGTGCTAGACCTTTAGATCTCTAAATATTACGGTCAGAACAGTTCTCCTCAAAGCAGTTCTCTAGTTGATTCCTATATACCAACTATCTAGAATGGTGGCCCCAAAAGGAGCATGCACCAAGATGGTAGACATTTAAAAAAAACCCTATGGGGAGGAGCGCAACAGACCAGGAAATGGCCATTAGTGTCATGGCAGGGTCTAGTTAAGGTCTCAGAGATCCATACCTCCTGAACCAAACCATGAGAGCCAAACTATGGTGGCGATGGATGTGTTGGCCTTATGACACAGGTGTTGTCCTTGATGGCAACTCACTCAAATTACAGATCATAGTTCAAGCTCTCAGAATGAAAGAAAAAGAGATATACGCAGGTTCCTCTTAACCAAGTTGCATATACACGTGGGTTAGACGATCAAAAGGCACGTATACGTATGCATGCATTTTCATGCAAGGAAAAGCGCATAGATGTGGGAAAAATTATTTTTGGTTCATGGTATTTAGTCCTTGGTATTTGAACCTATGGTTTTGGACCATGGTATCTCATCCAAAGTGTTTAACCCAGGTATTGGGTCCATGGTATTGATTCTCCATGGTTTTGGACCATGGTATTAAGTAAGGCCTAAGACTATAAAATGGGGAAGAGATCATTAGGTAAAGGCATTCACTCAAGCATTGAATATCTTATGAAGAGCAAGATCTAGAATTGGGTTATGGTGCATAGCTGGATCTGAACCAAGGAGGAACCTGAGCACTAGAAGAAGGATAAGTTCTATTGTTGGGTCAACATCTTAAGGCTTGAATAGTAATATCTATATGTGATTTTGATCTGTTATATTTGGCGCATGACTTGATCTATAAATCTGATAATCTAGGTATAACTGATGTCTGAATAAGTGAAAAGGGTAAATTATCTTTTGTAGATCTGTACGCAGGTTCGACACAAAATAGGCGTGTATACACGCTGGTTCAGTAAGTCAAAAACAACGTATACACAGGTTGGCCTTAATACAGAAGCATATGCACGCAGGTTCTACATATTGAATAGTGTATATCTCATGAAATATGTTTTAGCTACCTCTATTTATTGCTGCAGTGTTCTAGGTTCAGGATTGGTTTCTGGTTTCTGTTAATGTATTCTAGTTACAACATTCAGAGAAGTAATTGTTTGATTCAGTTTTGATTGAAGCAAAGGAGATTGGTTGATGCAGATGTATTTTGATTATTTTTATTGATGGATCCAGTCTGAAAATTTATGAAACGTGGTCCATGGAAGTAAAGAGAAGGTTGTAGCCTTCTGTAGGACAACACCTACGTACTAGTAAATCAACGAGTATAAGAGCTAAGGGGGTTGTAGCTCCCTTCCAGGAGAAGCTGGAGAACAAGAGAAGGTTGTAGCCTTCTGTAGGTAGAAGCTTGGATACTTGTATAAGACTGCACTAGTACAGAAATATTGTAAAATGAAGTTTCTTATTAAAAGAAGATAGAGACGAATTGCCGCAGGTGGTTTTCACCCACATTGGGTTTCCACCTTATATCTTGTGTCCATGTGTGTGATGATCTGTTCAATTTTACGGTACCTATTTACTGCTCTTATGGTTAATGAAGTTTTGATGCACTGATTGAAAATCAACATTTAATGAATCATAAGTTTACTGACATACACTGGTTGCCTTAGACCCAATAGCGTATATACGCAGTTTCCCATAATTGAAGTAGCATATGCAAATCTGATTGTGAAATGAAAAATAATTGATTTCATAATACTGATTCACCTCCCCCTCTCAGTATTATTTCCAACAATTGGTATCAGAGAAGGTCCTTCAGAAGAAGCTTGATCACCTGAAAGAAGATCTATCATCATGAGCAACTACGAAAAAGAGGCATCTATCAGGCCACCAATCTTTGATGGGAGCAACTTCATCTATTGGGAGGTAAGAATTACAGCCTATCTTCAATCTCTTGGTACATAAGTTTGGGATATCGTGGAAGCAGGATACACATTTCCATAAACAACTCCTACAGATACGGCTGGTAAGAAGTAGTATGAAACAAATGCAAAGGCTGTCAATACTCTATTAGGGAGTTTATCTCAATCAGAATTCGTCAAGGTTATGCAGCTCAAAACCGCAAAATAAATATGGGAAAAGATTGTTCTAAGCTATGAAGGAGACGATCAGGTAAAACGTGCAAAACTACAATCTCTCAGAATTCAATATGAAAATCTCAGAATGCACAATGATGAAAGTGTGCCTAATTATTTCTTACGTATAGATGAGATTGTTAATCGTATGAAAAGCTTGGGTGAAGAGATAAAAGAAGTTACTTTGGTTGAAAAGGTGCTAAGATCTTTGTCTTCTAAGTTTGAATCAAAAGTTTCTGCCATAGAAGAAAAGAAAAATCTACAGAGCATTACCATGTCGCAGCTGCACGGAATCCTAACTGCTTTCGAAATGAGAAAAAGGGGACCATTAGATAGAAGAGAAGCCACATTCAAAGCTTCAGGAAAAGGAGATTACAATGAGTCAAGACATATGTCAGAAGGAGAGGAAGAATCAAACTTTGTCAAGAACCTTCAACGGGGTTCTGGAAGATTCAGAGGTAAGCTACCTTTCAAATGTTTTGCTTGTGGAAGAGTCGGTCACTATGCAGCCAAGTGTCCTCATAAAGATAAGTTTGATAGAGGTAAGGAACCAGTTAGATGGAACAGAAAACAAAATGTAAGTAAGAAAAGCTATTATACACATGAAGACAATGATGGATTTTCAATTAGTGATGAAGATAAACAATGTAATGATTATAGACGTTTGATGGCTTGTGAAGATGATGACTTCTTGGATGCTATAGATGAAGATGATCTCTATGAAGAAATTTCTAAACTTAAAATTTGTTTAGAAGAAAAGAGTATGATCATAGATACTCTGAAATTCCAACTTGTTGAAAGGGAAAAACACAATGAAAAGTTAGAATGTGAAATTGTGGCACTTAGAAAAGATATTGAGAAAACAAAAGCTCTTAATCTTAGATTTGCTAAAGGATCTAAAACTTTAGATGAGATTATCAAAGTGCAGCATTCTCCTCTAATCAAGATAGGTCTTCAATATTCTGAAGAAGCATCTCAAGCACAGAAGCCATCCACCTCCAAAAGTTATCTAGATGCAGCAAGGAGAAGTGAATAGGTTGACAATCGACAGCAAAGGCATAAAGCAGATCACCAGGTAAATTAGGGTCAATCTACTTCAAGGATGAACAGAGATCACCAAGTAAATCGGGGGCAATCTACTTCAAGGATGAACAAAAGTTACAACCAACCGCAGGTAAATCACTCTCAATTTGCCTATGGAAACTACAATCACCTGGATAGTAGGTTTGATAATCGCAGGAATTTCTTCAATGGCCAATGTTTCTCTTGTCATAACTTTGGACACAAAGCTCCTCAATGTGATGCCTACAAGACCATCATGACTATAGAAGCGTGAAATCAAAGGAGTGTGACTAGGATCATGAAAAGGACCTACAATAACTTTTCTGCTCTTGAAAATGAAATAGAATGTTCTATGTGTAACAACTTCAGTCATGAAGATTCTGAATGCAAGAGTAGGTTTCGGCAAACAACTCAGAAGGAGCAAGCTTCATTGAGTCCCAAAACATGGAGAAATAAAGAACTGCAACCAGAAAGATGTGGTATAGCCTTATATACGGAAGGACAAGAAAATCAGTGGTACATCGATAGTGGATGCTCGAAACATATGACAGGTGATAAAGAAAAACTTTAGTCATATAGTTCCTTAGAAAAGGAAAGGAAGGTCTCATTTGGAAATGACACCCCTACTCTCATAAAAGGTAAAGGTTCTGTTCTTTTGAAAGAAAAGGTCAAAGCTGGAAATGTTATATATGTTGATGGCTTAAAGCATAATCTATTGAGTGTCAATCAAATGTGTGATCAAGCAAATGAGGTAATATTTCAATCAAATGGATGTATTGTTCATGAGCTTGATACAGGAGAAACAGTGATCAAAGGCATAAGAACTCCAAATAATTTATACATACTTAAGGGAGGACAACAACAATGCTATCTAAGCAAGAATGATGAACACTAGATATGGCACAAAAGATTGGGGAATCTAAGCTTCTCTCAGATAAGGAAAGCATGCAAATATCAGGCAGTTCGTGATCTCCCTGACATCAGAATTCCAGATAATACAATATGCAAATCATGTCAGTTTGGCAAGCAAACCAGAACTAATTTCCCTGAGAAGGAAGGATCAGCTAGTAAGCCACTTGAACTTGTCCATACTGATGTATGTGGTCCATCTAGGAAAAGGTCACCTCGAGGAGAAGAATACTTCATATTGTTCATTGACGACTTTTCCAGGATGTGTTGGATAGGACTTCTGAAGCATAAAGATGAAGCTTTTGAAAAATTCAAAGCATTCAAAGCCTTGGTCGAAAACGAATCAGATCACAAAATCAAATGCCTCAGGTTTGATCGAGGAGGGGAATTTACCTCGGATGAATTTTTTGATTTTTCTGAAGAACATGGAATAAGAAGGGAATTCTCTACTGCAAGGACTCCTCAACAAAATGGAGTAGTGGAAATGATGAATAGAATGGTTCAACAAATGGATCGTGCTATGCTTGATGAGTCTGGAACTCCCATAACTTTCTGGGGTGAAGCTGCATTTGCTGCTATTACTATTCTCAATAAGACAAACATTCAGGTGAACAGCACTCAGACTCCTCATGAACTTTGGTATGGTAAGACTCCTACGGTAAAATACTTCAAAATTTTTGGAAGAAAATGTTACATCAAAAGGACTGATGAAAACCTTGGCAAGTTTGAACCTAGAGCAGATGAAGGCATTCTCCTTGGTTACTCTCCCCACAGCAAAGATATAAGTGTTACAATAAAATACTCGGAAAAATTGTTGAAAGTATTGATGTAGTGGTTGATGAAGAAGGAAACAATCCTAGGTAAGTAAAATCCGAAGATTTAAAAGATGATGAGGACTATCCTTCAACATCAAATCAGACTTATGATGAAGAAGAAACATATGAGGCACCAAAAGAACAGATAAGGGTAGAAGAAAAGACTCCATCCAGGTATGTCCAGAAGAATCATCCAGAGACTCAAATTTTGGGGCAGAAAGAGGCAGGTGTACAAACAAGAAGAACTATTTCAGAAGCTTCAAGTTATCTAGCATTGCTCTCCTCCATTGAACCACGAAATGTAAGTGAAGCATGCAAAGATGAATGCTGGGTCAAGGCCATGAATGAAGAACTTGAGTAGATTAAAAAGAATAACACTTGGGAGTTGGTTCCAAGACCAAATGATAAGAATGTCATAGGGACAAAATGGATATTCAAAAATAAGTTGAATGAAAATGGAGATGTTATTAGAAACAAGGTCAGACTTGTTTGTAAAGGGTATGCTCAACAAGAAGGTATAGGCTTTGAAGAAACTTTTGCACCGGTTGCTAGACTTGAAGCCATAAGAATGTTCCTTGCTCTTTCTAGCTTTCAGAAATTCAAAGTATTTCAAATGGATGTGAAATCTGCGTTTTTAAATGGAGACTTAGAAGAAGAAGTGTATATTGAGAAACCAGATGGATTCATCCTTGGAAATGATCCAAAACTTGTATGCAGACTTAATAAGGCACTCTATGGTCTTAAACAGGCTCCAAGGGCTTGGTATTATTGTCTTGACAAATACCTCCATCAACAAGGTTTTTCAAAAGGATCAGCAGATAGCAATCTATATATAAAAATTGATAATGATAAATTGCTAATACTTGTTGTGTATGTTGATGATATCATCTTTGGTAGCAATGAAGAAGCCATGAGTCAAAACTTTGCTTTGGTGATGTAGAAAGAATTTGAAATGTCCTTGCTTGGTGAGTTGACATATTTTCTTGGTTTACATGTCCAACAAAATAAAGACGGTATCTTTTAATCACAAGCCAAGTACCTCAAGCAGATCTTGAAGAAATATGGCATGGAAGATTCGAAACCAGTATGTACCCCTATGGTAACAGGATGCAGCCTCAGCGCAAATGAAAATTCAGTAGCAGTACATCAACCAACCTATAGATCCATGATTGGTAGTCTGCTCTATCTGACAGGAACCCGACCAAACATCATGCATGCAGTGGGAATAGTTGGAATATTCCAGGCAAATCCAAAAGAAGCACACCTTCAAGCAGTTAAAAGGATTTTCAAATATCTTCAAGGAACACAAAACTATGGCTTATGGTATCCTAGAGATACAGATCTCACACTTCATGCATATATAGATGCAGATTGGGCAGGAAGCGTGGATGATAGAAAAAGCACTAGTGGTGGTACATTCTTTATGGGTTACAGATTAGTATCTTGGTTCAGCAAGAAAAAAAGTTCAATTGCTTTATCTATAGCTGAAGCGGAATATGTGGTTATTGCATCTTGTTGCACACAACTCCTTTGGATGATGCAAAATTTGCAAGACTTTCAAATCACTTGTACTCCACCTATCTCCATTTTATGTGATAATACAAGTGCAATCAGTATTTCAAAGAATCCTGTCATGCATTCAAAGACCAAGCACATACCTATCAAATATCATTTTCTCCGAGAACAAGTGCTTGAACAAAAGGTCAAATTGGAGTATGTTCCCTCCAAGGAACATGTTGTTGATATACTCACCAAACCACTACCCAGGGAGACATTTGAATACCTCAGACAGAAGCTGGGAGTAGTTGATGCATCATCTTGCTGTTGAAACTTGTCTGTTTCAGAGAAAATTGGTTGTACGCGAGTTTCATGTGGAGCATCTGCGTACATATGCCGGTTTCTGTGGATACAGTCACGTATATGTTGGTTTGAAGACAAACAGTGCACCAGGCTCAGGATGAAAAGAGTCTGATATGGGTCTGGCAGAGACCATCTAGCACAAGTTTAGGGGGAGCATATATATTTCTAATAATGCATTGTTGGCATTATCTTAGAAGATCTTGTTTCAAGTTCAAAGTGTTTTTGGTTTCAGGTGGAACAAGTGCAGAAGGAGAACATGGTTGCTAGTCTGAATGATGATTGACAGATCTTGCTGATGATAGTTGTTGATGACTATCATAGTATTGTTGTAGATATTTCGTCTCTATGTCATGTATTTCTTTTCTTATCAAGGTCATGTAACGGCCTACTTTGGTTTCCCCACTATGCCTGGGATGGATGATATAATGTTCTTGTTTTATCATGTGTAAACTTTTGGTGTATCCACACTTGGTTGGGTGGATGAGTCAATATTGGTATATCTTCACTTGGTTGGGAGATGGATGAATGTATGAGTCTTTGGTGATGGAAGGTCATTTATCATGTATAAATTCATGTTTCTTCTTGTAGAACATCTTCTTGCAGACCTTGCCTATAGTCAGGGGGAGCATAGACAGCACAATAGAGCAGAGATTTCAGCATGTACACAGGGGGAGCATAACCCTTTGCACTTGAAGACAAAGGGGGAGAATGACTTTGAGTGATTTGGGGTTGCCATCAAGTCCAAAGGGGGAGATTGTTGGCATTATGACACAGGTGTCATCCTTGATGACAACTCACTCAAATGACAGATCACATTTTAGGCTCTCAGAATGAAAGTAAAAGAGATATACGTAGGTTCCTCTTAACCAAGTCACATATACACGTGGGTTGGACAATCAAAAGGCGTGTATACGTATGCATGGAATTTCATGCAAGGAAAAGCACGTACATGTGGGAAAAATTATTTTTGGTCCATGGTATTTAGTCCTTGGTATTTGAACCTATGGTTTTGGACCAAGGTATCTCGTCCAAAGTGTTAAATCTAGGTATTGGGTCCATGGTATTGATTCTCTATGGTTTTGGACCATGATATTAAGGCCTAAGACTATAAAATGGGAAAGAGATCATTTGGCAAAGGCATTCACTCAAGCATTGAATATCTTATGAAGAGCAAGATCTACAATTGGGTTATGGTGCATAGTTGGATCTGAACCAAGGAGGAACTTGAGCGCTAGAAGAAGGATAAGTTCTATTGTTGGGTCAAGATCTTAAGGATTGAATAGTAATATCTATATGTGATTTGATCTGTTATATTTGGCGCATGACTTGATCTATAAATTTGATAATATGGGTATAACTGATGTCTGAATAAGTGAAAAGGGTAAATTATCTTTTGTAGATCTATACGCAGGTTCGACACAGAATAGGCGCATATACACGCTGGTTCAGTAAGTCAAAAACAACGTATACGCAGGTTGGCCTTAATACAGAAGCGTATGCATGCAGGTTCTACATTTTGAAGTAGTGTACATCTCATGAAATATGTTTTAGCTACCTCTATTTATTGCTATAGTGTTATGGGTTCAGGATTGGTTTCTGGTTTCCATTAATGTATTCTGGTTACAGCATTCAGAGAAGTAATTGTTTGATTCAGTTTTGATTGAAGCACAGGAGATTGGTTGATGCAGATGTATTTTGATTATTGTTATTGATGGATCTAGTCTGAAAATTTATGAAACGTGGTCCTTGGAAGTAAAGAGAAGGTTGTAGCCTTCTATAGGACAGCACCTACGTACTAGTACATCAGCTAGTACAAGAGCTAAGGGGGTTGTAGCCCCCTTCCAGGATAAGCTAGAGAACAAAAGAAGGTTGTAGCCTTCTGCAAGTAGAAGCCTGCGTACTGATATAAGACTGCACCAGTATAGAAATATTGTAAAATGAAGTTTCTTATTAAAAGAAGATAAAGACGAATTGCAGCAGGTGGTTTTCACCCACATTGGGTTTCCACCTTATATCTTGTGTCCATGTGTGTGATGATCTGTTCTATTTTACTGCACCTATTTACTGCTCTTATGGTTAATGAAGTTCTAATGCACTGATTAAAGATCAACATTTAATGAATCATAAGTTTACTGATATACGTTGGTTGGCTTAGACCCAGTAGCGTATATACGCAGTTTCCCATAACTGAAGTAGCATATGAAAATCTAATTGTGAAATGAAAAATAATTGATTTCATAACACTGATTCCCCCCCCCCTCTCAGTATTATTTCCAACAGGATGGGTGGGGGAGTTGATTTATGGAAACAAATATGGACTCATAAGTATAACATGCCTGTGAGAACTGAAGATATCCTCACATATCAAGACACTCCTAAGGGTTCTATGATTTGGAATTTGGTGGCCCGGAATAGACACCTTATCTAACAACATGCCTTTTGGGAGGTCTGTAATGACAAAATAGCTTGATTCTAGATGGAATCATTGTAGCAAAGAGGGAAACTAGTCGAAAAATAGGAAATCAAGGAAATATATCAGGAGACCTGGGATAACAATATCTACGTGGTGAAACAGTATTGGAAGGAAGAGCAGGGTGATTAAAGTTGGAGAATATGGAAAATAAAAGAGGATTGAAAATAGGCGGCTGACACAGATCAATGGGACAACTTAAATAAAGAACTAAGGACAAGGCAGATAACGATCCGTCAAGACCTGAACATTTTGAGATGGGGCTACACTACCAAAGGAACCTTCACCATAAGTGAAGCCTACGATATCCAAGCCTGACAAGAATAGGAAGGACAGGACATCATATGGGAAAATTTCTAGAAAGGGGGGTGTTGACCAAAGGTAACCCACTTCCTCTAGATGGTCAGCAAAGGACACATATTGACCTGGGATCATTTACAAAAAGGAGGCTCCCAGGGGCCCTCCTTCTATTGCTTATGCCACCAAAACATGGTAGATATGGAACATATCCTCAACAACTTCCCATTTGCAGAGCAAAGATGGAGACAAATGCAAGGAGTTTTTGACAGGATGTAGGGAGACCAAAGTGATATCAAAGGAGTAATCCTATTATGGTGAACCCATATCTATTCAAACCCGGTAGTAAATAGGGCTTGGAACCTAAGCCTTTGATTCACCCTATGGGTCATATGGAAGGAGAGAAACCATAACATTTTCAAACCAAAACAACCTCTCAGGAAAAGTATGGGAAGGTATTGCCTAGAACATAAGTCAAATGTCTCCCCTAGAAGCCCAAATATTACAAAAGCTAAACCTAGCACCGAGAAAGTCTCAAATTGAATCCTTTGTTTGAACAGGAGGAGAACATTGAATCCGTGGAAATAACTGACACTCAAACAATGGGGCAGAGGATCAAAGACACAACTACTTCAGGTGAAACATAGTAGCCCAAATTTTTTAACGCTTGTAACCACTTCCGATGTGGTGGTTCCTTGGGTATCGAAGAATCCCTCATCTTGCCTCAGTACGACTTTCAAATATTTCAAGCGCCTCTGAGACGCCTGCCTTTCGACGGTCCTCACCCAACAAAATGCTTATGATGAGACAAAGGGAAGCAAAGAATTAGTCATAGGTAAGATCATAAAAAAAAGCCTTCTCATCAACATTGCAAAGTGTGAAAGGAGGAGGAAGGTATGATACCAACCTAAAAATGCAACAAAAAAGACACCAATCGATAAATACATCAGATGTAAGGAATACTGCACAATTAACCAACACCGAGACATTACTCAATATGTGATATGGGAATTGCGACAAGTTTTGCTGTGTAAAGGAAATGATTATTACCATGTTGACAGTATGACCGAAATCTTTGTTGAATGCGGAACTAAATTTTCCTATTTTGTCTATAAAACTGCTTATTATAAACATCATGATAGGCATGTTCAGTCCATCTGAAATAGTTCCAACAGTGCCCAATGCCACAAGGCAGAGATCAAATAAATTAGCATATTTAAAGAGTTTCAATATTGAGATATTTGTATCATTTGCACGAACAGATGTGCTATCAGTGTTGCTTTCCTTGACAGCATGTTGTTTAGGCAAATTTGCCTTTAATTTCTGCCTCTTTTCTTGTTCTCGTTCTTCGAGACCTATCATGTCTATTACTTCTGTCGCCATATTCTTCAAGTGTAGGAAGAACATAGGACTTCACGCTTCAATGTCTTCTGGTAAATAGAAGCCTCTCACTATCTGGGTAAATGGTCACTGCTTTCGTATTCATAATCAAATGACATTATTCACATCATATATTAATAATGAGAACAGGTGTCAATAGGAATGATTAGATTGTATAAAAGAATATATTTCGTGTAAGAAATGAGGTATTTAGATATTAGGTTGCACTAGCCATACATAGGATCTTCTAGAACCTTTAAATAGTGAAACAGAAAGTCTTCGGATAGTAACCTAGTAGCGCCTCATTGGGTGAAACATACATTATAGAATGGCGTTTTAAAAAACAATCTTAATCAGTGGCGCTCTTAATGAGTGATATAACTAACATAATCCATGAAGTTCATCTCAAGTGAAACCGTCATTGAGGCCATCCACTGTTCTCTTCTATTGCTGATCCGTTGATTCTCAAAATTTAGAGGTTTTGTACCATTTAGAATGGCCACATTTAATTTACTACGTTTGATTGATTTTTTTTGGATAACGATGTGGGTTAACATTTATTTAAATTAAAATTAGTCTCTTTTTAATTTAAAATTGTAGGGAAGGGAAAGCTATCTTAGAGTATTGTGTATTTGGCAGAAAAAATATTAAGGTATTTTCGATTGGTTTTTGCATTTGCACTAGATATTTTAGTGTCAATAAGTGTAACGGTGATTCAAGTTACAAAGAAGCATAGTGTGATTTGATATTTTATTATTTTTTTTAAGGTAAGAAAAGTAATTTTAAAATAAAAATTGAGTAAAATAAAATTTAAAATTTGGATGTAAAGGAATTTATTGTAGGTTGTATTTTCTATGAATGCACTTTCACATTTTCTTATTTCCTGAGGATTTTAGTACCAAGTGAAAGGTATGCAATAGGTCTTGATTTTATAGTTAAACCAATGTGACAGGTGTGGATGATAGAAGAAATTATTATGTATGGAAATTGAAGCACAAAAGTTTCTGTTAGGGTCCTATAATAAAAGTATTTATAATTTTGAATTGGCTATGGTTAGTCTTGTAATATTGTACATACTTTTTCTTTCTGTAAAATATTTTCCATATTAAAATAAAAAATGTAAAAAGGGTATATTCTAAAAGAATAATCAAAGGACAAAAAAGAAAAAGAAAATATAAAAAAAAGGTGGAAAATATGAACCCCAAACAAAAAACAGATCATGGAAGTGTACAAATTCAAGTGCCATTGCTTTTACTTTTATGTGCAAAATAATGGTTGTGTGCAACTTGTCATAAATGCCACAACCCATGATAGTCAAATAGCTTAATATTGACTAATTCATGCTTTAAATTTCATGTTTATAGATAGAGAATAAAGATCTAGCCAAACTGTTTAACCTTGGTAGATCAGTAGTTGGGTAGAGAATAAAAATGTGCTCATAAGCTTAATCTGAGCCATTGGAAGTTATAAGGTTAGAATTAGATAGTTTTCTTGTCAAAAGAAAAGGAAATAGAGGGTATGATAGCTCAAATGCACCCAATAAAGTGAAGAAAAAATGTTAAGGTAAATAAAGGGTAGGTAGAAGAAAGGTTGCAGATGTACAAGGTTGTTAAATCATAAGCACATTTACCATGCTTAAATCCTATGTTTCAGTGTGCAGGTGCATTTATGAGAGTGAAAGGATGTTCACTAGCTTACTTGATTAACTTCCCCTCATTTTGTTTCACCCCCCACATACTTATTTACTAATTTCCCCATTATCCCCTCATTTCTTATTAAAATACCATTTTCCCCTCATTTTGACCCTTATCCCTTGGTTTCACATATTTTCCTAGTAATTACCCTCAAAATGTCATCTCCCTCCCTAAAAACCCCTTTCCCTAGTGTGAAACCCATTCCCCATGGAAAAATCACCTCCCCCCTTATTAATTTCTCTAGTATACCTCAAAAACCCACAAAACCCCCTTATCCTAAGTTTTTATCCCCTCCTCCCCCCCTTCCCCCCGCATTATTTAATTAACTTCTTGAGTTATATTTCCCCGACATAAACTTTTTAACCCACCAACCCAAGTGTAGTTAAACAAACCCCACTACATTAACCCCTGGTCCCACTACATGAAACCCGCTCATTATATTTCTAATCCCCACCTTATTCATTAATTAATTACAATTTATTGTAATTAACCCCTCAGGCCCTGCAAATCCTGACCCCGATGCCCCACCATGTATCTTGACTACACAACAACCATTAGATCTACCACCCCTAGATCAAACGACGCGCATCCATATCGCTCGCATTCCCTCTTTGACCTTTACCAGCATGAGAGCACACGAGATTCATGGTTTTTCCCGGGCCCGGTTCTACTACATGGCAGCTCCAGGTGAACTCACGTGCTCTCAAGGAAATACTGCCTGCCTGCCAAAAGCAGTGCGATGGTCCATAAAACCGCCTCCCCGCCAAAAGCCAAAACCATCCACTGTTCATTTATGAATTCCACGCCAAATTCTAACAGTTGCCGGTTAAAAGGCTGGAGAAGCCCATTTCGACTATTTTCGCTCGTTTGCACTGTGAATGCTGCCCAAGCTTTCCTGTGCCACCTTGAGCCTCTGCAACCGAAATTTACCACTGTTTATCTCCCAAACAAGCTCTAGATGCCCAATTCAAGCATCCAATGCACAACTGAGGCAACCGTACCATCTACAGTCACCATTAAAACCAGTTTGCAGCCTGAACCACCAATTTCTAAGTATTTTGAGAAAAAAACTAGAACGACCCTCTCAATTTGAAAATGTATAGTTAACTCAAAGATTTATTATTATTATTATTATTATTATTAACTCAAATTGAAAATGTATAGTTAACTCAAAGATTTAATATTATTATTATATTTTTTCCCTTAAATAAAATTTTAATTATTTATTTTAAAATTCCTTCCTGCGGTAAAGGAATGGGTAAATTTCCCCCATGTTCATCGGAGTCTGTGCTTACGAAAAGAATTTGGACTGTGTCATCCTTGTTCTCTTCGGTGAATGTATCATCTGAAACCATACCAGAAGAAAGTCAAAAGGTCGAGGTGGCAGTTGACCCGGTCTTGCCTTCAGAGACTCCGGGTCAACTCAGATGATACATTCACCGAGTTATCTATTGCTGCAGAGTTCTGGGTTTATATTTCTGGTACTATCTTTCTGTTTACATCATTCTGAGAAGCTGGGTGATTCTTCAGTTGATTGTATAAGGAGTTTGGGTGATTTTCATGTACTTGATGATTATTTGATCTTCTTGGATCCAGTTTGAAAATTGATGAAAAGCGGTCCTTGAATGAAAAGAAGTAGGGGGTTGTAGCTCCCTTCCAGGAGAGACTGGAAAACGAGAGAGAGTTGTAGCTCTTTGCAGGTTGCAGCCTGCGTACAGGTAAAGGACTGCACCAGTACAAAATCATTGTAAAAGGAGTTTCTAATTGAAAGAAGATAGAGACATATTGCAGCAGGTGGTTTTCACCTACATTGGGTTTCCACCTTATATCTGGTGTTCATTGGACTATCTGTTTTTCTTGTTCATGCTCATTATTTTATGATACTGACATACAAAGTAACGATCAATATCTGAAGAATAATTCAAAGTATAAATAAGGAAGATATATTGAAAAGAATTTGATAATACTGATTCACCCCCCCAGTATTATTTCCAACAATTGGTATCAGAGCAGGTCCTTCTGAAGGAGCTTGATCGCTTGAAGGAAGATCTATCATCATGAGCAACTACGAGAGGGAAGCATCAATTAGGCCACCAATTTTTGATGGGACAAACTTCGTTTATTGGAAGGTAAGAGTTACTGCCTATCTTCAATCTCTTGGTACAGAAGTCTGGGATATCATAGATACAGGGTATACTTTTCCTTCTGCAACTCCTACAGATCTGGCTGAAAAGAAGAAATATGAAACAAATGCAAAGGCAGTTAATACTCTATTAGGATGCCTATCTCAATCAGAATTTGTTAAGGTAATGCAGTTTAATTCCGCAAAAGAGATATGGGACAAGATTGTTTTGAGCTATGAAGGAGATGAACAGGTAAAACGAGCAAAACTTCAAACCCTCAGAATTCAGTATGAAAATCTCAGGATGTATAATGATGAAAGTGTGGGTAACCATTTTCTTCGTGTGGATGAGATTGTTAATTGTATGAAAAATTAGGGCGAATAAATAAAAGAGGCTGTTGTGGTTGAAAAAGTTCTAAGATCTTTGTCACCTAGGTTTGAATCTAAAGTTTCTGCTATAGAAGAAAAAGAGAATCTACAACATCTTAAAATGTCACAACTACATGGAATTCTAACTGCTTATGAAATGAGGAAAGGAGGTCCATCTGACAGGAGAGAAGCTGCCTTCAAGGCTTCAGGCAAACGAGAGTACTATGAATCAGGACATGGGTCAGAAGAAGAAGAAGAATCAAATTTTGTCAAGAATCTTCAACGGGGTGTTGGACGGTTCAGAGGTAAGTTACCCTTCAAATGCTTTGCTTGTGGAAGATTAGGTCACTATGCTACCAAATGTCCTCATAAGGATAAGATCGACAAGGGAAAGGAACCTGGAACAAGAAACATAATGCAAATAAGAAAAGCTACTACACTCATGAAGACAATGATGGTCTATCAAATAGTGATGAAGATGAACGAGGTAATGACTATAAACTTTTAATGGCCTTTGAAGATGATGATTACATGGATGCTATAGATGTGGATAGCTTTTATGAAGAAATTTCTAGACTCAAGACACGTATAGAAGAAAAGAATGTGATCATTGATACTCTACAATTTCAAATTGATGAAAAAGAAAAATTTCTTGAAAAGTTAGAATGTGAAATTGTTGGCCTTAGAAAAGAAATTGAGAAAACAAAGGCTATTAATCTTAAGTTTGTCAAAGGATCTGAAACTCTGGATGAGATCATCAATGTACAATTTTCTTGGCTAAACAAGACAGTTCTGGGGTATAATGGAGAAACATCTCAAGCATCCACCTCAAAGAGTTATCTTGATGCAGCAAGAAGGAATGAGCAAAAGCACAATGGAGATCACCAGGTAAAGCAGGGACGAATTACATCAAGAACAAACAAAGACTATCAGGTAAACCAGGGGCAATCCGTCTTAAGAGTGAACAAAAGCTACAACTAGCCACAAGTAAAATCTTCTCAATTTGCTTCAAGAATGGATGACAATAGAAATTACAATCATTTACCCGGTAGATTTGATAACCGCCGAAGTTTCTTCAATGGACAATGTTTCTCTTGCCATAACTTTGGTCACAAAGCAGCTCAATGTGTTGCATATAAAACAATCATGACTAGAGAAGCTCAAAAACAAAGAAGTATGACTGGGATTACAAAAGGGACCTATAACAACTTTTCGGCTCTTGAAAATGAAATTGAATGTTCTATTTGTAATAACTTCGGTAATGAAGATTCTGAATGCAGGAGCAGGTTTCAGCAGACAAAGGAACAAGCCTCAAGCACCAGAACATGGAGAATAAAGGAACCACAAACAGAAAGGTGTGGGATAGCCTTTTATGCAGAGGGACAGGAAAATCTATGGTGCATCGACAGTGGATGTTCGAAGCATATGACAGGTGATAAAGCAAAACTTGAATCATATTCTGCTTTAGAAAAGGGAAAGAAAGTTTCTTTGGAAATGATACTCCTACAGTTATAAAAGGAAAAGGCACTGCTCAGTTGAAAGAAAAGGTCAAAACTGGAAATGTTTTGTATGCTGATGGCTTGAAGCACAATCTACTAAGTGTCAGTCAGATGTGCGATCAAGGAACCGAAGTAATATTTCGATCAAATGGGTGTAGTGTTCGTGATCTTGATACAGGGAAAACAGTGATCAAAGGCAGAAGAACTCCAAATAATCTATACATATTTGAAGAAGGACAACAACAATGCTATTTGAGCAAGGATGATGAACATTGGTTATGGCACCGGAGGTTGGGGCATCTAAGCTTTTCACAAATAAGGAAGGCATGCAAATATCAGGCAGTCCGTGGTCTTCCAGATATCAAAATTCCAGACAACACCATATGCAAATCATGTCAGTTTGGTAAGCAAACTAGAACCAACTTCCCTGAGAAGGAAGGATCAGCCAGCAGGCCTCTTGAACTAGTCCATACAGATGTATGTGGTCCTTTCAGTACAAGGTCACCTCGAGGAGAAGGATACTTGATATTATTCATTGACGATTTCTCCAGGTTTGTTTGGTTAGGACTTTTGAAGCACAAAGATGAAGCATTCGTAAAATTCAAATCCTTCAAAGCCTTGGTGGAAAATGAATCAGGTTACAAAATTAAGTGCCTCAGGTCCGACAGAGGTGGGGAGTTTACCTCAAATGAATTTTTCGATTTCTGTGAAGAACATGGGATAAGAAGAGAATTTTCTACAGCTAGAACTCCTCAGCAAAATGGAGTGGTGGAAAGGATGAACAGAACAGTCCAACAAATGGCTCGTGCTATGCTTGATGAGTCTGGAACTCCCACAACTTTCTGGGGTGAAGCTGCATATGCTGCGGTTGTTATTCTCAACAAAACAAATGTCCGAGTGAACAGCACTCAAACTCCTCATGAGCTCTGGTATGGTGAGACTCCTTCGGTAAAGCATTTCAAAATTTTTGGGAGCAAATGCTATATTAAGAATACTGATGAGCAACTTGGCAAACTTGAGCCTAGAGCAGATGAAGGCATTCTTCTTGGTTATTCTCCACACAACAAAGCATATAAGTGCTACAATAAAAGGCTTGGAAGAATTGTTGACAGCATTGATGTAGTGGTTGATGAAAAAGGATACATTCCTCGGCAAGTAAATCATGAAAATATCGAAGAAGATGAAGACTACCCTCAAAGACAGAATGATGAAGAAGAATAACCTCAAGAAGCACCAGAGGAACAAATAAGGATAGAAGAGAAGACTCCATCCAAGTATGTTCAGAAGAATCATCCAGAATCTCAGATTTTGGGGCAGAAAGAAGCAGGTGTACAAACAAGAAGAACAGTTGCAGAAGCTTCAAGCTATTTGGCATTACTCTCCTCCACTAAACCACAAAATGTAAGAGAGGCATGCAAAGATGAATGTTGGGTCAAAGCAATGGATGAAGAACTTGAGCAGATCGAAAATAATAACACTTGGGAGTTGGTTCCTAGACCAAAGGATAAGAATGTTATAGGGACAAAATGGATCTTCAAGAATAAGTTGAATGAAAATGGGGAAGTAATTAGAAACAAGGCCAGACTTGTTTGTAAAGGGTACGCCCAGCAAGAAGGAATAGATTTTGAAGAAACTTTTGCTCCTATTGCAAGACTTGAGGCCATCCGAATGTTCCTTGCTCTCTCAAGCTTTCAAAAGTTCAAAGTATTTCAAATGGACGTGAAATCAGTCTTTCTGAATGGAGACTTAGAAGAAGAAGTATACATTGAGTAGCCAGATGGTTTCATTCTTGGAAATGATCCAAATCTTGTATGCAGACTGAAAAAGGCTCTCTATGGTCTTAAACAAGCTCCAAGGGCTTGGTACTATCGTTTGGACAAATATCTTCATCAACAAGGTTTTTCAAAAGGATCAGTAGATAGCAATCTTTATATGAAAATTGAAAATGACAGATTGCTAATACTTGTTGTGTATGTAGATGATATTATCTTTGGTAGCAATGAAGAAGCTATGAGTCAAAGCTTTGCCTTGGTGATGCAGAAAGAATTCGAAATGTCCTTGCTTGGAGAACTGACATATTTTCTTGGATTGCAAATCCAACAAAATGAAGGAGGGATCTTCTTGTCTCAAACCAAGTATCTCAAGCAGATTTTGAAGAAATATGGCATGGAAGATGCAAAACCAGTGTGTACATCCATGGTCACCGGATGTAGCCTCAGTACAAATGATGAATCAGCAACAGTGCATCAACCAACCTACATATCTATGATTGGAAGTCTTCTTTATTTGACAGGTACGCGACCAGACATCATGCATGCAGTGGGAATAGTTGGAAGATTTCAGGCAAATCCAAAGGAAGCTCATCTTCAGGTAGTGAAGAGAATTTTCAAATATCTTCAAGGGACTCAAAACTATGGCTTATGGTATCCTAGAGATACAGATCTCACACTTCATGCTTATACAGATGCAGATTGGGCCGGAAGCGTGGATGACAGGAAGAGCACAAGTGGTGGTGCACTCTTTATGGGTTCCAGATTAGTATCTTGGTTCAGCATGAAATAGAGTTCAATTGATTTATCTACAGTTGAAGCGGAATATGTGGCTGCTGCATCTTGTTGCACTCAACTCCTTTGGATGATACAGACCTTGCGGGATTTTCAAATCACTTGTACACCACCTATCTCCATCTTATGTGATAATACAAGTGCTATCAGTATTTCAAAGAACCCAGTCATGCATTCAAAGACCAAGCACATACCAATCAAGTATCACTTTCTCTGGGAACAAGTGCTTGAACAAAAGGTCAAGTTGGAGTATGTTCCTTCTAAGGAACAAGTTGCTGATATACTCACCAAACCATTGCCCAGGGAGACCTTTGAATACCTCAGGCAAAAGATGGGGGTTGTTGATGCATCATCTTGTTGTTGACTCTCTTCTGATTTTTGGTTGTACGCAAGGTTCATCTGGGGTATATGCGTACATTTGCTGAGTTGCAGATTGGTCGAAGATCGAATGGCACAGGTTCAAGGGGAGCATATAATGCATTGTTGGCATTATGGAGGAAGTACAGAAGGAATATTGCTGCAATATGTCTCTATCTCTTTCATGGTCATTCATGGTGTTTGGTGGATTATGGTTCTTCTTTGCAGATCTGGTTTATAGTCAGGGGGAGTATGTTCTTAGGGGGAGCATAACCCTTTGCCCTTGATGTCAAAGGGAGAGAATAACGTTGAGGATCTTGAGGTTGCCATCAATTCCAAAGGGGGAGATTGTTGGCATTATGATTCTGGTATGGCTCTGTGATACAGGTGTTGTACTTGATGGCAACTTACTTAAATGGAAAAACTATGTTCAGGCTCTCAAAATAATGGAAATTAAGAGGTTCGCAGGAGAATGGTTCAGAAGGTGCGGACCCGCAAGTTCGTCGTCCATAAAGTGCGGCCATACCCGTAGGTTATCCGTTCAGAAGGTGCGGTCCCCCAATTCACTCACTTCAAGGCAGAGAAGCGCGCTCACGTGGGGTTTCTTATGTTTGGCCCGTGATATTTAGCCCGTCGTTCTTGAACCTATGGTTTTGGCCCGTGGTATAGGATATAAAGTTTTGAACCCCGGTTTGGATCCCTTGTATTGGTTTGTGATGGTTTTGTCCCATGGTGTGAATAAGGGCTTGACTATAAATAGGGAAGGAGATCACTTGGCTAAGGCATCTTTGCAAATTGAATATCTTAAGATCTGAAATATTGGGTTATCAATGTTAAAATCTTGATCTAAATCAAAGTAAATTTGAAGGTGAATCTATCAAGTCGTGATCTCACGAGCGCATCGGTGCATCTGACTGTCAATGGCACATTGGAAGGGTGTTAATTCGGTTCAAATCAAAGGTCCGCAGGCGATTCATAGTGCAAATGTGGAGGTTCGCAGTCCAGCGAAAGTGAAGTTGCGGAGGGCCGCAGTCTAGAAGAAGGTACAGGTGCGGAGGCACGCGGAGCGTAGAAGGCACAGTGTGGAGGTACATTGGAGGTACGCGGCGTGACAGAAGGCACAGTTGCGGAGGCACGCGGTGCGATAGAAGGTACAACTGCGGAGATACAGTAGGTGTACGCGGCGCGATAGAAGGTATAGGTGTGGAGGTACAGTAGGCGTACGTAGCGCGATAGAAGGTACAGGTGCGGAGGTACAGTAGAGGTACGCAGCGAGACAGAAGGCGAAGAGCGGAGGTACGCAGTATAATAGAAGGCCCTCTGCGTGGATACGCAGGAAAGTAGAAGGCGGAGTGCGGAGTCACGCAGCTCAGATAAGGAAAAACTGCGGATCTATCTTAAAACATTTGTTGAGTTTCTTTTATCTATTGCTGCAAAGTTCTGGGTTTATATTTCTGGTACTATCTTTCTGTTTACTGCATTTTGAGAAGCTGGGTGATTCTTTGGTTGATTGTATAAGGAGTTTGGGTGATTTTCATGTACTTGATGATTATTTGATCTTCTTGGATCCAGTTTAAAAATTGATGAAAAGCGGTCCTTGAATGAAAAGAAGTAGGGGGTTGTAGCTCCCTTCCAGGAGAGACTAGAAAACGAGAGAGAGTTGTAGCTCTCTGCAGGTTGCAGCCTACGTACTGGTAAAGGATTGCACTAGTACAAAATCATTGTAAAAGGAGTTTCTAATTAAAGAAGATAGAGACATATTGCAGCAGGTGGTTTTCACCCACATTGGGTTTCCACCTTATATCTGGTGTTCTTTGGTGTGACTATATGTTTTTCTTGTTCATGCTCATTATTTTATGATACTGACATACAAAGTAACGATCAATATTTGAAGAATAATTCAAAGTATAAATAAGGAAGATATATTGAAAAGAATTTGATAATATTGATTCACCCCCCCTCTCAGTATTATTTCCAACATGTTTCTGAATAGGAGGAGAACATTGAATCAGTGGAAATAACTGACATTAAAAAAATGGGGCAGAGGATCAAATACACAACTACTTCAGGTAAAACACAGCAGCCATCAACCTCCAACACTCAAATGATTGAGAGACAACAAAGTGTTGAGGTTTCTTCCTTTGTCAGGCCAGCTGATAGAGAAAAGGACATCAAAGATAGGTACAAAGAAATAAAGATGAGGAATGAGAAGTTGAAGGCAGAGACCTATGCCCAATACTTCAAACATAAACCAGCCAACTAGAGCAGGTTGATGTTAGCCTTTGACATCAAAGCAAGAAATATGCAGGTATCATTTTTGCATCCCACTGTTCAACAACCAAAGACCTTGGCTGACTATAAGAAGACTGATTTTGAGGTGTTGGCCAGGGATGTTCATCCCATTGATCAGATAAAGTTCCACAAGCAGGTTGGAGAGATGATTTACGCCACCCTTACAGGAAAAGCCATGGCTACACACAGGTTGCAGGATTCACTAGATAATGTAACAACCCAATATAAATTAGAGAAGGCCTCTTCACAAGCCAAAGACAACAAGATCAAGTTGTTGGAGGACTTGGTCATTGAACTGGGTCATGATCCAAGTGACATTAAGGCTACTGAGAAATTGATAAAAAAAAGAACGACGATATAGCAACCATCAAGAAAAAACTTAAGTTGCCTCATCTACAACACCCACAAACAAAGGAGGTCCTAGAGAGCCAAACCAATCATGAAAAGATGATCTACCTAGTGCTACAACTGAATGATCAGTTAAAGGAGATGGAGAAAGAATTGGATAACTTGATTAAGCTAAAGCAAGCTAGTCTTGATGATTCCCCTACAACTGTTATCCCAACAATTACCACTGTTGTACCTTCTACTTTGGCAGTATCCTTGGCTCCCACAACTCCAATGGCCACAACATTGCTAGTATCTACACCAACTACATCAGCAACAGGTTCTACAGGTGATGAGGCAAAAAGGTTGGTCAAAGTAATGGAAGAAATGTCCATTCAGACCACTGAGATGAACAGGCTTAAAGAAAAAGTGACCAGCGTGGAAATAGATTACAAACTTTCCGAAATTATGCACAAAGAAGAATAGCAGAAGTCTACAAGGATGAATGAATGAATCAAAAGCCTGGAGAAGGAACTGAAATTGAATGAACCTCTAGGTCAAGCTAAGGAGAAACTGTGGGCCAATATCACTGACTCTGTCAATGATATTTGGCCATCTATCCAAGTTATTTTTGAACAGATTGATTTAATAAAGCAGGCTATAGAAGCCATTCAAAGAGTCAAATCAGAACTTGGAGACATTCCAAAGGAATCTACAAGGATCATTCACTTGCTCAACTCCAAGAACAAGTATGAGCTACAGGAACCAGAGATACTTGACAGAACATGTACAATTTCGGAAGTTAAAAGAGTCCTCACCAAGAGGAATTTGATGTTGAACCTAGAGGATAAGTGCCAATCCATGCAATTGGCCATTGACAGATTCATGGTGAAGTTCGAAATTTTGAGGAAAAACGGTTTACCAAATCCCTTGGTTATAAATGATAGGTTGATGACATAGTAGGACTATAATAAAAAAATCCGAGAAGTGGCCAGAGATCAGGTGAATACTTCATCCATGAAGGGCATATCTGCTGGCAAAGTATTATGTCAAACTTTTTAGAATTTGTTTTACCTCTAGCATGAGGTAAAACACCTTTTTGTCAATAAACCTACTTTTGCCAAATATATAGTGGCAGATGAGATCTACAGGAAGATGCTCAATATCCAATTACCAGATGCCGAAACATGGGAAAAACTAAATGATTTACTGTAGAAATACACAATAAAGATATAAAATGTACAGTAAAAAGTAAAAGGGCATAGTAAAAGGATATTGGCAGGTCAGCCAGGTCAAAGTGTATCAGGTGAAAGTGTATTAGTTGAAAGATCAGAGTGAATAGAGCATCCATCATGAAAACTAAACAACTAAGCAGATTAAAAGGCGAAATATCAAAGCCAGCAAAACCTAAATAACAGGGACAACAATTAGCAGTTCAATAGTTGTCTCTATCTTCTTACATGAAGATATTTCTTTCTCCTAGATTAGTTCCCAAGAAAGTTTGGGATATTTTGTAAATTATTTTTTGTATAAATACTTCATAATTCGAAGTATTGAGTGTGGATTGCTATACATTTCTAGAGTTTTTTTTATCTTAAACCTAAGGGTTATTGTACCAATTTTCAAGTCAATAGACTAGAGAAAGTAATAAAAAGATTGCATTACATGATTCATGAGATGAGCTATTACAGTGAAGTATCTTCTTTGTCTGATTTTCTTACTTTCTTATGTGTTTCATAAACTTAAATGTTATCTAAATTTGAATGAATTAACCGGAAATTTAACTCTTAATTTGTTTAAGTACACTCTGTTTTGCACAGTTAATCATTTATATGTTTTCCTCTGATATCCAGATTTGAGAACCCTTAATTTTTGTTCCATCCTGGTTGAACTCTTTCATTTCTCTTCATAATCCAGTCTAAGGAACCCTTAATTACTCCCTGGATTTGACTAGAAACCATTTCACCATCAAGCCTTTGAGATCCGTACTAACTCCTCTATCTTTCCCTATAGACATTGTTTTTAGAACTTGATCTAGTCTTGCTTGTTTGGCATTTGACCCCATAGCCCAATGGTAAAGGAAAACCTCTGTTCATCTAAGTAAGTGATCCCACCACCCAAATTCAAATCAAAACATAAGTACAACAATAACTAGCCTAAAATCAAATAACTAAACAAAGTTAAATAAAAAAGAGAGAGCCCTCTCTAAGATTAGGAAGGCTAGATCGTGATCTCCAAATTTGGTTTGTGGTTACCTCTGAACATTTCTTTCTTCAACAACTTCTAGAGAAATTTTGGAGTGATAACATAATTGGCGACTGATGAGCCCCAAAAATGTACAATTATTTGGGCTCATTCAACCTCCTAATTTGACTTAGTCCACCATTCTCATTTGTTTATTGCATGTTTTTGATTATTTTTATGTTAATAGAGTGAATTTGGTTAGTCATTATGCCAACAAGTCTAATGGGTGCTTTGTGTAGCCTTTTTGGTCAACTTGGAGACAAATTTGAAGGTCTTAATGAGCATTTGGCAGCCAAATTCGTGGGAGAACAAGCTAGAGGATTTGGAGGAAGGTGTCCCCCTCATTTATGGGCCCTTACCTCGAATTCTCCACCATCAGCTCGGAGTTCAAGGGCCACCGAATCAATTAGCTCAAGGGCAGCCAAGCAAGTCAAGTTGGACTGCTGTTAACTACAAGTCTTGGGCAGCCAAGTCCCTAAATTTTAGGAGGACTGTTGGGTCCTCAAATTGTATAAATAAGAAGGCTTAGGGCCTCATTTGGGTTAGCTGGTTGTTAGTCATTTTAGGGAGCTAGTTAGTAGTCATTTTTGTAGCTAGTGGTTAGTCATTTCGTAGCAGCTAGTTAGTCAATTTGGTTTTTGCTCTTTGTAAGCCAGTTTTGGCATGATGTTAGACTCTTGATTATTTAATAAAGGCAGGCAGCTTTGGATCCAATTCTGAGTTTCTAAGAGAGCAATAGACCTCCTCTATTTTGTATTGTTAATTACTTTTTGTTTCCAGCACTTTATTTCCTTGCTTTAACATGCAATTCGAAATTACAGTTTGCTGATTTAGTTTTTGTGAGATTGAGTGAGTTTAATTCGTGGTTAAATTGCTTGCTGTTGTTTAGTTAGAATAGGAGGTTGATAACTCATTGGAGCTCCAAGAAAAAGGTTGAGAGAGATCCCACTGCCATCTCTGTTTGGAGATTGGAGTGCAGTCTACACCAACCACCAAAAAAAAACGCAGTTCTCTACTTTATGCATGCTGCAACATAGTCATTGAAGATCCATCCATGCACTGTTGACATTGAACCATACTTCTACATTTTTCATTCCATGCACGGCTCCTTTTTCTCGGTTTTACATTGCTGTTCATAGGTTTTACATTGCTGTTCACCTTCCAACTCATTCATTACCACGTAGCTTCATCCTTTTTTCCTTTTGTTGATCCCATCCTTCTATCCACCAACCACTTCGTGCACTCATTCTCTGTCCTATTTCTCTGCCCTTGAGTCATCACAAGTCTCATCTCCACCTTACCTATCCACCCAAACCATTCCATCCCTTCACCATCACCCAAAACTTCCACTTACAGCACATCCTGTAGAAATCCCTGAGTTTCCTGTAGGATCCCCTACAGACATCCTGTAGGAGCCCACACACTCGGTTGTTGAGCATCTGAACGTGAGGAAACTCTGTGGACTGATGCTAAGGATCCCTGGGGACCTCTCCTAGCCTCCCCAACCTTTCCCAAGCTTTCCTTCCTTCTGCACCACCTCTGCACAACCAAACCCTAATAAGAACAAAATCACAATCAATCCAACCATTAAAGCAAAAACATAAAAACAACATCCTTCTCCATGAAAGTAGTTTGAGTTCATGCATTTCACATAACTAGAGGTAATGGCATCATTCTTAGACATCTGCACTCTCACTATTGCATCATAGAGGTTAAACTAGTCAGATTAGGGTTTCCTAGGGTTTCCATGCTTTGGTTTGTTTCCAGTTCATTTTTGCCAAGTAGATTAGTTTTCTTTGAGCTAGCTTTCGTCCATCATTTAGCAAGCTTCTTCTGAGAGCATATAGAAGTTGGCTTGAGCCCTAGCGGACTTGTGCCAGCTGACCAAGTGACAGCTGCGACAAGAGCTAGTACTTGTGCATACAACACCGTCGCTTCCAAGTTTGTACGAACTACCGGGTTGATAAAATTAGAGATAGGAAGCTCCAGGAGTTGTAGCATTATTGCTACAATACTGGAGCTCACCAGCGACCATATTGGGGACTTCGATCCTCAGTCAAATAAAACTTTAAGGAAACCTTAAATTTCATCTTGAGCCCCTTAAGGTCTTTTCTAGAAGTTGTTCTTGAAAATTTTGATAAAAAACAATTAAAAAGTTAAAATTTTGGCTTCCAAGAAGACTCACTATACCAGGGCACATCCAGATCCAAACCCTTCTACAATAGTTGATGACCCAGATAGAATTTTAAGAAAACCAAAAAAGGTAGAAACTCAAGCAGGTAGTAGCCAGTTAGTCAAAGAAAATTCACTCCGTGAGGAGTTGTCAACTTTAGAGGAAATTCCATTTGATTTGTCATTTGACCTCTCATTGTTTAGAACTAAATTAGAGAATGCAATTCATGAAACTGTGTTAGACCCTAATTTTATTCAACTCATTGAATAAAAAAAGGTGCCTATCCATTTGGATTTAAATAAACTTGTCTTGGACACTTGTGACAAGTTAGAAGCTTTAACCTCTACATTGATAAGCCATATAGATGATGCTTACCTTCAACAATCTGTTGAACTAGCTGCCCTTACTACTGCTGCCTCTGAAATTTCTACACAATCTTCAAATACTATAAATACACCTACATTTACTACCACCTCACCAATAATATCCACCACAGTCCATTCCCCTAAACCAGTTATTCATCAGCCAAACACCTCATCCTCATCTAGTTCATCTCCATCCATTTCAAGCCCTTCCTCAAGTACCAACACTTTATCCCCTAGTCAAGCCAGAATCCAAGCCATGGCAGACCGATATGCACCTCTAGTTTTACCTGCACAACTCCATGCCATGACCCAAGATTATCAAAGCAAAATCTTTTTGTTTGATGCTACTGGTCAATGTATTGCCCAACAACATGTGAACAAAATGACTGACTATTTTGAGTTGCATGAGATAGATGAATCTGATGTCCAAATGAGGTTGTTTTCCCAAACATTAATTGGGGATGTTAAGAAATGGTTCAAGGCTTTACCAGCTAATCATATTGCAGATTTAGCTGCTTTTCATAGATTATTCATTGATAGATGAGAGAGAAAGAAAAACCCTCTGCAAATACTTTCTGAATATGATAACATTAGAAGAGCTCCTAATGAGTTAGTTCAGGATTATTGTACTAGGTTCAATAACATCTATAATGCAATCCCTGCTAATATTAAGCCTCCACCTGACTTAGCAGTAATCAAATTCCCTGATGGTTTTGACATTGGCATGTCATACAAATTAAGGGAAAGAAACCTTGAAACATTGGAACAAATGAAAATTAATGTTGTTAGTGTAGAGGCTAACATATTAGCCAAGAAAGTTGGAATGAGAAACAAAAAGAGAGTTGTCATTAAACAGTAAACTTCCACTTCTTATGGTAAAATAGATAGTTTGGAAAAGAGCGTAGAGAGAATAATGGATAGATTAGAAAACATGGAAAGAAAAACTCAGTGGGAGAATCAACAGCCACCCCCAATAAGAAACCCCAACTTCAGAAAGAATCCTAACACTAGAAAGAATGCAATACCAGATCAGAAAATTAGACCTCCCTTCTAGGAAAACTATGCTAAGGGTTCACAAAGCCATGAAGGAGAAGATGACACCCAGATAAACTTATTAGGAATAAAAAATGAAGATGTTGTTTTTCTTACTCAAGAAGAACAGGAATTGTATATGCTGCAACAATTTCAATTATAATCTGGGGAATCTTTCGACTTTAAACAGGGCTATGAATCTGCCATATATGAGGTTCACAAACAGTATAGTTTAAGAATTAAAAATAACAATGAATCTCCCACTAAAATATCAATCCAAACCCAAACTAAAAATATAGCAGAAGCTCCTATTACTAAAATTTTACAAATCCTTCCTAGGGGGACATAGGAGACTTCTAGCCCAAAAATTATAGATATAACTTCACCTGAAACTCAAACTGAAATAGTCACTCAAAACATTCCACATAGGTGTAATCAACACAAAACTGCTGAAACACAGACTGAATTACCTATTACTAAAAAAAAAGATAAAAACACAGAAACTGCATTTGTTAAGGAAGATCTCAACCAAACAAACAAAGCTCAACTCCCTTTCAACCTCAAGACTGAAATAGCAAAATTAAAGATATCAGTTCCTTTGATCGAACTAGTAAAAATTGAATCCTATAGATCACATATAACTAAAAATTTAAATATAGGATAAGGAGAAGATGCTTTCAATTTGAATGATGATCAACATGAATTATTGTTTAGCCCTAAGGTGAATGGTACTCATCAGAAAGGGGGAATTCCTCCTTTCTACATTAGCATAAACTTTCATGAAAAAATATTACATAATGGAATGCTAGACTCAGGGGCATCCCATAACTTGATGGCAAAAGCAATCATGGAGAGACTAAACTTAGATATCACTTGACCATATAAGGACCTATTTTCCTTTGACTCTAGCCAAGTTAAATGACCTGGTTTGATTAAGGATTTATGTGTAACTCTATTTCAATGCCCAACAAAGAGTATTGTAATGGACATAGTAGTTGCAAACATCCCAACCAAATATGGAATGTTGTTATCTCGCTCTTGGGGAGAAAAATTGCAAGGATCCTTGCAATTAGATATGTCATATGCCACCATATTTGTTTTTGGTCAACAAAGGAAACTGTATTGAGAGACCTTGATGAAATACATGGTAAGGAGTGCAAAAAGACCACAAAATTTCACTATATACTCGATGCATTCTGATATGGACTCTTTCATCTTGTACAATTCAGACCATGACAAAAAGGAAGTCACAACTGTAGAAAAAAATACAAAACAATGGATAGTGAAAACATTTTTCATCATTCCCTATGGCATCTAGATTTTGATGGATCCGTGAATAGGTTTTGGGCAGGTGTAGGAGTGTGGATCCACGACATGGAGAATAATCATTCTGAAGATCATGAATTCACGTTAAATTTCAAATGCACAAATAACATGGCAGAATATGAAGCTATAATCTTAGGATTACAAATGGTTAGAAAACTTGGAGCCAAGAGAGTTTTTATAATGGGAGACTCAAAATTGATTATTATACAAATTAATGGTGAATACTTTGTAAAAAATCCCAGACTGAGTCAATATAGAGAGATTGTCCTAGATTTGATGAAATATCTTCTAGAAACAAATTTTGCTTCCATTCCTGGAAAACAGAATATGCAGGCCGACAATCTAGCCACTTTTGCTAGTACCTGCAAATTTCCCTTTCAACCCAACCATCAATACACTGCAGAAGTGAGACATAGGCCTGTCATACCAAGCAATTTGAAGTATTGGTAGATTTTCTCACGTGATTCCCAAATTTATGACTTCATGAATGCAGAAGGTGAGTTTTAGAATTGTAATATAGATACACACTGTACAGTAGATAATGACATAGATAGTGGGATAGATGTAAATATTTTATATATACCTAAACCCACTAATTTCACTAAATTAGAAGTAGATAACTTAGAAAATGTTGAAAGAGAAGAAATAATGAATGATGATCTTGAAATTCTTAATCTTAAAAATAATTTTTTGCCTAAGGGTTTAGTCCCATTAGAAGATTTGTTTGACTCAAATGATGTAGCTAGGAAACCAAAAATGGATCCTTTAAGAGAAGATATAGAAGAATGTAACATAGGAACTGAGGAAAAACCAAAGCTCATTAAAATATCAAAAGCCTTACCTATGATGTAGGTAATGCTCCCTCTGTGGACAGAGGCAACCCCTCTAGCCCTAGAGTGGGCCTAGTCACAGAAAAACAAATGCAAGAGCTAATTCCTTAAATATTCATTGTTGAAAGAGCCTACCTCAAACCATTGTTTGATGGAGCTTTCGTTGCACTACTTCAGCTATCGTTTCCTTTTCGTCGATGAGCGATCCACCTGAAACAACACAAGAGAACAACAGAACACATAACAGAGCATAAAAATGATCTATTTACTTACAGAGTCAAGGAACCATAAGCTATCAAGTATATTTTACACATGACATAATAAATCACCATTGATTGTATTAAAATGAATGAAAGTAAAGCTTAGAACCAAGCCTTGACTTCGCAAGCTTCCTCGAAGGGTCCAACCAGTATGTTTCTTCAAGCATTCACTCTCAAAAGGGTCTCCCAAGTGGCTGATAACTCTCTCTCTCACTCAAAAGCACTATTACAAAGCTAAGGCAATACACAACCAATTTCTAGACTATCAGCAATTCACACTACAAACTATCAAACTCACACTAAAGCTAGCTAATTTTCTCAATACTAAAAACTAAGAACTCTGAACCCGCTGATCATAGCCATGGAGGATGCTTTTATAAGAGGAGAAGCCTCCATAAATGAGGGGAGAGGAAGCTTATCTTCATGGGAGGTTACTCAAAAGGTGGAACCACCATCTCAAATGAGGAAAGGCAAACTCCCTTGACCCAAAAACCAGCTCCAGAACCACCCAGAAGCATTCTTTTTGAACTAATTCGCCATATCTAGGTTGTCACATGTCAAACACTGAGACTAAGAGACAATTGTAGGAGTACACCTATTTTCGGAGATGTTGTCATGAGGTGTTAGTTTATTCTGGGCTATTATCGCAGGGAGGACACTGATGAACTGAGACGATTTTGAAACATGGGTAAAAAGGGGTCAACTTCAGGATTAATGAGCTTAGGCAATCTTCTTGAGTAATATGGAAGATTTGGACACATGTTTTGGTATATGACAAAGAGCAGATGTCACTCAGAGACCGACTTTATCCAGTATCAAGGTATGCGGGGTCAGTGACAAAATACTGTGTAACAAATGCCCCCTAAAGCATGGAGGCTGAGAGGGTGGGAGGGGTCAAATGCTTTACGAAACCATAACTGAACCGGAACACCATTGCGGAGAACATGTAGACACAAGTACAACTGATATCTCTGATAGTGAAATAAATACATGTAGTCGAGGTATGGGTGCAACCATCCAAAAGAAAAATAGAATTGGTCTGTGGTATGGACACAGCCATCCAATCGAGAAGACCATATGAAAACATAGGTATGGATGCAGCCATCCATAAGACTCAGGTATGGTCACAGTAATCCAATCAAAAAGTCACGTATGCAATCACAAACCATTCCACACAGCCTGAAATTATATAATCTGAGTCCGGGGTCTTGAATCCAACCCGATCATAGTAAAATTTTTAATATGCGAATAAATGTGTTGGATTCGAGCATACTAGAAAATCGCCTGATTACCGGCCAATGATGTGAACCATTAACAAGCATGAGAGAGACCACCAGTAATGTCAATGGTTCTCAAGGTACTACCAGTACAATCCACAAAGTGTGAAGAATGATCCAGAGTCAAACACTTGTGGAATCACCTGATTGAAGACTAATAATGCAAGCTTGTCATCAAGCACGAAGAACTTTCCATTGAGGCATGCAAGCTCCAAGGTACCCAAAAGGAGTCTCTAGATCAACTTCTTGGATAATGAGTTGATGTCAACTGGAAGCAATCCATCGCAGGAGGGCCATAATGTGTTCCACATCAACGACACGAGACAAGAAACAAGATGAAGATGGATGAAACAGAGAATTAGAGGAGGGTGTAAGGGCTCAAACCGCAGAAGGATTAAGCTCTTGAACATATTGGTGACATGACTCCCGAATGTGGCAGCATTTTGGTACCAAGGGATCGAAGGTCTAGCGGAGACAACAAGGATCAAATGGAATGAGGCAAAGTGACAAACCCAAACCCTGGAAGGCCAATGAAAATGTGAGGATATCCCAAACCTGGCGAGAAGAAAAAGTGTTGATGTTCAAGAGTGACTAGCTGCCGTAGGTAACCAATGGAATATTTCCAAATTTCCCCCCACCATTGCTGGCGAGTACCCCAATTATTTTTGAAACACAATCTTGAAGGGGATAGCATATGCTTGCAATATAAGTTTTTCCTTCAGAGAAATCCAACCTAGTGAATTTTTAACAAGCCCTAGGGAGGAGAAGCTCGGGTCTCATCATGGAGACAAGTCCAATGTTGTCAGGTTTTAACGAGTTCAACATAGGTAAAACTCAGAGTCTTTTTCATATTTAGAGAGTTTGAAAAAGACATGGAAAAGAAAACTCCAGTGGTCCCTTTTCGTAAATTTGTCCCTCAAATCTGAAAAGCTGGAAAACAATACCCAAGGGAACCTATTGACCATGATAGATCAACGTACACCTTTTTCATAAGTAATCTATCCCAGCCCGAAAAAGGGGTAAACGTATACTGGGTAGATGACGCTTCACAGCCTTTAATGAGTTCAAAGCGACAAGAGCTTGACAATCTTTTCATTTTAAAAGGGTTGGAAAAGAGCTTGAAAGCGGACCCCCCATTTTATTTCTTTTACGAGTCAAAAATGGAAAAATACTCGGCAATCTTTTCATTTTTCATGAGTCAGAAAAGAGCTTAAAGGAGTCTCTTCCTGGAAGAACGAGTGGTATAAACGGTAGCAACTGGTTCTGGTAATGGTGGAACTGCTCAAAACATGTAATGCTTAAGAGGTTGGCTAATAAAACCACTCATCGCTGTGGTCCCTAAGGAAAGGAAAAACAACGAAGTGAAAGCATATGATCGGCCAAAGAGATGGCGACGATGGAATAAAATAACGAAGGCTCATCTAGCAGAAATTAGCAGATAAAAACTGCAATCATGACATGTAAATTGGGTATGGGTTCATTTTTACACAAGATTGAACCATGGGGAACTCTGCTTGGATTTGGTTTCATGTTTACACAAACTTGAAACGTAAAACTATGCTTGTTATAAGTTCGCATGCCCCCAGCATAATGACGCAAATCGAGGTACATCCCCCCAAGCTTCATTGCATTCAATGAGGTGGATGGAATGAAGGTTCACTTTCGAGATCTTGGAAAGACTTGACACAGATTTTACGAGATCTTAATCAAAGACTCGATTTTGAAAAGGGAGTTGTTTCATTTTTTTAACGAGGTTTACAGAGAATCAAGAACTCTCCTCAGGACCCCTTGATTCATTTTTTAACAAGCTCAACACAAGACAAGGAACTATGCCCCCTGATCCTTTTCTCATTTTTTAATGAGGTTGACACAAGATCAAACTATCCTCGGGACTCCTTGATTCATTTTTTAACGAGGTTGACACAAGAAAAGAACTCTCCTCTGAAACTGTTCATGGGCCATATGAGAACATGACTCCCAAGAGGTCTTCGCTGGATGGAAGAACCATGCTCCGGGAGGAATACATGTTGCTGGGTGCTAATGACAGATCGGGTTCTAATGCCCCCAGCACATGATGTATGAGACCACCTACATGATCATCAACAAATGTGGAGATGGAACGGTTAGCCACATAATTGACCTATGGTGAGGGAAGTACTGCTGGAAAACAAAAACCGAGAGGGGACGATGGTTGTACAGGAGGTACCTAGTGACCAAAGAATGAAAATTGATCTATAGTAACAATTCTTCCATCATGTGGAAAACAAACCACATGGACAAGTGAAGAAACAAGAGCCCCCATGGCATAAATATAGTCGCGGCCAAGGAGAAGACTGAAATCCAACACACCTTGGATGACCATCACGTCTATACAGATGGTTTTGCCTCCCAAAGTAACCAGGAACTTTGGAAGGATACCCAAAAGTTGACTAGTTCCTCCATTGAAAGCCAACAGATTCTGAGTGACCGGCACAAGCTGTGGGGAGCCCAAAGCTTGCCAAGTAGTGGAAGGCATGAGGCTAACAGATGCACCTTCATCCAAGAGAGTGCCAGGTATTGCCTTATTATAGGCATGTACTGTAATCTGGAAAGGCACATAAGATGGAAGGTGGAATGTAGTCAAGTGACTCCAGTTGAAGGAAACAACAGAACTACTTGTTGGGCCTATCATATGATTGCCCCCATGCTCTACAGGAATCGAAGAAGGGCTCTCTTGATTAGCCAGGATAGGAGGGTCGTTCTTTGACTCGGAAGAATCTGACGAGACAAGAAGAACATGAGCAATATGATCATTATGCTCTGCTGGAACAGAGTGAACAACTGGTGTTGAAACCAAGTCGACACTCTCTTTGACCAATGGTTGGTCGGAAATAGACATATCATGGCCAAGCTCAGGAAGAGCAGGATGGACAAGAGACGAATCCAAGTCAATCTCTTTGTCAACTGAGAGAGGGTCAGAAGAGAGCCTTTAATAACCAACTGGAATTTGGGGTGAAGAGGCTGTAAGATTTTCCAAAACGTTGGAAGCTTTATCCGTGAGTGAACAAAGGTGAAGGATATGGTCACCTTCACATAACCTACATGGGAATCTAATCTTCCCTTTCTTCTTACCTATGCCAGTTGAGGGTGTAACATCGACATGAGCTTTAGAGGGAGATGAGGGATGAGCTAGATCATGAGACCATGCTTCTAATATCCTAGGAATACCAAGACAATCACAAAGAAAATGGTCACCCTTGCACAACTTACAAGGAAACTTAACCTTCCGCAGAGGATCAAAAGGTTTCCCGACCTGAGATGTACTTGGAGTAATAGTTGCATGGGTGGCCTCTTGCTTATCTAACTTCTTTTTCTTTGACTTCCTCTTCTTCTTCTTAACCTCCTGGTTACTAGATGTGGAACTTTCACCAGGTGAAGTAGGAGAGGAGGATGAAGAAACAGGGGAAGGAGGCGAAGGCTCAACCCTAGAATCATCGGGTCATGATTCAAATGAAGGAGATGACAGAACAGGAGTCATGACGCTCGGGACCATGAGGTTGAAAACAACCAAATGGGCAAACCGATGGTTAACCCAGGCAAGGACAACGTTGCCATAAATGGAGGACCAACATTTCCAAAAGAAGGAAAAGGACCAGGACTCCCATCCAGGGGGAGAACTTGACTGGTAGACACTGGAAAGGTTTCCATTGGGATCAACCTTGAAATGAACTCGTAATATAACCAAGAACTCTAACTGCAACTAGGAATAGCTTTTGGGTAGTAAATTTTACGACATAAGAACAAAACTTGGCCTTTTCATGTTTTAAGAGTCAAGAAAAGGATGAAAGGTGACTCTATCACTTTCGAAGTTTAATGAGCCTGAAAGGACAAGTGCTTAGATGATTCTTTGGAGTATTAGACAAGAGGTTTACTAGACAAATCACAAAACTGCATATACACCTTGGTAATAAAATGAAAGAGAAATGACCAAGGACTTCCCGTATGACAGTGAATCTTTCCAAATGCTATGTTCGGTGCATTACGATTTGTAAGATGGTAGACTTGGCTTCCTATGGATAATAGAATGATAACCTAGTGGGCTCTCCCAATATATACATGATGGTACGGGAAGCATAAATCCGTACTAGTACCTATTGAATCACAAAAGGAGGAATCACCCAACCTTAGTAAAAACAATAGCAACTAGGTTTAACGACGCCGGAACACGTCTCTAGCCTAGACATCTAGATATGTGAGCGTTAGGTTCCAATGCATTTTTAAGTTCATTCAATAGATTTTAACAGTTAATCTTGAATTAAGTCTCAGTTTTAAGGCCCTACCGAATGTGTTTCAACAATTCATAGGATGCAACTACAATGAGTAAAAATCCGTTCCTTTCGATGAACAACTACCTAAACGAGGGTAAGGAGTTCATTTCCAAGTGAATGAAAACAATAACAAGAAAATTTAAGAACATCAGTGCATGCAAGCAATCCAATTACTAGGAAACACAATGCATCAATTTCGCTTATCTTGCAACTACAGAAAATGAAAGATTTGAACTTGGCTTTTCAATTCCTAATCATAAAGAATCTACTAATGCAAACGCTTTCATTTTCGTATACTATATGATTGCAATGTTTTTGATTTTTTGGATTTAATAACAAACAAGCAAACACAAGCCTGACTAATCAAAACAAATATAATCTATGTTCAATACTGAACAGAAATCAAATCACCACAACAAATTGGTTTGATGACCAATCACTACAGGCTAATAAAAAAGGATGGAAAAAAAGTAAGGGAACAACTTCAAACAAGCCAATAAGATGGTTATGGATGTAGTTCAGAACCTTGGAAGGAAAAGCAACCCAAAAAAAGTGACTTCTTGACGAAATCCCAAAAGACTTAAGTCACTCATCCCAAACACCAAAACTCATACAAATAGAACAAAGAAGGATATGCCTTAGCAAATACAATCAAAACAAACTTGATAAGATGAAATAAACAACAAAGGACAAGCTACACTAGTCTATTCAAGAGGCAAGGCTGTAAAAATTAACCTTATAGAAATCGTCACCAGTGGAACACTGACAACCTGAGACAGTCGCAAGAGTACACTTCCTTTTAGAGACGTCATCGCAAGAGTACATCTATTTTCAGAGAGTGTCGCAAGAGTACACCTGTTTTCATAGACAGTCCAATTTCAGGAATCATCGCAGTTGTATGATGGGATATCTGCGACATACATTGAGGGTAAAGAGAACAAGAGTGATTCGTCGCAGCTGTTAGGAATTAAACAATGATGATCTCAATAAGGAGGGAAAACAAGGAAAAAACAACTGAAAGACACCAGGCTTATCACTCAGACAGTGAGGTGGACTACCAGATCAACTCAAGTGATCAAAATCAGTAATGTTTCTGTCCCAAAACAAAGAGACACTGTGTAATTCAATCAAAAACAACAAGAGCAAAATCAAGAGGCAACAGACCAATCAAGTCCCCAGCGGAGTCGCCAACTTGTGATGTAGGTAATATTCCCTCTGTGGATAGAGGCAACCCTTCTAGCCCTAGAGTGGGTCTAGTCACATCAAAACAAATGCAACAACTAATTCCTTAAATATTCATTGTTGAAAGAGCCTACCTCAAACCGGTGTTCGATGGAGCTTTCGTTGCACTGCTTCAGCTATCGTTTCCTTTTCCACGATGAGCGATCCACCTAAAACAACACAAGAAAACAACAAAACACATAACAGAGCACAACAATGATCTATTTACTTACAGAGTCAATGATTTGAAAATCACTTGTGAGTGACCTTAGTTAAATAATTAATGAATGAAGGTATTACAGACTCATGTGATGGTGTGTGTCTATGTCATTTTGGGCAACGGATCAATCAGATTACAAAATACACAGACACTTTGAAAATGGAAAACAGTAAGAGAAACACAGTAAGAAAATACAAGAACACAATAAATTAATAAGGAGTTCACCCTATTCTCCAGGGCTACATCTCGGGTCCAACCTTCAGGGGTGGCCTTCTTTTATTGTGTCTTTGAAGCAGAGAATTATAATGAGGAGTTCAATTTGAGACTCCTAAAATAGATAATGCTTGGTAGGATGGTTCTTGGATTCCCCAAGCCACTAGAGTGCACAGACTCTTTTCCTTTCCAAGTATTGACCTCTCTGGTCTCTAATGGAAGAAGCCCAATGTGGTACTCAATTCCGGATAGATCCTCACAGGGATTGCATGAACCTCTCAAGCTTTCTGTCTACTCGATGTTGCCTTAGGTCAGCTCGGCTCTCTATTTTCTGCTTCTTGCTTCACTGTCTTTTCTTCGCTCTCGCTCTCTCTGTCTTCATGTTCTGTCCTCTGTCTATTCACAGCTTAAAGCCAATCTATCCTTGACCGTTCACTTCCTCTTCCGCCCCTTCGGATCACCTGCTGCTGTTCGCTTGGAGTTCCCTGTTTCTGTGTCATCGCCAACGGCTCACAGGGAAGTGGCCACTTGTCCTCTCACGAACTGCGCTAGCTCTTCCTCAACGGTTTGGTATTTCAGTTACACTGTGGAATGACTCATCCGCCAACTCATCGATCAAATCAGACTTTAGACTTTCATGTTCCGCAGCTTAATTTCCCCATCAAATTCGGTTTCTCCATTAGGCTCAATCTCTGCAGTCAAAACTAGAGCCCCTAGATCCCATGGTGTTCACTCATTTCACGCGGTTGAATTGCTCGATCGTTAGCGCGTGATGAGAGGTGGCTTTCTCTCCAATCTGTCGGACATGCGTCATACGATGAATGGAATCGCTCGTTTTCTGCCAAATCCACTTACCGCCCAAGGATGCCCTCAATATACTGCCAGTTTTGGAGTGCGGGACCCGCCTTTCGCCTTAGCGCTTTCCCCACGATTTCCCGGTTTCCCATGTGACTGAGCGCTTCGGGGCTTTTCCTTCTCGAGGGATTTTCCCAATGATGCACGATTAGCGTAATCACGCATCAGAAATGGCCTCCATTTCCTGATTTGGGCTTCCCAACTGCCAGTTTCGCCTCCTGCACAGTCTCCATGGGCCTCGGTCAGCACGCTTTGACCGAGGTCCTCATCATTCCTTGTTGGCTGCAAACTGCCACTGTCCAGAGGTATTCCTGATTGCACTGTGTTCACAAATTCAAAGTCTGTCCTATTTTGATACAGTCATGGTACTTTGATAATTTTTCGTGATCCAATTCGGATCACGGCCTTCCCACTGAAAAAGATTTTGGACCACCAAAAGTTGGTTTTCAAGCATCGACTAAGTGAGGGTACAATTGTCTCACTTGTCCAATCTCTATCCACTTTGAACTGCTCATCTTTGAACCATTGAGCCCAATTATGAGGTACTCAACATCCCCTTTGTGCGTCGTCCTCACCTTCCTGTCCAGAACTGTATCTTCCTGCAATTTCTTAAGATATTCAGGTAGCAGGTCATCAATAGAAGGAAATTGACTCTACTCTTCAAGATCCTCAATTAGTGATGGTTCAAACAATCTCAAGTAATATGCATTTACGACTGAGTAGATGTGCATGTAAGCTGGTAGATCAAGGCGAAAAGCATTCTCACCAATCTTTTCAAGTATCTTGAAGGGTCCATACATGATAGGCTTTAGCTTTTTACTTTCACATTGCATCTTGTCCTTGCTGATATATAACCGACTTGGTCACCAACTTGGAAACTATGCTCCTTCCGATGCTTGTCATGCCTTGCCTTGTATTTGGCTCGGTTCTTTTCCAGCTGTTCCTATACTGCCTGGTGGATCTCTTGGATTTGTTCAATGAACCTAGTTGCCCTGTCCACATCACTATGTCCCTCAACTGTGGTATCTTTACCAAAAACAAAATCGAAAGGAGACCTTGGTGTGAAACCAAAACAAGTCTCAAAAGGAGATCTCTGCGTAGAAGAATGTTTTGCTCTGTTGTAAGCATGATGCACATAACACAAATGTTCATCCCAAAGCTTAGGATGTTTGCTGCAATATCCCCTGAACAATTGGATCACTGTCTTGTTGACTACTTCTGTCTGGCCATCATTTTGTGGACGAAAAGCTATGCTTTTCTTCAGTTTGGTGTCCATCAGTTCCCACAGACTTGACCAAAAATTCCACACAAATTGGGTGTCTCGATCAGATGCAACGGAAGTGGGTAATCCAAAATGAACCCATACATATTCAAAAAATAGTTTTGCAGTTTGTTCAGCTATAATCTGTTTATTACAAGGTATCAAAATATACATTTTACTGAACCTATCCACAACAACATACAGATAATCATGACCTTTCCTAGATTTAGGGAGTCCTCCAACAAAATCCATGGAAACACTTTCCCAAGGGTGAGAAGGAACTGGTAATGGAGTGTACAAGCCTAGTTTTCTATTACTGGGCTTGCTTTTATCACACATAGTACAACCTCTGACACATCTAGAAACTATCTCATTCATTTTTGGTCAATAAAAAAATCTTTGCAGCTGTGCAACTGTTTTACTTACCCCAAAGTGACCTAATATTAGAGAAGAGTGGGCTTCTCGAATTATCTTTACTCTTTCAGTTTGTGGAATGCATAACTTCCCACAATGGTATAAGAGTCAGTCCTTTACATGACGATCCAATTCTTCTACTCGTTTGCCTTGACTTAAAGTTGCATATACATCTTTAAAGTCTATATCTTGAGCATATTGTTCAATGCAGCTTTCATGTAGCACAAAGTTATTTTTAAGTATAGTAGATGCATTTATAATGGGTCTAGATAACATGTCTACAACTTTATTGTGTATGCCCTTTTTATATCTGATGGCTAAATGAAACTGTTGTAGAAAACACATCCATCTATAGTGTCTTGATTGCTACAACTTAGTTTGGGAGTGTAGATATTGAAGTGGTTGATGATCAGTATGTATTACTGTCTCTTTGTTCATTAAGTAATGTTTCCACCTTTTCACAATCTGTACTAATGCATATAATTATTTATCATATGCAGGATAGTTAACTACTGCAGAATTAAACGTCTCAGAATGATAACATATGGGTTTACCGTGCTGTGTCAACACTGCTCCCATGGCATAGTCACTGGCATCTGTTTGGATCTCAAATGGTCTTTGAAGATTAGGCAGTGCTAGTACAGGTGTTGTACTAATCTTTTCTTTCAAGGTGTCGAAGGCTTTCTGCTGTTTGCCTCCCCACTGAAAAACCTTGTTCAATCCTGTTAAAGCATGTAAGGGAGCTGCAATTAGGGAAAAGTTAGAAATGAACTTCCTCCAATATTGTGCTACTCCTAAGAAGCTTTTGACTTCTGTAGCAGATTTGGGTTTTGGCTAGTTTACAATGACTGCCACCTTAGAGGGATCTATCTTCAATTCACCACCCCCTACTATATGACCCAAATAATTCAGAGATGTTTTGCCAAATTCACATTTTGAGAGTTTAACATAATTTTTTTCTCCTTTCAAAACATCTAATGTCTACTTGACATGCTTTAAGTGTTCTTCCCACGTTTTTCTAAATATCAAAATGTCATCCAGATACAAAATAACAAAATCATCAAAAAAAGGTCTAAGTACATCATTCATTAATCTCATGAAAGTAGCAAAAGCATTAGTTAAGCCAAAAGGCATAACCAGCCACTCATACAATCCCTGCTTTGTTTTGAAAGTAGTCTTCCATGCATCTTGTTCTGCAACTCCGACCTGATGGTATCCACTATGCAAGTCTAGCTTGGAGAAATAAACATCTTCCTTCAATTGATCTAAAAGATCATCTATGCGAGGAAGGGGATAACGTTTTTTTATTGTTATCTTATTCAGGGCTCGGTAATCAATGCACATTCTTCACGAGCCATCTTTCTTTCTCACCAAAACGATTGGTGACCCACATGGTGATGTGCTAGGTCTGATGAACCCTTTCTTGAACAACTCTTACACCTGCTTCTTGATTTCAGCATTCTCTAAAGCGGACAACCTGTACATTCCAATGTTAGGAAATGGAGCATCTTGCTGCAAAATAATATCATGTACTATTTCCCTTTTGGGTGGCAGACCTTTAGGTTCTTGAAACAAGATATCATACTTTGAAACAACCTTTTCTAAATCACCTTGTTGTTTAGCATTACAACCCTCAAATACATTGGTTTTATCAGGTTTCTTTTCCTTTGCAACCATCAGTAAGAATTGTTTGCATGAATTTATCATTCTTTTCATCTACCCTAAGTTTATGAGAGTATAATTATTCTTGAGCTTGTGAGCTCTTACAAAGTATTCAATTCATCTTTAACAAGTAGATACTTGTTCTCAACTCTATAGAAAATAGCTTTTCTATCATACAAGTAAGGACTTCCTAAAACAATTCCACATATATCCAAAGGAATTATGTCTAACTCAACCTCATCTACAAATGCTGACCCAAAAGAAAACTTGAGTTTGCACTATCTAGTCACTTATGATTGTGCTTTATCATTCAACCATCCTAATGGGTATGGTTTCTTGTGAGGTGTCGTTAATAATCCCAACTTCTTTACAATTGCTTCAGAAGTTAAATTTACTTGTGAGCCACTATCAAACAAAGTAACAATCTTTTGATGTTTGGAAATAACTCGAATATGGAAAAGCTCATGTCTTTTCCTCTCATTTTCTTCATCAATAGTAGATTGTGCAGAATTACTAGTAGATGCTTCAGAATTCTTACCTTTTATACCTGTGGCTGCAATGGTTGTTTCATCTCCTGAGTCTGACCCCAAATATTTCTGAATAGTTGTAGCAGTCTTCTTCTTCTTGCCCTCGAACTTCTTAGGTCTCAGCTCTGGATGTAGAATCCAAAAATGCTTATCATCATGCCCATCCTTTTTATAGTGAGTGCATGAAGCTCTGCTTTTCTGTGTAGTGTTAGCCTTCCTTGCTTTCCATTTCTTCTTTCTTTTCTCCTTATTCTTGCTTGCAGTGGGTTGGGATGATCCCCCAACTTCTGGACTTCCGTTCTTTCCTCTAGCTTCTAGATGAGTAGCTTGTACAGATACCTCATCTATACTAGTGGGATTAAACATGAGGATAGTTTGCCTCATGTAGCTGTGTAGACCACCAATATACTTCAACAGAGTCTCAAGTGAGTCTAATGAGATTCCTAGAATCAATGTTCTCTTTCTAAATTCTTGAGTGTACCTTTGCACACTTTTCCCTTTCAATTGTCGAAGAGTTTTCCAACTCATCATGGCTTGCTGCATGTAGGCCAATGGATAGAACTGTTTTTTGATTGCACAAACAAATTCACTCCAAATAGAGATAGTCTTACCATGTCTTTTCATGTCAGCTTGGGTCCTGCCTTCCCACCAAACCAAGGCAGTGCCTCCAAGGCGTAGGCTTGCCAGCTGAATCTTGCTCTTGTCTGAATCAATATTCTGCACTCTGCAAAAAACATCAATTTGTCTAATCAAATTGTCCAACTTTTCTGCATTCAACTCTCCATCATATATAGGTAAATCAAATTTGACATCTAGTTTGATCAAAGATGCTTTCTTTTTGTGTTCTGGGCTATTAGGAGGTGTGAGAAAGATTTCCTCTTTCTCTTTTCATTTTGAGTGGTCATGGAAATGAGACTCATCTTCTCCTTTGTCTTGTTTAGAGCCTGATGAATCTTCATCCTTATGTTTTCTAAAATCCCTATACATTTCTTCTACCATGGATTTTATGGCTAGAAAAATATCTATGAATTGAGCTTTTGGCCCCATAGAACCTTCCTCTCACATTGTCTTCCGAGGATAGACTATCCCAATTTCAGGATTAGTTTCAACCAACTCTCCTTCTCCTAATTTGAGCTTTGATCAAGTTAGCATTCAATAGCTAAACCAACACAAGCTTGTCTAACCTTAACAGCCTAGAGCTCTGATACCACTTGATCTAAAAATCACTTGTGAGTGACCTTAGTTAAATAATTAATGAATGAAGGTATTATAGACTCATGTGCTGGTGTGTGTCTATGTCATTTTTGGCAACGGAACGATCAGATTACAAAATACACAGACACTTTGAAAATGGAAAACAGTAAGAGAAACACAGTAAGCAAATACAAGAACACAACAAATTAATAAGGAGTTCACCCTATTCTCCACGGCTACATCTCTTGTCCAGCTTTCAGTGGTGGCCTTCTTGTATTATGTCTTTAAAGTAGAGAATTACAATGAGGAGCTCAATTTGAGTCTCCTGAAACAGATAATGCTTGGTAGGGTGGTTCTTGGATTCTCTAAGCCACTAGAGTGCACAGACTCTTTTCCTTTCCAAGTCTTGACCTCTCTGGTCTTTAATGGGAGGAGCCCAATGTGGCACTCAATTCCTGATAGATCATCACAAGGATTGCTTGAACCTCTCAAGCTTTCTGTCTGCTCAACACTGCCTTGGGTCAGCTCGACTCTCTATTTTCTGCTTCTTGCTTCACTGTCTTTTCTTCACTCTCGCTCTCTTTGTCTTCATGTTCTATTTTATATCTGTTCATGGCTTAAATCCAATCTATCCTTGACCATTCGCTTCCTCTTCCGCCCCTTCGGATCACCTGGTGTTGTTCGCTTGGAGTTCCCTACTTTTGCATCATCGCCAATGGTTCACAGGGAAGTGGGCACTTGTCCTCTCATGAACTGTGCTAGCTCTTCCTCGACGGTTTGGTATTTAAGTTACACTATGGAACGACTCATCTGCCAACTCAGCGGTCAAATCGGACTTCAGAATTTCATGTGCTGCAACTTAATTTCCCTGTCAAATCTAGTTTCTCCATCGGGCACAATCTTCACTGTCAGATCTCGAGCCCCCAGATCCCATGATGTTTGCTCATTTCGCGCAGTTGACTTTCTTGACTATTAGCGCGATGAGAGGCGAATTTTCTCTCTTATCCGCCAGACATGCGTCGTGCAATGAATGGAATCACTCATTTTTTGCCAAATCCACTTAACACCCAAGGATGCCCTTGATATACCGCTGGTTTTGGAGCGCGGGACCCGCCTTTCGCCTTAGCGCTTTCCCCACAGTTTCTTGGCTTCCCATGTGACTGAGCGCTTCGAGTTTTTTCCTTCTCGAGGGGTTTTTCCCAGCGATGCGCGATAATCGCACATTAGAAATGGCCTCTGTTTCCTGATCCAGGCTTCGCAACTACCATTTTTGCCTCCTGCACACTCTCCATGGACCTCGGTCAGTGTGCTTTGACTGAGGTCCTCATCGTTCCTTGCTGGATGCAAACTACCACTGTCTAGAGGTCTTCCTGATCGCTCTGTGTTCACAAATTTGAAGTCTGTCCTGTTTTGATACAGTCATGGTACTTTGATAATTTTTCATGATCCAATTCAAATTAGTCAAGGAACCATAATCTATCAAGTATATTTTACACATGACATAGGAAATCACAATTAATTGTATTAGAATGAATAAAAGAAAATCTTACAACCAAGCCTTGACATCGCAAGCTTCCTCAAAGGGTCTAGCCGGTATGTTTCTTCAAGCATTCACTCTCAAAATGGTCTCCCAAGTGGTTGATAACTCTCTCTCTCACTCAAAAGCACTAGTACAAAGCTATGGCAATCCACAACAAATTGCTATACTATTAGTAATTCACACTGCAAACTATCAAACTCACACCAAAGCTAGCTAATTTGCTCAATACCAAATACTAAGAACTCCGAACCCACTGATCATAGCCATGGAGGATGCTTTTATAAGAGGACGAACCTCCATAAATGAGGGGAGAGGAAGCTTATCTTCATGGGAGGTTACTCAAAAGGTGGAACCACCATCTCAAATGAGGAAAGGCGAACTTCCTTGACCCAACAACCAACTCCAGAACCACCCAGAAGCATTTTGTTTGAACTAATTCACCATATTTGGGTTGTCACATGACGAACACTGAGACTCAGAGATAGTTGCAAGAGTACACCTATTTTTGGAGACATCATCACGAGGCGTTAGTTCATTCTGGGCTAACGTCGCATGCAGGACGCTGATGACCTGAGACGATTTTGAAACATGGGTAAAAAGGGGTCAACTTCAAGATTAATGAGCTTAGGATTTCTTCTTGAGTAATATGGAATATTTGGAAGCATATTTTGGTATATGACAAAGAGCAGATGTCACTCAGAGACCGACCTTATCCAGTATCAGGGGATGTGGGATCGGTGACAAAATATTGTGTAACAATACAGACTCACAAAAAACTCTTTCATCTTGTACAATTCAGACCATGACAAAATGGAAGTCACAACTATAGAACAGAAATACAAAATAGCTGACAGTGAAAACATTTTTCATCAATCCCTATGGCATCTAGATTTTGATGGATCTATGAATAGGTTAGGGGTAGGTGCAGGAGTGTGGATCCATAACGTGGAGAATAATCATTATGAAGATCATGCATTCAGGTTAAATTTTAATTGCGCAAATAACATGGCAGAATATGAAGCTATAATCTTAGGATTAAAAATGGTTAGAAAACTTGGAGCCAAGAGAGTTTTTATAATGGGAGACTCAGAATTGATTATTATACAAATTAATGGTGAATACTTTGTAAACAATCCCAGACTAAGTCAATATAGAGAGACTCTCCTAGATTTGATCAAAGACCTTCTAGAAACAAATTTTGCTGCCATTCCTAGAAAAAAAATATGTAGGCCCACAGTCTAGCCACTTTTGCTAGTACTTCCAAATTTCCCTTTTAGCCCAACCATCAGTACAATGCAGAAGTGAGACATAGGCCCGTCATACCAAACAATTTGAAGTATTCGTAGATTTTCTCACAGGATTCCCAAATTTATGACTTCATGAATGCGGAAGGTGAGTTTCAGAATTGTAATATAGATATATACTGTACAGTAGATAATGACATAGATAGTCAGATAGATGTAAATATCTTAGATATACCTAATCCCACTAATTTCACTAAATTAGAAGTAGATAACTTAGAAAATGTAGAAATAGAAGAAATAATGAATGATGATCCTGAAATTCTTAATCTTAAAAATAATTTTTTGCTAAGGGTTTAGTCCCATTAGAAGATTTGTTTGACTCAAACGATGTAGCTAGGAAACCAAAAATGGATCCTTTAAGAGAAGATATAGAAGAATGTAACATAGGAACTGAGGAAAAACCAAAGCTCATTAAAATATCAAAATCCTTACCTCCAGAGGAAAAGGTTAAATACATAAATCTGTTTAAAGAGTTTCAAGATGTTTTTTCCTGGAGTTATGAAGACTTGAAGTCTTATGACAGCAGCATAATTCAACACAAGATACCTATCAAAGAGGATCATAAACCTTTTAAACAGAAACTTAGGAGGATTAATCCAGTTCTTATGTCATCTATTGAGAAAGAAGCTAAAAGAATGTATGATGCCCAAATTATAGCTCTCATAAGATATTCAGATTGGGTTTCAAACTTAGTCACTACTAAGAAGAAAACTGGAGAAATCAAAATTTGTGTTGATTTCAGAAATTTAAACAAGGTCTCATTAAAAGACAACTATCCTTTACCAAAAATGGACCACATCCTTCAGAGGGTAGTAGGCTCATCCAAAATTTCATTGCTTGATGGATTTTCTAGATATAACCAGATCTTAGTTCAACCAGAGGAACAACCTAAAACTGTGTTTACTACTCCTTGGGGTACCTTCATTTATTTTAAAATGCCTTTTGGATTAATGAACGTAGGAGCAAAATTTCAAAGAGCTATGGATATAGCTTTTGCCAATGAGAACCATGACTTCTTAGTGGTTTACCAAGATGACATCACAATATTTTCTAAATCTAATAATGAAAACCTAGATCACCTGAGAAGAGTTTTCATTAAATGAAGGAAATTTGGTATTTCCTTAAATCCAAAAAAGACACTCTTTGATCTAGAAGAAGGTAAACTGTTGGGACATATAATATCCAAAGATAGAATTAGAATAGATCCTACTAGAATAGAGGCAATCTTGACCATCACCCATCCTGGAAACATCAAAGAATTTCAAATTTAGCAGAACTAATTAGAGAGCTAAATAACATGTTAAGAAAAGATTCAGCACTTAAATGGATACTGGAGGAAAAATAGTCCTTTGGAGCCATTAAGGAAGCCCTTACCAAAACTCCAGTCCTTATAAGTCCTGATTTTCAGAAAGATTTTATAATTTTTATTTTGCTTTAGAACACACTATTGCAACAATCTTGTTGCAAAAGAATGACCAAGAATATGACTAACCAATTGCATTTTTCATTAAAGACTTAAGAGATGCCACACTCAAATACAACATTATGGAAAAACAAGCATTAGCTTTAGTAAAGGCTATTAAAGACTCCAGAGTGTACATTTTGTATTCTCACATCATTTCTTATGTTCCAGATTTAGTAGTTAAGGACATTTTCACACAAAATGGGATTGAAGGAAAAAGAGGCAAATGGATTGCCACTATTTTGGAATATGACATAGAAATAAAGCCTACTAAACTTATCAAAGGCCAAGGTTTAGCCAAACTCATGGCTGAATCAAACTGTCAGGCCCTAGATATAAATTTCATTGGTGCCATTGATGATCAAGAAGAGATGGCGAATCCACAAATCAGTGAACCTTTTACTGATTCACCTTGGTATGCATATATCATATTTGTATTGCTGAACTTACAAGCTCCTCATGGTTTAACAAGAACTAAAGCTAGATTTTTGAAAATGAAGTCGTTGAAATATTGTATCATAGATAATGCTTTGTTTTGGAAATATAATGGTGGTATTCTATTAAATTGTTTATTGATAGATGAAGCTGATAAAATTATGCAAGAATTCCATGCAGGAGATTGTGGAGGACACTTGTATTGGAAAACTACTGCTGACAAAATCTTGAGGGATGGTTTTTACTGGCCCACCCTTTTTTCAAATGTTAAGAAACATGTGACCTCCTATCACAAGTGTCAGATATTTGAGGGAAAGAGAAAGCTTTTACCTTTACCTCTCAAACCAATATCCACAGAAATGCCATTTCAATAATGGGGTTTAGACTTCATTGGAGAAATACACCCAGCCTCCTCAGCTAAGCATAAATGGATTTTGACCGCCACTGATTACTTCACCGAATGGATAGAATCCATCCCTTCTAGACAAGCCACAGACTATGTCATTATCTCATTCTTAGAAAACAATATCCTATCAAGATTTGGATGCCTCCAAAAATCTCATTACTGATAATGCAGTTGCTTTTAAATCCAAGAAAATGGTAGACTTTTGTAACAAATACCACATCACCCTTGGCCACTCCACTGCCTATCACCCTCAAGGTAACAGACTCGTAGAATCCTATAACAAAAGCCTTGTCAATATCATTAAGAAATTACTGGAAGACAACAAAAAGACATCGAACAAAAAGTTGGTCGATGCCTTATGGGCAGATAGACTAACTACTAAAAAGTCTATTGGTACATCTCCTTATCAGCTGGTATATGGAATGGATGTTATTTTTCCATCCTCTTTGGAAGTGCTAATGATGAAGATCATCCAGGAGTTGCAGGTAGAACCAAATTATATCCAGAGAAGGATAAATCAGACCATACACTTGCAGCAAACCAGAGAAGAAGTCTATATTAAATCACAAGTAATCCAGGAAAAAATCAAAAAGATTTTTGATAAAAAGACCAAAGCTGATGATTTTTACATAGGTGATAAAGTTATTAAGTGGGATTCAAGAAGAGAAGATAAGGGAAAACATGTCAAATTTGACTTCTTATGGCAAGGCCCTTATTTCATTTATGGTTACATGGGTAACAATGCATTTTTCTTGGGAGAGATAGATGGATTAGATCTACCAGGAGGACTTGTCAATGGTAGAATGCTGAAGCATTACTTATCCATAGATTAACAATAGTTCACTTTACTTTGATCATTGTACATAACATTATTAGAAAATTATATATTATAGAGCAATGGAACACATAAAATATTGCAAAAATATAAACACAGAAAATGCATAAAAACAAGAGAGACACAGATATACGTGGTTCACCCAGTTTGGGCTACATCCATGGAGAAACAACCAGTCCTCCTTTTTATATTATCCAACAAACTAAAGAGATACAACCTAAAACAGATCCGTTGTAACTCCCTCTTCGCTCTCAATCTCCTCTCTCTTCCTCACATAGAATACAGATATACATAGACGCAATACAATTCCCTCATATATAGCGAGGGGTTGCCTTCTAGGGCAAAAAAACCTAAATTAAACATAACTTCTACCATTAGATCTCCGCCTAATGAACGGCCCAGATTGACTACGAAATTACAACATTTTACAAGGCAATTTTACATCTATTTTTAGCTTCGGGGGCATTGTCCCCGATCCCCCTATCGGGGGGGGCTCCCAAAAGGTCGCAGTTGCCCCCGCTGGAGCCCCCCTCCAGCGAATATTTTACGGGTGGAAATGCTGCCCCATTTTGAACTGGGGTCCAGTGCGGCGATACCTTTGAATATAAAAGATAGTCAGGCTCCACACCCAACAATCTCCCACTTGGAGACTGATTATAGCAACTCCATTGCTGCTTCATTTGCTAGACAATGACTCCACTTTGGACCTGGTTGTTTCTCATCTTCTTCATCATACTTGAAGACCAATTGAAACTGAGTAGATTCTTAGTTTCTCTCTGGTTACAAATTTTGTTAACATATCTGCAGGATTCTGGCTAATGTGTATCTTTTCCAGCTTCAACTTTCCATCTTCCAACGTTGACCGTATGAAATGGTACTTGAGCTGTATATTCTTAGTCTTGGAATGAAATGTAGAGTTCTTTCCAAGATGTATGGCGCTCTGACTGTGACTGTATAACCTGCCCAACTCCTCCTTCTTACCCAATTCATCAAGAAACCTTTGTAACCAAATCATTTCTTTACTAGCCTCTGTAGTAGCAACATACTCTGCATCTGTTGTTGAGAGTGCAACAACACTTTGTAGTTTTGAGACCCAACTAACAGCTGTTCCACCTACAGTAAATACATACCCTATTGTGCTCCTCTTGTTATCTCTATCACCCACTATATCTACATCAACATATCCCTATAGATCAATGTTTGAACCACCAAAGCATAATGCTTGATTTGTGGTACCTCTCAAATACCTGAGAATCCACTTCACCGCCATCTAATGTTCTTTTCCTCGATTTTTCATGTACCCACTTACAACTCCCACTGCATGTGCAATATCGGGCCTTTTGCAGACCATTGCATGCATTAAGCTTCCATCTGCTAATTCATATGGAACTTTAGACATATAATCCATGTCTTCTTGGGTCTTTGGGCACATCTCCTTAGTAAGTTTGAAATGGCTAGCAAAAGGTGTTCTAACTAGTTTTGCATTGTGTATATTAAATCTTTTCAACACCTTTTGTATGTACTCATTCTGAGACAATGCTAATTTGTGATTTTTTCTGTCTCTAGTTATTCTCATACCAAGGATTTGTTTTGTAGCACCCAAATCCTTCATTTCAAATGAGTTTGTGAATTTTCTTTTGAGCACATTTATTTCCTGCATGTTAGAACTTGCAAAAAGCATGTCATCTACATACAATAACAATATAATATCGTTGCGATCATTTTTCCTTTTGAGATAAACACAATGATCAGAGTGACATCTAGTATAACCTTGTTCAGACATAAACCTATCAAATTTTAGATACCACTGCCTTGGAGCCTTTTTTAAGCCATACAAACTCTTCTTCAACCTGCACACTAATTTCTCTTTCGCTTTTACCTTATATTCTTGTGGCTGCTACATATATATCTCTTCCTCCAAATCCCCATGGAGAAATGATGTTTTTACATCTAACTACTCAAGATGAAAATCTTCAACTACTACTAGACTTAAAATAGTTCTAATTCAAGTCATTTTAACAACAGGAGAAAATATCTCATCAAAATCAATACCTTCCTTCTGTGCAAACCCCTTCACCACAAGTCTAGCTTTGTACCTCTATTTTCCTCCATCTTCTTCCTTCATCCTGTAAACCTATTTATTCTGCAATGATGTTTTACTTGCAGGCAACGTGACTAAGTCCCAATTCTGGTTATGTGCTAAGGAGTCCATCTCTTCTTTCATCGCTTGCTCCCACCTCTTCTTGGTTTCTACCTGCACTGCTTCTTCATAACATTCTGGTTCACCAGAATCAATCAACAATACATAATATAATGAAGGACAGTATCGTTCATGGGGTCTACTTATCCTGGTAGATCTTCTAACACCACTTTCAGGTGTTTGAAGTGCTTGTTGCTGTTGTGGTTGTTGTTCTCGCTATTGATCATTATGATTTTTAGGTGCCATCACTTTTCCTTTGATATCGTCAGGCATTGTGTATTCTCTGTTTACTTTTTCCTGTTTCTTTTCCTATAGCTAATCCTTATACAAAACATTTTCATTGAATATGACATCTCTGATCCTAATGATTTTATGTTTTTCATAATCATAAAAGCGATAACCAAAATCATTTACACCATATCCAATAAAGGTACATTTCTTTGATTTAGCCTCAAGCTTTGTTCTATTTTCTTTGTTAATGTGGACAAAGGCTTCACAACCAAAACTCTTTAAAAAAGAGTAGTTTACCTTTTTACCTATCCATGCCTCCTCTGGAATACCACCATCCAAGGAACTTGAAGTCCCTCTATTTATTAGATAAATAACAGTATATATAGCATCTACCCAAAATTGTAAAGGTAATCCTGCATGCAATCTCATGCACCTTGCACGCTCCATGATTGTCCTGTTCATCCTTTCTGACACACCATTTTCTTGTGGTGTTCCTGGAACTATCTTCTCTCTATGAATTCCATTATCAAAATAGTACCTATCAAAATATTTGCTACAATATTCACCTCCATTGTCTAATCTGAGACACTTCAACCATTTTCCTGTATCATTTTCAACCAAAGCTTTCCATTTCTTGAAAGTATCAAATACATCAGATTTATTTCGAATATAATAAATCCAAGTTTTTCTAGTTGCATCATCAATAAAAGTAACATAATAATGAGAGCCATCAAGAGATGATACCTGAGCAGGTCGCCATACATCTGTATGCACAAGCTCTAATTTTTCGCTCTTATTTTCTTTCCCAACTCTAAGGAATCTGACTCTCTTCTGTTTTCCATAAACACAATTCTCACAGAATTTTAAATCAACATGCTTCAAACCTAGCAACAAATTTCTTGAGTGAAGAATCTGCATCCCCTTTTCTCTCATGTTCCCGAGCCTATGATGCCACAATGTTGTATCTTCTCTTGTAGAGTTTAAAGCATTAACAAAATTAGAAATACCATTGCATAAATACAATGTACCAACCTTTCGTCCTTTCGCTATTACTAGGGATTGTTTAGTGACCTTCCAGGTTTTATCTGTGAAAGTGGTTACGCAACCTTCACCTCCCAAATGCCTTGTTGAAATCATATTTCTCTTCATATCTGGAACATGCCTTACCTCCTTCAATAGCCACTGATTTCCATTTTACTGTTTTATGAAAACTATACCCATTCCAATGATTTTACAGGGTTTATCATCACCCAATCGAACCTGTGCAAAATCTCCTTGAACATAATCATGAAAATGTTTCCTATCAGGTGTGGCATGGAATGAGGCCCCTGAATCTACCACCTAGGCATCAATAATATTTTCTAATGAAAGAATCAAAGCATCTTGCAACACATCACTTGTTACATTCGCTTCATGATTAGTTTCTTGGTTCACGTCTCCTTCTTTTCCCTTCCGAGACTTGCAGTCTTTCTTCAGGTGTCCTTTCTTCCCACATTTCTAGTACACTATCCCCGATCTGGACGTGGATCTGAACTTTCTTGACTTACTGCGGTATCCTGGGCTCTTTCCTCTTTCCATTTTTCTGCCCCTAGTCTTTGCAGTCAAAGCATTACCTAATGTCTCACCTGAGCTTTTCTGTCGCATTTCCTCACTAAGGATTGCATCGACAACATCATCAAACTTTAAAGTACTAGATCCAGAGACAGAGTTACTAATGGCCATAACTAAACCATTCCAACTTTCTGGCAATGAGCACAAAAATAACAGAGCCTTAACTTCATCATCAAAAGTTACCCCTACAGAACTTACCTAACTTGTAATTGTATTAAAATCATTTAAATGGTCTACAAAAGATCCACCTTCTGACATCTTCATACTAAATAAACGCTTCATAAGAAATACATTATTTGAGGCCGAGAGTTTTTCATATAGTTTGGCCAATGTCGACATTAAACCCTTTGTTGTTGTTTCCTTTGGAATATTAAATGCTACTGATATCACTAGGCACAGCCGTATTGTTCCAAGGGCCTCTCTGTCGAGAATATTCCATTCTATGTCTGTCATACTCGTCGGCTTCTTTTTCATTTTTCTCAATGGTAGGTACAGATCTCTCTGATACAAATAATCTTCCATCTGCATATTCCACATCTGGTAGTTTTGGCTATTGATTTTTTCGACCCTAAACCTACCATCTTCCACCATTGCTCCCACTCAAACTAGGAACCCTTCTCTCCCACGAGTTTATCAACCAAATAGACATTCGGCTCTGATACCCGTTGTTAGAAAATTATATATTACAGAGTAATGGAACAAATAAAATATTGCAGAAATATAAACATAGAAAACACATAAAAACAAGAAAGACACAGATATACGTGGTTCACCCAGTTTGGGCTACGTCCATGGAGAAACAACCAGTCCTTCCTTGTATATTATCCAACAAACTAAAGAGATACAACCTACAGTAGATCCACTGTAACTCCCTCTTCACCCTCAATCTCCTCTCTCTTCCTCACTCAGAATACAGATATACATAGATGCAATACAATTCCCTCATATACAGCGAGGGGTTTCCTTCTAGGGCAAAAAACCCTAAATTAAACATAACTTTTATTGTCAGATCTTTTCCTAATGAATGACCTAGATTGACTACGAAATTACAACATTTTACATGGAAATTTTACATCTATTCTTAGCTTTGGGGGCACTACCCCCGATTGCCATGCCAGGGGGGGCTCCCAAAAGGTCGCAGCCGCCTCCCCCTAGACTCCCCCTGCAACGAATATTTTACATGCGGCTTTGCCGCCCCATTTTGAACTGGGGTCCAATGCAGCGATACCTTTGAATACAGAAGATAATCAGGATCCACACCCAACAAGAATTGCAGAGATTAGATTAGATTGGATGGTGATATTTTGAAGTTGAAGCCCGGAGGGAAGGCCCCGAGCTTTGAAGGTTTCACCATCATAAGTATGAATTAAGAAGAATCACAGAAGAACAGTTTATGTAACTTCGGTCACATTTTCAGAGGCTACTGGTCTCAAATTTCTTGACATTTCACCAGGAAATGGCATCCCCATGTCGAGCCACTATTAAGGTCCTATAATAATAGGATTCATAAGTTTGAATTGGCTATGGTTAGTCTTGTAATATTGTACATACTTTTTCTTTCTGCAAAATGTTTTACATATTAAAAATTAAAAAATTTAAAGAGGGTATGTCCTAAAAGAATAATCAAAGGACAAAAAAGAAAAAGAAAAGATCAAAAAAGTGAAAAATATGAACCCCAAACAAAAAAAAAGATCATGAAAGTGTGAAAATTCAAGTGCCACTGCTTTTACTTTTATGTGAAAAATAATGGTTGTGTGCAACTTGTCATAAATGCCACAACCCATGAGAGTCAAATAGCTTAATCTTGACTCATTCATGCTTTAAATTTCATGTTTATAGATAGAGAATAAAGATCTAGCCAAACTATTTAACCTTGGCAGATCAATAATTAAGTAGAGAATAAAAATGTGCTCATAAGCTTAATCTGAGCCATTGGAAGTTATAAGGTTAGAATTAGATAGTTTTCTTGTTAAAAGAAAATGAAATAAATGGTCTGCTAGCTCAAATGCACCCAATAAAGTGGAGAAAAAAATGTTAGAGTAAATAAAGGGTAGGTAGAAGAAAGGTTGCAGATGTACAAGGTTGTTAAATCATAAGCACATTTATCATGCTTAAATCCTATGTTCCAGTGTGTAGGAGCATTTATGAGAGTGAAAGGATGTTCACTAGATTACTTCATTAACTTCCCCTAATTTCATTTCACCCCCCACATACTTATTTACTAATTTCTCCATTTTCCCCTCATTTCTTATTAAAATACCATTTTCACCTCATTTTGACCCTTACCCCTTGGTTTCACACATTTTCCTAGTAATTACCTTCAAAATGTCATCTCCCACCCTAAAAACCCCTTTCCCTAGTGTGAAACCCATTCCCCATGGAAAAATCATCTTCCCCCTTATTAATTTCTGTATTCTACCTCAAAAACCCATAAAAACCCCTTATCCTAAGTTTTTATCCACCCCCACATTATTTAATTAACTTCTCAAGTTATATTTACTCGACATAAGCTTTTTAACCCACCAACCCAGGTGTAGTTAAACAAACCCCACTACATTAACCCCTAGTCCCACTCCATTAAACTCGCTCATTATATTTATAATCCCCACCTTATTCATTAATTAATTACAATTTACTATAATTAACCCCTTGAGCCCCGTAAATCTTGACCCCAATTCCCCTCCATGCATCTTGACTACGAGACAGCCGTTAGATCTCCCACCCCCAGATCTAACAGCACACATCCATAGTGCGCTCATTCCCTCTCCGACCTTTACCAGCTCGAGAGCAAGCAAGATTCGCGGTTTTTCCTGGGCCATGTTCTGTTACATGGCAGCTCCAGGTGAAATCACGTGCTCTCAAGGAAATGTCGCCTGCCTGCCAAAAGTGGTGTGATGGCCCCTGAAATGACCTCCCCACCAAAATCCAAAACCATCCATTGTTCATTTATGAATTCCATGCCAAATTCTAACCATTGTCGATTAAAAGGCCAGAGAAGCCCATTTCGACTCTTTTTGCTTGTTTGCACTATGAATATTGCCGAAGCCTTCCTATGCCGCCATGAGCCTCTACAACCAAAAATGACCGTTGTTTATCCCCCGAACAAGCTCCATACGCCCAATTCAAGCATCCAGTGCATAGCTGAAGCCACCGTACTGTTGACTGATAAAAGGTGCCTTTTAAAACTCCTATTTATCCCACATTAATTATCAACCTGGGTAAGTCCTTTTATTTCAAGAGTGTACATAGTATGTGGCTACTGTTAATTCAGAGAGTAATGTTTCCTAAATTGTAGTATAGATATTTTAAATACAAGAGTAAACAGAAGCATCTACTAAATTCCAATTGCAATTATTAAAGAAAACTCAATCCTCTAACGAAATCAAATCTTATAGCAATTCAAGTAACAACAACATCAGTTGAGAGTATAGTAGCAATAACTCATCTCTTCTGAATTGATTTTAATCTAAATCAAACTCAATCTTCAATAAATAATCTTGATAGCAATGGTATCAATATGAGAGTCCAATAGCGATAATCAAACTCTTTACAGATGATTAAATCAATCTGAATACTTACATAAGTAACTTAATCTGTAATGAATAGAAATTGAATCAAAAGATAGTGCTATAAATCATATAAAGCAGAGATATATTGTCAATACAAGAAATAAATGGTGAAGGAAATAAAATCATAGAAAGCAGGAAGATTATCAGACCAATCACACTTGTAAGAATTGGAAATGTATGACACAAAGAAAGTAGTTAAATCCACCAGAGGCCAGGCCCTTAGCCACTAGGGAACACTGCTAAACTACTTCAGATAATGCGAGGAGACAACAACCTTAATTATGTATTAATCATCGAATGTAATTGGCATTACAATATAACCGTGTTCTCTCGATAGTGAGAGTCTGTAATTAAAATTACAATTTCAAATAACAACGGAGATCTCTCTCCTTTCTTCTTACAATCATCTCCTTTTATAATCAGAAAGGGTAAAAGATAAATGGTAAATGTGATCCCTTAGGATCTCTTGATCCTAATGGATTCGCAACCAATTTCTAACTTCTGATATCTTTCCTATTCTGTGCATCTCCCTCTGATTTTCTCTTAGCCATATCCGCAACCGACTCGTTCCTTCCTTTGCTTGTCTGGTTTTTGTTGTTCCTTCATTAGGGAACAATAATTGTCCCTTTTGTTGTTTTCCTGCATAAGGAAGGTAAAAGTTAGCTAAATCATAAATGCAAATAATTCCTTCATTTCTTACCATAATTCCTCACTAGATTAACGCATTAAGATATAGAAAAGATAAGAATAAAGGGAAAGGTTGATGAGATTAATAGTAAACACATACCCATTTCGTGACTCAACATACTCCCCTACTTACCCTGTTTCATGGCCTCATGAAAAGCAAATAATTCATATGTAGAGTAGTCAAAGAGTAGGCTAGAGAAGGAACATCGTAAAGTGGTTTACAACCATGATTCTCGGCCAAGAGCTCAAAGATGGGCCTTGTCTGACCTTCAGGAAACTCATATATAGCCCGATAACCTTCAACAGGATACCAAATGATAGGGCTATGGAACCGACATCCTAGCCAATAAGGCCCTTCTCTCAAAATGAGATTGCTATACGTGACAAAACGAACTACAGCCAGTTTAATATTTCTGTAATTAAATGGTTCTCTATCCTGTACACTACTAGTGGAGTCTATCCACCTAAGCTTCGTTGCAGCCAAAGAGCTTTCCTGAATGGAGAGGAAGTATTCTACTCCCTTCTGTACAATCTCTTTCTGACTAGGCCCAAAAATTTTAATCACCCCTTCCCTTGTCATCAAACTTTTGTGATTGGCAAGCATTTGCAAAGGATGCTTGGGTTCACTTCTTACCCAAAGGTCCAATCCATGCTCTTGTCGTTGGAATTTGTTATGAACTTTGAACCATTTAAGCTGATTGACTGCAAATGACATAAAGGCTTGGAATTGAACATCTCACACAAAAGGGTTTGGGTTCTTTTCATCTCTTCCTCTAATACACAATTGTGTAGGTAAAATTCACAAAGAAACCTTTGAACTTTTACCCCATGTTGTTTGCAACAATTTATAAAATCTTCAGTTGTTTTTAATTCGATTGGTTTTCCAGCTCTCATGGCTTTGATTTTCAACAGCAAGTATCTTTGTAGCAAAATCAAGGCATAATTATTGGCAGGGGATCTACATGCCAAGACATCTGTGTATAGCGAGCAGATAGTGTCTATTTGACTTATGACCCTATCTAGCCTGAGCTTGGTTTTCTCCAATTTTTGTTCTGCCTTTCAAAATTTGTCAAAAGTCTCACTCTCTGCTATGTTCATGTCCCGAAGCTGCCTCTGCAATTCTTGGTATTTTTGCTGGGAGATAGTTTCTTGTTCAATCTGTTCTAAGGCAAGCCGAGCCTATGCTAATTCTTCTTGAAGATTCACTATAGTGGGGTCATTGTGCATCATAACATTTTTGGCTTGAATGGTTGTCTGAGTACTTCTGCTATGAGAAGGGATGCCTACTGCCTGTGTTTCTTTATTATGGGAGGTCCAAGCCTCTGTCTGGGTAGCCATGCTGTAGGAGGTACCACCTCCGTCTGAGTAGCTAAATTGTAAGAGGGTACATCCTCTGTCTGGGTAGCTACTTCTTCAAGAATTGCATGTTGTTCCTTAATAGGTTGAGTGAGTATGGGCTCAGTTTGAGTCCCTGTAGCCTTACCTTCGTGCAATTCAGTCTAAACTGCCACATTTACTCTCTCTGTGGTTTTGTCTGGGACCTTTCCCGCTGTGTTTTCCTTTATATTTATTCTGAGCCTTTTTACAGTTTTCCAAAGCTTCTACTGGTAAACCGGATACTTCTGCTATCACAACGTCTGATACTGTGATTTTCCTGCCCCTGACCATGGATTTTCCATTCTGTAGATTTCGTAGGAATTCAATGGCAATTTCCTCGGTTGGGTGGCTGAAATCGCGTAAAGTATGCTATCCACCCAGCTCAAGCTAAAATTTCTCTGGCTACATTAGAAACAGCTAGCATTAGTGGTTCTTTGTGCACTGTTCTTCCTCCCATACTACCTAAATTCTACAATCAGTTTGTGTAACAGAGATAGCACAACAACAAACAGAGCCAAGTGATGGAACAACAAATGGTCGTGATAGCTTTATCCTGTGATACTTTATAAACATCAATACCGTTATTAAGGGCTATTATAATACCACATGCTCTGTGATCATTGAATGTCATATTTCTCTGCAAAATCAAATAAAGAGCTGAGAAAACATGCATAAGTACACTGGAGCTCCTTGCCCCCTTGAAATAATAGGTTGCCTTCGATCGAATGAGTGAAGGGATAACGTGCTGGTGGCGAAGTACAGGGGTGATGAAAGTTGTAAGGTACGCGTATTAATGAAACGATCATAAAGGATATCAGAGTGATGAAATCAATTCATATAATGAGAATTACCAATAAGTGATAAGATGCCGTGAGGTGATATGAAAAGGAAAAAGGACAACTGATGTAGGGAATAATACTTTACCGTTGTTATTCCACTTAAAGCTGTTATGATTGATTTTTAAAAGATATCACATGCATAAAGGTTCAAAGTAGGTTCGGAATATAATTTCTATGTAGTAAAGATAAAACATAAGAAGAGGGCATTGTAGTAACTATTGATGTAGAAAATACAACTTCAATACCATCAACAGAGCTTATGTTGCCTGCAGGTGTCTATAGCCTTGACAGAGTTGCTTTCTAACCCTTTGGAACCATTATCCTCTATGTATAATTGGGGAAGTGCATTATGATATCCAGAGTAGAGACCAATGTGCTGGCATGGTAACCAGATGAATACATTTCCATTCACTAGGAAGGAGTGAAAGGTGGGTAGGCTGGCTCATAATGAGACGTCCTGTTCCAAGGATTTTATTTCTTGATGCATCCATTGGATCATATCCCTGGTGTGGTGACCATAGTGGGAATTCTACTTCGCAGCTTCCTTATGATCATGGTAGGCTGGCTTGTGATGAGACCCCCTCTCCTCCATCTGTGGAAAAAAATCATACAATTGTCAGTACATATATGTATATGTTTATATATATATATATATATATATATATATATATATATATATATATATATATATATATATATATTGACAACACTTCCTATTTATATATAGAGGGTGGCTTAGCACTCCTTAAGAGTAGGGATGGTGGAAGAAGTTTGAACATATCAATAGAGAGAAAAATATGCCCTTAACCTTATTAATGATAATGAACAGAGAGAGTTATAGGGTCTGGGAAGAACTAGCATGGTAACAATTTTGAGTTATAGTGGAAATGAGGACAGTGAAGTGTTATAGATGGTTGTGTCCTTTCTTTTTCGATCAATACAAAGAAATATTGTTAAAGACGATAGTATTCAATATATTTTCCCATTCCAGTAAACTCCATATTTGTATCCTTACATACATATTTGTACACTTCTGCCATAGAGAGGATCATAAAGAGTGAGCAGGGATGGTCATGCAAAGGACAGAAAAGGTGTTCTTCAAAAAATGCTCACAAAGTGCTATTTCCTTGCAACCAACAAGAAAATAGCAAAAGAAAACTTCACACAAAAGTTGTTGTTCCTTAGAGGGAACAACAAGGAAAGACATGCAAAAGGTGCTATTACTTAGAGGGGACAACAGTTGTTCCCTATAAGGAACAACAAATGAAAAATACATGCAGATGAATATGTTTCCTGTAGGGAACAACAGCTGTTCCCTGTAGGGAACAACAAGACAAAATACACACGGGAATTGTTGTTCGACATAGGGAACAACAAGGGAAATACACGCTAAAAAAAAATTGTTGTTCCCCAAAGAAAACGTACACAAAAATTGTTGTTCCTTATAGGGAATAGCAATTGTTCCCTATAGGGAACAGCAAAGCAATCTATACACAAAAATTGTTGTTCCCTGTAGGGACAGCCGCTGTTCCTTATAAGGAATAGCAAGAAGAAAAAAAAGTGCACACCGAAACTGTTGTTCTTGAGAGGGAACAACAGCTGTTCCTTAGAGGGAACAAAAAGAAAAAATGCACGCCAAAATTGTTGTTCCTTAGAGGGAACAACAACTGTTCCTTGTAGGGAACAACAAGAAAAGAAAAATGCACGTAGAAATTTATGTTCTTTAGAGGGAGAAGTAGTTGTTCCTTAGAGGGAACATCAGTTGTTCCTTAAAGGGAACAACAAAGAAAAATTCACATGAAAGTTGTTGTTCCCTGTAGGGAACAGCAGCTGTTCCCTATTGGGAACAACAAAGAAAAATAGAAAAAACTAATGTACAATCTATTATCCACGTAAATCCAATCAAATTAGAAAGAAAACAAAAAGGTAAATTTATGTATAGGTTTCAAACGATAAATTCTTTATTGGACTAGTGTTGTGGGAGGATTTCCCTCCTCAGCAAGAATTTGTATTGTGGGATCTTCACGTATGTGCTAGCAAAAGGACTCCGTTGTAAGAGGTTTATGGTATAGGCGCACTCTATGCCCATTTTATTTAAAAGAGTAACCAAACCCATCGATGGTGGTTAATGTAAGGGTGCCATTATCGTGCACCTCCTTTATCTCGTAGGGACCTAAGCATCTGGTCTGGAGTTTGCCCTTGGAAATCTTCGAACCTAGAATCGTATAGAAGTGCCCAATCACCTTCATGGAATATCTTCTTCTTGATGAGGGAATCATGCCATTTCATTCTTTGTTGTTGGAGCAGTGCAACATGTTGAAGAGCTGATAGGCGGATTTCATCCAATTCATTAATTTGATGTAGCCTGTTAGTCTGTTCTTCATTCAGATCCAAGCCTACTTCTTGAGCTATCCTCAATGTCTGAATTTCAAATTCTATTGGGAAGATAGGTTCTTTTCCAAACACTAACTGATATGGGGAGTATCCTATGGTGTTTCTCCATGTCGTGCGATATGCCCATAGGTCATCTGGAAAACGGGTAGCCCAATCACGCCTGTGTGATGCAATTGTCTTTTTTGATATAGCCTCGATTACCTTATTGGTACTTTCTACCTGGCCGTTTGCCTGTGGGTGGTATGGAGATGTGATTTTGTGCATGATATGATGATTTTTTAATGTTGCAGCCATCTTATGGCCTACAAATTGTGGCCCTCCATTTATGATTATTTCTCTAGGAAAGCCATACCGCACGAAAATTTGGAAAAGAAAATGGATTACTGAGTCCTCCGTTGCCCTCGGTAATGCTTCTGCCTCCACCCATTTAGTCACATATTCTATTGCAACCAGTATATATGTCTTTTGATTAGATGATGGGTTTATTGGGCCAATAAAATCTAACGCCCATCATTCAAAAGGTTCAATTACTAACTGTGGATGCAGGGGCATCTTGTCAGACTGTCCAGGGCAGCCCATTCTTTGGCAGCTATCACATGCCTAGACAAACTTCTTAGCGTCCTTAAAAATGTTGGGCCAATAATAGCCCATATGTAAGACTTTGTGACCAGTCTTGTTGTCTACAAAATGCCCACCGGAAGGTCCATCATGGCAAGCTTTTAGGATGTCAAATATTTCATCTTCCCTGGCACACCTTCAGATATGAATATCGGCTCCTATGTGAAACAGGTATCCTCTGATCCATGAGATCTGAATGTTGTGTTGCACTATTTGTTTTATTTCACTGGCCATCGGGTGCTTGGGTAATTTCCCCACAGTGAGATAGTTCGCTACATCCGTGTACCATGGTGTTTTCATGGTTACAATAAATAAGTGCTCATCAAGGAATTGATCTTCTACTATTGCCGAGTTGTCTGTCTTTGGTATAAATGAGAGGAAATTTTCCACCGGATTTTCTTTTCCTGGTCGATCCTTCATTGTAATGTCAAATTCCTGCAAAAGGATAAACCATCGTGTCACTCTCCCATTTGTAACAGGTTTATTAGCTAGATATTTAATAGCAGAGTGATCAGTATACAAAACCACAGGGTATCCTATTATATAATGTTTGAATTTGTTAATAGCATAGATTACAGCCAGAAATTCTTTTTCAGTCACAGTGTAATTCAACTCAGTAGGAGATAAATTTTTGCTGATGTAGTATATCGCATATGGTTTTTTATCTTCCTCCTGGCCGAGAACTGCTCCAATGGCCGTATTTGATGCATCAGATGAGATCTGAAATGGTAAATCCCAATTTGGGCCCCATAATACTGGGGTTGTTGATACTAGCCATTTTAAATCTTCAAAAGAAATGTCACATTTGTGAGTCCATATGAAATCGATATTTCCTGTTAATGCATATAATCGTGCAGCAATTTGAGAGAAATTCTTTATAAATCTTCTATAATATCTAGAAAAACCAAAAAAATAACGTACCTCAGTTTGTGTGGAGGGGGTAGGTATTAAGAGAATTATCTGAATTTTTGTTGGATCTACATGAATTCCAACTATTGAGATGTAGTGGCCCAGTATGGGCCCCTCAGTCATCATCATGTGGCATTTTTCATGGCTTAAACATAGCCTGGTAGCAATTCATCTTTGCAGAACTTTCTCTAGTGTTTGTAATGTCAGCTCGAACTCGTCTCCCTAAGGTGTAAAGTCATCCATGTACACCTCGAGTCCTTCATTTATCAAGTCTGTAAAAATGCTGAGTATGGCCCTCTGGAATGTAGCAGGTGCATTTCACAGTCCAAAAGATAAGACCCTATAAGAAAATGTCCCCAAAGGGCAGGTGAAGGTAGTCTTATCCTGGTCTTCAGGGGCAATTTGGATTTGATTGTATCAACTAAAGCCATCTAAGAAAGAGAAGAATCTTTTACCTACCAATGTGTCCAAGACCTGGTCGATGAACGGGAGGGGAAAATGGTCTTTTTGGGTTACTTTACTAAGCTCTCTATAATCGACACATATACGTCACTTTCCATTCCTTTTAGGCACCACAACTAATGGAGACACCCATTTGTTATCAAATATAGGATAGATGAAATTTACATCTAAGAGTTTTTGTAGTTCATATTTAACAATATCTTTAAGGTGAGGGCTTAACCTCCATTGAGGTTGTCGAATGGGCCTCCCATCTTTCTTTGTATAGATATGGTTCATGCATAATTGGGGATCAATCCCTTTCATGTTTAGGTAATCCCAAGTGAAATCCTCTTTATGTTTTCTAAGGAGTTGAACAAGCCTCTGCTCCTGGTCATTAGTCAGGTTTTTGTTGATATTTAGGACTTTCCCCGGTTCAATTTCAATGGTTTTGCTATTATAAATAGTAGTTGTTGGTATTGTCTAGTCATTAATATCTTTTAAGGGATCTTCTTCCATTTCGTTATCCAGGGCTGCTTTGATCATGTGACATTTTAGATTGGATACATCATCTGGTTGGTTAATGTAAGTGTTAATGATGTCATCTTTGGTTTGATCCTTAAATTTGAGAGCATCTTCTACGGTTAGAGGTGATCAAATGTTTTCAGTTAAATATGATACAGGTTGTTTTCTATTTTTTATTATTGTTAGGCTTGGCTGAGCTCTAGGATATAAAGCTAGATTCTTCACATTACTTCCTCTTTCTATAGTCATGTTGCCTGTTCGACAACTTATGTAAGCATCTGTGGTTGCTAGCCAAGGTCTTCCTAGAATTAGGGGATGTCCATCTAGCTGGTTTCTAGGATTTATAATCAGGAAATCTGCTAGGTATTCCCAAGAATCTACAGATACCATTACATCTTGTATGTCCCTTCTAGTTTGACAACCAATCGGTCAGCATGTTCCAGTAGGGTTGTAGTTGGATCCAAGGTTGTAATGCCAAGTTTTTGATAGGTTGTTGTTGTGAGTATATTAATGGCTGCTCCTAAATCAACTAATGCATTGGGGAAGGAACATCCATTTATTTGTACTGTGACTATAGGGTTTCCTGGGTCCTCATATTTCACTGGTGTTTCTCTGCCTAATAATAAATCAGACAAAGTTCCAACTATGTGGACAGTTTTAGGCTTTTTAGTACACAATTACTTAATAGTTTTTTACATAAATGGGAATTTCCTGAATAGCCTGGAGAAGGGGTATTTTTACACAAATATTTTTTAATTCTCCCAGAAGATCGAAATCAGGATAGTCTATTGGGTGGGGTATAATCAATCTTTCTAGGAATGGTGGAGAAGAGGTAATAGTTTGATCGTGGATTTTCTGTTTAACCATATTCTTCGTTTGAGGTGTTTGTTATACAAGTAACGAACGTTCTATTTGTATGTTTTTATCCCCTTCTGACTCAATTTATTCGTCCAGACCCTAATTTGAGTTCATTACACTCCCTCAGCTCAGTTTTTGGCTTTGGTCCTTCAATAATTTGTACAGATTGGATGGGTCTATTGTTGGGATTTGGGTTGGGCTGGGCTGGGATGGGAGTTGTGGTTGAAGATTGGGTTGAGGGTTCTGCTGCAGTGTGTAAGGTGCTGGTAGTGTAGGTTGGGACAGGGGGATTGTTCTTGCTGGCTAGTCTGTAGGTCTTTGCCAGCTTGACTGTTAGTTCTGGTTCTGTGAAGTGGAGGGTGGCCATTGGGATGGATATGTATTGTTCTACCAAAATGGTGGGAAGTAAGGGAAATTGGGCCAACTATTATTTTGATTTGATTGGTTGGACCAAGGTGGCATAGAGAATGGTTGTTGTGACAAATTAGGAAAAGGTGGCTGGTTATGCCATGTAACTCCTGTGTATTGTTGAGCATTATATTGTGGGGGTTAAAAGGAAGAAGATGGGTCAGTAGGCATACTTTTTTGTCATGCTTGCCATTGGCGATGCTGATTTAGCAGATAGACTGGTTCTATTTCTTCCTCTACCTCCTTGAATATTGTTTTTAACCTTGGGAGGAATGGGCAACTTTCTGTGGCATGATCTTTAGTACATATGGCACAGGTCTGTACCATATCCAACGGGCACTCTTTATGACTATGCTTCTTCCTACATCTCAGGCAAACTATCACTAGGTTCTATTTTGCTTCAGCCTGCTTATGCTTGGCTTGCATGATGTCTAATTGCATTGTCAAAGTTCCCAAGATATCTATTTTGAAATCCTCCAGAAGCTTGTCGATTTCTACATGAGTGATGCTTCCACCAGAGATTTTGATATCCCTGGTGGTCACATCACATTCTACTGGTTTCAATCTCGTACTGCCTCTTAAGCACCTGATACACAATTTAATAATATCAGCATTGTCTTCTTGATATATATCACCTTTACCCATAATATTTAATGTCCCTATCCATTGTTCTTTCATCCCTTTAATTAGTGTAGTTTTTAGCACATTATCAGGCAAAGGTAGATTTGGATAGGGAGACCTTTGGAGATTATATTGGAAATGCTCCACGTACTCCTCCAACGTTTCACTAGGTCTTGCTACCATTTGGAATATTTCATCTTTTAGCTCCCTAGAACTGCAATATTCCTAATATTTCTTAAGGAAAGCGGTTTTAATTTGATCCCAATCATTTACGGTTCCCCCACCTAACCCCATAAACCAACGCAGGGCTACTCCTTTTAACATGGAGGGGAACAACTTTAGTTTATGGGGGTTGGTCATGTAATCATAACCCCGACATAATACATCAAATTCAAATAGAAAACCATCTAGATCCTCTGATGTGAGTCCATGAAAGGTGGGAATATTTTGTAGACAGATAGCTTTCATGGGTACGTTGACAAATCTGTCAACAATGGGATACTGCAATGTAGAGGTTTGGGGTGCTTGTGGATTGTTTGCCATTTGATCGAATATATGCCAATACCCTTCTGAGATCTCTGGAGCTAGAGAGTTATCCCTAGGATGTCTAGAAGGTGTAGAAATGATCTTAACAGCACTCCCTCGGTTTGGGATACTGGGTGTCCTTTACACAATTACTACCTGAGGGGATCTTGGTTCCTCTGTTTCCCCTGCTTCTTCTCCTCCTTCACGAATATTACAAGAATTCCCTTCTTGTGAGGGAATTGGGCGTGAATTTTCAATTTCTTGAAAACTCTTCTCAATTCCTTCTATTTTACTGTGGACCTTAGCGTAGGCTACAGATGGTGAGCCTGTGGCCTGAAGGGAGACAATAGGTTGTCTGGGAGTAACGGTTCGAGGACCTACTGATGGTTGAGATTCATCTTTCTTTAAGATGTCATCTATGAAGGTTGATTGTCCAAGGGTCCCCGGTCCCTTAGATTTTTCAGGTTTGGGTAGTGGAATTGGATTGTTTTTGGGTCTTTTCTTCTTAGTCATTTATGCAAACATTTCAAATGTTTATCTCTACCCTAAGTTCCTAGCAACTCTGCTAGAAATTGGGTGGGGGAGCAGGCATTTTACTTGCTGCGAACGCAAGTTCTTACCTTCCGTTTTTAATACCCAGTTCTCTCTCAACAAACAAGCATCAAATACCCACTTCAGTTTTCTATAATTGTGCTGAAAAATGGGCAGAGGAGAAAGCACTTTACTTTCTCGTTACGTAGGTTCTTACCTTTTGTTTTTAATACCCAATTCTTCCTCAACAGCAATTATCAGATGTACATCACTCTTTGTAAATGGCTACACTCTCCCCGGCAATGGCCCCAAAATGTTGATTGATAAAAGGTGCCTTTTAAAACTCCTATTTATCCCACATTAATTATCAACTAGGGCAAGTCCTCTTATTTCAAGAGTGTACATAGTATGTGGCTATTATTAATTCAGAGAGTAATCTTTCCTAAATTGTAGTATAGATCTTTTAAATACAAGAGTAAATGGATGCATCTACTAAATTCCAATTGCAATTATTAAAGAAAACTCAATCCTCTAACGAAATCAAATCTTACAGCAATTCAAGTAGAAACAACATCAATTGGGAGTACAGTAGCAATAACTTATCTCTTCTGAACTGATTTTAATCTAAATCAAACTCAATCTTCAATAAATAATCCTGATAGCAATGATATCAATCTGAGAGTCCAGTAGCACTAATCAAACTCTTTACAGTTGATTAAATCAATCTGAATAATTACCTAAGTAACTTAATCTGTAATGAATAGAAACTGAATCAAATGACAATGATGTAAATCATATAAAGCAGAGATATATTGTCAATACAATAAATAAATGGCGAAGGAAATAAAATCACAGAAAGTAGGAAAATTATCAAACCAATCACACTTGCAAGAATTGGAAATGTATGACACAAAGAAGGCAATTAAATCCACCAGAGGCTAGGCCCTTAGCCCTCAGTGAACACTATTAAACTACTTAAGATAAAGCGAGGGGACAACAACTTCAATTATGTATTAATCATTGAATGTAATTGGCATTACAATATAACCGTGTTCTCTCAACAGCGAGAGTCTGTAATTAAAATTACAATTTCAAATAACAACAGAGATCTCTCTCCTTTCTTCTTACAATCATCTCCTTTTATAATCAGAAAGGGTAAAAGATAAATGGTAAATGCGATCCCTCAGGATCTCCTGATCCTGAGGGATTCGTAACCAATTTCTAAGTTCTGACATCTTTCCTATTTCATGCTACTCCCTCTAATTTTCTCTTAGACATATCCGCAACCGACTCATTCCTTCCTTTGCTTGTCTGATTTTTTTTATTCCTTCGATAGGGAACAACAATTGCCCCTTTTGTCGTTTTCCTGCATAAGGAACCTAAAAGTTAGCCAAATCGTAACTACAAATAATTCCTCCATTTCTTACCATGATTCCTCATTAGATTAATGCATTAAGATATAGAAAAGATAAGGATAAATGAAAAGGTTGATGAGATTAATAGTAAACACATACCCATTTCGTGACTCAACACGTACCATCTACAGTCACCATTATAACCAATTTGCAGCCTGAACCACCAATTTTTAGGTATTTTGAGAAAAAACTAGAACAACTCTCTCAATTTGAAAATGTACAGTTAATTCAAAGATTAATTAATTGAATTTAATTAATTTTCTCCTAAATTGAAGAGTATTTCCACCTGAGTACCCAAACCCCTCTTTTGCAAATTGCAAATTACCCTCTCATCGCACTAGAGTTTTTAAAGCCTCACTGCTACAGCCTATACAATCCTAATTCACACCTTTCCCCCTAAAAATGGCTTCCCATACCTCTCTGGACGTGAGACCTATGTCAACCCCTCACCTGGATATCGACCATTTGGCACTAGCAGATAGGGGTTTCCAAATAAAAGACACTGCTACTACAGCCTACCTTCTACAGCTCCACTGCTGGAGTAAGGACAGATTCCTGAACCATGTATATGGCATCTACCTTTGGGAATCCAATTTACCCAAATATATATTCCCAAAGTCCACCCATTCTCTGATATCATACATTTTTGTCATGCCTACTATATCCATAGCAAAAGAGCTATTGTGGCCCCAAACTAGCAACACTTATTCACCCTTACACTAGAGTCCATCAACCAAATGCTTCAAGTCGAACCTAGCCCTAATCAGACCCCTCTATCCATTGGAGACCTATTGGACCTGTATATCACCCTAAACGTGGTTAATATAAGGAAAATCTTCCAGACTTTCATCATTGAATGCCAACATACTCGCACAGATACCCCACCCTATGCTGCCACTATTTTTTCAGAAACTGGAAGACATATAATTACCATGCTCTCTTGCATCCTAGGATATACCACAGATGAGAATGTGGATGAGGTCAACCTAGCATGCTTGTCCATTTTTACCCCAGGAAATCCTCCTGCTATCGTGTACAACTATGCTCAGTTCATTGCAGACAGGATGCATGAACAAATCACAAGACTTCCCACTGAAAGAGTTTTCAAGTACTCTTCAGTGTTGTTTCACATGTTTTTATATTACCAAGCAGACAAGTTCCCTATAAGAATATAGAAGTTGGATACCAAGGGAAAATAGAGATCAATTGTCTTCTAGACACCCTTGATCCATAAATGCTCCACAACATTTACATACAAAGACTTCATAGATTCATTTGTCTACCCGGTCATGAACATGCTGACTAGTAACCCTCAAACTAGAATTGACCAAGAAATAAAGAGGGTGTTATAATTGGGTAAGAACATCAAGGTGGAAGACTGATAATTGTACTAGAACCACACTAAAATTAGGGTTTATGGCTGCCAATTAACCCCTTATAAGTTGCCCAAATACCTCCCTACAAGGATATTTTCACTTGAGTATTTTAGACAAATCATCAAGTCTGATGAGGTCCACTTCCTATTTGTTAGGAAGAAGACCCAGATTAAGATGAAAAACCAATTGGGCCCATTCATTTGCAATAACAGAGAGGCTGGACCAGAGGCTGCCAAGAAACTACAACAGATGAAATTCAGCAATAGCTTCATGTGGCAATATGACCCTCATGGGGTCATAAACAAGCTAAGACTCAGGGTCAAATTGGGACCTTACATCCATCACCCAAGACTTGACATTGAACAGTTTGCAAACCAATCTGAATGGTTGGAAAATACATTGATTGATATGGATAACACAGTTGTGGATGTGGAGAACACACTCATTGATCTAGAAAAGCAATTTGATCAGATTTCTTTCCTACAGGTTCCAAAACTAGGGGAACCAATGAATATTCATCCTATATTACAGACCCCAGCCAATGAGGAGAAGAATCCAAAGAGGAATAGGGAAGAGGCATCTAGTTCTACCATGGAGACTACAAATGAGCTATTTGAACTTAGAAAAAGACCCAAATTGAATCTTGTGTCTGAATAGGAGGAGAACATTTAATCAGTGGAAATAATTGACACTGAAACAATGGGGTAGAGGAGCAAAGACACAACTTCTTCAGGTGAAACACAGTAGCCATCAACCTCCTACACTCAAATGATTGAGAGACAACAAAGTGTTGAGGTTTCTTCCTTTGTCAGTCTAGATGACAGAGAAAAGGACATCAAAGTCAGGTACAAAGAAATAAGGATGAGGAATGAGAAGAAGGCAGAGACATATGTCCAATACTTCAAACATACACCAGCCAACTAGAGTTGGTTGATATCAGCCTTTGTCATCAAAGCATGAAAGATGCAGGTATCATTTTTGCAGCCCACTGTTCAACAACCAAAGACCTCGGCTAACTATAAGAAGACTAATTTTGAGGTGTTGGCTAGGTATGTTCATCCCTTTGATCAGATAGAGTTCCACAAGTAGGCTGGGGAGATGATTTATTGCACCCTTACAGGAAAATCCATTGCTGCACACAGGTTGCAGGATTCACTAGATAATGTAACAACCCAATATAAATTGGAGAAGGCCTCTTCACAGGCCAAAGACAACAGGATCAAGTCATTGGAGGACTTGGTCATTGAACTGGGTCATGATCCAAGTGACATTAAGGCTACTGAGAAATTGATCAAAAAGAAGAATGAGGATATAACAGCCCTCAAGAAACAACTTAAGTTGCCTCATTTACAACACCCACAAACAAAGGAGGTCCTGGAGAGCCAAACCAGTCATGAAGAGATGATGGACCTAGTGCTACAACTGAATGATCAATTAAAGGAGATGGAGAAAGAATTCAATAGCTTGATTTAGCTAAAGCATGCTAGTCTTGATGATGCCCCTGCAACTGTTATCCTAATAGTTACCACTGTTGTGCCTTCTACTTTGTCAGCATCCTTGGTTCCCATAGCTCCAATGGCCACAACACTGCTAGAATCTACACCAACTACATCAGCAACAGGGTCTACAGGTGATGAGGCAAATAGGCTGGTCAAAGCAATGGAAGAAATGTCTATTTAGACCACTAAGATGAACAGGCTTAAGGAAAAAGTTACTAGCCTGGAAACAGATTACAAACTTGCCCAAATCATGTACAAAGAAGAACAACAGAAGTCTACCAGGATGAATGAATGAATCAAAATCCTGTAGAAGGAACTGACATTGAATGAGCCTCTACATCAGGCTAAGAAGAAACTGTGGGCCAATATCATTGACTCTGTCAATGATATTTTGCCATCTATCCAAGTTATTTTTGAATAGATTGATTTAATAAAGCAAGCTATGGAAGCCATTCAAAGAGTCAAAGCAGAACTTGGAGACATGCGAGAGGAAGCTACGAGGATCATTCACTTCCTCAACTCCAAGAACAAGTATGAGCTACAGGAATTAGAGATACCTGACATAACAGGTACAATTTTGGAATTTAAAAGAGTCCACACCAAGAGGAATCTGATGTTGAACCTAGAGGATAAGTGCCAAACCATGCAATTAGACATTGACAGATTCATGGTGAAGTTCGAAATTTTGAGACAAAAGGGTTTACTAAATCCCTTGGTTATACGTGATAAGCTGATGACATAGGAGGACTATAACAGAAAAATCCAAGAAGTGGCCAGACATTAGGTGAATACTTCATCCACGAAGGGCATACCTACTGGCCAAGTATTATAACAAACTTTTGAGAATTTGTTTTACCTCCAGCATGAGGTAAAACACCTTTTTATCAATAAACCTACTTTTTCCAAATATACAGAGGCAGATGAGATCTACAGGAAGATGCTCAATATCCAATTACCAGATGCCGAGACATGGGAAAAACTAAATGATTTACTGTAGAAATACACAGTAAAGATATAAAAGGTACAATAAAAAGTAAAAGGACATAGTAAAAGGATATTGACAGGTCATCCAGGTCAAAGTGTATCAGTTGAAATATCAGAGTGAATAGAGCATCCAACGTGAAAACCAAAGAGCTAAGCATATTAAAAGGAAAAAGATTAAAGCCAAAAGAACCTAAATAACAGGGACAACAAGCAGCAATTCAATAGTTGTCTCTATCTTCTTGCATGAAGATATTTCTTTCTCCTAGATTAGTTCCCAAGATAGTTTGGGATATTTTGTAAATTATTTTTGTATAAATACTTCATAATTCAAAGTGTTGAGTGTGGATTGCTATACATTTGTAGAGTTTTTTTGATCTTAAACCTAAGGGTTATTGTACCAATTTTCAATTCAACAGACAGGAGCAAGTAATAAAAAGATTGCATTACAGGATTCATGAAATGAGCTATTGCAGTGAAGTATATTCTTTGTCTAATTTTGTTAATTTATTATGTGTTTCATAAACTTAAATGCTATCTAAATTTGAATGAATTATTTGGAATCTTAACTCAGAATTTGTTTAAGTACACCTTGTTTTGCATAGTTAATCATTTATATGTTTTCCTTTGATATTCAGATTTGAGAACCCTTAATTGCTCTCCCATCCTAGTTGACCTCTTTCATTTCTCTTCATAATCCGTCTAAGGAACCCTTAATTTCTCAATGGATCCGATTGGAAACCATTTCACCATCAAGCCTTTGAGATCTGTAGAAACTCCTCTATCTTGCCCTGTAGACACTGTTTTCAGAACTTGATCCAATCCTGTTTGTCTAACATTTGACCCCATAGCCCAATGGTAAAATCAAACCTCTGTTCATTTAAGTAAGTGATCCCACCACCCAAATTCAAATCAAAACCCAAGTACAACAATAACTAGCCTAAAATCAAATAACTAAACAAAGTTAAATAAAAAAGAGAGAGCCCTCTCTTAGATTAGGAAGGCTAGATCATGATCTCCAAAGTTGGTTTGTGGTTACCTCTAAACATTCCTTTCTTCAATAACTTCTAGAGAAATTTTGGAGTCATAACAGTTTCAACATTATCCCATATGCATTACACTTTTCTAAAGGGAACTATCAAAGATTGAGAAAATGATTAATCTGCCTTATATTACTTAGTGTAAAGAAAATAGAATTATGTGAAGTGTGAAAGGAAACTAAATCCTGTAGCTTAAATGAAAAGAAAATATATGAAATATTTACACAATTATTATGAAACTACAAGTTATATATTATACTATATAATATAGGTCTTACCCATATGGGAATATGGGCAATAGGGAATAAATGAATGCTTTGGAATATTATTTTGGAACCCATTCTTATTACAAGAAATTAATAATGTATCTTTGATATGAACTTAATAATATGTCCTTGATATACATCAAAAGAAATGCATGAAGAAGATGATTGCAGAGAGAGCTACGAGTGTGGTAGGTTAGGGTTTCAGGGTTCCACGGCCTAGACCTGACAAAAATTCTATAGCAAAAACCAAATGGAGATCTGCAACTTGACTGAGACGGTGGCTGAGATAGTGATGAGTGGTACAACATAGGGGAGGGGGGGGAGATCCCCTCCTACAGGAATTTTGCAGTACGTGAATCAAGCCAATATGGCACCACAGGTTGGAATGGGGGAAAAGGTAAATGGATCCCGGTTTTGGGAGCCAAATGACAGGCAGGCTTGGGTGGAAGGTGTCTACAAAGAGTTGCAAAAAAATAGAGATTCGTCATCCCAAACAATTGTTGGAATTATGACACAGATTTGGCACTATGACACAAGTGTTGTCCTTGATGGAAACTCACTCAAATGATAGATCATAGTTCAGACTCTCAGAATGAAGAAAGAGAGGTATACATAGGTTCCTCATTGACCAAGGCGCGTGTACACATGGGTTCGCAGACCAAAAGGCGTGTATGGCATACACACACACTTTCATGGAAGGAATGCGTGTACATGTTGGAAAACTTAGTTTTGGTTCGTGGTATTTGGTCCATGGTATTTTGATCCATGGTATTGGTCCAAGGTAACCTATCTGAAGTGTTGACCCCAGGTATTTGGTCCAAGGTATTGGTTCTAAGTGGTTTTGGTCCATGGTATTAAGTAAGGCATAAGACTATAAAAGGAGGAGAAGATCATTAGGCAAAGGCACTTAGATATTGAATATCTAATGAAGAGAAAGATCTAGAATACAGGTTATTAGGTTATGGTGCACAACTGGATCTGAATCAAGGACGAACCTTAGCGCTTGAGGAAGGATAAGATCTAATGATGGGCCAAGATCTTAAAGCTTGACATGAAGTATCTTTGTGTGTTTTGATCTTTTATCTGAATAACTGACGCATGTTGTAGACAATAAATATGATTATTTGGGTATAACTGAAGTCTAGAACTGTTGTAAAGATTAAATGATAATTTATAGATCTGTACGCAGGTTCACCTTAGAAAAGGCACGTATATACGCTAGTTCTGCATATCAAAACACTGTATACATCTTAAAATTGATTTGCAGATCTGTATGCAGGTTCACCTTGAGGAAAGTGTGTATGCACGCAGGTTCAACACATTGAAGTAGCGTATAACTCATAAAATATGCTTTGGCTACTTCTGGTTGTTGTTACAGTGTTCTGGGTTCTGGTTAGTGTATTCTAGTTACAATGTTCTGAAATGTGATTGATTGATTCAGTTGTGGTTGGTGCAGAGGAGATTGATTAATGTAGATGTATTTGATGTTTGAATGATGTTATTGATGAATCTAGTCTAAAAATTATGAAATGTGGTCCCTGGAAGAAAAGATAAGGTTGTAGCCTTCTATAGGTTGGCACCTATGTACTAGTAAACATATCAGCTAGTACAAGAGCTAGGGGGTTGTAGCTCCCTTCTAGGAGAAGCTGGAGAATGAGAGAAGGTTGTAGCCTTCTGCAGGTAGAAGCTTGCGTACTGGTATAAGACTACACCGGTACAAAAATTGTAAAAAGAAGTTTCTTATTAAAAATAAGATAGAGACGATTGCAGCAAGTGGTTTTCACCCACATTGGGTTTCCACCTTATATCTTGTGTTCATGTGTGTGATTTTCTATTCTATTTTACTACACCTAGTTATTGTTTATATGGTTCTGATGCACTGGGTAAAGATCAACATATGATAAATTAACTGAATCATAAGTTTCCAGGATATACGCTAGTTGCCTTAAATACAGTTGCGTATACATGCAAGTTCCATTAACTGAAGTAGCGTATATGAATCTGATTATGGAAATGAAATATTATTGACTTTCTAATATTGATTCACCCCTCCCCTCTCAGTATTATTTCCAACAATTGGTATCAGAGCAGGTCCTTCAGAAGAAGCTTGATCGCTTGAAGGAAGATCTATCATCATGAGTAACTACAAAAGAGAGGGATCCATTAGACCACCAATCTTTGATGGGAGCAACTTCATTTATTGGAAGGTAAGGACCACAGCCTATCTTCAATCTCTTGGAACAGATGTCTAGGAAATCGTGGAAGGAGGATATACATTTCCATCAACAATTCCTACAGATACAACAGGTAAGAAGAAATATGAAACCAATGCCAAGGCTATCAATACGTTATTAGGGAGTCTGTCACAATCAGAATTTGTGAAAGTTATGCAGCTCAAAACCACCAAAGAAATATGGGACAAGATCGTTCTAAGCTATGAAGGAGACAATCAGGGAAAATGTGAAAAACTGCAATCTCTCAGAATTCAATATGAAACTCTCAAAATGCACAATGATGAAAGTATTGCTAGTTACTTCTTACATATAGATGATATTGTTAATTGCATGAAGAATTTGGGTGAAGAGATAAAATAAGTTACTTTAGTTGAAAATGTTTTAAGATCCTTGTCTACTAAGTTTGAATCAAAAGTATTTGCCATAGAAAAAAAAGCAGGATCTTCAGGCTATTACTATGACATAGCTGCACGGAATCTTAACTACTTTTGAAATGAGAAAAGGAGTTCCATCAGATATGAGAGAAGTCGCATTCAAAGCTTCAGGAAGAGAAGAATTCCATAAATCGGGACATATTTTAGAAGGAGAAGAAGAATCAAACTTTGTCAAGAACCTTCAATGGGGTTCCGGGAGATTCAGAGGTAAACTACCTTTCAAATGTTTTTCTTGTGGAAGAGTCAGTCATTATGCTACCAAATGTCCTCATAAAGATAAGCTTAATAAAGGTAAGGAATCAGCAAAATGGAATAGAAAACAAAGTGTAAGTAAGAAGAGCTACTATACTCATGAAGATAGTGATGGTTTGTCAAATAATGAGGAAGATGGAAATAGTAATGACTATAGACTTCTAATGGCTTTTGAAGATGATGATTTCTTGGATGCTTTAGATGAACATGACCTTTATGAAGAAATCTCTAAACTCAAAGTTTTTTTAGAAGAAAACAATATGATTATAGATGATCTGACATTCCAACTTGCTGAAAGAGAAAAACACAATGAAAAACTAGAATGTGAAATTGTGGCTCTAAGAAAGGATATTAAAAAAAAAAGCTCTCAATCTTAGATTTACTAAAGGATCAGAAACCTTAAATGAAATTATCAAAGTGCAGCATTCTCCTCTGATAAAGATAGGTCTTGGATATGTTGAAGAATCATCCCAAGCACAGAAGCTGTCAACCTCCACTAAAAGCTATCTTGATGCAGCAAAGAGCAGTGAACAGTTTGACAATCGACAACAAAGGCATAAAGCAGATCACCAGGTAAATCAGGTTCAATTTACTTCAAGGATGAACAGAAGCTACAAACCTCAGGTAAATCATACTCAATCTGCTTCTAGAATGAATATCAATAGAAACTACAGTCACCAGGTCAGTAGATTCGATAATCACAGGGACTTCTTTAATGGCCAATGTTTTTCATGTCATAACTTTGGACACAAAGCCGCTCAATGTGTTGCTTACAAGACCATCATGACTAGAGAAGCAAAAAATCAAAGGAACGTGATGGCGATCATGAAACGAACCTACAATAAATTTTCTCTTCCTGAAAATGAAATAGAATTCCCTATCTGCAACAACTTTGGTCACAAAGAATCTGAATGCAGGAGTAAATTTCGGCAAACATCTCAGAAGGAGAAAACTGCATTAAATCCCAAAATATCGAGAAAGAAAGAACCACAAATAGAAAGATGTGGTATAGCCCTGTATGCAGAAGGACAAGAAAATTAGTGGTACATCGACAACGGATGCTCGAAACACATGACAGGTGATAAAGAAAAACTTTAGTCATATAATGCCTTCGAAAAGGAAAATAAGGTCTCATTTGGAAATGATACTCTTGCTCTCATAAAAGGGAAAGGGTATGTTCTTTTAAAAGAAAAAGTTAAAGCTGGGAATAATATGTATGTTGATGGTGTAAAGCATAACCTGTTGAGTGTCAGTCAAATGTGTGATCAAGGAAATGAAGTAGTATTTTGATCAAATGGATGTGTTGTTCATGAGCTTGATACAGGAGAAACCATGATCAAAGGTACAAGAGCTCTAAACAACTTATATATACTCAAGGGAGGACAACAAAAATGCTATCTAAGCAAAAAATGATGAACACTAGCTATGGCACAGAAGATTGGGGCATCTAAGCCTCTCTCAAATAATAAAAGAAAGAAAATTCCAGGTTGTTCGTGATCTTCCTAATATCAGTATTCCAGAAAATACAATATGAAAATCATGTCAATTTGGTAAGCAAACCAGGTCGCAATTCCCTGAAAAGGAAGGATCAACTAGTAAGCCTCTTGAACTTGTTCATACTGATTTATGTGGTCCATCAAGGAAAAAGTCACCTCGTGGAGAGGAATACTTTATATTGTTCATTGATGATTTCTCCATAATGTGTTGGATATGGCTTCTAAATCATAAAGATGAAGCACTGAAAAATTCAAAGCCTTCAAAGCCCTGGTTTAAAATGAATCAGATCGAAAAATCAAATGTCTCAGATCTGATCGAGGAGGGGAATTTACCTCAGATGAATTCTTTGACTTTTGTGAAGAACATGGAATAAAAAGGCAATTCTCCACTGCAAGGACTCCTCAGCAAAATGGAGTGGTAGAAAGGATGAACATAACTGTTCAACAAATGGCTCGTGCTATGCTAGATGAGTGTGGAACTCCTGCAACCTTCTGGGGTGAATTTGCATTCGTTGTCATCACTATTCTCAACAAAGAAAATGTTCAAGTAAACAACGCTCAAACTCCACATGAACTTTGGTATGGTAAGACGCCTACCGTAAAATACTTCAAAGTTTTTGGAAGAAAATGTTACATCAAAAGGATTGATGAAAAACTTGGCAAGATTGAACTCAAAGAAGATGAAGGCATTCTCCTTGGTTACTCTTTTCGAAGTAAAGGATATAAGTGTTATAATAAAAGACTTGGGAAAAGTATCGAAAGTATTGATGTTATGGTTGATGAAGCGTGCAAAAATCCAAAGCAAGTAAAAACCAAAGTTTGTGGAGAAGATGAGGATTATCCTTCCGCATCAAATCAAACTAATTCTGAAGAAGAAACCAATGAAGCACCAGAAGAATAGATAATGGCAGAAGAAAAGACACCATCTAGGTATGTTCAGAAAAATCATCTAGAGACTCAAATATTGGGACAGAAAGAGGCAGGTGTGCAGATAAGAAGAATTATTTCATAAGCTTCAAGCTATCTAGCATTGCTTTCCTCCATCGAAACTCAAAATGTAAATGAAGCATGCAAATATGAAAGTTGGGTCAAGGCCATGATGAAGAACTTGAGCAAATTGAAAAGAATAATACTTGGGAATTAGTTCCTAGACCTCATGATAAGAATATCATAGGAACCAAATGGATATTCAAAAACAAGCTGAATGAAAATGGCGAAGTTATTAGAAACAAGGCTAGACTTGTTTGTAAAGGATATGTTCAACAAGAAGGTATAGATTTTGAAGAAACTTTTGCACCTATTGCTAGACTTGAAGCCATAAGAATGTTCCTTGCTCTTTCTAGTTTCCAGAAATTCAAAGTATACCAAATGGATGTAAAATCTGCCTTTCTTAATGGGGAGCTAGAAGAAGATGTATATATTGAGCAACCAAATCATTTCATCCTTGGAAATGATCCAAAACTTGTATGTAGTCTCAGAAAGTCTCTCTATGGCCTAAAACAAGCTCCAAGGGCCTGGTATTATCATCTTGACAAATATCTCCATCAACAAGGTTTTTCAAAAGGATCAGCTGATAGCAATCTATATACAAATATTGACAATAATAAATTGCTAATAATTGTTGTGTATGTTGATGATATCATTTTTGGTAGCAATGAAGAAGCCATGAGTCAAAACTTTGCTTTGGTAATGCAACAAGAATTTGAAATGTCCCTACTTGGTGAGCTCACATAATTTCTTGGTCTACAAGTTCAACAAAAGAAAGATGGTTTTTTTTTTCACAAACCAAGTATCTCAAGTAGATCTCAAAAAAATATGGCATGGAAGATTCTAAACCAGTATGTACCCCAAATGTAATAGGATGCAGTCTCAACTCAAATGATGAATCAGCAGCAGTACATCAACTAACCTACAAATCCATGATTGGCAGTCTGCTTTATCTAACATGTACCCAACTAGACATCATGCATGCAGTGGGAATAGTTGGAAGATTCCAAGCCAATCCAAAGGAATCACACCTTTAGGCAGTCAAAAGGATTTTCAAATATCTTCAAGGAACACCGAATTTTGGTCTATGGTATCCTAGAGATATAGATCTTACACTTCATGCATATACAGATGCAGATTGGGCAGGAAGCATTGATGATAGAAAAAGAACTGGTGGTGGTGCATTCTATATGGGTTCTAGATTAGTGTCTTGGTTCAGCAAGAAATAAAGTTCAATTGCATTATCTACAGCTGAAGCAAAATATGTCGCTGCTGCATCTTGCTGCACACAACTCCTTTGGATGATGCAAACATTGCAACACATTCAGATCACATGTACTCCACCCATCTCCATTCTATGTGATAATACAAGTGCACTCAGTATTTCAAAGAATCTAGTGATGCATTCCAAGACCAAGCACATACCCATGAAATATAATTTTCTACACGAACAAGTGCTTGAAAAAAAGGTCAAATTGGAGTATGTTACCTTCGAAGAACAGGTTGCTGATATATTCACCAAACCATTGCCCAAAGAGACATTTGAATATCTCAGACAGAAGTTGGGAGTAGTTGATGTATCATCTTACGGTTAAAACTTATCTTTTTCAGAGAAAAGTGGTTATACGCGAGTTCCATGAACTGTATCCGCGTACATACACCAGTTTCTATGGATACAATCGCGTATATGTTGGTTTGAAGAAAAACAGTGGGCCAGACTCAGGATGAAAGGAGTCTGATATGGGTCTAACAGTGATCATCTGGCACAGGGGTAGCATATAATTCGAATAATGCATTGTTGGCATTATCTTAGAAGATCTTGGTACAAATTCACAATTGTTTTTGATGCAGGTGGAACATGGTCAGGGGGAGATCATGGTTGCTGGTTTAGATGGTGATTGACAGATGCTGTTGATGATAGTTGTTGATAACTATCATGGTCTTGTTTTAGATATTTGGTATATCTTTTAATGTCAAGGTCATGAAACGACCTATTTTGGTTCCCCACTATCCATGGGATGGATGATGTAATGTTCTTGTTTTGACATGTATAAACATTTGGTATATCCCCACTTGGTTGGGAGATGGATGTATGTATGATTCATTGGTGATAGGAAGGTCATTTATGATGTATAGAGTCATGTTATTCTTTTAGAACATCTTTTTGCAGACCATTCTTATTTTCACGGGGAGCATGGACTTGAGCATGGAGCTCAATTAGCACTCTTCAGCATATCAGAACATTCAGCATGTACTCAGGGGGAGCATAATCCTTTTCCCTTGATGACAAAGGGGGAGAGTGACAGTGACTTGGGGTTGCCATCAAGTCCAAGTGGGAGATTATTGGCATTATGACACAGATTTGACACTATGACACAGGTGTTGTCCTTGATGGCAACTCACTCAGATGACAAATCACAGTTTAGACTCTCAAAATGAAGAAAGAGAGGTATACGCAGGTTGTGTGTGTACATGTGGGTTCGCAGACCAAAATGCGTGTATGGTGTACACACACACTTTAATAGAAGGAAAGGCATGTACATGTTGGAAAACTTAGTTTTGGTCCCTGGTATTTGGTCCATGGTATTTTGATCCATGGTATTGGTCCAAGGTATCCTATCCAAAGTGTTAACCCTAGGTATTTGGTCCAAGATATTGGTTCTAAGTGGTTTTGGTCCATGGTATTGAGTAAGGCATAAGACTATAAAAGGAGGAGAAGATCATTAGGCAAAGGCATTCAGGTATTGAATATCTAATGAAGAGAAAGATCTAGAATATAGGTTATTGACTTATGGTGCATAACTGGATCTGAATCAAGGACAAACCTTAGCGCTTGAGGAAGGATAAGTTCTAATGGTGGGCCAAGATCTTAAAGCTTGAAGTGACGTATCTTTGTGTTTTTTGATCTTTTATCTGAATAACTGGCGCATGTTGTAGATTATAAATATGATGATCTGGGTATAATTGAAGTTTGGAACTGTTGTCAAGATTAAATCATCATTTATAGATATGTACGCAAGTTCACCTTAGAAAAGGCACATATATACACTGGTTCTGCATATCAAAACAATGTATACATCTTAAAATTGATTTGCATATATGTACGCAGGTTTGCCTTGAGAAAAGTGCATATGCACGTAGGCTCGACACGTTGAAGCAGTGTATACCTCATAAAATATGCTTTAGCTACTTCTGGTTGTTGTTATAATGTTCTAGGTTGTGGTTACTGTTTCTGGTTATTGTATTCTAGTTACAACATTCTGAAAAGTGATTGATTGATTCAGTTGTGGTTGGTGCAAAGGAGATTGATTGATGCAGATGTATTTGATGTTTGAATGATGTTATTGATGGATGAAGTCTGAAAATTCATGAAACGTGGTCCCTGGAAGAAAAGGGAAAGTTGTAACCTTCTGTAGGACAACACCTACGTACTAGTAAACATATCAGCTAGTACAAGAGCTAGGGGGTTGTAGCTCCCTTTTAGGAGAAGCTAGAGAATGAGAGAAGGTTGTACCCTTCTGCAGGTAGAAGCCTGCATACTGGTATAAGACTACACCAGTACAAAAATTGTAAAAAGAAGTTTCTTATTAAAAAGAAGATAGAGACGATTGTAGCAGGTGGTTTTCACCCACATTGGGTTTCCACCTTATATCTTGTGTTCATGTGTGTGTGATTGTCTATTCTATTTTACTGCACCTGGTTAGTATTTATATGGTTCTAATGCACTGAGTAAAGATCAGCATATGATAAATTAACTAAATCATAAGTTTGTAGGATATACGCTAGTTGCCTTAAATAGAATTGCGTATACATGCAAGTTCCATTAACTGAAGTAGCGTATATGAATTTGATTATGGAAATGAAATATTATTGACTCGCTAATACTGATTCACCCCCACCCTCTCAGTATTATTTCCACAACAATAAGATGGAAGAGTATTGAAGATACATGAAGGACCATGCCCTCATCTGCAAATTTATAGGAGCATGGCCAACAGAAAAAGAATTGAATGGATCCAACAACGATGGCAGCCAAAAGGGCACATAGATCTCAAGATGGGAGCAAAAGGATTATTCACAGTGATCTTCTCAAACGTGGAAGGCAAAGAGAGGATTTTTGAAGACGGACCATACTTCTTTAACAATTTCAGCCTCTTCAACAGGCATTGGGAAGAATGCTACAACCCTAACCAAGTGAAACTTCTGGCTGCGACAATATGGGTTCAGCTATTTGGCTTACCAATGGACTTCTAGGATCCAAATATACTAGAAGGCATTGGAAACTCAATCGGAACTTTTGTAAAGGTAGCAGACTCGACAAGGAAAGGCCGATACACCTCCTACGCCAGACTTTGAGTCTACATGAACATAACGGAACCACTCCCAGATTACATAGATCTGGAGTACCACGATGAGGTATGGCCACAACCGATTGACTATGAGCACATCCCGTTCTGGTGCCGCAGATGCCATGAATATGGCCACTTGTTCCGGGCTTGCCCCCTTAACCAGACAGTCAATCACTCGGTGGAGGAAAGGGATGGGGACTCGATGGAGAAAGCGGAAGGAGATGGGTATAAAGAGCTGAAAAGGAGGAAAAGAACCTTGAGATAAGCTAGGAACCACAAAGCAAACCAAGCAGAGAAGGAGAAAAGGTTGCAAAGCCGATTTTCGGTCTTACAGGAAGAAGATCTAGGGACAGAGACGAGTGACAATTCACAGGCAAAAGAAAGTCAGGAAGATAAAGGAACAAAGGGAAAAAAAAAAAAAAAGGAAATGGTGATTGAGGTTGAGGAAGGACCATAGGACAACATGCAAATGGTGGAAACCCTAATGGAGATTGACAACCAAAAAGATGACCTAAGTTCAGAAGAATAAGTCGTGAAGTGGCTATTGCAGGAATGGAGACATTTGGATGAAATATTCATCTCGAAAGATCAGAAACAACTCTATAAAGAAACCTTCCAGTGATATAAAGACAAGTAGGGCTCAGTGATCATAAGCCAACCTGAACATTTAGGGGCCAAGGCTAGTGAAGGAAAAGAGACAGGAGCACAAGGAAAAGGTGGGGAAAAAAGGCAAGAGAACAATGAATGAATCCATACAAATGGTAGGGGAATTACTGGTGAACTCAAGAAGAGTAGTGCCATTGTCAGAGGTCAAAGTGTATTAGGTGAAAGTGTATTAGTTGAAAGATTAGAGTGAATAGAGCATCCAGCATGAAAACCAAACAGCTAAGCAGATTAAAAGGCAAAAGATCAAAGCCAACATAACCTAAATAATAGGGACAACAAGCAGCAGTTCAACAACTATCTCTATCTTCTTACATGAAGATATTTCTTTCTCCTAGATTAGTTCCCAAGGTAGTTTGGGATATTTTGTAAATTATTTTTTGTATAAATACTTCATAATTCGAAGTAGTGAGTGTGGATTGCTATACATTTGTAGAGTTATTTTGATCTTAAACCTAAGGGTTATTGTACCAATTTTCAAGTCAACAGACTGGAGTAAGTAATAAAAAGATGGCATTACATGATTCATGAGATGAGCTATTACAATGAAGTATCTTCTTTGTATGATTTTGTTACTTTCTTATGTGTTTCATAAACTTAAATGTTGTCTAAATTTGAATGAATTAACCATAAATTTAACTCTTAATTTGTTCAAGTACACATTGTTTCGCCCAGTTAATCATTTATATGTTTTCCTCTGATATCCAGATTTGAGAACCCTTAATTTCTCTCCCATCTCGCTTGACCTCTTTCATTTCTCTTCATAATCTGGTCTAAGAAACCCTTAATTGCTCCCTGGATCCGACTGGAAACCATTTCACCATCGAGCCTTTGATATTTGTACTAACTCCTCTATCTTGCCCTACAGACACTGCTTTTAGAACTTGATTCAGTCTTTCTTGTTTGGAATTTGACCCCATAGCCTAATGGTAAAATCAAACCTATGTTCATCTAAGTAAGTGATCCCACCACCGAAATTCAAATCAAAACCCAAGTACAATAATAACTACCCTAAAATCAAATAACCAAACAAAGTTAAATAAAAAAGAAAGAGACCTATCTGAGATTAGGAAGGCTAGAGCCTAATCTCCAAAGTTGGTTTGTGTTTACCTCTGAACATTTCTTTCTTCAATAACTTCTAGAGAAATTTTGTAGTGATAACATAATTGGCGACCATACTAGGGACTTCGATCCTCAATAAAATAAAACTTTAAGGAAACCTTAACTTTCATCTTGAGCCCCTTAAGGTCATTTTTAGAAGTTGTTCTTGAAAAGTTTCGTAAAAAACAATTTGGCTCCCAAGAAGATTTTCTATACCAAGGCAAATCCAGATCCAAACCCTTTTACAATAGTTGATGACCCAGATAGAATTTTAAGAAAACCAAAAAAGGTAGAAACTCAAGAAGGTAGTAGCCAGTTAGTGAAAGGAAATTCACTCCGTGAGGAGTTGTCAACTTTAGAGGAAATTCCATTTGATTTGTCGTTTGACCTCTCATTGTTTAGAACTAGATCAGAGAATGCAAGTCACAAAACTGTGTTAGACCCTAATTTTATTCAACTCATTGAATAAAAAAAGGTGACTATCCATCCAGATTTAAATAAACTTGTCTTGGACACTTGTGACAAGTTAGAAGCTTTAACCTCTACATTGATAAGCCATAGACATGATGCTTACCTTCAACAATCTATTGAACTAACTGCCCTTACTGCTGTTGCCTCTTAAATTTTTGCACAATCTTCAAAGATTGTAAATACACCTACATTTACTACCACCTGACCAATAATATCCACCACAGTCCATTCCCCTAAACCAGTTATTCATCAGCGGAACACCTCATCCACATCTAGTTCATCTCCATCCATTTCAAGTCCTTCCTCAAGTACCAGTGCTTTATCCCCTAGTCAAGCTAGAATCCAAGCCATGGCAGACCAATATGCACCTCTAGTTTTACCTGCACAACTCCATGCCATTACCCCAGATTATCAAAGAAAAATCTTTTTGTTTGATGCTACTGGTCAATGTATTTCCCAAGAACATGTGAACAAAATGACTGACTATTTTGAGTTTCATGAGATAGATGAATCTAATGTCCAAATGAGGTTGTTTGCCCAAACATTAACTGGGGATGTTAAGAAATCATTCAAGGCTTTACCAGCTAATCATATTGCAGATTTAGCTACTTTTCATAGATTATTCATTGATAGATGAGAGAGAAAGAAAAACCCTCTAAAAATACTTTCTGAATATGATAACATTAGAAGAGCTTCTAATGAGTCAGTTTAGGATTATTGTACTAGGTTCAATAACATCTATAATGCAATCCCTACTAATATTAAACCTCCACTTGACTTAGCAGTAAACAAATTCCATGATGCTTTTGACACTGACATGTCATACCAATTAAGCGAAAGAAACCTTGAAACATTGGAACAAATGCAAAGTAATGTTGTTAGTGTAGAGGCTAACATATTAGCCAAGAAAGCTGGAATGAGAAACGAAAAGAGAGTTGTCATTAAAGAGGAAACTTCCACTTCTGATGGTAAAATAGATAGTTTGGAAAAGAGTGTAGAGAGAATAATGGATGTATTAGAAAAATGGAAAGAAAAACTTATTGGGAGAATCAACAGCCACCCCCAATAAGAAACCCCAACTTCAGGAAGAATCCTAACACTGGAAAGAATGCAATACCAGATCAGCAAATTAGACCTCCCTTCTAGGAAAGCTATGCTGAGGGTTCAAAAGGCCATGAAGGAGAACATGAGACCCACATAAAATTATTAGGAATAAAAAATGAAGATGTTGCTTTTCTTACTGAAGAAGAACATGAATTGTATATGCTGCAACAATTGCAATTATAATCTGGTGAATCCTTTGACTTTAAATAGGGGTATGAATCTGACATATATGAGGTTCACAAACAATATAGCTTAAGAATTAAAAATAACAATGAAGCTCCCACTAAAAGATCAATCTAAACCCAAACTAAAAAGATAACAGAAGCTCCTGTTACTAAAATTTTACAAATTCTTCCTAGGGGAAAACAGGAGACTTCTAGCCCAAAAATTGTAGATATAACTTCATCTGAAACTCAAACTGAAACAGTCACTCAAAACATTCCAAATAGGAGTAATCAACAAAAAACTGTTGAAACACAGACTGAATTACCTAGTACTGAAAAACAAGATAAAAACACACAAACTACATTTGTTATGGAAAATATCATCCAAACAAATAAAGCTCAACTCCCTTTCAACCTCAAGACTGAAATAGAAAAATTAAAGATATCAATTCCTTTGACCGAACTAGTAAAAATTAAATCCTATAGATCACATATAACTAAAACTTTAAATATAGGAGAGGGAGAAGATACTGTCAATTTGAATGATGATCAACCTGAATTATTGTTTGGCCCTGAGGTGAATGGTACTCATCAGCAAGGGGGAATTCCTCCTTTCTACATTACCCTAAACATTCATGACAAAATATTACATAATGTAATGCTAGACTCAGGGGCATCCCATAACTTGATGCCAAAAGAAATCATGGAGGGACTAAACTTAGATATCACTCGACAATATAAGGACTTGTTTTCCTTTGACTCTAGCCAAGTTAAATGACTTGGTTTGATTAAGGATTTATATGTAACTCTATTACAATGCCCAACAAAGAGTATTGTAATGGACATAGTAGTTGCAGACATCCCACCCAAATATGGAATGTTGTTATCTCGCTCTTGGGGAGAAAAATTGGAAGGATCCTTGCAATTAGATATGTCATATGCCACCATATCTGTTTTTGGTCAACAAAGGAAACTGTATAGAGAGACCTTGATGAAATACATGGTGAGGAGTGCAGAAAAACCACAGAATTTCCCTATATACTCCATGCATTTTGATATGGACTCTTTCATCTTGTACAATTCAGACCATGACAAAAAGGAAATCACAACTATAGAACAGAAATAAAAAATAGCTGACAGTGAAAACATTTTTCTTCAATCCCTATGGAATCTAGATTTTGATGGATCTGTGAACAGGTTAGGAGTAGGTGCAGGATTGTGGATCCACAACATGGAGAATAATCATTCTGAAGATCATGCATTCAGGTTAAATTTTAAATGCACAAATAACATGGCAGAATATGAAGCTATAATCTTAGGATTAGAAATGGTTAGAAAACTTGGAGCCAAGAGAGTTTTTAAAATGGGAGACTCAGACTTGATTATTATACAAATTAATGGTAAATACTTTGTAAACAATCCCATATTGAGTCAATATAGAGAAACTGTCCTAGATTTGATCAAAGGCCTTCTAGAAACAAATTTTGCTACCATTCCTAGAAAACAGAATATGCAGGCCCACAGTCCGACCACTTTTGCTAGTACCTGCTGTTGGCATTATGACACAGGTTTGGTGCTATGGCACAAGTGTTGTCCTTGATGACAACTCACTCAGATGACAGATCACAGTTCAGGCTCACAGAATGAAAGAAAAAGAGATATATGCAGGTTCCCTTTGACCAAGCTTTGTATACACGTGGGTTCGACGACCAAAATGCGCATATGAATATACACGCACATTCATGCAAGGAAAGGTGCATACATGTTAGAGAATTTGGTTTTGGTCCATGGTATTTGGACCATGCTATGGTGATCCATGGTATTGGTCCAAGGTATCTTGTCTGACGTGTTGACCCCAAGTATTTGGTCCAAGGTATTGGTTCTAAGTGGTTTTGGACCATGGTATTGAGTAAGGCCTAAGACTATAAAAGGAAGAGAAGATCATTAGGCAAAGGTACTCAAGCATTGAATATCTAATGAAGAGCAAGATCTAGAATATTGGTCATTGGGTAATGATGCATAGTTGGATCTAAATCAAGGAGGAACCTGAGTGCTTGAAGAAGGATAAGTTCTATTGATGGGTCAAGATCTTAAGGCTTGAAGAGAAGTATCTTTGTGTGGTTTTTGACCTTTTATCTAAATAATTGGCACATGTCATAATCTGTAAATCTAATGATCTAGGTATAACTAATGTCTTAATAGTGGTAAAGGTTAAAGCATCTTTTACAAATCTGTACGTTGGTTCTGTATAGTAAAGACACGTATACACACTGGTTCAGTATTTTAAAACTCCATATATGAAGATCCACCTTGAGAAAAGTGCATATGCACACAGGTTTGACACATTGAAGTAGCATACATGTCATAAAATATGTTTTAGCTACTTCTATTTCCTGTTGCAGTGTTCTAAGTTCTATATTGGGTTCTGGTTACTATTACTGTGTTCTGGTTACAACATTCGAAAACTGATTGTTTGATTCAGTTTTGGTTGGTGCAAAGGAGATTGGTTGATGAAGATATATTTCATGTTTGATTGATGTTATTTATGGATCCAGTCTAAAAATTAATGAAACGTGGTCCCTGGAAGAAAAGAGAAGGTTGTAGCCTTCTATAGGTTAGCACCTACGTACTAGTACATCAGCTAGTACAAGAGCTAGGGGGTTGTAGCTCCCTCCCAGGAGAAGCTGGAGAATGAGAGAAGGTTGTAGCCTTCTGTAGATAGAAGCTTGCATACTGGTATAAGACTGCACCAGTACAAAATATTGTAAAAGAAGTTTCTTATTAAAAGAAAGATAGAGACGATTGCAGCAGGTGGTTTTCACCCACATTGGGTTTCCACCTTATATCTTGTGTTCATGTGTGTGACTATCTGATCTATTTTTACTGCTCCTGGTTACTATTTATATGGTTCTGATACACAGATTGATGATCAACTTATGAAGAATTAACTAAATTATAAGTTTACAGGGTCTACGCTAGTTTCTTTATATACAGTTGCGTATACATGCAAGTTCAATTAACTGAAGTAGTATATATGAATCAGAATATGGAAATGAAATATTACTGACTTGCTAATACTGATTCACCCCCCCTCTCAATATTATTTCCAACAATTGGTATCGGAGCAGGTTCTTCAGAAGAAGCTTGATCGCTTGAAGAAATATCCATCATCATGAGTCACTACGAAAGAGAGGGATCCATTAGACCACCAATATTTGATGGGAGCAACTTCATCTATTAGAAGGTAAGAACCACAACCTATCTTCAATCTCTTGGAACAAATGTTTGGGAAATCATGGAAGGAGGATACACATTTCCATCAGCAATTCCTACAGATACGGCAGGTAAAAAGTAGTATGAAACAAATGCCAAGGCTGTCAATACATTATTGGGGAGCCTGTCACAATCATAATTTGTCAAGGTTATGCAGCTCAAAACCACCAAAGAAATATGGGACAAGATCATTCTAAGCTATGAAGGAAATGACTAGGTAAAACGTGCAAAACTACAATCTCTCAGAATTCAATTTGAAACTCTCAAAATGCAAAATGATGAAAGTATAGCTAATTACTTCTTACGTATAGATGAGATTGTTAATCACATGAAAAACTTGGGTGAAGAGATAAAAGAAGTTATTGTAGTTGAAAAGGTTTTAAGATCCTTGTCTTCTAAATTTGAATCAAAAGTTTCCGCCATAGAAGAAAAGCAGAATCTTCAAAGTATTACTATGACACAGCTGTGCGGAATCCTAACAGCTTTTGAAATGAGAAAAGGGTGTCCATCAAATATTAAAGAAGCTGCATTCAAAGCTTCAAGAAGAGAAGAACTCAATGAATCATGACATAATTCAGAAGGAGAGGAAGAAGCAAACTTTGTCAAGAACCTTCAACAGGGTACTGGAAGATTCAGAGGTAAGCTACCTTTCATATGCTTTGCATGTGGAAGAGTAGGTCATTATGTGGCCAAATTTCCTCATAAAGATAAGCTTGATAAAGGTAAGGAACCAGCAAAATTTAATAGAAAACAAAATGTAAGTAAGAAGAGCTATTATATGCATGAAGATAGTGATGGTTTATCAAATAGTGATGAAGATGAACATGGTAATGACTATAGACTTCTGATGGATTTCGAAGATGATAATTTCTTGGATGCTTTAGATGAGGTTGGTATCTATGAAGAAATTTCTAAACTTAAAATCTGTTTAGAAGAAAAGAGTATGATTATAGATACTCTGACATTCCAACTTGCTGAAAGGAAAAAACAAAATGAAAAATTAGAATGTGAAATTGTGGGTCTAAGAAGAGATATTGAGAAAACAAAAGCACTCAATCTTAGATTTGTGAAAGGACAAGAAAATTTAGATGAAATTATCAAAGTGCAGTGTTCTCCTCTGATAAAGGTAGGTCTTGGATATACTGAAGAAACATCTCAAGCACAGAATCCATCAACCTCCAAAAGCTATCTTGATGTAGCAAGGAGAAGTAAACAGGTTGACAATCGTCAGCAAAGGCATAAAGAAGATCATCAGGTAAATCGGGTTCAATCTAATTCAAGGATGAACAGAAGCTATAACCAACCACAAGTAAATTAGTCTGAATTTGCTTCAAGAATGAATGTCAATGGAAACTACAATAATCAGGTCAGTAGATTTGATAGTCACAGGAATTTCTTTAATGGCCAATGTTTTTCATGTCATAAGTTTGGACACAAAGCTGCTCAATGTGTTGCTTGCAAGACCATCATGACCAGAGAAGCACGAAATCAAAGGAATGTGACTAGGATCATGAAAAGAACCTACAATAACTTTTCTTCTCTTGAAAATGAAATAGAATGCTCTATCTGTAACAACTTCGGTCATGAAGATTCTGAATGTAGGAGTAAATTTCAGCAAACATCTTAAAAGGAGCAAGCTTCATTGGGCCTCAAAACATGGAGAAAGAAAGAACTGCAAACAGAAAGATGTGGAATAGCCTTGTATGTAGAAGGACAAGAAAATCAGTGGTATATCGACAGTGGATGCTTGAAACACATGACAGGCAATAAAGAAAAACTTCAGTCATATAACGCCTTCGAAAAGGAAAAGAAGGTCTCATTTGGTAATGACACTCCTGCAGTCATAAAAGGTAAAGGCTCTGTTCTCTTAAAAGAAAAGGTTAAAGCTGGGAATGTTATGTATGTTTATGGTCTAAATCATAACCTATTGAGTGTCAGTGAAATGTGTGATCAAGGAAATGAAGTAGTATTTCGATCAAATGGATGTGTTGTTCGTGAGCTTGGTACAGGAGAAACAGTGATCAAAGGTGTAAGAACTCCAAACAACTTGTACAGAAGACTGGGGCATCTGAGCTTCCCTCAAATAAGAAAAGCATGCAGATACCATGCGGTTAGTGATCTTCTGGATATCTACATTCCAGAAAATAAAATATGAAAATCATGTCAATTTGGTAAGCAAACCAGAACTAATTTCCCTGAAAAGGAAGGATCAGCTAGTAAGCCTCTTGAACTTGTTCATACTGACTTATGTGGACCATCAAGGAAAAAGTCACCTTGTGGAGAAGAATACTTTATATTGTTCATTAACGATTTTCCAAGAATATGTTGGATAGGACTTCTAAAGCACAAAGACGAAGCTTTCAAAAATTTCAAAGCCTTCAAAGCCCTGGTTGAAAATGAATCAGATCACAAAATCAAATGTCTCAGATCTGATCGAGGAGGGGAATTTACCTCATATAAATTGTTCAACTTTTGTGAAGAACATGGAATAAAAAGAGAATTCTCCACCTCAAAAACACCTCAGCAAAATGGAGTAGTAGAAAGGATGAACAGAACTGTTCAACTAATGGCTCATGCTATGCTAGATGAATCTGGAACTCTTGCAACCTTTTAGGGCGAAGCTTCATTCGCTGTCGTCACTATTCTCAACAAAACAAGCGTTCAGGTAAACAACACTTGAACTCCTCATGAGCTTTGGTATGGTAAGACTCCTACTGTAAAATACTTCAAAGTTTTTGGAAGCAAATGTTACATCAAAGGGACTGATGAAAACCTTGGCAAGTTTGAACCTAGAGCAGATGAAGGCATTCTCCTTGGTTACTCTTCCCAAAGTAAAGGATATAAATGTTATAATAAAAGACTTGGAAAAATCGTTGAAAGTATTGATGTTGTGATTGATGAAGCAGGCAAAAATCCAAAGTAGGTAAAAACGGAAGATTGTGAAGAAGATGACGATTATCCTTCCACATCAAATCAGACTAATTCTGAAGAAGAAGAAACTAATGAAGCACCAGAAGAACAAATAACGGTAGAAGAAAAGACTCCATACAGGTATGTCCAGAAAAATCATCCAAAGGCTCAAATTTTGGGACAGAAAGAGGTAGGTGTGCAAACAAGAAGAACTATTACAGAATCCTCAGGCTATCTTGCATTGCTTTCCTCCATCGAACCACAAAATGTGAATGAAGCATGCAAAGATGAATGTTGGGTCAAGGCCATGAATGGAGAGCTTGAGCAGATTGAAAGGAATAATACTCGGGAATTGGTTCCTAGACCTAATGATAAGAATGTCATAGGAACCAAATGGATATTCATAAACAAGTTGAATGAAAATGGAGAAGTTATTTGAAACAAGGCCAGACTTGTTTGTAAAGGGTATGCTTAATAAGAAGCTATAGACTTTGAAGAAACTTTTGCACCTGTTGCTAGACTTGAAGCCACAAGAATGTTTCTTGCTCTTTCTAGTTTTCAGAATTTCAAAGTATACCAAATGGATGTAAAATCTACTTTTCTTAATGGGGACTTAGAAAAAGCATTATATATTGAGAAACTAGACAGATTCATCCTTATAAATGATCCAAAACTTATATGCAGACTCAGAAAGGCTCTCTATGGTCTAAAACAAGCTCCAAGGGCATGGTATTATCGTCTTGACAAATATCTCCATCAACAAGGGTTTTCAAAAGTATCAGTTGATAGCAATCTATATATAAAGATTGATAATGATAAATTGCTAATACTTGTCGTGTATGTTGATGATATCATTTTTAGTAGCAATGAAGAAGCCATGAATCAAAACTTTGCCTTGGTAATGTAGGAATTTGAAATGTCCCTACTAGGTGAGCTCACATATTTTCTTGGTCTACAATTTCAACAAAAGAAAGATGGCATATTTTTGTCACAAACCAAGTATCTCAAGCAGATCTTGAAAAAATACGGCATGGAAGACTCTAAACCTGTATGTACCCCCATGGTAACCAGATGCAGTCTCAGCTCAAATGATGAATAAGCAACAATACATCAACCAACCTACAGATCCATGATTGGAAATTTGATTTATCTAACAAGTACCCGACCAGGCATCATGCATGTAGTGGGAATAGTTGGAAGATGCTAAGCAAATCCAAAGGAATCGCACCTTTAGGCAGTCAAAAGGATCTTCAAATATCTTCGAGGAACTCAGAATGTTTGTTTATGGTATCCTAGGGATACAGATCTTACACTTCATGCATATACAGATGCAGATTGGGCAGGAAGCGTGGATGACAAAAAAAGCACTAGTGGTGGTGCATTGTATATTGGTTCTAGAGTAGTGTCTTGGTTTAGCAAGAAACAAAGTTCCATTGCATTATCTACAGCTGAAGCAGAATATGTGGCTACTACATCTTGCTGCACTCAACTCCTTTGGATGATGTAAACATTGCAAGACATTCAGTTGACCTGTACTCCACCCATCTCCATTCTATGTGATAATACAAGTATAGTCAATATTTCAAAGAATCCAGTCATGCATTCCAAAACCAAGCACATACCCATCAAATATCATTTTCTACATGAACAAGTGCTTGAACAAAAGGTCAAATTGGAGCATGTTCCCTCCAAAGAACAAGTTGCTGATATATTCACCAAACGACTGCCCGGAGAAACATTTGAATATCTCAGATAGAATTTGGGAGTACTTGATGCATCATCTTGCCGTTGAATCTTATCTATTTCAGATAACAATGGTTGTACGCGAGTTTCATGAAGCGTATCCGTGTACATATGCAAGTTTCTATATATACAGCTGCGTATATGTTGGTTGAAGAATATCAATGGGCTAGACTCAGGATGAAAAGAGTCTGATATGGGTCTGACAATGATCATCTGGCACAAGTTCAGGGGGAGCATATACTTCTAATTGTTGGCATTATCTTGGTACAATTTCATAGTTTTTTCTGATTCAAGTGGAACAGGTGCAGAGGGAGATCATGGTTGCTGGTCTGGATGGTGATTGACAAATGTTGCTGATGATAGTTGCTGATGATTATCGTAGTCTTGTTTTAGATATTTTGTCTTTATGTCATGTATATATTTTCTTATCAAGGTCATGTAACGACCTATTTTGTTTCCCCACTATGCCTGGGATGGATGATGTAATGTATAAACCTTTTGTGTATCCCCACTTGGTTGGGTGGATGAGTCAATCTTGGTATATCCCCACTTGGTTGGGAGATGGATGTATGTATGAGTCTTTGGTGATAGGAAGGTCATTTATGATGAATAACATCTTTTTGCAGATCTTTCTTACAGTCAAGGGGAGCATGATCAACACACTTCAGCAGATCAGAGATTTCAGCATGTACTCAGGGGGAGAGTGACTTGGGGTTGCCATCAAGTCCAAAGGGGGAGATTGTTGGCATTATGACATAGGTTTGGCGCTATGGCACAAGTGTTGTCCTTGATGGGAACTCACTCAGATGACAGATCATAGTTTAGGCTCACAGAATGAAAGAAAAAGAGATATAAGCAGGTTCCCTTTAACCAAGATACATATACACACGGGTTTGATAACCAAAAGGCGCGTATGCGTATGTACAAGCACTTTCATGTAAGGAAAGGCGCGTACATGTTGGATAATTTGGTTTTGGTCCATGGTATTTGGACCATGGTATTGTGATCCATGGTATTGGTCCAAGGTATCTTGTCCGACGTGTTGACCCCAGGTATTTGGTCCAAGGTATTGGTTCTAAGTGGTTTTGGACCATGGTATTGAGTAAGGCCTAAGACTATAAAAGGAGGAGAAGATCATTAGGAAAAGGTACTCATGCATTGAATATCTAATGAAGAGCAAGATCTAGAATACTAGTCATTGGGTAATGATGTATAGCTGGATCTGAATCAAGGAGGAACCTGAGCACTTGAAGAAGGATAAGTTCTATTGATGGGTCAAGATCTTAAGGCTTGCAAAGAAGTATCTTTGTGTGGTTTTTGACCTTTTATCTGAATAATTGGCGCATGTCGTAATCTGTGAATCTGATGATCTAGGTATAACTAATGTTTGAATAGTCGTAAAGGTTAAATCATCTTTTATAGATCTATATGCAGGTTCCGTATAGTAAAGGCGCGTATACACGCTGGTTCGGTATTTCAAAACTATGTATACGCAGGTCTGCCTTGAGAAAAGTGTGTATGCACGTAGGTTCGACACAATGGAGTAGCGTACACCTCGTAAAATATGTTTTAGCTACTTCTATTTACTGTTACAGTGTTCTGGGTTCTGGATTGGGTTCTAGTTACTGTTACTATGTTCTGGTTATAGCATTCAGAAAAGTGATTGTTTGATTCAGTTTTGGTTGGTGCAAAGGAGATTGGTTGATGTAGATATATTTGATGTTTGATTGATGTTATTGATGGATCAAGTCTGAATATTAATAAAACGTGGTCCCTGGAAGAAAAGAGAAGGTTGTAGCCTTTTGTAGGTCATCACCTACGTACTAGTACATCAGCTAGTACAAGAGCTAGGGGGTTGTAGATCCCTCCCAAGAGAAGCTAGAGAATGAGAGAAGGTTGTATTCTTCTGCAGGTAGAAGCTTGCGTACTGGTATAAGACTGCACCAGTATAAAATATTGTAAAAGAAGTTTCTTATTAAAAGAAAGATAGAGATGATTGCAGCAGGTGGTTTTCACTCACATTGGGTTTCCACCTTATATCTTGTGTTCATGTGTGTGACTATCTGATCTGTTTTTACTGCTCCTGGTTACTATTTATATGGTTTTGATACACAGATTAATGATCAACTTATGAAGAATTAACTAAATTATAAGTTTACAGGGTATACACTAGTTTCTTTATATACAGTTGCATATACACGAAAGTTTAATTAACTAAAGTAGTGTATATAAATCAGAATATGGAAATGAAATATTACTGACTTGATAATATTGATTCACCCCCCCTCTCAATATTATTTCCAACACCTCCAAATTTCCCTTTCATCCCAACCATCCGAACGCTGCAGAAGTGATACATTGGCCTATCATACCAAACAATTTGGAGTATTGATAGATTTTCTCACAGGATTCCCAAATTTATGACTTCATGAATGCTGAAGGTGAGTTTCAGAATTGTAATATAGATACAAATTGTAGAGTAGATAATGACATAGATAGTGGGATAGATGTAAATATTTTAGATATACCTAAACCCACTAATTTCACTAAATTAGAAGTAGATAACTTAGAAAATGTAGAAATAGAAGAAATAATGAATGATGATCCTGAAATTCTTAATCTTAAAAATAATTTTTTTCCTAAGGGTTTAGTCCCATTAGAAGATTTGTTTGACTCAAACGATGTAGCTAGGAAACCAAAAATGGAGCCTTTAAGAGAAGATATAGAAGAATGTAACATAGGAACTGAGGAAAAACCAAAGCTCATTAAAATATCAAAAGCCTTACCTCCAGAGGAAAAGGTTAAATACATAAATCTGTTTAAAAAGTTTCAAGATGTTTTTGCCTGGAGTTATGAAGACCTGAAGTCTTATGACACCAACATAATTCAACATAAGATACCTATCAAAGAGGATCATAAACTTTTTAAATAGAAACTTAGGAGGATTAATCCAGTTCTTATTCCATCTATTGAGAAAGAAGTTAAAAGAATGTATGATGCCCAAATTATAGCTCTCATTAGATATTCAGATTGGGTTTCAAACTTAGTCACTACTAAGAAGAAAACTGGAGAAATCAGACTTTGTGTTGATTTCAGAAATTTAAACAAGGTCTCATTAAAAGACAACTATCCTTTACCAAAAATGGACCATATCCTTTAGAGGGTAGTCAGCTCATCCATAATTTCATTGCTTGATGTATTTTCTAGATATGACGACATCTTAGTTCAACCGGAGGACCAAGCCAAAACTGTGCTTACTACTCCTTGGGGTACCTTCATGTATTTTAAAATGCCTTTTGGATTAACGAATGCAGGAGCAACATTTAAAAGAGTTATGGATATAGCTTTTTCCAAGAAGATCCAAGACTTCTTAGTGGTTTACCAAGATGACATCACAATCTTTTCTAAATCTGATAATGAACACCTAGATCACTTGAGAAGAGTTTTCATTAAATGCAGGAAATTTGGTATTTCCTTAAATCCCAAAAAGACATTCTTTGGTCTAGAAGAAGGTAAACTGTTGGGAGATATAATATCCAAAGACGGAATTAGAATAGATCCTACTAGAATAGAGGCAATCTTGACCATCACCCATCTTAGAAACATCAAAGAATTTCAAATTTCGCAGAACTAATTAGAGAGCTAAATAACATGTTAGGAAAATACTCAGCACTTAAATGGACAGAGAGGTAAAACAGTCCTTTGAAGCCATCAAGGAAGCTCTTACCAAAACTCGAGTCCTTATAAGTCCTGATTTTTAGAAAGATTTTATAATTTTTCTTTTGCTTCAAAACACACTAATGTAGCAGTCTTGTTGCAAAAGAATGACCAGGGATATGAACAACCATTTGCATTTTTCATTAAAGCCTTAAGAGATGCCACACTCAAATACAACATTATGGAAAAACAAGCATTAGCTTTAGTAAAGGCTATTAAAGACTTCAGAGTGTACATTTTGTATTCTCACATAATTTCTTATGTTCCAAATTCAGTAGTTAAGTACATTTTGACACAAAATGGGACCGAAGGAAAAAGAGGCAAATGGATTGCCACTATTTTGGAATATGACATAAATAAATCCTGCTAAACTTATCAAAGGCCAAGGTTTAGCCAAACTCATGGCTGAATCAAATTGTCAGACCCTAGATATAAATTTCATTGGTGCCCTTGATGATCAGGAAGAGATGGGAAATCCACAAATCAGTGAACCTTTTACATATTCACCTTGCTATGCAGATATCATATTTGTATTACTGAACCTACAAGCTCCTCCTGGTTTAACAAGAACTAAAGCTAGATTTTTGAAAATGAAGTCATTTAAATATTATATCATAGATAATGCTCTGTTTTGGAAATACAATGGTGCTATTCTATTAAACTGCTTACTGAAAGATGAAGTTGATAGAATTATGCAAAAATTTCATGCAGGAGATTGAGGATGACACTTGTATTGGAAAACTACTGCTGACAAAGTCCTGAGGGCTGGTTTTTACTGGCCCACCCTTTTTGTAGATGTTAAGAAACATGTGACCTCCTATCACAAGTGTCAGATATTTGAGGGAAAGAAAAAGATTTTACCTTTACCTTTCAAACCAATATTCACAGAAATGCCATTTCAACAATGGGGTTTAGACTTCATTGCAGAAATACACCCAACCTCCTCAGCTCAGCATAAATGGATTTTGACTGCCACTGATTACTTCACCAAATGGATAGAAGCCATCCCTTCTAGACAAGCCACAAAATTTGTCATTATCTCATTCTTAGAAAACAATATCCTCTCAGATTTGGATGCCTCCAAAAGCTCATTACTGATAATGCAGCTACTTTTAAATCCAAGAAAATGGTAGGCTTTTGTAACAAATACCACATCACCCTTGGCCACTCCACTGCTTATTACCCTCAAGGTAATGGACTTGAAGAATCCTCTAACAAAAGCCTTGTCAATATCATTAAGAAATTACTAGAAGACAACAAAAAGACATGGAACAAAAAGTTGGTCAATGCCTTATGGGCGGATAGACTAACTACCAAAAAGTCTATTGGTACATCTCCTTATCAGTAGGTATATGGAATTGTTACACCAAAAAATGCAACCATGACTATTTACAGTTAGTATGGCTCTATCAACAGTCATGCTATCCTCCTGGGCAAGTCTTATGCCTCCGCTCTCCATGTCAAACTCCAAAAAGAGAGAAAGTCTTTATAAATGTATTTATCTCTAGGTACGCAGGTTCTCTCAACCTTACCTGCGGATACGCACCTAATGTTCACAAAAGCTGCGTACTTGTACGCTCTGTATGTAAAGGGGCAGGTGCGTACCCCTATAAAGGTCAAAATGCGCAAGTTTCATCTTTAAAAAGTTACTTGTGGTCATTTCTAGAGCATTCTAGAAGGTTGTTCGACGTGTATTGAGCGCCTCCAGATGGTTCATGTACCCCTACCAAAGAGGAACTTATCCCATCAATAAGGGAGCTATCCCATCCAAAGAGGGGATTATCCCATTGATGGTGGACCTGATTAACTTCCTCTTGAGCACTATAAATACAGGCATTGGGCCAGAAGGAGGAGAGGTTGGAAGCTAAACATTTCTATGGGTAGATGCTGCTGGAATTAAGACTCCCATTTAGAAGCTTGTGAGGAGAGATTGCCATCTTTGCTTGTTCTATTTGGAAGTGGGTGAGCTTTGTCAAAGTAAAGGAGAACTTTTGATGGACCCTGGGAGGGACTTGCACAACACCAAGGCTCAGGTTGTAATTGTTCCTTTTGTTTCCTATTAATGCAAATGAGTCCATTCTTCTCAATAACTTGTTATTTATGAGTTGTTTCATGTACTCCTCAATCCTTCTCTAAACATGCATTTATTATATATCTGAGCATAGTTCTTTTCCTGTGTCAAGCTCGTTAAAAAATGAAGCAAATCCTCCTCTAATTGAATCGAGAGTTTGACTAGATCTCATAAATGTTAAGTTGTATATTTAGGTTAGTTATTTCAGTGTTTTTCATAATTTTCTTACAGTTTTAGTTCGGGTCTTTCAAACGATCTCGTACATGAACCTTCATTTCATCCAGCTTGTACTTAGTTGAATAAAATGAAGCTAGGGGGGCATGCACTCTAGCAGTTATGCTTAGGGGGCATCAAGCACAGTTTCATCTCTGTTTCAAGCTTGTGTAAAAATGAAACCTATCTCAAGTCAATTTCAGTTATTTTCAAGACTCGTTAAACTCATAAAAATACCGAGATTATTTTGCTATTTTTCATTCTCATAAAACAAATGAAAATGTCAAGTTCTTTCCTTCTTTTCCTGCTCGTAAATTAAATTGAAAGTAAACCATGAGTACATTTTTATCATTTTTTCGAACTCATTAAAACTTACGAAAAAGTGAAACCTTGGAGTTCTCTTTTAAGCCCTTTTCAGACTCCTAAAATATGAAAAGATTTCCGAGCGTTTCTTTTACACTCGTTAAAACGGAATTAAAAGACAGTCCCCTTACAGCTCTTTTCTAACCGTAAAATCAGGAAAAGATTGCCGGGTTTTTGTCGTTTCAAACTCGATACGGAAATAAAACGACATGTCCTTGATCGTGTTGGCTAGTTGAATTGTTTATGAATTAAACATTCAAGTACCACATTAATTGTCAACCAGGGAAAGTCTTTTTATTTCAAAGGCTACTGCGTACTGTATGTACTTAAAGTCTAAAAGCATCGAAAAGCTGTAGTATACGTAATTCTTACGCTATGTCATTACAGTACTTGTTAAGATGAAAGCTATTAATTAAAACTACGAATCTGGAAAGCGAAATAATGGATGCTCTGCTGGCAGAGGATCAGGACCCTATCCTCCAGATGGGGACGTTCAGCACCTGCCCCTGTAATCAGATTTACTAATGCACACTGCACTCTCATTCACCGGTGAGAAACAAACTCAAGTGATTAATGAAACAGAGTACTAACAAAACAAAGAATACCAGAGGTAATGCTATCAAATCCAAACAGAGTACCAGAAAGAAACTACTGCACACTTACACACTTGACAAGAAAGTAAATGGGTGAATCTTGTGAGGAAGGTGGGCCCAGTCCCTCTCACAAGATTCCCCAGGAAAACGAAGACGGAATTAAGTGCTCAAAACAGTTTTATATTCATCTGCCAAAAAGATTAAATACAATAGAGTTCAGACTTGCTGATGTTCTCAGAATCTCGCTTACAGACTGACCATAGACACCGACTAATCACTTTTTCATGTAGATGTCTCCTCTTTATAGAGGAGACATCTATTACAATAAAGTATTACAGCCTATTCAGTTAACCCATCTTGTCAAAAATAAGCAATTCAGAGTGATGTTACAACAGTATGATAATACATTCTTTTCTTGAGCTTTAGCTGTTACACAGCGGGTAACTGACTTTGACCGTCTTCTCGGGATCTTCATATTCCTTCGCCATTTCCCCATGCTTGTTCATGCTGACTATGTTCTTCTTTCTTTAGACTTCCGCTTGATTATGCCACTGTCACACGGAATCTGTCAAGGGTGCGGACACGACTGACCTTCCTAGAAGTCTAAGACATTCTAATGACAAACAAGACAAAATGGAGTGATCTTTCTCTAAATACACCTTTTACAACATGAAAACTACAAGTGTTTAGGCTTACCTTATTCCAAAACGCTGTTGTTGAAGTCCGTTCTTGACGATCCGGATGAGCTCCTCCTTCAAGTCAATTCCTGCAACCACAAACAATCAAACAATTACCAAGCACTTGCATTTCATATAATAAAACATATATTCAACATGCAGACCAAGGAACACATGAAATAACTCATTAACACAAGCTATTGAGAAAAATAAACCAGTTTGTATTAATAACGAAACAAAGAAACTCTTACAACCTGGCCTTGGTGTTGTGCAAATTCCTCCCAGGGTCCATCAAGGGTTTTCCTCTACTTTGACAAAGCTCACCCTCTCCCAAGTAGAATCAAGTGAAGACAATCTCTCCTCACAAAGGCTCTAATGGAAGACCTAAATCCTGCAGCATTTACCCAAAGAAAATGTATAGCTCCAACCTCTTCTCCTTCTGGCTCAATGCCTTCATTTATAGTGCTGTAAAGAGGTTATTCAGGTCCACTATCAATGGGATCATCCCCCTCTATGGGTGGGATAGCTCCCTTATTGATGGGATAAGTTCCCCCTTAATAGAGATACATGAACCAACTGGAGGCGCATCCATTTCATCAAACCGACCTCTAGAATGTTCTAGAAGTAACCACAAGTAACTTTTTCAAGATAAAACTCGCGCATTTTGCCTTTTACAGAGGGACGCACCTGTCCCTTAACATACAGAGCGTCCATGGACGCATATTTTGTGAACATGGTCAGCGTCCCCGCAGGTAAGGCTAGAGAGAACCTGCGACCCCAGAGATAAACATGATTTTTACAAGACTTTCTCTCTTCTTTGAGTTTGAGATGGATAACAGAGGCATGAGACTTGCCTAAGAGGGTAGCATGACTTGTTGATTGGAGCCATACTAACTGTAAGTAGTCAAGGTGACATTTTTTAGTGTAACAGATTGCCCCCTAAAGTGCGAAGCCTGGAATAGAATAGGGTTTTGTAATTCTAGGAAGGGTGAAGCGCTTTATCATTTCAAGGATTGCCTTGTGGATGGCCTGGTTGGAACCTGCAATTTTCAACACAAAATACATGGATAAGATTATATCATCACGAGGTAGGCATTCCCATACTCAGATTCAAAACTTTAACTAATGGACTAACTATTCTGATACAGGAATGATCTTGCAGTACATCATTTTTATAGACTTTTGTAGACACAGTATGGACGCAGCCATCTGTTTATGATTAGTCTACATAGATAATGAATACAAAACTCCTCGCAGCCTGGATGGTAGAAACTAGATCCAGGGTCTTCACTTCTACTTCCCAAATTGGTACGATTCTAGCCATGTGATTAAATGATTCGATGTCGAACATGGTAGAAACCACTTGATTACCAGTCAATGATGTAAACTGTTAACAAGCGTGAGAGAAACCACCAGTAATGTCAATGGTTCTCAAAGTACCAAGCACAACCCGTGAAATGTGAATAGATGTTTTGATGTCGAACACTTCACGGAATCCTCTGATCGAAAGTCAATGATGTAAACTGACGTCAAAGGCGAGAAACCTGCCATTGATGCATGCAGACTTCAAGGTACTGTCGATTCCTAAGTCATCTTTCTAGATAATGTGTCGATGTCGATAGAAAGCGACTCGTTGCAGGCAAGCCTGCAACACGAAATCATTGTTTAAGTTGAAGAAATGTTGCTGTAAGGACTGACTCAGGGATGGTCAATGGATGACAAGTATTTTGCAGATGAAAGTTTTGCTTGCAGACCTCTTGAACACATAACGACACAACAGATGGTTTGGTGACGAATAACTCAAAGTTGATCCCTGAACCCGGTTAAAGATTTTCAAAGTGATTTAGTCAACTGTGAGGTAAAAGATTTCCCAACCCAGGTGAATGAAAAGTGTCGTGTTCAAGAGTGGTAATAAAGTTTCTTCTGAGGCAAAAGGTGACAAATAGGTTCATTCTTCTCTTTTTTCCCCCACCATTTCTGGCAAGTACCTCTTTATTTTTAACAAGCTTGAGGAGGATAACATATGCTTGATTATAAGCTCATCCTTCGGACGAGTCCAACCTAGTTTAAATGCGAACCCTAGGAAGGAGTGGTTCGTTCCTGTTTGTAATTGAACAGGTCCTTTACTGTAAAAGTTTAACGAGCCCAGTATAGGAGAAACTCGGCGTTTTTCAATTTTAGAGAGTCTGAAAAACTTAAGGAAACTCCACGTTGAACTTTTTCGTATATTTGTGTCCCTCAAGCCCGAAAAAGTATAAAATAATACCTGGGGGAACCGCTTGATCTTGCGACCAAGGAGTACTTTCATAATAGTATCGTTGACCTGAAAAGTAAAAAGCGATCAAAGACACGTCGTTTTATTTCCTTATCGAGTTTGAAACGACAAAAACCCGGCAATCTTTTCCTGATTTTACGGTCAGAAAAGAGCTAAAAGGGGACCGTCTTTTAATTCCGTTTTAACGAGTGAAAAAGAAACACTCGGCGATCTTTTCATGTTTTAGGAGTCAGAAAAGGGCTTAAAAGATGACTCTGAAATTTTGTTTGTGAAAAATTACAATTTCCCTTGAAATCCCTTCGTCCTGCACAAAAGCGACACATTACTCATACCTGTTTAAAATAGGCAAAAATACATTTGAAAACATCTTTTCATGGTAAAAAATGAACTAATTCATCCAAAAAACCTATAAAAAGACCTTTTACCATGTCATTTTTACCGTTTCACTGTTGAGGTTGAAAAAGGAGCTTTTGACAAGAAACTTCCCGTGGTTGCTGCGGAAAATCTGACCGTCGGAATCGAACGCCGCTTCACCGAGGTATTTTACACATCCCACTCTTCATTTTTATCCGTTTAGTTTTTTGTTTTTGGTCTCTGTTTCATTTTTTGGGGGGGTTTTGGGTTCAAAATGCGCCCCTCGGCGGACGCAGGTGCCCTTCGGGTGAGCCGCGTCCCCCGACTTTTTCTCACACGGGAAAAAGGTCTGGGGACGCAGTCCGCCTTCAGGCGAGCTGCGTCCGGACGCCCTGTGCTAAAAAGCCGGGGTGCGTCTTCCGCAAAGGGCGCATTTCAAAACCCTAACTCTCTCAAAAAACCACCAAATTTTCTCAAATTAATTTCTAATTGACTCTTTTGATGTGCAGGGCCCAAAACATGTTAGACTGGAGAGAGAGAGAGCACGTAGAAGACGATGAAGCTGCGATTAACCACCAACCCTCTCTGGATGCCTTAAGAACATGTGGATTGTACAAATATTGGACCATACCGGGCATGAGGGGCCAGGTAAGATTTTTGGAATGGCTAGTTGAGCGATGGAACGTTGAAGATCAATGCTTTTACATTGGAGGGCACCAGCTCGAGATAGAGCCCTCGGATGTATACTTTCTCACTGGCTTGCCAAACAGAGGTGAGCAACTCAACCTTGCGGGGACCAGACCGGGTGGCCAATCCCTTGATGATCTCCGCGAGGAGTGGTGCAGACCAGGGACTCGCCATAAAAAGGGCGTGGAGATAAAGCACATCGCTCTGGCGGAACTTAGAGTTATTGCATTTACGGTCACTAGGATTTGTGGCGCGGCCGCCTTGCACATTGCTTCCGGATCCCAAATGCGGATGGCAGTTGACTGTTACCAAGGCACCATCTTCAACTGGTGCGAAGCTGTGTCGGCTCATATGAAGAGCCAACTAACCAAGGCAAAGAACGGACGACTAAAGACTTTTGGATATGGGCCTCTAGTCGTGAGCTTTGCCTTGGAGAGAGTTCCTATGCTGATCCCTCAGCAACTCACAGTTGATGACTTGGGTCCTCGGGAGCCAAAGCTTGTTCGATGGGTTGCGGTGATGGCCCGGCATCCTGACGAGGGTGCTGCAGTGGTTCGATTCTCTGACAGTTACTTCGACTGGCTAGAGGGCCAGCTTTTTGTGATACAAGACTTTCCATATGCCGGAATGGATTTCAGAGGTGATCCGGACATGGTTCTTCCACAGGGAGAACAATGGGATGACAGAGGTACTTTCATTTTCACAAGTTTTCTAATTATGTATTTTTTATTTTTCATATATATCGTCTCAACGTAACAGTAAAATTTTAAAAATGCAGATGTTGGACCACAGCGTCCAGCCAATCTCCGGCCTTACGACAGACGACATCCAGCTGCACCGGCACCGGCCTTACAGGATGCGACAGCAGAAGTACTAGCCGATTTGGAGCATGATCTAGAGCGTCTCACGGCAGATATACCTGAGACTACTATGGATGACATTCCAATGAGGCTTCAGCGCTTCGTGGTTGCAGTCCCTGGACCGTTTAGGAGATTTCTGCGCAAGATAGCCCGCGCAGTGGTGTCGTACAGAGAGCACCACCAGTGATTGACTAGTCACTTTTGTAGTCACATGTGACATTTTTGACTTTTTGCACTATCATTTTGCCGATCATAAGGTGTGTTAAACCTATGATCGAAGACGATGTATATATTTTTGGACACACTTCTATCTATATCTATATATCACTATTATCGGCTTATCTTGTTTAACATGTATGATGAAATGTCTTTAAATTTACTTGCATGATTATTATAAATGTCTGTCCAACACTTGAGAAGCAATTGCATCTGCTAATGTATTCAAAGACCTTGGAATATGTTGATATTCAATGTAATCAAATTCACGTTCCAAGAGACGCACTCTCAAAAACAACCTTAATAACACAGGATTTCTAATGGCATAAACTCTATTAAGCTGTAATACAACAAGTTCAGAATCTAACCTCACTATCAAACGTCGAATTCCAAATGAAATAGATTCGGATAATAATTCAACCACTGCACTGTATTCTGCAATGTTATTCGTTGTTTGACCGAGGCTTACCCCATGCATAGAAACTAACTCGTCAGAGGGCGAATAGATAACCCAAGCTGCGGAAGAGATATTCCGTGTACTACGACAAGCACCATCAGCAAATCCAATGTATGTTTGGAGAGGCGTCGACATCTACAATATCAAGAGTAAAACCAAGATGAGCCAAAATAATGACGAAAAACCACACTTGCTAAGCTAAGCACACTGACTAAACTAACACACTTGCTAGCTAGAAAGGAAATCTAACCTATCTAAAAATTTCTCCATTCACCATTTTAAGCATAATACCTCTTTAGGTAAAGTCCATTTCTGGGTTTGCCCAAAGAGTCCCCATCAAAATCAACTAACTCATAAGCCCCTTTTGCTAGCTTTCGCTTTACAATGTAGGGCCCATGCCACATGGGAACGAATTTTCCAGCACCTAGCTTATCGTTTGCTTGATCATATAATAGTACTAGGTCTCCTTCCGAAAAACTTCGAGGGGTTACATTTTTATCGTACTGAGCTTTCATTCGTTTCGCGTGAGTCTCGATAGCTAAAGTAGCGTCACGTCGAGTCTCATCTAATTTAGCTAAGTATAACAACCGTTTCTCCTCTTCGGAAGTAGCTGGAAGTAATTCGACAGCCATTTGAAGTGATGGGATTTCGCACTCAATAGGTAACACAGCTTCTAAGCCATAAACTAGCTGAAAAGGGGTGAAACCTGTTGAATTTTTCACTGAAGTTCGATATGCCCATAGTGCCGAAAATAACATGTTATGCCAATTCGTTCGATGGATACCAATGATCCGTCGAATCATGACGACTAGAACTTTGTTGATTGACTCAACCAAACCGTTGGCTTGCGGATAATAAGGTGTAGAGCTATCGTGGCGCAAACCAAGCTGGCTTGTAAGTTCAGTCATCATGACATTTCGAAAATGGCTTCCATGGTCCGTAATGATTGCTTGTGGGACACCAAACCTAGTTATGATATGATTGAATACGAAAAGTGCAGCTGTCTTGCCGCTTGCGTCGAATGTAGGCATCGCCTCGGCCCACTTAGTAAAATAATCAACCGCAAGGATGATATACGCATGCCCCCCGGCCGAGTGAGGGTTACAAGTAATAAAGTCAATGCCCCATTTGGCGAATGGACCAGCGGCAATTATAGGGTGGAGAGGAGCAGGTGGAGCGCGCATCTTGCGATCAAACACTTGACAGTTGTGGCATTTTCTGACGGCAAGGATACAATCTTTAAACATAGACGGCCAGAAATAGCCAGCGCGCAACACCTTCTGAGCTGTGGCATACCCAGACATATGACCGCCACATGCTCCAGAGTGACAATCATTCAAAACTCTCTCAGCCTCATCGTGAGTTAAACAACGTCGAAAAACTAAGTCTGCCCCCAGGCGATAAAGTGTATCTCCAATAATTCTGTATTGCTGGGATTGAAACCGAATTTTTCGACGGTTTTCCTTGGAAGTTTCAGGCCGAAAGGTTTGGGTTTGGAGATAGATGATTATATCCCCATACCACGGATCTACAGTGCTAATAAGAAACAAAGATTCGTCCGCAATGGACTCCTCTGCCACAGTCTCTGTGTCAGCACTCGGGAAATCACACATCAATTCCGCGAAGACTAAAGATTTCTTAGACTTGGACTTCTCAAACTCAAGTCGAACTCTTGCAGGATGACGATCCATTTAGAGTACTTGCCCCCTAGCAGTTGTTTTGTCAAGATATAAATCATAGGGTTGCAATCCGAAATAACAGTAGTTTTGCGGAGAAGAATGTAGTGACGAAAACGCTGGACAGCTTGAACGGCTGCCAGGGCCAATTTCTCCACATGCGAATATTTTAACTCAGTTGGATTTAAGGTTCTGCTAAGGTAATATATCACATGCTCTGCCTTGAATTCATCTTCTTGAACTAACACCATTCCAATGGTGGAATGCGAAGCTGCGAGGTATAAGAAGTAGTCCTGGTTGTAGTTGGGAGGATGCAATAACGGTGCATGGGTCAACGCGTGTTTCAGTGCATCAAAAGATTGTTGAGCAATCTCGTCCCAAAAGAATTGTACATTCTGTTTCAACAACCGTGTAAAACCTTTAGTGACCTCGGCGTAGTTAGGGATGAATCGGCGTAAAAAGTTTGCTTTCCCTTGCAAGCTTTGGAGTTGGCGCAAACTCGAAGGAGGAGGCAATTGGATGATAGCCTCGACTTTCGAGGGATCGACGCGAATGCCGGTTTTGGAAACAACAAATCCCAGCAATCGACCTGTTTCTATACAGAAAACACACTTGTGGGGATTCAACCGAATTCGATAATGCCTACACCTCATAAAGATTGCTCGTAAATGGACAAGGTGATCAGCTCGGTGTAAAGAATGAGCAGGCAAATCATCGAGATAGGGTTGCACAATGTGCTTGATGTCATGAAATGCATAAGACATGGCCCGTTGAAAAGTAGCACCGGCATTCTTAAGGCCAAAAGGTAATTTGCAATAAGCAAATGTCCCCCATGGACAAATGAATGCTGTTTTTGGTTGATCGGCAGGTAGAATATTGATTTGATTATACCGGAGAAACCATCCATGAAGGAAAACATCTCACTTCCGGCACAATCATCAATAATTTGATCGATATAAGGCGTAGGATAGTTGTCTTTTGGACAAGCTCGATTGATATCCCTATAATCGATACAGATTCTTATTGTTCCTTGTTTTTTATTGACGGGAACAATATTCGATACCCAATCCGTTAACGGGATCGGATAAATGAAACCTGCTTTCAACAGCTTTTCGACTTCGGCTTTGATTGCAGCTGCTTTTCGAGGGTGAATCTGACGCAACCGTTGCCGAATGGGTTTAGCATCCGGGTAGGTTTTGATTTCATGAACAACAATGGCAGGATCGATTCCTGGCATTTCTTCGTAGGACCAGGCAAACACGTCGCGGAATTCTTGGAATAGGGCCTTGTAAGTTTCAATTTCTTCGTCAGTACATGCGGCACCTATATGAATGTTCTCCTTGATTCCGGGCTTCACTGAAATGTCAATGGGAATAGTACGAGAAATATTCCCTAAATTCAGCTCTGAATCAGAATGTTTCGTTGGATCCTGAGCGTCTTTGACATATTCAGCGGTAAAGATAGATGAAAAATCATTTTCAAAGACATCATCCTTAGGTAAAAACGAAGATCTGTGATGGAGATCGTCCCATGGTAGATCATCTACACTTAGGATTTCGCGAAGTTGTTCGTCAGATGACACTTCTTCGGGAAACGTTATCCGTTCTAAGGGTGAGGTGAAAAGTGACTCTTCACTGACCACATTCATTTGGTCGGTTGAATGAAAGTCGGTAAAAGACATAAGAGCTTCATAAGCAATCTCATACGGACTCAACGGCATAACATTACCGAGTGAGTCTAGCTCAGAGTCAGAGGGAACATACCAAGGATCATCATAAATAATGTTTTCTGACGTGATCATATGAATTGTTGCGAACGAAGGGTCTGCATTGAGTGGAGGGAGAGGAAAAGTTCCCAGTAAACCGGAATCCTTAACTAAACCTACACCAATGTCCCTATAAGGGATCGTCGTTTTACCAACATGCTGGATAGTTTCTAAAGAGGTTGGGTCGGATGAAAAGTATGTCAGCTGATCAATAGTCACGATCTTACCGTTATGTGGAAACTTAATGACTCTGAAGACCGATGAAACGACCGCTGTCATAGCATATGACCAACTTCGACCCAAAAGAAGGTTGTAGTCTAGAGGGGCATCAACCACTTCCACATCCAGACTAACGGTTTTACCTTCGACCCCTATAGGCAATTCTTGTAGAATACCAAACGGACGGAACCCACGGCCATCAAAGGCCTTAAGGATGGTGGGGGATTGGTTCAACGAAGGAGAACCAAGCGATCTCCAACATTGAATCGACATAATACACGTAGAAGCTCCCTCATCAATCACAGTCCGATGAATAGGCCTGTTTTTGACTATCACTGGAATTTGGAAAGCCATTTGATGGGGGAGACGCGGTGTACTACTTTCTAGATCAAAGATCATTAGGTTCGGGTCCTGAACATCGACAGCTCCAATAGCCGACAAAAGCAATTTTCGTTGCGCTGGACATGATTGCAGCACTTCGAGTGCCGACATTGCTGAAGGTGAAACAGCTAAATCTTCAACAATGTTGTAATTCTGGGCTGCTCTCGCATGTGGATTGAAAGCAGACCTTCGAAGTACACCCTTGGCGGGCGGCTTAATCACTAAGTCTGGGTTAGGTTTTTCGATCTGTAGTGGATCGGAACCAGGAGCTGAGGTTGATGGGTTAGAGTTAGAAGATTCTGCTTCTTTACCATCAACAGGAGCCTTACTACCATAATCTTGCGATCGAGTCGCAATCCTGACATGAGACATCATCAAAATGGGTTCTTCACTGGCATTCGAAGAAGAACCTATCATCTTATTTTCCTGCTCGGGGAATGGATTCTTTAACACAGCAGGAGTCGGAGAACCTTTAACTATTTTCACTACCTCGGCCCGATGAGGGCAGTCTCTCGTAAAATGATCTTCTTCACAAATGAGACAAGGATAACGAGGTTTGCGCTTTTCGTCATTAGTTTCCGACTTTTCCGTTTTCTCCTTTGGAGCCTTGTCTGCTTTAGCCTTCTTCTTTCCTTTCTTCTTTCCACCGTTTTTGGATTTGGCCGTAGATGACTCTACAGCGTGAATGTCGGCGGTAAGTTCAGGAGGAGAAGACTCTCCTGTCGGAGAATCAGGCAAAGTGATAATTGGAGTATTGGAGGTCTTGGAAGACTTCTTCTTACTCTTCGTAGTCACGATACCGATCATACCATCAGCGGCATGAGATCCCGAAGGAGCAGCAGCGATTTGGTTTGACTTTGGAAGATCCGGAATTTTCTCGTGTAACGTACCCGACTGAGTGTAAACTAAGTCAAGGTATTGTGCCTGAGCAATGACTTGCTCCTCAGTAACTACGCCGGCCTTAGCTACATCTTCAGTAATTCTTGGTAATAATGATTTTACAAACCATTCAGCTAAAATTTGGTCCGGGATAAAAACTTTCACTAATCTCCTTCGACGTCTCCACTCATGGATGTGATCAGAAATGTACGTGGATGTCGATTGTTTTAGCGAAGTTAATAATTCCGTACCATTATCGTATCTGACTGGTAACTGAAAATGAGTTAAGAATGAAGTAGCTAACTGGCTAAAGTTGTAAAAAGAAGCCCGTGGCAACTCAATGTACCACTTGGCTGCGAGACCAATGAGTGTACGCTGGAAAAGACGTAAGCGGATAGAATCATCTGAGATGGAATTTGATGCACACCAGAGGTGGTAAGTCATCACGTGATTAGACGGATCCTCTCCAGACTTACCTTCGAACTTGGGTATATCGCTGGGCAACTTATTTGGCATTGGCGGCCAGAACGGAAGATATTGAATTGGATCGTTCGTTAGGCGCGTCAAGTCGGGTAAATCTAAAGTCGCAATAAATGGTAACTGCCGGTTAGGATCTCGGAAACTCTGAGTCACAATACCAGCCCCAGGAGGAGGATATCCAGGATAACTAGGAACAGGATTCGCATTGGGGATATTATATCCTCCTGGAAAACCAGGATTAACCGGACCGTACTGGGGTTGTTGAGGTGGTTGATAATTGTACCCAGGATACGGTTGATACTGGTAAACCGGTTGTTGGGCAGCTTGACCAGGTTGATACTGTCCCTGGTACGGAGGTTGAACAAATTGAGGTTGAGTAGTAACAACCGTACTTGTACCAGGTTGACCTGCAGGCATCTGGACTGTGGTTTGAACCGTGGGTCCAGACAACGGTACAGATGTCTGAGGAACGGTTACAGGGACAGTAGAAACCGGAGCTGCCGATACTCCAGATGTAAGCATGGTAGATGAAGCGGTAGCTGCTGCAGCCGTGTGAGGTGGAGTACTCGGTGCAATTGGCGGCTGAGTAACTACAGAAGTTACAGGGGTCTGAACACTTGACTGGACAAGTTGCGGTTGCTGGGGTGGACCAGGAACTGCAGGTTGTCCTGCTTGAGGTACCGACTGTATACTTGGTTGCGACATCTGTTGACCCTGTGACGGATCCCATGTTAACATTCCAGGGTATTGACTCGTAACAGGTTGAGGATACTGAGATCCATAGCCGTATTGAGGATAGGGTTGATAACTGTAAGGTGTAGTCCCATATGATTGCCCTTGAGGTGGTTGATAACCTTGACCAGGGTATTGACCCGTAGGTTGATAACCTTGAGGTAAATACGAATACTGGGGTTGACCTTGACCTTGAGGTTGGTATCCTTGAGGTTGATACCCTTGGGGTTGATACCCTTGGGGTTGCCATCCTTGAGGTTGCCATCCTTGAGGTTGATACTGATACTGAGGTTGACTTTGGGGTACGTATTGAGGCTGGGGTTGATACCCTTGGGGTTGATACCCTTGAGGTTGCCCCCCAGTCACAAATGAAGTACCTTGAGGTTGCCCCCCAGGCATTAACGAAGGTTGCCCCCCAGGCGGTAATTGGCCACCTTGAGGTTGGTTAATGGGAGTTGAACCTGACATCATATAAACTTCACCTATACTCAATGGTACATTACCACTGTTTCCAACTAATAACCCATGATCAACAGGTTGAGGAGATGCTCCCGCAAAGGTACCAGAAAGTGACTGATACCCAGTAGGAACAGAAGGACCGCCATGTAAAAATGATTCAGGACTTTGCGAAAACACAGACGACTGACCAGACATATTTACAGGAGAATGAATTCCTCTAGGTGGAACCGGAGTACGAGGTGTAGAAAAACCTACTGAGTTGTCTAAAAAATTGGTTAATGCAAGGTACCAAGACTCACTTCTAGGAGGACTGTAAAAGATGGATTCACGCTCCCTTAGATCAAGGGTAATTAGATCTTCAGAATCAGAAACGCCTATTTCTTCCTCTGGAACAAGTTCTTCTATAGCAATTAATCCAACAGGAAGATTTTCGGTGATAATTCTTTCTATTCTTGGTGAATCAGGAACACTAGGAGTTGGAGTAACAGGTTCTGAAATTTCAGGTTCTTCGCCTGTTTCACTGGCAGATGAAAAACTACCAGCAAGCTCGGAAACTGTAACAGCTTCGGGATTGTAACCTGTTTCTAATCTTTGGTAATCTGGATGGACTACCAAAGAAGATTCTCCTTCTTCAGGTGAACCTACTCTACTGCCACTAGGAGGAGTTACAAGGACCTTTAACCCTTCTAAATGACCCGGAATGTTTTCAGGAGATTCACCCCGCGATTTACGGAGTTTTCTTAACAAATCTATCCCGGTAACAATCTCAGGAGACTTGCCCCGAAGTCTACGGGACTGTCTCGGTAATTCCGCCACAATTAAAGATTTTAACTACAACACACGAAATCAAAGTAAAAAATTTCAAATCAAACCACCTAAAGTCTTCTAAAGAACCAATCAAATTTGAAGCACACGCCTAAATAATCTAGAGCGTCAAACCACACACAAACAGTAGTCTTCCGGACCAAAAGCGCTAGTTGGTGATTAGGCCCAACCTCGCAGGATTCAGTACAGAAATAGTGGGTGGAACAGTTACCCCGGCAACCTGCTTAATGAATAGACTGGACCAAGTTCCTCCACTTTAACCGTCTCGAAGTGAAGCGAACCCCCCAGAAAATCCAAGTGAGTATAACCGACGTCTGCTCCAGGTACAGTGGGACCTTCCCTCCACCGTCACCTTGGGTAGAATCCTAGATATTATGGCCACTAAGGTTACCAATCACAACAATTACACCTGGGGGAACAGTCTAAACTCCGACAGCACGCAAGGGCAGAGTAGCAAGCTCCAATCCCCTTACCGGCTCCTTGACAACAATCCAAGGTTTACCGATAAGTGACCCCTGGCTCCTCGACAATGGTTAATCCAAGGTTTACCGTTTGTAATACGTACTGCCTGGCGTCGTTTCCAACGAGGGAGGAATGATCCCCTCACTGGTTCGGACACGAGCTCGTGTTTCTCCTTTAAGAGGAGCTTTCCCAGAATGTAACTGAAACAATTGGATTTGTTCTACTCAAGATAGACTATCTGTTTGGTTTTGTAGTCTTGGAGAGTTAAGTACTCACCTACTCCAAGACCCTAGCCTAAGCTATGTTGGTGCTTCAGAGCCCTAGAAAAATAAAGATTACTAGATTGATTTTAATTTAAGCGTTACTTTTAAGGTTGTTTCTTAAGTCAAAAGGTGATGGAAGTGAAACTAGTGGTATGTTGACTCGACTCGAAACCACTACAAAATGCACCTAAAATGATTTATCCACTACTTTACTTTTTCGATGAATTGCTTAACTAAAAAGTTGAGAGAATGCAATCCTTATAAAAGCAACTTCTTAATTGAAGACAATCAAAGAAACAATTCGTTTTTCTTTTCCAAGCATAAAAACATAACTTCTCTTTACATGCACGAAAAAACTCTTTTCTTCTTTTGAAAACAAAAAGCTACTTGAAACAAGACTTTTTAAGAAGATGTTTTTGTATTTTTCTTATAATAAAGCAAATAAATCTAATATAACCAAAAATCAATCTTAACAACTCTTAAAATCTATGAAAATGCACTCATAAGCAAACTAAAGGCAAATTTACTCTAAGCAATCTTAACGAGGCCAAAACTAACAATGATTATTTCTAAGGTGTTTTACTTGATCACAATCAAATCAAGGACTAGCTTATTGCAGAACCAAAAACTAGTCAAAACAAAATTCTAATCTTTTTGTCCTTTTTGAAAATGGAAATCAATACTTTAAAAACAAGCAATTCGAAATTTGACCCAAAACAACTCAAATGACAAGTTGCTCAAACAAGGAGACTTTACGGCAGGCTCAACTTCTAAGAAGGTTGACTAACCAGAGATATCTAAGGCTGGACAACTTTCTAAGCTCAAAGTCACTACAAAGCCTTACCAAAAATCAAACCCTAGGTCTAAACTTCGTTGAAAACCACTAAAACACTCAAAGCTCACAAAACGAGTTCAGGTGAGAATTCTTGACAGGGTACTAAAGGATCTGGGCGGAAAACACTAAGAAAAAACAAAATCTAAAAGTAATTTAAGGCAAAAATGGAATTTTCTTAACTTTTACAGGAAGACGCAGGCCATCAGTTGTCACAGGTGCGGCCCCGCACTGTGCAGTCCATAACAGCGCGTCCAAGGACGCACTGTGCAGCACACAGAGACTGCGTCTTTCTGGAAAAAGGAAGAAAAACTAAAGCCAACTAAAGCTACAGCTAAGCCACCCAAATACTAATTCTCACAGTCAAAAACCAGAAAATAAAAATGATTTTCTCAAAGCAAAGTTCATATAAAGGAAAAGACTCTCTCATTAATGGATTCCCCAGCGGAGTCGCCAATTTGTCACACGGAATCTGTCAAGGGTGCGGACACGACTGACCTTCCTAGAAGTCTAAGACATTCTAATGACAAACAAGACAAAATGGAGTGATCTTTCTCTAAATACACCTTTTACAACATGAAAACTACAAGTGTTTAGGCTTACCTTATTCCAAAACGCTGTTGTTGAAGTCCGTTCTTGACGATCCGGATGAGCTCCTCCTTCAAGTCAATTCCTGCAACCACAAACAATCAAACAATTACCAAGCACTTGCATTTCATATAATAAAACATATATTCAACATGCAGACCAAGGAACACATGAAATAACTCATTAACACAAGCTATTGAGAAAAATAAACCAGTTTGTATTAATAACGAAACAAAGAAACTCTTACAACCTGGCCTTGGTGTTGTGCAAATTCCTCCCAGGGTCCATCAAGGGTTTTCCTCTACTTTGACAAAGCTCACCCTCTCCCAAGTAGAATCAAGTGAAGACAATCTCTCCTCACAAAGGCTCTAATGGAAGACCTAAATCCTGCAGCATTTACCCAAAGAAAATGTATAGCTCCAACCTCTTCTCCTTCTGGCTCAATGCCTTCATTTATAGTGCTGTAAAGAGGTTATTCAGGTCCACTATCAATGGGATCATCCCCCTCTATGGGTGGGATAGCTCCCTTATTGATGGGATAAGTTCCCCCTTAATAGAGATACATGAACCAACTGGAGGCGCATCCATTTCATCAAACCGACCTCTAGAATGTTCTAGAAGTAACCACAAGTAACTTTTTCAAGATAAAACTCGCGCATTTTGCCTTTTACAGAGGGACGCACCTGTCCCTTAACATACAGAGCGTCCATGGACGCATATTTTGTGAACATGGTCAGCGTCCCCGCAGGTAAGGCTAGAGAGAACCTGCGACCCCAGAGATAAACATGATTTTTACAAGACTTTCTCTCTTCTTTGAGTTTGAGATGGATAACAGAGGCATGAGACTTGCCTAAGAGGGTAGCATGACTTGTTGATTGGAGCCATACTAACTGTAAGTAGTCAAGGTGACATTTTTTAGTGTAACAGCCACGTCAAGATTCTTTAGATAGCTGCCATCTGTTGTTTGTGGCTGTTACAAAATAGCTTGCTTTAGGTAATTGTTGTTGCTGACTGTAGCAACTACGGAGTTGCTACTTCTGGTGTTGCAGCAACTACGTAGTTGCTATTTCTGGTGTTACAGCAACTGCGTAGTTGCTGTTTTTGGTGTTACAGCAACTATACATTGTAACTCCTGCAAGCTTAAGACAATTATTTGACAATTTAGTCAGCGTTTCCAAGGATAAGTATAAAGATATTCACGAATATGAAATAAACAATTAAACATAGATATGTGGAAGGTTACTTCATACCTTGGGGTTAATATGTCATTATAAAATAAAAGCTTTCAACTTATGACTGCAAAAGGGTAATGATACGGCAAAAGATAAGGTCAAAAATAGGTCAATTGTGAGTCCCAACATCCCCCCCAACTGAAGAGATTGCATGTCCCCATGCAATGTCTACTCTGAGTCTGAGTCGGAGAACTGGGACGAACAATGCAGATTACTAAGACAATAGCTGTAGGGAGTAACATCAAACTTGTCTCTAAAACCACAAACAGTTTGTATATGTTTCCATGCTGCTGCCTCTTCTCTGTTAGAAAGTCCAAACTGGCCCTTATACTGATCACCCGGCAACCATAAAAGTGGGAACTTGAATTTGTAACCCATCCAATTCTCAGCACAACGTTGCACGCATTCAACATACCGAGGTACCCTTGATAATTCTACTTGCAGATTTGATGGGTTATACGGGTGATATTCCTTCCTTTCTGCGGGGCAGTTATCCCAAAATAATTTATTTGCTTTAACAGCCAATGATGCTTTGGTCTTTACATACTGCTGACAGTCTGTTAGGACCTCTGCTTGCAGTCTCATAACATGATCCTTCATATCATCATTGTCTATCATTTTTAAGTGTTGTAAAATGAAAGTGGCAGCGTTCTGTGGTTCAAACCGAATCCACAAAAGACAATTCTGTTCGTTTTGGAGGCCTGAGAGATAGGCGTTTTGCTAGGTAAGCTGATTCGCCAAAAAGGAGATGAAAGCTCTCAATTGTATGTCACCTACTACATGTGTCATATTCATGTTTCTTTCTTCAGATACAGCCTCATTATGGAGGTACAATTCACATAGCAGGTTTTGGTCGCTTTTGGGTGGCTCTGCAAAAGTCTTCATAAACTGATCTGCTGTGACCACTTGATGAGGCCTCCCCTCTTTGATAGCCTTCAGCTGAGTGAATGCAAGCCTTTCCCTTAAAAATGTGGCATAGTTAAAGGAGGGTTTCCTTGTGGCGAGCATCCTTTGACATAACTCAAACATCTGGGACATCCTATGTTTCAGTTCCTTAATTTCTTTATACTGGGCCCTACACTATTCCAGTGCTTCCCAGTTCTTATAAGCATGGTCAAACCAGGTCCCTTTCTGTTGTTCAAATGCTTTGCCTTGAGAGTGATGATATTCTCTCCACCATGTACGTTTCAATTCCTGAAAGCTTTCTGTTTCTATACATGCATCACTAACAGTGGGAAGCTCTGTTTGCATACAGGCATCACTCAGAATCATCTGTTCTGTTGAATTGGGCTGGGATGATCCAGCATCTCTCTCTTCATCTTTAACCAGAGCTTCTTCTTGTATATCAGATTGGGTAGGCCGGGGTGAGTCCTTATTTTCTTCTTCCTTTTCTTCCTGCATAGCGTCGGGAAGCTCCTTTGTTTGTTCCTGTGCAGCCTCTGAGGAACTTACTGGTTCTTGTGTGTCAGTAAGTTCTTGATCTTGTGCAACTTCAGGTGAACTTACTGGTTCTTGTGTGTCAGTAAGTTCCTGGTCTTGGTCTTGCATGTTCTCTGGATGACCTGTTGGTTTTTGTGTAGCAACAGGTCTCACTGACTGCACTTCTGCTGAAGCTCCTGTTGGTTCTTGTGTATCAACAGGGCTTTCTGACTGCACTTTTTCCAGAGATCCTGTTGGTTCTTGTGTAGCAACAGGTCTTTCTGTCTCAGCAGAGAATTGTGGAATTTTTACTTCAGCATCAACAGACTCCTTTGTTTCATTTTCAGCCGCGGGGGCTTCCTTTATTTTTTCTTGTACTAACCTATATCCTGCCTGAGCATATATCTCACCACAACTTGTACACAGATATTCGATATCTTTGCTTTTCTCTGCTTCCGACGCTGCTCTTGCTAAAACATGCAGGCTGAATTCTTCTTGATATGCTTCCCTGATCCTTATTATCTCTTCCTGGTAATCCTAAATCTGAGATTTCAGAAACTCAATTTCTTCTTGCAGGGCGAGTATAGTAGGCTGATCCTGCGAGACAGTAGATTCTAGTGGGGGCAGAGGTTCTGCTACGTCAATTTGATCAATATTTCCCACAGGTGGTTCTTGTGTGTCACCTGGGGTAGTGGCTGGTTCTTGTGTTGCAGCCACTTGCTCACTATCATTCTGGGTGTCGGCAGCTGGTTCTTGTGTATCAGCTGTCTTAAGATATGATGCCACGAAGCTATGAACGCTCTGCATCTCAGCCTCTGTGGGTGAGGGAGAGGGGTTTCGAGGAGTGGCTGGAGTGCGGGGTTTTAAAGCGATGGATGGTGAGCTGGAGGAATTAGGGGATCCAACTACTGCCGATTTTCGTTTTGGTAAAAAGGCAGGGAATTGAGGTGTTTTTCTCTTCCTGCTGGCTCTTGAGATCGGAACAGTAGTCGGGGTGGTGGGTGCTTTGGTTGAAACCCTCATTCTTCTTCTTTTTACCGGGGTTTTCTTTGCCTGCTGCATTTTTCATTTAAGCTGCGTAATTGGGATATTATCGTCAGAATCATCAGTAGAGATACTGAGTATGGGGGTGGGAGAATTGGTTCTTTTGGGAGACATGGTTAATTCTGCTGCTGCTTGTTCCTTTTCTATAACATGCAGAGGTGTTTGCTGGGGTTGTTCGGGAATATGCTCTGTTTGCTGAGGGTTTTCCAAAGGGGTTTGCTCAGGGGTGTCGTCCGTTTGTTGAGGAGGCTCCTGGTCTCGTTGAGGTGTGTCCTCAGCTTGACGAGGAGTTTCCTCTTCTTGATGAGGACTACCCTGCACAGGCTGTGGAATTATTTCCTCCGGATGGGGATTAATGGGGGGTGGAGGGATGTTCAGAGGAAGAGCTCTGTTAATCAGCAGTTGGATTAGGCGATGGTGTTTTAGGGAGAGAGCTGGATTCTTCGCTTTCATAGAATATCGTGCCATGTTTTTAAGACAACCCAGCAAATAATATGGCATGTTCAATAATTGACCATTTCTTAAGTGATTTAACAGGACGAAGTCGTGATGGTAGATTACCTGGTAACGACCTTCGCATGTCAAATACTGCTTGACGAATTCAGCGACTCTTGGCCATGGTTGAGGTAACGACCGCAATGCTACACCTCTGCCCTTGGTTTCTACTTCCTCGCCCGGACGGAGAAAGTCTCGCTGCGCGTTCAGAATCAGGTGCTTCCTGTTGAACCACCTTGTACCAGTGGCTGGGAGTCCGGTGACTTCGGCGATGAATTCTTCCGTAACCGGAACTTGAATTCCTTGGACGACAGAGAATCCTTCTGTCAAATTGCATGTGAATTCCAGGACTTGCTACTCGTCAAAGTCTGGAAGTCTCCTGAAATATTCTATCCATCCAGCTTGCAAGAAAATTTGGTAAATTTCCGGAAAGAGCTCCAGAACTGCTGTCGTGCCTGGTTCATGAGTGATGAGGGTTCCTCCCATGGCTGTTGTCTCGGTAAATCTTCAGAATTCGGGGCCGAGCTACCGATTTCAACTCAGAGTATACATCACAAATGGTAACATGCTGTAGTTTTTACATACAACCGGGAGAATTAAGGGTGGCAGTGGTTGGCGTGGTTTACCATTATGGAAATTGCTTTGGTAACCCCCCCCCTTCCTACGTGTGAATGATATGATTGGGAAATGCAATCATTTGATGGACCTATCAACCTTTTTCCGCTTATCTATTATTTAATGCTTATTCATAAACGTGCGTACCTTCGTCCTTTACCTTTTTTGATCGCTGCGTCAAAAAGTCTTTTCTCGTCTGCTGTCAAATTATAATCATTACCGCGGATCTGAAAGCACGGGAATATGGGTGATTTATAATGATAATGACGGGAAGTGACGGTGAGGTACTGTAATCATCACGAAAGGTGGTATATTTCGTGTGGAAAGGATATTTCAGATCAGGAAGCAATAACGTGGCACCGAGATTGGTGTTGCAGCAACAGAGAATTACCGTTGGGGCAACTGGGATTAGGGGGAAACGTTTGTAAAAACGGGGAATGTGCTGGAGTAATGGAACTAGTGTTACAGCAACAGGAATAATGTTGGGACAACGGGAAGTGGTGTTGCAGCAACGGGGATAATGCCGCAGCAACATGGTGTTGCAGCCACGGGAAATGGTGTTGCAGCAACAGGAAAGGTGTTGCAGCAACAGGAAGTGTTGCAGCAACAGGAAATGGTGTTGCAGCAACAGGCATTCGGAGTCCGCCCAGTAATTCCTTTTGAAGCCTTTGCTCTCAGCTACTTCCCCATGCTACATCTGCAAAATCTCGAAATATAATATTGCAATCCTTGGCAGGATTTATTAGTTCTAAAAAAAAAAATGTCTAATCCTAAAAATTACATAAATAATAGAAATTCAAGTGCTTTGAGGGACAGCAAGTTCCCCTGGAAAAGAATATTGTTTTATTGCCATGCAAGTGGCTTTAAAATCCTCTTTGGAAACCGGCCGCTGATACAACCGAAGTCGGTAGCCATTCACTAACAGTGGTGTTCTGCTTCCATCAATTGTTAATAGTCTAACCGTTCCATTTGGGAAAACAGTATCCACTTCATACGGTCCCAGCCATCTTGTTCTCAGCTTCCCTTGAAAGTTCTCGAAACGTGAGTCATAAAGAAGAGCCCAGTTACCTTTCTGGAACTGCTTTTGCTTAATGGTTCTGTCATGCCATCTGCTCCTTTGTTGCTGTATCATAGTTGTTTGGTGGACGGCATCCAGTCTTTTCTCGTCCAGTTCCTGCAACTGCTGCAACCTGGCTGTCTGTGCATCAGTTAAATCAAGGTTAACAGCTAAGGTAGTTCTTAAGGTTTTAATTTCAAATTCTACAGGAAAAATAGCATTCTTTCCAAAAACCAATTCATAGGGTGAAAATCCTGTTGTGTTTCTCCAAGTGGTTCTGTAGGCCCAAAGAGCCTCGGGCAAACGCTGAAACCAGTCCCTTCTATTCTCCTTTATTGTTTTTGTTAAGATAGCTTCTATGACCTTATTTGTGCTTTCCACCTGCCCATTTGCTTGGGGGTGGTAAGGTGTGGTCATCTTATGCTTGATATGATATTTCTGAAGCGTATCTTTGAAACCGTGAGAATTAAAAGGAGGTCCTCCATCAGTGACTAATTCTCTGGGTAGTCCAAATCTAACAAAGATTTCTTCAAATAAGAATGTTAGTACCGCTTCTTCATTAGCTTTAATGAGTGCTTTGGCCTCTACCCATTTAGTCATGTAATCTGTGCATACTAAAATGTAAACTCTTTGATTGGATGGAGGATTAATGGGACCTACAAAATCTAATGCCCATTTCTCAAAGGGTTCGAGAGTTACCTGAGGATTGAGTGGCATTTCATCCCTATGGTTGGGCTGGCCCATTCTTTGGCAGCTGTCACAAGCCTTCACATATTTTTTAGCATCTTTAAAAAGTGATGGCCAGTAATAACCCATTCTAAGTACCTTGTGAGCTGTTCTTTTATCTACAAAATGTCCTCCACAAGGACCATCGTGACAAGCTTTCAATATGTCATAAATCTCATCTTCCCCAACGCATCTCCTGATTTCTTGATCTATTCCTGTATGGAACAGACACCCGCTTATCCAACTATACCTAGCACTTTGCTGGATGATCTTCCTTCTTTCTCTGTGTGATAGGTGTGATGGTAATTTTCCTGCAACTAGGTAATTGGCAATGTCTGCATACCAAGGTGAGTGAGCAGATACTGCAAATAGATACTCATCAGGAAAAGAATCATCTACCGGAACATTTTCATTGGTTTTTAAACGAGAAAGAAAATCAGCAACTACATTTTCTTTTCCTGGCCTATCTACAATTGTGATATCAAATTCCTGTAATAGTAATAACCACCTGGTGACTCGAGCATTAGTAATTGATTTATTCATTAAATACTTGATGGCCGAGTGGTCAGTATGCACAAATGTAGTATAGCCAGTAATGTAATGCCGAAATTTATTAATAGCATAAATAACTGCTAAAAATTCTTTCTCAGTTACTGTATAATTTAACTCAGCTGGTGTCATGTTTTTACTAATGAAATAGATAGCATAGGGGAGATTGTTTTCTTCCTGACCCAGGACAGCTCCAATTGCCGTATCAGAGGCATCAGAGGAAATATGAAAGGGTAATGCCCAATCAGGTCCTCTCAAAATAGGAGCTGTGGACAACTGATGCTTAAGTTTATTGAATGCAGTCTCACAGTCATCAGTCCACTTAAATTCAGCATTTTTCATTAATAACACAAACAAAGGGGAAGCTATTTTAGAAAAATCCTTAATAAATCTTCTGTAATATCCGGCATTTCCTAAAAAACTTCTCACCTCCGTTTGTGTTTTGGGGATAGGAAGGTTCTGAATCACCTGAATCTTAGCTGGGTCGACTTGGATTCCTAAAAATGAAATGAAATGACCTAATACAATGCCCTGATTCATCATCATGTGGCACTTTTCAGTGCTTAAAGCGAGGTGTGCTTCAATGCACCTCTTAAGTACTTTTTCAAGGTTTTGTAGAGCATCTTCAAAGGTCACTCCATAAGGAGTAAAGTCGTCCATGAATATTTCTAATGAATCGTTTAACATATCAGAAAAGATTCCTATCACCGCTCTCTGAAATGTCGCTGGAGCATTACACAACCCAAATGGCAGTACTCTATAGGCAAAGGTTCCCCATGGGCTGGTAAATGTGGTTTTGTCCTGATCCTGGGGTGCAATCCTGATTTGGTTGTATCCACTAAACCCATCCAAGAATGAGAAGAATTTCTTACCTGGTAAATTATCCAATACTTGATCAATAAAAGGTAAAGGGAAATGATCTTTTTGGGTTGCTTTATTTAATGATCTATAGTCTACACATACTCGCCATTTCCCATTCTTCTTTGGTACAATTACGAGTGGAGAAACCCACTCGCTGTCAGATATTGGATATATGAATCCTGCATTTAAAAGTTTTTGGAGTTCCTCCTTCACAATTTCTCTGAGGTTAGGGTTCATTCTTCGTTGGGGTTGACAAACTGGTCGAGATCCCTCCTTAATGTATATACGATGAGTACATAATTCAGGGGAGATTCATTTCATGTCTGTGTAGTCCCATGCGAATGCCTCTTTGTTTGCTTGGAGTAACTTTATTAATTTCTGTTTTTCATCATCAGTCAAATCAGGATTTATATTCAGCGTTTTACCAGGTTCAATTTCAACTGCTGTGCTCTTGGAAGAGTTGCCTAATGCCGTCTGGCCTAAGTTTTCATTTTTCATATTCTGCTGGGATTCAGGTTCTAGGATTGCAGCGAAGTGATTAAATGTTTCTGGATTAACCGAAGAGGGTTCAGAAATAAAACTGCTAATTAGTTCATCTTCGGTGGAGTCTTTAAAAGTCAAAGCTTGCCCAATAGTTAATATCGGTTGGGTTTCCTCATCCTCATAGTCTACCCATATAGAATTGTCACTGTTAATCATGGGAGTGGCATGGGGATAGAGGGTCAGTTGTTTAGTCTCTTGTCCATTGGAGATGGTCATTGATCCAGATCTACAGCTGATGAAAGCATCTGCTGTAGCCAACCAAGGTCTCCCTAGAATCAACGGATGACCCCCCAACTTTGTTTTGGTTTGTAAAACCACAAAGTCAACCGGGTAGTTCCAGGATTCTACAGAGATTATAAGGTCTTCAATGACCCCTTCAGGTTTGATCGTAGAACAGTCAGCTAATTCTAAGATAGTAGGAGTTTCCCTGATAAAGTTTTTCAGCTGGAGCAATTGAGCTGTTTCGAGAGTCATGATATTTATTGCAGCTCCTAAGTCTACTAAGACTTTCGAGATAAAGGTTTTTCTGACCTGGACTATTACTGTAGGCTGACCAGGGTCACCATACTTGACAGGATAATCTTTTTCAGTCATTAAGGCAGTTAATTCCCCCATCACATGAACTGTGAGGGGGTCCTTAGCCTTCCTTCCAGGTTTCTTTACACAGATGTCTCTAATAGTTCTAGCGTATATAGGAACATCCCTTAGTGCTTGCAATAATGGGATTTTGACATACAAGTTCTGTAACTCTCCTAAAAGATTGAAGGTAGGTTGTTAAGGTGCTTTAGTGAGAGTCAGTCTTTCAGGGAATGGTGGATCTACCGTTTGGTCGTTATTGTTAGGTGCTGATTCTACTGTTTCAGTACTATGGTTAGCTAGATTCTCTTTTCTATTCTCTTCTTTGTCAGAGTCCGTGATATCATCTATAATAGGTTCAACTATTCTCCCTGAGCGAAGGTGGATATCATTACATTGCAGGGGAGAAATAGACTGACTTTGAATGTCAATAACTTGCAAGGCCTTATTATTATTCAGATTGGGGTTAGGTTGTACAGGCAGCTGTGGTCTCATTGCCTGATTATTCGGAGGATTATTAGATGGTAAGGAAAGAGATTGTTGTTGAGGAAAGGGTATCTGTTGGGCTGCCCAGTTTGGGTTCCATTGATTAAAGTATGGTTGCTGGGGAGCCCAAGGATTCCACATAGTAGGGTCAGGAAAAGGGATATTTGGTTGCTGCATAAGTGGAAAGTTCATTGTGTTGACGGGTGGGTATTGCATTTGATTCATGGGTGGGTAAAAACGAGAATTATTATTCCAACGATTGAATGTTGTATTAGAGCTCGTACCTTGTCTTTGCGGCCATTGCCTCCTCTGAGTCATTAGGTACACCGCTTCAGCTTCTTCTTCAGTTGTCTGCAGTGCTGCTTTGATTCCAGGCAGAGAGGGGCATTGCTGTGTTTCATGATCCTTCTCGCAGATTGTGCATATAGGCATCCTATCCAGTGGGCATTCTCTAAGTGGATGTTTTTCTCTGCATTTTGAACAGAAAATTGCCAGAGCAGCTTCTACTTCTGCCTGTTTCTTCTTGACCTGCAGAGCATCAATCTGTGAAGCAAAAGAACTTAGCATTTCAGTTTTAAATTCTTCTAATAAATTATCTATATCAGCTCTTGTTGCTCCTCCACTGGCTGACTTCTGAACCCTTGAATACACATTATCTCTGCTTTTTGATCTGCCTGCCGCTCCCCTTGAACACCGCATACAGAGCCTAATAATCTCATCAAAGGGTTCTTTAGAAATGTCCCCTTTTCCAAGCATGTTCAGCATGTCCAGGCAATTATCTCTTACCCCTTTTAGCAGTATGGTTTTCAAAATGTCTTTTCTCATATTAGGATGATCAGACCGTTGTAGATTATACTGTAATCTTTCCACGAAATCTTCCAAATTCTCGTCCTCTTTCTGGACCATTTTAAACAATTCTTCCTTTCTTTCTCTTGTCCGGCAGTAGTCTTGGTACTTAGCCAGAAATTCCTCTTTCATTTGGTCCCAGGTGGTGATTGCCTGAGCTCCCAAGCTCATAAACCACCTCAATGCATTCCCTTTTAGTGTTGCTGGAAACAATTTCAACTTCTGATTAGGACTTATGTAATCATAGCTTCTACACAGTATGTCGAATTCGAAGAGGAATTCGTCCGGATCTTCGGAGGACAACCCATGGAAATTGGGTAATGCCGAGAGTGGAATATTTTTCATGGGGGTTGTTCCTCTCGGAAGTTCCCCAATAGGGAATTCCAGGGTAGAGAGCGAGTTTTCCCCTCTCCCTTCTGTTCTGTTATCCTCCATCGGTATTTTCCCTGAATCACTCGCTTTATCTTCTGTGTCTTCTGTTTCGTCAGGTTCCTCTATCGGTTCCTCGGTGTACTCTGGTGCTTCCAGCTTCCTCAGGTCCTATCACTTCCTCCGTCTGTTGGTCTGTTTGTGAGGAATATTGGATCTGGGGTCTCCGGGAACTCGTCCTCTGTGATGCTTCGGCCTTAGAGATGACTTCGTCGATGTAAGTCTTCCTTCCTCCCTTGCCGCCTGTAAAATTAGGTTTCTTGCGTCCTCTCATACACCTATTATTTTCAAAAAGAAACCATTAATGCTTTTAGAATTCTTTAGTTGCCTTCCCCGGCAACGGCGCCAAAATGTTGGCTAGTTGAATTGTTTATGAATTAAACATTCAAGTACCACATTAATTGTCAACCAGGGAAAGTCTTTTTATTTCAAAGGCTACTACGTACTGTATGTACTTAAAGTCTAAAAGCATCGAAAAGCTGTAGTATACGTAATTCTTACGCTATGTCATTACAATACTTGTTAAGATGAAAGCTATTAATTAAAACTACGAATCTGGAAAGCGAAATAATGGATGCTCTGCTGGCAGAGGATTAGGGCCCTATCCTCCAGATGGGGACGTTCAGCACCTGCCCCTGTAATCAGATTTACTAATGCACACTGCACTCTCATTCACCGGTGAGAAACAAACTCAAGTGATTAATGAAACAGAGTACTAACAAAACAAAGAATACCAGAGGTAATGCTATCAAATCCAAACAGAGTACCAGAAAGAAACTACTGCACACTTACACACTTGACAAGAAAGTAAGTGGTTGAATCTTGTGAGGAAGGTGGGCCCAGTCCCTCTCACAAGATTCCCCAGGAAAAAGAAGACGGAATTAAGTGCTCAAAACAGTTTTATATTCATCTGCCAAAAAGATTAAATACAATAGAGTTCAGACTTGTTGATGTTCTCAAAATCTCGCTTACAGACTGACCATAGACACCGACTAATCCCTTTTTCATGTAGATGTCTCCTCTTTATAGAGGATACATCTATTACAATAAAGTATTACAGCCTATTCAGTTAACCCATCTTGTCAAAAATAAGCAATTCAGAGTGCTATTACAACAGTATGATAATACATTCTTTTCTTGAGCTTTAGTTGTTACACAGCGGGTAACTGACTTTGACCGTCTTCTCGGGATCTTCATATTCCTTCGCCATTTCCCCATGCTTGTTCATGCTGACTGTGTTCTTCTTTCTTTAGACTTCTGCTTGATTATGCCACGTCAAGATTCTTTAGATAGCTGCCATCTGTTGTTCGTGGCTGTTACAAAATAGCTTGCTTTAGGTAATTGTTGTTGTTGACTGTAGCAACTACGGAGTTGCTGCTTCTGGTGTTGCAGCAACTGCGTAGTTGCTGTTTCTGGTGTTACAGCAATTGCGTAGTTGCTGTTTTTGGTGTTACAACAACTATACATTGTAACTCCTGCAAGCTTAAGACAATTATTTGACAATTTAGTCAGCGTTTCCAAGGATAAGTATAAAGATATTCACGAATATGAAATAAACAATTAAACATAGATATGCGGAACGTTACTTCATACCTTGGGGTTAATATGTCATTATAAAATAAAAGCTTTCAACTTATGACTGCAAAAGGGTAATGATACGGCAAAAGATAAGGTCAAAAATAGGTCAATTGTGAGTCCCAACAGATCGCTTTTTAATTTTCAGGTCAGAGACACTAATCATGAAAGTACTCCTTGGTCACAAGATCAAGCGGTTCTCCCAGGTATTATTTTATACTTTTTCGAGCTTGGGGGACACAAATTTATGAAAAACTTCAACTTGGAGTCTTCTTAAGTTTTTCAGACTCTCTAAAATTGAAAAACGCCGAGTTTCTCCTATACTGGGCTCGTTAAAATTTCACAGTAAAGGACCTGTTCAATTACAAACAGGAACGAACCTCTCCTTCCTAGGGTTCGAATCAAAACTAGGTTGGACTCATCCGAAGGATGAGCTTATAATCAAGCATATGTTATCCTCCTCAAGCTTGTTAAAAATAAAGAGGTACTTGCCAGAAATGGTGGGGGAAAAGAGAGAAGAATGAGCCTATTTGTTATCTTTTGTCTCAGAAGAAACTTTATTACCACTCTTGGACACGACACTTTTCATTCACCTGGGTTGGGAAATCCTTTACCTCACAGTTGATCAAACCACATTGAAAGTCTTCAGCCAGGTTCTGGGGATTAACTTTGAGTCATTTATCACCAAGCCATCTGCTGTGTCGTTATGTGTTCAAGAGGTCTGCAAAGCAAAACATTCATCTGCAAAATACTTGTCATCCATTTGACCATCCCTGAGTCAGTCCTTACAGCAACATTTCTTCAACTTGAACAATGATTTCGTGTTGAGGGCTTGCCTGCAACGGGTCGCTTTCTATCGACATCAGCACATTATCTAGAGAGATGACTTAGAAATCGTCAGTACCTTGAAGTCTGCATGCATCAATGGTTGGTTTCTCGCCTTTGACGTCAGTTCAAATCATTGACTTTCGATCGAAGGATTCCGTGAAATGTTCGACATCAACTCATTCATTCACATCTCATGGATTGTACTGGGTAATTTGAGAACCATTGACATTACTGGTGGTCTCTCTCACACTTGTTAACAGTTTACATCATCGACTGGTAATCAAGTGGTTTCTACCATGTTCGACATCAACTCATTTATTCGCATGGTTAGAATCGTACCAATTCGGGAAGTAGAAATGAAGACCCTGGATCTAGTTTCCACCATCCAGGCTACGAGGAGTTTTGTATTCATTATCTAAGTAGACTAATCATAAACAGATGGTTACGCCCATACTGTGTCTACAAAAGTCTATAATTATGATGTACTGCAAGATTATTCCTGTATCAGAGTAGTTAGTCTGTTAGTTAAAGTTTTGATCTGAGTATGGGAATGCCTACCTCAGTGATGATATAGTCTTATACATGTATTTTGTGTTGAAAATTGCAGGTTCTGACCAGGCTCTCCACGAGATAATCCTTGAAATGATAAAGCGCTTCACCCTTCCTAGATAAAAAAAAACCCTAATCTACTACAGGCTTCGCACTTTAGGGGGCAATCTATTACACCAAAAAATGGCACCATGACTATTTACAGTTAGTATGGCTCTATCAACAGTCATGCTATCCTCCTGGGCAAGTCTTATGCCTCCGCTCTCCATGTCAAACTCCAAAAAGAGAGAAAGTCTTTATAAATGTATTTATCTATAGGTACGCAGGTTCTCTCAACCTTACCTGTGGATACGCACCTAATGTTCACAAAAGCTGCGTACTTGTACGCTCTGTATGTAAAGGGGCAGGTGCGTACCCCTGTAAAGGTCAAAATGCGCAAGTTTCATCTTTAAAAAGTTACTTGTGGTCATTTCTAGAGCATTCTAGAAGGTTGTTCGACGTGTATTGAGCGCCTCCAGATGGTTCATGTACCCCTACCAAAGAGGAACTTATCCCATCAATAAGGGAGCTATCCCATCCAAAGAGGGGATTATCCCATTGATGGTGGACCTGATTAACTTCCTCTTGAGCACTATAAATACAGGCATTGGGCCAGAAGGAGGAGAGGTTGGAAGCTAAACATTTCTAAGGGTAGATGCTGCTGGAATTAGGACTCCCATTTAGAAGCTTGTGAGGAGAGATTGCCATCTTTGCTTGTTCTATTTGGAAGTGGGTGAGCTTTGTCAAAGTAAAGGAGAACTCTTGATGGACCCTGGGAGGGACTTGCACAACACCAAGGCTCAGGTTGTAATTGTTCCTTTTGTTTCCTATTAATGCAAATGAGTCCATTCTTCTCAATAACTTGTTATTTATGAGTTGTTTCATGTACTCCTTGGTCTATGTCTTAAATATGTTTTATTCTATGAGATTATCAAGTGCTATTTAATCGTTTGATTGTTAGTGGATGCAGGTTTCAAAGTGAAGGAGGAGCTCATCCAGATCAGCGAGGCTGGACTGCTACAACAGCGTTGGACTACAGGTAGGATCTAAACACTTGATTTCTTATATAATAAATGCATGTTTAGAGAAGGATTGCTCTCATTTGTCTTGTTTGTCACTAGAGAGTCTTAGGCTCCTAGGGAGGTTGGTTGTGTCCGCACTATCGACTCTTTCCGCCTGACAAAATGGTGACTCCACTGGGGACTCCATGAATGTGTTTGAGTTCTTTTTGATTTGATATTTTGGTCTGAGAAAAATTGCTTGTTTTCTGATTTTTGGTTATCTAGCTGTGTATTTGGGTGGGTTAGCTTAGAGTCAATTTAGTTTTTTATTTTTCTTAGCTTTGCCAGCAGTACGCAGTCTCTGCGTTTAACACAGTGCGTACTTGTACGCACTGCGTCTTTGTGCACAGTGCGTACCTGCACCTGTGTCAATAGATTACCTGCGTACCCCTGTCAAATTTGAGAAAATTTCATTTTTCATCTTTTTGCTCTTTAGATTTTGTTTTTACTTTGTTTTTACTGCCCAGATCCATTAGTTTACTGCCATCAATCTTCACCTAAGCTTGTTTCATTGGCATTCCTGCTCTAAGCTTTCATCAATTGGGTGTCTTGAGTCTTTTTTTTTTGAGAAATTCTTAATTTGATTTCCTTTGGTCATTACTTGGAGGTTTCTCTTAGTCCTTTCACAATTTTGCATCTTTTTGCTTTCGTGTATGAGTGTTAATCGCCTTTGAGTGTTTGTATGTTTTGATCTTTGGAACTCTCACCCAATTTTCTCGACTTGCACTTGATTGGTTCTTAGATCACATTAGAATCGTCTTGTGTTTGAGAATTCTCTTGCATAGATCACATTTGCATAATTAGAATTCTCATTTTCAGAATATGAACGAAAAATGTGCATAGATTACATTTGCATACTTTTCAAGTGAATTGTGCATAGATTGCAATTGCATAGTTTACATTCTGAAAAATCAATTGTAGATTTAGATCAGTTTTCTTTGATTTGAATTTACACAAAATAAAAAAAATAAAAAAATGGTTTGGAATTGATTTGCATTAGTTTTTCTTGATGAAATTAGTGCATTAGAGAATTTGTTATATTTTCTCTTAGTGATCAATTTTTTGCATTGTTGGAAGTGAATGGAAACTCTCTCCTTACTTTAATTAGGATTCATTGAATTGAAAGGATTGCATTATCATTGCATTCAGTTGAGTCGGGTCATAACACCATTGGTTTCATATCCATTTACCCATTTGAGTAATAACAACCTTAATAACACAGCGCTTAATTAAAATTCATCTAATAATTTTTACATTTCTAGGGCTCTGATACACCAACATAGCTTAGGCTAGTGTCTTGGAGTAGGAGAGTAATTAACTCTCCAAGACAACAAAACCAAACAAGTAGCTCATCTTGTGGTAGGATAAATCCAACTGTTTCATTTGTACTCTGGGAAAGCTCCTCTTAAAGGAGAAGCACGAGCTCGTGTCTGAACCAGTGAGGGGATCAATCCTCCCTTATTGGGAACGACACTAGACACGGACATATTACAAACGGTAAACCTCGGATTAACCATTGTCGAGGAGCCAGGGGTCACTTGTCGGTAAACCTTGGATTATTGTCAAGGAGCCGACAAGGGGATTGAGCTTGATACTCTGCCCTTGCGTGCTGTCGGAGTGTAGACTGTTCCCCCAGGTGCATTTGTTGCTGTTGGTAACCTTAGTGACCATTATCTTTAGGATTCTACCGGGGTGACGGTGGAGGGAAGATCCCACTGTACCTGGAGCAGACGTCGGCTAGACTCACTTGGATTTTCTGGGGGGTTCACTTCACTCGAGACGGTTAAAGTGGAGGAACTTGGTCCAGTCTATTCATTAAGCAGGTTGCCGGGGTAACTGTTCCACCCGCCACTTCTGTACTAAATTCTGCGATGTTGGATTTCATCACCAACTAGTGTTTTCGGTCTGGAAGGCTACTGTTTGTGTGTGGTTTGACTCCTAGATTTGATAGCGCGTGTTAATTTGTTTGTTTTTACTTTTAGAGATCATAGGTGTGAATTGTGAATTTTAATTGTTAGGTGTGAATTGTGAATTGTTAATTTTAGTTATAAATCGTTAATAAAATTCACTGAAGTTGAATATTATGGCAAACGTTCCGGAATTTACCAACCTAGGAACCCCTCCTAAGGAGAATCCTAGTACTTTTCCTTACTTTGGAAATGTTGGTCCTCCTTATATGGCTACTTTGTCATTACCTGGATTTACAATAGGATTACCGATATGGTTATTTTCAACTTCGTTGGCCCAAAGTACTCCAATTGTTCCACCTCAACCGGATGCTTCACCTCAACAGAGTTCACCATCTCAACATCACCAAGCTACTGTTGACCCTTTACCTTCTTCGCCTAATTTTTCTTCCTCCATTTCTTCCTCTTCGCCTGGTAAAAGCCTTGATGCTAGTAACCAGGAGGCTAAGAAGAAGAAGAAAGGGAAGAAGAAGAAGAAGAAGAAGAAGCAAGATAAAAACGAAGTCAACCAACCAACCATGGCTGTAAGTGTTAGTTGTGTTGAGGAAAACTCCGACATGCATCGTAAACCGAAATACCCTTGCAGGCTTTGTAAGGGTGACCACTTCCTTGTCAATTGTCCTGGTATTCCAAAAGTCTTGGAAGTATGGTCAGAAAAATCTCATCAACTTTCCGTTGATCCATCAACCAGTGATAGTCAGGTTCCTGGGAAAAAGGGTAAAGTTAGGTTTCCTTGTAAGTTATGCAAAGGGAGTCATCAAACTCACATTTGCCCTCACATGGATGAAGCCTCAACATTGTTGGAAAAACTTTCTGTTCCACAGCAAGAATTTCCAACTGGTTACCATAAACTTTCTCCCAACCTACCGCCAACTGACGAAGTGATTGATATAAATTCAAGTACAGGCGATCACACTCTCCCATTGGAGAGTGAAACTCATGTCACTCAGGTTGATGATCAATTAGTTGATCAAGTGGTCGATTCAATTTCACATTCGGTCGATCCCACTTTCCCTTTAGAGAGTGAACTTCATACCGCTCAGGTTCTTCTTGTTACATCAGATTCTTCTATGCCGGGGGGCATTATTTCATCTGTTTCTACAGAACCCCCTCCAAGTACTGAGGTCTTTTCCTTTGATTGGAATAGACTGACAGAAACTCGTCTTCCTTCCTCCATCCCTTTCCAAATCATTGTCAAGGCTGGTGGTAGGGACATACATCGTACTCAGGTAGATGAAGGTGCATCTGTTAGTATTTTATCCTCAACTGTTTGGAAAGCTTTGGGTTCCCCTCAGCTTGCGCCTATTACGCAGAATCTGAAAGCTTTTAACAAAACCATTAGTGAACCTTTAGGGATCCTTCCTAAGTTTTCTATTACCTTGGAAGGTAAAACTGTATGTATTGATCTTATGGTAGTTCGAGGTCCCCTGGATTTCAATTTACTCCTTGGGCGAGACTATGTTTATGCAATGAAAGTTGTCGTATCAACACTCTTTCGTGTGATGTCTTTCCCTCACAATGGAAATATTGTGACTGTAGACCAGCTTTCGTTCCCTAGTCTTGTTTCAACCACCAATAATATGACACCCCTAAATGTTCCTGATTCTAAAGTGGTATCTACCCTGCCGCGGGTTAATTATGTGGGAACTAGTCCCATGTTTTCAGTTACCGATGTAAGTGAGCCTCTCACTGTTTGCTCATCTTCCTTTGATTTAGATCCGGTAATTGACATGGAAAACTCTATGGGATTACTTGAACACGATGTTCTTATCCCTTTTGAGTCCCTTGACATGTGTTCCTTCCAGAGAAGTATTCTTCCTTCTGATGAAGACCTCTTGGAAGCCATGATCAAGGTGTGTCCATTGACATGTCTTTCTTCTAGTTGGAAGCCATGATCAGTGAGTACGAGGATAGTTTTTTACTGAGTCAACCTCATTAAAAAATGAATCAGTTAGATTGTAGAAAGTAGGGTTTTGAGGATAGTTCCTGTCACTGAGTCAACCTCGTTAAAAAATGAATCAGGTTTGAGGATAGTTCCTGTTACTGAGTCAACCTCGTTAAAAAATGAATCAGGTTTGAGGATAGTTCCTGTTACTGAGTCAACCTCGTTAAAAAATGAATCAGGTATGAGGATAGTTATTTTCTTGTGTCAACCTCCTTAAAAATGAAACAACTCCCTTTTCAAGTTAAATATTGAAAGTAAACCTTCATTCCATCCATCTGGTTGAATGCAATGAAGCCTGGGGGTGCATGTACCTCACTTTGCATCATTATACTGGGGGCATGCGAACTTTTTGAGCATAGTTCCTTGTCTTGTGTCAAGCTCGTTAAAAAATGAAACAAGGAGTCATGAGCATAGTTCCTTGTCTTGTGTCAAGCTCGTTAAAAAATGAAACAAGGGTAGGTTATTTAGGTAGATTGTAGAGAGTAGTCATGAGCATAGTTCCTTGTCTTGTGTCAAGCTCATTAAAAAATGAATCAAGGATTTTAGAGTAAAGTTTTTTGTTAGGTAGATTGTAGAGAGTAGTTATGAGCATAGTTCCTTATCTTGTGTCAAGCTCGTTTAAAAAATGAAACAAGGGTTTTGAGGATAGTTCTTTTCCTGTGTCAACCTCACTAAAAAATGAAACAACTCCCACGAGTCTTTCCAAGATTTCGAAAGTAAAGCTTCATTCCATCCACCTCATTGAATGAAATGAAGCTTGGGGGGCCTGTACCTCGTTTTGCGTCATTATGCTGGGGGCATGCGAACTTACAACAAGCATAGTTTTTCGTTTCAAGCTTGCGTAAACATGAAACCAAATCTGAGCATAGTTCTTTTCCTATGTCAAGCTCGTTAAAAAATGAAACAAATCCTCCTCTAATTCAATCGAGAGTTTGACTAGATCTCATAAATGTTAAGTTGTATATTTAGGTTAGCTATTTCAGTGTTTTGCATAATTTTCTTACAGTTTTAGGTCAGGTCTTTCAAACGATCTCGTACATGAACCTTCATTTCATCCAGCTTGTACTTAGTTGAATAAAATGAAGGTAGGGGGGCATGCACTCTAGCAGTTATGCTTAGGGGGCATCAAGCACAGTTTCATCTCTGTTTCAAGCTTGTGTAAAAATGAAACTACTTTGAAGCATAGTTTTTATCTGTTTCAAGCTTTTGTAAAAATGAAACCTATCTCGAGTCAATTTCAGTTATTTTCAAGACTCGTTAAACTCATAAAAATACCGAGATTATTTTGCTATTTTTCATTCTCGTAAAACAAATGAAAATGCCGAGTTCTTTCCTTCTTTTCCTGCTCGTAAATTAAATTGAAAGTAAACCATGAGTACATTTTTATCATTTTTTCGAAGTCATTAAAACTTACGAAAAAGTGAAACCTTGGAGTTCTCTTTTAAGCCCTTTTCAGACTCCTAAAATATGAAAAGATTACCGAGCGTTTCTTTTACACTCGTTAAAACGGAATTAAAAGATGGTCCTCTTATAGCTCTTTTCTGACCGTAAAATCAGGAAAAGATTGCGGGGTTTTTGTCGTTTCAAACTCGATACGGAAATAAAACGACGTGTCCTTGATCGCTTTTTACTTTTCAGGTCAGAGACACTAATCATGAAAGTACTCCTTGGTCGCAAGATCAAGCGGTTCTCCCAGGTATTATTTTATACTTTTGCGGGCTTGGGGGACACAAATTTACGAAAAAGTTCAACCTGGAGTCTTCTTATGTTTTTCAGACTCTCTAAAATTGAAAAACGCCGAGTTTCTCCTATACTGGGCTCGTTAAAATTTCACAGTAAAGGACCTGTTCAATTACAAACAGGAACGAACCTCTCCTTCCTAGGGTTCGAATCAAAACTAGGTTGGACTCATCCGAAGGATGAGCTTATAATCAAGCATATGTTATCCTCCTCAAGCTTGTTAAAAATAAAGAGGTACTTGCCAGAAATGGTGGGGGAAAAGAGAGAAGAATGAGCCTATTTGTTATCTTTTGTCTCAGAAGAAACTTTATTACCACTCTTGGACACGACACTTTTCATTCACCTGGGTTGGGAAATCCTTTACCTCACAGTTGATCAAACCACATTGAAAGTCTTTAGCCGGGTTCCGGGGACTAACTTTGAGTCGTTTATCACCAAGCCATCTGTTGTGTTGTTATGTGTTCAAGAGGTCTGCAAAACAAAACTTTCATCTGCAAAATACTTGTCATCCATTTGACCATCCCTGAGTCAGTCCTTACAGCAACATTTCTTCAACTTGAACAATGATTTCGTGTTGAGGGCTTGCCTGCAACGGGTCGCTTTCTATCGACATCAACACATTATCTAGAGAGATGACTTAGAAATCGTCAGTACCTTGAAGTCTGCATGCATCAATGGCAGGTTTCTCGCCTTTGACGTCAGTTCACATCATTGACTTTCGATCGAAGGATTCCGTGAAATGTTCGACATCAACTCATTCATTCACATCTCATGGATTGTACTGGGTACTTTGAGAACCATTGACATTACTGGTGGTCTCTCTCACACTTGTTAACAGTTTACATCATCGACTGGTAATCAAGTGGTTTCTACCATGTTCGACATCAACTCATTTATTCGCATGGTTAGAATCGTACCAATTCGGGAAGTAGAAATGAAGACCCTGGATCTAGTTTCCACCATCCAGGCTGCGAGGAGTTTTGTATTCATTATCTAAGTAGACTAATCATAAACAGATGGCTGCGCCCATACTGTGTCTACAAAAGTCTATAATTATGATGTACTGCAAGATCATTCCTGTATCAGAGTAGTTAGTCTGTTAGTTAAAGTTTTGATCTGAGTATGGGAATGCCTACCTCAGTGATGATATAATCTTATACATGTATTTTGTGTTGAAAATTGCAGGTTCTGACCAGGCTCTCCATGAGATAATCCTTGAAATGATAAAGCGCTTCACCCTTCCTAGATAAAACAAAACCCTAATCTACTACAGGCTTCGCACTTTAGGGGGAAATCTGTTACACCAAAAAATGGGACCATGACTATTTACAGTTAGTATGGCTCTATCAACAGTCATGCTATCCTCCTGGGAAAGTCTTATGCCTCCGCTCTCCATGTCAAACTCCAAAAAGAGAGAAAGTCTTTATAAATGTATTTATCTCTAGGTACGCAGGTTCTCTCAACCTTACCTGCGGATATGCACCTAATGTTCACAAAAGCTGTGTACTTGTACGCTCTGTATGTAAAGGGGCAGGTGCGTACCCCTGTAAAGGTCAAAATGCGCAAGTTTCATCTTTAAAAAGTTACTTGTGGTCATTTCTAGAGCATTCTAGAAGGTTGTTCGACGTGTATTGAGCACCTCCAGATGGTTCATGTACCCCTACCAAAGAGGAACTTATCCCATCAATAAGGGAGCTATCCAATCCAAAGAGGGTATTATCCCATTGATGGTGGACCTGATTAACTTCCTCTTGAGCACTATAAATACAGGCATTGGGCCAGAAGGATGAGAGGTTGGAAGCTAAACATTTCTAAGGGTAGATGCTGCTGGAATTAGGACTCCCATTTAGAAGCTTGTGAGGAGAGATTGCCATCTTTGCTTGTTCTATTTGGAAGTGGGTGAGCTTTGTCAAAGTAAAGGAGAACTCTTGATGGACCCTGGGAGGGACTTGCACAACACCAAGGCTCAGGTTGTAATTGTTCCTTTTGTTTCCTATTAATGCAAATGAGTCCATTATTCTCAATAACTTGTTATTTATGAGTTGTTTCATGTACTCCTTGGTCTATGTGTTAAATATGTTTTATTCTATGAGATTATCAAGTGCTATTTAATCGTTTGATTGTTAGTGGATGCATGTTTCAAAGTGAAGGAGGAGCTCATCCGGATCAGCGAGGCTGGACTGCTACAACAGCGTTGGACTACAGGTAGGATCTAAAGACTTGATTTCTTATATAATAAATGCATGTTTAGAGAAGGATTGCTCTGATTTGTCTTGTTTGTCACTAGAGAGTCTTAGGCTCCTAGGGAGGTTGGTTGTGTCCGCACAATTGACTCTTTCCACCTGACAAGAGTGGATGCTATTTTTCCATCCTCTTTGGGAGTGCCAGCGATGAAGATAATCCAGGAGTTGTAGGTAGAACCAAATGATATCCAGAGAAGGATAATTCAAACCGTACACTTGTAGCAAACCAGAGAAGAAGACTATATTAAATAACAAGTAATCTAGGACAAAATCAAAAAGTTTTTTGATAAAAAGACCAAAGATGATGATTTTTACATAGGTGATAAAGTTCTTAAGTGGGATTCAACAAGAGAAGATAAGGGAAAACATGGAAAATTTTAATTCTTATGGCAAGGCCCTTGTGTCATTTATGGTTATAGGGGTAACAATGCATTTTTCTTGAGAGAGATAGATGGATTAGATCTACCAGGAGGACCTGTCAATGGTAGAATGTTGAAGCATTACTTATCCACATATTAACAATAGTTCACTTTACTTTGATCAATGTACATAACATTGCAGGGATAAGATTGGATTGGATGGTGATCTTTTGAAGTTGAAGCCCAGAGAGAAGGCCCTGAGCTTTGAAGGTTTCACCATCATAAGTATGAATTAAGAAGAATCAAAGAAGAACAGTTTATGTAACTTCAGTCCCATTTTCAGAGGCTACCAGTCTCAAATTTCTTGATATTTGACTAGGAAATGCCATCCCCATGTGGAGCCACTGTTAAGGTCCTATAATAATAGGATTCATAATTTTGAATTGGCTATGGTTATTCTTGTAATATTGTACATACCTTTTCTTTTTACAAAATGTTTTCCATATTAAAAATTAAAAAATTTAAAGAGGGTATGTTTTAAAATAATAATCAAAGGACAAAAAAGAAAAAAAAAAGATTAAAAAAAGTGAAAAATATGAACCCAAAACAAAAAACAAATCATGAAAGTGTGCAAATTCAATTGCCACTGCTTTTACTTTTATATGAAAAATAATGGTTGTCTGCAACTTGTCATAAATGCCACAACCCATGATAGTCAAATATCTTAATTTTGACTAATTCATGCTTTAAATTTCATATTTATAGATAGAGAATAAAGATCTAGCCAAACCGTTTAACCTTGGCATATCAGTAGTTAGGTAGAGAACAAAAATGTGCTCATAAGCTTAATCTGAGCCATTGGAAGTTAGAAGGTTAGAATTAGATAGTTTTCTTGTCAAAATAAAAGGAAATAAAGGGTCTGCTAGCTCAAATGCACCCAATAAAGTGAATAAAAAATGTTAGGGTAAATAAAGGGTAGGTAGAAGAAAGGTTGCAGATGTACAAGGTTGTTAAATCATAAGCACATTTATCATGCTTAAATCCTATGTCTCAATGTGTAGGAGCATTTATGAGAGTGAAAGGATGTTCACTAGCTTACTTGATTAACTTCCCCTCATTTCATTCCACCCCCCACATAATTATTTACTAATTTCCCCATTGTCCCCTAATTTCTTATTAAAATATCATTTTCCCCTCTTTTTGACCCTTACCCCTTGGTTTCAGACATTTTCCTAGTAATTACCCTCAAAATGTCATCTCCCTCCCTAAAAACCCCTTTCCCTAGTGTGAAACCCATTCCCCATGGAAAAATCATCTTCCCCCTTATTAATTTCTCTATTCTACCTCAAAAACCCATAAAAACCCCTTATCCTAAGTTTTTATCCGCCCCCACATTATTTAATTAACTTCTCGAGTTATATTTCCCCGACATAAACTTTTTAACCCACCAACCCAGGTGCAGTTAAACAAACCCCGCTACATTAACCCCTGGTCCCACTCCATTAAACCCTCTCATTATATTTCTAATCCCCACTTTATTCATTAATTAATTACAATTTATTGTAATTAACCACTTGGGCCCCGCAAATCCTGACCCTAATTCCCCTCCGTGCATCTTGACTATGCGACAGCCGTTAGATCTCCCACCCCCAGATCTAATGACAATCATCCATATCGTGCTCATTCCCTCTCCGACCTTTACCAGCCCGAGAGCACACAAGATTTACGGTTTTGCCCGGGCCCTATTCTGTTACATTGCAGCTCCAAGTGAAATCACGTGCTCTCAAGGAAATGTCGTATGCCTACCAAAAGCGGTATGATGGCCCCCGAAACTGCCTCCCCGCCAAAAGCCAAAACCATCCACTGTTCATTTCTGAATTCAGCGCCAAATTCTAACTGTTGCCGGTTAAAAGGCCAGAGAAGCCCATTTCAACTCTTTTCGCTCGTTTTCATTGTGAATGTTTCCCAAGCCTTCTTGCGCCACCCTGAGCCTCTACAATCGAAATTGACCATCGTTTATCTCCCAAACAAGCTCTAGACGCCCAATTCAATCATCCAGTGCATAGCTGAAGCCATTGTACCATCTGCAGTCACCACTAAAACCAGTTTGCAGCTTGAACCACCAATTTCTTTATATTTTGAGAAAAAACCAGAATGACCCTCTCAATTTGAAAATGTACAATTAATTCAAAGATTAATTAATTGAACTTAATTAATTTTCCCCTAAATTGAAGAGTATTTCCACCTGAATACCCAGACCCCTCTTTTTCAAAATAAAAATTACCCTCTCACTGCACCAGAGTTTTCAAAGCCTCACTGCTACAACCTATACAAGCCTAATTGACACCTTTCCCCCTAAAAATCGCTTCCCAGACCTCTCTCGACGTGACACCTATGTCAACCTCTGACCTGGATATCGATAATTTCGCACTAGTAGACAGGGGTTTCCAAATAAAAGACATTTCTACTGCAGCCTACCTTCTGAAGCTCCAATGCTGGAGTAAGGACAGATTCCTGAACTATGTAGATGACATCCACCTTTAGGAATCCAATTTACCCAAATATCTATTCCCAGAGTCCACCCATTCCCTGATATCATACATTTTTGTCATGCCTACTATATCCCTAGCCAAAGAGCTAGTATTTCCCCAAACCAGCAACACTTATTCACCCTTACACTAGAGTCCATCCACCAAACACTTCAAGTCCAACCTAGCCCTAATCAGACCCCTCTATCCATTGGAGACCTATTGGACCTATATATCACCCTAGACCTAGTTAATATAAGGCAAATCTTCTAGACTTTCATCATTGAAGGCTGACATACTCCCACAGATACCCCACCCTATTCCGCCACTATTTTTTCAGAAACTGGATGAGGTCAACCTGGCATGCTTGTCCATTTTTCTCAGTTCATTGTAGACAAGATGCATGAACAATTCACAAGACTGCCCACTGAAAGAGTTTTCAAGTACTCTTCAGTGTTGTTTCACATGTTTTTATATTACCAAGCAGACAAGTTCCCTGTAAGAATCCAGAAGTTGGATACCAAGGGAAAATAGATGTCAATTGTCTTCTAGACACCCTTGATCTAGAAATGCTCCACAACATTTACATACAAAGACTTCATAGATTCATTTGTCTACCCAATCATGAACATGTTGACCAATAACACTCAAACTAGAATAAGCCAAGAAATCAAGAGGGTGTTATAGTTGGGTAAGAACATCAAGGTGGGAGACTGGTACTTGCACCAGAACCACACTGAAATCATGGTTTATCGCTGCCAATTAGCCCCTTATAAGCTACCCAAATACCTCCCTATGAGAATATTTTCACTTGAGTATTTTAGACAAATCATCAAATCTGATGAGGTTCACTTCCTATTTGTTAGGAAGAAGACCCAATTTAAGATGAAAAACCAATTGGGCCCATTCATTTGCAATAATAGAGAGGCTGGACCAGAGGCTGACAAGATACTACAACAGATGAAATTCAGCAATAGCTTCATGTGGCAATACGACCCTCATGGGGTCATAAACAAGCTAAGACTTTGGGTCAAATTGGGACCTTACATCCATCACCTAAGACTTGACATTGAACAGTTTTCCAACCAATCTGAGTGGTTGGAAAATACATTGATTGATATGGATAGCACAATTGTGGATGTAGAGAACACACTCATTGATCCAAAAAAGCAATTTGACTAGATTTTTTTCCTACAGGTTCCTGAACTAGGGGAACCAATGAATATTCATCCTGTATTACAGACCCCAGCCAATGCGGAGAATAATCCAAAGAGGAATAGGGAAGAGGCATCTAGTTCTGCCATGGAGACTACAGATGAGATGTTTGAACTCAAAAAAAGGCCCAAATTCAATCCTGTGTCTGAACAGGAGGAGAACATTTAATAAGTGGAAATAATTGACACTAAAACAATGGGGCAGAGGAGAAAAGACACAACTACTTCAGGTGAAACATAGCAGCCATCAACCTCCAATGCTCAAATGATTGAGAGACAACAAAGTGTTGAGGTTTCTTCCTTTGTTAGGCCAACTGACAGAGAAAAGGACATCAAGGATAGGTACAAAGAAATAAAGATGAGGAATGAAAAGTTAAAGGGAAAGACATACACCCAATAATTCAAACATACACCAGCCAACTAGAGTAGGTTGATGTTAGCCTTTGACATCAAAGCAGGAAAGATGGAGGTATCATTTTTGCAGCCCATTGTTCAGCAACCAAAGACCTTGGCTGACTATAAGAAGACTGATTTTGAGGTGTTGGCCAGGGATGTTCATCCCATTGATCAGATAGAGTTGCACAAGCAGGCTGGGGAGATGATTTATTGCACCCTTATAGGAAAATCCATTACTGCACACAGGTTGCAGGATTCACTAGATAATGTAACAACCTAATATAAATTGGAGAAGGTCTCTTCATAGGCCAAAGACAACAAGATCAAGTCACTGGAGGACTTGGTCATTGAATTGGGTCATGATCCGAGTGATATTAAGGATATTGAGAAATTGATCGAAAAGAAGAATGAGGATATAGTAGCCCTCAAGAAACAACTTAAGTTGCCTCATTTGCAACACCCACAAACAAAGGAGGTCCTAGAGAGCTAAACCAGTCATTAAGAGATGATGGACCTAGTGATACCACTGAATGATCAATTAAAGGAGATGGAGAATGAATTGGAGAGCTTGATTCAGCTAAAGCAAGCTAGTCTTGATGATGCCCCTGCAACTATTATCCCAATAGTTACCATTGTTGTACCTTCTACTTCATCAGCATCCTTGGCTCCCATAGCTCCAATGGCCACAACAATGCTAGCATCTACACCAACTACATCAGCAACAGGGTCAACAGCAACAGGGTCTATAGGTGATGAGGCAAACAAGCTAGTCAAAGCAATGGAAGAAATGTGCATTTAGACCATTGAGATGAATACGCTTAAGGAAAAAGTGACCATCCTGGAAAAAGATTACAAACTTGCCCAAATCATGCACAAGGAAGAACAACAGAAGTCTACAAGGATGAATGAACAAATCAAAAGCCTATAGAAGGAACTAACATTGAATGAACCTCAAGGTTAGGCTAAGGAGAAACTGTGGGCCAATATCATTTACTCTATCAATGATATTTGGTCATCTATCCAAGTTATTTTTGAACAGATCGATTTAATAAAGCAGGCTATGGAAGCCATTCAAAGAGTCAAAGCAGAACTTGGAGACATGCCAGAGGAAGCTACAAGGATCATTCACTTCCTCAACTCCAAGAACAAGTATGAGTTGTAGGAATTAGAGATACCTGACAGAACAGGTACAATTTTGGAAGTTAAAAGAGTCCTCACCAAGAGGAATTTGATGTTGAACCTAGAGGATAAGTGCCAAACCATGCAATTGGACATTAACAGATTCATGGTGAAGTTCGAAATTTTGAGGAAAAAGGGTTTACCAAATCCCTTGGTTATAAATGATAAGCTGATGACACAGGAGGACTATAATAGAAAAGCCCAAGAAGTGGCCAGATATTAAGTGAATACTTCATTCATGAAGGGCATATCTACTGGCCAAGTATTATATCAAACTTTTGAGAATTTTTTTTACCTCAAGCATGAGGTATAATGCCTTTTTATCAATAAACCTACTTTTTCCAAATATACAGAGGTAGATGAGATCTACAGGAAGATGCTCAATATCCAATTACCAGATGCCGAGACATGGGAAAAACTTAATGATTTACTGTAGAAATACATAGTAAAGATATAAAAGGTACAATAAAAAGTAAAAGGGCAGAGTAAAAGGATATTGATAGGTCAGTCATGTCAAAGTCTATCAGTTGAAGGATCATAGTGAATAGAGCATCCAGTGAGAAAACAAAATATCTAAGCAAATTAAAAGGCAAAAGATCAAAGCCAGCAGAACCTAAATAACAAGGACAATAAACAACAATTCAATAGCTATCTATATCTTCTTGTATGAAGATATTTCTTTCTCCTAGATTAGTTCCCAAGACAGTTTGAGATATTTTGTAAATTCTTTTGTATAAATACTTCATCATTCAAAGTATTGAGTGTGGATTGCTATAAATTTGTAGAGCTATTTTGATCATAAAGCTAAGGGTTATTGTACCAATTTTCAATTCAACAGACTGGAGCAAGTAATAAAAAGATTGCATTATAGGATTCATGAGATGAGCTATTGCAGTGAAGTATATTCTTTGTCTAATTTTGTTAATTTCTTGTGTGTTTCATAAACTTAAATGTTATCTAAATTTGAATGAATTAACTGGAAACTTAACTTAGAATTTGTTTAAGTACACTTTGTTTTGCACAATGAATCATTTATATGTTTTCCTCTTATATTCAGATTTGTGAACCCTTAATTGCTCTCCCACCCTGGTTGACCTCTTTCATTTCTCTTCATAATCCAGTCTAAGGAACCCTTAATTTGTCACTGGATACGATTGGAAACCATTTCACCATCAAGCCTTTGAGATCTGTAGAAACTCCTCTATCTTGCCCTGTAGACACTATTTTTATAACTTGATCTAGTCCTATTTGTCTGGCATTTGACCCCATATCCTAATGGTAAAATAAAACCTTTGCTCATCTAAGTAAGTGATCCCACCACCCAAATTCAAATCAAAACCCAAGTAGGAGGGGATCCCAATTTTTGGAGCCAAATGACAGGTAGGTTTGGGTGGAAGGTGTCTACCAAGAGCTGCAAAAAAAACTAAGATTCGTCATCCCGAACAATAAGATGGAAGAGTATCAAAGGTACATGAAGGACCATGCCCTCATTTGCAAATTTAGAGGAGCATGGCTGACATAGAAAGAATTGAATGGATCCAACAATGATGGCAGCCAAAAGGGCACACAGATCTCAAGCTTGGAGCGAAAGGATTCTTCACAGTGATCTTCTCAAACCTGGAAGACAAAGAGAGGATTTTTGAAGACGGACCATACTTCTTTAACAATGTCGGCCTCTTCATCAGGCATTGGGAAGAATGCTACAGCCCTAACCAAGAGAAACTTCTGGTTGCCCCAATATGGGTTTAGCTATTTGGCTTACCAATGGACTTCTGGGATCTAGAGATAATAGAAGGCATTGGAAAATTGATCAACACTTTTGTAAAGGTAGCAGACTCAACAAGGAAAGGTTGATACACCTCCTACGCCAGACTTTGTGTCTACATGAATATAATGGAACCACTCCCAGATTACATAGATCTAGAGTACCACAATGTGGTATGGCCACAACTGATTGACTATGAGCACATCCCATTCCGGTGCCGCAGATGCCACGAATATGGCCACTTGTTCTAGGCTTGGCCCCTTGTTCCGGTGCTGGAGAAGCCATGAATATGGCCACTTGTTTTGGGCTTGGCCATTTGTTGATGCCTCAGAAATCACTGCATCAACATCGGGGAAAACCACTCGGTCTAGACCTTAGAGGCAGCTCCTTTTCCATTTGGTGTGGTGGCTCCAACTGGATATAATGGGACTAGTTTCCCAATGATTTGTAAATAGGATGGATAAGTGGTTTATTTTCTATTATCTAATGATAATGATGGACAATTTATTCTAAAATGCAAAATTATAAATAACTAATCTATCCTGGGAAATTTGCACTTTAGTGTAACGTTTGATGATCTTTATCTACAAACAGGCATATAGATGACTCAATTGATAAATAAAGACATTCATTCATATGATAATTACTTTGTTCAAGTAGTTGAACAAAGTAATCATTAAAACATTATTACACTATTCTTCATATATCATTGACATAAATACGATTGAAAGAATAACATTCCTTAAACATTCAATAGTGATAAGTACAAAGAATGTTGTTAAAACACATATATATGAGATGATACCAAGATTGAATAAACGCTAACTCATATAAAACAATGGAGCAAAGACATAGATAATAGTACCATATGTAATTCGAATTCCTTCCAATATCATTTGCATTCAGATTCTGTCTTCCAACTTAGAAATACTCTCACAAAAAGCAATAGTGCATATCTCATTAAATTATTCTTCATTAAAATTCAGAATATAGGCCCAATCTTCATAAAAAATATATCGGAAGCACAATAGTGTGACTTCCAATCCAAGTTTTGATAGAAAAATTGAGGACCCTTTCGAAAGACATGAAAGGGTCTATAAGTACTATCTAAGCTAACTGATTATGAAATAAAAATGCTAAGAGGTGGTATAACCAAATCATGAAAATCTCCTTGAAATATGCATGCTCGCAGTTCATAGAATGATTCACTATTTCAGCCGATCATCCTTTGGCTTGAGTTGGCATATAGCAAGCATTGGTTGCAATTCTGGAGGGTGACTCAGACGTGAATGCAGTTGGCCTGAATACATAGCATCATGAATTTCGGGAATCATGTAACCGATTGCATCGGTTAAACATTCCAGTGCTGCCTTTTGACTATGTGGTTTAACCAAGAAAAACCAAAAGGTGTCCCAAGTTAAACTTTGGATGCCCACGATTAATCTCTCATTCTTCTCTAATTCCTGTTTGCATGTCTGTTCTAATGCTTTAGCTGATGGAAATTTACCTAGAGTGCATTCTGAAATCAAATTAGACAGATAAAGAGTATCATTAATTACCAGTTGCTGATCTACATCTTGAAGTTGACCTTTATGCTTTCATCAATTGGGATTGCCATTCTAGGAAAAGAATTTCCTTGTGTGATTCTAGAATTCTAGGTAGATTTGCAGCTTGTCCTTCATTAGTTTCTTGCCAAGCAAGAAAGTTTGTTAATGTCTCATCAGCCTGTTCCAAATTCTGCCCTGCGTCAACTGATTTGTCGATCATTGATGAAGAAATTTCATAGAGCGGCTCAGCAAGAGAAATATTATGACATAGTAATTTTAACTTTTTAATCAATGCCTTATTGATCTGGACAGCTTCGGATCTGAACTCTGTTGCTTGAGGAAAACTTTTGAAATTTTCTATTTGTTGTGATAGTTGAGCAATTTAGTCATCTTTTGTTTTGCTCAATTGCTTGTTCATTGACTTCAGCTTCGCCAATACTAAGGATAATTCTTTTTGTTTCTGCACTACACTTTGGTCTATCCTCTACTTCTCCTTGAGCAATTTCTCATTTAGCTAGTTATTTGATTATTGTTGCGCTGCTAACTGTTGTTCTAATTGCTCTATTCTTTGTTGCCTTTCGGATACCTGTGCTTCCAGTGAAACAATTGTCTGATCTTTTTCTTTTGAGTAAATTGCTAACTTCTGATGCTTTATCCATAGTAGCTGCCGAGTATGCCCCGGCATATTGAGAGAGTTTTGTAAGGTCTTCGGAAGGATTAATTTCTTCTCTCCATACCACATTAGCCATCTCCGTTTGTGCAGGTAAAAGAGAAGATTGATCAAACTTTCTCTTTTTCCTTTGTCTTTTTACTACAGCCTTATGCTTAGGGCTGTAGAAGACATCTAAAGGTGGTATTTCTTCTACTTGTAGGATGATTTCATCAGATGGATTTTCTGGAATTATCTCCATATCTTTCTGAGTGATGGGTGGGCCGCTGGTTCCTTCAGTTGGAACTGTATTAGTTGTTGTTTTGTGACCAGTTGTCACTTCAGGCGTGTTGAATCCCTGTAAGGTTTTAGTGTTGCTTATAATTGAATCGAACTATTACCATTCTTTAAGAAGCTTGGGATCAATCTGATTATCTGTGTTCATGAGTCGGCTATCATTTCCGTGTTCCTGTTCCTGTTGTTGTTTATGTTCCTGTTGTTGTTCCTATTCGGAGATCTTTTCCACATCGGAAGTCTTATCAGTAACTATTTGTTCAGTCTGACCAAATGACTGGAATGTAGGAGCTGTGACTAAGAGGTCTAAAGGCAAAGTTTGAAACCTATATTCTCTAAGCCTATTAAACACTTCTAATCCTTCATCTTGATATTTGATTCTAGCTAATGATTTAACTTGAAATAAAGATTCGGCTGAGGAAAATAGATCATCGAAGTCATCCTTTTCATGATCAAACTTTGCAAGTTTTGCTTGTTCAAGAACATTATAGGCAACTTTTCTTGGATCATATTGCCTGTTGGGAATTGTAGCAAGATTCAGCATTTGCAATTTTTCTGCCTCCTTTTCTGCATGTTTGTAATCATGAAGAGTGAAAACACCGCATCTTAAAGGGAATGTAGGCCATGCCTGTTTCTTGGAATTTCTAAGGGTTTTGGATGTCCCATCTACTGTTATTTGATAAGCCAATTCCCGAGCTAATAGTTTATCGGGCACATACAGGGGAAGGACATGGGGTTTTGTAAGGCTACCAAAAAGCCTTATATAAGTGAATTTTTCTTCCCCAAACCAACTTCCGACTGCTGTCAAATCTATTTCTACTTCCGGGGATATCCTGGGAGCAGGCTTATAAAAAATGGAGTAATAAATAGGCACAATAAAACCGTTGCAGATTTTATACAGATGGTTTTTGTAATTAGCCTTCCATAACTGATCATGATAGATATGGATTGGCTTAGGGTCTACGGGGGTCCATCTCCACCCGAGCAATGGAAATTCAGAATTGAAACAAATAGTATCCATAATGAATGCACTGTAATAGAATGGGGGAATGGTCCTAGTAGTTTGATATGCATTTGCCCTGTATTCTAGGATTGTTGTGGCTAGTTTATCAGATAAAATATTGGCCCAATCCATCACATAGCCATTGATTGCTGCCTCCATCAGAGGGACCATTTCTATAGTAAACTTAGCAGAGTCATGTATTCCCCACATTCTACACATCATAGCTCCGGCATAACAGTAAGGAGAAGCCAATGAGTCTACAGAGTACTTACTCGATGATTCGTACTTGTGCTTCTCGGGAAAATGTCTCCATTGCTTAATAGGGGCTGGTTCTGACTTGTTTAGCAAACGCTTCAAGGAAGGCTTTGTTGTACTGCTTTTCAGGCTCCGGTAAGTGATACATTTTGCTTAGATCATCCGGTTGAAATGAGCCGAATATCCTCCCGTCAGTTGTGCAAAGGTTCTGTTTGTAACTAGAATTGTTTCTACCACCCATCTCATGACATCAGTATATGGGAGAACTTTAGCTCGCATGGCTATTGTGTGAAGAAAGGAACATGCCAACTCTTTAAGAGTTCCTTCAGACTTATCAGTTGAATCAGTCGTGGCCTCTTCTGATAGTTCTTCGGGCTCTTCAATTACAATTAGATTATAAATACCTTCACAGCTTGTGTTTCCTAGTCCAAGACATGTTGTGTCTGATATTAATCCCTTTTTACTTGGTCTGGGATCTTTGGTTGGGTGAGCTGCTGCTACAGATTTCTTTGATTTCCTTCCCATTTTTCTTGAGATTTCTAGTTTCAGCCAAATTCTGCACAAACAATTGAAAAACCGTGATACAGATAAATGTTGCAATAGATGAATATGATAATAAAAAAGAGTTACATCGATCAGTGGGTGATATAGTTAAAGGTTGTCACATATGAAATCTAAGGAAAAGATCTACCCTTAACTGCTTCATTGAATAGCTATTAACCTGTCAATCATCGTAAAGAAGTTTTAAATGCCTATCTTATCGCTTATATGCCGAATGATTAATTGAAGCATGCCTTAGATTTCTTTTTGATGGATGATCAGTGATAGATCATAAATCAATGATCGGGAACATCAAGGGAAAGGCTTTAACAATCGCTTTAAACATCTCTGCTCTCCGAAAGGTGATTCAATGCATGCAAACCAATTTAAATATATCTTCGAAATGCGCGCCTAATAAATATATCGCAATCGGGAATGAACTCGGGCTTTATTGTTTTGTTAATGTGATTTCACTGATTGCTGATTGTGATATGCTTTATCGCATCAGAGGATTTGAGCATGCCTTTGTTTATGTATTGGCTCGTTATTGTCATCGCCGATTTTCTGATTGCGATATGCTTTATCGCATCGGAGAAATTAAGGGGCTCCTTTATATTATGCTTGGTGTTTGGCTTCTCCGATATTTGATTGCGATTGCTTTTTCGGATCAGAGAGAATGGATATGGTTTGTTGCGGCTTTGCGTATGTTTCCTTTGTTATTGCGATATGCGATCCTTTGATCTCTTTATCACAATAACAAATAGTTTTATAGTATTTTAAAGTCACACTTTTATTTCTGTTCGAAAGGATTTTAAAATGATTCATTTACCTTAAGCGTTCTGATAAGGGTTTTGTTATGAAACCAGCTCAAGAAAAGATAGAAAAGATAGATCAACGCCTTAGAATTCAGCCTCTTCGAGGGGGCAACCTCCTTTACATTACATAAATGAACAGTTCTTTGATGATACAAATGACAAAACCTCCTTTCTATATATAGGAGTCTAAGGAGTCACAATATAACCCATCCGACCTAACAATAATAATATAAAGCCACAAAAATAACAATAGAGGGATTCTATGGGGCACAGTAATAACAATATGGGGATAACAGGGGCACAACAATAATAATAAGGGATGCAACTACAATATTAATGGGGTAATCACTAGTATTATAGGGACCCAACATGCCCCTCTCCTTCAAAAAAGTGTTGTCCTCAACGCTTGAGTAGTTCTGGATGCTTCTGTATAAAATTCTCATCCTCCCATGTGGAATCTTCAACGGATAAGTTTTTCCACTTGATAAGATACTTCGAAATTGATCGATATAGCTGTCAAGTTCTTGTTTCTGTGAATGCTTCTGGTTCTAATATAATTTTTCCTTCCTCGTCAAGTTCTGGCAATATTGTTTGAACTGGGAGCTTGTCGCCTATAACCTTCTTTAAACATGAAACATGGAAACTAGGTGCAATCGAGAAGCTGCAGGAAGCTCCAATTTGTATGCCATAGTACCAATCTTTTGCAACACCTTATACGGACCATAATACTTTGGTGATAATTTATTATCCTTCTTAGGTTGCTTGAGGGACATTTGCTTATATGGTTGTAGCCGTAGGAATACCCAATCACCTACATCAAAACTTCTTTCGCTGCGATGTTGATCTGCCTGTTGTTTCATTCTATTCCGTGCCAACACGAGGTTATCCTTTAAGAGTTGGAGGACTTGTTGTTTATGTTCGATGTGATGTTCCACTGCTTGAACCTTAGAATTTTCTCTTAAATATGATGTGATGGATGGTGGCTGATATCCATAAAGTTCCATAAATGGGGTCATTTTTGTTGCTGTATGGAAGGAAGTGTTATACCACCATTCAGCTAGAGGCAACCACTTGACCCATTGTGTCTGTTTATCATATACAAAGCAATGAAGATATCCTCATAATGTGCTATCAGTTCTTCTGTAAAAATTGCGTAAGTGATAATTTGTTTACGAGAGCAAAGCCATTGATACCACACAAACTGATTTGGTTCCAAATATAAAGTTGCAATACGTACCTTTTGTGTGTTTTGCACATTATTGAGATCGAAAAATTGCTCCATCTGTAATATCCATGTTGCGGGATCCTTGCCATCAAACTTCCTCATATCGATTTTTGGAATATGGTGGGTCTTCGATCCCACATTAGAGTATATGAAATCATGATTAACATTTCTTTTGTTTGCATCATCAGTTTCCTTTACAACCTTTTCACCATTAGTAAGCATTTCTTGTAGAAACTTTGTCAAATCTGTCTTCAAATCTATCTTCAAATCATCCATCTTAGCTTCCATGCCCTTTATCTTAGATTTCACGCCATTTATCTTAGCTTCTATTAGCTTTTGTGAGCATGACATTTGTTGCACTTGTTCTTGTAATTTTGATATATCATGTAGCATTTATTCCTCTTCTTCATGAGTCATGCTAGGGCTTTCAGGTTGCTTACTAGGTGTTTGCATTTTCTTTCCTCGGGGCATCCATTACCGATAATAATGCTCTAATATGCCCTTTGAATTCCTTCAAAATAAATTTTCAAACCAATCTTAAGCAAAAATTTAAAAGAATCTACACACCTTTTTTCACTTTGTAGGAGCTCGATATTGCCTCTGATGTATCTCTGTAATTTTGGATCATCTAGTTCTAAAATTGTGACCTGTAGTAGCCCTCTGTGTCCTCTTTCCAATGCCACCATTCTGATCCCAATTGGATTCTCCAAGGAAGATTTATGTCAAATCTCCCACAGTGACCAGATTATAGACTAGTTCAGTAGAGCGAACTTGTACGACATGCCACGTGTCCCTGTTTCAACATTTGGCTCTGAAAAAGATATACAAGAAACTAAAGTCTGTCCTATTTCTATACCTTCTAACGAAATTTCAATCCGATGCTCAGAGAAAAAGTTATGATGATTTTCCCCAGGTCACCTGTTTGGAATGTAATTCAGGAGTCTGCAAAAAGACCAACTTCCTCAGATCATATCTCCGCAAATATAGCGCTAAAAGATTTGAAATGTGGACCCGAGATTCAATACGATTTATTCTCAAATGGGTTTTTTTTTTACCTTCTGAAACATTGCAGAAAAAAGGTTATAGTGAAAATTCCACGATGACCTGTTTGGAGCAGCGAAACCCTAAAATTCAAAGCTCTGATACCAAATGTTATAAAACCAGCTCAAGAAAAGATAGAAAATATAGATCAACGCCTTAGAATTCAGCCTCTTCGAGGGGGAAACCTCCTTTACATTACATAAATGAAAAATTCTTTGAGGATGCAAATGACAAAACCTCCTTTCTATATATAGGAGTCTAAGGAGTCACAATATAACCCAGCGACCTAACAATAATAATATAAAGCCACAAAAATAACAATAGAGGGATTCTATGGGGCACAGTAATAACAATATGGGGATAACAGGGGCACAACAATAATAATAAGGGATGCAACTACAATATTAATGTGGTAATCACTAGTATTATAGGGACCCAACAGGTTTTTTCTTATGACGGGTTAATACCAATTTTATTTATGGACACATAAATCTTATCTAAGTTGAATTAAAGGGACTCATTTCTTATTCAAATTTTATGTGAATATTATTAAAGAAATGGGGGGGGGGGGGGGGGGGGTGTTGTTGATTATCACAACAATTGGCGATTCACTGGGAGAAACAATTATCTCTGAGAAAGTAATATAATACTTTAACTTTCTTAATCTGAAAATCTTAATTGATAGAGAAAATCTAATATAATCTAGATAATCATAGATTCTGAATGTAATGATAACTATTTTTTCTATTGCATTCTCTTCTTAAAATTACATACATTCTAAGCTTTAAATAAACCTTAATTGGTTGATAATGATAAAACAAAAGACTTTTCCATCTTAGCTTTTATAATGACTCATTTGTCATAGGTAGAGCCTCTGCTGCCAGCAAACGTCTATAGTCTCAATAGGGTTACCTTTTAACCATTTGATCATTCATTATTCCATCCATTTCAGGGCATAATTAAAAATAATGAATCTAAAAGATACGTTTCCATATTTTTTGTATTGCATTTACCTTTTTCCCTTATTTTGTAAGATAAAAAGCCATTGTCTTGGTTTGGTGGCCAGCTGTTGACAATGCCATTCACTGGTTGTAATTTAACTGAACAAGTTGGCTCGTGATGAGACCCCTTGTCTTATAATTATAAGCCATTACCCTGTTTTGGTATGCAGTGTTGGTAATGTCAGTTGAACTATTTCCCTATGATCATGATAAGCAGGCTTGTAATAAAACCCCTTATCTTTTATATCAAATATATTTTAGAATTACACTCTGAGTAATTATAAACTTTGATGGATAGGATGAACAATTTTCTCCTTAAGAGAACATGGATAACAAGATGAGAGTTGAAGATGCTAAGATTGAATCAGTCTTTGTTTTGTATTGATAACCTTTTTCAAACTTCTAAAACTTTAAAATGATTTACAGTGTTTCTAAGTTTTGAGAAGATTTCACAAAAATAAAATGGGGTTTTAAGAATCTAATTATACTTAATTTTCTAGAATTTTCTTTTTTCCCTTAAGGCTTTCATTTCTTAAAAGTAAATATTAAAACTATTTTCTTTTGTGTAACTTTTTCATCATAGCAAAGACCAAATGAAGGCTTTTCACAACTTTATTTTCCTAAGATTTTAAACAAACTAAGTTATGCATACAAATCTTGCTGAAAATTGAATATTTAAAAAGGGAGAAGGGGTTACCTCCTCAATTGAAGAATTTTTTCAAGATAAGGCTGTTGACAGGAAGAAAATCTCTCTTTCCTAATAGATCTTGCAATATGAATGTAGAAGGGCCTATCTTCTTGCTGATTTGGAATGGTCTAAGCCACATTTTTTGGAACTTAGTATGTTTTCCTTTATCCTCATGAGCTTTGTCCCACTTCCAAACTAGATCACCAACTTGTAAATGTTTTGAACCAGTTGAAGTTGCATCAAAATATGACTTAATAATCTCTTGATATTTTGCATGTATAATTCGGGCTTCTCCCTTTCTTCTTCTAGTTTCAGGATCTGATCATGTCTCACTTGAATGGAAGATGAGGGAGTTTCTTCAATAAACTCCACTAAAGCTAGTGATGGAAGTACTAAGTTTGATGGTATGACAACTTCCCTTCCATACACTAGGTTAAATGGAGAAGTTCCTATGGAGGCCTTCTGTGTTATTCGGTCAGCCCATAGTGCAAATATCAACGACTTATGCCAGTTTTTATGATTTTGTTCTATAGTTCTCTTAATGATTTTGATGAGATTTTTATTCGTAGATTCTGCTAAACCATTACCCTGAGGGTAGTAGTTTGTAGAATATTTCAACTTAAATCCCCTTTTGATAGCAAATTCAAATATAGAATTTCCAGAAAAGTAAGATGCATTATAAAAAATAAGAGCGTTTGGGACACCAAACCTGGTAATGATAAACTGATCTATAAATTCAAAGATTGCCTCAGAGTTTGCTATCTTCAAAGGAATTGCTTTGACCCACATAGTAAAGTAATTAGTGGCTGTGAGGATATACCTATGTTTTTTGGACGAATGTGGCATGATTTCTCCAATGATATCCAATCCCCATTGTTCAAAAGGTTATTCAATGTTGACTGGTTGCAACGAGAAAGCTGGCTTCCTTTGTCTTCCATTAGTACTTTGACAACTTTGGCATTTCCTTACATATTCATGAGTATCTCTGAACAGGGTAGGCCAGTAATACCCAGCATGAATGATTTTGTGAGCTGTTGTATCAACTCCAAAATGTCCTCCTGCTGGTCCGTCATGTAGCTCATGCAAGACTTTTTGAGCTTCATGCTTTTCTAAGCATCTTAACAAAATTGAATCATAATTTCGTCTAAACGATACATCATCTATAATTATGAAGTTTTTTTCTTTTAGTCGCATGGCACGTTTGTTTTTATAGGAAAGGTTAGAAGGAGCATATCCATTTTTCAAATAGAAAATCAGATCTGCGTATTGGGATTTAGGATTAGTGGTACTTATCTGATTGATTTATTCAGTATCTTTTGTGCCTTCAGGTTCCTGAATATTAGAAGCTCCTACTAACAACCTGCAAAAACCTTGGCCCTTGACAATCTTTGCTGGTTTGATTTCCAAGTCATATTCTTGTAATGTTGTGACCCAATTTGCTCTCTTTTCTCCTAATTCCCTTTGAACTAGTAACTATCTTACTGCTGAAAAAGGGACTATAACTTTTGTGTGAGCTTTTAAGAGAAAGGGTCTGTAGTGTTTAATGGCTTTGTATACAGCAAAGGCCTATTTTTTAATTTTTGAGTAATTAAGTTCAGCACCTTGAAGGTTTGAACTATAAAATGAAATTGGTGCTTCCAAGTTTTGATCATTAATTTGCGTCAGCATTGCTACGTAAGATGAATCAGATGCAATAGTATATAACATGAAATGATTTGAAAAATTAGGAGTGCTTAAAGCAGGGGCGTTTATGATTAATTGTTTGATGGAGTCAAATGCCTCTTTTTCTATAGGCCCCCATTTAAACACTGAATTTTTCTTGATCATGGTTTGTAATGGAAAAACAATCCGTGAGAAATCTGGAACAAATCTTTTTACAAAGTTAATTTGACCTAAAAATGATTGCATGGATATTTTATTAAGAGGGAATGGAATATCAGAAATCTCTTTGATTCTATCTGGGTCAATATAAATACCATCCTTTGAAACAATGAAGCCCAAGAGTTTACCTTGGTCAAGAGCGAAAAAGGATTTCTTAGGATTGAGTGAAATATCATACCTTTTGCAGCGTTCAAAGATTTGTTTCAGATCATGCAAATGATTTGATCTTTTCTTAGAGAACACAGTAATGTCATCTAAATAGACAACTACTGATTTGTTGAGCAGTCCTTTGAATTCTATGTCCATTACTCTTTGGAACGTAGCTCCAGCATTGATTAACCCGAAAGGGTGTACCAAAATTTGGTTATACCCTGAAAAACCATCTAAGAAGGACATTAATTCAGAACCAGCTACTGAATGCAGATTTTGCTCCATGGTTGGTAAAGGGAAGTTATCCTTTTGACTTGCTTTGTTAAGATTTCTGAAATTGATACAAATTCTAATGTCACCATTTTTCTTCCTTACTGGCACCATACTGGACACGTAGTTTGAATGTCTAATAGGAAAAATTATCTTAGCTTTCAAGAGTTTGTTTAATTTAGCTTTTATTTGACTCTCTAAGTTAGGATGAATCTTCCTTAATTGGAATCATATGTTGTATGATAGATGTATCGTATGTTTTCAAATCATCATATTTCCAAGCGAAGACATTTTTATATTTATGCAATAATCTAATGAATGCAATTCTTTCTTCTGAAGAAAGTCCTAATCCCAAATTGATGTTTTGTGGATTCTCCTCAGTACCAAGGTTTATCAATTCAAATCTCAAAGTAGAACTTTGGAGTTTTGAATTAGTAACCTGTTTAAACCTGTCTTTGATGTCATAAAGATCTTCAAGCTTGACCACTGGTTTAGGTATTGAGTTTTCTTCAAGCTTTTCCTTCATTTGAAGGTCATGGTCACTTTCATCAATAATTTGATCATCATAGGACTTGTCAGAAGTTAAGAAATTTAAAATGTCATCATCGTGATTGAACACTCACCAGTTAGTGACATTATCAGGAATTGATGGTCTAAAAATTAACTCTACTGAAAATCTATCGGGACTGTAATCTTTAGATGGAAGGAGTTTAGATGCAACATTAGCTAGTAAATCTGCTGCTGCATTCTAGGACCTAGGGATGGGAGAAATAGTGAATGATAAAAATTAAGATATAAGGTCCTGTACCAAGGACTGATAGTATTTAAGGTGACTAGAAAGGTAATGAATAGTATTTCTGACTTGTTTTATAACAATTTCCAAATCACCTAACACTTTTAAATATTGAACTTTAAGACCAATTGCTTTGTAAAGTCCTTGAATCAAGGCTTCATATTCAACTGTATTGTTTATGCATTCAAATTCCAACTTGCATGATAACAAGGCATTTTCTCCCTCAGGACTAACTAAAATACATCCTGCTCCTGCACCTTCACTAGATTTAGACCCATCAAAATATAATGACCAAAACACGGATTTATCTACAGTATTATTTACAGTTTCCCCACCAATTTTAACATACCTTGATGTATCTGTGTGAGAAAATTTTTCAATTTGAGATGTGAAATTATTGACTGAGAAGGATGATGGTTGAGCAGTAAAATTGCCAAAGAATGATTCAGATGAGTAATTCCCCAAAATATTGTTATTGAATGCTATCGGTTGATTGTCTTGTTCGAACTCAGTAACCGTATGGGTCATATGTTTCTCTCGGTCAATCTTTATTTGATTTGGCTTTCCCTTATAAGGTAGCCACATATGAGACCAATCGGTGGAAATATAACCATGAAGTTTCTCGGACCAGTCTCTACTCAAAATCAAACCATAGAATTCAGGTATATCAGCTATTAAAATATCAATTCTCTGAACCACTCTTGGATCAACTGATAACCTAATAGTAACTGAGTTGATTTCTCCTAAAACCTGGACCTTAGTTCTGTCCAACTAGACAATATGAATTGCAGACTTTTGGGGTTCAATGTTTAGTTTGGAACAAACTGAAGCTGGCATTATATTTGAGGAAGCCCCTGAGTCAATCAAACAGTTGTCTAGATTTCTATTATAAATCTCATAGGTTAAGAGAAAAAGAGGAGTATGGGAATTCGATCTATCTCTGATTAAGATAGCATCAGTAGCTTCTACTCTACTAGGAGGGGGTTTACCTCTCTCATTAGCAGCTTTGGACAATACAGCATTTGGACGAGGAGAAGAGGGTACAACATCTAACTCCTTAAGCAGCAATTTTCGTTGATTTTTGAGTTTACTAAGCTCAAACATAGTGATATTTGCCTTCTTTTTCTTCATGTCTTCAATAATGTTGTAGTCCATAGAATCTGTAACTACTAATGTTTTAGATGTTGGAGGCGGATTTGAAGCTGATGGCTAATTTTGAGAAGGTATCATTGTGGATTTCTTTGTGGGAATTTTCTCTTTTGTAGGAATACCTATATTCCTTTTATTCTGAGTTATTTGAATAGGTTCAGGAGTACCCTTACTCCTGGTAGTTACAGGGAAAGATTTCTGTTCATTTCCTGTATCAGAATTAAGAAAAATAAAGTCCCACATTCCATGACATTCTACAGTTACCTCTTCTTCAGGTTCTTCAGATGATAAGACAGTTTCTTCTTCTTCTTCCTCTTCAGGATCTGAGTTTGCGTTGGATATAGCATTTGGTGGCTTTGATTCAGGTTTCTTAATGTTTCTAAATGGTCTTTTTGTTGAAGTCTCAGCTACTTGCTTCTTGATTTCTACCATTTCATTTGACATAGTCTTGAGAACTTTTTGGAGACCCTCCATATCGTATGGATCTTTAGCCGTTTTCTTCTTTGAATCATCTTTGAAAGAGACTTTTTTGGATTTTCTGTGTTCAAGAGCAGCCTTCTTTTCTAAAGAAATAATTTGTTTCTCCACAGCAAGTGTCTCTTTCATATTTTCTGCTAGAGTTGGTTTTGCAACTCTATATACAAAGATAGCTATATTTGAAGGTAAAGTTGTTATATACCATTCACTTTTGATTTGCTCACTAGGTTTAGAGGTAGTTGGAATCTTATTCAAGAGTTTATTAAACCATGAATTGAACTCTTTTATGGGTTCTTTAGACTCTATCCTAAGATTCGAAAGATCATTGATTAACGTCGCTAGAGATCTATCATCACCGTATTTAGACAAGAACTGTTTTTGAAAAATGTTCCAACTAGTAATGGATCCTGATGGCAAGGAAAAATACCAAGCCCCAGCTGATCCCTGTAAGGTATAAGGGAAAAATCTAACAATGACATCTTCTTTTGTATCTCCTTTTAAGTTAACTACCAACATGAAGTTGTTAATATGCTCATCGGCTTGTATTCCTGCATCTGGATTCAATTTCGGCAACCATTTTTTAGGATGTGCAGGCAATGGGTGTAATGGTGCAGGCATCGTGACTGCACCAGGATTATTCTATGGATTCTGTGCCATTGTCAAACTACTACTAGATGATAGTGCCGATGAAGTTCCAGATGATTGAGAGGGAGTAGATATTGAAGTTTGAGGAGGTTGAGAAGCAGATGTTGAAGTTCCAGTTCCCTGTTAAACAACAATCTATAATGGAGGAGTGGATGGTTGACTTCGCACTGGAGAAGATGAAATGGAGGATGATGATGAGATAGTTTCACTGTCAGATCTTTCAGTTGTTTTCCTTGCCCTTTTCCTTTTAAGTAAAGGTAACTCAATAGGTTCAATACCAAGCTTTCCGCTCTGAAGTTTGGTGAGGGGGTGAGAAGGAATGAATTGCGAAGTCACACTGCCTTGAGATACCTCAGATTTTTGTGGTGATATTGAGAAGCCTTGAAGTTTATGGATGAAAAACTAAACTTAAGGAGACTCTGGAGTTAATCATTCTAGGATATTTTGGAATTGAGCAACAGTTGTTGTCTCCTCCTCTTCTCATTTGAAGACTGGAGTTCCAGCATGCAAAGGAGAAGTCGAAGGTGAGGTGGAGGGAGATTTACTCTCAGAATGGGTTGTAGGTTTGGGTTTGCTCGCCATTCATATCTCATGCCCTTTTTCTAGTGCCAAAAATGTTGATACCTCGAAAATCGCTGCATCAACATTGGGGAAAACCACCCGGTCCGGACTTTAGAGGCAACTCCTTTTTCATTTGGTGTGGTGGCTCTGACTGGATATAATGGGACCAGTTTCCCAATGATTTGTAAATAGGATGGATAAGTGGTTGATTTTCTATTATCTAATGATAATGATGGATAATTTATTCTAAGATGCAAAATTATAAACAACTAATCTATCCTGGGAAATTTCCACTTTAGTGTAACGTTTGATGATCTTTATCTACAAATAGGCATATAGATGACTCCATTGATAAATAAAGACATTCATTCATATGATAATTACTTTGTTCAAGTAGTTGAACAAAGTAATCATTAAAACATTATTACACTATTCTTCATATATCATTGACATAAATACGATTGAAAGAATAACATTCCTTAAACATTCAATAGTGATAAGTACAAAGAATGCTGTTAAAACACATATATATTAGATGATACCAAGATTGAATAAACGCTGACTCATATAAAATAATGGAGCAAAGACATAGATAATATTACCATATTTAATTCGAATTCCTTCCAATATCAATTGCATTCAGATTCTGTCTTCCAACATAGAAATACTCTCACAAAAAGCAATAGTGCATATCTCATTAAAGTATTCTTCATTTAAATTCAGAATATAGGCCCAATCTTCATAAAAAAATTATATATCGGAAGCACAATAGTGTGACTCCCGATCCAAGTTTTGATATGAAAATTTATAACCCTTTATAAAGACATGAAAGGGTCTATAAATACTATCTAAGCTAACTGATTATGAAATAAAAATGCTAAGAGATGGTATAACCAAATCATGAAAATATCCTTGAAATAGGCATGCTTGTAGTCGGTAGAATGATTCACTGTTTCGGCCGATCATCCTTTGGCTTGAGCTGGCATATATCAAGCATTGGTTGCAATTCTGGAGGGTGACTCAGACATGAATGCAGTTGGGCTGAATACGTAGCATCATGAATTTCAAGAATCCTGTAACCAATTGCATCGGTTAAACATTTCAGTGATGTCTTTTGACTATGTGGTTTAACTAGGAAAAACCAAAAGGTGTACCAAGTTAAACTTTGGATGCCCGCGGTTAATCTCTCCTTCTTCTCTAATTCCGGTTTTCATGTCTATTCTAATGCTTTAGCTAATGGCAATTTACCGGGAGTGCATTCTGAAATCAAATTAGAGAGATAAAGGGTATCATTAATTACTAGTTGCTGATCTACATCTTGGAGTTGCCCTTTCTGCTTTCATCAATTGGGATTTCCATTCTAGGAAAAGAATTTCCTTGTGTGATTATAGAATTCTAGGCAGATTTGCAGCTTATCCTTCATTAGTTTCTTGCCAAGCAAGAAAGTTTGTTAATGTCTCATCGGCCTGTTCCAAATTCTGCCTTGTGTCAACTGATTTGTCAATCATTGATGAAGAAATTTCACAGAGGGGCTCAGCAAGAGAAATATTATAACATAGTAATTTTAACTGTTTAATCAATGCCTTATTGATCTGGAGAGCTTCAGATCTTAACTCTGCTACTTGAGGAAAACTTTTGAGCTTTTCTATTTGTTGTGATAGTTGAGCAATTTGCTCATCTTTTGTTTTGCTCAATTGCTCGTTCATTGACTTCATCTTGGCCAATGCTAAGGATAATTCTTTTTGTTTCTGCACTGCACTTTGGTCTATCCTCTACTTCTCCTTGAGCAATTGCTCATTTAGTTGGTTATTTGATTGTTGTTGCACTGCTAACTACTGTTCTAATTTCTCTATTCTCTGTTGCCTTTTGGATACCTGTGCTTCTAGTGAAACAATTTTCTGGTCTTTTTCTTTGAATAAATTGCTAACTTCTGATGCTTTATCCTTAGTAGCTGCCAAGTATGCCCTGGCATATTGAGAGTGTTTTGTAAGGTCTTCGGAAGGATTAATTTCTTCTCTCCATACCACATTAGCCATATCCGTTTGTGTAGGTAAAAGAGAAGATTGGTCAAACTTTCTCTTTTTCCTTTGTCTTTTTACTACAGCCTTATGCTTAGGGTTGTAGGAGACATATAAAGGTGGTATTTCTTCTACTTGTAGGATGATTTCATCAGATGGATTTTCTGGAATTATCTCCATATCTTTCTGAGTCATGGGTGGGCCACTGGTTCCTTCAGTTGGAACCGTATTTTGTGACTAGTTGTCACTTCAGGCATGTTAAATCCCTGTAAGGTTTCAATATTGCTTATAATTCAATTGAACTGTTGCCATTCTTTAAGAAGCTTGGGATCAATCTCAGTATCTGTATCCATGAGTTGGCTATCTTTTCCCTATTCCTATTCTTGTTGTTGTTCCTGTTCGGAGATCTTTTCCACATCAGAAGTCTTATCAGTAACTATTTGTTCAGTCTGACCAGATGACTAGATTGTAGGAGCTGTGACTAACAGCTCTAAAGGCAGAGTTTGCAACCTCTGTTCTCTAAGCCTATTAAACACTTCTAATCCTTCATCTTGATATTTGACTCTAGCTAATGATTTAGCTTGAAATAAAGATTCGGCTGAGGAAAATAGATCATTGAAGTCATCATTTTCATGATAAAACTTTGCAAGTTTGGCTTGTTCAAGAACATTATAGGCAACGTTTCTTGGATCATATTGCTTGTTGGAAATTGTAGCAAGATTCAGCATTTGCAATTTTTCTGCCTCCTTTTCTGCATGTTTGTAATCATGAATAGTGAAAACACCGTATCTTAAAGGGAATGTAGGCCATGCCTGTTTCTTGGAATTCCTAAGGGTTTTGGATGTCCCATCTACTGTTATTTGATAGGCCAATTCCCGAGATAACAGTTTATCGGGCACATACAGGGGAAGGACATGGGGTTTTCTAAGGCTACTAAAAAGCCTTATATAAGTGAATTTTTCTTCCCCAAAATAACTTCTGACTGCAGTCAAATCTGTTTCCGCTTCCGGGGATATCCTGGGAGCAGGCTTATTAAAAATGGAGTAATAAATAGGCACAATAAAACCGTTGCAGATTTTATATAGATGGTTTTTGTAATTAGCCTTCCATAACTGATCATGATAGATATGGATTGGTTTAGGGTCCACGGGGGTCCATCTCCACCTGAGCAATGGAAATTCAGAATTGAAACAAATAGTATCCATAATGAATGCACTGTAATAGAATGGGGGAATAGTCCTAGTAGTTTGATATGAATTTGCCCTGTATTCTAGGATGGCTGTGGCTAGTTTATCAGATAAAATATTGGCCCAATCCATCACATAGGCATTGATTGTTGCCTCCGTCAGAGGGACCATTTCTATAGTAAACTTAGAAGAGTCATGTATTCCCCACATTCTACACATCATAGCTCCGGCATAACAGTAAGGAGAAGCCAATGAGTCTACAGAGTACTTACCCAATGATTCATGCTTGTGCTTCTTGGGAAAATGTCTCCACTGCTTAATCGGGGCTGATTCTGACTCGTTTTCTTTTGCAAACGCTTCAAGGAAGGCTTTGTTGTACCGCTTTTCAGGCTCCGGTAAGTGATACATTTTCCTTAGATCATCCGGCTGAAATGAGCTAAATATCCTCTCGTCAGTTGTGCAAAAGGTTCTGTTTGTAATTGGAATTTTTTCTACCACCCATCTCACGACGTCAGTATATGGGAAAACTTTAGCTCGTGTGGCTATTCTGTGAAGAAAGGAGCATGCCAACTCTTTAAGAGTTCCTTTAGACTTATCAGTTGAATCAGTCATGGCCTCTTCTGATAGTTTTTCAGGCTCTTCAATTTCAATTAGATTATAGATAGCTTCCGAGCTAGTGTTTCCTACTTCAAGACATGTCATGTCTAATATTAATCCCTTCTTACTTGGTCCGAGATATTTGGTTGGCTGAGCTATGCTACAGGAGCTGCTGCTATGGATTTCTTTGATTTCCTTCCCATTTTTCTTGAGATTTCTAGTTTCAGTAGAATTCTGCACAAATGATTGAAAAACCGTGATACAGAGAAATGTTGCAACAGACCAATATGATAATAAAAAAGGAGTCATGTCGATCAGTGGGTGATATAGCTAAAGGTTATCACAGATGAAATCTAAGGAAAAGATCTACCCTTAACTGCTTCATTGAATAGCTGTTAACCTGTCAATCGTGGTAAAGAAGTTTTAAATGCCCATCATGTCACTTATATGTCAAATGATTAATTGAAGCATGCCTTAGATTTCTTTTTGATGGATGATCAGTGATAGATCATAAATCGGTGATCGGGAACATCAAGGGAAAGGCTTTAACACTCGCTTTAAACATATCTGATCTCCGAAAGGTGATTCAATGCATGAAAACCAATTTAAATATATCTTCGAAATGCACGCCTAATAAAAATATCGCATTCGGGAATGAATTCAAGCTTTATTGTTTTGTTAATGTGATTTCGCCGATTGCCGATTGCAATATGCTTTATCACATCGGAGGATTTGAGCATGCCTTTGTTTATGTATGGGCTCGTTATTGTCATCGCCGATTTGTCGATTGAAATATGCTTTATCGCATCGGAGAAACTAAGGGACTCCTTTATATTATGCTTGGCGTTTGGCTTCTCCGATATCCGATTGCGATTGCTTTTTGAGATCAGAGAGAATGGATAGGGTTTGTTGTGGCTTTGCGTATGTTTCCTTTGTTATTGTGATATGTGGTCTTCCGATCACTTTATCACAATAACAAAGAGTTTTATAGTATTTTAATGTCACACTTTTATTTCCATTCAAAAGGCTTTTCAAATGGCGGGGGGTTGGGGTGTGGCGGGGGCTAGGAGGAGAGGGCAAGGATCCAACAACTGCTAGTCTTCCAGTTGTCATCCCCGTCGAGATTGCTCGGCCTTCTTTCAATTTCTATGGCCTCCCTAAATCTATGGTGGTGAAAATGAGCAACCTTACCAATAACCTTGGTCTCCTCAATACATATATGATGCTTGGTCTTCTCCGCATGCTCTACCAAGGCTCAAGACCAAGCCCTCCTATGCTTAATGTTAGCTGCATGCTCATGAATCCTCTCCTTTTTACCCTTCTTCATTCTTTGTATTCACCTTTGCTCCCTTCTCTTTTTATTTAATTTTTCTTTTTTTCTTGTTAGGTTCTCTAAGAAAATTCTTTTTAATTCAAGATATTTTATTAAAATATATAAGTTTATTTATAAACATAAAGAGTTATAAGCAAGTATATTTAAGTTATATAAACCTATTAAAAATATTAACTAATTAACAGATTATTTGATACACATTTAATCCATATTCATCCTACAATAGTTTTAGTAACCCATTCATTTAAATGAAATCAAAATATAATTAGTAAACAAATAAACTATTTAATTAGTCATTTAATAAACATTTATATATTTTTTCCTAGCTTGTCCCATAATCCTTCATATATGTGAATTAAAAGAAGATAATGCATAAATATACATGGGAAACAAGTTAACCAATTAAATTAAACTAACTAATTGTTTAATTAATAAACTTTAATTTTTACCTTAATGTATCCCATAAAGTTTTCACATATAATTTATTTAGTTTGAAATTGAAAAGAGAATATTTTTTTTAATAAGTATTAACGGATATGTTGAGTTACATATAAAATTAACTCAAAATAATTAAATCTAAAAAATTTAACTAATCAACTAACTAATTAATAAACTTCCCCAATCCTTGATCTAGTCAAATTTAGTTATAGTCTAGTCAATTGTAGTTGTTTCCTGTGGTCAAAATTAGTTGCTTCTTTCTATGCATTTGAATGAGGGATCTCTCTGTTTAATTTATCACTATGGTATGGTTCTTCATCTTGTCCTAGCAATGAACCACACTGGCTGGTTCGAAACACATTGATAAATGAATTTTGATGTGATTATCGCTGAAGACCTTTCTTATAAATTTGCAAGTTCTTTAGGGTTTTTATAAAGAAAGTTTGTATTGATTAGTCTCGTGTGGGAATTTTACTTCTTCTTAATCATCATCATAGGTTTAAACTTGAAGATTTATTCTTGTCCATTACTCTTACACTATTGCACAAAATAAATTACTTTAAAACCCTAGACAATTTATTGATGCAAAACAAAATCATGTCAACTCTAGAGGAAAAGAAGCACAAGGGAGGTGTCATTGTTCGGTTTGAGCCACAAGATATCACATTTATTAATGCAGACCCAACCATAATAATGGTTTTTGAGCAGGTGGTGTGTTTGAGGTTTTGTGAAAATATTCAAGGGTACAATCCTCAATTGAAAGTTTGCCAAGGGTTTTGATGGATTGTAGGCTAAGATTGGAACACTTACTTTTCCAGTCATAGTGCAATAAATAGTTGATGCCACTAAGATCCCTTTACATGGTGAGGAATGGTTTAAGGGTATGGAGTTAGATTTGGATCATTTCATAGACTTTTTGAAACCACAATACCAGGAGGGGTATGGGTCTTTTTTTCCAAGGAGATATCTATAGGACCACCATAGTAAACTATTGGAGGTGATTGAAATATATTTTACATGTAAAGGGAGGTTCAAAAAAGTTTATCAGTATCATATTAGGCTTATAATACATTTTACTAGTAGGAATCCTTTGAATCTTCCTTACTATTTACTTAGGATTCTTAGAAAAATTGTTGACAAAGATCAAGCAAAGGGGAGTCAGATTGAACCTATATTATTTCACTTTTCATTGTTTAAACTATTGGTGATAAAGGAACTTGATAAGAGGGATCATTCATGGCAAGACTTCTTGATTTCTTCAGGGTGGATGACACAGTCTTTTGATAACCAAAGGACTAAGAGAGATATCCCATCAGTTGTAATCAAAGAGGCCTCATCTACAGTAGATGGCTCGGTAAAAAAACCTTTGATTCAGAACAAATTAGTTGACAAAACAAGTTCCAAGAAACTTCACTTCTCACCTGAGGTAGAACAAGTGGCTAGGGGACTGAGAAAAAGAGCTTCAACTAAAATATTGCTTATAGATCCTACACTTGTTCAAGCTGTTGAATAAAAAATTTCACATGAAGAAGTGAAAGGTGGTGAAATGGATCATAGAGTTAAAGACTTGCAAGATCACTTGGACAAAGCTCATCTAATGGTATCATATTTGCAGCAAGAAAATAGATAAATCAGGTAGAAAGTATCACAAGAAATGCCCACCCTAGTGAAGGAGAACCATCAAGGAGAGAATTGGCACACGTTGTTAAAGACAAAAGAAAACATATCATAGATGTTGAAGATGTGCAGGTGACAATTGAGGAGTCAAGGAGACCTAGAATTAGATCTACTGCCAAGATAGAAATGCAAATAAAAGAAACCATTCAGCAAAAAAAAAGTTGTTTTTGAGGAGCAAAAAGAGTTTGAAATATTGTTGGAACAACTTGAAGGAGTTCAGCAACAAGTAGATTGGCTTGCAGAAAAAGATCAAAGGGATAAACTGAGTTTATTTAAGAAATTACAAGTTTTTGAACCTGTCCTTAAGAAGGTTAAAAATAAGTTAAATTGTACCTTTCCTCTACATAGGCAAGTGAGAAATTTGTATACACAGAATTTGGTCTTGAAAAGGAGACTCAGATTAGTAAACCACCAGTTGATTGAGGCCAAGAAATCTAGAAGAAAGAGGAAGAGGGGAAAGTTTGATATATGAGAAGAAGCCAGCACAAAGGTAAATATTCATCAGGTGGATACCACTAAGCTCTAAATTTTGTCTTTTTTCTCAAGAAGTCAAAAATAGGTTAGTTTTGGTGGAGTTTACAAAAACGGAGCAAGGACATGCAACACATTTTATATAGTCCTTTATGTTGTTGAGATGGTGCAATTTTGAGGTTTTTATTGTCCCGTGGGGTGTTATAAGGATGTCACAACACTTATATGTTTCTTCCAACACTTTATATCAGAAGAATCCATCATATGCTTAGAATTTTGAAGTTGCTGCGAAAGTGGACAGTTTGTTGCAAAAGTCTGCTACATTGCCAGCTAAGGGGATCAGGTGATCAGGAGGTCTATAACCATTTCAAAGGATGTTTTAGAATTTCATTACCATCATAGGGATATTTTGATAGTACCCAATTTCTCCCTTTTGTCAAAGGAAGGCCACAAATATACATAACTTGAGGTGCTGCGAAAGTTGTTGCGAAATTGGCAGTTTTGTAGCATATACTATGTTTTATTACAATCTTGATTTTTCCTTGTAAATTAAAATTTGTTTGGGTTCCAAAGGTTGTTTAATCATGTTTTTAGTTGGAATTACTCCTTAGGATGATATATTTAGTGGTTTGTTATGAGTATTTCTAATTTTAATGATTTATTAAGCAAAAAACTGCATTAGGTAATTAGTTCCTATTTTTATGCAAAGTAGGCGAACAGTTCGATGTATCTAGTTGTTTGACTAGTTTCCTTTTGAAAAATTTGACCTCGCTAGATGGGAATGAAATATTATATATCTATATATATATATATATATATATGTGTGTGTGTGTGTGTGTGTGTGTGTGTGTGTGTGTGTGTGTGTGTGTGTGTGTGTGTGTGTGTGTGTGTGTGTGTTGTTTGTGTGTGTGTGTGTGTGTGTGTGTGTGTGTGTGTGTGTGTGTGTGTGTGTGTGTGTAGAAAGCTAAGAATAGGGTTTTGTTGGTTAGATTGGAGAGAAAGAGACTTTGTGTGCATTGTATTTTTGAATATTTTTCCAGTGAATGAAAGAGAGAAGGTGATTTACAAGGATTCCTGTGTCATATGTGGATGGTGTTGTGCTTCTTCATGTTGTAATTTTTTCTTATTTTTTTTACATATCTTTAATGTTTGTATGCATGCTTGGAAGAACCATATGTTTAACTCAAAATTCATCTAAAAGATGTTATGATTTATTTTTAGCAAGTGATCTACGATTTCCTCTTAAAGAAACATTCATAATTTATCTGCAATTTGATACTCTTTGTGTTGTTTATATCTTTTCTCACACTCACCCTCATAGAATGAATTAATTCCACCACCAAGACTGCATACCTTACCCCTATGGAAAAACCCTTTCTCTCTTCATCATATCACTCAAAAAAATAATCAATTTGACATGACTCCATGCCTAATGAATTTGTCTCCTTTTTTACCAGAAAGCCTTTGAAAAATTAGACCTTATTGAGCACTATACCTAGCCTAATATCATATTAGTTGAACAACCTAAAGAGAGAGAACCCTCTCCAAGGCTAGAAAGGCTAGATTCTAGTCTAAAAGTGGTTTTGTGGTTACCTCTGAAATTTTTCTATTTAGCCTAAGGAAATTTACGGAGTGCTAAAACCCTAGACTGTGATTTGTTGATTAGGGAAGACTCTAGGAAAACTCCAACCAACCCTCAAATAACAAAACAGAGTTAGAATTAGTATTTTTTTCATGAGTATGTTAAAGATTGGATTTCTCATTTTCAAGCAAGTGTGAGTACACAGATAGGTTATTGATTTGATTAAGTGTGCAATGAAAGTTGCATGGTTTACTTCTGCAGATAGATTAACTTTATCCTTTCATGCAATTTCAATTAGTATTTACACTTAATGAATGGAATTTTCACCTTTGTGGCTAGAATCATGTTCATTTATGCTTTCATAAGAATTTATCACTATAATTAGTTGGAGGAGCGATCTCTGAACACCTTGATCTGATTTCATGAATAAGTGTGACATGAGTAGAACCTACCCTATTGTGCATATAACATTGTCACCTCTAGGTTTGTACAAACCTTGGGTTGATAATTTGAGTTGAGAAGTCCTTGGGAGTTGCAACATTCTTGGTGAAATACCAGGGCTCATCAATTTTTGACATCGTTGTCGTGGTGGTGTCTAAGTAGGTGTTTTTTCTACTTAATAATTGCTTGTATTTTTTTTGTTTTTCATCAATCTTATTTCTTTGAACAAAGAGTGAAAAATTAAAAAATAAAATGTGTTCTTTCATGCTTTATAGGAATAGAGATAACCAAGAGAAATTCTTGCCAAAAACCCCCATTTCCTCAAGTAGACAATCTTCATTTTTCTTCAATGAATATGAACTTACCTCTCTGACTACAGGGGAGTTTGAAAACCTTTTAGGAGAACCACCTAAATTTTTTGAAAAACCTATAAGAGAAGAAGAACCTATCTCACCTACCCAAACTATGGCTGAAAACCATAACAATGAGATTTTCCCTATGAGAGAAACCAATGGAGAGGATAGAATGAAAAATATAAGCCCTATTTCCCTTCCACATTTCCATGGCCTAACATTTGAGGATACTGAAACCTTCATGTTTGAGTTTTTTTTTACTGTAGGACGTATGAATATGCCTCTGATGAGCAGAAGCTGAATCTGTTTACTTCTATCCTCAAAGATGCAACCTTGCATTAGTTTATGACTCTACCTAGAGGCAACATAACTACTTGGGCCAAAATGCAACAAGCCTTCAATGAAAAATATCGAGATTATTGTAGGTCGAAAGAAAAAAAGTAGGAAATATTTAGGATGACCCTTGGACCTAATGAATCTTTGGAGGACTATGAGGAAAGGTTTCAACTCAATTATAGGAGGGCCAACTATACCCTTGACCCTTAGTCACTCAAGCTAGTTCTTCTCCGAGGGATCAGGAAGGAGGTAATGGAAACTTTCAACATGCTATCTAGAGGAGATATCTACCAATTTCCTTACGATAACATCAAAAATGTACTCAAGGATCACTCTAGGGATACTAGGAAGAATGATAGGTCTAGTGAGATCTTGGTCAGTTCCTCTCCCTCCACAATAACCATCAAGCATGAGACAGGAAGTATGTTGGAAGATGTTAAGAGTGAAATGTTGTGTAACTTTTCCTTACAGATGGATATTATTCAAATCAAAAGAAGGCAAGAGGAATTAGAGAGGATACTAGTTATCTTTTCCCCTGGGTGTACTAAAAGACATCTTAGGAAGGAATGACTATTGAATGTCATAAACGTCTTCTTAGTCTATGAAGAGAATCATGTAATAGATAAATGTCCCTCTCTACTAGGCATAAATGTTATATACCAAGGACAACAGGTGTGCTTCATTAATCAAACCCTAGGTCCTCGACCATATCAACAAGGCATTCAAGGTGCACATTATCCTCACTACAATCCAAATCAAAATGCACCTTTATAGCCTTGGTACCCTTCCACTCATCCATCATGCTCCACACCTCCTCCTCAGTCTTATGCTTCCTAATATCCTCCTCATCCTATCAACCATCCTTTTCATCCATGTCCACCCCAACCTTCCCAATGGGGCAACCCCTCACCAGGGTGAAGGCCTCAAACCACCCAACCTCATGCTTTAATGCCTACACCTCAACCTCAATCACAACCTCCTCAGAAAAATCCACCTAAGCAACATCAAATGCTTCCTCAACCAAATATGAACTCGAACAACAAGTCGGCCCAATAGATTTACATTAGGGAGATATCTTTTCTTGCTTATGCTGTGGAAATCCAAGAGATCAACCTTATGTTTGGGAAGGTGCTTCCAGATAATCACCCACCTTCTCCACCTAAAGAGATTGTAGAAGAGAAGGAGGAGAGTGTCCCCCAATTCAATGCACCTCCTTATCCTGAAAGTTTGGTCCACCCTAAACAACACACCCCAAAAGAGGATGAACTTTTGATAGAATTGAAAAACTTGTGTGTTAGGAAACCCCTTCTCCAGGCCATCAAATATGTTCCCATTTACAACAAAATGCTTGGTAGAAGAAGAAGATATACTCCCAAAATAAATGTTGTGGGACAACTATCTGATATGATGCTTGGGAGGGTGATCTTTCCATAATACTTGGATCCTGGTAGCCCAGTAGTGGATGTGCACATTGATGGAATTATGGTCCCTAATACTTTGATTGATATTACGACTGCAATCAATATAATGACTGGGGAAGCCATGTTGAAACTCAACCTCCAAGGGGCTTTGAGGTAGACCACTACAGTGTTTCAGCTTACAGACAGATCCATAGTAGCTCTTGAAGGGATTTATTGAGGATGCCATGGTCTCCATTGAATCTTGGTAGTATCCCACTGATTTCCTAGTCGTCCAACCCAAAACTAAGTTTAAAGGTTATCCTCTCATTCTAGGAAGATCATGGTTGGCCACTGTTGATGACTACATTAGTTGTAGGGCTGGGAACATGACTATTAAAAATGGAAATTTATTAAAACAACTTATGTTATATCCTCCTGCTCAGCCTTCTATTGAACATGATTTACCCTTATGGTTACACGAAGAGGAAGAGGAAGAATTTTATCAGAAATCCCTCTACCCAATATGCACTCTAGACACTGTTATATGATGGGGGCATCTTCATGAAGATGACCTTATTGACCATACCTTATGAAATCAACCTCCATTTCCATATTAGTTGAGGAACTAATGAAAGAATCTGACAGTAGTTCTTGGACTGAATTGTGCTTTGTTGAATCAAGCCTTGAAACTACCAAGATTGTCTAGATTGGCCCATCCAGAACTCTAAAGATCAAACCATCTCATTCTGCTAAGTAGGAAGAACATTTATGCAGTGTGTTGAGGCAACATCTGGATTTTTTTCTCAGTATTATAAGGAAATTAAAGGTGTGCATCCCTCAGTCTATAATCATCATATTTACATCAAAGAGGGATGCAAGCCTATGCACTAACCCCAAAGAAGGATGAACCTATCTCTTAAGGACATTATGAAAGAATAATTTCAGAAGTTACTAGATGCAGGGTTCATATACCCCAAGAAAAATTGGGAATGGAGGATCTGTGTTGATTACCGAGAACTTAACAAGGCTACAAAGAAGGACCATTTTCCTTTGCCCTTCATTGACCAAGCCCTATATGGCCTTGCAAGAAATAAATTATTCTCCTTCCTGGATGGATTTAGTGGATACAACCAAATCCATATCAGCCCTGAAGGCCAATATAATGCCACATTTACATATCCTTAGGGTACATTTTCCTATAGAGTCCTTCCATTCGATCTATGCAATGCCCCTGATACTTTCCAGAGGGCAGTTCTAAGTATCTTTGTTTAACATTTTCATGACTCTTTTGAGATATACATAGATGCTTTCACTCCTTATGGAAGTGACTTCTAGGAAGCTCTTTCTAATATGTGAAAACTCTTAAAGAAATGCATTGAAATGAATCTTTCATTGAGTCCCGAGAAATGTGAATTCTTAATTAATGGAGGGAATGTCCTTGGCAATTATATATCCAAGGAAGGGATGCAGGTTGACCCAAACATAATTTCCATCATCATAAGGGTCCCTATCCCTCAAAAACAAAGAGATTCTGGGAGTTTCATTGGATTAGTTGGGTATTATAGAAGTTTTATCAAATACTTTAGTAAACTCGCTTCACCCTTGTTTGGATTCCTGGCTAAAGATTCATATTTTTGTTCGACAAACAACTGTTAAGAAGCCTTCCAAGTACTGAAAGAAAAGGTGACCACTACACCCATCGTTAGGGGTCTCGACTAGGCATTACCTTTCCATATACACATAGATGCCTCAGGGAAAGTTGTAGGGGAAACCTTAGGACAATTGGAAAAACAAATTTCATTATGTTATATATTTCATCAGTAAAAGCCTTTCCAAATTTGAGTTAAATTATACTATCACTTAGAAGGAACTTTTGGCAGTGGTACATTATTTGACCAAGTTTAGGCATTATATCACTAGCTACCTGACTTTTGTTCACACAGATCATGCAACCATTAAGTATTTAATGAATAAGCCTAATGTCAATGCTAGGATAATTAGATGGTTGTTATTATTACAACAATTTGATTTGAATATTATAAACCAGGGAAAGATAATGTGGTTGCAGATTTCTTGTCAAGACTAACTCTACCTACAGCAAAAGGAATAAATGGTAGATGATCAACTTCCAAATGAACATCCATTTTCCATATCTATGCTTTCTCCTTGGTTTTCTGATACAACCAACTACTTAGTTGCTAAAAGGTTCCCTCCTAATCTATCCATGAAGGAGAAGAGAATGGTTGTAAGGAAGAGTGCCTCATTCACTTGGATTGGGGGAAATATTTCCATACTGGGAGTAGATCAGATCCTGAGGAGATGTGTGAGGGAAAATGAGGTCTTTGACATCCTCTCATCATGCCATGATGGACCCTACGGGGGCCACTTTGCTGCTAAGAGGATAACCTTCAAAGTTCTAGAATCAGGTTATTATTAGACCACTTTACATCAGGATGCAAGAAGGTACACCACCAGGTGTGATTAGTGCCAAAGGATGAGTTAACCCACACCCAAGGATGAAATTCCCTTACAACCTCAAGTGAATTTAGAGCCATTTGAGAAGTGGGGTGTGGATTTTAGTTTACCTATTGATCGCCCATCAAGACAGAAGAAATATATCAATGTGTGCACTGATTACTTGACTAAATGGGTTGAAACAAAGGAAGTAAAGGCAACAACTGAGAAAAAGGTGGTTGAATTTATGAGAGAGAACATATTCTATAAGTTTTTTTTTCCAAAGGAGTTAGTCATTGATCAAGGAGAACAATTTTAAAAAAATATGAATGAAGATATCATGAATCACCACCACAACAAGCACTGGGAATCCACTACCTATCACCCTCAATCAAATGGGCAGGAGGAAGTCACAAATAGAGCACTGTAGAAAATTCTTATCAAGGTTATTAGCAGCAGTAGAAAGGATTGGGAAGGCATACTTTTGGAAGCCACTTGGGCCTACAACACCACTTGGAAGGCCGCCACTAGATTTACGCCATTTGAACTAGTCTATGGGAAGAAGGTCATGATGTCTATTGACTTTGAATATAACACCTTAAGGATGGAAACTCAGTTAGACTTGGATCTCACTATAGAATAGTAGGAGAGGATGCTCCAACTCAATGGTATAAATGAATTTAAGAAGCAATCTCTCCTACACACTAAGGTAATCCAGCTGCAAAGGAAGATTTGGCATGACAAACATATCAAAGAGAATAATTTTCAAGAAGAAGATTGGGCCCTGTTGTATGATTCCAGGTTCAAGGATTTCAAGGGAAAGTTAATGACAAGATGGCTGGATCCCTATCTGGTAGATAAATTTCATGAGAATGGGTTTGTCCAAATCACAATAATTGATGATGAAGGGATCCCCTTACTTGTCAATGATTATAGGTTAAAGTTGTATAAAATACCTTTGTCCAAGGAAGAATTTTTCAGTTCAATCAACAGAGAATTGAATGTGATTAGGAGGTTCACAGCCCTCAGTCCACAAAAATTCTAAAAAAAATAAAAAAAAAATAGAGGGCCTAGATGAAAACCTTCATGAGGCATTTGAGGCCAACTCCGGGGTCGTAAACATCTTTGAGGTAGCACAGGAGCAAAAAAGCAGACAAAAAAAACACAAAAATAAAATAAAATATGAAAAGATCCCTAGGTGAAAACCTTCTTTGAGGTGCCTAGGGAAAGCATGCAGGTTTAAAACCTCTATCGAGGTAATCTACATGTCTCAACAAAGAAAACGAAAAAAGAGAAGAGTGAAAAGCAAACACATGGAATGAGTTCTTACACTACTTTTGATAACATATCTCTTTTGTGGGACTCTATATAGTCAATAGAACCATGCCTACATAATATATTCTACAAGTGCATTCCTCCATTATTCCATCCACCCATTTCATTTTCACCCTCTTCATCACCTCCCTACCTCTCTCCATCATCCAACCAACAATAGAATCAAATTTTTCCTCCTCGCTATAATGCTACAAGAGAAGTATGTAATGCTATAGGAGCTTGAAATGCTATAGGAGGAAGATCCAATTGGAGAAAGAGGCCAAAAGGTCATGTATCTTCAGGAAATGTTGAGAGAGGTCCACCAACATAAATTTCATCACCCATCGACTCCATCAAGCCAAAATTCAGCTTCAATTTCAACTCTTCTGTGCATATAAAAAACACAGAAAAGCTTTGCTTTCAATTTTTCCACCATCTACACCACTTCCTCATTATCTTAATCATGTCATCATACCTTTATTACTTTCCCTTAATCTTACATGTAATATGAGGTCTCAAAAGAGGTATTAAGTGACTACTACAAGGATTCAGGAAGAGCCTCCCCCTGTAGCAGCCAGCACAGTCACAACAAAACTCAACATCAATTATTTTTTTCACCCACATAGTAAAAGGTCCAACCACCTTGAGCATCATGAAGCCATTTCTAAAGTGGAGAAGAGACACACTTTCCTTATGAAGAAGTCTATCCACTCCACCACCAACAGATTGGACACTAGGAAGAAACTTGCACATGCAATAATTTTATCCATCAAGGAATCATTAAGCTATGAGAACCCATGCAAAAGAAAGAAAAGGAAATCAACACCTCTAGGATAATCATATTATGAGTCCAGCTCCAGCATGCAAGCTTCTCCAACAATTCAAAATCACAGGTAGGATTAGGTGTGAAAACCCTCACCTCTTCCCTATCCATATGATGATAAAATGTGTAATGGTCGAGAAAGGAATTGTTTATGGGCTGGAGGTGGCTAGTAAACTTGACCACCTTCGATTAGTTAACCTAAGTTCATTTTAGTCACACATGCATGTGGAAAAATCAACTCAAGTGAGGTGGTGATTATGAGGAGTGAGGTGATGATTGCAAGGAGTAGGGTGTTGATTGCAAGGATTGGGGACAATGGTTAAAAAAGGGAAGTTCATGCAAGAGTTATGTCATCAAATCGCTCTAAGCCTCTACCACAAAAGGAATATTAAGTAAAAGGCTCAACTCCATTGGTATAATCGCTCATTTCAAGAAGACGGTTAGAGAAGGACGAGCTAGTGTTATTAGAGACTGCCCAGGGTGCCACCGATCTACTTCGAACATTGTTTGCATATGCTACAAGAAGAGCTATAGGAGGAGCTAAAGGAGGCTCTAAATTTCTACAGGAGGCTCTACACTGCTACAAGAGGTCCAAAAAGAAGCTACATAAGAGAATTAAAGGGAGAAAGAAAGAAAAAACTACCCAAAGTTACCCTCAAATCCTCATTCACATGATAGAGTTATCTTGAAAGGAGTAAGTGGCTCTCTCTCTCTAATTTCCATACCTCTGCATGGAAAATTCTGCTTGAATTAAGTGCCCTGTAGTAAATAATTAGGTAGTAGCTCCTTGTCAAAGAAAATTTTGTTTTGTTAAAAAAATTATTCGCATCCTTCTTCCCCTATGATAAAAAGGAAAATTTTGACACTACAACTGAGACTGCTCTAAGGCCAAAATTTGAAATACACCTAAGTATCCTCGAGAAGGAGTAGAAGGAGAAATTGGGGGAGGGTTTAATAGAAGAGAGCCCATAGACACAAAGATAATTCATCAACATCCACCTATGGTAAATATTTTTACAAGGCATTAGTGGATTGGATTATTTAAACAATTGAATGGGTATGATGACGATATAACCCAAGAATTACCATAGAAATGATCCAACTAGAAATTGGCATCTACCCATGGTATTCATTCATCCATGGTATTTATCCACACATGGTGTTTATCCACCCCTGGTATTCATCCACCCATGGAATCTATCCATGTTATTATAAGTGGCATCCACCCATGGTATTGTAAGTGGTATCTACCCACAATATTCATTCATGGTATTTACCCACTCATGGAATTTATCTGTGTTATTGTAACTAAAAAAAACTATAAGTAACAAGTCACATTTTTTAAAAGGACAAATTGTCCACCACAATGTAGATTTTATAGTTATTCTGCATTTTAATAAAAGGTTTCTTTGTGGTTTTATTTACAGTGTGTTCTCTCCTTTTTCTAGCATTCTAATTTTTCAAATCTTAGGGCCCTGCCCCCCAAGACCCATTTCAATTTTATAGATCTTGGGGGCCTCCCCCCAAGATCCGGATCAAGCAATAAATCCTCAAGGAGAAGATAGTTCCAATACTATTGTCATAGGCCTTGCCATCTCTCTAAATGTTGAGATCATAAGCAGGTGACTACCTTACCCTTAGGAATTCCATGGAGTAAGGAGAACAAAGAAATGGGAATAACTTCTTCATTTTAAAAGAAATGCTTGTAGAAGATAAGAATGGAGTGAGAAGGGAGATCCTGCCTTACCCCTATGATAAAGTGGCCTATCACATTCTCAAATACATATTCTGTGAGGGGAGGTTGAGCATTGTATATTCCTACCATTTTAGGTTGCTCCATGAGCTAAGATTCAAAGTAGAATTACCTATCCCATATAAGCTCACTGTTCCTCATTTCCTCCTGTAATCTATCATTGAAATGAGCCAGAAAGTGAGGGAAGAGAAGCACCAACACATTGCCCACCATGGCCTCATTAACATGATTGTTATGGATGTTCTTAGTCACCTAAGTAACCCTATGTTATGGACTGATTTTGTAGACATGAATAAGGAAATTTTCATTGGAACCCATGCCATCACACATGAAGAAACACTAACCTCTAGAGTTGGAGGTAGGGAAGGAAAGAAGGTGTTGGGTCCCTATAATACTAGTGATTACCCCATTACTATTGTAGTTGTATCACTTATTAATATTGTTGTTCCCCTATTGTCCCCATATTGTTATTACTGTGCCCCATAGAATCCCTCTATTGTTATTTTTGTGGCTTTATATTATTATTGTTAGGTCGGCTGGGTTATATTGTGACTTCTTAGACTCCTATATATAGAAAGGAGGTTTTGTCATTTGAATCATCCAAGAATTTCTCATTTGTGTAATGTAAAGGAGGTTGACCCCTTGAAGAGGTTGAATTCTAAGGCGTTGATCTCTCTTTTCTATCTTTTTGTGAGCTGGTTTCATAACATTTGGTATTAGAGCTTTGGATTCTAGGGTTTCGCTGCTCCAAATAGGTCATCGTGGAATTTTCGCTATAACTTTTTTCTATGACGTTTCAGAAGCTAAAAAAAAAACCCATTTGAGAAGAAACTACGCTAAATCTTGGGTCCAAATTTCAGAGCTTTTCGTGCTATATTTGCGGAGATATGATCTAAGGAAGTTGGTCTTTTTGCAGACTCCTGAATTACATTCCGAACAGGTGACTCAGGGAAAATCATTATAACTTTCTCTCTGAGCATCGGATTCAAATTTCATAAGAAGGTACAGAAAGAGGATGGACTGTAGTTTCTTGTATGTATTTTTCAGAGCCAAAGGTAGAAACAATGACTCGTGGCACGTCATACAAGTTCACTCTACTAAACTAGTCTATAATCAGGTCATCTTGGGAGATTGTGCATAACTGTTCCTTGGAGAATCCAATTTGGATTAGACTAGTGGCATTGGAAAGAGACACAGAGGGCTACTACAAGTCGCAATTTCGGAACTGGATGATCCAAAATTGCAGAGATACATCAGATTCAATATCAAGCTTCTACAAAGTGAAAAAAGGTGTGTAGTTTTTTTAAAATTTTTGCACAAGATTGGTTTGAAAAATTAGTTTGAATCGGTAATTGATGCCCCGAGGAAAGAAAATGCAAACACCTAGTAAGAAACCTGAAAGCTCTAGCATGACTCATGAAGAAGAGGAAGAAATGCAACATGATATATCAAAATTACGAGACCAAGTGCAACAAGTGTCACTTGCACAAAAAGCAACAGAATCTAAGATGGATGGTTTAAGGAAAGATGTAGAAGCTAAGATGGATGGTTTAAAGAAAGGTGTAGAAGCTAAGATGGATTGTTTAAAGAAAGGTGTAGAAGCTAAGATGGATGGCATGGAAGCTAAGATGAATGGCATGGATGCTAAAATTGATGGCATGGATGATAAGATGGAAGAATTGAAGATAAATATGAATAAGTTGCTACAAGAAATGGTCACTAATGGTGAAAGGGTAGTAAAGGAAACTCATGATGAGAACAAAAGAAATGTTAATCATGATTCCATAGACTCTAATGTTGGATCGAAGACCCACCACATTCCAAAAATTGATATGAGAAAGTTTGATGGCAAGGATCCCGCAACATGGATATTACAGATGGAGCAATTTTTCGATCTCAATAATGTGCAAAACACACAAAAGGTACGTATTGCAACTTTATATTTGCAACCAAATCAGTTTGTATGGTATCAATGGCTTTGCTCTTGTAAACAAATTATCACTTGGGCAATTTTTACTAAAGAATTGACAGCACATTACGAGGATACAAAAAGCAACACTTTTTTTAGCCAATTGATAAGTCTCAAACAAAAGGGTTCAATAATGGAGCACAATGAGGAGTTCCAAAAATTGAACATAAGGGTAAAAAATATTGCAGAGGAGCATAGGATTGATTTTTTCATAGAGACTTTATAGGATAATATCCAACATGATGTTCGCCTTTGGGAACCTGATTCATTAGAGAATGCATTCAGGTTAGCAAGAAAAATGGAAAGCAAAATTATGGCAACCAAGAAGCATACCACTCACAACTATAAAGTTGGAAGTGTTGTTTCCCCTAGTCTTCCACAACCTATAAGGTTGACACCACAATAGTTGGAAGAAAAAAGAGCAAAAGGGCTTTGTTACAGTTGTTATAGCAAATACACTAAAGGTCATAAGTGTGTTGAGAAGAAAGTATTCTACATAGATTGTGAAGAGGAAGAAGAAAAGGAGCAAGAACAATCAAAAGAAGAGGATATACTCTAGTAACAAAGCCTAGATAAAGAAGAGATGAATTTGACCATATCTTGTAATGCATTGGTGGGAATTACCACTCCTAAAACCATCAAAATAGAAGTTCAAATCAAGAAGAAAAAGGTAATAGTGTTGATTGATTCAGGAAGTACCCACAATTTTATTCATTGTAAGGTAGCAAAAGAATTGAATTGCTTCTTATATCCAGCACCAGAGTGTCAAGTGATGGTTGCAAATGGAGGAACAATAAATTGCTCTGGAAAGTGCCATAATATCAAGATATCCATGGAAGAATATGTATTGATTGGCCCAATGCTTTCCACTCCAATGGGAGGTGCTGATGTTGTACTAGGAGTCGAATGGCTACAATCGTTGGGTACAATAGCTTTTAATTTTCAAGAACTTTTCATGAAATTTTCTGTGGAAGGAAAGGAAGTTGAATTAAGGGGTATTGCAGAGAAACCGAGAAAGATAATCAGCTCTAATAGTATGACAAAGCTTCTAAAAAAGGAACAAAGAGATGTAATTGCACAATTATGTTCGCTAGATGTTTCCACATTAGAATCATCTATTTCTCCAGATCTCCAAAAAGTCTTGGACAATCATTCTAAGGTATTTGAGACTCCCAAAGGTCTCCCACCTATTCGTGATCATGATCATGCTATTCATCTAATTCCAGGAAGTGTTCCTCCAAACATCAGGCTGTACAGATACCCCTATGCCCAAAAGAGTGAAATTGAACGTATGGTTGCAGAAATGCTAGATGTTGGTATAATTCAACCGAGTCAAAGTTCTTTCTCTGCTCCAGTAGTATTGGTGCACAAGAAGGATGGATCATGGTGCATGTGTCCGGATTATAGGGAGCTCAAAAAGCTCACTATTAAAGATAAGTTTCCCATTCTTGTCATTGATGAATTACTGGATGAATTGCATGGATCAATTTACTTCACCAAGTTGGATCTTCATTCAGGATATCATCAAATCAGAATGAAGACTGAAGACATTCTGAAAACAGCATCTAGAACTCATGAGGGTCATTATGAATTTTTGGTGATGCCTTTTGGCCTTACCAATGCACCTTCAACATTTCAAGGTTTGATGAATTCCATTTTCAAACCATTCCTTAGAAAATTTGTGTTAGTATTTTTTGATGATATACTAATCTACAGCAAGTCTTGGAAGGATCATGTTGAACATGTTGACAGGGTGCTACAACTATTGGAGGAGAAACAATTATATGCAAAAAGATCCAAATGTTTCTTTGGAGTACAAGAGGTGGAATATCTGGGTCATATTGTATCTCATGAAGGATTTAAGGTTGACCCTAGAAAAATTAAAGCCATTAAGGAATGGAAAATCCCCACATCCATAAAGCATTTGCAAGGATTTCTCGGGTTGACAGGGTATTATCGCAAGTTTTTTAAGAATTATGGGAAAATAGCAGCACCTCTAACAACATTATTGAAGAAAGATGCATTTTCATGGACTCCAGAAGCAACAAAGGCCTTCGAGCATCTTGAGGAGGCAATGTGCCAACCACCGGTCTTAGCTACACCAGACTTCACAAAAACCTTTATTGTGGAATGTGATGCTTCAGGAAATGGAATTGGTGTTGTTTTAAAGCAAGACGAAAGACCCATTGCTTTTGAAAGTCGTCCAATCAAGGGAAAGTTTTTACACAAAGATATTTATGAGAATGAAATGTTGGCAATACTCCATGCACTTAAGAATGGCAACCCTACCTAATGGGAAGACACTTCAAGGTAAAAATGGATCATGATAGCCTTAAATAATTTTTAGAACAAAGATTATCCTCTGAAGAGAAACAAAAGTGGGTCACAAAGATGTTGGGTTATGACTTTGAAATCATCTACAAAAATGGGAAGCAAAATGTGGTGGCAGATGCACTCTCAAGAAAGGATGAGGATGTGGAAGCATTGTCGTGCGCCATTTCTATTATCCAACCAGATTGGATAAACGAAGCAAAGGAGGAATGGAAGAATGACGAAGAAGTGTGGGCACTTATTCGAAAGTTACAACAAGATTCTAGTACGTGTGATACATTTAGCTGGAAAAATGATTCGTTATGGTACAAATATCACTTATACCTCTGTAAGAATTCCCAGCTAAAACAAAATATTCTTATGGAATTGCACACTTCTCCCTTAGGAGGGCACTCAGGATTTTTAAAACTTACCACAGGGTTAAGAAGGAATTTTTTTGGGAGGGCCTTAAATCAAATATTCAAAAGTTTGTGGCGGAATGTTTGGTTTGCCAACAAAATAAAGTTGAAACAATTAAGACACTGGGTCTATTACAACCTTTATCCATTCCAAGCCAATATTGGGAGGAGGTTTCAATGGATTTTATCACAAGTTTACCCAAGTCTGAGGGAAAGAGTGTCATCATGGTGGTAGTTGACAGACTTACCAAGTATGCACACTTTTTTGCATTATCACATCCATTTAAAGACAGTACAATTTCTACTGCATTTATGGAAACAATTCAAAAGCTACATGGAAACCCAAAGATTATTGTAAGTGACAGAGATCCCATTTTCACTGGAAATTTTTGGACAGAATTATTTTCTTGTCTTGGTACTCAGTTAGCTCATAGCTCATCTTATCATCCTCAATCTGATGGGCAAACTGAGATAGTAAACAAATGTTTGGAAGGATATATTCGTTGCTTTGTATCTGATAAATAGACACAATGGGTCAAATGGTTGCCTCTGGCTGAATGGTGGTATAACACTTCCTTCCATACAGCAACAAAAATGACCCCATTTATGGCATTTTATGGATATCAGCCACCATCCATCACATCATATTTAAGAGAAAATTCAAAGGTTCAAGCAGTGGAACATCACATCGAACATCAACAACAAGTCCTCCAACTCTTAAAGGATAACCTTGTGTTGGCACAGAATAAAATGAAACAACAAGCAGATCAACATCGCAGTGAAACAAGTTTTGATGTAGGTGATTGGGTATTCCTATGGCTACAACCATATAAGCAAATGTCCCTCAAGCAAGCTAAAAAGGATAATAAATTATCACCAAAGTATTATGGTCCGTACAAGGTGTTGCAAAATATTGGTACTATGGCATACAAATTGGAGCTTCCTGCAGCTTCTCGATTACACCCAATTTTCCATGTTTCATGTTTAAATAAGGTTATAAGCGATAAGCTCCCAGTTCAAACAATATTGCCAGAACTTGATGAGGAAGGAAAAATTATATTGGAACCAGAAGTAGTCACAGAAACAAGAACTCGACAGTTACGAAATCGATCAATTTTGGAGTATCTTATCAAGTAGAAGAACTTATCCGCTGAAAATTCCACATGGGAGGGTGAGAATTTTATACAAAAGCATCCATAACTACTCAAGTCTTGAGGAAAACAGTTTTTTGAAGGAGAGGGGCATGTTGGGTCCCTATAATACTAGTGATTACCCCATTACTATTGTAGTTGTATCCATTATTAATATTGTTGTGCCCTTATTGTCCCGATATTGTTATTACTGTGCCCCATAGAATCCCTCCATTGTTTTTTTTGTGGCTTTATATTATTATTGTTAGGTCGGCTGGGTTATATTGTGACTCCTTAGACTCCTATATATATAAAGGAGGTTTTGTCATTTGAATCATCCAAGAATTGCTCATTTGTGTAATGTAAAGGAGGTTGCCCCCTTGAAGAGGCTGAATTCTAAGGCGTTGATCTCTCTTTTCTATCTTTTTGTGAGATGGTTTCATAACAGAAGGAAGAAGAGGAGGAAGAAGAAATAAAGGAAGAAGAAGAAAAAACTAAAGAGGGATAAAGAGATGAGTAAGGGACAGAGAAATAGGACCCTGAAGGGACCTCAAAGCCTTAAGAGACAAAAAAAAAGGACATCAAACAAGTCACTCTCCCGGGAACACCGAGCAATGAAATGGCTGCAACATTGGCCACATTGGGCACACTTGTCAAGCCTAAACGAAGGCAGCCAAGGCAAGGCCCTTTATACTTAAAAACAAGGAAAAGCACTAGGATAAGGCAAGGAAAGCCTTAGACTCCTACAAATGTCCCTATCACCATAGAGGAGTCAACAAGCAAGAAGGAAGAAGTGGGACCTAGTGAGGGAAAAGAAATGAAGAAATTACTTCTCCCAAGGCCAAAACCATGCAACCTGTGTTCCCTATGGGAAGGCCTGCCACTAGGGTAGTCAACTCTGAGAGGCTAAAGACTCAAGCTTCCATTTTACAAGAAGAAAAAGAAGAGTTACAAGAAGAAACAAAGCAGCTACAAGAGAAACAAGAGCCACTATATGAGAAATAGGGGTTGCTACAAGAGTAGTAGGAGGTGTTATAGGAAAGAGAAGTCACCTTCAAAAAAACATTAAAACACGTCAAAGAGATTCAAGAGCCCTATCCACAGTTGAGCCTAGAATCCTACTACAAATTTGTTGAGGGAGGTAGGATTATATCTGAAAAATTCGCCATCCCATTCTTTTTTGAGTGAGAGAAGGAAAGAGGCAGAACACATAGATGGATGCAAATTGCAAAATCCAAAAATGTAGATGATGTGGGCCTCATGGAGGATAAATTCAATGATATGGGAAAATAATTGAACGATCTAAAATTATTCGAGTCAATCTTGAGGGAACAACTATAGGCAGAAAACACCATGTTAAAAGAGAAGCTGCAAGAAAATGATACGCAACTTGCCACCATGGCAAGTTTATCCATAGAATCCATCTAATGTAGGAAGCCATCCAAATCCTATGCTAGTTTCCTCAAGAAGCAGTGGATGCAGTTTCAAATTAATACATTTGCATAGTATGGCTCATTTCCATTCCAAGACCACAGGAAATTCATTGACTTTATCAAAAGGGAAAGTATTGAGGATAGAGCCAAGCTAGCTCAGTTTCACATGCACAACTTAATCCTCACAAACATGAATTTTTGGGATCCCAACTCAAGGTTTGGAGACATGAAATTGATGGCATTTGCCTCTTTGTTTACCCATGAGGAAAAAAGGGCAGAAGAAGTGAAAATGGTAATGAAAAAATAAGAAAAGGAGCTCTTATATATTATACCAGAATTAGTGAGCCCCAAGGCTATCATCAGCAACCACATTCTCATCTCCTCTAATCCTTAATTGGTACCTAGGTACATAGCAACCCAAGAGAAATAGATCCTACATTTTGAAGACACTTATAGGATGGCGGGGATAGAAAATTTTTAGGCTTTCCAAAGAATATGGCAGGCCTTGCCTCACAGTTTACAAATCAGAGAATATCACTCCCCAGAAAAAATAAGGAATTCTTTGGAGAAAACACTGCTATACAAAAGGATCATGCAAAGGATAAATATCAACTAGATATGTCTCAAACTTTGTCCTCCCTTACATTTGGGCCTACAAGAAGGAAGAAACCAAATAGAGGAACAAAAATAATGGACAGAAATAAAGGCATTTGCAGGTTTCTATCCACATGGAGGCACATCATATAAAGTTCCTTGGGATGTCAGAGAGGCCACCAAGGCCATGAATGAGCTTCATATTAGTGACTAAGTTGCTCAGAGAGTGAGAATAACCTTTAGCAGGTGGAGGATGATGGGTCCCATAAATAAGTATCTTTTGGAGTTCATTGTACTATCCTCCAACCCTTAAAACTATGATTTTCACACATTAATTCACATTTTTAGTCATAATATGTTTAGTAGGAATACTAAAAGGTGTATTATATATTGTATGGCCTAATGTGATTAACATGCAAGTCAAAGAAGCATTTTTGGAGAAATTTACCATGAAGGGGCTTGATGAAGACACCTATAGAAAATATAGGGAGCTTTCCCACCTCATTAACTCCCTAACTTGGCTTGAAATAACATAATCCTCTCCAACAACTCAAATTCACTAGAAGTCTAGGAACTCCAAGTGAATTACAAGGACAAAAGGAACTAGATCCACAAATATTGAGATTTTGGAGGGGAGCATTCCCCCTTTCAAGGAAGCTTCCCCTCAATCATTTCTGTATAAGTAAACCAACTAAAAGGATCATTAGGATTCAATTTTTTGTTGAAGCTATGAGCAGCTACTGAGATCCTAATGCTTGACATTGTTGTTCTTAACTTTCATATGATGTGTGGGACTATTATTTTCTATTAATGAGAAGTTTACCATTGATCTACATCTGAGTTAGTTTTGGAGGGCTGAAACCCTTGGGTTTGGGCCCAACCTAGAGGCTTTATTCCCTCTCCTGTATTTCCTTCTTATTGTTGTTTCAAATAATTGCAATCCTTCTCTTATTTCAATAGATGTTATATCATAAAAAATTCTAATTGCAGGCTTGCCTATCACCTCCTTGTGGGAAGAGTGTTTGGAAAGATCTATAATCACAATTCAAAACTATGTGTTTATGATTTCTTGGAAATGAATAGATGTTAGTTTGTGATCCTTTAGCATGCTTATTCTCTGCAACTTAGGAGTTAGTTCCATTAGCTTAAGTGATTAGAGTAGTGTTATGGGATACAATAGATATTAGTCAAATTTAACTCATATTTTCCATGTTAATTTGTCTCACTGCATTATTGGTCAGTTGATGCATGTATTTGGCTAGCTGTAGGGACTATGCTGATATGCAGGGCTGGGCATGCCTTCCCACACTCACCTATAATTTTCCATCCTCTAGCTAGGAACCTCACACTACTTCCAACCTCTGTCTTCAAAGTCACTCTATTAAGACAAATGAAGGACATCGTGGGCATCAACTTTGGTACAAGATAGACCTCCAAGGGGTACTATTCTTGGCTAAGGGGATCCCACAACCTTCATTCATCATCTTGTACCCTAATACACCTTTATCAACCTATAATACACCATTTCCTTCCTTAAAATTCTCTCGAACCCCCTCCTGTAGCAAAATAGGGCCTCTTGTAGCAATACAAGTCCTCTTGTAGCACCTCCTGTAGTAGCCTTGTAGGAGTGTTTTCTCCAACTAGTTTTTCGTCATACCTTAACTCTGGCATAATGAAGTTGAATAATGTCCCCCACACTATGATTTAATGATTAGGGAATACTCTAGGACCACTACAACCTCATTCCTTCCTCACAGCAACCATCCTATAACAAAACAAAGTTAGAATTAGTATTTTTTTCATTAGCATGTTAAAAATTGGATTTCTCGTTTTCAAGAAAGTGTGATTAGACATATAAGTTATTGATTTGATTAAGCGTAAAATTAGAGTAGTGTGGTTTACTTTTGCAAATAGATTTGTTGTCATTTCAGTGTTAGCATTGACGTCAATACGTTTGATATGTTGTTGTTCATATGCATGTGTGATGAGTGATTGGCGATGGTGTTTGGTTAATGATTTTGTTAGTTGGCATTAATTTCAACATAAATATGACAAGACCTAGTGGAGATGATGTTGTGGATGCTGAGGAGATGGTTTCCATACATATTGAGGTGGTTGGAGATGTTGTTGCTATAGGAGGATTGGATTGTTTCTATGGTCATTGATGTTGTGTTGTAGATTGGAGAAGTTGTTGTTGTAGGTGGTTTTAGTGTTGCTCTAGTTTCCGCATATGTCTCTACATGTTTTAGAGACATTGCATTTGTTGCTACATGTGTGAGATGTAGTTGCTTGTGTTGGAGGTGCTTCTACTAGTGATCGAGATAGTTGTATGCCTTGATGTTGTTATTGCAGATGTTGTAGATGCTAGTATAGGTGTTATAGATGTTGTGGTTATTTCTTGAGGAGCTAGAGGTGTTGGTCTTGGTGCTAAAGTTGGAAGAATAGGTCTTGCATGTCACTAACTTGTTCTTGGACTATTTCATTAGTTGTAGACCTGTTTCAGAGGCTTGGAGCAATTTTTAGGAGTTAAGGATGATAGTCCAACAGGTGGAAGATGTTTTGCACTAGAGGATGGATGATTTCATTGATCTTAAGACCCAGTCGCATGCTTGTTGAGTCAAGGGAGCAGTTGGAGAGCTACAGTAACATGGAGGCAAGCCCAAGGGAGTCGTTATAGCTCCAGTCGCTTACAGGATAGTGCTAATGGAGTGACTAGGGTGTTTTCACTAAACTGGCTCTGCATTCCTCACATTGTTGAGCTAATTTTTGGTTTATGGTGCATCCTTGATCATAAGTTTTCGTTTTATGGTTAGAAAAGTTTGTGGGGCCTCCAAAATTTGATTAAAGTTGAGAATATCAAAAGGGCTAGTGGACATTAGGGGAATTTTGAGGTCTAAAATGGGCCTCCTAAGAAAAATGTACAACCAAAATAAACTTTATAAGAGCAAATAGGATTTAAGATGATGATTTCAACCACAGGCGATGATTCACCATTTTTAGGGTAAAAAAGTAAAAATATTAAAAAAAATAAAATAATAAAACTACTTTTTCAACTTGTATTTTGAACTTATCTCCCTAATGATTTACTCAAATTTCGAGTGGGAGTACGCGTTGGATGAAAAATTTAATTCCTCATCCAACGAGTACCCATCTTGCATACTTTCGATGGAACTTGCTACACGAAAAATCAGAAATACATGAAAAACATAATTGCAATCATGCTTTTAATGTATTTCTCATTTTTCGAGTAGAAAGATCCATCAAAAGTATGCAACATGGATACTCCTTGGATGAGGAATCAAATTATGCATCCAATGAGTGTTCCCGCTCGAAATTTAAGTAAAACCATAGGGAGATAAGTTGAAAATACAAGTTGAAAAATATTTTTTTCTTTTTTCCCTCTAAAATTTGATGATGTAATCTAATCTTATTTTATTATTTCCACTATTATTTTATAATTTCCTTACGAAGCCCATTTTAGAACTCAAAATTCTCCTAATGTTTAATGGTTAATTGAGTCAATGAGATGAATCCAGATCTAATCAAGCATATGAATGGGAATGTTGAGCTCAGTGTTTAGGTGTAATTACTGAGTTGAGCACTTGAGTTCATATTTATATTAGAGAAACCTCAATGCTAATATGGTTGATTTTTTAATAAGTTTCAGTGAGAGTGAGCTTGGTGAAGAACTTGCAAACTATGTGAGCCTTAGTAAGCATATTTTCTATATCATTTTGTAGTGGTAGCAAGAGTGAGTTGAAGTTTTGTTTTAGTCATATGTTTATGTAGAGTGTGAGATGTTGAGGTGTGCTTTGGATTATAGTTTGAGGAGTTTTCTTTGATGCTTATATGAATATTTTTTTGTGGAGTTTTTGGTGGCAACTAGTGTTGAAAATTAGAGATTTATTAGTCTTTGATACGAGGTTGTTGCAATGCTCATTTAGAGCAAGTTTTAGGAGCTCAGTCTAAAAATATATCAAACGAGGCTTGCATGGAGGAAGTGAAGGAATGGATACTTTGAGTAGATAGTGACTTTGTGGATTTAGTAGAAGGAAGATTTTTCTCCATCCAATAGGAGTTGGATAGTCTAATGAAAATTGGGTGAGGATTGTTGATCGTGGTGGCCTTCAGTGGATGGTAGTCCATAGATCCGAGAGAGAAATAGGTTCTTGTCTGAAAGGACCAAGATACTGTGAAAGAAGTCAAGTCTTCCAGCTCATAGGAGTGAGTTGATCCATGTATAATTTTTTCAGCAATTGATAAAATAATTGAGAAGCGCAACAACAATAGGGTGGTTCTTTTGCCCGGGATAGGTTTTCCACCATAAACACTTGTGTCTTTTGTGTTGATTATTTTTATGGTCGCATGTTTGTATTTGGTGCTCTAATCTATGGTTTTGTGTTTCATTTTGTGCATGGTATAAAAGATTAAGTAATTTCAGAAAAAGTTTAAAAGTGCCACACTATTGATTCACCCCACCTTTGAGTAGTGATCTAGTTTCCAACAAGATTAACTTTCTCCTTTCATGCAATTTCAATTATCATTTACATTTAATGAATGGAATTTTCACCTTTGTAGCTAGAATAATGTTAATTTATGCTTTCATAAGAAGTTCTCACTATAATTAGTTGGAGGAGTGGTCTCTAAACACCTTGATTTTATTTCATGGATAATAGTGACATGAGTAGAACCTAACCTATTGTTCATATAGCACTATCACCTCTAATTTATAAGAACCTCGGGTTCATAATTTTAGTTGAGAAGCCCTTGGGAGTTGCAAAATTCTTGGTGCAATACCAGGGCCCATCAAATGGTAGTGATGCAATTTTTCTTTTTTCTTTTCGGAATTATATATTACATTTCGTCCACATAAACCATCCCAAAGATGTTCTTCATCTAAACAGCTTTTCCAACGAGCTCACATTTTTTCAATTTGGACATCAAGAGCTCAAGTTATGGCTTTTGGAAGTTAGTGGCTTAGTAGCCATTGATTTGCTTCTCCTAAATCTCATACTTTTATTTATAAATCCACCTTATTTATTCCACATGAATTGTGGGAGGGAATTTGTCACAACTTATAAAGAAACATGCTCCCCATATTACCTATGTATGAAGCAGAAAGAGCTGTGGAACCTCTTGTTTTGTGAGTAGTGAATTTTTTTAGTCACATGCCAAGCCACCTAGTCCAACCAATACATTCCAAATCTCACCCAAAAATAATGCCATGTGTCTTTGGGAAGTGTGCCTAAAAAAGGTATGAAAATTATGAAGTGAAGTGATGGATAAAGTGAGGTAAAAATGACTAAGTGTAAAATGAAATGAAATGAGGTATGCTAATATGGATGAGGACAATAATGTGTAGAGCTAAAAGTATTGTTAAGAGGTAGAAAATAAGAAAAATGAGTAAGAGCTAAAGTGAAGTAATGGAGTGGAGAGGGGTAAAAGTGAGTAAGTGTAAAATGGAGTGATAATATGGAGAGGTAAAGAAGTAGAAAGTAAGAAAAATGACTTGGAGCTAAAGTGAAGTAATGGAGTGGAGAGAGGTAAAAATGTGTAAGTGTAAAATAGAGTGAGCTAGGCATGCAAGAAGGATTCATAAGAGACCCAGATGGGTGAGTTTAAATTCATGAATTCTTCAACCAAATTGGTAATATCTTAGGCATATAACCTTTGTTATTAATTTTTTAAAGTGCTAGATGAAGGTGACACATAAAGCTATCAAACAAGAGGATTATTACAACAAATTTCCTTCCTTTCTAGTATCATTTTAAAAGGAAAAACCATCCCCATTGACCGTGTGTGAGGAAGCACTGCAACATTTAAACTGAGTGAATTATTAAGAAGTTGCTAGGTATTTATGATCATAAGTGAATGTAATTTGTCACATTCAAAATCTAAAAATTTGGTCTTCATATAGAAATATATAGGACCAAGTATGAACAAAGATCACTCTATTTAATGTGTGACAGGGCTCTAAAATAGGTAAACTATAAGGCCCATATGTCCACTCCAAGGTGCATAAAACAATGTTTTGACCCCACATTGTGCAGTTAATGGTATATTTTCCTAGCTTAATGAGTTCCTAGACGATTCAATGTGATTTTCATGCTTTATGTGCCTTAATATATTCATTTTGTAGGATTTATCAATATTTTCAGCAAATTCTGAAGAATTCGTCATTAAAGAGACTCTAGGGACTTATTCCCTATTATGGGAAGCTTCAAAATCGACTAGCTCGGGGAATTTAATGCCTTCTCCTTCTATTGTGAGTTAGATATGGAGCAATGTCCCTTATTTTTAGGATATTTAGGGGAAAATGCATCCCTTCTCTGAAGGAGGATTCTCCCCAACCTTATGTATAAATAAGAGATTCAAGTAGGCCTTTGAGACTAAGGAAAATAATAGGCTATAAATAAGCTTAGGCTTTGAATATTTCCAAGTAATTTTTGCAACATTTTATTTCCTAATGTAAGACAAAATTATAATAAGTTAATGGAAGAAATTGCTCATTTCAGTTTCCAACTTAGTTCCTCCTCAACATATCTCAGCATCCTTGACTTGGGCCCACCCCAAGATCTTCAGAGCCCCCTTATATGTTTGTTACTATCATTTCCATGCTTTAAATTTGCTTTGTTTAGCTCTTAAATCAACATTTATGGAAATTACAATTTGATAACTTTATTCTTGGTTAAGTAGGTAGTTTTACGAGAGAAATTTCTTTGCATGTCATTTATATAATATGACTACATCTTGGATCACTCATATTTCATATCATTGTATTTTCCAATATCTTTCCATTTCATTTCATTTGTTGCTTCAATTTATGCAATTTCATATTTTATTATGCAACCAAGATAACAAAACTTGGTTTGATAGTTTTGAAGCTTATGCTTAGTTTTTAATATGCTCTTACTAGATAAATAATATTATTTCCCATCATTCCTACCCCCTTCTCTCATCTTAAATTTGCATTTTATAATTTTTTGGCATATTGGCTTTTCTTGCAGCAAAACAGGGAATCTTGCACCATCTAGTAAATAACCCATCATTAGGGGAATTTTGAGGTAAAATATGGGCCTCAAAACACAATATGTATTAAAAATATTAACTTCAAAATGACCAATAGGATTCAAGATGATGATGTCATCCCTAGTGTTACACGTCATTTTACTACGTTAGGAAAATGACCATCAATTTGGATCTTTCGTTATCCATAAAAGTGTTCCAAAGCATCCCCTTGCAAGGCTAGAATCCAAACTATCCCAGAGAGAATGAAATTCCTGGATCCCATGGCTCAAAATCCCATTTTTGGCTTCTTGTGTAGTTCCCTAGTCAATGTTTGTGCATACGCATAAGAGTCCATTAGAAACCGTGAATAAGTGGACTCTGTCTTACACTGTGACCTGCACAAATGAATTAATGAATGTAAAAATAAAAAGTAAACACTAGAAGCATTGTCAGTCAAATATTTCCCAGCTAACAAGATTTGAATGGGTGCCTATTCAACCATGATCCCTCCCATAATGGAGCTACCTCCGTGTCTTTGTGGAACCCCTACCCCACAATTAATGGATCTTAACCTTGGGAAATGGATCCCAACTTCCCCTTCTTAGCCTATAAAGTTAACAAGGGCTTGAGGATTGGAGAGGACTATTGGAAGTAGGCTTATACTCCATAAATAAGGTTGGGAGGCTATTCATTCTGTTAGCACCTAAATCTGCCCTAGGCTAAAGGAAGGCAAAATTCAGGGTAACCACAAACCACGCTCAGTCTGGTAGCTAGCCCTACCAGAACAGGAGAGGGCTCTCTCTGATTCACACTCAGTGAATAGATAAGCAAAAAATGGTCTGAGATGACTTACAATGAAATATTGATCTTAGGATAGTAAGTGAATATGGATACAAGAAACAATTTTTATGAATGACCGAGCTTCTGGGATGGTATGGGACCAACGATCAGCAAAGAACAGAGAATTTAATACAAAGGCATAGATTACTTCGTGAGGCAAGGCAGGCAGAAAGTGCAGCAATTTAGTTTGGAATAACGCAGAACGGAGAGATTGCTGAGGAGTTTGAAAAGGGCATAGGAACATGAATCCTTTTCAATAGAAGAAGAACATTGAACATGAAATTTTCCCACAGGCAGAGCAATAAAATTGAATTCTACCTAATCTCACTCAGAAAATTTCACTGGAAATGAACATGAATTGAATTATGAAACATAAAAAAATACATATGAAAACATAAGAGACACATTTGCTACACTCACAACCACAAGAATCTCATGAAACAAAGCCGCTGCCTTTTATTAATTCTCTGTCAAAAATACACAGTGAAGAAATAGAGTTTCTTTCCCACAGTCTCCCAGAAGTTACAAACCAACCAACCCTTTGCAAATAGCTTACATACAATATATAGAATGTGCCATGAAGAGATATAACGCCCAAGGGTTGGGGAGTTACTCGAATCATTACAAAATGGAGATGAAGAGCCAACCATCAGCTACAGGTGCAGCGTTACAAACATGACAAATGGCTTGGGTGACTGTTTGCCTTCCTTCGCCACTTGGATAGAAGCCAATCTGGGGAAAAAATACTTTAAATGCCACCTTAGGTGCCAAAAAACCAAAGTGTAGATGAGCGGGCCCACTTGGAGAAGTCGCGAATCGAAATTTCGCGAAACAGAAGCAAATTTGGCAATTTTTCCTCTGTGCGCCGCGCCATTTTCTCTGTGCGCCGCGCTACTTTGGGGCCTATTTTGGGGCACTTTCAGGTGTCCAAAATGTGCCCAAGTGGGCTTGTTGGAAAGCCTGTCCTGTCTACTTTCTAACCCAACTAGAATTTCTGAATTTGGTGCTCATTTGCCCCTCCAAATCTTCATTCTCCCAAGACTGCTTCCTGTGTGTCAAAAAAGGGGCAGAGAGGCCATTTTTTGGGGTGTTTTTGACCTCCTGGAGACTCAGATCTTGCCCAAATTTCTTGTTCGGGCACCAGTAGTCGTGATTTTCCATGCTAAATCCAAAAATGCAAACCATTCCTCATTTGGAGCTCTAGATTTTTAGCGCCGCGCCACACAGGGAGAAAAACCCTCTGTTTTGCCCAAAAATTTGTCATGTGACCAAAAATTCCCCAAATTTCTTGAAATTTGGGCTGGAGGTTCTCTATGGGGTGTTATGATGGGCCAAGGAAGCCTCAGCCAAGATTCGAAGCCAATCTTGCTCTTTTGCCTCTCTTGCCTCTTTTGTTGCTTTGCTCAATTTTGCCTTCAAGCTCTTTATCCGGGCCTTTGCACTCATATTTCGTGCCCTGTAATGATAAACCATCCTCCTCAGTATGGTTTTGTCTTTGTTGGCCTTCTCCAACAGTCTCTCCAGGTGGATGTTGATCCACTCTAGCCAGGACTCATGGTCATTGTTGATCTCTTGCTCCAAGGTAGTGAGCTCGATCCTCCTTTGTTGGGAAACTTGTCGATTCTCACGGATGTTTTTCAGCTCCATGATCTCATGCTGGTCCTCAAGATGCTTGTTTCTCTGCTCCAGATACTTGATGATCCATTTTTCCCTCTCCACATTGAGTGACAAGTCTTGGATCTCCGTGTTCTGCTCCCGAATAGTCATCCTAAGTCGGGTGCTCTCCACATCTACATCATCATCCTGAATGAGGATGAAATCAGCCTCTTGTTCACCTAATGGCCCCTCGTCATGCATGGGTTTCTTGTCTTTGTCCTGTACCTGTGTTGTCGATGTAGGAAGTGAGGCCCCTTCCACCCCGAGTGGAGATAACACTCGCTTTGTTGCTACAAACAAGTGCCTACTGTCTCTCTGATAGGTGATGGATACTGGCATAGCAGTGGTCTCATGGCACTCATATTGATGAGAAGGACCACCTATCTCATGCTCTGATGAATGTTGTGATGCCATGACTGCTGTGTGTACTGTATTTAGGCTACTCTTTGATGATGGTGTGAAGCTAGGTGTTGTTTGTGATATCTGCCACCAAGGGGAACAATGAAAAAGGGAGTATTAGGAGGGGATTAATGTGATGGTAATAGGGGTTATGGGGAGAAGTTTGCTTAAGGATATGTAGGGGGTTTGGGTATTTGATAGGGTAGGGTTTTGGGGTTTTGACAAGGTATGGTTTTGGGGTGTTATGTTGACAAATAAGAGGAGGGGTAGGGGATAGGGTTTGGTGGTATTTTAGGGTAGGGATAATAGGAAAAATGAGAAAGGGAGGATAGGGAAAAATGGTAGGAAAACAGAACCTTGGCCTCAATACCTCAATTATGCAACCCTAGCCACCATGGTTTTGATGTTTTTTGAGTGGTTGGTCTTATTAGTTTTGTGGCAATTGAACATAGCCAAGAACCACCATATCATCCATAAAATTTGATGAGCAAGCCATGATTTAGACCCTACCTGAAAATTTTGAGGTAAATTTCAATGAAATTCAGGCCTTTTAGCCCTGTGCACCGCGCCAATAAATTTACACTGAAAAATTTCTCCCAGTGCGCTGCGCTCTCTATGTGCGTCTCTCCCTTTTCTAGGTGACTCTTGGAGGCCTTCTGGGTGTCCAAATTGGGTGCAGGATAGCTCGTTGGAAATATCTTTGAGTCTGCTTTCCAACCCAACTAGAATTTTTCAATTTAGAGTTCATTTTCCCTATCAAAAATCAAATCTTCCAAGACTGGTCAAAATGTTCCAAATGAGGCTGCCTAAAGGTAGAGTGCTGTTACAGTCAACTTTTGAATGCCTTCCTCAACTCCAAATTGAGCTCATGATAGCGCATTGGAAATATCTTTGTGTCTAGTTAGAATTTGGCTCATCAAGCAAGTCATTTGGCCAACTGAGCTAGGAGAAAACTTGATTTTCCCAAGGTCAATTCAGAGGTGCATCAATTCCCCCGAGGCGATTGTATTTTTGATACTTCTCCAAAACCATGACACCTGTGTAAAAAGTGAAGGAGGTTTTTCTTCCTTGGCATGTTGTGGACAAAAAAATCTCTCTGTTTTCAAAAATTCATCTTTTATTGCTCAGAAACATCATTTGAGTGAAACCTATCCCGATGTGTGGAACAAGAGATTTGTCGAAATGAAGCGAAATGAAGGGGATAGGGAGCTTCTAAATTCTTGAAGAAATTTTGGGAAGTAGGGGGGGATGTCACGCAGCAGGGGAAAGTGGAATTTAAAAGATTGAGTGAGGGGAAGGGGTCCAAAAAGGCAAAACACAGGTCCAACCTAGAAAATTGCCAGGTTGTAGCAAGAAACTAGGATTTGTGCGAAAATGACAAATTTGGGGGATCTCAGTGATGGGAAGTGTTTGATAAGGTACTTTAAGGATAGGGGAAGTTTTATGAACATCAGGATACAAGTTTTGCCGATGATTTGGCCATCCAATAGAGATTGCTTTCAAAACCCTAGGAGAGGGAAATGACCTTACCTAGGCACAACTGAAGCATGAACAAGGTGTAAAATGACCCAATGGGACTTGAAATGATAATGACAACTCTCTGAATGATGGTACACTCAGATGAATGGTGACATGGACCGAAATTTGGACAACTTTGACAAGGGTAAAATCAAACCCTAGACCTAATGCCTAGTGACCAAATTTTTCTTGAAGACTCACTGAAATGACAAGATTTGACCTTGACACCTAAAAATCACTTTGTAAGAGCATGTTTGATCACTGGAGGAAGGCTGCAAAGACTGACACTAACACATTCAAGGAGAGGGTGGGAGATTGTGAGAAGAGGCTTGTAACATCAAGGCTTTGAGGTTGTGAGTTTATTCTCCATTTTATTAATATTAAAACAACTATTATTTCCCAATTATGTCTTCTTTGATGTCATTTGTGGGATTCCTTGATCACCCACATAGGTTATGATTCCATATTGATCAATTTATGATATATGACTGAGTTAATTAGTTCATTTATATTTTATGTTATATACTAGATGCTCGGATCTTGTGTATATTTCTGTCTATGCAGATATCCTTTAGGACATCATGGAGAAGATGTGGGAAGCGATGGAATGATCTCTAAAGCATCGAGGAGAAGTGAGTGGTCGAAAGTTCTGAAAGGGACTTCATAAAGCATTTCGATTAAACAATAAGTGACCTCTATCATATTGCTTGTTTCATTCAATTGTAAACTAGGGAAAGGTATCAATTCTTTATTGTTTGTTAGTATATTTCTCTAAGGTCTAGAGAGATCACTCTTGTTTGCAAGAGGGATTTTTCCACCTAAAAATTTGGTGACTCCACTAGGGAACGTCTCACTCTCCATTATTATTTTTGTTTGACCTTTTGATCCTTCTGTTGAAGCCCTCTCTGAGTGTTTGGAAATGTTAAAAATATGGATTTTGTGATTTATTTGACTTGTTTTCTATTTTTTCTAAAATTTACCATTGTGCGCACTTTAGTTTTAGGGACAAAGCGCACTTATACACACTTTTCTTTCTGCGATAGTGCGTATGCACACTAGTTTTCTCTATGACCTGTGAAATACATGGATTTTTTTTAAATTTCAGTTTTATCTTCATCAAGTCCAAATTTTTCAGTTTTTTTCAGTTTATTTACACTTGTGTACCTTCAATGAGTCTTGACAAGTTTGTTTGAGCGTTGTGAAAGGATTTTCTTGAAATTTTCTTATTTTTGAAAACTAGGGTAAAGTCTCATCTGGCGAGTGGTCGATCTATCAAAAGAGAGATCAATCGATCTTGCTTTGTTGTCTGTCTGCCTTTCTTCTTTCGATCAGATCAGGTTTTGATTTTATTTTTCTCCTTTGTGAAAGATTGTTTTGGAGTGAAAAGAAATGATTTACAAGAATTGGTATTGTTTGTGAAAGTGCTTCTTATGCTAGTTACGAAATGAAAATTCATTTTCCTACCATTTCTGAAGTGTTTATGAACTGTACTCTTGACTCCAAGTGAATTTGTAGAATTCAATTAGGGAAAATTTGTTTTAATGTGCATTGGTTTCTTCTTGCATTTTGAAAAAAATTCAAGTGATTGTATGCCAAAGAGAAGTTTCTTGATTTTTTTTGTTATTAGGAAAAGTGAAACTTTGAATGTTAATTTCAGTATTTGGGTAATTCAAAATTGGACATTTGCATTTGGGAAAAAGAGATATAGTGGGATTTAAGAGTTTTTTTTTTTTTTTTTTACATTTTCGTTGAAAAATTGAAAGACTCTTTCCTAACTTCAGATAGAAATTCATTGAAATGAAAATATTACAATTTCATTTTCGATTGAATTATGATTTTCATCAAGTTATAATTCCATCCGTTTCACATCCATTACCTTTGAGTAAATAAGAACTCTTAAAATCAACACTAATAAAATCAATCTAGAATTTTTTTATTTTAGGGCTCTTTTTCACCTATACTAGATCAAGTTGTAGGGCTTTGGAAAAGGAAAGTGAGTTAACTTTCCAAAGCTACAAACAAACATTAGAATCTTGCAATAGGGAGAAAAATACATTTACTGTAATTTTTCTCTGGGAAGGTCCCTTTACAAAGGAGTCAAGCAGTAGATCATATTGGACCCAATGGAGTGATCAATCCCACTTCATTGGTTATGGTAGAGTGACTTACACATATTAAAAATGGTGCCAAAAGGTACTTAAGAGTTGCTTGGAAGTAAACCTCATATTAATCATGTTGAGTAACTTTCAAGGGGATTGAGCTTAGTTACTTTTCCCTTGCGTGTACATCTGATCTGTGACTATCCCCCCAAGTTAAATTCTCTTATGTGGTAACCTTAGAGACCATATTCTTAGGTCTTCTACCTGAGGTCACGATAGAGGGGAAGTATGTTAAGTTTAGGTATGTTCTATGCTTAGAGCAATTTATTTCAATTTTCACAGTTAGCTCAATATCTTTTCCAGATTAACAATCACATCAGCATTAAAGTAAACTGCAGATAGAACATAAACATAAATCACAGAAGACAAGCCAAGACAAGAGGAAACAAGACGTGGCACTAGCCAGGGACAAACCCCAATGTGGGGAAACCCTTGATCAATTGTTCTTATATGTTCTTCAATAGTTCAGCAGAGAGAGAGAGAGAGATAGTACATTTAGAACAGAAGTCAAGACTTTGACTTATCTAGATAAGAGCATAGATCATCTCTAAGAAGATGATACATGAGATCAGTTGAAGACATGTTGCTTCAATTGATTCTCCAAGGTGACTCCTTCACCTATCATCGTGTTGCATCTCGTCATCATGCTGCACCTCACCGTGTTGCATCATGGTACACCCATCATCACAATGCTACATCTTATCATGCTTCATCAATCATGACAGTACCCATCACTATACTACATCATGTACCCTCATGTGCCATTGTTGCACCTTGTTTTGTCCCAATTGCTATTGTAGCACCATGTCTTGTTGCTGTCCCAATTGTTGTTGTAGCACCATGTCTTGCTATTGTCCCAATTTCTATTATAGCACTATGTCTTGTTGTTGTCCCAATTCTTATTGTTGTCCATGTGCCTTTGCTACCATGTCACAACTATCCCATGTATCTATACAACACTATGTACCTTGTTTTCCCATATATCTTGACAACACTATGTACCTTGTTATCCCATATATCTTGACAAAACTATGTACCTTGTTGACCCATACATCGTGAAAAACACTATGTACCTTATTGTTCCATAAATTAGCAATGTTGTACTAGTTGCCTTGTTGTCCCATGCATCTAACTATCAATCCACAAATAGCCCTCAATTTGCTGCATGCTACTGCTGATTTCTACCTAGGGTTCTGTGCATGTACTTGACTGGTTAGGGCACACCAACAAGCCTAACGTACAGGGAAGCCTTCCATCTACGTCTAGGATAGCCTTCCATGTGTGTCTAGGGTAACCTTCCATCTGCCTCTAGGGCAGCCTTCCATGTGTGTCTAGGGAAGCCTTCCATCTACGTCGAGGGCAGCCGTCCATCTGTGTCTAGGGTAGCCTCTCTTCCTCCAACGTCTAGGGCTTCCACTCCTAGATTTCTCATCCACTAAAACCCAAGACAAGTGGAGAGAAATCAAGATAGAAGTCTGTGTGAAATGACTCTCAAGTCATCTCCTTTTATACTAAGACATTGAGCACATGTGGGGTTTATTTGGTTGCTGGCCGACCTTGACGAATTGTCTTATAACACAAATAAATTTATAACTCCATGAATACTTATTGGAATCGGATGATCTTTAGATCAATCCTACACCTCTCAATGAGAGGGATCCAAGAAAAATATCAGCTGCCATAAATAAGATGACCCGCATGGAGTTTGGCCCTAGTTTCTAATTTTAACACTCCCTCTCAACTAGGGAGAACTCCATCCTTCGATCCATATGTATGATTGTACTATCTCTACCATCAATGCCTTGCACTACTCTGCACTTCTCTGTTGAACCATGAAGAAGGAGAATTGATCGAGAATGTCTCATAACATTCTCTACTGACCCGAAGTCAGTTCCATATGAAGAGAGTGTGTCATATCACTCTTACTGACCCGAAATGAGTTCCATATGAAAAGAGTGTGTGATATCACTCTTACTGACCCGAAGTCAGTTTTATTTATCCTAGATCAATATCACAAGAGAGTGTCTCAAACCACTCATACTGGTCTCAGATCAGTTTCATTGATCCCAGATCAATGGAGGTCATCCTAGCATAGGGAGTACGGTAGATACAACGATGTGTCCATCGATAGTACTACTATGGTCCCTAACCCCATTTCCCTGCTCATTGATCTGTTGTACCTAGAATAGATGTAGGCTAGACTCACTTGGACCTTTTTGGAGGGTATCCTTCATTCGAGATGGCGTAAATGAAGTTTACTTGCACTAGACCGTGTACATTAAGAAGGTTGCCAGTGTAACTAGTTCCACCTACTCTATCTATAGCCACTTTTCACTTTCATCTCTACAACATTGTGTTTCATCACCAACTAGTGATTTTGTTGTGAAAAGATTGTTTGCATGGTTTCAATCCTTATATTTTTTAGTATGTTTTAATTATTTATTTTTACTGTTTAGAGACCTTACGATTGGATTGTGAATATTGTTTTATTTTTGTGAGACAAATTTCATCCTAGATGATTCACTAAGGCATTCGCGTAGAATGCAGGGTAAACTCCCTAAATATACACCTAGTCAAATGAAAAGATAAAAAATGAAAGGTCAAAATCAATAGGATTTGGAACCTCATAACAACCTCAAACATCTACAGCTTTACAATCTGTGATGGTAGAAACCGAAGTGAATCCAACGCAAGAAGTAGAATCAGGCTTAGTCCATTTTGGCCCAGAAATTACTGAAGTAGTTCAAATTGAATCTGATACTGGTGAAGTTTCAGACACTTAATTAACTGAACCAGAAGTAGAAGAACCTGATTCTGATATTTCTCAACCAAAGTCACCTTTGGTTGTTATAGCTCCTACTCTTGCTCCACCTTCACCTTGAATGAAGTTGATAATTACGACTGGATTAGTTCCTGGTTTAATTAGCATTGAAGATATTACTGGGAGCGAGGAGGAAGAATCACCTAGTACTCCAGTTACCACTGCTAAACCTTTTTATCCAAGATTTCTTCCATGAGTTCCTTTCGATTCTTTCTGACCTGGTCCTTAGTATTCTACCCCTTTGAACTTTTTAGGTCCTCGTTTTCCACCTCACTACATTCCTTTTTATTCACTAAGAAGAACCATGTTAGAAATTCATCTTGTGAGCCAACCTACTCATTCATATATGTTTACCAACTTCTCTGAATCAATATTGTATGTGGTCTATCAGTTCCTCCTAGATACCAGTCACTTACTAGGACTTTTTTAGGAGCTTCCTCTTCTCCGCAACCTTCTACTAGGTCATTTGGTTTATTTGCATCTACTATTTAGAGCATGACATCCATGCATGAAGCACCTATGACATCAAAACAATATGTTCACATGGTATCTAGTAACTTAGTTAACCCTCAATTAACCCCAACTAGTGTTTATTACCCACTTGGTGGAAAACCACCTTATCCTCCATCTGGAGGAAAAAATTTTGTTAGATCTTATCCTATAGTTGGAGGTCAACCTTTTATTTGAACTTATGGTCAGAAACCTTATCCTGGTTCAGGTCAACCTGTCACAACTCAACCTTTGATTGGTACTCCTTACCTTGGGATGAGAACTATTGGGAACCCTGCTTTTTCTCAACATTTTGCTCTAGGTGAACCACAAGTTCTATTTTATCAACCTATTCAGCCTACTGTATAATTTATTCCTCAAATACATATTCCAATTATTGTTGTACCTATCTAGAACCCTGTTCAAGGAATTCCTCAAACACATGTTCAACAACCAACTCAAAAACATGTTCAAAAACCTATTCAAAGTGCACCTCAAACACTTGTTTAGACACATGTTTCGCAGTCGGTTCCAATCTAACCTCAGAGACCTATCACGGGAGTATCACAAATGACCGTTCAACTTACCCCTCAAATACATATTCCATACAATACATAGGAAATCCCTTAGGCTTATTCTTATCAAAATGGTCCTATCATTAAGTCTACACCACAAATTCCTATCATACAACCTGGTATAGGAACAATGTAATCACCTTTTCAAGGACAAGCTTTCCAAAGCCCACCTTTTCAAGGTCAAGTTTATTAGGTTCCACCTTTTCAAGGATAATTTTTTCAAAGCCCACCTTTCCAAGATTGAGCTTTCCAAAACCAACCTTTTCAAGGTCAATTTATCCAAATTCAACCTCTTTAAAGTCAATTTGTTCAAGCTCAACCTTTAGAAGCTAAACATGTACAAGGGAAATATTACTTGGGTCAAATGGGTCAAATTCAACCCATCCAGAGTCAACCATACCCTGGTCATATGTATCAAGTCCCTTGTCAACCTCAACTTGGTATGATTCACCCCGGTTAGCCTGGTGGAATCCCAATATCGATTGCACAGGCTATTCCAGGATATCCTCGGTATCCTCCTCTAGGGGTTGGACTCACCCCGCAAGGTTATCAAACTCTGTACCAAGACCCTAATTGATAGTTACCATTCATTACAACCCTAGATTTACCTGATTTATCTCGGCTAATGAATGATCCTATTTATTATTATCCTTTTTTGTCGGTGATTCCCACCAATTTACTGAATGACATACCCAAATTTGAAGGCAAATCAAGAGAATACCCATCGAATCAAATGATAACATATCATCTTTGGTGTGAATCAAATTCCTTAATTGATGATTCTATCATAATTTTCCTTTTCCAACAAACCTTAACTAGTTCAACAGCTAAATGGTAAATTAAGCTACCTCGCACTCCTTTCCATAACTTTAGCTCTTTAGAAATAACATTTTTAACCCATTTCCAGCTACTGATTCGATAAGATACTGGTATCAAACTATTGAATTCCTTAAAATAATCAAAATCGACTAACATTTCCAATCATATACATGAATGGAGACGTAGATGTCGGTTAGTCAAAGTGTTTATTCCAGATCATATTTTAGTTGAATGGTTTACAAAGTCATTATTTCTCGTTATTACCAAGTATGTTTCTAAGGGAGGTATCATGACAGAAGAGAAGGTAATTTCTTGTGCCCAATATATAGACTTAGTCTATACCCAATCTGGCACCTTGTACGAGAACATCCCGAATTTACCGCACCCAAAAATTTCGAGTGATCAAACAGTTTCAACTCCTACAGGATCTAATGTCGCTGCTGGTATAATAGGTTCTATGAGCCAACAGTCTAAGTGGAAAAAGAAAAATTCCAAAAGTACTTAGAATTTGGCCATACAAGATTCACCCGTTGAAAGCCTTTCCAAAAGCTATTTCCAAAATTAATGTTGTAGAATCATCCATTGTTAAGAGTCAATTGTCTGAAGGTAAACAGAAGGGGAAAGGTAAATAAATAAAAAATACTTCTCCGAAAGGTAAACCCACTAAATTTGAACCCATTAACAAGAAACAAAAACCTTGTTATCCTTTCCTTATATGTAATGAGGATCATTATATGAATGAATTCCCACATTAGGCATAGGTTTCCAAATTCATTAAAGGTTCTCCAACTCCCTTAATTTTCAAGGATCCATTTCCTTCTCAAGATATAAAAATGGTTTCTCATAACACATCTTGTTGTTCCACATAGCAATATGTGATGATGATATCTTCGCAACAAGTTATGGTAGCTACAAGATCAAAATATTATAGATCTAAGGGTAATGTGGTCAATGGGAACAAGACTAGTTCATCTGGTCAACCTACCAGTTCATTTCCTCCTCCTCCTTTCGAACAATTACAAATTGAGAAATTGAATCTTGACATGATGATTCGACCACCTCCCAAAGGTGTGCTTCGAAAATTAGCTTTCAACCCACATGCTAAAGTTGCACATAATTACAACATTGTTGAAGACCTGGCTAGGTCTCCTTGAGCAATGTCATCTCTTAAGGCACTGTAAGCATGCCCAACATAAAAAAAGTTATTATTGTCAGCCATTGGGGCTATTGATTCACAGGATTCTAATCTAATTATGTTTGATCTTGAGAGTCATATACCTATACTCCCACATCAACTGGTGTTCCACATTCCAATTTTTGTCAAAACCAAATGAGTGTTTCACACAGTATTTGATGAATACAATTCTACGTGTATCATGGCGATTACTTGTTGGAAATATTTAGGCTGTCTGACCATTAATTAGTCACCTACTACTTTGAAATCCTTTGATGGAATAGGTTTTCACCCTTATGGAATCCTAAATGATCTACCCATAGAGTTAGAGGGTAAAATAGTTGCGATCAAAGCTGAAGTTGTTGATGCTCAACTTGATTACAACCTTTTTCTTGGTCGCAGTTGGACCTACTCTATGTCAGCAATGGTCTCATCGCTTTTCCATCTGAAACAATTTCCTTAGAAAGGGAAAATTGTTTAAGTAGTCCAGTTGTCTTACTACACTTTTGACGCTAACTCTATGGGTAGCATGTTGGCATTATGAGATAAGTGTTGTCCTTGATGGCAAACCACACTGATGACAAATCATAGTGCAGAAGGTCAGCAGCAAGGAATTGATGATCAGACTATAAGAACAAGAGAAAGTTCATACACGCAGGTTCGTTAAGCCCAAGTCACGTGTACACGCAGGTTGGCTTCAGCAAAAGCGCGTGTATGTGGAAAAGTACCTTTGGTCCATGGCGGTTAGTTCTTGGAAGTTGTGCCTATGGTTTCGGACCATTATGTCTCGACGGGCGTGTCGATCCCTAGTTTTGAAGTTGATGGTATTATGTTACTATGGTTTTGGCTCTTGGTATTGAACAAGGCCTAAGGCTATATAAGGAGAAGGAAATCATTAGGCAAGGGTATCTGAAATGTCTTGAATATCTGATGAAGCATTAGATCCAGTATGCAGGATATGGGTTGATGATACATTGCTTGATCTGAGCTAAGGAGAGATCTCATCGGTTGATGGAGAACAAGATCTAAGGAGAGATCGGGATCAAATGGTTTGAAATGCACTATTATGATATGGTTGATTATGCGTATTTCTAGATCTGCATACTGTCGCAATATTATGTTCTGGGTCTAACTGATGTCTGGTACAGCTGCAAGTTATGAGAAATTATTTTTAGATCTGTACGCGGGTTGTCTTTGGCAAAAGCGTGTATACACGCGGTTTTGATTCATCGAAGTAGCGTATACATTGTAAAGCTTGATATTTGAAGTTGCAGATGGGTCAGATGGTTATTACAGAGTTCTGTGTCTGCTCTGTGTTCTGGTGACTGTTGTTAACAAGGTTTCAGTGATTCAGAGTTTGATGATTGTTTTGAGCTTCAATGATAGTTATGGGTCCAGTATGAAAATTGGATGAAAAGTGGCCTTACAGATTATGTGTTGTGCTTCAGTGTATCCAGTCTGAAAATTGATAAAAGGTGGTACCTGAAGGAGAGAAGATTGTAGGCAAGCACCTACGTACTAGTATCTAAGCTAGTACAAAAGCTAAAGGAGATCTTTGGAGCATTGTAGCAGGTAGCAGCCTGCGTACTAGTAAATGGATCGGCTAGTACAAGAGCAAAGGGGGTTGTAGCTCCCGTACTGGTATAAGACTGCACCAGTACAAATATTGTAAAAGGATTTTCTTATTAAGAAGAAGATTGAGATGACTTGCAGCAGGTGGTTTTCACCCACATTGGGTTTCCACCTTATATCTTTGTGTTCATGTGTGTGGCTCTTGTGTAATGTTCTGTTCTGTTATTCTGCACCTGTTTACTGTTAATATGCTTAATAATGATCTGATGCATTTACTGAAGATTAAGCTAACTGAATTATAAGATCTCTGGATATACGCGAGTTTCATTAGACACAGTTGCGTGTACACGCGGGTTCACTTAATTGAAGTAGCGTATATGTTTCTGAGTATGAAATTGAAAAGTTTGATTGATCTGATAATACTGATTCACCCCCCCCCCCTCTCAGTATTATTTCCAACAATTGGTATCGGAGCAGGTCCTTTGATAGAAGCTTGATCGCTTGAAGGAGATCCGTGGAACAATGGGAAAGAAGCTTAAGAAGAAAGCTCATAAGAAGAAGAAGACATCTCAGAAGGACTATGATAGTGGGAGAATCGATTGGGGATTAGGTATAAGAGGCTCTTCAGATTCAGATTCAGATTCAGAATCATTATCAGGTATGAATGTGTTATCCTCTGATGTTCCTGCTATATTTCCTTGTGAAAGTGATGGAAGTGATAGTGAAACTACTGAACTTGCTCTTATGGGTGAACAAGAAGGAAATGAGATAGAAGCAGAATTTAGAAGACTAAGAAGCAAAATTAGAACTCAAGAAGATCTTCTGAACATAAAGGATAATACTGCTAAGGATCAACGAGAGTTATTCAAGGAGAAATATCAAAAGTTGCAGGTTGAAGCAACTTCCCTAAGAAATGAAGTCAATGACAAAAACACAACCATCAAGAAACTCAAAGATAGATCCAGCTACTATGAAAATCTTGAAGCTACAATCCTCTCACTAAAAGGAGATCTTGAAGAATCAAAGAAGCAGAATACAGATCTACTCCAAGCTACTGCAAAACAAGAAAACGAAGTCACCAGCTTAAAATCTCAACTAGAATGTGCCTTCCGAGTTCGTCAAATGCAGCAGGATCTGAATGAAGAACAAGAAAAGGAGATTCTCAAACTAAGGCATCAGTTGGAAGAAGGAAGGAAAGATGGAGAAGACATGAAGAAACAATGTCTAGAAAAGGAGAAACAACTTCAAGTTGAGGTAAATATCTTGAAAGGTAAATTAGAATAAAAGGATAAACTTTTGAGATTTCAAGATAGTACTAAAGCCTTGGATGATATTCTTAATAGTCAAAGGTCTCCTGCTATCAAGACTGGTCTTGGTTTCCATGAATCTGTTGAAGGTGAATCTAGTTCACAAGGTGAGGCAAGGAACTCTAAAGAGAAATCCAAAATGATCAACAAGGAGATGAAAGGTCAATCTCATCATCAACCAAGGAAAGAAAGTCTTCAAAGAAAATCTTTTACTCCTCCTATGAATAATGTTGAATGTTATGTATGTCATAATCTTGGACATGTTGCAGCTAGATGTAGAAGAAGAAGAGTTCAAGACTATTATGCGGACAGGTCATCTCAATCAAGGTACTTTAATGGATATTGCTTTACTTGCAATATGTATGGTCACAAAGCTGCTGATTGCTACAGAAGGAACATGAAACATGTTAGATGTTATGCATGTAACAAGCTTGGACATATAGCAAAGGAATGCAGGAACAAAGGATGGACATCACACCGAAAGGAGAAAACCTCATCACACTTGAAGATATGGAGGAAGAAGGAAGTACAGTCAGCACAATGTACTGAGACACAGCACAGCACAGACATATCAGACTCAGGGGGAGCTGAAAGTGTAAACCTTCAGTATCCTGAATCTCATACGCAAGTTCCTTAAAGGGAAGTCGCGTATATACGCGAGTTAGACACTGCGAAGTCGCGTATATGTCAGTCTGAGGAAAAGCAGTGGGGACAAGCTCAGAAAAGGGATCTGACATGATTCAGTCCATTATTTGCTCTATTGGTTAATTGTTACAGTCTGTTGAGGATGTGCAAAATGTTTTGATACCTGTAAGATGTCTAGAAGTGTTTTGATCCTAACTTGATGATGGTGATGTCTTGATACTTATTGCTGATATATGCATGATCAGATCTAACAGATGGCACAGGTTGAGGGGGAGCATATGCCTTTAGCAATTCAATGTTGGCATTATGGTTAATAATCCTTGGTGATGATTCTTATATGGCTAAATGATATATCTTGCTATTGTGAGTTGTCTATGATAAACTCTCATTTGATTCTTGGAGTTACATAGAAGATGTTCAAATCAGATTTATGGTTGATTCTTTGATGATGCATATATGGTGCTTACATGGTGATCTTCATAAGAACAAGGAGAAGTACAAAGCTTGAATACACATCTTCCTCACTTGATGATGAGTCACTTATATACTGCTGTTGTCATATGCATAAATATCATACAGTTATGATGCAGGCACTCATGCAGATAAGGATTGTTGCTGATGATGATATCAAGAATCTTTGTCAAAAGAATTTGAGCTCAACATACATAGTGCTGATACATGGATGACTACTCAAAGTTGCTTTATTGAAGACATGGTGATGAGTTCTTATCTATATGATGATAGGTTGATCCTTACATATGTTGATTGATGCAGATGTTCCCAAGTAATGATACTTGGATCATGTAGAGCTTGATGATATGGCTATGGTGGTTTCACACATGATACAATGTGAATGACTCTGAATTCTGTTCAAAGGGATGAATTGATGCAGACATACCTTGTTATAGGTTGATGACCTATTCTCTACAGGACATTTACAGGTTGCTGATATGGAAATTTGTGTACGCATGTTGTTTAAAGGATATCCGCGTGCATACGCCGTTTTACAAGGGGATAGTCGCGTATATTGTGTACGCGTGTTGCGTAAGGGATATTGGCGTATATACGCCTGTTTATGTGTATACATACGCATATATGGAGATTTGAAGGAAATCAGCAGGGACAGATGTTGGTTGCAGAAAGTCTGATATGGGTCTGACAGAGATCATCTGGCACAGGTTCAGGGGGAGCAGATAATCTTCCAATGATGCATTGTTGGCATTATCTTAAAGCTTTTGGTTCTAGTTCACATTTGGTGTTGATTTCAGGAGGAACAAAGGCGAAAGGAGAACAGAAGGATCTCTTGGTTGCTGATCTGAATGGTGATTATCAGTGACTTTCATAAGTCTTGGTCTAGTTATTTCGTCTCTATGTCATATATCTCTTTTGTGGTATCTCTTTCATGGTGTCAAGGTCATGTAACGGCTTATTTTGGTTTCCCCACTATGCCTGGGATGATTGATGCAATGTGATTGGTTGTCATATGTAAATTTTTGATGTATTCCCACTTGGTTGGGTGGATGAGTCAAATTTTGTATATCCTCACTTAGTTGAGAGATGGATGTATGTATGAGTCCTAAGTGATAGGAAGGTCCTTTATGATGTATAGAGTCATGTTCTTCTTGAAGAACATCTTTTGTAGACCTTGCTTACAGTCAGGGAGAGCATGATCAGCACACTTCAGCAAGAACAGAGATTCAGCATGTACTCAGAGGGAGCATGGACAGATTGGTACACCTTGGCATATACAAAGGGGGAGATTATTCAGAGATTTCAGCAGGTACTCAGGGGGAGTATGGACAGTGGAATGATTCAGCAAAGGAAGAGAATATCTTGGTCCACCCTTTGCCCTTGATGTCCAAGGGGGAGAGTGATTTGGTGTTGTTGCCATCAAGTCCAAAGGGGGAGATTGTTGGCATTATGATGCATGTGTTGTACTTGATGGCAACCCTCTCATAGAAGAATATCTCACTTATGTATAACTGGATGAATCTTCAGAAGAGATATCAGATGTGACTGATGGAGGACAGCTCAAAGGAATCAGATGATAGTTCTAAGTGTGACAAGTTAGCTTTGCCATGAATATCTCACTTATGTATAACTGGATGAATCTTCAGAAGAGATATCAGATGTGACTGATGGAGGACAGCTCAAAGGAATCAGATGATAGTTCTAAGTGTGACAAGTTAGCTTTGCGATCAAGTCCAAAGGGGGAGATTGTTGGCATTATGAGATAAGTGTTGTCCTTGATGGCAAACCACACTGATGACAAATCATAGTGCAGAAGGTCAGCAGCAAGGAATTGATGATCAGACTATAAGAAGAAGAGAAAGTTCATACACGCAGGTTCGTTAAGCCCAAGTCGCGTGTACACGCAGGTTGGCTTCAGCAAAAGCGCGTGTATGTGGAAAAGTACCTTTGGTCCATGGCGGTTAGTTCTTGGAAGTTGTGCCTATGGTTTCGGACCATTATGTCTCGACGGGCGTGTCGATCCCTAGTTTTGAAGTTGATGGTATTATGTTACTATGGTTTTGGCTCTTGGTATTGAACAAGGCCTAAGGCTATATAAGGAGAAGGAAATCATTAGGCAAGGGTATCTGAAATGTCTTGAATATCTGATGAAGCATTAGATCCAGTATGCAGGATATGGGTTGATGATACATTGCTTGATCTGAGCTAAGGAGAGATCTCATCGGTTGATGGAGAACAAGATCTAAGGAGAGATCGGGATCAAATGGTTTGAAATGCACTATTATGATATGGTTGATTATGCGTATTTCTAGATCTGCATACTGTCGCAATATTATGTTCTGGGTCTAACTGATGTCTGGTACAGCTGCAAGTTATGAGAAATTATTTTTAGATCTGTACGCGGGTTGTCTTTGGCAAAAGCGCGTATACACGCGGTTTTGATTCATCGAAGTAGCGTATACATTGTAAAGCTTGATATTTGAAGTTGCAGATGGGTCAGATGGTTATTACAGAGTTCTGTGTCTGCTCTGTGTTCTGGTGACTGTTGTTAACAGGGTTTCAGTGATTCAGAGTTTGATGATTGTTTTGAGCTTCAATGATAGTTATGGGTCCAGTATGAAAATTGGATGAAAAGTGGCCTTACAGATTATGTGTTGTGCTTCAGTGTATCCAGTCTGAAAATTGATAAAAGGTGGTACCTGAAGGAGAGAAGATTGTAGGCAAGCACCTACGTACTAGTATCTAAGCTAGTACAAAAGCTAAAGGAGATCTTTGGAGCATTGTAGCAGGTAGCAGCCTGCGTACTAGTAAATGGATCGGCTAGTACAAGAGCAAAGGGGGTTGTAGCTCCCGTACTGGTATAAGACTGCACCAGTACAAATATTGTAAAAGGATTTTCTTATTAAGAAGAAGATTGACATGACTTGCAGCAGGTGGTTTTCACCCACATTGGGTTTCCACCTTATATCTTTGTGTTCATGTGTGTGGCTCTTGTGTAATGTTCTGTTCTGTTATTTTGCACCTGTTTACTGTTAATATTCTTAATAATGATCTGATGCATTTACTGAAGATTAAGCTAACTGAATTATAAGATCTCTGGATATACGCGAGTTTCATTAGACACAGTTGCGTGTACACGCGGGTTCACTTAATTGAAGTAGCGTATATGTTTCTGAGTATGAAATTGAAAAGTTTGATTGATCTGATAATACTAATTCACCCCCCCCCCCCTCTCAGTATTATTTCCAACATAGCATACCTTTTTTTGAAAAAATGAATTCTCCTAATGAGGATATTGGTGTTGGTTTTCTCAAAGACTCGTCACTATCGGAAACCTTTGCACTTCCTCCACCAAACTTTCCTTTTAATTTTTCCGAGGTAAACATGATTACATCAAGCACTATGGAATCTTCTGATCCGTGGATAGTGCCTTCAAAGTCTGAATTGACCTCCTATGGAAATGAGATGCCTTTGAGCCCATTTGAGTTGGCTTACCAAGCTATTCAATCATTTTCCGACCCATCATCTTCTGAGATTGATCGAGTGAATATGATTAATGATGATTATTCTCCTTTACCTTGGTTATAACCAATTTCACTTCCTGGTCCTTTCAACAATACGTTTTCAGCAGATGAAAGTATTATGGAGGTCATGAGTTCAGATGAAATTCCATGGAATGATTATCATCATCGTTCATATTTTCTCCCTAACCCTAATAAAATCAATAATTATTTTTCAACTATGTTTTCGTATGAGATCGTAGATAGTCTAGAATGGCCCATGTCAATTTTTCAAGATGAATCTGAAAGGAATTTGGCAAACATAAATACAATGATTTCCATTGATATCTCATTCAAAACACAAATTATTGAAAATATTCACATAGCTGCTTCGTGCTGATTTGAATAAATTTGAACGTATAAAGCCCTATTTCAAGAATTTCGTGACATTTTTTCCTGGTCCTATGGGGAAATGCTAGGAATTGACCCAAGAATTGTTGTGCAAGAGATTAAGACTTACCTGGATGAAAAACCTATCAAAAAATGATTACGTCCAGTGCATCCACGAAAATTTGTTTCTATTAAAGCTGGGACAAGAAACTGCTCAAAGCATGTTTCATCTACCTATTTCACTTGCTTGATTAGGTGTCCAATTTTTGTACCTGTTAACAAGAAACAGGGAACCATGAGGATATGCATTGATTATAGGCATATCAATAAGTTTTTTTCAATCAAATCAATCAAATCATTGACAGTTGTGTCGGAAATGAAATTTTTTCATTTATGGACGAATTTTCTAGCTACAACCAAATCAACATACTCCTAGTTGATCAACATAAAAGTGTGTTCATCTGTCCATGGGGGTATTTTGACTATTGAAAACTTCCATTTGGTTTGAAGAATGTTGGTGAAACTTTCTAAAGGATATGTCTTATGCATTTCACGATATCAACCATATTGTGCAACCTTATTTGGATGACTTTCCAGCTCATTCACTGAGACAGGAAGACCATCTAATGCATTTGAGAGCTATCTTTATCAAGTGTCATCACTATAATATATCATTGAATCCCCACAAGTTTGTTTTTTATGTGCAATCTGGTCGATTGCTAGGATATTTATTTTCAAAGGAAGGCATTCATATCGATATACTTAAGGTTGAGGCTATTCTAAATTTTCCTCCTCCTTCCAATATTCACCAACCCCAAAGTTTGCAAGGGAAAGTAGACTTTCTATGTCGATTCATCCAAAAATACTCCAAGTTAACTAAATTTTTTACTCGATTGTTGAAAAAAGGCATCTCATTTACTTGGGATGAAGTGGCTTAAAAGTCCTTTGATGCACCTAAACATGCGTTGACCCATACACCGCTGTTGTATCCTCCCAATTATCATCGAGACTAATTTTTATAATTAGCTACATTCGATGTCACTATTAGCATGTTTTTAGTTCAAGGACATGAATTGAATGAAGAGCATGTGATATATTACTTAAGCAGAAATCCGACCAAAACTGAAGCAAAATATGCACATGTGGAGAAATTGTCCTTGGCAGCCATTTAAGCTATCTAACGTTTTCGTCACTACATTCTATTGCGCAAAACTACTGTGATTTCTGATTGTAGCCCCATCATTTACATTCTTACATGAAATTGGTTAGGGGGAGAGTATTTTGAATTAATATATATCCTGCAAGAGTTCGAATTAGAATTCATAAAATATAAATCTAAGAAATCGCTAGTGTTTGCTATATTATTATGTGACTTTCCCCATACTGAGATAGAAACCATGACAGAGGATTCTCTTCCAAATGAATATCTCTTTCTTATCAGTACTTTAGACCTATGGTATGGAGATATCATCATTTATCTTCAGACCTAGGCATTTCAGCCAGAACTGAGTCTAACTAATCGTCGTCATATCTGGTACCAATCCCAACAATACAATATTGTTAGCAATAAAATTTATCATAGTGGTGCCGATTCCATCTTTAGACAATGTTTAACTCGCAAGGAAGCCAAAAAGGCATTGAATGAATTCCATTCTAAAGATTGTGGCAGTCATATGTCAGGGTTTTCCACTACTGAATATATCCTACGCACGAGGTATTTCTGGCCTTCTATGTCTAAGGACTCTATAACTCCAGTCAAGAAATGCCACAATTGTCATATCTATGATCGGAAAATGCATGCACACCTAGATACTCTTCACCCAATCATTGTTGTCGGTCCTTTTGCTAAATGGGGCATTTATTTCCTTACATGTAACCCTCACTCGGTCGAGGGCAAGGAAAATTTTAAGAATGGAAGTTTATCTTAAAGTTTAGAAACCTTTCCTAATCTTACTAGTCCCTAATATGAAAATTGTAAAATGTTTGGAAATATTTTAGTAAAAATATTTATATTTCTAATGATTTTATATTGGTCTATCTAAAATTTTGGTGATTTTTAAGGTAAAATAATTTTATACTATAAAATGTGAGCGAATCATTTTTAGAAAAAACATAAAAAATGGAATATTAGCCCATATTGTATGGGTACATTATTGTTGATGTAGATTATGCTATGAAATGGGACGATGTGATGCTTGCATATGAGGATGATGGTGAAAAAACATCCCTTTTCATATTCAACCATGGGATTTCTTGGTTCGGAGTTCCACAATCCATCATCACGGACCATGGTAGCCATTTCCAAAACTTTATGATGACTGATCTTACTATGAAACTAGGCTTGCATCATGACAGTTCTACTCCATATTACTCGCAGGGGAATGGCTAAGTAAAAGTCTTTAAAAAGGTTTTAACCACTACAATTAAATGTATTATCAGGATTCATAAACAAGATTGGCATCTAATGATTTTTATGGCCTTGTGGACATATCGTACCACAGCAAAAACTTTAGCTGGTTTTACTCCCTTCTAGCTCGTTTACGGTCTAGAAGTAGTTTTTCCTATTGAATGTGAAATATCATCTTTGAAACTGTAAATTGAACTGTTACCATCCACTTCTATTGAAAAGGATCGTTTCCTGTACTTGGCACGAATCAATGAGACTCGTTGTGATGTTGCATTAGATAGCGAGGCCCAAAAGAAATGAGATAAGGCATAGTATGATCAAAATGTAAAACCTCATTCATATTTAGAAGGGGATTTAGTCTTGGTTTATGATCAAGAGCATGATAAGTTAGCCGTTGGTAAATTCGAGCCCATGTGTTATGGCCCTTGTGCTATAAAACGTGAATTGGAAAAAGGGGCCTATGAGCTAGTTAATTATGATGAAATTCCTTTAGGAAAACCTAGAAATGGTCTTTACCTAAAGAAATATTATGTTTAGATTGATCAGTGAAGAATTTTTATATTGTTATACCATAATTGATGTGTGGAAAATTTTTAGCAACTTTTTACAATTTTTTGTTACTTCTCCTACTTATCTTGTGTTCCACTTGATTTTCAAATTTCGACGCTCCTTCAAACTTACATTGGCTTTGCTGATGACACTAGTCATAGTCCTCATAATTTATCTTTCGTAGCCCAGTTCATTTCTTCTCCCACGGATGAGTTAGTTTCTATTCATGGGATATGCCTTGTTCGAACAATGAATAAAATTGCAGAGTATAGCGCAGTGGTTGAGTTATTATCTGACACCATTTCATTTGGCATTCATCGATATATCGTGAGGTTAGATTCACAACTCATAGTTTTATGTTTGAATGGTGTCTATTTAGTTATAAGTGCTTCAATGTTAAGAATGTTTTTGCGGGTTCATCTCTTGTAAAGAGAGTTTGATTATATCGACTATCAACACATTTCGAGAAATTTAAACACATTAATTGATACATTAGCTAGTTATGTGTTATATTGGCATTTTTAAAACATCTGTAAAAAATTAAAAGCAATATTCATCCATATATTGTACAATATAGAGTGAAATATAAGTAGTAGCTTTCATTAGTCAATTTTTTGTAAAAAGTGTGGTTTTTACAAAAATGTCATCCAAACACATCAGGCCCTGTGGCCTTTATTTTCTAAACATATCGGTACAACATCAAAAAGAAAAAATCTAGCCCTAAAACTAGCGGCTACACATGATGGTCATGGTAGCAGACAACATTGTTAGCTACTCATTGTAGCAAGCAACTAATAGGTCTAAGAACCCCCACAGTGTGCCTTTGATCGCAGAGAGGCAAGTCATCATTCCCGACATCTAGGATATCGAGGGTCAACCTATCAAGGTTGTGCTCCAACTCAGCCAATTCCTATGTTGCATCCAATTTTTGCACTGTGGGAGCTAATGGATGCTCACTGCATCTGTCATATATGTGTAACCCTTCCAGTCTCACCGGGTCCACATCTGCATGATCATTTTAGACAATTAGTTTTGGATGCCAAAAAACAACAAAAAATTCAAAAATTCAAAAAAACAACCAAACTGTGAAGTTTTTACCTAGATCACCCCACTGCATCCTAACTGGAAGTGGCATATCTAGATCGCCTATGTAATCCATGCCTATGTATGGAAAATATTCAATCATGATGATTTGATTTTCGAACCACCAAAAGAAATCACGAGTATATCAGAGTTTTGGCCCTTTTCCACCTTCGTGGCATGCCATCAGTGTGACTCACTTCATCATGCGAGGGTCTAGAGGTACTCTTCTTTCTATAACTACCTATGGAGCAAGAAGCGGGACTTTCTCTAGAGAAAATGGGATGACAAAGGCACCATACCCGAAATTCTTGAGTTTCTCAGTTCTGAATCTAGCTAGTTTCCCTTTCATATTGACAACTACAACATCGCACTAGTCAAATATAGAAGGTTGCAAAGACTCTACGGCGGTTTGCATCTGAGCCTTTGTAAGAAAGCGAAGAGCTGCACTTCTACATAATTGTGCAATAGTGAGCCCAATAGCTCTCAAAGGGATCCTCTCTATGGTTTTTATGTCAAATCTCCCATGTTTGAGAGCAAACTCTGGGAGAGCAATGTTGCACTAGACAGGTGGCATTTGTTTCGCCACCTTGCCTATGTCCATAAAGAGACATTTTCCACCCCACAGGGTGGGAGCCTGGATAAGAAGTAAATGTCATCAACATCGATAATGAGCCTCTGGTCTCCAATTATGAATCATTCTTCTCATACATTCCACTTGTTCACCATCCACTCCAGCAAGTCTAGTTGGGCCTTCATGCCCAGAATAGTGAAAAACTTATATAGGCCACAATTTGTCAATGCATATATAGTCTTTGGATGGTTCCGAGAAACTATGTATTTTTCATGTTCACGTTCCCTCCACTTCATTTTTGCATCTAAAAACCCTACAAAAAACATCGAGAATCATTAGAGAAGATTGTGGTAAAATTTTGTAAGAAATTGGGCATTTTCTATTAAATTTTGTATGCCCTCAACATTGTGTATAGCTGCATGAGAAAAACAACGCAGATGTGCACATTTCTACCCCTAGAAATTGCACACATCCCATTTTTTAATGTAAAAAACTTATTTGATGTGTGCATGTCCAATAAGGGTGATCTGCACACATCGAGGGTGGTTTTCTATTTGAAAACCATCCCCCAAAAAAACCAAAATACGTGGTCAAAATGAAAAATAAAAACCATGAAAATGAAGATATCATAAAGATGATTTACCTAGATAAGACGGCTCACGATTTCATCCAACTATTTTCCCAAAATCTTCCTCTGAAGTTCTTGGTGAAAAATGCACTCTATCACTCTCAAAGGGTAAACACACACAAAAACGTAATTCTTTTTCTTACCTTTTTGGGTTTTTACAAGTTTTTAGTCATATTAGAATATTAAGTTTTTCTTATTAGCCTTTAAAATCAAATTCATAATGTTTTTTACTACATTTTTGAGTAGTGATGATGATTTTTTAGTATACGTGTGTAGATCATAGGTTATTTACGAAAATAAATCATTTTGGAATTGAGTATATTTTGATCACTTTTTCAAACTCATTAAAACTTACAAAAAAGTGAAACAAGGAGTTCTCTTTACGCCCTTTTCAGATTCCTTAATCATGAAAATACTGTTGAGTACTTGATTTTTCTAACTCGTAAACGTAAATGAACAACCACCTATTCAGTATAAGTTTACCTATTTTACAGACTGAACTAGAATATTTAAAAAGACAATACGTTGATTAATCATGGTCAATAGAGTTCTCTCCTGCATTATTTTACCCTTTTTTGGGCTTGAGGGACTTGATTTATGAGGAAGGACAATGTGGAGTTTACTTATGTTTTTCTCCTCACTCCCTAAAACTGAAAAAAACCAAGCTTCACTTTCTCCAGGATCGTTAAAATTTACGTTGAAAGAATTGAACGAGTTTTATTTTTTTGTCTTTTCAAACTCTTTAAACATGAAAACAACAACGAGTTACCCCTTCACTCCACTCTTAAAACTTAAATAGTCAAGACTCTTTAATAATGACAAGACCAAATGACTCCTTCGTAGGGTTTGTTAAAAATACTTTGAAGGACTCATTCGAAGGATGAGTTTACAAGACAAGCATATGTTATCCTCCTTAGATTGTAAAAAATAAAGAGGTACTTTCTAGTAATGGTGGGATAAAAGTGGGAAAGAACCTTTGTTTTGTATTGTAAATGGAAGTATGTCGTGCTTGAACATGACACTTCATCACTTTTTGTGTCCAGGTTGGGAAATCCATTTTCCTCTCAGTTGACCATACCTCATTGAAAGTTTACATTTGGTTTGGGTATTATTATTGAGTCAAATGCTGCCAAGTCAGAATGTCATGTCTCTGATATGTTCAAGAGAAGTCCAACCTCAGTCAAATTATTTTCCCATTCATAGCCTTCAGTTGCATTGACCATCCCCAAGTCAGTCTTGGATTACTCCAAAATTTTGTTCTTCAAAACTTGAAATGAGTGTCGTGTAGTAGTCCATCATGCGACAAATCACTTCCTATCGACTTCAGATTACTATCTAGAAGTTGATCTAGAAACCTTCAGTACCTTGGATCTTGCATGCCTTAATGGCATGTTTCTCACCTTCGATAAGAGGTTCTCATCATTGACCTTCCATCGAATGATTCTACGAGCGTTCTACATCATCACATCTATTCACATTTTGTAGATTGTATTGGAAGTACCTTGAGTTCCATTTTCATTATTGGTGGTTTCTCTTGCACTTGTTAATGACTTACATCATTGACCGGTAATCAGGTGGTTTCTACCATGTTCAACTACGAGACATTCACTCACATGGTTATATTTGTACTATGGATCGAGAGATGGAGATCAACCCTGGATCTAGTTTCATCCATCCAGACTACATGGATTTATTAAATATTCATGATTTGAAACATAGATCCATTAATGGATATGTCCATACTATGTCTTTTGTTGAAACAGATCTTCAGATATACCTCTGTGCTGATTCTTTGAGACATTTAAGCTCTGAATATGGGAATTCCTGCCTCAACGACGATTATATATTGAATTGTAACAATTGATTGTTTGTTTTAGGTCTCTAATTACAGTCTCTAACCCAATCCTTGGCATGATAAAGCGCTTCAGTCATCAAGCATCTCTTCTTGCTTTGCAATTTAGGGGGGCAATCTATTACATGCAATTTTGTCGTGCTAGGAAAATGAGGAATGTTTTGGATATTTCACTATCCATAAATGTGTTCCAAATCATCCGTTTGCAAGTCTAGAATAAAAGATATCCCAAAGAGAATGAAACTAATGGGTCCCATGGCTCAAAATCCCACTTTTGGCTTCCTGCATAGTTCCCTAGTTAATTTTTGCGCGTATGCAAAAGAGTCCATTAGAAAGTGCACATAAGTGTGCTCTATTTTACACTGTGACCTACACACATGACTTTAAAAATGCAAAAATAAAAGTTAAAGTCTAGAAGCATTGTTAGTTGAATCTTTCCCAACCAAGAAGCTTCGAATGAGTGTGTATTCAGCCCTAATCCCTCCCATCATGGAGCTACCTCCCTCTCTTTGTGGAACCCCTATCCCACCATTAGTGGATCTCATCCCTTGGGAAATGGATCCCAAAATTCCCCCTCATGGCCTATAAAGCTAACACAGGCCTGAGGATTCGAGAGGACTGTTGGAAGTAGGCTTATGCTACAGAAATAAGGCTAGAAGGCTATTCATTCAAGGATAGGGTTGGAGATCATGAGAAGAGACTTGTAACATCAAGGCTTTAAGGTTGTAAGTTTATTCTCCATTTTATTAATATTAAAAAAATTGTTCTTTCCCAATTATGTCGTCTTTGATATCATTTGTGGGATTCCTTGATCACCCATAAAGGTTATGATTTCATATTGATCAATTTAAGATATACGATTGAGTTAATTAGCTCATTTATCATTTATGATATATACTAGATGATTTGATGTTGTGTATGTTTCTGTATATGTAGATATCCTTTAAGACATCATGTAGAAGTTGTGGGAAGTGATGGAATTATATCTAACGAATCGAGGAGAAGTGGATGGTCAAAAGTTATGGAAGAGACTTCATCAAGCATTTTGATTAAATGGTAACTGACCTCTATCATATTCTTTGTTTCAATCAATCATAAACTAGGGAAAGGTAGTAGTTATTTATTCTTTGTTACTAGATTTCTTTGAGGTCTAGGGAGATCGCTCTTTCCCAGAAGAGGGATTTGTTTACCTAACACCTAGGGGGGAATAGTTTGGAGGGAAAAGAACAAAAGTAATTTTTTTTAATTTCATTTTTGACTTATCTCATTATAGGCTTACTCAAATGTCGAGTGTAGACACCCATCAGATCCATAATTCAATGCCACATCCAACGAGACCCACTATGCATGCTTCTGAGCAGACCCACATAAAAAAAAAATGAAAATACATGAAAAATATTTGTTCAACACATTTTTTTCATGTATTTTCTATTTTTTTCAATGTGGGTCTACTAAAAAATATGCATAGTGGGTAATCGTCGGATGTGGAATTGAATTATGCATACAAATGGTGTCTACACTTGACATTTGAGTAAACTTATAAGGATATTGGTAAAAAGTAAAATTAAAAAAAAAGAATTTTCCTTCCTTTTCTTTTTTAAATTCTTAAATATTATTTTATTATTTTAAATTATTATTTTATTGTTTTCGTTAGGAGGATTTTAGACCTCAAAATTCCACTAATGTTTTTTCATCAAATTTGGCAATAAACCCATGATCTAGTTTCCTTATCATATTAGAACATGTTTGGGATGTTGAGGATGGAGTTTAGAAGAACAAAGATCTCTTGAAGTTTCCTTTAGATGCTTTTACTGTATGTCTTTTTAGTGTTGTTTTTATCTTTTTGCAACATAGATTTTAGGTTTACTTTCCATGTATGTTACTTTTAAGCAAAGTTTTTTTTCCATTTCCTGCAATTAGAAAAGGTATGTTCCATTTCATTTATATAATTTATTTCTACAATTTCACTTTGTTTTAGCATAGCCAACTTAGAAACTTGATTGGATTTTTTTCATCTAATCTACATTGCAACATACATCACATGCATTAGAATTAGAAAAGGACAAAGATGGTTCTTGTTGCACATATAGTGTCAACCCTTAAGTTTGTATGAACCTTGAGTTGATAATTAAAGTTGAGACCCATTGGAGATGCAACATCATTGTTGCAATAATGAAAGCCATCAACTTTTACCATCGTTGTCGAGGATGTGTCAAGGTATGCACTTCCTTTTTCATTGATTTATTCACTCTTTTTCTTTATTTTGTCTTCACTAAAAAGAAAAATAGAGAAAACATTACAATTCTTTTAGAGAATACAAAGGCATAAATTTTCTTCTATTTTTTAAGAATTTTTCTTAAATGCCTCGCTAACATAAGGAAAAGACATGGATTATTTTATTGAAAAACCCCACTTCTACTAGCATCCAACCTTTTTCAGCTAACTGCTATCCTCTTTCCCTATCCAAAGGGACATTTGAGGCTTTTTTGGGTGAGAAATAAAGGATCTTTTAGTAGCTTGCAAAAGAAGAAAATCATTCAACCCATACTATTACTATGGCGTAAGAAATACAACCTAGAGTGTTTTTATTCCCTATTAGAGAGACAAATGGACAAGTAAAAATGAAAAAATTTAACCCATCCATAATTCCACACTATATTCCCTAGTCACAGAGGATCTTGACACCTTCATGTTTATGTTTGTTGTTGTGGGAAAAACTTTTGACTACACCACAGATGAGAAAATGCCAAACCTTTTCCCTTCCACCTTGAAGGATATTGCTGTCTAGTGGTCCATGAGCCTTGAAGGTAAAAATATCACCATTTGGGACCAAATGTGGCAAGATTTTAACAATATGTATCGAGATTATTTTAGAGCAAGGGACATCAGGAATGAAATTTGCAGAATGACTCAAGGGGAAATGACACCTTAGAGGACTATGCGGAATGGTTCTAACCAAATTACAGAAGAGAAAATAATTGTATTTTGGTACTAGACTCCTTAAACCCTGTACTATTGAGAGGATTTAGAGAGGATCTAGTATTGCATTAGTCATGTTGTAGTTATTAACTCTTGGACTTAAGTGCTAAAGGCTATTATTGAACAATGTTTACAATAAATTGTGTTATAGCTTACTTTGATTTAGATTGGATTATTATATTGTTTATCTTCCATCTCTATGATTTTATAGTGGAAAAAGTGGAGGAATCAACTAATAGGACCATTTTTACCAACGAGACCTGGTTTGGAAACTTGGGGTCTAAAACCTTTTGGCATCATTTTGAGGCATCAAAAATCATTTTTTCAGGGACAGAACATTGTCATTTTAGCGTTTCACCCCTTTATCATATTCTACACATAGATACCTTTCCAATTCCATAATAATCACCTCACTCAAAGTGTTTATGCAAAATTTGTGCCATTTAGAAGTTGAAAGTCATATTTTGTCTATCATAATTCACTAGGATGCCACACCAACCCCATTACTCATGGAAAATGGGCTAGCCACATGATAATGATGAAGAGGACTCTAGAAGAGTTAATTTTTTAACTCTAGTTAATAGTTGAAGGAGTCAACCTAACCACTGGTAGGTTGTCAAGTTGTGTTATATTAGGCCTCTAGGGGGAAAAGGAGTTCCTTTCTTTTTGAGTGAATTTTGTTCCATAAACAAGAATAATAACATAGGGATATGGAGAGAGTAAATAGAGAATAATTGTGCACTATATTAGACCATGAGAAACAAGCCTTACTTCTTTGTACTTGCATCCATTTTTTATTCAGGGAAAGATAATAGAGCAACCTCACGCCCCACCTAGTTTTTCTCCTGAATGGGTTTCTCGAGACATATCTTGTGAAAAATGTGGTTTGTGAGTTTTTATTTCATTTTTATCTATTTTTTACATAATTATAATTTAAGTTGGATACACAATAAATAATAATTTATAGATCTGGGAATATAAAGAGAAATAAGCTCTCATAGTGTATATTTCATATTTTTAAGTACAATTTTATTAGATGTGTTGTGATGAAATGGCAAGTAAAATATCCATGGTAGTTAATGGATCATACTAGTATCAAAGCAAGGTTTCATTGGGTATATTTTCGATATTTTCATGGGATCTTGTTAGGTCCCTATGCTACTAGTGTAACCCCTTATTGTTATTAGTACAACCCACTTATTATATTGATGTACCCATGTAGTGCCCATATTGTTACTATTGTGCCCCATAGAAGCCCACTATTGTTATTATTGTGCCCTTACATTATTATTGTTATGTCGGCTCTGATTATGTTATGACCCCTTAGACTCCTATATATATAAAGGAGGTCTTTTCATTTGTATCATCGAAGAATTGTTCATTTATGTAATGTAAAGGAGGTTGCCCCCTCGAAGAGGCTGAATTTTAAGGCGTTGATCTACCTTTTCTATCTTTTTCTTGAGCTGGTTTCATAACATTTGGTATGAGAGCTTTGGATTCTAGGGTTTCGCTGCTCCAAACAGGTCATCGTGGTATTTTCGCTATAACTTTTTTTTTGCAACATTTCAAAAGCTAAAAAAAAAACCATTTGAGAAGACATCGCGCTGAAGCTTGGGTCCAAATTTCAGATTTTTTATCTCTATATTTGCGGAGATATGATCTGAGGAAGTTGGTATTTTTGTAGACTCCTGAATTACATTCCAAACAGGTGACCTGGGGAAAATCGTCATAACTTTCTCTCTGAGCATCGGATTGAAATTTTGTAAGAAGGTACAGAAAGAGGACGGACTTTAGTTTCTTGTATATATTTTTTAGAGCCAAAGGTCGAAACAGTGACATGTGGCACTTCATACAAGTTCGCTCTTCTGGAAAGGTCTATAATCAGGTCATCTTGGGAGATTGTGCATAACTCTTTCTTGGAGAATCCAATTTGGATCAGACTGGTGGCATTAGAAATAGAACGCAGAGGGCTACTATAGATCACAATTTCAGAACTTAAAGATTCAAAAGTACAGAGTTACAGTCGTTTCAAGATCGAGCTCCTAAAATCAAGAAAAAGCAAGATGAGGAAGTTTGATGGCAAGGATCCGGTAAATTGGATACTTCAGATGGAGAAATATTTTGATCTACATGGTGTAGCACTGTTACAAAAGGTATGTATTGCATCTTCATATTTAGAACTAGATCAAATTTTATGGTATGAAGGGCTTTGTTCTCGTAAACAACTTGTTACGTGGTCAATTTTCACGGAGGAAATGGTAGCACATTATGAGGATACAAAGAGAAACAACTTCTTGAGAGCAACACCACAACAATTGGAAAGAGTAAAAGGGCTTTGTGACATATTGGAAAGAAAAATTATGGAAACCAGGAAGCACACCCCTCAGAACTATAAATATGGAAGTGTTGTTTCTCCTAGCCTTCCACAACCTACAAGGGTTACACCACAACAATTGGAAGAAAAAAGAGAAAAAGGGCTTTGTTAAAATTGTGATAGAAAATGCACTAAAGGTGATAAGTGTGCTGAGAAGAAATTATTTTACATAGAATATGAAGAGGAGGAAGAAAAGGATCAAGAAACACCAAAAGAAGAGGATATACGCCAGGACCCCACCCCAGAGAAAGAAGAAATGAAACAGACCATATCTTGTAAAGCATTTGGCAAGAATTACCACTCCTCAAACTCTCAAGATAGAAGGACATATCAATAAGAAAAAGGTGCAAGAAGTGAAAGATCACATCAAGAGAGAAGAAATGAATCCAACCATATCTTGTAATTCATTGGTCGAAATTACCACTCCTCAAACTATCAAGATAGAAGGACATATCAAGAAGAAAAATGTTCAAGAAGTGAAAGATCACATCGAGCATCAAGAAATGAATCTAACCATATCCTGTAAAGGATTGGAAGAAATTGCCACTCCTCAAACTCTAGAGATAGAAGGACATATCAAGAAGAAAAAGGTTCAAGCAGTGAAAGATCACATCGAGCATCAACGACAAGTTCTCCAACTTTTAAAGGATAACGCCACTTCAGTGCAAAATCAAACGAAACAACAGGTAGATCAACATTGTAGTGAAAAAGGTTTTGATGTAGGTGATTGGGTATTTTTACTGCTGCATCTCAAGCAAGCTATTTATGAGAAGGAAATGTTGGCAATACTACATGCTCTTAAAAAATGGCGACCTTATCGAATGGGAAGACTCTTCAAGGATGAGGATGTGGAAGCATGGTTTTGTGCTATTTCTATTATCCAACCAGATTGGATAAACGAAGCAAGGGATGAATGGAAGAAGGATGAAGAAGTATGGCCACTTATTCAAAAGTTGCAAAAGATCCCAATTCAAACAATATTGCCAAAAATTGAAAAGGAAGGAAAAATCATATTGGAACCTGGAGCAGTCACAAAAACAAGAACCCAATAGCTATGAAATTGATCAATTTCAGAGTATCTCATCAAGTGGAAGAACTTACCCGCTGAAGATTCCACATGGGAGGACAAGAATTTTATACAGAAGCATCAAGAACTACTCAAGCATTGAGGACAATGCTTTTTGAAGGAGAGGGGCATGTTAGGCCCCTATACTATTAGTGTAACCCCTTATTATTATTAGTACAACCCACTTATTATATTGATGTACCCATGTAGTGCCCATATTGTTACTATTGTGCCCCATAGAAGCCCACTATTGTTATTATTGTGCCCTTACATTATTATTTTTATGTCGGCTCTGATTATGTTATGACCCCTTAGACTCCTATATATAGAAAGGAGGCCTTTTCATTTGTATCATCGAAGAATTGTTAATTTATGTAATGTAAAGGAGGTTGCCCCCTCGAAGAGGCTGAATTTTAAGGCGTTGATCTATCTTTTCTATCTTTTTCTTGAGCTGGTTTCATAATAGATCTAGATCAAATAAGCCAAAAGTCATAAAACCTGTGTCATGGCTGACAAACCTGTTAATATCCCTCCTAATCCTATAGAGGAGAGTTTTTCACAGTTGGAATCAAAAGTTGTATATGTGAAACATAATGTGAATCTCATTATGGTAGTCTTGACCAATAATCGCGAGACATTTAGAAAAGATGGTTGTTTTAAAGTAGAGGTGTAATGAGAGGGGAGATCAAAATATTACAAAGAAAGAGAGAAGGATCTAAAGAAACAACCTGGAAAATATTAACCTAATTCAGATGCCATGAACCATTCATAGTCCCCATTCAAAATTTTAGCCAATGTCAATATCAAGCCATATGAACGTGATATTGACACTCTAAAGCTAAATCACTAGTTGTAGTAATTATAATTTTATTTTAGTTTTCATCATATAGTGGAAGAACAAAATATTTCATTTGTACAACTGAAATTAGAGGTCCATGACTTGATGATGCAAAGTAATTCTGGGGATTTAAAAAAATCAAATTTCTATGGGAATTTGATCTCTAGAACCTATAGGTTATTGGCCCAAGAAATTGGGTTGATCACATCCATGACATAGTAGAATGCACCATCTACTCTTGTTTACCAGTAGATCTTAAACCCTGAGTTTCCTCATCCAATGCTAAGAAAAACACTTATGACTTTAGGTGAACCCCAAATTCCTTCACTTTGATGCTAACTCCATGAAAATAACCAAGTCTATTCACCTTGAATGGGTCCATATATCTAGGAATTATGCTCCTTCTCAATCCAAATATGACAGCGCACTCTTAGATGCTTGTACACCGGATAGCCTTCCAGCCCAAATAGAAATCCATATACCTTAGTGTGGGGTCCAACCCAGATAACTTGGATCCTTATGATCTGGGATTTAGGGGTTACACCTCGACTCACTTATGTTCATAGCACCAAATATACTCCTTAGCCTGAATAACCATTACACATCTCATATGTGGATCCCATGTTGAATGCATTAACTAAAATTTGATCCACCCATCTAGGGGTTCTTTTAACCCTTAGTTGCATGCACCTTGGCTGAGTTGGACTACAAAGAGCTAGATTCCTTCTGGCATGAAATCAAAATCTAGTTCCTAGTTGGATCACCATTGATTCTTTCAATGACCAATGATGGATATTCTTGGCGCATAGACTTATAATTCTTTTACTCTCACCTCGAATGACATAAGCACATTCTAATTCATGTATTTAATAGGGTTTACGCACATGCCATAATAGAAACAAAGATGTAGAAAATTTAACATTTTATTAGATGAAGCTCAACCATTATAGAATATGGTCTCTCATGGCCTGACTACCCTCTCGACCTAGTCTACATTCATATCTATATTTTTACACACTCACTAGTTACACATATAAATAATAAGAAATATAGCAAGGATTAAATCATTTAGGATCCAATATACTCATCATATGACTAACATCTCTTAGGTTTATAAAAAAACCCTATCATTTTCATCTGATTCATTGAAATCGTGTCTTGTTTCCATGAAATGCCTTCTAGAGGATTCCAAATATCAATTTTGTAACAGTACCAGGTTAAGACTCCATGTAATAAATCTAATAAAGGAAAAATAATAACAAAGGTCATGGGACACGTATTCCGAGCTGAATGTTGGGAAAAACATCCTATTTGGTGTTCATTTGGCTTATTATGGTTAAGGGAAAATTGGCAAAGGAAATGGAAAAGGCTTTGGAAAGGAAAGAGGAATTGATTTGCATTTATTTATGAAAGTAAAGGAAATAGGAGAAAAGGATGGTGAAAGTTCATAGGTTGGCATGTGAGGAGTAAATTGAAGGAAAATATGTTAATTTTTCATAGGGCTATATTGTTCTTTGCTTTGATAACTAAATTTATGCATTAACACATTAGGTTCACCCCATAATATCATAGCATTATTTAGATTTACATCATTATTCAACATCATATGAAAATATGTAGAAAGAATAATATCATCATCATCAATGCAGCAAAACATAAAGGAATAATAGAAGAAAATCATTCACACATAGAGACACCAGGGTTGGTCGGAGACCAAGGAAAAACCCACTATGGGGGAAACCCTTTCAAATTATTCTTCTTATTAGATCAGAACCAAATGATTCAGAAAAAGAGAGTAAAATAATCCATATATTCGTCTATGCAACTAACCAGAAAAGCAGATACAACATCCATGAAATGAACCCAACAATGTATATGATCAAAAATCTTATTCTAAAGTCTGTTTTAGGCTACTTTGTATAATTTATCTATGGCTACTTTGTTTTCTTCCAAGAAAAATTTGAGTTTAGTAATTTCTTCAAAGAAATCCTTTTCTTCTAATGCATCCACAAATTTATCATTAGACTCATTAGTATTTTTCTCAAAAGCCATGAGTAACATAAGATCTTGATCAGATTCACCTTATTCAGCATTTGACAAGCCATCACAATCTTCATGAGTATAATAACTTCTTCTACTATCAAACCATCTCCTATTACTTTTTGCAGAACCCTTCCCTTTGGCATGGTTGTGTTTATGATGACATAAGCAACATAATGACCAACTCTACCACAAGAAAAACATTTGAAGGCAAGCTCACCACCAAACCTTCCAGTGCCCAGTTGAAGTTTCTTTACAAAGGTCACCTCATCTTCTTCTCATATGTATACCGATTCCTTGCATTCCACCTTTTCTTTTCCTTTTGCAGATTCTTTACATGCATCTTCTTTGACTTATGAGGGACCTCCTTTCCTCATTCCAAAAGCAATCAAGATCCCATGAAGTTGAACAATAGCAAGAGTTTGTAGATCCTTCTTCTCTTGAATGAAAAACACTTTTGACTCAAATTTAGGAGTTAGAGATCTTAATATTTTCTCTACTAAAGTAGTGTCCTTTATTTCTTCACCTAGATTTTTCATGTGATTTACAATCTCATCTATACGTAGAAAGAAACTAGCAATACTTTCATCATTATTCATTCTGAGAGTTTCATATTGAATTTTGAGAGTTTGGAGTTTAGCACTTTTTATTTTGGTATCTCCTTCATAGATTTGAATGATTCTGTCCCATATTTATTTTTCTATGTTTAGTTGCATAAATTTGACAAGTTCTGATTATGTCATACTTCCCAATAAAGCATTGACAACTTTTGCATTGGTTTCATATGTATTCTTTTCTGTTGCATCTGTGGGAACTGCAGCTGGATATTGGTAACCTCCTTCCACAATTACCCAAGCATCTGCTCCAAGAGACTAAAGATAGGATCTGGTTCTTTCCTTCCAATATATAAAAATATTTCCATGGAAAAGTGGTGGTATGATAGATGTTGATCCATCTTGACTGCTCATCTTGCAAGATCTTCCTTCAAGTGATCAAGCTTCTTTTGAAGGACATGCTCTGATACCAATTGTTGGGAAAAATACTGAGAGGGGGGAGTGAATCAGTAATTTAAAAACCCACAATAATAATTTTTATTTTCTTAAATGTATACATGACTTGATTGAACCCAACTAGCATATGTATGCGACTGTTGTAAAAGAAACTAGCGTATACCCAGTAAACTTTGTAAAATATCTAATTGTTTATTTACTAAACTCTGAATCAGACTATAAGAGATTTATCAGGCATTTAATAAGCAATAAATAGGTGTGGTAAGAACAGAATAAAGTATCAAACATAAGTGAATACACATGAAAACCATGATTTAAGGTGGAAACCCAATGTGGGAGTAAACCACCACTGTTGTCGTTTCAGTGTTCAAAACTTTTTAATATCAAAAACTGCTTACATTCTTGTACTAGTGCAGAATCATACCACTACACAGGCACCCACCCGCTAAAGGCTACAACCTTCACTCATTCTTCAGCTCTCACTGGAAGGGAACTCCAATTCCCTGATTTGATCACCAACTACTACTGGCAAGAAGCTTCGACTTCCTCACTGAAGGCTCCAACCCCCAGCAACATCCATGGATCATGTTTCATCAAATATTTAGAATGAATCCAATATCAACACTTATGCTCAATCATCACTTTTAAACAATCATCAATCTCTGACACGCATAATCAACCAATCACTGAAACCCAAACAACTGATACATAATCAAAACTTAACCAATCAACTGGAACAACCAGATCACTGTAACCAGTACACAGAACTGAACTTAGAATGATGCATCAACACAAAGAACCAACTGTAACCCTAATCATTCATTTGCCAAAATGTATACACTACTTCACTTAGGGAAACCTGCGTGCATACGCACTTTTCTAGAGAGAAACTCGTGTATTGATCTTGATTTACTAAAAACTGAAAAATTGACCACTACAATTTCTGAAACGAACACTGAATCACACTCATATCTAGTGCAACACTCTGAACCAATCACATAACTATCTTTGATCTTTAATAAAAATCAACAACTAATCTTAACATTCATCAATCAATTAATACCAAAATTCAACTTCATCACTCAATCATATCTAGTTCAGACATTATCATTCAAACCAGATCAACATGAGGACATCATTGACATACAATAGAGAAACAGTAACATTGACCAGGTTTATAAGTCATTTAGGAACAAAAAATTCTCACTTTATATACGCAGCTTTGCAGAAGTGAACCTGCGTGTATACATGCTTTTCCTGAAACCAACGAGCATATACATCAACAAATTTTGACCTAAAATTGTGTAGCTCTTTAGAAATTCAGAAAGACCCAGACCATAATAATCAAAGATAAAAACATGCATTAGTACATAGATCTAGTCAATCCTTGAACATATCATAAAATGAATAGTCATTTTAGGTCTCATGATCCTGATCCATCATTGTATTCATCGGTGCATAATTATTTCAGATCAATGCGACAATTATGGGCCTTACAATGCAAACATACTTTAGATTGAAGTATTCATAAAAAACTCTTTCATTTGAAAACTTAGCCCTTTGATCTTCACTTATTTATATATTTTAGCCATCATCTAATATCACAGGTCAAAACAACATTAGTGTCGGTGGTAATCTTTGACGGGATCAATATTCGTTGTTGTGCTCATTACTATGGGCCAATACCATGGTACAAAAATCATATGGTACTTTTCTTCTCTGAACTCACATGCATACGCGACTTGGCTTAAGGGAACCCACATATATTTCTTGAAATTCCAACTTTATCATTCTTCTGAATTGTCATGCATTCTGTCACATCTGTATGCATTCTAGTATTTTGTTATATTCATTATGTCACCTCTGAACTAACCTGTGAATTCTGTTATAAGTGAGTTTCCATCAAGGACAACACATGCATCATAATTCCAACAAAAGGGGAAATAATTCGTATTTATTTATCAAAATAAAGGAAAATCGGAGAAAAGGTGAAGAGACACAGATTTACATGCAAGGGAAAATAGAATAAAAATGAAGGAAAATTAGGAAAATAGAGGCATAAATGATAAGAAGGCTCCTAAGGATCAATTCACAACCTTTTGACAATTTTTGGGTTGATCTCTCTTCCATTCTCTCATTCTCCCATACTCTTGCACACTTAGAGAAATATTGGAGAATTCTTGGAGCACTTGATCATTCACTTGGATTGGAGAAAGAAAGCAAAGGAAATCCAAAAAACACAAGGGAACAGTTGAATCATCTTATACAACTAGATTTCTTTGTAGGTAATAGGTTGCATGTGTGATGTCCTTGTTGATTTTTGGATGCATGGTATATGCATATGATTTTCCAATTATATGTTGTCATTGGCATGGATATTTCTTGGATTGACAGTGGTTTTATCTTTGCCTTTCCATCCCCTAGATAGCCATGGCATTGTGGGGTTTTCCACTTGTTTATTTTTTATTGATTCTCATGTTCCTTATAGATGTGGGTTGGAACAAATGCTTTGGAAGCCCTGGAACAACTTGGTATTAGTTACTAGTCATGTAGTCTAGGTTGGGACAAACACTCTGGATCCCTTAGTTGGTTGAGTTACTAGTCGCTAGGTCAAGGTTAGAAAAAAGCTCTGGATCCCTTATGTTAGTGCCTAAATCTACCTCAGGCTGAAGGAAGGCAGGTATAGGGTAACATCAAACCACGCTTAACCTGATAGCTAGCCCTACCAGGTCAGCAGAGGGCTTTTTCCTTGTCAATCTCAATTAGAATATGGAAACTAGGGCTTGAGATGACTGAAATGAATGATGATTTTAAGCTAGGTATATTAGGTAAGATGATTTTGTCTGATTTTGATGGCTGGTTGCTGGATCAATTGAAGAAGGAAAATTAGATCCGGGAAATCAACTCAGGGATACAGTCATGTCCTATGGGGCAGGGTAGACAAGAGCTTATGTACTAGCAAAGGATTAAGATGGTAGAATAAGAATGCTGAGGAGTTGAGGAGGGCACAAGAAACTATGAATCCTCTTCAAACAGTGAAAACATTGAAAACTAAATGCAATCCCAGGACAAAGCACTCTAAATCTAGTGTATTTTGTCTATTCACCTTGATTCATTTAGTTTAGAAGAAAGAGAGAGATGTGGATACATATAAAACATTAGAAAAACTCATTACAAAGAAGAAACAATACATAAACTCATTGTCACAAGAATCCCACAAAAATAGCTATGAAACCTGGTTTTAATCCTTGCCAACTGTTGATACAAAATGTTCAGTGAGTCCAATACTTCTACCAAAGTCCAACCTTTTCAAATGAATCAAAAAGTACATGATATAGGCAAGGAAACTACTCAAGCTAGCTATCAAGGTCGAATCCATGATAAAAGGGGTGGTTTCAACCATATCTAAACTAAGAACAGGAATATAGGCAGTGGAAAAGCTTGCCTCTAAAACCAAGGAAACCAATTCATTCAGTTCAAAACCACCTTTGACTTGGTGTATCTACCCTATTAAGTGTTTTACATCCATAATTACATCAAATTACATCATTTACCATGCTAAATTCATCAAGAGAGCAAGAAAAAGTCAACTGTAGAGAAAACTAGGCGAAATCTAGAAAATCATGCAAATATGGGAAAATTCATCCTATGCACAGTGTCACTGCTCCTATGCGCAACATTTTTTCTAGGCCAATTTTGGAAGGCTTCCTGGAGTCCAAATTAGGTGTAGGATAGCTCGTTGGAAAGCTTGATGAGTCTACTTTCTAGAACAAATTGAATTTCTAAATTTGGAGTCCATTGGCTCCTAAAAAAATTGAATCTCCCAAAATTGCTTCCTATGTGGCAAAAAAGTGGCAGAGAGGGCACTTTTTGGGTGTTTTTTGCCCTTCTGGAGACCCAGAACTTGTCCAAAATTCTCAGCCATTTCTGAGCTTCCATATTTTTCCATGCTAATTCCAAAAATATAAACTTTTTTTTAAATGGATGCCCCCAACAAAAGCATAGCGTCAGTGGCGCTACGCACCTGCTGAAAAAAACCTGTTTTTTACATTAAAAATTTCAAAATTGAAAAAAAAATTCCAAATTTCTTGAAATATGGCATGATTGACCCTTGTTAAGTGCTTTGATGAGCCAATGATGCTTCATCCAAGATCTTGAGTTTATCTTGCTCTTTTTTTCTCCTCAAAGCTCTTTTTAGCGTGGTCTTTAGCCTCTTCACCCTTGTTTTGCAAATTTTGTTCTGAGTTAAGCAGTGATAGGCCATATGGAGCAACATTTTCTTCTCTTTGTTGGCTTTCTCAAGCATATTCTCCAGGTGAATGTTCGTCCTCTTCAACCATGACTCTCGATCATCCTCAATTTCTTGCTCAAGGGAGGTCATCTTGATCTTTCTCTTGTTTTCCATTTGCCTATTTTCCCTAATCATTTGTAGCTCGATAATAGCTTGTTTATCTGTCAGTTGCTTGTTTTCCTACTCAAGAAGGTTGATGATCCATTTGGCCCTCTCAAGATCAAGTGATAAGGCTTGTATTTTAGCCTCCTTCTCCTTTATGATCAGTCTTGAGTTTTGAGAACCCAAATCAGTGACATCCTCCTCAATCAAAACAAAATCCATGTCTTGCGCTTCAGTAGGGACCTCCTCATGCACATATTGTTTCCCTTTGTCTTTACTCTTTGACTGTTGGCCAACCTATAGAGCTGGAGAAGAAGGAAAAGCCCCTTTCACCCCTGGTGAAGATAACATTTGCATGTGGTCTGGTGAAGAAAACAAGACCCCTTCCACCCCTGGTGGAGATAGTACTCGCTTGGCAGCAGCAAAAAGCCTCCTGGTGCCTCTCTCATAGGTGAAAAACACTGGCACACCTGTAGTTTCAGTCTCATGAACACCTGGCTGTCCTAGTGGCCCTCCTTCCTCTTAAGGCACTGATGGAATCACCTTAGGGCCTCTGAAAATCTCATGGGTAATAAAGGTATCCCATGGTATGTTCAGCAAGCTTAGCTGATGAAAAACAACAATTTTAATCAATGAGAATTTGTAAATGTCGTTGAATTATTGAGGAAAAGGTTTCCTTTGCACAAAGAGAGCCATCTTCTCAATATTCATGCATATCAAGTATGGGAGGTTCATCATCCTTACTCTTGTGAAATGCATCAACAATCTAAAATGATATGTATATAGGCGGGAAAACCTTCCTTAATAGGTGAAATACTTGATGATGAGTTTCATGAGAGGAGCATAAGTGTTGTGCAATTATTTGAAGGAAAAAACCTACTAATTTGCATGTGATACCCAGCCTTAATGTAAGGCTCATAATGTTCTCTGCCCACATGTTGCCCCTTATTCCACTGTTCACCTACATTAGGGATGCCCGTTGTTGCTGCAATGGTGTCAGGTGTCAAGGTGAAAGAGACACCAACAAGGTTCACCTGGCCATTGTGGAGATGCATAACAAACAACCTAGCAAGCTCATGATGAAATTTCACCCTCTCTACCATTTCACAAAAATGATAATAAGACTGGTGTTTAAAGCAAGTTACAGCAAGAGGGCAAACAAGTAATTCTGTAAGAGTAGTGGGCTCCTCCCGGATGATCTTTCCTCCTTTGTGTGGATTTTTTGGTACATGAGCTTCTATGGAAGAATCACTGAGAGTTTCCTCTTCCCTCTGATAGTCTGAATCTGTCTCCATGCTTATGAATTTGAAGTGAAAGCAGATGAGTATGAAGAGATTTTAAAATACGAGGTAAGTGGTGTGTATAAGCAAGTGAATGCTAGGAGGAAGGGTTTCTTTTGGGAAATGAGGGAAGTGAATGGTATTATGAATGTGGAATGAGGGGTTTGATAATGAAGTGGATGTAGTGAAGGAATAGGATGTGGGAGTTAGGGTTTGGGAATAGGGTATAGGGCTAGGGTTTGGTAAATGGGAGTGGGGTTTGGGGAGTGAATGTTGATGATTTTGGGAGAGGGAATGGGATTTGACAAGCTCAATATGGATGGAGTGAGAAAGAAGAGCAATGACCTTTAAAAACTTGCAACAGAGGATTTAGGAACTAGCGAGGGTTTGTGTTAACAATTTAGCTAGGGTTTTGCTTAAAGGAAACCAAACACATCCAAGGCACCAAACACAACTTCCTTGAGCAAGGAGGAATGATTTACTTACTTGGAACAGGCATTAATTTGATTTTTAGGAGGTTTGGAGCTGTTTTGAAGCGATTCTGGCTCTTGTAACAGGTGTGCAGCGCACTTTCTATGCGCAGCCCCAGACCAAATTTCAATAGAAAACCTGCAACAGGTGCGCAGTACTGGTTAGGTGCACAGCGCCAAGGCACAGCTGTGCAGTGCCAGCAAGATGACTGGATGTTTCCCCTGTTTTTCCTTCTTTCTTCAAAAAATGCGATTTTCTCCCTTTGGCTCGTTCAATTGCAACAATGATAACTTAAAACACACGAATTAGCTTTTATATCCCTCTCATTTAATTTTTCACTAACCAAGACCCACTTTTCTAATGTTTTGCCAGCTTTTTCAAAAATACTCTTTTTCACTTACATTCTGACCTTTGCCTTTTTGCAGGTGGACTTAAACATTGAATTTTTGGAATGGCAGGAGTTGACTTTGTCACCAGGTCACCAGGAATATCTAATGAATACTTATTACATATAGAAACATTTAAATTACATGAAATTTTTACAATAATGGAAAAACTCTATTTTCACCTCAAAACAGACTTTTGAGGTAAAAAAGATTTATTTAACATGATAGAAGTAAATTTACGATCTAATGAACTTATTTATCCTCCTCATGTGCCTACTGACCTTTTTATTCAAATTTGGATGAGCATGATGACAAACCCTAAGACCTAGTGAGACTAAACCCTAAAACGGATTTTTATAAATGAAATGAAACAGAATGACAGTAAATGACCAAAAAATGTGAACAGGTCAGAAGGTGAATATCATGAGGGAAATTGACATGAAACCACTACGATCAATTGATCCATGACCTAATGGAATGTAGTTGATCGGATGAGACAACTAATATGAGTGCAAAAGAGCAATCTGATCACTGATGGAAGTGTGAAGACACTGATGCTAACACCTTGAATGTTATGGGTTGAGTTACCAGTTTTTGGAGCCCTAGATAGCTTAGGTAGAGACCGATCTGATTAGTGTTAGTGATTTCTGACCATAAAGATGCAATCATTGTGGTTGAAGGTTGAGGTGGTTTGGCCTCTGGAATTCTTGGTTTTGTTTTATCTTGGTTTATTCCATGAGATCCCACATTCATGATTGGAATATTGTGTGGGGGTGATTGACTAAAAGAGAGATTTGGTTCATCCAAATTTTTGGTCGGGTGGTACATGGAAGACCCTAACTTGGTTGGAATTTTCATATGTTAATATGAGACAATTTCCTACTATGGATCATGAATACTTGTAGACATTATGTTGGTTGGTTGAATTTCCATGGTTCCTATGTTGTTAGGTCCCTATAATACTAGTCTATTCCCTCATTATTATCAGTTTAGCCCCCTTATTGTTATTGTTGTTCCCCATAGAAGCCCACTATTGTTACTGTGGTGCCCTTCCATTATTATTGTTATGTCGGCTTTGATTATATTGTGACCCTTAGACTCCTATATATAGAAAGGACGTTGTGTCATTTGAATCATCCAAGAATTGTTCATTTTTGTAATGTAATGTAACCTTCACATCAAATTCGTGAAGGTTGTCAACAAGCTTCCAAGTTGGAGCCTACAAATTTGTAATTTGGTGCTTATTGAGGATTGGTATCCACACCTTGTTGAGAGGTTAGATACTGGAATTTTTGTAGCTCATTATTGTAGAGGATTGGTGTACTCACGAGTGGTTGTAATTAATTGAAGACTATTTGAAAATAATTCAATTTTTTCTTCTTCAAGTTTGGATTTTCACTTTAATCTCTTTGTTCATATATTGAGTTGATGATCAATTATGTGATGATATTTTATCCTTAAGATTAATAAAGCAAAAGTAATTTAAATTTATGTGATACCAATTCACCACCACCACCACCCCCCCCGCCTTGTGTATTTTAAACAATTTGTATTAGAGGAGGCTTATTCAAGATCAGTGTAATAGATAGAAGAAGAACATACAAGGGCCATGGCTAGTCGAGAAAGATCTATCAAAATTATTTTGTTTTATGGAACAAATTCTTATTTTGGATGAAAATAATGAAAACCCACTTGATGTCTTTTCGTGCTAAAGTTTGGAAGTTTGTTTTACATGGAAATAAGGTTCCATCTTCTCCTCTAGCTGATTAAGATATGAAAAAAAATTATGTACCTAATGAAAATGATATGAACTCCATATTAAATGCCTTGTCATATTCAAAATTTGTTAAATTTATGCAATATGAATAAACTATAGAAATTTGGGACAAGCTTGTACGCAGCTGTGAAAGAGATGACAATGTAAAGAAGGAAAAGCTTCAAACCTTTTGGAGACAATACAAATGCTTTAAAATGAATGATGAAGAACATGTTCATAATTATTTTCTTCAAATAGATGAAGTGGTTAGTTATCTCAAAATATTTAGTGAAACAATTGAAGAAACAACAATTATGTAAAAAAATATGAGGTCTCTTTCTTCATGTGTTGATGCCAAAGTCTCTGCTATAGAAGAATTAAAGGATTTAGAGAATCTAAAAATGTATGAGCTTTATGGAACTCTCGTTGCATACAAAATTAGTATGAGAAACTCATCACATAAGGAATATACCTTTAAATTATATAATAAGTCGAGAAAATGCAAGTTTGGTGACTGATCGAATGATGAATTTGATATAGAAATAACTCAACTAGTTAGAAAACTAAAGAAAATATCCATATTCAAAAGTAAGTTACCTCTCAACTATTTTAATCGTGGTAAGATAGGACATTTTTCTATTAATTTCCCTTACAACTAATATAGTGATGATGAGGAAGAACCCAGGGAAAGGGCCTTCAAAGGAAAATCTTCAGAAAAGAAGAATCTCTACTCCAAAGAGGATATTGATTCTTCTTCTTAAAAATAATATGATTCTAATGATGAAATAAGAGAGATATTATTTTTAGCCACAAATGAAGTGTCCAACAGAGAAAAATTTTAGGAGAAAAAGGAAAAATCAAAATAAGAATGTGTTGAGGGCTTGGTGGATCTTAAAGCATAACTCATTAATGCACCAGAAACTCATTAATGCACTAGAATAAATTCATAACCTTAGGAAGAAGAAAAAAAATATTATCCAAGGAAATTATCCTTCTAAAGAATGAAAAGGAAGAAGAAGAGAGAGTGGAAGAAGTGTTGAATAGTCAACTAAAAGAAAAGAAAGAAAATTGTGAGAGTATTGAAGCCAAGATTGTCCCATTAAGGAAAGAGCCAGATAATCTCAATAAAAAAATGAAAAGCTATTGAACCTTGGATGTTATTCTCAGTAGTCAAATATCACCATATAAAAAGATTGGTCTTGTTTATATGGGTGATCATTCTTAAAAATAATATGCAAACAGTAAGTCACAATGAAATAAAGTTGAAGAAAATCCTAAAAGCTCCAAAAGAAAAAAAATAATTGAGAGGAGTCTAGAAATACTGCTACATCAAAAGGATATGTTGATGGTCTCAAGTAACCAATTCACAATCCAGGAAAAAATAAGCTAAGAGACAAGGATAAAAAAAGAGTTAAATCTTCTCCAACCCAAAAAAAAATTAGAAGACCTGCTTTATCAAGACAGTCCTTCTCAACCAAGTATCAAACTAATTTTCTTGGTCATTGTTCTTCATGAAAAAAATTGGACATCAAATGAAATATTTGTAACAACCCCTAGTTGATTATCCATGTAAAAATAAAGAAAACCATCCAAGTTGAATGGTGGGTAAACATTATAGTCGGCATCACTTGTGGTTTATTAATGACTATGGAAATTGACAAAGGCAAAGAGCCAATACATGGAAACATAATTGAGAAATAAAGAAAAATAGGAGAAAAGGAATATGAAGAGACACAAATATGCATGCAAGGGAAATTAGAGAGAAATTAGAGGAAAATGAAAGAAAAAGGAAAAATGAAAGGAAGATACTAGGCATTAATGATAAAAAGGCATTAGAGAAACAATTCACATCTTTTTGAGAGTTTTTGCCTCAACTCTTGTTCATTCTATCTCTCTTACACTCTCACACACTTAGAGATCCCTTGGAGCATCCTAGCATTCACTTTATAGAAGAAAGAAAAGAAAAAGAAAGGAATTGGACAAAGGGAGAGAAGGATGGATCAAACACTACAACTACAGATATCATTGTAGGTAATAGGTTGCATATGTGACTTCGTTGCTAATATTTGGATGCATGTTGTTCTTTGGTTTTGTTGTCATTAGCATGGGATTTCCCTAGATTGACAGTGGTTCTAGACTTGAGTTTCCATTTCCTGGGTAGCCATGATGTTTTGGGTTATATCTTTAATTACCCTTGGTTGACTAGTGGACTTGGATCCCGGTTGAGGTGGTCTTGGGAAATTCCCAAGGGTCAAGGGTGGAGATGGGATTTCTCCTAGAACTCTTGATGATTGGGTGGAGATGGGAAAATTCCTCTGGAATTGGTGAAGGAATTCAAAGGTATCCAATATTGTCTCGATGTTAGGGATTTCTGGACCAATTTAGGTGAAATCACTGTGGTTAAGGGTTGAGGTGGTTTGGCCTCTTGAAGCCCTGGTTGGTTCTATTTTGGTTTAACCTATATGATCCCACATTCATGATTGGAATATGGCACGAGGGTGATTAGTTAAAAGAGATATTTCATTCAACCCAATCTATGGTCAGGGGGTATGTGGAAGTCCTTAACTTTGTTGGAATTTGCATATGTTCATATGAGTTATTTTTCTATTGTGATCTATGAGCACTTGTACTGGTTAAAGTGCTGATTTTATGGCTAGTTTTCCATGGACTCTATTCTGGTTATATGATGGTTATATGAACACTTACATGATGTGCTCTTACTATGGATCTCTTTCATTATTGAATGAGTTACTGAATGATTGATGAATGCATGTGTTAACAAGTGTTGTTGCAGCTAGCTTGATAGGGAATTTAGTGTACTTTATGATTTTCAGATTAAGTTAAGATGATCATGATTATATATGCATTCATGACCTCTAACCACTATGTTTACCATCTATTTGACAAAATGTCTATTATGTCCTAGCAATTTTTTAACAAGACCTAGCTTGATTATTGGTTGCACATACCTGTTTTCATCTTTAATTTCATTACAGGGAGTTCTAGGAATTTTTGGGCAGTACCCTATAGGCCATCCCTGAAAAATTGGCATAAATATCAAAACCACTAGAACATACAAGAGAAATTTTGATCATAACTGCATGCATGAAGTCTTGTGGGTGTGGCTATAGCCTTCCACTGCATGCACATTGTGTTATGGGTGTGTTTTGGGTGTCAATATTGTGAAAAGGGTTCCAACTCAGGGATTGATCACCAATGGTGGTTATCAGGTTATTGAGTAATCTAGTGTCCCTGACGGGTGGTAGTATGTGTTCCAGTTTGTAGGCCCCACTTCCATAACAAGAACTTGGAGGTATGGTCATGTCACAGTAGCTCTAATCTAATGTTTACCCTAGAGAGACTGTAAAAGTGGTTCAATGTGGGATGAGGTGGTTACAAATTGGTAATAGAGCAAGGTTGCAACATTTGACCTTAGAGTAAATGTGATTTTTATGCATGCATGTCAGTTGTCTATGTGTTTTCTATGCATGCATTGTTATGGTTATGGTTATGATATTCATGTATGAATTGATATGGTTGTGATATTGTATCATATTAATTCAGAATTAATTGTGCAAATGTGATAACCTCCCCTGAGATACACTGAGGTATGATTTTGATTGTCTTCTATTTGGTTTATCTAACATCATATATTTGCAGGAAATAGAACATTAGAGATGAAGAGTGAGTAATGGACTATAGTTCGCATGACTCCCCTTATAGGCCTAATGTGAAATCAGTGTAACTGGAGAGGTTAGTTGAACTACAAGGAGAAGAGTGTTCTCTTGATCTAGCAGATACACTAAGGAGTCTGAGTTGAAAGGTAGGTAATAACAAGTTTATTGAGGTGCATAAAAGACTTGCAAGGGCTCAAGAAAATCAAGCATAGGCTAATGCAGTGATTCCTCAAATCCTTTCATATTTGTAGAAGCAGGGACATATGGGGATCAGTCATCGAGATGGGTAGGAGGAGAAGACAAATGGGGCATATGGTAGTAGGTCTCAGAGAAGACACATGATGGATAGAGATGATACAATCAAAGGTGTAAAATATTTGGATACACCTGGTAAGAGGGCTATCACTCATGGATTTTATTCCAACTTTGGTTCTGAGAGACATCATCGTCATTATCGTTGACATCCTTATAAGAGGAGTGAGAGGGGGTACTTTCTGAATGAGTTTAGGAAATCCAAGCCACCTGCTTTTTATGTGGAAGTGAAGAAATCAGAATATTTATAAGAATGGCTACTTGAGATGAAGAAGATCACTAGATTGCATGATTATTCACAGAACATGAAAGCTTAGATCATTATCTTCAGTCTCAAGGGAAAAGCATATATCTAGCAGGAAGATGTTAAGCCTGTCAAAGGCATCAGGGATGAGGAAAAGAGTTGGCATGAGTTTAAAAGACTCTTCAAGAAGAATTACTTGTCTAAGAGATATTAAGATGGGAAGAACAAGGATTTATATGAGCTTAAGATGGGTTCCATGACAGATGAAGAGTACACAACCAAGTTTCTAGAGCTACTGAGGTATGTGCCCTATTTTAAGGATGAGTAAACAAAATTCCAAAGGTTCATCAGTGGACTTCCATTAGAATTTAAAGATCGAATTGAGTATGATGAGCCTCATTCATTGGAGGAAGTAACTAGGAAGTTGAAGCATTGTTATGAGTAGTCTAAGCGCAAGCCTAAGTTCAAATGTGATTGGAAAGGTAATGAGAAGACTAAAGGAAAATGGCCTAAAAAATGAGGAAGATATCAAGATGCAGGTGACGAGGAAAATGTGGGACCTCATAAGAAGTCCAATGCAGTTGAGAGAAGACATGGGTCTTAGCCTCAGTAGAAAAATAAGGGCGATAGCAGGAAACCTTTGAGGTGTTAGACTTGTGGTGGAGACCATCGCATGAGGGATTTTCCATCACATAAAAATGGCAAGCCTCAAACCCATATTTCTTAGGAGGCATAGACAGTTTGGGATGTTGGTCAAAGTATTCCTCATATTTATGTAGTAGTGGATAATAGGTTGGTAGGTCATCAGGAATCCATTATTGAGATGGAAGGTAAGATTTGTGATCAAGTTGTTTCTATTTTCATTGATCATGGTTATAATTATGGCTATATTAGTCCTGACCATGTGGCTTAATTTTGGTTGAGTAAAGAAGTGCATGTGAAATCTTGGTTGGTGTAGTTGGCTATAGGAACCAAGAGAAGAGTTCATCACTAGGTGAGATCTTGTGCATTTGAGGTTATTGTTATGCCTACATCAGCACATCTAAATGTGCTTCCTTTGGGATCATATAGAATTCTTTTGGCAATGGATTGGTTGTTCATTCACAAGACCAAGGTACACTACTATGAAAAGGCTATTGAGTTATTGGATGATGATGGGGAAAGAAGAGTCATGCAGGGAAAGAAAAATCCTACATCAGTGAGAATGGTTACAACTATGTTGGCAAAGTGTAGTCAAAAGAAGGGATGTGTATTGTTTGCAGTTCATATTTCCAGCGACAAAGGGAAAGAGGATGAGGATGATAAAGTCCTAGGAAGGTATACTATTTTTCAGTAGTTTCAAGATGTGTTTCCTGCATATATTCTAGAGTTTCCTCCTCATAAGGAGGTGGAATTTTCTATTGAGTTGATGCGAGGAGAAATACCAACATCTAAGGTGCCTTACAGGATGAGCACTCGGGAGTTGGTGGAGCTAAAGTTGTAGCTTAAAAAAAATCTTGATAAGGGGTAAATTAGGCCAAGTGTATCCTCTTGGGCTGCACTAGTGTTTTTTGTAAGGAAAACGGATGATACCCTTAGGTTATGCATTGACTATAGGTAGTTGAACAAGGTGACTATCAAGAACAGGTATCCATTCTTGTGGATTGATGATTTTTCTGATCAGCTAAAGGGAGCTATAGTGATTTTGAAGATTGATTTGATATCATGATATCATCAAGAGCGCATCAAAGAACAATACATCTACAATATTGTATTTCATATGAGGTATGGGCATTATGAGTTTCTAGTGGTTCCTTTTGGTCTTACTAATGCTACTACCACCTTCATGTGTTTGATGAATAGTGGGTTTCTTCCTTATATAGACAAGTTTGTGATAGTCATTATTGATGACATGTTGGTATGTTATGAGAATGAGGAAGTGCATGTAGAGCACCTGACAACAATGTTGAGATTGTAGAGAGAGCATCAAATGTATGCCAAGCTCAACAAGTGTAGTTTCTTTGAGTCTCAGATTCATTACTTGCGACATGTTTAGATCTAGGTGGTGTCCACCCTCCTATTCCACTTGGACCCCCACCACTGTTTCTTTCAGTTTTATAGTTTCCTATTGTAGCAGAATTTACTATTTTTGGTAGTTTTTGGAGTCTTGAACTTCCAGAGCCATTTTGAGGCCCTAAACGATGTTTTTTGGGAAGACGGGGGCAAACATTAGTCATTGCCCCATTTTTTCTATTCAAAAGTTGTATTCCTCGGATAGATATTTCTAACGAGGTATTGTGTGCTTGAAACAGAGATCGTATGCCAAAGTTACGACCCTGGGAAGTTGATGTACCAATTTACCCAAACGGGGCCCATAGTTTGGCACTTGATCTCCTAGGGTTAGGTTTTTGGATGTTTATAGTTTTCCATTGTTTCTCAATAATAAAGAGGCCTTCAAGCCACATTGTAAGAGAGTTCAGAGGCGTGTAGCCGCCACATCTCTTCTCAGAGATAAGCTACCATCGCCCAAGCTAGTCTTATTTCCATTTTTCTTGTAAGCATATTTTAGTATTTGATATTAATAAAATGAAGTGTTATTTCTCTTACATCTCTGTATTTATGGTTATATCTGTAATTTTTTGTGTTCCTGTTTAAATCTGGATCAATGGTATTGGAGGAGTCTGTTCTTTCTCTGTTTTTATTTGCATGTCCCCAATGAGGTTGGGATATAAGGAGTTAGGGCTTGATCTGGTTGAACCTTTGCAAGACCAGCCTCACAAACCCCGGAGAAAACCCATGGGGGAAGAAAAGAAAGACGATGGAGCAAGAGATCCTATCAAAATATTGTTTAAGGAGGCCCCTGAGAGACAAAGGAACGCGATGATGGATAATTTTTCCTAGGTCCTTCAACAATTGCACACCAGTGGCGCATCCACATCTGGCAGCCACTCTGGAGGCTCCACTCCTTTTAAAGTACAACTAAACTTTGAAATTCCCATATTTGAGGGCCAAATAGATACAGACGCTATAGATAAATGATTAAATCTGATAGAAGGATATTTTTCTGTTCATGATTTTTCCAGCCGCATCAAGGACTGGTGGGAAACCTATTATTGGAAGAAGGATGATAGTATGACCTCACCTTTTTCAGTCTCACCCACTTGGAATTCATTCTAGGAAACCATCAAGGAGGATTACTACCTTGTCAAGAGCTATGAGGATAAATACATAAAGTGGACCATGCTATGGCAAGAAAGGGACCAAGATGTGCCAGCGTTTACCAATGTTTTTCATACCCTTCACACGAAGTTGGGTATCAAGGATTTTGTGAAACATTTGGTATTCAAGTATTGCGCTACCTACGCAAGTAAATCTAGGACAAGATGGAGTTCCTATACATCTCCTCACTTAGCACGGCATATCGATACGTCATCAAGATCGAGTAGAAGTTTAAACAGAAGAAGCGAGACTTTGGATCTGTGAATCTGAAGCAAGGGAAAGGTGCCCCCAAACCACAGATCAAAGGACAAAGCCAAGGTGGGGTGGCCCAGGATAACCCATTAAAGCTGCAAGCAAAGAAAAACACCGCGAAGCTGAAGAAGGCGACTGGAAAGTGGTGTGAGTTCCACAAGAGATCCACTCACAAAACAAGTGAGTGTCGGGTCAAGTAGTCACTAGTGGCTGAGCTAAAGGCTTCAGAATCAGATGCATGTTCTGAATTTGAGTCAGAACCAAACAAGCAGAATGACAAAGGGAAGTAGATTATCAATGCAGAGCCCACTACCACCATTGCCACCATGAAGATCCATAAGGAGGAACCTGAAGATCTAGAGGATGAGGAGCACCTCTTCCACTCCCAGATGTGGGCAAAGGGTTCCCTGCTATAGTACATTGTCGACAACAGGAGCCAAAAGAACCTCATTTCAGAAAAGATCGTGAAGCGGATGGGGTTACCAACCACATCACACCCACAACCATACACCATTGGGTGGCTTCACCAAGGACAAGATCTTTGTGTGAGCCACCAGTGTTGCCTTCCATACAACATCAAGCCCTTCACGGATGAGGTATTATGTGACATTTCTCCCCTTGATGTTTGTGATGTATTATTAGTCCAACTATACTTGTGGAAGCGACATGTTGTCTATGAGTCAAGGCCTCGCACTGTTATTGTTACCTTGGGAAATAAGTTGTACAGGATACCGAAGGTAGCACTGCCTACCACCATCTCTTTGGTTACTGCAACGAAATGTAGTAAGCTCGTTTCCAAAACTGAGAAATTTGTTTTCCTAGTGATACACCCTCAGGGAAAGAAGAAGATGGTGGCCACAACCTCTAGAGAGGACCCATCCACACGACAACAACAGATGGAAAAGGTCTTGGAGGAGTACGAGGACATTTTCACCTCCCCCACAGGGGTGCCTCTGCACTCTCAGGTCAAGCACCCCATCGACCTGACCACAGGTGCATCATTTCCCAATGGACTGATATATCGGTGCTCCGTTCTGGAGAAGGACAAAATCAAGAGGCGGATTTAGGAGCTGTTGCAGAAAGGTCACATCCGACCAAGTCATTTCCCTGTGGGAGCCAGATCATGTTGGTACAGAATAATGATGGGACTTGGAGACTATGTATTGACTATTGGGTGCTAAACAAGATCACTGTCCAAATTAGGTACTCGATCCTACAGATTGATGACCTTTTGGACCAACTCAAGGGGGGGAATATTTCAGCAAGACTGACTTGAAGTCCGGATATCACCACATACCAATCGAACCCTCTAATGTGTGGAAGACTGCCTTCAAAGCAAAGGAGGGTCTTTTCGAATGGTTGGTTATGACTTTCGGGTTGATGAATGCTCCTACAACCTTCATGAGGCTAATGGATGACATCTTGCAGCCATTTACCAACTCATTTGTAGTGGTATACTTAGATGACATCCTAATGTTCATCTAGAGTTTCGAAGAGAACCTCGACCACATCCAACAGGTTCAGCAACACAAGCTGTGTGCCAATTTTGAGAAATTCACTTTTGGCATGACCCAGGTTCAGTATCTGGGATACATTATTGATGAATGGGGGGTGCATGTGGATCCAGCCAAGATCCAAGTCATTCGGGATTGGCCAGCCCCAACCACTTTGACAGAGCGCTAAAACTTTCACGGTCTTGCCAATTTCTACCGCAGGTTCGTGTTGGGGTTCTCTCATATCACTTGGCCCTTGAGTCAAGTCACCAAGAGAGGAGCGAACGAAAAATTCTTTTGGTCAGAATCTCAACAGAAGGCATTCGCAAAGTTGAAACATCGCCTCTGCTCTATACCAGTGCTCACATTACCAGACTTGCAACAACCATTTGAGATCGAGACAGATGCCTCTGACTATAATATTGGGGCAGCTCTTACTCAACAGGGGCATCTAGTGGCATATCACATTGAGACACTTTCAGACACAATCCGAAAGTATCCCACTTATGACAAAGAAATGTATTCGATTGTTAAAGTCTGCTGACAATGGAAGAATTAAATTTTGGGGAAGGAAATAGTCATCCAAACAGACCACCGACCCCTACAGTTCATACAGATGCAAGGGAAGTTGCAGAATTTCCATCAGAAGTGGTCCACATACCAGCAACAGTTTCATTTGAATATCAAGTACAAGAAGGGAAACACCAATAATGTTGTAGACTACCTCAACCAACCACCGATCATGGCGTTAACCATCGTGCTCAACTCTTGTGGGCATGAGACTTATGATTGTCCACTTCTCTACAAAAGCGACCTAGAATTCAGCCACACATACCAGGTGCTCCTGGAGGGTTAGAAAGTTCCATATTTTCACCTCCGGGATTCCCTATTATGCCACTTGGGACACCTTTGTGTTCCTTCAAGCAAGCGTGCCAAGATGATTTTGGAAATGCACTACAACTGAGCCGTTGGGCATTTTAGAGTCAACAAAATGGTGGCAGTACTGCAGAAGTATTTCTATTAGCCGAATCATCGATAGGATGTCGAGAAGTACATCAAATCCTGCGCCATTGCCAAACTGACCATCAAGGAGCAAGGCCTCTATACTCTGCTACCTACCCCTAGTCGGCCTTGGGAATCCATCTAAATGGATTACATGTCAGTCCTTCCTTCTACTAAGCATGGCAATGACTGTGTTTTTTTTGTCGTCGAGAGATTCTCGAAGATGGCCATTAGGCAGTCTGCAAGAAGAATATCATAGCAGAAGCTATTATTAAACTCTTCTTTGAAAGATTGTGGGTATGCCTTGGGATCCCACAGTATATCATCTCAGATCAAGACAACAGGTTCCTCAGTACCTTTTGGTCCAGTCTCTGGTCGATGCTGGACACCAAGCTCACTAAGCCCACAAATTTCTATCCCCAAGCTGATGGATAGATAGAGGTCGTCAACAGGATGGTCATACACATTCTGCACATATACAACTCAAAGCATCCATGCACATGGGCTGAGAGCCTCCCCTATGTCTAGCACAATTATAACTGGGCTCTCCATAGTTCGACTGGTTATAGCCCTTTTCAAGTGGGCTTGGGATTCTAGCCACTATGTACCATTGATGTGGCCATACCATTTGTGGCTACTCACGCAGGTTCGACTCATGTCCAATCAGAAGCTGATAAGGCAAATAAATTCATTGAGCACATCCACGAGTAGGTCCATGACATTCTGGAGAAATCAAATGCCAAGTATAAGCAGCGACAAGATCAACATCGAGTGCCACATAAGTTTCTACTAGGCGACAAAGTCTGTTTGCATTTGCAGAAGTACCAGAGCCTATCAGAAACTCAGACCACTCCAATATGGTCCTTACACCACTACCAAGGTTGTGGGAGATAATGCATTTGAGCTCAACATTCCCCCATTCCTTGGCCTGCACCCAGTATTCAATGTGGGCCACCTTCGACCATACTTCCCACCATTGTTGGACACATCAAACATTGTAGACCAACTCACACCTATAGAGTTAAATCCAGACTACATGGAACAAACCACGATTAATCAAATCATGGACACGGAGATCAAGAACACTCGATATGAAAGGATCCAACTATATCAAGTTGTCAAAGCAGGCCAACTACTTCACCAGGGTAAGTGGCTCACCAAGGACCAAGTTCAACAGAAGTTTCCTAATCTCATGGAGGAACTCAATGCAATGGGGACCATTTCTTCCTAAGGAGGGAGGAATTATCCAAGTGGATATTGGTGGCCACCCACATATTCCACTTCGACCCCCACCATTGTTTCTTTCAGTTTTTTAGTTTCCTTATTTGTAGCACAATTTACTATTTTTGGCATTTTTTCAGGTCCTCAACTTCGAGAGCCATTTTGAGGCCCTAAAGGATGTTTTTTGGGAAAATTGGGGCCAACATGGCTAATATACCATAGACCATGTTGGTCTTTCAAAATTTGTAGTCCTCAAATAGATCTTTCTAGCGAGGTATTGTACATATCAAACGGAGATCGTATGCCAAAGTTACGACCCCAGGAAGTTGATGTACCAATTTACCCAAATGGGGCCCATAGTTTGGCACTTCATCTCCTAGGGTTAGGTTTTTGGATGTTTAGGGTTTTCCATTATTTCTCAATAATAAATAAGCCTTTGAGCCTCATTGTAAAAGATTTTAGAGGCATGTAGCCGCCACATCGCTTCTCAGAGATAAGCTACCATTGCCCTAGTCTTATTTCCATTCTGTTTGTAAGCATATTTCAGTATTTGATATTAATGAAATGAAGTGTTATTTCTATTGCATCTCTATATTTATGGTTATATCTGTAATTTTTCTGTTCCTGTTTAAATATGGATCATGTTTCCAATGGATAGCAATGGAACTGAAGAAGATTAAACCTATCATGGAGTGGCCAACACCTAACAATGTGGATGAGGTTAGATCATTCATGGGACTAATAGGTTATTACACGAGGTTCATCAGAACTTCTCAAAGATTGGCTATCGTATTACATCCTTGTAGAGAAAAGGAAAGAAGTTTGAATGGAATGAGGAGTGTGCAACTATTTTTTGATCAATTGAAGCATTTTCTTACAAATGTTGAATCATTTGCTTACCAATGCTCTAGTTTTCAAGATTGTAGATCCTGATAAGGAGTTTGTGGTTTGTACAGATGCATGTAAGGAAGGACTTGGTGGAGTCCTGATGCAGGAAGGATAGGTAGTTTGTTATGAATCAAGGAAGTTGAATGAGCACGACCGAAACTATGTGACTCATGATCTTGAGTTGGAAGATATCATTCATGCATTGAGGATGCGAAGACATTATCTCCTTAGCAGGAGGTTTTTTTTATAAGTGATCATAGTGGATTGAGGTATCTATTTGACCAACCCAATCCAAATGCTAGGAGAGCTAGTTGGTTGGCTACCCTTGGTGAGTTTGACTTTGAGATCAAGTATATTAATGACAAGGAGAACAGGGTTGCATGTGCTCTCAGTATGAGAGTGCAGATGAACCATATTTATGTTGTGATCTCTCATGGGAGAGATTTGCAGGAGCAGATCTTGCATGCAGGGTAACATGATGAGAGGTACCAACATCTGAATCAGAGACTGCAGCAGCTGAGGGTGAAGGAGATAGAGATTAGGAGTACCAACTCATGGTAAATGGCTTGGTGAGATTCACAAACAAGATTTGTGTGCCAGATAGTAGGGAATTGAAGAAGCTTATCTTGAGAGAGTTTCATGTCAAGATGTATTGAGGCCACTCGGGATATTAGAAGACTTTGACAACTGTTAAGAAGTTCTATCATTGGCCAAACTTGAGGAGAGAAGTGGTTGAGTTTTTTGCAACATGCTTAGATTGTTAGCAGTTGAAAGAAGAGTGTGAGCATCTAGTTGGATTATTGCATCATATTCTAATTCCAGAATGGAAATGGGAGGTCATTTCCATGGACTTCATTAAAGGATTGTTGATGACATCGAAGCACCATGATTCCATCATGGTTGTGGTTGATAGGTTGAGCAAGGTGGATCACTTCATTGCAGTGAAGTCTACTAATTCATCTAGTGAGGTAGCTCAGATATTCATCATGGAGATAGTGAGCTTGCATGGGCTTCCCAAGAAGATTGTATTAGAAAGAGATGCTAAGTTCACTTCTAGTTTTTGGAAGGAGTTGTTTGATGGCTCAGGGATAGAGTTAGCTTTGAGTATAACTTATCATCCACATAAATATGAACTGAAACATAGGGTTAACATGATTCTTGAGGATATGTTGAGGATGTATGTCATGCACTACCATAGTAAGTGGAAGGAGTATCTTCCACTGGTAGAGTTTTCATATAACAATGGGTATCAGGAGTCCTTGAAGATGAGTTCATTCGAGGATATTTATGGGCAGATTTGTAATACTTATATCAGATGGAGTGATCGAGTGAATAGGGTGATGATTGGAACATATATGTTGGTTGATATGGAGAAGGAGATGTGGGTTATTAGAAGGAACTTAAAGGAAGCACAGGACAGTCAGAAGAGTTATCCATATCAACATGTAGCATTCAAGGATTTTTAGGTTGGCAATCCTGTGTATTTGTGCATCAAGCCCAAGAGGAGTTCCTTGAGGATTGGGTTATGTGCCAAGATGGAACCTTGGTATTGTGGGCCTTTTGAGGTCCTGGAGAGGATTGGACCAGTGGCATACAAACTTCCGCTACTGCCAACAGTGAAAGTCCATGATATTTTCCATTTTTCATTTCTTAAGAGATATGTGAAATATGTTGATCATGTGATTGAATAGTCTGTATTACAGGTGGAACTAGAGGGAGAGTTCTAGCCAGAGATAAAATTCATATTGCAATAGAAATAGCTCATGCTCTGGAACCAAGCAATAGAGCGGGCTAAAGTGCAGTGGAAGCACATTGGGCCCAATGAAGCTACATGGGAGATGACTGATTAGATGCAGGATTTGTATCCTTCCTTATTTGTTGGTTGGTAAGATGTGCTTAGTATATGAGTTTTTGATATGTATATATGTGTGTGTGTGTGTGTGTGTGTGTAAATATTGCATTGAACTATGTTATAGACCTCCAATGAGTGGTATGTTTGTCATGTTTTTCATGTTGTTCATGATTTCAGCAATTGTTTATTGTAAATACTACATCGATCTGTGTTATTAAGCTCCATGGGTAGTATGTTTTTCTGGTCATAAGTTTCATCAAACACCAAGGACAACGTTCCCCTAAGGGAGAGGGGTTTGTAAGAGCCCCTGGTTGATTTTCCATGTAAATAAAATAAGACAAAGGTCATGGGACACTTATTCCAAGCTAAATGGTGGGTAAACAGTATAGTGGGAATCATTTGTGGTTTATTATTAGCTATGGAAATTGGCAAAGGCAAAGAGACAATAAATGGAAATTTAATTGAGAAATAAAGGAAACTAGGAGAAAAGGAAGATGAAGAGACACAAATATGCATGCAAGGGAAATTAGAGAAAAATTAGAGGAAAATGAAAGAAAAAAGAAAAAGGAAAGGAAGAGACTAGACTTCAATGATAAAAAGGCATCAGAGAAATAGTTCACAACTTTTTGATAGTTTTTGGCTCAATTCTTATTCATTATATCTCTCTTACACTCTTGCGCAATTAGATAAGTATTGGAGTATCCTTTCATTCACTTGGATTTAGAGAGAAGAAAGAAAAGAACAAGAAAGGAATTGGAGGACAGAAGGAGAGAAGGTTGGATCAACAACTATAACTAAAATTCATAGCAGGTAACAGGTTACATGTGTGATTTCCTTGCTGATATTTGGATGCATGGTATATGCATGTGGTTCTTTGGTTATTTTTCTATCATTGGAATGGGATTTTCCTAGATTGACAGTGGCTTTAGCCTTTCCTTGCCATTTCTTGGATATCCATTATGTATTGGGTTCTCTCTTTGATTAGCTCTAGAGGGCTAGTAGACATAGATCCTGGTTGAGGTGGTCTCGGGAAATTCCCAAGGTCCAAGGGCGAACATGGGATTTGTCCTGGAACTCTTGAAGGATGGGTAGAGATAGAAAAATTTAGTTACTACAAAGCTTTTACACCAACATTACATCACCTCATCTAAACAGTGTCAAAACAAGCATGCAAAAGATTGTGTCTCTATTCTTAGAAGGAGATGCTGACATCTGCAAGATACTAAGATCCAAATTTTTGACCACTTGGAAGAAGGAACCAAATGTATCACCAATTTCCTATGATCTAGTCGGGAAGCTGGTAAGGAAAAACATAAAATTTCTCAGAAGGGTGCTAACTAGGAAGGAGTTGAGAAGGATTGATGGGGGAGAAAGAATAAAACCTGCAACAATAATGAACTAAGGAGGAGAGGATTATGCTCCATCTGCAAGGGACCTTGGGTCCTGAACCATTCATGTTCAGGTGATAGGAAGGAAGCAACAAATACAAAACAAAAGGGTATTCCTTCAGATCATGGGGAGTGTTTTGGAGTTGGGTCTATTAATTTTCAGGATGGTGAGCAAACGCGAGACTTGCAGGTTGACAAGCATTTGGAAGTGCATGAGTAAATTCTACCTAATGGTGTTGATAAGGTAGAATCCTATGCAATTGAGTCCATAGTTCTCCAGGAGGAATCAAATATAGATAGTAGTTGATCCAAATTTTGGGGGGAGGCCCCCAAGATCTAAAAAATTGAATCGATAGATTCCCATGTGCATGGATGGTTCGAGTTGTACATGTACACAATGTGTATGATCGTCCTGTTGACAAATTATGTTTGACCATCATTTTGGGGATGCAAAGTCGTGGACTTAGTAATTTTTGTATCCAACATTGACCAAATACTTGACCAAAATGCACTCAGGAATATGTTATCCTGATCTGAGACAATGGAATGTGGGATCCCAAAGTGTACCCACACTTGCTCAAAGAAGAGCTTAGTAGCGGCCTCTATTGTGATACTCTTCTTGCAGGTCACCATGATGGCCATCTTAGAGAATCTTATCTTATCTTTGGTCGAGGTTGGAAACAAAACTTACTAATTCCACGACTTTCCATTCCCAAACTTAGGGCCAAACAAAGGTTGTCAACAAGATGATCATACAAATTATGTAAATGTACAACTCAAAAAATCCACGCACATGGGATGAAAGTCTCCCCTATGTCTAGCACAACTACAACAGAGCTCTTCGCAACTCAACAAGCCACAACCCCTTTCGGGTAGGGCTAGGATTTCAGCCATTATGTCCCATTGATGTGGGCACACCATTTGTAGTCACTAAGGAAGATTCAACTCTTAAAATTAAATAGGAACCCAAGAAAATAAATATATAACCAAAAATACAGAGATGTAACAGAAATAACACTTCATTTCATTAATAGAAAAATATTGAACTATGCTTACAAACAAAATGGAAAAAAAACTAGCTTGGGCGATGGTAGCTTATCTCTGAGAAGAGATGTGGTGGCTACATGCCTCTAAACTATGTTACAATGTGTCTCAAGGGCCTATTTATTATTGAGCAACAAGATAAAACCCTAAACAACCAAAACCCTAACCTCAGGAGATGTAATGACAAGAGTTTGTGGGCCTTGTTGGTGTTAGTTGGGTAGCCAACTTCCTGGGGTCGTAACCTGGTCATATTACCTCTGTTTGGCACATACGATACCTTGTTGGAAAGGTTTCTCTGAGTACTATAGGATTTTTGGTAGTCCTATAGCTATGGGCATGGGGAAGACCTCAAAAAAACACCATTTATGGGGTGAAAACTTCTCCCGAAGTTGAGGACCCGAAAAACTGCTAAAAATAGTAAATTCTTTGTCCTTTGTTTGTGCTAAGCTATTCTTTGAGTGAGTGTGGGAACACTTTGGGATCCCATATTCCATTTTCTCAGATCAGGACAATAGATTCTTGAGTGAATTTTGGTCAAGTCTCTGGTCTATGCTAGATACAAAACTTACTAAGTCCATGACTTTCCATCCCCAAACTGATGACCAAACAAAGGTTGTCAATAGGATGATCATAAAAATTCAATGCATGTACAACTCGAAGCATCCACCCACATGGGATGAGATTCTCCCTTATGTCCATCACATCTACAACATAGCTCCCCACAACTCAATGGGCCACAGGCCTTTTCAGGTAGGGCTAGGATTTCAGCCATTATGTCTCATTGATGTGGCCATATCATTTGCAACCACTCAAGTAGATTCAACTCACATCCAGTCTAAAGCTGACAGGGATAACAAATTCATTAAGTGCATTGAACACATCCACCAACAATTCCATGATATACTGGACAAGAGCCAATGCTAAGTACAAGAAGTGCCATGATCAACATCAAGTGCCACACAAGTTCTAGGTGGATGACAAAGTTTGGCTACATTTGTAGAAGGAGTGCCTTGCTAGACCCCACTGCAAGCTTCACTCGCTCTGATATGGGTCATACACCATCACCAAGGTTTCCAATGAAAATTCCTTCGAGCTCAGCATCCCATCATTCCTTGGTCTACACCTAGTTTTCAATGTAGACCGCCTTTGGCCATACTTTCCACCATTGTTGAACACATCTGACATTGTAGAATAACTCACACCAATAGAGGTCAACCCGGATTGCATGGAACAGGCCACAACCGATCAGCTCATGAACATGTAGATCAATAATACTCACTAAGATAGGATCTAGTTATATCGAGTTGTCAAAGCAGCCCAACTCCTTCACTAAAGAAAGTGGTTCACCAGGGACCAGGTTCAACAGAAATTTCCTCACCTCATGGAAGATCTGCAAGCAATGGGGACCATTCATTCCTAAGGAGGGAGACTAATCCAGGTGGATATTGGTGGTCGCTCACCTCTTCCACCTCAACCTCTAGTCAGCTTCATTTGTTTCCTTGTTTATTTCAACATTTACTATCTTTAGCAATTTTCTGGGTCCTGAACAGTACTTCTAGAGCAGTTTTGACCCCCTAAATGATGTTTGTTGAGGTCCACTGCAGGCTTATGATTATGACATGAGACTACTGCAAATCCTGTGTTACTCAGAGATACCTTACCAACAATGTATTGTACATACCAAACAAAGATAATATGACCAAGTTATGACCCCGGGAAGTTGGTTGCCCAACTAACCCCAACAGGGCCCACAAACTCTTGTTGTTAGGTTTTTAGTTGTTTAGGGTTTTCTCTTGTTGCTCGATAATAAATAGGCCCTTGAGCCTCATTGTAACATAGTTTAGAGTCATGTAGCCACCACATCTCTTCTCAGAGATAAGCTACCATCACCCGAGTTAGTTTTTTTCCATTCTGTTTGTAAAAATAGTTCAGTCTTTTCCTGTAAGCATAGTTAAATATTTTTCTATTAATGAAATGAAGTGTTATTTCTACTGCATCTCTGTATTTATGGTTATATCTCTAATTTTTTGCATTCCTGTTTAAGTTGAGATCAGTTGTATCATAGAAGTCTGTTCTTTCTTTGTCTTTATTTGCATGTCCCTAATGAGGTCAGGGTATAAGGATTTAGGGCTTGGTCTAGTTGAACCGTTACAAGACCACCCTCGCAAACACCGATGGCCTCCCATGGCAGAAGAAAATAAATATCAAGGGGCAAGAGATCCTTTCAAAATGCTGCTCAAGGAAGCCCTCGAGGGATAGAGGAACGTGATGATGGATAATGTTTTCCAGATCCTTCAACGACTACCCACAGACAATGCATCTTCATCCTGTAGCCACTCTAGAGGAACCACTCTTTTTAAGGTACAATTTAACTTCGATATTTGTTAGAAAAAATATTATATATGACAGAGAAATAGAAGACATATAATATGCGGAAAAACACACACATAAAACCAGAGAGACACAGATATACGTGGCTCACCAATTTTGGGCTACGTCCACCCTGAACAGCCAGTCCTTCCTTTATATTATCCAGCAAAATGAAGAGACACAACCTATAGTAGATCCGTTGTAATATCCTCTGTTTTCTCTCATAGTGTCACCTCTCTATTTCTCGCTCTGAGAATACACATATATTCCACAGCCTCAATACAATACCCTCATACAAAGAGAGGGGTTGCCTTCTAAGGCAAAAAACCCTAAACTAAACATAAATTCTACCGTCAGATCATCCGCCTAATGAACGGCCCAGATTGACTAGAAATTACTATACTTTTACAAGGCAATTTTACATCTATTTTTAGCTTCGGGGACGCTACCCCTGAAACGCTTGCCAGGGGATCGTTGGCCCCCGAACCCCCCAACTGGGGGGGATGGCCTCCCCGAACCCCCGCGGGGGCGACAAGTGCACCCCCGCACCCCCCCGCATGGAGGGGTGTACAATCTTCCTGGGGTATACATCCGGCTGAAACACCCAACAATATTCCCATATTTGAGGGCCAGATAGATGCAGACGCCATAGATAAATGGTTCAATCTGTTTGAAGGATAATTTTCAGTTCATGATTTTTCCAATCAAGAAAATATTACTTTTGCACTTCTCAAAGTTGCCCCACATGTCAAGGACTATTGGGAAACCTACTGTGAACAAAAGGAAGAGAGTGAACCCTCGTTGTTTTTAGCTACACCCATTTGGGATTCTTTCCGATACACCATCAAGGGACAATATTACCCTGTCGGGAGATATGAACATAAATACATAAAGTAGACCACACTATGGTAGGGAAGGGACCAAGATGTACCGGAGTTCACAAATGCTTTCCATACCCTTCACACAAAGATGGGTATCAACAATTATTAGGGGAATTTGGTACTTAAGTACTGTGGTTGTTGGTGAGCTCCAATATTGTAGCAATAATGCTACAACTCCTGGAGCTTCCTTCTCTAATTTTATCAACCCGGTAGTTCGTAACAAACTTGGAAGCGACGGTGCTGTATGCACAAGTACTAGCTCTTGTCACAGTTGTCACTTGGTCAGCTGGCACAAGTCCGCTAGGGCTCAAGCCAACTTCTATATGTTCTCAGAAGAAGCTTTTTAAGTGATGAACGAAAGCTATCTCAAAGGAAATTAACCTACCTTGCAAGAATGAACTGAAAACCAACAAAACATGGAAACCCTAGTAAACCCTAATCTGACCAGCTTAATCCTTACGATGCAATGGTGGGAATGCAACTTCTAAAAATGATGCCATTACTTCTACTGAGATGAGATGCATGAGTTTAAACTACTTTCATCTGAAGAGAACATGTTTTTGTATTTTTGCTCAAGTGGTTGGAGTTATTATGACTGTGCTTCTTACTGGGTCTTGACTGTGCAGGGGTAGTTCAAGGGGAGGAAGGCTTGGGAAAGGTCAGGAGGACTCTGAGAGGTTCCAGGTGATCCCTAACATCATTCCACAGAAGTTCACAACGTTCAGGGGCCTGGAAACCGTGTCTACAAGCTTCTACAGGATGTCTGCAGGGGATCCTACAGGAAGCTCGGGATTTCTACAGGAAGTCTGCTAACTTCTACAGGATGTTCTACAGTCGGAGTTTTGGGTGATGGAGGAGTGAATGAGCTGTATGGGTGGATAGGTAGGATGAGAGGGGAGCTTGTGATGGCTTATGGACAGAGAGATGAGATGGAGAGGGGGTGTGTAAAGCTGGTTGGTCGATAGAAGGGTAGAGGCAATGGAAGGCCGAAAAGATGAAACAAAGTGGATAATAGAAGAGTTGGTGGGCAAAGGATCTGGCTGGGAGGTAAGGAGATGGCTTAGGCACGGCTGAGAAGGATAAGGAAGTGATAGAGTGGTGCTGCGCAATGTAAATGAAACAAATCACCTCTGTCTTGCACAAAACCGAGAATTCATCAACCTATTCTAACTATTTTATTAAAAACCAAAGAGCAGCGATGTAAGTTAAGAGAGAAATCGTGCATGGTGCTGAAACAAAGAGTTATTTCTCAAGATCTAAATGCATGGACACTTCTACCAATGGAAATATTACTTTAAAGCTTGCACGAACATGTAAAACTGCGTTTTTCTGGTGGTTGGCACGGTCTACACTCCCAATCTCTAAACAGAGGTGGAAGTGAGTGTATGAGCAACCTTTTCTTGGAACTCTGATGAATTCTAATCCTCCTACTCTAATCTAAACTGCTGAAAGCACTTTATCCATAACACTAACCTACTTGATCACATCAAGAAATTTAAATCAGCAGACTATGTTTTCCAAATGCATGTCAAGGCAAAGAAATGAAATGCTGAAAGGAAAGACAAGTAACAATACAAAGAAAGGAGGCCTATTGCTCTTAGGTTGGGCCCAAACCTGAGAGCTATAGCTCCTCTAAGAACTCATAATTGAACTCAAATCTGCCTGCCTTTTATTAAAAGATCATAATCATAAGTCTAACAACATGCCAGAAATGGCTTACAAAGAGCAAAACAGAGCTATAGCTCGTGATTCAAAATCTGCAACAAAGGTTCAAAAGTCCCCATCGAAGGCTATAGCCTCAATATTTATACATTATGAGGGCCAAGCTGGCCTCCTAAATTAGTGGGGCTTGGTTGTCCAACTAAAAGTAAACTGTTGTTCCTGTAGAATCCGTTGGCTGCCTTCTAGCTCGGTGGTGATAGCTGTCGGAGCTCGGAGTTGGGGTGGAGATCACGAGGAAGGTCATTCAAGGGTGTGGACAACCTTCCTACAAACCCGCAATGCCACCTTGGCTGTCTCCTTGCCTCCATCTGCGTGGTTTTTGCTCCATTTAATGTCAAGAACCTGAAATAAACATGTATTAGCCACATAGGCATAATGACTGCCCTCCTTCCTACAAATAACATGAATATACTAAGAAATGATGCATAAGTGATAAAAAATGAAGGGTTGAGCAAGGTAAGTAGGCCAAATGAGCCCAAAATGTTACCAAAATTTGGGGCTCATCATCACCCCCCAGCTAAAATATTTGCTCATCCTTGAGCAACTCGTCCAACTCTTCATCCTTCATTGCCTTTACTGCCACCCTTACATCCCAAGCCTCTGTAGTAGTGTCCTCCTTGCTGATATGAAACCCAGCCCTTCTGTTTACCTCTTCCCACTGTTCATTATCATCTTTCTCTGTGCTGCCTTCCATCAATCCTAGCAGCAGTGGTGGGCTTAGCTTAAGGCCAATCCAGCTGGCCTGGAGGTTTTGCATGGATTTCTTATAGAGGGCTACCCATACCAGAGCTTCCCTCATCCGAGTTGGGGTATGGTACTCTCGGATTTTCAGACTGTGGGCCAATGTATTCCATCTGCGGGTGCATGCTTGGATAGCGTTGTCTCCTAACAGTCTCTCCATGTCCTCAAAATGAGCTATGGCTTGGGCCTGTTGATCCATATATCTTAATGAAGCTTGAGGGTCAGTGGACAAATGTTGGTGTGCAGAGATTAGTGCAACTGGATCCCCTGGTTCTGGTCTGATGAGCAATGGCTCGTTCAGCTCTCGGTTCATGACCGCTTTGGCTTCTGCTGCTCTCTTGTCCTCATGGTTCAGCCATGAGGCAAATGCCATTAATTGCATATCTCCCAAGGCCATATTGGGATCCCATGAAACTACATTAGGCAGGGCCAGATTATGGAGGTAGAAATCTGCTAATTTGGCCTTATCCTTTGATGAACTAGTACTGCATACTTCAGTGAATTGCTGTGGGTCTTGGAGCTGAGAGATACCTCTTTGCGCCAAGGTATTGATTTGAAATTTCAGCCATTGGTCTTTCAAGTACAAGCCATAGGATTTGGCCGGCTATCTGCATTGGATAGCATCCATGGCCCAGCTGGCCATGCAGGCCAATTGTGCCTCTTTCTGCTGCAGTTGTTGTCTGAGAGCTTGCACCTCTATTTGTGCTTGCTGTTCTGCTTCTTGTAGATGTGTGGTTGGCTCCCCAAGACCGGTGTTCAGTTCCTTTTTGCCTTGATGTTCTGTTGTGGTGTCCCTGGAGGATGTACCTGTCCCTGCCCTCAGCTCCTGCAGCTGCAATCTCAGCTTTTGGTTTTCTTCCTGTAGGAACACTCGTTGGAAATTTGCCATGTGTTTGGCCATGGACAATTCACTTCTGGCCTCCTTGAGCTGCTCCTGCAAGGGACCTATGTCCACCACACCCTTTGACTTGGCTATTTTCATCCACGTGTGTGTACGGACTCTTTCTTCCTCCAATGCAAAAAACAGTGGCACAGTAAATTTCTGAGGTATAATTTTTCCAGCCTCTAAAAAGTTGTAATATGAACTCAGACTTAGCTGAGGGCTGGGCTCTGGTATATGCTCTTTCTCCACTTCTTTTGGTGGTTCTACTTCGCCCTCCCTCGGTGGTGATAAGGGTGCTTCTCCTTCCATTCTCTCAGTTTCTTTAAGCCTGGCTAAGGTTTCCTGTAGAGCATCTTCAGCATCCTGTAGCCGAGCTTTTGTAGTCAATTGGTCTAACCTTTCTTTCCAAGTAGTTTTCTTCGGGCTCCCCCTCTCATAGGTGACTGATATCCTCGAGGGGGACCTTTCCTTGGGCGAAGTAGGGGCATCTTCAATAATGATTGGGCTGCTGGACGGAGGCTGTGGCTTGCCCGTCTTTATTCTCACACTTCTTCTAGCTTTAAAATATAGAGGGGTCTCCCTCTTTCTCTTCTCCTTTGGCTTAGGAGGTGTGCTGAGGGCAGCCAGCACAGCTGTTGCCTCCCTTGCAAGAATGTCAGCTTTCTTCTCCTTGGGTTTCACTTTTTCAGGGCTTCCTGTAGAAGACCCTGTTTTAGTTAATTTCGGGCTTCCTGTAGAAGACCCTTTTTCAGTTAATTTCGGGCTTCCTGTAGAAGCCGGTTTCGGTTTTCCTGTAGAAACAGGTGTCACCGCTTTGGTTTGTTTTGCTGCATGAGTTTTACTTTTTGACTTGGTTGCGGCTGCCGACGTGGTGCCTTTGCTGATGTGGACCTGCTCAGCCTTGTCCACTCTGCTTTGTAATCTTTTCTCCCTGGCTGTCAAAATGGGTGTGTCATCCTTCTCTTTGGCACCCTTTTTCTCTTGTTTCTTCTCTTGCTTTTTCTTCTGCTCCGTGGTCGTGGTCTTCTGGCCTTTTTCTTTCTTCCCTGCGGGCACTGACTCTTTCTCCTCACTGCTAGATGAACCGAGCTCTTCGGTCAGCATCTTTATATCCCCATCTTTGGTCAAATTTCTGAAGGCTTCCCATGAGAGAGGAACCTTGTATGTGTGGAGCGCATCCTCCACGAGGAGTTTGATGAGTCCATGGTGGGCTACCTGGTTTGGTGTGCCTTCTTTCAACTTGGTGGCACACTCAATCAGAGACTGTAGTAGAAAGTAGGGGAGACTGAGTTTGTTTTCTACAGGTAGATCCATCTGGTGCCTTAATTCCGTGAGTAACCAAAAATGGTACCCATATACAATGCTAAAACGGCCTTCGCAGGTGATGTACTTCATAATCTGCAGGCTAACTTCGCTCCACGGTGGCAGTAAACTAGTTCTACGAACCCCATTTTTATCTTCTGAGAATTCCTCCTCTGGTGGAAAGAATTCTTTCTTAGCCTGTTGGCCCAATTTCCTTTCTTCTTTATCCCATGGTAATCCCATTGGGAGCTTAGTAACTCGGCTGATGAATTGTGGGGTGAGTCTGAGACTCAAACCCCTAAAGTTAACGGTGGCCAATGTTTTAGATTTCGGCCTCAGAGCTTGCAAAAACTCCTCTACCACCTCGTCGTCATAGCCTTGCAATTTGTCACAGAAGGATATCCATTGCGCTCGCGTGAAGAGCTTCACCACCTCAGGGTTTTCTCTTAACTTCGTTGAATCAGTTGGTTCCCTTCTGATGATCCCACTCGGCATGGTGAAAAATTGTTGCGTTAGCTGGAGGTGGCGAATGCGGAAGAAATTTGGCCTACTAGGACAGAGCGTAGAATAACGCCTCTGTCATGCATACAATTCATGAAGCTTATCTCCCGAGGACCTTAACACAGCTCAATTATATTGACATCCTGTGGGACGACAATTCATGCAACGGCAGACAATATTTGCAAAAATTTTCTACGACCAGGCTGTAGACGTCGATTCTGCCACCCTCAAAACCAATTGCATGGAGAGTTCAGGCTTACCTTTTTAATCCGCCACCTTTTGACGTGAGGAACCCGATTTCCTGTAGAAACAGCTTTCCTATAGAAGCAGCGCCTGAATTCTGGAGGATACTGCAGTGGGTCTGCGCTCTTGGTGTTGCTTAACAGGCGTTCAAACGGCCAAAGACTTGGAGTGTCGAGCTGCAGAGGGATCCGGATGATCACTCGAGTTTCAAACGGTGAATGATAAATGTGTGGGGTGGCAATCTAGCCGATTAGATTTGAATTCAGCGGAATCCGTGGCGCGGGGGTGAGCTGTCCCTGCCGGACCGTTGGACGACATCACTCCATCATTCGTCTGCGAGTTCCCTTACTGCCGCATCATTCCCCGCAGATCCGCCGCCATCTCGTCTGTTAAAACTCATTTTTCCCAACGGGATGGCTCTCACGTGTGCACTGCCCGTTCCTTTTGCCACGACCACCGCCCAAACATCCGACTAGACCACTAACTGGTCGACGTGGCCAGTCGGATGGCCATACGACCGCTCAACCCATTCACTTTACACTTCGCAAACATTTTCAAAGTAAAATTCATGTGATTCGATGGAAGAAAGGGTCGAGGCACTTACCTGTGCGGCCACAACATGATTTTTCAGGCTCTTGGATGACGATGAGTGGATTTATTTGCTGCTAGCGGATTTGCACAAGCCTGGAGGTTCATATTCATAGGCCGTTGACAATGAATTTGATGCTTCAGCTACATGCGCCCACGTTTTCATTGCATGTGGCAAGCACTTTGAATGGTGTACACTCTAGCGGGCTTAACTGTTACGGGACTCCTGTAGGATGTCTTGTAGCAGTTTTCCCTCCTCGGGTGCATGCTGCACGACGAAGGCAGTGGCCTCACGATCATGCTCATAGAGCTCATGGATGGCTGGGATGGATATGGTATGACATCTCAGCGTTCTTTTCATTTTACAAATTGCTTTCCCTTGATAACTCAATGATCTGCTTTGATGGTGCAGGTAACTTTATTACATGTCGACAGGGGTGGTAGAAAGAGGTGACAACAATGTGTAAGGGTGACAATAGTAGCTTGCATGCGTCCAAACCGATCCTTGGTCGTTAGATCTCCTCATATAATGAATTCTGGGCCGTCTCGAACTTCTACAGGAAGTTTCCTGTAGAAATACAGAACTTCCTGTAGAATGTTTGCATTTCCTGTAGAAAGTCTGCACCTTCCTGTAGAAGACTTAAGCTGTGATGAAATCGTGCCCATACCTTGGAGAAGATGAGTATTCTTGGAGGAGGTGCTGGTGAGGTCTCCTGGCAGCATGATAAGGATCCTTGGCTTTGAGTTGAGAGACCTCCTCTCCTTCATAGAACACCTGCAACCTACATGCATTATAAACTTGTTGTCCCTGTCTTTTTTGCTTATTGTTTTCTCTTTTTTCTTTTCCTTTTTTTTTTCTTTTTTTTTGAATGATAGCAGGGGCACCTCAATGAGGTTTTCACCCTTGCCATCTTCCTTAAGCGCCTCAGAGAGGTTTTCACTCAAGGATCTTTTTTCCAAATCCTTTTTTTTTTTTTTTTTTTTTGAAAGACAATAGGGGCACCTCAACGAGGTTTTCACCCCTACCACCTGCCTTGGGAGCCTCAGAAAGGTTTTCACCCAAGGATCTTTATTTATTTATTTATTTTTTTTTTATTTTTTTTTTTTGAGATCTTTCGGGGTATGCCCAAATCAGAGGCAGAACCCTTCTCTATGACCAACACTGATTTCTCCATAGTTTTGATGAACTCTTGTCTTGAGAGAGGTTTCCTGTAGATCTTCAGTCGATGCCCATTGACAAGCATGGGGATGGCTTCCTCATCAATGGTCCGAATAAGAACAGATCCATTGTCATGACATTTTTCCACTGCATATGGTCCCAGCCATCTGGTTCTCAGCTTCCCCTTGAAATCTTTGTGCCTGGAGTCATACAACAGTGCCCAATCTCCTGGCTGGAATTGCTTGTCATTGAGGTGTTGGTCATGCCACACCTTTCTCTGAAGTTGAACCACTTCTGAGTGAAGGAGGGCCTGCATCCGGTGCTCGTCCAGTCCATTCAGTTGCAATAACCTTTCTTGTTGTGCATGGCTGAGATCCAGGTCTCGCTGAGCTGCCATCCTCAAAGTGTTGTATTCAAATTCAATGGACAGCAAAGCTTTCTTCCCATAGACCAGCTCATAAGGTGTGAAGCCGGTGGTGGTCTTCCAGGTGGTGTTGTAAGCCCATGTGGCCTCAACCAGGCGATCTGCCCAATCTTTCCTACTGCTGCTCACCACCTTAGTCAAAATCCCTTCCAATGCTCTGTTGGTGACTTCCACTTGCCCATTTGCCTGTGGATGATAGGGGGTGGAAGTCCTATGCTTGATTTTGTGATGAGCTAGTAGGTCTTCAATTAAGTTGGATGTGAACTGGCTCCCTTGATCGGTGACCAGCTCTCTTGGGTAGCCAAATTTGTAGAAGATGTTCTCCCTTAAGAACTCAGCCACCTTTTCTTCTGTTGCTGCCTTGATTGCTTTAGTCTCTGCCCACTTTGTCAGGTAGTCAGTGCACACAATGATGTAAGACCTTTGCCTCGAAGGAGGGTTGATTGGACCCACAAAGTCCATACCCCACTTCTCAAATGGCTCAAGAGTCACTTGAGGTTGGAGAGGCATCTCATCCCTCTGAGTCAACTTCCCCATTCTTTGGCATCGGTCACATTGGCTGATATACCTTCTGACATCTTGATGAAGTGTGGGCCAATAGTAGCCTGCCTGCAGGATTTTGTAGGCAGTCCTCTTTGCTGCAAAATGTCCTCCACAAGGCCCATCATGACAGGTGAGGAGGATATCAAAGACTTCCTCCTCCCTTACACAACGCCTTAAGATCTGATCAGGGCCAAGCTTGAATAGATTGCCCCCGATCCATGTAAATGAGGCACTTTTTCTGATGATTCTGCTCTTCTCTCTTGAAGATAGGTGCGGAGGGAACTGTGCTGAAACAAGGTAGTTTGCTATATCAGCAAACCATGGAGAGAGTACTGAGATAGAAAACAGATTTTCATCAGGCATCTGGTCATCCACTGTTCCATCCTCATCTGCAGACAAATCCAATCTAGATAAAAAGTCAGCAACAACATTTTCTTTACCTGGTTTGTCAACAATGGTCAAATCAAACTGCTGCAACAAAAGTAACCATCTAATAATACGAGCATTCACATCTGGTTTATTCATTAAATATCTAATTGCAGCATGATCTGTATGTACAAAGGTTTGATAGCCAGTAATATAATGTCGGAACTTGTTCAGTGCATGGACTACAGCCAAGAATTCTTTCTCGGTTACAATGTAATTCAGTTCAGCTTTGGATAAGTTTTTGCTAACAAAGTAAATGGCATATGGAAGTTTTTGTTCAACTTGTCCTAAAGCTGCCCCTATGGCTTTGTTCGAGGCATCAGTGTGGATGTGGAAAGGTAGGGCCCAGTTTGGACCTCTTAAGATTGGGGCTGACACCAACTTGTCCTTTAATTCATTCAAAGCCCTCTGACAATCGTCAGTCCATTTAAACTCCACATCTTTTGCCAACAGGCCAAACAATGGCGAGGCTAGCTTGCTGAAGTCTTTAATGAATCTCCTGTAATACCCTGCTAATCCTAAGAAACTCCAAACATCCCTTACCTTTTGGGGAGGTGGAACCTTCTTGATGAGAGCAATTTTGTTAGGATCCACTTGTAACCCTTGGCAAGAAATGGTATGGCCTAGCATGGTCCCTTCAGTCATCAAGAATTCACATTTTTCAGGACTAAGGGACAGGTTCATCTCAATGCATTTGGTTAGGACTTTTCCCAGATTGGACAATGCTTCCTGGAAATTGGACCCATAAGGAGTGAAGTCATCCATATAGATTTCCACCGCATCATGGACCAGCTCCGAGAAGATGCTCAAGACAGCTCTCTGGAAGGTAGCAGGAGCATTGCATAGCCCAAAGGGAAGAACTCGGTAGGCAAAGGTACCCCAAGGACAAGTGAAGGTGGTCTTATCTTGGTCTTCCGGGCTGATTTGGATTTGGTTGTACCCGCTAAACCCATCCAGGAAAGAGAAGAACTTCTTTCCTGCCAGTCCATCCAACACTTGATCTATGAAAGGTAGAGGGAAATGGTCTTTCTTGGTAGCTTTGTTTAGTTCTCGGTAGTCCACACAGATTCTCCACTTCCCATTTTTCTTGGGAACCAACATCAGAGGGGACACCCATTCACTATCTGAGATGGGGTAAATGAATCCGGCATCCAACAGTTTTTTCAATTCTTCCTTGACAATGTCCTTAAGGGCTAGATTCATTCTCCTCTGAGGTTGCCTAACTGGTTTGCAATCCTCTTTGATGTATATGTGATGGGTACAGACCGAAGGATGGACTCCTTTCATCTCCTTATAGCTCCAAGCAAAAGCATCTAGATGACTGGCCAACAAGCTACACAGCTCCCTTTCCTGGGAAGGAGATAGGGAGGAGCTGATCTTTAACGTTCTCTCAGGGCCGAACTCCACATTCTCGACTCTGGGAGTGACAGGGTTGGTGGCACAAAGGTCCACTAAGGTGTTGGCTTGGGCATCCTCCACCAATTTCTCTAAGGATAGTGCACTGGGAGGTGGATTCTGGATCAAGGTCTCAATCAAGTCATCCTCGGTTGGAGGATCTCTTCTAGTGGTGTCTAGGGTGCAAAAAGGTGCTGAGTACACCTCATCCTATTCTCCTTCCTCCAACCACAGTGGTAAGTCATGCTCTAAGGAGGGTTGGGCAGGAGGGTATAGGACTAGCTGCTTGGACATAGGACCATTTTTGATGGTCATGTTTCCTGCACGGCAACTTATGTAAGCATCTGCAGTGGCTAACCAAGGCCTTCCCAAGATAAGAGGATATCCAGTAAGCTTTGCCTTGGGTTGCAGAACCAAGAAATCTGCAGGGTATTCCCAAGAGTCAACAGAGACCAAGACATCCTCCACAATCCCTTCGGGAGTCACGGTGGAGCGATCTGCTAGTTGCAGGACTGTCGAGGTATTCCTCAAGGAACCCTGAAGATTGAGTTTGAGCATGGTATCCCTGGTCATCACATTAATGGCAGCCCCCAGATCAATCAAGGTGTGAGGTATGATGGTGCCATTGATGTGGACATCTACTACAAGACTCCCAGGATCTAGGTACTTTGGGCAGATGACTTGTCCTAACATAAGGTTAGACAGTTGTCCTAAGACATTGATGGTTGAAGCATCTCTCTTTCGCCTGCCTGGGTGTTTGAAACACTTTTCCTTAACCAGTTTTTTGTATATTGGCACATCCTTGATGGCTTGAAGAAGTGGTATTTTCACACACAACTGCTTAAGCTCTCCCAGAAGCTCATTCTCCTCTGGGTTGGGTTGTGTGGTGGCTGTTAGTCTCTCAGGAAAGGGTGGAATAGCCTTTGGTTCACTTTCCTGTTTGTCTTCCTCGTCCTCTGGGGGAGGAGGTTGGCGATCTGGAAGAGTCTTTCCAGATCAAAGATTGATCTCCTGGATCTCCACAGCATAGGTAGGGAATGATGTTTCCCCAGTGTATACCTGTTGGGCCTGTCTATTGTTGGGGTTTGGGTTCGGTTGAGCAGGCATTTGAGGTTGCCTTGGAGGAGCAGGAGGTAATGGTTGAGGTTGAACTAGTGGTGGAGGCAAAATGGCGGGAGGAGTGTTGTACTGAGGCCTCCACCCCGACTGAGGTGCATTCCACTGAGGCTGTGGCTGGGCATGTGAGTGATATGAATGAGTAGTGGGCTGAGTAGGGTACTGAGGTGGATAAGACCATGGAGGAGGCATAGACCAGGAAGGATGAGCAGGGGGACCACAGGAAGGCATAGGAGTAGATTGGTTGGGGCTGTAATAAGCTTGGGGTGCCCCTTGCATCCCCTGCTGGTAAGGTCTAGGTCCTTGTGGCCTCCTTTGGTTGAGGAAATAGAGAGGTTCAGTGGGGGCTTCTGTCCCTTGGTACATGGCTTTAAGCCCAGGTAAGGTTGGACATTGATTTGTGGGATGGTCCTCCTCACAAACGAAGCACACTTCAACCGAATGCAATGGGCACTCATTCTTAGGGTGTCTCCTTGTACATCTAGGGCAGAAGATAGCCAAGGCCCTCTCAGCTTCTTCCTTCTTCTGCTGGATCCTGAATGTGTCAAGTTGCATGGCAATGGTCTGTATCACCTCACTCTTAAGATCTTCTAATTGATTTGCAAACTCATGCTTGGAGAAAGGAATACCAGCTGAGAGGATGTTTCCTTTACCTCGTTTCCAGGCTACCCTAGAGTGGTTCCTAAACACAGTCTTGATGTCCTCATAAGGCAGTTGGTAAATATCTCCTCCAGCTAACATGTGAAGGGTATCTAAGAGGTCTTCAGCGACTCCTCGGAGCAGGACCAACTTGAGGGATTCAGGGTCAAGTGTGCACCTGGCCCGTTTATAGCTAAGTTGGAACCTCTCCTCATAATCCTCTAAGGACTCATCATTTCCCATGGTCATCCGAAAGATTTCTCCCTTGGTTTCCTTGGACCTACAGTAGTCCCGGTACTTGGTATTGAAAGCTTGTTGCATCTGAGCCCAAGTGGTGATACTATTCCCAGGTAAGCCCATGAACCAGTGTAATGCTGCATCCTTAAGAGTTGAAGGGAAGAGTTTCAGCTTCTGCTCATCTTCAATATAGTCATAGGTTCGACAAAGGACAACAAACTCAAACAGATTGGTATCAGGATCTTCAGTAGTCAGTCCATGGAAGTGAGGTAAAGCGGAGGGGCTAATGTTCTTCATTTTCATGTCTCCATTGGTTTCTCGGATGGGGAAGGCACCTTCTATTCTTCCATCTTCTCCTCTATTGTCAGCCATAGCTTCAGATGGGATGGTCTCTAATTCTTCTTCTGCTATAGGATCTTTGTATATCTCAGGAGGTTCACCTATAGGTTCTTCTGGATCACTGTCACCGAAGAAGAGAGAAGGGTGACTCAGTGATGTGGTGGGGGTGTTGGGTAAGAATTTGCCTGTTTTATCTCGATTCCTACGAGGCATGAAATGGAAAGACTTTTTTGATTGCTCTTGTTTTTTTTTCTTTGGTACCTGCAAAACTGAAACAGATTGATCTACAACTAACTATCTTGCTGAAATAAGAATGCAGAATTGAAATGAAAGCAGGAAAGAACTAATCTACTTTGCTCAAATGGAATTGCAAGAATGGAAATGCTAGTCTATGCTTGCAGAATTGAAATGCTAATCTATGCTTGCAAAATTGAAATTGCGGAATTGAAATGCTAATCTATGAAAGCAGAAAATGTCTATGCTACTTTTGCAGAATGGAAATGAAATAAACTACTTGGCAGAAGGCGAGAGTAGGAAAATAGAAGAAAAGAAACAATTACTAATACTCTGATGCTTCCCCGGAAATAGCGCCAAAAAGATGGTGAGCTCCAGTATTGTAGCAATAATGCTACAACTCCTGGAGCTTCCTTCTCTAATTTTATCAACCCGGTAGTTTGTAACAAACTTGGAAGCGACGGTGTTGTATGCACAAGTACTAGCTCTTGTCGCAGCTGTCACTTGGTCAGCTGGCACAAGTCCGCTAGGGCTCAAGCCAACTTCTATATGTTCTCAGAAGAAGCTTTTTAAGTGATGAACGAAAGCTATCTCAAAGGAAATTAACCTACCTTGCAAGAATGAACTGAAAACCAACAAAACATGGAAACCCTAGTAAACCCTAATCTGACCAGCTTAATCCTTACGATGCAATGGTGGGAATGCAACTTCTAAAAATGATGCCATTACTTCTAGTGAGATGAGATGCATGAATTTAAACTACTTTCATCTGAAGAGAACATGTTTTTGTATTTTTGCTCAAGTGGTTGGAGTTATTATGACTGTGCTTCTTACTGGGTCTTGACTATGCAGGGGTAGTTCAAGGGGAGGAAGGCTTGGGAAAGGTCAGGAGGACTCTGAGAGGTTCCAGGGGATCCCTAACATTATTCCACAGAAGTTCACAGTGTTCAGGTGCCTGACAACCGTGTCTGCAAGCTTCTACAGGATGTCTGTAGGGGATCCTACAGGAAGCTCGGGATTTCTACAGGAAGTCTGCTAACTTCTACAGGATGTTCTACAGTCGGAGTTTTGGGTGATGGAGGAGTGAATGAGCTGTATGGGTGGATAGGTAGGATGAGAGGGGAGCTTGTGATGGCTTATGGACAGAGAGATGAGATGGAGAGGGGGTGTGTAAAGCTGGTTGGTCGATAGAAGGGTAGAGGCAATGGAAGGCCGAAATGATGAAACAACATGGATAATAGAAGAGTTGGTGGGCAAAGGATCTGGCTGGGAGGTAGGGAGATGGCTTAGGCATGGCTGAGAAGGATAAGGAAGTGATAGAGTGGTGTTGCGCAGTGTAAATGAAACAAATCACCTCTGTCTTGCACAAAACCGAGAATTCATCAACCTATTCTAACTGTTTTATTAAAAACCAAAGAGCAGCGATGTAAGTTAAGAGAGAAATCGTGCATGGTGCTGAAACAAAGAGTTATTTCTCAAGATCTAAATGCATGGACACTTCTACCAATGGAAATATTACTTTAAAGCTTGCACGAACATGTAAAACTGCATTTTTCTGGTGGTCGGCACGGTCTACACTCCCAATCTCTAAACAGAGGTGGAAGTGAGTGTATGAGCAACCTTTTCTTGGAACTCTGATGAATTCTAATCCTCCTACTCTAATCTAAACTGCTGAAAGCACTTTATCCATAACACTAACCTACTTGATCACATCAAGAAATTTAAATCAGCAGACTGTGTTTTCCAAATGCATGTCAAGGCAAAGAAATGAAATGCTGAAAGGAAAGACAAGTAACAATACAAAGAAAGGAGGCCTATTGCTCTCAAGTTGGGCCCAAACCTGAGAGCTATAGCTCCTATAAGAACTCAGAATTGAACTCAAATCTGCCTGCCTTTTATTAAAAGATCATAATCATAAGTCTAACAACATGCCAGAAATGGCTTACAAAGAGCAAAACAGAGCTATAGCTCGTGATTCAAAATCTGCAACAAAGGTTCAAAAGTCCCCATCGAAGGCTACAGCCTCAATATTTATACATTAAGAGGGCCAAGCTGGCCTCCTAAATTAGTGGGGCTTGGTTGTCCAACTAAAAGTAAACTTTTGTTCCTGTAGAATCCGTTGGCTGCCTTCTAGCTCAGTGGTGATAGCTGTCGAAGCTCAGAGTTGGGGTGGAGATCACGAGGAAGGTCATTCAAGGCTGTGGACAACCTTCCTACAAACCCGCAATGCCACCTTGGTTGTCTCCTTGCCTCCATCTGCGTGGTTTTTGCTCCATTTAATGTCAAGAACCTGAAATAAACATGTATTAGCCACATAGGCATAATGACTGCCCTCCTTCATACAAATAACATGAATATACTAAGAAATGATGCATAAGTGATAAAAAATGAAGGGTTGAGCAAGGTAAGTAGGCCAAATGAGCCCAAAATGTTACCAAAATTTGGGGCTCATCAATTGTCTACACAAGTACATCCAGGATAAGATTGAGTTCTTGGAAATTTCCTCGCTTGGTGCAGCGTACCAATAAGCTGTCAAGATTGAGCATAAGTTTAAACAAAAGAATCAGGACTTTGGATCTATGAATCTGAAGGAAGGAAAAGGCACTCCTAAATGAAAAGGAAAAGGATAGAGGCAAGGTGGGTGAAAACTTTTAGAATCTATCGATCAAGGGGCATTGATGTATTCCCACTGTCAATAGTGATGGATCCTACCACTGATGACTGCAAGCCCCTACTATAAAGTCTCTAGATCTTGGTTCCCAGAGAAATTATGTCGAAGTATAGGTGAAAGAAAAGAAAAACACCACAAAGAAAAAGGACACGGGAAAATGTTGTGAGTTCCATAAGAGCTCCACTCACAACACAAGTGAGTGTCAGGCCAAGCAGTCACTGGTGGCCGAGATGAAGGCCTTTGAATCAGATGCATTATCTGACTCTGAGTTAGAACCCGATAAGGGGAATGATAAAGGTAAGTAGATCATTGAGGCAGAGCCTAGTGCCATTGTCGCCACTACCAAGATCTTGAAGAATGAGCATGAAGATCTAGAGCAGGGGGAACACCTCTTCCACTCACAGATGTGGGTGAAGGGTTCTCCACTATAGTTCATTGTCGATAGTAGGAACCAAAAGAACCTCATTTTAGTAGAGGTTGTGAAATGGTTGGGCCTAAAAAATACAATACATCCACAACCATACACCATCAGGTGGCTTCACCAAGGACGAGATATATGCGTCAGCCATGAGTTTTGCCTTCCCTATAGCATCAAGCCCTTCACGGATGAGGTATTGTGTGATTTTTCTCCTCTCAAAGTTTGTGATGTATTATTAGGAAAACCATACTTGTGGAAGCGACATGTTGTATATGATTCTAGACCTTGCTCTGTGATTATTACTTTGGATGATAAGTTTTACATGATACCATAGGTAACCCCGCCTACCACCATCTCTTTGATCATTGTAAAGTAATGGAATAAGATCATTTCCCATACCAAGAAATTTGTTTTCCTTATGATTCTCCCTCAGGGAAAGAAGAAGGTTGTGGCCATGGCTCCCAGAAAATTCTCATCCGCACAACAACAGCAGATGGACAAGGTCGTGGAGGAGTGCAGGGAAATTTTTGACTCACCTACAAGGGTACCTCTACACTGTCAAGTCAATCATTCTGTCAATCTGACCCGGGGTGCACCACTACCCAATGGACCGATCTATCAATGCTCTGTTCTAGAGAATGATGAGATGAAGAAGTAGATTCAGGAACTATTGCAGAAAGGGAACATTAGGCCAAGGTCATCACCCTGTGGGAGCTCTATTGTATTGGTACAAAAGAAGGATGGGACCTGGAGACTCTATATTGACTATCGGGCACTGAGCAAGATCACTGTTCAGAATAGGTACCCAAATCCACGGATTGATGACCTTTGGACCAGCTCAAGGGGGCCAAATATTTCAGTAATATTTACTTGAATTCAGGTTATCACCAGGGGCCTATGGAACTCTTTGATTTGTGGAAGGCTTCCTTCAAATCCAAGGAGGACCTTTTAGAATGGATGGTCATTCCTTTCGGGTTGATGAATTCCCTTGCAATCTTCATGAGATTAATGGATGGCATCATCCGACCCTTCACCAATGTATTTGTGGTGGTGTATGTAAATGACATCTTAATCTTCAGCTAGAATTGGGAAGAACACCTCCACCATATTCGATAGGTCCTTTAAACCCTACGACAACACAAGATGTGTGCTAACTTTGAGAAATGCACTTTTTCCATGACCCACGTTCAATATCTCAGGTACATCATTGATGAGAAGGGTGTGCATGTGGACCCAACCAAGATACAAGTCATTCAGGATTGGCAAGCCCCAACCACTCTAACAGAGCTCCACAAATTTCTTGGTCTTGCCAATTTCTAACACAAGTCCTTGTTGGGGTTCTCAAATATTACTTAGCCTTTAAGTCAAGTCACCAAGGGAAGAGCGAAAGAAAAGTTTTTTTGGTCTGAACCCCAACAGCAGGCATTTGCCGAGTTGAAGCATCACCTATGCTCTACACTAGTGCTCACATTACCAAACCTGCAACAACCATTTCAGATTGAGACAGATGCCTCGGACTATGCTATTGGTGTAGTTCTTACTCAGTAGGGGAATCCAGTGGCTTACCATAGTGAAACACTTTCAGACACATTCTAAAAGTATCCCCCTTATGAAAAAGAAATGTATTCCATTGTGCAGGCCTTCAGTTAATGGAAGCATTACATTCTAGGGATGGAAACTATCATCCACACAAACCACCCACCCCTGCAATTCATACAGAGACAAGGGCAGTTGCAGAACAATCTCCAACAAAAATGGTCCACCTACCTAAAACAATTCCATTTGAACGTTAAGTACAAGAAGGGAAGCACCAATAATGTTGCAGACTGCCTCATCTGACCACCAATCATGGCACTGATCACTGTACTCGAATCCTATGGGAATGAGACTTCGGGGTGGCTGCATCTTTACCAGAGCGATCCAAAATTCGGCAGCACATACCACACACTCCTGGAAGGGAAGAAATTTCCAAATTTTCACCTTTAGGATGCACTGTTATGCCACCTAGGACACATCTTTTTTCCTGCAAGGGAGTGTGCAAAGATGATTTGGGAGGCACGCTAAAGTAGGGTCGTTGGACATTTCAAAGTAGAGAAAACAATGGTGGTATTGCAAAAGTATTTTTATTGGCTAAAACTTCGTCAAGATGTTGGGAAGTACATTAGATCCAGCGCCACCTGCTTCATTGCAAAGCCAACCATCAATAAGTAAGGCCTATATACTCCTCTACCTACCCCTAATCGACCATGGGAATCTATCTCCATGGATTACATGTCAGGCCTTCCTTCTACTATGCACGACAATGACTTCATTTTCGTGGTCATTGACACATTCTCCAATATGGCCATCATGGCGGCCTGCATGAAGAGTAACATAGTAGAGGCCACTGTTAAGTTCTTCTTTGAGCGAGTGTGGGTGAACTTTGGGATCCCACAGTCCATTGTATCAGATCGGGACAAAATATTCTTGATTACATTTTGGTCAAGTCTTTGGTCGATGTTGAATACAAAACTTACTAAGTCCACGACTTTCCATCTCCAAACTGATGGCCAAATAGAGGTTTTCAATAGGATGATCATGCACATTCTGCGCATGTGCAACTCCAAGCATCCACACACATCAGATGAAAGTCTAGCTTATGTCTAGCACAACTATAATAGAGCTCTCCATAACTCAATGTGCCACAACCCCTTATAGATAGGGCTAGGATTTGATCCATTATATCCCATTGATGTGGCCATATCTGATCAGCTATTGTCTAGAAGATGGATCCTCCTAGCCTCTGAACTCTCCTTCCGAATTCTGGCATTGAATCACGTTTCTCCCTAGCAAAATACAAAATCCCTTTTGAAGCACCATGTTTCCTCTCTGTGACACTTACTGCCTCTCTCCAATGCACTCACCGAAACTAGAATCCTTCCTCCAGCCTTACTATCCCTACCACTCTCTCACTACTTCGAGCTCACTAACTCTCTCTTCAACAACTTAGTGTTGCTACTTAGGAAATTGATTTCCAGTGAAATCAAACTGTTGGTGTGTCTTCTCCAAGCCCATCGAGTTTCTTCTTATAATCTCTCATTGAGACATCAACGACCACGATTAAAACTTAATCGATGGCTAATATTAACTAGAGCTTGATCCAAGCCTTTTTCTAGAAGATTCTCACCATGACTTAATTAATACCCTTTAATTAATCATATTTCCTAAGTTTAGACTTAGGAAATATAAAAAAAAAGATAAATTATTTTAATTAAGTCATCTCTAGGTGGAATTTCCAAAAACTATTTATGGGTTTCCCAAAATACATGTATTCTATCCTCTCCACCAAATTTCGTGGCTAGAAAATATCTACTGATACAAAATCTGACACTCCCTCTTAGCGAGGAATGTGTTCTACTGCTACAACCCACTGATGTAACACCTTGTCTCTGCACCACCTCTTGTCGCGTTGATGATGTCTGGCTATTGTTGTACACCAGCTACAATGCAACTCTGATATACGTTGCATCTGTGTTGTTGTTGGCCCTGCTGAAATGTTTCTGACACTGCATCTGCATTGCAACTCCCTCTCCATCTATTACTTCTACAACTAAAAGCATCCAAAATATTGAATCCACTATGAACAGTATAATGCATCTATCACTCAAGTCTCTAACTGCTGCTAGTATCTATGCTATTAGTTAAGCCCCTACATTGTTGTTGACTCTTCTATGTGCGAAATGCACTATAGCCAACTCTACACTGCACTGCCCAATATCTAACTATTACTAGCCACTGCTTCTGCCACTCTGGCATCTAACTGCACCATCTGCCACTGATCCATCCAGCTTCTTAAATATTGTGGGCTCCCATAGCAACATTTTGATTCAAGGGCTGGACCTCCTCAATAATCCTACCCATCTTATATCTCTCTGGGGCTACAAAACCAAATCAACCCTACCTCACTCCTGGATGTATATCAATGATCATGGAAAACTCTTCCTCCAATCTGGAGGATAACCTATCGATCTCTGCATGAGATGTCACCTGGTCCTGCTTCTCCTCCTTGTCCTTCTTCCTGAGAGGACATTGGGTGTTGTAGTGGCAAAGCTCACCACATCTGAAGCATTTGTTCTTGAAAATGTCCTTCTTCCTCCTATGCTACTCCTGCTGCCCCTTTGATGCGAGGGCCACATTTTCCTCTTCCTTCACTTTCTTCGTCCCACTATTGCTGTTGTTGCTACCATTGATGGTGATCTTCAACAAATCTCACCTCATATCCTCCTGCTGCAGATCATCCCACATTCGATCCCACTTTGGAAACTTGTCTCTGCCCATAATAATCTAGGTGAAGACCTTCCAGTCTTTGAAAATGTTGTTTAGAGATAACGGCTCCAATTCTGTGGGTTGGGGCGCTAACCCTACTATAGACAGTTGGTCTCGGATATCTTGAATTCTAGTAAGGAAGGGGTCTATGTGCACCCCTTTCTACATCCTTGTACATCTCAACTTCTCCTCAACATACACCTTCTGTTGTTCGGAAGATCCTTGGTATAGCATAGCAATAGCTTCCCACATCTACTTTACAATGGCTTTTATAGCTATGTGAGACACCACATGATCTCGAACCCCATCGAGAATCAACCTCTTTGCTTTTTCCATCTCCTTCTTGTAGGCCTTCAACTAAACTGCATCCATGGGTACAGCTACCACGTTATCGATATAAGTTTTGAGATCGTATGAATCTAGAAGACAAGAAATTATTGCCTTCAAGATCACATAATTTGAGGCTCCGTCCAACCAATCCTAATCAATCAGTCCTACTGATGCCATTTCTTAAAAAATTCGAACTCCTCCTCCTCTCCTCTATGCAACTACTGACTGGCTCTACACACTCCCTATTGGAGTGGGAAAATCTGCTCACAACTACTGTTGCTCTGTAGTGAAAAATCGAACTTCTAGACTAGAAGTTCCCTGAGGAAAGAATTCACCCAATGTGTGCTCTTCCTTCGTCTTGACGCTATTCTTCACCAACAAACTGTTGCAAAATAACTGCGCATAGTTGAAGATCTTCTCTGCAAGGAAAACATTGCTTCTCCCTTTGCCTTTGGTAATCATTGATCAGGAAAAATTAGTTTTTGTTGACTCTCTGAGAGAAATAAACTTTTCCTCAAAAATTGACCCTCCTGGCCAAAGGGACTACACAGCCCCTCAGGTTTCAAACATCTACTTACATAGTGCTTTGAAGCTCCTTCTTCGAGTCTATAATTGAGCTCTCCGACTTCAATTTGTGTTCTGATACCATGCGAAAATTCAGCTAACCCCAAACCCTATTGCAGCAACTGATGTTATTTCTTCTATTTGTTAATTTAATTAAACAAATTATTTGTTGTGTGCTATGACAAACATTGAAACAAATACACTGCAACCTTCACAAAACAAATATTGCGGAAGAAATAAAAATGCTGGAAGAAATAGATGCACACACACAAAATACAACGTTATTTTTTTATTAAGTCCCCGGAAAAACCCAACTCAGAAAAAGTGGTGCAGCAGCTGAGGGTTTTAATATTACACAGTAGTAAATTCTAGTACAAGACTATGGATGCTCAAATCTAGCAATCCATATAGAGAAATGACTGACAATAAATCTAGTGAGAAAAATCTCACTCCCACTGGCGATCCGACACTGACCTTAGCTCAATTTGAGATGGTCTTTGTTGGCTCTGCATAGTCACAACATCAATCTACATAGTATTGTGTCCCACAACTCAGAATTTCTTCCCTCTCACTATCTGATCAGTTGTTGTCTCGAAAATGGATCCTCCTGGCCTCTAGACTCTCCTTCTGGCTTTTGGCACTTAATCACTGCTTCTCCCCAAAAAAATACAGAATCCCCTTTGAAGCACAAAGCTGCCTCTCTGCAGTGCAGTCACCAGAACTACAATCCTTCCCCCAGCCTTGCTATCCCTGCCCCTCTCTCACTGCTTCGACCTCACTAGCTCTCTCTCTGACAACTCAATGTTGCCACTTTGTAAATTGATCTGCCATTGAAATCGAACTATTGGTGTGTCTTCTTCAAGCCCATTGAGCTTCTTCTTATAGTCTCTCGTTGAGACATCAACGACCACACTTAAAACTTAATTGATGGCTAAGATTAATTAGAACTTGATCCAAGTCTTTTTTCTAGAAGATTATCACCATGACTTAATTAATACCCTTTAATTAATCACATTTCCTAATTTTAGACTTAGAAAATATTAAAAAAAATATTAATTATTTTAATTAAGTCATTTCTAGGTGGAATTTCCATAAACGATTTCTTAGTTTTGGAGAATACATGTATTCTAGCCTGTCCACCAAATTTTGTGGCTAGAACACATCCGATGCTACAAAAACTAACAATGAGCATGCTCATTAGGAGGAGCATGAAAAACATCATGTGCATGATGATCCATTCACAGAGAGTCGGTCAAAGGCTCAAGTTGAAGCTGTGGTCATGGGGCATCTAGTCCAAACAGGTACAGAGACATTCAGTAGGGCACCGGAATCGCCCGTAGAGGACTTTCAAGGGAATATCATGCATTTCAAGATAGATCTTATGATTTTTACACCAACGTTTCGAATCCCAAATGGGATCCATCATCAGGGTAAGAGAAAGATGATAGAAGATGATAAAAGAAGAGCCAGAGGGAAGAAATAAATACTAATGAGGGAAAATAAAGGAGCAGCACAGGTCGGCAAGAGAGAATTAAAATGAAACCTAAAATTAATTATTTTTATTATTATAAATTAATATCAATTATTTAATTTTTATAAATAAATATCTATTATTTAATATCTAAAACAAAGACTTTAAACTAAAACCAAAATTAAAATTAATATCTAAAAGACTAGAATATATTAATATTAATATTAATAACATAAATCTATATAAAATCTGAACTCTATAATAATATTAAAATCAAAAAACTAAAAAATTAGAAAATATGCTAAGGACAATACAATCTATGTAACATTAATACTCATATAACCTAATAACTCTCTAACTAATAATTATGAAACCTGATCACTCTATACACCTTAATATTTATATACCTAGAATCTATATAACTTAATATATATAATAGAATTAATATCAATAAGACCTAATAATTAAATCAAACTCTAAAAACTAAAATATATATATAATATTAATATCAATAACATTTATATAACTAAAAACTATATTAATATTACTATCTCAAAACTAATATATATTTTAATAATAATATCATAAAACCTAATATTTATATAACATTAATAATTAAAAAATCTAATGCCTAAGAAACTTTATAATTTCATAAAACTAGATTACTATAAAGTTATTAGGCATTAGGTTTTTTAATTATTAATGTTATATAAATATTAGGTTTTATGATATTATTATTAAAATATATATTAGTTTTGAGATAGTAATATTAATATAGTTTTTAGTTATATAAATGTTATTGATATTAATATTATATATATATTTTAGTTTTTAGAGTTTGATTTAATTATTAGGTCTTATTGATATTAATTCTATTATATATATTAAGTTATATAGATTCTAGGTATATAAATATTAAGGTGTATAGAGTGATCAGGTTTCATAATTATTAGTTAGAGAGTTATTAGGTTATATGAGTATTAATGTTACATAGATTGTATTGTCCTTAGCATATTTTCTAATTTTTTAGTTTTTTTATTTTAATATTATTATAGAGTTTAGATTTTATATAGATTTATGTTATTAATATTAATATTAATATATTCTAGTCTTTTAGATATTAATTTTAATTTTGGTTTTAGTTTAAAGTCTTTGTTTTAGATATTAAATAATAGATATTTATTTATAAAAATTAAATAATTGATATTAATTTATAATAATAAAAATAATTGATATTAATTTATAATTATTAAAATTAAATTTAATTTTAGGTTTCATTTTAATTCTCTCTTGCCGACCTGTGCTGCTCCTTTATTTTCCCTCATTAGTATTTATTTCTTCCCTCTGGCTCTTCTTTTATCATCTTCTATCATCTTTCTCTTACCCTGATGATGGATCCCATTTGGGATTCGAAACGTTGGTGTAAAAATTCCATTACTGTGGGTTCTCCGGTCAAAAATTCAAAAAGCTCAAACCACAGATCTCTGAAATCCAAGATCTTATGATGTTGAAGTAGAGAGTCTAGACAATTGGAGACACTATCTTACAGGAGAACAAAAAAAATGAGGAGCTCATAGGGATATGTGCCGACTTAGCGACCAAGTTGTCTAGTGTAGAGGAACATCTCAAGTCCCTCACAAGGTAGTAGGAATAATACAGTTGGGAGTTCCAGAGAAACGCTCTATTGGAGTACATAAATAAATCTTGCAACACTACAAATCCCCCCTTATACATTGGGAAGAGCAACGCAGAGTTTGCCAAATGCATCATGTTGGGCGACCGAGTGCAGGAGCATGGGTTGAGTGTCAAGCAACATCAACATAGTAGATTTGCAGGTATTCAACCTTCCCAAGGTGTGGATTGGCAAGAAATTATGAGTTGGTACTCTATTGATGGGTTGATTCCTAGGAGGACACTCACAACCAAGGGCATATTGCAGCTCGGGCCCTTTAGCACAAGCAGTGATGGAGGGTTGAGATGGTACCATAACCCACAGGTCCCAGGACTTAGGTGGCATTAGGATCCAGGAGGATCCATTGGGGCCAGGATTGACTGGAGAATTGTTTGGGATCCAGATGAATCTATCGAGAGAGGGATTGGTCGGAGGATCATTTGGGATCCAAGTATCGAAGGATCCATTCAGGATCATGTAGCATGGTGGTATGGAATAACACATTGGGTTGTATCAATGTTTTAAAACTCTGAATCTGACTCCAACTAGGTATCGACTCGGCCGGCTCGATTTTAGTGACTCAGTCGTTGTAAAAAATACATTAAATATTTATTTTTTTATAAAAAATCATAATTTTAAAGATTTTCATTCATGTTTCCAAACACACAGCATTAGCTTTGCTCAACATGTAAACCTTAGCATCTTGTTATCAATGCTCAAATACTGTTATCTAGTATCAATAATTCTGTTGTTTTAACTTTTGCCTCATCATCTCAACCTGTAGAACAAACCCTAATCAAACCCTAGTTGTAGCATAATACACCTTCACTGTCATATCCTTCAATGCAAACTTCAAGAGAATCTAAGTATCCAACCATTGTTGATGTATCCCTAGACGTGCAATCAGCGACCAAGTTGATATAATCAGAGAATTTCAATAGTCTAATTAGATACACCAAGGTGACTATCATATAACAAGGTGACCATCATATATGGGGTTACTGTTATCACTCTGAAGTCAAAGGGACAAGCCATTCATTGATGTTATATCATTTCAAGATTACATAGAAATAATTGTCATATACTAGGTCAGTGTTATATGTCTAGGGCACTGTCATATCAAGAGCACTGTCAAATATGAAGGGCACTATCATATATCAATGTGACTGCCATAATGCCATTACATTTCATTGTCAAGTCTAATCACACAATACTGTCATACTTGTCATTACATATCATACAAATTACTGCCAAGATTACTGTCATATCACAAGGCTGATGCTATATCACAATATTTCCGTTACATACAAGATTACTGCCCTATGTATCACTGTCAGGCCAAGTCATGGATGATTGACGTAATACTAAGTTTCAAGGACACTCAATCATGTGTCAAGGTCATTGCTATGTCAACAAGGTCAATGCCATATCAATTTGTATCATACCTCAAAAGAGAAACATGACTATCATACCTCAACCTTTGCATTACAGTCACTACCCAAGCAACACTTCCATGGATCACTAACCATACATCATAACCATGCATCACTTTTATATTGTTGTCAAGCCATATTGTCATAAACATAAATATCACCTTTATACTGTTGTATCCAACCCGGCCGAGCTGGCTTGGTAATAACCCGGCCGGTTGAACTGGTTCACAGGCCGAGTCAACCGGATGAGGCCTCGACTCAGACCAATTCGACCGAGTCGGTTCCGAGTCGGTTGAATCTTAAAACACTAGGTTGTATGGGATCCTGGGATCAATGTTTTTTTTATGGATAACAATGAATTGTTTGAAGGCAAGCAATCTTTGGGAAAGGGGATTTGTAATATTCCCTTTCTTGATCTGGTAAAAATGGACGAAATCTATCAATGGTATTTATCGTGGTATTTTCCCATGGTTTTTGAGGGAAAATAATAAAATAGTGTCTTTAGAAAGTCCATCAAACCTATTAACGAGGATAGAAGCTAAGCATTTGGATCATTCGGGTTTATGTATCTTGTTGTGTTTTTCTTGAGAACTTGGCATGGCTAGTTCTAGTTTGATCCCAGGGACGAAAACCTCGTGTATGTTATTTTGATCCATCCAAGGTCCACGATCATGTATCTTGTTTTCAACTATTAATATAAATAGAAGGCTTCATTTTTGGATCCCTTTGTATTCTCATTCCTGTTGCAAGTTTATTTTTTTTAATCAGAGAACTAAAATTCCTAGATCTATTTGAAATTTTATGGATCTTATAATTTTCCAACCAATAATAATTGTCCCACTATTAATTTGGCAACTAGATTACTTCACTGCAAATTAAAAAGAGAAATCAACTTCCACTCCTTACTTTATTCAAAACTCAACTTGAATTCATTTTTTAATGGCCTATTAATGGCTCCATCTACCAAATATGATATCCTATGACCTTTTTTTATTATTAAGATGCGACCTGAAAAATCATTGATTTAGGACCTAGTTGATGAAAGGCCTTCGCAAGGTACTTCATTACAAATTTATTAATAACTCAATTTGAATTCATTTTTCAATTCTCGATTAAGGGCCCTTGCTCCCGAATATGATCCAATTATTATACATAAATACATTGTTTCGCTGAATGATCCACAAAGGTGAAGAACTCCCGTGTTTTTCCCGCACTGAAGAATATGGCAAGGGAACAAATACAGATGTCAAATCTGGAAGAACAACCAGACCTGCTTAAACCGCATGATCGTGTGGAAAGAAACACGGTTGTTTGTCCGAAGGATTCAGGCATCTCAATGTGGAAACTTTGAGTATGCCGATTCATTTGATCTGTGGCTAATGGCATTCAGCACTGTAGGAGCCATTACAAATGGAATGACCATGCCTTTGATGCTGCTGCTTGTGTTAAGCAATTTGATAAACACAGTTGGAAATTTTGGTTCGGCATCCACAGGAGATTTCCGTCGTATTATCAACACGGCGGTAATCATTTCCTTTACAACAAAACGTTGCATAATATTCATATTACATATTGATGAATGTGTCGGTGATGGTTACTTGCACAGTATACTTTATGTCTGCTCTATATATCAATCGCTACGTTTTTTGTTGCATTTCTCAGTGGGTATTACATCTTCCTATTTCTTTCACACCTTCTATAGTTAAATGGTTTTTGATGATCCTATCTATGACTAATGCTTTTCTTTGCTTTCTTTGATCAGAGGCATTCTGTTGGACGAGGACCAGCGAAAGGCAGGCATCTTGGATGCGTATAAATTATTTGAAAGCCGAATTGAGGCAGGGCGAGGGATTCTTCGAAACCCAAAGAACTACCACAGCAAAAGTGGTTACCAGTGTTACTAATGATACTCTCATTCTCGTTATACAAGACGTTTTAGCAGAAAAGGTGTGATCTTATTACTCTATTCTGTCATTTAATTTATCAATGTTCAGACTCTTCATTAAGTTCATCTAATTTATCAACGTTTGGACTCTTTACTAAGTTTTCTAATTTTAATATTGCTAATTCTCTTGGGAGAATGTCCATCCTCAGCTACCCAACTTCGTCATGAATACTTCTTTATTCTTCATTAGTTATTTTGTGGCATTCTACTTTGTTGGAACTACTACACAATTACATGCGGACTCTTAGTTAGAGCATGGGACTGCATGCAAGATTCCTTCTGCATGATTTACTCCTTGATTTGCTCCTTCTTTAACTCCACAACTGGTTAGTTCTTCTGCATGATTTACTCCCTGATTTTCTCCTTCTTTAACTCTGCAACTGGTTAGTTCTTCTGCATGATTTACTCCCTGATTTGCTCCTTCTTTCACTCCGCAACTGGCTAGTTCTCTCCGGAACTTGTTGTAGGTGTTGAATCTTCTCATTGATCACCACTATGGTGCATTACTTTGGGATCTTCACCCAGTAATGCTATATCATGAGCATTGTAACCTATTTTCTAATGAATTATTCTTTTGTTCTTTTGATTTTCTTTTAGTGTTTTTGCTCTGCAAAGCTGTGTGTTCAACCTTTACTAGCTAGATTCATCTTTGCAGCTTTTCTAACACACTTACATCGTATCAGAGCCAGCGAGTTGCTAGATAAAAGGCACACTAGTACTTTATTTTGGAGGTATTACATCTTGGAGATCGAAGATCGACAGAAAAATGGAGTTTCCCAAAGCATCGATCATAACACCGTACAACTATCACGAATGGAAGGACCAAATGGCTCGATACCTTCATCATAAAGGGTTGTACAGGATTACCATGGCTACAAAAGTGGAACGCACTTCAGCCATAGAGAAATCCAAGTACCTCAACCGTATGGATGAGGCCCACGGATCCATATGCATGTGCATCTCTCCAGAGTTGTAGTTTCATCTATCTGCCTGCAATACTCCCAATGAGATTTGGAAAAAGGTTGAACTCTACAGGAAACAGGATGAGATGAAAGGACATATGCTCGAAGTGGAGCTGTTGTCATTGGATCCACGGAACTATGACAGAATTGAAGACTTCTTCACCAAATATAATGATCTATTGCTACAACTCAAGGGTTGTGGAATTGACAAATCCAAGGAGGAAAGTCACCAAATTCTCTCTATTATGTCGAAGCTCGGACCGGAATACTCCGTCTTTGTGTCTACATTTCATTCAGTAAGGCTCGCAACTGGTAAATCCTACACTATGCCTTCTCTCAGAGAATTTATGGAGTCCCTTATTTTTTAGCAAGATAAACTCATTGGCATGGGGAAAATCAAACCTCCAAAAGTGCATGCAATTACCGTGCATGATGGCAGCCACAATAAAAATCAAAGATCTAATTCAAATCAGAAAAATCAGCAGCAAAAAGACAAGGGAAAAGCACATTCCCATCCAAAGAAGGAAGGGTACACCAAGCCCTTCAATGACTCCTCCGGATCGAGAAATGAGAAAGGGAAGAAAGGAAACAGATGCACCTACTATCAAATTGGATTCCATCCAAAATCCTCTTGCATGAAGAAACAAATTGACCAAATCACACAAATCCTTCAGAAGCACAACCTTGGGGACCACATCTCTCAGGGCACCAAGAAGAAAACTGAGGATCCGCCACACGGGAAAGGTAATAATTTTCATGCTTTAGTTGCAATTAATTCTTCTCCTGATGCATGGATTATAGATTCTAGTGCATCACATCATATGGATGTTGCAAAGGAAATATATTCCTCTTTGGATGCATGCAAAGGACCTCCCATCCTCATGGGAGATGACTCACCTATTGAGGTCACCAGAAAAGTTAGAGTGGAACTTTTACATGGAAGCTTTGAAGATGTGCTTCATGTTCTAAAACTTTCGGTAAACCTGCTTTCAGTTTATCAGATCACTCATTCTGGAACCGGAAAGAGAGTGGAATTCACTCTAGATGCAGTGAACATATATGACCTACATAGTAGCTCCAAAATTTCAACCGGTGAGGTAAACAATGGAGCCAGACTGTATACATTTTCTGAATTTATTGAATCTGAATCCTCCTTATTGCTTACACATGTTGATGATAGTAGTAGGATTTGGCACGAGAGGTTTGGTCACTTAAATTATAGGTATATGCAGTAGCTAAGCAAGCATGAGATGGTGGAAGGCTTGCCAAATATCAGTTTCTCCAAAGGAGTTTGTGAAGGGTGTGTCCTTGGCAAACATCCTAGAGAAAAGTTTGACACCGGCAAGACTCACAGAGCATCCTCTCCTCTAGATCTGATCCATAGTGATCTCATGGGGCCTTTTCCTCATCCTTCCATCAACAAAGCAAGGTATGTGCTTACATTTATTGATGATTTCTCACGGTATACCTGGGTGTATCTTCTCAGGGCCAAATCTGAAGTTTTGGCACACTTTGAAGATTTCAAAGCACTAGTTGAGACATAGTCAGAGAGAAAGATCAAATCCCTTCGTACAGACAATGGGGGGGGAATATGTTAACATAGCACTTCAGAACCTTTGCCTTCAATCTGGCATACGGTTGTAGTACAGAGTTCCATACACTCCGCAGCAGAACGGAGTTGCTGAGAGAAAGACTCGATCTCTCAAAGAGATGGCTTCCTGCATGTTGCATGCTAAGTCACTTCCTCATAAGCTATGGGCTGAAGCACTTAATTGTGCTAAATACATCCAAAATAGATCTCTTCATAGGTCTGTTAAGGATCAGACCCCCTTTGAGGCTTGGAGTGGCACTAAACGAGAGGTCACCCACTTCCGTGTTTTCGGCTCCCGAGCATGGGCCAGGATTCCCTCTCAAAAGAGAAAATCTCTTGATCCACAGAGCATTGAGTGCATCTTTGTTGGATACCCTGATGGTGTGAAGGGATATCGGCACCTGATTTCCTCCACGGACAAGCTCATCATTGAGCAAAGTGTCAAATTTGAGGAAAGTCTCTCGCATGCACCTCAATTGCCGCATGTAGACACCTTTTATCTACCTCATGTCTGAGATGATGACTTAGTACACTAAGATGCAGATGCAAAGCATGCAGATGCCGAGGTAGAGCATGCAGATGCAGAGACAGAGTCTTTAGATACAAATCTAGTGCATGCATATGATGATCCACATCCAAGCCCAGATCGGGCTTCCAGCAGTGAATCATATTCCCCTGTCATAAATCAGAGAACAAGGAGCTTACGTGAGATATATGCACAAGACCACCCAGCTGCTAGAAATGGTCTTGTGGGGGATAATTCTAATTTGCAGAGGACTAGTTCAGAGTTTATTGAGACTCCTCTTGCCCTCACTGCCACTGAACCATCGCCATCCTCGCATTGTCATTTGGTTCATTCTTCTGATCCACAGTCTTACGATGAGGCTGCTGTGCATCCATCTTGGGAGTCCGCCATGGAGGAGGAGTATAACTCCCTCCTTGAGAACCAGACCTGGGATCTGGTCCCCCTTCCTTCAGGAAGGAAACTTGTCCGATGCAAATGGGTCTACATGACCAAGAGTGCTGCAAATGGGCAAATCACCAGACGGAAAGCAAGGCTAGTAGCCAAAGGCTTCCAACAAGTGCATGGCATTGATTATGACAAGACCTTTGCTCCAGTAGCAAAGCTGGATTCCATACGCCTTACACTTGCCATTGCGGCTGCCTAGTGGTGGGAAGTACATCATATGGATGTGAAGAATGCATTTCTTCACGGAGACCTATCTGAGGAGATCTACATAGAGGAGGCACATGTTTTCATTCAGGATTCATCTTTGGTCTGCACACTGAAGAAATCTCTCTACGGCCTTAAGCAGGCCCCGAGAGCTTGGTATGCGAAGATGGATTCTTTTCTCTTATCACAAAACTTTGAAAGATGTAAGTCTGATCCAAATGTTTACATGCTCAAGACACATGATTCTCTTCTTATCTTAGTTTTGTATGTGGATGATCTCCTAATCACTGGTAGCTCGGCTTCAACCATTGCTACAGTCAAGAGGGCCTTGCATGATAGGTTCTTGATGACGGACATGGGTCCATTACACTTCTTTCTTGGTCTTGAGATCAACTAGGATGCCACAGGCATCAAACTCTCTCAGGCTAAGTATACATGGGATCTCCTCAAGAGATTTCGCATGACTGACTCCAAGCTAGCACCGACTCCTTTTCTGTCTAGGGTGTGCCTTGAGGATGGAGGTGACACTCCATTAGTTGACAACACTCTCTACGGACAGCTAGTGGGGAGCTTATTGTACCTCACCCACTCCAAACCAGATCTCTCATATGCAGTAGGGGCAGTTTCCAGATACATGCAAGAGCCGCATGAGCTACACTGAAATGCTGCCAAGCACATCCTCCAATATGTGCAGGGCACCATCACCTTCGGGATTCACTATGCAGCAGGCATTGCAAAGAATCTCCTTGGCTTCACTTATTCTGATTGGGCGGGTGACAGTATTGATCACAAGTCCACCTCCGGATATTCACTCAGTCTAAGGTCTGGCCCTATCTGTTGGTCAAGCAAGAAGCAGACCACTATTGCTCTCTCTTCAGCCGAGGCCGAATACAGAGGAGTAGTCAACATCACCATTCAGGCTTTGTGGCTACAACACTTCCTCACTGAGTTGGGTGTCCAGTTCCACCAGCCCATTGTCATCTGGCGTGACAACCAGAGCACTCTCAGATTTTGCAGGGATCCAGTATAGCAGCAGCGGACGAAGCACATAGAGATCCATATGCACTACATCAGAGACTTAGTACATGACCGGGTCATTGATTTGCAGTTCTGTCCTTTAGCAGAACAAACTGCAGACATCTTCACCAAGGAATTCACTGAGCAGAAGTTTCACTCTCTGGGCGATCATCTTGGAGTGAAGGAAACAGTTGCTTAGCAAATGTCTTTTCTTCCTCGTTTCTTTTGATTACATTGTATTTTGAGGGGGGGGTTTTCCCACGAGGTTTTCCCTCTTTCCTCAATTCTAGTACAAGTTGCACTGTATTTTGGGTGACTTTTGGCTTTAATTGTCAGGGCCCATTTTCTATTTTTCCCCATAGTGGTGTTCAGGGGGGGTGTTGGAACTACTACACACCTATATGCGGACTCTTAGTTAGAGCATGGGACTACATGCAAGATTCCTTCTGCATGATTTACTTCTTGATTTTCTCCTTCGTTAACTCCACAACTGGTTAGTTCTTCTGCATGATTTACTCCCCAATTTGCTCCTTCTTTAACTCCGCAACTGGTTAGTTCTTCTGCATGATTTACTCTCTGATTTGCTCCTTCTTTCACTCCGCAACTGGCTAGTTCTCTCCGGAACTTGTTGTAGGTGTTGAGTCTTCTCATTGATCACTACTATGGTGCATTACCTTGGGATCTTCACCCAATAATGCTATATCATGAGCATTGTAACATATTTTCTAATGAATTATTCTTTTGTTCTTTCGATTTTCTTTTAGTGTTTTTGCTCTGCAAAGCTGTGTGTTCAACCTTTACTAGCTAGATTCATCTGTGCAGCTTTTCTAACACATTTACATACTTGACATGGAGACTGACATTAGCATCATTTCCTTTCATGATCATGCTGATCATTCCCGGCATAATGTATGGATGGATTCTAGTGGGGACTTCTCGCAAGTTCACCGAAGCATATAATCTAGCCTGTAATATTGCAGAGCAAGCTCTTTCATCCATTAGGACAGTCTTTGCCTTCATTGGAGAGGAGAGGACAATGGCTAAGTTCTCCGATGCGCTCAATGGGACTACAAAGCTTGGGCTTAAACAAGGTCTTGCCAAAGGCTTGGCAATAGGAAGCGGAGGAGTGACCTTCGGTATCTGGGCATTCAACTCTTGGTATGGTAGCAAATTGGTAATGTATCTTGGCGCTAGCGGAGGAAGGATTTTCGCGGCTTCAAGTTGCATTCTTATGGGTGGCTTGTAAGCGCTCTTTCTCTATTCATCTCTCTTTCTCATGTACTTCTATAATTGATCCTACAACTGGAAATTTACCACATTTCGAAGTTCAAGCAAAATCTCTGAAAGCACTGTTGCGTTTACAGAGCTCTAGGGACTGCGCTTCCGAATATCAGATACTTTTCAGAAGCACGTGTTGCTTGTAAACGCATCTTTGAGATGGTTGAAAGAGAACCGATCATTGATTGGGAAGATGCAAAAGGAGAAATATTGAAAGAGGTCAGCGGTAAAGTTGAATTTAGAAACGTTGAATTTGCATATCCATCCCGACCAGAATCCAAGATATTTCGCAACCATTCCCGCAAACAAGACAGTTGCGTTGGTGGGGAGAAGCGGATCTGGCAAGTCTATGGCTGTGTCGTTGATAGAGAGGTTCTACGATCCCCTAGCTGGAGAGATTTTGCTGGATGGAGTGAACACTAAAAGGCTACAATTGAAATGGTTGCATTCCAAAATTGGACTAGTAAGTCGATAACCTGCACTCTTTGCTACATCGATCAAGGAGAACATCTTGTTCGGAAAAGAGGGAGCCAGCATGGATCAGGTTATTGCTGCGGCTAAATCTTCAAACGCTCACGATTTGATTAGTCAACTACCAGATGCTTATGACACACAGGTAATATTTAGGTTTTTACTCTCATTCTTCATTTCTAAAGTGCAGTCAATTTGAGTTTACTTTCTTCATTTGGGCCATACAGGTGGGTGACCACGGAGTCTAGTTGTCGGGAGGGCAAAAGCAACGTATAGCTATTGCAAGAGTTATGCTCAAGGGTCCTCGTCTACTTCTTCTAGATGAGGCCACAAGTGCTCTAGATGCAGAGTCAGAGAGAATCGTTTAGGATGCTCTAGACAAAGCTTCAGTTGGACACACAACTATTGTAGTAGCTCATTGCCTCTCGACCATCCGCAACGCAGACATGATTGTGGTGGTTCAAAGTGGTCATGTGATCGAGACAGGTATGCATGAAGATATGATATGTAAACCCAATGGAGCATATGTTGCTTTTGTGAAACTACAACTTGTTGTGGCAGATAAGCCACATGAGAGATTCAAAGGCACTGCTATGCTAGACCAGTCTTTGGTAACAGGGAGTTCTAGCATATATACTAGATCGAGTTCGAATGCCTCTGTATCGACCCATCGAGAACTGGTACATGAAGAAAAGCTTACTTCCGCCGCTTCATTCCATCAACTGTTTCTATTAAATGCCCCAGAATGGAGGCATGCTCTATTGGGTTGTTCAGGAGCCTTAGGTTCCGGAGCAGTTCAACCTGTTTTTCCCATATTCCTTGGGGCAATTGTATTTGTATTTTTCCTTCACGACCATGAACAGATCAAATCCAGTATCGAATATTACTCCTTCATGTTTGTGGCTGTGGGAGTACTATCGTTTTCAGAAAACATGTTACAGCATTACAATTTTGCAGCTACGGGGGAATATCTTACTAAAAGGGTTCGAGAGCGGATGCTATCCAAAATCTTTACATTTGAGATTGGGTGGTTCGATAATGAGGAGAATTCTAGTGGAGCTGTTTGCTCCAGACTAGCAACAGATGTTAATGTGGCAAGTATTTGATCTTAAAGTTTTAATATTTCCAATAAAATTGTGAATTGTATTACAGTATTCTAATGGTTCGAATATGAAATTTGTGATACAGGTGAGATCTCTGGTCAGAGATTGTATATCGTTACTTGTAGAAACTTCGGCAGTTGTTATAATAGCCTTCTCGATGGCCTTGATAATAGCATGGCATCTTGCAGTTGTAATAATCGTAGTGCAACCCATTATTGTATTATGTTTCTACACTAAACGGGTTCTTCTCAAGGCCATGTCTCAAAAGGCTATAAAAGCTCAAGATCAAGGTAGTCAACTCGCAGCGGAGGTTGTGGCTAACCATCGCACTATTAGTGCCTTCTCTTTATAGGAGAAGATCCTCTCTCTCTCTGAAAAGAGTCAAGAAGAACCTCGCGGAGAGATTATCAAACAATCTTTGTTTGCGAGGTTCGCTCTTGGAACATTGCAATGCATCACCCTATCCATTACGGCTTTGAACTTTTGGTATGGAGGACAACTTGTATCAAAAGGACAAATCACACCCAAAGCTTTTTTCCAAATTTTCTTCATTCTGATAACCACAGGAAAAGGTTTAGCAAAAGCGGGAACTATGAGCAGTGACATTGCTAAAGGCTCCAATGCAGTCAAATCTGTGTTTGGCATACTGGACAGCGAAAACCGCATAAACCCAGAGGATGAGAAAGGCGAGAAAGCGGATAAGATAGAAGGAAACGTGGAGCTGAGAAACATGGACTTCGCTTATCCATCTTGTCCAAATGTTATGATCTTCAAGAACTTCTGCTTCAGGATAAAAGCAGGAAAAACATGGCTCTGGTAGAACAAAGTGGATCCGGAAAATCGACTATCATTGGATTAATTGAAAGGTTTTACGATCCCCTAAAAGGATCGGTGAAAATCGATGGAAGTGACATCAGGGCGTTCAATTTGAAGAGTTTGAGGAATCACATAGGTCTGGTAGGTCAAGAGCCCACGTTGTTTGGAGGAAGCATTCGAGACAACATTCTCTATGGAAAAGAGAATGCAAGCGAGGTGGAGATGATTGAAGCTGCAAAGGCTGCAAATGCTCATGACTTCATCAGGTAAACACTGCAATTTTTTAATTGAAACATAATTTTTATGCAATAATACATATATTCAATCAGCTATGATTAAGCAGATTGTTTGTGGAATAAATTAGGACAAACTGAATATGGCAGTGATTTAACTTGGATTTGTGTAGCTCTTTGGAGAAGGGATACGAAACAAACTGTGGAGACAGAGGAATGCAATTATCGGGAGGGCAAAAGCAACGCATTGCTATAGCCAAGGCGATCATAAATAATCCGAGCATATTACTGTTGGACGAGGCCACCATTGCGTTGGACAGGCAATCGGAGAAGATGGTTCAAGAGGCCCTGGACAGAATAATGGTGGGAAGAACAAGTATTGTGATAGCTCATAGACTGACAACCATTCAAAATGCAGATTCGATTGTTGTGATTGAAGATGGGAAAGTGATTGAGCAGGGAAGTCATTCGTATCTCATGAGCAAAGGAAAAGGAATCCATATTACTCTCTCGCCAGTATCCAGCTAAGCTACCACTAGATTCTCACCTCCCTCACTCAAAGGGTCAAAAGTATTCTTCCGTGATCCATGTCCTAAATCTTTTTAAATGCCTCCAGCCAAATTTTGAACTTGAATTTTCATTTCTTCGTTATTTGTGCACGTGCTAAATCATTTAAAATGTCGTTAGCCAAATTTGGAATTTGTAGGGGCCGTTTAACGTCAATGTCATAATTATATGTTGTAACGAATTATAATAAAATCAATTAGGGCCAAAGAGACTGTTGGGAATTTTCTGGTAAATTCCAAAACAAAATCACTGAACAGAGGACAATGCTCTGTTTTTGCCACAGGATCTTTAACACAGGGAAGCTTAAAATAGATTTCTGGAGAAGCTCAGAGTTTTTACACACATAAAAAATTTATATTCATTAATAAACTACCTAATACAAACTTCATCCTCTTAACAGAAGGATTCACCAAGAACTTAAAAAAAAATACTTTGTCTCTTTTAGAAATTTTACACTACTATGTGTAAAAATTTCTTTTACATTTACTGCTATAAAAACAATCTTTAACTGCAGAAAATTACATTCACTGCTGTAAAAAAAATTCTTCAATACATATGGTGGAGCGCATTTGCATTACAATGCCCTTTTACCCTCTACATATTACACTGCATACATTACATACTAAAAAAAACATTACCCTCACACTGCTGTGTGAATTGGGTTTTCATTCTCCACAAAAATGATTCTGCGCTGCCCTTGTTTTCTTCTTCGCACTCTTGTGCATATTACATTGCATATACAATACGTAATAAAAACAAACATTACATGTTTTTTTACCTATGCTATACTCACGTGAGAATAAAAAACAATATAATTAAAACTTCTACCTACTGTCTACCAATCACAATTAAATTTCATTTAATTTCTAACCGACGGTCAAAACACAAAAACTTTCACGTCACGTCATGTTCAGGCCTGTATGCATCTTTGACTTCAATCAATAGTTTCAAGCCTTCATTTTAATCGAATGGCTATCATTAATTCCCCAGGAGCCCCTTTTAATCGAACTTTACGTTCCAGGGGATTGGTGGTTTTGAAACCGTACTGTGGACACGCGTCAACTGGTCGGTGTGATCGGAGCCTCCCCACGAAATACCACTCAACGTGAAAGGTGGTGCGGGGAAATCAGGGTGGTTTTGCTGGAAATAAATGTGCAGTTGAAAATTAATATTTCAACACTCTCCTTTAATTTCAACTGCTAGGTTATCAGTAATACCCAGACATTTCCTCAAAAACTCAAAACTTTTCTGGTCCAATGGCTTGGTCAGAATGTCTGCAACCTGCTCTTGAGTCCTGCAATGTTTTAAAACAATTTTTCCATTGCTTACCAATTCCCTGATGTAATGAAACCTTGTGTCAATGTGTTTCGTTCTCTTATGAAACATCGAATTCTTGGATAATGCAATAGCTGAGCTATTGTCACAAAAAATTACCGTTCCTTTTGCCTGCTCTTGGCCTAAGCTCCTTAACATCCTTCTCATCCAAACTGCTTGACATGCTACTGCTGTAGCTGCCACATATTCAGCCTCTGCTGTAGACAATGCTACAATAGGCTGTTTCTTAGAAGCCCATGAAATGGCTCCTGAACCCATGTGAAAAACATAACCGGATGTGCTTTTCCGATCATCTACACTTCCAGCCCAATCACTATCAGTGTATCCAATTAAATCTAAACATTCTGATGTAGTATATAAGATGCCAAACCTTTTAGTTCCTTTAACATACCTCAAAATCCTTTTTGCTGCGTGCCAATGTGCTTCTTTTGGCCTCTCCATGAATCTGGAAATTAAACTAACAGCATGCATTATGTCCGGCTTAGTTGCAGTCAAATACATGAGGCTGCCAACTATGCTCTTGTACAAATTAGGATCAAAATCCTTGTTGCGTCCTCTTTGCTGAATTTTAATCCCATCACTGTGGGAGTGATCGCTGCTTTGCACTCTTGCATATTAAATCTTTCCAACACTTCATTAACATATTTTGCCTGTGAGATAAAAATCCCATTTTCATTTTGATCTACTTCTCTTCCTAAGAAGTATCTCAGCAAACCCATGTCAGTCATCTCAAATTCTTCTTTCATGACTGTTTTGAAATTTTCAATGAGATAATCATCATTACTTGTGAAAATAACATCATCAACATATAACACAACAATTAGTAATTTACCATCTTTTTCTTTTATGTAGAGAGTGGGTTCTCCCTCACATTTTGCAAATTCATTTTCCAGTAGATAGGAATCTATCCTACTGTACCATGCTCTTGGCATTTGCTTCAGCCCATAAAGAGCTTTCTTCAATCTGCATACTTTGTGCTCTTGGCCTTTCTTTTCATAGCCTAGAGGTTGTTCAATGTAAACCTCTTCCTTTAACACTCCATTTAGGAATGCTGACTTCACGTCCATTTGGTAAACTTTCCACTTGTTTTGTGCTGCTATGGACAGCACTGCTCTCACGGTTTCCATTCTTGCAACCGGTGCAAAAGTTTCCTCATAGTCTCTCCCATACTGCTGCTTATATCCTTTGACAACCAGCCTTGCCTTGTGTCTTTCTATTTTGCCTTCAGCATTACTCTTGGTCTTGTAAACCCATTTAACTCCAATGACTTCCTTACCTTTTGGTAGCTCAACTAAATCCCATGTCTTGTTTCTTTCTATGGCATTGATCTCCTCATCCATAGCTTCTATCCATTTCTTATCCTTAATTGCATCTTCGAAATGAATAGGGTCATCAACATGACAATACAAAGCAAACAAAGAATTCATACCTTCATCATAAAAGTCACTTAAATTTCTGAACTTCTTACCTCTTTCATTTGGTGTACAAGTGCTTGAAGAAGCACTTGAATTTCCTCCTTGTGATGTGCTTGGAGAAGCACTTTCATTTCTCCTCAAGGGTGTCTCTTGCTGTCCTTGTGTTGGTGCTGCTGTTTGGGGATGTATTTCAGCCATATCCTCATCATCTTCATCATGAGACAAACAGTTTTTAACATTCACTGTTTTCTCTATGCTTCCATCCCAAGCTTCCTCCTCAATGAATTGAACATCTCTGCTCACAAAAAACTTCTTGGTAGATGGGATATACAACCTGTAAGCTTTGGATTCCTCACTGTATCCAATGAAAATACATTTCTCCCCTTTGTTGTCCAACTTCTTCCTTAGTTGATCTGGAATGTGTGCATAAGCCACACATCCAAAAACTTTCATGTGGGTGACTCCTTTCTTTCTCTCACTCCATGCTTCTTCCAGCACTCTGTTCATGACTACTTTTGTAGGACACCTATTCAAAATATATACTGCACAATGTACAGCTTCAGCCCAATAATCATTTGGCAAATGCTTTGCCTTTAGCATACTCCTTGCCATATCCATGATGGTCCTATTCTTTCTTTCAGCTACTCCATTTTGTTGCGGAGTGTACCTTGTGGTAAGTTGTTTGTGTATTCCATTTTCTCTACAAAACCGTAGGAATTCCTTGGAGATATACTCACCTCCTTTGTCAGTTCTTAGAACTTTAATATGCACCTTGCTTTGATTTTCTAAAAGTGCTTTGAAATTGCGAAATTTTTCAAACACTTCACTTTTGTTCTTCAGGAAATAAACCCAAGTCTTTCTGGTGAAATCATCAATGAATGTTAGAAAATATTGGTTTCCTGCTAGTGATGGAGTTTGCATTGGTCCACATAAGTCTGAGTGGAAAATTTCTAAGGGTGCTTTTGCCCTTATGCTTTTCCCTGATGGAAAACTTTCTCTGTGTTGTTTTCCCAATATACAACCTTCACAAAGGCTGTCTGGTTTCTCTATCAATGGTAATCCTCTTACCATTCCTTTTCTACTCAACAAGTTAAGACCTCCAAAGTTGAGATGTCCAAATCTCAAATGCCACAACCAATTTTCATCCTTCGGTTCGCTTTGGAAAGCCTCTTGGGTAACTGTTGCAATTACTTCTTTGTTTTTCAAATCTGCCCTTATTCTGAGAGGGAACATCCTGTTCCTTGTCATCTTCACTTTAGCAATACATCTTTTGCTGGGTGCTCTATCCATGATAGTGCATACATCATTCTCAAAGAAAACATTGTAACCCTTTTGAACAAGTTGTCCAATACTTAAGAGGTTACACTTCATTCCAGGAACATAATAGACATCTGCTATGGTTTTCTTTTCACCTTTCTTTGTAAATATCTTTACTTCTCCTTTTCCCATAACAGAAATTTTACTATCAGTCCCAAGTGTGACTTGTGACTTCACACTCTAATCTAGAGCAGAAAACAGGGCTATGTTTCCTGTCATATGGTTGTTGCAACTGGAGTCTAGAAACCATATATCATCATTGTTTGTTTCAGCCATGTTACAAGCTAAAAGCACATTATCTTGGCTGGTATTTTCTCTAGTGATATTTGCACTAGATCTATTATTCATATCATGCTGCTTCTTCCTACATTCATTTGCATAATGCCCATATTTTCTACAATAATAACATTGGACATTGGATTTTTCATACCTTTGTCCTTGAGTATGATGTTGTCCACTTTGTTGGCTGCTGCCTTGGCCTTGGTTCTGATTTGGATTGCTGCCTTTTCCTCTCTTGTTTCCTCTGCCTTGACCTCTTCCTCTTCCAAAGGACATCTGGGTCTTGAAGGCTTGCTCTAGAGATGAGTTTTCATTTCTACTCAACCTCTGCTCATGTGTTATCAGTGATGCATGAAGTTCATCAACTGAAAAGTTTGTGAGATCCTTTGTCTCTTCTATGGTGGTGACAATCACATCGAACTTTGAGGGTAGGACCCTCAACAGTTTCTCCACAATCCTCCTTTCTTCAAGAGTTTCTCCATGAGACCTTATTTGTGTGACCAGACCAATCACATGTGTGAAGAATGAGTCAATATTGTCTGACTCCTTCATGCACAGATTCTCAAAATCTCTCCTCAGCAACTGTAGTTTTGCTGTCTTCACTTTCTCCATGCCTTGATAGGCTGTCTTGAGAGTTTTCCATGCTTCTTTGGATGTCTTGGCTGCTGCTATCCTTGAAAACACACTCTCATGCAATGCTTGATACAAAAATGCGAGGGCTTTGGAATCCTTCTTCTTATTGCTCTTCAATAGATCTTTCCCTGCCTGAGTTAACCTATTAAACTCATCTTCATCTCCTGGTTCTTCAAACCCATATTCAAAAAGTTCCCATAAATATTGTGAGGAAAACAGGGCTGTCAAGGTTATTGCCCAATAGTCATAGTTTTTCCCATTAAACTGTGGGAGCTGAGTATTAAAAATACCCATGCTAGTGTTGGTGCTGGAGCCAGCCATTCTTGCACTCTAAACTATGCTTCAAATACCTGACTGTGTATTTAAAAAAAAACTCACTGTCTTCAACAGCAACACATAAAAAACTTGAGAAATACCTTGTATTTTTTGACTGAGTCTTCACTCTGATGGAGAAGCTGCTGCAGCAAGAAACCCTTCCTTAGCTTCTTTGACACCTTCAAAGAGCCTGGACAAGCTTTGATACCATGTTGGGAATTTTCTGGTAAATTCCAAAACAAAATCACTGAACAGAGGACAATGCTCTGTTTTTGCCACAGGATCTTTAACACAAGGAAGCTTAAAATAGATTGATGGAGAAGCTCAGAGTTTTTACACACATAAAAACTTTATATTCATTAATAAACTACCTGATACAAACTTCATCCTCTTAACAGAGGGATTCACCAAGAACTTAAAAAAAATTACTCTGTCTCTTTTAGAAATTTTACACTACTGTGTGTAAAAATTTCTTTTACATTTACTGCTGTAAAAACAATCTTTAACTTCAGAAAATTACATTCACTGCTATAAAAAAATTTCTTCAATACATATGCTGGAGCGCATTTTCATTACAATGCCCATTTACCCTCTGCATATTACACTGCATACATTACATATTAAAAAAAACATTACCCTCACGCTATTGAATTGGGTTTTCATTCTCCACAAAAATGATTCTGTGCTGCCCCTGTTTTCTTCTTCACACTTCTGTGCATATTACATTGCATATACAATAAGTAATAAAAACAAACATTACATGTTTTTTACCTATGCTATACTCACGTGAGAATAAAAAAACAATATAATTAAAACTTCTACCTACTGTCTACCAATCACAATTAAATTTCATTTAATTTCTAACTGGCGGTAAAAACACAAAAACTTTCACATGTTCAGGCTTGTATGCATCTTTGACTTCAATCAACGGTTTCAAGCCTTCATTTTAATCGAACGGCTGTCATTAATTCCCCGGGAGCCCCTTTTAATCGAACTTTACGTTCCGAGGGATTGGTGGTTTTGAAACTGTACAGTGGACACGCGTCAACTGGTCGGTGTGATCAGAGCCTCCCCACGAAATACCACTCAGTGTGAAAGGTGGTGCGGGGAAATCAGAGTGGTTTTGCTGGAAATAAATGCACAGTTGAAAATTAATATTTCAACAGAGACTGGGTTGGCTTCTTGAATCTCGACATGACTCGGAATCGCAAGTGAAAACGATGGAATATATTTGCTCAATACTTTCTCTTAATTATGCTTTATCACTCCTTAACGTTTTTTTCAACTTGGTCATTTTATTTTTAATGTCCTTGTCAACTTCAATCTATTTCATCAAAATTGGCGTCCTATACCTTTCGAGGACACCTGATTGCTGTCGTTGGATCATCTTCACTCTTGAGTATGGCCGTCTCCTTTCACTTAAACCTAAAACAGGCTCCATTAATCGTTGAAATCTATGTAGACAATTAACTCATTTAGTATCTGATGTAGTATTTTGATAATACTGTGAAATCGGAGAAAATCAGAGCTCATGCAATGTGGAAATCGGAGAAAATCAGAGCTCATGCAATGTTTAATGTAGCCAGAAGAAAGTGAATTTAAATAATAAAATAAAAAAAGCATATACATGGGCCAGCTAGGTAATTATGCAATGCTTTTGAAAAAAAAGGTTGTCTTTGTCGATTCACCTTTTCATACATGTTCACTCTTTTCATACCTGTACGTAGAGGAAGGCATCGAAGCTCTGACCATAGAAACAACGTAGATCAATAGGATTCCCATGGTGAAGCCTCGGGATATAGAAGTAGGTTGAGCATAATACATTGTATTTCAAAACCTAATATAACAGACCATAAAAAACTGATAACCATCAATTTGATAACCTAATATCTATGTTGCCAGGAAACGTGGGTTCGGGGACGGGAACGGGGACGGGGACGGGGACGGGGACGGCATTTTTGGAAACAGGGTGCGTGGGTTCGTAGAGTAATATAATAATATTAAATTTTAATAATTATATTTTATAAATTATAAATTTATAATTAATAATATATATGAAATTTGAATTTGTATATTTTTTCAACTTTAAACAAGAAAACTTTAATGATAATCATTTAAACATGCACATCATTGAACATTCAACATTGACATTGAAATTTCAAAATTTATCACCAAAAAATTGTTCATTGTTTACATATTAACATGAATCATGATATGGGACAGATTTTGTCACACACAGCTGATTGAGATACACTAGCCAAGTTTCCTACAAACTCAGGAGTACGCTCAAAAATCCTAAAGTATTCTGAGTTCTCAAAGACTCAACATTTTAAACTTTATTTTATTGGGCTGCCTTGTGTGTTTTGTGGGACAACAGTGAAATATATGCTGCCAGCAGCCATAATTTATACTTTAATGTAGCCACAAGCCTTAAAAAAAACCACAGAATTTATATGTTAATGTAATGATTCAATTTTTCAAAAATTAAAATATATATACTATGAAATGTTTTACTTTTTCCTGAACAAATTCTGAACCATTTAATTGGATTTTGTTGATCCATGGTGAAATTACAAGGGCAAGCAACACCATTGATAGAGGGTAGATAATGAACTGGCTTGAATGTTGTGTAGATGATTGAGTTGAAATACATTCTCACTGAACGGTTTATATTGTAAAGAATAGCACAGAGCTATATTCAGTGTATGAATGCATTTATGTAATGCCATTCATTAATGCAAAAAATGATGAAGATTTTCTGCGCTTTATTAATCTAATTGCAACTATTTCAGGTTAAAAGAACTGAAACGTATACTTCTCATATTATAGTATATAGTATAGAATATTAGAAAATTAAAAATTTAACAAGTCTGGGCTGAGTAGAGGTAAGTTTGTGGCATTGTCATCTCTATTTAGGGCTTCGGTTGGGTACACAAGTCTGCATAGGGAGGTCGAGGTTTGTTCCTTAGTGAACAGTGAGCTGTTTTATGTAAACAGTGGCATGAATCAAGCCCTACAGCTCAGCGTTTGACAACAACAAGGAGGAGGGACTATGCTGCAGCTATAGGAGGCAAATTGAGTGTATAAAACTGGATTGACAGTTGTGGCTCATGTTGCAGACAGTCCGAAACATCAAGAAATTGTGACATTCATTCCGGCAAGCCTTTAAAAGAACCCAAAGAACCCAACCCGAAGAACCCAAGAATCCAAGAACCCATTAAAGGAAAAGAACCCATTTTTTTTTTTGAAGAACCCGGTACTTCATGGAAGAACCTGGTTCTTCTGGGTTCTTCTAGGAAGAACCCGTACCCGAATCCGGTACTTGGGTGCGGGAACCCGGGACGGGTTCGAGAACCCCACCCCCGGGTGCGGGAACCCATGCAACATGGCCTAATATGGTCTGTATAAACCTCGCCATGCTGAAGCTAAAGTATATCGACGTGTATATATATATATATATATATATATATATATATATATATATATATGAAACTGTAAATTCGATGTCGAAGCATTTAAGTTACTTTTGATGGCGGGTTTATGGGCAAGATGTTTGCACAAGAATGTTGTTTAAGATTGAAAATAAATTAACTTTTAATAGAATAAATATGAGTTCTACAGTGGGTTAGTGGTTATTATTTCAAATTCTAAGAATTAAAAAAAAAATTCACATGTATTTCAACATTTAATTGAATCATTAAAAATTTAAGAAAGGTTAAATGTAAGGGGAATATTATAATATCTGTATAGATTTATGTAAATATTGCAGAGAGATTTAATTTTTTCAAGTGTAAATTTTTTATAACCAGATATTATTTAAATATTTTGTATAGTTATTTTAATTTTTTTTTCAATTTTGATGACGGGGGTACAAGGTTACACATCATATTGGGTTGTAGAATAAGCCTATCAGCTCAATCAGATTAGATTTATTTTAATTGGGATCTATCAAGGGCCCATAGGAATCAAATCTCTTTTCACGCTAAAAGAGATTTGCATATCAAAATATTTGATCAATTGATAGTTGGTAGATCCGGGGTTATTATGGATCTAGATTGGTTTAATTATAATTATAATTATTAATTCTATGCTTTTATTTTATTCTATTTATTTTTAATTTAATTTAATTTTTTATTATTATGCCCAACTCAACATGTTAAATAGGACATTACAACATTTTTATTGTACTCGGCTGGAGAGTGCCTCTTGGCACAAAGATACCAAAACAAAATATTTGTCTTAAAGGCTAGCCACACTTGTTGGCTCAAAATGTCAAGAATGAAAAAGTTTAATGTGAGTAATTTGGAAATGTCTCATAAATGTAAAGTTGTCAAAGACTTAGAATAAGGAATCAAAGGAATTTTGTTTCCGATTATCAATGAAAAACATCATAAAATATCCTTAATATTTAAAATGATAAGTCTGCAAAATGTTCAATACTAAAAAGGAAAGACAAATAGATTTGCAAAATCTACAATACTAAAAAGGAAAAAGTAGGAAAGCTCAGAGGGTCAACAATTTGACACAAAACGTAGTAGTATGAGAGATCTTAAAAACTTGAAAACCATTTTTCACTTGATAATTGAGATAAATTGGAAATTGCAAAGAAGATTAAATTAGAATTTCCCAACTTTTGTTAGATAATTTATTACACAAAAATATATGATGATAACCTCGAATGTACAAACGTATACTATATATATATATATATATATATATATATATATATATATATATATATATATATATATATATATATATATATATATATATATATATATATTAAAATATCAAATATTTACATTAGATATGTTAGTTTTACTATCTTCTATATGTTACTTTAGAAAGAATACCAAAGACAATAAAATATATAGTCAATGGGTAACAAAAATTAACTTCAACTGCATATCCAAAACTTCAAAATTCAAAAATATAGTGCTACCCACCCTGGGGAAACTAATAACAAAAATCAAAATGGGAAACCTTTAGAGAGTGAAGAATTCAAGACAACAAGAAAAAGATACTAAACATAAACTCTAAGAATAACTTATCAATAGCTCAGATGGCCTAAAGATACTAAACATAAACTCTAAAAATAACTTATCAATAGCTCAGATGGCCTAGCTGAAGAGCAAGAATGGAAATGATAAAATATAGGGAGCATGAGCATTAGAAGGACAATGAAGTATTGAAGCTGATGGATTGTTCCTGAGCGTAGCATAAGATATCTGAGCTCAATATAGGGAGCATGAGCATTATAAGGACAATGAAGTATTGAAGCTGATGGATTGTTCCTAAGCGTAGCATAAGATATCTGAGCTCATCGCCTTTGTTCATTAGATTGACCTAGGTTTGTCTCCAATCAACTAGAATCTTCTTTGGCAACAACTTAACATGCCATTGCAAATCTACTTTATGAAGATAGTGATTTTGGCGGCCCAAAGTGTTGCATGTATTTGGAATCCATGACTTCTAAATTTAGAGTTATTAGTGGTTCTTGTCAAACTTCCTCTTCCACCAGATGGATTTCTACATGAATGTAGAGGTGCATGTGCATGGTAGTCCTAAGAGTCCCCTAAATTCACACGACCACCATTTCCATATGAGAAACAAGCTTGTTTCATGGCTACCAAAGGAAAAAAGGAGTGACAAATACCTCATAGAAAATAGAGGGAAGATTCTAGAGGTCATTATGAAAGAGAGAGGCCTTTATAACTCCTAGGCAAGATGTATCGATGACAAGATTGAGCTCAAACCTTTTCCATTAGAAAAAATTGTCAAGAGAGGAGGGAAATCCAGTGTGGGAAAGCCAATGGAGCAGATGGAAGGAAACACACGCTAAATAACCAAACACGACTTGAAGTGCATGGCCATCAAGGAAACAATAAATGGAGGTGTTGAAGGATAAACCAAAGCTCTAACTAGTAGCCCAAAATGAACAACATGATGGAATGAATCCAATTCATGTAGATAAATAAACAAACCATGCTAAGGGGCCTCTACCTCTCTGCTTAAGAGGTGAGGTCCCATATATTCACCATGAAGTGGTGGCTTGTGTGTAGGAGAGAAGCAAATGAATAACAAATCAAATCCACAGGAGTTACCCATCTTAACACCGATAAAAATAAATTATACAATACAATAAATTAAAATAATATAACAAAAAAACACTTCAAATCCAACCCATTTATTTAATTGTTATTATAACAATCCATCAAAATAAGCATATACAATACAATAAATTAAAAAAAATAACAATTTAACCATTCAAAATTTTTACTTATTCATTTTAATATAATTATATAATTATTAGCTTTATAATTATATAACAAGATATAATTTTTTTTATTTTTTTAAATATTTTTTAAGATGCATAAAAAAATACAATACCAAAAAAAATATAAATTAATGGTTAAACTTACCTTTCTTATTAAAACAAAACACTAAATTGTACACAAAAATAACATTAAAAAAATACCATAAAAAAACAAATACATCAAAGAGTTAAACGAAGTTATTAAAAAATAAATATACTCTCTCACTATAACCAACTTGTATAGGATGGAGAAATTAAAAAAAAAAAAATGGACCACAAAAATAGGACAATAAATGCGAATGATCTGACGTATACTAATAATTAGAATGCAATAAATTAAAAAAAAAAATTACTAGCGCAAATAATTTAGAATATAATAAATTAAAAAATAAGTGGAAAACTGTAGATGTGGGCGAGGAATGCGAGATCATTTAGCGACCGTGGGTACAAATTGGAAGACACAACGGCAAATATCGGGGCTTGAATGTGGATCTGTTTTATTCAGATTAGATATTCCAACCAAATCTACAGTTCTTGTGGCGATTTCTACGAATGTGGCTGATGGATATGTAATTTCTACATAACCAAATGTTCATATAAATACATTCTGCACCTTTCAATTCACGATTGGCTTCATGCATATCAAGAAATTGGAGGAGTATATTATGAAGCCATATGTTTACTTTTCTAATTTATCATAGAAAATTATGGTTAAATTGGTGAAACTATATTCACTCATGGTCGATATACTCAACCAATTAAGAGTAACTACGCTCAATCATAATCTATCATAGTAAATTATAATTGATTGTGCACAACCATGACCAATTCTATATCAGCCATAAATGTAGATTTTTACTTGTAGATTTAAACTGCTTATGTAATATCCTAAAATAAAATACTTGAATCTACGCTACTCATCAATGGAAACAAATTTTGATTGATGAAAGCACTAAGCAGAAAATGAAGAATTTCAATCGCACAAAACACAATATTTTTATGGGGAAAGAAGTTGCTCAAAACCCCGATTATCTATATTGCATTAACTAGAAGCTCTGAGAAGAAAATACAATGCTTGTTCAACCTGAATAATTCTTGCACGAGTAGAATCTATCTCTCTGCTTCACAAACCAGCTCAAGTCAACACTTAGCCAATTCTACTTTCTGCCAAGCCCCTACTTCCTTGCGCAATTCCTAAGAGAATTAGCCCATATTTAATTCGGAACCCTCACGACAACTGCACAATCCATCATAGGTTTTCTACTGATTGCGTGCACCATCTGTACAACTCGGAAAATTATACAACTGATAATACATTGTCCTTGAACTCTAATCTCAACTGAGTCTTCCTCTGAACTGACATGCATGAGTTATATATGAGTGAATCTTCAGTTAACTAGTGGAGCAAGTTAATTAGTGGAGCAGTGAAGCTACACTGAAGTTGCTCCCTACTACTAGACCTCCTACTAGTTCCTCCAATTGATTGAACTAGTTTAACTAACTATAACTCAGTTAGACTAAGTTAATTAATTACAACTCAAAATAACTCAACCTAGGCCCTTAAAACTTAGGAATCACTCTACATGACTCTAGATAGAATTCCAACTCGATTTTACTGAGTCAACAAAGTCAAATTAACATAGTTAGCTATTACAAGTTGCTATGAGAATAGAATTTCAATTTAATTCCTAATTTGATTCAATGACAAATTAAATTTGAATTTCTTGTTATTTTTAACATTTCTTGTTTTTATTTCTAGCACTCCCTCTCAACAAGAAAGGAATTCAATTCTATTTCAATCGAGTACTTTTGGAATGTTCTGCATGCAACACTTATCTCTAGTCTTCTTGTTGTTGCAACTTCTGAAACTGAAAAACCATCCAAACTAAATCAATATGATGCATCTGTCATCAGAGTCTCTAACTGCTACTAGCTACTGCATTGTCTATTGAAAACTCTGCAATGTTGTTGACTCTACACTGTGCCATCTACACTATTGTCAACTCTGCTCTACGCTCCCCAGTATCTGACTGCTGCTATTATCTGCCTCTTTCACTTTGACATTTGACTGCATCAACTGCCACTGATCCGTCCTTCTATTGTGTATTGTGGGCTCCCGTCGCAAGGTAATGATCCATGAGAAAAAACATCTTAATGGACCCTGACCAAATTTCTGCACTCTTGCGACTATTACTTCATATCATCCCATGTCTCATCTCGAGGTGTGACTGCATATGCTTCCTCTACCCACCTGGCTCAAAATTTCCCCCTACTAGAGGTCTCTGCTTGAGTGGATGCCTCCACTCGGTCTCCTCTCTACTTCTCCAATTGTGGTTGCTCCACAAGTTGCTGAGACCGCTTCTGAGGTTGTATGTTGAGAGGTAATGCGTTCTCCCTCTCAACCACCAAGTCTCTAACCTTTGCCTTGCTTTTTAAGGCTTACATACGTCTTGTACCTCAAGTGCATACAGGTTCTTGATTCGCACACCGATCTGTTTCACTTTTCCCATTGCGATGTATCTAAGGAGAACTTTTCATTTGCTAAAAATCACATCATTGACACAATCTTCCAATACCACAATGGAAACAAGATTCTTCTTTAGTCGTGGGACATACCTCACATCTGTGATTTTGAGAGGGGAGCTAGACTCCCTTTGAAAGGTAACCATATCAATTTCGGTCACGCTATACCTCCTATCATCTCCAAACTCTATGTTATGTTTGAGGTCTTTCTCATCCAAGTCACTGAAGAGATCTTTATTCCTCGCCATATGGAATAAGGCACCATTATCGAGATACCACATGCTTCCCATTACAATGCTAGTCATGCATGCAATGAGAATAAAATCAAGTTCGAATTGTGAAGCTAGCTCTTCACCTATCGCTACTACTACAAGCTCCTTCTTGCTTGCTTCCTTCTGTGGGCATATTGTGGCATAGTGCCCGAACTCATGACAGTGAAAACACGTGATGTTCGACAAGTCCTTCTTGTCGCCCTCCTTGCCTTGGGACTTATTTCCCATGGCTTTCTTTTCATTGCTGACTAATGTAAGGTCCTCTTTCACTTCTTTGGATGAGGTCGCATTTCTGGTGTTCCATCGAATCTCTTCTTGTACCAATTCAGACCACAACCGCTCCCACTCTGGTAGCTTCTCCCTCCCATTCATTGAGTCCTGGTAACCGTGCCAACTCTTGGGAAGGCCTAGAAGTGCTAGTCTCACTATATCATCTTCTACAACAGTAATCGTGACACTTCCAAACTCATCCCAACATTGGGTGAAATTCGTCAAGTACTTCGGAATTGAGTTGCCCTTCTCCATCTTGATATTTATGAGCTTGTCCTTAAGTACCAGCTTCCTGTGGTCACTGCTATTTTGAAACAAGTTCTTCAATGCCCTCCACATTGCAAATGGAGTTTCCTTACCATGGAGATTCGAGACAATATGATCTTGAACTCTTTCTAGGATAATCCTTCCCGCCTTTTCCACACACTTTCTCCATTCATCCAAATCTTTAGCATCAGACGCTGGATGATTTGGAATATCACAACCTATGAATTCCTTCAGCCCATTGTCTTTCAACACTGCCTCCATCATGTCCTTCCAAATTATGTAATTTGAGCTGCCCTCTAGGGCATACTCAAGTCTCAAACAGTGGAATGTCATCCTACTGATTTTGAAATATGAAACTATAATTTCAATTTCACCTGCACAACAAACTCATATTCTCCTCTTCTATAATGTCTTCAGCTCTGATACCATGTATATATTTACTTGTAGATTCAAAATTTTTATGTAATATTCTAAAACAAAAGACTTTAATCTATGATACTCGTTAGCAGAGACAAAGATTGATCGATGAAAACACTAAGTAGAAAAGGAAAAATTTCAATCGGACATAACATAATATTTTTCTGGGGAAATAAACTGCTCAAAACCCTGACTATCTATATTGCATTAACCAAAAGATTTGAGAAAAAAAACAATGCTTGTCCAACCCGAAAAATCCCTGCATAAGTACAATCTATCTCTATGCTTCACAAACTGGCTCAAGCCAACACTTAGCCAATTTTGCTGCCTGCCAAGCCCCTACTTCCTTACACAATTCCTTAGAGAATTAACCCATATTTAATTGAGAGAATCCCTCACCACAACTGTACAATCCATCATAGGACTTCTACTGATTGCATGCACCATTTGTACAACTCGGAAAATTATACAACTGATAGTCCATTGTCCCTATACTTTAATCTCAATTGGGTCTTCCTCTGAATTGACATGTATGAGTTATTTATGAGTGAATCTTCAGTTAATTGTTGGATCAGTGAAGCTACACTGAAGTTTCTCCCCACTACTAGACCTTGTACTAGTTCCTCCAACTGATTGAACTAGTTTAACTAACTATAACTCAATTAGACTGAGATAATTAATTACAACTCAGAAGAACTCATTTTGGACCCCTAAAATTTAGGAATCACTCTATATGACTTTAGATATACTTACAACTTGAATTGACCAAGCTAACTAAGTCAAATTAACTTATTTAACTATTACAAGTTGCTATGAGAATAGAATTTTGATTTAATTCCTAATTTGTTTCAAGGAAAAAATAAATTATGATTTCTTGTTGCTACTTTTAACATTTCTTGTTGCTATTTTCAACAATAAAATTGACTATTAATAATACTTGTAATTTCCCCAAAAAGTTGTAGATAGGATTATTAAATTGGAAAAAAGTTGTAGTTTGGTTTTGTAATCATACAAATGATATTGATATATTAAATTTTAAATTTTAAATTTTCGTGATTTATTTTTTTAATATATGTGTATGTGTGTGTGTTTTAATTTTGTAACTTCTTCAAGTTCGAATTCAAAGAAATGATAAATCTCCTATGTTATATATTTCAAAGAAACATTGGTTGAACCTGTAGAAATTCCTTGTAGATTCAAAACTGCTTATGTAATATTCTAAAAAAAGACTTGAATCTACTTTACTCATGAGAGGAAATAATTAATCAATCAAGAAATCCTGAAGCATTCAAGAGAAAGAATTCAACCAACACATTACACAATTATTTCCTAGGGAAAGCCACAACTAAATACCCTTGCTATCTTTATATTGCATTAGTAAGAAAATATGAGAATATTACAATGCGTTGCTAAAGCTCGAACAACCTCTGCACTATCTCTATCTGTCTCACAGCTTCCTAGACAAGCTTTGGCCAAAACTTAACCAATTTTCTGCTTTCCCAAGTCCCTATTTCTTTTTCCTTGGGAATTAGCCCCTATTAATTAGGGAAATTCCTCAATTGGAATTGCGTAATTCATCATAGGCCTTCCTCTTACGTGATGCACCACCTATACAATTTGGATGATTATACAACTAATAGTACATTTCCCTTGCACTTCAATCTCAACTGGGTAACTCTCATATCACACATGCATGAGTTATTTATGATTGAATTATGAGTTAACTAGTTGAACACATGAAGCAACACTCCACTGCTAGACCTCATACTGGTTCCTCCATCCATTGGAACTAGTTTAACTGACTTTAACTCAGTTAAACTGAATTAATTAATTACAACTCAAAATAAACTCAACTAGAGCGCCTATAAAGTAGGAGACACTCTACATGACTCAATTTAGACCCTCAAATTGAATTAACTGAACCAATTAAGTCAAATTAATTTAGTTAACTCGTACAAGTTGTCTTGCGATGTGGAGTTACAGTTTTTCTCCTAATTTAATTCAAGGGAAAATTAAATCAAGATTTTATTGTTGCATTTTAAACACTCCCTCTCAACAAGAAAGGGATTATCAGATACCCCAATATTGCCTCTGTGGAACTCGAATTTTCATCTTGACAGTGCCTTAGGCAATATATCTGCATCTTGTTCCTCTGTAGGAATGTACTCTAGCAACATGATTCTCCTCTACACAATCTCGTAGATAGTGATACTGAATGTCGATATGCTTGGACTGATCATGAAAATATATATTCTCAGAGAGTTTGATACAACTCTGATTGTCACAGTAAATCAGTGTAGGATCCATCTGCTGACCAAATAACCCATCAAGGACCTTCCTCATCTAGATAGCCTCACAAGATGCTTGACTAGAAACCATGTACTCTGCTTCTGCTGAGTTGAGTGCAACTGATCTCTTCTTCTTGTTGTACCAAGAAAATGTTGCTGACCCAATATTGAAGATTCCCCTCGATGTTCTCTTCCTGTCTGATGGACTCCCTACCAAATATGCATCTGTGAAGCCTTGCTTCATCCCTCTATCCATCTCTACAAAAGACCAAACTGAGTGGTGCCTCTGAGGTATCTGAACACATGTTTAGCTTCCTTCCAATAGATTTTAGTTGGCTTCACCGTTGCTTGACTAAGTTTATTAACTACATAACACATTTCTAGTCATGTGTTCACTAAGTACATAAGTGAACCCACATGCTACCTGTAAATAGTAGCTTCCACTACTTCGCCTGAAGTAACATCTTCCTTCCTCCAATTCCCTGCTAGAGGAGTCTCCATGGGTATGCTTCTCTCGATGTGGAACTTCTTCAATATCTCATTGGCATACTTTCCTTGAGAGACAAACAATTCACTATCTCTTTGCCATACTTCCATACCAAGAAAATAATGAATGAGCCCCAAGTCCTTCATCTTGAATTCTATTACAAGATCCTCTTTGCAACGTTTGACCAACTTCTCATCACCTGTTAGAATTAAATCATCGACATATAATACTATAATCAATAATTTACCTTTAACCACAATATGGTAAAGGTTTGCATGTGCTTCACTTTTGCTGAAGCCCAACCTAGTGAAATAGTTGTTGGTCCTAGTGTACCAAGCAGAGGGTAATTATTTCAATCCATACAACATTTGCTTGAGTCTACACACGTGCAAATCTCTGCTGAAGGTCTCAAATAATTCTGGTTGCTCTATGTACACTTCTTCCTCAATCACTCCATTGAGGAAGGTTGTCTTCACATCCATATGACGTATCTTCCATCCCATCTATGCTGAAAGTGCTAGAATAGATCTGATTGAAGAGTACCTTGCTACTGGAGCAAATGTATCCTCGTAATCAATTCCCTCCACCCGAGAGAACCCCTTGGCCACAAATATGGCCTTGTGTTTCTCAACACTTCCATCTATTTCTTGCTTCATCTTATAGATCCACCTGGAACCTACCACTAACTTGTCCTCTGGCCTTGGGACAACTTTCCAAGTATTGTTCTTGATAATGGAGTCATACTCCTCTATGATGACATCAACCCATACTCGTTGTTGCACTGTTTCCTTGAATGAGGATGGCTTAGTCTTTACAATCTCACTCATTAGAGACATGTAGCCTGTGTACCAATCTTGTGACCTCCTCTGCCTGTGCTATGATGTGGGTGTCACCAAATTCTCTCTAGCATCATGCATCAATCTGTCATCTTCTCTAGTGTGCTTCCTTCCATCTATGGATGTCTCTACATGAGTGCATGCTTCCACTCTCTTCTCCTCTACTTGTGGATGCTCCACATCATCCTAATGTTCTTCCTTTGGAGCCAAAAGCTCCTCATCTACATGTAACTGAAGCTCCCTCTCAAGGGAACATCTCATGGCCTTCTCTTCATCGAAATTCACCTCTCTACGAACAACTGTCATCCTGTGAGATCACAGGTACACCTGATAGTTGTGAGGTGTATCAGTGTACCCCACAAATATGCCTAACTCAGTTGTCATCTCTAGCTTTTTTCGTGCATCCTTGGAAACATGATAGTAAACTGATGAACCAAAGATCCTAAAAGTGACACATCTAGTTTCTTTCTTGAAAACAATTCTTCTAGTGTACTCATCCCGAGAATCTGATGAGGACTCCTATTATGCACATATATAGTTGTGTTGCAGGCTTCAGCCCACAAGTGCAACGGTAGGCCCTGATCATGTAACATCGAGCGTGAAGCTCCCACAATACTTTTTTCTTCCTTTTAGCCACCCCATTCTGTTGTGGGTTATGAGGTGCTATTAAATACCATCGAATGTCTTCTAATGCACATAAGTTCTTGAACTCATTCAACACATATTCTCCATAGTTATCTTTCTCAAAAAGTGCTTTAAATTCACAAAATTTTGAGAATGTCTGGTCTTTCTTCTACATGAATAATATCCAACACTTATATGAGAAATCATCTACAAATATAACATAATACCTATGCTTGACCGTGGAAGTTGTTAAGAATGGTCCACACACATCTAAGTGAACTCTTTCAAGGATCGCTTGCGCTCAACTATACTTATCATGAAAGGTGGCTTTGGTGTACTTCCCTAGTGTACACCCTTTGCATGTATCTCACTTCTCTAGTGCACCCTTGGGAAGTCTCATAGAAATATGATTCATGATCTTCAAGGCTCCATGGTGAAAATGGCCCAATATTCTATGTCATCATTCACTAATGTCTCGGCTCTGCACCTTCTCTGCTTTCGTGCTCAAAGTAGCACAGTCTTCTACATATGATTTGTAGAGGTTCTTCACCCCAACCCTAATCCAATTCACTTGTCCCATGGCTATGTGATGAAGGAAAGCCTTTCCTTTTCTAAATATCACATCATAGCCACGATATTCCAACATAGCAACTAAAATTATATTCTTCGTGAGACTCAGAACATACATGACATCTTTTAACATGAGAGGAGAACCAGAATCCAACATAACAATATCGATGTCGGTCGTGCTATACCTTCCATCATCTCCCATCTTGATGTGCATATGGAGGTCCTTCTCCTCCAAGTTTCTGAAAAATTATTTATTGGAAATCATATGGAATGATGCTCCACTATTTAGATACCACAATGTTGGGACTGGGTCCCCTGGGTCAGATTTTGTTAAAGTTTTGTTAAAAGTTTGTAAAGATATTGTAAAACCTCCGCATTTTGAGGCATGGATCATGAGTAGCATAGATCAATAGGAATAAAAGAGGCTTTAGGAAGGTAAAATCCCCTTATTTTGTTAAAGACAAGTTGTTTTGAGACCCGACCATAGTTCGCGGACCATGGTACTCTAATGAAGGAAGAGTATAAAAGGAAGTCATAGGAGAGTCATAGGTAAGGGAAGTAGTAAGTGTCCAAGCCCCATCAAGCCAACAAATGGTTCCATTTCCTTCGAACTTGGTTAGAAAACTAACTTCGAACTTGGGTCCAAGCCCCATCAAGCCAACAAATGGTTCCATTTCCTCGACCAAGATGTATCTGAGGGACGTGTGGTGTACGGTTTGTGGAAACCAACAAAGAAGGAGATTGAAAACTGGATAGATCAGAAGCCGCACAAGTTTGCAGCTCAAGAAAACATGAATCCGTGTCTATCGAAAGAAGAGTTGTTGCAAAGATATCTGTAAATAGACGAACACGAAGTTTTCTTTTTCTCTTTTCCATGTGAATTATACGAATGTTTTTCTAAATTGGTGGATGGTCAACCTACCTGGAAGCTGGATAACCATATTGTGTGTACTCCAGAGTTAGTGGAAGGATCAGAATACAAGGTTGTGAAGGCTGTCGATTACTAGATTGATAGTATTTTGGGTGGATTTATCACTGAGTTTGCGATTGATATGTTTGTCAGTTATAGTGAAGCTGAACGCTGGTTTTTAAAAGGACCAAGAGGTAAGTATCTGAAGTATCTAAAAACATTGATTAAAATGCCATTGTGTGAGAAACGAGTTATGCCACTAAATTGATGTTTAGAAGAGGCTCAACGGGAGCTACATAAAGTGGAAAACAATTCAGAAAAGATCTAGATACAATTGCTTAGTACAGTCCTCTGTTGGGAGCATCTGATAGCGAAGAATAAAGTAATAGTACAAAGATGCCCAGAGGTACGCCGTAGTCAATAGATCAGGGCATTTTAGGAATTCCACATCCATCCACTCCACCCCCGCCATCACCTCCACCTTACACACTTATGCCTGGACCTCCACCTCCGCTATTTAGTGTGGAGAACACTATGAAGATGCCTATATTTAGTGGTTTAGGGACAGAAGACCCTGATTAATTATGGTTTGTAGCAGATGTTGTGTGGAAGTCATAGTAGATAACATATGACGATATGAAGAAAGCACAACTGGTCACAAAATTGGAAGATAGGGTAGTGACTTGGTATATTAAGTACAGTATGACTCATCCAATTGCATCATTGAAAGACACAAAAGATGCGTTAAATAATGAATTCATAAAGCCAAAGTCTCAAGCCCCGTATGTGACTAGGGTCAAAGAAATTAAGCAGAAGGTGAATGAATCTACATGGGATATTGATCAAATGATGGAATGTCTGCTACAATAGGATAATCTGTAGATTTCAGACAAGCAACATACGGATTGGTATATTGTTATGTTGTTGTCTCATTTGAGATTACCATTGTCACAAAAGAAGATTGGATCACAAGCTGAAGCACTGGATATTTCTATGATGTTGGAGGCTTCACCTATTAAGGATACGAATCTGGGAGTGTAGCAGATTCAAATGCAGCTGGCTAGCCTGCATATGGAGTTACAAGATCTTAAAAAGGGAAAAGAGGTAAAAAATGAGACCCGTTCTAAAGCGTGGTGCTTAAAGTGCAAAGGAAATGGTCATGACAAGGATAATTGATCAATATATCAGAACTATCTAATTGTGGGAGGTACTAACCCCCTAAAACTAGAAACTTTCTCTAGATCAAGTAATGGTGTAATGCCCTGGTGCGCTATCTGCCAAATAACAGGAAAACACTCAACTAAAAATTGCGATTTGTTGCAGAAGTTCATACAGACTCCCCAACAACTATTCTGAAATTTATCTAAGTATGTAGGCCATGATGAGTGCAATTGCTGAAGCTATGAGTTAATGATGGAAAAGATTCTGACATATAGAGTATAGGCTGAGACATGCCTACCACAGGAACAAGATGCAACTCCAGTGTGTAGAGGATGCCAAGGACGAGGAAGAGGACGAAGGGGAGGAGTTGGAAGAGGTCACAGACATATTACTTGTTACAATTGTGGGGAACCAAGCCACTATGTGCAAGATTGTCAGAACCTGACACACCCCTCTTGTCAGTATGGCCGACAGTTTAACCATGTAATAGAAGATTGTCCTATACTCATCATAAAGATGCAAGAGAAGAAGAACCAACATCCCACCCAGAACATCCAGATGATGAGGTTAGAACCACGTGAGGATGGCCCAAGCATTAATATAGTTACACAAAGCGATCTAGCTACTGTGGAAGATAAAACCGCAGGGAAACAACCAGAAGAGAATATGTGGGTGCGTAAGGCTGCTGACAAAGATACTGAATTAGATTTTCATAAGGAAAAATAAACATTTATGGAGGTGAAGAAGAGCTCTGTGGATTCAGGGGCTTCCACATCAAATGATCAAAAGGCAAAAACATAGAAGCCTGAAGAGGTCATTGCTGCGTAGGAGACAGATCCCTCGGTATTGAAATCCTTCTTGCAAACCCACATGAAGCTCTTAATAGACAATTGCACTGGCAAGGGTAACCCATTACCTAAACAATGCGCAATACATAGAGTAGACAAAAGTAAGAAAAGGACTTGTCAGGAGATGATATTAACTGCACAGATCGAAGAATTTGAAATGGACTAGGTGGTCATATATTTGGGATTTGATGCGAATTTTTTTCCTAAACAGAGCTAGAAAAGAATGGGAAAGTCGACGCTATAGTGGTCCCAAATTCAGCTACGAATGGTGAACTAGCAGAATATTATTCCTATGGGACCCCTACATGGAGTAACTATAGGCACTGAAGGGGTGCGCACTATAGCTAATTTTGAAGTAGTGAAAATAGTGGATTATAGTAATCCCTACCTGGTGTTGCTTGGAATCGATTGGGTGTTTGATATGAATGCAGTCATCAACCTAAAGAAATGCAACATGACATTTGAGAAGAAGGAACTGAGAGTCATTGTTCCATTAGATCCAATCAAACGTGCGTGGTATAGTGAACCAGTTTGATATTACTATAAGTAGGATGATATTGAACACATCTATAAGCTTACTATGTGGAACGAGGATTAGATCAATCCTACGATGGATGGAAGAATTACTTGGGAAAATGACAACTCCTACAACTTGGATTGAGATGAGGAGCTCGAGCGTTAGCAAAATAGATTGCATGAAGTATCAACGTTGTGATGCAAAAAACTTGCTAAATCACTCCGATGTATATCCACTGAGGTATGCAATTTACCATATTATGATGGCTTAGAAGATGTAAATTTGTTTCTTGATAAATTTGAAAAGGATGTACCAGAGGAGCATCTCTTCCAGGCATTAGACATAGCGTTGAGAGCTGCGCCTCCCAGATAGTGGGGTAAACATAAGAACAGTTTTGCAAACTGGAAGGAGTAGCATAGGATGATGAAGTTGTGATTTGGTTATGCAAATACTGCATTACTGAAACATATACAGGGAAGGATGATCTGTGCGAGCATCTGGTTCGTTGGATGAAAGCATGGAGAGAGGAAACACAACCTGAATGGGTACATATATTCTGCGACACCTTGGATACTATTCCGATGAATTGGTACTTAGAAATAGAGCTGTGACATGGAACTACGGAATGAGATTTTATGAAGGAGATATTTTTGCTAACATTAAGTGTTGAGGATGGATTCAAATCTATTGATCAAGCATTACAAGAAATCAAGGTTGCGATATTCAGAACACCTGTAGATCATATCACATGGGTACAACCTGACTGGAGTACGCAGCTGTACCATGCTCTGGAATGCTACAATGTTACCACAAAACAAGGTAAAGGAAGATCTTAGGAATATCAGTATCCCTGAGTCGGAGGGACAATGTGATGTCGCTGGGCCTGAGGCAGAGGTTCCTAATATTTCAAAACCTTTGAAGACCAAGCAAGTGAGCATTGGGTTGGAAGCACAACTGAAGTTCGCTAATATATGAGATTACTGGGATGAGGACATAGCTGACAAGGTCTCGGAGTTTTTACATGAATATCAAGACTTGTTTCCAACATATTTCTCTGATCTAAAGGGGATAATGTGTTATGAAGATCAATTTGAAGCTAGATGTGAAGCCGGTAAAGAAATGCCCATACCGATTGAATACTAAATACACATAAAATGTGCACGGAGAACTCGATAAGATGCTCGCAGCAGGGATTATTGAGCTGTAGAAGAATCAGACTCGATTAGTCTTATGGTAGTTCAAGAGAAGAAGACAAAGGGAGAAATTAGGATCTGTGTAGATCTATGGAAGTTGAACAATGCTTGTGTACATGATCCATTCCCTATGTCGTTCATAGATGAAGTCTTGGAGAACGTTGTTGGTCAAGAAGCATACTCTTTTACAAATGGATTCTCAGGATATCACCAAATCAAGATCACGCTAGAGGATTGAAGTAAGACTACCTTCGTCACATAATGGGGCTCTTTTCAGTATACAGTTATGCCCTTTGGACTTAAGAATGCCCCTACGATCTTTTCTAGGGTGGTAGTCATAGCATTTAAGGAATTTATTCACAAGTTTTTGGAGGTCTACTCTGATGATTGGATGATGTCCGGGTTAGTTAAATAGCATGTTTCAAGTCTTTTTCTAATGTTGGATACTTGTAGGAAGTATCAGATCTCCCATATGGGATACTTTTGGGCCACGTTGTTTGCAAGCAAGGGTTGATGGTGGACCGTGCTAAAATTGTGGTGATTCTCAATTTGGACCCCCCGAGGAATGTAAAACATTTGTAAGAAACATTGGGCCATACAGGATACTATAGAAAGTTCATTAAGGCATACACACAGATCACTGCGCCCATGGAGAAATTATTGAAGAAAGATGCGACATTTTGCTGGAATGATGATTTCCATAAAAGATTATATGTTTAAAGGAAAAGATGGTTACAACACATATTCTAGTGTTCCCCGATTGGAAGAAAGAATTTCATGTAAATGTGGATGCGTCTTGCGTAGCATTAGGAGAAGTTTTAACCCAAATAGGCATAGGAGATATCGATCATCTAATTGCATTTGAGAGCATAAAACTATCTAGGGCAGAGAAGAATTATTGAACCACAAAGTGTGAAGGGTTGGTGATGGTATATACACTCCATAAGTTCACGAATTATCTGTTGGGTGCGCACTTCAAAATGTATACAAACCATTCAACTTTGAAGTACCTCATCAACAAGCCTGTGTTGGGGGGGGGGGGATTTTCTAGGTGGATACTGCTATTTGAGGAGTATGACTTCGAAGTAATTGTGAAGCCAAGAAGATTAAATGTTATACCCGATCATCTTTCATGGATTAGAATGGTGAATAACCTACAAGTAGTGATGAAGGATTTTCTGACGCACATCTCTTTACTGTGCACGTTGCAGATGAACATTTGTGGATATAATTCAATTCTTGTCTACAGGTGTAACTCCTGAAGGATATACGACGTAGTAGAAGAAGGAATTGGTGGTAAGGGCTGCAGATTTCTCCGTAATTGCAGGGAACTTGTACAAAATGGGGACGAATGAAGTTCGGGGTAGGTATGTACCGCATTATGAAAGACAAAGTATCCTCGCCGAATAGCATGCAGGAGTTGCTGGAGGCCATTATGTTGGAAGAGCGACTGTGTAGAAGAGCCTAAGAGCTAGGTTGTGGTGGCCAAATGTGCACAAAGATTCAAAGGAGTATTGTAGGGCATGCGATGTTTGTCAAAGGAATATGAATCCATTGTGAAGGGATGACTTGCCTCTGAACCCGCAAGTCTTGTTATAGGAATTCGAAAAATGGGAAATAGATTTTGTGGGACCTATTCTACCACCGGGAAGGAAGAGAGGAGCGCGCTAGATCATCACGATGACAAAATACTTGACCAGGTGGATCGAGGTGCATCCTGTGAAGGATTGCAACACAACTACAGCTACGAAGTTTATATTTGAGTACTTTTTATCTAGGTTTAGTTGTCCTGATATTTTGATGAGTGACAGGGGTTCTCATTTCCTAAATGAAACGATTGATGTTTTTCTAGAATAATTCCAAATGTATCATCAAAAAATCACACCATACCATCCTAAAGGAAATGGAACAGTTGAAGCTTTCAATAAGATCATGGAGAATGCTTTAACAAAGCTTTGTAATGTGAATAGGAACGATTGGGATGTTTGCATACCAGTTGTTCTTTGGGCATATAGAACTACATGTAAGAATTTGACTGGACAGACACCATTTCGACTACTTCATGGACCAGAGGCGATGATGCCAATGGAGTATGTAGTGCCAAATTTGAGGATTTCTATAGTCACGGAGATGGAAGATCGGGATATAATGGAAGAACGCCTCACGCAGATACTTGAGTTAGAAGAATATCGATTATTGGTAAATTTTCATCAGTAGGTGCAAAAGGCTAGAGAAAAAGCATGGCATGATTGCCATATTAAGCAATGCACCTTTAAAAATGGATATTTAGTGTTGATGTATGATAGAAAGTTTACTACGTTCCCGAGAAAGTTTTAGATGCATTGGATGGGACCATACATCGTCAAGGAGATTATGGATGGAGGTGCAGTTCAACTCATGAAGCTCAATGGGGAGCTATTTCCAGGAAGAATCAATCGAAGCTAGTTAAAGTTATACAGGGGAAATCCTGCCCCTGCGTGATGACTACATGGATTTAGGATAGTCTTAGTACTTTGGGAAGTTGGAAGGAAGTGCGGGACTATAAACTACTCTGGCAGGTGAAAAATTTGGCAAAGAGATTGGGTTGCGCGATGGTTAGGAGAAAGGTGCATATGGGAGCTGCGATGAAGGAGCTGTGCTAGCAAGGTGGGTCCCACGCAGCCTAGCAAAAAAGTGACCATTGGAATCACTATAGATGATTGGATGGTTATTTTTCTCTTAAAAGGAGCGGGGGAGAAGCATTTAAGGAGCATATCTTTGAAAATCTACCACCAAAAGAGCATTAATGAGGGAGATCTAGAGGGAATCGATGGATTTGAATTCAAAAAGGGCTATAAATACAACATCCCGCTCCACATTTAGACACTTTTCTTCCAGAGAGATTGTCTTGAGATTTTGCACCTAAGTTTGAGCATAGAAGGCTGTTGTATGTATGGACGAGATTAGCAAGAGGTAGAGTGGGAATTTTCATTGAAGGGGCTTGGGTTTGAGGGAGATTTGTCCGAGTGGTAGAAGAAACTCTTCTGGGAAAGCTTGGCCAAGATGACTGCAACACCACTAGTCCCTGCTATAGTAACCAAGTCACCGAGGCCAAAACCTACTGCCTCCACGACAAGAGAGAAAACATAGAAGAAGCCCCAACCTCCACTAGTGTGTTAGTCCCCTAGAAAGATACCTATGGAGCGAAGTGAGAAGGGGAAGATGGACAAAAATAAGTAGCCTATGGAACCTAAGGATTTGGAAGAAGAAGAATTGGCTGAGGGGTTAGAGGATATCCTTGCAAAAGAAGTTGAACATATCTCTAGACTGCCTCCTTACATGCCACCAAGGAAGCCAACATCCAAGGTCTCTAAGGACCCGGATGCATTAAAATATCAGGTAGTCACTCCGCTATTACCAGATCATGTACCCATAGAGGGCGAGTTGTTGGCCCGGGTCCCATATTTGAAGATGGAGGACTGGGATCTGAATGATTTCGCAAAGTACCCTCAGTTTCAGCCCAACAATTATTTGAGATCTGTATATTATGAATAGGTGAGAGTCCCAAGGGTAGAACCAATAAAGTGGGCTGCTAAAATCCAGCGCGTAGGTCTTTTAAACATGATGTATTTGCCTCACTTTGGGTTAAGTAATATCAACACGATTTGTGTGCGCCAATTGCTAGCATTAGTGCACGATGGGTATTTATGGTTGGGGACACCCATCCTCATTGATGAGATGTTGATTATGTGGATCACCATGCTTCCTTATCAAGGCATGAACCCAGATGATACTTTTGTGGGCAAGTTACAGGAAAAGAAGTTGACTGACCAAATGAAGAGCTACTTTGGGTTAGTGAAGAAGTCTCAATAATAATATGACACCCATACTGCTTATTGGAGCTTTATAACTTAGCTCATGGCGGTATTTACATTCATATACATATACATACATATATGGAGATAAAAATACTTTTCAAAATTTTGTACTTAAAAAAAATAAAATTAGAGGGATTACATTTTTATTGAGCTCCAATGCTCCTTGGCATAGGTTTTCTGTAGTTCGCTGGCTCCCATCTTTAACTGCTCTTTAAATTTTGAACTTAAAATATAATAAAAACTAAAAACATAAACAAATGTCTTTTGGATTAATCACATCATTAAAATTTGATCAAATCCTAATAATGTCATTAATTCAAAAAAACATTTGTTTACCATATAGATCACAATTTTTATTATTAATATATTAAAAAAATCAAATTTTTATTAAATATATTTTTTAATAAATCTAATAAAATATAATTAAAATTCGTTAAAATGACATATCTCAATTTTCAAAAAAATATTATTTATATTTAAAATTATATTTTAAATAATTAAAAATAATATTTCTTTTCAAAATTATATCACCAAACAAAAATTTAAATTTCGTCCCCTCCTCAGCGTAGTTAAAAAATTATTATGTAACTCTTCTTAGTGAAGAACTATTAAAATTAACATAGATAACTATACAACAATTAAATTTATGAAAACATGCATCTGATTTACATTATGAAACGTTTGGATGGATTAATATGCTATGTTCACTGTTCACTGACGCCGATTTAGTGTTTTATATTCGCTCAACTAGCAACAGACATTCAGAAGTTGGAAGGCATGATACTCTAATTTTTGTTGCTTCTAGAGGGTGTTTTTTTGTACGGAAGGAAATAAGTTAAGGGAAAATAAGTTAAGGGTTACGATTGAGCGATATATTTTAAGAGGGAAAGCTTTGTTTTTACACATTAAGAGATAATTTGAGATAATGTGATTTTTTAAAAATAATAATGATAAATCAATCAATAATAATGGTTTCACAGTTAATTAATTTCACAATTAAATTAGTTTACTGAATTTTATTTTATTTTCAGTTACAAGTTTATTCATAATTCAATTTAAATTCATTTTTTAATTACCAATTAAGAGCTCATCTCCTATATTCTAAATTAGTTCACTTAAAAAAATAAAAAAAATAATAACCAACATCCCCATTACTAGTTTATTCATAACTCAATTCGTATTCATTTTTCATTGTCAATTAAGAGCTCCATCTCCCATCTTCTAAATTAGTTGATTAAAAAAATAAAAATAAAAACTAACTTCCTTATTACAAGTTTATTCATAACTCAATTTGAATTCATTTTTTAATTGTCAATTAAGGACTCCATCTCCCATATTCTAAATTAGTTCACTACAAAACAAAAATAAAAACCAACTTCCTCATTACAAGCTTATTCATAGCTCAATTCAAATTCATTTTTTTAATTGCTCATTAAAGATTCCATCTCCCCTATTCTAAATTAGTTCACTAAAAAATAAAAATAGAAACCAACTCCCTCATTACAAGTTTATTCATAACTCAATTTGAATTCATTTTTTAATTGCCAATTAAAGTTCCCATCTCCCCTATTCTAAATTAATTCACTAAAAAATAAAATTTTATTCATAACTCAGTTTGAATTCATTTTTTAGTCGCCAATTAAGGGCTCCATCTCCCAAATATGATCTTCTCCATCTCCCAAATATGATCTTCTCGGACTTTTTTTTATTAAGATGTGACCTGAACGATCATTGATTTAGGGTCCGGATAATGAAAGGTCTCCCCAACATCATTCTTTACAAATTTATTACTTTGTAAGCGTTCTCGCTCTATTCATCTCTCTTTCTCATGTACTTCTATAATTGATCCTACGGAATATTTACCATATTTTTGCAGTTCAAGAAAAATCTCTGAAAGGATTGTTGTGTTTACAGAGCTCTAGGGACTGCGCTTCCTAATATCAGATACTTTTCAGAAGCACGTGTTACTTGTAAACGCATCTTTGAGATGGTTGACAGAGAATCAATCATTGATGGGGAAGATGCAAAAGGAGAAATATTGAAAGAGGTCAGCAGTAAAGTTGAATTTAGAAACGTTGAGTTTACATATCCATCTCAACAAGAATCCAAGATATTTTGCAATTTCTGTCTAAACATTCCCGCAAACAAGATTATTGCGTTGGTGGGGAGAAGCGGGTCCAGCAAGTCTACGGCTGTGGCATTAATAGAGAGGTTCTACGATCCCCTGGTTGGAGAGATTTTGCTGGATGGAGTAAGTCAAGAACCTGCACTCTTTGCTACATCGATCAAGGAGAACATCTTGTTCGGAAAAGAGGGAGCCAACTTGGATCAGGTTATTGCTGTCGCCATATCTTCAAACGCTCACGATTTTATTAGTCAACTACCAGATGGTTATGACACACAGGTAATATTTATGTTTTTACTCTCATTCTTCATTTCTAAAGTGCAGTCAATTTGAGTTTACTTTCTTCATTTGGGCAATACAGGTGGGTGAGCGCGGAGTCTAGATGTTGGGAGGGAAAAAGCAATGTATATCTATTGCAAAAGTTATGCTCAAGGATCCTCGTCTACTTCTTCTAGACGAGGCCACAAGTGCTCTAGATGCAGATTCGGAGAGAATCGTTCAGAATGCTCTAGACAAAGCTTTAGTTGGTTGCACAACTATTGTAGTAGCTCATTGCCTCTCCACCATCCGCAACGTAGACATGATTGTGGTGGTTCAAAGTGGTCATGTGATCGAGACAGGTATGCGTGAAGATCCGATTTGTAAATGCAATGGAACATACGTGGTTAGATAGTGTAATTACTCGGGCATGTGGAGTTTTTTTTTTTTTGTAAGCTAAGGCGAGATTCTTCATTTCTATTACTGTAAAATAAAAAACAGATACATATGGGCAGGTCTCAACCCGCCCCGAAGGGAAACCGGGTTTCTTGACCACCTGAAATTTTTAACAGCCATCCAAAAATAGAATACCATCAGTCTTTCTACCCATGCTATATATCCATCTATTCGTACTACAGTCAAACTAAGTTTCATTTGAGTCATCAATAACTAGTATATCTAAACAAAACTGAAAGCAAAAAACCTCCTTTTAGCTGCTCCATCTGCTACTGAGTCCTGGTCTCCAGATTGGCCTCGTTCTCAGTCTTGACACCCACACCACTTGCTTGAAGTAACTTCATGATCTCATCCATCTTCCTCTCTTGCATCATTAAGGTGACTTGAATATTTTTCAGCTCCTTCTTCATGACAGGTATACCTTGAGCCAATTCTACCATTTCCATGGCTACCTGTTCGAGTGCTTTAGCTAATAATCTTTTCATGCCCCAATAGACATGCAAAGATTGTTTGTATAATGTCATCCTCCCTCTTGTGTGTCCTGGATCAGGCAAATACGACTCCCAATCTTCCATTTCTGACCCTGAATGTTCCTGCATAGCTTCCTCTTCCAGATGTTCAATGATCCTTCGAATATTTGGGTTGGTGTTTTGATGATAAGCCTCTTCTGCCTCCTGCAATTTCTTTTTCATATCTCTTTTACCTCTCTTCCTACCTCTGGCCTCACTAGCAGTCCCTTCCTCAAACTCAGCTCTTTCATTCCTGCCCCCTCTTCCTCCTCGCCCGCTCGGACCCCCTCTGCCTCTCTGGCTGACAAAATCCTTCTTCTGCCCGCGCATTCCCCGTCTCCTCCCTCGTCGGCCACCCGCCTGTCGCTCCCCCACTTCCTCATACTCCTCATCATCTACCCGGTCCTCATCCTCATCCCTCAGCCCCTTTCCCCGACCATCTTTGCTTGCTTGTCCTCGCCGGGGTTCCTCGTCCACAAGATAATCCCTTATGTCAAAATCCGTCTCTGAATCATCTGAGATATTGAGCATAATTTTCCTCATGGTCTCCTCGACTTGGCTCTTGCCTTTCACCTCTCGACTGGCCTCCTTGCTCCTCGTCCAGCGCCCAACATCCCTGTCCTGACCCTCCGCCATTTCCGCGTCCCCCGTCAGCGCCAAAATCCTATCACTTCTCTTCCCCGCACTACAGTTCTCGATTAATCTCCAACTTCGATTTATTCGCATGCATGCAGAGCCGAATACCTTGCCGCTCAGCCACCTTGGTTTCTTGAAGCTTCCTTGCGTCCCAGCTTCGTCATTACTCCTCAATCCATTTGTGTTTTCATAATTGGGATCGATCACCATCACCCTGACAGGATGACCTCTCGTCCTCGGTACCCAGTCCCGTTTCCGTCTTGGGATGAGCAATCGGGCCTTGGGTTGATTACTCCAACCGTTCTGAACATTAATACCATACGCGCGAGCCTGCAAACACTCTACACCATCATGATCTATTGTACGTTTATCCCTCCTTGCCATGAGCTGGAGGTGGTTATGTGTTCTCCGCTTGTGCATTCGCGTCATGTAAATCCCGGTTTAATATATTGTTTAACTCTATCCACCTCGGATCGTCTTTTACCAACCTCCAACTACCATCGATTCGCCTATCCGCGCCTCCACTTCCCCAATTCGCCAAAAGGTCCGCTGCCCTGTTTCCATCTCGTAATACATGGTTAATAATCGTATATTCGATCCCCCGCAGCAATCCTTCAATGTCTTGTATTATTCCTGCGGTCCGCCAACTTCTTGCAACATGGTCCCAGCACTTGCCATCCCTTAGTTTTCTCAACATGTCTACCGTAATCCGGGAATCTCCGACAATTTCCAGATTCAGGTATCTATTTCTAACCGCTATGCGAAGTCCCTGGTAAACGGCCCACAGCTCCGCCTCATTATTCGTCATGTCGCCCCCAAATTCAGCATATATCCATCGTGTAGACCCGCTGCTGTCCCTAAATAAGCCTCCCAAACCAGCTTGTCCGGGGTTACCTTTCGATGCCCCATCGAAACTTAATTTAATCCTTCCCTCTCCAGGCAAACTAAAATGATTGGGACTCTGCACTCCGCCTAGGGGTCGTTTCTTTGTATTCGGGTAAATCATTGTTATATCCAAATTAAGTTTCGAAACTATTTGCTGCTCTTCCGGATTCAACTTCCAGTCCTGTTCTTCCCAAACTTCAGATAATACCGTTTCTTTGATTGACCGACATATTACCTCCCAAATGCTCGATTCCTGACTCCTTTTATCTTGGAAAATTCTTCGATTACGTTCTTTCCAAGTTTCCCAAACTGTAAACCCCACTGCCAGAGTCCATATCCTTCTCACAACTTTGCTTTGGAAATTCCCTTTTCCCCATTGAAGCAAAGTGTTCCTGTGGTTCTCTGGATCCCTGTTTGTTTTACCAAATAATATCCTGATCTCCTCCCACAACCCTCGAATAAATAGACACTTGTTCAATAGATGCTCCTGAGTTTCATTTTCCTTACTACAAAGATAGCATTTTGATGGTCCATTCATACCTCTCTTCTGAATATTATCCCACGTCAGTATCCTCCCTCTACACACCAGCCAAACAAAATAAGTTACTTTTGGCCACCACTTACTTTCCCAAATCTTTTTCCAGTCCACTGGATCCTCCTCTCTTTCCTCCCTTGTTGCCCAATAATATGCTTCTTTGACTGTAAACAGACCCTTCATCGCTTTACCCCATCTAAGAATATCCTTACCATCTCTAATTTTAATTTTTCTGGAGTCTAATTCCTTAGTATACACCTGGCCAACCGCTTGACTTATAGTTTCATCCAATTCCTCTGGTCTTTTCCAAACTCTCCATATGTCATTCTCTGTTCCATTCTTCCAGTAATCCCTTACATACTTCAGTCCTGCTCGTTGCGCTCCTTGTTGGACTATATGCAGATTTGGGATGCGATTCATGTGATCCCGCTGTTGCCATCCTTCCTCCCAAAACCATGCTGATCTTCCATCTCGGATTTCCCAGAAGGCAAGGTTCCTAACGATCTCCCGATTACTACTAGCTAGCTCCCACATTTGTGACCCCCTTGGAACTTCATCAATTCGTATACGCCCTTCAATTGAATCAGGCATTCCATATTTCTGATTCCATATGTTTTTCCATACATCTGTACCCCCCTGTACCCAGCGCCACCATAATTTCGCCCCTAAAACCTTATTGACAATTTCAGGATCTCGTACTCCAAGTCCCCCTTCCTCTTTCCGTTTTATTACATTCTTCCAGGAGACCAGAGTCCATTTCTTCTGCTGTTTAGGACCCCCCCAGAGAAATTTGCCCATTATTTCTCTCATTTTAGAAAAGATCCCTTTTGGAGCAGTCATAAGTGATAAGGAATATATGGGAATAGATGATAAAACCGATTTCAACAGAACAATTTTGCTGGCTATATTCAATAGTCTGAACGACCAGTTTGCTAGTCGTTTTCTTAACTTTTCCAATAGACTCTGCCAGTTTTTTATACGATTAGGGTTCATATCTAGTTGAATGCCCAGATACTTTGTGGGTAATTCTCCCTGTCTGAAACCTAGAACTCGAGTTAAATGGGTTTTTACAGCCTCAGGTGAATTGAAAATAAATGTACAAGACTTATCGTTATTGATCTCCATACCTGATGCGCTCCCAAAGAGTTCAAGAACTCTCTTGAAACTTCGGACCTCCCTCAACGAAGCTTCACCGAATAGCATCAAATCATCAACAAACTGTTGATGTGTGATAATCAAGTTGTTCCCCCATAGCCTAATTCCTTTGATTCGCCCTTCGCTGACTTCTTTTTTAAGGATTCGACTTAATCCTTCCATAGCCAAGATGAATAAAAACGGGGAAATTGGGTCCCCCTGCCGAATACCCCTGGTGGCTTTGAACAGATCTGTAGGAATACCATTCACCAAGATTGAAAAATTGGGTGTAGATATCATGCTGACAATCCAAGCTATCCATCTGCTCTCAAAACCAAAAGCACGCAAAACCTCTCTAAGATATTCCCAACTCAGCCGATCGTATGCCTTAGATAAATCCAATTTCATTAACATCCCTTTCTGTTTCCTCCTCTTCAACGAATGAATTACCTCCTGAGATACCACAATGCCATCCAATATTTGCTGGCCTTCCACGAAGCCAGTTTGTTCAGGTGCTATTAGATTGGGTAATAGAGGTTTTAGCCGCTTCACTATAAGAGTGGATATTATCTTATAAATAACATTACACAGTGCTATGGGTCGAAAGCCCTGTGGTTCCTCCGAGGTATTGGTTTTAGGAATCAAAGTCAGAAAAGTCGAGTTTATCCCAGGCCATATTCGCTGTCTTAGGCGTGATTCTTCCACTGCCTCCAATATTTCATTTCCCAGAAAGTGCCAACTCGCCTGAAAGAATTCCACTGTATACCCATCCAGACCTGGAGCTTTATTTGTGCTCATACCCATCACAACTTCACTTAATTCTTCCATGGTTACTGCCCTCATTAATGATTTATTTTGTTCCTCAGTTACTATTCGTGGTATTTCCCTACAAATCTTATTAATAGCTTCTCCTCGGTCCCTTTGGTTTTCTGTTAATATCCCTTTAAAATAATCTACCAAGGTCTTCTCTAAATCCTTCTGTTCAAGTACTCTTTCCCCCTCAGCATTTTTTATTGAGAAAATTCTGTTGCGCTGCCTGCGTTGAATCATAGCCTGATGAAAGAATTTAGTATTCCTTTCTCCTTCCCTTAACCATCTTATCCGTGATTTTTGCCTCCACAATATCTCCTCCTGCTTTCTTCTCTCTTCTAACTGGCTTATAATTCTGCCTTCCTCCCTACTTTTTTCTTCATCCCTACCTTCAATGATAATTTTTTGTTGGAGGTCCTCCATCTCGCCTTCTAATTTCAATTTTGCTTCAAAAATATTCCCAAAATCTTTCCTATTCCATTCTTTTATTTTCTTTTTAAGTTCTTTGAGCTTCAACTGTACAGTATGCATCTTCCCATTGCCCCTGCAATCACTCTGATTCCACCAGTCCTCTACTTTCTTTATGAATTGTGGATCTCTAAGCCAAAAAGACTCAAATCGAAAGGGCTTCCTCCCTTTCACCTGCTTAATATCGATATCCAATCTTATGGGCCAGTGATCAGACCCAAGACAGGGGAGGATTTTAGCTTCAATAAACACATCCCGGTTCAAAATTTGCTCTGACAATAAAAATCTATCAAGCCTCGAAGCAATTTGATTCTGGCCCCCTCTACGATTGTTCCAGGTATGAACCCCATTGGTTGTATGGATGTCCACCAATCTCAGGTCTCGAATCATATCATTGAAATCTTCCATATTCTGATCCTCCCTCCTTACTCCCCCTCGCTTTTCTCCTAAATTCCTTATCATGTTAAAATCCCCTCCAACTATCCATGGTATATACGGGATAAAACTTCTCATGGAGTTGGTTAAACATAGAGAGTCAATTAATTGAGTGGTTGAGTATTTGATTGTTGAGTCAAGTCAAGTACAGTTAAGTTATAAAAGATTTTTAGTGTGTGATTGCATGTCAAGATATTTTAGGCAAGTAGTTAGTTGAAAAATGATAAATACCTTTCAGCGGGTTCATTGTAATCATCATATTTTGTGTAATCAATAAAATAGCAGGCACTCTTGTTTTATGTGTGAACTATTAGTGCTTTGTCTCATTTGATTTTCCAACGAATTGGTATCAGAATGAGATTACAAAGCGTCACAAAATACAAATTAGCAACAATCTGTGTGAGAGGAAAGAAATATATTTTTTCTTGTAGCCAACAGAAAACACACCTCACTACGAAAACAAACCTTGTAGGTTACATACAAGACGCACAAAGGCTCTCAGCCTTTTCGAAGCATGCAGGTCAAAACAATTCTTCGGGGCGTCAGGAGTTTGTCATCGTGCAATGTGTTAGTCGCATGCCCGCATCATGAGAATCCCGTTAGCGTAAACAATTCATGGAGTTCCTTAAGTTTTAGGCCTCAATCAATCACGACCGCGTTAACCAAGTGAAGAGAAATTCCTAAAAGGAAAGTGAAATTTGCTTCAAGCAATCACGACCGTGTTAATCAAGTGAAGGGCAATTTTTGAAAGGGCACGGAAATTTGTTTAAAGAGAGTCACGCAAGTTTTTTAAAGAGTTGACTCAAGTTAGAGAAAGATTTTTTGGCGAAAATCACTTGGAATATCATTTGTCGACGCGTTTCGAACGAACCAGTGTGGTTCATCGTCAGGTTCGAAACGCATCGACAAATGATATTCCATGTGATTTTCGCCAAAGAATCTTTCTCTAACTTGATATGGATCACAGAAGCCTGAACTCTATTATTGAATCTCTGCACGGAGAAGCCACTGCAAATAAAGTTGACTCAAACAAAAAAGGTTTGACCCTTAAAAGTTTGTTAAGGAGTCATGTTTTAAAGGAGTCGAGAATAAAAAAATACGGAGCTTCGAAAAAAAGAGTTTTTATTGACAAAAAAATTTAAAGTTTTGTAAAGTCCATCAAGTTTTGGTGTTTTGTCAAGTATGACAGTTTTTTTTGGTGAATATTGTGCTTTATGGGGGCATATTGAAAATCATATTTTCTTTGGAGACCTATCTACTCTAAGATTTGCTGCTGATTTCTTTGCTTGTGACATAACCTGTTGTCCCATGTCACTCCCCTTTGTGCCAAACTCAGCGTCGAGGAACTTCCATGCTTCCTTGGAAGTTGTAGTTTTCGCTACCTTGCATAAACACTTTTCATCCAATGCACATTTCATAAAATTAATATTAAAACATCACATATTGCATCATATGAGTTATTAGATTTATACTCAATTAACTCTTTAGTCTAAGAAAAGTTAGCATCTTGATAACCCAGTGATCAAAATATTCACCTGCAGACATAGGAGGTGGTAGGAAATCAAACCTACACCAATCACCCTTGATTTCTTCTTTATCCTCAGCTAGACTTCTCAGTGCCTGGGCTGCGACCTGAACCTCTTTAACCATGGCAATGATCTTTGCTTCTTCTTTTTTATTTCTTTTATTAATATGCTTTAGTCGTACTTTACAACCCATCACTGTGGTCTTCCCTCTGTCTTATAGTTTCTTTCCTGTTTGCATGAGGTTGTCTTCCATATCGTCCCTAAAAGAAAATATAATTTTCAATATGCACCTCGGTAAGGCACAATCTTCACCCAAAAATTATCATGCTTGACAAAAAACCTAAAGAAAATATGATTTTCAATATGCTCCCCATAAGCCACAATTTTCACCCAAAAATTGTCATGCTTAACAAAAAAACTAAATAATTTTATAAAGAAACTAACTTTACCAAACCCTAGATTTTTATTCAATAAAGTCTTTTTCTTTCTTAATTCTTCAAAAACCTTTAAAAATCTCCTCTATCAAATCTTTCAACATAACCAACGTTATTGTTCATACGATTTAAATACTTTTTCAAAATAATATTGTAAATGACTCACTCAAATACTTTTCCAAATAATATTGTAAATGACTCGTTCAAATATATTTGACGGGACTTTCCAATTAAAAAGTCTTTTAAACCATACATTTAATGAATCCTTTTGAAATAAATAAAAAACTTTTCAAACATAATATCTCCAAAATTATATCACTTGCCCCAAGTCTTCACCTTTGGAAGGATTTGTTTTAGTAACCTTCTCGTTTCCAAATTTTGTAAATCTTTACACTTATTTTCAGTCTTCACCAAAATTTTTAAATCTACGGCTCTGCGTGTATGGACACGGCCTTTTTTAAAAAAACCACCTTCAAAAACATTTCCAAACCTTGGGCGCGAACGGACTGTCTTCGGATTTAGGGGAACAAGTTTTGCCGCAAGAGAATACTTTCAAAGCGCGGATGCTGAGGGGAACAAGTTTTGCCGCAAGAGAATACTTTCAAAGTTTAGCTTGTGGCCTGTAGGGATGCGGCCCTGACTCTGTTTACAAAAGAAAATCAACACACTACAGCTTCTCGCTGCGCGGTTAAAAAGACAACTTTCGATTTTTCCTATGGCTGGACAAAGTATGAATTCACACCTAAAACATTCACCTAATTAACCACATGCAACATAGAACTTTTTTGATCGGTGAAAATCGATGGCAGTGACATTAGGAGGTTCAATTTGAAGAGTTTGAGGAATCACATAACTCTAGTAGGTCAAGAGCCCCCGCTGTTTGGAGGAAGCATTTTCGACAACTTTCACTACGGAAAAGAGAACGCAAGCGAGGTGGAGATGATGGACGCTGCAAAGGCTGCACATGCTCATGACTTCATCAGGGAAATACTGCAATTTTTTAATTGAAACATAATTTTTATGCAATAATACATATATTCATACAGCTGTGGTTAAGCAGATTGTTTCTCGAATAAATTGTTAGAAATTTTTGGTGAATTTAATTTCGTTTTGGCAGAGGGAAAAGGCTGAGAGTTGTGACTTTAGCGAAATTAGGTTCACATACCACGAAGCAGATGGCACAGAGTTGTGACTTTCGTGAAATTAGGTTCACACACCACGAAGCAGATTTCGCGGAGCTATTTTCGCCCACAGTGAGGCCAATTTTCCAAACTTGGATTTCGCACATCTCTGAACTATTCCAAAGACTTAATGAATACTCACAGTAAAAATAACAAAATAGGTTTGGAGCAACACACTAAAACTTAGTATTAATTTCTTAAACATGAAAATACATCCACATGAGACTGTGGCTCATTACAAAATAAAATAAAATTTTATAGAGATTTAAACTTACGGGGAGTAACACACAGTAAAACAGAGTAATTATTGTTTTCACACGCCCACCAAAAATTGCTCCACCATTTTCTCGACAGAGACTTCCGCTCTTTTCTTATTTCTTACTCTCTAACCTCTCTACACAGTGTCACTCTTACAAAATGACTTTTACATTCATATATAACTCAACATACAATTTTACATTTAATTCATGATAGAGCGAAATTAATTTTGATGTTGTCAAAAATGTCTTCAAACACAGAAGCAACTTGCAAAAGTGTCTGACATGTATCGCTGCGAAAGTGTTTGACATGTATGGCTGTTGTCAGGCTGTTTATTGCGGTGGTTGGGATTATTATTTCCAACACTCCCCCTTAATCACAATCGCCGCCATTGACAATTCCCAAACAGTTTTTGAGATAAACAAAATTTTCTCCTGCCAATGGCTTTGTGAAAATATCAGCAAGCCATTCTTGTGACCTGCAGTGCTGCAACACAATTTCATTATTGTTAATCAACTCTCTAATAAAATGATATTTAGCATCAATATGCTTGGTCCTTTTGCTGAAGATAGAATTCTTTGACAATGCAATTGTTGAGGTGTTGTCGTAGAAAATAGTTGTCACGCCCTCTTGGTCATGACAAAGATCCCTCAACATCTTTCTCATCCAAACTGCCTGACATGCTGCTGCTATTGCAACGACATATTCAGCTTCTGTTGTTAACAATGACACTATTCGCTGCTTTTTGGAAGCCCATGAAATTGCTCCAGAACCCAAATGAAAAACATATCCTGACGTGCTCTTTCTGTCATCAACACTGCCTACCCAATCACTGTCAGTGTAACCAACTAGCCTGAAATCACTTGTTGCTGTGTACAAAATGCCATACTGTTTTGTCCCATTGACATACCTCAGAATCCTTTTTGCTACTTGCCAATGTGTCTCCTTGGGTGTCTCCATGAACCTTGACACCAAACTTACTGCATACATTATATCCAGCCTAGTGGCGGTCAAATACATCAGGCTGCCTATCATGCTTTTGTATAATGTCGGATTGACATTGCTGCTACAATCTTCTTTGCTCAACTTCAACCCTATGACAATTGGAGTTGGTGCGGACTTGTTGTTTTGCATTTTAAACCTCTCCAAAATTTCTACCACATACTTTGTTTGAGAGATAAAAATGCCATTTTCTATTTGCTTCACTTCTATGCCCAAAAAATATCTTAGCAATCCCAAGTCAGTCATTTCAAACTCACTCTTCATTACTTGTTTAAAATCAGCGATGAGGAAATCATCACTGCCTGTAAAGATCAAATCATCTTCATACAAGACGACAATGAGAATCTTACTTTCGCTCTCTTTGATGTAGAGAGTAGGCTCACCATCACATTTGTTGAAACCATTGTCCAACAAGTAAGCATCTATCATGTTGTACCATGTGCACGGTGCTTGCTTCAATCCATAAAGAGCTTTTTTCAACCAATATACTTTGTCTTCTTGTCCTTCAATCTCATAACCAGGTGGTTGCGCGACATACACTTCCTCTTTCAGCACTCCATTCAAGAACGCTGACTTTACGTCCATCTGATACACTGTCCATTTATGCTGCGTGGCAATCGCCACAACTGCGTGCATTGTCTCCATTCGCGCGACTAGCGTGAACGTCTCTGCGTAATCTCTTCCATGCTGCTGCTTGTATCCTTTGACAACTAGCCTTGCTTTGTGCCTTTCAATCTTTCCCTCAATGTTACTTTTGGTCTTATAGACCCACTTCACTCCAATAACATGTTTTCCTTTCGGAAGGCTCACTAACTCCCATGTGTCATTCCTTTCTATTGCTTCTATTTCTTCCTCCATTGCCGCAACCCATTTTTCTTCTTTGACTGCATCTTCAAAGTGGATTGGGTCATCTACATGACAAAATAATGCAAATAAGGAATTCAGACCTGTGCTACTATCAACTTCATCTTTCTCATAAATTTCATTTAAATTTCTGAATTTTGGCCTTCTTGTGCTTGCTGAAGATGGGCTTGATATGTCACTTGGTGTCGCGCTTCACGGTGTGCTTGGAGAAGCACTTGTTTGGCTACGCGAAACTGTCCTATTATTTGTTGATGGCGTTGCTTGCTGCCTTCTTCGTTGCACTTGAATAAGAGTAGAGGGAGTCACAGTTGAGGAATTATTTACTACTGTTAATTCCTCTCTGTCCTCATTTGGTATACATGCTTTGACATTGATTGTCTTCTCTTCCTCTTCTATGAACTGCACATCTCTACTGATTGTGACTTTCTTGGTTAATGGATTGTAGCGTTTGTATGCCTTGGATTCATCACTGTATCCAACAAATATGCATTTCTCCTCCTTTCTGTCCAACTTCTTTCTCAACTCATCCGGGACATGTGCATAAGCCACACATCTAAAAAATCTCATGTGAGTGACACTATGCTTTCTTCCATTCCATGCCTCTTTAGGAACAATGTTCTAGATGCTTTTGTTTGGACATCCATTCAATATATATGCTGCACAAGTGACAACTTTAGCCCAATAGTCATTTGGAAAATGCTTTGCCTTCAACGTACTCCTTGTCATCTCCATAATGGTCCTATTCTTCCTTTCTGCCACACCATTTTGCTGCAGTGTATATCTTGTTGTAAATTCCTTATGAATTCCATGTTCCTTCCAAAATCGAAGGAAGTCATTTGAGGTGTATTCTCCACCTCTGTTTTTCCTAAGGACTTTGATTAAATGTCTGCTTTGTTTTTCAACAAGAGCCTTGTATTGGCGAAAGCGCTCAAACATTTCACTTTTCTGTTTTAGGAGAAAGACCCATGTCTTCCTTGTGTAGTCATCTATGAAGGTCAATACATAGTGACTACCACCAATTGATGGTGTCTGCATTGGTCCACATAAATCTGAGTGGACAATCTCCAAAGGTGCCTTTGCCCTCACTGACTTTCCTGCTGGAAATGTCTCTCTATGTTTCTTGCCCAAGATACATCCTTCACATATGCTATCTGGTTTTTCTATGAGTGGTAAACCCTTCACCATGCCTTTCCTATGCAACAAATTCAAACCTCCAAAGTTGAGATGTCCAAATCTCAAGTGCCATAACCAGTTTTCATCTTTTACCTCTGCTTGAAAGTTTACTTGTGTGACAGTTGCCCCTTTTCTTCCATTTTCTTGTGAGTTCATAGATAGTTGTGCTTGTGCACCTTCTTTCTGCAAATCTGATATTATTTTCAGGGGAAACATTCTATTGTCTGTCATTTGAACCTTTGCAATCAACTGTCTGCTTGGAGGCTTATCCAAAATTGTGCACACATCATTTTTGAAGAAGACATTGTAGCTTTTTTGCATGAGTTTTCCAACGCTCATGAGATTATGTTTCAGACAGGGGACAAAGTAAACATCAGAGATGTATTTCTTCTCCCCCTTCTTTGTTAGGATATTAACTCTTCCTTTTCCAATGACAGAGACTTTTCTATTGGTCCCTAATGTCACTTCAGATTTCACACTTTCATCTAAATCAGAAAACATTTCTATGTTTCCTGACATGTGGTTGCTACACCCTGAATCTAGATACCATATATCACTCTATTTTTGTTGTGCTACATTATAAGCTAGAAACATGCTATCATGGTTCTGATTTTCTCTTGTGAAATTTACACTTAGGTTGTTACTAATATCATATTTCTTCTTTCTACATTCATTTTCATAATGAGCATACTTCTTAGAGTAATGACATTGAACTTGAGATTTATCATACCTCTGACCTTATGCTTGATTTTGGCTTGGGCCTTGACTTGGATTTTGATTGTTGTCTCTTCCATTTGAGCTTGAAGGGCTACTTCTTCCACCTCTGTGTCGACTTCTTCCTCTTCCTATAGCATATGATCTTCCTTTGCCTCGACCTTGACCAAATGACACTTGTGTCTTGAAGGCAAGCTCCAATGAGGAGCTTGCTTCTCTATTCAGTCTATGTTAATGAGAAATTAGTGATGCATTAAGTTCATCCAATGTGAACTATGAGAGATCCTTTGTCTCTTCTATGGCCACAACAATGGCCTCAAACCTTGCTGGCAGACTTCTCAAAACTTTTTCAACTATTCTTCTTTCCTCAAGTGTCTCACCATGAGACCTAATTTGAGTAACCAACCCACTTACACGTGTAAAAAATGAGTCTATATTATCAAACCCTTTCATACAAAGTGTTTCAAAATCTCTCCCCAACATTTGCAGCTTTGTTGTCTTGACTTTTGCCATGCCTTGGTAGGCTATCTGGAGGATGTCCCATGCTTGCTTGGACTTCGTTGCTGCTGCAACCCTTGGGAAAATACTTTCATGAACTGCTTGGAAAATATAAAATAGGGCTTTTGAATCCTTCTTCTTGTTGTCCCTTAACACATCTCTTTCTTGTTGAGATAAGGCATTGTATGCTGCTACATCTGCTGGTTCTTGAAAACCATTCTCCACCAAATCCAAAATGTCTTGAGAAGAAAACAGGGCCTTCATTGTAATAGCCCAATAATCATAATTTTTGCCATTAAACTGAGGTATTTGAGGATTAGTCAAACTTGTGCTTGATGTTGCCATTTCTGAGCGTAAAAACAAACTTTCTACCTGCTGGTAAATATGCTAAAAAACAATGCGTGCTCAAAAACAATTTTTACTGTTAGTAAAAACACTTGTTTTTACACTAACAGAGTTTAACCTACTCTGATACCATGTTAGAAATATTTGGCGAATTTAATTTTCATTTTCATGGAGGGGAGAGGCAGAGAGTTGTGAATTTCGCGAAGCTACTTTCGCGAAACTAGGTTCATGCACCGCGAAGCAGATTTCACGGAGCTACCTTCGCGCACCGCGAGGCTAATTTCCTAGACTTGGATTTCGCACACCTCGGAACTATTCCAGAGACTTAATGAATACTCACAGTAAAAATAACAAGATAGGTTTGGAGCAACACACTAAAACTTAGTATTCATTTCTTAAACATGAAAATACATCTACATGATATTGTGGCTCATTTACAAAATAAAATAAAATTTTACAGAGATTTAAACTTATGCGGAGTAATACACAGTAAAATAGAGTAACTGTTGTTTTCACGCACTCACCAAAAATTTCTCCACCATTTTATCCACAGAGACTTGCGCTCTTTTCTTACGTCTTACTCTCTAACCTCTCTACACAGTGTCACTCTTACAAAATAACTTTTACATTCATATATAACTCAACATACAATTTTACATTTAATTCATGATAGAGCGAAATTAATTTTGATGTTGTTGTTGAGTGTGATCAGAGTCACGCGGGTGTTTCTAGAGTGTGAGCAAGGTTGTTGAATTAATGCTTGCCCATATCTATTTACCTAGGTACATAAATTCTTTAAATGCCTTTGTTGGGTTTTTGAATGGTTCGCGACTGACTTCAGACCTTCTATCTTCACGCTGAGATGCAACCTGCAAAACTGTCTTCAAGCACAGATGCAACCTGCAAAAGTGTTTGACATGTATGGCTGCAAAAGTTTCTGACATGTATGGTTGCTGTCGGGCCGTTTATGGAATAAATTAGGACAAACTGAATATGGCAGTGATTTAACTTGGATTTGTGTAGCTCTTTGGAGAAGGGATATGAAACAAATTGTGGAGACAGAGGAATGCAATTATGGGGAGGGAAAAAGCAACACATTACTGTAGCCAGGGCGATCATAAAGAATCCAAGCATATTACTGTTGGACGAGGCCACCATTGCGTTGGACAAGCAATCAGAGAAGATCGTTCAAGAAGCCCTGGACAGAATAATGGTGGGAAGAATGAGTATTGTGATAGCTCATAAACTGACAACCATTCAAAATGCAGATTCGATTGTTGTGATTGAAGATGGGAAAGTGACTGAGCAGGGAACTCATTCGTATCTCATGAGAAAAGGAAAAGGCAATCCATATTACTCTCTCGCCAGTATCCAGCTAGGCTACCACTAGATTATCACCTCCCTCACTCAAAGGGTCAAAAGTATTCTGTCGTGATCCATGTCCTAAATCTTTTTAAATGCCTTCAACCAAATTTTGAAGTTGAATTTTCATTTCTTCGTTATTTGTCGTTCAATGCTAATTTGGTCCACGTCCTAAATCTTTCAAAATGTCGTCAGCAAAATTTGGAATTTGTAGTGTCATCTGCATGACGTTTGACCGTTTAACGTTAATTTCATAATTATATGTTGTAACGAATCATCCAAATTATAATAAAATCAGTTGGCTTCTTGCACCAGGCAATCTCGACATGACTTGGAATTACAAGTGAAAACGATGGAATATATTTGCTCAATAGTCTCTTAATTTTAAAATAAATTATACTTTATCACACCTTAACGCCTGTGTCAACTTAGTCTTTTTCTTTTTAATGTCCTTGTCACCTTGAATCTATTTCCTCCGAGGAAACCTAATTGCTGTGATTGGATCATGTTCCAACGATGGTCGTCACCTTCCCATTAAACATAAAATAGGTTCCATTAATCTTTGTGGATTCACCTAGAGTAATGGCTAGAATAAGCTGAGCTCACCTATTGATGCTGGCATACAAGTGCTGAGAGCTTCTCTAGTAAGGACTAGTATGGATCACAATAACCAGCATAAACTGAGATTTACCCTATCAATTCTGAGGAGGTGGGAAGAAGCTAAATGACTTCTTCAAGGAAGAGCCATGAAAAGCCGGGGAGAAAAGTACCTGGTGAGGGAGCGTGTGAAGGTGAGGCGTAGCATATTTCAAGTTAGGCGTAACGTATTGAAAGCTAGGCTACACATAGGTATATTGAAAGCTAGGCATAACTATTTCACTGACCATAGAAACAATGTCGATCAATAGGATTCCCACGGTGAATCCTCGGGATATAGAAGTAGCTTGAGCAGAATACATTGTATTTCAAAACCTAATAGAAGAGACCATCAAAAACTGATAACCATCAATTTGATAACCTAATATGAAGATAAAGTATATCAACGTGTATGTGTGTGTGTGTGTGTATATATATATATATATATATATATATATATATATGAAACTGTAAATTTGATGTCGAAGCATTTAAGTTACTTTTGAGGGTGGGTTTACGCGCAAGATTTTAGCACAAGAATGTTGTTTGAGATTGAAAACAAATTAATTTTTAATAGAATAAATATGAGTTCTACATTGGGTTAGTGGTTATTATTTCAAAAAAAAAAAAAATCATATGTATTTCAACATTTAATTGAATTATTAAAAAGTTTAAGAAAGGTTGAAAATAAAAATTGAATGGGTGGGTAATATTATAATATTAGTATAGATTTATTTTAAATATGGATTTAACATGAGCCGAGAGGGATTAAATCAAATTAGATTTATTTTAATTCAGATCTATCAAGGGTCATTTATTTTAATTCGGATCTATCAAGGGCCCATAGGAATCAAATCTCTTTTCACTTTAAAAGATATTTGCGTCTCAAAAGATTTGATCTCTTGAGAGTTGGTAGCCCCTAAGTTAAGATGGATCTAGATTGGTTTAATTATAATTATAATTATTAATTTATGCTTTTATTTTATTATTTTTATTTTTAATTTAATTTAATTTTTTATTGTTATGACCAAGTCAAAATGTTAAATAAGACATTACCACATTTTTACTATACTAGGTTGGAGGGTGCCTCTTGGCACAATGATATGAAAATAAAAGATTTGTCTTAAAGGCGAGCCACACTTGTTGGTTGAAAATGTCAAGAATGAAAAAGTTTAATGTGAGTAATTTAGAAATGACTCATAAATATAAAGTTGTCAAAGACTTAGAATAAGGGATCAAAGGAATTTTTCTTCCGATTATCAATGAAAAACATCATAAAATATCCTTAATATTTAAAATGATAAGTAAGTGTGCAAAATGTTCAATACTAAAAAGGGAATAAAAGTAGATTTTCAAAACCTACAATACTAAAAAAGAAAAAGTAGGAAAAGTGAGAGGCTCAACAATTTGACACAAAAAGTAGTGGCATGAGATACCTTAAAAAATTGGAAACCATTTTTCAGTTGATAATTGAGATAAATTTGAAATTGAAAAAAAATCAAATTAGAATTTTCCAACTTTTGTTAGATAATTTATTACACAAAAATATATGATGATAACCTGAAATGTACAAACCTATATCATATATATATATTTTCTTTTTTGTTGATTATGTATTAAAATATCAAATATTTACATTAGATATGCTAGTTTTACTGTCTTCTGTATGTTACTTTAGAAAGAATACCAAAGACAACAAAATATATAGTCAATGGCTAACAAAAATTATCTTCAATTGCACGTCCAAAACTTCATAATTCTAAAAGATAGTGCTACCCCACCATGGGGAAACCAACAACAAAAAACAAAATGGGAAACCTTTAGAGACTGAAGAATTCGAGACAACAAGAAAATTATAGTAAACATAAACTCTAAAAAGAACTTATCAATAGCCCAGATGGCCTAGCATGAAGAGGAGGAACTGAAATGATGAAATATAGGGAGCATAAGCATTAGAAGGACAATGAAGTATTGAAGTTGATGGGTTGTTCCTGAGCGTAACATAAGATCTCTGAGTTCATCTAGTTTGTGCATTATGTTGACCTAGGTTTGTCTCCAATCAACTAGAATCTTCTTTGACAACAACTTAACATGCCATCGCAAATCTACTTTATGAAGATAGTGATTTTGGTGGCCCCAAAAGTTGCATGTATTTGGAAACTAAGAGGCTATGGTTTGTCTCCAATCAACTAGAATCTTCTTTGACAACAACTTAACATGCCATTGCAAATCTACTTTATGAAGATAGTGATTTTGGCGGCCCCAAGAGTTGCATGTATTTGGAACCGAAGAGGCTATGTCGGCCATGACTTCTAAATTTAGAGTTACTAGTCATTCTTGTCAAACTTCCTCTTCCACCAGATGGATTGCCTCATGAATGTAGAGGTGCATGTGCATGGTAGTCCTGAGAGTCACGTGAAGTGCCACGACCACCATTTCCATATCGGCAACAAGCTTGTTAACAAGTCATGGCTACCAAAGGAAACAAGGCGTGACAAAGACCTGATAGAAATGAGAAGGAAGATTCTAGAGATCATTGTGAAAGAGGGAGGCCTTTATAACTTCCTATGCAATATGTATCAATGACAAGATTGGGCTCAAACCTTTGTCATCACAAAAAGTTGTCAATAGAGGAGGGAAATCTAGTGATGCAGATGGAAGGAAATGGAAGGAAACACACGCTAAATAACCGAACAAGACTTTAAGTGCATGGCCATCAAAAGTAACAATAAGTGGAGGTGTTCAAGGATAAGTTAGAGCTCTAACTAGTGGCCCAAAATGAACAACATAATGGAATGAATCTAATTTACGTAGATGAATAAACAAACCGTGCTAAAGGGCCTCTACCACTCTCCTTAAGAGGCAAGGTCCCATAAATTCACCATGAAGTGGTGCCCTGTGTAAAAGGGAAGCAAATGAAGAACAAATCAAATCAACAGGATTTAATACCCATCATAACACCCATAAAGGTAAACTTGTATAACTTATACAAGACAATAAATTAAAATGAAATAACAAAAAAAACACTTCAAATCCAACAAATTTATTTAATCTTGTTGTAACAACCCATCAAAATAAACATATACAATACAATAAATTAAAAAGAAATAACAATTTAACTATTCAAAATTTTTACTCATTCATTTCAACATAATTATATACTTATTAGCTAAATATAATTTTTTTATTTTTTAAATGCATAAAAAAAATACAATGCCAAAAAAACTATAAATAAATAGTTAAACTCACCTTTCTTATTAAAAAAAACTGAATTGTACACAAAAATAACATTAAAAAAATTACCATAAAAAACAAATACATCTGTCAGGCCAGGGTAACTCCACATTGAACAAGAGAGAAAACTGAGTGATACTATTCATTAGGTAACTCATGTTTATATACAAAAATAAAAATGGATCAATTCATCTTTTAGATGACTGTCCAGTTCACCCATTCGTTTCGGATTAGGTGTCAACATTCCCCCCCTTAATCTGAAGGGATGTTGGTGAGTCCAAACATCGTTCTGAATCTTTCAAGCTTTTCTCTTCCAAGCGCTTTGGTGAAGATGTCTGCAATTTGCTCGTTTGTGGAACAATGACGGAGATGGATTGTTTTGGCCTCAACATGATGTCGGATCAGATGATATTTAGTATTGATGTGCTTAGTACGATCATGGAACTTTGGGTTCTTGGCCAAATTTATTGCAGATGTGTTATCAATCATGAGTGGAGTTGATTGTATTTGTTTTACCTGCAAATCTTCAAGAATTTTCCTGAGCCACACAATTTCTTTCGTCGCTTCAGCTGCTGCCACATATTCTGCTTCTGTTGTGGAATCTACTGGTACTGATTGTTTGCGTGATCTCCAGGAGACAGCTCCCGATCCAAGACTCATAGCATATCCTGAAGTAGATACCCCAGTTTCTTTGTCTCCATCAAAGTCTGAATCAGAGTATCCAATCAAGTTGAAGTCGTCCACCTGTGTATACTTGATTCCAAGGTCTTGAGTTCCCTTCAAGTACCTTAGAACTCTTTTTGCAGCAGACCAATGTCCCTCACAAGGCTTTTGCATAAACCTGGAGAGGATTCCAACAGCAAATGAAATGTCTGGTCTGGTAGTAGTGAGGTAGATGAGACTTCCTACAAGCTGTCTATACTTTGTTGCATCCTCAAATTCCTTTCCTTCAATAGATGTGAGCTTCAAGTTTTGTTCCATTGGAGTAGAAAGGGGATTGCACTCTGTCATGCCAAATCTGTTTAACAAATCTCCAATGTATTTCTTTTGAGAAAGAAATATGGACTTTGGATGTTGGGTTACTTCAATGCCAAGATAGTAATGAACATAGCCCAAATCAGTCATTTCAAATTTTTTTCCTAATTCTTTCTTTATGGATGCAATGTAGCTTTCATTGTTCCCTGTCATTAAAATATCATCTACATATACCACAAGATATACAACTGTTTTGCCAACTTTCTTGACAAATAAAGTTGCATCATCAAGATCAAAATGATTGAAGTTGAGTTTCAGAAGATGCTCAGTTAGTTTTTCATACCAGGCTCGTGGTGCTTGTTTGAGGCCATACAAGGACTTCACAAGTTTGCATACTTTGTGTTCATGTCCTTTCACAGCAAATCCTTCAGGCTGGGACATAAAAACATTCTCTTTTAGATCTCCATTCAAGAATGCAGTTTTTACATCCATTTGATGGACTTTCCAACCGTTCTGAGCAGCTAGTGCAAAGAGTGTCCGGATGGTGGCCCATTTTGCTGTGGGAGAAAAATTTTCCTCATAATCAACCCCTTCCTTCTGTGCAAAACCTTTTGCCACAAGCCTAGCTTTGTGCTTGTCAAGTGAGCCATCAGCTTTGTACTTGTTCTTGTAGACCCACTTGCAGCCAATTGGTTTGGTTCCAAATGGAGGATCAACCAGCTTCCAAGTGCCATTCTTTATGAGGGCATCATACTCCTTCTGCATTGCTTCTTTCCATTCATCATGAGAAGCAGCTTCTTTGAAGGAAGTTGGTTCAAAATCTGTAGACAAGTTCAATTCACAATCATAAGTAACATCCATATCAACAGGTGAATTAGAGTTATCTACATCACCTCCATCTTGTCGGTTTGTATTTTTGGTTCCTGTTTTTCCAATTTCATCAGGATGAACACTTTCAAGTGTCTTTGTCAGCCACTTTGGGGGACCTTTCTGAGATGGTCCAGGCTGTTCTGTTGATTGAGTTGGGACTGAATCAAGATTAAGTCTCCCAATTCTATCAATTACATCACTTAAAGCATCATCCATTGTTGGAGTGTCATGCAGGGGAGATTGTTCTTCAGAAGGAGATTCCATGGTAGCTTGCATGTAGAAGCATCATGTGATCCATTTCGTTTGCAGCGAATGCAATGCAGATCTGCCTTTTCTGCTTGAGGATGTCTACCCCCCCTGCCTCTGAAGTATCTTCCTCTTCCTCTTCGTCCACCTCTTCCTCTTGTAGAATCTTGAGCAGGATTCTTTTCTTTATGAGCAAGGCAAACAGTCTCTTCATAAGATTCAGGGACTGTTTTCTTTCCAAAGGCTTTCTCTCTTTTAGCAAACTTTTTCACAAGAGTGTCAAAGGTTATATCTTTAAGATTTCCATTTGCTTGTAAAGACTCAAGATAATTAGAGTAGGTAGGATAGAGTGCTTTGAGAAAGGCAATAAGAGAGATATCCAGCTCAACCTTAGTAGATTTAATATCATGCATTATAGACTTTATTTCAGATGCAAGAGCAAGAGGATCATTATTTTTCAGTTCAAGAGTGAAGAGTTTAATCATGAGCTGAACAACTTCAAGTGCAGAATGTGTATCATAGAGTTCTTTCAGCTTTTGTAAAGCTTTAAAGGCAGTGGAATAGGATGAAATATGACGACTTACTTCCTCATTTACAGATGCTGCGATCAATGCATAGGCTTTGCTATTCTTGTTTTCCCAAATGGTGAGTTCTTTGTCTGATGTGGGCTGCACAGGGTCTTTGTCTTCTTCTCCGACACACACTCCTTTCCACAGCTCATTGTAGATGAGGGTGTGTTTTACCATCCGAGACCATTCTGAATAGTTCTCCTTGCCAGTGAGAACTATTCCTACCATAGAAATGATTGAATGCATTCTGTAAAAAAATATCTCTGCTAAAAAAACTTCTGTTGATAAAAGACTTCTGCTGGAAAACAAATTCTTATGCCACAACCTTATGCACTTTATTTTCTTCTGGAAACACAACAATGCTTTGAATAATATAAACTGCGTATATCAATTCAACAAACTGCTTTGATTTCAACGAACTGCTCAGCCACTAAAAAAACGCATCTCAAACTGCTTTGAATTCAACAAAACTGCTCAACCATTATACAGAAAAATGCATCTCCACCTTATAAAAAAAAACGCTATACACCATTCACTGTCATTCTTTATCGCATTCTTACAATAAAACGCAGTCACCATACCATTCAAACGCAAGCATTTTAAATGCACCAGGTCACGACCTTAAAAAGACATTCAACGCATAATTCATAACACAACACAATTCAAAACGCCCACAGTCACTGTTTTCCACTGTAATTGCTGAATTCAACGAACTTCAGGCTAGCGCTCCAATTGAAGGTTCCAAAAGCATTACATGATCTCCTAAAAAGGAGCTCAACGCACCACATAAGCCACCAACAACACATTACCCATTTACGGCCAGCAACATTTGAACATGGCCATCGTACATGGACTTCAATGCACCATTCAAAGATATGTATATAATGCAGGTTCCAACAGATTCAAAGATATGTATATAATGCAGGTTCGACCAGCATACGACATTCAAAATTATTCAATGCACAAAGCCTTCACAGTATTCACAGCATATACGGCCTTCAAAAAAAACATACACGGTCTTCAAAACACGTCTTGAATGAGCTACAGAAGTTATGCATCACCAGTCATGATTTGCAGAGATTCCATTCAACAGTGGTTCAAAGCATGTTTCAATGACCAGCCTTTGATAACATAGCAATGACCCATTCAATGCAGCGACATTCCACACATAGAATGAACCATATGCTGCTCCCTTCAACACATACAAATCAGAGAGAACATTTTGTTGCTCCATAATAAAGCACCCATTTAGAAAAAAAATGACCGTGATAAAAAAACAACGGCAACAAAAATTGCAACAAATTTCAAATGATGGCAGCAACGCGTTTCAACTGAGCCTTCGAATAATCTTCAGTGGAGACGGGTTCTAAGCATCATTGGAGCATCACAACACTCTGGCTACTGCGGAAGCTTACGATGTGGAGGAAGACAGATAGCAAATATGACCTAAAACGGCGAAAACCCTGTGGGTGTTTACCTAGAGCGGAAATTCATGGTAATAAGTGGAAACAGTCATAATTTCTTGAAGCGCAGAGGGTTTTGATGAGGAGACGGGCATTTGGAACATGCTAAGAACAACGTTTCTGATGCACCGGCTCTTTCAAAGGAAACCGACGCTCAGGTGTGGACAGAGGCAATCAGTGCGCAGAGAATCAGTGTCAGGCAGAGGCAGAGTAGCGCAGGACAGAGCAGCGCAGTGCTCAGGGCAGAGGCAGGAGTTACAACTAATTTGGGACCTGTGCTCTGATACCATGTCAGGCCAGGGTAACTCCACATTGAACAAGAGAGAAAACTGAGTGATATTATTCATTAGGTAACTCATGTTTATATACAAAAATAAAAACGGATCAGTTCATCTTCTAGATGACTGTCCAGTTCACCCATCCGTTTCAGATTAGGTGTCAACAACATCAAAGAGTTAAATGAAGTTATTAAAAAATAGGTGTGCTAACTCAAGATAACCAACTTATATAGTACAGAGAAATTGATGGACCACAAAAATATGAGCTAACGTATACTAATATTTAGAATGCAATAAATTAAAAATAAATACTAGAGCAATATTTAGAACATAATAAATTAAAAAATAAGTGGAACACTGTAGATGTGGGCGAGGAATGCCAGATCATTTAGCAATGCACGAAACTACATTCACTCCCGAGGATTTAAAATCTACATTCAGCGACCGTGGTTACAAATTGGAAGACACAACATCAAATATCGGGGTTTGAATGTGGGTCTATTTCCATCGGGGTTGAAATTTGGATTTTTTTTATTTGGCATATAATTTTTTTTTTTTAAAGTTTTGGGTTTTTATGTTTCCCCGTAAAAAAATATTATGTTTAAAATTATTTCTCAAGAATGATGTTTTCATAATAAATCAATTTTTAGGGAATAAAGGTTTAATTAAAAAATAACCCTTCTAACGTGAAAAATTCTCACATATTTAACATAAGAGAAAAAACAAATTGATTTTTATATATTTTTGAATATGCTACAATCTTAAAGTTAAAAAAAATTAAAATATGAGATAATAATAATAATAAAATAATTTTAAATTTAAACTTTTTAAAAATATTTAATAAATGTTGTATTTTTTAAATAAATAACCACACATTGAATATTAAATAGTGAAATAGCTTGTATTTCTCACTTTGAAGTGCATGTGAATGGGGAATGATATTTTTTTTATCTGTTTGTAATAGTAGAATTTTATTAGTCAGTCAAATTATATTTTGGTAATATATGATATATGATTTGTTCAATAAATATGATCAAAATGCTAATTGAGTAATTATTATTATTAGTTAGATTTCTTTGTTTCAATGAATGTTCATTAAAAATATACTTATTATAAAATAGATACACTGCCTGTGAATCTATATGTTCTTGATGATTGATGGCACCAAAATGCCCAAAACCTCTTTCGAGGCTTCCCCATCTACAAATTTTCAAATACATGATTATTTACTCGGCATTTCATCCATTACCTTTTGGCTATATCATTTCATTTTGAAATAGGAACCTATCAACATAGCATGTTAAAATGCATTATGTGCATTTGGAAAGATCAACAAGATTGGTCTTTTCATTTCTTCAAGTAATCTGTAGATCAATTGATTATCTAATGGATGCATGGGCATCATTCAAACTTTATTTTGTCTATTTCTAGAAGGTCAAGTTAAATGGGTTAATGGATATGTATGTGATAAATGGTTTTGTTGACAAGATAATCTGGCAGTTAATGAAACTTAGTTTTTCTATTTTTAGCTACCAAGATCGTATTTTTATGGATCTAGATATGAACAAGTTATTCCTATTTAAATTCTTATTCTGCAATGAACAAATATAGAAGTTGTGCACGAGTGGTGAAAGGATGGCTAGTAAAATGTAAATTAGACCATGGAAAGAGTAGATTAGAGTAAGTCTCTACATAATTGTATGTACAAAATTTGGATTGTTGTATGTATAATATTCTGATTGAAAGAAATGGAAGCATTTGTAAGCTCTTAATTGAGCCGAGAGGCTCATTCTATAGCCCAATATGATGTGTAAACCTCTCCCTCCATCAAAGTTGAAATTTTGCTCATATTGGTCCAAATAAAATTAAAAAAAAATATAAAAAATAACTATAGAAAACATTTAAATTATGTCAGCTCATAAAAAAATTTGCACGTGAAGATATTGGATTTCTCTTGGCTCATATTAGATACGTATTTAAAATGGATCTATGTTGGTTGTATTTGTCTGTGCATGTGAATAAATATTAACTTAGTCTGGGTGAAATTGCCCGAAGGTCAATTAGTGAAATTTAGAGTGGTATTTGAGACTACATTTCGATTAATTATGTATCTATTGCGTGAGGAAGCTTTGAGACAAATCAAGGTGAATTAGTATAAATAATTCTGGGCATGCATCTATATTTTGTGTATCTGTTTTCTTGCAGAGCGAAGGGTTCATATCAAGCAGAGAAGCCCGTGGAGAATCGAAGCTTATGGTTATATTAATCTGAGGAATAAAATTATGAAACACTGGCCTGTGTTGACATTAACAAAAGGTAACATTCTGATTATTGATTCCTATATTAGTTGTATAGTTTTACTGAACAAATTTTATAAAGATTAATAAAAGGAGAATTGAGGGCAATTTTTATTGCATCCATCATAAGGAATGCTAGAATTTTGGTAGCTTTAATAGCCTATTGTCATGTTCCCAACAAAAGTCTACATAAAATAAATATGTAAAATAAAAATGTTATGGTTTATTTAAACTTTACCGCCTCCCTCCTATCCAAACATGAATACACATATATAAATTGAGTTATTTCTTAGTTTATACACGAACATACTCTATATGCATGGAGCTTAATACCATACATGTCTAACCCTTGTCATGACACTATACCTGTTACGTATATGTGGCTTTGGAAATTAATGCATAAGTCAAAGCTCAATGTGATCGGTTCGTCCGCCGGAAAGTTTGTCCGGACCCTGCTCCGGTGCCAGATGGATGACGGAAGTTTAATGGCTCACACCAACTCTTGCCAGGTGGCCTGGCGCAACTGTGACGCCATGTGATTCTTCGGGTGCCACACTGTTGATTTTCGCGCCCAAGACTCCCGCTCGATTCAATGGTGGGGATTTTCTACCCACATCCAAGGGCTCAAATGCATTCAAGGGTTTGGAGGGTTTGTTCATATTCCATCGGGTCACTCTTTTTGGTTCATTTGGGTATGCGAGACTGTCTCGCGGCGCCGAATCCTCCATTGCTCGGCCGGTTCCTCCTCTGCCCGAGTGATGAGGTTCTGCATCCACGGTTGATCAGGTATAGGCTTGTAATTGTCGCCTGCCGCACATCCCTGTTTTACTCTACGGTTGTTTAGATGTATACTGTGCGTTTATTTCTACTTAGGGTTTGACTGTTTAACTTAATATGTTCATGTGCTAACTTCCGTGTGTCTGCCAGTGTACAGATGGGTCACGGCTACAGCCCTCCTACTGTTCGCGGAATGACACCACCGTCCCATTGTATTCTCAGGTATGTTACCATCTCTTATTCGGAAGCGGAACTTGGGGTTCACTCTGAGTGGTAAAGGGTTCTACTCATATGAGTGTTGTATAGAATTTTTGGCCAGAGGAGTCCCTCATGGCGCTCATTTTCACTTGTCTTTAGGGTTTCTGCAATCGATCCATACCTCTGGGTTATGGTTTGCGGTCGTCCATTCTATGCTGGAACCTATGCAACGTTTTGGTTTATTAATGCTATTGTATAAATGCATTTTCTCGCATTATATGCCCGGTCGTTGTATATACATTTGAATAGTGGATTCTCGGCCTCCAAGCCTGAACTGGGTTTAATTTTGGCGATTGAACGTTCGCCCTTTTGTTTCTCATGTTAATATAATGTTTAAGAGTTACATTCAGACCGTCATCTTTGCCTTTTGAAGAGCTGTAATATATTTACCGGTCCTCCGGACACTTACAATGCATTGTTTCGCTTTATATGCTAATGGTTAATCATATAGTTCCGTTTAATATGCTTTTTCCCGTATACTGTGAATATGATACTTCTTTTCCTACAGTCGGTTGAGTTTGTTATTAATGGTCGACTTCTGCTCTAATATGCCATTATTCTTGCTTATAGTGATATGGTTTATTATTTCCCATAGTTACAGAATTGAACTAATCTGATATAGGGTGTTATTAACATGGTAAATGTAAATATTTTGCTTCACCATGTTTGTTTGTACCTACAGTGAGGTATGCGGCCGTTTACCCACGGCTAGGTGTTTCGCTCTGATATGGTATATTGTTCAGCTCCAGTGGTGTTTGTAATTGTTTCTTTGTGCGCCTTAGCCGGATTAATCCCTGGCGTAGCATAGAACGATACATTCTGTGAATCGTTGTAATGCATGGTACATGATACGAATCTAGCATCTGAACCCTCGATGTAGGGGTTCGCTGTATAATTTATATTACTGGTTTCATTGTTTAAGATTCACGGCATTGGTATAAATAATGTATCTCTCAACTGCTCTTTTCGTTCTAGCTGGGCGCTAAGCCTTTTAGATACTAGTTATACTGTACTGTTCTATATAACCTTCTAATGTTCTGAACGAACTTCTATTGGCCTCTCAGGACCGCATTTGGTATCTTCGTGCTTATATATATATATATATATATATATATATATATATATATTGCTGCTCGATTACAACAGATAGTCCCCAACATTTACCATTTCTAACAGCTAGTTTCTAGATATTTATTTAATCTATGTCGTACTGCCTTTTATTCACAGATATTCTACTGTCTTAATTCTCTTAAGCATTTAACCGTTAAAGAGACTCAGACTCAGGCTATCTCTTCTATCCATACCACTCTGTATACAGTTTATTTTTAGTTAATCTTTGTGATAGACTCGTACCTGGTCTGCCAGTTACAGGAATTGATGCTCCAGAAGTTCACCTGCATTTCATGTTTGCTCTTGACCACCCAACCTTGAGATCCATCATCACGTTGGATTCTCCCCCCGAGCTATCTTGCAGGCCTACAGCCCTCAACAAGATTCATGCACTCAATGCTTGGGTTATCTGGTCCTTACCAGACTTAACCCGTTTTCTCGTTTTCTTCCCTTTCTTTGGAATTCTTCCCTGTCTGTCCCAACAGCCACAGGGGTTTTCCCTTCCAGGACTTTTCCCGTGTGAAAGGGTAGTTTCTTCAATTTCATAACTGATTTCTTTTCTTTAAAAATCCCTCACTAAGAGGCTGCCAGCATTTCAAAAATATAAATTTCCAATATATTTAATTTCATCAATAAGATAATGTCATTTTAGTTTTTTTTTTTTTTTAAACAATAAATGAACAGCAACTACACATCAGTTTCTTACCACAGTAACATTTCCACATTTACATTTTTTCCGGGGTCATCACATCTCCCCCTCCTGGGATTGGACATCGTCCCGATGTCTATTTCCCTTAAATAAGTCCGGGTAGACTTTTCTAATAAGTTCTTCGTCTTCCCAAGTAGCCTCCTCAGGCCCGTAGTGCTGCCACAACACTTTAACTTGGGTAATAACTCGCTTCCGCAGCCGCACTTCTCTCCGGTCGAGAATGCGCTGTGGTTCGACCAGAACCTCGCCTTCCGGTTCGACCTGCAGACAATCAACACCTTCAGTCAGTTTCTGTTGAGCATATCTGCATAATCAAAACAACCGAATTAATTCTTACCCGAACATCTTGCCATCTGATCACATGTTTAGGATCGTATACATATTTTTTTAGAACAGAAACGTGGAAAACATTGTGAATCTTAATATGACTTGGCAGGGCGAGTTGGTAAGCCACCGACCCCACTCTTGCCAAGATCTGAAAAGGGCCAAAGTACCGAGGAGCCAGCTTGGCGCACCCACTCCATTGCAGTGTGCTTCTTCTGGCTTGGATCCTCACAAACACATGGTCACCAACCTGATATTCTTTGAATCTTCTTCTTCGGTCCGCAAAACTTTTCTGTCTGTCCTGCGCAGCCTTTAAATTGGCACGCACTCTTTTCACCATGTCTTCCATTTCTTTAAGCATTTCCGGACCCAAACTCAGCTTATCCTCAGGTCCACCCCAACTTGAGGGTGTGCGGCATTTTCGCCCATACAAGACCTCAAAGGGGCTTAGCTGTGTCGACATATGATATCCATTATTATATGCGAATTCAACCAGGTGTAAATACTCTTCCCATTGGTTTGGTTTCAGCATCACATATGCCCTCAACATATCTTCCACCACCTGATTCACTCGTTCGGTTTGACCATCGGTCTGCGGGTGATAGGCCGTGCTAAAGTTCAGCTGTGTTCCTAACTCAGCAAACAACGTTCTCCAAAAAGTGGACGTGAACTTTACATCACGATCTGATATGATTATTTTCGGCAGTCCATGCAGTCTGAACACATTCTGCATGAAGAGGTGAGCAATTTGCACAGCCTTATAAGTGGACTGCACGGGTATGAAGTGTGCCGCCTTACTCAACTTATCAACCACCACCATAATGGAATCATTGTTTTTCTTTGTCCGTGGCAAACCGGTTATAAAATCCATGGAAATGGTTTCCCATTTCCACTCCGGAATAGGCAAAGGTTGTAACAGCCCGGCCGGATGCAAATGTTCTGCTTTAATCTACTGGCACTCCAAGCACCGCGCCAAATACTCAGCTACATTCTTCTTCATTCCTGGCCAATAATATTCTTTCCTAAGTGCAGTGACCATCTTTTGGTATCCTGGGTGGCCAGTGTAGTGGCTAATGTGGAATTCGTCCAAAATCAGATTCTTAAGGTCATTCTGGTCAGGTACATACAGTCTTTTATTAAAATACAGCATTCCGGCACCATCTAATGTATAACCTTGCTGTACTTTTCCATTAACTGATTGTTGTACCTGCTGTTTTATTTGTTGGTATTCAGCATCTTGATTTGCTGCTGTTTTTATTTGCTTAAACAGAGAACTCCGCCACCTGCTGATCGAAAGTTCACACAAGCACTGCACCTTTCGACTTAATGCATCAGCCACTCGGTTCTCTTTACCTTTTAAGTGTTTAATCTCGAAATCAAATCCACTTAGGAAATCTGCCCAACGGCCTTGTCTTGCATTCAGGGTAGGTTGGCTGAAGTAATTTGTCAAGCTGTGATGATCCGTTAATAACAGAAATCTTCTCCCCAGGAGATAATGTCGCCACATTTTCAGTGCATGAATAACAGCTGTTAACTCTAAGTCGTAAGCAGAGTATTTCTGCTCATGATCTTTTAGTTTTCTCGATTCATACGCAATTACTTTCCCTTCCTGCATCAATACTCCTCCCACACCCTCCTTACTTGCATCAGTACATACCACGTAATCCTTATTAGGATCAGCTATACTCAAAATGGGTGCGGTGGTGAGTAAATGTTTCAACCGTTCAAAGCTCTGCTGACACTCTGGTGTCCACTTAAATACCTTCCCTTTTTTCTGTAAGGAAGTGATAGGGTATGCTATCCTCGAGAAACCTTCCACAAACCTTCTATAATAGCCAGCTAGTCCCATAAAGGACCTGATATCAGCTACATCCTTAGGGATGGGCCATTCCATGATAGTCTTTATCTTCTCAGGGTCCACTGCGATCCCTTCTTTGGTAATTACATGGCCTAAATATTGGATTTCTTCCTTGAAGAAGTCGCACTTACTAAATTTAGCGTATAGCTGGTGTTCTCGGAGAGTTTGCAGCACCACCCTAAGGTGCTCCTCGTGTTCTTCCTGGGAACGAGAATATATCAGAATATCATCGATAAATATCAGCACAAATTTGTCCAAAAACCTGTGAAACACGTTGTTCATCAAACACATAAAGGTGGCAGGTGCATTGGTCAAACCAAAAGGCAACACCACAAATTCGTAGTGCCCGTAGCGTGTTCTAAAAGCGGTTTTGGCAATGTCCTCTTCTTTAATCCTGATCTGATGATAACCAGATCGCAAATCGATCTTAGAGAACACTTTTGCCCCCTTCACTTGATCAAAGAGTTCATCAATCCGAGGCAAGGGATATTTATTTTTGATCGTGAGCTTGTTCAGCTGACGATAGTCTATGCACATACGGAGAGTTCCATCTTTCTTTTTAACAAATAATACTGGAGCTCCCCATGGTGATACGCTGGGGCGGATATAATTCTTATCCAACAGCTCTTGCAGTTGCATTTTTAATTCTGTTAATTCTGGTACGCTCATTCGGTATGGTGCCCGTGACACTGGTGCTGCCCCTGGTGTTAGCTCTATAGTAAAATCTATATCCCTTTTAGGGGGCAGCCCCGGTACCTCTTCTGGAAAAACATCCGCAAATTCCTGTACCACCGGAATATTGTCCAGTGCAGATGTTTTGTCTTTCTGGTTTGCATAGCCGACTTGAATAGCATAAATTTGACATTTCTTTCTGAGACATTTAGCTAGCTGGGATGCAGTAATGGGTCGGATCTGTACGGGGTGCTTGATTCCCTGCAACTCCTGCTGCTTTCCAAGGTCATCTTTATAGTAGATGGTTTTGGTCTTGCAATTTACTAATGACCAGTGTTTTTCCAGCCAATCCATACCAATCAGGATGTCGTATGAACCCAATGGGAGTACATTCAGGTCTGCTGTTATTGGCTGTCCTGCTACGGTTAAAGAGCAATTACTAATTTTTGCCAAGACTCGTCTCTTGGCTCCCGTAGCTAGCTGTACCAGCCATGGATTCCTGAACTTTTCAGATTGTAACTTACACTGTTCTACTATCTTTGGGCTAACATAACTTAAAGTAGCTCCTGGATCAATAAGAACAGCTATAGAAAGATTTGAAATTTTACCTTCAAAGTCTACCATGGTCGGCTGGTATTCCGCTTGACGATCATCCAAGGCTGCGTTAATCCTTGGTAAACTGCGCGCCACTTCCCCAACGGTCGATGCTTTGTGAATCTGAGAAATCTGGTCCACTCCTTTCCGCTGCGGGCAGTTCTTAACATAGTGCGGTCCTCCACAACCCCAACATTGGACTGGAGGTCTGGTCATCCCCTCAATATCTGACCTGGCAGGTTGTTCACTTACCCTGCTCTCACTGGCTGGCTTAGCCCGGAAGGTACTTTTTGTTACATTTCTGCTAACCTGTCCCTTGCCAGCACCCTTGCTGCCATTACCACGACTCCCTTTGTTATTACCAGCAATTCTGTTACCCCTTCTTTCATTCCATCTTTTATTTGAAATGTCTCCTTTTTGTTTGTTCTGTTGGTAACAGATTCTCGCCTTACGGATAGCCTCATCCATTGTTCTAGGATTGTCAAACTCAATTCGTTCTCTTATATAGGCAGGTAAGCTACTCACAAATCTCTGCACCTTGGCCTTCTCCTCCTTAATATATGGCACATAGCGAAGCAGGGAAGTAAAGCGGTTAATGAACTCGTCCATAGACTGCTGTCCTAGTCGTAAATCATGGAATTCTCGTGCTTTCTCATCATAGAAACGCTCGGTTAGATATCTCTCCTTGAAGTATTTCTGAAACTTTTCCCACGTTATGATCTGCTCACTCACTCCTTTAACAATCTTAATTTCTTCCCACCACAGGGTTGCTTTGCCCTGTAGCTGGAAGATGGCCAGCCGTGCCTTCAGATTATGATCATACTCATACAGCTGGAAATACTTGTTCATGTTAATTAACCATGCCTCCGCCGCTTCTTCCTGTTCCCCATCGAAATATGGAGGTTTAATTTTTCGAAATTCCCCCTGCAATTCCATCTTCTGTCGTTTTGAGGTCTGTTGTTCCAGTACATTATCAGAATGGTCCTCCTTTTCCTCTGAATTTTCAGGTGCAGTTTGATAATTTCGTTCTTCTGTTGCCTTTTTCTGTTCTACACTGGGATTAGCTAACGGTGGGTTTTGTCTACCCGAAAAACTCTTCAGTATTCTTTCCTGCTCCACCGTCAATCGCGCATTGTCTTCTCGCAGACGTGCCATCTCATTTTTCAGTTCTTGAACAGTTTCTAATATCGCCAGGTTGGTACTGCGTGTCTCTTCACCAAGTTGTACCCACAGCTCTGGGTTTTCTCGAAGAATGCTGTCAGCTCCCTCCATTTCTTCTACTTCAATTGTTGACTGTTAGCTGATTATTGTTTCTGTATTACCTCCTAATTAATAGAACAAGAGAGTCAGTCAGTTGAATTAATTCTCCCTCATATGTATATAAGATAATCATCCATACAACTGAATCTTACTGCTCCAGAGGCCACAGTATTGGAACTTGGCTCTGATACCACATTGTCATGTTCCCAACAAAAGTCTACATAAAATAAATATGTAAAATAAAAATGTTATGGTTTATTTAAACTTTACCGCCTCCCTCCTATCCAAACATGAATACACATATATAAATTGAGTTATTTCTTAGTTTATACACGAACATACTCTATATGCATGGAGCTTAATACCATACATGTCTAACCCTTGTCATGACACTATACCTGTTACGTATATGTGGCTTTGGAAATTAATGCATAAGTCAAAGCTCAATGTGATCGGTTCGTCCGCCGGAAAGTTTGTCCGGACCCTGCTTCGGTGCCAGATGGTGACGGAAGTTTAATGGCTCACACCAACTCTTGCCAGGTGGCCTGGCGCAGCTGTGAGGCCATGTGATTCTTCGGGTGCCACACTTTTGATTTTCGCGCCCAAGACTCCCGCTCGATTCAACAGTGGGGATTTGCTACCCACATCCAAGGGCTCAAACACATTCAAGGGTTTGGAGGGTTTATTCATATTCCATCGGGTCACTCTTTTTGGTTCATTTGGGTATGCGAGACTGTCTCGCGGCGCCGAATCCTCCATTTCTCGGCCGGTTCCTCCTCTGCCCGAGTGATGAGGTTCTGCATCCACGGTTGATTAGGTATAGGCTTGTAATTGTCGCCTGCCGCACATCCCTATTTTACTCTACGGTTGTTTAGATGTATACTGTGCGTTTATTTCTACTCAGGGTTTGACTGTTTAACTTAATATGTTCATGTGCTAACTTCCGGTGTGTCTGCCGGTGTACAGACGGGTCACGGCTACAGCCCTCCTACTGTTCGCGGAATGACACTGCCGTCCCATTGTATTCTCAGGTATGTTACCATATCTTATTCGGAAGCGGAACTTGGGGTTCACTCTGAGTGGTAAAGGGTTCTACTCATATGAGTGTTGTATAGAATTTTTGGCGAGAGGAGTCCCTCATGGCGCTCATTTTCACTTGTCTTCAGGGTTTCTGCAATCGATCCATACCTCTGGGTTATGGTTTGCGGTCGTCCATTCTATGCTGGAACCTATGCAATGTTTTGGTTTATTAATGCTATTGTTTAAATGCAGTTTCTGGCATTATATGCCCGGTCGTTGTATATAAATTTGAATAGTGGATTCTCGGCCTCCAAGCCTGAACTGGGTTTAATTTTGGCGATTGAACATTCGCCCTTTTGTTTCTCATGTTAATATAATGTTTAAGAGTTACATTCAGACCGTCATCTTTTCCTTTTGAAGAGCTGTAATAGATTTACCGGTCCTCCAGACACTTACAATGCATTGTTTCGCTTTATATGCTAATGGTTAATCATATAGTTCCGTTTAATATGCTTTTTCCCGTATACTGTGAATATGATACTTCTTTTCCTACAGTCGGTTGAGTTTGTTATTAATGGTCGACTTCTGCTCTAATATGCCATTATTCTTGCTTACAGTGATATGGTTTATTATTTCCCATAGTTACAGAATTGAACTAATCTGATATAGGGTGTTATTAACATCAGGTAAATGTAAATATTTTGCTTCACCATGTTTGTTTGTACCTACAGTGAGGTATGCGGCCGTTTACCCATGGCTAGGTGTTTCGCTCTGATATGGTATATTGTTCAGCTCCAGTGGTGTTTGTAATTGTTTCTTTGTGCGCCTTAGCCGGATTAATCCCTGGCGTAGCGTAGAACAATACATTCTGTGAATCGTTGTAATGCATGGTACATGATAGGAATCTAGCATCTGAACCCTCGATGCAGGGGTTCGCTGTATAATTTATATTACTGGTTTCATTGTTTAAGATTCACGACATTGGTATAAATAATGTATCTCTCAACTGCTCTTTTCGTTCTAGCTGGGCGCTAAGCCTTTTAGATACTAGTTATACTGTACTGTTCTATATAACCTTCTAATGTTCTGAACGAACTTCTATTGGCCTCTCAGGACCGCATTTGGTATCTTCGTGCTTATATATATATATTTCTGCTCGATTACAACAGATAGTCCCCAACATTTACCATTTCTAACAGCTAGTTTCTAGATATTTATTTAATCTATGTCGTACTGCCTTTTATTCACAGATATTCTACTGTCTTAATTCTCTTAAGCATTTAACCGTTAAAGAGACTCAGACTAAGGCTATCTCTTCTATCCATACCACTCTGTATACAGTTTATTTTTAGTTAATCTTTGTGATAGACTCGTACCTGGTTGCCAGTTACAGGAATTGATGCTCCAGAAGTTCACCTGCATTTCATGTTTGCTCTTGACCACCCAACCTTGAGATCCATCATCACGTTGGATTCTCCCCCCGAGCTATCTTGCAGGCCTACAACCCTCAACAAGATTCATGCACTCAGTGCTTGGGTTATCTGGTCCTTACCAGACTTAACCCGTTTTCTCGTTTTCTTCCCTTTCTTTGGAATTCCTCCCTGTCTGTCCCAACAGCCCCAGGGGTTTTCCCTTCCAGGACTTTTCCTATGTGAAAGGGTAGTTTCTTCAGTTTCATAACTGATTTCTTTTCTTTAAAAATCCCTCACTAAGAGGCTGCCAACATTTATAAAATATAAATTTCCAATATATTTAATTTCATCAATAAGATAATGTCATTTTAGTTTTTTTTTTTTTAAACAATAAATGAACAGCAACTACACATCAGTTTCTTACCACAGTAACATTTCCACATTTACATTTTTTCCGGGGTCATCACATCTCCCCCTCCTGGGATTGGACATCGTCCCGATGTCTATTTCCCTTAAATAAGTCCGGGTAGACTTTTCTAATAAGTTCTTCGTCTTCCCAAGTAGCCTCCTCAGGCCCGTAGTGCTGCCACAACACTTTAACTTGGGTAATAACTCGCTTCCGCAGCCGCACTTCTCTCTGGTCGAGAATGCGCTGTGGTTCGACCAGAACCTCGCCTTCCGGTTCGACCTGCAGACAATCAACACCTTCAGTCAGTTTCTGTTGAGCATTTCTGCATAATCAAAACAACCGGATTAATTCTTACCCGAACATCTTGCCATCTGATCACATGTTTAGGATCGTATACATATTTTTTTAGAACAGAAACGTGGAAAACATTGTGAATCTTAATATGACTTGGCAGGGCGAGTTGGTAAGCCACTGGCCCCACTCTTGCCAAGATCTGAAAAGGGCCAAAGTACCGAGGAGCCAGCTTGGTGCACCCACTCCATTGCAGTGTGCTTCTTCTGGCTTGGATCCTCACAAACACATGGTCACCAACCTGATATTCTTTGAATCTTCTTCTTCGGTCCGCAAAACTTTTCTGTCTGTCCTGCGCAGCCTTTAAATTGGCACGCACTCTTTTCACCATGTCTTCCATTTCTTTAAGCATTTCCGGACCCAAACTCAGCTTATCCTTAGGTCCACCCCAACTTGAGGGTGTGCGGCATTTTCGCCCATACAAGACCTCAAAGGGGCTTAGCTATGTCGACGTATGATATCCATTATTATATGCGAATTCAACCAGGTGTAAATACTCTTCCCATTGGTTTGGTTTCAGCATCACATATGCCCTCAACATATCTTCCACCACCTGATTCACTCGTTCGGTTTGACCATCGGTCTGCGGGTGATAAGCCGTGCTAAAGTTCAGCTGTGTTCCTAACTCAGCAAACAACGTTCTCCAAAAAGTGGACGTGAACTTTACATCACGATATGATATGATTATTTTCGGCAGTCCATGCAGTCTGAACACATTCTGCATGAAGAGGTGAGCAATTTTCACAGCCTTATAAGTGGACTGCACGGGTATGAAGTGTGCCGCCTTACTCAACTTATCAACCACCACCATAATGGAATCATTGTTTTTCTTTGTCCGTGGCAAACCGGTTATAAAATCCATGGAAATTGTTTCCCATTTCCACTCCGGAATAGGCAAAGGTTGTAACAGCCTGGCCGGATGCAAATGTTCTGCTTTAATCTGCTGGCACTCCAAGCACCGCGCCAAATACTCAGCTACATTCTTCTTCATTCCTGGCAAATAATATTCTTTCCTAAGTGCAGTGACCATCTTTTGGTATCCTGGGTGGCCAGTGTAGTGGCTAATGTGGAATTCGTCCAAAATCAGATTCTTAAGGTCATTCTGGTCAGGTACATACAGTCTTTTATTAAAATACAGCATTTCGGCACCATCTAATGTATAACCTTGCTGTACTTTTCCATTAACTGATTGCTGTACCTGCTGTTTTATTTGTTGGTATTCAGCATCTTGATTTGCTGCTGTTTTTATTTGCTCAAACAGAGAACTCCGCCACCTGCTGATCGAAAGTTCACACAAGCACTGCACCTTTCGACTTAATGCATCAGCCACCCGGTTCTCTTTACCTTTTAAGTGTTTAATCTCGAAATCAAATCCACTTAGGAAATCTGCCCAACGGCCTTGTCTTGCATTCAGGGTAGGTTGGCTGAAGTAATTTGTCAAGATGTGATGATCCATTAATAACAGAAATATTCTCCCCAGGAGATAATGTCGCCACATTTTCAGCGCATGAATAACAGTTGTTAACTCTAAGTCGTAAGCAGAGTATTTCTGCTCATGATCTTTTAGTTTTCTGGATTCATACGCAATTACTTTCCCTTCCTGCATCAATTCCCCTCCCACACCCTCCTTACTTGCATCAGTACATACCATGTAATCCTTATTAGGATCAGCTATACTCAAAATGGGTGCGGTGGTGAGTAAATGTTTCAACTGTTCAAAGCTCTATTGACACTTTGGTGTCCACTTAAATACCTTCCCTTTTTTCTGTAAGGAAATGATAGGGTATGCTATCCTCGAGAAACCTTCCACAAACCTTCTATAATAGCCATCTAGTCCCATAAAGGACCTGATATCAGCTACATCCTTGGGGATGGGCCATTCCATGATAGTCTTTATCTTCTCAAGGTCCATTGCAATCCCTTCTTTGGTAATTACATGGCCTAAATATTGGATTTCTTCCTTGAAGAAGTCGCACTTTCTAAATTTAGCGTATAGCTGGTGTTCTCGGAGAGTTTGCAGCACCACCCTAAGGTGCCTCTATCACTCTGACATTTGATTACATCAATCGCCACTAATCCATCTTGCTACTGTGTACTGTGGGTTCCCGTAGCAAGGTAATGATCCATGAGAAAAAACTTGTCAATGGATTGTGCCCAAATTTCTATACTCTTGGGACTATTACTTCACATCGCCCCACCTCTCTTCTAGAGGTATGGATGCATGTGCTCCTTCTACCCACTTGGCTCGAAATTTCCCCCTACTAGAGGTCTCTGCTTGAGTGAATGCCTCCACTCAATCTCCTCTCTGCTTCTCCAATTATGGTTGCTCCACAAGTTGTTGAGGTTGCTTCTGAGGTTGTATGTTGAGAGGTAATTCATTCTCCCTCTCAACCACCGAGTCTCTAACATTTGCCTTTCTCTTTAAGGCTTTGCATGCATCTTGTACCTCAAGTGCATACAGGTTCTTGACTCGCACACCGATCTGTTTCACTTTTCCCGTTGCGATGTATCTAAGGAAAACTTTTCCTTCACTAAAAATCACATTGTAGCCATAGTCTTCCAATACCACGATGGAAACAAGATTCTTCTTTAGTCTTGGAACATACCTCACATATGTTATTCTGAGAGGGGTGCTAGACTCCCTTTGAAAGCTAGCTGTATCGATGTCGGTCGCGCTATACCTCCCATCATCTCCAAACTCTATGTTATGCTTGAGGTCTTTCTCCTCCAAGTCACTGAAGAGATCTCTATTCCTCGCCATATGGAATGAGGCACCGCTGTTGAGATACCGCATGCTTCCCATTACAGTGCTAGGTATGCATGTAATGAGAGTAAAATCAAGTTTGAATTGTGAAGCTAGAGCTTCACTTGTTGCTGCTACTACAAGCTCCTTCTTGCTTTCTTCCTTCTGTGGGCATATCATGGCATAGTGCCTGAACTCGTGACAGTGAAAACACTTGATGTTAGACAGTTCCTTCTTCTTGTTGCTATCCTTGCCTTGGGACTTCTTTCCCATGGATTTCTTTTCTTTGCTGACTAATGGGAAGTCCTATTTCACTACTTTGGATGAGGTCCCATCTCTGGTGTTTTGTCGAATCTCTTGTTGTACCAATTCAGACCACAATTGCTCCCACTCTGGTAGCTTCTCCCTCCCATTCATTAAGTCTTGGTAATTGTGCCAACTCTTGGGAAGGCATAGAAGTTCTAGTCTCACTATATCATCTTCTACAACAGTAATTGTGACACTTCCAAACTAATCCCGAAATTAGGTGAAATTGGTCAAGTACTTCAAAATTGAGTCACCCTTCTCCATTTTGATATTTATGAGCTTGTCCTTCAGTGCCAACTTCCTGTGGTCACTTCTATTTTGAAGCAGGTTTGTCATTGCCCTCCACATTGCAAATGGAGTTTCCTTACCATGGAGATTTGAGACAATATGATCTCTAAATCCTTCTAAGATAATCCTTCCCGCCTTTGCCACACACTTTCTCCATTCAGCCAAATATTTGGGATCAGATGTTGGAGGCTTTGGAATACCATGAACTATGAATTCCTTCAGCCTGTTGTATTCCAACAATGCATCCATACTGTCCTTCCAAGATATGTAATCTGAGTTGCCCTCCAGGGCATACTCAAGTCTCAAACCGTAGAATGTCATTCTTCTGACTTTGAAATATGAAACTACAATTTCGATTTCACCTACACAACAGACTCGTATTCTACTCTTCTATAATGTCTTCAGCTTTGATACAATGTATTTTTTTACTTGTAGATTCAAAATTCTTATGTAATATTCTAAAACAAAATACTTGAATCTACTCTACTCATCAACGGAGACAAAAATTGATTGATGAAAAAACTAAGTAGAAAAGGAAGAATTTCAATTGCACATAACGTAATATTTTTCTGGGGAAAACAACTGCTCAAAACTCTGACTATCTATATTGCATTAACCGAAAGATTTGAGAAGAAAAACAATGGTTGTCCAACCTGAAAAATTCCTGCATAAGTAAAATCTATCTCTCTACGTCACAAACTGGCTCAAGCCAACACTTAGCCAATTCTGTTTCTTGCCAATCCCCTACTTCCTTACGCAATTCTTGAGAGAATTAACCCATATTTAATTGAGAGAATCCCTCACCACAACTGTACAATCCAGCATAGGTCTTCTACTAATTGCATGCACCATTTGTACAACTCATAAAATTAAACAACTGATAGTACATTGTCCATGAACTCTAATCTCATTTGCGTCTTCCTCTGAATTGACATGCATGAATTATTTATGAGTGAATCTTCAGTTAACTGGTGGAGCAATGAAGCTACACTGAAGCTTCTCCCCACTACTAGACCTCCTACTAGTTCCTCCAATTGATTGAACTAGTTTAACTGACTATAACTCAGTTAGATTGAGTTAATTAATTACAACCCAAAATAACTCACTTTGGACACCTAAAATTTAGGAATCACTCTGACTCTAGATAGACTTCCAACTCAAATTTATTGAGCCAACTATTACAAGTTGCTATGAGAATAGAATTTTGATTTAATTCCTAATTTGATTCAAGGAAAAATTAAATTAGTATTTCTTGTTGTTATTTTTAACATTTCTTGTTTCTATTTTCAACAATAAAGTTTACTATTAATAATACTAGCAATTTCCCCAAAAGGGTGTAGATAGGATTATTAAATTGGAAAAAGTTGTAGTTTGGTTTCGTAATCATACAAATTATATTGCTATATTAAATTTTAAATTCTAGTGTTTTATTATTTTAATATATGTGTCTGTGTGTGTTTTAATTTCGTAACTTTTTGGAGTTCAAATTCAAAGAAATGAAAAACATACCATGTTCTATATTGCAAAGAAACATTGGTTGAACCTGTAGAAATTCCTTATAGATTCAAACTGCTTATGTAATATTCTAAAACAAAAGACTTGAATCTACTTTACTCATCAGTGGAAACAATTAATCAATCAAGAAATCATGAAGCATACAAGAGAAAGAATTCAATCAACACATTACACAATGATTTCCTAGGGAAATCCACAACTAAAAGCCCCTGCTATCTATATATTGCATTAGTCAGAAAATATGAGAAGATTACAATGCGTTGCTAAAGCCCGAGAAACCTGTGCACTATCTCTATCTGTCTCACAGCTTCCTAGACAAGCTTTGGCCAAAAATTAACCAATTTTATGCTTTCCCAAGTCCCTATTTCTTTCTCCTTGGGAATTGTCCCCTATTAATTAGGGAAATTCCTCAATTGGAATTGCGTAATTCATCATAGACCTTCCTCTGACGGCATGCACCACTTATACAATTTGGATGATTATACAACTAATATTGCATTTCCCTTGAACTCCAAACTCAACTGGGTAACTCTCATATCACACATGGATGAGTTATATATGCTTGAATTATCAGTTAACTGGTTGAACACATGAAGCAAAACCCCACTGTTAGACCTCCTACTAGTTCCTCCATCTGTTGGAACTAGTTTAAATCACTTTAACTCAGTTAAGCTGAATTAATTAATTACAACTCAAAATAAACTCAACCAAGGCTCCTATAAAGTAGGAGACACTCTACATGACTCAAGTTAGACCCTCAACTTGAATTAACTGAACCGAATAAGTCAAATTAGCTTAGTTAACTCGTACAAGTTTTCTTGTGATGTGGAATTACAATTTTTCTCCTAATTTAATTCAAGGGAAAATTAAATCAAGATTTTATTGTTGCATTTTAAACGCTCCCTCTCAACAAGAAAGGGATTATTAGATACCCCAATACTGCCTCTGTGTAACTTGAATTTTCATCTTGATAGTGCCTTAGGAAAGATATATGCATCTTGTTCCTCTGTAGGAATGTACTATAGCAACATGATTCTCCTCTACACACAATCTCGTAGATAGTGATACTGAATGTCGATATGCTTGGACTGATCATGAAAAAATAAATTCTCAGAGAGTTTGGTACAACTCTGATTGTAACAGTAAATCACTGTAGGATCCATCTGCTGATGAAATAACCCATCAAGGATATTCCTCATCTATATAGCCTCACAATATGCTTGACTAGAAACCATGTACTCCGCTTCTGTTGAACTGAGTGCAACTGATCTCTTCTTCTTGTTGTACCAAGAACATGTTGTTGACCCAATATTGAAGATTCTCCCTGATGTGCTATTCCTGTCTGATGGACACACTACCAAATATGCATCTTTGAAGGCTTGCTTCATCCCTCGATACTTCTTTAACAAAGACCAAACTGAGTGGTGCCTTTGAGGTATCTCAACATACGTTTAGCTGCCTTCCAATAGATTTTTAGTTGGCTTAACCATTGGTTGAATAAGTTGATTAACTACATAACACATGTATGGTCATGTGTTCACCAAGTACATAAGTGAACCCACATGCTGCGTGTAAATAGTAGCCTCCACCACTTCGCCTTAAGTAACATCTTCCTTCCTCCAATTCCCTGCTATAGGAGTCTCCATGGGTTTTCTTCTCTCCATGTGGAACTTCTTCAACATCTCATTGGCATACTTTCCTTGAGAGACAAACAATTCCCCATATCCTTTCCATACTTCCATACCAAGGAAATAAGGCATGAGCCCCAAATCCTTCATCTTGAATTTTATTGCAAGATCCTCTTTACAACATTTGACCAGCTTCTCATCACCTATTATAATTAAATCATCGAAATATAATAATATAATCAATAATTTTCATTTAACCACAATATGGTAAAGGTTTGCATCTGCTTCACTTTTGGTGAAGCCCAACCTGGTGAAATAGTTGTTGATCCTGGTGTACCAAGCACAGGGTGATTGTTTTAATTCATAAAACATTCACTTGAGTCTACACACATGAGACTCTCTATTGAAGGTCTCAAATCCTTTTGGCTTCTCTATGTACACCTCTTCCTCAATCACTCCATTGATGAAGGTTGTCTTCACATCCATATGATGTATCATCCATCTGTAGAAATTCCTCTATAGATCAGCTAGCTCTCATATTATGTAGAAATTTCACCGTAGATTAAACTGATTATGCAATGTACTAAAGTAAAATACTTAATATACTTCTACAATCAAACTTGCGGAAGCTTAATCGATTTTGAGAAAGATCAAATAGAACACATATAACAGAGAAGTAGAATCAATCACGCATGAAACACAGAAGAATACTCTGGGGAAAGTCTTAGCTAAAAACCCTGTTATTTGTATTATCATACAAGTGGAAATATCTCAAGATTACACAGAGCTTTAGCTCTCAAGCTATCCAGCTCTCAGTACAATCCATCACTGCTGCTCATAGACAAAATAGACAACACATGTGCCTTCCTTCAGTCCTCCAAGCCTCCCATTTCCTTGCACAATTTCTCCTGAGTCCTCCAGCTGCAACCTGTGTGATTCTCACTTCATAGACAACACTGACCTCTGAAATAACTGCGCAATCCTGAAGGAGATGATTCCTTCTGCATGGATGAGTTTCCTTTATAGGAAAATTCCTCCAACTGATAGTACATTATCCCTTCCTTTAATCTCAACTGGGTCTTTCTTTGAACTAATATGCATGAATTATTTATGAGAGAATATTCAGTTAGCTGGAGAACACTAGTTGCATGCATGCATGCATTAACTGACTGAACTCACAATTAGTTCCTCAAACTATTTGGAGCTAATCTAACTAGACTTAACTTAGTTAACTGAGCTAACTAATTACAACTCAAATACAACTCATCCTTATCTCCTTAATTAAGGGATAACTTCCTCAATCACAGGGATATCTGTTGCATGTCTTCACATAGACTTCATGTTTGATCTTCTCCAACTAGTTAACTCAAGATGAATTAATTAATTATTTTTCAAATAGCTACTGAGACCAAATTCAAATTTTAATTCAGGGACTAATTAAAATTGGAATCTATCCTGAAATTCTATTTATAGCAATGCTATTTTTAGCATTTCTATTTTTTTACTATTTCCAACAGAGTTGGAGTATATCCTGAAATGCTATTTATAGAAATGCTATTTTTATCATTTCTATTTTTAGTATTTCTTGTTGCTATTTTCAACACTCCCTCTCAATATGAAAGTAGTTTCAAGTTGCCATAGACTTTATATCCCATTGCCTGGTTCCTAGGATGAGAGCTTGACAGAGATGGGGCATTCAACTCGAACCTGATCCTGAACCTTTGAAATGTTTTGCATGAAACACTTCTCTCAAGTGTTGTTGCTACATAAACTCTAGGAACACAAAAAATATCCAACCTGAATCAGAATGATGCCTCTGCCATCAAAGCATCTGACTGCTATTACATCAGTCGACTGAAAACTCTGCACCTCTGTGCTCTTCAGTATCTTACTGCTCTAGCCTCTATCACTTTGATCTCTGATTGCATCAATCACACTAATTCCTCCTGCTGCATCTGTGCTGTTGCTGGTCCTTTCTCCTAGCATTGCATCTCCTCTCATCATGTTGCATCGTGCTGCCCACTGCTGCACTGCAACTCAGTTACTAAAAAGTAAGTAACTGATCTCCCAATTGACCTCCCTGTTGGGCTAGAAACACCCTCTAATGTTGAAGCTCCCTCTGCCATTGAAAATTTCTCCCTCTCTGACCTCTGCCCTGCTACGACAACTCCCTACATCTTTCACCATTGCACACCTCTCTGTGCCATCATGCACTAGTGCAACACTCCTGTGCCTCTCGCATTACTGCAGCCTGCTAGCTTTGCGTTGTCTTGGGACTCCTACACTGTATCTCTCTCGGCCGCTCCATCCACATCCGTCTCTACCCACTTAGCTAGTCTTGCTACTCCTCATCGGGGCTCCCGTAGCAAGGTCTAATCAAAGAGGTTGGGTACCTCAAGGATCTTGTCCCTATTTCAGCCTTCTTGGGACTATCACTTCACATCGCCCCACCTCACACCTGGAGGTATGGATTCATGTGATCCCTCTACCTACTTGGCTCGAAATTTCCCCCTACTAGAGGTCTCTGCATGAGTGGATGCCTCCACTCAATCTCCTCTCATATTCTCCAGTTGTGGCTGATCCACAACCTCCTGAAGTTGCTTCACCAATTGTGGCTCCTCCACAATTGTCTAAGACTTCTTCTGGTGCTGCATGTTGAGAGGTAATTTACTCTCCCTCTCAACCACCAATTATCTAACCTTTGCCTTGATTCTCAAGGCTTTGCATGCATCTTGTACCTCAAGTGCATACAAGTTCTTGGCTAGCACACCAATCTGTTTCGTCTTTCTTGCCCACATGAAATTTTCTGGAAAAAGTGCCGATTTTAAATTAGCGATATCTCTCTCATCCAAACTCCAGTTCAACTGATTTTTTTTTTTTGAGTTTGGGTATTTTTCTACAAGGAATCCAGATCTGATATTTTTTTATGAAAATTTTGCACAAAAAATTTCAGATCTGCTCTGAAAACTCGCGGCCCAATTTTTTTTTACTTCGAATTCTCTTCTTTGTATATTGTTCTCTGCTCCGATAAACCTAGCTCCGATACCATGTAGAAATTTCTCTATGGATCAGCTGGCTCAGATACCATTTATAAATTCCTCTATAGATCATCTAGCTTTGATACCATGTAGAAATTTCACCGTAGATTAAACTAATTATGCAATGTACTAAAGCAAAATACTTAATCTACTTCTACAATCAAACATGCGGAAACTTAATCGATTTTGAGCAAGATAAAATAGAACACATATAATAGAGAAGTAGAATCAATCACACATGAAACACAGAAGAATACTCTGGGGAAAGTCTCAGCTAAAAACCCCACTATCTGTATTATCATACAAGTGGAAATATCTCAGGATTACACAAAGCTTTAGCTCTCAAGCTATCCAGCTCTCAGTACAATCCATCACTGCTTCTCATAGATAGAATAGACAACACATATGCTTTCCTTCAGTCCTCCAAGCCTCCTATTTCCTTGCACAGTTTCTCCCGGGTCCTCCAGCTGCAACCTGTGTGATTCTCACCTCACACACAACACTGACCTCTGAAATAATTGTGCAATCCTAAAGGAGATGATTCCTTCTGCATGGATGAGTTTCCTTTATAGGAAAATTCCTCCAACTGATAGTACATTGTCCCTTCCTTTAATCTCAACTGGGTCTTTCTCTGAATTGACATGCATGAGTTATTTATGAGAGAATATTTAGTTGTCTGGAGAAAACTAGTTGCATGCATGCATGCATTAACTGTCTGAACTCACAATTAGTTCCTCAAAATGTTTGGAACTAATCTAACTGGACTTAACTCAATTAATTGAGCTAACTAATTACAACTCAAATACAACTCATCCTTATCGCTTTAATTAAGGGATAACTTCCTCAATCAAAGGGATAATTGTTGCATGTCTTCACGTAGACTTCATGTTTGATTTTCTCCAACTAATTAACTCAAGATGAATTAATTAATTATTTTTCAAACAGCTGCTGAGACCAAATTCGAAATTTAATTCAGTGACTAAATAAAATTGGAATCTATCCCGAAATGCAATTTATAGCAATACTATTTTTTTCAATTCTATTTTTTGATATTTCCAACAGAGTTGGAGTATATCCTGAAATTCTATTTATAGCAATGCTATTTTTAGCATTTCTTGTTGCTATTTTCAACACCATCCCATATGTGCTAAAAGTGATAGAATATATCTGATTGAAGAGTACCTTGCTACTGGAGAAAATGTTCCTCGTAATCAATTCCCTCCACCCAAGAGAACCCCTTGGCCACAAATATGGCCTTGTGTTTCTCAACACTTCCATCTGTTGCTTGCTTCAACTTGCAGATCCACCTAGAACCTACCACTAACTTGTCCTCTGGCCTTGGGACAACTTCCCAAGCTCTGTTCTTGATAATGGAGTCATACACCTCTATGATGACATCAACCCATACTAGTTTTTGCACTGTTTCCTCAAATGAGGATGGCTCAGTCTTTACACTCACTCATTAGAGCCATGTAGCTAGTGTAGTGATCTGGTGACCTCCTTTTCCTGTGCTATGATGAGGGTGCCCCCACATTCTCTTTAGCATCATGCATCAATATGTCATCTTCTCTGGTGCACTTCCTTCCATCTATGGATGTCTCTGCATAAGTGTTATAGACATTTTTGGGCACTGCAACCCCAAGCATAAAATGTCCATAAACCAAGGGCTCCTAAGTCCCTAAAAGTGTTGTTCCAACCCCTAAAGGAACAAGGTCAACTGATTACAGCTTCTCCCAGAAGTTCTCCATGAAAAACTACTCAGAACTGGTCAAAACAGGATCATTTCACCTGCTCCATAGGCAAAGTGCGTTGCATTGCACCTAAGTACACTCAGTGGATGCGTTGCATTTCAAAAATACCTTCTATGGGGTGCGATGGGCGAGAAGAGACAAATGGCAGTGTCAATCCGCGAGGTGGAGAAGCATGGAATCTTCCAGAAACTTCTCCTGTGACACTTGCCTCTCTGAATTCGACCAAGGATGAGTAAGAGATCATCAATCTCCAAGTGGAAGAAAGAACTATCAGAGGGAATGTTATAGACATTTTTGTGCCTTACAGCTCTAAGCATGAAATTTCCATAAACCAAGGGCTCCTAAGTCCCTAAAAGTGTTGTTCCAACCCCTAAAGGAACAAGGTCAACAAATTACGGCTTCTCCCAGAAGTTCTCCACCAGAAACTGCTCAGAATAAGTCAAAACAGGATCATTTCAGCTGCTCCACTGGCTAGCTGCGTTGCATAGCACCTAAACACACTAGTTGGGTGTGTTGCAATGCACCTAAATGCACTATGAGGGTGCGTTGAGCGGGAAATGACAAATGGCAGTGCCATTCCGCGAGGTGGAAAGACAATGGAAGCTTCCAGAATCTTCTCCTATGACACTTGCCTCACTGAATTCAACCAAGGATGAGTAAGAGGCTTTCAGTCTCCAAGTGGAAGCAAGAACTGACAGAGAGAAGACACTAATCAAATCACAAGCTGACTCATCCTCCTTGCATACATCTATATATGGATCCCTCATCCCAGAGATCCAGAGGCTGGAATTTTGCACATTGTAAGGAATTGCTGTTGGTTTTGAGATAGATATCAAAGTATTGGGTGATTTATGCTTTGTTGGAGGTGAAGAGGGGCTTCTTTGCTGGGAGGTTGATGCTGGGTCATGAATCATCGGTTGTAACTCCTCCTGGATCTTCTTATATATCAATAAAAACTATTTGAGTTTTTCCTCCATGCTTTTGTATCATTGATGCTTGTTACATTTGTATGGTTAGCTTAAATCTGATCCTAAGCTTTTTATCAATATAGATCCATGTCTTTGTATAGTTTTCTTCTTCTGTGATCTTGCAGGTACTTGGTGAAGCTGGGCAAGTAAGGGAGCAAGTAGCCGGAAGCTATCAAAGAAGAGAGGGATTGGATCAAAGGATTAGCGCAAGACACAGGTCGGTTCTTTCTATCCCCCTCTATCTTTAATTCATAAAGGAAATACAAAAGTAGTTTTCTCTGTTTGTTTCTAAGGCAGCTGTCACACCTTAGTGGGATAGAGCAGTTCTAAATAGACACTTTTCCTGGTAACAAAATGGCGACTCCGCTGGGGAGATTGTCTAATTAGCTTGTTTGTGTATCTCTTTGTTGTTTGTTTCATAAACTTATAAGTAGCATTCGAACTGCATTTGCCATAACAAATGCAAAGTAGACATCTGCTGCTTCAATCCATTCACTGGATCTGTTTATGATTTGAACAGCTGATTCACAAATGATCTGATTGACCTTGTGATAGCTCTTAGACCCTCCTTAGATCTACCCCTGATTGTGCATTACTGATTGCTTTTACTCGGCCAAAAACCAAAGACTGAACTGCAAACCGTGACCCAGAACCCGGACATATTCTCGTTTCTGGCCCAACGCAGGTACTGTTAAGAGTTCCTGCATTTCAGCGCACTTCCCGAAAGGGAAACCTGCGTTGCAATCCAGTTTCTCTGTGTTACAGGTGCGCTAATCAGACTAGCCCTGTGCACCTGAGGTTCTTGTGCTTCATTCTTTCCAGTTTTGTCTCTGATTTTTGCAGCCTGTGATCAGTATATGTCTGTCTAAAACCCCTTTTCCTTACAGTTATTCCGCCTCCTTTGTACGAAAGAACTGTAGATGTTTTTGTGTGTTTGTTGCATCGTTTACAGTTTTCCATTGCAAAAGTAGAATAGTCGTACTGTCATCCTTTGATTTAGATCTGTCGCAAGTGTCGATTTCGATCATAGGATAAAGTTTGATTACTGTTGATGGTCGATTATACTTTTACTATTGCCTTTGGTCTGAATTTGTGACTTTCTAGCGTCAAAAACGAGTATTTATTTCAAAATCTTAAAGTGTCGTAATCGTCTTTATCTTTTGATTTCGAAAAGAAGCTTGTTTGTGTTTGTCGCTTGAAAGCAAATTCAGATTTTTACATCAACTTTCTTTTTAGCATCAATACTAAGAAAGTTGAAAACAAATACATGCACATGTGCATTTGCATATTGACAGTCTGTTTGGCTTGATTTAGGAAAGTGCATTTACAGTGTGCTCTTTGCTCTTTGTGAAAAGATTGTGTCTTTCTTTTCCCCTAGTAGCTAGGATTTTCATTGCACAAAAGAGATAAAAGTTTGTTTATCATCTTTAGATTGCATTTTAGGAATTACATCTACATCTCGTGGTGAACCCAAAAGGCAAACTTCATAAGAAAGATCAACTTAAAATAAATTCAATGAATCTAACAACGCTTTGGAACTTAACGCACAACATTTAGAGGTCTAGGCTAGAGACGTATTTCGGTGTCGTAAAGCCTGGTAACTGTTGTCCTCACTGATGGTTGGGTGATTCCTCCACTTTGAGACGATAAGTGCCAGTACGTACTTGTGCTCCCACGTACCGTTGAGTATATTTCGGGAGACCCCTATAGGCTTAAATCCTTTATCCATAGGAAGCCGTGTCTGCCGCCCTATCGATCAAAATGCACTGAACACAGCATTCGGGAAGATTGACTGCCGTACCGTAAAAATTCTTCTGCAGTTTTGCGATTGGTTTGGTACTCCCTCTACCTAGATCTCCAGAGCAGTCCCTTTCGTTCCTTTTCAAACTCCTTAACGGAAAAGGTCCATCTGAGCACTTGTCACTTCAGGCTCATTAAAAATCGAAGGAGACTACAGTCATCTTTTGTTTTTTCTCGACTCTTAAAAACTGAAAAAACAAGTTGTGTCAAAGCGTCTAAAAATTTATTTTAAACAGAATATTCATTACCCCTTTCCTACGTTGATCTTGGGTTGAGAAAATGGAGTCTACCAACCAAGGAATTCCCCTTGGAGGAAATCCTAGTCCCTTCTCCTCTTGGGGAGATGTTGGTGCACCCCATATGGCCACATTGTCGCTTCCAGGACTGACAATTGGTTTGCCTGTATGGCTCTTCTCAACCTCTGTCGTTCAGAACACCACTATTCCTGAACAATCGAATCAGCAATTAGAGGAGTCCAGAGTTTCCCACCAACCTTCCACTTCCTCTAATTCTTCCTCTCCTCCTTCCTCTTCGCTTGATGGGGTTGGTAAAGCCAAAAGTCAAGTTCCTAAGGAGAAGAAGGAAAAGAAGAAGAAAGAGAAGAAGAAGAAGGAGCCAAAGGCGAATGGGGGAAAACGAGTGTCGTCTAACGAAAATCCACACACTGCACCAACCAGGCCTAAATCGCCATGTGTCATTTGCAAAGGAGACCAATTTCACAGAGATTGTCCTTGCATCCCTCGGATATTAAGGGACTAGTCTCCTAGATTGCACAACCCGGTGTCGTCAACCTCTGATGATCATGTTGAAAGCACACCGTCGACTAGTGAAAGTGAAGTCCCAGGACAAAAAGGAAAATATAGATTTCCTTGTAAACTGTGTGAAGGCGATCATGCCGTCCACCGTTGTCCCTTCTTAGATGAAGCTAAAAGAGTTTTGGATGATCATCCGGTTTCACCGTTACGACTTCCTCCTGGATATAAAAAACTCTTGTCGAGTCCGTCACTAGTTGAAAATCCGGCTGGCCCGCTCAGGTGGTCGGCTAAAGCACCTATCATTGAAGATAAACCATCTGAATCCATACCAGACGAAAGTCAAAAGGTCGAGGCGGCAGTTGACCCGGTCTTGCCTCCAGAGGTTTCATCTTCAGATGATACAATCACTGAAGAGAACAAAGATGACACCGTCCAAATTCTTTTCATAAACACAGACTCCAACGAACATGGGGGCAATTTACCCATTCCTTTACAACAGGAAGGAAGTTCGTCAGAGTCGTACCCGGCCGTCTATTCTGTCCCACCTCCAAGCAACCTAGTTGTCTCCTTCGACTGAAATCAACTAGGCAGACCCCGTTTACCAGCAAGCATACCATTCTGAATTATCGTTCAAATATATAGAATGGTTATGGCTGGTACCATCATAGATGAGGGGGCTTCTGTGAGTATCCTTTCCTCAACTGCTTGAAAAGCGCTTGGTTCGCCATCGCTTTTGCCTGAGATGAGAAATCTGACAGGCTTTGATAAAGGAACCAGTCAACCTTTAGGGATCCTTCCCGATGTGCCCATAACATTGAGAGGGAAAACCGTTCATCTGAACGTAATGGTAGTTCAAGGACCCCTAGATTACAATCTACTCCTAGGACGAGACTATATTTATTGCATGGGAGCCATTGTCTCCTCACTCTTTAGAGTAATGTGTTTTCCGCACGAAGGAAGAGTGGTCAAGCTCGTGGACCGGCTTTCATTTCCCGGATCATACAGAGCAAATAGTCATATACCATCCCTGAACGGTCTTTTCACGCAAGAAATGTCTCAATCTCCAGTCCGTCCTCCCGATGAGCGCGAGTAATTCGGAGGGATATGACTGAAACCCAGGGGGCATGCATCCTGGTCTGCTTCGGCAGGAAAACTTCGGGTATAGAGTAGGTTTCCATGGGAGAATATGCCTAGTCTGTACCCCCGTCCGTGATTGGAAGAGGGGGTTATTCTAGTACAGGATTCTCTTGTCAAAGTTATGTAAGTTGGCGAGTGCTGCCACTCACCTTTGTTTATCTCGGTAGACATCGACGAAGAAGTGTTTTGTTTGCGCCGCGAATAGAACAATCTTTGGGTAACCTGTAAGAGGTAGGCCTCTCTCGGTAAAACAAATGTTTTAACGGACTAAAGAAGGGGTAACCTTGAAACTCTGTTTTATACCTGGGGGCATGCAAACCTTTTGGAGTGCAAGCAAACAGCGACTATTTATTTTTTTAAATTTTTAGGACCTCTAACCCTTTAAACTCGTAGGATTGGTCATCTCCTAACTTGCATAAAGAAAGGATGTGGGGAAAAACTCTAAAAGTTGCCGTTTTATATGAGACATTCTTATCATACGACTGGATTAATTGAGCAGTTTTAGCACATAGTTCAAGCTCGTTAAAAAATAAACATAATACATGAGCAAATGTTTCCACCCACGTTTAAGCTCATTAAAAAATGAACTATTCCCCGGTAAATAACCACCGTGAATGTAGTACTTTAGCCATTAAAGCCTTGGTCGTGCTGCACCGTCACCTCCACTTTTACATTGGCCGATCATTCACCTCCATTTGATTGTTTACCCATTTTTAGGAACAGCTACAAAGAGTGATTTCACTAGCCATCCTTGTGACACTGCCGTGATTGGAAAATTCCAAACCTTACCTGGAATCAGCTGCTACCCATTTTATCACTCGTTCCTCAAAAGACGAGTCTCCTTTAAGCTCTTTTCAACTGACTCGTAAAATATGAAAAGATTGCCGAGCCATTGGCCTCTCCAGCTCATTAAAGGGACAGGAAGTGCTATCCATCATCTAGATTTTAATCTTTTTGGACCTGAGGGATTATTGCACAAAAAGATCGAGCGCTTGTTTTGTTCGGCTCGTTAAAACTATCGAAAATTCATCCCTTCTGTATTGTTTTATACTTTTTCGGACTTAAGGGATTAGATGACGAAAAAGGAATTTTGGAGTTACCTTTATGTACCTTTTCAGACTCTCTAAAAATGAACAGTACTGAGTTATCTTTGTCGTTAAACTCGTTAAAAGGATTAATAGCGACAAACTTGTCTTTAGACGAGAACGAGTTTCACTATCGCTAGGCTCGTTAAAACATAGCGATGGGTTTGCTCGAAGGGAAAATTATAGAACAAGCATATGTTATCCTCCTCAAGCTTGACAAAAATAAAGAGGTATTGGTTAGCAATGACTGGGGAAAAATTCGGAAGAAAACTCAAAGAATCTTTATTGGTAGCAAGTCGCTCTTGAACATGACACTTCCACTCCGTGTCCGAGTCAGGTTGGGTTGTTTCATTCACCGGTCACATCGCCATGGTCACGCCATACCATCCACATTTGGGGTTAATGCTACCAATCCATCACATCAGTGTCGCCGACATGTTCAAGAGAAGTCATCTAGAGAAGTCACCTGTGTCCCACCCACTACCATACATTATACTCCATTCTTTCATGACCGCCACCCTGAACTGTATATCATCAGATCGTTTTCACCTCCATCAAAATCATTTTCTCTATTCCGTGTCATTGATGTGGGATTCATTAAGGCCCTCCTATGACGGATCACTTCTTGTCGACATCAGCTCATTATCCAAGAAGCTGGTCTAGGAACACCCCATTCAGTACTTTGAAGCTTGCATGCCTCAATGGCAAGTTTCTCACTTCCGGCGACAGGTTTACATCAATGACCTTCGATCGAAAGATTTTGCGTGGTGTTCGACACCAAGTCCTTTATTCACACCACGTGAATTGTACTGTAGTACCTTGAGGGTCATTATCATTATCCGTGATTCCTCTCGCGCTTGTTAACAGTTTACATCATTGACTGGTAATCAAGCGATGTCTTTCCATGTTCGACTTCAGAACATTTCTCACATGGATCGACTTGTACTTCGAGTGAAGATCGGACGAGATTGAAGACCCTTGATCTAGTTTCATCCATCCGGGCTGTGATATATATTTAGGAAAATAAAGGCATTAAATGTACAGCATTGCAGCACAGATAATCATCCTACCAAAAGGATGATGGCTCTATCAGAATCATCAGTCTACAATCAGACGATTGTCTGTCCTATGTACATGAAAATGAATTTATAAAGCTGAGCATGGGAATGCCCGCCTCAGCTAGATCATGAAAAATAGTATGAAGATAATGTATTGTATTGTATCTTATTACAGGTCTCCTCCCAGCATTGAAAGAACTTCGGATCCTCATAATAAAGCATTTCACCCGATTAACGGCCTCATACTTTAGGGGGCAACTGTTATAGACATTTTTGTGCCTTACAGCTCTAAGCATGAAATGTCCATAAACCAAGGGCTCCTAAGTCCCTAAAAGTGTTGTTCCAACCCCTAAAGGAACAAGGTCAACAAATTACGGCTTCTCCCAGAAGTTCTCCACCAGAAACTACTCAGAATAAGTCAAAACAGGATCATTTCAGCTGCTCCACTAGCTAGTTGCATTGCATAGCACCTAAACACACTAGCTCGGTGCGTTGCAACGCACCTAAATGCACTATGAGGGTCCGTTGAGTGGGAAATGACAAATGGCAGTGCCATTCCGCGAGGTTGAAAGACAATGGAAGCTTCCAGAATCTTCTCCTATGACACTTGCCTCACTGAATTTGACCAAGGATGAGTAAGAGGCTTTCAGTCTCCCAGTGGAAGCAAGAACTGACAGAGAGAAGACACTAATCAAATCACAAGCTGACTCATCCTCCTTGCATACATCTATATATGGATCCCTCATCCCAGAGATCCAGAGGCTGGAATTTTGCACATTGTAAGGAATTGCTGTTGGTTTTGAGATAGATATCAGAGTATTGGGTGATTTATGCTTTGTTGGAGGTGAAGAGGGGCTTCTATTCTGGGAGGTTGATGCTGGGTCAGGAATCATCAGTTGTAACTCCTCCTGGATCTTCTTGTATATCAATAAAAACTATTTGAGTTTTTCCTCCATGCTTTTGTATCATTGATGCTTGTTACATTTGTATGGTTAGCTTAAATCTGATCCTAAGCTGTTTATGAATATAGATCCATGTCTTTGTATAGTTTTCTTCTTCTGTGATCTTGCAGGTACTTGGTGAAGCTGGGAAAGTAAGGGAGCAAGTAGCCGGAAGCTATCAAAGAAGAGAGGGATTGGATCAAAGGATTAGCGCAAGACACAGGTCGGCTCTTTCTATCCCCTTCTATCTTTAATTCATAAAGGAAATACAAAAGTAGTTTTCTCTGTTTGTTTCTAAGGCAGCTGTCACACCTTAGTGGGATAGAGCAGTTCTAAATAGACACTTTTCCCGGTAACAGGGAAGACACTAATCCAATCACAAGCTGACTCATCCCCCTTACGGATATCTATATATGGATCCCTCATCCCAGAGATCCAGAGGCTAGAATTTTGCATCTTGGAAGGAATTGCTGTTGGTTTCTTGAGGCAACATCATAAGTGTTGGGTGATCTAAGCTTTGTATGAGGTGAAGAAGGGCTTACTTGCTGAGAGGATGATGCTGGGTCAGAACAACTGGTTGTAACTCTCTTGGCTCTTTCTTGATTATCAATAAAGCTATTCAAGTTTTCCTCCATACTCTTGTGCAATCTATGTTTTGTGCATTTGTATGGTCAATTTACATCTGATCCTAGATTGTTTATGATTATAGATCCATGTTCTTGTATAGTGTTATGCTACTTTGATTCTACAGGTACTCTGTGAAGCTGGGCGTACAAGGAAGCAAGTAGCAAAGGACTATCAGAAGAGAGAGGAATCGAACTAGGAACTAAGCGCACGAAAGAGGTTGGTCTCCTTTATTCTTCTCTCATCTATATTTCATAAGGGGAAAACGAAAGTAGCTTTACTTTGTTTGTTTCTAAGGTAGCTACCACACCTTAGTGGGATTAGCAGTTCTGCATAGACACTTTTCCCTATAACAAAATGGCGACTCCACTGGGGAGCGACTAGGTTGTTTATCTATCTATCTTTGTTTATTTTATAAACTTACAGACGGAGCCTGAAGTTGAGTCAGGTAGCTTTCAAACTGCATTTGCTATGCAAATGCAAAGTAGATAAATGTCGCTTCAGTCAATCTCCGGGTTTTTTTTATAAATTAAACAACTGATTTACAAACTCTCTAATTGCCCTTGTGGTGGCTCTAGTAACCACCTTAGATCTACCCCTGTTGTTGATTTACTGATTACCACTTGCTCGGCCAAAATCCCTGAACTGAACTGCAAACTGTGACCCGGAACCCAAGCAAAGTCTCGTCTTTGGCCCAGCGCAGTCTCTGTTCTGTGAATCTGAAATTCAGCGCACTTCCCGAGTGTAGTAGGTGCGCTGCATTTCAAGTTCACTGTGTTACAGGTGCGTTGATCAGACTAGGCATTGTTCCTCAATTTTGGTTTCTGAGTTCATTCTTTTCAGTTCTATTCATGAATTTTGCTGCCTGTAGTCAGTATACCTCTGTTTGAAACCCCTTTCCTTGCTGATATTCCGCCTCCATTGTGCAAAGAACTGTAAATGTTTTTTTGTATTTGTTGAGTCATTTTCAGTTCTCCTTTGTAAAAAAGTAACGTAATTGTACTGTCGTTTCTTGATTTGAAAGTGTCGCAAGTGTCGTTTTCAGTCATAGAAGAGAGTCTGATTGCTCTTGATAGTCGATTACCCTGTTACTATTGTATTTGATCTGAATTAGTAGTTTTCTTAGTGTCGAAAGCAAGTTTTCATTTCCAAATCGCAAAGTGTTGTCATTGTCTTCATTTTGATTTTGAAAAGAAGCTTGTTAGTAATTGTCGCTTTGAAAATAATTCAGATTTTCGCATTAGCTTTCTTTTTATCATTCACATATTAAGAAGGTTGAAAACAAATACATGCATGTGCATTTTCATTTAGACTGTTTGATTGGTTTGATTTAGGACAGTGCATATAGTGTGTGCTCTATGCTCTTTGTTGAAAGAATTATGTCTTTCTTTCCTTAGTAGCTAGGATTTTCATTGCACAAAGAAGATAAAAAGACTGTTTATCATCTTAGATTGCATTTTGGGAATTTTGTATATAGATCACGTTGTGAACCTGAAAAGAAAATTTCTTAAGCAAGATCAACTATAAAATAAATTTAATGAATCTAACAACGCTTTGGAACCTAACGCACAACATCTAGAAGTCTAGGCTAGAGATGTATTCCAGCGTCGTAAAGCCTGGTAACTGTTGTTTTCACTGTTGGTTGGGTGATTCCTCCACTTTGAGACGATAAGTGACAGTACAGACTTGTGCTCCCACATACCGTCGAGTATATTTTGGGAGACCACAATAGGCTTAATCCTTTATCCATAGGAAGCCGTGTCTGCCGCCCTATCGATCGCAATGCACTGAACACAGCATTCGGGAAGATTGACTGTCGTATCGTAAAAAGTATTCTGCAGTTTTGCGATTGGTTTGGTAATCCATCTACCTAGATTTCCAGAGCAGTCGCCTTCATTCCTCTTCAGACTCCTTAACAGAAAAGGTCCATCTGAGCACTTGTCACTTTAGGCTCATTAAAAATCGAAGGCAACTAGAGTCATCTTTTGCTTTTTCTCGACTCTTTAAAATTGAAAAAACAAGTTGTGTCAAAGCGTCTAAAATTTATTTTAAATGGAATAATCATCACATTTCCTACGTTGGTCTTAGGTTGAGAGAATGGAGTCCACCAACCAAGGAATTCCGCTTGGAGGAAATCCTAGTCCCTTCTCCTCTTGGGGAGATGTTGGTGCACCACATATGGCCACATTGTCGCTTCCAGGATTGACAATAGGCTTGCCCGTATGGCTCTTCTCAACCTCTGTCGTTCAGAACACCGCAATTCCTGAATAATCGAGTCAGCAACTAGACAACTCCAGAGTTACCCCCCAACCCTCTACTTCGTCTAATTCTTCCTCTCCTCCTTCCTCTTCGCTTGATGAGGCTGGTAAAGCCAAAAATCAAGTACCTGAGAAGAAGAAGGAAAAGGAGAAGAAAGAGAAGAAGAAGAAGGAGCCAAAGGTGAAAAGGGGCAACCAAGCGTCGTCTAGCGAAAATCCACACACTGCACCAACCAGGCCTAAATCGCCATGTGTCATTTGCAAAGGAGACCACTATCATAGAGATTGTCCCTGCATCCCTCAGATCTTAACAGACTAGTCTCCTCATTTGCACAACCCGATGTCGTCAACCTCTGATGATCATGTTGATAACACACCATCGACTAGTGAAAGTGAAGCCCCTGGACAAAAAGGAAAATACAGATTTCCTTGTAAACTGTGTGAAGGCGATCATGCCATCCACCATTGTCCCTTCTTAGACGAGGCTAAAAGAGTTTTGGACGATCGTCTGGTTTCACCGTTACGACTTCCTCCTGGATATAGAAAACTCTTGCCAAGTCCATCACTAGTTGAGAATCTGGCTGATCGGCCCAGGTGGTCGGTCGAAGCGTCTATCATTGAGGATAAACCATCTGAATCCACACCAGACGAAATTCAAAAGGTCGAGGCGGCAGTTGACCCGGTCTTGTCTTCAGAGGTTCTATCTTCAGATGATATAGTCACCGAAGAGAACAAGGATGACACCATCCAAATTCTTTTTGTAAGCACAGACTCCGATGAACATGGGGGAAATTTACCCATTCCTTTACCGCAGGAAGGAAGTTCGTCAGAGTCGTACCCGACCGTCTATTCGGTCCCACCTCCAAGCAACCTAGTTGTTTCCTTCAATTGGAATCAACTAGGCAGACCCCGTTTACCGGCTAGTGTACCATTCTGAATCATTGCTCAAATATATAGAATGGTTATGGTTGGTACCATCATTGATGAAGGGGCTTCTGTGAGTATCCTTTCCTCGACTGCTTGGAAAGCGCTTGGTTCACCATCACTTTTGCCTGAGATGAGAAATCTAACAGGCTTTGACAAAGGAACCAGTCGACCGTTAGGGATCCTTCCCAATGTGCCCATAACATTGAGAGGGAAAACCGTTCAAATGAACGTAATGGTAGTCCAAGGACCCCTAGATTATAATCTACTCCTCGGACGAGACTATATTTATTGCATGGGAGCAATTGTCTCCTCACTCTTTAGAGTAATGTGCTTTCCGCACGAAGGAAGAGTGGTCAAGCTCGTAGACCAGCTTTCATTTCCCAGATCACACATAGCAAATAGTCATATACCAACCCTGAATGGTCTTTTCACGCAAGGAATGTCTCATCAATTCCCAGTCCATCCACCTGATGAGCGCGAGTGATTCGGAGGACATGACTGAAACCCAGGGGACATGCACCCTGGTCTGCTTCGGCAGGAAAACTTCGGGTATAGAGTAGGTTTCCGCGAGAGATATATGACTAGTCTGGTACTCCCGTCTGTGGTTGGAAGACGGGGTTCGACTGGAATAAGATTCCCTTGTCAAAGTTATGTGAGTGGATTTTCTCACCTTTGTCTATTTCGGTAGACATCGCCGAAGAAGTGTTTTGTTTGCGGTGTGAATAGAACAATCTTTGGTAACCTGAAAGAGGTAGACCTTTCCTGATAAAACAAATGTTTTCTCGGTTTGAATAAAAGGTGACCTTGAAACTCTGTTTTATACTTGGGGGCATGCAAACCTTTTGGCGTGCAAGCGAAGAGCGATTATTTATTTGTTTTTTGGATTGGTCATTTCCTAACTTGTACAAAGAAAGGATGTGGGGCAAAGATTTGAAAAATTGTCATTTTTAAATGAGACATTCTTATTATACGACTGGATTAATAGAGCAGTTTTAGGACAGAGTTCAAGCTCGTTAAAAAATAAACATAAGTCTTGAGCAAATGTTTCCCCTAGTGTTTAAGCTCAATGAAAAAAAAATGAACCAATTTCTGGTAAATAACCATCGTGAATATAGTACTTCAGCCTTTAAAACCTTGGTCATGTTCTCATCATCACCTCCACTCTGTATTGGCTGATCATTCACCTCCATTTGATTGTTTACCCCTTTTGAGGAACAACTGCGAAGAGTGATCCTATTAGCCATCCTTGTAACATGGCCATGATTGGAAAATTCCAAACCTTACCTGGAATCAGCTGCTACCCAATTTATCACTCGTTCCTCAAAAAACGAGTCTCCTTTAAGCTCTTTTCAACTGACTCTTAAAATATGAAAATATTGCCGAGCCATTGGCCTCTCTAGCTCGTTAAAGGGACCGGAAGTGCTATCCCTCTTTTAGATTTTAATCTTTTTGGACCCGAGGGATTATTACACAAAAAGATCGAGTGCTTGTTTTTTTCGGCTCGTTAAAAAGTATCGAAAATTCATCCCTTCTGTATTGTTTTATACTTTTTCGGACTTAAGGGATTAGATGACGAAAAAGGATTTTTGGAGTTTCCTTTACGTTCCTTTTCAGACTCTCTAAAATTGAAAAGGACCGAGTTATCTTTGTTGTTAAACTCGTTAAAACTTAATAGCGACAAACTTGTCTATAGACGAGAACGAGTTTCACTATCGCTAGGCTCATTAAAACATAGCGATGGGTTTGCCCGAAGGGCAAATTATAGAACAAGCATATGTTACCCTCCTCAAGCTTGACAAAAATAAAGAGGTACTGGTCAGCAATGACTGGGGAAATTTTTTGAAGAAAACTTGAAGAAACTTTGTTGGTAGCAAGTCGCTCTTGAACATGACACTTTCACTCCACATCCAAGTCAGGTTGGGTTGTTTCATTCACTGGTCACATCACCATGGTTACATCACACCATCCACATTTGGGGTTAATGCTACCAATCCATCATGTCAGTGTCGCTGATATGTTCAAGAGAAGTCACTCAGAGAATTCACCTGTGTCTCACCCACTACAATACATCTTCTTTTATGACCGCCACCCTGAACCTTATATCACCAGACCGTTTTCACCTCCATTAAAATCATTTGCTCCATTCCGTGTCATTGATGTGGGATTCCCTAAGGCCCTCCTATGACGGATCGCTTCTTGTCGACATCAGCTCTTTATCCAAGAAGTCGATCTAGGGACAACCCTTTCAGTACTTTGAAGCTTGCATGCCTCAATGGCAAGTTTCTCACTTCCGGCGACAGGTTTACATCATTGGCCTTTGACTGAAAGATTTTGCGTGGTGTTCGACACCAAGTCCCTTATTCACACCACATGAATTGTACTGTAGTACCTTGAGGGTCATCATCATTATCGATGATTCCTCTCGCGCCTGTTAACAGCTTACATCATTGGCTGGTAATCACGCGATGTCTTTCCATGTTCGACTCCAGAACATCTCTCACATGGATCGACTTGTACTTTGAGTGAAGATCGAACAAGATTGAAGACCCCGGATCTAGTTTCATCCATTCGGGCTGCGATATATATTCAGGAAAATAAAGACATCGAATGTACATCATTGCTGCACAGATAATCATCCAATCAAAGGGATGATGGCTCTACCAGAATCATTAGTCTACACTCAGACGATTGTCTGTCCTATGTACATGAAAATGAATTTATAAAGCTGAGCATGGGAATTCCCGCCTCAGCTAGATCATGAAAATATTAGGAAGATAATGTATTGTATTGTATCTTATTACAGGTCTCCTCCCAGCTTGAAAGAACTTCGGATCCTCATAATAAAGCATTTCACCCGACATCAAAAAAGATTAACGACCTCATGCTTTAGGGGGCAACTGTTATAGACATTTTTGGGCACTACAACCCCAAGCATAAAATGTCCATAAACCAAGGGCTCCTAAGTCCCTAAAAGTGTTGTTCCAACCCCTAAAGGAACAAGGTCAACTGATTACAGCTTCTCCCAGAAGTTCTCCATGAAAAACTACTCAGAACTGGTCAAAACAGGATCATTTCACCTGCTCCATAGGCAAAGTGCGTTGCATTGCACCTAAGTACACTCAGTGGGTGCGTTGCATTTCAAAAAGCCCTTCTATGGGGTGCGATGGGCGAGAAGAGACAAATGGCAGTGTCAATCCGTGAGGTGGAGAAACATGGAATCTTCCAGAAACTTCTCCTATGACACTTGCCTCTCTGAATTCGACCAAGGATGAGTAAGAGATCATCAATCTCCAGGTGGAAGCAAGAACTATCAGAGGGAAGACACTAATCAAATCACAAGATGACTCATCCCCCTTACAGATATCTATATATGGATCCCTCATCCCAGAGATCTGGAGGCTGGAATTTTGCATCTTGGAAGGAATTGCTGTTGGTTTCTTGAGGCAACATCATAAGTGTTGGGTGATCTAAGCTTTGTATGAGGTGAAGAAGGGCTTACTTGCTGAGAGGATGATGCTGGGTCAGAACAACTGGTTGTAACTCTCTTGGCTCTTTCTTGATTATCAATAAAGCTATTCAAGTTTTCCTCCATACTCTTGTGTAATCTATGTTTTGTGCATTTGTATGGTCAATTTACATCTGATCCTAGATTGTTTATGATTATAGATCCATGTTCTTGTATAGTGTTATGCTACTTTGATTCTACAGGTACTCTGTGAAGCTGGGCATACAAGGAAGAAAGTAGCAAAGGACTATCAGAAGAGAGAGGAATCGAACTAGGAACTAAGCGCAAGACAAAGGTTGGTCTCCTTTATTCTTCTCTCATCTATATTTCATAAGGGAAAAATGAAAGTAGCTTTACTTTGTTTGTTTCTAACGTAGCTACCACACCTTAGTGGGATTAGCAGTTCTCTATAGACACTTTTCCCTGTAACAATAAGTGCATTCCTCCACTTTGTTATCCTCTTTTGTGGATGCTCCACATCATCCTGAGGTTCTTCCTTTGGATCCAAAAGCTCCTCATCTGCATGTAATTGAATCTCCCTCTTAAGGGAACATCTCATGGCCTTCTCTTCATCGAAGTTCACATCTCTATGAACAACTTTCATCCTGTGAGATGGCAAGTACACCTGATAGTTGTGAGGTGTATCAGTGTACCCCACAAATATTCCCAACTCAATTGTCGGCTCTAGCTTTTTCCTTGCATCCTTGGTAACATGACAACAAACTGATGAACCAAAGATCCTAAAGTGTGACACATCTGGTTTCTTTCCTAAAAATGATTCTTCTGGTGTACGCATCCTGAGAATCCGATGAGGAATCATGTTATGCACATATACAATTGTGTTTCATGCTTCAGCCCACAAGTGCAATGATAAGCCCTGATCATGTAACATCGTTTGTGCATCTCCCACAATACTTTTTTTCTTCCTTTTAGCCACCCCATTAAGCTGTGGGTTATGGGGTTCTCTTAGCTCCCATTGAATGTCTTCTTATGAACATAAGTTATTGAACTCATTCGACACATATTCTCCACTGTTATCTTTCTCAAAAAGTGCTTTAAATTCACAAAATTTTGAGAATGTCTGGTCTTTCTTTTGCATGAAGAATATCCAACACTTATGTGATAAATCATCTACAAATATCACATAATACCTATGCTTGGTCGTGGAGATTGTCGAGAACGGTCCACACACATCTAAGTGAACTCTTTCAAGGATCGCTTGCGCTCAACTATCCTTATCATGAAAGGTGGCTTTGGTGTACTTCCTTAGTGTACACCCTTTGCATGTATGTCACTTCTCTAGTACGCCCCTAGGAAGTCTTGTAGAAATATGATTCATGATCTTCAAGGCTCCATGGTGAAAATGGCCCAATATTCTATGTCATCATTCATTGATGTCTTGACTCTTCACCTTCTCTGCTTTCGTTCTCAAAGTAGCACAGCCAATTTGTAGAGGATCTTCACCTGAACCCTAATCCGCTTCACTTGTTCCGTGGCTATGTGACGAAGGAAAGCCTTTCCTTTTCTAAATATCACATCGTAGCCACAATATTCCAACATAGCAATTGAAATTAAATTCTTCGTTAGACCCAAAACATACATGACATCTTTTAATGTGAGAGGAGAAACAGACTCCAAAGTAACAGTATCGATGTTGGTCATGCTATACCTTCCATCATCTCCCATCTTGATGTGCATTTGGAGGTCCTTCTCCTCCAAGTTTCTAAAAATAATTTATTGGTAGTTATATGGAATGAGGCTCCACTATTTTGATACCACACTGTTGGGACGGGGTCCCCTCGGTCAGATTTTGTTAAAGTTTTGTTAAAAGTTTGTAAAGATATTGTAAAATCTCTGCATTTCAAGGCGGGAAGCACGAGTAGCGCAGATCAATAAGAATCAAGGAGGATTTAGGAAGGTCAAAGCCCCTTAGTTTGTTAAAGACAAGTTATTTTGATACCCGCCCATAGTTCACGGATGAAGGAAGAGTATAAAAGGAAGTCATAGGAGAGTCATAGGTAAGGGAAGTACGAAGTGCATGAGTTGAATCTAATTTTTTCTATTATTTACTTGGTCGAAGGGGAAGGCTCCTACAACTGTGTATGCAGAGACCTTGGTAAGTCTACAACTGAGTGTGCAGGCCCCTGCAGTTATTATGTGCGCAAGGTTGGAAAGCGTTTTTAACTGAGAATATGAAGCATAATAAAGACATATTTTGAAATGATGTCTGTGTAACTGTGTATTATTGTTTATTTATGAAATTGTGTATTTATGAACTATTGAATGCATTTAATCGAGAAAAGTACTTAATAGATTCGTGAAGATGTAGATCTTCTTATTTGTATGATGTTATGCATGTTTAGCACAATCAGAGAAGAACATAAAATTTTTAACTGTTATTTACTGTAAGTTTTGGGCTTCAAGGGTTAGGTTTCGCGAAGGTCAAGATAAATCCCTAGCTCTGCAGGAAACACATCACATAGCCTCCTGGATGCAGAAACCTCATTCTAGCATCCTCCAATACTGCCTTGGGTGAGACTATAGCCTACGCTACGTGGGTTGTTGCCGAAAGGGCTGGTAGTGTAGGGTTTTGTTGGTTAGCGCAACTAACTCCGAACTTGGGTCCAAGCCCCATCAAGCCAACAAATGGTTTTGTTTGCCAGACAGAGATCTATCTGAGGGATGTGTGATGTGTGGTCTCTGGAAACCAACAAAGAAGGAGATTGAAAAGTGGATAAATCGGAAGTTGCACGAGTTTGCAGCTCAAGAAAATTAGGAATCCATGTCTGTCAAAAGAAGAGTTGTTGCAGAGATATTTGTATACAGATGAACACGAAGTTTTCTTTTTATATTTTTCGTGTGAATTATATGAATGGTTTTCTAAATTGGCAGATGGTCAACCTACCTGGAAGCTGGATAACCCTATTATGTGGACTCCATAGTTAGTGGAGCACTTGGAAGGATCAAAATACAAGGTTGCGAAGGATGTTGATTACTAGATCGATAGTATTTTGGGTGGATTTATCATTGAGTTCGCGATTGATAGGTCTGTCAGTTATAACAAAGCTGAACATTGGTTTTTCAAAGGACCAAGAGGTAAGTATCTGAAGTATCTGAAAACCTGGATTAAAATGCTATTGTGCGAGAAATGAGTTATGCCACTAAATTGATGTTTAGAAGAGGCTCGATGGGAGCTACACGAAGTGGGAAAAAATTCAGAAAGGATCTAGGTACAATTACTGAGTACAGTCCTCTGTTGGGAGCATCTGATAGTGAAGAAGAAAGTAATAGTCCGAAGATGCCCAGAGGTACGCCACAGTCAGTAGATCAGGGCATTACAGGAATTCCACATCCATCCACTCTACCTCCGCCATCACCTCCACCTCACACACCTATGCCTCCACCTCCACCTCCACCTCTGCTATTTAGTATGGAGAACACTATGAAGATGCCTATATTCAGGGGTTTAGGGACAGAAGACCCTAATCAATTCTGGTTTGTAGCAGATGTTGTGTGGAATTCATAGTAGATAACATATCATGATATGAAGAAAGCTAGTCACAAAATTGCAAGATAGGGTGCTAACTTGCTATATTAAGTACAGTATGACTAATCCAACTACGTCATTGAAAGAAACAAAATATGCGTTGAATAATGAATTCAGAAAGCCAAAGTCTCAAGCCCAATATGTGACTGAGGTCAAAGAAATTAAGCAGAAGGTGAATGAATCTACATGGGATATTGATCAAAGGATGGAATGTACACTACAATAGGATAATCTATATATTTCATGTGAGCAACATAAGAATTGGTATATTTCTATGTTGTTGTCTCATTTGAGATTACCATTGTCACAATAGAAGATTTGATCGCAGGCTAAAGCACTAGAAATTTCTATGAAGTTGGAATCTTCGTCGATTAAAGATATGAATTTGGGAATGCAGCAGATTCAAATGCAGCTGGATAGCCTGCATACGGAGTTGCAGGATCTTAAAAATGGAAAAGAGGTAAAAAATGAGACTCGTTCTGAAGTGTGGTGCTTAAAGTGCAAAGGAAATGGTCATGCAAGGATCATTTCCCTGTATATCAGAACTATCTAATTGGGGGAGGTCCTAACCCCCTGAAGCCAAAAGCTTCTGCTGGATCAAGTAACGGTGTAATGCCCTGGTGCGCTATGTGCCAAATAACAGGAAAACACTCAACTGACAATTTCCATTTGTTTCAGATGTTCGTATAGACTCCCCAAAAACTATTTTGTAATTTCTTTAAGTCTATAGGCCATGATGAGCACAATTTTGAAGCTATGAGTTAATGATGGAAAAATTCCAACATATAGAGTATCAGATGATACATGTCTACAACAGGATCAAGGCGCACTTGCAATGCGTAGAGGATTCCAGGGATGAAGAAGAGGATGGGGGGGAGGAGTTGGAAGAGGTCACATACATTATTTGGTACAATTGTGGGGAACCAGACCACTATGCATGAGATTGTCAAAACCCGACACACCCCTCTTTTCAATATTGTCGACAGTTTCACTATGTAATAGAAGATTGTCTTATACTCATCACAAATATGTACGAGAAGAAGAACCAACAACCCACCTAGAACATCCAGATGATGAGTTCAGAACCATGCGAGGATGGCCTAAGAGATAATATAGTAACGCAAAGTGGTCTAGCTACTACAGAAGATAAATCCGTAGGGAAACAACTAGAAGAGAATACATGGGTGTGCAAGGCTGCCGACAAAGATACTAAATTAGATTTGCATTAGGAAAAAATATATTTATGGAGGCGAAGAAGAGCTTTGTGGATTCAGGGGCTTCCACATCAAAGAATCAGAATGCATCAATAGAGAAGCCTAAAGAGTTCATTGCTACGCAGGAGACAAATCCCTCAATATTGAAATCCTTCTTACAAACCTACATGAAGCTCTTAAGAGACCAAAAAGCAGTCTAGGAACTTCAAGAGTTAATAGACAATTGTGTTGGCAAGGTTAAGATGCTACCTAAACAACGCACAATACATAGAGTAGAAAAAATTAAGAAAAGGACTGGTTGGGAAATGATATTGATTGCACAGATCGAAGAATTTGAAATGGACCAGGTGATCATAGATTTGAGATCTGATGCGAATATTTTTCGTAAACAGACCTGGGAAAGAATGGGAAAGTTGACACTATAGTGGTGCCCAATTCAGCTGTGAATGGTGAACCAACAAAATATTATTCCTATGGGGTGCCTACATGGAGTAATTGTATGCACTGAAGGGGCGCGCACTACAACTGATTTTGAAATAATGAAAATAGTTGATGATAGTAATCCCTACTCAGTGTTGCTTGGAGTCGATTGGGCGTTTGAAATGAATGCGGTCATCAACCTGAAGAAACGCAACATGACATTTGAGAAGAAGGAACTGAGAGTCATTGTTCCATTGGATCCAACCGAAGGTTTGTGGTATACTAAAACAGTCTGAGATTACTATGAGGAGGACGATATTGAACAGATCTATAAGCTTACTACGTGGAACGAGGATTGGATAAATCCTAAGATGGATGGAAGAATTACTTGGGAAAAGGACATCTCCTGCAACTTGGATTCAGATGAGGGTCTCAAGCATTGGCATAATAGATTGCATGAAGTATCAATGTTGTGATGAAACAGACTTTCTAAATCAATTTGATGTATATCCACTGAGGTATGCAATTTACCATATTATGATGGCTTAGAAGATGTAAATTTATTTCTTGATAAATTTGAAAAGGATGTACCGGAGGAGCATCTGTTCCAGGCATTGGACATCACGCTGAGAGCTACGCCTCCCAATTGGTGGGGTAAACATAAGAACAATTTTGCAGACTGGAAGGAGTACTGAAGGATGATGAAGTTACGATTTGGCTATGAAAATACCCGCATTATTGAAAAATATATAGGGAAGGATGATCCGCGAGAGCATCTGGCTCGTTGGACGAAAGCATGGGTAGAGGAACCACAACTTGAATGGGTACATATATTTTGCCACACCTTGGCTATTATTCCAATGAATTGGGACTTAGAAATAGAGCTGCGACATGGAACCACAGAGTGGGATGTTATGAAGGAGAGATTTTTGCTAACATTAAGTTTTGAGGAAGGATTCAAATGTATTGATGAAACATTTCAGGAAATCAAGGTTGCGATATTCAAAACACTTGTAGAGCCTATCACGTATGTACAACCTAACTGGAGTACACAGTTGTACCATGCTTTGGAATGCTACAATGTTACCACAAAAGAAGCTGAGGACGATCCCAGGAATATCAATATCCCTAATTGATAGGGACAACGCAAAGTCACTGGGCTTGAGGTAGAGGTTCCTAACATTTCAAAAGATTTGAAGACTAAGCAAGTGAACATTGGGTCAGAAGCACAGCTGAAGTTCACAAATATAGGAAATTATTGGGATGAGGACATAGCTGACAAGGTCTCAAAGTTGTTACATGAATATCAGGACTTGTTTCCAACATATTTCTCTAATATAAAGGGGATAATAGGTGATCTAGGCGTTATGATGATCAATCTGAAACTAGATGTGAAGCTAGTAAAGCAACGCCCATACGGATTGAATCATAAATACAAATAAAATGTGCGTGAAGAGCTCGATAAGATGCTCGTAGCAGGGATTATTGAGCCTATATAAGAATCAAACTAGGTTAGTCCTATGGTAGTTCAAGAAAAGAAGAAAAAGAGTGAAATTAGTATCTGTGTTGATCTATGGAAGTTGAACGATGCTTGTGTACATGATCCATCCCCTACGGCCTTCACAGATGAAGTCTTGGAGAATGTTGGTGGTCAAGAAGAATACTCTTTTACAGATGGATTCTCAGGATATCACCAGATCAAGATCACTCCAGAAGATCGATGTAAGACTACCTTCACCACATAATGGGGCTCTTTTTAGTATACAATTATTCCCTTTGGACTTAAGAATGCCCCTACGATCTTTTCTAGGGTGGTAGTCATAACCTTTAAGAAATTTATTCACAAGTTTTTGGAGGTCTACTATGATGATTGGATGGTGTTCGGGTTAGTTAAAAAGTATGTTTCAATTCTTTTCCTAATGCTGAATACTTTTATGAAGTATTAGATCTCCCTAAATCTGAAGAAGTGTATATTTTGTGGACCATATTGGATACTTTTGGGCCAAGTTGTTTGTAAGCAAGGGCTGACGGTGGACCCTACTAAAATTGTGGTGATTATCAATTTGGATCCCGCGAGGAATGTAAAACATTTGTACGCAACATTGGGCCATAAAGGATACTATAGAAAGTTAGGCATACATGCAAATCACTGTGCCCTTATTGAAGAAAGATGCGACATTTTGCTGGGATGGTGATTGCTATAAAATATTATATGTTTTAAAGGAAAATATGGTTACAACACCTATTCTAGTGTTCCTTGATTGGAAGAAAGAATTTCATGTACATGTGGAGGTGTCTTACCTAGTATTAGGAGCAGTTTTAAACCAACTAGGTGCAAAAGATATCAACCATCTGATTGCATTTGCGAGCATAAAATTGCCTAAGGCGGAGAAGAATTATTCAACGATGGAGCGTGAAGGGTTGGTGATGGTATATGAACGCCAGAAGTTCAGAGTTATCTATAGGGTGCGCACTTCAAATTGTATATAGACCATTCATCTTTGAGGTACCTGGTTAACAAGCCTGTGTTGGGGGGGGGGGGAATTTGTAGGTGGTTACTGATATTTGAGGAGTATGACTTCAAAGTAATTGTGAAGCCAAGAAGATTAAATGCTGGACCCGATCACCTTCTTTGGATTGAGAATGGCAAATAACCTAAAAGCCTTGATGAAGGAATTTCTGACGCGCAACTCTTTACTGTGCGCGTTGCACGTGAACGTTTTTCCGATATAATCCAATTCTTCTCTATGGGTGTAGCTCCTTAAGGATATACAACGTAGTAGAAGAAGGAATTGGTGGTCTGGGGTGTATATTTCTCCGTAATTGTAAGGAACTTGTACAGAATGGGGACGAATGAAGTTTTTTGCAAGTATGTACCAAATTATGAAAGACAGAGTATCCTCACTGAAGTGCATGTAGGAGTTGTTGGAGGCCATTATTCTAGAAGAGCCGCTATGCAAAAGATCCTACGAGCTGGGTTGTGGTGGCTAACTATGCACAAAGATTCAAAGGAGTATTGTAGGGCATGCGATGTTTGTCAAAGGACTAGGAAGCCATCGTGAAGGGATGAATTTCCTCTAAACCCATAATTCTCGTTATAGCAATTTGAATAATGGGAAATAGATTTTGTGGGACCTATTCAGCCACTAGGAATGAAGAGAGGAGCATGCTATATCATCACGACGATAAAATACATGGCCAGGTGGGCCGAGGTGCATCCTGTGAAGGATTGCAACACAATTACAAATGTAAATTTTATATTTGAGTACATTCTATCTAGGTTTGGTTGTCCTGAGATTTTGATGAGCGACAAGGATTCGCATTTCCTAAATGAAATAATTGATGTTTTTCTAGAAGAATTCCAAATGTATCATCAGAAAAACACGCCATACCATCCTCAAGCAAATGGAACAGTTGAAGCTTTCAATGAGATCTTGGAGAATTCTTTGACAAAGATCTATAATGTGAATAGGAACAATTGGGATGTGTGCATAACAACTGTTCTTTGGGAATATAGAACTACATGTAAGAAATTGACTTGACAGACACTGTTTCGACTAGTTTATGTGTTATAGACATTTTTGGGCACTGCAACCCCAATCATATATTTCCATAAACTAAGGGCTTATGAGTCCCTAAAAGTGTTGTTTCATGCCCTAAGGGAACAAGGTCAGCTGATTACATCATCTCCCAGAATTTCTCCACAGAAAACTGCTCAGAACTGGTCAAAACTGGACTATACAGGTTGCTCAGTGCTAAAGGTGTGATGCATCTCACCTGCCCAGTGTAAAAGGTGCGATGCATACTGGAAATCCCTTCTGTAGGGTGCGATGGGCGAGAATGGAAAATGGCAGAGATAGTTTGAGAGGTGGATGATCATGGAATCTTCCAGAAACTTCTCCTGTGACACTTGCCTCTCTGAATTCGCCCAGGGATGAGTAAGAGATCAACAATCTCCAAGTGGAATCAAGAACTATCAGAGAGAAGACACTAATCAAAATCCCAGAAGCTGACTCACCTCCCTACAATCATCTATATATGGATCCCTCATCCCAGAGATCCAGAGGTTGGAATTTTGTATCTTGTAAGGAAGTGTTGTTGGTTTCCTGGTGGAATATCATAGTGTTGGGTGATCTAAGCTTTTCATGAGGTGAAGAAGGGCTTTCATGCTGGGAGGATGACGTTGGGTCAGATCAATGGGTTGTAATCCTCTCTTCTAATCTTTATATCAATAAAGCTATTCATGTTTTCCTCCACATTCTTGTATGTTTGATAGTATATACATTTGTGTGGTCAATATATATCTGGTCCTATATTGTTTATGATTGTAGATCTCTGCGCTTTGAAGGTATTATGCTGCTTTGACTTTACAGGTACTCTTTGAAATGGAGTGGTCAAGGGAGAAGTGGTAAAGACCTGTCGGTGAGGAGAAGGAACAAGCAAAGAACCAAGCGAAAGACCGAGGTTGGTATTCTTTGATCCTCTCCTATCTACTTCTCATAAAGGAAAACGAAAGTAACTTTAATCTATTTGTTTCTAAGATAGCTACCCGTCTTAGTGGGACTAGCAACTCTGCATAGACACTAGATTTCCCGATAAAAAAAGACTTTAACCTATATCTGGCTGCAGCAGATACGACCATAGCAATGGTTTTAGTTCAAGAAAACAATGGAATTGAACATCCTATATATTATTTAAGCCGAAACTTAAATGATACGGAAATGAAGTACTCCTATGTTGAAAAGCTAGCTCTTGCAGCTGTTCAAGCGATACAGAGATTTCGACACTATGTCCTCTTTAGAAAAACTACCATTTTGTCAGATTGCAACCCCATGACTTATATATTGTCACGACAGTTGCTGGGGGGCAAATATTCAAAATGGATAGCGATTTTACAAGAGTTTGATCTGGAATTCGTAAAATCCAAATCGAAGAAAGCACTGGTTTTCGCGGAGTTACTATGCGATCTCCCATCGTCGTCCAATGATGCCACATTCGAAGAAGCAATCGTGGACGAATCATTGTTTCTGATATCGTCAAGCAATCCGTGGTATGGAGATATAATAATCTATCTCCAAACCCAAACATATAGGTCTAATACATCCCGCTCGGAACAATGACGCATTCAAAACCAAGCAAAAGACTACATGATCGTCGGTGATATGCTTTACCGTCGTGGTATCGATACAGTTCTGCGGAGGTGCCTCACCCATGAGGAGGCCCAAAAAGTCCTGAATGATTGTCATTCAGGCGCATGTGGGGGGCATCAATCTGGTTATGCTATGGTGCAAAATATTTTACGAGCAGGATACTTCTGGCCAACAATGTTCAAAGATTGCATAACAGCAGTCAGAAGCTGCCATGCCTGTCAAATATTCGATAGCAAAACCAGAAGACCACCCGAACCTCTGCAACCAGTAGTTTTTGTTGGGCCATTTGCAAAATGGGGCATAGATTTCATGACATGTAACCCCACCTCAGCCGGGGGGCATGGGTATATAATAGTCGCAGTAGACTATTTTACCAAATGGGCCGAGGCGATGCCTACATTAAATAACAGCGGCGAAACGACTGCCCTCTTCTTATTCAATCATGTAGTCTCCAGATTTGGTGTTCCATAGGCCATAGTTACAGATCATGGATCGCATTTTCGCAATCACATGATGATTGAGTTGGCTGCCAAATTAGGACTGTCCCACGACAACTCTACTCCATATTATCCGCAAGCTAACGGACAAGTTGAGGCAATCAACAAGGTCCTGAAGCGCATGCTGCAAAGGATGATCGGAGTCCATAAACGGAGTTGGAACCTAATCCTGTACTCGGCCTTGTGGGCATACCGGACATCGGTGAGGAATGCGACTGGGTTTACACCCTTTCAACTGGTGTATGGCCTGGAAGCAATCCTACCGGTTCAGTGCGAAATCTCGTCCCTCAAACTCGCGGTCGACCTTCTCCCTGGAACTTCAGAAGAGGAGGCTCGTTTCTTAGAACTAATCCAATTGGATGAAACCTGTCGTGATGCCACTTTGGCTAACGAAGCCCATAAGAAACGAGTCAAGGTGCAGTTCGACAAGAATGTCAAACCCCGTGTCTTCTCAGAAGGTGACCTGGTCTTACTTTACGACCAGGAGTCCGATAAATTGGGAGTAGGTAAGTTCAAGTCTTTATGGATGGGCCCCTATATTGTTAAGTGTGTATTAGCAAAAGGAGCCTACGAGTTAGTGGATTATGATGGGATTCCACTGGCACAACCCCGCAATGGGTTGTATCTTAAGCATTACTATGCTTGACTCAAGATAGTAACCCCTATGCTTTTGTTACATTTTTTGTTTTCGCTAAGGGTAATTTACTTGGTTAAGTAATCCACTTTTGCATTTGTTGCATATTTCGAACCTATTGGAATCATTTGTTGGATATGCTGACAGAGCGAGTCGTAGTTCACGAAACCTATCTTCTGCGGCCTGGGCCATCTTCGATCCAAGTGGCGAGTTAGTGAGTTTCACAGGGGTATGTATTGGTCGGTCAACGAACAACATTGCTGAATACAATGCGTTGATAGAACTCCTCTCTGATGCCATCACACATGGCATGCGCCGAATCGTCGTCAGGCTAGACTCACAACTCATCATTCTACAGCTCACCGGTATCTACTTTGTACGAAATCCAGCTATCTATCGCATGTTCCTAAGGGTCAAGATTTTGGAAAGGCAGTTTGATGCTATTCAATATCAGCATATTTCCAGAAACTTAAACACATTAACAGACTCATTGGCAAATTATGTGTTAGATAGACATTTGCAACATTTATAAAAGAAGCATTTCATCAATATTTGCATCAAGATCATGTAACTTAACCAAAATAAAGCTCCAAAAATAAAAAATATATATATAACTGTTTATGGTTTATACATAGTGTTTTGTAACCAAGACAAAATCGGTCAAATGACCCAAAACTCAAAATGCTAGGGGGCACCCTAGTTTAATGATGCTGGTGATAACAAGTCATTACCTGTGCAATCATGTGTAAAAGCCTAGTGCATCGACTCGGCACGCCAGTAGTATGTCGCTGCAACCTCAGAGGAAGCTCGTTGGTCCTCACGTCCGGAATACCAAGAGTGAGACCCTCGACCTGATCCTGCAATACTGAAAGAGTCTCGGCCACATCAAGGTCGCGAAGGATAGCCCTCCCCACAGCCTCTCCTGCTGGAATGACAGCTGGTGCTCTCAGACGTACTACTGGCCGAACTGGTCCAATATCTGCATGAGCACATGAGTTTTGATTACTGTTGATAAAAGAAAGCACGAGAACATTATAAAAAATGATAAACAGAGATATGGTCAGAGAATTTACCTATAGCACCCCACTGCTCACCAGCCCGTAGCACCAAATCTGGGTCACCTCAGAAATCCATACCAGCATATGGACACTCGGCATAAACCATCTCCTGATGGTTAAACCACTCGAAGAAGGTATCAAAGAAAGAAACTTGGGACTGACCAGCATGTCGGGCCATGAGGTCAACCCATCTCTGCATTCGTGGCTCAGTCAGTGGAGGTAAACCAAGTGAAATGTACTGCGGTTGCATCAGTGGGATATTTTCCAAGGCAAAAGCGGTCAAAATAGAACCATAGCCAAAATTTTTGGATCTTCTGCTTTTTACCTTGGTCAGTTGTTCTTTCATCATAGGGAGTACTGCGTCACAACAGTTGAACACCTTTGGTTTGAGACTTTCCAAAGCGTACTGCATATAAGACTTGTTAGCCACATGAAGAGCGCATTACCAGCCAGTCTAGCAAAAGTGAACAGAATGGTCCTCAAGGACTAGTCAGTGACATCTCGGATGTTGATCTTGCCGTCCCTACTCGGCTGAGATCCCTCTCTGCAGTACCGGCGAATGTAATCTCTCACAGATTCACCCCCACGGGCGGAACCTGATAATGAGAGAGGGGCACCATGCCTCAATAAACCGGTCAGAAAATAGATGTCCACGACAGTCAAGGGGATGGATTTGCCTCTGATCTGGAACACCTGGTTGGTAGGATCCCATGCATCGAGGAAATATTGCAACAAGTTGATTTGTTGCCTCATGCTAGAGATGCAGAAAAATTTGAGCAGGCCACAGTTCCGCAGTGCAGTTACTGTACCTGGATCATTTAAAGCAACCATGTCCTCTTCTTCATGCTCGCGTTCTCACCATGTAACAACCATTTTTCTCCAATGAATCTTTGCAAAACAAACAAGATAAGAGTCAAGGTCCTGATTTGGCAAAAAAAAGGGCAAAAATTCCATGAGAAAACAGTGCAAAAGTTTCCTTTCTTGCACCCATCGCACCCCAGCAGTGTACTGGGTGAGATGCATACTAATTGGCCAATGGCCAGGCTAGTATGCATCGCACCTTTCGATATAGGAAGGGTGCGATGGAGCCAAGGCGAATTTTTCAAACCCCAGGGGCTCAGAAAAACAAGGAAACATGCTTAGAATTCAAAAAGGAAGGAATGCAACTGAAGAGCTTGGGTTTAGCTCTTACCTGATCCAGACGGCACCAAGAATCATCCACAGAATCTCCCAGAATTAGCTAGTGAAAATCAAGGGGGGAAGGCACCTCCAAAGCTCCAACAAACCAAAGTTCAAATGAAATGATAAAATGAGGGGTAAAAACCACTTTTAAATTACTTTTCATGTAATTTGAGTAAGGTATTAGTGTTTTAACTCAGTTTTCAAGCATGTATTGTTCATTTCTAATCGGTTTGATGAAGCAATTGAATAGGCAGTATGACCGTCGAAAGAAAAAAGTGTTAGCGGTGAAATCAAATAATCAATGACCATTATCATGAGCAGTTTTTATGTGAAGTTCAAGCTCGTTAAAAATTAAACCTAAGCAATGAGCAAATTTTCCCCCCAGAGTTTAAGCTCATTAAAACATGAACCCATCTCCGGTAAATAACCATTGTGAATGCATTATCATCAACTTTTGAGCCTTGGTAATGTTCTCATTGTCACCTCCACTCTGTTTTAGTTGATCATACGCCTCCATTTGATTGTTTACCCTTTTGAGGAACAGCTGCGAAGAGTGATTCTGTTAGCCATCCTTGTGACACTGGCATGATTGGAAAATTCCAAACCTTACCTGGAATCAGCTCCTACCTGAAATTATCACTCGTTCCTCAAAAAACTAGTCTCCTTTAAGCTCTTTTCGTCTGACTCATAAATATGAAAATATTGCCGAGCAGTTGGCCTCTCCAGCTCGTTAAAGCTACCGGGAGTGTTATCCCTCCTCTAGATTTTAATATTTTTGGACCTGAGGGATTATTACACATAAAGATCGAGCGCTTGTCTTGTTCGGCTCGTTAAAAATATTGGAAATTCATCCCTTTCGTATTATTTTATACTTTTTCAGACTTAATGGATTATATGAAGAAAAAGGATTATTGGAGTTTCCTTTACGTCCCTTTTAGACTCTCTAAAATTGAAAAGGACCGAGTTATATTTGTCGTTAAACTCGTTAAAACCAATAGCGACAAACTTGTCCATATAGACAAGAACGAGTTTCACTGTCACTAGGCTCGTTAAAATATAGCGACGGGTTTTCCTGAAGGGAAAATTATAGAACAAGCATATGTTATCCTCCTCAAGCTTGATAAAAATAAAGAGGTACTGGTCAGCAATGACTGGGGAAAAATTGGAAAGAAAACTTGAAGAAAATTTATTGGTAGCAAGTCGCTCTTGAACATGACACTTTCACTCCACTTCTGAGTCGGGTTGGGTTATTCCGTTCACCGGTCATATCACCATTGGTCCATCGTACCATCCATCTTTGGGGTTAATGCTACCAATCCATTTCAGTGTCGCTAATATGTTCAAGAGACGTCGATCAGAGAATTCACCAACCCATCTTGTGTCTCATCCACTGCAATACCTTTACGCTTCATTCTTTCATGACCGCCGCCCTGAACCCTGTATCATCAGATCGTTTTCACCTCCAAAAGTCATTTTCTCTATTCCGTGTCATAGATGAGGGATTCATTAAGGCCCTCCTACAACGGGTCGCTTCTTGTCAACATCAGCTCATTATCCAGGAAGTCAACCTAGGAACAACCCTTTCAGTACTTTGAAGCTTGCATGCCTCAATGGCAAGTTTCTCACTTTCGGCGACAAGTTTACATCAATGGCCTTTGACCAAGAGATTTTGCGTGGTCTTCGACACCAAGTCCCATTTTTATGCCACGTGAATTGTACTGTCATACCTTGAGGGTCATCATCATTATCGGTGATTCCTCTCGCACCTGTTAACAGCTTACATCATTGGTTGGTAATCAAGCGATGTCTTTCCATGTTTGACTCCAGAACATTTTTCACATGGATCGACTTGTACTTTGGGCAATGATTGGACGAGTTTGAAGACCCCAGATCTAGTTTCATTCATCCGGGCTGCAATATATTCAGGAAAATAAAGACATCAAATGTACATCATTGCTGCATAGATGATCATCCGAATCAAAGGATGATGGCTCTATCAGAATCATCAGTCTACCACACAGACGGTTATTTGTCCTATGTAAATGAAAATGAATTTATAAAGCTGAGCATGGGAATGCCCGCCTCAGCTAGATCGTGAAAATTTTATGAAGATAATGTATTGTATTGTATCTTATTACAAGTCACCTACCAGCTCGAAAAACCTCGGATCCTCATGATAAAGCATTTCACCCGACATCAAAAGATTAACGACCTCATGCTTTAGGGGGCAACTGTTATAGACATTTTTGGGCACTGCAACCCCAATCATATATGTCCATAAACCAAGGGCTTATGAGTCCCTAAAAGTGTTGTTTCATGCCCTAAAGGAACAAGGTCAGCTGATTACATCGTCTCCCAGAAGTTCTCCACAGAAAACTACTCAGAACTCGTCAAAACTGGACCATACAGGTTGCTCAGTGCTAAAGGTGCAATGCATCTCACCTGTCCAGTGTAAAAGATGCGATGCATATCACCTGCCTAGTGTAAAAGGTGTGATGCATACTGGAAAGCCCTTCCGTAGGGTGCGATGGGCGAGAATGGACAAATGGTAGAGACAGTTTGTGAGGTGGATGATCATGGAATCTTCCAGAAACTTCTCCTGTGACACTTGCCTCTCTGAATTTGCCTAGGGATGAGTAAGAGATCAACAATCTCCAAGTGGAATCAAGAACTATCAAAGAGAAGACACTAATCAAAATCCCAGAAGCTGACTCACCTCCCTACAATCATCTATATATGGATCCCTCATCCCAGAGATCCAGAGGTTGGAATTTTGTATCTTGTAAGGAAGTGTTGTTGGTTTCCTAGTAGAATATCATAGTGTTGGGTGATCTAAGCTTTTCATGAGGTGAAGAAGGGCTTTCATGCTGGGAGGATGATGCTGGGTCAGATCAATGGGTTGTAATCCTCTCTTCTAATCTTTATTTCAATAAAGCTATTCAAGTTTTCCTCCACATTCTTTTATGTTTGATAGTATATACATTTGTGTGGTCAATATATATCTGGTCCTATATTGTTTATGATTGTAGATCTCTGCACTTTGAAGGTATTATGCTGCTTTAACTTTACAGGTACTCTTTGAAACGGAGTGGGCAAGGGAGAAGCGGTAAAGACCTGTCAGTGAGGAGAAGGAACAAGCAAAGAACCAAGCGAAAGACCGAGGTTGGTATTCTTTGATCCTCTCCTATCTACTTCTCATAAAGGAAAACGAAAGTAACTTTAAACTATTTGTTTCTAAGATAGCTACCCGTCTAAGTGGGACTAGCAGCTCTGCATAGACACTAGATTTCCCGATAACATTATGGACAAGAAGTGATAATTCCAATGGAGTACATAATGCCCAATTTGAAGATTGCTACAGTCAAGGAGATAGAAGATTGAGATATAATGGAAGAATGCCTCACGCAGATACTTGAGTTAGAAGAAGATCGATTCTTGACAAGTTTTCATCAGCAGGTGTAGAAGGCTAGAGAAAAAGTGTGGCATGATCACCACATTAAGCAATGCACCTTTAAAAATGGAGATTTAGTGTTGATGTATGATAGCAAGTTTACTAAGTTCCCAGGAAAGTTTTAGATGCATTGGCTGGGACCATACATCGTCAAGGAGATTACGGATGGAGGTGCAGTTCAACATGTGAAGCTCAATGGGGGGCTATTTCTAGGAAGAATCAATGGAAGTTGATTAAAGTTTTACAGGGGAAATCCTGCCCCTGCGCGATGACTACATGGATGCAAAATAGTCTTAGTACTTCAGGCAGTTTGAATGAAGTGCGGGACTATATGTTGCCTTGTGGGGGCCTGACCTAGGTTCAACATTAGTTAAAGAAACAAATTCCCTACACTACTGGCCCTTTTGGCATCAACCCGCAGAGCGCGGGCTAAAGTCTCACTCGAAGCAGTATGGGGGGATGCTGGAACCAAGTTTCCGCACCCTTCAATGGTTGTGATGTCAGTTTTATTCTGGATATACCTACCTTTGCGTAGGCTACGTAGCCCTCTGTTCCACCCTTCAGTATCTTCGCTAAAAGGTACTATTGGCTTTCGTGCAGCCCTAACCTGTGGCTTAGTGACTTTCGTGCTGCTAGGGCAGCGAACTACAATATCTCTCAAACTAGGGTAAGTGTCTTACTTATTTTATTAACTGATCTTAGTTAGCTTTTCATAAACAGATGTTCCTACTTGCGTTCACTTAACCAACACATTTACATACGTTCATGCATCATATAAGCATTATAAGTGAAATTCATACCCAATATAATAGATGCATAAACAGGAAAGAAAGACACGGAAATTATAGAATCCTTCTTTTTATTGATAATTCCAGACACTTACAGACTCGACCCGCCCTATGCACTCAGCTGCAAACTTCTAGGCCTCTACGCACTCAGCTGCAGAGCCTCTACCTATGCTACGACCCATACTTAGACTTCTGCTCTAAAGCTATGACTTAATCCTTCATGATTATTGATTCGTACTACGAAACTACTTAGAACTTAGCTATATTTATACAATCCCATGGTCCACGGACCATGGGTAGATCTTTTACAGTCGACATTACATTACCAAAATAAGGGTGGACAACCCTATGACTCTTTAACACCTATGTGCTCCGCGACCATAAAATGTAGAGTCTTTACACTTGGAATACAAAATTCGAGCAAAATATGTGATTTTAGCCCTAAAACTACCCTTGGGGGATCTCACACCCAGCAGGTCCCCAACAAAACATCGTGACTCGTCCTCAAGTCACTATGCAGGTGCGGATATCTTAGCGCAAAGACCTCCCAGCTCCATTTGGATAACCGCAACCTCAGTAGCACACTAAGCGGCCACTTGCTGGACTTCTTCTATTCGCTGGTCGGTGACTGCCACTGAACAGCTGCCCTGAATCTTCTGCTGAGTGGCTTGCAGTGTCGCGAGCTTCCCTTCAATGGAATTTGTGATCGTATATGCTTCATCTATCCATGTCTGTAGGCGTTCTTTTAAGACTGCTTCTTTGTGTTGAGTGGCATACACTTGTTCCTTTAGTGCATTTGCCTTCTGCATCCGTGTAAGCCTCTAAGTAAGGGAAACCATCTGCGTGGTCCCTTTGACCTCGTCATCCTTTGTTGTAGTTCGCGCTCCTCTATCTCTAGGCACTCTACATTCGGGTCCTCCTGCAGCGTGGTTATGACCTCGAATGATTGTTCAAAAAGTTGCATGCAGTCTGCCAACACACTGTCAACCACCATTATCGTTGTTGTAACTGTGGTGGTACATTATTCCCTAACTTCTGGTGGAGTCGAAGGTTGAGCCCTCAACTGCAATTCTGCAATTTGCAGGTGCAGCTCCAGTTGAACCCTGGCCATATTTGCTTGGGCGTCACGCACCCCTGTGGCCAACATACGGACTCGTGCCTCCACCGGTTCTTCTGCCTGAATGTGCAACTCTAGGACCATCTGGAAGACTTCCTCCACTACTTGCATTATTTGCTTGTTCTGTTCTACTGACTTGTTACGACACAGGCCCAACTGCTTGATGTTGATGCGCTGCTCGCCCATCACCTGCAGAGCACAATTATCCCGGGCCCTAAGTTTCGTGGTGACTCCATCCTACAAGAGGGAGAGCATATCCCGAGGGAGTGTGACCATATTTAATCCTACCCCTTTCATACTGCTAACTGTGGTCCTATCGACCTCATTTTCTATAGTGAGTGCCTCATCTAGTAGCAGTACCATGTTGGTCACCCTTGTGTGCAACATCTCCTCGGTAGCTGAAGTGTTGATCGCGAGGATGGTGGACACTGTGCTAGCCTATGGAGTGTGAAATTGCAACTCCTGTAGCTTTGTCTGGAGATCCCCCAATACCAACTATTGCTGTTCTTCGAACTATTGAAGGGCCTCCGCAGTGACATCCCTCACCATTTCTCTGATGTCGTGAAAATCCCCCTCAATGAGGGTGATTGGGTCAAAGGATGTCTTTGACGCCTTGGTTTTCTTTTGTGGCACTGCCTTCTCTTATGGGTGTTGACGCTTGAGTTGGGTGGATGTCATTTGCAAGTCCATGCCACCTTGTTCTATTGGCTCCTCTATTTCTACTTCAGTCCCGGGCGAAGGTAACTTCTGTCCTTCGCACTCTTCTCCTCCTGTCTTTTGTTGTTCGGCGAATTTTGCAGTGTCGCGTGCTACCTAGTCCTTAGCCTCCACTTCCTCTTTCCTATGCTTCTCATCCAGCTACGTGATTCTGAGCTTTGTTTCTTCCTTCTTACGCTACGCGACAGAATTGTCTGTTTCCACCCTGGAGCCTGCTGGAGTGTGCCACTCTGGCAGCCAAGACTCGAGGACTGCAAAGATCAAATCATCAGTCGCCAGATATGGTAAGTTATTCCATGTCTTCATGGGGTCCTTCCACGCCCCGATAAAGACATGGTGGAAATCTGCTTTGAACTCTACAAAGCTTTGCAAACTAGCATATATTGTGGGCAACAACCACGGCTTGAGATTAATCCCCATCTAGATACTCATCTCCATTAAGAACCAAAATATATTTCTTTCTTTGATACGTTGTCCTTGGTCACCCACAACGAAGCATACGTTGCTACCTCTGGAAGGTCTGGCGCGACCAAAGGGAATTGGTTGTCTTCTGGTAGCTCCCATGCCACTAGTACGATCGACAGCAAGAGCCATGCATAGTGAAATGTTTTTCCTTGCTCCTGTGCCTGGCGATAGTTCGCAAGGAACTCACCACATAGATAATTCACCCAGTTGAACTAGACTCCTTCGGCGCATTGGGCTGCTAGTGCAATCACAGCGGTGGGCACCTCATCTGCGCGGCACTTTTGCATCACCTTCCCTACTAGTATTTGTGTCGCTACCTTGACTGTAGGGTTGTTAATACTAGAGATGGCATATCCTCGCTTCTTCTTCTCCTATTTAAATTTCTTCTTCATAGCTTCTGCGAGGGCCAACTCACTACCTTTTCCTTCTAATATATTGGCTGGATCCTCCCCTGAGTAAGGTAGCCATGTGATTTGATGGATCAAGTGGTCTGTGATGGGAATGGGCTCCTCCATCCACAAACACCCATCACGCACCAAGCAGAGCAACTGCTTGATGACGAAGATGGTCACTGAGGCGTGGTGGTAATGCGGGACCTAGAGTAGGTTGAGCAGCCCAGATTTCTCTACACCCTTAAGCTAGGGTCACGGCTCCAATTCAACTGTTCCATCAGTCGCGTCAATCCATCGGTGCATTAGCTGCTTAGTCGCTAGATGTGGGAATTTCTCGTGATCTACGAGGTCCCAATCTTCAAATTTTAGTACAGAAACTTGCCCTAAGTGCAACCAGTTAAAAAAATGCCATCTAGGAGCAGTGGAGTTTGCAGGGAGCTATTTCTCTCATCTATGTCCTTCGACACCTTGGCTTTGCCCTTGCGTCGAGGAACATATTCTGGTAACCTGGTAATAGGGTCCGCACCCTAGGTTTCAACTTCCATTTCCACATCCTCCTCATCCACCAGGATTTCTTTAGATTCTTCCTCGTCGGCCTCCAGATTAATGGCCTTCCCCTTTCCCTGCAAGGTGAGCTTGGTCCTTTGTGGGTTTCTTGCTGAGATGCACACTGGGATCATAGCCTTCTTATCCTTCTTAGGTCTCGGTGTTCTGGGTGATTTAGGGACCTCAACTATCACTCTGACACTTTCTAGGGCTTCTACTACCAAAATTTCCTGCATGGCTTCCTCAGGTGTCAGCATCATTCTGGTAAGGAGGTCCTACGTCTCCTTCGGCAATCTCTCAAACACTGAACTTTCTCTCAAAGCCTCAAAATTTGCAAGGTCCATACACAGCTGATAGCACACCAACTGAATTTTCAAAATGCCAAGTGTTTTCTGCTAGACAGCCACTTGTAATTTATAGTTCCTTTTGAATTCAAATTCAACCGTTCCCCCCCACATTCGACCCATTAATGCTAGATTGGCGGTAGATTTCCAAGAATCTAATCCATAAAGTTCGCCTTAAATGCATGTCGCCTGCTCCATTTGGCCTCAAACTGATCATCAAATCATGAATAGTGACTTTAACAGTCACTTTCCGCAAACCTGCACACTAGCGTAGCTATCTTCGCACTGTCGCGGACCCTGTGACACTTCACTACTTCACACAGTCATGACATCACGCAACTCCCCAACCCAGGCAGTGTAGTTTATAGTCCCGCGCCTCCTTTCAGCTGCCTAGATTGCTCAGACTCTGCTACTTTCATATAGTCACATGGTCAGATCACCATTGTATGGCTTCAAGTGACTACCATTCACCTTTCCTCGGAAGGGTTCTCCATTTAACTTAACCAACTGGACCGCGCCATTGTAAGTAATATCCTCAATAACATAGGGCCCTAACCAGTGCATTCTAAACTTTCTTGGGAATTTATCAAACTTACTATCATACAACAAAATCATATCGTTTACCTTGAATGTGCGCAACTTGATGTGTCTATCGTGGCATGCCTTTTCACGCTGCTTTTGAACCTGCTGGTGAAATCTGGCCAAAAATCTTTCTTCCTCGAGTTCATCTAGTTATGCGAGCCTCTCTTCCAGGGCTCCATGATCTGTCATACCTGTGAGCATTGCTATGCATAGACTAGGCATGATGTATTCCATAGGCATTACGGCTTCCACACCATAGACAAGCCTAAAAGGAGTTTGTCCCATCAGCCTTTTGCAAGTCATTCGATAAGCCCATAATACTGCAGGTATGCGTAGGTCCCAATCACTTTGCTGAGCATTGCAAACCTTGGTTAGCATGTTTTCAAAAACTTTTTTGAACACCTCCACTATCTCGTTAGCCTGTGGGTGATAAGGTTTGCTCTTCTGGTGATACACCTGAAATTCCTCCGTTAGCGCGCTAATTGTCTCATTCAGGAAGTGCGTGCCATGATCAATCATCAAGATATTTGGACATCCAAATCGCATCAGTACATGTTTGAATAGAAACTTCATGGCAGTCATGCCTGTGCAATCCTTCACTAGCTACACTTTTGCCCAACGAGTCAAGTACTCTGTCACAGTGATAATGTACCTCGTGCCTCTCTTTCCTTGGGGCGGAATATGCCCTACAAAATCTATTGGCCATTTTTCGAAGGGTTGCAATTTTATTTGTGGATTCAAAGTCATTTCATCCCTCCATGATGGCCTGCCTGTTCTTTGACATACATCACACGCCTTGCAATATGCTTTTGAATCCTGATGAAGGGTTTTCCATTGCAACCCGACGCGTAGAATCGTCTGCACAGTTGCTCTTCCTGCATAATGTCCTCCCGCGGTGCCCCCATGAGCGTCTTTGAGGATGCTGCTTCGTTCAAACTCAGGTACATACCTTCACAGTATTTCATCATTCCCCATCTTGTATAGATGCCCAACAATGACAGAGAAATCTGTTGTGCGCACCACTAATTCATTCTTTTATTGGATAGAGTATCCTTCCAGTGCAGGACATGTTGTTAGGAAGTGTATTATATCCTCGAAATGACAATCTGCGACACGCACTACAAATATTTGCACGTTAGGTAATCCTTCCTCGAAGTTAGTAGGTTCCTCCCTTGTTTCGATGCACGACAGATGATCTGGTCCCACGTTCAATCGTCCAAGCTTCACAACAACTTCAAAATCATATTCTTGGAACAATAAGAGCTATCTGCAAATTCCCCCCCCCCCCAAAAAAAAAAACAAGCTTATTGACTAGGTACTTCAACGCGGAGTGGTCTGTATACATCTTAAAGTGGCATCCTAGCAAGTAGTGTTGGTACTTCTGGAGCGCATACACCATAGCCAGCCCTTCGCATTCAGTGGTCAAATAGTTTTTCTTCACTTTGGCCAATTGCACGCATGGATCATCTTGCCCATCGTAATTTTCTACTAGTCACATCTTAGGCTTCCCAAATCATGCTCTCATCATCCTCCTACATTCACACCAATCATCAAAGCTTTGTTATGCGTACCCCACCATCTTGTGGGCGTAGCGTGCAATACCCAGTCCAAGGCTTGGAAGTGTTGCTTTTCTGGCACCTCCCTTTCAAATGCATCCAAAAAGGTATCTACCTCATTTAGACCATCATAAGTAGGCAAGTTTCTTACCTTTGACGACACACAATGCAATGACCGGGCCATCATGTTGCAATTCAGCGTTGTTACTTCGTGTAACCGATTATGCTAGCGTTCTATTTCTTCGTCACAATTTGAAGTGTAGAAGCTCTCACGCTCCCATGTAATTCGTCCATTTGCGGTGGGATTCACCCATTCTTGGTCTCGTGTTGTTATCTTATAGATGCAGTCCAGATCATCATCACTCTCATAGTCATGAACTGGTTCCGTATAGCGCGATCCTTCAGCAGGATCCCAGGGTATTATTACGCGTAGTGATTTCTTCTCAAAGATCATCTTTCACTTCTTCAGATTTATTACCCTGTTTATATCAGTAGCCCAGTCAATTCCCAGGAGCGCAGGGTAGGGATTGCTCTCATCCACAATCTCTATTACTTCAAAATCTGTGAGCGTGCTTGCTCCCTAAGTATCCATGATCACTCCCTACAGCCGCCCCATGGGTATGATTTTCTGCTGATTTGCCATCCTTAGCTAAATTGAAGACCATTGCAGCGCCGATCACCCCATTCGCTCCCAGTTCTACTTCAGTAGGACATTCGCATCTGACCCCAAGTCCAAAATGACCTGATCCATTTCATACTCTCCTATATGCGTGGTCTGCCTCATCTCCCATCCCGTCCTTGTCTTACGCTTGCAAATCTTTCACACTACACGCGGTTCACTTGGTGCGGTTCCAACACATCTATTGATGAGTTCTTGTAGCCCTTTTACAAGCTTACTGTCATGTAGTAACTTCATATAAGTTTCCTGGAAAGTTGTGAGAATAGAGGGGTCCATCTCGGGCTCAGGCTTATCCTTGCTTTATGAAGTGGAGGCATTAGCAAAGCTCTTCATAGCTTCCATGAATGCTTCACGAGCGTGCTCCAAATCAAACTCAACCTCTTTCGCTGGGGCCTTGCTAACCCATGTACTATCTTCTGGCTGTTTCCCCTTGTCATCTCCCGTCGCGATTCCACTTCGGAGCACTATAATTACATTGGGATCTTCCTCGCATGGCTCAGACCTCATCATCTGTAGGTTCTGAGTCGAGGGAGGTGTTAGCGCCCCTTTATCACGTATCCTAGCTATTAGCGTGGTACAATCTTATGTTTCATGATTAAACAACGTGCAATACTTGCACGATGGATGCGTTGGATTAGTGCAGTCATGGGCGTAGTGCCCTAGTCCTCTGCAATTGTAGCAAATCCACTGTGCTTGACCTCTACCAGGTCCTCCTCTACCTCAGCCTCATCCGCGCTCCTGAAATCCTGTCTGCACCATCCCTGCATTCTAGTCAAGGGGCCGCGTTTCAGCCTGAACCCTGTAGATGGGAGTTTTATCCATCATCAATTCATATCTCCTACAAGTACGTTCATCATGTCCTACCGAACTACAAAAGTTGTAGAACAGTTGTTGTGGTGCTTGCACATACTTTTGTAGTAAGTGAGAGTTATCCGTCGCATGTTTTCCGGCTACCTGTCAGATAGCACACCATAAAGCAGGCATCGTGCTAGGTCCTACTTAAGCTTCTGGCCTTAAAGGCACTAGTCCTCCTCCTGCAATGTAATTTGTGAAGACTGGGCAGTGGTCTTTGTCATGACCCTGACTTTTGCATTTCAAACACCATACCTCTTCCCGTACCTCTGGCCGAACTGTCCTGTCCTGCTTCAGACTTTGCATCTCAAGGCACAAATTATTGAGTTGCACATGGATCTGATGGACTCCTAGATTAGGATCCTGCATCAGAGTCTCGTGTAGTCTCATGGAAATCTCCAAGGCCTCTGCCTGAGTTGTTATTTTCTGCTGCAACAACGCACTCCTTAAGTGTGGTAGTAGCGAAGCCACAAACCACTCGCGATGCTGTCCATCTACCAAATTCATGTTGGCTTCACGAATTGTACATTTTAGCCTCTGATCCAGTTCCTAAGGCGTCTCGCCTGGTTGCATCTCAATCTCTTTGAATCCCACAATTGACTACGCTTCAGATTTAGGCATGCTAAATTCCCTATTTAGTGCTGCTTGGATGTCTGCTACTCTAGCATTTGGGTTAGCGTTGGAGTACTTAATATTCCAGGTTAGCGTGAGATCCTGTAGAGCACTAGCCAGTGTCGCTTTCTTTATATGATCATCTATAACACCCTCATCTTCCCATACAACCCTCACAATAAACTGGAATTGGTCTGGGTCCTCATTTCCCAAGCCTTTGAACAAAGGAAACTTCACAATGTTTGCCATACTGAATCACGATGCAGGTGGAGGTGGTACGGGTGAAGTTGGAGGTGATGGTGGTGAAGCCGGTGGTGGTGTGTGGGGAGGTGGTATTCACGGGATCCTTATTTTATCAACTGAATAACACTTCGTGGAGAGACCTTCGCGATCCCTTCCTGGTCCCCTCATGGAGGTGAAATCAAGGGGCTATGCTTTGGGCCCTTATTTCCTTCATTTATGTAAAATATTCCGTTTCGCATAGTCCCGATCATCAAGGTAGCTGCGTAACCCATTTTTCACACAACAACATTTTATTCCAAGTATTCAAATATTTTACGTACTTACCTCGTGGTCCTTTGAAAAAGCGTCTCTATGCCTCGCTATAGCCGACCGAGGTGTCGACAGCGAATTCAGTCACAAATCCTCCTATGATGCGATCAAGCCAATGATTGACAGCGCGGACGATTTTATCCTCTAATGCTTCCAACCTTCGCACTAGCTCTAGGTTCCACACAATAGGACTGTCAAGTTTCCACCTTCCTTGGCTATATGATAGCTTCACGATCCACTCATACAGCTCAGTAGGAAAGGAGGCCAAAAAGATTTCATGGATCTCCATATACAAGTACCTGTCTAGCCATTGTTCTTTCGATAGTCACGGGATTCTGTTTTCTTGTGTCGTGAACTCGTGGATCCTTCTGTCCAACCAACCTTCGATTTCTTTCTTAGTTGGATTCCAGTGATACGACATCACATATCTCTTATGCAGATTCCGGTCCCGACAACAGAACCATTTGTTGGCTTGTGGGGGCCTGACCCAAGTTCAGTGTTAGTTAGCCAAACAAATCACTACACTACTAGCCCTTTTGGCATCAGCCTGCGGAGCGTGGACTAAAGTCTCACCCGAAACAGTATGGGTGGATGCTGGAACCAAGTTCCCACACCCTTGAGATGGTTGTGATGTCGGTTTTATTCCAACTATACCTGCCTTCGCGCAGGTTGTGTATCCCTTTGTTCCACCCTTCAATACTGTCACGAAAGGGTACGATTGGCTTTCGCGCATCCCTAACCTGTGGCTTAGGTACTTTCGTGCTGCCAGGGAAGCGAACTGTGATATCTCCCAAACTAGGTTAAGTGTCTTACTTATTTTATTAACTGATCTTAGTTAGCTTCATGTAAACAGATGTTCCTACTTGCGTTCACTTAACCAACACATTTACATACGTTCATGTATCATATAAGAATTATGAGTTAAATTCATACCAAATATGAAAAATGCATAAACAAGAATGAAAGACATAGAAATTATAGAATCCTTCTCTTTATTGATAATTTCGGATACTTACAGACTCGATCCACCCTACGCACTCAGCTGCAGGGGTCCACGCACTCAGCTGCAAACTTCTAGGCCTCTACGCACTCAGCTGTAGAGCCTCTACCTACACTACAACACAAAATTAGACTTCTACACTAAAGCTATGACTCAATCCTTCATGATTATTGATTCGTACTACCAAACTACTTAGAGCATAGCTCTATTTATACAATCCCATGGTCCATGGACCATGGGTAGATCTTTTACAGTCGACACTACATTACCAAAATAAGGGCAGACAATCCTATGACTCTTTCACACCTACGCGCTTCGTGACCACAAAATCCGGAGTCTTTACACTTGGATTACAAAATTGGACCAAAATATGGGCTTTTAGCCCCAAAACCGCCCTTGGGGGATCCTGCGCCCAACACTATAAACTACTCTACCAGGTGAAAAAATTGGCAAAGAGATTGGGCTACAGGATGGTTAGGAGAAAGGTGCATATAGGAGATGTGATGAAGGAGCTGTGCTAGCAAGGTGAGTCCTGTGCAGCCTAGCCAAAAGGTGACCATTGGAAGCATTGTAGATGATTGAATGGTTATTTTTCTCATAAAAGGAGCGGGGGAAAAGAATTTAAGGAGAATATCTTTGGAAATCTGCCGCCAAAAGAGCATTAATGAGGGAGACTTGGAGGGAATCGATGGATTTTAATTCAAAAAGGGCTATAAATAAAGCATCCTCCTCCACATTCAGACACTTTGCTTCCAAAGAGATTGTCTTGAGATTTTGCACCTAAGTTTGAGCATAGAAGGTTGTTGTATGTATGGAGAAGATTGGCAAGAGGTAGAGTGGGAATTTTCACTGAAGGGGCTTGGGTTTGAGGGAGATTTGTCTGAGTGGTAGAAGAATCTCTTATGGGAAATCTTGGCCAAGATGACTGCAACACCACTAGTCCCCGCTATAGTAACCAAGTGACCGAGGCCAAAACCTACTGCCTTCACAACAAGAGAGAAAACGTAGAAGAAGCCCCAGCATCCACCAGTGCATCAGTCCCCTAGAAAGATACCTATGGAGCAAAGACAAAAGGGGAAGATGGACAAAAGCAAGCAGCCTATGGAACATAAGGATTTGGAAGAAGAAAAATTGGCTGAGGGGTTGGAGGATATCCCTGCAGAAGAAGTTGAATGTATCTCTAGATTGCCTCCTTACATGCCACCAAGGAAGTCAACATCCAAGGTATCTAAGGACCCGGATGCATTAAAATATCAGGTAGCCACTCCATTATCACCAGAGAATTGACCCATAGAGGGCGAGCTCTTGGCCCAGGTCCCATATTTGAAGATGGAGGACTCGGATCTGAATGATTTCATGAAGTACCCTCAGTTTTAGCCCAACAATTATTTGAGATCCGTATATTATGAAGAGGCGGCAGGCACAAGGGTACAACCAATAAAGTGGGTGGCTGGAATCCAATGTATGGGTCTTTTAAACATGACATATGTGCCTCACTTTGGGTGAAGTAATATCAACATGATTTGTGTGTGCCAATTGCTGGAATTAGTGCATGATGGGTATCTATGGCTCGAGATACCCATCTGCATTGATGAGATGTTGACCAGGTGGATCACCGTGCTTCCCTATCAAGTCATGAACCTAGATGATTCCTTTGTGGGCAAGTTGCAAGAAAAGAAGTTGGTAGACCAGATGAAGAGTGACTTTGTGTTATTGAAGAAGTCTCAATAATAATATGACACCCATACTGCTTATTGGGCTTTATAACTTAGCTCATGGTGATATTTACATCCATATACATATACATAAATATACCAAAACATCAGCAAAACATATGCCAAAGATATACCAACATCAAACCAAAACTGATTTTCCTCAGCTAGCAAACAATGAAGGATACAAGGCCCACATCTAATCCACCATCTCCCATGTATCTTCTTCAGGCCCAAAGTGCTTTCACTGCAATTTAACTTGCTCTAGGGCTCTGTACCTAAGCATGAGATGCTTCTGCTACAATATGCACTCAGGCTCCGACTAGAACTCTCCTTCTCATTGCACCTACAATATTGACCAATCAATAACATGATCAACATCCTTTATATACTTCTTAAGAAATGAAATATGGAAAACATCATGGAATTTCACTGTTGGAGGTAGTGCAAGTCAATATGCCACTGGTCCAATCCTCCCAAGGATCTCAAAAGGACCGCAATACTATCGTGCCAACATGGTACATGAACCAATCCGCAAAGATCCATTCTTGTGCTTGATGCACAAATACACATGCTCCCCAATATCAAAACCTTTGAATACCCTGTATTGATCTGCATAACTCTTCTGTCTATCTTATGTTGCCTTTAGATTCTTTTTTATGAATTGCATTTACTGCTCCATGTCTTCCAACATATTCGGTACAATAAGTACCTTGCTCACTAGATCACTCCAGTTGATTTGAGTGTTACAACTACATCCATTGAATGCCTCGGAAGGACTCATCCTCAATGACACATGATAACCATTGTATGAAAAATCAATCAGTGGAAGATACTCCTCTCATTTCCTCTACTGGTGCATCATGTATATCCTCAACATATCCTCCAATATCCTGTTGACCCTCTTTGTCTCTCCATCTGTCTGCAAATGATAAGATATACTGAAAGCCAAATTTGTGCCCAAACATGCAAACAACTCCTTCAAGAACTTGGAAGTGAAATTTGCGTCCCTGTCTGATACAATCTTCTTCGGAACACCATTCAATCTTACTATCTCTCCGATGAACACCTAAGCTACCTCACTGGTTGAATATATAGTCTTCACTGGAATGAAGTGAGCTACCTTTCTCAACCTGTCAACCATGACCATAATATAATCATGCTACTTCACTGTCCTTGGCAGACCCATAATGAAGCCCATGGAAATGACCTCCCATTTCCATTCTGGAATCACTATAGGCTGTAGTAAACCAATTGGATGCTTACATTTCGCCTTTACCTGCTAACAACCTAAACATATAGCCATGAACTTTGCCACTTCCTTCTTAAAATTTAGGCAATAGTATAACTTCTTCACTGTCGTCAACATCTTCTGATATCTTGGATGACTTGAGTATGGATTGGTGTGAAACTCCCTCAAGATAAGCTTCTTGAGCTCACTGCAATTTGACACATGGATCCTGTCTCTAAACCTCACCAAACCATCTACTGTGAGATGTTAGTCTGCATCCCGATCACCTGTACCTATACCTACACTTGTACCTGCACCTACACCTATGCTTTGCTCTAACCTTTGCATGATCTCCATGTATTTGTCATCTTGCTTTCCTGCCTGCAAGATCTTATCTTGTAACTCTGTCCCATAAGAGATCATAGCTCCTATATGATTTACTTGTACCTTCCTAGTAAGAGAATTTGCAACCTAATTCTCTTTCCCTTTGATGTATCTAATCTAAAAGTAAAATTAACTAAGGGTAGATGACCATCTAGCTTCCCTGGAATTTAGATTTGACTCTTTAAAGGAATATATCAACCCACTATGATTTCTCATCAATGTAAACCTCCTGCCAAGAAGATAGTGCCTCCACATCTTCAATGCATGTATAATCGTTGCTAGCTCAAGATCATGTGTTGGACATTTCTGCTCGTGCTCATTCAATTTTCATGACTCATAGCACACTACCTATCCCTCATGGATGAGAACTCCACTAATTCCTCTCTTGTGATCATTTGTACAGACTATAAACTTCTTGTCAAGATCTGTAATCTTTAACACTGGTGCATGTGTCAACAACTACTTAAGCAACTCAAAACTAGCCTCACATTCTTCTATCCACTCAAACTTCTTACCTTTCCGCTACAGTACTGTGATAGGATATGCAATGCATGAGAAGTTCTTGATCAACCTCCTGTATTAACTTGCCAATCCCATGAATGATCTGACCTTATCCACATTCTTAGGATTTGCCCACTCCATGATAGCCCTTATCTTCTCTAGATCCACTGTTATGCCATCCTAGAGACAACATGCCCCAAATATTGTACCTCATTCTAAAAGAAGCTGCAATTTCTAAGTTTAGCATACAATTGATGCTCTCTTAGAAATCTCAACACTGCTATTAAATTCTCGGCATGTTCTTCCTCATTATTAGATTATACTAGTATGTCATCAATGAATACAATAACAAGATTTTCCAGATAAGGAGGAAACACACTATTCATCAAGCACATAAATGTAGCTGGAACATTAGTCAAACCGAATGGAACACTAATAAACTCATGATTCCCATACCTGGTCTTGAACACAATCTTGAATATATCCTCTTCCTTTATGTGTACTTGATGGTATCCTGAGCTCAAGTCGATCTTAGTGAACACTGTTGCTCCCTTCAACTGATCAAACAAATCATAAATCCTCGACAAAGGGTACCTGTTTTTGATTGTTACCTTTTTCAACTGCCTATAACAAATGCACAATCTAAGAGTACCATATTTATTCTTCATGAACAATGTTGGTGCACCCCAAGGTGATACACTCGACCTAATGCACCCCTTTGCCAACATTACCTTCAGCTACAACTTTAACTCAACCAAATCAGGTGTGCTCATCCTATCAATTTCTTTTGATGTTGGAGTTTCCCTTGGCATTAGCTCAATAGAAAAGTCTACCTCCCTATGAGGTGGAAACTCTGTAATGTCCTCAGGAAATACATCTTGAAACTTCTGCAAAACTTGGTACCTACTTAACACATCAGCATCCTCAACTTCCTTACCCTTGTCAACAGAAATGTGTACTAGAAATATCACACAACCTTTTCTGCAACTACGCTTAGCCTGCATAGCGGTAACCATCCTCACTGATGTAAGCTTCCTCTTTCCATGCAAAGTCCTCTTTTCCCCACTGTCATTCACACACTCAATGGCCTTGTCGAAGAAATCCACTTTGGTTCTATGAAGGTATAACCAATCCATACCCAAAAGCATACTATACGATCCTAATGGAAATACATTCAAGTGTGATGCTATAGGCATACCATTTAACTCAAATGCAAAAGATCTTACCCAATGGTGAACTCTCTTCTTCGTACCTGTAGCCAACATTACCAACCAATATTTTGCATGCACTTCTTTTCTCAAACCAAACTTATCCACCAAGTTAGGATTAATATAAATATAGTTAGTTCCTTGATAAATCAAAATAGAAACAACTTGATCACAAAGCTTACAGTCCATCTCAATTATCGATGCCTAATGATCCTCCTGCCTATTTTCCACAATTGCATAGATCCGAAGGATGGTATTACCAACATAACCAACTATATGCGCCTCCTCAAAACTGTATATATGGGGTCTACCACCACTATAATACAATGGAAAATACATATTATGATGATCCTTACCACATATCCAACACTAAAATGGTTCCCTACCACCGCCTCTTACCTGCTGCTCTCCACACCCCTTTTCAATTGTATTGAATCTCTTGTAAGGAACTGCATTTTCTTTCTCAATTTCATATTGAGGTCTTCCTCTCTTTGGTGGCCATTTTCCTTTAGCTTTCACATTTCTTTTCAAGTCATGCTTAGGATCAACTTTGCACTTTGATTGCTCATGACAATGTTTAAACTTTTGGATGACCTCCTCCAACAATCTTGGCTCATCAAACTCAATCCAGTCTTTATGAAATTGGAACTCGATTGATGAATCTCTGAACCTTGGCCTTCTCTTCCTTGAGGTAAGCCAAATATCTCAATAGCTCTAAAAATCTACTAGTGTACTCATCATCTTTCATAGAACCCATCTGTCCGACAAATAATTCTTGTTGAGGAGCCTTTAAAATGCATGCCAAGTCAAATCTTCCTCACGTATATCTTTGAAATTATTCATGCCTTCCCACCAAATATCGTCTTTACCTTTGAGACTGAAAGTGGCTATCTTTTCTTTCATGTTTTATGAATAATCATGCAATCGAAAGAATTTCTTGATACCAAGCAACCACACCTCTACATCCTGTGATTTATTCATTTATCTATCAAAGGGAGGTGGCTTTGCTTTCTTAAAATCAAATGGAAAGTATGCCCTATCACTCCTCACGTAAGGATGATAACGATGACAATCATGATGCCTGTCAGAACCAAAACTGGAATAGTACCTGTGCCTATCACCTCTCCTATTCGGAGTGTCCAACAATCTTCCATCTCTCACCATATCGGATCCATTTGACTTTCGTCTACTAGGATACCAACTTCCATATGCCCCATTAGTTATGTCCTCATGTCCATGGTGATCTGAAGTGGTCCCTATCATTGCAAATATGATAGACGTTGAAGTACTATAGCATTCATCTCTACTTGTTTCTCTTGTGCCTGCATGATTTTGTCATTATCTTCTTTTCAACTCCTTATTTCTTCCTTCATGCTTCTCAATGTGTTTTCCAAGTCATAAGAGTACCCCACACCATGCTGCCCATTTTTTTCATAGGGAGATTCTATGTATTCTACCACCTTGCTAGCTATATGAACTATTTCCTGCAAGGCATATTTTGTCAACTAAACCAAATCACAATAAACCAACATACCTTAACATAATTCGAGGAGTTTATATTGTCTGCAAGATCATTAAATCAACATGATACATGTATAGCATAAACATAACAACATATAGACATATATCAAATAAATGCATCAACGCATAAACATTATTCTAGTTAGGGTCCCATCATCAATGCAAGGGCATATCAACAATGCATGCTATGACCTCATTCATGACAAAGGGAATTACTCCAATGTACACATTTCCACATGCAATTATAATCATGCATAAGCAATTTCTAGTCTACTACACATATGCATAAACGCATGTAGTCAAGTATAAGCGATCAATTCATGTAATCAACCTACAAGACAGATACATGTAATCAAACAAATAAGAATGCAACTTAACATACATGGATGTAATCGAGCTACATATAATCATATAACCATTCATATACTTATGACGATGCATTCCACAAAATCAACATCAAGTTCCTTGTTGTACCTTAAGAAACCAATTTCCTGGCTATAGAGAAATTGTGCTTAAGACATTAATAAATATTATTTATTGTCACTTATTGTTTGTTGTGTTCTCAAATGAGGGACCTTGAAAACTTGGTCTCTAACCCTTAATACATGTATGACCGGAACATCTCAGAATGCCATTTGTTGCTAGATATAAATGATGAGTGAAGAAAGCTTGAAGGAGAAGTTAAAGATAATATGTTGTTTTTTCACAGAAACTACTATCTGTAACTTAGAAGAATTATGAAAATAAGAACTGAATCACAGACAATATGTTGCTTAACACAAAAACTACTATCTATGACTCTTGGAGAAGTTAAAGATAATATGTTGGTCTTTCACAGAAACTATTATCTATAACTTAGAAAGGAAGGTGGAAACTTCAAGTATAGGAGCACTCTTTTAAGGAATTTTAACTTTATTTACATAAGCAAATAAAGACCTGTAGCTTCATTACTATGCTTGAAAGAAGAAAACATAACATGACACATGACAGAGAAGGTTACAAAATTATACCCAACAATTCATGGAAACTTCTGATTTTTTCATTAATCAATGATGATATCAGGAATATAGTGGCCTAGTCTCCAGGTTCTCCAAAATTCGAACCATCCACCCTTTCTTTGTAAATTTTCCTCTTTTTATACATTATGGAACAGTTGTTGATTTCTGAAACTACCCAAATTATTTAACTGCTTCTCTAACTATATGAAGTAAAAACTATTATAGAATTTTACAGAGGGTAAAAGACACCTCAAAGAACATGAAATAACAGGAACATAACTGAATTCAGAAGAGGATGATAACTGCTGGCTTGCTCTATTAATCCACTGCTGAGTTTCTCTATATATGCCCTAACGATGTTTAATTTGTTTAGCTGTAATGAAATGTGTTTAGCATGTGTACTCTTGGGCTTACATATGTATCAGGCATTTTGATTGGCCAAAACACAAAGAAAACATACCCGATTGTCTTCCTCTTCAACTTCAGCTCTAACCTTGATTTTCCAATTTACACAGCGAAATTAACACAAACCTTTGATTAATACGGAACTCAAAAGAGTTAATCTTGCTTTATAAATCTGTCACATCTGCCCGTTCAGCGCTCCATTGACTTCCATTGCAGATCACAATCGGCCCTTTCGCATGTTATATCACCACAAAACTTAACTTTATGCACCCTTAAGCCGCATAACTATGGTAATATTGGACTTATGCATAAATCCTTCATATTTGCGCTTTTTCTATTATATACCTTTTATAATAGAAATATGCCATAAAACATGCTTTTTTTGCTTTTATCATGGGCTCTGCACAGCTATCGAGGCATACCTTTTCCGCTGATATAGAACTTTCCCGATAGATCCCCACCGTAGATCTGCGCTTAGTGGATTAGACGGTCTATAAAGATTTCGGGTGGGACATAAGCCCGGAGAATACCTGCCTGAAATGGGTGGTTTTCTCTCTCCACCCAGCTGCTACATGTCAAACGATAAGTGGGATATGGTGAGCTCCACTAAAAACCACTTACCATTTTTGCTCCGCCCGAAATTCCACCTTTTAGCTTAAAATCCACCTTTTCGTATGCCTTGCGGACCCGCCAGAATTATGAAATGCAATATATAGTTTTTCGGGTCCATCATTGCAAATCGCAATTGGCGGAAGCCATATACATGTATATGAAGGGATTTTCGATACAACAGACCCGCCTAAATTATCAACACAATGAATATATGTTTTGGGTCCGGATCTTTGACACTTTATAACTTGTTTCTTTTGCGATTCCGATACACAATATGCTTTGCGATATATATATATATATATATATATATATATATATATATATATATATATATATATATATATATATATATATATATATATATATATATATATATATATATATAACCATTGGCTTAATCCTTGGCTATACCGGGGCCGATTCTTTTATTTTTACTTGTTCATTTACAAAGAAAACATACCCGATATACCATTATTACTCCTTCCTTTTTCTTTTATCTATTTTTGAAATATTTTCAAGTTCTTGTATGAAAAAAGAATACTACAAGCAACAAAAATGCATGTTACAACATTCCTCATGACAACCTTACGATAATCATGATCAACATAATGCAATGCAACAAGCACATGGAATACAAGTGTAACAGACACACATTAAACTTACATGCATGCATGATCAAGCACCTTCACCCAAGGACAACGCAACCACGCTCTGCTACCAATCTATAACACCCTCGCCTCCCAGGTCCACCCAAGAAACCGACCAACCGAGGTAAACATGCAATGAGAGAGGTCACTATAAGGGATTCAACTTCCTTGGTGACCTTAGGGAAAAGGAACTGATGGAACATATCAAACAAACCCTTCCATGTTAGCAAAAACACCCTAAGTAGACATGTCAGGCACTCATATATCCTGTCCCTGAGTCCCACTGATGGTTTAAGCCTTTTAACCCCTGGTCGCTCTCATGTTGTAGGCAAAACAACATCCAGAACCCAAAGTTGCTCTTAGAGGCCTATGTGTCAGCATCTTTGGACACTTTTCAACAGACCTGTGTCAAAGTCCCCGAGATTTTAGCCACTTTTCTAACCCAGAATCCCGGCCTCTGCCCAAAACTTGTTATAACCTTTAGAATCCATTAAAGACATGATGAAAATACAAAAAAATCGAAAATCAAGCTCAGGACTAGGCCTCAGAATCCCCAACTGGGACTAACATTTTGTCAAACACTTGGCATCAATGCAACCTACACGTCTAGGATATAAGATAGAGCATGAATGATTGAAAGAACTTATAAAAGATAACCATAAGGGTCACCTCCTTCTCCATTGAAATTTTATAACATTAATTAGGTCTTGCATCCATCCATTTAACAATTAAAAGAAATACATGAAATAACCACAACATGAACTATTGATATAACAATGCTTATAACCAACATAAAACCATATAAATATCAGAGATATGACAACCTTTAAATCCACATATAAACAAGTGCAAAAGTAAGAGAACTTATTTTTTATTAATCACAAACAAATCCAACTAGGTTTGGGACTTCCACGTACCACACGACCATAGACATGGATGAACCAAATCTCTCTTTCATCTAGTCACCCTCGTGCCATATTCAAAGTATGAATGTGGGATCTGATAGAAAAACCAATCCAAGAACAACTAAAGGGAATCTAAAGGTTAAACCGCCTCCACCCTCATCAAACTGTGATCACGCCAAAACCAGTGCTCCAATCACTACCAAACCGAACTTGGAATGCCATCCGAAATCCATCACTATCCTTGAGGAATTTTTTGTCTGCTTGTCTCTCAGGCTTTACTGAAATCCAATCCCGCATCACTAAGCCCTAAACCGAGACTAGTCACTCAAGCTTTACCCTAATCAAAACCTGGATCAATAGGCCTTAAGTTGATACTTCTCCCTCAAGCTTTACCGTGTATCATGCCAAAACCAATCAAGGGATTCCTAGGCCTTTCGGAATGAACCTTGAGACCACCTCCACCCCAGATTCCAAAATCCATCCAGCAATCTAAAGCTCAAAATTAGGATAAACATCCTAACATACCATGGCATCCGAAAAAAGGCAAGGCTAGTCTGAAAACCACTGTCATAACCCGACAATACCATGCCACTAACAGGAAGAAAACCATACACCAACATGGAAATTTATGCATGTCCAAACCAGCTAGGAAATCACACATGCAAAAGGTTTCCTACAAGTATTCCTGTTGAAGCTACTTGATCCTTATTTTCCCTCCTTGATCCTCGTTTTCCTTCCTTTACATTTTCTTGTTTTTCCTTCCTTGCACCAATACTAGAGTGCTCCAAGAAAACTCTAAGTGACCAAGAGTGAGAGAGATAGAGAGAGAATAATGAGCGAGCTCCAAACTTGAATTGACAAAGATTACCAACTGATCCTCAGAAGCCTTTTTATTAATGAGGCCTCTAATTTCTTCATTTTCCATTATTTTCCTTCATTTTCCTCCTCACATGCAACCTATAACCTTTCACCTTACTTTTCTCCTAATTTCTTTTATTTTCATAAATAAATGTGCCAAAAATACCTTTTTGCCTTTTAATGTCTTTGCCTTAGCCTTCGCCAATTTTCCTTAGCCAAAACACACATCCCGTGATGCCCACTATGATATCTTTGCCCAACATTCAGTTTGGAATAAGTGTCCCTTAACCATGGTCTTATTTTGCCTTTATTAACTTTTCTTACATGAATTTTCATGAGGGTTGTTACAAATATGAGCTATTTTTCTATTATGATCTATGAGCACTTGTACTAGTAAATGTGTTGATTTTATGGCTAGTTTTTCATGGACTCTATCTTGGTTATATGTTGGTTATATTCACAGTTATATGATGTGTTCTTACTATGGATCTCTTTCATGATTTAACGAAGATCATGATCAAATATGCATTGATGACGTGTAAATACTATGTTTGCGATATGTTTGACATAATGCCTATTATGTCCTATTTTGTTTTAAGAAACACCTAGCTTGATTATTGATTGCACATACTTGTCATCATCTTTCATTGTATTTTTTACTATTTTGGGAATTTTTTAGTAATGGCCTATAGACCATCGCTGAAAAAAGTGGCATAGATCTTGCAAACGCTAGCACTAAAAAAAGATATTCTAGTTATAATCGCATGCATGAAGGCTTGTGGGTGCTATTATAGTCTTCCAAAAAACTATTATCCTCTATATTTGAAAATTTTGGCAGACATATATATATATATGTTAAAACTATACATTCATTTTATCATATAAATGATTTCATATTGATAGTTATCTTTAAAATATTATATTTAAATTTAGTAAATAAACATATAAACCTTAATATTTAATCTATATATATATATATATATATATATATATATATATATATATATATATATATATCAATCAACAAAATTTCATTAATTCTCAAAAAAGTATTACATTCAGCGTGTTGATTTGTCTTCACTCTTGTGGCTTCACTCCAATTGGATTTGTTAGCCAGGAGAGTGATGTGGAAACTTAAAATGTACTCATAACAGCTACAGGGATTAGATATACAAAAAGTAATTATCGCCCACAACACCAACAAAAATAGAAACAACCTGCATAGAGCATTTACAGACGAGGAAGTGGTGCATCAATCGCACATTGTCCCATAGTGTGGCTCAAGCTTTGATGATCATGGAAATAAATGTGAACCGACCGCGATTCAAATTCGCCCAACCTTTCCCTCGTTTGATGATGAATCCGACACATAGAGGCAAGACGATCAAGGATTTATCCTTGGGTTAACTGAATATCATTAAAGTAGGAAACAATCTCGTTGCAGTCCTCATATCTTTGCTCTCGCAAGACATCTAGTCTATCTACAATAACTTGCAGTTGTTCTGCAATTGTGACAAGTGAGGGTGGTTGCACCACCCTCCCAAGAGACTGCAGGACTGTGACCTCTTCCTCCTCTTTCGCACTGCTTCATGGCTAGTCTTGTCCCACCCATGGATTGGTTCACTCGCCCTACATTCCTCTTGGGCCAACTCCTCACCGGGCATGGCCCACTTTCGATTCATTTTCAATGCAGCAATGTAACACCAAGGGTAATACATCCCAAATCATCCATAGAGGTGCATAACCAACCACCTACTTTATGATTTCTACACAACGACATAGTCACCTGCTCTTTCAACATCTACCTAGCTGACCAACCGTGCCACCCAAGAGGGCCACAATAGAACCCTATAGTGGCACTCTTCTATAAAGAGACCTTTCCATAGAGAATTATGCCACCAAGCTCCCCACCAAAGTGGCCAAAAACTCTCCTTTTTCACTGCAACACAACACAATGCCACCACCTTGCACCTGCAATACCTTAACTAGGTCCACCTAACCTCCACACTTAAATCATTGGGGAAAACTGCAGACAGAGACTCCACCCACAGAGAAAACTAGGACCAGAACTTCCAAATAACGCTCAAGAAAAAAACCACTCAAAAAGAAATAAGGACCAGAAATTCCAAATAACCCTCAAGAACGAAACCACTCACAAAGAAATAACATAAACAAATACTTACCCAAATTTTTCTCCCTCTGGAACAAATGCGACCATGATTGGAAGAGGATTCCATATTATTTGAGGCATCTCAGATGCGTATAAAATATTTGAAAGCCGTATTGAGGTGGGGCGAGGGATTCTTCGACACCCAAAGAACTACCACAATAGAAGTGGTTACTAGTGTTACTAATGATACTCTCGTTATACAGGACATTTTAAGAAAAGGTGTGATCTTATCTCGGGAGAATGTTCATCCTCAGCTACCCAAATTCATCATGAATACTTATTTATTCTTCAATAGTTATTTTGTGGCATTCTACTTGACATGGAAACTGGCATTAGCCTCAGCTACCCAACTTCGTCATGAATAGTTCTTTATTCTTCAGTAGTTATTTTGTGGCGTTCTACTTGGCATGGAGACTGGCATTAGCGTCATTTCCTTTCGTAGTGTCATCTGTAGTGACGTTTGGCTGTTTAACATTAATGTCATAATTATATGTTGCAATGAATCATCCAAATTATAATAAAATCAGTTGGCTTATTGCACGGAATCTCGACATGACTTGGAATTGCAAGTGAAAAAGATGGAATATTTTTGCTCAATACTTTCTCTTAATTTTAAAATAAATTATACTCTATCAACCTTAACGTCTTTGTCAATTGAGTCTTTTTCTTTCTAATTTCCTTGTCAACTTGAATCTCTTTCATCAAAATTGGCATCCTATACCCTTCCTTTGAGGACACCTAATTGCTGTCGTTGGATCATCTTCACTCTTGAGTATGGCCATCTCCTTTCACTTAAACCTAAAATAGGTTCCATTAATCTTTGAAATCTGTTAGTGTCAGTGTCTTCACACTGCCATCAATGATCAAAATTTACTCTTTTGCATTTCATACTAGGAGTCCCATTCTAATAAGTTGCATTCCATTAGTTCATGGATCTACTGATGGTAGGGCTCATTTCAATTTTTCCCTCATGATATATATCTACTGACCTCCTTTCATACCTTTTAGTCAATGATTCATGCTTCTTTTCAGTCATTTCATCAATTACATAAAGTTTCAATCCAATTTAGGTCTTAGGGTTTTAACCATGGTCAAAATTCAGTGATTATTGCTAATAATGGTCAACAGATGCATGAGGATGATAATAATGATCAGAAAAGTCCTAATTTGTTAATTTGTAAGCTTAATAAAGTTCTCACCTCAAAACTGGTTTTGAGGTGAAAACAGAACATTTGTATATTATTTTTAAATTTCATGTAATTTTATTTTTGTCATATGTAATAAATGGTTTCATGTTGTTCCTGGTCACTCGGTTATATTGCCAAGTACCTGCCACCGCAAAATTCAAATAATTTGAGCATTAGTTCACCTATCCAAGCAAAAAGATCAAGCATCCAAAAACAGAGTCTTTGAAAAAGCAAATAGACATTATGAAAGTGGGTTTTCTACATCAAAAAATCAAAAAGTTGAAAAGCTATATAAAGACCATCCCTCTATTAATCATTTCATTGTTGGAGTTGAAGTTCAAGAGCTAAAAGGCGATTTTTAAGTGTCATTGAGCAAAATAAGTGCAGTTGCTGCGTTTTTGGAGAAGTTCTGACCGGCGCTGCGCATATGGCAGGCGTTGCACACCTGGCAGTCATTCTCAGTGTAAAATTACACAGGCGTTGTGCATCTGGCGGGCGCTACGCGCCTGGGTGAGGCGCTGTGCATCTGCCCAGCCAACCCAAAAACTTCACCAAGTTTCCATTTTCCCTCAAAACTTCAATTTCTCCCTCTAAACAAGTAAGTACATGAATCCTATCTTGTGATCAAGGGTTTTTATTGCTAACTTTGGTAGTTAGAATTTTTAAAATTCAAACCCTAGCCTCTAGGGTGAAACCCTAGTTCTCATCATCTCTCCATTGTTTTACTTACCCTATCCTTGCCATTATTCCCTAGACCAAACCCCATTCCCATTTACCTATTTCCTAAATCCCATTTCCCTCATACATTTCTTCCATTCCCACATTCCCACTTACACTCTCCCCAAACCCTACTCACTCCCTAAATCCCGTTCACACTCCCATTCACTCTCACCTACTCATTCATAAAAATAAATCTCTTCATACTCATCTTTATTCTATTCACCCTTCCCATCATTGACCACAAGTGTTCATAGCTATAAAAACAATGGAAGGAGACAATGAGTATGAGTTTGAAGAAGACACCCTTAGTGACAGTTCCAGGGAGAGAAATATACAGCAAAGAAAGCCTCATAAAGGAGGAAGGGTAATTAGAGAGGAGCCCACCAGTTTGAGGGAGTTGCAAGCCTGTCCACTTGCCATTTCTTGCTTTAAACGTCAATCATGCTTTGATTTTTGTGAAATGATAGAAAGAGTTAAATTTAATCATGAGTTGGCAAGGTTGTTTGTGACACATTTGCACAATAATGAAGTAACCCTTGCCGGAATTACATTCACCATACCACCAGCTGTCATCTCAGAGGCTACAGGTATTCTAGATGTGGGTGAAAAATGGAACAAAGGTCAGGATATTGATAGGGAGTACTATGAGCCTTACATTAAGGCTAGATACAAAGACAAAATGAAGATAGTATTCCCCTTCAAGTTTTTAGAAGACAGGTTTGCTCCATTGATGAAAATCATTATCAAGTACTTCACTTGTGAAGGTAGGTTCTCTCGGTTGTATGCCTACCACATTAGACTGTTGATGCATTTCACTAGAGTAAGAATGATGAATATCCCTTACTTCATGTTCAGAAACATTGAGAAGATGGCACATATTGTAAAGAGGAAGCCATACCCCCAGCAGTTGAATAGCATTTTCCATTATTCTTTGATTAAAATCATTGTTCTACATCAGCTGAACCTTCTTAACATGCCATGGGAGACTTTCATTTCTCATGAGATGTTCAAAGGCCCACAAATATTTTCATCAGTACATCATGAAGAAGGTGGACCTTCAAGACATGAAAAGGTCAAAGAGACTGAAACTGTTGGAGTGCCACTGTTTGTGACATGCAAGAGGGGTACCAGGAAACTTTTTGCAACAGTTAGGTGAGTATTATCTCCACAAGGTGTGGAAGGGGCTTTGCCTTCTTCTTCAGCAAAATAGGTACAGGTTGAGCAAAAAAGCGAGGGCAAAGGTAAGGGCAAGACAAAGATGCAAAAGAAGGATCTTAGTGATGAGCAAGAAAGAGATTTTAATCTTGCTGATCATGAGGAGACACAACAGCACTTCACTCATCAAAGAGTTGATGTCATTGACTTGGAAACTCAGGATCCAAAGACTGCTAAAGACATGATCATAAAGGAACAAGAAGCTGAGATACAATCCTTGTTAGATAACTTAGAGAGGGCTAAGTGGATTATCAAATATTTAGAGCAAGAAAACAAACAATTGAGCGACAAGCAAGTCCTCATGGAGCTGCAAATGATCAAAGAAAATAGGCAAAAGGCCAAGGAGGCTAATGTCAGGTTGACCCCAATTGAGCAAGAGATTGAGAATGATAGGGAAACATGGCTAGAGAGGGTCAACATACACCTTGAGGGGTTGATTGAGAAGGCCAACACAGACAAGAAGATGCTTCACCACATGGCCTACCACTACATGACCTGTAACAAAATCTGCAACATAAGGATGAGGAAGATTAAGGCTAGGTTGAGGAAGGCCTTAAAGAGAAAAAAGGAGCAAGATAAGTTGAAAATCTTGGCTGAAGCCTCACTAGCCCATCAAAGCAACTAATGGTGGTGTCCCATGCCAAATCTGGGCAAGTTTTGATAATTTTTGTCTTTTTTACATTCTGAAATTTTGAAAACAGGAAATTGGCGGTGGTGCTGCACTTTTCCCTGGAGCACTTTTTGGAGGAATGGCTTATATGTATGGATTCTGCATGATGAGAGCATAAACCAAGAAAATATCAGCAATTTTGGAGCAAAAATAGGTCACCAAAAATTAAAAAACTACCAAAAAATGACCTCTCTGCCTCTTTTTGGACACACAAAAGTAGCCTTGGGATATTTCACTTTTTAGGAGGAAAATGACATCCAAATGCACAAAGTCAAGATGTTCGAAAAACTAGACAGGAATACCTTTCCAATGAGCTATCTTGAGCTCAATTTGGCCAAGGGGAAGGCCTCCAAAACTAGGTCTGAAGTGGCGCTATGCATCTGGCCAGTGGCACTGCGCATTGAGCCAGTTTGCCAGAAAATCCAGTTTTCGCCTATTTTCACTGCAATTTGACTTTTTCCCTCTTCATGGATGAAATTATCAATTGTAATTAATGCCTTGGTATGTAAATTTAATAATTAAATGATCTTAGAAGGTAGATTCATCAGTTTGAGGTCGTTTGGGGGTCAATGAATCAGTTTCCATGCTTATAGAGGCAAGCGGTTCCACTGCCTATATTCTTTTTCCTTATTTGGAAATGGTTGTAACAGTTCCTTATCTCTTGGATTCGACCCCTGATGGATAGCATAGGTGGTTTTATGTCTATATTATGTATTTTTTCTGTCAATAGCAAAGGTTGGACTCTCTTCGATGCTCTGAGCTACATTGTACATTATTATCAGCAGTTTGGCAAGGAAATAAACCAGGATTTGCATCTATTTTTATAATTTACTTGTGGTAAAGTGTTTTTGCATAGTTTCTCCTTCTGTTATTAGTTTTTCTCATGTGTTATGTGTGCCACAATCTAATTCATTTGTTCTAGCTGAATGATATCAAGATAGATAGGCAGAATACATTGTTTATAGTGTTCTGCCTTGGGAAACCATTCAGTTTTGAAGTTTTTTACTGTTTGATAAGGATACATGATATTTGCATGCCCTCCTCAGCTCCTCACCAATCTTATATCTATCATCTCACTCAATTCCAAGTGCCAAAACACCTACCTACCTCGCCCCATAGAACACCCTGCATCCTGACTTGATTTCCCAGACCTAAAACTGCCTGCTCCATTTGATCTAGCAAAAAACCAATCAAAATCAATCAAAAAACCATAGAGGTACTATACCTAGCCTAAAATCCATATTTGATCCAGTCATCTTGACTGAGATTGTCAAGGAGAAAGCCCTCTCCCAACCTGGTAGGGCTAGCTACCAGGTTAAGCTTGGTTTGTGGTTATCCTAGGATTGCCTCAATTCAGCCTGAGGTCAATCTAGGCTCTAACATAATGGCGACCATACTGGGGACGTAATTTTATGTTCCTCAGTAAAATTTATCAAGTTCAGATCTGATTGATGATGGTGGACAAATATCAGACACCGGAAGGCTGAAATCATTCACCTGGCGACTCCACTGTCAAAAAATCCCAAGCTTCAGAATTTTTATGGCAACTCTACTCTTCAAGAACCAGTAGCCTGAAGAATTTCTTGGTGAATCCATTGTTATCAAAATGGATTTGTTTTCTTGAAGGTATGCTCCCATGAGCCAAGATCACATTCCAAGTTTCCCAAATAAAATTCCTAAGGTAGATTGGCAAAGGAATTTGCCTATATTTAAAGATGACGATAGGAATGATGCTGCTTTACATCTGGTTAGATTTCACATGCATATTCACAAGTTGAAGGTTGATTTTCCTGAAGATTGCTTGATGAAGATATTCATGGCCACTCTGGAAGGTGAAGCCCAATCTTGGTATGAAAGTTTGTCGCCTGCTTGTATTTACTGTTTAAAATATTTTCATACCATGTTCTTTGAAAGGTATAAAGAATCTTATTCATCCTTAATATTAGTTCAGAACTGTTGCAAACATGTTTATAGTTTTATTGAAAATCTTGAGAAAATTTATCAAGATGATGACTTCATGGACGATGAGATCATGGAAGCCTTGTATGAAAATCCATTTCAGCAACATAAAGAGAGCTTAGAGGATACATGTCAAGATGCTCAGGACAATTTGCAACAGGTTCAAGATCTTAGTACAATTGGAAATGATGGAAGACAAGTTCTTATTTCAGATCTGATCATAGCAGAAGATAGTATGCAGGGAAATCAAGTTTCAATTTCAGATTGTGATAAAGTCAAGTTGCCTATTCTAGAACTAGATTCAGATCGTGAGGATGAAGAAATCATTGAAGCCTTCTTTGATTTTTCCCTTCAAAAACAGTCTCAAAGGGCCAGTCACTTCGTTACACAATATCATAGTCAGGATACCGTAGCTTCTTCTTTGCTTAAAGATGAAGGAATTTTGTATCTTGATAGTCAACAAGATTCATATGAAATGAATCAGCACTCTGAGGAAATTTTATATACTCCTTTGCTTGAAACTAATGAAGATATTCAACAACATTGTGAATCTTTAGGAGGGAAAGAAGACAATCACTGTTTTAGAAAAAGGAAACAAAAAGTACTTTCTCCTCTATTTGAAGATGAGATAGATCAACTCCTAAAGGGTCATGTTACAACCCAAGCTAATGCAGGTTTGCAGTATTCACATAGTCAAGCAGATGTTAGTGAAACTTCTTCCACTTTTGAAAATGAAAATCTGAGTTTAAATGAGGACAATCTTGAAATTAGATTTGTAGATCAGCAAACAGATATTGTTTTCTTTGATGAAGATGATAGGGTTGTCATGTTTGATCATCTTGAAGAATGTTTTCTGTTTAAGAATGCTTAGACTATGAAATTGAGGAATATGAGCCTGAGTGATATAATATGCTATAAATCGAGTCAGAATTTCTCATGCTCGAGGAATTTACAGCCAACACTCAGATGACAGAAGCTTATATTTCTCTATGCCTTCCTATCAATCAGCAACCAACTTTTCTTTCAGATCAGAATGAAGGTACTTGCATTTTTGCTGCTGGATCTCAAGACAAGCTAGTGCTTTAGGATTTTCAAGATCCCTTCAGCATTCTTCTGCAAGCATTAGAAAAGATGAATGTTGCCTGGTTCGTTATCATAAGCCTTGGTTTCAGTTGTTATTGTGAGTTGCCTACATGTACATTGTTCTACCTACTCGGGGAAAGTGAGAGAAGAATTTCAGTAAGTAGCCATTTGCTGGATTGGTTACATTGGAAGGCCCACTTCACATGATTGTACATATTTCATCAGTAGGCAGGTGGTTGTTATCCTGATTTGAAGCCCTCAAATCTCGATGGTCTGCTGCCATTAAAAATATTTGTAAGTATTTGTTTCAGTTAAGTAAGTCTTGAGTCAATTTTTTAGTCAATTTCAAGTTTGAGTCTTGAGTTATTTTGCATAGTGTCAGTTTCAGTTTTTGAAGTGTCTTGACTCCATTGCCCAATGGATGAGGCACTAGCCTACATGTTCCCAGAGATATATGGTTCTTGGCACCTCCAAAAGAGCTACCATCCCCATTGGAGCCAATGTTAGTGTCAGTGTCTTCACACTACCATCAGTGATCAAAATTTACTCTTTTGCATTTCATACTAGGAGTCCCATTCTGATAAGTTGCATTCCATTAGGTCATGGATCTTCTGATGGTAGGGCCCATTTCAGTTTTTCCCTCATGATATATATCTGTTGACCTCCTTTCATACCTTTCAGTCAATGATTCATGCTTATTTTCAGTCATTTCATCAATTACATAAAGTTTCAGTCCCATTTAGGTCTTAGGGTTTTAACCATGGTCAAAATTCAGTGATTATTGCTAATAATGGTCAGCAGACACATCAGGATGATAATAATGATCAGAAAAGTCCTAATTTGTTAATTTGTAAGCTTAATAAAGTTCTCACCTAAAAACTGGTTTTGAGGTGAAAACAAAACATTTGTATCTTATTTTTAAATTTCATATAATTTTATTTTTCTCATATGTAATAAATGGTTTCATGCTGTTCCTGGTCACTTAGTTATATTTCCAAGTACCTTCCACTGCAAAAGTCAAAGAATTTGAGCATTAGTTCACCTATCCAAGCAAAAAGATCAAGCATCCAAAAACAGAGTATTTGAAAAAGCAAATAGACATTATGAAAGTGGGTTTTCTACATCAAAAAATCAAAAAGTTGAAAAGCTATATAAAGACCATCCCTCTATTAATCATTTCATTGTTGGAGTTGAAGTTAAAGAGCTAAAAGGCGATTTTTAAGTGTCATTGAGCAAAAGAAGTGCAATTGCTATGTTTTTGGAGAAGTTCTGACTGGCACTGCGCATCCGAGGCCGGTGCTGCGCATCTGGCAGGTGCTGCGCACTTGGCAGTCATTCTCAGTGTAGAATTACATGGGCGCTGCACATTTGACAGGCGCTAAGCACCTGGGTGAGGTGTTGCGCAGATGCCCAGCTAAGCCCAAAAACTTCACCAAGTTTCCATTTTGCCTCAAAACTTCAATTTCTCCTTCTAAACAAGTAAGTACATGAATCCTATCTTGTGATCAAGGGTTTTTATTGCTAAATTTGGTAGTTAGCATTTTTAAAATTCAAACCCTAGCCTCTAGGGTGAAACCCTAGTTCTCATCATCTCTCCATTGTTTTACTTACCCTATCCTTGCCATTATTCCCTAGACCAAACCCCATTCCCATTTACCTATTTCCTAAATCCCATTTCACTCATACATTTTCCCCATTCCCACATTCCCACTTACACACTCCCCAAACCCTATTCACTGCCTAAATCCCATTCACTCTCACCTACTCATTCATAAAAAAAAAATCTCTTCATACTAATCTTTATTCTATTCACCCTTCCCATCATTGACCACAAATGTTCACAGCTATAAAAACAATGGAAGGAGACAATGAGTATGAGTTTGAAGAAGACACCCTTAGTGACAGTTTCAGGGAGAGAAATATACAACAAAGGAAGCCTCATAAAGGAGGAAGGGTAATTAGAGAGGAGCCCACCAGTTTGAGGCAGTTGCAAGCCTATCCACTTGCCGTTTTTTGCTTTAAACATCAATCATGCTTTGATTTTTGTGAAATGATAGAAAGAGTTAAATTTCATCATGAGTTGGAAAGGTTGTTTGGGACACCTTTGAAAAATAATGAAGTAACCCTTGCCAGAATTAAATTCACCATATCACTAGCTATCATCTCAGAGGCTACAAGTATTCCAAATGTGGGTGAAAAATGGAACAAAGGTCAAGATATTGATAGGGAGTACTATAAGCCTTACATTAAGGCTAGATACAAAGACAAAATGAAGAGAGTATTCCCCTTCAAGTTTTTAGAAGACAGGTTTGCCCCATTGATGAAAATCATTATCAAGTACTTCACTTGTGAAGGTAGGTTCTCCTGGTTGTATGCCTACCACATTAGACTGCTGATGCATTCCACTAGAGTAAGAATGATGAATATCCCTTACTTCATGTTCAGAAACATTGAGAAGATGGCACACATTGTAAAGAGGAAGCCATACCCCCAGTAGTTGAATAGCATTTTCCATTATTCTTTGATTCAGATCATTGTTCTACATCAATTGAACCTTCTTAACATGCCATGGGAGACTTTCATTTCTCATGAGATGTTCAAAGGCCCACAAATATTTTCATGAGTACATCATGAAGAAGGTGGACCTTCAAGACATGAAAAGTTCAAAGAGACTGAAAATTTTGGAGTGCCAGTGTTTGTGACCTACAAGAGGGGTACCAGGAAACGTTTTGCAGCTGCTAGGTGAGTATTATCTCCACAAGGTGTGGAAGGGGTCTTGCCTTCATCATCATGTCACATGCAAATGCTATCTACACAAGGTGTGGAAGGGGCTTTGCCTTCTTCTTCAGCAAAACAGGTACAAGTTGAGGAACAAAGCAAGGGCAAAGGTAAGGGCAAGAAAAAGATGCAAAACAAGGTTCTTAGTGATGAGCAAGAAAGAGATTTTAACCTTGTTGATCATGAGGAGACACAACAACACTTCACTCATCAAAGAGTTGATGTCATTGACTTGGAAACTCAGGATCCAAAGACTGCCAAAGACATGATCATAAAGGAACAAGAGGCTAAGATACAATCCTTTTCAGATAACTTAGAGAGGGATAAGTGGATTATCAAATATTTAGGCCAATAAAACAAACAATTGAGCGACAAGCAAGTCCTGATGGAGCTGCAAATGATCAAAGAAAATAGGTAAAAGGCCAAGAAGGCTAATGTCAAGTTGACCCCAATTGAGCAATAGATTGAGAATGATAGGGAAACATTGCTAGAGAGGGTCAACATACACCTTGAGGGGATGATTGAGAAGGCAAACAGAGACAAGAAGATGCTTTGCCACATGGCCTACCAGTACATGACCCGTAACAAAATCTGTAGTGTAAGGATGAGGAAGCTTAAGGCTAGGTTGAGAAAGGCCTTAAAGAGCAAAAAGGAGTAGGATAAGTTGAAAATATTGGCTGAAGCCTCAGTAGCCCATCAAAGCAACTAATGGTGGTGTCCCATGCCAAATCTGGGCAAGTTTTGATAATTTTTGTCTTTTTTACATTTTGAAATTTTGAAAACAGGAAATTGGCCTTGATGCGGCGCTACGCTTTTCCCTGGAGCACTTTTTGGAGGAATGGCTTATATGTCTAGATTCATAATGATGAGAACATCGAACCCAGAAAATATTAGCAATTTTGGAGCAAAACTAGGTCACCAAAATGTCAAAAAACTACCCAACAATGACTTCTCTGCCTCTTTTGGACACATAGAAGCAACCTTGGGAGATTTCACTTTTGAGGGGGTAAATTACATCCAAATGAAAAAATTCAAGATGTTCCAGAAAATAGATAGGAACATATTTCAAATGAGCTATCTTGGGCTCAATTTGACCAAGGGGAAGGCCTCCAAAACTAGGTCTAAAGCGGCACTACGCATCTTGCCAGTGGCGCTGCGCATTGAGCCAGTTTGCGAGAAAATCCAGTTTTCGCCTATTCTCACTGCAAGTTGACTTTTTCCCTCTTCATGGATGAAATTATGATTGTAATTAATGCCTTGGTATGTAAATTTAATAATGAAATGATCTTAGAGGGTAGATTCATATGAGGTGGTTTGGGGGTCAATGAATCAGTTTGCATGCTTATAGAGGCAAGCTGTTCCACTGCCTATATTCCTGTTCCTTGTTTGGAAATGGTTGTAACAGTTCCTCTCTTGGATTCGACCCCTAATGGCTAGCATAGGTGGTTTGATGTCTATATTATGTATTTTTTTTTGTCATTAGCAAAGGTTGGACTCTCTTGGATGCTCTGAGCTACATTGTACATTCTTATCAGCAGTTTGGCAAGGAAATAAACTAGGATTTGCAGCTATTTTTATGGGATATTTGTGGTAAAGTGTTTTTGCATAGTTTCTCCTTCTGTTATTAGTTTTTCTCATGTGTTATGTGTGCCACAATATAAATCATTTCTTCTAGCTGAATGATATCAAGATAGATGATCCAGGTGGATATTGGTGGCCACCTGCCAAGTCCACCTGGACCCCCACCATTGTCTTTCTCTGCATTTTCAATTTCCTTAATTGTAGCACAACTTACTATTTTTAGCAGTTTTTCGGGTCCTGAACTTTCGGAGCCGTTTTGAGGCCCTAAACGACGTTTTTTGGGGAATCCGGAGGCAACATGGGTCAATGGAATGGACCGATGTTGCCCGTTCCAACAATGATAGTGCTCGGATAGATCTTTCTAATGAGCTATTGTACGCATCAAATGGAGATCATATGCCAAAGTTACGACCCCGGGAAGTTGATGTACCAATTTACCCCAAACGGGGCCCACAATTTGGCGTTTCATCTCCTAGGGTTAGGTTTTGGAATGTTAAGGGTTTTTCCATTGTTTCCCAACAATAAATAGGCCTTCGAGCCTCATTGTAATACAGTTGAGAGGCATGTAGCCATCACATATCTTCTCAGAGATAAGCTACCATCGCCCTAGCTGGTTTATTTCCATTTCTGGTTGTAAGCATATTTCAGTATTTTCCATTAATGAAATGAAGTATTATTTCCGCTGCATCTTTGTGTATATGGTTATCTCTGTAATTTGTTGCGTTCCTGTTTAAATCTGGATCAGTGGTATCAGAGCGGTCTGCTTTTTCTCTGTTTTTCTTTGCATGTCCCCAACAAGGTCGGGATATAAGGAGTTAGGGCTTTAACTGGTTGAACCTTTGAAAGACCAGCCTCGCAAATCCCGATGGCCTCCCATGGTGGATGAGAAGAAAGACGAGGGGGCAAGAGATCCCATCAAAATCTTGCTCGAAGAAGCCCTCGAGCGACAACGGAACGCGATGATGGACAGCTTTTCCCAGATCCTTCAGCGGCTACCCAGAAGCGGCGCATCGGCTTCCAGCAGCTCCTCTGGAAACGCCACACCCTTTAAGGTACAAGTTAATTTTGAAATCCCCATATTCGAGGGTCAGATAGACGCCGATGCCGTAGATAAATGGTTAAATCTGCTAGAGGGTTATTTTTCTGTTCATGAATTTTCGAGTCGGGAAAAGATTGTTTTTGCTCTTCTCAAAGCAGCCCCCCACGTCAAGGACTGGTGGGAAACCTACTGCGAGCAGAAGGATGAAAGTACTGGCTCACTATTTTCAGCCGCACCCACCTGGGATTCGTTCCGGGATGCCATCAAGGAGCAGTACTACCCTGTCGGAAGCTATGAGGATGAATACATAAAGTGGACCACGTTGCGGCAGGGAAGGGACCAAGATGTGCCAGAGTTCATCAATCTTTTCCATACCCTTCGCACAAAGTTGGGTATCAAGGATTCGGAGCAACATTTGATACTCAAATACCGTGGCTGCCTGCACAAGTACATCCAGGAAGACATACAGTTCCTAAACATCCCCTCGCTCGGCGCAGCATACCGATATGCCGTCAAGGTCGAGCAGAAGTTTAAACAAAAGAAGCGAGACTTTGGATCTGCGAATTCAAAGCAGGGGAATGGTGCCCCTAAACCACAGAACAAAGGACAGAGCCAAGGCGGGACAGCCCAAGACAACCAGCCGAAGCTGCAAGCAAAGAACAACGCCGCGAAGCCGAGGAAGGACACTGGAAAATGGTGCGAGTTCCATAAGAGCTCCACTCACAACACAAGTGAGTGTCGGGCCAAGCAGTCACTGGTGGCTGAGCTAAAGGTTTCAGAATCAGATGCATGTTCCGACTCTGAGTCAGAACCCGATAAGGGGTATGAAAAAGGGAAGCAGATCATTGATGCGGATCCCAGCGCCACTGTTGCTACCGCAAAGATCCAGAAAAATGAACCCGAAGATCCAGAGGAGGAGGAGCGCCTCTTCCACTCCCAGATGTGGGTAAAGGGCTCCCCGATACAGTTCATTATTGATAGCGGGAGTCAAAAGAACCTCATTTCGGCAGAGGTCGTGAAGCGATTGGGCTAACCGACCACAGCACATCCACAACCATACACCATTGGGTGGCTTCACCAAGGGCGAGATCTTCGCGTGAGCCAGCAGTGTCGCCTTCCATACAACATCAAGCCCTTCACGGATGAGGTATTGTGTGACATTGCTCCCCTTGAAGTTTGTGATGTATTACTAGGGCAACCATACTTGTGGAAGCGACATGCTGTGTATGAATCAAGGCCCCGTGCTGTTATTATTACATTGGGGAAAAAGTTGTTCAGGATACCAGAGGTAGCACCACCTGTCGCCATCTCTTTGATTACTGCAAAACAGTGCAGTAAGATCATTTCCAAAACCAGGAAATTTGTTTTCCTGATGATACGCCCTCAAGGGAAGAAGAAGACAGTGGCCGCGGCCTCCAAACGGGGTCCCTTTGCACGACAGCTACAGATGGACAAGATTGTGGAGGACTACGAAGACATCTTCACCTCCCCGGCAGGGGTTCCTCTGCACTGTCAGGTCAAGCACTCCATCGATCTGACCCCAGGTGCGCCGCTACCCAATGGACCAATTTATCGGCGCTCCGTTCTAGAGAACAATGAAATCAAGAGGCAGATTCAGGAGCTCCTGCAGAAAGGTCACATCCGTCCGAGTTCATCGCCCTGTGGGAGCCCGATCGTGCTGGTACAGAAGAAGGACGGGACGTGGAGACTCTGTATTGACTATCGGGCGCTGAACAAGATCACTGTCCATAATAGGTACCCGATCCCGCGGATTGATGACCTCCTAGACCAACTAAAGGGGGCAAAATATTTCAGCAAGATTGATCTGAAGTCAGGGTATCACCAGGTACCAATCGAACCCTCAGATGTGTCGAAGACTACCTTCAAATCCAAGGAGGGCCTCTTCGAATGGTTGGTCATGCCTTTCGGATTGACGAATGCTCCTGCAACCTTTATGAGGCTAATGGATGACATCTTGCGGCCATTCACCAACTCCTTTGTAGTAGTATACTTGGATGACATTCTGATCTTCAGCCAGAGTTGGGAAGAGCACCTCCACCACATCCGACAGGTTCTCCAAACACTGCGGCAACACAAGCTATGTGCCAATTTGGAGAAATGCACTTTCGGCATGACCGAGGTTCAGTATCTGTGTTACATCATTGATGAACAGGGGGTGCATGTCGATCCAGCCAAGGTCCAAGTCATTCGGGATTGGCCCTCTCCAACCACTCTAACAGAGCTCCGCAGCTTTCTAGGTCTTGCCAACTTCTACCGCAGGTTTGTGCTGGGGTTTTCTCATATTTTTTGGCCCTTGAGTCAGGTCACCAAGGGAGGGGCGAAAGCCAAATTCTTTTGGTCTGAATCTCAACAGAAGGCATTCAGGGAGTTGAAGGATCGCCTCTGCACGGCACCAGTGCTCGCGTTACCAGACTTACAACAACCATTTGAGGTCGAGACAAATGCCTCTGACTATGCTATTGGGGCAGTCCTTACTCAACATGGACATCCAGTGGCATATCACAGTGAAACGCTTTCAGACACAGCCCGGAAATACCCCACTTATGATAAAGAGATGTATTCCATTGTACAGGCCTGCCGACAATGGAAGCATTACATTTTGGGGAAGGAAACGGTCATCCACACAGACCACCGACCCCTGCAGTTCATACAGACCCAAGGGAAATTGCAGAATGATCGCCATCAGAAGTGGTCTACATACCTGCAACAGTTTCACTTGAATATCAAGTATAAAAAGGGCAGCACCAATAATGTTGCAGATTGCCTCAGTCGACCACCGATCATGGCGCTGACCACCGTGCTCAACTCTTGTGGGCACGAGACTTCTGATTGGCCACTTCTCTACAAAAGCGACCCAGAATTCGGCCACACATACCAGACACTCTTGGAGGGACAGCATGTTGCAGATTTTCACCTCCAGGATGCCCTATTATGCCACCTCGGTCACCTTTGTGTTCCTTCAAGCGAGCGTGCCAAGATGATTTGGGAAGCACACTACATTCGGGCTGCTGGGCATTTCGGGGTCGAGAAAACAGTGGCAGTACTGCAAAATTATTTCTATTGGCCGAATCTTCGACAGGATGTTGGGAAGTACATCCGATCATGTACTGCCTGTGCCATTGCCAAACCGACCATTAAGAAGCAAGGCCTCTATACCCCGTTGCCTACCCCTAGTCGACCTTGGGAATCCATCTCCATGGATTACATGTCAGGACTTCCTTCCACTAAGCATGGAAATGACTGTGTTTTTGTGGTCGTCGACAGGTTCTCGAAGATGGCCATTATGGTGGCCTGCAAGAAGAATATCACAGCAGAAGCCACTGCTAAACTCTTCTTTGAACGAGTGTGGGTGCACTTTGGGATCCCACAGTCTATCATCTCAGATCGGGACAGTCGGTTTCTCAGCACATTTTGGTCCAGTCTCTGGTCAATGCTGGACACCAAACTCACAAAGTCCACAACCTTCCATCCTCAAACTGATGGCCAGACAGAGGTTGTCAATAGGATGATTGTGCACATCCTGCGCATGTATAACTCAAAGCATCCATGCACATGGGACGAGAGCCTCCCCTATGTTTAGCACAGCTACAACCGAGCTCTTCACAGCTCCACTGGCGATAGCCCTTTTCAGGTGGGTTTGGGATTCCAGCCACTATGCCCCATTGATGTGGCCGTGCCACTTGCAGCTACTCACATGGATTCAGCTCATGTCCATTCCGAAACAGATAAGGCCACCAGCTTCATTGAGCACATCCAACATATTCGCCAGTAGGTCCATGACATTCTTGAGAAATCAAATGCCAAGTACAAGCAGCGACATGATCAACATTGGGTGCCACAAAAGTTTCAGGTGGGCGACAAAGTCTGGTTGCATTTGCAAAAGGAACGCCTTACTGGAGCCTATCGGAAATTGAGACCACTCCGATATGGTCCTTACACCATTACTAAGGCTATGGGAGACAATGCATTTGAGCTCAGCATTCCCCCATTCCTTGGCCTGCACCCAGTATTCAATGTGGACCGCCTTCGGCCATACTTTCCACCATTGCTAGACACATCCGACATTGCAGAACAGCTCAAACCCACAGAATTAAATCCAGATTGCATGGAACAAGCTGCAACTGATCGAATCATGGACACACAGATCAAGAACACTCGCCAACAGAATATCCAACTGTATCGAGTTGTCAAAGTAGGCCAACTCCTTTAGCAGGGCAAGTGGCTCACCAGGGAACAAGTTCAGCAGAAGTTCCTTCATCTCATGGAGGAGCTCAACGCAATGGGGACCATTGCTTCCTAAGAGGGGAGGAATGATCCAGGTGGATATTGGTGGCCACCTGCCAAGTCCACCTGGACCCCCACCATTGTCTTTCTCTGCATTTTCAGTTTCCTTAATTGTAGCACAACTTAGCTATTGTACGCGTCAAACGGAGATCATATGCCAAAGTTACGACCCTGGGAAGTTGATGTACCAATTTACCCCAAACGGGGCCCACAGTTTGGTGTTTCATCTCCTAGGGTTAGGTTTTGGAATGTTAAGGGTTTTTCCATTGTTTCCCAACAATAAATAGGCCTTCGAGCCTCATTGTAATACAGTTGAGAGGCATGTAGCCATCACATCTCTTCTCAGAGATAAGCTACCATTGCCCTAGCTGGTTTATTTCCATTTCTGGTTGTAAGCATATTTCAGTATTTTCCATTAATGAAATGAAGTATTATTTCCGCTGCATCTTTGTGTATATGGTTATCTCTGTAATTTGTTGCGTTCCTGTTTAAATCTGGATCAATAGATAGGTAGAATACATTGTTTACAATGCTTTGCCTTGGGAAACCATTCAGTTTTGATGTTTTCTACTGTTTGAGAAGGATATATGATCTTTGAATTCCCTCCTTAGCTCCTCACCAGTCTGAGATCTCTCATCTCACTCAATTCCAAGTGCCAAAACACCTACCTACCTTGCTCCATAGAACACCCTGCATCCTGACTTGATTTCCCAGACCCAAAACTACCTGCTCCATTTGATCCAGCAAAAAAGCAAACAAAATCAATCAAAACACCATAGAGATACTATTCCTAGCCTAAAATCCATATTTGATCCAGTCATCTTGACTGAGATTGTCAAGGAGAGAGCCCTCTCCCGACCTGGTAGGGCTAGCTACCAGGTTAAGCTTGGTTTGTGGTTATCCTAGGATTACCTCAGTTCATCCTGAGGTCAATCTAGGCTCTAACGTAGTGGTGACCATACTGAGGACATAGTTTTATGTTACTCAGTAAAATGTATCAAGTTTAGATCTCATTGTTGATGGTGGACAATGATCAGACACCGGAAGGTTGAAATCATTCACCTGGCGACTCAGAACCAGTAGCCTAAATAATTTCTTGGTGAATTCATTGTTATCAAAATGGATTTATTTGCTCGAAGTTATGCTCCCATGAGCTGAGATCACATTCCAGGTTTCCTAAATAAAATTCCTAAGGTAGATTGGCAAAGGAATTTTCCTATGTTTAAAGATGATGATAAGAATGATGCTGCTTTACATCTGGTTAGATTTCACATGCATATTCACAAGTTGAAGGTTGATTTTCCTGAAGATTGCTTGAAGATACTCATAGCCACTCTGGAAGGTGAAGCCCAATCTTGGTATGAAAGTTTGCCACCTGCTTGTATTTACTGTTTAAAAGATTTTCATACCATGTTCTTTGAAAGGTATAAAGAATCTTATTCATCCTTAATATTAGTTCAGAACTATTGCAAACATGTTTATAGTTTTATTGAAAATCTTGAGAAAATTTAGGAAGATGATGACTTCATGGACGATGAGATCATGGAAGCCTTGTATGAAAATCCATTTCAGTAGCATAAAGAGAGCTTAGAGGATACTTGTCAGGATGCTCAGGACAATTTGCAGTAGGTTCGAGATCTTAGTACAATTGGAAATGTTGGAAGAGAAGGTCTTATTTCAGATTTGATCATAGTAGAAGATAGTAGGTAGGGAAATCAAGTTTCAATTTCAGATTGTGATAAAGCCAAGTTGGCTATTCTAGAACTAGATTCAGATCATGAGGATGAAGAAATCGTTGAAGCCTTCTTTGATTTTTCCCTTCAAAAATAGTCTCAAAGGGCCAGTCACTTCGTTACACAAGATCATAGTCAGGATACCGTAGCTTCTTCTTTGCTTGAAGATGAAGGAATTTTGTATCTAGATAGTCAACAGGAATCATATGAAATGAATCAGCAGTCTGAGGAAATTTTATATACTCCTTTGCTTGAAATTAATGAAGATATTCAACAACCTTGTGAATCTTTAGGAGGGAAAGAAGACAATTACTGTTTTAGCAAAAGGAAACAGAAAATACTTTCTCCTCTATCTGAAGATGAGATAGATAAACTCCTAAAGGTTCATGTTACAACCAAGCTAATGCAGGTTTGTAGTATTCAGATAGTCAAGTAGATGTTAGTGAAACTTCTTCCACTTTTGAAAATGAAAATCTGATTTTAAATGAGGACAGTCTTGAAATTAGATTTGTAGATCAGTGAACAGATATTGTTTTCTTTCATGAAGATGATAAGGCTGTCATGTTTGATCATCTTGAGGAATGTTTTTTGTTTAAGAATGACTTAGACTATGAAATTGAGGAATATGAGCCTAAGAGAGAGAATATGCCAGAAATTGAGTTAGAATTTCTCATGCTCGAGGAATTTACAGCCAACACTCAGATAGCAGAAGCTTATGCTTCTCTATGCCTTCCTATCAATCAACAACCAACTTTACTTTCACATCAGAATGAAGGTAGTTGTATTTTTGCTGTTGGATCTCAAGACAAGCTAGTGCTTCAGGATTTTCAAGATCCCTTTGACATTCTTTTGCAAGCATTAGAAAAGATGAATATTGCCTGGTTTGTTAGCATAAGCCTTGGTTTCAGTCGTTATTGTGATTTTCCTACATGTACATCGTTCTACCTGCTCGGGGAAAGTGAGAGCAGAATTTCAGTAAGTAGCCATCTACTGGATTGGTTACATTGGAAGGTCCACTTCACATGATTGTACATATTTCATTAGTAGGCAGGTGGTTGTCATCATGATTTGAAGCCCTCAAATCTCAATGGTCTGCTGCCATTAATGTTGTTTGAGATTGAAAATAAATTAACTTTTAATAGAATATATATGAGTTCTACAGTGGGTTAGTGGCTATTATTTCAAATTTTAAGAATTAAAAAAGAAAATTTACATGTATTTCAACATTTAATTGAATTATTAAAAAGTTTAAGAGATGTTGAAAAGAAAGGTTGAATGGAAGGGGAATATTATAATACTAGTATATATTTATTTAAATACGGATTTAACATGAATTGATAGGGATTCAATTTTTTTAAGTGAAATTTTTTTTATAAGAAGACAATATTTAGATGTCCTTTACAGTTATTTTTTTTTTTTTATTTTTCAATTTTGATGATGGACGCACAGGTTTACACATCATACTAGGTTGTAGAATGAGCCTCTCGGCTCAATCAGATTAGATTTATTTTAATTGGGATCTATCAAGAGCCCACAGGAATCAAATCTCTTTTCACTTTAAAAGATATTTGATCTCTTTACAGTTGGTAGATCCAAAGTTAAGATGAATCTAGATTGGTTTAATTATCAATTAATTATAATTATAATTATTAATTTTATGCGTTCACTTTATTCTATTTATTTTTAATTCAATTTAATTTTTTATTATTATGAACAAGTCAACATGTTAAATAGGACATTGCAACATTTTTATTGTACTGGGTTGGAGAGTGCCTCTTGGCACAATCATATGAAAATAAAAGATTTGTCTTAAAGGCAAGCCACACTTGTTGGCTCAAAATGTCAAGAATGAAAAAGTTTAATGTGCGTAATTTGGAAATGCCTCATAAATGTAAAGTTGTCAAAGACTTAGAATAAGGAATCAAAGGAATTTTGTTTCCAATTATTAATGAAAAACATCATAAAATATTCTTAATAGTTAAAATGATAAGTAAGTCTGCAAAATGTTCAATACTAAAAAGGAAAGACAAGCAGATTTGCAAAATATACAATACTAAAAAGGAAAAAGTAGGAAAGGTCAAAGGCTCAACAATTTGACACAAAATGTAGTAGTATGAGAGAGCTTAAAAACTTGAAAACCATTTTTCACTTATAATTCAAATAAATTTGAAATTGGAAAGAAGATTAATTTAGAATTTCCCAACTTTTGTTAGATAATTTATTACACAAAAATATATGATGATAACCTGGAATGTACAAACCTTTAGAGGCTGAAGAATTCGAGACAACAAGAAAAAGATACTAAACATAAACTCTAAAAAGAAATGATCAATAGCCCATATGGCCTAGCATGAAGAGGAAGAACTGAAATGATGAGATATAGGGAGCATGAGCATTAGAAGGACAATGAAGTATTGAAGTTGATGGGTTGTTCTTGAGCGTAACATAAGATCTCTGAGTTCATCTAGTTTGTGCATTAGGATGACCTGGGTTTGTCTCCAATCAACTAGAATCTTCTTTGGCAACAACTTAACATGTCATTGCAAATCTACTTTATGAAGATAATGATTTTGGCGGCCCCAAGAGTTGCATGTATCTGGAACCTAAGAGGCTATGTCGGCCATGACTTCTGAAATTAGAGTTACTTTTCATTCTTGTCAAACTTCCTTTTCCACCAGATGAATTTACTGATGAATGTAGAGGTGCATGTGCATGGTAGTCCTGAGAGTCCCTGAAGTGCCACGACCACCATTTCCATATCGGCAACAAGCTTGTTGATGAGCCATGAATACTAAAGGCAACCAGGTGAGATAAAGACTTGATAGAAATGAGAAGGAAGATTCTAGAGGTCATTGTGAAAGAGAAAGGCCTTTATAACTTCTTAGGCAAGATGTATCGATGACAAGATTGGGACAAACCTTTGCCATCAGAAAAAGTTGTCAAGAGAGGAGGGAAAGCAAGTGAAGCAGATGGAAGGAAACACACTAAATAACCAAACAAGACTCGAAGTGCATGGCCATCAAGGGAAAAAATAAGTGGAGGTGTTGAAGGATAAGCCAGAGCTCTAACTAGTGGCCCAAAATGAACAACATGATGGAATAAATCCAATTCATGTAAATGAATAAACAAACCGTGCTAAGGGGCCTCTACCATTCTCTTTAAGAGGCGAGGTCCCATAAATTCACCATGAAGTGGTGGCCCGTGTAGGAGGTAAGCAAATGAAGAGAAAGTCAAATCCATAGGATTTAATGCCCATCATAACACTTATACAATACAATAAATTAAAATGAAGTAACAAAAAGACACTTCAAATCCAACAAATTTATTTAATCCCTTAACAACCCATCAAAATAAGCATATACAATACAATAAATTAAAAAAGAAATAGCAATTTAACTATTCAAAATTTTTACTTATTCATTTTAATATAATTATTGGCTAGATATAATTTTTTTATTTTTTTAATATTTTTTAGATGCATAAAAAAATGACAAAAAAAAACTATAAATTAATGGTTAAAATTACCTTACTTATTAAGGAAAAGAACTGAATTGTACACAAAAATAAATTTAAAAGAAATACCATAAAAACACAAAATACATCAAAGTTAAATCAAGTTCTTAAAAAATAAGTGTACTAACTCACTATAACCAACCTATATAGTAAAAATAATGAATGGACCACAAAAATATGATAATAAATGCGAATGATCTAACGTATACTAGCAATAACGCGAATATTTAGAATATAATAAATTAAAAAATAAGTGGAACGCTGTAGATGTGGGCGAGGAATACGAGATCATTTAAAAATGCATGAAACTCCTCCCATTTGAACGCTATTCCACCAATATTGAACTTTATTATATCCGCGATAGCTAACAGATAAATTTATTATATATTTGTCATTATAAGGAAGGCACAAGAGCACAAGTTCCTCTCTTTTAGAGGGAGGACAACAATAACAATGATTAGATCGATACGAGTCAAACTTGTGTGGGCTGTTTTAGCCCTCAAAACCTTACTAATCTTATTTCTTAATTATATATAATTAAAAAATTAGAGTATATTATGAGTGAAGCCATATTATCTAGATTTTTAATTTATCATAGAAAATTATGGTTAAATTGGTCAAACCACATTCACCCATGGTCAATATCATCTACCATGGTTGACATATCCAACCAACCATGAGTAACTACACTCAATCATAGTCAATCATAATCTATCATAGTAAACTATAATTGATTGTGCACAACCATGACAAATTCTATATTGACCATAAATGTAGATTTTTACTTGTAGATTCAAACTGCTTATGTAATATGCTAAAATAAAATACTTGAATCTACTCTACTCATAAGCGGAAAAAAAAATTAATGCCTCCACTCAGTCTCCTCTCTGCTTCTCCAATTGTGGTTGCTCCACAAGTTGTTGAGGCTGCTTCTGAGGTTGTATATTGAGAGGTAATTCATTCTCCCTCTCAACCACCAAGTCTCTAACCTCTGCCTTTCTCCTTAAGGCTTTGCATGCATCTTGTACCTCAAGTGTATACAGGTTATTGACTTGCATAGCAATCTATTTCGATTTTCCCGTTGTAATGTATTTAAGGAAAAAATTTCGTTTGCTAAAAATCACATCGTAGACACAATCTTCCAATACCGCGATGGAAACAATATTCTTCTTTAGTCTTCGAACGTACCTCACATTTGTGATTCTGAGAGGGGAGCTAGACTCCCTTTGAAAGGTAATTGTAGCGATGTCGGTCGCACTATACCTCCCATCATCTCCAAACTCTATGTTATTCTTGAGGTCTTTCTCCTCCAAGTCACTGAAGAGATCTCTATTCCCGCCATATGGAATGAGGCACCGCTGACGAGATACCAAATGATTCCCATTACAGTGCTAGCCATGCATGCAATGAGAGTAAAATCAAGTTCAGATTGTGAAGCTATAGCTTCACCTGCTACTGCTACTACAAGCTCCTTCTTGCTTGCTTCTTTCTGTGGGAATATCGTGGCATAGTGCCCGAACTCGTGACAGTGAAAACACTTGATGTTCGACAAGTCCTTCTTCTTGATGCCCTCCTTGCCTTGGGACTTCTTTCCCATGGCTTTCTTTTCTTTCCTGACAAGTGTAAAGTCCTCTTTCACTTCTTTGGATGAGGTCCCATCTCTGGTTTTCTATCGAATCTCTTCTTGTCCCAATTTAGACCACAACCACTCCCACTCTGGTAGCTTCTCCCTCCCATTTGTTGGGTGTGGAGCCTAATTATCTTCTTTTTTCAGAGGTATCACCGCATTGGACCCCAGTTCATAATGTGGTGGCAACACCGCCCGTAATATTTGCGCTACAAGGGGGGTCCAAGGGGGGGCGACAACAATCTTTAGGAGACCCACTGTCACGCCCCCAATTCTTTTCTCGTTTAATTGAGCGGGTGCGGCACCGCCTAGGTTAATAACTTGTTCACCGTTAGTTAACTTTACGAACTACGACTTCAACAATTCATAATAAACATGAATTACATATTATTAATGTGCGGAATCCATTAACAATATAAGAATAATAATACAACTCGTCAATAATATAAAAGAATAATCTTTTATTATATATGCGGAATTTATAATGACCGGGAGCCGCGCTCCACCGGCGTTAATAAAACAAGAGGGCACCCGCCCGTGCAAGAGCGCACGGCGGTCTGCCACAATAATCCACCGAAATACTATATCACATACACAAACTTAGCGTTGGGCGGGCGGGCGCACCCGTGCACGACCCGTGCCCAAACCTCAACCTAATCCAAGTGTATACCGGCGTGGGCGCCCATGCGCACCACCACCCACTCTACAACTCGCGCAGCACAAGATCGTGTTGTCGTGCCCGACTCGGCGGGCGCATCCCCAACATACTCCAAACTGCGGCTAAGTGTTGCCTCGCACCTCTTGTGCGCACCTATATCAAGTGCGAAGATGCCATGCGAAGTTGTCTCTCCAAATGAGCGTGCGCATCAAGAGTTTATACCATTGCTTCGTGTGGCGACCAGCTCCATGGCCGACCCTTCAAACGCCCAACCGTTGTGTCTTTAAGTGTTTTATGCCGTCGGCTTGCTTAATCCACCCTTCGGTCGGCTTATGTGTGGGGCGAGCTACCAAGTCGCCCTATAAACGTGCGGGCACTCTCCCACCTCCGCGCGCATATGTGACTGTGCCTTCACAAGTTCGAGCCACCGCACTTCATGACTTAGTCGTTTTTCACACTTCGTTGCCTCTCGCCCGAGCTGCGCGCCCATCGTTCACCGTGCGCGCGTGCACGCGCTCTTGGTCGCCCGGCGCTTGCCCGTCGTATCACAACGAAGGCCTTACATTCTCCTCCACCTGAAGTCGTTGTCGTCCTCGACAACATACCATCCTCCAAGCATCAATATCCATGATGTCGACTCCCCTCACATATGGCAAACATCCCGGCAACATATGTAGGACTCCATCTCCACCATGTCTCATCTTAGCAACCAACTGTCACCAAGATACTCCATACCAATGTATGTCATATATCAGATGTCCATGATCATTGACCACCCTGTCACAATCTCCCCATGCTGCTCTCCACCATGGAAGGTTGATCCCTCCAACTCAAGCTACATGTTCGCCGCAACAATGTGTCAAACTCCATCATGTCATCACCACCATGTGAAAAACTGCCCATGATATGTCAACAAGTGCTAACACACCTCAACCATGTGCCAACATCTCATCTCAACAATATGTCATATATCGGAAGTTATCTCAATCCATGATCATCAACCACCATGTCACAATCTCCACATACTGCCCCATCGTGAAAGGCTGGTCCCTCCATCTCAAGCTACATGCCCACTGCAACATATCGTGTCGACCTCATCATGTGTCATCCTCATGTGAACTACTACCATGATACTCCAACAAATGCTAACACATCGTTGTGCATGCTATAGCCCTCATGTCTGAACTAGTTGGGTAGCTAATCCAACCGTCACACCCAAACCATGAGAATGCACATCCTCATGCCACCATCAGTCGTTCCTCAAAGCATCCTGTCACATCCTGAACTCGATCAAGAATCCATCCATATAAGTAAACCATGCTCAGGTCCATGAAGTAGTCCTCATCTCAACTGCAACATGTCATCCATGATGTTTGGTGTCAATGTGCTATACGAAGTCAGCCACATTTATCCCAACATCATCCATATGTGTATCTCCTCCATATGAAGAGATCATCTCATCAATCTCCAGCTCTCGGTATGCCACATCTAAGTCCATGAAGCAACCTCCATCATATCTGCAATGTGTCATCCCTCAAGTCTCCATAGAAACAAGTATACACCTGGCTCATCTATCCATGTGCTGCCCATGATCATAGATCAATCAGCTCCCATGTGTCAAAAGGTAGTTGAGTTTCGGCTCAACTCATGCCCCAAGTGTTGCCACCAAGGTATCATCATCATCGTAACTCCATCACTTCAAAGTGTCTCATATAGATCTTCCCCATCAAGTCACTCTTTCAAGTCACACCCATGCATGTACTTGAAAGTATGCACCTGCATCAAAGTCCTTGACCTCAGCTCCTCAATGCATCAGATCCTCCACCATATATGAAGTCCCTAAAAGTCACAACAATCTCATGTCATCATGAGCTCCATGAGTCATCTCCAACCAACATCTCCATGTAGTAGGAATGCTCCATAATCTGCTCACAAATCCATCCAAGTCCATGGCCTTGTTGTACAAGAGTGTACAACCTCTCCATAGGCTCATAAGTAATAAGTCTCCATGTCACATCAGCAAATCCATCTGCACAACATTCCTGCCTTGGCACTCCTCATTGGATGCCCATAAGTGACACCTCTACAAGTGCTCCACATAATGTCCCTGCATAAGACCGCCATGCTTCATGTCTCCAACCTGATGTCCATGACTAAGTTGCCCATGTAGTCCAACCAGGTAAACTCATCACAACCATCGGTCATCCTCATCCAAGTCTACAATCTTTGGTCTAGTGAACTCAGTCACCCAACCATATCATCATCACATGAGTTTCTCCATCATAGCTCCTCCACCAAAGGTTTCACCAAGACTATCTCTTGGTCTCGGCCATGAGAAGTCCACCCCAGCATCATCAAATGTGTGCCCTCCTCAACCTGTCCATGAGTCATGCCGGGCACTTAGCCAGAGTGGCTAAAGCATGACCCAATCCTCCACAACGATCATCATGTTCCTCCCTTGTCACGGGCCCTTGCACCTTTCATCACAAGGTCACAAGCAACCCCAACAAGTCCTGTAACAATCGACAATCCTTGCTTCTCCATACAAGGTCTCATCATAGACATCCATGGTAAGATCCTCCCTAGCATTGGCAAACTGACTTTGCCCTTCCCTTCATATGGTCCATCTACCAAATGCCCAAATGAAACACAAGTATCAATACTTACTTCATCATCATTGTCATGAGGTTCCTCCATATGAGTATCCTCATCCATCCATGCTGGCAAACTGCACGATCCTGGTCCAACTTGATCAATCTCAAGTTCATCCTCCATCATGGTCATGTCTGCAACATCTTCAATCATCATCACTTCCTCTTCCTTGATAGCACAATCTGCAACTTCACCTTGCTCCATTGTCCAACCAAGTTCAAGAAGTTCATCTTCAACATTCTTTTCCAAGACTTCAAGTTCTTTTCGGATCTGGGGCTTCTCTTCCTTCAACCTCTTCAACCTATATAAGGTAAGCAAGAGCTTCCCTTCACCTTCTGCCAAGCTTGCCATGCCTTGTACTTCGTCTTCCCCGGTTCGTACTTCGTTTGGTCCACAGACGCCCAAACCGTGTGTACCTGCCCACACGCAGTCCCACTTGCCCACCTGACAAGTGCCCAAATCGTGTGACCAGCACGTAGTACCGCCTGCCCAACTCTACGATACCCGGTTCCAACCTTTACCAGCTTCACCAAGTTCCTTGCAACCATGAACCAGCCCTTGTTCCACTTCGTGTGAAACGGCTTCCTTCACCTGCAAGTACCCTTCCACTGTCACGAGCAACCTTGCTCAAATATCAACAGTCAAGTGTATGTACACTTGCTTCACCCAGCTTCCTGCAAGACTTCTCCAAGTCTTCAGACCTGCTCCGATACCAACTTCACTCCGGTGAAGTTGTGTAGCAGCTTCAATACCCGGATCAGCTTCTCTGATACCAACTGTCACACCCCCAATTCTTTTCTCGTTTAATTAAGTGGGTGCGGCACCGCCTAAGTTAATAACTTGTTCACCGTTAGTTAACTTTACGAACTACGCCTTCAACAATTCATAATAAACATGAATTACATATTATTAATGTGCGGAATCCATTAACAATATAAGAATAATAATACAACTCGTCAATAATATAAAAGAATAATCTTTTATTATATATGCGGAATTTACAATGACCGGGAGCCGCTCTCCACCGACATTAATAAAACAAGAGGGCGCCTGCCCGTGTAAGAGTGCACGACGGTCTGCCACAATAATCCACCGAAATACTATATCACATACACAAACTTAGCGTTGGGCGGGCGGGCGCACCCGTGCACGACCCGTGCCCAAACCTCAACCTAATCCAAGTGTATACCGGCGTGGGCACCCATGCGCACCACCACCCACTCTACAACTCGCGCAGGACAAGATCGTGTTGTCGTGCCCAACTCGGCGGGTGCATCCCCAACATACTCCGAACTGCGGCTAAGTGTTGCCTCGCACCTCTTGTGCGCACCTATATCAAGTGCGAAGATGCCATGCGAAGTTGTCTCTCCAAATGAGCGTGCGCATCAAGAGTTTATACCATTGCTTCGTGTGGCGACTAGCTCCATGGCCGACCCTTCAAACGCCCAACTGTTGTGTCTTTAAGTGTTTTATGCCGTCGGCTTGCTTAATCCACCCTTCGATCGGCTTATGTGTGGGGCGAGCTACCAAGTTGCCCTATAAACGTGCGGGCACTCTCCCACCTCCGCGTGCATATGTGACTACGCCTTCACAAGTTCGAGCCACCGCACTTCATGACTTAGTCGTTTTTCACACTTCGTTGCCTCTCGCCCGAGCTGCGCGCCCATTGTTCACCGTTCGCGCGTGCACGCGCTCTTGGTCGCCCAGCGCTTTCCCGTCGTATCACAACGAAGGCCTTACACCCCCCTTGGCGGGGGATCGGGGGCAGCGTCCCCGAAGCTAAAAATCGATGTAAAATTGCCTTGTAAAATGTTGTAATTTCGTAGTTAACCTGGGCTGTTCATCAGGCGGAGATATGATGGTAGAAGTTATGTTTAATTTAGGGTTTTTCCCCTAGAAGGCAACCCCTTGCTATATATGAGGTAATTGTATTGCATCTATGTAGATCTATATTCTGAGTGAGAATGAGAGAGGAGATTGTGTAAGAGTGAAGAGGGAATTACAACGGATCTGCTGCAGGTTGGATAATATAAAAGGAAGGACTAGCTATTTCTCCATGGACGTAGCCCAAATTGGGTGGATGACATATATCTGTGTCTCTCTTGTTTTATGTGTTTTCTGTGTTTATATCTCTACAATATATTTTATGTGTTCAATTTCTTTGTAATATACAATTTTCTAACAACTGGTATCAGAGTCGAAGGCCTATTTGGCTGATAAACTCACAGGAGAGAAGGGTTCCTGGTTTGAGTGGGAGAAATGGTGGAAGATGGTATGTTTAGGGTCGAAAAATTTAATGAACAAAACTGCCAGCTATGGAAGATGTAGAAGGAATATTATTTGTGTCAAAAAGATATGTACCTACCATTGAGAGGAAAGACAAAGAAGCCAACGAGTATGACAGACATAGAATGAGATATTCTCGACAGAAAGGCACTTGGAACAATATGGCTATGCGTAGCGGCATTGGTAGCATTTAATATTTCAAAGGAAACGACAACATAGGGTTTAATGAAGGAATTGGCCAAACTATATGAAAAACCCTCGGCCTCAAATAAGGTATTTCTTATGAAGCATTTATTTAATATGAAGATGTCAGAAGGAGGATCTGTTGCTAATCATTTAAATGAATTTAATACAGTTACCAGTCAGTTAAGTTCTGTAGGGGTAACTTTTGATGATGAAGTTAGGGCTCTGTCATTTCTAAAAAGTTGGAATGGTTTAGTTATGGCCATTAGTAACTCTGTCTTGGGATCTAGTACTTTAAAGTTTGATGATGTTGTCGATGCAATCCTTAGCGAGGAAATACGATGGAAAAGCTCCAGTGAGACATCAGGTAATGCTTTGATTGCAAAGACTAGGGGAAGAAAAATGGAAAGGGGAAAGATCCCAGGATATCACAGTAAGTCAAGGAAAGACAAATCCAAGTCTAGAGAAGGGATAGTGTGCTGGAAATGTGGGAAGAAATGACCCCTGAAGAAAGACTGCAAGTCTCAGAAGGGAAAATAAGGAGATGCGTAGTAAGAAAACAATCATGAAGCAAATGTGACAGGTGATGTGTTGCACGATGCTTTGATTCTTTCATTAGAAAATATCATTGATGCTTGGGTGGTAGATTCAGGGGCCTCATTCCATGCCACACCTGATAGGAAACATTTTCATTATTATGTTCAAGGAGATTTTGGAGAGGTTTGAATGGGTGATGATAAACCTTGTAAAATCATTAGAATGGGTACAATTTTCATAAAACAACAAAATAGAAATCAATGGCTATTGAAGGAGGTAAGGCATGTTCCAGATCTGAAGAAAAAATCTAATTTCAACAGGGCAGTTGGGAGGTGAAGGCTATGTGACTACTTTTACAGATAAAACCTGGAAGGTCACTAAAGGAGCCCTGGTAATAGCAAAAGGAGAAAAGGTTGGTACATTGTATTTATGCAATGGTATTTCTAATCCTATTAATGCTTTAGCCTCTACAGGAGAAGATAAAACATTGTGGCATCATAGGCTTAGGCACATGAGTGAGAAGGGGATGCAGATTCTTCACTCAAGAAATTTGTTGCTAGGTTTGAAACATGTTGATTTAAAATTTTGTGAGAATTTTGTTTATGGAAAATAGAATACAGTCAAATTCCTCAGAGTTGGGAAAGAAAAGAAGAGCGAAAAATTAGAGCTTTTGCATACAGATGTATGGGGACTTGCTCATGTATCATCTCTCAATGGCTCTCATTATTATGTTACTTTTATTGATGATGCAACCAGAAAAACTTGGATTTATTGTATTCGAAATAAATCTAATGTATTTGATACTTTCAAGAAATGGAAAGCTTTGGTTGAAAATGAGACAGGAAAAAGGTTGAAGTGTCTCATATTAGGCAATGGAGGTGAATATTGCAGCAAAGAGTTTGATAAGTACTATTCAAAGATGGAATTCGCAGAGAGAAGATAGTTCCAGGAACACCACAAGAAAATGGTTTGTCAGAAAGGATGAACCGGACAATCATGGAGCGTGAAAGGTGAATGAGATTGCATGTAGGATTTCCTTTACAATTTTGGGTAGATGCTGTAGATATTCTTGTTTATCTAGTAAACAGAGGGTCTTCAAGTTCCTTGGATTGTGGTATTCTAGAGGAGGCATGGACAGGTAAAAAGGTAAACTACTAATTTTTAAAGACTTTTGGTTGTGAAGCCTTTGTTCACATTAACAAAAGAAAATAGAACAAAGCTTGAGGAAAAATCAAAGAAATGTACGTTTATTGGATATGGTGTTAATGATTTTGGTTATCGCTTTTATGATTATGAAAAACACAAAATCATTAGGAGCAGAGATGTCATATTCAATGAAAAGTTTTTGTATAAGGATCATATGTAGGAAAAGAAACAAGAAAAAGAAAATAGAGAATACACGGTGCTTGATAATATTACAGAAAAAGTGAAGGTGCCTAAAAATCATAATGATCAATATCCAGAACAACAACAACAACCACAACATCAACAAGCACCCCAAACACCTGAAAGTGGTGTTAGAATATATACTAGGATAAGTAGACCCCCTGAATGATACTCTCCTTCATTATATTATGTAATGTTGACTGATTCCGGTGAACCAAAATGTTATGAAGAAGCAGTGTAGGTAGAAACTAGGAAGAAGTGGGAGCAAGCAATGAAGGAAGATATGGACGCCTTAGCACATAACCAGACTTGGGACTTAGTCAGGTTGCCTGTAGGTAAAACAACATTACAGAATAAATGGATTTACAGGTTGAAGGAAGAAGATGCAGGTATAAAAAGGTATAAAGCTAGACTTGTGGTGAAGTTTTCATGGAAAAAGGGTAAAGACTTTGATGAGAAATTTTCTCCTGTTGTTAAAATGACTTCAATTAGAACTATTTTAAGTCTAGTAGTAGCTGAGGATTCACATCTTGAGCAGTTAGATGTAACGACAACCTTTCTCCATGGGGATTTCGAGGAAGAGATATATATGCAGCAGCCGCAAGGATATGAGGTTAAAGGGAAGAAGAAACTAGTGTGCAGGTTGAAGAGGAGCTTGTATGGCTTAAAACAGGCTCCAAGGCAGTGGTATCTAAAATTTGACAGGTTTATGTCTGAACAAGGTTATACTAGATGTCACTCTGATCATTGTGTTTATCTCAAAAATCAAAATGATGGTAGTTATATTATATTGTTATTGCATGTAGATGACATGCTTGTTGCAGGTTCTAACATGCAAGAAATAAATGTGCTCAAAATAAAATTGACAAACACATTTGCAATGAAGGATTTGGGTGCTGCAAAACAAATCCTTGGTATGAGAATAACTAGAGATAGGAAGAATCGAAAATTAACATTGTCTCAGAGTGAGTACATAGAAAAGGTGTTGAAAAGATTTAATATGCAAAATGAAAAACCAGTTAGTATACCTTTGGATAGCCATTTCAAACTAAGTAAGGAGGTGTGTCCCAAGACTCATGAAGAAATGGCTTATATGTCTAAATTTTCCATATGCATCAACAGTTGGAAGCTTAATGTATGCAATGGTTTGCACAAGGCCTGATATTGCACATGTAGTGGGAGTTGTAAGAAGGTACATGAACAATCCAGGAAAAGAACATTGCATGGCGGTGAAGTGGATTCTTAGGTATTTGAGAGGTACCACAAATCAAGCATTATGCTTTGGTGGTTCAAACATTGCTCTACAGGGATATGTTGATGCAGATATGGTGGGTGATAGAGATAACGGGAGGAGCACAACAGGGTATGTGTTTATTGTAGGTGGAACAACTGTCAGTTGGGTTTCAAAACTGCAAAGTGTTATTGCACTCTCAACAATGGAAGCAAAGTATGTTTTTGCTACAGAGGCTAGTAAAGAAATGATTTGGTTACAAAGGTTTCTTGATGAATTAGGTAAGAAGCAGGAGTTGGGTAGGTTATACAGTGAAAACCAGAGTGTCATACATCTTGCAAAGAACTCTACATTTCATTCCAAGACTAAACATATACAACTCAAGTACCATTTCATACGGTCAACATTGGAAGATGGACAATTGACGTTGGAAAAGTGTTGGAATTATGACATAGGTTTGGCGCTATGACACAGGTGTTGTCCTTGATGGAAACTCACTCAGAAGGCAGATCACTGTTCAGGCTCTCAGAATGAAAGAAAATGAGGTATACGCATGTTTCCTTTGACGAAGTCGCATATACACAGGATATTGATGATCAAAAGTCGTGTATGTGTATGCACGCACTTTCATGCACGGAAAAGCGCGTACATGCGGGAAAGCTTATTTTTAGGTCCATGGTATTTGGACCTATGGTTTTGGACCTTGGTATTGCGTCCGAAGTATTGAACCCAGGTATTGGGTCCCTAGTATTGGTTCTCTATGGTTTTGGACCATGGTTTGAGTAAGGCCTAAGATTATAAAAAGGAGGAGATCATTTGGCAAATGTTTTGACTCAAGTATTGAATATCTTATGAAGAGAAAGATCTGGAATACTGGTAATTGGTTTATGGTGCATAGCTGAATCTGAATCAAGGAGGAACCTGAGCGCAAGAAAATGGATAAGTTCTATTGATGGGTCAAAACTCAAGTCTTGAATAGTAGTATCTTTTTTTGATTTTTGATCTGTTATATTTGGCGCATGACTTGATCTATAAACCTGATAATCTGGGTATAACTGATTTCTGAATATTTGAAAGAGTGAATTATCTTTTATAGATCTGTACGTAGGTTCGACACATCAGAGGTGCGTATACACGCTGGTTTAGTAAATCAAAATAGTGTATACGCTGGTTGGACTTAATACAGAAGCGTATGCATGCAGTTTTCTGCATATTGAAGTAGCGTACATCTCTTGAATTATGTTTTAGCTACTTTTGTTTATTGCTGCAGTGTTCTGGGTTCAGAATTGGTGTCTGGTTACTGTTACTATTTTCTGGGTACAACATTCAGAGAAGTGACTATTTGATTCAAGTTTCTTTGGTGCAAAGGAGATTGGTTGATTCTGATATACTTGATGTTTGATTGATGTTATTCATGGATCCAGTCTGAAAATTTATGAAACGTGGTCCCTGGAAGAAAAGAGAAGGTTGTAGCCTTCTTTAGGTCAACACCTACGTACTAGTACCTTAGCTAGTACAAGAGCTAAGGGGGTTGTAGCTCCCTTCCAGGAGAAGCTGGAGAACAAGAGAAGGTTGTAGCCTTCTGCAGGTAGCAGCCTGCGTACTAGTATAAGACTGCACCAATATAGAATCATTGTAAAAGAAGTTTCTAATTAAAAGAAGATAGAGACGAATTGCAACATGTGGTTTTCACCCACATTGGGTTTCCACCTTATATCTTTGTGTCCATGTGTGTGATGTTCTGTTTTGTTTTACTACTCCTGTTTACTGTTCTTACGATTAATGAAGTCCTGATGCACTGATTAAAGATCGAAAATTAATGAATCTTAAGTTTTCTTATATACGCTGATTTCTTTAGACACAGTAGCATATATACGCAGTTTCCCATAGCTGAAGTATCATATACAAATCTAATTGTGAAATGAAAAATAAATGATTTGATAATACTGATTCACCCCCCCTCTTAGTATTATTTCCATCAATTGGGATCAGAGCAGCTCCTTCAGAAGAAGCTTGATCGCTTGAAGGAATATCTATCATGATGAGCAACTACGAGAAAGAAGCATTGATCAGGCCACCAATTTTTGATGGGAGCAACTTTGTCTATTGGAAGGTAAGAATCACAGCATATCTTCAATCTCTTGGTATAGAAGTCTAGGATATCATGGAAACAGGATACACATTTCCATCAGCAACTCCTATAGATACGGATGGTAAGAAGCATTATGAAACAAATGCAAAGGCTGTCAATACTCTATTAGGGAGTCTATCTCAATCAGAATTCGTCAAGGTTATGCAGCTCAAAACCGTAAAAGAAATATGGGACAAGATCATTTTGAGCTATGAAGGAGATGATCAAGTAAAACGAGAAAAACTACAAACTCTCAGAATTCAATATGAAAATCTCAGAATGCACAATGATGAAAGTGTGGCTAACTATTTCCTACGTATAGATGAGATTGTTAATTGTATGAAAAACTTGGGTGAAGAAATAAAAGAAGTTGTTTTGGTTGAAAAGGTTCTAAGATCTTTGTCTTCTAAGTTTGAATCAAAAGTTTCTGCCATAGAAGAAAAACAGAATCTACAGAGCATTACCATGTCACAGCTACACAGAATCCTAACCGCTTACGAAATGAGAAAAGGGGGACCATCAGACAAGAGAGAAGCCGCATTCAAAGCCTTAGGAAAAGGAGATTACAATGACTCAGGACATATGTCAGAAGAAGAGGAATAATCAAATTTTGTCAAGAACATTCAACGGGGTTCCGGAAGATTCAGAGGTAAGCTACCTTCCGAATGTTTTGCTTGTGGAAGAGTCGGTCACTATGTTGCCAAGTGTCCTCATAAAGATAAGCTTGACAAAGGTAAGGAACCAATTAGATGGAACAGAAAAAAGAAAGTAAGTAAGAAGAGTTATTACACACATGAAGACAGTGATGGATTTTCAAATAGTGATGAAGATGAACAAGGTAATGATTATAGACTCTTGATGGCTTTTGAAGATGATGATTTCTTGGATGCTATAGATGAAGAAGGTCTTTATGAAGAAATTTCTAAACTCAAAATTTGTTTAGAAGAAAAGAATATGATTATAGATACTCTGACATTCCAACTTGCTGAAAGGGAAAAACACAATGAAAAGTTAGAATGTGAAATTGTGGGACTTAGAAAGGAAATTGAGAAAACAAAAGCTCTTAATCTTAGATTTGCTAAAGGATCTGAAACCTTAGATGAGATTATCAAAGTTCAGCATTCTCCTCTAATCAAGACTAGCCTTGGGTATACTGAAGAAACATCTCAAGCATAGAAGCCATCTACCTCCAAAAGTTATCTTGAAGCAGCAAGGAGAAGTGAACAAGTTGACAATCGACAACAAAGGCACAATGAAGATCATCAGGTAAATCAGGGACAATTTACTTCAAGAATGAACAGAGATCACCAAGTAAATCGAGGGCAATCTACTTCAAGGATGAACAAAATCTACAACCAACCGCAAGTAAATCATTCTCAATTTGCCTCAAAAACGAATGGCTATTACAATTGCCTAGACGGAAGGTTTAATGATCGCAAGAATTTCTTCAATGGCCAATGTTTCTCTTGTCATAACTTTGGACATAAAGTAGCTCAATGTGTTGCCTACAAGACCATCATGACCAGAGAAGCACGAAATCAAAGGAGTGTGACTGGAATCATGAAAAGAACCTACAATAAATTTTCTGCTCTTGAAAATGAAATAGAATGTTCTATTTGTAACAACTTTGGTCATAAATATTCTGAATGCAGGAGTAGGTTTCGACAAACAACTCAGAAGGAGCAAGCGTCATTGAGCCCCATAACATGGAGGAAGAAAGAACTGCAACCAGAAAGATGTGGTATAGCCTTATATGCCGAAGGGCAGGAAAACTAGTGGTACATCGATAGTGGATGCTCGAAACATATGACAGGTGATAAAGAAAAACTTCAATCATATAGTGCCTTAGAAAAGGAAAAGAAGGTCTCATTTGGAAATGACACTCCTGCATTCATAAAAGGTAAAGGTTCTGTTCTTTTGAAAGAAAAGGTCAAAGCTAGTAATGTTATGTATGTTGATGGCTTAAAGCATAATCTATTAAGTGTCAGTCAAAATGTGTGATCAATGAAATGAGGTAATATTTCGATCAAATGGATGTATTGTTCGTGAGCTTGATACAGGAGAAACAATGATCAAATGCATAAGAACACCAAATAATTTATACATACTCAAGGGAGGACAACAATAATGCTATCTAAGCAAGAATAATGAACACTGGCTATGGAATAGAAGATTGGGGCATCTAAGCTTCTCTCAAATAAGGAAAGCATGCAAATATCAGGCAGTTCATGATCTCCCTGACATCAGAATTCCAGACAATACAATATGCAAATCATGTCAGTTTGGGAAGCAAACCAGAACTAATTTCCCTGAGAAGGAAGGATCAGCTAGTAGACCACTTGAACTTGTCCATACTGATGTATGTGGTCCATCTAGGAAAAGGTCACCTCGAGGAGAAGAATACTTTATATTGTTCATTCACGACTTTTCCAGGATGTGTTGGATAGGACTTATGAAGCATAAAGACGAAGCTTTCGAAAAGTTCAAATCATTCAAAGCCTTGGTTGAAAACGAATCAGATCGCAGAATCAAATGCCTCAAGTCTGATAGAGGTGAGGAATTTACCTTGGATGAATTTTTCGATTTTTGTGAAGAACATGGAATAAGAAGGGAATTCTCTACTGCAAGGACTCCTCAACAAAATGGAGTAGTGGAAAGGATGAACAGAACGGTTCAACAAATGGCTCGTGCTATGCTTGATGAGTCTGGAACTGTCGCAACCTTCTGGGGTGAAGCCACATTTGCTGCAGTTAGTATTCTCAACAAGACAAACGTCCGGGTAAACAACACTCAAACTCCTCATGAACTTTGGTATGGTAAGACTCTCACAGTAAAATACTTCAAAAATTTTGGAAGCAAATGTTACATCAAAAAGACTGATAAAAACCTTGGTAAGTTTGAATGTAGGGCAGATGAAGGCATTCTTCTTGGTTACTCTCCCCACAACAAAGCATATAAGTGTTACAATGAAAGACTTGGAAAAATTGTTGAAAGTATTGATGTAGTGGTTGATGAAGAAGGAAACATTCCTAGGCAAGTAAAATCTGAATATTTCGAAGATGATGAGGATTATCCTTCAACAACAAATTAGACTCATGATGAAGAAGAAACCCATGAGGCACCAGAAGAATAGATAAGGATAGAAGAAAAGACTCCATCCAGGTACGTTCAGAAGAATCATCCAGAAACTAAAATTTTGGGGCAGAAAGAGGCAGGTGTGCAAACAAGAAGAACTATTTTAGAAGCCTCAAGCTACCTAGCATTGCTCTCCTCCACTGAACCACAAAATGTAAGTGAAGCATGCAAAGATGAATGCTGGGTCAAGGCCATGAATGAAGAACTGGAGCAGATTGAAAAGAATAACACTTGGGAGTTGGTTCCTAGACCAAACGATAAAAATGTAATAGGCACAAAATGGATATTCAAAAAAAAACTAAATGAAAATGGAGATGTTATTAGAAACAAGGGAAGACTTGTTTGTAAAGGGTATGCTCAACAAGAAGGCATAGATTTTGAAGAAACTTTTGCACCAGTTGCTAGACTTGATGCCATAAGAATGTTCCTTTCTCTTTCTAGCTTTCAGAAGTTCAAAGTATTTCAAATGGACGTGAAGTCTGCTTTTCTAAATGGAGACTTGGATGAAGAAGTGTATATTGAGCAACCAGATGGGTTTATCCTTGGAAATGATCCAAAACTTGTATGTAGACTCAAAAAGGCTCTCTATGGCCTTAAATAGGCTCCAAGGGCTTGGTATTATCATTTGGATAAGTACCTCCATCAACAAGGTTTTAGAAAAGGATCAACAAACAACAATCTATATATAAAAATTGACAGTGATAAGGTGCTAACACTTGTTGTATATGTTGATGATATCATCTTTGGTAGCAATGAAGAAGACATGAGTCAAAACTTTGCCTTGGTGATGCAAAAAGAATTTGAAATGTCCCTGCTTGGTGAGCTCACATATTTTCTTGGTTTACAAGTCCAACAAAACAAAGACGGTATTTTTCTATCACAAACCAAGTATCTCAAGCAGATCTTGAAGAAATATGGGATGGAGGATTCGAAACCAGTATGTACCCCTATGGTAACAGGATGCAGCCTCAGCGCAAATGATGAATCAACAACAGTGCATCAACCAACCTATAGATCCATGATTGGTAGTCTGCTCTATCTAACAGGTACCCGACCAGACATTATGCATGCAGTGGGAATAGTTGGAAGGTTTCAGGCAAATCCAAAGGAAACTCATCTTCAGGCAGTTAAGAGAATTTTCAAGTATCTTCAAGGAACTCAAAACTATGGCTTATGGTATCCTAGAGGTACAGAACTCACACTTCATGCATATACAAATGCAGATTGGGCAGGAAGCGTGGATGACAGAAAAAGCACTAGTGGTGGTGCATTCTTCATGGGTCCTAGATCAGTGTCTTGGTTCAGTAAGAAACAGAGTTCAATTGCATTATCTACAGCTGAAGCAGAATATGTAGCTGCTGCATCTTGCTGCACACAACTCCTTTGGATGATGCAAGCATTGCAAGACATGCAAATCACTTGTACTCCACCTATCTCCATTTTTTTGTGATAATACAAGTGCAATCAGTATTTCAAAGAATCCCGTCATGCATTCAAAGACCAAGCACATACCTATAAAATATCATTTTCTCAGGGAGAAAGTGCTTGAACAAAAGGTTAAATTAGAGTATGTTCCCTCCAAGGAACAAGTTGTTGATATACTCACCAAACCACTACCCAGGGAAACATTTGAATACCTCAGATAGAAGCTGGGAGTAGTCGATGCATCATCTTGCTGTTGAAACTTGTCTGTTTCACAGAAAAGTCGGTGTATGCCAATTTCATATGGAGGATCCGCATACATATGCCGGTTTATGTGGGTACAGTCACGTATATGTTGGTTTTAAGACAAACAATGGGCCAGGCTCAGGATGAAAGGAGTCTGATATGGGTCTAACAGAGACCATTTGGCACAGGTTCAAGGGGAGCACATATATATTCTTCTAATAATGCATTGTTGGCATTATCCAAGAAGATCTTGGTTCAAGATCACAGTGTTTTGGTTTCAGGGGGAATAGGTGGAGAAGGAGAACATGGTTGCTGGTCTGAATGATGATTGACAGATGTTGCTGATGATAGTTGTTGATAACTATTTCGTCTCTATGTCATGTATTTCTTTTCTTAACAAGGTCATGTAAATGCCTTGTTTGATTTCCCCATTATGCCTGGGATGGATAATGTAATGTTCTTGTTTTATCTTGTGTAAACTTTTGGTGTATCCCCACATGGTTGGGAGATGGATGTATGTATGAGTCTTTGGTAGTAGGAAGGTCACTTATGATGTATAAAGTTATGTATCTTCTTGTAGAACATCTTCTTGCAGACCTTGCCTACAGTCAGGGGGAGCATGAACAGCACAGCAGAGCAGAGATTTCAGCATGATCTCAGGGGATCATAACCCTTTGCCCTTGATGTCAAAGGGGGAGAATGACTTTGAGTGACATGGGGTTGCCATCAAGTCCAAAGGGGGAGATTGTTGGCATTATGACACAGGTTTGGCGCTATAACATAGGTGTTTTCCTTGATGGCAACTCACTCAGAAGGCAGATCACTGTTCAGGCTCTCAAAATGAATGAAAATGAGGTATACACATGTTTCCTTTGACGAGGTCGCGTATACACGTGGTATTGCCGATCAAAAGTCGAGTATGCGTATGCATGCACTTTCATGCATGGAAAAGCACGTACATGTGGGAAAGCTTATTTTTAGGTCCATGGTATTTGGACCTATGGTTTTGGACCTTGGTATTGCGTACAAATTATTGAACCCAGGTATTGGGTCCCTAGTATTGGTTTTCTATGGTTTTGGACCATGGTTTGAGTAAGGCCTAAGATTATAAAAAGGAGGAGATCATTTGGCAAAGGTATTGACTTAAGTATTGAATATCTTTTGAAGAGCAAGATCTGGAATACTGGTGATTGGTTTATGGTGCATAGCTGAATCTGAATCAAGGAGGAACCTGAGCGCAAGAAGATGGATAAGTTCTATTGATGGGTCAAAACTCAAGTCTTGAATAGTAGTATCTTTGTGTGATTTTGATCTGTTATATTTGGCGCATGACTTGATCTATAAACTTGATAATTTGGGTATAACTGATGTCTGAATATTTGAAAGAGTGAATTATCTTTTATAGATCTGTACGCAGGTTCGACACATCAGAGGTGCATATACACGTTGGTTTAGTAAATCAAAACAGCGTATACGCTGGTTGGACTTAATACAGAAGCGTATGCACGCAGGTTTCTGCATATTGAAGTAGAGTACACCTCTTGAAATATGTTTTAGCTACTTTGGTTTATTGCTGCAGTGTTCTGGGTTCAGAATTGGTGTCTAGTTACTGTTACTATTTTTTGGGTACAACATTCAGAGAAGTGACTATTTGATTCAAGTTTGTTTGGTGCAAAGGAGATTGGTTGATGCTGATATACTTGATGTTTGATTGATGTTATTCATGGATCCAATCTAAAAATTTATGAAACGTGGTCCCTGGAAGAAAAGAGAAGGTTGTAGCCTTTTGTAGGTCAACACCTACGTACTAGTACCTCAGCTAGTACAAGAGCTAAGGGGGTTGTAGCTCCCTTCCAGGAGAAGCTGGAGAACGAGAGAAGGTTGTAGCCTTCTGCAAGTAGCAGCCTGTGTACTGGTATAAGATTGCACCAGTACAGAATCACTGTAAAAGAAGTTTCTAATTAAAAGAAGATAGAGACGAATTGCAGCAAGTGGTTTTCACCCACATTGGGTTTCCACCTTATATCTTTGTGTCCATGTGTGTGATGATCTGTTTTGTTTTACTGCTCCTGTTTACTGTTCTTACGATTAATGAAGTCCCGATGCACTGATTAAAGATCAACAATTAATGAATCTTAAGTTTTCTTATATACGCTGGTTTCTATAGACTCAGTAGCGTATATACGCAGTTTCCCATAGCTGAAGTAGTGTATACAAATCTGATTGTGAAATGAAAAATAATTGACTTGATAATATTGATTCACCCCCCCTCTCAGTATTATTTCCAACAAAAAGATACACACTAGCCAGAATCCTACAGATGTGTTAACAAAAGTTGTAACTGGGGAGAAACAGAGATTCTGCTTAGTTTAAATTGGTCTTTAAGTATGATGAAGAAGATGAGAAACAACTAGGTCCAAAGTGGAGTCATTGTCCAACAAATGAAGCAGTGGTGGAGTTGCTATAATCTGTCTCCAAGTGGGAGATTTTTGGGTGTGGAGCCTGATTATCTTCTTTATTCAGAGGTATCACCACATTGGACCCTAGTTCGTAATTTGGCAGCAACGCTGCTCATAATATTTGCACTGCAAGGGGGGGTCCCAAGGGGGGGTGTCAGTGATCTTTAGGAGCCCGCCCCCACGCCCCCCCCACAACCCCCCCCCCCCCCAACAGGTGATTGGGGGCAGCGCCCCCGAAGCTAAAAATCGATTTGAAATTTCCTTGTAAAATGTTGTAATTTTGTTGTCAATCTAGGCCATTCATTAGGTGGAGATCTAATGGTAGAATTTATGTTTAATTTAGGGTTTTTTTTTCCTAGAAGGCAACCCCTTGCTATATATGAGGCAATTGTATTGCATCTATGTAGATTTGTATTCTGATTGAGAATGAGAGAGGAGATTGTGTGAGAGCGAAGAGGGAATTACAACGGATCTACTATAGGTTGTATCTCTTTAGTTTGCTGGATACTATAAAAGGAAGGACTGACTATTTCTCGGTGCACGTAGCCCAAATTGGGTGAACCACATATATCTGTCTCTCTTGTTTTATGTGTTTTCTGTGTTTATATTTTTGCAATATATTTTATGTGTTCCATTGCTCTGTAATATACAATTTTCTAACACCATTCACTGAGTCTTCGTAATTGTGAAAACTCTTGGGAAGGCCTAGAAGTGCTAGTCTCACTAGATCGCCTTCTACAACAGTAATCATGACACTTCCGAACTCATCTTGACATTGGATGAAAATGGTCAAGTACTTCAGAATTGATTCACCCTTCTCCATTTTGATATTTATGAACTTGTCCTTCAGTGCGAGCTTCCTGTGGTCACTGCTATTTTGAAACAGGTCCATCAATGCCCTCCACATTGAAAATGGAGTTTCCTTACCATGGAGATTCGAGACAATATGATCTTGAACTCCTTCTAGGATAATCGTTCTTGCCTTTGCCACACACTTTCTCCATTCAACTAGATCTTTAGCATCATAGGCTGCAGGCTTTGGAATATCATGACCTATACCTTTAGCCCATTGTCTTCCAACACTGCCTCCATCCTATCCTTCCAAGATAAGTAATTCGAGCTGCCCTCTAGGGTATATTCAAGTCTCAAACCGTAGAATGTCATCTTTCTGACTTTGAAATATGAAACTGCAATTTCGATTTCACCTGCACAACAAACTCGTATTCTCCTCTCCTATAATTTCTTCAGCTCTGATATCATGTATATTTTTTCTTTTAAATTAAAAATTCTTATGTAATATGTTAAAACAAAAGACTTGAATCTACTCTACTCATCAGCGAAGACAAAAATTGATCGATGAAAACACTAAGTAGAAAAGGAATAATTTCAATCGCACATAACATAATATTTTTTCTGGGGAAATCAAATGCTCAAAACATGATTATCTATATTGCATTAACCAAAATATTTGAGAATAGAAACAATGCTTGTCCAACCTGAATAATTCCTGCATAAGTAAAATCTATCTCTTTGCTTCACAAATGGGCTCAAGCCAACACTTAGCCAATTTTGTTGCCTGCCAAGCCCATAATTCCTTACGCAATTCCTGAGAGAATTAACCCATATTTAATTTAGAGAATCACTCACCACAATTGTACAATCCATCACAGGCCTTCTATTGATTGTATGCACCATTTGTACATCTCGGAAAATTATACAACTAATAGTATATTGTCCCTGAACTCTAATATAAATTGGGTCTTCCTCTCAATTGACATGCATGAGTTATTTATGAGTTAATCTTAAATTAACTAGTGGAGTAATGAAGCTGCACTAAAGCTTCTCCCCATTACTAGATCTCCTACTAGCTCCCCCAACTGATTGAACTAGTTTAACTGGCTATAACTTAGTTAAACTAAGTTAATTAATTACAACTCAAAAGAACTCATTTTGGACCCCTAAAATTTAAGAATCACTCTACATGACTCTAGATAGACTTCCAACTCGAATTTACTGAGCCAACTATGTCAAATTAACTTATTTAACTATTACAAGTTGCTATGAGAATAGAATTTTGATTTAATTCCTAATTTGATTCAAGGACAAATTAAATTAGGATTTCTTGTTGCTATTTTTAACATTTCTTGTTGCTATTTTCAACAATAAAGTTGACTATTAATAATACTAGCAATTTCCCCAAAAAGGTGTAGATAGGATTGTTAAATTGGAAAAAGTTTTAGTTTGGTTTCATAATCATACAAATGATATTTATATATTAAATTTTAAATTTTAGTGCTTTATTTTTTTAATATATGTGTGTGTGTGCGTTTTAATTTTGTAACATTTTGAAGTTCGAATTCAGAGAAATGACAAACATACCATGTTCTATATTGCAAAGCAACATTGGTTGAACATGTAGAAATTCCTTGTAGATTCAAACTGTTTGTGTAATATTCTAAAACAAAAGACTTGAATCTACTTTACTCATTAGCGGAAACAATTAATCGATCAAGAAGCATACAAGAGAGAATTAAATCAACACATTACACGGTGATTTCTTGGGGAAAGCCACAGCTAAAAACCCCTGTTATCTGTATATTGCATTAGTCAGAAAATATGAGAATATTACAATGCGTTGCTAAAGCCCGAGCAACCTCTGCACTATCTCTACCCATTTCATAGCTTCCTAAACAAGCTTTGACCAACACTTAACCAATTTTCTACTTTCCCAAGTCCCTATTTCTTTTTCCTTGGGAATTAGCCCCTATTAATTAGGGAAATTCCTTAATTGGAATTGTGTAATTCATCATAGGATTTCCTCTGACGGCATGCACCACCTATACAATTTGGATGATTATACAACTAATAGTACATTTCCCTTGAACTCCAATCTCAATTGGGTAGCTCTCATATCACACATGTATGAGTTATTTATGATTGAATTATGAGTTAACTAGTTGAACACATGAAGCAACAACCCACGTTTAGACCTCCTACTAATTCCTCCATCCATTGGAACTAGTTTAAATGCATTTAACTTAGTTAAACAGAATTAATTAATTAAAACTCAAAATAAACTCAACCAGGGCTCCTATAAAGTAGGAGACACTCTACATGACTCCAGTTCGACCCACAACTCAAATTAACTGAAACAACTAAGTCAAATTAACTTAGTTAACTTGTACAATTTGTCTTATGATGTGGAATCACAATTTTTCTCCTAATTTAATTCGAGGGAAAACTAAATCAAGATTTTATTGTTGCATTTTCAACACTCCCTCTCAACAAGAAACAGATTATCAGATACCCCAATACTGCCTCTGTGGAACTCGAATTTGCATCTTGACTGTGCCTTAGGCAAGATATCTGCATCTTGTTCCTCTGTAGGAATGTACTCTAGCAACATGATTCTCCTCTACACACAATCTCACAAATAGTGATACGGAATGTCGATATTCTTGGACTGATCATGAAAAAAGATATTCTTAGAGAGTTTGATACAACTCTGGTTGTCACAGTAAATCATTGTAGGATCCATCTGCTGACCAAATAACCCATCAAGGATCTTCTTAATCTAGATAGCCTCACAAGATGCTTGACTAGAAACCATGTGGTCTGCTTCTATTGAACTAAGTGCAACTGATCTCTTCATCTTTTTGTACCAAGAAAATGTTGTTGACCCAATATTAAAGATCCCTCCTTATGTGCTCTTCCTGTCTAATGGACTCCCTACCAAATATGCATCTGTGAAGCCTTGTTTCATTCCTCTATCCATTTGTACCAAAGACCAAACTGAGTGGTGCCTCTGAGGTATCTCAACACATGTTTAGTTGCCTTCCAATAGACTTTAGTTGGCTTAACCATTTGTTGACTAAGTTGGTAACTACGAAACGCATGTATGGTCATGTGTTCACCAAGTACATAAGTGAACCCACATGCTGCCTGTAAATAGTAGCCTCCACTACTTCACGTGAAGTAACATCTTCCTTCCTCCAATTCCCTGCTAGAGGAGTCTCCATGGGTTTGCTTCTCTCCATGTGGAACTTCTTCAATATCTCATTGACATACTTTCCTTGAGAGACAAACAATTCCCCATCTCTTTGCCATACTTCCATACCAAGGAAATAATGCATGAGCCCCAAGTCGTTCATCTTGAATTCTATTGCAAGACCCTCTTTGAAATATTTTACCAGCTTCTCATCATATGTTAGAATTAAATCATCGACATATAATACTATAATCAATAATTTACCTTTAACCACAATATGGTAAAGGTTTTCATCTTCTTCACTTTTGGTGAAGCCCAACCTGGTGAAATAGTTGTTGATCTTGGTGTACCAAGCACAGGGTGATTGTTTCAATCCATAAAACATTCGCTTGAGTCTACACACATGCGACTCTCTATTGAAGGTCTCAAATCCTTTTGGCTACTCTATGTACACCTCTTCCTCAATCACTCCATTGAGGAAGGTTGTCTTCATATTGATATGATGTATCTTCCATCCCATATGTGTTGAAAGTTCTAGAATAGATCTGATTGAAGAGTACCTTGGTACTGGAGCAAATGTCTCCTCGTAATCAATTCCCTCCATGGTGAAAATGGCCCAATATTATATGTCATCATTCACCGATGTCTCAACTCTGCACCTTCTACGCTTTCATGCTCAAAGTAGCATAGTCTTCCACATCCGATTTGTAGAGGTTCTTCACCCGAACCCTAATCCTCTTCACTTGTCCCTTGGCTATGTGAAAAAGGAAAGACTTTCATTTTCTAAATATCATATCCTAGCCATGATCTTCCAACATATCAACTGAAATTAAATTCTTCGTCAGACCCAGAACATAGATGACATCTTTTAATGTGAGAGGAGAACTAGACTCCAAAGTAACAATATCGATGTCGGTCATGTTATACCTTCCATCATCTCCCATCTCGATGTGCATCTGGAAGCTCTTCTCCTCCAATTTGCTAAAAAGTTATTTATTGGAAATCATATGGAATGAGGCTCCACTATTTAGATACCACACTATTGGGACGGGGTCCCTTGAGTCAGATTTTGTTAAAGTTTTGTTACAAGTTTGTAAAGATATTGTAAAATATTTTCATTTTGAGGTACAGAGCATGAGTGGCGTAGATCAATATGAATCAAAGAGGATTTAGGAAGGTCAAAGCCCCTCAGTTTGTTAAATACAAGTTGCTTTGAGACCCACCAAAAGTTTGCGGACCATGGTATTGTAATGAAGGAAGAGTATAAAAGGAAGTAATAAAAGAGTCATAGGTAAGGGAAGTAGGAAGTGCATGAGTTGAATCTGAATTTTTCTATTCTATACATGGGCGAAGGGGAAGGCTCCTGCAGTTGTGTGCTTAGAGACCTTGGTAAGTCTGTAGCTGGGTGCGCGGGCTCCTGTAGTTGTGTGCGTAGGGTTGGAAAGAGTTTGTAACTAAGAATATGAAGAATAATAAAGACATATTTTGAAATGATATCTGAGTAAATGTGTATTACTATTTATTTATGAAATTGTTGTATTTATGAACTGTTGAATGCATTTAATTGAGAAAAGTACTAAATAGATCCATGAAGACATAGATCTGCTTATTTGTATGATGTTATGCATGTTTAGTGCAATTGGAGAAGGACATAAATATGTTAAGTGTTATTTACTTTCATTTTTGGGTTCAAGGGTTAGGGTTCTCGAAGGCCAAGATAAAGCCCTAGATCTACAAGAAACACATCACATAGCCCTTTGGATGTAGAAAGCTAGTTCTAGCATCCCCCATACTGCCTAGGGTGAGACTGCAACCTGTGCTACGTGGGTTGTTTCTAAAAGGGATGGTAGTATAGGGTTTTGTTGGTTAGCGCAAATAACTATGAACCTGGGTCCAAGCCCCATCTCTCCAACAAATGGTTCTGTTTCTCAGACCAAGATCTATCTGAGGGATGTGTGATGTGCAATCCATGGAAACCAACAAAGAAGGAGATTGAAAAGTGGATAGATCAGAAGTTGCATGAGTTTGAAGCTCAAGAAAATTGGAATCTACGTCTATCGAAAGAAGAGTTGTTGCATAGATATCTATATACAGACGAACACAAAGTTTTCTTTTGCTCTTTTCCGTGTGAATTATACGAATGGTTTTCTAAATTGGTGGATGGTCAACCTATCTAGAAGTTGGATAACCTTGTTGTGTGGACTCCAGAGTTAGTGAACCTCCTGGAAGGATCATAATACAAGGTTGCGAAGGTTGTTGATTACTGTTCAATATTATTTTGGGTGGATTTATCACTGATTTCGCGATTGATACATCTGTTAATTATAGCGAAGCTGAACATCGATTTTTCAAAGGACCAAGAGGTAAATATCTAAAGTCTCTAAAAACGTGGATTAAAATTCTATTGCGCTAGAAACGAGTTATGCCATAAAATTGATGTTTGGAAGAGGCTTGACGGGAGCTACGAGAAGTGGGAAACGATTAAGAAAATATCTAGATACAATTGCTGAGTACAATCCTCTATTGGGAGCATCTGATAATGAAGAAGAAATTAATAGTCCGAATACACCCAGAGGTATGTTGCAGTCGGTAGATCGGGGCACTGCGGGAATTCCACATCCATCCACTCCACCTCCGTCATCACCTCCACCTCACACACCTATGCCGCCACCTCCACCTCCACCTTCATTATTTACTATGGTGAATACTATGAAGATGTCTATGTTCAGGGGTCTAGGGACAGAAGACCCTGATTAATTCTGGTTTGTAGTAGATTTTATGTGGAACTCATAGTAGATAACATATGACGATATGAAAAAATCAGCTGGTCAGAGCATTGCAAGATAGGGTGTTGAATTGGTATATTAAGTACAGTATGACTAATCCAACTACGTCATTGAAATACACAAAATATGCGCTGAATAATGAATTTAGAAAGCCAAAGTCTCAAGCCCAGTATGTGACTGAGGTCAAAGAAATTAAGCAGAAGGTGAATGAATCTACATGGGATATTGATCAAAGGATGGAATGTCTGTTACAATGGGCTAATCTACAGATTTTAGACGAGCAACATAAGGATTGGTATATTGCTATGTTTTTGCCTCATTTGAGATTACCATTGTCACAACAGAAGATTGGATCGCAGGCTGAAACACTAGAAATTTCTATGAAGTTGGAGGATTCACCTATTAACGATACAAATCTGGGAGTTCAGTAGATTCAAATGCAGCTAGCTAGCCTGCATATGGAGTTGCAGGATCTTAAAAAGGGAAAAGAGGTAAAAAACGAGAGTCATTTTGAAGTGTGGTGCTTAAAGTGGAAAGGAAATGGTCATGACAAGGATAATTGCCCAGTATATCAGAACTATCTAATTGGGGGAGGTCTTAACCCCCCTGAAGCTAGAAACTTCTGTTGGATCAAGTAATGGTGTAATGCCCTGGTGCACTATCTACCAAATAATAGGAAAACACTCAATTGACAATTTCCATTTGTTGCAGAAGTTCATACAAACTCCCCAACAACTATTCTACAATTTATGTAAGTCTCGAGGCCATGATGAGCACAATTGTTGAAGCTATGATTTAATGATGGAAAAAATTCCGACATATAGAGTATAGGCTCAAAAATGTCTACAACAGGATCAAGGTGAACCTGCAGTACGCAGAGGGTTCCAGGGACAAGGAAGAGGATGAGTGGGAGGAGCTAGAAGAGGTTGCGGACATATTATTTGTTACAATTGTGGGGAACCTAACCACTATGCGCGAGATTGTCAGAACCCGACACACCCCTCTTGTTAGTATTGCCGACAATTTGACCATGTAATAGAAGATTGTCCTATACTCATCGCAAATATGCAAGAGAATAAGAACCAAAAACCCATCCAAAAAATCCATATGATGAGGTCAAAACCATGCGAGGATGGCCCAAGAGTTAATATAGTTACGCAAAGCAGAAGATAAAGCCACAGGGAAACAACCAGAAGAGAATCCATGGTTGCGCAAGGCTACTAACAAAGATATTGAATTAGATTTTCATAAGGAAAAATAAACATTTATGGAGGCGAAGAAGAGCTTTGCGGATTCAGGGGCTTCCACATGAAAGAATCAGAATGCACAAACATAGAAGCTTGAAGAGGTCATTTCTACGCAAGAGATAGATGCCTTAGTATTGAAATCCTTCTTGCAAACCTAAATGAATTTTTTAAGGGAACAAAAAGATGTCTAGGGACTCCAAGAGTTAATAGACAATTTTGTTGGAAAACATAAGTTGTTACCTAAACAATGCACAATACATAGAGTAGACAAAAGTAATAAAATGACCGATCGAGAGATGAGATTGACTGCATAGATCAGAGAATTTGAAATGGACCAGGTGATCATATATTTGGTATCTGATGCGAATGTTTTGCCTAAACAAACCTGGGAAAGAATGGGAAAGCCGATGTTGGGTAGCGAAGGTCACTCTTTCGAACCTGGGTCAAGCCCAAACAAGCCAACAACAGACACTACAGTGGTCCCCAATTCAGCTATGAATGGTGAACCAACATAATATTATTCCTATGGGACACCTACATGGAGTAACTGTAGGAAATGAAGGGGCGTGCACTATAGCTGATTTTGAAGTAATCAAAATAGTGGATGATAGTAATCCCTACCCACCTTTTCTTGGAATCAATTGGGAATTGATATGAATGCGTTCATCAACCTGAAGAAATGCAACATGATGTTTGAGAAGAAGGAACTAAGAGTCATTGTTACATTGGATCCAACTGAATGTGCGTGATATACTGAATCAGTCTGAGATTACTATGAGGAGGATGATATTGAATAGATCTATAAGCTTACTGCGCGGAATGAGGATTGGATCAATCCTACAACGGATGGAAGAATTACTTGGGAAAATGATAACTCTTGTAACTCGGATTCACACGAGGAGCTCGAGCATTGGTAGAATAGATTGCATGAAGTACCAATGTTGCAATGTAGCAGACTTGCTAAATCACTCTGATGTATATCCACTGAGGTATGCAATTTACCATATTATGATTGTTTACAAGATTTAAATTTTTTTCTTGATAAATTTGAGAAGGTTGTACCAGAGGAGCATCTATTCCAGGAATTGGACATCATGCTAAGAGCTACGCCTCCCAGATGGTGGGGTAAACATAAGAACAATTTTGCAGACTCGAAGGAGTACCGAAAGATGATGAAGCTGGGATTTAGCTATGCAAATACCCGCATTACTGAAAAATATACAAGGAAGGATGATCCGTGCGAGCATCTGGCTCGTTGGATGAAAGCTTGGGGAGAGGAACAACAACCTGAATGGTTACATATATTCTTCCACATCTTGGATACTATTATGATGAATTAGTACTTAGAAATAGAGCTGCGACATGGAACCACAGAGTGGGATGTTATGAAGGAGAGATTTTTGCTAACATTAAGTTTTGAGGATGGATTCAAATGTATTGATGAAGAATTATAGGAAATCAAGATTGCGATATTCATAACACCTGTAGAGCCTATCACGTGGGTATAGCCTGACTAGAGTACACAACTGCACCATGCTCTAGAATGCTATAATGTTAACACAAAAGAAGGTGAGGAAGATCCCAGGAATATTAGTATCCCTGAGTTAGAAGGACAACGTGAAGTCGTTGGGCCTTAGGTAGAGGTTCCTAACATTTAAAAACCTCTGAGGACCAAGCAAGTGAACATTGGTTCGGAAGCACAACTGGAGTTCGTAAATATAGTGATTACTGGGATGAGGACATAGTTGACAAGGTCTCAGAGTTGTTACATGAATATCAGGACTTGTTTCCAAAATATTTCTCTAATCTAAAGGGGATAATAGGTGATTTGGGTGTTATGAATATCAATTTCAAGCTAGATGCGAAGCTGGTAAAGCAACACCCATACCGATTGAATCCTAAATACAAAGAAAATGTGCGCGAAGAGCTCGATAAAATGCTCGTAGCAGGGATTATTGAGCCTATAGAAGAATCAGACTGGGTTATTCCTATGGTAGTTCAAGAGAAGAAGACAAAGGGAGAAATTAGGATCTGTGTAGATCTATGGAAGTTGAACGATGCTTGTGTACATGATCCATTCCCCACATCATTCACAGATGAAGTCTTGGAGAACGTTGGTGGTCAAGAAGCATACTCTTTTACAGATGGATTCTCAAGATATCACCAGATCAAGATCGCACCAAAAGATCGAAGTAAGACTACCTTCGCCACAAAATGGGGCTCTTTTCAGTATACAGTTATGCCCTTTGGACTTAAGAATGCCCCTACAATATTTTCTAGGGTGGTAGTCGCAGCCTTTAAGGAATTTATTCACAAGTTTTTGGAGGTCTACTTTGATGATTGGATGGTGTTTGGGTTAGTTAAAAAGCATGTTTCAAGTCTTTGACTAATGCTAGATACTTGTAGGAAGTATCAGATCTCCCTAAATTGGAAGAAGTGTATATTTTGCGTACCATATGGGATACTTTTGGGCCACGTTGTTTGTAAGCAAGGGTTGATGGTGGACCCTACTAAAATTGTGGTGATTATCAATTTGGATGCCTCGAGGAATGTAAAACATTTGCGCACAACATTGGGCCATACATGATACTATAGAAAGTTCATTAAGGCATACGCGCAGATCACTGCGCCCATGGAGAAATTATTGAAGAAAGATGCGACATTTTGCTGGGATGATGATTGCTAGAAAAGCTTATATGTTTTAAAGGAAAATATGGTTACAACACCTATTCTAGTGTTCCCCGATTGGAAGAAAGAATTTCATGTACATGTGGATGTGTCCTGCGTAGCATTAGGAGCAGTTTTAACCCAACTAGGTGCAAGAGATATCGACCATCCAATTTCATTTGCGAGCAGAAAATTGTCTAAGGCAGAGAAGAATTATGCAACCACGGAGCGTGAAGGGTTGGCGATGGTATATGCACTCCAGAAGTTCAGTCACTATCTGTTGGGTGTGCACTTCAAAATGTATATAGACCATTTAGATTTGAAGTACCTGGTCAACAAGTCTGTGTTGGGGGGGGGATTTGTAGGTTTTTTACTGCTATTTGAGGAGTATGACTTTGAAGTAATTGTGAAGCCATGAATATTAACTTCTATACCATTTAACCTTTCGTGGATTGATAATGGTGAAGACCCTACAAGTTTTGATGAAGGATTTCCTGATGCGTAGATCTTTACTGTGCGCGTTGCAGATGGACATTTTGTGGATATAATCCAATTCTTGTCTATGGGTGTAGCTCCTGAAGGATATACGATGCAACAGAAGAAGGAATTGGTGGTTAGGGCTACGGATTTCTCCGTAATTGAAAGGAACTTGTACAAAATGGGGACGGATGAAGTTCTGCACAGGTATGCACCAGATTATGAAAGACAAAGTATCCTCGCTGAAGCGCATGCAGGAGTTGCTGGAGGCCATTATGTTTGAAAAGAGACTGCGCAGAAGATCCTACGAGCTGGGTTGTTGTGGCCAACTATGCACAAAGATTCAAATGAGTATTATAGGGTATGTGATGTCTGTCAAAGGACCGGGAAGCCATTGTGAAGGGATGAATTGCCTTTGAACCCACAAGTCCCATTATAGGAATTCGAAAAATGGGAAATAGATTTTGTGGAACCTATTCAGCCAACATGAAGGAAGAGAGGAGCACACTATATCATCACAACAACAAAATACTTGACTAGGTGGGATGAGGTGCATCCCGTGAAGGATTGCAACACAACTACAACTGTAAAGTTTATATTTGAGTACATTTTGTCTAGGTTTGGCTGTCTTGAAATTTTGATGAGCGACAAGGGTTCACATTTCCTAAATGAAATGATTGATATTTTTCTAGAAGAATTCCAAATGTAGCATCACATCGTAGTGACCTTATCATCATGTTGCAGTTTAGCGTGGTTACCTCGTGTAACCAGTTTTTCCATCATTCTATTTCCTTGTCCGAATCTGATGTGCAGGAGCTTTCACACTCCCACGAAATTCTACCATCTACTATTGGATTCACCCAATCCTGCTCTCACGCAGTTGTCTTATAGATGTAATTGAGATCGCCATCACTATCATTGTGGCACACCGGTTCTGTGTAGCATGCTCCTTCCGTAGGGTCTAGCAACACTACTACACACAATGAGTTTTTCTCGAAAATCATTTTGTGCTTCCTCATATTTATCACTTCGTTCATATCAGTGGCCCAATCTATTCCTAGTAGTGCGGGATAGGGATTGCTATCATCAACAATCTCTATCACTTCGAAATCTGCAAGCATGCTCACACCTTCAATATCCACCATTACTCCCTGCAATCTTCCCATGGGTAGGATCTTTTGTTGGTTCGCCATTCACAATTGAATAGGAGACCACTGCAACATGGTCCTGCCCATGCGATTGCATGTCTGCTTTGGCAGTACATTCATGTATGATCCTGGATCCAGAATTACTTGATCCATTTCATACTCCCTGATTTGCGCAGTTAATCTCATCTCCCTTCATGTTCGCGATGTATGTTTTCCAAGCTTCTGGACTACGCGCAGTTCTCCTAACCTTGCACACCTAGTGATAAGTTCCTGCAGTCCCTTCACCACTTTGCTGTCATGCAGCAGCTTCATGCATGTCTCCAAAAAGGTAGTGAGCATTGAAGCATCCATCTCTGATTCATGTCGATCCTTAGTACTTTAAGTGGAGGCCTCCGTGAAGCTCTTCTTAGCTTCCATGAATGTTTCCTTCATGTGCTCCAAATCAAATTCAGGTTCCTTTGTAGGAGCCTTGCAAACCCATGCACTTTCTTCAGGCTGCTTGCCCTTGTCATCATTTATAGGTTCTAAGTCAAGGGGAGGCTGGAGTACTCCTTTATCACACAACCTCACTATCAGTGTAGGGCATTCCTCTGTCTCATGATCAAATTGGGTACAATACAAACATGATGCTCTCATTGGATTTGTACAATCATGGGCATAATGCCTTGTCCCTCCACAGTTGTAACAAATCAATTGTTTACGACCCCTTCCTGGTCCCATTCCACCTCAACCTCATCCGCGCCCCTGAAATCCAGTGCGCGCGATCCCTGTATTTTGATTGAGGGCTCGTGTATAGGTATGCACCCTATAGGTAGGGGTCTAATCCATCATTAGTTCATAGCTTCTGTAGGTGTGCTCATCATGGCCTATCGACCTGTAGAAATTATAAAACAATTTTTGGGAAGTCTGCGTATACTTTGTAATAGATGAAAATTATCCGTAGAATGTTTTGCCCCTATCTGACAAATTGCGCACCACAATGCAGGTGTTGCGCTTGGTCCTACTTATGCCTCTGGCCTGAATGGCATTCACCCTCCTCCTGCTAAGTAATTTGTGAAGACTAGACAGTGTTCCTTGTCATGTCCCTGCCCCTTGCATTTTATGCACCATACCTCCTTGCACACCTCTGGGTGAGTTGTCCTGTCCTATTTTAAACTCTGCATTTCTAGACACAAATTCTTCAGTTGTGTGTGGATTTGTTGGACTCCCAGGTCAGGATCTTGTATTGGGGTCTTGTGTAGTCTCATTGCAATCTCCAACGCTTTGGCTTGGGTGGATAACTTCTACTGCGACAACGCCATTCTTGGATGCGGTGTTAGTGATGCTACAAACCATGAGCGGTGCTGCCCATTTGTTAAAGTCATGTTGGCTTCATGAATCATGCCCTTCAGTCTTTGATCCAGCTCCCAAGGGGTCTCACCTGGAAGCATCATGATTTCCTTAAACCCCATAATCAACTGTGTCTTTGATTTTGGCCCGCTAAATTCCCTGTTCAGCGCAGCTTGGATATCTGTGATCCTTGCATTTGGATTATCATTAGAGTGCTTAATGTACCATGTCAGAGTGCAGTCTTGCAACGTGCTTACCAGTGTTACCTTCTTTATGTTGTCATCCATGACTCCTTGTGCTTCCCATATAGCCTTTACCACGAACCAAAATTGGTCTGGATCTTTGTTCCCTACTCCTTTGAATACCGACAACTTTATTGCGCTTGACATACTGAACTGTGGTGGTGGCGGGGGTGGTGTGGTCGGAGATGGAGGTGACGATGGTGACACTAGTGGCAGTGTAGGTTGGGGTGGTATGTGCAGAATTCGCTACCTTATCAGACTGATCGTGCTTCTTGGAGAAACTTTCGCGAGCTCTTCCTCCTTTCCCGGTGGGGAGAAATCAGGGGGATGTTTTCTATCTCTGCACGACCTTCATTTCTATAGATCCTCCCACTTCGTGTAGCCCCAAACATCAATTTATTTTCATAACATGTTTTTCACACAGTAGCATTTTAATCCAAGTGTTTAAAGATTTAATATATTTACCTCGCAGCCCTTTGAGGAAGTGTCGTTCCGCCTCGCTGTAGCTAACTGATGTATCTACCACGAACTCGGTGATAAACCCTCCTATGATTCAATAGAGCCAATGGTCCACAGCGCGCGCGATCTTATATTTCGACACTTCTAGTATGCGCACCAACTTTGGAGTCCACACAATTGGTTTTTCGAGCCTACACCTTCCCTAAATGTTCGCTAGCTTCGCGATCCACTGGTACAACTCAGATGGGAAGGATGTAAAGAAAATTTCATGGATTTTCGTATACACGTAGCGCTCTAACCACTGTTTTATTGATACTTGAAAATTCCTATTTTCTTGCACTGCGAACTCGTGAATATTTCTGTCCAACCACTTTTCAATTTCTTTCTTTGTTGGATTCCAGTGCCATGACATCAGACATCCCTTATGCAGATCCTGGTCTTGGCAATGGAACCATTTGTTGGCTTGTTGGGGCCTAACCTAGGTTCAGAGGTGATTTAGCCAAACAAATCCCAGTACTACTGGCCCTTTCAACAACAGTCTGCGGAGTGCGGACTGAGGTCTCACCCAAAGTAGTATGGGAGGGTACTAGAACTAGGTTTCTGCACCCTGGAGATGTCTGATGAGTGCAAGTGGTCCGCGGTTGCGCATGTCGCTACACGCACTTACCCGTACCTTGCATCCTAAGATGCTTCCTTCGCGCAGCCCTACTCGGGGGTCGAATAGTGTTAGTACCCAAGTCCTTACTAGTAATCCAATATTAGTTAATTCACTTAGCTTATTTGTATGCTTTCATTTATACTTAACAATATCCATAATTCATACAAGTTTGCGAGGTAAATAAATAGTATAAGTGTAATTCATATCTAACAAACAATAACCCAAGAACAGATACATAGAATTCAGATAAGACTTCTCTTTATTATTCTCTTCCTTCGGTTGCAAGCTCTATTCTGCTCTATGCACTCAGCTACAGGGGTTTGCGCACTCAGCTACGGACTCTACTAGGCCACTGCGCACTCAGCTACAGAGCCCTTTCCTACTCTTCGACCCAAGACACCCTTCGCACTATGACTTAATATATAGGACCCTTCATGTCCATTATCTATTTGATGATATCTTTACAACTTAGAGCCTCGCTCTATTTATACAATCCCATGGTCCGCGAACCATGGGTAGGCAGACATTACATTCAAAACTTAGGGCGGACAACCCTATGATTCTAACATACATTTCACGCCCGCAATTCATGGAGCTTTACAACAATATCAACTCAAAACTTGGGCTTTGAGCCCCAAAACATGCTGTGGGGGGGATTCCATGCCCAACACCATCCTCAAGCAAATGGAACAGTTGAAGCTTTCAATAAGATCCTAGAGAATGCTTTGACGAATATCTGTAATGTGAATAGGAATGATTGGGATGTGCACATACCAGCTGTTCTTTGGGTATATAGAACTACATGTAAGAATTTGACTAGACAGACACCATTTCCACTAGTTTATGGACAATAAGCGAAGATGCCAATGGAGTACATAGTGCCCAGTTTGAGGATTGCTACAATCATAGAGATGGAAAATCAGGATATAATGGAACAACACCTCACACAGATACTTGAGTTAGAAGAAGATCGATTCTTGGCAAGTTTTCATCAGAAGGTGAAGAAGGCTAGAGAAAAAGTGTGGCACATTAAGCAACGCACCTTTAAAAGTGGAGATTTAGTGTTAATGTATGATAGAAAGTTTACTAAGTTCTCAGGAAAGTTTTAGATGCATTGGCTGGGACCATACATCGTCAGGGAGATTACAGATGGAGGTGCAGTTCAGCTCACGAAGCTTAGTGGGAAGCTATTTCCAGGAAGAATCAATGGAAGCCAATTAAAGTTTTACAGGGGTGATCCTGCCCCTGCGTGATGACTACATGGATGCAGGATAGCCTTAGTACTTCAGGCAGTTGGAAGGAAGTGGAGGACTATAAACTACTCTACCAGGGGAAAAAATTGGCAAAGAGATTGGGCTGCGCGATGGTTAGGAGAAAGGAGTAGATGGGAGCTGTGACAAAGGAGTTGTACTAGAAATGTGGGTCCCATGTAGCCTAGCCAAAAAGTGACCATTGGAAGCATTGCAGATGATTGGATGGTTATTTTTCTCTTAAAAGGAGCGGGGGAAAAGCATTTAAGGATCATATCTTTGGAAATCTGCCACCAAAAGATCATTAATGAGGGAGATCTAAATGGAATCAATGGATTTGAATTAAAAAAGGGCTATAAATACAACATCCTTCACCACATTCAGACACTTTGCTGCCAGAGAGATTGTCTTGAGATTTTTCACCTAAGTTTGAGCATAGATGGTTGTTGTATGTCTAGATGAGATTAGCAAGAGGTAGTGTGGGAATTTTTGCTGAAGGGGCTTGGGTTTGGGGGAGATTTGTCTAAGTGGCAGAAGAAACTCTTTTTGGAAAGCATGGCCAAGATGATTGCAACACCACTAGTCCCTGCTATAATAACCAAGTTGTGGAGGCCAAAACCTACTGCCTCCATGACAAGAGAGAAAATGTAGAAGAATCCCCAGCCTCCACTAGTGCATCAGTCCCCTAGAAAGATACCTATGGAGCGAAGGCAGAAGGGGAATATGGATAAAAAAAAGCATCCTATGGAACCTAAGGATTTGGAAGAAGAAGAATTAGCTTAGGGGTTGGAGGATATCCCTGCAGAAGAAGTTGAATGCATCTCTAGACTGCCTCCTTAAATGCCACCAAGGAAGCCAACATCCAAGGTATCTAAGGACTCGGATGCATTAAAATATCAGGTAGCCACTCCGCTATCACCATAGAATGTACCCATAGAGGGCGAGCTCTTGGCCCAGGTCCCATATTTGAATATGGAGGACGGGGAACTGAATGATTTTGTGAAGTACCCTCTGTTTCAGCCCAACAATTATTTGAGATCCATATATTATGAAGAGGTGGGAGTCACAAGGGTAGAGCCAATAAAGTGGGTGGCTAGAATCCAGCGTGTGGGACTTTTAAACATGATGTATGTGCCTCACTTTGGGTGAAGTAATATCAACATGATTTGTGTGCGCCAATTCTTGGAATTAGTGCACGATGGGTATCTATGGCTGGGAACACCCATCCCCATTGATGAGATGTTGATCAGATGGATCACAACGCTCCCCTATCAAGGTGAGAACCTAGATGATGCCTTTGTGGGCAAGTTGCAGGAAAAGAAGTTGGCGGGCCAGATGAAGAGCGACTTTGAGTTAGTGAAGAAGCTCAATAATAATATGACACCCATACCACTTGTTGGAGCTTTATAACTTAGCTCATGGCAGTATTTACATCCATATACATATACGTACATATACCAAAACATCAGAAAAACATATGCGAAACAAATACCAACATCAAACCAAAATTGCTTTGCCTCAACTAGAAAACAATGAAGAATACAGGGCCCACATCTGATCCACCCTCTCCCATGTAACTTCTTCAGACCCAAATTGCTTCCACTGCACTTTAACTTGCTCTATGAATCTGTACTTGAGCATGAGATGCTTCCGCTATAATATGCAATGAGGCTCCGACTGGAACTCTCCTTCTCGTTGCACCTGCAATACAGACCAATCAATAACATGATCAACATCCTTTATATACTTCTTAAGCAATGAAATATGGAAAACATCATGGAATTTCATTATTGTAGGCAGTGCAAGTCAATATGTCACTGGTCCAATCCTCTCAAGGATCTCAAAAGGCTCGCAATATCGTTGTGCCAACTTGGCACATGAACCAATCCTCAAAGATCCTTTCTTGGGCTTGATGCACAGATACACATGCTCCCCAACATCAAACCCTTTCAATACCCTGTGTTGATCCGCATAACTATTCTGTCTATCTTATGCTACCTTTAGATTCTTCTTTATAACTTGCATTTCATGCTCCATGTCTTCCAACATATCCGGTCCAATAAGTACCTGTTCACTGGATCACTCCAGTTGATTTGAGTGTTACAACTTTTTCCATTGAATGCCTAGAAAGGACTCATCCTCAATGACCCATGACAACCATTGTTGTATGTGAACTCAACTAGTGGAAGATACTCCTCCCATTTCCTCTGCTGGTACATCACGTACATCCTCAACATATCCTCTAAGATCCTATTGACCCTGTTTGTCTATCCATCTGTCTGTAGATGATAAGATGTACTGAAAGCCAACTCTGTGCCCAAGCATGCAAACAACTCCTTCCAAAACTTGGAAGTGAACTTTGCATCCCCGTCTGACACAATCGTCTTTGGAACACCATGAAATCTTACTATCTCTCTGATGAACACCTGAGCTACCTCACTAGTTGAATATATAGTCTTCACTGGAATGAAGTGAGCTACCTTTCTCAATCTTTCAACCACAACCATAATAAATTCATGTTACTTCACTGTCCTTGGCATAACTGTAATGAAACCCATGGAAATGACCTCCCATTTCCATTCTGGAATCGCTATAGGCTATATTAAACCACCTGGATGCTTACATTCCACCTTTACCTACTGAAAATCTAAACATCTAGCCATGAACTTTGCCACTTCCTTCTTAAAATTCAACCAATAGTAGAACTTCTTCATTGCCGTCAACGTCTTCCAATATCTTGGATGACCCGGGTATGGATTGGAGTGAAACTCCCTCAAGATAAGCTTATTGAGCTCATTGTAATTCAACACATAGATCCTGTCCCTAAACCTCACCAAACCATCTACTGTGAGATGATATTCCACATGCTGATCACCTGTGCCTATACCTACACTTGTACCTGCACCTGTACCTATACCTGTGATCTGCTCAAACCTTTGCATAATCTCCATGTATTTTTCATCCCGCTTTCCTTCTTGCAAGATCCTATCCTGTAACTCTGTCCCATAAAAGATCATAACTTCTATATGATTTACTTGTACCTTCCTAATAAGAGCATCTACAAAACAATTATCTTTCGCTTTGATGTATCTAATCTCAAAGTAAAACAAACTAAGGGTAGACGACCATCTAGCTTCCCTGGCATTTATATTCGACTGGTCAAAGAAATATCTCAACCCACTGTGATCACTCATCGATGTAAACCTCCTTCCAAGAAGATAGTTCCTCCACATCTTCAATGCATGTATAATCGCTGCTAGCTCATAATCATGTGTTGGATATTTCTTCTCATGCTCATTCAGTTTCCATGACTCATATCACACTACCTATCCTTCTTGGATGATAAATCCACTAATTCCTCTCTTGCGATAATTTGTACACACTACAAACTCGTTGTCCATATCTCCAATCTTTAACACAGGTGCATGTGTCAACAACCGCTTAAGCAACTCAAAACTAGCCTCACATTCTTCTATCCATTCAAAATTCTTACCTTTTTGTTGTAGTGCTGTGATAGGATATGCAATGTGTAAGAAGTTCCTGCTTAACCTCCTGTAGTAACCTGCTAATTCCATGAATGATCTGACCTCATCCACATTCTTAGGAGCTTCCCACTCCATGATAGCCCTTGTTTTCTCTGGATCCACTATTATGCCATCCTTGGAGGCAACATGCCCCAAATATTGTACCTCAGTATGAAAGAAGTTGCACTTTCTAAGTTTAGCATACAATTGATGCTCTCTTAGCAATCTCAACACTACTGCTAAATTCTCAGCATGTTCTTCCTCATTCTTAGAATATACCAATATTTCATCAATGAATACAATAACAGGCTTGTCCATATAAGGAGGCAACACACTATTCATAAAACACATAAATGTAGCTCGAACATTAGTCAAACCAAATGGAACATAAATAAACTAATAACTCTCATACTTGGTCTTGAATGCAATCTTGAATATATCCTCTTCCTTGATGTGTACCTGATGGTATCCTGATCTCAAGTCGATCTTAGCAAACACTTCTACTCCCTTCAATTGATCAAACAAATCATCAATCCTCGGCAAAGGGTACCTGTTCTTCATTGTTAACTTGTTCAATTGCCGGCAGTCAATGCACAATCTAAGAGTAGCATCTTTATTCTTCATGAACAACGTTGGTGCTCCCTAAGGTGATACACTCAACCTAATGTACCCCTTGGCCAACATTTCCTTCAGTTGCAACTTTAAAACAACCAAATCAGGTGTGCTCATCCCATAAGTTTTTTTTGATGTTGGAGTTTCCCCTAGAATTAGCTCAATAGAAATGTCTACCTCCCTCTGAGGTGGAAACTCTATAATGTCCTCAGGAAATACATCCTCAAACTGTTTCAAAACTAGGTACCTACTTATCACATCGACATCTTCAACTTCCTTACCCTTTTCACCAGAAATGCATACTGCAAACATCATAGAACCTTTTTTGCAACTACACTTAGCCTACATAGCAGTAACCATCCTCACTGATGTAGGCTTCTTCTTTCCCTGTAAATTCCTCTTTTCCCCACTATCATCCACACACTCAATGGCCTTGTCAAAGAAATCCACTTTGGTTCTATAAAGGTATAACCAATCCATACCCAAAAGCATATTATATGATCCCAATGGAAATACATTCAAGTGTGCTACTGTAGGCATACCATTTAACCCAAATGCAGAAGCTCTTATCCAATGGTGAACTCTCTTCTTCGTACCTGTAGCCAACAATAAAAACTAAGATTTTGCATGCACTTATTTTCTCAAACCAAACTTATCCACTAGGTTAAGATTAATATAAATATAGTTAGATCCACGATAAATCAAAATAGAAACAACTTGATCACAAAGCTTACAATCCACTCAATGATCGATACCTAATGATCCACCTACATGTTTTCCACAGCTGCATAGATTCGAGGGATGCTATTACCAACATCACCAACTGTATGCATCTGCTTAGAAATATAGATCTGGGGTCTACCACCACTCTGATACTGTGGAAAATCCATCTTATGATGATCCTTACCACATATCCAACCTTACAATGGTTCCCTACCATTGCCTCTTGCCTGCTACTCTCCACATCCCTTTTCAACTGTATTGAATCTCTTGTAAGGAACTAAATTTTCTTTCCCACTTGCATATTGAGGTCTTCCTCTCTTTTGTGGCCATTTTCCTTTAGCTTTCACATTTCTTTTCAAGTCATGCTTAGGCTCAACTTTGCACTTCGATTTCTTATAGCAATGCTTCAACTTTGGATGGCCTCCTCCAACGATATATCATCAAAATCAATCCAGTCTCTGTATGAAACTGACACTCCACTCATGAATCTCTGAAACTTGGCCTTCTCCTCCTAAAGGTAAGGCACATATCTCAATAGCTCTAAAAATCTACTAGTATACTCATCATCTATCATAGAACCCATTTACAACTCATAAAATTCCATAGCCTTGTCATCATAATATCTCTCTGACAAATAATTCTTGTTGAGGAGCCTTTAAAATGCATGCCAAGTCAAATATTCCTCACGTATACCTTTGAAATTCTTCACGTCTTCCCACCAAATATCATCTTTGTCTTTGAGACTGAAAGTGACTATCTTTGCTCTCATCTTTTCTGAATAATCATGCAATCAAAATAATTTCTTCATACCAAGCAACCACACCTCTGCATCCTACGATTTCTTCATTTATCCATCAAAGGTAGGTGGCTTTTCTTTCTTAAAATCATCTAGGAAGTATGCCCTGTCACTCCTCATGTAAGGATGATAATGATGATGATCATGATTCCAGTCAGAACGAGAACTGGAATAGTACTTGTGTCTATCACCTCGCCTATTTGAAGTGTCCAAAAATCTGCCATCTCTCACCGTATCAAATCTATCTGACTTGCATCTACTAGGAGACCTACTACCATATACCCCATTAGTTGTGTCCTCATTTCCATGGTTAACCTCAAGTGGTCCCTGTCATTGCAAATCTCATAGACGTTGAAGTAGTATAGCATTCACCTCTGCTTGTTTCTCTTGTGCCTGCATGATTTTGTCATTATCTTCTTTTCAACTCCTAATTTCTTCCTTCATGCTTCTCAATGTGTTTTCCAAGTCAGAAGAGTTCCCCACACAACGTTTCCTATCTGATGCATAGGGAGATTCTATGTATTCTACAACCTTGCTAGCCATCTGAACTATTTCCTGCAAGGCATATTGTGTCAGTTAAACCAAATCACAATAAACCAACTTACCTTAGCCTAATTCAGGAGGATACATTATCTGCAAGATCATCAAATCAACATGATACATGTATAACATAAACATAACAACATATAGACGTATATCGAATAAATGCATCAATGCATAAACATCATTCTAGTTAGGGTCCCGTCATCAATGCAAGGCCATAGCAACAATGCATGCTATGACCTCATGCATGACAACAACCATTACTCCAATGCACACATTGCCACATGAAACTATGAACATGCATAAGCAATGCCTAATCTACTACAAATATCCATAAACGCATGTAGTCAAGTATAAGCAATCAATTCTTGTAATCAACCTACAAGATTGATACATGCAATCAAACAATTAAGAAGGCAACTTAACATACACAAATGTAATCAAGCTACATATAATCATATAACCAATCATATACTTATGACGATACATTCCAAAAAATCAACATCAACTTCCTCATGACAACCTTACTATAATCATAATCAACATAATTTAATGCAACAAGAACATGGAATGCAAGTGTAAGAGACGCATATTAAAGTGACATGCACGCATGACCAAGAACCTTCACGCAAGGATAATGCAACCACACTCTGATACCAATCTGTAACACCTCCTCCTTCCAGGTCCACCCAAGAAACTGATCAATCGAGGTAAACATGTAACAAGAGAGGACACTATAAGGGATTCAACTTCCTTGGTGACCTTAAGGAAAAGGAACTGATTGAACATATAGAACAAACCCATCCATGTTAGCAAAAACACCCTCAGGAGACATGTTAGGCACTCATACATCCTGTACCTAAGTCTTAATGATGATTTAAGCCTTTTAACCCTTGGTTTCCCTCATGTTGTAGGCAAGACAACATCGAAAACCCAAAGTTGCTCTCATAGGCCTATGTGTCAGCATCCCTGGACTCTTTTCAGCATACCTATGCCAGCATCCCTGGGATTTGAGCCACTTTTCTAGCCCAAAATCCCAGCCTCTGCCCAAAACTTGTTATAACCTTTAGAATCCATCAAAGACATGATGAAAATATAAACAAATCAAAAATCAATCTCAGGACTAGGCCTGAGCATCCCCAACCAGGACTGACATTCTGTCGAACACTTGGAATCAATGCAACCTACACATCTAGGATATAAGACAGAGCATGAATGACTGAAAGAACTTATGAAACACGACCAGAAGTGTCACCTCCTTCTCCATTGAACTGTTATAACATCAATTAGGTCTTGCATACATACATTTAACAATTACAAGTAAATACATGAAATAACCATGACATGAACGAGTCATATAACCATGCTTATAACCAACATAAGTCCATATAAATATCAAAGATATGACAACTATTAAATCCACATATAAATAATTGAAAAATTAAGAGAAATTATCTTTTATTAATAACACACAAATCCAACAAGGTTTGGGACTTCCACATAGCACCCAACCATAGACATGGCTGAACCAAATCTCTCTTTTAGCCAGTCACCCCTATTCCATATTCCAAGTATGAGTGAGGGATCTGATAGAAGAACCAATCCAAGAACAACCAAAGGGAATCTAGAGGTTAAACCACCTCCACCCTCATTAAACCTTGATCACACCTATATCGGTGCTCCGATTACAACCAAACCGAACTTGGAATTCCATCTGAAATCCATCACTATCCTTGAGAATTATTTTGTCTCCTTGACTCTTAGGCTTTACCACAATCCAATCCCACATCACTAAACCCAAAATCGAGACCCGTCTCTCAAGCTTTACCCCAATCCAAACCTAGATCACTAGGCCTTAAGATGATACTTCTCCCTCAGGCTTTACCATGTATCCCACCAAATCTGGTCAAGGGATTCCCATGCCTTTGGGAATGAACCTTGAGACCACCTCCACCCCGGATTTTGAAATCCATCCAGCAAACCAAAACTTAAAATTGGGATAAACATCTTAACATAACATGGCATCCGGAAAAAGGCAAGTCTACGCTCAAAACCACTGTCATAACCTGATAATACCATGCCACCGATAGGAAGAGAACCATACACCAACATGCAAATTTATGAATGTCCAAACCAGTTAGGAAATCACACATGAAAAAGGTAACCTGCAAGTATACCCATTGAAGTTGCTTGATCCTACTTTTCCTTAGTTGATCCTCTCTTTCCTTCCTTTCCCTTTTCTTTCTTTTCCTTCCTTGCTCCAATACTAGAGTGCTCCAAGAAAACTCTACGTGACCAAGAGTGAGAGATATAGGGAGAGAATAATGAGAGAGCTCCAAACTTGAACTGACAAGAGATTACCAACTGATCCTCATAAGTCTTTTTATTAATGATGCCTCTAATTTATTCATTTTCCATTATTTTCCTTCATTTTCTTCCTCACATGCAACCTGTAAACTTTCACCTTACTTTTCTCCTAATTTCCTTTTTATTCATAAATAAATGTGCCAAAAATGCCTTTTTGCCTTTTAATGTCTTTTCCTTAGCCTTTTCCAATTCTCCTTAGCCAAAACACACATCGAGTGATGCCCACTAGGATATCTTTGCCCAACATTCAACTTGGAATAAGTGTCAATTAACCGTGGTCTTATTTTGCCTTTATTAACTTTTATTACATGAATTTTCATGAGGGTTGTTACAAATATGAGCTATTTTTCTATTATTATCTATGAGCACTTGTACTAGTTAATGTGTTCATTTTATGGCTAGTTTTTCATGGACTCTATCTTGGTTATACGATAGTTATATGCACATTTATATGATGTGTTCTTACTACAGATATCTTTCATGATTTAACAAGTTATTGAATGATTAATGAATGCATGGGTTAACAAGTATTGTTGCAACTAGCTTGAGTGGGCATGGAGCCTTTTTTATGATTTTCAGATGAAGTTAAGATGATCATGATCAAATATGCATTTATGATGTGTAAATACGATGTTTACCATCCATTTGACAGAATTCCTATTATGTCCTAGCATGTTTTGAGCAAGACCTAGCTTGATTATTGATTTCACATACTTGTCATCATCTTTCATTATATTCTAGAGTGTTCTGGGCATTTCTGAGCAGTGGCCTACAGGCCATCACTGAAAAAAGTGGCAAAGATCTTGCAAACGCTAGCACAAAACATAGAGATTCTGGTTATAATCGTATGCATGAAGGCTTGTGGGTATGATTATAGTCTTCCAAAAAATATTATCCTCTATATTTGAAAATTTTGGCAATATATATATATATATATATAGTTATATATATATATATATCATATATATATATATATATATATATATCATATATATATATATATATATATATATATAATAGTTAAAATTATACATTCATTTTATCATATAAATTATTTCTTATTGATAAACCTTAAAATATTTTATTTAAATTTAGTAAATAAACATATAAACCTTAATATTTAATATAATATATATATATATATATATATATATATATATATATATATATATATATATATATATATATATATATACATATCAACAAAATTTCATTAATTCCTCAAAAAAGTATTACATTCAGCGTGTCGATTTGTCTTCGCTCTCCTGGCTTCACTCCAACTGGATTTGTTAGTGAGGAGAGCGATGTGGAAACTTAAAATGTACTAATAATAGCTACAAGGCTTACATATACAAAAAGTAATTATCGTACAAAACACCAACAAAACTAGAAACAACCTGCATAGAGCATTTGCAGACGAGGAAGTGGTGCATCAACCACACCTTGTCCCATAGTGTGGCTCGAGCCTTGATGAACATGGAAATAAATGTGAACCATCCATGATTCAAATTCACCCAACCTTTCACTGGTTCGATGATGCATCTGAGACATAGAGGCAAGATGGTCAAGGATTTCTCCTTGGGTTAATTGAATATCATTAATGTAGAAAACAATCTCGTTGCAGTCATCATATCTCTGCTCCCATAAGACATCTAGTCTGTCTACAATAATTCACAGTTGTTCTGCAAATGTGAAAAGCAAGGGTGGTTGCACCACCCTCCCAAGGGACTCTAGGACTGTGACCTCTTCCTCCTATTTCACGTTGCTTCGTGACTCGTTTTGTCCCACCCCTAGATTGGTTTGCTCGCCCTGCATTCCTTTCAGGCTAAATCCCCACTAAGCATGACCCCACTTTCCATTCATTTTCATTATAGCAGTGCAATACTAAGGGTAAGACATCCCAAATCATCCACAAAGGTGAACAACCAACCACCTACTTTATCATTTCTACAGAAAGGCATAGTTAACCGCTCTTTCGACAACTGCCTAGTTGACTAACCCTACCACCCAAGAGGGTCACAATAGAACCCTACAATGGCACTCTTCCATAAAGATACCTTGCCACAAAGAACCATGCCACCAAGCTCCCTACCAAAGTGGCAAGAAACTCCCCTTTTTTCCTGCAACACAACACAATGTCACCAGCATGCACTTGCAATACCTTAACCAGGTCCACTGAACCTCCACACTTAACCCACCAGGGCAAACCACAGGTAGAGACTCCTCCCATAGAGAAAATCAGGACCAAAACTTCCAAATAGCGCTCAAGAAAAAAACCACGCACAAAGAAATAACAAAAAAAATACTTACCCAAATTTCACCCCCTCATATGTAGAAAATCCTGTAGATTCACAAGCTCATGTAATCTACTAGAACAAGAGACAATAATCTACTTCTACTCTTTACAGCAACATCAAATAAATATCGATCAAAACAATAATCGACAAGAGGAAGAACATCAATGACACATAACATAATAAATATCCCAGGAAAGCCAAAACTCAAAACCCCAGTATCTGTATTGCATTAATCATAAATTCAAGATGATAATACAATGCTTTTTCTCACAAGAACAATCCCAGCACTCAGTGAAATCAATATCAAACTCACAAGCAAGCACTAGGCCAATACTTAGCCAACTCACCATCTCTCCAAGTCCCTATTTCCTTGCGCCCTTGGTCAAAGAATTTGGATGAATACGATATGCTATGAACAACCTTGAGCTTAACCTGCACAAGTATTTCCTATCCTCCACCTGATGACTTGCTTTGGCCAATACTTAGCCAAATTTCCAAGCCTCCAAGCTTCTAATTCTTTGCACAATTCCTGAGAGAATTACCCCATATTTAAAGGTCAAATTCTCATCCATAACTGTGCAATCCAAAATTAGGTCAAGTTCCTGATTGCATACACCATCTATAAAAATCGAAAAATTATACAACAAATAGTACGTTGTCCCTACAGTTTAGTCTCAACTAGGTATTTCTCATAATCGACATGCATGAGTTTCTGATGAGGGAATATTTAGTTAACTGGAGTAGCACTAGTTGTGTGCACTAATGCATCAGCTGATTGTTAACTCATTATTAGTTCCTCAAACAGTTTGGAACTAATTTAACCAGACTTAACTCAGTAAACTGAATTAACTAATTAACACTCATACTTAACTCATTCTGGACCCCTATAATATAGGGAGGACATATACATGACTTCAAAAAGACTTCCAACTCGAAATTCCTAAGTTATATAAGTCAACTCACTCTAGTTAACTATTACAAGTTGTTATGAGAATAGAATTCGATTTTAATTCTTATTTTAATTCAAGGGCAAATTAAACTGGAATTTATGGATTCTATTTTTATCATTTCTTGTTGCTAGTTTCAACATCCTAAATAAATGCGACTAGGATTGGAAGAGAATTGCATATTATTTGAGACAAAACCAACCCTTTACACTGCTTTCCTGGGCAACAAGCAACCCTTAGGCCAAGCACCTACATCCCACACTGCTCAACTCTTCATTGAAACCACTAGCTCCTTAAACTCATACTCCCTTTCACCAAAGTAGAGCATAGTCACACCACTAATACCGGAGTAAATGCAAAGGGAAGGAGCCTGTTCACACTTAGTCGGGGTAACCTCATTTACCTTCCCTCCCATACCAAAATGTCGAATGACATGGATAACACCAGCCTTCAGGGTTTTTATAAATTGCCTTAACCTTCTTGATTGTTCTGTCTCACTTCCTCCACTTGGCTTGGATGTTGCCCAAAGCCCTTGCCATGTTCCATATTAATTGTAAACTTCATTCCTTCTAACATCTTGTACTGTTAGGTTTGCCGAATCAATCACCCCATCAGGGGGATATACATATGAAAAAAGAGAGGAGATTATAAAACATGTCATATAAAAATATCATATATATATATATATATAATTTTTATCATTAAAAAAATATGTGTATACTCATAAATGTGAATTTACATATAACCTAAGAAATATTTTAAAGATATATAGATTCTTTTAACTTTAAACTTATCAAGTTGTTAGAGGGATCAAATTTTTGGAGATAAAAATACTTTTCAAACTTTTGTACTTAAAAAAAAAGGTTTTCTAGAGTGATTACATTTTTATTGAGCTCCAATACTCCTTGGCATAGGTTTTCTGTGGTTAGCTCCCATCTTTAACTATTTTTTAAATTTTGAACTTAAAATATAATAAAAACTAAAAACATAAACAAATGTCTTAATCACATCATTAGAATTTGATCAAATCCTAAAGATGTGATTAATCCGAAAAACATTTGTTTACAATATGGATCACAAAATTCTTTGATCTAACACTAAAAACATAATTTAAAGTTTTTATTAAATATATTAAAAATATATTTTTTATATTTTTTATATATTTTTAATAAATCTAATAAAATATAATTAAAATTTATTATATAAATAATATAAAAAATATTATTTATATTGAAAACTATATTTTAAATAATTAAAAATATATATATTTATATATATATATATATATATATATATTGCCTCTTCTCCTCCGACATAATTATAAATTAATTATGTAGCTTGTTAAAGAAGTATTAAGATTAACATAAATAACTATACAACAATTAAATTAATGAAAACATACATCTAATTTACATTATGAAACATTTGGATGGATTTGATATTCTATGTTCATTGGCGCCAGTATTCGTGGTTTAGTATTTTATATTCTCTTAAACAACAATTGACATTCAGAAGTCGCAAGTCATTCAAAATTTGCAAGTCATGATACTCTATTTTTTGTTGGTTCGAGAGGGTGTTTTTTTGGACGAAAGGAAATAAGTTAATAGTTAAGATCTAGAGATATGTTTTAGGAGAGAAAGTTTTCTCTTTACTGATTATGAGATAATTTTAGTTGATGTAATTTTCCTTAAATAATAATAATGAATTAGTGATATGTTTTAGGAGAGAAAATTTGCTCTTTACAATTATAAGATAATTTCAAATGAAATAATTTTCCCTAAATAATAATAATGAATTAGTCAATAATAATTATCTCACAATTAATTAATTTCACAACTAAATTAATTCACTAAAAATAAAAATAAAAACCAACTTCCTCATTACAAGTTTATTCATAACTCAATTTGATTTCATTTTTTAATTGCCAATTAAGGGCTCCATCTCCCATATTCTAAATTAGTTCACTAAAAAATAAAAATAAAACCAACTTCCTCATTACAAGTTTATTCATAACTCAATTTGAATTCATTTTTTAATTGCCAATTAAGGGCTCCATCTCCCAAATATGATCTTCTAGGACTTTTTTTATTAAGATGTGACCTGTGACCTCAACAATCAGATGATGTTCTAGGAATTTTTTTCTTAAGATGTGACCAGTGACCTGAATAGTCATGAAAGGTCTTCGCAACGTAATTCATTACAAATTTATTAATAAGTAAATTTGAATAAAAAATTTAATTCTCAATTAACGGCCCCTGCTCCCAATTTTTTTATATCAAGATGTGACCTGAGGAATCAATGATTAAGGACCGGGACGATGAAAGGCCTCTGGTTGTAGATTTCAATTATTATACATAAATACATTGTTTGGTTGGATGATCCACAAAGGTGAAGGAGTCCCGTGTTTTTCTAGCACTGAAGAATATGGCAAGGGAACAAATAGAGATGTCAAATCTGGAAGTGTTATGTGGAATTTTGCATCTACGAATAAACACAACTTCCCTAAGTGGGTAGATACACTTAGAACAACAGATTTAAAGAGTTTAACCTTTTCCTATAGAAGATAAATAAGAAAAGGGACCTACTTGTTATCTTTTGCTTCCCTTTGTCTCCTTTGAATAGCTCTCATCGCTCCTTCTCGAACTGAATCCGCTCGATAAGTACCTACAATCATAAACAGAGGACAAAACCAATCAAAGAAAGAGATCTATCTACTATAAGCAAATGGAATCAAAATAATTTACACATATAATCATCATACATAAAGACAAGAATATGGGAAAAGGTGTAAATAGCTTTATTAAGTAGAAGGAAGAGTTACAACCAAAGAAGTCCGATCCCATGTCACTCATCCATCTTGAGTTCCATCCTTCATCAAACCAAAAGCACAACACTCCGATAGCATAACAATACTTTCTTATGATCTCAAACCTCAAACCAACATCATCTCCTTACAATTCTTCAAATTCCAGCACTTGATCACTATGATGAGTGCTCAATTTATAGGGAAATTGAGGTGGTTTTGTCATAAATTAGGAATTGAACGGCTTTCCAATTTGGGAGCTAGTTTCCATGGAGGAAGGGATGAGAGGATAGGAGGTTATTTAATTCATTCCCTATCCAGTTTTGAGCTCATAAGAGAGGATAAGAGGTGGGAATCTTCTAGAATGATCTAGAATGAAAGAATATTCCCATAACCCTATGAAGATTTCACTCAATCTCGCCCAACGTAGGTCAAAGTGGGCCTAGGTGCTCTACAAAGTAGGCTTGAATGGGCCTAAGTGATTTGCAGCGCATTTACCCCTGACCAAGGCTATGTTGGTCCCTTAAGGAGTCATTTCAGGATGTCTTCAGGCTAGGAAACTCTCAGGAATGATGGCATTCAATGTGACGAATTTTCTGGGGCATGTAGAAACTAAATTAGGGTTTGATGAGCCCTAAAAGTTTTGATCTGAATGATGGGAGTGATTTACCCAAATAAACCTGTAACAATTTCCCCCTAAAGCATGAAGTTGAAACTGATAATGTCCAATGATATGCTTTATGATGTGATGAGGAGGTTCTGAAGTAGATGGTGACTTGCATCAATTACAATACATAATATCATGATATTTTGGATTTTTCATGAACTATTGAGGGAAGGCATACCCATAATCAGCATATAAACTTTCATTACATGTACATAGATAGTCATCTATAGATATAGACCCATGATGGGATGACCATCAGTGTAAAGCCATCGTACAGATGATATAGTACTCTCTTGGAATCGCAGCCCGGATGGATGAAACTACATCTGGGTGTTCATCTCATCCAATCGTTCGCTTAGGTATGAGTCTAACCATGTGAATATGTGATCTGAAGTCGAACATGGGAAGACACCATCTGATTATCAGCCAATAATGTAAGTTGTTAACAGACGCAAGAGAAATCATCGATAATGATAATGATTCTCAAGGTATTGCAGTACATTCTGCATGGTGTGAATGGATTTTTTGATGTCGAACACCATAAAAAATCTTTCGGTCGAAGGCTAGTGATGTCAACCTATCGCCGGAAGCAAGAAACTTTCCATTGATGTATGCAAGCCCCAAGGTACTGAAAGGGTGTTTCTAAGTCAACTTCTTGGACAATGTGCTGATGTCGACAAGAAGCGACTTGTCACAGGAGGGCCTTGATGTATCCCACATCAATGACACGAAATGAGTGTAATTATTTTTGGAGACGGAATGTGATTGAGGACACAAGGTTCAGGAATGGCGGTCATGAAAATGAATTTTATGAGTATTGCAAAGGATGAATTTAACTGAGTGAATTCTCTCGAACATGTCGGCAACACTGAATGAATTGGCAGAATTGACCCAAAACCAAAGTAATGGATGGTATGATAGACCATAGGTATGATAACCATCAAGTAGATAACCCAACCCAAGTAGTCACAGAGATGAAGTGAAAGTGTCATGTTCAAGAGTGACCTGCTACCTTAAAGTGGTTTACCCCTTTTCCCATTTTCCCCAGTCATTGCTGACTAGTACCTCTTTATTTTTTCAAGCTTGAGGAGGATAATTCCACCCTTCGAGTGAATCCATCACTATGTGATGTTTTAATGAGTCTAGTGAAGGTGAAATTCAGTATTGTCATGATGGACAAGTTTGTCGCTATTTTATGTTTTAACGAGTTTAACGACAATGATAACTCGGTCCTTTTCATGTTTAGAGAGTTTGAAAAGGGACAAAAAGAAAACTCCACAAGTCATTTTTCGTAGATTTGTCTCTCAAGTCTGAAAAATCGTAAAATAATATGAGAGAGAACCTATTGACCATGTTCGATCAATGTATTCCTTTTTCATAAATAATCTATCTCAGTTCGAAAAGGGTTAAACTTATACTGAGTAGATGTCGTTTCCAATCCTTTAACAAGTTGAAAAGGACAAGCGCTCGGAAATATTTTCATATTTCAAGAGTCTGAAAAAAGCTTAAAGAGGACTCCAAGGGGGATCCTTTTTTAATGTTTAACATAGCTCAAAAAAGAGACAAAAGTTTTCTTTGTGGTCAAAGTACAATTCACGATTGTGCATGTCAAATTCACTGTATCAGTTGTAAATCTGTTCAAAACAACACCAAATGGATCAAACATACCTATTTCATTGGTAAAAATAGCTAAATACTAAAGTTTGTTCATTTAATGATCATGAAATAAAAATAAAACAAGAATTTACCATGTCATTTTCACCATTTGATATTTACCATTCAGTTTTGTGCTTTGAACTAGTTTTTTACCTCAAACTTCAGCAGCTGATTGCAAGAGATTCTATGGATCATTTCTTGTGCCGTCCAAACTAGGTAGAAGATCTACCCTTTCTCTTTCTTTTCATGTAATTATCTTGCAATTTCAGGAAATTTTTTTAGTTTTTTAGTGCCCCTAGGGTTAGTATATTTTGCCCTAGGATTAGTGCAGCCTTCCACATCGAAAACTACACTGCAGAGCACCCAAACAGAAGGGTACCTGCTCTACAGTGCATTGTCTCCTTACCTAGGATGTGCTGGGCGAGTTTTACAATTTTTTTTCACCTATTTGGCCTAAAACTTCTCCAGTTTTTTGCATGAAATGGATCCCAACTAAGCTTATGGTTTGATTTCAGGCTTTGATCAAACCAGAATGTCCATTACTTGGTGAGAAAGAGAGCATGAAGAACAAGAAATGGTTGCCCTAAATGATCCAGGTACTATCGAGGCCCTCAAAAACTATGGGTTACTCAAATACTTTAGGTTGTCCGGGATGAGGCAACAACTAGAACTATTGCAGTTCTTAGTTCATGCATGGGATCCAATGAATCAAGTTTTTCACATAAGGGACAAAGTGGTCCCTATTATGATTGATAATTTTTACTTTCTTACCGGGTTGTCGAGACATGGTGCCTCCATCTCTCTTTCAGGATTTGCCCGGGGGGTGAATCGGTGAGGGACTACATTCGACAGTTTTGTCAGCTAGGTACATAGCCTAGCAAGGATAGGAAAATAAACATCAGGGATGTACGTGATTTTCCTTTGAGAACAATCCTTTTCACTATTGCAAATTTGGCAGGCAGTGTGACACTTCATCTGGCGAATAGATCATACATGTAGTATGCGCTTGAGTGTCTTGAGCCAACTGTATTTAATTGGTGTGAGGCAGTACTTTCTTCAATGAAAGAGTAGCTGACAAAGGTAAAGAGCGGTAAGAAGAAGAATTTTAGCTATGGATCGCTCTTAATCACTTTTACCTTAGAGAGAATTGCATTGATGCAACCTCAGCATCTAACATTGAGTGTAGCTGGTCCTAGAGATCCATAGATGTAGAGGTGGGTCGAATTGATGGCTAGACATGCTGGTCAATCATCAATCACATTTTCTATTAAATTCTTCATTTGGCTCGATCGACAACACATTGTCATTGAGGAGAATCCATACACAGGGATGCATTTTTGTGGAGATCCAGATTTGAGTTTAGTAGTGGGCGCTCAATGGAGTGCTATAGGTAAATTGTTTTTGACCAAATGTTTTTTATTTTTAAGTTTCTACATGTCTTGTATTTTTGATGTTTCCAAGACTAAACTAAAATCGTTTTCATGCATACAGATGTTGGTATTGTTTGAACTATGGGACATCAACAGGAGGCAGGTGGACCAGCGTGGAGAAATGTCAGGAGAGTAGTTCTCCAGGATTTGGATTTGACCGACACACTGGCAGAGTTGCAGGATCATGTAGAGGGGTTAACCCTCAGTATTTTGGATGTCCAGATTGAGGAGTTACCCATGAGGTTGCAACGCCATACTATTTGTGTTCCTAGTTGTTGGATGAGGTTATTGCGCATGATAGCTCAGCCTGTGACTTGTTATCATGAGCATCACTAGTTCTGCTTAGGATGATTTTTGTATGCATTTTCAGTTTTTAGGTCAGATGACCAAACATGTCTTGGACACAAATTTTGTAAAAACTTTAAAACATCTATCTATTTTTACTTTTAGAGTATTTATATATGTTTATGTGAAATCCTATTCAACTAATGATGTGAATTGAAAATTTACTTTTACATGTGTCGCAAATGTCTGTTTAACGCATAGTTCGCTAATGAATCAGTTAATGTGTTAAAGTTTCTAGAAATATGTTGATATGGAATGTACTCAAAATGTCTTTCCAAAAGATGAACTCTAAGCAACATATGAAGAATAGTTGGGTTTCAGACAATATAAACACTTGTAAGTTGTAGTACGACGAGTTGTGAGTCCAGCCTAATGATGATTCGGTGAATGCTAGCTGAAATGGCATCAAAGAGAAGTTCGATCAATACGCTATACTCAGTGATATTGTTCGTAGAACGATCGATACAAATCCCTTGAAAACTCACTAACTCAACACTTGGAGCGAAAATGGCCCATGGTGCAGAACGTAGGTTCTGCGTGCTACAACTAGCACCATCGGCGTAACCAACAAATGGTTCCAAAGATTCCTACATCTGAAAAAAATGAAAAGTGGATTACTAACCACATAAAAATTCTAAAAGACACACTGACACACACACACATGTAATTAAAGCATATATACAATGATTTTTCTACACTCGATTAAGCATAGTAATGTTGAGATACAACCCGTTTTGGGGATGCAAAAATGGAATTCCATCATAATCCACCAACTCATAGGCACCTTTTGCCAAAACACGCTTGACAATGTAATGACCCATCCATAGTGGTTCAAATTTTCCTATTCCTAGTTTATCAGCTTCCTAATCATAAAGTAAGACCAGGTCTCCTTCTGAGAAAATGTGAGGCTTGACATTTCGGTCGTATTGCACCTTGATTTGTTTCTTATGTGCTTCATTAACCAATGCGGCTTCACGACGAGTTTCATCTAGATGAATGAGTTCTAAGAAACACACTTCTTCATTAGAAGTGTCGGGTAACAGGTCAATTGCGAGTTTAAGAGATGAAATTTCACATTGTATTGACAAGATTGCCTCTAGACCATACACCAATCCAAAGGGTGTGAATCCAGTTGCATTCCTTACCAAGGTTTGGTATGCCCACAAATCAGAGTATAGGATTAAATACTAGTTTCATTTATGAACCCCTATCATTCTTTGAAGCATTCACTTAAGGAATTTGTTGATGGCCTCAACTTGTCCATTAGCTTGTGGATAATAAGGAATAGAACTATCATGTGAAAGTCCTAACTTGGCAGTTAACTCAATCATCATGTGATTGCGAAAATGCCACCCATGATCTGTAACTATAGCCTGTGGTACACCAAACCGGGCAACCATGTGGTTGAAAAAGAAAAGTGGAGTTGTCTTGCCACTGTTGTTTAATGTAGGCATCTCCTCAGCCCATTTTGTGAAATATTCAACGACGACTATAATGTACCCATGCCCCCCGGCCGAGTGAGGATTACATGTCATGAAGTAAATGCCCCATTTGGAAAATGGTCCAATAGTGACGACGGGATGCAATGGTGCAGGTGGTAATCTAACTTTACGGTCATAGATATGGCATGCATGATAGCTTCTGACAAGTTCAATAATGCAATCTTTGAATATGGTAGGCTAGAAGTAACTAGCACTGGGAATCCTCTATGCGGTAGCATAACCAGATAAATGTCCACCACAAGAACCTAAATGGCAATCATTCAAAACTTTCTTGGCTTCCCCATGTGTGAGGCACCTCCGTAAAATTGTATCGATACCACAACGGTAAAGAGTGTCGCCAGTGATCAGATAATATTTGGCTTGGTACCAGATACGTCGTTGTTGCAAGCGAGAGGTATCGGGTCGGAATGTTTGGGTCTGGAGATAAATTAGTATATCTCCATACGACGGGTCAGATGATGAAATCATGAATAGAGACTTGTCTAGAATTGATGGTTCTAATGTTGAATCAATGGCATTGGAGGTAAGGTTGCAAAGAAGCTCGAAGAAAGCTAGAGATTTCTTTGATTTGGATTTGATGAATTCCAAACCAAATTCCTACAAAATGACGATCCATTTTGAGTATTTTCCCCCAGCAATTGACGTGACAAAATATATGTCATAGGGTTGCAATCCAAAATGACAGTGGTCTTTTAGAGCAGGATATAGTGGCGAAATCTTTGTACAGCTTAAACCGCAGCCAAAGCTAGCTTTTCGACGTAAGCGTACTTAACTTCTGTATCATTGAGATTGAAACTCAAATAATATATCGATGTTCAATCCCATCTTCTTCTTGGACTAAAACCATCGCAATGGTTGTATCTGCAGTGGCGAGATATAGGAAGCAGTCATTTTGATAATTTGGGGAATACATTAATGATGCTCTAATCAAGGTATATTTAAGAGCATCAAAGGAAGCTTGCACAACCTGATCTCAATGTAAGGGTATCCCGTTTTTCAAAAGACGAGTAAATCCTTTAGCCATTTCAGCATAATTGGGAATGAACCTCCTTAGAAAGTTAGCCTTCCCTTGGAGTCTTTGTAACTGTAGTAGATTGAAAGGTGGAGGAAAGTCAAGAATTGCCTAAACCTTAAGAGGGTCGAGTCTAATTCCTTCCTTGGACACTATGAAACCAAATAAATGACTAGAACAAAAAAAAAACACGCATTTGTGTGGATTGAGTCATATTTTGTAATGTCGTCACCGTAAAAATATAGCTCTCAAATGCTGCAGGTGATCAGTCTGCTTTCGCGAATGAGTAGGTAAATCATCAAGGTATGGTTGAATAATGTGTTTGATGTCATGGAAGGCATAGTTCATTGCCCTCTAAAAAGTGGCCCCTAAGTTTTTTAAACCAAAAGGGAGTTTCCTATAGGCGAATGTGCCCCATGGACAAATAAAAGCAGTTTTAGATTGGTCCTCTGGGAAGATATTGATCTGATTATAGCCGGAAAAGCCATCCATAAATGAAAATATTTCACATTCGGCACATTCATTAATAATCTGGTCGATAAATGGAGCAGGATAATTATCTTTTGGACAAGCCTAATTAACATCCCTATAATCGATGCACACTCATATTTTCCCTTGTTTCTTCATGACAGGAACAATATTGAAACCCAATCAGTAAGAGGATCAGGGTATATGAAACTAGCATGCAAAAGTTTGTGAACTTCTATTTTAATGGTAGCAACCTTCTTTGGATGAACAGGATGGAGGTGTTGTCACACTAGTTTGACATCAAGATACATTTTAATTTCATGTTCAACTATACTTGAGTCAATACATGGCATCTCCTCATATGACCATGCAAATATATCTCAGAATTCATGAAAGAGAGCATGGTAAATATCAAGTTCTGATGGAGAACAAGATTTTCCAACATGAATATTTTCTACAACTTTAGGTTTGGTCCAAATATTGATAGAAATAGTTTCTTTGATATTTGACAAGTTTCGCTTGAAATATGTTGTATCTATAAAAATAGAATTCGAAAGGAAATCAACAACTGAAGAGTGATTAAGTTAATTTGAAAAATCTTCTATGTGATCTGGAAGATGGGAACGATGATGATAATCTTCCCATGGTTCTTCTTCCATCATCATTGACTGGATGATTCCTTCATTAGTAGAAAATATACGTGAAAAAGGATCAGAAGAAGTACCATATTCTAACGAATGATCTACCCATATAATTGGCGAAGATGGATTTGGGTTTGCCGCGCAAGCCAGAAAGATTGATTGCTATGCAAGCTTAATGGGGCTTAGCGGCATGATTTCATTACTACTATCAACTTCAAAACTATTGGTAATGTTCCTTAAATCAGATGAAGTGGAAGATATCATGTTGCAAGTCTCAACTTTTTCCACTTCCACCATGTTTGATGGTGACTGTAGTGAAAAAGTACCCATTAGGGAAGAATCCTTGAAGAGACGTACACTAATGTTTTGAAGAGATAGTGGGGGTCCGTGAACTAACGGAATGCTTCCAGTAGCTTGTGAACTAGAGGCAAAGAAAGCGAGTTGATCAATAACTATGATTCTGCCTTTATGAGGGAATGCAATCATACGAATGTATGTTGAAACCACAACAATCATAGCATATACCCACGGTCTTCCTAGCAAAATGTTGTAGTCAAGGGGTCCGTCAACGACCTCAACTTCAATAGTTACTGTTTTTCCCCTAGTTCAATTTGTAGATTACTCAAAATTCCACAAGGCGTATATGTGCAACCGTCAAAATATTTTAACGTTATTGGTGAACATGATAAAGGTGGTGAGCCAAGTGTTTTCCAGCAATTCATTGACATAATACAAGTAGATGTCCCCTCGTCAATAATGGTTCGGTGAATAACTTTATTCAAGGGATTTACTTGAATCAGGAATGCTAATTTCATTGGTAACTGTGGCATATAACCCGCATGGTTGAAAAACACAAGATTGGAATCTGTAGGATCGATTCCACCAATTGCTGACAAAAAACCTGCTTCTGGGAGGGACAATTTTGAAGCACCTCAAGTGTCGACATAATAGAAGGTGACTGAGCCAAATATTCTAATATGTTATAGTTTTGTGTTGCTCGAGCTCAAGGGTTAAATGTTGATTTATGTACAACTCCCTTAGGTGGTTTTATTGTTAACTCAGGTGCAATAGGTGTTGGAATAGTTTCATATGAAGCCGAAGTTGAAGGATTAGATTGATCAATGGCTTGGTTATTTGACGATGACGGTGGATTTCCATAATATTTACTTCATGTTGACACTAAAACATCAATTTTAGGCTTATAGACAGATAACATAAGCACTTGGGAAGTGGAAGCATGGTCTGTAGAAACCATATGTGTCTCCGGATTCGGAAAATGATCATTCAACACTATAGATGTACTAGAAGTCTTAAGAAGCTTTGAGACTTCAGGGCGGTGAGGAAAATCTCCCATAAAGTGCTCATCATTACAGATTAAACATGGGTAACGAGGTTTCCTAGCTGAAGGAGAGGAATTAGATGATTTCTCTTGAGGGGGATTATTTTGTTTCTTCTTGTTTTTCCCCTTCTTCTTGCTTTCTTATTGCTTTTCACTCTTGCCTTTGTCAGATGACATGGCATTAATTTCGGAAGCAAGAGTGTTATCAGATGCATTTGAAGTTTGATTGGAAATGGAAAGTATTTGACTAGATGGTCTACCTGCCATTTGTGTGCTCGAAGAACCAATCACACCGTCACCGACATGAGAGTCCTTACTCGATGGTGGTGGAGGAACAATATAAGATGGTATGGGTGCATTCAGGATCTTGTCATAGAGCGTGCCAGACTGTGTATAAATCAAGTCCAAATATTGGGCACAAGAAATTACTTACTCTTCAGTGACAACTCCACCTTTTGCCACATCCTCAGTGATAGATGGAAATAAGGATTTTATAAACCACTCAGTTGAAAGCTAATCAGGAACATAAGTTTTGACCATTCAACAATGACGACGCCACTCATGAATATGATCAAAGATATGAGTAGCAATAGTTTATTTAAAGTTGGTCAATAGTTCCGTTCCAGTTTCATATCATATGGGTAATTAGAAGTGGATTAAAAATGTGGTAGCTAAGGATGTAAAGCTATCAAAAGAAGATTGTGGTAACTCAATGTACCACTTCACAGCCGGACTAGTAAGTGTTCTCTGGAAAAGACATAGTCTAACTGAATCATCATTCAGGGAGTTTGATGAACACCATAAATGAAAAGTCATGAAATGGTTGGATGGATCTTCTCCAGGGTTTCCATTGAATTTCATAATATCGGAAGGTAATTTATGAGGAATCACCGACCACCAAGGTGCATAAAGAATTGGGTCATTGGTAAGCTGATTTAGATATGGTAATTCAAGTGTTGCAAGAAAAGGCAACTGTCTATTAAGGTCAGGTTGAGCATAACCAGGGTAAGATGGGATTGCCTGGGCAATAGGCCTTTACATACTAGCATAAGGCATCTATTGTTGGTAACCTTGATAGGGGTAAGTTTGTTGAGCAAATCCTGTATAAGGTGGTTGTTGAGCACCAAGATAAATTTCTTGTTTTCCAAACCCAGCATAGGCTTGTTGACCAGGATCTAGGTAAACTTGTTGTTGACCAAACCCAGCATAGCCTTGTTGACCAAGTCCAGGATGAGGTTGGTATTTCTGGAATTATTGTTGTTGATATTGGGGCTACCAAGGTTGTTGGAGCAACTATTGCTGGTGTTGATACAACGGTTGTTTCCCACCGATGTAAGCTTGACCAGGTTTTGAATAAACTAAACCAGTGTAAGTCTGAGTCATTCCAGTAAAAGGTAAACTAGCCTGAGGTTGTTGGACTCCAGGCATAAATAGTTGTTGTAAAACTTCCTGAGAAGGCTGAATCTGTAAACCTAAAACTTGGGGATTTGAGGTTGAAGAACCAGCTTGCACAAGTTGAGATACAACTAACTGAGCTTGCGACTGCAGTAAAATGGTAACAACAGGTGTAGTAGGTATGGATGAGACATATTGCATAGGTTGTGATGGATACAAGAGCCTTGGTTGAACATGCATTGTTGGCTGTCACTAACATATAGTCATTCCAGGCTGACCTAAAGACGATGGCATACCTTCATATAATTGCCCCCCAAAAAATGGAGGATAAGGAGATTGTGCATATTGTTCTATGTATGGGGGTAATTCAGTGTAAAGCAGATACATTGGATGGTAACCAGATGAACTAGCTTGATATTGACATGATGGGTCAAGCTGCTTAGTATCCGTTAACGATGAACCAGATAAAATTCCTATAGAGGACATGGGTGAAGACCAAGAGCTAGAAGCAACACCTGAGTGGGTTCTAGATAAATATTGGTAACCTGATGGGATGGATGGAACACCATACAAATGTGACTCAGGTGTTGTAGTAAACATCGAAGAGGTAGTGACAGAAGATTCTGCCGCAACTGTAACAGATGGTACAGTTTGGGATGTTGAATCTGCCATATTCAAATGTCCAAATAAATTTCCTAACAAATCAATGGGTGTCTGAAAGTAATCAGGATCAAAAGGAGCAGTAAAATCAGGAGTATGAGGATAAAGATAAAGTCTAGTTCCAAAATGAAATGGAGTTCTGGTTGTTTCTTCCTTAGGTTCCTCTTCAATCGAAATCAAACCAGGTAGAAGGATTCCACTGTCAGGTCCATAATAGATTTCCGGTATTTGTTCCTGAGGTAAAGGGGAAGTTTCGACAATTACGGATGTCTGAGGATGAACTGGTCAATCGTCTTCCAGTATGGTAAAAAATTATGATTGTTCAACTTCAAGACCCAAATGTTCTGGTAAAAGAACAACAGGTTCAGGTTGGGATTCTTGAACAACTTTTGGTTCAGAAGTAACTTCTAATTTAACGATGATAGGTTCAGGATCAACCTCTGGTTGAATAGATTCAGGTTCAAAAGTAATTTCTTGTTGAACAACTTTGGGTTGAGAATCAACTTCTTGTTGGACAACTTGGGTTACCGTTTCACTAGGTTCACTTCTAGTGTCCTGAGGTAATTGCGGAGATTCCACTTCAGTAACAGATGTACCAGTAATTGTAGGAGTAACTGGGGTCACAATACTTACTAGTATAGGTGTTTCTAGTAATTCAGATGAAGAACCAAAAATTTGGGATGTACTGGATTCAGTCAAACGAGACTTCTTTGACCGGATAGGTGTAGCTTCAGGCGGTAAAGGCAGTTTACTCACTGTCCTGCACAAACGACGGGGTAAGGGATGATGTTCCTCCATGATTGTTTGATTGATTTTATTACAAAAAAAATAAACAAAAAGAGTAAGCTCGGAAAAAGGATTACCAAGCAACTGTGAACTACATAATACCTCCAGGCGAACTGAGAAGTGTTGGAATTATGATACAGGTGTTGTCCTTGATGGAAACTCACTCAGACGAAAGATCACAGTATAGCATGTCAACAACAAATAATTACAGATCAGACTACAAAGAACGAAGAAAGAGAGGTATACGGAGGTTCACCTTGACCAAGTTGCGTATACACGCAGGTTCACTGAACACAAGTAGCATATATGTACACACGCACTTTCACAGATGGAAAAGCGCGTATATCTTGGAAAGCTGAGTATTTGGTCCAAGGTATTTTGATCCAAGGTATTGGTCCAAGGTATTTGGTATGAGGTATTGACCCTAGGTATTTGGTCCAAGGTATTGGTCCTAAGTGGTTTTGGTCCATGGTATTGAGAAAGGACTAAAACTATATAAGGAGGAGAAGATCATTAGGCCAGGTGTGCAAGTATCGAATATCTGATGAAGTGTGAGATCTAGTATATTGGCTTATGGTGTTGTGCTTGATCTAACCCAAGGATGAACCTTAGCGGTTGATGAAGGATAAGATCTAATGATGGATTGAGATCTTAAGGCTTGAAATGAATTATCATTATGTGGTTTGATCATGTATAGTCTAGATCTGAATACTGACGCAAGTATTATTCTGTAAATATTATGATCTAGGTATAACTGAAGTCCGAAATAGGCACGGAATTATGAATTAATATTTGCAGATGTGTACATTGGTTGGCTTTGATAAAAGTGCGTATATACACTGGTTCGACACATGGAAGTAGCGTATACATTGTGAAGTATGTTTCAATTGTTTCTGTTTGCTGTTGTAGAGTTCTGGGTTCTGCTTTGGGTTCTGGTGACTGTATTTTGGTAACAGTGTTCTGAATGATTAGATTGATTGTGATTTTCTACAGTGACGATGGGTTGTCAAAATGATTGATTGATTCAGTTGTTGGTTGATTCAAAAAGTGATGATTGAGTTTCAGTGATTGGTTGTATTGCAGTTATGATGTTGTTGATGGATCCAGTCTGAAAATTTATGAAACGTGGTCCTTGGAGGAAGAAAGAAGGTTGTAGCCTTCAGTAGGTCTGTCAGGCGGAAAGAGTCGATAGTGCGGACACAACCAACCTCCCTAGGAGCCTAAGACTCTCTAGTGACAAACAAGACAAACAAGAGCAATCCTTCTCTAAAAATGCATTTACTATATAAGAAATCAAGTGTTTAGATCCTACTTGTAGTCCAATGCTGTTGTAGCAGTCCAGCCTCGCTGATCTGGATGAGCTCCTCCTTCACTTCGAAACCTGCATTCACTAACAATCAAACGATTAAATAGCACTTGATAATCTCATAAAATAAAACATATTTAACACATAGACCAAGGAGTACATGAAACAACTCATAAATAACAAGTTATTGAGAAGAATGGACTCATTTGCATTAATAGGAAACAAAAGGAACAATTACAACCTGAGCCTTGGTGTTGTGCAAGTCCCTCCCAGGGTCCATCAAGAGTTCTCCTTTACTTTGACAAAGCTCACCCACTTCCAAATAGAACAAGCAAAGATGGCAATCTCTCCTCACAAGCTTCTAAATGGGAGTCCTAATTCCAGCAACATCTACCCTTAGAAATGTTTATCTTTCAACCTCCCCTCCTTCTGGCCCAATGCCTGTATTTATAGTGCTCAAGAGGAAGTTAATCAGGTCCACCATCAATGGGATAATCCCCTCTTTGGATGGGATAGCTCCCTTATTGATGGGATAAGTTCCTCTTTGGTAGGGGTACATGAACCATCTGGAGGCGCTTCATACACGTCAAACATACTTCTAGAAGCCTCTAGAAATGACCACAAGTAACTTTTTTGGAGTGAAACTTGCGCCTTTTGACCTTTACAGGGGTACGCACCTGCCCCTTTACATACAGAGCGTACAAGTACGCAGTTTTTGTGAACATTAGGTGCGTATACGCAGGTAAGGCCGAGAGAATCTGCGTACCCAGAGATAAACACATTTACAAAGACTTTCTCTCTTTTTGGAGTTTGACATGGAGAACAGAGGCATAAGACTTGCCCAGGAGGATAGCATGACTGTTGATAGAGCCATACTAACTGTAAATAGCCATGGTGACATTTTTTAGTGTAACAGATTGCCCCCTAAAGTGCGAAGCCTATAGTAGATTAGGGTTTTGTATTATCTAGGAAGGGTGAAGCGCTTTATCATTTCAAGGATTATCTCGTGGAGAGCCTGGTTAGAACCTGCAATTTTCAACACAAAATACATGTATAAGATTATATCATCGCTGAGGTAGGCATTCCCATACTCAGATCAAAACTTTAACTAACAGACTAACTACTCTGATACAGGAATGGTCTTGCAGTACATCATAATCATAGACTTTTGTAGACACAGTATGGGCGCAGCCATCTGTTTATGATTAGTCTACTTAGATAATGAATACAAAACTCCTCGCAGCCTGGATGGTGGAACCTAGATCCAGGGTCTTCATTTCTACTTCCCAAATTGGTATGATTCTAGCCATGCGAATAAATAAGTCGATGTCGAACATGGTAGAAACCACTTGATTACCAGTCGATGATGTAAACTGTTAACAAGTGTGAGAGAAACCACCAGTAATGTCAATGGTTCTCAAAGTACCCAGTACAATCCATGAGATGTGAATGAATGAGTTGATGTCGAACATTTCACGGAATCCTTCGATCGAAAGTCAATGATGTAAACTGACGTCAAAGGCGAGAAACCTGCCATTGATGCATGCAGACTTCAAGGTACTGACCATTTCTAAGTCATCTCTCTAGATAATGTGCTGATGTCGATAGAAAGCGACCCGTTGCAGGCAAGCCCACAACACGAAATCATTGTTCAAGTTGAAGAAATGTTGCTGTAAGGACTGACTCAGGGATGGTCAAATGGATGACAAGTATTTTGCAGATGAAAGTTTATTTGCAAAGACCTCTTGAACACATAACGACACGACAAATGGTTTGGTTACGATTTGACCCAAAGTTAATACCCGGAAACAGTTGAAGACTTTCAAAGTGGTTTGATCAACTTTTAAGGCAAAGGATTTCCCAACCCAGGTGAACGGAAAGTGTCGTGTTCAAGAGCGGTGATAAGGTTCTTCTGTAACAAAAGATAACAAATAGGCTCATTCTTCTCTCTTTTCCCCCACCATTTCTGGCAAGTACCTCTTTATTTTTAACAAGCTTGAGGAGGATAACATATGCTTGATTATAAGCTCATCCTTCGGATGAGTCCAACCTAGTTTTGATTCGAACCCTAGGAAGGAGTGGTTCGTTCCTGTTTGTAATTGAACAGGTCCTTTACTGTGAAATTTTAACGAGCCCAGTATAGGAGAAACTCGGCGTTTTTCATTTTTAGAGAGTCTGAAAAACTTAAGAAGACTCCAGGTTGAACTTTTTCGTAAATTTGTGTCCCCCAAGCCCGAAAAAGTATAAAATAATACCTGGGAGAACCGCTTGATCTTGCGACCAAGGAGTACTTTCATGATTAGTGTCTCTGACCTGAAAAGTAAAAAGCAATCAAGGACACGTCGTTTTATTTCCGTATCGAGTTTGAAACGACAAAAACCCGGCCATCTTTTCCTGTTTTTACGGTCAGAAAAGAGCTATAAGGGGACCGTCTTTTAATTCCGTTTTAACGAGTGTAAAAGAAACGCTCGACAATCTTTTCATGTTTTAGGAGTCAGAAAAGAGCTTAAAAGATGACTCTGATGTTTTGGTTCATGAAAAATGATGATTTTACTCTAAAGTCCTTTTGTTCTGCACAAAAACGACACATTACTCATACCTGTTTAAGATGGGTAAAAATACATTGAAAAATGTCCTTTCATGGTGAAAAATAAACAAACTTAGCATTCATTCATCCAAAAAACCTATAAAAAAACTTTTTACCATGTCATTTTTACCATTTTACTGTTGAGGTTGAGAAAAGGGCTTCTGACAAGAAAACTTCCTGTGGTCATTGCGGAGAATCCGACCGTCAGAATCGAACGCTGTCTCATCAGGTATTCTACAACATCCTTCTCTTGCTTTCCATCCGTTTAAAATTCATTTTTAAGTTTATATTTGATTTTTTGGGGGTCTTGGGGTTTTAAGATGCGCCCTTCGGGGTACGCAGGTCATGCATTGCTGACCTGCGTACCCCGATATTTTCTCAATGGGGAAAATACCAGGTGTACGCACCCGGCCTTAAGGGAAGCTGCGTCCAGACGCTCTGTTCCTAAAAGTCGGGGTGCGTACCCCGCAAAACGCATTTTGAAACCCTTATTTCTCCAAAATGAACCAAAATTTTAAACTTTTATGGACTCTAACAGATGTTTTATGATGTGCAGGGTGCACACCATGCTTGATTGGCGCGAAAGAGAACACGAGGACGTTGATTTGGCCGCAGTAGGTCATCAACCTTCCATTGATGCGTTAAAAGCATGCGGACTATACAAATACTGGACCATACCTGGCATGAGGGGCCAGGTGCCATTCCTTGAGTGGCTGGTTGAAAGGTGGAACATTCAGGAGCAATGTTTCTACATCGGAGAGCAGCAGCTCGAGATAGAGCCCTCTGACATATATTTTCTCACTAGCTTGCCTAACAGGGGCGAGCAACTCTCTCTATTCGGGACTAGGCCGGGTGGCCAATCCCTTGCTAGTCTCCGGCTAGAGTGGTGCAACAATCAAAACCAGGAGAAGGGGATAGAAATCAAGTACATATCCCGACCTGAACTTATGTTGATAGCCTTTACTGTTACCAGACTTTGCGGCGCAGCCGCTTTGCACCATGCTACCGGGTCCCAAATGCGGATGGCTATAGATTGCTTCCAAGGCACCATTTTCAACTAGTGCGATGCTGTGTTGACCAATATGAAGGGCCAACTAACCAGGGCAAAGAGAGGACAACTGAAGACCTTTGGATATGGGCCTTTAGTCGTGAGCTTTGCCCTAGAGAGAGTTCCAATGCTGATCCCCCAACATCTTACAGTTCTAGTTGGGGCTCCTCGGGAGCCTAAGTTGACGAGATGGGTTGCGGTAATGGCCCGGCATCCTGACAAGGGAGCAGCAGTTGTTCGATTTCCTGATGGTTACTTTCGCTGGCTAGAGAGCCAGGTCTTTGCTATTCAGGACTTTCCTTATGCCGGAATGGATTTTTGGAATGATCCAGACATGGTTCTTCCACAGGGAGAACAGTGGGACGACAGAGGTATTTCATTTTTCACAAGTTTCTAAATTATGTATTTTTTGTTTTTATATATCGCCTCAAAACTGACAACACAAATTTTCAAAATGCAGATGTAGGTCGACGACGTCCAGCCAACCTCCGGGCTTTTGAGAGGAGAGTACCAGCTGTACCAGCACCAGCCCCACAGGATGCGACCACAGAGACCTTAGCCGAGCTGGAACAGGATCTAGAGCGTCTCACGGCGGATATACCAGAGACCACCATAGATGACATTCCCATTCAACTTCAGCGCTATGTGGTCGCAGTCCCAGGACCTTTTAGGAGGTTCTTGTGTAGGGTAGCGCGGGCAGTGGTCTCGTATAGAGAGCACCACCAGTGATTGGCTAGTCACTTTTGTAGACACATATGACATTTTTGGTTTTTTGTACTTATCATTTTTGCCGATCATAAGGTGTTTTTCAACCTATGATCGAAGACGATGTATATTTTTGACACACTCCTATCTATATATATATATATATAATTATTACCGGCTCATCTTGTTTAACATATGTGATGAAATGTTTTTAAATTTACTTGCATGATTATCGTAAATGTCTGTCCAACATTCGAGAAGCAATTGCATCTGCTAATGTATTTAAAGACCTCGGAATATGCTGATATTCAATGTAATCAAATTCACGTTCCAAGAGGCGCACTCTAAAAATAACCTTAATAACACAGGATTTCTAATGGCATATACTCTATTAAGCTGTAATACAACGAGTTCAGAATCTAACCTCACTATCAAACGTCGAATTCCAAATGAAATAGATTTAGACAATAATTCAACCACTGCACTGTATTCTGCAATGTTGTTCGTCGTTTGACCGAGGCTCACCCCATGCATAGAAACTAACTCGTCAGAGGGCGAATAGATAACCCAAGCTGCGGAAGAGATATTCCGTGTACTACGACAAGCACCATCGGCAAATCCAATGTACGTTTGGAGAGGCGTCGACATCTGCAATATCAAGAGTAAAACCAAGATAAGCCAGAATAACGACGAAAAAAAACACACTTTCTAAGCTAAGCACACTATCTAAACTAACAAACATACTAGCTAGAAAGAAAACCTAACCTAACTAAAATTCTCCATACCCATCATTTAAGCATAATACCTCTTTAGGTAAAGTCCATTTCTGGGTTTACCCAAAGAGTCCCCATCAAAATCTACCAGCTCATAGGCCCCTTTTGCTAGCTTTCGCTTTACAATGTAGGGTCCATGCCACATAGGAACGAATTTTCCAGCACCTAGCTTATCGTTAGCTTGATCATATAGTAGCACTAGGTCTCCCTCCGAAAAACTCCGAGGGGTCACATTTCTATCATACTGAGCTTTCATTCGCTTCGCGTGAGTGTCGATTGCCAATGCAGCGTCACGTCGAGTCTCATCTAACTGAGCTAAGTATAATAAACGTTTCTCTTCTTCAGAAGTAGCTGGGAGTAATTCGACAGCCATTTGAAGTGATGGGATTTCGCATTCAATGGGTAACACAGCTTCCAAGCCATAAACTAGCTGGAAAGGAGTGAACCCTGTTGAAGTTTTCACTGAAGTTCGGTATGCCCATAGCGCTGAAAATAACATGTTATGCCAATTCGACCGATGAATACCAATGATTCGTCGAATCATGATAACCAGAAATTTGTTGATAGACTCAACCAAACCGTTGGCTTGCGGATAATAAGGAGTAGAGCTATCATGGCGCAAACCAAGCTGGCTTGTAAGCTCAGTCATCATGATGTTTCAAAAATGGCTTCCATGGTCAGTGATGATTGCTTGTGGGACACCAAACCTAGTTATAATGTGATTGAATACGAAAACTGCAGCTGTTTTTCCGCTTGCGTCGAATGTAGGCATCGCCTCGGCCCATTTAGTAAAATAATCAACCGCGAGGATGATATACGCATGCCCCCTGGCCGAGTGAGGGTTACAAGTAATAAAATCGATACCCCATTTGGCGAAAGGACCAACGGCAATTATAGGATGGAGAGGAGCAGGTGGTGCGCGCATCTTGCGATCAAACACTTGACAGTTGTGGCACTTTCGGACCGAAATGATACAATCTTTAAACATGGACGGCCAGAAATAGCCAGCGCGCAACACCTTCTGAGCGGTGGCATACCCAGAAATATGACCGCCACATGCTCCAGAGTGACAATCATTCAAAACCCTCTCAGCCTCTTCGTGAGTTAAACAACGTCGAAAAACTAAGTCTGCCCCCCGGCGATAAAGTGTATCTCCAATAATTCTGTATTGCTGGGATTGAAACCGAATTTTTCGACGTTCCGACTTTGAAGCTTCAGGCCGAAAGGTTTGGGTTTGGAGATAGATGATTATATCCCCGTACCACGGATCTAAAGTACTGATAAGAAACAAAGATTCGTCCGCAATGGACTCCTCTGCCACAGTTTCTGTGTCAGCACGCGGGAAATCACACATCAATTCCGCAAAAACTAAGGACTTCTTAGACTTGGACTTCTCGAACTCCAAGTCAAACTCTTGCAGAATAACGATCCATTTAGAGTACTTGCCCCCTAGCAGTTGTTTAGTCAAAATATAAATCATAGGGTTGCAATCCGAAATAACTGTAGTTTTACGGAGAAGAATGTAGTGACGAAAACGCTGGACAGCTTGAACGGCTGCCAGGGCCAATTTCTCCACATGTGAATATTTTAGCTCAGTGGGGTTTAGTGTCCTACTAAGATAATATATCACATGTTCAGCTCCGAATTCATCTTCTTGGACTAGCACCATTCCGATAGTGGAATGCGAAGCTGCGAGGTATAAGAAGTAGTCCTGGTTGTAGTTGGGAGGATGCAACAATGGTGCATGGGTCAACGCATGCTTAAGTGCATCAAAAGATTGTTGGGCAATCTCGTCCCAAAAGAATTGAGCGTTCTGTTTCAACAACCGTGTAAAACCTTTAGTGACCTCGGCGTAGTTTGGAATGAATCGGCGTAAAAAGTTCGCTTTCCCTTGCAAACTTCGCTTTCCCTTGCAAACTTTGGAGTTGGCGCAAACTCGAAGGAGGAGGCAATTTGATGATAGCTTCGACCTTCGAGGGATCGACGCGAATGCCGGCTTTTGAAACAACAAATCCCAGCAATCGACCCGTTTCTATACAGAATACACACTTGTGGGGATTCAACCGAATACGATAATGCCTACACCTCATAAAGATTGCTCGTAAGTGGACAAGGTGATCAGCTCGATGTAAAGAATGAGCAGGCAAATCATCGAGGTAGGGTTGCACAATGTGCTTGATGTCATGAAATGCGTAAGACATCGCCCGTTGAAAAGTGGCTCCGGCATTCTTAAGCCTAAAAGGTAATTTGCAATAAGCAAATGTCCCCCATGGACAAATGAATGCCGTTTTTGGTTGATCGGCAGGTAGAATATTGATTTGATTATAGCCCGAAAAACCATCCATAAAGGAAAACAGTTCACTTCTGGCACAATCATCAATAATTTGATCGATATAAGGCATAGGATAGTTGTCTTTTGGACAAGCTCGATTTATATCCCTATAGTCGATACAGATTCTTATTGTTCCTTGTTTCTTGTTAACCGGAACAATATTCGATACCCAATCCGTTAACGGGATTGGATAAATGAAACCTGCTTTCAATAGCTTCTCGACTTCTGCTTTAATCGCAGCCGCTTTTCTAGGGTGAATCTGACGCAACCGTTGCCGGATGGGTTTAGCGTCTGGGTAGGTCTTTATTTCATGAACAACAATGGCAGGATCGATTCCTGGCATTTCTTCGTAAGACCGGGCAAACACATCGCGGAATTCTTGGAATAGGACCTTGTAAGTTTGAATTTCATCTTTTGTACATGAGGCACCTATATGAATGTTTTCCTCAATTCCGGGCTTCACTGAAATGTCAATGGGAATAGTGCGAGAAATATTCCCTAAATTCAACTCTGAATCAGAATGTTTCATTGGATTCTGAGCGTCTTTGACATATTCAGCGGTAAAGATAGATGAAAAATCGTTTTCAAAAGCATCATCCTCAGGTAAAAATGAAGATCTATGATGGAGATCTTCCCATGGTAGATCGTCTACACTTAGGATTTCGCGAAGTTGCTCGTCACATGACACGACTTCGGGAAACGCTATCCGTTCTGAGGTTGATGTGAAAAGTGATTCTTCACTGACCACATTCATTTGGTCGATTTGGGTTGAACGCGAGTCAGTAAAAGATCTTCCCATGGATGATCTCCAACAATGAATCGACATAATACACGTAAAAGCTCCCTCATCAATTACAGTCCGATGAATAGGCCTGTTTTTGACTATCACTGGAATCTAGAAAGCCATTTGATGGGGTAGATGCGGTGTACTATTTTCTAGATCGAAGATTATCAGATTCGGGTCCTGAACATCAACAGCTCCGATAGCCGACAAAAGTAATTTTCGCTGTGCTGGGCATGATTGCAGCACTTCTAAAGCCGACATTGCTGAGGGTGAAACAGCTAAGTCCTCAACAATGTTGTAATTCTGGGCCGCTCTCGCATGTGGATTGAAAGCAGACCTTCGAAGTACACCCTTGGGGGGTGGTTTGATTACTAAGTCCGGGTTAGGTTTTTCGATTTGTAGTGGATCGGAACCAGGAGCTGAGGTTGATGGATTAGAATGAGAAGATTCTGCTTCCTTACCATCAACAGGATTCTTACTACCATAATCTTGCGACCAAGTCGCAATCCTCACATGAGACATCATCAAAATGGGTTCTTCACTGGCGGTCGAGGAAGAACCTATCATCTTACTCTCCTACTTTGGAAATGGATCTTTTAACACAGTAGGAGTGGGAGAACCTTTGACTATTTTCACAACCTCTGCCCGATGAGGGCAATCTCTTGTAAAATGATCCTCTTCACAAATAAGACAAGGATATCGAGGTTTGCGCTTTTCGTCATTGGTTTCCGACTTTTCTGTTTTCTCCTTCGGAGCCTTGTCTGCTTTAGCCTTCTTCTTTCCTTTCTCCTTTCCAGCGTTTTTTGATTTGGCCGTAGATGACTCTACAGCGTGAATATCGGTGGAAAGTTCAAGAGAAGACTCTCCTGTCGGGGAATCAGGCAAGGTGATTATAGGAGTAGTAGAATTCTTGGAAGATTTCTTCTTGCTCTTTGTGTTCACCGTACCAATCATACCATCAGCGGCATGAGATCTCGAAGGAGCAGCAGTGATTTGATTCGATTTTGGAAGATCTGGGATCTTCTCGTGTAACGTACCTAACTGAGTATAAACTAAGTCAAGGTACTGCGCCTGAGCAATGACTTGCTCCTCAGTAACTACTCCGGCCTTAGCTACATCTTCAGTAATCTTCGGTAATAATGATTTAACAAACCATTCAGCTAAGATTTGGTCTGGAATAAAAACTTTCACTAACCTTCTGCGACGTCTCCACTCATGAATGTGATCAGATATATACGTGGACGTCGATTGTTTTAGTGAAGTTAATAACTCCGTGCCGTTATTGTATCTGACCGGCAACTGAAAGTGAGTTAAGAACGAGGTAGCTAACTAGCTAAAATTGTAAAAAGAGGCCCGTGGTAACTCAATGTACCACTTGGCCGCGAGACCAATGAGTGTATGCTGGAAAAGACGTAAGCGGATCGAATCATCCGAGATAGAATTTGAAGCACACCAGAGGTGGTAAGTCATCACATGATTGGACGGATCCTCTCCAGACTTACCTTCGAACTTGGGTATATCACTGGGCAACTCATTTGGCATTGGCGGCCAGAACGGAAGATATTGAATTGGATCATTCGTTAGGCACGTCAAGTCTGGTAAATCCAAAGTTGCGATAAACGATAATTGCCGGTTAAGATCTCTAAAACTCTGGGTCACAAGACCAGTCCCAGGAGGAGGATATCCAGGATAACTAGGAACAGGAATCGCATTAGGGATATTATATCCTCCTGGAAAACCAGGATTAACCGGACCGTACTGGGGTTGTTGAGGTTGTTGATAAGTGTACCCAGGATACGGTTGATACTGGTAAACCGGCTGCTGGATAGCTTGCCCATATTGGTACTGTCCCTGGTACGGTTGATGAACAAATTGAGGTTGAGTAGTGACAACCGTACTTATACCAGGCTAACCTATAGGCATCTGGACCGTGGTTTGAATCGTAGATCCAGACAACGGTAAAGATGCCTGAGGAGTGGTTGCAGAGACAGTAGAAACCGGAGCTGTCGATACTCCAGAAGTAAGTGCGGCAGATGTTGCGGTAGTTGCAGCAGTCGTTTGAGATGCAGTACTAGGTGCAATAGGCGGCTGAGTAATTACCGAAGTTACAGAAGTTTGAACATTTGACTGGACAGGTTGCGGTTGCTGGGGTGGACCAGAAACTATGGGTTGTCCAGCTTGAGGTACCAACTGTATACTTGGCTGCAACACCTGTTGACCCTGTGATGGATCCCACACTATCATTCCGGGGTATTGACCCGTAACAGGTTGAGAATACTGAGATCCATAACCGGATTGAGGATAGGATTGATAACTGAAAGGTACAGTTCCCATACCTTGAACATATGACTGACCTTGAGGTGGTTGACCACCTTGAGGTTGAGAAACGGGAACTAAACCTGACATCATGTAAATGTCTCCTACACCCAACGGTTTATTACCATTGTTTCCAGCTAATAACCCTTGATCGACGGGTTGAGGAGATGCCCCCGCAAAGATACCAGAAAGTGACTGATACCCAGTGGGAACAGAAGGACCGCCGTGTAAGAAAGATTCAGGAGTTTGAGTAAACACGGACGACTGACCAGACATATTTATAGGAGTATAAATACCTCCAGGTGGAAAAGGAGTACGAGGTGTAGAAAAACCTATCCCTGAGTTGTCTAAATAATTGGTTAACGAAAGGTACCAAGTAGTACTTCTAGGAGGACTGTAAAAGATAGATTCACGCTCCCTGAGCTCAATAGTAAGTTGATCCTCAAGGTTAGAGACGCCTATTTCTTCCTCTGGAGCAAGTTCTTCAATAGCAATCAGACCAGTAGGAAGATTTTCGGTGATAACTCGTTCTACTCTTGGTGAATCTGGAACACTAGAAGTTGGAGTAACAGGTTCAGATATTTCAGGTTCTTCGCCTATATCACTAGTAGATGAAAAACTACCAGCAAGCTCGGAAACTGTAACAGCTTCGAGATTATAACCTGTCTCTAGACTTTGGTAATCTGGATGGACTACCAAGGAAGATTCTCCTTCTTCAGGTGAACCTACTCTACTGCCACTAGGAGGAGTTACAAGGACCTTCAATCCTTCGTACTGACCCGGGACGTCTTCAGGAGATCCACCCCGTGACCTACGGAGTTTCCTCAACAAATCAGTTCCGGTAACAATCTCAGGTGACTTGCCCCGAAGTCTACGGGATTGTCTCGGTAATTCCGCCACAGCTAAAAACTTTTAACTACTACACACGAAAACAAAGTAAAATCTCAAATCAAACCACCTAAAGTCGCTAAAGAACCAAACAAATTTGAATCACACGCCTAAAGAATCTAGGGCGTCAAACCAAGCACAAACAGTAGCCTTCCAGACCAAAAACGCTAGTTGGAGATGAAACCCAACATCGCCGGATTCAGTACAGAAGTGGCGGGTGGAACAGTTACCCCGGCAACCTGCTTAATGAATAGACCGGCACAAGTTCCTCCACTTTAACCGTCTCGAGTGAAGTGAACCCCCCGGAAAATCCAAGTGAGTCTAGCCGACGTCTGCTCCAGGTACAGTGGGATCTTCCCTCCACCGTCACCTCGGTAGAATCCTAAAGATAATGGTCACTAAGGTTACCAATCGCAACAAATGCACCTGGGGGAACAGTCTACACTCCGACAGCACGCAAGGGTAGAGTATCAAGCTCAATCCCCTTGCCGGTTCCTTGACAATAATCCAAAGTTTACCGACAAGTGACCCCTGGCTCCTCGACAATGGTTAATCCGAGGTTTACCATTTGTAATACGTGCGTGTCTGGCGTCGTTCCCAACGAGGGAGGATTGATCCCCTCACTGGTTCGGACATGAGCTCGTGCTTCTCCTTTAAGAGGAGCTTTCCCAGAGTACAAATGAGACAATTGGATTTATTCTATCACAAGATAAGCTACTTGTTTGGTTTTGTTGTCTGGGAGAGTTAATTACTCTCCTACTCCAAGACACTAGCCTGATCTAAATTGGTGTTTCAGAGCCCTAGTAAATAAAAGTTACTAAGTTGATTTTACTTTAAGCGTTAATTTTATGGTTTTTCTTAAAGACAAAAGGTAGCGGAAATGAAACCAATGGTGTGTAGACTCGACTCAAACCACTACAAAGATGCACCTAAGATGATTTACGCTACTTTTCTCTTTCAATGAAACTCCTAACTAAGAGAGTTGGAAAATGCAAATTTTATAGAAAACAACTTTCTTAGTAAAGACAATCAAAGAAACAATTCTCTTTATCTTTCCAAGCATACAAACATGACCACTCCTTACGTGCACGAAAAATTCTTTTTCTTTCAAAATACCTCAAAGCTACTTGAAACAAAACTTTTCAAAGGAGATGTTTTTGTATTTTCTCTTATTTAATAAAGCATATAAATCTATTTTAACGAAAATCAATCTCAAAATCTATAAAAGCTATGAAAAAATTGACTCACAAGCAAATCAAAAATAAATTTACTCTAAAGCAAACCTAATGAGGCAAAAGCCTACAAAGATGATTCTAGGTTGTTTTACTTGACCACAATCAAGCCAAGGACCAGCTAATGCAGAATCAAAAGACCAGTCAAAACAAAACTCAAATCTTTTTGTTCTTTTTGTAAAATGGAATTCAATACTCAATCAATAAGCACTTCGAAATTTGCCAAAGGGACAACTCAAAGGTAATTTGCTCTCACAGGTAGACTTTATGACAGGTCCGACTCCTAAGAAGGCTGACAAAACCAGAGATATCTAAGGCTTGACAACTTCTACCGCCAAAGTCACTACGGGACCTACTCAAAAATCAAACCCTAGGGCTTAAACTTCTATGAAATCCACTAAAACACTCAATGCTATCGAAACAAGTTTAGGTGAAGATCTTTGACAAGAGACTAATGGATCTGGGCAGTAAAAACTAAGAAAAAGCAAAATCTAAGAGGAAAAATGTAAAAAATGGAAATTTCTTAATTTTTAGCAGGGTACGCAGGCAACCTGTTAAGCCAGGTGCGGGCCCGCTCTGTGCACACAGCAACAGTGCGTACAGGTACGCACTGTGCAATACTCAGAGGGTGCGTACTACTGAAAAAAACCAAGAAAAACTAAATTCAATCTAACCCTAAGCTAACCCACCCAAATATAAAGTCACTGAGCCAAAAACTAGAAAATAAATGACTTTTCTCAGATCAAAGTTGCATACAAAGGAAAAAACTTTCTCATCAATGTGTTCCCCAGCGGAGTCGCCATTTTGTCAGGCGGAAAGAGTCGATAGTGCGGACACAACCAACCTCCCTAGGAGCCTAAGACTCTCTAGTGAAAAACAAGACAAACAAGAGCAATCCTTCTCTAAAAATGCATTTACTATATAAGAAATCAAGTGTTTAGATCCTACCTGTAGTCCAACGCTGTTGTAGCAGTCCAGCCTCGCTGATCCGGATGAGCTCCTCCTTCACTTCGAAACCTGCATTCACTAACAATCAAACGATTAAATAGCACTTGATAATCTCATAAAATAAAACATATTTAACACATAGACCAAGGAGTACATGAAACAACTCATAAATAACAAGTTATTGAGAAGAATGGACTCATTTGCATTAATAGGAAACAAAAGGAACAATTACAACCTGAGCCTTGGTGTTGTGCAAGTCCCTCCCAGGGTCCATCAAGAGTTCTCCTTTACTTTGACAAAGCTCACCCACTTCCAAATAGAACAAGCAAAGATGGCAATCTCTCCTCACAAGCTTCTAAATGGGAGTCCTAATTCTAGCAGCATCTACCCTTAGAAATGTTTAGCTTTCAACCTCCCCTCCTTCTGGCCCAATGCCTGTATTTATAGTGCTCAAGAGGAAGTTAATCAGGTCCACCATCAATGGGATAATCCCCTCTTTGGATGGGATAGCTCCCTTATTGATGGGATAAGTTCCTCCTTGGTAGGGGTACATGAACCATCTGGAGGCGCTTCATACACGTCAAACATACTTCTAGAAGCCTCTAGAAATGACCACAAGTAACTTTTTTGGAGTGAAACTTGCGCCTTTTGACCTTTACAAGGGTACGCACCTGCCCTTTTACATACAGAGCGTACAAGTACGCAGTTTTTGTGAACATTAGGTGCGTATACGTAGGTAAGGCCGAGAGAATCTGCGTACCCAGAGATAAACACATTTACAAAGACTTTCTCTCTTTTTGGAGTTTGACATGGAGAGCAGAGGCATAAGACTTGCCCAGGAGGATAGCATGACTGTTGATAGAGCCATACTAACTGTAAATAGCCATGGTGACATTTTTTAGTGTAACAAGGTCGTCACCTACATACTAGTAAATATATCGGCTAGTACAAGAGCTAAGGGGTTGTAGCTCCCTTCTAGTAGAAGCTAGAGAACGAGAGAAGGTTGTAACCTTCTGCAAGTAGAAGCCTGCATACTGGTATGAGTCTGCACTAGTACAAGATTGTAAACAGATTTCCTTATTATTAAAAGAAGATAGAGACGACAAAAGTAGGTGGTTTTTACCCACATTGGGTTTCCACCTTATATCTTAGTGTTCATGTGTGTTTCTTACGTGCGATGCTTTATTCTTCTTTTACTGCATTGTCTAATAAATCTATGATATACTGGTTAAATTTCAATGCATACTAAATTGGCTAAATCAAAAGTTCTATACATATACGTGAGTTGCTTTAAGTACAGTCACATGTACACGTTAGTTCACTTAGTTGAAGTAGCGTATATAAATCTGTTTGGGAAATAAAATTATTGATCTGATAATGCTGATTCACCCCCCTCTCAGTATTATTTCCAACAAGAAGTATGGGCAGGCAATCTCATAGAATGTTGTGTTCGGTGTATTACAGTGTACAAGGCAGCTGACTCGATTACCTAAGGATGGATAGCAACCTAATGTAGTCCTCCCATATATACCCGAAAGTACGTAGCGTCCCAATCTATGTTAGTGCTCTCTAATGCGAAACCGCATCGTGAGAGCATTCCTTTATAATTTACGTATTGTAACACCGCCCTAGATACCCAAAGTTACGTGGACGAGCTACAATATACTCACATACGTGGAATGAAGTATCACACTCAGAATGTATTGCAGACAAGTTAGTGACAACTGCTATGTTTTACGATTCCAGAACACGTCTCTAGCCTAGAACCTCTAAATGTTTTGCGTTAGGTGACAATGCTCAATTAGGTTAATTGAGATTAATTTTAAGTTGATCTTGATTAAGTGTTTGTCTTTCAAGGTTCACCGCGTGATGTCTTTGAAATTCCTAGAATGCAACTATATTGAGAAACATTCTTTCCATTTAATTTTCAACAATGAAAACCTTAGCTAATAGGGATAGAGCAATCAAATTCTTTTAGTCAAAGAACAAAGAGCACATCTAATGCAATTTCCCTAAAATATTCCTATAAGCACACACAAACTTTCCAATGCACGATGCAAGTTTTTCTTTTCAATTCCCTTAATGTTGAAATGAACAAAAGGAAACTAATGCACATACATTCAATCAATCTTTTTGAAAGAACGAAGACTTTACGATAGTTCCTTTTCCAAAGAAATGAATACTTTTATGACACTTTATTTTTAGCAAATATTAATCGACTATAAACTAACTTTGACAATGGATTTGTTGTACCTTAAGAAACCAATTTCTTGGCTGTAGAGAAATTGTGCTTAAGACATTAATGTTTGTAATTACTGTCACTTATTTGTCACTTAATTATATGTTGTGTTCTCAAATGAAGGACCTGGGAGACTTGAGTTTTAACTCTCAATACTTAGGTGACAAGGAAATATAAGAATGCCATTTGATAGCTGAATATGAATGATAAATGAAGAAAGATTGAAGAATTCAGAGACAATATGTTGTTTAACACAAGATCTACTATATGTGACACTTGAAAAAGTTAAAGATAATATGTTGCTTACACAGAAACTACTATCTGTAACTTAGAAGAATTATGAAGGTGAGAACTGAGTCATAGACAATATGATGTTTAATACAGGATCTACTATCTGTGACACTTGGAGAAGTTAAAGATAATATGTTTTATTACACAGAAACTACTATCTGTAACTTAGAAAAGAAGGTGAAAACTTCAAGTATAGTAGTGCTATTTTAAGGAACTTTAACTTTATCTACATAAGCAAATAAAGACCCGCAGCTTCATTACCATACTTGAAGGAAGAAAACATAATATGAAACATAACAGAGAAGTCACAAAATCATACCCAACAATACATGGAAACTTCTGATTCTTTCATTAATCAACAATTATATCAGGAATACAGTGGCCTAGTCTCCGGGTTCTCCCAAAATTCTGAACCCATTACAATTCCCTTTTCGAGATTTTATCTCTTCCCTCTCTGATTAACTATCAAATCAGTTTTGGAAACTGATTTCTCGAAACAGCTAATAAACTGCTTTAAAACAGTTATAAAACTATTTCCTATTTGAAATTATTCAACTTTATTACATATAAAATATTGAAGCTTAGAACATATGTAAAACTACACCAAAAGCTTTGGAAGGGGTCCACATATATGTGAGGAGTGTTATGATTGGTGCAAACACAAAGAAACCTGACCAATCACCTTTTCTTTGGATTCGTCTCTAACATTGATTTTTCCCTTTACACAATGAAATCGACGCAAACCTTCGGTTACCGTGGAACTCAAAAAAGAATTAACTCTGTTTAAAACCCATTGGTTCCGCCTTTTCAATAGTCTTCTGACTCCCTTACGGACTCGATTAGACATAAATCTATATTTAATAATTCATCGGGTCCGAAACCCATCGCAAATCGCAATCGGCGCGTTCAATTGGTGTATTAACCCAAACCTTAACAATTTGCGATATGGCGGACTCGCCAAAGTATAAAACATGGCATATATAATATCGGGTCCGGATTCCCCATCACAAATCGCAATCGATGGAATGAACCAACACATATACATAAGGTGTTCTATGGACTCGCCGGAGTTATTAAATGCAATACATATATTTTCGGTTCCAAACCTTATCGTAAATCGCAATCAAAGGAACCCAGGTGATACTCCATACTACCACCCCACTACAATTTGCGATTGTGATTTCATCGCATCGCAACCTTGGGTGAACGGGGGCCGATTCTTTAACAATTGCTTTTTTGCGATTTCGATATATTACAACAAACAAAATACTTCATTAATTTTAGATTTTGCGGGGTTAAAGAATATAAAGGAGCTTCATTGACGTTGAACCCCCGCAATGATTTTAGGTCACACATTGTGATAAAATTCATAAATAAGGCTTAAATCACAATATAAGCTACAACAGGATTGATAATGATAAAGAAATCACTTAAGAAACACTAAACAATCAAGGCCAAAGTAGGGCTAGGAAAGGAAATAAAAAACGCTTTCAGAGAAACAATAATCATTGATCTTTCAACAAGAAAAAACATAAGGAAATTTGGAAAAATCCAAGCCAAAGGTGGGATTTTTTACCTAGGGAGGATCAACGCAGCCCTGAATGGGAGACAATGTGCTTCAAAGCAATTTCATCAAGCCAAGGGTGCTCTGTAGCGCACTGTGTCCTGACCAAGCCTGCGCTAGTGCCAGAGAGGTAATTCAAGGGACATTCAAGCACAATTTTTTACCAAAAACCACTTCAAAAGGGTTGAAATAAGATCAACGGAGGCAAGTAAAGTCTACTAGGGTGTACTAGGATGAAGATAAACTACCTGGAGCAATGATCGTTCCCCAGTAGAGTTGCCAATTTGTTATGTGGAATTTTGTATCTACAGATAAACATAACTTCCCTAAGTGGGTAGCTACACTTAGAACAACATATTTAAAGAGTTTAACCTTTTCCTATGGAAGATAAATAAGACAAGGAACCTACTAGTTATCTTTCTCTTCCCTTTGTCTCCTTTGAATAGCTCTCGTCACTCCTTCTCAAACTGAATCTGCTTGATAAATACCTGTAATCATAAACAGAGGACAAAAACCAATCAAAGAAAGAGATCTATTTACTATACGAAAATGGAATCAAAAGCATTTACACATATAATCATCATACATAAAGACAAGAATATGGGAAAAGGTGTAAACAACTTTATTAAGTAGAAGGAAGAGTTACAACCAAAGAAGTTTGATCCCATGTCACTCATCCAGCTTGAGTTCCATCCTTCATCAAACCAAAAGCACAACACTCCGACAGCATAAAAATACTTTCTTAAGATCTCAAACCTCAAACCAACTATATCTCCTTACAATTCTTCAATGTCCAACCCCTGATCACTATGATGAGTGCTCAATTTATAGGGAAATGGAGATGGTTTTGTCATAAATTGGGCATTGAATGGATTTCCAATTTGGAAGTTAGTTTCCATGGAGGAAGGGATGAGAGGATAGGAGGTTATTTGATTCATTCCCTATCCAATTTCAAGCTCATAGGAGAGGATAAGAGGTGGGAGTCTTCTAGAATGATCTAGAATGAAAGAATATTTCCATAACCCTATGAAGATTTCACTCAGTGTCACCCAATGCAGGTCAATGTGGGCCTAGGTCCATAGAGCAAGCTTGAATGGGCCTAAGTGCTCTGCAAAGCATTTACCCTTGACCAAGGTTGCGCTGGTCCCTCAAGGAGTTATTTCAGGATGTCTTCAGCCCAGGAAACTTGAACGAATGATGGCATTCAATGTCATGACTTGTCTAGGACATGTAGGACCTAAATTAGGGTTTGATGAGCCCTAAAAGTACTGATATGAATGATGAGAGTGATGTGCCCAGATAGACCTGTAATAGGAAGAACAACCAGACTTGCTTAAACCACATGATCATGTGGAAAGCATCTCAATATGGAAACTTTTTAAGTATGTCGATTCATTTGATCTGTGGCTAATGGCATTCGGCACTGTAGGAGCCATTACAGATGGAATGACCATGCCTTTGATGCAGCTATTTGTATTAAGCCATTTGATAGACAAAGTAGGAAATTTTGGTTTTGCATCCATAGAAGATTTCTGTCGTATTATCAACACGGTAATAATAATTTCCTTTACAACAAAAATTTTCATAATATTCATATTACATATTTTTGAATGTGTCGGTGATGGTTACTTGTGCAGTATACTTTACGTCTGCTCTATATATCAATCGCTGTGTTTTTTGCTGCGCTTCTCAGTGGGTATTAATGAGCCTCATAAATGGGTAATTATATGGGCTCATTGTACCTCCTAACCTAGTCAAATCAACCATTATCTTAGCTTATTGTATGATTTTCTGATTATATTTATGGTTATAGAGTGAATTGAGTTAGTTATGATGCCATGTGGTCTAACATGTGTTTAATGAAAATTATTGATGAATTTTGAGGTCAAAGTCAAAGATCCAATGGTCAAATGGCAGCAATAACTCAAAGTAGATAGAAGAGAGGACTTACAGGAGTGAATCCCCCTCATTTATTACTCCTCACTTCGAATTCCCCTTCATTTAGCTCGGAGTACAAGCAGCTGAATCATGCACTAGAAGGCAGCCGAGCAAGTGGAGGATGACTGATAGTTATCTCGAGTTTTGGGAGCCAAGTCTCCATGATTTTAAGGAAGATGTTGGTAGCTTCAAATGTATAAGTAGAGAGGCCTAGGGCCTCACTAAGGTCGGCTTTTTTCTTATGTAAACTCTGCTCAAATTTCGAGCTTATTATTTTGTGACAGTTTCATGTAAACTTGCTATTTTTTTTATAATAAAGATGGAATCCTTTTTGACCTAGCACTGAGTTACCTCAGAGGGTTGAAAATCTTGGGTTAGGGCCCAATCCAAGTAGCCAAGCTTCTCTTTACTTGTATTCGTATGCTTACTTCAGTTTATAGATTAATTTGTTGTTAGATGTATTTTCTTTCATGGTTAAGAATAGGTTGCTTTTGATGATTTAGTAGTTTGCTTCCATTTGTGCTTTCTGAAGTAGGTTGAGTAGCGATCAGTAAAGATTCAAAAGGCTAGAAATAGTGCCTTGGCCTCTCTTCCTCCCTCTGGGATCATGATTTGAGGCAAAGACCCTCTTGCTGCCCCAAAAACACAGATTTTCCTCATTCATAGGACTTCTAGTGTTTGCAGCTTTTTAATAGGTTAATAGTCCAGTTTTGCTTTGCTTCAGATCTTCCTTGTCATGTTCACTTCTTGATTTGCAATAGTCCTCTTTCATGCTTTCCTTTCTTGTAGCATTTCTCAGCATTTCCTTTCATAGATCATAGTTTAGACCATTTTACTGCAAAACTTTTTTTTCCTTAATGCACTCATTTCATTGTCTGCTTGATCTTCTTGGTTAACTGTTAGTTCCTTTGCAACATGTCTCTTCTAGCATTAGGCCAACTTATCAGTAGTCATCCTCCCTTTGATCTAGGACTTCCCAAACCTCACCTCAATTCTGCCTTAGTTTCTTGCACTTTTCATAGAACTTATTCCCCTCTCCTTGAGAAAACCCAATCATCTTTCTCTCTCCTGGTGGTTCATGGTAGACCTTAGGCGCCCTAATACCTCACCCCAACCTTCTTCCAGCTTTTCCACCCACTCTCACACCCTCAGAATAGCGGAAATTGCTCTCAGCCTCCTCCGGTAGGCCTCCTGTAGTTTCCCTATTTTCCTCTTGTAGTTTCCCTGTGTCCTCCTGTAGTTTTTCCTGTAGCCTTCATTTTGAAGGCCGAGTGTGGGAAAAGCCTCCAGAATGCCACCTAAGACCTCCTAGGACCCATCCACACCATCTTCCATCCTTCCAAGCTCCAAAATCACCCTTTAACGCCACCTATTCACTTCCACACTCACACACAATAAGTTAGATGCGTGTCAAATTCACATAAAAACCCAAAAATATGTTTTTTGTTTATTTACTTCAAGAAATAGCATGATTAGATGTTGTTTGCTCTCTTGAGTAGGTAATGGAACTTCTTTCATGCTTTTCATAGTGTTTTTGGCAAAAGTAGAATTAGCTTGTTAATTAGGGTTTACTAGGTCTTGTCTTACATTCAGCCTTTTTTCTTTCTGCAATTAGAATAGCCTCAGTAGAGTAATATTTCTTTCTTTCATCACACTTAGAGATTCTTCTAAGATCTATAGAAGTTGGCTTGAGCTCATAGTGATCTTGCGCCAGCTGACCAAGTGACAACCTGCAGTAAGAGCTAGTACTTGTGCATACAACATAGATGCTTCCAAGTTTGTTACGAACTACCAGGTTGATAAAAGTAGAGTTGGCAGCCCAGGAGTTGCAGCATTCTTGCTGCAATACTCTTGCCTCCTTGCTATCATGTCCAAGCCTGGATCACACCCCCAAGCATCATTTCTTTTCCTATCCAAGAAAAACACAAAAAAAAACAATTTTCCAATATGAAGAAAACAAATAAAAAAAAGGAAAAAGGCACCAATAACCATACCTGAAGCTTACCTGTTTTCCCTCCATCATGCATGACACCTCTGGAATTATTCTCGAGCTCCAAGCATATGGAAAAGCTAAATTTTGAAGAGGAGAAGTAGTGACAGGAGCTTCTGTAGGAATTCTTGTAGAAGCTGATCCCATAGAAGTCTAGCACCAACAGCAGAAGAGTGCACATCTGAAGGTTGGAAAGGCACATGTAGCCTAGCTCCAACAAAAGAAGACCCTACAAAAATACACCACCACACATTAGCTATCAGAGAAAACATGCATGAAGAAGAATGAAGGCATGCAACAGAGAGAACCACAACACCTCACGGCCAATACACTCGGATCACAGGTAAGTAACTAAATCACTTATCTATTTGCATTTGTGTAATTAGGAGTCATACGAAGGCAATGAGATGGTTGAGATTGAATGAGGGAAAGGTGGCCAGTTAACTTGGCCACCTTCATCTAGTTGACTCCACTCATCTGAGATGTCACCCACACGTGCGCACAATCAACTCAAGAAAAGATGCCAAGGACAAGTAGTGGAGAAAGAGTGAACTTCGATGCAATAATGAGGGATGATTACGAGGAGGGGCCATGATGACAAGGCAGGTGGGGACCAACAGTCCGAATATGGTCAATGTACACATTGCCAGCTCAACACTCATAACCAAAAATATCCATAAAGGGTAATGAGCACTTCTCCCTGAGCATTCTCACCACCTTTTCTTCATTTTCTCCTTGTAACTCTGCTACAGCAGACTTCTTGTGCCCCCACAACCTCGTAACCACCATCCTCCACCGATCTCCTCCCTATCTTTTCTCTTGGTGTTTTCTACAGGAGTGCCTACAAGAAATCTACATGAGCACCTACAGGAAATCTACAGGAGGGACAACGGGCTTCTACAGGAGGGGCAGTGAACCATTTTGAAGGGAGAAAAAAAGGTTTTTGGCACGAAATTCGGTCTGAAGAGGTAGGGTTCATACATGCCCCCTGTTAAAAATATTAATCCTAGTGTATTGTATTAATATTTAATATTAATAATATTAATCCTAAAATATTGTATTTAATATTTAATATTAATTAATATATAAAATATGTTAGTACAATGTTATTTTTAAATAGAATTATTATCAATATATTTTGATATTTTGTGAGAAGTATTATTAGTGTAATGGGTTAATATTAAAATCAGTTAAAATTATTTAAAATGTATAGATATTAATTACGCCTTATTCCCTTTGAGATCCATCCCCTTTTTGCCTACGTGTTCTCCTCTGACGCCGTACGATGAGATGTTAGACGATTACAAACACCAAAACCCTCGATCAAAAATGTCACTCAGGCGGTCCGGGTAATGAAGAGCGCGGAGTGCCAATCGCCATTCTTATGGTTTTCACATGCCGACCTGCAACCTGTTTTACATGGTTAATATGCCCGTGTGCGGGGTGGATTTGTGGCATATTCATACGAACAACTTTTTGGATGTTTTGATATTATCAAAATCAGGTAATAAACTTCCGTTACAGGTTTCCTCTGCTCAATGTTTTTTTTCAGATCGAATGTGAGGTCACCTAACTAAGTGCAGGAAAATCCACTGTAGGTAGTATTTCTTGTTGCGTTTAAATCGGTCCGAGTAATGAAGAGCGCGGAGTGCCAATCGCCATTCTTATGGTTTTCACATGCCGATCTGCAGCCTGATTTACATGGTTAATATGCCCGTGTGCGCGGTGGATTTGTGGCATATTCATACGAACAACTTTTTGGATGTTTTGATATTAGCAAAATCAGGTAATAAACTTCCGTTATAGGTTTCCTCTGCTCAATGTTTTTTTTCAGATCGAATGTGAATGTGAGGTCACCTAACTAAGTGCAGGAAAATCCACTGTAGGTAGTATTTCTTGTTGCTTTTAAATCGGTCCGGGTAATGAAGAGCGCGGAGTGCCAATCGCCATTCTTATGGTTTTCACATGCCGACCTGCAGCCTGATTTACATGGTTAATATGCCCATGTGCGCGGTGGATTTGTGGCATATTCATACGAACAACTTTTTGGATGTTTTGATATTAGCAAAATCAGGTAATAAACTTCCGTTACAGGTTTCCTCTGCTCAATGTTTTTTTTCAGATCGAATGTGAGGTCACCTAACTAAGTGCAGGAAAATCCACTGTAGGTAGTATTTCTTGTTGCGTTTAAATACATTTTGGGAAAAATCAACATGTACTGCTGCTTTCACCAACCATTTTCTGTTCTTTGAAACACTCAACAATACGTTGAAGACACGAATTTGTCCGCCAGTTTTTGTTTAGATTGCAATGACTTGTTTATCTAAAAGAAGTACAGCAATGTTTGCTGCAACCCAAAATCCCAACTTCTAATGCATGTTGCAACCCAAGTAACATATTTATTTAACAGAAGTCCATCAATGTATGCTGCAACCCAAAACCCCAACTTGTAATGTCTGCTACAACCCAAAACTCCAACTTCTAAAGCTGTAGTAGCGCATGAATTCAAGCTATAGAATCCTTATAGAACAAATTTCCCGTTGATAGATAAACTGGTTTAAGGATAACCCTGCTCTATGAGGCCATACACCTTTTTTTTTCAGATGAAAAAAGCGATATATTTATCAGTATAGAATTTACATATGATGCAAAATCTGCAGCACAAAGGTGCATATCAGAGGGGGTATTCTGTGGTGACTGTTCAGTGTAAAGACAGACCTAAGCTTCTTGGGATTCACTCACACAGAAAGGCGGCTTTATATTTTCTTTTTTTCTTTCTTGTAACTATATCTGACTATATATTAGTGCAATTTTATGTTAGATCCAACTATATTACCACAACCATATAATCCAACTATATTACCACAGCCATATAATCCGACTATATTACCACAGTCGTATATCGATTTTTTTTTTTTTTACTATAAACATGATTGAATGGGATATGACGGAAAGAAGCGTTGGTTGACCAAACGGTGTTGACGCATAAACTCGCAGCTCAATGGAAAGACAGTGTAACGGGAGCAAAGAAGAGTGGGCGATAAGCAAAGGACCAGACCAGGGACAAGCGATGTCATAACCTGGACTATAGCCACTACTTGAAGCTCTTAAAGCTGGAATTCGATCAGGTAAATACATTTGTATTGTTTGCCTATCCTGTTCTTGCTGCCGGAAATCCAAAAGAGTAGATAGAGACCGCTTTCCCTGGGCATTTGGCTCCCAACTAGGGTAGCTGCTCTTAAAACCAAGGAATGATTTCTCCATTTTCCCTTGGAAGCTCCTGCGGTCCTTTGACGTATTGAAAGGTGACCCATACTTACTATTTCCATGATGCTCAAAATCAAATACACTTAAACTACAAACATCCCCAACACCTTCTACATTCACAGCGAAATCCATTATGAATTGCAGAATATCATCAACACGCTTTGGTAGTAAAAGGAAAAGAACGTATGGGGTCACAAATATTGAGATCATCTCCTCCAATAACATCATGCCAGTATACTGAAAAAATGATTCAAATTCGCTCCGAACATCTTCAGAATCTTCTGCTCCAGGCCAACTCTTTGGCATATAATGTGTATGTTGAGCTACTAATGCCATTGATCCTTCCGGATCAATTACTAGGAATTCATCAATAATAGCTGCTCTACTGATTGTTGTCATAGTTCCAAAGACAGCAGCATACCAAAACAAATTGCGGCCAAACAAGTGTGCCTCAAGAAGAGATTCATCCAAGAATGCAATAATGATAAGAATCGCCGAACCTTCGGAATTAATCATTTTATTTGCGAACTTGAGAATCGTAGTGCAATGAAGTCTGCAAGCCAAATAGGAAGAGTATTTGCGAACCCAGAGAGAGCATTCCCGGGCGAGGGAAGTGGAACAATCCTCGAATTGTTGGGACATGGAGGTGATTAGGGTTTTATGAGAGGACTTCCGCTGCTCATCTTCATGAGTGAAAATGGTAATGTGACCGTCCCTGAGCAAGCAGTGAATAAGTGCCAAGGTCTTGAGAGTGACCATCCAGTTCTTGGTTCGCTTCAACCGAGTTTCCACCACATTTCTCGGATGTTGCAGTAAGTCGGAGGATTGTGTTGCAGCCAAGGCAATGAGAACGTGAATTTCCTTGGGCAGAATGTCGTTGTGTCGAGTAGATTTCAGAACCGCGATATTGATATCTGCAATCTTGCTTATGCATTTGGCATACCCGATGTTACCAGCATCTTTCAGCGCCCGGGCAGCTTGTCTCGACCACGACTCCATCCCCGATAATGTCAGACATTCAACCACACTTTTGGGAGTTGTAGGATCCCCACCAATAAACCCTCTACAGTCAGTAGAACCATACTCTCATTTTTTGGCAGCTGCACCTAAAAATCATACATAATTGTAGTCCAACGTTACTTCTTCACCCTTTACAGGATTTCTGAGTGCGCAGAAGCCAACACAACCCTCACCATTCACTGTCCACTTCTCCGTTTGACAATTAGGATTGCAGTTGTGGTTTGTATACCGTCCAAGGTTTCCTTTTACACATGCATCAATAACATCTTGATTATCACTACTCTGGTCAACATCTCCTTCTCCTTTACTTTCAACATCAACTTTATTTGGATCATCAGCTTGATCTGCATTAGCTTCATCTGAATCATCATCTAGATCATTTTCTCTTCGAGCTTCTTTAACTTCTGCAATTGACTTTTCTAAACTTTGAATTGCTTCTTGAATACTAAATTGTTCAACTTAATTAGGATGTGAACGTAACAGCAGATTGTGCGGCAAACTACGTTCAAAGGCCCCAATGATTATATCGTGTGCCATGGCTCTAATACCACTGTAGCATAAAAACTTATGCTGAAGCACAAGGATTAATAGCTTGTAGATTTAATTGATAAAAATACACATTGGTATTTAAAATAATTATTTATTATTATATAAAAATGTATAAGATGATTTGAATGTACAATGAGGACCCTGCTTTTATACCTCAGCAGGTGACCTTTCATGAAGGGGCATGTCTTTTAGACATGCCTTTTCACTTAATTTTAATGACTAATTAACCTCAATAATATTTAATTATTTAATATTTATATTTATTTTATTTATCTAATTGTTATGAATTATATTCATAACAATGTCCCCAAGAAAGCCCTAACTAGATCTGTTGCAACAAAGTTTCCCTTGGAGCAGACATTTGAAGCCTTGGAAACCATACCAAAGGATGATGTTCCTAATGATAAAGACAAAGAGATTACACAACTACAAGAGAAGCTAAAGAAGGCACACATGGTTATTCCACAATTGTAGTAGGACCATAAGGAATTGAAGAAGGTTGCTCTAGAAAGAACAGCTAAGCTTAATGAAGAAGAACCAATGACAAAGGCTACACCATCTGTCACCAAATTCAAAGGCGAGGAGAAGATAGTAAGAGAGGATATTCAAGAACAACTAGAGTCACTAGATCTTCAGCTAGAGAATTGCATATTTAGGAAAAGAAATTAGTACAAGAGGAGAAAAAAACAACGATGGATGAGGGGCAACATACTTTTAACAAGCTGAGGATGCAGTTGAAGAAATCCCACATTGAAATCATTGAACTTAAGGAGCAGGATGAAATGGCTAGAAAAAATATGAGTGATCTTTTGGACATGTATGAGCCAGCAATGGAAAATGCTAAATATATGTTGAAGAGGTCTCTCCCACTACATAGGCAGCTGAAAAACATATGCAGGCAGAATCTTACCATGAGGAGGGAGTTGAGGGCTGCCAAGTAGCAGTTGAAGGAGATACATGAGAAAGACAGAGGTAAGTTGGATTTGTTGGCTGAAGCAACCAAAGTCTAAAATATTGCAATAGGTAAAACAAAGCAGTTTTGATTTTTGGTTTTTTGCCTAAGTATACTTGTTGAACGGGGTTGAGGTTAAGAGGTCATATTTTGCATGAAGTCTTTCCTACAAGCACAGTTAGTCAGAATTCTCAAGTGACTTTCCAAAAGAAGCAGCCCACACAACATTTTTGTATCCTAGCCAAGCATTAGGGAATAGGGTTTCGATGTAAAGGTGGAAGTTTTGTCATATTTTTAGGTGAATAAGGGCTTGAATGGGTTTGAAACATTATTAGCATCATGTCAACATCATCAGCAGGATGTGTCTTGCTCATAGATCTCAACATCGATCAAAACCATAAAGAACAGGTCACATTGCGCTTTTGATGTAGGTGAAATTTTAAGAGTTGGGAGCTTGGTGTGACGAAAGAAAGTTTCTAAGGAAGTTGACGATGTCCAGGCCATTTCACATGTGCAGAAGTCATCAACCAACTCAGGGAGTGACCGTAGCTACATCAACCATGGATTCGTTGAGCTTTTCTATTGCGTTTTTGTGTTTCTACTAAAGAAGGAGGTTGCACAACGCCGACGCTGCATTTCCACACAGTCGTCTTTTTTTACTGAGATTTTCATGTCAAAACTTCATGTAATTTGTTTTTATGCTCATGGTAAATGTTATGAGGCATCTAAAGACTTATAAGATCGATTTAGACTTAGTATTTAATGTAAATATGCTTGAAAAAGCTTTGGTCAAACAATTCCTAATTTTCAGCAGAAGAAAAAAAACAGTTTTTATTCAGTGCATTAGCTAGAAACATAAATCCTATTAAGGAATTTGGTTCCTAGAAGTGGGAATTGATTTGTTTTCATCTATTTATGATGTAATTGTAATGAAGCAAAGGGTTGGTCAAGTTTGAGAAGAAAGAACACTGTGTGTATTGTATTTTCTTGATTTTCCAATGAATGAAAAGACAAGGCCTAATTTTACAAGGATTCCTGTGTCAATTGCTTTGGAGATGTGCTTCTTTGTTTTGTAAGTTATCTTCTGTAATCAATTATTCTTTGAAATGTGTCTTCTTGTTTAGTTGAACAAAGATTTGTCTCAGAATTCGCTTCAAAAAGTGCTTTGTTTCAGTTTGCTAAACAATTTATGTTTTCTACTTGAATGGCATTTACAATTCATCCTGTTGTTTGATGCTCTATATGTCATTTTGACCTATCTTCTACTCACCCTCCTACAATGAATTTGACTGAAAACTCCAAAAGACTGCCTACCTTGCCCATGTAGAAGATCCCTGTCTCTCTTCATCCTTTCACTGGAAAAGAATCAACTTTTATGACCGTATTGCCCAACGGATCTATCTTCTTCCCCGCCAGTAAACCTTTAGAATCTATACCCCTGTGAGCACCATACCTAGTATAAGATATAATTGATTGAAATTTTAGCTAGAGAGAGCGCTCTCTGACGTTGGAAGGGCTAGATTCCAACTTCCAAGTGGTTTGTGGTTACCTTTGGATTCCTCTCCTCAGCCTGGAGGAATTACAGAGAGCTAACAAAGCCTAAAGAGTTTGGCCTAGAGGCCTTCCTTGTCCACTGCTTTATTGGCACTTATAACCCTAGTTGCTCTCCTAATGTCTCTCTCTCTCCCACACTCTCTTATAGAGAAAATTTCTCGTTGATAGATAAACTGGTTTAAGGATAACCCTGTTCTATGACGCCATACACCTTTTTTTTTCAGATGAAAAAAGCGGTATATTTATCAGTATAGAATTTACATATGATGCAAAATCTGCAGCACAAAGGTGCATATCAGAGGGGGTATTCTGTGGTGACTGTTCAGTGTAAAGACAGACCTAAGCTTCTTCTAAATATCTCTATTTATTGTTTTTTCAAACCCAAAATTAGGTTGACACTACTTCAATTTATGATTAAGTCACCAACATGTAAGTATTATCGCTTGCACATTTATGATTAAGTCACCAACATGTAAGTATCATCATTTGCAAAATATAAACACTACAATCAAATTCATGATGCTTGAAACCAAAACTAATAATCAATCAATCTTCTTATACCACACTATGGAGGCTTGCTTCAAAGTGTAAAAGGATTTCTTTAGTAGGATGTATGTTATAACTCTTATACAGAATGAATAATGTGTGAAAGAATAAGTAGATAAGAGTTCATATTTGCAATAGGTGCAAAGATTCAATGTAGTCAATATGAATATGATCTTGTTGAGAGAAGATTTTTGTCACAAGTAAATTTATGTTTCTCAATAACATTTGTAGATGGTAAATTTAGTCTTGTAGACCATTAGACATTTCATCACATTCTTTCTTTATGCAGATGGTAAATTTAGTCTTGTAGACCATTAGACATTTCATCACATTCTTTCTTTATGCCTGGGGAACTAAGTCAACTTTTATTTTTCATCAAAGGAATTGCACTCTTTAGTCATATCATTCTCCCATTTAGATTAAACTTGTGCATATGAATGTCTATTGAGATCAATTCCTTTAGGATACATGCCATGAAAGCAACACTAACACACTATTTCTATCAAGTCTTTCTTGAGTCATTTATCGTACCTACATTAACATCGACAACTTCAATTGTCTTAGTCAACCATTGGAGAAGACAAAAGTCCCTTATAGATGGAATTTTTGTATTAGATTCACCATGAGAATTCATAGTCAAATGATTAGATAAGCCATTGCTTGTAGTCAATTATATTGGAAAAGATCCACTCGAAGTGAAATCCGTTACACTAGTTGATTGCCTAGTGGAAAAGCTAGTCAATGCATTAGTTAAGGTTGTATAATAATATGCTGATATAGAATTTGTCCTAATCTCAAATGCATCATTGCTTAATAATCCATATGGGGACTTTAGTTTGGCAATCCTTGGAAGTCTACTTGTTAAAAGACAACATCCCACCTGCAAATAACTTTTCATTTTATTTGAATGAACAATTTGTAGGCATTTGCCAATTTGTAGCAATTTGTAACCTTCATGGCCAACCTTCAAGCAACAAAATTTGTTACAATTAGATGATTTATCAAATAAAGAACAGATCTTCATACATGTATGATTTTTCTTTTTGCAATCATGACTCCCATCATGACCTGCCAAGTTTCGGCATTCCTCCAATTCATTTCCTTGGTGTGATTCAAGAGAGCAATATGTGCACTTTTCATCGCAACAATGGTTACCCATACAAGAGTGATCAGAGGAATGGCCCTTCTCTAGAACACACCGCCAAAAACATACAGAACATTTACAAACACATACAGAGAGTCCCTATTTCAGTTCTGCAAGTGATAAAATTGCCTCCAGTTGCAACTTTTGTACATCAGCATTCCCAGAAAATTCTGCAGTGTTGCAGTGAAGCCACTTTTCAACACAATCGCGTCGTCTATCAGACAATGCCACTAAGAAATCGAGAAATTTAGAGTGCCAAAAATCACCATTTTTGCCTCTCCTTTCCAAGACACATTCTAGTTTCGGTCTGAGACGATACAAAATTTTGCCATTTGACATAGATTCATCCAGAGCTGCAAGCTCCAAGCCAGTGTCATGCAAATCTAGAAGGAGATCCCCAATTACCATTGGAGCGTCACTTACCTCTTCCTCTGAGTCAAATTGGCAGCCTTCGAACACTGAATCATGATTAGATAAGCCATTGCTTGTAGTCAATCATGCATGGATTCATTTGACTATGAATTGGCTCTAGATAATACAAATGTATTGCCTGCATTCCAAATTGTGGTCAAGGAGATTTACACTAATGTGAGCAAGAAAATGCTGAATTCAGATTCCTATAAGTCTCAATTGTCTCTCAACAGAGTTAATATTATGGATGTATATGGAGATGGGGATGGAGTGGAACCACCCAAGACAAAGAATTCTTGCTGCTGAGGATTCAGAGAAAAAGCTCCTTTGTTTCTGGGCCTTCTTCAAACAATTGTCTGTGTCCTTAATTGGAAGAACAAATATGCAGCATAAGCTATCAGCATGATGATGCTGCTGACTCTAGACAGTTGTAATGTTGATACAACTGCTTCACTATATGCCATAGATTGTTGAAGGGCCAAGGGTGCATGAGACACAGTGAAGCCATCATGAGAAGACTGGAGTCGATTCCAGAAATAACCTACGTCATATAGCAATACAACACCCATGGTTAGGCCCTAATGAATGAATATCATGAGCAGGTCGGACTTGTTTTGGTGGCCTAGGTTGTTAAATAAAAACTAAAAATATATCACATGCCTTGTCAAACCGTTGTTCTTTTTTCATGTTGGCAATTCCTCCACAAAAGATAGATGTGCCAAGCACAAAAAGTAAGTTGGAAAGCATAGAGCCTAGTAGAGAATACTTGACCACATTGGTCTTGCCATGGTAAAGTGCGAACACTGCAATGAGCATCTCTGTTGCATTTCCACATGTGGCGTTGAGCAGCCCGCCAAATATAGGAGAATTAATTAACAATATATTTGCATCAGTTACTTTGAAATGTCAAACACTTTCTCATATATATCAATTAGCTCATATTTTGTATCCACAAATATGAGTACATAGTCCATTGCCATATAAGAATCTCACTTGTTGGTCCAGTGTAGAATGCAATTTGTCTGCAACAATTTACAACAAAACATCAGATTGTAAAACCAACAAACATAATATTTTATGAAGTCACTGCACTGCAGTGACCATTCCAAGTGTATAAACAATTGCAGTACAAGGTATAGATTACACATAACCTATGTACATATACCATGCAATTTTTCACTTACTCGGTGACAAAGTCTATACGTTCAGCAAGAGGTGCAAGGCCAAGCAAACTTATGATGAACACCCAAACCTGCAAACAAAAGAATGTGGAAAATGATGCCAGAAAAACTTACAGAAAATGTCAGAAATGATAAACTTTCAAGTAGCATGAACCCTCTGTCCTTTCTATTGATAAACTTACAGAAATGATGCTAATTTCAATAAAGAGCTTGAAAGACAACTTGTTATTGTTAGATTGCTTACAATAGATGGGCTGGAGCTTCATTTCTAGTTGCTCTGTTTCTTCCACTCAAAGAGGATGAGTTGATTTCCATCACGTATTCCTCCAACATGGCTATCTGCAGCTTTCGCATCCATATTCAAATTAATGTTGTTCATAGGCCTCACACATTGATACCTATTTCCAACATCTGCACTTAAGGTCCACAGAACAGACTGCTCTACCTTGTCATGACTATAATCTGCCAAGTATATCTGTTCAACAACATTCAGCAAAAACTATGGATTAGGGGACCACCGTTGTAAACAACTCTGTTGCAGCCCATAATGCCCAAGACCCTAGCATTCCGAAACCCTGAGTTAGGGTGGTTTATAGCATTGCAGTGAATAAGACTTCTCTACATATCCAGAGGAGAGGCTATATTAAACAATGAAACTAAAAGGAAAAGGGAAATAGAAAGTTTTACCTCGTCCCATTCTTTATCCCCATGTTTCAGAGCATGTCTGGCATTCCGAAACCCTGAGTTAAGGTGGTTTATAGCATTTCAGTGAATAAGACTTCTCTACATATCCAGAGGAGAGGCTATATTAAACAATGAAGCTAAAAGGAAAAGGGAAATAGATAGTTTTACCTGGTCCCATTCTTTATCCCCGTGTTTCAAAGCATGTCTGGTGGCCTTGTATATCGATATGGATACCTAGTTGTTGTTCACGTGAATTCATTTGTTAAACTTCACCTTCAACTAGGCAATCTTTAAGGTATCTAAACAAGTTCAATGGATATTTATGACTACTTTTATTCTATTTCATAGCCACTTTAACCCCCGAATAGGGTTTTCGGCATGGCTTCCTCAATTCAAACTCATTATCATCGACCCTTGCTTTCAAAAAAGCCCATTCACATTTCAATATTCTTCCACACACTATGCCTTACGGCGTTTCCTTTGCAACATTAGGTGCAAATGCTAGTAATAATTATTATTATATTAAAATTGATATTTTAATATTAAGAATCAATATAATTAATATTGATAATTAATTATTAATTAGTATTAGTGATATTATATTGATCATAATTAATGTTAAAAATATTAATCCTAGTATATTGTATTAATATTTAATATTTATTATAATATATGTTTGATCATTAATATTTATTATTATTAATATTAATTGTAATTATTATTATTATTATTATTCTTATTATTAATATAATAATTAATAATAATAATTAGTATTATAATAATTAATAATAATAATTAGTATTAATGATATTATATTGATCAAAATTAATGTTAAAAATATTAATCCTAGTATATTGTATTAATATTTAATATCTATTATAACATATGTTAGTACAATTTTTATTAATATATTTTAAGAATAGGTTACTATTTAGTTTAATAAAGAAATTAATAAAAAAATTATTATTAATTGTAAATATTATTGTTATTATTAATTATTATTTATTATATAATAATTAGTATTAATAATATTAATATTGATCATAATTAGTATTGATAATATTAATCCTAGAATATTGTATTAATATTAATCCTAGAATATTGTATTTAATATTTAATATTTAATATTAATTATATATAAAATATGTTAGTACAATGTTATTTTTAAATAGAATTATTATCAATATATTTTGATATTTTGTAAGTATTATTAGTGTAATGGGTTAATATTAAAATCAGTTAAAATTATTTAAAATGTATAGATATTAATAATAATTATTATTATATTAAAATTGATATTTTAATATTAAGAATCAATATAATTAATATTGATAATTAATTAATTATATTGATTCTTAATATTAAAATATCAATTTTAATATAATAATTATTATTATTAATATCTATACATTTTAAATAATTTTAACTGATTTTAATATTAACCCATTACACTAATAATACTTCTCACAGAATATCAAAATATATTGATAATAATTCTATTTAAAAATAACATTGTACTAACATATTTTATATATAATTAATATTAAATATTAAATATTAAATATTAAATACAATATTTTAGGATTAATATTATTAATATTAAATATTAATACAATATTCTAGGATTAATATTGTCAATACTAATTATGATCAATATTAATATTATTAATACTAATTATTATTATTAATTATTATATTAATAAATAATAATTATTAATAACAATAATATTTACCATTAATAATAATTTCTTTATTAAACTAAATAGTAACCCATTCTTAAAATATATTAATAAAAATTATACTAACATATATTATAATAAATATTAAATATTAATACAATATACTAGGATTAATATTTTTAACATTAATTATGATCAATATAATATCATTAATACTAATTATTATTATTAATTATTATAATACTAATTATTATTATAATACTAATTATTATTACTAATTATTATATTAATAATAATAATAATAATAATAATAATTACAATTAATAATAATAAATATTAATGATCAAACATATATTATAATAAATATTAAATATTAATACAATATACTAGGATTAATATTTTTAACATTAATTATGATCAATATAATATCATTAATACTAATTATTATTAATTATTATAATACTAATTATTATTATTAATTATTATATCAATAATAATAATTAATAATAATAATAATAATAATAATTACAATTAATATTAATAATAACTATCCTATTAAATTAAAAGTAACTAATTATTAAAAGATTATAATTAATTAATTAAAATTAAAATTAATATTAATTTTTAATTATGATAATGATCAAACATAATAATAATTTATATTAATTTAAATCAATTAATTAACTCTTCCATTAAAAATAAAAATAAAAATAAAAATAAATAATAATAATAATAATAATAAAATAATTAATTAAAATAATAATAATTAAAAAAAAAAAAAAGTAATCAGAGACAGCCGACATCTCATCAAAAATTATTATTCAAAAATTGAGAGCCGACATTCATCTCATTTTACTCTCCTCATTACTATTTCATCTCTCAATTAAGCTCTTTTTCTATCAAGCATTCAAGTTGTCCTGATGATGGATCCCGGTTGGGATTTGAAACGTTGGCAGAAAATGGTTCTTACTGTGGATTCTCCGGTAACTAAGTAGAAAGTGGACATATTCACAAGAGCAAACTAGATGAAATTTTTTGAGAAATTCCGAGGGTTTGACGAGGAGATTGCCCAAGAATTTGCTCTCTCTCTCGTCCCTCATACAAGAACACATGCCATTGTAACCATTAGAGGCCTCTCCATCGAAATAACCCTAGAATTCATCAGTAGGGTCACTACCCTTCCTCTTGGGTTGCCTTGGAGTAGAGATGAAAAACCCATTTTCCATGTTGCCAAGAAGAAATTCTTCCAAAATAATGAAACCCCTGTGGAAGATAAAAATGGAATTAGAAAGGCTAGTATACCATATCCTTGGGATGAGGTTAGCTACCAAATAATCAAATACATTTCTTGTGAGGGGAGGCACAACATTGTCTATGGTTATCATTTCAGAATCCTTCATGACTTGAAGTATGGCATGGATACCCCAGCACCTCAAAAGCTCATTATCCCTTATTTTCTCCTTCAATCCCTCATTGACTCCAACATCAAGGTACAAGCAGGAAATTCATAGCAGTTAGCTCACCATGGCTTAATCAAACTCCTAGTGGAGGAAGCCCTCCATACCTTTACACTCCCTATAGCATGGGAAGTTTTCTGAAACATGACAGCTGAGGATGACATAAAAGAATTAACCTATGATGTCAGTCCTACTGGAAGTAAGGAGGAAGAACAACAAGGAGGAGAAGATGAAGCCCGTGGTGGCAGAACAGAGCAAGAAAAGGAGGAAGGAAAAGAAACAGAGGAGGGAAAAGTTGAAGAGATAGAAAAAGAGGCAGAAAAAGGAGAAAAGGAGGCAGAGAAGGTAGAGCAAGGGGAAGAGTCCCCTGAGACTTTGGAAAGAGAGGCAACAGTTGCCCTCATTGCCATTAGTACACCAATCAAGCCAAAGCAGAAGAGGAAAAGACAGACCTCCATGTATTTCAGGGCAAGGAAGAGCACACGGATTAAAACAGGCAAACCTCAGCCCTCTTCAAAAGTTCCCATTACCATTGAAGATTCACCATCTTCCAAGGTGAAAGAGTATCCCTCCAAGACACCTATCACATATGAAAGGGGGACTCCAAGATCTTCTACATGGAAGGGAAAGGGAGTACTACAGGACCGAAAACCGGAACTATAGGAGGCTGAGACAGTCCTACAAGAGACACTGTCTAAACTACAGGAGACCCAAAAGATTGAGGAAAGGATAGAAGGACAGCCAGAGGTGAAGGAGGAAGCAAAAGAGCTTCAAGAACTTGATCCCCAGCATAGTCTTGCCTCCTATTACAATCTAGTTGAGGGAGGCAGAATAATCCCACAAAAATTTGCAATTCCACTGTTTTTTGAATTGGAGAAAGAAAGAATGAGAACACATAGGTGGATGAAGATAGCCAAATCCAAAGGGGTTGAGGATGTTGTCCATATGGAAAACAAACTCAGGGAAATGGGCAGAGAATTGAGTGCTCTTAGAGACAGAGAAGCCACCTGGAAAATGAGAACGAAATCCTAACGAGGCAGCTGCAAGAGAAAGAGAATCAGCTGGCATACATGGCCAGCTTATCCATGGAGGCATTACAATGCAAAACACCAGCCAAATCTTATGGCCTCTATCTGAAAGACCAATGGATTCAATTCCAAAAAACTTTGGCATGAAGAGGCACAATGCCTTTCCAAGACTACAAGCAGTTCATGGACCTATGTGACCAGAGCACCTCGGAGGATAAAGCAAAGATGGTAGAGTTCTACCTACATAACATGGCCCTCACATACATGAATGTGTGGAACCCCAATGCCAAGCTAGGGGACCTGCAACTAATGGCCATGGCCTCATGGATGAACCATGAAGAACTAAGGGTAGCAAAAATAAAAATATTGATGATAAAAGAGCAGAATGAGCCATTAATGATAAGAGGTGAGCCATCAGATCCTATGACACTCATCAGAGCACACAACCTACTTGCCAATGACCCTCAGATTGCCCCCAAATATCTAACCAATCAGGCACAAGCCATTGCACACTTTTAAAATATGCAAAGGCTACTTGGGGATGACTGTGTGCATGCATGCATGAGAAGATGGAACACCTTACCTCACAGTTTGCATATCAGGGAATACCATTCCCCCATGAGGTTGAAGGAGGCATTGAAAAGAGTGCCAATGTACAAGCGCTCCATGCAAAGGCTGAAGGTCAATTGGATTGGCCTCAAACTGAGTCCTCCACTCCTATTAGGCATGCTGGAAGGCAAAAGAGAAGAAGAAGAGGAGGAGCAGTGGAAGGACATAGAAAGAAAGGCAAGGTTTTATGGCCAACATGAGTAGACCACATCAGAAGCTTGGGATGCTAGGGAGGCCACCAGGGCCATAAAAGATGAGGAGATTGACTAAGTTGCTCAGAGGATGAGAAACACCTTCAGTAGGGGGGTGATGATGAGCCTCATAAATGGGTAATTATATGGGCTCATTTTACCTCCTAACCTAGTCAAATCAACCATTCTCTTAGCTTATTGTATGATTTTCTGATTATATTTATGCTTATAGAGTGAGTTGAGTTAGTTATGATGTCGTGTGGTCTAACATGTGTTTAATGCAAATTATTGATGAATTTTGAGGTCAACATCAAAGATCCAATGGTCAAATGGCAGAAATAACTCGAAGAAGACAGAGGAGAGGACTTATTAGAGGGAACCCCCCTCATTTATTACTCCTCACTTTGAATTCCCCTTCATTCAGCTCGGAGTACAAGCAGTCGAATCATGCACTAGAAGACAACCGAGCAAGTGGAGGATGACTGATAGTTATCTCGAGTTTTGGGAGCCAAGCCTCCCTGATTTTAAGGAAGTTGTTGGTAGCTTCAAATGTATAAGTAGAGAGGCCTAGGGCCTCACTAGGGTCAGATTTTTGCTTATGTAAGCTCTACTCAAATTTCAAGCTTATTATTTTGTGACAGTTTCATGTGAACTTGCTATTTTTTTGATAATAAAGATGGAATCCTTTTTGAGCTAGCACTGAGTTACGTCAGAGGGCTGAAGCTCTTGGGTTAGGGTCCAGTCCAAGCAACCAAGCTTCTCTTTACTTGTATTTGTATGCTTACTTCAGTTTGTAGATTAATTTGTTGTTAGATGTATTTTCTTTCATGGTTAAGAATAGGTTGCTTTTGATGATTTAGGAGTTTGCTTCCATTTGTGCTTTTTGAAGTAGGTTGAGCAGTGATCAGTAAAGATTCAAAAGGCTAGAAATAGTTCCTTGGCCTCTCTTCCTCCCTCTGGGATCATGATTTGAGGCAAAGACCCTCTTTCTACCCCAAAAACACAATTTTTCCCCATTCATAGGACTTCTAGTGTTTGCAGCTTTTTAATAGGTTAATAGTCCAATTTTTCTTTGCTTTAGATCTTCCTTGTCATATTGACTTCTTGATTTGCAATAGTCCTCTTTCATGCTTTCCTTTCTTGCAACATTTCTCAGCATTTCCTTTCATAGATCATAGTTTATACCATTTTACTGCAAAACTTTGTTTTTTCTTAATGCACTCATTTCATTGTTTGCTTGATCTTCTTGGTTAACTATCAGTTCCTTTGTAGCAGATATCTTCTAGCATTAGGCCAACTTATCAGCAGTCACATTCTCCCTCTGATCCAGGCCCTATAGGAATTCCCAAACCTCACCTTAATTCTGCCTTAGTTTCCTGCACTTTTCATAGAACTTCTTCCCCTCTCCTTGAGGAAACCCAATCATCTTTCTCTCCCCTGGTGGTTCATGGTAGACCTTAGGCACCCTAACACCTCACCCCAACCTTCTTCCACCTTTTCCACCCACTCTCACACCCTCAAAATAGCAAAAATTTCTCTCGGCCTCCTCCTGTAAGCCTCCTGTAGTTTCACTGTTTTCCTCTTGTAGTTTCCCTGTGTCCTCATGTAGTTTTTCCTGTAGCCTTCATTTTGAAGGCCGAGTGTGGGAAAAGCCTCCAGAAGGCCACCTAAGACCTCCTAGGACCCATCCACACCATATTCCATTCTTCTAAGCTCCAAAACCACCCTTTAACACCACCTGTTCATTGCCACACTCACACAAAATAAGTTAGATGCATGTCAAATTCACATAAAAACCCAAAAATATGTTTTTTGCTTATTTAGTTTCAGAAATAGCATGGTTAGATGTTGTTTTCTCTCTTGAGTAGGTAATGGCACTGCTTTCATGGTTTTCATAGTGTTTTTAGCAAAAGTAGAATTAGCTTATTAATTAGGGTTTACTAGGTCTTGCCTTACATTCCAATCTTTTTCCTTTCTGCAATTAGAATAGCCTCAGTAGAGTAATCTTTCTTTCTTTCATCACACTTAGAGCTTCTTCTTAGATCTATAGAAGTTGGCTTGAGCTCCTAGTGATCTTGTGCCGATTGACCAAGTGACAACCCGCAGTGAGAGCTAGTACTTGTGCATACATCACTGGCACTTCCAAGTTTGTTACGAACTACCAGGTTGATAAAAGTAAAGTTATTAGCCCAGGAGTTGCAGCATTCTTGCTGCAATACTGGCGCTCACAGGTATAACATCTTCTTGTTTGTTTCATGTCTTCCTGTTTCTTTCACAACTTCTATAGTTAAATGGCTTTTGATGATCTTATCTATGACTAATGCTTTTCTTTGCTTTGTTTAATGAAAGGCATTTTGTTGGGCGAGGACCAGCGAAAGGTAGGCATCTCGGATGTGTATAAGATCTTTTAAAGTTGTATTGAGGTAGGGCGAGGGATTATTCGATACCTAAAGAACTACCAAAATAGAAGTGGTTACCAGTGTTACTAATGGTACTCCCGTTATACAGGATGTTTTACTAGAAAAAGTGTGATCTTATTACTTTATTCTATTCAGACACTTCATTAAGTTCATCTAATTTATCAACGTTTGGAATTTTTACTAAGTTTTTTGATTTTAACATTGCTAATTCTCTTAAGATAATGTCCATCCTCACCTACCCAACTTCGTCATGAATACTTCTTTATTCTTCAGTAGTTATTTTTTGGCATTCTACTTGACATGGAGACTGGCATTAGCGTCATTTCCTTTCATGCTCATGCTAATCATTCCTAGCATAATGTATGGAAGGATTCTGGTGGGGACTTCTCACAAGTTCACCGAAGCATATAATAAATCCAGTAATATTGCAAAGCAAGCTCTTTCATCCATTAGGACAGTCTTTGCCTTCGTTGGAGAGGAGAGGACAATGGCTAAGTTCTTCGTTACGCTCAATGGGAATGTAAAGCTTGGGTTTAAACAAGGTCTTGTCAAAGGCTTCGCAACAGGAAGGGGAGGAGTGACCTTTGGTATGTGGGCATTCAACTCTTGGTAGGGTAGCAGATTGGTTATGTATCATGGCACTAGCAGAGGAAGGAATTTCGCAGAGTCAAGTTGCATACTTATGGGTGGCTTGTAAGCATTCTCGCTCTATTCATCTCTCTTTCTCATGTACTTCTATAATTGATCCTACAATGGGAAATTTACCACATTTTTGAAGTTCAAGCAAAATCTCTGAAAGCACTGTTGTGTTTACAAAGCTCTAGGGACCGTGCTTCCAAATATCATATACTTTTCAGAAGCACATGTTGCTTGTAAACACATCTTTGAAATATTTGACAGAGAACCGATCATTGATTGGGAAGATGCAAATTGAAAAATATTGAAAGAGGTCAGCAGTGAAGTTGAATTTAGAAACGTTGAGTTTGCATATCCGTCTCGACCAAAATCCAAGATATTTCGTAAATTCTATCTAACCATTCCTACAAACAAGACTGTTGCATTGGTGGGGAGAGGTGGGTCTGGAAAGTCTACAACTGTGGAGTTGATAGAGAGGTTCTACAAGCCCCTGGATGGAGAGATTTTGCTGGATGGAGTGAACACTAAAATGATACATTTGAAATGGTTGCATTCCCAAATTGGACTAGTAAGTCAAGAACCTGCACTCTTCGCTACATCGATCAAGGAGAACATCTTGTTTGGAAAAGAAGGAGCCAACATGGATCATGTTATTGTTGTCACCAAATCTTCAAACGTTCATGATTTCATTAGTCAACTACCAGATGGTTATGACACACAAGTAATATTTAGGTTTTTACCCTGATTCTTCAGTTCTAATGTGCAGTCAATTTGAGTTTACTTTCTTCATTTGGGAAATACAGGTGGGTGAGCACGGAGTCCAGTTGTCAGGAGGGAAAAATCAACATATAGATATTACAAGAGTTATGCTCAAGGGTCCTCGTCTACTTCTTCTAGACGAGGCCACAAGTGCTCTAGATGTAGAATTGGAGAGAATCGTTCAGGATGCTCTAGACAAAGCTTCAGTAGGACGCACAACTATTGTAGTAGCTCATTTCCTCTCCACCATCCACAACACAGACATGATTGCAGTGGTTCAAAGTGGTCATGTGATCAAGACTATATGCTACATGAAGATCTGATCTGTAAACCCAATGGAGCATACACTACTTTGGTGAAACTATAATAGGCTACGGCAGATAAGCCATATGATAGATTAGAAGGCACTACTATGCTAGAGTCTTTGGTAACAAGGAGTTCTAGCATATATTGTAGATTGAGTTTGAACGCATCTGTATTGACCAATCGAGAAATGGTACATGAAGACAAGCTCCCTTTCACCACTTCATTTCATCAATTGTTTCTTTTAAATGCCCCAGAATGGAGGCATGCTCTATTGGGTTGTTTAGGAGCCTTAGGTTCCGGAGCAGTTCAACATGTTTTTCCCTTATTCCTTGGGGGAAATGTATCTATATTTTTCCTTTAGGACCATGACCAGATCAAATATAGTATCGAATATTACTCCTTCATGTTTGTGGTTGTGGGAGTAATATCTTTTTCAACAAACATGTTACAACATTACAATTTTGTAGCTATGGGGGAATATCTTACTAAAAGGGTTCGAGAGTGGATGTTGTCCAAAATGCTTACATTTGAGATTGGGTGGTTCGATAATGATGAGAATTCTAGTGGAGCTCTTTGCCCTAGACTAGCAACAGATGCTAATGTGGCAAGTACCTGACCTTAAAGTTTTAATATTTCCAATAAAATTGTGAATTGTGTTACAATATTCTAATGGTTCGAATATGCAATTTGTGATACAAGTGAGATCTCTTATCAGAGATCGTATATCGTTACTTGTAGAAACTTTGGTTGCTGTTGTAATAGCCTTCTCAATGGATTTCATAATAGCGTGGCATATTGCAGTTGTAATAATCGTAGTGCAACCCATTACTATCTTATGTTTCTACACTAAAAGGGTTCTCATCAAGGCCATGTCTCAAAAGGCTATAAAAGCTCAAGATCAAGGTAGTCAACTTGCATCAAAGGCTGTGGCTAACCATCGCACTACTAGTGCCTTCCCTTTACAAGAGAAGATCCTCTATCTCTCCCAAAAGTGTCAAGAAGAACCTAATAGAGAGATTATCAAACAATCTTTGTTTGTGGGATTTGCTCTTGGAACATCGCAATGCATCACGCTATGCAATACAGTGTTGAAAATATAATTTCAACTACCGTGCAGCTGAAAACCGTTGAGCCATTTATCGCACCGCCTTTTCACGGACAGTGGTATTCTCTAGAGGGGCAGTGATACAATCACCATCTGACGCGTGTCCTCAGTACATTTTTCAAAACAGCTTTTCATCGGAGCATAAAGTTCGAATGAGGAGAGCCGCGCGATATTGTTGTCAACCGTCAGATTAGATCTAACTTACGTGAAGTGAAAGTTTTGATTTTGACCGCTAGCTTTTATCAGTAAAACATTTAATGAGTATTTACTGTGGGTCAGTAAATGTTGGTAATGTTGGTAATGTTTTTTTTATTTTACGGAAGTATGGGCATAGGATATGTATTGTTATGTTTTTTCGTTTTTGACAGCATATGAAATGTAATGTGAAGAAACACAGAAGTGTGAAGTTTTTAGTTGTTCATTGTATATGAAATGAAATGTGAAACTCGCAGCAGCGAAGGTGAAAGGAGAATTTTTCCAGCAGGTTGGATGTAATGCACACAGCCGTGTGAAGGTAAGGGAAATGTTTTGTTGAGAGAACATATATGCAATGTAATGAAAAATAGAAGCACAGCAGCGCATATGAATGAAGAAATTTGTAATACACAGCAGTGTTAATGTCCAAGAAAAGACAGAGTATTTTCCAGAATAGACAGAGTAAATGTTTTTTTTATATGTAATGTGTAATGCAATACGAAGCATGCAGCAGAGCGAGCGAATGTAAGAGATTTTTACAGTAGTAAATGTAAGTTTTATTTTTACACACAGTAGTGTAAAAATTTCCAGCTGAAATAGAGTAAATTTGCAAGGAGACAGAGTAATTTTTTTTTGGTGAGGAACCAAAGTGTTTTTGTGTAGATCCCTCTGTGAGAGGAAAAAGTCTGTAACAGGCAGTCTTTTATTAATGAATACAAATAGTTTTTTATGTGTGTGAAAGACTCAGTTCTTCAGAAAGAAAATTTAGCTTCCCTGTGTTAAGATCCTATGGTTAAAACAAAGCATCATTCTCTGTTCAGCTTTTTGTTTGAAATTACCAGAAATTTCCAACAGTGGTATCAGAGCTTGTCCAGGCTCTTTGAAGGTATCAAAGAAGTTGAAGGATGGATTTTCTTGCTAAAGCAGCTTCTCCAGCAGAGTGAAGACTCAGTCAAGGTATTTCTCAAGTTTTTTTTTTTGTGAAGAAACAGTCAGTTATTTTAAATACACAGTCAGGTATTTGAAGCATAGTTAAGAGTGCAAGAATGGCTGGCTCCAGCACCAACACTAGCATGGGTATGTTTAATACTCAGCTCCCACAGTTTAATGGGAAAAACTATGACTATTGGGCAATAACCATGAAGGCTTTGCTTGCCTCACAAGATTTATGGGAATTTGTTGAGGATGGATTTGAAGAGCCAAAAGATGAAAATGAGTTTAATAGGTTAACTCAGGCAGAGAAAGATCTGTTGAAGAGCTATAAGAAGAAGGATTCAAAAGCCCTCATATTTTTGTATCAAGTAGTGCATGAGAGTGTGTTTCCAAGGATAGCAGCAGCCAAGACATCCAAAGAAGCATGGAAAACTCTCAAGACATCCTATCAAGGCATGGAGAAAGTGAAGACAACAAAACTACAGTTGCTGAGGAGAGATTTTGAAAATCTATGCATGAAGGAGTCAGACAATATTGACTCATTCTTCACACATGTGATTGGTCTGGTCACACAGATAAGGTCTCATGGAGAAATTCTTGAAGAAAGGAGGATTGTGGAGAAACTGTTAAGAGTCCTACCCTCAAAGTTCGATGTGATTGTCACCACCAGAGAAGAGACAAAGGATCTCAAAAACTTCACAATTGATGAATTACATGCATCACTGATAACACATGAGCAGAGATTGAGTAGAAATGAAAACTCATCTCTGGAACAAGCCTTCAAGACTCAGATGTCCTTTGGAAGAGGAAGAGGTCAAGGTAGAGGAAACAATAGAGGAAGAGGCAGAAGCCAAAACAGAGGTGGAAAAAATAGTTCAGTGAATGCTCAAGGAAGAGGCAGCAATCCAAATTAGAACCAAGGCCAAGGCAGCACCCAACAAAGTGGACAACATCATGCTCAAGGACAAAGGTATGAAAAACCCAATGTCCAATGTTACTACTGTAAAAAATATGGGCATTATGCAAATGAATGTAAGAAGAAACAACATGATATGAGCAATAGAACTAATGCAAATCTCACTAGAGAAAATATCAGCCAAAACAATTTGTTTTTAGCTTGTAATATGGCTGAAGAAAATAGTGAAGATGTATGGTTTCTAGACTCCGGTTGCAGCAATCATATGACAGGAAACGTAACCCTGTTTTCTATGTTAGATAAGAATGTGAAGTCACAAGTCACACTAGGGATTGATAACAAAGTTTCTGTTATGGGAAAAGGAAAGGTAAATGTTTTAACAAAGAAAGGTGAAAAGAGAACCATAGCAGATGTCTATTATGTTCCTGGAATGAAATGTAATATCTTAAGTATTGGACAACTTGTTCAAAAGGGGTACAATGTTTTCTTTGTGAATGATGTATGCACCATCATGGATAGAGCACCCAACAAACAATGTATTGTTGAAGTGAAGATGAAAAGGAACAGGATGTTCCCTCTCAGAATGAAAGCAGATTTGAAAAATAAAGAAGTAATAGCAGCAATGACTCAAGAGGCTTTCCAAAGCGAACCAAAGGATGAAAATTGGTTGTGGCACTTGAGATTTGGACATCTCAACTTTGGAGGTCTTAATTTGTTGAGTAGAAAAGGAATGGTACGAGGATTACCATTGATAGAGAAACCAGACAGTCTTTGTGAAGGTTGCATCTTGGGGAAACAACACAGAGAAAGTTTTCCATCCGGGAAAAGCATAAGGGCAAAAACACCCTTAGAGATTGTCCACTCAGATTTATGTGGACCGATGCAAACTCCATCACTTGCAGGCAGCCACTACATACTAACATTCATTGATGATTTTACAAGAAAAACTTGGGTTTATTTCCTGAAGAACAAAAGTGAAGTGTTTGAAAGATTTTGCAATTTCAAAGCACTTGTAGAAAACTAAAGCGGGCTGCATATCAAAGTTCTAAGAACTGATAGAGGAGGTGAGTATATCTCCAAAGAATTTCTACGGTTTTGTAGAGAAAATGGAATTCATAAGTAGTTTACCACTAGGTACACTCCGCAGCAAAATGGAGTTGTCGAAAGGAAGAATAGGACGATCATGGATATGGCGAGCAACATGTTAAAGGCAAAGAATTTGCCAAATGATTATTGGGTTGAAGCTGTACACTGTGTAGCGTACATTTTGAATAGATTCCCTACAAAAGCAGTCATGAACAGAGTGCCGGAAGAAGCATGGAGTAGGAGAAAGCAAGGAGTCACCCACATGAAAGTTTTTGGATGTGTGGCCTATGCACACATTCCAGATCAGCTAAGGAAGAAGTTGGACAGCAAAGGGGAGAAATGTATTTTCATTGGATACAATGAGGAATCCAAAGCTTATAGGTTGTATAACCCATCCACCAAGAAGCTGATTGTGAGTAGAGATGTTCAGTTCATTGAGGAGGAAGCTTGGGATGGAAGCATAGAGAAAATAGTGAATGTTAAAACCTCTTTGTCACATGATGAAAATGATGAGGAGATGGCTGAAATACATCCCCAAACAGCAGCACCAACAAAAGGATAGCAAGGGACACCCTTGAGGAGAAATGAAAGTGCTTCTACAAGCACACCACAAGGAGGAAATTCAAGTGCTTCTTCAAGCACTTGTACACCAAATGAAAGAGGTAAAAAGTTCAGAAAATTAAGTGACATTTATGAACAAGAGGTAGCAAATGAAGGTATGAACTCTTTGTTTGCTTTATATTGTCATGTTGATGACCCTGTTCATTTCGAAGAGGCAATTAAGGATAAGAAATGGATAGAAGCTATGGATGAGGAAATCAATGCCATAGAAAGAAATAAGACATGGGATTTGGTTGAACTACCAAAAGGAATGGAGGTCATTGGAGTTAAATGGGTCTATAAGACCAGGAGTAATGCTGAAGGCAAAATAGAAAGACACAAGGCAAGACTTGTTGTCAAAGGATATAAGCAGCAGTATGGGAGAGACTATGAGGAAACTTTTGCACCAGTTGCTAGAATGGAAACCATGAGAGCAGTGTTGTCCATAGCAGCACAAAACAAGTGGAAAGTTTACCAAATGGATGTGAAGTCAGCATTCCTAAATGGAGTGTTAATGGAAGAGGTTTACATTGAACAACCTCCAGGCTATGAAAAGAAAGGCCAAGAGCACAAAGTGTGCAAATTGAAGAAAGCTCTTTATGGGCTGAAGCAAGCACCAAGAGCATGATACAATAGGATAGATTCCTATCTACTAGAAAATGGATTTGAAAAGTGTGAGGGAGAACCCACCCTCTACATCAAAGAAAAGGATGGTAATTATTTTCATAGGTAATGATGATTATCTTATTGAAAATTTCAAAACAGTCATGAAAGAGGAATTTGAAATGACTCACATGGGTTTGTTGAGATACTTCTTAGGAATAGAAGTAGAACAAAATGGAAATGGGATTTATATCTCACAAGGGAAATATGTTAATGAAGTGTTGGAAAGATTTAACATGCAGGAGAGAAAGGCAGCAATCACTCCCACAGTGATGGGATTAAAACTCAGCAAAGAGGACAACAGCAAGGATTTTGATCCTAGTTTGTGCAAGAGCATAGTTGGTAGCCTCATGTATTTGACTGCAACTAGGCCAGATATAATGTTTGCTGTTAGTTTAATTTCCAGATTCATGGAGAGGCCAAAAGAAGCACATTGGCAGGCAGCAAAAAGAATTCTGAGGTATGTTAAAGGTACTAAAAGGTTTGGCATTTTATATACTACTTCAGAATATTCAGATTTAATTGGATACACTGATAGTGATTGGGCTGGAAGTGTAGATGATCGGAAAAGCACATCTGGTTATGTTTTTCACATGGGTTCAGGAGCCATTTCACGGGCTTCTAAAAAACAGCCTATTGTAGCATTGTCTACAGCAGAGGCAGAATATGTGGTAGCTACAGCAGCAGCATGTCAAGCAGTTTGGATGAGAAGGATGTTAAGAAGTTTATGCCAAGAACAAGCAAAAGCAACTGTGATTTTTTGTGACAATAGCTCAGCTATTGCATTATCCAAGAATTCGGTGTTTCATAAGAGAACGAAACACATTGACACAAAGTTTCATTACATCAGGGAATTGGTAAACAGTGGAGAAATTGTCTTAGAACATTGCAGAACTCAGGAGAAGGTTGCTGATATTTTGACCAAGCCATTGGGCCAAAAAGGTTTTGAATTTTTGAGGAAATGTCTGGGAATCACTGATAACCCAACAGTTGAAATTAAAGGGGAGTGTTGAAAATATAATTTCAACTGCCGTGCAGCTGAAAACCGCTGAGCCATTTATCGCACCGCCTTTTCACGGATAGTGGTATTCTCCAGAGGGGCAGCGATACAATCACCATCTAACGCGTGTCCTCAGTACATTTTTCAAAACAGCTTTTCATCGGAGCATAAAGTTCGAATGAAGAGGGCCGCGCGATATTGTTGTCAGCCGTCGGATTAGATCTACGGTTGTGAACAAGCCTGCAACATGAACTTACGTGAAGTGAAAGTTTTGATTTTGACCACCAGCTTTTATCAGTAAAACATTTAATGAGTATTTACTGTGGGTCAGTAAATGTTGGTAATGTTTTTAATTTTAATGTTTTTTTATTTTACGGAAGTATGGGCATAGGATATGTATTGTTATGTTTTTTTTGTTTTTGACAGCATATGAAATGTAATGTGAAGAAACGCAGAAGTGTGAAGTTTTTAGTTGTTCATTGTATATGAAATGAAATGTGAAACTCGCAGCAGCGAAGGTGAAAGGAGAATTTTTCCAGCAGGTTGGATGTAATGCACACAGCCGTGTGAAGGTAAGGGAAATGTTTTGTTGAGAGAACATATATGCAATGTAATGAAAAATAGAAGCGCAACAGCGCATATGAATGAAGAAATTTGTAATACACTAGTGTTAATGTCCAAGAAAAGACAGAGTATTTTCCAGAATAGACAGAGTAAATGTTTTTTTTATATGTAACTTGTAATGCAATACGAAGCATGCAACAGAGCGAGTGAATGTAAGAGATTTTTACAGTAGTAAATGTAAGTTTTATTTTTACACACAGTAGTGTAAAAATTTGTAGCTGAAACAAAGTAAATTTGCAAGGAGACAGAGTAAATTTTTTTTGGTGAGGAACCAAAGTGTTTTTTTTTTTGTGTAGATCCCTCTATGAGAGGAAGAAGTCTGTAACAGGGAGTGTTTTATTAATGAATACAAAGAGTTTTTTATGTGTGTGAAAGACTCAGTTCTTCAGAAAGAAAATTTAGCTTCCCTGTGTTAAGATCCTGTGGTTAAAACAGAGCATCATTCTTTGTTCAACTTTTTGTTTGAAATTACCAAAAATTTCCAACATACGGCTTTGAACTTTTGGTACGGAGGACACCTTGTATCAAAAGGACAAATGACATCCAAAGTTTTTTTTCCAAATTTTCTTCATTCTTATAACCACAGGAAAAGGTATAGCAAAAGCAGGAACTATGAGCAGCGACATTGCTAAAGGATTCGATGTTGTCAAATCTTTGTTTGGCATACTGGACAGAGAAATCTGCATAAACCCAGAGGATGAGAGAGGCGAGAAAGCGGATAAGATAGAAGGAAACGTGGACCTCAGAAACATGGACTTCGTTTATCCATCTCATCTAGGTGCTATGATCTTCAAGAACTTCTGCTTGACCATAAAAGCAGGAAAAATCATGGCTCTGGTAGGACAAAGTGGATCCAGAAAATGGATTATCATTGGATTAATTGAAAGGTTTTACGATCCCCTAAAAGGATTGGTGAAAATTGATGGTAGCGACATCAGGAGGTTCAATTTGAAAAGTTTGAACCACATAGCTCTGGTAGGTCAAGAGCCCACGCTGTTTGGAGGAAGCACTCAAGACAACATTCTCTATGGAAAAGAGAATGCAAGCGAGGTAGAGATAAACGAAGCTGCAAAGGTTGCAAATGCTCATGACTTCATCAGGTAAATACTGCAATCTTTCAATTGAAACAGAATGTTAACGCAATAATATAGATATTCAATATGTTTGATTAAGCAGATTGTTTCTAGAATAAATTAGGATGGATTGAATATCGCAGTGAATTTAACTTGGATTTGTGTAGTTCTTTAGAGAAAGGATATGAAACAAATTGTGGAGACAAAGGACTACAATTATCGGGAGGGCAAAAGAAACGCATTGCTATAGCCAGGGCGATTATAAAGAATCCGAGCATATTACTGCTAGACGAGGCCGCCAGTGTTGGAAATAATAATCCAAACCACCACCTTAAACAAACTAACAAACACCATGCTTGCCCAGTCAACCACTGCACGGTTGTGATTTTGTTTGCACAGTCAACCACTGCACGGTTACGATTTTCTTTGCAAGCAGAAGGACTGAAGTCAGAATTGAAGGATTGAAGTCAGAACAAAAGTATAGCATGGACCATTCGGCAACATAGCAGAGGAGTCCACATTTGCGTATTAAATATTTTCTCTGCCATGTAACTAATATCAAAATTGTATGTTAAGATAAATATGCAAGAGTCATTTGTATTGCTTGGTATGTTGGGCAAGTTATGGAGGTAGAGTCTGTGAGGTAGTGAGGAGAAAATAGTGGAGTAAATATTGGTTACTCTGTCGATAAATTACAGTAAGTTTGTTGTGTTTTTCACTTGGAGCAGCAGCATCCATTTATGACGTTAATGTGTTTCCTTATGTTTTTTTTTACATATAATATAATTATGGTTATGGGTAGTTGCATTACGGTATTAACCTTACACAAGTAAATTTGCCCAACCGTCCTTTGTTTTACTCTGTTTTGCCGAGAGCTATTTCTTGCATTTTAATTAAGTCCTTTGTTTTACTCTGTTTTGCCGTGAGCTATTTCCTGCATTTTAATTAAGTCTGCAACCTAAGATTTACCTGCCGCAACTGAAGTTGACTTTACCTACTCTCCCGCAACCGATTTCTGAGCTCCTCTGCCATCGTACTATTTTTCTAACAACCAGTGCGTTGGACAGGCAATCGGAGAAGATCGTTCAAGAGGCGAGGCCCTGGACAAAATTATAATGGGAGGAACGAGTACTGTGATAGCTCATAGACTGACTAACATTCAGAATGCAGATTCGATTCCTGTGATTGAAGATGGGAAAGTGATTGAGCAAGGAAGTCATTTGTATCTGATGAGCAAAGGAAAAGGCGATCCATATTACTCTCTCCTCATTATCCAGCTAGGCTACCACTAGATTCTCACGTCCCAGTCAAAATATTACTCTCTCGTCAAAGCTTTCTCAATACTTCAGCCAGATTTTGAAGTTGAATTTTCATTCCTTCGTTATTTGTCAACGCCCTAAATCATTCAAAATGCCGTCAGCCAAATTTGGAATTTGGAGTGTCATCTGTATGACGTTTGGCCGTTTAACGTTATTGTCATAATTATATGTTTTAAAGAATCATCCAAATTATAATAAAATCAGTTAGGGCCAGAGACCGGGTTGGCTTCTTGCACGAAATCTCGACGTGACTCGGAATTGCAAGTGAAAACGATGGAATATATTTGTTCAATACTTTCTCTGGATTTTAAAATAAATTATACTTTATCACACCTTAACGTCTTTGTCAACTTAGTCTTTTTCTTCTTAATGTCCTTGTCACCTTGAATCTATTTCATCAAAATCGGCGTCCTTATCTCCTTCGAGGACACGTAATTGCTGTCGTTGGATCATCTTCACTCTTGAGTATGGCCGTATCCTTTCACTTAAACAGGTTAGAGAATTAACTGATTCAGTATCTGATGTAGTACATTTATAATACTGTGAAATCCGAGGTGAAAATCAGAGCTCATGCAATGTTTAACTCATGAATTTAAGAATGAAAATAAAAACAGCGAATACATGGGCCAGCTGGATAATTATGCAATGCTTTTGAAAAAAATTGTCTTCGTGGATTCACCTAGAGTAATGTTTGGAGTAAGCTGAGTAAGAGGAAGGCATCGAAGCTCTGACCATAGAAACAACGTAGATCAATAGGATTGCCACGGTGAAGCCTCGGGATATAGAAGTAGGTTGAGGAGAATACATTGTATTTCAAATCCTAATATAACAGACCATCAAAAACTGATAACCATAACCTAATATTGTCTGTATAAACCTCGCCACGCTGAAGCTAAAGTATATCGACGTGTGTATATATATACATATATATAACTGTAAATTTGATGTCGAAGCATTTAAATTACTTTTGAGGGTGGGTTTACGCGCAAGAATGTTGTTTGAGATTGAAAATAAATTAACTTTTAATAGAATAAATATGAGTTGTACCGTGGGTTAGTGGTTATTAGAATTAAAAAAAAAAAAAAATCCACATGTTTTTCAACATTTAATTGAATTATTAAAAAGTTTAAGAAAGGTGGAATGGAAGGGAAATACTATAGTATTAGTATAAATTTATTTTAAATACCGATTTAACATGAATCCAGAGGGATTTAATTTTTTCTGGACTCAATCAGATTAGATTTATTTTAATTCAGATCTATCAAGAGTGATTTAATTTAATTCAGATCTATCAAGTGCCCACAGGAATTAAATCTCTTTTCATTTTAAAAGAGATTTGCATCTCAAAAAAATTGATCTCTTGACACTTAAGATGGATTTGGATTGGTTTAATTATCAATTAATTATAATTATAATTATTAATTTTATGCTTTTATTTTATTCTATTTATTTTTAGTTTAATTTAATTTTTTATTATTATGACCAAGTCAAAATGTTAAATAGGACAATACAACATTTTTACTATACTATGTTGGAGAGTGCCTCTTGGCACAATAATATGAAAATAGCAGATCTGTCTTAAAGGCGAGAATGAAAAAGTTTAATGTGAGTAGTTTGGAAATGCCTCATAAATGTAAAGTTGTCAAAGACTTAGATTAAGGTTTTGTTTCCGATTATCAATGAAAAACATCATAAAATATGCAAAACTTTCAATACTAAAAATGAAAGACAAGTAGATTTGCAAAATTTACAATACTAAAAAAGAAAAAGTAGGAAAGGTCAGAGGCTCAACAATTTGACACAAAACTTAGTAGTATGAGAGACCTTAAAAACTTGAAAACCATTTTTCACTTGATACTTGAGATAAATTTGAAATTACAAAGAAGATCAAATTAAAATTTCCCAACTTTTGTTAGATAATTTATTACGCAAAAATATATGATGATAACCTGGAATGTACAAACGCATACCATATATATTTTTTTCTTTTTAGTTGATTATGTATTAAAATATCAAATATTTACATTAGATATGCTAGTTTTATTGTCTTCTACATGTTACTTTAGAAAGAATACCAAATACAATAAAATATATAGTCAATGGCTAGCAAAAATTATTCAAATACATATCCAAAACTTCATAATTTTAAAAGATGGTGCTACCTCACCATGGGAAAACCAACAACCAAAAGCCAAATGGGAAACCTTTAGAGACTGAAGAATTTGAGACAACAAGAAAAAGACACTAAACCTAAACTTTGAAAAGAACTTATCAGTAGCCGAGATGGCCTAGCATGAAGCAGAAGAACTGAGATGATGAAATATAGGGAGCATGAGCATTAGAAGGACAATGAAGTATTGAAGTTGATGGGTTGTTCCTGAGTGTAGCATAAGATCTCTGAGTTCATCTAGTTTGTGCATTAGGTTGACTTGGGTTTGTCTCCAATCAAGTAGAATCTTCTTTGGCAACAACTTAACATGCCATTGCAAATCTACTTTATGAATATAGTGATTTTGGCGGCCCCAAGAATTGCATGTATCTGGAACCCAAGAGGCTATGTCAGCCATGACTTCTGAATTTAGAGTTACTAGTCGTTCTTGTCAGACTTCCTCTTCCACCAGATGGATTTCCTCATAATGTAGAGGTGCATGTGCATGGTAATCCTGAGAGTCCCCTGAAGTGCCACAACCACCATTTCCATATCGACAACAAGCTTGTTGTCAAGTCATGGCTACCAAAGGAAATAAGGCGTGACAAAGACCTCATAGAAATGAGAAGGAAGATTCCTAGGAAAGATGTATTGATGACAAGATTAGGCTCAAACCTTGATGACAAGATGTATTGAGTCATGGCTACCAAAGGCAACAAGGCTTGACAAAGACCTCATAGAAATGAGAAGGAAGATTCTAGGCAAGATGTATTGATGGATAGATGTATTGATGACAAGATGTATTGATGAAAGGCCTTTATAAGTTCCTAGGAAAGATGTATTAATGACAAGATTGGGCTCAAACCTTTGCCATCAGAAAAAGTTGTCAAGAGAGGAGGGAAAGCTAGTGAAGGAGATGGAAGAAAACACACGCTAAATAACCAAACAAGACTCAAAGTGCATGGTCATCAAGGGCAACAATAAGTGGAGGTGTTGAAGGATAAGCCAGAGCTCTAACTAGTGGCCCAAAATGAACAACATAATGGAATGAATCCAATTCATATAGATGAATAAACAAAATGTGCTAAGGGGCCTCTACCACTCTCCTTAAGAGGCGAGGTCCCATAAATTCACCATGAGGTAGTGGCCTATGTAGGAAGGAAGTAAATGAAAAGCAAGTCAAATCCATAAAATTTAATACCCATCATAACAGCAATAAAGATAAACTTATACAATACAATAAATTAAAATAAAATAACAAAAAAAACTTTCAAATCCAACAAATTTATTTAATCCTTTGTAATAATTTAACTATTCAAAATTTTTACTTATTCATGAATAATATAATTATATAATTATTAGCTAAATATATTTTTTTTTATCCTTTAAAACGTTTTTTTAGATGCATAAAAAACAATACAATGCCAAAAACACTATAAACTAATAGTTAAACTTACCTTTCTTATTAAAAAAAAATACCATAAAAAACAAATACATCAAAGAGTTAAACGAAGTTATTAAAAATAAGTGTACTGAGTCACAATAACTTAAAAAAAATGAATGGACCACAAAAATATGATGATAAATGCGAATGATCTAACGTATACTAATATTTAGAATGCAATAAGTTAAAAATAAATACTAATGCCAATATTTAGAATATAATAAATTAAAAAATAAGTGGAACACTGTAGATGTGGGCGAGGAATGCGAAATCATTTAGAAATGCACTAAACTCCTCCCATTTGAACGCTATTCCACAAGAGCTAGTATAAATTTATTATATATTACTCATTATAAGGAAGGCACAAGAGCACAAGTTCCTCTCTTTCATAGGGAGGACAACAATAACAATGATTAAATTGATATGAGTCAACCTTTGTAACTTTATTTTTTAATAATATAAAATTAAAAAAATCGAAGTATATTATGAGTGAAGTTATATTATTTTTAATTTATCATAGAAAATTATAGTTAAATTGGTCAAACCATATTCACTCATGGTCAATATCATATACTATGGTTGACATACCCAACGAACCCTGAGTAACTACACTCAATCATAGTCAATCATAATCTATCATAGTAAACTATAATTGATTGTGCACGACCATAACCAATTCTATATTGACCAGAAATGTAGATTTTTACCTGTAGATTCAAACTCCTTATGTAATATGCTAAAACAAAATATTTGAATCTACTCTACTCACCAGCGGAAACAAAATTGATTGATGAAAACACTAAGCAAAAAAGGAAGAATTGCAATCACATATAACACAATATTTTTATGGGGAAAGAAACTGCTCAAAACCCCGATTATCTATATTGCATTAACCAGAAGCTTTGAGAAGAAAATACAATGCTTGTTCAACCCAAACAATTCTTGCACAAGTACAATCTATCTCTTTGCTTCACAAAGCAGCTTAAGCCAACACTTAGCCAATTCTTCTTACTACCAAGCCCCTACTTCCTTGCGCAATTCCTGAGAGAATTAGCCCATATTTAATTAGGAAAATCCCTCACTACAACTGCACAATCCATCATAGGCCTTCTACTGATTGCATGCACCATTTGTACAACTCGGAAAATTATATGACTGATAATACATTGTCCTTGAACTCTAATCTCAATTGGGTCTTCCTCTAAACTGACATGCATGAGTTATTTATGAGTGAATCTTCAGTTAATTAGTGGAGCAGTGAAGCTGCACTGACGCTGCTCCCCACTACTAAACCTCCTACTAGTTCCTCCAACAGATTGAACTAGTTTAAATGACTATAACTCAGTTAGACTAAGTTAATTAATTACAACTCAAAAGAACTCAACCTTGACCCCTAAAATTTAGGAATCACTCTACATGACTCTAGATAGACTTCCAACTCAAATTTACTGAGCCAACTAAGTCAGATTAACGTAGTTAACTATTACAAGTAGCTATGAGAATAGAATTTCAATTTAATTCCTAATTTGATTCAAGGACAAATTAAATTCAGATTTATTGTTGTTATTTTTAACATTTCTTATTGTTATTTTCAACATTCCCTCTCAATAAGAAAGGAATTCAATTCTATCTTGATCCAGTACCTTTGTAATGTTTTGCATGCAACACTTATCTCTATTGTTGTTGCTGTTGCAACTTCTGAAAGTGAAAAACCATCCAAACTGAATCAATATGATGCATCTGTCACCAGATTCTCTAACTGCTACTAGCTACTACACTGTCTACTGAAAACTCTGCGATGTTGTTGACTCTGCACTATTGCCAACTCCACTCTCCTTCCCAGTATCTGATTGCTACTAGTCTCTGCCTCTATCACTCTGACATCTGATTGCATCAACTACCATTGATCCATCCTGCTACTGTGTAATGTGGGCTGCTATAGCAAGGTAATGATCGATGAGAAAAAGCATCTCAATGGACGCTGCCTAAGTCTCGCACTCTTCGGACTATTACTTGACATCTCCCCACCTCTCATTTGGAGGTATGGCTGCATGTGCTCCTAGTACCCACTTGGCTCAAAATATCCCCCTACTAGAGGTCTCTGCTTGAGTGGATGCCTCCATTCGGTCTCCTCTCTGCTTCTCCAATTATGGTTGCTCCACAAGTTGTTGAGGCTGCTTCTGAGGCTCTATGTTGAGAGGTAATTCATTCTCCCTCTCAACCAACAAGTCTCTAACCTTTGCCTTTCTCCTTAAGGCTTTGCATGAATCTTGTACCTCAATTGCATATAGGTTCTTGACTCACACACCGATCGATTTCACTTTTCCCACTGCGATGTATCTAAGGAAAACTTTTCCTTTGATAAAAAACACATCGTAGCCACAGTGTTCCAATAGTGCGATGGAAACAAGATTCTTCTTTAGTCCTGGAACATACCTCACATCTGTGATTCTGAGAGGGGAGCTAGACTCCCTTTGAAAGGTAATTGTCGCACTATACCTCTCATCATCTCCAAACTCTATGTTATGCTTGAGGTATTTCCCCTCCAAGTCACTGAAGAGATCTCTATTTCCCGCCATATGGAATGAGAAACCGCTGTCGAGATACCACATGCTTCCCATTATAGTGCTAGCCATGCATGAAATGAGAGTAAAATCAAGTTCGAACTGTGAAGCTAGAGCTTCACCTACTGCTGCTACTACAAGCTCCTTCTTGCTTGCTTCCTTCTGTGGACATATCGTGGCATAGTGCCTGAACTCATGATAGTGAAAACACATGATGTTCAGCAAGTATTTCTTCTTGTCACCCTCGTTGCCTTGGGACTTCTTTCCCATGGCTTTGTTTTCTTTGTTGACTAATGTAAAGTCTTCTTTCACATCTTTGGATGAGGTCCCATCTCTGGTATTCTATCAAATCTCTTCTTGTACCAATTCAGACCACAACCGCTCCCACTCTAGCAACTTCTCCCTGCCATTCATTGAGTTCTAGTAACTGTGCCAACTCTTGGGAAGGCCTAGAAGTGCCAGTCTCACTAGATCACCTTCTACAACAATAATCATGACACTTCCAAACTCATCCCGACATTGGGTGAAATTGGTCAAGTACTTCGAAATTGAGTCACCCTTCTCCATCTTGATATTTATGTGCTTGTGCTTCAGTGCCAGCTTCTTGTGGTCACTACTATTTTGAAATAGGTCTGTCAATTCCCTCCACATGGAAAATGCAGTTTCATTACCATGGATATTCGAGACAATATGATCTCGAACTCCTTATAGGATAATCCTTCCCCCCTTTGCCACACACTTTCTCCATTTAGCCATATCTTTAGCATAAAATGCTGGAGGCTTTGGAATATCATGACCTATGAATTCCTTCAGCTCGTTGTCTTCCAACACTACCTCCATCCTATCCTTCCAAGATACGTAATTCAAGCTACCCTATGAATTTCTTCAACCCATTGTCTTCCAACACTGCCTCCATCCTGTCTTTCCAAGATATGTAATTCGAGCTGCCCTCTAGGGCATAATACATTGTCCTTGAACTCTAATCTCAACTGGGTCTTCCTCTGAACTGACATGCATGAGTTATTTACGAGTGCCTCTTCAGTTAACTGGTGGAGCAGTGAAGCTACACTGAAGTTGCTGCCCACTACTAGACCTCCTACTAGTTCCTCCAACTAATTAAACTAGTTTAAGTGACTATAACTTAGTTAGACTAAGTTAATTAATTACAACTCAAAAGAACTCAACCTAGACCCCTAAAATTTAGGAATCACTCTACATGACTCTAGATAGACTTCCAACTCGAATTTACTAAGGCAACTAAGTAAAATTAACGTAGTTAACTATTACAAGTTGCTATGAGAATAGAATTTCAATTTAATTCCTAATTTGATTTAAGGACAAATTAAATTAGGATTTCTTGTTGTTATTTTTAACATTTATTGTTGTTATTTTCAACACTCCCTCTCAACAAGAAATGAATTCAAATCTATCTCAATCCAGTACCTTTGGAATATTCTGCATGAAACACTTATCTCTAGTGTTGTTGCTGTTGCAACTTCTGAAACTGTAAAACCATCCAAATTGAATCAAGATGATGCATCTGTCACCAGAGTCTCTAACTGCTACTAGTTACTGCACTATCTATTGAAAACTCTGCGATGTTGTTGACTTTGCACTGTGCCATCCGCACTACTGCCAACTCTACTTTGCACTTCCCAATATCTGACTATTGCTAGTCTCTGCCTCTGTCACTTTGACATCTGATTGCATCAACTGCCACTGATCCATCTTGCTATTGTGTATTGTGGGCTCACGTAGCAAGGTAATGATCCGTGAGAAAAAAGATGTCAATCGACCCTGCCCAAATTTCTACACTCTTGGGAATATTAGTTCATATCACCCCACCTCTCATCTGGAGGTATTGTTGCATGTGCTCCTACTACCCACTTGGCTCCAAATTTCCCCCTACTAGAGGTCTCTACTTGAGTGGATGCCTCCACTCGGTCTCCTCTCTGATTCTCTAATTGGTGTTGCTCCACAAGTTGCTGAGGCTGCTTCTGAGGCTCTATGTTGAGAGGTAATTCATTCTCCCTCTCAACCAACAAGTCTCTAACCTTTGCCTTGCTCCTTAAGGCTTTGCATGCATCTTGTAGCTCAAGTGCATATAGGTTCTTGACTCGCACACCGATCTGTTTCACTTTTCTTGATGCGATGTATCTAAGGAAAGCTTTTCCTTTGCTAAAAATCACATCGTAGCCACAGTGTTCCAATACTGCAATGGAAACAAGAATCTTCTTTAGTTATAGAATATACCTCACATTTGTGATTCTGAGAGGGAAGCTAGACTCCCTTTGAAAGGTAACTGTACCAATTTCAGTCGCGTTATACCTCCCATCATCTCCAAACTCTATGTTATGCTTCAGGTATTTCTCCTCCAAGTCACTCAAGAGATCTCTATTCACCGCAATATGGAATGAGGCACGCTGTCAAGATACCACATGCTTCCCATTACAGTGCTAGCCATGCATGCAATGGGAGTAAAATAAAGTTCAAATTGTGAAGTTAGAGCTTCACTTGCTGCTGCTGCTACTACAAGCTCCTTCTTGCTTCCTTCCTCTGTGGACATATGATGGCATAGTGCCCGAACTTGTCACAATGAAAACACTTGATGTTCGACAAGTCCTTCCTCTTGTCGCCCTCGTTTCCTTGGGACTTCTTTCCCATGGCTTTCTTTTCTTTGCTGTCTAATGTAAAGTCCTCTTTCACGTCTTTGGATGAGGTCCCATCTTTGGTGTTCCGTCAAATCTCTTCTTGTACCAATTCAGACCACAATCGATCGCACTCTGGTAGCTTCTCCCTCCCATTCATTGAGTCCTGGTAACTGTGGCAACTCTTGGGAAGGCCTAGAAGTTCTAGTCTCACTAGATCGCCTTCTACAACAGTAATCGTGACACTTCCAAATTCATCCCAACATTAGATGAAATTGGTCAAGTACTTCGGAATAGAGTCACCCTTCTCCATCTTGATATTTATGATCTTGTCCTTCAGTGCCAACTTCCCGTGGTCACTGCTATTTTGAGGTTTGACAATGCCCTCCACATGGAAAATGAAGTTTCCTTGCCATGGATATTTGAGACAATATGATCTCGAACTCCTTCTAGGATAATCTTTCCCCCCTTTGCCACACACTTTCTCCAATCAACCATATCTTTAGCATCAGATGTTGGAGGCTTTGGAATATCATGACCTATGAATTCCTTCAGCCCGTTGTCTTCCAACACTGCCTCCATCATGTCCTTCCAACATATGTAATTTGAGTTGTTCACTAGGGCATACTCAAGTCTCAAACCATAGAATTTCATCTTGCTAACTTTGAAATATGAAACTGCAATTTCAATTTCACCTGCACAACAAACTCGTATTCTCCTCTTTTATAATGTCTTCATCTTTGATACCATGTACATTTTTACTTGTAGATTCAAAATTATTATGTAATATGATAAAACAAAATACTTGAATGTACCCTACTCATTAGCGGAGACAAAAAATGATCGATGAAAACACTAAGTAGAAAAGGAAGAATTTGAATCACACATGAAATAATACTTTTCTTGGGGAAAAAAACTACTCAAAACCCTGACTATCTATATTGCATTAACCAAAAGATTTGAGAAGAAAAATAATGCTTGTCTGACTTGAACAATTCCTGTATAAGTACAATCTATCTCTCTGCTTCACAAACCGGCTCAAGCCAACAATTAGCCAATTCTGCTTCTTGCCAAGCCCTTACTTCCTTACACAATTATTGAGAGAATTAACCCATATTTAATTAAGAAAATCCCTCACCACAACTGTACAATCCATCATAGGCCTTCTACTAATTGCATGCACCATTTGTACAACTCAGAAAATTATACAACTGATAGTACATTGTCCCTAAACTCTAATCTCAATTGGATCTTCCTCTAAATTGACATGCATGAGTTATTTATGAGTGAATCTTCAGTTAACTGGTGGATTAGTGAAGCTGCACTGAAGCTTCTCCCCACTACTAGACCTCCTAATAGTTCCTCCAACTGATTAAACTAATTTAACTAACTATAACTCAGTGAGACTCGGTTAATTAATTACAACTCAAAAGAACTCATTTTGGACCCTAAAATTTAGGAATCACTCTACATGACTCTAGATAGACTTCCAAATCTAATTTACTGAGCCAACTAAGTCAAATTAACTTATTTAACTATTACAAGTTGCTATGAGAATATAATTTTGATTTAATTCCTAATTTGATTTAAGGACAAATTAAATTAGCATTTCTTGTTGCTATTTTTAACATTTCTTGTTGCTATTTTCAACAATAATACTAGCAATTTCCCCAAAAAGGTGTAGATAGGATTATTAAATTTGAAAAAGTTGTAGTTTGGTTTCGTAATCATATAAATGATATTGATATATTAAATTTTAAATTTTAGTGTTTTATTAATTTAATATATGTGTGTGTGCATTTTAATTTTGTAACTTTTTGAAGTTCGAATTCAGAGAAATGATAGACATACCATGTTCTATATTGAAAAGAAAAATTGGTTGAACCTGTAGAAATTCCTTGTAGATTCAAACTGCTTATGTAATATTCTAAAAAAAAAACTTGAATCTACTTTACTCATCAGCAGAAAAAATTAATCAATCAAGAAATCATGAAGGATACAAGAGAAAGAATTCAATCAACACATTACACAATGATTTCCTCGAGAAAGCCACAGCTAAAAACCCCTGCTATCTATATATTGCATTAGTTAGAAAATATGAGAATATTACAATGCGTTGCTAAAGCCCGAGAAACCTTTGCACTATCTCTATCTGTCTCACAGCTTCCTAGACAAGCTTTGGCCAAAAATTAACCAATTTTCTGCTTTCCCAAGTCCCTATTTCTTTTTCCTTGGGAATTAGTCCCTATTAATTAGGGAAATTCTCAATTGGAATTGCACAATTCATCATAGGACTTCCTCTCACGGCATGCACCACCTATACAATTTGGATGATTATACAACTAATAGTACATTTCCCTTGAACTCCAATCTCAACTGGGTAACTCTCATATCACATATTCAAGAGTTATTTATGATTGAATTATCAGTTAACTGGTTGAACACATGGAGCAACACCCCACTCTTAGACCTCCTACTAGTTCCTCCATCTATTGCGAATAGTTTAACTAACTTTAACTGACTTTAATTCTGTTCAACTAAATTAATTCATTACAACTCAAAATAAACTCAACCAGGGCTCCTATAAAGTAGGAGACACTCTACATGACTCAAGTTAGACCCTTAACTCAAGTTAATTGAACCAACTAAGTCAAATTAACTTAGTTAACTCGTACAAGTTGTCTTATGATGTGGAATTACATTTTTTCTCCTAATTTAATTCAAGGGAAAATTAAATCAATATTTTATTGTTGCATTTTAAACACTCCCTCTCAAGAAGAAAGGGATTATCGGATACCCCAATACTGCCTCTGTGGAACTCGAATTTGCATCTTGACAGTGCCTTATGCAAGATATCCACATTTTTTTCCTTTGTAGGAATGTACTCTAGCAACATGATTCTCCTCTACACACAATCTCGTAGATAGTGATATTGAATGCCGATATGCTTAGACTAATCATAAAAAAATATATTCTCAAAGAGTCTAATGTTGAAAAAAGCAACAAGAAATGCTAAAAATAACATTGCTATAGATAGCAGTTCAGCTAGTTTTGAACATGTTAGTGTCGGTATCTTCATCCCTCCGTCAGAGATCAAATTCTCTTGTTGCATTGCATATTAGGTGTCTCACTCAGTCAGCTGCATTCTATTAGGAGCATGGATCATCTGATGGTAGTGGCTTGTTGTACATTTTCCCTCATGTCCTTTACCTGCTCGCCCATTTCCATTCATCAAGATCATCTGCAGTCACTTTTTGTCTTTAAATTTGCAAGAATCATTTCTAGGGTTTCAGTTTCAATAGGTCCAGGGTTTCATCAAAAAGGTCAAATGTCGAATAGCAGCCAGTAGGTGCATGAGGAGGTTGAATAAAGTTCCAGTACCAATAAAATTCACAATCTCATGCTCAGAAATGTATTTTTCCTCAAAACCCTGTTTTGAGGAAAAACAGAGTATTTTAGGTTTTTGTTGTATAAATTCATGTAATTTCATTTCTCTTATATGTAAATCACTTCAGTGGAAACCCTGGTCACCTTGCCAAGCTTCAGTAGCTCCATCCCCTGCAACGAAAACAAAAAATCAAGTCATTCAGTTCATTACAGGCACAAATAAAATAAACTGCCCAAAAACAAAGTTGAAAAAGTGAGTTACATTGCAAACATTATAAAAGTGGGTTTTATGAAGAAAAAATCAAAAGCTCTTGTATACAAATCATTTTTACAATTCAAAAAACTCATTGGCACTCAAAGAAGAAAGATTGAGCAAAGTGAAGGTCGTGTTGGAGAAAGGAAGCGAAAACGCAGCAAAGAATTCAGGTTTTGGAGGGGTGGCGCATTGGGTGAGAGGCACGGCGCATACAAGTGGCACAGCACATTGGGCAGCCCTCCACAGTGTTAAAATTATACTGGCGCGACACGTTGGGTTTGTGGCGCAGCGCATAGAGTTGCCAAGCCCAATTTGATCATAAACTCCCTCAAATTGCCAAAATTGCTCAAATATTCTAGTGTGCAAGTAAGTCAAGCCTTTTCCCTTGCTAATGAAAGAGTTATTCTTAAAGTTTATGGTGATTTAATGAGAAAAACGTGAAACCCTACCTCCTTGCAATTTTGCCAAAAACAGTTGCATAGGGTTTACAATTTGTGTTTTTGCTGCCAATTCCACTCCATCACTCCCTCACTCTTTGATTCCCTCATTCATTTTCCAGTTTCATCAACCCATTCCCTAATCCCCATATCCCTAAATTCATTCACCCCCTATCCCCAATTCCCGCTATCCCAAACCCTAGCCACAAATCCCTAAACCCTAATTGTTGTCCTAAGAGCCTAAATACTATTCCCTAAACCCCCTATTCCCCAAAAAACTTGTCAGCAACATTCCCAAAACCCCTCATACATGTTCCCTCCACAGTCCCTCATACATTCTTATCCTTCATAGCAAAAATCCAAAAACACCATTAATCTCTTCATACTCATCTAAGAAAACTCAAACATTGGCAAACATGGAGTCTGATCCTTCCTATGAGAGGGATGATGAAACTGTCAGTGATTCTTCCCAAGAGCTTCATGTCACCATTCAGCTGAGCGTACCATCATTCAGAGGGCTTTCATCATCATGTCAGGTTCCAATGGGTCATTTTACACCTTGTTCATGCTTCAGTTGTGCCTAGGTAAGGTTCCTTTCCCTCTCCTAGGGTTTTGAAGGTAATTTCTCTTGGATGGTCAAATCATCAGCAAAAATTGTATCCTGATGTTCATAAACCTTCCCCTATCCTTAATATACCTTATTAAACACTTCCCATCACTGATATCCCTTAAATTCCTCATTTTCCCACAAACCCTAGTTTCTTGCTACAATTTGGCATTTTTCTAGGCTAGGCCTGTGTTTTTCCCTTTTGGACCCCTTCCCCCCACTCAATATTTGAAATTCCACTTTTTTCTGTTTCCTAACATCCCTTCCTACTTCCCAAAATTTCCTCAAGAATTTAGAAGCCCCTTATCTCCTTCATTTCCCTTCATTTTAACAAATTCCCTGTTCCACACATTGGGGTAGGTTTTACTCAAATGATGTTTCTAAGCAAGGAAAGATGAATTTCGAAAAAATAAGAGAGGTGTTTGTCCAAAATAGGCCAATGAAGAAAAACCTCCTTCACTTTTTACATAGGTGTCATGGTTTTAGAGAAATGTCAAAGATATAGTTGCCTCAGGAGAATTGATGCACCTCTGAAGTGACTTTGGGAAAATCAAGATTTCTCCTAGCTTGGTTGGCCAAATGACTTTCTTGATGAGTCAAATGATAGCTAGACAAAACTAGCTTTCCAATGAGCTATCATGAGCGCAATGTGGGGTTGAGGAAGACCTTCAAAAGTTGACTGCAACAGCACTCTGCCTTTAGGCAGCCTCATTTTGCACATTTTGACCAGTCTTGGGAGATTTGACTTTTGACATGGCAAATGAACTCCAAATTGAAAAATTAAAGTTCGGTTGGAAAGTAGACTCAATAATATTTCCAACTAGATATTGTTCACCCAATTTGGACACCAGGAAGGCCTCCAAAAGTGGCCGCAAACAGGCACTAGGCATAGAGAAATCAGCGCGGCGCATTGGGGAAATTTTGCTCAGTTTGACCAAGTATACTTTGTTTTTCACCTAGTTTCTTGACAGTTTGACTTTTCTCCTTATTAATGTCAAAATCCTGATGTAATTTAATGTAATTTGATGGATCTTGATGTAATTATGTTTAACTTTTACTCATAGAGGTAGATTCATCCATGAAAAGGTAGTTTGCAACTGAATGAATCAGTTCCCTAGTTTTTAGAGGCATGTTGTTCCACTACCTACTTTTTAGTTCTCAGTTTAGAATTTGTTGGAACAACTCCTAAACTCATGAGCTCAATCCCTAGAGGCTAGGATGAGTTTTTTTTTTCCTATATCTTATGTTTTTTCAGTCATTAGCATGGTTGGACTCTTGAGAAAGCTTGGAGCTTCATTGTATATTCATATCAGCAGTTTTAGTTAAGGAATAGACCAGAGCTTGCAGCGCTTTATGGGATTCATGTGGCATCTTTCTTTGGTATTGTGTTTCCTTCAATAAATTGTAATTTTATATGTGTTTTATGTATTTCATTATCTCTCATGTTTCTTCTTAACTAAAACAAACAAGGATAAAGGTAGATTCCATTGAAATTGCAGTGCTCTACCAAGAGTTTACTTAGTTATTGATGTTTTCAGCTGTTTGAAGAGGATCCCTGAGGTTTTCTTGCCCTCTTCAACTCCTAACCTGTCTAAATCTCTCCATTTCATTCAATTTGAAGTGCCAAATCAGTTGCCTACCTTGCCCCATAGAGATCTATGCAAAACTGAGCCTCATTCCCCAGACCCAAATCTGCCTTTCCATTTGAGCCAACAGAACATCATCAAATTCAATCAAACACCTTTGTACACATACCTATTCTAAAATCAGTCATTACATCAGTCATATCAAGCTCTCATTCATCATATTTTGCGGAGATTGACAAGGAGAGAGCCCTCTCCCGACCTGGTAGGGCTAGCTACTAGGTTAAGCGTGGTTTGATGTTACCCTAGATCCTGCCTTTCTCAGCCTGACGTAGATTTAGGCCCTAACAGAACATAACAACAACGAATGAAAAAATGGAAGTGCTAAAAATAGCATTCTATAAATAGAATTTCGGGATACCTTCCTATTTTAGTCAATCCCTAAACTAAAATAGTGAAGTAAAATTCAAATTTGATCTTAGCAACTATTTGTAAAATAATTAATTAATTCATCTTGAGTTAATTAGTTAAGGAAAATCAAACATGAAGTCTATGTGGGGACATGCAACAGTTTCTCCATTAATTGAGGAATTTATCCATCAGTTAAAGAGATAAGAATGAGTTGTAATGAGTTGTAATTAGCTGACTTAGTTAACTGAGTCAATTCCAGTTAGATTAATTCAAACAGTTTGTTGAATTAATGTAAGTTTAGTTAGTTAATGCTTGCATGCATGTAACTATTGCACTTCAGATAACTGAGTATTCTCTCATAAATAACTCATGCATGTCAGTTCAGACAGAGATCGAGTTGAGATCAGATGGAGGGGCAGTGTACTATCAATTGCTAGAATATTCCATTGTGAATATTCCTTGCATGCAAAAGGAATTCTTTCCTTGAGGATTGCATAGTTACTTCTTCAGGTTTTGTGAGTGTGATGAGGCCAATTCAGACATGTGGATTCATTGGACCCCAAGAAAAACTGTGCAAGGAAATAGGAGGCTTGAAGGGCTTGAGGAGGACATATACTATGTCTATTCAATCTAAGAGTGGTATTGTTTGATTGTAGAGAGAGCCGGATAGCTTGAGAGATGATTCTTTTTGTAACTTGAACAAGATTTCCACTTGTATGATAATACAGAGTTGGGGTTTTAGGCTTGGCTTTCCCCGGGTTATTTCTTCTGTGTTATATGTGATTGATTTCTCATTCTCAGTTATATATGTTCTCTTGATCTTTCTCAACTCGATTAAGCTTCCACAAAGTGTATTGTGGAAGTAGATCTTGTATTGTGCTTTAGTATATTGCATAATATATTGATCTACAGTGGGAATTTCTACATGGTATCAGAGCAAAGGTGATCAAGGTGAAGAACAATATACAAGAAGGAGAAGTTTGAAGTTTGTGTTCCTGAATATAGAAATCGGATTCTTATCACATATCAATTTCACCAATGGCGTTCAGCAGTTTAAGACTCGAGTATGTCGTTGATGGCAGCTCGAATTATATAGCCTGGAAGGATTCCATGGAGACAGTATTAGAGGATGACAGTCTAAAGGAATTCATTGATCAAGAAGTCCCCAAGCTGACTGATGCTACTAAACTGGTGGAATGGAAGAACTGTATGGCTAGAGCAAGGAGAATCCTCCTTGAGGGAGTTCGAGACCACATTCTCTCGAGCCTCCATGGGAAGGAGACATCGTTTTCGATGTGGAAAACGTTGAAAGATTTATATCGGAACAACAACGATCAGAGGAAGCTGGTGCTGAAATACAAGCTTCGTAAGATCAAGTGTGAAAAGGGCGACACGATCTCTACATATCTGAACAAGCTCACCACCTACAGGGATGAGTTTGGAAGTGTAGGGATCATGACCACTGATGATTACATGGTGAGTCTTGCACTCCTCGGTCTTCCTAAGAGCTGGAATAGCTACCAAGACTCGATTAATGGAAGAGAAAAACTGCCAGATTGGGAACAATTTTGGTCGGATCTGGTGCAGGAGGAAATAAGAAGAAGCACCGGAGATGGATCCTCATCGAAGAAAGAAGATGAGGAAAATCTAGCCTTAGTGAATAAGGTGAGGAAAGGGAAAGGGAAGGCGTCCCATCCCAAATATATTGCTTCCCATGGTGGGAAGAAGATTGAAAAATCGAAAATGCGATGCTTTCATTGTCACGAAGTGGGCCATTATGCTACAAATTATCCATAGAAGAAATCCAAGGAGGGTTCCTCGAAGGGATCTGATGGTGAGGCACCGACCTCACAGTTTGAGCTGGATTTCTCACTTATCGCATGCATGTTTTCATCCATGGTGGGATGTGTGTGGTACCTGGACAGTGGAGCTTCATTCCACATGTCAGGTGACCAGAATCTTTTCAGTACCTTGGAGGAGAAGGATCTCTAGATGCGGATCGAGATGGGCGATGATGGAAAGTACCATGTTTCAAGTGAAGTACGGTTGTGTTTCAGAGGGAGCATGGAGCTCCGCTCACCCTGATTGATGTAAAGTATGTACCAGGTCTGAAGAAGAATCTTGTGTCTATCGCTATGCTAGAAGATAAAGGCTATGATGTAGTCTTTAGTAAAGGAAAGGTATTCCTGAGGCATATCAGTACTATACAGACAAAGTGAATAGGGATTCGAGATAAGAATCTCTACAAGCTAGATGTAGATGACTGTGTTGCTTTGAGTTCCAAAGCTGAGATGGTGTAGAGCTAAGATGTTGGCAAGTTATGGCATAGAAGCATGAGCCACTTGCACCATTGAGCCCTGAAGATCATGCAGCAGATTTCTACTGGATTACCCAAGGGAAAACTTGAGCATACAACTACATGAAAAGGTTGTACCTTGGGTAAGTATGCGAAATCTTCCTTTCCGGATTGAGACAGTAGAGCTGGAGCAATCCTAGAGTGAGTTCACTCAGATGTTTGTGAACCTTTCTCTACAGCCTCCATCGCTAAACAAAGGTACTATGTTATTTTTATTGATGATTTTTCTCGTAGATGCTGGATCTACTTTATGCAAAATAAGGATCAGACCTTCTTGAGGTTTTGTGAGTTTAAAGCCTTGGTAGAGAAAGAATCTAGAAAGAAAATAAAAGCCTTGCATAGTGACAATGGTGGAGAGTTTGTCTCCCAACAGTTTAAAGACTTCTGCACTGCAGAAGGTATTAAACGAGAATTGATGACACCCCATTGTTACACTAAAAAATGTCACCATGACTATTTACAGTTAGTATGGCTCTATCAACAGTCATGCTATCCTCTTAGGCAAGTCTTATGCCTCTGCTCTCCATGTCAAACTCCAAAAAGAGAGAAAGTCTTTATAAATGTATTTATCTCTGGGTACGCAGGTTCTCTTAACCTTACCTGCGGGTACGCACCCAATGTTCACAAAAGCTGCGTACTTGTACGCTCTGTATGTAAAGGGGCAGGTGCGTCCCCCTGTAAAGGTCAAAATGCGCAAGTTTCATCTTTAGAAAGTTACTTGTGGTCATTTCTAGAGCATTCTAGAAGGTTGTTCGACGTGTATTGAGCGCCTCCAGATGGTTCATGTACCCCTACCAAAGAGGAACTTATCCCATCAATAAGGGAGCTATCCCATCCAAAGAGGGGATTATCCCATTGATGGTGGACCTGAATAACTTCCTCTAGAGCACTATAAATACAGGCATTGGGCCAGAAGGAGGGGAGGTTGGAAGCTAAACATTTCTAAGGGTAGATGCTGCTGGAATTAGGACTCCCATTTAGAAGCTTGTGAGGAGAGATTGCCATCTTTGCTTGTTCTATTTGGAAGTGGGTGAGCTTCGTCAAAGTAAAGGAGAACTCTTGATGGACCCTGGGAGGGACTTGCACAACACCAAGGCTCAGGTTGTAATTGTTCCTTTTGTTTCCTATTAATGCAAATGAGTCCATTCTTCTCAATAACTTGTTGTTTATGAGTTGTTTCATGTACTCCTTGGTCTATGTGTTAAATATGTTTTATTCTATGAGATTATCAAGTGCTATTTAATCGTTTGATTGTTAGTGGATGCAGGTTTCAAAGTGAAGGAGGAGCTCATCCGGATCAGTGAGGTTGGACTGCTACAACAGCGTTGGACTACAGGTAAGATCTAAACACTTGATTTCTTATATAGTAAATGCATGTTTAGAGAAGGATTGCTCTTATTTGTCTTGTTTGTCACTAGAGAGTCTTAGGCTCCTAGGGAGGTTGGTTGTGTCCGCACTATCGACTCTTTCTGCCTGACAAAATGGCGACTCCGCTGGGGACTCCATGAATGTGTTTGAGTTCTTTTTGATTTGATATTTTGGTCTGAGAAAAATTGCTTGTTTTCTAATTTTTGGTTGTCTAGCTGTGTATTTGGGTGGATTAGCTTAGAGTCAATTTAGTTTTTTATTTTTCTTAGTCTTGCCAGCAGTACGCAGTCTCTGGGTTTAACACAGTGCGTACTTGTATGCACTGCGTCTTTGTGCATAGTGCGTACCCGCGCCTGTGTAAACAGATGACCTGCGTACCCCTGTCAATTTTGAGAAAATTTCAATTTTTGCTTTTTTTCTCTTTAGATTTTGTTTTTAATTTGTTTTTACTGCCCAGATCCATTGGCTTACTGTCAGAAATCTTCACCTAAGCTTGTTTCATTGGCATTCCTACTCTAAGATTTCATCAATTGGGTGTTTTGAGTCTCTTTCTTGAGAAATTCTTGATTTGTTTTCCTTTGGTCATTACTTAGAGGTTTCTCTCAGTCCTTTCACAATTTTGCATCTTTTTGCTTTTGTGTTTGCAAAAAAATTTCCCCCTCATTCGTCGGGGGGGCTAAATTGTGTATGAGTGTTAATCGCCTTTGAGTGTTTTTATTTTTTGATCTTTGGAACTCTCACCCAAATTTCTCGACTTGCACTTGATTGGTTCTTAGATTACATTAGAATCGTCTTGTGTTTGAGAATTCTCTTGCATAGATCACATTTGCATAATTAGAATTCTCATTTTCAGAATATGAATGAAAAATGTGCATAGATTACATTTGCATACTTTTCAAGTGAATTGTGCTTAGATTACCATTGCATAGTTTACATTCTGAAAAATCAATCGTAGATTTAGATCAGCTTTATTTGATTTGAATTTACACAAAAATAAAAATAAAAAATGGTTTGGAATTGATTTGCATTAGTTTTTCTTGATAAAATTAGTGCATTAGAGAATTTGTTATATTTTCTCTTAGTGATCAATTTTTTGCATTGTTGGAAGTGAATGGAAACTCTCTCCTTACTTTAGTTAGGATTCATCGAATTGAAACGATTACATTATCATATTCGATTGCATTCAGTTGAGTCGGGTCATAACACCATTGGTTTCATCTCCATTTACCCATTTGAGTAATAACAGCCTTAATAACACAACGCTTAATTAAAATTCATCTAGTAATTTTTACATTTCTAGGGCTCTGAAACACCAACATAGCTTAGGCTAGCGTCTTGGAGTAGGAGAGTAATTAACTCTCCAAGACAGCAAAACCAAACAGGTAGCTCATCTTGTGGTAGGATAAATCCGACTGTTTCATTTGTACTCTGGGAAAGCTCCTCTTAAAGGAGAAGCATGAGCTCGTGTCCGAACCAGTGAGGGGATCAATCCTCCCTCGTTGGGAATGACGCCAGACATGCACGTATTACAAACGGTAAACCTCGGATTAACCATTGTCGAGGAGCCAGGGGTCACTTGTCGGTAAACCTTGGATTATTGTCAAGGAGCCGGCAAGGGGATTGAGCTTGATACTCTGCCCTTGCGTGCTGTTGGTAACCTTAGTGACCATTATCTTTAGGGTTCTACCCAAGGTGATGGTGGAGGGAAGATCCCACTGTACCTGGAGCAGACGTCGGCTAGACTCACTTGGATTTTCTGGGGGGTTCACTTCACTCGAGACGGTTAAAAGTGGAGGAACTTGGTCCAGTCTATTCATTAAGCAGGTTGCCGGGGTAACTGTTACACCCACCACTTCTGTACTGAATTCGGCGATGTTGGGCTTCATCACCAACTAGTGTTTTCGGTCCGGAAGGCTACTGTTTGTGTATGGTTTGACTCCTAGATTTGATAGCGCGTGTTAATTTGTTTGTTTTTAGTTTTAGAGACCATAGGTGTGAATTGTGAATTTTAATTGTTAGGTGTGAATTGTGAATTGTTAATTTTAGTTTTAAGATTGTTAATAAAATTCACTGAAGTTGAATATAATGGCAAATGTTCCGGAATTTATCAACCTAGGAACCCCTCCTAATGAGAATCCTAGTACTTTTCCTTACTTTGGAAATGTTGGTCCTCCTTATATGGCTACTTTGTCATTACCTGGATTTACAATAGGTTTACCGATATGGTTATTTTCAACTTCGTTGGCCCAAAATACTCCAATTGTTCCATCTCAACCGGATGCTTCACCTCAACAGAGTTCACCATCTCAACATCACCAACCTTCTGTTGACCCTTTACCTTCTTCGCCTAATTTTTCTTCCTCCATTTCTTCCTCTTCGCCTGGTAAAAGCCTTGATGCTAGTAACCAAGAGGCTAAGAAGAAGAAGAAAGGGACAAAGAAGAAGAAGAAGAAGAAGCAAGATAAGAAAGAAGTCAACCAGCCAACCATGGCTGTAAGTGTTAGTTTTGTTGAGGAAAATTCCGACATGCATCGTAAACCCAAATACCCTTGCAGGCTTTGTAAGGGTGACCACTTCCTTGTCAATTGTCCTGGTATTCCAAAGGTCTTGGAAGTATGGTCAGAAAAACCTCATCAACTTTCCGTTGATCCATCAACCAGTGATAGTCAGGTTCCTGGGAAAAAGGGTAAAGTTAGGTTTCCTTGTAAGTTATGCAAAGGGAGTCATCAAACTCACATTTGCCCTCACATGGATGAAGCCTCAACGTTGTTGGAAAACCTTACTGTTCCACAGCAAGAATTTCCAACTGGTTACCGTAAACTTTCTCCCAACCTACCGTCAACTGACGGAGTGATTGATCTAAATTCAAGTACGGTCGATAACACTCTTCCATTGGAGAGTGAAACTCATGTCACTCAGGTTGATGATCAATTAGTTGATCAAGTGGTCGATTCAATTTCACATTCGGTCGATCCCACTTTCACTTTAGAGAGTGAACTTCATACCGCTCAGGTTCTTCTTGTTACATCAGATTCTTCTATGCCGGGGGGCACTTCACTTGTTTCTACAGAACCCCCTCCAAGCACTGAGGTCTTTTCCTTTGATTGGAATAGACTGACAGAACCTCGTCTTCCTTCCTCCATCCCTTTCCAAATAATTGTCAAGGCTGGTGATAGGGACATACATCGAGCACAGGTAGATGAAGGTGCTTCTGTTAGTATTTTATCCTCAACTGTTTGGAAAGCTTTGGGTTCCCCTCAGCTTGCACCTATTACGCAGAATCTGAAAGCTTTTAACAAAACCATTAGTGAACCTTTAGGGATCCTTCCTAAGTTTTCTATTACCTTGGAAGGTAAAACTGTCTGTATTGATCTTATGGTAGTTCGAGGTCCCTTGGATTTCAATTTACTCCTTGGACGAGACTATGTTTATGTAATGAAAGTTGTCGTATCGACACTCTTTCGCGTGATGTCTTTCCCTCACAATGGCAGTATTGTGACTGTAGACCAGCTTTCATTCCCTAGTCTTGTTTCAACTAGAAATAATATGACACCCCTAAATGTTCCTGATTCTAAAGTGGTATCTACCCTACCACGAGTTAATTATGTGGCAACTGGTCCCATGTTTTCAGTTACCGATGTAAGTGAGCCTCTCACTGTTTGCTCATCTTCCTTTGATTTAGATCCGGTAATTGACATGGAAAACTCTATGGGATTACTTGAACACGATGTTCTTATCCCTTTTGAGTCCCTTGACATGTGTTCCTTCCAAAGAACTTTTCTTCCTTCTGATGAAGACCTTTTGGAAGCCATGATCAAGGTGTGTCCATTGACATGTCTTTCTTCCAGTTGGAAGCCATGATCAGTGTGCGAGGATAGTTTTTTCCTGTATCAACCTCGTTAAAAAATGAAATAGGCTCTAGCGAGGATAGTTCCTTTTACTGTGTCAACCTCGTTAAACAATGAATCAGTGTGTACGAGGATAGTTTTTTCCTGTATCAACCTCGTTAAAAAATGAAACAGGCTAGCTTGAGGATGGTTCCTGTTACTGAGTCAACCTCGTTAAAAAATGAATCAGGTATGAGGATAGTTCTTTTCTTGTGTCAACCTCCTTAAAAATGAAACAACTCCCTTTTCAAGTTAAATATTGAAAGTAGACCTTCATTCCATCCATCTGGTTGAATGCAATGAAGCCTGGGGGGCATGTACCTCGCTTTGCATCATTATACAGGGGGCATGCGAACTTTTGGAGCATAGTTCCTTGTCTTGTGTCAAGCTCGTTCAAAAATGAAACAAGGGTAGGTTATGTAGGTAGATTGTAGAGTAGTTATGAGCATAGTTCCTTGTCTTGTGTCAAGCTCATTAAAAAATGAAACAAGGATTTTAGAGCACAGTTCCTTGTCTTGTGTCAAGCTCGTTAAAAAATGAATCAAGGTTTTTAGAGTAGGGTTTTTGTTAGGTAGATTGTAGAGTAGTTATGAGCATAGTTCCTTGTCTTGTGTCAATCTCGTTAAAAAAAAGAAACAAGGGTTTTGAGGATAGTTCTTTTCCTGTGTCAACCTCACTAAAAAATGAAACATCTCCCACAAGTCTTTCCAAGATCTTGAAAGTAAAGCTTCATTTCATCCACCTCATTGAATGCAATGAAGCTTGGGGGGCATGTACCTCGTTTTGCGTCATTATGCTGGGGGCATGTGAACTTATAACAAGCATAGTTTTTCGTTTCAAGCTTGCGTAAACATGAAACCGGATCCGAGCATAGTTCTTTTCCTGTGTCAAGCTCGTTAAAAAATGAAACAAATCCTCCTCTACTTGAGTCGAGAGATTGACTAGATCTCATAAATGTTAAGTATTTAGGTTAGTTGTTTCAGTGTTTTGCATAATTTTCTTACAGTTTTAGGTCAGATCTTTCAAACGATCTCGTACTGAACCTTCATTTCATCCAATTGGTTGAATGAAATGAAGCTAGGGGGGCATGCGCTCTAGCAGTTACGCTTAGGGGGCATCAAGCATAGTTTTCTCTCTGTTTCAAGCTTGTGTAAAAATGAAACTACTTTGAAGCATAGTTTTTCTCTGTTTCAAGCTTTTGTAAAAATGAAACCTATCTCGAGTCAATTTCAGTTATTTTCAAGACTCGTTAAACTCATGAAAATCCCGAGATTATTTTGCTATTTTTCATTCTCGTAAAACAAATGAAAATGCCGAGTTCTTTCCGTCTTTTCCTGCTCGTAAATTAAATTGAAAGTCGGCCATATGAGTACATTTTTATCATTTTTTCGAACTCATTAAAAATTACAAAAAAGTGAAAGCCATGAGTACATTTTTATCATTTTTTCGAACTCGTTAAAACTTATGAAAAAGTGAAACAAGCAGAGTCATCTTTTAAGCCCTTTTCTGACTCCTAAAACATGAAAAGATTGCCGAGCGTTTCTTTTACACTCGTTAAAACGGAATTAAAAGACGGTCCCCTTATAGCTCTTTTCTGACTGTAAAAACAGGAAAAGATTGTTGGGTTTTTGTCATTTCAAACTCGATACGGAAATAAAACGACGTGTCCTTGATCGCTTTTTACTTTTCAGGTCAGAGACACTAATCATGAAAGTACTCCTTGGTCGTGAGATCAAGCGGTTCTCCCAGGTATTATTTTATACTTTTTCGGGCTTGGGGGACACAAATTTACGAAAAAGTTCAACCTGGAGTCTTCTTAAGTTTTTCAAACTCTCTAAAATTGAAAAACGCCGAGTTTCTCCTATACTGGGCTCGTTAAAATTTCACAGTAAAGGGCCTGTTCAATTACAAACAGGAACGAACCACTCCTTCCTAGGGTTCGAATCAAAACTAGGTTGGACTCATCCGAAGGATGAGCTTATAATCAAGCATATGTTATCCTCCTCAAGCTTGTAAAAAATAAAGAAGTACTTGCCAGAAATGGTGGGGGAAAAGAGAGAAGAATGAGCCTATTTGTTATCCTTTGTCTCAGAAGAAACCTTATTACCACTCTTGAACATGACACTTTTCATTCCCTGGGTTGGGAAATCCTTTGCCTCACAGTTGATCAAAACACATTGAAAGTCTTCAGCCGGGTTCCGGGGATTAACTTTGAGTCATTCATTACCAAGCCATCTGTTGTGTCGTTATGTGTTCAAGAGGTCTGCAAACAAAACTTTCATCTGCAAAAATACTTGTCATCCATTTGACCATCCCTGAGTCAGTCCTTACAGCAACATTTGTTCAACTTGAACAATGATTTCGTGTTGTGGGCTTGCCTGCAACGGGTCACTTTCTATCAACATCAGCACATTATCTAGAGAGATGACTTAGAAATCATCAGTACCTTGAAGTCTGCATGCATCAATGGCAGGTTTCTCGCCTTTGACGTCAGTTTACATCATTGACTTTCGATCGAAGGATTCCGTGAAATGTTCGACATCAACTCATTCATTCACATCTCATGGATTGTACTGGGTACTTTGAGAACCATTGACATTACTGGTGGTCTCTCTCACACTTGTTAACAGTTTACATCATCGACTGGTAATCAAGTGGTTTCTACCATGTTCGACATCAACTCATTTATTCACATGGCTAGAATCGTACCAATTCGGGAAGTAGAAATGAAGACCCTGGATCTAGTTTCCACCATCCAGGCTGCGAGGAGTTTTGTATTCATTATCTAGTAGACTAATCATAAACAGATGGCTGCGCCCATACTGTGTCTACAAAAGTCTATGATTATGATGTACTGCAAGATCATTCCTGTATCAGAGTAGTTAGTCTGTTAGTTAAAGTTTTGATCTGAGTATGGGAATGCCTACCTCAGCGATGATATAATCTTATACATGTATTTTGTGTTGAAAATTGCAGGTTCTGACCAGGCTCTCCACGAGATAATCCTTGAAATGATAAAGCACTTCACCCTTCCTAGATAATACAAACCCTAATCTATTACAGGCTTCGCACTTTAGGGGGCAATCTGTTACACTAAAAAATGTCACCATGACTATTTACAGTTAGTATGGCTCTATCAACAGTCATGCTATCCTCTTAGGCAAGTCTTATGCCTCTGCTCTCCATGTCAAACTCCAAAAAGAGAGAAAGTCTTTATAAATGTATTTATCTCTGGGTACGCAGGTTCTCTCAACCTTACCTGCGGGTACGCACCCAATGTTCACAAAAGCTGCGTACTTGTACGCTCTGTATGTAAAGGGGCAGGTGCGTCCCCCTGTAAAGGTCAAAATGCGCAAGTTTCATCTTTAAAAAGTTACTTGTGGTCATTTCTAGAGCATTCTAGAAGGTTGTTCGACGTGTATTGAGCGCCTCCAGATGGTTCATGTACCCCTACCAAAGAGGAACTTATCCCATCAATAAGGGAGCTATCCCATCCAAAGAGGGGATTATCCCATTGATGGTGGACCTGAATAACTTCCTCTAGAGCACTATAAATACAGGCATTGGGCCAGAAGGAGGGGAGGTTGGAAGCTAAACATTTCTAAGGGTAGATACTGCTGGAATTAGGACTCCCATTTAGAAGCTTGTGAGGAGAGATTGCCATCTTTGCTTGTTCTATTTGGAAGTGGGTGAGCTTCGTCAAAGTAAAGGAGAACTCTTGATGGACCCTGGGAGGGACTTGCACAACACCAAGGCTCAGGTTGTAATTGTTCCTTTTGTTTCCTATTAATGCAAATGAGTCCATTCTTCTCAATAACTTGTTGTTTATGAGTTGTTTCATGTACTCCTTGGTCTATGTGTTAAATATGTTTTATTCTATGAGATTATCAAGTGTTATTTAATCGTTTGATTGTTAGTGGATGCAGGTTTCAAAGTGAAGGAGGAGCTCATCCGGATTAGTGAGGCTGGACTTCTACAACAGCGTTGGACTACAGGTAGGATCTAAACACTTGATTTCTTATATAGTAAATGCATGTTTAGAGAAGGATTGCTCTTATTTGTCTTGTTTGTCACTAGAGAGTCTTAGGCTCCTAGGGAGGTTGGTTGTGTCCGCACTATCGACTCTTTCCGCCTGAGAGTTTGTCTCCCAACAGTTTAAAGACTTCTGCACTGCAGAAGGTATTAAACAGGAATTGATGACACCCCATAACCCACAACAGAATGGGGTGGCCGAAAGGAAGAATAGATCGATTGTGGGAGCAGCTTAAGCGATGTTGCATGACCAAAGCCTACCACTGCATTTGTGAGCTAAGGGATGCAATACAATAGTGTACTTGCAGAACAGAATCCCACACCATATACTGGGAATGAAGACACCTATGGATTCATATTTCAGGAAGCAACTTGATGTAAGTCACTTCCGAGTCTTTGGATCATCAGTTTATTGTCATGTGACCAAAGATGCTAGGAAGAAGCTAGACCCAACAGCTGATTCGGTAATACACCCCACAACTATCGAGTGTGCCTGCTGTTGAGCCTCAAAACTGCCCTTTCCTTAGCAACTCTTCTCATTCCTTTTCTTTGTTTTTCCATGAAGAAAATGTATTCCTATCATCAATGACCAGTATATATTTCCTTAAGGAGGACATTTAGTGATTCACATGTTATGCTTCTATGTTTTGCTATTTGAATAAGATTTTTTCTTTTAGCTATGCAACGCAGCCTATTCTGCAGCTAATCGGCTGTTCCGCAGCTACTTTCATGCTTTAACAGGTTCCAGGTGTCAGAAGGAGAAACTAACTACATGGGCAACTTGGAAATCATCATGACATGGATCGTGTCCTATTCACCTAGCCCAAGTCAACAAGGAAGATGGTACAAGACTCCGATCAATGGAGAAGTCAAATGTAGAGACGAAAGGAAACATGACTCTATTTCATGGATAATCAACACGTTTCAAAGTAATGGGAAGCTTTATGTGAAACAACTTCCTGAACCCACAGACTCCAACAGCCATCTGTGCAACTGAATCCAACAGCCATCATCTTGGATTTATGTCTCCAGCAGCTGAGGAAGAAAATTCCATGTGCTTGTCTTCTACGTGTTTTTGGCTGTAGCTTATTTTTCTCCACAAACAGTTGCATAATTTTCTTATAAATATATGTGTAAAGAACTCAGAGTTAGTTTGAATTTCCTCATGTATCAAGCTCAGACTACTGCTATGTAATTTTGAAAACTCATTTCCTGTGTTTTTTTAATATGAATATCGCAAGTTTTATGGATATGTGAAGGAGTTTCTTGGAGTTTTGATTAAGTATGCATAACCTGATCAGTTGCAGAGGGCCCCTATGCTGACTGGGGTTTTATTTCATTTTTTTTTATCCTTTCTAGTTAAACTGCAAATTCATCATTTCTTTCATAGTGTTCATAATCATTTTCATACTAACCTTGTTCATAATGAAATTTTTATCATTTTCTTACTAATGCAGAATAGCTTCTTTCAGTGTAGAATAGCTTTCTCTTTGCTTAATTTCTTTCTAGTTTTTATCAGTAGTTAGAAGTTGAATTCAATAGTGTAGAGTAGTTTGTTTCACTTGCTGTTTCATTAGCCTTTCGGTTTTCAATTAAACTGATTAGTACCATTATTTCTCTTGCCATTTTGTTACTAGTTTATTGACTCATGGTGTAGATGCATGTTTCCAAAGAGCCCTTCTAGTTGATAACTCATCTTAGACTAAGTGGTTGAATACTTCATTCATGCAATGAGTCTTTTCTGCATTTTTGCATTTATTTTCTTAGAATAATGAAGTACATAATTTTTCAAAATGTCATCACAAGGAGATTTTTATCCCAAAATTGAGAGGCAGAGTAACTAAGCACTTCATTTAATTTTGTTTCCATAATAGATTAGATACTGGTTGCAATTTCACTTTCAGTTTTAGTATTTCACTTAGTTTTGTTCTTGTAATAGATTAGACAATAGTTGCAATTTCACTTTCAGTTTTAGTATTTCATTTAGTTTTGTTTCCATAATAGATTAGACATTAGTTGCAATTTCACTTTCAGTTTTAGTATTTTATCTAGTTTTGTTTCTGCAATTGATTAAACAGTAGTTGCAATTTTACTTTTTAGTTTTTAGTTCATGATTTGGAAATAATGCTAAGAACAGAAATAGAAACTATGTTTTCATTTCTTGATTAAACTTTGCTTCCAAATCTTACTTAAGCTCTTTTAGTCTCATTCTTTTAAGTTCTTAGCAATCTTACAGAAGAAAGATTTAAGATTTTCTTAGTTACATTGTAAATTATTAGAGATTAAAGGATCAAAACCCCCCAAAAAAACATAAAACATAAAAACAATGAAGTAAGAAGGGTCATCTAGTACAAACAGTGCACTACACTTCATCAGTTTATGATACCTGGATTGATAATTTATGCAGAGAAATTTAGGACACTAAATTGACCAAACACCTGCCTTCCACTCAGAGGACTGTGGTACGCAGGGATCTAAATTTTGACGAGTAGAAAGCCATGCAAGTGTCACTTGAAAGGGAGCTCAAGTTGCATGTAGAGGAGGAACTTTCAGTTCCTAAGCAGGAGGAGTATCAGATTGATGCGGAGCAGGCGCATGTAGAGGATCAGGGAGTGGAGACATCCACTCATGCTGATACTTTCAAAAATGGGCGAAAACACTCAAAGGAAGCTGACAGGTTGACGTTGGATGTGCGGGAGAATGTGGGGTAACCATCTTCTCAGTGCAGACAGAGGAGGTCACCCGAGCGGTACACTGGGTACATGGCCCTGGTTGGGGAGTGTGTAGATACCGAACCTTCTTCATTCGAGGAGGCAATGCAGCAACCAGTTTGGGCTGATGCAATGGTAGAGGAGTATGACTCTATCATTCGGAAAAGTGTGTGGGATGTTTTCCCAAAGCCTCAGGGCAAGTCAGTGGTGAGTTCCAGATGGCTTTACAAGGTAAAGCAGGCAGCTGATGGTAGTGTTGAGAAACATAAGGCAAGGTTTATTGCCCAGGGTTTCTCACAGGTTGAGGGGATCGACTACGATGATACTTTAGCTCCCATAGCAATGTACTCATCGATTAGATCGATTTTGGCACTATCAGCTCAGATGGGGTGGAAGATCCACCAGATGGATGTGAAGACATCATTCCTCAATGGGAAGATTGAGGAGGAGGTGTACATTGAGCAGCCAGAGGGTTTCGAGACCTTTGATTGTGATTCACATGTGTGCCGACTCAAGAGGGCTTGGTATGGGCTGAAGCAAGCACCTCATGCTTGGTACACCGAGATTGACAACTATTTCACCGGTTTGGACTTCGCCAAGAGTGAAGTAGATGCGAACCTTTACCACATCATGGTAGAAGGTAAACCATTGATCATTGTTATTTATGTCAATGATCTGATTTTGACAGGTGATGATCAACTGATACAGTCTTGCAAGGATGACCTTGCAAGAGAGTTCAAGATGAAGGACATGGGTCTTATGCACTACTTTCTAGGCATGGAGGTGTGGCAGAAAGATGGCGAGGTATTTGTGTCCCAAGGCAAGTATGCCAATGAGATACTCAGGCGCTTTCACATGGAGAACTACAAGCCCATGCAGACTCCTCTAGTTGGGAACTGGAGGAAGGATGATGTTACTTCAGGTGAGGTAGTAGCTGCTACTGTTTATCGGCAACTGGTGGGTTCACTTATGTATCTGGTGAACACACGACCCGACTTATGCTATGCGGTGAACTAGTTGATTCAAGCTATGGTTCAACCTACCAAGTTGTTTTGGAAGGCAGCGAAGCATGTACTGAGATATCTCAGAGGCACATCTCAGTTCAGATTGTGGTATAGACGGATAGAGGGAGTGAAGCTTCAGCGCTTCACAGATGCGGATTGGGCAGGGAGTCCATTAGATCGGAAGAGCACTTCTGGAGGAATCTTCAACCTTGGTTCAGCTACAGTTTCCTGGTACAGCAGGAAACAGAGATCAGTTGCACTTAGCTCAGCAGAGGTTGAATACATGGCTGCTAGTCAGGCTGCATGTGTGGCCATTTGGATGCACAAGATTCTAGTGGATCCTACAGTGATCTACTGCGATAAGTAGAGTTGTATCAAACTCTCTGAATATCTAGTTTTTCATGATAGGTCCAAGCACATAGATATCCGGTATCACCATCTTCGAGACTGTGTGATCAAGAGGATCATGTTGTTGCTGTATGTTTCAATCGAGGAACAGGATGCAGATATTTTGACGAAGGAATTGTCAAAATGCAAGTTAAAGTTCCACAGAGACAGGATTGGGGTTACTGATAATCCCTTTCTTGTTGAGAGGGAGTGTTGAAAATAACAACAAGAAATGCTAAAAATAGCACTAGTATAAATAGCAATTCAGCTAGTGTTGAACATAGCAACAAGGAAAGAAAAAGTGGAAGCGCTAAAAATAGCATTCTATAAATAGCATTTCGGGATACCTTCCTATTTTAGTCAGTCCCTAAACTAAAATAATGAAGTAAAATTCGAATTTGATCTTAGCAGTTGTTTGTAAAATTATTAATTAATTCATCTTGAGTTAATTAGTTAAGGAAAATCAAACATGAAGTATATGTGGGGACATGCAACAGTTTCTCCATTAATTGAGGATTTTATCCATCAGTTAAAGAGATAAGGATGAGTTATAATATTGAGTTGTAATTAGTTGACTTAGTTAACTGAGTCAAGTCCAGTTAGATTAATTCAAACAATTTGTTGAATTAATGTAAGTTCAGTTAGTTAATGCTTGCATGCATGTAACTACTGCACTTCAGATAACTGAGTATTCTCTCATAAATAACTCATGCATGTCAGTTCAGACAGAGACCCAGTTGAGATCAGATGGAGGGGTAGTGTACTATCAGTTGCTAGAACATTCCATTGTGAATATTCCTTGCATGCAGAAGGAATTCTTTCCTTGAGGATTGCGTAGTTACTTCTTCAGGTTTTGTGAGTGTGATGAGGCCAATTCACACATGTGGCTTCACTGGACCCCATGAAAATCTGCGCAAGGAAATAGGAGGCTTGGAGGGCTTGAGGAGGACATATACTATGTCTATTTAGTCTGTGAGCAGTATTGTTTAATTGCAGAGAGAGAAGGATAGCTTGAGAGCTGATCCTTTTTGTAACTTGAACAAGATTTCCACTTGTATGATAATACAGAGTTGGGGTTTTAGGCTGAGGCTTTCCCCGGGTTATTTCTTCTGTGTTATGTGTGATTGATTTCTCATTCTCAGTTATATGTGTTCTCTTGATCTTGCTCAATTCGATTAAGCTTCCGCAAAGTTTATTGTAGAAGTAGATCTTGTATTGTGATTTAGTCTATTGCATAATCTATTGATCTACAATGGGAATTTCTACATTTGATACAACTATGATTTTCATAGTAAATCACTGTAGGATCCATCTGTTGACCAAATAACCCATCAAGGATCTTCCTCATCTAGATAGCCTCAAAATATGTTTGACTGGAAACCATGTACTCTGCTTCTTCTGAACTAAGTGCAACTAATCTCTTCTTGTTGTTTTACCAAGAAAATGTTGCTGACCCAATATTAAAGATTCCCCCCGATGTGCTCTTCCTGTCTGATGGACTCCCTACAAAATATACATATGTGAAGCCTTTCTTCATCCTTCTATCCATCTGAACCAAAGACCAAACTAAGTGGTGCCTCCGAGGTATCTCAACACACGTTTAGCTGCCTTCCAATAGATTTTAGTTGGCTTAACCATTGCTTGACTAAATTGGTTAACTACAAAACACATGTCTAGTCATGTGTTCACCAAGTACATAAGTGAACCCACATGCTGCCTATAAATAGTAGGCTCCACTACTTCACCTGAAGTAACATCTTCCTTCCTGCAATTCCCTGCTAGAGGAGTCTCCATGGGTTTTCTTCTCTCCATGTGGAACTTCTTCAATATCTCATTGGCATACTTTCCTTGAGAGACAAACAATTCCCCATCTCTTTGGCATACTTCCATACCAAGGAAATAATGCATGAGCCCCAAGTCCTTCATCTTGAATTATATTGCAAGATCCTCTTTGCAACATTTGACCAACTTCTCATCACCTCTTAGAATTAAATCATCGACATATAATACTATAATACATAATTTACCTTTAACCACAATATGCTAAAGGTTTGCATCTGCTTCACTTTTGGTGAAGCCCAACCTGGTGAAATAGTTGTTGATCCTAGTGTACCAAGCATAGGTTGATTGTTTCACTCACTCACTCCATTGAGGAAGGTTGTCTTCACATCCATTTGATGTATCTTCCAATCCATCTGTGCTGAAAATGCTAGAATAGATTTGATTGAAGAGTACCTTACTACTGGAGCAAAGATCTCCTCGTAATCAATTCCCTCCACCCGAGAGAACCCCTTGGCCACAAATATGGCCTTGTGTTTCTCAACACTTCCATCTACTACTTGCTTCACCTTGTAGATCCACCTGGAACCTACCACTAACTTGTCCTTTGGCCTTGGGACAACTTCCCAAGCATTGTTCTTGATAATGGAGTCATACTCCTCTATGATGACATTGACCCATAGTGGTTGTTGCATTGTTTTCTCGAATGAGGATGGCTCTGTATTTACACTCTCATTCATTAGAGCCATGTAGCCAATGTATCGATCTAGTGACCTCCTCTGTCTGCGCTATGATGTGGGTCCCTCCACATTCTCTCTAACATCATGCATTAATCTGTCATCTTCTCTGGTGCGCTTCTTTCCATCTATGGATGTCTCTGCATGAGTGCATGCTTCCACTCTCTTCTCCTTTGCTTGTGGGTGCTCCACATCATCTTGAGGTTCTTCGTTTGGAGCCAAAAGCTCCTCATCTACATGTAATTGAAGCTCCGTCTCAAGAGAACATCTCATGGCCTTCTCTTCATCGAACTTCACATATCTACGAACAATTGTCATTCAATGAGATGGTAGGTACACCAGATAGTTGTGAGGTGTATTAGTGTACCCCACAAATATGCCCAACTCAGCGGTCGGCTCTAGCTTTTTCCTTGCATCCTTGGTAACACGACAATAAAATGATGAAACAAAGATCCTAAAGTGTGACACATTTGGTTTCTTTCCTGAAAAAGATTCTTTGGTGTACTCATCCTGAGAATCCAATGAGGACTCCTGTTATGCACATATACACGTGTGTTGCATGCTTCAGCCCACAAATGCAATGGTAGGCCCTGATCATGTAACATCGTTCGTGCATCTCTCACAATAATTTTTTTCTTCCTTTCAGTCACTCCATTCTGCTGTGGGTTATGGGGTGCTATTAACTCCCATTGAATGTCTTCTAATGCACATAAGTTATTGAACTCATTCGACACATATTCTCCACCATTATCTTTCTCAAAAAGTGCTTTAAATTCACCAAATTTTGAGAATGTCTAATCTTTCTTCTGCATGAACAATATCCAACTCTTATGTGATAAATAATCTACAAATATCACATAATACCTATGCTTGGCCATGGAGGTTTTTGAGAACGGTCCACACACATCTAAGTGAACTCTTTCAAGGATCGCTTGTGCTCAATTGTCCTTATCATGAAAGGTGGATTTGGTGTACTTCCCTAGTGTACACCCTTTGCATGTATCTCATTTATCTAGTGCACCATTGGGAAGTCTTGTAGAAATATGCTTCATGATCTTCAAGGCTCCATGGTGAAAATGGCCCAATATTCTATGTCATCATTCATTTATGTCTCGGCTCTGCACTTTCTCTACTTTCATGCTCAAAGTAGTACAGTCTTCTACATCCGATTTGTAGAGGTTCTTCACCCGAACCCTAATCCGCTTCACTTGTCTCGTGGCTATGTGACGAAGAAAAGCCTTTCATTTTCTAAATATCACATCGTAGCCACAATCTTCTAACATACCAATTGAAATTAAATTCTTCGTCAGACCCAGAACATACATGACATCTTTTAATGTGAGAGGAGAACTAGACTCCAACGTAGTAGTATCGATGTCAGTCGTGCTATACCTTCCATCATCTCCCATCTTGATGTACATCTGGAGGTCCTTCTCCTCCAAGTTACTGAAAAATTCTTTACTGGAAGTCATATGGAATGAGGCTCCACTATTTAGATACCACATTGTTGGGACGGGGTCCTCTGGGTCAGATTTTGTTAAAAGTTTGTAAAGATATTGTAAAATATCTGCATTTTGAGATGCACAGTGCGAGTAGCATAGATCAATAGGAATCAATGAGGCTTTAGGAAGGTCAAATCCCCTTAGTTTGTAAAGACAAGTTGTTTTGAGACTTTCCTATAGTTCACGGCCATGGTATTGTAATGAAGGAAGAGTATAAAAGGAAGTCATAGGAGAGTCATAGGTAAGGGAAGTAGGAAGTGCATGAGTTGAATTTGAATTTGTCTATTATGTACTTGGGTGAAGGGGAAGGCTCATGTAGATCTGTGTGCAGAGACCTTGGTAAGTCTGTAGCTGAGTGCTTGGGCCCCTGCAACTATGTGCGCAGGGTTGGAAAGATTTTGTAACTGAGAATCTGAAGCATAATAAAGACATATTTTGAAATGATATCTCTGTAACCATGTATTATTGTTTATTTATAAAATTGTTGTAAATATGAACTATTGAATGAATTTAATCAAGAAAAGTACTTAATATATTCACGAACACATGGATCTGCTTATTTGTATGATGTTATGCATGTTTAGCGCAATCGGAGAAGGACATAAATTTGTTAACTGTAAGTTCTGGGTTTCAAGGGTTAGGGTTTACGAAAGTCAAGATAAATCCCTAGATTTGCAATTAACACATCACATAGCCACCTGAATGCAGAAACCTGGTTCTAGCATCCACTAATACTACCTCAGGTGAGATTGCATCCTGTGCTACGTGGGTTGTTGTCGAAAGGGCCGATAGTGTAGGGTTTTGTTCGTTAGCGCAACTAACTTTGAACTTGGGTCCAAGTTCCATCAAGCCAACAAATGGTTCTGTTTCCTAGACCGAGATCTATCTGAGGGATGTGTGATGTGCAATCCATGGAAACCAACAAAGAAGGATATTGAAAAGTGGATATATCGGAAGCTGCACGAGTTTGTAGTTGAAGAAAACAAGAATCCGTGTTTGTCAAAAGAAGAGTTGCTATAGAGATATTTGTATACAGACAAACACAAATTTTTATTTTGTTATTTTCCTTGTGAATTATAAAAATGGTTTTCTAAATTGGCAGATGGTCAACCTACCTGGAAGATGGATAACCCTATTGTGTGGACTCCAGAGTTAGTGAAGCGCCTAGAAGGATCAGAATACAAGGTTGTGAAGGCTTTAACATTGAGTTCGTGATTGATATTTCTGTTAGTTATAGCGAAGCTGAACACCGATTTTTTAAAGGACCAGGAGGTAAGTATTTGAAGTCTCTGAAAAGCTATATTAAAATGCTATTGTGCGAGAAACGAGTTATGCCACTAAATTGATGTTTAGAAGAGGCTCGACGAGAGCTACACGAAGTGGGAAACAATTCAGAAAAGATCTAGATACAATCATTGAGTACAATCCTCTGTTGGGAGCATCCGATAGCAAAGAAGAAAGTAATAGTCCGAAGATGCCTAGAGGTAAGTCGTAGTCAATAGATTAGGGCATTACGAGAATTCCACATCCATCCACTCCACCTATGCCATCACCTACACCTCACACACCTATGCCTCCGCCTCCATCTCCACCTTCGTTATTTAGTATGGCGAACACTATGAAGATACCTATATTCAGGGGTCTAGGGATAGAAGACCCTGATCAACTCTGGTTTGTAGCAGATGTTGTGTGGAAGTCATATTAGATAACGTATGATGATATGAAGAAAGTGCAGCTGGTCATAACATTACAAGATAGGGTGCTGACCTGGTATATTAAGTACAATATGACTAATCCAACTACGTCATTGAAAGACACAAAATATGCATTGAATAATGAATTCAAAAAGCCAAAGTCTCAAGCCCAGTATGTGAATGGGGTCAAAGAAATCAACTAGAAGGTTTATGAATCTACATGGAATATTGATCAAAGGATTGAATGTGTGCTACAACGGGCTAATCTATAGATTTCAGATGAGCAACATAAGGATTGGTATATTGTTATGTTGTTGCCTCAATTGAGATTACCATTGTCACAGTAGAAGATTGAATCATAGGCTGAAGCACTAGAAATTTCTACGAAGTTGGAGGCTTCACCTATTAAGGATACGAATCTGGGAGTGAAGCAGATTCAAATGTAGCTAGTTAGCTTGCATATGGAGTTGTTGGATCTTAAAAAGGGAAAAGAGGTAAAAAATGAGACCCGTTCTGAAGTGTGGTGCTTAAAGTGCAAAGGAAATGGTCATGACAAGAATCATTTCCCAGTATATCAGAACCATCTAATTATGGGAGGTCCTAACCCCCTGAAGCCAAAAAATTATGCTACATCAGGTAACGGTGTAATGCCCTAGTGCACTATCTGCCAAATAACAGGAAAACACTCAACTCAAAATTGCCATTTGTTGCAGAAGTTCGTACAGAATCCCCAACAAATATTATGCAATTTATGTAAGTCTGTAGTCCATGATGAGCGCAATTGCTGAATCTATGAGTTAATTATGGACAAAATTCTGACATACAGAGTACAGGCTAAGACACGCCTACAACAATATCAAGGTGCACCTACAGTGCACAAAGGATTCCAGGGACGAGGAAGAGGATGAGGGGGAGGATGTGGAAGAGGTTGCAGACATATTATTTGTTACAATTGTGGGAAACCAGGTCACTATGCGTGAGACTGTCAAAACCCGACACACCCCTCTTGTTAGTATTGCCGATAGTTTGACCATGTAATATAAGATTTTCCCATACTCATTGCAAAGATGCAAGAGAAGAATAACCAACAACCCATGCAGAACATCCAGATGATGAGGTCAGAACCATGTGAGGATTTCCCAAGCATTAATATAGTTACCCAAACTAGTCTAGCTACTTCAGAAGATAAAGTTGTAGGGAAACAACTAGAAGAGAATATGTGGGTGCGCAAGGCTACTAAAAAATATACTGCATTAGATTTGCATAAGGCAAAATAATCATTTATGGAGGCAAACAAGAGCTTTGTGGATTCAGGGGCTTCCACATCAAAGAATCAGAATGCATGAACAAAGAAGCCTAAAGAGATCATTGCTGCATAGGAGACAGATCCCTCAGTATTGAAATCATTCTTGCAAACCTACATGAAGCTCTTAAGGGACCTAAAAGTAGTCTAGGGACTCTAAGAGTTAATAGATAGTTGTGTTGGCAGAGGTAAGTTGCTACCTAAGTAACGCGCAATACATAGAGTAGAAAAAGATAACAAAATGATAGGTCTGGAGATGAGATTGAATGTGCAGATCAAAGAATTTGAAATGGACCAGGTGATCATATATTTGGGATCTGTTGTGAATGTTTTGCCCAAATAGACCTGGGAAAGAATGGGAAATCTGATGCTACAGTGGTCCCCAATTCAGCTATGAGTGGTGAACCATCATAATATTATTCCTATGGGACGCCTACATGGAGTAATTGTACGAACTGAAGGGGCACGAACTATAGCTGATTTTGAAGTAATCAAAATAGTGGATGATAGTAATCCCTACCCGATGTTGCTTGGAATCGATTAGGAGTTTGATATGAATGTGGTCATCAACCTGAAGAAATGCAATGTGACATTTGAGAAGAAGGAACTGAGAGTCATTGTTCCATTAGATCCAACTAAATGTGCGTGGTATACTGAACCAGTCCGAGATTACTATGAGGAGGGTGATTTTGAACATATCTATAAGCTTACTGCATAGAAAGAGGACTGGATCAATCCTACGACGGATGGAAGAATTACTTGGGAAAAAGACAGCTCCTGCAACTCAGATTTAGATGAGGAGCTTGAGCATTGGAAGAATAGATTGCATGAAGTATCAATGTTGTGATGCAAGAGACTTGTTGAATCACTCTGATGTTTATCCACTGAGGTATGAAATTTACCATATTATGATGGCTTAGAAGATGTAAATTTGTTTCTTGATAAATTTGAAAAGGATGTACTTGAGGAGAATCTATTCCAGGCATTGGACATCGCGCTAAGAGCTACACCTACAAAATGGTGGGGTAAAAATAAGAACGATTTTGTAGACTAGAAGGAGTACTGAAGGATGATGAAGTTGTGATTTGGCTATGCAAATACCTGCATTACTGAAAAATATATAGGGAAGGATGATCCACGTGAGCGTCTGGATCATTGGATGAAAGCATGGGGAGATGAACCACAACCTGAATGGGTACATATATTTTGCCACACCTTGGATACTATTCCGATGAATTGGTACTTAGAAATAAAGCTGAAACATGGAACCACGGAGTGGGATGTTATGAAGGAGAGCTTTTTGCTAACATTAAGTTTTGAGGAAGGATTCAAATGTATTGATGAAGCATTACAGGAAATCAAGGCTGCTATATTCAGAACACCTGTAGAGCCTATCACGTGGGTAAAACCTAACTGGAGTATGCAACTGCACCATGCTTTGGAATGCTACAATGTTACCACAGAAGAAGGTGAAGAAGATCCTAGGAATATCAGTATCCCTAAGTTAGAGGGACAACGCAAAGTCGATGGGCCTGAGGTAGAGGCTCCTAACATTTCAAACCTTTGAAGACCAAGAAAGTGAACATTGGATCGGAAGCATAGCTGAAGTTAAAGAATATAGGTGATTATTGGGATGAGGACATAACTGACAAGGTCTCATAGTTGTTATATGAATATCAGGACTTGTTTCCAGTAGATTTCTCTTATCTAAAGGGTATAATAGGTGATCTGGGTGTTATGAAGATCAATCTAAAGCTAGATGTGAAGCCAGTAAGGCAACACCCATACCAATTTAATGTTAAATACAAAGAAAATGTGCATGAAGAGCTTGATAAGATGCTCGCAGTGGGGATTATTGAGCCTGTAGAAGAATCAGACTGGGTTAGTCCTATGGTAGTTCAAGAGAAGAAGAAAAAGGGTGAAATTAGGATATGTGTAGATCTATGGAAGTTGAATGACACTTGTGTACATGACCCATTCCCTATGTTGTTCACAAATGAAGTCTTGGAGAACATTGGTGGTCAAGAAGAACACTCTTTTACAGATGGATTCTCATGATATCACCAGATCAAGATCACCCAAAATATCGAAGTAGGACTACCTTCACCACAAAATGGGGCTCTTTTCAGTATACAGTTATGACCTTTGGACTTAAGAATGCACATGCGATCTTTCCTAGGGTAGTAGTCACAGTCTTTTAGGAATTTATTCACAAGTTTTTGGAAGTATACTTTGATGATTGGACAATGTTCACGTTAGTTAAAAAGCATGTTTCAAGTCTTTCCCTAATGTTGGATACTTTTAGGAAGTATCAGATCTCCCTAAATCTAAAGAAGTGTATATTTTGCGTACCATATGGGATACATTTGGGCCACGTCGTTTGTAAGCAAGGGTTGATAGTGGAACCTGCTAAAATTGTGGTGATTATCAATTTGGATCTCCTGAGGAATGTAAAACCTTTGAACAGAACATTGGGCCATACTAGATACTATAGAAAGTTCATTAAGGCATACATGCAAATCACTACGCCCATGGAGAAATTATTGAAGAAAGATGCAACATTTTGCTGGGATTATGATTTCCAGAAAAGAATTTATTTTTTAAAGGAAAAGATGGTTATAGCACCTATTCTATTGTTCCCTGATTGGAAGAAATAATTTCATGTATATGTGGATGTTTCTTGCGTAGCATTAGGAGAAGTTTTAACCCAACTAGATATGGACTGTCCGATTGCATTTGCAAACAGAAAGTTTTCTAAGGCAGAGAAGAATTATTCAACCATGGAGCGTGAAGGGTTGGCGATGGTATATGCGCTCCAAAAGTTTAGGGATTATCTGTTGGGTGTGCACTTCAAAATGTATAAATACCATTCAACTTTGAAGTACCTGGTCAACAAGACAGTGTGGGGGAGGAAATTTGTAGGTGGTTACTGTTATTTGAAGAGTATGACTTCAAAGTAATTGTAAAGCTAGGAAGATTAAATGCTAGAGCCGATCACCTTTCATGGATTGAGAATGGTGAAGAGCCGACAAGTCTTCATGAAGGATTGTTTGATGCACAACTCTTTACTTTGTGCGTTGCAAATGAACATTTTGTGGATATAATCCAATTCTTTTCTACATGTGTATCTCCTGAAGGAAATAAGACGTAGAAGAATAAGGAATTGGTGGTCAGGGTTGTGTGTTGAAGATAGCAACAAGAAATGATAAAAATAGAAAATGCTAAAAATAGCACTGCTAAAAATAGCACTACTATAAATAGCAATTTCATCTAGTGTTGAACTTAGCTATATTGGATGAAAAGTGAAAGTGCTAAAAATAGCTTTTCTAAAAATAGCATTTCAGATGAATTCGTATTTTAGTCAGTCCCTGGACTAAACATAGGAAGTAAAACTCGAATTTGATATTAACAGCAGTTTGAAAATTAATTAATTAATTCATCTTGAGTTAATTAGCTAAGGAAAATCAAACTTGAAGTCTATGTGGGGACATGCAACAGTTTCTCCATTAATTGAGGAATTTATCCTTCAGTTAAAGAGATAAGGATGAGTTCTAATTTGAGATGTAATTAGTTGGCTCAGTTAACTGAGTCAAGTCTAGTTAGATTGATTTAAACAGTTTGTTTAAATTAAGTACGTTCAGTTAGTTAATGCATGCTTGCATATAACTGCTGCTCTTCAATTAACTGAATATTCTCTCATACATAACTCATGCATGTCAGTTCAGACAGAGACCCAGTTGAGATTAGATGGAGGGACAGTGTATTGTCAGTTGCTAGGATATTCCTTGGTGAATATTCCTTGCATGCAGAAGGATTTCTATCCAAGGGAATTGTGTAGTTACTTCTTCTTGTTTAGTGAGTGTGATGGGGTCAATTCACACATGTGGCTTCACTGGACCCTAAGAAAAATTGCGCAAAGAAATAGGGGCTTGGAGGACTTGATGAGGATATATACTTGTCTATTATGTCTATGAGCTTCATTGTTTGATTAGCAAGAAAGCTTTTGAGTTGATTTTGTTTGTAACTTGGACAATATTTCCACTTGTATGATAATATAGAGTTGGGGTTTTAGGCTGGTGCTTTCCCCTGGTTATATCTTATGTGTTATGTGTGATTGATTTCTTTTTATCAGTTATATGTGTTCTTATTGATGTTGCTCAATTCGATTAAGCTTCTGCTAAATTGTTTGTAGAAATAGATCAAGTATTTTGCTTTAGTATATTACATTATTAGGTGATCTACAGGTGGGAATTTCTACCTGGTATCAGAGCAAAGATGATCAAGGAAGAATAGTATACAAGAAGGAGAAGTTCTAAATTTAGTTTCTGAATATTCAAATTGAGTTCTTATCACATATCTATTTCACCTATGGCGTTCAATGGTTTAAGACTCCAGTATGCCCTTGATGGCAACTCGAATTATATAGCCTGGAAGGATCGCATGGAAGCAGTATTAGAGGATAACGGTCTAAAGGATTTCATTGATCAAGAAGTCCCCAAGCCGATTGATTCTACACAACTGGCAGAATGGAAAAAGTGTGTGGCTAGAGCAAGGAGAATCCTCCTTGAGGGAGTTTGAGATCACATTGTCTCAAGCCCCCATTGGAAGGAGACTCCATTTTCGATGTGGAAAATATTGAAAGATCTTTATCAGAATATCAACGATCAGAGGAAGTTGGTGCTGAAAGACAAGCTTCGTAAGATCAAGTGTAAAAAGGGTGACATGATCTCTACATATCTGAACAAGGTCACCACCTACAGGGATGAGCTTGGAAGTGTAGGGATCGTGATAGTGGATGATGACATGGTGAGTCTTGCACTCCTCAGTATTCCTAAGAGCTGGCATAGCTACCAGGACTCAGTCAATGGAAGAGAAAAACTGCCAAATTGGGAAAGACTTTGGTCAAATTTGATGTAGGAGGAGATAAGAAGAAGCACCAGAGATGGATCCTCATTGAAGCAAGATGATGAGGAAAATCTAGCCTTAGCGAGCAAGGAAAGGAAATGGAAAGGGAAGGCATCCCAATCCAAATCTAGTTCTTCCCATGGTGGGAAGAAGTTTGAAAAATCGAAGGTGAGATGCTTTCATTATCGTGAAGTGGGCCATTATGCTACTAATTGTCCACAGAAGAAATCCAAGAAGGGTTCCTCAAAGGGATCTGATGGTGATGCACTAGCCTCATAGTTTGAGCTGGATTTCTCTCTTATCGCATGCATGGTTTCATCCATGGTGGGATGTGTTTGGTACCTGGATAGTGGAGCCTCTTTCCACATGTCACGTGACAAGAATCTTTTCAGTACCTTGGAGGAGAAGGATCTCCAGATGCGGATCGAGATGGGTGATGACGGAAAGTACTGTGTCTCAGGTGAAGGTACGGTTGTGTTTCAGAGGGAGCATGGAGCTCCCCTCACCCTGAGTGATGTAAAGCATGTACCAGGTCTGAAGGAGAATATTGTGTCCATTGCTAAGCTAAAAGATAAAGGCTATGATGTAGTCTTTAACAAAGGAAAGGTATTCCTGAGGCATATGGTCACTGGACAGACAAAGCGAATACGGATTCAAGTCAAGAATCTCTACAAGCTAGAGGTAGATGACTGTGCGGCTTTGAGTTCCAAAGCAGAGATGGTGTAGAGCCAAGATGTTGGCAAGCTATGGCATAGAAGACTGGGCCACTTACACCATGGAGCCCTGAAGATCATGCAGCAAATTTCTACCGGATTTCCCAAGGGAAAACTTGAGCAGACGAGTACATACAAAGGTTGTACCTTAGGTAAGTATGTGAAATCTTCCTTTGCAGATTGAGACAGTAGAGCTGGAGCAATCCTGGAGCGAGTTCACTCAAATGTATGTGGACCATTCTCTACAACCTCCACCACTAAACAAAGGTACTATGTTATTTTTATTGATGATTTTTCTCATAGATGCTGGATCTACTTTATGCAAAAGAAGGATCATACCTTCTTGAGGTTTTGTGAGTTTAAAGCCTTGGCAGAGAAAGAATCAGGAAAGAAAATAAAAGCCTTGCATAGCGACAATGGTGGAGAGTATGTCTCCCAGCAGTTTAAGGACTTCTATGCTACAAAAGGAATTAAACGGGAATTGACGACACCCCATAACCCACAACAAAATGGGGTAGCCAAAAGGAAGAATAGATCAATTGTGGGAGCAGCTCGAGTGATGTTGCATGACCAAAGCCTACCACTGCATTTGTGGGTTGAGGCATGCAATACAGTAGTATATTTGCATAACAGAAGCCCTCACCGTATACTGGGGATGAAGACACCTATGGAGGCCTATTATGGGAAGCGACCTGATGTAAGTCACTTTCGAATCTTTAGATCATTAGTTTATTATCATGTGACCAAATATGCCAGCAATAAGATAGACCCAACAGTTGAGTTGGGAATACTTGTGGGGTACACAGATACACCTCACAACTATCAGGTGTACCTTCCTTCCACTCAAAGGACTATGGTACGCAGGGATCTGAAGTTTAACAAGCAGAAAGCCATGCAGTTTTCACTTGAGAGGGAGCTTAAGTTGCATGCAGATGAAGAACTTTCAGTTCCTAAGGAGGAGAAGCCTCAAATTGATGCGGAGCAACCGCATGCAAAGGATCCGGGAGTGGAGACATCCACGCATGCTGATACTTCTAGAGATGGGTAGAAACGTTAAAGGGAAGTTGACAGGTTGATGCTAGATGCATGTGAGAATGTGGTACAACCATCTTCTCAGCGCAGACAGAGGAGGTCACCCGAGCGGTACACTAGTTACATGGCCCTAGTTGGGGAGTGTGTAGATTTTGAGCCTTCTTCATTCAAAGAGGCAATGCAACAACTAGTGTGGGTTGATGCAATGGTGGAGGAGTATGACTCCATCATGCGGAAATGTGTTTGGGATGTTGTCCCAAGACCTCAGGACAAGTCAGTAGTGAGTTCCAGATGGCTTTACAACATAAAGCAGGCAGCTGATGGCAGTGTTGAGAAACACAAGGCAAGGTTCGTTGCCCGAGGTTTCTCACAGGTTAAGGGGATCGACTACAATGAGACTTTTGCTCCTGTAGCAAGGTACTCATTGATTAGATTGATATTGGCACTATCAGCTCAGATGGGGTAGAAGATCCACCAGATGGATGTGAAGACAGAATTTCTCAATGGGATGATTGAGGAGGAGGTGTACATTGAGAATCCAGAATGTTTCGAAACTTTCGATAGTGAGTCGCATGTGTGCAGACTCAAGAGGGCTCTATATGGGCTGAAGCAAGCACCCCATGCTTGGTACACCAGGATAGACAGTTATTTCACCAGGCTGGGCTTCACCAAGAGTGAAGCAGATGTGAACCTTTACCACATCATGGTAGAAGGTAAGCCATTGATCATTGTACTTTATGTTGATGATCTGATTTTGACAGGTGATGATCAGCTGATAGAGTCTTGCAAGAAGGACCTTGCAAGAGAGTTTGAGATAAAGGAAATGGGCCTTATGCACTACTTTCTAGGCATTGAGGTGTGGCAGAGAGATGGGGAAGTATTTGTGTCTCAAGGCAAGTATGCCAATGAGATACTTAGGCGCTTTCACATGGAGAAGTGCAAGCCCATGCAGACTCCTCTAACTGGGAACTGGAGGAAGGAGGATGCTACTTCAAGTGAGGTAGTAGTTGCTACTGTTTATCAGCAACTGGTGGGTTCAGTTATGTATCTGGTGAACACACGACCCGACTTATGCTTTGCGGTGAACCAGTTGAGTCAAGCTATGTTTCAGCCTACCAAGCTGTTTTGGAAGGCAGCGAAGCATGTACTGAGATATCTCAGAGGCACATCTCAGTTTGGATTGTGGTATAGACAGACAGAAGGAGTGAAGCTTCAGGGCTTCACAGATGTGGATTGGGCAGGGAGGCCATCAGATAGGAAGAGCACTTCTAGAGGAATCTTCAACCTTGGTTTAGCTGTAGTTTCCTGGTACAGCAGGAAACAAAGATCAGTTGCACTTAGGTCAGCAGAGGTTGAATACATGGCTACTAGTCAGGCTGCATGTGAGGCCATTTGGATGCAGAATATTCTAGTGGGATTGTTTGGTTAGAGGATGGATCCTACAATGATCTACTGTGATAATCAGAGTTGCATCAAACTCTCTGAGAATCCAGTTTTTCATGACAGGTCCAAGTACATTGATATCTAGTATCACCATCTTCGATACTGTGTGGTCAAGAGGATCATTTTGTTGCTGTATGTTTCAATCGAGGAGCAGGATACAGATATTTTGACAAAGGCATTGTCAAAATCCAAGTTCGAGTTCCACAGAGACAGGATTGGGGTTACTAATAATCCCTTTCTTGTTGAGAGGGAGTGTTGAAGATAGCAACAAGAAATGCTAAAAATAGAAAATGCTAAAAATAGCACTGCTATAAATAGTAGTTTCATCTAGTGTTGAACTTAGCTATATTGGATGAAAAGTGAAAGTGCTAAAAATAACTTTTCTAAAAATAGCATTTCAGATGGATTCCTATTTTAGTCAGTCCCTGGAATAAACATAGGAAGTAAAATTCGAATTTGATATTAACAGTAGTTTGAAAATTAATTAATTAATTCATCTTGAGTTAATTAGTTAAGGAAAATCAAACTTGAAGTCTATGTGGGGACATGCAACATTTTCTCCATTAATTGAGGAATTTATCCTTCAGTTAAAGAGATAAGGATGAGTTCTAATTTGAGATGTAATTAGTTGGCTCAGTTAACTGAGTCAAGTCTAGTTAGATTGATTTAAACAGTTTGTTTAAATTAAGTATGTTCAGTTAGTTAATGCATGCTTGCATATAACTATTGCTCTTCAGTTAACTGAATATTCTCTCATACATAACTCATGCATGTTAGTTCAGAGAGAGACCTAGTTGAGATCAGATGGAGGGACAGTGTACTGTGAGTTGCTAGGTTATTCCTTGGTGAATATTCCTTGCATGCAAAAGGATTTCTATCCAAGGGAATTGCGTAGTTACTTCTTCTTGTTCAGTGAGTGTGATGGGGCCAATTCACACATGTGGCTTCACTGGACCCCAAGACTTGGTATATAGTGAACCTGCGTATATACTTTTCTTTCTTCATTCTTTGTAGTCTGATCATCAATTCTTTGCCACTAACTTGCTGCACTATGATCTGTCATCTGTGTGAGTTGCCATCAAGGACAACACTTGTATCATAATGCCAACAATAGGGGCTTGGAGGACTTGATGAGGATATATACTTTTCTATTATGCCTATGAGCTTCATTGTTTGATTACAGAGAGAGAAAGAAAGCTTTTGAGTTGATTCTTTTTGTAACTTGGATAAGATTCCACTTGTATGATAATACAGAGTTGGGGTTTTATGCTGGTGCTTTCCCCTAGTTATATCTTCTGTGTTATGTGTGATTGATTTCTTCTTATCGGTTATATGTGTTCTTATTAATGTTGCTCAATTCGATCAAGCTTCCACTAAATTGTTTGTAGAAGGATCAAGTATTTTGCTTTAGTATATTGCATTATCAGGTGATCTACAGGTGGGAATTTCTACACTGCGAATTTCTCCGTAATATCAAGGAACTTGTACAAAATGGGGACAGATGAAGTTCTATGTACCAAATTATGAAAGACAAATTATCCTCGCCGAAGCACATGCAGGAGTTGCTGTGTCCATTATGCTAGAAGAGAAACTGTGAAGAAGATCCTACGAGCTGGGTTGTGGTGGCCAAATGTGCACAAAGATTCAAAGGAGTATTCTAGGGCATGTGATTTCTATCAAAGGACTGGGAAGCCATCATGAAGGGATGAATTTCCTTTGAACCCATAAGTCTCATTATAGGAATTTGAAAAATGGGAAATATATTTTGTGGGACACATTTAGCTACCATGAAGGAAGAGAGGAGTGCTCTATATCATCACGGGACAAAATACTTGACCAGGTGGGATGAGGTGCATCCCATAAAGGATTGCAACACAACTACAACTACAAAGTTTATATTTGAGTACATTATGTCTAGGATTGGTTTTCCTGAGATTTTGATGAGTGACAAGGGTTCACATTTCCTAAATGAAACAATTGATGTTTTTCTTTAAGAATTCCAAATGTATCATCAGAAAAGCATGCCATACCATCCTCGTGAAAATGGAAAAGTTGAAGCCTTCAATAAGAACTTGGAGAATGCTTTGACAAAGATATGTAACGTCAATAGGAATGATTGGGATGCACGCATACCAGCTATTCTTTGGGCATATAGAACTACATGTAAGAAGTTGACTAGATAGACACCATTTCGACTAGTTTATGGACAATAAGCGATGATGCCAATGGAGTACATAGTGTCTAGATTGAGGATTTCTACAATCACGGAGATGGAAGATCAGGATATAATGGAAGAATGGCTCACATAGATACTTGAGTTAGAATAAGATCGATTCTTGGCAAGTTTTCATTAGCAGGTGCAGAAGACTAGAGAAAAAGCATGGCATGATCGCCACATTAAGCAATGCACCATTAAAAAGGGAGATTTAGTGTTGATGTATGATTGCAAGTTTACTAAGTTCCGAGGAAAGTTTTAGATGCATTGGTTGGGTGATTTGGAAATGGGGCACTAAAGGCTTCTTGTCAGCTTACAAGAACCTCTCCCACTTCCAAAGCTTAAATATTTCCAAGACCTTATGATTAACCAATTGCGGAATTAAAAGTGCTTGAAAGAGGTTTTTGTCTTTTGATTGCCTTTAGACTGTTCAAGTGCTTATGTTCATTTAATTAAACTAATATGAAATGCATATAACAGTAAGTAAAGCAACAAATAAACAAACACACATAACAGTAATATTAATATGGAGTTCACCCAAAAATCTTGGGCTACGTCTCCTTGAGCTCTAGTCAACTCGACTAGGCTCTATGGGATTATGGTCTGAATTCTTTTACAAGCTCCATTCTCAACTCCATTAATTTACACAGAACCTATGGGTTTAGAAAAACCATCTTATCCCACTGGCTGTCCTCACTCTACAGACAGATCTAGGCTTCTTTAGACCTGACTCCTTCAATCAGCGCTCTGAGCGATCTTGCTCTGGCTTGCACCAACTCCCTTAGAATTCTGTATTGTCTCTAGAATGCCTTCTTCTATCTTCAACACACTCTGAACACCAGCAACAACTTGATCATTTGGACCCTTTGCTGTTCTGCATCTTCACTACGACATCATGGCTCTTAGAAGTCTGCTTTGAGCTCAATGGCTCTGAGGCTCTGACTCCAGCCTCTGGTGGTTATGCCTCTGTCAGGCACTGTGGCTCTGTGACTCTGGTGCTCTCGCTCTCGGCTCTGGCTCTGGCTCTTGGCTCTGGCTCTGGCTCTCACGAGCTTCTCTTGGCCTCTGCGTGCATCTATAGTTTGCTTGACCTCCAATCGACTCTCACCAACCTTCTAGCGACCTTCAACAACTTTTCACTGCTGTCAATTGAGCTCTCTGGTTCACTCGACCTCCAAGTGACTCCAAAACTCTCTACCTACCTCTCAATTGTGCTCTCTAGATTTTGTGAGGCATTCCTGTGGCTCTACGGCTTTCTGTCCATTTCTCTACATGTAATCATTCCTCTGTCTCTTCAGCCGGCCCTTTGGCTTCCGGCTCTGTGGCTCTACGCATTACAAATTCATCATTGGTACAAAATGCCTGCTTGTAGCATGGCACAATGATTAGGGGAAGTTACAAAGGAATCGGGGCCTTCCTTCAGGTGAAAACCCAAAACTGGAACAAAATGCCAATACTCAGATATTTACCAGAAATACACTATCATGCGCAAAATCCTGGACTTCAAATTCTATGAAATCGCACTCATAATCCCTATCGGGTCTGCCTTCGGTCGCAATATCATTATCGCATCATCGCATGGCCAAAACCCAAATACACGGGAATACATTGAAATTCTGAAATTCCTGGATTTCAAATATTATGTTATCGTGTGGATAATCCCCATCGGGTCCGCTGTTTATCACAAGTTACATATCGGCATATCGTAGTGCATTAGCCCTTTGGTATTGGGGATCACCCATAAAACCTGGATTGTTGATCTTGCCCCTCGATCCGACAGTCGACATTGCACATCGCATGTCGCTATCGCAATGGCCCCAGGGTCTTTCCATATACCATCGACCACGCTGATGCCGATTTGCTGATCCGTCGATCCACTGATTGCTGATATCTCCGATCATCGCTATCGGCTCCAATCGCAAATCACAATCAGCATATCGCAGTGCCTGGGGTCCCGATATCACATGCGGGCCTACCTCCAATGTGATAAGTCGGAGGTCCCAGTCAGGGGAGTCCTTCCACCTTTGCCTTAAGTCCACCCCTTTGCACATTTGCGATGCGATTTCCTTAAGGAGCCTTCTATGCCATTTTTAGAAGAAATGCCTCATTTTTCAAAGGACAAAGGCAATTTTCTGTTGGGTCCCTATAATACTAGTGATTACCCCATTATTATTGTAGTTATACCCCTTATTTATATTTTTGTGCCCCTATTACCCCCATATTGTTATTTCTGTGCCCCTTAGAATCCCTCTATTGTTATTTTTGTGGCTTTATATTATTATTGTTAGGTCGGTTGGAATATATTGTGACTCCTTAGAATCCTATATATAGAAAGGAGGTTTTGTCATTTGTATCATCCAATAATTGTTCATTTATGTAATGTAAAGGAGGTTGCCCCCTCGAAGAGGCTGAATTCTAAGGCGTTGATCTTTCTTTTCTATCTTTTCTTGAGCTGGTTTCATAACATTTGGTATCAGAGCTTTGGATTCTAGGGTTTCGCTGCTCCAAACAGGTCATCGTGGCATTTTCGCTATAACTTTTTTTTTTGTGATGTTTCAGAAGTCGCAAAAAAAACCCATTTGAGAAGACATCGCGCTGAACCTTGGGTCCGAATGTCAGAGCATTTCGCGTGATAGTTTCGGAGATATGATTTGAGAAAGTTGGTCTTTTTGCAGACTCCTGAATTACATTCAAAACAGGTGACCTGGGGAAAATCGTCATAACTTTCTTTCTAAGCATCGGATTGAAATTTCGTAAGAAGGTACAGAAAGAGGACAGACTGTAGTTTTATTTTATATATTTTTCAGAGTCAAAGGTTGGAACAGTGACACGTGGAACTTCATACAAGTTCGCTCTACGGAACTAGTCTATAATCAGGTCACTACGGGAGATTGTGCATAACTCTTTCTTGGAGAATCCAATTTGGATCAGACTAGTGGCATTGGAAAGAGGACATAGAAGGCTACTACAGGTCACAGTTTCAGACCTGGATGATTCGAAATTATAGAGATACATCAGATTCAATATCAGGCTTCTACAAAGTAAAAAAAGGTGTGTAGTTTTTTTTTTTAATTTTTGCATAAGCTTGGTTTGAAGGAATTCAAAGGGCATAGTAAAGCATTATTATCGGTAACTGATGCCCCGAGGAAAGAACATGCAAACACCTAGTAAGGAACCTGAAAGCTCTAGCATGACTCATGAAGAAGAGGAAGAAATGCTACATGATATATCAAAATTACAAGAACAAGTGCAACAAATGTCACGCTCACAAAAGCTAACAGATGCTAAGATAAATGGCGTGGAATCTAAGATAAAGGGCATGGAAGCTAAGATGGATGATCTGAAGATAGATTTGAGGACATATTTGAAGACAGACATGGCAGATTTGAAGACAGATTTGACAAATTTTCTACAAGAAATACTTACTAATGGTGAAAAGGTTGTAAAGGAAACTCATGATGTGAACAAAAGAAATGTTAATCATGATTCCATAGACTCTAATGTTGGATCGAAGGCCCACCATATTCCAGAAATCGATATGAGGAAGTTTGATGGCAAGGATCCCGCCACATGGATATTACAAATGGAGCAGTTCTTCGATCTCAATAATGTGCAAAACACACAAAAGGTACGTATGGCAACTTTATATTTGGAACCAAATCAGTTTGTATGGTATCAATGGCTTTGCTCTCGTAAACAATTTATCACTTGGGCAATTTTTACGGAAGAATTGATAGCACATTATGAGGATACAAAAAGCAACACATTTTTTAGCCAATTGATAAGTCTCAAACAAAAGGGTTCAATAATGGAGCACATTGAGGAGTTCCAAAAATTGAACATAAGGGTAAAAGATATTCCAGAGGAGCATAGGATTGATGTGTTCATAGGGTCTTTAAAGGATAATATCCAACATGATGTGCGCCTTTGGGAACCTGATTCATTAGAGAAGGCATTCAGGTTAGCAAGAAAAATGGAAAGCAAAATTATGGCAACTAGGAAGCATACCATTCACAACTATAAAGACGGAAGTGTTGTTGCCCATAGTCTTCCACAACCTACAAGGTTGACACCACAAAAATTGGAAGAAAAAAGAGCAAAAGGGCTTTGTTACAATTGTGATAGCAAATACACAAAAGGTCATAAGTGTGCTGAGAAGAAATTATTCTACATAGATTGTGAAGAGGAAGAAGAAAAGGAGCAAGAAAGGTCAAAAGAAGAGGATATATTCCAGGAACAAAGCCTAGATGAAGAACAAATAAATCCGACCATATCTTGTAATGCATTGGTGGGAATTACCACTCCTCAAACCATCAATATAGAAGGACAAATCAAGAAGAAAAAGGTAATAGTATTGATTGATTCAGGAAGCACCCACAATTTTATTCATTGTAGGGTAGCAAAAGAATTGAATTGCTTCCTATATCCAGCACCAGAGTGTCAAGTGATGATTGCAAATGGAGGAACAATAAATTGTTCTGGAAAGTGCCATAATATCAAGCTATCCATGGGAGAATATGTATTGACTAGCCCAATGCTTTCCATTCCAATGGGAGGTGCTGATGTTGTACTAGGAGTCCAATGGCTACAATCCTTGGGTACAATAGCTTTTAATTTTCAAGAACTTTTCATGAAATTTTCTGTGGAAGGAAAGGAAGTTGAATTAAGGGGTATTGCAGGGAAACCAGGAAAGATAATAAGCTCTAATGGCATGACAAAGCTTCTAAAAAAGGAGCAAAGAGGTGTAATTGCACAATTATGTTCGCTAGATGTTTCCACATTGGAATCATCTATTTCTCCAGATCTCCAAAAAGTCCTGGACAATCATTCCAAGGTATTTGAGACTCCCAAAGGTCTCCCACCTATGCGTGATCATGATCATGCTATTCATCTGATTCCAGGAAGTGTTCCTCCAAACATCAGGCCGTACAGATATCCATATGTCCAAAAAAGTGAAATTGAACGTATGGTTGCAGAAATGCTAGAGGCTGGTATAATTCAACCGAGTCAAAGTTCTTTCTCAGCTCCAGTAGTATTGGTGCACAAGAAGGATGGATCATGGCGCATGTGTCCAGATTATAGGGAGCTCAACAAGCTCACTATTAAAGATAAGTTCCCCATTCCTGTCATTGATGAATTACTGGATGAATTGCATGGATCAATTTACTTCACCAAGTTGGATCTTCGTTCGGGATATCATCAAATCAGAATGAAGATTGAAGACATTCCGAAAACAACATTTAGAACTCATGAGGGTCATTATGAATTTTTGGTCATGCCTTTTGGCCTTACCAATGCACCTTCAACATTTCAAGGTTTGATGAATTCAATTTTCAAACCATTCCTTAGAAAATTTGTGTTAGTATTTTTTGATGATATACTAATCTACAGCAAGTCTTGGAAGGATCATGTTGAACATGTTGACAAGGTGCTACAACTATTGGAGGAGAAACAATTATATGCAAAAAGATCCAAATGTTTCTTTGGAGTCCAGGAGGTGGAATATTTGGGTCATATTGTATCTCATGAAGGAGTTAAGGTAGACCCTAGCAAAATTAAAGCCATTAAGGAATGGAAAATCCCCACATCCATAAAGCATCTGCGAGGATTTCTTGGGTTGACAGGGTATTATCGCAAGTTCGTTAAGAATTATGGGAGAATAGCAGCACCTCTAACAACATTATTGAAGAAAGATTCATTTTCATGGACTCTGGAAGCAACAAAGGCCTTTAAACATCTTAAAGAGGCAATGTGCCAAGCACCGGTCTTAGCTACACCGGACTTCACAAAAACCTTTATTGTGGAATGTGATGCTTCAGGAAATGGAATTGGTGTTGTTCTAATGCAAGATGAAAGACCCATTGCTTTTGAAAGTCGTCCAATCAAGGGAAAGTTTTTAAGCAAAGCTATTTATGAGAAGGAAATGTTGGCAATACTCCATGCACTTAAGAAATGGCGACCCTACCTAATGGGAAGACACTTCAAGGTAAAAACGGATCATGATAGCCTTAAATACTTTTTAGAACAAAGATTATCCTCTGAAGAGCAACAAAAGTGGGTCACAAAGATGTTGGGTTATGACTTTGAAATCATCTACAAAAAAGGGAAGCAAAATGTGGTGGCAGATGCACTCTCAAGAAAGGATGAGGATATGGAAGCATTGTTGTGTGCCATTTCTATTATCCAACCAGATTGGATAAACGAAGCAAAGGAGGAATGGAAGAATGACGAAGAAGTGTGGGCACTTATTCAAAAGCTACAACAAGATTCCAGTACTTCTGATACATTTAGCTGGCAAAATGATTCGTTATGGTACAAAGATCGCTTATACCTCTGTAAGAATTCCCAGCTAAAACAAAAGATTCTTATGGAATTGCACACTTCTCCCTTAGGAGGGCACTCAAGATTTTTAAAAACTTACCACAGGGTTAAGAAGGAATTTTTTTGGGATGGCCTTAAATCAGATATTCAAAAGTTTGTGGCGGAATGTTTGGTTTGCCAACAAAATAAAGTTGAAACAATTAAGACACCGGGTCTATTACAACCTTTATCCATTCCAAGCCAACGTTGGGAGGAGGTTTCAATGGATTTTATCACAGGTTTACCCAAGTCTGAGGGAAAGAGTGTCATCATGGTGGTAGTTGACAGACTTACCAAGTATGCACACTTTTGTGCATTATCACATCCATTTAAAGCCAGTACAGTTTCTACTGCATTTATGGAAACAGTTCAAAAGCTACATGGAAACCCAAAGATTATTGTAAGTGACAGAGATCCCATTTTCACTGGAAATTTTTGGACAGAATTATTTTCTTGTCTTGGTACTCAGTTAGCTCATAGCTCATCTTATCATCCTCAATCTGATGGGCAAACTGAGATAGTAAACAAATGTTTGGAAGGATATCTTCGTTGCTTTGTATCTGATAAACAGACACAATGGGTCAAATGGTTGCCTCTGGCTGAATGGTGGTATAACACTTCCTTCCATACAGCAACAAAAATGACCCCATTTATGGCACTTTATGGGTACCAACCACCATCAATCACATCATATTTAAGAGAAAATTCTAAGGTTCAGGCAGTGGAACATCACATCGAACATCAACAACAAGTCCTCCAACTCTTAAAGGATAACCTCGTGTTGGCACAAAATAGAATGAAACAACAGGCAGATCAACATCGCAGTGAAAGAAGTTTTGATGTAGGTGATTGGGTATTCCTACGGCTACAACCATATAAGCAAATGTCCCTAAAGCAAGCTAAGAAGGATAATAAATTATCACCAAAGTATTATGGTCCGTACAAGGTGTTGGAAAAGATTGGTACTATGGCATACAAATTGGAGCTTCCTGCAGCTTCTCGATTGCACCCAGTTTTCCATGTTTCATGTTTAAAGAAGGTTATAGGCGACAAGCTCCCAGTTCAAACAATATTGCCAGAACTTGACGAGGAAGGAAAAATTATATTGGAACCGGAAGCAGTCACAGAAACAAGAACTCGACAGCTACGAAATCGATCAATTTCAGAGTATCTTATCAAGTGGAAGAACTTATCCGCTGAAGATTCCACATGGGAGGATGAGAATTTTATGCAGAAGTATCCAGAACTGCTCAAGCGTTGAGGACAACACTTTTTTGAAGGAGAGGGGCATGTTGGGTCCCTATAATACTAGTGATTACCCCATTATTATTGTAGTTATACCCCTTATTTATATTGTTGTGCCCCTATTACCCCCATATTGTTATTTCTGTGCCCCTTAGAATCCCTCTATTGTTACTTTTGTGGCTTTATATTATTATTGTTAGGTCGGTTGGAATATATTGTGACTCCTTAGAATCCTATATATAGAAAGGAGGTTTTGTCATTTGTATCATCCAATAATTGTTCATTTATGTAATGTAAAGGAGGTTTCCCCCTCGAAGAGGCTGAATTCTAAGGCGTTGATCTTTCTTTTCTATCTTTTCTTGAGCTGGTTTCATAACATTTTCTTTCTGCGATAACTTCTTCATCCGAAGTCCATTTTAGCCCATTTAGATTGCAGTAGATTAAGAGTGAAAATATCTATGCAATGGGACTATTTCCAGGAGCATCCATTTACTTTCATTTTCCTCTATGAGGAACACTTTAGACTTAGAAGTCTATCCAAGATCCATTTTGGATCACGCCTTCCCACTAAAAAGCTTTTGGTCTCCAAAAGTCTGATATACTGATATGAATAGTTAATGAGAGTACATCACCCTCTTCTTTCAACCTTCATACAATTTCCTTCATGGTTAGTGCCTCTGAACCAAAGACTTTTGTTTCCAGGAAAACTAGTGTCTATTCGATCTGCTAGTCCCACTAAGACGGGTAGCTATCTTAGAAACAAACAATCAAAGCAATTTGTGATTTCCTTTATGTATGACAGATAAGAGAGAAGCAAAGAGGACCAACTTGGATCTTCCGCTTGATTCCTTGCTTGATTTCTCTCTCCTTTGGTAGAGCTTGCCACTTTTCTCCTACTTGTCCCGCTTCAGAGAATAACTGTAGAGTCAAAGTAACAAAACACCATCAAAGCATCTCGATCTATAATATCATAAACAATGCAGAATCAGAAGTAATTGATCATACAATTGCATTCATAAACAACAAGATTCACAAACACACTATTATATGGAGGAAAACTCAAAGAACTTTATTAATAGTAGAAAAGAGGATTACAACCTAGTTGTCTGATCCAGCATCATCCTCCCAGCATTAAAGCCCTCTTCACCTCATGAAAAGCAAGATCACCCAACAATACAATGTCTCTTCTCACAAATAAACCAACAGCACTTCCTTACAAAATACAAAATTCCAGCCTCTGGATCTCTTAGATGAGGGATCCATTTATAGATGTCTTGCAAGGGTGTGAGTCAGCTCTAGGTTTTTTATTAGTGTAATTCCACTGATGGTTCTTGGTTCCACTTGGAGATTTCATTGATCTCTTACTCATCCTTGGGCGAATTCAGAGAGGAAAGTGTCATGGGAGAAGTTTCTGGAAGATTCCATGATCATCCACTTAGCAAACTGTCTCAAACATTTGTCCATCCTCGCTCATCGCACCCTACAGAAGGCCTTTTCAGTATGCATCGCACCCCCTGTGTGTAGAAGGTGAGATGCATCGCACCCTGACCATGGAGCAGTCAGTATGGTCCAGTTTTGGCCAATTCTGAGTGGTTTTTCAGGTGGAACTTTTGGGAAGTGATGTAATCAGTTGATCATGATACTTTAGGGTATGAAACAACACTTTTAGGGGTTAAAGAGCCCTTGGTTTATGGACATATGAGTTTGGGATTGCAGTGCCCAAATATGTCTATAACAGTTGCCCCGTAAAGCATGAGGTCATAAATCTTTTGATGTCGGGTGAAATGATTTATCATGAGGATCCGAGGTATTCGAACTGGAATGTGACCTGTATAAGATACAATACAATACATCATCATCACATTATTTTCATGATCTAGCTAAGGCAAGCATTCCCATGCTCAACTTTATAAATTCATTTTCATGTACATAGGACAGACAGTCGTCTGCTGTTGCAAACTAGTGATTCCTCACATGAACAGTCATCTTCCCTAGCTTAGATGACTATCTGTGTAGCTTCTATGTACATTTGATGTCTTTATGTTCCTAAATATATCGCAGCCCGGATGAATGAAACTAGATCCGGGGTCTTCAAAACTCGTTCAATCTTCGCCCGATGTACAAGTCGATCCACGTGAAAAGATGTTCCGAAGTCGAACATGGAAAGACATCACCTGATTACCAGCCAATAATGTAAGCTGTTAACAGGCGCGAGAGGAGTCACCGATAATGATAATGACCCTCAATGTACTACAGTACAATTCGCGTGATGTGAATATATGAGCCGTTGTCAAACACCACACAAAATATTTTGGTCAAAGGCCATTGATGTAAACCTGTCGCTGGAAGTGAGAAACTTGCCATTGAGGTATGCAAGCTTCAAAATACTAAAAGGGTTGTTTCTAAGTCAACTTCTTGGATAATGAGCTAATGTCGACAAGAAGTGACCCGTCATAGGAGGGCCTTGATGTATCCCACATCTACGACACGAAACGAAGCAAATGATTTTTCTGGAGGTGAAAACGATCTGATGATACAAGGTTCAGGAATGACGGTCATGAAAAATGAAGGGTGAAGGTATTGCAGTGGATGAGGTGTTAGCTGGATGGTAAATTCTCTGAATGACTTCTCTTGAACATGTCAGCAACACTAAGATGGATTGGTAGCGTTAACCCCAAAAGATGGATGGTACGGAGGACCAATGGTGATATGACTGGTGAACGGAATAACCCAACCTGACTCAATCATGGTGATGGAGTGAAAGTGTCATGTTCAAGAGCGACCTGCTACCAATAAAATTCTTCAAGTTTTCTTCCCTTTTTCCCCAATCATTGCTGACCAGTACCTCTTTATTTTTTGTCAAGCTTGAGGAGGATAACATATGCTTGTTCTATAATTTTCCCTTCGAGCAAACCTGTCACTATATTTTAGCGAGCCTAGTGACAGTGAAACTTGTTCTTGTCTGGATGGACAAGTTTTTCACTATTATTTTAACGAGTTTAACAACAAATATAACTCGGTCCTTTTCATGTTTAAAGAGTTTTAAAACGGATTAAAAGGAAACTCCAGCAGTCCTTTTTCGTAGCATAATCCCTTAAGTCTGAAAAAGTATAAAATAATATGAAAGGGATGAATTTTCGATCGCTTTAGCGAGCCGAAAAAGACAAGCGCTCGATCTTTTTGTTTAATAATCCCTCAAGTCCAAAAATATTAAAATGTATAGGAGGGATGGTGCTTCCCCTTACTTTAACTAGCTGGAAAGGCCAATATCTCGACAATCTTTTTATATTTAATGAGTCTAAAAAGAGTTTAAAAGAGACTCATTTTTTAGGAACGAGTGGTGTTTTCAGGTAGCAACTGGTTCTAGGTAAGTTTGGAACTTCTCAAAACATGGCAGTGTGAAGAGGGTGGCTAACAGGACCACTCGTCGCAGCTATTCCTCAATAGGGTAAACAATCAAGTGGAAGCATATGATTGGCCAAAAGAATGGAGGTGATTGTAGGAACACAACCAAGGTTCGAAAGGCTGATAGTAGGGCAATCACAAAGGTTATTTACCGATGGTGGATTCATTTTTTAATGAGCTTGAACCGGGAGAAACTATGCTCATAGGCAGGTTTATTTTTTAACGAGCTTGAACCTTGCAGAAACATTGCTCATAGGTGGGTTTATTTTTTAACGAGCTTAAACCTTGTGGAAACATTGCTCATTTTCTTTTTATGTAAGCTAGGAACGACCAAACTATAAAGCTAAAAAGCTAAAAAATGAAATTGGTTGTTTTTGCTTGCATAAAAAGGTTTGCATGCCCCCAGCATAGAAAACGTCTTCAGTAACCATATGGAAACTTACTATGGTTAAGGAGGATGATTTTCTGTCAATACTTAGACAAAAAACTTCCTGCACTTTGTCCTCCAAATAGGCAAAGGTGAAAGGTCACTCGGACCGATCACATAACTTACAGGGAAACTTATCTCTACAGCTGGGTTTGCCCACAAAATAGACAAGGGTGCATGCCCTCTAAGCTTCGTTACATTCACCAGACTACTCGCGGTAATTAGGTAGATGGAATGAAGGTTGAAGAGTCATACTTGACTCAAAGAGACCATTTAGGGATGATGTTTGACTTGGAGCTACGTTTGAACCGAGAAATGAAAGCTGGTCGATAAGCTGGACAACTTTGCCTTCATGCGGGAAACACATCACTCGAAAGAGTGTGGAAGCAATAGCTTCCATGCTATAAACATAGTCACATCCAAGGAGTAGATTATAATTTAATGGCCCTTGGACCACCATCATGTTCAAGTGAACATTTTTCCTTCTCAAAGTTATTGGAAACTTAGGAAGGATCCCTAACGGCCGACTGGTTCCTTTGTTAAAACCTGATAAATTTTGCGTAGCAGGTGTAAGCGATGGCGAACTAAGTGCTTTCCATGAAGTTGAGGAAAGGATACTTACTAAAGCCCCGTCATCTATGATAGTGCCAGACACGATCATTTTGTAAGGTTGTACTATGATCTGGAATGGTACATTAGATGAAAGGCGGGGTCTTGCTAGTTGATTCCAATCGAAGGAAACGACTAGACTGCTTGGAGGGGGTACCGGATAAATGGTTGAATGAACCCCTTGAACTGGGGAATTTTCCTCCTATTGTAAAGGAACGGGCGGATTGCCCCCAAGTTCATTGGACTCTGAAGTAACAAAAAGAATTTGAATGGTATCGTTCTCACTTTCTCAGCCACTTGGTTACTAGCATCGTTATCTTCACCAAGTGAAGAGGAAGAAGGGGAGGGAGACAGCTTTCCACTGTGGCCACTTCCACTAGATTACTTGGAGGTGGGAAGGCAAAAGTACCCATTAAGGAAGGGTCTTTTAGGAGACCTACTTCGACATTTTGAAGCAATTGAGAACTTCCATGGACCTATGGAATGCTTTCAGTAGCTTGTGAATTGTTGGGGAAAAAGGTTAGTTGGTCAACGATTGTAATTCCACCTTGGAAGGGAAATGCAATCTTTCTAAAATATGTCGACACAACGACAGCCATAGCATAAATCTAGGGCCTGCCCAGTAGGATATTGTAGTCAAGGTTTCCATCAATGACCTTGACTTCAATTTCTACTATCTTGCCCCCCAGTTCCACTTGCAAGTTACTTAATATCCCATACGGCGTGTATGTTCTTCCATCGAATGCTTTTAATGTCGTTGATGATTGTGACAAGGGTGGCGAGCCTAAAGTTTTCTAGCAACTCATTGACATAATACAGGTAGATGCCCCCTCACCAATGATTGTTCGATGAACATTTTTGTTGAGGGCTTTTACCTGAATAAGGAAAGCGAGTTGGGCCGGTAAGTGAGGTTTGTATCCTTTATGATTAAAGGCCACCAGATTGGAATCCGTTGGATCAATCCCACCTATCACTGATAACAAAGCCTGCTTTTGAGAGGGGCAGTTCTGCAGTACTTCAAGTGTTGACATAGCAGAAGGCGATTGGGCCAGATCTTCAACTATATTATATTCTGTGCTGCTCGAGCACGAGGATTAAATGTTGACTTATGTACTACTCCCTTTGGCAGTTTTATTGTTAATTCAGGAATGATGGGTGGAACAACTTCTGGTGAAGTTGTAGTCGAACTACTGGGTTGATCTATAGCCTTGTTGTTCGATGACTATGGATTTCCATAATCTTTATTCCTTGTTGATATCAAAGCATCATTTTGCTATTTCGAGATGGATAGCATAAGCACTTGGGATGGGGAAGCATGATTAGTAGTAACCAAATTAGTTTATGGGTTTAGAAATGGATCATTCAATACTACTAAGGTACTTGAAGTCTTTAAAAACTTCGTGACCTCAGCTTGATGTGGACAATTTTTCGTATAATGGTCCTCATCACATATGAAACATGGTTGATTAGGTTTCTTTTGCCTAGTAGGGTTTCCTGCAGATTTCTCAAGAGTTGAATTTTCCTATTTCTTCTTATTATTTTTCCCTTTCTTCTTTCCCCCTAATTGCTTTGGATTTTTTCCCTTGTCAGATGACACAACATTAATCTCCGAGGCAAGAGGTTCTTCATTTTCTTTTTGACTAGAAACTGTAAGGGCTTTTTTAGATGGAGCCTTTGCATTTTTCGTGCTTCTGGTACCAATCACACAATCACTAGCATGAGAGTCCTTGTTTGATTTAGGAGGGGGAGGAATGGAAAATTCGGGTCTAGGAGTGTCAGGAATATTGTCATAGAGCATGCCAGAATGAGTATAGATCAAGTCTAAATATTGTTCACGAGCAATGACTTGTTGTTCAGTGACAACTCCTCCCTTAGCAACATCCTCTGTAATAGAGGGCAATAATGACTTAATAAACCATTAAGCTAAAAGTTGATCAGGAACATACGTCTTTACCATTCAACGACGACGCCGCCACTCATGGATATGATCAGATATGTGAGTGGCTGTTGTCTATTTAAAGTTGGTAAGGAGTTATGTTCCTGTTTCGTACCTTATGGGTAGCTGAAAGTGGGTTAGAAAAGTTGTGGCAAGGGTGCTAAAGTTATCAAATGAGGTTCTAGGCAATTCAATATACCATTTTGCTGCCAGACCAGTTAGCGTTCGTTGAAAAAGGCGAAGCCTAATTGAATCATCATTCAGGGTGTTAGATGAGCACCACAAATGGAAGGTCATTACATGATTCGATGGATCTTCACCTAGATTTCCATTGAATTTAGGAATATCAGAGGGAAGTTTATGAGGAATCGCTAGCCACCAAGGGGCATAAGCAATTGGATGATTCGTCAGCCAGTTCAGATCCGGTAATTCTAGAGTTGCAACAAAAGGCAACTATTGATTCAGGTTAGGCGAAGCATACCCAAGATAAGATGGAATCACTTGAGCAGTAGGTCTTTGCATACCAACATAATGTATCTGATGCTGGTAACTTTGATAAGGTTGATGGGCATAACCATTCTAGTATGGTTGTTGATAACTGTTTTAAAAATGCGGTTGCCCGTTACTTACAAAGCCTTGTTGCTCAAGTCCTTAGTAAGATTGCTAGAATTGCGGTTGTTGATATTGTACCAACCATGGTTGTTGGACCATTTGTTGTTACCCAATACTGGATGATTGACCAAGATGCAGAGTGATAGTACCTATTTGAGCCTGAGTCATTCCAGGTAAGGAGGAACTAACCTGAGGTTGTGATTGAGCCACCGAGACAAGAGGCTGTTGTATTGCAACCCGAGAGACTTGAGGTTGACACACAACAAGTAGTGCTTGTACTTGCGATACAGTCACAATAGTAGGTATAGTGGGAATATTCGACACAGGTTGGACTGGTTGCATTGAATATACAACCCTTGGTTGTTGAGGCAGTATTGGTACCCAACCACTGGATGTAATTCCAGTTTGACCTAAATTTTGTTGTAAACTCTCATATGGTTGTTCTCTAGGAGGGAACAATGAAAAGGCATACTGCCCCCCATATGGTGGCAATCCAGTGCTTAAAGGATAGATCAGCCTTTGAAGACTGGACTGCTCAAATTGATACTGACATACAGGATCAATTTGTTGAGTTTCAACATAAGAAATACCAAATGAGACTCCAGATGAAGAAATAGGAACAGACCATGTCATCGAAACAGTCCTTGAGTGGACTCCAGCTAGTGGTTGATAACTAGCCGGGACAGATGGTATACTAGCAAACATTATAGGAATGGCAGCAGGAAGCTCTGCCGTAGCTGTGTCAGTTGACACAGTCCTAGATGTTGATGGTTGCTTAGACATATTTAGCCTATCCAAAATATTTCCTAGCGATTCGATAACAACTTGCGATGAAAGATTATTAAGAGAACTAACTTCAGGATTAGAAAGATATAAGTGGATCCCAGTTCCAAAATGCAATGGAGTACTGGATGGAAGATCCTGTACTATCTCTTCTATGGCAATAAATCCAGGTGGACGAGGTAGACCGTCAGCTCCGTAAAATATTTCTAGAGCCGAAGAAGGTATAGCTTCTACAGTAACAGATACTAGAGGGGTGACACCTTCTGAATTCTGGAACTCAACTTCCAGATGTTCAGGTAAGTGAACTTCAGTCTCTGGTTCAACTCTAGATGGAGTTGTCTCAGGTATAGAAGTGTCTATCATTACACTAGGATCAGTTCTAATGTCCTCTTATAACCACGAAGCTTCTTTTGTAAAGGAAGATGTACCAGAAATTATCGGAGTAACTGTAGTCTCTGATGATGTTAAAACACAAGTTTCAAATAAATCAGGTGAATTGGACTCAGTTAAATGAGACCGTTTTGCCCAGAATGGTTTCATCTCTAGAGTCAAATATGGTTGACTCGCTAGTCTCTATGAATTACGAGGTTTTGATTAACTTTCTTCCACGATAGTGGATTACTTGATCAACTCAAAATTAAGGGAAAAATATGTTCCGTAATTAAATAAATTTTAACGACGCTTTGACACAACTTTGTTTTTTCAATTTTTAAGAGTCGAGAAAAAGCTAAAGGTGACTCTAGTCGCCTTTGATTTTTAATGATCCTGAAGTGACAAGTGCTCAAATGGACCTTTTCTTTTAAGGAGTCGAAAAGGAACGAAAGTGACTACTCTGGAAATCTATACAGAGGGATTACCAAACCAATCGCAAAACTGCATAATACACCTTGGTGATAAGTTAAAGAGAAATTACCAAGGACTTATGTATGGCAGTCAATCTTCCCGAACGCTGTGTTCAGTGCATTGCGATCGATAGGGCGGCAGACATGGCTTTCTATGGATAAAGGATATCAGCCTATTGTGGTCTCCCAATATATACTCGACGTTACGGGGAGCACAAGTCCGTACTAGCACTTGTCATATCAAAGAGGAGGAATCACCCAACCTTCGATGAAAATAATAGTTACCAGGTTTTACGACGCCGGAACACGTCTCTAGCCTAGACTTCTAGATGTGTTGCGTTAGGTTCCAAAGAGTTTTTATGTTCATTGAGATTTATTTTAGAGTTGATCTTGCTTAGAAGTTTGTCTTTCAAGGTTCACCACGTGATGTAGATGTAAAATTCCTAAATATGCAATCTAAAATGATAAACAGTCGTTTATTTTGTTTTAGCAATGAAAATCCTAGCTACAAACGAAAGAAGATTATGATTCTTTCAACATAGAGCAGAGAGCACACACTAAATGCACTTTTCCTAAATCATCTTCCGCACACAGTCTAAATGCAAATGCAAATGCATGTATTTGTTTTTCATTTCCTTAATGTGAGAATGCTCAAAAGGAAAACGAAGTAAAGATCTGAACTATTTTCTTCAAAGCAACATTTCGACAATTTCTTTTCAAAAAACGAAAGGAAGACTAAAATGACACTTTTCGATTTTGAATGGAAAACTGCTTTCGACACTTCAAATCTTAACAATTCAAATCAAATACAATGACAAAAGTACAATTTAATATCTAGAGGAGGAAGAATTTACAACACTCTTCTTTTTGACTCAAAATGACAGTTATGACACTTTTTTGCATCAAAAACAATAGTTCAATTAAGCTACTTTCAACAAAGGAGGACAGTAAATGATGGAAAAATACATAAAAACATTTACAAATACTAATCAATGGAGGCTAAATAATGTAAAGGAAGGAGGCTTCAACAATGAGATACTGATCATGAATAGCAAAACTACTTAATAAAGCTGAAAATCAGGAGGAAAAACCAACTTTCAAAGAGAGAAACAGTATCACTCAATCATCACACCTGTCCTTAAGGGAAACAGGGATGCATCTCACCTGCAACACACGGGAAGTACGATGCATACAATCTGCCAGTTACAGATAGTGCGATGGACCAGGGAGTGAAACTGAGTTTGGTTTTTTCTCAAAATTTGCAGCTAAGTTCAGTGATTTAGGCTGAGTTATGATGGACAGTAAAAACAAAGTATAAGGGTATGATCTCAAGAAGTTATGAGATACCACAAGGGCACTTAGAATGCTTGTATGTCAGATGTTCAGTTCATAAACCAACCTGGAGATTGACTGAAGCAGCATTCATTTACTTTGCAATTGCATAGCAAATGCGGTTCGAAGGCTAGCTGGCTAACTTCGGGCTCCGTTTGTAGTTTATAAAGAAAACAATAATAACAAACAAAACAAACTATTCGATCCCTAGCAGAGTCGCCATTTTTTTTCCAGGAAAACTAGTGTCTATTCGATCTGCTAGTCCCACTAAGATGGGTAGCTATCTTAGAAACGAACAATCAAAGAAATTTGCGATTTCCTTTATGTATGACAGATAAGAGAGAAGCAAAGAGGACCAACCTGGATCTTCCGCTTGATTCCTTGCTTGATTTCTCTCTCCTTTGGTAGAGCTTGCCACTTTTCTCCCACTTGTCCCACTTTAAAGAATACTTGTAGAGTCAAAGTAACAAAACACCATCAAAGCATCTCGATCTATAATATCATAAACAATGCAGAATCAGAAATACATTGACCATACAATTACATTCATAAACAACAAGATTCACAAATACACTATTATATGGAGGAAAACTCAAAGAACTTTATTAATAGTAGAAGAGAGGATTACAACCTAGCTATCTCATCCAGCATCATCCTCCCAACATCAAAGCCCTCTTCACCTCATGAAAAGCATGATCACCCAAGAATACAATGTCTCTTCTCACAGATAAACCAACAACACTTCCTTACAAAATACAAAATTCCAGCCTCTAGATCTCTCAGATGAGGGATCCATTTATAGATGTCTTACAAGGGTGTGAGTCAGCTCTGGGTTTTTGATTAGTTTCATTCCACTGATAGTTCTTGGTTCCACTTAGAGATTTCATTGATCTCTTACTCATGCCTGGGCGAATTCAGAGAGGCAAGTGTCATGGGAGAAGTTTCTGGAAGATTCCATGATCATCCACTTAGCAAACTGTCTTGGAAATTTGTCCATCCTCGCTCATCACACCCTACAGAAGTCCTTTTCAGTATGCATCAGACCCCCCATGTGTAGAATGTGAGATGCATCGCACGTTGACCATGGAGCAGTCAGTATGGTCCAGTTTTGGCCAGTTCTGAGTGGTTTTTCAGGTGGAACTTCTGGGAAATGATGTAATCAGTTGACCATGATCCTTTAGGGTATGAAACAACACTTTTAGGGGTTAAAGAGCCCTTTTTTTATGGACATATGAGTTTGGGGCTGCAGTGCCCAAAGATGTCTATAACAACTCTGACCACTCTCCTTCCTGGATGTGCTGGTCCTCTTGGGAAGCACTGTTTTCCTCCTTGACTTCATGTAGAACTCATGCTGAGATGGTCACAGAAGGTAGTTTGAACTTATCTACCTTGATCATTGATCCAAGGTGGCTCAAACCAATGTGAAGTTACATCTGCTTCATAAAACTTTTCATTTGTACCTGTTTGACACGCTGTCAACAACAACTGTTAACAACAACAGAAATACAGACAACAACTGGATGGTGTTATAGACATTTTTGTGCCTTACAGCATAGAGCATGAAATGTCAATAATCTGAGGGATCCAAAGTCCCTAAACATGTTGTTCCTACCCCTAGAGGAACAAGGTCAGCAAACCACAGCACTTCAGATCAGTTCTCCACTGAAAAACACTCAAAAACAGGTCAATTTTGGATCAAAGCAGCTACTCCACTGGGCATCTGCGCTGAATGTCAACTGCTCCATGGTGTACCTGCGCTGAATGTCAACTTCATCAAAGGCTACCTGCGCTGAGTGAATTTGGACATGTGGAGGAATCTTTCCTCAATGTGTCAGTGCCCAGGAAGCTTCCAAATTGACACTTGGATCAGAAGATTCGCCTAATGATGAGTAAAGAGGTTCTAAAACTCCAAGTGGAAGGTAGAATCTCCGAGTGGACTCAAGAACTAAAGAACAACTGGGGTTGAAGAGGACAACAGTCACACATCAAGCTGACTTATCTCCACTCCAAAACTCTATATAAGGATCTCATCCCATGGGATCTGGAGGGCGAAATTTTGTGCAAAGAATTGCTGTTGGTTTACAGTTGAGAGTATTGGGTGATTGCTTGAGGGAGGTGAAGAGGAGATTTCTTTCCGTCGGGAAGGTGATGCTGGATTGGGCCTCTTATGGTTGTATCACCGCCTGAACCTTACTTTCTTCCATTAATAAAGCATTTGAGGTTCTTCTATTCGCATGTGTTTCAATGATGTATTGTCTTACTTGCGTATTTGATTTATGCTAATCCTTGAATCAATTATGAATGCATGCTTCTCGTAGTTTCCTTTTCTCGTCTTGTTTGCAGGATCTTGTGTAGCTGGGCCCGTGAGAAGACAAGGAGCTAGGAGCAAGCGGCAAAGAGAGAAGATTGGATCGACCATTTGCGCAAGACATCGGTAAGTGGATCTTTTCCTTTCCTCTTTTGCATGTCATAAAGAAGTAATCTTAGATAGTTTTGCTCCGGCTGTTGCTAAGGAACTATCACCCTTAGAGTGGGATAGGGTCATTCCGTGTTGGATACTTTTCCCCACAACAGACTGGCGACTCCGTTGGGGAACGTGTCTTGTTGGTAGCTTGTGTTTCTTGCTATTCATTTCTTAAACAAAGGGAGTACCGAATCGAACTGCATTTGAATCATTCGAAGGCAAAGTAGAGGGCAGCTACTCTAGCTCAGTTCTGGGCATGTTTATGATTTGAAGAGCTGATCCAGAAGGACTCTTATTAGCTCTTTGTGATAGTGTTCATCTTCCTTTAATCATCCTCTAGTGTATACTTGACTGATAGCCTCTGATTTGGCCAAAAACCATTGATTTTTGAGCAATCTGTGACCCGGAACCAAAGAGAGACGAGAGTTTTCTCTTCAGTGCAGCTGCAGTGAAGGCTACCTGCGCTGCAACGCAGGTCCCGAAGGGGCTACCTACGCTGAATGTCAAACTGACAGTGTTCTACCTGCGCTGATCCAGTTTTGCATTGTGCAACTGGGGTTCCCTGCTTTCTGTTGCCCAGTTTTCAGTATTGTTTTTGCAGCCTGTTGTCAACCTGTATACCCATCTGAAACTATCTTTCTTTGCCATCATTCTGCCTCAGTTGTATGAAGAAACTGTGATTGTTCTTGTTGTATTTCTTATATTCATTTACAGTTTCCCATAACGAAAGTGAACTAGTCTTGCTGTGGCCTCTTGAATCTAGACCTGTGATAAAGTGTCGCTGTGATTCTAAGAGCTAGTTTGTTGTTGTTCATAGCTGCTTGAGCATTTGCTTTCGTTATATGGTTCGAATTTCAGTATTTCTTGTGTTGAAACGAGTGAATCTTAAGGTGTTCTTTTGATTATTGGACAAAACTTGTTTGCTTTCGCTTGAAATTGAATTCGAAATCATACAACAGCTTTCTTTTTGTAATACATCAACATTAAGGAAGGAGAAAATAAATACTTGCATTGTGCATGTGAATTTTGACAGTTTGCATGTCGATTTAGGAAAAGTGCATCAGTGTGTGCTCTATGATCTGTTTGAAAAGATGATGTCTTTCTTTTTCCTCAGTAGTTAAGATTTTCATAAGTTCAAAGAATTGAAAAAAGCTTGCTTATCATTCTTAGACTGCATTTAGGAGTTGTATCATACATCACGTGGTGATCCATAAAGGCAAACTACTAAGAAAGATCAACCTAAAACGAACTGAATTTACATAACAACGCTTTGAAACATAACGAAACACAGTAGAGGTCTAGGTAGAGACGTGTTCCGGCGTCGTTAAACATAGTGACTGTCGATCTCTACGAAGGTGGGTGATTCCTCCTGAGGGACGATAGCACTAATACGGATTTGTGCTCCCGCGTAGCGTCGCGTATATTGGGAGTCCCCTATAGGAACAAAGCCTTTATCCATAGGAAGCCGTGTCGGCCGCCCTACTGATCGTGATGCAGTGAACACAGCATTCACGAAGATCGACCACTCGTACCGTAAAACGTATTCTGTGGTTTCGCGAAAGGTTTGGCACACCCTCTGCCTAGAACTCCAGAGTAGTTTCTTTTGGCCTTTTTCAAACTCTATAACTGAAAAAGTCCATTCGAGCATTTGTCACTTCGGGCTCGTTAATACATCGAAGGAGACTAGAGTCATCTTTAGCTTTTTCTCGACTCTTAAAAAGTGAAAAAGCAAGTTGTGTCTAAAGCGTCGTCATATAAAATTCATTCTAAACGGAACATAATCACCCCTTATTCCTGCGTTGATCTTGAGGTTGAGAACATGGAACATGCCAACCAAGGGATTCCACATGATGGGAACCCTAGCCCTTTCTCCTCTTAGGCAGAAGTTGGTGTGCCCCACATGGCCACGTTGTCGCTTCCAGGACTGACAATTGGCCTGCCAGTTTGGCTATTCTCAACCACTGTAGTTCAGACCACCACGGTTCCTGAACAGTCGAGTCAACAGTTAGACCAGTCTAGAGCTGCCCTCCAGCCTTCCGCTTCTTATAGATCTTCCTCCGATCCTTCCTCTTCGAAGGGTCGAGCCGCTAAAAGCCGAGCTCCCATAGAGAAGAAGAAGGATTCCGATCCTTCCTCTTCGAAAGGTCGAGCCGCCGAAAGCCGAGCTCCCATAGAGAAGAAAAAGGAGAAGAAGAAGAAGGAAAAGAAGCAGAAGGAGCCAAAGGCGGCTGGGGGAAAGCAAAAGACATCTAACCAAAATCCACACACAGCACAGACCGGGCCTAAGGCGCCATGTGTCATATGTGAAGGAGACCACTTCCACCGTGATTGTCCCAGTATCCCCCGAATACTAAGGGACTGGTCCCCTCGTTTGCACAGTTCGGAAGCATCAACCTCTGACAGCCAGGTTGAATGCTTACCATCGATCAGCGAAAGTGAAGGTTCTAGACGACGAAGGGGAATGAGATTCCCCTGCGAACTGTGTGAAGGCAATCACACCCTCCGCCATTGTCCCTTTTTAGACGAAGCAAAGAGAGTTTTAGAAGATCAACCGGTTGCACCGTTGCTACTTCCTCCTGGATATCAAAAACTCGCGCCAAGTCCTTCGTTGGTTGAAGATACAACTGCCCCGCTCGTGGGGCCAGCTGAAGCGTCAGTCACTGAAAATGAACCTACTGAATCCAGACCGGATGAAAGTCCAAAGGTCGAAATGGCAATTGACCCGGTTCTCCCGTCAGAAGTTTTGTCTTCAAATGACACCGTCACTGAAGATTCATCCTCAGCTGACACCCTCACCGAAGAGAGTAACGATGACACCATCCAGATTCTTTTCATCAACACCGATTTTGATGAGCATCAGGGCAATGCGCCCACTCCTTTACCGCAGGAAGGAGCATCATCAGGATCATATCCGGCCGTATATTCGGTCCCACCACCAAGCAACCTGGTTGTGTCCTTTGATTGGAACCAACTAGGAAGACCCCGGTTACCAGCCAGTATACCATTCAGAATTATAGTCCAAATATACAAAATGGTGATGGCTGGAACTATCATTGATGAAGGGGCATCTATGAGTATCCTATCCTCTACTGCTTGGGAAGCACTGGGTTGCTCGGCGCTTTTGCCTGAGATAAGGAATCTCTCGGGTTTCGATAAGGGAACCAGTCGACCATTAGGAATTCTACCTAATGTGCCTATTACCTTGAAAGGGAAGGCTGTCAAGATGAACTTGATGCTCGTCCAAGGACCCTTGGATTATAACCTACTCCTTGGACGAGACTACATATATTGCATGAAAGCAATAGTCTCCTCACTCTTTCGAATAATGTGTTTTCCACACGAAGGAAGAATGGTCAAGCTCGTAGACCAACTTTCATTTCCGGGATCACGCATCGCAAATAGTCACATACCTATCCTGAATGGTCTATTCAATCAAGAAAGGTCTCTACCTCCGGTTCTTCTTCCTGATGAGTACGAGTGATTCGGGAAAGTAGGGCCGGAACCCAGGGGGCATGCATCCTGGTCTGCTGGGGTCAGAAAAAACCTTGGGTTTAAAGTAGAATTTCCGCGGGAGAATATGACTAGTCCGTACCCCGTCCCCTCCTTCATCTTCGTAAGAGTAAGAGCCGGCAAGAGAGTTCGGCTCTCATGAGGAAGAAGGGGAAGTTAGGAATGGGGTTGTTCTGGAAAAAGATTCTTTTGTTAAAGTTATGTGGGAGGACGGGGGCCCGTTACTCACCCTTGTCTATCTTAGGTAGGCATCGCCGAAGAAAGTTTCTGTTTGAAAGGATTAGCAGAACAATCTTTGGATAACCTGAAAGAGGTAAGCCTCACCCGTTGAAAACAAGGGTTTTTGACGGACAAGTAGGGGCGACCTTGAAATTAGACTTTATACCTGGGGGCATGCGAACCTCTTGGAATGCAAGCACGGGCGGCTTTTTAGTTTTTAGGTAGGTCTAACCCCTCTAACCCGTAGGATAAGTCGATACCCAGCTTGCATAAAGAGAGTATATGGAGCAAAGCATAGCGAGATGAAGCTCCTTAAAAAATAGCGAGCAATCTACCAGGAGACCTTCCTACTTTATGACTGGTAAAAACGAGCAGTTTTGGCAAAGTTCATGCTCGTTAAAAAATAAACGCAAAAAATGAGCAGTTTTGGCAAAGTTCATGCTCGTTAAAAAATAAACGCAAAAAAGAGCAGTTTTGGCAAAGTTCATGCTCGTTAAAAAATAAACGCAAAAAACGAGCAGTTTTGGCAAAGTTCATGCTCGTTAAAAAATAAACGCAAAAAAGAGCAGTTTTGGCAAAGTTCATGCTCGTTAAAAAATAAACGCAAAACCGAGCAGTTTTAGCAAGAGATTCATGCTCGTTAAAAAATAAATGCACATGTGAGCAAGCTTCCCCCAGAGTTCAAGCTCATCCGGAAAAAATGAACCGGTAAATAACCATTTGAGACCATAAATTCATCAGCCATAAAAGCCTTGGTCGTGTTTGCACCGTCACCTCCACTTTTCATTTGGCCGATCATTCACATCCACTTGATTGTTTACCTATTTTGAGGAACAGCTGCGAAGAGTGATTTCACCTAGCCATCCTTGTGACACTGCCGTGATTGGAAAATTCCAACCTGTACCTGGAATCTGCTGCTATCCCTGTTTATCACTCGTTCCTCAAAATACGAGTCTTCTTTGAGCTCTTTTCACTGACTCGTAAAAAATTAAAAGTTTGCCGAGTTTTGGCCTTCCAGCTCGTTAAAAGGACCGGAAGAGCTATCCCTCCTCTAAATTTTAATCTTTTTGGACCTGAGGGATTATTGCACAAAAAGATCGAGCGCTTGTCTCGTTCGGCTCGATAAAGATATCGAACATTCATCCCTTCTGTATTATTTTATACTTTTTCGGACTTAAGGGATTAGATGACGAAAAAGGACCTTTGGAGTTAACTTTACGTACCTTTTTAGACTCTCTAAAAATGAAAAGGACCGAGTTGTCTTTGTTTCTAGACTCGTTAAAAACATTAAATAGCGACAAACTTGTCTTTAGACGAGAACGAGTTTCCCTATCGCTAGGCTCGTTAAAACATAGCGATGGGCTTGCCCGAAGGGCAGGTTATAGAACAAGCATATGTTATCCTCCTCAAGCTTGACAAAAATAAAGAGGTACTGGTCAGAAATGACTGGGGAAAAATTGGGAGAACCTCAAAGCTTAATGGTAGCAAGTCGCTCTTGAACATGACACTTTTGCCTTCGTAAAAACATCGGGTTGGGTTGTTTTCATTCACCGGTCCCTTCACCATGGTCTCGCCATACCATCCACATTTGGGGTAATGCTACCGATCCATCACATCAGTGTCGTTATATGTTCAAGAGATGTCATTCAGAGAGTGTCAACCGGGTCCCATCCACTGCCATACATCATCTTTCATCCTTTCATGACCGCCACCCTGAATCATATTTCACAGATCGTTTTCACCATCATCACAATTACTAGCTCCGTTCCGTGTCACTGATGTGGGATTCATTAAGGCCCTCCTTTGACAGATCGCTTCTTGTCGACATCAGCTCATTATCCAAGAAGTTGATCTAGGAACACCCCCTCAGTACTTTGAAGCTTGCATGCCTCAATGGCAAGTTTCTCACTTCCGGCGACAGGTATACATTAGTGACCTTCGACCGGGAGACTTTGCGTGGTGTTCGACGGCAAATCCTATATTCATGCCACATGAATTGTGCTGCAGTATCTTTAGGGTCATCATCATTATCGGTGATTCCTCTCGCGCTTGTTAACAGTTTACATCATTGACTGGTAATCAAGCGATGCCTTTCCATGTTCGACTCCAAGAAATTCTCACATGGATCGACCTGTACTTAGAGTGAGGATCGGACAAGTTTGAAGACCCTGGATCTAGTTTCATCCATCCGGGCTGCGATATATATTCAGGAGATAAAGACATAGACATGTGCAGCAGATGATCATCCTACTAAAAGGATGATAATTTAAGCAGAGAATTATCAGTCTACTATCAGACGATCGTCTGTTTATGTACAGAAAATGTATTTATAAAGCTGAGCATGGGAAATGCCCGCATCAGCTAGATCATGAAAGCAGTATGAAAAATAATGTATTGTATTGTATTTTGTTACAGGTCACCTCCCGACGATTGAATGAACTTCGGATCCTCCTAATAAAGCATTTCACCCGATAAACGACCTCATACTTTAGGGGGCAACTGTTATAGAGATTTTTGTGCCTTACAGCATAGAGCATGAAATGTCAATAATCTGAGGGATCCAAAGTCCCTAAACATGTTGTTCCTACCCCTAGAGGAACAAGGTCAGCAAACCACAGCACTTCAGATCAGTTCTCCACTGAAAAACACTCAAAAACAGGTCAATTTTGGATCAAAGCAGCTGCTCCACTGGGCATCTGCGCTGAATGTCAACTGCTCCATGGTGTACCTGCGCTGAATGTCAACTTCATCAAAGGCTACCTACGCTGAGCGAATTTGGACATGTGGAGGAATCTTTCCTCAATGTGTCAGTGCCCAGGAAGCTTCCAAATTGACACTTGGATCAGAAGATTCGCCTAATGATGAGTAAAGAGGTTCTAAAACTCCAAGTGGAAGGTAGAATCTCCGAGTGGACTCAAGAACTAAAGAACAACTGGGGTTGAAGAGGACAACAGTCACACATCAAGCTGACTTATCTCCACTCCAAAACTCTATATAAGGATCTCATCCCATGGGATCTGGAGGGCGGAATTTTGTGCAAAGAATTGCTGTTGGTTTACAGTTGAGAGTATTGGGTGATTGCTTGAGGGAGGTGAAGAGGAGATTTCTTTCCGTCGGGAAGGTGATGCTGGATTGGGCCTCTTATGGTTGTATCACCGCCTGAACCTTACTTTCTTCCATTAATAAAGCATTTGAGGTTCTTCTATTCGCATGTGTTTCAATGATGTATTGTCTTACTTGCGTATTTGATTGATGCTAATCCTTGAATCAATTATGAATGCATGCTTCTCGTAGTTTCGTTTTCTCGTCTTGTTTGCAGGATCTTGTGTAGCTGGGCCCGTGAGAAGACAAGGAGCTGGGAGCAAGCGGCAAAGAGAGAAGATTGGATCGACCATTTGCGCAAGACATCGGTAAGTGGATCTTTTCCTTTCCTCTTTTGCATGTCATAAAGAAGTAATCTTAGATAGTTTTGCTTTGGCTGTTGCTAAGGAACTATCACCCTTAGAGTGGGATAGGGTCATTCCATGTTGGATACTTTTCCCCACAACAGATGGCCTAAACTCCTGCTTCAAAAAAAGAAACAGATTTCACATATTGTGAATTACCTCCATGTCTTACATCTGCATACAAATGATGGACTAGATAACAAGCCCACAAAACATGCCTTTAAAACAAATGACCCTTCAAGTCAAGCATGTAGAAAAATACCTCTAGGACTCTTTTTCAAAAGATGAAACAATTCATCATTATCTCCATCTTGGAGACCAAATAAAATTTTCCCAAGTCAATATTAACATTACATGCATGCCAAAGCAATCAACCCTTCAAGTTAATTACACATACATGTTTAAATACAAGGAAATCATCAACATCCCTTTCTTCATGCATATCAAGCTTATGCATGCATTTCATCCTTCAACTTTCGCTTAAGCACAATGTACTTTCGAAGCTGAAATGAACATAATGTTGCAGCAACAAAGTGAGTCTCCTACTCAAAATTTTCCATTCACCTTCTTGGTAAAATCCTGCAACTTGCATTCCATCAACAAAGAAATGCAAATATATGCAACAAATCAAAAGACATGCAATCTTTAGTTGGATAAGAACTCTAACCATTTCTTACCAATCCATTTCAAAGGTGCTACCTCTGTCTGCACATCAGCATCAACATGTGAATCATCCTAAAACACATCATTCATGGAATCTTTCTTTCCATTCCTGCCATTTTCTCTTTCCACCTTCTTCAAATTTCGTGGAAGCATTGCTGGATTCAAAGTCCAACGCTTTGCAGCAACATGTCCTTGCTTATGGAAGTAAGTGCAACACATGTGCATCCTCTTGACAACATGATTTGCCTTGTCCAATGGACCTTTGGCTTCTTGCTTCCTTTCCTTCAAAAGTTTCCTGTATGTGGCCATTCTCTTCCAACATCTACAAACATTGTGGTTATCCAAACCACAAAAGGAACATGCAATTCTTTTCTAATAATTATGTGGAAATTTATCATGCTTTGCATAATCAAAAGGAACATGGTTAGAACCAGATTTATACCTTTCTCTTTCACCTTTATTGCCTTCATGAGGAGGTGAATTGAATGAAGAAGTAGCTCCCTTTGGAACACCATCAACCTCTTCAATGGTTTCAAAGTTTCCACAACTCTCTGGTTCAAGTGCATGCTTATGAACACCTGCACCCTGCAAATGATGTTTCAAGCTATTTCATTCTCCACGAATACAATCTTCACACTCTTGAGGTAGAATGTCTGCAATGAAACTCCTTCTTGGAACTGTTTCAATGGCCTTCATGCTAGCTTTGGAACTTTCACCATAAGACTGTCCATAGCCAAGACCCAAATGCTTAGGCCTTTCCTCAACCATTATTGGCTCAACAATACCCTGTGCATGTTTACCCAAGACTTTTCCTTCATAGCCCATCTTGGACATTAACTTGGAACCTATGCCTCTGGTATGTTTTTCAAAAGAACTAATATAAGCATTCTTAGAAGAATTTGAAGACAAACAGGAATTGTTTACCTCTTCTTCAAGCTGATAATTGACCAAGGCTTCTTTGGCAACAAAGAGCTATGTCTCCAACTCATGCATCCTTTTCAAGTTCATATTTGCAATATGAAGTTTCCTCTCCATTTCCTCTAATTTGTCAGAAAGAAACTGCTTCTCTTCCTCCACGGAATTCAACTTCTCTCTAAGTATGCTGCTCTTCCTTCCATCCTCATACATTTCTCTCACCTTGTCCATCAGGATGCACAAGTCTTGCTTCTTGTCTCCATCAAAGAATCTTGTGAAGAAAGAAGAATTTGAGGACTCACTTGTAGAAGTTGTCATTATGCCAATGAACAAAAGAACTTCAAACAAGATTAACAAAGAGCTTATTCAGCAACCTTTTGCAACAAACCTCTTGTGCTTCAAGGATTGCTTTGAGGTCCTTTGGGATAAGAAGGATGCCTTTAGCCCTTCTTCCTTTTTGTCCTCTCTTGGACTGAGCTATCAATAACTTTCCATTCACCTCTGCAAACTCAAACAATAGTCAGTCTACAAACAAGCATACAATCAACCTCTGACTATTTAAACACCTTTCAGACAGGCAATCTTTGCTCTTTCAATCAAGCATTTTGATCTAATACCACTTGCTCTGGTATAACCAGCTTTGATATCACCTTCTTTGAAGGTGGGGTTAATCAAACTCAAGATCTGATACCACCTGATCTGAAAATGGGGCACTAAAGGCTTCTTTTCAGCTTACAAGAACCTCTCCCACTTCCAAAGCTTAAATATTTCCAAGACCTTATGATTAACCAATTACAGAATTAAAAGTGCTTGAAAGAGGTGTATGTCTTTTGATTTCCTTTAGATTGTTCAAATGCTTATGTTCATTTGCTTAAACTGATATGAAATGCATATAACAGTAAATAAAGCAGCAAATAAACAAACACACATAACAACAATATTAATATGGAGTTCACCCAAAACTCTTGGGCTACGTCTCCTTGAGCTCTAGTCAACTCGACTAAGCTCTCTGGGATTATGGTCTGAATTATTTTACAAGCTCCACACTCAACTCCATTGGTTTACACAGAACCTATGGGTTTAGAAATACCATCTTATCTCGCTCGCTGTCCTCACTCTACAGACAGATCTAGGCTTCTTTGGACTCGACTCCTTCAATCAGCGCTCTAAGCGATCTTGCTCTAGCTTGCACTAACTCCCTCAGAATTCTGTATTGTCTTTGAATGCCTTCTTCTATCTTCAGCACACTCTGAAAACCAGCAATAGCTTGATCATTTCGACCCTTTGCTATTCTACAGCTTCACTATGACATCATGGTTCTTAGAAGTTTGCTTTGAGCTCTATGGCTCTGAGGCTCTACCTCCAACCTCTGGTGGCTATGCCTCTGTCAAGCACTCTAGCTTTGCGGCTCTGGTGCTCTCGCTCACAGCTCTAGCTCTCATGAGCTTCTCTCAGCCTCTGCATGCATCTGTAGTTCGCTTGACATCCAAGCGACTCTCAGCAACCTTCCAGCGACCTTCAACAACTTTTCGTTGTTGTCATTTGAGCTCTCTAGTTCACTTGACCTCCAAGTGACTCCAAAACTCTCTACCTGCCTCTCAATCATGCTCTCTGGCTTTTGTGAGGCATTCTTCTGGCTCTATGGCTTCCTGTCCGTGTCTCCATGTGTAATCATTCCTCTGTCTCTTCAGCTAACCCTCTAGCTTTTGGCTATGTGTCTCTACACGTTACAAATGCATCATTGGTACAAAATGCCCGCTTGCAGCATGGCACAATGATCAGGGGCAGTTACAAAGGAATCGGGGCCTTCCTTCAGGCGAAAACCCGAAACTGGAACAAAATTCCAATACACAGAGATTTACCGGAAATACACTATTGGGCGCAAAATCCCGGACTTCAAATTCTATGAAATCGCACTCATAATCCATATCGGGTCCACCTTTAGTCGCAATATTGCTATCGCATCGTCGCATGGCCAAAACCCAAATACATAGGAATACATTGAAATTTTGAAATTCCTGGATTTCAAATTTTATGCTATCGTACGGATAATCCCCATTGCGTCCGCCCTTTATCGCAAGTCGCATATCGGCATATCGCAGTGCATTGGCCTTTTGGTATCGGGGATCACCAATCTCTCGATCACCGATTAAACCTAGACCGTTGATCCTGCTCCTTGATCCGATGGTCGACATCGCACATCGCATGTCACTATCGCGACAGCCCCGCAGTCTTTCCATATGCCATGGACCACGCCAACGCTGATCCACCGATCACCAATATCTCTGATCATCGCTATCGGCTCTAATCACAAATCGCAATCAGCATATCGCAGTGCCTGGGGTCCCAATATCGCATGCGGGCCTACCTCCGATGCGATAAGTCAGAGGTCGCAGTCGGGGGAGTCCTTCCGCCTTTGCCTTAAGTCCACCCCTTTTCACATTTTCGATGTGATTTCCTTAAGGAGCCTTCTATGCCATTTTTAGAAGAAATGCCTCTTTTTTCAAAGGACAAAGGCAATCTTCTTTCTGCGATAACTTCTTCATCCGAAGTCCATTTTAGCCCATTCAAATTGTGGTATATTCAGAGTGAAAATATCTATGCCATGGGAATATTTCCAGGAGTATCCCTTAACTTTAATTTTCCTCTGTGAGGAACACTTTAGACTTAGAAGTCTATCCAAGATCCATTTTGGATCATTGGGACCATACATCGTCAAAGGAGATTACGAATGGAGGTGTAGTTAAGCTCGTGAAGCTCAATGGGGAGCTATTTCCAGGAATACTCAATGGAAGCTGGTTAAAGTTGTATAGGGGAAATCCTATGTAATGTCCCTCCCTTAATAATAAATAATAAATAATAAAAATAATAAATAATAAAATAATAATAATAATAATAATAAATGATAGTAAATAATAAATAATATCGAAAAAACAAAATAATAATAAAAAAATAATAATAGTAATAAATAATAAATAACCATACTAAAGCTCTAAATAAAAATAAATAGAAATAAAACAAGAAAACAATAAAAAAAATCAGTAAAGCTATCAAAAAGAAATAAAACAAGAAAGAAATAAAGTTGCATGTAGACACATGGAGTGTGTGCATGTGGTTCCCCTTCCAATGTTTGCTCTATTTATTAGATGGTGAGGAGGATGGGAGGCATTCCATCATTCCAATATTATATCATTCATTCTCTTGGGAGAATAGTGTTCTAAGACAGAGGATTCACTAGCAGTAGTACGTTGATTAAGGGCTTGGGGGTGGCCAGTTGTAGCAAGACCTTGCACAATTGACCCTACGGTTGGGTGGAGAGTTGTCCCCAAAACCTTGTTGCAGTAAGCAGATTTCAACCACAGGTAAGTGCTACTCATAGTTTGAACTTGATGTTAATTAGTTGATTAATTACATGTTTATTTTGGGCTGTTACATATGGTATCAGAGCTTTGGCTCAACCCTTAGGGCCTATGGGCATCTTAGAAAAAAAAATTGTTTTGTTGGGATTTTTAACTCAACTTGTTTTGAAAGTTACAGAATCGTTACTTCCGGGAGGCGGCATGTCTTTTTTTTAGCAAATCTTATCATGTACATATTTAGTAACGAAGTGCTTCTGGTTTAATTTACTATTTTGAAGGAATTCCCAACCAATATGAGTTTATTTATTTTGGCATGAATACTGGAATTCTCTTTTGGGTTTCCTTTCTTGTTGGTAAGGCTCTCGCTGGTAGAAACTTGCAGAATTATTGCAAAAAGACAAGGGTTTTATTGGCAAGGCATTTTCAGAAGTTTTTGTTTTGGACTTTCTTTCTATTCTTGATTTATTGCGTCTCACAGGCTGCTAAATTTTCACATGGATTAATGATGACAACGAGAATCCCTCACAGTTTCTCAAGTTCTCTGTTCTAAATATGCAGATTTACCAGCTCGCTGTTTATTTTTTTTCCTTGAAAATACAAATATGATTGACATGTTTAAATAAAATTATGAATCTGTTCCTTGAAGCACTATGTGTTGTAGAGTTTGAAGTACAATTTTCTCCATACAAATGTCAGGCCAAGAGCTAATACCTCTCTGCAAACTGTTGACGCTCTGTCTATGCTATCCAGCTTCTTCAATTCCTCCTCAAACTCTTTGATCTGCTGATCTAAGCAGTTCAACTTTGCTAATTTGTGATTTATTCCACGTAAGTCTGGAGTTCCAGGAGCTGGTCTTGGCTCTAGCCTTTTCATATCCAGGCTCCTTCTGGCTGTTTTTGTTTAATTTACATAAGCTTTATACATTATTCTTATGTTTTTCTACGTCTCTATGCAATGTTAGACTATCATGTATATTATCTTAATATGTTGCAGATGGGTTGATATTGAATGCTTATCCTTTACTTTTATAGTATTTTTATTGATGTATAGGGTATTGGGTAATTATGATGACTTGAATGGTTAATGATAGCTACGATGATTAAATAACTGGATTTGCAGTTAAGAGAAAAGAAAGTTGGGAGTGTATTTTTATTAATTCTGGTTTGTATGCTTTCAGTGAATTTAGAAGCTTTTCTACCCTTGAGAACCTCATATGATAGACTTTCTTGAACATTTTTTTGTTAGGGACTGATTCGATCAACATGATTTATTAAGGGGACATGGTGCGCTGTTTTAAAATCTTGAGGGAAATGATTGATTTATGATATAGTAAATATTAATTTAAGGGATCAAGGAAACAACGAAGATGGTGTTGCTGGAGCAGAACTGAATATATGCTCACGGCTCTATAGATTGGAACTTCATCATCTTTGGTAATTATTCTTATAGAAAGGCATGGTAATTACTCGCATGGAAATCACCACTTTTATCGCATATAGATACCTTCATCAAAGCAAACACAAAGAGATATTCGTTAATAGAGGCCTATAGATTGACTTTGATAGAAAGATGTAACATTCATTCGGTAGGTGTGGAACTAGGTTCTATATTCTTAGTTCTGCTTGGATTCATTTAGGGATTGTTGGATGTGATATGGATAGATTATTTCTACTCAATTCTAATAAAATAACATACAAAATTGCAGCCGAAAAGTACGGGATTGCCGCTTCTAATTCCTTTTAAATTCAAAGAATCTGAGCCATTTCCTTTCATCTATTGCGATATGTTTTCAAAAATCCCAATTTGAGAGATTGTCGCGGAAAATTGACTTGTACAAGAACAAGTCAATGAACTTCTTTTCCCAATTAATGATCATCTCTACCCTTTTGTCGATTTTCCTTCTTCTAAACAAAATAATCTTCAAAAGTTGTTCACTTTAAAGGCATCCTCCAAAATAGATGATATTCACTGAAAAAGGTATTGTTTAGCAGGTTTGAATAATTTCAGTGAATCGAATTTTATGAATTATTTTAATCTGTTGTTGTGCAATATATTTTCTTAAAGCAATTATGGGGTTAACTTATCTGAATTTGGCTACATATTTCATGTTCCCAAATCCAGCTACTATGGTACAATATATCTTCTAAAAAGAATTATGGGGTTCATTGATTGATCTTTTTATTTCTTTTAACACTAATCTATTTCATGCTTTTACCTTTGTGATGCCCCGCAAGCCTCTAGTGCAAGCTTCAAAGCAACAATAAGAATTTTTGGTACATTATTCGATTTTTTTTTGTTGAGACAACTTTTTAAGTTTTACTCGGACAATTTTGCAAAAGCTATTTATTATTTGGGCCTAGTGCCAATGATAACCAGTGGCTAAGTTCTGAAAATTAATGGAGTAATATTCCTTTTATTTTCTTATCCCTTATATGAATCATAAAAACATCTATGCAATGTGCAATTATTTTTTCAAATCTTAGGTGATGCTCCCAAGCTGAATACCCTTTAACTATGCTTAAGTCTGGTAAATTTTATCTCACCCATGGTTTATTTATAGACAACTTGAGCTGGTTAATTCGAGGCTCAGATTGTTTTTCTCCTCATCAAATGAGCGTCTTCTTCTTCATCTCAGTAAGTGGCTTAACCAACCTTAATTTAAGAACATGCACATGTTCTTGTAATGTTTTGGGTTTCTAATTTTCTGCTGGTAAATGGCTGCTTTTGTATTAGTATAGGTTAGATCTATATTAAAATTAGATAATATTACCAAAATTGGGGTGGGCATCAGATCAAATTAATTTCATCAGACTATGCCATATTGTGTTTGCATTTCCTTATCTTGGTTGTTGTCTGTCAGTTATTTTGAGCTGCAAATTCTAATACCCATAAGTTTTTACCACCCTACTTGACATGCGTTTTGCCTCATTTTTCAATATATTGGCTCTTAAGCTCATTGAAATAAATAATTTCGCTTCCAATTATAAGCTTTGCTTTGCTCCCAAAGTAATTTATGGTGATTTCGAGTCTTTACTGGGGTATTTCATCTTAGATCACATTGAATTTTTATTGATGGATGTCCTTGACAGGAAGATCTGGGTATTTCATCCATCTGTGATCACTAAGGATGGGTGCCCTTGACAATCGATTGAATTCATACTCGGATTTGTACATCTCTTTTCAAATGGATATGATCAATTTTTGATGCAATCCCTTTTGGAACTTAAGCCAGAGGGTTGGACTAATCTCAAAACCGATCAGTCTGTTAACCTGTTGGCTAGTACAATGTGAAGCAACTTTATGATAAAACAATAGACCATGCTCCACCATGGTATAGCAAGGAGGTTGGTACTTTGTATTTCCTTGTGTAAATTACCCAAGATGGTGTTTCCATGCCAAGGCACAAGTGCTGAAAACATGGAATGCACACATCACTTATGAATGACAGTTTCAATGGGAGTTCCCTATCTTTGGGAGATGACATGCAGTGTCCGGTTTTCAAAATTTTCAATCGTATCATTTTCACTGATTTGGACATTTTAGCAATATACAGTGAGAAGCTCGGATAATAATGTCTTGAGAAGGAAATCTTAGAGCTGAATGCTCTATTTTTAGCCAAATATTCTTGTAAGTTTACAGGGTGTTTTCTTAAACACGCCTTCTCTTGAAGAAGCCCTAGTTTGTTCTACCTGAAGTATTCAGAGGACACTGCAAGTTCTACTCGTTGTTATCATTCTCAGATAGAAATGCACCTATTGTATGGTCCCAAAACATTCTATAAAATACCAAGTTGACATATTTTTTTTTATCAAGTTTATATACAGTAGTTCCCAAGTTTATATATATGTATATGTATATATATATATATATATATATATATATATATATATATATATATATATATATATATATATATATATATATATATATATATATATATATATATATATATATATATATATATATATATATATATATATATATATATATATATATACATATATACATACATACATACATACATACATACATACATACATACATACATACATATATATATATATATATATATATATATATATATATATATATATATATATATCTATATATATATATATATATATATATATATATATATATATATATATATATATATATATATATGCAGGTTCTACTCTTTGTTATCGTTCTCAGATAGAAATGCACCTGTTGTATGGTCCCAAAACATTCTATAAAATACCAAGTTTATATATTTTTTTTATTATCAAGTTTATATACAGTAGTTCCATGAGGGTCAAAAGATTGTCTGAGCATAAACAGAACTGATATCCTAGTCTTGGACATTTCGAAGAGTGCTACCGAAAACTAGAAGGTTTTAGTTGGTGTATTTGAGGAGAGGGGACTTGGTCAATAGGCCTCATGATGTGTTGTGGGCCTATTGGACAACAAGGAAGCAAGCTACATGTTGCACACAGTTCAAATTGATGTTCATAAAGGAAGCTATTACATTGGTAGCATTTAGGTCTCCTCTTTTAAGGTTGATGTGGAATATAGGTGGTAGATATTAAAGTCCTTGAAGAACAAGTCAGAAGAGCTTGAGAGATTGGAAGAGGATAGGTTATGGTCCAAGTTCCATTATGGCAAAAGCCAAATGAAGCAATATTGTGAGAGCTTGCTCTTGGCCACACTTTTGAGGAAGGATAATTAGTTTTGCTATATGATAATCATAGAAAGGATAAGATAAATAATCTCAAGCACACAGAATTCAATATTTATTCAAATAAAAAGCTTTGGAATTTAGGTTTGTGTAATATCTTTGTGTAGCATCCAAGTTAGAGTCATTTGCAGATCCATAAGGTTACCTCAAATGAAGTGCATATCTGTTCAAAGTCCAAGCACCAAAAGAAGCTCCTTCTCTCGTCAAGAATTCCAAGTGCTAAAATCATTATAGCTAAAATGTATTGTAGACAATAGGTTTGTTCTGAGTTTCCTGGTATTGTTTCAATCTTTATGTTGTAATTAATGAATGTAAAACCCGGTAGCTATTAAAGCTTTGTTAAGGGTTTGATATGGTGTTGCCTTCGTGGGTGCGCTTGCAGGCGGGCCATCTTATTAATAAAATGATTTTATTTTGTGTTTTGGGGAGGGATAACCTTCCCAGTCATCCGATCCGGTTTTGGGTTGGGTGGCGATGTCTCTTCTTGTTTTATGGTGTGTTTCTATTGGAATATCTCTCTGGTTGTTTGATTTATTAAAGCCCTTAGAGTAATAATTTAATGGTCATAAGAATCCCAAGATACATTCAATAAATTTGTTTAACAATTTATTTTGTTAAAGGCAGTCCATTTAATTTTTTTTCTAACATAAGTTATGATTGCTTAAACAGATACTCAAAATATTTCACTCTACAGCACAGAATTTCAATTTATGTTAAACTTTTGATTCTTTTGATTCTATGGAAAATTTGCACTTGGCATGATTCTGTGCTGGCATTATTCGTGTGTCATTACATTCTAGCAATGGTTGGTTATCATGTGTTCAAACCTGATCTAGCTTTGAAAACCTTTTCTAGACGTGTCATTATAACAGTGATGATAAAAAGTCTGTATTCAAGTTTTAACTATTTAGATGCCAGAATCTAGGAGATAAAGAACACAATAATAAGAAAATCAATTAGAAGCTATAACATATAAAGCGAAACAACATATTATTGATTTAAGTTGTTTATCAACTGTTAATATCTAAATGCGGAAGTCAATTGCTGACTCAAGATAAGTGATCTGCACTCATGATTACAAACAATTGGGTGGATGGAGAGTAGCCATAGTTTGACTCACTTTTTTTTCCCAAAACAAAACCTTGTGGGTAAACCTGGACACTTCCCCACATTGTGCAAGTAATACCCAGTGTCAACCTGTTAAGTGAATTTCGATGGTTTTTCAACTCTGACTCAAATCACACATAATCTAAGGCCATAGCAGATGATGTTGCAGGCTAGGAATCTGGTATTTTTTGTCACACATTAACCTCTTTTTCATTTCTAAATCACATGAAAATTCTGATAAGCCATTAAATTTTGCTAACGTCAAGGCTAATACATTCTTCATGATGATACTTCAAATCAATTAACATTTATAAATCTGGAACAATCACTGTTTTAAACCAATTGTTGCATTTGCTTGTCAAGATCTTCCGTTTTCATATGCCTGCATATTTCAGGGTCTCAATTCATAAAGTCCTTTTTATGATGCAAATGGAGATAAACAGTGGTAATAAATTTCAGTCCTACGCACATTTCATCTGACTAATCTATGGAACACTGGTATACTTTATTTTTGGCAACACTAGTGGATATCTAGATTGATTGATTACTAATGAATTCATATGTGAATGATCTCTTAACACAAAAGTGATATTTACATTTCAATGCATGGGTTCCATGAGCATATATGATATACTTCACTGAACCATGTTCCACGAAACATTAATTGCATGCAATGATCTTTCTATATGTCTTTCTGATTTTAGTTTATGATACATCTAAATCGTACACTATGATTTAAGTTTAGTTTAATTAACTATTATGATGTTGAGTATAATGTTACATGAGGTTTCGTGATTAAAGGTTAATTGCATCTAGTGGATAAAGTTGTCTAAGGAGAAATGGAAAGGACAAAACTTGCAAATTTTCTAATGATAATAACTAATGATAGCTCATGTGATTATGGCCAACTTGGATCAGATGCTTAAGGTGGTTGAGAGGAAGTGTCACAACAAGGGTAAGAAATAAATAAGAAGAGACAACCTACTTTAGAACATAATGGAAGAATTTGGTATAATCATAACTTGAGGTATCACTATAGGGTCTATCTAAGGATGAAGCGCATAAAGAAGAAAATATTGGCAATCAACTAATGAAGTTGAATAATCATGGTAATAATGAAGGTCAGTTTGAAGGAACCTAGAAGGTATGATGACATAGATAGATAAGTTGTGTGCATGACAACATCTATAATAGTTTTTCCCTCTAATGGGAGAGCCACATTGTAAAGTTTTCCATAAGTGACTAACTATATGCATGAATTATGGATAACAAGATGTATGATCAGGAAATTTTATTAGGTTGATGTTTTATGGTGTAAATGATCAACTTCCTAGTTGAAAGAAGTGGAAATGACTATTGAAAAGTAATTGACAACTTGATGAAAACATGACACTAATAAGATAGGTAAGATAACCTAGATCCTAGGGATACGTTGAATAATCTTATTTCATAGTTGGTATTCAATGTTTGTACAAGTAAATGAAATTGATTTTTCTGATGAATCATGATAAGAATTCTTATAGAGTATTATTCTATATTTGATAAGTATTGAGATGTTTCTCATATTGACGATGTTTCATGATATGATGGTAGGAGGATAATGATTTACATGGTTCTTATAGTGATGATGTATCCTTATGATGATAGTGATATGCATAGGTATTATGATGTTATGTCAAGGTATATTGACATATTCATTTACTACGTGATGATAGGTATTTGATGGATATGATATGCATAGCATGGCATAGGAATTATGATGCTATAATATGAGGTTATTGACATGTGGTTCATTTATTATGTGAAGTCATGATATATCGTTGATGCAATATGTTCATGTTATAACCTATGATGGTATTTCATGAGGTGAAGCATGTAATAGTTGCATACAAATTTATGACATGCATGAGCACGCGTTCACAATGATGTATGTTATGATAATGACATACAAGACTTGGCATGTGGATTATTTTCTATGATACTATGATGGTATAGCTAATGCATGGTTGCATGTTGAGGTGTGATGATTGACAGGACTCCACAATGGGCCATGAGGGCCGGTTTATTTGATGATCTCATGTGAGCCAATACGCACGAGGGGGAATAAGTAACACCATATGGGCTGGGGACAAACTTAATCAACACTACATATGCCAGTGGTTCCATTGTCTTGTGTAGCTCTTGATGGATAACTCTTGAAGGGCTATGGGACCATCTTAAGGAGGCCAAGTGCCTGATTTTCTAGGCTAGGTGCCTGTTATTGGATTGGGACGCCGAAGTCTGGTGGGGGTATAAGGGCTTCGATGTCTGGGGCTGTGCGCCTTAGTAGTTGTGGAGGGAGTGGGCCAGCCTTGCGAGATGCCCAGAGTCATTGAGTACCATACCGAATGCCTGCCTTAGGGCAGATGAGGTCTGAGTCAGGCACGAGCCTTGGTGCTAGCCTTGGACTAGGATACAGATTGGGTCAAGCTTATGCCTGGTGTCGAAAGTGGGAAAAAGGACAGAGATTCCTTGGGATTTCCCAGGTGTCGTGAAACTTTCGATGCCTGCTAGTTATACTAGTTCAGTAGAGGGTGTCAGCAACATGAAGTAATAAATAACAAAAATAATAAATAAATAATAAATAATAAATAATAATAATAATTAATAATAATAATAATAATAATAATTCAACTTAACTTCGGGACGAAGTTCCTTAAAGCGGGAGAGTATGTAATGTCTCTCCCTTAATAATAAATAATAAATAATAATAATAATAATAATAAATAATAAATAATATTGAATAAAACAAAATAATAATAAAAAATAAAAATAGTAATAAATAATAAATAACCATACTAAAGCTCTAAATGAAAATAAATAAAAATAAAACAAGAAAACATTAAAAAAATCAGTAAAGCTATCAAAAAGAAATAAAACAAGAAAACAATAAAGTTGCATGTAGACACATGGAGTGTGTGCATGTGGTTCCCCTTCCAATGTTTGCTCTATTTATTAGATGGTGAGGAGGATGGTAGGCATTCCATCATTCCAAGATTCTATCATTCATTCTCTTGGGAGAATAGTGTTCTAAGATAGAGGATTCACTGGCAGTAGTACGTTGATTGAGGGCTCGGGGGTGGCCAGTTGTAGCAAGACCTTGTGCAATTGAGCCTATAGTTGGGTGGAGAGTCGTCCCCAAAATCTTGTTGCAGTAAGAAGACTTCAACCATAGGTAAGTGCTACTCATAGTTTGAACTTAATGTTAATTAGTTGATTAATTACATGTTTATTTTGGGCTGTTACATCCTGCCCCTATGTGATGACTACATGGATGTAGGATAGTCTTAGTACTTCAGGTAGTTGAAAGGAAGTGCAGGACTATAAACTACTCTGCCAGGTGAAAAATTTGGTAAAGAGATTGGGTTGTGATATGGCTAGGAGAAAGGTGCATATGGGAGCTGTGATGAACGAGTTATGCTAGCAAAGGTGGGTCCCACGCATCCTAGCCAAAAAGTTACCATTGGAAGCACTGTAGATGATTGGATGGTTATTTTTCTCTTAAAAGGAGTGGGGGAAAAACATTTAAGGAGCATATATTTGGAAATTTGCCGCCAAAAGAACATTAATGAGGGATATATAGAGGAATCGATGGATTTGAATTCAAAAAGGGCTATAAATATTGCATCCCACTCCACATTCAGACACCTTTCCTCAAGAGAGATTTTCTTGAGATTTTGCACCTAAGTTTGAGCATAGAAGGTTGTTGTATGTATGGACGAGATTGGCAAGAGGTAGACTGGGAATTTTCACTGAAGGGGCTTGGGTTTGAGGGGTACTTGTCTGAGTGGAAAAAGAAACTCTTTTGGGAAAGCTTGGCCAAGATGATTGCAACACCACTAGTCCCTTGTACAGTAACCAAGTCACCAAGGCCAAAACCTATTGCCTCCACGACAAGAGAGAAAACATAGAAGAAGCCTCAACCTCCACCAGTGTGTTAGTCCCCTAGAAAGATACTTATGGAGTGAAGGCAGAAGGGGAAGATGGACAAAAACAAGAAAACTATGGAACCTAAAGATTTGGAAGAAGAAGAATTGGCTGAGGGGTTGGAGGATATCCCTGTAGAAGAAGTTGAATGTATCTCTAGACTGCCTCCTTACATACCACCAAGGAAGCCAACATCCAAGGTGTCTAAGGACCCAGATGCATTAAAATATTAGGTACTCACTCGCTATTACCAAAGCATGTACCCATAGAGGGTGAGTTGTTGGCCCAAGTCCCATATTTGAAGATGGAGGACTCGGCTCGGATGATTTTGCGAAGTACCCTCAGTTTCAGCCCAACAATTATTTGAGATCCATATATTATGAAGAGGTAAGATTCACAAGGGTAGAGATAATAAATTAGGAGGCTGGAATCCAGCGCATGGGTCTATTAAACATGATGTTTGTGGCTCGCTTTGGGTGAAGTAATATCAACACGATTTGTGTGTGCCAATTGATGGAATTAGTGCACGATGGGTATCTATGGCTGGGTATGCCCATCCCCATTGATGAGATGTTGATAAGGTGGATCACTGTTCTCCCCTATCAAGGCATGAACCCAGATGATGCCTTCTTGGGCAAGTTGTAGGAAAAGAAGTTGGTGGACTAGATGAGGAGCGACTTTGGGTTAGTGAAGAAGTATCAATAATAATATGACACCCATACCACTTATTGGATCTTTAGAACTTATCTCATGGTGGTATTTACATCCATATACATATACATACATATACAAAAAACATCAGCAAAACATATGCCAAACATATACCAACATCAAACCAAAACTACTTTGCCTCAACTAGCAAATAATGAAGGATACAGGGCCCACATTTGATCCACCATCTCCCATGTAGCTTCTTTAGGCCAAAAGTGCTTCCACTGCACTTTAACTTTTTTAGGGATCTGTACCTGAGCAAGAGATGCTTCCGCTACAATATGCACTGAGGCTCTGAATGGAACTCTCCTTCTCACTGCACTTGCAATACAGACCAATCAATAACATGATCAACATCCTTTATATACTTCTTAAGCAATGAAATATGGAAAATATCATGGAATTTCACAGTTGCAGGTAGTGAAAGTTGATATGCCACTGGTCCAATCCTCTCAAGGATCTCGAAAGGCCCGCAATACTGTGGTGCCAACTTGGCACATGAACCAATCCTCAAAGATCTTTTCTTGGGAAATACACATGCTCCCCAACATGAAACCCTTTGAATACCCTGTGCTAATCCGCATAACTCTTCTTTCTATCTTATGATATCTTTAGATTCTTCTTTATAACTTGCATTTCCTACTCTGTGTCTTCCAACATATCTGGTCTAATAAGTACCCTGTTCACTAGATCACTCCAGTTTATTTGAGTGTTACAACTTCGTCCATTGAATTGCTCGAAAGGACTCATCCTCAATGACTCATGATAACCATTGTTGTATGAGAAATCAACCAATGGATGATACTCCCATTTCTTTTGTTGGTGCATCACGTACATCCTCAACATATCCTCCAAGATCCTGTTGACCCTCTTTGTCTATCCATCTTTCTGTAGATGATAAGATATATTGAAAGCTAACTCTGCACCCAAACATGCAAACAACTCCTTCCAAAAATTGGGGGCGAACTTTGCATCCCCGTCTAACACAATCTTCTTTCGAACACCATGCAATCTCACTATCTCTATGATGAACACTTGAGCTACCTCATTGGTTGAATATATAGTCTTCACTGGAATCAAGTGAGCTACCTTTCTTAACCTGTCAACCACGACAATAATAGAATCATGCTGCTTCACTATCCTTGGCAGACCCATAATGAAACCAATAGAAATGACCTCCCATTTCCATTCATGAATCGTTATAGCCTGTAGTAAACCACCTGGATTCTTACATTCTATCTTTACCTGCTGACAATCTAAACATCTAACCACGAAATTTTCCACTTCCTTCTTAAAATTCGGCCAATAGTAGAACTTCTTCATTGCATCAATGTCTTCTGATATCCTGGATGACCCAAGTATGGGTTGGCATGAAACTCCCTCAAGATAAGATTCTTGAGCTCACTACAATTTGACACATAGATCCTGTCTCTAAACCTCACCAAACCATCTACTGTGAGATGATAGTCTGCATCCCAATCACCTATACCTATACCTACACTTGTACCTGTACCTATACCTGTGCTCTGCTCTAACCTTTGCATAATCTCCATTTATTTGTTGTCCTACTTTCTTTCCTACAAGATCATATCCTGTAAATTTATCCCATAAGAGATCATAGCTGCTATATGATTTACTTGTACCTTCCTACTAAGAGCATCTAAAACGCGATTCTCTTTCCCTTTGATGTATCTGATCTCGAAGTAAAAAATACTAAGGGTAGATGACCATCTAGCTTCCCCGGCATTTAGATTCTACTGGTCAAATAAATATCTCAACCCACTGTGATCGTTCATCAATGTAAGCCTTCTGCCAAGAAGATAGTGCCTCCACATCTTCAATGCATGTATAATCGTTGCTAGCTAAAGATCATGCATTGGATATTTCTACTCATGCTCATTCAGTTTATGTGAATAATAGCACTCTACCTATCCTTCTTGGATGAGAACTCCACTAATTCCTCTCTTGTGAGCATTTGTATGCACTGCAAACTCCTTGTCCAAATCCACAATCTTTAACACTGGTGCATGTGTCAATAACTGCTTAAGCAACTCAAAACTAGCCTCACATTCTTCTATCCATTGAAACTTCTTACCTTTCGCTGCAGTACTGTGTTAGGATATGCAATGCCTGAGAAGTTCTTGATCAACCTCCTATAGTAACCTGCCAATACTCCATGATAACCCTTATCTTCTTTGGATCCACTATTATGCCATCCTTAGTGACAACATGCCCCAAATATTGTACCTCAGTCTGAAAGAAGATGCACTTGCTGAGTTTAACATACAATTGATGCTCTCTTAGAAATCTCAACATTGTTGTTAAATGCTCAGCATGTTCTTCCTCATTCTTAGAATATACCAGTATGTCATCAATGAATACAATAACAAGGTTGTTCAAATAAGGAGGAAACACACTATTCATAAAACACATAAATATAGCTGGAACATTAGTCAAACCGAATGTAACACTAATAAACTCATAATTTACATACCTGGCCTTGAACGCAGTCTTGAATATATCCTATTCCTTGATGTGTACTTGATGGTATCCTGATCTCAAGGCGATCTTAGTAAACACTGATTATCCCTTCAACTGATCAAACAAATCATCAATCGTCGTCCAAGGGTACCTGTTCTTGATTCTTACCTTGTTCAGCTGCCTGTAGTCAATGCACAATCTAAGAGTACCATATTTATTCTTCACAAACAATGCTAGTGCACCCCAAGGTGATACGCTCGGCCTAATGCACCCCTTGGACAACATTTCCTTTAGTTACAACTTTAATTCAACCAAATCAGGTGTGCTCATCTTGTAAGTTTCTTTTGATGCTAGAGTTGCCCTTGGCACTAGCTCAATAGAAAAGTCTACCTCCTAATGAGGTGGAAACTCTATGATGTACTTAGGAAATAAATCCTGAAACTGCTGCAAAACTTGGTACCTACTTAACACATCGATATCTTAAACTTCCTTACCCTTGTCACCAGAAATATGTACTGCAAAAATCACACAACCTTTTCTGCAACTACGCTTAGCCTAAATAGCAATAACCATCCTCACTGATGTAGGCTCTTCTTTCCCTGCAAAGTCCTCATTTCCCCACTATCATCCACACACTCAATGGCCTTGTCGAAGCAATCCACTTTGGTTCAGTGAAGGTATAACCAATCCATACCCAAAATCATATTATACGATCCCAATGTAAATAGTTTCAAGTGTTCTGTTGTAGGCATACCATTTAACTTAAATGCACAAGATCTTACCCAATGGTGAACTCTCTTCTTCGTACCTGTAGCCAATAGTACCAACCGATATTTTGCATGCACTTCTTTTCACTTCTTTTCTCAAACCAAACTTATTCACCAGGTTAGGATTAATATAGGTATAGTTATATCTAGGATAAATCAAAATAGAAACAACTTGATCACAAAGCTTACAATCCATCTCAGTGATCGATGCCTAATGATCTGCCTGCTTATTGTCCACAACTGCAGAGATCCGAGGGATGCTATTACCAACATAACCATCTCTATGTGCCTCCTGAGCACAGTAGATCTGGGGTCTACCACCACTCTCATACTATGGAAAATCCATATTATGATGATCCTTACCACATATCCAACACTGCAATGGTTCCCTACCACCACCTCTTTCTTGCAGCCCTCCACATCCCTTTTCAATTGTATTGAATCTCTTGTAAGGAATTGCATTTTCTTTCTCACTTTCATATTGAGGTCTTCCTCTCTTTGGTGGCCATTTTGCTTTAGCTTTCAAATTTATTTTCAATTCATACTTAGGCTCAAGTTTACACTTCGATTACTCATAACAATGCTTCAAATTTTGGATGGCCTCCTCCAATGATCTAGGCTCATCAAAATCAATCCGGTCTTTGTATGAAACTGGCACTCCACTGATGAATCTCTGAACCTTGGCCTTCTCCTCCTTGAGGTAAGGCACATATCTCAATAGCTCTAAAAATTTACTAGTATACTCATCATGTGTCATAGAACCCATCTGCAACTCATAAAAATCCTTAACCCTGTCATCATAATATCTCTCCGAAAAATAATTTATGTTGAGGAGCCTTTAAAATGCATGCCAAGTCAAATATTCCTCACGTATACCTTTGACATTCTTCACGTCTTCCCACCAAATATCGTCTTTACCTTTGAGACTGAAAGTAGCTATCTTTGGTTTCATGTTTTCTGAATAATCATGCAATCAGAAGAATTTCTTCATACCAAGTAACCACACCTCTGCATCCTACGATTTCTTCATTTATCCATCAAAGGTAGGTGTCTTTGATTTCTTAAACTCATCTCGAAAGTATGCCCTATCACTCCTCATGTAAGGATGCTAATGATGACGGTCATGATGCCTGTGAGAACCAAAACTGGAATAGCACCTGTGTCTATCACCACTCCTATCGAAGTGTCCAACAATCTACCATCTACCACCGTATCAGATCTATATGACTTGCATCTACTAGGATACCTACTTCCATATGCCCCATTAGTTATGTCCTCATGTCCATGGCTAATCTAAAGTGGTCCCTGTCATTGCAAATCTAATAGATGCTGAAGTAGTATAGCATTCACCTCTACTTGTTTCTCTTGTGTCTGCATGATTTTGTCATTATATTCTTTTCAACTCCTTATTTCTTCCTTCATGCTTCTCAATGTGTTTTCCAAGTCAGATGAGTGCCCCACACCATGCTGCCTATCTGATGCATAGGGAGACTTCAGGTATTCTACCACCTTGCTAGCCGTCTAAACTATTTCCTGCAAGGCATACTGTGTCAGCTAAACCAAATCACAATAAACCAATGTACCTTAGCATAATTTAGGGAGGATACCTTGTCTACAAGATCATCAAATCAACATGATACATGTATAACTTAAACATAACAACATATAGACATATATCGAATAAATGCATCAACGCATGAACATCATTCAAGTTAGGGTCTCGTAATCAATGCAAGGTGATATCAACAATGCCAGCTATGACTTCTTGCATGACAATAATGATTACTGCAATGTACATATTGCCACATGCAACTATCAACATGCATAAGCAATGCCTAATCTACTACACATATGCATAAACGGATGTAGTCAAGTATAAGCGATTAATTCTTGTAATCAACCTACAAGACAAATACATGTAATCAAACAACTAACAATGCAACTTAACATACACGGATGTAATCAAGATGCATATAATCATATAACCAGTCATATAATTATGACGATGCATTCCACAAAATCAACATGAAGTTCCTCATGAAAATCTTACTATAATCATGATCAACATAATGCAATGCAACAAGCACATGGAATGCAAGTGTAATAGACACACATTAAAATGACATGCACACATGACCAAGCACATTCAACCAAGGACAGCACAACCACACTCTGATACCAATATGTAACACCCCCTCCTCCCATGTCCACCAAAGAAACTGACCAACCGGGGTAAATATGCAACGAGAGAGGTCACGATAAGGGATTCAACTTCCTTGGTGACCTTAACGAAAAGAAACGGATGGAAAATTTCAAACAAAGCCATCCATGTTAGCAACAACACCCTCAAGAGACATGTTAGGCACTCATACATCCTGTCCCTCAATCCCATTGATGATTTAAGCCTTTTAACCCCTGGTCACTCTCATGTTGTAGGCAAGACAATGTCCAGAACCCAAAGTTGCTCTCATAGGCCTATGTGTCAGTGTCCATGGACTCTTTTCAATAGACCTGTGTCAGCGTCCCTGCGATTTGAGCCACTTTTCTAGCCCAGAATCCCGGCCTCTGCCAAAAACATGTTATAACCTTTAGAATCCATCAAAGGCATGATGAAAATATAAACAAATAAAAAATCAACCTCAGGACTAGGCCTGAAAATCCCCAACCTGGACTAACATTTTGTCAAACAATTGGCATCAATGCAACCTACACATCTAGGATATAATATAGAGCATGAATGACTGAAAGAAATTATGAAACATAACCAAAAGAGTCACCTCCTTCTCCATTGAACTCTTATAACATCAATTAGTTCTTGCATCCATCCATTTAACAATTACAAGAAATACATGAAATAACCATGACATGAACCAGTCATATAACCATGCTTATAACCAACATAAAACCATATAAATATCAGAGATATGACAACCGTTAAATCCACATATAAATAATTGAAAAATTAAGAGAACTTATCTTTTATTAATCACAGACAAATCCAAATAGGATTGGGACTTCCACGTACCACCTGACCATAGACATGGTTGAACCAAATCTCTCTTTCAACTAGTCACCCTCATGCCATATTCAAAGTATGAATGTGGGATCTGATAGAAAAACCAATCCAAGAACAACCAATGGGAATATATAGGTTAAACCACCTTCCACCCTCATCAAACCATGATCACACCAAAACTGGTGCTCCGATCACAACTAAACCGAACTTGGAATGCCATCCAGAATCCATCACTATCCTTGAGGAATCTTTTGTCTCCTTGTCTCTCAGGATTTACTACAATCCAATCCTGCATCACTAAGCCCTAAACTGAGACTAATCTCTCAATATTTACCCCAATCCAAAACCGGATCGATAGGTCCTAAGATGATACTTCTCCCTCAAGATTTACCGTGTATCCCGCCAAAACTGGTTAAGGGATTCCAAGGCCTTTGGGAATGAACCTTGAGACCACCTCTGCCCCGGATTCTAAAATCCATCCAGCAAACCAAAGCTCAAAATCGGGATAAACATCCTAACATACCATGGCATTTGGAAAAAGGAAAATCTAGGCTGAAAACCACTGTCATAACCTGACAATACCATGCCACCGATAGGAAGAGAACCATACACCAACATGCAAGTTTATGCATTTCCAAACCAGCTAGGAAATCATACATGCAAAAGGTTACCTGCAACTATTCCCGTTGAAACTGCTTGATCCTTCTTTTCCTTCCTTGATCCTTTCTTTCCTTCCTTTCCCTTTTCTTGTTTTTCCTTCCTTGCTCCAATACTAGAGTGCTCCACGAAAACTCGAAGTGACCAAGAGTGAGAGAGATAGAGAGAGAATACTGAGAGAGCTTCAAACTTGAACTGACAAAAGAATACCAATTGATCCTCAAAATCCTTTTCATTAACGAGGCCTCTCATTTCTTCATTTTCGATTATTTTCCTTCATTTTCATCCTCACATGAAACCTGTACTCTTTCAGCTTACTTTTCTCCTAATCTCCTTTATTTTCATAAATACATGTGCCAAAAATGCCTTTTTTTCCTTTTAATGTCTTTGCCTTAGCCTTTGCCAATTTTCCTTATCCAAAACACACATCCCGTGATGCCCACTAGGATATCTTTGGCCAACATTCAGCTTGGAATAAGTGGCACTTAACAGTGGTCTTATTTTGCCTTTATTAAATGTTATTACATGAATTTTCACGAGGGTTGTTACAAATATGAGCTATTTTTCTATTATGATCTATGAGCACTTGTACTAGTTAATGTGTTAATTTTATGGCTAGTTTGCCATGGACTTTATCTTGGTTATATGTTGGTTATATGCACAGTTATATGATGTATTCTTACTATTGATCTCTGTCATGATTTAATGAGTTATTGAATGATTGATGAATGCATGGGTTAACAAGTGTTGTTGCAACTAGCTTGAGAGGGCATTGAGCCTTCTTGATTATTTTCAGATGAAGTTAAGATGATCATGATCAAATATGCATTCCTGACTTGTAAATACTATGTTTACAATCTTTTTGATAGAATGCCTATTATGTCCTAACATGTTTTGAGCAAACCCTAGCTTGATTATTTATTGCACATACTTGTCATCATCTTTCATTGTATTCTGGACTGTTCTCACCATTTCTGAGCAGTGGCCTATAGGCCATCGCTGAAAAAGTGGCATGGATCTCGGAAATGCTAGCACAGAACAGAGGGATTCTAGTTATAATCACATGCATAAAGGCTTATGGGTGCAATTACAGTCTTCCAAAAAATATTATCCTCTATATTTGAAAATTTTGGCAGAAATATATATATATATATATATATATATATATATATATATGTCAATCAACAAAATTTCATTAATTCCTCAAAAATGTATTACATTCAGTGTGTCAATTTGTCTTTGCTCTCTTCACTTCACTCCAACCGGATTTGTTAGCCAATAGAGCGACGTGGAAACTTTAAATGTACTGATAATAGATACAAAGCTTACATATACAAAAAGTAATTACTGTGCAAAACACCAACAAAACTAGAAACAACCTGCAGAGAGCATTTATAGATGACGAAGTGATGCATCAATCACATCTTGTCCCATAGTGTGGCTCGAGCCTTGATGAACATGGAAATAAACGTGAACCAGCCACAATTCAAATTCGCCCAACCTTTCACTTGTTCTACGATGGATCCAACACATAGAGGCAAGACGATCAAGGATTTATCCTTGGGTTAACTGAATATCATTAATGTAGGAAATAATCACATTGCAGTCCTCATATCTCTACTCCCTCAAGACATCCAGTCTGTCTAAAATAACCTGCAGTTGTTTTTCAATTGTGACAAGTGAGGGCAGTTGCAATACCCTCCCAAGAGACTGCAGGACTATGACCTCTTCCTCGTCTTTCACGCTGCTTCATGACTCGTCTTATCCCACCACTGGATTGGTTCGCTCACCTTGCATTCCTCTCGGGCCAACTCCTTGCCCGACATAACCCCACTTTTGATTCATTTTCAATGGAGCAGCAACACCAAGGGTAAGACATCCCAAATCATCCACAGAGGTGCACAACCAACCACCTACTTTATGATTTCTACATAAAGGCATAGTCGCCAGCTCTTTCGACAACTGCCTAGCTAACTAAACCTGCCACCCAAGAGGGCCACAATACAAACCTATAGTGGCACTCTTCCATAAAGAGACATTGCCAAAGAGAATTATGCCACCAAGCTCCTCACCAAAGTGGCAAGGAACTCCCCTTTTCCCTGCAACATAACATAATGCCACCACCCTGCACCTACAATACCTTAACCAAGTCCACCGAACCTCCACACTTAACCCATTGGGGAAAACCATAGATAGAGACTCCACCCACAGAGAAAACCTGGACCAGAACTTCCAAATAATGCTCAAGAACAAAACCACGCACAAAGAAATAACATAAACAAATACTTACCCAAATTTCGCCCCTTCCGGAACAAATGCGACCATGATTGGAAGAGGATTCCAGATTCTTTGAGACAAATCCAACCCTTTACAATGCTTTCCTAGGCAACAAGCAACCCTTAGGCCAAGCACCTAGATCCCACACCGCCCAACTCTTCACTGCAACCAACAACTCCTTAAACTCATACTCCCTTTCACCAAACTAGAGTGCATTTACACCACCAATACCGGAGGAGATGCAAAGGGAAGGAGCATGTTCGCACTCAGTTGGGGTAACCTCATTTGCCTTCCCTCCCACACCAGAATGTCGAACGACATGGAGAACACCAGCCTTCCCATTTTTATAAAATGCCTTAACCTTCTCGATTGTTCTGTCTCGCTTCCTCCACTTGGCTTGGTTGTCGCCCAAGCCCTTGCCACGTTCCATATTAATTGTAAACTTCATTCCTTATGACATCTCATATTGTCAAGGTTGTCGAGTCAATCACCCCATTAGAGTGATATACATATGAAAAAACGGAGGAGATTATAAAATATGTCATGTAAAATTATCATATATATATATATATATATATATATATATATATATATAATTCTTATAATTAAAAGAATATGTATATATTTATAAATGTAAATTTACATATAACCTAAAAAGTATTTTAAAGAAATAATATAGATTTTTTTAACTTTAAACTTATTAGAGGCATCAAATATTTGGAGATAAAAATAGTTTTCAAAGTTTTGTAGTTAAAGAAAAAAGGCTTTTTAGAGGGATTACATTTTTATTGGGCTCCAATGTTTCCTTGACATAGGTTTTCTGTAGTTGGCTCCCATCATTCACTGATCTTTAAATTTTGAACTTAAAATATAAAAAAAACTAAAACATAAGCAAATGTCTTTCTGATTAATCAGGTCATTATAATTTAATCAAATCCTAATGATACCATTAATCCGAAAAACATTTGTTTACAATAAGGATCACAATTTTTTTTATTAAGTATATTAAAAAAATCATTTTTTTATAAAATCATATTTTAGTAGATATAAAATATAATTAAAATTTGTTAAAATGACATATCTCAATTTTCAAAAAATATTATTTATATTTAAAAATATATTTTAAATAATTAAATATAAAATAATAATAATAAATTTCTTCCCTTTATAAATGTATTATGTAACTTGTTAATGTATTATGTAACTTGTTAATGAAGAAATATTAAGATTAACATAAATAACTATACAACAATTAAATTTATGAAAACATATATCTGATTTACATTATGAAATGTTTGGATGGATTTGATATTCTATGATGTTCACTGATAGGGTGTTTTTTGGACGGAAGGAAATAAGTTAAGATAAAACAAGTTAATGGCTAAGATCTAGAGATATGTTTTAGGAGGGAAAGATTTCTCTTTACGGATTATGAGATAATTTTAGATGATGTGATTTTCCTTAAATAATAATGATGAATCATTCAATAATAATTGTCTCACAAGTAATTAATTTCACAACTAAATTAGTTCACTAAAAAATAAAAATAGAAACCAACTTCCTCATTACAAATTTATTCATAACTCAATTTCAATTGATTTTCTAGTTGCCAATTAAGAGCTCCATCTCCCAATTCTAAATTAATTCACTAAAAAAATAAAAATAAAACCAACTTCCTCCTTACAAGTTTATTCATAACTCAATTTGAATTCATTTTTTAATTGCGAATTAAAGACTCCATCTCCCATATTCTAAATTAAATTAGTTCACTAGAAAATGAAAATAAAAACCAACTTCCTCATTACAAGTTTATTCATAACTCAATTTGAATTCATTTTTTAATTACTAATTAAGGGTTCCATCTCCCATATTCTAAATTAGTTCACTAAAAAATAAAAATAAAAACCAACTTCCTCAGTACAAGTTTATTCATAACTCAATTTAAATTCATTATTTAATTGCCAATTAAAAACTCCATCTCCTATATTCTAAATTAATTCACTTAAAAAAATAAAAACCATTCACTTAAAAAAATAAAAACCAACTTCGGCATTACAAGTTTATCCCTAACTTAATTTGAATTATATTTTAATGGCCAATTAAGGGCTCCATCTCACAAATATGATCTTCTAGGATTTTTTTATTAAGATGTGACCTGTGACCTGAACAATCATTGATTTAGGGCCGGGATAATTAAAGGTCTTCGCAACGTGATTCATTACAAATTTATTAATAACTCAATTTGAATCCAATTTTTACCACTGCTCCCAAATATGATCCTTGCATATTATTGCATATTAAAGCTCCTTTAATAGTAGAAGGCGCGATTGCCTTCCATTGAAAGTATCTTTTATTTATGGATTTTGACCTATGTCGAGTTAAGAGGAAGAATTCTGGCCTGTTGGGATAAATAGAGTATTCTCATGTAAGTTTATACTTCTAATTTACTTATTATAAGAATTATTTAACTATGTATGATTTAAATATAATTTTAAAATGGAAATTGAATTGTAAAGGGAGTAGAAATTAAGTTTATAATTTATTAGAAAAGTGTGAAAAATATTATGTGTAATATATATTTATATAATTTATTAAAAAAATAAGAAAATTGAATTAACAATTAAAAAAGTTAAACACATTATTAGTGTAATGTCATAAATATAATTTAAGATTTCATGATAATAAAATAAAAATTATCGTTAATGAAAGTTTAATGTACAATGGTTCAAATGCAATAATCAATATACTAGAAGTCAACAAAATATATTTGGAGATTTTTTTTCAATTCAAAAAAGATGGCAACAATTCTTAGAAAGCCTTGATTCGGATCAATAGAATTAATACTAGTTAATAACATGATTTTGATTTTTTTTTTCAATTTATCTTTTAATTTAGATAATGAATATAAATAAATACACTTTTTAAATTCATTTGTTCAATATGTCACCATTTTTTCTTTTTTCTTTTTATTTCATGAGAATGATTTTTCACCAAAAATGATAATTCAAAAAGGTGTTCAATGACTTAAGAAATTAACAAGGCATTAAAAATAATATTTGTCTAAAATAAATATTTTTGCAATAATTTTTATAAGAGATTTATTTTATTTGAATGTTATCATTATCAATATTTTTCACCAAAAATGATCATTCAAAAAGGTGTTCAGCCACTTACGAAATTAACAAAGCATTAAAAAATAACATTTGTCTAAAATAAATATTTTTGCAATAATTTTTATAAGAGATTTATTTTATTTGAATGTTATCATTATCAATTAAACCATTTTTTGTGGATGACAATTCTTTTGTTCAATATGTCATCATTTTTTCTTATGTTTATTTCATGAGCATAATTATTCATGAAAAATGATACCTCAAAAAGGCGTTCTAACAACATGAGAAATTAATGAGCCATAAAAAAAGCACTTGTCTAAGACCATTGTTTATGGATGTGTCTTTATCCATTTAAGAGAAATGAGATTTCTAATCATTGAAAAACTTGATTAAAGTATGTGTATTGAGAAACATAGAAATTTAAGAAGTAAATATACATATATAAGACAAATGTTTTTTCAACAATACATGCTTAGATGCATAATTTGATAATGAGATAAAGACTTCAAAATATATATTTAGGATATAAAATCTATGAAGCCATGAAACTGATAGAAAATATTTTTTTTGCTTGTATAACTCATCACAAATTATATCTATGAAGCCATGAAACTGATAGAAAATATTTTTTTTGCTTGTATAACCCATCACAAATTATATAAAACCTATTTAATTAGAATCCATTACATCTTTAACATCTGTCCATGATCAATATATATGACCAAAAATTGCCTCCAACAGATAAAACCACTTGTATTTGCAATCATTTTTATCATAAAAAAATTGTTAAATAAATTTTAATTTTCTTAAATAATTTGATTATTCAAACTCTATTATACTACTCTATAATTATTCTCACCTGGATTATTCTGCTATCAATTATTTTTTGCATAGAAAAACAAACGCTAAGCAATAACCCTGCATATTACACTTACTTAAACATAATGAGAATATCAAAATTACCATAATATTTGCAAGAACAAATAAGCACAATACATCACCAATAACGATCACATCTCACATAGCCACTCAAAACAATGCATTAAAGAAACTACTAGCCTACGCTAAAGTTGGCGAGAAGACGTCGGCTACTACAAACCTATATCTTCTTAATTTTCCAAATTCTAAACACAATTCAATGGCAACCTCAAGTTTGGGAACGCAAAGAGAGGAATTTCTCTGGGGAGAGTCATTGCATGCGCTTCCTTCATATCCAGTTGGGACGGATCACCTTCAACCCTCCAGTTAAAAGTGTGCACCAGCTGAGCCAATGCAAGCGAAATCGTGGGAATAGCCATAGGGGCACCAGGGCATCCTCTCCTTCCTGCCCCAAATGGAAGCATCCTCAAGTCTTGAGTACTTGTTAAGTCCGTATAATCATTATGTCCACCGAATTCCTCCATAAATCTTTCTGGTTTGAACTCTGAAGCATCTTTTCCCCATACATTAGGATCCCTTCCTATCGCCCACACATTCACCAATAACATTGTTTTCTTCGGTATATGATATCCTCCTACTGTTATAGTTTCTGCAGATTCGTGAGGAGCCAATAGCGGCACTCTTGGGTATAATCGCAGAGTCTCTTTCAACACACTGTGGAGGTATTTCATGCTTGCCACATCTAACTCGTTAACTTTGCCATGTCTGCCAACTGTACATTCAATTTCTTCCTGCAATCTCTTCATTGCATGGGGATTTATGAGCATCTCACTCATTTCCCATGCTATGTTAATGGCCGTCGTCTCCATTCCGGCAGTGAACATGTCATGAAAAATTCAATTCATTTCTCATGTTAGTAGAAGGAGTGGAGTGACTAAGTATTAAGAATTAGAAAAATGAAAGAGGGAATGATGCCCAAGAGACTTACAAACATAACTGCCTTGATGGTTTCTCGTGTGATTTGGGCGTCCTGCTGCTCACTCTAGATCTGAAGCAGTACATCAACAAAGCTTTTACAATCTTCTGCTTCAGCCCTCGGCTGGCCATCCAGGATAAGTCCATGCGATGCTCCATATGGTCATGTATGAATTTCTAAAAGAATAAATCGAATATTTTGTTGGCCTCGTTCATTCGTCGATAGATACCTTGCAAATCAAGCTAGTCCAAATAAGGAATAAAACTTCCAATGTCAAAAGCTCTCGCTGAAGACATCGCTCGTTATCTTGCTCTTGTAGACTTACTCTTGGAGGCAGTTGCCATGGTTTCAGTTGCCATGGTTTCAGTATGGTCGTCCTTGAGCTTGAACTGAACCCAAATGACAGCGAAACATACCAGAATGCTCACAACCATGATCCCCATCCCCATGGCCATCTGCGCAGCAATTATGGGAGTTCGAATTGAGGAACGCTTCTTGGCCCAGACACTTGATGAATCCACCCCACCTCCGAGCAGGGCCTGGTTCCGGGGCAAGCCGAGCAATTATGTATGCATTTCCCATCACTGGCCGAACTGCAACATAAAGAGTGACACATTCCAGCGAGACTGATACATTCTAGCGAGGCACTCATGGCTATAAGGCACACAGAGCTTTAACGATCTCTGACAAATACTCTGGTACACCAAAGATGATGACGAATATTCAGAAGTCCCATAGAGAATTGCAACGAACTAATAACGTTCTTTGCAACGAACTAATAACGTTCTTCCCGTAGAGAATTGCAATGAACTAATACCGTTTTTCAAGGTTATTTCTATCGTCTAACACTTAAATCAAAGGCTAAAAAAGACACAGGTGATACGAGAGGGAATTCATTTCAGAGGGGAACGCCTTAAAAATGAAAACATATGTCTGATTTACATTATGAAACGTTTGGATGGATTTGATATTCTATGTTCATTGCTCACTGGCGCCGGTATCCATGGTTTAGTATTTTATATTCGCTCAAACATCAACTCACATTCAAAAGTCGCAAGTCATTCAGAAGTTGCAAGTCATGATACTCTAATTTTTGTTGGTGTTTTTTAGATGGAAAGAAATAAGTTAAGAGAAAACAAGTTAATGGTTAAGATCTAGACATATGTTTTAGGAGGGAAAGCCTCTTATGGATTATGAGATAATTTTAGATGATATGATTTTCTTTAAATAATAATGATAAACCAATCAATAATAATTGTCTCACAATTATTAATTTCACAACTAAATTAGTTCACTAAAAATAAAAATAAACCAACTTCCTCATTACAAATTTATTCATAACTCAATTTGAATTCATTTTTTAATTGCCATTAAGGGCTCCATCTCCTATATTCTAAATTAGTTCACTAAAAAATAAAAATAGAAACCAACTTCCTCATTACAAATTTATTCATAACTCAATTTAAATTCATTTGTATTCATAACTCAATTTGAATTCATTTTTTAATTGCCGATTAAAGACTCCATCTCCCATATTCTAAATTAGTTCACTAAAAAATAAAAATAAAACCAACTCCATCATTACAAGTTTATTCATAACTCAATTTGAATTGATTTTTTAATTGCCAATTAAAATCTCCATCTCCCATATTCTAAATTAGTTCACTAAAAAAATAAAAATAAAAACCAACTTTCTCATTAGAAGTTTATTCATAACTCAATTTGAAATCTTTTTTTAATTCCCAATTAAAGGCTCCTTCTCCCAAATATGATCTTCTGGGACTTTTTTATTAAGATGGGACCTGTGACCTGAACAATCATTGATTTAGGCCCGGGATAAATAAAGGTCTTCGCAACGTAATTCATTACAAATTTATTAATAAGTCAATTCGAATCCAATTTTTAATTCTATAGGACTTTTTTATATCAAGATGTGACCTAAGGAATCAATGATTAAGGACCGGGATGATGAAAGACCTCTGGTTGCAGATTGCAATTATTATACATAAATACATTGTTTCGCTGAATGATCCACAAAGGTGAAGGACTCCCGTGTTTTTCCTGCACTGAAGAATATGGCAAGGGAACAAATACAGATGTCAAATCTGGAAGAACAACCAGACCTGCTTAAACCGCATGATCGTGTGGAAAGCAACACGGCTGTTCGTCCGAAGGATTCAGGCATCTCAATATGGAAACTTTTTAAGTATGCCGATTCATTTGATCTGTGGCTAATGGCATTCGGCACTGTAGGAGCCATTACAGATGGAATGACCATGCCTTTGATGCGCCTGCTTGTATTAAGCAATTTGATAGACACAGTAGGAAATTTTGGTTCGGCATCCACAGGAGATTTCCGTCGTATTATCAACACGGTAATAATCATTTCCTTTACAACAAAACTTTGCATAATATTCATATTACATATTGATGAATGTGTCGGTGATGGTTACTTGCGCAGTATACTTTACGTCTGCTCTATATATCAATCGCTGCGTTTTTTGCTGCGTTTCTCGGTGGGTATTACATCTTCCTGTTTCTTTCACACCTTCTATAGTTAAATGGTTTTTGATGATCTTATCTATGACTAATGCTTTTCTTTGCTTTCTTTGATCAGAGGCGTTCTGTTGGGCGAGGACCAGCGAAAGGCAGGCATCTCGGATGCGTATAAATTATTTGAAAGCCGTATTGAGGCAGGGCGAGGGATTCTTCGACACCCAAAGAACTACCACAGCAGAAGTGGTTACCAGTGTTACTAATGATACTCTCGTTATACAGGACGTTTTAGCAGAAAAGGTGTGATCTTATTACTCTATTCTGTCATTTAATTTATCAATGTTCAGACTCTTCATTAAGTTCATCTAATTTATCAACGTTTGGACTCTTTACTAAGTTTTCTAATTTTAATATTGCTAATTCTCTTGGGAGAATGTCCATCCTCAGCTACCCAACTTCGTCATGAATACTTCTTTATTCTTCAGTAGTTATTTTGTGGCATTCTACTTGACATGGAGACTGGCATTAGCGTCATTTCCTTTCGTGATCATGCTGATCATTCCCGGCATAATGTATGGACGGATTCTGGTGGGGACTTCTCGCAAGTTCACCGAAGCATATAATATAGCCGGTAATATTGCAGAGCAAGCTCTTTCATCCATTAGGACAGTCTTTGCCTTCGTTGGAGAGGAGAGGACAATGGCTAAGTTCTCCGATGCGCTCAATGGGACTGTAAAGCTTGGGCTTAAACAAGGTCTTGTCAAAGGCTTGGCAGTAGGAAGCGGAGGAGTGACCTTCGGTATCTGGGCGTTCAACTCTTGGTACGGTAGCAGATTGGTAATGTATCATGGCGCTAGCGGAGGAAGGATTTTCGCGGCTTCAAGTTGCATACTTATGGGTGGCTTGTAAGCGTTCTCGCTCTATTCATCTCTCTTTCTCATGTACTTCTATAATTGATCCTACAACGGGAAATTTACCACACTTTTGAAGTTCAAGCAAAATCTCTGAAAGCACTGTTGCGTTTACAGAGCTCTAGGGACTGCGCTTCCGAATATCAGATACTTTTCAGAAGCACGTGTTGCTTGTAAACGCATCTTTGAGATGGTTGACAGCGAACCGATCATTGATTGGGAAGATGCAAAAGGAGAAATATTGAAAGAAGTCAGCGGTAAAGTTGAATTTAGAAACGTTGGGTTTGCATATCCATCTCGACCAGAATCCAAGATATTTCGCAATTTCTGTCTAACCATTCCCGCAAACAAGACTGTTGCGCTGGTGGGGAGAAGCGGGTCCGGCAAGTCTACGGCTGTGGCGTTGATAGAGAGGTTCTACGATCCCCTGGCTGGAGAGATTTTGCTGGATGGAGTGAACACTAAAACGCTACAATTGAAATGGTTGCGTTCCCAAATTGGACTAGTAAGTCAAGAACCTGCACTCTTCGCTACATCGATCAAGGAGAACATCTTGTTCGGAAAAGAGGGAGCCAGCATGGATCAGGTTATTGCTGCCGCCAAATCTTCAAACGCTCACGATTTCATTAGTCAACTACCAGATGGTTATGACACACAGGTAATATTTAGGTTTTTACTCTCATTCTTCATTTCTAAAGTGTAGTCAATTTGAGTTTACTTTCTTCATTTGGGCAATACAGGTGGGTGAGCGCGGAGTCCAGTTGTCGGGAGGGCAAAAGCAACGTATAGCTATTGCAAGAGTTATGCTCAAGGGTCCTCGTCTACTTCTTCTAGACGAGGCCACAAGTGCTCTAGATGCAGAGTCAGAGAGAATCGTTCAGGATGCTCTAGACAAAGCTTCAGTTGGACGCACAACTATTGTAGTAGCTCATTGCCTCTCCACCATCCGCAACGCAGACATGATTGCGGTGGTTCAAAGTGGTCATGTGATCGAGACAAGTATGCTGCATGAAGATCTGATCTGTAAACCCAATGGAGCATACGCTGCTTTGGTGAAACTACAACAGGCTGCGGCAGATAAGCCAGATGATAGATTCGAAGGCACTACTATGCTAGACCAGTCTTTGGTAACAAGGAGTTCTAGCATATATTGTAGATCGAGTTCGAACGCGTCTGTATCAACCCATCCAGAACTGGTACATGAAGACAAGCTCCCTTCCGCCGCTTCATTCCGTCAACTGTTGCTTTTAAATGCCCCAGAATGGAGGCATGCTCTACTGGGTTGCTCAGGAGCCTTAGGCTCCGGAGCCGTTCAACCTGTTTTTCCCTTATTCCTTGGGGCAGTTGTATCTGTATTTTTCCTTCAGGACCATGACCAGATCAAATTCAGTATCGAATATTACTCCTTCATGTTTGTGGCTGTGGGAGTAATATCGTTTTCAGCAAACATGTTACAGCATTACAATTTTGCAGCTATGGGGGAATATCTTACTAAAAGGGTTCGAGAGCGGATGCTGTCCAAAATCCTTACATTTGAGATTGGGTGGTTCGATAATGAGGAGAATTCTAGTGGAGCTGTTTGCTCCAGACTAGCAACAGATGCTAATGTGGCAAGTATCTGACCTTAAAGTTTTAATATTTCCAATAAAATTGTGAATTGTGTTACAGTATTCTAATTATTCGAATATGCAATTTGTGATACAGGTGAGATCTCTGGTCGGAGATCGTATATCGTTACTTGTAGAAACTTCGGCAGCTGTTGTAATAGCCTTCTCGATGGCTTTGATAATAGCATGGCGTCTTGCAGTTGTAATAATCGTAGTGCAACCCATTATTGTATTATGTTTCTACACTAAAAGGGTTCTCCTCAAGGCCATGTCTCAAAAGGCTATAAAAGCTCAAGATCAAGGTAGTCAACTCGCAGCAGAGGCTGTGGCTAATCATCGCACTATTAGTGCCTTCTCTTTACAGGAGAAGATCCTCTCTCTCTTCGAAAAGAGTCAAGAAGAACCTCGCAGAGAGATTATCAAACAATCTTTGTTTGCGGGATTTGCTCTTGGAACATCGCAATGCATCACGCTATGCAATACGGCTTTGAACTTTTGGTATGGAGGACATCTTGTATCAAAAGGACAAATCACATCCAAAGATTTTTTCCAAATTTTCTTCATTCTGATAACCACAGGAAAAGGTATAGCAGAAGCAGGAACTATGAGCAGCGACATTGCTAAAGGATCCGATGCAGTCAAATCTGTGTTTGGCATACTGGACAGAGAAAGCCGCATAAACCCAGAGGATGAGAGAGGCGAGAAAGCGGATAAGATAGAAGGAAACGTGGACCTGAGAAACGTGGACTTCGCTTATCCATCTCGTCCAGGTGTTATGATCTTCAAGAACTTCTGCTTGAGCATAAACGCAGGCAAAAGCATGGCTCTGGTAGGACAAAGTGGATCCGGAAAATCGACTATCATTGGATTAATTGAAAGGTTTTACGATCCCCTAAAAGGATCGGTGAAAATCGATGGCAGCGACATCAGGAGGTTCAATTTGAAGAGTTTGAGGAACCACATAGCTCTGGTAGGTCAAGAGCCCACGCTGTTTGGAGGAAGCATTCGAGACAACATTCTCTACGGAAAAGAGAATGCAAGCGAGGTAGAGATAATCGAAGCTGCAAAGGCTGCGAATGCTCATGACTTCATTAGGTAAATACTGCAATTTTCCAATTGAAACAGAATGTTTATGCAATAATACATATATTCAATCAGCTGTGGTTAAGCAGATTGTTTCTGTAATAAATTAGGACGGACTGAATATGGCAGTGAATTTAACTTGGATTTGTGTAGCTCTTTGGAGAAAGGATACGAAACAAATTGTGGAGACAGAGGAGTGCAATTATCGGGAGGGCAAAAGCAACGCATTGCTATAGCCAGGGCGATCATAAAGAATCCGAGCATATTACTGCTGGACGAGGCCACCAGTGCGTTGGACAGCCAATCCGAGAAGATGGTTCAAGAGGCCCTGGACAGAATAATGGTGGGAAGAACGAGTATTGTGATAGCTCATAGACTGACAACCATTCAAAACGCTGATTCGATTACTGTGATTGAAGATGGGAAAGTGATTGAGCAGGGAAGTCATTCGTATCTGATGAGCAAAGGAAAAGGCAATCCATATTACTCTCTCCTCAGTATCCAGCTAGGCTACCACTAGATTCTCACCTCCCTCATTCAAAGGGTCAAAAGTATTCTGGCGTGATCCATGTCCTAAATCTTTCCAAATGCTTCAGCCAAATTTTGAAGTTGAATTTCATTTCGTTATTTGTCCACGCTCTAAATCATTCAAAATGTCGTCGGCCAAATTTGGAATTTGTAGTGTCATCTGTATGACGTTTGGCCGTTTAACATTGATGTCATAATTATATGTTGTAACGAATCAACCAAATTATAATAAAATTAGTTAGCTTCTTGCACGGAATCTCGACATGACTCGGAATTTCAAGTGAAAACAATGGAATATATTTGCTCAATAGTCTCTTAATTTTAAAATAAATTATACTTTATCACACCTTAACGTCTTTGTCAACTTAGTCTTTTTCTTTTTAATGTCCTGGTCACCTTGAATCTATTTCATCAAAATCGGCGTCCTTATCTCCGTCGATGACACCTAATTGCTGTTGTTGGATCATCTTCTCTCTTGAGTATGGCCGTCTCCTTTCGGCACCAGCCATATATTGGGTATTTAATGCCTTCAGAGCAGCACCCCACTTAGTCTGATAATACGGGAGCGGGCAAATATTATTTAATGCCAAATTTATCCGCTCCCATGTGCGTTAAGTTGCGTGCTGCTCTGAGGGCATTAAATACCCAATATATGGCTGGTTAACTCTTTTCGTCTCCTTTCACTTAATCTTTGAAATCCACGTAGACAATTAATCTTTGAAATCCACGTAGACAATTAACTCGTTCAGTATCTGACGTAGTATTTTTATATTACTGTGAAATCTGAGGAGAAAATCAGAGCTCATGCAATGTTTAATGTAGCCAGAAGAAAGTGAATTTAAAAAATAAAATGAAGACAGCGTATACATGGGCCAGCTAGGTAATTATGCAATGCTTTTGAAAAAAAATGTCCTTCTGGATTCACCAGAGTAATGGCTGGAGTAAGCTGAGTTCACTCTTTTCATATTTGTACGTAGAGGAAGGCATCCAAGTTCTAACCAGAGAAACAATGTAGATTAATAGGATTCCCACGGTGAAGCCTCGGGATATAGCAGTAGTTTGAGCAGAATACATTGTATTTCAAAACCTAATATAACAGACCATCAAAAACCGATAACCATTAATTTGATAACCTAATATTGTTTGTATCAACCTGGCCACGCATATATATATATGAAACTGTAATTTGATGTGCAAGTATTTAAGTTACTTTTGATGGCGGGTTTACGGACAAGAGGTTTGTACAAGAATGTTGTTTGAGATTTAAGATAAATTATTTTTTAATAAAATAAATAGTTTTATAGTGGTTTAGTGTTTATTATTTTAAATTTAAAGGATTTAAAATAATTTTTTCATAGTGTAATTTAACATTTAATTGAATAATTAAAAGTTTATTTTATAAATTTAAAGACAAAAGTATAACATAAGGGGAATATTATAATACTAATCTAGATTTATTTTAACTAAGATTTATCAAGAGTTTATATTTATTTTAATTAAGATTTATCAAGAGTTTATAGGGATTAAATATCTTTTCACTCTAAACTCTAAACCACATTTGTATTTCAAGAGATTTATTTTAACTCGGATTTATCAAGGGACCAAAGGGATCAAATATCTTTTCACTCTAAAAAAATTTTACATGTCAAGAGATTTGATGCCTTTTGACACTTAGTAGATCAAGAGTTTAGATGGATGTTAAGATAGATCTATACTAGTTTAATTATTAATTAATTATAATTATACTTATAATTATTAATTTTATGCTTTTATTTTATTTTATTTTTAATTTACTTAATTTTGTTTTATTTTGATCGAGTGAGAATGTTAAATAAAATATTACAATATCTCTGCCATACTAGATTGAGAGCGCCTCTTGGCACAATAACATTAAAACCAAAGATATTATAAGTTTAAAAAATGTAAAGTTGTAAATGTGTAGAATAAGGGGTCATAAGAACTTGTTTTTCATTATCAATGAAAAACATGATAAAATATCCTTAATATTTGAAATGATAAATAAGTCTACAAAATCTTCAATCCTAAAAAAAAGACAAGTTAGAGTTTGCAAAATTTAAAATACTAAAAAAGAAAGAAAAGTAGGATAGGCGAGGCTGAACAATTTGACACAAAACCTAGTATTGGACGCCCTAAAAACAAGGCCATTTTTTACTTGAAAATTGAGATAAATTAGAAATTGCAATGGATATCAAATGAGCATTTCTCAACCCTTTTTAGAGAATTTATTACATAAAAATATATGATAACATAGAATGATCAAATTTATACCATATATTTTTACTTTTTAGCTAATTTTGTATTAAAATATCAAATATTTACATTAGATATGTTAGTTTTATTGTTTCGAAGATCCAAGACAATAAAATATTTACTCAGTGGCTAACAAAATTAGCTTCAACTAAATATCCAAAACTTGAGAATTCCAAAATATAGTTTTGCCTCACCATGGGGAAACCAACAACAAAAAGCAAAATAGGAAACCTTTAGAGATTGAAGAGTTTGAGACAACAGAAAAAGACACTAAACATAAACTCTAAACATAACAAGTCAATAGCCTAGATGGGCTAGCATGAAGATCAAGAATTGAGATGATAAAATATAAGGAGCATGAGCATTAGGAGGACAATGAAGTATTGAGGGTAATGGGTTGTTCCTAAGCGTAGCATAAGATCTCTAAGCTCATCTAGTTTGTGCATTAAGTTGATTTGAGTTTGTCTCCAATCCACTAGAATATTCTTTGGCAACAACTTAACATGGCATTACAATTGCACTATATCGAGATAGTGATTTTAACGGCCCTAAGAGTTGCATGTATCTGAAACCAAGGGACTATGTCTTCCATGACTTCTTAATTAAGATTGACTAATCGTTCTTCTCAAACTTCCTCTTCCACAAGATGGATTTCCCCATGAACGTGTGGAGGCACATGTTCATGACAGTTAAGGGTTAAAGATTCATAACTTAGTTTTTCTGGAGAGCCCCTTGAAGTGCCACTACCACCACTTCCATATTGGCAACAACCTTGTTGACGAGTCATGGCTACTAAAGGCACCAAGGTGTCATAAAGACTAGGACAAAAATGAGAGGGAAGCTGCAAGAGGCCTTGATAACTTCCTAGGAAAGTTGTATCGATGAGGAGCTTGGGGTCAAGCCTTCACCATTTAAAAAAGCCACAAATATAGGAGGGAAATCTAGTGAAGCAGAGGGAAGGAAACACACCAAGTAATCAAACCAGACTCGAAGTGCATGGCCATCACGGGAAACAATAGGTGGAGGTGTCAAAGGATCAACCAGAGCTCTAAGTAGTGGCCCGAGATGAAGAACATGGTGGAATGAATTCAATTCATGTATATGAATAGATAAAACGTGCCAAGAGACCTCTACCACCCTCCTTGGAAGGTGAGGTCCCATAAATTAACCATAAAGTGGGTGGCATGTGCCAAGAGACTTCTACCACCCTCCTTGGAAGGTGAGGTCCCATAAATTAACCATAAAATAGGTGGCATGTGTAGAAAGGAGGTAAATGGAGAGCGCGTCAAATCCATAAAGATTTAATGCTTATCATAACACCCGATGAAAATAAACTTATACAATACAATAAATTAAAATGAAATAACAAAAAAAAACTTCAAATCCAAAGCATTTATTTAATGCCTCTTATAATACCCATCAAAATAAACATATACAATACAATAAAGTTAAAAAAAAACAATTTATTCAAAATTTCTGCTTATTGATCTCAATACAATTATATAATTATTGATTAAATTGCAAATTTTTATTTAGAAGAAAAAAAGCCTACAAAAATTATTGCTCATTTTTAAATAAAATTAACCAAAAGAATACCAATAAAAAGCAAATATATCAAAGAGTTGGACGAAGTTATTAAAAAATAAGTGTACCAACTACCGATGAACCAACTTATATAATACAGAGAAATAAAAAATAAATGGACCACAAAAATACGATGATAAATGCGAATGAGTAACCTATACAAATATTTAGAATGCAATAATTAAAAATAAATATTACCGCAAATATTTAGAACACACACTTTGGAAATGGGCGAGGAATGCGAGATCATTTAACAATGTACAACACTCCTCCCATTTGAACGCTATTCCACCAATATTGAACTTTATTATATTCGCGAATCGCGACGGCTAACAGATAAATTTATTTTAGATTAGTCATTAGGAAGGCACAAGAGCACAAGTTCTTCTTTCATAGAGAGCATAACAATAACAATGATTAATCGATACTATGTAGCTGTATGGCCCTCAAAATCTTAGTAATCTTTTTCAGCAATTTCTACGTCAGTCAGATTTATTCTAAATCTCATTTTATTAAAAGAGGGTCATATTTATTCTAAATTTGATTTTATTAAAAGAGTGGTTACCAAATGAGAATTTTTTTTATTTGAGATTTCAGATTTTTAGTTGGAATTTGACTAAAAAATTTATAATTAAAACTTGATTTATGTTGTTTAACTGGTTTTTTGATTGCATATATCGATTCAACACCCTAAAAAACACCTAGGGCACTTTGATTGTGCAAAGTTCATCCATCAAACTTGTGATTAAGTGTGATTAAATCTAAAATTAATTTTTTATTTTATTATATATAATTAAAAATTATAATTATTATTTTTAACTTTTAATATTGACTAAGTCAACATTAAGTAACTAACTTGTAACATGGTTGTCATACTAGATGTAAAAAGCTTTGGGTCGAATTAATATACTAGCATATATCTATCTTAACTCTAGATCTACAAAGTGTGGGAAGGGATCAAATCTCTTTTTACTTTAAAAGAGGTTTGCATCTTGGGAGTGCCGAGAGAAATCAAATCTCTTTTTATTTTAAAAGAGGTTTGCATCTCAGGTGATTTGATCCGGTTACGGTTTGGAGTGAGGGGGCGATGGAGGCGTATCAGAATCCTAGGGTTTCAGAGGAATTTTTCTGCGACGACGGGACTTCAAGAGATCTGACATGCAATGGATCGGCTAGTCGCCTGGCTACTGGATACTCTGGAATCGCTGTTTCCTTTTGGTACTGGGTCGGATCTGCTAAGGAGAAGGTTATCAATGGTTCGAAGCGAACGGTGTGCTTTCCGTCTCGCTGGGTGCAGGGAGCGTACTTCAGGGCGGCATCAGAAATTGCATGCCCGGGTTTTGTCATTCCAAAACAACAGGTTTTTTCTCTGATTTGTCTTGATACGCCCTCTTGCGTGAATGCTTTTCTTTGGCAGGGCAAAGCCATTCTCGTCTATGGAGGAAAGAAACAGTTGGCAGATCCCAGGCCACATTTCGATGTGCTGTGGACACGATCTGTTGACCTAGGGCGGTTTTCGAATGGTAGAGCTGTGGATCAGCTATGGGATGGAAATATTGAACTGTTTTCGCGGCGTATGGAGGCTCTTATGCGCTTTGTAGCGCAGATATGGGCTCCAGCCACCTCGGCGCTGCATCTAAGCAGAGGACCTTGCAGATCCGGGAGGGAATTATCAGATCTGCCCACTTCCAGGCTGCAGGCTGGGGACAAATACAGTAGATCCGGGGTGGAGCTTCCAGATCGTGCCAGATCTAGGCAGTTGACGCCTTTAACATGGATCCGAGCTGCCGATCTAGGGCCGATCTCAGAACAAGTATGGGTAGGGAATATGGACTTGGTCCCCCAGGGTTTTGAGTTTCATCCGCTTTATGCAGAGCAGATCAAGGCTCCGCATGGTAGGTTAGGGATGGATCTACCAGATCTGGACAGAGATAGGCAGAATCAAAATGATACCTCGTCAGATCCAAATTACAAATCTGAAAAACGGGATTTGAGCAAGGCAGATACAGCAGATCTGAAACAGATCTTCATCAAAACTACAGAAGGCAGACACATTTGCGTGCAGATCTGGGAACGGACGAGCATTTGGGAGCTAAAAAACGAGATCCAGGACAGATTGGGAATTCCAGTGGCACTCCAAATCCTAATACTTTCTGGGGTATGCTTGCAGGAACAATACACAATCCAGCATTACAAGGTTGCAAAAGATTCAACAATTATCCTCACTCACCGACTGCGAGGTGGATCTAAGGGATCTACATCAAAACCTACAGGATCCTACCGCGACGCAGCAAAAGGGAAAGAACCTACAAAGGGGAAAGAACATGCAGCTGTTAATACACCTCTAGGGCAGTATATCGTGGATGAAGTACCAGAGAGCCCCTCCATTCCGCTGGATATCCCAGAGGTAGAGTGCATATTCTCAGATCTACAAAAAAAAGCCATTATTTGTAGATTTAATGGCTTCTGGCCTAGAACAGATACTTTGTATCAATGGATCCATACGGCCTGGACAACAAACTGCCAGATCCACCTATGCTCGAAGGGTTTCTTCATAGTAATTTTTCACGCTGAAGAAGAAAGGGAAAAAGTACTCACCGAAGGACCATGGTTTTGGGGCAGTGCGGGATTATTTGTTACCCCTTGGTTCCCGGAATTTGATCCAAATACCATGGCGGTATCAAGGATGCCGGTATGGGTAAGGTTGCATAACCTTCCGATACATTTCTGGCACTTCAAGACCTTATCAGTTATAGGGAATACTCTTGGAAAAATGTTAAAGATCGATACAGATAGACACTTAAAAGGAATTTTTACTTTTGCTAGAATATGTGTTGAGGTAGATCTCAGCCAAGGGTTACCGGAAAGCATCATCCTGAATTTCAACAATACATAGTGGAAACAACCTCCAGACTATGAGAATACAGCATTTAGATGCAGGGGATGTCAACAAACAGGTCATCTGTTCAATGCATGCAAAAGTCTAAACAAGAGCAAGCCACAACAAAGGAAGCACAAAGGATGGCAGGACATAGATTCTGCCATGAAGAAGAGAACCGCGGGAAAGAAAGCCCCCTCGGTATCAGGAGACGAAGAAACAGAAGCAGAGGAGGATGATACCCCCATTGAGGAGGCTGAAATAGAGAACCAGAAGGAAAATATAGCGGTCAACAAGGATTCACAGTCACACTCAAATCAGGCAGAGACCCAGCAAAATCAGGCAGAGATGACAAGCGTGGATCAAGGCAATGGAGGCATCAAACGACATCATCACTCAGATACTTCAGATTCAGACAAGGAAACAGGGCATCCGAATGTAACAACACAGTTAATCATTGCTTCGACCGAGCCCACTGTGGGAGAGTGGCGCAAGGTTGAAAAGAAAAAGGGGAGAAAAACCTGGAGCATGAACCTTTTACTCACTGCTAGGAACCAGGCTTCTTTCTTTCTCTCCTCTTTTCTCTTTCTTATTCTTTGTGCACGTTAGTTTACTAACGCTGCGAGCCCATGTGGCAACTTACTGAATGCTTTTATGCTTCTGGAAATGCTTAGCATATGCAATGTAACTTTTTATTTTTATTAATAAAAAGTTCACTTTTTCTTCGGAAAAAAAATCTCAGGTGATTTGATCCCTCACGTTCGTTGGTAAATTGAGTTAAGATGGATCTATGTTGGTTTAATTTGCCCTTTTAAATAGGCTATATTCCACATGAATACTATGAGTGAATACCACGAAAATATTTTTACTTTAAAGTTTCCTTTTATTAATTTTATTTTGTTTTGACTAAATAATATTTCACAATATTATTATTTTTTTTAAATTTTATTTTATTTAATTTGGAAAGCTAAAAAAAGAAGACATTACAACATTTCTTCCACGGGACCTCTAGATGTAACAAGTTAATCTTTTTGATACTACCACTCTAACATAACATAACCATGAAATTGTAATGATTTTCCACGTATCATTCTGTGAGTGTTAAACTATACATTGGAATTTTGTCATCTATCCAAATTGATTCAATTGAATATCAGTTTGCTCTTCTATTAAATTAAATATAACTCGAAATATATGTAATTCACCCAAAGGAATTCTATAACCTTCAAAATTTTAGTTAAAAAAAAAATTAAGTGGATGGTGAAGATTCACATGCACATAATATTCTCAAATCAAACCACAATGCAATATTCATATGAAATATGGAGAGTTGACATTTATTTCAAATCATAACTTGAAATATCTGTAATTCACCCAAAGGCATTCTATAACCTTCAAAATTTTAGTTAAAAAAAAAATTAAGTGGATGGTGAAGATTCACATGCACATAATATTCTCAAATCAAACCACAATGCAATATTCATATGAAATATGGAGAGTTGAGATTTATTTCAAATCAAACCATAATGTTTGATGTTTCTATTCTTAAAAAATTTAATGTACAATTTAAATACATGTTTGTTCTTTTCATTCCTCCACCCTTTCTTGTCCTTCATTGTTGCTATTTATTTTGTGTTGCCTCGATTCACTATTTCGGCGTTGTCTACCAACGAGGCCACAAGTTTGTTGGGATGGAAGATTTTTTTATTGGAATGCAGTGATTTTTTTTATTTTTATTTTTTTTTTTATTATTTTTAATTAGAATGCTAGAGTGTTTGAATCATTTTTCTGACGGTGGAAATAGATTCAGCACCATCAAGAACCCCTACGATACCCAAAATTCCTAAAATTTGACAGTTGTAACCTAGATTTTCAAAAGTTTATGTTGGATTTTGTCATAATCTTGCCGGAATTTCCATTCTTTTCCGAGCTAATATGTGTGTTCTTTAGATTACGCGCTTTATGTTTGCTACGTTGTACATACTCATGGGAAATTGGAGCTCATGAATTCCAAATTTTTTGTTGCTTCGATTCACACTTTCGGTGTTGTCTACTGACACCACAAATTTGTTCGAATGACAGATTTCTTATTGGAATCCAGTAAAAAAAATTCAAAAAATTAGAATGCTAGAGTGTTTGAATAATTTTTTTGATGGTGGAAATAGATTCAACACCATCAAGAACCCCTACGACACCCGACATTCCTGAAATTTGACAGTTGTAACCCAGATTTTCAAAAATTTATGCTAGATTTTGTCATAATCTTACTAGAATTTCCATTCTTTTCCGAGATAATATGTGGGTTCTTTATATTACGCGCTTTATGTTTGCTACATTGTACATACTCATGGGAAATTGGAGCTCATGAGTGCAATTGAGTCAATATATGTGATTCACTCACAAGGATGTAAAGTCAACATTCAGCGACCATGGCTACAAATTGGAGGACACAACGGAAAACATCAGGGCTTGAAGATCTTGGTCTCCTCCAAAAACTAAAAACGAGTTTCATGGGGGTCTATTTTATAGAAATTAGATATTTTAACCAAATTTTACTGTTGTTGTTGTGATTTCTAGAGACGTGGTTAATGGATGTAATTTCCACATAAGAAAATGTTCGAAGAAATGCATTTTTCACCTTTTAATTTACATTGAGCTTCCATGAAGATAAAAAAAATTAGAGTATACCATGGGCAAAGCCATATTATTATAGTATGTTTTATCCAATTTTAATTTATCATAGGAAATAATGGTGAATTATGGTTAAATTGGTCCAACCATGTTCACCCACTGTCAATATAATCAAGATTATATATTAGCCATGCACAACCATGTTTAATTATAGTGAATCATAATATATCATAGTAAACTATAACTAGCATACCCCGAAATGGGGGTAGTGAGCGTTGAAAGGAGAGAAGGAAGATAGAAAATGTACAAAATATGCAAGGCAAAGTGTGTTTAATAGTTAATTTGTAATAAATTAGGCTTTTTGTTTTCTATAAAATATATATATCAGAGTAGAGTTCCTTTTTCTAAGCACATAACCAAACACTATTACATATGGAATAATAGACCAGAGAAAATATTTCATGTATATAATTACAATCACAACATAGAAAAATCTAGGATGTTGTGACAACACATGGTAGTGGTGAGAGTGATAAAGCATGTAAGCATGCCTCTTCTTTCTTTCGTAGTGAGACATAGGAAATGTCCTTCGTCTTTTCATAGTGTTCAAAGGAGAACCATAGTGCTATTCACATTCCTTTTAGAGTAGTAGTGCATGGCATTGTTGTGAAGGTCAAGCCTTGACATTTAGTGTTACCAATGTCAATGATATCCCTTGTCAAGGTCATTCCTTGAGATTTATGTATAGTCAGCACCCAAGTCATCTTAAGGGGGATTTGTTTCTTGTTACTTCGTTGTATCGGTGGAATTGGGACATGCTTTGGTTGTGTATTATCCCATGGAGGGCTAATGTATTTATCAAATTCCACAAAAAGATATGCTAGTAAACTTGGAGGGCTACGTCCTAGTGCAAATACAATTTGCATGATTTTTCCGAGAGAACCATTAACTAATCCTGCTTGGACCCATGAATTGCAAGATAGAATAACTTGTTGGCCTACACATAGATATATCTATTTTTCCAATTGGTCATCATCTTGTTGGTGTGCTTCTAATCCATTTGTGAATTCTACAATACTTCATGCAATTGGCATATGTAATGATTCGATCATGGATTTGTTAAGGTTATCAACAAGAATATTTATTGCAAAGAGTTGGATTGAAGTGTAAAATATATGACATTCTTCGATGGACAAGGATCCTTTAGTCCTTGAATGACAGAGGTTCTAGTCATCCATCGTGGGTTTAGCATTGTGATTGTTTGTTAAGAGCTAGCAGAAGTGAGCCTGGGTGATGAGAAGTTCTCGTTGCCGAAAACTGTTTGTAAATTAATTATAGTGGTAAAGGTTGTCCATGAATTCCTCCCTGTAGTTGCACCTGCATAAAGATGTTTGTTTGTTACTGGTGGAAGATGGCCCAGGTTCTTGATAAGAATTATTTAGTGGTGACCAAATGAGAAGTGGTTTGTTTCTAGAAATGCCTCACACAAACAACTCTCTATTGGAAAAAATAAGTTAGAGCCCATGAAACTCATCGAATTGATTAGAATGTATTAAATATGTTTCATCTCTTCTTGGATCATTGTAAGAGATTGACCACTTAAAGGCTTCATGTCTTTGATAGGAATCGAAAACCTTGAATGTACAGTGGTTTCCTGTATGTTAAATGCTACAAGACCAATAGGGGAAAGAAGAAGTATTAGGCTATAGCTAGTTGTTTCTTGAGAAGATAGTTCCTCTTTTATTCAGCTTATCAAGTAGGATTTTCTGGCACCTGCAGTTCCTTGGATGATAACCTTTAATGGTCCTTTTGGCTCTGCTTCTTGTGGGTGTTGTATAACTATGTCCAATCCATGTTGTTGATGTGTAGAAAGAGTATTTTTGAAAGAACATAAGGGATTATGTTCTTGTATTACTTTCCCATTCCTTCATATAGTTGATGAAGTTAGGTGCAACATCATTTGTATCTTTTGATACTTTTAGTTGATCCCATGGATGGGAAGAGTCGATTCCTCAGAGGCCAAACTTGTCAAGAGAACATAATTAGATATTCCATGTAGGGACCAATCTTGATAAAGCTTTGCATTCATTCATATCCATATCTGATTCTATGCTAATATCGGTAGGTTATTCTTCAGATGGTTGGTCATCAAGAGTGATAATAGGGATGCGATTAACATGCCATGCATGGTAGTCATTTCTTATACTCTCCCAGTTAGCCCAATGTCTTCTTCAGAAAGACCTATGTCTTTATAGACAGAGCAGAAGGCTTTATATAAGAGTAGCTCACTTCAACAGAAATTAACAAAGGCATTAGAAACTTTGTTTAGTATTTTAGTAAAAACTAGCCATACATGGACAATTGTGGGGATGTGCCCTTTTTTCCACTTTTCATATCTTCATGCATGGTTATATGTCCAATATTTTGAAAATTCATGCAAACAGATAACATCCATGAAAGTAGGACAAGTCAAATATGCATCGATGAAGGTAGATCCTGGAAAACTGTCAAACAAATCATGAGAGACTTGATGAAATATTTGGTGACCAACATTTAATTTGGTGAAGGTGTGACTACATGCGACAAGGGGCAAATTTTGGAGCCTATGGAAAATTTCCTGGGCATTTATGTCACGATCTACAATTGCTTTTGATTGAAAGTGTCAATAGGAATTGAGGCAGAATTATGTGGATGTGATGTAGCTGCAATTTTGGTTAACATATGGTAGTAGGTCTCTAATTTCCCCTCTACTTTGGAAGATTATTTGGAAATGTATTTTAGAACTGCATGATGGGAGAGAACATGTTAACAATATACATTTTCTCTCCATGTTTGAAGTACGTTAGGATTATGGATGTTAAGGAACTTGTCATTACATGATGGATGATATATCTTTTAGCCTGTCTTGAAAGCTACCTAGCTGGCTAACCCTACCACCCAAGAGGGCCACAATAGAACCCCATAGTGGAACTCTTCCATAAACATAGAATTATGCCACCAAGCTCCCTTCCAAAGTGGCAAGCAAGTCCCCTTTTTTCCAGCAACACAACACAATGTCACCACCCTCCACCTGCAATACCTTAACCAGGTTCACTGAACCTCCACACTTAACCCACCAGGGTAAACCACAGGTAGGGACTCCTCCCACAGAGAAAACTAGGACCAAAACTTCCAATTAACGCTCAAGAACAAAACCACGCACAAAGAAATAATGTAAACAAATACTTGCCCAAATTTCACCCCCTCCTGTGTAAAAAATCCTATAGATTCACAAGCTCATGTAATCTACTAAAATAAGAGACAAGGATCTACTTCTACTCTTTACAACATCAACACATAAAGATTGAGCAAAATAATAATCGATAAGAGGAAGAGCATTAATGTCACATAACACAATAAATATCCAGGGAAAGCCATAAATCAAAACCCCACTATATGTATTGCATTAATCAGAAATCGAAGATGATAATACAATGATTGTTCTCACAAGAACAATCCCATCACTCATTAAAATCAATCTCCATCTCACAAGCAAGCAGTAGGCCAATACTTAGCCAATTCACCAACTCTCCAAGTCCTTATTTCCTTGCGCCCTTGGTCAAAGAATTTGGATGAATACAATATGCTTTGCTCAACCTTGAGCTTAACTTGCATAAGTATTTCCTATCCTCCACCTAATGACTTCCTTTTCCCAATACTTATCCAAGTTTCCAAGCCTCTAAGCTTCTAATTTTTTGAACAATTCCTAAGATAATTAACCCATATTTAAAGGGAAATTCCTCATCCATAACTGCACAATACAAAATTAAGTCTAGTTTCTAATTGCATGCACCATTTGTACAACTCAGAAAATTATATAACAAATAGTACATTGTCCCTGCACTCTAGTCTCAATTGGGTCTTTCTCAGAATCAACATGCGTGAGTTTTTTATGAGGGAATCTTCAATTAACTAGAGTAGCACTAGTTGAGTGCACTAATGCGTCAACTAACTGTTAACTCACTATTATTTCTTCAAACAATTTGGAATTAATTTAACTGTAATTAACTCAGTAAACTTAGTTAACTAATTACCACTCATACTTAACTCATCTTGGACCCCTATAATATAGGGAGAACATATACATGACTTTAGAAAGACTTCCAACTTGGAATTCCTAAGTTAACTAAGTCAACTCACTATTACAAGTTGCTATGAGAATAGAATTCGATTTTAATTCTTAGTTTAATTCAAGGACAAATTAAATTGGAATTTCTGGATTCTATTTTTATCATTTCTTGTTGCTATTTTCAACATCCTAAACAAATGCGACCAGGATTGGAAGAGGATTCCATATTCTTTGAGACAAAGCCAACCCTTTACACTGCTTTCTTGGGCAACAAGAAACCCTTAGGCCAAGCATCTAGATCCCACACCGCTCAACTCTTCACTGCAACCACCAGCTCATTAAACTCATACTCCCTTCCACCAAACCAGAGCGTAGTAACACCACCAATACCAGAGGAGATGCAAAGGGAAGGAGCATGTTCACACTAATTTGGGGTAACCTCATTTACCTTCCCTCCGATACCAGAACGTCAAACGACATGGAGAACACTAGCCTTCCCATTTTTATAAATTTCCTTAACCTTCTCGATTGTTCTATCCTACTTCCTCCACTTGGCTTGGTTGTTGCCCAAGCCCTTGCCGCGTTCCATATTAATTGTAAACTTCATTCCTTTTGACATCTCGTATTGTCAAGGCTATCGAATCAATCACCCCATTAGGGTGATATACATATGAAAAAAGAGAGGAGATTATAAAACATGTCATATAAAGATATCATATATATATACTTTTTATAATTAAAAAAATATGTATATATTTATAAATGTAAATTTACATATAACCTAAAACATATTTTAAAGAAATAATATAGATTCTTTCAACTTTAAACTTATCAAGTTGTTAGAGGGGTCAAATTTTTGGAGATAAAAATACTTTTCAAAATTTTGTACTTAAAAAGAAAGGTTTTTGAAAGGGATTGCATTTTTATTGAGCTCCAATGCTCCTTGGCATAGGTTTTCTGTAGTTGGTTCCCATCGTTAACTTCTCTTTAAATTTTTAACTTAAAATATAATAAAAACTAAAAACATAAACAAATGTCTTTCGGATTAATCACACTATTAGAAATTGATTAAATCTTAATGATGTGATTAATTCGAAAAACACTTGTTTACAATATTCTTTGATCTAACACTAAAATCATAATTAAATTTTTTTATTAAATATATTTAAAAAATCAAATTTTTAATGAATTTGATAAAATATAATTAAAATTTGTTAAAATAACATATCTCAAATTTCAAAAATTATTATTTATATTTAAAAATATATTTTAAATAATTAAAAATATTTTTTTCCCAAAATTATATCACCACTTAGAAAATAATATATATATATATATATATAATTAATAATAATAATAATAAATTTCGCCCGTATCCTCCAACATAATTATAAATTTATTATGTAACTTGTTAATGAAGAAGTATTAAGATTAACATAAATAACTATATAACAATTAAATTTATGAAAACATACATCTCACTTACATTATGAAACGTTATGAAAATATACATCTCATTTACATTATGAAACGTTTGGATGGATTTGATATTCTATGTTCACAGTTCATTGGCATCGGTATCCGTGGTTTAGTATTTTATATTTGCTCAAACATCAATTGACATTTAGAAGTCGCAAGTCATTTAGAAGTTGCGAGTCATGATACTCTAATTTTTGTTGGTTTGAGAGTGTAACATTTAAAGTTAACTTACCACTTACTAAAAAAATAAAATTAATTACTATATAAAAAAGCCCATTCGGGACTTTGGTAATTGGTTCATTATATGCAATCACATAAATTTGATTATTTTAAATCATGAGTCCGTAGACTTGACATGCACTGGATCTAATGAATCCCACAGATGGTATTAAAGTTGAAAGGTTTGAGTTTAAATGTGAATGATCTACCATGTGATTTCCCCGTCCTTATGCCTTGGTTGACTGCTGCCCTCTGTACCTAAAGCCACACGGCAGGGAGACATTGAGTAAGGTTGTGTGCACTGGCCAGATGGGTCATGCTGCTTGCGCCATATGTTTGGTGCTGATGTTGTTGATCGGGCTCATGCGATCGGACAGTGGAGATCACTTAGGGTTTCAAACCTTTATTAATTGCTTGTCCTCGACCTCCATGTGGCTCATTTTTGCCGTTGCTCCTGTGGTTTCTTGTTGCTCCGTGCGGGTTTGTTGTTTTGCAAGGGTTTACTGTTCTGCAAGGGCTCGATATCTTGATTAGGGTTCTTGTCCATCTGGGCATCCTCTAAAAATGACAAAGGTGGTAGCCGTTGCCAATGGAGGACCAGCTAAAACCCTCAGACCATTGCTTTGTGGTCTTCTTAGATTCTATGGCGGTGTTTACCGTAAAGTTGGACTGAGGTTTTGGAGCCGTGCTAACACTTGGTCTCTGCTGCTCAGAAAAGCCCCATGTTACTTCCAGCACTCCGGGCGATAGTCGATTCTAGGATTTAGCTATGGAAGGTAACTTCTGAGCACTTCTGAACTTGAATGTTTTAAATGCTTTGATTTTCTTAATTTTTTCATATTGTTTTCTCTCTGTGGATAGGGAAGTTGCCTCCCGCAAGAATCTACCACCTCCATTCAACTTGTTCATAAGGTTTTTCTAACTTAAGTTTTCGATTGCCTAACAGGTAACTATACAGTGCTTAAGGGTATTAGTGTTGGTGAAGGTCGTTCCTCATTAGAGCTTAAATTGCTTACAACGTCATTGTTGGCCCTTCCAGGTTGGAATCTTACTTCTGGCATGAATTAAGTTATGGAACATTTCCCATATGGTCAATGATAGAGACTCCATGTCGAACTGGTTCAAGTTTTATCATTTTATTGATTATGTAATTAATTAAACATACATGAATAGTTAAGGGAACTCTTTGTAGGTTCATTTGGTAATTTTTTAGGAGAATACTCTCGCTCTGTAACTAACAGAGAGTTTAAGCTCTTTCCCACGGAGGATTATTTTTTCAAGTGGCCACTTAAGTGAACCAACCTATGTTCTGTTATTTAAAATGTTTAACTTGTGCATTATCATTTACAGGACTTTATCTGAACTGTTCATATGTTTGAAAAATGGCACTGAATTAAGTTAATTTCTATCGTAGTTGTAATTCGGGCTGAGAGGACCCTTCTCTTCTTCATGCAAATATTAGCTAGGATGATTGGAATTCGGTTTAGTTTTTATTCAATATATTACTAGGTTAAACAATTACTCTATCGAAATTTTCGTAATTGCATAGTCAAGATATGATGTAGCACCTGCGTTCAAACAATTTTATGAATTCTTTCTTTAAATCTGCAATTAATAGTTACATAATATCTGTATTTAGATCTGCGTTCCAACATCTGTTTATTAATTGTCTTTCTATTGTAGTCATTTGTACAAAGTGTGTAAAACTACTCAGGTCATTCCACGGATTCTTAGATAAATAATTTACTTCTATATCTTACCAGTTTAAATTTGATTATAATGGATAGTGTAACGTAATTACCATATGAGCATTCTCTTTCCTTTTTGTTGTGTTACTTAGTAATTCTATGGTTATTAGAATACACTGTCTACCATATGATTCCAGAAAAGTTGTTTTATCTCCTATAGTTACACTTTTCCTTACGACTTATAATATAATTTGTCATACCAGAATTTATTCTATGACAGTTCAAGCATAACAGTTCTATTCTGTCATTAAATGTTAATCTCTATATGCTATCACTAAATATAGAAAGAAACTAACTGGAATACTTATCTATTTCACCTGTAGTTTCCAATAATTCCAAAAAGTCTCTCCTCCCAGCCATGAACCTGGAAATTACGTCGAGGTCCTCCCTCGAGCACTTTCTCTGCTGGAATAATATCCAGTTATAGTCAGTGCCTTGGGCCTCCAAACTCCACTGTCCAACGTCAAGTCCTGCACTTCATGCACTTCATTTACTGCTCATGAGAAACTTCCCACTGGTTTCCTCTCCAGCTCTAGGATAGTTCTTCTGTGTTCTCTTTTTCCCCTATATCTCCCTTTTCCAGGGCAGGGGCATAACTGTTTCTTGTTAACTATAGTAAACAATTTCTTTTAATTAATCATGTTTCCATTTCTAATCACTCAAAATTAGGTATACATAACAAAAAGTAAATGTAGTAAAACATAAACCAAATTAATATCCACACTAAATCCTTTCAAGGAGCGAGGAGTGTTACAGAGGGTGCATTTTTGGACGGAAGGAAATAAGTTAAGAGAAAATAAGTTAATGGTTAAGATCTAGAGATATGTTTTAGGAGGGAAAGTTTGCTTTTACGGATTATGAGATAATTTTAGAAAATGTAATTTTCTTTAAATGATAATGATGAATCAATCAATAATAATTGTCTCACAATTAATTAATTTCATAACTAAATTAGTTAATAGAAAACAAGCTAATGGTTAAGATCTAGAGATATGTTTTAGGAGAGAAAGTTTTCTCTTTATGGATTATGAGATAATTTTAGATGATGTAATTTTCCTTAAATAATAATAATGAATTAGTAATATGTTTTAGGAGAGAAAATTTTCTCTTTACAGATTATGAGATAGTTTCAGATGATGTAATTTTCCTTAAATAATAATAATGAATTAGTCAATAATAATTCTCTCACAATTAATTAATTTCACAACTAAATTAGTTCACTAAAAAGTAAAAATAAAAACTAACTTCCTCATTACAAGTTTATTCATAACTCAATTTGATTTTATTTTTTAATTGCCAATTAAGGGCTCCATCTCCCATATTCTAAATTAGTTCACTAAAAATAAAAATAAAAACCAACTTCCTCGTTACAAGTTTATTCATAACTCAATTTGAATTCATTTTTTAATTGCCAATTAAGGGCTCCATCTCCCAAATATGACCTTCTAGGACCTTTTTTTATTAAGATGTGAAGTGTGACCTGAACAATCAGATGACCTTCAAGGACTTTATTTATTAAGATGTGACCTGTGACCTGAACAATCATGAAAGGCCTTCGCAACGTAATTCATTACAAATTTATTAATAAGTCATTTTGATTCCAATTTTTAATTCTCAATTAACGTCCCCTACTCCCAAATCTGATCCTATAGGACTTTTTCATATCAAGATGTGACTTGAGGAGTTAGTGATTAAGGACCGGGATGATGAAAGACCTCTGGTTGCAGATTGCAATTATTATGCATAAATACATTATTTCACTGGATGATCCACAAAGATGAAGGAGTCTCATGTTTTTCCAACACTAAAGAATATGGCAAGGGAAAAATTAGAGATGTCAAATCTGGAAGAACAACCAAACTTGCTTAAACCACATGATCGTGTGGAAAGCATCTCAACATGGAAAATTTTTAAGTATGCCGATTCATTTGATCTGTGGCTAATGGCATTCAGCACTGTAGGAGCCATTACAGATGGAATGACCATGCCTTTGATGTGCCTGCTTGTATTAAGCAATTTGATAGACAGGGTAGGAAATTTTGGTTCGACATCCACAGGAGATTTCCGTCGTATTATCAACACGGTAATAATCATTTCCTTTACAACAAAACTTTGCATGATATTCATATTACAAATTGATGAACGTGTCGGTGATGATTACTTGCGCAGTATACTTTACGTTTGCTCTATATATCAATTGCTGCGTTTTTTGCTATGTTTCTCGGTGGGTATAACATCTTCCTATTTATTTTACACCTTCTATAGTTAAATGGTTTTTGATGATCTTATCTATGACTAATGCTTTTCTTTGCTTTGTTTGATCAGAGGCTTTCTATTGGGCGAGGACCAGCGAAGCATCTTGGATGCGTATAAATTATTTGAAAGCCATATTGAGGCAGGGCGAGGGATTCTTCGACACCCAAAGAAATACCATAGCAGAAGTGGTTACCAGTGTTACTAATGATACTCTCGTTATACAGGATGTTTTAGCAAAAAAGGTGTGATCCTATTAATATTTTCTGTCATTTAATTTATCAATGTTCAGACCCTTCATTAATTTCATCTAATTTATCAACATTTGAACTCTTTACTAAGTTTTCTAATTTTAATACTACTCTTGGGAGAATGTCCATCCTCAACTACCCAACTTCATCATGAATACTTCTTTATTCTTCAGTAGTTATTTTGTGGCATTCTACATGACATGGAGACTGGCATTAGCGTCATTTCCTTTCATGATTGTGCTGATCATTCCCGGCATAATGTATGGACAGATTCTGGTGGGGACTTCTCGCAAGTTCACCCAAGCATATAATATAGCTGGTAATATTGCAGAGCAAGCTCTTTCATCCATTAGGACAGTCTTTGCCTTTCGTTGGAGAGGAGAGGACAATGGCTAAGTTCTTCGATGCGCTCAATGGGACTTTAAAGCTTAGGCTTAAACAAGGTCTTGTCAAAGGCTTGGCAGTAGGAAGTGGAGGAGTGACCTTCGGTATCTGGGAATTCAACTCTTGGTATGGTAGCAGATTGGTTATGTATCATGGTGCTAGCGGAGGAAGGATTTTCACGGCTTCAAGTTGCATACTTATAGGTGGCTTGTAAGCGTTCTCGCTCTATTCATCTCTCTTTCTCGCATACTTCTATAATTGATCCTACAACGCGAAATTTACAACAGTTTTGAATTTCAAGCAAAATCTCTGAAAGCACTGTTGTGTTTACAGATCTCTCGGGACTGCCCTTCCCAATATCAGATACTTTTCAGAAGCACGTGTTGCTTGTAAAGAGATGGTTGATAGGGACTCGATCATTGATTGGGAAGATGCAAAAGGAGAAATATTGAAAGACGTCAGTGGTGAAGTTGAATTTAGAAACATTGAGTTTGCATATCCATCTCGACCATAATCCAAGATATTTCACAATTTTTGTCTAACCATTCCCCCAAACAAGACTGTTGCGCTGGTGGGGAGAAGCGGGTCCGGAAAATCTACGGCTGTGGCGTTGATAGAAAGGTTCTACGATCCCCTGGTTGGAGAGATTTTGTTGGATGGAGTGAACACTAAAACACTACAATTAAAATGGTTGCGTTCTCAAAATGGACTAGTAAGTCAAGACCCTGCACTCTTCGGAAAAGAGGGAGCCAACATGGATCAGGTTATTGCTGCAGCCAAATCTTCAAAAGCTCGCGACTTCATTAGTCAACTACCAGATGGTTATGAAACACAGGTAATATTTAGCTTTTTACTCTCATTCTTCATTTCTAAAGTGTAGTCAATTTGAGTTTACTTCTCTTGGGCAATACAGGTGGGTGAACGCGGAGTCCACATGTTGAGAGGGCAAAAGCTGTTGGAAGGAACTTATTCCAACTACCCACATTATTATAAATGCTAGAATTCAACAGAAGCTTTAAATGCAGATTCTGGAATCCATTGACAAATGGGCAAGCTTCTTGAAGAAGCCACCACCCCATTGAACTCCAGAACCTTCTCTGTCATGTATAAATACCAGTTTAATTAGTGAATGAAGGTAGAAGTTATAAGTTTCAAGTTGTTAAGTTCTGTGTTTCTGAGTTTGAGTCTGTGCTCTCTGATATGGTATCGGAGCCAAGTTAGCTGTGAGAAGATAGAGCTCAGGTGAGCTGCTTGGAGGAGGCCGAGTGGTGAATCACTGCGTGAGGCCAATTGTAGTGTTGAGTGTTTAAGTGAAGTCCTGGAGATATTTTTTGTGCAGAGAGTGTGAGCGCACGCTGGGTGATAGTTCATTGGTGTAAGTTCGAGTGTTGCCTAGTTGAGAGTTGAGAGCTTAAGGCTCTTATATGAGAAAGAGTTGTGTAAACTCTTGAGACAGTCGTGTTAAGCTTTAAGGGAAGTTTGGGTGTAGTGCAGTGAGTTGTATTCCTTCTGTAGCTGCCGTGAACTTGTCTAGAGAAGTCATTTAAGAGCATGGAGATTCTTTGTAATAGTTTGCTGCGTAGGAGGACCGTGTGTGAGTTTCGCTATAAAGTTGCAATACGTTGTTGTGTGGAAGGGTGATCTGGATGAAGGACCGTGTTGGAACTGTTGTGAGAGTTTTCCTACAATTGGAGCTGCTGAGAACGTGCAGTCTGCGTAAAGTCTGAGTATGTTGAGAACGTGCAGTCTGCATAAAGCCTGAGGAAATCGACTGCACTTGGGATAATTTCTTTCCCGTTGGCTGTCGAGCGCACCTGAAGAAGTTGAGCGGTTTAGGCCAAAGAGTGGAGACACCTGTGAAGGTCTCAGGAAACGATATGTGTGTGAAGAGTGGTGGATTGTGTGAGGCTTGTGAGCATTGGGTGCATTCAACAACTTCTTGAAGTGTCTGGTATATTGGTAAGGTTGTTTTTGTGCATTTTGTTTATTGGCTGTTGGGAAATCCTTTTGTTTTGTGCTTGCAGTCGAGTGTTTTGGAAATTTATGGTGCGAGCAATGACCAGATAGGCGTCGTGCACCACGAGAAGAGTTGTGTGCTCCAGAGAAGGACTGTCTTATGCTTTGATGTTTGCATTATAAGTTGTGTGGATCTGAATTATGATTTTATACTTGATTGTCTGATCTAATTGCTAATGGGGGCACCTTACCTGCAACCATGAGATTGTTGGAGCATGTTGGTGCTGAAGTTGTGGAATGTGCATGTGTTATTGAATTGCCAGAGTTGGAGGGTCGAGACTGAAGATTAGTGAGGTTGTTTATGCCTATTGTGAATGTGTTAAGATTCTTGGCGGTGCACAGATTCTTGGTGGTGCATGGTGCCGTGGAGTGGTGTGTGAGGGTGCATAACAGCGCTGAGTCACTTATGGTAGAGTGATGGGTCAATAGAGGAGACAGTCTCGGAGAGAATTAAAACAGGTGAAGAGAAAGATTGAAATGGCAATAGTTGAAGAAGAATATGAAATTCTTCAACCAATAGTAGATCTGAATCAGATAGAAGAATTTGAAGACACTGATGCAATACTGAAACAATTAATGCCAGTTCTGCCAATTTTCTCAGGTAAAAATTTTAAACTTTGGGCAATAAAAATGGAGGGATTGTTTGGTTCAGTAAATTTATGGAAATTTGTTCAAGGAATTTCCATAAATGCCATTGATAAAAGTAAAGGTGCAGTAGCATTGTTTCTCATCATATCAGCTTTAGATGAAAATATTTTGTCTAATATTTTGTATGAATTTGGTGAAATATGTGATGCAAAAATATTTTGGGATATTCTTGAAATGAAATACAGTATGGAGGGTAGTGAGAAAGTTGAAGTTGATGAAGGAGTTGTTGCTAAAGGTGATTGTGTTGAAAGCATCATAGCTAGGATTAAGGCTGAAAGTATGTCTTTAGCTGACAATAGAGTAGTATGTGATATTAAGGAAACACCCTGTGATGCAGAGATTTATGAAGTCAAATTTGATGACAATTATGTATCCCATGATGAGTGGTTAAATATGATGCATGAAAAGCATCTTATTGATGAGTTGTTTTTTGGTGAGAAGAGTTGCCTATCTCCATACACAAATCAAATGCAGGACAACATGTTTGCAGCAACAGAATTGACAAAAGAGGTTGAAGACATGAATCAATCAACTATGTCAGCAAAGAAAAATGAAGGAAGCAAAGCTCTTTCCAAAGAGCACGATGACAAAAATCAATATGGTTTTGTTTATGAATCTAACATTGTTTTTGAGTGTGTAGATATTGACAATCAGGAAGAAGCAACAAAACTTGAAGAAATTGCAAGCATCAAGGACAAGTATAAGTCCCAAGAACTTGAATTAGATTACCTTGTTCAGGGACTTGCATTGCATCCCAATCCGGAAAAGGTTGCTGATGTTAAGTACATAAGCAAGGAGCAGAGGAATTCTTTTAGGAAAGCCAGAAAAGTGAAGATGAAAATGCATCAACAAATGAACAAACATGGACCCTTTAATAAGAAGGCAAAAATGAAATGTTTTGTTGTAAGCCTAATTGAGACTTAGACCAGGAGGCATATCAATTAAGAGTATGTTTGTTAGATAGTTGGAATTAAGGGGGAGTGTTGGAAGGAACTAATTCCAACAACCCACATTATTACAGAGCCTAGAATTCAACAGAAGCTTTAAATGCAGATTCTAGAATCCATTGACAAATGGGAAAGCTTCTTGAAGAAGCCACCGCCCCATCGAACTCCAGAACCTTCTCTGTCATGTCTAAATACCAGTTTAATTAGTGAATGAAGGTAGAAGTTCTAAGTTCCAAGTTGTTAAGTTCTGTGTTTCTAAGTTTGAGTCTCTGCTCTCTGATAAAAGCAAAGTATAGCTATTGCAAGAGTTATGCTCAAGGATCCTCGTCTACTTCTTCTAGACGAGGCCACAAGTGCTCTAGATGTAGAGTCTGAGAAAATCATTCAGGATGCTCTAGAGAAAGCTTCAGTTGGATGCACAACTATTGTAGTAGCTCATTGTCTCTCCACAATCCGCAATGCAGACATGATTGCGGTCGTTCAAAGTGGTCAGGTGATGGAGATAGGTATGCATGAAGATCTGATCTATAAACCCAATGGAGCATACATTGCTTTGGTGAAACTACAACAGGCTGCGGCAGATAAGCCATATGGTAGATTCGAAGGCACTACTATGCTAGACCAGTCTTTGGTAACAAGGAGTTCTAGCATATATACTTAATCGAGTTTGAATGCCTTTGTATTGACCGATCGAGAACTGGTACAGGAAGACAAGCTTCCTTCCACTTCTTCATTCCTTCCACTGTTTCTATTAAATGCCCCAGAATGGAAGCATGCTCTATTGGGCTGTTCAAGAGCCTTAGGTTCCGGAACAGTTCAACCTATTTTTCCCTTATTACTTGGGGCAACTGTATCTATATATTTCCTTCAGCGCCATGACCAGATCAAATCTAGTATCGAATATTACTCCATCATTATTGTGGCTGTGGGAGTAATATCGTTTTCAACAAACATTTTACAGCATTACAATTTTGCAGCTATGGGGGAATATCTTACTAAAAGGGTTCGAGAGCGTATGCTGTCCAAAATCCTTACATTTGAGATAGGGTGGTTCAATAATGAGGAGAATTCTAGTGGAGCTGTTTGCTCCAGACTAGCAACAGATGCTAATGTGGCAAGTATCTGAACTTAAAGTTTTAATATTTCCAATAAAATTGCGAATTGTGTTACAGTATTCTAATTATTCGAATATGCAATTTGTGATACAGGTGAGATCTCTGGTCAGAGATCGTGTTGGAACTACGACACACCTACATGTAGACTCTTAGTTAGAGCATGTGACTGCATGCAAAATTCCTTTTGCATGTTGGAACTACTACACACTTACATGCGGACTCTTAGTTAGAGCATGGGATTGCATGCAAGATTCCTTTTGCATGATTTACTCGTTGATTTGCTCCTTCTTTAACTCCGCAACTAACTAGTTATCTCCGGAACTTGTTGTAGGTGTTGAGTCTTCTCATTGATCACTACTATATTGCATTACCTTGGGATTTTCACCCAGTGATGCTATATCATGAGCATTGTAACATATTTTTGAATGCATCATTCTTTTCTTCTTTCGATTTTCTTTTAGTGTTTTTGCTCTGCAAAGCTGTGTGTTCAACCTTTACTAGCTAGATTCATCTGTGCAGTTTTTCTAACACATTTACATGGTATCAGAGCCCACAGGTTGCTAGATAAAAGGTGCACCAGTACTTTATTTTGCAATTATTATAGCTTGGAGATCGAAGATTGACAGAAAAATGGAGTTTCCCAAAGCATCGATCCTAACACCGTACAACTATCATGAATGGAAGGACCAAATGGCTCGATACGTTCATCATAAAGGGTTGTACAGGATTACCATGGCTACAGAAGTGGAACCCACTTCAGCCATAGAGAAATCCAAGTACCTCAACCGTATGGATGAGGCCCACGGATCCATATGCATGTGCATCTCTCCAGAGTTGTATTTTCATCTATCTGCCTGCAATACTCCCAATGAGATTTGGAAAAAGGTTGAAGAGCTCTATGGGAGACAGGATGAGATGAAAGGACATTTGCTCGAAGTGGAGCTTCTATCATTGGATCCACGGAACTATGACAGAATTCAAGACTTCTTCACCAAATATAATGATCTATTGCTGCAACTCAAGGGTTGTGGAATTGACAAATCCAAGGAGGAGAGTCGCCAAGTTCTCTCTATTATGTCAAAGCTCGGACCAGAATACTCTGTATTTGTGTCTACATTTCATTCAGTAAGGCTCGCAACAGTGTTAACGGGAAAAGTGTCTACTCAGAATGCCCCTATCCCACTAAGGCGTGACAGCACCTTAGAAACAAACAGAGAAAACTACTTTCGTATTCTTCTTTATGAACTGTAAACGAAGAGGAATAGGATGAACCAAACTGTGTCTTGCGCTGGTCCTTTGATCCAATCTCTCTCTTCTTTGACAGCTTCCAGCTACCTGCTCCCTTAGTTGCCCAGTTTCACCAAGTTCCTGCAAGATCATAGAAGGAGAAAACTACACAAAGACATAGATTTATATTCATAAATAGCTTAGGATCAGATTTAAACTAAACATGCAAATATAACAAAACATCATTGATACACAAGCATGTAGGAGAAACTAAAATAGTTTTTTTGATATAAAAAGAAGGTCCAGGAGGAGTTACAACCGATGATTCCTGATCCAGCATCAACCCCCCAGCAAAGGAATCCCCTCTTCACCTCCAACAAAGCATAAATCACCCAATACTCTAATCTCTATCTCAAAACCAACAGCAATTCTCTGCAATGTACAAAATTCCAGCCTCTGGATCTCTAGGATGAGGGATCCATATATAGATGTATGCAAAGAGGATGAGTCAGCTTATGATTTGACTTGTGGCTTCTCTCTGTCAGTTCTTGCTTCCACTTGGAGACTGAGAGCCTCTTACTCATCCTTGGTCGAACTCAGTGAGGCAAGTGTCATTGGGGAAGATTCTGGAAGCTTCCATTGTCTGTCCACCTCGCGGAATGACACTGCCATTTGTCATTTCCCGCTCAGCGCACCCTGGTAGTGCATTTAGGTGCGTTGCAACACACCTATCTAGTGTACTTGGGTGCTATGCAACGCAACTAGCTAGTGGAGCAGCTGAAATGATCCTGATTTGACTGATTCTGAGCAGTTTCTAGTGGAGAACTTCTGGGAGAAGCTGTAATTTGTTGACCTTGTTCCTCTAGGGGTCGGAACAACACTTTTAGGGACTTAGGATCCCTTGGTTTATGGAAATTTCATGCTTAGAGTTGTAAGGCACAAAAATGTCTATAACAGTTGCCCCCTAAAGTATGAGGCCGTTTATCGGGTGAAATGCTTTATTAGGAGGATCTGAAGTTCTTTCAATGCTGGGAGGAGACCTGTAATAAGATACAATACAATACATTATCTTCATACTGTTTTCATGATTTAGCTGAGGCAGGCATTCCCATGCTCAGCTTTATAAATTCATTTTCATGTACATAGGACAGACAATCGTCTGATGGTAGACTGATGATTCTGATAGAGCCATCATCCTTTTGGTAGGATGATTATCTGTGCTGCAATGCTGTACATTTCAATGTCTTTATTTTCCTGAATATATACCGTAGCCCAGATGGATGAAACTAGATCCGGGGTCTTCAATCTCGTCCGATCTTCACTCGTAGTACAAGTCGATCCATGTGAGAAATGTTTTGAAGTCGAACATGGAAAGACATCGCTTGATTACCAGTCAATGATGTAAACTGTTAACAAGCGCGAGAGGAATCACCGATAACGATGATGACCCTCAAGGTACTGCAGTATAATTCACGTGGTGTGAATAAAGGACTTGGCGTCGAACACCACGCAAAATTGTTCGGTCGAAGGTCATTGATGTATACCTGTCGCCAGAAGTGAGAAACTTTCCATTGAGGCATGCAAGCTTCAAAGTACTGAATGGGGTGTTCCTAGATCAACTTCTTGGATAATGAGCTGATGTCGACAAGAAGCGATCTGTCAAAGGAGGGCCTTAATGAATCCCACATCAATGACACGGAACGGAGCAAATGATTTTGATGGAGGTGAAAATGATATGATGATATATGGTTCAGGATGGCGGTCATGAAAGAATGAAGTATAATGTATGGTAGTGGATGGGACACGGATGACTTCTCTGGATGACTTCTCTTGAACATGTCGGCGACACTTATGTGATGGATTGGTAGCATTTACCCCAAATGTGGATGGTATGGCGTGACCATGGCGATGTGACCAGTGAATGAAACAACCCATCCCGACTCAGGCACAGAATGGAAGTGTCATGTTTAAGAGCGACTTGCTACCAATAAAGATTCTTTGAGTTTCTTCCCAATTTTTCCCCAGTCATTGTTGACCAGTACCTCTTTATTTTTGTCAAGCTTGAGGAGGATAACATATGCTTGTTCTATAATTTGCCCTTCGAGCAAACCCATCGCTATGTTTTAACGAGCCTAGTGATAGTGCAACTCGTTCTCGTCTAAAGACAAGTTTGTCGCTATTAATATTTTTAACGAGTTTAACGACAAAGATAACTCGGTCCTTTTCATTTTTAGAGAGTCTGAAAAGGTACGTAAAGGTAACTCCAAAATTCCTTTTTCGTCATCTAATCCCTTAAGTGCAAAAAAGTATAAAACAATACAGAAGGGATGAATTTTCGATAGTTTTAATGAGCCGAACAAAACAAGCGCTCGATCTTTTTGTGCAATAATCCCTCAGGTCCAAAAAGGTTAAAATCTAGAGGAGGGATAGAACTTCCGGTCACTTTAACGAGCTGGAAGGCCAAAACTCGGCAATCTTTTCATATTTTACGAGTCAGTTGAAAAGAGCTTAAAGAAGACTCGTCTTTTGAGGAACGAGTGATAAAATGGGTAGCAGCTGATTCCAGGTAAGGGTTGGAATTTTCCAATCACGACAGTGTCACAAGGATGGCTAGTGAAATCACTCTTCGCAGCTGTTCCTCAAAATGGGTAAACAATCAAATGGAGGTGAATGATCGGCCAATGGAAAAGTGGAGGTGATGGTGCAAACACGACCAAGGCTTTAATGGCTGAAATGTTTCATTCACGGCAGTTATTTACCGGGGAATAGTTCATTTTTTAACGAGCTTAAACGCGGGTGGAAACATTTTCTCATGTCTTATGTTTATTTTTTAACGAGCTTGAACTATGTGCTAAAACTGCTCGATTAATCCAGTCATATGATAAGAAAGTCTCATATAAAAATGGCAATTTTTAGCTTTCGCCCCACATCCTTTCTTTATGCAAGTTAGGTGACGACTAATCCTACGAGTTTAAAGGGTTAGAGGCCCTAAAAATTTAAAAAATAAATAGCCGCCCCTCGCTTGCACTCCAAAAGGTTTGCATGCCCCCAGGTATAAAATATGGTTTCAAGGTTACCCCTCAATTTGCAGACAAAACATTTGTTCTATCAGGAAAGGCCTACCTCTTACAGGTTACCCAAAGATTGTTCTATTCGCGGTGCAAAAAAAACACTTCTTCGGCGATGTCTACTGAGATAAACAAGGGTGAGTGACTCAGTTCTGCCAACTCACATAACTTTGACAAGAGAATCTTATTCTAGAATAACCCCTCTTCCACCGACGGACGGGGTACAGACTAGTCATATTCTCCCGCGGAAACCTACCCTATACCCGAAGTTTTCCTGCCGAAGCAGACCAGGATGCACTCCCCCTGGGTTTCAGTCATATCCCTCCGAATTACTCGCGCTCATCGGGAGGACGGACTGGATATTGAGACATTTCTTGTGTGAAGAGACCATTTAGGGATGTGTTGAGGGCCCTGAAATCGGGTCAACAACAAGGGGGATACCCACCCGGTCGGGAACCTGGTTGGCGGCTCCATGCCCGTTTGGTGTAGCGGGTCCGACTGGGGATAACGGGACCATCTTCCCGATCTAAGGGGTGTGTGTGTGTGTAGGGTTTGATTATGCTATTTCTTTGAGAACTTTTGAGAGCTAACTTAAATCTAACTCATGATTTGACTATAAGCTGCTGAAATCTAATGAAAACAACATGTGCAATCTACGCTAACCCGGGGTATATCTTTTCCATCATGCGATCTAAGAATATTTCATATAATAACTGGTAATGAAGATTATTTAGCTACTATAAGAATATAAACCATTTAAGATAAACCATTCTGCATAAGAAGTTAAACAGGACAGTTGTGGACTGCATATCGCATGATAAATCATTCATATTTCAAGCATGAACAAATGACTCCATCGTACAAAAGTGCCAAATGGTAACCACACATTTATACATTAACATATAAACAACATCAGCTGTATATCACTCTAAGCAAATAAGTAGAAATTCATCAAGAGATAAAAGTACCATTTATGACTGATTTTTTACTCACAAACTTCAAGCAATAATGATTTACTTCTACTTACTTCTAACACCTACTAGGAGTACAGAAATGCAACATCAGTAGCAGACATTAAGATGCAAATATAAATAAATCCGATCCTTCCATTCATCAAAACCTCCTCTGAGGTGCAGAAATGCATGTTCTGAGGACAAGTTTTTGACAAATTTCTGGACCCTTCTCCAATGCAATGAGAAGGGTTAAAATACTATGTCCTAATTCTAATAATAGTATTATTACAAAATTAAGGATTCGGTTTTCAAACGACCGTCCTTTTTCTAATATAACTAAAAACAAAAAGAAACAACGTTCTAAATAAAACTACTTGTGGACTTGGTCTTTGAAGTTGCATGTTTCTAACGTAGGCTTGAGAAGAGTCGGCTGGTTAATTTCCGTTCTGAGCTGGGCTGCGAAAACGGCATCTATAAGAGCTGGCGCTACCTTCTCGGCTGCGTTCATGATACACTTTACCGTCATCCATTGGCTATGTGGTTTAACCAGGTACATCCAGTAACTTTCCCAATTCAGTCTAACCAGTGCTTAGATAGCTTTCCCTTTTGTCTGTGCCTTTTGCCTCCATTCTATCTCCAGTTGCAACTTGTTTGGTAGGTATCCCGGGGTGGTTTCTGAAATCAAATTGGCCCTGTGTAAATTTTCATTTACACAGTCGATAAGAATACTTGCCTGTGTCGCCGCTGTCTTTGCTGCTTGCTCTGCCTGCGTGATCTGCTCGTCCCATTTATTAAAGAGCATTTCTTTATGATTTTCATTAATTCTAGGTGCTCCTGCTCTTTTTCCCTCCTCATCGTCTTGCCAAGTCAGATACTCTGTCACTCTCTTGTCGTTCTGATCATATTTGCTTCGCAATTCCACCACCTGACTGGTGATTTTGTCGCTTAGCTCACAGAAGTGCCTCCACTGTGATATTTTACGCCCCAATTCTTCTTGTTGCTGCAGTAGTTGCTCGTTCAAGCCGATGGACTCTGAAATAAACTCTGCAAGCTTAGGTTCATCTTTGTGCGTTTCTTGCTCCGTCTGCAGTTGTTTTTCTTTTTCTTCAAGACTCTTTTGGTAGCCTATTTGCATCTGTTGGAAGTCTTCTTAGAGCTTTTCGAGCTATCTGGAAGCTTCATTGTTTGCATTGGCTTGCTGTAACTGTTGTTGTAGCAGTTGTATGTGGTTTTCTTGTTCCTTTAAGAGCTGCTGAACTTCAGAGGCTTTGTCAATAGTTGCAGAAGCATACGCTCCTGCAATTTGAGACAGCTTCGTAAGATTTTCTGTTGGATTATTATTTGGGTCTTTCCACAAGACGTCTAAATGTTCAGCGTCTTGAGACAGTGCATTTTCGAGCTTTCTTTTCTTTCTCTATCTTCTCACAACTGCTTTGTGCTGGGGACTGTAGAACACATCTAGTGGGGGAATTTCTTCTACGTTAAGTAGAAGTTCTGAGGATGGAGTGATGGAGAGATCTTCTGCTTCTGTGGTAACGCTGACTACGGTTGGAGCAACTTCTTGCACCTCCTGTGTATCGTTCACAGGTGTCTTTGGGACTTGCCCTTCGAGGTTGATTAATTCATTGAAGGACTCCCACTCTTTATCTAGCTCTGCTGTGACAAGAGGAGCTTCGATAACCGGAGGGGGAACATCTCTTGGTGGCGAGGTGATAACTTGTTGCTGAAACATTACACTGGACCGAGCTGTATCTTTGACTGCTTCTTCGTTAATTCTTTTGTCATGCACAGACTCTTCAGGATGTTCGGAACCTTCTCGCGCGGCATTGGACTTAGATCTGGAAGTGCTGGAGTTCTCGCTGAGGCTGATGCTCGGAGTTGGCTCTCTAGTAGGTATTCGTAGCCTTTCTAGTGGAATGCTGGCCAGCCTTCTATCTCTATATGATGTGAATTTCTGGAGTTCACCTAGAGATAACCTTGACTGAGCTTCTCGCAAAATCTCTTTGAGTGATCTCTTTCCCTGAAATAGATCGTCAAACAAATCTTTGTGTCTGAAGAACACTCTTATTTTGACGTTCGTAGTAAACTCTTGGGCAACTTTATTTGGGTCGAATGGCCTCATCGGGAACTTATATAATTGAAGGCACGTCACGTTTTCCACCTCACCAAAAGCGTGTCCTACATCGAATAAAGAGAAGGCCCCACAATTGATGGGAAATTGAGGCCAAATGGCCTTTTTCTTATCTTTTAATTCTTTGGTTAAGCCGCCTTCAGAGCAGGTTTGATAAGCGATTTCTCGAGCCAAAAGCTTATCTGGGACATACAAGGGTAGAACATGTGGAGGTACAGTGCTTCCATAAACTCGAATGTAAGTAAACCATTCTTCCCCAAACCATCTTGCGATGGAGATGATGTCTGTCTCGGCTTCGGGAGAGCACCTTGGGGGATCCTTATCATATATCATTCTATATATGGGCAATATAAGCCCATGGCAAATCTGGTAAAAATGATGGGCAAACTGGGAATCCCACAAGACTTTGTGATAGACGTGAATAGGCAACGAGTCTTGGGTAGTCCATTTCCATCCCATAATGGGGAAATTAGATACAAGGCAAACAAAATCCATAACATAGGCAGCCAAATAGAAAGGAGGATAGACCCTTTGAGAAAAGGATCTTTTGGACCTGTAACTAACCACAGCTGTATATAGAGTATCGGAAAGAATTTTAGCCCAATCTACTATATCGGCATTTGTGGCGGCGTCAATTAATGGTAGCCACTCAGATGAAAACTTGTTGATATCGGGCATACCAAACAACCTACATAGCATGGCTGCAGCAAAACAATATGGAGAAGTAAGGGAACCAGTGCTGTACATACCGTTCTTATCCTTCTTTAACGGCTCATCTCTTCTAGACCATTCTTTAGTGGTGTCCGATAGGTTTGGGTTCTCCATTGCGAACTTCCTAAGAAATTGTGCATTATAGGTCGCTTGCGGTTCGGGCAGATGGTACATTAGCTTCAGATCTTGGGCGGCGAAAGATCCCACGAGCCCATGTCCCTGAATCTTGAATTGTCTGTTGTTTAATTCTGCATCATCCAGAATCCACTTGACCATATCTGTGTATGGTAGAATCTTAGGCCTTGCCGCTATTCTGTGAAGGAATGAACATGCTAGGTCTTCTAGGGATGCTTCAGAGGAGCGTGGTGCACTTGCAACGGCAGTCACCTTCATTATTCTCGGCTTCTCCTCTTCTAATAGCCTGTACATGCCTTCCCATGTGGAGATTCCTGCATCTCGGTTGCAGGCTATATCTGTGTATAGGGGCGCCATCTCCTTGGTCTTCTCTCTTGCTTCAGAGCTCTGAGCTTTGTTCTTCTTTCCCATTTTTACTTTGTGTTTCTTTCTGAGTCGTCTTTGCACTTTGTTCCTGCAGATTACAAGTGAAATGGAATGTCCGATCAGAAAGGTGATGGGAGAGTTTTAAATGCAAGAGATAAATCAATCACGCCACCTTACGTGAAGCAAATATCCAACAAGGCACGCGTCTTTAATCCTCTTAATGACTGACAACCAATTGATTTACTACTATTAAAAGCGCATGATTTCAGGTCATGTTATGGTAAGTGGCTTTTCCTTTGAAAGGCGCGCCCGAAGGATTCGTACTAAGGTGATTTTATGATTTGCTGACGTACCCTCGCATGTCGCACGATCGCAGTATCGCAGATCGCAAAACTTAGTGCTTGCCAAACCTCGTCTGGCTTGTTTCTGCGATATGCGATCTAGCGATCGCAATATCGCAGATCGGTGAATTTCTTGGCTTTTCGCTATGGACATTAGTATGGTGCGATGCGATGTCGTTATTAATCATGAGGGTGGCGCGTATTTTGATTTTAGAAGAGTAACGGAGATGTTTCCTATCTTTTTGCATACGTGACTTTTAAAAGACCTATTGTCTACCATAGAAAAATATCTAAGATGCCTTTTCTAAATTATGATTTGTAACTTCAAAAAGAAAGTCTAGCTTTTCCCAAAAATTTTATCTAAGGGTCCCCATTCATTTGGAGTCATGATTTGATACTAAATGAATAAAAAAGGGGGGGGTTGTTGCTGGCCACAACAATTGGCGATTCACTTGGGAGAACCAGTTATCTCTGCATTTCTATTGACGCTTTTTTTTTTAAAAACTTCTGAAAAATTTAAAAATTTTGAGCTTTATTATAAAAAGATAAGACAACTGAGACTTCAAACTGCCTATGATGTTTCGTTTCAAACTCTTTCCGCTTTAATTATTTGTACACCCAGTTCGTCTTTGCATCTAAATCAGCTGTTACTTGGTCTTTGTGAAACATAAAATAAAGTCTTCTCTGTTTATCAGTCCTTTAGTATGCTCCTTAGTCACAGGTAGAGCCTCTGCTGCCAGCAGGCGTCCATAGCCTCGACAGGGTTACCTTTTAACCAGCAATGATCCTTTATCCTGCTTGAGGTTACTCGCAACATTCCAGAGAAAAATCCTTTTTGACACACTTTTCCTTTTTTAATTCTCTAAAGAACAATGTCTTGGTTTGGTGGCCAAATTGTGACACAGTCATTCACTCGATTTACACTTTTGCTGAACAAGCCGGCTCGTGATGAGACCTCTTGTCTTTTGATTGCAACAAACTTAAGTCGTTGCCCTGTTTTGATAGACAGTATTGGCAAAGTCAGCAAGTTATAATATCTGTGATCATGATAAGCCGGCTCGTGATGAGACCTCTTATTCTTTGAGATATAGTGTTTTTCTTGGGTTGTTTCTTTGAATGCTGTAATTCCCTTTTAGCAGGGAGGAAGTCATTGTTTTTCCTTAAGAAAGTTCTGGACGACGATGATAGGGCAATAAAGGCTGTTTTGACAGGGAATACTTATCTTAAAATTCATACCTTTCATTGTGCTGACTTAAAACAAATCCTAAACTGAGATAGCTTTCTTTAAAATTTTGGAGTTTGAAACTATCATCATATATGGGTTGAAGTTCTAATGATAATAAAGACCAAATTTTTAAAAGATTCGCTGTTGATAGTAGCAGAAGTTCCAAATTTTCAACAGAGACAAGGTATCTTCAGTAAATGTCAAATGTCATTGAACCAGAACAAACATTATTATGGCGGAAATTAAAAAGGAATGATAGGCAACTATTTTCTGAGGTTATGAAGGGAATATGTATAGCTTTTCCTATCAGTTATTAAAAACAAAAAAACCTAACTAAATTACTCCTACTCCTACTCCTACTCTAACCATATACAGGAAATAACTATGTGAAATGATATTTCCAATGGAACCATCTATTCATTTTTATCCCTAGCCGAATGAATCTTCCAAGCATTAATAAAAAGAATCGAATTTTTCTTGGATCGTAATTGTTGGCTAAGAAATAAAAACACAGAACCTCAATTGGAATTCTGGCTGATTTTCTTTTCTTATGCAAAGTTGTTTCCAACTGGGTACCTATTGGATCATAAAAATCAGAATGAATTTCAGTTGTGAATTGATGATGTCGCAATAGGAAGGATAACAAGTCAAATGGTGGACAAGATTCTTTTATTTCAATGACTTGTAACCTTTTATCTGTTAATTTTGAGTTTTTTGTGATTTTTTCGAAAATAAAATTCTCATATGTAAGTCGCTAAAACATAATCTATCAAAAGTTTGAAGATTTGAAAAGAAATCTGATTTTGTACATAATGAGTTTGAGTGAGAAAGGAATGATTGGGAATTTATACAAATAGTGTTATAGCATGACTGGGTTTTACTTGTAACATCTTGTTTTTCACAAAAACTGGCCAGGTTTTGTGAATAGGGAACTAGGTCATGATTACAAACAGGGATGGGGCCTTCCTCATGATACGAATCATAGATCGGGGTATTACCTGGGATAGTAAAATCATTTAAGTGATCTTCTACTTCGAGATGAGGGTGGACTGACATGATTCCTGATTTAAGATGTCATTTATTCTCCGACCCTAGTTGAGTTATCTGAGAAAACTCAACAACATCATCATTGTCAAAGTAACTATCACAAAAGAATCTACAGATTTCCCTAGGTTCCTCCTTTTCATTGTATGTTTTCTGACAAGGGAGGTCAGGCAATTCCTTTTTGTCCTTGATCGAAAGCTGTGTTAATGCAATATCTTTAACTTGAAAACCTAATGATGAGTCATTTAAATAACCCTCTGTAGTTTTTGAGATATCTTGAATATTAAGAGGGGAAAGGTTGTCATCACTAAAAACATCAGGATAAAGAGAAAAATGAAAATCTAGAACAATGCATTTAAAAACATCATAGAAGAGACTTTGTTCATCAGATCCATCACAAATGTCGGGCTTTAGATCATACCTTTTTGCGCTGATACTTTTTGAAAGAGAAACATTTGATTGATCTAACCTTGGCATCTGCATTCGTTGACTTGAAATGGTATTGTCAGAGTCATCTTCTGTTTCCAAGGTAATTTTCTTTTTAGCATCTTCATCTTTCTTTTCTGGTAGTAGAGCATGCATGACTCCCAGGCTTTGTAGATTTTCTTCATTATGGATGCTTTGTGTATTTGACTTGGAATGATCATTCATATTAGAAGAAAAGCTAGCAAAGGTAGAATTAATTTCTGATTGGTCAGACACAGGAGGTAGGAAATACTCATCGTAATCTGAAGATTCTTCGTCTGTGAGCTCATTTTCAAGATCATACTGTAGGCATTTAAGATGAAATCGCATATTGAAATCCCTTATGGGTTCATCTTGTCCTCTAAGATAATCAATTTCATCATATACCTGGTCGTAATCATAACAATCAAATTCCAAGATGAAAATCTTAACGAACTGGTCCCAGCTGTGAATTGATGCAACTGGGAGGGTTCTGCACCATTTTGTAGCTTCTGCTGTGAAGGTAAGAGTAAAAATCCTGCACAAAACGCCTTCAACAATCTTCTGAGTATCAGAAGTTGAAACTTTTTGTATGAACTGAAGGGCGTGATTGAATGCGGAAGAGTTTTTCTTACCATTGAACTTTTCCTGAGACAATAGCCTTACCACGTCCGGTGGAATGTTGGAAGGGGTATGAACATAGATGCAACTCCAAATAGGAACTTCATGAGTAGTCATCCTGTTTCAAGATTTATAATTCGAAAAACATTCCAACAGGTATTATGCTCAGGCCCTCCTTCTAGCGCCAAATATGTTGAGGGCCCTAAAATCGGGTCAACAACAAGGGGGATACCCAACCGGTCGGGAACCTGGTTGGCGGCTCCATGCCCGTTTGGTGTAGCGGGTCCGACTGGGGATAACGGGACCAGCTTCCCGATCTAAGGGGTGTGTGTGTGTGTAGGGTTTGATTATGCTGTTTCTTTGAGAACTTTTGAGAGCTAATTTAAATCTAACTCATGATTTGACTATAAGCTGCTGAAATCTAATGAAAACAACATGTGCAATCTACGCTAAACCGGGGTATATATTTTCCATCATGCGATCTAAGAAGATTTCATATAATAACTGGTAATGAAGATTATTCAGCTACTATAAGAATATAAACCATTTAAGATAAACCATTCTGCATAAGAAGTTAAACAGGACAGTTGTGGACTGCATATCGCATGATAAATCATTCATATGTCAAGCATGAACAAATGACTCCATCGTACAAAAGTGCCAAATGGTAACCACACTTTTATACATTAACATATAAACAACATCAGCTGTATATCACTCTAAGCAAATAAGTAGAAATTCATCAAGAGATAAAAGTACCATTTATGACTGATTTTTTACTCACAAACTTCAAGCAATAATGATTTACTTCTACTTACTTCTAACACCTACTAAGAGTACAGAAATGCAACATCAGTAGCAGACATTAAGATGCAAATATAAATAAATCCGATCCTTCCATTCATCAAAACCTCCTCTGAGGTGCAGAAATGCATGTTCTGAGGACAAGTTTTTGACAAATTTCTGGACCCTTCTCCAATGCAATGAGAAGGGTTAAAATACTATGTCCTAATTCTAATAATAGTATTATTACAAAATTAAGGATTCGGTTTTCAAACGACCGTCCTTTTTCTAATATAACTAAAAACAAAAAGAAACAACATTCTAAATAAAACTACTTGTGGACTTGGTCTTTGAAGTTGCATGTTTCTAACATAGGCTTGAGAAGAGTCGGCTGGTTAATTTCCGTTCTGAGCTGGGCTGCGAAAACGACATCTATAAGAGCTGGCGCTACCTTCTCGGCTACGTTCATGATACACTTTACCGTCATCCATTGGCTATGTGGTTTAACCAGGTACATCCAGTAACTTTCCCAATTCAGTCTAACCAGTGCTTGGATAGCTTTCCCTTTTGTCTGTGCCTTTTGCCTCCATTCTGTCTCCAGTTGCAACTTGTTTGGTAGGTATCCCGGGGTGGTTTCTGAAATCAAATTGGCCCTGTGTAAATTTTCATTTACACAGTCGATAAGAATACTTGCCTGTGTCGCCGCTGTCTCTGCTGCTTGCTCTGCCTGCGTGATCTGCTCGTCCCATTTATTAAAGAGCATTTCTTTATGATTTTCGTTAATTCTAGGTGCTCCTGCTCTTTTTCCCTCCTCATCGTCTTGCCAAGTCAGATACTCTGTCACTCTCTTGTCGTTCTGATCATATTCGCTTCGCAATTCCACCACCTGACTAGTGATTTTGTCGCTTAGCTCACAGAAGTGCCTCCACTGTGATATTTTACGCCCCAATTCTTCTTGTTGCTGCAGTAGTTGCTCGTTCAAGCCGATGGACTTTGAAATAAACTCTGCAAGTTTAGGCTCATCTTTGTGCGTTTCTTGCTCCGTCTGCAGTTGTTTTTCTTTTTCTTCAAGACTCTTTTGGTAGCCTATTTGCATCTGTGGGAAGTCTTCTTGGAGCTTTTCGAGCTGTCTGGAAGCTTCAATGTTTGCGTTGGCTTGCTGTAACTGTTGTTGTAGTAGTTGTATGTGGTTTTCTTGTTCCTTTAAGAGCTGCTGAACTTCAGAGGCTTTGTCAATAGTTGCAGAAGCATACGCTCCTGCAATTTGAGACAGCTTCGTAAGATTTTCTGTTGGATTATTATTTGGGTCTTTCCACAAGACGTCTAAATGTTCAGCGTCTTGAGACAGTGCATTTGCGAGCTTTCTTTTCTTTCTCTGTCTTCTCACAACTGCTTTGTGCTGGGGACTGTAGAACACATCTAGTGGGGGAATTTCTTCTACGTTAAGTAGAAGTTCTGAGGATGGAGTGATGGAGAGATCTTCTGCTTCTGTGGTAACGCTGACTACGATTGGAGCAACTTCTTGCACCTCCCGTGTATCGTTCACAGGGGTCTTTGGGACTTTCCCTTCGAGGTTGATTAATTCATTGATGGACTCCCACTCTTTATATAGCTCTGCTGTGACAAGAGGAGCTTCGATAACCGGAGGGGGAACATCTCTTGGTGGCGAGGTGATAACTTGTTGCTGAAACATTACACTGGACCGAGCTGTATCTTTGACTGCTTCTTCGTTAATTCTTTTGTCATGCACAGACTCTTCAGGATGTTCGGAACCTTCTCGCGTGGCGTTGGACTTAGATCTGGAAGTCCTGGAGTTCTCTCTGAGGCTGATGCTCGGAGTTGGCTCTCTAGTAGGTATTCATAGCCTTTCTAGTGGAATGCTGGCCAGCCTTCTATCTCTATATGATGTGAATTTTTGGAGTTCACCTGGAGATAACCTTGACTGAGCTTCTCGCAAAATCTCTTTGAGTGAGCTCTTTCCCTGAAAGAGATCGTCAAACAAATCTTTGTGTCCGAAGAACACTCTTATCTTGACGTTCATAGTAAACTCTTGGGCAACTTTATTTGGGTCGAATGGCCTCATCGGGAACTTATATAATTGAAGGCACGTCACGTTTTCCACCTCACCAAAAGCGTGTCCTACATCGAATAAAGAGAAGGCCCCACAATTGACGGGAAATTGAGGCCAAATGGCCTTTTTCTTATCTTTTAATTCTTTGGTTAAGCCGCCTTCAGAGCAGGTTTGATAAGCGATTTCTCGAGCCAAAAGCTTATCTGGGACATACAAGGGTAGGACATGTGGAGGTACAGTGCTTCCATAAACTCGAATGTAAGTAAACCATTCTTCCCCAAACCATCTTGCGATGGAGATGATGTCTGTCTCGGCTTCGGGAGAGCACCTTGGGGGATCCTTATCATATATCATTCTATATATGGGCAATATAAGCCCATGGCAAATCTGGTAAAAATGATGGGCAAACTGGGAATCCCACAAGACTTTGTGATAGACGTGAATAGGCAACGGGTCTTGGGTAGTCCATTTCCATCCCATAGTGGGGAAATTAGATACAAGGCAAACAGAATCCATAACATAGGCAGCCAAATAGAAAGGAGGATAGACCCTTTGAGAAAAGGATCTTTTGGACCTGTAACTAACCACAACTGTATATAGAGTATCGGAAAGAATTTTAGCCCAATCTACTATATCGGCATTTGTGGCAGCGTCAATTAATGGCAGCCACTCAGATGAAAACTTGTTGATATCGGGCATACCAAACAACCTACATAGCATGGCTGCAGCAAAACAATATGGAGAAGTAAGGGAACCAGTGCTGTACATACTGTTCTTATCCTTCTTTAACGGCTCATCTCTTCTAGACCATTCTTTAGTGGTATCCGATAGGTCTGGGTTCTCCATTGCGAACTTCCTAAGAAATTGTGCATTATAGGTCGCTTGCGGTTCGGGCAGATGGTACATTAGCTTCAGATCTTGGGCGGCGAAAGATCCCACAAGCCCATGTCCCTGAATCTTGAATTGTCTGTTGTTTAATTCTGCATCATCCAGAATCCACTTGACCATATCTGTGTATGGTAGAATCTTAGGCCTTGCTGCTATTCTGTGAAGGAATGAACATGCTAGGTCTTCTAGGGATGCTTCAGAGGAGCGTGGTGCACCTGCAACGGCAGTCACCTTCATTATTCTCGGCTTCTCCTCTTCTAATAGCCTGTACATGCCTTCCCATGTGGAGATTCTTGCATCTCGGTTGCAGGCTGTATCTGTGTATAGGGGCGCCATCTCCTTGGTCTTCTCTCTTGCTTCGGAGCTCTGAGCTTTGTTCTTCTTTCCCATTTTTACTTTGTGTTTCTTTCTGAGTCCTCTTTGCACTTTGTTCCTGCAGATTACAAGTGAAATGGAATGTCCGCTCAAAAAGGTGATGGGAGAGCTTTAAATGCAAGAGATAAATCAATCATGCCACCTTACGTGAAGCAAATATCCAACAAGGCACGCGTCTTTAATCCTCTTAATGACTGACAACCAATTGATTTACTACTATTAAAAGCGCATGATTTCAGGTCATGTTATGGTAAGTGGTTTTTCCTTTGAAAGGCGCGCCCGAAGGATTCGTACTAAGGTGATTTTATGATTTGCTGACGTACCCTCGCATGTCGCACGATCGCAGTATCGCAGATCGCAAAACTTAGTGCTTGCCAAACCTCGTCTGGCTTGTTTCTGCGATATGCGATCTAGCGATCGCAATATCGCAGATCGGTGAATTTCCTGGCTTTTCGCTATGGACATTAGTATGGTGCGATGCGATGTCGTTATTAATCATGAGGGTGGCACGTATTTTGATTTTAGAAGAGTAATGGAGATGTTTGCTATCTTTTTGCATACGTGACTTTTAAAAGACCTATTGTCTACCATAGAAAAATATCTAAGATGCCTTTTCTAAATTATGATTTGTAACTTCAAAAAAGAAAGTCTAGCTTTTCCCAAAAATTTTATCTAAGGGTCCCCATCCATTTGGAGTCATGATTTGATACTAAATGAATAAAAAAGGGGGGGGGGGGTTGTTGCTAGCCACAACAGGATGGTATATGACTATTTGCTATGCGTGATCCGGGAAATGAAAGCTGGTCCACGAGCTTGACCACTCTTCCTTCGTGCGGAAAACACATTACTCTAAAAAGTTAGGAGACGACGGCTCCCATGCAATAAATATAGTCTCGTCCAAGGAGTAGGTTATAATCCAAGAGTCCTTGAACAACCATTACGTTCATTTGAACAATATTCCTTCTCAATGTTATGGGCACATTGGGAAGGATCCCTAAAGGTCAACTGGTTCCTTTATCAAAGCCTGTCAGATTTCTCATCTCAGGCAAAAGCGATGGTGAACCAAGCACTTTCCAAGCAGTAGAGGAAAGGATACTCATAGAAGCCCCCTCATCTATGATGGTAACAACCATGACCATTCTATATATTTGAACGATAATTCGGAATGGTATGCTTGCTGGTAAACGGGGTCTGCCTAGTTGATTCCAATCGAAGGAGACAACTAGGTTGCTTGGAGGTGGGACCGAGTAGACGGCCGGGTATGGCTCTGACGAACTTCCCTCCTGCGGTAAGGGAATGGGTAGATTTCCCCCGTGTTCATTGGATTCTGTGTTGATGAAGAGAATTTGGACGGTGTCATCCTTGTTCTCTTCAGTGACTGTACCATCTGAAGATAAAACCTCTGAAAGCAAGACCGGGTCAACTACCGCCTCGACCTTTTGACTTTTGTCTGGTATGGATTCAGATGGTTTATCTTCGATGATATGCGCTTCAGCCAACCACTTGAGCGGGCCAGCTGGATTCTCAACTAGCGACGGACTCGGCAAGAGTTTTTTATATCCAGGAGGAAGTCGTAACGATGAAACCGGACGATCATCCAAAACTCTTTTCACTTCGTCTAAGAAGGGACAACGGTGGACGGCATGATTGCCTTCGCACAGTTTACAGGGAAATCTAGCTTTCCCTTTTTGTCCTGGGGCTTCACTTTCGCTAGTTGATGGTGTGCTTTCAACATGGTCATCAGAGGTTGATGACACCGGATTGTGCAAACGAGGAGACCAGTCCCTTAGTATCTGAGGGATGCAAGGACAATCTCTGTGAAAGTGGTCTCCTTTGCAAATGACACATGGCGATTTAGGCCTGGTCGGTGCAGTGTGTGGATTTTCGTTAGACGACACTCGTTTTCCCCCATTCGCCTTTGGCTCCTTCTTCTTCTTCTCTTTCTTCTCCTTAGGAACTTGACTTTTGGCTTTGCCAGCCCCATCAAGCGAAGAGGAAGGAGGAGAGGAAGAATTAGAGGAAGTAGAAGGTTGGTGGGCAACTCTGGACTCGTCTAATTGCTGATTTGATTATTCAGGAATAGTCGTGTTCTGAACGACATTGGTTGAGAAGAGCCATACTGGCAGGCCAATTGTCAGTCCTGGAAGTGACAATGTGGCCATATGGGGTGCACCAACATCTCCCCAAGAGGAGAAGGGACTAGGATTTCCACCAAGGGGAATTCCTTGGTTGGTAGACTCCATTTTCTCAACCTAAGATCAACGTAGGAAAAGGGTATGAATATTCCATTTAAAATAAATTTTTAGACGCTTTGACACAACTTGTTTTTTCAGTTTTAAAGAGTCGAGAAAAAACAAAAGATGACTCTAGTCTCCTTCGATTTTTAATGAGCCTGAAGTGACAAGTGCTTAGATGGACCTTTTCCGTTAAGGAGTCTGGAAAGGAACGAAAGGGAATGCTCTGGAGATCTAGGTAGAGGGAGTACCAAACCAATCGCAAAACTATAGAATAATTTTTATGGTATGGCAATCAATCTTCCCTAATGCTGTGTTCGGTGCATTGCGATCAGTAGGGCGGCCGACACGGCTTCCTATGGATAAAAGGTTTTAACCCTATAGGGGTCTCCCAATATATACTCGACGGTACGTGGGAGCACAAGTCCGTACTGGCACTTATCGTCTCAAAGTGGAGGAATCACCCAACCATCAGTGAGGACAACAGTTACCAGGCTTTACGACGCCGGAATACGTCTCTAGCCTAGACCTCTAAATGTTGTGCGTTAAGTTCCAAAGCGTTGTTAGATTCATTCAATTTATTTTAAGTTGATCTTTCTTAGAAGTTTGCCTTTTTGGATCACCACGAGATGTAGATGTAATTCCTAAAATGCAATCTAAAGATGATAAGAAAACTTTTATCTCTTTTCAGCAATGAAAATCCTAGCTACAAGGGGAAAAGAAAGACACAATCTTTTCTCAAAGAGCAAAGAGCACACTGTAAATGCACTTTTCCTAAATCAATCCAAACAGACTATCAATATGAAAATGCACATATGCATGTATTTGTTTTCATTTTCTTAATATTGATGCCTAAAAAGAAAGTTGATGTACAAATCTGAATTTGCTTTCAAGTGACAAACACAAACAAGCTTCTTTTCGAAATCAAAAGGTAGAGATGATTACGACACTTTATGATTTTGAAATAAACACTCGTTTTGACACTAGAAAGTCTCGAATTCAAACCAAAGGCAAAAGTAAAAGCATAATTGACTGTCAACAGCAAATAAGTTTCTCCTAAGATCAAAATCGACACTTACGACAGATCTAAATCCAAGGACGACAGTATGACTATTCTACTCTTTCAATGGAAAACTGTAAATGATGTAACAATCACACAAAGAACATCTACAGTCTTTTTGTACAAAGGAGGCAGAATTAAGGTAAAACAAAAGGGGTTTTTAAACAGACACACACTGATCACAGGCTGCAAAATCAGAGACAAAACTGAAAAAATGAAGCAAAGAACCTCAGCTGCATAGGGCTTGGCTGATCAGCGCACCCGTTACACAGAGAAACTGAATTGCAGCGCAGGTAGCCCTCTCGGGAACTACGTTGAAATGCAGAATCTCTTCACAGAGCCTGTGCTGGGGTAGAAACGAGAATTCTATCCGGGTTCTGGATCACGGTTTGCAGTTTAATCTATGGTTTTTGGCCGAGTGAAAGCAATCAGTAATGCACAATCAGAGGGTGGATTTAAAGGTGGTCTAAGAGCTATCACAAAGGGTAATCAGATAATTTGTGAATCAGCTGTTCAAATCATAAACAAATCCAGTGAATGGATTGAAGTAGCAGATGCCTACTTTGCATTTGATAATGGCAAATGCAGTTCGATTGCTACTTCTGTGTTTATGAAACAAACAACAAGAGAAACACAAACAAACTAACTAGACACGATCCCCAGCGGAGTCACCATTTTGTTAACGGGAAAAGTGTCTACTCAGAATGCCCCTATCCCACTAAGGCGTGACAGTACCTTAGAAACAAACAGAGAAAACTACTTTCGTATTCTTCTTTATGAACTGTAAACGAAGAGGAATAGGATGAACCAACCTGTGTCTTGCGCTGGTCCTTTGATCCAATCTCTCTCTTCTTTGACAGCTTCCAGCTACCTTCTCCCTTACTTGCCCAGTTTCACCAAGTTCCTGCAAGATCAGAGAAGGAGAAAACTACACAAAGACACAGATTTATATTCATAAATAGCTTAGGATCAGATTTAAGCTAAACATGCAAATATAACAAAACATCATTGATACAAAAGCATGTAGGAGAAACTCAAATAGTTTTATTGATATAACAAGAAGGTCCAGGAGGAGTTACAACCGATGATTCCTGATCCAGCATCAACCCCCCAGCAAAGGAATCCCCTCTTCACCTCCAACAAAGCATAAATCACCCAATACTCTAATCTCTATCTCAAAACCAACAACAATTCTCTGCAATGTACAAAATTCCAGCCTCTGGATCTCTAGGATGCGGGATCCATATATAGATGTATGCAAAGAGGATGAGTCAGCTTATGGTTTGACTTGTGGCTTCTCTCTGTCAGTTCTTGCTTCCACTTGGAGACTGAGAGCCTCTTACTCATCCTTGGTCGAACTCAGTGAGGCAAGTGTCATTGGGGAAGATTCTGGAAGCTTCCATTGTCTGTCCACCTCGCGGAATGACACTGCCATTTGTCATTTCCCGCTCAGCGCACCCTGGTAGTGCAATGCACCTAGCTAGTGTACTTGGGTGCTATGCAACGCAACTAGCTAGTGGAGCAGTTGAAATGATCCTGATTTGACTGATTCTGAGCAGTTTCTGGTGGAGAACTTCTGGGAGAAGCTGTAATTTGTTGACCTTGTTCCTCTAGGGGTCGGAACAAAACTTTTAGGGACTTAGGATCCCTTGGTTTATGGACATTTCATGATTAGAGCTGTAAGGCACAAAAATGTCTATAACAAACAGGTAAATCCCACACTATGCCTTCTCTCAAAGAATTTATGGAGTCCCTTATTTTTTAGCAAGATAAACTCATTGGCATGGGGAAAATAAAACCTCCAAAAGCACATGCACTTGCTGTGCATGATGGAAACCACAATAAAAATCACAGATCTGATTTAAATCAGAAAAATCAGCAACAAAGAGACAACGGAAAAGCACATTCCCATCCAAAGAAGGAAGGGTACACCAAGCCCTTCAATGACTCCTCTGGCTCGAGAAATGAGAAAGGGAAGAAAGGAAACAGATGCACCTACTGTCAAAGAGGATTCCATCCAGAATCCTCTTGCATGAAGAAACAAATAAATGGCAGAAATTCTTCAGAAGCACAACCTTGGGGACCACATCCCTCAGGGCGCCAAGAAGAAAACTGAGGATGCGCCACACGGGAAAGGTAACAATTTTCATGCTTTAGTTGCAATTAATTATTCTCCTGATACATGGATTATAGATTCTGGTGCATCACATCATATGGCTGCTGCAAAGGAAGTCTATTCCTCTTTGGATGCATGCAAAGGACCTCCCATCCTCATGGGAGATGACTCACCTATTGAGGTCACCGGAAAAGGTAGAGTGGAACTTTTACATTGAAGCTTTGAAGATGTGCTTCATGTTCCAAACTTTCGGTAAGCCTGCTTTCAGTTTATCAGATCACTCATTTCGGCACCGGAAAGAGAGTGGAATTCACTCTAGATGCAGTGAACATATATGATCTACATAGCAATGCCAAAATTGCAACTGGTGAGGTAAACAATGGAGCCAGACTGTATACATTTTCTGAATTTATTGAATCTGAAACCTCCTTATTGCTTACACATGCTGATGATAGTAGTAGGCTTTGGCACAAGAGGTTTGGTCACTTAAATTACAGGTATATGCAGCAGCTAAGCAAGAATGAGATGGTGGAAGGCTTGTCAAATATCAGTTTCTCCAAAGGAGTTTGTGAAGGGTGTGTTCTTGGCAAACATCCCAGAGAAAAGTTTGACACCGGCAAGACTCACAGAGCATCCTCTCCTCTAGATCTGATCCATAGCGATCTCATGGGGCCTTTTCCTCATCCTTCCATCAACAAAGTAAGGTATGTTCTTACATTTATTGATGATTTCTCACGGTATACTTGGGTGTATCTTCTCAGGAACAAATCTGAAGTTTTTGAGCACTTTGAAGATTTCAAAGCACTAGTTGAGACACAGTCAGAGAGAAAGATCAAAGCCCTCCATACAGACAATGGGGGGGAATATGTTAACACAACGCTTCGGAACCTTTGCCTTCAGTCCGACATACAGTTGCAGTGTACAGTTTCATACACTTCGCAGCAGAACGGAGTTGCTGAGAGAAAGAATCGATCTCTCAAAGAGATGGCTTCCTGCATGTTTCATGCCAAGTCACTGCCACATAAGCTTTGGGCCGAAGCTCTTAATTGTGCTAACTACATCCAGAACAGATCTCCTCATAGGTCTGTCAAGGATCAGACCCCCTTTGAGGCTTGGAGCGGGCACTAAACCAGAGGTCACTCACCTCCGTGTTTTCGGCTCTAGAGCATGGGCCCAGATCCCCTCTGAAAAGAGGAAAGCTCTTGATCCACAGAGCATTGAGTGCATATTTGTTGGATACCCTGATTGTGTGAAGGGATATCGACTCCTGATTCCCTCAACGGACAAGCTCATCATTGAGCGAAGTGTCAAATTTGAGGAAAGTCTCTTGCATGCACCTCAAGCTCAGCATGCAGACACTTTTTATCCACCTCATGTCCGAGATGATGACTCAGTGCACTCAGATGTAGATATAGATCATGCAGATGTCGAGGAAGAGCATGCAGATGCAAAGACAGAGTCCTCAGATACAAATCTAGTGAATGCAAATGATGATCCACATCCAAGCCCAGATCGGGCTTCCAGCAGTGTATCATATTCCCCTGTCATAAATCAGAGAACAAGGAGCTTACGTGAGATATATGCACAAGACCAACCAGCTGCTAGAAATGGTCTTGTGGGGGATAATTCTGATCTGCAGAGCACTAGCTCAGAGTTTATTGAGCCTCCTCTTGTCCTTACTGCCACTGAACCATCGCCCTCCTGGCATTGTCATTTGGTTCAGTCTTCTGATCCACAGTCTTATGCTGAGGCTGTTGGGCATCCATCTTGGGAGTCTGCCATGGTGGAGGAGTATAACTCCCTCCTCGAGAACCATACTTGGGATCTGATCCCCTTTCCTTCAGGAAGGAAACTTGTTCGATGTAAATGGGTCTACAGGACCAAGAGTGCTGCAGATGGGCAAATCACCAGACGGAAAGCAAGGCTAGTAGCCAAAGGCTTCCAACAAGTGCATGGCATTGATTATGAAGAGACCTTTGCTCCAGTAGCAAAGATGGATTCCATACGCCTTACACTTGCCATTGCGGCTGCCCAGCGGTGGGAAGTACATCAGATGGATGGACATAATGCCTTTCTTCACGGAGACCTATCTGAGGAGATCTACATGGAGCAGCCACATGGTTTCATTCAAGATTCATCTTTGGTCTGCAGACTAAAGAAATCTCTCTACGGCCTTAAGTAGGCCCCGAGAGCTTGGTACGCGAAGATGGATTCTTTTCTCTTATCACAAAACTTTGAACGATGTAAGTCTGATCCGAATGTTTACATGCTTAGGGCACATGATTCTCTTCTTATCTTAGTTTTGTATGTAGATGATCTCCTAATCACTGGTAGCTCGGCTTCAGCCATTGCTACAGTCAAGAGGGCCTTGCATGATAGGTTCTTGATGACGGACATGGGTCCATTACACTTCTTTCTTGGTCTTGAGATTAGCTAGAATGCCACAGGCATCAAACTCTCTCAGGCTAAGTATGCACGGGATCTCCTCGAGAGATTTCGCATGACTGACTGCAAGCCAGCACCGACTCCTTTTCTGTCTGGGGTCCGCCTTGAGGATGGAGGTGACACTCCATTAGTTGGCAGCACTCTCTACCGACAGCTAGTGGGGAGCTTATTGTACCTCACCCACTCCAGACCAGATCTCTCATATGCAGTAGGGGCAATTTCCAGATACATGCAGGAGCCGCATGAGCTACACTGGAATGCTGCCAAGCGCATCCTCTGATATGTGCAGGGCATCATCACCTTCGGGATTCACTATGCAGCAGGCATTGCATTGAATCTCCTTGGCTTCACAGATTCTGATTGGGCGGGAGACAACATTGATCGCAAGTCCACCTCCGGATATTCACTCAGTCTAGGATCTGGCCCTATCTGTTGGTCGAGCAAGAAGCAGGCTGCTATTGCTCTCTCTTCAACTGAGGCTGAGTACAGAGGAGTAGTCAACATCACCATTCAGGCTCTATGGCTACAACACTTCCTCACTGAGTTGGGCGTCCAGTTCCACCAGCCCATTGTCATCTGGTGTGACAACCAGAGCACTCTCAAATTTTGCAGGGATCCAGTACAGCGGCAACGGACGAAGCACATAGAGATCCATATGCACTACATCAGAGACTTAGTACATGATCGGGTCATTGATTTGCAGTTTTGTCCTTCAGCAGAACAGACTGCAGACATCTTCACCAAGACATTCACTGAGCTGAAGTTTCGCTCTTTGCGTGATCGTCTTGGAGTGAAGGACATGATTGCTTAGCAACTGTATTTTTCTTCCTCTTTTCTTTTGATTACATTGTATTTTGAGGGGGGGGGGGGGGTTTCCCACGAGGTTTTCCCTCTTTCCTCAATTTTAGTACAAGTTGCACTGTATTTTGGGTGACCTTTGGCCTTAGTTTCCAGGGTCCATTTTCTATTTTTCCCCATAGTGGTGTTCAGGGGGGGTGTTGGAACTACTACACACCTACATGCAGACTATTAGTTAGAGCATGTGACTGCATGCAAGATTCCTTTTGCATGTTGGAACTACTACACACTTACATGCGGAATCTTAGTTAGAGCATGGGATTGCATGCAAGATTCCTTTTGCATGATTTACTCCTTGATTTGCTCCTTCTTTAACTCCGCAACTGACTAGTTATCTCCGGAACTTGTTGTAGGTGTTGAGTCTTCTCATTGATCACCACTATAGTGCATTACCTTGGGATTTTCACCCAATGATGCTATATCATGAGCATTGTAACATATTTCGGAATGCATCATTCTTTTCTTCTTTCGATTTTCTTTTAGTGTTTTTGCTCTGCAAAGCTGTGTGTTCAACCTTTACTAGCTAGATTCATCTGTGTAGGTTTTCTAACACATTTACAGATCGTATACCGCTACTTGTAGAAACTTCGGGAGCTGTTGCCATAGCCTTCTCGATGGCTTTGATAATAGCATGGCGTCTTGTAGTTGTAGTAATCGTAGTGCAACCCATTATTGTATTATGTTTCTACACTAAAATGGTTCTCCTCAAGGCCATGTCTCAAAAGGCTATAAAAGCTCAAGATCAAGGTAGTCAACTCGCATCAGAGGCTGTGGCTAACCATCGCACTATTAGTTCCTTCTCCTTACAGGAGAAGATTCTCTCTCTTCGAAAGGAGTCAAGAAGAACCTCGCAGAGAGATTATCAAACAATCTTTGTTTGCGGGATTCGCTCTTGGAACATCGCAATTCCTCACCCTATGCAATACGGCTTTGAGCTTTTGGTATGGAGGACAACTTGTATCAAAAGGACAAATCGAATCCGAACCTTTTTTCCAAATTTTCTTCATTCTGATAACAACAGGAAAAGGTATAGCAGAAGCAGGAACTATGAGCAGCGACATTACTAAAGGATCCGATGCAGTCAAATCTATGTTTGGGATACTGGACAGAGAAAGTCGCATAAACCCAGACGATGAGAGAGGCGAGAAAGCGGATATGATAGAAGGAAACGTGGAGCTGAGAAACATGGACTTCGGTTATCCATCTCGTCCAGGTGTTATGATCTTCACGAACTTCTGGTTGAGGATAAAGGCAGGCAAAAGCATGGCTCTGGTAGGACAAAGCGGCTCCAGAAAATCGACTATCATTGGATTAGTTGAAAGGTCTTACGATCCACTAAAAGGATCGGTGAATATCGATGGCAGTGACATTAGGAGGTTTGTTGGAATATTAATTCCAACTGCAGGCGTTGTGGAGAGCGACTGCAAAATCGTGGACAGCGACGGCAGGCCAAATCCGCCATCAACTCAGCAAGCACGCAACACCTAAAACCGCCTCAGCAAGACCACTTAAACTTATCGGACCGCCTTTGGTCATCTGGCTGTTTCCGGACAGTGGACTCTGATACAATGTAATGCAGCCACGTGGTCCTCTACATACGTCAGCAAAACTGACTTTTCGGACGCTAATGTTCAGCACAAAGGAGCCTCCCGAAATCTCCGTCCACCATCCAATTGTCATCTTCGTCCTCCGCCGTCCATCATTTAAACTTGCATTCGAGCCAACGTTAAATACTTGCGTGGAGTAAAAACAAGTTTGGTTGACCGCCGATAATAATTCAATGCATTAATTATGCCCGTAGAAAGTAGATAAGAGTTTTTTAGTTTTAATGTTTTTTATGCACGAAGGTATGGTGAATATTAATGACAGGTATGGTCATTATATCATTTTATATACGCAATGTAATATTCATATATATGTAGAGCTCGTGTGTAATTTTTATGCAGTTGACCATTGTAAAACGAAGCTGCAGGGAAAAACCAAAAGATATATTGCACAGCAGTGCATAAAGAAAAACGAGGGAGCGCATAAGCTTTTGGTAAAAAAATTTTGTGTCAACCTGTGGTGAAGCAAGGTGTGATACCGCACAGCAGTGCGAATAAAAAAAAATCAGGTTGTTGCATTTTTGCTCATGGGAGAGAGGTGAGCTCGCGGCAGCGAAAGGAAACAGGGGGCAGCATAGGTTCACAATTTGTAAAGCGAATATTGCACAGCAGTGCATAAGTGAAGAAGCAGGGGAGATCCTTTTATGAAGATAATTTTTGTATGTGTGAACGCACAGCAGTGCCAAACAAAAACCCAGGTTGAAATGTAATTTTTGGATGTTGTCCAAACGAAAGGGAACCAAGAGCGTATGGTGTGAGTAATTTTTTTGTGAATGTAATGTAAGATTTACTACACATGTAAAAATTTATTTTACAGTAGTAAATGTAAAAGGGTTTTACAACAGTAAATGAAGAATGGATTTTTGCACAGCAGTGTAAAATCGTAGAAGGAGACAGAGTTTCTTTTTGTTGGTTGAATGTATTTTTTGGTGAATCCCTCTCAGTAGAAGAGGATGAAGTTTGTATTAGGCATTATATTTTTAATAAATACAAATCTTTGTGTGGGTGTGTAATACTCTGTTCTCAGTCGTTTTTTTAAAAGCTTCCCTGTGCAAACTGTGGCAGAAACAGAGCATTGCCTCTGTGTGTTCAGTTTTTATTTGTTTTTGGGATTTTACCAGAAAAATCCCCAACAAGGTTCAATTTGAAGAGTTTGAGGAATCACATAGCTCTGGTAGGTCAAGAGCCCACGCTGTTTGGAGGAAGCATTCGAGACAACATTCTCTACGGAATGGAGAATGCAAGCGAGGTGGAGATTATCGAAGCTGCAAAGGCTGCAAATGCTCATGACTTCATCAGGTAAATGCTGCAAATTTTCAATTGAAACGGAATCTTTATGCAATAATACATATATTCAATCAGCTGTGATTAAGCAGATTGTTTCTGGAATAAATTAGGACGGACTGAACATGGCAGTGATTTAACTTGGATTTGTGTAGCTCTTTGGAGAAGGGATACGAAAAAAATTGTGGAGACAGAGGAGTGCAATTATCGGGAGGGCAAAAGCAACGCATTGCTATAGCGAGGGCGATCATAAAGATTCCAAGCATATTACTGTTGGACGAGGCCACCAGTGCGCTGGACAGCCAATCGGAGAAGATGGTTCAAGAGGTCGTGGACAGAATAATGGTGGGAAGAACGAGTATTGTGATAGCTCATAGACTGACAACCATTCAAAATGCAGATTCGATTGTTGTGATTGAAGATGGGAAAGTGATTGAGCAGGGAAGTCATTCATATCTGATGAGCAAAGGAAAAGGCCATCCATGTTACTCTCTCGACAGTATCCAGCTAGGCTACCACTAGATTCTTACCTCCTCACTCAAATGGTCAAAAGTATTCTGTCGTGATCCATGTCCTAAATCTTTCTAAACACCTTCAGCCAAATTTTGAAGTTGAATTTTCATTTCTTCATTATTTGTCCACGCCCTAAATCATTCAAAATGTCGTCAGCCAAATTTGGAATTTGTTGTGTCATATCTGTATGACGTTTGGCTGTTTAACGTTAATGTCATAATTATATGTTTTAAAGAATCATCCAAATTATAATAAAATCAGTTGGCTTCTTGCACGGAATGTCGACATGACTCGGAATTGCAAGTGAAAACGATGGAATATATTTGCTCAATACTTTCTCTTAATTTTAAAATAAATTATACTTTATCACACCTTAACGTCTTTGTCAACTTAGTCTTTTTCTTTTTAATGTCCTTGTCACCTTGAATCTATTTCATCAAAATCGGCGTCCTTATCTCCTTCGAGGACACGTAATTGCTGTCGTTGGATCATCTTTACTCTTGAGTATGGCAGTATCCTTTCACTTAAACCTAAAACAGGTTCCATTAATCCTTGAAATCAACGGAGACAATGAACTCATTCAGTATCTGATGTAGTATTTTTATAATACTGTGAAATCGGAGGAGAAAATCAGAGCTCATGCAATGTTTAATGTAGCCAGAAGAAAGTGAATTTAAAAAATAAAATGTAAATAGCGTATGCATGGGCCACCTAGCGAATTAGGCAATGTTTTTGAAAAAAAATGTTTTTATCCATTCATTTAGTAGATCTTGAATTAAGATGGACATTAAGATAAATCTATACTAGTTTAATTATTAATTAATTATAATTATATTTACAATTATTAATTTTATGTTTTTATTTAATTTTATTTTTAATTTAATTAATTTTGTTTTACTTTGATTGAGTCAAAATGTTAACTAAAATATTAAAATATCTCTACCATACTAGATTGAGAGCATTTCTTGGCATAATGACATCAAAACCAAAGATATTATAAGTTCAAAAAAATATGTAGGATAAGGGTTCATAGGAACTTGCTTTTGATTATCAATGAAAAACATGATAAAATATCCTTAATATTTAAAATGATAAGTAAGTCTACAAAATTTTGAATCCTAAAAAGGACAGATGAGTAGAGTTGCAAAATCTATCGTACTAAAAATGAAAAACAAGAAGGATAGGACAAAGGCTCAACAATTTGACACAAAACCTAGTATAGAGGCCTTAAAAAAAAGTCCATTTTTTTACTTGAAAATTGATATAAATTTGAAATTGCAATAGATACCAAATTAGAATCTCCCATCCTTTTTTAAAGAATTTATTGCACAAAAATATATAATGATAACATAGAATGATCAAATTTATACAATATATTTTTACTTTTTAGCTAATTTTGTATTATAATATCAAATATTTACATTATATATGTTAGTTTTAATGTCTCCTATATGCCACCTTGTAAAGAAGACTAAAGACAATAAAATATATACTCAATGGCTAACAAAATTAGCTTCAATTAAATATCCAAAACTTGAGAATTCCAAAAGATAGTTTTTCCCCACCATGGGAAACCAACAACATAAACCAAAATGGGAAGCCTTTAGAGACTAAGGAGTTCGAGACAATAGAAAAAGACAGTAAACATAAACTCTAAACATAACAAATTAATAGCCTAGATGGGCTAGCATGAAGATCAAGAACTGAAATGATAAAATATTGGGTGCATGACCATTAGTAGGATAATGAAGTATTGAGGCTAATGGGTTGTTCCTAAGCATAGCATAAGATCTCTAAGCTCATCTAGTTTGTGCATTAAGTTGACCTGAGTTTGTCTCCGATTAACTAGAATCTTCCGTGGCAACTTAACATGGCATTACAATTCTATTGTATCAAGATAGTGATTTTAGCGACCCCAAAGAGTTGTGTGTATGCGAAACCCAAGGGGCTATGTCAGCCATGACTTCTGAATTTAGAGTGATTAATCGTTCTTCTCAAACTTCCTCTTCCATGAGATGGATTTCCTCATGAATGTGTGGAGGTAGATGTGCATGGTAGTTAAGGGTTAAAGATTTAGCTCTTAGATTTTCTAGAGAGCCCCCTAAAGCACCCCTACCACCACTTCCATATTAGCAACAAGCTTGCTGACGAGTCATGGCTACTAAAGGAAACAACGTGTCATAGAGACTAGGACAAAAATGAGAGGGAATCTGCAAGAGGCCACTGTGAAAGAGAGATGCCTTGATAATTTCCTAGGAAAGTTGTATCGATGACGAGCTCGGTGTCAAGCCTTCAACATAAAATAAAAGCTGCAAAGATAGGAGGGAAATTTAGTGAAGAAGATGGAAGGAAACATGCCAAGTAATCAAACAAAACTCATAGTGCATGGCTGTCAAGGGCAACACTAGGTAAAGGTGTCGAAGGATTAACCAAAGCTCTAACTAGTGGCATGGGATGAAGAATAGGGTGGAATGAATTCAATTCATGTATATGAATAGACAAAATGTGCCAAGGTACCTCTACCATTCTCCTTAGAAAGAAAGATCCCATAAATTCACCACAAAGTGGTGGCATGTGTAAAAATAAATAAATAAATAACCCGTCAAATCCACAAAGATATAAAACTGGTCTTGATGCCCCATCAAAATAAACTTATACAATATAATAAATTAAAATGAAGTAACCAGAAAAGTGTTAAAATGGAATGTTCTGTATTAAATAAAATGAAACCCACTAGTCAGCTCTACGAAAGAGAGTTTGAACCAGGAGAGTCTGGCTCTACAGAACTCTCTACATTGTCCATGTACATCACACATTATATAGTAATCACATATTTAGGGAATTTAGAACCATAACTTAAGAAATAGAAACTAATTCCTATCCTGAGGTCTCGTGAACCAACTCACTATTCTAAGATATTCTTCATTATCTCTAACACTCCCCCTTAATGGAGAAGGGGTTTACAAATATGCCTAACATCTCCCTAAACATTTCAAACTTAATCCTGCCAAGAGGCTTAGTGAAAATGTCTGTAACATTGTCACATGTATTACAATATACCTTCTTTTGATTGCACTTTCTCCTTGACAAAGTGGAATTGTGTATCAATGTGTTTAGTGTTTTTGTGAAACACTTGATTATTAGCAAGTTTGATTGAACTCTGATTGTCGCATTTGATTGTTGTTGCTTCTTTTTGTTCTTCCCCGACATCCTAGAGAAGTCTCCACAACCAAACTACGTCACACGTTGCTGCGCACATGGCTTGATACTCTACTTTCGCTGAAGACAAGGAAACTGTGTTCTGTTTCTAGCTGCTCCATGTAATCACCCCAGATCCAATGCTGAATGCATAGCCTGTTATGGATTTGCGGTCGTCTACATTTCTAGCCCAATCTAAATCTGTAAATCCTGTGAATCTAACATCAGAGGAATTGATATAAATAATACCATAATCTACAGTACCTTGTAGATATTTCAAAACGAATTTCGCTACATTCCAATGACTTTCAAGTGGCTTGGACATGTATTGACTTATCACATTGACTGCATAAGCCGAATCTGGTCTAGTATTAGTTAGGTAGATTAGGCTCCCAACCAGCTATTTTTAAAGTGTCACATATGCCTCTTTAGAGCCATCCTCACTCTGCAGTTTGATGTTCTGCTATAGTGGTACTGTTGCAGGCTTACACTGATCCATCCTAAATCTTTCTAGTAGACCTTTGACATAATTACCCTGAGACAGAAATGTTTGTCCTGAATCTCTCTAGATCTCAAGACCCAAATAGTATCTTAATTCACCAAGGTGTTTCATTTCGAACACTTGTGACATTTGTTACATGATTTCTTTGATTAGAGAAATAACATCAATGTAATAATTAAATCATCTACATACAAAGAAATCAACATTGTGCACCCTTGTTCATCTTGCATGGTATACAGATTAGGGTCGTTTTTACTTCTGTTGTATCTAAATTGTAAAAAATTTGAATAAATCTTTTCATACCAAGACCTGAGTGCTTGTTTTAGTCCATAAAGAGATTTCTTTAATCTATAGACTAAATGTTCTTTCCCTTTCTGGAAAAACACCTCAGGTTGCTCTAAATAAACCTCCTCTTTCAATTCTCCATTTAAAAATGCAAACTTTACATCTAGTTGGTGAATCATCCAATGCTTCTTAGTAGATAAAGCAATAAACGTTCTCATGGTATTTAGTTTAGCTACAGGGGAAAAAGTTTCTTCATAGTCTATGCCTTCTTTTGTGAATACCCCTTCGCTACCAATCTATATTTTAATTTTTCTATAGTTCCATCTGCATTAATTTTTGGTTTATACAACCATTTACAACCTATGGTTTGTTTCCCTCTAGGAATTTCAAATAGTTCCCAAGTATTGTTCCTGATTATAGATTCATATTCCTGTTCCATAGCTATTTTCCATTCACTACATTCATTTTCTTCCTTATAACTAGAAGGTTCAACAACATTCATCATACTAGTTATAAAAGCATTTTCCCTATATCTTACAGGAATTTGAACTTTCCTACCAGATCTCCTGAGTGGTGGGGTAGCTTCAACCCTTGTCTGATCATCATTTTATTTTTCTTCCTGCTGTTGCTGCTGCTGTATCTACTATTGTTCATATTTTGCCTTTGTATGTTGTTGATCCTGATTGTTTATTGTTTCTTCGCTTTCTTCCACCAAGAACAAAATATCTCATTCCTCATTGTGCTTATCAGATTCTTCATGATCCTGCTCATGGAATATGACATCTCTACTAACAAAAATTTTGTGAGCAGAGGGATTAAATAATCTATAATCTTTATATTGTGAACAATACTCTATAAAGGTACATCTGATGGCTTTTGGATCTAGTTTTCTTCTATCTTTCTTTGGAATATGGGCAATTGCTTTAGACCAAAATACTCTTAAATTTTGTATGCAGGCTTAAATCCATATAATGATTCATAAGGAGTTTTAAACTCAAGACTCTTTGTAGGACTCCTATTTTTCAAATAAACTGCAGTATTCAATGCTTCAGCCCAAAAACCATTCGAAAGATTCTTACCTTTCAACATGCTTCTAGCACATTCCACCAATGTTCTGTTCTTTCTTTCCGTTACTCCATTCTGCTGAGGAGTATGGGGTACTGTGAATTGTTGTAATATCCCATGGTCTTTACAATACTTGATAAGCTCATCCTTCCTGTATTCTCGCCCTTGATCAGAGCGGAGAATTTTTATATGATTCGTTGTTTCAATCATGTTTCTAAACTTCTTAAATTATTCAAATGTGTGAATATTCTTACTCAAAAAATATACCCAAGAAAACTTTGTGCAGTCATCAATAAACAATAAAAATACAGTGCACCTCCTAATGATTTTGTTTGCATGGGTCCACAAATATCTGTGTGCACTAATTCAAGTATATCTCTTTGTTTCTTCTCTACTTGAACATGGAATTCTTCTCTATGCATCTTTCCTAATGTATAGGAATCACAATCATTATGCACTTGTTTTAACATAGGAAGATCTCTTACCATTTCCTTTTTCTGAAGTAACAACAAATCATTGTAGTTGATATGACCAAATCTCTGATGCCACAGCTCTTCTGTAGTGAAACTCGTTGTTGTTAAATCTTGAAGTGGTGTTGGTCTTACATCCAATTTGTAAAAACCTCTTGTTCGAATTCCTGTAGCAATAGTCTTCATGCCATCTAGCAGATCTTTAATATAACAATTAGATTTTAAAAGTTCAACTTTAAGATATTGATCTGTAATTATGGATAATGAAATCAAGTTCTTTGTTACACCGGGCACATACATGACATTATGAATTTGTCTTACAGTACCATTAGGTAAAATGGCAAAAACTTTCCCACACCCTTTGATTTGATGACTGCTATCATCACCTAGGTAGATTTGTGCTCCGTCGTTGATTTCTTTAAAATCTTCGAACCATTGCTTGTTCCTTGTCATATGTGTTGATGCTCCCGAATCTACATACCATATGTCTGCATCAACATTCTCATCAAAGTCTATCATGAACAATCTAAAGTTTTGCTCATGATTATCATTCGCGAGATGACCTGCATGTCGTTTCTGCCTCTTCTGTTCTTCATGATATTTCTTCTTCCTGCACTCCTTAGCTATATGACCAAGTTTTCCGTAATAAAAACATTTAATTACAGAGTTGTTTCTATTCGAATTCATACCTTGGGTCGAATTTGGTCTTTTTTGTGAGCTTTCTCTGTTTTTCTGTTGCGGATTTCCTTTTCCTTTGAAGAAGTTCTTTTTCGCCATCAATGCAAGATTGACACTCTGGGGCTTCAAAGTCAATCTTATTTCTTCTTCTTGCATATGTATTCCTGTTAGTTCTTCAAACTTTGGGAATTTCTCTCTCGCATTTATCCCAGTGATGAACATTTGGTAGTCATCGGTCACACCATTCATGGTAACAGTTACAAGATCTGTATATGCAACTATATCACCAATGTCTAACAATTTGTTCTTCAAATCTTTGATCCTCGCTATGAAGGTAGCAACTGTTTCATTCTCCTCCATCTTTAGGGATAAGATCTTGCTCTTCAGGAACATAAAGTGATTTGTATTCCTGATCTCATACAGAACCTTCAAAATTCCCCAAAGTTTGCTTGCTGATTTACATTCTCTGATATGTGGTATGATGCAGTCTCTCACTGACATCTTCAGCAATGTCCTTGCTCTACCTTCTTGCTTCTCCCTATCTGGGACTGATGTTGATCTAGCTGTTGGGTTCTACTAATCCCCATTTGAAATCATCTAAGCACTCTGCACTTTTAGCAGAGTCTGCATCTTGAATTTCCAATTCGCATAATTGGAGCCATCGAGCTTGTTATGCTCATTCAAGCATGCTTCAAACATTTGATTATTCATGTTGGCGATTAAAAAAAAATTGACAGGTAAAAAAAAAAAATGTTAAATTAACCCCAAATCTGTGTCAAAGACAGAAATCGTTGATCTCCAATATCTTTTGATCTCGCAGCACACACGCAGATCACTGTGGCTTCCTTCACGGCCTCTACCATGGCCTCCTCGGAAAACCTCAACCTCTAGTCAGCAGCTACTGCCAGGACGCAGCCTTCTCTCGGCCTCCATGCTGTCCCTCTCTTGTTTGCACAGTGGGCGCGAGTTAGCACCACAGACTCGCGAAGGTCTTCGCGACTATACACTCCAGATCTGCGACAGTTGACAAAATAAAAACACGTAATGTGCTACAGTGGAATCGGCACGATTAGCCCTCCAATCCATGCGATGATTTCACCTCAGTCACACCTATCAAATCCTCTGCTCAGCGTACAGGTTCCTCAGCCTTGACGCTCTGATACCATGTTAAAATGCAATGTTCTGTATTAAATAAAATGAAACCCACTGGTCAGCTCTACGAAAGAGAGTTTGAACAAGGAGAGTCTGGCTCTGCAGAACGCTCTACATTGTCCATGTAGATCACACATTATATAGTAATCACAGATTTAGGGAAGTTAGAACCATAGCCTAAGAAATAGAAACTAATTCCTATCTTGAAGTCTCGTTAACCAACTCACTATTCTAAAATATTCTCCATTATCTCTAACAAAAAGCATTTCAAATCCAACGCATTTATTTAATACCTATTCTAATACCCAATGAGACTAAACATATAGAATACAAAAAAAATTAACTATTTATTCAAAATTTTTGCTTATTCATCCAAATACGGTTATATAATTATTTGATTAAATGGCAATTTTTTATTAAAAAAATAAAAATTGAACGCATAAAAAAATTATTCCTTAATTTTAAACAAAATTAACACAAAAACAAATACCAATAAAAAGAAATACATCACAGAGTTATACGAAGTTATTAAAAAATAAGTGTACCAAATCACTATGAGCCAACTTATGTAATACGTAGAAGTGAAAAATAAACGGGCCACAAATATATGATAGTAAATGCGAATGTGCTAACTTATACAAATATTTAGAATGTATCGCAAATATTAGAACACAACAAATTAAAAAATAAATGGAACACTTTGGACATGGGCGACGAATGCGAGATGATTTAGCAATGCAGGGCACTCGTCCCATTTGAACGTTATTCCACCAATATAGAACTTTAATATAATCGCGATTGCTGACAGATAAATTTATTATAGATTAGTCATTAGGAAGGCACGAGTTCATGTGGCATAGGGAGGACAACAATAACAATGATTAAATCGATACTATATAGCTGTGTGCCCCTCAAAATCTTAATTTTTTTCCCAAACAATTTTTACATCAATGAAATTCATTTTAAATCTAAGTTTATTAAAAGAGTTGTTTTTATGTGAGATTTTTTTGGAGTTTTAGGATTTTTCGCTAACTAAAAAATATGTGGTTAAAATTTAATTTGTGTTGTTTAAACTGATTTTTTGACTATATATGGATTCAACACCTTGAAAAACCCCTAGGGCACTTTGATTGTGCAAAGTTCACCCATCAAACTTGCGATTTCAATGAACACCTGCTTGATCAGAAAATAAACAAGAAAACTTTTCAAAAGGTCTCACATATAGACAACACATTTATCAAGTGTGATTAAATCTAAAATTAATTTTTAATTCTATTATATATAATTAAAAATTCTAATTATTGTTCTTTATTTTTAATGGTGACTAAGTCAACATTAGGTAACTAACGTGTAAAATGGTTGTCATACTAGATAGAAAAAGATTTGGGCCGAATTAATATACCAACATAGATTTATCTTAACTCTAGATCTACTAAGTGTCATAAGGGATCAAATCTCTTTTTACTTTAAAAGAGGTTTGCATCTTGGGAGTGTAGAGAGAAATCAAATCTCTTTTCACTTTAAAATAGGTTTGCATCTCAGGAAATTTGACCCCTCATGTCGCTTGGTAATGGAGTTAAGATGGATTTATGTTGATTTAATTTACCCTTTTATATAGACTATATTCCACATAAATACTATGGGTGAATACCATGAAATTATTTTAATTTTAAGGTTTCTTTTTATTATTTTTATTTTATTTTGACTAACTAATTTTTCACAATATTGTTGTTTTTTGTTTTGTTTTTTTTGTTTTTTTTAATGTAATTTGAAAGAGTCATGACAAGACATTATAACATCTCTTCCACATGGCCTCTAGGTGTAACAAGTTAATCTTCTTGATACTGCCACTCTAACATAACATAACCATGAAATTGTTATGATTTTCTATGTATCATTTTTTGGGTGTTAAACTGTACGTTGGAATTTTGTTGTCTATCCAAATTGATTCAATTGAATGTCACTTTGCTCTTCTATTAAATTAAATATAACTCAGGATATCTATAATTCGTGGAAACACATTCTATATTTGAATCAGCCTTTGAGTTTTTTGTTAAAAAAACAAATTAAGTGGATGGTGAAGATTCACATGCACATAATATTCTCAAATCAAACCATAATGCAATATTCATATGCAATATGGAGAGTTTAGATTTATCTCAAATCAAACCATAATGTTCGTCGTTTCTACTCTTAAAAAATTTAACGTGCAATTTAAATACATGTTTCTTTCTTTCATTCCTCCACCCTTTCTTTTCCTTCATCACTGCTATTCATTCTTCGTCACTTCAATTCACCCTTTCTATTCGTCGTTGTCTATTGATGCCACAAATTTGCCCAGATGGTAGATTTCTTACCATAATTCATTAAAAAAATTCAAAAAATTAGAATACTAAAGTGTTTGAATCATTTGTTTATGGTGGAAACAGATTCAACACCATCAATATCCATTGGGGCACCAAAAATCCTGAAATTTTGATAGTTGTAACCCAAATTTTCAAAAACATTTGCCGGATTTTGTCATAATCTTGCCAGAATTTCCATTCTTTTCCAAGCTAATATGTGGGTTTTTTAGGCTACGCATTTTCTATTTTTTATGTTGTAAATAATCATGGGAAATTTGAGCTCATGAGTTCCAATTGAGTCAATGTATGCGATTCACTCACGAGGATATAAAATATACATTCAGCGATTGTTGTTACAAATTGGAGGACACAATGACAAACATTACGGCTTGAAGATCTTGGTCTCCTCCGAAAAATAACAATGAGCTTCGTGGGGATATATTTTTTATAGATTAGATATTTTAACCAAATTTTACTGTTGTTGTTGTGATTTATAGAAACACGGTTGATGGGTATAATTTCCATATAACCAAATGTTTAGAGAAATGCATTTTGCATCTTTCAATTTGCATTGAGCTTCCATATAGATCAAAAAATTGGAGTATACCATGAGCAAAGCCATATTATCATAGTATGTTTTACCCAATTTTAATTTATCATAGAAAATTATGGTGAATTATGGTTAAATTGGTCCAACCATGTTCACCCACGGTCAATATCTCCATGATATATTACCGATGCAAAACCATGTTCAATTATAGTCAATCATAATATATCATAGTAAACTATAACTAGCATGTCCCCCAATCGGGGGTAGGGAATGCCGAAAGGAGAAAGGAAGATAGAAAATGTGCAAAATATTCAAGGCAAGGTATGTTTAATAGTTAATTTGTAATAAGTTAGGATTTTTGTTTTCTATAAAATATATATTAGAGTAAAATTCCGTTTTTTTTAAGCACATCACCAAACACTATTACATATGGAATAATAGGCAAGAGCAATGATTTCATGTATATAACTACAATCACAACATAAAAGAAACTAGGATGTTGTGTCCACACATGGTAGTGGTGAGAGTGACAAATCATGTAAGCATGCCTCTTCTGTCTTTCATAGTGAAACATAATAAATATCCTTCAAAGGAGAAGGATTGTGCTATTCACATTCCTTGTAGAGTAGTAGTGCATGACATTTCTCTAAAGGTCAAACCTTGATGTTTAGTGTTATCAATGTCAATTGTAGCCTTGATCATGGTCATTCCTTGAGATTTATGTATTGTCAGTGCCAAAGCCATCTCAAGGGGGTTTTTTTTCTTGTTACTTCGTTGTATGGGCTGAATTGGGACATACTTTGATTATGTATTGTCCCATGGAGAGCCAATGTATTTATCAAATTCCACAACAACATATGCTCGTAAAATTGGATGGCTATGTCCTGGTGCATATACAATTGCATGAATTTTCTGAGAGCACCATTGACTAATCCTGCTTGGACCCATAAATTGCAAGATAAAATAACTCATTTTCCTACGCATATCAATATCCATTTTTCCAATTGGTCATCATCTTGTTGGTGTGCTTCTAAGCTATTTGTGAATTCTGCAATACTCTATGAAATTGGTATATGCAATGATTCGATCATGGGATTTGTTATGGTTATCAACAAGAATATTTATTGGAAAGAGGTGGATTGAAGTGTCAAATATATGACGTTCTTCAATGGATAAGAATCTATTAGTCCTTGAATGAAGGATGTTCCTGTCATATATTGTTGGTTTAGCATTGTGAATGTTAGTTAATAGCTAGTGGAAGAGAGACTAGGTGTCGATAACTCCTCGTTGTTCAAACACTTTGTAAATTGATTACAGTGGTAAAGGTTGTCCATGAATTATTCGTTAGAGTTTTACTTGCATAAAGGGGTTTTTCCATTACTAGTGGAAGCTAGCCCTAGTCCCCGACAAGAATTATTGAGTGGTGACCAAATGATCAGTGGTTTGTTTCTGGAAATGCCTCACGAAAAAGACTCTCTATCTGCACAAATAATTTGGAGCCTATGAAATGCATCTCATTGATTAGAATGTATTGAATATATTTCATATCTTCTTGGAATAATATAAGGGATTGACCACTTAAAGTCTTCATGTCTTTGATAGGAATCCGAAGCCCTGAATGTATAGTGGTTGCATGTATGTTAAATGTTGCAACATTGGTAGGGAAAGGAAGAAGTATTGGGCTATGGCTAGTTATTTCTTGAGAAGATAATGCCTCTTTGATGTGGCTTATCAAGTAGTCTTTTCTAGTGCATGAAGTTCCCTGGATGATCATCTTTAATGACGATTTTGGCTTTGCTGCTTATGAGTGTTGTATGACTATTTCCAATGCATGTTGTTGATGTGTAGAAAATGTATTTATGAAAGAACATGGGGATTGTGTTCTTGTATTACTTCCCCATTCCTTCGATTGTAGTTGATCAAGTTAGGTGTAAAATCAATTGTATCTTTTGATACTTTTAGTTGATCCCATGGTTGGGAAGTATTGATTCCTCAAAGGCCTAGCATGTCAAGAGAAAATAATTGGATATTCCATGTAGGGACCAATGTTGATAAATCTTTCCATTCATTCATCTCCATATATGAGTGTATGCTAATATCGGTAGGTTCTTCTTCAGATGGTTGGTCATCAGGAGTGAGAATATGGATGTGATTAACATGCCATGCATGGTACTCATTTCTTATGCTCTCCTAGTTAGCCAAAATTTCTTCTTCGGAAGGACCTATGTATTTAGAGAAAGAGCATAATGGTTTATATATAAGAGTAGCTCATTCCAACTGAAAGAAACAAAGGAATTGAAATATTTGTTTGGTATTGTATTAAAAAGTGGCCATACATGGATAATTGTGGGGATGTGACTTTTTGTCCAATTTTCATATTTTCATGCATGGTTATATATCCAATCTTTTGTAAGGTCAAGCGAACATATAACATCCATGAAAGTAGGACGAGTCAAATATGTATCGATGAAGGTAGATCCTGATAAATATTAAAAAAACTCATGAGACAATCAACCAAATATTTGGCAACCAAAATTTAATTTGGTGAAGGTGCGACTACATGTGATAAGGGGAAACTTTTGGAGCATATGGCAAGTTTATTGGGCGGTTATGTCACAATCTACAATTTCTTTTGAGTGAAAGTGTAGATAGGAATTTGAGGTTAAATCATCTAGACGTGATGTAGCTGCAATTCTTGTTAACATATGGTGGTATGTATTAGATCTCCCCTCTCCTTTGGAAGCATATTTGACAATGTATTTCAAAATTGCATTAAGGGAGAGAACGAGTTAGCAGTCAACATTTTCTCTCCGTGTTTGAAGTATGTTAGGATTATGGATGTTCAGGAACTTGTCATTGCGTGCTAGATGATATATCTTTTGGCCTATTTCATCAATGCAGAGTGTTGATTCCATTTTCACCTTTCAAGGGAACTTATATCTACATTCAAAGGTAACCCCTTTTTTGCATAGACATGTTTTTTTAGTGCATTTTATATGTCTTTGAGCTCTATTGAAGAGTTTATCATAATCATGAAGTGGGTTGACTGTAAATATCTCTTGTGTATCTAGCAAGCAAGGGTCATCTTCAATGGATTCATGAATAGCCATGTGTGTGTCATGGTCTTTTCTAGGTTTCCAAGAGGTAACACAATTATCAAAGAAACTCTTTTCACTATTGATTTGGTTTGGGTCTTCCCAATCCATTGTTTCCATGTTTGGGGCATCAATAAGCCATAAGAAGCCATGTATATGTGCATAGCCTCGATGTTTCCATTCATACCTACAAAATGAATATGAAATTAATAGGAGAAAGGATAATTTTTTGAGGTTAAGTAGAGGTAGTATGAAGTATTATAGACTATCCACCTGTTGTTGCGGCTACAAGCACCCTCTAAAATTTTGGCTCGCATGCAAATTTCAGAGCCTAACTTGGATCCTACGATTGATTGTCCTTGGTCACTTATTGGTAAGCCAATGATCTCAAACTTCCCCTCCTTGATCTTAAGAACTTCTCATGTTCTCATCTTTATGTAGTATTGTTATAGACATTTTTGGGCACTGCAACCCCAAGCATAAATGTCCATAAACCAAGGGCTCCTAAGTCCCTAAAGGTGTTGTTCCAACCCCTAAAAGAGCAAGGTCAACTGATTACAGCATCTCCCAGAAGTTCTCCATGAAAAACTGCTCAGAACTGGTCAAAACTGGACCATTTCACCTGCTCCATAGGCAAAGTGTGTTGCATCCCACCTGAATACACACAGTAGGTGTGATGCATGTCAAAAATCCCTTCTATGGGGTGAAATGGGTGAGAGGGGACAAATGGCAGGGTCAATCCGCAAGGTGGAGGAGCATGGAATCTTCCAGAAACCTCTCATGTGACACTTGCCTCTCTGAATTCGACCAGGGATGAGTAAGAGATCATCAATCTGCAAGTGGAATCAAGAACTATCAGAGAGAAGACACTAATCAAATCTCAAAAGCTGACTCACCTCCCTTGCAGACATCTATATATGGATCCCTCATCCCAGAGATCCAGGGGCTGGAATTTTGTATCTTGTAAGGAAGTGTTGTTGGTTTCTTGGTGCAATATCATAGTGTTGGGTGATCTAAGCTTTTCATGAGGTGAAGAAGGGCTTTCTTGTTGAGAGGATCATGCTGGGTCAGAACAATTGGTTTTAATCCTCTTTGCTCTTTCTTGATTATCAATAAAGCTATTCAAGTTTTCCTCCACATTCTTGTATGATTGATGATTTATGCATTTGTGTGGTCAATGTACATCTGATCCTATATTGTTTATGATAATAGACCTATGTTCTTGGATAGTGTTATGCTGCTTTGATTCTACAGGTACTCCTTGAAGCTGGGTAGACAAGGAAGCAAGTGGCAAAGACCTACCAGAAGAGAGAGGAATCAAGCAAGGAACCAAGCGCAAGACAAAGGTTGGTCTCCTTATTCTTCTCTTATCTATTGCTCATAAAGGAAAACGAAAGTAGTTTTTAGTGTGTTTGTTTCTAAGGTAGCTACCATCCTTAGTGGGACTAGTAGCTTTGCATAGACACTAGTTTTCCTGATAACAAAATGGTGACTCCGCTGGGGAACGAGTAGATTGTTTGTTCATCTACATTTGTTTCCTTTATAAACTTACAGATGGAGCCTGAAGTCAAGCGAGCTAGCCTTCGAACTGCATTTGCTATGCAAGTGCACAGTAGATCAACGCTGCTTCAGTCAATCTCCCGGTTTTGTTTATGAATTAAACGATTGATTTACAAGCTCTCTAATTGCCCTCGTGGTGGCTCTAGTAACCTCCTTAGATCTACCCCTGTGATTGATTTACTGATTACCACTTGCTCGGCCTAAATACCTGAACTGAACTGCAAACTGTGACCCGGAATCCAATCAAAGTCTCGTCCCTCGTCCAACGGACTTTCTATTCTATAAACTTCAAATGCATCGCACTTCCCGAGTGTAGCAGGTGCGTTGCATTTCAGTTTCACTGTGTTACAGGTGTGTTGATCAGACAAGGCCTTGTTCCTAAATTTTGGTTTCTATTTTCACTCTTTTCAGCTCTATTCAGGAGTTTTGCTGCCTGTAGTCAGTACACCTATGTTTGAAACCCATTTTCTTGCTGTTATTCCGCCTCCATTGTGCAAAGAACTGTAAATGTTTTTACGTATTTTTGAGTCATTTTCAGTTCTCCTTTACAAAGAAGTAGCGTAATTGTACTGTCGTTTCTTGATTTGAAAGTGTCACAAGTGTCGTTTTCAGTCATAGAAGAGAATCTGATTGTTCTTGATAGTTGATTACACTGTTACTCTTGTATTTGATTTGAGTTAGTAGTTTTCCAAGTGTCGAAAGCAAGTTTTCAATTCCAAATAACAAAGTGTCGTCATTGTCCTCATTTTGTTTCAAAAAGAAACTTGTTAGTAATTGCCGCTTTGGAAAATAATTCAGATTTGTGCTTAGCTTTCTTTTTATCATTCACACATTAAGAAGGCTGAAAACAAATACATGCATGTGCATTTGCATTTAGACTGTTTGTTGGCTTGATTTAGGACAGTGCATATAGTGTGTGCTCTATGCTCTTTGTTGAAATAACACCATCTCTCTTTCCTTAGTAGCTAGGATTTTCATTGCAGAAAGAAGATTAAACGACTGTTTATCATCCTAGATTGCATTTTAGGAATTGTACATCTACATCACATGGTGAACCTGAAAGGCAAATTTCTTAAGCAAGATCAACCATAAAATAAATTTAATGAATCTAAAAACACTTTGGAACCTAACGAACAACATCTAGAAGTCTAGGCTAGAGATATATTCTGGCGTCGTAAAGCCTGGTAACTGTTGTTTTCACTGTTGGTTGGGTGATTCCTCCACTTTGAGATGATAAGTGCCAGTACGGACTTGTGCTCCCACGTACTGTCGAGTATATTTTGGGAGACCACAATAGGCTTTCTCCTGTATCCATAGGAAGCCGTGTCTGCCGCCCTATCGATCACAATGCACTGAACACAGCATTCAGGAAGATTGACTGTCGTACCATAAAAAGTATTCAGCAGTTTTGCAATTGGTTTGGTAATCCCTGTGTCTATATTTCCAGAGCAGTCCCTTTCGTTCCTTTTCAGACTCCTTAATGGAAAAGGTCCATCTGAGCACTTGTCACTTTAGGCTCATTAAAAATCAAAGGCGACTAGAGTCATCTTTTGTTTTTTCTCGAATCTTAAAAATTGAAAAAACAAGTTGTGTCAAAGCATCTAAAAATTTATTTTAAACAGAATAATCATCACCTTTCCTACGTTGATCTTAAATTGATAAAAATGGAGTCCACCAACCAAGGAGTTCCCCTTGGAGGAAATCCTAGTCCCTTCTCCTCTTGGGGAGATGTTGGTGCACCCCATATGGCCACATTGTCTCTTCCAGGATTGACAATCGACTTGCCCGTATGGCTCTTGTCAACTTCTGTCGTTCAGAACACCGTAATTCCTGAACAATCAAGTTAGTAACTAAACGATATTAGAGTTACCCCCCAAACCTCTACTTCGTCCAATTCTTCCTCTCCTCCTTCCTCTTCGCTTGATGAAGCTGGTAAAGCCCAAAATCATGTAACTGAGAAGAAGAAATAGAAGAAGAAGAAGGAGCCAAAGGCGAAAAGGGGAAACCAAGAATCGTCTAGCAAAAATCCACACACTGCACCGACCAGGCCTAAATCGCCATGTGTCATTTGCAAAGGAGACCACTATCATCGAGATTGTCCTTGCATCCCTCGGATCTTAAGGGACTGGTCTCCTCATTTTCACAATCCGGTGTCATCAACCTCTGACGATCATGTTGAGCATACACTGTCAACTAGTGAAAGTGAAGCCCCTGGACAAAAAGGAAAATATAAATTTCCTTGTAAATTGTGTGAAGGCAATCACGCCGTCCACCGTTGTCCCTTCTTAGATGAAGCTAAAAGAGTTTTGGATGACCATCCGGTTTCACCGTTACGGCTTCCTCCTGGATACAAGAAACTCTTGCCGAGTCCGTCACTAGTTGAAAATCCGGCTGACATGCCCTTGTGGTCGGCCGAAGCATCTATCATTGAAGATAAGCCATCTCAATCCATACCAGACGAAATTCAAAAGGTCGAGGTGGCAGTTGACCCTGTCTTGCCTTCAGAAGGTCCATCTTCAGATGATACAGTCACCGAAGAAAACAAGAACGACACCATTCAAATTCTCTTCTTAAGCACAGACTCCGATGAACATGGGGGCAGTCTACCCGTTCCTTTACCACATGAAGGAAGTTCGTTAGAGTCATACCCGACCATCTATTCGGTCCCACCTCCAAGCAACCTGGTTGTTTCCTTTTACTGGAATTTACTAGGTAGACCCCGTTTACCGGCTAGTGTACCATTCCAAATCATCGCTCAAGTATATAGAATGGTTATGGCCAGTACCATCATAGATGAGGAGGCTTCTGTGAGTATCCTTTCCTCAACTACTTGGAAAGCGCTTGGTTCGCCATCGCTCTTGCCTGATGAGAAATCTAACAGGCTTTGAAGAAGGAACCACTCGACCGTTAGGGATCCTTCCCAATGTGCCGATAACATTGAGAAGGAAAACTGTTCACATGAACGTAATGGTAGTCTAAGGACCCTTGGATTATAATCTACTCCTTGGATGAGACTATATTTATTGCATGGGAGCCATTATCTCCTCACTCTTTAGAGTAATGTGTTTTCCGCACGAAGGAAGAATGGTCAAGCTCGTAGACCAGCGTTCATTCCCTGGTTCACACATAGCAAATAGTCATATACCAACCCTGAATGGTCTTTTCACGCAAGGAATGTCTCATCAATCCCCAGTCTGTCCTCCTGATGAGCGCGAGTGATTCGGAGGGCATGACTGAAACCCAGGGGGCATGCACCCTGGTCTGCTTCGGCAGGAAAACTTCAGGTATAGGGTAGGTTTCCGCGAAGGATATATGACTAGTCTGACACACCCGTCCATTTAGGAAAATGGGATTAGGCTAGAATAAGATTCCCTCGTCAAAGTTATGTGAGTGGAGGCGTCTGCGCCACTCACCTTTGTCTATTTCGGTAGACATCGCCGAAGAAGTGTTTTGTTTGTGGTACAGATAGAGCAATCTTTGATAACCTGAAAAAGGTAGGCCTTTCCCGATAAAACAAATGTTTTGTCTGAAAATTGAGGGGTAACCTGAAAAGGTAGGCCTTTCCCGATAAAACAAATGTTTTGTCTGCAAATTGAGGGGTAACCTCGAAACTCTATTTCACTATACCTGGGGGCATGCAAACCTTTTGGCATGCAAGCGAAGAGCGACCATTTATTTTTTTAAATTTATAGGCCCTCTAACCCTTTAAACTAGTAGGATTGGTCGTTTCCTAACTTGCATAAAGAAAGGATGTGGGGCAAAGCTTTGAAATAATGCCGTTTTTGTATATGAGACATCCTTATTATGCGACTGGATTAATCGAGTAGTTTTAACGCGGAATTCAAGCTCGTTAAAAAATAAACATAAGCAATGAGCAAGTGTTTCCCCCAACGTTTAAGCTCATTAAAAAATGAACCAATTTCTGGTAAATAACCATCGTGAATGTATTACTTCAGCCTTTGAAGCCTTGGTCGTGTTCTCATCATCACCTCCACTCTGTATTGGCCGATCATTCACCTCCACTTGATTGTTTACCCCTTTTGAGGAACAACTGCGAAGAGTGATCTTAATAGCCATCCTTGTGACACTGCCGTGATTGGAAAATTCCAAACCTTACCTGGGATCAGCTGCTACCTGAATCTATCACTCGTTCCTCAAAAAACGAGTCTCCTTTAAGCTCTTTTCAACTGACTCATAAAATATGAAAATATTGTCGAGCCATTGGCCTCTCCAGCTCGTTAAAGTGATCGGAAGTGCTATCCCTCCTTTAGATTTTAATCTTTTTGGACCTGAGGGATTATTACACAAAAAGATCGAGCGCTTGTTTTGTTCGCCTCGTTAAAATTACCGAAGATTCATCCCTTTTGTATTATTTTATACTTTTTCGGACTTAAGGGAATAGATGACGAAAAAGGATTTTTGGAGTTTCCTTTACGTCCCTTTTCAGACTCTCTAAAATTGAAAAGGACCGAGTTATCTTTGTCGTTAAACTCGTTAAAACCTAATAGCAACAAACTTTTCCATAACAGACAAGAACGAGTTTCACTATCGCTAGGCTCGTTAAAACATGGCGATGGGTTTGCCCGAAGCGAAAATTATAGAACAAACATATGTTATCCTCCTCAAGCTTGACAAAAGTAAAGAGGTACTGGTCAGAAATGACTGGGGAAAAGTTGGGAAGAAAACTTGAAGAAACTTTGTTGGTAGCAAGTCGCTCTTGAACATGACACTTTCACTCCGCATCCAAGTCGGGTTGGGTTGTTCCATTCACTGGTCACATCACCATGGTTCCATCAGACCATCCACATTTGGGGTTAATGCTACCAATCCATCATGTCAGTGTTGCTGATATGTTCAAGAGAAGTCGCTAAGAGAATTCACCTGTGTCTCACCCACTATAATACATTTTCGCTCCATTCTTTCATGACCGCCACCCTGAACCGTATATCACCAGATCTTTTTCACCTCCATTAAAATCATTTGCTCCATTCCATGTCATTGTTGTGGGATTCACTAAGGCCCTCCTATGACAGATCGCTTCTTGTCGACATCAGCTCATTATCCAAGAAGTCGATCTAGGAACAACCCTTTCAGTACTTTGAAGCTTGCATGCCTCAATGGCAACTTTCTCACTTCTGGCGACAGGTTTACATCAATGGCCTTCGACCGAAATATTTTGCGTGGTGTTCAATGCCAAGTCCCTTATCCACACCACGTGAATTGTACTGCAGTACCTTGAGGATCATTATCATTATCGGTGATTCCTCTCGTGCCTGTTAACAGCTTACATCATTGGCTGGTAATCAGGCGATGTCTTTCCATGTTCGACTCTAGAACATCTCTCACATGGATCGACTTGTACTTAGAGTGAAGATCGAACGAGATTGAAGACCCCAGATCTAGTTTCATCCATCCGGGCTGCGATATATATTCAGGAAAATAAAGACATCAAATGTACATCATTGCTGCACAGATAATCATCCAATCTAAGGGATGATGGCTCTACCAGAATCATCAGTCTACACTCAGACGATTGTCTGTCCTATGTACATGAAAATGAATTTATAAAGCTAAGCATGGGAATGCCCGCCTCAGCTAGATCATGAAAATAATATGAAGATAATGTATTGTATTGTATCTTATTACAGGTCACCTTCCAGCTTGAAAAAACTTCGGATCCTCATGATAAAGCATTTCACCCGACATCAAAAGATTAACGACCTCATGCTTTAGGGGGCAACTGTTATAGACATTTTTGGGCACTACAACCCCAAGCATACATTTCCATAAAACAAGGCTCCTAAGTCCCTAAAGGTGTTGTTCCAACCCCTAAAAGAGAAAGGTCAACTGATTACAACATCTCCCAGAAGTTCTCCATGAAAAACTACTCAGAACTGGTCAAAACTGGACCATTTCACCTGCTCCATAGGCAAAGTGCATTGTATCCCACCTGAATACACACAGTAGGTGCGATGCATGTCAAAAAGCCCTTCTATGGGGTGTGATGGGTGAGAAGGGACAAATGGCAGGGTCAATCCGCAAGGTCGAGGAGCATGGAATCTTCCAGAAACCTCTTCTGTGACACTTGCCTCTCTGAATTCGACCAGGGATGAGTAAGAGATCATCAATCTCCAAGTGGAATCAAGAACTATCAGAGAGAAGAGACTAATCAAATCTCAAAAGCTGACTCACCTCCCTTGTAGACATCTATATATGGATCCCTCATCCCAGAGATCCAGGGGCTGGAATTTTGTATCTTGTAAGGAAGTGTTGTTGGTTTCTTGGTGCAATATCATAGTGTTGGGTGATCTAAGCTTTTCATGAGGTGAATAAGGGCTTTCCTGCTGAGAGGATGATGCTGGGTCAGAACAATTGGTTGTAATCCTCTTTGCTCTTTCTTGATTATCAATAAAGCTATTCAAGTTTTCCTCCACATTCTTGTATGATTGGCGATTTATGCATTTGTGTGGTCAATGTACATCTGATCCTATATTGTTTATGATGATAGATCTATGTTCTTGGATAGTGTTATGCTGCTTTGATTCTACAGGTACTCCTTGAAGCTGGGTAGACAAGGAAGCAAGTGGCAAAGACCTACCAGAAGAGAGAGGAATCAAGCAAGGAACCAAGCGCAAGACAAAGGTTGGTCTCCTTATTCTTCTCTTATCTATTGCTCATAAAGGAAAACGAAAGTAGTTTTTAGTGCGTTTGTTTCTAAGGTAGCTACCAGCCTTAGTGGGACTAGCAGCTCTGCATAGACACTAGTTTTCCCGATAACAAGCATGTGTCATCTTTCGGCATAGGGGTTGTTGTTTGGCATATGAAGGGAATGCTTTTTTTCTTCATGGAATTGTGTGCTTATGAGTGGTTGACATCACATAGAAATGTTTCACACTCACTTCACACACTCTTTTCACGAAGGTTGTTGCATCAAGAAAAGTATGTCTTATGCATTCTAGATGGTCTATGTTGTGTCACTAGTGTTTGTGTGAAATTACAGTCGAATCCTATCACTATTTACATATGTGTCACTGATCTCACACTTAGCCATTTCCCAAGCAACCTAGCCTCACCCAACTTCCCAGAACTTTGCACTTTTCTTCTGAAACCATCAAGCTTCCTCCCTTGCCTACTGAAACCCTACGGTGTGAAAGACTCCAACATCTTTTGGCATCCAAAATTGCGTAGTGGTTTCCTCGAGTGTCCTTCCTAGCCAAAACATACTATCAACACAAATTGCGCAGTATTGTCCCTCAATTTCTCAGTTTTTCTTGTACCCAGAAACTGTGCAATATTGCCTCTCAACTGCACTACACTTAGAAATTGCGTAGAGGTGTCCTCCCAGGACCACCATCCCGTAGTAGTGTCGCATGCCTAAAAAATGTGCAGTGTTGTCCAAGCTGCCCTATTTGTCTTGCATTCATAAACTACACAGATGGGCCTCCCATGGCCTTATCTCGGCAGTAGTAACTTCTCGTTGAAACCATGTTGATCCATTGCTCGGTGACTACAAGAAAATGTGACATGCTGAGATCACTCTCAAGGAGTCGAGGAGAAGGACCAAGAGACCAAGTAATTGAAACTCATCATGACCTCATGTAAACTCTTTTAGATGCATGATCATCTCGAGGGTAAGTATGGTAAGTAAAGAACACCTTTCGAAGTACACCTCTTAGTTGAGTTTGTAGGAATGCTTGTCATTGTCACATCATCCCGTCCTCAGTAACATGCATGTGTGCAAACAAAAAAAGTCATTTCATATGTTTCCTCTACATGTATTGCTTCCTTTTCTCTTGTTTGACCAACTGTCATCTTCAACATGTTGATTTCTATGTCATTTTTACAACCTTATTCTAGTCAGGTTGAAGGTTTTTGTTTGAGTTGTGTTCGCTATGTAAACATCTATCGCACTCACACATGATGTTGTAAGAACTATCACGCAAGTGTCGTCATGGTCATCCGAAGGTCTATCCAAAGTGTTGCACTTGTCGCTTTCACCATCAGACAATCCCACAGTTAGTCACACTGAGCATATGTTGTCTTCTTAGTTCGAGATGTCTTGTCGTCAAGTCATGTTGAGTGTGTGTTCACAAGGTCATGTATACATGAGTTCACTAGCTCACACACACAACCATTGTTCTGAAGATCTGTCGACCAGACCACACTCAATCAGACTAACCTCCGCTAAGCTGCACTGCACAGTATCAACCCTCAAAGACTAAGTACTGCTACCCACAAATGTGTAGATCTTGAGGCTACCTCCCCAGCAGTCTGTATTGCTCAATCCTAGAATCAACCTTGATGAATGTCACCCAAAACATTGTAGAATTTTCCCATGAATCCATCTCGATTTGTGCTTCCTGAAAGCCAATCCATCAAGCCTCCTACTAGTCACCCGAATATTTTGACTGGGTAGTGAGCCTGAGCTTCACTCCTCCCAAAAATCGTGTAGAACTTTGTCAGCATGCCTGCCTCTACTGACTAAAGAAATTGCGAAAACAAGAGGGACAAGCACCCACTTCCTATCATTGCACTGTCTCTAAAAATTGTGTGGTTATGTTAGTCAGTGCCCTTGCTAGATGACATGACCAAGCACCTTCACCCAAGGAGAGTGCAACCATGCTCTGATACCAATCTGTAAAACCCCCTCCCCTTAGTTCCACCCAAGAAACCAACCAGCTAGGCTAAAAATGCGACAAGAGAGGTTGCTATAAGGGATTCAACTTCCTTGGTGACTTTAAGGAAATGGAACTAATGAAATATATTAAAAAAACCCATTCACATCAGCAAAAACACCCTCAGGAGACTTGTCGGGCACTTAGACATCCTGTCCCTAAGTCCCACTGATGATTCAAGCCTTTTAACCCTTGGTCATTCTCATGCTGTAGGCAAGACAATGTCCAAAAGCTGAAGTCGCTCTTACAGGTCTATGTGTCAACGTCTTTTGACTCTTTTCAGTAGACCTGTGCTAGCATCCTCAAGATTTGAGCCACTTTTCCAGCCCAAAATCCTGGCCTCTTCCAAAAACTTGTTATAACCTTCAGAATCCATCAAAGACATGACGAAAATATAAAAAAATCAAAATTCAACCTCAGGACTAGGATTGAGCTTCCCCAACTAGGACTGGAATTCTGTCAAATACTTAGCATCAATGCAACCTACAGGTCTAGGATACAAGGCAGAGCATGAATGACTGAAAGAACTTATGAAGCATAACCAGAAGATTCACCTCATTCTCCATTGAACTGTAGCAACATCAATTAGGTCTTGCATCCATCCATTTAACAATTATAAGTAAATACATGAAATAACCATGACATGAACAAGTCATGTAACCATGCTTATAACAACCATAAAACCTAATAAATATTAGAGATATGAAAATTGTTAAATCCACATATAAACGAGTTCAAAAGTAAGAAAACTTAGCTTTTATTAATCATATACAAATCTGACCAGGTTCGAGACTTCCACGTACCACTTGACCATAGACATGGCTTAACCAAATCTCTCTTTCAGCCAACACCCCTGTGCCATATTCCAAGCATGAACATGGGATCTCATAGAACAACCAAGGGAATCTAGAGGTTAAACCACCTCCACCCTCATCAAACCGTGATCACACCAAAATTGGTGCTCTAATCACAACCAAAACCGAACTTGGAATGCCATCCAGAATCCATAACTATCCTTGAGGAATTTCCCATCTCCTTGTCTCTCAATATTTACTGCAATCCAATCCTGCATCACTAAGCCCTAATTTGAGACTTGTCTCTCAGGCTTTACCCCAATCCAAACCTGGATCACTAGGCCCTAAACTGAGACTTCTTCCTTAGGATTTACCTTGTATCTTGCCAAAGCCGGTGAAGGGATTCCCAGGCCTATGGGAATGAACCTTCAAACCACCTCTGCCTCGTATTTTGAAGTCCATCTAGAAAACTAAAGCTCAAAACCAAGTTAAACATGCCAACATACAATGGCATCTAAAAAAAGGAAAGGCTAGGCTGAAAACCACTCTCATAACCCGACAAAACCATGCCACCGACAACAAGAGAACCATACACCAACATGCAAATCCATGCATGTCCAAACTAGCTAGGAAATGACACATGAAAAAGGTTAGCTGCAAGTATTCCTAGTAAAGCTTCTTGATCCTGCTTTTCCTTCCTTGATCCTTGCTTTCCTTCCTTTCCCTTTTCTTTCTTTTCCTTGCTTGCTCCAATACTAGAGTGCTCCAAGAAAACTCTAAGTGACCAAGAGTGAGAGAGAGAGAGAGAGAGAGAGAATAATGAGAGAGCTCCAAACTTAAACTGAGAAAAGGTTACCAACTGATCCTCAAAAGCCTTTTTATTAATGAAGCCTCTAATTTCTTCATTTTATATTATTTTCTTTCATTTTCCTCCTCACATGCAACCTGTGACCTTTCACCTTAATTTTCTTGTAATTTTCTTTATTTTCATAAATAAATGTGCCAAAAATGATTTTTGGCCTTTTAATGTCTTTTCCTTAACCTTTGCCAATTTTCATTAGCCAAAACACACATCCATTGATTCCCACTAGGATATCCTTTCCCAACATTAAGCTTGGAATAAGTGTCCCTTAATCGTGGTCTCATTTTTCCTTTATTAACTTTTATTATAAGAATTTTCACCAGGGTTATTACAAATATGAGTTATTTTTCTTTTATGATCTATGAGCACTTGTATTGGTTAGTGTGTTGATTTTATCACTAGTTTTTCATGGACTCTATCTTGGTTATATGTTGGTTATATGCACAGTTATATGATGTGCTCTTACTATGGATCTCTTTCACGATTTAACAAGTTATTGAATGATTGATGAATGCATAGGTTAACAAGTGTTGTTGCGATTATTTTGAGAGGGCATGGAGCCTTCTTGATGATTTTTAGATGAATTTAAGATGATCATGATCAAATATGCATTCATGACATGTAAATACTATGTTTACCATCTATTTGCCAGAATTTCTATTATGTCCTAGCAAGTTTTGAGCAAGACCTAGCTTAATTATTGAGTGCACAAACTTGCCATCATCTTTGATTGTATTCTGGAGAGTTTTGGGCATTTCTAGGCAGTGGCCTGTAGGCCATCCTTGAAAAAGGTGGCACAGATCTCACAACCACTAGCATAGAATAAAGAGATTATTGTTATAATCGCATGCATGAAGGCTTGTGGGTGTGATTATAGCCTTCCAAAAAAATATTATCCTCTATATTCAAAAATTTTGGTAGAAATAGAAATAGAAATATATATAATAATTAAAATTAAAAATTCATTTTATCATATAAATTATTTCATATTGATAGTTATGATTAAAATATTTTATTTAAATTTAGTAAATAAACATATAGACCTTAATATTTACAATATATGTGTGTGTGTGCATGTGTGTGAATCAACATAATTTAATTAATTCATAAAAAAGTATTACATTCAGCATGTCAATTTGTCTTCGCTCTCCTGGCTTCACTCTGACTGGATTTGTTAGTGCGGAGAGCGATGTGGAAACTTAAAATGTACTGATAATAGTTACAAGGTTTACATATATAAAGAGTAATAATCACCCAAAACAACAACAAAACCATAAATAGCCTGCAAAGAGCATTTACAGACGAGGAAGTGGTGCATCAACCACACCTTGTCCCATAGTGTGGCTTGAGCCTTGATGAACATGGAAATAAATATGAACCAACCACAATTCAAATTCGTCCAACCTCTCACTGGTTTGACGATGGATCTGATGCATAGAGGCAAGACAACCAAGGATTTCTCCTTGGTTGAACTGAATATCATTAATGTAGGAAACAATCTTGTTTCAATCCTCATATATCTGCTCTTGTAAGACATCCAGTCTGTCTACAATAACCCACAATTTCTCTTCAATTTGACAAGTGAGGGTGGTTGCACCACCCTTCCAAGGTACGATGGGACTGTGACCTCTTCCTCCTCTTTGGCGCTGCTTCGTGACTCATCTTGTCACACCCCTAGATTGGATTGCTCACCCTGCATTCCTCTCGAGCCAACTCCCTGTCGGGCATGGCTCTGCTGTCGATTCATTTTCAATGAAATAGTGCAACACCAAGGGTAATCCATCCCAAATCATCCACAAAGGTGCACAAAAAACCACATATTTTATGATTTCTACACAAAGGCATAGCCACACACTCTTTCAACAGTTGCCTAGCTAACCAAGCTTGCCACCAAAGAGGTCCACAATAGAACCCCACTATAGCACTCTTCCATAAAGAGAACTATGCCACCAAGCTCCCTACCATAATGGCAAACAACTCCCTTTTTTATTGCAATAAAACACAATGTGAACACCCTGAACCTGCAATACCTTAAACAAGTCCACCAAAACTCCACACTTAACCCACTGGGGAAAACCACAATCATAGACTCCACCCATAGAGAAAACTAGGACCAAAACTTCCAAATAGCGCTTAAGAACAAAACCACGCACAAAGAAATAACATAAACAAATACTTACCCAAATTTCCCCACCTCCTAAACAAATGCGACCAAGATTGGAAGAGGATTCTGAATTCTTTGAGACAGAGTGAACCCTTTACACTACTTTCCTGGGCAACAAGCAACCCTTAGGCCAAACACCTGGATCCCACACTGCCCAACTCTTCACTGCAAGCACCAACTCCTTAAACTCATACTCCCTTTCACCAAACCAGAGTGCAGTCACACTTATATCGGAGGATATGCAAAGGGAAGGAGCTTTTTCACACTTAGTCAGGGTAACCTCATTTACCTTCCCTCCCATACTAGAATGTCGAGCGACATGGAGAACACTAGCCTTCCCATTTTTATAAAATGCCTTAACCTTCTCGATTGTTCTGTCTCAGTTCCTCCACTTGGTTTGGTTGTAGCTCAAGTCCTTGCCACGTTCCATATTAATTGTAAACTTCATTCCTTCTGACATTCAGTACTATCAGGGTTGTCGAATCAATCACCCCATCAAGGTGATATACATATGAAAAAAGAGAGGAGATTATAAAACATGTCATATATATATATATATATATATATATATATATATATATATATATATTTATATATATATATATATCTGTGTGTGTAAATTGACGTATAACGTAAAAAATATTTAAAAGAAATATAGATATTTTTCTTAATTTTATACTTATCAAGTTGTTAGAGGGATCAAATTTTTGGAGATCAAAATACTTCTCAATGTTTTGTTCTAAAAAAAAGGGTTTTTTTTAGAGGGATTACATTTTTATTGAGCTCCAGTGCTCCTTGGCATTGTTTCCATCCTTATCTTCTCTTTAAATTTTGAACTTAAAATATAATAAAAGCTAAAAGCATAAACAAATGTCTTTCGAACTAATCACATCATTGAGATTCGGCCAAAAGACATTTGTTTACAATATGGATCACAAAAGTCTTTAATCTAACACTAAAATCATATTTTAATTTTTTAAATTTAATTTTTTTATTAAGTATATTAAAAAAATATAATTTTTAATGAATTGAATAAAATATGATTAAAACTTGTTAAAATGACATATGATATCAATTAAAAAAAGTTATTTATATTTAATAATATATTTTAAATAATGGAGAGCGATGGTGAATTGTGGTGAATTATGGTTAAATTGGTCCAACCATGTTCACCCATGGTCAATATCTCCATGATATATTACCCATGCAAAACCATGTTCAATTATAGTCAATCATAATATATCATAGTAAACTATGACTAGCATGCCCCCCCAAAACGGGGGTGGGGAATGCCGAAAGGAGAAAAGGAAGATAGAAAATGTGCAAAATATTCAAGGCAAGGTATGTTTAATAGTTAATTTGTAATAAGTTAGGTCTTTTTTTTTTCTATAAAATATATATCAGAGTAAAATTCCCCTTTTTAAGCACATCGCCAAACACTATTACATATGGAATAATATAAAAGAGCAATGATTTCATGTACATAATTACAATCACAATATAGAAGAATCTAGGATGTTGTGTCCACACATGGTAGTGGTGAGAGTGACAAATAATGTAAGCATGCCTCTTCTTTCTTTTGTAGTGAGACATAGGTAATATCCTTCAAAGGAGAACCATGGTGCTATTTGCATTCCTTCTAGAGTAGTATTGCATGACATTGTTGTGAAGGTCAAGCATTGATGTTCAACGTTACCAATGTCAATGGTAGCGTTGATTAAGGTGATTCCTTGAGATTTATGTATAATTAGTGCCCAAGTCATCTTAAGGGTGATTTGTTTCCTATTACTTCGTTGTATGGGTGGAATTGGGACATACTTTGGTTGTGTATTTTCCCATGGAGGGCCAATATTTATCAAATTCCACAAGAACATACACTGGTAAACTTGAATGGCTACGTCCTAGTGCATATACAAGTTGCATGACTTTTTTGAGAACACCATTCACTAATCCTTCTTGGACCCATAAATTGCAAGATATCATAACTCCTTTTGCTACACATAGAACTATCCATTTTTCCAATTGGTTATCATATTGTTGGTGTGCTTCCAAGCCATTTGTGAATTCTGCAATACTCCGTGAAATTGGAATATGCAATGATTTGATCATGGATTTGTTATTGTTATAAGCAAGAATATTTATTGCAAAGAGGTGGATTGTAGTGTCAAATATATGACGTTCTTCGATGTATAAGAATCTGGTAGTCCTTGAATGAAGGAGGTTCCAATTATCTATTGTTGATTTAGCTCTTTGAATGTTAGTTAACAACTAGCGAAAGAGACCCTGGGTGTCGATATGTCCTCGTTATCGAAACACTATTTGTAAATTGATTATAGTGGTAAAGATTGACCATGAATTCTTCCCTGGAGTTTTACCTACATAAAAAGGTTTGCCCGTTACTGGTGGAATCTAGCCCAGGTCCCTAACAAGAATTATTGAGTAGTGACCAAATGAGAAGTGATTCATTTCTGGAAATGCCTCACACAAATGACTCTCTATCTTCATAAATAATTCAGAGCCTATTCAACTCATCTCATCGATTAGAATGTATTGAATATTATTCATATCTTCTTGGAGCACTGAAAGGGATTGACCACTTAAAGGCTTCATGTCTTTGATAGGAATTCGAAGCCATGAATGTATAATGGCTGCATGTATGTTAAATGTTGCAACACTCATAGGAACAAGAAGAAGTATTAGGCTATGGATAGTTGTTTCTTGAGAAGATAATTCCTCTTTGATGTGGCTTATCAAGTAGGATTTTCTGGTACATGCAGTTCACTGGATGATCATCTTTAATGACCCTTTTGGCTCTGTTGTTTATGAGTGTTGTATGACTATGTCGAATGCATGTTATTGATGTACAAATAGTGTATTTATAAAAGAACATAGGGGATTGTGTTCTTGTATTACTTTCCCATTCCTTCTGTTGTAGTTGACAAAGTTACGTGCAAAAACAATTGTATCTTTTTATACTTTTAGTTGATCCCATGGGTGGGAAGTTTCTATTCCTTAGAGGCCTAACATGTCAAGAGAACATAATTGGATATTCCATGTAGGGACAAATCTTGATAAATCTTGCCATTCATTCCTCTCCATATCTGATTGTATGCTAATATCGGTAGGTTCTTCTTCAGATGGTTGGTCATTAGGAGTGAGAATAGGGATGTGATTAACATGTCATGCATGGTATTTATTTATTATGCTCTCTCAGTTAGCCAAAATTTATTCTTGCGAAAGACCTATGTCTTTAGAGAAAGAGAAGAAGGGTTTATATAAGAGTAGCTCACTCCAACCAAAATCAACAGAGGCATTGGAATATTTGTTTGGTATTGTAGTAAAAGGTGGTCATACATGGATAATTGTGGGGATGTGCCTTTTTCTCCACTTTTCATATTTTCGTGCATGGTTATATGTCCAATATTTTGCAAGGTCAAGCAAATATATAACATCCATGAAAGTAGGACGAGTCAAATATGCATAGATGAAGGTAGATGTTGATAAGCAGTCAAAAAACTCATGAAATGCTCAACCAAATATTTGGCAACCAAAATTTAATTTGGTGAAGGTGCGGCTATATGTGACAAGGGGAAACGTTTGGGACATATGAAAATTTTACTGGGTGCTTATGTCATGATCTACAATTTCTTTTGAGTGAAAGTGTAGATAGGAATTTGAGGCAGAATCATCTGGATGTGATGTAGCTGCAATTCTAGTTAACATATGGTGGTATGTCTTAGATCTCCCCTCTACTTTGGATGTGTATTTGGAAATGTATTTCAAAACTGCATCAAGGGAGAGAAAAAGTTAGCAGTCAACATTTTATCTCCATATTTGAAGTATGTTAGGATTATGGATGTTCGGGAACTCGTCATTGCATGATGGATGATATTTCTTTTGGCCTATTTCATCAATGTAGAGTGATTATTCCATTTTCACCTTTCAATGGAACTTATACCTACATTCAAAGGTAGCCACTTTTTTGCGTAGACATGTTTTGTTAGTGCATTTTATATGTCTTTGAAATCTATTGAAGAGTTAATCATAGTCTTGAAGTGGGTTGACTATAAATATCTCTTGTGTATCTAGCAAGCAAGGGTCATATTCAATGGATTCATGAATATCCATGTGTGTGTCATGGTCTTTCTAGGATTCCAAGAGGTAACACAATTATCACTCTTTTCACTATTGATTTCGTTTGGGTCTTCCCAATCCATTGTTTCCATGTTTGGAGCATCAACAAGCCATAGGAAACCATATGTATGTGCATAGCCTCGATTTTTCCATTCATACCTACAAAAAGAATATGAAATTAGTAGTACAAAGGATAATTTTTTGAGGTTAAGTAGAGGTAGTATGAAGTATTATAGACTATGCACCTATACCCGTAGTCTATAGCATGCATACATTTGTGTAGTATCTCTTCCTGGAATATTGAAAACCTTTTGTAAATGTATGCAACAAAAATGTGGGGGTGTTCAATCACATTCTTGGTACGCCACTATTGGTGAAGCATTGGATCAGCAGGTTTTCCCTCGTGCATAACTGAATGCAAGTTTGGCCATTTTATATATGTTGCACTAAGAGTGAAAAAAAATGTCGAGCATTGAAGTTGCATGATCATTACTATTAGCTCAGTCTTCATACAGTGCAGTATGATCTAGTCCCATGAAGGTGTGCTCTGAAATGCATGACATGTTATGGTAGTTTGTTTGTAGGAAATTCTTTGAGATGGGAACACAACTCTTCAATTGTGGTTGGTGTATTATGCTCTTTCCTTTGCTTGAAAAAGAAGGTCGCTATTGCTTAACTTCGATGGTGCGTAGTAAAATTATAGAGGTAATATCTAAATCGAGGATGACTACTGAACCTATTGTCATGGTATCTCATTAAGTGTAAAACATAGCTATCAAGTGGGATTTTCTTCATCCATGGTTGGTGACGAATGGCATCCCCATTTGGGAAAAGAGTTGGAAATTCCATGTCAAATAAACCCTCTTTGTTGTACTCATTGATTGGTGATAGACTAATTGTTGGCCATGCAATCATATCTAATGGAGCATTGTTTGATGTGTGAGCAATTACTTTTATTTTTTCCATTTCTCGTTGTGTATTAGGCAATATAAATGCAAAGGAAGACATCGGTTTCTCCACATGGCTAAGAACACGGTGTGTTTTATCTGTGGTATTTGACCCTTTGGTAGAAGAACTGTAAGTTTCTACTGACACAAAGTTGAGGCAAGAAGAGAAATTAGTGCAAGTGTTTGGAAGAGATGAAATTGTGTTTAGATCTAGTTGGATATCATTTTGGTATTTGTCATGTTGCATCTTATAGAACAATGCATTCATGACATGATATTTTGTGACATTATAATAATAACATTTTCCCCTTCCTCTGGACCTTTTGACAAGCAAGATGTTAATATCTGAAAGAAGACATGGAAGGTAAGTTGGTATTTGAAAACTTTGTTGTGGGAAACTGATAATATGGCCACTATATTTGTATTGACCACCTAGAGCATGCCTAACTTGAAAGATGGGGCTAACTTGAGCAATGAGAATTTCCTCAACTTGAGTAAGTATTGATGGGACTAAGGGTTGGTTAACAGGATCCATATTAGTCCATTTAGAGAATCAATGGATATTTGTTTCTCTATGACATTGATTACAAATGTTTCCATCAAGAGTTGGGCAACAAAGAATGATAGGGTATGATTCCATCCATAATTTAGTATATCCTTAACCTAATTATACCTTTGTAATATTTTTAAGAAGTGATTTGTATTTCCACAATGAAGACAAGGATGGAGATCAAAACACTAACTTTGGATGTGACCAACTCTTTGACAAAGTCCTCCACTCACAAAAATGAACTAATTTGGAGTAATATGAAATACTACTATTCCTTTGTCACGTTAAGCCATGTCAATTTTTGTCGCATGATATATCTTCACAAGGTTTAATAAACATTATAGAAAGACCATTTGTTTGTTCCTTTTCTCCTATACATTTGTTGCTATTGTTGTTGTCATCATTGTGTTTCTTCTTGTGATTCATCTTCATTCATTAGTTCATTGTATGATTCCATTAGGGTCTTTGCACCATAATGCACATCAACCATTTGTATGATTTAATATGTATCACATGTTGTATCAAATTCTTGGTTAAGGTCCTCTATATTATTTGTTGCATCAATATTCTCTAATACCTCCTTTGTGTCCCAACTTGCATCAATAGTTTAGATGAGTAAATCTATATGAAAAATTGCATTACAGTTTTTGTATGAGGTTCTTTATGTCATAAATTTCATTTATCTCAGCCATAGATATTATATCATCAGGTTGATTGTGCATTTCCCTTAAATTTGTTTGAAGCGATTCAACCAATTGATCTCTCATATCTATATTACCTTGAATATTATTTGTCGATTATAGTATATCAACCATGTGACTAATGATGTTTTTTTTCTCTTGTAATTATCACTCAAGTGTTTTAATTTTATTTTCACAATTCATGGTTATAGTCCCATAAATCCTTAAAGTCTTGAGGTGTGTTGTGTACACACTTTCCTCCTTTACCCATTTTTCTTATACCCTCTTGTCACACTCATTTGTGCTTTCTTTCTTTCACTTTCTTCCTTTTTCTTAGTATTGCTTGATTTTTGTGTCACATTAGGGTATTAGGCACTACCAATTATGGACTTGAAGGTGTGATTACAATTATTTATTTTTGGATGACTAATTTTACCTCTAGGTAGGCCACAGTTTCTTTGCAAGTTACATAGAAAAGATAAGGAATTGATTTTTATGTCATTAAATTTTGATGTTGATGATTTCCAATTTGATTGATTAAATACACATGATAATTTTTTGATTATATATGCTTGGCATTGCTTGAATGAAATTAATTATGCTTGAACTTCTTATGGGTTGTATTTGAATGCTAAATTGCAATTGTGTCAAAAATATACACAAAACATCATAAGGCAATCAAGATAATATTCACCATAAAACATAGTGAAAATTGTCCTTAGATCCATTTATTCAATTTTGGGTAGATCTACAACAAAATGAAAAATAGAATTTTGATGTTATTATGATATTCTTCTTACAATGAAAATTTCCAAGTCTAAAGCCAAAAGTTTTACTCATTCAAGAGGCTTTGGATTTGAATTATTTACATTAAAACCTTCCAATAAAAATTGATAATATAACTCTTTCTAAATGTGATGAGCTAGGATGCAATTTTTCCTTTGAAATCACGCTACTTTACAATAACCTTTGGAAAATGGTATCCAAAATAGAAATCTGCTAAAATTCTAGACTCTACAAATTTGTAAATTTTCCCACCATCATTTAAAAATTAAAAAATCAACTTTCTTTGACTTATATTTTCTATAGGATAGTGATATATCCTGTAACTAGAGTAGAGATTGAGAGATGAAGATATCCAATTCAATTAAAAATATCGTGGTGCTCATCCAGGAGAATTGGTTGTTCGACCACATGCTCAAATGGATGAAGCAATTGAATCTAGAGTTCAATGATATAATAGGGGAGGAATGGAACCCAATGTATATAAAAAATCCCAACTCTATTATAGTGTTTTTCAAAAAAAAATATAAATATGTGGATCCATATCTTGGTCATTCAAACCAAGAAATTGCAGATCAAATCTTCAAAACTTCTACCAAAATCATTCATCCTATAAGAAGTCTTACTTCAAACAATCTTGGGAATTAGATATTATTAAAATATTTGTAATCCTTCCTCATGATCTATCAAAAATACTATCATTTATAATGGTGAAACATGTTCCTATTCAATGAATATGCATCTCTTATTCATATAGATAGGTCAGATGCCTTTTTACCACCAAAATTGTGTGAGCTATAGTAGATTATAGAATAAAATGTGCATTTGTTTTAGGGAAAGAAGTATCTAAATGAAAATACTATGATGGGATCAATGATGGGAGGATAAATTGCATTATATAGAGGCTAACACTAGTTTTGTTGGCAACATTGACACAAAATCCAATATTTCTCCTAAAACTCCGAACACATATATGGATTTTCATGAAGCGAAAAACTTCTCTAGAGTGAAACTTGAAAAGTTGGGTGGATTGAAAAGATTTGGTTTGGATGTAAATTATCTTCTTGGAAAAATATGTCTAGATACTTGAGACCTATCTTACTTGCAAGAAATGAACTGAAACGAAACATAAATCGATCTACAAATACAAAGATGAGAGTAGGTGGAATAAAGAGCAGTTTGAAAAATTTCATGACTCTTTGTTCTTAGCATTGACTAAAGGAAATATTGGAAACTTAAGGTCTAGCTTTGATGTGGACCATAAACAACGTTACCAACTTAATGAGAACTATAACCTCCAAAAGAGAACCCAAGCAAAAAAAAATCTCTTTTTTTGCACAAAAAACATGAGAAAACAACCCAAAAATGAAAAGAGGTGATGTTGCACCACTCATTTTTTAGGGTTAAAATTTCAACATCTTTCGGTAATGACATTAAAACTGAAATCATGATCATTGAAAACCTTAAATTCCAACAAATTTCAACCATGTAATTAAGGATCAAAAGAGTATGGAAACCCTTAAAGTTTCATAAATTACCAAACATGGCATTATAAACCAAATATCATGACTATAAAAACCTTAAAAATTAGCACCTAAATCAAAGAGTAATTCTACAATGAGATTTTTTTTTTTCTTTAGGGCTAAGACAATTTGATCTATTTTCAATGGGGCACTAAGATTGGATTATTTTTTAAACTGTGGTTTATAAAATCATGAAAATGCTCTTAAAAATATGTAACACAATTTATTTTTTATTTTTTAATTAAAAGCATGAAAAACTTTTTTTAAACAAATTAAATAATTAAAAAATATATCCTCAAAAAAAAAAGATTTAAAAAAGTAATTAAAAAAAATAACTAAAATGTAATGAATTAAGAAAAACTATTTAAAAAAATAAACAATATTTCAAAAATATATCTAGAATTATTAAAACACAGAAAACCTAAAAATATACCTATATTGTAAAAATAAAAATTCTCTCTCTCTCACACACACATATGAACCTTAAAAGAACAAATTTTGGAAAAACAAATAAATTGTAAAAATACTAAAAAATAATAATTTAAAAATTAAAAGAAAATTATATATATATATATATATATATATATATATATAATTTAAAATTTAGTAAATAAATTAACTTTTAGAAAAAATAAAACATAAAAACTTATTTAATTAAAGAAAATATAAAAAAATGAAAAAAATAAAAAATGCCGAAAGTTATAACTAACAAAAATTAATTTAAAAAAACATATTAAAAAAGTTTTATTGTGCTCTATGTGTTGGGGGCATGGGGCAACACCTGGAGTCAAGTCTATGTCCACAAGGCCAACTAGGCAGTTGACCACACTGGCGAGCCAATCGGTGTGGCCTACTACTTGGTCGACCTCATGGGCAAAGAGGTGATGATGAGCATTGCCCCAGGCACACAAAGATTATTTTTCATTTAGAAAAAATATATCAAATATTTTTTAACTTTATTTTTTTACATAAATTTTAGTTAGTTATTATTATATATATATATATATATATATATATATATATATATATATTTTAATTTGTTTTTAACTTTAAAATCTATTTAATATCTAAAAGGGAGCAGACATAAGTCCTTTTCCTACCATAATCTACCACTAGCGAAGTAGGACTAACAATAGGAAAATAAATCTTTTGTCCAAAAAGTTACATAATACTAAAAAATACCACTGATATACCAAGCGTTAGCCAAGTGATAATGTTTTTTATGGAGTATTCATGGATGGGAGAAATAAAACTACAACTATACTACTGTTATGATAAGTTAGCTGCAGAAATCCATATCTAATAAAAAATATTACTTTAGAAGAAAGAGTGAGCCATAGAATAAGCTAGGTTGAAGTTGACACGTCAATTGGCATAGATGGGGTGCTAGGGGATAGCAGCCCCTTGCCCTTGGAAATTAGTGCCTTAATACTAGCCAACTCCATTGCAATATCCCTATGCTCGAGAGATATCTAGAAATTCTGTGCATGGAGAATGATGAGTTGTAAATGAATTTTACTTTTGTTATCATCCTTCTCCTCCAAAACTTTGCAAATGAGTGCTTTGAGGTGATAGTAAAGCTTGAGATTGCATAGATATAGAATTTAATAACCACATGTATGGCTTGAATTAGGGATGAAATCTACTATATATAAAATAATTACCTCATTAGTGTAATTACTCCTCTCATTCATAGCTTCCAAAGTAGATCTATCCATTATAGACTAAATGTGTGTTGGAGTTGAATCCTTATATCTATGTATAGTTGATTATGCTTGAGATCAATCCTCAGAACACCCCTCACCCCTTCTAGCTAATCCTCTTCACTGTCATATTATTTGGCATGACATTCTAGGTGGCTAGGTGGAATCTTTTATGAAACTACACGTTGTGAGAGAGCACCCAATGAACCCAATGATTACCTAGTTAACCTGTTGACGATGGATATACTTAGGGGAAAATGTAGTTGAATTAGAAGGGGAATAAGTGAATGAATTCCCAAGTAGACTAGTACATGGTGGTCATTGAGAGGGTTCACTGAGGATTCCTTTAAGGGTTGGGTCACATTAGTAGGAGCAGATCCAATAAAGTCAAAATACAAGTATAATAAAGACAATGGTTTTCGGTCACCAAGTGTTAGAGAAGGTCGTAAACATGTAACCTTTAACAAATTATCCATAGAGACTAAGCCAGGTGGATATTAGTGGCCACTTACCTATTCCTCTTAGCTCACAACATAATTTCTTAGCAGTTTCCTATTTTTCAACACATTTTCATATTTCAATAGTTTTCTATTTTTGGTAGTTTTCGAGTCTTGAAATTCTATGTCTTTTGGAGGCCCTAATGACATTTTTTTGGAAATGGTAAAACATACGATGAATTCTAGGTTTTATTAATTTTTTTTTCCTTAGATAGACCTTTCTAATGGGTTATCATGTGCAACAAATGAATATCATATGCTAAAGTTATGACCTCGAGAAGTTAACATTCCAAATTACCCCATCACCGCCCATAAGCCTTTGGTGCTTCATCTCCTAGGATTATGGTTTTCGATGTTTAAGGTTTCCCATAATGTATCCATGGTAAAATTTCCTTAGAGCCTCATTGTAACATAGTATATAAGGGGCAAAATTTTCACATTTCTTCTTAGAGATAAGCTACCACCATATGAGTTAGTTTTCTTTCTTTCTTCATGTAAATAATTTCATAATTTCGATTTATTAAACAAAGTTTAGTTTAGTTTTACCTCCTTGTTTCTATTTTAAATATATATTTCATTTTGTTCCTTCATAAATTAGATAAGGGACTATTGAATTATGCATGAGAAAGATAAATCAGGGAGGATGAGAATTGAAGGGAGTCAATTGACTCCTTATGCTTTCTTTGAGGAAATCATTCAAACCCGAATTTCTTAAATCCACAGTCTCCCTACCATTAGATGTTAGCTAAATGTTGCTCCCATTATTGTATGTAGATTATTCTCACAACAACACACTATAGTTTCATTTTTCCACTCATAAATGATTCCAACACTCACTGTGTACAAACATGGGGAGGCTAGGTCAAGGGGGCCTTTTCTTTCCCTACATTTTAGAATAGAAACAACTCTCCTAGATAAAAAATTTAGAGCCCGGGCAACTAGTTTCTCATCATACTGATATTCCACCATGTATAACTCTCTATAGTATAAATCTCGTGTCATTGTAGTCACCCAATCATCTCTATTCATAATCACTATGTGGTTGTCTATGTAGAGGATATTGTGAGTTACAATTTGCATTATGTTTTAATTGTTTCTACTAGGTGGATGGTGGGACTACCCTACGTTCCCCCTCAAGAGACTAGGGGGATACTGGAGAGGTTGTCCACTTTCCCCCTTGGCATGCTTTTCCTTTAATACACACCGATCAGGTACTTGATTTGGATTCTTCATAGAAGAAGATGAGAATTCCATATCTTGTTCTATTAGAGATCTACAGTCATCTTCTAGAGATAGAGCTTGTATCAACTCCCATGGAGGGGAAAGTGATAGGGTGGATTCTTCACAACCCAAATTAGCTAAGTAACTTTCCACCTTATTTCCTAAGTGTTTAACATTCAATGTTATGATGTCTTCTAAATTTGGAAATATCTTCTATATTCTAGAGATAAAATATTCAAGTTTCCTTCTATAGGATACCTTATCTGAGATGGTGCCATTCAAAATCCTATTTAAAATAGTGATGACAATGTTCGAGACCCCTTCCACTAGTAGCTTTTGATATCCTTTAGATTTGACTACTTGAATTCCTATTTCTAATGCATGGATATCTACTCTGTTATTATTGTTATTCCCCATCGAGCCTCTATCAAAAAATGGGGGTATTCCAAATGATCTAAAAAGATAACTTCATACCTTGCATCAGCTAGGTTTCCTTTTGATGACTCATCAAAATTGAACTTTAGGAATCCTGGTGGTGGGGAGGACCAAGAGTTAGGGGAAGAGGGACCAACATGATGACCTGAGATATTAGGGAGTGAAGAGGGAGGGGAAAGAGATAAAGGGTGGAGGATAAGGGTCTAATCATGGGAGGAATACCAATCCTCTGTAGATCATTTTTTCAATATAGTGATTTCTCTTATATTCTTTAGAGCTCTTTCCCAAACTTCTTCCATGTCCATGAAAGTTTCTTTGAAAACTTTGTTTTCTTTCTTTCTAGATTGGCTAGAACACAAATCTTGGTGTGAGTGTTAATGTTATATTAAGTATGGGATTATGAAAATCTAAGGGTTTCCATGGTTATATTAACTCATAAACTTCTACATTGCAATTTCAATCATAATGCCTAAATATGGATCTAACATTGATCCACTATTCCTCTACAAATAATCAATTAATGATATAATTTTCGTTTTCTTGATGGTTTTACACAAGTAGTAGTATGACATTTCTTCAAAGCCTCTATGTTGAATGCAATATCATTTTAGTTTGTTTTTTCTTATGTGCATCCATAGGAAAGTCACTACTTTTTGCCAAGGTTTTGTTTCTATATATGCTTCTAGATGGTGTCTTCGGGGTGTTGGTTAAATTTTGATGCTAGGGAGTAGGCTTCCTTCACTAAGAAATTCCTAGTCAGAGTATAGCCCCAACTTATCTTGCCTTATCCATATAGGACTGGGATTTTTTGTTGTTGTAAATTGGAATACTTTTTCTAAAAGAGACCATTCCTGTTGGGAAATTTCAAAGTTGCATCCTCATTTTCCTTTCTATATGAACCAATTAATGTTGTATGCTTAGGATTTCCAATAGTGGGAAACTTGAGTAAAGCTCTTGGTTTCCATTAACTCCATTAACTAAGAAAACTATTCCGGTGAGTCCAATTTTGGTAGTTTCTACCATGATTCCTCGTGAAATTTGGCTACACCACGATTGGAAATTTCTTAGAAGAAATGACATAGAATTAATTCTTTGTTTTATCAGTAAGATTATAGACAACAAAGCAAGGGATGATATGGTGTCTATCAAACTTGGAGGCCATGCATAATCCATCAATTTTTTTTTTCATCCCAAATCTTTTTACAAACGCATGCACCCACTTGGACTCATATCCACCAGATCTTGGCTCCCAAGACATTACTAAGAACTTTTGGATCGTAATCCAAAGTCATGCTCTCTGCTTGACCAAGCAAAGTTTATTCCATGCTACTAATGCCCACTTTCATTCTTGAGTAGAGCCACCCCATAGAAAGGAGTGATATAAGTTATGAATGGAGCACATGAATACTTTTGGCTTTACCACCATTGATATCCTATGAAATAGTAGAGCCTATAAAATAGATTTAAGAAGGATTGGCCTCCTAGATAGGATGAGGCCTCAAAGGCTCTAGTTTTCTAATTTGGTTGAGGTCTTGTAAAGAATATATTGCTAATGGATAATATTTATGGATTTATGCATTATAGGGTCTCCAAGATAGTTCATAGGAGTGAGGAGCACTAGAAAACCATTATACATGCTAGGTGGGCTTGAATACTAGTATAAGTATTGAAGAAGAAAACATGAGACTTGGAAGGTTTGATTGTAGTGTCTGAAGATAGGACAAAGTCATCCAAAGTGATTTTAAAAGCTTGGGATTCCTTATCTATTGGTACACCCATCAACATGCTGTCATCCACGAATTGTTGGTGGTTGATGGAGGTAGTATGACTGTTGGTTCCAAAATGCAGATGCAAATTAGAGTTTCATTTACTATCAATCCGGGTAAGTAAACTTTGAGGATCATCCAATATATAAGGACTTAGAGACAAACTAAACTAAGCTAGGTGAAGAAATGCCAAAGCTCCCTTATAGGAGGTCTTTCATTAGGATCTCCAATAACTATTTAGTCATTTAACAAAATGAAATCTAGAAATTAAAGGATATTATGACAAATGTAAGAAATATTGGATCTCCCTTACATGAGACTATTCATTAATATTTCTAACCATATTAATCAATAAAATAAGAAACGAAGGCATTTAAACATAATTCAAATTGATTACAAGAAATATTAAAGATTTCTTACAACAGACTATTCACTTATATTTATAGCATCAAGACCTTTAAACTAATGAAATTAAAAACAGAAATGAAAGCTTACTATACCAAAACAAGTATGCAAGTGAGGCAATGGGGGCTCTCCATAGCTCCACAAGCACACCTAGAAAGAAGTCAAATGTAGAAGAAAATACAATCCACTTTATTTATCATAAATTGCAATTTGTAGTTACAAGCTTCAAGTTCTACATTCCAAGAGGTTCTATACTCTCCATTACAATGATTCTAAAATCTAAAATTACAAATGCAGGACTAAGTTTCTAAATTCTAAAAATTAAGATTACAAATGAAGGAGATAACACTCTTATTTATACAACAAGATGAGATAACAAAGTCATAATGATGATCCACTATTCCCTCATTTGATCCACATATTTCCCAACCAATGGTGACACATAACCCTATCCTCCATGATCTTCTCCATGAGGTCCATGATCATATCCATGAGGTCCATGATATCCTCAAATTCGAATTTGAACATAGAGTGCCACATAAGGGTGCCTTAGAAGCTTCCTTTGCACCTACACATGTCAACAAACGCAAGGAAGCAAGATCATCACCAAGCGGAATAGCATTCTAAGAGGTAGGACCTCTTAATTGATTCTATCTTAAGGAGATCTTCCATAGATTATTTGTTTGTGACTAGACTCGCTCTCTCGGGCTAGAGGAATTGTTTGTGTCGACACTTAGAATTCACCTACATCACAATAACCTAACTCCCTTTAACATTTGGAATCAAGGGATTCTATTTTTTCACCGTTACATTTGGTTTCCTACAAAATCACAATATTAAATTTTTCTTTCTTAATTCCATCTTTAAGGAGCCTTTGCTTATCTCATTTGTTAAGGCCCCTGATGTTCCAAGATATGGTATTCATTGGGAAGGAGAAGGGGTAGGTAGAAATATATCTCGAATTAGGTTTACCTTACCCAAATTGCTTATTTTCCCACTCTCCTGCCTCTTGAATAAATTATTGTCTTATTTTCCTTCCTTGGTGATTTTCTTCTTACATTGGCTTTACAGTATCCTTGGGTCTTGAAGAATGTGATTTAGGGGTACACCCACTGGAGGAGGAGGTTCAAGCCTCCAAGGAGGATGATATCTTAAGAAAATATTGGTGCAATAAATTCATCTACAATTCTGAGACCATTTTGGGGTCTTAATGTTGCAGTTCCTCCAGAATTGTAGATAAGATTTGTTCTTCCATATCCATATCGTCCAATTATTCCTTGTTTTACAATGTATTGATTTTGAAATTTACTTCCTTAAGGTCTTGTACTACATATTTCATCTCTATCTCTTTGTCATTAGTGAGTTTGTAAGGATTTTATGAAAATTTCCCCTTCTTGGTTACATTGTCTTGTTTATTTTCCCTTGTTGCTTTGAGGCTTCCATGTGATTCACTTGGTTTTCCTAGATATTTTTCGTATTTTCTAGCACTTCATATTGATTATTGGAATAAAGGGGCTCCCTATTTATGGTAGCGAAGGTCTTTTGATTATTTTGACAAGTAGTCTACTACTGGAAGGCATCTTAGTCGACTACCATAGTTTGTTAGGTTAGTGATGAAGGGTTTACCAATGAGATATCTTTTAAGAGGTGTCAATCTTCATGGAAACACCTTCTTTTGAAGAAAACATTCTCATAGTCAATGGGTTTCATAGTAACTACATCTTCTAGGGATATTTCAGTGGACTCTATTGGAGATTGAGAGATATTCATATATCAACATAGTCTGCCTTAGGTTGTGTATCTCTTCATCTTTATTACTTCTAAATATTTTAAAAAAGCATTCAATGGTATTGCTAATATCCTCCAAGTTCTCTTCTTGCCAATATTCAATTGGTAGGGTGTACAACTAGATCCATACTAGTGTGAAAAGAAACTTCTCCTTATTTGGATTATATCTACGAGTCCAAAAACATAAAAACAATCCCACATTACTCAAAAAGTAAGGACAATTATCGAAGACTCGTGTGTTGTCTTCTAGATTTACGAAAATTACTATAAAGAAAACCTTATCTCCTAAATGTAGCGCAATATGGCATTTTGGTTTCCATTTGTTTCTAATACATGTAGTAAGATCCTTTTCTAAGGACCATAATCCAATAAATTTTTAGATCAATGCATGATCCTACATGTATTGGATATCAATCAATAATTTATCATATTTGGCCCCATAAATAAGGTTTTGACATCCTTGGGTAGGAAGTGGTTTTTGCATCAACTTTTCCAAGTTACTCCCAAAATTTGTATTTTTGCTTAATGGCTCTACTGGATGCTCCTTAGGGTCGATTGAAAAGATTGTGGGATTGGTCTATGTTGTTATAATTTGGCATCACCTAATGTGATATTGTGATAGGAGGGGTATGAGCACCCACACTCCCCAAAATATGAGGTTGTGATCTTCTACGAACTGCCAAATAAGATAGCGTACTACCTCACGAAAGGGTGATTGTTAGCGATGATGTCCTTTCTTCCTATGATGGATCCAATGAAATCCTAGTTTTCTCCAAAGAAACTTCAAGAAGTAAAATCCATATGCCTTTTGTTTCATTTTCATTTTTTATTTTTATTTTTATTTTAATTTAATTTTATAATTATTTAAGAAATATTATGGAATTTTAATATATTTTTAAAATGTTCTTGATTACTTATATTTTTTAAAATGTTTTATTAGTTTCTATTTTTATTTATTTTTATTTTTGTTATTATATTTCATCTTGAATGTTTTTCCTGGGGTATTTTTCGAATTTTTATAGGTAAGTTTTTTTCTCTTTTAATTAGTTTTATATTTTAAATTTTAACTTTTTCCTCTTTTTTTTAAACTTCTTTTTTCTTCAATTAAAAAAAAAGTAGTTTTTTCCAATAGTTTTTAGAATATGTTATTGCGGCTACAAACACCCACCAAAATTTTGGCCTGCAAAAATTTCAAAGCCTCCCTTGAAGAGCTTCACTTGTTCACTACACACACTCATGTTCACTCTGTGATCTCGTGTGAGTCTTAACATACACCTTTCTTGTTCATTGCATTCAAGTCTCTACGTGTTGATGTCTAAGTCATGCTTGCGACCATGTTCTAGTTATGCTCAAAGTCTTCACTTTGTATGTGCTTGTTGTGTTCGCTATGAAAGCATCTGTCACACTCACACATGGAGTCACATTCACTGTCGTGCAAGCATCATCTTGATCAATGAACAATCAATCATGAGTGTCGCGCTTGTCACTTACACTACCGGTCAATCATGTTGAGTATATGTGTCTGGATTTTTTGGTCATTTCATTGTCAAGTCATGTGAGTGTGTTTTCATATATGCATCTTTCGACTCGATCAACTATCAACCAGAACAGCACAAAAGCACCAAGCTATTCTTTTCAATCTATGCTGCCACCAAGAAATTCAATCAGCTCTCATGTTGGCCACCTGAACAGTCAGACCCGATAGTCACCTTGGGACTGACTCCCCTAAAAAATTGTACAGAGGCCACTAACCTCACCTGCTCAACTAACTAAGGAGATTGTGCAGATAGGCCAGACAGACACTAAGTGCCCATCCCTATCTCCCTCAGAAAATTGCATAGTTTTCCAAGTCAGTCATCCCGACAGTCGACTAACTCTTCATCTCAGAAGTTGCACAGTGTTCATGAGCAGACATTCCGTTGCCCATCAGTCAACTTAGCTTAGATATTGCGTAGAGATGATTATCAGGTTGGCCTCTCGACCTTAGTGCAGTTTTCCTTGCCAGCAGCCCCTAGAAATAGAGTTCTGATTCCCTCCATGAATTGCGTAGTTTCTACTGGCAATGACTCCAGCAGCCAACTGGAAGTTTCCTATGGGAATTGCACGGTTTTGGCTTCCACTAACCTAACAATCAGTAGTTCCCTCTGGGAATTGCGTAGTTTTGGCTTCCAGTCTCTCGGGAAATTCCCCCAAAAAACTACACAATCCTTGCCTACTAACCCTTCATGCAATTCAACCCATTACCTAGAAAATTCGGCAAATATGGATATCTAACCTTGCTGCCCATTCATTCTAAAAAATGTGTAGAGCATGCCTGGCTTACCTACCAGTAGCGTAGACTATTACTCCCAAAGTTTGTGCAATTTTTCCTCCCTGCCGAGCCAGACCTCATAGATAGTTACTGTTGTCTCAGATTGCTCGTCTCCATCACTCAGTGAATCTTGCACAATTTTTCTTAGCGGTGCCTAGAGCCATCATCCTGCTTCACAGCCTTGCTGCCTCTCCTGGTTACCTACATTTGAAATGATCGTGTGTCATGGTAGACTAGGAGATTTTGGATTTGATGTCGCCTCGTCATGAGTGACTACAGGTACAGGTACACAAATAAAAATTGCAAGATGACGAATGGGATGAACAAAGGGAGCACATGCAGAATGACAGGTTCACCAACGGATGAACGAACAAAGCATGTGAAGTGGACGAATGCGACGAACATGCACCTTCACCAACAGATGAGCCTGTAAATCCTTCCAGCATGCAGGCAAGGAAAAACATGTTGAAGCTCCATCGAGCAAGGCAAGGACCATTGAAGACTCTGCACACTTCACCATGTGAAGGTGAACCTATGATACACCATGAATACATCCATCACCTAGCAACACTATATCTCGACCTGCACTCCAGCAATAGCATGAATGTACCAGCATTTTCATGTCAAGTCATGTTGAGTCATGTCATGAGTCATGTTTCCCACATCTCCACTATTGGTTTGTTGTTAATCAATGTGATGTAATGTAGAATTCCAAGACACCCACTTGTCAAATAGAAAGTCATGTAAGTCGAAAATTCATGAAAGTCAAATGGTCATGAGGGTAGCTCAACAACCATAAGGGTTAGTTTCACTCTTGGCTATAAATACCCCTTCATTTGTACATGTAAAGGTCATTTTCACCTCAACTCCTCCCACATAGCCAAGAGAGTTTGTAATATTTTCTTTGAGGAGTAAGTAGTGGCTCCAATGCCCTGCACTCAGGGTTACTGATGTATGGTGTAACGATGTGTCTTAGAACTTCACTTAATTTAGAAGCCTACTAATAGGACAACACATTTTCACACATGTTTTGTATCTATTGTAAGACTCATCTTTAACACTTGTAATGCATGTTTTTTTAACCCGTGTTCTACATATGAACTACTTCATTTGTTGTAATGCATAATCTATTAATGGAAATGTGTTGTATATGTTATTAGCGATGTCTCACCCGTGTAGACTACTCTCCCAGACATCAGACAAACCTTTCACACGAAGCTTGTTGTAACAACTGTTGCACTCATTTGGATTGATCCATGAGTGTTGTACATGTTATCTTACCTTGTATGTTGTGACTTCCACATCCGTGTGGACTGCCCTGCCAGAAGTTATGCATGTCCTTTTGTGTTGTGTGTCCCTAGCATTGTTGGGATTGCTCCTAATTGACCTGGAACTCACTCTCACCCTCTCCCTCGATAGTGAAAGAACCATTGACACAAGTGACAGTTACAATCACCAGGCACATGGACCACACTTATTGAAGACAAAGCAAACCACTCTCCTGTGCTGACAACCAAGAGTTGAGGGAAATCCTTAAGACAATGGCAACCAAGCCATCATACTGGATGGGACTGCCACACCAAACAGTGTGAGTTCTAGTTGGGACTTCATACTGGGGTGATCCACTAGATGTTGGCAGGTCTAGCACCATCAAAATTTCTTGACCTAGAAGGAGGGTAACCAGTTGTACATGGATGAAATTCCCCTCACACTCATTCAACAAACATCTAGTCAAGGCAGTAACTCACACTCCCTCTCACCCACATGCGACTCTGTGGTTGGTTACTCCTCACCCCCCATAATTGAACATGAGATTTCATATCAACACCTTCTCTCTATTTGTCCTGTCACTCACCATCTCGAAAAATTAGTCAGATTGATCCTAGACATACAGCGTCTTCCACCCACATCGAGGAAGCCAAAAGCCAATCCCACAAGAGTTGTTGTATCATCGGTGGAAGAAGTAGTCCTTGCCACTTTTAAAAGCTTGGAAGAGGCTATTGAAGATGTAAAGGAACCTCCAGTCCTCCGGTAAGGTGAGAAACACACTCTCGTGATCTTGGGATCAGAATTCAGTGTAGGAGGCATAGGGGAAGGCAACAAAGGAGGAGGAAGTGAAGACAAACCAATAGACTCAGAGTTAGAACCATCAGACGCTGAAGGAGAGGAAGAGGATGAAGAATATGAAGAAATGGTTAGCCCAAATCTTGAATCGATGACTCAGGGACCATTGGATCTCCTAACTGTCCTACATAAGATGCCGACACAAGCGGAGAGAATGAACGTCAAGTTTGACCATGACAGCGCGGTAAAGGCGGAAGACCACTTAGATAAATTATGCCTATAGCTGTAGACCCTTGAGGTACATTATGATGATGTCACACGTAGATTATTCCCATGTACCTTGGTTGGTTGCATAGCTGCTTGGTATCACAACCTTCCATTGAACTCTATACACAATTGGGTTGCATTCAAATGCATGTTCCTTGAGAAGTTTGCTGATGAAAAGATCCCAGCCATGCTACTCAAAGAGTTGGGAAGCCTCAAGATGGAGGGAAAAGAGAAAGTGAAAGATTTCAATTAGAGGTTTACATGTATATTGAGAAAGTTCATAGCAAACATTAAGCCTCATGACTCCATCACCACTGATTACTACACGTCCGCATTGCCAACCAACATCACATAGTTCGTCAAGCAAGCTGCAAAACCAACACTATTGGAGAATTGTGAATAGGCTATCACTATTGAGAAAGACTTGCGTGAAGTTGGAGTCATCAAGGATGATGAATTGATGAAGGACTCCGAGGATGCGACTAGGAAGTCCCAAGCAACGACGAGTAAGGGTAGAGACAAGGAAGCAACCGATATTGAGACCCTCACTTGTCTTTTCAAGAGCTTTTCCATTTAAATGTCCAAACTCAAACAACGTAGATCAGACATTCTTGCAAGCAGTCACCTGCCTAGGCAGAGATAGGAAAGCAGCACATCAAGCAACAGCCAGCTCATTCCAAAAATTGCACAAAAGCTTGTGTTCTAGCTCGAACAGTGTGGAGATTTGAAATTCTTCTCTTTCCACAAAGAACATCCTGAGAACTCACAAATGCTTTTTGCAGTCGTACACTCGAGGCGGAGAGAAATATACGAGAGAAACTGGAAGACATGGACAATGACGAAGAGGTTGCACTTGATGAGCCATCAAGATCTGAGCATGTGGTGAACACGTATCAGTGCTTGCAAACAATGGAAAAGACGAACATTGAGAAGAAGCCCTGAAAGAAAACTTACCATTACGATCATAGAAGTAAAGGGGTTCCCCCACACACTTGAGGATATGTAAGAAAATATCAAGCTACTGATAAGGAAGACCAATCCACCGGCCGGTCAAAAGTACAAAATGCAAAGCATGTCTGGGAGGACAGCGGCGGAAAAAAACACATCCATGAGCAGCAAGTTGCAAAACACTCCATCGGGTAACATGAACACTCATTTCACCCCAGACACATCAGTGAATCTACCACCTCTGGATTACAAAATTGTTGATGACATGAAGAAAACTCGAGCAAACATCAGTCTGTTCGAGTTGGCTAAGATCCAAAATCAGCGAGATATCCTGTTGCGCGCATTGGGACAAACAACGACAGACAATGCAACTTCTACTATCAAGGGAGCAAGCACACCTCCCGGATTACTTTAATCTGTGATCAATACACTCCAGATGGAAGAATCAGACTCAGGTTGCCCTCCATTCCTACTATCTTTTGAATTTTTCAACTGCAATGTTCATAACTGTTTGGTTGATTCCTGCGAAGTAGCCAACGTCATGCCACTCTCCATTGTTAAAATGATCAATGCATAGTGGAGTGAGACATCCACGCGAATCATCCATCTTGTTCGAACAACAGTACCAGCCGTTGGTGAATTACGAGACGTGATCATTGAATTATCTTGTGACCATCAAGTCCACCAATGCATCAACATAGTGGTTGTGGACATCCCGAAAGCATATGGTCTATTACTTAGTAGGCACTGGTCCAGTAAGTTGGATGGATATTTTTCTACAGACTAGTCTCACATGTGGCTTTCACACAAGGGCAAATGCAACCAAATCTGGGTAGAATATGAGAGGTACATGAAGGATAATGTCACTCCCATCAATGGTGAGAATGAACCATTGGATCTCATAGAACTCATGTTAAATAATAGCCTCCTTCAGACGACGTTGGGGTGTTATCCTACATGGACAACTCCAACCCCACTAGGTTGACTGATCAAAGATTTTGACACACAAGATTTACATTTTCATAAGCCTTGATCTCATGCTGAATAATACTAGGATCAATCCTCACATTTCCTCTAAAATCCTTAAAGAAGTCAGTGTAAATTTGGTTTTTTCAAGGGAACACTCAGCCCCAAGGAAGATATTTTCGATAACATTGGGATTTTTGGAAATGTTCACCGAAATAGTTTCTAAAATTTTAGACATGTTACCTTTGACAAAACTATGTGCTGGAGCCAAAGGGTTTAAAATTTTATGAACACTTCCTCAAGAAAGAGGACTAGACAAAGTTGATTATACTTTACAAAAATAAGGGAGAAAATAGGACCGATGATGCAAATCATCCCACTATCTCTCTACAACTGTCATTTCTTCTAGAATTTCCTCATCATATGGTAAAACAATATCAACGTAATCCATATCCAAAGTGGAATAAATTGTTGATACTATTGCGACATCATCATCCACATCCTCTGTTGAAAGAAGGATGGAATCATAATATGTAGAATTAATAATAGATTGATATGAAATTTCTATTTCACATATAGGATAATACGTTCCACCCACTTTCCCTTCTTCTAATGTGGCTATAGAAGGGGTCAAGGGCCAAGTATTTGAAAAATAGTTATTTCTCAAAAAGCATTGTCGATGCACCATCCTAGAGGATGATATGGCATTAGTATGAGAACAGGAGGTGGAAGATTAAAAGTACCCATCATATGGGAATACATTCAAACTCCTAAATTCTCAATTGGATTCTTGGTATTATTCACCAAGGGGACAGTCAAGTCTGTTGATCTGAAAATCACTGGTGAGTGACCTCAGTTAATTAATGTAGGTATTACAGACTCATGTGCTAGTGTGTGTGCCTATGTTATTTTAAGCAACGGATCGATAATATTATGAAATACATATGAAATTGGAAAACAATAATAGAAACACATCAAGCAAATGAAAAAACAAAACAATTTAATAAGGAGTTCACCCAATTCTCCTAGGCTATGTCTCCTGGTCCAGCTTTCAGTGGTGGCCTTTTTTTATTATGTCTTCAAGAAATTTTTTTACAATGAGGAGCTCAATTTAAGTCTCCTGTATAGATGATGCTTAATAGGGTAGTACTTGGATTCCCCAAGCCACTAGAGTACACAGACTCCCCCTTACCAGGTCTCGACCTCAATTGGTCTTAACGGGATGAGTCCAATTTGGTACTCAGTTCCTGACATATATCCTCACAGGGTTTGCTTGAACCTCTCAAGCCTTCTCAGTTCTATCTGCTCAATGCTGCCTTAGCTCTGCAGGTCAGCTCGACTTCTCTGTTCTATGTTTCTTGCTTCACTCTCTATTCTGTCTCCCATGTCTCCTTTGTTCTCTGTCTATTCATGGCTTGAAGCCAATCTCTCCCTTGACTGTTCGCTTCCTCCTCTGACTGTTCGGATCACCTGCTTCTGTCGACTTGGAATTCCCTGCTTCTACGTCATCACCATTGTGTAACGTTTCACAGGGAGGTGGCCACTTGTCTCCCTACAAATTGAGCACTAGATTTTCCTCAAACGATCGTTATTTCGATTACTTTATGAAATGATTTATCCGCCAGCTCAGCGCTCAAATCGGACTTCAATCCTTTATGCATCATAGCTTATTTCTCCCTCCAAATCTGGTCTCCCATCGGGTGCAATCTCCACCGTTAGATCTGGGGCCTCCAGATCCTACAGTCATCGATTTTATCGCACGGGTGACTTGCTTGATTGTTAGCCTGCGATGAGAGCATTTTTCTCTCTCATCCATAAAACACGTGTCATTCAATGTATGTCATCACTCGGTCCTCTGCCAAACCCACTTACCACTGGAAATGCCTCCGATATTCAACCGTTTTTAGAGCGTGGTACCCGTCTGCCGATTTTGGCGCTTTTGCCATGGTTTTACCTGTTTTTCACATGACCAAGTGCCGGGGCTTTTCCTTCTCTGAGGTTTTTATCCTCATCATAAATGGCCTCTATTTTCTGATCTAGACTTTCAAATTGCTGGTTTGAGCCACTGCGCGGTCTCCATGGGCCAACGGTCAGCATGCTTTAATCGAGGGTCCTTGTTGTTCCGTGCTGGCTACAAACTGCCATTGTCCAGAGTTCTTTCCTGATAGCTCATTATTCACAAGAATTTTGGAGTCTAACATAATTTGAAACAGTCATGGAAACTCTATGAATTTTTCAAGGATCCTATTCAGATCATGACCTTCCCACTGAAAAAGCTTTTGGACCACCAAAAGTTGGTTTTTAAGCATCGACTAAGTGAGGATACAACTTTCTCACCTATCCAATCTCTATCCATTATGCACTACTTGGCTTTGAACCCCTGAGCCCAATTCTGAGGTACTCAACATCTCCCCTACATGTCGTTCTCACCTTCCTATCCAGAACTATGTCTTCCTATAATTCATTAAGATATTCAGGTAGCAAGTCATCAATAGAAGGCAATTGACTCTGCTCTTCGGGATCCTCAATTAGTGAAGGTTCAAACAATCTCAAGTTGTCTACATTTATGACTGAGTAGATGTGCATGTAAGCTGGTAGATCAAGGTGAAAAGCATTCTCACCAATTTTCTCAAGTATCTTGAAAGGTCCATACCTTATTGGCTTCAACTTTTTACCTTCACCTTACATCGTGTCCTTGCTGATATACAACCAGACTTGATCACCAACTTGGAAACTATGCTCGATCTGATGCTTGTCATGCCTTGCCTTGTATTTGGCTTGGTTCTTTTCTAGCTATTCCTGTACTACCTAATGGATCTCTTGGATTTGTTCAATGAACTTAGTTGCCCTGTCCAAATCGTTGTGTCCCTCAATTGTTGTGTCCTTACCAAAGACAAAATCCAAGGGAGACCTTGGTGTGAAACCAAAATAGGTCTTAAAAGGAGATCTTTATGTAGAAGAATGTTTGGCTTGGTTGTAAGCATGTTGCACATAACACAAATGTTCATCCCAAAGCTGAGGATGCTTGCTACAATATTTCCTGAGTAACTGGATCACTTTCTTGTTGACTACTTCTGTCTGGCCATCAGTTTGTGGATGGAAAGCTGTGTTTTTCTTCAGTTTGGTGTCCATCAGTTCCCATAGACTTGACCAAAAATTTCCCACAAATCAGGTGTCTTCATCAGATATAATGGATGTGGGTAATCCAAAATGAATCCATACATGTTGAAAGAACAGTTTTACAGTTTGTTCAACTGTAATCTATTCATTACAAAGTATCAAAATACACATTTTGCTGAACCTATCCACAACAACATACAAATAATAATGACCTTTCCTAGATTTAGGTGGTCCTCCAACAAAGTCCATGGAAACACTTTCCCAAGGATGAGAAGGAATTGTTAATGGAGTGTACAAGCCTAGTTTTCTATTACTGGGCTTTCTTTTAGCACACACATTACACCCTCTTACATATCTGGAAATTGTCTTCTTCATTTTTGGCCAATAACAAAATATTTGCAGCTGTGCAACTGTTTTACTTACCCCAAAGTGACTTGATATTAGAGAACTGTCTGCTTCTCGAATTATCTTTACTCTTTCAGTTTGTGGAATGTATAACTTCCCACAATGATATAAGAGTCAGTCCTTTACATGATAATCCAATTCTTCTACTCATTTACCTTGACTTAAAGTTGCATATACATGTTTAAAGTCTATATCTTGAGCATATTATTCAATGTAGCTTTCTTGTAACACAAAATTATACTTAAGTACAGTAGATGTGTTTATAATGGGTCTAGATAACATATCTACAACTTTATTGTGTATGCCCTTTTTATATCTGATGATTAAGTGAAATTCTTGTAGAAAACCCATCCATCTATAATGTATTGATTGCTGCAACTTAGTTTGGGAGTGTATATATTGAAGTGGTCGATGATCAGTATGCATTACTATCTCTTTGCCCATTAAGTAATGTTTCCACTTTTTCACACTCTGTACTAGTGCATACATTTCTTTATCATATGTAGGATAGTTAACTACTGCAGAATTAAATGTCTCAGAATGATAAAATATGGGTTTACCATGCTGTGTCAACACTGCTCCCATGGCATAGTCATTGGCATATGTTTGGATCTCAAACGGTCTTTGAAGATCCGGCAGTGCTAGTACTGGTGTTGCACTAATATTTTCTTTCAAGGTGTCAAAGGCTTTTTGTTGTTTGCCTCTCCACTAAAACACCTTGTTCAATCCTGTTAAAGCATGTAATGGAGCTGCAATTAAGGAAAAGTTAGAAATGAACTTTCTCCAATATTTTGTTGCTCCTAAGAAGCTCCTAACTTCTGTAGCAGTTTTGGGTTTGGGCCAATGTACAATGACTACCACCTTAGAGGGATCTATCTTCAATTCACCACCCCCTACTATATGTCCAAAACAATTCAAAGATGTTTTGTCAAATTCACATTTTGAGAGTTTAACATAAAGTTTTTCTCTTTTCAAAACATCTAGTGTCTGCTTAACATGCTTTAAATGTTCTTCCCATGTTTTTCTAAATATCAGAATGTCATATAGATACACAATAACAAAATCATGAAGAAAAGGTTTGAGTACATCATTCATTATTCTCATGAAAGTAACAGGAGCATTAGTTAAGCCAAAAGGCATAACCAACCACTCATACAATCCATGCTTTGTCTTGAAAGTAGTCTTCCATGCATCTTGTTCTGCAACTCTGACCTGATGATATCCACTATGCAAGTCTAACTTGGAAAAATAAATAGCTTCTTTCAATTGATCCAATAGATCATCTATGCGAGGAAGGGGATAATGATTTTTGATTGTTATCTTATTCAGTGCTCAGTAATAAATGCACATTCTTCACGAGCCATCTTTCTTTCTCACCAAAATGATTGGTGACCCACATGGTGATGTGCTAGTTCTGATGAACCCCTTCTCAAGCAACTCTTATACCTGCTTCTTGATTTCTGCATTCTCTAAAGTAGACAACCTATACATTCCAATGTTAGGCAATGGAGCATCTTGTTGCAAAATAATATCATGCACTATTTCCTTTTTGGGTGGAAGACCTTTAGGTTGTTGAAACAAGACATCATACTCTGAAACAACTTTTTCTAAATCAGCTTGCTGTTTAGTGTTACAACCCTCAAATACATTGGTTTTATCAAGTTTCTTTTCCTTTACAACCATCAGTGAGAATTGTTTGCATGAATTTATCATTTGTTTCATCTGCCTGAGTTTATGAGAGTATAATTATTCTTGAGCTTATGAGCTCTTACAAAGTATTCGATTCCATCTTTAACGAGTAGATACTTGTTCTCAGCTCTATAGAAAATAGCTTTTCTATCATACAAGTAAGGACTTCCTAAAACAATTCCACATATATCCAAAGGAATTATATCTAACTCAACCTCATCTATAAATGCTGACCCAAAAGAAAACTTGAGTTTGCATTGTCTAGTCACTTGTAGTTGTGCTGTATCATTTAAGCATCCTAATGGGTATGGTTTCTTGTGAGGTGTAGTCAATAATCCCAAATTTTTTACAATTTCTTCAGAAATTAAATTTACTTGTGAGCCACTATCAAACAAAGTATCAATCTTTTGATGTTTGGAAATAACTCAAATATGGAAAAGATCATGTCTTTTTCTCTCATTTTCTTCATCAATAGTAGATTGTGCAGAATTCCTGGTAGATGCTTCAGAATTCTTACCTTTTATAGCTATGGCTACAATGGTTATTTCATCTCCTGAGTCCAACCCCAAATCTTTCTGAATAGCTGCAGCAGTCTTCTTCTTCTTGCCCTCGAACTTCTTAGGTCTCAGCTCTAGATGCAGAATCCAACAGTGCTCATCATCATGCCCATCCTTCTTATAGTGAGTGCATGAAGACTTGCTTTTCTGTGCAGTGTTGGCCTTCCTTTCTTTACATTTCTATTTTCTTTTATCCTTATTCTTGCTTGCAGTGGGTTGGGATGTTCCCCCAATTCTTTCCTCTAGCTTCTAGATGCATAGCTTGAATGGATACTTCATCTATACTAGTGGGATTAAACATGAGGATATTGTGCCTCATGTAGTTGTGTAGACCACCGATGTACTTCAACAAAGTCTCAGTGATTCTATTGAGATCCCTAGAATCAATGCTCTCTTCCTAGATTCTTGGGTGTAACCTTGTACACTTTGCCCTTTCAATTGTCGAAGAGTTTGCCAGCTCATTGTAGGCCAGTGGATAGAATTGTTTTTTGATTGTAGAAACAAACTCACTCCAGATAGAAAGAGTCTTACTATGTCTCTTCATGTCAGCTTGGGTCCTGCCTTCCCACAAAACCAAGGCATTGCCTCCAAGGCTTATGCTGGCCTGCTGAATCTTGCTCTTGTCTGAATCAATACTCTGCACTCTACAATAAACATCAATTTGTCTAATCCACTTGTCCAGCTTTTCTACATTCAACTCTCCATCATATATTGGTAAATCAAATTTAACATCTAGTTTAATCAAAGATGCATTCTTTTTATGTTCAGGGCTATTAGGAGGTGTGAGAAAGCTTTCATATTTCCCTTTGCCTTTTGAGTGGTCATGGAGGAGAGACTCTTCTACTCTTTTATCTTGTTTGGAGCCTGATGAATCTTCATCTTTATGTTTTCTAAAGTCCTTATACATTTCCTCTACCATGGACCTTATGGCCAGGATACTATCTATAAATTTAGGTTCTGGCCCCACAGAACCTTCCTCCGACATTGTCTTCCGAGTATAGACTCTTCCAATTTCAAGATTAGTTTCGACCAACTCTCCTTCTCCTAATTTGAGCTTTGATCTAGTTAGCATTCAACAGCTAAATCTAGCACAAGCTTGTCTAACCTTAACAGCCTAGAGCTGTGATACCACTTGATTTGAAAATCACTAGTGAGTGCCCTTAGTTAATTAATGTAGGTATTACAGACTCATGTGCTGGTGTGTGTGCCTATTTTATTTTAAGCAACGTATCAATAAGATTGCGAAATAAACAGGCAATTGGAAAACAATAAGAGAAACACAACAAGAAAATGCAAAAATACAACAATTTAATAAGGAGTTCACCCAATCCTCCTGGGCTATGCCTCCTGGTCCAACTTTTAGTGGTGGCCTTTTTTATTGTGTCTTTAAGCATAGTTTTTACAATGAGGAGCTCAATTTGAGTCTTCTATACAGATGATGCTTAGTAGGGTGGTACTTGGATTCCCCAAGCCACTAGAGTACACAGACTCCCCCTTACCAAGTCTTGACCTCAACTGGTCTTAATGGGATGAGTCCAATTTGGTACTCAGTTCCTGACAGATATCCTCACAGGGATTACTTGAACCTCTCAAGCCTTCTCGGTTCTTTCTGCTCGATGCTACCTTAGCTCTGCAGGTTAGCTCAACTTCTCTGTTCTCTACTTCTTTCTTCACTCTCTATTTTGTCTCCCCTATCTCCTCTATTCTATATCTATTCATGGCTTAAAGCCAATATGTCCCTTGATGTTCGCTTCCTCTTCTGATTCTTCAGATCACCTAGCTATGTCTACTTGGAATTCCTTGCTTTTGTGTCATTGCCATTGTGTAACGTTTCACAAGGAGGTGGCCACTTGTCTCCCTATGAGCTGAGTGCCATCTCTTCCTCGAGCGGTCATTATTTCGGTTACTCTATGAAATGATTCATTCGCCAGCTCAGTAGTCAAATCGGACTTCAAACCTTTATGCGTCGTAGCTTATTTCTCCCTCCAAATCTGGTCTCCCATCATGTGCAATCTCTACCGTTAGATCTAGGGCCTCCAGATCCTATGGTCATCGCTTTTATTGCATGGGTGACCTACTCAACTGTTAGCCTGCGATGAGAGTGGGTTTCTCTCTCATTCGCCAGACACGCATCATTCAATGTACGGCATTGCTCGGTCCTCTGCGAAACTTGTTTACCACCCGAAATGCCTCCGATATTCCACCAGCTTCGCAATGCGGGACCTGCCTGTCGGTTTTGGCACTTTTCCCACAGTTTTACCTGCTTTTCACATGATCAGGTGCCAGGGCTTTTCCTTCTCTGAGGTTTTTATCCTCATCAGAAATGGCCTCTATTTTTTGATCCAGACTTTTCGATTGCTAGTTTGAGCCACTGCGTGGTCTCCATGGGCCAACGGTCAGCATGCTTTGACCAAGGGTCCTCATTTTTCTGTGCTGGCTACAAACTACAACTATCCAGAGGTCTTTCCTGATAGCTCATTGTTCACAAGAATTTTGGAGTTTGACATAATTTGAAACAGTCATGAAAACTCTGATAATTTTTCAAGGATCTAATTCGGATCATTTGCAGATGCATTAGGATCATTGGGAGAATATCTCTACTTTTTTGTTAACAACCTTTCCCCCTACACAAATAGAGAAGGAAGGTAGAATCCCATGAGGCCTATGAGAATTACCATCGAATGTGGCTAAGAGAGTAGGAGAGGGAACAACTTTAGGGGACCCGATAACTTTCTATCATGACATAGACATGACACATGTGGAAGCCCCTTCATCAAGTATGGTTTAAAAGATGGTATTATTTATGATATGTAGATTTAATCTTAAAATCTATATGTTGACGGAGCCTCTTTTTAACATTTGACATATCAAATGTAATTACTAGAGATTTTTTTGGGTCAACTACTCTGATCACTATGAGAAGAAAACTCCTTTGTGCAAGACATGATTGGAGTACCTCTAACACTGACATAGCACAGGGGCTCTAAGCTAAATCTTCAACAATGGAATACTTCTGAGCAACCCTATAATTTATATTAGAATTTGATTGTTTTGAGGAAACTTTCGAAACCTAAGGTATAGGTTCAACTGCAGGCTTGTCTATATGAAGAGGTTCTTGAGTATCAAAAGCAGTTTTAGCCTTACAATATTTTGGCTCTCCATAACCATGATTTCTAGTTGAAATATCAACATGAGACTTAACCATAAACACATTTGATGTAGATTCCCCTTCCTAGTTTCCCCTTGTAGGGGTTCCAGTATTAGCATTCATGTGAGTAAGTAATTATTGCCCTTGCGGAAAAAGGTTATTAAGAAAAACCTAGGAACTAGATGAACCTTGATGGGTTAACAAGTGTTTCTCATCCCAGATATTTGGCAAAAGATGAGTAAGATGATCCCCACTGCATAACTTGCATGGGAATTTAACCTTATTTTCAAACTCTTAGTTCTTTCCCTTGCCAATGTCTTCACTAGGTTTATTTGCATTCCCCTTCCCTCCTTTATCTTTTTTCTTTCCATACCCTTTCTTCTTCCCATCAGGTTATCTATTTCCTTTTGGATTCAAGGATGGCACAACATTGACTATTAAAGGTTGAGAAGGAGGAAACACTGATGACATAGTCTGTGTCAAAAAGGAATATTGTATTGACAACTATTGTAATTATTTTACAAACTAGCCATATTATTATCGATTAACCATATAATTTCATTAGCATGGGGGCCTAGTTTTGGTTTGGTGAGCTCTCTTTTTGATCTAGGAGCATAAGGAAAAATATTATAGAGGAATTGAGACTAGGAATAAATAAGTTCTAATTGTTGGGCACAAAAGATAGATTGTTCTTCAATGAACACTCCTGAAAGTGGAACATCCTTAGATATCTCTAGTTCTAATGATTTCAAAAACAATTCTAGAAGAAATTCATTAGGGATATAAGCCTTGTCAATATCTTCCTCCTACACTACTCTTGAATGTGGTTAGAAATATGGGTAGCCTTAACTTGCTAAAAAATGGCCAAAACTTCAGTTCCAACATCATAACAGATAAGAAACTAGAAATGGTTGAGAAACCTTGTAGCTAACTCACCAAATGTATAAAACAACCCAACTTTTAACTTGATATACCATTTCTCCAAATTTATAGTTAAGCTTCCTTGGAAAAGAATCAACCTAATTGAATCATCAATTAAGGAATTTTATGAGCATCATAAGTGGAAAGTGGTTATATGGTCTTTTAGATCCTCACTAGACTTCACTTCAAATTTTGGCATATCAGATGGAAGTTTAGTGGGGACTGGAGATGAAGACGAGTTGTCGTGTATTGTATCATTAGTCAATTTCAAAAGATCTGTTAAATTACAAGTCTCCGGGAATGGTAAGCGTAGAGGGGTATCAAAATTCCAAGCTCAAAAAGTGGAATTCCCAACATTTGAAAAATAGTATCCTGAATTTTGAGAGCCCTCGGGCTGCCAAGGATTAGTTCTATACGTGACTAAAATATAAGGAAAACCTTGTAGTCTAGGGGTATATGGAGGGTATCCACCCCCTATTGTAGGATTATTATTCATAGGAAAACCTCCTCCCGACACAATATTATATGAAAGGGAGAGCCCCTGGTAAGGATTCCGAGCACTAGCCAAAGGAGGAAAAGCCTGTGAAGTACCAACAATAGGGAAGGGAATACTGCCCTGCTGACAAAATAAATGAGAGGTATTCCCAGACCCAAAGCCACTAACAGAAGGATATACCAACCTCTATCTCCCTTGAAAAGGATTAATATTTTGAATATGGAAAAATAAAGGCATTGATCCTACATTCAACGATGGATTGGAAGGAGGAACATGTCCACTTGAAAATTAAAAACCTTGTAAATATGTTGAACCACAAGCCATCGATGTCATAAATGCAAAAAAACAGAAGGTAAGGTTGATGAGATTGAGGGAATCCCACTTGATGGCATTCAAAAATGATAAGCACTAGTGAAAGGAGCAAAACGTCGGGTTCCCCCACCCAAAACCGAAATGGAGGTAGGTCCAATAACTATCGTACTAGGCATAATAGTAGAGATAGAAATAGTACCTCCTCCTATAGAAGAAGCAGTATGTACACCAACTGTATCGACATTCATACTTGTGCCACTGACATTGGCCATTAAGAAAAAATAAGCATAGTGAATAAGGCTATCCAGCCTATGAGTCAGAGTACCCACTTATCATACAATGTAAGGAAGATGAGAAGGAAGATGTTTCATAAGGGTTCTAAGGGACTTGGAAACGTCTTCAATTTCTACTTCATCTTATGATTGGAAGAGTACTTTAGTGAGCACTGGATCATTTCCACTTAGATTATAGAGTAGACTAGTGTTATAGATCTATTTGGCCACATCACTCCCAACATTCAGATCAGTACTATTAGGGCTCATCAAACCCTAATCCAGTTGCGACATGCCATAGACAAGTCACCACTTTGAATTCCTCCTTCCCTAAAATTTTCCTGGCTTGAAGCCCTCCAGAAATGCCTCCTTGAGGGACGAATGCAACCTTAGTGAGGGGTAAATGCGCTTCAGTTCAGGTAGGCCCATTGTTGGCTTGTTGGGGCCTAACCCAGGTTCAGAGGTGATTTAGCCAAAAAAATGCCTGTACTACTAGCCCTTTTAGCAATAGTCCACAGAGCATGGACTGAGGTCTCAACCGAAGTATTATGGGAGGGTGCTAGAACTAGGTTTCCACACCCTGGAGATGTCTGATGTTTTCAAGTGGTCTGTGGTTCATCCCTACATGCATGTCGCTACGTGCACTTACTCGTACCTCACATCTTGAGATGCTTCCTTTGCATAACCCTACTCAGGGGCCGAACAATGTTCTTACCCAATTCCTTACTAGAAACCCAATATTAGCTGACTAACTTAGCTTATTTGTATGCTTTCAGTTATCCTTAACAATATTCACAATTCATATAAGTGTGCACTGTAAATAAATAGTATAATTGCAAATGATATCAAACATGTAATACTCAGAACAGATACATAGAATTCAGATAAAACTTCTCTTTATTATTCTCTTCCTTTGGTTACAAGCTCTACTCTTCCCTGCCCACTCAACTACAAGGGTCTACGCACTTAGTTCCAGACTCTACTAGGCCTCTGCGCACTCAGCTATAGAGCCTCTTCCTACTACTACGACCCAAGAGACACTTAGACTCTTCTAGTATGCTTAGCTATCTTATTCTATCCATTAGAATCTATCCTTCCCTCCTCTTTACAACTTAGAGCCTCGTTCTATTTATAAAATCCTATGGTCCAGAGACCCTGGGTAGGTCGACATTACATTCAAACTTAGGGTGAACAACCCTATGACTCTAACATACATTCTGCAACCGCAATTTGTGGGGATTTACAATAATATTACTCAAAACATGGGCTTTGAGCCCGAAAACATGCTGTGGGAGGATTCCATGCCCAACAGGCCCCTAGCACAAACATTGTGACTCGCCCTCAAGTCACACTGTTAGCACGAAGATCTTGGCATGGAGTCCCTCCATCTATTCTTGTACGGTGCTGATGTCTGTAGCACACTAAGCTGCTGCTTGTTGAACCTGCTACATCCTCTATTCTGAGACCTCTATGGCCGAATTATTTCCTTACATTTGTATCGGCATCTGTTGCGTATTTTTATAGTCTTGCACCCTTGTTGTCTCCTTGGTTCACAAAGAGTATGGTTCAGTTGGCTAGTCAGATAGCTCGCCCACCTGTGTAGGGCTTTAAACAGCTGCTATATACTTTGCCTGGGAAGGGTTCTCCATTCAACTTGACTAGCTGGACCACACCTCCGTCTGTGACCTCCTTAACCACGTATGGTCCCAGCCAGTGCATTTTGAATTTTACTGGAAACTTTTCAAACGTACTGTCATACAACAACACTAAGTCGTTTACCTTGAAGGTGCGTAACTTGATATGGCGGTCGTGCTAGGATTTTTCACACTGCTTTTGTATTTGCTGATGAAACCCACCCAAAAAACGTTCTTCCTCAAGTTCTTCCAATTACGTAAGCCTTTCCTCCAGAGCTTCATTGTCCATCATCCATGTGGGTGCTACTATTTGTAGACTAGGTATGATGCATTCCATCAGCATGACAACTTCCATGCCGTAAAATAACTAGATAGGTGTCTATCCCGTCAGTTTCTTGCACGTTGTCCTGTAAGCCCATAGCATGATAGGTACGTGCAGATCCCAATCGTTTCGCTATTTGTTGCACACTTTGGTTAGCGCAGTCTCCAGTATTTTGTTGAAAGCTTCTACAGTCCCATTGGCTTGTGGGTGGTATGGTGTACTTTTCTGATGATACACCTAGAATTCTTCTGTGAGCACACTGATAGTTTCATTCAAGAAATGTGTTCCGTGATCACTCATTAAGATTTTCAGATAGCCAAATCGGGTCAGCACGTTTTCGAACAAAAAATTTGCATCTGTAGTGGTCGTGCAGTATTTTACCAGCTGCGCTTCCACCCATCATGTTAGGTACTCCATTGCGGTGATGATGTAGCACGTGCCCATCTTTCCTTGAGGTTTTATCGGTCCCACAAAGTCAATTGCCCATTTTTTGAACAATTTCAGTGTCATTTGTGGATTTAATGGCATCTCGTCCCTCCGTGATGGTTTTCCAATCCTTTGACATATGTCGCAGGCCTTACAGTGCACTTTTGAATCCTGGTGCAGCGTTGGCCACCACAACCCTTCGTGGAGAATCTTTTGTGTAGTTGCTTATCCTGCATTGTGTCCTCTTACAGTGCCCCCATGTGCTTCCATGAGGACCTGACTTCATTCAAATTCAGGTACGTATCTTTGCAATATCTCATCATTTCCCATTTTGTATAGGTGACCCGCGATGACAGAAAAATATGCCTCACGCACCACTAATTCCTTCTTCTGTTGGACGGAGTATTCCTTCGGCATAGTTCCTATTGTCAAAAAATGGATTATATCTTCGAATTACCTGTCTGAGACGCACACCGCAAAGAGTTGTGCATCAGGTAATCCTTCCTCCAAACTAGTAGGTTCCCCCCCCATCTCAATGCGTGATAAGTGATCCAGTCCTGCGTTTAGGCATCCCGGATTCACTACAACCTCAAAAACCATATTCTTGGAGCAATAAGAGCCATGTGCATATTCTCCCCCCCAACATAGGCTTATTAACCAGGTATTTCAACACAGAATGGTCAATATACATCTTGAAATGTCCTCCGAGCAAATAGTGTCGGTATTTTTGGAGCGCATACACCATCGCCAACCCCTCGCGCTCGGTGGTGGAATAGTTCTTTTCTTCTTTGGACAACCTCCGACTTACAAATGCGATAGGGTGATGCAAGCCTTCCCTATCCTCCTGTGTGAGCACTGCTCCTAGTGCGATACACTATGCATCAACATGGACATGAAACTCCACATCCCTTTTTGGGAAGACCTGGATTGGAGCAGAGGCCAATTTCCCCTTCAGAACATCCAAAATTTTCATACAATCGTCATTCTAGCAAAATGTAACATCCTTTTTAAATATTTTTTGCATTGGCGCAATGATTTGGTCGTAGCTCTTGATAAAGTTTCTGTAGTATTCGGTCTATCCCTAGGTAGCGTAGCTATTTAACACTTCGTGGTGCTTCCAAATTTAGAATAACGACAATCTTCATAGGGTCTACCGTTAGTCCTTGTTTGTAGACCACATGTCCCAACAGGTTTCCAAAGGGAACAAGGAGTGTGCACTTCTTAAGGTTCAACATAATTTGGTGTCATTAGCAAGTATCCAGCATCAAGCGTAAGCTTGCTACATGGTACTTAACTAATATGAAGATAGTCTAATCATCCAAATAGACTTCCAAGAACTTGTGGATGTATTCTTTGAATGCAGCAACAACGATGCGTGAAAATATGGTTGGCACATTCTTCAATCGAAACAACATAACAATATATTGAAAGCAGCCCCATTTCATTGCGAAGGTTCTTTTTCTCCTGTCTTTCGGCGCGATCTTGATCTGATGGTACCCTGAGAACCCATCCGTGAATGAGTATGCTTCCTGTTCGCCAACATTTTCCAATACTTCATCTATGAATGGTGTCGGGAACGAGTCTTGTACACAGGCGTTGTTTAGCTTCCTGAGGTCCATGCATATTCTTATTTCACCCTTCTACTTCTTCTCTTGCACTACTATAGTACTCACCCAGTTTGATTCTTCCACTGGCTCAATAATTCTAGCTGTGAGCATTTTGTCTAATTCTTCATGGACCTTTTCCTTATATTTCGAATTCAAGTGGCAAGGCCTCTACTTCATCAGCTTCATGTTGAGTTTCAAGGTGATATTCATCATCCCTAAGTTGCCAACGATCCCTTTTAAATACCTAATTTTGGTCAAGAACAAGTCTTGGTATTTGTGGAGTAACTCAATGACCTATCCACCATGGCATCATCCCAATAATCTCTAAGCATTGCATACTTTGGTTCTGCCTTCGTTCCAATGTTTACCTGCTTCGTTTTTAGTGACGCGGTGATGTTGGGATCCTCAATCAATGGTCCTCGAACCTCACGAAAACCTTCCATTTCTGGAATGTTAATATTTCATGGGTCCTCATCATCCTCCTCAACATTTACATTGTAACACTCCAGTGTGCAGCTCAACTATGTCGCGCATTTTGGCTGAAGTACTTCCATTGGCTCATGGGGCATTTTGAAGATAGTTGCTTTTACTACTTGTAGCGTGTTGTCAATAGTATCGGACCAAAGATCTTCAAACGTGAAGGTTAGTAGGAACCCTTCGTGCAAGATATCCCATTCACTCGTACCATGGCAGAGCTCTGTCTCAATATACCACTTCATGTGTATGACATCCACAGTATGACAGAGAAAATGCACCCATTCTTGTTGTGGCTCTTCCCCATAGACCCTGGTCCATTTTGCGAGGTGTGTACGTGGATCATGTCGTCCATCATAATTGTCTGCCAGCTGTATCTTTGGTTTCCCAAATCGTAGGTGCATCATCCTTCTACATTCATGCCAGTCTTCAAAGCTTCTCTGATGCGTACCCCACCACCTTGCAGGCATAGCATGTAGTGCCCATTTCAGAGCATCAAACCACTACTGTTCTGGCACTACACTTTCGATATTGTTCAGGAATTCATCCACTGCTGTCAACCCATCATACATAGGCAGATCCCTTTCCTCTTTTGTTACACAGTGCAATGATCTTACCATCATGTTACAATTAAGCGTGTTTACCTCGTGTAACCGGTTCTGCCACTGTTATTTTTCTTCATCTGAATGCAAAGTGCAGGAGCTTTCACACTCACATGAAATCCTACCATCCCATGTAGGATTCACCCAATCTTGTTCCCGAGCGGTTATCTTGTAGATACAATCTAGCTTGTCATCACTTTCGTCATTGCGCACTGGCTCTGTGTAGCATGATTCTTCTGTAGAGTCCAAGGGTACCACTACGTGTAGTGACTTCTTCTCAAAAATAATTTTCTTCTTCTTTAGATTTATCATCCCATTCATATCATTGGCCCAATCTATTCCTAGTAGCATGGTGTAGGGATTGAAGTCATAAAAATCTCTATCACCTCGAAATTTGCAAGCGTGCTCACACCTTCGATGCCTATCGTTATTCCCTGCAATCTTCCCATCGGTAGGATCTTCTACTAGTTCGCCATTGACAATTGAATAGGGGAACATTGCAACACGAGCCTACCCATATGCTCCCATGTCTACTTTAGGAGTACATTCGTGTCTGATCCTAGATCTAGAATTACTTGATCCATTTCATACTCCTTGATTTGTGCAGTCAATCTCATTTCCCTTCTTGTTCGTGATGTGTGCTTTCAGATCTTTTTGACTATGCACGGTTCTCCTGACCCAATGCACCTAGCGATAAGTTCCTATAGTCCTTTCACAGCTTTGCTATCGTGCAGCAGCTTCGTACATGTCTCTAGAAAGGTAGTGATCATTGAAGGATCCATCTTCGGCTCTAGTTGATCCTTGCTACCTGAAGTGGAGGTCTTCGTGAAGCTCTTCTTAGCTTCCATGAATGTCTCCTTCACATGCCCCAAATCAAATTCAGGTTCCTTTGTAGGATCCTTGCAAACCCACACACTTTCTTCTGGATACTTACCTTTTTCATCTCCTATCGTGATACTGCTTTGGAGCACTATGTTTACATTCAAGTCCTCTTCACACAGCTCAGACCTCATCATTTGCACATTTTGAGTTAAGGGAGGCTGGAGTATCCCTTTATCGTGCAAACTGATTATCAGTGTAGGGCAGTCCTCAGTCTCATGATCAAATTTGGTACAATATAAACTTGATTCTCTCATAGAATTTGTACAATCGTGGGCATAATGCCCTGGCCCTCCGCAATTGTAACAAATCAGCTTTCCACAACCCCTTCCTGGTCCAATTCCACCTCGACCTCGTTTGTGCCCCTGAAAACCAGCGTGCGCCATCCCTGCATTTGGATCAAGGGCTTGCATTTTGGTCTACACACTATAGGCAGGAGTTTGATCCATCATTAGCTCGTAACTTATGCAGGTACGCTCATCATGGCCTATCGATCTGTAGCAATTACAAAACAATTGTTGGGACGTCTGTGTATACTTCTGTAATAGGTGAAAATTATCTATAGTGTGTTTTCCTCCTATCCAATAAATCACGCACCATAATGTTGGTGTCGTGCTTGGTCCTGCTTATGCCTCTAGTCTTAATGGCATCAACCCTCTTGCAGCTAGATAGTTCGTGAAGATTGGACAATGGTCCTTGTCATGCCCTTGGCCTTTCCATTTTATGCACCATACCTCCCCACGTGTTTCGGGGCAAGTTGTCCTATCCTATTTCGAACTCTGCATTTCCAGACACAAATTTTATAGTTGCACGTGGATTTGTTGGACTCCTAGGCCCAAATCTTGTATTTTGGTCTCATGCAGTCTCATTGCAATCTTCAAAGCTTCTACCTGGGTGGATAACTTCTACTGTGACAACGCCATCCTCAGATGTGGCGTTAGTGATGCTACAAACCATGCGTAGTGATGTCCATCCATCAAGGTTATGTTGGCTTTGTGAATCATACTCTTCAGTCTCTAATCTAGATCCCATGGGGTCTCACCTGGAAGCATCACAATTTCTTTAAAATCGATAATCGATTGTGTCTCCAACTTTGGCCTGATAAATTACCTATTTAGCGTGGCTTGGATATCTACGATCCCCGTGTTTGTATGTTCATTAGAATGCTTTATGCACCATGTCAGTGCGTGATCCTACAACATGCTTACTAGCATTGCCTTCTTTATATTTTCATCCACAACTCCTTGTGCTTCCCATATGGCTTTTACCACGAACCAAAATTGGTCTGGATCTTCGTTCCCTACTCCACTGAATACCAGAAATTTTATCGCGCTTGCCATATTGAAATGTGGTGGTGGCAGAGATGGTGAGGGTGGAGATGGGGGTGAAAATGGTGAAACCAGTGTTAGTGTAGGTGGGGGTGGTATGCGTGGAATTCGCTGCCTTATTAGACTAATTGTGCTTCTCAGAGAAACTTTCGCGAGCTCTTCCTCACTTTCCCACTGCGGAAAAATCAAAGGTTTGTTTTCTATCTCTGCGCTACCTTCATTTCAATAGATCCTCTCACTTTGCGTAGTCCCAAACATCAATTTATTCGCATAACTCACTTTTCACATAATGGAATTTTAATCCAAGTGTTCAACGATTTAATATACTTGCCTCGCTGTCCCTTGAGGAAGAGTAATTCCGCCTCACCGTAAATGACGGTCATATCTACCAAAAACTTCGTGATAAATCCTCCTATAATTCAGTCAATCCAATGGTCCACAGTGCGTGCGACCTTATCTTCTGATCCTTCTAGTCTGTGCGCCAATTCTGGAGTCAACACAATCGGTTTGTCAAGCCTACACCTTCCCTAACTATCTGCTAGCTTCACAGTCCACTCATAAAATTCAAAGGGGAAGGATGCAAAAAAAATTTCATGGATTTCCTTATATAAGTAGTGATCCAGACACTATTCCTTTGAAACTCACAGATTCCTATTTTGTTGCACCACGAACTCGTGAATCTTTCTGTCCAACCATTCTTCAATTTCTTTCTTTGTTGGATTCCAGTGACACAACATCAGACATCCCTTATGTAGATCCCGGTCCCAGCAATGGAACCATTTGTTGGCTTGTTGGGTCCTGACCTAGGTTCAAAGGTGATTTAGCCAAACAAATCCTGGTACTACTAGCCCTTTTAGCAACAGTCCACGGAGTGCAGACTGAGGTCTCAACTAAAGTAGTATGGGAGGGTGCTAGAACTATATTTCTGCACCCTAGAGATGTCTGATGTTTTCAAGTGGTCCGTGGTTCGACCCTGGGTGGACGTCCTTATGAGCACTTACCCATACCTCGCAGCCTGAGATGTTTCCTTCGTGTAGCCCTACTCGGGGGCTGAACAATGTTCTTAACCAAGTCCTTACTAGCAACCCGATATTAGTTAACTAACTTAGCTTATTTGTATGCTTTTAGTTATCCTTAACAATATTCACAATTCATACAAGTGCGTGCAGTCAATAAACAGTATAATTGCAAATGATATCAAACATGTAATACTCAGAATGGATACACAGAATTTAGATAAATCTTCTGTTTATTATTTTCTTCCTTTGGTTATAGACTCTACTCTGCCCGGCGCACTTAGCTTCAAGGGTCTGTGCACTCAGCTGCAGACTCTGCTATGCCTCTGTGCACTCAGCTGGAGATCCTCTTCCTACTACTATGACTCAAGATACACTTAGACTCTTCTACTGTGCTTCGCTATCTTATTCTATCCATTAGACTCTATCCTTCTCTCCTCTTTACAACTTAGAGACTCGCTCTATTTAGACAATCCCATGGTCCACGGATCTTGGTTAGGCCAACATTACATTCAAACTTAAGGTGGATAGCCCTATGAATCTAACATACATTCCGCGCCCACAATTCATGATGCTTTACAATAATACTACTCAAAACATGGGCTTTGAGCCCCAAAACATGCTGTGGGGGGATTTCATGCCCAACACCCATGTAAGGGTGCATTTTAGTGCACTTAGGCCCACTTTGACCTGCGTTGTGTGAGATTGAGTGAATTCTTCATAGGTTTCTAGTAATATTCTTATCTTCTGTAGAATTCTAGAATATTCCCACATTTATCATCTCCTCTGAGCTCGAAATGGGATAGGGAATGAGTTAAGTAACCTCCTATCCTCTCATCCCTTCCTCCATGGAAGCTAACTCGAAGTTTGGAAGGTCATTCAATACCCTCATTTATGACCAAACCACCTCCATTTTCCTATAAATTGAGCACTCATTTAAGTGATCAAGGGCTGGACTTTGAGAATTTGTAAGGAGATATTGTTGCTGTGAGGTTTGAGATTATAGCAAGTATTGTTATGCTGCTGGAGTGTTGTGCTTTGGATGTGATGTTGGATGGAAATCAAGCTGGAGGAGTGACATTGGATCAAAATTCATGGTTGTAACTCTTCCTTCTACTTAAAAAAGTTGTTTACACATTTTCCCAAATTCTTGTCTTTATGTATGATGATTATATGTGTAAATGCTTTCGATTCCATTTGCTTATAGTCGATAGATATCTTGGTTTGATTGGTTTTTGTCCTCTATTTATGATTGCAAGTACTTGTCGAGTGGATTAAGTTCAGGTAGGAGCAATGAGAGCCATACAAATGAGACAAAGGGAAATAAAAAGATAACAAGTAGGTCCCTTGTCTTATTTATCTTCTATAGTAAAAGGTTAAACTCTTTAAATCTATTGTTCTAGGTGTAGCTACCCACCTAGGGAAATTGTATTTATCCATAGATGAAAAATTCCACATAAAAAATTGGCGACTCCACTAGGGAACAATCATCGTTCTAGGTAGTTTACCTTCATCATAGTACACCCTAGTAGACTTTACTTGCTTCCATTGATCTTATTTCAGCCTTTTTGAAGTGTTTTTTAGTAAAAAATGTGCTTGAAAGCCCCTAGAATGGCCTCTCTAGCACTAGCGCAGGCTTGGTCAGGACACAAAGCACTGCAGAGCACCCTTGGCTTGAGGACAGTGCTCTGAAGTGCACTATCTCCCATTCAGGGCTGCGCTGATCCTCCCTAGGTCAAAAATCCCACCTTTGACTTGATCTTTTCCCAAATTTCCTTTTGTTTTTGCTTGCTGAAAAATCAATGATTATTGTGCCTTTGAAATCAATTTGTGTTTCCTTTCCTAGCCCTACTTTGGCCTTGATTGTTTAGTGTTTCTTAAATGACTTATTTATCACTATAAATTCATTGTCAAAGTTATTTTATAGTTGATTAATCTTTTCTCAAAAGAAAGTGTCATAAAAGTCTTCATTTATTTCGAAAAGGAACTATCATAAAGTATTCGTTCTTGCAAAAATATTGATTGATTGTATGTGCATTAGTTTCCTTTTGTTCATTTCAAACATTAAGGGAACTGAAAAGAAAAGCTTGCATTGTGCATTGAAAAATTTTGTGTGTGCTCATGGGAATAGTTTAGAGAAATTGCATTAGATGTGCTCTTTGTTCTTTGATTAAAAGAATCTGATTGCTCTATCCCTACTAGCTAAGGTTTTCATTGTTAAAATTGAATGAAAAGAATGCTTATCATATTAGTTTCATTATAGGAATTTCAAATACATCACGTGGTGAACCTTGAAAGGCAAATTCTTAATCAAGATCAACTTAAAATTAACCTCAATTAACCTAATGGAGTAGTGTCACCTAACACAAAACATTTAGAATTTCTAGGATAGAGACATGTTCCGACGTCGTAAAAGATAGCGGCTGTCATTAACTTGTCTATGATACATTCCAAATGTGATACCTCATTCCACGTATGTGAGTATATCGTAGCTCGTCCATGTACCTTTGGGTATATAGGGCGACGTTACAGTACGTAAAGTATAAAGGAATGCTCTCATTGTGCGGTTTCGCATTAGAGTGTGTTGATACGGATTGGGCCTCCACATACTTTTGGGTATATATGGGAGAACAACACTAGGTTTCTATCCATCCTTAGGTAACCGAGTTGGTCATCTTATACACCGTGATACACCGAACACAACATTCAACGAGATTCCCTGCCCGTGCTTCTCAGCTCGCTGGGAGGTATTCTTTAGTTCATAGTTTCTTGGTAAACCTTTTGCCTAGCTTACCCCCTTTTTTATTTCTTTCTGTAATAAAATCAATCAGCAATCATGGAGGAACATCAACCCTTATGCCATTGTTCGTGGAGGACAGTGAGTAAACCACCTTTACCGCCCGAAGCTACACCTATATGGTCAAAGCGATCTCCTTTGACTGAATCCAGTACTTCACAAACTTCTGTTTCTTCATCTGAATTACTAGAAACACCTATACCGGTAAGTATTGTGACCCTAGTTACTCCTACAATTATTGATACATCTGTTACTAAAGTGGAATCTCCACAATTACCTGAGGACAGTAGAACCTCAATCTACTGAAACGGTAACCCAATCTATTCAACTAGAAGTTGATCTTGAACCTATCACTATTCAATCATACATTACTTTTGAACTAGAAGTTGTTTAAGAAGCCCAACCTTAACTTGTTTTTATTCTACCAGAAAATGTCGATCTTGAGGTTGAACAATAAGAAGTTGTTACCATACCGGAAGAAGATCGACTGGTACATCCTCAAACATTTGTAACTGTCGAGACTTCCTCTTTACCTCAGGAACAATTACAGGAAATCTATTATGGTGAAATCCTTCCACCTGGTTAGATTTTGATAGGAGAGGACCTGAGGTAGAAACACCCAGAAATCCATTCCATTTTGGAACTGGACTTTACCTTTATCCTCATACTCCTCATTTTACTGCTCTTTTTGATCTTGATTACTTTCAGACACCCGTTGATTCGTTAGGAAATTTATTTGGACATTTGACTATGGAAAAGTCAACATCCCAGACTGTACCATTTGTTACATCCATGGAAGAATCTTCTGTTGCAACCTCTTCGATGTTTAATACAACACCTGAGTCACATTTTTATGGTGTTTCATCTGTCCCATTGGGTTACCAATCTTTATCTAGAACCCACTCAGGTGTTGCTTCTAGCCCTTGGTCTTCACCAATGTCCTCTACAAGAATTTTATCTAGTTCCTCATTAAGGGATATTGAACAGTCAAGCCCATCAAGTCAATATCAAACTGGTTCATCTGGTTACCATCCTATGTATCCACTTTACACTGGACTACTCCCATAAGGAGAACAATATGCACAATCACCTTATCCTCCATTTTCTGGGGGAAAACCATATGTCGGTATGTCGTCGTCTTTAGGTCAGCCTGGAATGATTGTCCGTCAGTGGGAGCCAATAATATCCATTCAACCTAGGCTTGTGTATCCATCAAAACCTATGCAATTTGTCTCATCCATACTTACTATGCCCGTTGTTACAACTTTATCGCAGTCACAAGCTCAGATTGTTGTATCTCAACTTGTGCAAGCTGGTCCTTCAACCTCATACCCCTAAGTTTTAGGTTTACACATTCAGACTTCTCATACAGCTTTATAAAAACCACTTGTGCCTGGATTCCAACAACTACGATCCAATTAACCTTTTACTAGAATGATTCAAACTTACACTAGTTTAGTGTATTCACAACCTAGTCAAGCTTACAGTGGTGGGAAACAACCGTTAAATCAGCAACTATTGCGTCAACAACAAAAACAATTTCTTAAATAGCCTTGGCATCCCCAATATCAATTGAAGTAATTCTAGTAATACCAACCTCATCTTGGACTTGGTCAACAAGCCTATGCTGGGTTTTGTCAACAACAAGCTTACTTAGGTCCTGGTCAATAAGCCGATTCTGGGTTTGGACAATAGGAAATGTATCCTAGTGCTCAACAACCACCTTATATCGGATTTTCTCAACAAAATTACCCTTATCAAGGTTACCAACAACAGATTCCTTATGCTAGTATGAAAAGGCCTATTGCCCAGGCAATCCCATCTTACCCTCGATATGCTCAACCTAACATTAATAGAAAATTGCCTTTTGTTGCAACACTTGAACTACCAGATCTAAATCAGCTTACCAATGATCCAATTCTTTATGAACCTTGGTGGTCGATGATTCCTCATAAATTACCTTCCGATATTCTGAAATTCAATGGAAACCATGGAGAAGACCCGTCCAACCATGTCATTACTTTTCATTTATGGTGTTCATCAAACTCCTTGAATGATGATTCAGTTAGACTACATCTTTTCCAGAGAACATTTACTGGTCTGGCTACGAAGTGGTACATTGAGTTACCACGAGCTTCTTTTGATAAATTTACAACCTTAGCTAACATGTTATTAACCCACTTCCAGTTACCCATACAATATGAAACTGAAATGAAACTATTAACCAACTTTAAACATACTACTGCTACTCATATCTCTAATCATATTCATGACTGGTGTCACCATCGTCGAATGGTTAAAACTTATGTTCCTGATCATCTTTTAGCTGATTGGTTTATAAAATCCTTGTTTCCATCTATCATCAAGGATGTGGCGAAAGTTGGAGTTGTCACTGAAGAGAAAGTAATTGCTCATGCCGAATATTTGGACTTGATTTATACATAGTTTGGCACGCTCTACGACAAGATTCCAAATGCACCCTAACCATCTTTCACTGTTCCTCCACCACCATTAAGTAAGTACTCTCATGTCAGTGATGATGTGATTGGTTCTGTGAGTAGACAAATGATAGGTAGACCATTTGGTCAAACACTTGCCATTTCCAATCAAACTTCAAATGCATCTGATAACACTCTTTCTTCCAAATTCAATGTCGTGTTGTCTAACAAAGGCAAGAATGAAAAGCAACTAGGAAGGATGAAGAAGCAGAAAAACAAGAAGAAACAAAATAATTCCCCTCAAGAGAAATCATCTAATTCCTCTCCTTCGGCTAGGAAACCTCATTACCCATGTTTAATTTGTAACGATGAGTACTTTATGTGATATTGTCCAGACCAATCTGAAGTCCCAAAGCTTCTTAAGACTTCTAATAAATCTACGGTGTTGACTGATTATTTTCCAAGCCTGAAGATAAATATGGTTGCTACAAACCATGCTTCCACTTCCCAAGTGCTTATGCTATCCACCTCTAAGCCTAAAATTGAAGTTTTTGTGTCAACGTGAAGTAAATATTATGGATGTCAACTGTCATAATTGAATATCCAGGACACTGATCAACCTAATCCTTTGACTTCGACTTCATCTGATCCTATTCCACCACCTACTGCACCAGAGTTAACAATAAAACCACCCAAGGGAGTTGTACATAAATCAACATTTAACCCTAAAGCTCGAGCAACACGGAACTATAACATAGTAGAAGATTTGGCTCAGTCACCTTCTACTATGTCGATGCTTGAGGTGCTTCAAAATTTTGTTATGGTCCAACCCTAACCCCCTTATTTATCTAATAGGGTCGAGTCATAGTTATAGTTAGTTAAAGAGTCAATGAAACCTGTATTCATAATTGTAAGTGGTTGAACCACATTTAAAGAAGGGACCAAAGTTACTTTCAAATGGCCATGGTATTAGATAGATGGTATTAATAAGAACCATGGTACTGACCCATGGTATTGCATGTATGAATCCTATATAAAGGATAGAGACTCCCCATTGAGTAGCATCGTGTCTTATTTTGTAATCAAGCCCTGCTCTATTGGAGGTTTCCCCCTTAAAGAGGCAAGTGAACATTATTTTCATTTCTAGATAGTAAAATACATGCTGTTATTTCTCATTGATCTGTGTTCTGGGTTATATTTCTTCTCATATTTGGTATTTTGGTATCTTCTCGCAGGTCAAGAGCATAACAAGTGGTATCAGAGCACTTTCTAGGGCTGGTGGATCTCCATTTTTAGCAGCATTTTTTTTGGCTAGAGACATGTTCCACAATCTTTAAACCATGGGATCTGTCATTGAGCGCATAAACCTACAGATTTGGGGAGGCATGCACGCAGGAAATACAAGAGGTGGTCACGCTTATTGGACTCCCTTGTAACCCCTGTTGGTACCCATTCGAGTAGTAGTGCATTAGACATAACTGCGCATGGAATGTCTTCCAAGTACCCTATGGGTATATTGGAAGCCCCCTAGGCTCACCTGAAACCTAGCCATAGATAAACTGTCGATCATCTTGCTGCTACAGTACACCAAGAATAGAACTCTGGGATATTACTCATGCGTACGATAGGGTAGTCAGGTAGTATGTCTAAGGGTACGACTGATCCTCCTTAGTTAGTGCCCTGAAAGATTGGGCCGAGTACTACTATTGGACCATTATGTATATTGCGATTTGTAGAACCTGACACTCCTTGACGGCATAGTTGCCTTGTCTCTCTATAGATCGCACATCATCTTTTCCAAATCAAATCTAGAAGGTTGGGTTTTGTCACAGCATCAACAATCAGATCCGCCATTTAGATCTAGCAGCGGGGTTCGATCACTTCCACATTCCTACTCATACTCTACAGTTGAGGGTTTCACTAACAGATTTGAATATTTGTGCAAGGAGGCTTGTGGTTCCTATACCTTGGTGTCATTCTCATAGGACATTGGGCAGAATTAACTTTTCTTGGAATTGGCTACTACAGTATTCCTAAGCGAGGAGTAAAAAAAAATAAAATAAAAAATTTGAGACCCTCCTAGGACACTTATAGGAGACTTTCCCATGAGAATCACGTTGATGGCTGAGCAAGGTGGTGCCATTCACTTGTCAGCATCAAATTTCGGGTGGTCCCAATTTTTTTTCACAGTAACGACAAGTGTACCGAATCTGTGCATGGTATAAAATAGAGCTCAAGCTATGGCGAATGAGAAGATAGACACCCTTGAACAAAAGTTGGAGGACTTAACAAAGCAACTCCACTCCTTAAATGAAGCACTCACAAAGGGCAAGTCAGGGTTACAATCGGAGGCATATGCTTCTAATGAAAACCATGAAGGTGAATCTATCCATTCTCTTCACTTCTATGGAAACCACCAATAGTCCCATACTCGACCACCCGAGTTGGACGTGTATAAATTTGATGGCTCCCATTCGGCCATATGGCTATCACAAATGGAGCAATATTTCACATTGAATCACATCAGAGATGATGAGACTAAGCTAAGTGTGGGAAGCATTTACTTGGACCAAGAAAGATGGCAATGGCGGCAGTGGCATCAATGATCCTATGCAAGGCCAATGACTTGGCAGATATTCTCAAAAGCCCTTTTTGATTGCTTTGAACATGAATCTAACTTTTTGGGTCGTCTTACTAAACTTAGGCAAATAGGCACAATGCAAGAATATAGTAAAGCCTTTGAAGCATTAGCCTTCTGCACAGGAGGTCTAGCAGATGAATTCTACTTGGAATGTTTTATCAGTGGTCTCAAAAACGCCATACAAGCCCACGTCTGGACGCACCAACCAGTCACATGGTTGGAAGCTTGCACGATATCTCATGAAGTAGAACATGCATTAGTGGCCCAATAAACTCATCTAGATTTCATAGCCAAGGTACACCCCACCCAGGTTCCGAGCACTACCCAAACACTTAAGGTTCAAAAGGTGTCACCAGCGGAAATGGCAGAAAGAAGAAAGCAAGGATTGTGCCACTACTGTGATGAGAAATACTCTCCAGGGCATAAATGCAAGGAACCCAAATTCTTTCAAATTGATGCTACTGATCACAGTTCATCTGAGGAAACCCCACCATTTCAGGGACCAAAGGAGGAAGATGAGGACAACTAGCCATACAATGAGCTCCCAACTACACCAGAAGAACTAGTTATCTCGCTCCATGCTTTAGCAGACATTTCTTCTCCCCAAACTCTCAAACTTAGAGGTTTTATTAAACATCACCCTGTAGTAGTCTTGATTGATAGTGGCAGTATGCATAACTGTATCCATCAAAGAGTTGCTGAAGCAGTGCATTGTTTTGGTAGAGCAGTCTCTAATTTCCAGGTCCAGATTGCTGATGGGGGGACAATGAAATGTGATGGCCACTGTGAAAATGTGAAACTTCAGATAGGGGATTATCACCTAAAGACCCACATGTTTGCCATCAACATGGGTGGGTGTGACATTGTCTTGGGTGCTAAATGGCTCTGCAGACTCGACCCAATCACAATGGATTTCTGGGAGTTATATATGAGATTTAAGTAGAATTCCCACACGCATACCCTCCACGGACTCCAAGAAGGTGCTCCTTCTATCATCCTTCTATCATCTTGAGATGCAAGAGGTCTTAAACAACCATCTGCAGGTCTTTGAAAAGAGTCATGAGCATCCACCCTCGAGAGGGGAACATGATCGTAGCATTAATTTGGTCCCAGGGGCACAATGACAAAATGTGTGCTCATATAGATATCCTTTCGCCCAAAAAAATGAAATTGAAAAAATCATCAAGGAACTCCTAAAAACTGGTGTCATTCGTCCTAGCATTAGTCCTTATTCATCGCCTGTGGTGATGGTGCTCAAGAAAGATGGGGAATGGTGTATGTGTCTAGAATTCAGGGCCCTCAACAAGCTGACAGTAAAAGATAAATTTCCCATCCCAGTTGTTGATGATTTTCTGGATGAACTAAATGGGGCTCAATTCTTTACTAAGCTCGACCTTTGCTCGGGCTATCACTAAATTCACATGAAAGAAGTAAACATTCCAAAGACTGTTTTTCAAACTCATGAAGGCCATTATGAATTCCTGCTCATGCCATTTGGTCTCTGTAATGCCCCATCCACTTTTTAGAGCCTCATGAATCACTCGCTCAAACCATATCTCAGAAAATTTGGCCATGTTTTCCTTGATGAAATCCTCATCTACAACCTCACCTGGGAAAAACATCTTCAGCATGTAGACCTGCTCTTGCAACTACTCCAAAAGCATAAACTATTTTTCAAATTATCCAAGTTCTCTTTTGGCATGAAAGAAGTCGAGTATTTGGGTCACATTGTGGGGCGTGAAGGTGTCAAGGTGGATCCCAAAAAGATCCAGGAAATGAAGGATTGGCCTCAACCAAAGACCTTGAAGAGTTTGAGAGGATTTTTGGGTCTCACCGGCTACTATCGCAAATTTGTCTGCAATTATGGTCGCATTGCTAGACCCCTCGCTCACCTTCTTAAGAAAAAATAATTCCTCTGGAATGATGAAAAACAATAGGCATTTATAGCTCTCAAACATGCCATGTGTTCCACTCTCGTATTGGCACTACCCAACTTCACCAAATCTTTTGTGATTGAATGTGATGCTTCAGGTACATGTATTGTGGCTGTCTTAATGTAGGAAGGTTGACCCTCGGCCTTCACTAGCCAACAACTAAGTGGGACAAATTTGGGACAATCTACCTATGAGAAGGAGATGATGGCCATCTTACATGCAGTGGATACCTGATGACCATACTTATTGGGATGGTGTTTCCAAATCTGCACAAACCATCAAAGCCTTAAATATTTTTTGGAGCAACTCCTATCCTCGCCACAACAAAATAAATGGATAGCCAAAATATTAGTATATGATTGAGATAATTTACAAGAAAGGGTGCGGAAATGTCATAGTAGATGCTTTATCACACCAATTTGAGGAGGAAAGCACCCTACTAGCAATCTCTCTTCTCATTCCAGAGTGGATTGAAGAGGCTTGCAAGGAATGGTTTTCACATCCGTCCCTCTCCCAACTCATTAATAAATTGTAGGCAGGTCCAAATTCCACAACGGGCTACTCTTGGTAGGATGAGATTCTTCGCTACAAGGAAAAAGTAGTGATATCACCAACATCCACCCTCAAAAGTCGCATTCTGGCAGAGTTGCACTCATCTACCACTACAAGTCATTAAGGCTTTCAGAAGACTTATGCTTGCACTCACCATTCATTCTTTTGGACAGGCATAAAAAAGGAAATTCTTACCTTTGTAGCTGAGTGTGATGTGTGTCAGCATCACAAAGGAGAAATAGTCAAATCCCCAGGCACCTTACAACTATTACCCATCCCTGCCTCAATCTGGACAAAAGTTTCTATGGATTTCATTACTGGTCTTCTGAAGTTAGGCAACAAGTCAGTCATCATGGTGATTGTGGTAGACTTTCTAAGTATGCTCATTTTTTCACCCTACCCCACCCTTTTACACCCACTTTGGTGCCTTAATCTTTCAAGGACCAGATCTTGAAATTGCATAGCATGCCCACTTCCATTATGTATGATCGTGACCCAGTCTTCACTAGTAACTTTTGGCATGAAATCTTCAGGCTACAAGGTACCCAAATACAACTCTATACTTCCTATCATCCCCAAACTGATGGTCAAACTGAAGCAGTCAACAAATGTCTGGAGACCTACCTCAGGTGTTTCACTTCAGAAAAGCAACATCCATGGGTACAGTGGTTACCTCTAGCCGAATGGTGGTATAACACTAACTATCATGCCACCACCAAGATGACTCCATTTGAAGTAGTTTATGGTCAACTCCCCCCATTTAGCTACTTTTTATATCCCAGGATGCTTTAGGGTACAAGCAATGGATCAACTCCTACATAATCATGCAACCATGCTTGCCCACCTCAAAGATAATCTTCATCAAGCTCAAAATCGCATGAAGCAATAGGTATACCAACATCATTTAGAGCACACATCTCAAGAATGGGATCATGTATTCTTGAGGCTGCAACCATATAAGCAAACATCACTCAAAGACAAGGGTTGTCAGAAATTATCTCCAAAATTCTATGGACCATATCAAATACTTTAGTGCATCAGAGAAGTAGTATACAAGCTAGCCTTGCCACCCACTACAAAAAGCCATCCTGTCTTCCATGTCTCATGCCTCAAGAAAGTGGTTGGGAAGAATTGCAAAATTCAAACTAGTCTACCAAAATTAGATGAAGAAGCTTCTATCTAGCTCCAACCTAAACAGGTTCTTGACACGCAAGAATAGCACCTACATGGCCGAACAATCAAGGAAGCCCTCGTCAAGTGGAAAGACACCTCTCCAGAACATGTGACCTAGGAACCAACCACTGTTCTTCAGCAGTTTCCGCAGCTTCAGCCTTGAGGACAAGGCAATTTTTATTGGGGAGGGCATGTTAGGGTCCAACCCTAACCCCTTTATTTATGTAATAGGGTAATGTCATAGTTATAGTTAGTTAAAGAGTCAATAAAGCCCATATTAATAATTGTAAGTGGTTGACCCACATTCAAAGAAGGGACCACAGTTAGTCGCAAATGGGCCATGGTATTAGATATATGGTATTAATAAGAACCATGGTGCTAACCTAGGATATTACATGTATGAATCCTATATAAAGGATAGGAACTCCCCATTGAGGAGCATTGTGTCTTATTTTGTAATCGAGCCCTGCTCTATTGGAGGTTTCCCCCTCGAAGAGGCAAGTGAACATTGCTTTCCTTTTTGAATAATAAAATACATGCCATTATTTCTCATTGTTCTATGTTCTGGGTTATATTTCTTCGCATATTTGGTATTTTGGTATCTTCTCATAGGTCAAGAGCATAAAAAATTGTCCCTCCCAAAAGCAGGCTTTGTTGTCAGCAATTGTTGGAGTCAATTCCAACTGATTCCAGTCTTGTGGTTTTCAATCATGTGGGTTATATGACACAGTTACCAATGCAATTAGCATTCCTGATTCAAGTAAATGCCTTGAATAAACTTATTCACTGAAAAATTATTGACGAGGGGGAATATACTTGTATTATGTCTATGAATTTCTAGAAAATGATTGGCTCATTGACTTTGTCACGTTCACCAACAATGTTAAAAGCTTTTGACGGATGCACGTATACGCCTTGTGGAATCTTGAGTAATCTACAAATTGAACTAGGGGGAAAACAATAACTGTTGAAGTTGAGGTCGTTGACAGAACCCTTGACTACACCATTTTGCTAGGAATACTGTGGGTTTATGCTATGGCTTATGTGGTTTCGACATACTTTCGTATGATTGCATTCCCTCATAAGGGCAAAATCACAATTATCGATCAACTCTCCATTTTCACCTCTAGTTCACAGGCTCCTGAAAGCATTCCATTAGTTCACGGACCCCTGCTATCTCTTCAAAACATTGGTGTAGGTCTCTTCAAGGATTCTTCCCTAATGGGTACTTTTTCACTACTATCACCATCAAACATGGTGGAAGTCGCAAAAGTTGAGACTTACAACATGATATCTTCCACTTCATCTGATTCAAGAAAGATTACCAATAGTTTTGAAGTTGATAGTAATAATGAAATCATGCAACTAAGCCCTATTGAGCTTGCATAGCAATCATTATTTCTAGCTTGCACGGCGAACCCATTTCCATATTTGCTAATTGAATGGGTAGATCATTCATTAGAACATGGTACTTCCTCTAATCCTTTTTCACGTATATTTTCTACTGATGAAGGAATCATCCAATCAATGATGATGGAAGAATAACCATGGGAATATTATCATCATCATTCCCATCTTCTAGATTACATAGAAGATTTTTCAAATGAACTTAATCACCCTTCAGTTGTTGATTTTCATTCGAATTCTGTTTTTATAGATATAGTAGTTTCTGAGCGAAACTTGTCAAATATCGAAGAAACAATTTCTATCAATAATTTGACTAAACCTAAAGTTGTAGAAAACATTCATGTTGGAAAATCTTGTTCTCCATCAGAACTCAATATTTACCGTGCTCTCTTTCGTGAATTCTGAGATATATTTGCATGACATGAAATCAAAATGTGTCCTGATGTCAAACTAGTGCGATAGTGCCTCTATCCTATTCATCTAAAGAAGGCTAATACCATTGAAGCAGAAGTTGAAAAACATTTGCATGTTGGTTTCATATACCCAAGTCTTCTTACTAATTAGGTTTCTAATATTGTTCCTGTCACGAAGAAACAAGAGACACTATGAGTGTGCATCGATTATAGGTATGTTAATCAAGATTGTCCAAAAGACAATCATCCCACTCCCTTTATCGACCAGATTATTGATGAATGTGCCAGATGTGAAATATTCTCATTTATGGATGGTTTTTTCGGCTATAATCAGATCAATATCTGCCTAGAGGACCAATCTAAAATTGATTTTATTTGTCCATGGTGTACATTCACTTATTGAAAACTCCCTTTTGGTTTGAGAAATGCAGGGGCAACTTTTTAGAGGGAAATGAACTATGCCTTCCATGAAATCAAACATATTGTTCAACCATACCTTGATGATTTACCTTCCCATTCACGAAAGCGGACTAATCACCTATAGCATTTGAGAGCTATATTTTTACAGTGCCAACACTAAAAAATATGACTCAATCCACACAAATGTGTGTTTTTTGCTGGTTTTGGTCATTTTCTTGGTTTCGTAGTGTCTAAGGAAGGAATTTGACTCGACCCACTTAAGGTTCAAGCAATTCTTGACTTACCTCCACCTTCCAATCTACTATAGTTATAGAGACTCCAAGGGAAGGCTAACCATCTGAGGAGGTTCATTCCTAATTATATTGAAATGGATAAAGGATTTACTCATCTATTGAAAAAGGGATTACCCTTTCATTAGGACGAGGTTGTGAAGGCTTCCTTTGATGCTCTTAAAGATACCTTGATTAGAGCGTCATTAATGCATTCACCGAATTATCAAAATGAATATTTCCTGTATCTCATCACTTCAAATACAACCATTGGAATGGCTTTAGTACAAGAAGAAGATGGGATTGAACATCCGATATATTATTTGAACCGCAATCTCAATGATACAGAAGTTAAGTACTCTTGCGTCAAAAAGTTAGCTCTCACTGTTGTTCAAGATATATAGAGATTTCGCCACTATGTCCTACTGCGAAAGACCAATGTCATTTTGGATTGCAACCCTATGACATATATTTTGTCATGTCAATTGATGGGGTGAAAATACTCAAAACGGATTGTCATTTTGCATGAATTTGATTTGGAATTCTTTAAATCCAAATCAAAGAAATTTCTAGTTTTCGGCGAGCTTCTTTGCAATATTCCCTTGAATACCATTGATTCAACATCAAAACCATCAATTCTAGATGAGTCTCTCTTCTTGATTTTGTCATCTAACTCGTGGTATGCAAATATACTGATTTATCTCGAGACCCAAATTTTCCAGCCCTATACCTCTTGCTCGCAAAAACAATGTATCTGATACCAAGCCAAATATTATCTAATTATTGGGGACACTCTTTACCATCATGGTATCGATACGATTTTAAGGAGGTGCCTCACACATGAGGAAGCTGAGAAAGTTTTGACTGATTTCCATTCAGGTGCTTGTGGTGGACACTTATCTAGTTATGCTGCAAGATAGAGAATTCTCCATGCTAGTTACTTCTAGCCTATCATATTCATAGATTACATTATTTCCATTAGAACTTGTAATGCATTCTAGATCTATGACCGTAAAGCTAGATTACCACCTACACCACTACATCCTATTGTCGTTGTTGGACCATTCACCAAATGGGGAATTGACTCCATGACATGTAACCCTAACTCGACCTGGGGGCATGGGTACATTATAGTCACCATTGACTATTTCACAAAATGGGCCAAGGCGATGCCTACATTAAACAACAATGGCAAGACGGATGCACTTTTCATTTTCAACTACGTGGTTATCCAGTTTGGTGCACCATAGGCTATAGTTACAAATCATGGGTTGTATTTTTGCAATCACATGATGACTGGGTTAACTGCCAAGTTAGGACTTTCACATGATAGTTCTACTCCTTATTATCCATATGCTAATGGACAAGTTGAGGCCATCAACATAGTCTTGAAGTGAATGCTTTAAAGAATGATAGGGGTTCATAAACGAAACTAGAATTTAATCATGTACTTTGCTTTGTGGGCATACTGAACCTCGATAAGGGATGCAACTGGATTTACACCCTTTCAATTGGTGTATGGTTTGGAGGAAATATTGCCGATTCAATGTGAAATTTTATCTGTTAAACTCGCAATTGACCTGTTACCCGACACTTCTAATGAAGAAGTTTGTTTCTTAGAACTCATCCATCTAGATGAAACCTGTCATGAATTCGCATTGGCTAACGAAGCACATAAGAAACACATGAAGGCGTAATACGACCAAAATGTCAGGCCTCACATTTTCTCAGAAGGAGACTTGGTCTTGCATTATGATCAAGACGCTGATAAATTAGGAGCAGGAAAATTTGAACCACTATGCATGGGCCCTTACATTGTCAACCGTGTTTTGGCAAAGGGTGCCTACGAGTTGGTGGATTATGATGGAATTCCATTATCACAGCCCCGAAATAGGTTGTATCTCAAATGTTATTATGCTTAATTGAGTGTAGTAAAATCATTGTATATATGCTTTAATTGCATGTGTGTGTGTTAGTGTGTCTTTTAGAATTTTTATGTGGTTAAGTAATCTAATTTGGACTTTTTTCAGATGTTAGAATCTTTGGAACCATTTGTTGGTTATGCTGATGGTGCTAGTCATAGTATGCAGAACCTATCTTCTGCGGCATTGGCCATTTTTGCACCAAGTGGCAAGTTAGTGAGTTTTCAAGGGATTTGTATTGGTCGCTCTATGAACAATATCGTTGTGTATATCACATTGATCAAACTTCTCTCTAATTCCATTTCACTTGGCATTTGCCGAATCATCGTTAGGCTGGACTCAGAGCTCGTCGTACTGCAATTAACAAATGTTTATATGTCCGAAACCCAAAAATTCTTCATATGTTCCTTAGAGTTCTTCTTTTGAAAATACATTTTGAGTATTTTCAATATCAACATATTTCCATAAACTTTAACACATTAACTGATTCATTAGAAAACTATGTGTTAAATAGACATTTACGACACGTGTAAAAGTAAATTTTCAATTCACATCATTAGTTGAATAGGATTGCACATAACCATATATAAAAATTATAAAAGTACAAATAGATAGATGTTTTAAAGTTTTCACAAAATTTATGTCCAAGACATGTTTGGTCATCTGACCTAAAAACTCAAAATGCATACAAAAATTGTCCTAAGTAGACCTAGTGATGCTCATGGTAACAGGTCACACCCTAAGTTATCATGCACAATAGCCGCTTCCAATGGCTAGGAACACCAATAGCATGGCACTACAACCTCATAGGTAACTCCTCAATCTAGATATCTAGAATACCAAGGGTTAACCCCTCCACATGATCCTACAACTCTTCCAGTGTCTCGGTCAAATATAAATCCTGGAGAACTGCTGTTCCGACATTTCTCCATGTTGGTCCACCTGCCTCCTGTTGATGTCCCAAAAGTCAAACAATACCACATCTGTATGCATGAGAATGATTTTAGTTTTGTCTTGGAACCATAAAAAAGACAAAAAAATGTAGACACTTAAAAAAAGCAAAAACATTTGGTCAAAAACAATTTATCTATAGCACCCCATTGAGCACCCACTGGTAAACTCAGCTCTAGATCTCCATAAAAATCCATCTCTGTGTATGGATTCTCCTCGATGAAAATGTGTTTTTGATTGAGCCAGTTGAAGAATGCAATATAAAATGTGATTGATGACTGACCAATGTGTCTAGCCATCAATTCAACCCACCTCTATATTCGTAGATCTCTAGGACTAGCTACACCTGGTGTTACATGTTGAGGTTGCATCAATGGAATTCTATCTAAGGTAAAAGAGATTAAGAGTGATCCATAGCTAAAATTATTCATCTTGCCACTCTTTACCTTTGTCACCTTCTCTTTCAGTGAAGAAATTACGACCTCACACCAATTGAATATAGTTGGCTCAAGACACTCAAGTGCATACTGCATGTATGATCTGTTCGCCAGATGAAGTGTCACACTGCCTGCCAAATTTGCGGTAGTGAAAAGGATTGTTCTCAAAGGCACATAAAAAATATCTTTGATGATTATCTTTCCGTCTTTTCTATATTGTGTACCTAGCCGATAGAATTGTCGAACATAGTCCCTCGCTGATTCACGCCCATGGGAAGAACCTGAAAGAGAAATGGGGGAACCACGTCTTGACAACCCCATAAGAAAGTAAACATAATTGATCATAATAGAGACCACTTTGTCCCTTACGTGAAAAGCCTGATCCATTGGATCCCATGCATGAACTAAGAACTGCAATAGTTCTAATTGTTGCCTCATCCAGGACAACTTGAAGTATTTGAGCAACCGACAGTTTCTAAGGGCCTCAATAGTCCTTGAATCATTTAGGGCAACCATGTCTTGTTCTTAATTCTCTCTTTCTCACCAAGTAATAGACATTTTGATCCAATGAAAGCCTAAAATCAATCAATAATCTTAGTTAGGATCCATTTCATGCAAAAAACTAGAGAAATTTTGGGCCCAACAGATGAACAAATTTGTGAAACTCGCCCAACGCATCCCAGGAAAGGAGACAGTGCACTTCAAAGTAGCTACCCTTCTATTTGGGTGCTCTGTAGCATATTTTTTGATTTGTAAGGTTGCACTAATCCTAGGGAAAAATATTCTAACCCCGAGGGCCCTAAAAACCCAAAAAAATTGTCTGAAACTGTAAAATAATGAGATGAAAAGAAAGAGGAGGGGTAGATCTTCTACCTGGTCTAGATGACATGAGAAATGATCCACAGAATCTCTCAAAATCATCTATTGAAGTTCGAGGTTAAAAACTGGTTCAGAGAACAAACTGAACGGTAAATATCAAATGGTGAAAATGACATGGTAAATTCTTGTTTTATGTTCATTTCATGATCATTAAATGAGTAAACATTATTATTTACCTATTTTTACCAATGAAAAAGGTATTTTTGATCCATTTGGTGTTGCTTTGAATAGATTTACAGCTGACTTACAGAATTTGAGGTGCACGATCATGAATTGTACTTTGACCACTGAGCATACTTTTATCTCTTTTTCGAGCTATGTTAAACATCGAAAAAGGAACCCCCTTGGAGTCCTCTTTAAACTCTTTTTAGACTCATGAAATAAGAAAATATTTTTGAGCGCTTGTCCTTTTCAACTCGCTAATGGATTCGAAATGACATCTACTCAGTATAAGTTTAACCCTTTTCTGGACTGAGATAAATTATTTATGAAAAAGGAATACGTTGATCGAACATGGTCAATAGGTTCTCTCTCGTATTATTTTATCTTTTTTCAGAATTGAGAGACAAATTTATGAAAAAGAACTTGTGGAGTTTTATTTTTTTCACTGTTCAAACTCTCTAAACGTGAAAAGGACTAAGTTACCATTTTCGTTAAACTCGTTAAAACATCAAATAGCGACAAACTTGTCCATCATGACAAGACCAAGTTTCACCTTCACTAGACTCGTTAAAACATCACATAGCGATGGATTCACCCTAAAGGTGGAATTATACAACAAGCATATGTTATCCTCCTCAAGCTTGATAAAAAATAAAGAGGTATTGGTCACCAATGACTAGGGAAAAGGGGAAAAGGGGTAAACCACTTTATGGCAGCATGTCGCTTTTGAACATGACACTTTCACTTCATAACTATGACTACTTGGGTTGGGTTATCAGCTTGATGGTTATCACACATATGGTTTATCATACAATCCATTACTTTGGTTTTCGGTCAATGCTGCCAATTCATTCAGTGTTGCTGACATGTTCAAGAGAAGTCACTCAATTAAATTCATCATTCGCAATACTCGTAAACCTTCATTTTCTTGACCATCATTCCTGAACCTTGTGTCTTCAGTCAAATTCCATCTCCAAAAATCATTACAATCATTTTGAGTCGTTGATGTGGGATATATCAAGGCACTCCTCGATGAGTCGCTTCTTGTCGACATCAACACATTATCCAAGAAGTTAACTTAGAAACGCCCTTTCAGTACCTTGAGGCTTCCATACATCAACATCAAAACATCCATTCACACCATGCATAATGTACTGTAGTACCTTGAGGATCATTATCATTATCGGTGATTTCTCTCACATCTGTTAACAACTTACATCATTGGCTAGTAATTAGATAATGACTTCCCACGTTCGACATCAACTCACATATTAACATGGTTAGACTCATACTTTAGTAAACAATTGAATGAGATAGAAGACCCCGGATCTAGTTTCATCCATCAAAGCTGCAATTGCAGGAAAGTACTAAATCATCTGTACAATGGCTTTACACAGATGGTCATCCTATCATGGGTCTATATCTGTATATGACTATCTATGTACATGTAATGAAAAATTTATATGTTGAGCATGGGTATGCCTTCCCTCAACAATTCATGAAAAATCAAAGATATCATGATATTATGTATTATAATTGATGCAGGTCACCATCCGTTTCGGAACCTCCTCATCACATCATAAAGCATATCACTTGACATTGTCATTTTCAACTTCATGCTTATGGGGGCAGCTAATATAGATCCATTTGGGAACATCACTCCCAACATTCAGATTGGTACTATTAGGGCTCATCAAACCCTAATCCAGTTGCTACATTCCCTAGAAAAGTCATCACTTTAAATGCCTCCTTCCCTAAAAGTTTCCTGGCTTGAAGCCCTCCAGAAATGCCTCCTTGAGGGACTAGTGCAGTCAAGGGTAAATGCGCTTCAATGTAGGTAGGCCCATGTAAGGGTGCATTTTAGTGCACTTAGGCCCACTTTGACTTATGCTGGGTGAGATTGAGCAAATTATTCATAGGGTTCTAGGAATATTCTTATCTTCTCGAGCATTCTAGAAGATGCTCACACTTATCATATCCAATGAGCTCGAAATTGGATAGGAAATGAGTTAAGTGACCTCATATCCTCTCATCCCTTCCTCCATGGAAATTAACTCTAAGTTTGGAAGGCCATTCAATACCCTCATTTATGACCAAACCACCTATATTTTCCTATAAATTGGGCACTCATCTAAGTGATCAAAGGATGGACTTTGAGAATTTGTAAGGAGATAATTTTGGTGTGAGGTTTGAGATTATAGAAGGTATTGTTATGCTGCTAGAGTGTTGTGCTTTTGATGTGATGTTGGATGGAACTCAAGCTGGAGGAGTGACATTGGATCAGAATTCATGGTTGTAACTATTCCTTCTACTTAATAATGTTGTTTACACCTTTTCCCATATTCTTGTCTTTATGTATGATGATTATATGTGTAAATTATTTTGATTCCATTTTCTTATAGTTGATATATCTCTTGCTTTGATTGGTTTTTGTCCTTTGTTTATGATTGCAAGTACTTTTCGAGCGGATTAAGTTCGAGGACGAGTGACGGGAGCCATACAAAGGAGAGAAAGGGAAAGACAAAGATAACAAGTAGGTCCTTTGTCTTATTTATCTTCTATAGAAAAAGGTTAAACTCTTTAAATTTGTTGTCCTAGGTGTAGCTACCCACCTAGGGAAATTGTATTTATCTGTAGATGAAAAATTCCACATAACAACTAGGTTCACCCTGTAAAAGAAGAGCCCTTAGGTAAGGATCTGTATTTGTTGAGTTAGCTGGCACTGGTTCAAAAAAACCAACAAAATTACTCCTACACCTTATAGGTGAAGGCTCATCTCAACACTTGCAGGTGAAAGCCCATGAATCCTTCAAGACCAATGAACCTTGATCAACTACCTTTATTTATAAATAACAATTAAAAGCTCAAATCACATATGGAAATCTAGGAGCACAAATCACTCTCTAAAAAGGTTCTACAGATACAACCAAGCAAGAAAATTAAAAGTATTTCCACTACGGTGAATTTGGAGCAGACACCAAAATAAAAGAAAGAGAAGATAAGGACTTCTCGAAGGTAGTTTGGGATGATGAGGGGCCAAGCCTATCAGAAAAGGTATCAGCAGGGACTGTACATGGTCAGGAAAATTGGTAAACATAAGGAAATAATAGGGTGTGAGATGAAGCTCACCGCACAAATAGGAGAATATGAAATGGATCAAGTTATTCTGGATCTTGGGTCGGATGTGAATATTTTTCCTAAACAAACATGGGAAAGAATGGGGAGACCTATGCTGCAATGGTCTCAAATTCAGTTGAGGATGGCGAATAAGCAAAAGATTATCCCCATGGGAAGATTATAGGGAGTGATAGTCGATATTGAAGGCACAAGTGCATTCACAGATTTCGAAGTGATAGATATTATCAATGACAACAATCCCTACCCTACGCTCCTTGGGATCGAGTGGGCTATTGACATGAATGGAGTGATGAATTTGAAAAAGCATACGATATCATTTGAAAGAAAATCACTCCACATGGTAGTACCTTTGGACCCCGCAGAAAGACCATGTTATACTAAACCGGTCCACGATTATGAAAGTGACAATGATTTGGACTAGATTTATAAGATAATGGTGCGAGATTAGGATTGGGTGAATCTGATAGTTGATGGACGTATTGCATGGGATAGAAAAAGCTCATGCACATTAGATTCAAATGAGGAATTGGAACACTTGCATAATCAATTGCACGAAGTGTCTGCGCTGTGCTGTAATATGATGACTAAGTCATTACGTTGTGTATCATCGGAGGTAAGAATTTTTCCTTATTATGTTGGTTTAACTAAAGTTGATAAATTATTGGATGCATTCGATAGGGAAGTGTCATAGAAGCATCGATTCCAAGCCTTGGACTTAGCATTGTGTATTATCCGTACAAGGTGGTGGGGTATGCATAATGACAATTTTGACGGATGGCGCGAATATAGATGAATGATGAGGGTGAAGTTTGGTCGCCCAAAAGTGTGATTGACAAAGAAATATGATGGGGGGAGTTATCTGCATGATCACTTAGGAAAATGGACTAATTCTCATGGGGAAAAACCATAACCGGAGTGGGTACATTTGTCCTATTACACTTTAGACGTAATACCAATGAATTGGTACCTAGAAACAAAGCTTCACCACCATCGGGACGAATGGGATATTTTGCTGCAGGGGTTCCTAATGACATTTACCTTTGAGGATGGACTTGAGTGCATTGATGAAGTGTTGCAGGAGGTCAAAGCAATGATCTTTAAATATCATAGGACCCCTTGGATTTGATTCAACCAGATTGGACCACCCAGCTGTGCCATGCACTCGAGTGCTACAATGTGATTGCTGAAGAAGAAGAGGAGGATCCAAGGAACATTGATATTCGAGAGGCAAAAGGTCACCACGAAGTTGAGGGGTTGCAGATAGAGAATCCAGATATAACCACGCTATTGGAAACGAGACAAGTGAAAATTGGAACAAAGGTAGAGTCAAAGTTTGTGAAGATAGTAGACTATTGGGATGATGCTACAGTGGATAAGGTCGTTGAGTTGCTCTGCGAATACTAGGATTTGTTCACTACAATGATTTCAGACTTGAAGGGGATAATAAGCGATTTAGGAGTGATGAAGATAATGTTGAAGACAAATGCGAAGCCTGTGAAGCAGACGCCATATCGCCTTAATCCTAAGTACAAGGAAAAGGTCCACTTGGAGTTAGATAGCATGTTGGTAGCAGGTATTATTGAACCAGTGGACGAATCTGATTGGGTAATTCGTATGGTAGTATAGGAAAAGAAGCAGAAGGATGAGATAAGGATTTGTGTAGATCTCAGGAAACTAAATGATGCTTGTGTTCATTATCCCTTTCCAACTCTACTCACGGATGAGGTATTGGATAATGTTGGTGGAAAGGAAGCATATTTGTTTACTGATGGCTTATCTGGATATCATCAGATAAAGATCGCGTTGAAAGATAGGAGTAAGATGGCCTTCGTGATTGAGTGGGGTTACTTTCAATTTACTGTAATTCCTTTTGGAATGAAGAACGCACCGGAAATATTTTCATGCGTAGTCATTGTGGCATTCAAAGAGTTCATTCACAAGTTTTTGGAGGTATAATTTGATGATTGGACGGTGTTTGGATTTGTCAAACGCCATGCAGCTAGTTTGCGCTTGATTTTGGATATGTGCCGGAGGTATCAGATTGCGCTAAACTTGAAGAAGTGTTTATTTTGCATCGATTTTGGAATCTTTATTGTTCATGTAGTGTGAAGACAAGGATTAATGGTGGACCCAGCTAAGATCATAGTTACAATTAATTTGGAGGAACCAAGAAGTGTTAAACAATTGCATGCAACACTCAATCATACTGGTTATTACCAAAAGTTCATCAAGAGTTATGCCTAGATTACTACACCGATGGAAAAACTATTGAAGAAGGATGCTAGATTCTGTTGGAATGAGGAATGTCAGCAGAGCCTATATGTGTTAAAAGAAAAGACGATCACTGCACCGATCCTAGTCTTCTTGGAATGGAAGAAGGAATTTCATGTGCGTGTGGATGCATCATGTATTACATTGGGAGGAGTACTAACACAGGTCAGTGAAGGATAACTAGATCACCTGATAGCATTTACGAGAAGGAAGCTTTCTAAGGCTGAAAAGAACTATTCGACGATGGAGTGTGAAGGGTTGGCTATGGTGTATGTGCTCCAGAACGTCAGGCATTACTTTATAGGCAGACACTTTAAGATGTATACAGATCATTATGCATTAAAGTACCTAGTCAACAAGCCTGTGTTGGGGGGCAAATATGCAGGTGGTTTTTGTTGTTTCAGGAGTATGATTTCGAAGTCATTGTGAAGCCAAGGTGATTGAATGCAGGACCGAATCATTTGTCACACATTGAAACAGGAGAGGAGCCTACTAATTTGGAGGAAGGACTGCTTGACATGTAGCTATTTACGGTGCAGGTGGAAAATAATCATTTTGTAGACATCATCCACTTCCTGACTATGGGAATGGCTCTATAAGGATACATGAGTCAACAAAAGAAGGAATTAGTGGTGCGCGTGGCAGACTTCTCTGTTATTGCAGGACAGTTGTATAAAATGGGATCAGATGAGATATTGCAACGATATGTGCTATTTTGAACATAGAAGTATCATGGTTGAAGCTCATGGAGGAGATACGGGAGGCCATTATGCAGGAAAAGCAACAACGCAAAAGATTTTATGTACTAGATTGTGGTGGAAAACATTTCATAAAGATTCCAAAGCATATTGTAGGGCGTGCGATGCATGTTGGTGAACCAGTACGCTATCACAGATGGATGAGTTGCCTCTGAATCTGTAAGTGTCATTTCATCCATTTGAGAAATGGGTGATTGATTTTGTAAGACTGATTCAGCCTCTAAGAAAGAATAAAGGTGTGTGGTACATCATCATCACGACCGAGTATTTGACCGGATGGGTGGAGGCACAACCTATGAAGGATTGTACAGGGGAAACAACAATGAAGTTTCTATTTGAATACGCATTTCATTAATGAAACGATCAGCGCATTGATGAAAGAGTTCCAAGTGTATCATCAAAAGAGCATTCCAGATCATCCTCGAGATAATGGGATGGTGGAAGCATTTAATAAGGTATTGGAGAATGCACTAACAAAGGTTTGCAATGCACATAGGAATGATTGGGATGTGCGCATACCAGTGGTGCTATGGGCTTATCGAACTACTCGTAAGAAGCTAACTAGATAGACACCTTTCAAGCTGGTCTATGGCATAGAAGCTATCACGCTCATGGAATACATTGTGCCTAGTCTACACATAGCCGCGTTCACAGGAATGGTGTACTGCAGAGCCCTAGAAGAGTTTCTCGCATAGTTGACAAAGCTAGAGGAAGATAGATTCTTGGTTGGATTCCATCATAAAGTTCAGAAGGATCGTGGAAAGGCATGTCATGATCGACAAATCAAAATTCACACCTTTAAGGTAAATGATTTAGTTTTATTATATCATAGCAAGTTTGATAAATTTCCAGGAAAATTTTAGATGCATTGGCTAGGGCCATATGTGATCAAGAAGATTACCATTGGTGGAGAAGTTCATCTTGTGAAATTAAATAGAGATCCATTTCTAGGAAAGGTAAATGGTAGCCCATTGAAACCATACACCGGGGATCCCACCAGATGACTAGATGATGGTAGCATATTCTTAGCACTCTAGGCAGCTGCAAGGAGGTGCAGGACTATAAAATACACTACTCGGATTGTAGATTTGTGCGGGTTTGAGAATGTAAAGTTTTTTGGTTATTGATGGATATGAGCATTCATATGGCCATCAACTGAAAGGCGTGGTTGTCACCAACCATCTTTGAACAGTTATCTAGGTACACAGAGTTCAAAGAGGACTTCCACCATGTGTACATCTAGGCGCTAAAGGATCCAGATCATAAGTGGTATGATCTTCCCTACTTAGCTAAAAATGTTACCATCGTAGAGGTCCTTAAGCGATGACCAATTGATTGGCACACAACATCAGATTTGGCCATGGGGACTAGCAAGTCCACAGAGAAGCAGAAAAAGGAAGCAGCCCGACTGAAGATTCATCAATTGGCATAAAAGAGGAAGAAGGAGATTGAGGAGAAGGCTTGCACAAAAGAGGAGCATGCCACAATGGAGCAAGTAGAGTTAGAAGAGTGCCGCTGTGATAGAAGTCAGAAATATCCTTCACCCCAAACAGAGGAAGATGAACAATTAGAACAGGGTGGCATAGGTCTGGAGAGCACTCCTTTCCACGTAAAGCAACATAGGGAACTAGAAAAAGAGTGACAACAAAAGAATATGAAAGCCTCCAAATCATTGCTTGATCCAATCACCTTGACGGAGGGTGACTTGGAAGATATTGGAGATAAGGTAAGAGACATGATAGCGGAACTATTGGAGTAGTATGAGCAGTAACAGAAGAAAGCACTGGTCGCTATACAGATGGGTCTGCATGAGCTGTAGATCCAAATAACTAGACTGCATGTAGGTGCAGGGTCGTTGGGTAGCAGACCCCCCATAGTGCGTTTTTGGGATTAAAGCATGAGTTTTGGTACATGAATGTAAAGACCCCATGAAAAGCAGGCGTGGAGCAGAAGAGTCTAAGGTAGTATGCCCTAAGATAATGTAAATTTAATATTGAGTGTGTCGGCCTACCCACGGTCCGTGGACCATGGGATTGTATAAATAGAGCAAGGCTCTAAGGGTAGAAAGTAGTTTTTGGAGTCTTATGATATTTTTGGATGATGAAATAGCTATGAGTCTGTAAGTCCGAGTCTTGGGTTGTAGTAGTAGATAAAGGCTCTGCAGCTGAGTGCGCAAAGGCCTAGTAGAGTCCACAACTGAGTGTGTGGACCCCTGCAGTTGAGTTCGCAGGGAAGAGTAGAGTCTGTATTGGATCAAGCTTTGAAGATATTGATAATAAAGATCTGGTGATGGTTATATTGTGCATCTGATTTATAAATATGCAAATGAATGTTATGTGTTGATGTTATCTGTTTCTTTATCTGTGTGCACGTTTATGTATGTCTGTGAGTAAAGATAGTTTGTGTAATTAATGAAAAAACCTTAACTAAGGAAGAACTGGGTAACTAATCAGGATCGCACTACGGTTGAGGCTGTGTGGATCCACAAAACACCAAAAAATGTCAAGTACGCATAATCTAGTGAGCGTGAAGGTTGGATTAGGCCCCGATCTCCATCATTAAGACATCCCTATGGTACGAAAACCTAGTTTCATCACCCTCCCATACTACCTTGGGTGAGACCTCAGTCTGTGCTCCACGGAATTTTGCCGAAAGGGCTGGTAGTATCAAGATTTGCTTGGCTAAACTCAGTGTTGAACTTAAGTCAGGCCCCAAGTAGCCAACAAATGGTTCCATTGCTATGATAGAGATTTGCCTAAGGGATGTCTAATGTCAGAACACTGGAAAGCAACGAAGAAGGAAGTTGAAGAGTGGTTAGATCAGGAGATTCATGAGTTTGCAACACAAGAAAATCGAACTCCACAGCTATCTGAGAAGAGGTGGCTGGATCACTACGTATATACAGAAATCCATGAGATTTTCTTTGCATCCTTTCCAACATAACTGTATGATTGGATCACAAGATTAGCTGACAGCTAGGGAAGATATAAGCTCGACAAACCGATAGTGTGGACTCTGGAGTTGGTGCGCAGGTTAGAGGCATTAGAGGACAATATCGTAAGAGTTGTGGATCACTGGCTCGACTAGGTAATAGGGGGATTCATCACTGAGTTCACGATAGGCACAACCATGAGTTACAATGAAGCAGAGTGATGGTTTCTGAAAGGACCGTGATGTAAGTACATTAAATCCTTGAATACCTTGATTAAGATGTTGCTATGTGAAAGGAGGGTTATGCGAATACATTAATGTTTGGGAAAACATGGAGCGGAAAGATCTACAAAGGTAGCGAGGGATTAGAGAATAGTCCCCTGATTTCACTTTCGCGAGAAAGTGAGGAGGAGCTCGTTCGGTTCTCCCCGAGAAGTGTGGTCCGGTTAATAAAGAAGTGCATCCCGCATTTACCGCCCCATCCAGACCACCACCTGCTTCACCTCCCTCGCCTCTATCTTCACCAACTCCACCTCCACTAACTCTGCAATTTAGCATGGTGAACGTGATCAAGCTACTCGTATTCAGAGGAGTAGGAAATGAGGACCCAGATCAGTTTTGGTTCGTGGTAAGAGTAGTATGGGAAGCACAAGGGGTTACGGATGATAACATCAAGAAGGCTATATTGGTGATTGCACTGCAAGATAGTGAATTGATGTGATATATCAAGCACTCTAGCGATCACCCAAATGTAGGGATAACAAAGATCCAGAATGCGTTGAACAAAGAATTTAGCAGGTTGAAATCCGAGACACAGTCAATCATTGGGTTGAAATAAATCACAATGCTCATGGGCGAGACCCCATGGGATCTAGATCAGTGACTGAAGAGTGTGATCCGCAAGGCTAATATGACACTCTCAAATGTGTAGCACCACGAATGGTTTGTGGCATCCTTAACACCACACCTGAGGACAGCGCTACCACAACAAAAGCTTTCAACCCAGCCTGAAGCATTGGAGATGGCAATGAGGTTGCACGAGACTCCAATACAAGATCCTGGGTTGGGAGTTCAACAAATCCACGTGAAACCACAGAATCTATGCTTGGAGATGCAGAGTTTGAAGCAGGACAGAGCACCATGGCTAGAAGCGCACGAAGAAGTATGGTGTATAAAATGTAAAGTTCAGGGTCACGATAAGGATCATTGTCCCATATTCACGAACTATTTGGTAGGAGGGGGGCCAATGCCATTGAGACTAGAAGCATAGGCAGGGCCAAGTGTGACACTAACCTTATGGTGTGTGATTTGTCAAATAGGAGGGAAACACACGACAACCAATTGTCATATGTTGCAGAAGTATACACAGGCCCCATAGCAATTGTTTTGTAAGTTGTGCAATTCAGTGGGACACAACAAGTGCACATGTCGCAGCTACGAGCTAATGATGGATTGGACTCCAGCATATAGGATGCAAATTGAAATGCAAGGCCTCAATCGAGCTGTAGGGATGGTGCATTAAGGATTTTAGGGCCAAGGTTGAGGACGAGGAGGAATGGGACTAGGAAGGGGCCACAAATAGTTGATTTGTTACAATTGTGGAGGACCAGGGTAGTACGCCCATGATTGCACCAATCCAACGAGGATATCTTGTTCATACTGTGCTTAGTTTAATCACGAACCGGTGGATTGTCCCCTGTTAATCGCACAGATGTGTGAAAAAGGAGTACTCCTGCCTCCTCAAACTCAGAACATCCAGATGATGAAATCGCATCCCTGTGATGAAGATCCCAATGTAAACATGATGATCAGAAGTGGCACGACCACAAGGGAAGATAAGGGGAAACAACATGATGAAGATACATGGGTTCGCAAGGCTCCCAGAAGGGAACCTAGATTTGACTTGGAATGCGCAAAGGAGACATTCATGGAAGCTAAGAAGAGCTTCATGGAAGCATCCACTTCATGTAGTAAGGACCAACCACAGTTGGGGATGGATCCTTACATGCTTACTACCTTTCTGGAGGCTTGCATGAAGTTGTTACGTGACAATAAGGTTGTTAAAGGACTACAAGAGTTGATCACCAGGTGTGCAGGGTTGGGTGAACCATGCGTAGACTAGAAGATGGGAAAGCATACACTATGCATGGGGAGGGAGATGAGATTGACGATGCAAATTGGAGAATATGAAATGGATCAGATTATCCTGGACCTAGGGTCGGACGCGAATGTATTACCTAAGCAGACCTGGGAACGCATGGGTAGGCCCACATTGCAGTGGTCCCCTATTCAATTACGAATGGAAAACCAACAAAAGATCGTGCCCTTGGGAAGGTTGTAGGGAGTGACACTTGATATTGAAGGCGTGAGCACACAAACATCAATCCTTATGCCACATTGTTAGGAATCGATTGGATGAGGATATGAATGGAGTCATCAATTTGAAGAAGATGAAGATGATATTGGAGAAAACGTCACTACACATGGTAGTCCCGTTAGACCCCGCCGAAGGAGCACAGTACACTGAACCTGTGTGTGATGATGGAAGCGACAATGAGCTTGATTGCATTTACAAGGTAGCTCGACGTGATCAGGATTGGGTGAATCCGACTGCAGATGGAAGAATATCATGGGAGCGCAAAGGATCCTACACCTCAGATTTAGACGAAGAAGATGAGTGCTGGCACAATCGATTGAATAAGGTAACAATGCTGAACTGTAACACACTGATTAGATCCCTGCCTTGTGTAACAACACAGGTGTCTAGTCAATTTAACGTCTTAAATTTCTCTACATGAATTATCAATCTGGGTATCATAAACTGATGAAGTGTAGTGCACTATATGCACTTAGTTAACCTTCCTCTGACTTCGTTGTTTTATAGTTTATGTTGTTTTTGGGGGTTTTGTTTCTTATGCTTAAGGAAATTAATCTAAGAAAGAAAAGTTATACTTCTAGATGAAATCTCTAAATGTTAATGGACAACTAAATCTAATGACTTTTAATGTTAAAATCTAATTTCTAAAGAAGGGAGAAAAGGAAATGAACATTAGATAAAAACAAATCAAAACTTTGAATAGTTAGATTAATCTAGGCCGACAAAATGTCTATGAAATGAAAGAAAAAATGATAATTCTATTTTAAAGCAATACAAAAACAACTATGATCTACTGCAGGCTCAAATACCATTGGGAACATTCAATATAGGAAGATGTCAAAATCATCTTCTTGAAATGACTTAAGAAATTGAGCATACAATAGATGTGATCTTAAGAAAGCATGGGAAATGAATCTATCACTTCTGTGTGAACAAACACCCAAATTCAGTCTAATTGGAAAATGGTAGAGCCACCTTCTTGAGATGATTTAGTGAGCATAGGAAACACAGTCAATTATGATAATTTAAAATGGAAAGCAAATACAAAACATGTAAACAAAAACTAATCTACTGCATGTTCTAATGCTCCAAGCACCAATTGGAAAATAGGAGGACTACTTTCTTAGGCTATTTTTGTTAAACATAGATTACACAGTTAGATACATCTACAATCAATTGGTTGAACACACTTGCATGAATGGAAAATCTAAACTATTAAACTTGAAAACAATCATAAAAATAAAATGACATACTTGAATGAAATCAAAGCAAAATTACAAAATAAAATCTACTCTACCTTACATTCTAATATGCTCCATGACATCTCCTACTTCACATCTCCTTCCACGTTGAGAACCTCAAAGCTTTATTCAAATTCTTTAAAATTACAAAGTACAATGTATTGACAAATTGAGCTAACAAAGTTAACAAATTTTCCAAATAAAGGAGAGAGATCACCTATTTATACAAAAAGATGAGAAGTTATCTCATTAATGAGAGTCCATGAATTTCTCCCTATATCTCTAGAGTTATAATCAAAATAGGAAATGATAAGACACATGTCTTTTTAGAGTTTCAATACAGATAGGAAATGTGAAAAATATCCTCATGATCCCATGATCCTCACCACTCAAATTCGAATTTTTCCTTAGGATGCCACATAAAGATCTTTTATAAGCTTCATTTTGATCTACACATGTCAACAATCTCATCCCACTTGTTAGGTATAAGAATATGCACATTATTTTCTAATTTTTAACCACAAATTCACTTTAAAATGTTAATAATTAATAAAGTTTGGGAAAACATAAATGTGACCCAACAATGATGAAAGTGAGATGAATGTAGTGACATGGTAGTGAAATGAAGGTGAAATGGAGGTGATATAATGGACATGATAGTGAAATTTTAATGGAAGTGAATGAAAATTTCAAGACGCAACATACCCCCTAACTAAAGTTGTTGCATGTCCTCATGAAATATATATTATATTAATTCTATTGATCCTTGAGCTTTGGCTTAACTTTTCATGATATCATTTGATAAGTTCATACTCCTGCAAAGTGTTTTACTCAAATTGCAACATGGTTGGTTCTTGTGTTACAACCATATTTTGTTGTTGCATTCAATTTTGATCTTTGAACATTGCATAATGATAATTTGGTTATTGTTTCAAAGTATATATTTATTGGATTGCACCATAGTTGGTTCTTGTGTGACAACCGTGATTGTGTTTGTATTCAATTATTCTTTAAGCACTTTTGAAAAGCCATTGTATGCTCATAATAACAATGTAATAGTTAATATATTTTGGAAGTATGTGGGCTTCTGAATATGATATGAACATGGGAAGATATGAATATGAATGTATTCCCCTGCCCCCGCCCCCTACCCCCCCAAACTAATGGTATTGGAAATTTTATGAAATGAGGAAGATAAATGTTTTTCCAACAATTATCATTCTATCTTTTTATGGAATTCTATGGTAAAAAGTTAGAAAATGATGTACCTTAACTTACCCTTTGGAAATGGATGAGTTGTATGTGTGGTGGCTACAAAATTATGATCATAATATTCTTCATGTGGCTGGAAAAAAAGAGTCATGGATAAAAGAGTTAAGATGACTTTTTATTGCTTCTACTAAAACTTGGTGAATCTGCTGATGAATGGTGCTAATTTGTTGCAGCTACATATATTTTATATCTGCTCCGAAATGCTGAAAATAATATTCTTCAAAACTCATTGGCACAATTCCTACAATGTGAATAGATGTTCTGATGTCGAAAATAGCAGGAAATTGTTGACTTAGTGGCCATTAATGGATGCCACTAGTCAACACGAGAACTCTCACCATTGATGAAAATGAGAGTCAAGATGCCCAAACAGATCTTGCTAGGTATGAATAAATTTGCCAATGTCGAGTCACCTAGAAGAACTGATGAACAAGGGACATTAATGTATTCCCATTGTTTGTCGGTAAGAGGACTTTCCATTAAGGCATGCAAGCCTCAAGGTGTCTTTGCAAGGAATTTAGACTCAAAGGACTATAGACTCAATAATTTGCATTGAAGCAGGGTTTATTTGCGAAATGAAAATGATAGGAAAGGGAAAATGAAAATGGAAGATGGCAATCGAAAGTAATAATGGCAATGGGCAATAAGCATGTAACTGAGCCTCTTGCTTTTATTTGTGGGTTAGGTGTGGACAAAATGTAATGGAAAGTGTATGTGAATGTAAATGGAAAATATGAAGGGAAATGAGGTGAATAGTTTATTATGAAGTATGGATGTAATGGAGACAATAGTATTTGAAAGTTTTGCAAGTTCTTGGATCTAATTTTGTATTAGAATGTGCTTATACATTGATGTTTCTTCTTTGTTGCTGATCATCCTCTTATGAAACAAATTGGTCTCTAAGAGAGACACTATTCACTTGTAGTCATCTATCCTTCCTCCTCAAACCTGCAAAAAAACTAATACTTCTTCCGCAATGGAATGTAAGACAATCAAAATAGGGAGGTGATCAATCTCTCTATTTATGATATTTACACACAAAACTAAGAATTCGTACTAATGAAACAAGTTCACGAAGGAAAACCAAAAGAATTTATACCTGCTTCAGAATTAGTGCCTCAAGTTAACTATTATATCTTTTGATCAATTTATTCATTTTTGACTATTTCAAACTCTGATGATGGATTTCTCATTGTGTATATCTCGTTGATATCTTTCCAATGACACTTGAATCGTCGAAATCCGATTTCGTATGAGAAAGTTAGACTGATTTGAACAGTGAGGTTTTTCAGTTGCAGAATTGATGTTTAGCTACGGAATGGCTTTCTAGTTGCAGAACGTGCACAATTTCTATAGCTAAAAAGCTTGAACAGAAAGTTAGCTATGCATTTTTCATTATCAGTTCAAAATTAATCAATACCTTCAAGAAAAGTGAGAAAATAATCTACTTATTTCATTGATTCAATTTTTATTTTTATTTCTTTATTTTTTTTAATTTTTATTTTTTTACCTGTGAACCTTTTGTTTTGTTTTTCATTTTGCTCCCTGAAGTCAGGAAGAACATGCGGCGACATAGTGATAACACATACCTCTGTTCCAGATCAAAACACATAAATCTATGATTGTGTTGTCACTATAATATGCATCAACATGAAATCCTTGTTTCTATGTGAAAATAAGTTCATGTACCCAACTGAAAACAATGATGGCTTCTTCATTTTGAGACAATGAACCAAATCTATCAATACCAGAAAAACTATGATAATGTAAGGAGCTATAGGTCAAACACACAACAAATCAATACTCCATGAAATATTGAGGACAAAGCAGTTTTTAGAATTTGTACAAGAGTACCAAAATTCCTTGATTTTAATAATATTTGTTGCACGACAGGAAACCAGTTGTTGCTATGCTTGTTTACATTACCAAATATAGTACACTAGGGTACCTCAATGGTATAGGTAGCTAAGAGATCAGGTTTCTTATTAATTTATTGAAAAAGAAATTTTATGCAACCAAGTACCAGGAAGAAAGTCCAAGACCGCCCATTTGATCCAGCTAAAGCTAGTATGGCATCTACCTTCACAAGATGGATATCATTAAAAACATGAGCTTTCCCAGCATAGAATATTGTCAACTGGCGACTAATGTTATACATTTCAGGCCAGCAGGAATGTTGGATTCTTGAACCCCATTCTCATGCAAGTATTTTGAACTACCGACAGAAAGGCTTTGCCCACTTGTGTTTCTGGCAACTGGTGCACTTGGACCAATCATTCATGAGTCTGAATCGAATTGGATTATTAGATTTAAAAAAATATCACACCATATGGCTTGAATGCCACATCATGATTAGTTTTTAAATTTAATTTTTCTTCCTGGAGTGTGTTGTGTTCAAACAATGCTCTATTCATTTAATGAAAATCATTTCTTCTCACGCAGCATGCCAAATGGGGCTCCAAAGAACTGGAAAATTCTCCCAAACCATTGTGAAATTCTCAAAACCATTTCTGTATTATCTAACTGACCCTGTTCCTAAAGAAACCCATGTTTTTGGTTTTCCTAATTTGCCTTAGTTTGCTCAGGAAATTCACTTTAAAATCGGGTTTTTAAAATGCTGCGTTTTCTATCAATTATGTCTTTTGTAAAAAAAAATCAATTTCGAATTTGATTACTCTCTATCATGCCATTGAATTTTTTTTTTTTTTTTTATGTTATTTCAAATATTCTATTGCCCTTCACTGAATTTGCCTTTGAATTGTTTTTTACCTTGAATTTGATTGTGTTGTAGGGTCGAGCAATGTTGAAATAGATACATTTTCATCACTGACAGTAATATGCACAGAGGTGTTTGTCCAATAACTCATGTAGTAGATGGAAAGAAAGTTGGGACCAATTGGTTTGGGTTCAAAGAGTTCACTGATTGAAGATCTAACTATCTAAAAAAAATTGGAACGAAGGTTCTCCTGGGAAATCCATTCTTCACCATGGTCGTAAAATTTCTAGATCTGCTTTCTCCAATTCGATAATCTCAACCTAGAAGAATGGATCACGTGGCTGAATTTCGACTAAGAAATTGATGAATGATTGTTGCCTGAAGTATATTGAGAGTTTGAAACAAATGCTACAGCTGCAAACTAAATAACGTTTTAGGCTTGCTATCAAATTTTGAAATTGAAATTGGCTTGGAAGTATCTAAATTTTCATTTTCATCAGGAGTGCATTTCATCCTTTTGCAAATGATGTATTTTTATTTGTTTTATTACGTGAAACGTGGATTAATTTAATTTTTATTTTTATTTTTTATTTGTTTTGTTAATAAATTTACATATGTTATATTTTAAAAAATTAAAAATATACATATATATTTTACTAAACAAAATAATTTATTGGAATTGAAGTTTTTCATTAAATCAAATGTATATATATATATATATTTATTTATTTTAAACATAAAAATTCTTTTTTCTAATCCTCCAGATCACACAAAGTGCAGGAGGCGAGCATACTCAAGAAATTTTATTTATTTTTTAGATGTAAGAAATAAGGTCTCCTAATTACACTTCCCTGGCAACGGCACCAAAATGTCTAGTCAATTTAACATCTTAAATTTCTCTACATAAATTATCAATCTGGGTATCGTAAAATGATGAAGTGTAGTGCACTATATGTGCTTAGCTAACCTTTCTCTTACTTCGTTGTTTTATAGTTTATGTTGTTTTTGGGGGTTTTGTTTCTTATTCTTAAGGAAATTAATCTAAGAAAGATAATTTATGCTTCTAGATGAAATCTCTAAATGTTAATGGACAACTAAATCTAATGAATTTTAATGTTAAAATCTAATTTGTAAATAAGGGAGAAAAGGAAAAGAACATTAGATAAAAACAAATCAAAACTTTGAATAGTTAGATTAATCTAGGCCAACAAAACGTCTATGAAATGAAATAAAAAATGATAATGCTAGTTTAAAACAATACAAAAACAACTATGATCTACTGCAGGCTCAAATACCACTGGGAACATTCAATATAGGAAGATGTCGAAATCATCTTCTTGAAATGACTTAAGCAATTGAGTATACAATAGATGTGATCTTAAGAAAGCATGGGAAATGAATATATCATTGCTGCGTGAACAAACACCCAAATTCAATCTAATTGGAAAATGGTAGAGCCACCTTCTTAAGACTATTTAGCGAGCATAGGAAACACAGTCAGTTATGCCAATTTGAAATGGAAAGAAAATACAAAACATGTAAAGGAAAACTAATCTACTGTGTGTTCTAATGCTCCAAGCACTAATTGGAAAATAGGACTACTTTCTTGGACTATTTTGTTAAGCATAGATTACACAGTTAGATAGATCTACAATCAACTAGTTGAACAAACTTGCATGAATTAAAATTGCATGAATGAAAAATCTAAACTTGAAAACTTGAAAACAATCATAAAAATAAAATGACATACTTGAATGAAATCAAAGCAAAATTACAAAATAAAATCTACTCTACCTTACATTCTAATATGCTCCATGACATCTCCTACTTCACATCTCCTTCCATGTTGGGAACCTCAAATCTTTATTCAAATTCTTCAAAATTACAAAGTACAAAGTAATGACAAGTTGAGCTAACAAAGTTAACAAAGCTTCCAAATAAAGGAGAGAGATATCCTATTTATACAAAAAGATGAGAAGTTATCTCATTAATGAGAGTCCATGAATCTCTCCCTATATTTCTAGAGTTATAATCAAAATAGGAAATGATAAGACACATTTCTTCTTAGATTTTCAATACAGATAGGAAATGTGACATATATCCTCATGATCCCATGATCTTCTCCACTCAAATTCGAATTTGGCCTTATGATGCCACATAAAGGTCTTTTAGAAGCTTCCTTTTGACCTACACATGTCAACAATCTCATCCCATTTGTTAGGTATAAGCATATGCACATTATTTTCTAATTTTTAACCACAAATTCACTTAAAAATGCTAAGAATTAATAAAGTTTGGAAAAACAGAAATATGACCCAATAATGATGAAAGTGAGATGAATGTAGTGACATGGTAGTGAAATGAAGGTGAAATGGAGGTGATATAATGGACATGATAATGAAAATTTAATGGAAGTGAATGACAATTTCAAGACCCAACAACAGGCATGCGACCTACCAGCATATGATGGGCTGACAATGGTGGATGAATTCTTGAGAAAGTTTGGGAGTGCGGTACTAGAACAACAGTGTTTTGATGCGCTGAAGTGGGCACTGTGCGCAACACCTGCATGCTGGTGGGGAACATACCAAGGAAGTTTTGAGAATTGGCGCAGATGTAAAAGGATGATGTGCCTACGGTTTGGGAAACCGTAACTATGGATAGAAGATAGGTACGAAAGACGAGATGACCCATGCACGCACCTCGCGAAATGGACCAAGGCCTACGGAGAGGAACCAAAACCTGAATGGGTACATTTGTTCTACCATTCTTTGGATGTAATACCCATGAACTGGTATACTAATACAATACTCCAACGTGGTACATGCGAGTGGGATGTCTTGCACGAGGGATTTTTCCTAACATTCACATTTGAAGACCGGTGGTCAGATACTCTTGACGATACGCTACAAGCGGTGAAAGCCACCATTTTTAGAATACTACTAGAGCCAATGGAAGTGCATCAACTAGCATGGACGAACCAGTTAAGTAGTGCCCTATAATGTTATAACATGTAGGCATAAGAGGACGAGGATGACCCCCAGAAGGTTAATATTCCAGAAACTGAAGGTTGTCACAAGGTTCGAGGACCATCAATTGAGGATCCCGACATCACTCCGCCACTCAAAATGAAACAGGTAAATATTGGCACAGAAGCAGAGCCAAAGTACGGGACACTGGGAGACTATTGGGATGATGCTACGGTAGATAAGGTCATCGAGTTACTCCGTGAGCATCAAGATTTTTTCCTGACCAAAATCATGGACTTAAAGGGGATCATTGGCAACTTAGGGGTGATTTGGATCACCCTAAAACCGGATGCGAAGCCAGTGAATCAATGACCTTACTGCTTGAATCTAAAGTATAAATAAAAGGTCCGCAAAGAATTAGACAAAATGCTCGCAGCAGGGATTATTGAACCAGTGGAAGAATCCGATTGGGTGAGTCCTATGGTAGTCCAGGAGAAAAAAAAAGGGAGAAATTAGAGTATGCGTGGACCTCAGAAAGGTTAATGATGCCTGTGTTCATGATTCATTCCCGACACCATTGACAGATGAGGTATTAGAAAATGTGGGTGGTCAGGAAGCATACTCATTCACGGATGGCTTCTCTGGGTACCATCAGATTAAAATCACGCCGGAAGATAGGAGCAAGACAACTTTTGCTATAGAATGGGGTTGCTTTCAATACATTGTTATGCCGTTTGGACTGAAGAATGCGCAACGATATTTTCACGGATAGTGGTGGCTGCGTTCAAGGAATACATTCACAAGGTTCTTAGAGGTCTATCTAGACGATTGAACTATTTTTGTGTTAGTTAAACACCATATTGCGAGCTTAAGATTGATGTTGGATACTTGCCGATGACACCAGATTGCGCTAAACCTTAAAAAGTTCAGCTTCCTTGTTTCCTTTGGAAACCTGCTGGGCCATGTGGTCTGCAAGCAAGGTCTGATGGTGGACCCTATGAAGATTGTTGTTATTTTAAATCTGGAAGTGCCATACAGTGTCAAACAACTCTGTGCTACGTTGGGGCACACGGGTTACTATAGGAAGTTTATTAAGAGCTATGCCCAAATAACTGCGCCCATGGAAAAAGTCTTGAAGAAGGACGCTACATATTGTTGGAATGATGATTGTATGAAAAGTTTGGATGTTCTCAAGGAGAAATTGGCATCCACTCTGTTACACAGTAATTTGTCATTGGCCTCATATCCCCTAATCTTGGATAAAGTTAGTCCCTGAGTGACATCTTCGTTGTGTCATACATCTAATAAATGTGTCCACATCTTCCTGATCATTCAATAATATTAAACAAGTGCCCTTTAATCTTTAATATTGACCCTTTCACCCATGTTTCTGCATCGTCGCAAGTGAACCTCATTTTGCTTGCGACGATTGTTTGTAATGAACTATAATGTCACGACGTCGTTGCAGGGGTATGTCTGTTTCCTGCTATGGTTGAATTTTAGGGCTCAGCACAAGTCTTCAAGATCCTTCTTGCGACGATGGCTCTGAATACACTGCTTCCTTGTGATGTTGTCACTGAGTGCTAGTGTATTACTTGCAACGATCTAGATATGGTGAATTAGTTCAAATAGTTGGCCTTCTAGGTGATTCTAGAACTGGTTTTTGGGTCAAGGGAGTTCACCTTTCTTCCTTTGGGATGGTGGTTCCACCTTTTGTGAAACCTCCCTGGAGGATAAGCTCCCCCTTCCTCATTTTATGGAAGCTCCTCCTCTTATAAAATCACTCCCTATTGCTATGATCAGCTAGTTTTTTGGGGATTGATCAAATCTGGTAGCTTTGGTGTGAGTTTGATAGTTTGCAGTGTGAATTGCTGGTAGTTTAGCAATTGGTTGTGGATTTCCTTAGCCTTGTATTGGAGCTTGTGAGTGAGAGAGAGAGAGTTATCATCTATTTTGGAGACATTCTTGAGAGTGCATGTTACACAAAAATATCGTCACTATGATTATTTACAGTTAGTATGGGTCTATCATCACTTGTACTGTCCTCCTAAGAAAGTCTAAGACCTCAGCTCTTCAAATCAAGCTTTGGAAGTGGGAGAAAGACATTAAAAATCAATGTAACTCTGGTTCCGCACTTTCTCTCATGGTCACCTGCGGTCCCACACCTTCTGTGTACAAAAGCTGCGTACCTACCCGCTCTGTCCCTAACGGTGTAGGTTCGGACCCCTGTGAAAGTCAAAAGGCGCAAGTTTTATCTTAAAAAACTCACTTTGGGTTAATTCTAGAGTTTTCTAGAAGGAATTTTCACGTGGATTGTTCGCTCTGAGGTGGTTCATGCATCCCAAAAGAGAAGGAGCTAATCCCTTGACTAAAGGAGCTATCCCTTTGAAGGAGGGCTTTATCCCTTTAAAGGAGGACCTAGTAACTTCTCTCCATTGCACTATAAATACAGGCATTGGGGTGAGGACTAGAGAGGTTAGAAGCTGAACATTTTGAGGGTAAATGCTGGTGAAATTAAGACTCTTTGGTTGAGCTTGAGAGGAGAGATCACATACCTCTTGGTTCCATTGGAGAGTGAGTGAAACTTGTCAAAGTAGAGGAGACATCTTGTTGGACCCTGGGAGGAGCTTGTACAACGTCAAGGCAAAGGTTGTAAAGTTCTTCTTCTTTTGAATTAATACAATCAAACTCATTTTTCTCAACAAGTATCTTATGTTATTTGTTTCATGGACTCCTTGCCTTTCATGTTAAATATGTTTTATGCAATTGGTTTTTCAGGTGCTATTTAATTTGTTTGCCTTGTTTGTGTTTGTAGATTCGCGAAAAGGAGCTCATTTGGATCAAAGGAGCGAGGGCATCCACAAGCTTGCGTTGGACCAAAGGTAGGCCCTAAAAACACTTGTTTGCTATTGTTTATTAAAGCATATTTAGAGAAAGATCATGTCTGGTTGGTTTGCTTGTCATTAGGTCTTCTTTAGATTCTAGGAAGGTCTATCTTGTCCACAAGATCGACCCATTCCGTGTGACAAAATGGCGACCATACTGGGGACTTGATTGTTTTCCTTGTCTATACTTTGACCTGAGAAACTGTATTTTCTGTTTCTGTTTTTGACTTGATGATTGTGGGATTGGGTGAATTTAGTTAATTTTGAGTCAGTTTTTATTTTTCATAGTTTTGGGAGAGGTACGCACCCTCTGAGTTAAGCACAGTGCGTACCTGTACGCACTTTTCCTTTGTGCACAGAGTGTGGACGCACCTGTGTAAACATGTTGCCTGTGTACCCTGTCAAAAATTTGAAAAATTTTAAATTTTTCTCTTTTTTATCAGTTTAGAATTTGTTTATAGGTTTTAGCCATTGCCTAGACCTGCTTGTTCCCTGTCAAAAACTTTCCTTGCTTTAATTTCATTAGTGTTAGGGTTTTAGGTGGAATTCCTAGGAATTTTGCTTGTTGGGTTTGTTTTTCGTTTTTGGTTGTGTAGTGGCTCTGAGCTTAGAAGCCGTAGGGACCTCAGATTACCTTGGTGTCTACCAGTCTTCTTATGAGTCTGACCATTTATGAAATCTCCCCTTGTTGAGGAATCCGCTTTGTGTTTTCTCATTTCAAAATTTCGAAAAACTTGTATTTGAAAGTTGGAATTTTCATTTTTTTAAAAAGAAAAACAAAAGATTGGTTGTTTTTTGACTAATTGTGATTCTGCATAAATTAGTCCTTAGCTCACATTTAGCTAAGTAAAACATCCTCAAAAAGACTTTTAGTAGGCTTTGACTTCAAGTAGCTTTTTATAGTTTGTAGCTCTCAAAGTTAGTCATTTTCATTAGTTTTGTGTGTTTTATTTACAAAATATAAAATAAAAAAACTCTTTTGGAAAAAGTTTGTTTTTGTTGTGATTGGGTGCTTTGAAAAGGAAAGGGAAATTTTTGTGAAATAACTAGATGTCTCGTTTTGAGTGCTTTGGAAAGGAAAAAGCGAAAAAGATTTGTCTTTAGAAAGTATTTGCATTCTCAAACTCTTTCTTAGTATAGAAGTTCATCAAAGAGAAAAGATTGTTTAAATCATCTTAGGTGCATCTTTTTAGTGATTTCGAGTCGAGTCTTTACACCATGAGTTTCATCTCCACCACCTCTTGACTTAAACAACAACCACTAAAATTAACGCTTAAAGTAAAATTCACCTAGTAACATTTTATTTCTAGGGCTCTGATACACCAACTTAGCTTAGGCTAGTGTCTTGGAGTAGGAGAGTAATTAACTCTCCAAGACAGTAAAAACAAACAAGTAGCTATATCTTGTGGTAGGAAGAAATCCAATTGTTGCATTTATGCTCTGGGAAAGCTCCTCTTAAAGGACAAGCATGAGATCGTGTCTGAACCAGTGTGGGAATCAATCATTCCTCATTGGGAACGATGCCAGATATTCACGTATTAAAAATGGTAAACCTCGGATTAACCATTGTCGAGGAGCCTGGGGTCACTTGTTGGTAAACCTTGGATTATGTCAAGGAGCCTTCAAGGGGATTGAGCTTGCTACTCTGCCCTTGCGTGTATATCGGATCGTAGACTGTTCCCCCAAGTGTATTTGTCTCAGTTGGTAACCTTAGTGGCCATATTCTTTAGGATTCTTCCTAAGGTGACAGTGGTGGGAAGATCCCTCTGTACCTGGAGCAGACGTCGGCTAGACTCACTTGGATTTTCTGGGGGGTTCACTTCACTTGAGACGGTTAAGTGGAGGAACTTGGTCCAGTCTATTCATTAAGCAGGTTGCCGGGGTAACTGTTCCAACCGCCATTTCTGTACTGAAATCTGCAACGTTGGATTTCATCACCAACTAGTGTTTTCGGTCCGAAAAGTTACTGTTTGTATGTATTTTATCTCTATATTCTTTAGGCGTGTGATTCAAATTTGTTTGGTTCTTTAGAGGCTTTAGGTGGTTTTCATTGAGATTTTACATTGTTTGCGTGTGAAGTAGTTAAAAGTTTTTAACTGTGGCTGAATTACCAAGACAGTCCCGTAGACTTCGGGGCCAGTCTCCTGAGTTTGTAACCGTGGCTGATTTATTGAGTAAGTCCCATAGACTTCGGGGCCAACCTCCTGAAGAAGTCCCAAGCCAGCTTGAAGGCTTGAAAGTCCTCGTAACTCCTAGTGGTAGTAAAGTTGGGTCACCTAAAGAAGGAGAGTCTTCATTGGTTGTACATCCTGATTACCAAACTCTAGTAACAGGTTATAATCCTGAATCTATTTCGGTCTCCGAACTTGCTGGTAGTTTTTCATCTACTAGTGATATAGGTGAAGAACCTGAGATATCTGAACCTGTTATTCCAATATCGGGGTTTGTCTCTCCAACTTCTAGTCTTCCTGATTCACCTAGGGTAGAAAGAGTAATTACCCAAGATCTTCCTTCTGGACTTATTGCTATTGAAGAACTTGCTCCGGAAGAAGAAGTAGGCATCCCTATCCCTGAAAATCAACCTGTTCTTGATCTAAGGGAGCGTGAATCAATTTTTTACAGTCCGCCTAGGAGTACTACTTGGTATCTTTCTTTGACTAATTATTTGGAAAACCCAGCGTTAAGTTTTTCACCACCTCGTGCTCCTTATCATCCTAGAGGTTTTTATACTCCCGTAAATATGTCAGGTCAGTCGTCCATGTTTACTCAATCACCTGAATCTTTTTTGTACGGCGGTCCTTCTGTTCCCTCTGGGTATCAGTCACTTTCTGGTACTTTTTCGGGAGCATCTCCTCAACCCATTGAGCAAGGGTTATTAACTGGAAACAATAGTACAAAGCCATTGAGTGTAGAAGACATTCTTATGATGTCAGGTTCTATTCCCAATTCTCAACCTCAAGGTGGCCAGTTACCGCCTGGGGGGCAGCCTCAATTAACGCCTGGGGGGCAACCTCAAGGTACACAATTTGCATCTGGGGGGCAACCTCAAGGACAGTACGTACCTATGATACAGTACGTTCCTCAAGGTCAACCCTAGACTCAATATGTACCCCAAGGTCAACCCCAGTATCAATTTATACCTCAAGGTCAACCCCAGTATCAGTACGTGCCTCAAGGGTATCTACCCCAAGGTCAGTACTCGAACCAAGGTTTCCAACCACCCCAAGGTCAATCTTATGTTCAAGGAACGGGAAATGTACCTGTCAATTATCAATCCTACCCTCAACCCAGTTATGGCCCTCAATATTCTCAACCTGTTATGGGTCAGTACCCTGGAATGAATATAGTGTGGGATCCATCGCAAACCCAACAGGTGTTGCAGCCAAGTGTACAGTTGTCGTCTCAAACTGGACAACCCTTAGTTTCTAGTACACCCCAGTAACCAATTCAGTCTAATATTCAAACTTCTATACCTTCGGTAGTTTCTCAGTCTGGGCCTACTGCGCCTCGTACTCCATCTCAAACGACTGCTGCAACTACCGCAACATCTGTTCAATCTACCCCACCTACTTCTGGAGTATCGACAGCTCCGGTTTCTACTGTTCCTATATCTACTCCTCAGACATCTTTACCACCGTCTGGATCCACGATTCAAACTACAGTTCAGATGCGTGTAGGACAACCTGGTTTAAGTACGGTTGTCACAAGTCAACCACAATTCACCTATCAACCATACCAGGGACAGTACCAATTCGGTCCTACTGTCCAGCAGCCAGTTTATCAGTATCAACCGTATCCTGGGTACACTTATCAAAAGCCTCAACAACCCCAGTACGGTCCAGTTAATCCTGGTTTTCCGGGAGGATACAATATCCCGAACGCGATTCCTATTCCTAGTTATCCTGGATATCCTCCTCCTAGGGATGGTCTCATGACCCAGAGTTTTAGGGATCCTAATTGGCATTTACCATTTATCGCAACTTTGGACTTACCAGACTTGTCGCGCCTAACGAACGATCCGATTAATTATCTTCCGTTTTGGCCAGCAATGCCGAATAAGTTGCCCAGTGACATTCCCAAGTTCGAAGGTAAATCAGGAGAGGACCCATCGAACCATGTGATGACTTACCACCTCTGGTGTGCATCTAACTCCATCACAGGTGATTCAATCCATCTTAGACTTTTCCAGCGCACTCTAATTGGTCTCGCGGCCAAGTGGTACATTGAGTTACCGCGAGGAACTTTTTATAATTTTAGTCAGTTAGCTACCTCGTTTTTAATTCATTTCCATTTACCAGTCCGATATGACAATGGCACGGAATTGTTAACTTCGCTAAAACAGTCAACATCCACGTACATTTCAGATCATATTCATGAGTGGAGACGTCGACGATGTTTAGTGAAGGTATTTATTCCGGATCAAATCTTGGCTGAGTGGTTTGTAAAATCTTTGCTGCCAAGGATCACTGAAGATGTTGCTAAAGCCGGAGTTGTTACTGAGGAGCAAGTGATTGCTCAAGCACAGTACCTTGACTTGGTCTATACTCAGTCAGGTACGTTACACGAAAAGATCCCCGATCTTCCCAAGTCAAATCAAATCACTGCAGCTCCTTCGGGATCTCATGCCGCTGACAGTATGATTAGTACGATTAACACTAAAAGTAAGAAGAAGTCTTCCAAGAATTCTTCTCCTGACATAACCTTGCCTGATTCCCCGACAAGAGATTCTTCTGCAGAGGTTTCTGCCGATATTCACGTTGTAGAGTCATCTACAGCTAAATCAAAATCCGGTGGGAAGAAGAAAGGAAAGAAGAAGAATAAAACGGACAAAAGTTCAAAAGAGAAATCTGAAAAGATGGAATCCAATGATGAAAAGTGCAAACCTCGTTATCCATGTCTCATTTGTGACGAAGAACATTTTACAAGAGACTGCCCTCATCGAACAGAGGTTGCGAAGATCGTCAAAGGTTCCCAAACTCCTGCTATTTTGAAGGATCCATTTCCAAGTCAAGATAGTAAGATGATAGGTTCTTCCTCGAGTGCCAATGAAGAACCCATATTGATGATGTCCCATGTAAGGATTGCGACTTGATCGCAAGATTATGGCAGTAAAAGTCCTGTTGATGGTAAAGAATCAGAATCTTCTCATTCTAATCCATCAACCTCAGCTCCCGGTTCCGATCCACTACAGATCGAGAAACCTAATCCAGACTTAGTAATAAAACTGCCCGCCAAGGGTATACTTCGAAAGTCAGCTTTCAATCCACATGCGAGAGTGGCTCATAATTATAAAATTGTTGAGGATTTAGTTGTTTCACCCTCAGCAATGTCGGCTTTGGAAGTGCTACAATCATGCCCAGCACAGCATAAATTACTTTTGTCGGCTATAGGAGCTGTTGACGTTCAGGACCCGAACCTAATTATCTTTGATCTAGAAAATAGTACACCATGTTTGCCTCATCAAATGGCTTTCCAGATCCCAGTGATAGTCAAAAACAGGCCTATTCATCGGACTGTAATTGATGAGGGAGCCTCAACATGTATTATGTCGATACAGTGTTGGAGATCGTTTGGTTCTCCTTCACTAAATCAATCCCCGACAATTCTTAAGGCCTTTGATGGCCGTGGGTTTCATCCTTTTAGCATTCTATAGGATTTGCCTATAGGGGTTGAAGGAAAAACCGTTAGCCTAGATGTGGAGGTGGTTGATACCCCTCTAGACTACAACCTTCTCTTGGGTCAAAGCTGGTCTTACACTATGATAGCAGTCGTTTCATCGGTCTTTCGAGTAATAAAGTTTCCACATAATGGAAAGATCGTAACAATAGACTAGCTGGCTTACTTTTCATCCGAACCAGCCTCTTCGGAGAGTATTCATCATGTCGGTAAATCGACTATCCCATATAAGGATGTTGGAGTAGGATTAGTTAAACATGCCAGTTTACTGGGAACGTTTCCTTTTCCTCCAATCAACGCATCATCTTCATTTGCAGCCATTCATATGATTACATCAGACACCATTTTTTATGACGATCCTTGGATCGTTCCTTCTGAATCTGAAATAGACTCATTTGGTAATTCCATGCCTTTGAGTCCATATGAAATTGCCTATGAAGCCGTGCAGTCTTTTGCCGACCCGTGTTCAACCGAAAATGACTTAATGAATGTGGTCTGTGAGGAATCACTTTTCTCATCAACCACGGATTTAACTACATTTTCTGAACTTGTTCACTCTAATGAGAAAATTCGTGAAATCCTATGTGTAGATGATTTACCATGGGAAGATATCCATCACAGATCTTCGTTTTTACCTGAGGATGATCATTTTGAAAATGATTTCTCATCAATATTTACGACTGAATATGTCAAGGAACCTCAGAATCCAATGAAACATCCCGAATCAGAGTTAAATTTGGGAAACATCTCTCAAACTATCCCCATTGACATTTCGGTTAAGCCTGGAATTGTTGAGAACATTCATATAGGTGCCTCGTGTACAGATGACAAAATTCAATTATATAAGGCCCTATTTCAAGAATTCCGCGACGTGTTTGCCTGGTCCTATGAGGAAATGCCCGGAATTGATCCCGCGATTGTTGTTCATGAGATCAAGACTTACCCGAATGCTAAACCCATCCGGCAACGTTTGCGTCAGATTCACCCACGAAAAGCTGGTGCAATTAAAGTAGAAGTTGAAAAACTGTTGAAAGCAGGTTTCATTTATTCAATCCCGTTAACGGATTGGGTATCGAATATTGTTCCGGTTAACAAAAAACAGGGAACAATAAGAATATGCATCGATTATAGGGACATTAATCGAGCCTGTCCAAAGGACAATTACCCAACCCCCTATATCGATCAAATCATTGATGATTGTGCCGGCAGCGAAATATTTTCCTTTATGGACGGTTTTTCCGGATACAATCAAATCAACATTCTACCTGCCGATCAACCAAAAACGGCTTTCATTTGTCCATGGGGGACATTTGCTTATTGCAAATTGCCTTTTGGGCTTAAGAATGCCGGAGCAACTTTTCAAAGGGCGATGTCTTATGCATTTCATGACATCAAACACATTGTACAACAGTATCTCGATGATTTACCTGCTCATTCATTACATCGAGCTGATCACCTCGTCCATTTACGAGCAATCTTTATGAGGTGTAGGCATTATCGTATTCGGTTGAACCCACACAAATGTGTCTTCTGTATAGAAACGGGTCGATTGCTAGGATTTGTAGTTTCGAAAGCCGGCATTCGCGTTGATCCCTCAAAGGTCGAAGCTATCATCAAATTGCCTCCTCCTTCGAGTCTTCGCCAACTCCAAAGTTTGCAGGGGAAAGCAAACTTTTTACGACGATTCATTCCTAACTACGCCGAAGTTACAAAGGGTTTTACCCGGTTGTTGAAAAAAAATACTCAATTCTCTTGGGATGAGATAGCTCAGAAATCTTTTGATGCACTCAAACACGCGTTGACCCATGCACCGTTGTTGCATTCTCGCAACTACAACCAGGATTACTTCTTGTATCTGGCCGCCTCCCATTCAACCATTGGAATGGTCTTAGTTCAGGAAGATGAATTCGGAACGTAACATGTGATATATTACCTTAGTCGAACGTTAAATCCAACTGAGATAAAATACTCACATGTGGAGAAATTGGCATTGGCAGCCGTTCAAGCTGTCCAACGTTTTCATCACTACATTTCACTACGTAAAACTACAGTAATTTCGGATTGCAACCCTATGATCTACATTTTGACCAAACAATTGCTAGGGGGCAAGTACTCTAAATGGATCGTTATCCTGCAGGAGTTCGACTTGGAGTTTGAGAAATCTAAGTCGAAGAAATCTTTAGTTTTTGCAGAATTAATGTGTGACTTCCCGCGTGCTGACACAGAAACTATGGAAGAGGAGCCCATTGCGGACGAATCTTTGTTTCTAATCAACACTTTAGATCCGTGGTATGGGGATATCATCATCTATCTCCAGACCCAATCCTTTCGGCTAGAAATTTCAAGGTCAGAACGTCAGAAAATTCAATTCCAGTCCCAACAATTCAAAATTATTGGAGATACTCTTTATCGCCGTGGGGCGGACTCTATTTTTCGAAGTTGTTTAACTCACGAAGAGGCTGAAAGGGTTCTAAATGACTGTCACTCTGGAGCGTGTGGCAGTCATATGTCTAGGTATGCCACAGCCCAAAAGATATTGTGCGCTGGCTATTTCTGGCTATCCTTGTTTAAAGATTGTATTACGGCGGTCCGAAAATGCCACAACTGCCAGATTTTTGATCGTAAGATGCGCGCTCCACCTGCTCCTCTCCACCCTATAAATTTCGTTGGTCCTTTTGCCAAATGGGGTATCGATTTTATTACATGTAACCCTCACTCGGCCGGGGGGTATGCATATATCATCCTTGCGGTAGATTATTTTACTAAGTGGGCCGAGGCGATGCCTACATTCGAGGCAGACGGCAAAACAACTGCAATTTTCATGTTCAATCATATAATTGCTAGGTTTGGTGTCCCACAAGCAATAATCACTGATCATGGCCGTCATTTTCGAAACGTTATGATGATCGAACTTACAGGCCAACTTGGGTTACGTCATGATAGTTCAACCCCTTATTATCCACAAGCGAATGGTCTGGTTGAATCCATCAACAAAGTTTTAGTTATCATGATCCGACGAATCATTGGGATTCATCGGTCGAATTGGCAAAACATGCTTTTTTCAGTGCTTTGGGCGTACCGAACCTCAGTAAAAACATCAACATGGTTCACTCTTTTCCAACTAGTCTATTGTTTGGAAGCCGTGTTACCCATTGAATGCGAAATCCGGTCACTGCAAATGGCCATCGAGTTACTTCCAGCCACTTCCGAAGAGGAAAAGCATTTATTATACCTAGCTCAATTAGATGAGAATCGACGTGATGCTACATTGGCGATCGACACCCACACAAAGCGAATTAAAGCTTAGTATGATCAAAATGTGACCCCTCGAAATTTTTCGGAAAGGGATCTAGTCTTAGTTTATGATCAAGCTAATGATAAATTAGGCGTTAGAAAATTCGTTCCTATGTGGCATGGTCCCTATGTTGTCAAGCGAAAGCTAGCCAAAGGGGCTTATGAATTGGTAGACTTTGATGGGGACTCTTTGGATAAACCCAGAAATGGCCTTTACTTGAAGAGGTATTATGCTTAAAAGAATGGGGTATGGAGATTTTTAGTTAGGATAGTTTTTCTTTCTAGGTGGTGTGTTTTAGTTTAAAAAAAAGTGTGCTTAGCTTAGAGAGTGTTTTTCCATCATTATTCCTGCTTATCTTGGTTTTACTCTTGATATTGCAGATGTCGATGCCTCTCCAAACATACATTGGATTTGTTGATGGTGCTTTTCGTAATACACGAAACATCTCTTCCGCAGCTTGGGTTATCTATTCACCCTCTGATGAGTTAGTTTCTATGCATGGGGTAAGCCTCGGTCAAACAACAAACAACATTGCAGAGTACAGTGCAGTGATTGAGTTATTGTCTGAATCTATTTCATTTGGGATTCGGAGTTTGATAGTGAGGTTAGATTCTGAACTCGTTGTGTTACAGCTTAATAGAGTGTATGCCATTAGAAATCCAGTGTTATTAAGATTATTTTTGAGAGTGCATCTCTTGGAACATGAGTTTGATTATATTGAATATAAGCATATTCCAAGGTCTTTAAATACATTAGCAGATGCAATTGCTTCTCGAATGTTAAATAGACATTTGCAATAATCATACATGTAAATTTAAAACCATTCCATAACATGATTTACAAGATAAGCCGGTAATAGTGATATATATATAGGAGTGTGTCAAAAAATACATCGTCTTTGATCATAGGTTGAAAAACACCTTATGATCGGCAAAAATGATAAGTACAAAAAACAAAAATGTCACATGTGCCCACAAAAGGTGATCATCCTATCACTGGTGATGATCTCTATAAGAAACCATTTCCCGGTCCACCTTGCAAAGGAACCTCCTAAAAGGTCCCGGGACTCCAATCACATAACGCTAAAGTTGACAAGGAATGTCGTCTATAGTGGTCTTAGGAATATCCCCTGTCAAGCGCTCAAGATGACCCTCCAACTCGGCCAAAACCTCTGCTGATTCATCCTATGGGGCTGGCGCGGGTGAAACTGGTTGCCTCCTCTCGAAAGGCCAGAGAGCGGCTGGTCGCTGTGGACCCACATTTGCATTTGATATTTTTACTATCAGTTTTGAGACGATGGAAAAATAAAAAAAAAATTAAAATAGGAAAAGTTGAAAATGATTTTACCTGACTCGTCCCACTGCTCTCCTGGTGGAAGAGCCATGTCTAGGTCACCACAGAAATCTATCCCAGCGTAAGGGAAGTCCTGAATGGAAAAGACCTGACTTTCCAACCATTGGAAATACTCACGTTTGAACCGAGCAACTTCTGTCCTCTCGTCCAGGTGACGAGCCATGACTGCGACCCATCGCATCAGTTTGGGCTCTCGAGGAAGCCCAACTCCAACAGTAAGGTGCTGTGGGATCAGCATAGGAACCCTCTCCAGGCCAAAACTCATGACCAAAGCCCCATAAGCAAAGGTTTTTAGTCGTCCGCTCTTGGCCCTGGTCAGTCGGCCTTTCACATTGGCCAGCACAGCATTGCACCAGTTGAAGATGGTTCCTCGAAAGCAATAAACTGCCATACGCATCTAGGATTCGGTGGCAATATGTAATGCGGCAGCTCCGCAAAGTCTGGTGACAGTAAACGCAATCACCATGAGCTCACGACGGGATATGGTCTTTATGTCTATCCCTTTGTCTCTAGCCTGGCTGTTGCAGTACTCTAGCCGGAGGCTATCGACAGACTAGTGACCTGGCCTAGTCCCGTGCAGAGTCAAGTCTTCGCCTCTCTTAGGCAAACCAGTCAAGAAATAAATGTCTGTCGGCTCGATTTCGAGCCGATTGCCGCCAATGAAAAAACACTAGTCCTGTATGCTCCATCTGCCAACTAGCCACTGTAAGAAATCCACCTGAGCCCTCATGCCAGGAATGGTCCAGAATTTCTACAGTCCGCATGCCCTCAAAGCATCAAGTGAAGGCTGATGATTCCATGCGGCAGTATCCACGTCCTCATGCTCTCGTTCACGCCAATCTAGCATGATATACTCTCTGCATCAAGTATAAAGATTAATTAAATTGCTAGAAAACATTTTGATTGGTCCATTTTTGAGAATTTTTGGGTTCAAAACCCTTGCGGCGGGGTACGCACCCTCCGAGTCAGACACAGTGCGTGGGTCCGCACTTTGTCTACACGGAAGGTGCGGACCCCGAGCTTTTTCACAATGGAGAAAAATTCGGGGTCCGCGGGTCTGCAATGGTAAACCTGCGGACCCCCGCGCGTGGGTTTTGCGCCTAAAAACCCTCCCAAAAAATGAAATGAAGGACTAAATCAAAAAACTAAATGGTTGAAAATGAAGAGTAGGATGATGTGGATTACCTGGAGAAGACGGCGCTCGATTCCGATGGTTGGATTTTCCATAATCTTCACATGAAGTTTTCTAAGCAAAAGCACTATTTTCTCACCCAAACTCGAACGATAAAAATGAATCGACAAAGACCATTTTTATAAGTTTTTTGAGTAAATAAATCGCAAATTTGTTTATGTTTCACTTTGAAAAGGCATTTTGCAATGCTTTTATCCATTTCAAACAGGTATGAGTAATGTTTGTGTTTTTGTGCAGAATAAAGGATTATTCAGGCGAAATCTATCATTTTCGACAGAAAAACATGTGGAGTCATCTTTAAGCTCTTTTCTGACTCCTAAAACATGAAAAGATTTCCGAGTGTTTCTTTTAAACTCATTAAAACGGAATTAAAATACGGTCCACTTATAGCTCTTTTCTGACCGTAAAAACATGAAAAGATTGTCGGATTTTTGTCATTTCGAATTCGATATTGGTTATAAAACGACGTGCCATTGATCGCTTTTTTACTTTTTCGGGTCAAGGGCACTATTAACAAAAAGTACTCCTTGGTCGTAAAAGATCAAGCGGTTCTCTCAAGTATTATTTTATACTTTTTCGGGCTTGGGAGACACAAAATTTACGAAAAAGGTCAACCCTGGAGTCTTCTTACGTTTTTTCAGACTCTCTAAAATTGAAAAACGCCAAGTTTCTCCTATACTGGACTTGTTAAAATTTCACAGTAAAGGACCTGTTCAAATACAAACAGGAACAAACCACTCCTTCTTAGGGTTCGAATTTAAACTAAGTTGGACTCATCCGAAGGATGAGCTTATAATCAAGCAAATGTTATCCTCCTCAAGCTTGTCAAAAATAAAGAGGTACTTGCCAGAAATGGTGGGGGAAAAGAGAGAAAAATGAGTCTGTTTGTCATACTTTGTAGCCACTCTTGAACACGACACTTTTATTCACCTAGGTTGGGAAATCCTTTGCCTAAACAGTTGATCAAACCACATTGAAAGTCTTCAGCCGGTTTCTGGGTATTAACTTTGGGTCAATTGCCACCAAGCCATCTGTCGTGTCGTTATGTGTTCAAGAGGTCACTGCCAATAAGCCATTCATATGTAAAAATATATGTCATCCATCTTGACCATCCCTGAGTCAGTCCTTGCAACTAAATTTCTTCAACTTGATCTATGATTTCGTGTTGTGGGCTTGTCTATGACGGATCACTTTCTATCGACATCAGCTCATTATCTAGAAAGATGATCTAGGAATCGTCAGTACCTTGAGATTTGCATGCCTCAATGGCAGGTTTCTCGCCTTTGACGACAGTTTACATCATTGACTTTCGATCGAAGGATTCCGTGATATGTTCGACATCAACACATTTATTCACATCTCATGGATTGTACTGGGTACTTTGAGAGCCATTGACATCACTGGTGGTTTCTCTCACACTTGTTAACAGTTTACATCATTGAATGGTAATCAAGTGGTTTCTACCATGTTCGACATCAACACATTTATTCGCATGGATAGAATCGTACTTTTTCGGGAAGTAGAAATGAAGATCCTGGATCTAGTTCCTACCATCCAAGCTGCGAGGAATTTTGTATTCATTGTATTGTGGACTATTCATAAACAGATGGGTGCGTCCATACTGTGTTCACATGAGTCTATACTTTTGATGTTTTACAAGATCATTCCTATATCAGAGCAGTAGATAGTTTTCTAGTTAGTTTTTATCTGAGTATGGGAATGCCTACCTCAGCGATGATATGATCTCATATATATATCTTGCATTGAATGTTTTTACAGGTTCCGACCGGGCTCTCCACAAGATGATCCTCGAAATGATAAAGTATTTCACTCTTACTATATGATAAATGAAATCCTCATCTACTACAGACTTCGCACTTTAGGGGGCAATCTATTACACAAAAATATCGTCACTATGATTATTTACAGTCAGTATGGGTCTATCATCACTTGTACTATCCTCCTAAGCAAGTCTAAGACCTCAGCTCTTCAAATCAAGCTTTGGAAGTGGGAGAAAGACATTAAAAATCAATGTAACTCTGGTTCTGCACTTTCTCTCATGGTCACCTACGGTCCCGCACCTTCTATGTACAAAAGCTGCGTACCTACCCACTCTGTCCCTAACGGTGTAGGTGCGGACCCCTGTGAAAGTCAAAAGGCGCAAGTTTTATCTTAAAAAACTCACTTTGGGTTAATTCTAGTGTTTTCTAGAAGGAATTTTGACGTGGATTGTTCGCTCTGAGGTGGTTCATGCATCCCAAAAGAGAAGGAGCTAATCCCTTGACTAAAGGAGCTATCCCTTTGAAGGAGGGCTTTATCCCTTTGAAGGAGGACCTAGTAACTTCCCTCCATTGCACTATAAATACAGGCATTGGGGTGAGGACTAGAGAGGTTAGAAGCTAAACATTTTGAGGGTAAATGCTGGTGAAATTAAGACTCTTTGGTTGAGCTTGAGAGGAGAGATCGCATACCTCTTGGTTCCATTGGAGAGTGAGTGAAACTTGTCAAAGTAGAGGAGACATCTTGTTGGACCCTGGGAGGAGCTTGTACAGCGTCAAGGCAAAGGTTGTAAAGTTCTTATTCTTTTGAATTAATACAATCAAACTCATTTTTCTCAACAAGTATCTTATGTTATTTGTTTCATGGACTCCTTGACTTTCATGTTAAATATGTTTTATGCAATTGGTTTTTTAGGTGCTATTTAATTTGTTTGCCTTGTTTGTGTTTGCAGATTCGCGAAAAGGAGCTCATTTGGATCAAAGGAGCGAGGGCATCCACAAGCTTGCGTTGGACCAAAGGTAGGCCCTAAAAACACTTGTTTGCTATTGTTTATTGAAGAATATTTAGAGAAAGATAGTGTCTGGTTGGTTTGCTTGTCATTAGGTCTTCTTTAGATTCTAGGAAGGTCTATCTTGTCCGCAAGATTGACTGATTCCGTGCGACAGTGAATTCCTAAAGAAACATACCGGCTGGACCCTCCGAGGAAGCTTGCGACATCAAGGTTTTGTTGTAAGCTTTGCTTTCATTCATTTTAATACAATCAATGGTGATTTCCTATGTCTTGTGTGAAATATACTTGATAGATTATGGTTCTTTGACTCTGTAAGTAAATAGATCATTGTTGTACTTAGTCACGTGTTCTGTTGTTCTCTTGTGTTGTTTCAGGTGAATCGCTTATTGAGGAGAAGGAAACAGTAGCTGAAGAGGCACAACAAAAGCTTCATCGAACACGGGTTTGAGGTAGGCCTTTTGAACAATGGCTGTTTAAGGAAATTAGTTGTTGTTTTGTTTTGCTATGAATAGACCCACTCTAGGGCTGGAGGGGTTGCCTTTGTCTGCAGAGGGAACATTTCCTACATCAGAAGTTGGTGACTCCGCTAGGGAGTCCTTTGTATGTTGTCTCTTGTTTGCTCTAGATTTTTTTTTGATTTAGTGTCTGTTGATTTCGAGGCTGAGCCATTAGTGTTCTGGGTTACCTGGGTCAATCTTGTAGTCCCTCTCACTGTCTGAGAGATTATTTTGGTGTCCTTTAGGTGTTTTTACTTTGTTTTTTTCTCTTAATTGAGATCATCATTGTTTATAGCTTAACAGTTGTGACAACGTCGCACCTATCCTCTTTGTTACACCTGCACGTCACAAATATCTCGTCATACAGTTGTGATGATTCTTGAAATTGGACCATCACAGAAGACAGGTGTACACCTGCGATGACGTTTCCCAATTTCTAGCTCTGCGCTTGCGACGATTTTCCTTTCATCTCAGGTTGCTAGTTATAGACCTGCGATGATTCCTGTACAAGTTAGTTTTTACAACTTTTCCTCCTAAATCAACTAGTGCTGCTTGTCTGCTGCTGTCTCTTGTCTCTTACAACTTGTTTTGACTGTATTTCGGTTAAGGCACTTTCTCCTTGGTTTCGTTTAGTGAATATTATTTTTTCAGACCGTGTGACCTAGTTCTGTTAAAGGTTTCATCAAGAAGTCATTTTTTTGGGTTACCTTTCCATCCAAGATTCATCCACAACCATCTGATTGATTTGCTTAAGGCTGTTTTATTGCTTGTTTTCTTTCTAATTGGTCTTTAGTGTTTGTTATTGAACTAGTTCCTCATATCGATTTGATTTCCACACTATCAAACATAGATCACATTTGTCTGGATCAGTCAAGTTTACACTTGCCTGTTTGTCATTAAAATTCCAAAAATAAAAAATATTGCATTTATACAACATATGAAAGTGAAAGCACATTTTCATTACTGAATTCTCATGATTGAGAAATTAGGAAGAAAAGTTCAAATCTTTCATTAGTAGTTGTGAGATTGGTGTATTGATGCATTCTGTTTCTTAGTGCTTGCATTTTCTTGTCTTGGTTTGTGTTCGCTTGGAAATGAACTCTTTACCCTCCTTTAGGTAGTTTTTCATCGAAACGAATGATATTTTACTCATTGTAGCTGCATCCTAGGAATTGTTGAAGTACATTCGGTAGGGCCTAAAAACCAAAACTTAATCCAAAATTAACTCTTAAAATCAATTGAATAAACCTAACAATGCATTGGAACTTAACGTATATTATCTAGAGGTCTAGGCTAGAGACGTGCTCTAGCGTCGTTAAACCTAGTCACTATTGTTTTTGCTAAGGTTGGGTGATTCCACCTTCTGTGATTCAATAGCTACTAGTACGGACTTGTGCTCCCCGTACCGTTGAGTATATATTAGGAGACCACACTAGGTTATCATCCTATCATCCAAAGGAAGTCGAGTCTGCCACCTTGCAAGCCATAACACACTGAACACATCATTCGGGAGGATTGACTACTGTACAGAAAGTCCTTGGTCATTTCTCTTCCATTTGACCACCAAGGTGTATATGCAGTTTTGCGGTTTTTCTGGTAAACCTAATGTCTAGTATGCCAGAGTAGTCACTTTCATTCCTATTTGACTCCTTAAAAGAAAAGGATCATTTAAGCACTTGTGCTTTCAGGCTCATTAAACATTTGAAGGCAACTAGAGTCATCTTTTGTCCTTTTTCTCGACTCTTTAAATATGAAAAGGTCAAGTTTCGTTCCTATGTCTTAAAAATTTATTTGACCATGCTCACATTTTCCTTGTTAATATTGACTGTGTTTTGGTTTGCGTCGATTTGTGACCCTGCTCGATTATCTCTTTTATAAGATCTTGAGTTAAGTCATCCTAGTGGAATCACCGATCCCGTCCCCTGTACCAAGTGAATACGACTCTGCATCTCTTGTCGCTTTTGAGGTATTGACTATTAGTGATACCCTTGTTATCATCGCGAGTATTCAACCCCTTGACTCTCGAGCTCTGAGAGGGGAACCTTATGATATCAATTGAATCTTATTTGGGAACCTTCAAAAGAGGACTTCCCAATTACTCCCCTTGGTGTTTCGGTTGAAATGTCCTCTTATGACATGGATGAGATGACCCCCATTTCCGTGAAGAGAACCTTGTGTAAAATGGATAAATTCCTCTTCCCACAGAGGGTTTCCCCTTTCACTCGGGTCTCGGCATGACATTGCCCCTATGCTATCATGCCTTTTCCAACATCATGAGTTCCATGTCTCTTAATCCGAGTTCTTTGTGGTCTCGTACTATAGCCCCGACCTCAGAACCTTTCATACCTCAGATTCACAATGTATCAGTCACCTTTATTCCATTAATGCCTACTATTTTTGTGGCCTCTACAGCTCCTGTTGTTAGTGTCGTTGTTGCATCCTTCGTAGTTACCACTATTACTAGGCCTTCTATTGAACCCACTAGTGGTGGTCCTTCAGCCTCGGTGTCTGGAGTCGTAAATCCCATAGGTAGTTTTCTTCTCTCTTCCGGTTCTATTTCGACAGGGTGGACATATGAACAATACATGTTTTCTCTTCAAAACCCAGATCCGCATAATCCATTGCATTATTATGATCCTCAAGGGACTCATATTTATCATACTGGGTCCCTCCCTCCTCATCCTATGTTTGAGGTTTCCATTATCTTATCCGTTTCCTGGGCTCATACTACTTACCATGGTGGCCAAGGGCAGCGTTCCACTTTCCAAGGACCACCATATCAAGGGTAGCGACATCTAGGGCAGCCGTACCAAGGGTAGCCATATCAAAGGAAACAGTATCAAGGGCATTCGTATCAAAGGCAACCATATCAAGGGCAACCTGCAGGCCTACAAGGACAACCCTTATAGGGATAGCCTCCGGCCCTTACAGGTTCCTCTTTTATTTACTTAGGGCAACCTTTTGGTCAACCAGGTTAGCCTGAATTCCAACCAGGCCAACTCGTTGCCCAGCAAGGTCCACCGTCTGGACAAGTAGGCTAGACTCAAATCCAGCAAGGCCAACCTACTATCTAGTCTGGTCAACCCTCTGGACAAGTAGGTCAGCCTCAGATTCAGCAAGGCCAACCTACTGTTCAACCAGGTCAACCCTCTAGTCAAATGGGCTAGCCTCAACTTCAGCAAGGTCAATCTATTACCAACAAGTTCAACCTTCTGGGCAAATAGGTCAACCTCAGTACCAACAAGGAAAACATTCTAGCCAGTTGGGTCAACCTCAATTTCAATAAGGACATCCGTCTGGTCAAATCAATCCATCTCCTAGTCAACCGGGCACTCAAGCACTCGTTGTTTCTTAAGCCCCACTTGGTTTCCAGATTCAGGATGGACTCAAGAACAAACCTAGTCTCCAAACTCAAGTTGGATTTCAAACCCAACTTGTTTATCAAATGTAGCCTGGGCCTCAGGCACATTTTGGAGCTCAGCCACAATACGGTCTCCAAGCACTTCAGCAACCCCAAGGGCAACCTGAGGCTACTCTGTATCAAAATTATCAGCAACCGCAGGTCAATCCTTATCAAAATTTTCAGTAGCCCTATGCTGCTCCTATTCGTCAAGCTGGTAACCAATGGGTTGTTGGTGGTCAAAACCTAGGTCTACCATCTAGTTATACTTATAGTCCCTATGGACAGAACCCTCACAAACAAAACCCTTATGGGAAAAATCCTTCTGGTCAAAACCAATGGGGGCAATAAGGGGTTTGATGGAACCCTAATGTTGGCTCTTATCAGAAGCCTGTGATGTCCTTTAATCCTCAACTACCTTTCCTGGAAACCTTGGAACTACTTGATGTGTCCAAGCCGATGAACAATCCAATCTTTCATAATTTGTATTGGCCACTAGTTCCAACCAAAATTCCCGGTGATTGCCATAAATTTGATGGTAAATCTAGAGAGGACCCTCAAGCGCACATCATGACTTATCACCTCTGGTGCTCATCTAACTCATGGCTTGAAGATTCTATCTACCTCCGTCTTTTCCAATGGACTCTCAATGGTTTAGATGCTAAATGGTATATTGAGCTTGCTCGTGGAACTTTCCAGGATTTCAATTCGCTTACAATGGTATTTCTTACTCACTTTCAGTGATCAATTCGTTATGAAATGGGCACACACCTCCTTACATCTTTGAAACAGGACACAAAGAAACACATCTCTGATCATATCCATGAATGGAGAAGGTGGCGTCATTTGATTAAGTTCTATATCCCTAATCAGCTTCTGACTAACTAGTTCACTACCTCGTTTATCAGTTTGATAGCCTGCGATATTGCCATGGGGGCATGTGTTACTGAAGAGAAAGCTATCACACATGCTCAGTATCTTGATTTGGTTTATTCCAAATCCAGTACACTATATGATTACTTGCCTCATGCTACACAACCTGTAACTACTAAGGCTCCATCAACACTATCCATTGATGGTGTCATTGGTTCTGTTACTTCATCCTCCCGAAAGTCTTTCGCGACCCCTGCAGAGCAAAAATCTACTGATCCAAATGAAAATTATTCTTAGACCCTATCTGATACTATTAAAACTTCTAAAGTCAATGCCATTCAGTCCACCGTGGCAGATAAATCTTCTAAAGGTAAGAAAAATGGGAAAGGCAAAAATAAAATTGATCCACCCAAGCAGGACCCTCCTAAGCCTCTGGCTGATGATGGTACCAAATGCAAACCCAACTACTCTTGTCTCATCTGTGATGAGGATCACTACACTAAGGACTATCCTAGATAGTCTGAGGTTATTCATTTACTTAAAGGCACTCCTGGAACTCTTGTTGTGCTTAAGGAGCCTTTTCCCTTTCAGCAAACCCAAATGGTGGTCAATCAACCTCAGTATTCTTCCACTTTTGGATCTCAAGTTTTCATGGCTAGGACTATTCCCATTCATATCAGTACTTGATCGAAATAATATTCTCCACCTGCCAAAAAGGAACTTGAAGCCCCTTCAGGTGTTCCTTCGTCCAGTACTGTCCCTCTCCATATTGAATGGCCTAGCACTGAGTCAGACATTCGACCTCCTACCAAGGGAGTGCTCCGGAAATCTTCTTACAATCCTAATGCTCGTGTCGCACAGCACTATAGAATTGTTGAGGACTTAGCCCAAGCCCCTTTGGCTATGTATTCTTTGGAATTTCTTCAGAGTTGTCCCTCCCAAAGGAAGTATTTGTTATCAGCCATTGGTGGCATTGACCTGGCCGATTAGGATTTAATCACTTTTGATCTTGACAATCATGTATCGTGATTGCCTCATCAGATTTCTTTCCTCATTCAAGCCATCATTAACTCAAAAAATATTCATCGTATTGTTATTGATGAGGGCGCCTTCACTTGCATCATGTCTGTTTCTTATTGGAAGGCCATTGGTTCCCCGATGTTGAGTCAATGTCCTAATACTTTGGAAACCTTGGATGGAAGAGATTCCTGTCCATTCGGTATCCTCCCACACTTGCCCATCACGTTAGAGGGGAAGATGGTAGAGGTTGAATTCGAAGTTGTTGATGCAAATTTGACTTACAACCTTCTATTAGGACGAAGGTGGACATACGCCATGTGCACTGTGGCCTCATCTCTATTTCGTGTCCTTCATTTTCCCCATCAAGGGAAAATTGTCATGGTTGATCAATTTTTCTTCTTTTCTTCTTCTTCTTTAGATGGCAACGTCCCATTTGTGGAGCATACCTCTGTTCCCTATGAAAGTGTGGGTGCTGGACTCTTCAAAGATCCTGCCCTTATGGGTTTCTTTTCACTCCCACCTCCCAATGTCACCCAAATTAACATGATTTCTATCCGTTCTAATCCTTGGGTAGTTCCTCCCATTGATCAGGTAGACTCCTAGGGTGATGTCATGCTGTTGAGTCCTACTGAGCTCAACTATGTAGAAATTGTTTCTGCATCGGCTTCATCCTCCGATCCTGCTCCACTGAGTGGGCCTCTTGACACATATGTACAATCTCCTTGGCTCGGAGATAGCATTTCTTCAGATCTGTTATAGGATATATTTCCTTCCGATGAAGCAATTTTAGAGACTATGTCTTTTGAGGAGCCTCCTTGGTTTGATCATCACCATCGCTCCTCATTTCTCCCAAGCCATTGGGCCATGACTACCTGTATAGAGATGTTTGCTTCTTTTATCCCCTCTCAACCACTTTAGACACCTATTCAGATTCATGAAGTTTTCTCTGAAGGAAATATGGGGAATATTATGCAAACTATGCCCATCATCATCTTTGTCAATCCAGGGATTGTTGAGAATATCCACATTGGAGTTACTTGTACTCTAGAAGAGATTTAGCTTTATACCAATCTTTTAAGAGAGTGTCGCAACATTTTCACTTGGTCATACGAAGAAATGCCTGGTATTGACCCTAGTATCATGGTACATGAGATCCCTACATATCCTGGTGCCAAACCTGTTCGACAATGTTTACGCCTCGCACACCTGAGAAAATGTTAAATTGGAAACTAGGGCCAAACTCCATGTGGGTTGGATTATTTCTGGTAGCTAATATTTTTATTGAAACCCTCTCGTCGATAGGTGTAGGATTGATCCAAAGATCATCAGATTCTGATAAGTCTTTATGGAGATATGAATTTATTTTGATTATGGATTTATTATCTAGCCAACTAGAAACTTGAGTAGGCTCAAAAGCCCAATAGACATTTCTATTCATTATCCACGTTTTAGTATAAATTGGTGAGAATTTGAAGTCATTTTGGACATGTATCCTTGAGGTGATCTCCTCTCCACGTCTGGGTTTTTGGAAGGAGAGAACCAAAAGATACGCTTGCCCAAGGGTGATGCCCTAACCACAGGAAGCCCCAGGGATATGAGGATGAGCAGCAGACAGATTCGGATACGATACACGCAGGCCCTAATCTATAGTGGATCTAGCAGCACAACACTTATAAGCAATACATGAGGTCATATACGCAATGTATGTTATATGTTGTTCATGTTCGTGGATGATTATACACTGTTTTCACGTAGTCATGAGATCACGCTATACATGTTGATTATGAATGAGCCCTACCAATATACACAGCAATTCATACGATGGAATGCAGTCATGCTCTGGCATATACGTGGATAGCCCTAACTATATTCATATGATGGCATGAATGGAATGCAGTCATAATACACTGTCATACCTTGTTACGCAGTCATATATGCAATGTATGTTATACACTGTTCATGGTAAAACCACAGTTGAAAGGAGCCCTCCCACATATACGCATGGCATAGTGACTCCTTACATGCTGTCCCATATGTAGTTCATGGAGCAATATATACGCTGTGTATATGCCGGTTAATGAAACTGAAATACGCTCTTTATGAAGTAAGCTGTTATATGCAGTCAATAGGAATAGCCCTTAACTCACTCATAAACAGAGGCATAGTACACTATCCAAGCAGCCCTTAATTTTGTTAATGAAGGCACTATATATGCACAGTCATGGAAACTCATACATTGTTATGTAGAGACCGATATATATAACACTGTCATGGAAGCACCATTCACTCTGGTCTGTACACAGCAAATGGACATATATATGCTGGCAAATATATACGTTGTAAACATCTAGAATGTATTAGGTGTAGTCATAAGGACGTAGCTGTGAGCTATGTATGTATTGGGTCAATACTCTCATAGTCTAGGTCATGGATGATATATATGGGCAGTAAGAGCAACATGATGTAGATGGGCAGTGTGAGCAGCATGATGCATGATGTATGAGATCATGAGCATCATGATGAATGAGATCATGGACATAAAGGGCAACATGAGATCATGGTCATATAGGACAGCATGATGATGATGCATAGGCAGCATTATAAGATCATAAACATGAAGGGCAGCAACATGACAAGATCATGTGCATGGGCAGTACCATAATACATTAGCAGGGGCAGCAGCATGATGATGATGCACATTAGTTTGAGCAGCATTATGATGGATAAGTGTTATAGACATTTTTGGGCACTGCAACCCCAAGCATAAATTTCCATAAACCAAGGGCTCCTAAGTCCCTAAAGGTGTTGTTCGAACCCCTAAAAGAATAAGGTCAACTGATTACAGCACCTCCCAGAAGTTATCCATGAAAAACTACTCAGAACTGGTCAAAGCTGGACCATTTCACCTGCTCCATAGGCAAAGTGCATTGCATCCCACCTGAATACACACAGTAGGTGCGATGCATGTCAAAAACCCCTTCTATGGGGTGCGATGGGTGAGAAGGGACAAATGGCAGGGTCAATCCGTAAGGTGGAGGAGCATGGAATCTTCCAGAAACCTCTCCTATGACACTTGCCTCTCTGAATTCGACCAGGGATGAGTAAGAGATCATAAATCTCCAAGTGGAATCAAGAACTATCAGAGAGAAGACACTAATAAAATCTCAAAAGCTGACTCACCTCCCTTGCAGACATCTATATATGGATCCCTCATCCCAGAGATCCAGAGGCTGGAATTTTGTATCTTGTAAGGAAGTGTTGTTGGTTTCTTGGTGCAATATCATAGTGTTGGGTGATCTAAGCTTCTCATGAGGTGAAGAAGGGCTTTCTTGCTAAGAGGATGATGCTGGGTCAGAACAATTGGTTGTAATCCTCTTTCCTCTTTCTTGATTATCAATAAAGCTATTCAATTTTTCCTCCACATTCTTGTATGATTAATGATTTATGCATTTGTGTGGTCAATGTACATGTGATCCTATATTGTTTCTGATAATAGATCTATGTTCTTGGATAGTGTTATGCTGCTTTGATTCTATAGGTACTCCTTGAAGCTGGGTAGACAAGGAAGTAAGTGGCAAAGACCTTCCAGAAGAGAGAGGAAACAAGCAAGGAACCAAGTGCAAGACAAAGGTTGGTCTCCTTATTCTTCTCTTATCTATTGCTCATAAAGGAAAACGAAAGTAGTTTTTAGTGCGTTTGTTTCTAAGGTAGCTACCAGCCTTAGTGGGACTAGCAGCTCTGCATAGACACTAGTTTTCCCAATAACAAAATGGCGACTCCACTGGGGAGCGAGTAGATTGTTTGTTCATCTACATTTGTTTACTTTATAAACTTACAGATGGAGGCTGAAGTCAAGCTAGCTAGCCTTCGAATTGCATTTGCTATGCAAGTGCAAATTAGATCAACACTGCTTCAGTCAATCTCCGGGTTTTGTTTATGAATTAAACGATTGATTTACAATCTCTCTAATTTCCCTCGTGGTGGCTCTAGTAACCTCCTTGGATATGCCCCTGTGATTGATTTACTGATTACCACTTGCTCGGCCTAAATACCTAAACTGAACTGCAAACTGTGACCCAGAATCCAATCAAAGTCTCGTCCCTGGTCCAGCGCACTATCTATTCTGTGAACTTCAAATGCATTGCACTTCCCAAGTGTAGTAGGCACATTGCATTTTAGTTTCACTGTGTTACAGGTGCGCTGATCAGACAAGGCCTTGTTCCTAAATTTTGGTTTCTGTGTTCACTCTTTTCATCTCTATTCAGGAGTTTTGCTGCCTGTAGTCAGTACACCTCTGTTTGAAACCCCTTTTCTTGCTGTTATTCCGCCTCCATTGTGCAAAGAACTGTAAATGTTTTTATGTATTTTTGAGTCATTGTCAGTTCTCCTTTACAAAGAAGTAGCGTAATTGTACTATTGTTTCTTGATTTGAAAGTGTCGCAAGTGTTGTTTTCAGTCATAGAAGAGAATCTGATTGTTCTTGATAGTCGGTTACACTGTTACTCTTGTATTTGATTTGAGTTGTTAGTTTTCCAAGTGTCGAAAGCAAGTTTTCAGTTCCAGATAACAAAGTGTCGTCATTGTCCTCATATTGTTTTGAAAAGAAACTTGTTAGTAATTGTCGCTTTGGAAAATAATTCCAATTTGGGTTTAACTTTCTTTTTGTCATTCATACATTAAGAAGGCTAAAAACAAATACATGCATGTGCATTTGCATTTAGACTATTAGTTGGCTTGATTTAGGACAGTGCATATAGTGTGTGCTCTATGCTCTTTGTTGAAAGAACGCCATCTCTCTTTCCTTAGTAGCTAGGATTTTCATTGCAGAAAGAAGATTAAACGACTGTTTATCATCTTAGATTGCATTTTAGGAATTGTACATCTACATCACGCGTTGAACCTGAAAGGAAAATTTCTTAAGCAAGATCAACCATAAAATAAATTTAATGAATCTAAAAACGCTTTGGAACCTAACGCACAACATCTAGAAGTCTAGGCTAGAGACGTATTCCGGTGTTGTAAAGCCTGGTAACTGTTGTTTTCACTGTTGGTTGGGTGATTCCTCCACTTTGATACGATAAGTGCCAGTACGTACTTGTGCTCCCATGTACCGTCGAGTATATTTTGGGAGGCCACAATAGGCTTTATCCTTTATCCATAAGAAGTCGTGTCTGCCGCCCTATCGATCGCAATGCACTGAAAAAAGCATTCGGGAAGATTGACTACCGTACCGTAAAAAGTATTCTGAAGTTTTGCGATTAGTTTGGTAATCCCCCTGTCTAGATTTCCAGAGCAGTCCCTTTCGTTCCTTTTTAGACTCCTTAACAGAAAAGGTCTATCTGAGCACTTGTCACTTCAGGCTTATTAAAAATCGAAGGTGACTAGAGTCATCTTTTGTTTTTTCTCGACTCTTAAAAATTGAAAAAACAAGTTGTGTCAAAGCGTCTAAAATTCATCTAATTCGGAAACATACTTCCCCTTGATTTTTAGTTGATCGAGTAATCCGCAATCATGGAAGAAATTCAATTGAAACCCCGTCATTCGTGGAGGCTTACGAGTCAACCGTCTTTGTCTCCAGAGTCGAAACTGTTATGGAAAAAGCGAACTCGTTTAACCGGTTCCAAATCCCCTGGTAAATTTAGAACAAGTGTTCTGACACCATCGAAGATTCTAGTTACTCCAAACATTTCTAGTATCCCTACCTTTACCGAAGAAGTTCAGCAGCCACCAAAGGATAGTAGAACTGATCCTAGTGTGAAGGTAAACACTTGTGTTATAGAGCCAGCTCCATCTACAGCTAATTCGAAAGGTGTTATTCCCCAAACATCTGTCGCTGTAGATTCTATACATTCTTCGGCACCAGAAATATTTTACGAACCTGACGGTCTACCTCTTCCACCTGGTCTGATTTCTATAGAAGAGATTGTGGAGGATCATCCATCGAGTACACCTTCGTGATTTAGAGTCGGGATCACTCTATATCCTTCTTCGTCAGAAATTAGTCTACCGCAATCGTAAGGTCCTGTAGAATCGCTAGGCAATCTTTTGGATAGACTAGAAATGTTTGAACAACCGTCGACATCTAGGACTGTGTCATCCAACACAGCGACGGCAGAGCTCCCTACTGTCACTCCAACAATGTTCGCTGGCATACCATCTGTCCCAACTATCTCTCAATCGTTAGACGGGGCCCACTCAGGGGCTATTTCGACAATATGGTCCATTCCTGTTTGTTCATCCAGAATAGTATCTGGGAACTCTTACGTTGAGTCTCAACAAATTGATCCTTCAGGATGTCAATTTGGGCAATCCGGTCCTCAAGGTCAAACAATTCCTTTAAGTACCGGATTACTGCCATATGGGGGGCAGTATACCCTTTCATTGTCTCCTCCGGGAGGACAACCATATGGGAGTTCACAACAAAATTCAGGTTAAGCTAGAATTACATCTAGCGGTTGGGTATCGATACTACCTCAACAACCAAGAGTTTTATATTCGATGCAACAATGCTTACCTATGTCAAATATACCAACTACGCCAGCTATTGTGACAGTGTCGCAAGTACAAGCGTTGCCTATTGTATGCCAACCTCAGGTTTCTCAGGTGGTAATGCAACAACCTCTTGTCCCTATGACTCAACCACAATCGCCAACTAGTGGAGTGACACAGGCAAAAACGGGTGCAATTACCCCTCATCTTGGTCAAACAGTCAGTATTGGACAACAGCACATGGCTTCGCAACCATGGCTGGTGCAATACCAACAACCGTAATTCCAACAAGTATACCAAGGATCTGAGCAACAAATCTTTGCAGATAGTGGGCAGCCGTATATTCAAAACGGTCAAAATCAACTGTTATATAATGGTTATTCCCATCAACCTTTACCAAAGTTACCAGCATCAAATGCATTATGCTGGTATGCAAAGACCAACTGCTCAGGCAATTCCGTCGTATCCTGGGTATGCTTTGCCAAACCTGAATCAACAGTTAGCCTTCGTGGCAACTTTGGAGTTACCGGATCTAAATAGGTTAACAAATGATCCAATTGCTTACGCCCCTTGGTGGCCAACGATTCTGCATAAACTTCTGCCAGATATTCCTAAATTTAATGGAAATCTGGGTGAAGACTCGTCGAATCATGTGATGACATTTCATCTATGGTGTTCATCAAGCACCCTAAACGATGATTTGATTAGACTTCACCTTTTCTAGAGGACGTTAACTGGTCTGGTAGCAAAATGGTATATCGAGTTACCCAGATCTTCGTTTGACAACTTCAGTACCCTAGCCACAACATTTTTAACCCATTTTCAGTTACCGATAAGGTATGAAATGGGAACAGAACTTCTTACCAATTTCAAGAAAACAACGGCCACTCACATATCTGATCATATTCATGAGTGGCAACGTCGTCGTAGAATGGTAAAAATTTATGTTCCTGATCAACTTTTAGCTTTTAGTTTATTAAGTCTTTATTACCATCCATTACAGAAGATGTGGCAAAAGGAGGAGTCGTCACTGAAGAGCAAGTTATTGCTCGTGCACAATATTTAGACTTGATTTATACTCAGTCTGGCACACTCTATGATAAAATCCCTGACGCTCCCAAACTGGAATTTTTCGTTCCCCCTCCTGCTAAATCGAACAATGACTCTCATGCTGGCAATGGCGTGATTGGTACGACAAACACGAAATCGACAAGGGCTACATCTAAAAAGGCCCGTAAGATTTCCAGTCAAAATGCAAAAGAATAACTTCTCGCCTCAGAAATAAATGCCATCTCGATAGGTAAAGGCAAAGAAACCAAGCAACTGGGAGGCAAGAAGAAAAACAAAGGGAAGAAGAAGAAACATGAGGAATCATCACCTGAAAAATCTTCTGCAAACCCTCCTGGAGATAGGAAACCAAAAAATCCATGCGTAATATGTGATGAGGATCATTGGACAAGAGATTGTCCACATAAGGCTGAGCTTAAAAGATTCATCAAGAATTCAAAAGCCTCGACAGTATTGACTGATCCGTTTCAAAATCCAGGAACAAATCTAGTTGCTAGTGAAAATGCTTCCCTGTCCCAGGTACTGATGTTGTTGGTTTCGAAACAGCAAAATGATGCTTTGATATCGACAAGGAACAAAGATTCCGGGAATCCACAGCTCTCGAACAACAAGGATAAAGATCAACCTAGTAGTTTGACAACAACTTCCACAGAAGTTACGCTGCCCATCATTCCTGAGCTAACAATAAAACCGCCAAAGGGAGTAGTACAAAAGTCGACATTTAATCCTCGTGCCAGAGTAGCACATCATTATAATATAGTGGAAATTCTGGCCCAATCACCATCCGCTATGTCGACACTTGAGGTACTGCAAAATTGCCCATCCAAAAGTAAGCTTTATTATCAGCTATCAGTGGGATAGACCCAAAGGATTCTAATCTTGTGTCCTTTAATCATAAAGGATACGATCCTCAGTTACCAGCTTAACTAGCTTTCCTCATTCAAGTGAAAGCCCTCAACAAAATTTTTCATCGAACAATTACTGATGAGGGGGCATCCACATGTATTATGTCGATGAGCTGCTGGAAAAATTTAGGTTCTCCAACCTTGTTGCGAACTTCGACAACATTAAAAGCATTTGATGGACGAACATATACCCCATACGGTATTCTAAGTAACTTGCAAGTTGAACTAGGAGGGAAAACATTAGAAATAGATGTCGAAGTAATCGACGAAAACCTCAATTACAACATCCTACTGGGAAGACCATGGATATATGCTATGGCTGCAGTTGTGTCGACCTACTTTAGGAAGATTGCATTTCCTTTTCAAGGAGGAATTACGATCGTCGACCAATAAACATTTCTCCCGAATAGTTCCCAAGTTACGGGAAGCATTCCGATGATCCATGGAAGCCCCCATATGCTTCAAAATATCAGAGTAGGCCTACTAAAAGACCCTATATTAATAGGGACTTTGGCCCTTCCACCTCCAATCAATCTGGCAGAAGTAGCATTGGTAGGAACCTGCAATATGATATCTTCGATTCAAAAGATCTCAGAAAACGATATAAACATGGATCATACGCAGGTATTGCCTCCAAGCCCAATAGAAATATTGTAGCAATCAATGTTTTTGTCATGGGAGGTAGACCCGAATCAACGCTCATCAAGCGTTTGGATAGATAGGTCTAAGGAATATGGCACCCCTTCAGATCCTTGGTCGCAAGTGCATTACACTGACGAAGGAATTTTTCAATCAATGGTAATTGAAGGGGCACCATGGGAAGATTACCACCATCGCTCCCATCTTCCGGATTGTAAAGAAGATACTCCTGATGACCTTCATCATCCTTTAGTTTTTTATTTCCTATCAAATACTGTAAAAACGGTGGATTCCGAGTGAAACTTGTCCAACATTGAAGAGACTATTGCCATAAATATCTCGACCAAAACAGATGTTGTAGAGAATATTTATGTTGGCAAATGTTGTTCTCCTTCAGAACTGGAAATATATAACGCTCTTTTTCGTGAATTCAGAGATGTCTTTGCTTGGTCATATGACGAAATGCCAGACATTGACTCGAGTATAGTTGAACACGAAATCAAGATGTATCCAGATGTCAAACCACTACGACAATGGCTACGACAGGTGCACCCCAAGAAAGCCGCTGCCATCAAGGCAGAAGTTGAAAAGCTTCTCCATGCTGGTTTCATTTACCTGGTTCCTCTGGCCGATTGGGTATCGAACATTGTTCCTGTGATGAAAAAACAAGGAACGATTAGAGTGTGCGTCGATTATAGGGATGTAAATCAAGCTTGTCCAAAAGACAACTACCCTACACCCTTTATTGACCATATAATTGATGAATGTGCCGGATGCGAAATCTTTTCATTCATGGATGGATTCTCCGGGTATAATCAAATAAATATCCACCCACAAGACTAGTCAAAGACTGCATTTATTTGTCCGTGGGGCACATTCGCATATCACAAATTACCCTTTGGTTTAAAGAACGTAGGGGCAACATTTCATAGGGAAATGAATCATGCCTTCCATGACATCAAAAACATCGTTCAACCATATCTCGACGACCTTCCGGCTCATTTGCGAGAGTGGACCGACCATCTGAAGCATTTGAGAGCGATATTTCTACGTTGCCGACACTATAAGATACGACTCAATCCGCACAAATGTGTGTTCTGTGTCAGTTCTGGTCATTTACTTGGCTTTGTAGTCTCAAAGGACGGGATTCGTCTCGACCCATGTAAGGTTCAGGCAATCATAAATTTGCCTCCACCTTCAAATTTTCTTCAGATTCATAAACTCCAAGGGAAAGCAAATGTTCTGAGGAGGTTCATTCCAAATTATGCCGAACTTGATAAAGGTTATACACGTTTATTGGAAAAGGAAGTGCCCTTCATCTAGGATCAGGTCACGCAAGCCTCCTTTGATGCGTCAAAAGAATCCCTAATGAAAGCATCATTAATGTACGCTCCTGATTATCAAAAAGACTTTAACCTATATCTGGCTGCAGCAGATACAACCATCGCAATGGTTTTAGTTCAAGAAGACAACGGAATTGAACATCCTATATATTATTTAAGTAGGAACTTAAATGATACAGAAAGAAAATATTCCTATGTTGAAAAGCTGGTGCTCGCAGCTGTTCAAGCGATATAGAGATTTCGACACTATATCCTCTTTCGAAAAACTACCATTCTGTCAGATTGCAATCCCATGACTTATATATTGTCGCGACAGTTGCTGGGGGGAAAATATTCAAAATGGATAGCAATTCTACAAGAGTTTGATCTGGAATTTGTAAAATCCAAGTCAAAGAGAGCCCTAGTTTTTTGTGGAATTACTATGCAATCTCCCATCGTCATCCAACGATGAGACATCAGATGAAACAATCGTGGATGAATCTTTGTTTCTGATATCTTCACGCAATCCGTGGTATGGAGATATAATCATCTATCTCCAAACCCAAAAATATAGGCCTAATACCTCCCGCTCCGAACAAAAATGTACTCGATACCAATCAAAAGACTACATGATCATCGGTGATACACTTTACCATCGTGGCATCAATACAGTTCTAAGGAGGTGCCTCACCCATGAGGAAGCCGAAAAAGTCCTGAATGATTGCCATTCAGGTGCATGTGGGGGGCATCAATCTGGTTATGCTACGGCGCAAAAAATTTTCCGAGCAGGATACTTCTGGCCAACAATGTTCAAAGATTGCATAACCACAGTCATAAGCTGCCATGCCTGTCAAGTTTTCGATAGAAAAACTAGAAGATCACCCACACCTCTGCAACCAATTGTTGCTATTTGGCCATTCGCCAAATGGGGCATTGATTTCATGACATGTAACCCCATGTCGATCGGGGGGCATGGGTATATCATAGTCGCAGTGGACTATTTTACCAAATGGGCCGAGGCGATGCCTACATTAGATAACACTAGTGAAACAACTGCCCTTTTCTTTCTCAATCATGTAGTCGCCAGATTCGGCATTCCACAGGCTATAGTCACAGATCATGGATCGCATTTTCGCAATCACATGATGGCCGAATTAGCTGCCAAATTAGGGTTGTCTCATGACAGCTCTACTCCATACTACCCGCAGGCCAACGGACAAGTTGAAGCAATCAACAAATTCCTGAAGCGCATGCTGCAAAGGATGATTGGAGTCCACAAAAGGAGTTGGCACCTGATCCTGTACTCAGCGTTGTGGGCATACCGAACATCGGTAAGGAATGCAACCGGGTTTACACCCTTCCAACTGGTGTATGGCCTAGAAGCAATCTTACCAGTTCAGTGTGAAATCTCATCCCTCAAACTCGCAATCGAACTTCTCCCCAGAATTTCAGAAGAGGAGGCTCGTTTCTTGGAACTAATCCAATTGGATGAAACCCTTCGTGATGCCGCTTTGGCTAACAAAGCCCATAAGAAACGAGTCAAGGCACAGTTCGACAAGAATGTCAAACCCCGTGTCTTCTCAGAAGGTGACCTGGTCTTACTTTACGACCAAGAATTCGATAAATTGGGAGCAGGTAAATTCAAATCTTTATGGATGGGCCCTTATATTGTTAAACGTGTATTAGCAAAAGGAGCCTAAGAGTTAATGAATTACAATGGAATTCCACTGGTGCAACCCCGTATCGGGTTGTACCTTAAGCATTACTATGCATGATTCTGTGTGGTAACCTATGTGCTTTTGTTACATTTTTGTTTTCGCTAAGGGTAATCGTTTTGGTCAAGTAAATCCACTTTTTACATTTGTCGCAGATGTCAAACCTATTGGAATTTTTTGTTGGAGTATGCCGACGGAGCAAGTCATAGTTCGCGGAACCTATCTTCTGCGGCCTGGGCCATTTTTGATCTAAGCGGCGAGTTAGTAAGTTTCAGAGGGGCATGTATTGGTCGATCAATGAATAACATCGCTGAATATAGCGCTTTGATAGAACTTCTCTCTGATGCCATCACACATGGCATATGTTGACTTGTCGTTAGGCTAGACTCACAGCTCGTCATACTAGAACTCACTGATATCTACTTCGTCCGAAATCCAGCTATCTATCGCATGTTCCTAAGGGTCAAGATTTTGGAAAGGCAATTTGATTTTATTCAATATCAACATATTTCCAGAAGCTTAAACACATTAACTGACTCAGTGGCAAATTATGTGTTAGATAGACATTTGCAACATTTATAAAAAGAAGCATTTCATCAATATTTGCATTCAGATCATGTAACTTAACGAAAATAAAACTCTGAAAATCAAAATATATATATATATATATATATAACTGTTTATGGTTTACACATAATGTTTTGTAACCAAGAAAAAATTGGTCAAATGACCCAAAACTCAAAATGCTAGGGGGCACCCTAGTCTAATGATGTTGGTGATAACAAGTCACCGCCTGTGCAACCATGCGTAAAAGCCTAGTCCATCGACTTGGCATGCCAGCAGTATGTTGCTGCAACCTCAGAGACAGCTCGTCAGTCCTCACATCTGGAATACCAGGAGTGAGGCCCTCGACTCGATCTTGTAATGCTGAAAGAGTCTCGGCCACATCAAGGTCGCAAAGGATAACCCTTCCCACAGCCTCTCCTGCTGGAGCGGCAGTTGGCACTCTTAGGCGTACTACTGGCCGAACGGGACCAACATCTGCATGAGCACATGAGTTCTAATTAGTCTTGACAGAATAAAGCACAAGGACATTATAAAGAGAAACGATAAACAAAAATATGGTCAATGAATTTACCAATGGCACCCCACTGCTCTCCAGCCGGCAGTACCAAATCTGGGTCACCCCGGAAGTCCATACCAGCATATGGATACTCGGAAAAAACCATCTCCTAACGATCAAACCACCCGAAGAAGGTATCAAGAAAATAAATCTGTGACTGACCAGCATGTCTGGACATATGGTCGACCCATCTCTGCATCCGTGGTTCAGTCGGTGGAGGTAAACCAAGTGAAATATATTGCGGCTGCATTAGCGAGATCTTTTCCAAGGCAAAGGCGGTCAAAATAGAACCATATCCAAAGTTCTTCAATCTTCCATTTTTCACCTTGGTCAATTGTTCTTTCATCACAAAGAGTATTGCATCATACCAGTTGAACACCTTCGGTTCGAGGCATTCTAAAGCATACTGCATATAAGACGGGTTGGCCACGTGAAGAGCTGCACCACCATCCATCCTACCAAAGGTGAATAGAATGGTCCTGAAGGACCTGTCAGTGACATCTCTAATGATGATCTTGCCATCTTTACTCGGCTGAGATCCCTCTCTGCAATACCTATGAATGTAATCTCTCACAGATTCACCCCCACGGGCTGGACCTAATAAGGAGATAGGGGCACCCCACCTCGATAAGCCGGTCAAAAAATAGATGTCCACGACAGTCAAGGGGATGGATTTTCCCCTAATCTGGAACACCTGGCTGGTAGGGTCCCAGGCATCGAGCAAATACTGCAACAAGTTGATTTGTTGCCTCATGCTAGAGATGTGGAAAAACTTGAGCAGACCACAGTTCCGCAGTGCATTTACTGTAACCGGATCATGTAAAGCAAGCATGTCCTCTTCTTCATGCTCACGTTCTCGCCATGTAATAGGCATTTTTCTTCAATAAATCTCTGAAAACAAACAAGAGAAGAGTTAGATCCTGATTTGGTGAGAAACAGGAAAAAATTTCCATTGAAAACTGTGCACAAATTTCCCTCCTTGCGCCCATCGCACCCCCATCAGTGTTCTTGGTGCGTTGCATGCCAACTGTCCAGTGAGTAGGCCAAAATGCAATGCACCTTTCAATATAGAAAGGGTGCGATGGAGCCAGAGCAAGTTTTTCAAACTCTAGAGGCTCAGAAAAACTAGAAATCAGGCTCAGAATGCAAAATGGAAAGGATGAAATGAAAGAGCTTAGGTTTAGCTCCTACCTGGTCCAGACGGTGCCAAAAATCATCCACAGAATCTTCCAGAATCAGCTGGTGAAAATCAAGGGGGAAAGCACCTCCAAGACTCCAACAGAACAAAGTTCAAATGAAATGGTAAAATGAGGGGTAAAAGCACTTTTAAATTACTTTTTACGTAATTCAAGTAAAATATTAGTGTCTTAACTCATTTTCCAAACATGTATTGTTCATTTCTAACTAGTTTGATGAAGCAATTAAGAATGCAGCACAACCTTTGAAGGAACAAAGTCATTAACGGTAAAGTCAAGAAATGACCGTTATATCGAGCAGTTTTAACGCGGACTTCAAGCTCATTAAAAAATAAACATAAGCAATGAGCAAGTGTTTCCCCCAGTGTTTAAGTTCATTTTAAAATAAAAAATGAACCAAATTCCGACAAATAACCATCGTGAATGTATTACTTCAGCCTTTGAAGCCTTGGTTGTGTTCTCATCATCAACTCCACTCTGTATTGGCTGATCATTCACCTCCACTTGATTGTTTACACCTTTTGAGGAACAGCTGCGAAGAGTGATGTTGTTAGCCATCCTTGTGACACTGCCGTGATTGGAAAATTCCAAACCTTACCTAGAATCAGTTGCTACCCGAATCTATCACTCGTTCCTCAAAAAACGAGTCTCCTTTAATCTCTTTTCAACTTACTCGTAAAATATGAAAATATTCCTGAGCCATTGGCCTCTCCAGCTCGTTAAAGTGACCTGAAGTGTTATCCCTCCTTTAAATTTTAATCTTTTTGGACCTGAGGGATTATTACACAAAAAGATCGAGCGCTTGTTTTGTTCGGCTCGTTAAAATTACCAAAAATTCATCCCTTTTTTATTATTTTATACTTTTTCGGACTTAAGGGATTAGATGACGAAAAATGATTTTTGGAGTTTCCTTTACGTCCCTTTTCAGACTCTCTAAAATTGAAAAGGACCGAGTTATCTTTGTCGTTAAACTCGTTAAAACCTAATAGCGACAAACTTGTATGTAACAGATAAGAACGAGTTTCACTATCGCTAGGCTCGATAAAACATAGACATGGGTTTTCCCGAAGGGAAAATTATAGAACAAGCATATGTTATCGTCCTCAAGCTTGACAAAAATAAAGAGGTACTAGTCAGCAATGACTCGGGAAAAATTGGGAAGAAAACTTGAAGAAACTTTGTTGGTAGCAAGTCGCTCTTGAACATGACACTTTCACTCCGCATCCGAGTCGGGTTCGGTTGTTCCATTCACTAGTCACATCACCATGGTTCCATCACACCATACACATTTGGGGTTAATGCTACCAATCCATCATGTCAGTGTCGCCGATATGTTCAAGAGAAGTCGCTCAGAGAATTCACCTGTGTCTCACCCACTGCAATACATTTACACTCCATTCTTTCGTGACCGCCACACTGAACAGTATATCAGCAGATCGTTTTCACCTCCATTAAAATCATTTGCTCCATTCCGTGTCATTGATGTGGGATTCACTAAGGCCCTCCTATGACAGATCACTTCTTGTCGACATCAGCTCATTATCCAAGAAGTCGATCTAGGAACAACCCTTTCAGTACTTTGAAGCTTGCATGCCTCAATGGCAAGTTTCTCACTTCTGGCGACAGGATTACATCAATGGCCTTCGACTGAAAGATTTTGCATGGTGTTCGACGCCAAGTCCCTTATTCACACCACGTGAATTGTACTACAGTACCTTGAGGATCATTATCATTATCAGTGATTCCTCTCGCGCCTGTTAACAGCTTACATCATTGGCTGGTAATCAGGCGATGTCTTTCCATGTTCGACCCGAGAACATCTCTCACATGGATCGACTTGTACTTAGAGTGAAGATCGAATGAGATTGAAGACCCCGGATCTAGTTTCATCCATCCAGGCTGCGATATATATTCAGGAACATAAAGACATCAAATGTACATCATTGCTGCACAGATAGTCATCCAATCTAAGGGATGATGGCTCTACCAGAATCATCAGTCTACACTCAGACGATTGTCTGTCCTATGTACATGAAAATGAATTTATAAAGCTGAGCATGGGAATGCCCGCCTCTGCTAGATCTTGAAAATAATATGAAGATAATGTATTGTATTGTATCTTATTACATGTCACCTTCCAGCTTGAAAAAACTTCGGATCCTCATGATAAAGCATTTCACTCGACATCAAAAGATAAACGACCTCATGCTTTATGGGGCAACTGTTATAGACATTTTTGGGAACTGCAACCCCAAGTATAAATGTCCATAAACCAAGGGCTCCTAAGTCCCTAAAGGTGTTGTTCCAACCACTAAAAGAACAAGGTCAACTGATTACAACATCTCCCAGAAGTTCTCCATGAAAAACTACTCAGAATTGGTCAAAGCTAGACCATTTCACCTGCTCCATAGGCAAAGTGCGTTGCATCCCACCTGAATACACACAGTAGGTGCGATGCATGTCAAAAAGCCCTTCTATGGGGTGTAATGGGCGAGAAGGGACAAATGGCAGGGTCAATCCGCAAGGTGGAGGAGCATGGAATCTTCCAGAAACCTCTCTTGTGACCCTTGCCTCTTTGAATTCGACCAGGGATGAGTAAGAGATCATCAATCTCCAAGTGGAATCAAGAACTATCAGAGAGAATACACTAATCAAATCTCAAAAGATGACTCACCTCCCTTGCAGACATCTATATATGGATCCCTCGTCCCAGAGATCCAGAGGCTGGAATTTTGTATCTTGTAAGGAAGTGTTGTTGGTTTCTTGGTGCAATATCATAGTGTTGGGTGATCTAAGATTCTCATGAGGTGAAGAAGGGCTTTCTTGCTGAGAGGATGATGCTGGGTCAGAACAATTGGTTGTAATCCTCTTTGCTCTTTCTTGATTATCAATAAAGCTATTCAAGTTTTCCTCCACATTCTTGTATGATTCATGATTTATGCATTTGTGTGGTCAATGTACGTATAATCCTATATTGTTTATGATAATAGATCTATGTTCTTGGATAGTGTTATGCTTCCTTGATTCTACAGGTACTCCTTGAAGCTAGGTAGACAAGGAAGTGAGTGGCAAAGACCTTCCAGAAGAGAGAGGAATCAAGCAAGGAACCAAGCGCAAGACAAAGGTTGGTCTCCTTAATCTTCTCTTATCTGTTGCTCATAAAGGAAAACGAAAGTAGTATTTAGTGTGTTTATTTCTAAGGTATCTACCAGACTTAGTGGGACAAGCATCTCTGCATAGACACTAGTTTTCCCGATAACAATAAGATCATGCACATGGATAGCCGCGTGGTGTAGTATGCAGTGGTGCAACTAGAGAACCATATGCAGCACGATGATAGGTATCAGTTGAAGCAGAATGTCTTCAACTGATCTCATCGTTATAGGAGATGATCTATGCTTAGATCTAGATAAGTCAAAGTGTTGACTTCTATTGTAAATGTACTCTCTCTCTCTCTCACTCTGCTAAAATTTGAATATAAAGGAAGATTTGATCAAAGGGTTTCCCCACACATTGTGGGGTTTGTCCCTGGCTTGCGCCACATCCTGTGTCCTCTTGTCTTGGCTTGTCTTCTGTGATTTATATTTATGTTCTATCTAACGTTTACTTTATGCTGATGTGATTGCTAATATGGAAAAGAAATTAATAAATTTCTCTAGTATAGAACATACCTAAATTAACATGGAATCAGAGCTAAGGTGAAGACAATGCCCAAGCAAGAGTGAAAGAGCTATCACTGAAGACAGTTGGGACAAGACAAAAGGATCAATGGGTTCGTCATAATTCACCTAGGGTGAAGTTGAAGCAGAGAATGCTATCAGAATGGTGCAGCGAAAGTTTCTGATGGCCCATCTAAAGATCGCTTCATTGGGAAGTTCGGATCTAAGTGTGGAAGGAAAGGAGGATGCCTTATTGAAATAAGTTTGGTCGTTATGCAAAGGAGTGTCTGAATGGTAGAGATACATCTCTTGATGAAGATAACAATCATTCTTGGGACATCTTCAATGATCAAAGGAATGACTAGTAATGTAGGTCATCAAGGAAATGGTTGACTCTTCCATGAAAGAAAGGAACCCCAAAATCTCTTTTATGTACCTAATCGCAAGACAAACCTGATGTCCATCTAAGAAATGGAAGTCAAAGGTTACAGGATGGCACTTATCGATGGAAAGGTACGTGTTTGAAAATAGATCTTTCAAAGATGTTTTTGAGTTCAGGGTTGTATCAAGTTGCAGGAAGTCCACTGGGGACCATGTCCATTGACTCAACATTGGAGGTCTGTGAGTCAGATGGTGACTAGGATGCCTGAATTCAAAAAGGAGAATGAAGGTACATGTTTGAGATACCTGGAAGGAAAATCTTATAAGGGGACCATTCCCCTCATGCAGCAGGTCTAGAGGCTTGGAACAACCCGAGGAGTTTTGAGACTCATGATCGGGAATCTCATGTATACAGGTGGAAGAATACCCTTTATGGCTTGAAGAAAAACACCTCGGGCGTAGTATGAGAGGATTGATAGCTGTCTAATGTAGCTGAGATTCACTAGGAGTGAAACTAATCGAAACCATTACTCAAAGGTTGTGGATGATAAACCTCTCGTACCGGCACATATGTCTGACAGGTGCAGACCCTCTCATTTATAGGAGACAGAGGAAGTTGGATTCTGAATGTGGAAAGATAAGCTGCAAGCCTGTGACTACCTCGAGGATCTTAACTTTCAAGAAGTTATATGGTAGTGATGTCAGACCTAATTTTGGAAATTCCCTTTAATTTCATAAACTCACTCGCATTGATGTTCTTGGAGAACCTCCATTCGGACATATGTGTTGCAGTTAGCATGGTGAGCTCATATTTGGTTGAGCCTCACTGGATTGTTGCAAGAATCTTCTGAGATATCTTTAGGGCACAATCTCTCATGGGTTGAAATACACTGCCGGAAATATGAAACCACATGATTATTCGAATGATGAGTGGGCAGGCAATGTGGAGGATCACTAGAGCACTTCTCAATGTTGTTTCTCATCGGAATCTGCCTTGAAATACTGGATGAGAAAGAAGCAGAAGTCGGTGACTCTGAGCACCACCAAGGTAGAATACATTGCTGATAGTATGGCCTTTTGTGAGGTAGTCTGATTGCTGAAGCTCTTCAGTAAGCTGTTTGTACACATGATGAATACCACTGTGATTCTCTGTGACAACCAAAGGTGGGATTCGATTATTGAGGAATCCTGTATTAAAAAATTGCTCCACCAGATAGACATCAAATACTGTCTTATCTAGGATATGGTAAGTCAATGATCAAGGAGGCTCCGTCGTACTGAGATGATGTAAAGGATAGAGCCTCGAGGAAAGATCAAATTTGTGATTTTCCCGAATGACTTGGAGTCATCGAGAGACCTTTGTAAAAGGGTCCTCCATGTTGCATACATTGAGCTCCCAGAGCTCTGGGGGGCTTGCAGTTCTATTGGAGCAACATACGACCACATGGTGACTCACCCTCCCTTGGTGGTGCGTACTGGAACAAGATGATTCGCTCTCTTATGGGACAAGATGATTCACTCTCTTGTGGAATAGGATGATTCACTTTCCTATGTAGCAAGATGATTAGTTCTCCTGTGAGGCCTGGATTGATGTGTTATCCATGGCAATTTTAGCAGGATTGATGTGTTCTCTTGTGAGGCCTGGATTGATGTGTTCTCCATGGTGATTGTAGTAGGATTGATGTGTTCTCCTGTGAGGATAGGATTGATTAAGTTCTCCTGTCGACGCATCCTACCCATGCAATCTGGGACTCATGGGAAGTACCTCTCATCTGATCAATGAGTAGGGAAATGAAGTTAGGGACCATAGTAGTACCGATGGATGCATCGTTGTATCTACTATACTCCCTACACTAGGATGACCTCCATTGATTTGGGATCAATGATACTGGTCTGGGACTAGTGGTAGGAGTTGTACATACTATGACGTTGACTTCAGGTCAGCTGAGACTAGCCTGGGACCAGTGGTACATACTCCAAGACTGACTTCATGTCAGTGCAGTACTGGTCTAGGACTAGTGAGAGTGGTACACACTATGACGCTGACTTTGGGTCAGTTGATACTGGTCTGAGACCAGTGGTACACTCTTTGAGACTGCGATACTGGTCTGGGACCAGTGGTAGGAGTTGTACATACTATGATGCTGACTTCGGGTTGGCAGAGACTAGTCTGGGACTAGTGGTACATACTCCGAGACTAACTTCATGTTAGCGTAGTACTGGTTTGGGACCAGTGAGAGTGGTACACACTATGACGCTGACTTCGGGTCAGTTCAAACTGGTCTAAGACCAGTGGTACACTCTCTGAGATTGCAGTACTGGTCTGGGACTAATGGTAGGAGTTTTACATACTATGACACTGACTTCGGGTCAGCTGAGACTGGTCTGGGACCAGTGGTACATACTCCGAGACTGACTTCATGTCAGTGCAATACTAGTCTGGGACAAGTGAGAGTGGTACACACTATGACGCTGACTTCGGGTCAGTTGAGACTAGTCTGAGACAAGTGGTACACTCTCTAAGACTGTGATACTGGTATGGGACTAGTGGTAGGAGTGGTACTTACTATGAAGCTGACTTCGGGTTAGTTGAGACTGATCTGGGACCAATGGTACACACTCTGAGACTGACTTCAGGTTGTTGGCATTTTGGCACAGGTGTGGCCCTATGGTCCAGGTGTTGTCCTCGATGGCAACTCACTTTTCTCTCAGACCTCAGTTCAGGCGCTCAGAATGAAGGAAATCTTGTATATGCAGGTTCACCTTGTCGAAGATGCGTATACACGCGGGTTATACATTCAGAAGTCGCGTATGCGTATACACACACTTTTATGCACAAAAAAGTGCGTACATGGTGGGAAAATTATTTTTGGTCCATGGTTGTGGAATTTGAACCTATGGTTTTGGACCAAGGTATCTCGTTAGAAGTGTTGACCCCAGGTTTTGGGCCCTTGGTATTGGTTTATTATGGTTTTGGACCGTGGTATTGTGGAAGGCCTAAAACTATAAAAGAGGAAGGAGATCATGTGACAAGGTATCATCTGAATTATTATTGAATATCTGATAATGTATGAGATCTGAATTATTGGTGATTATCATTGTGAAGCAGATTTGGATTTGAATAAAGGAGGAACCTTAGCAAAAAGAAGGATAAGTTCTATTGATGGGTCATAATCTCTTGGCATGAATGATAATATCTTTGCATGATTTTGATCTGTTATATCTGGCACATGCGTGATCTACAAATCTGATAATCTGGGTTAATCAGTGCCTGAATACTTGAAAGAGTGAATTATGTTTGTAGATCTGTATGCAGGTTCAGTTCAGCTAAGGCTCGTATATACGCAAGTTAAGTGAAGGAAAACAGCGTATACGCAAGTTGTTCCATACGCAGAAGCGTATGCACGCAGGTTTCAGGCCATTAAAGTAGCGTATACATTTTGAAATGTGTTTTTTCTACTTCTGTTTATTGCTGCAGTGTTCTGGGTTCAGTTTTGGTGTGTGGTACTGTTACTGTGATCTGGGTACAGTCGCCAGAGAGGTGTTTATGTTGATTTAGTTTTGATTGGTGAAAAGGTGATTGGTTGATGCAGAACTTCTTGATGGTTGATTGATGTTATTTGTGGATCCAGTCTGAAAATTTATGAAACGTGGTCCCTGAAAGAAAGAGAAGGTTGTAGCCTTCTGTAGGCCAGCACCTACGTACTAGTATCTTGGCTAGTGCAAGAGCTAAGGGGGTTGTAGCTCCCTTCCAGGAGAAGCTGGAAAACAAGAGAGAGTTGTAGCTCTCTGCAAGTTGCAGCCTGCATACTGGTAAAAGGACTGCACCAATACATTTGTAAAAAGAAGTTTCTAATTAAAGAAAATATAGAGATGAATTGCAGCAGGTGGTTTTCACCCACATTGGGTTTCCACCTTATATCTTGTGTTCTTGTGTGCGATTGTCTTTCTGCTCTGCTTTACTATTTCTGGTTACTGGTTATTTGCTTCTGAATCACAGATTAACAATCAACATCAAAAAGATAAAGTAAATTAAAAGTTTTCATTATATACACGGGTTTTCTTCTGCATTATTGCGTATATACGCGAGTTTAATTAACTGAAGTAGCATATAGCAGTTGATTTTGAAAAAGGAATATTTGACTTAATAATACTAATTCACCCCCCCTCTCAGTATTATTTCCAATACAACTCAGTGGAGAATGATATGACTCATTCTCGATCAATTCTTATTCTTCATAGTTCAGCAGAGCCAGTAGAGCTGAGTAGAGCTGGACAGAGCAGTGCAAGGCATTGATGGCAGAGATAGTACAGTTGGACTTATGGATCACCGGATGGAGTTATCCCTAGTTGAGAGGGAGTGTTAAATTGGAAACTAGGGCCAAACTCCATGTGGGTCAGCTTATTTCTGGTAGCTGATATTTTTATTGAAACCCTCTCATCGAGAGGTGTAGGATTGATCCAAAGATCGTCCGATTCCAATAAGTATTTATGGAGATATGAATTTATTTTGATTATGGATTTATTATCTAGCCGACCAGCAACTTGAGTAGGCTCAAAAGCCCAATAGAAGTTTCTATTCATTATCCACGTTTTAGTATATATTGGTGAGGATTTGAAGTCATTTTGGACATGTATCCTTGAGGTGATCTCCTGTCCATGTATGGGTTTTTGGAAGGAGAGAACCAAAATATATGCTGGCCCAAGGGTGATGCCCTAACCGCAGGAAGCCGCAAGCATATGAGGATGAGCAGTAGATAGAGTTGGATACAATACATGCAGGCCCTAATCTATAGTGGATCTGGGAGCACAACACTTATACGCAATACGTGAGGTCATATACACAATGTATGTTATACGGTGTTCATGTTTGTGGATGATTATACACTGTTTTCACACAGTGATGATATCATGCTGTACATGTTGATTATGCGTGAGCCCTAGCAATATACACAACAATTCATATGACAAAACGCAGCCATGCTCTGGCTTATACGTGGATAGCCCTAACTATATTCATACGATGGCATGAATGGAACACATTCATAATACACTGTCATACCTTGTTACGCAGTCATATACGCAATGTATGTTAAACGTTGTTCATGGTAAAACTGTAGTTGAAAGGAGCCCTCCCACATATATGCAAGGCATAATGACTCCTTACATGCTATCCCATATGCAGTTCATGGAGCAATAGATATGTTGTATATATGCCGGTTAATGAAACAATAATACGCTATTTATGAAGTACCTTGTTATATGCAGTCAATAGGAATAGCCCTTAACTCAGTCATAAACAGAGGCATAGTACACTATCCAAGAAGCCCTTAACTCTATTAATGAAGGCGCTATATATGCACAATCATGGAAACTCATGCATTGTTATGCACAGACTGATATATATAACGTTGTCATGGCAACAACATTCACTCTGGTCAATACGCAACAAATGGACATATATATGCTGGAAAATATATACGTTGTAAACATCTAGAATGTGTTAAGTGTAGTCATAAGGACACAGCTGTGAGCTATGTATGTATTGGGTCAATACTCTCATAGTTTAGGTCATGGATGATATATATGGGCAGTAAGAGCAGCATGATGTAGATGGGCAGTGTGAGTAGCATGATGCATGATGTATGCGATCATGAACATCATGATGAATGAGATCATGGACATAAAGGGAAACATGAGATCATGGTCATATAGGACAGCATGATGATGATGCATAGGCAGCATTATAAGATCATAAACATGAAGGGCAGCAACATGACAAGATCACGTGCATGGGCACTACCATAATACACTAGCAAGGGCAGCAGAATGATGATGATGCACATTATTTTGAGCAACATTATGATGGATAAGATCATGGACATGGACAGCCGCATGGTGCAGTATGCAGTGCTACAACTAGAGAACTAGATGTAGCACGATGATAGGTATTAGTTGAAGTAGAATGTCGTCAACTGATCTCATCGTTATAGGAGATGATCTATGCTTAGATCTAGATAAGTCAAAGTGTTGACTTCTGTTGTAAATGTACTCTCTCTCTCTCTCTTTGCTGAACTTTGAAGATAAAAGAAGATTTGATCAAAGGGTTTCCCCATACATTGCGGGGTTTTTCCCTGGCTTGCACCACATCTTGTGTCCTCTTGTCTTGGCTTGTCTTCTGCGATTTATATTTATGTTCTATCTATAGTTTACTTTATGCTGATGTGATTGCTAATATGGAAAAGAAATTAATAAATTTCTCTAGCATAGAACATACCTAAAATTAACAGAAAATCCATGACTATTAAGGGATAATTTGAAGAACTTCTCAAGGCACTGTTTATTTACCCTATCCCATTCACTGATTGGGTCTCTAATATTGTCCTTGTGATGAAAAAGCAAGGCATTATTAGGGGTTGTGTTGATTACCATGACATCAATTGTGCATTTCAAAAGGATAATTATCCTACGCCCTTTATCGACCATCTCATCAACAATTGTGCTGGGAGTGAGATATACTCATTTATAGACGACACTTTTGGTTACAACCAGATTAATATTTCACCTACAGATCAGCACAAAAATACCTTCATCTACCTATGGGGTACCTTCGCTTACAAGAAGCTTCCTTTCAGCCTTAAAAATTCTGGTGCTACCTTCTGGTGAGCAATGTGCTACACATTTCATGATGTTCATCACATTGTTCAGCCATATATGGATGACCTCTCAGCTCATTTAGCTAAACGATATGACCATCTAAACCACCTCTGCGAGATTTTTCTTTGTTGTTGACATTACCATATTCATCTTAATCCACATAAGTGTGTCTTCTACGTTGAATCCCGCAAACTTCTTGGGTTTTTCATCTCTAAAGAGGGCATTCATTTGGATCCCCTCAAAGTTGAAGCTATACTAAATCTTCCTCCCCCTGCTTCTCTCCAACAATTGTAGAGTTTGTAGGGAAAAGCCAATTTCGTACATCGTTTTGTTCTGAACTATGCCGAGATTGCTAAAGGCTATACATGACTTCTAAAGCGTGACACTCCCTTTTTTTGGGATGACACCGCCCAAGAGTCCTTCGAGCATCTCAAGACCCTCCTTGTCTCTGCTCCTTTATTGCATCCCCCTAATTACCATAGTGACTATACTCTTTATCTTGTTGTTGCCGTCAACACTATTAGCATGGTTTTGGTTCAAGACGATGACGATGGTTCTGAGCACGTTATTTATTATCTCAGCCGCAACCTCCTTGACACTGAGACTCAATATGCTTATGTCAAGAAGCTTGCTTTGGTAGCGGTTCACGATGTCCAATGTTTCCATCACTTTATTTTTTTGCGCACAATGAGAGTAATTTCTGATTGCAACCCTATGACGTACATCTTCTCACGTCAATTGCTGACGGGAAAATACTCGAAATGGATCGTTATCCTTCAAGAGTTCGATTTGGAGTTTACTACCACCAAGTCCAAGAAGTCCCTTGTCTTTGCCGAATTGATTTGCTCATTACCGTCCACTACCACTCTCTCTCGGTTAGAGGATCACATTCCGAATGATACCCTCTTCTTAATCAGTACCCTTGATCCCTGGTACGGTCACATTATTGTCTACCTCCAGACATCTTCCTTCCATCAAGATTTGTCTAAGGATGCTCGACGACGTATTCGTCATCAATCTCAGCCTTATTGTATTGTTGGGGACACTTTGTAACATCTCAGCGTTGATTCAGTTATCTATCTTTGTTTGACATTCGAGGAAGCTGAACAAGTTTTGAATGATAGCCACTCTGGCACCTGTGGTAGTCACATGTCTGGTTATGCTACTACCCAAAAAATCCTCTGCGCTGGTTATTTTTGGCCCTCTATTTTTAAGGATTGCATTCTCGCTGTCCATTCCTATCATGCATGCTAAATTTACCAAAAAAAGATGCGAGCGCTGCCATCCTCTTTGCACCCTGTCATTACCGTTGATCCCTTTGCTAAATGGGGCATAGCTTTTATGACCTGTAACCCTTGCTCGGCTAGGGGGCATGGGTATATTATCGTTGTCATCGATTATTTTACAAAATAGGTTGAGGCGATGCCTACGTTATCTAATGACGGTAAGACAACAATGCAATTTTTATTCAATCATGTGATTACACGATTCAAAGTCCCTCAGGCTATTGTCATTGGTCATGGTTCTCATTTCTATGGTCATATGATGACTGAGTTAATGACCCAATTAGGCTTGGGTCACGATAGTTCGATGCCTTATTACCCTCAGGCCAATGGCGAAGTCGAAGCCGTCAACAAGGTGTTGGTAATGATGCTTTAGTGTACAATTGGAATGCACAAGTCTAATTGGCATTTGATGTTGTTTTCCGCCTTATGGGCTTACTATACCTCAGCGAAGGATGCCTTCGGATTCACACCATTTCAACTCATTTATGGTTTGGATGCTACCCTTTTGATTGAATGAGAGATACCTTGTCTCAAGTTAGCTGTCAAATTGCTCTCGAATACTACTCCAATAGAAGAATGCCTTCTTTACCTAGAGCGGCTAGACAAGACCCGTTGACTCACCTCTTTGCTCATCGAAGCACAGAAGAAGAGAGTGAAAACTCACTTTGATCAAACTGTTACTCCTCGTTCTTTCATTGAGCGAGATTTAGTCCTGCTATATGATCAAGCGAATGATAAGATGGGGGCAGGAAAATTCAAACCTATGTGGCTAGGCCTTATATTGTGAAGTGTGTTGTGCAGAAGCGGGCCTATGAGCTAATTGACTATGAAGAAAATCCTCTAGATAAGCCCCCGAATGGGCTTTATCTTAAAAAATATTATGCATGAGTTTTTCATGCGTCTGGTGTGTACATACGTGTGTTTTACTGTGTGCATCTGTGGCTTGGTGTGTAGGCATTATTGCCGCTTATAGTGTCTTTTTACTTCTTGTGCAGATGTTGGGTGCACCTTATATCGGTTTCGTTGATGGTGCCTGTCACAATACACAGAATCCTTCCTCCACGACATGGGTGATGTATGATCCTCACGGTGAGTTAGTAGACCTTCAAGGTGTTTGTCTAAAGTGTACCATGAACAATGTCACTGAATATAACGTCATCATTAAATTATTGGCTGAGGCTATTAACCTCAATATTTGTGCATTGGTTGTGAATTTGGACTCTCAACTTGTTGTTCTTCAACTTAACGGGTATTATTCCGTAAGAAACCCTCAAATTTTAAGATTGTATTTACGTGTTCGCTTATTGGAAAGACATTTTGATTTTATTACATATCAACGCATTCCTAGAAGGTTAAACACGTTAACTGATGCATTGGAAAATCATGTATTAGACAGACATTTATGAAATTTATAATCAAACAACATTATATGCAAGTAATCAGACACAATAATAAAACATAGATAGTTATATGTATCGTGTGGTGCACCGAGGAACTCAAAAAATAATGTATATGTCAAAAATAAGGTATATGTTCAGGTTACATCTGAGACACATGTCTCTCCAAACATAAAAAAAGTAAACCTAGGTGACTACTGTGGTGAGTTCTACTCTATGTAGCTAACCATTGCACAGACTACTCTTCTGAGCAGTCTATGGATCTGGTTCAACACACCCGTAGTGTGCTGTTGGTATTGTCGTGGGATCTCCTTGAACCCTCTATAGTCCAGGATCCCCTCGGTTAAGCCCTCTAAGTTTCGGGCTATCTCCTCCTCTATCTCACCACCTAGAGGTGGCAGGGCAAGCTCTCTATTTTCCCCCCTCCACGTCGTAGGAGCGAAACCCACCGGTCTCTCAAGTCCGACGTCTGCAAAATTGAACATGATTATTAAGACATATATGTTTAAAAAACAAAACAAAATATAAAATCAAAAACTGAAATATAAAAAGTATGGTAGTTAACCAAGTGTGTTACCTCTCTTGTCCCATCGCTCTCCGGGTGAAAGCAGCATATTTGGATCTCCTCTAAAATCTGTACCTGCATAGGGCTAGTCCTCAACAAATACCTACTGACGATGCAACCACTCCATGAAGATATGTCCCCATGATATTGGCTAGCCGCCACCTCCTCGTGGCATCACTAGGGCCCACCTACTGATTCGGGTATGCTATGGTCCTATAAATGGGGCGTCCATATCCTACAACTGAAGTATCGGCACCCACTCCAGCATGAGTGGTACCAGAATGGACCCGTATCCAAACTGCTTTGTCTCTCCTTGCTAACATTTATTTAGTTGTCTCTTCATATTCAGAGACACTACCTCTGCCCAGTCATACATGGTAGGGTTGAGGCAATCTAAAGCTAACCATAGTTGGGTTTTAGTCACCTCATGTTGTGCCTGAGAGCCTACGACTCTCGTGATCATAAAAAATAAAACACACAGTGCTAGGTCGTTCACTGTCAGGATCTGTAGCTTCCCGCTGGTAGGGGATTTTCGTGCCCCTGGGCATGCTCGTGCAATCAACATATCTAGAGACTCTTCGAGGACCCGCATCCCACCCATCCGGGGTGTCCCTCCTTGTCAAGATAATATAGTGAGGAAATATATGTCTGTCGAATCAAACTCGACCTCCTGCCCCCAGATTATGAACTTACCCTCTGTTGGGTTCCATGAGTGAATTAAGAACTCTAGAAGGTCCAATTGCGCTCGTAATAGGGGTGTGAGGAAGAATTTAAATAATTTTTAGTTTCGGAGAACCTGCATGCATTATGGGTCGGTTGCCCCTCTTTCTTCATTGGTGTCATCCATGTGTTCTTGCCATGCAAAGACCATTTTGCACACTGCATATGCAAATACTAATTGATTAGAACTTGTTTGAGCCGTTTTCATCATTTAAAATGGTGTAAAAATGAAATTTTTATGTTTGTTGCATCGTCGTAGCTGTTTCTAAAACAAGTGTGACAGTCAGCTTTCATAGTTCACCATTTTCTGGATCGTTGCAGGGGTACACGTGTTACTTGTGACGATGCCGATTTTGGTGTGTGTAAAATTCCCGATCATTGCAAACCCGCGGGGGACTTTTGCGATGATCGAGGTGATTTTTTGGAACAAAATATCCTTCCAAGCATAGCTGAAATGCATAAAATTAGCATTAAAAACACTTAAAATATAGAGGTAAGGGAGAGATACTTACTTGGCGAAAGATTGGCATAGAATGGATGACCCCAGCTGTAGAAATAGAATTCCAAATTTTGCACAGGTACACGTGGTTTTGAAAATTACCAAGGTTAAAAACAAAAACAATGTAAAATTGTTTTTTACCATTTACCTTATATAAACCTTTTTTGAAAATTTACGGTTTTTAACAATTGGCTTTTGGGTTTCCCTATAGTTCTAGGGTTTTTGGTTATGATTTTAGGGTTTTGACTTAGGTGTTTGAAAATATCATCATGTATCTTTGTAGAATGGGTTTTATGCTGGGTTTTTTCTATTCAGGAACATGTGTGTCAGATGAAAATGTTGGTCGATGCAAGCTTGGTCGATACCACGAAACTTTCCCACAAGTCCTCTTTAAGCTCTTTTCTGACACATAAAAGATGAAAAGATTGCGGAGTGTTTTTCCCTTTTTGACTCGTTAAAAAGAATAAATATGGTGGTTTTCTTTCAGCTCTTTTCTGACTGTTTAAAAACAAAAAGATGGTCAGGCTTTTGTCATTTCAAGATCGTTTTTGGTTATGAAATGTCATGTCTCCGATCAGTTTTTGTAGGTTTTAACCCCGTACAGAAACTACTTGCATACGAATTCTAAAACACATAAAATAAACAATGTAAGAGCATATCACATAAAACACATATGAACAAATATTTTCCCCTGGATCCCAAAACTGGGACTACCAGCTTCATTTTTCATTATGTTCCTTTCAATGTTACAATACATATTTATACATGCCGAAGCATCCAATACCATGGACCAAAAACCATCACATCCAAAACCATGGACCGAAAACCACCGCATCCAAAAACATGTGCAAAAATCATGCACAAAACCATAGGTGGGTCTGCCCAACCTAACATAAGGTCCAAAACCAAAATTTTCTGGTGTGCTGCCCCGGACCCCATAAAGTAGGGTTATGGGTACCCCTCAATCCCCCTGTGACCTCCCCCCCTCTAACTGGTGGTTAACTACATGGGCTAGTCGTGGAAATAATATAACACAACCCAATATTATCCCACTTGTTGTTTTCTTTCCACAAGGGGGCCACAAGAGAGCTTAGTCATTTATCTAGCCTTGCAATGCCCATTATTTCTCTACACCAAGAGAACTTCTTAGAGCTCACAGATTTTGTTAATGCATCTGCAGTATTCTTCAAAGTGTCCAACTTTACCAACAACACCTTTTTTTATTCTATCATATCCCTCACAAAGTGATACTGAACATCAATGAGCTTTGTCTTTGTATGTTATGCAGGGTTCTTTGCCAAGAAAATTGCACTTTGGCTATCACGGTCTATCCTTATAGCTTCTTGTACTAACCCCTTGAACATAATCTCTGCAACCAAACTGCTTCCTTACTTGCATGAGTGGCTGCCATGTATTCTACCTCTGTACTTGATAGTGCCACTACAGATTGTTTCTTACTCATCCAACTTACTGCACCTCCAAATAGGTTAAACGCATACCCACCTGTAGATCTTCTGTGATTCAGATCAATAGCCCAGTCTGCATCAAAAAATCCACGAATATCCGACAATCTATCCAATCCTGGTCTTCCTTGGTAGCACAAACCATAACCACTAGTGCCACACGAATACCTAAAAATCCACTTCACTGTTGTCCAACGCTCCTTCCCTGGTTTTGACATAAACCTTCTCAATACTCCCATTGCATGTGCAATGTCTAGTCTAGTATAGACCATTGCATACATCAGGCTACCGACTACACTTGCATATGGAACACAGGACATGTCCTCTTCCTCTTCTTGTGTCTTGGGACACTGTTTAGCAGATAATCTCACACCTACAGGAATAGGAACCTTCAGCGGTTTACTATCCTGCATATTAAACCTCTGCAATATTGTCTCGACATACTTCCTCTGGTTTAACCAGAGCTTCCTCTTTGTCCAATATCTTTTAATTTCCATGCCCAAAATATAGTTTACAGCACCAAGATCTTTCATGTCGAATTTGGAGGACAAATGGGTCTTCAAATCTTGATAATTTCTTTGCCATTTCCAACCAGCAACATATCATCCACATACAAGACTAGATAAATAACACGGTCACCAAATAATTTAAGATGCACACAGTGATCTTGTTTGTTTCTGGTGAAGCCAAGTCCCTGTATAAATGTATCAAATTTCTGATACCACATCCTTGGTGACTATTTTAACCCATAAAAAGACTTCTTTAACTTGCATACCAGTTCTTTCTTACCCTTCACCGCAAAGCCTTCAGGTTGCTTCATGTATATCTCCTCTTCCAGATCCCCATGAAGAAATTCTATCTTCACATCCATCTATTCTACCTCAAAATCAAAAGCAGTAGAAACATATAAAAGTAATCTAATAGAAGTTACCTTGGCAACAAGAGAAAAGATATCACCAAAATCAATTCCTGACACCTGGGAATAACCTTTTGCGACCAACCGAGCTTTGTATTTCTCCACTTTTCCTTCTGCATTTGTCTTCTTTTTGAACAACCATTTGCTGCCAATGGGTTTCCTTCCAGCTGGCAACTCCACCAGATCCCAAGCCTCATTTTTTATGCAATGATGCCATTTCATCAACTATGGCCTCTTTCCATAGTTTTCCATCCTATGAATCTACTGCCTCCTTCACAGTTCTGTGATAATCATTAGTAATAGAAAAAGTAAAATTTGAATAGAAAGCAGATGGACTATACCTTTCTGGCTACCTTCTTTCTCGAACTGATCTTCTCACAGCTCGAGTTTGTGGCTCTTCATCTTCTAATTCCTCCTCTGCTCTAAAGTTTGATTCTTCCTCCTTTAACTCAAACTCTATCTTCTCAAGTTCCTTTGGTTGGACTTCATGTTTAATAACATCTTTCACCTATATGAATACCACATCTCGGTTTTACACAACCTTTCTTGTTACTGGGTTCCAAAGCTTATAACCCCTTAAACCATCCTTATACCCAATAAAGATGCAATTTTTAGATTTACTATCCAACTTGGTTCTTTTCTCCTTTGGAACATGTACATATGCATCACATCCAAATACCCTCAGATGTGAAGGAGAGGGTTTCTTACCAGTCCATACCTCTTGTGGAGTCTTATCCTCCAAAATTGATGAAGGTGATTTATTGACCAAGTAATATGCTGTCACCACTGCCTTTGCCCAGAATTCCTGTCCTAACTCGGCACCACTAAGCGTGCTTCTTTCCCTTTCCATCAACATCTTGTTCATTCTTTCTGAAACTCCATTTTGATGAGGTGTATATGGAGTAGTCTTTTGCAGTGCTATACCACACTTCTTATAGAAGTCTTCAAATTCCTTACTGCAAAACTCACCACTGTTATCTGTCCTTAGCACCTTTATCTTCTTCTCTGTCTAGTTTTCCACCAAAGCCTTAAATTCTTTAAACCTGTCAAAGACTTCAGATTTCTTCTTAAGGAGATATATCCATGTATTGCTTCAGAAGTCATTTATAAATGATACATAGTACATAGAATTACCCAGTGATGGAACCTTCACAGGTCCAAACACATCACTGTGCAAAAGCTCTAATACATGTTTTGCCCTCTTAGCACTAGAGGGGAAACTCACCCGATTCTACTTCCTCTATACACAATTTTCACAGAAATCAAAATCCAGAGAGCTATTACTCATACCTTCTACGATACCTTTACCATGAAGTATTCGAAGGCCCTTCTCTCCAGTATGTCCAAGCCTTTGATGCCACATCATGGTCTTCTCTCCAGAGACCACTAGATTTTCTTCTCCACTTTCAGGAACCACAGAACTATTGCACCTATCAATAACAGTGCTACCTTGCAGCTTGTAGAAAGTTCCAATCCAAACTCCCCGCATCAATACCAATGCTTCCCGAACCATCTTGCAGGTATCCTTCTCAAACAATGTTTTTACGCCTGCATCATCCATCTTGCTTATAGAAATCAGATTTCTAGCCAATGCAGGAATATGTAGAACACCTGGAAGTGTTCTAACCCTTCCACCTTGCAATTTCAACTTTACTTTTCTGCGACCAACGATTCTAGCATTCCTATCATCCTCTAAGAAGACATCACCACTATCATATTTCTCATACTCGAAAAACCACTCTCTATGGGGAGTGAAGTGAAAGCATCCACCTGAGTCAATCAACCATGCCTCATGATCTACATGTGTACTCGAAGAAGCCAAGTACACATCTCCACCTTCATCTGAGGTGGTTTTAGCCTCTGCAGAAGGAGCATCATCAAATCCCTTTCCTTTGTCAGGAGCTTTAGATTTACAGTCCCTTTTGTAGTGCCCTTCCTTTCTGCATTTCCAGCACACCACCTTTATAGGTTTTCCCTGGAGATTTAGATCTCCCTCTAGATTTAGATCTCCCACTCGATGACTTATTTTTGTTTCTATTCTAGGACCATCCTCATACAGACAAGGCATCACCATTCTAGCTCTCCATATTTTTTCATCTCATCTCCTTCATCAGCAAGGCTGAGACTATTTCATCAGACTGCAAGGCAGTTACATTGCTACCTATTACAATAACTAGACTATCCCACGAATATAGTAGAGAACAAAACAAACTGATGCACTTATCTTCATCTGAAATTTTAATATCAACATATGCTAACTGACTTACCATAGTATTAAATGCATTCAGATGCTCTGTCACTGAGTCTCCATCTTTCATCTTCAGGTTATACAGCTTTTTCTGCAGGAATAATTTATTCGCTAGAGACTTAGATTGGTACAAAGTCCCTAAATTGTCCCACAAAGCCTTCACCGTAGCTTCCCCTAATACATTAAGCAATACTGAATCTGAGACACACAATTGTTGTGCTCTTTGCCTTCCAATCCAACTTCTTCCATTCTTCATCGGACACTCTCATTGGTTTAGTACCCGGATCTACCACAATCCACTAATCTTTATCCACCAACAGATCCTCCATATTGAGTTTCCACAACTCAAAACTCTGACCATTAAATTTCTCAATCTCTATCTTTCCACTGTTCACCATCTTCTTTCACCACTAGAATCGATCTCGTAGATCTCCCACTGAACAAGGTCTACCACAGGCCTGAGTGAAACCCCTTAGCAAAAAAGGCGTCCCTTTGAAGTAAAAACTGCTATGATACCAAATGTAGGTTTTAACCCTGTACAAAAATTACTAGCATACAAATTCTAAAACACATAAAATAAACAATGTGAGAGCATAACACATAAAACACATATACACAGAGATTTTCCCCTGGAACCCAAAACCAGGATTACGAGCTTGATTTTTCGTTATGTTCCTTTCAATGTTACAATACATATTTATACATGCTGAAGCATCTAATACCATGGACCGAAAACCATCACGTCCAAAATCATGGACCAAAAGCCATCGCATCCAAAAACATGTGTGAAAATCATGCACAAAACCATAGGTGGGTCCGCCCAACCTAACATAAGGTCCAAAACCAAAATTTTCTGGGGCATTGCACCGGACCCCATAAAGTGGGGTTATAGGTACCCCTCTAACCCCCAGTTAACTACGTTGCCTAGTCGTGGAAAGAATATAAAACAACCCAATAGTTTTCTACTTTTTCGGATTCAAAACACTAGTTACAAAAAGTACTCCTTGGTCGAAATGGTCAAGTGGTTCCCTCGAGTATTATTTTCTACCTTTTTAGGCTTGAGGAACACAAACTTACGAAAAGGGCCCCCCCTGGAGTTTTCTTTTTCGTGTCTTTTTCAAACTCTCTAAACATGAAAAAGACTTCGAGTTTTTCCTATGTCAGACTCGTTAAACCCTCACAACATTGGACTCGTCACCATGATGAGACCCAAGCTTCTCCTCCCTAGGACTCATTAAAATTTCACTAGATTGGATTTGTCCGAAGGAAGAACTTATATTGCAAACATATGCTATCCCCTTTAAGCTTGTTTTTCAAAAATAATTGGGGTACTCACCAGCAATGGTGGGGGAAAATTTGGAAATCTTCCATTGGTTACCTATGGTAGCTAGTCGCTCTTGAACATCGACACTTTTGCTTCTCGTTAGGTTTGGGACATCCTCACATCGTCGTTGGCCTTCCAGGGTTTTGGGTTTGTCATTTTTCCTGTTTCCATTGATCCTTGTTATCTCCATCAGACCTCCGATACCTTGGTACCAAAATGCTGCCACCTTCCAGAGTCGTCTTGCTGATATGTTCAAGAGTTTAATATTTCTGCAATTTTCACCCTTACTTCCTTCTATGATTCTCTGTTTCATCCATCTTCATCTTGTTCCTTGTCACATATCGTAGATGTGGGAAACATTATGACCCTCTTGCAACATGTCTCTTCCTGTCGACACCAACTCATTATCTAGGAAGTCGATCTAGAGATTCCTTTTGGTACCTTAGAGCTTGCATGCCTTAATGGCAAGTTCTTCGTGCTTGATGACAGGCTTACATTATTGGTCTTATATTGGCTGATTCCATGAGTGTTCGACTCCAGATCATTCTTCACATTTTGTGGATTGTATTGACAGTACCTTGAGCACCATTGACATTATTAGTGGTCTCTCTCATGCTTGTTAACGGTTTACATCATTGGCCGGTAATCAAATGATTTTCTAGTATGATGGACTTCAACACATCTATTTGCATATTAGAAATTGTATTATGATTAGTTGGGATTCAAGACCCCAAGTTAAGATTACATATGTTTAGGATGTGTGGATTGGTTTGTGATTACATACATGACCCTTTGATTAGATCGCTGCGACCATACCTAAGTCTTTCTGGATGGCTGCAACCATACCGCTATCTTTATATATGGTCTTATTGACTAGGTGGCTGCATCCATACCACAGACCAAGTTTAAATATGTCTTTTAGATGGTTGTGCCCATGCCTAAACTACATGTATTTCACTATCAGAGATATCAGTTCTACTTGAGCCTAAAGGCTCTTAGCAATGGTGTTCCGGTTCGGTTATGATTTTGTAAAGCATTTCACCCCTCCCACTCTCTTAGCCTGCATGCTTTAGGGGGCATATGTTACACAGTAATTTGTCATTGGCCTCATATCACCTGATCTCAGATAAAGTTAATCCCTGAGTGACATCTCCATTGTGTTATACATCTAATAAATGTGTCCACATCTTCCTGCTCATTCAAGAAGATTAAACAAGTTCCCTTTAATCCTGAAGATTGACCCTTTCACCCATGTTTTTGCATCGTCGCAAGTGAACCTAATTCTGCTTGCGACAATTCTCTGTAATGAACTATAATGTCATGATGTCGTCACAGGGGTACCTTTGTTTGCTATGACAGTCGAATTTTAGGGCTAAAAGGAAGTCTTCAAGATCCTTCTTGCGATAATGGCTCTAAATACATTGCTTCCTTGCAACATCGTCGCTAAGCCCTAGTGTATTACTTGCAATGATCTAGATATGGCGAATTAGTTCAAACAGTTGGCCTTCTGGTTGATTCTAGACCTGGTTGTTGGATCAAGGGAGTTCACCTTTCCTCCTCTGGGATGGTGGCTCCACCTTTTATGAAACCTCCCTTGAGGATAAGTTTCCTCTCCTTCATTTTATGGAGGCTCCTCCTCTTATAAAAGAATTCCCTATTGCTATGATTAGCTAGTTTTTTTGGGATTGAGAAAATTAGCTAGCTTTGGTGTGAGTTTGATAGTTTGCAGTGTGAATTGCTGATAGTTTAGCAATTGGTTGTGGATTGCCTTAGCCTTGTATTGGAGGTTGTGAGTGAGAGAGAGAGTTATCATCTATTTGGGAGACCCTCTTGAGAGTGAATGCTTGAAGAAACATACTAGTTGGACCCTCCGAGGAAGCTTGCGGTGTCAAGGCTTGGTCGTAAGCTTTGCTTTTATTCATTTTAATACAATCAATGGTGATTACCTATGTCTTGTGTGAAATATACTTGATAGCTTATGGTTCCTTGACTTTCTAAGTAAATAGATCATTGTTGTACTCTATCACATGTTATTTTGTTCTCCTGCGTTGTTTAAGGTGAATCTCTCATCGAGGAGAAGGAAACGGTAGCTGAAGTGGCGCAATGATAACTTCATCGAACATCGGTTTGAGGTAGGCCTTTCCAACAATGACTAATTAAGGAAATTAGTTGTTTTATTGTTTTGCTATGACTAGACCCACTCTAGGGCTAGAGGGTTGCCTATGTCCACAGAGGGAACATCTCTTACATCACACGCTCCCATCCTGGTCATTCCAAAATGGGACATTGAATTTCATGTACATGTTGATGCATCGTGTATCGGGCTGGGAGCAGCACTCACGCAGGAAGGCGCAGAAGGCGTAGATCACCCAATTTCGTTCATAAGTTGGTAGTTATCCAAATCCGAAAAGAAATACTCTACTACTGAATGTGAATGGTTGGCAATGGTGTACGCGCTCCAAAAATACCGCCACTATTTACTTAGTGACCACTTCAAAATGTATATCGATCATTCCGCGTTGAAATACCTAGGGAATAAGCCTTTGTTGGGGGGGGGGGGCGCAAATATGTATATGACTGTTACTATTTCAAAAATATGAATTTGAGGTCATTGTCAAGCCAAGATGCCTAAATGCAGGACTAGGCCACTTATCATGAATTGAGACAGGCGAAGAACCCACAAACTTGGAGGCGGGACTACCCGATGCACAATTGTTTGCAGTTCGCGTCACAGATGGCCATTTTTAAGATATAATCCAATTTTTAACCACAGGGACTGCACCGAAGGAGTATTCAGTCCAACAGAAGAAGGAACTCTTAGTACATGTAGTGGACTTTTCTGTTATTGTGGCACACCTCTACAAAATGGGAAATGATGAAATATTGCGACGATATGTACCTGAATTTGAATGAGGACAGATCCTCACGGAAGCACATGGTGTGCCGTAGGAGGGCACTATGTGGGGCACACGACTGCAGAGAATATTCTTTGTACTAGGTTATGGTGGCAAACTGTTGGGCAACGGATCCCCTGCATAATGGTTTTCGGGCTTAAAGCCCACAAGTTTGGGTAGTGATGTTGTAAAAGCTCCACGAAGTGCGCAGAGCGCGAATTGTAATAATTCAAGCCAAAGGGTAGTCTACCTTAAAATATTGTAATTTAATATAGAATGTGTCGGCCTACCCATGGTCCGCGGACCGTGGGAGTGTATAAATAGAGCGAGGCTCTAAGGGTAGAAGGCAGTTTTAGTTGGGATGAAAAATATCATCGGTTTTTGAATGTGTTATTCGCTTTGAGTCTGTAAGTCCGAGTCTTGGGTCATAATAGTAGTAAGAGGCTCTACAGCTGTGCGCATAGAGGCTTGGTAGAGTCCGCAACTATGTACATGGACCCCTGCAGCTAAGTGCATAGGGAAGATTTGAGGTTGTAACAAAACAAAAGTTAATAAAAGATAATTTGATTCTAAAATATTGTGCATCTATTCACAGATCTGTATGTTTATGCTTATTTTATATGTTATGCATCTATTTACCGGTTATGATTACGTGCACTAGTTATAAAGGTTAATTAAGTAAATAAGAATACTGGGCCCTCCAAAATTAAGTCAGATCTATAATAATAACAACGAAAGGGTAATGGATCTAGGCTACGCCTCATCGCACTCTGTATAGAGCTATGTAATGGTTAGACAATTGCGTGGAGCAGCGTAAGCAAACAAGATTAGTTCCTGACCATTCCAGACCTCATCAAGACATCCCTAGGGTACAGAAACTTGGTTCTAGCGCCCTCCCATACTACCTCCGGTGAGACCTTAGCCCGCATTCTGCGGACTATTAACGAAAGGGCCAGTAGTTTAGGGAATTCTTTGGCTAAAACACTTTTGAACTTGGGTCAGGCCCTTACAAGCCAACAAATGGCTACATTTTCGAGATCAGGATTTTCCTAAAAGATGTCTGATGACAGAACACTGGAACCCAATGAAGAAGGAAATTTAAGAGTGGTTAGATCAAAAGCTTCGCAAATTCATGGTACAAGAGAACAACTCCATAGATATTTGAGAAAATGTGGCTAGATTGCTACGTATATACAAAAATCCACAAGATCTCCTTCACATCCTTCTCTTCTAAACTGTATGATTGGATCGCAAGATTAGTCGATAGCCAGGGAAGATATAAGCTCGACAAATCGATAGTGTGGACTCCAGAATTGGTGCGCAGGTTAGAAGCGTCAGAGGATAAGATCGTGTGGGCCATGGACCATTGGCTCGACTGGATAATAGGGGGTTTCATCACTGAATTTGTGGTAGACATGACCATGAGCTATAGCGAAGCAGAACGACATTTTCTCAAGGGGCCGTGAGGTAAGTACATTAAATCCTTGAATACCTGGATTAAGATGTTGTAATGTGAAAAACGGGTTATGCGAATACATCAATGAGTGGAATGACACGGAGAGTAAAGATGTACAAAGGGATCGAAGGATTAGAGAACAGTCCCCTAATTTCACTTTCATGAGAAAGGGAGGAGGAGCTCGCTCGGTTCTCCCCGAGAAGTGCAGTTCGATTGATAAAGCAACACATTCTCCAGTTACCACCCCCATCTATGCCATCACCCACCTCGCTGATGCCACCCCCATCTTCACCCACCCCACCTCCACCACCCCCATAGTTCAGCATGACGAGCATGATCAAGTTACCCGTATTCATAGGAGTAGGAAATGAGGACCTTGATCAGTTATGGTTCATGGTAAGGGTAGTATGGGAAGCACAAGGGGTTACAGATGACAACATCAAGAAGGCTACATTGGTGAGCATGATGCAGGAGTGTGCGTTGATGTGGTATATCAAGTACTCTAGCGATCACCCAAATGTAGGAATAACGAAGATCCAGGATGCATTGAATAAAGAATTTAGTTGGTCGAAATTAGAGACGCGGTCAACCATCAGATTTAAGGAGATCGCGATGCTTCCAGGTGAGACCCCCTAGGATCTGGATCAGCGACTGAAGGGTATGATCCATGATACTAATATGACGCTCTCATATGCATAGCACTGTGGATGGTTTGTGGCATCCCTGACACTATACCTGAGGACGGCGTTGTCACAACAGAAGCTTTCAACCGAGGCTCTTGGGTTGGGAGTTCAACAAATTACATGACCTATGCTTGGAGATGTAGAGTCTGAAGCAAGATAGGGCACTGCGACCTGAGGCGCGCAGAGAAATATGGTGTATAAAATGTAAAGGTCAGGGCCACGATAAGGGTCATTGTCCCATATTAGCAAGCTATTTGGTTGGAGGGGGACCAATTCCGTTGATACCAGAGGCACAGGAAGGGCTAAGTGCGGCACCCATGCTCTGGTGCACGATTTGTCAGGTGGGAGGAAAGCACATGATAGACAACTACTATTTGTTGCAGAAGTGTATGAAGAATCTCCAAAAGATGTTTTGCATTTTTTGTAGATCGGTGGGCCACGACAAGTGTACTTGTCGCAGCTACGAGTTAATGATGGAGTAGACCCCAACATATAGAATGCAGATGGAAATGCGAGGCTTTGACCCAGCCACAGGGATGGTGTACGGTGGATTTCAAGGGAGAGGTTGAGGACAAGGAGGAATGGGGCCAGGAAGGGGCCAAGGACAGTTAATCTGTTACAATTGCGGTGGATAGGGGCACTACGCTCGCAATTGCACCATCTCGATGAGACTATCTTGTTCGTATTGTGAGAAGTTTGATCATGAAATGATAGATTGTCCTACACTAATCACACAAATGCATGACAAAGGGGTACCATAACCTACTTTGACCCAGAATGTCCAAATGAAGAAGTCTGAGTTGTGCGAAGAAGACCCCAACATGAACATAAAGCTGAGAAGCAGTGCGACCACAGGGGAAGACAAGGGGAAGCAGCCCGAGGAAGATACATGGGTTCGCAAGGCTCCTACAAAGGAACCTGAGTTCGAATGGGAATGCGCAAAGGAGACATTTATGGAAGCTAAGAAGAGCTTCATGGAGACCTCTACTTTAGGTCATAAGAATCAACCAGAGCTAGGAATGGATCCTTCTATGCTTACTACCTTTCTAGAGACCTGAATGAAGTTGTTGCGAGACACTAAGGCGATTAAAGGACTACAAGAATTGATCACCAGGTGCACAGGGTCGGGTGAACCACACGTAATCTGGAAGCTGGGAAGGCATGCATTGTGCACTAGGAGGGAAATGAGATTGACAGCGCAGATTAGTGAGTACGAAATGGAGCAGGTAATTCTAGACCTGGGTTCGGACGTGATGTGTTACCTAAGCAAACTTGGGAACACATGGGTAGGCCCACGTTGCAGTGGTCCCCTATTCAATTACAAATGGTGAACCAACAAAAGATCACGCCCATGGGAAGATTGCAAGGAGTGACAGTTGATATTGAAGGTGCCAGCACACACATGGATTTTGAAGTGATAGAAATTGTCGATGACAGCAATCCTTACCCCACATTGTTAGGAATCGAATGGGCTACATATATGAATGGAGTCATCAATCTAAAGAAGAGGAAGACGATATTCGAAAAAAATCCCTTTGCATAGTAGTTCCGCTAGATCCAGCTAAGGGTGCGTGCTACACTGAACTTGTACATGATGATGGAAGTGACGATGAGATGGATCGTATGTACAAGATAACTGCGCGGGATCGAGATTGGGTAAATCTGACTGCAGATGGAAGAATCTCATGGCATCATGCAGGTTCTTGCATCTCGGATTCCCACGAAGAAGATGAATTCTTGCACAATCGGTTGAACGAAGTGACAACACTGAATTGCCATATGATGACTAAATCACTGGATTGCGTAACAGCCCAGGTCTGAGATCTACCAACATATAATGGGCTGATAGCAGTGGATGAATTCTTGAACAAGTTTGAGAGCGTAGTACAGGAGCACCAGCGGTTTGATGCATTGGAATGGGTGCTACGTGCGACACCTGCGTGTTGGTGGGGAACACATTAAGGAAACATTAAAAACTGGCACAGTTTCAAGAGGATGATAAGGCTACGGTTTGGGGAACCAGAACTATGAATAGCCGAGAGATACGATGGATGCAATGACCCACGCACACAACTTGGAAAATGGACGAAGGCCTATGGAGAAGAACCTCAGCCTGAATGGGTACACTTATTCTACCATACCCTAGATGTCATACCCAGAAACTAGTACACCAAGACAAAACTCTGACATGGTACAGGCGAATGGGATGTCTTGCACGAGGGATTTTTGTTAACATTCTCATTTGAAGACCCATGGTCGAATACTGTTGACAACGTGCTGCAAGCTGTGAAAGCTGCCATCTTCAAAGTACCATAGGAACCGTGGGAAGTAGTTCAACCAGAATGGTCGACCCAATTAAGCCATGCCCTAGAATGTTATAACTTATAGGTAGGAGAGGATGATGATGACCCCTGAAACATTAATATTCCAAAAATTGAAGGGAGTCGTGAATTTCAAGGACCATAAATTGAGGACTCCAACATCATTGCACTACTAAAAACCAAGTAGGTAAACATTGGTACCAATGTGGAGCCGAAGTACGTGACTCTTGGGGACTATTGGGACAATGCTATAGTGGATAAGGTCACCGAGTTACTCTACAAGTATCAGGATTTTTTCCTGTTAGCACTGCTATACAAAAGGATAAAAATTGATCCAAACACACTCCCAAAGTCTGAAAATCTGCCTAAAATCATGCCAAGGGATCCATGCATGCTATTGAAATTTCCAATTTTGGTCAAAGGTCATCGACCGATCGAAATAGTTGCAAGAGGAGAGCCCTTGGAGGAACTGGATAGCATCGCTTTATCACATCACTGTATCACATCGGCAGATTGCATCGACGGAGGCAAATTGGCATAGATAGTGTGCATTGAGCGATTACGACCAGCGATGCAATATTGACCGTCAATCGCATGCACAGATCGACAGCCCACGTTACATCACCAGATTGCTATTGGAGGAAACCAAAGGGAGCCTTGGAGCCTTACGATACAATAAGACCCGGACCCGATGGGTTGCTGGAATGAAATTGTTTAAATATTTGAAGTCCAGAGGGAGGCCTTTTTCATGTTTTTTCCCATGTTTTCAAGTATTTCGAGGAACAAGGGAACAAAGGGAACATTCCATCTACGATAGGCGACAATGACCCAAGGGTGGACCTGATAGACAATTAAACCATACTTGAGGACTTTTGGAGTCCAAAAGAAGCAGATTTGGCCTGATTTCTCACAGTTGCATCATTTCTCTGTTATACCAGAAAGCAGTACCCGTTTGTATTTAGAAGATAACAAAGGCCCGAAGACCCTTTCTATCACATAAACAAAGGATGGGAAATAACTTCTGGGAGACAAAGGCCGAGAAGTAATCATGGGCATCAATAGCACCATTCAACCATTTCGTGCTCCCGAAAGGACGAAGGTGGCCAGTATTCAGTACTCTGTGCAGTTAATCTTCAACCAATTCATTCAACAAGTAGGATGGCTGAGAAGGAAAAGGACATGCCTCAAGTTGGTCACAACATTTATCAGTTATGGAGCATGTTTCATATTACACTCTACCGGCTCAAGAGGACAACAGAACATCCGAGAAGGTCAAATTCATTTTCAGACACAGTCAAATTGCAGCAGAGATTCATATTAGATGGTTAAAGCAGTTGGTGGTCCATTATGACCCCTCCACGCATGGAACAGTAGGACATCTTTGAAAAGAAACTCTATAGATACCCAAAAAAGAGATGTAATGAGGGTTGATGAACGTTATTCTAATGTAAGGTTCAACTTCTGGAGACTGTGACTACTGTGATACCTGCAGCGTCTGGTCTTCATTTTCAGCTAATACAAGCTTCTTTTGTTGTTAATTGCTCGCTTTCCACTTCTTCTTTGTTCTAGGTTGTGCCTGTTATGCATTTGTCTTGAATTCTTGATGTTTGGAATTAGAGGGGCTGTAATCCCACCTTTGTGCTAAAGTCTAGTTTATTTTAGTAAACGTATTGTTCAAGTTTTTGTTTGCTTAGTGACAGAGAGTTTTCATCCTGTCTGTGCATTAAGAAACAGATTTACAGACCTTTTTAACTGGTTGTAGCCGGCCATCACATGGTCTTGTGCAACTGCGGGTGTGGTCAGTATTCTCCAACTTCACCTACTCTTTAAACTGTGAGTGATTGGTTGTCTAAAGCCTTGTAGTTTGGGGGTGTTGACCCATGTCTGAGGTTAAGCATAGTAGAAGTGGTTATCTAGCTTGAATATGCATCATTCCTTCCATTCATCCACCATTTTCCAACATTTTTGTTGAGTTTGTAATGTTCCCAAGCATCACTGATATACAACCTAGGTGAGTTTCTTGGGGTGATAACATTAATTGGCGCCGTTGCTAGGGAAGAAGAATCAAAGCTCAGCTTCCCTAGGATAATGACACAGTTTCAAGCTTTGATGATAGAAAAGGTTTGAACATGGTATTCTGGTTGTAATCATCTGTCTGGTGACTCCTCTATTGGAAGACCATCCTTTAACGACTCCACATTGAAGTTCTGGCTCAATTTATGAGACACACTTGAATAAATCCTCAGAAATGTCCAGCTGAAACAGTGCCTAAACCTGAAAGGATTGCTAAATCGAAGAAAGCTTCACAGAAAGGGGCATCAGGATCAGGTAAGCCTAAGAGATCTAATTCATCTCTGGAAGATAAAGCTATTGCTGAAGATTTACAGTTTGAAGATTTGGAAGTTAGCACCATTAATAAAGAGAAACCTTCAAATATTAGTTTAGCCCCTTGTTCAGTTAGTTCCCCTTTGAATCTCAGTCCAAAGAAAGCTTCCCATTCAATCCAGAATATCCCTTATTCATTTTCATCCATCACATTACTTCCCATTCAATATGTTAGTACTCTTCCAAAAATTCCAATCATGGCAGGACAACAAGCACCTACTAGAATAGAGAGAATTGTTGCTACTAGATATAGACCATTGGTGTTTCTTGTACCTCTAAATCCTATGCCTGTGGGAGAATATAAAAAATATATGCCTAAATTCAATGGTACAGAGGGAGTAATAGTAGAAGAACACCTTGAAGCTTTTTACAGTTATGTTGATAATCTAGATATAAGTGAAAATGATGCGTGGATGAGAGTTTTTGTCCAGAGCCTTGATGGACAGGCTAGGAAGTGGTTTAGAGAGTTACCCCAAATATCAATAACTGATATAGAAGCATTAGATGATGCATTTTTGAAGCAAAGGGGAGATAAAAAAGACTTGTTGTATTATCATACTGAGTTTGGTAATCTGAAGAGGGAAATTGGGGAATCAATCCCTGATTTTAATAAAAGATTCAATCGAATGTATAGTAAGATTCTAGCTGAGGTGAAGCCTACTCCTACCTATTCCAAACTCACTTATGCTAATGCTTTTGACTCTGATTTCTACCTATTATTGAGGGAAAGGAGATGTGCTACATTGGCAGACATGTAAGATGCAACATTAGAAATAGAGTCTAATATTATGGTTGTAGAGAAGTTAAAGAGTCAAGTTGATAGAAGAAGACAGAGAAGTCAGGCATATACTTCTTCTACATCATCTTTAAAGCCTAAATTAGACAAAATGAATAAGATGATAGAGTCATTGGCTGCTAAAATTTCTAAACTAAAATTGGAATAGAATTCAGGAAAAAAAAGGCAGCAGAACACATTTGCTTTAAGAAACCCAAATCCTTTCAGAAGAGAAAATGAGCAGTTACAAATAATGCAGAGGGGTGAAGAAACAAAAGAAGATCATAAAGTAAAAACTCCTTTCCAAAATGTAGTCATGGAGGAAGAACATTTTGAAGAAGATGAGGATGAAATTCACTGCATAGAAGATAAAGGCAGTGTTGCATTTTTGACATTGGCTGAATACGAAGAATCATTGCTACAAGAACAAAATAGTCAGGAATGGGACAGAGGAGCCGTTCTACAAACTGGTGACTAGCAGAGATATAATCTGAGGTCTAATGCAAAAAATTCCAAGGAAAATCCTGCCCAAAGAGTTGCTGTCCAAATAGAACCACAGAATATCAAGCAGAGAAGACCAGCAGTTGATACAGTCATCCTCAAAGCTCTAGTTCAAGAGGTAAAAAGTTTTGATAAATCATCTTCTCCTTTCAGCTTTGAGTCAGAAGTTCATAAATTGAAAGTATCTGTCCCTCTGGTTGAGTTGGTGAAGAGTGAAGTATTTAGGAATCCTATACTTGAAGCCCTTGAGCTAGAAACCAAACAAACCTCCATTGACTCTATCAATTTTCAAGATGACAAGCTTGCTATTGTGCTTAGCCCTATGATTGAACTTGCTGATAATAATTCTCCATATTTTTATGTCTCATTGACCATTCATGATAAAATCCTCCACAACTGCCTGCTAGACACAGGGCCAGCCACAATTTGATGCCTAAACCTGTCATGGAAGAGTTGGGCCTTGATATGACTAGACCCTATCATGATTTGTTTTATTTTGATTCAAGGAAGGTGAAATGTCTTGGATTGATTAAAGATCTAGCCATTACCTTAACTCAACTACCTATGAAGAGCATGATGATGGATATTGTGGTAGCATATGTGCCTCCCATGTTTGGCATGCTGTTGTCCAGAGGGTGGATTAAGAGACTAGGTGGGACACTCTAGAATGATCTATCTTATGCAACTATCCCAATTTTTGGAGGTGAAAGAAGGAGATTGTACAGAGAAGCACAATTGGAATATATTATCAATGATGAGAGGAATCCTACAAATCATCCTATATATGCAGTGGACACTGATTTTGGAGCATGCATTCTCCAAATTGAAGAATCTCAGAAGGCCATAATGCAGCTCAGGAAACCAATTGTTCAGGCCGAGAAACAACAAGAAGGTTAGGTTTGGGAGATGTTCTTTGATGGAGCGTGTTCCAGGGAGACTACAGGAGCAGGGGTGGTGCTAGTATCTCCACAACAAGAAGGTATTCGGATGTCTTTTAAGCTGGTTTTTCAAGTGACCAACAATATAGTAGAGTATGAGGCTTTGCTGTTGGGCCTTAATGTAGCAAAAGATAGAGGAATCAAGAGCATAAAGGTGTTTGGAGATGCTGATTTGATAATTCAGCAAGTTAATAAAACCTTTCAGGCAAAGCACCCAAGGCTGAAAGTGTACAGAGATGAGGTATGGAGAATCAGAGACTCTTTTGATTCTTTTTGTATTTCATATATTCCTAGAGCCCAAAATCAGCTTTCTGATTCCCTAGTTGTGTCTACTAGCCTATTTATTCCTCCTATGCCTCCCAGACTAGTTTATGAAGTCCAAATGAAGTACACACCGTCCTTGCCCGATAATGTCCACCATTGGAAAGTTTTTGATGATGATGATGAGATTAATATATTTCTTCAAGTCATTGATGAATTCTCTAAGATGCAAATTGACCAAGAAAATGATCCTTTGTTAGAAGAACCCCAGTCCCAGCTTAGAAATAAAATTGGTAAAGACAACATAGTCTAGCTTCCTAGTAACCATATTCCTAAGAGTCTAATTCCTCTTGAAAGAGTGTTTGACCAAAATGATGTGCCATTCAAAGTTGCCCAAAAAGAAGATCAATCAATAGTCTGTAAGCATAATATAGGAAGTCCAGGTCAGCCCAAATTTATAAATCTGTCTACTTATTTATCAGTTGATCAAAGTGTTGAATACTGCAATTTAATGAGGCAATTTGCTGATGTGTTTGCCTTGGAGTATAGTGATTTGAAAAATTATCATAAGAATATAATTCAGCATAAAATCCCTCTAGAAAAAGACACTGTTCCTTTCAAACATAAGCTGAGACCAATAAATCTGATACTTCTTCCATTGATTGAAAAAGAAATCAAAAAATTGTTGGCTACTAAGATCATAGTGCCTCTCAGATATTCAAAATGGGTAGCCAATTTGGTGGTGGTGAGGAAGAAGAGCGGTGAAATCATACCGTGTGTTGATTTCTGTAATTTGAACAAGTGCTCAAAGAAAGACAACTACCCTCTGCCCAAGATGGAGCATTTGTTGTAGAAGGTCTCAGGAGCAAAAGTGATGTCATTTTTAGATTGATTTTTAGGCTTCAATCAGATTACTGTGCACCCAAACGACCAAAAAAAGACTACATTTACCACTCTGTGGGGCACTTTTATATATGCCAAAATTCCTTTTGGATTGATGAATGCTGGAGCTATCTTTCAGAGAGCTATGGATATAGCATTTTTGGGAGAGAAAGAAAATTTTTTGCTGATCTACCTTGATGATATAATTGTTTATTCCAGCAACCATCAAGATCATTTGCAGCATTTGAGAAAAGTATTCTTGAAGTGAAGGAGGTTTGGAATTTCAGTCAATCCTAAAAAATCACAATTTGCTTTACATGAAGGTAAGGTGTTAGGACATGTTTTCTCTACTGCAGGTGTTCAGATTGACCCAGAAAGAGTCAAAGCAATTCAGGCTTTGACTGTCCCTAGATCAAAGAAGGATATATAGTCTTTTCTGGGCAAAATTAATTTTGTCAGGAGGTTTATTCCTAATTTTGCTGAGCTAGTAAAGCATGTCACCTCCATGTTGAAGAAAGGAGCAGAGGTAAGATGGACCGAAATAGCAAGAAAATCATTTGATTCCATCAAGAAGGCTATAATGGAAGCTCCCACATTAATAAGTCCTGACTACAGTAAGGAGTTTCATCTGTTTTCATTTGCCTCTAAGGATACTGTTGCAGCTGTTTTGTTGCAGTAAGACGAAGAAGGTTCAGAGCATCCAGTGGAATTTTTTAGCAAGAACTTGAGGGATGCTAAACTAAGGTATGAAATTATACAAAAACAGGCATATGCTCTTATTAAATCCCTAAAGGCTTTTAGAGTATATACCTTGCACTCAAAACTAATTTCATATGTTCCCTCTACTGCAATAAAAGATGTCTTAACTCAACCTGATGTTGATGGAAGAAGGGCGAAGTGGATTGCTAAAATGATTGAATTTAACATAGATCTAAAGCCCATAAAGTTGGTTAGAGGTAAGGGTCTTGGCAAGCTATTAGCTGAAGAAAATTGCAAGTCTTTGGACATTGCTCTCCTATGCATGATGGCAGAAAATGGTCAGGCAGAAGAAGAGGAAAAAACAGCTAAAACATAGAGAAGACACTCAGTGGCCAAGAATCTAGCTTCATGTAATTGGTATGCTGCAATAATTTATTTCTTGCAGAAGCTAGAGATCCCTTCAGAATTTACTCAAAGTCAAGCAAGAACTTTAAAAATCAGGGCAGCAAAATATTGCATCAATGATAACCAACTCTACTAGAGGGATCCCTCTGGAATATTCCTAAGGTTTCTGGATAGAGAATAGTCAAGAGAAGTGATGCAGCAGTTTCATAATAGCATATGTGGAGGGCACCATTATTGGAAAGCCACAACCCACAAGATTCTCAAAGCTGGGTACTATTGGCCCACTTTATTTTCTGATTTTTTTGTTTTTGTTAAATCTTGTGACAGGTGCCAGAGATTTGAAGGAAAAAAGTATTTAAAAGCCTTGCCCCTAAAACCAATTAAGGAAAAAGGATCTTTTCAGCAGTGGGGTTTGGATTTCATTGGAGAAATCAATCCACATTCCAGTGGCCAACACAGGTGGATATTAGTAGCCACTAATTATTTCACAAAATGGATTGAAGCAGTCCCTACAAGGAAGGCTGATCATAATGTGGTCATAAAGTTTTTGACAAAAAATATCTTTAGCAGATTTGGTTGTTGACATAAGCTAATAACAGATAATGCAGCAGCCTTCAAGGCAAAAGAGTTGGTGGAAATGTGTGATTCAATGGGCATTAAACTGGTTCATTCCACCTCATATTACCCTCAAGGAAATGGTCTAGCAGAATCTTCCAACAAGAATCTAATAAGGATAATTAAGAAGCTGTTGGAGGATAACAAGAAGAATTGGGATTCCAAGCTCAAATATGCACTTTGGGCTGATAGAATGACCATCAAAAGATCCCTAGGGAATTCTCCATTCAAGCTGGTGTATGGTACAGAGGCAGTATTTCCGATTCAACTTACCCTCCTTGTGGCAAAATTCCTTCAAGAAGAACAGGATGAGGAAGAAGACGTGGTAATAAGGATCACTGATTTGGCAGAGTTACATCATATTAGAGAATAGGTGGTTGAAAAGGTTGCAGCACATCAGAAAAAGATCAAGAATGTTTTTGACAGGAAGACAAAAGCAAATAATTTTCAGGATGGAGACTTGGTCCTGAAATGGGATGCATTGAAGAAAAAGAAAGGCAATCATGGAAAGTTTGATGCTTTATGGACAGGCCCTTTTATTGTTTCACAGATTCAAGGAAACAACACCTTCATACTGAAAAGTATGGGGGGAGAAGCAGTTTTTGATGGCCCAGTTAATGGGTGTTTTCTCAAAATTTATGTGGTTTAAGGTCTTTTGGCCTTAAAAATTGTAAATATTTTGTTTTATCAGTTATAGTGTAGGATCAGTCAGACTCCATGCCCAATGGAACACTAGGAACTTTTCTAATTTGTTTTTCGTCAAGAAGGCATTGATCTGCAGGTTCTTGAGACCTCACAGGGAGAATCTCATCCCTAGAAGGAGCCAGTGTTAGCGCTGCTATACAAAAGGATAAGAATGGATCCAAACACACTCCCAAAGTCTAGAAATCTGCTTAAAATCATGCCAAGGGATCCATGCATGCTGTTGAAATTTCCAATTTTGGTCAAAAGTCATCCATCAATCGAAATAGTTGCAAGAGGAGAGCCCTTGGAGGATTCGCAATTCACTATCGAGAAGTAGAAACACTACAAAACCATGAAAAAAACCACAGGTGCAAGCTTAAACGATGGTGGCACAACAACCGTTAGATCTGGCAGGTCAACGGTCTAGATCTAATCAGCGGATCACAATCGGCATAGGCAAGCAGTGTCAATCGGTGTGGATAGGATAGGCATTGCAATCGCGATCAGTGATTAAATGTGAATCATCGATTGTGCACATAGATCAACAACCCACATCACATCAGTGGGTTGCATCAGCGAGGAGCTATGTTATTTATATAAAGGGGCTAAGGCATTGAGTGATTAGCGATTGTGACCGAATAGCATCGCTTTATCAGATCACATCGGTGGAGGAAAATCGGCGCAGACAGTGTGCATTGAGCGATTGCGACCAGCGATGCAATATGGACCTTCGATCGTGCGCACAGATCGACAGCCCACATTACATCACCAGATTTCTATTGGCGAAAACCAAAGGGAGCCTTGGAGCCTTGCAATACGATAAGACCCAGACCCGATGGGTTGCCGAAATGAAATTGCTTAAATATTTGAAGTCTGGAGGGAGGCCTTTTTCATGTTTTTTCCTGTGTTTTTCAAGTATTTCAAGGAACAAGGGAATGAAGGGAACATGCCATCTGCGATAGGTGACAGTGACCCAAGGGTGAACCCGATAGATAATTAAACCATACTTGAGGACTTTTGGAGTCCAAAAGAAGCAGATTTGGTGGGATTTCTCACAGTTGCATCATTTCTCTATTATAGCAAAAAGCAGTACCCGTTTGTATTTAGAAGATAACAGAGGCTTGAAGATCCTTTCTATCACATAAACAAAGGATGGGAAATAACTTCCAGGAGACAAACGTTGAGAAGCAATCATGGGCATCGACATCATTGCTCAACCATTTCATGCTCCCGAAAGGACGAAGGTGGCCAGTATTCAGTACTCCGCGCAGTTAATCTTCAACCACTGCATTCAACAAGCAGGATGGCCGAAAAGGAAAAGGACATGCCTCGAGTCGGTCATAGCATTTATCAGTTATGGAGCTTGTTTCATATTACACTCTACCAACTCAAGAAGGATAGCAGAACATCCGAGAAGGTCAAATTCATTTGCAGACACAGTCAGATTGTAGCAGAGACTCATATTAGATAGTTAAAGCAGTTGGTGGTCCATTATGACCCCTCCACGCATGGAACAACCGGACATCTTTGAAAAGAAACTCTATATATACCCAAAAAAGAGATGTAATGAGGGTTGATGAATGTTATTCTGATGTAAGGTTCAACTTCTGGAGACTGTAACTACTGTGATACCTGCAGCGTCTGATCTTCATTTTCAGCTAATAAAAACTTCTTTTGTTGTTAATTGCTCACTTTCCACTTCTTCTTTGTTCTAGGTTGTGCCTGTTATGAATTTGTCTTGAATTATTGATGTTTGGCATTAGAGGGGCTGTCATCCCACCTTTGTGCTAAAGTCTAGTTTATTTCAGTAAATGTATTGTTCAGGTTTCTATTTGCTTAGTGACAGAGAGCTATCATCCTGTCTATGCATTAAGAAACAGATTTGAAAACCTTTTTAACTAGTTGCAGCCAGCCATCACATGGTCTTGTGCATCTGTTGGTGTGGTCAGTATTCTCCAGCTTCACCTACTCTTTAAACTGTGAGTGATTGATGGTATAAAGCCTTGTAGTCTGGGGGTGTTCACCCATGTCTGGGGTTAAGCATAGTAGAAGTGTTTATCTGGCTTGAATATGCATCATTCCTTCCATTCATCCACCATTTTCCAACATTTTTGTTGAGTTTGTAATGTTCCCGAGCATCACTAATATACAACCTAGGTGTGTTTCTTGGGGTGATAACAGTTCCCGACCAAAATCACAGATTTAAAAGGGATCAGTGGTGACTTAGGGATGATGAAGATTACTCTGAAACTGGACACGAAACCAGCTAAGCAGTGACTTTACTGGTTGAATCTGAAGTATAAAGAAAAGGTCTATGAAGAGTTGGAAAAGATGCTTGCAGCAAGAATAATTGAACCAGTGGAAGAGTCTGAATGGGTAAGTCATATGGTAGTGCAGGAGAAAAAACAGAAGGGTGAAATTCGAATCTACATGGACCGCAAGAAGCTCAACGACGCATGTGTTCGCAATCCATTCTCGACGCCATTTATAGATGATGTAATGGAAAATGTTTGTGGACAGGAGGCTTACTCATTCATGGATGGTTTCTCATGGTACCATTAGATCAAGATTGCGCTGGAAGATAGGAGCAAGACAACCTTCGCAACTGAATGGGGCTATTTTCAATACACTATTATACCTTTTGGACTGAAGAATGTGCCAGTGATATTTTCGCCTGTAGTGGTGGTCGTGTTCAAGGAATTCATCCACAAGTTTTAGAGGCCTATTTCGATGATTGGACTATATTTGGGTTAGTTAAAAAACACATAGCAAGCTTATGGTTAATGTTGGATACCTTCTGACGACACCAGATTGCACTGAATCTCAATAAGTGCACCTTCTTCATCCCCTTTTGGAAATTTTCTCAGCCACATGGTCTACAAACAAGGCTTGATGGTGGATATTGCGAAGATTAATGTTATTCTCAATCTGGAAGCACCGCGAAGTGTCAAACAACTACGTTCCACATTGGGGCACATTGGTTACTATCAAAATTTTATTAAGAGTTATGCACAAATCACGCTGCCAATCGAACAGTTTCTGAAATAGGACGCTACATATTGTTGGGATGATGTGTGTAAGAAAAGTTTGGAGGTTCTCCGGAAAAAAATGGTGTTCACTCCCATTTTGGTGTCTCCAAAATGGGACATCGAATTTCATGTACATGTTGATGCATTGTGTATCGCACTGGGCACTGTACTCATGTAGGAAGGTACGGAAGGCATTGATCACCTGATCATGTTTGCGAGTTGGAAACTGTCCAAAGATGAAAAGAACTATTCTACTACTAAGCACGAAGGATTGGCGATGGTATGCACGCTCCAGAGATACCGCCACTGTCTACTTGGTGGGCACTTCAAGATGTATACCGATCATTCCATATTGAAATACTTGGTGAGTAAGCCTGTGTTGGGGGGCACATATGTAGATGGCTGTTACTATTTCAAGAATATGACTTCGAGGTCATCATCAAGCCGAGACGCTTAAATGTAGGACCAGATCATCTTTCACAAATTAAGAACTGTGAGAAGCCAACAAATTTGGAGGAAGGAATACCTGATGCACAGCCCTATGTAGTGCGTGTCGTGGATTGCCACTTCAAAGATATAATCCATTTCTCAACAACAGGGACCGCACTACTGGGATATTCATTCCAGCAGAAGAAAGAATTGGTGGTATGTGTGGCAAATTTTTCTGTCATCACGGGACACCTCTACAAAATTGGAAATGATGAGATATTACGAAGATATGTACCTGAATTTGAACAAGGAAAAATCCTCACAGAAGCACATGGGGGGCTGCAGGAGGACACTATGCGGGACAAGTGACAACACAAAAGATTCTTCGTGCTGACTATGGTGGCCAACCCTACATCAAGATTCAAAATCATATTGTCGGGCCTGCGACATATGTCAACGGACTGGGAAACCATCGTGAAGGGATGAGATGCCACTCAATCCACAGATCCCGTTGCAGCCATTCGAAAAATGGGCTATAGATTTTGTGGGGCTGATCAAACCTCAGAGGACGATGAGTGCGTGTTACATCATCACCGCGATAGAGTACCTGACTCGATGGGTGGAAGCACAGCTGTTTAAGGACTGCATGGCTTCCATGGCTATGAAATTTTTGTTTGAAAGCATGTTGACATGGTTTGGATGCCTGAAAATCATAATGAGTGACCACAGAACGCACTTCCTAAATGAAACTATCAACGTACTCACCGAGGAGTTCCAAGTGTATCATTAGCAAAGTATGCCGTACCATTTGCAAGCTAATGGCACAATGGCAACATTCAACAAGATTCTAGAGACTGCGCTGACTAAAGTATGTAACACGTAGAAAAATGACCGGGACTTGCGCATACCTACCATTTTATGGGCATTCAGAACCACATGAAAGAAATTGACAAGTTAGACACCATTCAAGTCAGTCTATGGCATAGAGGTAGTCATGCCAATGGAGTACATCGTACCTAGTTTGCAGATAGCAAAAATGACAGGCATGTTAGATTGTGAAGCCTTGGAAGAGAGACTCATGCAATTGGAAGAACTTGAGGAAGAACAGTTTCTGGTGGGATTCCATCGCAGGTACCAAAACAATGTGAGAAAGCCTGGCACGATCACGACATCAAGTTGCGCACGTTCAAGATAAATGATTTAGTGTTTCTGTATGATCGCAAGTTCAAAAAATTTCATGGAAAATTCAGAATGCAATGGTTCGGACCATATGTGGTAAAAGAGGTCACAAACGGAGGCGCGGTCCAGCTAGTCAAGCTTAATGGAGAGCCCTTCCCAGGAAGAGTAAATGGCAGTCGCCCGAAACCCTACATGGGTGGGCCGGCTGTCTGACTAACTGATTGAAGCATCGTCTCACTACCCCAGACAGTTGAAAGAGAGTGCGAAACTATAAAACAGCCTGTTAGGGAGTTGTGCGACAACAGGAGTGCGTGCAGGGTCGATAGGTCACAAGGGTCGCAGTTGCACAAAAGGGGCTACACTGCTACGTGGAGAAACAAGGAATTGACTGTTGGTATCACTATTCATGACAAGATGTCTCGGTTAAGGCGAAAAGGAGCGGGCGGTGGGAAATTAAGACATAGAGTCAGACATAGATTTGAAATGATCTACTGCTAGTATAGCATTAATGAGCCAGAAATAGAGGGAACAGTCAAATTTGAATTTCAACAAGCCTATAAATCACAGCTGAGCATCCACCAAAAAAACTGTGGCATCTTAAGAATTAAGTTATTGCGCTATGCAATAGGTATGGACCCATCAAACTTCGACGCTTGGAGAGTAAGCCCAGCATTTGCAACATTTCCACTAGAGACATAGGACCTTCGGGACAGTGTAATGTTGACAACCAAGGACATTGCACTGAGCCCAATGCCAACGGTGGGAGATGTACCAAAAACTCCAAAACAGACAGAAGAACTGGTCTAGATATCACATCAAAACCCATAGTCTGGTAGGCAATCTATGAAAGATAAGGGTAAGATGAGGAATCTTACAACAAAATACGACAATTTAAATGTAATTGAAGTGGGCTGTGTGCCCACAAAGAAACTTGAAAATTGGGACCTCACGGACAGCAACAACTCTCTTGCAAAATTGCAACAAAAGCTTTAGCAGACATTGAGTATACTAACCCAGAGATTGTGAGCTTGCTTCTTTTGCACAAAAAGTTTATGCATTTGACATCTCAGCTAGAGCTAAAATCCTATGAAGGGTCGCTTTTTGTTAACCTAGCATAGTAGAATGAGCATCATCAGTTAAGTGATTTAGTAGGGGCAATCGAGCAAGAGCTTGAAGAAGCGTTGCAGGCGGCAATGATGGAGCAATAGATTGTAGTACGTCACTCACAAGGATGGTGGACCGCGTAGCCTTCGCAGCATGACTCACTACACTGACAAAGGGACTCAGGATGAGTCATGATGATTGTGTTAGGGGCCTGTTGGGCAACGGATCCCCCACATAACAGTTTTGGGGCTTAAAGCCCACAAGTTTGGGTAATGATGTTGTAAAAGCTCCGCGAAGTGCGTGGAGCTCGAATTGTAATAAGTCAAGTCAAAGGGTAGTTCGCCCTAAAATATTGTAATTTAATATAGAATGTGTTAGACTAGCCATGGTCCGCGGACCGTGGGAGTGTATAAATAGAGCGTGGTTCTAAGGGTAGAAGGCAGTTTTAGTTAGGATGAAAAATATCATGGGTTTTTGAATGCATTATTCGCTCTGAGTCTATAAGTCCTAGTCTTTGGTCGTAATAGTAGTAAGAGGCTCTGCAGCTATGTGCGCAGAGACCTGTTAGAGTCCGTAACTATGTGCGCGGACCCCTGCAGCTGAGTGCGCAGGGTGGAGTTGAGGTTGTAATAGAACAAAAGTTAATAAAAGATAAGTTGATTCTGAAATATTGTGTATCTATTCGCAGATCTGTATGTTTATGCTTCTGTTATATGTTATGCATCTATTTATCGGTTATGATTACGCGCACTAGTTATAAAGGTTAATTAAGTAAATTAGAATACTCGGCCCTCCAAAATTAAGTCAGATCTATAATAATAACACCGATAGGGTAATGGATCTAGGCTGCACCTCATCGCGCTCTCTACAAAGCTACACGAAGGTCATACAGCTACGCGGAGCAGCGCAAGCACACAGGATTAGTTCACGACCATTCCAAACCTCATCAAGACATCCCTAGGGTTCGAAAACTTGGTTCTAACACCCTCCCATACTACCTTGGGTGAGACCTCAGCACGCGTTCGATGGACTATTGCCAAAAGGGCCTATAGTTTCAGGATTTTTTTGGCTAAAACACTTTTGAACCTCGGTCAGGCCCGTACAAGCCAACACCAACCCTGCACCAAGATTCAAAGGCATACTATCGGGCCTACGATGTATGTCAAAGGACTGGAAAACCATCACAACAGGATGAGATGCCACTTAATCCACAGATGACGCTATATCCATTCGAAAAATGGGCGATCGACTTTATCAGGCTGATCAAACCTCAGGGCAAGATGGGTGCATGATACGTTATCACTACGATAGAATACTTGAATAGATGGGCAGAAGCACAGTTGGTTAAGGACTACACGACTGCTATGGTTGTAAAATTTTTGTTCGATATTGTGCTAACACAGTTTGGATGCCCGAAAATCTTGATGAGTGACCGCGAAAAGCATTTCCTGAATGAAACCATCAGTGCGTTCACTGAGGAATTCTAGGTGTATCATCAGCAAAGTACACCATATCATCCACAGGCTAATGTGACAGTAGAAACATTCAAAAAGATACTAGAGAATGCGTTGACCAAAGTATGCAACACGTAGTGAAATGATTGGGACCTGCGCATACCTGCGGTACTATGGGCATACAGAACTACGTGAAAAAAATTAACAGGTCAGATGCCCTTCAGGTTAGTCTATGGCATGGAAGCAATCATGCCAATCGAATACATCATACCTAGTTTACGAATAGTGGCACTTACAGGCATGGCAGACGACGAAGCTTTAGAGGATAGGCTCGCGCAACTAGAAGAGCTCGAGTAAGAATGGTTTCTAGCAGGATTCCATTAGCAGGTCCAGAAACAGTGTGAGAAAGCATGGCACAATCACCATATCAAGTTGCACACATTCCAAGCAAACGATTTACTTCTACTGTATGACAGCAAGTTCGACAAGTTTCCTGGAAAGTTCCAAATGCATTGGTTGGGACCATATGTGGTAAAAGACGTCACCGATGGAGGCACAGTCCAGCTTGTCAAACTTAATGGGGAACCCTTCCTGGGGAAAGTCAACGGTAGTCGCCTAAAGCCCTATACGGGTGGGCCAATTGTCTGACTAACTACCCAAAGCACAGTCCTCGCAACCAAAATAGCAGGAAAAGGGTGTGGGACTATAAGCACAGGTGCTAGAAGCTGGCACCAAAGAGGCAAATCCTGTTAGATGCAGAGGATTTAGAGGCGGCTATGGAGCAAATCCAATAGACAGTAGAACGAGGCACCACAGACCTTTGCACAACACATGACCAGTTGGGTAGACTTCGTGTAACAACCACTGCACTAGCTGAGTGACTCGAGATGAGTCACATTCATTGTGTAGGGGTCTGTTGGGTAGCGAAGCCCCCATAGTGAGTTTTTGGGCTTAAAGCCCGAGTTTTGGTGCAAGTAATGTAAAGAGCCTGGAAAATGTGGGCGTAGAGTGGAAGAGTCTAGGGTAGTTTACCCTAAGATAATGTAAATTTAATATAGAGTGTTTTGGCCTACCCATGGTCCATGGACCATGGGATTGTATAAATAGAGCGAGGCTCTAAGGGTAGAAAGTAGTTTTTGGAGTCTTATGATATTCGTGGATGATGAAATAGCTATGAGTCTGTAAGTTTGAGTCTTGGGTTGTAGTAGGAGATTGAGGCTCTGTAGCTGAGTACGCATAGGCCTAGTAGAGTCTGCAGCTGAGTGTGCGGACCCTTGTAGCCAAGTGCACAAGGAAGAGTCGAGTATATATTGGATCAAGCTTTGAAGATTTTGATAATAAAGATCCGGTGATGGTTATATTATGCATCTGATTTATAAATCTTCCAATGAATGTTATGTGTTCATGTTATCTATTTCTTTATTTGTGTGCATGTATATGTATGTCTATGAGTAAAGATCATTTGTGTAATTAACAAACAGACTTTAACTAAGGAAGAACTGGGTAATTAACTGGGATCGCACTACAGTTGAGGCTACACAGATCCACAAAACACCAGAAACTTTCAAGTACACATAATACAGTGAGTGAAAAGGCTGGATTGGGCCCCGATCTCCTACATCAAGACATCCCTAGGGTGTGAAAACCCGGTTCCATCATCCTCCCATACTACCTTGAGTGAGACCTCAGTCTGCACTCTGCGGACTATTACCGAAAGGGCCGATAGTATTGAGGTTTTCTTGGCTAAACTCACTGTTGAACCTGGGTCAGGCCCCAAGTAGCCAACAAGGGTAGAGCAGTGCAACATCAACTAGTTTGGCGCCACGGACGGCTCAAGCACCAGAGTTGGTTCAATCCTTGGATCTCTGGGAAGTCGCATTGTCGGATGGAGCTCTGAGCACGGAGGCGGAAGTTAACATGGCTACTATCAGTTCTTTGAGGAATGTTGACCTCAACTTGGCTGTTCTCCCCAGTGAATTCCTTCATACACTGCAATCAAGTGTGATTATATAGCTTAAGGCCCAAGAGAAGTGCGCGTTGAGAATGATTAGTGAGAAAAAAGTCAACAATGAATAGATATTCATTGGAAAGACAATCATGCTAGAAACATGGAAGAAGGTTTAGGAGAATAATGAGCAAACCGTAGTAGTGGTAGTCGAAACATGCAGAACCGTTCCATAATTGCATATCCCAGAAGAAGTGCTAGTGGAAGCCAAGATTAGGAAGTTGGCTACATGTGTGCATGATGCAAAGACAAAGATGACCAAGGTATAGTTTGAACTGAACCTTAAAATCACAGAGCTTGAGCTGAAGTCGCAGCCTTCAACTCCAGTAGAGGTCAGAGAATAGCACGAGGCAACTATAAAGGATGCAGTCGCAACAATAGATGTCGCGGTGACAGATTGCACCGCGCTGTTTAAGTAGTCTATGGAGGTTGTTATGAATTTACAGGAGGATCCTAACTTGTAGATGTTGAAAACAGAAGCCTGCAAATTACAGCAGTAGTATGACGAATCAAGAGCAACGACACACACCGTCGCTATATCACAGTAACTGGCTAAGTTGCATGAGGGGAAGTAGTTGCTCAAACAGGTGGAGGCAGCACAAAGGAAAGAGGTGTTCTTCAAGGCCAGATTAGGGCCTTTGCTGGACGAGGCCTATGTTATCTCTGACACCTTTGAGTAGAAGCTCACGATCCTACAGAGGAAACAGTAGAAGGTAAAGGAAGATAATGCAGGACCAGCAATGGAGTAGCTGGTGGAGCAGATCAAGCAGGCAACCATGCAGAGCACGACTAAAGTAGCAATGGCATAAGTCAAGCTAGGAGGTCTTCATAGTAATATCTCTGTGTCAGAAGAGTGACTCGAGGACGAGTCAAAATATTTGTGTTGGGGGCCTATTGGGACAGGGTACCCTAGGGTAAATTTTTGGGAAAAGGCCCAAGTTTTGGGGCAAAAATCCCAAGTTTCTGTTATGTAAAGTGTAAAGTCTTTGCAAGTTGTGATCGCGGAGTGCATAGATAGTAAGTGTCATAAATGGATTTTCCCTTCTTTTATGTAAGTTGTGTCAGCTTGTATAGACCTACCCATGGTCAGCAGACCATGGCATTGTATAAAAAGGAAAGTCTTAGAGAATCTAAGGAAGTTCATATATGATAGTAGAGAGATCAATGAATGTAATGGGTCATTAGAAGAGTCTTAGGGTAGAAGAGAGGCTCTGCAGCTTTGTGTGCAGAGGCCTAGAGTAGAGTCCACGGCTGAGTGCACAGACCCCTGCAGCTGAGTGTGTAGGGTAGTCTCGAGTCTACAAGTAGAACTCAAGTGTCAATAAATAGATTATTCTAGAAATCTCTATGTTTTTTCCATTTACTTTTGTTATGAATGATTGTGTTTATGTTATGAAAAATGAAGATTTTATGATTTAATGTTGTATTTATGCGCGATTCGGGATGGTTTACATTGTTATATGAACGCAAGTACTAATATATGTTTAAGCGAAGAATATCTTAATGTATGTTAAATTTATCAAATACTTAAGCTGATACAGGTAAATTTATCAGACACAGAGGTGTGTAAGCGGTTGATTCACCTATTTATGGTCCATGAAAGATAGTCGTCGACCTTCATGAAGGTCTAGAGGTTGGAAAGAGGAACTTATATTGATAAGCCCTAAGGGCTTATCGATCTGTGTGAAGGAATGCTTAGTGAATAAAATGACATCAAAATCATATTTGGGTGTGGAAAATTGGTTCCAGCATCCCCCATGCTACTTCGGGTGAGACTTCAATCCGCACTTTGTGGATTGATGTTGAAAAGGCCAACAGTGTAGGGATTTGTTTGGAAAATGTATCTCTGAACATAGATGAACAAGGTTTAGTTTGAATTGAACCTTAAAATCACAAATCTTGAGTTGAATTGACAGCCTTCAACTCCACCAAAGGTCAGAGAAAAACGTGAGGCAACTGTAAAGGTTGTAGTCGCAACAATAGATGTCACAGTGACAGATTGCACCGTGCAATTTGAGCAGTCTATGGAGGTGATTACGACTCTATAGGAGGATCCTAACCTATAGAGGTTGAACACAGAAGCCCCGCGAATTGTAGCAGTAGTACAACAAAGCAAGAGCGATGGCGCGCATTGTCGCTATACCACAACGATTGGCTAAGCTACATGAGGTGAAGCAATTGCTCGAATAGGTGGAGGCAGTGCAAAGGAAAGAGTCGTTCCTTAAGGCCAGATTAGGGCTTTGGCTGGACAAGGCCTATCTTATCTCTGCACCATTGAGGAGAAGTTGGCAAGCCTATAGAGGACACAACAAAAGGTAAAGGAAGACAACTAAAGACCAAAAATGGGTCAGCTCAAGCAAGCAACCACACAGAGCGAGGCTGAAGTAGTAGTGCCACAGGTCGAGCTGGGAGGTCTCTGCAGTAAGATCTCCGTGCCATAAGAGTGACTCAGGGGAGAGTCTATTATGCTCTTAACCTGCAAGACAATACTAGAATACCAAATATGCGAAGAAATATACCCAGAACATAGAACAATGAGAAATAACAACAAGTATTTTATTATTCGGAAAGCAATGCTCACTTGCCTCTTCGAGGGGGCAACCTCCAATAAATATGAGCTCAATTACAAAATAAGATACGATGCTCCTCGAGGGGAGTCTTTATCCTTTATATAGGATTCATACATGAAATACCATGGGGTAATACCATGGTTCTTATTAATACCATCTATCTAATACCATGGCCCATTTGAAACTAACTGTGGTCGCTTCATTAAATGCGGGTTAACCACTTAGAATTATTAATATGGGATTTATTGAATCTTTACTTAACTATAACTATGACTCAATCCTATTACATAAATACGGGGGGTTAGGGTGGGACCCTAACATTCCCTCCCCCATAAGAATAGCCTTGTCCTCAGGGCTGAAGCTACGGAAACGGCTGAGAGGAATAGTGGCTGGTTCCCAGGTTTCATCTTCCAGGGAGGTGTCTTTCCACTTGACGAGGACTTCCTTGATCATGCGGCCATGCAGGAGTCATTCTTGTGTGTCAAGAACCTGTTCAAGTTGGAGCCAGATTGACCCTTCTTCATCTAGTTCAGGTAGACTAGTTTGAATTCTGCAATTGTTCCCAATCACTTTCTTGAGGCATGAGACATGGAAGACTGGATGGATTTTTGCAGTGGGTGGTAAAGCTAGAATGTAGGTAACTTCTCTAATGTGTTGAAGTACTTGATACGGTCCGTAGAATTTTTGAGATAGTTTCTGACAACCCTTGTCTTTGACTGATGTTTTCTTATATGGTTGTAGCCTAAAAAATACCTGATCCCCTTCTTGAAATTGGCGTTCTAAGTGATGTTGATCTACCTGTTGCTCCATGCAGTTTTGAGCTTGATGAATATTATCTCTAAGGTGGACCAACATGGTTGTATGGTTCTATAGGAGTTGATCCACTGGTTGTACCTTCGAGCATCCCTTGATATAGGAAGTAGGGGAAGGATGGAGTTGATCACAAACTGCTTCATATGGAGTCATTTTGGTGGTGGCATGATAGTTGGTGTTATACCATCATTCAGCTATAGGTAAGCACTGTACCCATAGATGTTGCTTTTTTGAAGTGAAACACCTAAGGTAGGTCTCCAGACATTTGTTGACTGCTTCAGTTTGACCATCATTTTGTGGATGATAGGAAGTACTGAGTTGTAATTGGGTACCTTGTAGCCGGAATAGTTCCTGCCAAAAGTTACTGGTGAATATCGGGTCACGATCAGACACAATGGAAGTGGGCATGCCATGCAATTTGAAGATCTGATCCATAAAATATTGAGTAACCAAAATCGGTGTAAAAGGGTGGGGTAGGGTGCAAAAATGATCATACTTAGAAAGTCTATCCACAACCACCATGATGACTGACTAGTTTCCTGACTTTGGAAGACCCGTAATGAAATCCATAGAAACCTCTGTCCAGATTGAGGCCGGGATGGGAAATGGCTGTAATGTGCCTGAGGATTTGACTGTTTCTCCTTTGTGGTGCTAGCAAACATCAAATTGAACTACAAAAGTAAGAATTTCCTTTTTCATGCTTGTCTAAAAAATGATCTTCAAGTGCGAGCATACGTATTCTGAAAGCTTGAATGTCCTACAGTGCGAGATAAGTGCAACTCCACCAAAATGTGGCTTTTGAGGGTCGATGTTGGTGATATTACGAATTTTTCCTTGTAGCGAAGAATCTCATCCTGCCATGAGTAGCCCACTGTGGAATTTGGATCCGCCTGCAATTGATTAATGAGTTGGGAGAGCCATGGATGTGAAAACCATTCCTTGCGAGCCTCTTCAATCCATTCTGGAATGGGAAGGGAAATTGCAAGCAGGGTACTTTCCTCAAATTGGCGGGATAATGGATCTGCTACAATATTTTTGCACCCTTTCTTGTAAATTATCTTATAATCATATCCCAACATTTTGGCGAGACATTTATTCTGTTGTGGTGAGGATAGACAATGCTCCAAAAAATATTTAAGGCTTTGATGGTCTGTGCGGATTTGGAAATTTCACCCCAACAAGTATGGTCGCCAGGTATCTACTTCATGTAAGATGGCCATCATCTTCTTCTCATAGGTAGATTGTCCCAGATTCTTTCCACTTAGTTGTTGGCTTGTGAAGGCCAAGGGTCGACCTTCCTACACTAAGACTGCCCCAATACCCGTACTTGAAGCATCACATTTAATCACAAAATATTTGGTGAAGTCGGGTAGTGCTAAGACTGGAGTGGAACACATGGCATGTTTATGAGCTGTAAAGGCCTGTTGTGCTTCATCATTCTAGAGGAATGAATTTTTCTTGAGGAGTTGAGTGAGGGGCCTAGCAATGCAACCATAATTGCAGAAAAATTTTCCATAGTAGCCTGTGAAACCCAAAAATCCTCTCAGGCTCTTCAAGGTCTTAGGTTGAGGCCAATCCTACATTGCCTGGATCTTTTTGGGGTCCACCCTGACACCTTCATGCCCCATTATGTGGCCCAAATACTCAACTTCTTCCATGCCAAAAGAGCACTTGGAAATCTTCACAAATAATTTCTACTTATGAAGCAGTGGCAAGAGTAGATCTACATGGTGAAGATGTGTGGCCCAAGTGCGACTGTAGATGAGGATGTCATCAAAGAAAACAAGGACAAATTTTCTATGATATGGTTTGAGCAGGTGGTTCATAAGGCTCTAAAAAGTGCATGGGGCATTACAAATATCGAATGGCATGACCAAGAACTCATAATGGCCTTCATGATTTCGGAAAGCAGTCTTTGGAATGTCTACTTCTTTCATGCGAATTTGGTGGTAGCCCGAGTGAAGGTCGAACTTACTAAAGAATTGAGCCCCATTTAGTTCATCCAACAAATCGTCAACAACCAGGATGGGAAATTTGTCGTTGACTGTCAACTTATTAAGGGCCTTGAATTCTGGACACATACGCCATTCCCCATATTTCTTGAGCACCATGATCATCGGTGATGAATAAGGACTAATGCTGGGACGAATGACACTTGCTTCAAAGGTGGAAATATATTCATTCATTGTTCCTGTCTGTCGGAGCTTAGTGAGATGACCCAAAAAGTTAGATTCATGGTCAAAGCGATCCATAAGAGCGTTTTTGAATGTCTCCCAAGTCAAGGGCCTTTGATAGCAACATTGATGCCATTTCCACCATTGCCATCTTTCATTGTCCAAGTACATGATACCCACACTAATATGAGTCGCATTATCCAGGACGTAATTTAGTGTGAAATATTGCTCCATTTGTGCTATCCATGCGGACAAGTGAGAGCCATCAAATTTATACATGTCTAGCTTGGGTGGTCACGGATGGGATTGTTGGTGGGTACCAAAGAGGTGAAGAGACTGGCTAGATTCACCCTCACTATTTTCATTGCCAATATATACCTCATCGCTTGCTTCCACCTTGCCCTTAGAGAGTGTTGTATTTAAGTTCTGCAGTAGTGACACGACCTCGTTCAATGTTGATTCAAGTTTGTCGATCCTCTCATTTTCCTTAGCTTGATCTCTAGTTTCTACCATGTACCAATCCGATGTACTTGAAATTTTTGGACCGCTCGAATTTTCTTTTGGCACTAACAACTGAATGGTACCACCTTGATCAGCTTGTCGTCTTGATTCTTATGAGCTAGGTCACCAATAAGCACCCCGAGGGGGGTCTAAGACCTTTTTTTTAACTCTGAACGGAGTTTTACTCCTTGCTTAGGAATACTGCAGTAGCCAAATCCTATAAATGTCAATGCTGCCAAAAGTCCTGCGAAAATCACGCCCGAGTATAGGAAACCACACAACTACTCAGATTTGGATGGTGGATCTAATGGATCTGAGAGATCTGAATGGCTGATCTGATAGATCTGAACGGCGGAACTGATTGGTGCTGTTGATTTGATGGATCTGATAGATCTGAATGGCTGATCTGATAGATCTGAATGATGGAACTAATCGTTGTTGCTGCAACAAAACCCTGCTTACGAGATCTGATCTGGTAAATATTATGCGTGATCTCGAGATAGAGAAGGGAACTATGGTCTCTAGGAGTGTGAAGTGCTATAGATCACAATATACATAAGGGTTTGACAGTAGTACTCAACCCAATTTTTTAGGGCACTAACCAAGGAGGATCAACCATACCCTTATCCGTACAACCCGACTACCCTATTGTACATGCGAGTAATCTCTTCGAGTGTTGTTCTCGGTGTACTGTAGTAGCAAGATGGCCTACAGTTTATCTATGTTGAGGTTTCAGGGGAGCTAGGAGGCTTCTGATATACCTAGAGGGTACTTGGGAGGCAGTCCGTGCGCGGTTTTGTCTAATGAGCTACTACTCGAAGGGGTACCCATAGGGGTTACAAGGGAGTCCAACAAGCGTGAATACCTCTTGTATTTCCTTCGTGCATGCCTCCCCAAATCCATAGGTTTATGCGCTCAATGACAGATCCGTGGTTTAAAGATGCCGAAACACGTCTCTAGCCAATTTTTTTTTTCTAAAAATTGGAGATCCCACCAGCCCCAGAAAGTGCTCTGATACCACTTGTTAGGCTCTTAACCTGCAAGATGATACTAGAATACCAAATATGCAAATAAATATACCCAGAACATAGATGAGCAATAACAACAAGTATTTTTTTGTTCGAAAAGCAATGTTCACTTGCCTCTTCGAGGGGCCAACCTCCAATAGAGCTGAGCTTAATTACAAAATAAGACACGATGCTCCTCGAGGGGAGTCTCTATTATTTATATAGGATTCATACATGCAATACCATGGGGCAATACCATGGTTCTTATTAATACCATCTATCTAATACCATGGCCCATTTGCAACTAACTGTGGTCCCTTCATTTAATGCAGGTTAACCACTTAGAATTATTAATATGGGCTTTATTGACTCTTTACTTAACTATAACTATGACTCAATCCTATTACATAAATAAGGGGGGTTAGGGTGAGACCGTAACAGAGTCAGGATATTTGTGTTGGGGGCCTATTGGGATAGGGTACCCTAAGGTCAAGTTTGGGGTAAAACCCCAAGTTTTGGGGAAGAAATCCCAAGTTTCTATTATGTAAATTGTAAAGTCTCTGCAACCTGTGGTCGCAAAATACATAAATAGTAAGTTTTGTAAAGGGATTTTTCCGTTCTTTTATGTAAGTTGTGTCGTCTTGTATAGACATACCCATGATTCGTGGACCATGGGATTGTATAGAAAGGAGAGTTTTCAAGAGTCTAATATAGTTCATAGTTCAGAGGAGCATAGAATGAATGTAATGGGTCATTAAGAAGTAAAGAGCAAAAAGTCTTAGAGTAGAAGATAGGCTTTGCAGCTGTGTGTGCAGAGGCCTAGAGTAGAGTCTGTAGCCGAGTGCGCAGGGTAGTCTTGAGTCTGTAAGAAAATTTGAAGTATCAATAAAGAGATTATTCTGGAAATATTTGTGTTTTGTTCATTTACTTCTATTATGAATGAATGCTTTTATGTTATGATGAATGATGGGTTTATGATTTAACATTGTATTGACGCACGATTCTACATGATTTACATTCTTATATGAATGTAAGTACTAATATCTATTTACACAAAGAATATCTTAATGCATGTTGAAGATATCATTTAATTAGGTCAATCTGGGTAAATACAAAACTAAGGGTAATTATAGAGGCGCGTAAGTGGCCGCTTCACCTATCTAAGGACCGCGAAAGACAATAGTAGACATTCACAAAGTTCTAGGGATCGGTAAGAGGGAGTTATATCATAAGCCTTAAGGGCTTATTGATTTTCACGAAGGCCATTTTAGGTCATAAAATGACATCACAATCATATCTAGGTGTGGAAACTTGGTTTCAACATCCCCCCATACTACTTCGAGTGAGACTTCAGTCCGTGCTCCACAGATTGATGCCGAAAGGGCCATTAGAGTAGGGATTTGTTTGGAAAACTTAACTCTGAACCTGGGTCAGGACCCACAAATCCAACAAGTACTATGAAAGTTATGCAATAGCTACCTTAGGTACCAGAAGCATTCGCCCCCACAGTCACTTGTGTGGTCCATAGGAAAGGTGACTAAGGTCAACAACTCATGATCAAAAGCTGGGTGGAGTAGTCATGGGTGCACGATCCAACAAGTAGGATAGGGGGTATCTCTCTTTCCTTATCTTCACACATCTTCATGCTTGAATCCCATGTTAGAGGAGATTTCCTGGAAAACTTAACGACACTAGATTTCCACTCATTAATAAAATTCTATAATTTTAGTTTAAGTGGCCTTGGAGAGTTTACTCTCCACACACTTATACCAACGCCCTAAATTCCCTAGACTAGTTGATGTTAGTGTGAAAAAAAGAAAAAGTCTAGTTCATTTTAATTTTAGGTGCTCATTTTAGTTTGTTTTTGTTTAAGACAAGAGAAGAAAAAGTGCAGCTGATGATGTTTTGACAGAAAAAAATTAATAAAAAACCTAGCTACATGAGAATGAAACACTTATTTTTCTTGAATGAAATAAATTTCGACAAGGGTTCTACGAGAAACCTAAGAAAGAAAAAACTCTTTTTATTTTTATTTTAAGCAGTCACACATTCAAAACCTACCAAAAAAATACTAAATTATGTCTAAAATGCATCTACCCTAATGAACAATAGAATGTAAATGCAATATTCAAGGAAAGGCTCAAAGATGAAAAAATGTGATCAAAAAACCAAAGGTCAACTCAACAAACAAGGAGAAGTAGATCCCAATAGAAAAAGCACTCCTCAAAAGAAAAGGACTCTTAACCTTTAAAACAAGAATTCACACATTTGTCAAAACCTCGAAAGACTAAAAGGCCAAAAATCAAAACAAAATAAACACAAATGAAATGTTTTTCCTTTTCTTTTAAATATTTAAAAAACCAAAAAGTTTAGAGAGGGAAAATAGGCAACAATTTCAAGGCCAAAAATATGAAAAAGACTCAAATCCCACTAGTCATCGATGATCACAAAGATAAAATACTAGAGCAAAGTAAGAGACTTAATCACTTCAAATTATCTACCAAGAAGGATATAAAAGACTCTCAAAATCAGAAATATTCTAGAGAACTGAAATCTCTCATTCATACAAGAATCACAATCCCCTTTCAAAAACGAGGGCGGGAAATAAAAAAGAAGACAACTTCTAGGTTGCAAAAGAAGGAAATCAAATATTGGGTTATTAACAGGAAACAAGACCTGTTCCAGAAGCACATAAAAACTAAACACTTCACAAAGAAGATAATTAACCAAACTTTAAACACAAAAATCCTCAAATACCACAAACCCTAGGTTGACATAGGAATTTCTCAAACAATATGGAAGACACCAACAATAAAAGACATCAAGGTCATTCTAGGCTTCATAAAAATCAAGAAATCATAAAGAGTCTTGGTCAAGACCTCAGCAAAATCCAATATGAAAAAAAATATTCTTTTCATATCTGTACACGACTGTGTAAATATATTCCTATGTGCATACACAATTGTTTCTAAGGAAACACACGTATATGCATATTTCTTTGGAAGGAACTACATATATACGTGACTATTTATAAGAAAAAATGTCTATAAATGGAAAACTAAAATAAAAATAAATGCCTGATCTAAAAGATCAGGTTGAATGAAAAAAATACTTAAAACTCAAGAAGGCTAGAAAAAACTAAGAAATACCAAATTAAACCTAGATCAAAGAAAAACATCTAAGAAATACTTGATGGTATTCCCTAGCAGAGTCACCAATTATGTTGGCGGGAAAATTTCCCTAAGGAAAGGGTTGAAAGACTCAACAGAGTAGGGTAAGATAATAAAAAAAGATCACACAAACAAGGATGCCAAAATTATGAATTATCAAATTTGGATTTGGGGAAATACCTAGGTGTCCTACATTTGTAGATGTTCCTGTACGGTCCAAACCCTTGCTATCTCCAAGATGTCTAGACCCAAAAATAAATCATGGAAGAATATACATAATATATAATTCAATGTGAATACATAATAATATGTTATATCATCAAATATAAATTTATAAAATAGCACTCGTAAGATGACAACTGTTGGCTTGTTGGGGCCTGACTTAGGTTGAGAGGTGATTTAGCCAAACAAATCCTGGTACTATAGGCCCTTTTGGCAATAGTCTGCGGAGCGTGGACTGAGGTCTCACCCGAAGTAGTATGGGAGGGTGCTAGAACTAGGTTTCCACACCTTGGAGATGTCTGATGGTTTCAAGTGGTCCGCGATTCGACCCCGCGCAGATGTCGCTATGTGCAGTTACTTATTCCTTGCAGCCTGATATGTTTCCTTCGTGCAACCCTACTCGGGGGATGAACAATGTTATTACCCAAGTCCTTACTAGTAATAGGATATTAGTTGATTATATTAGCTTATTTATATGCTTTCATTTATTCTTAACAATATTCACAATTTATACAAGTGCGCGTAGTAAAGAAATAGTATATTCGCAAATGATATCAAACATATAATAACTCAGAATAGATACACATAATTGGTAACAAAACCTTTATTTATTAATCTCTTCTCTAATTACAGACTTGACTCCACCCTGCACACTCAGCTGTAGGGATCTGCGCACTCAGCTGCAGACTCTACTAGGCCTCTGCGCACTCAGTTGCAGAGCCTTCTCCTACTCTACGACTCAAAGACACACTTCGCATTGTGACTCAATCACTTGGACTTTTCATTCTTCTTTTCTATTATCTATCTCCTTTCTACACTTAGAGCCTCACTCTATTTGTACAATCCCATGGTCCGCAGACCATGGGTAGGTCTATGTAGCCGACATTACATTACAAAACTAGGGCAGACAACCCTATGACTCTACTATACTTTTATGCCCCACGCTCGAAATTTGTGGAGCTTTACAATGGGATCAACTCAAAGCTTGGGCTTTGAGCCCGAAAACATGTCGTGGGGGGATTCCATACCCAAAAAGCCCCCAACACAAACATCGTGGCTCGCTCTCGAGTCACTCTATCAGCGTGGTGATCTTGGCGCGGAGTCCCTCCAACTATTCTCAAATGGTATTCATATCCGTAGCACACTGAGTTGCTACTTGCTGAATCTACTGCATCCGTTCTTCTAAGACCTCTGTGCCTAGCGTGACTCCCCGCATCTACACGTGCATCCCCTCTATGTGTGTGGGCTTTCCTTCGATATGCACTATGATCATGAAAGCCTCTTCAATCCATGGCTAAACACGTGCTTTCAGCACTGCCTCCTTGTGTCGCGAAGCATCCACCTGCTCCCTTAGTGCCTTAGCTTGCTACATCGTCGCAAGCCACTAAGTGAGGATGATTGTCTGCACAGTTCCTCGGACATTGTCATATTGCTGCTGGAGTTCTCGCGTCTCTGTCTTGAGACGCTGGATGTTGGGGTCTTCTTGCAAAGTCATGAGGACCTCAAGTGCTTGTTCCAACATGCCGGTATAGTCTCGCACTGCACCCCCAATTTCTTCCATCCCTATTGTGATAGTGCTAGCGTGTTGTTCTTTGACTTCTGGGGGAGTGGAAGGTTGCGCCTTCAACCGTAGCTCAGTGATATGAAGATTTAGCTCCAGCTGAACCTTTGTCATTTCTTCCCTGGCCTTGCAGTCTCTGGTTGCCAATCTGTTGATCCTCACCTCTACCAGTAGATCTGCTGGGATGTATAGCTCCGGGATGCGTCAGCAAGCATCATCTACCACCTGTTCCAACTGTTGGTTCCGCGACACCAATTCATCGCGCTGTAGACTGAGTTGTTCCATGTTGATCTTTTATTCACTAAGAACTTGGATTGTGTGGCTCTCCTTGGCCCGTAGCTTTGTTGTTATCCCATCCTGTAGCTGATACAACATTTCTCACAGAAGGTTAGCCAAATTAAGGCCAAGGCCATTCAACATGCTAACCGAAACCCTATTGGTCACATTCGCTATGACTAGGGCCCCTTCCAATAACACTCTTGTGTTTTCAATTCATGCACGTAGCATGTGCTCTGCTACTAACCCCAACATATTTTGGTGCTCCTGCATAAAATACTGAAGCGCTTCACTTATGACATCGCAAACCATCTCGCCAATGTCATGGAGATCACCTTCAGTTAAGGTGATCAGGTCAATGGCCAACTTTGAGACCTTGACCTTCTTCCTTGGTCTTACTCGTTCTGTGATGTTTGGGCAGATCAACTGTGTGGACATGGTCCCTTAGTCCTCACTCCCTTCTGTTGTTTCTATTTCCTCAGCCTCCTGCCCTTTCAAGCACATTTCTTGGGCATCATCTGCCTTCACGGTTGCTTCCACTACCGCTTGTGCTACTGTTTCTGCTTATGTCGCTTCCCGCATTGCCTTTTCCTTAGCTGTTGTTATTTCCTGCCACATTATTTCGGCCAATTGTGTGACGCGCAGCTTGGAATCATCCTTTTTCTTCTGTGTTGTCGCCTTCTCCAATTCTGGCAGATCTGGGGCATGCCATTCTAGAGGCCATGTCTCAAAGACAGTGAAGATGGGGTCATTGGTGGCTATAAATGGGAGCTTCATCCACTACTTTGTTGTATCCTTGCATGCCCTGATGTAGAAATTATGCATGTCGGCTTTAAACTCTGCAAAACTTAGCAGACTATTGTACACCGTAGGTGACAGGCACGGCCTCCGATTGATCCACATTTGGATGCTCATCTCCATGAGCACCTAGAAGATTTTGGTGTCGCATATCCATTTCGTGTCCTTTGTGGCCCTGAGCGAAGCGTACTTCACTGCCTCTGGTAAGTCTCTTTCAATGTTGGGGAATGGACTATCTTCTGGTAGTTCCCCTGCTATGAGCACGATGGATAACAACAACAACACATAGTAGAAGGTTTTACCCTGCTCCTGGGCTTCATGACAGTTCTCCAAGAATTTCATGCAGAGGAATTTAGCCCAGTTAAACTAGACTCCTTCCACACATTTCTTAGCTAGTGCAGTCACCGATGCAAGTACCTCGTCTGCTCAGCACTTTCACATGACTTTTCCAACCAGGATTTAGGTAGCTACACATACCACTTTGTCCTTGATGCTCGAGATATCATAGCCCCTCTTCTTCTTCTCCAGATTGTATTTTGTCTTCATGGCCTTCGCAAGGGCCAAATCACTACCTTTCCCTTCTGATATGGTCATGGGGTCCTTTCTTTTGTAGGGGAGCCGAGAAATGTGGTGAATTAGGTCTTCCGTAATAGGGATAGGATCCTCCAGCCATAGGTATCCATTATGCACCAGGCAAATTAGTTGCCTTATGACAAAAATGGTTATGGGCACATGGTGGAAATATGGCACCCATAATAAGTTCAGTAGCTCGACATTTTCCACTCCGTGTAACCATTTATGCGGCTCTAACATTGTCACCACCCCCGTGCTGTTCTGCTTCATGAGATTCTTGGTCTCTTGGCAAGGGAATTTCTCTCCATCAGCGAGGTCCCAATATTTGAATTTCATGGTCGGCATATGGCCTAGGTGTGGGCCCTCAAACATTATGCCATCTGGGAGGAGCAGGGTCTGGAGTGAACTCCTGGTTTCGTCCAGGTCCTTCGGCACTTTGGTTTTCCCTTTCCGCAGAGGGACATATGCGAGTAATTTTGTTGCAGAGCGTATAGGTTGAATGTCTTCGTCACTATATTCTTCTTCTTCGGCTGCAATGATAAGAGCCTGCAAATCTTGTTCCTCCTCATTTGTGTCGATCGTGACAACTTTCCCCTTTTCTACCATTGATAGCTTACTCTGTAGTGGGTCCCTCGGGGACACGTGTACGAGGGCCATTGCTTGTTTATCTTTCTTGGACCTCAGCATTCATGGTGATTTGGAGATTTTTTCCACAACCCTGTCACCTTCTAGGACATCCTCCACCATTGGGGTTTGCGCAGCCTCGACGGCGGTTACCTCTTCGATTCCAAAACTATCTTTAGTGGTCATCATCATATCTAGGCTATATTATGTCACTCGCAAACTTAGGGGCTCACTTACTACTCGGCTCTTAATGCTTAGTTCTCTGCTCAAACGCTCAACTCTCAAATGACCAAGTCATGTTCTCTAGCTAGCTCTTTGTGTTTTATAGCACCTTTTGAATTCGAATTTGATTGTTCCCCAAAATTTTGGGACATTAATGCTTTCTGGGTGCTATATTTTCCCAAATCTTTCCCATAAATCGCATCTTAAATGTCCACCGCCCACTCCATTTGGCCTCAGATCGCACATCCCATCGTGAATAGTGACCTCAATGGTCACTTCCCAGCCAACCTGTGTGGCAGTGCAGCGCTCCGTGCACGGTCGTGAACCTTGTGATGTTCTGTTTCTGCACACATCTCCCATATTGTGCAGCTCCCAAGTAGAATAGTTTATAGTCCCGTGCTCCCTTTCAATTGCTTTGAGTGCTAAGACTCTTCTTCCTACAGCTAGTCAGGTGGTCGCACCACTCGTGCGGGGCTCCATCTTGTCCTCCAACATGGTTCGCGGAGAATCCTCACCTTCCATTTTTGTGATCAGCATCACGCACTTTACTACTTACAATGTACTACCCTGGTCACTACATTTGGTGATATGTGGTCCAAGCCAAGGCAGCAGACTAACCATTTCACAATGATAGTCTTCCAACTTGTTAGTATGATCGTATGCACCTTGCCTTACCATCCTTAGCTTTTCGATGAAAAATTCTTCATTTCTTTCGTCTTCTAGCTTCTTGACCTCTGCATCCATCAAAGCACTTTTCTCCCGTAGCTATACCCAGTCTTTTTCAAGTTTGCGAAGTTTAAGGTTTCCCTTTCGGACTTCTTCCTTGAGTCTTATGTGTTCTGTTTCTCACGGATGTGTGATTCCTTCATTGTGTACCTTTGTATCTACAGGTGCAACTATGCACGGACTAGGCTTCGCTTGCTCTTGCTTCATACTTCCGCTTCAGAAGTTCTTGCACTGTCAGGGTTTTGCACATGGTCCTATAAGCCCATAGAACTATTGGTACGCACAGATCCTAGTCAGTGCGTCTCACATGGTGGACTGTGTTCAACACTGAGCACACCTTATCAAAGGCTTCCTTGCGTATAATCTTCGGCGTGCTTGGTTGTATCATACTTCATCATTTGCACCTTCCTCATGCCTGCTCCTGCTTGTTGTTCTTGTTTTCTATCATGAGGACAGTGTGCATTTGTGTAAGATGCGTACTATATGCCTATACCCATCTAGAGAGGTGGGCGCGCAGGTTATTTGATCCAACATATTCAGCTTTCATCCATAGCTAAGACTTTTTAAACTGTATAAGCATCACTATTCTGCATTCGAGCCAGTTCTCAAATCTCCTCTGATGCGTACCCCACCATCTTGCGGGCATAGTGCGCAGTGCCCATTTAAGAGCGTCAAAACATTATTGTTCTGGCACCTCTCTTTCATATATTGTTCTGGAATTCATCTACCGCTGTCAACCCATCCGTTGAAGCCTCAAAAATCACTACAACAACATGGGGGATGACCACTCGGTCCAGACCTTAAAGCGGCTCCTTTTCCGTTTGGAATGGTGGTTCCAACTAGTTCAACTAGGTCTAGTTACCTTCTCTCAATTTCTACTGGCTTTAAAATATGAATTTCATTCACCAATGGAAAAGAGACATCAGATCAACATTCTTGCTGATCAGGTAAGAAAGTGATCCTTAAGCTGATTTAGGGCTCAGCTAATCCACTACTAAAGTTTGCCTCTTTGGGAAGAGGACTTAAAAGAATACGTAAATTAATCTAAATGCAAACTTATTCTAAGATGCAAGCAAAAGAAACTATCTTAATCCTATCTCAATTAGGCAGATATAGATCTGACCCAACCAAAAGCAAGATATTTAAAATATTGGGATTTAAATATGCCTGTCTTATAATGAATATCAAGCTAACGAAGTAGTTCAATTAACTGACATTATGAATATTGCACACACCCTATTGAGACCTCTTAACTAAAATAATCAATCAACAACACTCAGGAAGAAGTTTTCATAATGATTTTGATCATCTAATCAGTAACTTGAATTATTAAATAATAATATGCGGAAGAAGTTCTCAACATATCACTATTTAACAAATCAGCTTTAAAAGATAGATTTATGAGTAAATAATTACTCAAAAATCAGAATTTAGCCCATAAGAGCAAAGATAAATAATAACATAAAATAGAGACAAATTACCCATACTAACAAAAGTGCACAAATATGTAAGTAAATTGACACATTCTTGTCATCATAAAATGAAATTAGCATTTAAAATAATAGTATTTGAAATACCAATTTATTGAATCCATTTATCCAGCTCCGGTCTCTAATAGTCCTTTACAGTTTCTGAGCTTCTGCTTTCAAAAGTAGAGTTATAATAGTGCAAAATCTGTTTATTATATATAACTCAGAATGTAAAAGAAAACCTCAATAATCCTCAGATCTAATATTTCCACTCCTCCCACCTACAACTCTAAATCCCTATTACATAAGTGCTTTTAGAATTCCAGAATTACAGAGGAGAGCAACCCTTATTACATTCTACAATCTGCTATTTATAATATTTGCAAAGGAATTCTTGAGAGGAAAGTTTGTTGAAGAAAAATCTGTCCAATCAATTTTATTTTCTCAAAATTCCCATCTTTAATTGTTGGAGTAGTCGCATTGATTGAGATATTTTTCTCCATATCTCTTCTACCATTTTCCTGTAAAAATAAATCAAAATAAATTAAGATGCAATAATAAAATTAAAATATCATTTCTGGCATTAAAATAAATCCAATCAAATTCTATTTAAATAAGTAATTGAAAATAAAACATAAGTTCTCTATTGATTTTTGGGATGGTTTAATTGGCCAAGGATATAATTGACGAATGGATCTGCTTTCAGAAGAGGGTTGAACAAATCAAAATGCAGAAAATAAAACTCAGAAAATTGATTTTGTTTTATAAATTCAGAGCTTGATCTTATGCCTGATTTTTGACTCAATAAATGAACAAATTTGTCAGTGAAGCCACCTTAGAAATGTTCTCATTGATTTTATCTTTCTAATGAGCCATATTGGGCCTCATTTGGCCAAGTATAACTCAATCTATAAGCCTCGAAAGTTGATGAGTCAAATCTGGCATAACTCTAGAATTTCTGTTCCTGGGCTAAAAATTAGAATTTTTATTAAAAATTTAATCATAAATTAGAATTCTAATTAACTAATAATTAATTGTTAATCATAAATTAAACTAATTATTTAATAAACTATTATTAATTAATGTTAATCTAACTACTTAACATAATTAACTATTTATAACTTATTAATATTAATCTAAATAATATTTAAATTTAATTTAATTAAACTAATTAACTTTTATATATTAATTAAATTAATATTTAATATTTAAATATTAAATATTCTAAACTAACAATAAAAAAAGCAACCTACACTACCTTCACTTATGAGTGATAGTTGAAATTCAAAACAAAAATCAAAGATTATAAATAGACCTTGGTTAATGCCTTAAGCCCTTCAATTTTAGCCATCACATATCGTAAGAATTTTGGATCGGCGCTTTTTAAGATGTTTGTCTTATGAAAATTGCAATGAATCCGATATTGCAATATTGTGATGGATCCGATATTGCGGTGTTTTTTTCTTATTTATTTTACGTAGATATATTTTTTTACTTTTAAATTTTAATTTAATTAAAATTAATTATATTTTATATATTGACTAATTTAATTAATTTTAAAATTTAAGGTTAAATATCAGTTTTTTGTTCTGGTTTGATTTTTTTATGTTTAACTTAATTATGAAATTATCTACAATGTATTTATTTTATTTAAATTGCAATCATTTTTATAAAAAAATATAAACTACAGCCACTTTGATATTTGGGTTTTCAAGATTAGTGATCTATTTTGAAAATTGGAGTAAATTACTGAAATCTCGATGCTTCATGATTTGGCTGTATAAGTAAAAGAATGAAAAATATTAGAATAACTAACTAAGGGTTAATATTTAAAATAAATGCATTATTGAACTAATTTATTTACAAAAATGGAATATTTACATTTTATGTGTTTTTAACCCTGGCGACATAAATGATTAGACTTCAAAGGAGTGTGATTTACAAACCAGTTGTCCAAATGAGGTAAAACAAGCATCAATGGGAAGCTTATGAAAAATAAATTTTAACAAAGCAATCAAAACAGGAATCCAAAGAAAATGAAAAGTTAACAATCACGTATGATAATCAACTAAATAAAAATCCTAAAAGGTGTTTAGCCAATTTTTTTATAGAAATGGTCTCTATTATTTGAAGTGAACAAATAAAAAATGAGGGGATTTTGTTTTGCCACAACAATGGCGACACATGGGAGAAGAACCAGTTATCTCTATTTAATATGAATGAGATTGTCCCAAAATCCAAGTAAAAAATAATTAAAAAAGAGAGAATTATGCTTGAAATGGTTGACTAGATTCATTAGTTTCAATAAAAGCAAGAATCATCTGATTATAATTTTTCTTAAAATTCCTCATAAATTAAAATATTTCAATGCTTTATATCAGTCTTTATTTAGTTGTAGAGATAAAGCAGGGGTCAGTTTACAGCTTAGTTTTTAAAATATACTCAGTTTAAGAATTATTGACCTAGAGATAAATCTATTTATATATGTTTCTTTTTTTGTATTTTTTTTTTTTTTTAGTTCTTAAAAGCCTTTGTCCTGGTTTGGTAGTCATATAGTTGACAATGCCATTCACTGGTTATAATTGAACTGAACAAGCTGGCTTGTGATGAGACCCCTTGTCTTATAATTGTTTGCAATCATAAGCCATTACCCTGGTTTGTTTAGCAGTGTTGGTAATGTCAACCTATTTCTCCCTATGCTCATGGTAAGCAGGCTCATGATGAGACCTCTTATCTTTTAAGTTTAAATATAATTATGGATTATACTCTAGAAAAATAAGACTCTTTGGGACGAGGGGAATCATTGATTCCTTAAGAGTTAAGAATGACAATTTTAGAGTTAAAGGTGCTTTGCTGTAAAGTGTCTTTACTTGGTTAAAAATAATTTTTCTTGACTGATAATAAAACTTTGAAATATCTTAATAAAGTATTGAAATCTCAAAATGATTACAATTTTGATGATAAATAAATTTCTCATATTTTATGATACTTTGTCAACTTCTCTTGTACTATAATCTCTTCCTTAATTATGTCTACCTTTATAATAAAAAAACAAATTTTGTTAAGAGATTTAAGAAAAAGATAATAGGTGACTATTAACAATTTTTTCCCTATGTATGCCAACCATTGTTAGGTAACAAGAATGCCTTCCATATAAATCATGGCAAAGTCACCAAAATCAAAACTGAAAACTAAAGGAAAAGAATTCTTAAGCCACAGCGAGAAAAGAAGTAAGCAAACAAAAATAAAAATGAAGAAATTTGAAAAGTGAAAAGAAAATCCAAGTTTTGAAATACAAATACTAACAAGAATGGTTATACCAATGTCTCAACAATATGAAGTAAAAGAAAATAATCATATAATCATTCCTTCTTATGTCGAGATTTAGATAAATTTTACCTTGCAAGGTTGTAAGCATTTTAGGCTTTAGATAGCAGTGATGATAAAATTCAGCCACAATGAAAATTTTCTATCTGATGTCAATCTTGTTGTTTCAAAGCATTATCTGAATCATTTTCTAATAAAAGGAATACTTACAGAAACAGATTAAAGGTTCAAAAACTTCATAGTGTAGTTGTTTCAACGAAGATTATCACTACCTCTTGAAATAAAACCAGGAGAATAGTATAGGACTTCGAAAATATGATCTGGCGGAGGATTGAAAGCTTAAGATGGAGAATTGCAAAACAAATTTTTTATATTAGCAATACTTTAAAAACAAAACTAAAGTAATGAAATGGAAATTAATGAAAGTGGATACATGTATCTTACCATTGGATAATTGAATTTGATCTTACCTGAAAGGTATTAGTTTCTCCAATACTAACTGACTTCTTCTTTAAGTTAACATTAAAACATGAAGAAGGAAAACTAGCCAAAATCCTATAACCCAAAATCATTATTTATTTTATTTAAACTAGAGCAAGCAGTAAAATGTAAAAATGGAATGCTTTACGTTCAAGAGAATTAAAACAAATGCATCAGAAATGAGAAAGAGAATTTGTAGTAATGAATGTTCTCAAAATATTATAAGTTTTATATGAATTCCATAATTTTTATAAATTGTCCAAAATCAAGACCAAATCCAAGATAATAAAATTTAAATATAAAGATAGAGAGGTCTTGAATTCCATTTTTAATTATGGAATTATATATTTAAAACTAAAATATATAAGAAATCGAAATGATTTAAATATGTTGCAAATTGGTCATTCACTTCTTTCTTACCATAATGGTTACCCAAGCTTGCTTTAAAAATAACAAATCATCGTATCGAATGATTTGCATCACATGTTTCTTCACCATGCTTCAAGTTCAATCTCCAAGACTTCACCTTTTTTACTATGCCATATATAGATTAAGTATTAACGGCTTAGAGACATGCATTGGAAGCTATCGCGTTGGAGCTTGCAACGGCAAATTTCCGATATGAAAACATGTGATGAGAAGATGTGCGATGAGATGGAGCGATCGCATCATTGAAGAAATATTATATCGGGGATCGGGGAATATTTACATTGTGCTTCCCACATCGCATAAGGTACATCACATATTCGAAATTGTGATGTAAGCATAAATAAAAATGTGATGAAGCGATTGCGATATCAGCGATGTGATGGATGATGTGGCTAATTGGTGGTCAGCGATGTTAAGCACATGAGGTGACAATTCTTGATATGCCAATATGCAATGAAGAGTGGACCCAATAACTTTATGATTCTCGCGACGTCGATATGCAATGAATGAGGTAGCTAATCAACAATCCGCAAACTTTAGGTATCCAGCGTAACACATTATGATTCTTTCAATGCCGATATGCGATGAAGAGTGGACCTGATAACTTTATGATGAAAATTTAATAACATATCAGATCTGAGATATCAACCTTTTTAAAGTTATGCTCCTACCATTATTGCGATTAAGCGGACACGATATTTTTTATGAATTTGATTTGAATTTGATATCGGGTGCGGAATTATGTGGTCGTTACAATATTGGTAAAGTCGATTATCAGAGATCGGCGATTCACGATAATGGAAGTATACTTCAACTGCAAACCTCCAATATGCGAAATGCGATATGGCATATGAGTGAGGTAATACATCAGAGATCTTTTATGAACAATTTGTTATCAAAAATGCTAAGAGCTACTTCCGATGAAATCTTATGATACTGTTTTCAATTTCAATTGGGTTTTCTAAATGAATAAAAGCAAAGTTAAAGAATGCTCAAATTCTAATGAATCACAAATAAAATTTCCCTAAACCTGTTGCAAATTTGAACTGGGTTTGCTACTTACTTCAAGTTTTGAAAACAAATGGAAACCTGCAAATAAAACAGAACAAGAATAAAAATAAACTAAGGAAAAAAAACTAATAATAGATGAAAATGAACTTGTAAATGTGTACCTGGAAGGAAATTTTCTGTAGCTTTTACCTCATGAATCTTCCAATTCTTTCTTCCATTTATCAAAATTATGACTTTGTTCAAAATCATCTAATTATTTATTTTAAATTGGAGTGTGCAATCAGCCTAAAAAAATCTTCTTATTCATGTTCAGGAAATGTAAAATTTACCAGAAATAAATATAAAAATAGTCTTCCCTTTTGAATTGAAATGACAATTTATTACCTCTTCTTATTCAGAATAACTTGAGAAGAATCTGTATTGTTATAGTGACTGTTCAATAATGCCTTTAGTAAATGAATATGATGCGTATTACAGCATTAGATAATAAACTAAAGATCCGAATGGGATAAAGCCACTAATTGTGGAAGAATATCAACACAGATTTAAATGTGTGCCAGGTGAATAATCAATTAAATTTTGTCAATACATTATTTGAAATGGGCAGAGATGTATTCATGCGTAGAGGTATTGCTACAAGAAAAATTTTAAAAAGGAAAACAAAAATTAAAACCTTCTGAAAGGAAGAAAATGTTTCACTGAACATGTATGAGAAGGGTTGATTGCTTTGCTTTATTTTTTTAATTTGCACACCTGTTAAAAACAAGTTAACTACATAAAACAAATTAACTAAATTAATTCTACTCCTATTTTAATCATATACATGAAAATGACTAGGTATAGTCATATTTCCAATGTAACCACTTTTTCATTTTAATTCCTGCATGTATGTACAATTCAAATGCTAGTAATAAAAATACAAATATAACTAAACTAAGGAAGATAAATTTGTAAATAGAATTTACAGTTATTGTTAGCAAGTTAATTAAAATCTCCTCTTGAAATTTCTTCTCCAATTGAATACTAATTGGATCATAGAAATTTGGATGGGCTTCTATTAATGATTGGGAAAGGTTCAAAAAAGGAAATAACAGGCCAAATTGTGGAGATAAGCTTTTAGATTCAACGGCCTAGAAGAAATTGTTAGTGTTATGTGTAAATGTTAAGCTATTGACAATCTTCCATGAAGGAAAACTTTCCAAATATTTTCCAAACGAATTAATGAAAAACAGATGGAAGTCTGTTAGATATAATGGAAGATTATTAATTGAATTGGATTGCTAGCCAGATTGTAAAAATACATTCTCCTGTTGACATTGCTTTTAAGAAAATAGAAGTTTTTGATAAGAGATGAACATCGATTGAAATTGAAATATTAATAGCGTTTGATATTCATGATTATAATATGAAACTTCAATTTCCCAATAGGGCAATGCATCAATTGAATATTTGATAGTAAAGTGCTCAATATGTCAGCAAAAAGTGTGAAAATTTTGAAAAATAAAATTAGAAAATAAATCTAAATTTAAACAAAATAAGTGTGAAAAAATGAATAAAATAAAATCACTATTGGTACAACTAATGTTACAACGCAATTGAGATTGTTTTGAAGTAATTTTTTCACAAGGATTGACCAGAATTATGGAATTTGAATAATTGTCAATTCTAACTTGTGAATTAGAAAGAGAATTATGATTATGAGTAGGAATGAGAGTTTGATCATGATATGAATCATAAATTGGAATTTTTTCTTGAATAGTGAAATCATGAAGATAATTTGTTGCTCTAGAATGAGGATTGGTTGGAAAAATTTCTAATTTGAAATGTTTCTCATTTTCAGATGTTATTTGAATTTTCTCATGAGGACTCTCTTTAGAATAATAGAAATCAACCTCAATGTCAGAGTAATTATCATAAATGACTTTACAATATTCTCTAGAATTCCCTTCGATCTCATCCAATATATCAAAACAAGGAGTAAAAATTTCATTTTTATTGATGGCAAAAGAATGATCAATAATTGTTTCTCTATCTTGATAAAAACTTATTGGTAATTCATTTAGATCATCCTCTTTATTTTCTAAAATATCATTAATACGAAGAGGGGAAAATTACCATAATTAAAAATATCAGGATAAAGGGAAAAATGTGAATCTGAAATAATGCAATTAAAAATGTCTATGTTTGAAAAGTCTTGTACATTATGCTTATTATAAATTTCAGATTGCAAATCATGCCTTTGCATACTCATGTTTTTTTGAGCAAGGTTGCTTTGCTGCTATGATTTTGGGATTTGTTTATCATGGAAAAATTCAGAAATTTGTAAGTTTGCACGCTATTATTTACTATGATTGCTACTTGTACTTGATGATTTGAAATCTGATTTTATGAATTTAATGCAGAGTAATTTTCAGATTCCAAGGAAGCTTTTTCTCCAAAATTTCTATTGTTATCTTCTTGCATTTAATAAAAATATTTTCCAGGCTTTGTGAAATCACTTCATCACAATTTATTTGCACATCCAAATTTGGATTATCATTTATCTTAAAAGAGGATGAAACAAAGCTTGAATTAATTTCATAGGGATTGAGAATGGGAGGAAGAGAGCAAAAATATTCAAACCAATATAGTGATTCTTCTTCCGTAGGTTTATCTTCGACTTTAAATCTTAAACAATTCAAATGGAATCGAATATTAAAATCTCTAAAAGTCTCATTCTCAAACCTTCATAAATATTCAATTTCATCACATACCTATTCATGATCATAGCCGTCATATTTAGAAATGAAAATTGTAACAAATTGATCTCAACTATGGATTGAGGCAACCAGAAGAGTTTTACACCAATTTCTGGCTTTTTCCGTAAATGTGAGAGTAAAAAATCTGCATAAAATACCTTCATCAATTTCTTGAAAATCATAATTTGAAACATTTTGAATAAATTGAAAGATATGATTGAAAGTAGAAGAATTTCTCTTACCATTGAACTTTACCTGAGACAAGAGTCTTACCACTTCGGGTGGAGTATTCGAAGATGCATGTCCATGGATACGATTCCAAATTGGAAGCTTAAAAGGAGCCATCGTGATTAAATAAAATGTTAAATTCAAAAGACTTCAATAGATAACAAGTTTCAATCCCTCTTTCTAGTGCCATTATGTTGAAGCCTCGAAAATCGTTGCAAATATATGGGGGATGACCACCCGGTCTAGACCTTAAAGCAACTCCTTTTCCATTTAGAATGGTGGATCTGACTGGTTCAAATAGGTCTAGTTACGTTCTCTCAATCTCCAATGGCTTTAAAATATGACTTTCATTCACCAATGAAAAAGAGACATCAGATCAACCTTCTTACTGATCAGGCAAGAAAGTGATCCTTAAGTTGATTTAGGGTTCAGCCAATCCACGACTAAAGTTTGTCTCTTTGAGAAGAGGACTTAAGAGAATACAAAAATTAATATAAATGCAAACTTATTCTAAGATGCAAGCAGAAGAAACTATCTTAATCTTATCTCAATTATGCAGATATATATCTAACCCAACCAAGAGCAAGATATTTAAAATATTGGGATTTAAATATGTCTGGCTTATAATGAATATCAAGCTGATGAAGTAGTTCAATTAACTGACATTATGAATACTGTACACATCTTATTGAAACCTCTTAACTGAAATAATCAATCAACAACACTCAAGAAGAAGTTCTCAGAATGATTTTGATCATTTAATCAGTAACTTGACTTATTAAACAATAATATGCAGAAGAAGTTCTCAACATATCACTATTTAACCAATCAACTTTAAAAGACAGATTTATGAATATATAGTTATTCAAAAATCAGAATTCAGCCCATAAGAGTAGAGATAAATAATAACATAAAATATAGACAAATTACCCATACCGACAAAAGTGCACAAATATGTAAGTAAATTGACACATTCTTTTCATCATAAAGTGAAACAAACATTTAAAATAATAGTATTCGAAATACCAATTTATTGAATCCATTTCTCCAGCTTCGGTCTCTAATAGTCCTTTACAATTCCTGAGCTTTTACTTTCAAAAGTAGAGCTACAATAGTGCAAACTCTGTCCATTATACATAACTCAGAATATAAAAGAAAAACCTCAATAATCCTCAAATCTGAGATTTCCACTCCTCCCACCTACAACTCTAAATCCCTATTACAGAAGTGCTTTTAGAATTCCGGAATTGTAAAGCAAAGAAACCCCTATTACATTCTGCAATCTGCTATTTATAATATTTGCAAAGGAATTCTTGAGAGGAAAGTTTGTTGAAGAAAAAATTGTCCAATAAATTTTATTTGCTCAAAATTATCATCTTTAATTGTTGGAAAATTCTCATTGATTGAGATCTTTGTCTCCATAACTCTTCTACTGTTTTCCTACAAAAAGAAATCAAAATGAATTAAGATGCAATAATAAAATCAAAATATCATTTCTGGCATTAAAATAAATCCAATCAAATTCTATTTAAATAAGTAATTAAAAATAAAACATAATTTCTCTATTGATGCTTAGGATGGTTTAATTAGCCAATGATATCATTGACGAATGGATCTGCTTTCAGAAGAGGCTTGAACAAATCAAAATGCAGAAAATAAAACTCAGCAAATTGATTTTGTTTTAGAAATTCAGAGCTTGATCTTCTGCTTGATTTTTGACCCAATAAATGACCAAATTTGTTAGTGAAACCACCTCAAAAATGTTCTCCTTGATTTTATCTTTTCAATGAACTGTCTTGGGCCTCATTTGGCCAAGTATAACTGAATCTATGAGTCTCCAAAGTTGATGAGTCAGATCTAGCATAATTCTGGAATTTATGTTGCTAGGCTAAAAATTAGAATTTTTTTTTTTTTAATTTAACCCTAAAATGGAATTCTAATTAACTAATAATTAATTTTAATTTAATTGTTAATCATTAATTAAACTAATTATTTAATAAATTATTATTAATTAACGTTAATCTAACTAATTAACATAATTAACTACTTATAACTCATTAATATTAATATAAATAATATTTAAATTTAAATAATTAAACTAATTAACTTTTATATATTAATTAAATTAATTAATTTAATATTTAAAATTTAAATATTAAATATTCTAAACTAATAATAAAAAAAATTAACCTACACTACCTTCACTACACTCATATGTATGCGTGATAGTTGAAATTCAAAACAAAGATCAAGGCTTATAAATAGACCTTGGTTAATGCCTTAAGCCCTTTACTTTTAGCCATTGCATATCGCAAGAATTTTGGATCGGGGTTTTAAGTTGTTTGTGTTATGAAAATTGCCATGGATCCGATATTGTGGGTGTTTTATTTATTTATTCTTTATATATATATTTTTGTAATATTAAATTTTAATTTAATTAAAATTAATTATATTCTATATATTGATTAATTTAATTAATTTTAAAATTTAATGTTAAATATCAGTTTTTTGTTTTGGTTTGATTTTTTTATGTTTAACTAAATTATGAAATTATTTATAATGTATTTATTTTATCTAAACTACAACCATTTTGATAAAAAATAAAAAAAATATAAACTACAGCTACTTTGATATTTGGGTTTTCGATATTAGTAATCTATTTTGAAAATTGGAGTAAATTACTGAAATTCCAATGCTTCATGATTTGGTTGTATAAGTAAAAGAATGAAAAATGTTAGTAATAACTAACTAGGGGTTAATATTTAAAATAAATGCATTAATGAACTAATTTATTTACAAAAATGGAATATTTACATTTTATGCATTTCTAACCCAAGCGACATAAATGAATAGACTTCAAATGAGTGTCATTACAAACCAATTATCCCAATGAGATAAAACAAGCATCAATGGGAAGCTTATGAAAAATCAATTTTAACAAAGCAATCAGAACAAGAATCCAAAGAAAATGAAAAATTAACGATTGCATAACATAATCAATTAAATAAAAATCTTAAAAGGTATTTAGCCAATATTTTTATAGAAAGGGTCTCCATTATTTGAAGTGAACAAATAAAATATGGGGGGGGGTTGTGTTTTACCACAACACCGTCATATATAGGCAGATCCCTTACCTCTGTTGTCATGCAGTGTAGTGATCTTACCGTCATGTTGCAATTGAGCGTGGTTACCTTGTGTAACACGTTCTGCCATTGTTCTATTTTCTCATCCAAATCTGATGTGTAGGAGCTTTCACGCTCCCACGAAATCTTGCTATCCGCTGTAGGATTTACCAAATCATGTTCTCAAGTAGTTATCTTGTAGATACAGTCTAGATCGTTGTCACTTTCTTCGTCGCGCATTGGTTCTGTGTAGCGTGATCCTTCTGCAGGGTTTAAAGGTACCACTACGCACAATGACTCTTTATCAAAAACCATTTTGCGCTTCTTTATATTTATCACTTCATTCATGTTAGTGGCCCAATCTATTCCTAGTAGCACGGTATAGGGATTGTTGTCATCGACAATCTCTATCACTTTGAAATTTTCACGTGCACTCACACCTTTGATGTCTACCATTATTCCCTGCAATCCTCCCATCTGTAAGATCTTTTGTTGGTTCACCATTTGTAATTGAATAGGGGAACACTACAATGCGGGCCTACCCATGAGTTCCCATCTTTGTTTTGGCAGTACATTTGCGTCCAATCCTAGATCCATAATTACTTGATCCATTTCATAAACAAAATCAAATTTAGGTTCCTTTGTGAGAGCCTTGCGAACCCACACACTTTCTTCAGGCTGCTTGGCCTTGTCCTCTCCTGTTGTGATATCGCTTCAGAGTACGATGTTTATGTTCGGGGCCTCTTCGTGTGGCTCAGACCTCATCATTTGTAGGTTCTGAGTCAGAGCAGACTGGAGTGTTCCTTTATTGCGCAACCTCGCTATTAGTGTGGGGCAGTCCTCCATCTCATGATCAAACTGGGTACAATATAAATATGATGTCCTCATCAGATTTGTACAATCTGGGGCATAATGCCCTGGCCCTTTGCAATTGTAAAAAATCAATTGTCCACAACCCCTTTCTGATCCAATTATGCCTTGACCTATTTTCTACCCCCGAAATCCAATGCGTGACATTCCTGCATTTTAATTGAGAGCTCGTATTTTGGTCTAAACTCTGTAGGCAGGAGTCTGATCCATCATTAGTTCAATACTTCTACAGGTGTGTTTGTCATGGCCTACTAATCTGCAAAAATTACAGAACAACTGCTGAGATGTCTGCGTATACTTCTGTAATAGATGATAATTATCTATAGCATTTCTTCCTCCTATCTGAAAAATCACGCACCATAATGCAGGTGCTACACTCAGTCCTGCTTGTGCTTCTAGACTTAATGGCATCAACCCTCCTCCCACCAAGTAGTTCATGAAGATTGGACAATGGTCCTTGTCATGTCCTTGTCCCTTACACTTTATGCACCATACCTCCTCGCACGCCTCTGGGTGAGTTGTCCTGTCTTGTTTCAAACTCTGCATTTCAAGACACAAATTTTTTAGTTACACATGGATTTTTTGGACTGCTAGGCTAAGGTCTTGTATCAATGTCTCGTGAAGTCTCATTGTAATCTCCAAAGCTTCAGCCTAGGTGGATAAGTTCTGTTGTGACTGTGCAGTCCTTAGATGTGGCATTAGTGACGCTACAAACCATGCGCCGTGCTATCCATCCATCAAGGTCATGTTGGCTTCACGAATCATACTCTTCAGTCTCTGATCTAGCTCCCAGGGGGTCTTACCTAGAAGCATCATGATTTCCTTAAACCCAATAATCAACCGTGTCTCTGATTTTGGCCTGCTAAATTCTCTATTCCACGCAGCCTGGATATCTGCGATCCATGCTTTTGGATGGTCATTAGAATGTTTAATGTAACCATTCAGTGCGCGATCTTGCAATGTCCTTACCAACGTTGCCATCTTTATATTGTCATCCATGACTCCTTTTACTTCCCATACTGCTTTTACTACAAACCAAAATTTGTCTAGAATTTTGTTCCCTACTCCTTTGAACACTGGCAATTTTATCGCACTTTCCATATTGAACTGTGGCAGTGGCACTGGTGTGGTTGGAGATGGGGTTGAAGGTGGTGAGACTGGTGATGGTGTAGGTGGAGGTGGTATGCGTGGAAATCATTGCCTTATTAGACTGATCACACTTCTTGGTGAAACTTTTGCGAGCTCTTCCTCACTTTCTCGCCTAGGCGGAATCAAGGGGCTATTCTCTATTTCTTTGCTATCTTCGTTTCTATAATTCCTCCCACTCTGCGTAGCCCCAAACATCAATTTATTCGTATAACCCACTTTTCACACAATAGCATTTCAATTCAAGTGTTCAAAGATTTAATGTACTTACATCATGGTCCTTTGAGGAAGTGTTGTTCCACCTCGTTGTAGCTGACTGAAGTATCTACCATGAATTCAATGATAAACCATACTATAATTCAATCAAGCCAATGGTCCACAGTGCATGTGATCTTATCTTTCAATGCTCCTAGTCTGCGCACCAATTCTAGAGTCCACACAATCAGTTTCTTAAGCCTACACCTTCCCTAACTATCTGCTAGCTTCACGATCCACTCATACAACTTAGAGGGGAGGGATGCAAAGAAAATTTCATGGATTTTCGTATATAAGTAGCGCTCTAACCACTATTCCTTTGATACTCATGGATTCCTATTTTCTTGCGTCGTGAACTTGTGAATCTTTCTGTGCAACCACCCTTCAATTTCTTTCTTCGTCAGATTTCCAGTGACATGACATCAGACATCCCTAATGCAAATCTTGGTCCTAGAAATGGAATAATTTGTTGTCTTGTTGGGGCCTGACCCAGGTTCAGAGGTGATTTAGCCAGACAAATCCTAGTACTATTGGCCCTTTCGGCAATAGTCCGTGGAGCATTGACTGAGGTCTCACCTGAAGTAGTATAGGAGGGTGGTAGAACCAGGTTTCCACGCCCTGGAGATGTTTGATGGTTTCAAGTGGTCAACGGTTCAACCCTGTGTGGACATCACTACACGCACTTACCCGTTCCTTGCAGCCTGAGATTCTTCCTTCGCGCAACCCTACTCGGGGGCCAAATAGTGTTGTTACCCAAGTCCTTACTAGTAATATGATATTAGTTGATTAACTTAGCTTATTTGTATGCTTTCAGTTATACTTAACAATATTCATAATTCATACAAGTGTGCGCAATAAAGAAACAATATATTCGCAAATGATATCAATCATATAATAACTCAGAATAGATACATAGAATTGGTAACAAAACCTTTCTTTATTAATCTCTTCTTCGATTACAGACTCGACTCCACCATATGCACTCAGTGGCAGGGGTCCGCGCACTTAGTTGCGGACTCTAGTAGGCCTCTGTGCACTTAGCTGCAGAGCCTTCTCCTACTCTACGACCCAAAGACACACTTCGCACTGTGACTCAATCACTTAGACTTTTCATTCTTCTCTTATATTATCTATCTCCTTTCTACACTTAGAGCCTCGCTATATTTATGCAATCCCATGGTCTACGGACCATGGGTAGGTCTATCTAGCCGACATTACATTACAAAACTAAGGCGGATAACCCCATGACTCTATTATACTTTCACGCCCACAATTCGTAGAGCTTTACAATAATATCAACTCAAAACTTGGGCTTTGAGCCCCAAAACATGTCGTGGGGGGATTCCATGCCCAACAACAACATATATAGGAAACAAGAAGTGAGATTATTTACTGATTAAAACATGTAAGTACAAGAAAGATACAACCTAATCTAGGCCAAAAGCCCAAATGAAGCCTTCCCCCATACTGTCCAGCCTAGCCTACGAAGACAACCTCTCTAATAAGTGCAAGTAGATGCTAGATAAGGATTTTGAGAATATCTGCAAAGGAGACTAGGGTTTCCTTTCCTAGAGACTAGGAGTGCAGGAGGCACGAGAAAAGAAAACTCGATCTGGGATAAATAGAGTATAATTTCGATATCCTTCTTCTTGTATGAATTAGGATTACTCAATGGGTGTATATATACCACCTCAAACTGGTTATTGCAGTTATGCCACATGCTCCATATTTTAAAATGTGTAAGCGGGTATAGTGTTATGGAACCCACGTATGTACGTGATTTAGTATGGGTAGAGTCATGTATGGATTTTGAGATACTAGTCTTTAGTATAAATTCAAGTCTGCATGAGAAAAGGGATTGGCTAGGTGGTGGGCTCCAGTATTGTAGCAATAATGCTACAACTCCTGGGGCTTCCTATCTCTAATTTTATCAACCCGGTAGTTCGTACAAACTTGGAAGCGACGGTGCTGTATGCACAAGTACTAGCTCTTGTTGCAGTTGTCACTTGGTCAGCTGGCCCAAGTCCGCTAGGGCTCAAGCCAACTTCTATATGCTCTCAGAAGAAGCTTTCTAAATGATGGACGAAGGCTATCTCAAAGGAAATTAATCTACTTTGCAAAAATGAACTGAAAGCCAACCAAAACATGGAAACCCTAGTAAACCCTAATCTGACTAGCTTAATCTCTATGATGCAATGGTGGGAGTGCAAATGTCTAAGAATGATGCCACTACTGCTAGTGATATGAAATGCATGAACTTAAACTACTTCCATTGAAAAGAACATTGTTTTTGTATTTTTGCTTAAGTGGTTGGAGTGATTATGATTTTGTTTCTTATTAGGGTTTGGTTGCGCAGAGGTGGTGCGAAGGGAGAGAAAGCTTGGGAAAGGTCAAGAGGGCTAGGAGAGGTCCCAGGGGATCCCTAGCATCAGTCCACAGAAGTCCACAACGTTCAGGTGCTCGGCAACCGAGTTTGCAGGCTTCTACAGGATGTCTGTAGGGGATCCTACAGGAAACTCAGGAATTCTACAGGAAGTCTGCTAACTTCTACAGGATCTTCTACCGTGGGAGTTTTGGGTGATGGTGAAGTGATGGAGCGGTATGGGTGGATAGGTAAGATGGGGATGGAGCTTGTGATGGCTCAGGGGCAGAGAAATAAGATGGAGAAAGAGTGCATGAAGTTGGTTGGTGGATGGAAGGATGGAAGCAACGAAAGGTCAAGAAAATGGAGCTACGTGGGCAATGGAAGAGTTGGAAGGTAAATGAGTTGAACAGAGGTCGAGTAGGTGGCTTTAGGCGTGGTTAAGAAGAAGAAGAAGGAAATAGAATGATACTGAGCAATGTAAATAAAACAAATTTCTTATGTCTTGCACCAAAAACGAGAATCCATTAACCTGTGCTACCTGTGCTATTAATCCAATGAACAGCAATATAAATCGTGAAGAGAAGTCGTGCATAGAGTTGGAATGAAGAAGTATGGCTCAAGATCAGAGTGCATGGATGGATCTATAATTAAAATGACTGTGTTGCAGCTTGTATGAAAGTAAAAGAAAGACTACGTTTTTTTGGTGGTTGGTACAGATTGCACCCCAATCTCTAAACAGAGATGGCAGTGAAGGCACTATCAACCTTTTCTTGGAGCTCCAATGAATTACAATCCTCCTATTCTAATCTAAGCAACTGAAAGCGATTTAACCACACGCTAATCCTACTCAATCTCATTAAAAAAATCAAATCAGCAGATTGTGTTCTTGAAATGCATGTCAAAACAAAGAAACAAAGTGCTGAAAAGAAAGGCAAATAACACTACAAAGAAGAGGAGGTCTATTGCTCTCAGGTTGGGCCCTAACCTGAGAGCTATAGCTCCCTTAAAAGCTCAGAATTAGATCCAAATCTGCTTGCCTTTATTCATAATCAAGAGTCTAATGTCATGCCAATACTGGCTTACAAAAACAAACACCGAGCTGTAGCTCGTGCTCAGAAATTACAATATTAGTTCAAAAGTTCAAAAAGCTCCTATCAAAGGCTACGGCCTTCATATTTATACACAATGAAGATCAAGCTGGCTTCCTCCATTCGTGGAGCTTGGTTGTCCAACTGAAAGTCAAACTGCTGATCCTGTAGAATCCGTTGGCTGCCTTTAAGCTCGGTGGGGAGAGCTGTTGGAGCTCGGAGTTAAGGTGAAAATTACGAGGAAGGTCATCAAGACTGTGGACAACCTCCCTATGAACCCGCAATGTCACCTTTGCTGTCTCCTTGTCTCCATTTGCGTGGTCTTTTGCTCTCTTTAATGCCAAAAACCTGAAATCATCATGTATTAGCCACATAGATATAATGCCTGCCCTTCTTCCTACAAATAACACGAACATACTAAGAAATGAATGCATAAGTGATAAAAGATGAATGGTTGAGCAAGGTAAGTAGGCCAAATGAGCCCAAATTGTACCAAAAATTGGGGCTCATCATCACCCCCTAGCTAAAATATTTGCTCATCCTTGAGCAACTTAGTCCAAATCTTCATCCTTCATTGCTTTTACTGCTTCCCTTACATCCCAAGCCTCTGTGGTAGTGTCCTCCTTGCTGATATGAAACCCAGCTTTCCTGTTCACCTCTTCCCATTGTTCACTGTCATCCTTCTCTGTGCTACCTTCAGCCAATCCTAGCAGCAGTGGTGGGCTGAGTTTAAGGCCAATCCAGCTGGCCTGGAGGCTTTGCATGGATTTCTTGTAAAGGTCTACCCTTACCAAAGCTTCCCTCATCCGAGTTGGGGTATGGTACTCTCGGATCTTCAAACTGTGTGCCAAGGTATTCCATCTGCGTGTGCATGCTTGGGCAGCAGTTTCTCCTAACAGTCTTTCCATGTCTTCAAAATGAGCTATGGCTTGGGCCTGTTGGTCCATAAATCTCAAGGAAGCTATGGGATCAGTAGACAAGTGTTGGTGTGCTGAGATGAGTGCCACTGGATCCTCTGGTTCTGCTCGAATGAACAATGGCTCGTTCAATTCTCGGTTCATGACCGATTTTGTTTCAGCTGCTCTTTGATCCTCATGGTTCAACCATGAAGTGAACGCCATCAATTGCATATCTCCCAAGGCAGTATTGGGATCCCAGGAAACTTCATTAGGCAAGGCCAAATTGTGGAGGTAGAACTCTGCTAATTTGGCTTTATCTTCTGACGAACTAGTACTGCACAACTCAGAAAATTGGTTTGGGTCCTGGATCTGAGAAATACCTCTTTGTGCCAGGGTATTTATTTGGAACTACAACCATTGGTCTTTCAAATACAAACCATAGGATTTTGCAGGTTGTCTGCACTGTATTGCCTCCATGGCCCAACTAGCCATGCAGGCCAATTGTGCTTCCTTTTGCTGCAGCTGTTCTTTTAGAGCTTGCACTTCAATTTGTGTTTGCTGTTCTGCTTCCTGTAGAAGTGTCATTGGCTCCTCAAGACTGGTGGTCAACTCCTTTTTGCCTTGTTGTTCTTCTGTGGTGTCTTTGGAGGATGTATCTGCCCCTGCCCTTAGCTCCTGTAGCTGCAATCTCAGCTTCTAGTTTTCTTCCTGTAGAAGAACACGTTGGCAATTAGCCACATGTTTAGCCATGGCGAATTCAATCCCGACCTCCTTGAGTTGCTCTTGTAAGGGACCTATGTCCGCCACACCCTTTGACTTGGCGATCTGCATCCATGTGTGGGTACGGACTCTTTCTTCCTCTAATGCAAAAAATAGGGGTACAGTAAATTTCTGCAGTATGATTTTGCCCGCCTCTAAAAAGGTGTAGTATGAACTCAGACTAGGCTGAGGGCTGGGCTCTGGTATATGTACTTCTTCTGCCTCTTTAGGTGGCTCTACCTCACCCTCCCTTGGTGGTGATGAGGGCCCTTCCCATTCCCTCTTCTCCGTTTCCTGTAGCCGGGCCAGAGTGTCCTGTAGAACATTTTCAGCCTCCTATAGCCGAGCTTTTTCAGTCAACAGGTCTAACCTTTCTTGCCACGTATTTTTCTTTGGGCTCCCCTTCTCATAGATGACTGTTATCCTTGAGGGGGACTTTTCCTTGGGAGAAGTAGGGGTATCTTCAATGACAATTGGGCTGCTGGACGAAGGCTGTGGTTTGCCTGTCTTTATTCGGACACTTCTTCGAGCTTTAAAGTATAGAGGGGTCTCCCTCTTCCTTTTCTCTTTTGGCTTAGGTGGCATGCTGAGGGCAGCCAACACAGCTGCTGCCTCTCTCTCACGAATATCAACCTTCTTCTCCTTGGGTTTCACTTTGTCAGGGCTTCCTGTAGAAGACCCCTTTACTGTTTTTGGGCTTCCTGTAGAGGCCTGTTTCTGCTTTCCTGTAGACACAGGTGTCACCACCTTTGCTTGCTTTGCTACATGGGTTTTGCTTTTTGGTTTGGTTGCGGGTGCTGATGAGGTACTTGGGCTGATGTGGACCATCTCAGCTTTGTCTGTTCTGCTCTGCAACCTCTTCTCTCTTGCTGACAAGATGGGTGTGTCACCTTTTTCTTTGTCATCCTTCTTCTCATGCTTCTTCTTTTGTTCTTTCTTCTACACTGTGGTCGGGGTCTTCTGGCCTATTTCCTTCTTTCCCTCGGCCACTGATTCTTTCTCCTCACTGCTGGAGGAACCACTTTCTTCAGTCAGCATCCTTATGTCTCCGTCTCTTGTCAAATTCCTGAATGCTTCCCATGAGAGGGGAACCTTATATGAATGAAGCGCATCCTCCACAAGAAGTTTGATCAATCCATGGTGGGCTACCTGATCTGGTATGCCTTCTTTTAGCTTTGTGGCACACTCAATTAGAGACTGTAGCAGGAAATAAGGGATGCTCAGTTTCTTTTCTACAGGAAGATCAATCCGGTGCCTCAATTCAGTGAGCAACCGAAAGTGATACCCGTACACGATGCTATAACGGCCTTCACAGGTTATATACTTCATGATCTGTAGGCTAACTTCATTCCATGGTGGCAGCAAACTGGTTCTACGCACCCCATTTTTGTCCTCCGAGAATTCCTCCTCAGGTGGAAAGAATTATTTCTTGGCCTACTGGCTCAACTTCCTTTCTTCCTTATCCCATGGCAAACCCATTGGAAGTTCAGTAATTCGACTGATATATTGCGGGGTGAGCTTGAGGCTTAGGCCCTTGAAGTTCACTGTGGCCAGTGTCTTGGATTTCGGCCTCAAAGCCTGCAAAAATTCTTCTGCCACTTCATCGTCGTAACCCTGCAATTTGTCACAAAAAGATATCCATTGAACTCGTGTGAAGAGCTCCACCACCTCCTGGTTTTCCCTTAACTTGGTTGAATCAGTGGGTTCTCGTCTAATAAACCCACCCGACATGATAAAACAGTTTCATTAACCAGAGGTGGTGATTGTGGAAGAAATTTGGTCTACTGAGACAGAGCGTAGAATTACGCTTCTGTCATGCACATAATCCACAAAACCTATCCCTGAGGAACTTAACATAGTTTAATTACCCTGACATCCTGTAGAATGACAGTATAGGCACAGCAGACAACAATTTCACCACTTTTCTATGACCAGACTGTGGACGATGATTCTGCCACCTTTAAAAACCAGTTGCATGAAGAGTTCAGGGTTACCTTTTTAATCTGCCACCTTTTTACGTGAGGCACCCGCCTTCCTGTAGAAACTGTGTTCCTGTAGAAGCAGCGCGCGATTTTCGGGAAAGACTACAGTTGGTCTGCGCTCTGGGTGTGCTTCACAAGCGTTCTGATAGCCAAAGGCTCGGCGTATTGAACTGCAGAAAGATCAGGATAGCCACTCGAGTTCAAAACGGTGGTTGATAAATGCATGAGGGCAATCTAGCCGATTAGATTTTGAATCGGCGAAACCCGTGGCGCGGGGGTGAGCTGTCCCCGTCGGACCGTTGGGTAACGTCATCCCATCATTTTCCTGCGAGTTCCCTTGCTGCCGCATCAATTCCCGCAGATCTGCCGCCGCCTCTTCTGTTAAACTCGTTTTTTTCTCGACGGGATTGCTCTCACGTGCGTGCTGCCCATTCTTTTTGTCATGGCCGCCACCCAAACATCCAACTAGACCATTAACTGGCCGACGTGGCCGGCCAAATGGCCATATGGCCGCTCAACCCATTCACCTTTACACTTTGCAATCAATTCAAAGTAAAATTCATGCAATCTGATGGAAGGAAGGGTCGAGACACTTACCTGCGCGGCTGCACACGATGTTTCGGTTTTTTGGACGCTGATGAGTGGATTTAGCTGCTGCTGGTGAACTTACACAGGCCCGGAGGTTCATGTTCACAGGCTGCCGACGATGGATTGGACGCTTTGGTTGCATGCGCCCACGTTTCATTGCATATGGCCGGCACTGTGAATGGTATCCACTCTAGCGGGCTTAACTGTTACAGGACTCCCGCGGGATGTCTTGTAACAGTTCTTCCTCCTTGGGTGCATGTTGCACGATGAAGGATCTGGCCTCACAATCACGCTCCCGGAGCTTCTAGATGACTGGGATGAATATGGTGTGAGATCTCCAGCGTTTTTTCATTTAAAATTTGATTTTTCTTGAGAACTCATCGATCTGCTTTGTTGGTGCAGGTAACTTTGTTGCATGTCGACAAGGATGGCAGGACGAGGTGACAACAATGTGCAAGGGAGATAACAATAGCTTGCATGCGTCCAAACCGATCCTTAGTCGTTAGATATCCTCACAAAATGGATTCTGGGCTATTCTGAGCTTCTACAGGAAGTTTCCTGTAGAAATAGAGAGCTTCCTGTAGAAAGGTTGCGTTTCCTGTAGAGAGTCTGCACCTTCCTGTAGAAAATCTGCATCCTCCTGTAGAAAATCTGCGTCTTCCTGTAGAAGACTCAAGCTGTAACAAAATTGCACATACCTTGGAGAAAATGAGTATTCTTGGAGGAGGTGCTGGTGAGGTGTCTTCACTGCATGATAAGGACCCTTGGCTTTGAGTTGAGAGGCTCCCTCTCCTCCATAGAACACCTGCAATCTGCATGCAATTTCACATGATAAACTTGTTGTCTTTGTCTTTCTTGTTTTTTTCTTTTTTCTTTTTCTTTTTCTCTTTTTTTTGAAAGATAACAAGGGCGCCTCAATGAGGTTTTCACCCTTGCCATCTGCCCTGAGCGCCTCAGAAAGGTTTTCACTCAAGGATCTTTTCCAAATTTTTCTCTTTTTTTTTTTGAAAGACAATAGGGGCGCCTCAATGAGGTTTTCACCCCTACCACCTACCTTGGGCGCCTCAGAAAGGTTTTCACCCAAGGATATTTATTATTTATTCATTTATTTATTTTTTTAGATTCTTCAGGGTATGCCCAAAGCAGAGGCAGAACCCTTCTCTATGACCAACACTGCCTTCTCCATAGTTTTGATGAACTCTTGTCTTGAGAGAGGCTTCCTGTAGATCTTCAATCGATGCCCATTGACAAGCATGGGGATGGCTTCCTCATCAATGGTCCAAATAAGAACAAATCCATTGTCATGACATTTTTCCACTGAATATGGCCCTAGCCATCTGGTTCTTAGCTTCCCCTTGAAATCTTTGTATCTGGAGTCATACAACAAAGCCCAATCTCCCGGCTGAAATTGTTTGTCATGGAGATGTTGGTCATGCCACACCTTTCTCTGAAGTTGAACCACTTCTGAGTGAAGGAGGGCCTGCATTCGGTGCTCATCCAGTCCATTCAGCTGCAATAACCTTTCTTGTTGTGCATGGCTGAGATCTAGGTCCAGCTGAGCTGCCATCCTCAACGTGTTGTATTCAAATTCAATGGACAGCAAAGCTTTCTTCCCATAGACCAGCTCATAAAGTGTGAAGCCGGTGGTGGTCTGCCAAGTGGTGTTGTAAGCCCATGTGGCTTCAACCAGGCGATCTGCCCAGTCCTTTCTGCTGCTGCTCACCACCTTAGTCAAGATCCCTTCTAATGCTCTATTGGTGACTTCCACCTGCCCATTTGCTTGAGGGTGATAGGGGGTGGAAGTCCTATGCTTGATCTTGTGATGAGCTAGTAGATATTCAACCAGGTTGGAGGTGAACTGGCTCCCTTGATCGGTGACTAGCTCTCTTGGATAGCCAAACTTATAGAAGATGTTTTCTCTTAGGAACTCAGCCACCTTTTCTTCTGTTGCTGCTTTGATTGCTTTGGTCTCTACCCACTTTGTCAGGTAGTCAGTGCACACAATGATGTAAGACCTTTGCCTCGAAGGAGGGTTGATTGGGTCCACAAAGTCCATACCCCACTTCTCAAATGGCTCAAGAGTCACCTGAGGTTGGAGAGGCATCTCATCCCTTTGGGTCGGTTTCCCCATTCTTTGGCATTGGTCACACTGGCTGACATATCTTCTGATATCTTGATGAAGTGTGGGCCAATAGTAGCCTGCCTGCAGGATTTTGAAGGCAGTTCTCTTTGCTGCAAAATGTCCTCCACAAGGCCCATCATGACAGGTGAGGAGGATATCAAAGACTTCCTCCTCCCTTACACAATGCCTTAAGATCTGATCGGGGCCAAGCTTGAACAGATTGCCCCCGATCCAAGTAAATGAGGCACTTTTTCTGATGATTCTGCTCTTCTCTCTTGAAGATAGGTGCGGAGGGAACTGTGCTGAAACAAGGTAGTTTGCTATATCAGCAAACCATGGAGAGAGTACTGAAATAGCAAACAGATGTTCATCGGGCATCTGGTCATCCACTGTTCCATCCTCATCTGCAGACAAATCCAATCTAGATAAAAAGTCAGCAACAACATTTTCTCTACCTGGTTTGTCAACAATGGTCAAATCAAACTGCTGCAATAAAAGTAACCATATAATAATACGAGCATTCACATCTGGTTTATTCATTAAATATATAATTGTAGCATGGTTTGTATGTACAAAGGTTTGATAGCCAGTGATATAATGTCGGAACTTGTTTAGTGCATGGACCACAGCCAAGAATTCTTTCTCGGTTACAGTGTAATTCAGCTCAGCTTTGGACAAGTTTTTGCTAGCAAAGTAAATGGCATATGGAAGTTTTTGCTCAACTTGTCCTAAAGCTGCACCTATGGCTTTGTTCGAGGCATCAGTGTGGATGTGGAAAGGTAGGGCCCAGTTTGGACCTCTCAGGATTGGGGTTGACACCAACTTGTCCTTCAATTCATTCAAAGCCCTTTGACAATCGTCAGTCCATTTAAACTCCACATCTTTTGCCAACAGGCCAAACAATGGCGAGGCTAGCTTGCTGAAGTCTTTAATGAATCTCCGGTAATATCCTGCTAATCCCAAGAAACTCCGAACATCCCTTACCTTTTGAGGAGGTGGAACCTTCTTGATGAGAGCAATTTTGTTAGGATCCACCTGTAACCCTTGGCAAGAAATGGTATGGCCTAGCACGGTCCCTTCAGTCATTAGGAATTCACATTTTTCAGGACTAAGGGACAAGTTCATCTCAATGCATTTGGTTAGGACTTTTCCCAGATTGGACAATGCGTCCTGGAAGTTGGCCCCATAAGGAGTAAAGTCATCCATATAGATTTCCACTGCATCATGGACCAGCTCCGAGAAGATGCTTAAGACAACTCTCTGGAAGGTAGCAGGAGCATTGCATAGCCCAAAGGGAAGGACTCGGTAGGCAAAGGTGCCCCAAGGACAAGTGAAGGTGGTCTTATCTTGGTCTTCTAGGCTGATTTGGATTTGGTTGTACCCGCTAAACCCATCCAGGAAAGAGAAGAACTTCTTTCCTGCCAGCCCATCCAACACTTGATCTATGAAAGGTAGAGGGAAATGGTCTTTCTTGGTAGCTTTGTTCAGTTCTCGGTAGTCCACACAGATTCTCCATTTCCCATTTTTCTTGGGAACCAACACCAGAGGGGACACCCATTCACTATCTGATATGGGGTAGATGAATCCGGCATCCAACAGTTTTTGCAATTCTTCCTTGACAATGTCCTTAAGGGCTGGATTCATTCTCCTCTGGGGTTGCCTAACCATCTTACAATCCTCTTTGATGTATATGTGATGGGTACAGACCGAAGGATGGACTCCTTTCATCTCCTTATAGCTCCAAGCAAAAGCATCTAGGTGACTGGCCAACATGCTACACAGCTCCTTTTCCTGGGAAGGAGATAGGGAGGAGCTGATCTTTAACGTTCTCTCAGGGCCGAACTCCACATTCTTGACTCTGGGAGTGACAGGGTTGGTTGTACAAAGATCCACTAAGGTGCTAGCTTGGGCATCCTCCACCAATTTCTCTAAGGATAGTGCACTGGAAGGTGGATTCTGGATCAAGGTCTCGATCAAGTCATCCTCGGTTGGGGGGTCTTTTCTAGTGGTATCTAGGGTGCACAGAGGTGCTGAGTACACCTCGTCTTCCTCTCCTTCCTCCAACCAGAGTGGTAAGTCATGCTCTAAGGAGGGTTGGGCAGGAGGGTATAGGACCATTTTTGATGGTCATATTTTCTGCACGACAACTTATGTAAGCATCTGCAGTGGCTAACCAAGGCCTTCCCAAAATGAGAGGATATCCAGTAAGCTTTGCCTTGGGTTACAGAACCAAGAAATCTACAGGGTATTCCCAAGAGTCGATAGAGACCAAGACATCCTCCACAATCCCTTCGAGAGTCACAGTGGAGCGATCTGCTAATTGCAGTACTGTCGAGGTCTTCCTCAAGGAACCCTGAAGATTGAGTTTGAGCATGGTATCCCTGGTCATCACATTAATGGCAGCCCCCAGATCAATCAAGGTGTGTGGTATGATGGTGCCATTGATGTGGACATCTACTACAGGACTTCCAGGATCTAGGTACTTTGGGCAGATGACTTGTCCTAACATAAGGTCAGACAGTTGTCCTATGACATTGATGGTTGAAGCATCTTTCTTCCGCCTGCCTAGGTGTTTGAAACACTTTTCCTTAACCAGTTTGTTGTATATTGGCACATCCTTGATGGCTTGGAGAAGTGGTATTTTCACACACAACTGCTTGAGCTCTCCCAGAAGCTCATCCTCCTCTGGGTTGGGTTGTGTGGTGGCTGTTAGTCTCTCAGGAAAGGGTGGAATTTGGTTCACTTCCCTGTTTATCTTCCTCATCCTCTGGGGGAGGAGGTTGGCGATCTGGTAGAGTCTTTCCAGATCGAAGATTGATCTCCTGGATCTCCACAGCATAGGTAGGGCATGAGGTTTCCCCAGTGTATACCTGCTGGGCCTGTCTATTGTTGGGGTTTGGGTTCGGTTGAGCAGGCATTTGAGGTTGCCTTGGAGGAGCAGGAGGTAATGGCTGAGGTTGAACTGGTGATGGAGGCAAAATGGCGGGAGTAGTATTGTACTGGGGCCTCCACCCCGACTGAGGTGCATTCCACTGAGGCTGTGGCTGGGCATGTGAATGATATGAATGAGAAGTAGGTTGAGTAGGGTACTGAGGTGGATAAGACCATGGAGGAGGCATGGACTAGGAAGGATGAGCAGGGGGACCCCAGGAAGGCATAGGAGTCGATTGGTTGGGGCTGTAATAAGCTTGAGTTGCCCCTTGCATTCCCTGCTGATAAGGTCTAGATCCTTGTGGCCTCCTTTGGTTGATGAAATAGAGAGGTTCAGTGGGGGCTTCTGTCCCTTGGTACATGGCTTTAAACCCAGGTAAGGTTGGAGACTGATTTGTGGGATGGTCCTCCTCACAAACGAAACATACTTCAACCGAATGCAATGGGCATTCGTTCTTAGGGTGTCTCCTTGTGCACCTAGGGCAGAAGACAACCAAGGCTCTCTCAGCTTCTTCTTTCTTCTGCTGGATCCTGAATGTGTCCAGCTGCATGGAAATGGTTTGTCTCACCTCACTCTTAAGATCTTCTAATTGATTTGCAAGCTCATGTTTGGATAAAGGGACACTAGTTGAGAGGAGGTTTCGTCTACCTCGTTTCCGTGCTGCCCTAGAGTGGTTTCTAAACACAGTCTTGATGTCCTCATAAGGAAGTTGGTAAATGTCCCCCCCAGCTAACATGTGAAGGGTATCTAAGAGGTCTTTAGGGACTCCTCGGAGAAGGACCAACTTGAGGGATTCAGGGTCAAGTGTGCACCTGGCCCACTTATAACTAAGTTGCAACCTCTCCTCATAATCCTCTAAGGACTCATCATTTCCCATGGTCATCCGAAAGATTTCTCCCTTGGTTTCCTTGGACCTACAGTAATCCCGGTACTTGGTATTGAAAGCTTGCTGCATCTGAACCCAAGTAGTGATACTATTCCCAGGTAAGCCCATGAACCAGCGTAATGCTGCATCTTTAAGAGTTGAAGGGAAGAGTTTCAGCTTTTGCTCATCTTCAGTATAGTCATAGGTTCTACAAAGGACAACAAACTCAAATAGGAAGGTATCAGGATCTTCAGTAGTCAGTCCATGGAAGTGAGGTAAAGCAGAGGGGCTAATGTTCTTCATTTTCATCACTCCATTGGTCTCTCGGATGGGGAAGGCACCTTCTATTCTCTCATCTTCTCCTCTATTGTCAGCCATAGCTTCAGATGGAGTGGTCTCTAACTCTTCTTCTTCTATAGGACCTTTGTATATCTCGGGATGTTCACCTATAGGTTCTTCTGGGTCACTGTCACCAAAGAAGAGAGAAGGGTGACTCAGTGATGTGGTGGGGGTGTTGGGTAGGAATTTGCCTGATTTATCTCGGTTTCTATGAGGCATCAAATGGAAAAGACTTTCTTTTTTTGTTGATTGCTTTTTCTTTTTTTTTTCCTTGGTACCTGCAAAACTGAAACAGATTGATCTACAACTAACTATCTTACTGAAATGAAGATGCAGAATTGAATTGAAGGCAGGAAAGAACTAGTCTACTTTGCTCAAATGAAATTGCAGCAATGGAAATGCTAATCTACGCTTGCAGAATTGAAAGGCTATTCTAGGAAAGCAGGAAATGCTAATCTATGAAAGCAGGAAATGCTAATCTATGAAAGCGGGAAATGCTAATCTATGAAAGCAGGAAATGTCTATGCTACTTTTGCAGAATGGAAATGAAATAAACTACTGAGCAGAAGGCAAGAGTAAGAAAATAGAAGAAAAGAAACAATTACTGATACTCTGACGCTTCCCCGGCAACGGCGCCAAAACGATGGTGGGCTCCAGTATTGTAGCAATAATGCTACAACTCCTGGGGCTTCCTATCTCTAATTTTATCAACCTGGTAGTTCGTACAAACTTGGAAGCGACGGTGCTGTATGCACAAGTACTAGCTCTTGTCGCAGCTGTCACTTAGTCAGCTGGCACAAGTCCGCTAGGGCTCAAGCCAACTTCTATATGCTCTCAGAAGAAGCTTTCTAAATGATGGACGAAGGCTATCTCAAAGGAAATTAATCTACTTTGCAAAAATGAACTGAAAGCCAACCAAAACATGGAAACCCTAGTAAACCCTAATCTGACTAGCTTAATCTCTATGATGCAATGGTGGGAGTGCAAATGTCTAAGAATGATGCCATTACTGCTAGTGATATGAAATGCATGAACTTAAACTACTTCCATTGAAAAGAACATTGTTTTTGTATTTTTGCTTAAGTGGTTGGAGTGATTATGATTTTGTTTCTTATTAGGGTTTGGCTGTGCAGAGGTGGTGCGAAGGGAGAGAAAGCTTGGGAAAGGTCAGGAGGGCTAGGAGAGGTCCCAGGGGATCCCTAGCATCAGTCCACAGAAGTCCACAACGTTCAGGTGCTCGGCAACTGATTTTGCAGGCTTCTACAGGATGTCTGTAGGGGATCCTACGGGAAACTCAGGAATTCTACAGGAAGTCTGCTAACTTCTACAGGATGTTCTACCGTGGGAGTTTTGGGTGATGGTGAAGTGATGGAGCGGTATGGGTGGATAGGTAAGATGGGGATGGAGCTTGTGATGGCTCAGGGGCAGAGAAATAAGATGGAGAAAGAGTGCATGAAGTTGGTTGGTGGATAGAAGGATGGAAGCAACGAAAGGTCAAGAAAATGGAGCTACGTGGGCAATGGAAGAGTTGGAAGGTAAACGAGCTGAACAGAGGTCGAGTAGGTGGCTTTAGGCGTGGTTAAGAAGAAGAAGAATTAAATGGAATGATACTGAGCAGTGTAAATAAAACAAATTGCTTATGTCTTGCACCAAAAACGAGAATCCATTAACCTGTGCTACCTGTGCTATTAAGCCAATGAACATCAATGTAAATCGTGAAGAGAAGTCGTGCATGGAGTTGGAATGAAGAAGTATGGCTCAAGATCAGAGTGCATGGATGGATCTATAATTAAAATGACTGTGTTGCAGCTTGTATGAAAGTAAAAGAAAGACTGCGTTTTTTTGGTGGTTGGTACAGACTGCACCCCAATCTCTAAACAGAGATGGCAGTGAAGGCACTATCAACCTTTTCTTGGAGCTCCAATGAATTACAATCCTCCTATTCTAATATAAGCAACTGAAAGCGATTTAACCACATGCTAATCCTACTCAATCTCATTAAAGAAATCAAATCAGCAGACTGTGTTCTAGAAATGCATGTCAAAACAAAGAAACAAAGTGCTGAAAAGAAAGGCAAATAACACTACAAAGAAGAGGAGGTCTATTGCTCTCAGGTTGGGCCCTAACCTGAGAGCTATAGCTCCCTTAAAAGCTCAGAATTAGATCCAAATCTGCTTGCCTTTATTTATAATCAAGAGTCTAATGTCATGCCAAAATTGGCTTACAAAAACAAACACCAAGCTGTAGCTCGTGCTCAGAAATTACAATATTAGTTCAAAAGTTCAAAAAGCTCCTATCAAAGGCTACGGCCTTCATATTTATACACAATGAAGATCAAGCTGGCTTCCTCCATTCGTGGAGCTTGGCTGTCCAACTGAAAGTCAAACTGCTGATCCTGTAGAATCCGTTGGCTGCCTTTAAGCTCGGTGGGGAGAGCTGTTGGAGCTCGGAGTTAAGGTGAAAATTACGAGGAAGGTCATCAAGACTGTGGAAATCCTCCCTATGAACCCGCAATGTCACCTTTGTTGTCTCCTTGTCTCCATTTGCGTGGTCTTTTGCTCTCTTTAATGCCAAAAACCTGAAATCATCATGTATTAGCCACATAGATATAATGCCTGCCCTTCTTCCTACAAATAACACGAACATACTAAGAAATGAATGCATAAGTGATAAAAGATGAATGGTTGAGCAAGGTAAGTAGGCCAAATGAGCCCAAATTGTACCAAAAATTGGGGCTCATCACTAGGGCCATAAATGTCCATTAGGTCTATAGGAGTGTTGAGTGATGCTATAAAATACGTCATGCAATTTGGTTCATAAATGATAAGGAGGTGACTAAGAGGTGGGAAGGTAAGATAATAGCAGAGGATACATACAGATTAGAGGGTGTAAACATGGCAATGGAAAGTATTAAAAAATTGTCAAGACAAAGTAGTCCAATAGAACAAGATAAAAATTTCTTGGTCGACAGCTCTACTTTACGATACGTGCTTAACAATTGAGTAGTAGTGGATTAATAGATCATTAATAAGAGTAATTCCTAATTTGGATAGCGTACATAAGTTTAGGACACGAAGAGCTAGGTATTCAATGGGTAGACCAAGGGGGGACCTAGAGTGAAGGCACAGGGAGTGGGATGTAGCAAGAAAAATTGTATGGAAATGCCTATGAGGGCAGCAACATATGAATTTCACGTGATGGTCTTGCACAAGGGTAAATAAGTGGTGTATGTTTGGGGAACAAAGTTTGTCAGCAAAGGAGGGGTATTCCTGATAGAAAAGTAGAATAGGAATTTGATTGGATAAAAAACTAGGACCTTCACGACCCTCTACCAAAAAACCTTAGAAATGACATGGAATGTGAAGGCACTGGTAGGAAAGCTACAAGAACAAGAATGGGAGGAACGGGCTAAAAGTTAGATTGATACCTTAATACAGTTGAGGGTCATCAATCAACGGATGGGAGGGATTGAATCAGTCTTGAGGATGCTAGTGAACATTGCAATCTTGCAGGATGGTTGCATAAGAGACTTGAACTCTATGTTTGCTATTTATCTGAATTGCATTCATAATATAGACATTACTTTGAGGGAAGCGAAAGGCGAACCAACCCACCTTCAAAAGTTTAAGGCTCGAGAGGATGAAGGTTTTGGTGACCCTTTGGTGACATCCCAAATGGTGGCTCTAATGAAAGTTAAGACTAACGAGGTTCCTATGGAATGAGGTTCAAGAATGTGGAAGCTCTGTTCATCTAGTTTACTTTGTTAATAGAATTTAGAGATATCAATTTGAATTTGTCAGGTAGTAGCTTTGGGTTAATTATAGGTTTTGTAAATCAGGGTTACCATGGATACCAACTAGGAAGACCTAATAGACACTATAGTCACAGTAGTAAGTTTTTTTAGTCTTTTAAATAGAACACGAAAGAAAATAACTTAATAATTTTCTTGGACAGAAGTGGTATTAAGACATTTTATTTTTGTAGTTGGTCTGGTTTCCAATATGGAAAACCAACCTTTATTTCGTACTATGTTTTGATTGAAGTAATATAAATCCTTTATGTTGAATTTTATATATATATATATATATATATATATATATATATAGATATATATTGGTGGTAACAGAAAAAAAGAGAAAGACATAAAAAATATAAAACAAGAAGTTGGACTTCATATCTCATGTAGTAAAGGACTTCAAAAAATAAGTGTAGGACATATAGTTTCATCTTATCCAATCATTTTAAACCTTTTGAGACCGAAATTCTCATAATGAAGAGGCATGATTCAAGTGAATTATTGACAAATGAATTTTATGTTTAGGTATATTTCTCAAGTTGTAGGTATAATATTAAATTATTTATTAAAACCTTAGGAAAAATATAATTTTTGTGTCTTCAAAAGTTTTATTCATGTGGATAGATAAATGTGGACAAGTTGAATGGATATTGTTAAACTTATGGAGCAATATCAATTGAAAATTTGGGAAAAATATTGGAATATTGAGAACATGAAGACTTAGGTTAAAGAGGTGATCATGAGCTTATCCATGGGAAATGAGGGTGATCATGTAGCAAAGTTACATAGTCAAGGAGTAAAAATACACAAAATTTGTAATACAAAGTGCATAATTTCCATTTGTAACAATTATTTAGTATTTAAAGAGTCAAACAAAAATGATTTATTACTTATTCCTAGATAGATTTTCAATTTGAAATATTTTTGTCTTTTTTTATTTATGTGAATTCAAGCAATTTGTATTCATATACAAAATAGAGTTTTACATTGTGTACATTGCAATCATCTCCAAATCCCCCTATAATTACTAGGGAAACTACAATCATTAATCACTCATATTTCAACTAAAAAGTAGAATATGATCATTAATACAACATTTACCAAATCTTCAACTCATAAAGAGATTGTATTCAAGACTACAAAAACTCTCTTCAAGCCATCTACATTAGATTTGAAATAATTTTGTTATTATTATACCTATGATTTGGTTTCTTAAACATTATTTTACATAATTATCATGTATAAATATTATTCAATTAGAACTAAATCATAATTAAAGAGATAATTGAACACATTTGGGAGTCTTTTAATTCTTAGATTAAAGATAATATAATAAAAGAAAGAGAGAGAGCCATAACTAAGATAATAAAAGGAAATTTTTTCAAACATTGGGAAATTTTCACTACATTAAAAATTGGAAGTTTAGAGCTTTAGTGTAATAGATGCAGATAAAAGAACACTAAGAATTGAAACTTAAGAAAAATATTAGATTCTCCATGAAAAACAAGAATGGTTGCAAAGACAGCAAGTCCCTGCCAATATGTTCAAGTGGAGGACCCTTCGTTTGGTCTCTTCTAAAGTCAATAACTATAAAAAAATATAGTACAACTAATGTATATTGATCCATTTTTTATTTAGGTCACACCTTAATCTAGTATCTTACAACACCATACTATATCTCAAGCAAGGTCACAAGATTTTTTTCTTGAATGATTTATGTGAAAGAGTTTAACATAATATGCAATAAACTGTCTTTGTTCTAGCTGTAACAACTTGCTTCTGATGTAAGTAGTGCCCAAAAAAATTTCCATTATATGTAACATGGAGGGTGAAACCATTTTCCTTGAGTTTTACTTTATATTTTTCTATGCTTGTAATCGAAGGGATGTCTTCTTTATGATTTTGGTGACGCTTTTTGAAATGCCATAGTATTTTGATTAATTGTTTTCCTAAGAGGGAAGAGTGAATTTAATATATGAAGGTTTTGTAAGGCTTAGTCATATGATTGATAATATAAAATTTTGTAAGATTTATTCAAATGACTGGTAATATAAAAATTGAAATAATCTTTTAATTTAATAACAATAAATTTCTCTCATATGCACCAATGTTTAGTTTAGGGAAAATTACTGAAACACTTAATAATGGTAGATCACCAAGTGATGGTTAAAGGATGAATGATCTCTAAATATTTTAAATTTTTTGACATGTCCATTTCGTTGTCTTCAACTTCCCAACTTGAACACCTGCATGGGGTTGTTTCTATCAAAACCATGAAGAAGAGTAACATTTGTAAGGACACACTCAAAATTGCATGAAAAAAACCAAAAAGAAAAGACAGATGCTTTCTGGGTTTGTTACCATCAGACTAAATTTTAGTTTTAGTCGGGACTGATTGCAGTGATTTGGGTAGTTGTGCTTCTCTTTGTACTTTGGTAAGGTAGAAAACATTGACAATTGAGAGAGAGAGACATGCATGGTTCGTTCTATTGACAGTGCTAGACCCCCCAACATGTCAAGGGGATATCCCCGGTAAGAAGCCCCAATTAGACCTCAGACCGTTTGGGGTAGGATTCCTAGTAGTGGGTCGTAAGGTAATGTCTTGACCACGATGTTTCACAGAGGAAGGTAAGATAACTCTGTCAGTAGCAAGGGTTTGATCTCTATAGCGAGCTAAGGAAGGTCAATGAGAGGTTCTAACACATGGGGGTGAGATGAGTGTGCCCCTTAGAAACCTGTAGTAGTACTCAGCTGAGAAGGGAACACACGAGTGAAGATGCATCACAAGCTGGAAAGAAAATAAGTTGAAAATTCAAAGTGATGGTTAAAACAAAAACATATCTGCAACAATATTCATATAATTGCTTATGAAGTAGTTGATACACAAATACATAAGTTAAACAACATATATTTCTAAGAACCCGGATCAGTCTAGCTACAATAACAGCATATGCATGAAAATGTGATGCCTCTTATTATATAAATAAGTGTAAGTCCCAACCATAAAATACATCCATGTAAACCTCCTAGCCCCAACAGTGGTATGTTACAACGACATCTGCCTACTCCTCCAAAGAGATGAACTAGCTCCGTGTAGTGGAGAAGCCGAGGCACATTACAAAACTGTCCAAGATTTTTCCAAGATAGTCTTATCAGAAGGTTGGCTGACCAAAAGCCACTACAATGAGTTATGAGGGACTATTTATAGCAAAGGGTGGGGTGACCCTTGAGATTCCCATTTGTGATTGTTCAACTACCCTCGTGATTCTTCACCTACTCTATGATTGTTACATTCAGTATTGACACTTGACATACACTTGACATGACTCAACATTACAATGCACATTTACCCATGTTAACACAATGGCTTGAGCAAGCCAAACTAGACATCACTCTAACTTAGACAACTATAGAAGTTCAACTGCTCAACATCCTCATGCTTATCAACAATAACATATTGATGTGAAGATTTGTAGTCTCTGATAGTGTTCGTGTGTTCCACAGTGACATATGTCTGAAACCTAACATTTGCGTCTATAGCATCTGGGTACACTCCTCAAGCTCCTCTGTCCAACTCATCTAAAAGCATGTGCATCATTGTCTTCAATGTAGCCAGACTAGAAACACACTTTTGCATGATGTCTGCACTGATAGGTAAGTCTGGGCTAGTGGCGATGCGCATCAACTTGTCGAAGTACGAGTCAAGTTCTAGTTGGACCTGCTTCCTGGTCTTCACCTGGGTGAGAGTCCCAAGTGATGGGATCACATGTGTGCGCACCACAACATACATGCTCTTGAATGCTCATGCATGGGAAGCCTGTATGCTAGTAATGAGTTGTGGGAGGTCCTCATAGTTCTGGATTTGACTCTAGGTATGTGCTTTTAGCTTGACCACATTTGGCCTCATCAGCTTTGGCAAGTGAAGTGGAGATTCCTTGTACTTCATCATCCATGTTTATATGTCGTTAGCAATAGCATGTATGTTTGTCAAGATGCATGCTCTCTTAGTACATTGCTGCTACCATCCGTTGAGATGGATGATTGCCTTGTGCACGGTACCAAACTTGGAGTACAATGCTTACATAACTGTGTCAAGGGACAATACTTCATTCTGTATTGCCTTCTTCAATTCAGCTTCAGTGGACATTGTCACCAAGTCTCCTCCTTGCTTGGGCACGTATAGTTCCTTCGCCATTTGCTTATTCTCAACTATAAGAAAAAAAACACTTGAGCTAGTGTCTTTGGCATACACTCTAGTTGCATCAGAAAAAGTAGTTGTATGCTTGTACACATTAGTCATGATCACTCGTTCTTCAACTTGCACAGGGGATGTTTGATCCTCCGGAGTTGACACTCTACGAGAGTGCACAACTCTATTTTGGGATTCATGAAATGAGATATTATGCATCTCTTCTTCTGGCTGATCACCAAGGATCTCAGTGCCTCCTTGGTCGTCTGAGACTTGCTCCTCTTCTAGATGCATTGAAGCAGGTGAGTCGACCTCTCTATAGTGAGGCATGAGCTCGGTATCCTGTTCCAACTCCTGTTGCTGCTCCATGTCTGCATCCAACTGTTGAAGTGCATGTTCTATCTCATGAGAAAAGTCTTGCCCCTGGGATGATTCACCCTATTCACCTGATGCTAGTGTTCAGATGAATAAACTACTTGTATGGGCACTGCTTCATTGGTTTGCACATGATGCGCCCCCTATTGTATCTGCCACTACTGTGCTTCCCTCTCATGTTTGCATAGCTCTTGTTCCTTTCATAGTTTCTCTCTCAGCTCATGCAACTCCTTCTCTGCTTCTGCCATTCTCTTCTTATCTTTCTTCCTTTGTGTGATTTGCTTGACGCGCTACTACCTCTTTGCCTCTATAGCCATATCTTCTTTCTGTACAAGTGGGTTTGCTCGAAACTTGCAGCTTTTCTCCTCCTCCATGTGATTCATAATCTTCCTCTTCCCTTTGTCATGCACTAGTATGATAGGCTTTGCTACCACTACTGCTACTGTTGCTACTACTGGTTCTCTAAATGATGCTACTTCACGCTACTTTGCTAACCACTCCACAGTGAATCCGCCTAATTCATTGGGTCTGAAGAAATTGTAGCAATATCTCCATGGGTCCTCCTCAGCCCAATGAAATGCCCTGTAGATCTAGTTGAACTGAACTGTCGTGCAGTGATCCTTCACAATGCAATGTGGGTCATACATATTGAAGCTTCAGAGGTTGAATGTATACTTCTCCATCAGTTCTGCTTCCACATCTGCTTGCTTGATACTCTGGATCTCATATAACCCAAACCGTAATAGAAGAGTGGGCCAAGGTGCCTTCTTCTTCCACTACAGCTAGTTGTCAATCCTGCCGAGATGTGATAGGCTACTTCATGCATGACACGTACATCCGAGGAAAAATTTGGCAGAACATGCGGAGGCTTCTCCACACTGAACATTCAAATGAAAATGCCGGACAGTGAGGCATACCAATCTGCAATACCTATCAATGCCTCCATTGCTTCATTTGACATATAGGGTGGATCTTGTTCGAATACCATCTTGTACAAAGGGATGAAAAAATGATTAGACAATCGTGTGACTACTTCTTTGAAGCTACATTCAGGAAAAAACTTGAAATATGTGTTCATAGTAGTCTCCAACGGTGACCATGCCCACTCCAAGCCCGGGAACTCATGTTGGGCACAAACTGCATCTAGGATGTAGGCAGACATGTATATCTCTGCATGCATACCTCGGGGTTATTTTCGAGCCTTCATGACTTTCTCCTTCAGCTAATGACCCAGTATGCAGACTAGTTACATGGTTTTCCTTATCTAGCCACTTGGTCCAGTTCAACCACCCAACTCTACGGGAAGGTTTCCATTCTTGCTTGGCCATACAATTGACAAGAAAATATGATCAAGTATTGGTATGCCTTCCTTAGTATATTCATCTCGTAGACCTGGTTGGGTGTCATCTTGAAATGAGCTAGCTCCTTTACCCAATCCTTCAGAATGTCTTTGGAGTTAGCATTGTTGTTGGGTATGCTGAATGGAGTCTCCATGACAGTTACAGGCTTTGACATATGATAAATCTTATCATAATCCTATTCCTAGAAGCTCACAAGATTCATCCCACTGGCACTGCTCAAGGTCATCATCTCGAGATCAGTGTGAGAGATGATCCAGTGTGAGAGACAATCCAGTGTATCATGTCTGCACATGGGAAGAACAGGGTATTGGCACGAAATCCGGTATAATCTAGATTTGTGAATGTTCACGTAAACCTCACGGTCTTCAAGGTGTTCCCTAAAAGTGCTTGCAAATGTTTCATTGACTTCTTGCCACTTCATTTTGATGTCCTTGTCTAGATACAACTTTGTATCTTCATATATCGGTAAACTAGAGGACATTTGCTCAGCTGCTGCTCCAACTGCATTTCCATCAGTGTCCTAAGATCCTATTCTCTTGGAAGCCATTGAGATAGATGAACACTTGAAAGATCTGGAGACAAGAAACATGCATAGCAAGAAATCTGTCAGTGAGAACAAAGAAAATTTTGAGGAATGAGACAGCACATACCTGGGAAACTAATGAGCAAGATTTCACAATTTCTTCTAGGAGGCTGGGTGACTAGCTACTAAAACTATGTAAAAGGCAGTGTGGACTATCTGGGAGGTAGGAATTGCTATTGGATCTGTGCAACTCACAATCTAGACTGGCTGTTGGGATTGCGCAACGCACAATTCCAGCTGGGAAGGACTACATGCCCAGTGACTAATTTGTGCAATTCCCTGGGCCATCAATCATTGTCTTCTCGAAAGGGACAAAATAGTCTTGGAGGCCAGTGCTAGGAAAAAAATGTGGATTTCTCAAGAGGAAGGCAGAGCCTTCATTCCCCAGATTGTGCAAAGTAGTCTCAGTGAAATAGAGTCTGGGCCAAGGTTCACCCGACTCACCAATGGGAAACTGAAAGGAAATAAGACAGTGAATGCATGGTGACACTAAGTGATAGCAGAAGTTATTGACAGTGCATGCAAAACAAGAATGAAATATTTATAACATAGATCAACATGCATGTGGGTGAAGCAGTTCGCCAGTTGGGCGAACGCTCATGCAAAACAGTTTCATGCATGTGACAGAAGTGAGATAGCAACGAAAACTGAAACAGAGCTAGAAAAAGCTAGCATACATGTAAACGACAACAAGCATTCAAAGAAATGAAGAAAAAAACACTCATACAAGTGAATTCACAAAAAACAACAAAAATATTGAAAAAGACAAGTTGAGACCACTTAACTGAGAATAGCTGAGCTAGATGTGTCGAAGAGTCCTAGATGTGCTATGGGATGTCAGAGCTCGAATATTGTTGTGAAGTAATGAGCTCTAATGTCTCGAATAAATAAGTTTAAGCTCATGATGCACATGCCACAAATATAAAAAAAAGTGACACTTGGAGGGAAACTTCTAAAACAAGTTTTCATGTAACCCCCGAATACTAAAAATAGCTCCCTGAATCATGGGATTCCTTTTGCATGTTGCCTTTTGCTATTCTAGGAAGAACCAATCATGCATGCATGCAAGTCAAGTTTCCTCGGTCTGGGATGGAACTGGTTAACCGGACTGCTCATGCATGCAGCTGCTCAACTGCTTGAGAAAAATCTGCATTCATGGTCAGAAGCTAGGCCAATTGCCCAGGACGTTTGCACAATTTCTAGGTAGAGCAGCCGAATACTACCCATATTTGCACAAATTCTGGGCTAAGCCACCCTGCTGGGGAAATTTTCGCAAATCCCGCTGAGAGTGTAGACTGGAAGTGTTGCGCAATCCTGGAGCCTAGTAGGCTGCCAGAGAGGATTGCACAATTTCTGGAGGGAAGGCTCGTTGCCCTGCGGAAATGTGCAATTTTCTAGGGGAAGTCACTCAACCTGCAGCTGGACCAAGCCCAGGTGAATAGCCTATGAGGGGATTGGATCAAACTATGCTCGACATGGTGCCTTTGTGCATGAAAATCGTTGAAGCTTGTGTACTTGACGAAGCAAGACAAAGTGTTGTGTAAGGTTGGTAGGGAGGCTCCAAAACAGGCTAAGGAAAAATTTCAGAGGGTGGTTGTAGTCGCTATGATAGGTTCATATACATTGATGTCTAACCTCTTGATTTGATTATGGGCATAACAATCAAGGACATGGTATTTTGAAAGAAGGTACACAAAAATAGTATTTATGATACACCCAGAACTGCTGTTTTCTTTTTATTTACATATTGATTTTTTAGGATTATGGAAAACAAAGACACTAAGAGAAACAAATCACCTTGGATTTTTGGGAAATGCAATCATTAGAAATACAGTTGCACGAGGTTATTCCCCACCCTCAGGAAGGAACAATTAGAACTAGCGAGTATTAGTTGTTTGCATCAAGGTACTTTGTGAGGGGGTGTTTTTGGTACAAAATTACCCCATGCCTATGGATGAAAACAAGGGCTATGTTTTGGTCTCAGTTGAGCGTATTTCAGTATAATAAAGCCATTGGTACAATCCTCCTTGCTCCTTTTGCCTTCTTCTATTAAAGGTATTCATGTAGATATTTACACATTTTGTTAACATCTTGCAATATTAGCCCATATTTTATTTCTAATCTTATAATTGGATGAGACCTTCTAATCTCTAAGGTATATATACAAAATGTAACAACATTGCTTAAAAATCCACGTAGAAATATATTAGATCACGGTCAGTGGACATGTATTCCAAGCTGAATGGTGGGAAAAACATCCTAGTGGGTGTTCATTAGTTTGTTATGGCTAAGGATATTGGCAAAGGCAATGACTAAGGCTTTAGAAAGGCAAAATGGCATTTTGGCACAATTATTTATGAAATTAATGGAAATTAGTAGAAAAGGAAGGTGAAAGGTTACAGGTTGCATGTGAGAAGGAAATTGTAAGAAAATAATGGGAATTGAAGAAAATAGATGCCTCAATGATAAAAAGGCTTCTAAGGACCAGTTGGAAAAATTTTGATAGGTTTTTGGTGGAGATATCTTCTATTCTCTCTGTTTCTAATACTCTTGGACAATTAGAGTTTTCTTGGAGCACACTTGGAGGAGTATAGCATACTTGGAATTTGGAGCAAGAAGGCAAAGACGAAGCAAAGATCAAGCAAGGAAGAGCATGATCAAGTAGCTGCAACAGTATTATTTTCAGGTATCGATTTGCACGTGTGTTACCCTTGCTAGATTTGGCATGTGTGGTATTACATGTGGTTCTTTAATATCATGGCATGGGATTTTCTAGGCGTGACAACGTTTTCGACATCGCCTTACCATTTATGGAGAGCCATGGTGTGACAGGGCTCTCATGTTTTGGTTCAGCTAGATTCCTAGATGGATTCAAAGCTGAGTGAGATGGATCTTTGAATGATAAAACACATGGCCTAGTTTCCCTTGAACTAGACTGTGGGTTGAAGTAAATATGAAATTTGTGTTACCTTGGTGGGCCTAGGAATCCTTAACCGATGAATGGAGGGATATATGGTAAATCCTAGAGGTGGGTGCTCTCCATTATTCCTAGTAATCCCAAGATGGTATATGTGGTAAATCCTGGAGAGTGGGTCTCGGTTTAGGGCCTAGTGATCTGGTGTGGATTGCAGTAAACCCTGAGAGAGGAGAAGACAACAAAATTCGTCATTGTGTAGGTGGAGAAATCCAGTGGAATCAATGCTTTTTTTGGCCTAGTGGTCTTGTGGAGATCATGTTAAAGCCTATTATTACATGTTTATTATGTCTCCCTAGTGATTTGAGATGGATTACAGTAAATCCTAGTTTCTATTGATGAGGGTGAGGTGGTTTAGCCTGCGGATGCCCTAGTTGCTTCTTTTAGTTTGGGTTCCACATTCATGCTTGGAATATGGCATGGGGGTGAATTCTTGAAGAGATATTTGGCTCAACCATTCTATGGTAACGTGGAACATGGTAGTCCCATTCTAGGTTGGATTTTTCATTCATTAATAAGAGGTTCTCTCCTTGATATCGTATGTATAAGTCTACCGGTTTATAAGTGGATTTTACAGCTGATGTATCCTTGATATTTATGTTGTTATTATGCTAGTCATAAGCTTGTATTATGAAAATGATGATGTATTAATTTCCTCATCTTTCTATTTGTAAATGAATTAACAATGTATCTATGACCTAATGGACGATAATGCAGCTAATGATATAAGGGAACAATGCTTCTTAGAGATTCTCAGATAAGTATGAGACCCCTATGCTTAAATATGTTTTTTAGTGCTCCAAACTTAAAAAGGAATGCAATAAGTCCTAGATATAACCATAAATATAGAGATGCATTAGAAAAAACACTTCATTTCATTAATATTAAATACTAAAATATGCTCACAAATAGAATGGAAATAAACTGACTCGGGTGACGGTAACTTATCTTTGAGAAGATATGTGGCTGCTACATGCATCTAACCTATGTTACAATGAGGCTTGAAGGCCTATTTATTATTGAGAAACAATGGAAAACCCTAAACATCAAAAAACCTAACCCTAGGAGATGAAGCGCCAAAACTATGGACCACGTTTGGGTAAATTGGTACATCAACTTTTTGGGGTCACAACGTTGGTATATGATCTTCGTTTGACGTGCATAATACCTCGTTAGAAATATCTATTTGAGGAATACAAAATTTTCATTGAAAAAATGATTCAAAGACTCATGTCTTCCTATTTTTTCCCAAAAAACGCCGTTTAGGGCTTCAAAATGCTCTAGAAGTTTAGGACCCAAAAAACTGCTACAAATAGTAAATTGTGCTAGAATTAAGGAAACTGAAAAACTAAAAGAGACAGTTTTAGGGGTCCAAGTGGAATAGGATGGCAGCCACCAACATCCACCTGTATCAATCCTCCCCCCATAGAAATAAATGGTCCCCATTGCATTGAGTTCGTCCATGAGATGGGGAAACTTCTATTGAACTTGGTCCCTGGAGAGCCACTTGCCTTGGTGCAAGAGTTGGCCAGCTTTCACAACCTGATATAATTGGATATTCTGTTGGCGAGTGTCCTTGATCTATATTTCCATGATCCTATGATTTGTGGCATGTTCCATGTAGTATATGTTTAGCTCTATTGATGTGATTTGTTCTGCAATGTCGGATGTGTCCAACAATGGTGGAAGGTATGGCGAAAGGAAATCTACATTGAAAACTAGGTGCAGACCAAGGAATGATGGAATTTTGAGGTCAAAGGAATTATCCTTTACAACCTTGGTGATGGTGTACATCCCATATTGGAGCGAGTGAAGCTTGCAGTGGGGTTGTTGTCTTGTTGGGGCCTGACCTAGGTTCAGAGGTGATTTAGCCAAACAAATCTTGGTACTACTAGCCCTTTTGGCAATAATCCGTGTAGCGCGAACTGATTTCTCACCCCAAGTACTATGGGAGGGTGCTAGAACCAGATTTCCACACCCTAGAGATGTCTGATGGTTTTAAGTGGTTCGCAGTTCGACCCGGTGTGCATGTCGCTACGCATACTTACCAGTTCCTCGCAGCTTGAGATGATTCCTTCGCGCAGCCCTACTCGGGGGCCGAACATTGTTATTACCCAAGTCCTTCTTAGTAATCCAATATTACTTGGTTAACTTAGCTTATTTGTATGCTTTCAGTTATACTTAACCTTATTCACAATTCATACAAGTGCGTGCAGTAAAGAAATAGTATATTCACAATTGATATCAAACATATAATAACTCAGAACAAATACACAAAATTGGTAACAAAACCTTTCTTTACTAATATCTTCTCCAATTACAGACTTGACTCCACCCTGCGCACTCAGCTGTAGGGGACCGCGCACTCAGCTACAGACTCTACTAGACCTCTCCACAGTCAGCTGCAGGTCCTTCTCCTACTCTATGACCCAAAAGACACTTAGACTCTAGTTCTTTTCTTTTACTTCACTATCTCATACTTCTCTCTTCTTAACTTTCTTTTACACTTAGAGCCTCACTCTATTTATACAATCCCATGGTCTGTGGACCATGGGTAGGTCGACCTTACATTCAAAACTAGGGCGGACAACCCTATGACTCTAACATACATTTCACGCCTACAATTCATGGAGCTTTACAACAATATCAACTCAAAACTTGGGCTTTGAGCCCCAAAACATGTCATGGGGGGGATTTCATGCCCAACAGGCCCCTAACACAAACATCGTGACTTGCCCTTGAGTCACTCTGTTGGCACAACAATCTTGGCATGGAATCCCTCCAACTATTCTCGAACGGTACTAATGTCCACAATGCACTAAGCTGCTACTTGGTGAAACTACTGCATTCATTCTTATGAGGCCTCTGTGTCTAGCGTGCTTCCCTGCAGATACACGTGAATCCCTTGTATGTGCACGAGCTTTCCTTCAATATGTGTCATGATTGTGAAGGCCTCGTCAATCCATGGTTGAATGCATGCTTTGAGAACTGCCTCCTTGTGTCACATAGAATCCACCTGCTCCTTTAGTGCCTTAGCTTGTTGCATCCTCCCAAGCCATTGAGTGAGGATGACTATTTGCGCAGTTCATTGGAAACTGCCATATTGTTGCTGGAGTTCTCGTGCCTCTGTCTCTAGGTGCTAGATGTTGGGATCCTCCTACAAAGTTGCAAAGACCTCAAGTGCTTGTTCCAACATGATGGTACAGTCTCGTACTGCACCCCCAATTTTTTCCAACCTTGCTATGATAGTGCTAGCACATTGTTCTCTAACTTCTAGGGGAGTGAAAGGCTATGCCTTCAACCACATCTCAGCGATATAAAGAGTCAACTACATTTGAACCTTTTTCATTTCTTCCTTGGCCTCATGGACTCCGGTTGCCAATTCGTGGATCTGCACCTCTACTGGTAGATCTGCTGGGATGGCTAACTCTGGGATGCGTCGGCAAACCTCATCTACCACCTGCGCCAACTATTGGTTCTGTGACACCAATTCATCGCACTACTCCATGTTGATCTTTTTTTCACTGAGAACTTGGATCGTGCAACTCTCCCTAGCCTAAATCTCTGCCATTATCCCATCATGTAGCTGATACAACATTTCTTGTGGAAGGGCAGCCAAATTAAAGCCAAGGCCTTTCAACATGCTAACTAAAAACCTATCGGTCACATTGGCTGAAACTGGGGCCTCTTCTAGTAACACTATCATGTTTTCCATCTGTGCGTGCAAAATCTTCTCTACTACGAAGGATGCTACTGTGAAGGGGGTAGAAAGGGTACCCACATGAGGGGGCCACACCTGTATCTCTTGTAGTTGTGCCCTGAGGCCCCCCAACACAGTATGGTTGTCTTACATAAAATCCTAAAGCACTTCACTTGTGACATCATGGGCTGTCTCACTGATGTCATGGAGATCACCTTCAGTTAAGGTGATTGGGTCAGTGGCCAACTTCAAGGCCTTGACCTTCTTCCTTGGTCCCGCTCATTCTGCGATGTGTGGCTACTTCAATTATGTGGATGCAGTGCATGCGTTTGCACTCCCTTACATTGTTTCTGCTTCCTCTGCCTCCTGCCCTTTCGAGGACGTTGCTTGGCCCTCATCTGTCTTTGTAGTTGCTGCCTCTATCACTTGTGCTATTGCTACTACTTCTGCAGCCTTTTTCTGCTCTACGTCTTCCTGTGTTGCTTCCCACACTGCCTTTTCCTTAGCTGTCACTATTTCCTGCCGCCTTTTTTCGGCTAATTAGGTGACATGGAGATTGGCATCATCAATTTTCTTTTGTGTTGTCTCCTTCTCGAATTCTACCAGATGTGGGGCGTACCATTCTAGAGGCCATCTCTCCAAGACAGTGAAGATGGTGTCATCGGTGGCTATAAACGGGATCTTCGTCGACTACTTCATTGTATCCTTGCACACCCTGATGTAGACATTATGCATGTCAGATTTAAACTCTACAAAAATTCGCAGACTATTGTACATTGTAGGGGACAAGCACAACCTCTGATTGATCCAAATTCAGATGCTCATCTCCATGAGTGCTCAGAAGTTTTTTTTGTTGTGTATCCATTTCGCATCCTTTGTGGCCCAGACCGAAGTGTACTTCGTGGCCTCTGGTAAGTCTATGTCAATGTTGGGGAATTGACTATCTTCTGGTAGTTCCCCCACTACGAGCATGATGGATAACCACAACCACACGTAGTGGAAGGTTTTACCCTACTCTTGGGCATCGTGACAGTTCTCTAAGAATTCCATGTAGAAGAATTTAGCCCAGTTAAATTGGACTCCTACAGTGCACTGCTCGGCCAGTGCGATCACCGGTGTAGGTACCTCATCTGTGCGACACTTTCGCATGACTTTGCTAGCCAGGATTTGGGTAGCTACACATACAACTTTTTCCTTGATGCTGGAGATAGCATAGCCCCTATTTTTCTTCTCCAGCTTTTATTTTGTCTTCATGGCCTCTGCGAGGGCCAAATCACTACCTTTCCCTTCTGATATGGTAGTGGGATCCTTCCCTTTGTAGGGGAGCCAAGAAATGTGGTGAATTAGGTCTGTCATAATGGGGATAAGCTCCTCCAACCATAGATACCGATCATGCACCAGGAAAAGCATCTGCCTGATGATGAAAATGCTTATGGGCCATGCAGTGGAAATGAGGCACCCATAATAAGTTCAATAGCCCAACCTTTTTGACTCCACGCAGCCACTTCCATGGTTCTAACATTGTCACCACCGCCATGATGTTCTGCTTCAGGAGATTCCTGGTCTCCAAGTGAGGGAATTTCTCATCGTCAGCAAGGTACCAATCTTCAAACATTAGGCTTGGAATGAGACCCAAGTGTGGGCCCTGAAACACAAGGCTATTTGGGAGGAGCAGGGTCTGGATCAAACTCTTGGTTTCATCCAGGTCCTTGGGCACTTTGGCCTTCCCTTTTTGTGGGGGGATATATGCGGGCAATTTTGTCACAGAGTGCTTAGGTTGAATATCCTCCTCTATCCCTTTGTCTTCTTCGTCTGTGATGATAAGGGCCTGCAAATATTCTTCTTCCTCATATGTGTCTATCACGATAACTTTTCCCTTCTCATCCATTAATAGTTTGTTGTGTGCAACGGGTTCTTCGGGGACACAGGTACGGGAGCCATTGCCTGCTTATCCTTCTTGGGTTGCGGTGTACACAGTGATTTTGGGATCTCGGCCACAACCTTGGCACCTTCTGGGACATCCTCCACCATTGGGGTCTACGCTGCCTTGTCGGTGGTTACCTCTTTGATTCCCAAACCATATTTAGTGGTCATCATCATATCTCAGCTGTATTCTATCACTTACAAACTTAGGGGCTCACTTACCGATCAGCTCTCAATGCTCACTGCTCTGCTCAAATGTTCAACTCTCAAATGACCAAGTGTTGTTCATTGGCCAACCCTTTGTGTTTTATAACACCTTTTGAATTCGAATTCGATCATTCCCCCTAATTTTGGGCCATTAATGCTTTCTTGGCAGCATATTTTCCCAAATCTTGCTCATAAATCTCGTCTTAAATTCCCGTCGCCTACTCCATTTGGCCTCAAATCACACATCCCATCGTGAATAGTGACCTCAATGGTCACTTCCCAGCTAACCCATGCGGCAGCACAGCCTTCCATGCGCTGTTGTGAACCTTGTGACATTCTCCTTCTATGCGCATCTCCCATGTCGCACAGCTCCCACGCAGAATAATTTATAGTCCCGCGCTCCCTTTCAACTACATGGAGTGCTAAGATTGTTCTTCCTACAACTAGTCAGGTGATCACACCACCCATGTGGGGCTCCATCTCGTCCTCCTCCATGGTTCGCAAAGAATCCTCAATTTCCATTTTTGTGATTGGCACTGTGCACCTTACTACTTGCAACACATTACCCTGTTCACTATGTTTAGAAATATGCATTCCAAGCCAAGACAACAAACTAACCAGTTCACTACGATAGTCCTCCAATTCGTCAATATGATCGTATGTACCTTGCCTTACCATCCTAGGTTCTTCGATGAAAAGCGCTTGCTTTATTGAATCTTCCAGCTTCTTGACCTTCGCGTCCATCAAAGAGATTTTCTCCCTTAGACCTACCCGTTCTTTTTCAAGTCTATGAAGTCTAATGTTTCCGTGTAGGATTTCTTCCTCGAGTCTTATTTGTTTTGTTTCTCACGGTTGTATGATTCCTTCTTTCCGAGCTTTGCGGACCTTTGTATCTATGGGTGTTGCTATGCACGGACTAGGCTTTGCATGCTCTATAGGGATCACAACCCCTACTTCATACTTCAGCTTTGGAAGTGCTTGCACGGTCAGGGTTTTTCACATGGTCCTATAAGCACATAGAACTATTGGTACGTGCAGGTCCCAGCCAATGCATCTCACATGGTGGACCATGTTCAACACTTCACACACCTTGTCAAAGGCTTCCCTACTTATAATATTAGGTGTGCTTGGTCATATCATACTTCATCATTCATGCCCTCATCATGCATGCTCCTTCTTGTTGTTCCTAGTTTCTATCATGAGGATGGTGTGCGTTCATGCAGGCCGCGTACCATACGCCTGTACCCATTTAGAGAGGTGGGTGTGTAGGTTGTTTCGCCCATCATATCTGGCTTCCATCCATAGCTGAGGCTTTCCAAACCATACAAGCATCACCATTCTACATTCACGCCAGTTCTCAAAACTACTATGATGCACACCCCACCATCTTGCATGCAGAGCTCATAGCACCCTTTTTAGAGCATCAAAATTTTGCTGTTCTGGCACCTCTCTTTCAAATTTGTTTAGGAATCCATCCACCACTGTCAACCTATCATACATAGGCAGACCACTTACCTTTGTTTTCATGTAGCGTAGTGATCTTACCATCATGTTGAAATTGAGTGCGGTTACCTCGTGTAACCAGTTTTGCCATCATTCTATTTCCTCAACTGAATCCGATGTGCAGGAGATTTCACGCTCCCACGAAATCCTGCAATCCACAGTTGGATTCACCCAATCCTATTCCTGGGTAGTTATCTTATAGATACAGTCTAGATTGTTGTCGCTGTTATCGTCCCGCACTAGCTCCGTGTAGCCCAATCCTTCTACAGGGTCTAAAGGTACCACTACGCATAGTGATTTTTTCTCAAAAATCATTTTGCACTTCTTTAGATTTATCACTCCATTCATGTTAGTGGCCCAATCTATTCCCAATACCACGGGATGGGGATTGTTGTCATCGACAATATCTATCACTTCAAAATCTCCAAGCGCACTCACACCTTCGATGTCTACTGTTATTCCCTACAATCTTCCCATCAGTAGGACCTTCTGTTGGTTCGCCATTCATAATTGAATAGGGGACCACTGTGACGCAGGCTTGCCCATGCGTTCCCATGTCTGCTATAGGACAAAATGCACGGTGTATGGAGAATGAAGATACCCTCAAAGGTCTTCCCAAGACCTTCGGCAGACTGTAAGATTATCTGCAACCGTCACAAAGTTACATGCATTTTCATAAACAATAACTAACTATCAAAGTAGGAGAAGGATATTAACTCAAACCTCCATGTAGATTTGCTAGAGAGCACAATGTAACTAGGTGGAAATCCTTTGAGTCGGCTCCAGATCAAGTCCTACACATAGAAGAGACAAGCACAATCACAACATACAACTTTGATAACTAATACATGAATACATAAAAGAACATCTAATTGCATATAACTAAGCTACTCATGCTAATAGGTATTGAATAAACAACTGAATGAATGATAGTATCAACACCACTGAGTAGACAGTACAACTGCAGTTCTATATTAATGTTGGAAGAGTGATTACAACCATCTGTTGTATCAGCCTTCCTTTACCCCTCTAGCTTCTCTCTCTCTCTCCCTTCTTGCTCACTTATTATGATTTGAGATAGTGCTCAACAATCAAGTATGCTATCCTTTCAAATGCTTTGACCCCTTTCACAATAGCCCTAGCTTTGCTTATATAGCAATTGAGTTAGGGTTGCCAAGTTCCTCCTTGAGTTCACTAGGGAAAAAGCAATGAACTTGCTATGATTTTCAGCTCTATGCCATTTGCCTCCTTTCAGATTAGAAATACTCCAAATAGGTCAATTTTGGATGTTTCCTTGCTTTTCTTGAGTAATTTTAGGAACAATTATCTAGATATTTATGAGTCAATTCATGCCTTTGACCCTTGGAACTTCACCAATTTCACTAACGTTGTTCCCATACTATCAACTTGAGTTAGTAGGGTCACTAATGCACCCTTAGGCTTTCAAACAATCTTTATAAAGCAGGTTGTTAGTGCACAGCTAGCGTTATGTGAAATCAAGGCCTGTGATTGTGGTCTTTGCTTCAGCTATCTTGTCTTTCCCCTCTAAGTTGATGAGGAGGTTAATTTGTTGTATAACAGATGCCCCCTAAATTATGATATTAGAGGTTGTGACGATGGCTGAAATACTTTACTTTAACTGTAATTTTCCTTCAAATAAAGAGAGAGAGATCGAAGCTTCAGGTGGTACCAGAAACCTGATATAACACATATATATAAACTACTAAAATCATGTCCTAAGTCGGGTATTCCCATGCTTAGTAGCTATGTCAGAGTGATCTTCTCCAAAGAGATATGACGATGTTGGCCACAGATAAGCATAATGCAGATCCAGTGTCATAATAGAATCATCCTGATAAGTTGTCTCCAAAAAACAATATCTGCAACTTGGGAAAGGAAACAAGACTGATTGATGCAAGCCTCTACCCAAGGTCTTGATTTTCGCTTCACCGAACAGCATAGATTGATACATGTGAATATATGCGTTGACGTCAAACATGCACAAAATCATTTTATTACTAGTGAATAATGGAGACCGTAAACAGATGTGAGGAAGGCCACCGATAATGGTGATGGTCTCCAAGATGCACAATACAATCTAACGAGTGTGAAAGATGTCTTTGTCATTGAACACCCATTGGAATCGCTTAACCAAGGGCCAATAATGAGAACCACGGATCAAACACAAGGCAACCTACCACTAATGTCTACAAGTACCAAGGCACTGAATGTGTTTCTGGTTCATCTTCCTAGATAGAGTGTTGAAGTCGATAGGAAGATACCTGTCGAAAGGTAGGCAATAATGTGTCCTACATCAATCGACATGAAACGGGACAAGAATGATTTTGTTTGTTGATGAATCTTTTGAGCATTTGGGTCTAAACAACAGAGAGCATGATGGAAGGATATGCTTGATGGGTTGATAAAGGAAACAAAAAGTTAACCCTTGAACAATAGAAGGCACGACAACGGTTTTAACCATGCAGCACTAGGCTCATGAACATTACAGAGTGTTAGGATACAAAGATGAAATCACATCAGGGTATTTAGGCTAAACTCATATGATGGTGGATTCATATTGAGAGGCCATCACAAGGAAGATTTATCTGAGGGAGTGCCATGTTCAAGGGAACGACTACTGCCAAACCATGCTTTCTAATACTAAATGTAGTTGTACTATCAACTTTCCCCCTCTGATTAATTTATTGAGTCCAGACGGGTAAACTCGTTGACCTTTTCATGTTTTAAGACTCTGAAAAGGATCACAAAAAGAATGACTCTATACCCTATCTGATTAGTTTAATGAGTCCAGATAGGAAAACTCATCAATTTTTTCATGTTTTAAGAGTCTGAAAAGTATCGTAAAAGGAGTGACTCTGTATCTTGTCTGTGTAATTTAAAGAGTCCAAACTAGGAAACTCGGTGGTCTTTTCATATTTAGAGAGTCTGAAAAGATCGTAAAGAGCAACTCCATGGTGGTCCCTCTGTCATAGTTGTTAATCGAGTGCGACAAAAGGTTAATAATATACCCAGATCCGTTACTTTTTTGTAAGTAATCTATTGAATCTGGATAAATAGAAACATATGTTCAATAGATGTTGACCTTATTTTGTTATGAGTATGAGGAGACGGACTAAACTCATTTTTTTGTCATGAATTTTTAATGAGTCATGCGACGAAGAAATCAATACTTTCATAAAATTTTAATGAGTAAAATGTAGAAAAATCAAGGTATTTTTTCAGTTTAGTGAGTTAGGAAAAAGAGGTAAAATAACTGCTTATTCCTTCTTTGTATATTTAATGCGCCTAAAGGAGGGAAAAAACTCAGGGATTTTTCTATTTAAAAGCGAGAAATGGTCCCAAAAGAGAAAGTGCTTTGGTTTCTACCGTATATTTTTAATGAGCCCGGTGACAAAAACTTGGGATTTTTCAGTTTAACGAGTGAGAAAAGTACCTAAAAGAATTCTCGGTTCATCCTTATAACTTTTTAACAAGAGTAAAGACAAAACTTGGGATTTTTTCAGTTTAATGAGCAAGAAAAAAGCGTTGAAAAAGAATGCTTTAATGGTCTTTTTCAGTTTAATGAGCTAGAAAAAGAGAGAAAAAGAGTTGCTCAGACCATCGTCGTATATATTTAACGAGCCCAATGATGAAAAACTCAGAGATTTTTCAATATTTTGAAAGAAAGAAAAGATTCCATAAAAGAACAGTGCTCTTTCAAGAATTTCATGCATATTTTGCTACTTTTCATTCTTAAAGGTACTTTCATCAAAAGCGGAAAAATATCTAAAAAAGGCAGCAGTTCCTACCATATGGGTTCATGCATGATGGAAAATCATGGAGAACGGACTACTTCCTCTTTAATGATTTCAAAAAATCATGTCTCCAAAAAATAAATATAAGGAAATGTTTTGAGCTTTCACATTCACCATTTTCACTATTTGAGATTTGTGAAAGCATTTTGGAGCTAAAGAGGAGCAGATTTTCCATGGACCATTGCAGGAGATTCAGGTGACAATTCGACATGTCGTCAGTCCTAGGTAGTGGTTAAAACCTTTCTCTATGCATTGCTTAACCTTTCTTGATAGTTTTAGGGGTGGAATTTTGCAGATCTGAGGTTCCCTAAAGCCCTGTTTGTGCACTAATGCCCTCCAGATGACCTGTAGGGAGTGTTAAACACCTTGTACGAGTTACTGGAGGGTTTTAATCCTCCCTGTGTAGTACTGGGGGTAGCGTTAGAGCTATAGGGTGCAGTTAAGAACCTCATGCAAGCATTCTGGAAGTGATTTTGCCCTATTTTGACTGTTTTTAGGGTTATTTTGTGCAGGTTTCAGGCCATAATGACTAGCCTATGGAGAGAACGGGCCCATGATAGCCTGGAATTGCTGATGCGAAATGATCCAGCATGCATACTTGCATTGTGCCACTATATTTTACAGAAGTATGAAAAGCTGGAGTTGATGAAAAGGTAGGAGGATTTATTGAGATGGATTATCTAGCGCTAAGGTGAACATGAGCAAGTGTTCAGGATTGGAGATCAGGAGTTGGTTATTGACTGTGATGGCATATACTTTTTAACTAGTTTTTCATGCCATGGGGTGCAGGCAAACCTCACTGGTGGTAGGCCAGATCCACAATCTACCCTAGAGCTAGTGCAATCCTACTACATCCGTGAGAGCAGACTAGTCAGCAATAAAGTCGCCATAGAGAGGATAAGGTCCAGGTCTATGAGGGAAATTTTATGGTTGATTGTGTGCTTGGCAGGGTCAAAGAGTCCCCACGTTGAGAAAAAGGCCCAATTGTTGCCTGTAGTTGACTATGTCCAGCCACAAATGCTCAACTAGTGTGAAGCAATGCTTCGCTAGTTGAAGGCAGAGTTAACGACATGCAAGACTCGTACCCAACACAGTTTTGGGTATGGTACTATCATAGTTTCATTATTTCTTGAGAGGGTCCTTGTTATGCACCCAAGGATGAGCTTAGGTCCCCCTGATACGAGGGAGCCAAGGCAAGGTCGCTCGTCATCACTCGATCCTTGCACAGGAGGAGGACCGATCCGGAATTTCTTCAAGGAAGATTTCTTCTATTAGCTTTGTCGCCAAATTGTGATGATTGATGACTATGCTTGTGAGGGCATGGTCTTTACCAGTGACCTAGACTTGATGCTGCCGTCCGAGACTAACTGGGGTCCTCAAGGTAAGAATGATGTTTGACAGCACTTCAAGTATTTTTTGGCTTTTGAATGTTTATGTAATGTTTTTTATAGGCAAAATAAGTACTAACATGAAGTTTTATGCTTAACACAGATGTGGCGCCATTACGACCTGCAGGCGAACCTCGCCATATGTGATGAGGAGGCCAACTACCTACTGGAGGGGGCAATGCTGACAGTATTCACGAGGTTCTAAGGAATCTCAAAGGCTTGACCATGGGTGTGTTCCTTCTTCCTATGAGGGATATTCCCGCTCATATGTAGCGACACACAATCGGTGTACCTGAGTGGTTCCTTGTTCCTCTTTGGAGGATAGCTAGAGCAATTTTATCATTTTAGGAGCAAAAGTATCTTTTTAGCAAGTGTTTTGGCATAGCCAATGAGTGCTTGTAGCTGGGCTTTAATATACATTTTGTACTTAAATCATCCAAGTTTTGGAATATTTTGATGTAAAAGACTGGATATATATATATATATATATATATTGATATTTTGATGGCGTAAATGTTTTTAAAATGTTTTTGTAAAATTTTTAACTCAGTAAACTTTTATTTTCATGCATGCTTCTATAAAGAATGAGACAGATGCCAATCTAATACATAGTTAGCTAATGAATCATCAACTGCATTAAATTATTGAGGAATGTGCTCATATGTGATTATTTCAAATTGACATTCCAGGAGTTACACCCTTAGATAATGACGTAACAAGGTTGGATTATGAATGTGATAACGATTTGTCAATTGCATAATGACTAGCTGGGAGTCTAACCAGACCACCAGATTGGAGATGTCCCTTGATGATGCTTTCATGAGAAGTGAAATTACGGACATGTACTCAGCAATATTGTTGGTGGGAGTACCAAGAAAGACTCCCCTGAAACAAAATAGTTCTAACTCAGGGGTTTAGATAACGCAAGCAGCTGATGCAATGTTTCGTGTGTGATAACTGGCACCATCCGCATCCTACGTATGTTAAGGGTAACAAAGACATCTGCATTGTGAGAAGAATGTATGAGACAAGTACTCCACTAAATATCAAAACAATCCAATCACACCAAAAATAAGAAGCAAAACTTATAAATACATAAAATTACAAAGCACATGCCCAGTGCAATACTAGGCATAATACTTTTTCAGATGGAGCCCATTTCTGGGCTCCTTGAGTGGGATTCCTCCCGAATCCTACCATTCATATGCCTTCATGGAGAGGAATTTCTTGATGACATAGGGACCTAGCCATAAGGGTTGAAGCATGCATGCCCCCAAGAGGTCATGTTTTTTATCATAGAGAAACACCAAGTCGCCCTTTTGGTAAGAACGAAGCTTAACTTGTTTCTCAAATTGGGATTTTACCCGAAACTTGTGAGCATCAAGTGCCAATTTGGCATCTCGATGGGTTTTGTCATTCCCCCAAGCCTGCGGTAGTCTTTCAACCGCTCTAGGTGAGGTGCAGCACCACCGAACACTTTCTTTTTACCAATACTTATGTTCGTGGACTATGCCTAACCACTTATTCCTACTTAGTTTGTGTTTCAAAACCAAGTAATATTAATGTTTCCTTTATACCAATGAACACCCATACACATTCATTAACATCAGCAACTATACATGAAGAACACAATTGCACAGTATAAAGGGATGGGAAACTCCCTGAATAATGAATCTTCCCAAATAATATATTATATAGCCTTTACAAGTTAGAAGCTTTACAAATATACTTGGAAACCGTAAGTTTCATACTTAGCCAAATTTACAATCTTCGGCAAACTCGGTTGCCTAGCTCGTCAGCGCCTCTGCACGGTCACCACTTGACTCACCAACCCTTTTTTCACCTCGTCACATGATCGTGTTGTTTTTCCAACTTGTGTGCAGCTCAAAGTCGCCACACACGAGCACCTCTCCACGAGCCGCACCTCCATTCACAATCTCAACACTTCACCAAAAGTCACAGCATGCACACTTGCACGACAGGCGGGCGCTCACCCGAGCCACCCCATAACCCATGCCAAGTCGTCGCACAAACCGGGCGCCACACCCATGCACACCTTTCTCAACTGACGGGCGACCTCTACCCGCACCCTTCACCCAAATCCAAGAAACAACACTTCACTCCATGCGGCCTTACCCAAGAACGGGCGCATCACCAACTGCGCCTTTACCTCTTGCTACGTCCACCCCTAGTTCTGTGCCTTCCTCTTCTTCATGAGCGAAGTCTTTATGTGTTGAGGGATGAGCGATGGAACAAATTCCATCCACACACCTCCAATGTATATGAGTCGTAGGGCGAGGTCGTGGCTGCCCAGCCGACCTGCCCACGCCTTCACTTCATTGCAAAAACCATCAAACTTCATGTTGGCCTTTGTTTCTTTGTGGGTTGGCCATGGGTTGAGCGTACATGCTCCCCACACCTATATAAATAGCTCGCCCTCCTTCTATTATGTGCATAACTCCACGCACATGTGAATCTGATCTCGCACTTCATCCAAACCGTGCGCCCGAGGGATGAACACTTGTCGCATGAACTGGGAGGTTGCTCCAAGGACTGCAGGTCCTTACATCCTCCTCCACCTGAAGTCAATGTCATCCTCGACAACATACCATCCTGGTAACCATCCACCAAGATCATCATCAATATCTGTCTCATCCTTGATCCATGATGTTAACTCCTCCACATACTGCAAACATCCCTGCAACATATGTAGAACTCCCATCTCCATCATGTGTCGTCCTCATCCTGTGAACTGTCCTCCTTGTCTTCCTGATGCCAACATCTCTCCGTGCACTTCTGGACACCAGGTTTGAACTATTTGGGTAGCTAATCCAACTATCATGCTCAAGCCATGAGAGTGAACATCCTTATGCCTTCACCTGTCTATGTCGGATTCTGCCACATCCTAGACTCACCAGGAATCTCTCTACCATGTTCAGGTCCATGGAAACTCCATCCCATCTGCAACATGTCATGATGCTTGATGCCAAGCCATCCCTGCACCATTTTTCATACTTTCTCAAGCTATTTTAAGGACTCACTGCCATGAGTAGCTAACAATGAGCCCCATATTCTTTGTCATCTAAGAAGATGTGGAGGGAGTAGAGCCTGAAGGCTCACCCTCACTAATCATCTCAATCCATCTATCAGGATTTTCTATCTCCATCCTCTGTAGATACGTGACCCGATCAAGGATAATTTTAGGGGCGAATGTTCGCCCTTTGGCGAAATTAAGGGGTTTTAAATTTTTAGTGGGCGAATATTTTGTATCATAGTACATTTTTACAAATCACCTCAAATAGCCCACCTTATTTTAAGGGAGAGGGTAAAAAAGGTAAATTTAGCCCTTGAAATTAGGACTTAGAGCCTTCCATTCGCCCATTTTCAAGAATAGGTTTTATTTAAGTGAATCCATTCGCCCATTTTCAAGAATAGGTTTTATTTAAGTGAATCCTATGGGCCAAATACCATATTTATAAAAGAGGTATGGTAAATTAATAAAAATATAAATAAATGAGAGGTATGGTAAATAAACATAACATTTTTTATATTTACTCCATAAGTCACCTTATATACATGTAAGGGTGTAAACAAATAAAAATATAAGTAAAGTGGAGGTATGGTAAACAAATAAAACGTCTTTTTATACTTACTCAAAAGGCATGATAAATAAATAAAAATATAAATAAACTAGACGTATCGTAAATAAATAAAACCTCTTTTTATATTTAGTCCATAACCCTCGTTCTATTTATGAAGGCTCAAGAAAGAGGTTTTATTTAAGTGAATCCTATGGGCCAAATATCATATTTGTAAAAGAGGTATGGTAAATTAATAAAAATATAAATAAACGAGAGGTATGGTAAACAAATAAAACATTTTTTTATATTTACTCCATAAGTCACCTTATATTTACGAACACTCAAAAAATGGGTTATATTTAGGTGAAACCTATGGCCAAAATACTATGGGACAAATACCATGGACTAGATTGTTAATACCATGAAAAAAACCATTATTAACCCTAATATTAGAATTAATAAAAACAAAAATGGCACATGGTATTGACCCATGGTATCCACCAAAATGGCACATGGTATTGACCCATGGTATTCACCTGGAATGTAGCCTATTTAAATGGGGCAATTAAACCAGCATGTAGCCTATGCTAAGATTCACTAGGACTTTACAAAGTTTTATTATTTAGTGAAAGACTCGCCAAGATCTTACAAGATTTTATAATTGAGTAAAATATTCGCCATGCCTGGTGAGAGATTCGCCAAAAAATTATATATACATATTATATTATTAATAAAATCGCCTTCCATTTTTCCTATATACCATGGAGATTCGCCCATTTATTATAGTTATAAATTTAGGGGGGGTTCTTAAAATTTTCCCTGGACCCGATCCTCCTCCCGGACATTCGGCCTCACATATGCCTCATCATTATCATCATCATCCTCGACCACTTCTAGCCTTCTTGACAAATCCAAGATACTATCTGAAAGAGTCTTGATGACCAATGACTACTCAGTAAGCTTCATCTCAACCATAGACAACCGCTTACTCATGTCTTCCATTCGCTTCTCATTCTCCATTTTCATTACTGCTAACTTATAATCAGGCTTTGTCACTCCAATGGTTGGTACACCAATGGGTACATCCTCCCTTCCATCGTAAATGTACAGCCTCTTCAAATGTGGAACAATCATAACATCTAATTATTTCAAGAATTCCATCCCTAGCACAGCTTCGTAGTCATCTATCTGCACTATAGTGAAGTCGACCTTCCCTATCCATTCACCTAGTGTTGTGTCCACCTTTTCAGCTACACCAAGAATACTATCCGGAGGAGAATTGACTGTCTTCATCTGTGCCTTCACTGGTACAAATTTCAGCCCAATTATTCTTGCAGTATCTTCACCCATGAAGTTGTGAGTAGCCCCACTATCCACCATAGTGAGTATCAGCATTCCCAACCTTCATCTGAACATACTCCAACCTGTTCCTCTCAGGATCCCTCCAAGATATCACCTCTGTAGCAGCAGCACCACCAAGTATCTACATCATCCCCACAAAAGCTTCTTCATTCTTCGCATTAGATTGTGAAATCGCAGCCAATTTCGGTATAGAAGGACAGTTATTCACCGTATGTCATCCAGCACATATCTAACACTTCAAGGCTTTCTTAATCTTTGAATTATCATCCAATTTCGAAGCATCATCCTTCTTCTTTTCTTTCGTCTTGTCGGACTTCTTCCTATCATCAAAAGTCTCATCATAATGCTCCACCAACCTGTCCACAACAGCAAAAGCTTCCTCAAGCGTTCTAATCCTCTACCTCTTCACTTCATTTCATGCCCAATGCTTCAATCCAATAATGAAATTGAACACGTTGTCCCTCTCCGCCATGTCAGGAAGTTCTAGAACCGCACTTGTAAACTCCCGCTGATATGTCTGAAGTTTCCTGGTTTGCTTTATGAACTTAATTTTCATCCTTGCTTCCCATGTTTCATCCTGAGGATTGAAATGGGTCTGCAAAGCTTTCTTCATCTTGTCCCATGAAGTAACTTCACCAGCACTGCTGTTGGCAATCTGATCCATCCTCTTTCGCCGCCACATCTTAGCATCCTTTCTCAAGAACTAAGCAGCTGCCTTGACCTTCGTCTCATCATCAGATAGACCCAATCGTTCCAAGTATTGCTCCATGTCCCATAGAAAGTTGCCAAGAGTCTTTGCACTCCTTGTACCATTATAAGATTCTGATTCCTTGAATTTCACATGAGCCACTCCTCCAGCTGAGTTATGCCTCACGTCCTTCTTCAACACCACGATCTCATCTTTGGCTTTGTCAAGAGATTTTCGCAAGCCCACGATCTCTGCAAGAACTTGTTCCCTTGCCTCTTCAACCTCCTTGACCCTTACGTCAAGTTGTGTACACATAAGATCATTGTACTCATGTTGGGTTCAAATTTCATCGAGCTCTTCCTTCATCTTTGAATTGGCCTCTTGATCTCTCTCGATCAAGTCCATCTTCTTAGTCTAGAAAGCTTCTAAGTCCTCCATCTTCTCCAACACCTTTTCAATGAATGCTATAGTAGCATCCTTCGCACCGTGACTAGATCCAACCTGAGATTCAACTACCATTGCTAACATCTTCCTTCTTCTTTGAAATCTAGTTTCGACCATCCAACAGCTTCACCAAGATGCCTGCAACTTGAACCAGCTCTTGTTCCACTTGTATGTGAAACAACTTCCTTCACCTAAAAGTACTTGCTTCATTGTCTTCAATTTCCAAGTGTATCCACACCTGCACTTCATCACGAATGAACTTACTCACCAGCTCCAACCAAGCTCTGATACCAACTGTCATGCCCCCAAGCCTGCGGTAGTCTTTCAACCGCTCTAGGCGAGGTGCGACACCACCGAACACTTTCTTTTTACCAATACTTATGTTCGTGGACTATGCCTAACCACTTATTCCTACTTAGTTTGTGTTTTGCAACCAAGTATTATTACTGTTTCCTTTATACCAATGAACACCCATACACATTCACTAACATCAGCGGTTATACATGAAGAACACAATTGCACAGTATAAAGGGAGGGGCAACTCCTTGAACTACGTTTTCCCGAATAATATCTTATACAGTCTTTACAAGTTACAAGATTTACAAGTATACTTGGAAACCCCAAGTTTCATACTTAGCCAAATTTACAATCTTAGACAAACTCAGTTTCCTAGCTCGTCAGCGCCTCTGCACGGTCGCCGCATGACTCACCAACCCTTCATTCACCTCGTCACGCGATCGTGTTTTTTTCCCAACTTGGGCGCGCCTCCAAGTTGCCACACACGGGTGCCTCTACACGAGTCACACCTCCATTCACAATCTTAACACTTCACCAAAATTCACACCATGCACACTTGCATGATGGGCAAGTGCTCACTCAAACCACCCAAGAACCTGTGCCAAGTCATTGCACAAACCAGGCGCCACACTCGTGAATGCCTTTCTCAACCGGCGGGTGACCACTACCTGCACCCTTCACGCAAATCCAAGAAACGACACTTAACTCCATGCGGCCTTACCCAAGAATGGGCGCATCACCAACTGCGCCTTTTCCTCTTGCTGCGTCCACCCCTAGTTCTGCGCCTTCCTCTTATTCATGAGCGAAGTCTTTATGTGTTGAGCGATGACCGATGGATCAAATGCAATCCATGCAGCTCCAATATATATGAGTTGTAGGGAGAGGTCGTGGCTTCCTAGCCGACCTGCCCACGCCCTCACTTCATCGCAAAAGCCATCAAACTTCATGTCGGCATTTGTTTCTTTATGTGTCAGCCGTGTGTTGAGCGTTCATGCTCCCCATGCCTCTATAAATAGCTCGCCCTCCTTCTATTATGCGCATAACTCCACACATATGTGAATCTGAGCTCGCACTTCATCCAAACCACACACCTGAGGGATGAACCGCTCGTCGGATGAACTGGGAGGTCGCTCCAAGGACTGCAGGTCCTTACACGTTTTGTCAACATGTTTAAGGTATAGTAAGCATTCTTCTTCGGTGGTGTTGCCAGGCAGGAGTTCAACGGCTATTGTTAGGGAAGGGATCTGACACTCATTGGGTTTTTCATCATCGTAAAGCTGGGTCTCATGCGTGACAATAGACGAATTAATGTCGGGCATTTCCTCATGAGACCCATTGAATACATCATGGGATTCCTTAAATAGGTAGGTGAAGCTCGCAATTTCCTCAGGATTGCAATCGGCTCCAATCTAAATGTTTTCGACGATGCATATCTTGACATAAATATTGATGGGAAATGATTTTGAAGTGTTGCCCATGTTTCCTTCCACCTCGATTGTTTGGATGGTTGTATAGGCTGAGGAAATGATTTCTGGTATGTCAGGGGACAGGATTTTAAGAGGCACTATGTCTGAATTAGATATCAAAACATGGTGGTGCCAATCCTCTTAAGGTTGCTCTTCTAAACTCATGATTTCTTGAATAGCTTCGTCCATAGGTAGGACTTGATTGAGTGGATCGAAAGGAAGAGTGGTTATGGGAGGGGTGGTCGTACCATCGGCCGTGACCAATGTGATCGGAGATGCAGATACAAATTGAATGGCTTGGTAGGCCAATTTAGCTAGTGGCAGCGGCATTTGTTCTCTGAATGTGTCAAGGTCTGAAGGAGCTGGTAAGATCCATGGATCGATCTGTTCATGAGGAATAGATGAAAGCATGTTGACTGTTTGTGAAACCTTGGGTGGCTGAAGAGGAAAAAACCCATGAGGGAAGAAGCCTTCAATAGACCGGTACCGGGACTAACATATGAGTCAGGTACACCACCTACTAGGGGTACAGAGCCACATGGTAATGGGGAAAATTAGTGGTTTAGAAAGACAATTGATCTACTATAACTACCTTTCCATCCAATGGAAATAGGATGATGCGAAAGATGGTAGATATGATGGCCATCATGGCATATGTCCAACCGTGACCTAGCAAGAGATTATAGTCGAGTCTTTTTTCTACAACCTCTATGTCCACCATTACCTTTTTCCCATACAAAGTGATGGGGAAGTTGGCTAGGTATCTTTTTGGGATGAAAGTGTGGCTATCCAAAGCTTTAAGGGAGTTCGACGGCGGGGATAGGGTTGGAGAACCCAGGGCGAGCCAACATGAAGCTGACATGACGCAGGTAGAAGCACCTTTGTCGATGACAGTTCTATGTATACCTTTGACTTTCGAAAAAATTTGCATTTGGAATGCAAGCTGGTGGGAAAGGGGAGGATTAAACTTGTCCATGTAAAAAATAGTAAGCATGGAATCTTGTGGGTCGATACCACCAATAGCTGAAAGCAAACCATTCCTTTATGTTGGGCATGCTTGTAATACTTCGAGCACTGACATAGTTGATGGCGCTTGTGCCAAGTCTTCTACAATGTTGTAGTTTTGGGTGGCATGTGTAGATGTATTGTGCATTGTGCGTCGAAGTGCCCCTTTGGGGGGGTGTTACACTAAAATTTGTCACCATGACTATTTGCAGTTAGTATGGCTCCATCAACTGTCATACTATCCATTTGTCACCATGACTATTTGTAGTTAGTATGGCTCCATCAACTATCATACTATCCTCCTTGGCAAGTCTTATACCTCTGGTCCTCATGTCAAACTCCAAGAAAGAGAGAAAGTCCTTAAAAAGTCAAATAACTTTGGTTACGCAGTCTCTCTTAACCTTACCTGTGTGTACGCACCTCAAGTTCACAATACCTGCGTACTTGTACGCTCTGTCTGTAAAGGGGTGGGTGCGTACTCCTGTAAAGGTCAAAAGGCGCGAGTTTTACTTCAAAAAAGTTACTTGTGGTCGATTCTAGAGCATTCTAGAAGATGGTTTGACGTGTATTGAGCGCCTCCAGATGGTTCATGTATCCCTAAGAAAGAGGAACTTATCCCATCAAGAGGGGAGCTATCCCATTGAAAGAGGGGCTTATCCCATTGATGGTGGACCTGATTAACTTCCTCCAAAGCATTATAAATACAGGCATTGGGCCAGAGGGAGGAGAGGTTGAAAGCTGAACATTCCTAAGGGTAGATGCTGCTGAAATTATGACTCCCTTATAGAGCTTGAGAGGAGAGATTCCCATCCTTTCTTAGCTTCATTTGGAAGTGGGTGAGCTGATCAAAGTAAAGGAGAACTCTTGCTGGACCCTGGGAGGGACCTGCACAACACCAAGGCACTGGTTGTAATGGTTTCTTTTGTTTCCAATTAATGCAATTAAGTTCATTTTTCTCAACAAGTTGTTATATATAATTTGTTTCATATACTCCTTGGTCTTTATGATGAATATGTTTTATTATATGAGTTATTCAGGTGCTATGTAATCGTTTGCTTGTTAGTGAATGCAGGTTTCAAAGAGAAGGAGGAGCTCATCTGGATCGGAGAGGCTGGACTGCTACAAACATTGTTGGACTAAAGGTATGCTTTAAACACCTGGTTGCTTGTATTTTAAATGCATATTTAGGGAAAGATAGTGCTTGATTGTCTTGTTTGTCACTAGAAAGCCTTAGCTTCTAGGGAGGTCGATTTTGTCTGCAAAATTGACTCTTTCCACATGACAAAATGGCGACTCCACTGGGGAATCCATGGATTTGATTGATTTCTCTTTTGATTGATACTTTGATTTGAGAAAAGTCGATTTCTCTCTGGTTTTTGACTGATTGACTGTGAATTTGGGTGGAATATCTTAGGGTTAAGTTAGATTTTATTTTTCTTAGTTTTGCTAGCAGTACGCACCCTCTGCGTTAAGCCCAGTGCGTACCTGTACGCATTGTAGCTTTGTACACAGAGCGTGGCCGCACCTGTGCAAACAGGTTGCCTGCGTACCCTGTCAAAAGTTGAGAAAATTCCAATTTTTTCCTTTTTGCCTCTTAGATTTTGTTTATAATTTGTTTTTGCTGCCCAGATCCACTGGTTACCTGTCAAAAGTTTTCATCTAAGCTTGTTTCATTAGTATCAAGGGTTTTAGTGAAGTTCATAGAAGTTCTAGCCCTAGGTTTGATTTTTGCATTGGTCCTGTAGTGACTTTGGCTTTAGAAGTTGTAAAACCTTGGATATCCCTGGTCTTTTCAGTCTTCTTAGGAGTCGGACCTTTCGTAAAATCCACCTTTGCGAGAAACCTACCTTTGTGTTGTCTCTTTGCGGAATTTCGAGAAAGCTTGTTTGTTAAAGCTGTGAATTTCATTCTTAAGAAAAAGAACAAAAGATTTTGATTTTTGTTTTTGACTGGTTTATGATTCTGCATGAACTAGTCCTTGGTTGAATTGTAACTGAGTAAAACATCCTGAAATTATATTTTGTAGGCTTTTACCTCATTAGATTTGCCTTTAGGTGAATTTCTCTTAGATTTTCTTTTAGGTAAAATTGATTTGATTGTCATAGATTTTTTAAAATTGATTTTTGTTAAGTAGTTTTACATGCTTTGTTAATATAGGAAAAAATACAAAAATCTCTTTTGAAGAAAAGTTTGTTTTAGTAGCATTTGAAGTCTTTGAAAAGAGAAAGGAATTTTCGTGAAATAATTAGTGGTCATGTGTTGTATGCTTTGGAAAAGATAAAGAGATTGTTTCTTTGACTTTCATTGCCAAGAAAGTTGTCTTTACATCAATTTTGCATTCTCCAACTCTCTTAGCTAGGGAATTCATTGAAAAGGAAAGATAGTATAAATCATCTTAGGTGCATCTTTTTAGTGGATTTGAGTCGAGTCTACACACCATCAGTTTCATCTCCACTACCTTTTGTCCTAAAAAAAAAAACCATAAAATTAACACTTAAAGTAAAATTTACTTAGTAACTTTTTATTTACTAGGGCTCTGAAACACCAATATAGATCAGGCTAGTGTCTTGGAGTAGGAGAGTAATTAACTCTCCAAGACAGCAAAACCAAACAAGTAGCTCATCTTGTGGTAGGATAAATCCAATAGTTACATTTATGCTCTGGGAAATCTCCTCTTAAAGGAGAAGCATGAGATCGTGTCCGAACCAGTGAGGGGATCAATCCTCCTTCATTGGGAACGACGCCAGATACGCACGTACTACAAACGGTAAACCTCGGATTGACCATTGTCGAGGAACCTGGGGTCACTTGTCGGTAAACCTTGGATTATTGTCAAGGAGCCGGCAAGGGGATTGAGCTTGATACTCTACCCTTGCGTGCTATCGGATCGTAGACTGTTCCCCCAGGTATATTTGTTGTTGTTGGTGACCTTAGTGAACATTATCTTTAGGGTTCTACCCAAGGTGACGGTGGAGGGAAGATCCCACTGTAACTGGAGCAGACGTCGGCTAGACTCACTTGGATTTTCCGGGGGTTTCACTTCACTTGAGACGGTTAAAGTGGAGGAACTTGTGCCGGTCTATTCATTAAGCAGGTTGCCGGGGTAACTGTTCCACCCGCCACTTCTATACTGAATTCGGCGATGTTGGATTTCATCACCAACTAGTGTTTTCGGTCCGGAAGGCTACTGTTTGTGTATGGTTTGACGCCCTAGATTCTTTAGGCATGTGATTCAAATTTGTTTGGTTCTTTAGAGACTTTAGGCGGTTTGCTTTGAGATTTTACTTTGTTTGCGTGTGCAGTAGTTAAAAGTTTTTAGCTGTGGCTGAATTACCGAGACAGTCCCATAGACTTCGGGGCCAGTCTCCTGAGATTGTAACCATGGCTGATTTGTTGAGGAAGTCCTGTAGACTTCGGGGCCAACATCCTGAAGACGTCCCGGGTCATTACGAAGGTTTGAAAGTCCTTTTAACTCCTAGTGGCAGTAAAGTAGGTTCACCTGAAGAAGGAGAGTCTTTGTTGGTAGTTCATCCTGATTACCAAAGTCTAGAAACAGGTTATAATCCTGAAGCTATTGCAGTTTCTGAGCTTGCTAGTAGTTTTTAATCTACTAGTGATATAGGCGAAGAACCTGAAATATCTGAACCTGTTACTCCATCTTCTAGTGCTCCTGATTCACCTAGGGTAGAAAGAGTCATCACCGAAAATCTTCCTTCTAGTTTGATAGCTATTGAAGAACTTGCTCCAGAAAAAGAAATAGGCGTCCCTATCCCTGAAAATCAACCTACTATTGATCTAAGGGAGCGTGAATCCATTTTTTATAGTCCACCTAGAAGTACTACTTGGTATCTTTCTTTAACTAATTATTTGGACAACTCAGGGTTAAGCTTTTCTCCACCTCGTGCTCCTTATCCACCTAGAGGTATTTATACTCCTGTAAATATGTCAGGTCAGTCGTCCATGTTTACTCAATCGCCTGAATCTTTTTTGTACGGCGGTCCTTCTGTTCCCTCTGGGTATCAGTCACTTTCTGGTACTTTTGCGGGAGCGTCTCCTTAATCCATTGAACATGGGTTATTAACTGGAAACAATGGTAATAAACCATTGGGCGTAGGAGACATTTACATGATGTCAGGTTCAATTCCCAGTTCTCAACCTCAAGGTGGCCAGTTACCGCCTGGGGGGCAGCCCCAATTAACGCCTGGGGGGCAACCTCAAGGACAGTATGTACCCGTGGTATAGTACATTCCTCAAGGTCAACCCCAGCCTCAATATGTACCCCAAGGTCAACCTCAGTATCAATTTATACCTCAAGGTCAACCCCAGTATCAGTACTTACTTCAAGGGTATCTACCCCAAGGTCAGTACTCGAGTCAAGGTTACCAACCACCCCAAGGTCAATCTTATGTTCAAGGCACGGGAAATGTACCTTTCAGTTATCAATCCTACCCTCAATCCGGTTATGGATCTCAATATCCTCAACCTGTCATGGGTCAATACCCCGGAATGAACATAGTGTGGGATCCATCACAAGTTCAACAGGTATTGCAGCCAAGTGTACAGCTGTCATCTCAAACTGGACAACCCTTAGTTTCTGGTTCACCCCAGCAACCAGTCCAGTCTAATGTTCAAACTTCTGTACCTTCGGTAGTTTCTCAGTCTGGGCCTATTGCACCTAGTACTCCATCTCAAACGACTGCTGCAACTACCACAACATCTGTTCAATCTACCCCACTTACTTCTGGAGGATAGACAACTCCGGTTTCTACTGTCTCTGTAACTACTCCTCAGACATCTTTGCCATCGTCTGGATCCACGATTCAAACTACGGTTCAGATGCCTGTAGGAAAACCTGGTTTAAGTACGGTTGTCACAAGTCAACCACAATTCACTTATCAACCGTACCAGGGACAGTACCAATACGGTCCTGCTGTCCAGCAGCCAGTTTACCAGTATCAACCGTATCCTGGGTACACTTATCAACAATCACAACAACCCCAGTACGGTCCGGTTAATCCTGGTTTGCCGAGAGGATACAATATCCCGAACGCGATTCCTATTCCAAGTTATCCTGGATATCCTCCTCCTGGGACTGGTCTCGTGACCCAGAGCTTTAGGGATCCTAATCGGCAGTTACCGTTTATCGCAACTTTGGATTTACCAGACTTGTCGCGCCTAACGAATGATCCAATAAATTATCTTCCGTTTTGGCCGCCAATGCCAAATAAGTTGCCCAGTGACATACCCAAGTTCGAAGGTAAGTCTGGAGAGGACCCGCCGAATCATGTGATGACTTACCACCTCTGGTGTGCCTCTAATTCCATCTTGGATGATTCGATCTGCTTACGTCTTTTCCAGCGTACTCTCATTGGTCTTGCGGCCAAGTGGTACATTGAGTTACCTCGTTCTTAACTCATTTTCAGTTGCCGGTGAGATATGATAATGGCACGGAGTTACTAACTTCATTAAAACAATTGACGTCCACGTATATTTCTGATCATATTCATGAATGGAGACGTCGAAGGCGGTTAGTGAAAGTTTTTATCCCGGACCAGATCTTAGCTGAATGGTTTGTTAAATCATTGTTACCGAAGATTACTGAAGACGTAGCTAAGGCCGGAGTAGTTACTGAGGAGCAAGTGATTGCTCAAGCGCAGTACCTTGACTTAGTTTACACTCAGTTAGGTACGTTACATGAAAAGATCCCAGATCTTCCTAAGTCAGATCAAATCGTTGCTGCTCCTTCGAGGTCTCATGCTGCTGATGGCATGATTGGTATGGTGAACGCTAAAAGTAAGAAGAAATCCTAAAATAATTCTTCGCCTATTATAACCTTACCAGACTCCCCGATAGGAGATTCTTCTGCTGAAGTTTCCGCTGATATTCACGCTGTAGAGTCATCTACGGCTAAATCAAAATCTGGTGGGAAGAAGAAAGGTAAGAAGAAGAATAAAGCAGAAAAAACTCCAAAGGAGAAAACTGAAAAGTCAGAAACCAATGACGAAAAATGAAAACCTCGATATCCTTGTCTTATTTGTGAAGAGGATCATTTTACAAGAGATTGCCCTCATCGGGCCGAGGTTGTGAAAATCGTCAAGGGTTCCCCAACTCCTGCTGTTTTGAAAGATCCATTTCCAAAGATTGCGACTCGATCGCAAGATTATGGTAGTAAAAGTCCTGTTGATGGCAAAGAAGCAGAATCTTCTCATTCTAATCCATCAACTTCAGCTCCCGGTTCTGATCCACTACAGATCGAGAAACCTAACCCGGACTTAGTAATCAAACCGCCCGCCAAGGGTGTACTTCGAAGGTCTGCTTTCAATCCACATGCGAGAGCGACCCAGAATTACAACATTGTTGAGGACTTAGTTGTTTCTCCCTAAGCAATGTCGGCTTTGGAAGTGCTGCAATCATGCCCAGCACAACGCAAATTACTTTTGTCGGCTATAGGAGCTATTGATGTTCAGGACCCGAACCTAATAATCTTTGATCTAGAAAATAGTACACCGCGTTTACCTCATCAAATGACTTTCCAGATCCCAGTGATAGTCAAAAACAGGCCTATTCATCGGACTGTAATTGATGAGGGAGCTTCCACGTGTATTATGTCGATACAGTGTTGGAGATTGCTTGGTTCTCCTTCACTGAATCAATCCCTGACAATTCTTAAGGCCTTTGATGGCCGTGGGTTTCATTCGTTTGGAATTCTACAGGATTTGCCTATAGGGGTTGAAGGAAAAACCGCTAGTCTAGATGTGGAGGTGGTTGATGCCCCTCTAGACTAAAACCTCCTCTTGGGTTGTAGTTGGTCTTACGCTATGACAGCGGTCGTTTCATCGGTCTTCAGAGTAATAAAGTTTCCACATAATGGCAAGACCATAACAATAGACAAGCTGGCTTACTTCTCATCCGACCCAGCCTCTTCAGAGAGTATACAACATGTTGGTAAAATGACTATCCCTTATAAGGATGTTGGAGTAGGATTAGTTAAAGATGTCGGTTTACTGGGAACTTTTCCCTTTCCTCCAATCAACGCCTTGTCTTCGTTTGCATCCATTCATATGATTACATCAGATACCATTGTTTATGATGATCCTTGGATCGTTCCTTCTGAATCTGAGATAGACTCATTTGGTGATGCTATTGTTGTGGGGAAAAATGCCTATTTAGGACGATCCTATCCACCTAAGGTGTGACAGCGCCTTAGCAACAAACGAATACAGCTATCATGATTACTTCCTTTATGAAATATGAAAGAGAGGAGATCGGCAGACTTACCGTTGTCTTGCGGTTGTCCCTCGAACTAGATCCTCTTCTCTTTGTGTATCCACAGCTACTTGCCTCCTCGCTTGATCAAGAGAACAACTACTCGAATCCCACGAGATCACAGGAGAACAGCTACCTGTGACAAGAGAACAGCTACTTGCGACAAGAGAAGGACACAATACAAAGGCAAATATACATATTCATAAATGATTCAGGATTAGAAGTAAATCAAATATACTAATGCAATCATACAAAATACACCAGCATATAGGAAAGAATCAAGGTAGCTTTATTGAAAGTAACAGGATTCAGGAAGAGATACAACCCATAGGGCTCCAACCCAGCATCTCCTTCCCAGCAGAATGGAATTCCTTCTTCAGATCCTTTCAAAGCATAACACACCAAATGTTTCTAGCCACAAACCAACAACAATTCTTTGCAAATACCAAATTCCAACCTCCTTGACCTCATGGAGAGAGATCTATATATAGGGATATTGGAGAGAGGATGAGTCAGCTTGAGACTGGTCTGAGACTGACTAGTGTCCTCTCCCACTTCAGTTCTTGAGTCCACTTGGAGGTTCTTGCTTCCACTTGGAGATTTGGAACCTCTTACTCATCACCAGTCGAATTCCCTGATCCAAGTGTCATTTTGGAAGCTTCCTGGGCATTGACACATTGAGGAATGACTCTGCCACTTGTCCAAACTCGCTCAGCGCAGGTAGCCTTCTTTGTAGTTGACATTCAATGCAGGTAGACAGTGGAGCAGTTGACATTCAGCGCAGATGCTCAGTGGAGCAGTTGACATGATCCAGAATTGCCTTGTTTTGAGTGTTTTCAGGTGGAGAACTTTTGTGAATTGTTGTGGTTACTTGGCCTTGTTCCTCTAGGGGTAGGAACAACATGTTTAGGGACTTTGGATCCCTTTATTATTGACATTTCATGCTCAGTGATGCCAGGCACAAAAATGTCTATAACAGTTGCCCCCTAAAGTATGAGGCCATTTATCGGGTGAAATGCTTTATCCAGGAGGGTCCGAAGTTCATCCATCTGCTGGGGGGAGACCTGTAATAAAGTACAATACAATACATTATGATTCATTCTGATTTCATGATCTAGCTGAGGCGGGCATTCCCATGCTCAGCTTTATAAATTCATTTTTGTACATAGAATAGACGATCGTCTGATGGTAGACTGATAATTTTGGTGAAAATTATCATCCTTTGAGTAGGATGATTATCTGCTGCAATGATGTACATGTCAAATGTCTTTATATTTTTCCTGAATATATATCGCAGCCCGGATGGATGAAACTAGATCCGGGGTCTTCAAACTCGTTCGATCTTCACTCTAAGTACAATTCGATCCATGTGATAATTGCGCTGAAGTCGAACATGGAAAGACATCGCTTGATTACCGGTCAATGATGTAAACCGTTAACAAGCGCGAGAGGAATCACCGATAATGATAATGATCCTCAAGGTACTGCAGTAAAATTCACGTGGTGTGAATAAAGGACTTGGCGTCGAACACCACGCAAAATCTTCTGGTCGAAGGTCATTGATGTATACCTATCGCCGGAAGTGAGAAACTTGCCATTGAGGCATGCAAGCTTAAAAGTACCGAAGGGGTTGTTCCTAGATCAACTCCTTGGATAATGAGCTGATGTCGACAAGGAGTGATCCGTCAAGGGAGGGCCTTAATGAATCCCACATCAGTGACATGGAACAGAGCTGATGATTTTAATGGAGGTTAAAACAATTTGTGACATATGATTCAGGGTGGCGGTCATGAGTGGATGAAGGATAATGTATGGCAGTGGATGGGACCTGGTTGACTCTTTCTGAATGACTTCTCTTGAACATATGGCGACACTGATGCGATGGATTGGTAGCATTACCCCAAATATGGATGGTATGGCAAGACCATGGTGATGTGACCGGTGAATGAAACAACCCAACCCGATTGTGGTACGGAGGAAAAGTGTCATGTTCAAGAGCAACCTGCTACCATCAAAGTTTTCTTGATCTTTCCCAATTTTTCCCCAGTCATTGCTGACCAGTACCTCTTTATTTTTGTCAAGCTTGAGGAGGATAACATATGCTTGTTCTATAACCTGCCCTTCGGGCAAGCCCATCACTATGTTTTAACGAGCCTAGCGATAGGGAAACTCGTTCTCGTCTAAAGACAAGTTTGTCGCTATTTAATCATTTTAACGAGTCTAACGACAAGGAAAACTCTGTCCTTTTCATTTTTAGAGAGTCTGAAAAGGTACATAAAGTCAACTCCAAAATTCCTTTTTCGTCATCTAATCCCTTAAGTCCGAAAAAGTATAAAACAATACAGAAGGGATGAGTTTTCGATAACTTTAACGAGCCGAATAAAACAAGCGCTCGACCTTTTTGTGCAATAATCCCTCAGGTCCAAAAAGATTAAAATCTAGAGGAGGGATAGCTCTTCGGTCCTTTAACGAGCTGGAAGGCCAAAACTCGGCAATCTTTTCATATTTTACGAGTCAGATGAAAAGAGCTTAAAGAAGACTCGTCTTTTGAGGAACGAGTGATAAACAGGGATAGCAACTGATTCCAGGTACAGGTTGGAATTTTCCAATCACGGCAGTGTCACAAGGATGGCTAGGTGAAATCACTCTTCGTAGCTGTTCCTCAAAATGGGTAAACAATCATATGGAGGTGAACGATCGGCCAAATGACAAGTGGAGGTGGCAGGTGCAAACACGACCAAGGCTTTTATGGCTGATAAATTTACGATCACAGCGGTTATTTACCGGGATAGGTTCATTTTTTAGTTAAAAATGAGCTTAAACTTTGGAGGAAACATTGCTCACTGCTTATATTTATTTTTTAACGAGCATGAAGACCGCGTTAAAACTGCTCGGATCTTGCGTATATTTTTTAACGAGCATGAACTTTATGCTAAAAATGCTCGATTATATAGTCAAATTTTGATTTTTACCATAAATAGCTTTTCTCTTTTCAAGGATAGTACTGCATTTTCAATTGCTGCAACAAACTTTGTTAGAAATGAATAATATTTGCATGGAAATGAGATTATAACCCTAATATTTCGCTTTGAACTACGTAAAAAGCCATTAAAAGGTGTTTTTACCTCTCATTTTACCATTTCATTTGAATTTGGTTTGTTGGAGCTCTGGAGGTGCCTCTTCCCCCTTGATTTCCACCAGCTGATTCCGGGAGATTCTGCGGATGATTTTCAGCGCCGTCTGGACCAGGTAGGATCTAAACTCTAGCTCTTTCTTTTCATGGTTTCTTTTTCCCATTTTGTGCCTGTTTTCTTGCCCCCATGAGCCCCTGGGGTTTCATTAGGGCGCTCTGGCATCAACGCAGGCAGTCCATTCGAAACCTGCGCTGAATGTCAAGCTGCCTTAAGGAAGTTTGACCTTCAACGCAGGTAGGACACTTGCCAACTGCGCTGATCTCAGAAAAACAGCTCTATGCCCATTTTTTGATGAAATTTTGCCAGTTTCTCATCAAACTCAGGAACTTACTCCTTCTCTTGTTTGTTTTGCAGGGATCTTTGAACAAAATGTCCCTTAAATGGCGAGAACGAGAACATGAAGAGGAGGACATGATTGCCCTCCATGACCCTGTCACGGTGAACGCGCTGCGGAACTGTGGCCTGCTGAAGTTTTTCCGTATCTCTAGCATGAGAGCACAGATCTCTCTACTGCAGTATATGCTTGATGCTTGGGATCCCATTAACCAAGTATTCCAGATTAGGGGAAAATCCATCCCCTTGACCATAGAGGACATTTACTTCTTGAACGGACTGTCAAGGCAGGGTGCCCCCATTTCATTGTCAGGTTCGGCCCGGGGGACTGACTCCGTGAGAGATTATGTCCACCAGTATTGCAGGGAAGGTTCCCAGCCGAGCAGAGACGGCAAGGTTGTTATCCGTGAGATTACTGACAGGTCTCTCAGGTCCATTCTGTATACCATTGGTAGGATGGCCGGTAGCGCAGCTCTGCATGTTGCCAACAGATCTTATGTGCAGCACGCCTTGGAGTGTCTCCAACCGAAAGTATTTAACTGGTGTGATGCAATACTTGCTCAGATGAAAAGTCAATTGACCAAGGTAAAGGATGGGAAGCTGAAGAACTTTGGGTATGGTTCTATTCTGACTACCTTCATCTTGGAGAAAATCCCACTGATGCAGCCTCAGTATATTGTACTCGACTTGCCTTCTCCGACCGAGCCACGCATGCAGAGGTGGGTCGATCACATGTCTAGGCATGCTGGTCAACCTCAGATCACTTTCACTGATGCCTTCTTTAGGTGGTTCGAGCGCCAGGATATGGTCTTTTCCAAGTATCCATATGTGGGTATGGATTTCCGAGGTGATCCGGATTTGGTGCTACCGGATGGCGAACAGTGGGGTGCTATTGGTAAACTCTTTGACCATATCACTGTTTACTACTTTTATTCATAATGTTGTTGTGCTTTATTCTATCAAGACTTTTAATCATACTCTTGGGTGCATGCAAATGTTGGTCCTGTTCGTCTAGTAGTTCGTCCGAGATCGCTAGTCGCTGCTGCGGCAGTGGAGCCTGCTGGGAGAGTTATTCTTCGTGACCTTGACGATGATGAGACCCTTACAGCTGTGCAGGAGCAGGTTGAGAGCCTTACTCTCGGTATTCCGGATGTACGGATCGATGAGTTACCTTTACAGTTGCAGCGGCATACTACTGGTGTGCCTAGACGATGGACTCGTTTCTTGCGCATGATTGCACAGGCCGTGACGTGCTATCATGAGCACCACTAGGCTAGGGTGTCCCCTAGCACTTTTGAGTTTTTGGGTCATATGAACGATTTTGTCTTGGTTACAGAACATTATGTATGAACGATAAACAGCTTATATATATTTTTATTTTCGAGTTTTATTCTGGTTGAGTTATATGATCCATATGTACAATCATTGATGATGTATCCCTTTTTACAAATGTCTCAAATGTCTATCTAACACATAATTTGCTAATGAGTCGGTTAATGTGTTTAAGTTTCTGGAAATATGCTGGTATTGAATTGAATCAAACTGTCTTTCCAAAATATTAACCCTTATGTACATGCAATAAATAGCTGGATTGCGAACGGAATATATACCGTTGAGCTATAGTATTACGAGCTGTGAGTCTAGCCTGATAATTAGTCGGCATATGCCACGTGTGATGGCATCAGAGAGTAGTTCTATCAACGCGCTATACTCAACGATGTTATTCGTTGATTGCCCAATACACACACCTCTCAAACTTACTAACTCGCCGCTTGGATCAAAAATGGCCCAGGCTGCGGAGGATAGGTTCCGCGAACTACGACTCGCTCCGTCGGCATATCCAACACATGTCTCCAGAAGATTTGACATCTGCAACAAATGAAAAAGTTGGATCACTTGACCAAAACAATCACTTTAGCGAAAACAAAATACAACAAAAGCATGCAGGTTACTATTTAAGCATAGTAACGCTTGAGGTACAACCCGTTGCGGGGTTGCGCTAGTGGAATTCCATCATAATCCATTAACTCGTAGGCTCCTTTTGCTAAAACCCTTTTAAAAATATAGGGGCCCATCCATAAGGAATTAAATTTACCTGCTCCCAATTTATCGGATTCTTGGTCATAAAGCAAGACCAAGTCACCTTCTGAGAAGACACGGGGTTTGACATTTTTGTCGAACTGAGTCTTGATTCGTTTCTTATGGGCTTCGTTAGCCAAAGCGGCATCACGACGGGTTTCATCCAATTGGATTAATTCCAAGAAACGAGCCTCTTCTTCTGAAGTTCCGGGGAGGAGATCAATTGCGAGTTTGAGCGACGAAATTTCGCACTGGATTGGCAAGACTGCTTCCAGGCCATATACCAGTTGGAAAGGTGTGAACCCGGTCGCGTTCTTTACCGACGTTCGGTAAGCCCACAAGGCTGAGTACAGGATTAGGTGCCACCTTCTTTTATGAACCCCGATCATTCTTTGCAACATACTCTTCAGGACCTTGTTGATTGCTTCAAATTGTCCATTGGCTTGCGGATAATACGGGGTAGAGATGTCGTGAGATAGCCCTAGCTTGGCAGCTAATTCAACCACCATGTGATTTTGAAAATGCGATCCATGATCCCTAACTATAGCCTATGGTACGCCGAACCTGGCGACTACATGATTGAAAAAGAAAAGGGCAGTTGTTTCACCAGTGTTATCCAATGTAGGCATCGCCTCGGCCCATTTGGTAAAATAGTCAACAGCGACTATAATATACCCATGCCCCCCGGTCGAGGTGGGGTTACATTGCATGAAATCGATGCCCCATTTGGCAAAAGGCCCAACAGCAACTATTGGCTGCAAAGGTGCGGGTGGTCTTCTGGTTTTGCTATCAAAAATTTGACAAGCATGGCAACTTCTGAATGCGATTATGCAATCTTTGAACATGGTTGGCCAGAAGTATCCTGCTCGTAAGATTTTTTGTGTTGTTACATATCCATATTGATGTCCCCCACACGCGCCTGAATGACACTCATTCAGGGCTTTTTCGGCCTCTTCATGGGTAAGGCACCTCCTCAGAACTGTATCGATACCACGGCGGTAAAGTGTATCACCGACGATCATGTAGTCTTTTGCTTGGTATCGTATACGTTTTTGTTCGGAGTGAGAGGTGTTTGGCCTGAATTTTTGGGTTTTGAGATAAACTATGATATCTCCATACCACTCATCGCTTGTAGATATCAGAAACAAACTTTCGTCCACGATTGACTCTTCTGACGTTTCATCGTTGGACGACGATGGGAGATCGCACAATAACTCTGCGAAAACTAGAGCTTTCTTTGATTTGGATGTTACAAATTCCAGATCAAACTCTTGAAGGATCGCTATCCATTTTGAATATTTTCCCCCCAGCAACTGTCGCGACAGTATATAAGTCATGGGGTTGCAATCTGACAAAATGGTAGTTTTCCAAAAGAGGACATAATGTCGAAACCTTTGAATCACTTGAACAGCTGCAAGCGCTAGTTTTTCAACATAAGAATATTTACTTTCTGTATCATTTAAGTTTTTACTTAAATAATAGATAGGATGTTCGATTCCATCGACTTCTAAAACCATCGCAATGGTCGTATCTGCTGCAGCCAGATACAGGTTAAAATCTCTTTGATAGTCCGGGGCGTACATTAATGATGCTTTTACTAGACAATCCTTCAGAGCATCAAAGGAAGCTTGCGCCACCTGGTCCCAGATGAAAGGTACATCCTTTTTCAAAAGACGAGTATAACCTTTAGCAAGTTCTGCGTAATTTGGAATGAACCTCCTCAGAAAGTTTGCTTTCCCTTGGAGTTTCTGAATCTGAAGCAAATTTGAAGGTGGAGGCAAATTAATGATTGCCTGAACCTTGCAGGGGTCGAGACGAATCCCATCTTTAGAGACTACAAAGCCAAGTAAATGACCAGAACCGACGCAAAACACACATTTGTGTGGATTGAGTCTTATCCTGTAGTGTCAGCAACGTAGAAATATTGCTCTTAAATGCTGCGAATGATCAGTCCGCTTTCGCGAATGAGCCGGAAGGTCGTCGAGATAAGGTTGAACGATGTTCTTGATGTCATGGAAGGCATAATTCATTGCCCTCTGAAACGTCGCCCCTGCGTTCTTCAAACCGAAGGGTAATTTTCGATAAGCAAATGTGCCCCACGGACAAATAAATGCAGTCTTTGACTGGTCCTGTGGGCGGATATTTATTTGATTATACCCAGAAAATCCATCCATAAATGAAAAGATTTCACATCCGGCGCATTCATCAATTATCTGGTCGATGAAGGGTGTAGGGTATTTGTCCTTTGGACAAGCTTGGTTTACATCCCTATAGTCGACACACACTCTAATTGTCCCTTGTTTCTTCATAACAGGGACAATATTCGATACCCAATTGGTTAGAGGAACCGGGTAGATGAAACCAGCATGGAGAAGTTTCTCAACTTCTGCCTTAATGGCAGCGGCTTTCTTAGGGTGCACCTGTCGAAGCCATTGTCTTACTGGTTTGACATCAAGATACATTTTAATTTCATGTTCAACGATACTCGAGTCAATGCCTGGCATTTCACCATATCACCAAGCAAAGACATCTCTGAATTCGCGAAAAAGAGCGTTATATATTTCAAGTTCTGAAGGGGAACAACCTTTGCCAACATAAATATTCTCTACAACATTTGTTTTAATCGAGATATTTATGGCTATAGTCTCTTCAATATTGGATAAGTTTCGCTCGGAATCCACCGTATTTACAGTATTTGTTAGGAATTCAAAAACTGAAGGGTGATAAAGGTCACGTTGAGTATCTTCTTCATATTCCGGAAGAAGGGAACGATGGTGGTGATCATTCCATGGTGCCCCCTCAATCAACATTGATTGTAAGATTCCTTCGTCAGTCCCATGTACTTTCGACCAAGGATCTAATGGGGTACCATATTCTCTAGACCTATCTACCCAAACGCTTGACGAGCGTTGATTTGGGTTCGCCTCCCATGCTTGAAACATTGATTGCTACAATATTTCTAAAGGGCTTGGGGGCAAAACAATTGCGTGATCCATGCCGACATTGTCTTTGGCGACCTTCGTGGAAGATATCATGTTGCAGGTTGCTACAAATGGTATATTTCCTATGTAAATAGGAGGTGGTAGCGTGAAAGTTCCCATCATTGTGGGGTCTTTCAATAATCCTACTCCGATATCTTGAAGCGAATGGTTGCTCTCATGGATCATGGGAATGCTTCCTGTAACTTGTGAACCATTAGGGAGGAAGTTCTGTTGGTCGACGACCGTAATCCCTCCTTCAAATGGGAATGTGATCTTCCTAAAATAAGTCGACACAACAGCTGCCATGGCATAGATCCATGGTCTACCCAGTAGGATGTTGTAGTCAAGATTTCCATCGATGACCTCAACATCAATTTCTACTGTTTTTCCTCCCAGTTCAACCTTCAAGTTGTTAAGGATACCGTACGGGGTATAAGTCCTTCCGTCGAAATCTTTTAATGTCGTCAAAGATCGCGACAAGGTTGGAGATCCTAAAGTTTTCCAGCAACTCATCGACATAATACATGTAGATGCTCCCTCATCAATAATTGTTCTGTGAACAGTTTTGTTGAGGGCTTTCACTTGAATAAGGAAAGCTAGTTGAGCTGGTAACTGAGGATCGTATCCTTTGTGATCAAAGGATACAAGATTGGAATCCTTAGGATCAACCCCACCAATGGCCGATAACAAAGACTGCCTTTGGGATGGGCAATTCTGTAAAACTTCAAGAGTCGACATAGCGGATGGCGATTGGGACAAATCTTCCACTATGTTATAATGCTGCGCCGCCTTGGCGCGAGGATTAAATGTCGACTTGTGTACTACTCCCTTTGGCGGTTTTATTGTTAATTCAGGAATGATGGGCGGTACAACTTCTGTCGAAGTTGTTGTCGAACTACTTGGTTGATCTTTACCTTTGTCGTTCGACAGTTGAGGATTCCCGTAATATTTGTTCCTTGTCGAAATCAAAGCATCATTCTGCTATTTTGAAACCGACAACATAAGCACTTGCGACGGGGAAGCATTTCCACTATCAACCAGATTTTGACCTGGGTTGGGAAATGGATCAGTTAACACAGCTGAGGTTTGTGAACTTTTAAAGAACCTTTTAAGCTCAGCTTTGTAGGGACAATTTTTTGTCCAGTGATCCTCCTCGTCACATATTTGACATGGAAAATTTGGTTTTCCTTTCCCAGGAGGGTTTGAAGAATTTTTTCCAAGAGATGACTCACCTTGTTTCTTCTTCTTCCCTTTGTTTTGCTTTTTCTTGCTTCCTGGTTGATTGGTTTCTTTGCCTTTATCTGCTGATACGGCATTTACTTCCGAAGCAAGAATTTCTTCTTTTGCATTTTGATCCGAATTCTTACGGGCTTTTTTAGACGAAGCCTTTATCGATTTTGTGTTTGCCGTTCCAATCACGCCATCACTGGCATGAGAGTCACTATTGGATTTTGGAGGAGGAGGAATCGAAAATTCCGGTCTAGGGGCGTCAGGTATTTTGTCGTAGAGCATGCCAGACTGAGTATATACTAAGTCTAGATACTGTGCACGAGCAATAACTTGCTCCTCAGTTACGACTCCCCCCTTTGCCACATCTTCCGTTATAGCAGGAAGTAACGACTTTATAAACCATTCAGCTAACAGCTAATCTGGAACGTATGTTTTAACCATTCTACGACGACGACGCCATTCATGTATATGATCTGATATATGAGTGGCAGTTGTCTGCTTGAAGTTGGTTAATATTTCTGTCCCCGTTTCATACCTTATCAGTAATTGAAAATGGGTTAAGAAAGTCGTGGCTAGGGAGCTAAAATTGTCGAAAGAGGCTCTAGGTAATTCAATATACCATTTAGCCACTGGACCTGTCAATGTCCTCTGAAAAAGGCGAAGCCTTATCGAATCATCGTTCAGGGTGTTCGACGAGCACCACAGATGAAAAGTCATCACGTGATTCGATGGATCTTCACCTGGATTTCCATTGAATTTAGGAATGTCAGATGGAAGTTTGTGAGGAATCACTAGCCACCAAGGGGCATAAGCAATCGGATCGTTGGTTAACCGGTGTAAATCGGGTAACTCTAAAGTTGCCACGAATGGTAACTGTTGATTCAGGTTAGGTGAAGCATAACCAGGGTACGATGGAATCGCTTGAGCAGTGGGCCTTTGCATACCAGCATAATGTAATTGATGTTGGTATGACTGATATGATTGGTGGACTTGACCACTGTACAGTGGTTGGTTTTGACCGTTTTGGATATACGGTTGTCCACTGTTCGCAAAGATCTGCTGCTCGGAACCTTGGTACACTTGCTGGAATTATGGTTGTTGGTATTGCACTAGCCATGGTTGTGAGGCCATGTTCTGTTGTGCTATGCTGACTATTGGACAAAGGTGTGGGGTAATTGTACCCGTTTGAACCTGTGTCGCCCCACCAGTTAGCGATTGTGGTTGTGACCCATGTGTCCACTGTTCGCAAAGATCTGCTGCTCGGAACCTTGGTACACTTGCTGGAATTGTGGTTGTTGGTATTGCACTAGCCATGGTTGTGAGGCCATGTTCTGTTGTGCTATGCTGACTATTGGACCAAGGTGTGGGGTAATTGTACCCGTTTGAACCTGTGTCGCCCCACCAGTTAGAGATTGTGGTTGTGACCCATGGTCAAGAGGCTGTTGCATTACGACCTGTGAAATCTGAGGTTGACATGCAACAGGCATCGCTTGAACTTGTGACACTGTTACAATCGCCGGTGTGGTTGGGATGTTCGTCATAGGTACACACTGTTGCATAGAATATACAACCCTTGGTTGCTGAGGTAGCATAGGTACCCAACCACTTGATGTAATTCCAGTATAACCTGAATACTGTTGCGAACTCCCGTATGGGTACCCTCCCGGAGGGGGTAATGAAAGGGCATACTGCCCCCCATACGGTAGCAATCCGGAACTCAAGGGGATTGATTGTCCTTGGGGACTGGATTGCCCAAATTTTCCTCCAAATGGATCAATTTGGTGAGTCTCAACATAAGAGTTGCCGGATATTACTCCGGATGAACAAACTGGAACAGACCACGCTTTCGAAATAGTCCCTTGGTGGACTCTTTCTAGCGGTTGTGAGCTAGTTGGGACATATGGTATGCCGGCAAACATTGTTGGAGTGACGGCAGGGGCTTCTGCTGTCGCTGTGTCATTTGACATAGTCCTAGATGTTGACGGTTGTTCAGACATTTTAAGTCTATCCAATAGATTGCCTAGCGATTCTACAGGAACCTCCAGTTGTGGTGGATTAACTTCTGATGAAGGAAATAGAGTGACCCCGACTCCAAAATGGGTTGGAGTACTTGCTTGCGGATCCTCTGCAATTTCCTCTATCGCAATCAAACCAGGTGGAAGAGGAAGACCGTCAGGTCCATAAAATATTTCTGGTGCCGAAGAAGGGGTTGTTTCGTCAGCGACAGTTGTTTGAGGAACAAAACTCTTTGGACCGGTTACAGATGGAACTGGTTCAGTTATACAAGTATTTGCCCCCAGACTAGGATCAGTATTACTGTCCTTCTGTGGCTGTTGAACTTCTTCTATAGAGGCAGGGTTTCCAGAAATGTTTGGAGTAACTGGAATCTCAGATGTAGTTGGAACACTAGTTCTAACTTTTATAGGAGATTTTGAACCGGTTAAACGAGTTCGCTTTGTCCGTACTGTTTTCGATTCCGGAGACAAAGACGGTTGACTCGTAAGCCTCCGTGAACGACGGGGTTTCAATTGACTTTCTTCCACGATTGCGGATTACTTGATCAACCAAAATATTAAAAGGGGAAATTTGTGTTTCCGAACTGAATGAATTTTATTAGACGCTTTTAGACACAACTTGCTTTTTCACTTTTAAAGAGTCGAGAAAAAGCTAAAGATGACTCTAGTCTCCTTCGATGTTTTAACGAGCCCGAAGTGACAAATGCTCGGATGGACTTTTTCTGTTATAGAGTCTAAAAAAGGCCAAAATAAACTGCTCTGGAGATCTAGGCAGAGGGTGTGCCAAACCTTTCGCAAAACCACAGAATACTTTTTACGGTACGGGTGGTCGATCTTCGTGAATGCTGTGATCACTGCATTGCGATCAGTAGGGCGGCTGACACGACTTCCTAAGGATAAAAGATATATGCCTATAGGGGTCTCCCAATATATACGCGACGGTACGTGGGAGCACAAATCCGTACTAGCGCTACCGTCTCTCAGGAGGAATCACCCACCTTCTTAGAGATTGACAGTCACTAGGCTTAACGACGCCGGAACACGTCTCTAGCCTAGACCTCTATGTTGTGCGTTATGTTACAAAGCGTTGTTAGGTTCATTCAGTTTATTTTAGGTTGATCTTTTTAAAGTTTGCCTTTCAAGGTTCACCACGAGATGTATGATACAAATTCCTAAATGCAGTCTAAGATGATAAGCAAGCTTTACAATCTTTCAACTTTGAAAATCCTAGCTACTAAGGGAAAAGAGAGCGACTATCTTTTCTCAAAGAGCAATCAGCACACTCTAATGCACTTTCCCTAAATCCAACATGCAAACTATCAAATGCAAAATGCACAATGCAGGTGTTTGTTTTCACTTTCTTAGTATAAATGCCTACAATGAAAGCTTTTGCACAACTTTGAATTTTATTTTACAATGATCAAAATAAACAAGTTCACTTTCTTCGAAATCAACAAGGGTAGAAGAGATTACAATCACTTTGCGATTTTCGAAATAAAGACTTGTTTTGATACTTTGAAAGAGACAAATTCAAACCAATAAGCAAAAGTAAAACTATAATCAATCTGAACAAACAGCCAATGAACTCTCTTCTAAGATCACTCTCAATCAGATCTGAATCAAAGGCTACAGAAAGACTACTTTACTCATGCGAAGGAAGACTGTAAATGATGCCACAAACACATAAAAACATTTACAATCTTTTTGTACAAAAAATGGGGCGGAATTCAGGCAAAGAAAAGGTTTATCAGGCTAGTACCTATGCTGGTAAAAGGCTGCAAAAAACAGAGATCAAAACAGGGCAACAAAGGACAAAGAACCCCAACTGCTCAAGGCCACACTGGTTCAACGCAGGTCCAACACTGTCAGTTTGACATTCAGCGCAGGTAGCCCCTTCGGGACCTGCGTTGAAATGCAGACTGCCTTCACAGTGCCTGCGCTGAAGAGAGAAACTCTCGTTTCCCTTGGTTTCTGGGTCACAAAATGCTCAAAAATCAACTGTTTCAGGCCAAATCAAAAACACAAGCAAGGTATAAACAAAGGGATGCTTTGATAGGGTACTAAAGACTATCACAAGGATCAATCAAATCGTTTGTGGATCTAGTTTAGATCATAGACAAGTCCAACATACTGGATCAAAGCAGCAACTTTTACTTTGCATCCGGGAAAGATGCAGTTCAAGAATTGCTGTCAAGTCTATGAAGTAAACAAATGACGGAAACACAAATGAAATGAATAAACAAGTTCTTCCCCAGCGGAGTCACCAATTTGTTGTGGGGAAAAATGCCTATTTAGGACGATCCTATCCACCTAAGGTGTGACAGCGCCTTAGCAACAAACGAATACAGCTATCATGATTACTTCCTTTATGAAATATGAAAGAGAGGAGATCGGAAGACTTACCGTTGTCTTGCGGTTGTCCCTCGAACTAGATCCTCTTCTCTTTGTGTATCCACAGCTACTTGCCTCCTCGCTTGATCAAGAGAACAGCTACTCGAATCCCACGAGATCACAGGAGAACAACTACCTGTGACAAGAGAACAGCTACTTGCGACAAGAGAAGGACACAATACAAAGGCAAATATACATATTCATAAATGATTCAGGATTAGAAGTAAATCAAATATACTAATGCAATCATACAAAATACACCAGCATATAGGAAAGAATCAAGGTAGCTTTATTGAAAGTAACAGGATTCAGGAAGAGATACAACCCATAGGGCTCCAACCCAGCATCTCCTTCCCAGCAAAATGGAATTCATTCTTCAGCTCCTTTCAAAGCATAACACACCCAATGTTTCTAGCCACAAACCAACAGCAATTCTTTGCAAATACCAAATTCCAACCTCCTTGACCTCATGGTGAGAGATCTATATATAGGGATATTGGAGAGAGGAGGAGTCAGCTTGAGACTGGTCTGAGACTGACTAGTGTCCTCTCCCACTTCAGTTCTTGAGTCCACTTGGAGGTTCTTGCTTCCACTTGGAGATTTGGAACCTCTTACTCATCACCAGTCGAATTCCCTGATCCAAGTGTCATTTTGGAAGCTTCCTGGGCATTGACACATTGAGGAATGACTCTGCCACTTGTCCAAACTCGCTCAGCGCAGGTAGCCTTCTTTGCAGTTGACATTCAATGTAGGTAGACAGTGGAGCAGTTGACATTCAGCGCAGATGCTCAGTGGAGCAGTTGACATGATCCAGAATTGCCTTGTTTTGAGTGTTTTCAGGTGGAGAACTTTTGTGAATTGCTGTGGTTACTTGGCCTTGTTCCTCTAGGGGTAGGAACAACATGTTTAGGGACTTTGGATCCCTTGATTATTGACATTTCATGCTCAGTGATGCCAGGCACAAAAATGTCTATAACAACTATGCCTTTGAGTCCATATGAAATTGCCTATGAAGCCGTGCAGTCTTTAACCGACCTGCGTTCAACCAAAAGCGACCAAATGAATGTGGTCCATGAGGAATCACTTTTCACGTCAATCTCGGAGTTAATAACGTTTCCCGAAGTTGTGTCATCTGACGAGCAACTTCGTGAAGTGTTGTGTGTAGACGATTTACCATGGGAAGATCTCCATCACCGATCTTCGTTTTTACCTGAGGAGGATCATTTTGAAAATGATTTCTCATCAATCTTTACAGCTGAATATGTCAAAGAAGCTCAGAATCCAATGAAACATCTTGATTCAGAGCTGAATTTGGGAAACATTTCTCGCACTATTCCCATTGACATTTCAGTCAAGCCCAGAATTGTTGAGCACATTCATATAGGTGCCTCGTGTTCAGATGACGAAATTCAGACATACAAGGCCCTATTTCAAGAATTCCGCGATGCATTTGCCTGGTTCTATGAGGAAATGCCAGGAATTGATCCCGCGATTTTTGTCCATGAGATCAAGACTTACCTAGACGCTAAACCCGTCCGGCAACGTTTGCGTCAAATTCACCCATGAAAAGCGGCTGCAATTAAAGCAGAAGTCGAGAAGCTGTTGAAAGCAGGTTTCATTTATCCGATCCCGTTAACGGATTGGGTATCGAATATTGTTCAAGTTAACAAAAAACAAGGAACAATAAGAATATGCATCGATTATAGGGACATTAATCGAGCTTGTCCAAAGGACAACTACCCAACACCCTATATCGATCAAATAATTGACGATTGTGCCGACAGTGAAATATTTTCCTTTATGGACAGTTTTTCCGGTTACAATCAAATCAATATTCTACCTGCCAATCAACCAAAAACGGCTTTCATTTGTCCATGGGGGACATTTGCTTATTGCAAATTACCTTTTGGGCTTAAGAACGCCGGAGCCACTTTTCAAAGGGCGATGTCTTATGCGTTTCATGACATCAAACACATTGTGCAACCGTATCTCGATGATTTTCCCGCTCATTCATTACATCGAGCTGACCACCTTGTCCATTTACAAGCAATTTTCATGAGGTGTAGGCATTATCGTATTCGGTTGAACCCACACAAATGTGTCTTCTGTATAGAAGTGGGACGATTGTTGGGATTTGTAGTTTCGAAAGCTTGCATTCGCGTCGATCCCTCGAAGGTAGAAGCTATCATCAAATTGCCTCCTCCTTCGAGTCTTCGCCAACTCCAAAGTTTGCAGGGGAAAGCAAACTTTTTACGACAATTCATTCCTAACTACGCCGAGGTTACAAAGGGTTTTACCCGGTTGTTGAAACAGAACGCTCAATTCTCTTGGGATGAGATAGCTCAGAAATCTTTTGGTGCACTCAAGCACGCGTTGACCCATGCACCGTTGCTGCATCCTCCCAACTACAACCAGGATTACTTTTTGTACCTCGCCGTCGCTCATTCCACCATTGGAATGGTCTTAGTACAGGAAGATGAAATCGGAACGGAACATGTGATATATTACCTTAGTCGGACGTTAAATCCAACTGAGCTCAAATATTCCCATGTGGAGAAATTGGCATTGGGAGCCGTTCAAGTTGTCCAACGCTTTCGTCACTACATTCTACTCCGCAAAACTACAGTCATTTCGGATTGCAACCCTATGATCTACATTTTGACTAAACAATTGCTAGGGGTCAAGTACTCTAAATGGATCATTATCCTGCAAGAGTTCGACTTGGAGTTTGAGAAATCTAAGTCTAAGGAATCTTTAGTTTTTGCAGAGTTAATGTGTGACTTCCCGCATGCTAACACGGAAACTGTGGCAGAGGAACCCATTGCAGACGATTCTTTGTTTCTCATCAGCTCTTTAGATCCGTGGTATGGAGATATCATCTTCTATCTCCAAACCCAATCCTTTCAGCCCGAATTTTCAAAGTCGGAACGTCGGAAAATTCGATTCCAGTCCCAACAGTATAAAATTATTGGAGATACTCTTTATTGCCGTGGGGCGTACTTGGTTTTTCGACGTTGCTTAACTCACGAGGAAGTTGAAAGGGTTCTGAATGACTGTCACTCTGGAGCATGTGGCGGTCATATGTCTGGGTATGCCACAACCCAAAAGATATTGCGCGCTGGCTACTTCTGGCCGTCCTTGTTTAAAGATTGTATTACTGCGGTCCGGAAATGCCACAACTGTCAAGTGTTTGATCGCAAGATGCGCGCTCCACCTGCTCCTCTCCACCCTATAATTGCCGTTGGTCCTTTTTCCAAATGGGGTATCGATTTTATTACATGTAACCCTCACTCGGCCGGGGGGCATGCGTATATCATCCTTGCGGTAGATTATTTTACTAAGTGGGCCGAGGCGATGCCTACATTCGAGGCAGACGGCAAGACAGCTACAATTTTCGTATTCAATCACATAATTGCTAGGTTTTGTGTCCCACAAGCGATAATCACTGACCATGGGAGCCATTTTCGAAACGTTATGATGACAGAACTTACAGGCCAGCTTGGTTTGTGTCACGATAGCTCAACTGCTTATTATACACAAGCGAATGGTCTGGTTGAGTCCATCAACAAAGTTTTAGTTATCATGATCCGACAAATCATTGGTATTCATCGGTCGAATTGGCACAACATGTTATTTTTAGCACTTTGGGCATACCGAACCTCAGTGAAAACATCAACAGGGTTCACTCCTTTCCAACTAGTTTATGGTTTGGAAGCTGTGCTTCCCATTAAATGCGAAATCCCATCACTGCAAATGGCCATCGAATTACTTCCAGCTACTTCCGAAGAGGAGAAGCGTTTATTATACTTAGCTCAATTATATGAGACTCGACGTGATGCTGCATTGGCAATCGAGACTCACGCAAAATGTATGAAAGCTCAGTATGATCGAAATGTGACCCCTCGAAATTTTTCGGAAGGAGACCTAGTGTTATTATATGATCAAGCTAACGATAAATTAGGTGCTGGAAAATTTGTTCCTATGTGGCATGGGCCCTATATTGTCAAGCGAAAGCTAGCAAAAGGGGCCTATGAGCTGGTAGACTTTGACGGGGACTCTTTGGGTAAACCCAGAAATGGACTTTACCTAAAGAGGTATTATGCTTAAAAGATGGGTATGGAGATTTTAGTTAGGTTAGGTTTTTCTTTCTAGATGGTGTGTTTGTTAGTTTAGACAGTGTGCTTAGCTTAGAAAGTGTGTTTTTCATCGTTATTCTGGCTATCTTGGTTTTACCCTTGATGTTTGCAGATGTCGATGCCTCTCCAAACATACATTGGATTTGCTGATGGTGCTTGTCGTAGTACACGGAATATCTCTTCCGCAACTTGGGTTATCTATTCACCCTCTGACGAGTTAGTTTCTATGCATGGGGTGAGCCTCGGTCAAACAACAAACAACATTGCCGAGTACAGTGCAGTGATTGAGTTATTGTCTGAATCTATTTCATTTGGGATTCAGAGTTTGATAGTGAGGTTAGATTCTGAACTCGTTGTATTACAACTTAATAGAGTGTATGCCATTAGAAATCTAGTGTTATTAAGGTTATTTTTGAGAGTGCGTCTCTTGGAACGTGAATTTGATTACATTGAATATCATCATATTCCAAGGTCTTTAAATACATTAGCAGATGCAATTGCTTCTCGAATGTTAAATAGACATTTGCAATAATCATACATGTAAATTTAAAAACATTTCATCGCACATGTTTAACAAGATAAGCCGGTAATAATGATATATATAGATAGGAGTGTGTCAAAAAATACATCATCTTCAATCATAGGTTGAAAAACACCTTATGATCGGCAAAAATGATAAGTAAAAAAAACCAAAATGTCACATGTGTCTACAAAAAACGACCATCCAATCACTGGTGATGCTCTCTATACGACACCACTGCATGAGCCACCCTACACAAGAACCTCCTAAAAGGTCCTGGGACTGCGACTACATAGCGCTGAAGCCTGATAGGAATATCATCTATAGTAGTCTCTGGTATATCTGCCGTAAGATGCTCTAGGTCTTGTTCCAACTCAGCTAAGGTCTCTGTGGCCTCGTCCCGTGGGGCCGGTGCTGCTGCAATTGGTAGTCTCCTCTTGAAAGGCCAGAGATTGCCTGGACGACGTGGAGCTACATCTGCATTTTTAAAATTATTACTGTCAGTTTTGAGACGATATAAAAAACAAAAAAAATAGATAATTTAAAAACTTGTGAAAAATGAATTACCTGTATCATCCCATTGTTCTCCTGGTGGAAGAACCATGTCCGGATCTCCACGAAAATCAACTCCGGCATAAGGAAAATCCTGTATAGAAAAGACCTGGTCCTCCAACGAGTGAAAGTACTCCGGAGTAAATTGGACAACCTCCGTGCCCTCATCAGGATGACGGGCCATAACCGCAACCCATCGCATCAATTTAGGCTCTCGGGGAGGCACAGCCTCAACAGTGAGCTGCTGTGGGATCAGCATTGGAACCCTCTCTAAGGCAAAACTCACAACTAAAGGCCCATAACCAAAAGTCTTTAGCTGTCGGTTTTTGGTTCTAGTCAGTTGGCCCTTTAAATTGGCCAACACAGCATCACACCAGTTGAAAATGATGCCTCGATAGCAATCAATCGCCATCCGCATCTGGGATCCAGTGGCAATGTGTAAAGTGGCAGCCCCGCAAAGTTTGGTAACTATAAAAGCAATCACCATAAGTTCAGGTCGGGATATAGTTTTGATCTCTATTCCCTTCTCCTGAGACTGAGTGTTGCACCACTCTAGTCGGAGACTAGCGATGGACTGGCCACCCGACCTAGTCCCGAACAGAGTCAAGTGTTCGCCTCTCTTGGGAAAACCAGTGAGGAAGTAGATATGTGAGGGCTCTATCTCGAGCTGGTGCCCTCCAATGTAAAAACACTGGTCCTGAACGTTCCATCTCTCTACTAGCCACTCTAGAAAGCGCACCTGGGCCCTCATGCCAGGTATGGCCCAGTATTGGTAAAGGCCGCATGCCTTCAAAGCATCAATGGACGGTTGATGATTAATGGTGGCCAAATCAACATCTTCGTGCTCTCTCTCGCGCCAATCAAGCATGGTAGGCAATCTACACACCAGAAAACATCCATTAGAATCCATGAAATCAAAAAATTTTGGTCCAATTTGGAGAATTTGGGGTTTGTAAACCCTTTGCGTGGAGTACACACCCCGCCTTTAGGAACAGAGCATGGGTACGTGGGTTCCTTTAAGGCAAGCTGCGTACGCCCGCCATTTTCCCAACTGAGAAAATGTCGGGGTACGCAGGTCCCTAGTGTGGCACCTGTGTACCCCGAAAGGCGGATCTTGAAACCCCAAAGCCTCCAAAAATGACATCTAGGGCCTAAAAACAAATTCTAAATGGATGAAAATGAAGAGGAGGATGTTGTAGAATACCTGAAAGAGACGGCATTCAATTTCGACAGTCGGATTCTCCACAATGTCCACGGGAAGTTTCTTGCCAAAAGCCCTTTTTCTCTCCTCAACAGTAAAATGGTAAAAATGAATTGGTAAAAGCCCTTTTTATAGGTTTTTTGGGTAAATAAATGGTAAATTTGTTTATTTTTCACCATGAAAAGGTATTTTTCAAAGTATTTTTATCTATCTTTAAACAAGTATGAGTAATGTGTTGGTTTTTGTGCAAGATAAAAGGATTTTCAGGGGAAATTGTCATTTTTTACAAACAAAAACATCAGAGTCATCTTTAAGCCCTTTTCTGACTCCTAAAACATGAAAAGATTGCCGAGCGTTTCCTTTACACTCGTTAAAACGGAATTAAAAGATGGTCCTCTTATAGCCCTTTTCTGACCGTAAAAACAGGAAAAGATTGCCGGATTTATGTCGTTTCAAATTCGATACTGGAAATAAAACGACGTGTCCTTGATCGCTTTTTACTTTTTAGGTCAAAGACACTAATCATGAAAGTACTCCTTGGTCATAAAGATCAAGCGGTTCTCTCAAGTATTATTTTATACTTTTTCGGGCTTGGGAGACACAAATTTACGAAAAAGGTCAACCCTGGAGTCTTCTTAAGTTTTTCAGACTCTCTAAAATTGAAAAACGCCGAGTTTCTCCTATAATGGACTCGTTAAAATTTCACAGTAAAGGACCTGTTCGATTACAAACAGGAACGGACCACTCCTTCTTAGGGTTCAAATCTAAACTAAGTTGGACTCATCCGAAGGATGAGCTTATAATCAAGCATATGTTATCCTCCTCAAGCTTGTAAAAAATAAAGAGGTACTTTCCAGAAATGGTGGGGGAAAAGAGAGAAAAATGAGCCTATTTGTCATCCTTTGTCTCAGAAGAAATCTTATCACCACTCTTGAACATGACACTTTTCATTCACCTGGGTTGGGAAATCCTTTACATAACAGTTGATCAAACCACATTGAAAATCTTCAGTCGGTTCCGGGTATTAACTTTGGGTCAATTGTCACCAAGCCATCTGTCATGTCGTTATGTGTTCAAGAGGTCACTGCAAATAAACCATTCATCTGCAAAATACCTGTCATCCATTTTGACCATCCCTGAGTCAGTCCTTACAGCTACATTTCTTCAACTTGATCTACGATTTCGTGTTGTGGGCTTGCCTGCAATGGGTCACTTTCTATCAACATTAGCACATTATCTAGAAAGATGACCTAGAAATCGTTAGTACCTTGAAATCTGCATGCATCAGTGGCAGGTTTCTCGCCTTTGACGACAGTTTATATCATTGACTTTCGATCGAAGGATTCCGTGACATGTTCGACATCAACACATTCATTCACATCTCATGGATTGTACTGGGTACTTTGAGAACCATTGACATCACTGGTGGTCCCTCTCACACTTGTTAACAGTTTACATCATCGACTGGTAATCAAGTGGTTTCTACCATGTTCGACATCAACTCATTTATTCGCATGGATAGAATCGTACTATTTCGGGAAGCGGAAATGAAGACCCTGGATCTAGTTTCCACCATCCAGACTGCAAGGAGTTTTGTATTCATTATATAGTAGACTAATCATAAACAGATGGCTGTGTCCATACTGTGTCTACATGAGTCTATGATTATGATGTACTGTGAAATCATTCCTATATCAGAGCAGTAGTTAGTTTGTTAGTTAAAGTTTTCAATCTGAGTATGGGAATGCCTACCTCAGCGATGATATGATCTTATATATGTATTTTGTGTTGAATATTTGCAGGTTACGACTGGGCTCTCCACAAGATAATCCTTGAAATGATAAAGTACTTCACCCTTCCTAGATGATATGAAACCCTAATCTACTACAGGCTTCGCACTTTAGGGGGCAATCTGTAACACTAAAATTTGTCACCATGACTATTTGCAGTTAGTATGGATCCATCAACTGTCATACTATCCATTTGTCACCATGACTATTTGCAGTTATTATGGCTCCATCAACTGTCATACTATCCTCCTTGGCAAGTCTTATATCTCTTATCCTCATGTCAAACTCCAAGAAAGAGAGAAAGTCCTTAAAAAGTCAAATAACTCTGGTTACGCAGTCTCTCTTAACCTTACCTGCATGTACGCACCTCAAGTTCACAATACCTGTGTACTTGTAAGCTCTGTCTGTAAAGGGGTGGGTGCGTACTCCTGTAAAGGTCAAAAGGCGCGAGTTTTACTTCAAAAAAGTTACTTGTGGTTGATTCTAGAGCATTCTAGAAGATGGTTTGACATGTATTGAGCGCCTCCAGATGGTTCATGTATCCCTATGAAAGAGGAACTTATCCCATCAAGAGGGGAGCTATCCCATTGAAAGAGGGGCTTATCCCATTGATGGTGGACCTGATTAACTTCCTCCAAAGCATTATAAATACAGGCATTGGGCCAGAGGGAGGAGAGGTTGAAAGCTAAACATTCCTAAGGGTAGATGCTGCTGAAATTAGGACTCCCTTATAGAGCTTGAGAGGAGAGATTCCCATCCTTTCTTAGCTTCATTTGGAAGTGGGTGAGCTGATCAAAGTAAAGGAGAACTCTTACTGGACCCTGGGAGGGACCTGCACAACACCAAGGCACTGGTTGTAATGGTTTCTTTTGTTTCCAATTAATGCAATTAAGTTCATTTTTCTCAACAAGTTGTTATATATAATTTGTTTCATATACTCCTTGGTCTTTATGATGAATATGTTTTATTATATGAGTTATTCAGGTGCTATGTAATTGTTTGCTTGTTAGTGAATGCAGGTTTCAAAGAGAAGGAGGAGCTCATCTGGATCGGAGAGGCTGGACTGCTACAAACAGCGTTGGACTAAAGGTATGCTTTAAACACCTGGTTGCTTGTATTTTAAATGCATATTTAGGGAAAGATAGTGCTTGATTGTCTTGTTTGTCACTAGAAAGCCTTAGCTTCTAGGGAGGTCGGTTTTGTCCGCAAAATTGACTCTTTTCGCATGACAGGGGGTGAATTACAAGGTCAGTAGCCGACCTTTCGATATGCAAAGCGTTGGGTGGCGGTGGGTTTGGACCTGAGGAAGGTTCCACTACATGAGCGACAGGAACTACATAAGATTTGGCTCTTGTTTGTACCTCTACTATTTCAAATGTGTAAACGGTAGAAGATCCTTCACCAGCTGAAGGATGTTGCAAACCATCGTTACCCCCTTGTGGGGTTTGTGGTTGGTTTGCAATAAGATTTTGCTGTTGCTGAGCGGGAAAACAATTTCTAAGGATACCAGAGGTCTTACAAGTATATTTTTTGGCAATGTATTCTATGCATTCCTGAAGATGTAGATAACGCCAGGTCATGTGGTCTTCATCACAAATTTTGCATGGGAATCTAGCAGGTTTATCCTTTTCATCGTCAGTAGGAGAAACGACCTATTGTTTTGGGTTTTGCTGCTTTGTTGACTGCTCCTCAGAAGGAGTAGTCTTTTTCTTATTCTTCTTGTTCTTGCCACCAAGTTTTTGCATATACTACACAGAGTTTATCATGGTGGCAAGAAGAGAAGTTGATTTGGTATAGGGGTCAACCGACATCTCGGTGATGTCACCACTGAGTTGTTTTACAGTAGCCCCAAAGGTTGCACCAACAATCCCGTTAGTGTGCACTTCGGGGTGTTGAGTAACAGAAACATTGGGGTTACCAGGGGCAATGGGGATTATGTCGTAAAGAGTGCTATACTGTGAATATATCAGATCTAAGTGCTGGGCACAACATATGGATTGGTCTTTTGTGGCCACACCACCTAGAGCAACATCTCTAGTGATTCACAGGAGTAAGGACTTGCAGAACTAGTCCATTCAGAGAAATACTGGGAGGGGAGCTTTGACTAACCTTTGCCTACATCTCCATTCATGTATATGATCGAAGATGTGGGTGGCAGTATCTTGACGAAATGAAGTGATGAGCTCTGTCCCAGTCTCATAGTGGATGGGTAGCTGGAAGTGCTTTAGGAATTCCATCGCTAAAACATCGAAGGTGTTTACTGACACACGTGGTAATTCAATGTACCATTTTGCTACGTTGCTAGTGAGGGTGTGGGGGAAAAGACATAACTAGACACTATCATCCACCATAGAGTTTGAAACACACCAAAGATGGTAGGTGGTGATATGGGTGCCCGGATCCTCCCCTTGCTTTCCATCAAACTTAGGGATGTCCGTTGGTATCTTATGCGGGATCGGTGGCCATTGTAAGTTGTGATAGATGGGGTCGTTTGTCAGTTTGTATAAGTCGGGTATATCCAACGTTGCCAAGAAAGGCAGAGAGTTTGGTGCCCCCGACTTGGACCATGGCGATGACATATGACTTGAGGATCCTTGCACTCCTCCCATCATTTGGCTCCCAATATTATACATGAGTTGTGTGGTGTAGTATTTTCTTTGAGGTATGCTGTTGTAGAGTCGATTTCCATGAGGATTTTGATGCTGGGGTATAGAATTTCCCCCAAGATAAGCAGTGCCCCCTTGACTCATTTGAATTTGTGAGTAGGCTGACCCCATGGATTGATTGGGACCTCCTTGGGGATTCCCACCCGACACAGTTTTAACCATTTGTCCTTGATTGACATAAGGAATGTTCACGTCAATTAGCAACTAACCATGTGTGCCTGAGAATGGAGGGGAACTATTGTGTTCCCTAATGGCATGTGCATATTGGTAACCTCCCTAGATACATGAATCTGGGAGTTTGAACTATACAATATTGGCTGACCATATTGTTGGTAAATGATAACGCACTCATAGTGCCACATTGAGTTTTATAGGGAGCGTTGTATGTGGCACTTGTCGAAGGTATGCATTTTGACACTAAAGGGGTGGAACCTGGTATTCGTTGGGTTCCACTCGTAGAGGGTGTCATGTGAGTGGATGTACCTAAGACAAAGGGGGTAGCGGGATTCATCATTGACAATGTTGTGATGACTGTCGACTGGGGAAGTGTTTGAGGACCGAAAGCATCCACAAAGTTCCACGACTTGTTAGTAGTCGATGGGACAGATGGAAATGTTCCAACTACCGAAGTAGGAAGTACAGGTACCACAGGAGCCAATATAGGTTCCAATGGATTCATGAGTGGAGGGTTAAAGGGAGGAAGGAATCCTTCGGTAAAGAAATCCTTTAGAAAACTTGAATCGTCGATTGTCCAAATAGATCCTGTGTGAGATCTAGGAGATTGATCCCCCTAAGATGGGGAATCCGGTTCAGTGGAACTCGGCGGATCTTCCACAATGAGTGGACGAAGGCCTAGCAATCGTCTAGAGTGACAATGAGGGACGGATGTAGCCATGGTTACCGTTAATTTTTATCAATAAATTTTATCGTGATATTTGTTAAAGTCTCAAATGATAGCACTCAGGTACCTAAAAAATATAAAAAATACACAAAAATGATCAATCAACAAACAGAGGGAAATGAACTTATCTGATAAGCACTGATCATTGGAGACAAAACCCAGTATCTCAATGAATAATAGAGAAGGCTAGCTAGATGTGCAGTTATAGTTACTCTAGAGCTTTGCCCGAACCTCAGATTGAGGGGCCAAGTACTCTCGTGAAGATGAGCACCCTCCCAAAAACTAAAAACGAAGTAGGTCCAGTTGTGTTAGGTACTAGGACAGCCCATCCTAGTCACCTTGTGTAAGTCCCTAAACGTTTGGCCCCTAAAGATACCTCAGATCACAGATACCATTAGGGGGAACATAGTTGTAGACAACACGTTGTGTGGGTAGGATACCTGAGTCCCCGACTCAGCTCTAAAATCCCTGAAGGGATCCCCAATACACATAATACCCAAAGTATTTGTAAGAGAATGTGGGCTACCTTCACTTACAGTCCGATGTTGTCTTGTATTTAGCTCTGCTTTTACTGGAGTGGTCCCGGTAGTATGAGTGCAGAAGGATTTTTTCTCTCTTTTAATGACACTAGTTTGGTGTTTGATCTTGGGTAGTTTTACTCACTCTGTCTATCCCAAGATCCTAGCCTAGCTAATGTTTGTTTGCTTAATAAAGAGTTACTGGTTGATTTTAGGTAAATTTTATGTGTACTTGATTATTTTCTTCGGTAAGGGAGTTGACGTATGAAATGTGATGAGACTTTGACTCAATAAATCATGCAAAAAACAATGCTTTAAAAACAAATTTTCAAATCGATGAAAACAATTTGTATTCTATAAGTGAGAGTTTGTCACATATTCATATATTTTCCATGCATCTTAGTCATTTAACACATGCATAACCAAAATACTTCTTTCCAGTGTTTCTTAACAACTACTTGAAACCAAAATAAAGCAGCTTTTAACCAGCTAAATAGAAGGATCAATAAAAAATGTGGGTCCTTCTTTCGTAAAAAATGCTTTAAGAAAAAAAAACAAAATTATTTCCCAAGAAAAGCATTTGTAGGACACCTATTTTTCTAGAAAAATGCAGTTACAGATCTTCTTTCAGTCCATGTGAAGGCTTCGTATCCCTTTTGGCTTACAGACATAGCTCAAAATCAAGGTATTGGTGACTAATGCTTTGTAACAGTGGCTACAAAGAGTTATTAGGCTCACTAACGCTCCCTGTGAACAGACACAGTGGTTTATGAGATTGCCTAAAGTTCTGTTGCAGTCAACTTTTGAAGGTCTTCCTCAACTCGAAATTGAGCTCATGATAGCTCATTGGAAATTTATTTGTGTATAGTTATCATTTGACTTATCAAGAAATCTATTAGACTAACCATGCTAGGAGAAATATTGATTTTTCCAAGGTCACTTCATAGGTGCATCAATTCTCGTGAGGCAACTATATTTTTGACATTTCTCTTTAACCATGACACCTGTGTAAAAAGTGAAGGAATGTTTTCTTCCTTGGCCTATTGTGGAAAAAAACCTCTCTCAGTTTTCCCAAATTCATCTTTTCTTTCTTAGAAACATCATTGGAGTAAAACCTATCCCGATATGTGGAACAGTGGATTTGTCGAAATGAAGTGAAATGAAGGGGATAAAGGGCTTCTAAATTCTTGAGAAAGTTTTGGGAAGTAGGGAGGGATGTTAGAAAGTAGGGGAAAGTATAATTTCAAATATTTAGTGAGGGGAAGGGGTCCAAAAGGGCAAAACACAGGCCTAGTCTAGAAAATTGTCAAGTTGTAGCAAGAAACTAGGGTTTGTGCAAAGATGAGGAATTTGGGCGATCTCAGCGATGGGAAGTGTTTAATAAGGTACATTAAGGATAGGGGAAGGTGTATGAATGTTAGGATACAAGATTTACTGATGATTTGACCATGCATGAGAAATGAACCTTCAAAACCCTAGGAGAGGGAAATGAACCTTACCTAGGCACAACTGAAGCATGAACAAGGTGTAAAATGACCCAGTGGAACTTAACATGATGATGAAAACCCTCTGAATGATGGTACACTCAACTGAATGGTGACATGGACCGATATTTGGACAACTTTGAAACGAGTGAAAGAAAACCCTAGACCTAATACCTAGTGACCAAATTTTACTTGAAGAATCACTAAAATGACAAAATTTGACCTTAACACCTTAAAATCACTTTGTAAGATCATGTTTGATCACTGGAGGAAGGTTGTAAAGATTGACACTAGCATTGGCTCTAATGGGGATGGTAGCTCCTTGGAGGTGCCAAGAACTACAGCTCTTTGGAAAGCAGACAACGCTTTCATCCGTTGGGCAATGGAGTCAAAAACTCAAGCTGAAATGCATGACTGAAAACTGACGACTTGACAACACAAACTGACTCTTACTCAACTAAAAACTGACTCAATACTTAAACAAAACCGACAAACTAGAAATGATGCTCAAAGTAGAGCTTATTCATCAAAACCTACTCTAACAATTTCATTCATCACCTGATCAAGTGAAATGAAACAACCAATGCAACCAAGTAAGTAGTCCAACTGCTGTTTGAATTCTCTGCAAGTGCTTGCTTATGAACAACAAGAGAGAACTACTGAAAGGCAACTCCCATGAAAACTTGGAAACAGATCCGTTGGATGATATGAAGTCTCTATCCACCTCCAAAAACACTGCATAAGGATCTTGAAGTTCATGCACGCTGGGGCTTAGCTCATCCAATGGATTACTTCTCTTCTCTTCATACCATGAATGCAAACTTTGATCTGAGCTTTGTGACGAGGCTCCCGCTGAAAATGACAAAGAAATTGGTTGCCGGATTAAGTTTGTATCAATACTCTTATCAAGCTCACATGTAATCAATGGAGAAGGACTTTGACTATAGACATCATCCAACACATCAGCTATTGGATCATGAAAAACTTGAAAAGACTGCTGCAACCCATTTTCTATTGGTTCCGATGCAATTACATGATTCCCTACAGGCTTCTCATTTGAAGATATACTATGCAGTTTTCCTTTCAGAAACTGAAATGATTCAAAATAGAAAGGTATGGAATCATCTTTCATATTTTGATCATATGGTCCAGCTTCCAAGTCTTCATTTGCAACTTCATAATCAATGGCATTCTGGGGCTGCAAATCTAGATATGAGAAGTCGTGAAAAAGTTTTTCATTGCTCTCAAGATGGTCCAAATCAAGACTTGTCGACAATTGATTTCTGATTGCATGAGTGTTGTCTCTGATGAACTAAAACGAAGCAAAACAAAAAGGTAAAGATCCTTCACTTACTTCAAAACTTTCTGCACTTCCCTCGTCACTGTCATAGCTGATATGCATTGGCTGAACATTATATTCGAGTTGCTGAAATTGAACTTCTTCCTCCCACAAAATAGCTATTCATTTTTCTGCAAGATTAGCTTCTGTTTGGAGAACATAATCATTGTCATACTGATCAAACTGAGGAAAATCATCAGTATAAAATACATCATCAAGCATACATGTCATATCAACAGATCTCTCTCCTCCAAGATGATCTACAAAACAATCATTATCAGATCTATGACAACTAGGATAAGAAAGAAGATGTTTTGGATCAACAACTTGTTCCTCTTCAATCAGCGAGCCATGGGTTTGAACATTATACTCATTCCTTGTGATGAACCTTTGCATCATCTCTTCCACTAAACTTGCCAAAATGTCTACCTCTAGAGATCTCGATTCCTCCGGATCTATGTTTTTCATTTCTTCTTCTTTCAACTTTGCCCTTCAGATCAGCAAATGTGCCTCTACATCTACTGCACTGTTTTGCATCTCTTCAAGTGTTGCAAGATTCCTTTCTCTTAGTCGAAACTCCATTTCAGGATCAAAGGCACCCGGGTAGTGCAAGAGGGTAGATCCAAGAGGAGGTCTTATATGAACTGGCATCAAATAATAAACTCAGTTAAATCTGGCAAAAAACTGTTGTACTATCTCCCCTAGCAATCTTTTCAGCTGGCTATACTCTTCTATAATCAAGAAAGGGTTCTGTCTAACCACCCACCTGTCAAGGAAAACTTTGATGAACTGCTGGAAATCTGAGATGCTTGCATCAGGTAGGGTTTTGAACCAACTCTTGACTTTGCCTTGCAAAGAAAGAGCAAAAATCCTAATACTAACATCTTCTTCATCAACTTCAAAAAGATCAAGAAAAGAATCAAAATTAAATACATGTCTCTCAACAGTGATGTTGTCGCGTTCACCATCAAATCTTGGTAGATATAGGTCATGATTTTTAGGGAAAGCATGGGATATAGGAGGTAAAATCAGAGGCTTGTATTGATTTGGAAATTTACAAGGTAGTGGGGTATGTATAGAAGCTGTAGAATCAGTCTTGGTCTCTTGAGGCTCATCATTTGAAGACAGTTATCACAAGCTTCAGAAAAAGGATCTTGATCAAGCTCAAAGGCATGCAAATCTTTGGTATTTACAATCTTCAAAGGGAAGGAATCAAATGCAGGCCAAGGATCTTTTATCAAATACAATATACTTTGCAAAGCCTTCTTGAGATTCTTGGGAAAAGAGAAGAAATGATTTATAACAAAGAACAAAATGTCTTGGATGAAATTCCAACTTGAATACCTAATCTTTCCATATTGTCCTTTCATGTTTTTGTTGGTCGGGTTCTTCCTCTAGTGAAGTCCTTGGATCTGATCTCGAAAATGATTTGGAATCGCTAGGTGAATGATTTCAGTCGTACTGTGTCTAATCGTTGTCCACCATCAAAAATCACATCTGAACTTGATACATGTTACTGGGATGATTTGCAGGTTGGATATTTCATTTATAAGGCTCGGCTAGAGATTAACTGAAGTAGCTTTTATCTACTTGCGCTAATGCAAAGAAAAAATGTTTCGAAGGCTACCTGGCTAATCTTTAGACTCTGTCTATAGTTCACAAAATGAAAACTACCAACAAACAAACAATTTATTCCCCAGTATGGTCGCCACTATGTTAGTGTCTAAATCCACCTCAGGCTAAAAAGGTAGGATCCAGGGCCAACATCAAACCACGCTCAACCTGGTAGCTAGCCCTACCAGGTCAAGAGACGGCTTTGTCCGGGTCAATATTAGTAGATTATGATCAATGAGGGCTTGAAATGATTGATAGAAATACTAATATTAGGTAGGTATAAGTGCAAGAGATTTTGATTTAATAAAATGATGTTTTGTTGGTTCAGATGGAAAGAAAGATTTTGGGTGCAGGGATTGAGGCTCAATCCTGCAGAGATCTCGGTGGGGAAAGGTAGGAAATTGTCTTTGGTACTTAAAATTGAATGTGATGGATGGATTAGATAGGTTAGGAGTTGAAGAGTGCAAGAGAAACCATGGATACTCTCCAAACAACTGAAAACATCAAGAAACTAAAGCAAACCTCAAATGAAGCACTGCAATTTCAACGGATTCTACTTACACTCTTGTTTGTTTATTTAAGAAGAAAAAAGATAGAGAATGGAATACATAACACATAATAAAATTCAAAATTACAAAAGAAATCATTGTACCTAGACAAATTTCCACATGGATCCCAAAGAGTGCTGCAAACCCTAGTCTCAATTCCTTAGCCAAAATGTTCATATGAGTGTACAATGAAGCTCAAGGCTTTCTCAAAAGTCCAACCATGCTAATGAATGAAAAACAGCATAATATAGAAAAAAAATAGCTCATCCTTGCCTATAGGGGTCGATCTCACATGTTTAGGAGCTATATCAACTAATTCTAAACTAAGAACTAGAAATTAGGCAATAGAACAGCATGCCTCTAGAAACAAGGGAACTGATTCATTCAGTTTCAAACAACTTTCAAACTGATGAATCTACATCTACAAGTGAAAATTTAACATATTTACATCATGATCCATAAATTTACATTAAATTACATCACAAAATTTCCATTAGGAAAGTGAGAAAGTCAAACTAGCCAAAGCTGGGCGAAAAATAGAGCAATACTTGGTCAAACTGGCAAATTTTCCTCTATGCGCCGCACCTGATTCTCTATGCATAGCGCCTATTTGGACCCAATTTTGGAGGCCTTCCCGGTGTACAAATTAGATGCAAGATAGCTCATTGGCAAGGTAATTGAGTCTACTTTCCAACTCAACTAGAATGTTTCAATTTGAAGTTCATTTTCCCTGTCAAAAATCAAATCTCTCAAGACTGGTCAAAATGTACAAAATGAGACTGCCTAAAGGCAGAGTGATGTTGCAGTCAACTTTGCAAGGTCTTCCTCAACTCCAAATTGAGCTCATGATAGCTCATTGGAAATTTATTTATGTCTAGTTATCACTTGACTCATCAATCAAGTCATTAGGCCAACCAAGCTAGGATAAATATTGATTTTTCCAAGATCACTTCAAAGGTGCATCAATTCTCCTGAGGCAATTGTATTTTCGACATTTCTCTGAAACCATGACACCTGTGTAAAAAGTGAAGGAGATTTTTCTTCCTTGGCCTGTTTTCTACAAAAACCTCTTTCAGTGTTCCCTAATTCATCTTTTCTTGCTCAAAAGCATCATTGGAGTAAAACCTATCCCGATGTGTGGAATATGGGATATGTCGAAATGAAGTGAAATGAAGGGGATAAAGGGCTTCTAAATTCTTGAGAAAATTTTGAGAAGTAGGGAGGGATGTTAGAAAGTAGGGGAAATTATAATTTCAAATATTGAGTGAGGGGAAGGGGTCCAAAAGGGCAAAACACAGGCCCAGTCTAGAAAATTGTCAAGTTGTAGCAAGAAACTAGGGTTTGTGCAAAAATGAGGAATTTGGTGGATCTTAGTGATGGGAAGTGTTTAATAAGGTACATTAAGGATAGGGGAAGGTGTATGAACATCAGGATACAAGTTTTGTTGATGATTTGACCATCCAAGAGAAATGAACCTTCAAAACCCTAGGAGAGGGAAAGGAGCCTTACCTAGGCGCAACTGAAGCATGAAAAAGGTGTAAAATGACCCAGTGGAACTTGACATGATGATGAAAACCTTCTAAATGATGGTACACTCAGCTGAATGGTGACGTGGACTGAAATTTCAACAACTTTGAAAGGAGTTAAAGCAAACCCTAGACCTAATACTTAGTGACCAAATTTTACTTGAAGACTCACTGAAATGACAAAATTTGACCTTGACACCTTAAAATCACTTTGTAAGAGCATGTTTGATCACTGGAGGAAGGCTGCAAAGGCTGAAACTAACACATGGTAGGGCTAGCTACCAGGCTAAGCTTGGTTTGTGGTTACCCTAGCTTGCTTCCCTTCAGCCTGAGGCTCAATCCAGGTGATAACATATACCATGATGTAAATAGATATTTATCTTAGGTGGAAAAGTGGCAAACGCGGGAACGACGATGAATATTAATGATTGTCGATAAAGTGATTAGACAACAATGATATTATGTATATAACATATAAGTTACCATGGATGTTGGCTATTGGAAATGTTGTTCAGATGAGAAATTTTCCTTTAGAAACAAATCCATAGGTGGTAATAGGATAAAGAGTATTTGGCAGTGTAACATAATACTTCAATACCACAAGTAGAGCCACTGCTACCAACATGCATTCATAGCCTCGACAGGGTTTCTTTTTAACCCCACAAATGAGCAAAAGTCCTCCTTTTAGTATTTATATGATTCTTGTTTTCTTGCTATAAAGAGACCACTATGTTGGCATGGTAACCAAATAATCATAGTGCCATTCACAAGGATATAATTGATCCGAATTGGATCCTAGAACACTTTCTAAGTTTTCATGGACTCTTAAAATCATGCCAAAGTTTCAAAGTCTTATAAAGGTCAAGCTTATCATAGATATCCTCGTGACAATGGCAATTTGTGATCAGTGCGAAGCAACGAGGACCCTCAGTCAAGCGCGTAGACCGTTGGCCCATGGTAATGTGCATTGGTGCAAATTGGCAAAACCAAAGTTTAATTCAAGAAACGGGGGCAGTTTCTGATATCACGGGGAAAACCCCTCAAAGAAGGATAAGCCCCGAGCGCCAGGACCCGAAAATGTTATCAAATGTGGAAAAGTAATTAATTCGGTTCTGACAAAGTAGGATTCCACAAAACTGGCAGAATATCAGAAGGGCTCGAGGCAGTAAGCGGTTTCAACTGAGTCCCACCAAATGCGACACATCGATTGTCACGTGTCCGAAGGAAGAGAGAGAAAACCACTCACATCGGACAAGTAAACATCATGTTAATTATCTGCCTGATATGAGCAATGACCATTGGATCTGGAGGCCCTAGATTGATGACGAAGATGTGATCCGATGGATGACCGGATCGATGGGGTAAATAGACAAAGTTATATAATATTTGAAGTCCGATATGGACGATGCATTGGCATAGATTCGTATTTCGCTGGCAATCTTGGAGTGAATGGAAATAACGACCATTCAAACATTTCCAGTGAACCTGACACACTCATCCATTACAGAATTGGTGGCCACCTCCCTGTGAGGCGTTATATAGTGATTATTGTGCTTAACAGAGGGATTCAGACGGATAGAGGCAGGGAAATTAGAAATTTGAGAAGCAAAAACGAACAGTGAGGAAGCCGATGGCTTTAAAGCCATGAACTGACAGAGACAGAGCAGGCAGGAAAGTAGAAAGCAAGCATAAGAGAGAGTTAGTAAAAAAGCTAAGAGTAGAAAGAAGGAGCCGAGCTGACCTATAGAAGCAAAGGCAGCATTGAGCCAGATAGAGCCAGAGAGAGTCAGGGAGTCTGTGTACTCTAGAGAAGGCTTGAGAGGTTCAAGTAAACTCCTCTATATATGCATGTCATGTATGTGTCTCAGATTGGACTCATACTACTGTGACCAATAGATGTCAAATTTCAACAAGTAGAGTCTGTGTACTCCAGAGACTTGGGGGATCCAAGTACAGTATTGTTGATTCATATTTGCTGAGTGAGACTCAAATTCCACTCACTATTGTAAAAACTCTTCTTTTGAAAACATAATAGAGAGGCCACCACTGAAGGCTGGATTGGGACACTTAGCCGAGGAGTATTGGGTGAACTCCTTATTAAACTTGTTGTGTTACATGTGTTGCCTATTACGTTTTCTCTAACTGCCTCATAACATAAAATAACATAAGCACATCCATGCACATGAGTCTGTAATACCTTAATTGTTTGTCTTAGATCAATTTCAAATCAAGTGGTATCAGAGCTCTAGGTTGCTAAGGTTAGACAAGCGTGTACTGGATTTTGTTTTGTTGAATGCTAACTAGATCAAAGCTTAAATTAGGAAAAGGATAGTTGGTTGAAACTAACCCAAAAATTGGAAGAGTCTATCCTAAGAGGAAAATGGCAGAAGAAAGTCCCTTGGAATCAGACCCTCAGTTCATGGATAGTTTCATGACCATGAGAGTCATGGTAGAGGAAATGTATAGAGAATTTAAGAAAGGTAGAGAAGAAGATTCATCAAACTCCAAATAAGATAAAGGAGTAGAAGAATCTCTCCTCCATGACCATTCTAAAGGCAAGGGGAAAGATGAAAAGCTTCCCACACCTTCCAATAGCCTTAAAAATAAAAAGAAGACGTCTTTGATAAACTTAGATGGTAAATTTGATTTGCCGATATATGATGGAGAGTTGAATGCAGAGAAGCTGGATAATTGGATTAGACAGATCGATGTGTATTGTAGGGTGCAGGGCATTGATTCAGACAAGTATTAAGATTCAACTAGCGATCCTATGCCTGGGAGGCACTGCCTTGGTATGGTGGGAAGGCAGGACACAAGCTGACATGAAAAAGCATGGTAAAATTCTCTCTATCTGGAGTGAATTTGTTTCTGCAATTAAAAAATAGCTCTACCCACTAGCTTATATGCATCAATCCATGATGAGTTGGCAAACTCTTCCATAATTGAAAGGGAAAAGAGTACAAAGTTACACCCAATAATTTAGGAAAAGAGTTTTGATTCTAGGAATTTCTTTAGACTCACCTGAAACTTTGTTGAAGTATATAGGTGGTCTACATAGCTATTTAAAGCATACCATTCTCATTTTTAATCCCACTAGCATAGATGATGTATCTATTCAGGCTACACATCTAGAGGCTAGAGGCAAGAATGTGAACCCGAAAGTTGGGGGATCATCAAAACCCACTGCAAGCAAGAATAAGGAAAAGAGAAAGCAGAAATGGAAAGAGAGGAAGGCAAATGCTGCACAAAAGACTAAACCTTCATGCACTCATTGTAATAAGGATGGGCATGATGATGAACACTGCTAGATTTTGCATCCAGAGCTAAAACCCAAGAAGTACGATGGTAAAAAGAGGAAGACTGCTACAACTATTAAAAAAGATTTGGGGTTAGACTCAGGGGATGAAACAAAAATCATAGCCATGGGTATAAAAGGTAAAAATTCTAAAGCATCTACTAGTAATTCTGCACAATCTACTGATAATGAAGAAAATGAGAGGAAAAGACATGAACTTTTTCATATTAGAGTTATTTCCAAGCATCAAAAGATTGATACTTTGTTTGATAGTAGCTTGCAAGTAAATTTAATTTCTGAAGCAATTGTAAAGAAGTTGGGATTACTAATCACACCTCACAACAAACCATATCCATTAGGTTGGTTATGTGATAAAGCAAAGCTACAAGTGACTAGACAAAGTAAACTTAGATTTTCTTTTGGGTCAGCATTTGTAGATGTGGTTGAGTTAAATATTGTTCCCTTGGATATATGTGGAATTGTTTTAGGAAGTCCTTACTTGTATGATAGAAAAGCTAATTTCTATAGGGCTGTTACACTAAAAAATGTCACCTTGACTACTTACAGTTAGTATGGCTCAAATCAACAGTCATGCTACCCTCTTAGGCAAGTCTCATGCCTCTGTTATCCATCTCAAACTCAAAGAAGAGAGAAAGTCTTGTAAAAACTATGTTTATCTCTGGGGTCGCAGGTTCTCTCTAGCCTTACCTGCGGGGACGCTGACCATGTTCACAAAATCTGCGTCCATGGACGCTCTGTATGTTAAGGGACAGGTGCGTCCCTCTGTAAAAGGCAAAATGCGCGAGTTTTATCTTGAAAAAGTTACTTGTGGTTACTTCTAGAACATTCTAGAGGTCGGTTTGATGAAATGGATGCGCCTCCAGTTGGTTCATGTATCTCTATTAAGGGGGAACTTATCCCATCAATAAGGGAGCTATCCCACCCAAAGAGGGGGATGATCCCATTGATAGTGGACCTGAATAACCTCTTTACAGCACTATAAATAAAGGCATTGAGCCAGAAGGAGAAGAGGTTGGAGCTATACATTTTCTTTGGGTAAATGCTGCAGGATTTAGGTCTTCCATTAGAGCCTTTGTGAGGAGAGATTGTCTTCACTTGATTCTACTTGGGAGAGGGTGAGCTTTGTCAAAGTAGAGGAAAACCCTTGATGGACCCTGGGAGGAACTTGCACAACACCAAGGCCAGGTTGTAAGAGTTTCTTTGTTTCGTTATTAATACAAACTGGTTTATTTTTCTCAATAGCTTGTGTTAATGAGTTATTTCATGTGTTCCTTGGTCTGCATGTTGAATATATGTTTTATTATATGAAATGCAAGTGCTTGGAAATTGTTTGATTGTTTGTGGTTGCAGGAATTGACTTGAAGGAGGAGCTCATCCGGATCGTCAAGAACGGACTTCAACAACAGCGTTTTGGAATAAGGTAAGCCTAAACACTTGTAGTTTTCATATTGTAAAAGGTGTATTTAGAGAAAGATCACTCCATTTTGTCTTGTTTGTCATTAGAATGTCTTAGACTTCTAGGAAGGTCAGTCGTGTCCGCACCCTTGACAGATTCCGTGTGACAAATTGGCGACTCCGCTGGGGAATCCATTAATGAGAGAGTCTTCTCCTCCTGAACTTACCGCCGACATTCACGCTGTAGAGTCATCTACGGCCAAATCAAAAAACGGTGGAAAGAAGAAAGGAAAGAAGAAGGCTAAAGCAGACAAGGCTCCAAAGGAGAAAACGGAAAAGTCGGAAACCAATGACGAAAAACGCAAACCTCGATATCCTTGTCTTATTTGTGAAGAAGATCATTTTACGAGAGACTGCCCTCATCGGGCCGAGGTAGTGAAAATAGTCAAAGGTTCTCCCACTCCTGCTGTGTTAAAAAATCCATTTCCAGAGCAGGAGAATAAGATGATAGGTTCTTCTTCGAATGCCAGTGAAGAACCCATTTTGATGATGTCTCATGTCAGGATTGCGACTCGATCGCAAGATTATGGTAGTAAGGCTCCTGTTGATGGTAAGGAAGCAGAATCTTCTCACTCTAACCCATCAACCTCAGCTCCTGGTTCCGATCCACTACAGATCGAAAAACCTAACCCAGACTTAGTGATTAAGCCGCCCGCCAAGGGTGTACTTCGAAGGTCTGCTTTCAATCCACATGCGAGAGCAGCCCAGAATTACAACATTGTTGAAGACTTAGCTGTTTCACCTTCAGCAATGTCGGCACTCGAAGTGCTGCAATCATGTCCAGCGCAACGAAAATTGCTTTTGTCGGCTATTGGAGCTGTCGATGTTCAGGACCCGAACCTAATGATCTTTGATCTAGAAAGTAGTACACCGCGTCTCCCCCATCAAATGGCTTTCCAAATTCCAGTGATAGTCAAAAACAGGCCTATTCATCGGACTGTGATTGATGAGGGAGCTTCTACGTGTATTATGTCGATTCAATGTTGGAGATCGCTTGGTTCTCCTTCGTTGAACCAATCCCCCACCATCCTTAAGGCCTTTGATGGCCGTGGGTTCCGTCCGTTTGGTATTCTACAAGAATTGCCTATAGGGGTCGAAGGTAAAACCGTTAGTCTGGATGTGGAAGTGGTTGATGCCCCTCTAGACTACAACCTTCTTTTGGGTCGAAGTTGGTCATATGCTATGACAGCGGTCGTTTCATCGGTCTTCAGAGTCATTAAGTTTCCACATAACGGTAAGATCGTGACTATTGATCAGCTGACATACTTTTCATCCGACCCAACCTCTTTAGAAACTATCCAGCATGTTGGTAAAACGACAATCCCTTATAGGGACATTGGTGTAGGTTTAGTTAAGGATTCCGGTTTACTGGGAACTTTTCCTCTCCCTCCACTCAATGCAGACCCTTCGTTCGCAACAATTCATATGATCACGTCAGAAAACATTATTTATGATGATCCTTGGTATGTTCCCTCTGACTCTGAGCTAGACTCACTCGGTGATGTTATGCCGTTGAGTCCGTATGAGATTGCTTATGAAGCTCTTATGTCTTTTACCGACTTTCATTCAACCGAAACCGACCAAATGAATGTGGTCAGTGAAGAGTCACTTTTCACCTCACCCTTAGAACGGATAACGTTTCCCGAAGAAGTGTCATCTGACGAACAACTTCGCGAAATCCTAAGTGTAGATGATCTACCATGGGAAGATCTCCATCACAGATCTTCGTTTTTACCTAAGGATGATGCATTTGAAAATGATTTTTCATCTATCTTTACCGCTGAATATGTCAAAGACGCTCAGGATCCAACGAAACATTCTGATTCAGAGCTGAATTTAGGGAATATTTCTCGTACTATTCCCATTGATATTTCAGTGAAGCCCGGAATCGAGGAGAACATTCATATAGGTGCCGCATGTACTGAAGAAGAAATCCAAACTTACAAGGCCCTATTCCAAGAATTCCGCGACGTGTTTGCCTGGTCTTACGAGGAAATGCCGGGAATTGATCCTGCCATTGTTGTTCATGAAATCAAAACCTACCCGGATGCTAAACCCATTCGGCAACGGTTGCGTCAGATTCACCCTCGAAAAGCGGCTGCGATTAAAGCAGAAGTCGAAAAGCTGTTGAAAGCAGGTTTCATTTATCCGATCCCGTTAACGGATTGGGTATCGAATATTGTTCCCGTCAATAAAAAACAAGGAACAATAAGAATCTGTATCGACTATAGGGATATCAATCGAGCTTGTCCAAAAGACAACTATCCTACGCCTTATATCGATCAAATCATTGATGATTGTGCCGGAAGTGAGATGTTTTCCTTCATGGATGGTTTCTCAGGCTATAATCAAATCAATATTCTACCTGCCGATCAACCAAAAACGGCATTCATTTGTCCATGGGGGACATTTGCTTATTGCAAATTACCTTTTGGGCTTAAGAATGCCGGCGCTACTTTTCAACGGGCAATGTCTTATGCATTTCATGACATCAAGCACATTGTGCAACCCTATCTCGATGATTTGCCTGCTCATTCTTTACAACGAGCTGATCACCTTGTCCACCTACGAGCAATCTTTATGAGGTGTAGGCATTATCGAATTCGGTTGAATCCCCACAAGTGTGTTTTCTGTATAGAAACAGGTCGATTGCTGGGATTTGTTGTTTCAAAAGCCGGCATTCGCGTCGATCCCTCGAAAGTCGAGGCTATCATCAAATTGCCTCCTCCTTCGAGTTTGCGCCAACTCCAAAGTTTGCAAGGGAAAGCGAACTTTTTACGCCGATTCATCCCAAACTACGCCGAGGTCACTAAAGGTTTTACACGGTTGTTGAAACAGAACGCACAATTCTTTTGGGACGAGATTGCCCAACAATCTTTTGATGCACTGAAACACGCGTTGACCCATGCACCGTTATTGCATCCTCCCAACTACAACCAGGACTACTTCTTATACCTCGCAGCTTCGCATTCCACCATTGGAATGGTGTTAGTTCAAGAAGATGAATTCAAAGCAGAGCATGTGATATATTATCTTAGTAGAACCTTAAATCCCACTGAGTTAAAATATTCGCATGTGGAGAAATTGGCCCTGGCAGCCGTTCAAGCTGTCCAGCGTTTTCGTCACTACATTCTTCTCCGCAAGACTACAGTTATTTCGGATTGCAACCCTATGATTTATATTTTGACAAAACAACTGCTAGGGGGCAAGTACTCTAAATGGATTGTTATCCTGCAAGAGTTCGACTTGGAGTTCGAGAAGTCCAAGTCTAAGAAATCTTTAGTTTTTGCGGAATTGATGTGTGATTTCCCGAGTGCTGACACAGAGACTGTGGCAGAGGAGTCCATTGTGGACGAATCTTTGTTTCTTATTAGCACTTTAGATCCGTGGTATGGGGATATAATCATCTATCTCCAAACCCAAACCTTTCGGCCTGAAGCTTCCAAGGAAGACCGTCGAAAAATTCGGTTTCGATCCCAGCAATACAGAATTATTGGAGATACACTTTATCGCCGGGGGGCAGACTTAGTTTTTCGACGTTGTTTAACTCACGAAGAGGCTGAGAGAGTTTTGAATGATTGTCACTCTGGAGCATGTGGCGGTCATATGTCTGGGTATGCCACAGCTCAGAAGGTGTTGCGCGCTGGCTATTTCTGGCCGTCTATGTTTAAAGATTGTATCCTTGCTGTCAGAACATGCCACAACTGTCAAGTGTTTGATCGAAAGATGCGCGCTCCACCTGCTCCTCTCCACCCTATAATTGCCGCTGGTCCATTCGCCAAATGGGGCATTGACTTTATTACTTGTAACCCTCACTCGGCCGGGGGGCATGCGTATATCATCCTCGCGGTTGATTATTTTACAAAATGGGCCGAGGCGATGCCTACATTCGACGCAAGCGGCAAGACAGCTGCAGTTTTCGTATTCAATCATATCATAACTAGGTTTGGTGTCCCACAAGCAATCATTACTGACCATGGGAGCCATTTTCGAAACGTCATGATGACTGAGCTTACAAGCCAGCTTGGTTTGCGCCACGATAGCTCTACTCCTTATTATCCGCAAGCCAACGGTTTGGTTGAGTCAATCAACAAAGTTCTAGTCATCATGATTCGACGGATCATTGGTATCCATCGAACGAATTGGCATAACATGTTATTTTCGGCGCTATGGGCATATCGAACTTCAGTGAAAAATTCAACAGGTTTCACCCCTTTCCAGCTAGTTTATGGCTTAGAAGCTGTGTTACCTATTGAATGCGAAATCCCATCACTTCAAATGGCTGTCGAATTACTTCCAGCTACTTCCGAAGAGGAGAAACGGTTATTATACTTGGCTAAATTAGATGAGACTCGACGTGACGCTACTTTAGCTATCGAGACTCACGCGAAACGAATGAAAGCTCAGTACGATAAAAATGTAACCCCTCGAAGTTTTTCGGAAGGAGACCTAGTACTATTATATGATCAAGCTAACGATAAGCTAGGTGCCGGAAAATTCGTTCCCATGTGGCATGGGCCCTACATTGTAAAGCGAAAGCTAGCAAAAGGGGCTTATGAGTTAGTTGATTTTGATGGGGACTCTTTGGGTAAACCCAGAAATGGACTTTACCTAAAGAGGTATTATGCTTAAAATGATGGGTATGGAGAAATTTTTAGATAGGTTAGATTTCCTTTCTAGCTAGCAAGTGTGTTAGTTTAGTCAGTGTGCTTAGCTTAGCGAGTGTGGTTTTTCGTCATTATTCTGGCTTATCTTGGTTTTACTCTTGATATTGTAGATGTCGACGCCTCTCCAAACATACATTGGATTTGCTGATGGTGCTTGTCGTAATACACGGAATATCTCTTCCGCAGCTTGGGTTATCTATTCGCCCTCTGACGAGTTAGTTTCTATGCATGGGGTAAGCCTCGGTCAAACAACGAATAACATTGCAGAATACAGTGCAGTGGTTGAATTATTATCCGAATCTATTTCATTTGGAATTCGACGTTTGATAGTGAGGTTAGATTCTGAACTTGTTGTATTACAGCTTAATAGAGTTTATGCCATTAGAAATCCTGTGTTATTAAGGTTGTTTTTGAGAGTGCGTCTCTTGGAACGTGAATTTGATTACATTGAATATCAACATATTCCAAGGTCTTTGAATACATTAGCAGATGCAATTGCTTCTCGAATGTTGGACAGACATTTACGATAATCATGCAAGTAAATTTAAAAACATTTCATCACATATGTTAAACAAGATAAGCCGGTAATAGTGATATATATAGATAGAAGTGTGTCAAAAAATATATACATCGTCTTCGATCATAGGTTTAAAACACCTTATGATCGGCAAAATGATAGTACAAAAAGTCAAAAATGTCACATGTGACTACAAAAGTGACTAGTCAATCACTGGTGGTGCTCTCTGTACGACACCACTGCGCGGGCTACCTTACGCAAAAATCTCCTAAACGGTCCAGGGACCGCGACTACGAAGCGCTGAAGCCTGATAGGAATGTCGTCCATAGTAGTCTCAGGTATATCTGCCGTGAGACGCTCTAGATCATGCTCCAACTCAGCTAGTACTTCTGCTGTCGCGTCCTGTGGGGCCGGTACCGGTGCAGCTGGATGTAGTCTATCATAAGGCCGGAGGTTGGCTGGACGCTGTGGACCAACATCTGCATTTTGAAAAAGTTTACTATTAGTTTTGAGACGATATATATAAAAAATACAAAAAATACATAACTAGAAAACTTGTGAAAATAAAAAGTACCTCTGTCGTCCCATTGTTCTCCCTGTGGAAGAACCATGTCCGGATCACCTCTGAAATCCATTCCGGCATACGGAAAGTCCTGTATCACAAAAAGCTGGCCCTCTAACCAGTCAAAATAACTATCTGAGAATCGAACTACTGTCGCGCCCTCGTCAGGATGCCGGGCCATCACCGCAACCCATCGTATCAGCTTTGGCTGCTGAGGACCCAAGATATCAACAGTGAGTTGCTGAGGGATCAGCATTGGAATTCTCTCCAAGGCAAAGCTCACGACTATAGGCCCATATCCAAAAGTCTTTAGTCGTCCGTTCTTTGCCTTGGTCAGTTGGCTCTTCATATGAGCCGACACAGCTTCACACCAGTTGAAAATGGTGCCTTGGTAACAGTCAATTGCCATCCGCATTTGGGATCCGGAAGCAATGTGTAAAGCGGCCGCGCCGCAAATTCTGGTAACCGTGAACGCTATGACTTTGAGTTCCGGTAGAGTGATGTGTTTTATCTCTATGCCTTTTGAATGGTGAGCCCCAGGTGTGCACCAATTCTCGCGGAGACTATCAAGGGATTGGCCACCCGGCCTAGTCCCCGCAAGACTGAGTTGCTCACCTCTGTTTGGCAAGCCAGTGAGAAAGTATACATCCGAGGGCTCTATCTCGAGCTGGTGCCCTCCTATGTAAAAGCATTGTTCTTGTACGTTCCATCGCTCAACCAGCCATTCCAAGAATCTTACCTGGCCCCTCATGCCCGGTATGGTCCAATATTTGTATAATCCGCATGCTCTTAGGGCATCCAGGGAAGGTTGATGATTTATTGCAGCTTCATCTTCCTCTACATGCTCTCTTTCTCTCCAGTCTAACATGATTAATGCCCTGCATATCAAAAATAGCAATTAGAAATTGATTTGGGAATTTTTGGTGGTTTTTTGAGAGAGTTGGGGTTTTGAAATGCGCGTTTCTCGGAGGACGCACCCCGGCTTTGTAGCACAGGGCGCCCGGACGCAGCTGGCCTGAAGGCGGGCTGCGTCTTCCGACCGTTTTCCCGTATGAGAAAAAGTCGGGGGACGCAGGTCACCCGAAGGGCACCTGCGTCCGCCGAGAGGCGCATTCCAAAACCAAAACCCCCCCAAAAAATGAAACTAAAACCTAAAAATTGATTCTAAACGGATAGAAATGCAGAGTAGGATGTGTAAAATACCTGGATGAGACGGCGTTCGATTCCGACGGTCAGATTTTCCGCAGCGACCACGGGAAGTTTCTTGTCAAAAGCTCCTTTTTCAACCTCAACAGTGAAACGGTAAAAATGACATGGTAAAAGGTCTTTTTATAGGTTTTTTGGATGAATTAGTTCATTTTTTACCATGAAAAGATGTTTTTGAATGTATTTTTGCCTATTTTAAACAGGTATGAGTAATGTGTTGCTTTTGTGCAGGACAAAGGGATTTCGAGGGAAATTGTAATTTTTCACAAACAAAAATATCAGAGTCATCTTTTAAGCCCTTTTCTGACTCCTAAAACATGAAAAGATCGCCGAGTGTTTCTTTTTCACTCGTTAAAACGGAATTAAAAGACGGTCCCCTTTTAGCTCTTTTCTGACCGCAAAATCAGGAAAAGATTGCCGGGTTTTTGTCGTTTCGAACTCGATAAGGAAATAAAACGACGTGTCCTTGATCGCTTTTTACTTTTCAGGTTAACGACACTATTATGAAAGTACTCCTTGGTCGCAAGATCAAGCGGTTCCCCCAGGTATTATTTTATACTTTTTCGGGCTTGAGGGACACAAATATACGAAAAAGTTCAACGTGGAGTCTCCTTTAGTTTTTTCAGACTCTCTAAAATTGAAAAACGCCGAGTTTCTCCTATACTGGGCTCGTTAAACTTTTACAGTAGAGGACCTGTTCAATTACAAACAGGAACGAACCACTCCTTCCTAGGGTTCGAATTTAAACTAGGTTGGACTCGTCCGAAGGATGAGCTTATAATCAAGCATATGTTATCCTCCTCAAGCTTGTTAAAAATAAAGAGGTACTTGCCAGAAATGGTGGGGGAAAAGAGAGAAGAATGAACCTGTTTGTCACCTTTTGTCTCAGAAGAAACTTTATTACCACTCTTGAACACGACACTTTTCATTCACCTGGGTTGGGAAATCTTTTACCTCACAGTTGACCAAATCACTTTGAAAGTCTTTAACCGGGTTCCAGGGGTTAACTTTGAGTTATACGTCACCAAGCCATCTGTTGTGTCGTTATGTGTTCAAGAGGTCTGCAAGCAAAAACTTTCATCTGCAAAATACTTGTCATCCATTTGACCATCCCTGAGTCAGTCCTTACAGCAACATTTCTTCAACTTGAACAATGATTTCGTGTTGCAGGCTTGCCTGCAACGGGTCGCTTTCTATCGACATCGACACATTATCTAGAAAGATGACTTAGGAATCGACAGTACCTTGAAGTCTGCATGCATCAATGGCAGGTTTCTCGCCTTTGACGTCAGTTTACATCATTGACTTTCGATCAGAGGATTCCGTGAAGTGTTCGACATCAAAACATCTATTCACATTTCACGGGTTGTGCTTGGTACTTTGAGAACCATTGACATTACTGGTGGTTTCTCTCACGCTTGTTAACAGTTTACATCATTGACTGGTAATCAAGTGGTTTCTACCATGTTCGACATCGAATCATTTAATCACATGGCTAGAATCGTACCAATTCGGGAAGTAGAAGTGAAGACCCTGGATCTAGTTTCTACCATCCAGGCTGCGAGGAGTTTTGTATTCATTATCTATGTAGACTAATCATAAACAGATGGCTGCGTCCATACTGTGTCTACAAAAGTCTATTAAAATGATGTACTGCAAGATCATTCCTGTATCAGCATAGTTAGTCCATTAGTTAAAGTTTTGAATCTGAGTATGGGAATGCCTACCTCAGTGATGATATAATCTTATCCATGTATTTTGTGTTGAAAATTGCAGGTTCCAACCAGGCCATCCACAAGGCAATCCTTGAAATGATAAAGCGCTTCACCCTTCCTAGAATTACAAAACCCTATTCTATTCCAGGCTTCGCACTTTAGGGGGCAATCTGTTACACTAAAAAATGTCACCTTGACTACTTACAGTTAGTATGGCTCAAATCAACAGTCATGCTACCCTCTTAGGCAAGTCTCATGCCTCTGTTATCCATCTCAAACTCAAAGAAGAGAGAAAGTCTTGTAAAAACTATGTTTATCTCTGGGGTCGCAGGTTCTCTCTAGCCTTACCTGCGGGGACGCTGACCATGTTCACAAAATCTGCGTCCATGGACGCTCTGTATGTTAAGGGACAGGTGCGTCCCTCTGTAAAAGGCAAAATGCGCGAGTTTTATCTTGAAAAAGTTACTTGTGGTTACTTCTAGAACATTCTAGAGGTCGGTTTGATGAAATGGATGCGCCTCCAATTGGTTCATGTATCTCTATTAAGGGGGAACTTATCCCATCAATAAGGGAGCTATCCCACCCAAAGAGGGGGATGATCCCATTGATAGTGGACCTGAATAACCTCTTTACAGCACTATAAATAAAGGCATTGAGCCAGAAGGAGAAGAGGTTGGAGCTATACATTTTCTTTGGGTAAATGCTGCAGGATTTAGGTCTTCCATTAGAGCCTTTGTGAGGAGAGATTGTCTTCACTTGATTCTACTTGGGAGAGGGTGAGCTTTGTCAAAGTAGAGGAAAACCCTTGATGGACCCTGGGAGGAACTTGCACAACACCAAGGCCAGGTTGTAAGAGTTTCTTTGTTTCGTTATTAATACAAACTGGTTTATTTTTCTCAATAGCTTGTGTTAATGAGTTATTTCATGTGTTCCTTGGTCTGCATGTTGAATATATGTTTTATTATATGAAATGCAAGTGCTTGGTAATTGTTTGATTGTTTGTGGTTGCAGGAATTGACTTGAAGGAGGAGCTCATCCGGATCGTCAAGAACGGACTTCAACAACAGCGTTTTGGAATAAGGTAAGCCTAAACACTTGTAGTTTTCATGTTGTAAAAGGTGTATTTAGAGAAAGATCACTCCATTTTGTCTTGTTTGTCATTAGAATGTCTTAGACTTCTAGGAAGGTCAGTCGTGTCCGCACCCTTGACAGATTCCGTGTGACAGGGCAGAAAATAAGTATCAGCTCGTTAATGATGGAATTGAATATATTGTAAAAGCTCATAAACTCAAGGATAATTATACTCTCATAAACTCAGGGCAGATGAAAATAATTGTAAATTCATGCAAACAATTTTTACTGATGGTTGTAAAGGAAAAGAAACCTGATAAAACCAATGTATTTGAGGGTTGTAATGCTAAACAACACGCTGATTTAGAAAAAGTTGTTTCAAAATATGATATACTATTTCAAGAACCTAAAGGTCTGCCACCCAAAAAGGAAATAGTAGATGATATTAATTTGCAGCAAGATGCTTCGTTTCCTAACATCAGAATGTACAGGTTGTCTACTTTAGAGAATGCAGAAATCAAGAAGCAAGTATAGGAGCTACTTGAGAAAGGGTTCATACGACCTAGCACATCACCATGTGGGTCTCCAATTGTCTTGGTGAGAAAGAAAGATGGCTCATGGAGAATGTGCATTGATTACCAAGCATTGAATAAGATAATAATAAAAAATTGTTATCCCCTTCCTCGCATAGATGATCTGCTAGGTCAATTGAAAGAAGTTGTTTACTTTTCCAAGTTGGACTTGCATAGTAGCTACCATCAGGTCAGGGTTGCAGAGCAAGATGCATGGAAGACTGCTTTCAAAACAAAGCAGGAATTTTATGAGTGGTTGGTGATGCCTTTTGGCTTAACTAATGCTCCTGCTACTTTCATGAGAATAATGAATGATGTACTCAGACCTTTTATTGATGATTTTGTCATTGTATATTTATATGAAATTCTTATATTTAGTAAAACATGGGAAGAACACTTGAAACATGTAAAGCAGACTGTAGATGTTTTGAAAAAAGAGAATCTTTATGTTAGGCTCTCAAAATGTGAATTTGGCAAAACATCTCTGAATTATTTGGGTCCTATTGTAGGGGGTGGTGAATTGAAGATAGATCCCTCTAAGGTTGCAGTCACTATAAACTGGCCTAAACCCAAATCTGCTACTGAAGTTAGAAGCTTCCTAATAGCAGCACAGTATTGGAGAAAGTTTATTTCTAACTTTTCCTTGATTTCAGCTACCTTTCATGCTTGAACAAGATTGAACAAGGTGTTTACGTGGGGAGGAAAATAGTAGAAAGCCTTCGACACTTTAAAAGAAAAGATTAGTACAACACCAGTACTAGCATTGCTTGATCTTCAAAGACCATTCGAGATTGAAATCGATGCCAGTGACTATGCCATGGGAGCAGTGTTGATGCATCATGGTAAACCCATATGTTATCATTCTAATACATTTAATTCCGCAGTAGTTAATTATCCCACATATGATAAAGAATTGTATGCATTAGTACAGAGTGTGAAAAAGTGGAAACATTATCTAATGGGAAAAGAGACAGTTATACATACTGATCATCAAACAATTCAATATTTACACTCACAAACTAAGTTGGAGAAATCAAGACACTATAGGTGGATTGGTTTTCTACAACATTTTCATCTTTTCATCAGATATAAAAAGGGAATACACAATAAAGTTGTGGATATGTCGTCCAGACCAGTCATAAATGCATCCGCTATACCTAAGAATAATTCAGTATTGCATGAAAGCTACACTGAATAGTATGCTCAAGATATAAATTTTAAAGATGTATATGCAACTTTAAGTCATGGAAAACAAGTAGAAGAATTGGATTATCATGTTAAGGACCAATTCTTGTATAATTTTGGAAAGTTATGCATTCCACAAACTGAAAGAGCAAAGATAATTCGAGAAGCACACACTTCTCTAATATCAGGTCACTTTGGGGTAAGTAAAACAGTTACACAGCTGCAAAGATTTTGTTATTGGCCAAAAATGCATGAAACAATTTCTAGATATGTAATAGGGTGTACCATGTGTGCTAGAAGCAAGCCCATCAATAGAAAACTAGGCTTGTACACTACACTACCAGTTCCTTCTCATCCTTGGGAAAGTGTTTCCATGGACTTTGTTGGGGACTGCCTAAATCTAGAAAAGGTCATGACTATTTATATGTTATTGTGGATAGGTTCAACAAAATGTGTATTTTAATACCTTGTAACAAACATATTACAGCTGAACAAACAACAAAGTTGTTCTTTCAGCATGTATGGGTTCATTTTGTATTACCCACTTACATTGTATATGATCAAGATTCCCAAACTTTTGTGAAGTTTTGGTTGGGTCTATGGGAATTGATGGACACTAGACTAAAGAAGAGAAAAACCATTCATCCAAAAACAGATGGCCAAACTGAAGTGGTCAACAAGACATTGATCCAGTTGCTCAGAGGCTATTGCAGCAAGCATCCCAAGTTTTGGGATGAACACCTATGCTATGTGCAACATGATTGCAACTGAGCTAAACATTATTCTACATAGAGATCTCCTTATGAGACATGTTTTGGTCTCACACCAAGGTCTCCCTTGGATTTCGTCTTTTGTAAAGACATAGCATTTGATAGACACAGTGATGTGGAAAGGCAACCAAGTCCATTGAAAAAATCTAAGAGGTTCCCCAGGAAATACAGGAACAGCTGGAAAAGAGCCAAGCCAAGTACAAGGCAAGGCATGATAAGCAATGGATTGAGCATAGTTTCCAAGTTGGTGATCAATTCTGGCTATATATCAGCAAAGACAGAATGCAAGGTGAAGGTAAGAAGCTGAAGCCAATAAGGTATGGACCTTTCAGGATACTTGAGAAAATTGGTGAAAATGCTTTTCGTCTTGATTTTCCAGCTTACATGCACATCTATTTAGTTGTTAATGCAGAAAGCTTGAGAATATTTGAACCTTCATTAATTGAAGATCCCGAAGAGCAGAGTCAATTGCCTTCTATTGATGATCTATTGCTTGAATATCTTAATGAATTGCAGGAAGATACAGTTCTAGACAGGAAGATAAGGAGAGCGTGCTGAAAAGGTTTTTCAGTGGGAAGGTTGTGATCCGAATTGGATCCTAGAACACTCTCTAAGGTTTCATGAACTCTTGAAATCATGCCAAAGTTTCAAAGTCCTATAAAGGTCAAGCTTATCAGAGTTATCCTCGTGACAATGGGAATTTGTGATTAGTGCGGAGCAATGAGGACCCTCGGTCAAACGCGCAGACCATTGGCCCATGGTATCGCGCGCTAGCGTAAATTGGCAAAAATAGAGGTTAATTCAAGAAACGGGGGTAGTTTCTGATATGCGGTTAGTGACAAGTCGCTAATCGCATATCGCAGGGAAAACCCCTCAAAGAAGGATAAACCCCGAGCGCTCGGACTCGAAAATGTTATGAAATGTGGAAAAGTAATTAATTCGGCTCCGACAAAGCAGGATTCCACAAAACCAATAGAATATTGGAAGGGCTCAAGGTGGTAAGCAGTTTCAACCAAGTCCCGCCTGATGCCACACATCAACTGCCATGTGTCCGGTAGAAGAGAGAGAAAACCACTCACATCGGACGGGTAAACATCATGTTACTTATCTACCCGATATGAGCGATGACCATTGGATCTGGAGGCCCCAGAGTGACGGCGGAGATGCGATCCGATGGATGAACGGATTTGATGAGGTAAATAGGGAGAGTTATATAAGATTTGAAGTACAATATGGATGATGTGTTGGAGGAGAATCGTATTTCACGAGCAATCTTGGAGTGAATGGAAGTAATGACCGTTCAAACATTTCCAGTGAACCTAACACACTCATCCATTATAGAATTGGTGGCCACCTCCCTGTGAGGTGTTATACAATGATTGTTATGCCATACAGAGGGATTCAGATGGATAGAGGCAGGGAAACCAAAAAGCCGAGAAGCGGAAACAAACAGTCAAGAAGCCGATGGCATTAAAGCCATGAACTGATAGAGACAGAGCATGTAAGAAAGCAGAAAGCAAGTAGAAGAGAGAGTTAGTAAAAAATCTAAGGGTAGAAATAAAGATCCGAGCTGACCTGCAAAAGAAAAGGCAGCATCGAGCCAGACAGAGCCAAAGAGAGTCACAGAGTCTGTGTACTTCAAATAAGGCTTGAGAGGTTCAAGAAAAATCGTCTGTATATGCGTGTTAAGTATGAGTCTCAGATTGGGCTCATACTATTGTGACCAATAGAGGTCAAGTTTTAGTAAGTAGATTCTATGTACTCCAGAGACTTACGGGATCCAAGTACAGTATTTTTGATTCATATTTGCTGAGTGAGGCTCAAATTGAGCTCACTGTTGTAAAAACTCTTCTTTTGAAAACATAATAGAGAGGCCACCACTGAAGGCTGGACCGGGAGATGTAGCCCAGGAGTATTAGGTGAACTCCTTATTAAACTTGTTGTGTTACATGTTTGCCTATTATATTTTCTCTAACTGCTTTAGTGTCTATGTATTTTGCAATCTTATCGATCTGTTGTATAAAATAACATAGGCACATCCATGCACATGAGCTTGTAATACCTTAATTGTTTGTCTTAAATCAATTTCATATCAATAACAAAGTAATTAGGCTGACTCGTGATGAGACCCCCTGTCCTTTTAACAGTTTTAATTATCAAGGTCATTACCTTGGTGTGGTGGCCATAATGGAATCTCACTCATTACATCCTTATGATCATCATAGGCTGCTTCGTACTTAGACCCCCTATCCTCTTTAGGACAATGCTTGTTAGATTTTCATATTTTTATATTTTGATGCTTTTTTTGTAAAGAGAGGGAGGCTCATTTACTCCTTAAGAGTCATGGATGGTGCAAGAAGTAAAAAAGATTCCAATGAAAGTTATGCTTTTACCCCCATATCATCATATCAATGGGATTTATCTATTAGAAAGTGTAAAAGATAAACTAACATAGTATTAGAATAATAAATCATTTTATGATGTGTTCAAAGAGAAGATATTTAGCCAATCGTTATATAGATGAACCAAGTCAGTTTCAGAATAAAGATAACCATCAAAGTTTTTACCAGTCATAATGGTATTAATATTACTGTTTTTCCTTTGTCTCAGGTACAAATTCCAAATCCAAATAGATGAGTTTTATTCTAAACATAAAAGAGAAAGAAAATGGCAAAAACAATGACCCGCAATGAAATAGCAAAGAGAATTCACAGTTATTCATTCTACCGATTTAAACAAAAAATGCATAAAAAGGAAAATCAGGGATGTTCAATTGATTGAACAACAATCGTTCAATTGATTGAAAAACATACACTCAAAAAGTGTTTTTCAATTGATTGAACAACAATTGTTCAATCGATTGAACAACAACACAAAAACACAAAAAGTGTTTTTCAATTGATTGAATAGTAATCATTCAATCGATTGAACAAAATCGTAGAAACACAAAAGTGTTGTTCAATTGATTGAGCAACAATCGTTCAATCGATTGAACATCAAAATAAAAAAAAAATGCAAAAGTGTTGTTCAATTGATTGAACAACAAACGTTCAATAAATTGAACAACAAAATCATAAAAACACGAAAGCGTTGTTCAATTCATTGAACAATAATCATTCAATCGATTGAAAAGAAAAATTGAAAAAACGCAAAAGTGTTGTTCAATTGATTGAACAAAATCGTTCAATCAATTGAATAATAATCGTTCAATCGATTGAACAACAAAATCGTTAAAAATGCAAAAGTGTTGTTCAATTGATTGAATAGAAAAAAAAAAAAAAAAAAGTGTTGTTCAATTGATTGAACATCAATCGTTAAATCAATTGAACAAAAAAATCGAAAAAAACTCAAAGTGTTGTTCAATCGATTGAACAACAATCATTCAATCGATTGAGCAACAATCATTCAATCGATTGAATAGAAAAATCAGATAAAGTGTTGTTCAATTGATTGAACAACAATCGTTCAATCGATTGAACAACAACACACACACAAAAATAAGTGTTGCTCAATTGATTGAACAACAATCGTTCAATCAATTGAACAACAACATGCACACAAAATTAAGTGTTGTGAACAACACTTACTAAACACAGCCAAAGACAATTCATATTTGTTCGTTCTACTGAAGAACAGTTGTTCATTCGCCAACGGAACGAAAACTACAACTTTGAAGGAAGAAGCACCTCAAATACAAAAAACATAAGATAATTCAGAAAAGAAACAACACTTTATTTAAAAACAGTAAATAAATAAACAACTATGATGTTATTTCCTAAGGGAATATCAATCTGTCAATGGAAAAAGAATAATCTCTTGGAAAATGTTTTGGCAGCAGTGACATGAATATTCAAATGGAAATGAATTCTTAATTTCTTCTATTATGAATCTCTTAGGTAATGAATTGGATGAAATTCCCTTGTTTCATTAACATTTCTTTAAAGAATCACCCGTTCATAAATTGACTTCTTTTATTCTCCTAAAACCTACAAAAGACGAGTGTCTACCTGCAATAAAACATGAAATATTGGAAGAAGAGAGGAGACCAGGCTCTCATAATCCAATACATATGAAAATAATAACAAGTATTTACTTTGTAAAACAAATCCATAGAAAGATAAACAAAGAAAAATATATTTGTCACATACGGGAGAGCAGTGGTCAACCATACTAACCAGTGGTGTTTTAATCATAACTTATTTGTTTTTCGTCCGATTTGAGTGATTCAAAAGCCAAATGAAATTGAATTCAGAGGGATATCTCTAATAGAAAAGTTTTTTAAAAATTTCATGAGATGATCTATCAAATACGCTTTGAATGACTTGCATAACAGAGTCATTTTGGATTTCTCGGCTTGGACCAATAGTGGATATTTTAAGCATGCCTTTTTCATTTGATGATGGATTCAAATTAAAATAGGAGATTAAATTATATTCATTTATTTATCTCCAGTAGAAACATGTTTTAAAGACAAGAAGGATTGATGGGTCAAATACGCAAGTGAACAACTAGAAAGACAGAGTTTTTAAAGTGCAGATTTACAATAGACAGTCAGTATTTTAGTCTTAACTTTATCATACGATATTTAAATTGAGTGATTAAAATTTCCTTGTAAACTATATTCATAGTGGAATATACCATAGAAACATGTTTTAATAATGTAGTCATTTAGGCCTCCAAAAACTGATTGTCCCAACATTGTTCTTGAGCTGCCTACTAGACACCCTATCAATGGTTTGGTTATAACATTTTCTTTTCAAATCCAAATGGAGTGACTTAAATTGGGTTGGAAAGTGAAAATCAATGGATACTTAGTGTTATAGACATTTTTGTGCCTTACAGCTATAAGCATGAAATGTCCATAATTCAAGGGATCCTAAGTCCCTAAAATGTTGTTATAGCTCCTAAAGGAACAAGGTCAACCAATGACAGCTTCTCCCAGAAGTTCTCCAACAAAAACAACTCAAAACCAGTCAATTCAGAGGCTCCACTAGCTGCCTGCGTTGAAATGCAGAGGCTACACTATCTAGGTGCACTGCAACGCAGGTGGAAGCACTACCAGGGTGTGCTGAGTGGGAAATGACAAATGGCAAGCTCATTCAAAGAGGTGGAAAGACCATGGAAGCTTCCAGACTCTTCTCCAATGACACTTGCCTCAATGAATTTGACTAGTGATGAGTAAGAGGCTCTCAACCTCCAAGTGGAAGAAAGAACTGACAGAGAGAAGCCACAAGTCAAAACATAAGCTGACTCATCCTCTCTGCTTACATCTATATATGGATCTCTCACCCAAAGGTTGAGGAGGCTGGAATTTTGTACTTTGCAGAGAATTGCTGTTGGTTTGAGATTGAGATTAGTACATTGGGTGATTTATGCTTTGTTGGAGGAGAGGAAGTGATTCCTTTGCTGGGAGGTAGATGCTGGATCGGAACTCACTTGGTTGTATCTCCTCTTGGACTTTCTTATTCTATCAATAAACTATTTGAGTTTCTCCTACATGCTGTGTACCAATGATGTTTTGTTATGCTTACATGTTTAGCTTAATCTGATCTTGAGCTTTTTATGAATGTATATTTGTATCTTTGTGAAGTTTCTCTCTCTTGTGATCTTGCAGGAATTCGGTGAAGCTGGGCCGGTGAAGGAGAAAGAAGCTGGGAGCTACTGAAAAGAGGAGTGATTTGGATCGACAAACTAGCGGAAGACACAGGTTAGTTACATCCTTCTTTCTCATTTACATTTCATAAAGAAGAATACTCAATTAGTTTACCTTGTTTGTTGCTAAGGCACTATCACACCTTAGAGTGGTATAGGGGCATTCCGAATGGATACTTTTCCCAACAAAAAATTGGCGACTTCGCTGGGGATCGTATCTTGTTAGTTTATTTGGGTTTCTATTGTTGTTCTTCTCATAAACTTAGGAGTGCTGAATCGAAATGCATTTGCTATTTTCAAATGCAAAGTAGAGATCTGCCACTCTAGTCCACTCACTGGGCCTATTTTTATGATCTGAACAAACTGATCCATAAGTGCTCTAACAGCCCTTTGTGATAGATCTTAGTCCTCCTTTAAATCATCCTCCTAATTGTACCTAATTGATAGCTTTTATCTGGCCAAAAACTGTAGATTAAACTGCAAACCGTGACCCAGAACCCAGAGACAACTCTCGTTTCTGCTTCAGCGCAGACTCTGTGAATAGGTTCTGCATTTCAACGCAGGTCCCGTGAAGGATACCTGCACTGAATTTTAGTTTCTTTGTGCTGAAGGTGCGCTGATCAACCCTTGCCTTGTGCAGCTGTGGTTCCCTGCTTCTTTTTGCTCAGTTTTATCTCTGTTTTTTGCAGCCTGTTATCAGTCAGTGTACCTATCTGAAACCCTTTTTCTTTGCCTCAATTCTGCCTCAATTGTATAAAGAAACTGTACTTGTTCTTTGTGTATTTGTTACATCATCTGCAGTTTCCCATTACAAAAGTAAACTAGTCATACTGTCGCCCTTAGATCTAGACCTGTCGTAAGTGTTGTTTTGATCTTAGGAGTGAGTTTGTTTGCTGTTCACAGTTGATTACGCTTTTACTTTTGTCTTTTGGTTTGAATTTATGAATTTCTAGTGTCGAAACAAGTGTTTACTTCAAAATCATAAAGTGTCGTAATCGTCTTTTTGTTTTCAAAAAGAAACTTGTTTATGTTTTCACTTGAAATCGAATTCAAATTTGTATAACAGCTTTCTTTTTAGGCATCAATATTAAGAAAGCGAAAACAAATACATGCATATGTGCATTTGCATTTTGATAGTTTGCATGCTTTGATTTAGGAAAAGTGCATTTACAGTGTGCTCTATGCTCTTTGAGAAAAGTTTGTGTCTTCCTTTTCCCCTTGTAGCTAGGATTTTCATTGTTGAAAAGATATAAAAGCTTGCTTATCATCTTTAGACTGCATTTAGGAATTGTATCATACATCTCGTGGTGATCCAAAAAGGCAAACTTCTAAGAAATATCAACCTAAAATAAATTGAATGAACTTAACAACGCTTTGTAACTTAGCGCACAACATAGAGGTCTAGGCTAGAGACGTGTTCCGGCGTCGTAAAACCTGGTGACTGTCGATCTCGCTGATGGTTGGGTGATTCCTCCTGAGAGACGATAGCGCCAGTACGGATTGTGCTCCCACATACCGTCGAGTATATATTGGGAGACCCCTATAGGCATAAAACCTTTATCCATAGGAAGCCGTGTCGGCCGCCCTACTGATCGCAATGCACTGAACACAGCATTCGGGAAGATTGACCGCCCGTACCTTAAAAAGTATTCTGCGGTTTTGCGAAAAGTTTGGCACACCCTCTACCTAGAACTCCAGAGCAGTTCCTTTCGGCGTTTTTCAGACTCTATAACAGAAAAAGTCCATCCGAGCATTTGTCACTTCGAGCTCGTTAAAACGTCGAAGGCGACTAGAGTCATCTTTTGCTTTTTCTCGACTCTTTAAAATTGAAAAAGCAAGTTGTGTCTAAGCATCATTAAAATTTATTTTAAACGGAATATTCATACCCCTTTTTCCTACGTTGATCTTTAGGTTGAGAAAATGGAGCCCACCAACCAAGGAATTCCCCTTGGTGGAAATCCTAGTCCCTTCTCCTCTTGGGGAGATGTTGGTGTGCCCCATATGGCCACATTTTCGCTTCCAGGACTGACAATTGGCTTGCCGGTCTGGCTCTTCTCAACCAATGTCGTTCAGAACACCACTATTCCTGAACAGTCGAATCAACAGTTAGACCAGTCCAGAGTTACCCACCAGCCTTCTACTTCCTCTAATTCTTCCTCTCCTTCTTCCTCTTCGCTTGACGGAACTGGTAAAACAAAAAAAACCAAGTTCCTAAGGAGAAGAAGGAAAAGAAGAAGAAAGAGAAGAAGAAGAAGGAGCCAAAAGTGACTGGGGGCAAACAAGTGTTGTCTGACAAAAATCCACACAGCACTGACTAGGCCTAAATCGCCATGTGTCATATGCAAGGGAGACCATTTCCACAGAGATTGTCCCTGCATCCCTCGGATATTAAGGGACTGGTCTCCCCGTTTGCACAATCCGGTGGCATCAACCTCTGATAGCCATGTCGAATGCACACCGTCAACTAGTGAAAGTGAAGTCCTTGGACAAAAAGGGAGAGCTAGATCCCCCTGTAGACTGTGCGAAGGCAATCATGCCATCCACCGTTGTCCCTTCTTAGACGAAGCGAAAAGAGTTTTGGATGATCGTCCGGTTTCACCGTTACGACTTCCTCCTGGATATAAAAAACTCTTGCCGAGTCCTTCGTTAGTTGAAAATCCAGCTGGCCCGCTCAAGTGGTCAGCTGAAGTGCCGGTCATTGAAGATGAACCAGCTGAATCCATACCCGACGAAAGTCAAAAGGTTGAGGCGGCAGTTGACCCGGTCTTGCCTTCAGAGGTTTTGTCTTCGAATGATACAGTCATTGAAGAGGATAAAGATGACACCATCCAAATTCTCTTCATCAACACAGACTCCGAAGAGCATGGGGGCAATCCCCCCATTCCTTTATCGCAGGAAGGAAGTTCGTCAGAGCGATACCCGGCCGCCTACTCGGTCCCACCACCAAGCAACCTAGTTGTCTCCTTCGACTGGAACCAACTGGGCAGACCCCGTTTTCCAGCAAGCATACCATTCAGAATTATCGTCCAAATATACAGAATGGTCATGGTTGGCACCATCATTGATGAGGGGGCATCTATGAGTATCCTTTCCTCTATTGCTTGGAAAGCGCTTGGTTCGCCAGTGCTTTTGCCTGAAATGAGAAATCTGACAGGCTTTGATAAAGGAACTAGTCGACCTTTAGGGATCCTCCCCAATGTGCCTATCACATTGAAAGGGAAGATCGTTCAAATGAATGTGATGGTCGTTCAAGGACCCTTGGATTATAACCTACTCCTTGGACGAGACTATATATATTGCGTGGGAGCCATCATCTCCTCACTCTTTAGAGTAATGTGTTTTCCGCACGAAGGAAGAGTGGTCAAGCTCGTGGACCAGCTTTCATTTCCCGGATCACGCATCGCAAATAGTCATATACCGTCCCTAAATGGTCTCTTCACACAAGAAATGTCTCAACCTACGGTCCGTCCTCCCGATGAGCGCGAGTGATTCGGAAGGATATGACTGGAACCTAGGGGGCATGCGTCCTGGTCTGCTTCAGCAAGAAAACTTTGGGTATAGGGTAGGTTTCCGTGGGAGAATATGACTAGTCTGTACCCCGTCCATCTTGGAAGAGGGGTTATTCTAGAATAAGATTCTTTTGTCAAAGTTATGTGTTTGGCGCTCGTTGTCACTCACCTTTGTCTATCTTGGTAGACATCGCCGAAGAAGTGTTTTGTTTGCTGCGCAAATGAGACAATCTTTGGTAACCTGAAAGAGGTAGGCCTTTCCTGGTAGAACAAATGTTTTATCTGCAAATTGAGGGGTAACCTTGAAATCATACTTTATACTTGGGGGCATGCAAACCTTTCGGAGTGCAAGCAAAGAGCGATTATTTATCTGTTTTTTGGATTAGTCGTTTCCTAACTTGCATAACGAAAGGATGCGGGGCATAGCTTTGTAAGGCGCAAGCTCCATAAAAAATGGCATCTTACATGAGACATTCTTATCATATGACTGGATAATCGAGCAGTTTTAGCACATAGTTCATGCTCGTTAAAAAATAAACATAAGACCGAGCAGTGTTTTTCCGCGTTTAAGCTCGTTAAAAAATGAACTACCCTCTGGTAAATAACCATCGTGAATGTAACATTATCAGTCACTAAAGCCTTGGTCATGTTTGCACCGTCACCTCCACTTTTCCATTGGCCGATCATTCACCTCCATATTGATTGTTTACCCATTTTGAGGAACAGCTGCGAATAGTGATTTCACTAGCCATCCTTCTGACACTGCCATGATTGGAAAATTCCAACCCTTACCTGGAATCAGCTGCTACCCGTTTTATCACTCGTTCCTCAAAAGATGAGTCTTCTTTAAGCTCTTTTTATCTGACTCGTAAAATATGAAAAGATTGCCGAGTTTTGGCCTCCCAGCTCGTTAAAGCGACTGGAAGAGCTATCCCTCCTCTAGATTTTAATCTTTTTGGACCTGAGGGATTATTGAACAAAAAGATCGAGCGCTTGTTTTGTTCGGCCCGTTAAAACTATCGAAAATTCATCCCTTCTGTATTGTTTTATACTTTTTCGGACTTAAGGGATTAGATGATGAAAAAGGACTTTCGGAGTTGACTTTACGTACCTTTTCAGACTCTCTAAAAATGAAAAGGACCGAGTTATATTTGTCGTTAGACTCGTTAAAAACATTAAATAGCGACAAACTTGTCTTTAGACGAGAACGAGTTTCACTATCGCTAGGCTCGTTAAAACATAGCGATGGGTTTGCCCGAAGGGCAAATTATAGAAAAAGCATATGTTATCCTCCTCAAGCTTGACAAAAATAAAGAGGTACTGGTCAGCAATGACTGGGGAAAAATTGGGAAGAAACTCAAAGAACTTAATTGGTAGCAAGTCGCTCTTGAACATGACACTTCAACTCCGTGCCAGAGTCGGGTTGGGTTGTTTCATTCACCGGTCACATCACCATGGTCTCACCATACCATCCACCTTTGGGGTAAATGCTACCAATCCATCACACAAATGTCGCCGATATGTTCAAGAGAAGTCATCCAGAGAAGTCAACCATGTCCCATCCACTACCATACATTATCCTTCATTCGTTTCATGACCGCCACCCTGAACCATATATCATCAGATCGTTTTCACCTCCATCAAAATCATTTGCTCCGTTCTGTGTCACTGATGTGGGATACATTAAGGCCCTCCTTTGACGGATCGCTTCTTGTCGACATCAGCTCATTATCCAAGAAGTTGATCTAGGAACAACCCCTTCAGTACTTTGAAGCTTGCATGCCTCAATGGCAAGTTTCTCACTTCCGGAGACAGGTATACATCAATGACCTTCGACCGAAAGATTTTGCGCAGTGTTCAACGCCAAGTCCTTTATTCACACCATGTGAATTGTACTGCAGTACCTTGAGGGTCATTATCATTATCGGTGATTCCTCTCGCGCTTGTTAACGGTTTACATCATTGACTGGTATTCAAGCGATGTCTTTCCATGTTCGACTTCAGAACATTTCTCACATGGATCGACTTGTACTTAGAGTGAAGATCGAACGAGTTTGAAGACCCCGGATCTAGTTTCATCCATCCGGGCTGCGATATATATTCAGGAAAAATAAATACATTGACATGTACAACATTGTAGCACAGACAATCATCCTACCAAAGGATGATGATTTCAGCAGGATCATCAGTCTATCATCAGACAATTGTCTGTCATATGTACATAAAAATGAATTTATAAAGCTGAGCATGGGAATGCCCGCCTCAGCTAGATCATGAAAACAGTATGAAAAATAATGCATTGTATTGTATCTTATTACAGGTCTCCTCCCAGCATTGGAAGAACTTCAGATCCTCCTAATAAAGCATTTCACCCGATAAACGGCCTCATACTTTAGGGGGCAACTGTTATAGACGTTTTTGTGCCTTACAGCTATAAGCATGAAATGTCCATAATTCAAGGGATCCTAAGTCCCTAAAGATGTTGTTACAGCTCCTAAAGGAACAAGGTCAACCAATGACAACTTCTCCCAGAAGTTCTCCACCAAAACAACTCAAAAACAGTCAATTCAGGATCAATTCAGAGGCTCCACTAGCTGCCTGCGTTGAAATGCAGAGGCTACACTGGCTAGGTGCACTGTAACGTAGGTGGAAGCACTACCAGGGTGCGCTGAGCGGGAAATGACAAATGGCAAGCTCATTCAACGAGGTGGAAAGACCATGGAAGCTTCCAGAATCTTCTCCAATGACACTTGCCTCAATGAATTCAACTAGTGATGAGTAAGAGGCTCTCAACCTCCAAGTGGAAGCAAGAACTGACAAAGAGAAGCCACAAGTCAAAACATAAGCTGACTCATCCTCTCTGCTTACATCTATATATGGATCTCTCACCCAGAGGTTCAAGAGGCTGGAATTTTGTACTTTGCAGAGAATTGCTGTTGGTTTGAGATTGAGATTAGTACATTGGGTGATTTATGCTTTGTTGGAGGAGAGGAAGGGATTCCTTTGCTGGGAGGTAGATGCTGGATCGGAACTCACTTGGTTGTATCTCCTCTTGGACTTTCTTATTCTATCAATAAACTATTTGAGTTTCTCCTACATGTTGTGTACCAATGATGTTTTGTTATGCTTACATGTTTAGCTTAATCTGATCTTGAGCTTTTTATGAATGTATATCTGTATCTTTGTGAAGTTTCTCTCTCTTGTGATCTTGCAGGAATTCGGTGAAGTTGGGCCGGTGAAGGAGCAAGAAGCTGGGAGCTACTGAAGAGAGGAGTGATTTGGATCGACAAACTAGCGGAAGACACAGGTTAGTTACATCCTTCTTCCTCATTTACATTTCATAAAGAAGAATACTCAATTAGTTTACCTTGTTTGTTGCTAAGGCACTATCACACCTTAGAGTGGGATAGGGGCATTCCGAATGGATACTTTTCCCAACAACACTTAGGATAGAAACATGTTTTAAAAATATTTCTTTTTGATCCCTCAAAACATGACTTTACCAACTGTGTTTCCAGAACTTTCATTAAGCCCGCAAGCCAAACAAATATAATATTCAAGCAATTTTTCCGAACTGGTGATAAAAATGAATATGAGTGTTTGTAGAACTATTATTTTCAATATCATACATCTACATACACAAATAAATTAAAACATTTATCACCAATATTGATTTCCACAGCATGTTGCAACAAAAACAACTATTTTAACATATAAAAAAAACAATATTTATTTATGTCCTTATTTCTTTTATTTTCTACACTAACCTGCTCTTCTTTAAAAAATTAAAATGCTTACATATAAGAGTACTTCTAGTGGAGACATTTTCTAAATAAGGCCTCAATTATGTACATACCCAAATTTGAAAAATGCATGTTAATAAATAATAGGGTATGAGAATCCAACATACCTTGAAAAGATGGTGTCAAAAGTTTTTGAAGTATGGAGTGATGTTGCAAACAAATGATGGAGTTAAAAAAATATTCAATATACCCTTTAATTTCTTGATTTCCCATAGATGCCATATCATGAAGTTCTTGAGTTATTAAAATAGCTTGTTGATGCATACTAGAAGAAACCTCATTTTCTTGCATAACTTCTACAATATTTGGATTTGAAACATTCTCAATCTAAATATAAATTTTTTGCAATGGTGCATGTGAGATAGAATGGGTGGGAAGGGTAGGTAAATTTTGTAGTTCAACACTATAAGCATGTTGTACTAGTTTATTATGGTGAGGGTGTGGAATGCATTGAGAAGGAAATTGTGTAGGGAATGGAGCATTTTGATGATGTAGTCGATTGAGTTGTGTGGATGGTTTTGATAGAAAACCAAGATGTTGTGGAAGAGCTGGAAAAGAATATGGATGATGTTTTTTTGCTACAAGATGTGGGAGAGTATCCATGTAATCATAAGATGAACCATGCTAAACCTGTAGACAATATTAGTGGGGGTTATATTGAGATTGACATGGCTTCCATAACACAGGAGCATTCCATAATGGATTATGCAAGTAAAAAAATGTAGAGGAAGTGTTTTGAACCATACATGTAGGACACAATTTCCATGGTTGTGAAATTGTAGCAGCTTCTCCATCTATTTGATATCATGCTTCCATCCTAGATAAGAAACAACAACTATCTATGGGGTCTTCCTTTTGGCAATGAGGGAAAAGCACTTCTTCAATTTCTTGAATTTTATGGACCTGCAAAATATCCAATTGTGAATTTAGAGAGCTAATAAAACCATATTTAAAATTTTCAAATAAAACATTGATTTTAGCTCTTACGTTTCCTCTTCTTATCATAGATTTGGAAAAGATAGAAGCTTCTCTAGAATTCTTACCAGCCTTGGAGATTCCTCTTGAATACCTTATGCATAATTCACAAACATCATCATATGATAACTAAAAAACATCACCTTTTCCTATTAGATTTAAGAGTTTTGACATAGGGTAAAAACCTGCTATACCCACAATATGCATAATCTTATCTATCCCAAGAATTAGTATGACCTGACTTGGTCAAACCTTCATAAACTAAGGTTAATGAACCTTCATTTAAACATCATGCGGAACATTTCTTTAGACTTCCTATAGTCTAAACCTTCGTTAATCCTTCTATCGGGACTCTATACTCAACCCTTCACCCTTTATGGTAACCTTGGTTAATCCTTTTACAAAACCTTATAACTCAATAGAGTATGTCTTCGGAGCTCTTGACTTGTGATATGCGACAGCCTTCCCCACAGTTGATTTCATTCACCAGATTAATGGTTGTCGCAATATCGCATCAGACCTTCATGTGCTTTCATCACCTCTCACATGTGACATGCGACAACACAGTCAGACTTGAAATAACTTAAAGTTGCACCTATAACTTCCTCAGGTCCACTCTCCACAATTCTTTATCGCAATATTTCTCCACCATTGATCTTTTCCTCGATCTGACAGCTAATGTCTTTTCTTGATCAACAAACTAGCCTCATGCTTTATGACCATTTATCAAGATCTGCTTGTTCCGATGGTCCACAATGATGTCAGGTGGAACATTTACACGAGGTTTAACACCTTTTCAAACCCAATGGGAATTGTAAACCCTCGATATATAAAATTTTGTGTCCACCCTTACAGCTAAAGCTCGATCAACATATGGCCTGATAGCCATTGGATGATGAGGCCTTTAGATCCTATGATCTATGGACCTTCAACTAGCACATGGGTTATCAACCTCTCAACCCCCATAGTTGACTATGATGTAAGTGTTGACTTCTATGATCAACGACTGAGATCAATTGTAGGACTTCAACCACGATCAAGGGAATTTGTCCTCTTCTATCCCCGCAGCCCTTTACTTTGGTTTTTTTCCTCCATTTCTTCAATAACTTTCTGTGGTTTCACTTCCTTCAGGGTTTCGGTCATTCATCGTTTCGCCACAACTCTCTCCTTAATTTAAATCCATTTGTTCCTTTATGATCTTCCAACTTCTGTGTAACACTATAGGCTTTCTTTCGTATTGTCCATGTGTACAAAGTCATAACACAACTCTATGGCTCTCTCCTCAAACCTCTTGCTGACTAACAACTATACCCAACACTCCTTTTTGTTGGAATTGTTATCTCTAAGACCACTCTATCCACAATCCCAACTGTGGAGCTGCCTCAACAACTTGTACCCGACCGCAATTGGAAGTTGTTTTATTACGCTTCTCTATATTTCATCTCTATTCTGCACCTGCAACATCAGTTACACAGAATCACTCCAGCCACACACAGATTACAATTCAATTACACAATACACATTGTACAAACTCTGAATTGAGTTGCTTGTATTAATAAATGAGTATTTACATAAGAGTCTCTCTCCCTAGCCTGATTTTCTGATCAGTGGCCTTTCTTCTCCTACCCGTAGGCTTACAATCTAACTCTTTGACTCACTCGCTACTCTCTAGCTACTAAGTAACTACCGACTGACTAATTTGTTCTTTCCTTTTAGGCTTACCTTTATACTAAAAGGTTTTGTTGAAGTAATTCTAGTTCAGATCCTTATTCTATTGAACTAACTCCTTAATATTCTCTAATTCCACTTTTAACTCCTACTTATCCCTAAGAGTCCTCTCTAGTTCCTTGAATCATGAGACCTATAAGAGTTACAATTGATTTCCAACTCTCTCGTCATCATTAATCACTCATGTTCTCCTACACTTGAGACCATTTACAAATGTCCTCACACTTATCTAATTAATTCCTACTTTTACCACTCAAAACATTAATAATTACATACATAGGAATCTAACTTCCTTGAAAACACAAGACCCCCTATGCCTACAAAAATACAATGATAGTTTTGAGTCAATTCTCCTGCATCAAACTCCCAAATTAGAAAACATTCATGATCTCCTAATCATGTGTCTTCATGTGTTCATAGGAAACCTCCAGGGTCTCAAACTTTAGTTTCTAGTTGTCTGAATGCTTTGCACCTTTGCTGTTGTTGTATGTCAGTTTTCTTCTATTTCATCTTTCCCTCCTTGTCAATCAATTTAAAGTTTTGATTGATCATTCTTCCTGTTTCTATCAATCTCCTCCATATGGACCGCTTCATCATTAACTCCCATAACTCTTCAATCTCCATCTCTAGCATATCCTTGGGCTGGTCCATATTCTGCCATTTACTGCTACCTCTTTCTCTCTACTTTAGGTTGTTGCTGCTATCCACTAACTCTTCAAATTGATGTTTATTATCTTCTCTTTGAAGTTGTCGGATTCTTACTGCCACCCTTTCATCCTTACCCTCTTTCATGATTATCTCTTTCTGCATTGAATCCTGACTTTCCAACATTCTCTCCAGTAATCTAACATCTCTATTCCATGGATTAAATACTTCCACATAATCTTCCTCTTTCATTTTTATTTGGCTACTCATCTGTGCCAAATTTTCTCCAACAAATAAAACTAAACCTATACTCAGAAAATAATTATTAAAATAAAAAACATAAGGCCTCAGTGCCTCTTCTTCCTTTGGCAACACATCAATATGTTGCTCTGATTTCTCCTCCCCCATCAGCACATCTATATGCTGACTTGAATTCTCAAAAGAATTCATGAGACTGTCAGCTAGTTTCTCCTCCATACCATCTTCTTCAATGATATCTCTTTGATATGGTTTACAATAATGAACTCCTTTTGTAATGTCAATTTTATGAAATTTCATTACCATCTCATTTTCCTTATGATTTTCATTCATGATAATTTATTTTTCTTCCTTTTTCAACAATCTATCTTGAGTATATATCCTCTGCTTTTCGAACTCCCTTCTTTGAAATTTTAAGTTTCCATATAACTCAATAATTTCAATTGGAGTAGAATTTGGAAATTTCACACAATCTTCCATACCTTCCTTTGTTATTGAGAAATCATCAGATGTCCCCTTTCCCTTTCCTAAGTCTTTTGCATAAACTTCTTCTTTCTTAACATATTTCAGTAGATGTTCTTCTTCTTCAATACATTTTGCCTTATTGTCCCTCTATGACTCTTCTTCTATAGCTATCCTTGTCTCATCATCTATAGTAATATTCTCTTGCATTTGTTCGTCATCAATAACATTAATCGAATTCATTAGACTACCTCTCTCAGACAATATTCCTTCATTCTTCATCAGAATAAGATCCTGATCTTCCATCTCTATGACAGCTTACATAGACTCTTCCTGCTATATCCAGTCAGATTCTTCCTCTTCTGAGAAATTTTCTTTGTCACCTTTTACTTCTAGATCTTCATCTATTTTGAAGACATCTTCAAAAGGTTTGTTTTCTCCTGCAATACCTACAATCATACACAACTTTTCATTTGTAAAAGCATAAGACCTCATGGTCTCACTTGATGCTTCAGTCGTCCTATCTCTTTGTTGTTCTGAATCCTTCACATGATTCATAAGATCTTCCATAGATCTCCAGTTTTCATCCTCATCCAAAAATTCATCCTATTCTCATTCACAAATGGACACTTCCATTTCTAACTCAGCTTCTCTGAGTTCTTCCACCAGGCTCTTCACTTGCCTCTTTTGTAGTCTTCTCTGTAACGTAGACCACTTCACTACGTTTTTCCTCATGACCCAACCTAATATTTGGTTTTCCTCCACTATCCTTCTTAATGCATCGAGTCATTCTTTTAACTCTGCAATATCCTTGTCATGTTCCTCTTGACTCATCCTCTTGCCATCTACTTTGGCATCCTCATTCTTCACTTTTGTTCTGTTGTGGTCTTCCTTAGAACCTCTATCATCTTTGTTATTACTATCAGTAGTCATCGTCTTCACTATCTTCATGAGTTCCTCACTCATTTACTATGAGATGCATTAAAGCCTCTACAACAACAAGTCTTCCTTGCTGCCACTTACCTCACTAAGATTTCCTTTGTACTTGGTCTTTTGGAATGCACTTGGTTCTCTATTCTCTGGAATCTCTTTGAGCACTTCTCTCTGCTACTTCTAGGCTTCAACTCATCTACATCTTCTAAGAACACAATTGTCCTCTTGTACTTCACTCACACATGAAATACTAGGTTTTGACCACCTCATCTTTCACTTAGAAAATCTTACCATCTTTCTTCATCCCTTAGCAATTCTACCCACATCCTTTGTGATCTGCAACAAATCCTCTGTAGTAACAAGTCTCCTTCTTGCTACATATGCCTCACTAAGATTCTCTCCTCTGAGCTCAGTCTTTTAGCATTTCTCTGGTTCTTTCCTCTGGAACCAATTGAGCACTCCTTGCTCTAGGTTGCTACAATCTTCTCAGCTTCCTTTGTTGTTACCTACATATCAATCATATTTAAACCAAAGATCATTCCCAAGCTTTCAAAAGCTTGTTTCTTAGCTTCCTTCTGAGAACACTCTTATCCTCTCTATCCAACCTTCAATTGGATTCTTCAGGTTCACTTCCACTGCATGGCTTCACAACCAGTCTCCATCCATTCTTCATATTTGAGTGAACCTCCACTTTCCTCAAGAAAACAAACATCACTATGTTTTCCTTATGCTTCTGCAATATCTTCTTAAGAGTATCACTTACTCTCATCTTTTCTCATGCCTTCTATTTATCATATTCAAATAACCTGATCTCCTCTTTCTTTTGGAATCACACTTGTATTATGCACAATTTTGCTTTAAAAAAAAGGAGCTTTAACTAGATTTGATACCACTTTGACGCAGGGTAAAAACCCACTATATCCACAATATGCATATAGAAATGCATAATATTACCTGTCCCAGGAATTACTATGACCTGACTTCGTCAAACCTTCATAAACTAAGGTTAAGGCCCCTTCATTTAAACCTCATGTGGAAACATTTCTTTAGACTTTCTATAGTCTAAAACTTCGTTAATCCTTCTATTAGGACTCTATACTCAACCCTTCACCCTTTATGGTAACCTTGGTTAATCCTTTCGTGAAACCTTATAACTCAATAGAGTATGCCTTCAGAGCTCTTGACTTGTAATATGTGACCGCCTTCCCCATCATTGATTTCATTCACTAGATCAATCATTGTCACAATATCACATAAAACCTTCATGCACTTTCATTGCCTCTCACATGCGACATGTGACAACATAGCCAGACTTAAAATAACTTAAAGTTGTGCCTATAAATTCCTCGGGTCTGCTCTCCACAATTCTTTATCGTGATCTTTCTCCACCATCGATCTTGTCCTCGATCTGATGGCTGATGTCTTTTCTAGATCAATAAACTAGCCTGACGCTTTATGACAATTGATCAAGATCTGTTTGATCTGATGGTACACAATGATGTCGGGTGGAAGACTTACGCAAGGTTTAATGCCTTTTTGGACCCCATGGGAATTATAAACCCTTAATCTATAAAAGTTCAAGTTCACTCTTACAGTTAAATCTCGATCAACTTACAACTTGATATCCATTGGATGATGTCGCCTTTAGATCATATGATCTATGGGCCTTCAACTAGCACATAGGTTATCAACCTCTCAACTGTCATAGTTGACTATGACGTAAGTATTGACTTCTACGACTGATGGTTGAGATCAATTACGGGACTTCAACCACGATCAAGGGAATTTGTCCTCTTCTATCCCCATAGCCATTTATTTTGTTTTTTTTCCATCGTTTCTTCAATAACTTTTTGTGGTTTCGCTTCCTTCAGGGTTTGGTCCTTCGTCGTTTCACCACAACTCTCTCCTTACTTTAACTCCATTCATGCCTTTATGCTCTTCCACCTTCTCTATAACACTAAAAGCTTTCTTCTGTACTGTCCATGTGTACAAAGCCGTAACACAACTCTATGGTTCTCTCCTCGAACCTCTTACTGACTAACAATTCTACCCAACACACCTTTTTCTGGAATCATTATTTCTAAGACAACTCTACCCACAATCACAATTATGGAGCTACCTCAACAACTTCTACCCAACTACAGTTGGAAGTTGTTCTGTTACACTTCTCTATATTTCGTCTCTGTTCTGCACCCGTAACATAAGTTACGCAGAATCACTCTAGCCACACATAGGTTACAATTCATTTACATAGTACACATTGTACAAACCCTGAATTGAGTTGTTTGTATTAATAAACAAGTATTTACATAAGATTCTCTCCCCCTGGACTAAATTTCTGATCAGTGCCCTTTCTTCTCCTGCCCGTAGGCTTACAATATGGCTCTTTGACTCACTAGCTACTCTCTAGCTACTGACTAACTACCAACTGACTAACTTGTTCTCGCCTTTTAGGCTTACCTTTATACAAAAAGGTTCTATTGAACTAATTCTAGTTCAGATCCTTAATCTGCTGAACTAACTCCTCAATATTCTCTAAGTCCACTTTTAAATCATACTTATCGCTAAGAGTCCTCTCTAGTTCCTCAAATCACGAGACCTATAAGAGTTACAATTGATTTCCAACTCTCTCATCATCATTAATTAGTCATGTTCTTCTACACTTCAGACCATTTACAAATATCCTCACACTTATCTAATTAATTCCTACTTTAACCACTCAAAACATTAATAATTACATCAATAGGAATCCAACTTCCTTAAAAACACAAGACCCCGTATGTCGACAAAAATACACTAATAGTTTCCAATCAATGCTCCTGCATCAAGTTCTAAAAAATCATCTTTGATTCCTTTAAGAAGGAGTGTTTTTGAGATCTCTTTTTCCAAATACTTATGCTTTGATTTTTGAAGGTTGTATTGAAATCTCTCTACATAGTCCTCCAAACTTTCATCTTTCCCTTGTATCATACTAAAAATATGTTCACTTGCCTTGCAATACTCTTGGTACTTCTTCAAGAATACATTCTTCATGTCCTCCCATGTTTGGATGCAGTTCCCACCAAGGCTCATGAACCATCAGAGAGTTGCTCCTATTAGAGTAAGAGCAAACACTTTCAACCTTTGATAATTAGTACAATAATCATATCCTCTACAAAGTACTTCAAACTCAAATAAAAATGTATTTGGATCTTCATTTTCCAAACCATGAAAAATTGGTAGAGAAGATGGGGGAATTATGTGCATTTGTGTCACTCCTCCTAAATCTTTGATAGGGAATTCAAAAGTAGCAATATGATCCATTTCTTACAATAATAGAAGGTGTTATTCATGTGTTGTTTTGAGGCTCCTTCTTCAAATGTTCCTGTCAATTGGTTAGTGAAATGGGTGATGCTTACATCACCACTTGAGTGGAATTATGAGTTTTTTTTTTAAATTCTACCTCTAAAATTACTACTTCTATTAGTACGTGCTATATGACGTAAGCCTGACTACTGAGGGTAGACCCATCACTAGTTCCCCAAGGTGCACATGTAGGTTCTTACCTTCTGTCTTCAATATCCATCTCTCACAAACTCGGGTATGCATCTAGAACTAGATATTAGTGTGGTAGTGAAATTTGATTGTCTCCCAGGCAACGATGCCAAAATGTTTGGTAAAATTAATTTCTTAATAAATAAATAAATAAATAAAACAAATAATCACCTAGACATTAATTATCAACCCAAGGAGCATATTTTTATTTCAAGGCAATTGCAAAATATATGCATCACAATACCAATAGCTAACGCTGGTTCTATATGATTGTGTTCTATACTATCAAGCTCATTCAACAAGAAATAAAATGTAATACTTGAATAATAAAACTAAAATTAAAAAGAATAAAGTAAATGAGAGGAAAAACAATTATGCTAATCACACAACTTGAATCATTGCTAAATTAAACCACACATTGCTGAATTGGAAATTTAATCTATTGCACCCAACATAATTCAAATGCTAATCTACAACAGTAAATTAAATGAAATCAAGAAATTGGATGAAATATCAAATCTGGAAAATGCAATAAACAATAAATTACTTAAAAGAAATGAAATCTACTTTAAGGAATGATAATTTAAATTCAAATAAACAAGCACATAACTACACTAATTTACATGCTCAAGGCAGTACCTCATCCAAGGTAGTGGGCCCAACTACCCAAGAATTAGTTCCGCCTTGAAAAATAACTCAGATCATAGTAAAAATCACAAATGTAGAACTCAATGGATAACTTCCTTCATTAAAACATATGAGAGAAATAATTATAGCATAATGAAGCTTGTAGCTTTTCCTCAAATTCAATAATTTTTCGTCTCCCATCTCCCATCTCTTATCTCCTCTCTTACGTCCAATCTAATAATTGTCCATCTCCTATCTCCTAATTATCTCCCCATTACCCCCCTAATTATCCTCTCTTCTCTTTGATCTCTGTTTTCATACATATACACGAACAACAAAGGGAAGTTACAACAAAGTTGATTACAAACTGATTTCCATTACAAATTTGGATTGTACAAACAAATTGATTAGAAAGATCATATCTAAAAGATCTTTCCATCAACATTCAGGAGGAGCAAGTTGAATTTCGTATTGCAACTCCAAGAATTTGGAAAATGACGGCAACAACAAATCTGAGAAAATCATTTTCAAAGAACCTTCTATTTCTCTTATTACATATTGAATTTTGGAAAACTGCTCATTGCAAAATGAATTCGGTCCATTCTGGACAAAACTTGTGTTTCAGGTTTTTGAAGGTGCTCCTTCATTTGTCTAAAATGTCCAATACAAAACTATCACTTCTTATTCCAGCGAATTTCTGAGTTGGAATATTTAATTATGAGATGGAGATCAAATTTGCAATCTAGAAAATATCTTGGAGCTTAAAATCGTGAGTGATGTTACAACAAATTCATTAATAAACCATCATTGGTAAAATCATGCATAATAATCATTAATTTATTAGAAATAAAGGAAAAGAAATAATATTTATCCATAAGAGCATAAATAACTATAAAATGGAATTATATGATAGATTATGATAAATAACATGATAAAGAATGGTAGAAATGGATGAAATAGATGCTAAAAAGTGATAATAATAATGAAAGATTAGTGGCCCAACAACCATCTACATAGTCCAATCTAATTTAGCATGATACATATAACATCAAGATATTAATTTTATAACAATAATCATCAAGTTAACTAACATATAACAACAACAAGTTAACCTATAGCATACTAGTCAACAACATATAACACGATCATCAAGTTATCTAACATAAACAAAAATAGTGATGCATACAACCATGAGTTACTATCATTCATGACTATTGGACACATGTGCATATGACTATAGTAATAATCTACCATCTTTCATGAATGGAACCATAACATAAAAAGACATGTACATAAACCTAATGTATATAAACCTAATGCATATAACAGTCCTTAACTTACATACTTTCATGCTAAACATACAATACCTGTATGATGATTGGAAATTACCCCAAATTCCAATGTTGCAACCTCATTATGATGATTTACATCTCCTCTTCTATTTCAGCCATCACAGTAGCATCATAACAACCAATATCACCAGAATGACCTAAATTACATATAATGACTTCAAAAGGCATTTTTTCCCTACTATTCATGCATACCTATAACAAAGACCATACATGCATAACAACTGCATAATCAACCATACACACATGAATACATATTCCACGACAACACCTTCAACCTTCACATGGCGACATCACTACAATCATGATCAACACCATGCAAATACAACAAGCACATGGACTACATGCATAAGGAGCACATATGCAACCAACATGAAAGCATGATCAACACATAGCCCCAGGAGAACATAACCATGCTCTGATACCACTCTGTGGCACTCTCCTCCCACATCTACCCAAGCAACTAACCAGTCAGGGTAAACATGCAATGAAAGGACACTATGATATGATTTGACCTTCTAAGTCATGTTAAGGAAGTGGAACTGATGGAAACACACCATACATACATTAATCATCAGCTACAAGACCCTTAGGAAGTCATCCAATACTTTATACAACTTGCCTGGGGTCCCACTAATATTTTGGACAACTTAAGCCTCATTCACTCCCATGCTATGGGCATGAGGCCAACCAGAAACCCAAATTCGTTCTCATAGACTTGCCTGCTAGTGACCACAGACCAAAAATGTTAGTGCTATGCCAATAACTTCAGGATTTGTGCTACTTTTTCAAGCCCAAAACCCAGGTCACTGTCCATAATTGAACCATCTCTTCAAATCAGTAAAATAACAAGGAAATGACAACACTAGAGAAAACACTTTTTTAAGACCTTGACTAGACCCCTACTAGCCATGACAGGAATTTCGTCAAACATATTGCAAATGTGTAATCTACATGTGTAACTAATAACTTTGAGCATAGGGGTCTCATAATTATCTAAGATTCTCCATGAAGCATTGTCTCCTTATCACTTTAACTTCCATTCCATCCATTAGGTCATAGATACATTGATCATTCAATTACAAGTAAAAACATGAAAAAATCTATACATGGCTGCTACCATAAAACATATAAATCACCAACATAATGGGGACATAAATACAATTGAAATCACAACCATATAAACCACATATAATCCATCATAATGCTCATAGAGATAAAAGGAGAAATAACCTTTCATTAATGATGAAAAATACAAACCTGGGATTGGACTTCCATGTTCCACTTGACCATAGAATGGTTGGGCCAAATCTCTCTTCAGGCATTCACCCTCATGCCATATTCCAAGCATGAATGTGGGATCTCACAGAACACATCCATCAAAACTCATCTAGGGCTTCTAGACGGCATCCAAATCAAGCTATCAAACAATGATTCCACCTCACGGTCAAACATCACAAAACCATCATCAGATTGGTCTTCATATAATCCATCCATGGTTTCCAGGGTGTTTTTTTCCAACCATGGCTTCAAGGACTATTAATTCAACCCACAACTTATTCAGGGCTTCTAGGACTAGTAACCCAACCCACCTAGGGCTTCTAGAGAATTTTTCTAATGAAGGCTTCCAGGGCTAGTAACTCAACACAAGTTGTTACAGGGATTCCAGACCGTTTGTCCAACCAGGGCTTCTAGGACTAGTAACTCAACCCAAGCAAATGAAAAATGAGAACAAACCATAATAAAACAATCAAAGTAACCCACAATCACCATGGTTGTCTAGGAAATGGAAAGGCTAGGCAATCCACTATCAATCTAGGCCATCTTCCATGACAATGATAGATCAAACCAAAAATCCACATGCATATGCCATGCATTCCAAAACTAGTGAAGAAATCATACATGCAACTCGGTAGCTACAAGAAAATCTAATGTAGTTGTTGGTCATGATGCCTTCTTGCACTTTCCTACTCTTTCGCTGCCTTATTGCTCCAAAAATCCAAGTATACCACACTCTCCAAGAGTGCTAAAAAAAAACTCTAAGTCTCCAAGAGTATGAGAGAGCTCCAAAACTGAACTAACCAACTTGTGTCACAAGCTTACCAACTGATCCTCAAAAGCCCTTTTATGAATGACACCTCTATTTTCTTCATTTTCCATTATTTTCCTTTATTTTCCTCCTCAAATGTGTTACACTAAAAAATGTCACCTTGACTACTTACAGTTAGTATGGCTCCAATCAACAAGTCATGCTACCCTCTTAGGCAAGTCTCATGCCTCTGTTATCCATCTCAAACTCAAAGAAGAGAGAAAGTCTTGTAAAAATCATGTTTATCTCTGGGGTCGCAGGTTCTCTCTAGCCTTACCTGCGGGGACGCTGACCATGTTCACAAAATATGCGTCCATGGACGCTCTGTATGTTAAGGGACAGGTGCGTCCCTCTGTAAAAGGCAAAATGCGCGAGTTTTATCTTGAAAAAGTTACTTGTGGTTACTTCTAGAACATTCTAGAGGTCGGTTTGATGAAATGGATGCGCCTCCAGTTGGTTCATGTATCTCTATTAAGGGGGAACCTATCCCATCAATAAGGGAGCTATCCCACCCATAGAGGGGGATGATCCCATTGATAGTGGACCTGAATAACCTCTTTACAACACTATAAATGAAGGCATTGAGCCAGAAGGAGAGGAGGTTGGAGCTATACATTTTCTTTGGGTAAATGCTGCAGGATTTAGGTCTTCCATTAGAGCCTTTGTGAGGAGAGATTGTCTTCACTTGATTCTACTTGGGAGAGGGTGAGCTTTGTCAAAGTAGAGGAAAACCCTTGATGGACCCTGGGAGGAACTTGCACAACACCAAGGCCAGGTTGTAAGAGTTTCTTTGTTTCGTTATTAATACAAACTGGTTTATTTTTCTCAATAGCTTGTGTTAATGAGTTATTTCATGTGTTCCTTGGTCTGCATGTTGAATATATGTTTTATTATATGAAATGCAAGTGCTTGGTAATTGTTTGATTGTTTGTGGTTGCAGGAATTGACTTGAAGGAGGAGCTCATCCGGATCGTCAAGAACGGACTTCAACAACAGCGTTTTGGAATAAGGTAAGCCTAAACACTTGTAGTTTTCATGTTGTAAAAGGTGTATTTAGAGAAAGATCACTCCATTTTGTCTTGTTTGTCATTAGAATGTCTTAGACTTCTAGGAAGGTCAGTCGTGTCCGCACCCTTGACAGATTCCGTGTGACAAATTGGCGACTCCGCTGGGGAATCCATTAATGAGAGAGTCTTTTCCTTTATATGAACTTTGCTTTGAGAAAATCATTTTTATTTTCTGGTTTTTGACTGTGAGAATTAGTATTTGGGTGGCTTAGCTGTAGCTTTAGTTGGCTTTAGTTTTTCTTCCTTTTTCCAGAAAGACGCAGTCTCTGTGTGCTGCACAGTGCGTCCTTGGACGCGCTGTTGTCGACTGCACAGTGCGGGGTCGCACCTGTGACAACTGCTGGCCTGCGTCTTCCTGTAAAAGTTAAGAAAATTCCATTTTTGCCTTAAATTACTTTTAGATTTTGTTTTTTCTTAGTGTTTTCTGCCCAGATCCTTTAGTACCCTGTCAAGAATTCTTACCTGAACTGGTTTTGTGAGCTTTGAGTGTTTTAGTGGTTTTCAACGAAGTTTAGACCTAGGGTTTGATTTTTGGAAAGGCTTTGTAGTAACTTTGAGCTTAGAAAGTTGTTCCAGCCTTAGATATCTCTGGTTAGTCAACCTTCTTAGAAGTTGAGCCTGCCGTAAAGTCTCCTTGTTTGAGCAACTTGTCATTTGAGTTGTTTTGGGTCAAATTTCGAATTGCTTGTTTTTAAAGTATTGATTTCCATTTTCAAAAAGGACAAAAAGATTAGAATTTTGTTTTGACTAGTTTTTGGTTCTGCAATAAGCTAGTCCTTGATTTGATTGTGATCAAGTAAAACACCTTAGAAATAATCATTGTTAGTTTTGGCCTCGTTAAGATTGCTTAGAGTAAATTTGCCTTTAGTTTGCTTATGAGTGCATTTTCATAGATTTTAAGAGTTGTTAAGATTGATTTTTGGTTATATTAGATTTATTTGCTTTATTAAAAGAAAAATACAAAAACATCTTCTTAAAAGTCTTGTTTCAAGTAGCTTTTTGTTTTCAAAAGAAGAAAAGAGTTTTTTCGTGCATGTAAAGAGAAGTTATGTTTTTATGCTTGGAAAAGAAAAACGAATTGTTTCTTTGATTGTCTTCAATTAAGAAGTTGCTTTTATAAGGATTGCATTCTCTCAACTTTTTAGTTAAGCAATTCATCGAAAAAGTAAAGTAGTGGATAAATCATTTTAGGTGCATTTTGTAGTGGTTTCGAGTCGAGTCAACATACCACTAGTTTCACTTCCATCACCTTTTGACTTAAGAAACAACCTTAAAAGTAACGCTTAAATTAAAATCAATCTAGTAATCTTTATTTTTCTAGGGCTCTGAAGCACCAACATAGCTTAGGCTAGGGTCTTGGAGTAGGTGAGTACTTAACTCTCCAAGACTACAAAACCAAACAGATAGTCTATCTTGAGTAGAACAAATCCAATTGTTTCAGTTACATTCTGGGAAAGCTCCTCTTAAAGGAGAAACACGAGCTCGTGTCCGAACCAGTGAGGGGATCATTCCTCCCTCGTTGGGAACGACGCCAGGCAGTACGTATTACAAACGGTAAACCTCGGATTAACCATTGTCGAGGAGCCAGGGGTCACTTATCGGTAAACCTTGGATTGTTGTCAAGGAGCCGGTAAGGGGATTGGAGCTTGCTACTCTGCCCTTGCGTGCTGTCGGAGTTTAGACTGTTCCCCCAGGTGTAATTGTTGTGATTGGTAACCTTAGTGGCCATAATATCTAGGATTCTACCCAAGGTGACGGTGGAGGGAAGGTCCCACTGTACCTGGAGCAGACGTCGGTTATACTCACTTGGATTTTCTGGGGGGTTCGCTTCACTTCGAGACGGTTAAAGTGGAGGAACTTGGTCCAGTCTATTCATTAAGCAGGTTGCCGGGGTAACTGTTCCACCCACTATTTCTGTACTGAATCCTGCGAGGTTGGGCCTAATCACCAACTAGCGCTTTTGGTCCGGAAGACTACTGTTTGTGTGTGGTTTGACGCTCTAGATTATTTAGGCGTGTGCTTCAAATTTGATTGGTTCTTTAGAAGACTTTAGGTGGTTTGATTTGAAATTTTTACTTTGTTTTCGTGTGTTGTAGTTAAAATCTTTAATTGTGGCGGAATTACCGAGAAGGTCCCGTCGTATTGCGGCCAGTCTCCTGAAGTTGTATCTGTGGCCGAATTGTTGAGAAGATCCCGTGAACTTAGGGTTCACCTCCTCGAGACGACCCCAGTTATTTAGAGGGTTTAAAGGTCCTTGTAACTCCTAGTGGCAGTAAGTAGGTTCACCTGAAGAAGGAGAATCTTCTTTGGTAGTCCATCCAGATTACAAAGATTAGAAACAGGTTACAATCCCGAAGCTGTTACAGTTTCCGAGCTTGCTGGTAGTTTTTCATCTGCCAGTGAAACAGGCGAAGAACCTGAAATTTCAGAACCTGTTACTCCAACTCCTAGTGTTCCTGATTCACCAAGAATAGAAAGAATTATCACCGAAAATCTTCCTGTTGGGTTAATTGCTATAGAAGAACTTGTTCCAGAGGAAGAAATAGGCGTTTCTGATTCTGAAGATCTAATTACCCTTGATCTAAGGGAGCGTGAATCCATCTTTTACAGTCCTCCTAGAAGTGAGTCTTGGTACCTTGCATTAACCAATTTTTTAGACAACTCAGTAGGTTTTTCTACACCTCGTACTCCGGTTCCACCCAGAGGAATTCATTCTCCTGTAAATATGTCTGGTCAGTCGTCTGTGTTTTCGCAAAGTCCTGAATCATTTTTACATGGCGGTCCTTCTGTTCCTACTGGGTATCAGTCACTTTCTGGTACCTTTGCGGGAGCATCTCCTCAACCTGTTGATCATGGGTTATTAGTTGGAAACAGTGGTAATGTACCATTGAGTATAGGTGAAGTTTATATGATGTCAGGTTCAACTCCCATTAACCAACCTCAAGGTGGCCAATTACCGCCTGGGGGGCAACCTTCGTTAATGCCTGGGGGGCAACCTCAAGGTACTTCATTTGTGACTGGGGGGCAACCTCAAGGGTATCAACCCCAAGGGTATCAACCCCAGCCTCAATACGTACCCCAAAGTCAACCTCAGTATCAGTATCAACCTCAAGGATGGCAACCTCAAGGATGGCAACCCCAAGGGTATCAACCCCAAGGGTATCAACCTCAAGGATACCAACCTCAAGGTCAAGGTCAACCCCAGTATTCGTATTTACCTCAAGGTTATCAACCTACGGGTCAATACCCTGGTCAAGGTTATCAACCACCTCAAGGGCAATCATATGGGACTACACCTTACAGTTATCAACCCTATCCTCAATACGGCTATGGATCTCAGTATCCTCAACCTGTTACGAGTCAATACCCTGGAATGTTAACATGGGATCCGTCACAGGGTCAACAGATGTCGCAACCAAGTATACAGTCGGTACCTCAAGCAGGACAACCTGCAGTTCCTGGTCCATCCCAGCAACCGCAACTTGTCCAGTCAAGTGTTCAGACCCCTGTAACTTCTGTAGTTACTCAGCCGCCAATTGCACCGAGTACTCCACCTCACACGGCTGCAGCAACTACCGCTTCATCTACCATGCTTACATCTGGAGTATCGGCAGCTCCGGTTTCTACTGTCCCTGTAACCGTTCCTCAGACATCTGTACCGTTGTCTGGACCCACGGTTCAAACCACAGTCCAGATGCCTGCAGGTCAACCTGGTACAAGTACGGTTGTTACTACTCAACCTCAATTTTTTCAACCTCCGTACCAGGGACAGTATCAACCTGGTCAAGCTGCCCAACAACCGGTTTACCAGTATCAACCGTATCCTGGGTACAATTATCAACCACCTCAACAACCCCAGTACGGTCCGGTTAATCCTGGTTTTCCAGGAGGATATAATATCCCCAATGCGAATCCTGTTCCTAGTTATCCTGGATATCCTCCTCCTGGGGCTGGTATTGTGACTCAGAGTTTCCGAGATCCTAACCGGCAGTTACCATTTATTGCGACTTTAGATTTACCCGACTTGACGCGCCTAACGAACGATCCAATTCAATATCTTCCGTTCTGGCCGCCAATGCCAAATAAGTTGCCCAGCGATATACCCAAGTTCGAAGGTAAGTCTGGAGAGGATCCGTCTAATCACGTGATGACTTACCACCTCTGGTGTGCATCAAATTCCATCTCAGATGATTCTATCCGCTTACGTCTTTTCCAGCGTACACTCATTGGTCTCGCAGCCAAGTGGTACATTGAGTTGCCACGGGCTTCTTTTTACAACTTTAGCCAGTTAGCTACTTCATTCTTAACTCATTTTCAGTTACCAGTCAGATACGATAATGGTACAGAATTATTAACTTCGCTAAAACAATCGACATCCACGTACATTTCTGATCACATCCATGAGTGGAGACGTCGAAGGAGATTAGTGAAAGTTTTTATCCCGGACCAAATTTTAGCTGAATGGTTTGTAAAATCATTATTACCAAGAATTACTGAAGATGTAGCTAAGGCCGGCGTAGTTACTGAGGAGCAAGTCATTGCTCAGGCACAATACCTTGACTTAGTTTACACTCAGTCGGGTACGTTACACGAGAAAATTCCGGATCTTCCAAAGTCAAACCAAATCGCTGCTGCTCCTTCGGGATCTCATGCCGCTGATGGTATGATCGGTATCGTGACTACGAAGAGTAAGAAGAAGTCTTCCAAGACCTCCAATACTCCAATTATCACTTTGCCTGATTCTCCGACAGGAGAGTCTTCTCCTCCTGAACTTACCGCCGACATTCACGCTGTAGAGTCATCTACGGCCAAATCCAAAAACGGTGGAAAGAAGAAAGGAAAGAAGAAGGCTAAAGCAGACAAGGCTCCAAAGGAGAAAACGGAAAAGTCGGAAACTAATGACGAAAAGCGCAAACCTCGTTATCCTTGTCTCATTTGTGAAGAAGATCATTTTACGAGAGACTGCCCTCATCGGGCCGAGGTAGTGAAAATAGTTAAAGGTTCTCCGACTCCTGCTGTGTTAAAGAATCCATTCCCCGAGCAGGAAAATAAGATGATAGGTTCTTCTTCGAATGCCAGTGAAGAACCCATTTTGATGATGTCTCATGTCAGGATTGCGACTCGATCGCAAGATTATGGTAGTAAGGCTCCTGTTGATGGTAAAGAAGCAGAATCTTCTAACTCTAACCCATCAACCTCAGCTCCTGGTTCCGATCCACTACAGATCGAAAAACCTAACCCAGACTTAGTGATTAAGCCGCCCGCCAAGGGTGTACTTCGAAGGTCTGCTTTCAATCCACATGCGAGAGCAGCCCAGAATTACAACATTGTTGAAGATTTAGCTGTTTCACCTTCAGCAATGTCGGCACTCGAAGTGCTGCAATCATGTCCAGCGCAACGAAAATTGCTTTTGTCGGCTATTGGAGCTGTCGATGTTCAGGACCCGAACCTAATGATCTTTGATCTAGAAAGTAGTACACCGCGTCTCCCCCATCAAATGGCTTTCCAAATTCCAGTGATAGTCAAAAACAGGCCTATTCATCGGACTGTGATTGATGAGGGAGCTTCTACGTGTATTATGTCGATTCAATGTTGGAGATCGCTTGGTTCTCCTTCGTTGAACCAATCCCCCACCATCCTTAAGGCCTTTGATGGCCGTGGGTTCCGTCCGTTTGGTATTCTACAAGAATTGCCTATAGGGGTCGAAGGTAAAACCGTTAGTCTGGATGTGGAAGTGGTTGATGCCCCTCTAGACTACAACCTTCTTTTGGGTCGAAGTTGGTCATATGCTATGACAGCGGTCGTTTCATCGGTCTTCAGAGTCATTAAGTTTCCACATAACGGTAAGATCGTGACTATTGATCAGCTGACATACTTTTCATCCGACCCAACCTCTTTAGAAACTATCCAGCATGTTGGTAAAACGACAATCCCTTATAGGGACATTGGTGTAGGTTTAGTTAAGGATTCCGGTTTACTGGGAACTTTTCCTCTCCCTCCACTCAATGCAGACCCTTCATTCGCAACAATTCATATGATCACGTCAGAAAACATTATTTATGATGATCCTTGGTATGTTCCCTCTGACTCTGAGCTAGACTCACTCGGTAATGTTATGCCGTTGAGTCCGTATGAGATTGCTTATGAAGCTCTTATGTCTTTTACCGACTTTCATTCAACCGACCAAATGAATGTGGTCAGTGAAGAGTCACTTTTCACCTCACCCTTAGAACGGATAACGTTTCCCGAAGAAGTGTCATCTGACGAACAACTTCGCGAAATCCTAAGTGTAGATGATCTACCATGGGACGATCTCCATCACAGATCTTCGTTTTTACCTAAGGATGATGTCTTTGAAAATGATTTTTCATCTATCTTTACCGCTGAATATGTCAAAGACGCTCAGGATCCAACGAAACATTCTGATTCAGAGCTGAATTTAGGGAATATTTCTCGTACTATTCCCATTGACATTTCAGTGAAGCCCGGAATCAAGGAGAACATTCATATAGGTGCCGCATGTACTGACGAAGAAATTGAAACTTACAAGGCCCTATTCCAAGAATTCCGCGACGTGTTTGCCTGGTCCTACGAAGAAATGCCAGGAATCGATCCTGCCATTGTTGTTCATGAAATCAAAACCTACCCGGATGCTAAACCCATTCGGCAACGGTTGCGTCAGATTCACCCTCGAAAAGCAGCTGCAATCAAAGCCGAAGTCGAAAAGCTGTTGAAAGCAGGTTTCATTTATCCGATCCCGTTAACGGATTGGGTATCGAATATTGTTCCCGTCAATAAAAAACAAGGAACAATAAGAATCTGTATCGATTATAGGGATATCAATCGAGCTTGTCCAAAAGACAACTATCCTACGCCTTATATCGATCAAATTATTGATGATTGTGCCGGAAGTGAGATGTTTTCCTTCATGGATGGTTTCTCAGGTTATAATCAAATCAATATTCTACCTGCCGATCAACCAAAAACGGCATTCATTTGTCCATGGGGGACATTTGCTTATTGCAAATTACCTTTTGGCCTTAAGAATGCCGGTGCTACTTTTCAACGGGCCATGTCTTATGCATTTCATGACATCAAGCACATTGTGCAACCCTATCTCGATGATTTGCCTGCTCATTCTTTACACCGAGCTGATCACCTTGTCCACCTACGAGCAATCTTTATGAGGTGTAGGCATTATCGAATTCGGTTGAATCCCCACAAGTGTGTTTTCTGTATAGAAACAGGTCGATTGCTGGGATTTGTTGTTTCCAAAACCGGCATTCGCGTCGATCCCTCGAAAGTCGAGGCTATCATCCAATTGCCTCCTCCTTCGAGTTTGCGCCAACTCCAAAGCTTGCAAGGGAAAGCAAACTTTTTACGCCGATTCATCCCTAACTACGCCGAGGTCACTAAAGGTTTTACACGGTTGTTGAAACAGAATGTACAATTCTTTTGGGACGAGATTGCTCAACAATCTTTTGATGCACTGAAACACGCGTTGACCCATGCACCGTTATTGCATCCTCCCAACTACAACCAGGACTACTTCTTATACCTCGCAGCTTCGCATTCCACCATTGGAATGGTGTTAGTTCAAGAAGATGAATTCAAGGCAGAGCATGTGATATATTACCTTAGCAGAACCTTAAATCCAACTGAGTTAAAATATTCGCATGTGGAGAAATTGGCCCTGGCAGCCGTTCAAGCTGTCCAGCGTTTTCGTCACTACATTCTTCTCCGCAAAACTACTGTTATTTCGGATTGCAACCCTATGATTTATATCTTGACAAAACAACTGCTAGGGGGCAAGTACTCTAAATGGATCGTCATCCTGCAAGAGTTCGACTTGGAGTTTGAGAAGTCCAAGTCTAAGAAATCTTTAGTCTTCGCGGAATTGATGTGTGATTTCCCGAGTGCTGACACAGAGACTGTGGCAGAGGAGTCCATTGCGGACGAATCTTTGTTTCTTATTAGCACTGTAGATCCGTGGTATGGGGATATAATCATCTATCTCCAAACCCAAACCTTTCGGCCTGAAACTTCCAAGGAAAACCGTCGAAAAATTCGGTTTCAATCCCAGCAATACAGAATTATTGGAGATACACTTTATCGCCTGGGGGCAGACTTAGTTTTTCGACGTTGTTTAACTCACGATGAGGCTGAGAGAGTTTTGAATGATTGTCACTCTGGAGCATGTGGCGGTCATATGTCTGGGTATGCCACAGCTCAGAAGGTGTTGCGCGCTGGCTATTTCTGGCCGTCTATGTTTAAAGATTGTATCCTTGCCGTCAGAAAATGCCACAACTGTCAAGTGTTTGATCGCAAGATGCGCGCTCCACCTGCTCCTCTCCACCCTATAATTGCCGCTGGTCCATTCGCCAAATGGGGCATTGACTTTATTACTTGTAACCCTCACTCGGCCGGGGGGCATGCGTATATCATCCTTGCGGTTGATTATTTTACTAAGTGGGCCGAGGCGATGCCTACATTCGACGCAAGCGGCAAGACAGCTGCACTTTTCGTATTCAATCATATCATAACTAGGTTTGGTGTCCCACAAGCAATCATTACGGACCATGGAAGCCATTTTCGAAATGTCATGATGACTGAACTTACAAGCCAGCTTGGTTTGCGCCACGATAGCTCTACACCTTATTATCCGCAAGCCAACGGTTTGGTTGAGTCAATCAACAAAGTTCTAGTCGTCATGATTCGACGGATCATTGGTATCCATCGAACGAATTGGCATAACATGTTATTTTCGGCACTATGGGCATATCGAACTTCAGTGAAAAATTCAACAGGTTTCACCCCTTTTCAGCTAGTTTATGGCTTAGAAGCTGTGTTACCTATTGAGTGCGAAATCCCATCACTTCAAATGGCTGTCGAATTACTTCCAGCTACTTCCGAAGAGGAGAAACGGTTGTTATACTTAGCTAAATTAGATGAGACTCGACGTGACGCTACTTTAGCTATCGAGACTCACGCGAAACGAATGAAAGCTCAGTACGATAAAAATGTAACCCCTCGAAGTTTTTCGGAAGGAGACCTAGTACTATTATATGATCAAGCAAACGATAAGCTAGGTGCTGGAAAATTCGTTCCCATGTGGCATGGGCCCTACATTGTAAAGCGAAAGCTAGCAAAAGGGGCTTATGAGTTAGTTGATTTTGATGGGGACTCTTTGGGCAAACCCAGAAATGGACTTTACCTAAAGAGGTATTATGCTTAAAATGGTGGATGGAGAAATTTTTAGATAGGTTAGATTTCCTTTCTAGCTAGCAAGTGTGTTAGTTTAGTCAGTGTGCTTAGCTTAGCAAGTGTGGTTTTTCGTCATTATTTTGGCTCATCTTGGTTTTACTCTTGATATTGTAGATGTCGACGCCTCTCCAAACATACATTGGATTTGCTGATGGTGCTTGTCGTAGTACACGGAATATCTCTTCCGCAGCTTGGGTTATCTATTCGCCCTCTGACGAGTTAGTTTCTATGCATGGGGTAAGCCTCGGTCAAACAACGAATAACATTGCAGAATACAGTGCAGTGGTTGAATTATTATCCGAATCTATTTCATTTGGAATTCGACGTTTGATAGTGAGGTTAGATTCTGAACTTGTTGTATTACAGCTTAATAGAGTTTATGCCATTAGAAATCCTGTGTTATTAAGGTTGTTTTTGAGAGTGCGTCTCTTGGAACGTGAATTTGATTACATTGAATATCAACATATTCCAAGGTCTTTGAATACATTAGCAGATGCAATTGCTTCTCAAGTGTTGGACAGACATTTATAATAATCATGCAAGTAAATTTAAAGACATTTCATCATACATGTTAAACAAGATAAGCCGATAATAGTGATATATAGATATAGATAGAAGTGTGTCCAAAAATATATACATCGTCTTCGATCATAGGTTTAACACACCTTATGATCGGCAAAATGATAGTGCAAAAAGTCAAAAATGTCACATGTGACTACAAAAGTGACTAGTCAATCACTGGTGGTGCTCTCTGTACGACACCACTGCGCGGGCTATCTTGCGCAGAAATCTCCTAAACGGTCCAGGGACTGCAACCACGAAGCGCTGAAGCCTCATTGGAATGTCATCCATAGTAGTCTCAGGTATATCTGCCGTGAGACGCTCTAGATCATGCTCCAAATCGGCTAGTACTTCTGCTGTCGCATCCTGTAAGGCCGGTGCCGGTGCAGCTGGATGTCGTCTGTCGTAAGGCCGGAGATTGGCTGGACGCTGTGGTCCAACATCTGCATTTTTAAAATTTTACTGTTACTTTGAGACGATATATATGAAAAATAAAAAATACATAATTAGAAAACTTGTGAAAATGAAAGTACCTCTGTCATCCCATTGTTCTCCCTGTGGAAGAACCATGTCCGGATCACCTCTGAAATCCATTCCGGCATATGGAAAGTCTTGTATCACAAAAAGCTGGCCCTCTAGCCAGTCGAAGTAACTGTCAGAGAATCGAACCACTGCAGCACCCTCGTCAGGATGCCGGGCCATCACCGCAACCCATCGAACAAGCTTTGGCTCCCGAGGACCCAAGTCATCAACAGTGAGTTGCTGAGGGATCAGCATAGGAACTCTCTCCAAGGCAAAGCTCACGACTAGAGGCCCATATCCAAAAGTCTTTAGTCGTCCGTTCTTTGCCTTGGTTAGTTGGCTCTTCATATGAGCCGACACAGCTTCGCACCAGTTGAAGATGGTGCCTTGGTAACAGTCAACTGCCATCCGCATTTGGGATCCGGAAGCAATGTGCAAGGCGGCCGCGCCACAAATCCTAGTGACCGTAAATGCAATAACTCTAAGTTCCGCCAGAGCGATGTGCTTTATCTCCACGCCCTTTTTATGGCGAGTCCCTGGTCTGCACCACTCCTCGCGGAGATCATCAAGGGATTGGCCACCCGGCCTGGTCCCCGCAAGGTTGAGTTGCTCACCTCTGTTTGGCAAGCCAGTGAGAAAGTATACATCCGAGGGCTCTATCTCGAGCTGGTGCCCTCCAATGTAAAAGCATTGATCTTGAACGTTCCATCGCTCAACTAGCCATTCCAAAAATCTTACCTGGCCCCTCATGCCCGGTATGGTCCAATATTTGTACAATCCACATGTTCTTAAGGCATCCAGAGAGGGTTGGTGGTTAATCGCAGCTTCATCGTCTTCTACGTGCTCTCTCTCTCTCCAGTCTAACATGTTTTGGCCCCTGCACATCAAAAGAGTCAATTAGAAATTAATTTGAGAAAATTTGGTGGTTTTTTGAGAGAGTTAGGGTTTTGAAATGCGCCCTTTGCGGAAGACGCACCCCGGCTTTTAGCACAGGGCGTCCGGACGCAGCTCGCCTGAAGGCGGACTGCGTCCCCAGACCTTTTTCCCGTGTGAGAAAAAGTCGGGGGACGCGGCTCACCCGAAGGGCACCTGCGTCCGCCGAGGGGCGCATTTTGAACCCAAAACCCCCCCAAAAAATGAAACAGAGACCAAAAACAAAAAACTAAACGGATAAAAATGAAGAGTGGGATGTGTAAAATACCTCGGTGAAGCGGCGTTCGATTCCGACGGTCAGATTTTCCGCAGCAACCACGGGAAGTTTCTTGTCAAAAGCTCCTTTTTCAACCTCAACAGTGAAACGGTAAAAATGACATGGTAAAAGGTCTTTTTATAGGTTTTTTGGATGAATTAGTTCATTTTTTACCATGAAAAGATGTTTTCAAATGTATTTTTGCCTATTTTAAACAGGTATGAGTAATGTGTCGCTTTTGTGCAGGACGAAGGGATTTCAAGGGAAATTGTAATTTTTCACAAACAAAATTTCAGAGTCATCTTTTAAGCCCTTTTCTGACTCCTAAAACATGAAAAGATCGCCGAGTGTTTCTTTTTCACTCGTTAAAACGGAATTAAAAGACGGTCCCCTTTTAGCTCTTTTCTGACCGTAAAATCAGGAAAAGATTGCCGGGTTTTTGTCGTTTCAAACTCGATAAGGAAATAAAACGACGTGTCTTTGATCGCTTTTTACTTTTCAGGTCAACGATACTATTATGAAAGTACTCCTTGGTCGCAAGATCAAGCGGTTCCCCCAGGTATTATTTTATACTTTTTCGGGCTTGAGGGACACAAATATACGAAAAAGTTCAACGTGGAGTTTCCTTAAGTTTTTCAGACTCTCTAAAATTGAAAAACGCCGAGTTTCTCCTATACTGGGCTCGTTAAACTTTTACAGTAAAGGACCTGTTCAATTACAAACAGGAACGAACCACTCCTTCCTAGGGTTCGCATTTAAACTAGGTTGGACTCGTCCGAAGGATGAGCTTATAATCAAGCATATGTTATCCTCCTCAAGCTTGTTAAAAATAAAGAGGTACTTGCCAGAAATGGTGGGGGAAAAAGAGAAGAATGAACCTATTTGTCACCTTTTGCCTCAGAAGAAACTTTATTACCGCTCTTGAACACGACACTTTTCATTCACCTGGGTTGGGAAATCTTTTACCTCACAGTTGACTAAATCACTTTGAAAATCTTTAACCGGGTTCAGGGATCAACTTTGAGTTATTCGTCACCAAACCATCTGTTGTGTCGTTATGTGTTCAAGAGGTCTGCAAGCAAAACTTTCATCTGCAAAATACTTGTCATCCATTGACCATCCCTGAGTCAGTCCTTACAGCAACATTTCTTCAACTTGAACAATGATTTCGTGTTGCAGGCTTGCCTGCAACGGGTCGCTTTCTATCGACATCGACACATTATCTAGAAAGATGACTTAGGAATCGACAGTACCTTGAAGTCTGCATGCATCAATGGCAGGTTTCTCGCCTTTGACGTCAGTTTACATCATTGACTTTCGATCAGAGGATTCCGTGAAGTGTTCGACATCAAAACATCTATTCACATTTCACGGGTTGTGCTTGGTACTTTGAGAACCATTGACATTACTGGTGGTTTCTCTCACGCTTGTTAACAGTTTACATCATTGACTGGTAATCAAGTGGTTTCTACCATGTTCGACATCGAATCATTTAATCACATGGCTAGAATCGTACCAATTCGGGAAGTAGAAGTGAAGACCCTGGATCTAGTTTCTACCATCCAGGCTGCGAGGAGTTTTGTATTCATTATCTATGTAGACTAATCATAAACAGATGGCTGCGTCCATACTGTGTCTACAAAAGTCTATAAAAATGATGTACTGCAAGATCATTCCTGTATCAGAATAGTTAGTCCATTAGTTAAAGTTTTGAATCTGAGTATGGGAATGCCTACCTCAGTGATGATATAATCTTATCCATGTATTTTGTGTTGAAAATTGCAGGTTCCAACCAGGCCATCCACAAGGCAATCCTTGAAATGATAAAGCGCTTCACCCTTCCTAGAATTACAAAACCCTATTCTATTCCAGGCTTCGCACTTTAGGGGGCAATCTGTTACACTAAAAAATGTCACCTTGACTACTTACAGTTAGTATGGCTCCAATCAACAAGTCATGCTACCCTCTTAGGCAAGTCTCATGCCTCTGTTATCCATCTCAAACTCAAAGAAGAGAGAAAGTCTTGTAAAAATCATGTTTATCTCTGGGGTCGCAGGTTCTCTCTAGCCTTACCTGCGGGGACGCTGACCATGTTCACAAAATATGCGTCCATGGACGCTCTGTATGTTAAGGGACAGGTGCGTCCCTCTGTAAAAGGCAAAATGCGCGAGTTTTATCTTGAAAAAGTTACTTGTGGTTACTTCTAGAACATTCTAGAGGTCGGTTTGATGAAATGGATGCGCCTCCAGTTGGTTCATGTATCTCTATTAAGGGGAACCTATCCCATCAATAAGGGAGCTATCCCACCCATAGAGGGGGATGATCCCATTGATAGTGGACCTGAATAACCTCTTTACAGCACTATAAATGAAGGCATTGAGCCAGAAGGAGAGGAGGTTGGAGCTATACATTTTCTTTGGGTAAATGCTGCAGGATTTAGGTCTTCCATTAGAGCCTTTGTGAGGAGAGATTGTCTTCACTTGATTCTACTTGGGAGAGGGTGAGCTTTGTCAAAGTAGAGGAAAACCCTTGATGGACCCTGGGAGGAACTTGCACAACACCAAGGCCAGGTTGTAAGAGTTTCTTTGTTTCGTTATTAATACAAACTGGTTTATTTTTCTCAATAGCTTGTGTTAATGAGTTATTTCATGTGTTCCTTGGTCTGCATGTTGAATATATGTTTTATTATATGAAATGCAAGTGCTTGGTAATTGTTTGATTGTTTGTGGTTGCAGGAATTGACTTGAAGGAGGAGCTCATCCGGATCGTCAAGAACGGACTTCAACAACAGCATTTTGGAATAAGGTAAGCCTAAACACTTGTAGTTTTCATGTTGTAAAAGGTGTATTTAGAGAAAGATCACTCCATTTTGTCTTGTTTGTCATTAGAATGTCTTAGACTTCTAGGAAGGTCAGTCGTGTCCGCACCCTTGACTGATTCCGTGTGACAAAATGCAACCTATGACCTTTCACGTCATTTTTCTCCTAATTTCCATTATTTTTATAAATAAATGTCAATTAGTGCCTCATGCCTTTCCAAAACCTTATCCATAATAAAACGAATCAACACCCACAAGGATGTTTCTCCCACCATTCAACTTGGAATACGTGTCCCATCACCATGGCCTTATATATATTTTTACATGGAATTTTCACCAGGATTGTTACATCTAGATGAAGATCAAGATGTCATCGAAACACACCACCACAAATGCATTGGAAAAGGGTCACAAGATGTCGTCCATCAATTTCATGAAGGTTGCGGGGGCATTCATCAACCCAAAATCCATGACCAACCACTCAAAAATTCCCTACTTGGATTCGAATGAAGTCTTCCACACATCAGAGGGTTCGATAGGAACCTGGTGATAATCGAAATTCAAGTCAATCATGCTAAAATATTTCCCTCCCTTGAGCTAGTCCAAAAGGTCATCAATCTATGGGATTGGGTACCTATTTTGCACAGTGATAGTTTTCAATGCCCAATAGTTAAGACATAGTCTCCAAGTCTTGTCCTTCTTCTATACCAATACAATTGGGCTCGCACTGGATGATGAGCTTGGCCTAATGTACCCCTTCTACAACAACTCCTGAATCTGCCTTTTGATCTCATCGTTTTCTAGAATAGAGAGTTGATAGATTGGTCCATTGCATAGCGGTGTGCCCAGGGTCAGATCGATGGAGTGATTGGTCTGACAATGCAGTGGTAGCCCCGTAGCTGAGGAAAAAATGTCCCTGTACTCCTCTATGACCATATCCATATGTTAATGCTTTGTGGAGGAGCCTTGTTTAGAAGTCGTGGCCATAATATTCTTCTTTCCTTTAGGGCGAATCATAAGGAAAACACTTGGTCTCTGAAATGATCTTACTGCATTTCTTTGCATAGATCAAAGAGATGGAAGTAAGCGGGGCTACCTTCGGCATCGTGTATAACTTATTTCCAAAAGTAATAATCATAAAGTGAGGTATAAACTCATGTACAACATGTCTCTTCCACAAGTATGGTTTTCCTTATAATACATCATAAAGCTTAAGAGGATAAACATCACACAGTACCTCATCTGTGAAGGTCTTGATGCTGTAGGGAAGGCGACACTACTGGCTGATGCGAAGATCTTGTCGTTGGTGAAGCCACCTGATGGTGTATGGCTACACATGTCTTGTAGTTGATAGTCCAAGGTTCTTCATGACCTATGCTGAAATGAGGTTATTTTGGCTCCCACTTTCGATAACGAACTGTAGTGGATAACCCTTCACCCACATATGTGAGTGGAAGAGGCATTCCCCCTCCCATGAATCTTCAAGCTCATTATTCATGATCTTGGTGGTGGCCACAGTGGCATTAGGCTCCACACTAATGATCCGCTTCCCGTTTTCATTCCCCTTGTCGGGTTATGACTTAGATTTATAACATGTGTCTCACTCGGAAGCCTTCAGCTCGGCCATTAGTGACTTCTTGGCCCGACACTAACTTGTGTTGTGAGTGGAGCTCTTATGGAACTCAAAGCATTTTCCCATGTCCTCCTTTGTCTTCGGGGTGTTGTTCTTTTCTTGCAGCTTCATAGGGTTGTCCTAGGTCACCCCACCTTGGCTTTTTCCTTTGCTTTTTGGTTTGGGGGTGGATTAACCTTGCTTCAGATTCACAAATACAAAGCATCACTTATTCTATTTAAACTTTTGCTCAATATTGACACTGTATCGATATGTCGTGCTGAGCGAGGAGATGTCCAGGAACTCCATCTCATCCTAGATGTATATATGTATACAGTTGTAGTACTTGAGTACCAAATGTCCCTCAGAATCCTTGATACCCAACTTCATGTGAAGGGTATGAAAAGGAATTGGTAAACTTCAACACTTCTTGGTATGTTCCTTGCCACAACATGGTCCACTTTATGTATTTATCCTCATAGCTCCCAACAGGGTAGTAATCCTCCTTGATGGTATCCCAGAATGAATTCCAAGTGGGAGCGTTTGAAAATAGTGAGGGTGTACTTTCATCATCCTTCTCAAAGTAGTTTTCCTACCAGTCCTTGATCTGGGGGGCGGCTTTGAGAAATGAAAAAGTAATATTTTCCCTGTTGGAAAAATCATGAACAGAAAAATATCATTCTAGCATATTTAACCATTTATCTACGATGTCCAAATCTATCTAACCTTCAAATATGGGCATGTCAAAGTTAATTTGTACCTCGAAGGGCATGGCACTTCCAGAGTATCTTCTTGAAGAAGATGTGTTGCCTTTGGGTAGTCGTTTAAGGATCAGGGCAAAGTTGTCCATCATCTCGTTCCTCTATCACTTGAGAGCTTCTTCGAGAAAGATTTTGAAAGGATATCCTACCCCCTCATCTTCCTTCTCTTCTTCCATGGGAGTCCATCAGGATTTGCAAGGTTGGTCTTGCAAAGGTTCGACCAGTTTGAGTCCTAACCCCTTATATCCCAACCTCATGCGGGACATGCAAAGGAAAACATAGAAAGAGAAGACACCTTAATACCACTGATATGAACATAAAAAAGAATGCAACAAATCCCAGATATAACCATAAATATAGAGATGCAGTAGAAATAACACTTCATTTCATTAATATCATATACTGAAATGTGCTTACCAATAGAATGGAAATAAACTGCCTCGGGCAATGGTAGCTTATCTCTAAGAAGAGATGTAGCCACTACATGACTCTGAACTATGTTACAATGAGGCTCAAATGCCTATTTATTATTGAGAAACAATGGAAAACCATAAACATCCAAAAACTTAACCCTAGGAGATGAAGCGCTAAAACTATGGGCCACATTTGGGTAAATTTGTACATCAACTTCCCAGAGTCGCAAATTTGGCATACCATCTTCATTTGATGCATAAAATACCTTGTTAGAAAGATCTATCCAAGGATTACAACTTTTTCATGGAAAACATAAGTTTGAATCAACAACCATGTTTACCTTGGATTTCCCAAAAAATGTCGTTTAGGGCCTCAAAACAGCTTTGGAAGTTCAGGACTCAAAAAACTGCCAAAAATAGTAAGATGTGCTACAATTAAGGAAATTGAAAAACTAAAATATATAATGGCGGCGTCCAAGTGGAATAGGAAAGTGTCCACAAAAATCCACCTCGATCATTTACACCTGTATATCACATATTTTTGATATGTTTGAATAAATGCCTTCCATGGCTAGTAGGGGTCCAATCAAGATCTTTATCAAGTAATTGAATGTGTATCATCATTACATTGATATCTTTTTGTTATGAAGATGTCATTTAATTCTACGAAGTGTCCTAGGCTCTGGGCCTGAAAAGGTGGCTCAAATCCCAGGGACGCTGGCACAACACTGAGCAAAATAGTCCCTAGACACTGGAATTCCATGACGTGGGAGTGTCCAGATATCTCTAGATGCAGGCATTCCCATATCATGGGAGAGTTTGGGGGTTAGTTGGTCTAAAAACTCAGTGGGACCTAAGGGTTGGTTACCTAAGAGGTTGGGGTGGTTCCTGGGAGACTTGTTACCGATTTGGAAGGTCTATATGTTATGTTTCCATTGATTCCACTTCCTTAAGATCACATAGGAGGTTGAATCCCATCATAGTATCCTCTCGTGACATGTTTACCTTGGTTGGTCAGTTACATGGGTAGATGTGGGAGGAGGGTGTTATAGAGTGGTATTGAAGCATCGTTCACCCCTCAAACTGAATATGCTATGTGTTGGTCATGCATTCATTTCAAATGCATAGTTGTTCCTTATGCTTGTAGTCCATATTCTTTTTGCTTTTGCATGTTGTTGATCATGGTTGTAGTGATGTCACCATGTGAAGGTTGATGATGTTGTTTTTGGTATGCTTTAGTCATGAATACATGTTAGTTGTGTATGCATTTGTTATGCATATCATTGTCCATATGGTATTACGCATGCATTATCATGGTTATAGTTATGCATGTATAGTAGGTCAAACATGCATTGTGAGGTCATTGTATGCAATTAGGTAATCATGATGATATTGGTATGTTATGATGCTAATGTGTTGGATGAGATAGAGAAGGAGATGCAGATCATTAAAGTGAAGTTGCAACAATGGACTTCAGGGTAAGAGCATATCATCAATCAGGTTTGTATGATGGGAACGAAGGTATGTGGTTAATGGGATTTATAAGAATTAGGGTTACTTATATACTTGTCATTTTATTGTTGTTATGGTTACATGTATGATGAATACTAGTTGATTAGTGTAGCCATATGCACATGTTTCATATAGTCATGAATGATAGTAAACTGTTGTTGTGTGCATTATGGTCATATCCATGATGGTTATATTCATTTAATTGAAGATCTTGATGTTACACATATCATACTAACCTATATTGGTCTGCGTATATGATTATGGTTATGGTATTCAGGTATGTGTCGACTTATTTGTGATAGTGTGTTGTACTAATCTAGACTGACTGTGCATATGTGATTGCCATGCATGAACAATTGCTTATGAGCTTATGATATGAACATGTTATCTAGTTAGTGTTATGGATATAATGACCTTATTTATGGTTGAGTTGATATGTTGTGAAGTCATATTGTGCTAACTAGAATGATTTTGCAAACAAGATAGCCTCCCTTGAGATACATTAAGGTATGAGTTTGATTATGATGCATATTTTGTCTTGACTATTTGATTATGTCACCTATTTGGTATTGGAGTGTTTGGTGTCTATTATGTCATCTACTTGATTTATCTAACATGGTACATTTATAGTTTGTTTAAATGTTTTATTTATTGCATGATATGAATATGTGTCTGTAAGATTGCATGAAGAAATGATCTTGTTTTAAGATGTTTGTACTAATACATATGTGTTGAGGCTGCTGAAATGTAATTGATTGTAACATTATGTATTATGAATGATGAATGTGAGTTGATTTTGATTATGACATGGTTGTTAGACTTGGTGAGGGTTGATTTCCAAGTAATAGATATGTTTCCTTGATATTTGGAACATGTGGTTGACATGTGTAAATAGTTGTATGAAGCATGCTTGGTATTAGCGTGACAAGGTAAAAATTGATGTTTTTATATAACTAACAGTTGCTTGATGTGAAAATACGTAGTAAGCCTCGATTGCAACAAGGTAAAAAGGTAAAAGAAAGGGATTGGGAAAGAATTTCTCTAGCTATATTTAGAAATGCTAATTCCAAATGAATGATTTTTTTACATACCAGAAGTCTTCTTAACCTTCATTTCATCTAACATTATGTGGGTATGTGCTATATTCATGGACATGTATTTGACAGGTATAAGAGTTGGTGTCTAGTTATAGCTATGCTTGTCAAAGGAACTAAAGCTCCTTGAGATATGGCATGGTTTTGTTCAGTTGCAAGGCACACATGATTGGCACAACAAGGTATGGTAACTGGTGTATTTCTATGTTTATTTATGCAGTGACAGTTATGTGTCTATTGCAATATCATGTCGGGATTGGATGGAAAAGAGATTGCCATGAAATTCTGGAGAAGGCACTGGCTGAGCTTTCCTTTGGAAGCACTGGGAACCATGGGGATTAAGTCATGGTGTCTGTTGAGAGTCTTGTGATTTGAATTATTTGTGCTTTGGTTGTGCTTGATTTGTAGCTTTGATTATGTCTAGTGTATGGCCATACCACTGTTTGAGGTGTCGTATTGTTATTGTTTTTCACTGTTTTCTCTTGCTTGTTTCTTGGTATTGCCTTTTTGTTTTGAGAGTCTTGGGAATTGGTTGGGAAAGAGGAATGTTAATGGAAGAGACCCAACAAGTGATGTAAGGCCCCGATGAATCTCAATACATGTATAAGGACAATTGAAGGCAAGAGTATGACAACTAGTTGGATTGGTTGGGTCCATTCGTGTAAATGGATGATGGTAGGACAATCATGAGAAAGGTAATAGGAAAGGTGAATTAAATGGATCTAAGGAGTCATATTACTTAGCTATATTGGGAACAATTGTTCTCAATGTTTTGCATGGTGTGCATAGATAAAGGGAGTTCTTTTAACATTGACCTTATGATATCTAGTCATTATGTTGTGATCATGATTGTTTTATGCTAATGTATATATCCATATATGTATGTATGCATGTTGTTACTTAATAGGGTCATCATGGATCATGATTGTTTTATGTTGATGTTTATATGTATACATGCATGTATATATGTCATTGTATGACAAAGTCACAAGAGGTCATTCTTGTGGAGCAATGATTGCTTACACAGGTGAATGACATAAAGTGGTTCTTGGTTTATGAAGAATCAAGTGGAAGAGTAATCATGACAAATATATTAGGTTAGTATCATGTGATTATGATTTGATATTATATGATTATATTATGTTTATGCAATGGACAAGATATATCAAGGGATACATTAGTGAAATGAAAGTAGTGTGTTCTTTAGGATGCTTGGATAAGCATGGATGGTGGAGAGACATTGAAAGAAAAGTTGCTTGGTAGAGACAATGTGGTTTTGGATGTGTGGTACTACTATTGTGCATATGTTGTATATGTTGTACATGTTGCATCTGTGATGTTGTGCACATGTGGTGTGGTGTATATATAGTGTGTGTACATGTTGTTTATGCAATGTTATGTACAAGGTGGTACAGATAGTGTTGTGTGAATATTGCATATGTAGTGCTCGGTATAGATGGTGTAATGTACATGTTGGATATGCGATGTTGTGTACATATTGTATTGTGAACATGATGGTTATGGAGTGTTTTGTGCATATGGTGTCTTTCACATGTTGGATATGCATTGTTGTGTACATCGGTTGTTATGTACATCTTTTATATGCAGTGTTATGCACATATCATGTTGCGTTCATGTAGTACATGTGGTGATATGTACATATGGTTTCTGTGTATGATTGTATAGGTGGTGTTGTGAGCATGTGGTGCCATGTACATGATCTACATGTGGTGATGTGTGCAGGTGGTGTTGTGTACAGATCATGGATATGGTACTATGTAAATGTTGTGTCGTGTACATGTGCATTTGGTATTGTGTACATATAATGTTGTGTACACATTATATAGGTGGTGCGGTGTCCATGTGGTGTTGTGCACATTTTTGTAGGTGGTGTCGTGTACATGTGATGTTTTGCACAAGTTGTGCATGCCTTTGTTTGTACATATGTTACTGGTGTACATGTGGTATTGTGTGCATCTCATACATTCTCTGTTGTGGGCATGTTGTACTATGTGTGTGCATTGTGTAGTTGTTGTATCATGACATGTGTACGCATTGTGTTTTACTCTGTCTAATACATGTATTGTGTGGTGTTGTACATCGGGTATAGATGAATTTTGTTACATTGTATGCCAAGTGTAGGTACATGTATTGTGTGGCATTATACATTGGGTATAGATGTATGTGTTGTGTTGTATATCAGGTGTAGGTGTATGCAGTTCATGGTGTTGTATGTCGTTGTGGTTGTATGTGTGTGATGAACACTATGTGTATGTGCACATGGTTGAGGAGAAGGCACTAGGTGCTTTTCGGATGTGGCAACCAATCTAGTGTGGGTATAGAAGAACGAAAAAAGGTAGAAGCTAAGGATTAATTAAAGGATAAGTGTTGGTATTTTATATGTTTTATTATGGATGTGATCTAGGATTTTTACTTATGATGGTTACATGTGATTTATGATTATGGTTTATGATGATTTCATTCAATTTGTGATTTTAATTTATGATGGTTGAGTATGAGCTAACTGAATGTGATATGTTTATTCATGATGATTTCATCAAACAATTAGTTTGACTTGTTGTGACAGGAAGTAAATAGGATTCCAAGTGTACCTTATTGATGAGCTACCAATGGGGTATGATGTGAATTTGTTTCAATTTATTTTAAATCTAATGGAATTTATGTGCTCGGTATAGGAAGCACGGAAATGCTCAGTTGGGTGTTTCAAACTGGCTAAAGGAATTAGCAACAATAGTGAAAGGAATGGGAACATGCAACAATATGCTGGTAAAGCATTCAGGAGTAGGGCCATTATGGGACATTGGTACAAAATAATGTTGATTCATTTTCATGAGCATGCTATCACTGGTATGATGGATTTAAGGTAGGGATATGCCTTGCTTTTTGGACCTTCCAATGTGAGGAAACATTGTCGAGGGATTAACTGCCCGGGATGGGAACTTGGAAGATGTGTGACTACATGAAATGGGGTGATTGAATTGCTCGAGGGACTGTGTAGCAGAGAAGGAAATGTTAGGGATATATTTTTTTTGGTCATTATCATTTTGAAATGGAATCAAATGCACATTGGGAGTGTGCCCTGGAACAATGAAGTGAAAACTATTCACTAAGAGGACAAGTGGCACAGGATTATATTGTTGGATATTAGATGCATATTTGTCCTTGAAGTAGATTATGGACTTCTTAGGAAGAAGGTGAATCCTGGTCTTACTTTGTGGGTGGAGGTGTGAGATTCTGGATTCCCTTATTGCAGATGCAAGCATCGTATCTTTTTATTTACTGGTTGAACAAATGTGCATATGTGTGTATTATTGTAAATACTGTATCAAGCTAGATTTATAAATCTCCATAGACAGTATGATTATTTGTTGGGTGAAGAAAATGTGTATGTGTGTATATGTTCTTATTATTTTAAATACCATAATGAGATGTGTTATAAAGCTCTAGTAAATTGTATGTTTGTCATGATGGTCATTGTAAATACTGCAATGAGTTGTGTTACAAAGCTCCATGGGCAGTATGTTTCGTTTTCATCGGTCTTTCTAGTTATAGGTGTCATTGATCACTGACGACGATGTTTGCCCAAGGGGGAAGGTTCTGTAACAACCTTGATTAAAAATACATATAAAAATATATAATACCACGGTCATGGAACATGTATTCCAAGGTGAATGGTGGGAAAAACATCATATTGGGTGTTCATTGATTTATTATGGCTAAGGAAATTGGCAAAGGTAATTTCTAAGGCTTTGGAAAGTGTTAGAAAATTATATACTACGTAGCAATGGAACACATAAAATATTGTAGAAATATAAACACAGAGAACGCATAAAACAAGAGAGACACAGATATACATTGTTCACCCAGTTTGGGCTATGTCCACCCCGAATAGCCAATCCTTCCTTTCTATTATCCAGCAAAATGAAGAGACACAACCTACAGCAAATCCACTGTAATATCCTATGTTTTCTCTCACAGTCTCACCTCTCAGTTTCTCGCTCACAAAATACACATCTATCTCTCAGCCTCAAATACAATGCCCTCATACAAAGAGAGGGGGTTGCCTTCTAGGGCAAAAAACCCTAAACTAAACATAAGTTCTACCGTCAGATCATCTGCCTAATGAACGACTCAGATTGACTAGAAATTACTATACTTTTACAAGGCAATTTTACATTTGTTTTTATCTTCGGGGGCACTGCCCCCGAGCCCCCGCCGGGGGACCGCTAGCCCGCGGACCCCCCAGCCGTGGGGGGATTGGCCCCCCTGGACCCCCGCGGGGGGGACAAGTCCCCCCCGCACCCCCCCATGTGGAGGGGTGTACAAACTTCCTGGGGTATACATCCAGCTGAAACAAAGACCTCTGAACAATCATGCTCCACACACAACAGAAAGGAAAAGTGTAGTTTTGGCACAATTATTTATGAAAATAATGGAACTTAGGAGAAAAGGTGAAAGGTCACAGGTTTCACGTGAGGAGGAAATTGGAGGAAACTAATGTAAATTGAAGAAAATAGAGGTTGATAAAAAGGCTTCTAAGGATCAGTTGGCAAGCTTTTTACGGGTTTTTGGTGGAGCTCTCTTCTATTCTTTCTCTCTCATATTCTTGGACACTTAGATTTTTACTGGAGCACTGTTAGAGGAGTATGGCATACTTGGAATTTGGAACAAGGAAAAAGAGGAAGAAAATGTCAAGCAAAGAAGAGAATGATCAAGCAACTACATTAGTATTCTTTGTAGGTATCGATTTACATATGTGTTTTCTTTTCTATATTTAGCATGCATGGTATTCCATGTGGTTCTTTACTGTTATGGCATGGGTTTTTCTAGGTGTGATAGTGTTTTCAGCCTAACGTTGCCATTTATAGATAGCCATGGTGTGATGGGATTCTCACGTTTTGGTTGCGTTGGATTGCCGGATGGATTCAAAGCTGAGTAAGGTCGATCTCTGAATGATAGAACACATGACCTGGTGACCTCTAAATCAGACTGTGGGTTGCGGTAAAGACGGATTTTGTTTTGCCTCAGTGGGCATAGGAATCCTCTACTGATGAATGTCAAGATATATGATAAATCTTAGAGGTGGGTGCTCTCCATCAGGCCTAGTAATCCCGGGATGAGATATGTATTAAAGACTGGAGAGTGGGTCTCGGTTGAAGGCCTAGTGATCGGGCGTGTATTATGGTAAAGCCTGAGAGATTAGGAGAAAGCTGGTGGAATCCATGCTGTTTTTGGCCTAGTAGTTTGGTGGAGACCATGGTAAAGCCCGTTATTGCATGTTTATTGTGTTGGCCTAGTGATCTAAGATCGATTGTGGTAAGGTCAGGTTTCTATTGGTGAGGGTGAGGTGATTTAGCCTTGGGATGCCCCGGTTGGTTATTTTGGTTTGAGTCTATTGTGCTCTACAACAACCCCCCATTTCATATCATTTTTATTCACAAAACTATCATATGAAATGGGTCCCTTTAGATTTTGATTGGTATCAATATTGTATTATTCAAAAAGGTTCGAAAGCCAAATGAAAACATTATAAAAACCTTTTGAAAAACCCATTTTGATCATATTTATGCAAATAAATTAATCTTTTATCATTGCGATAAAGCGATCGCAAGATCGCATATCGCAATGACACAAGGAACATAAGTAAATGGCACATTGGTTTCCACTGATGCGATATCGCTATCGGCTATCGGCAATGTTCTATGCACATTCTTAAAGCGCCCCTAGGCCATTCACCCCGATGCGATGCGATATTGCTATCGGCAATCGGCGATATACTATCCATGTCTCATATTATGCCAATACTCCCGATGCGATGCGATATCGCTATCGGCAATCAGGGTTTCAAAAGGTGTCAATATAAGAGGTTAAGCTTTCCCCGATGGCCGATTGCGATAAAGCGCAGATTTAAAAAAAAAAAGCCGTTAAAATGAAGGGATATTACAATCAATTCATATTAAAAGCTTGATCTGTCGAACAATGATTCACCTGCGCTCAACCACCAAAACATCTACAACATGCTTAAACGAATCATTCGTCCGATTAATGGTATAATGGGCATTTAAGGATTGGCAGGATTTAAACGGCCATTTAATGTAATTGTAAGTCCTAAAATCTTCCTATGGATTGTATCCACGGCCATTGTAAAAGTTTTCTCTCATCACGCATTGATCAATATATCTCACCATATTGGAGTTTTCATTGCCAATTCTCTATGTTACATTTATTTTCACTTCTGTGCAGAATTCATACAAAGAAGAAAACTCAAGCAAAATGGGGAAGAAATCTAAGAAAACCACAGTCGCTTCCGTTGCGCCAGCCACAGGACAAGCTGTCGCTGATCCCACAAACAAAAAGAAAGGATTGATTTCGGATACTACATGTTCTGGTCTCGGCAAAACTACTTGGCAAAGTACCTACAACTTGATTGAAGTCGAAGAACCTGAAGTGACAACAGTACAAGCTACTGCAGATTCAACTCAGAAATCTGATGGTACTCTAAAGGACTTAGCTGACTCCTTCCTTCATCGGATAGCAGCTAGGGAACAAATTCTCCCATATACGGATGTAGTGTGGTGGGAAATTGAGGAAATCCCAATCATGGATAGAACCTTCAGCACCAGAGACGGGAGAATTTTCGGGTCATTCAAGGCTGATGATTTAAGGCAAATGTATCATTTGCCTAAGCCAGAGAAGAAATACAATAAGGCATTCCTGGAGAAATTCCGAAAGGAGAACAAAGTTGAATCCGAACCCATCCGGGATTGGAGACAAAATTCGGCAAAGCACAAACATGAATCTTCCAGTAAGTACTCGGTTGATTCCCTGGCTTCTCATTATTGCTACGCTGGAATAATGATGTGTAGATTGTGGGGATTGCACGACTCTTCTAATTTCACTATAGAAATGGTTCCCTTAATGGAAGCGGCATGCAACAGTGAAATAATGGATTGGGCCACTATTCTCTCAGATAAACTAGCCACAGTTGTTCTTGAGTTTAGGAATAAGACCCGCATTACTGAAAGGCTAATTCCCCCATTCTATTCCAATGCCTATATTTTAGATACCTTGTGTTTTAATTCTGAATTTCCCGTGCTCGGCTGGAGGTGGACACCACAAGACCCCATGCCTATTGACATATACCATCAGAAATTATGGAAATCCTCTTATAAGCACCATTTGTACCAAGCTCGCAATGGCTTTATGTTGCCTATTTATTATTCTATTTTTGATAAACCTGTTCCCAAGATTTCCTACCAAGATGGGATTGATTTAACAGCAGTAGGGAGATGGTTCGGGGAGGAGAAGTTCACTTATATAAGAGTTTTCGGTAGCCAAGCCGAACCTCATGTCCTCCCTTTATACATACCTGATAAACTGCTGGCAAGGGAAATCGCTTACCAGATCATTGCTGAGAGTGTTACACAGACTCTCAAGAAAAATAAGAAGCAGGGCTGGCCCTCTTTTCCTTTGAGATGCGGTGTTTATACCTTGCATGATCTCAAACATGCAGAAAAAGAAGCTACAAAGATTAAATCATTAACTCTAGCAACTCTCCCTAATAGGCAATTTGATCCAAGCAAAGTTGCCTATAATGCACTAGAACAGGCCAAATTGTCTAAATTTGATCATAAAGAAGATATGTTTGATGACCTGTTCTCCTCCGCTGAGTCAATAATGCAGGTTAAGGCATTTGCCAGAATGAAATATCAAGATGAAGGGTTGGTTGAATTTAACAGACTTAGAGAACAGATGTTGCAAACTCTGCCTCTAGATCTATTAGCAACAACCCCAACAACATCGACAAGCGACCCTGAATGGCAATAGTCAAAGGAGCCTCCGGTTACAATAATAGAACCAGAAAAGCCATAGGAGGAAACTCAGACTAAAGAGCAGGAGAAAGTGCGGGAGGAGACCTAGATGAAAGAGCAGAAACAGACCACCACTGAAGTAAACGTGGATACTCATATTGACCCAAAATTGCTCCAGGAATGGCAGCAATTTGATTCCATTATCAGTGGTCTGGAATGTTCAAAGGACACTGAAACTTCAAAGGCAGCAGACACACAGGAAACCACTTCACCACAGGTTCTAAGTGGAACCAGCGGCCCACCCATTTCAAAAGAGGTAGAGATAATACCAAAGGACCCCTCCGATCAAATCATTTTGCAGGTAGAAGAGATTCCTCCCTTGGATGTCTTCTACAGCCCAAGGCATAAAGCTGTAGTAAAACAACAAAGGAAAAGAAGAATCACTGATCAACCTTCCCTTTTCCTAGAACAGACGGTCACGGGAAATGTAGTTTGGAAGGAGGAATTTGACCCCTCTGATGACCTGACAAAACTGTCACAATATGCTGGAGCCTATTCGGCGGCAACAATAGATAAGGCATCGGAGGTGAGTCTTTTGGTGAAAACAAAGGACCAGGAAATTTTCTTATTACAGGAACAGCTGACTGAAGCAAAGAAGAAAGCAGAGCAGGCAGAACAGCAATTGTTGACACAACAACAGGTAAACAATCAACTAACTTAACAATTGCAGGCAGAGAAACAAAGGATTGACCATAGCGCAATCCAGAAGCAGAAAGAATTGTGAGAGGCCTTGGCACAATTGAAGGCAGCGAATGAGCAAATGGTGAAAACAAAAGATGAGCAAATTGCTCAACTATCAGCACAGCTCGAGAAAACAAAGGGCGTTCCACAAGTAGCTGAATTCAGAATAGAAGCACTACAGATAAATACTGCATTGATAGCCCAAATTAAGCTTCTATGTCAAGAAATCGCCCAAGCAGAGCCACTATGTGAATTAACGGCATCCATAAGTAATAAAGTAGACAAGGCTAGGACTGAATTGGATCAAGCTGAAGAAACGATAGCTGCATTTCTCGACTGGCAAGATACTGATCAAGGACAAGCGGCGAATTTACCAAGAATCTTAGAGTCACATAAAGATATACTCTTTACAGAATGGCAGTCCCAGTTAATGAAAGCAGAGAGGGCAGTTTCAAGATGCAAATCAACTTCAAGCAATTTAGTTGAATTAGTCAATAACACTCTCTACTTATCAAACATGATTTCCCAATGCACACCAGGAAAATTGACAACGATGAAAACATTGGAGCAATCATGTTATCCAGATCTAGAGGAAAAGGGGAGATTAATTGCTGGGATTAACAATTTAACCTGGGATACCTATTGGTTCTTCTTGGTAAAACCACACACACAGAGAGCTGCCCTCAAGTTCCTTACGGATGCAATCAGGTATATTATCCCCGATATTCAGGATGCCACCTATGCCGCCCAGCTCAGCTCTCGCCTCAACAGACCACCCGAAGTGGAGCCGATGCTTGCAATAAGTCAACTCAGATTTAAAGGCAAACAACCTACTTGATGATTCATGCCGTCGACTGCCAGATTGCTGAAGAAAATAGGATCAAAATCAATTGATACCAATTAAGTAGGATTTCAGTTTCATAGATAGTTAGATTAATTAAGTATTTATAGACCCTTTCATTGTTTTGGAAAGGGTCGTAAATTTTTGTATTTGACTTAAAGACTGAAGTTGCACTATTGTGCTTCAGCCATATTCTTTTATGAAACTGGACCAGTTATTCTAAATTTGACAAGGAAGCTTTTATGAAATTATGCACTATTGTCTTTGTTTGAAAGTATTTCTGCGTTGAAGGAAGAATCTCAAGTAGCGATTGATATTGGGAGTGTCTAGCAGCTCATATGGTACTTTTATCTATGTCTGAATTCATTCTTTTCATCTGAATTGTTATTTGATTACCTTTGCTATTATCGAATATATGTATGTGCTTTAACAGCAGTTCTGTATTCCTTCCACTATTGGATGTTTATGGTGTGCTTTTCTTTTAATCATATATGTGTCGATGATATAAATGACAAGTGTAGTAATATTGCTTTAATCGCTTTGCTTAACTATTTAAGCAAAGTAATACTTGAATGAATTAATGTCCATGTCTGTTATATGGAGTCATCTATATGCCTATCCATAGACACAGATCATCAAGCGCTACACTTCAAAGTACAATAGTTCCTGGGATAAGTAATAGCTCTTTTATTTTGCTGATAGATTTAGCTATTCGCCTATCATTAGATTAGTCAACCAATCATTCATTCCGTTTATCCATTTCTGGGAAACTGGTCCCATTATCCCCAGTCGGAGCCACCATTCCAAACAGAAAAGGATTTGTACTAAGGTCCGGACTGGGTGGTTATCCCCCAATGTTGATACAATGATTTTCGGGGCATCAACAGAGTCCCACATTCATGCTTGGAATATGGCACGTGGGTGAATGGATGAAGAGAGATTTGGCTCAGCCATTCTATGGTCAGGTGGAACACGGTAGTCCCATCCTAGGTTGGATTTTGCGTTAATTAATAAGAAGTTCTCTCCTTGATATCTTATGTATCAATCTACTGGTTTATATGTGGATTTTGTGGATGATGTATCCTTGATATTTTTGTTGTTATTATGCTGGTTATAAGCATGGATTATGTTAGCGATGATGTATGGATTTCCTCATGTTTTGATTTGTAAATCAATAAAAAATGTCTCTATGAGCTAATAGATGATAATGTAGCTAATGGTATATGGCGAAAATGCTTCTCATTAATTCTTAGATAAGTATGAGACCCCTATGCTTATATTTGTTATTTACAATTGTAGATTACATATTTGTGATATGTTAAAAGAAATGCCTCTCATAGCTAGTAGGGGTCCAGTCAATCTCTTGTTCAATTAATTGCATTTGTATCATCGTTACCTCAGTATCTTTCTATTTTGATGGTGTCATTTAATTCTTGGCAGTGACCTCGGTTCTCTGCCTAAAAAAGTGGCTCAAATCTTGAGGACACTGGCACAACACTCAGCAAAATAGTCCGTGTATGCTGACATGCCATGCTGTGGGAGCATCCAGAGCCCTCTAGACGCAGGCATGCCCATATCATGGGAGAGTTTGGGGATTACTTGGTCTAAAAACTCAGTGGGATCCATGGGCTAACTACTTGAGAGGATGTGATGGTTCCTGGGATTCCTGTTACGAATGTGGAAGGTTTATATGTTCTGTTTATGTCGATTCCACTTGCTTAAGGTCACATAGGAGGTTTAATCCCATCATAGTAGCCTCTCATCACATGCTTACCCCCGTTTTTTGGTTACATGGGTAGATGTGGGAGGAGGGTGTTACACAAAACTCCCCTATAAAACAATCCAATGTAATTTTCTAAAGGAAATCATTATGCTTTTTTGTTTTTTCTTTTTGTTCTATCTTGTTGTGCTCTTAAAAGGATGGATGTACACACATTGTGTAAAACCATGCATGCATTCACTTGTTGTATAGTTAAAAGGATGGATGTATATGTTGTGTATACCCATGCATACATTTATTGTTATGATAATATAATTTATCCCCATTTGAGTTTCATCATTGTTAAGTTCTTTTTACTTGATTTTCAAGAATCTCTAGATTTTTTTCTTATTCACCCCGTGAACATTGATTCCGTTTCAAGGCTTGATCAACAAGGCACCAATTAAAGTTATGGTCACAACATGGGCTTCTTCGGTGGGTGAATTATTTAATATAGGTAGGAATCTCAACAAAATATCATGGTCGGAAGAAAATATATGTAAGCACAAGAAGGGTGAAAGGGGAGAAACCATGTGGCCATCTTGCATGGTTTCCCCTTCTCGCATCCAAGAGAATAATTTTTGATGTTCAAAACCAATGGGGTTTGAATTGTTGTATTGTAAGGGTGATTCAAATGATTTTTATTAGGAGTTTTCATTAAGAATGGTTTTTCCCAAGTATGTATAAGTGGACAAGGTCATCACATCAGAACTTTTTTATAAGCGAGGTTTGGGCTACCATCCACCTTTTCATTTCCATGCAAATTTCTAGGGTTGTGGTAGATTGGTTTTTTGAATTTGCATGTAACTGCACATTTCTTAAGAGGTAGATATGTCGGTATTTTGTACAATATGTGGAGTTGCATTCACTAAATGATTTTTTTTTACTTGAGAAAATTGTTTAAAACTAAAGAACAATCATAAAAATTCTTTGGTTTGCCACTTTTCAGTATTATTTTTCCATTAGGTATGGTGGAATCACCTTTAATCATTTACAGAAAGGACTAACCCTGTAGATATGAATTTATAGTTATGCTTGATATTAACTTTTCTGCACTCCAATCATTGGTAAACTAACGAAATTTTCATGTTCACTCTTTCTAATGCAAAGATAAGTGGGGAGGTGGTTTGGAGAGTCACCGCAACAACTGTGGATCAAAATTCGAAGTAGATAACCTCCCAACCCAGGGTAGAAGAATGATTGTTTGGTAAAACTTTCAACTCAAAATTTTGGAATATATAGAAGTAACTCTAGAATGTAATTTTGTTGGAAGTTATTTTTGTGTTTATTAGTGACTTAAAATATAGTGTGTTTATTAGTAATATAAAATATAGTGTGTTTACTGGTGATTTAAAATATAGTGTGTGTTATTAGTGATTTAAAATTTGTTGGAGTAACTTATTACTTGTGATCTGAGAAATGAAACTAGTTAAGTATGAACCTTAGAGATGAACGAAATGATAGTTGGTTAAAACTAAATGGTGAGTTTGACATAACAATTTTCATTATTGGGAAAGTAAATACATGTTTTTGGAGGTTTGGAATGGATAATTTTCATATTCAAAAGGAAAACAAATAGAAGACCAGTGGCCAATAGGCATGTGAGGAAGAGCTGGCATTATTCTCACATATTTTTTTGGCAAATTTTGTTAGTTACATTTATATCATCCCTCTATGGAATCGTCATAATCCTTTATATAAATACCAGTGATTAGTTTTAATATAAATCTTTGCTTCGAGTAGTCATTCGATTCTATTCATTTTGTTTTAGATATCTGATTGAGGAGGTATGATATTATGCAATTTTCATTATATATGTGTTGTAGTGGCTACAACCACCCTCCAAAATTTTGTCTTGCACCAATTTCGGAGCCTCCCTTGGATAGTTTCACTTGATGACTGCACACACTCGGGTTCGCTCCGTGAGCTCGTGTGATTAGTCTTTACATTCACCTTACTTGTTTATTGCACACAAGTCTTTGCATGTTGATGTCTAAGTCATGCTTGTGACCGTTTTCTGGTTATGCTCAAGGTCTTTGTTTCGTATGTGTTTGATGTGTTCTCCATGAAATAATATGTCACATTCACACACAGAGTTACATTCAATGTCGCGCAAGTATCGTCTCGATCATGAATGATCAATCATAAGTGTCACACTTTATGCTTGCATCGTTGGTCAGTCATGTTTAAAATATGTATCTAGATGGTTTGGTATTTTTGTCGTCAAGTCATGCGAATGTGTGTCTGTATGATCAACTATGCATCTTTCAACTATTCACACACTTATTCATTTTTTCTGAAGTTCTGATGACCAAACTCTTCACTGATAGCCTAACCATGACCTTGCTTTTGACTCGATCGACTGCCAACTAGAACAACGCAGAAGCACCAAGCTAGTTCTTTCAATTTGTGATCCCTGCAAGCATTTTAATCAGCACTCATGTTAGCCACCCAGTCAGTCGACTGGTTGTTCATCTCAAAAGTTGCGCAGTGCTCATGATCAGGCCTCCCGTTTCCCATTAGTCAACTCAGCTCAGAAATTACGTAGATATGATCAACAGGTTGGCCTCCCGACCTTATCGCAATTTTCCCATCTCGCAGTTCCCAGTAGCAGATTGCCTGTTCCCTCCAAGAATTGCACAGTTTCTGTTGCTAGTGACTAAACAACCAACTGATAGTTCCCTATGGGAATTGCACAAGTTTGTGTTGGGTTGTGTTATATTCTTTCCACAACTAGCCCACATAGTTAACCAGGGGGTTAGAAGGGGGGCAGAGACCCCCCTTTATTGTGCTGATTTCATAATAGGGAGAGCCATAGGGGGTTTGAGGGTTGCAGATAACCCCACTGTATGGGGTTGGGGGAAGCGCCCGAGAAATTTTTAGTTTTGGACCTTATGTTAGGTTGGGCGGACCTACCTATGGTTTTGTGCATGATTTTTGCACATGGTTTTCGACGCGATGGTTTTCAGTCCATGGTTTTGGACGCGATCATTTTTGGTCCATGGTATTGGATGCCTCGGCATGTATAAATATGTATTGTAACATTGAAAGGAAAATATGAAAAATCAAGCTGTTAGTCCCAATTTTGGGATCCAGGGAAAATCTCTGTGTATATGTGTTTTATGTATTATGCTCTCGCATTGTTTATTTTTTGTGTTTTAGAATTCATATGAAGGTAATTTCTGTACGAGGTTAAAACCTACAGTCCAGCTGCCAATATTTTGGGAAGTTCCCCAGAAAAATAGTGCAACCCCTGCCTGCTGAGCCCTCATGTAGCTCAAGCCGTTCCTCTGGAAAATTGCATAAATTTGGCTCTCTAGCCCTTGCTAACTGTTCATTCCAAAAACTAAGCAGAGCATGCCTACCTTGCCTTCCAACAACCTAGACTATTCCTCCCAAAATTTGTGGAATTTTGCCTCCCAGCTGAGCTATACCTTACAGTTAGTCACTGTCAACTCATATCGCCTATCTCCATCTCTCAATGACTCTTGCGCAATTTTCATCAGCAGTTGCCTAGAGCCATCATCCCGCATCATAGCCCTGCTGCCTCTCACAATCACTCGCAAATGACTGATCATGTGTAATGGTAGACTAAGGGATTTTTGATTTGACGTCGTCTCGTCATGAGTGACTTCAGGTCTACGTACACCCACAAACATGTCAAGATGATGAACATGATGAACGAATGGAGCACATGCAGATGGACAGGTTCATGAAGCAGACGAACAAACAAAGCATCCGAAGTGGATGAATGTGATGAAAATGCACCTTAGCGAACAAGTGAGCTTGTGAAGCCTTCCAACATGAAAGCAAGGAACAACATGCTAGAGCTTTTGTTGGGAATGGGTTCCCCCAAGAGTAGTTTTGGGGCTAAAATCCCATGTTTTGGGATAATTTTATAATAAAGCTGTAAAGTCTCCGCATTTTGTGGTCCCGGAGTGCGTAGGTGTCAAGAGTCATAAAGGGTTGTCCACCCTTATTTTATAAAGTGTCAAGTCGGCTGTAAATATCCACCCATGGTCCATGGACCATGAGATTGTATAAAAAGGAGCTAAGTAAGCAATCTATGAGTAGGAAAAAAGGAATAAAGTAGTGAAGTAGAGTGGAGAAGACTAAGCGTTCTCGGGTCTTAGTGTAGGTAGAGGCTCTGTAGCTGAGTGTGCAGAGGCCTAGGGTGGAAGTCTGCAGTTGAGTGCGTGGACCCCTGCAGCTGTGTGTGCAAGGTGAATAGAGTCTATATTAAACTAGAAGATATCAATAAAGAGAAGTATTCTGCAATTACTCTGTATTTAGTTCCTATTAATGCATCTGATAATATTGCATTCTGGGTTTAATTTACAATGTTTATTTGATGCATGAGTATATGTGATTGTATCAGTTAATTGAATGCAAGTAAGGATATCAGTTTACGTGGTGCTAACTGTGATTGATTCATAAGATAAGTAAAACACTTGAGATAACTTGGGAACCTATACAATACATTGTCATAGCTACACGAAAGTACCTAGACCACGGGTTAGGGCTACGTGAAGGTCAATTGTACACCTTCATGGAGGTACTGAAGGGTAGAATAAAGGGTAGACTGACAGAGTTGTAAGGCTTAATGACTTGTGCAAAGGTAGGGGTAGAGGGTATAAACCGACATCACGACCATCTCAGAGTGTGGAAACTTGGTTCTAGAATACCCCCATACTGCTTTGGGTGAGGCATCGGTCCGCGCTCTACGAGATGATGCCAAAAGCGCCAGTAGTGTATGGATTTGTTTGGCTAACTAAGGCTGAACCTGGGTGAGGGTCCACAAAGCCAACAAATGGTTCAGTTGCTGGAACCGGAATCTGTATGAGAGATGTGTGATGTCACATCACTGGAGTCCAACTAAGAAAGAGATCGAGGACTAGTTGAATAGAAAGATCCATGAATTTGCGATGCAGGAGAATAGAAACACACGGCTGACAAAGGTATAGTGGCTAGACAGGTATCTATATACAAAAATCCACAAGATATTTTTTTGTTCCTTTCTAGTCGAGTAATACGAGTGCATCGTGAAGCTAGTAGATAATCAAGGAAGGTGGAGGCTTGACGGTCCTATTTTATGGACCTTGGAGCTAGCATAGAGACTGAAAGCTTCTAAGGATAAGATTGCCTATGTTGTTGATCATTGGCTCGACTGTATCATAAGAGGATTTTGACTGAATTCACGGTCGATACCTTAGTCAGTTATAGCGAGGTGGAGCAGAACTTTTTCAAAGGTCCACGAGGTAAGTACTTGAAGTCTTTAAATACTTGGATTAAGATGTTATTGTACGAAAAATTGGTTATGCAACTACTTTGATGTTCAGAGCTACGTGAAGTGTAATGAATTACAGGAACGAAGGAATAAAAGGCCCTAAATATAGCCCACTGATTTCACCTCCTTTGAGTAATGAAGAGGGATTAGCGCAGGCTTCTCCGCAAAGTGTAGTTCAGTTGATAAAACAAGGATTCCCGCGACTACCACCTCCACCTACACCACCTCCAACTTCACCACGATCACCTGCAACTTCACCCACACCACCACCACCTCCACCATAGTTCAACATGGTGAATTCAGTGAAGCTACCTTTGTTTAAGGGATTGGGAAATGAGGACTCAGACCAGTTCTCATTCGTCATAAAATCTATATGGGAAGCTCATGGCACCACAGAAGATCTCGTGAAGAAGTAAACATTGATTAGTGCTTTATAGGATTACGTGATACTTGGTACATCAAGTAATCTATTGATAAACCAAACGTTACGTTGGAAGAGATTTAGAATATGCTAAATAAAAAGTTCAGTAGGCCTGAATTTGAGGTGCAATCGATTATGGGGTTCAAGGAAATCATGATGAAACTAGGTGAGATAGCTTGGGAATTGGATCAAAGATTGAAGTGTAAAATCCGTGAAGCTAATATGAACTTAACATATGGAGAGCACCGCGAGTAGTTCCTGGCTTCACTCCTACCCTCACCTAAGGGTTGTATTGTCACAACATAAGATTACAACTCAGGTAGAGGCCTTGGAGATTGCAATAAGACTGCATGAAACACTGATGCAGGATTTGAATCTGGCGGTTCAGCAGATCCATGTGTAGTTCAAAAATATTTTCCTCAAAATGAAAAGCTTCAAGTAGGATAGAACAGTTTGACCGAAGGCGCGCTAAGAGATATGGTGCCTAAAATGTAAGGGTGAGGGGCATGAAAAAGACCATTGCTAGGTCTTTGCAAACTATATTGTAGGAGGAGGACTGATGCCTTTGAGGCTGAAATCCCAAGCAAGACCGAGCGTGGGTCCTACGTTGTGGTGCTCTATATGTCAGGTAGTAGGGAAACATATGACTAATAATTGTCATTTGTTGTAGAAGTTTGTACAAACACCACAACAACTGTTCTACAACTTCTACAGGTCGGTAGGGCATGATGAGCAGAAATTTAGAAGTTATGAATTGATGATGGACAAAACACCAACCTATAGAGTTTAGGCAAAAATGCGGCCCCGTGATTAGAGCGCTGGGATGATGCAAACAAGCTTTCAAGGGGGCGAGCGAGGACGAGGAGGAGGAGGACCTGGCAAAGGTTAGGGACAACCAATCTGTTACAATTGTGGAGGACCAGGAAACTATGCCCATGAATGCACTAACCCAACGCGTCTGTCGTGCAAATATTATACTCAATTTGATCATGAGACAGAGGACTATCCTACACTGATAGCGAGGATATGCAACAAAGGGGTGAAACCATCAGAGTTGACTCATAACCTGCAGATGATGAGGGTTGAGCCACGCAAAGAGGATCCGAATGTGAATATAGTGCTCCAAAGTGGAATTGCAATGGGCGACAATAAGACGAAACAACCCGAAGATAGTGCATGGGTTATCAAAGTTGTGGCAAAGGAGGATGAATTTTATTTGGAGCGTGCATGCAAAATGTTCATGGAAGCAAAAAAGAGCTTTGCTAAGGCCTCTACCTCAGGGATCCGAGATAATTCTATTCTTGAAATGGACCCTTATATGCTTACGACCTTTCTAAAGACCTGCATGAAGTTGTTGTGTGATAGAAAGACTATGAAAGGGTTACAAGAACTAATAAATAGATGCACTAGAAACACTCTGGGTGAACCGTGCGTGGTACAAAAGATTGGTAAGCATAAGCCAAGGACAAGGCATGAGATGAGACTCACCGTGTAGATACAAGAATATGGAATGGATTAGGTTATTCTGGATTTGTGGTCAGATGCAAATGTTTTTCTGAAGAAGACTTCGGAATGGATGGGGAGACCCATGCTGCAGTGGTCTGTGATTCAATTAAGGATGGAAAATCAGCAGAAAATTGTCCCCATGTGATCTGGATCCGGGTGTGACAAAGGACCCTTCCAAGACCTTTTACTTTGGTGATGTGTTAAAATAAATTTTTAAAAGAACATAAATGAATACATCTCCATGTTGTAAAGAAAAGGAACATGACATTCATCAACACATGAAAACATAAGCCATTGATAACGGAGTCCGTCTAGGAGGGACTACATCTTTGAGCCTCAGTGTTAAGATGGTGTAGGTTGCTACATTGAGTGTTGTCAATAGTGATGATGTACATAAGAGATGACATTGCTATCATACCATGAAAATTCCCTCATGCAAGAGTGGCTCCAAGGGATGCTCCACTACAGGAACTCTCAGTCAAAAGGGACTCCTATTAGTATGACATAGACTCATGCATGATGATAATGAGCATCTTGCCAACATGGCATAAAAGGTATTTCAATGCAATCATTCATGGCGACACATGAGTATCCCATCAATATAATGACAAAGGGAACTCAAATAAAACATGACGAATCATGACAAAAAGTACATCCCACAAATTATTCCGCATCACATCAAGCAGGAATCACGAGTCAAGTAAGAAAAAAGATCCCACATTAAACATCAACAGGGATTAGTGCAACACAATGCATCTTATAGCAAAAGAAGTACATGAAAAATTGCATATACGTCACATCCTAGGGCCATCTAAAGAAAAGGATGTCAAACTACTAACGTTTGTCGTACCATCAATCTTGCTGTGTCGAATCTCATGGAAATGGTTGCTCGCACATGAATGCATGAATGCTGATACCCGCACTCCACTTTGAAAAGTGGCTGAAAAATGAAATGAGAAAATGAAAAATATGAACACACCATCACATTTTTGGCATCAAATAGTGTAAAATCAACTGTCAAATTTCTGAATTCTGAGAAAATGAATATTTGGGGCTCAAGGGATCATTTAGATTCCCCCTAGATTCCTCAAAGTTTCCCTCTTCTAGGTCCTCTACAAATCTTTTGCTCAGATCAAAATTCTAACTACACCATCCAGTTCGCTTCACTAAGAGGTGTAAGATTGACATAAAATTTGTCCAATTTGGACATCGCAAAATTTTCACCCTCTTGAGAATTTCACCCAATCATGGTTTTGCCTATGTTTTTCTCAGGTTCATGGTTCCACCTGCAAATAAACTAATTAAAATTTGTATTTCCTCAATTTATGCACGTGCTCTCGGTCCTCCATGCTTGCACGGTGCATTGACATAATGAGTTTATTTATAAATTTTCGGGCGGAGTTTACAAAAGGGCCCCACTGGCCCGTTGGTAAAAGAGGTAATAAGTTAAGGGGAGGTTGGGGGATCAAATCCCGCCTCCCAAAAATCCACATATAAGTCTTATTTCACACGCTTTTGTTTGAGGCTTTGTTGGTATTAAGTCGGCATGTTGGCGCATTAATGGTTTCATGGGCCATGACATGGGTTGATTGTTACATTACATGGTTTATGGGGCCGCCGCATGGTGGTGGGCCAGCCCATGTGGCTGGTGCTGGCTCAATACTCGTCGGCCTCCTTTAAACATACCGCATATATATGAAGTGGGTTGTTGGGCTGTGGGCCAGGTCCACCGGAGGTGGCTCGCACCCACCTCGTATTAAGTTTCAATATGGGAATGTGAGTTGGTGGGAGGGCTTGGCGGGGTAATGCCTGTCAAGCCACGTTTTTTTTTTTAATTGTGTTGTGAGGTTGAGGGAGGGCCGGTGAGGGTCGTGGCCCATTGGCTCATAGCTAATTTTTTTTTATTTATTTTTCATCTAACGGGATTGGCAGGGGTCATGGCCCGCCACCCAAATGATATATATATATATATATATATATATATATATATATATATATATATATATACATATACATATACATATACATATACATATACATATATGTATATATATATATATATATATATATATATATATATATATATATATATATATATATCATTTGGGTGGCGGGCCATGACCCCTGCCAATCCCGTTAGATGAAAAATAAATAAAAAAAATTAGCTATGAGCCAATGGGCCACGACCCTCACCGGCCCTCCCTCAACCTCACAACACAATTAAAAAAAAAAAACGTGGCTTGACAGGCATTACCCCGCCAAGCCCTCCCACCAACTCACATTCCCATATTGAAACTTAATACGAGGTGGGTGCGAGCCACCTCCGGTGGACCTGGCCCACAGCCCAACAACCCACTTCATATATATGCGGTATGTTTTAAACGTGGCTTGAATTTTCAGAAATGACTAGTTGATTTTATATATATATATATATATATATATATATATATATATATATATATATATATATATATATATATATATATATATATACATATATGTATATGTATATGTATATGTATATGTATACATATATGTATATATATATATATATATATATATATATATATATATATATATATATATATATATATATATTTATATTTATATATAAAATCAACTAGTCATTTCTGAAAATTCAAAAAATAAAGGAGACAAATTAATCAGCCCACAAATTCACCTAAAATCTAGCCTAGGTTGGTCGGAATCCGGTGGTCAGATTTTGTCCCAAATGCTGCCTCTTTAAGCCTACCCAATCACCCAAGTCAACCTGAACTTTGATTCCTGGTAACTTTCGCATACAAACTCAATTTGACGAATTTTTCCTATCATTGCAATCAGGAGGACGATATGCACGCTCTGGTCCTAGTTTGAAAGCATTCTGATTACTTTTATTTTTGAGTTTTCATAAGCCCTCTTTGTCCTGTGTGTGTCTCTAGAGCCACCTAAATCAATCCTCCTCACTGAGGAGCTTTTGGTCCTCCAAAAGCATGAAAAATAATCTACAACTTCTCTGTACCTTGTCTACATCACAAGCATCCTTGAACAGGTCTCGCTTCCATCTCGCTCACCTTTGTTTTTGGGAGCCTTAAGTGATGAACCGACACCTGCAACCTCTGCAACCTGTAGTGCATTTTTTTTTCAAATTACATGCTTTACTTACATGACCAACTAATGACCCAAGCATCCCACACTTGCCATGAGTTTATAACACATACTCGATGGTCAAGTTTACATCAAGATGGACACAATACCCTAGCTACAAAAACAAGGCCAAGATATCATTGTTGCTTCAACAAGTGATGGAAAACACATCATCACTGCAAGACATGATTTATAGAAATAAAGCCAAACACTATCATTTCTTCGATAAGTGATGGAGACACGACATCACTTCCATAGTTTAAAATGCATCACAAAATGAAACCAGACATCATTGTGGGTTAACAAGTGATGGAAACACATCATCACTTTCACATTTTAAAATGCAACAAATGATTTACAAAAGCACGACCATGCCAATCTAACATATATAGAAACCATTTTTCACTTATCAATGTGAATGGGTCACCTCCTTTTGCTTGTCGAACAATTGTTTCACCTAGTTCATGCATTAACACTTTGTCTTTGAGGCACTGCTCTGGATGGAGCCTCCAACATGTGGCTCTTTGATGTCCATTTCTGTTGCAATGACTAAAATAGGTCTTCTTCCTCAAAATATTCTTAACATGTTTCTTTCCTGCTATTGAGAGGGTCTTTCATGCCTCCTCTTTTCGTGTGTTGTTATTCTTTTCCAACACTTAGAAAATGTATGGTTATGTAATCCACAAAAGGTACATGTTTTTTGATGCCATGTTTTACGTTCATCATTAACAACATGATTATAATTGAAATGAACATTTGAATATCAAAATTGGTTATATCTTTCCTTGCCGTCTCTAGTGCCATTATGGTGATAAGAACTTGCCTAAACTCTTTCCCTGCCATGGGCACTACCATGGGATGGTGGGGATGTGTTCCCATCATTCTCTTTCCTTGACGATTTTCATGATGTCTCAGAAGCATCTGACACCTTTGAGCATTCTCCCTTGGTGTATCTCAAGCTTGCAAATTGAGGTCTCTGCATAACCTCCAATGGTTGAGTTATGCCTTGGTTATTAACACCAAGTTTTTTTTCCTCCTTGTGCCTCGTCCTGGTAAGGAGCCTCGTGTTTGTCCCTGTAATTGGTATCTCCACATCTCCAGCATAAATCATACTATGTGAAGACAAAACCAAAAGAAAATCAACATCTTTTACCTCCTCTGTTGATTTGGAAAGAACTGATGAGGACTTATCATCATCTGTTGTTGTTGGTTCGCTAGCTGTCTCAGCACATTCCCCAACTTCCTTTCAGACATACCCAAGTCCTGCCTGACACAATAATTCTTCTACTCTGATGGGGTTTACCATGCCTTGGCCATTAATGCCCAAGCCTTTTCCTTCATACCCCATTTTCTTCAACAGTTTGGAGCCAATTGTTGTTGTATGATTTTCAAAAACAACAAAATCATCATCAGGAAACATACATGAATTCAAAGAACTACTTTTTACCTCACATGGGTCATGCTGCAACTTTTCCAAGGCCTCATCCTTAGATTGCAGCTATCATAGAAAAATTTATTTTTCCTCTTTCTCCTCATGTAGAAGCATCTTCAATTCAAAATTCTCTTTTCCTCATGTAGAAGCATCTTCAATTCAATTGCTCCTTTTCCTTTGTCTCTTTCTGTAGAGTTTCATACATTATTTCCACCCTTTCAGAAATTTGGAGCATGGTCTTGTACATCGCTTTTTCATCCTCTATCGTTGAACGTTCCATTCTTCACGCTTGCAATTCACATCCATGAAAAGACCTCTTTGATACCATTTGATCCAGGTCTGGGTGTGACAAAGGACCCTTCCAAGACCTTTTACTTTGGTGATGTGTTAAATTGCATTTTTAAAATAACATAAATGAATACATATGCATGTTGTAAAGAAGAGGAACATGACATTCATCAACACATGAAAACATAATTCGTTGATAACGGATTTCGTCCAGGAGTGACTACGTCTCCAGGCCTCAGTGTCAAGATGGTGTAGGCCGCTACATTAAGTGATTTCAATACTAAGGATGTACATAATAGATGATGTCACTATCATACAAGGAAAATTCCCTCACATAGTAGTGGCTCCAAGAGATGTTCCACTACGGGAACTCTTAGTAAAAAATGACTCCTATTAGTATGACATAAACTCATGCATGATGATAATGAGCATCCCACCAACATGGCATAAAATGGATTTCAATGCAATCATACATGGCGACACATGAGTATCCCATCAACATAATGAGAAAGGGAACTCAAATAAAACATGACGAATCATGACAACAAGTACATCCCACAAATGATTCCGCATCACATCAAGCAGGAATCATGAGACAAGTAGGAAACAAGATCCCACATCAAACATCAACAGGGATCAGTGCAACACAATGCATCTCATAGCAAAATAAGTACATGAAGAATTGCATAAAATTCACATCTAGGGGCCATCTGAAGAAAAGGATGTCAAACTACTGAAGCTAGTCGTACCATCAATATTGCTACGTTGAATCTCATGGAAATGGATGCTCGCACATGAACGCTGACACCTACACTCCACTTTGAAAAGTGGCAGAAAAATGAAATGAGAAAATGAAAAATCTGAATGCACCATCAGATTTGCGGTGCCAAATAGTGCAAAATCGACTGTCAAATTTCTGAATTCTGAGAAAATGGAAATCTAGGGCTCAAGGGATCTTTTAGATTCCTTGAAGATTCCCTCCTCTAGGTCCTCTGCAAATCTGTTGATCAGATCAAAATTGTGACTGCACCATCATGTTTGTGTCACTGAGAGGTGTAAGATCGACATAAAATTTGTCCAATTTGGACACTGCAAATTTTTCACCCTCCTGAGAATTTCGCCCAATCATGGTTCCACCTGCAAATAAACTAATTAAAAATTGTCTCACCTCAATTTTTGTGTGCACTCCTGGTCCTCCATTCTCGCACAGGGCACTGGAAAAATGAGTTTACTTATAAATTTCGAGTGGAGTTTACAAAAAGGCCCCAATGGCTCATTGGTAAAAGAGGTAATTAGTTAAGGGGAGGTCGAGGGATCAAATCCTGCCTCTCGAAAATCTACATATAAATTTTATTTGGTGCGTTTTTGTTTGACGTTCCATTGGTATTAAGGTGAAGTGTTGGCACATTAATGGTTTGATCGGTTGTGACATGGGTTGACTATTACATTACATGGTTTATGGGATCGTCACATGGTGGCGGGCCAGCCCACGTGGCTGGCGCAAGCTCAATACCCACCAACCTCCTTTTAACATACAACATATATATGAAGTGGGTTGTTGAAGCATGGGCCAGGTCCACCAGAGGTGGCCTGCGCCCACCCCATATTAAGTTTTAATATGGGAATGTGAGTTAGTGGGAGGGCTCGACTGTGTAATGACCGTCGAGCCATGTTTAATTGTTTTTTTTAATTGTGTTGTGAGGTTGAGGGAGGGTCGATGGGCGTTGTGTCCCATCGGCCCATAAATAATTTTTTTTTATAATTTTTGGTTCGATGGGGGTGGCAGGGTCATGGCCCGCCACCCAAATTATATTATTTTTTTTATATTTAAAATCAACTTGTCATTTTTGAAAATTCAAAAAATGACCAAAGAAGACAAATTAATCAGGCCACAAATTTACCTAGGATTTGGCCGAGGTTGGCTTGAATCTGGTGGCTATATTTTGTTCAAAATGTTGCCTCCTTAAATTTGCCTAGTGACCCAAGTCAACCTAAAATGTGACTGCTCCTAACTTTCACATACAAACTCGGTTTGATGAACCGTTCACACCACCATGATCAAGATGACAAGATCTACGCTCTGGTCCTAGTTCAAAAACATTCTGATCACTTTGATTTTTGAGCTTTCGTAAGCCCTCTTTGTCCTGTGTGTGTCTCTGGAGCCACTTAGATCATCCTAGGATGACTGTAAGGAGTAACTATAGATATTGAAGGCATGAGCACATTGGCTGACTTTGAAGTGATAAAAATTATGGATAAAAGAAACCCCTACCCTATGCTCTTTGCAATTGATTGGGCTACTAACATGAATGGGGTAATCAACCTAAAGAAGCAAAAGATGATATTTGAAAAGAAATCACTTCGCATAATTGTACCCTTAGATCCTGCGGAAGGATCGCACTATACTGAACTAGTCTGCGATTACGAAAGTGATGACGATTTGGACTTCATATATAAAATAATAGCACAAGACCAAGATTGGGTGAATCTGACAACAGATGGCCGAATTTCATGGGATCACGAGAGTTCCTGCACCTCAGATTTGAACGAAGAATTAGAGCATTGGTAGAATCGACTACATGAAGTAACATGATGACCCAGTCGCTGTGTTGTGTGTCGTCAAAGGTATGAAATCTACCCACTTATGATGGCTTGAATGATATGGATGTGTTTTTGGATGCATTTGAGAGGGAAGTACCATAGAAGTAGTGCTTCCAGGCTTTGGACTGGGCACTGCGCACTACGCCCACGAGATGGTGGGGTATGCACAAGGGTAGTTTTGATGATTGGCGTGAGTGCAGGAGGATGATGAGAACACACTTTGGGAAGCCTAAGGTATGCGCGACACACAATTATGATGGGAAGGATGATCCGCGTGCACACTTGGCCAAATGGGCTAAGACCTATGGCACGAAGTCCCAACCTAAATGGGTGCACTTGTTTTGTCACATCTTGGATGTCATTCCAATGAACTGGTACTTGGAGGCAGAGCTTCACCATGGCACAGGAGAATGTGATATTCTACGTGAAGGGTTCATAATGATGTTCAGCTTCGAATATGGGTTTGAATGTATTGACGAAGCGCTACAAGAAGTTAAAGCGGTAATCTTTAGGATACTGTAGGATCCTTTGGATTTGATTCAACTCTACTGGACTACTCAACTGAGCCATGCGATGGAATTCTATAACATGACAGTCGAAGAAGAAGATGAGGAACCCCGAAGGATTGATATCCCTAAAATCGATGGTCACTGTGAGGTCAAGGGACCTCAGATCGAGAAACTTGATACAACCGCAACACTGAAAATGAAACAGGTAAATATTGGTATGGATACGGAGGCCAAATGCATGAAGATTGGAGAGGTAAATGATCCAGTTTTGTTATATGATAGAAAGTTTGATAAATTTCCAAGGTAATTTAGAATGAACTGGCTAGGGCCCTATGTCGTTAAGGAGATTACCGATGGTGGAGAAGTTTAGTTCGTTAAATTGAATGGATATCCCTTCCTAGGAAATGTGAATGGCATCTAATTGAAGCCATACACTGGTGATCCAGCCAGATGACTATATGAAGGTAACATAGTCTTAGCACTCTGGGCACCTGAAAGGAGGCACAGAACTATAAACTACATTTCCAGGTTGGGGAACTACATGATTAGAGGATTGTGCGGAATGAGGCAATATCAAAGGGTTCGCAACAATGTGGAGAGAGCTGCGATACCTAGGTAAAAACCATGCAGGTCAGCCATAAAGTGACCATTGAATTCATTGTTCATAATTTAACGATGAGAATGTGGCCAAATGAAGCGAGTGACTGGCATTTAAGAAAACATTTATGGGTAAGATCCTTGGAAATCTGTTGCTAATCTGGCATTGATGAATCGAATGGGGAGGGAATGGTTAGATTTGAATTCAAAATGGCCTATAAATTACAGCTGGAGGCCCAATGAAAAACACATGGCATTTTGAACATTGAGTTGGTGAGCTCTTAGAAATGCATGATCCGCGCATTCTTTGAGGAATTCCTTGACTGCCCATTGTTTGATGGATTTCGAGATTCCAACTGCAATTTCATCCATGATTTTATCCCATGATTCAAAGCTATGGACACCGAAGAAGTGACAGCTAAGGGGGCCATGTTGGAGGTTGTTGTGGAGGTAGAAGGATCTACTCCAGAGGTTGCAGAGGTATTAGTTGAAGTTCCCATGTCACCATGGATGCCTAGACCGAAGCATACCCTGATCAAAGAGAGTGTGAAGGATAAGAAGGGAAAGCAAGATGCAATACCGGTGCACCCATCACCTAGAAGAAACCCATAGAAGGACAAGCCCACCATATAGGAAAAGGGAAAAACCATTAATTTGGAGTCAGAGGAGGAAAAAATTTGAGGATCCCGATGGATGATGAGGATTTGGGGGTGGAAGTGGAGGGCGATGAAGTAGAGGGTTCTAACCCTATCACTAAGTTGCCCAAATATGTCCCTCCGCATAAAGGCAAGACCAAAGTGCCAAAAGACATCGACGAAAGAAAGGTTTCCGTACACATACCTCTACTGTCGGACAAGATTGTCTTTGAAGGACCGTGCTTGGGGCAGGTTCCTCTATTGAAACTAGAATATTGGGACTTAGCTGACAATGACAAGTTCCCACACTTGGCGATAAAACAACTAATGCAGTATGTTGTTCAAACAACCACAGAGATGATTGCTTTGGAACTGCGGAAGTGGTTCAGGGGTGTAGACAATTCAGGTCTGCTCAACCTGCTATGGGTTCCGCACTACAACTACACAACCATTACAATATTGGTCATCAAGTAGTTGCTATGCTTGGTGTATGATGGGTGTCTATGGCTAGAGGAGCTGATACCCATCACTAACAGGCTGATCCATAGGATCACGTGGCTGCCCTATACACGGAAGAATTCGGCCAGGATGTTTGGTCAAAAAGTGGCGAACAGGCCCTCGTGGAGGCCATGAAGGAGAAATTCAAGCTTGTGAAGAATCCATGTGGCTATGCCATCTAGAGTATCTGAAACCCTGCAGTCAAGGTGGCCATGAAGATCTTGGAAGGAAGATTTATACGGAACTATTGCATAGATGAAGTGCCGGCACCCCTCATTGCTCTAGCAGCCCAATGCACCGCAGGAGTCCAGTTTAATTGGGCACGCTATCTCTGCGGTGAGTTCCTTGTGAATTTCCGTGAGGCACAAGAACTCAGCAAGACCTTCCACTATGCGTGGCTCTTGCTATCCATTGTGCTGGTACCCTAAGACCTGCCCGAAGACAATCAGTTCCCCTCGGTCATGCCAGACCTACCAGAATCAATGAAGTACACTTTGCTATGGGTGACCAAGGATGCTCACCGCATCAAGGATAGCAAGATCTTTTGGATCTTAATGGAAATGAACATACGCATGCCTATCAATCGAAAACCACGATTGTAGCCTACTGTGTTTGCCAAACTATAGGAGTACGTGGAGTTCAAGGTAGACTTTCTACTCGTCACAATCAGGGCACAAAAGGACCCTGAGCAGAAGTGGGATTACTTGCCTTACTTAGTAATAGATGACATGATTGATGCAGTTCTTGATCACTGGAGGACAAAGTGGTGCACTACCTCAGACTCGGCGGTGGGCTCGTGCAAGTCCACCGCGCAATGTAAAAAGGAGTAGGCCAAGCTTAAGATGGTGCAACTAGATAAGAAGAGGAAGAAGGATGTTGTTGACAAGGCATAGGCAAAGTGTGATGTCAACCAGCAGGAAGAAAAAGTAGAATGTGAAACAAAGCGTGGCTTTGACAAAGGTGCAAGGTTGCCTTCGCCCAAAACAATGGAAGAAATGGACGAGCAAATAGAGCAGCATGGAGTGTACCCGACAGATGGCATCGTAATGCATCAAAAGTCTAAGAGAACAAGAAAACATAGGGCTGGGGAAGAAATCTGAGGCTAGTAAGATGTCATTAGACCCAATCACCCTAACATAGGTAGATTTGAAACACATTGGAGACACGATGCGGGATGTCACCATGGAGCTACTGCAGGAGTTTGAGCAGTAGTAACAAATACTATTGGGGGCCATCCACACACGTCTGCATGAGCTATAGATCCACACATCACAGGCTTGCATGGTGTCCACCGACCTCATTATCGGTACTTCAGAAGCTGCAAAGATGCTACGTGCGAAGCACTCCCGAGTGATAGTGCTACCAGATGGAGCACTAACCACAAAAAATGAAGCTGACAGGCATGCTGTCAGTGCCCTCAAGGGAGTGGGATTGAACTTGGCAATGCTTCCTAGCGAGGCACCCCACCTACTGCAAGATGGGCTGATCGCAGAGGTGAGGGCCTTCGAACAGCATGTTGTGCAAGTGATTGGTGAGCAAGAGATCAATAATGTGCATCTCGCCCTACAACGAGACTCTACCATCAACACTGTCAGTCAGGTAACCGACCGAAACAAGTGGATAGTTCAGGTCATGGAGGAAGCATGCCAAATGGTCCTAGAGTTGGTCATTCCCGAGGGAGAACCGGTCGAGCTACATGTTCGCAAGCTTGCTACAGGGGTGTGAAATGCTCGTATAGATTTGGCTAAGGTTCAGTTGGAGCTAAACCTACAGATTGCAGATTTATAGTTGAAGGCCCAACCTTTAACTCCATTGGAAGTAAATGAGTAGCATGCATCCACTGTCACAGAGGTGATAGTGGCGGTAGACAGTGTAGTAAAATACTGCACACAGCATTTTGAACAGTCATTCGAGGTCCTAACAAGTCTACAGGAGGATCCTAATGTATAGTGGCTAGAGATAGAGGCACGAGAAATGCAGCAGTGCTATGATGAAGTAAAAGGTACAATGCGCACCATCGCTCTCACAAAGACACTGGTGAGGTTGCAAGAGGCCAAAAAGTTAAAGGAACAGGTAGATGTAGCGCAGTACAAAGAGGTAGTGTTGAAGGCATGCTTGATGCCCTATTTGGATGAAGTTTATTTAGTCATGGCCTCCATTTAAGGAAAGCTTGCTAATATGCAAGTAATTCAGCAGAAGCTTCAGGTTGACAGTTCAAGACCAGCGACAGAGCAGTTGGTTGAGGAAGTGAAGCAGGTAGTCGCATAGTGCATCACCGAAGTGGCAGTCATACAGGTCAAGCTAGGAGGTCTTCCCTCCAAGATCTCCATGCCTATAGAGTGACTTGAGGGTGAGTCGCCATGTTTTTGTTGGGGGCCTATTGGGAATGGATTCCCCCAATAGTAGTTTTGGGGCTAAAGGCCCATGTTTTGGGATAATTTTGTAATAAAGTTGTAAAGTCTCCGCATTTTGTTGTCACGGAGTGCAAAGGTGTCAAGAGTCATAAAGGGTTGTTCGCCCTTATTTTGTAAAGTGTCAAGTCAGTTGTAAAGATCCACCCATGGTTCGCGGACCATGGCATTGTATAAAAAGGAGCTAAGTAAGTAAGCTCTAGGTAGGAAAAAAAAGGAAGAAAGTAGCGAAATAGAGTGGAGAAGTATAATTTTTCTCGGGTCTTAGTGTAGGTAGAGGCTCCGCAGCTGAGTGCGCAGAGGCCTGGGGTGGAAGTCCACAGCTGAGTGCATGGACACCTGCAGCTGTGAGCGCAGGGTGAATAGGGTCTGTATTAAACTGGAAGATATCAATAAAGAGAAGTATTCTACAATTACTGTGTATTTAGTTCCTGTTAATGCATCTTATTATATTGCATTTTGGGTTTACTTTACAATGTTTATTTGATGCACGAATATATGTGATTGTATCAGTTAATTGAACACAAATAAGGATATCAGTTTACATGGCGCTAACTATGATTGATTAGTGAGGTAAGTAAAACACTTGAGATAACCTGGGAACCTATACAATATATTGTCATAGCTATGCAAAAGTACCTGGACAATGGGTTAGGGATGCGTGAAGGTCAATTGTACACCTTTGTGGAGGTATTGAAGGGCGTAATAAAGGGTAGACTAACAGAGCCCTAAGACTTAGTGACCTGTGCAAAAGTAGGGGCAGAGGGTATAAATTGACATCATGACCATCTTGGGGTGCAAAAAGTTGGTTCCAGCATCCCCCCATACTACTTTAGGTGAGACTTCGATTCGTGCTCCATGGGCTGATGGCGAAAGGGCCAGTAGTGTAGGGATTTGTTTGGCTAACTAATGTTGAGCCTAGGTCAGGGCCGACTAAGCCAAAAACTTCATCAAGCGAACCTAGGAACATCAAAGATTCTGTGCATTTTTCCATGTAGAGGTGAAGCTATGTTACAACATGAAGACATCCATCACTTAGAAGCACTATAGCTCAACATGCACTCCAGTAGGAGCACGGATGTACCAGCATTGTCTTGTCAAGTCATGTCAAGTCAAGTAATGAGTCATTTTGCCCACATCTTCACTATGGGCTTGTTGTCATTCAATGTGATGTAATGTGGAAGTCTAAGAGACCCACTTGTTGAACATAAAGTCATGTAAATCAGAAATTCTGGAAGTCAAATGGTCATGAGGGTAGTCGAATAGCGACAAGGGTCAGTTTCACCCTTGGCTATAAATACCCCCATCATTTGTACATGAAAGGAGTTTTCACCTAAGTTCCTCCACATAGCCAAGATAGTCTGTAATCTTTTCTTTGAGGTGTAAGTAGTGGCTCCAACGCCCTGCTAATGGTGTTAGTGATGTATGGTGTAATGTTATGTCTTGGAACTTTTTCTTAATACAGAATCCTATCAACAGGCCAGCACATTTTTACACATGTATTATACTTGTTTTAAGACTGATATTTAACACTTGTAATGTTGTTGCTTTAATCATGTGTTCTACATTTGAGCTGATTCATTTGTTGTAATGCATAATCTATTAATGGAAATGTGTTGTATATGCTATTAATTTTGTGTTGTCTGTGCCAACTGATCTGTTGGAAATCAGAGAAACCTTTCACATGAACCTTCCTATAACAACCGTTCCAATCATCTCGGACTAATTTGTGAGTGTTGTACGTGTTATCTAACCTTGTATGTTGTGACTTCCACATCAGAGTGGACTTCTCTGTCAGAATCTGTGTATGTATATTATAACACCATTTACCACTCTTGGTAGATCTGATGATCTGATTATGACCTAAGGAAACCCCTCCTTCCAGACTTGGTCCAAAATTTAAAAAACAATGTTTTATTCCCTATATGCTACGTTTCCCTGTGATAAAAGTGTGTACACATGGGTCAGAAGATACCCAACCTACATACATGTGTTAAAACACTTAAAAAATTTAAATTTCCTTTATTTCAAGTGAAGTTCATGGGTTTCACCTATTACCCACCTCCTATTGTCCATGTCCCAACTGTTTCCCAAATGAAAAAACTAATTTCGAGAAGTATAAATAAACCTCCATGGGAAGGCCTTAAGGGAGAAAATATGAGATATTGATACTATATTGAGATTATCCTTGATCAAGTCTGAAAAATCCCTATGCCACCTACACTGCCCAAATCTTCAGGAAACCCTTGTTTTCTTGTTATATATATCCTTCACCTTGCTTAAGATATCAATGTATTGGTGATGGAGGAAGATTGTTGAAGGCTGGGAAAGTACGGATCTGGAGGATAGTTTCGCTTGGAGCTGGAGAAGGCCTCAGGTCATATTTCTCCACTTTACTTGTAGCTAACTTCAATAAAAGGAACATTGTTTTGTTTTCAATATTAAATGTGTTTTTGCATCAAGTTATGTTTTAATTCGTTTATGAATCTTATATTGATGTATAATTGGTCATTCATTTATATGATTTAAGGTTAATATCATGAACATGCTTTATGTTTCTATTGTTGTATATGTTCCATTTGATAATTTTCAGGTTTCAAGAACATCAGGAGAAGCTGAGGGTTTGCACCCAGTGAGATCTATCCAAACGTAGGACATCTGGGTAAGGATACTCCTGCACAATTTAGTAGAATAATAATTTAGGTTGATTTCCTCAATATTTCTTATTATGGTTTTCCCTATCCTCTGTTGGGATTCTCAACCCAAAGCCTTAGGGTGGTCTCACCCGTAATAATGTCCTTTGTGTTGTGTATTCCTAACTGAGTTTGGACTGATCCCTTTCAACCTAGAACTCACCTTCACCCTCTGAATGTTGGCAGGTCCAACACTGTCAACATTTTTGGCACTAAAAGGAGGGAAACCAGTTGTACATGGTTGAAATTCACCTCACACTCATTCGAAAAACATTTGGTCAAGGTAGTAGCTCTCACTCTCTCTCACCTACACAAAACTCAGTGATTGGTTACTCCTCACCTCCTAGCATTGAGCATGAGACTTCATATCAACACCTTCACTCTGTTTGTCGCATCACTCGCCAGCTCGCGAAAGTAGTCAAACTGATCCCAGATTGACAACATCTTCCACGCGTAGTGAGGAAGCCAGAGGCCAATCCCACAGAACTTGTAGTGCCATCAGTGGAGGAAGCAACCCTTGCCATACTTCAAGGTCTAGGAGGAGCTATCGAAGATGAAAAGAAACCTCCAATCCTCTAGCAAGGTGAACAAGGCACTCTTGTGATCTCGGGATCAGAATTTGCTATAGGAGGTGGAGGAGAAGGAAACGGAGGAGGCAGAGGCAAAGACAAACCAAAAAAATCAGAGTCAGACACATTAGAATCTGAAGGAGAGGAAGATAATGAAGAATATGAATAGATGGATGACCCAAATCTCGAATGGATGATTCATGGACCATTGGCTCTCTCATCCATCTTGCATAAGATGTTGAAGATAGTAGAGAGAATGAATGTCAAGTTCAACCCTGACAGCACGGTAAAGGTGGAAGACCACCTAGACAACTTCTACCTACAATTGCAGACCCTTGACTTACGCTATGATGATGTTGCATGTAGGTTGTTCCCATGTACCTTGGTTGGTCATGCAGCTACTTGGTATCATAACCTTCCACCGAACTCTATACACAACTCGGTCACATTCAAACGCGTGTTCCTTGAGAAGTTCACTGATGACAAGACCCCAACCATTCTACTCAAAGAGTTGGGAAACCTCAATATGGAGGGAAAAGAGAAAGTCAAAGATTTCAATCAAAGGTCTACACATATACTGAACAAGTTCCAAGAGGACACTAAGTCTCATGACTCGATCACCACTGGCTACTACACGTCTGCACTTCTGACCAGCATTACACAGTTTGTCAAGCGAGCTGTGAGGCCAACACTTTTGGAAAACTGTGAAGAGGTTATCATTGCTGTAAAGGACCTACGTGTAGTTGGAGTCATCAGGGATTATGAATCTACGAAGGACTCCAAGGATGTAAGCAGCAAGTCCCAAGCAATGACAAGCAAGGGTAGAGACAAGGAAGCAACTGACATTGAGACCCTCACTCATCTTGTCAAGAGCTTTTCCATTGAAATGTCCATACTGAAACAACACAAATCAAACATTTCGGAAGCACTCACCACCCAGAAAGAGACAGGCAAGAAGTTCATCAACCAACTCATCAAGCAGTGACCAATTTGTTCTAAAAAATGCACAAAAGCTTGTGTTCTAGCTCGAATAGTGTGCAAATATGAAATTTTGTTCTTTACATGAAGAACATTATCATGAGAACTCTTACCCAAGCTAGAAGCGAGTCACAAATACTTTTTATAGTCGTACACTCGAGGTGGGAAGTAATATTTAGGAGCAACCGAAAGACACATATAATGATATAGAGGTTTCACCTAATGAGCCATCAAGCTTTGAGCATGTGGTGAAAATGTATCAGTTCTCGAAAACAATGGCAACGATGAACACTAAGAAGTAGCCCTAGAAGAAAATTGACCATTACAATCTTAGAAGGGGCTCCCCCCACACTTGAGGAGATACAAAAAAAGGTCAAACCACTGATAAGGAAGACCAATCCACCTACTGCCTCGGAGTAACAAATAAAAAATAAGTCAGGAAAGACTATGGCATGTTAGAGTATGTCCATGAGAAGCAAGTTGCAGAACACTCCACCAAACAACACAAACACCCGTTCCACCCTGGAAACGTCAATGAGTCTACAACCTCGGGATTATAACATTGGTGATGACATGAAGAAAACTTGAGAAAACATAATTTTGTTCAAGTTGGCTAAGATCCAAAGTCAGTGAGATATTCCGCTGCACTTTTTGGGATAGACATCAACGGAAAACACAACCTCTACTAACAAGGGAGCAAGCACACCTACTGGACCACTTTCAACTATGCTCAGTAAACTCTGAATGGAAGAAGCAAACTTAGGTTTCCCTCCATTCTTGCTATCTTTTGAAGTCTTCAACTACAATGTTCATCGCTGCTTGGTTGATTGCGACATGGCAGCCAATGTCATGTTGCTCTCCATTGCTAAGAGGATCAATGCACGATGGAGTGAAACATCCACGAGAATCATCCAACTGGATAGAACATCGGACCAACCATTGGTCAACTACGAGACATGATCATCCGACTATCCCATGACCATCGAGTCCACCAATCCATCAATATAGTGGTTGTGGATATTTCGGAAGCATATGGTCTATTACTCTGTAGGGACTTGTCCAGCAAGTTGGATGGGTATTTTTCTATAGACTTGTCCCACATGTGGCTTTCATACAAGAGAAAGTGTAACCAAATCTGAGTAAAATCCGAGAGGTACATGAAGCATAATAACACTCCCATCAATGGCGAGAATGAATTGTCAGCTCTCATAGAACTCATGTTCAAAACCTGCCTTCTTGAAACAATGTTGGGTGTTATCATGAACGGCCAACTCCAAACCCACTAGACACATAGTTGGGACTCCTTCCTTTCCCAACTAATGGTAATGAAACTTGTACAGCATATTGTACCAATAGTAGCAATAGTAGCAGTGACAACAGTAGCAGTAGTACTAGCACATCAAGTGACTCGTGTATAGATGAGTTGTGGACTTTGTTCTTTGATAGATCAAAGACATAGGGTGGCTTAGGAGCCAAGTGTGTTGTGATCAAGCCTTGCAACAAGAAGCATCTGGTGTCAAGCCGCTTGGAGTTTGAGTGCACCAACAATGTAGCAGAATATGAAGCACTCGTATTGGGCTTGTAGAAAGCTATTAGCCTCAATGTGGTCATGCTTAAAGTGGTAGGTGATTCAAAGATAGTGGTACGATAGGTAAATGACACCATTCACTGTTTATTACCACATCTTAAAAACTACCAAGAAGAGGTATGGCGACTAATCTAAAATGTCTAAGTGTTTAATATCATTATTATTCAATGTACGCGTAATGCAACTACCAATGCATTAGCAAATGAAGCCTCAAGAATGTCACCGATTAGGGATAGATTTAATATTGAAATATTGTACAAGCCATCTATCTCAGATAACATAACTAACTTACATGTGTTTAATGATCATCAACAGATACTACATTTTATGGCCAACACTAACATTTTCAAATATGTAGCAATAGGTGACAAGGAGCACAAATGCTCTCTGCAAGTAGAAGTTGATGACATGAAAGGCCAATTTATCACAAAAGATGTTGTATCCCTAGAAAATCTATATGACTTGCAATATCAGTTCCAAGGGCCAAGGAATAGCAAGACCCACAGTTCCACCATGACGCACGAACTGATAAACTTGGGAAAAGAAAGGGATCCGAAATTTTTCAACCTTGGTACATGTTGTACACAACACGAATGACAAGCCTTCATCCGCTTGTTCAAATAGTACCGATATGTGTTCACATGGACATATGATGATTTGAAAACTTATGACACACAGATCATCCAACATATCATCCCAATCAAGGAATGGGTCAAGCCATATCAACAAAAGTTGAGAAACGTAAATCCATCGCTTGAACCCCTCATACAAAAAGAGATTACTAAATTGTTCGATGAATGGATCATATACAAAGTTTGTCATTCCACTTGGGTCTCCAAGCTTGTGCCTCTACGAAAGAAGTCTAAGGAAATATTATTGTGTGTTGATTTCCAGAATATTAATCGTTCCTTGGACAAAGATAACTACCCCATGCCATCTATGGACCATATCTTGCAAACAGTATCTGAGGCACAAATTCTCTCTCTCCTTGATGGTTTTTCAAGATACAATCAGGTTCTGGTAGCAGAACCTGACGAACTCAAGACTACTTTCCATACCATGTGGGGTACATTCGCTTATCAACAGATGCCATTTGGGCTTGTAACATAGGCACAACATTTCAATATGCTATGGACATCACCTTTCACGGAGTCATTGGGAAAATCGTGGTGGTATACCTCAATTATGTGACTATGTTCTCTTGAAGAAGAGAAGACCACATATGCCATCTTAGGAAAAATTTTGAGCGATGCCAAAGATACGAGATTTCCTTGAACCCAAAAAAGAGCGTATTTTCTGTGTCGAAAGGGAACCTCCTCGGACACATTATTTCCAAGAGTGGTATCAAGGTGGATCTAGACCGAGTCAAAGCTATCAGATGCATTCCTCATTTGGTCAACAAGAAATTCATGTAGTCCTTCTTGGGCAAGATAAACTTCCTCCAGAAATTCATCTTGGATTATGCAAAAATAGTCAAGCCCATTCAGGACATGATAAAGAAATATGTAGTGTACACCTGGGGTAAGAAATAAAAGCACACATTCACCCAGATTAAGAAATCCATTGCCGAAGCGCTCGCATTATACAACCCAGATTTCAAACAGGATTTCCTGCTATACACCTTCACTTCCGACAACTCGCTAGATGTAGTACTCACTCAAAAATATGAAATTAATGATGAACATACCATCTCTTTCATGAGTGCAAGCATGCAGGGACTGGAACTTAACTACCCCACCATTGACAAACAAGTTTATGCAGTTTACAAGGCGGTGAAACACTTCAGGCCCTACTTGCTGAAAAACCACTGCATTGTTTTCGTTCCCCACCTAGCAGTGTGTACATTGCTTGTACAACAAGAGCTGGGAGACTGACGTGCGAATTGGATGATAGGTTTGCAATAATATGATCTTGAAATCAAGCCAGTACACACGATTAAAGGACATGGGCTCTGCAGGCTCACAGCTGAAGCAGTACATGCCCAAGAGAGCAAAGAAAAGCTTGCTGGTTGGGAGTAGGAGATTGAAATAAACGAAATAAGGCGAGCAATCCCCACAAAAAATAGAACCTCTTGGTATGCAAATATATTCTGGTACCTTGAGCATGGCATCATGCCCTTTCACTTTTCTATCAAATAAAATATGGCATTACACTTGAAAGCATTAGCATACTAGTCGGTACATGGAGTGCTTTACATAAAGCACAGTGATGGAGTTTTGCTCAGGTGCCTGGAGGCACGGGAATCAGAGAAGGTACCTCAATATCCCCATGATGGACCCGCCGGGGTCAATTTTTGGGGAATACCATGGCACACAAGGTTATGCGAGCCAATTTTTACTGGCTCACATTATTCAAGGATGCACATGCCTATGCTTGCAAATGCCTAGTCTATTAGCAGTGTGCCACAGAACACAAGTATCAGCAACCCCACTACACCCTTTTGTAGTGAATGAAACATTCCAACATTGGGGCCTGCATATTATTGGGGAAATTTTCCCTCATTCATCAAAGCAACATCACAGTATCCTAACAAAAACTGACTACTTTACACGGTGGACAGAGGCATTTTTGCTCAAACAAGTGAATGACCAAGAGGTCATCATCTTCCTCCCACAGAATATCATCTCACGCTTCATCATTCTGGTATCACTTTTTTTCTATAATGTAACTTATTTTTTGTCTTTGAAACTCTATGACTTTGAATTACAAAATGATATTGTGTTAAATCATTCATCGAATTACTATCCGTAAGGAAACGATCTAGCAGAGTTTACAAATAAGAACCTCATCTGTATATCAAGAAGAATGTTTTATCTTAACAGCGTAACTAGCATACCACCTTGAAGAATGCAATATGGACTGACCATGTAACACCTAATCCCTGTCTGAACACCTCACCGTACTTCCTAGTCTATAGTAAAGAAGGCATCCTCCCACCAAATATCTACTTGCCTGCTCTTCATCTTTCCCAAAAAACCTAAGGCAAGCCTTGCCAGCTAGTTTGGTGTAGGATTGTTGCCCTCCATAAGCTCCACGAAGAAAGGATGAAAGCAAAAGAAAAATTCATACTCCACTAGAACAGTATCAAGAGGTGGTTTGATAAGAAGTCTGCAAGGAAAGCTAGCTTCGATGTGGGTGACTTAGTTATGAAATGGGATAAACCCCATGAAGATAAAGGCAAACATACAGAGTTTCAATGCCTGTGGATTGGCCTGTACATAGTTCACCAGAATCTTGGCCCATACACGTATCATTTGTGATCACTCAATGGGAGGATTGACAACCTTCCCGTCAACAGCCAAGAACTCAAGCATTATTTCCAATAGGTCAAGTCGTGCCCATCCCATGTACATAGTTTGCTTGCTACTTGTTGTTTCATTTGATTTGTTTTTCTTAGTATCTTTGCTTTTGCTTTGTGTTATTCTGATTGCTATTTTTGTTCACCTACATTTTGTTTGTTTGATATATTACTATTTTTGTTTACGGAAATATGTTCTTCCAACTACTACGTTCTATTTTTTGAATAGAGTATGTGGCTAAAATTTGAGGAGACTTGTGACACTACAACACTTGGCTAGTCTTGTGTCCATTTTGTCTATGCTTGGTTACAATCTTCGGCCGATGAAGTTCTAACAGAAAATACGAACCATCTCTAAGGGAAGCTTTGGTCCAATCGTGAACATGTGTCCACACTGGGAAGCCCCATGCCTATACTTTCCCTTCTCCTCTATGTGTTGAAGCTAATCGAATTAGTAGAAACCGAGAAGGGGAAAATCTAAACGAGAAAACCTATGTCAAAGGCCTTACATGCTTCTCTGAACAAACAACCTCTTCTGCTCTCAATAAGTTGAGATCCCTCTTTAGCCCCAAAAATAAATAAGTTCCTATGGACATTTCTCTTAAAAAAAATACACAAAGGCGAAAGAAGAGAAAGGTTTCCTGTGTAGAGAGGTGAAGCATGCAACTCCACCGGGGTACTGACCAGGCTTTCTCGCAGTCAAGCAATGTGTGTGTTCCTATGTGACTTTGTCGAGGTACCGTCTACGCCTGCTTGCAGCGTAGCAACACCAGAGATGAAAACTTATACTTTGAAAATCTTTAACTCGTGAACTAAACTACCCCTCCCAGATTCGAAACATTGAGATCTAAGCTGAAATTTTGATTGTGTTTGACTGAGTTGGCAAGGGTGAACCATGGATGTCCATGGGGTAAGTGGGGAAACTAAAGTAACCTGCACGGTGATTCACTAGTTGCTGAAAGAACAAGGCCCTGCGTTAGCAATGAGCTAAAACAGAGAAGCTTGAGCTCTACCAGTGTGTCACCAAGTGTTGTAGTAGTTATAACCACCCTCCAAAATTATGTCCTGCACCAATTTTGGAGCCTACCTTGGAGAGTTTTTCTTGACAACTGCACACACTCGGGTTCACTCCGTGAGCTCATGTGAGTCTTTACATTCACCTTGCTTATTTATTGCACTCAAGTCTCTACATGTTGATGTCTAAGTCATGCTTGTGACTATTTTCTGGTTATGCTCAAGGTCTTTGCTTCGTATGTGTTTGATGTGTTTGCCATGAAAGAATCTATCACACTCACACACAGAGTCACTTTCACTATCCTCTAAGTGTCATCTCGATCATGAACAATCCATCACAAGTATAGCGCTTGCCATCTGCACCATCGGTCATTCATGTTTAACATGTGTATCCGGATGGTTTGGTATTTTTATCATCAAGTTGTGTGAGTGTGTGTCTGTATGATGACTTATGCATCTTTCTACTGTTGACACACTTAGTCATTTTTGTCGAATTTCCGATGACCAGACTCTTCAATAATAGCCGGACCATACCCTGCTTTTGACTCGATCGACTGTCAACCTGAATAATGTAGAAGCACCAAGCTAGTTCTTTCAAGCTTTGTTTCCTGCAAGAAATTTAATCAACACTCGTACTGACCACCTAGACAGTCGACTAGTTCATCTCAAAATTTTGAGTAGGCCTCCAACTACCCATCAATCATCTCAGCTCAGAAATTGTGCAGAGATGATCACTAGCTCAGCCTCCTAGCCTTAATGCAATTTTCCCAGCCATTAGCTCCTAGCAGTAGACTACCTATTTCCTCTGGGAATTGCACAATTTCTGTTTCCAATGACTAAGCAACCAACTGGTAGTTCCATTTGGGAATTGCACAAGTCTGGCTACTAGTCTTTCGGGCAATTCCCCAGACAAATTTCACAATCCCTGCCTACTGACCCCTCATGCAACCCAACCCATTCCTCTGGAAAATTGCACAAATTTGGCTGTCTAGCCCCTGCTAACTGTTCGTTCCAAAAAATATGCAGAGCATGCCTACTTTTCCTTCTAGCAGCCCAGATTGTTCCTCCCAAAATTTGTGCAATTTTTCCTCCCAACCGAGCTAGACCTTGCAGTTAGTCATTGTCAACTCAGATCGCCTGTCTCCATCTCTAAGTGACCCTTGCGTGGTTTTCATCAGCAGTTTCCCCGAGCCATCATCGTACATCACAGCCCTACTGCCTCTCTCGGTCACCCACATCTGAATGATCATGTGTCATGGTAGACTAGCAGGCTTTTGATTTGATGTCATCTTGTCATGAGTGACTTCAGGTACAGGTACACCCACAAACATGTCAAGATGATGAACGGGATGAACTAAGGGAGCACATGCAGATTGATAGGTTCACGAAGTGGACGAATGAGCGAAGGATGTGAAGCGGATGAACGCGACGAACATGCACCTTCACGAACAAGTGAGCCTGTCAAGCCTTCCAACATGAAAGCAAGGAACAACATGCTATAGCTTCATCAAGCAAACCAAGGAACATCGAAGACTTCATGCACTTATCCATGCGGAGGTGAAGCTATGATACATCATGAAGACATCCATCACTTAGCAGAACTATAGCTCAACATGCACTCCAATAGCAGCACGAATGTACTAGCATTGTCTTGTCAAGTCATGTCGAGACAAGTCATGAGTCATGTTGCCCACATCTCCACTACGGGCTTGTTGTCAATCAATGTGATGCAATGTGAAAGTCCAAGAGACACACTTATTGAACATAGAGTCATGTAAGTCGGAAAGTCATGGAAGTTGAACGGTCATGAGGGTAGTTGAACAGCCACAAGGGTCATTTTCACCCTTGGATATAAATACCCCTCTCATTTGTACATGAAATGAATTTTCACCTCAGCTCCTCCCACATAGCCAAGAGAGTCTGTAATATTTTCTTTGATGAGTAAGTAGTGGCTCCAACACCCTGATGACGGGGTTAGTGATGTATGGTGTAACGATGTGTCTTGGAACTTTCCCTTAATTCAGAAGCCTGTCAACAGGCCAGCAAGTGTTCAGGCATGTATTGTATTTGTTGTAAGAATAATCTTTAACACTTGTAATGCATGTTTTTTAACCATGTTTTCTACATCTGAACTGATTCATTTGTTGTAATTCATAATATATTAATGGAAATGCATTGTATATGCTATTAATGTTGTCATGTTCATGTCGACTACTCTCCCGGACATCAGATAGAGCTTTCACATGAACCTTGCTATAACAATCATTGCACTCGTCTCGGACTGAACCTTGTATGTTATTACTGCCTCATCCAAGTGGACTGTTGCACTGGAAGTTATGTATGTCCTTTGTTATTATTTTGATGCTTCTGTGATTAGTACTTTGTGTGTAGTTTATTTTCGGAGTTCTTGCATCCATGATTGTTTGAATCAATGTTTCCAGCCATCCACCATGGCTCATCATTAGGATAGATTAGGAAGTGTGTAAGATGGATCTCATTGGAATGGCTAAATAGAGTTGAGGGATGTAATGGGAATGGAAGTTGGCCCTGTCATAATGAATTTGTGGATCACTTCCTTTGTGTTGCGTGTTCCTAGCTGAGTTGAGACGGATCCCTTTCAACCTGGAACTCACCTTCACCCTTCCCCCTCATAGTGATAGAACCATTGACACAAGTACACTTACACTCACAAGGCATGTGAACCTCACTTTTCGAAGACAAAGTGAACCACTTCCCTGTGTTGAGAAGCAAGATTTGAGGAAAACCATTAAGACAATGGAAACCAGGCCATCATACCAGATGGGACTCCCACACCAAACAGTGTGAGGTCTAATTGGGACTTCATCCCAGGTGATCCCGTAAATGTTGGTGGGTCCAGCACCGTTAATAATATGTGAAACACCTGCATATTAAAAGATTGCAAAGTAAAAAGAAAAATTAATAATAAGATTCCATGGTATTGAAAAAATATAATAAGTTTAGTTGTATATGGTGATGGCAACAACGTTGGGGAGGGGGATCCAGATTGACCTGAGGAATTAGAATGAAATCTACTACAAAATAGTGTAAGAGGAATTAGAATGAAAAGCTACTTTGCAAGGCTGGCCAACTCGCAGAACCAACAAAGATATATTTGCAAACAACAACTAGTGTCTTAGAAATCTAGACAAATGCTAATGACAGTAGGTAGCAGTCTATGGGAGCTCCTCATACACTATCTCAGGTTTCCCCTTGCTATCACCAGGTACATTGGAGTAGGGGAATTTTGTTGCTCCAAAGAGCAAATTGGAGCAGAGGAATTTTCTCCCTACACATATCGAAGAAAATAAACATGTGGACTAGAGTAGATGAATTTTTTTGCTCAATAGAAAAAATTGGAGCAGAGGAGTTTTGTACTTGCACATAGTGAAGAAAATAAAGTGAGCAAAGAAACATAGCTTGCAAACAAAGCTTGTGATATCGGCATAAAAAGAACATGTTGCCAGAAAATTGAGTAGTCACGTGTAATCATGCTATGGACATGTAATCTAGGTGACATTCCATATGGCTATTTACGAAAATGCAATCTAGGCGACATTCTATTTACTCTTTAGCATAAACTATTAATATTTTAGCATACATAATTAATTTTACCAATTAATATTAGTCTAATTCATAACATTACTTAACTATGAAACAATTAATGTTAGTCTAATTCATAGCATTACTTAAATATGAAACAATTGCTTAACAATATGATATTTTCACCAAAGTCTCAATAAGTTAGCGGAGGAGTGAGTTTCGAGGTCTAGGGTTTAGTGCTTCAAACCTGCAGGCTCAGAACGGGTTCTGGAAGCACATAGAGATATGATAGTGGATCTACTCTATAGAGGTCAAGGACTGACCTAACAAATGGTAAACAAGGGGTCCACTGGGACCCCATCCTTCAAGCAAGTTGTAATGCAGAAACAGAAAGCGCAGGAAGGATTTAAAATCACTAGTTATGGAGAGCGTAAGGAAAATAGCGGAACTAGCAAAGAATGGACACAGAAGTTGCAAAAAGAAACAAGAAACAACCCAAAAATGAAAGAAAAAATAAGTAATGGACAGGAGAATAGTGACAAAAGGGTAGATGCAAGCCAAAGAGACACAGCTCCAATAAATATCCAAACAGAGGAAGAAGAGGAACATGAGGCAGAGAAGCACTCTCGAGATGAAGAGGAGAAAGCAACAGCTCTAAACCCCAGTTCCAACAAAGCAATGCAAGGAGCATGCAAACCAAAAAAAATAGAAACCCTCAGAGTGGTTTTCTCAGATCCGGACATTCAAGCCTATAGAGAACATATGTCGGAACATGCAATAATATGCAAGTTCATGGGACTGTGGCCAATGGAACGAGCGCTCTATCAATGGATCAAGCAACATTGGAAACCAAAAGGTGATGTTAAACTACATCTAGGGGAAAAAGGTTTTTTTACTGTTGTTTTTACGAACTTAGAGGACAAGGACAGGGTTTTCGATGGAGGTCATTAATTCTTTGCATCAGCGGGACTCTATATGAGACCCTGGAAAGTGAACTTTGTGCCAGAAAAAGAAACCTTCACATAGGTTCCTATGTGGATCCGCTTATTCTCCCTTCCAATAGACTATTGGGGATTAGCGATGCTTAAGCAAATAGGAGACCGTCTAGGAACCTTCATCAAAGCTTCAGAAGCAACGATGCAACGAAGATACACTTCCTGTGCAAGAATCTGTGTGGAGATGGATGTCCCAGGAGCTCTGCATGAAGGCCTATGGCTGGAGTTTAGAGATGAGGACTATTATCAAGCCATCGATTATGAGCAAATCCCCTTCCGGTGTAGAAGGTGTCATGAACATGGACACCTTGTCAGAGAATGCCCTTTAAATAGAACAGGGGAAGAGCACAAACCAGAGCAAGCAACAAAGAGCAAAGAAGCCTTCACAAAGCCAAAAGCAAGACAAAGAGCTAACAGGAAAAGAATGAACAGAGCAGGGGTAGACCCAGGCATCACCAACAACACCTTTAGCATTTTGGAAACCGATACAGATTCAGAAGGAACAAAGAGGGAAAAGAAACTTAATGAAGAGCCAAAAGACTAGTAAGGACATAAAACAAAGGACGGGGAGGAAAATCTAATCAGAACAAAAGTCCAAATGCAAGAGCTAGAAGATGAATGCGATGAAGATAATGATCTGCTAACCAGTGATGGGGGTAGTGAGGAGATGGAGCTCAATGAAGTTCTAGAGAAGGAAGGGGTGAACCTACCAGACATAGAAAAAAAATGGAGAACTCAAGGACTGGAAAATATTCCGGAAGAAGAAAGAAGGAAGATCAGTGATCTATTCATCGCAAGACAAAAGGCGGAATTAGACAGGCAAAACAGGAGATTAGGTATAGCAAAAGGCACAGGAAATCATTCAAAGAGCATTTCTCTTAATCCAACAGGTCTGAAGCAAAGAAAGAAAAGAGGCCGAAGAACAAATGGGGAGGTATTGCAAGATTTGGGGATTTTAATGTTAAATTCAGGAAAAATGAAGGCTCTAAATGCCTTCCCGTCTTACCAATAATATATCTAGTTATAAATGAAAATCATTTCATGGAATGCAAGAGGGCTCAATAGCCAAGCGAAACAAAGACTTCTTAAGAGAAAGTTCCAAAAAGAAAAGCCGGATATTATGTTCATACAGGAAACCAAATGTGCCATTAATCAAATGGAGAACATCAGCAAAAGGCTGGGTAAACCTATAGAATTTATAGATGTAGCCAGTCAGGGATGGGAAGGAGGCATAGTTACTCTTTGGGACACCAGAGTGGTAGGTATCCTCTCAATGGAAGTTACAAGATCGTTCATAGCCACAGAAGTTCAAATGATAGGTAATTATGAAACTTACTTATGCATAAATGTTTATGGACCGCAAAGGTTAGAAGATAAATTTTCTTTTCTTAGTTCTCTCATGAGTTTAAAGCTTAGACATCCGACCTCGAAGATAATCATGGGAGGAGATTTTAATATGATAACTTCTCTCCTGGAGAAGAAAGGAGGAATTAGAAGGCTCAATAAGGATGCAGAACTGTTTGCTGAATTCATTGATTCTGCCAAACTAGTCGACATCCTTCCCAAAAATGGTTCCTTCACTTGGAAAAATAGGAGAGGAGGAGAGAAGTTGATTGCCTCTCGTTTGGACAGATTTCTCATCTCTGAAAGCATTTTACTTGAAGGAATAACAGTGGATTCTGACATTCTTCCCAGTCGAGGATCAGATCACTGGCCAATCTCTTTGGAGGCAGCCTTCCTAGGGACCCCTAGAAACAAGCCCTTCAGATTTGAAAAGTTCTGGTTGACTCACCCCAATTTTGTACATTTGCTAGAGAAATGGTGGTGTGAACCATTGAACATCAGAGGAACCAGAATGTTTAAGCTCCAAAGCAAATTAAAACACATCAAAAACAGAATTAAAGAATGTAATGCAACTGAATTTGGGAACATCTTCTACGAAAAAACCATCATAGAGGGCAAGTTAAATCAAATTCATAAGGAATGGGCTTCGAGGAACAGTAGTGAAGACCCAAGGGAACAGGAGAAGGCATTGATGCAACAATGCAACTCCGTTGTCAACAAGAAGAAACACTTTGGAAACAAAAGTCAAGGATCCAGTGGCTAAAGGAAGGAGAACAGAATACCAAGTTTTTCCATAGATCCAGGCTGGACTACAGGGGTGAAAACAAAATTCTTCGGCTCAATAATGAAGCAGGGGAAACTCTTCAAAATCACAAGGAAATATCAACTTTGCTCACTAGGCACTTTAATCATATAACTTAGGAAACACAGGAAGAAAGAACAGAGGCCATAGAGGAACTAATCCAAGCTATACCCCAAATCATAACTAATGAGAAAAACTCAGCTCTGTTAAGAGTTGTCTCGATGGAGGAAGTGGAAGAAGCTATCAATAGTATGCCGAATGATAAGGAACTTGGGCCTGACGGTTTTACAATAAATTTCTACAAAGCCTGCTGGCCTACTATTAAAACAGAGATTTGGGAAGTTGTAGAAGATTCCAGACGCTTCTGTTCCATTCTCAAATCATTGATCTCCACCTTCCTAGCTCTAATTCCTAAGGAAGAAGAGGCCAACTCTCTATAAAAATTTAGACCTATAACTTTATGTAATGTAATATATAAAATCATATCTAAAGTTATAGCCAACAGACTTAAGCCAATTCTTCCTGACTTAATTTCGGAAGAGAAGTCAGGGTACATGGAGGGCAGACAAATTTTGGACAACATCCTTTTAGCTCAGGAGATGGTTCATACCCTTAAGACAAGAAAATTAGCAGGTATGCTAATGCAGCTAGATCTCTCCAAAGCTTTCGACAAGGTCAACTGGAATTATCTGGAAGTCATTCTGAATGCTTTTGGCTTTGACAAACAATGGACCAAATGGATCCTAGCTCTGATTAAATCCACCAAATTTTCTATCTTGGTCAGTGGCTCCCCCTCTGAACCTTTCTCCCCCTCCCGAGGCATCAGACAAGGAGACCCTCTCTCCCCATTCCTTTTTGTGATCCTTATGGAAGGGTTCAGCAAACTCATTCACAAAGCAAGAGATGAAGGAAAAATCAAAGGATTACATCGACTTAACTCCATACCTACAACAACGCACCAACAGTTTGTAGATGACACAATGCTGCATGACACTCCAATGGTGAAAGAAGCCAGGGATTTCAAGAACATTTTAAACCTCTTCAGAAAAGCTTCAGGTATGGAGATTAATCATGCTAAATCTATTATTTTTTTCTTTAATACTCATCTAGCCATTCAGAAGCATCTATCCAATATTCTAGGCTTTCGAAGGGGTAGTCTGCCCTCTAAGTATCTCGGAGCCCCACTCACGACTAAACCTTGGCAAAAAAATCATTGGGAAAAAATCTTGGCGAAAATGGAGAAAAGATGTAAACATTGGACTCATAGGGCTCTTAATTTTGTTGGAAGATTGGTCCTCACTAAAGCAATACTCCAAGCCATTCCGCAGTATCTACTTTCCATCATGCCGACTCCTAGTGGAGTCTTCCAGAAAATTAGAGCTATACAAAGATCCTTTCTGTGGAGTGGCAATTCTGAGAAAAAGAAATGGGCACTTGTGGCTTGGAACAAACTATGCAAATCGAAAGTAGAAGGGGGCTTAAATTTAGTGGATCCCTACACCATCAACATGACATGCGGAGCCAAGCTGTGGTGGCGCTGGTTGAAGGAATCCAATCTGCCATGAGCCAGACACTGGAAGGAGAAATACATTCCCGACTGCAATGAATAGGACTTAATAATATTATAGGAATTGACTGAGGGTTCTCCAATATGGAATTTAGCTAGAAGGAATCGCAACTTAGTTCAGGACCATAGTTTCTGGGAAATCCGCAATGGGGAAACCGCCCTTTTTTGGGAAGATGCTTGGCAGCAACTCCCAAAGCTGGAAAAACCAGAGATCGAAGATTTTAAAAGAGAATGCCAGAACAGGGGAAGGTATACTGTCCACCATTACTGGAGCCACAACAGCAGTGACCAGGAATGGAGGGAATGGTTAATCCATGACATTGAAAACTCAATTGAGGAAAATGACAATATAAGTGATCTGCTAAACCATCTAAACAAAAGAAAAATCAGAAAGGCCACACAAAGCGACATGCTAAGATGGGGCATGAAAGGGAGTGGTAATTTCACACTCAAAGAGGCCTGAGAGCAGCTAGAGCATTCAGAGCATGTGGAGGTAATGCAATGGAGCAACAAGGTCTGGGATCTCATGTTTTGGCCTAAAATAAAAACCTTTCTCTGGCTCCTAATGCAGAGAAAAACTCTTACCTGGGAGAATCTGTGCAAAAAAAGGTTTTAAGGGCCCTTCTAAATGCCCTCTGTGCAATCAAGCTGAAGAAACTATGAACCATCTATTCAACACCTGTGAATGGGCTGATCACCTTTGGAGATGGATGGAAACTATAATGCAACAAACTAACAGGGATAGGGACTCCATTCGAAACACTTATGAATTGGCCAAGCGAGTACTCAAACAATTTAAGAATCAACAGTATATGGAAAGTCTTGCCAGGCTTCATAACTTGGACCATATGGAAAGAAAGAAATAGAAGAATTTTTCAAAATGAGCACAGAAATATAGAGCACTCGCAAATTACCTTAACCCAAAATATTCGACAATTAATCTTGGTAAAATGCAGAGCCGATCCTGACAACCAAGCTTCGGCCAAGGACCAGAGAATTCTGAACGCCTTCAATTTGGACAATGAACGAAACATGGGAACCATAGAGTGCCAGCAAAAACCAAGCACTGTGCCAAGGGGCTGGAGTCGTCCGCCTGAAGGGTTCCTAAAGCTAAACTTTGACGGTGCCTCGAGAGGCAATCCTGGCTCGGCAGGCATTGGAGGAATCATCCGGAATCATAAAGGGGAAATTCTTCACATTTACAGTAAAGCCCTAGGGGAAGGAACCAACAACGAAATGGAATTTGCAGCCATGGAAAAAGGACTAAGGATTCTCAGAATGAACCAAACAAGCAACGCAGTGGTTGAAGGCGATTCAGAGGTGGCCATAACAGCGGCCAGAAAAATCTACAGGGGAACGCCAACAAGAAAGGTTACCAGACATTGGCGACTGGCCAAGGTTACAGACAATATTGCCAAACTGTTAGGACAAATGAAAGGCCTCATCTTTTAGGCGGTAAGGTGAAAAGCAAATTCGGTTGCTGACCACCTAGCAAATCATGGAATTGAACACCCCAACACAATGTGGGACAGCTATTGGCAGGATATTGACAACCCGGAGTTAAGAGGAAAATGCATGCAACTCTCCGGGTTAGATCTAGTGATGGCAGAGGATTCCGACCGGAGGGTCGAATAACTCAGCGCCATAATTGATTAGACAGGCTGACTAGGCAGGCTCCATTAAATTCCAGCAGGCCTCGAAGGACAAGCTAGATAAGGGAAACTATGACAGAAGTAGGTGGCAAATATTTTTGCAGATTCATGATTTGTGATGGTATGAGCCGCCGAAATACGATCAGGAAGAGGGACACTTGGAAAAATATGGAGCAAGCAGGGAGCGGTGACCGTAAGGGGGTGCAATTATTCCATAACCCAACCAACATACCATCACGCAGCAATTATGATGATCTGACATGCAAGTTGCACAGAGATAAGTGATCATACACCGGTAATTTCCCCGGAATTCGATATTTAACCACTATCAAAGACAAAAGGAAAAGCATTGTTTTATTGTGTAGCAAGACATATCCTCTTCACTCTGCAAATAGAGCTCAGGAAAATGCTAGGAGAGTAAGAAATACAATGGCAGGGGAGAGCAGCCGCAATAAGTCTGCCAACAAAGACCTTCGGCAAGCAAGAGAGATATATGAAACACAGACCTCGCAAAGGAATAAGCGTAAGATAATCGACTTAGAAGCCATAGTCCAGGAAGAGGAGAACAAGCTTTCAGACCAGCAAATTGGAAAAGAAGTGGATTGGATCCAGGACCCTGGAACAGTCAGCACTCGCGCTACTCAATTCGTCAGAACCCAAGCTGAGAGCTGGCGTATGAAGACCCTTCTTGCGAAAGCAATGGATATTCAGGGAGAACATGCGGAGCAGTTGCGAAAGCTTCAGAATTTCACAGAAGCTATGACGCATGATCATATGGCGGTCGTTGAGAGTAGTGAATTCAAGCTGAGTGCGCTGCACCAACAGGTCGACACTATTGACAAGAAACTCACGGTCCTGATTAAACTCTTAAGACATGTCATTGGTCAAGACAGCAAGCCTTCAGATATGTAGAAGGGGGATCCAACTGGAGATCAGCAGGGCAATCCTCCCAAGCCAGGACAGGTCAACATGTCAAGGTCTGCACCGGTCTTGGAAATGTTTAAACATATCTGACTCTATAGTCTCTCAGACTCCTCGTCCTCAGCGGTCAGTCTCTTTATTTTCGTGGCTTGCTATCCTCGCTTCCTTCTTCTCTGCGGGTTGATATGTTCACTGTCCAGGTTTCCTCTGTTTATGTCCTTCTGTTTGTTCTAGTTCTCTGCCGCCCTGCAAGGTGTGCTGGTTTTTAGCTTTCAGTTACTCTGTCTTCTCTTTTTGGTCTCCTGAAGTAAGGCCGGTTGTTTAGCGGCCCATAATCTGCTGATGCAGAAGTTTTGTACTATATTTTTTTTTGTTAATTTCAAAAGCTGACTTACACAAAAAAAAATACGATATTTTAACCAAAAAATTTAATCTAATATATGCCAATGCTAAATAAGCAAACAACATTATTTATTTGTTTTGACATAAAGTAATGTCAATCTCTTATAAGATAGACAAAAAGCACTTGTATTAGAGCTTTAAATTTAATGTCTTTTGATGCCTCAGTTTTTTATGCAAGCACTAATATGAAAAAAACATTTCTATTACTATAATTCCGGTTGCCTTATGGCAAACACTAATAACAATTAGCAAATCAAAATGAAAAACATAATTAGTGGTTATAAAACAGAAAATCAAAAATAAGAATACTATAAATAAAGTCTATTTCTTTCATTGTAATCTTTTATGAACAAAATCAATTAAAAAAAATAAAATATATTTCTTATATGTCTTCTACAAATGAATTTTTAAAATAAAATAAATATATATTATCATAAATATTTTGGATTTAAATTTTCAACCAGGTTTGTTGTATTTAGTTATTATATGCACGTATTATACATTACGTACAAAAACGTGATTTGACTCGACTTGATGAAGGGAATCAATCTATAATAAATCATTAGGAAATGAACAATATCTCTATATAAATAGTTATAAAATATAAAATCATAATAAAATAAATAATATAAAATTTATATAAATCTAAATCTAAATAGGTGATAAAATATAATATTGATAGTAAATACCAAAGGTGATAAAATATAATATTGATAGTAAATACCAAAGGTGATAAAATATAATATTAATAGTAAATTTGGTATTTGTTTTTATTATATTTATAGGTTTGATTATTTTAAAATAAAGTTTTTAGAATTTTGTATAATTATTAGATGGATAGTAGGGATATAATTTCTATGGAATATTTTAGAATATTTTAATAGTAACAATAACTCAAAAATTGAAATTTATTTCCAAAGTAATCGTGCTATTTTTGCCATTTTGATTAAATTGATTAATTAAAAAAATGTCATGGTGTAATATGAAATAGGTTATGAGTTTTTGGGCAGATACTATTGATAAGTCATGGTACTAGCCCATGGTATTGTAACAAAGGTTATTTACAAGTTAGGAATTTTAACTTGTAAATAAGATTTGTTATAATACCATGATTTATCAATTATCCAAAAAAAAAACCGTATACACACATATATAAGTTTATTTGATAATATTTTTTTAATTGAATTGAAAAGGTGTAGAACTACCTTTGAGATTAATATCAATCCTCTATCATGACTACTAATAAAAATATTCCCTACTATTAAATCTATTTGTAAAAGTTAAATATCTACTATCCATCTATTATTAAATCCATCTATTAAGTTAAATTAAAATTCTAAACATTTTATTTCAAATTATTTAATATAAAAATTCATTTACTTAATTTTTAGTATATATGTATGGGTATTGTGCAATAAATATTAAAAACAATATTTAATATTCCACTTTTAAATTACTATGAAAACTAAATATCTTAACTTCTAAATTATTATAATAAATTTGACATTTATTCTATAAGGTATTACCAAGAATTTGGAGTTAGACTTTTTAAGTTTTTTCTAGATTATTTAAGTACTATAAAAATACATTACTCCATGGATATGGATCAAATCTCTCAAGGTGCAAACATTTTTTTAAGTTTTTCCCTCAAAAATGAGTTTTGCACCTCAGGAGATTTGATCCCTCTCAATGCTTCATAGATCTAAAGTTTATATGGATCTACATTGGTTTATAAAATTCATTATAATGTAACATTTGAGAAAATAGTTCTAATTTGTGAACCTCACAATCATATAATATTGAAAAAATAAATTTTAATATCTAAAACTTTAGTAATAAGTAAACTATATATTTTATAATATGTCATCTACTTTATTGAAAATAAATCTTCATGGATGCCATGTCTATCTAATTTAACAAAAAATAAATACTATTTGTGAACTTAATAGTTATAATCAAGGTCACTAAAATAAAGAAAATAGATATATATACAACAAGATAAATTTCAATTTATCATATTTAAAATATATTTAAGGATGAAATTTTAAGAAAACGTTTTGTAAGAAGGTTTTGTAAGAAGACTTTGAAGTTATAATTAAAAAACAAAAAAAAGAATATATAATGTTTGACAGTCCATTTGCAAAACCTTTATCCCTAAATAATATTTAACAAAACAATGAAATCCAAATCCATTGAGATAAATTAAATCATAGCCAATCACACATAAGATTTCTCTCAAAAACTGCATAGTTTCACTCATTTTATTTACCTTGTGTTCCGACCGTATAATAAACTAGCTCAATGAGGTTTGGATGGAGATGAATATCATGCTCAACCTTCAGGGTATGCAATGATTATGCACATCTATCTAGTTTAATTTCCCCCTTCAATTGGTTATATTTCACATATATCATGGTTTTTTTTTATTATTATTAATTTATTATTATGGGTTTTTGTTTATGTTTTTACCACATTACTTACACCATCTATACCATGAAGAACAATTATTTATTTTTATTTTATTTTAATGGAGTCAAAATATTTACATTACATTATGTTACACATTTCTACCACCAATTGTCTTTAGTGAGACTTTTTGGAAGCTTTTTCGGTGGGTTTTCCAGTCTAATTTCTCTAAAATCTACCAGAAATTTATTGGAATCACAAGTTTGATGGGTAACCCCTAATGCCCTAGGCATTTTTAGGGTGTTGATTCCATATATATAGTCAAACAACCAATTTAAATAACACAAATCAAGGTTTCACCCCAAATTTTTTCCCCAAATTTCGTCACCATAAAGTCCAAAAAGTTGCACTAAAGACAACTCCTTTCTACCATACTAGGTTAAGGAACTCCTCACAAAACAATTATTATTTTTTATTTTTATTTTTTTATTAATAATTATAATTATTATTTTTTACTATTTTTTAATTTAAACTTTATTTTTATGTAATTTGACCAAATCAAAATGTTTAACAAGATAAGAGAAGATATAATTTTACACCATCTCTTGCATGATAAAATATACACAATCAACCTAACATCTAAAAGTATGTAGGTCTAAATGATCTATCAATTATTTCTATATGGCATTAATCATTCCAACATCTGTTGCATACACAGATGGAGAGTGCCTCAATGCAATAAAATATACACAACCAATATGACGTCTAAAAGTATGTAGGTTGAAATGCTCTATTAATTATTTTTATATGGCATTAACTATTCCAACAGACGTGTCTATTTTCAAATACGGCTTCCATAATTTTAATTAATTATTAATAATGATTAGTGCAGTGATATAAATTAAATAAGCACTTCAACTAATAGACTAAATGACTTTTTCTAGTAGTAAGGTTGTGATTTCTTGTTATTCAAAATGTGTTTTGAATAATAGATGGGTTGAACTTGAACATTTCAAATTAAACACATTAAACTTATGATTTTGGCATAATTGATCAGAAAATATATCTTTAAATGGCTAGTAAACATGAATATAGATACAAATAGTTACATAATAATACATCTCACATTGCCAGGATTAATAACAACAACAACAAAAAAAACAATTTTATGTTAGATTTTATTTTAAATTATTATAATTATTATTATTAATTTTTTTAAAGATGACAAAGAATCTTGGTTCTAGTGGTTTGGTGAATAATTTGTTTCTCCACTGCATGGATTCAAGTTCCCATAGAAATGTTGTAATTGATATGTTTGTGGAATTTATGAAATAGTTATATTTGGTGTAATAGTCACAAAATTTCTCATTGAAGTTCTAGATTCCCTAAAAAAATCTCATTCTCGTTAAAATGAATTATCAAAATAATTAATATATAAGGTAAACATATATACTTGTTAAAAAACATGTAACACAATTTTTAATCATGGAGAGTCTTAATTTGTAAATAGGATTTCTTACAATAACATGGTTACTATTATCACATGTCATACAAATTTATAACTCATAATCAGATGACATTTTTTAATAATAAATTTAATTAAAAAAATAAAGACATATCAATCTTTAATTTATGACTACTACTAAGAATATTTTAGAATATTCTATGAAAGCTAAATTCCTGCCATCCACCTAATAATAATTGATAATTAATTTAAAATTCTAGAAGCCCTATTCTAAAATAGACACACCTATCCACTTAGGTGTATTGTAAGGATTTAACCTCCATATAATATTATAGAATATTCTTAGTAGTACTCAAAAATCAATGGTTGATGTTTGTTTCAAATACAGTTATGTGCTTCTTTTTTTCTTTCAATTAAAATTATTAATAAAAAATAAATGTCATATGAATATCTTTCAATTAAATTGATTAATAAAAAATATATGGCATATGAATATGAGTTATGGCTTTTGTGCATTTGGTATTAGTAATCCATGGTATTGGCCTATGGTGTTGCAACAAAGCTTATTTATAGGTTAAAAAATTCAATAATAAAATGGGAGTGAATATCCATGGTTAAGAATATTACTACATGTATAATGAGATAATCATTTTGATGCTTATCAGTCTTTACCAACTATGTTTAATTTATATCGATTCACTAATTATTAATTCTAGTATATTTTCTAAAATAATACCAATTCTAACTCTGAATAAAATTATTATTTTGCATTAGTTTAAAGCCCTGAATTGTTTTGGTATAGGGTTTCTAATGTCTTCTAAACATATGAATCTGGATGTATCACTTCTTTGGATCTATTTTCTAAGTTAATTTCTCTTATAGTTTCCTAAAGAATTTGTAATCCATTATTAAAAACCTTCCTTAAATTGTAAAATTCAACACCATAGGTAAGTTATTTAGATTCAAGGTTCCTTTCATCATATGAAAGAAAAAAAATGAAACTAATTTGTAATCCATTATGAAAGTAATTGAAAAAAGTTTACTAGAATTGGTTGGAGTAGGGTATAGTTACAATTAACCTTGTCTAACCTCACATCAAATTGACAACATTGCGTGGTTTCTTTCAAATTCTTGATATTTATTTATCCTAATCCATGAGGTATATACCACATGGTTTGAGTGGATTTTACTCTCTGTGAAGTCTCAATTTCAAACCTCATAGGAAGGGGTTAAGGATGGAATCCAATTTTGGAGGAATCAAACTACCCCAGCGAGTGTTCATGCTCGACCTAGCTTTAACCGATCTCCTCGTGATAGAATCCCAGTAATCGATCACCAAGTAGTGGGATTTGATAGTCCTAATATTAGCCTATATGTATAGAGAGAGAAAGATAGATAGATAGATAGAGAGAGAGAGAGAGAGAGAGAGAGAGAGAGAGAGAGAGAGAGAGTCTTATCTCCATGGGATAAAATCCCAGTAATATATCACCTATTAGTGGATTTGATAGTCCTAAAATTAGCCTAAATACTCCAATATATATATATATATATATATATATATATATATATATATATATATAGAGAGAGAGAGAGAGAGAGAGAGAGAGAGAGAGAGAGAGAGAGAGAGAGTTTGCCTTATGATTTTGAACTCCAAGGTATGATATTACTTCCTTATCCTTGGCTTGTTTTATCATTTTACAAAATGCTTGAAAATGGAATTTAGACATGGATATTAATATATTTTAGAATATCCCCGGATGCGGGTGGCGGAATGGAAAGGACAGGGAGCCACATGCCACGCATGGGCTACCCCGTGTCGGCACCTTGCCCACCTGAAGAAGGCCGGCAGATGATTAATGAAGCCTTGCTGAGTGAAGGCATTTAATGGCAAGAGGGCAGAGTAGATGGATTTGCAGAACGGAGTTAATGTCCGCCTGCATCGAGGAATTGAGGTAGTATTATACAGGCAAGATGGATTGGGCAAGAAATTATTGCCTGAAGAGAGGTGGAAGCCGTGGAAATACAGAGGGCCGTGGCTGTGGCAGTTACCATCACCCGGAGGCTCGGATACCTGGTGCGATTGCCACTCAGGTCGTTGGTCAAGCAGACGCAGGCAATTGGCTCAAGTGCAACGCAAGTTATGGAAGAGGTTTAACCTGCAACCAAGGGGAGAATTGCAGAAATAAGATTGGGTGCAAGAGAGAGTTCTGGAAAGCAACTGGTTCAGTTATCCATTCCAAACTCATTCACAAGTTTACAGAAGAAGAATTGGACTCACCATGGTCAAATTCCGAGAGTGACAGCCATGTAGGAGAGGTCCAGCAAGAGGTTCCTCCTCACGCGCCCCTGCAGCAGATGAGCATCATCACTGCTGCTGCTGCTATTGTCACAGGAGAGTCAGGGCCACCCCGCTCCCTATTAGGCAATTCTTGGAAGTGGGGAGTTCCAATGAAGGAAGACTGGAGCTTCCCTCCTTCGGTTCGGTGGTTTTCAAGCTGCAAGGCTCTGAGAACTACCCAGGGCTCACTGCTCACATATCAGTCATGTTCACAGCAATTCCGGAAGGCAATGGGGAGGACACCCCTCAGAGCTTGTCGGAGAAGCAACCGGAAGGCAAGGGGAAGGAAATTGACAGAGGAGACAAAGAGGTGGCGGAACAAGGCTCAGCCATGGAGACTCCAGCGTCTGAAGCTGGGAGCAAGGAAGACAAAGACCCGCAAGACACCTTTCCTCCAGTGGGCCCACCCCCTCCAGGCGTCGACGAAGAGGTTTGGAGGAAGATATGGGAGGGACGACCAGAGGGTGATGGCTGGGCGTATATCGTTGAGGACAAAAGCCTTGCTGAAGAGGCAGAGGCCCAGCTCGCGGCTCTCCTTCCTTCGACAACTCAACTCCAGGACTAGCGTGGACGCGGGTATCTATCTCCTGTTATCACTTACTGTTTGCTGGCAGAGGATGCTTACATCCTCGCCATATGTTATCTTGTTCAGTCTCTGGTCTAGTTTTAATTTCAAATGGTCTAAGTTAATAGCTGAGTTTCTGAGTCAGTCCATTTTGGTTGTAAGCACCTGCGTGGGCAAGAATGCGTTGGGTCTTCATTCTGATGCTCCTCAGGGAGTCTGATCTTTTCTGGAACTGTCTTGAAAAGTTGGTCCGGTGCTGCCCCTGCGAGGGAGCCTATGATGTTTTGGTGAAGCTACCCCTTCAAGGGAGCTTTCTGAATCATGGTCAAAGATCCCAGGGTGCTACTACAGGCCCTGGAAGACATGCTCTACTGTCTGTAATTTTCACTTGTACATATAATATATGAATTAGCTAGTTTTTTGCCGAGAAAAAAAAAATATATATTTTAGAATATTATTGTTCTCAAGGATCATAAAATAATTTTCTAATATATGGTGAAACAGATAGGTAATATAATATAATTTGGATAATATTTGATTTTATACATGGATTTTAATGTTGTTTAAAATATTATTGATTGTAAGGATTATAATAATTATCTAAGCTATGGTTGACTACGGTCAACTACAGTAATCTAATATCTGATTATCTTTGTTATCAAATATTTTATAAAAAGTAGTTTCCTAAGTTTCCTTATATGTAGGTTTTTCCATTTTCAAATGGTTAAAAACACAGGTTTGTTTTAAGATCCAAGAACTACTAAAGAGGTGGAGGAAGGATTTAGAGATTGTTTCTAGATAATGGTCTACTCTATTAGACTACAAAAGTAATTACAAAGATATCAAATTGGGTATATAAAATATTTAGAGAGACAATGACATTGTAAATTTTTTTCACAACCTATATATAAAATGATAATTCAATAAAATAGTAATTCATGATAATTTGGTTCTTTATTGGTAACATTTTTATTTCAAAGTTCAAAAGAAAAAATAAAAAATAATTTTTATTTTTTTATAGAATGCAACTCAATTTGGAGGGAGTGACATCCATAATGGATGTGAAATTGAATTTGTAATCGTAGCCATTATATATATATATATATAATTCTTAAGTACAAAAAAAGCATAATATATTATATTATATGATCAATATAAAGGATATAAACATCATCTGCCAAATCCATTACATCATTCAATCCATCTTGGAGTGTATCATGCATCTCATCTAGTAATATCACAACATGAATAATACAAATAGAACAGTGCATAGGCCAATGCTATTCCAGAATTTAAAAAGCGGACATAGATGATAACAACAAAGCATGGCCAAAAAAAGGATGTACATGGATTATTAGATACTCCTCCATTCCATCAATCTGATCAAGTGAGCAAGAAGCATGTCCCTCCATCCATGCAAGAAAACTGACAGATATTACACTAGTAGACATGCAATAAAATATACAAAAAATGAGGGGATAAAGAAGTTACCGAGGAAAAGGGAATTCTCCAAAATCTAAACATTGTGACCCAAATTTATTTCCATGTGCGTATTACCAAAATTACCTAGCATTCCCCTCTTTGAAAGGTCATCAACTTCCTTGTTCTGTTCTCTGCCGATGTGCATAATTGTAGAGTTGTTGAGTTGATTCCATAGAAGACCAATTCTCCCCAACCATCCGAGTAGCAAAGGATTATTGATGTTTGCACTGTCCTTAACCTTATCTATGATAATCATGGAATCCCCATAGATATGAATATCAGGGGTACTAAAGAAATTGTTGAACCATAAAAGGCCCCATAAGACCATTTCTTCTTCCCTGGTATTGGTGCCTCTTCCCCCATTCTAGTGAATCCTATATGCCAATTCATTTGAAATTGAAATCCAAAATCCACAACCACAAGTATTCCTTTGTGCAACACCATAAAGAAAACCCATTGGATATTCCATTTGTAGTCCAGTCTCCTTGAGTTGAGAGTTTTTGGAACATGAGTCATGAGGGGTGAGCATGGAAAGATTTTTTATAGTTATTTCAAATAACATATATAATATTCCATAGAATTCTGAAAGATGCACCTGTTTCTCCATTTCCATATAGCCCAGAAAAGTAAAAGTGGAATGGTTCTCCATACAGTCTTCTGAGTGCTCCACCACTTCATACATTCCATAATGCAATCATGTTGTATATAAGGAAAACCGATAATAGATGATACTTTTTTCCATACCTGAACCATATGATAACACTTAAGAAACATGTGATTGTTGCTTTCCGCATCCATTTTAAATATAGAACAGATACTAGGACCATGCCACTACCTCTTCTGCAAATTCTCCCATGTGAGATTTTTGTTATGGAAGACTAACCATGAGAAAAGGATGATTTTGTTTGGAATTTTGGTCCTCCAAAAGGCATATAAGACGTCATTCTCCCCTTGCCGAGCATCCTTGATACAAAGAGAAAAATATGTATCAACAGCAATGATGTTTCTATACTTAATCTTCCTTGTCCAAATAAGGTTGTCATGAATCCCCGCACAACAAATACCAATATGTTTCATGCCAGTGACAATCCGGTTCCACTCATGGTCCATCTACCCAAACAAACCCATCTCCTGTGCACTTTTCCATACAGGTCTGGGACCCCACCAATGTGCAATGGCTTGATTCCAGAAGTATATTCCACATCCATTTAAGAAGTGTATGAACCCCACATAGATATTACATTTGATGCCAACACCCAAAATCTGATCAACGCCAATAAGGATCTTGTGGCCCGATCCCATGTTCCATGCAAGATGTTAAAGAAATATTTTAGCTATCTTGTGAAAGCTAATCTAGATTGTTGATCCACGGAGGGATCCAATAGTGCCTTTATGGTACCAGAAAAAGAAATCATGATCCTTAAGGTATTTATATTTGATAACCCTACTCCAAGTACCAGACCTAGAAATACCCCTCCATAGAGATTTGATCAGTAACGACCATCCAAAATGACGTAGATCCATAACCCCCCAACCAAACATGACCTTCGGAAAGGTAATGTTGGACAACATAACCAAATGATATTTCCCATGACTCCCCCCCCCCCCATATGAAATTAGCCATGATATGATTAAGACTATTAATGATGGTGACAGGTATATGAAAAAGATGTGCCCAGTAAACCCCCAATTGAGTGAGGACAACTTGGGTAAGGATGACCCAACCCCCCCAGTAACAGACATCTAAATTCCTACCTAGATATCCTTTTAAAAAATTGATCCACAAGCCATTACCAATCAACAATCCTGTAACTACATGGTTTGATATGGTACCCTAGGTACTTCATACCATTTTTCATCATCTCCGCCTCTATACCAAACAAGTTCTTAATATATGCAATTATATTCATGTCACAACATCCATGAAAAATAATATATTTTTGAACATTCATATGTAGGCCAGTGGCATTAGCAAATTTCTTAAAAATATGAAAAAGACATAACCATGCAAATCGATTTAATATACCCATGATGAGTACATCATCGACAAAGAAGCCATGAGATATTTTGATGTTGTTCCCATCTGCAGAGACTGGAATTGTTCATGTACCACTGCATTTTTTATATCCAAGCTCAGCCCATCCATCACCAAAATGAATAAAATTGGAGAAAGGGAACATCCCTGACGAAGTTCTCATCCAGCCCGAAGGAATTGAGTTTGGTATCCATTTATCATCATAACATAATTGAAATTTATTACACACATCATTATCCAATCAATACATCTGGGTTGTAAGCCAATTTTGAAAAGTACCAATCTGAGATATCCCCAATGTAGACAATTGTATGCCTTCTATAAATCCACTTGCATAATGGAAAAGTTTAGTTGTTTTGTATGTATTGAATGCATACATTCTTGGGTGTTAGCAACACCATCATGTATTTGTCTGTCCTATAGGAACCCATATTGTTCTAGAGATATATGGCGTGGCAATAATGTACTCTGCATATGACCAGAAATGGTTTTAGAAATGACTTTGTAGATGAGGTTACATAGTGATATGGGCCTAAAATCTGCGAAGCATGTTGATGGGAAGTGCTTCGGGATAAGAGAAATATATGTGGAGTTAATGAGGTGGTGAATATTCCCAGTGATCCTCGACTCCTCCACCATGTCCAGCAAGTCATTTTTGAACAGATCAAAGAAGTGTGTGAATAGTTCCATCGTCCACCCATCCGGCCCCAGACTTTATCACCCTTGAAGGATTTAAGAACCCCATGTAATTCCTCTTCAGTGACTTCCATGTACAGTGCAACATTTGAATCATCATCATACATAGACAGATATGGATCAATCCCCCATATGAGATCTTCTACAACAATACCCTCGTTACGGCCATAAGCCATCTGAAAATGGGAGACAACAACTTTACTAATCTCCTCCTGCAACTGAATATATTTTCCAGCAGCATATTTTATCTCCCATATAGAATTTATGTTGTGTATTTGATTAGAAAATCGATGGAAGAATTTTGTGTTTCGGTCCCCTTCCTTGATCCAAAGAGCCTTGCTCTTCAAGCACCAAGTGGCTTCATCCATAGAAAGGAGTTGTTTCTTCTTTAACTCAAGCGCCCAAATGTGTGACCAAGTTGATTATGGTAGATTGTTGATGGCCATCAAAGGGTGTAAAGTATCCAGTTCACATTGGATATCGATAATCTCCTTTTGCAAGGTCTTAAACTTCTAATTTTGCTGGGATTTAACCTCCCCAAGGAGGATATCCAGCTTGTCAAGTATGTGAACCATAGAGGAAGGTCCCTTAGCACATTCACGAATCCATGTATCCTTCACCAATAAGTTAAAGTCTGTATCATCTAACCAGGTCCTATTGAATTTAAAAGGCATGCCTAGGCATATACATGCCCTCCTCTATTGTAATGTAATAGGTCTATGAGAAGACATAAATTCACTGATAATCTCCACATGGACATCACCAAGAAAATCCAGCAACTGCTCGTGCATTAAAAATCGATCTAGTCGCTTTACAACATACGCCACACTAGAGCGATCATTGTCCCATGTGGGAGCCATTTTAGTAGGGAAAAAAACCACAAAGTTATGCACTGGAATCGCATCACGAATTATCCCGGCTAGGGGATCAATTTTCCTAGATCTACCCCATGCTTCATCCAATCCAATGGTGCAATTTAAATCCCCAACAATGATGAGGGAGGCCAGCTCCATAATCCCAGATGATATCAGTCTGTCCCATAATACAGACCTATCCCTATATGGAGCATATATATTCAGGATATCTACATGGCCACCCAGTCTATGGATATTCCCTTCAAGAAGAATGCCCACAACACATTTGTAAGCTTTGATCTTGACCCACCGAGGGTCCCATAAGGCTGGGTGACCACCAAAGAGACCCAAAGTGGCAGTAGCAACAATATTCCATTCTGGAAAAATTTTCCGGAAGTATTGTACAACATGAGGAACAAAATGCATGGTTTCTTGAAGGAGAATGATATAAGGATGTAGAGTGGAGAAAAGACACTTAAGAGCTAGATATTTTTGGGCAGCCCCCAGACCTTGGATATTTAGGGAAATAATAAAAGTCATGAAAACTCCTGCTCAGGAATCTGTTCTCCAAGGGCTCGTGAGGTGGGGATCTCAACAATAGGTACATTAACCAGAAAGTGCTCCATAGGGGAGGTAAGTGGGATAGGCCTGGGTCATCCCCAAAAATTTCAGCTTCCACAGTTCTGTTTCCATCGGACAGTAATGTTCCCAATAGAGGTTGGACTAATGTGACAAGATGAGGAGCTAAATGGCTTATGGATAGTGAGCGTACCCAAGTCTAGTGTTTTCCTTTGTAATAAAAAGTCTAGGTCACTACCAAATGGGTCTGTGGGAGAGTTCAGAGGTGAATTAGGTGGAGTGATGTTATTTCTAGGTCCCTTAGCCCGATTATGAAAATGAGAGGGTGACGAAGATGGTATGTACATAATATGGGAAGTGGAGGGAATGTCGTGTGATAGAAGAGGTGCCGAAAAAGGAGCAAGGATTTACTAGCATGGGAAAGATCATGATGAGGGTTTTCGGATATTTTTAACAAGACTAATAGGGATTGGGATATCAGACTTGGTAGAGGATATCAGAGATGAAGATACCGTTATGGGCGAGGAGCCATTTATCGAGGAGCCAAATGCATGGGGTCTGATATAATGAGAGCCATGAAGAGTACCTAAATGATGTTGAGACGTAACACCATGTTGGTTGCTCATCCCCAGATGACCCCTGCCATATTTTGACTTCGACGACGCACCAAAACAATTCCATCCTTGCATACGACGACCCAGCCGCCATGGGCAATGGGTCAATAGATACTCAGTATGGTGACAATATGAGCATCTGAAGGGTACACCCCAATAATCCAGTCTCTGAGATAATTGAGTCTCACCCTAGTGAAGTTCAATATGGTCCGGAAACCCCCCCCCCCACCCCCGATACTCCTTCTCAATCAGGATCCAAGTGACGTATTTGTTAGGTGCCCCCAAACAACGTGGATCAACATAAATGAACTTGTTGATGGCATTACCTATATCCATAAGAACCTAATTTTTCCAAAGCTCAATGGGTAATATAAACAATTTCACCCAGATAAGCTTGTTTTATGGCATGTTGTTAACTGGATTGTACTTGATATACTAGGAATGGAGCACCAAGAAACTCTTGCCATTTATTGATGGAACAAATTTTATTTTTTCCAGATCCTCCTGACTGAGAAAGTGAAAACTATAGCAACCCCTCAACAAACACATGAAACTTATCTTCAAATTTGCAAGAAGCAAATATAGGACGTGAAATTGTTGAAAATGAATATTATATATGGTGGAATTACTACACTTCAGAAAATTACTAATAAATTTGTTAATAATAAATCAAGTTGAATGAAGAAAAGACATGCAAGGGAGAATAGTGTTATGCATGGGTTATTGTTATCATTCAACACTTGCAATACCTATTGGATAAATTAAAAATACCATTTCATTGTTTCAACAAAACTCAATTGTGTTGTCACTACTACAATTCATGTGGGATTTGATGGTCAAGAAAGCAAATCCGTGTACTGGTATGAATAATATGTGGTATTTTTTCCTAGGTTAATTATAGTATTGTGAGGTGGACGATCCACTATGTAAGAAAATATTATACCTTTTTGAGGCTCCCTCCTAGGGTCCTCTACCTAGAAACTAAATTTATATCATTTTAAACAAAATAAGATGAGAATAACTTATTTCTATATAAACATTTATTTGATGATAATATACCATTAAAATTTATTTCGCACAAATTAAATAAGTAAGAATTTCATTGCAACCATTTACATAAGTAATCAATAAACAAAGGAATACTTGTTCCAATAGCTTAGTTGAGATGCTCCTGATCTCCTGAATCTATTGGGATGCTCCTCTTGACTACCCGATTGGATTTGCCTCCCAGCCAAATAGGAATTATTTCCTAGCCCAGGGAACCTCCACAGGTTCCCTAGCCCTCCGATCCCAAGTCCAACCAGATGTAGTGTGTCCAAGTTAAACAAACACTCTCCTTCTCTCCCTTCTCTTTTTCTCCACCTTCCTCCCAAAAAATAATCCTCCAAAACCACAACCAAAATCAAAACCAAAACCAAGACCAAGGATCCCCCCCTCCTCTCATCATCCTTCCCCTTTTATGCCTCTTACTCCCATCCACCTCAACCACCTATCATTAATGTCATAACTACCCTCACATCCTTTCATTTGACTTTTCCTACCATATATTCTCCCAAGTAAATTTGAGAGGACATTGTGGGGAGAAGATATGGATATTTAATTTGGAATTTAATTGCGGAATACCATATCTTCTTCTTAGTAAATTTGAGAGGACATTTTCGGGATAATATATGGATATTTAATTTGGTAATTAATTGGGGAGGACCATATCTTCTTCCAAGTAAATTTGAGAGGACATTTTGGGGATAAGATATGGATATTTAATTTGGAAATTAATTGGGGGGGACCATATCTTCTTCCAAGTAAATTTGAGAGGACATTTTGAGAATTGAATAATAAAAATAATAAATTTTATATCAGCAAATAAAAATTGCAGTTTCCCAAATGTAGGTATTTACCAATATTTCTTGATAATTATAAGTCAATATTTCCAAGTAATTTAAGCACTAATAAAATTTGCATGATAAGATTATGTGGGGCATTACATACACCCCTCCTTCAAAAAAACTTCATCCCAAAGTTAGAGTGAAAATATACAAGGAGTTCGAAAGCAGTTTGACAATAAGGCATAAAAAAATACAGAGAGAGTTATAGTAGTAAAATTTCAGAAGTCAGAAAATGACAACACTTCCCATCAAGAGTCTCCGACTAATCTATATCCTCCTATCCTTCCTAACCTACTTCCATTTCCACCATATCCATATTCTTCTGCTATATACTATGGCATTGGCTATACCAATATAAATACTGATAAAACCAATATGGCGAAAGTGTCAACTATATCGACCTAACCTCCCGCAGGCAATTGGAAATTATCATCACACGTATAGGGGAGTGTGTCCATCAGTTTCCTCCCACGATTCTAGGTTTGAAGGTTACACGGCGGGAAATACCTCTTAAAGATCATGTTATTAAGTCTAGTATCCACGTGTCAATTTTGTAGTTCATACTAGAAATAAATCATAATTTCACTAAGTCATTCATTAAATAAATCATATCCACTTAAGCCATACATGAAACAACAATAACTCTGATAAGTCATGCACTAGATAGATCATCACCAAGTAAGTCATACATTAGTTCATACATCAAACATTTCCATCATCAATACCTAATCCATCTAATGATTTATATAAGTAGTTTCACATGTCCAACTAAATGCATCAATATTACATAGCGTTCATAAATAAATAACACGGAATTGCAAAATCGAGCCTTAGCATATGTAGCTATCTATGTCAAAATGGGCATCACAGATGCTCAAAAAGTGAGTGGTAGTCATGACATATAGTCTCTGCATCCTCCCAAGTAGCAGATCCCAGGCTATACTTATCCCACTGGACCTTAACCTGGTCCACCATGCGACGTCTAAGATGTCGAACCCTATGATCCAATATGCATAATAGTTTGACCACTATGGTTCCCATGTCCAAGACCTACAATTCCCTCCAATCCAGTTTGTGAGATTCATCATAAACATAATTTTGTAAAATAGATACATGAAAAACATCATGAGGTTTATGCAAATGCGGTGGCAGTACAAGATGATAAGAAACTGGTCCAATCTTCTCCTTGATCCTAAAAGGTCCTACAAACCAAGGTGACAACTTCGTCCCCTTCCCAAAATAAATGGTGCTTTTTTTGGGTCGAATACGAATAAAAACTTGGTCCCCTACTTCATAACTACAATCAATCCTATGTGAATCATCACAACTCTTCTGTCTATCTAGTGCTTCCTTTAACCTTTATTGAATTTGTCTTCCCTATTCCTCCGTTTCTTGAACTAATTTTGGCCCAACTATTACTCGACCCTCCAAATTTTCCCAACTCAATGGCATCCTACATGGCCTTCCATATAGAGCTTGATAAGGAGGCATCCCGATTGAACTGTGGTAACTGTTTTTATAAGAAAACTCTACCAATTGTAAGTACCTTTCCCACTGAATCTGATTATCCAGGACGTGCATTCTAAGCATATCTTCCATAACCTAATTTACTCTTTCAGCTTGCCCATCTGTTTCTGGATGATATGCACTGCTCAGGTTCAATTGAGTCCTTAGCTCTGATTGCAAACTTGTCCAAAACCTAGATGTAAATCAAGAGTCTCTATCAGAAATGATATTTGTGGGTAACCCATGTAGTCGAATAACTTCACTTATAAAAACTCTTGCCACATCCATAACATCATAAGTGTCTCTTACTGGAATGAAATGGGCACTTTTGGCAAATTTATCAACTATAACCAAAATAGCATTTTGCCTCTGTGACGTGAGTGGAAAACCCACAACAAAATCCATAGAAATTACCTCCCATTGAGATATAGGGATGTCATGTGGTTGTAGAAGTCCTGCTAGAGGGTGATGGTCAACCTTCACTCGCTCACATTCAAAACATTTGGCATCAAACTGGAAAATTTCATGCTTCATGCCTACCCAAAAAAAGATTTTCTTTGTGTCTATGTACATCTTCTTCACTCTAGGATGTGCACAATAGAGTGCTCTATGTGACTCTTCGAGGATGGTCTTTCTCATACCTCCTTAGGTATGTACATTCTCCCTTGAAATCTCAATAGTCCATCTAGTTCAAGGACATATCCCTCAAACTTTGGTTCTATCTGCTTCCCACTCTGGAGTGTTGAGATAACCTTTAGATACCAACTATCTTCAAAGAGTTTCTCCAACACATGTTCCCTGAAATTTACCTTTAATGCTACTAGGGAGAAGGTCTGTGGCCTCCTACTTAGTGCATCATCCATCACATGCTCCTTTCCCTTAATGTATGAGATCTCAAAATCATACTCACTCATGAATTCGCTCCACCACATTTGTCTAGCATTCAAATCCCTTTGAGTGAAGAGGTGCTTCAGGCTTTGATGATCTGTTCTTAACTCAAATCTTCTCCCAATGAGGTAGTGTCCCCATAGTTTCAAATCTAACATCACTGCTGCTAATTCTAAGTCATGGGTAGCATACAACTATTCATGTTTCTTCAAATTTCTAGATGCGTAAGCTATTACGCCACCTTCTTGCATCAGTACTGCTCTCAATCCTTGCTTCGAATCATTGGTGCAGATAGTGAAGCCTTTTTCCATGTCTGGTACTCAAAGGATTGGTGTACTAGTTAGTAACCTCTTTAGTTCTATGAATTCAGTATCACATTCATATGCCCATTCATACCTAACCTGATTTTGCTGTAATGTGGTGATGGGATTTGCAATCCTTGAAAACCCTTCCACAATCCTGATAATACCCTGCTAGCCCCATAAAAATACACACCTCATGAGAATTTTTCGGTATTGTCGAATCCATTATGGCCTTTACCCTTTCCAGGCCAACTGAAATCCCCTCTCCTGAAATGATGTGCCCAAGTTAATGAACTTTCTTCTAAAAGAAGGAACATTTTGACAATTTTCCATATAATTGATTTTCCCTTAAGTAAGTCAATACAACCCTTAGGTGCTTTTGATGCTCCTTTTCATTCTTGGAATACAAAAGAATGTCGTCTAGAAATAATTTTACAAATTGGTCCAAATACTTCTTGAACACCCCATTCATGAGGCTCATGAATACTGTTGGTGCATTGGTCAAACCAAATGGAACTACAACTACGAACTCGCAGTACCCAAATCGAGTTAGAAATGAAGTTTTTGAGATGTCACTTTCCTTAGTACTCAATTGGTGGTATCCAGATCGTAGATCTATATTTGAGAAAAATGTTTCTCCCTTCATTTGATCAAAGAGGTCATATATTCTAGGTATCGGGTACCTATTCTTTATTGTGGCTCTATTCAAGTACCTATAATCTACGCATAGTCTTAAGGAACCATCCGTCTTCATGACAAAAATCACTGGTGCACCACAAGGTGAAATACTAGGTCTAATAAATCCGAAGTCTAAGAGCTCTTATAACTGCATCTGCAACTCACGAAGTTCTAGAGTTGTCATCCTATAGGGTGTCTTAGATATTGGTACTGCACCAGGTTTTGGGTTGCTTGTGAAATCAATCTCCCTTACAGGAGGTAATCTAGGAAATTCCTTAGGAAAAACATCCTTGAATTCTGAAAAAAAATTGGATGTTGATCTAGGGAGGATCCTTTTTGGTCACTTACAGCCTCAACCACATATACCTTGCAACCTTGTTTGAGACAATGCTTTACCTTCATCATGGATATGAATCGCAGCAACACTCCTCTCTTGATTCCACAAATCTCAATTGACCTACCTTCATCATCTAAGCAAATCACCTTCTTCTTGAAACAGTCTACCAAAGATCGATGAGCTTCTAGATAGTCCATTCCAATAATTACATCATACATCCCCAATGTTGTGACATATGCCTTCAACTTAGTTATACACACCCTGAGGTTCACCTGGCAATGGTCAACACTAGGTCCTATTGCTTGTTTTATCCCATAAGACATCTCAACTTGCTTAAAGTCATCATGCTCGTAGGCTGCCAACCCACATTTTTCTAATGCAACTGGTGAAATGAAACTATCTGTAGCACCTAAATGAAACAAAATTTTAACTCTTACTTTGTTTATCATACATGATTTTTCTACCATGGTAGACTGGTGTTCAACTTGTTGGCTATCAATTGTTGCATATATCTGATGGTCGCTAGTTGCTCCCCCCATTGGTGTCTTTCCTTCTCTACGGTTGTTACCAATTTGTAAATTAGGACATTCATGCTGGTAATGAGGTCCCTCTCATCCCGAATAAGTGATGTGTGGTACAATTTGAACAGAATGTTGTGGAGTTCCTTGGAAAGAGTTCCTTCCCCTGGGACCCCTGCCCCTACTTGTTTCTCCTCATGTATGACCTTGATTTTCACGAATCCTTGAAGTTGTGGTTGAAGCTGCACTATTAACCATTGAGATCCCCACTATCAGTGCTTTGGGTACAACCTTATTCCCTTAATGAGGTGGCCTCAAACTTCCCCCTCTTGGGAAGGTACGAGGGGCCTTCCCCATATGTTACAGATCCATTTGGGCACATCAACCCTGACTTACATATCAGTACTGTTAGGGCCCAATAAACCGTAATTCAGTTGTTACATGCTCAAATGAATTCAACCATTAGAATTCCTCCTTCCCAAGGGATTCCATGACTAAAATCATCCAAAAATTTCCTCTTAGAAGACTAGCGCAGGCAGGCCTTTATCAGGGTGCATTGTAGTGCAATCCAATATACTGCTAGGGTGCATTACAGTGCACATGAGCCCTCTTTTGCCTCCGCTGGGCGAATTTGAATGAAATAGGCATTGGGGTTTGGAATATTCTTATCCATAGGATGCTTCTGGAAGTTTCCCAAGGCTATTTACTCCTTTGGGCTCAAAATTGGATGAGGGAGAGAGTTAAGGAACATCAATCCATTTATCCCTTCCTCCATGGAACTAAATCCTAATTTTGGGAGGGCATTCATTATCACCATTTATGGAATAACTTCCTTCATTCACCTATAAAAAGGCCACTCATCTAAGTGATCATGGGCTGGAAATCATTGAATTATAGGGAGATGTTGTTAGTATGAGACTTGAGTTGGTTTCAAGTATTATAATGATGTCAAAATGTCTTGCTTTTTATGAGGAGAGGATGGGATTAAATAGAAGGAGTGACACTGAATCAAGCAAATTGGGTTGTAACTCTTCCTTTTACTAATAAAGTGTTCAAAGCTTTTTCTATATGTTTGTATTAGTTATTGATGCTTTCATATGCGTATTATGAACTTGATTCCATTTTATGTTTAATCAATAGATCATTATCATATGCTTTAATCGGTGTTTGTCTTCTGTCCGTGTGTAGGTACTTTTCAAGTGGATTAAGTAGGGAAAGAAGCGACATAATTGGTCAAGGGAGATAAGGAGTAAGAGAATGCTTTAAGTAGGCTTCTTTACTGTCTTATTTAATCAATTGGTTATAGAATAAAGTAGAGAATGCTTTGCGCTGTTGTTCTAGACTTAGCTACTAGTCTAGGGGTTTAAGCATTTATCCGTAGACACTAAAACTTCCAAAAACACCATAAACATTGGTCATTGGGGAGAAATGGTTTTTTCTCCACCCTTCAAGTCTAAGTGATCTTCAACATACCAAACATGTTCCACAACTTTTGGAACTAAGGATGGTTTCCATATCTGCACCATTTCCGTAACCTTAGGGATCAATCCACAAAAGAAACAATCTGCTTGGTGTTGATCAGTATCCATGTAGGAGACATACTTGACCAATTCCATGAATTCAATCTCATATTATTCTATCGTACGATTTCCCTATACCAAGGCATGGAAGGATCCTACCTGTTGGTCTTCATAATATGCTGGTAGATACTTTTTCCTAAATCTCTCCTCAAATAACTCCCAAGTAACTGTGTTTGGAGTGAGGTGTAGTTGATGCTTTAAGTTACCCCACCAATTCAAAGCACTATCTCTGAGTTAGAATATTGTTATTTTAGCTTTTGAATTAGAATTATAATCCCTTAGTGTGAAGCACCTTTTCGTTCCTTCTAACTAGGCTCCTACACATTCACTGACACAACCTCTAGCAAACTCTAGGAGCTTAATCTTTTGGATCTCCCTAGTAATGTCCTCGATTGGAGGTCCTCTATCAAGGTCTTTTGATCCCTCGATATTTCCTAACCCTGATGGAGGATTCTCTACTTCCACTTTAATTTTTTGGCACCTTTTTAAAGTCTCATTAATTGCTTCTGGGGAATGCAAGATGAGAGCCAACTTCGGTGAAGGTAATGGGTTATTTGTAGGAGGTCATTGTGATGACCCCCCTTGACCTTGATTTCTTCATGTCCTCACCATTTTGAATTGTTCAAATATCTATATGATACACAAGACTTATTAGCACAACTTAGGGCCTTGTCAATTCTTACTCGGCTCACACATGTTTTGCATAATGATAGGTGCAAGTTTTCCTTTTGTTATGCTTGTAAATGACTATTTCTAATATTGAGAAGATAACCATGGGTCTACTAAATCCTCTCCCATTTCTATCTAAGCAAGTGCTACCATGCACTGCTATCCCTAAACAATCATCCTAAATCCATCTTATATATTTTGAGCATTCATAGAAACATTAACTTACCATTTTTAAGCACATTATTATAACTAGGTGTCCTCTTGAAATTCCATCAACAATGTTAGATTAGTTTTTCAAAGTGGATGCCTAACTGTCGCAATCAACTCAATATTGACATTATTGTTAGATATATACTATCCAATTGATGTATATATAATGGCTAGTGCTACATGTTTTAAGATAATATTATTGTATATTGTAAGTGATTCTAACATACCAATCAATTGTTGTTCACATTTGACAACTTATATGTATTAAAATCTACTAAAAGAAAAGAGAAATATGTGTTGTGCAATGCAATGGAGTTGGGTGTTAAAGTTTTATAAGATAGGGTTTTTTTTGTTAACTACTCAAAACCCCTACATTCCCATAAACATATGCATATATATAATCTATTTTAAATTAAATAACATTATACTATACTTTATTTACTATAATATTTAAAAATTCAAAATTCTCAATTAACAATTATATAAATTATTTATTATTTGGTTTATGACATGTTTGATATATATAAAGTTTGATAAGGTCCTTATCCACTAGTCACTTTTCATTTCAAAAATTTGGACCAAGCATAATTGTTATCAACACTTTTTATAGTTGTTATCAATACTTTATATATGTTATCAGGGAAAACCTCTTTTGTTCTTAGATGAAATGTAGCATATTTACATATAAATAAGGTAACAATCAAAGATAAAGGTTCCCATCCTCCATTCTTTCCATGATATAAAGTAAAGAAAAAAAGGTTTTTTACTCATGTATAATTGTTTTATTAATTTTATTTTATTAATCTTATTGGGTATTTAAACTATCTTATTCACATCCCATATTGTCTAATAAATAAACTTTTGAATATGCATAATTAAGAAAAGATATAAAAAAAAAGATAATTAAAAGGTACAAAATCATGGGAGAAATAACTATAATATAAAACAATGAGATATATTAACACTTATGAAGCAGAACAAAGAAGTTCAGGATCGAGAGATATTTTCTTTTGTTCGAAGCAGAAGTCGGTGACTTTTATACGGACGACCAAGGGCTTCAGTCATTTAAAACCCAAAGAAACTCGTTATATATTTATCATATCTAGGACCAGGGTTTATATTTCAGCACTTAAAGCAGGATTTTTAGGGCTTCCTGTGGTTTTTTTATATGTTTTGTGCAGCTCCTGGGTTACAGCCGATGCAAAAATGAAATTTGTGTGATAAAAGGGGGAAATTCTTTTGACAATTTTTACATCGTCAATCTATTTAGCAAGTACACCTCTATTGCATGGGACATTGAAAAAGAAAAAAGAAATCCAACCCACCAATAAAATGAAATGAAAGTCATATCACCTGGGTCAAATGTCTTTTAATGGGCCAGTGGGGAAGGGATATCATGAAAATTCGGCAATGGTGAGAGAAAAAGGTACATTTTTGTAAGCACTCAGATGAAATTTTGAACAGAGAACCTAGGTCACACACCTAATCATCCTCCTATTGGACTAAAGAAAGTTTCCTCCCTGCAACAAAATTTTTGCTCGAGATGGGGGGTGTTTATTAAAGTTTGAATGTAGTGCAAGCAATGAAGACTCAATGGAGGTCTATAAATATAAGGGCATGAAGTAGAGTTTGAATTTAGTACAAGTTACGAAGACTGAAATGAGGTCTATAAATACCGTATCTGCATTCACAACCATTATTGCAGAGACACCATATGGCTCAAGAAAAGTAACTTCCTTAGAGATGGAGCTTAAGAGAAGCTATGTTCTTCTTTTGTTGGGGTGCTTTATGTTGGTCGGGGTGAAAGTGGAGTGCCGGAAGGGGAGTTGGTCATTTAGTTATTTGGCTCCTTCATGCCGAGCGAAGAGCGTATCGATTGTAGAGTATGGAGGGGTGGGGGATGGAACCACTGTAAACACCAAAGCTTTTCGGAGAGCAATTGATCATTTGAGTGAATTCTCGGAAAAAGGAGGAGGCCAGCCTTACATTCCACTAGGTAGATGGCTAACTGGAAGCTTCAATCCCACAAACCAATTCTCTCTTTATCTCCATAAAGAGGTTGTCATTCTGGGTTCTCAAGATTTAGAAGGAAAGAGCAGGGCTTGTATGTTCTATGCATACTACAAGGCCATCTCCCATAAAAAGAGATGTTTGATACTCCGATTCTTCTGTGGCTGTAAGGAGGCCCGGACTACTCTAGCCTGATTGGAAATTTCTACGAATTAGGGCTTGGAGAGTCAATGATAGGCCAGAGCTTCATTTTCATCAGAATCCCGTGCCTTGGAATCTTGTATTTGGCCTACTCTTCTTGGATGGTCCTATTGGAAGTGGATTTAGCATTGCCCCTACGAGGAACACATTTCTACAAACCAGGATGAGGCTGTTAATGACTTGTATGCTGCCCTACAGGTGTCCTTTGACTTGAATCCCCTGTTCCACAAATGCCAATTTTATGTAACAGCAAGAGCTATTCGGAAAGTATGTTCCTTCCCTGAGTTTGTACATGCTCAATCAGCTGGACAAGCCAAGATGGGAATGTACCCAGACACAGAATGTTTGAGAGTTGATGCCAAGACTAGAGAATAAAATTTGAGCTTAAACGAACTTAGATTATGAGGGAAACTTGATTGTAGAAAACAGGTATATATATATAGGAATTCAGTAATGGTATTGACATTGGAAACCATGGAATTGGCTCATATTCAAAACTGCACTTATCACAGAATAATAATGACTCTAAGTATTTTCACATACTTTATTGTCTAGACATCTATCATTCTATATTTACTACTGTTGATGTCGCTGAAAAACAAAACGCTCGAAGTCTAAGCTGGGAATTGCAAAACAGGGAAACCAGTGCAGTATGTAGAGGCTACTCGCTCGGCTTCAAAGCCTTCTCTTCTCTTTTTTAGGCATGTAAGAGCATGAATTAGCTTCAGAAAATCCATGACTAGATACTCATGAGTGGACTTGAACAAAACATAGTTTTGGTTACCAAACTTGTGACTTTATATGGCACTTGGGATAGCTAGAAGAATGTGTGCAATATGTCTGACAAAATGTGTAAGTGGAATGTTTACTTATGGAATGCAGTTATAAGGGCTTATATCAGGAAAGGAATCTAGCAGAAAACACTTAAACTTTATTATGAAATGCAAGGATCAGGCATTGAGCCAAACAAGTTCACCTTTGTTTTTGCAATCAGGGCATGTGCAGGCTTATCGACTTTGGAAGAAGGCAATGAGATCCATGATCAGATTGTTGGATGTGGATTTGAATCAGATGTTTATATGGGGAATGTACTGATAGACATGTATGTTAAATGTGGGAATCTAGAGAATGCACGCCAAATATTTGATAAAATGTCTCAGACAAATGTGGTTTCATGGACAACAATGATAGTAGGAAGCACAGTTAGTGAACCCAAAATGTATGTATCTATTGTTTGAATCATCAAAAGAAAAAAAAAATATAGCACGATAAATTCTATTGGATACATAGATACATTATACAAGCATCTACCCACAAGTTGGTTGTTAAATTTCTACTAGCAAAGAATTTTAGTATGTTGAAGCAAGGGCATAGGGCCTACAAAGTCCCAAAGAGTTGAAACTTAGCTTTGATACCACGTGTGAGGCCCCCCTAGGGTCCTTTAATTAAAACCTAAATTTCTCTAATTTTAAACACAATAAGATGAGAATAACTTATTTCTATCTAAACAATTATGTGATGATAATATACCATCAAAATTTATTTCGCACAAATTAAATAAGTAAGAATTTCATTGCAACCATTTAAATAAGTAATCAATAAACATAGGAATGCCTGTTCTAATAGCTTAGTTGAGATGCTTCTAAGCTTCTGACTCTGTTGGGATTCTCCTCTTGACTACCCTACTAGATTTTCCTCCCAACGAACTAGGAAGTATTTCCTAGCCCATGTAACCTCCACTTATATCAGGAAAGGAATCTAGCAGAAAACACTTAAACTTTATTATGAAATGCAAGGATCAGGCATTGAGCCAAACAAGTTCACCTTTGTTTTTGCAATCAGGGCATGTGCAGGCTTATCGACTTTGGAAGAAGGCAATGAGATCCATGATCAGATTGTTGGATGTGGATTTGAATCAGATGTTTATATGGGGAATGTAATGATAGACATGTATGTTAAATGTGGGAATCTAGAGAATGCACGCCAAATATTTGATAAAATGTCTCAGACAAATGTGGTTTCATGGACAACAATGATAGTAGGAAGCACAGTTAGTGAACCCAAAATGTATGTATCTATTGTTTGAATCATCAAAAGAAAAAAAAAATGTAGCACGATAAATTCTATTGGATACATAGATACATTATACAAGCATCTACCCACAAGTTGGTTGTTAAATTTCTACTAGCAAAGAATTTTAGTATGTTGAAGCAAGGGCATAGGGCCTACAAAGTCCCAAAGAGTTGAAACTTAGCTTTGATACCACGTGTGAGGCCCCCCTAGGGTCCTTTAATTAAAACCTAAATTTCTCTAATTTTAAACACAATAAGATGAGAATAACTTATTTCTATCTAAACAATTATGTGATGATAATATACCATCAAAATTTATTTCGCACAAATTAAATAAGTAAGAATTTCATTGCAACCATTTAAATAAGTAATCAATAAACATAGGAATGCCTGTTCTAATAGCTTAGTTGAGATGCTTCTAAGCTTCTGACTCTGTTGGGATTCTCCTCTTGACTACCCTACTAGATTTTCCTCCCAACGAACTAGGAAGTATTTCCTAGCCCATGTAACCTCCATAGATTCCCTAGCCCTTCGAACCCAAGTCCAACCAAATGTAGTGTGTCCAAATTAAAAAAACACTCTCCTTCTTTCCCTTCTCTTTTTCTCCACCTTCCTCCAAAAAAAAACCCCCAAAACCACAACCAAAACCAAAACTAAAACCAAGACCAAGGATCCCCCACTCCTCTCATCATCCATCCCCTTTTATGCCTCCTCCTCCCATCGACCTCAACCACCTATCATTAATGTCATAACTACCCCCTCATCCTTTCATTTTACTATTCTTACCATATCTTCTCCTAAGTAAATTTGAGAGGACATTTTGGGGAGAAGATATGGATATTTAATTTGGAATTTAATTGGGAAAGACAATATCTTCTTCCAAGTAAATTTGAGAGGACAAGTTTGGGGATAAGATATGGATATTTAATTTGGTAATTAATTGGGGAGGACCATGTCTTCTTCCATGTAAATTTGAGAGGAAAATTTGGGGATAAGATATGGATATTTAATTTTGTAATTAATTGGGGAGGACATTTGAGAGGACATTTTGAGAATTGAATAATAACAATAATAAATTTTATATCAGCATATAAATATTACAGTTTCCCAAATGTAGGTATTTACAAATATTTCTTGATAATTATAGGTCAATATTTCCAAGTAATTTAAACACTAATAAAATTTGCACGATACGATTAAGTGGGGCATTAGAACCCTTTCTAACAAGTGTTTGCAGAATGATAGTAGGTCCTGGAAATGTCAATAGGAAATGTCAATAACTATGCTAACAATACTCTAAGTTATGTGAAAAAAAAACACTATGACCAAAATAGGAAAGGAAAATGAAAATAGAAGGTAAGATTAGGAAATCATAATTGGATTCCAACATCAAATTAGAAATTCCACCACTCTATTGGAGGGTATTCTATCTCCTTCCATAATGTTTCTCCAAACCTCCAAAAGATGGCATGATCATCTATAGATAGGATGCTCTTTGGATATTATCTGATGCCACATAGTTTTATGATACTATTATCTTCTATCATGCATCCCTTATTTAGAGTAGGAGAAAATATCTCTTTGGTAAAACTTCTAACAAAAATAATGCGCACTCAAATCAAAAACTTTGTTAAAATATAGCCAATCTCGTTAACAGATTTAGTTAAGAAATTAGTTTCCAATCCAAGATAATCTTAGAAAAATATTTCTAGAAGTTGCTAGTCCAAATTTTTGGAAAGTTTTTTGTATTCTTGGGTATCTCTAGAAATGGTTATTCCTAAATAATTCTAGAAATAATTTAGTATATTATAAAATCATTTTTAAATCTATTATAAAATATATTTAATAATGAGAATGGCTCTTAAGTTTCCAAATGGTTTCTTTTTTTAGTCAGCTTGAATGTTTAACATGGTGTCAAAATGGGTTTAATAAACTCAATTTAGTATATTATAAAATAATTTTAAAGTCGATTATAAAATCTATTTAATAATGAGAATGTCCTAAGTTTCCAAATGGTTTCTTTTTTGAGTCAGCTTGAATGCTACATGGTGTCAAAATGTGTTTAAGAAACTTTGAAGAGTGCAGATCATATTCTATTTAGTAATGAGAATGACTCCTAAGTTTTGAGGTGGTTTCACTTTTGAGTTGGCTTGAATGTTTAACATGGTGTCAAAATGGGTTTAATAATATTCAAAGAATGTAGATCATATATTCATGGAGGAGATCCAAGGGCGTGAGAATGAGTTCTACGTGAAAGAGCAGAGGTTCTTCTTTTGTAAGAAAAGTCGCTTCCACCTAGTAGTAAGAAAACCCACTGCTAATGGTAGTGGAGGTAGTCATGCGGGAACACAACTACTATTTTCCATTGTCGTCACTAATCAATAAGGTCAACCTATAGGTTGGGTCATAAGTCTTAACCCCCACAACTAGCACAAAAGAGAAAATCCATCAAAATACATTCTAGACTTAGAACAAAAGAGGAAAGCCATTCAAATACATTTTAGACTTAGAATCCTACAAGTTTACAATCTTTAGATTGGAAAGTTACGATGGATGTATTAGACCCATAACCTCCATAAGAAATTGGTAGAGCATACATGGTGGATAGATTACACACAAAATAATTTGTATATTGCAATCAAAGCAAGGCACATAAGTAGTGTTAATGAATCCAACAAATTTCAAATAAGGAATTGCTTGTTAAGAAAATCTCTAACAAATTCCAACAACCAACTAACCTAGTCTATCAATTTACTAATGTAAGAATTATTTCCAAGTCTTCCTTAACTCCAAAATGAGCTTTTAAAATTTCTAGTATTTTGTTTATTACGTGTGACAAAAGGGGATATTCCTTTTCAAGGAAGTTTTATTTTATTGTTGAAAAGTTCTAATTTATTTGTGAGAAGGGGTTTGTTTTTATTTTTACATTATTCAAATATTTGTTTACTTTTTAGTTTAAGAAAAAAGAGTGTGATTGCGAAAATATTTGAGACATAAAAGAAAAGAATTCTCTTTTCCATTACAAAATAAAATTTTATGGCTTTTACATGTAATTTGAGGCAAAATTTATGGATGGAACTAAGTTTTAATGTATGAGAATGAAGAAGTTCTTGTAGGTATATGAATTTTGGGAAGTAGTGGGATATAAATTCACAAGCTAAATCAAGAAATTCGGTAGGTCATGTCTAATTCCCTAAAAACCAGCTTGCATAAATGAATAAAAAAAATAAAGGGGGTCATGGATCCATAATTTAGTAGAGTACTTAATTTTTCCCAAAATAATCAGAACATTTAGTGCAAAGAAAGCCTAGAATATCTTGGAGTTAGCATATCAGGGTAATGACAAAGTGAAGAGTATGAAGCTTCAAACCATTAGGAGAGAGCTTGAAACATTGAGGAGGAAGGAGACAAAGAACATTGACCAGTACATGACTAGAGTGATAAAAGTTGTGAACCAACTCAGGACTCATGGAGAGATGATAGATCAAAAACTTTTGGAAAATTTTCACAAATGACTACTGAAGAAATTCAAGATTGGTTTTGTTAACGTAGAGGAGTCCAAATATCTATCCAAATTAACAGTAGAAAAATTAGTAGGATCTCTCTTTTTCCATGAATCAAGAATCAACATGGAGCAGAGCCCTTATATCATGCCTTCAAGACTTAGGCATCCATTAGTAGAGTAAAATATAAAGGAAGCAGGCATAGAGGTAATTACCAAGTATAAAGAAGAACTACATCAAATAGTCAAGGCAATAAAATCAACCTAGTTACTCTCGGAAACAGAGGGGAAGATGTACAAGATCAAGAAACAAGTCCACTGTACAATGTTATTATTGTAAAAAGCATGAAAACTATGAAAGTGAATGTTGGAAGAAGAAATCATATTTGAATCAGGGCAGAGTGAATGCCTCCAACATTAAAGACAAGACATCTAAGTCCATGTTCATCAAATGCCAAATTTTTAAATAATATCAAAACAAGGATGGAATTTGTTTATTGTTAATAGGATGCATTGATCGTACATAAAGTAATAGAACATTTTTTTCCAGTATTGGTAGATCTATTCAATCTAGAATTACTTTAGGAGATGACTATCATGTCAAGGCCATAGGTAAAGGTGTCACTCTTTTCCTAACTAAGAAAAATGCAAATAAATATATTTGTGATGTCTTTTATGTACGAAAACTTAACATAATTGGTCAAGTATTGGATAATTGATTCAACATGGTTATGACATTATATTTAAGGACTTCACATTCACAATATTAGTTAAATCACCTTGTACAAGACATATTGCAAAGGTCTAAATGAACAAGAACAAAATCTTCCCATTAAATATGAGAAGTGTAAATATGTCATAGTCATATGCAAAAAATGTCTCAAGCATAGATGAGACTCTGTTACAACATTTGATGTATGGTTTCCTACCTTTTAGGAGACTTAGTCTCTAGTAGAAAAAATGAATAGTTAACAGAGTTCCCATATTGAATGAGGAAACCATCACTTGTGGAAGTTGGATTATTAGAAAGCATCAAAGAGATGATTTTCCAAAAGTCTCCTGCAAAACTCAGTAATATCTAGAATGTTTCCATATAATTCCATGTGGACCAATCAAAACTCATTCCAATGTTGGAAATTTTTATTTTCTGACATTTATTAATGATTTTATGAGGAAATTTTGGATTTATTTACTTAAAATAAAATTAAATAAATTCATAATTAATATGTCAAAGTGCTCAACTCATATGGAGGAGAAGGGTATGACTCAAAGGTTTTCACAAAATTTCATAGGCAAAAAGGAATTATAAGGTAGTTTACCACTATATATACACCACAACATAATAGAATGGATAAATGGAAGAATTAGACCATTATGAACATGACAAGGAGTGTGCTAAAACCTATTAATTTTCCCAATTATTTTTTGGGTAAGTCTATTGTTAATTTAGTCTACATAGTCAATAGAACTCTAACAAATAATGTGAAAGGTAAAGTTCCTCAAGAAGCATGGAGTGGCATAGAATCAAGTGTTTCCCCTTTCATAATTTTTGGTTGTATTGCCTATGCACGTGTCCCTAAAGAACTAAGAGAGAAACTTGACAATAAGAGTGAAAAATGCATTTTGATTGGGTACAATGAACAATCTAGATAAATATAAACTATAGACTCGAATCAATATGAATTGGTGAGAAAAGATGTAAAATTCGTAAGAAAAATCTAGGAGATAAAGAGAATGAAGTAATAGATACTACTATTTCATCTCTCCTAGTAAATGAACAAGTGGAATTAAACTATCGGCTGGTCTTTTGAATGGAGTTAATGCAACTGTGCATGAAATACACCATTGGTGGCTTCAAATGGCCATAATGCGATTATTCATGGAAATACACTATCAGTGGGGTTTAATTTTTGTAATGTTATTTCACATGAAAATACACTATTGGAAGGGTTTTCCCAAAGGAAAGCGTTCATACACAGATACACTATCGGCAGGGACTTTATTCCATAAGAATGGAATATACTATCAGTGATTCCATGAGAGTGGAACAATACTATCACGCTCTGTTAATAACCCTTCCCCGATGCGATAAAATTGTGGTGTTATGAGTAGTCGCAATCGGTGATTTCAAAGCTTCCTCGCCAGACTCTTCCCACTTAATACATGTGATGCGATAAAATTTGCAGACCCGATGGACTATAGGTTCTCCTCTATAACATTTCAGATCTGAAAGTGTCGTAACTTCAGATTTCGGAGATCTAAAAGGCCAACCCCTCTCCACTCAAGTGTTGCAATGCGGTATTTCTCACAAACCCGATATGGGTATCAGCCACATTTAATATGATTTCAAGTCCGAATTCCCAATTCGGACTAAGTTTTTCACGATTTCTTAATGTAAACCAGAAATTGAGTTACGGGACTAAGCAATGCATATAAAGGAAACAGGGCATGTTGATACATAGGAAAAACACTCCAACAAACTTTAATCAAAGAATTAGTTGGAAAATAAGGTTGAACCACTATTATAAAGACTTAAAAGAAAAACGTTGTGCGAAGCCAAATATACGCATAAATACTAGATTTAAACAGGAAAACATGCGTTCAGATGCATAAGAAGGGGTTCGGAGGTCACAATGTCTCCGAGATTGACCAATACACAGAGATGTCTACTCCTTTCTTCAACAATATGACATAAACACATTCATTCAAAATCGCTTTAAAATAACCTCAAAATTACATATATACTAGTTCGTGTTAACAACCTGTTCCTCAAACAAAGGCTTAAATTTATTATAATTATCAGTTCTACAAGACATCCCCCTCGAGAACCTCCACTATGATAACCAATTCTATCTGTTCAGCAAGGTATTCTCCTCGAGAACCTCCACTCTGGTTTAACTAATAAACACTTATTACATCATGATTTATTCCTAGATCTATCTCTATGCTAAACTAGAAAAACATGGAAATCGATGGCTAAAGGATCCCATTCCTTTGCTTGTAGATTTTTTTGTATTTTTGGAATAAGTTTTAAGTATTTTCCCTCTAAGTCTCATGCTCCTGCATCAGACTCCTGGGGACAAAATTCTTCATGGGCTCCTATCCATGAGCTCTTGTACAGAACTACCCAGCTTCTGTAGCATGCTTTTTGTTACCTAAGTAGCTTCAGAAGTTGGTTGATCCTTCCATTTGACCAAATACTGAAAGTTCTCCTATTCTCTGGTGTTCTTGAACACTTTCTTGTCCAAAATCCTTTCCGGATGTAACTCTTTTGTTGTAGATAAATGTTTTACCCAGTCAATTTCCTGTGTCTCCTGATCTTGTGCTATATCATCTGCAGTTTCACTTCCATACTTGTACAGGTCAACAACATTGAAAATTGGAGATATTCCAACATCAGGGGTTAATTCAATATCATATGCATTTGCAGAAAACTTCCTTAATACTCTTCATGGTCCAATTTTCTTGAACTTTAATTTGTTATACTCCCTCTTTGGAAATCTTTCCTTTCTGATGTGTGCTAAAACCAAATCTCCAACTTCAAAGTTCACCTCTCTTCTTCTCATGTATGCACTAGTTTTATACTTGATGTTGCTATCATGTAGATGTTGTTTCACTTGTTCATGTATTGCTTGCATTTCTGAAGCAAAATCTTCTCCCTTTGCACTGCTCATCTCATCTTTTCCCAAGTTTCTTAACTCACATACTCCTCTTGGATGCATTCCATAAACAATATGGAATGGACTCTATCTTGTACTCTTGTTAGGAGAGTTATTATATGAATATTAAGCTTGTGCCAACAATTGATCCCACTGCTTTGGATTTTCTACAGTAAGACTCCTTAAAAGATTGCCCAAACTCTTGTTCACTACTTCAGTCTGTCCATCAGTCTGTGGATGATAGGCAGAATTGAAACTCAGTTTAGTTCCCAATTTCTTCCATAATGTCCTCCATAAATGTCCAAAAAAAATGGAATCTCTATCTGAGACAATACTCTTAGGCAACCCATGCAATCTTACTATCTCCTTGAAAAACAAATTAGCAATGTGAGTAGCATCACTAGTTTTATAACATGGAATAAAATGTGCCATTTTTGAAAATCTGTCCACTACAACAAAAATTGAATCATGTCATCTTTGAGTCTTTGGTAAGCCTAAAACAAAATCCATTCTTACCATATCCCAAGGCCTATCTGGAATTGGTAATGGAATATACAAACCTATGTTTTGGCTTCTTCCCTTTGCATATTGATAGATTTTACAAGTTTTCAAATACCTTTCCACTTCAGATCTCATTTTCGGCCAGAAATAAAATCTGTTCAACTATTCATAAGTCTTCTATGTACCAAAATGTCCTGCAAGTCCTCCACTATGTTTCTCTTTGATTAAGTTCTCCCTCATAGAAAAATTTAGTATGCACAACTAATTTCTCTTAAACAACAGTCCATCTTGTAAGAAATAATCCAACCATTTATTCGTATCCATCAAAGTAGGATTTTTACAAGCTTCAAATGCCTCTTTAAAATCTGGATCTATCTCATATAATTCTTTTAGAAAATAAAAACCCAACACTTGAATTTGACTTTCTTGAAGTAATACATTTCTCCTACTTAAGGCATTTGCAACTTTGTTTGATTGACCATTTATATGTTTCAAGACAAAATGGAAACCTTGAAGATACTCTACCCATCTAGCATGTTTCTGGCTAAGCTTTTGCAACTCCATAATATATTGTAGTGCATGGTTTTCTAAATAAATTATGAACTCCTTTGACATTAGATAATGTCTCGACTTCTTCAATGACTGCACAACTGCATAGAACTCTTTATCATAAGAAGAATACTTCTTCTTTGAATCATTCAGCTTTTCACTACAATAAGCTATAGGTCTGTCTTCCTGACTTACAACACCTCCAATAGCTTCTTCACTAGCATCAAACTTCACTTGGAAAGGCTTACTAAAATCAGGTAGAACCAAAATAGGTTTTTCAGTGATTTTCTTATTCAATAGTTGAAAATTCTTTTTTGCTTCAGCAGTCCATCTAAATGGTTGTTTATCCTTCTTTATGGTCTCAATAATAGGGGCACTGATCTTACTAAAATTATTTATGAATTTCCTATAAAAAATAGCAAGACCATGAAAACTTCTTACCTCAAAAACACTTTTAGGTGAAGGCCACTCCATGATTGCCTTGATCTTCTCTGGATCCATCTTTAGCCCTTCAGCATAAATAACAAAACCCAAATACACTAACTCCTCTTTCATGAATGAACACTTCTTCAAATTTAGCAGTAATTTCTCTTGTTGTAGCCTTTGTAAGTCATAATTCAGATGTCTTATGTGCTCCTCCTTACACATACTATAAACTAATATATCGTCTAGATATACTATCACAAATTTACCAAAAAATTCCTTAATAACTTCATTCATCAGTCTCATAAATGTACTTGGTGCATTTGATAACACAAAAGGTATTACTCTCCACTCATGAAGTCCCTCATTTGTCTTAAAGGCAATTTTCCACTCATCCCCTTCACTTAACCTTATTTGATGATACCCACTTTTAAGATCTAGTTTTGTAAAATACCTTGCTCCACTCAAGAAATCCATTAAATATTCAATTCTAGGTAAATGAAATATGTACCTAATTGTGATTTTATTGATGGCTCTTGATTATATACACATTCTCCAGCCTCCATCTTTCTTTGGACTCAGCATTGTTGGTACTGCACAAGGACTTGAGATTTCTCTGATCAGTCCTTTGTCAAGCAGTTCTTGAACCTACTTCCTAACCTCTTCATTTTCTGTGGGAGTCATTCTATAAGATACTTTGTTAGGTAGATTTTCTCCAAGAATCAAATATATATGATGGTTAATTCTTCTAATGGGTGGTAACTCATTAGGAAAATCATCAAAAATGATATCACAATAGTTGTCCAACATTTTTTGAATCTCAATGGGTAAATCAAAAACTTTAGTAGAAGTCATTATTACCTTGGGCTTGCAAATTACAACGAAATTTACCTCATTCTCTTCAATCTGCTATAAGTATTCCTTTCCTCACACTAACACAGCCTTTGGATCAGTCTTCTTTCCTGATGCATATTCTTCTCCCTTAGGCAGTAATGTATGATTGATACCATCTTTATCAATCTTGTAGGTGTTTCTTTTTCCATCATGCATAGCTTCTCTATCATATTGCCAAGGTATTCCAAGCAATCTGTGACATACATCCATGGGCATCACATCACATACAATTTTGTCCTTATATTTTCCCAACTGCAACTCCACTTCACACTATTCATTCACCAAAAGTTGATGTCCCTTTATAACCATGACACCTTGTAAGGTGTTGAATGTCTCATTTTCTTCAGCTTCAATTCCTCCACCACTTCTATAAAGACCAAATTATCAGTGTTTCCACTATCAATGATCATCTGAAAACATTTTCCTTCAACCTTACTCACTGTTCTGAACAAGGTCTTCCTTTGTGATGGTTCAAGTATCTCCTTTGCCGGCTCGAGAAAAACTTTATTGATTACCAAACATTCTCCTCTCTCTCTCGTATATCTTTTTCTTCTGCTACTGCTACTGTTGTTGCTTCTCCCCCAGCTTGAGCAACAATTGTATTCCTCTGACTTGTTCCTGCATTCTTTGGGCACCCAAAAGCTTTGTGTCCCAATTTGTTACATCTATAACATCTTACTTCTTTTCCTCTTCCTCTGCCTCCTCTTCCTCTAGAAAACTCCCTCTACCACTTGCATCACCATGCAGGGTTGGGCTACTGCTAGCTCCATCTTTAGGTGTTGTAGATCTTCCTCTACCACCTTGACTTCCCCTTCCTCGGAAAGTACCTCTCCCTCTGGCAGAATTCTTCCTCACAAGTTTTTCTTCAGCTTTTAGTACCATCTGATAAGCTTCCTCTACTGTTTTAGGAGATAGTATACTTATCTCATATTGAATGTCCATCCTAAGACCATTCATATATCTAGCCACCTTCTCATCTGTATCCTGAGTTTGTCTAGCTCTTATGCTTACCTTATAGAATTCCTCTGTGTATTCTTTCACTATCATAGAACTCTGTCTAAGATTTTGCATCTTTCTGAACAAGGTTTGTTGATAATTACTTAGTAGAAACTTACTTCTTAGCTTTGCTACCATCCTACTCTAATTTTTGATAGGTTGTTTGCCAAGTCTCTTTCTTTCTGCCTGCAATCCATCCCACCAAAGTGCTGCATGTCCTTTTAGCTTAGTGACAATAAACTTTACTTTCTTCTCATCTTCTGTTTCTTCATAATCAAAGAATTTCTCCATGCCATTAATCCATTCTATCAATTCTTCTGGATTCAATCCTCCTTCATATATTGAAACCTCAGTCTTTGGCCTAGCTGTGGATCTCAACACTGACTAGAAGAATCTCATATCATGAATAACTGCTACAACTTCCTCCTCTCCTTTAGCTTCGACCTCAGGCTCACTAACATCCCCATCATCTATATTTCTCCCTGCTGTTAATGCCTCTAATCTTGCTTGCATCTGTTGCATAGCTTCCATCACTTCAACATTTGCAAATGGTCATCCTCTTCTACCACATCCTCGTCCTTTTCAAACTCTGAAAGCCATATTAACCTTCCTTCTTTTGCTTCTGAGATTCAATTCAGTGTCAAAAGGTTGCTCTGATACCACTAACAGTGGCTCGGGTGCAGGCGATATAGACAATCGTGAAAATCTTGTTACAATTTCTTCTAAATCTAATGGAATTCCTTCTTCCTACTCCACTAGAGTATCAGTCATCTATTCCTAGACCAATTGTTCATAAATTTCCATTTTCAGCCACTATTACCACTCTTTTCTCCTTAATTTCCCTAACCCTTGTTATCAGGAACAATTTACACAATAGAGCCTCTTTTCCACTATAGGAACTGTAGTTCCATAGGAGTTACGAATTAGACTATCGGAACTGTAATTCCATATGAATTACGAATTACACTATCGGCGGGGCTTTTGAATGGAATTAATGCGATTGTGCATGAAATACACTATTGGCGGCTTCAAATGGTTGTAATGCGATTATTCATGGAAATAAACTATCGGCAGGGTTTAATTGTCGTAATGCTATTTCACATGAAAATACATTATCAGCAGGTTTTTCGCAAAGGAAAGCATTGATACATAGATACACTATCAGTGGGGACTTTATTCCATAAGAATGGAATATACTATCGACGGTCACTATCGGTGATTCCACAAGAGTAGAATAATGATATCACGCTCCGTTAATAACCCTTTCCCAATGCGATAACGTTGTGGTGTTATCGGCAGTCGCAATCAGCAATTTCAAAGCTTCCTCACCAGACTCTTCCCGCTTAATACTTGTGATGTGATAAACTTTGTGGACCTAATGGACTATAGGTTCTCCTCTATAACATTTCAGATCCGAAAGTGCCACAATTTCGGATTTCGGAGATCCAAAAGGCCAGTCCCTCTCCACTCAAGTGTTGCAATGCAATATTTCTCATGGACCCGATATGGGTATTAGCCATATTTAATATGATTTCAAGTCTGGATTCCCAATTCGAACTAAGCTTTTCACGATTTCTTAGTGTAAACTAGAAATTGAGTTGCGGGATTAAGAAATGCATATAAAGGAAACAGGGCACGCCGATACACAGGAAAAACACTCCAAAAGACTTTAATCAAAGTATTAGTTGGAAAACAAGGCCGAACCGCTATTATAAAGACTTAAAATAAAAATGTTGCGCGAAGCCAAATATATGCATAAATACCAGATTTAAATAGGCAAACATGTGTTCAGATGCATAAGAAGGGGTTCGGAGGTCACAATGTCTCCGAGATCGACCAATACATAGAGATGTCTGCTCCTTTCTTCAACAATATGACATAAACACATTCATTCAAAATCCATTTACAATAGCCTCAAAATTACATATATACTGGTTCGTGTTAACAGCCAGTTCCTCAAACAAAGGCTTAAATTTATTATAATTATCAATTCTGCGAGACATCCCCCTCGAGAACCTCCACTATGATAACTAATCCTATCTTTTCAGCGAGGTATTCTCCTCGAGAACCTCCACTATGGTTTAACTAATCAACAATTATTACATCATGATTTATTCCTAGATTCTATCTCTATGCTAAACTAGAAAAACATGGAAATTGATGGCTAAAGGATCCCACTCCTTTGCTTGTAGATTTTTTTTGTATTTTTGGAATAAGTTTGAAGTCTTTTCCCTCTAAGTCTCATGCTACTACATCCATTGGGTACAATGAACAATGTAGATAAATGTAAACTACACATTCGAATCAATATGAAATTTGTGGTGAGAAAAGATGTGAAATTCATAAGAAAAATCTAGGAGATAAAGAGAATGAAGTAATAAATAGTAATATTCCATCTCTCCCATTAAATGAACAAGTGGAGAATTTGAGATATCAAGTCCCTCCATTAAGACTTCCAAGGTTACAAGAGCAAAGATAAGAAGTTAGTTCTTCCTCTAGTAAATGTCAAAAAACTATGAGAGAAATAAGAGAAAAAGTATATTGTAAATTATATTTAATAGTGAGAAGGTATAGCAATGTCCCATGAGTTCCCAATTTGTTTTTATTCAATATCTACTCAAAAGTTTAACACCCTTGAGTTTAGAAAGGTCTATCACTACCTCAATGAGGTATTCCCCAACTCGTATGAAACTTATGAAGAAATTTTATATGTGAAGAAAATACCATAACCATTTATGTCCTTAACAACATTCTCCAACAACCAATCACAAATAATTGCTTCACACCATCAATGTACATGACACACTAATTATAATTTTTGATGTATTTGTGTGTCAAACAAACTTTCACACTGAAATACCCAACATCATAGCTAAAAACTATCATTAGGAATTCTAACTGAAGTAAATAATATTTCTCCTTTGAATATTGAAAACCCTTTGAACGTATGACCCCTCACAATATTTTGTACCAAAATATTGAGAGATATGGCTTTCAAATCAGTAGTACAGTAACTCTCAATAAGGAACAATGGAGGAACTATACTTATAGAAATGCATTTGTATAATATTGACTCAGAAAGTAACCTTGATGGAAGAAAATAATTTATATTTGTTGCAATGAGAAACTTCCCATTTGATGTCTCATTAATTTTTTGCAGCTAGTGATGAGGATGTTTTTTTAGGAAGGATATCTCTATAAATGTAATGCAACATACTCTCAAACTTTATTGGATTTATCCCCTAATCACTTAAAATTTATACTTTCACAATAATTCGTTAATAAAACCCCATGGTCCATTGCATTTGTGAAACATCAGTTTTAATGATACACATGATGAGAACAATAATCCACACCATTTCCATACCAAATGAGGCAATGTTTGTTGAGGACAATCACTAACTAAGAGACAAAAAAGCCAAATGCAGCGTTGATGGGGATGATCTAAGAGATTAATTGGAACTAATACTATTGATCAAATAAAATCACAACAATATATTTTGAGACATTTTAATACCCATCTAGATATTAGTTGCAATTGAATATGAACCATATATAAAAGCTATTAATTTTAACTACAATTTGTGCAACTTTTAGATGAATAAAACATGCATTTATGAGAAGTCTTTGACTATGAATAATGGAACCTATATACATGAGAAATATCTCATACATAGGTTTTACTATTGAGTTGTCCAAAAATTTATCACTGAAAACTCATGGGGAGGAGACCTCGACCTGGAACTCAATCATTGACCCCAACAAGCTACTGTAATAGTGAAAGCTCACATCTACAACACTTTTGCATGATCTTGTATAGCACCGGACTCGATGTAAATTATAATACCTACGTGCAAGAAAACAAGGTTTGATTAAAAAAAACAAATCATATTATAATACATCCCATATTCATACCTACAAGAATTTAATATAATCCATTCACATTCATAACCCTAGAATTTAATAATCTCATAAGTGCACATAAGAACGGAATTGAAGACTCATGACTTTTCTTGATCACTAGTTTGTATAGGGATATGCAATTGCATAGATCACAGGGATTAGGTTTAGAATTTTATATTTGATATAGATCTTGATTAACATTGTTTTTTGGGTTTATTAAATTATTATAATATTTATTTTTTTTAATATTTTATTATAATTTATAAAAAATAATATTTTAAACTATTTCTTATTTTATATAAATATATTTTAATAAAATTTTAATTTGAAAAATATAATTTTTATTTTTCTTGGTTTTTAAATAAAGGATCTTGTTCTTCTTTTTGAAGAGTTGTTTAGATGATTCTTAATTTAGTGTTTTGTTGAGAGATTTACTCAACTAAGTGATTATATGGTTAAGATCAAATTTCCATCTTTAACTGATGTATTTATATGTGTTTAATCTAATGCAAGGGATAAATTTTAATGTGCAATTAAATTTTCAAATTAGTATAAAAGTTAGTAACTATATGGATAACTCCATTGAAGAAAATCCCAGCATAATGAGAGAGTTATTTGCTATCTGATTAAAAAAAGGGGTGTGTTAAAATAGATTATTTTGTATGTAATTTCTGTTGTGAAGTTTTTTGTCTTTTTGGTGTGTAAGTGTGCTGAGTATTGAAAAAAACAGTTGCACTCTCTTAAGAGATGCATCTGGCATTTGAATGCACTAGTGAGTACTGAAGCCTTGCGATAAAGTAAGCCTGATCACTGCGCTATCGGTACAAAGATTGCAGTCGTCACAATTTAAATCTTGCTCCACTAATACACATGCTATAACATTGCACGGTTTCCCCTCCATGGTATGTCGGGAGGGATCCTTTGACTCAGAGTGGGATTATGGATCTAGGAATATGATTGGTGGTAGGGGATCATATGTTGAAGTTGAGGCCCAATGGTTTCGGCAGTTAGATCGGCGGATGAGTAACCAACGATAGAGAATTTTTATCGGATTCTAGTAATTGGCCCAGGAAATCATGGCCTGCAGCTGCAATAATTCATTGACACGGCTAACAATATGATCGACACAATTGAAGACGGGGTCCTATTCTGAATTGATATCGCTACCAATGAAGGTTTTTGTTTCTTCTGTTGCAAGAGTGAGTCATGCATGAGAGATACATGAGTTTTTGTGAGTTATGTGTACGCCTGTGGCATAAGTTGGACATCATACATTTGAAAAGTCGTGAACTCGTATGAATGAGTCCCTTTTGTCTTAGCGCAATAGAAGCATGGTAGAAATGAAGTTGTTGTGGAGCATTGTTTATCACTCATAAAGGAGAACATGAACCTAGAGGAAGAGACTGCTAATGAGGACCTCATTCTTAGAATGGAATTGGACCTGGCAAGGAGATTGTTAAATCTATTAAACTTGGAGGAAAGCAAAATGGAGCTAGTGTATACGTTAAGATGGTGTTCCATTGTTTTAATTGTTTGCAGAGTTGGCATAATGACTAAGACCATACCAATCATGTTGTCAACAAAGCAGTAATTCCTATTATTATCGAGTAAGCAAATTAGTTTAATGGTCTAGAGGGATTTATAGAAAGAATCAAGTGTAGGTAAAAGTTTAATATGGATGGTTATCGAGTTAGCTTGGCAAATGTGGATCTAGGGAAGGATCCCTCATTTGTTGAAGATGTGAGAGTGGCGTTTTGGTGAGATTAGACGACAATTTGGGATGTTGTTTAGTAATTGACTGTGGAATATCCATCATTTGGGAGTTCAAGTGTGGAACTCGGGAATCCAATTTGCCTACTACATTTTTTTAAGGGTTAAGAGACAACTTCATGGAGTTAGTAGCATAGAATATTTCGAATTTATAATGATGGAAAATTATAATGGTTGACAGAATCATGTATGCGCATGACATCCTAGTATACTGGTGGTTGTGACGGTTGCAACGGTTGGGCACTCATGCATTCTCGTGGATGGTTGTTCCTTTCTATCGATGCAGACATATTCTTTTGTCATGTTTGACAACACCTAGAATTCGCTAATTGAGGTTGTGACAAGTAGTCATTAAGAGGGGGACTTGGAAAATATAATTCCTACTTGTCTTGGTTTCTAAGTAAAGGATTTTGTTCCTATTATTTAGGAGTTGTTTAGATGATTCCTAGTTTAGTGTTTGGTTGAGATATTTACTCAACTAACTAAGTGATTGTGTGGTTAAGATAGAATTTCTATCTTTAACCAATGATTGATGTATTTATATGTGTGTTGAATATAATGTAAGTGGTAAATTTTGTTGTGCAATTAGATTTTCAAATCTTTATAATTTTTAAGAGAAAATAATTATCATTTTTCATATTAAATTTTAAAACATATAAGTTAATCCAATTCAAAAAACTTTAATTTAAATATTACATTTATGTAAAAATATTTCTTATATTCAACTCTACATATTTACAATTGGATATAAAATTTAAAAATATAAAACCTCTTGTTTAAACTTCCATATAAACTTTTATGTAAAAAACCTAAAGTCCTTGATATATTGGTTTACTCATTTGAAATTTCTCATTATATTTTGTAATGTCTTGTCTTGTCCTATCTTATCCCATAAACATTTTGACTTGGTCAAATTACACAAATAAAAATAAGATAAAATAAATTTAATAATGTGACTCGCCTTGGATATTGGGGCATGGTATGAGAACCTATGGTATTAACCCATAATATTCATATGTAATATAGCCTATTTAATGGGGGAAATTAAACCAACTTAGATCTACCCACATAAAATAACATATTATAAAGTGTAATAGGACTTGCATAAATTTTGGTGGGTAGTATCAAGTTGTAAGTTTGCACATTTAATGGTAGTTAAGTATATTTGTTTACATCTTATTCCTATCTATTTTTTATGAAAATGCTTCCTTACTATAGATGGTAAGTATGTTATTTATGTGAGTACCACTATTTTCAACAATTTTAATTTTAAAACGTTTTACAATTAATAATGAAAAGTCATGGCATAAATATCTAAGAATCAGGACATAAATATAGCAATTACATCCATAATGTGAGGTCTGACATTTTTGGCATAAATATAGCAATTACATTTATAATTTGAGGAATAACATTTTATTATACAATTATTCATCTTATTTTTTCAAATATAAAATTTCTTGAGACCAAATAACATTTTTCATGACATTTTTCCTGATTAGTTTTAACTAAAATCTAACTTGAATTTAACCCAAGCTTTTTGAAACATTGAATCTATTTATATTTTTATAAATACATTTTAAAAAACAAAAAAATCATTACCGTAACAAAAAAAAATTCTATTTCATCTCAAACTTCTATATATATATATATATATATATTATAATACAGAAAGAAAAATACGCTCACAATATTTTACAGGCTCTTTAAAAAAAAAAAAGGTCCTCGTCAAATTTTCATTCGAAAAACAGAGTTACATTAAAATGAGGCAGATGCGAATCTAGTGATGGGGTCGCTGCATGTTGACGAGAGTGTAATATGGATTGCCTTCTCCTTTGCCCAACAGATATGAATGACTCCCCTGTTCAATCACTTTCCCGTCTTGAATCACAGCAATCCAATCTGCATTCTGAATGGTTGTGAGTCGATGAGCTATCACAATGCTCGTTCTCCCCACCATTATTCTGTCCAGCGCCTCTTGAACGATCTTCTCCGACTGGCTGTCCAATGCGCTTGTTGCCTCGTCCAGCAGTAATATGCTCGGATTCTTTATTATCGCCCTCGCTATCGCAATCCGCTGCTTCTGTCCTCCCGATAATTGAACTCCTCTGTCTCCGCAGTTTGTTTCGTATCCCTCATCCAAAGAGCTGCAAAAATCCAAGTTAATTTCACTGATCTGGTTCAATAAATCATATTCCATTCCACAAATAATTATTTCAATTGCAGTTGATTATAAACATTTTGTTTCAATTGAACGATTGCAGTATTACCTGATGAAGTCATGAGCATTTGCAGCCTTTGCAGCTTCGATCATCTCCGCCTCGCTTGCTTTCTCTTTTCCGTAGAGAATGTTGTCTCGAATGCTTCCTCCAAACAGCGTGGGCTCTTGACCTACCAGAGCTATGTGATTCCTCAAACTCTTCAAATTGAAGCTCCTGATGTCACTTCCATCTATTTTCACGGATCCTTTTAGGGGATCGTAAAACCTTTCAATTAATCCAATGATGGTCGATTTACCGGATCCGCTTTGTCCTACAAGTGCCATGCTTTTGGCAGCTTTTATCCTTAAGCAGAAGTTTTTGAAGATCATAACATCTGGACGAGCTGGGTAAGCAAAGTCCACGTTTCTCAGGTCCACGCTTCCTTCTATCTTATCCGTTTTCTCACCCTTCTCATCGTCCGGGTTTATCTGGCTCTCTCTGTCCAGGATGCCAAAGACAGATTCGACTGCATCAGAGCCTTTCGCGATGTCGGTGCTCATACTTCCTGCTTCTCCTATCACTCTTCCAGTGCTCAGCAGAATGAGTAAAACTTGGAAAAGAACTTTGGAGCTGACTTCTTGTTTCGCTACAAGGTGTCCCCCATACCAGAAGTCCAGAGCGAAATTAGCTACAGTGATGAATTGCGATGCTCCGAGGACACACCCTGCAAACAAAGATTGTTTGATACTCTCTCTGCGAGGTCCTTCTTGAGTCTTTTCGAAGAGACGGAGAATCTTGTCCTGAGAAGAGAATGCACTAATAGTACGATGGTTAGCAACAGCTTCTGCTGCTAGTTGACTGCCTTTATCTTGAGCTTTGAGAGACTTTTGAGACATGGCCTTAAGCAGAACCTTTTTGGTGTAGAAACATAATACTATGACGGGTTGCACTGCAATTATTACAACTGCAAGGCGCCATGATAAAATCAAAGCCATCGTGAAGGCTACTATCACGGCGGAAGAAGTTTGTACAAGTAACGATATACGTTCTCCAACCAGGGACCTCACCTATAATACAAATAGAACATTCTAATCATCAGAAAACTGTGACACAAATCCCAACATTATTAGAAATATTAAAGCATTTAGGTCAGGTACTTGCCACATTTGCCTCCGTTGCGAGTCTGGAGCAAAGAGCTCCGCTAGAATTCTCGTCCTTGTCGAACCACCCAACCTCGAATGTAAAGATCTTGGATAGCATCCGCTCTCGAATTCTTTTTGTAAGATATTCCCCCATAGCTGCAAAATTGTAATGCTGCAGCACGTTCACTAAGAACGCTATTACTCCCAAGGCCGCAAAAATGGAGGAGTATACTTTGATTTTGGATTTGATTTGGTGATGGTCTTGAAGAAAAAATACAGATATAACTTCCCCAAGGAAAAAGGAATAGACAGGTTGAACTGCTCCAAAAGCTAAGGCTCCTGCACAGCCTAATAGAGCATGCTTCCATTCCGGAGTATTTAAAAGAAGCAGTCGACGGAATGAAGGGGCCGACGGAGGCTTCTGTTCAACTATCAGTTCTCGCTGGACTGATGCAGACATGTTCGAACTCGATCTGCTATAGATGCTAGAGCTCCTTGCTCTCAAAGACTGGTCTAGCACACTGGAGCCTTCGAATCGCCCATCTGGCTTTTGTGCCGCGGCATGTTGCAGCTGAACCAAAGTAGCATATGCTCCGTGTGGTTTATAGATCAGATCTTCATGCGTACCTGTCTCGATCACATGACCATTTTGAACCACCGCAATCATGTCCGCGTTGCGGATTGTGGAGAGGCGATGAGCGACTATAATTGTTGTGCGTCCGACTGAAGCTTGCTCTAGAGCATCCTGAACAATCTTCTCCGACTCTGCATCTAGAGCACTCGTGGCCTCGTCTAGAAGAAGTAGACGAGGATCCTTGAGCATAACTCTTGCAATAGCTATACGTTGCTTTTGCCCTCCGGACATCTGGACTCCGCGCTCACCCACCTGTATTACCCAAATGAAAGGAAATTCAAATCGACTGCACTTGCCAGAAATGGAAGATGAGAAAGAAAAGATGAATTTTACCTGTGTGTCATAACCATCTGGTAGTTGACTGATGAAATTGTGAGCATTGGAAGCTTTGGCAGCAGCAATAACCTGATCCGTGCTGGCTCCATCCTTCCCGAATAGAATGTTCTCCTTGATTGATGTAGCAAAGAGTGCAGGTTCTTGACTTACTAGTCCAATCTGGGAACGGAACCATTTCAATTGTAAAGTTTTAGTGTTCACTCCATCCAACAAAATCTCTCCAGTTAGCGGATCATAGAACCTCTCTATCAACGCCACAACCGTAGACTTGCCTGACCCGCTTCCTCCCACCAACGCAACGGTCTTGCTTGATGGAATAGTGACACAGAAATTGTCAAATATCTTGGACTCTGGTCGAGATGGATATGCAAACTCAACGTTTCTAAATTCAATTTCGCCACTGACCTCCTGCAATATTTCTCCTTTTCGATTTTCCCAATCAATGATCGGTTCTCTGTCGATCATCTCAAAGATGCGTTTACCAGCAGCACGTGCCTCTGAGAAGTATCTTATATTAGGAAGCGCAGTCCCGAGAGCTCTGCAGAAACATCAGTGATTCCAGAAATTGTGATTGAACTTAACAAAATGGATTAAATTTTCCGTTCTTGTATCAATTATAGAAATAACTGAGAAGGAGAGAAATGGATAGGGAGAAAACTTACAAACCACCCATAAGTATGAGAAATGAAGTGACGAAAATCCTTCCTCCGCTAGCCCCATGATACATAACCAATGTGCTGCCATACCAAGCGTTGAAGGCCCAGATACCGAAGGTCACTGCTGTGGTACCTATTGCCAACCCTTTGACCAGACCTTGTTTAAGGCCAAGCTTTACAGTTAAGTTAAGCGCATCGGAGAACTTGGTCATTGTCCTGTCCTCTCCAACGAAAGCAAAGACTGTCCTAATGGATGAAAGAGCTTGCTCTGCAATATTGCCGGCTATATTATAGGCTTCTTTCAACTTGCGAGAAGTCTCCACCAGAATCCATCCATACATTACTCCGGGAATTATCAAAAAGATTATGAATGGAAATGACACTATTGCGAGTCTCCATGTCAAGTAGAATGCCACAAAATAATTGCCGACGAACAAAGACATATTCATGAGGAAGTTAGGTATCTGAGAATGGACAATATTAGCATCAGAATTAGAAAACTCAACGAATTAGATGAGAGGATAAAGTAATTAAGATCCTACCTTTTCAGCGAAAACATCCTGTATAACGAGGGTATCATTAATAACGCTCGTAACCACTTCCGATGTGGTGGTGCCTTGGGTGTCGAAGAATCCCTCGTCCTGCCTCAGTACGGCTTTCAAATATTTCAAGCGCATCCGAGACGCCTGCCTTTCGCCGGTCCTTGCCCAACAGAACGCCTCTGATGAGACAAAGGGAAGCAAACCTAAAAACGCCTTCTCATAAACATTGCAAAGTGTGAAAGGAGGAGGAAGATATGATACCAACCTAAAAACGCACAAAAAAAGACACCGATCGATAAATACATCAGATGTAAGGAATACTGCACAATTAACCAACACCGAGACATTACTTAGTATCCGAGATGGGAATTGCGACAAGTTTTGCTGTGTAAAGGAAATGATTACTACCGTGTTGACAGTATGACCGAAATCTCCGCTGAATGCGGAACTAAATTTTCCTATTTCGTCTATCAATCTGCTTATTATAAACATCTTGATGGGCATGTTCAGTCCATCTGCAATAGTTCCAACAGTGCCCAATGCCACAAGGCAGAGATCAAATAAATCAGCATATTTAAAGAGTTTCAATATTGAGATATTTGTATCATTTGCACGAACAGACGTGCTGTCAGTGTTGCTTTCCTCTTCTCGTTCTTCCAGACCTGACATCTCTATTACTTCCGTCGCCATATTCTTCAAGTGCAGGAAGAACACAGGACTTAGGCTTCAATATCTTCTGGCAAAACAATATATTTATATATAATTATTACAGCCTGCAAACAGAAGCCTCTCACTATCGTATTCACGTCATATATTAATAATAAGAACAGGTGTCATAAGGAACGATCGGATTGCATAAAAGAATATATTCCGTGTAAGAAATGAGGTATTTAGATATTCAGTTGCACTCCTCACTGGGTGAAACATACATTATAGAGTGGCGTTTTAAAAAACAATCGTAATAAGTGGAGTTCTTAATGAGTGAAATAACAAACGTAATCCGTGAAGTTCATCTCGAGTGAAACCGTCGTGGAGGCCATCCACTGTTCTCTTCTATCGCTGATTCGTTGATTCTCAAAATTTAGAGGTTTTGTACCATTTAGAATGGCCACATTTAATTTAGTGCGTTTGATTGATTTTTTGGGATAACGATGTAGGTTAATATTTATTTAAATTAAAATTAAAAATCGTAGGGAAGGGAAAGCTATCTTAGAGTATTGTGTATTTAGGAGAAGAAATATTAAGGTATTTTCTATTGGTTTTTGCATTTGTACTAGATATTTTAGTGTGAATAAGTGTAATGGTGATTCAAGTTAGAAAGAAGCATAGTGTAATTTGATATTTTATTATTTTTTTTAAGGCAAGAAAAGTAATTTTAAAATAAAATTGAGTAAAATAAAATTTAAAATTTGGATGTAAAGGAATTTATTGTAGGTTGTATTTTCTATGAATGCACTTTGACATTTTCTTATTTCCCGAGGATTTTAGTACCAAGTGAAAGGTATGTAATAGGTCTTGATTTTATAGTTAAACCGATATGACACGTGTGGATGATAGAATAAATTATTATATATGGAAATTGAAGGACAAATGTTTCTGTTAGGGTCCTATAATAAAAGTATTCATAATTTTGAATTGGCTATGGTTAGTCTTGTAATATTGTACATACTTTTGTTTTCTACAAAATGTTTTCCATATTAAAAATTAAAAAATGTAAAGAGAGTATATTCTAAAAGAATAATCAAAGGACAAAAAAGAAAAAGAAAAGATAAAAAAAAGTGAAAATATGAACCCCAAACAAAAAACTGATCATGGATGTGTACAAATTCAAGTGCCATTGCTTTTACTTTTATGTGCAGAATAATGGTTGTGTTCAACTTGACATAAATGCCACAACCCATGATAGTCAAATAACTTAATCTTGACTAATTCATTCTTTAAATTTCATGTTTATAGATAGAGAATAAAGATCTAGCCAAAATGTTTAACCTTGGCAGATCAGTAGTTAGGTAGAGAATAAAAATGTGCTCATAAGCTTAATCTGAGCCAATGGAAGTTATAAAGTTAGAATTAGATAGTTTGCTTGTCAAAAGAAAAGGAAATAGAGGGTATGCTAGCTCAAATGCACCCAATAAAGTGAAGAAAAAATGTTAGGGTAAATAAAAAGTAGGTAGAAGAAAGGTTGCAGATGTACAAGGCTGTTAAATCATAAGCACATTTATCATGCTTAAATGCTATGTTTTAGTGTGCAGGAGCATTTATGAGAGTGAAAGGATGTTCACTATCTTACTTGATTAACTTCCTCTCATTTCATTTCACCCCCACATACTTATTTACTAATTTCCCCATTATCCCATCATTTCTTATTAAAATACCCTTTTCCCTTCATTTTGACCATTATCCCTTGGTTTCAGATATTTTTCTAGTAATTACCCTCAAAATGTTTTCTCCCTCCCTAGAAACCCCTTTCCCTAGTGTGAAAGCCATTCACCATGGAAAAATCACCTCCCCCCTTATTAATTTCTCTATTCTACCTCAAAAACCCATAAAAACTCTTTATCCTTATTTTTTATTCCCGCCGCCCCCCCACATTATTTAATTAACTTCTCGAGTTATATTTCCCCGACATAAACTTTTTAACCCACCAACTCAAGTGTAGTTAAACAAACTTCGCTACATTAACCCTTGGTCCCACTCCATGAAACCTACTCATTATATTTCTAATCCCCACCTTATTCATTAATTGATTACAATTTATTGTAATTAACCCCTTGGCCACTGCAAATCCTGACCCCAATGCCCCTCGGTGCATCTTGACTACGCAACAGCTGTTACATCTCCCACCCCGAGATCAAATGGCGAGCATCCATATCGTGCTCATTCCCACTCCGACCTTTACCAATCCAAGAGCACGTGAAATTCGCGGTTTTTCCTAGGCTCAATTCTGCTACGTGGCAGCTCTAGGTGAAATCACGTGCTCTCAAGGAAATACTACATGCTTGACAAAAGTGGTGCGCTCGTCCATAAAACCGCCTCCCCGCCAAAAGCCAAAACCATCCACTGTTCATTTATGAATTCTGCGCCAAATGCTAGCAATTGCCGGTTAAAAGGCTAGAGAAGCCCATTTTGACTCTTTTCACTCATTTGCACTGTGAATGCCACCCAAGCCTTCCTATGCCACCTTGAGCCTCTGCAACCGAAACTGACCACTGTTTATCTCCCAAACAAGCTCTAGACACCTAATTCAAGCATCCAGTGCACAACTGAGGCCATCATACCATCTACAATCACCATTAAAATTAGTTTGCAGCCTGAACAACCAATTTCTAAGTATAAAGAGAAAAAACAGAACGACCCTCTCAATTTGAAAACGTATAGTTAACTCAAAGTTTAATTAATTTCCCCCTAAATTGAAGAGTATTTCCACCTGAATACCCAAACCCCTCTTTTGCAAACTCCAAATTACCCTCTCATTGCACTAGAGTTTTCAAAGCCTCACTGCTACAACCTATACAAGCTTAATTCACACCTTTCCCCCTAAAAATGGCTTCCCAGACCTCTCTAGACGTGAGACTTGTGTCAACCCCTCACCTGGATATCGACCATTTGGCACTAAAAGGCAATGATTTCCAAACAAAAGACATTGCTACTGCAAACTGCCTTCTGAAGCTCCACTGCTAGAGTAAGGACAGATTCCTAAACCATGTAGATGGAATCCACCTTTGGGAATTCAATTTACCCAAATATCTATTCCTAGAAGTCCACCCATTCCCTAATGTCATGCCTTCCCACTGAAATATTTTTCAAGTACTCTTCAATGTTGTTTCACATGTTTTTATATTACCAAGCAGACAAGTTCCCTATAAAGATCTAGAAGTTGGATACTAAGGGAAAAGAGAGATCAGTTGTCTTCTAGACACCCTTGATCCAGAAATGCTCCACAACATTTACATATAAAGACTTCATATATTCATTTCTCTACCCAGTCATGAACATGTTGACCAATAACACTCAACCTAGAATTAACCAAGAAGTCAAGAGGGTGTTACAGTTGGGTAAGAACATCAAGGTGGGAGACTAGTACTTGTACCAGAACCACACTGAAATCAGGGTTTATGGCTGCCAATTAGCTCCTTATAAGTTGCCCAAATACCTCCCTATGAGGATATTTACACTTAAGTATTTTAGACAAATCATCAACTTTGATGAGGTCCACTTCTTATCTATTAGGAAGAAGACCTAGTTTAAGATGAAAAACCAATTTGGCCCATTCATTTGCAATAACAGAGAGGCTGGACTAGAGGTTGACAAGATACTACAATAGATGAAATTCAGTAATAGCTTCATATGCCAGTATGACCCTCATGGGGTCATAAACAAGCTAAGACTCGAGGTCAAATTGGGACCTTACATCCATCACCCAAGACCTGACATTGAATAGTTTTCCAACCAATCTGAGTGGTTGGAAAATACATTGATTGATATGGATATCATAGTTGTGGATGTGGAGAACACACTCATTTATCTAGAAAATAAATTTGACCAAAGTTCTTTCATGTAGGTTCCACAACTATGCGAACCAATGAATATTCATCTTGTATTATAGACCCTAGCCAATGAGGAGAATAATCCAAAGAGGAATAGGGAAGAGGCATCTAGTTCTGCCATGGAGACTACAGATGAGCTGTTTGAACTCAGAAAAAAGCCCAAATTGAATCCTATGTCTGAACAGGAGGAAAGCACTGAATCGGTGGAAATAACTGACACTCAAAACAATGGGGTAGAGGATCAAAGACACAATTGCTTCAAGTGAAACAGAGCAGCCATCAACCTCCAACACTCAAATGATTGAGAGACAACAAAGTCAACCTTTGGCCAGGTAACCGTTGGGGTCTCTGCTCTAGCTATTTAAACAGGCGAAGCTGGATCTGTTCTTCAACTTGTCCTGACGATGAACCACACTGGTTGGTTCGAAACGCGTCGACAAAAGATTGATTATGTGATTTTGCCTAAGATTTTCTAAACAATGTTATGGATCACAGAAGTCTAAACTCCTAGACAACAAAGTGTTGAGGTTTCTTCCTTTGTCAGGCCAACTGACGGAGAAAAGGACATCAAAGATAGGTACAAAGAAATAAAGATGAGGAATGAGAAGTTGAAGGTAGAGACATATGCCCAATACTTCAAGCATACACCAACCAACCAGAGTACGTTGATGTTAGCCTTGAAATTGAAGAAGGAAAGAGGCAGGTATCATTTTTGCAACCCACTGTTTGGTAACCAAAGACCTTGGCTGACTATAAGAAGACTGATTTTGAGGTGTTGGCTAGGGATGTTCATCCCATTGATCAAATAGAGTTCCACAAGTAGATTGGAGAGATGATTTACTCCACCATGACAGGAAAAGCCATGGCTGCACACAAGTTGCATGATTCACTAGATAATGTAACAACCCAATATAAATTGGAGAAGGCCTCTCACGGGCCAAAGACAACAAGATCAAGTCATTGGAGGATTTGGTCATTGAACTGGGTCATGATCCAAGTGACACTAAAGCTACTGATAAATTGATAAAAATAAAGAATGAGGATATAGCAGCCCTTAAGAAACAACTTAAGCTACCTCATTTACAACACCCACAAACAAAGGAGGTCCTAGAGAGCCAAACCAATCATGAAAAGATGATCAACCTAGTGCTACAACTGAATGATCAGTTAAAGGAGATGGAGAAAGAATTAGATAACTTGATTCAACTAAAGCAAGCTAGTCTTGATGATGCTCCTCCAACTGTTATCCCAACAGTTACCACTGTTGTACCTTCTACTTTGGCAGCATCCTTGGCTCCCACAACTCTAATGGCCATAACACTACCAGTATCTACACCAACTACATCAGCAACAGGGTCAATAGCAACAGGGTTTACAGGTGATGAGGCAAACAGGTTGGTCAAAGAAATGGAATAAATGTCCATTCAAACCACTGAGATGAACAGGCTTAAGGAAAAAGTTACTAGCTTGGAAACAGATTACAGAATTGCCCAAATCATGCACAAAGAAGAACAACAGAAGTCTACAAGGATGAATGAATCAATCAAAAGCCTGGAGAAGGAACTGAAATTGAATGAACCTCTAGGTCAGGCTAAGGAGCAACTGTGGGCCAATATCATTGACTCTGTCAATGATATTTGGCCATCTATCCAAGTTATTTTTGAATAGATTGATTTAATAAAGCAGGCTATAGAAGCCATTCAAAGAGTCAAAGCAGAACTTGGAGACATGCCAAAGGAAGCTACAAGGATCATTCACTTGCTCAACTCCAAGAACAAGTATGAGCTGCAGGAATCAGAGATACTTAGCAGAACATGTATAATTTTAGAAGCTAAAAGAGTCCTCACCAAGAGGAATTTGATGTTGAACGTAGAGGATAAGTGCCAAACCATGCAATTGGCCATTGACATATTCATGGTGAAGTTTGAAATTTTGAGGCAAGAGGGTTTACCAAATCCCTTCGTTACAAATGATAATCTAATGACACAAGAGGACCATAACAGAAAAATTCAAGAAGTGGCCAGAGATTAGGTGAATACTTCATCCATGAAGGGCATACCTACTGGCAAAGTATTATATCAAACTTTTGAGAATTTGTTTTACCTCTAGCATGAGATAAAACACCTTTTTGTCAATAAACCTACTTTTTCCAAATATATAGAGGCAGATGAGATCTACAAGAAGATGCTCAACATCCAATTACCAAATGCCGAGACATGGGAAAAGCTAAATGATTTACTGTAGAAATACACCGTAAAGATATAAAATGTACAGTAAAAAGTAAAAGGGCATACTAAAAGGATATTTGTAGGTCAGTCAGGTCAAACTGTATCAGGTGAAAGTGTATTAGTTGAAATATCAGAGTGAATAGAGCATCCAATGTGAAAACCAAACAGCTAAGCAAATTAAAAGGCAAAAGATCAAAGCCAACAGAACCTAAATAACAGGGACAACAAGCAGCAATTTAATAGCTCTCTATCTTCTTACATGAAGATATTTCTTTCTCGTAGATTAGTTCCCAAGACAGTTTGGGATATTTTGTAAATTATTTTTTGTATAAATACTTCATAATTCGAAGTATTGAGTGTGGATTGCTATGCATTTGTAGAGTTATTTTGATCTTAAACCTAAGGGTTATTGTACCAATTTTCATGTCAACAGACTGGAGCAAGTAATAAAAAGATTGCATTACTTGATTCATGAGATGAGCTATTATAGTGAAGTATCTTCTTTGTCTGATTTTGTTACTTTTTTATGTGTTTCATAAACTTAAATGTTATCTAAATTTGAATGAATTAACCAGAAATTTAACTCTTAATTTATTTAAGTACACTCTTTTTTCCACCGTTAATCATTCATATGTTTTCCTCTGATATCTAGATTTGAGAACCCTTAATTTCTCTCCCATCTCGGTTGACCTCTTTCATTTCTCTTCATAATTCGGTTTAAGGAACCCTTAATTGCTCCCTGGATCCGACTGGAAACCATTTCACCATCAAGCCTTTGAGATCTGTACTAACTCCTCTATCTTGCCCTGTAGACACTGTTTTTAGAATTGGATCCAGTCTTGCTTGTTTGGCATTTGACCCCATAGCCCAATGGTAAAAGCAAACCTTTGTTCATCTAAGTAAGTGATCCCACCACCCAAATTCAAATCAAAACCCAAGTACAACAATAACTAGCCTAAAATCAAATAACTAAACAAAGTTAAATAAAAAAGAGAGAGCCCTCTCTGAGATTAGGAAGGCTAGATCCTGATCTCCAAAGTTGGTTTGTGGTTACCTCTGAACATTTCTTTATTCAATAACTTCCAGAGAATTTTTGGAGTGATAACATAATTATCGACCATACTGGAGCCCCTTAAGGTCATTTTTAGAATGTGTTCTTGAAAAGTTTCATAAAAAATGATAAAAAGGTTAAAATTCTGACTCCCAAGAAGACTCACTATACTAGGGAAAATCTAGATCCAAACCCTTCTACAATAGTTGATGATCCAGATAGAATTTTAAGAAAACAAAAAAGGGTAGAACCTCAAGTAGGTAGTAGCCAGTTAGTAAAAAAAAAAATCACTCCGTAAGGAGTTGTCAATTTTAGAGGAAATTCCATTTGATTTGTCATTTGACCTCTCATTGTTTAGAACTAAATCAGAGAATGCAATTCATGAAACTGTGTTAGACCCTAATTTTATTCAATTCATTGAATAAAAAAAGGTGCCTATCCATCCAAATTTAAATAAACTTGTCTTTGACACTTGTGACAAGTTATAAGCTTTAACCTCTACATTAATAAGCCATATAGATGATGCTTACCTTCAACAATCTGTTGAACTAGCTGCCCTTACTACTGTTACCTCTGAAATTTCTGCACAATCTTCAAATACTGTAAATACACCTACATTTACTACCACCTCACCAATAATATCCACCACAGCCCATTCCCCTAAACCAGTTATTCATCAGCCAAACACCTCATCCTCATCTAGTTCATCTCCATCCATTTGAAGCCCTTCCTCAAGTACCAACACTTTATCCCATAGTCAAGCCAAAATCCAAGCCATGGCAGACCGATATGCACCTCTAGTTTTTCCTACACAACTCCATGCCATGACCCAAGATTATCAAAGCAAAATCTTTTTGTTTAATGCTACTGGTCATTGTATTGCCCAACAACATGTGAATAAAATTACTCACTATTTTGAGTTGCATGAGATAGATGAATCTAATTTCCAAATGAGAAACGGAAAGAGAGTTGTCATTAAAGAGGAAACTTCCACTTCTGATGGTAAAATAGATAGTTTGGAAAAGAGTGTAGAGATAATAATGGATAGATTAGAAAACATGGAAAGAAAAACTCAGTGGGAGAATCAACAGCCACCCGCAATAAGAAACCCCAACTTTGGGAAGAATCCTAACACTAGAAAGAATGAAATACCATATCAGCAAATTAGACCTTCCTTCCATAAAAACTATGCTGAAGGTTCACAAAGCCATGAAGGAGAAGATGACACCCAGATAAACTTATTAGGAATAAAAAATGAAGATGTTGTTTTTCTTACTCAAGAAGAACAATAATTGTATATGCTGCAACAATTGTAATTATAATCTGGGGAATCCTTTGACTTTAAACAGGGATATGAATCTGCCATATATGAGGTTCACAAACAGTGTAGCTTAAGAATTAAAAATAATAATGAAGCTCCCACTAAAAGATCAATCCAAACCCAAACTAAAAAGATAACAGAATCTCCTGTTACTAAAATTTTACAAATACCTCCTAGGGGAACACAGGAGACTTCTAGCACAAAAATTTTAGATATAACTTCATCCGAAACTCAAACTAAAACAGTCACTCAAAACATTCCAAATACGAGTAATCAACACAAAACTGCTGAAACACAGACTGAATTACGTAGTATTGAAAAACAAGATAAAAACACACAATCTTCATTTGTTAACGAAGATATCATCCAAACAAGCAAAGCTCAACTCCTTTTCAACCTCAAGACTGAAATAGCAAAATTAAATATATCAGTTCCTTTGACTGAACTAGTAAAAACTGAATCCTATAGATCACATATAACTAAAACTTTAAATATAGGAGAGAGAGAAAATGTTGTCAATTTGAATGATGATCAACCTAAATTATTGTTTGGCCCTGAGGTGAATGGTACTCATCAGCAAGGGGGAATTCCTCCTTTCTACATTAGCCTAAACATTCATGACAAAATATTACATAATGCAATTCTAGACTCAGGGGCATACCATGACTTGATGGCAAAAGCAATCATGGAGAGACTAAACTTAGATATCACTCGACCATATAAGGACCTATTTTCCTTTGACTCTATCCAATGCCCAACAAAGAGTATTGTAATGGACATAGTAGTTGCAAACATCCCACCCACATATGGAATGTTGTTATCTCACTCTTGGGGAGAAAAATTGCAAGGATCCTTGCAATTAGATATGTCATATGCCACCATATCTATTTTTGGTCAACAAAGGAAACTATATAGAGAGACCTTGATGAAATACATGGTGATGAGTGCAAAAAAACCACAGAATTTCCCTATATACTCCATGCATTCTGATATGGACTCTTTCATCTTGTACAATTTAGACCATGACAAAAAGGAAGTCACAATTGTAGAACAGAAATACAAAAGAGCTGACAGTGAAAAAAATTTCATCAGTCCCTATGGCATCTAGATTTTTGATGGATCTGTGAATAGGTTAGGGGCAGGTGTAGGAGTGTGGATCCAAAACGTGGAGAATAATCATTCTGAAGATCATGCATTCAGCTTAAATTTTAAATGCACAAATAACATGGCAGAATATGAAGCTATAATCTTACGATTACAAATGGTTAGAATACTTGGATCCAGGAGAGTTTTTATAATGGGAGACTCAGAATCGATTATTACAGAAATTAATGGTGAATACTTTGTAAACAATCCTAGACCGAGTCAATATAGAGAGACTGTCCTAGATTTGATCAAAGACCTTCTAGAAACAAATTTTGCTGCCATTCCTAGAAAACAGAATATGCAGGCCCACAGTCTGGCCACTTTTTCTAGTACCTACAAATTTCCCTTTCAACCCAAGCATTAGTACACTATAGAAGTGAGACATAGGTCTGTCATACCAAACAATTTGAAGTATTGGTAGATTTCTCATAGGATTCCCAAATTTATGACTTCATGAATGTTGAAGGTGAGTTTCAGAATTGTAATATATATACAAACTGTACAGTAGATAATGACATAGATAGTGGGATAGATGTAAATATTTTAGATATACCTAAACCCACTAATTTCACTAAATTAGAAGTAGATAACTTAGAAAATGTAGAAATAGAAGAAATAATGAATGATGATCCTGAAATTCTTAATCTTAAAAAAAATAAAATTCCTAAGGGTTTAGTCCCATTAGAAGATTTGTTTGACTCAAATGATGTAGCTAGGAAACCAAAAATGGAACCTTTAAGAGAAGATATAGAAGAATGTAACATAGGAACCAAGGAAAAACCAAAGCTCATTAAAATATCAAAAGCCTTACCTCCAGAGGAAAAGGTTAAATACATAAATCTGTTTAAAGAATTTCAAGATATTTTTGCCTCGAGTTATGAAGACTTGAAGTCTTATGACACCAGCATAATCCAACACAAGATACCTATCAAAGAGGATCATAAACCTTTTAAACATAAACTTAGGAGTATTAATATAGTTCTTATGCCATCTATTGAGAAGGAAGTTAAAAGAATGTATGATTCCCAAGTTATAGCTCTCATTAGATATTCAGATTGGGTTTCAAACTTAATCACTACTAAGAAGAAAACTAGAGAAATCAAACTTTGTGTTGATTTCAGAAATTTAAACAAGGTTTCATTAAAAGACAACTATCCTTTACCAAAAATGGACCATATCCTTCAGAGGGTAGTAGGCTCATCCATAATTTCATTTCTTGATGGATTTTCTAGATATAACCAGATCTTAGTTCAACTAGAGGACCAAGCCAAAATTGTGTTTACTACTCCTTGGGTACCTTCATGTATTTGAAAATGCCTTTTGGATTAATGAATGCAAGAGAAACATTTAAAAGAGCTATGGATATAGCTTTTTCCAAGGAGATCCATGACTTCTTAGTGGTTTACCAAGATGACATCACAGTCTTTTCTAAATCTAATAATGAGCACCTAGATCTCCTAAGAAGAGTTTTCATTAAATGTAGAAAATTTGGTATTTCCTTAAATCCCAAGAAGACACTCTTTGGTCTAGAAGAAGGTAAGTTGTTGGGACATATAATATCCAAACACAAAATTAGAATAGATCCTGCTAGAATAGAGGTAATCTTGACCATCACCCATCCTAGAAACATCAAAGAATTTCAAATTTATCGGAACAAATTAGAGAGATAAATAACATGTTAAGAAAATATTCAGCACGTAAATGGACAGTGGAGGCAAAATAGTCCTTTGAAGCCATCAAGGAAGCCCTTACCAAAACTCCAATCCTTATAAGTCCTGATTTTCAGAAAGATTTTATAATTTTTCTTTTGCTTCAGAACACGCTATTGCAGCAGTCTTGTTACAAAAGAATGACCAGGGATATGAGCAACCAATTTCATTTTTCATTAAATACTTAAGAGATTCCACACTCAAATACAACATTATGGAAAAATAAGCATTAGCTTTAGTAAAGGCTATTAAAGACTTCAAAGTGTACATTTTGTATTTTCACATAATTTCTTATGTTCCAAATTCAATAGTTAAGGAAATTTTAACACAAAATGGGACTGAAGGAAAAAGAGGCAAATGGATTGCCACTATTTTGGAATATGACATAGAAATAAAGCATACTAAACTTATCAAAGGCCAAGGTTTAGCCAAACTCATGGTTGAATCAAACTGTCAGGTCCTAGATATAAATTTCATTGGTGCCCTTGATGATCAGGAAGAGATGGCGAATCCACAGATTAATGAACCTTTTACTAATTCACCTTGGTATTCAGATATCATATTTGTATTACTGAACTTACAAGCTCCTCTTGGTTTAACAAGAACTAAAGCTATATTTTTGAAAGTGAAGTCGTTGAAATACTATATCATAGATAATGCTTTGTTTTGGAAATACAATGGTCGTATTCTATTAAATTTTTTACTGAAAGATGAAGCTGATAAAATTATGGAAGAATTTCATACTAGAGATTGTGGAGGACTCTTGTATTGGAAAAATACTACTGACAAAGTCCTGAGGGTTGGTTTTTACTGGCCCACCCTTTTTGCAGATGTTAAGAAACATGTGGCCTCCTATCTCAAGTGTCATATATTTGAGGGAAAGAGAAAGCTTTTACCTTTACCTCTGAAACCAATATCCACAGAAATGCCATTTCAACAATGGGGTTTAGACTTCATTAGAGAAATACACCCAGCCTCATCAACTAAACATAAATGGATTTTGACGCCACTGATTACTTCACCAAATGGATAGAAGCCATCCCTTCTAGACAAGCCATAGACTCTATCATTATCTCATTCTTAGAAAACAATATCCTGTCAAGATTTGGATGCCTCCAAAAGCTCATTACTGATAATGCAGCTGCTTTTAAATCCAAGAAAATGGTAGAATTTTGTAAAAAATACCACATCACCCTTGGCCACTCCACTGCCTATTACCCTCAAGGTAATGGACTTGTAGAATTCTCTAACAAAAGCCTTGTCAATATAATTAAGAAAGTACTAGAAGACAACAAAAATACATGGAACAAAAAGTTAGCCAATGCCTTATGGGAAGATAGACTAACTACTAAAAAGTCTATTGGTACATCTCCTTATCAGTTTGTACATGGAATGGATGCTATTTTTCCATCCTCTTTGGGAGTGCCAGTGATGAAGATCATCCAGGAGTTGCAGGTAGAACCAAATGATATCCAGAGAAGGATAGATTAGACCATACACTTGCAACAAACCACAGAAGAAGTCTATATTAAATCACAAGTAATCCAGGAAAAAATGAAAAAGATTTTTGAAAAAAAGACCAAAGCTGATGATTTTTACATAGGTGATAAAGTTCTTAAGTGGGATTCAAGAAGAGAAGATAAGGGCCAACATCTCAAATTTGACTTCTTATGGCAAGGCCCTTATGTCATTTATGGTTACAGGGGTAACAATGCATTTTTCTTGAGAGAGATAGATGGATCAGATCTACCTGGAGGACATGCCAATGGTAGAATGTTGAAGCATTACTTATCCACAAATTAACAATAGTTCACTTTACTTTGATCATTGTACATAACATTGCAAAGATTAGATTGGATTGGATGGTGATCTTTTGAAGTTGAAGCCCAAAGAGAAGGCCCCGAGCTTTGAAGGTTTCACCATCATAAGTATGAATTAAGAAGAATCACATAAGAATAGTTTATGTAACTTCAGTCACATTTTCAGAGGCTACTGGTCTCAAATTTCTTGACATTTCACCAGGAAATGCCATCCCCATGTGGAGCCATTGTTAAGGTCCTATAATAATAGGATTCATAATTTTGAATTGGCTATGGTTAGTCTTGTAATATTGTACATACTTTTTCTTTCTGCAAAATGTTTTCCATATTAAAAATTAAAAAATTTAAAGAAGTTATGTCCTAAAAGAATAATCAAATGACAAAAATGAAAAAGAAAAGATAAAAAAAGTGAAAAATATGAACCCCAAACAAAAAATAGATCATGAAAGTGTGCAAATTCAAGTGCCACTTCTTTTACTTTTATGTGAAAAATAATGGTTGTGTGAAAATTTTCATAAATGCCACAACCCATGATAATCAAATAGCTTAATCCTGACTCATTCATACTTTCAATTTCATGTTTATAGATAGGGAATAAAGATCTAGCCAAACTATTTAACCTTGGCAGATCAGTTGTTAGGTAGAGAATAAAAATGTGCTCATAAGCTTAATCTGAGCCATTGGAAGTTATAAGGATAGAATTCGATAGTTTTCTTGTTAAAAGAAAAGGAAATAAGGGATCTGCTAGCTCAAATGCACCCAATAAAGTGAAGAAAAAATGTTAGGGTAAATAAAGGGTAGGTAGAAGAAAGCTTGCAGATGTACAAGGTTGTTAAATCATAAGCACATTTATCATGCTTAAATCCTATGTTTCAGCATGCAGGATCATTTATAAGAGTGAAAGGATGTTCACTAGCTTACTTGATTAATTTCCCCTCATTTCATTTCACCCCCCACATACTTATTTACTAATTTCCCCATTGTCCCGTCATTTCTTATTGAAATACCATTTTCCCCTTGTGTTGACCCTTACCCCTTGGTTTCACACATTTTCCTAGTAATTACCCTCAAAATGTCATATCCCTCCCTAAAAACCCCTTTCCCTAGTGTGAAACCCATTCCCCATGGAAAAATCATCTTCCCCCTTATTAATTTATCTATTCTACCTCAAAAACCCATAAAAATCCCTTATCCTAAGTTTTTATCTGCCGCCACATTATTTAATTAAACCACGCTACATTAACCCCTAGCCCCACTCCATTAAACCTACTCATTATATTTCTAATCCCTGCCTTATTCATTAATTATTTACAATTTATTGTAATTAACCCTTGAGCCCCGCAAATCCTGACCTCGATTCCCCTCCGTGCATCTTGACTACGCGACAGTTGTTAGATCTCCCACCCCAGATCTAATGACACACATCCATATCGTGCTCATTCCCTCTCCGACCTTTACCAGCCTGAGAGCATGCAAGATTCGTGGTTTTTCTAGGGCCCTATTCTGTTACGTGGCAGCTCCAAGTGAAATTGTGTGCTCTCAAGGAAATGCCACCTACCTGCCAAAAGCGGTGCAATGGCCCCTAAAATCGCCTTCCCACCAAAATCCAAAACCATTCACTGTTCATTTATGAATTCTGCGCCAAATTCTAACAGTTGCCGGTTAAAAGGCTAGAGAAGCCCATTTCGACTCTTTTCGCTCGTTTGCACTGTGAATGCTACCCAAGACTTCCTGCGCCACCCTGAGCCTCTGCAACCGAAATTGACCATCGTTTATCTGCCGAACAAGCTCCAGACACCCAATTCAAGCATCCAGTGCACAGTTGAAGCCAGCATACCATCTACAGTCACCATTAAAACCAGTTTGTAGCTTGAACCACCAATTTTTAGGTTTTTTTAAGAAAAAACGAGAATGGTCCTCTCAATTTGAAAACGTATAGTTAATTAAAAGATTAATTAATTGAATTTAATTAATCTTCCCCTAAATTGAAGAGCATTTCTTCCTGAATACCCAAACCCCTCTTTCGAAAACTACAAATTACCCTCTCACTACACCAGAGTTTTCAAAGCCTCACTTCTACAACCTATACAAGCCTAATTCACACCTTCCCACCTAAAAATGGATTCCCAGACCTCTCTGGACGTGAGACCTGTGTCAACCCCTCACCTGGATATCGACCATTTGGCACTAGCAGACAGGGATTTCCAAATAAAATACACTGCTACTACAGCCTACCTTCTGAAGCTCCACTGCTCGAGTAAGAACAGATTCTTAAACCATGCAGATGACATCCACCTTTGGAAATCCAATTTACCCAAATATCTATTACCAGAGTCCACCCATTCCCTAATATCATACATTTTGGTCATTCCTATTATATCCCTAGCCAAAGAGTTATTGTTGCCCCAAACCAGCAGCTCTTACTCACCCCTACACCAGAGTCCATCAACCAAATGCTTCAAGTCCAGCCTAGCCCTAATCAGACCCCTCTATCCATTGGAGACCTATTGGACCTGTATATCACCCTAGACCTAGTTAATATAAGGAAAATTTTCTAGACTTTCATCATTGAAGACGGACATACTCCCATAGATACCCCACCCTATGTTGCCACTATTTTTTCAGAAACTGGTAGACATATAATCACCATGCTCTCTTACATCCTAGGATATACCACAGATGAGAATGTGGATGAGGTCAACCTGGCATGCTTGTCCACTTTTACCCTAGGAAAGCCTCCTACTATCATGTACAATTATGCTCAGTTCATTGCAGACAGGATGGATGAACAATTCACAAGACTACCCACTGAAAGAGTTTTCAAGTACTCTTCAGTGTTGTTTCACATGTTTTTATATTACCAAGCAGACAAGTTCCCTGTAAGAATCCAAAAGTTGGATACCAAGGGAAAATAGAGATCAATTGTCTTCTGGACACCCTTGATCTAGAAATGCTCCACAACATTTACATACAAAGACTTCATAGAGTCATTTGTCTACCTGGTCATGAACATGCTGACCAGTAACACTCAAACTAGAATCGGCCAAGAAATCAAGAGGGTGTTAGAGTTGGGTAAGAACATCAAGGTGGGAGACTGGTACTTGTACCAGAACAACACTGAAATTAGGGTTTATGGCTGCCAATTAGCCCCTTATAATTTTCCAAAATACCTCCCTACCAGGATATTTTCACTTGAGTATTTTAGAAAAATCATCAACTCTAATGAGGTCCACTTCCTATCTGTTAGGAAGAAGACCCAGTTTAAGATGAAAATCCAATTGGGCCCATTCATTTGCAATAATAGAGAGGCTGGACCAGAGGCTGACAAGATACTACAACAGATGATATTCAGCAATAGCTTCATGTGGCAATATGACCCTCATGGGGTCATAAACAAGCTAAGACTCATGGTCAAATTGGGACCTTACATCCATCACCCAAGACTTGACATTGAACAGTTTGCCAACCAATCTGAGTGGTTGGAAAATACATTGATTGATATGGATATCACAGTTGTGGATGTGGAGAACACACTCATTGATCTAGAAAAGAAATTTGACCAGAGTTCTTTCCTACAGGTTCCAGAACTAGGGGAACAAATGAATATTCATCCTGTATTACAGACCCCATCCAGTGAGGAGAAGAATCCAAAGAGGAGTAGGGAAGAGGCATCTAGTTATTCCATGGAGAATATAGATGATCTGTTTGAACTCATAAAAAGGCCCAAATTGAATCCTGTGTCTGAACAGGAGGAGAACATTTAATCAGTGGGAATAATTGACACTGAAACAATGGGGTAGAGGAGCAAAGACACAACTACTTCAGGTGAAGCACAACAACCATCAATCTCCTACACTCAAATGATTAAGGGACAACAAAGTGTTGAGGTTTCTTCCTTTGTCAGGCCAACTGACAGAGAAAAGGACATCAAAGACAGGTACAAAGAAATAAAGATGAGTAATGAGAAGTTGAAGGCAGAGACATATGCCCAATACTTCAAACATACACCAACCAACCAGAGTAGGTTGATGTCAGCCTTTGACATTAAGATAGGAAAGATGCAGGTATCATTTTTCTAGCCCACTGTTCAGCAACCAAAGACCTCAGCTAACTATAAGAAGACTGATTTTGAGGTGTTGGCCAAGGATGTTCATCCCATTGATCAGATAGAGTTCCACAAGCAGGCTGGGGAGATGATTTATTGCACCATTACAGGAAAATCCATTGTTGCACACAGGTTGCAGGATTCACTAGATAATCTAACAACCAAATATAAATTGGAGAAGGCCTCTTCACAGGCCAAAGACAATAGGATCAAGTCATTATAGGACTTGTTCATTGAATTGGGTCATGATCCAAGTGACATTAAAGCTACTGATAAATTGATCAAAAAGAAGAATGAGGATATAGCAGCCCTCAAGAAGCAACTTAAGTTGCCTCATTTACAACACCCACAAACAAAGGATGTCCTTGAGAGACAAAACAGTCATGAAAAGATGATGGACCTAGTGCTACAACTAAATGATCAGTTAAAGGAAATGGCGAAAAAATTGGATAACTTGATTTAGCTAAAGCAAACTAGTCTTGATGATGTCCCTGCAACTGTTATCCCAACAGTTACCATTATTGTACCTTCTACTTTGGCAGCATCCTTGGTTCCCATAGCTCCAATGGCCACAATGATGAGCCCCAAAAATGGGTAAATTATTGGGCTCATGTTGCCTATTATTCTCAATTAATCAACCATTCGTCATAGTTTTATGCATGATTTTGAATATATTTATGTTAATTGAATGAATGAGAATAGTCACTTGACCACAAAGTCTAATACGTGCTTATTGTAGATTTTTGGACATCTTTTGGACCAAGGTCAAGCATTTATGAGGCAGTTGACAGCCAAATACAAGGGAACAAAGCTGAGGATTGGTAGGAAGGGTGTCTACTTCACTAAATGGCCCCTTCCTCCAGTTCTCCACCATCAGCTCGTAGTTCAATAGCCCACCAAAGATGATTTCCAGGGGAAGCCGAGTAGATTTTGTGAAGTGGCTAATTAACTGCAGTTTTGAGCAGCCAAACCCATCAAGTTAAGGACGGTTGTTGGGAGTGCGCGTGGTGCATAATTAGGAAGGATTCAATCCTTGGTAGTTTAGATATTGAACAGTGGTTTTTCGCACTTTAGTGCAGCTCTGCCTTTCAACTCATTTTCTAACTCTTGTTGTAAACATTTTTGTGACATGGTTATTTTTTGAGTAATGGAGATAAATTTCAATTTGCACCAACTCTGAGCTTTTCTTATAAGGTTGTAGCTCTTGGGTTTGGGCCCAACCCAAGTGCCAATACCTCCTTTGTGTACTATTATGTGTTTTCTTGCATTCATAGAATAATTTCTACTATTTAAGTTAAGATATTGCCTTGTTACTTAAGTTGTTTTTGATGATTAAGATATATTTTCATGCTTCAGGTTGATTTGAAAGTTTGGTAATAGAAAATATCTGCAAAAGGGCCTCAAGCAGCCCCTGATCTCATCTCTCTCTCTTTGGGACCATGAGCTGAGACCAAGGAATACTTGCTACCACAAAACATTGTTTTTTCCTTTCAATGCAATTTCTAGTGTTAGATTTTTAGTTGGAAAAGTTGATATCAGTTGCACTTGCATGTTTAGATCTATTCTTCCTTAGGTTTCCATAGTTATCTTGTATGATTTCTTGTTTATAACCTTCTGTTCATCATGTCTCTGGTTTTTAGGTCAGATTAGGTAAAAATAGGTAGGGCTCTAGTTTTTCTAGTCTTTCTTTGATCAGTTCTGAGAAGTAGTGTGCAGATCATCTGTAATACATCCCTACCTATACTTATTCCATCATACCACCTACTCCAACCCCTAATCAAAGATTCCTTCCCTCCATTTGCCACACTTTTCCAATTTTCCCTAATTTCTACCTTCTTGCGCAACATTGCTCCCTCCATCCTTGAACAAATCCAACCACCTTCCTCACTCCTTAGCTTCCTTCACCAGGTCCTAGACCCCTTCACATCCTCATCCATCCTCCATTTCCACTTTCCCACTGTTTTTCCACCATCAACCCTCTAAAATCCTCTTTCGCCTCTTCCTATAGAACATCCTGTAGAACCCCTGCAGACTTCCTATAGAAGTTCACGTGAACATTTTTTCAAGATCTGATCGCTGTGAAACTCTCTGGAAGGGTTCTAGGGACCCCTTAGGCCCTTTTCTCACCTTTCCAACCTCCTGCAAATGCCCACTCCATTTCCTTTTACCAATCAACCCCTGCACAGTAAAAAATCGTCAAAGCACTTGCATAATAATTCTGCAAAATTACTCAAAAATACAGAAAGATGTTTTTTTCTTTTTTTTCTTTTTCAAATTTTCAAATTTTTCTTCAAGAGTAGCTTAGTCACATGCATTTTACCTTTCCAAGATTCAATGGCATCCAATTCCACCGTTTTCATCTCTTTTCTTGCACCGTAGGGTTAGTCGGTAAAGCTAGGGTTTACTAGGGTTTGCATTTCCTTTCAGCTTTCAGCTTCTTTCTACAAGTAGATTAGTCTCTTTCAAGTTATCTTTCGTCCATCACTATTAAAAGCTTCTTCTGAGAGCTCATAGAAGTTGGCTTAAGCTCCTAGCGGACTTGTGCCAGCTGATCAAGTGACAGCCTGCGGAAAGAGTTAGTACTTGTGCATATAGCACCATCGCTTCCAAGTTTGTTACGAACAATCGGGTTGATAAAAGTAAAGAAGGGAGTCTCAGGAGTTGCAGCATCATTGCTGCAATACTGGAGCCCACCATCTTTTTGGTACCATTGTCGGGGAAGCGTCAGAGTATTTTTGATTGCTACTTTTCTTCTATTTTCTATTCCAACCTTCTGCTAAGTAGTTTATTTAAGCAAGAGTAGATTAGTTGCTTCATTTCCATTCTGCAATTTCATTTCTGCAAAAATAGATTAGACATTTCCTGCTTTCTTAGATTAGAATTTCAATTCCTCAATTTCAATTCTGAAAGCGTAGATTAGCATTCAATTATGCAATTTCAATTCTGCAAGCGTAGATTAGCATTTCAATTCCGTAATTTCAATTCTGCAAGTGTAGATGAGCAATTCAAATCTGCAATTTCATTTCAGCAACATAGATTAGTCATTTCCTGCTTTCATTTCAATTCTGCAATTTTCATTCCAGCAAGGTCTATTTTAGTTAGCTGCAATTTGTTGTTAAATTAATTTCAGTTTTGTAGGTACAAGCAGATAAAAACACAAAAATCAACCAAAAATATTTCATTTCATGCCTCGTAGGAACAGAGACAATACAGGAAAATTCTTACCCAACACTCCCACCACATCACTGAGTCACCCTTCTCTCTTCTTTAGTGGCAGTGAACCTCCAAAGATATACGAAGATCCTCTAACAGAAGAAGAGCAAGAAAAAATTCCTCCTGAGACCATGGCTGGACACAGAAATGGAATAGGAAATGAGGAGAGAATAGAAGGTGCCTTTCCCATCCAAGAGATCAATGGGGACACAAAAATGAAAAACATAAGTCCCTCAGTCTTACCTCACTTCCATGGATTGACCACTGAAGTCCCTGATACCTTCTTGTTTTAGTTTGTTGTCCTTTGTCGAACTTATGACTATGTAGAAGATGAGCAAAAGCTGAAAATCTTTCCCTCTACCCTCAAGGACGCAGCACTACGCTGGTTCATGGGGTTACCTGGAAACAGTATCACAACTTGGGCTCAAATGCGACAAGCCTTTAACAACAAATACTAGGATTATTGTAGGTCAAAGGAAACGAAGGGAGAAATCTTTTGGATGACCATGGGAAGTGATGAATCTTTAGAGGACTATGAAGAAAGATTCCAACTCAGTTATAAAAGGGCTAGGTGCACACTTGACCCCGAACCTCTGAAGCTAGTTCTGCTTCGAGGAGTCCCTAAAGATCTTCTAGATACACTCCATTTGTTGGCTGGAGGAGACATCTACCAACTACCTTATGATGACATAAAGACTATGTTTAGAAATCATTCTAGGGCAGCCGGAAAAAGAGGTAGGGGGAATCAACTTTCAGCTAGTGCCACCTTCTCCAAACATAAGTTTACAAATCAGATGGAAGACATTAAAAGTGAGATGAAACAGACCATTGCCATGCAACTGGATACTTTCCGAATCCAGCAGAAGAAAGAGGAAGCTGAGAGGGCTTTGGCCATATTTTGTCCCAGATTTACAAGGAAGAATCCTAGGAATGAGTGTCCATTTCACTCCATAAAGGCATGTTTTGTTTGTGATGAAGAACACCCTACAAACAAGTACCCAACCTTACCCGAACTTAAAGCTATGTACCAAGGGGCTGAAGGAGCCACTGAACCACTGTACTTCCTGAAACAAAGGAGGCCACATGGATCCAGACCTTACCAGCAGGGGATGCAAGGGACATCCTAGACTTATTACAACCCCAAACAATCCACTCGCATACCTTCGTGGGGTCCCCCTGCTCATCCTTCCTGGTTTGCACCCCATCCTTGGTCTTATCCATCTCAATACCATACTCAACCTGCTGCTCATTCGTTTCATTCTCATGTTCAGCCACAACCTCAGTGGAATTCACCTCAACAGGGGTGGAGGCCCCAGTAGAACTCTCCTCTCGCCACTTTGCCACCACCACCTACTCAACCACAACCATTACCTCCTGCTCCTCCAAGACAACCCCAGATGCCTGTTCAACCGAACCCGAACCCCAATGACAGACAGGCCCAACAGGTGTATAGTAGAGAGACAACATGCCCTACCTATGTTGTGGAGATTCAGGAGATCAACCTACGATCTAGGAAGGTCCTCCTAGATAACCAACCTCCTCCTAAGGAGGATGAGGAAGAGAAAAAGGAAAGTTAACCCAAAGAAATTCCACCTTTTCCTGAAAGACTAACTATAACCATGCAACCAAACCCAGAAGAGACTGAACTTCTGGGGGAACTTAAACAGTTATGTGTAAAAATACCACTTCTCCAGGCCATCAATGATATACCAATCTAGAACAAATTGATCAAAGAGAAGTGTTTCAGGCACTGAGTTAGGCGCAAGAGAGATGCCCAAACTATCAATGTCATAAGACAACTGTCCGACCTGATGTTGGGACAAGTAATCTGTCGAAAATATCTGGACCCTGGGAGTCCTGTAGTTGATTTCCACATCAATGGCACCATAATCCCCCACACCTTGATTGATCTAGGGGCTACCATTAATGCGATGACTAGGGAAACTATGCTTAAACTCAACCTTCAGAGTTCCCTTTGGAAGACCTCGACAGTACTGCATTTGGCAGACTGCTCCACCGTGACCCTCGAAGGGATTGTGGAAGATGTCATGGTCTCCGTTCATTCTTGGGAGTACCCTGCGGACTTCTTGGTCCTTCTACCAAAGGAAAAACTCACTGGGTACCCCCTCATTTTTGGAAGGCCTTGGTTAGCTACTACAGATGCTTACATGAGTTGATGAGCTGGGAGCATGACCATTAAGAACGGGCCTATGTCCAAACAGCTAGTCCTATATCCTCCTGCACAACCTCTGCTCAAACATGACTTTCCTCTCTGGTTGGAGGTGGAAGATGAGGATGAATTCTACTCAGCACCATTGTGCACAGTGGAAGCCACGAGGGGAGGACCTCAAACTGAGGATGACCTTATTGAGAATTTGATTCAAAATCCACCTCCCAGTGTGTTGCCATTAGAGGAGTTGGTAGAAGACACCCAAGCTAGTGCTTTAGTGGATCTCTGTGTGGCCGATCTGACCTCTTCCCAAGTTAAGAATGTGGAATTTGGCCCTAAAAGAACTTGAAGATCAACTGGTCCCTATCCCCCTCTCAGGAGAAGAAGTTGTTTAGCTTATTGAACCGCCATTTGGATGCTTTTTCTTGGAGCTATAAGGAGATGAATGGAGTCCACACTTCAATCTATACCCATAACATTTACATTAAAGAGGACTGTAAACCAGTCAAGTAGCCTCAAAGGAGAATGAATCCATCCGTTAAGGACATTGTCAAAGAAGAATTGCAAAAGTTGTTGGATGCAGGATTCATCCACCCCATCTCTGATAGAGAGTGGGTTTCTCCTTTGGAAGAAAAATAGGAAGTGGAGAATTTTTGTAGATTATCGGGAACTTAACAAAGCTACCATGAAGGACCATTTTCTTTTACATTTCATAGATCAAGTGTTAGATGGCCTATCAGGGAGGAAGTTATTTTCCTTCCTAGATGGGTTTAGCGGGTATAATCATATCCAAATCAGCCAAGAAGACTAAGATAAGATCATTTTCACTTGTCCTTGGGGTACCTTTGCCTACTGGGTCCTTCCCTTTGGGTTATGCAACACTCCTGCCGCTTTCCAGAGAGCAGTACTGAGCATATTTGCTAAGCTGGTTCATGATTCGGTGGAAATCTATATGGATGATTTCTCTCATTAACTAACCTGGGAAAAGTTTTAACGAAGTGTATTGAAATGAACGTGTCCCTCAATCCTGAGAAATGTGAATTCCTGATGATTGAAAGGACTGTGCTAGGTCATACAATTTCTCAGCAGGGATTATAGGTGGATCCCAACAAGATTGCTATCATCCAAAGGGTTCCACCTCCTCAAAAGGTAAGAGATGTTTGGAGTTTTCTAGGCTTAATAGGATATTATAGAAGATTTATCAAAGACTTCAGTAAGCTAGCCTCTCCATTGTTTGGTCTTTCGAGAAAGATGTTGAGTTTATATGGACTGACAACTGTCAAGAGGCTCTGGATGTGTTGAAAGATAAGCTGGTAATTTCCCCAATATTGAGAGGCCCAAACTGGGCCTCACCTTTCCACATTCACACAGATGCCTCGAATAAAGCCATAGGAGTAGCCTTAGGACAAGTTGAAGAGAAGCTACCGTATGCCATATATTTTTTCAGTAAAAACCTGTCTAAGGTGGAGTTAAACTATACTGTAACCGAGAAAGAACTCCTAGCTATAGTCCATTCCCTAAACAAGTTCAGACACTACATCGCTGGTTATCAAACATTCGTACACACTAATAATGCTGCAATTAGGTACTTGATGAATAAACCTGATGTAAATGCTCGTATCATTAGATGGTTACTTTTATTGCAGCAATTTGATTTGACCATTGTTGATAAGCCTAGAAATGAAAATGTTGTTGCTAATTTTCTGTCTATACTAGATTTGCATACAAGTGAAGAACGGATGGTGGATGATCAAATTCCAGATGAACACCTATTTTCTATTTTAGTACTCTCTCCATGGGTTGGTAATATAACAAATTACTTGGTTTCAGCACAGTTTCCACCCCACCTATCCTCTGAGAGGAGAAGAGCAAGATCGTGAGGAAAAGCACCCCATTCACTTGGATTGGGGGCAACCTATTCAAACTTGGTCCAGATCATATTTTGAGGCATTGTGTCAGGGAGGAGGAAGTTTTTTACTTCCTCCTAACCTGTCATGATGGGCCCTGTGGAGGCCACTTTGCAACAAAGAGGACCGCTTTCGAAATTCTATAGGCAGGCTACTATTGGGCCTCTCTTCATCAAGATATTAGGAGATACATCAACCAATGTGACCGATGTCAAAGGATGGGGAAACCGACTCCAAGGGATGAAATGCCCCTCCAACCTCAAGTGACTTTCGAGCCATTTGAGAAGTGGGGCATGGACTTTGTGGGTCCTATCAACCCTCCTTCAAAACAAAAGTCTTACATCATTGTGTGCATGGACTACCTGACAAAGTGGGCAGAAACAAAGGTAATCAAGGCAGCAACAGAAGAAAAAGTGGCTGAGTTCTTGAGGGAAAATATCTTCTACAAGTTTGGTTACCAAAGAGAATTAGTCACAGATCAAGGAAGTCAGTTTAACTCTAACTTGATTGAAGACCTGCTGGCTCATCATAGGATTAAGCACAGAACTTCCACCCCTTATCATCCACAAGCAAATGGACAGGTGGAAGTCAATAACAGAGCTTTGGAAGAGATTTTGACTAAAGTAGTGAGTAGCAACAGAAAATATTTGGAAAATCGCTTGGTTGAGGCCACTTGGGCCTACAACACTACTTTGAAAACTATAACAGGTTTTACACCTTATGAGCTAGTCTACGAGAAGAAGGCTTTGTTGTCCATAGAATTTTAATTTAACAAATTGATATTGGCAGCTCAGTTGGACCTAGATCTCAACCATGCACAATAGGAAATATTACTACAGCTGAATGGATTAGATGAACAGAGAATGCAGGCCCTTCTCCACTCAAAGGTGGTCCAACTTCAAAGAAAGATATGGCATGACTGGCACCTTAAGGAAAAGCAATTTTAGCCAGGAGATTGGGTGTTGTTGTATGATTCAAGATACAAGGATTTCAAAGGAAAGCTGAGGACAAGATGGTTGGGACCAGATACAGTGGAGAAATGCAACGAAAATGGTTCACTCCTTATCAGGACCATTGATGAAGAAGCCATCCCCATGCTCGTCAATAGGAATCGATTTAAAATCTACAGGAAGCCCCTTTCTAAGCAGGAGTTCATTGAAACTCTGGACAAATCAATGTTGATAGTTGAGCAGGCCCCTGTCTCCACTCCACCCACACCTTGAACACACAAAAAAAAAATAGAAAACAGAAAAAGAATAAAAGATCCTTAGGTGAAAACCTCTTGGAGGTGCCCAGGGCAGACAGTGAGGGTGAAAACCTCTTGGAGGCGCCCCAGCTGTCTCAGACTACAAAAAAAGGGAAAAAGGAAAAAAGAAAAAGAAGAAATAAACCTAATTTATGTTGAATAATTGCAGGTTGCAGGAAGGACATTGTAGGTCAGGAGGATCACACAAGACAAAGACAGAGGTCAGCACCAGGTTGCAAGCATCCCTCGCAATCCATTCCTCCATGACCACTACCCTTTCCTAAGATTTGGTCTCATTCGGGCTAAGATTTCACCTTCTACAGGAAGTTTTGTGTCTTCTCAGGAAGTTTTGTGTTTTCTACAGGAAGATCCTGTAGAACCTACAGACAAGCCAAAATCAATCTCAAAAGAGGACCCGAAGGTTGGGAATCTGTCTATGAGGCCTGTAAACCTCCCTATTTCCATCCATCTCCATATGTCACCTTTTTCAATCTCTGTACACCTCCATTGCACTCATTCTTTATATGCCTGCACAGTCACACACAGAAAGCTTGTTTTCTTCATACTGCCAGCAAAATTTTTTTTATGACAAAACAAGCAGCAATTCTTCACTCACCATACCTATTACCCCCCATCTAGACTCCTTATCAGCCGAGACCCTCGTCATCAGTACAGCCCTGCTCATTCTAGCTTGTATTCCAGGAGGAGAGGCAGCTACAGGACATCCTACAGGAATCCTGTAGCAGTTGATCCCTCTGGAAGACATACTCCAGAGATAGGGACATCAAAGTATGGTAGAAAAGACATGCGTGGAGCTCTTCTTAAATGTAATAATATCAGCAACATCCAAGGCCAAGCATGCAGTGTGCATGTAGCAACAACAAATGAAGGAGTGGGTTCTGAAACCCAAAATCTACATAACACGACCGCGACCACGCGGGTAAGTGCCTAAACTCATTCTTCAATTGCATAAATCATATTTTAAAGTTGCATTACTATGGGAATGGTTTGGAGAGAGTGGAATCGATGGCCAGTCAACTGGCTAGTTACATATCCTTGTGGAATCCAAGCGAGCCCTGTTACATTCAAAATTGCCGATTAGATGTGTAGCCAGCACGTGTGGAGTGTCCATTCAGGGAGAAATCATCAGGATTGGTAGTGGTGGCATGAATAACGATAGAGAGGAGGTGATGGTGGTTAGAAACATGCAGAGACATTATGGATATGACATTGGATCAACGGTCTGGTCCAGCCACCTCATCCCCTCACCAGGAATCACGCCGCAGTTAAAAGATGCTCAGTCAAAACATGCACCACCCTCTATTCATTCTACACTCATGAAGTTCTCAACTGGAGTATGCATCCACCACTGCCAAAACAGTTAACCAGTCATCCTCCACCAGTTTTTCTGCCTATTTTCGAAAATCTCCCCCCTGTTAGGCTCTACCGAAAGCATAGTTCTATTCTACAGGAGCCGGGAGACTTCTACAGGAAGGGTTCTACAGGAAAGGCAGAACAACTCTGCGGAGAAGGAAAACCGAGAATTTTCGTTGAATTTGAAGCTACAAACGAGGTAGGCTAGAACAAAACTTCTCTGTGCACGATTTGTTTGTACAATGTGGTGAATTGAACAACATCAGTTTGAAAAATGAGCGTAAAAGTCTGCCTATGCATTGAGAAAAAACGTGAAAGTTTTCCTGTATATTTTTCCTCTGCATCAGAAATCTCCTTCATGTTTTCTTTTTAAATTCTCCTGTAAGGAAGATATAGGTAGCAGTAGAGGCCAGCCTGTGTGTTTGTGAAAAGAAAAAAAAAAGGATTAGCATATCTATCTATGTGCTGAGAAGGGAAACTGTGTACTTAGGCTCTGGTATGTAAAAACAAAATTCTTCTTTTCATAAATAGTCAGTCGAATTTTGGGTAACAACAGTCTTAAAAAAAGGGAATTATTGCTATTTGATATTGTAAAGAACATGCGAGGAATTCCTTCTTGGGTTCAAGAGAAACCGAATTCAGCCATCCTCTGTTTCAGTGATTGACTGTTTGTTTTCCTGAGCATTTCCTCTTCTAGTTAAAACATAAAAAGAGTACTCAACACCATGCCAGGAGGATTCATAAGGAAAGAACCCTTGGACTCTAGCAAGTTGCATGAGCACCCTGAGGTGGTGGACCTTTTCACCCGAGCAAATTGGATATCCTTCTTTGACAAAATGCAGGGTCATGATGAGGAGATAACTGAAGAGCTTTTAATGTCCCTAGAACTCACCCCTGAGCTCATCAGTGGAGTTACTGGTCTACCATTGGGGCTCCCTTGGAGCAAGGAAGAGAGATCATTGGGCCAAGTCATTAAGAAATCATTTTTTCTGCCCGAGGAGCATCCTGTAGAAGACAAAAATGGGGTTAGAAGAACCAGCTTGACTCATCTCTGGAGTGAAGTTAGCTATCAACTTATGAAGTACATCACATGTGAAGGGAAGTTTAGCATCATCTATGGATATCATTTCAGGTTGTTGAGTGAATTAAGGCATGGGATTGACTTGCCTCTAGCCAAGAAATTGAGCATCCCATATTTCCTTCTTCAATCACTAATTGAATGTGTTACAAAGTTAAATGAAGGGATCCCAGATCAGTTGGCCCATCATGGGCTCATCAAACTATTGGTGGAAGATGCTTTACACACCTATATTGTCCCCATATCTTGGGAAATCTTCAGAAACATGTCCAGGGATGATAACATTAGAACTTTGGTTGAAAACATCACCCCATCCAACAGTGAGGAGGGGGAGAAAACTGAAGAAATTGAGAAGGAAGATGATAAGGGAGCACAGGACATTCAAGCAGAGGGTAAAACAAAGGAAGAATAGACAGGAAAAGAAGAATTTGGCCAGATTGCTGAGCCTAAAACAAAGGAAGAAACAACAGCAAAAACACCAAGGGAAAAGAGGATGCAGAGTAGAAAAGAAAAGGCCGAGAAAGCCCAAATGAAGGATGCCACAGCCAAAGCAGGCACCCAGAAAGAAAAGGGAAAGACACACCCTGAGATATCAACAACACAGACATAAATAGTTGACATAGAGATTTCTACAAGAAGCAAAGAAAAAGAGCAGTAGGAAGAGAAATCACCTGAGATGTTGGCAAGGGAAGTAGCAGCTGTGCTTGCTGCATTAAGCACACCTGCAAAACAAAAAGGAAATAGAAAGAGGCAAACCTCCATGTACTTTAAAGCCAGGAGAAGCACAAGTATCAGAGTGGGCAAGCCCCAACCACAATCAAAGGAACCAATTGTCATTGAGGACACAACCACTAAGCCAAAAGAAGAGTCTCCTTCAAAGATATCTATCACCTATGAAAGAGGAAGCCCAAAAACCTCCACCTAGAGAGAGAGAATTAGGATGATGGACTTGTTGTGGCCAGCAACAACTCCCCTTCTTATTTAGTGTTATTCCTAATACTAAATAAGTGGGGACCCTTAGTCAAAATTAAAAAAAATCAATTAGTGATTGTATTTCCTTTTTCAATAAAACTTACCATCAAAAACTTAGGAGAATATCCTTGAAAAAACCAAAAAACCTAAGTTTTATGATAAAGTAGAATTATTCCTTAGGAAATATCGCATCGCAAAAGGATAACAGGATACCTCCTTGCAAGCCGAATTCTAAGATTGTGAGATCGCGAAGCGGGACTACAAATATATATCGCCTTGCATGCATCAAATATCACTTACACTGAAAAACTTTAAACTTCCGATATGCGATGGCGCATATCGCAAATCACATTTCACAGAAAACAAATTAAAGAAAATTGTCATATGCCATGATCCTACAATATTGAGATATTGCGATATTGTTATAATGCGATATTGCGATATTCCGATTTTGCGATTGAGCGGCAATGAGATAGTGCGATAAAGCGATATTGTGAATTTGCGATATAGCGAGCAAGCGATGTCGTGATTCTGCGATGTTGCGATCTGCGATATTGCAAAGTAAATCACAAAATCACTTCATTGCAAATCTTTCGGGTTCGTTGTTCAAAAAAGTATTTTCCATAAACCGAGACCTGGTTATGCGCTTTAATGCTAATTAATGAGTTAGTTTCCAGTCATTAATTGAATATGGTTTCGTGCTTATCGAAGAGTCATTTCACATAAGGTGGTATATTTTATATGTCTTCGGCATTTAAAACTTTCCCGTCACCTTTCCTTATCATTATTCTCACTTCACTTGTAAATTGCAGGAACGAAGAGCAGAGAAATATATGAAGCAGTACACAAGATACTATGGGAAAGAAAGGTAAAGCCCCGAGCTCTGAAGAGAAGGAAATGGTGCCCTTGTATACCGACACCGCCTGTGATAGAGACATTGGTATTGCTACTTGGGAAGGCATGTATAATCTTCTTGAGGAAGAGATTCCAAGAGTAATGGAGGTTGAGGCTACTGTAGGCTCACATAGTGTTGTAGCTCTGATACCACTTGTTATAGCTCTGATACTACTTGTTGTAGCTCTGATACCACTTGTTATAGATCTGATATGAAAATATAAGACAGTGAAAATAAACCCAAGAAATAACAAGATCTGAATAGATAGAAATGATTCACTTTATTGATCAAACCCTTAAGGTAGGGAAACACCATACATTCACTCCTTAAGGAAGGAGAACACTCCACAAGCCATATGCCTGTTCATACAATAATCCTTCACTATCCTCCATGTGGAGTCTCTAGCCTCTATATAGGCCTCATACATACAATACCATGGGTCATTACCATGGTTTTCTCATACCATCAACTAATACCGTGGGCCCATTACATTATTATTAACTACTTGTGGTACCTTACATGATATGGGTTAACCACCTTAATTATTACTATGGCCCATCCCATTATTACATTATTACCTTGGGTACCTCCCTTGGTACCCCATATTATCCCCCCTAGGTATATAACATTCCACCCCCCTAAGCACGTTTCGTCCCCGAAACATGGGAAGAACACAAATAATAAGATCTACTCAAAAGAGTAGTCCACTGATACCATGCACGTGCATCTAGCCATCCAGGAGAAAGGTGAACCCTCGATCTCGCTGATGCCTCTCTCGCTTGAGATGGAAGTTGACTGTTGCAGCTCTTTTGTGTTGATGTGTAGTGGGTGGATCTTCTCTCCTCGCTATCCGTCATGTGACTACTTGGTTTCCATCTTGATGGTTGTCTTGCGGGGTGATGTGGGTGATGATATGTTGAAGTTTTAACCCACGATGTTTTTTTTCTTTAATTCACCCCTTACTGGAGCCTGACTGTTATCTGGTGCATGTTGTGGTGCCTGATGTGGTGCCTTATCTTCCAATATTACTTCAACCACTGAACCCTCATCATATGTGTCAGCACCTGTTACCTTTTCGGCTTCAGCCTCTGTTTGTGTTTGATTGTCGACCATCAACTGCTCATCATCTGATATGTCAGTCCCTGGAACATCTTCTGTGTCAACCTCCATGGACTCTACCTATTTATTGATGGAAATATCCTGTAATGTAATTTTCTTCTTTTTATACCAGAGCTTCAGGAATTTCTTTTGCACATTAATATTGATAGTACCCACAGATTCCATCCAAGGATATCCCAAAACAACATCCATATTATCCATCTCTGAAGTATAAAAATCACCATGCAACACATACTTATCCATAGAAATCTTCAAATCCTTATACACTTGAACATCCTCATCCTCCACCTGTGTGTTTTTAATGTTTTTGGCAGGAACTTGCAATTTTTTTGCCAAATTAACATGGATGAAATTATGCTTGCAACTAGGATTTATAGAAACAATGATCTTCTCTTTCTGAATCAATCCATGAACCTGCAATAAGGATATATCAGTAGGAAATAACCCCACATGTTTCCCCTTATCTTGTTTTCTAGTCTGAGACCATTTGTCCATAAGGAGTTTTTCCATTTCTTCATTCGAGAATTTGGACAAGCCTATAATGCCCAGTGAGTTCCACCATATGGTGGCCTCTTCTTTCAAACCAAGTGGTACCATAAACTTCCATCTCTCCTCAAATATTTTCTTTAGGTTTTGTATGAATTCTTCAATAGTAGGGCTATCATCTTTTCCAGTAAAATATTCCATGAAGAGGGTTTGAAAAAATTTCACTTGGAGAAAATTTGAAATTGTCACAGTTTCGTCAATATTGCTCAGAATCTCTATTATAGCCTATTTTTAGAATGGAACAATCATTTTGCATCTGCCCACATGGTAGAAAGCTTGATCCAAGCACTTGAAATTTCAGATCTGTGCTGCTACTCTCCCGCCGTCACCAAAATTTCTGCAAAAAGAGTTGATTTTAAATCAGCGATATCTCCCTCATCCGGACTCCGATTCGACTGATTTTTTTTTTGAAATTGGGTATTTTTTCCCAAAGAATCTAGATCTGCAATTAGATTTTGTGGATCTTGTACCACGATGTCTAGATCTGCGCCACAAAATTGCTGCCCTGAAAATTGTCTGCAACCCCACTGATTTTTAGATCAGTGATATCTCCTTCATTCGGACTCCGATTCAACTGATTTTCTTTTTGAATTCAACTATTTTTGCACAAAGAATCCAGATCTGTAATTATATTTTATAGATCTTGCACCAAAATGTACATATATGACCTGCAAAGTCGCCGCCCCCGAAACCCTACAAAAAATAAAAAAAAATCTCCACTTTTGTGCCCAAGAAAGAGCTCCGATACCACTTGTTGTAGCTCTGATACCACTTGTTATAGATCTGATACCACTTGTTGTAGCTCTGATACCACTTGTTATAGATCTGATATGAAAATATAAGACAATGAAAATAAACCCAAGAAATAACAAGATCTGAATAGATAGAAATGATTCACTTTATTGATCAAACCCTTAAGGTAGGGGAACACCATACATTCACTCCTTGAGGAAGGAGAACACTCCACAAGCCATATGCCTGTTCATACAATACTCCTTCACTATCCTCCATGTGGTGTCTCTAGCCTCTATATAGGCCTCATACATACAATACCATGGGTCATTACCATGGTTCCCTCATACCATCAACTAATACCGTGGGCCCATTACATTATTATTAACTACTTGTGGTCCCTTACATGACATGGGTTAACCACCTTATTTATTACTATGGCCCATCCCATTATTACAATATTACCTTGGGTACCTCCCTTGGTATCCCATATTATTCCCCCTAGGTATATAACACATAGTTCTCCTGAGGCATCCATTATAGAGCTAGATTGTTCGTTCCTACATAGGATAGCGGCGAGAACCAAAATTCTCCCATGCACGAACATGATTAAATGGATACTGGACAACATTGATATCAGAAACAGATAGTTTAAGACTCAGGGTAAAGAGCTTACGAAATCATTATTTTTACAAGATTTGAGCTTTATATCCGCTAAAAGAAAATGCGCAAAAGGTGAAAAACACACCAAGGAATCCTAGATCAAGAAATGAAGGTAGTTTCTGATGCGCAATTAGTGCCTAGCACTAATCGTGCATCACTGGGAAATACTTCTTGAAAAGGAAAATTTCTAATTGCCCAGTCACCTGTAAGCCCATAAATTTGTAAGAAAGCAATGCTAGAGATAAAAAGTAAAACTTGAATCCTAAAACTAGTGGTATTTGTCAGAAATATCTTCAAAAGGGTATCTACCTAAAGTACAACAACTACAAATAGATTGGAGACAGAGGGCTCAAGAAAAGACAGAATCAATCCAAAGGTTAACCAAGTTGAATTGGGATTATTACTAGGCATACTTGGTAAAGCCACACAGCCAGTGGACGACTCTCAAGTGTATCATCAATTCTGCCGAGAAGATGGTGCCAACTCTTGCCAATTCTATTTTCTCAGCACAACTAAAATCGGAAGTCGGCCAGCTGACTCTTCTCAAACAAACGCTGAACGCATGCGATTTCAAGGAGTAGATGCAGAAATAGTTAGTTAGTAATTTTAATTTTAGATTCAGTTTTAGTTTTCATTTTGTTTTATTTTTTCCTAAAATGAAGACGGTCATTTAAACCACATCCTACATTTTTGTAATAAGCTACTTTTAGGTTTAGTTAGTAGTGTTTAAACCCTTCTCATGCATTTAGAGAAGGGTCCTGAAATTTATCAAAAACTTATCCCCAGAACATGCAATTTTGTACCCTCTGAGGAGGTTTTGATGAATGAATGGAACATGATTTATTGATATCTGTATTTAATGTCAGCTACTGATGTTGCACTTTTGTACTCTTAGTGGATGTTGGATTAAGAAGAGATAAATCGTTATCTCTTGAAGATCATGAGTAGAACTAGTTATAAATGGTACTTCTATCTCTTAACTATTTCTGCCTTTGTGTTAAAAGTGATATTCACGTTCAGCTGTTTATATATTGATGCGTGAATGTCTGAGTTATCATTTTGCACTTTTGTACGGTGATAGCTATTTATTTATGCTTAATGTATGAGTAGCTTATTATGTGATATGTTTTTCACAACTGTCTCATCTAACTTTTTATACGAAGTGGTTTATCAATATTGAATTCTTTTCTCATAACAGTTGAATGATCTTAATTACCAATTGTTATCTGAAATCATCTTAGATCGCATAACAGAAGGATTACACCCTAGGTTAGTGTAGACTTAGATATTTGTGCTTATTAGAATACAATTTGCATGTTATTAGATTAGAGTTAGAATTAGAGCATCTCACTTAGGAACTTTTAGAAAGGAAATATCAATTCTTCACACACACACACACACACACACACACACATAATTGGGAAACTAGTCCCATATCCCCAGTCGGACCCACTACACCAAATGGAAAAGGAGCTGATAACCAAGGTCCAGACTGGGTGGGTATCCCCCTTATTGTAAACCCGATTTTTGGGGCTTCAACATATTTGGCGCTAGAAGGAGGGCCCCGAAATGTGAATGGCAAGCAAGTCTAAATGTAAATACCATTCTGAGAGTAAATCACCCTCACCATCTCCCCCGACTTCTCCATTGAATTTAGAATCTTTAAATCCAGAGCCAAAAGTCACAGGAGCAACAACCGCTGCTACAAACCCTGACATTTCAGAACAGTCTACTATTGAACCTCCTAAAGTTGAATCTTTGATTCACAAACTTCAGCGATTTTCTGGAGTCATAATATCCTCGTCTTCTCAACTGCAGGGATCATCTTCTGAAATTTCCTCTGTTAGTTGTTCAACAATGGTCCAATCTCCATGGAATAACCGAGGGGCAGTCTTAACACCTACGCCCTTGAGCCAATTACCAGCCCATCCTGAAAAATGGTTGCCTAAGTTTAATCCTGAGGTAGGCATGCTAGTCGAAGAACATATAAATAACTTTATGCTATCCATAAATCTCAATGGAGTTAACAATGAAGACGATGTTGTTCGACTTTTCCCTTATACTCTACAAGGAACAGCCAGATCATGGTATTTCTCATTACCGTCTGGATCTATTACTAGTTGGGAAATTTTCGAAGAACAATTTCTGACTAAGTTCGGTGATGACAGGTCTACGGTGACACTGATCAACGGCCTGTCTAACCTTAGGGCCGAGTCAAAAGAACCTATCAAAGATTTCAATTTATGTTTCAATAAAATCTTAAACAAAATTCCTACTGCTTCCAAGCCTAGCGAAGAAGTGTGAAGTGAATGGTATATCACTGCTTTACCATCAAACATAGCAATCTTTGTTAATAGGGCTAACAAAACAACTTTAGTCGAAAATATGAAAGGAGAAATAGCAGTAGAGAAACGTATTATGGCCCTAGGAAAGAAAAACGTGATAGAAGAACGAAAATCCAAGAAGGTTACTTTCAAGGAAGATCCCAAGAAAAACAATCGAAAGATCCATTCGATTTAGAAGGATTGCAAAAAGTTTTGAAAACCATGTCTAACGAGATGGTCGAAATTAAGAAACAAGTGGCAGAAACCTCTTCAAAAAATCCGTACAGACCTTTTAAAAGAAACCCTTCGACCGATTCCAAACCCCCTAACGCTATTACAAATGATGAATTCGGAGAAGAAGAAGGGGAAATCACTACTGAAGAACATACTGATGAAGAAGAAGTTGTAGAGGTACAAGGTATGTGGGATTTCATCCTCCCAGATGAATAGGATCAAGTGGCATTCCCAGTTAGTACTTGCAGTAGAAATCAACTTGATCCTCCTCAACCTACCCCTAAGCCAAAGAGCACAAGCTCAATGACTACGGATAAAGTCGCAGCTCAGAAAACTATACCTAAAGCGACTCAAACCAGCCCAGTCCAAACAGACCAATCAACCCCATCTAAAACACTGATCGTTTCGAATGAAATGGAGTATAATATCATAAAAGACATGAAAAAGACTAGGGCCAATATCACGTTTTACGAATTGAGCAAGTTAAAACACCAGCAAAAGGTTCTTTTGAAAGAATTACATGTTGTACTAGTTGCATCTTTGCCCGCTGCTATAATCTCTCAAGCTTCCCATGACATGGGAAGACCTCCAACTAATGCGATGAATAAAGTTGATCCAAACGATATCGCCTTAATTGGAGGAAGATCGAGATCTCATACTCCCCCATTTCTTCTTACTTATGAAATTTTCAATAAAAATTTGCATAATTGCTTAGTGGATTCTGGAGCTTCATCGAATATTTTACCAAAGTCAATATGTGCAAAATTGAATGTTCAACCACAAAAATCAGCTGTACGCATAGTTCAATTAGATCGATCGCAAGTTGAAGTGATTGGCGAATTAAGTTAGGTCACCATAAGGCTGTCATCCAACCCAAAGGTATGTCAAGTTATCGACATTTTAGTTGCTGATATTCAAGAATTTTATGGCTTAATTCTTAGCAGAGATTGGTCAGAAAAATTTCATGGATACTTTGCAACTGATTGGTCACACATGTGGCTCCCTTACAATGGTAAACCAAATCAAATAAAAGTTGAGCGGGAAAGACATCAGAAATACATAGTAATAGAACTGGAGGGAGAAAATGAACCAGTAGCATACAACAATAACATCATTGGCAACTACTCAGTAGATTCTTTCCTAGGAAATTTTAATGCTCATACTTCACCTTACTTAGAACGTTTTGTTTTATCTCAAGTAGAAAATTTATCTCAAATAGATAGTTCTAAATGTATTATTTTATAGATAGTCCTGTAAATAAATATTTATTTTGGAAATTATTTTTTGACGGTTCTAAGTCTAACGAAGGAGCAGGAGCAGGATGTGTGCTAATAAGTCCAGAGGGAGATAAAACTATGCTAACTTGCAGACTCAAATTTGATTGCACCAACAATGCCAAAGAATACGAGGCTTTAGTCCAAGGGTTATACAAAGAAATCAGATTAGACGTCAAATACCTTCAAGTTTTCAGAGATTCTAAAATTGTAATCAGACAGGTACGTAATACTATACATTGTTTATCAGGTCATTTAAAACATTACCAATCTTTAGTTCAAGATTTGACTGAACACTTTATAGCATTTAATATTTCATCAATTCCCAGACTCCAGAATGCTAGTGCAGACCTCTTAGCCAATGTAGCTTCCAAGCTCATTCCTTCAGAAGATTTTAGCCCTGATTGATTTTCAATTCAATTAATTTTTAGACCATCTATTCCTAATAACATTACCAATTGGAGTATTTTCAACGACGATCCTTATATCGTGCGTTTCCTCACATCTAAAGGATCCTATACCATTCAAATAATTGACGAAGACCAACATGACTGACAATTGCAACAAGATAGCACCAACAATGCCATACCTAAGTCAGTAGTCAAGTTAGAAGATCTTTATGATTTGAAATATCAGTTCAAAAGATATACCAATTCAAAACTGCAAAGTTCAACGTTGAACTATGAATTAGTAAATCTAGGAACTGATACCAAACCACAGAATATCAATCTAGGCCTTGGTCTAGCTCCTAAAGAAAAATTAGCGTATATTCATCTCTTGAGACATTACAGAAGTGTCTTTTATTGGAATTACGATGAACTCAAAACATACGACACCTCCATCATCCAACATACTATTCCAATGATAGACAATGAAAAACTTGTCCAACAAAATTTGAGAAAAATCCATCCCAACTTAGAAAACGAGATCAAATCTGAACTCGATAAGTTATTGAAAGCCAAAATAATTTTTCCCGTTCGACATTCCAAATGGGTTTCCAATATCGTCCCTGTTAGAAAGAAAAATGGAGACATTAAAATCTGCATTGACTTTCGAAATCTTAACAAAGCCTGTCAAAAGGATAATTTTCCTTTGCCTCCCATGGAATAAATACTGCAGGCAGTCGCGGGGTCAGAATTAATGTCAATCTTCGATGGATTCTCAAGATACAATCAAGTGTTGGTACATCCCGATGATCAATTAAAAACCTCATTCAGAACTAAATGGGGGCACATACGCATATCAAAAGATGCCATTTGGTCTGATTAACGTTGGTGCCACATTTCAGAGAACCATGGACATCGCATTCAAGGGTTTAGCTAATAAATCAGTGGTAATCTATTTGGATGATATAACTGTATATTCCAAGAAACGAAAAAATCATCTTAGAGATTTAAAACAAATCTTCCAATGTTGTCAAAGGTATGGAATTTCACTTAACCCGAAAAAATCCTTTTTCGCATTGAGTGAAGGAAAACTTCTCGGATTCATAGTGTCAAAATCTAGAATTCACATTGATCCTGACAGAATCAAGGAGATTTCCGCAGTACCCCTACCTCACAACAAGAAAGCCATGCAATCTTTTCTTGGCCAGATTAACTTTGTAAAGAGATTTGTTCCAGATTTTTCAAGAACCGTGTCTCCTTTACAAGCAATGATTAAAAAGAACTCAAACTTTAAATGGGGCCAAGATGAACATGAGGCATTCAATCTAATCAAACAAGCAATTGTTAATGCTCCATTTTTAGCAACTCCAAATTTTTCTGATCCTTTTGTTTTATATACATTTGCCTCTGATAGATCATATACTGCGATACTCACTGAAGCAATTCAAGAAAAGGTAGAAGCCCCAATTGCTTTTGTCAGTTCCAATTTACAAGGGGCTGAGTTAAATTATTCAGATGTGGAGAAACAAGCTTATGCTGTTTTAAAAGAAATTAAATATTTCAGACCTTTTTTACTCGAAACACATACAAAAATCATAGTACCGTTTCCGGCAGTAAGAAATCTTCTAGTACAGAAAGATGTGGGTGAGAAAAGAGCCAATTGGGTTACTGACTTACAGAAATATGACGTGGAAATCAAACCATCAAATATTGTAAAAGGTCAAGGCTTTTGCAAAATGCTGGCTGGAGCATCGTTGATGTCCGAAATTCCATCTGCAGAGATACAAATGTACGAGGTAAGCCTAAATGATGTTGATTCAAAATACACTGATATCATTTATTATCTAAAGAATGGATATGCTCCTTCAAACCTCGATCATACTAAGAAAAGAGCTCTAAGGTTGAAAGCCAAACAATATCAGCTCGTGAATGATGTTCTTTTTAGAATAAATTATGATTATGTTCTCCTTAGATGTCTTGAGAAATCTGAAGCTGAAAAAGTCTTGCAGGAACTCCATGATGGGCCAACAGGTGAACACTATGCTGGAGATGCTATTGCTCATAAAATCTCACGCGCAGGCTATTACTGGCCCACATTATTCAAAGACTCACATAACTATGTGAGGAAATGTCAAGTCTGTCAAACCACTGCTGGGAGACAAAAGAAACCATCCTTGCCACTGCAACCAGTTAACATTGACCAGCCTTCCGATCAATGGGGATTGGACGTAATAGGTGAGATTGTTCCTCACTCTTCTAAATAGAATAGATATATCTTTACAACAACAGATTACTTTACTAAGTGGGTAGAAGCAGTTCCACTCAAGACGGCTAATGCTGAAAATATTATCGAGTTCATAGATCAATTCATAATCACTAGGTTGGGTTGCCTTCTGCTTTAATGTTCGATAATGTATCATATTTTTTTGGTAATGTGATGACTGAATTTGCACTCAAAAGGGTTTTCAAGCTTAAATACTCTGCCAATTACTATCCACAGGGGAATGGGTTAGCTGAATCTACAAATAAGAATTTAATAAGAATTATTAAGCGAACCATTAATCAGAATCACAAAAATTGGCACAAGTCTTTAATATATGCTTTATGGGCAGATCGAATAACGCAGAAAGCCTCTATCAGCACTTCTCTCTTCAATTTAGTTTATGGTAAAGAAGTGGTTCTTCGAACTCATTTGGAAATTCCCTCTTTAGCCTTGGTTCAATATATTGATGAAGCACCAACTTCTTCCTTACAACTAAGGCAACTGGAAATAATTAAGTTAGAAGAATAACGAGAACAGGCCAAAATCACTCATGCTCATCATCAAGCATTAGTAAAAACCTCTTTTGATTCCAACATGATATCAAGAAAAGATTTTCAGATGGGAGATCTAGTTTTAAAATGGGACAAGGCTCATGAGGAAAAAGGGAAACATACAAAATTCCAAAGAATGTGGCTTGGCCCTTTTCAAATCATCGAAGTCATAGGTCTGTCTAATTTTATGTTACAGGATTTAACAGGGAAAATAGATTCTTTTCTTGTTAACGGACATATCCTCAAAAAATATATTCCATAGGAGATCATTCTTCTATTTTGTAGAGTAGTTGTTTTAGTTTCATAATAAAACCGGTTGAAAATGGTTACATTAGGAATTCACGAAAAAAAAGACACAAATTCTCTTTTAGATTTTGTTTTTTCACTTGTATAAATAGAATTCTTTTAGAAAATTGATCATTATTATTGAAAGATACAGTTAAAGACTCTAGGCCTACAGATGATACTAGTTTCAACTTTGTAAATTTTGACAAAAAACAACCTTTAGTGGGAAATTGTTTTGTATCAGTCTAATGAAAGGTATCAATAATAAAACGAAGATTCTTTGTAGAAAAGCTCTTTCGGAAACCTCTATTATTGTCGTCCAGAGCCATGTTCAAGAAACAATGATTTCCTCCCCACTTAGGAAACTTCAACGTTCAGGGAATGATCCAAAGATACACTTTAACTTAAAGAGTAAGAGGTCTCATCATGAGCCGACTTATCATGATCATAGATATTATAGCTTGCTGACTTTGTCAATACTGCATACCACAATAGGGCAATGACTCAAGATTGTTGCAATCAAAAGACAAGGGGTCTTATCACGAGCCAGCTTGTTCAGAAAGGCTATACATCAGTGAATGACTGTGTCATAAATTGGCTACCAAACCAAGACATTGTTCTTTAAGGGTAAAAAAGTTAATGAAATCAATAAGTGTGGATATGGATTTCTCTTTGAAAGTTGTAAATTTCTCTAAGTAGGATACAGGATCATTGTTGGGTAATAGGTAACCCTGTTGAGGCTATAAATGCCTGCTGGCAGTAGAGGCTCTACCTACGACAAATGAGCATATTTAAAACTGATTTACAAAGAAGGCTTTGTTTTTATCTTTATAAGCCAAGTAATGACTGATGTAGATACAAGGACTAGCTTGAGGGAGTAAACAATCAAAGCTAAAAATAGAAGAAACAAAATATCATTGATAGGTAAAAGCATAATGTACTTTATCTTTCTATAATAAAGTTTAATTTTCTAGAAAATTTTCTATTTTGGAAGTTTAGAAAATTCAAAAGAAAAGCAGAGATAACTGGTTCTTCCAAGTGGATGGCCAATTGTTGTGGCCAGCAACAACCCCCCTTCTTATTTAGTGTTATTCCTAATACTAAATAAGTGGGGACCCTTAGTCAAAATTTAAAAAACTCAATTAGTGTTTGTATTTCCTTTTTCAATAAAACTTACCGTAAAAAACTTAGGAGAATATCCTTGAAAAAACCAAAAACCTAAGTTTTATGATAAAGTAGAATTATTCCTTAGGAAATATCGCATCGCAAAATAATAATAGGATACCTCCTTGCAAGACAAATTCTAAGATTGTGAGATCGCGATGCGGGACTACAAACATATATTGCATTGCATGCATCAAATATCACTTACGCTGAAAAACTTTAAACTGCTGATATGCAATGGAGCATATCGCAAATCACATTTCGCAGAAAATAGATTAAAGAAAATTTTCATATGCCATGATCTTGTGATATTGCAATATTGCGATATTGTGATAATGTGATATTGCGATATTCCGATTTTGTGATTGAGCGGCAATGTGATAGTGCGATAAAGCGATATTGTGAATTTGCATTATAGCGCGCAAGCGATGTCGTGATTCTGCAATGTTGTGATCTCTGATATTGCGAAGCAAATTGAAAAATCGCTTCATCGCAGATCTTTCGGGCTCGTTGTTCAAATAAGTATTTTCCATAAACTGAGACCTGGTTATGTGCTTTAATGCTCATTAATGAGTTAGTTTCCAGTCATTAATGGAATATGGTTTCGTGCTTATTGAAGAGTCATTTCATGTATGGTGGTATATTTTATATGTCTTCGGCATTTAAAAAATTCCCGTCACCTTTCCTTATCATTATTCTCACTTCACTTGTAAATTGCAGGAGCGAAGAGCCAAGAAATATACGAAGCAGTATGCAGGATACTATGGGAAAGAAAGGCAAAGCCCCAAGCTCTGAAGAGAAGGAAATGGTGCCCTTGTATACAGACATTGCCTATAACAGAGACGTTAGTATTGCTACTTGGGAAGGCATGTATAATCTACTTGAAGAAGAGAATCTGAGAGTAATGGAGGTTGAGGCTACTGCAGGCTCACATAGTTCTTCTGAGGCATCCATTACAGAGCTAGCTTGTTCGTTCCTACACAGGATAGTGGCGAGAACCAAAATTCTCCCATACACGGACATGATTAAATGGATACTGGACAACACTGATATCAGAAACAGACAGTTTAAGACTCAGGGTCAAGAGCTTATGGAATCATTATTTTTACAAGATTTGAGCTTTATATCCGCTAAAAGAAAACGCACAAAAGGTGAAAACCGCACCAAGGAAGCCTGGATCAAGAAACGGAGGCAATTTCCTAATTGTGCATCACTGGGAAAAACTTCTTGAAAAGGAAAATTTCTAATTTCCCAGTCATGTGTAGGCCCAGAAATTTGTAAGAAAGAAATGCTACAGATAAAAAGTAAAACTTGAATCCTAAAACCAGTGGTATTTGTCAGAAATATCTTCAAGAGGGTATCTACCTAAAGTACAACAACTACAAACAGAATGGACATAGAGGGCTCAAGGAAAGGCATAATCAATCCAAAGGTTAACCAAGTTGAATTGGGATTATTACTTGGCATACTTGGTAAAGCCACATAGCCAGTGGATGACTCTTAAGTGTATCATCAATTCTGCCGAGAAGATGGTGCGAGCTGTTGCCGATTCTATTTTCTCAGCACAAATAAAATTAGAAATCAGCGAGCCGACTCTTCTCAAACAAATGCTGAACCCATGCGATTTCAAGGAGCAGATGCAGAAATAGTTAGTTAGTAATTTTAATTTTAGATTCAGTATTAGTTTTAATTTTTTTTTATTTTTTCCTAAAATGAGGACGGTCATTTAAACCGCATCCTAAATTTTTGTAATAAGTTATTTTTAGGTTTAGTTAGTAGTATTTAAACCCTTCTCATGCATTTAGAGAAGGGTCTTGAAATTTATCAAAAATTTATCTCCAGAACATGCACTTTTGTACCCTCTGAGGAGGTTTTGATGAATGAATGGAAGATGATTTATTGATATCTATATTTAATGTCTGCCACTGATGTTGCACTTCTGTACTCTTAGTGAATGTTGGATTAAGAGGAGATAAATCATTATTGCATGAAGCTCATGAGTAGAACTAGTTATAAATGGTACTTCTATCTCTTAACTATTTCTTCCTTTGTGTGAAAAGTGATATTCATGTTTAGCTATTTATATATTGATGTGTGAATGTCTGAGTTATCATTTGGCACATTTATACGGTGATAGCTATTTATTTATGCTTAATGTATGAGTAGCTTATTATGTGATATTTTTTTCACAACTGTCTCGTCTAACTTTTTATACGAAGTGGTTTATTTATATTGAATTCTTTTCTCATAACAGTTGAATGATCTGTATTACCAATTGTTATCTGAAATAATTTTAGATCGCATAACAGAAGGATTACACCTCGGGTTAGTGTAGACTTAGATATTTGTGCTTATTAGAATACAATCTGCATGTTATTAGATTAGTGTTAGAATTAGATCATCTCACTTAGGAACTTTTAGAAAGTAAATATCAATTCTTCACACACACACACATGAATTGGGGAACTGGTCCCATATCCCCAGTCGGACCCACTATACCAAATGGAAAAGGAGTTGCTAACAAAGTTCTGGACTGGGTGGGTATCCCCCTTGTTGTAGACCCAATTTTTGGGGCTTCAACAAGACTCAAAGGCAGCTCTACAGGAAGTTGAAACATCTCTAGAGGAAACTCTAGCTAAGTTAAAAGAGACTGAGAAATGGGAGGAGAAAGTAGCCAAACAATCATAGGGAGAGGAAAAGACCGAGGAGATACTAGAACCAAGCCCTCAGCCTAAATTGGGCTCATATTACAACCTATTAGAAAGTGAGAAGATCATCCAATAGAAGTTTGTGGTACCACTCTTCTTTGCATTGGAACACGAGCAGGTTCGGACTCACACTTGGATGAGGATTGAAAAATCCAAGGGTGTGGAAGACATAGGCCACCTGGAAGAACAACTCAAAGAATCAAGAAAAGAGTTGGCCATGGTGAGGCATGTGGAAAGCAGTCAAAGAGCCAAATTACAGGAGGAGAATGAGTTGCTGAAACAACAGTTACAGCTACAGGGAGGTCATAAGGAAGATAGGTCATCCATTTTGGGAGAATAACAACAGCAAGAAGGACCTCTAGTAGAAAAGAAAGCAACTGAGGAACATCAGAGAGAGGCAAATATGCAAGCTGATGTGGAGATGCTGACAAAGCTACTATATGAGAAGTAGTCACAGGGAGCAGAATAAATACAATTTTTAAAACAACAAGTACAAGAGAAAGAAGACCAATTGGCCTGAATGGCCAGCCGGGTAGTAGAAGCCTTATAATGTAGGCAATCTGCTAAGTCATATGCCTTATATCGTAAATATCAATGGTTCGAATTTCAAATTAACACCTTGGCTCAAAGGGGCACCATTCCATTTCAGAATTACCATCAGTTTATGGATTTGTGTGCGAGTAGCTCAGCAGAAGATAAGGCCGAGTTAGCAGAATTCTATTTACACAACTTTACACTTCCAAACATGAATCGTTGGGAACCCAACGCTGCATTTGGGAGATGTGTAACTCATGGCCATGGCCTCTTGGTTAAACCATGAGGAAAAGAGGGTAGCAAAAATTCGGAAAGTTATGGACAGAGAGCTAAGTGAGCCACTCATGATCAGGGCAAAACCAAAAGACCCCTCAGCTTTAATATATGCCCATCAGCACCTGGCCAACAACCCTTAGGTTCTCCCAAAATACATTGAAAGACAAGCTTAGACCATTTCTCACTTTGAAGACATGGAAAGACTGCTTGGTGATAACTGCATCCGTGCTTGCACAAGGAGATGGAACACACTGTCCCACAGTCTGAAAATTAGAGAGTACCACTTCCCAACAAGGATGAGGAAGGCCTTGGCAAGAGTACCACTCTACAAATAGTCAATGCAAAATCTACAGGCCAACTGGATCGGCCTAAGGTTCAGTCCTCCATTACTTTTAGGATTGCTGGAAGGGGTCAATGAAGAAGAAGAACACAGGAAATGGGAGGAAGTGGAGAGAAAAGCAGGGTTTCATGACTGAGAAGAGGACATCACCTCAGAAGCCTGGGATGTTAGAGAGGTAGTCAAAGCAATCAAAGATGATGAGCTGGATTAGTTTCTCAAAGGATGAGCAACACATTCAGTAGGGGGGTGATGATGAGCCCCAAAAATGGGTAACTTATTGGGCTCATTTTGCCTATTATTCTCAATTAATCCACCATTCTTCATAGTTTTATGCATGATTTTGAATATATTTATGTTAATTGAATGAATGAGAATAGTCACTTGACCACAAAGTCTAATACGTGCTTATTGCATATTTTTGGACATCTTTTGGACCAAGGTCAAGCATTTATGAGCCAGTTGACAGCCAAATATGAGGAAACAAGGTTGAGGATTGGTAGGAAGGGTGTCTCGTGCACGAAATGACCCCTTCCTTGAGTTCTCCACCATCAGCTCGGAGTTCAACATCCCACCAAAGATGATTTCCAGGGGCAACCGAACAGGTTTTGTGAAGTGGTTAATTAACTAGAGTTTTGAGAAGCCAAGCTCCTCAAGCTAAGGAGGGCTGTTGGGAGTCCTCATGGTGCATAAGTAGGAAGGCTTGAAGCCTTGGTAGTTTAGCTATTGAATAGTTGTTTTTTGTACTTTAGGTGCAGCTCTGCCTTTCAGCTCATGTTCGAGCTCTTGCCGTAAACATTTTTGTGACATTGTTATTTTTTGAGCGATGGAGATAATTTTCACTTTGCGCCAGCTCTGAGATTTTATTAGGAGGTTGTAGCTCTTGGGGTTGGGCCCAACCCAAGTGCCAGTACCTCCTTTGTGTACTATTATGTGTTTTCTTGCATTCATAGAATAATTTATGCTATTTAGGTTAAGATCTTGCCTTGTTACTTAAGTTGTTTTTGATGATTAAGATAGCTTTTCATGCTTCAGGTTGATTTCATAGTTTGGTAATAGAAAATATCTATAAAAAGGCCATCAAGCAGCCCCTGATCTCATCTCTCTCTCTTTGGGACCATGAGCTAAGACCAAGGCATACTTGCTACCACAAAAACATTGTTTTTTCCTTTCAATGCAATTGCTAGTGTTAGATTTTTAGTTGGAAAAGTTGATACCAGTTGCACTTGCATGTTTAGATCTATTCTTGCTTAGGTTTCCATAGTTATCTTGCATGATTTCCTATTTATAACCTTTTGTTCATCATGTCTCTGGTTTTTAGGTCAGATTAGGTCAAAATAGATAGGGCTTTGGTTTTTCTAGTCTTTCTTTGATCAATTCTGAGAAGTAGTGTGCAGAGCATCTGTAATACATCCCTGCCTATCCTTCTTCCATCATACCACCTACTCGAACCCCTAATCCAAGATTCCTTCCCTCCATTTTCCATACTTTTCCAATTTTCCCTAATTTCTACCTTCTTGTGCAACATTGCTCCCTCCATCCTTGAACAAATCCAACCACCTTCGTCACTCCTTAGCTTCCTTCACCAAGTCCTAGACCCCTTCACATCCTTATCCATCCTCCATTTCGACTTTCCCACTAGTTTTCCACCATCAACCCTCTAAAATCCGCTTTCGACTCTTCCTGTAGAACATCCTATAGGACATCTTGTAGAACCCCCGCAGACTTCCTGTAGAAGTTCACGTGAGCCGTTTTTCAAGATCTGATCATTGTGAAACTCTCTAGAAGGGTGCTAGGGACCCCTTAGGCCCTCTTCTCACCTTCCCAACCTCCTGCAAATGCCCACACCATTTCATTTTACCAATCAACCCCTACACAATAAAAAATTGTCAAAGCACATGCATAATAATTATGCAAAATTACTTAAAAATACAAAAAGATATATATATATATATATATATATATATATATATATATATATATATATATATATATTATTTTATTTATTTATTTATTTATTTATTTTTTCAGATTTTACTTTAGGAGTAGCTTAGTCACATGAATTTTACCTTTCCAAGAGTCAATGTCATCCATTTCCAGTGCGTTCATCTCTTTTCTTGCACCAATAGGGTTAGTTGGTAAAACTAGGGTTTGCTAGGGTTTGCATTTCCTTTCAGCTTTCAGCTTCTTTCTACAAGTAGATTAGTCTCCTTCGAGTTAGCTTTTGTCCATCATAGTTAAAAGCTTCTTCTAAGAGCTCATAGAAGTTGGCTTAAGCTCCTAGTGGACTTGTGCCAGCTGATCAAGTGACAGCTTCCAGCAAGAGATAGTACATGTGCATATAGCACCGTTGCTTCCAAGTTTGTTATGAACAACCAGGTTGATAAAAGTGAAGAAGGAAGTCCCAGGAGTTGCAGAATCATTGCTATAATACTGGAGCCCACCAAAAAAAACTGCCAACATCTACTCCAACTACATCATCAACAGGGTCTACTGGTGATGAGGCAAACAAGTTGGTCAAAGCAATGGAAGAAATGTCCATTTAGACCACTGAGATGAATAGACTTATGGAGAAAGTGACCAGCCTGGAAAGATATTACAAACTTGACCAAATCATTAACAAAGAAGAACAATAGAAGTCTACAAGGATGAATGAATGAATCCAAAGCTTGTATAAGGAACTAGCATCGAATGAACCTCTAGGTCAGGCTAAGGAGAAACTGTGCGCCAATATCATTAACTCTATCAATGATATTTGGCCATCTATCGAACTTATTTTTGAACATATTGATTTAATAAAGAAAGCTATGGAAGCCATTCAAAGAGTGAAAGCAGAACTTGGAGACATGCCAGAGGAAGCTACAAGGATCATTCACTTCCTCAACTCCAAGAACAAGTATGAGCTGCAGGAGTTAGAGATACCTGACAGAAAAGGTACAATTTGGAAGTTAAAAGAGTCCTCACCAAGAGGAATTCGATGTTGAACCTAGACGATAAGTGCCAAACCACACAATTGGACATTGACATATTCATGGTGAAGTTCTAAATGTTGAGGCAAAATGGTTTACCAAATCCCTTGGTTATAAATGATAAGCTGATGACATAGGAGGACTATAATAGAAAAATCTAAGAAGTGGCCAAAGATTAGGTGAATACTTCATCCGCGAAGGGCATACCTACTGGCCAAGTATTATATCAAACTTTTGAGAATTTGTTTTACCTCCAACATGAGGTAAAATGCCTTTTTATCAATAAACCTACCATTTCCAAATATATCGAGGTAGATGAGATCTACAGGAATATGCTCAATATTCAATTACCAGATGCTGAGACATGGGAAAAACTAAATGATTTACTATAGAAATACCCAGTAAAGATATAAAAGGTACAGTAAAAAGTAAAAGGGCATAGTAAAATGATATTAATAGGTCAGCCAGGTCAAAGTGTATCAGTTGAAAGATTAGAGTGAATAGAGCATCTAGTGTGAAAACCAAATAGCTAAGCATATTAAAATGCAAAAGATCAAAGCCAGCAGAACATAAATAATAGGGACAACAAGCAGCAGATCAATAGCTATCTCTATCTTCTTGCATGAAGATATTTCTCTCTTAGATTAGTTCCCAAGACAATTTGGGATATTTTGTAAATTCTTTTTGTATAAATACTTCATAATTCAAAGTATTGAGTGTGGATTTCTATACATTTGTAGAGTTATTTTGATCTTAAACCTAAGGGTTATTGTACCAATTTTCAATTCAACAGACTAGAGCAAGTAATAAAAAGATTGCATTACAGGATTCATGAGATGAGATATTACAGTGAAGTATATTCTTTGTCTGATTTTGTTAATTTCTTATGTGTTTCATAAACTTAAATGCTATCTAAATTTGAATGAATTAACTAGAAACTTAACTAAGAATTTGTTTAAGTACACTCTTTTTTGCACAGTTAATCATATATATGTTTTCCTCTGATATTCAGATTTGAGAACCCTTAATTGCTCTCCCATCCCAATTGACCTCTTTCATTTCTCTTCATAATCCGGTCTAAGGAACCCTTAATTTCTCACTGGATCTGATTGGAAACCATTTCACCATCAAGCCTTTGAGATCTGTAGTAACTCCTCTATCTTTCCTGTAGACACTATTTTTAGAACTTTATCCAATCCTACTTGTCTAGCATTTGACCCCACAACCCAATGGTAAAATCAAACCTCTGTTCATCTAAGTAAGTGATCTCACCACCAAAATTCAAATCAAAACCCAGGTACAACAATAACTAGCCAAAAATCAAATAACTAAACAAAGTTAAATAAAAAAGAGAGAGCCCTTTATGAGATTGGGAAGGCTAGATCATGATCTCCAAAGATGGTTTGTGGTTACCTATGAAAATTCCTTTCTTCAATGACTTCTAGATAAATTTTGGAGTCATAACAGTTTCAATATTATCCCATATGCATTACACTCTTCTAAAGGGAACTATCAAAGATTGCGAAAATGATTAATCTGCCTTATATTACGTAGTGTAAAGAAAAGAGAGTTGTGTGAAGTGTGAAAGGAAACTAAATCCTGTAGCTTAAATGAAAAGAATATATGAAATATCTACATAATTATTATGAAACTACAAATTATATATTATACTATATAATATAGGTCTTACCCATATAGGAATATGGGGAATAGGGAATAAATGAATGCTTTGGAATATTATTATGGAACCCGTTCTTCTTACAAGAAATTAATAATATATCTTTGATATGAACTTAATAATATGTCCTTGATATACATCAAAAGAAATGCATGAAGAAGATGATTACGGAGAGAGCTAGTAGTGCGGTAGGTTAGGGTTTTAGGGTTCCACGACCTAGCCCTGACAAAAATGCTATAGCAAAACCCAAATGGAGACCTGCAACTTGACTGAGATGGTGACTGAGATAGTGATGAGTGGTACGACACGGGGGGAGAGATCCACTCCTACAGGGATGTTGTAGCAGACGAATCAAACCAATATGGTTCCACACGTGGGAATGTGGGAAAAGGGAAAGGGATCCCAATTTTGGGAGCCAAATGATAGGTAGGCTTGGGTGGAAGGTGTCTACCAAGAGCTACAAAAAAACTGAGATTTGTCATCCAGAAAAATGATATGGAAGAGTATCGAAGGTACATGAAGGTCCATACCCTCATCTGCAAATTTATAGGAGCATGGCCAACAGAGAAAGAATTGAATGGATACAACAATGATGTTAGCCAAAATGGCACACAGATCTCAAGCTGGGAACGAAAGGATTCTTCACAGTGATATTCTCAAACTTGGAAGACAAAGAGATGATTTTTGAAGACGGATGATACATCTTTAACAATGTCAGCCTCTTTATCAAGCATTGGGAAGAATGCTACAACCTTGACCAGGATAAACGTCTGGCTGCCCCAATATGGGTTCGGCTATTTAGCTTACCAATGGACTTTTGGGATTTGGAGGTACTAGAAGGCATTGGAAACTCGATCAACACTTTTGTAAAGGTAGAAGACTCAAAAATGAAATGCCGATACACCTCCTACACCAAACTTTGTGTCTACAGGAATATAATGTAACCACTCCATGATTACATAGCTCTAGAGTACCACAATGATGTATGGCCACAATTGATTGACTATGAGCACATCTCGTTCCGGTGCTGCAGACGCCACGAATATGGCCACTTGTTCCGGGCTTGCCCCCTTAACTAGACTGTCAATCACTCAGTCTAAAGAGCTGCAAAGGAGGAAAAGAACCCTGAGACAGGTTGGGAACCACAAAGCAAACCAAGCAGAGAAGGAGCAAAGGTCACAAAACCGATTTTTGATCTTACAGGAGGAAGATCTAGGGACAGAGATGAGCGACAATTCATAGGCAAAAGAAAGTCAGGAAGATAAAGGAAGAGAGGGAAAAAAAGAAGGAAATGGTGATTGAGGTCGAGGAAGGACCAGAGGACAACATGGAAATGGTGGAAACCCTAATGGAGATTGACAACTAGAAAGATGACATAAGTGTAGAAGAACAAGTCATGAAGCAGCTATTGCAGGAATGGAGACATTTGGATGAAATATTCATCTGGAATATTAGAAACAACTCTATAAATAAACCTTCCAGTGATATAGAGACAAGTAGGGCTTAGTGATCATAAGCCAACTTGAACATTTAGGGGCCCAAGCCAGCCAAGGAAAAGAGATGGGAACACAAGGACAAGTGGGGAAAAAGAGGTAGGAGAACGATGAATGAATCCATACAAATGGTAGGGGAATTACTGGTGAACTCAGGAAGAGTAGTGCCATTGTTGGAGGTTTTCCACCAACTGATAAAATTGTTAAAATGATTATTACAACCTGGAACATTAGAGGCCTCAATAACAGAGGAAAACCGAGGTACCTTAAGAAGAGGCTGAAAAAGGGCAAGCCAAGCATTATGATAATATAGGAAACTAAAATCAGTGAAAGAAAGCTACAAGAAATAATGGAACACTTCAAGCCAGAATACCAAGTCATGGCCTAGGATGCAAATGGGAGTGTAGGAGGATTGGCAATCCTTTGGAATCCGACAGAAGTTTTGTTCGAAGACCGGGTAAGTATACCACGAATTCTCACGGGTGAATTTTAGAATCTAGGATCCAGTGAATGCGATATGGTGTCAGGGGTGTATGGACCGCATGTCCTAGGAGAAAGAGGAGCCATCCTTCAAAAGTTAAGTGACCTGAGAAATTTATACCCAGATGATTTATGGGTAGTGGGGGGACTTCAATATGATCACCACCCTAGGGTAAAAAAGTGAGGAATGAGAAGAGAAGATGCAGATATGGAAGCCTTTAGTGAAACCAAATTTATGTCTAGTGGATATAGACACAATCAATGGGATTTATACTTGGAACAATAGAAGAGGAGGGGTGCACCAAATAGAATCTCGCCTAGACAGATTCCTAATCTCAAAACAATTGATGAGAAAAGTCATCTTCATAGAAGCGTCGATACTCTTATGTATTGGGTTGGACCATTGGCCGGTCTACCTGGAAGTGGATCTAAAATATTGGCCCAAGAACATGCCCTTTAGGTTCAAATATTTCTGGCTCAAGGACCCTGATATCCTAAAAAAAATGGAGGAATGGTGGACACAAAGTGTCCAACATGGGAGAAATAGGATGCATACCTTCCAACTAAACCTAAAAGAAATAAAAAAGAGGTTCAAAAAGTGGAATAAGGAGGAGTTCAGACATATTCTCAAAGATCAAATTGAACTCAGTAAGCATATGGAAGTCGTCCAACAAAAAATGATACAAGATGGAAGGTCAGAAGACCTGGTGTGAGAGGAAGGATTATTGATCAATAAGATAGAGGAAAGAAGATAACAAGAGGAAATCCTATGGAAGCAAAAATCACAGGTTCAGTGGTTGAGGGAAGGAGAATGAAACATGAGATTCTTCCATAAAGCTATGGTGCATCATCGATAGCATAATTGCATTTACTCTATTAAAGATGTAGAAGGACAACGTAAAATACAACATGCTGGAATGGAAGAACTTTTGGTCAACCATTTCAAAGACCTACTCATGGAGAACGTTGACAACCGAACGGAAGACATCCAAAGAATCAAGCAGCATATCCCCATGTAGATAACGAATGACCAAAATATAGCCCTAATGCGAGCTGTTTCCAAAGAAGAAGTAGAGGAAATAGTAAAAGGAATGCAGAATGATAAAGCCCCTAGCCCAGATGGATTCACGGCTGAGTTCTACTAAGCCACCTGACCATTCATGGGATAGGACATCTTGGAGGTCATGGAGGAATAAAGATGTAATCAAAAGGTATGTCCAAGCCTCAACTCTACTTTTATTTCTTTTATTCCTAAGTTTGCTAAGTCTGATGATCCTTAAGGGTTTCATCCAATTTCCATGTGTAATGTCATCTACAAGATTATCGCCAATCTAATTGTCAAACTCCTAAAACCCCTTGTTCCAAGTCTCATTTCTCCTAAAAAAACAAGCTTTGTAGAAGGTTGTCAAATCCTCGATGGCTTCATTTCATCCCAAGAGGTAGTCCACGCCCTTAAGTCCTAGAAGCTCTCGGGCATGATGATAAAATTGGATCTATCCAAATCTTATGACAGACTTAGTTGGGGCTACCTTTCGAGCACTCTCAAAGCCTATGGCTTTTCCCAAAGATGGATCAACTCGATCTTAGCCATGATATCCTCTTTAGTCTATTCCATCTTGCAAAATGGAACCCCCACTATGACCTTCAACCCATCCCGATGGTTGAGACAGGGGGACCCGATCTCACCCTTCTTGTTCATCCTAGCAGTAGACAGGCTTGGCCAGTATATAAAGCAGAAGGTCCACACCTCCCAAATTCAAGGGCTAAGAATATGGGGAAATGACATGCATATCACCCATCAGAAATTCGTGGAGGACATTATGATCTTCTGTCAAGCCACCCTAAGGGAAGTCCGAAGCAAAAGAGATATCCTTAACACCTTCATGGAAGCCTTGGGAAGCCTCGGGAACCAAGATCAATAATGACAAATCCTACATTTTCTTTTTCAACACTCAAGGAAATGTTAAGGCCTACCTCACTGGAATCCCTAGTTTTAGCACTAGCAACTTTCCATCCAAATACCTAGGTATTTCACTCTCAGATAACCCTCTAAGAAATAACTGCTAGCAAAACATACTCCAAATGTTACAAGAAAAACTCAAGTTTTGGACCTTTATATCTCTAAATATTGCAGTCAGAACTGTTCTCCTCAAAGCAATTCTCCAGTCGATTGCTATATACAAACTATATAGAATGGTGGCCCCAAAAGGAGCATGCGCCAAGATGGTAGACATTTAAAAAAAAATGTTATGGGGAGGAGCCCAGCAGACCAGGAAATGGCCATTGGTGTCATGGTAGGGTCTAGCTAAGAGGAAAGAGGAAGGCAGATTAGGTCTCAAAGATCCATACCTCCTGAACCAAACGATGAGAGCCAAACTGTGTTGGCAATGGATGGGTGGGGGAGTTGATCTATGGAAACAAATATGGGCTCGTAAGTATAACATGCATGTGAGAACTGAGGAGATCCTCAGATATCGAGACCCTCCTAAGGGTTCTGTGATTTGGAACTTGGTTGCCTGAAATTGACACCTTATCCAAAAAGATGCCTTCTGGGAGGTGTGTAATGACAAAATAGCTTGATTCTGGATGGAATCATGGCAACAAAGAGGGAAACTGGTGGAAAAATAGGAAATCAAGGAAATATATCAGCAGACCCGGGATAGCAATATGCAGGTGGCAAAACAGTATTGGAAGGAAGAGTAGGGTGAGTAAAGTTGGAGAAGATGGAAGATAAGAGGGGACTAGAAATAGGTGGCCAACACAGATCAATAGGACAACTTAGATAAAGAACTAATGACAAGGTAGATAATGATTCTTTAACACCCGAAAATTTTGAGATGGGGCTACACTCCCAAAGGAACCTTCACCAGAAGTGAAGCCTATGATATCCAAGCTCGACGAGAATAGGAAGGACATGAAATCATATGGAAAAAGGTATAGAAAGGGGCATGTTAGCTATAACTAACCCACTTCCTCTGGATGGTTAGCAAAGGACACATATTGACCTGGGATCGGTTACAAAAAAGAGGCTTCCGGGGGCCCTTTTTCTATTGGTTATGCCGCCAAGATAGGGTAGACATGGAACATATCCTCAACAATTTCCCATTTGGGGAGCAAAGATGGAGACAAATGCAAGGAGCTTTTGAGAGGATGGAGAGAGACCAAAATGATATCAAAGGAACAATCCTATTATGGTGAACCCATATCTATTCAAGCCGGTAGTAAATAGGGCTTGGAACGTAGGCCTTGGATTCACCCTATGGGCCATATGGAACGAGAGAAACCATATAATTTTCAAGCACAAAACAACTTCGCAGGAAAAGTATGGGAAGGTATTGCCTAGAACATAACGCAAATGTCGCCCCTAGAAGCCCAAATATTACAAAATCTAAACCTAGCACCGAGAAAGGCCCAAATTGAATCTTATGTCTGAACAGGAGGAGAACATTGAATCAGTGGAAATAAGTGACACTAAAACAATGGACCAGAGGATCAAAGACACAACTACTTCAGGTGAAACACAATAGCCATCAACCTCCAACACTCAAATGATTGAGAGACAACAAAGTGTTGAGGTTTCTTCCTTTGTCAGGCCAGTTGATAAAGAAAAGGACATCAAAGATAGGCACAAAGAAATAAAGATGAGGAATGAAAAGTTGAAGGCAGAGACATTTGCCCAATACTTCAAACATACACTAGCCAACCAGAGCACGTTGATGTCAGCCTTTGACATCAAAGTAGGAAAGATGCAAATATCATTTTTGCAGCCCATTGTTTAGCAACCAAAGACCTTGGCTGACTATAAGAAGACTGATTTTGAGGTGTTGGCCATGGATCTTCATCCCATTGATCAGATAGAGTTCCACAAGTAGGCTAGAGAGATGATTTACTCCACCCTTACAGGAAAATCCATGGCTGCACACAGGTTGCAGGATTCACTAGATAATCTAACAACCCAATATAAATTGGAGAAGGCCTCTTCACAGGCGAAAGACAATAAGATCAAGTCATTGGAGGACTTGGTTATTGAACTGGGTCATGATCTAAGTGTTATTAAGGCTACTGAGAAATTGATAAAAAAGTAGAATGAGGATATAGCGGCCCTCAAGAAACAACTTAAGCTACCTCATTTACAACACCCACAAACAAAGGAGGTCCTAGAGAGCCAAACCAATCATGAAGAGATGATCGACCTAGTGCTACAACCGAATGATTATTTAAAGGAGATGGAGAAAGAATTGGATAACTTGATTCAGTTAAAGCAAGCTAGTCTTGATGATGCCCCTACAACTATTATCCCAATAGCTACCACTGTTTTACCTTCTACTTTGGTAGCGTCCTTGGCTCCCTCAACTCCAATGGCCACATCACTGCCAGTATCTACACCAACTACATCAACAACAGGGTCAACAGCAACAGGGTCTACAGGTGATGAGGCAAACAGGTTGGTCAAAGCAATGGAATAAATGTCCATTCAAACCACTGAGATGAATAGGCTTAAGGAAAAAGTGACCAGCCTGGAATCAGATTACAAACTTTCCCAAATCATGCACAAAGAAGAATAGCAGAAGTCTACAAGGATGAATGAATGAATCAAAAGCCTGGAGAAGGAACTAAATTTAAATGAACCTCTAGGTTAGGCTAAGGAGCAACTGCAGGTCAATATCATTAACTCTGTTAATGATATTTGGCCATCTATCCAAGTTATTTTTGAACAGATTGATTTAATAAAGTAGGGTATAGAAGCCATTCAATGAGTCAAAGCAGAACTTGGAGACATGCCAAAGGAAGCTACAAGGATCATTCACTTGCTCAACTCTAAGAACAAGTATGAGCTGTAGGAATTAGAGATACTTGATAGAACATGTACAATTTTGGAAGTTAAAAGAGTCCTCACCAAGAGGAATTTGATGTTGAACCTAGAAGAGAAGTGCCAAACCATGCAATTGGCCATTGACAGATTCATGGTGAAGTTTGAAATTTTGAGGCAAAAGGGTTTACCAAATCCCTTGGTTATAAATGATAAGCTGATGACACAAGAGGACTATAACAGAAAAATCCACGAAGTGGCCAGAGATTAGGTGAATACTTCATCCATGAAGGGCATACCTACTGGAAAAGTATTATATCAAACTTTTGAGAATTTGTTTTACCTCTAACATGAGGTAAAACACATTTTTGTCAATAAACCTACTTTTTCCAAATATATAGAGGCAGATGAGATCTACAGGAAGATGCTCAATATCCAATTACCAAATGCCGAGACATGGGAAAAACTAAATGATTTACTCTAGAAATACACAGTAAAGATATAAAATGTACAGTAAAGAGTAAAAGGGAATAGGAAAAGGATATTGGCAGGTCAGCCAGGTCAAAGTGTATCAGGTGAAAGTGTATTAGTTGAAAGATAAGAGTGAATAGATCATCCAACATGAAAACCAAATAGCTAAGCATATTAAAAGGAAAAAGATCAAAGCCAGCAGAACCTAAATAACAGGGACAACAAGTAACAATTCAATAGTTGTCTCTATATTCTTGCATGAAGATATTTCTTTCTCCTAGATTAGTTCCCAAGACAGTTTGGGATATTTTGTAATTTTTTTTTTAAATACTTCATAATTAAAAGTATTGAGTGTGGATTGCTATACATTTGTAGAGTTATTTTGATCTTAAACCTAAGGGTTATTGTACCAATTCTCAAGTCAGCAGACTGGAGCAAGTAATAAAAAGATCGCATTACATGATTCATAAGATGAGCTATTACAGTGAAGTATCTTCTTTGTTTGATTTTTTTAGTTTATTATGTGTTTCATAAACTTAAATGTTACCTAAATTTGAATGAATTAACTGGAAATTTAACTCTTAATCTCTTTAAGTACACTCTGTTTTGCATAGTTAATCATTTATATGTTTTCCTCTGATATCCAGATTTGAGAGCCCTTAATTTCTCTCCCATCTGGGTTTACCTCTTTCATTTCTCTTCCTAATCTAGCCTAAGGAACCCTTAATTTATCCTTGGATCTGATTGGAAACCATTTCACCATCAAGCCTTTGAGATATGTACTCACTCCTCTATCTTGCCCTATAGACATTAGAACTTGATCCAGTCTTACTTGTCTGGCATTTGACCCCATAGCCCAATGGTAAAAGCAAACCTCTGTTTGTCTAAGTAAGTGATCCCACCACCCAAATTCAAATCAAAACCCAAGTACAACAATAAGTAGCCTAAAATCAAATAAATAAACAAATTTAAATAAAAAAGAGAGAGCCCTCTTTGATATTAGGAAGGCTAGATCCTGATCTCCAAAGTTGGTTTTTGGTTACCTCTGAGCATTTCTTTCTTCAATAACTTCTAGAGAAATTTTGGAGTGATAACATAATTGGCGACCATACTGGGGACTTCGATCATCAGTCAAATAAAAATTTAAGGAAACCTTAAATTTCATCTTGAGCCCCTTAAGGTCATTTTTAGAAGTTGTTCTTGAAAAGTTTTGTAAAAAAGCAATTAAAAAGTTTAAATTCTAACTCCCAAGAATACTCACTATACCAGGGCAAATCCAGATCCAAACCCTTCTACAATAGTTGATGACCTAGATAGAATTTTAAGAAAACAAAAAAAGGTAGAAACTCAAGTAGGTAGTAGCCAGTTAGTCAAACAAAATTCACTCCGTGAGGAGTTGTCAACTTTAGAGGAAAGTCCATTTGATTTGTCATTTGACCTCTCATTGTTTAGAACTAAATTAGAGAATGCAATTCATGAAATTGTGTTAGACCCTGATTTTATTCAACTCATTGAATCAAAAAAGGTTCCTATCCATCCGAATTTAAATAAACTTGTCTTGGAAACTTGTGACAAGCTATAAGCTTTAACCTCTACATTGATAAGCCATATAGATGATGCTTACCTTCAACAATATGTTGAACTAGCTGCCCTTACTACTGTTACCTCTAAAATATCTACATAATCTTCAAATACTGTAAATACACCTACATTTACTACCACCTCACCAATAATATCCACCACAGTCCATTCCCATAAACCAGTTATTCATCAACCAAACACCTCATCCTCATATAGTTCATTTCCATCCATTCTAAGCCCTTCCTCAAGTACCAGCACTTTATCCCCTAGTCAAGCCAGAATCCAAGCCATGGTAGACCAATATGCACCTCTAGTTATACCTGCACAACTCCATGCCACGAACCAAGATTATCAAAGAAAAATCTTTTTGTTTGATGCTATTAGTCAATGTATCTCCAAACAACATGTGAAGAAAATGACTGACTATTTTGAGTTGCATGAGATAGATGAATATGATGTCCAAATGAGGTTGTTTGCACAAACATTAACTGGGGATGTTAAGAAATGGTTCAAGGCTTTACCAGCTAATCATATTGCAGATTTAGCTGCTTTTCATAGATTATTCATTAATAGATGAGAGAGAAAGAAAAACCCTCTGCAAATACTTTATGAATATGATAACATTAGAAGAGTTCCTAATGAGTCAGTTCAGGATTATTGTACTAGGTTCAATAACATCTATAATGCAATCCTTGCTAATATTAAGCCTCCACCTGACTTAGTAGTAATCAAATTCCCTGATGGTTTTGACACTAACATGTCATACCAATTAAGGGAAAAAAAACCCTGAAACATTGGAACAAATGCAAAGTGATGTTGTTAGTGTAGAGGCTAACATATTAGCCAAGAAAGGTGGAATGAGAAACAAAAAGAGAGTTGTCATTAAAGAGGAAACTTCCACTTCTAATGGTAAAATAGATAGTTTAGAAAAGAGTGTAGAGATAATAATGGATAGATTAGAAAACATGCAAAGAAAAACTTAGTGGGAGAATCAACAGGCACCCCCAATAAGAAACCCCAACATCAGGAAGAATCCTAACATTGGAAATAACGCAATACTAGATCAGCAAATTAGACCTCCCTTCTAGGAAAACTATGCTAAGGGTTCACAAAGCCATGAAGGAGAAGATGACACCCATATAAACTTATTAGGAATCAAAAATGAAGATGTTGTTCTTCTTACTCAAGAAGAACAACAACGATATGTGTTGTAACAATTGCAATTATAATCTGGGGAATCCTTTGACTTTAAACAGGGCTATGAATATGCCATATATAAGGTTCACAAATAGTATAGCTTAAGAATTAAAATAACAATGAAGCTCCCACTAAAAGATCAATCCAAACCCAAAATAAAAAGATAACAGAAGCTCTTGTTACTAAAATTTTACAAATCCTTCCTAGGGGAACACAAGAGACTTCTAGCCCAAAAATTGTAGATATAACTTCATCCGAAACTCAAACTGAAATAGTCACTCAAAACATTCCAAATAAGAGTAATCAACACAAAACTACTGAAACACAGATTGAATTACCTAGTACTGAAAAATAAGATAAAAACACACAAACTGCATTTGTTAAGGAAGATCTCATCCAAACAAACAAAGCTCAACTCCCTTTCAACCTCAAGACTGAAATAGAAAAATTAAAGATATCAATTCCTTTGACCAAACTAGTAAAAACTGAATGATATAAATCACATATAACTAAAACTTTAAATATAGGAGAGGGAAAAGATGTTGTCAGTTTGAATGATGATCAACCTGAATTATTGTTTGGCCCTAAGGTGAATGGTACTCATCAACAAGGGGGAATTCCTCCTTTCTACATTAGCCTAAACATTCATGATGAAATATTACATAATGCAATGTTAGACTCATGGGCATCCCATAACTTGATGCCAAAAGTAATTATGGAGAGACTAAACTTAGATATCACTCGACCATATAAGGACCTGTTTTCCTTTGACTCTAGCCATGTTAAATGACTTTGTTTTCTGAAGGATTTATGTGTAACTCTATTCCAATGCCCATAGAAGAGTATTGTAATGGACATAGTAGTTGTAGACATCCCACCCAAATATGGAATGTTGTTATCTCGCTCTTAGGGAGCAAAATTGAAAGGATCCTTGTAATTAGATATGTCATGTGCCATCGTATCTATTTTTGGTCAACAAAGGAAACTATATAGAGAGACCTTGATGAAATACATGGTCAGGAGTGCAGAAAAGCCACAAAATTTCCATATATACTCCATGCATTCTGATAAGGACTCTTTCATCTTGTACAATTCAGACCATGACATAAAAGAGCTCACAACTGTAGAAAGAAAATACAAAACAACCGACAGTGAAAACATTTTTCATCGGTCCCTATGGCATCTAGATTTTGATGGATCTGTGAATAGGTTAGGGGCAGGTGCAGGAGTGTGGATCCACAACATGGAGAATAATCATTCTGAAGATCATGCATTTAGGTTAAATTTTAAATGCACAAATAACATGGCAAAATATGAAGTTATAATCTTAGGATTACAAATGGTTAGAAAATTTAGAGCCAAGAGAGTTTTTATAATGGGAGACTCAGAATTTATTATTATACAAATTAATGGTGAATACTTTGTAAACAATCCCAGGCTGAGTCAATATAGAGAGACTATCCTAGATTTGATCAAAGACCTTCTAGAAACAAATTTTGCTGCCATTCCTAGAAAATAGAATATGCAGGCCCATAGTCTGGCCACTTTTGCTAGTACTTACAAGTTTCCCTTTCAGCCCAACCATCAGTACACAACAGAAGTGAGACATAGGCCTATCAGACCAAACAATTTGAAGTATTTGAAGATTTTCTCACAGGATTCCCAAAATTTGGACTTCATGAATGTTGAAGGTGAGTTTCAGAATTGTAATATAGATACAGACTATACAATAGATAATGACATAGATAGTGGGATAGATGTAAATATTTTAGATATACCTAAACCCACTAATTTCAATAAATTAGAAGTAGATAACTTAGAAAATGTAGAAATAGAAGAAATAATGAATGACGATCCTGAAATTCTTAATCTTAAAAATAATTTTTTGCCTAAGGGTTTAGTCCCATTAGAAGATTTGTTTGATTCAAACGATGTTGCTAGGAAACCAAAAATGGAGCCTTTAAGAGAAGATATAGAAGAATGTAACATAGGAACTGAGTAAAAACCAAAGCTCATTAAAATATCAAAAGCCTTACCTCCAGAGGAAAAGGTTAAATACATAAATCTGTTTAAAGAGTTTCAAGATGTTTTTTCTTGGATTTATGAAGACTTGAAGTCTTATGATACCAGCATAATTCAACACAAGATACCTATCAAAGAGGATCATAAACCTTTTAAACAGAAACTTAGGAGGATTAATCTAGTTCTTATGCCATCTATTAAGAAAGAAGCTAAAAGAATGTATGATGTCCAAATTATAGCTCTCATTAGATATTCAGATTGGGTTTCAAACTTAGTCACTACTAAGAAGAAAACTGGAGAAATCAGACTTTGTGTTGATTTCAGAAATTTAAACAAGGTCTCACCAAAAGAAAACTATCCTTTACAAAAAATGGACCATATCCTTCAGAGGGTAGTAGGCTCATCCAGAATTTCATTGCTTGATGGATTTTCTAGATATAACTAGATGTTAGTTCAACCAGAGGACGAAGCCAAAATTGTGTTTACTACTCCTTGGGGTACCTTCATGTATTTGAAAATGCCTTTTAGATTAATGAACGCAGAAGAAACATTTCAAAGAGCTATGGATATAGATTTTTCGAAGGAGATCCATGACTTCTTAGTGATTTACCAAGATGACATCACAGTCTTTTCTAAATCTGATAATGAACACCTTGATCACTTGAGAAGAGTTTTCATTAAATGCAAGAAATTTGGTATTTCCTTAAATCCCAAAAAGACACTCTTTGGTCTAGAAGAAGATAAAATGTTGGGACATATAATATCCAAAGACAGAATTAGAATAGATCCTACTAGAATAGAGGCAATCTTGACCATCACCCATCCTAGAAACATCAAAGATTTTCAAATTTAGAAGAACTAATTAGAGGGGTAAATAACATGTTAAGAAAAGATTCAGCACTTAAATGGACAGGGGAGGCAAAAAAGTCTTTTGAAGCCATCAAGGAAGCCCTTACCAAAACTCTAGTCCTTATAGGTCCTGATTTTCAAAAAGAATTTATATAATTACAAGCATGGATTTTAATATAATTTAGTCATTAATGTAGGTTTTAATATAGTTTAGATTTTAATATAGAATTTAATATAGAATTTAGGTTATATTAATAGTAATTTATTTAGATATTGATATAGATTTTAAGTTTTATTGATATTAATACTATTATATATATTAAGTTATATAGATTTTAGGTTTTTTAATTATTAAGTTATATAGTGATCATGTTTTATAAATATTAAGTTATATAGTCATTAGGTTATAAAATTTTTAATGTTATATAGATATTAGGATTTATGATATTAATATTAATATATATATTAGATTTTTAGATTTTAATATTAATATAGATTTTAGGTTATATAATGATTTATGATATTAATATTATATATATATATATATATATATATATATATTAGTTTTTTAGAAATTGATATAGATATTAGGTTTTATTAATATTAATTCTATTATTTATATTAAGTTATATAAAATTTTAGGTTATATAAATATTAAGTTATATAGTTCAAAATAAATTAAATTTTTTTTTAGGTTATATTAATATTAATTTATTTAGATATTGATATAGATATTAGGTTTTATTGATATTAATACTATTATATATATTAAGTTATATAGATTTTAGGTTTTATAAATATTAATTTATAAATATTAAGTTATATAGTCATTAGGTTATAAAAATTTTAATGTTATATAGATATTAGGATCTATGATATTAATATTAATATATATATTAGATTTTTTTTAGATTTTAATATTAATATAGATTTTAGGTTATATAATGATTTATGATATTAATATTATATATATATATATATTAGTTTTTTAGATATTGATATAGATATTTGGTTTTATTAATATTAATTCTATTATTTATATTAAGTTAAAAAAATTTTAGGTTATATAAATATTAAGTTATATAGTGATCAAGTTTCATAAATATTAAGTTATATAGACTTAGGTTATATAAATATTATTGTTATATAGATATTAGGATTTATGATATTAATATTAATATATATATTAGTTTTTTAGCTATTAATATTAATATAGATTTTAGGTTATATAAAGATTTATGATATTAATATTAATATATATATTAGTTTTTTAGATATTAATATTAATATAGATTTTAGGTTATTTAAAGATTTTGTTTTATAGATAATTAAATAAATGATATTAATTTATAAAAATTAAAATTAAATTTAGGTTTCATTATAAATCTTTCTGGCCGACCTGTGCTGTTCCTTTAATATTCATTCCCTCATGAGTATTTATTTCTTCCATCTGGCTCTTCTTTTATCATCTTTCTCTCAACCCTGATGATGGATCCCATTTGGGATTCGAAACGTTGGTGTAAAAATTCTATTACTGTGGATTCTCCGGTCAAAAATTCAAAAAGAATTTATAATTTTTCTTTTGCTTCAAAACACATTATTGCAGTAGTCTTGTTGCAAAAGAATGACCAGGGATATGAACAACCAATTGCATTTTTCATTAAATCCTTAAGAGTTGCCACACTCAAATACAACATTATGGAAAAACAAATATTAGCTTTAGTAAAGGCTATTAAAGACTTCAGAGTGTACATTTTGTATTCTCACATCATTTCTTATGTTCCAAATTCAATAGTTAAGGACATTTTGACACAAAATGGGACTGAAGGAAAAAGAGGCAAATGGATTGCCACTATTTTGGAATATGAAATAGAAATAAAGCCTACTAAACTTATGAGAGGCCAACGTTTAGCCAAACTCATGGTTGAATCAAACTGTCAGGCCCTAGACATAAATTTCATTGGTGCCCTTGATGATCAGGAAGAGATGGCGAATCCACAGATCAATGAACCTTTTACTGATTCACCATGGTATGAAAATATCATATTTGTATTACTAAAATTACAAGCTCCTCCTGGTTTAACAAGAACTAAAGCTAGATTTTTGAAAATGAAGTCATTGAAATATTGTATCATAGATAATTCTTTGTTTTGAAAATACAATGGTGGTATTCTATTAAATTGTTTATTGAAAGTTGAAGCTGACAAAACTATGCAAGAATTTCATGCGGGATATTGTGGAGGACACTTGCATTGGAAAATTACTGTTGACAAAGTCCCGAGGGCTGGGTTTTACTCACCCACCCTTTTTGCAGATGTTAAGAAACATGTGACCTCCTGTCATAAGTGTCAGATATTTGAGGGAAAGAAAAAGCTTTTACCTTTACCTCTCAAACCAATATCCACAGAAATGCCATTTCAACAATGGGGTTTAGACTTCATTGGAGAAATACAGCCAGCCTCCTCAGCTCAACATAAATGGATTTTCACTGCCACTAATTACTTCAGCAAATGGATAGAAACCATCCCTTCTAGACAAGTCACAGAATCTGTCATTATCTCATTCTTAGAAAATAATATCCTGTCAAGATTTGGATGCCTCCAAAAGCTCATTACTGATAATGTAGCTTCTTTTAAATCCAAGAAAATGGTAGACTTTTGTAACAAATACCACATCTCCCTTGGCCACTCCACTCCTTATTACCCTCAAGGTAATGGACTTGTATAATCCTCTAACAAAATCCTTGTCAGTATCATTAAGAAATTACTGGAAGACAATAAGAAGGCATGTAAAAAAAAGTTGGTCAATGCCTTATGGGTAGATAGACTAACTACTAAAAATTCTATTGGTACATCTCCTTATCAGCTGGTACATGGAATGGATGATATTTTTCCATCCTCTTTCAGAGTGCTAGTGATGAAGATCATCTAGGAGTTGCAGGTAGAACCAAATGATATCCAGAGAAGGATAAATCAGGCCATACACTTGTAGCAAACCAGAGAAGAAGTCTATATTAAATCACAAGTAATCTAGGACAAAATCAAAAAGATTTTTGGTAAAAAGATCAAAGCTGATGATTTTTACATAGGTGATAAAGTTCTTAAGTGGGATTCAAGAAGAGAAGATAAGGGCAAACATGTAAAATTTGACCTCTTATGGCAAGGCCTTTATGTCATTTATGGTTACAGTGGTAACAACGCATTTTTCTTGAGAGAGATAGATGTATCAGATCTACTAGGAGGAAATGTCAATGGTAGAATGCTGAAGCATAACTTATCCACAGATTAACAATAGTTCACTTTACTTTGATCATTGTACATAACATTGCAGAGATTAGATTTGATTGGATGGTGATCTTTTGAAGTTGAAGCCCAGAGAGAAGGCCCTGAGCTTTGAAGGTTTCACCATCATATGTATGAATTAAGAAGAATCAGGGAAGAACAGTTTATGTAACTTCAGTCACAGTTTCAGAGGATATTGGTCTCAAATTTCTTAACATTTCACCAGGAAATGCCATCCCCATGTGGAGCCACTGTTAAGGTCCTATAATAATAGGATTCATAATTTTCAATTGGCTATGGTTAGTCTTATAATATTGTACATACTTTTTCTTTGTGTAAAATGTTTTCCATATTAAAAATTGAAAAATTTAAAGAGGGTATGTCCTTAAAGAATAATCAAAGCAAAAAAAAAAGAAAAAGAAAAGATCAAAAAAGTGAAAGATATGAACCCCAAACAAAAAACAGTTCATAAAAGTGTGAAAATGTTTGTTTGCATTTTTGTAAAGTTAACTCACTTTCCTTTTCCAGAGCCCTACAACTTGATCTAGTGTAGGTGGAAAAGAACCCTAAAATAAAAAAAAATTCTAGATTGATTTTACTAGTGTTGATTTTAAGAGTTCTTTTTTAGTCAAAGGTAATGGATGTGAAACTAATGGAATTATAACTTGATGAAAATCATAATTCAATCGAAAATGAAATTGTAATATTTTCATTTTAATGAATTTCTATCTAAAGTTAGGAAAGAGTCTTTCAATTTTTCAACGAAAATGTAAAAAAAAAAAGCTCTTAAATCCAAATATCTCTTTTTCCCAAATGAAAATGTCCAATTTCGAATTACCCAAATACTGAAATTAACATTCAAAGTATCACTTTTCCCAATAACACAAAAGATCAAGAAACTTCTCTTTGGCATACAATCACTTGAATTTTTTCAAAATGCAAGAAGAAACCAATGAACACTGAAACAAATTTTCCCTAATTGAATTCTACAAATTCACTTGGAGTCAAGAGTACAATTCATAAAAACTTCAGCAATGGTAGGAAAACGAATTTTCGTTTTGTAACTAGCATAAGAAGCACTTTCACAAAAAATACCAATTCTTGTAAATGATTGCTTTTCACTCCAAATCAATATTTCACAATAGAGAAAAATAAAATCAAAACCTAATCTGATCGAAAGAAGAAAGACAGATAGACAACAAAGCAAGATCGATTGATCTCTCTTTTGATAGATCGACCACTTGCGAGATGAGACTTTACCCTAGTTTTCAAAAATAAGAAAATTTCAAGAAAATCCTTTCCCAATGCTTAAACAAACTTGTCAACACTCATTGAAGGTACACAAGTGTAAATAAACAGAAAAAACTGAAAAATTTGGACTTGATGAAGATAAAATTGAAATTTTAAAAAATTCCATGTATGTTCACAGGTCATAGAGAAAACTTGTGGGCATACGCACTATTGCAGAAAGAAAAATGTGCATAAGTGCACTATGTTCCTAAAACTGAAGTGCGCACAATGGCAACCTTTAGAAAAAATAGAAAACAAGTCAAATAAATCACAAAATCCATATTTTTAACATTTCCAAACACTCAAAGAGGGCTTCAACAGAAGGATCAAAAGGTCAAACAAAAATTATAATGGAGAGTGAGACGTTCCCCAGTGGAGTCCCCAAATTTTTAGGTGGAAAAATCCCTCTTGCAGACAAGAGTGATCTCCCTAGACCTTAGAGAAATCTACTAACAAACAATAAATAACTGATACCTTTCCCTAGTTTACAATTGAATGAAACAAGCAATATGATAGAGGTCACTTATTGTTTAATCGAAATTCCTCATGAAGTCCCTTTCAGAACTTTCAACCATTCACTTCTCCTCGATGCTTTAGAGATCATTCCATCACTTCCCACATCTTCTCCATGATGTCCTAAAGGATATCTGCATAGATAGAAACATACACAAGATCCAAGCATCTAATATATAGCATAAAATATAAATGAACTAATTAACTCAATCATATATCATAAATTGATCAATATGGAATCATAACCTATGCGGGTGATCAAGGAATCCCACAAATGACATCAAAGAAGACATAATTGGGAAATAATAGTTGTTTTAATATTAATAAAATGGAGAATAAACTCACAACCTCAAAGCCTTGATGTTACAAGCCTCTTCTCACAATCTCCCACCCTCTCCTTGAATGAATAGCCTCCCAACGTTATTTATGTAGCATAAGCCTATTTGCAACAATCCTCTCCAATCCTCAAGCCCGTGTTAATGTTATAGGCTAAGATGGGGAAGTTGGGATCCATTTCCCAAGGTTAAGATCAATTAATTGTGGGGTAGGGGTTCCACAAAGACAGGGAGGTAGCTCCATGATGGGAGGGATTATGGCTGAATAGGCACCCATTCAAATCTTGTTAGTTGGGAAATATTTGACTGACAATGCTTTTAGAGTTTACTTTTTATTTTTACATTCATTAAGTCATTTGTACAGGTCATAGTGTAAGACAAAGTGCACTTATGCACAGTTTGTAGTGGACTCTTTTGCATATGCATAGACATTGACTAGGGAACTACACAAGAAGCCAAAAATGGGATTTTGAGCCGTGGGATCTAGGAATTTCATTCTCTTTGGGACAATTTGGATTCTAGCCTTGCAAGGGGATGCTTCAGAACACATTTATGGATAATGAAAGATCCAAGTTGATGGTCATTTTCCTAATGTAGTAAAATGACATGTAACACTAGGGATGACATCATCATATTGAATCCTATTGGTTATCTTGAAGTTAATATTTTTAATACATATTGTGTTTTGAGGCCCATATTTTACCTCAAAATTCCCCTAATGATGCGTTATTTACGAGATGGTGCAAGATTCCCTGTTTTACTGCAAGAAAAGCCAATATGCCAAAAAATTATAAAATGCAAATTTAAGATGAGAGAAGGGGGTACGAATGATGAGAAATAATATTATTTATCTAGTAAGAGCATATTAAAAACTAAGCATAAGCTTCAACACTATCAAACCAAGTTTTGTTATCTTGGTTTCATAATAAAATATGAAATTGCATAAATTGAAGCAAAAAATGAAATGAAATGGAAATATATTGGAAAATAAAATGATATCAAATACAAGTGATCCAAGATGTAGTCATATTATGTAAATGACATGCAAACAAATTTCTCTCGTAAAACTACCTACTTAACCAAGAATAAAGTTATCAAATTGTAATTTCCATAAATGTTGATTTAAGAGCTAAACAAAGAAAATTTAAAGCATGAAAATGATAGTAACAAACATATAAGGGGGCTTTGAAGATCTTGGGGTGGGCGCAAGTCAAGGATGCTGAGATATGTTGAGGAGGAACTAAGTTGGAAACTGAAATGAGCAATTTCTTCCATTAACTTATTATAATTTTGTCTTACATTAGGAAACAAAATGTTGCAAAAATTGCTTAGAAATATTCAAAGCCTAAGCTTATTTATAACCTATTATTTTCCTTAGTCTTAAAGGCCTACTTGAATCTCTTATTTATACATAAGGTTGGGGAGAATCCTCCTTGAGAGAAGGGATGCATTTTCCCCTAAATATCCTAAAAATAAGCGACATTGCTCCATATCTAACTCACAATAGAAGGAAAAGGCATTAAATTCCCCGAGCTAGTCGATTTTGAAGCTTCCCATAATAGGGAATAAGTCCCTAGAGTCTCTTTAATGGTGAATTCTTTAGTTTTTGCTAAAAATATTTATAAATCCTAAACAACAAATATATTAAGGCACATAAAGCATGAAAATCACATTGAATCGTCTAGGAACTGATTAAGCTAGGAAAATATACCATTAATTGCATAATGTGGCGTCAAAACATTGTTTTATGTGCCTTGGAGTGGACATTTGGGCCTTATTAACCTATTTTGGAGGCCTGTCACACATTAAATAAAGTGATCTTTGTTCATACTTGGTCCTATATATTTCTATATGAAGACAAAAATTTTAGATTTTGAATGTGACAAATTACCTTCACTTATTGATCATAAATACCTAGCAACTTCTTAATAATTCACTCAGTTATAATGTTGCAGTGCTTCCTCACACATGGTCAATGGGGATGGCTTTTTCTTTTAAAATGATAGTAAAAAGGAAGGAAATTTGTTGTAATAATCCTCTTGTTTGATAGCTTTATGTGTTACCTTCATCTAGCACTTTAAAAAATTAATAACAGAGGTTATATGCCTAAGATATTACCAATTTGGTTGAGGAATCCATGAATTTAAACTCACCCATCTAGGTCTCTTATGAATCCTTCTTTCATACCTAGCTCACTCTATTTTACACTTACACATTTTTACCTCTCTCCACTCCATTACTTCACTTTAGCTCCAAGTCATTTTTCTTACTTTCTACTTCTTTACCTCTCCATATTATCACTCCATTTTACACTTACTCACTTTTACCCCTCTCCACTCCATTACTTCACTTTAGCTCCTATTCATTTTTCTTATTTTCTACTTCTTAACAATACTTTTACCTCTACACATTATTATCCTCATCCATATTAGCATACCTCATTTCATTTCATTTTACACTTAGTCATTTTTAACTCACTTTATCCATCACTTCACTTCATAATTTTCATACCTTTTTTTAGGCACACTTACCAATAACACGTGGTGTTATTTTTGGGTGAGATTTGGAATGTATTGGTTGGACTAGGTGACTTGGCATGTGACTAAAAAATTCACTACTCACAAAACAAGAGGTTCCATATCTCTTTCTGCTTCATACATAGGTAATATGGGGAGCATGTTTCTTTATAAGTTGTGACAAATTCCCTCCCACAATTCATGTGGAATAAATAAGGTTAATCTATAAATCAAAGTCTGAGATTTAGGAGGAGAAAATCAATGGCTACTAAGCCACTAACTTCCAAAAGCCATAACTTGAGCTCTTGATGTCCAAATTGAAAAAATGTGAGCTTGTTGGAAAATCTATTGAGATGAAGAACATATTTAGGATGGTTTATGTGGATGAAATGTAATATATAATTCCAAAAAATAAAAAAGAAAAATTGCATCACTACCATTTGATGGGCCCTGGTATTGCACCAAGAATTTTGCAGCTCCCAAGGGCTTCTCAAATAAAACTATGAACCCGAGGTTATAAATTAGAGGTGATAGTGCTATATGCACAATAGGTTAGGTTCTACTCATGTCACTGTTATCCATGAAATAAAATCAAGGTGTTTAGAGACCACTCCTCCAACTAATTATAGTGAGAAATTCTTATGAAAGCATAAATTAACATTATTCTAGCTACAAATGTGAAAATTCCATTCATTAAATGTAAATGATAATTGAAATTGCATGAAAGGAGAATGTTAATCTTGTTGGAAACTAGATCACTACTCAAAGGTGGGATGAATCAATAGTGTGGCACTTTTAAACTTTTTCTGAAATTACTTAATCTTTTATACCGTGCACAAAAAGAAACACAAAACCATAGATCATAGCACCAAATACAAACATGCGACCATAAAAATAATCAACACAAAAGACACAAGTGTTTATGGTGGAAAACCCATCCAGGGCAAAAAAACCACCCTATTGTTGTTGCGCTGCTCAATTATTTTATCAATTGCTGAAAACATTATACATGGATCAACTCACTCCTATGAGTTGGAAGAATTAACTTCTTTCAGAGTATTTTGGTCCTTTCAAACAAGAACCTATTTCTCTCTTGGATCTATGGACTACCATCCGTTGAAGGCCACCATGATCAACGATCCTCGCCCAATTTTCATTACACTCTCCAACTCCTATTGGATGGAGAAAAATATTTCTTCTACTAAATCCACAAAGTCACTGTCTACTCAAAGTATCCATTCCTTCACTTCCTCGATGCAAGCCTCGTTTCATATATTTTCATACTGAGCTTCTAAAACTTTCTCAAAATGAGCATTGCAACAGCCTCGTATCAAAGCCCACTAAATCTCTAATTTTCAATACTAGTTTCCACCAAAAACTCCACAAAAAAATATTCATACAAGCAGCAAAGAAAACTCCTCAAACTATAATCCAAAGAACCCCTCAACATCTCACACTCTACATAAACATATGACTAAAACAAAACTTCTACTCACTCTTGCTACCACTACAAAATGATATAGAAAATATGCATACTAAGGCTCACATAGTTTGCAAGTTCTTCACCAAGATCACTCTCACTGAAACTTATCAAACAATCAACCATATTAGCATTGAGGTTTCTCTAATATAAATATGAACTCAAGTGCTCAACTCAGTAATTACACCTAAATATTGAGCTCAACATTCTCGTTCATATGCTTGATTAGATCTGGATTCAAGAGGGAAAAATGAAAAAAATATTTTTTCAACCTGTATTTTCAACTTATCTCCCTATGGTTTTACTTACATTTCAAGCGGGAACACTCGTTGGATGTATAATTTGATTCCTCATCCACGGAGTACCCATGTTGCATAGTTTTGATGGATCCCGCTGCACGAAAAATGAGAAATACATTAAAAACATGATTGCAATTATGTTTTTCATGTATTTCTGATTTTTCGTGTAGCAGGGTCCATCAAAAATATGCAAGATGGGTACTCATTGGATGATGAATTAAATTTTGCATCCAACGAATACTCCCACTCAAAATTTGAGTAAAGAATTAGGGAGATAAGTTCAAAATACAAGTTGAAAAAGTAGTTTTATTATTATTATTTTTTAATCTTTTTACTTTTTTACCCTAAAAATGGTGAATAATCCCCCATGGTTGACATCATCATCTTAAATCCTATTTGTCCTTATAAAGTTTATTTTGGTTGTACATTTTTCTTAGGAGTCCCATTTTAGACCTCAAAATTCCCCTAATGTCCACTAGCCTTTTTTATATTTTCAACTTTAATCAAATTTGGAGGCCCCACAAACTTTTATAACCATAAAAAAAAACTTATGATCAAGGATGTCACCATAAACGAAAAATTAGCTCAATAATTCAAGGAATCTAGAGCCAGTTTAGTGAAAACACCCTAGTTGCTCCATTAGCACTATCCTGTAAGCGACTGGAGCTATAACGACTTCCTTAGGCTTGCCTCCATGTTACTGTAGCTCTCCACCTGCTCCCTTGACTCAACAAGCATGTGACTGGGTCTTAGGATCAATGAAATCATCCATCCTTTAGTGCAAAACATCTTCCACCTGTTGGACTATCATCCTCAACTCCTAAAAATTCCTCCAAGCCTCTGCAACAAGTCTACAACTAATGAAATAGTCCAAGAACAAGTCAGTGACATGCAAGACCTATTATTCCAACTTTAGCACCAAGACCAATAGCTCCATCTCCTCAAGAAATAACCACAACATCTCTAACACCTATAGTAGCATCTGCAACATCTGCAATAACAACATCAAGGCATACAACTATCTCGATCACTAGTAGAAGCACCTCCAATACAAGCAACTACATCTCACACATGTAGTAGCAAATGCAATGTCTCTAAAACATGTAGAGACATATGCAGAAACTAGAGCAACACTCTAACCACCTACAACAACAACTTCTCCAATCGACAACAGAACATCAATGACCATAGAAACAATCTGATCCTCCTATAGCAACAACATCTCCAACCACCTCAATATGTATGGAAACCATCTCCTCAGCATCCACAACATCATCTCCACTAGGTATTGCCATAGGTATGTTGAAATTAATGCCAACTAACAAGATTATTAACCAAACGCCATCACCAAACACTCATCACACATGCATATGACCAACAACATATCAAACCTATTGACATCAATGCCAACACTGAAATGACAATGAATCTATCTACAAAAGTAAACCATGCTACTCTAATTTCACTCTTAATCAAATCAATAACTTATATGTCTAATCACACTTGCTTGAAAACGAGAAATCCAATTTTTAACATGCTAATGAAAAAAATACTAATTCTTACTTTGTTTTGTTATAGGATGGTTGCAGTGAGGAAGGAATGAGGTTGTAGTGGTCCTAGAGTATTCCCTAATCATTAAATCAGAGTGTGGGGGTCATTATTAAACTTCATTATGCTAGAGTTAAGGTATGAAGAAAAACTAGTTGGAGAAAACACTCCTACAAGCCTGCTATAGGAGGTGCTACAAGAGGACCCATATTGCTACAAGAGGCCCTATTTTGCTACGGGAGGGGGTTCGAGAGAATTTTAAGGAAGGAAATGGTGTATTATAGGTTGATAAAGGTGGATTAGGGTATAAGGTGATGAATGTATGTTGTGGGATCCCCTTAGCCAAGAATAGTACCCCTCGGAGGTCTATCTTGCACCAAAGTTGATGCCCACGATGTCCTTAATTTTTCTTAATAGAGTGACTTTGGAGATAGAGGTTGGAAGCAGTGTGAGGTTCCTAGTAGGAAGATGGAAAATTCTAGGTGAGTGTGGGAAGGCATGCCCACCCCTGCATATTAGCATAGTCCTTGCAGCTAGCCAAATACATGCATCAACTGACCAATAATGCAGTGAGACAAATTAACATGGAAAATATGAGTTGAATTTGACTAATATCTGTTGTATCACATAACACTACTCTAATCACTTAAGCTAATGGAATTAACTCCTAAGTTGCAAAGAATAAGCATGCAAAAGGATGACAAACTAACATCTATCCATTTCCAAGAAATCATAAACACATAGTTTTGAATTGTGATTGTAGATCTTTCCAAACACTCTTCCCACAAGAGAGGTGATAGGCAAGCCTGCAATTCCAATTTTTTTTGATATAACATCTACTGAAATAAGAGAAGGATTTCAATTATTTGAAACAATAATAAGAAGGAAATACAAGAGAGGGTATAAAGCCTCTGGGTTGGGCCCAAACCCAAGGGTTTCAGCCCTCCAAAACTAACTCAGATGTATATCAATGGTAAACTTCTCATTAATAGAAAATAATAGTCCTACACATCATATGAAAGTTAAGGATAACAATGTCAAGCACTAGGATCTCAGTAGCTACTCTTAGATTCAACAAAAATTTGAATCTTAATGATCCTTTTAGTTGGTTTACTTATATAGAAATGATTGAGGGGAAGCTTCCTTGAAAGGGGGAATGCTCCCCTCCAAAATCTCAATATTTGTGGATCTAGTTCCTTTTGTCCTTGTAATTCAGTTGGAGTTCCTAGACTTCTAGTGAATTCGAATTGTTGGAGACGATTATGTTATTTCAAGCCAAGTTAGGGAGTTAATGAGGTGGGAAATCTCCCTATATTTTCTATAGGTGTCTTCATCAAGTCCCTTCATGGTAAATTTCTCCAAAAATGCTTCTTTGACTTGCATGTTAATCTCATTAGGCCATACAATATAAAATACACCTTTTAGTATTCCTACTAAACATATTATGACTAAAAATGTGAATTGATGTGATAAAATCATAGTTTTAAGGGCTGGAGGATAGTACAATGAACTCCAAAAGATACTTATTGATGGGACCCATCATCCCCCACCTACTGAAGGTGCTTCTCATTCTCTGAGCAACTCAGTCACTGATATGAAGCTCATTCATGGCCTTGGTGGCCTCTCTGACATCCCAAGGCACTTTATAGAAGTACCTTCATGTGGATAGAAAAATGCAAATGCCTCTATGTCTTTCCATTATTTTTGTTCCTCTATTTGGCTTCTTCCTTCTTGTAGGCCCAAATGTAAGGGAGGACAAAGTTTGAGACCTATCTAGTTGATATTTATCCTTTGCATGATCCTTTTGTATAGCAGTTTTTTCTCCAAAGAATTCCTTATTCTTTCCGGGGAGTGATATTCTTTGATTTGTAAACTGTGAGGCAATGCCTACCATCTTCTTCGGAAAGCCTGAAAACTTTCTATCCCCACCATCCTATAAGTGTCTTCAAAATGTAGGATCTATTTCTCTTGGGTTGCTATGTACCTAGGTACCAATTAAGGATTAGAGGAGATGAGAATGTGGTTGCTGATGATAGCCTTGGATCTCACTAATTCTGGTATAGTATATAAGAGCTCCTTTTCTTATTTTCATTAGCATTTTCACTTCTTCTGCCCTTTTTTCCTCATGGGTCAACAAAGAGGAAAATGCCATAAATTTCATGTCTCCAAACCTTGAGTTGGGGTCCCAAAAATTCATGTCTGTGAGCATTAAGTTGTGCATGTGAAACTCAGCTAGCTTGGCTCTATCCTCAATACTTTCCCTTTTACAAAAGTCGATGAGTTTGTTATAGTCTTGGAAAGGCAATGAGCCATACTATGCAAATGTATTAATTTGAAACTACATCCACTACTCCTTGAGGAAACTAGATTAGTATTTGGATGGCTTCCTAGATTAGATGGATTATATGGATAAACTTGCCATGGTGGCAAGTCACGTATCATTTTCTTGCAGCTTCTCTTTTAACATGGTGTTTTTTTCTTATAGTTATTCCCTCATGACTGACTCTAAGAACTTTAGATAGTAAAATTATTTTCCCATCTTATTGAATTTCTCCTCCATGAGGCCCACATCTTCTACATTTTTGGATTTCACAATTTGCATCCATCTATGTGTTCTCTTTCCTTTCTCTAACTCAAAGAAGAGCGGGATGATGAATTTATCATATATAATCCTACCTCCCTCAACAAATTTGTAGTAGGATTCTAGGCTCAAATGTGGATTGGGCTATTGAATCTCTTTGAGGTGTTTTTCATTTTATTTTAAGGTGGCTTCTCTTTCCTATAACACCTACTACTCCTGTAGCAACTGTTATTTCTCCTATAGCAGCTCCTGTTTCTCTTGTAGCTGCTTTGTTTCTTCTTGTAACACTTCTTTTTCTTCTTGTAACATGGAAGCTTGAGACTTCAGCCTCTCAGAGTTGACTACCCTAGTGGCATGCCTTCCCATAAGGAACACAGGTTGCTTCGTTTTGGCCTTGGGAGAAGCAATTTCTTCATTTTTTCCCCTCATTAGGTCCCACCTCTTCTTTCTTTCTTGTTGACTTATCTATGGTGATAGGGAATTTTGTAGGATTCTAAGGCTTTCTTTGCCTTATCCTAGTGCTCTTCCTTGTTTTTAAGTACAAAGGGCCTTGCCTTGGTTGCCTTCTTTTAGGCTTGACAAGTGTGCCCAATGTGGCCAATGTTGTAGCCATTTCATTGCTCAGTGTTCCCAGGAGAGTGACTTGTTTAATGTCCTTTTTTTTCTGTCTCTTGAGGCTTTGAGGTCCCTTTAGGGTCCTATTTCTCTGTCCCTTACCCATCTCTTTATCCCTCTTTAGTTTTTTATTCTTCTTCCTTTATTTCTTCTGCCTCCTCTTCTTCCTTCTTTCCTTCCCTACCTCCAACTCTAGAGGCTAGTGTTTCTTCATGTGTGATGGCTTGGGTTCCAATGAAAATTTCCTTATTCATGTCTACAAAATCATTCCATAACATAGGGTTCCTTTGGTGACTAAGAACATCCATAACAATCAATTTAATGAGGCCATGGTGGGCAATGTGTTGGTGCTTCTCTTCCCTCACTTTCTAGATCATTTCAATGATAGATTATAGGAGGAAATGAGGAACACTGAGCCTATATGGGATAGGTAATTCTACTTTTAATCTTAGCTCATGGAGAAACCTAAAATGGTAGGAATATACAATGCTCAACCTCCCCTCACAGAATATGTATTTGAGAATGTGATAGGCCACTTCATCATAGGGGTAAGGCAGGATCTCCCTTCTCACTCCATTCTTATCTATTACACGCTTTTCTTTTAAAATGAAGAAGTTATTCCTGGATGTGCCACTCATTTCTTTGTTCTCCTTACTCCATGGAATTCCTAAGGGTAAGGTAGTCACCTGCTTATGATCTCAACATTTAGAGAGATGACAAGGCCTCTAACAATAGTAGTGGAACTATCTTCTCCTTGAGGATTTATTACTTGATACGGATCTTGGGGGGAGGCCCCAAAGATATATAAAATTGAAATGGGTCTTGGGGGGCAGGGCCCTACAATTTGAAAAATTAGAATGCCAGAAAAAGGAGAGAACACACTGTAAATAAAACCACAAAGAAACCTTTTATTCCAATGTAGAATAACTATAAACTCTACATTGTGGTGGACAATTTGTCCTTTTAAAAAATGTGAGTTGTTACTTATAGTTTTTTTTAGCTACAATAACATAGATAAATTCCATGGGTGGGTAAATACCATGAATGAATATTGTGGGTAGATACCACTTACAATACCATGGGTGGATGCCACTTATAATACCATGGATAGATTCCATAGATGAAGGAATACCATGGGTAGATGCCACTTTCCAGTTGGATCATTTCTATGGTAAATTCTTGGGTTATATTATCATCATACCCATTCAATTGTTTAAATAATCCCATCCACTACTGCCTTGGAAAAATATTTACCATAGGTGGATGTTGATGAATTATCTTTGTGTCTATGGGCTCTCTTCTATTAAACCCTCCCCCAATTTCTCCTTCTACTCCTTCTTGGGGATACTTAGGTTTATTTCAAATTTTGGCCTTAGAGCAGTCTCAGTTATAGTGTCAACATTTTCCTTTTTATCATAGGGGAAGAAGGATGCGAATAATTTTTTTAACAAAACAAAATTTTCTTTGATAATTTCCAAAGGGAGATACTACCTAATTATTTGCTATAGGGAACTTAATTCAAGCATAATTTTCCATGCATAGGTATGGAAATTGGAGAGGGAGAGAGACGCTTACTCCTTTCAAGATAACTCTGTCATGTGAATGAGGATTTGAGGGTAACTTTGGGTAATGTTTTCTTTCTTTCTCCCTTTAATTATCTCATGTAGCTTCTTTTTGGACCTCTTGTAGTAGTGCAGAGCCTCCTGTAGAAATTTAGAGCCTCCTTTAGCTCCTCCTATAGCTCTTCTTCTAGCGTATGCAAACAATGTTCGAAGCAGATCAGTGGCACCCTAGGCAGTCTCTAATAGCACTAGCTCATCCTTCTCTAACTGTCTTCTTGAAATGAGTAATTATACCAATGGAGTCGAGCCTTTTACTTAATATTCCTTTTGTTGTAGAGGCTTAGAGTTCTTTGATGACATAACTCTTGCATGAACTTCCCTTTTTTAACCATTGTCCCCACTCCTTGCAATCAACACCCTGCTCCTCGCGATCATCACCTCACTCCTCGTAATCACCACCTCACTTGAGTTGATTTTTCCATATGCATGTGTGACTGAAATGAAATTTAGTTAACTAATCGAAGGTGGTAAAGTTTACTAGCCACCTCCAGCCCATAAACAATTCCTTTCTCAACCATTACACATTTTATCATCATATGGATAGGGAAGAGGTGAGGGTTTTCACACCTGAGCCTACCTGTGATTTTGAATTGTTGGAGAAGCTTGCATGCTGGAGCTGGACTCATAATATGATGATCCTGAAGGTGTTGATTTCCTTTTCTTTCTTTTGCATGGGTTCTCATAGCTTAATGATTCCTTGATGGATAAAATTATTGCATGTGCAGGTTTCTTCCCAGTGTCTAATCTGTTGGTGGTGGAGTGGATGGACTTCTTCATCAGGATGATGTGCCTCTTCTCCACTCCAGAAATGGTTTCATGATGCTCAAGGTGGTTGGACCTTCTACTATGTGGGTGAAAAAATAATTGATGATGAGTTCTGTTGTGATCGTGTAGGCTACTACAGGGGGAGTCTCTCCCCTGTAGTAGTCACTTAATCCCTCTTTTGAGACCTCATATTACATGTAAGATTAAGGGCAAGTATTAAAGGTATGATGACATGATTAAGATAATGAGGAAGTGGTGTAGTTCATGGAAAAATTGAAAGCAAATCTTTTCTGTGTTTTTCTATATGCATGGAAGAGTTGAAATTGAAGTTGAATTTTGGCCTGATGGAGTGGATGGGTGATGAAACTTATGTTGGTGGACCTCTCTCAACATTTCCTAAATATACATGACCTTTTGTCCTCTTTCTCCAATTGGATCTTCCTCCTATAGCATTTCAGGCTCCTCCTATAGCATTACAAACTTCTCTTGTAGCATTATAGCGAGGAGCAAAAATTTGATTCTATTGTTGGTTGGATGATGGAGAGAGGTAGGGAGGTGAGTGAAGACGGTGAAAATGAAATGGGTGGATGGAATAATGGAGGAATGCACTTGTAGAATATATTATGTAGGCATGGTTCTATTGGCTATATAGAGTCCCACAAAAATGATATGTTATGAAAAGTGGTGTAAGAACCCATTCCATGTGTTTGCTTTTCACTCTTCTCTTTTTTCTTTTTCTTTTTTGAGACATGCAAATTACCTCGATAGAGGTTTTAAACCTACATGCTTTCCCTAGGCACCTCAAAGAAGGTTTTCACCTAGGGATCTTTTCATATTTTATTATATTTTTGTTTATTTTTGTCTCCTTTTTTGCTCCTGTGCAACCTCAAAGATGTTTACGACCCTGGAGTTGGCCTCAAATGCCTCATGAAGGTTTTCATCTAGGCCCTCTATATTTTTTTTTAGAATTTTTGTGGACTGAGGGCTGTGAACCTCCTAATCACATTCAATTCTCTGCTGATTGAAATGAAAAATTCTTCCTTGGACAAAGGTATTTTATACAACTTTAACCTATAATCATTGACAAGTAAGGGGATCCCTTCCTCATCAATTGTTGTGATTTGGACAAACCCATTCTCATGAAATTTCTCTACTAGATAGGGATCCAACCATCTTGTCATTAACTTTCCCTTGAAATCCTTGAACCTAGAATCATACAACAGGGCCCAATCTTCTTCTTGAAAATTATTCTCTTTGATGTGTTTTTCATGCCAAATCTTCCTTTGTAGCTGGATTACCTTAGTGTGTAGGAGAGATTGCTTCTTAAATTCATCTAGACCATTGAGTTGGAGCATCCTCTCCTATTTTTCTATAGTAAGATCCAAGTTTAATTGAGTTTCCATCCTTAAGGTGTTATATTCAAAGTCAATAGACATCATGACCTTCTTCGCATAAAATGGTTCAAATGGTGTAAATCTAGTGGTGGCATTCCAAGTGGTGTTGTAGGCCCAAGTGGCTTCCAAAATTATGCCTTCTCAATCCTTTCTGCTACTGCTAATAACCTTGGTAAGAATGTTCTACAATGCTCTATTTGTGTCTTCCCCCTGCCCATTTGATTGAGGGTGATAGGTAGTGGATTCCTAGTGCTTGTTGTGGTGGTGATTCATAATATTTTCATTCATATTTTATTTAAATTTTTCTCCTTGATCAATGACTAACTCCTTTGGAAAATTTAACTTGTAGAATATGTTCTCTCTCATAAATTCAACCACCTTTTGTTCAGTTGTTGCCTTTAATTCCTTTGTTTCAACCCATTTAGTCAAGTAATCAGTGCACACATTGATATATTTGTTCTATCTTGATGGTTGATCAATAGGTAAACTGAAATCCATGCCCCACTTCTCAAATGGCTCTAAATTCACTTGAGGTTGTAAGGGAATTTCATCCTTGGGTGTGGGTTTACTCATCCTTTGACACTAATCACACCTGGTGGTGTACCTTCTTGCATCCTGATGTAAAGTGGTCTAATAATAACTTGATTGTAGAACTTTGAAGGTTATCCTCTTAGCATAAAAGTGGCCCCCATAGGGTCCATCATGGTACGACAAGAGGATGTCAAAGGCCTCATTTTCCCTCACACATCTCCTCAGGATCTGATCTAGTCCCAGTATGGAAATATTTCCCCCAATCCAAGTGAATGGGGAATTTTTTCTTACAATATTTCTCTTCTCCTTCATGGATAGATTAGGAGGGAACCTTTTAGCAACTAAGTAGTTGGCTATATCAGCAAACAAAGGAGAAAACACCAATATGGAAAATAGAAGTTCATCTAGAAGTTGATCATCTACCATTTATTCCTTTCTTGTAGGTAGGGTTAGCCTTGACAAGACATCTGCAACCACATTCTCTTTCCCTGTGGTGAGCTCCAGTATTACAACAATAATGCTGCAACTCCTGGGGCTTCCTTCTTTACTTTTATCAATCCGGTAGTTCGTAACAAACTTGGAAGCAATAGTACTGTATGCACAAATACTAAATCTTTCTGCAGGATGTCACTTAATCAGCTAGCGCAAGTTTGCTAGGAGCTTAAGCCAACTTCTATGAGTTCTCAGAGGAAGCTTTTACTGTGATGGAAGAAAGCTAACTCTATAGAGGCTATTCTACTTGCAGAAAGAGAAGGAAAACTAAAAGGAAACATAAACCCTAACAAACCCTAGAAAACCCTAATTTTGCAAGAAAAGAGATGGAAACTAGTTGAATTGAGGCTTCTGTGATCCATAACAAGTTTATGAGAAATTTTTCGGCATAAATCACATGAAATTTCATTTGTCAACGCATTTCGAACCAAGGTTCGAAACGCATCGACAAATGAAATTTCATGTGATTTACGCCGAAAAATTTCTCATAAAAAAGAGATGGAAACTATTGAGATGGGTGCCATTGACCACTGAAAAGGTAAATTGCATTTATTCAAGCTACTTCTGAAGAGAAATGAGAAGAAATCATCTTTTTGTACTTTTGAGTATTTTTATGTGGAATTATTATGCTTATGGTTTGACTGATTGTGACTGTGCAGAGGTTTGGTGGCAAAGGAAGATGGAGTTGGCTTTTGCTGAAGATGAGGAAGGTGTGGAGGGGTCCTAAGAAGTCCCTAGTACCCTTCTGGAGACTTCCATTGCGATCAAACTTCGAAAAATTGCTCGCATGAACTTCTACAGGAGGCTGCAGGGGATCTATAGGAGAATCTACAGGAGGAGGCAAAAAGTGGTTTTTGGAGGTTTGAAGGTGGAAAAATGATGGGGAAAGGGAAATGAAGGCTGGATGAAGGTGTTGAAAGGTCTAGGACTTTATCAATGGAGATCAGGCACGAAGGAGATGGTTGGATTTGTTCAAAAGGTGAGAAAGCAACTTTATGGAAAAATGAAGAATTTAGGGCAAGTTGGCAAAAATGTGGCGAATGAGTGGGGAAATCTTGAGAGATGAGCTGGTACAGGTTGTGCTATGGAGGAATGACAAGCTAGAGTGTTCTACGAGTGAACTGCACACTTACTTCTCAAGTCGGACTTAAGCAAGAACTGAAAAACACATAGTTTTTCTATTTTGACCTAAAATCTGACCTAAAAATAGAGTACTGCTAAACAGAACTTTATGAACAGAAATTTATGTGAGAAATCCATGGTAAATGAACATGAAATGGTCTAAGCATGTGAATCCAAGAAAATATCAATTTCTCCAACTCAAAACATCACACTAGCAATTGCATGAAAGGCAAAAACTGTGTTTTTGGTGGCAGTAGTAGTGCCTTGACCTCAAATCATGGTCCCAAGGAGGGAGAAAGGAGATCAAGACCTACTGGTAGCCTTTTTGGAACTTTCTCTATTACTACAGCAAACTACTTAAGCAACTTGAAGCAAGAACAACTAATTTAACCATCAAAAGAAACCTATTTTACCAAAGTAAGATTTAACCTAAACAACAGAAATCGGCTTATGAATGCAAGAAAAAAACATATAAATACACAAAGGAGGTGTTGGGCACTTGGGTTGGACCCTAACACAAGAGCTGCAACCCTTTAGAAAAGATCAGTGCTGGTTCAAAGCTGGATTCATCTTCATTGATCAAAAAATAATAGTTACATCACAAACCTCTCTACAAAAAGAGCTCGAAAATGAGATGAGCACAAGACTGCACAAAAGTGCGAAAATAGACTATCAAGTGGCTAACCTACTAAGGCTTTAAGCCTTCTTATTTATACAGGTGGGGACTCCCAACAATCCTCCTAAACTTAAGGAACTCGACTGCCTAAACTGAAGATAATAGTAGCTCTACTAGACTTGCTCGGCCGCCCTTTTGGATCATCATTGTGGGTCTTTGTACTCCGATCTGCTAGTGGAGAACTCAAGGAAGGGGTCATTAATGTAGGAGACACCCCTCCTATAAGTCCTCAGATCTATTTCCTCCAGTTTGGCTGCCAATATGCTCATAAATGCCTGGTCCTTGTCCAAAAATGTCCAAAAATCTGCAATAAACACTCATTAGACTATGTGGCAAATTGGCTATCCCCATTCACTCTTTTGACATAAATATATTCAAAAACATGCAAAAAAATATTGAGAATGGTGGATTAAATGAAAATAATAAGCAGAACGAGCCCATTTAGTTACCCATTTTTGGGGTTCATCATCACCGCCCTGCAGAATGGGTTGCTCATCCTTTGAGCAACTAATTCAGTTCTTCATCTTTGATAGCTTTAACAACTTCCCTGACATCCGAAGCCTCTAAGGTGATGTCCTCTTCTCTGTCATGAAAACCTGCTTTTCTATCCACTTCCTCCTCCTTGACCCCTTCCAATAGTCCTACCAGTAGCGAAGGACGGAACTTAAGACCAATCCAGTTGGCCTTCAAGTTTTGCATTAATTGTTTGTAGGGGAACTCTCATCATAGCTTCCCTCATTCTAGTTGGGGAGTGGTACTCCCTAATCTTTAAGCTATATGACAATGTATTCCACCTTCTCACGCAAGCATGAAGGTAGCCATCACCACATAATCTCTCCATATCTTCAAAATGAGCAATAGCTTGTGCTTGCCTGTTAACATAATCAGGGAGAACTTGGGGGTTGGCTGTAAGGTGTTCATGGGCATAAATAAGAGCCAATGGTTCTTCTGGTTCTGTCCTTATCATTAGGGGCTCATTTAGTTCTTTTTCCATTATATTTTGAATTTCCCCTACTCTCTTTTCCTCGTGGCTCATCTAGGAAGCCATAGCCATGAGCTGTAGGTCTCCCAGTGTAGCATTTGGATCCCATACGTTCATGTTTTGTAGTGTCATATTATGGAGGTAGAATTCTGCTAATTTGGCTTTATCCTCGACTGAACTATTATCACATAAATGCATAAACTGACCATAATCCTGAAATGGGATGGTGCCACTTTGGGCCAACGTTTTATTCTCGAATTGGAGCCATTTGTCTTTGAGATATAGTGCATAGGATCTAGCTTGTTGTCTACACTACAAGGCCTCCATTGCCCAGCTAGCCATGCAATCCATCCGGGCTTCCTTTTCCTGCAACTGTTTTGTCAAGATCAGCACTTCAGTGGCTACCTGAGACTCTTTTTCTTCCTATTGTTTCATCAGCATTTCAACATCAGTCTGTGGATCTTCCTCTTGCTACTATTTCTATGCTACTTCATTAACTGCTAGGGGGCTAGGGGTCATTCTTGTTTTTGCTGCCCTTCCAAGATCGGAAACTTGTCTTCCCCTTTAGATTCTCGTTCCTGTATCTGCTTTTTCAGTAGTTCATTTTCTTCCTGTAGTTGGGCTCTTCTAATGCTCTCTGTGTGTCTTACCATGTCCAACTCCCTTCTCAACTCCCTCAACTGGTCTTCCGTGTGACCTATATCTTCAACTCCTTTAGAGTTAGCAATCTACGTCCAGGTGTGGGTTCTGACCCTTTCTTGTTCTAGTTCAAAGAAAAGAGGTACAATGAATTTTTGTGGGATGATCTTCCCACCTTCTAGGATATTGCAATAGGAGCCTAAATTAGGCTGATGGCTTGGTTCATGTATCTCTTCAGCCTTGCCTTCCTCTTGTGACTGTTCTGCTGCCTTCTCTTCTAATTTTTCAGTGTCTTTCAGCTTGGCTAGTGTCTCCTATAGAGAGGTTTGAGCTCCCTGTAGGACTGCTTTGGAGTCCATCAATTTGATTCTTTCCTTCCAGGTGGAAGTTTTGGGACTCCCTCTCTCGTAGGTAATAGAGATTTTGGAGGGGGATTCCTCCTTCTTCTCAGTAGGTGCATCCTTAATGATTAGAGGTTCTTTTGATGGTGGTTGGGGCTTGCCCACCTTAATTCTGGTGCTCCTCCTGGCTTTGAAATACATGGATGTTTGTCTTTCTCATTTTCCCTTTTGTTTTACTGGAGTGCTCAATGTAGCAAGCACATATGCTGCTTCCTTTGCCAATATTTTAGGGGATGTTTCTTTTTGTTGTTCTATTCCTTCATCTCCTGTAGTCTTTCCTGTGTCTGTTGTTTTTGCTTGTGTCTTTGCTATCTCTGGTGTTGTCTTCTCTTTTCTTGTTGGGTCCCTACCTCTCCTATGGCAGTGTTTTTCTGGGCTTTCTTGGGCTTTTTCTTCTCAACTTTTGTTCTTTTTCTCTTCTCTGTTTTTGAGGCTGTTTTCTTTTCTGCCTTAGGTACAACAGTGGATTTGTCAAGTTTCTCCTCTTCCTTCTGCTTCTCCTCTGTTTCCTGTTCCTCCTTTGTTTGAATATTTTGTGTCTCCTCATGAGTTTCCTTCTCAATTTCCTCTTTCTCTTCCTCTTCCTCACTGCCAGATGGGCTAATGTCCTTAGTCAAAGTTTTGATGTCATCTTCCCTAGACATATTCCTGAAAATTTCCCAAGCTATGGGGATTGTGTATGTGTGTAGGGCATCTTCCACCAATAATATAATGAGGCCATGGTGGGACAGCTGGTTTGGGACCCTTGCATTCAACTTGGTGCCACATTTTATCAAGGACTGGAGGAGGAAATATGGGAGACTGAGTTTCCTAACTGCAGGTAGGTCCATCCCATAACTTAATTCATGCAATAACCTGAAGTGATAACCATAAATTATACTAAACATTTCTTCACAAGTGATATATTTCATTATCTGGTAACTGACTTCACTCTATGGAGGAGGTGAGCTTGTCCTTCTAACCCCATTTTTATCCTCTACAGGATGCTCCTCAAGCTAAAAAAATGCTTTCTTAGCAACCTGTCCCAATGTTTTTTCCCCCTTTCTCCAAGGGAGCCCAAGTGGAAGACCTATGATTCTGCTGATAAAATCAGGTGTGAGCTCTAGGGTTAGACCCCTGAGATTGATTGTAGCATGTGTTTTCGAATGGGGTCTTAAGGAAATCAAACATTCTTTAGTCACCTCATGATCATATCCATGAATTCTTTCAAAGAAGGACATCCAATTTTCCCTAGTGAAGAGGGCCACCACCTCGGGGTGCTCATGCAATTTGTTGGAGTTCAAAGGCTCCTTCTCATAAAACTTCCTGGCATGGTGTTTAGTGGTTTCTGAAAGTGCTCAGGTGAGGAAAAAAAAATAATTTCAGAAAACAGAAACAGAGGGACAGCTGAGTTTTGTTTTTTCTGAAACTGTAGGAGCAATTTCCCATGTATTTCTTCTTCACAAACTGAATTTGCAATTTTCCCTTTCTTCAAACTGTTATCAACCTGAATTTTTTTCTTGGTTCTTGGAAAAAATCAATACTTTGATAGAACAGGGACTATATAAAACAATGGTTTTTCACAGAGTAAACAAACCTGCAATTTCATTTCCTGCCCAGGTTTGATTTCTATGATTGTATCCCCCTTCTTTTACAGTAGAATGTGAGGAAGAAAAAGGTATCTTTTGAATGCAGAGAAGGAAACAAAGAGACTACGTAGAACTCAGAAAAGACACAAAAGACTTCTTAATTTCTCCGTCCTTTATTTTATTCAACCAATACTCTATTTCTAATCCACCACCTTATCTAGACATATTGTATGCAGAGCAGGTTTTCAAGCCTACCTCATTCCCAACTCGAATTTGACAAAAATTCTAACTTTTTCTGTTGCAGAGCTGCTCTCTGTCCTTCCTGTAGAAATCTTCCTGTAGAAGGTGTTCCTGCTCCTGTAGAATGCAGTAGTGCTCTTGTAGAACCCGATAGGTGGGAGGGTTTTGAAAAATTGGTAGAAAATGACTGGTTCATTATTCTGAAGGTGGTAGATGAGTACTGCAGTCGAGAACTTCGTAAATGAAAATGAAACAAAGGGTGGTGGAGGCTTAGACCACACTGTACTTAACTGATGGTGTAATTTACGGTGAGGAGTTGAGGTGGTTGGATGGGTACATTATCCCCATCTGGATCATTGGTCCCACACCAGTGTAATTATGGTTCTTCATGTAGCCTGACCTCCATCACCTCCCTTACTCCTGTTATATGCCACCACCACTACTGGTTTCGAATGTTTTCCTCTTGAGTTGACATGCCACACCTGCTGACTGCATATCTGGTCGGCAGTTTGAATTGGACGTGGCATAATTGAATTCCACAAGGGTGTATAAACTAAATGAGGGTGGCCAGTTAGCTGGCCACCGATTCCGCTTAATCATGACCATTCCCATAGTTCATGTAGTTTTGAAATAATATTCATGCAATCGATGAATAGGTTTAGCCACTTACCTGCTTAGTCGCTGCTGTGCTATGCATGCTTAGGACTTTGGCACTTCATTTCCTCATTTCTGTTGCTGCTAGTGCTCTGCATGCTTGGCCTTCAGCTTATGCTGATGATTTCTCGATCAAGATATTCTCTTTACATGCTTCATACATCCTGCTATGCTGACCCTATCTCTGGAGTTTGTTTTTCAAAGGGATTAGCTACTACAGGAATCCTACAGGATTTTTTGTAGCTGCTTCTCCTTCTGAAATTTAGGCTGATGCTTGAGCAGGCTTAAAAAGATAGCTGACAAAGGTTCTGAATGAAAGAAATAGTAGCTGGGAGGTATCAGGTAAGAATAAGAAAGTAGAAGGCTACTAGTTTATTTGTCATCATTTTCTTTTTGTGTTTACAGAATGAAAGAAGCAAAATTTCTATATTTTGTCTGTACAGGGAAAGAAATGCAAGTGGAAATGTGAGTGCACAAGGGTGGAATGGAGATTTCTGCGGATGAATGGTGGCAGGGAGGTCCAGAGGCCTTCTAGACAAACTTCCAGCCCTTGGGTTCTTTTCTAAACTTGATTTTGGCCTTTCTGTAGTTTTCTATAGGATCCTCTTGTAGAATACACAGAGTTTCCTGTAGGACACAGAATTTTCAAAACAAATGAGATCGAGGCCTGGAAAGTGATAACGGTGATGGAGGGATTGTTAATTTTTGGTATGTTCTATGCTAGAGAAATTTATTTAAATTTTCACAGTTAGCAATCACATCAGCATTACGATAAACTGCAGATAGAACATAAATATAAAACGCAGAAGACAAGCCGAGGCAAGAGGACACAAGATATGGCGTGAGCCAGGGAAAAACCCCACAATGTGTGGGGAAACCCTTTGATCAAATCTTCTTTTATCTTCAAAGTTCAGCAGAGAAAGAGAGAGAGAGAGAGATAGTACAATTACAACAGAAGTCAACACTTTGACTTGTCTAGATCTAAGCATAGATCATCTCCTATAACGACGAGATCAGTTGAAGACATTCTGCTTCAACTGATACCTATCATCGCGCTGCATCTCGTCCTCTAGTTGCACTACTGCATATTGCCCCATGCTGCTGTCCAGGTCCATGATCTTTCTCAGACTAATGTGCATCATTATCATGCTGCTGCCCCTGCTAATGTATCATTGGGCTGCCCATGCACATGATTTCATAGTGCTGCCCATCATGCTGCTGCCCATGCTTCATGTATTCGTTGCATAGCCCATCTACAATATATCATGTTGCTGCCCAAGACTGCATTATATATATGTGCCCAGATCATACAACGTTATTGTCCAGATCATAGATGCTGCTCATAGATATACTGAGATCATCATTCATCACTGCTTTGATGAGAGGTAAGATTATGATCTTGTCTCTTACCTTCGATGAGACTGACACTCTTTGCAGAGTGATCACTATCACTGCATATAGGAACATCATCTAATACTTCAAGTTACCGCTGTACAAGATGTATGTCACCGAGATCTTCTTTATCCAACCAAAACCAAAATCTGTTGTGATCATAGCACATTGAGACTGCTACAAGTAGGTCGAGGGTCATGTAGACTACCAACGTGAAGATAGATGTGCCCAGATCACATACATTCTTCTCTGCTACACAGGTATGCTGAGTCTGCAGCTATGCTTGAGTGCAGTTATGACTGCATATAAATATCTCTGTATTCTGTGTATAAATGTCTTTATGAACAAAGTATAAAGGCAACCATGACTGCGTATGATTACAGTGTTTAGGGCCACGTAGCTGTAGTTTAGGGTTGTGTAATGGTGACACCTTCACACTGTGTTTGGCAGCTACAGGTCTCCTTTTAACTGTGGCCAGATCTCCTTGACATTATAATGACTGCAGCTTCTTCCATGCTTGACTGTTGTTATGTCTGCGGCTCTTTTATGACAACGGAGCAGATTAGGGCATCACACTGACGGTGAATGAATGTCTTCAAGATTCAATACTACATGAGTGATGTTACTGAAGAGCAAAGGAGATCAAATCATTGAGCCATAAATCGAACGCCATTTATAATGTGTATACTTATTATTAATCAACACATAGTAATGTGCCATGGATGTAGTGTCGGTGCGATGCCCTTAATGCAATGACCTGATGCCCAGAGATCTATGTAATCTGAGACTGTAGTTGTTACAGACGTATAAGATCAATCTGAGACTTAACTTTTGTGGAATACAGAGAGGAACCTTCCGAAAAGTCTCAGTTCCACCTTGGAACATAAGAGGGAGAGCATACAAAGCGAGATCATTAATAGACAATATATAGATGCAGAAGGATTAACACCATACATTGCACTGTGTGGGTAGGATACCTGAGTCCCTGAGTTAGTTTTGAAATCCCTGAAGGAATCCCCAATAAACAGAATACCCAAAGGATTTTTAAGAGAAGGCGGGCTACCTTCACTTACAGTTTGATGTTGTCTCGTATTTTGCTCCACTTTTACTGTAATGGTCCCAGTAGTATGAGTGTAGAAGGGATTTTTCTCTCTTTTAATGACACTAGTTTGGTTTTCGACCTTGGGAAATTTACTCACACTGCTTAGCCCAAGATCCTAGCCTACACTAATGTTTGTTTGCTTAATAACGAGTTACTGATTGATTTTAGGTAAATTTTATGTGTACTTGATTATTGTCTTCGATAGGGGAGTTGACGTATGAAATGTGATGAGAATTTGACTTGATAAATCATGCACAAAACAATGCTTTGAAAAATTTTCAATTTAATGAAAACAAGCTGTATTCATATTTTCCACATATTCATATTTGTTCCATGCATCTTAGTCATTTAACACATGCATAACCAAAAAACTTCTTTCCAATGTTTCTTAACAACTACTTGAAACCAAAATAGAGCAGCTTTTAACCAGCTAAATAGACGAATGAATAAGAAATGTGAGTCTTTCTTTCGTAAAAAATTCTTTTAGGAAAGAAAAACAAAACTTTTTTCCTAAAAATGAATTTCTAGGACACCTATTTTGCTATCAAAATGTAGTTACACATCTTCTTTCAGTCCATGAGAAGGCTTCCTATCGCTTTTGGCTTCTAGACACAGCTAAAAATCAAGGTGTTGGGAGACTGACACTTTGTAACAGTGGCTACAGAGAGCTAATAAGTCCACTAATGCTCCCTGTGAATAGGAACAATGCTTTATAAAGCTCTGTGTAGCCTGCTAACCTACGTTAGTGTGGGAAATTAGTCAAACAAAGGGCTTTCAAGATCATATTCATAGATGAATACTTGTAGGCAAGATGCAGCAAGATTTTTGGTGGGTCAGAAAAGGATTGCAGATGTATAGGGAGATTTTAGAAGGAGGAGAACACAAGGAAGAGTCTGGGTAAACTGGGAACTAGATGTATACTCCCTAGTGGAGTCAACAATTCTACTATGGGGTAAAATGCACGGTGCATGGAGAATGAAAATACCCTCAAAGCTCTTACCGGGACCTTCGGCAGACTGTAATATTATTTGCAACTGCACGAAGTTACATGCATGTTCATAGACAATAACTAACTATCATAGGATTAGAAGTAGACTACCTTAAGTCTCCATGTAGATTTGTTTGAGGATCACAATGTGGCCAAGGCGAACTCCCTCAAAGCCGACTCCAAATCAAGTCTTGCACAAAGAAGAGACAAGCATAATCACAACATACAACTCTGATAACTAATATATGAATACATAAAGAACATATAATTGCATACAACTAAGCTACTCATGCACACAAGTATTGGACAATCAACTTAATGAACAATAGTACCAACACCATAGAGTAGACAACACAACTGCAGTTCTGTATTTATAATGGAAGAGTGATTACAACCATCTGTTGCATCAGCCTTCCTCTACCCCTTCAGCTTCTCTCTCTCTCTCTCCCTTCTTGCTCACTTTTGATGATATGAGACAATGCTCAATAGTCAAGTAGGCTATCCTTTCAAATGCTCTGACCCCTTTCACAATGACCCTCACTTTGCTTATATAGCAATTGAGTTAGGGTTGCCAAGTTCCTCCTTGAGTTCACTAGGGCAAAAGCAATGAACTTGACATGCTTTTCATCTCTTTCCCATTTTCCTCCTTATTTCAAATTATAAATTCTTCAAATATGTTGATTTTGAATGTTTCCTTGCTTTTCTTGAGTAATTTTAGGAACAAATATCTAGATATTTGTGAGTCAATTCGTTCCTTTAACCCTTGGAACTTCCCTTAGTTTCATTAATGTTATCCCTTCATTATAAATATGCTTTAGTGGGGTCACTAACGTACCTCCAGGCTTGGTGACAAGCTTTATAAAGCAAGTTGTTAGTGTACAACCAGCGTTAGTGTGGAATCAAGGCCTGTAATTGTGGTCTTTGCTTCAGTAATCATGTCTTTCCCCTCTGAGTTGATGAGGAGGTCAATTTTTTTTATAATAACTTCTGTATAAAATTATTGTCATCCCATGTGGAATCTTTAATGAGTAAGTTCTTCCACTTGATGAGGTACTCTGAAATTGATCGATTTCATAGCTGTTGGGTTCTTTCTTCTGTGACTGCTCTAGGTTCCAATATGATTTTTCCTTCCTCGTCAAGTTCTGGCAATATTTTTTGAACTGGGATCTTCTGCAACTTTTGAATGAGTGGCGAGACTTCTTCATCCTTCTTACATTGATCCCTTTCTTTGTCTATCCAATCTGGTTGGATAATAGAAATAACACAAAACAATGCTTCCACATCCTCATACCTTCTTAAGAGTGCATCTGCGACAACATTTGGCTTCTCATTTTTGTAGATGATTTCAAAATCATAACCCAACATATTTGGGACCCATTTTTTCTTTTCTGCTAAAGATAATCTTTCTTCTAAAAATGATTTTAGACTATCATGATCTAGGTTTACCTTGAAGTGTCTTCCCATTAGGTAAGGTCGCCATTTCTTAAGTGCATGTAGTATTGCCAACATTTCCTTCTCATCAACATCTTGGTTGAGATGTAGCCATAAAAATACCCAATCTCCTACATCAAAACTTCTTTCACTATGATGTTGATCTTCCTCTTGTTTCATTCGATTCTACACCAAAGTGGCATTATCCTTTAAAAGTTGGAGAACTTATTGTTGATGCTTGATTTGATCTTTTACTACTTGAACCTTTTTCTTCTTGATATGTCCTTCTATCTTGAGAGTTTGAGTGCTAATTTCTTCCAATGCATTACAAGATATGGTCAGATTCATTTCTTGATGCTCGAGGTGATCTTTCACTTCTCTAACATTTTTCTTCTTGATATGTCCTTCTATCTTGATAGTTTGAGAGGTAATTCCAGCCAATGCATTACAAGATATGCTAGCATTCATTTCTTCTTTCTCAGTGTGATCTTTCACTTCTTTAACATTTTTCTTCTTCATATTTGCTTCTATCTTGAGAGTTTTAGGAGTGCTAATTCTTTCCAATGCTTTACAAGATATGGTCGGATTCATTTCTTCTCTCTCTAGGGTTGGTTCCTGGTGTATATACTCTTATTTTGACGTTTCTTGATCATTTTCTTCCTCCTCTCCACAATCAATGTAAAATAATTTCAGCACAGCTATGACCTTTAATGTATTGTTATCGCAATTGTAACAAAGACTTTTTTCTCTTTTTTCTTCCAATTGTTGTGCTGTTGCTCTAATGAAGGTGTTTCTCTTTGTATCATCATAATGTGCTATCATATCCTGCATGAAAAATGACCACATAACAAGTTGTTTACAAGAAAAAATCCATTTATACCATAAAAATTGATCTGTTTCTAAATATGAAGATGCAATACAGATCGTTTCTAACAATGGTACACCATGTAGATCAAAATATTGCTCCATCTATAGTATCCAATTTACTGGATCCTTTCCATTAAACTTCCTCATATCACCTTTTCTTGATTTCAGGAGCTCTATCTTGAAATGGTTGTAACTTTGTACTTGTAGATATCAAAGTTCTAAAATTCTCTCCTGTAGTAGCCATCTGAGTCCTCTTTCTAACCCCCAATTCTGATCATAATTTGATTCTCCAAGAAAGGGTTATGCCTAATCTCCTAAGATGACCTGATTATATAATGTTTTAGTAGAGAAAACTTGTATAACGTGCCATGTGTCACTATTTTGACCTTCGAGTTTGAAAACTCTGCACAGGAAAATAGGGTTAGTCCTCTTTGTATAACTTCTTACGAAATTTCAATTTGTTGCTCAGGGATAAAGTTATGGTGATTTTAACAAGGTAACCTATTTAGGATGTAATTCGGGAGTCTACAAAAACCATAACTTCCTTACATCATATATCCGAAATATAGCACTTGACAAGATCTGAAGTTCGGACCCATGATTTAGAACTATTTCTTCTCAAATGGGTTTTGTCTTTAGCTTCTAAAACATTGTAGCGGAAAGGTTATAAAGAAAATATCACGATGACCTATTTTAGATGAAATTCTAGAGCTTGCAAAAACCCTAACGTCCTCATATAATATCTTCGAAAATATAGCGAGATAATATTTGAAATTCAGGTGCATAGTTTAGAAATATTTCTTCTCAAATGAGTTTTTTTTAGCTTCTGAAACATCGCAGAAAAACGTTATAGCGAAAATAACACAATGACCTGTTTGGAGTAGCGAAACCCTAGAATCCAAAGCTTTGATACCAAATGTTATGAAACCAGATCACAGAAAGATAGAAAAGATAGATGAACGCCTTAGAAATAAGCCTCTTCGAGGGGGAAACTTTGTTTACATTACACAAATGAACAATCCTTTGATTGTACAAATGACAACACCTGCTTTCTATATGTAGGAGTCTAAGGGGTCATAATATAATTACAGCAGACATAAAAATAATAATCTAAGCGCACACTAATAACAATAGTGGGCTTATATGGGGCACAATAATAACAATATGGGGACTACATGGGCACAACAATATAATAAGGGGGTTTCACTAATAAAAATAAGGGGTTACACTAGTAGTATAGGGACCTAACATTGCCCTTGCGGCTGTTGCATTTGACCTTGCTATGGGATCACTTTCTCTTGCTATTGCATGGATAGCCCTTGCTGCAACAAAGGTTGCCCTTGTGGTAACAAAGGTTTCCCTTCCTGTTGTAGAGGCTATCCTTACTGTTGCAAGGGTACTTGAATAGTGCCCAAAAAATTTCTGAACTGAATTTGGCCATATCCACCCTAGAAAGTGGATGAGCTAGGTTGAATGTACTTCCTAGACTGAAGGGTGTAAGGCTGATTAACCATTCCTTGAGAACCATATCAAGTTTAAGGAGTTTGGTATTAGACCCAAGCCTCATAATGATGTTGATACTCGACATTTCTCGACCCAGACAAACCAACGATATTTTGAACCTGTTGGTACTAGACATTTCTCAATCTAGCAGGATCATCAGGGTTTTGAATAATACCAGAAGAAAGTTGGTTCATACCATGCATGTGAGCCTATGAGCCACTAACATTGGTGGCACTTGACACCATAGAAACATTCATGTTCTGCCCCCCGGCAGTGGCACATCTTGGACACTGACTTGAGAGATGGAGGAATTGACAGAGACATTCCTCGAGAGTGCCAGTTGAACTAGACAGGTGACTGGGATGGATGATACAAGAGGGTTTAGAATGGTGGGTTGCACCGAGACTAAGGTAACAACCTATTAGGAGGTTGAGTTTGCAATGAACAGACTTGAATTAGGCATGGCACTTGATGCCCAAACAGGGTTATGGTAATGTGATGAGGCACTAGGTGTACCTAAAACCAACTGTGTAGAAGACACATAATTAGGTGGCACACTGATGAGAATGCTCCCTGTATAGGGGAAACCTTCAGGAGGAAAAGGATGTCCTTCCTCCTTGATAGTGGGTGGAGTATAAACTTCTAACTTCTCTGGAGAGGTGACTGGAGCATCACCTTCAGGTTCCATATCTGGGAACAAATGATGATGAATGATCGAAGAATTATGAGGGGATAATTCCAAAGGAAGACTCGAATGATCATACAGATTATACGAATGGTACAATGATTTCACAACAGGGTCAAAAAAAAGATTCAGAGGATAGATAACCAGTCCAAGCTAACTGTCAGTGGTCAGTGAACTCTCATGAGTTTGAACGGGATTGTCCGGAGATTCTGGGCCAAGATCAGTAGGTGACCTAATATCTGAAGCCGGCGGAGGACGAGATGAAAAAGGATGAATGCTTAAAACAAATCCGAGTTCAACACCTTGATCCTTAAGTGACTTGGGAAATTCTGGAAACAGCTCCTAAGACAATATTTCAAAAGGAAGAGAGTAAGACGAATTAGGTGAACTAGATGGTTTAGCCACGATGACCTTGCCTTAGTTAATTGAAAAGAGAGAGATAAACTTCAAGAATTTAAGAATTTTCTTTAAGGGGAACTCACGATTTGGTCTAGAAAATACTAATAAGATGTTATCAGAATGTGGGAAATCAATTATTAAGACACATAAATAGATTGGTTCTCTTTCATTTTTTAAGAGTCAAGAAAGAAACAAAGATGACTCTATCGCTTTCGATTGGAAATGAGCTCGAAAGGAAAAGTGATCGAATGATATTTTAAGTTTAATGAGTCAAAAAGATCAAATGTTTTCTCTGGATGATCTAGGTAAAAAGGAATACCATGTAACTGTTGACTGTAGAATGGCTCTCGGTGAACTGAGAAGTACGGGCAGGAAATCTCCCTGAATGTTGTTTTCGGTGTCTCACGTTTACAAGGTGGCTGACTTGGCTTCCTATGGATAAAGGATTGTAGCCTAGAGAGGTCTCTCATTATATACTCGACGGTATGGGGAGCACAAATCTGTACTAGCGTTGTCTAATGCCGAAGCTAATGACAGCTGCTAGGTTTAAAGACGTTGGAACATGTCTCTAGCCTAGACCTTCTAGATGTGATCATTAGATTTCAAATGCACCTTAGGTTAATTGAGTTCATTTTAAAGTTTATCTTGAGTTATGTCTCAATTTTCAGGCCTTAGCGATGTGACTCGAAAAACCCTAAATGTAACTAAATGAGACAAGACCATTCTAATTCAATGAATTATATACATTAGACAGGGTAGAAAACACACAATCAAATGCAAACAACCAAGCAAATGAAAGAAAAATGATTTTTCACTACTTCACTTTTTGAGAAAATAAACTAATGAAAAATGCATTCCAATTACTAATTTCATGACAAGTACATTTCTAATGGTCCTTTCAAAATTGAAAGAGTTCTTTTCCTTTTAAATGCCAATGCAATCCTAGTCTTTAATGATGCTGACTACCATAGCATATTGATGCAACAAACTAGAATTTCATACTTTTTCAGGAAACAATGAAATGAATTATTCACACACAACACTTCAATCAAAAGGTTTTGGAAGCAATTAGCTCTTCAAGCAAAAGAAAACACGAAAATGGAGACTCGTTCAGACTAATGAAACATCGAATTTACCAAAAACAAGACAATTAATGTGATCCATGCCAGAAAACAGACGTTTAGACAAGCAAATGAAAACTTTTCAAACTTGTATAATGGAGGTCAAAGTCGTAACAGTACTGCAAAAAAAATGCAAGGAGTAAGTACACCAACAACTCGACTGACTGAGTTCGTAGTCAGCTGAATGGTTGAAAATCTAGTTGACCTAGTGCCACTAACCATGTAATGACCCAAGAAATCAAGCAGAAAGATAAAAAATCAACAAGCAGGTAAAACCAAATGAAAAGTAGCTTTCTAGTCAGGGAGAAAACAATCTAAAGGGCTTACGGGGTCGAAATCATGAGAGAAAAACACACTGACCAAGATTGGGGACAAACCCTAATCTTCACTTACATGCATCATCATGACTCCCTAACTGAAAAAGCGCCAGAGGGAGGTCAGCGTGACTGTTTCTCAACATATCATGCTGATTAGCGTGACTGTTAGCGAATTAAGCATGCTGAAAGAGGAAGTGAAGAAAAAAAAAAAAACTGGGACCAGATTTGCTACTATGAATTTCAATCTCAAACTAGTAAGCAAAGGAAAAGATGGAACTAGAAAATTTCACGCAAAATCATGAAATCTCAAACAAGTCAAAGAGAAGGATTGGTTCCCCAGTATGGTGGCCAATTTGTGGTGAAGTAAAATTATGAGTGCAGACACAAACAATTCCTTTAACCCGATAATGGGTCTAGCCACAAATGATATATTGTATGGAAGATTTCCTTAGGTTAGAACCCATTAAGAGGGCCTAACTCTTAGTACGCTTATCCTGTTTGATGATGTCCTTGCTTGATCGCTCCAACTATCTCGTGTTTCCTTCTTCAAACACCTAAAACAAGTAAGCAACAACAAACAACAACTGTGATAGTAAACAAATTGTAATTCAACCTACTTAATAAGTCAAGAAACATTAATCCATGAACATGTAAGATGGCACATCATGTAGGAAATCAATCGATAGTTGCATATATATTGAATCAAGAAGAGATTACAACCATTGTCTTGACGTTTCTGTTCTCCTGCGACAAAACTAGGTTCCCACACACTTCTGCTAGCATTCCATGATGGCCTCAACACTAATAGTTTTAAGGGTCTTCCCTTTAGGCTTCACAATAAACAAAATTCACACTTCTCCCTCACACAACTAGAGAGCTACAACTATGAATAGCTTGTTGTTTACTCCAAAGTTAATTAGCACTAGCACACCAACATTAACACTTCAACACTAGCTTGCGTTTGGGAAAAGGGAAGGTTTATATAGCATGATTGGATGGGAGATGGACCCTCTTCTCATGGGAGAAGCTCTTATATCTTGAGGTAGTTCCATCATTATAGGGGAAAGGAGCCCAAACTGACATCCTCGACCCCATCCGGCCAAATCGTTTACCAGACTTCTATTACAAAGCTTCTAGAGTTGGAAACTTCGGCTCTTTAATTAAAAAAATCTCCATAAGAGGACCAGAATGACTAGAACAAAGATCAGTCACTCCGGTTAGTGGTAGGGATATTGTTAATCCCTACATATCGGTGTAAGGAGGACAAGGGTCATTAGCATCGGTCTTGTAAAATGGGAAAAACAAAATATTTTGGGGGAATGGTGCAAAAGGGAATTGTCATTCTCAAGAAGAGGGACACAATGGGAGTTTCTTCATGAAGGGAAAGCATGTAGGTTTCATTGTATAGGACCTTCAGGATCAAGGAACGAGGAGTACAAGGACAGTGAAAAAATGTTGTGTAACAGTATGTGTTTGCAGTGATGGAGCTTGATGGTAGCATGATGGTCTTGAAGGATTTTACATGTGTTCATGTATGCATTGATTGAGATGTTTTCTAATGTTTCTACATGTAGAGGAGGCTCCTATAGGTAATGAGTAGATCTACATATGATAGATATGATTCATGGTACACTAGTTGAATTTTCAACTATGTCTTAATAATTATGCTTCATGGAGGTGACTTTTACTAATGTGATGGCTTCATGATGGTGCTACAAATGTTTATAGGTCTCTTCAGATGTGTTGTAGCTTGTTCAGAGGTCTGATGGAGAGTGGAGGACTTATTGGAATACTTTCCAACCTTGTTTGTTGGCTCTTCTAGGTAAACTTGGAAGTGGCACTTGGAAGTCATGTTTGATCCATTTGCAAATGTGTTAGAGGCCATGTTAGAGGTTTGTAGCCATGTACAAGAGCTAGAGAAGAAGTCAGAACAGACGACAAAGGTCCTGAGTTGAAGGATTGATGGTTTCACTCAGTTTTAGCCATAGTCGCATGCACATAAGCCTATGTGAGCGGCTGGAAAACCATATTTGCATAGATACAGGCTCAAGGGAGAAGTTATAGCCCCAATTGAGTTTAGATAGTGTCAAGGGAGCAATTGAGGATTTTCATGATATTTTCTTTGCTTGGAAATTTCCAAAGGCTTCCAAAATTAGTGAAAAAGGTTGAAAATGGTTTGAAAATGTTCTCTCATGATTTCAATGCATTTAGTGCTCTAGTATTGACCTTAGTGGATTGATTTGATCTAATTTGTTCCCTTTGATCCTAGCCCCAAGCTCAATTTCACCCTACATGTTTTATATACTTGATCTTGGAGCTATGTGACAGTTGATTGAGTTGAGGATGTATGCACAAGAGTGAGAAGGTATAAGAGAAATAGTTTGTGCTTTAGACCTATTAGAGAGTCTATATGTTTTAGTCCATGAGTGTTAATGACTAAATAATGTGCAAATCTGAAGCATGATTCAATATAGATCAAAATTGGAGTTGTTGGTGTAGAGATTGATTGGAGAGTGTTATATGTTGCAGGATAGAGTTTTTGTGGAGACTCTCATACCTTTTTTTGTAGGAGATGCTATTAATTTTGGTGCATAGCCTTAGTGTTGTATGTTGTTAATTGTAGTATGTAGAAGTTACATTTTGATGTGAGGGTTTGATATCATATTTGTGTGGCCACATTTTTATTTTTTATCTTCTATTTGATGATGAGATATTGTTGTTGAGAGCATGTATGTAGAGCTGAATTCTTTTTTAGCATAGTGTCTTTGGATCTAGTTTGAAAATACATGAAAGGAGATCCACATAGTGGTATAGGAGCAGTGACTTGATGAGAGAGGAGAAGGGATAGTGAAGCTTTAGAAAAACGAACAAGTTTCTCATCCAATGGTGGTTGGATAGTCCAATGGTAGTTGGGCGAGGATCGTTAATCATGGTGGCATTCAACGGATGGTAGTCTGTAGATCCGTAGAGAACAAAGTCTTCCAAGTTGATCAGTAGTATCAAGTATCCTAGCTGATGGGTGTTTAGATTATGTATATGAGGTCGAGTCTCCATTCTGATTTGAGTCAACAAGCTATGTAAAAGACCAATTGATTAACTAATATAATTTCATAGCAGAGCAAGAAAAACAAGGGTGGTTATTATCCTGGAATGGTTTCCACTAGAAATATTATGTCTTATGTGTGATGATGTGATTGTGTGAATTGCTTATTGTTTATATTGTTGCTTATAGTTTTTAGTTATTCTTATGTGATGCACATGTTTAATGAATTTCTAGTAACATATGTGTGATTCAATAAGTGAAGTAATAATTGGAAAAAATCATATATATATCACACTATTGATTCACCTCCCGACCCAGTAATTCTCAAAGGTTTCCAACAAAGGTTGGGCATTTTCTCATCTGTGGGGTAGTCATAAGTTTTTCACACAACGACAAACATAAACATAAAGGTGTCAATATCCTCTATGACTATGGAATAGAAGTGTGAAAGTATAGATGGGTTAATATTTTCAGTTTTTACTTGTCCATTTGTATCTCTAATAGGGAATAAAAAAATTCAGGTTATGTTTCTTACGCCATAGTAATAGTATGGGTTAAATGGTTTTCTTCTTCTGCCACCTCCTAAAAGATCCTTACTTTATCACTCAAAAAGGCCTCAAATGTCCCTTTGGATAGGGAAAGAGGCTCATAGTTAGCTGAAAAAGGTTGGATTCTAGTAGAAGTGGGGGTTTCAGTAAAACATTTCATGCCTTGTCCCTAACTCTGCGAGGCATATAAGAAAAATTCTTAAAAAAGAGAAGAAAATTTACACCTTTGTATTCTATAAAATAATGTTAATGTTTTCTCTATTTTTATTTTTACTGAAGACAAAATAAGGAAAAATAGTGAATTAACCAATGAAAAAGGAAGTGCATACCTTGACACATCCTCGACAACGACATTAAAAGGTGATGCCTCTCAGTATTGCAACAATGATGTTGCATCTCCCAAGGGTCTCAACTTTAATTATCAACTCAAGGTTCATACAAACTTAAGGGTCGACACTATATGTGCAATAGGAACCATCTCTATCCTTTTCTAATGTTGATGTAGGTGATAGATGTTTCAATGTAGATTAGATGAACAAAAATCCAATCAAGTTGCTAAGCTAACTATGCTAAAAAAAAGTGAAATTGTAGAAATAACTTACATAAATGAAATTGCACATACCTTTTCTAATTGCAGGAAATAGAAAACACACTTTGATTAAAAATAAAATACATCAAAATTAAACCTAAAATCTATGTTGTAGAAGCTAAAAACAACACTCGAAAAACATACACTAAAAGCATCTAAAGGCAACTTCAAGAGATCTTTACTCCTCTAAACTCCATCCTCAACATCCCAAAAAATGTTCTAATATGATAAGGAAACTAGATCAAGAGTTTATTTCTTAATTTGACGAAGAAACATTAGTGGAAATTTTAAGTCTAAAATCCTCTTAAGGAAAATAATAAAATAATAATTAAAATGATAAAATAATATTTAAGAACTTAAAAAAGAAAAGAAAGGAAAAAGTTTTTTTTTTTATAATTACATTTTTAGTTGATATCCTTATAATTTTACTGAAATTGCAAGTGTATATAACCTTTATATGCATAATTCAATTCCACATCCAATGAGTACCCACTATGAATATTTTTTAGTAGACCCACATCAAAAAAAATTCAAAGTACATGAAAATTCGTGGAAATATTTATTCTTCAACTTTGCTGCCAATTAATGAAAGTGTGTCATTGTCTTTATTTATAATCTCCTTTAAATTTTGTTTTCCATCATTATCAAATGCTTTGTATTCATCATCATAAGGCATATGATAACCATGAACTACCAATTCCAATAATTGTTTGATGATAAATATAGGTTTCATCCTTTTGCTCCAACAAAACTAATTAACAAATGTGAATTTTGGAAATACTATGTTGCTTGTGGCCATTTGAAGAAATTGAATAGAATGCCAAAAGAGAATCAAGAAATAGGCACAATGTTCCACTTCAACCCGAGACAAGAATAATGGTCCCAAAAATTGGATTCAACGACCACGACCAATTTTTTTATTATTATTAAATTTTAGTACAAGGTGGCACAAAAAATGCACAGTTACAACCAATTTATTTTGGATGAAGACAATGTAAGTCTAATACACCCTCTTACAATAAAACTCTTTATACCGATTTCAAAAAAAAAATATGTGGCTCTGCTCAGAAGCATCCATAGTGGGAACTCGTTGGATGTGTAATTAAATTCCCCATATGATGGGATGTGTCTACACTCGATATTTGAGAAATCCTATAATGAGATAAGTTGAAAATGTGATAAAAAATAGTTTTCTTCTTTTCCCTCCAAACTATTTCCCCTGAGGGATGACTTCATCATCTTGAATCCTATTGGTTATTTTTTAGTTAATATTTTTTAATACATATTGTGTTTTGAGGCCCATATTTTACCTCAAAATTCCCCTAATGATGGGCTGTTTATTAGATGCTATAAGATTCCCTGTTTTGCTATAGGAAAAGCCAACATGCTATGAAACCAAGTTTTGTCATCTTGGTTGCATAATAAAATATGAAATCACATAAATTGAAGCAACAAATGAAATGAAATGGAAAGATATTGCAAAATACAATGATATGAAATACGAGTCATCCAAGATGAAGACAAATGATATAAATGACATGCAAATAAAGTTATCTCATAAAACTATCTACTTAACCAAGCATAAAGTTATCAAATTGAAATTTCCATAAATGTTGATTTAAGAGCTAAACAAGGAAAATTCAAAACATGAAAATGATAGAAATAAAAATATAAGGGGGATCTGAATGTCTTAGGGTGGGCCCAAGTCAAGGATGCTCAGATACCTTGAGGAGGAACTAAGTTGGAAACTGAAATGAGTAATTGTTTCCATTAACTTATTATAATTTGTCTTACACTAGGGAATGAAATGTTTCAAAACTTACTTTAAAATATCCAAAGCATAAGCTTATTTCGAACCTATTATTTTCCTTAGCCTCAAGGGCCTGCTTGATTCTCTTATTTATACATCATTTTGGGGAGTGTCGTCCTTGATAGAAGCGCTACATTTCCCCCTAAATATCCTAAAATTAAGGGATATTCCTCCATATCTAAATCGCAAAATAAGGAGAAGGCATTTAATGCCCCAAGCTAGTTGAGTTTGAGTCTTCCCATAATAAGGAATAAGTCCCTAAAGTCTCTTTAATGCCAGATTCTTTATAATTTCCTTAAAATATTTATAAATCCTACACAACAAATATATTAAGGCACATAAAGCATGAAAATAACATTTAGTCATCTAGGAACTCATTAAGCTAGGAAAATATACTGTTAAATGCATAATGTGGGGTCATAACATTGTTTTTTGTGCCTTGGAGTGAAAAAATGGGCCTTATGATTTACCTATTTTAGACACCAATAAAACATCAAATAGAGTGATCTTTGTTCATACTTGGTCCTATATATTTCTATATGAAGACAAAATTTTGAGATTTTGAATGTCACAAATTACCTTCACTTATTGGTCATAAATACCTAGAAACTTCTTAATAATTTAGTCATTTTCAATGTTGCAATGCTTCCTCACACAAGGTTAATGGGGATGGTTTATTATTTTAAAATGACACTAAAAAAGAAGGAATTTTTTTGTAATAATACTCTTGTTGGATAGATTTATGTGTCACCTTCATCTAGCACTTTAAAAAATTAATAACATAGGTTATATGCCTAAGATATTACCAATTTGGTTCAAGAACCCATGAAGTTAAACTCACTGATGTGGGTCTCTCGTGAATCCTTCTCGCGTACCTCACTCTCTGTATTTTACACTTACACATTTTTACCTCTCTCCACTCCATTACTTCACTTTAGATGCAAGTCATTTTTCTTAATTTCTACTTCTCTACCTCTCCACATTATCACTCCATTTTCCACTTACTCACTTTTACCTCTCTCCACTCCATCACTTCACTTTGTCTCCTTGTCATTTTTCTTAACTTATACTTATTGGTTGGACTAGGTGACTTGGCATGTGACTAAAACTTTTCACTACTCACAAAACACAAGGTTACATAGCTATTTCTATTTCATACATAGGTATCATGGGGAGTTTGTTTCTTTATAAGTTGTGACTAATTCCCTCCCACAATTCATGTGGGATAAATATGGTGGATTTATAAATCAAAGTCTAAGATTTAGGAGGAGAAAATCAATGACTATTAAGTCACTAACTTCAAAAATCCATAACTTGAGCTCTTGATGTCCAAATTGAAAAAATGTGAGCTCGTTGGAAATCTATTGACATGAAGAACAAATTTGGGATGTTTATATGGATGAAATGTAATATATCATTCCTAAAAAAAATTACATCACTACCATTTATGACTTGGAAACAAATTTTTTTTAAATAAGTGACCAATTTAAAGGAATATTTGGATGTTTAAAGTGTGAACTTCTTTCGAGAGAAAAAAATAAGGTCGATATTTACCAAAGATAATTAATTTAGTTACCACAAAGTAGAGAAAAATACTAAATTTAAAGTAGTTCCAAGGAAAAATAAGAAACTATTATAAAAATGATGGAATGACATTCAAAAATAGAGAGAGAATTCCCTTCCAATATAGTAAGTAAAGTGACCTTCTAGTTGAGTAATCTGATATATTATTCCTAGTTAACAATCATCAAGGCCTTCATTTCAAAATGATTTTGAATGACAAGAGATGATTTTTAAATGAATTCATTTTTACTCTTCTAGGTACTTTCATATACATGGTCCATGGGACCCAATTCATTTTGGAAAAATGCATTTAAAGTTTCTAAGCGTTGAGCTCATTTCAAATATTTTTATTTGAAGTTCCAAAAAGAACTACTAAGAGTTCATATCTAATGTAATATTTGGACTTTGAGTTTTAAGCTTAAGATTGCAACAATGTAACTCTTTTCATCCCAATGAGTTTAATGGGAATATCATTTAATTTCGCTATAAATATGGTCTATGTATTTTCATATTGCTCAATGAATTGGTTTTTTTTACTCATTGTTATGCTGGAATCCAATCTTCTCATAACCATTACTTTACTTTTTCAATTCTTATGATGTAAATATCATTATCAATACTATTTCCATGAGAAGAGTATTTTAATTATTCATACGCAAACAATGTATATAAAATACTTTGTAGTCATATTTGTTCCCTCTTTTTTAATGAATGAGATGGTGTGCTTCAGAAGTAAATCTGCTATATGAGATCTTTATTGGAAGTTTTGTTGGGGTTTTCTCTTTAGAACTAACCTAATAGATTCAATTGAGGATAGAAGAAGAATATCCATCAATAAATATAGGATTACCACCTCTATAAAAATGAGGATATTCTTTCTCTTCCCCCCCAAGATATTAACTCAATGTTGGTCATTTTCCTTTGACAAGAAAAGTGATCAATATAGATCAAGAGATCAATTTTAATTACTTATTAACTCTCTTATGTATTATTTCTTGGAATGAATGCATATTTATAACACTCTCATAGATAGGATCTGATGCGTAGTATGTTGAGGACCTAGATACTTCATCGGGATGGAATAACCAATATCAATGGTTCCTCAGTGCCTTCACACTAGAAACTAGAAAGGAACTTTCCATGACTAGCTAGTAACTTGAAATTGGAGCAGGAGAGACAAAAATAGAGTGAGAGTGTAAAATAGGGTCATATAAATATAACTGGAGTAAAAAAAAAATTATAATTGAAGTAGCAACTGTCTCATGTGTCTCCTAACTTAGAAATAAAAAAAAAACTCTAAAACTAAGGTTCAGAGTCGAAGGATATTTTCATCTCATCATCTTTGAGAAACGACACATATTCCAACAATGCTATGAACTAACTAGCTTAGTTGTACAAGGTGAGCTTTCCAATTCTTAGTTCATGGAATTCCATGATATTTTCATTATGATACCCTTCTATATATCCAGTGGTTCCCATGTTTTAACAACCCTTGCATGTATGACATGTTTTGTAGTAGTCTTGTGTTTAGCTTTGTTTCATCTTCTTGTTCTCTAATGAGTCTTTCATTATCTTCTTTCCAACTCTGAAGGTCTTCCTTTAAACTCTTCATTTTCTGAATAAGGTGGGGAGATGTTCCCTCTTCTCTCCCCTTTTCCTTAGAGGAGATCATTTCAATACTAAGTTGTGCCTTTCTGTTGGACATCGTTCTATTTGTTTCCACAGTTGGAAAGTTCTCTTATTTACTAATATAACACCCCTCTATTAGTACCATTAAAATAATAACAATTAAACATGTCTATTACCTTTACCTCATTTGTTCCTAGGACTATACCATCTTGCATGTTTATCTTGTTGTATCAAACTCAAGTATGTCTTCAAGTAACATCAATGTATTCATATATACAACAAAATAATTTCACATAAGTACACACACATGCATATATATTAATTTAAATTTTAAATTCTTTTCTATACTTGAGCTCATCTAGGTTCAGTGTTAAACCTTATCATTGATACCACTTTGTAACATATGCGATGCCTTAATGTTTGATTAAGGATAAGGGGTATCCAATTTTTTTCTTCTTCACAACTTAACAATTAGATCTAATACCACTTCATAACACACCCAACACCCTAATACTTTTTTAGAGATGTGGGGAATCACATTTTATCTAAAGCATTTTATCAAACAATTCCCAGACATTATCTAATCACCATCCAAGAAACCACATTTTGTTGGACCATTTCATAAACCAAGTTTGTGTGTATTGTTTATTTGTCTGAAACCCCAATCTTCTATAGAGTATATCTCGAAAATTATAGAGGACTAAAATATGAAATTCATAAAATAGATACATTGAGATATTTTCTTTGTTTCCTACAAGTTTTATAATATCGAAACTATGAGAAAGAAAGTTATGGAAAAAATTCCAAGCTACTTCTTTTTGGAATATCTCCAAAAATATAGTGAAACAAAATATGGAATATCTACCAGAATTTCCTTTTGATTTCCCCTAAGTATGGTCCAAGTTTTATCCTTTGAAACCACCGAGAAGAAAAGTTCTAGCAAAAATTTCAAATTTCCCTTATTTCAGCCGCATTTAGGAAGCTATTTCTTATCATAGCATAACTCTAAATATAGTGAATCAAGATAAGGAATATATACAAGATTTTCCTTGGGATTTACCCTAAATGTGGTCCAAGTTTCACCCTTTGAAACCACCAAGAAGAAAAGCTATAGAAAAAATGTCAAATTAACCTTCTTTTAGGAGCATTTAGGAAGCACGATTTTCTTAGAGCATAACTATGAAAATATAGTGAATCAAGATCTAAAAATTTAACTAAATGATCAAAAATATTTCCTCACACTATGGTCTTGAACCTCTTAGAAAAAAATTATAATGAAATTCCAAGATGGCCTCATTATGACATAAACCACATTTTGGGCTTCCAACATTAAACTTCAGGAAATCACTTATTGTTTATAGAGAAAATTAAAGAGAATGCAACATGTAATTAACAAAGAAAACATGCACTTATCCAAAACTATCATGCTTTTCTGATGCATCCCAATTTATTTAAATTCCATAGCAAAGTGAATTCAAACCCACTGCTCCATACTTTACTATCATAACCAACACACTAATCATAAATAAAATAATATAACAATAGCAATAATTCTTGCATATCACTAAATTAATCATGTGAGAAGTATCAATAACATAGAAATAACCATATATCTATTGTAACTAGAAAATATCATAATTGAAGTAGGGTAAGCCACATTCCACCCCACCATAGACTCAACTATGCTACAATTTTTCTCATAACTGGCCACCTTGTGTCAAACCTTGATGCCTTGAAGGAAAAAAAAACTTAAGGATTTAGCACATAGTTTTCAGACGAGATTTAATACAAAAGGTGAAGGCCACTCTCCTTCACACACTAGAAGACTTAGTATTTGTCACATAGGTTGTCACTCACAACTCTTAAAGAGTCACAAGGTTTGAACCTCTATGGGTTCTACCACCATTTCTCTTGCCAAATCAAATTTCTAAGTGAGAGAGTATGAGAGGAAAGCTAAGGAGAAAATAAGAACTAATTAACCCTTTGATGGTTTCTCATTCTTATTTTTATAATCACATATTGACCTTTCATCTTCCCAATCTTTTGCTAGAAATTTCTTGGGAATATTTATTCGAGCAAAGATAAGATTTTTCTGCCCCTTGCATATTTTCCTCCCTAATTAAATATTCCCAAAAACATCATAATCTATTAATTGCTAGCTTCATTCTAAAATTTTTATTTATAAAATATACCAATGCATCACATAATAAAGTTTAATACACCGCTAGTAACCCAACATTATAAATATTTAATTACATCAGTAATTTTAAAATAACACAATTAAGAAAAAACGTTTATACTATATTGATTAAAAAGTCTACCCAAAGGATAATATAGGAAAAATAGTATAACCATACAAACCAAAGTTAAGACGCATCTAGAGGATATCAAAAGAGATTAATATATATTTTCATACCAAGAGGCATCTATGCCAACTTGACCAATCATATACATGTGTCTTTCAGCTCGACGGTTATGTTGTGGAGTGTATCTTTCACGAGTAACAGCAAGATTCAGTTCGACATTATAATAATTGATAGGAAACGTAGACGCAAAAATTATTTCTATGAAAGAGATCGGATTAGGAATTTTATTTTGGCAAATTATATATATAAGTATAATTTTGTGAGTTCGTGTGTTTTTTTAATAATGTTCAACTATTTTTATTTTTCCTTTCGTAATAAAGGAAGGATCTGCTTTTACTTTCTGATAGGAGAATCTTTCAGGAGATGGGATAAGTAGTTCACATATTTCAAAATTTTTTATTTTTATATTCATTTTATATTTGGAAATAAAATTGAAAACAAGTTAAAATTTTAATTTTTGTAATAGCAAATTTTATGTTAGATTTGAGATTTTTGTGATGAACTATATTAATTAATTTGAAATGTCAATCAAATCTTAATGATGTGATTTATCCTAAAGACTTTCATTAGCAAATTTTATATTCAAAACCTGAAAAATCTGAAATCCTAATTAACTCCTATAAATCAATGGTGAGAGAAAATCTCAACTAATTTTTATTTAATATTTTATTTAAAATAATCTTGGTGACATATTTTCAATATTATATTTTATATTGTTTTCCCAAAATTTAATTGTATATTTAAATTATAATATAAAATTATATTTCTTTTTATTAAAATTAACATAATAATATATTTTTTATTGGTTGTGTTCTTTTTTATTTTTTCGTTTATATGTTTAAAAAATAGTAAGTTATTATTTTCTAAAATTTTACTCAATAAATATAAAATATAAATATATATTGATTTCTAAAATCATTATGTATGTTTGAGTTATAAATAGACGAGCATGAATTTATTTTTAATAATAATAATAATAATAATAATAATAATAATAATAATATTTATTTTTAAGGTCATGGCAAAGCCACACACCAAATTGATGTATGAGACCCCCTTGTTTGTGGGACAAGGGTCCCACCTCCGTGTAGCGATTTGATTGCTAAGTCTACGAAGGCATACATACTCTACCCCCTTCTCGTTTGAGCTTGTGACCTCTTAGAAGGAAACACATGCTCTTAACCATTAGGTCCACTCAAGGTGTATAGATGTACTCAATTTTTTTTTTCACTCTATGCTAGTTGGCATATCAAGATATTTGATCCCTCTCAGGGCTTAGTACATCTAGAGTAAAGATGGATCTATGCTAATTTAATTTCCCCCTTTAAATATGCTACATTCACGTGAATACCATGAGTAATACCATTGGTTCTTAATACGATGGGTCTTTTTGGAGTGTTCTTAAATATAAAGTGCATTATGGGGTATATAAAAAAAGTATTTTTGATGATGATGATGATGATGATGGTTAACGTCCGCTGAGACCAAATAATGGTCTATCGGACCTAAAGAAACAAATTATCTATTTTGATTTAAGATTTTATTCCTATGCTCAAAAGCTTGGAGAGAAGCCTCCCGAGCTCACTATAATTTTGACATTGTAAAAGGCTAGGAAGGTTAGTATTGTAAGAAAGATTGTGAAACTGAGATCTAATGTGGTTATACGCGGGGCACTCTAAGAGGAAGTGGTTTTCATCCTCGATGTTCCTATTCTCACATATATGGCAGATCCTTTCCGTCCATGGCGTTTTAGGAACTGCCCAACAACCTGTTTCACTATGGAGCTCATGAGAATTCGTTCTAATCTTTGCTATATTAATTTTCTTCTTTGAGCTAGTTAAAATAGAGAGATACTTTTGATCTTCTAGGGTGGGGTTGATGACCTTCTTATAATAACTTAATTTTCTTTTAGCCGCTAAGTCTTTCTCACACCACATTTTTTCTTTGAACTTAGAAGTAACAATATCTTTAATGTTATTTATGTTTTGCAATGCATCATTTTCGTTGATCTCCCAATAGTTTAGCCAGGCCCTTGTGTCTTTATGCCACCCTCGATTGAGCCTTAGGTGGTTTTGGCTAGAATTTAAAGCTAGCTTAGGAAGTCCATGATCGTATATGTTACTGATTTTGTGCTTGTACAACAGAAACCAAAGCATTGCTAGGCTCTCAATAGCGGAAAGACCTGCTTCTATAAGGAGAATAGGATAGGGTGTATTACTTTTAATTTTCAGGTTATAAGTTATAAAACGCTTCTCGATTTGCTCAATCTTTCTCCATGATTCTCTGGAGATGCTGCAACCCCAAACCTCACAGCCATATAAGATAAGAGGAGTGACTAAAGTTTCAAAGAGGAACTTCTTTTTATCCCATATTACAAGGTTTTCTATTTTACAATTATTTTCAAGACCAAAGTAAGCTTTCCACCACCCATTAATCCTTTTCTCAATGCTATGGTTCCAGTCGAGCTTGTGATGAATATCAATTCCTAGGTACTTGTAAGAATACACTTCCTCCAAGTTATTATTTTCATACATAAAATTAGCGTAAGTTTCCTTCTTAGATTTTATAATCATAACTTTTGTTTTGTTAGTGTTAATAGTCATACCCATGGTAGAGCAGAAATCCTTAAGAAGCCTCAGTTGCTTATTAAGATCAGATGGGCACCTTGCCAAAAGAACAATATCGTGAGCATAAGGAAGAAGGATGACGACTATCCCAACTAAGATCGTGCCATCACATCCTGCTTCCTCTAAATAGCCTTCGAGCTTATCGATGTAAATGCCAAATAGGGTAGGGGAGAGGGGGCAACCTTGTTTAACTCCGATGTTACACTTAATATCTTTCGACCACCCTTCATTGCTCTTTAGCTTGGCAATTACATTCTCGTATAACCTTATAGTGCCAGCTCTCAACTCGAGAGGAACCTTTAGCTCATCTAATCTATTCCAAAGGTTGTATCTAGGAACTGTATCGAAAGCCTTTCTAAAGCCCACAAAGCAACAAAATAAATTGGATTTATTTACCATACCTCTCGTTTATTAAAATTTTTATTAATTTACCATACCTCTTTTATAAATATGATGTTTAGCCCATGGTATTAAATGATATTTGACCCATAGACTTCACCTAAATAAAACCTTTTCTTGAGTCTTCTTAAATATAAAGAGGTTTATGGACTAAATATAAAAATATGTTTTATTTATTTACCATACCTTTGTAGTAAGTATACAAATAGGTTTTATTTATTTACCATTCCTTAAGTTTATTTATATTTATATTTACTTACCATACCTATTTTTTGAGTGTTCATAAACTTCTTTATATTTTAAATTTATATTTTGTTTATACATAATAATAATTAGATTGATTTCTAAATAGGGCTCACATTAAATTAAAAATGTTAAATTTTTACGTTTATGTTTGCATTAACATTTACATGTTTATGTGAGATCTACTCCCATACTGGGCTGTATAGTGCCTCTCGCTGCAATAATTCAGTGAAACTTTAGTTGTGTCTTTGAGTTCTAATGGCTTTGGGATCTAGATGGTCTACTCTTCCATGTCCTTCATTACCCCATATATTGTTGGCTTTAATACTTTGGTTGTTGGCGGCCCTCGATTTCGACATTTCAAGATTGCTAGGTTCGTCTAAAAGCTAGATGAAATCCCAAAGATTGTAGTTCATGCCAAACAACCTCTTTTAATGGCCCTAAGATTATTTGACCAACAGTTAATCAAGAAATTCACAAGCGTCTAGCCTTCTCAAGGTCACTAAACCTATGGAATGACAAAGGTTGACAACCTCTCAATAACGAGTAACTACCGACTTCCTTTATTTCATGGGAGAACAATGTCTTTACTTAGATCACTAGGGTCCTTATTTCGATACCTAGAATGTTGTTCCCTCTGAAGTTCTAGTGTGGGTGAATTTACCCTATTTCCCCCCTTCATTGTTGGAATGAAGAGACCTTCTGTAATATTGGAAATGCTTTGGGTCACTATATCAATTGAGGCAAGCCATAAGAAGGGATATTATATTGTGCTAGAATTTTTGTTGTGGTAGATATGGATAAGGGCTTGTCTAATGCAATCAATTTGAACATGGATAATTGGTCACATTTCCAAGAGATAGACTATGATCAACTTCCTTTTACAAGAAAGTTATGTCATGAATATGGGCATACCCGAAGCTACAAAAACTTAGAAGAAATTCAGTAGAAAACTGAAGAGGGTGACCAATGGTAGCAACCAAAGCATAGAAGGGGTACTCCTCTGTAAACTGTAGCTATGAAACCCATAGAAGACAATGTATATGGCCTAAAGGCCCCTTCTCCAAAATAAAATTTTCACCATGGTGATGGGTCATCCTCCAGCAAAAATAAAGGATCAAGTTCCAAAGGAAATGAGTATGAGTTCTTAAACTAGTAGTTGAAGAAGGCGAAATCCATGTGCAAAACTCTTAAGAGAACCCCATGGAATATCCACCTTGAGTGATCTCAAAAGGTCAAAATGTAGACATGTTTCCATTAGAAGATGTTCTCACAATGGAAACAATTGAATAATAAGATGTTTTAGATGAAGAGGTTGTCTTCCTCTCTCACGCAAAAACCTATGAAACTAGCAAGGATCCCCATTCTTTGGGTTTGTAGATGAAAAGTCTAAAGGGGAAAATAAAAGCACCATGTGAAAGCAATAGAAAATTAGAGAGAAATACTAATAGGAATATGACGAATGTACAAGCAAGAAAGGATAAAGAATTTGGCTCCAAAAATTCCATTGAGGCTACATTTAAGAAGGAACCTAGGATATCCAGAAAGGGAAGTCATCCAACCCTTGTGTAGGGGAGCTCTAAATCAACTAATAAATGTTGAAAAATATCTTATGGAAGGTGATATTGAAATGCCAGAAAAAGATGAGAACACATAGTAAACAAAAACACCAAGATTTTTTTTATTAAAATAAAGAATAACTATAAAATCTACATTGTGGTGGACAATCTATCTTTTTATGAAATGCAACTTCTTACTTATAGCCTATTTTAGTTACAATAATATGGGTAAATTCCACTTACAATATCATGGGTGGATAAATTCCATGGGTGGATGAATACCATGGGTGGATTCCACTTTCCATTTAGATCATTCCTCCATCCTTAGGAAGCAATGGTCCCCATTGCATGAAGTTCCCTCTTGAGAAGCCTTTGATGAATAAAGAGCCACTTAAGAGAAGGGTTTTGTGTGGCTAACCCATAACCATGATGAATGAATATATGAGGATAGAGATACCCTGTAACGCTTGTGACCAACTGTGATACTGACAATGTGTGGCCTAGAAAATTGACTTCGTTGAAGCGTTGGTTTGTGGATGACCCATAACCATGAAAAACAAATATTCGAGGATAGATATACCCTCTAATGCTTGTGACCAATTGTGATACGAATAGTGTGCGACCTAGCATATGTACTTCAATGACAAGGGTTTTGTGCATTTGACCCATAACCTTCGGTTTGTGGGTGACCCATAACCGTGATGCTTGTTAGTATGCTTGGTAAAAGCATGGTGTTTTTTATGGTAGATTCTTCTATCTAAGGAGATGTTGTAAAGGATTCTTTCACATCATAGGCCTCTTGTTGTAACGTTGTTGATAACTTTTGCTATAGGTGATGAAATCAAATTTTGTCAAAGACCCATTTGAGGTATTGAAAATATATTTCTATCGATATAAGACACTTGAACTTTTTTGACCTGTGGATTGAGAAAATAATTCTAGAAACTCATGGTACACGCAGCCGTGCAACATTCCACATGTGTGTAACTTCAATGGCTCATATCTCTCAAACCGGGAAACACAATCAAATTCCGTAAAAAACCCATTTGATCTAACAAAAAATACTTTAAAAAGATCTATTTTAAACTTTATAAAATGATTTTTGTAGGTTTTAGAACTTGAATTAAGTTTGTTTAAGATTGCTACAAAACTTTGAAACTAAAATATGCTTCAAACCCTCATTCCCATGGAGCCATAACCTAAATTTGATACCACTGATATGAATATTAGGGGGAGGCCCCCAAGATATAAAAAATTGAAATGGCAGAAAAACATGAGAACACACAATAAACAAAAACAACAAGAAACATTTTATTAAAATAGAGAATAATTGTGAAAGTTGCAATGTGTTGGACAATTTGTCCATTTACAAAATGTGACTTGTTACTTGTATCCTTTTTTAGTTACAATACCACGGGTAAATTCCATGGGTGGGTAAATACATGGATGGGTAAATACCATGGGTGAATGAATACCATGGGTAGATGCCACTTACAATACCATGGGTGGATGAATACCATGGGTGGATAAATACCATGGTTGAATGAATACCATGGGTAGATGGCACTTACAATACGATGGGTGGATGAATACCATGGGTGGATGGAAATTTCCAATCGAATCAAAAGGTCCCTAATCCTCTTTCTCCTAGAGATCAATTGATGGATCAATAAGACCTCATAAAATGTTCAAATTTGTGGCTAAGATGTGGAGTTAAGGTAGTTAGTTCTTATGGCACCTCAGGAGGTATATATTTCATGGTCTTGTTCTGTCTTCCATTTTCTTTCTCAACAAAGTTCTCTTCATAGGTTGTTTTTTCAACTTATTCACATTCCAAGTTAAAAGGTATGCTTTTTTTTTTATATGTCAATTAGTTATCAGGAAAAATTAGAGTGTTGGTATTCTCCTCTCTCAAAGAGACAATAAGTTCATTCAAAATTATATCATTGGAGGGGACTTCAATACCACCCTCTACCCTTGGGATAACAAAGGAGGATCTTCAATTAGAGATCCCTTTCAACAACAAATGAAAGATATTATTTCCAATATGGGTCTGATAAAAATCAAACAAATTTCAAATAAAATTACTTAGAGCAATAGGCATGTTTGTCCTAGACATATTGCAACTAGATTGGACAATTTTTTAGTCGCAAGTTCCTTTCTAGCTCAACATCCTCTTTTTTCTTCTCAAATATTACCCTAGAGTGGATCTAACCATAATTCAATCTTGCTTGAAATTATCCCTAAAGTTGACTATGGTCACTTTCCTTTCCACTTCAATCCATTATTGTTGCAGAAGAAAGGGTTGAAGTAGATTTTTTCTCAAGCATGGGGAAAATGGGTCTCTAGTTTACTAGTCTTTATATAGGAGAAAAAAAATAAAAAAATTAAATATGGAATTGAAGCAATGGGCCGAGGAGAACCAATATAATGTAAATGCAAATTCCTCCCAAAAAAAACATTTATAAGATCTACAAGAACAATTAGAATAGGATTACATCCCATAGGATATATTAATAGAAGAAAAGAAAGAATTTGAAAAATATCACAAGGATATACATGAAGAAGAAGAAACATGGAGACTAAAATTGTGTTGCTTGTGGCTCTAAGAGGGAGACAAAAACACCAAGTTGTTCCATAGTCAATAAAAAATGAGGACGTGGAAAATAAACATCAAATCAATCTTTGTTGATGGGGATTTTTTTTAGCTTCTCTCAAATTAAGGAAAAGGTAGCCCAACACCTCAATGCTCTTTATAAAGATATAAGCAAACATGATGAGAAATTCAAACCTGAGCACTATTATCATCCTATTTTGGTCCTTAGAGTCAGTACTTATGAGTGCTTCTAATGGTTTACCTTTTATGGGCCTTGACTCCTTTTTTGACCTAGTTTAGGCCATAGTTGTTGGGACCTAGTGCCTCATAGAGAAACTAAAGGCTTTCAGTTGTCTTTAACTGCAGGGAACATCCTTCTTCCTAGCGGTTATTCCTGAAAAGTGTAATCTAGCTTAAATACTTGTTTGGATATTAACTAAATTGCTTATATTTTCCTTCTTGTGTTGGAGTTGGAAACTTATATCATCAATTTCCTCTCTTATTAAAGAACAACTATCCTGGATCCTAGGAAATGTTAGGTAGATTAATCTATGGAAATGTCAAATTTTTAGGCATTCTCCTTTGGAACAAAATTTGAATCTCCAACCCCTCTAAGAATGGTTAGTAGAATAAGATAAAATAACCTTAGAGGACATCTCTCTTTAAATGGGCAATGGCCACTAGATTGGCTAGGTTCTTTTGTGCTGCTACATTTGAGTAGAATAACTTGCTCAATGGAAAATAATTTATCTAGTTGCACCATTGTATATAAAGAAGAGTATGATAGTCGTGGTTGGAAGCTATTAGAATATTCAGTTAAAAAAGGTTACTTATCTTTTCTCTTTCCATAATTTGTTCGTGTCAAATTCATATTTGAGATAATGTTTGGAATCCAAATGGTCCATGAAAAATTAATTCTTATATTGGCCTCTCATTCATGAGAAAATTATAACTACATAAAATTTGAGGAAGTGGGGCGATCATGGTCCATCAAGGTGTCCTCTCTTCTCTATTCAAGAGGAATCTATCCATCACCTCTTCATTGCTTGTCATTTTTCTCAAGTTATTTGGAAATCTACTTTGCATTACTTAGAGGAAAAGTTTATTTTTCCGTCCCTCATATGTGATTATTTTTCCTCATGGGATCATCATTATGCTCAGACATTTATTGGTAAGAATTTCTTTAACTAAATTTGGGTAGCTCTGTTGAATTTTATTTATTGGAAAATTTGGGTCACTTGCAATGAAGCTATCTTCCATGATAATAGAATCCTCCCTCAATTTGTAGCTTCAAATGCCTTCTAATTATTATATGATATGATTTCTAGTCTCATAAATCTAAGACTGATTTTTCTTCTCAAATCATGGATGAAGTGGAAAAAGCATGGACAGTGAAATATTTCCCCAAATTCCTTTCTCCCAGGTATCTCCTCACAACTCTCATTCTCACAAGGAAGAATTTGGACTTTGGCTTAAAGTTCAACACTCTTATATCCTTTTCTTTGACAGTGCATCAAAGAATAATCCATGGGATGCAAGAGTGTGGGAGGGTTATATTTTGGTCTAGAGGAAATGTAGATCTATCATATTCTTGGGGTATGAGATAAATTTCGAATAACCAAGTAATAGCATATGCATTGCTTGAAGGATTGATGTTAGAAAAAGGCCACAAAGTATCTTCTCCAATAGTCATGGGAGACTCCAAGCTTCCCATTCATTATTTGTTTGTTGGTTCCCTTCCTCATGATAATAGCTTGAAGAATATCTTGAAAAGGATCAAAGGTATTTTACCCCTATCACTTTCTATCAAAGTATTTCGAGTCCTCTAAGTAAATAATCAAGGTATCGATGAAATGGAAAACAAATGGGTTAATTTAAATTTTAGTGAATTGAAGGTATATTGGCAAGCCTCTTCATGCCCAATCCCATCACCGAGGATCTCATGAACTTATATAGGAAAGGTCTTCTTTTCATTTAGGTTCAAATGTCTCAACAATCTATTCAAAATGAATCAACACATCATTGGTTACATGCAATGGTTTTAATACGAAGTCTATTGGGTAATTTTAAATTTCATCTATGTAACCTAATTGATTTTCGTCAAAGTCTTAGACATGAAAAGGAGTAATGGAGGCATGTTCTATCAGAGAAGTGATGTTCTCTATCTTTTCCACTTATGAGATTGATTTGATGTATGGTATTCAATTGGTTTTTAAGCAAGGTTGTGTTCGATGGAAGGAAAAAAGTCACTCCCTCTTACTTCTATTATTTCAATCATGCTCATGCCCACCCATGTTGGAAATATACTAGGATGACAAGGATCATAAGGTTTTTCAGATACAGGGAAATTTTCAATAGGTGAATCTTAATGTAATTGGTAATACTATGAAGTCAAGGCTCTTTTTGGTGGCTCTAACTCAAGTTTCAAGTATCCATAAGAAGGTGAAGCAAGCGATTGCAAGAATTCATTCTTAGGTGTTCTCAACCCCTCCTGTGATCCCTTAAGAATGCTTTCCATTTTGCATGGAGATTTTATTTTGTTTGAAATTATATAATGTTATGTGTCAGTATAGGTTCACTACATCATTCAACATGATAAATGTTGGCATCCTCAAGGGTTGTTTGATTTATTCTAAATTAATACTTCCTGTGAAAAACAACAATTAGGGAACATTCCATTAGAAAGGAAGGCATGCTAGTTTTTGTATAAGGAAACTTTGATTGAAAAGGGAATACCTTCAATTTTTAGCTTTTTTTTTTCCAATTGTGGATTCAGTGTTCATAATTTTATTTGTCAAGAAGTTCTCTCTTCGATTCATAAAGATACAATTTTTCCTAGCACTAAGTTTTCCCTATCTGTCATTTCACTTTGTTTTCACTCGACATGTTTTTCTTATGTTTAGTCATGACATATAATATCTTTTAAGGGATTTATCATGCCTTTCAATCAATTTCTCTAATACATTGTTTGATTATACCCTCTTTGGAAAAAATAACGCAATTTGTTTAGTTGGTTCTTTGTGCTACCGTTATTCATCATGCTTTTATGGGTCCTCATATTTATCTTTATCTTATAAAAGAGTGGCTTTGGGAATTCAATGGCCAAGGAATTCTTACATATCAGAGAATTTGAGTGACCTTGTTGGAATTTGATGGTCATAAACCTTTAGTCATGTATATATCTAGTAGTCTGGAGCTTACCAAGATCAATTGCAAAGATGGAGGAATAAATATATGCTCTTCAATAAAATTACAATCAATTAGTTTCCATCATCACATCTTTTATGGAAATCCTTATCAATCATCATAGTTTTATTAAGAAATAAGAAGATGATATATCTACCTTGTGTCAGCAATTAGAAAAATTTCAGCATTCAATAGCACAACATCATTTAGATCCATGACATACAAGCAATTATGTCAGCTCCTCTCAGTGCATTGTCTCAAATCTGAATGAACTAGTTTTGGAAATGCAGATGGGTCTTTCCCATTGAGTTTATGCTTCTCCTCAACTAGCTAAGTAATATTGAAGTTAAGTGAATTTTCTAAAAGGTATTTACATTCCAATCTAACATTTTAAGGATATAAAAACTAGAACATGTTAATAGATTATACAAAACATTAATAATAATATCAATAATAATAATACTATTATTAATGATTAAGTAATAACAACAATAATAATAATAGTATAATTTTATAGTAATAATTAAATTTATAATATTACTATTATAGTTATAGGAATATTAAGAGTAATAAATCCTTACTTTTTGGTCTTATTCTTCTTAGTTTTTTTTTAGGAATTTTCCATCATGTTCTCTCCCTTAAATTTATTAGGTGGTCCCTTATATAACTATCATATTTTGTTTTTCTATTATAGATGATCATTAATCTAAACTTTATCAGAAAGATTAAGTATACATACTTAATTATTGGGCTCTATTAATAGGTTATACAAACGAGTAATAACATTATGATAATACTATTATTAATTATCATGTAATAATAATAATATAACTTTAAAGTAATAATTAATTTTATAATATTAGTATTATAGTTATAGAGATATTAATGTTAAGAAATACATACTATTATTAATATTAATCACTATTAAACATTTTAACATAAATATAGTAACATTTTACTTAATTATTAATATTAATATTACCTATAACTATTCTTACTTTAAGTTTAGTTAAACATTATAATATTAAAAAGAAATATTCATAAAGTTATTATTTTAACATTCGGAACCTAGAATATATTATAATAATATGTATTAATTCATTGAATAAATTTATCTAATAAAATTATTATAATTAAATATTAGTATTAAATAGAATTTTTGTCCATGTCCTTATCCCTTGGTCGAGTCGAGTACGATTGGCTAGTTAAAGCAGTCGTTACATGGACACATACAGTTGTTAGTAATATCCTTTTCCTAGTCAAACTTATCTCTTGGAAGATTTGTTCTCCCTATTTAACATACAACCATGGTTTGATAATTACTGAATCCCATAACTAGTTTTGGAAATGCATATGGGTCTTTCCCATTGAGTTTATGCTTCTCCTCAACTAGCTAAGTAATATGGAAGTTAAGTGAATTTTCTAAAAAGTATTTACATTCCAATCTAACATTTTAAAGATATAAAAACTAGAACATTTTAATAAGTTATACAAACCATTAATAATAATAATAATAATAATTTTATAGTAATAATTAAATTTATAATATTAGCATTATAGTTATAGGAATATTAAGAGTAATAAATCCATACTTTTTGGTTTTATTCTTCTTAGTTTTTTCCAAGAATTTTACATCATGTTCTCTCCCTTAAATTTATTAGGTGGTCCCTTATATAATTATCATAATGTGTTTTTTCTATTATAGATGATTATTAATATAAAATTTATGAGAAAGATTAAGTATACATACTTAAGTATTGGGCTTTGTTAATATGTTAAACAAACCATTAATAACATTATGATAATACTATTATTAATTATCACGTAAGAATAATAATATAATTTTAAAGTAATAATAAATACATACTATTATTAATATTAATCACTATTAAATATTTTAACATAAATATAGTAACATTTTATGTAATTATTAATATTAATATTACCTATCACTATTCTTACTTTAAGTTTAGTTAAAAATTATAATATTAAAAACAAATATTCATAAAGGTGTTATTTTAATGTTCAGAACCTAGAATATATTATAAAAATATGTATTAATTCATTGAATAAATTTTTCTAATAAAATTATTATAATTAAATATTAGTATTAAATAGAATTTTGGTCCATGTCCTTATCCCTTGGTCCAGTCAAGTGCGATTGGCTATTCAAAGTTAGCTGTTACATGGCCAAATATAGTTGTTAGTCCGATCTAATTACCCAGTCCCATATAGTCGTTTCCTTGTCAAACTTAGCTGTTGGAAGATCTGTTCTCCCTATTTAACATACAACCGTGGTCTGATAATTACCCAATCCCATAACTAGTTTTGGAAATGCATATGGGTCTTTCCCATTTAGTTTATGCTTCTCCTCAACTAGCTAAGTAATATGGAAGTTCAATGAATTTTCTAAAAAGTATTTACATTCCAATCTAAGATTTTAAAGATATAAAAACTAGAACATATTAATAGGTTATATGAACCATTAATAATAATAATAATAACAACAACAACAACAACAACAATAACAATAACAATAACAATAATATAATTTTATAGTAATAACTAAATTTATAATATTAGTATTATAGTTATAGGAATATTAAGAGTAATAAATCCATACTTTTTGGTTTTATTCTTCTTAGTTTTTTTTTAGGAATTTTCCATGATGTTCTCTCCCTTAAATTTATTAGGTGGTCCCTTATATAACTATCATAATGTGTTTTTTCTATTATAGATGATCATTAATCTAAAATTTATCAGAAAAATTAAGTATACATACTTAATTATTGGGCTCTATTAATAGGTTATACAAACCATTAATAACATTATGATAATACTATTAATAATTATCACGTAATAATAATAATATAATTTTAAAGTAATAATTAATTTTATAATATTAGTATTATAGCTATAGGAATATTTGGAGTAATAAATCCATACTTTTTGGTCTTATTCCTTTTACTTTTTCTTAGGAAATTTCCATCATGTTCTCTCCCTTCAATTTATTATGTGGTCCCCTATATAACTATCATAATGTGTTTTTCTATTGTAGATGACCATTAATCTAAAATTTATCAGAAAGATTACGTATACATACTTAATTATTGGGCTCTATTAGTAGGTTACACAAACTATTAATAACATTATGATAATACTATTAATAATTATCAAGTAAGAATAATAATATAATTTTAAAGTAACAATTAATTTTACAATATTAGTGTTATAGTTATAAGGATATTAAGATTAATAAACACATACTATTATTAATATTAATACAAATAAGAATAATACTAATACTAATAATAATAATAATAATAATAATAATAATAATAATAATAATATAATTTTATAGTAATAATTAAATTTATAATATTAGTATTATAGTTATAGGAATATTAGGAGTAATAAATCCATACTTTTTGGTTTTATTCTTCTTAGTTTTTTTAGGAATTTTCCATCATGTTCTCTCTCTTAAATTTATTAGGTGGTCCCTTATATAACTATCATAATGTGTTTTTTATATTATAGATGATCATTAATCTAAAATTTATCAGAAAGATTAAGTATACATACTTAATTATTGGGCTCTATTAATAGGTTATACAAACCATTAATAACATTATGATAATACTATTATTAATTATCACCTAAGAATAACAAAATAATTTTAGTATTATAGTTATAGGGATATTAAGATTAATAAATACATACTATTATTAATATTAACATTTTACTTAATTATTAATATTAATATTACCTATAACTATTCTTACTTAAAGTTTAGTTAAACATCATAATATTAAAAAGAAATATTCATAAAGTTGTTATTTTAACATTCAGAACCTAGAATATATTATAATAATATGTATGAATTCATTGAATAAATTTATCTAATAAAATTATTATAATTAAATTTTAGTATTAAATAGAATTTTGGTCTATGTCCCTATCTCTTGGTCTAGTCAAGTCCGATTGTCTAGTCAAAGTTAGCTATTGCATGGCCAAATATAGTTGTTAGTCTCATTTGATTACCGAGTCCCATATGGTCATTTTCTAGTCAAATTTAGCTGTTGGAAGATCTGTTCTCCCTATTTAACATACAACCATGGTCTGATAATTACCCAATCCCATAACTAGTTTTGGAAATGCATATGGGTCTTTCCCATTAAGTTTATGCTTCTCCTCAACTAGCTAAATAATATGGAAGTTAAGTGAATTTTCTAAAAAGTATTTACATTCCAATATAACATTTTAAAGATATAAAAATAAGAACATTTTAATAGGTTATATGAACCATTAATATTAATATTAATATCAATAGGAATAATAATAATAATAATTTAATTTTATAGTAATAATTAAATTTATAATATTAGTATTCTAGTTATATGAATATTAAGAGTAATAAATCCATATTTTTTGGTTTTATTCTTCTTAGTTTTTTTAAGGAATTTTCCATCACATTCTCTTCTTTAAATTTATTAGTTGATCCCTTATATAACTATTATAATGTGTTTTTCTATTATAGATGATCATTAATATAAAATTTATCAAAAAGATTAAGTATACATGCTTAATTATTGAGCTTTATTAATAGGTTATACAAACCATTAATAACACTATGATAATACTATTATTAATTATTAGGTAAGAATAATAATATAATTCTAAAGTAATAATTAGTTTTATAATATTAATATTATAGTTACCCGGATATTAAGGTTAACAAATACATACTATTATTAATATTAATCACTATTAAACATTTTAATATAGTAAAAATTTAATTAATTATTAATATTAGTATTACCTATAACTATTCTTACTTTAAGTTTAGTTAAACATTATAATATTAAAAAGAAATATTCATAAAGTTGTTATTTTAACATTCAAAACCTAGAATATATTATAATAATATGTATTAATTCATTGAATAAATTTATCTAATAAAATTATTATAATTAAATATTAGTATTAAATAGAATTTTGGTCCATGTCCTTATCCCTTGGTCCAGTCTAGTCCGATTGGCTAGTCAAAGTTAGTTGTTACATGGCCAAATATAGTTGTTAGTCCGATCTAATTACCCAGTCCCATATAGCCATTTCCTAGTCAAACTTAGTTGTTGGAAGATCTATTCTCCCTATTTAACATACAACCATGGTGTGATGATTACCGAGTCCCATAACTAGTTTTGGAAATGCATATGGGTGTTTCCCATTGAGTTCATGCTTCTCCTCAACTAGCTAAGTAATATGGATGTTAAGTGAATTTTCTAAAAAGTATTTACATTCCCATCTAACATTTTAAAGATATAAAAACTAGAGCATTTTAATAGGTTATATGAACCATTAATATTAATATCACTAATAATTATAATAATAATAATAATAATAATAAAAATAATAATATAATTTTATAGTAATAATATAATTTATAATACTAGTATTATAGTTATAGGAATATTAAGAGTAATAAATCCATAACTTTTTGTTTTATTTTTCTTAATTTTTTTTAGGAATTTTCCATCATTTTCTCTCTCTTAAATTTATTAGGTGGTCCCTTATATAAGTATCATAATGTGTTGTTTCTATTATATATGATCATTAATCTAAAATTTATGAGAAATATTAAGTATACATACTTAATTATTGGACACTATTAATAGGTTATGCAAACCATTAATAACATTAGGATAATACTATTATTAATTATCAGGTAATAATAATAATATAATTTTAAAGTAATAGTTAATTTTATAGTATTAGTATTATAGATATAGGGATATTAAGGTTAATAAATATATACAGTTATTATTAATCAATTTTAAACATTTTAACATAAATATAGTAACATTTTACTTCATTATTAATATTAATATTACCTATAGGTATTCTTACTTTAAGTTTAGTTAAACATTATAATATTAAAAAGAAATATTCATAAAGTTGTTATTTTAACTTTCACAACCTAGAATATATTACAATAGCATGTATTAATTCATTGAATAAATTTATCTAATAAAATTATTATAATTAAATATTAGTATTAAATAGAATTTTGGTCCATGTCCTTATCCCTTGATTTAGTCGAGTTTGATTGGCTAGTCAAAGTTAGCCGTTACATGGTCAAATATCGTTGTTAGTCCCATCTAATTACCGAGTCCCATATAGCCATTTCCTAGTCAAACTTAGCTAAGATCTGTTCTCCCTATTTAACATATAGCCATGATATGATTTTTCAACTTGTCATGACCATGAACCACACTTGTTGGTTCGAAACTTGTAGAAAAATGTATCATAATGTGTTTTACTCTAAAAAAATATTCTCATATCTAGAACATTTTTGTTTAATCTTTTTATCAAAAACCTCTCTTTTGATATACTTTTATCTCTCACTTATACTTCGAATAAAAATTCTCAATTAACATAAGGTTTAAAAAACATTGAATTCCACTTTTTATCATAAATTTTTAATGTCAAATTATATTAAATTATATATTTTAATTTATTCTTTCATTATTTTTAAAATTTATCCATATTAATATTTTCATAATATTTTTAATTTATATAAATGTCAAATTCAATATGTAATTTAAATCTAATTTAAATCATTTTTAAAAATAAATTGTATATCAAATTTAAATAATGAAGAAAATATTTAATACTTTTTAGATAAAGAAATGTCAACTCTGAAGTGATATTATAATAAATTATATATCGTAAATCATTATTGTGAAAAACAATAATATTTTAACCTCGAAAATGTCAAATTCACAATGGCATCTATAAATCGTTATTATGAAAACATATAAAACTTTTTTTTAATGTTTCGAGAAAGTGGAATAACATAATAAAAAATATATTATATTTCGAAGTTAACATTTTATTTTAAATAATATTTATGAAATTTTATTGCCAATTTTTTAATATTTTTTTGAGTAGGATTGACTGATGAGGATTTCAATTTTAATTTCTATTGTTTATAAAATATTTTATAACATATTAATTACTTATTAAATTTGTTTATGGATTTTTAATATTATAATTTTAAGATTAATTTTATATATAGATATAGATATAAATATTTTATAACATTATTTTTTGGAATTTAAAGTGATGGTAAGATTTATACAGTTTAATAGACTTTAAGAAGTCCTATAAATTATGGGTTTTATGGGGAAATCTTGTGTTAACTCTATCATCGAGTGCAATGTTTAGGGAGTATTTTGTGCTAAATATCCGATAAAGTTTTTTTGCATAAAACAATATACTTCATAGTAGAATGAAGTGGTATTGCTACTAATTTTACCTTTGATTCTATAATAGATGCCTTTCCTCATCTCATTATTGGAATAAAGTAAGAGATTAATCAAAATACTTTAACATTTTATTTCTATGCTAAAAAAAAAGAAGAGAAACATTCCTAGATCATCATAATTTTGTTAACTTAAAAGGTAAAAAAGGTTGGTAGTATGAAAAATATTTGGAAAATTAGATTGAATGTGTGTATAAAATGGGAAATCTAAGAGAAAATAATTTTCATCTTCAACCCTCTTAGGATCGCACATGTAACAAATGTTTTCCTCCCATGGCATTTTGGGAATTGATCAACCCCCAATATCACTATGGATCTCATGAGAATTAGTTCATTTCTTGACAATATTCATTTTCTTCTTAATACTAGTTAATATAGAAAGATCATTTTGGTTTTTGGGATTTAGATTAATCACCTCATTAAAATATATTTTGAATTTATTAATGCTTTAAATTTTTATTTATTATATTTTTTGTGGACTAACTATTTGTATTACCTTCGAAACAAGAGATTACATGAAAGAACTAAAGGTTTTAGATTGGTTAGTCATTGGGGAAGCCTGACCATGTCCAAAAATGTATCTTTGTAAGAGAGGCAAAAGACAAGATGCCACCAAGAAGTTCAAAATACAAACTACATATACTGATAGTTGGTCCTTCAATTCCATGAGAGGAAGACAAAGAAGCATGATAATAATAAATCAAATACATAATAAGAGTGAGTAAACTAGGAAAAGGGGCTTGAATTTGTTGAACCTAGATCATCTCTTTGTTGCTACTAAGTGAGTAGACAATAGTAGGGGGGATGCCAAGGTGCTTCTCTATGTGCTCTAGTCATTTTTCCTGGTTTTCTATGTGTTGATATAGATGTTCCATGGAGAGTAAAAGATCCTCTTTTTTCTCACATTGATCATTTTTTTTTATGAGCAGGAACTTCATATCCCAGCATAGGTCCATTGTGTGCATGTATTTCTTAAAATTCCCATGTGTGTGCCTAGTATTAAGCATACACCCATTTAGCCAAGTATGTCATTACCTCTATGTTTGAAATAATATGCCATTGGTTTTCTCCTTCCCATTCTACACGAGAGAGTTCTTATTGAATAGGGGTGAGGTGAGCTCTCGAAAGTGAGTTATCGTGTTCTCAACTCTTAGTTGTGTCCTTCTACTACCTTGATTATCACACTCTTGATAGTGTGTTGCACCTCTTTAGAAATGGGCTCTCTGGTAGGGAATGGTAGTTACATGAGGAAGAGAGTATCACCAAAGAACAAGGAGGAGGGGTGTCAGAAAAGGGACATAAGTGGATTGAAGTGGAAGAGCTCTTAGGAAATCTTAGCTAGGACCTTGTTCCAAATAGTGGGATGAAATCAAATGAGGGCTAGAATGGAAGATACCATGTTAGCAAAGGAAAAGTATAGAGAAAAGGATAATCACAAAGACGAGGGATCCAAGAGAGAGTGGGGATCCCATTGAAGAGAAAGGGCTTACTGACCAACAAATAGGAAGTAAAAGCTAATTCACTACCAAGAGTTAGATTAAAGATATGAACACTAACTGAAAAGGGATCAAGAAATAACCAGAAGGTGAAAAGGAGTAACTTTCCATGGTGTATGGTTTCAAGTGTTGATATGATCAATGCAGATCTAGGGAGATGGATGAAGCATTTTCTAACAACTGTTCTTGAAAGATGATTTGAATTGCTAATCAGAGTTAAGAAGGGAAAGCACTAACACCATAGAGTAATGTTCGCTAACAAGCTAGCACTCCTTACCTTTAATTTCTCCAGTAAGTAACAGAGAGCCAGAGCATTGCAAAGGACATAGGAGTGGGTGAAATTGAGGTGACCAACAAGATCCTAGATCCTTCACTTAAAAAAAACCAGTTTCTAGAGCTCCTTAATTAGGTATTTGAAGGTCCCCTCCTTTCCTAATAGATTTATAACTAAGGTCGACACCGAGATTAGTGCAATGAATTATTGAGGCCCCTTGATGAAGGAAAATTTATCTTGGTTGCACGAGGCGAGGAGGTCATGGTATTAGAAGTTGAGGTTCTTTGTTAGAGGAGGTAGATTTGGCAAAGGTCTAGATAGCTAAGGTGTTGCACCATTTGTAGAGTGTTAGACAACATATGAGTGGTGTTTGTCATGGCAGAATCAATATGCATGGATGTGGTGCCACATCTCCCAATAATATAGCCAAGTGGGATGACAATGACCCACCTCCCACCCATGTGCATACAAAACACCTCATCCCGAGATATTTTTATTTATTATATTGACTTTTATTTTTTCATTATACTTTTTATACAATAATTTTACTCAACTATGTTTTCTAAAATTTTATTTAATATATATATATATATATATATATATATATATATATATATATATCAATGATTATTAATTATTATTAAAATTGAATTAATTTTTCTAACTTTAAAAGTATAAATATTCGTGGATATATTTTTTTTAAATCTATGTTAAAAACATTAAAGTAGTATTTCAAAGTAATCATAGTATTTGTTAAATTAAAAAGATTATGAAGATGTTCAATGTAGTAATTATTTAGAAAATAAAATTGTATACAGTAAATAGATAAGAACATTATAAGAGAAATCAATTTTCTTTTTCGAATTTTTTTTAATATAATTCTAAGTAATAAATTTTTTCATCCCAAAATATTTTGGAAATTCACAAACATAAAATTTCACCATAAAATTCATAACAATAATATTTTTTTAATAATATTTTTCTTCTTCTTTACCCTAATCAAAACATTTTCTAAATTAAAAATAAAAATAACTTTTTGATATTTTAATAATAGTTTTTTAATTTCTTTAAACTTATCAAAACATTTTCCAATTAAAAATGAAAATCACTTTTTTTTATATCTTAATAATGTTTTTCATTTTTCCATAACTCTTTTTATATAATAATAGTATTAGTTTAAAATATTTTTTAATAACTTAAATATTTCCCAAATTTATTTTCTGTTAACAAATTATCCGAAAAAAAATATATATATATTACAATAGTTTTTTGAATTAAATATGCCAAATCCAAAATGTCACTTTTTAGTCGCTTTTAAATCAGTTTTAAAAAATGGCATCAATTATTAGATTTAATGTTTTGAAAAATAAAATAAGGAAATAATACTATTATATTTTGACCTTTAAATTTTATTCCCAATAATGGTCATTCCATTTTGCTTATTTTTTAATATTATATTTTTTTGACTTATTTTTTAATATTATACTTTTCAAATTAAAAGTTTTTTTAATATTCAATTTTAAATTTTTGTTAAAATTTTCAATATTATGTTTTATCATAATTACAATTATTTTTTTAATTTTTAGTATGATATATTTTTCTATTTAAATTTATTTTTATAAATATAATTTATAAATATGAAATTAATATATATATATATATATATATATATATATATATATATATATATATATATATATATATTAATTATATGTTTAAAATAATTTTAACTTTGAATTTCAAACCAATTTTATATCTTAATAAATGGAAAGAAGAATTAAGATATTGAGATTTTATCAAAACCCTATTAAATTTCTTTATAATTTAATATTTTTAATTTATAAAAAATATAAAAACACTTTTTCCTTAACATTCATCTTCACGATCAACTTTGAAACAATTTTATATCTTCACATATGGAAAGGTTTTTATCCTAATCCTATTAAATTTCTTATAATTTAATATTTTAAATTTATAAAAATTATAAAAACATTAAATCTAACATATTGTTTACAAATTATTATTATTAAAAAAATTTAGAAAAATATTAACCTATTGTTTACACATTATTATTATGAAAAAAATAGAAAAATATTATATGAATATTTGTATTCAAGGTTTTGAGAAACATGCTAGTTTAATATAAAATAGTTAAGATGAATATGAGAATGTGACATAATAGTGGATAAAATTTACAATTTAATATTTTGTTTGGAGAATCTAACATAACGACATCACTATTAAGGACTACAACGAATTGACATAGCTCGACCAAGATGAACATCATAATAACTAACCCATAACAAAATTATTATTGTAAAAACATTTTAATGAACATCATTATGTGGCATACCATTGAGTAACATAGGAAATCATGTAATACAACCAAGATGAATAGTGTAAAAAATATATTAACCATATTATAAACTGGTTAGTCTCCTGCAAATGACCCAATGCAATATAACCCTTGATGAATTTAATAACTTGACATAATTTAGTGAATTTTAATGTCATAATGTGACATAATAATTAAGGAATGTGGTGATCCAACATATACGTAGCAATGTGACATAACCCTTAATGGATATCAATACCATCTTTAACCATGATTTAGTTATATGGTTGACTATTATTAACCATGGTTAATTATGGTTCAACATGTTTGACTATGGATAATGTTAATTTAGAAATAATCAATTATGTTTTACCATTACTAAGTATGGGTGGATTATCGCTAGTTAGCCATAATCCCAAATCATTATCAATCATTACTTATTATCAAATCATGTCTATATAATTTTGGATAGTTTTTTTTCCTAAGTAAAAGTGATTTCAATTCTTCAAATCATTACTTTGCATCGCAATAGTTTGAAATCTATCTTGTTCTTCCACTAGAAAATAGTTTGAAATATGTCTTGTTCTTCCACTAGACAAACTAGACTAGGTAGAAAAATTCATTTTCCTTAAAAGCCACACAAATTTTTTACTAATAAGGTACCAAAAAAGAAATAGGTTTATTTGAAATACATGGCCTCTAGTTCCATATTGTGGCATAAGACCAAAATAATGGTTACTTAATAATAAATGACCATAAAACATATTTACTATTCAAGATTTTCGAGAGTCCATGACTTCCACAAGGATAGGATCCCTATTACCTCTTGTAGAACAACTTGTTGCAAGGGCCAAGCCAAGGTGGGATTAAATTTTCTCTAGCATGTTGTCCATGGAGCATACTAAAAATACAATTCTTCTAGATAAAGAAGCATCTCTTCTTTGGTAGTATTTTTGTCCATCAACACATGGTGTTGGAAGTAATGGTAGCCATGGTCAATATTTTCATCGTGTGTTATAGGTCATTTTGTCACTTCTCCTCAAATGACCTGGAAACTAGATCAATCAATATCCTTGACACCTTGCAATCATCCCTTTGCAAAAGCTTAAGCATTATCTCTCCAAAAATTCCCAAAATTTTGGGTTAATCAGCTTGAAAACCTCATTTTTGGACCCATAACACCATGTATTATATGAAACCTACACTGTTTCATAGTGCATGTTTCCTTTGCTGCAGGTGCGATGGTTCTAGAATTTGAGGAAAAATAAAAACAAAAAAAATATTTCTCTTTCCAAAAGCTTCTAAGGTGGTTTTAACCATTTATTATTGATTGGGATCTCAAATTCCTCTCCTAGAGGTCTTGTCTCTTATCCCTAGAGCTTATACTCCCTCATATGTGGATCTAAGTCCTAATTGGTAAAACCAAAACTACCTTATTTACCTTAAAAATTCACTGCCTCCCATAGAGTCTGGGTAGGCTTTTGGAGACTTTTAACTATGCCTTGTTGCTATTGCCTTTTTTAAACCTAAGGACCCATTACCATCCTTGAGTTGTGATTTAAGGCTTGCTTTATGGTATGGAAGGACAAGTTTGGCATGAGACATCTACATACTCAAAATCTATAAAAGGGTTGTAATCTTCTCCTACATTTCATTAATGCAAAAAGCATTGTTTTCATATACTTATGTCTATTTGATGAATATGTATTTCAATGCCTTATTGACTCATTGATTAGAGATATTAGTATATTCTATGTGTATCTTATAGTTATCGTGCTTGTCATAATTTTTTTGGTTCCATTTACAATATTTGGAGCTAGAGCTAAAGTTCACAAGCAAATAGAAGAGGAGAACTTGTTTTGGACTCAAGGTAAGTCCTTCCTACATATTATAATTTCTCTAAGGAAAGCACAAGTGTTTTGTTTATGTTGTTTCAGATCAAGCCACTAGATATAAGGAGTTCACTTCTATCCACAGAAGATACTTTTCCCTCCAATAATGTGAAAAGTTTGAAAAATATAAATTTATGTTTTTCCTCCAAAATTATTTCAAGTCGGCCTCCTACTTTTTAAAGTTTGTTGGGCCCCTAAAAGGAAACCCTTCAATCTTGTTGGAAGTTGATATAAAGGATACCACCTCCCTTCATTTGGCACATCAAATTATCTTGTGATTATCTCCCTTCTAGCGCAAAATAAAGGATGGGGCCAAAATTGTTGAAAATAATACTGAGAGGGGGGGTGAATCAGTATTATCTAGCAATTAATAAATCTTCCTTATTTGATCTTTGAATTATTTTTGCATGTCAGTACCATAAAATAATGAGCATGAACAAAGAAAACAGATAGTCACACCAAAGAACACAAGATGTAAGGTGGAAACCCAATGTGGGTGAAAACCACCTGCTGCAATATGTCTCTATCTTCTTTCAAATTAGATACTCCTTTTACAATGATTTTTTACTGGTGCAGTCCTTTACCAGTACGCAGGCTGCAACCTGCAGAGAGCTACAACTCTCTCTCGTTTTCCAGTCTTCTCCTGGAAGGGAGCTACAACCCCCTACTTCTTTTCATAAAGCATCAAATGATCATAAAGTACATAACAGTTACAGTTCACTACAGTTATTAGATCAGTAATAACAGAACTAACCCAGAACACCTTATCAACAGAGAAATTCAATCAATAGAACATCTTAAGACAGAGACGCAGTTTTCCCTTCTGTGGCCTGTGACCAGACGCAGTTAACCTTCTGCTCCCCTGCGTCCACACGCAGCGATCCTTCTGCTGCGCTGCGTGCCCACGCACTGTTCCTTCAACTGCACTGCGTCCTGTTGCTGCAGGGACGCACCCAAAAACACTATCGCGCCGCGTCCTGTTGCTGCAAGGACGCACCCGAAGACACTATCGCACCGCGTCCTGTTGCTTCAGGGACGCACCTGAACCTTGGTCGCCCTGCGTCCCCACGCAGATCTCCAGATACTGAACTGCGTCCCGGACGCACCTAAACTTCGTCTACCCTGCGTCCCCACGCAGGTATCCTCCTACTGCACTGCATCCCGGCGCACTTTCCTTTCACTGTACCTGCGTCCTTTCGGGTATGAATGATTTCAAGACTTTAAGTGTAACCCAAACAGTCAGATCTACAGATCTGATCTTGCGCCAAAGAGATCTCGGTCCTTCAGTAGATTCGCCTTTTAGATCTAGACCAGATCTCACCTCATAAGATATTCAACCAAAGACATACTCAATCCAAATGATCTCCTTTGCTTTATATAGGCAAGCTCCTCCTCAAAACATGGAACAATACCACGAGCCGACACCATAATAACACAATACCGTCGGCTAGATACCAAGAGTAAAACACAAGAAACCCCCACGTGAGCTTTTCTCTGCCTTGAAATGTGTGCACTGGGTGGACGCACCTCCTGAATGGCTGGCCTGCGTCTCTGGACGCGGCTCCTGCATGGTGTACCTGCGGGTACGCACCTTCTGAACTGATTTCCTGCGTCCTTCTTAATTTTTCAATAAAATGAGAGCCTTGTCATGGGAGTTGCCATCAAGTACAACATCTGTAACATATAGCCATACCAGAAAACATAATGCCAACAAAAATAAGAATGATAAGGAGGGCTTGGAATTTGATGTAGCTTGACATTTGATCTTGGTTACTGTTTTTGTTAATCTCTTGATTTTGTTACTTATGATGTATGGATGAACAATTGAACTCTCTCTCTCACATAAAGAAATGTTTTTAGGTTTTCCCCTTGTGGGTTTTTCCCGCATCAGGCCTAATTTTTGTCTCTTGTCTCATCCTCTCATGGTTATTTTACTTCTCTTTCATGTTTATTGGTTGATATTTTTCTTTTGTATAACCACTTAATGATATTGAAATAATTCTATGTGAATCTTAATACTTATTGATCATCAGAAGTAATTATCAGTTGAAAAAAAATTCAATGAGAAGTTGAGATATGGTCGGAAATTCTAAAGTTGTAAACCCTACTATGGCAAGATGAGCCTCTATGAGTTGTCTCTGTGACCGGGATGAAGTATATTCAAAATGCTAAAATTAAGGCCTAGATGCAAGGCCAAATCAACGTTGAGTTGTCCTAAGAGATAGAGAGGTATTTATTCTCTCTAGAATATTCTCTATGACATAAATGCGAGTTTATGTGCTAGTTTCTATGGATGTATACTAGCTTGTAAATGAAAATTATGGACCTATGGTTGCAGAAAATTGTGGAAATTTACAAGCACTGTATTGTATCTGTGTGAGTAAGCGTAATTCTCTGCAGAAAACTACATGAAACAAACACTTTTTTCATTCAATCTCTTTCTATGATCTGAGCTTCACTATCTAATATTCACCTTTGAGAAGTTTGATTCTCTGTAATTTTGCAAGGCTCCAACGTCAAGGTGTGTGACATTAATTATTTATGGTTGTGTGAACCACTAGTGACATTTAAGCTAAGATCTATGGAGCCTTATGATGCTAGTTGCACTAAAGTTTTGAGGAAAGAATATCTGAAATATTATATACATATGCAAATCATTACCTGTAGAATGATGTGAGTTAAGGGCAATTATGTTTTTGGGGGGAAGTAAAGTGTGTGATGGACTGATGATGTTGAAAGCCAAAGTCTATAACTTTGGTTAAGTTTCATGCAAGGTATCTATCTTTGTGAAGGTTGTGTAACATATTCGAAGGTACAAGTCCCATAATATACTGTGGAGGAAGATGACCTAGTCTTCGAACTCCTTGAAGGCTAGATTTATTGGCATGATCAAGACCGTTGATTCAAATGACATTCAAACATGGCATTAAAGACATTTGAGTTTGTTATAAGGTTTTTTATGACAAGTTTAAAGGTGAACTTATTGTGTCATATGTATCAAGCCAACATTCTCTCAGGTATGACCAAGAAGTATGAAGCACTCTCAGGGTATGAAAATTAAGTCACTGATGCATCACATCACGCTCGAATTTTTTTTGAAACAAAGTAGGTGATTTCGGCCTATGATTTTTATGATACTAAAATAGATTCTATGTGAATCTAATTATTATTGATCATTAGAAGTAGTTATCTATTGAAAAAAAATATATTCTAGCTTGTGCCCTAGAAATTCAACACATGGCCCAAAAACAACTTGAGGTGTTAGTAAAGATTGAATATGCACAGATAATGATTAAAGGGACATTGGGAATGGCTAGTGTCTGGATCCCATCCCAACACCTCAGGTAACACCTTAGAGCCACTGATGCATTATATCTCATTTTCAATGTCACATTCAACTTGAGTGATTTCCTCTTGTATGCTTGGCAGAGTAAATTCTCAATTATGGGTTGTGAAGCTTTTAACACAATGTTAGGCTTTAAGGCTACAAATATCCCTATAGTATGCAACACCATATCAATCCCACTCCCTTTGTCTCATCATGCTTACCATTAGAGATAGGAGCTATAAGAATATGCCAAGGAATAGATGCAACTAGTGAGAGTTCAATGAATCTAAGACAACATGAGGTGGAGGGTGAAAGTGGAGGAGCCCAATGAGACTAGAGGGAAATATAGTGTACTGGTGGAGGCGATATAATTTGGAACTAAGAAAAGATGACAAGGGAGGATGAAGGTAAGGATAGAAAGAGAATGAGGGAAAGAATCCAACAGAGCTCTATTGGACGAGAGAGGAGGCCTCTTATAAATGAATTCCATGGGGAAGACCACAAAATTTCTTATGAATGATGGGAATTTTGGGGAGAAAGAATTAATACAACAAAGAAAATACTAATCACCAAATAAATACCTACAACCTAACACAACACCCCTAAAATATACTACGCATTATGAGATTGAAGGTACAACAAGCAAGTTCATACAAATTGTTAACCACCTTCCTCATGCATAGATAGATGGACCGGTAGGCCATCATAGTTTATTGCCTCCCAAAATGAATAATATGTAGATTATTATCAAGATAAAAAACCACATTAACCTTCCTTGTATGTGGGGAGTTAATAACTCGATGATACTTTATATTCTAGAGGAGATCCACCATTAAACTAGATGCAAGAAACATGACCATCAAGAAGGAATTATAGTTATGGAACATTGATAAATTGAGTGATGGAATATGGGTATCAAAATATTAGGGGGGTGTTGATGCCACATCCTCCATCCCTTATGGATAGTGGAAGGAAAACCTTGTGCCCCCACATATTTTTTAGGCTGGACATTCCATTTAGGATATAGAATATGTTATAGTAAAAAACAACCAACTATTTTATTATTATAAATATACTTTTATTGTTATATTATTATATAATCTAATCCCTTAATCCTTCCAACAAGGAAACACACACAAACTACAATAAGACAATATCTAGTAAGTAAACTTATGTTTTCCTTGAGATTTCTCAATCAAATTGAGAAACAAGTATTAATTAACTAACCATATCAAGTTATGGAAATCTAAAATCCTATTTGGATCACTGATCCAGGAGGATCCTAAAAGGCCAAATTTCCAAAGTCTTCAAAACGAGGCAAAACTAGTCTCAAATCAAAGATCTCATCGTTCTGAATCCAATAATGCAAACATCACCTCAAATCAACATAGTATGAAGAAGTTATGGCTCACTGACATTTTTGAAAAGAACCAAAAGTTTTGCAGGCAGGGGCACTTGGCATGTTGACGTCAACAGTATGATGCTGACGTCAACTATACAGATGTTGACATCAACAGGTGATGTGACAGTATGGACGAGGGGAGTTGATTACATAGCGACATGTGGCAGCTGACATTAGCAGCCCAGTCAACTGTACAGGCCAATCGGGATGTGACACGTGTTAGCCCAATTAGCAGGCTGAAATTCGCTAAGGAGTCGATAATTTTGACTAGTTTGGTGGCCGGTGGCAACGAATTTTTAGCCTACCTAAAATGCCTAATAACCCCTAAAATCTTGCTAGGAAAATGGGTCGTTATGGTTTCAAAATATTATTTAAAAAAAAAGTTGACAACTATTCAGTGGGTGGTCAACCCTTCTGACTGACCCACCAACTAGAAAATGACCACAGTGCTATATATATATATATATATATATATATATATATATATATATATATATATATATAAACCAACGGCGGGTGTCAAACCCGCTCGGCGGGTCCACTGCTACCGGTGACCAAAAACTACAAACCTCTGATAACAAACAACGAACTATCGCCAAACTTAAACCATGGGAGTGGGTCAGGTGAGCATCGACCTCGTGACCTCCATTGGCCAAACACCACTCACCACCACTATGCCAACAGAGCACTTTGGAATTTTCGATGACTAAATATTATTTAACCTGTATGCAACCCAGCGCTAAGGGAGGATTCTGCATGGTAGAGAAAGAGACAAAAAACTGTGTGCACAAATTTTAAGATAAGGAGAATATTATGAAGAATATTCCCTAGGAATATTCTAGGGAATCTTGTAGGGAATCTTTAGATTCCTTAGAGCCTCAAAAATCACTAGAGCAGAAGTAGGATGAGTTTATACTCAGTTTACTTGGTTTTCAGCAAGGAATGCAGTGGTGAAGTTTTTTTCAGCATCAAGGTAGTCAAACTCCATTCGAACCATGGGAAGGAATCTTTGGGGAATCTTTAAGATTCTCATGGATCCAGATTTTGATTGAACTAGAACAGGGTTGACTTTATAGTCATTTTTCTCAATTTTTTGCTAGGATTCCAACCATGCAGTCTATTTCTTCAGCAAAGGTATACCTTTTCATGCCATCCACGGAAGTGGAGGTATAAGGTTTCATTTTGTATTTTCTTGTAAGCCTCCCCACATTGAGCAGGGCCCAAAGACATAGCCCACATTGGGTGAACTCCGTTATCAAGTTGTTTTGTTCATTTGATCTCATGGTTGCATTTGATTTTCACTTATTTTATGTGTTTTTATTACTTGGTTACATGCTCTTTAAAATACAATTTTGTATGCATCCTTCAAGTAAAATATCTGGATCAAGTACGTTATCAGAACAAGTCTTCTTGATGTGAGTTGCATGAGTGAATGCTAATCGGGAACAAGCTCCAAATAGGTGAAGGAAAACTCAAATCCTTTTATCCCAAAGCGGGGAAAGCAACACAAAGACAAAAATTGGCAGATGAGGAAGCTCGATTGGAGGAAGAGCAAAATTATCACAAGATATTCCTCACCATGGCAGAGAAAGTAGAAAAAACGTTTGCATAATATGAGAAGATAATCAAGCCTGAAAAGTAAAAGCCTGATGATCATGCCTTGGTAAACCATGGATGTGGAGGAGAAGCGCCCCCTCCCTCTCCATCTTCAAGTGACATTTCTTCTTCTTCCTCTTCTCATCACTCTAACATGCATCACATGAATGCATCTAAAAAGACATTTTTTAAGCTAGATGTAAAGTTTGATTTACCCACATATAATGGATAATGTAATGCAGAGACGTTAAATAATTACACTACACAGATCAAGGTCTATTGCCAGATTTAGCAGATCGAGGAAGACAAGGCCAAAATCTAATTACCTTCTCTTCGACTGAGTGGCACTACTCTCGTTTGGTGGGAGAACAAGTTGCAGAAAGGTAGCAAAAACTTGGGTAATCTCCTTTCTTCTTGGTCAAATTTTGTTTCTGCATTAAAATATCAATTATATCCTTTGGGTTATTGACAAAATGATTTAATGAAATGAAAATATTGAGGCAAGGAAAGGGTCAAAATGTACAAAGCTTCACAGAAGAGTTTAGAAAACAAGCTTTAAATTTGGGCATTTCACATGATTCACCAGAAATTGTAACAAAGTATATTGGTGCTTTACATAGTTACATCAAACATTCTTTATTGTTATTTGAGCCTATTACTAATGATGCATCCACTATGAAGGCCATTCACCTTGAAAGCAAGGGAAAGAATGACAAAGAAGATCAACCCAAGAAATCATCTTTCAAACCTCATAATGGAAAGTTCAAAGGAAAAGGCAAGGGAAAGGACAAGAAGACAACTACAACCAAGTAAAAAGGAGGAGAAAATCCATCTTACACACATTGCAAGAAGGAAGGTGATGATGATGAACATTTTTGGAAGTTTCATCCATAGTTGAAGCCACAGAGATTTGGTGGAAAGAGCAAGAAAAAGAGGGTGGCAACCGTGTAGCAAGACCTTGGATCCGAATCTGATGACGAGACATAGATCAAAGTAGCGGGCATACAAGGTACCCTTTCTCTTCATGCTAATGAAAATTTTGAATTGAATGCAAGTACAAGTTCTTCAAATGAGTCTCTTGTTAATGAATGAAAGAGGACTAAATTGTTCCACATTGGATTTGTGATGCAACATACTAAAGTGGAAACCTTGTTTGATTCAGGCTCACACACAAACTTGATTTCAAAATCCTTGGTTAAGAAATTATGGTTGGATACCAAGCCTCATATGAAACCATACCCTCTTTCTTGGGTCTGTGAAAAAGCCAATTACATGTAACCAAAGATTGTAGGTCTATATTTTTTATTTCATCCAAGCTAGTAGATGAGGATGACCTTAACAGGAAAGATTTTTTCTTTCACTATGAAAACAAGTATAATCTCATGAAATATGAAGTGGAACACATTGTTAAAGCTCATGCTAAGATCAGTGCAAGTCTTGTAAGTGTAGGTTAGATGAAGAGATTGATCAATTCCAACAAATGGTGCATGCTCATGGTTGTGAGAGAAAAAGATGTGGAGACATCTGAAGCTTTCCATGGTTGTGATCCCACTCATTAAAAATAATTGTATGAATTTTTCTCTAACTATAATGGGATTTTTCAGGAACCAAGTGGGTTTCCTCCAAAGCATGAAATCCATCATGAAATTCACTTGCAACTGGATTCTCCTTTACCAAATATTGGTATGTACAATTTGCCAGCCATTGATGGAGGAGATAAAGAAACAAGTGCAGGAATTGTTGAACCAAGGGGTCATAAGACCAAGTTATTCTCCATGCGACTCACCCATCATGTTGGTGCCAAAGAAGGATGACACATGGAGGATATGCATGGACTATAGGGCACTCAACAAAATAACAATGAAGAATCAGTACCGTCTCCCTCGCATTGATGATTTATTAGATAAATTGAAAAAGGTTGTCTATTTGACAAAACTAGACTTACATAGTGGCTATCATCATGTCAGGCTTGCAGAATAGGATGTATGGAAGATTGCATTCAAGACAAAACATGGGTTGTTTAAATGGATGGTGATTCCATTCGGACTGTGCAATTCTCTAGCCACATTCATGAGGGTGATGAATGACATTTTTAGACATTTTCTTGATGATTTTGTACTTCTATATCTTAATGACATTCTTGTTTTCATTATAACATGAGAAGATCATGTGAGTCATGTTAAAAATGTGCTTGATGTTTTGTAAAAATAAAATTTGTATGTCAAAATGTCTAAGTGTAAATTTGGTAAGACCTCTTTGGTTTACTTGGGTCACATTGTTAGAGGTGGAAAGTTAAAAATAAATCCTTCTAAAGTTGATGTGATTGTGAAATGGCCTAAAACCACCAATGTTACAAAGGTTCATAGCTTTTTGGGTGCAGTACAATACTGGAGAAGATTCATTACCAAATTATTTGTCATTGCATCCCCCTTGCATGCATTAACGAGTGTGAAGCAAAACTTTTAGTGGGGAGGAAGGAAACATAAAGCCTTTGATACACTAAAAGTCATATTGACGCAACATAGGAAACCTATATGTTACCATTTAGAGATATCCTCCCAAGTTGTTGTGAACAATCCCACATATGACAAGGAGTTATATGCCTTGGTCCAAAGCATGAAGAAATGGAAGCACTATTTGATTGGAAAGGGGACCATCATTCACACATATCACCAGCCCTTGTAGTACCTCCACCTCCATTCAAAAACCAAGCTTCAACAAGCACATCATTTCAGGTGGATGGGGATCCTTCAGGAGTTTCACCTGGTAATAAAATACAAGAAGGGCACTAGTAACAAAGTGGCATTTATGCTTTCTTTCCCTCCTATTTCTGCATCTATAGTTTTGCAAAATACTTCTTTGTCTTTTGAAATTTATGCTGAATAGTATGTTGATGGTGAATATTTTAAGGAGATTTATGCAAAGTTGATTAATGGATTGCAGGTTGATAATTACTGTTTGCAAGGAAAATTATTGTACGATCTTGGAAAACTTTGTATCCCCAGCAATGAAAGAATACATGTAATCAGAGAGGCACATACCTCTCCTGTGTTGAGTCATTTTGGTGTAGGGAAAATTTTGTGTCATTTGAATAGGTTTTGTTACTGGCCTCACATGAAAAGCATTGTGACTCGATATGTAAAGGGATGTGTGTTGTGTTCAGTTTGCAAGCCTACTAATAGAAAATTGGGGCTCTACAAACCACTCCATATTCCGAGTCATCCATGGGAAAGTGTGTTAATGGATTTTGTTGGCAGTTTTCCTTTTTCTAGGAGACATCATGACTATTTGTATGTCATTGTGGATCGATTTAGAAAAATGTGTGTCTTAATGCTTTGTAAAAAGAAAATCATTGTAGAGAAGATTGCTCATCTCTTCTTCTAATTTGTATCGGTCCACATTGGGTTTCCCACATCCATTGTGTCTGATCGAGACTCTCATTTCCTTGGAGAGTTTTGGACGAGTTTGTGGAGAATGATGGACACTAAGACGAAGAGTACGAAATTTCATCTACAGATTGACTAGAAAATATAGTTTGTCAACTACAGAGTGTATATTTACCCCGGGGCTATTGTGGAAAGGATCCCAAGATGTGGGATGAACAACTTAAACAATGCATTTCCCAACTCAACACTCACTCTTCGAGACATGCTCTGGACAAAGCACAAAAGTTCATTTAGCGAATTCAGATGATTCACCAAGAAGTGCATGAGAAATTGGAGAAAATTCAAGCTCAATACAAGGCTCGATATGGTAAGCACCGATTTGATCACCAATTCTAGGTTGGAGACAGGGTGTGGCTCCACATCAATAAAGAAAGAATGAAATGGGAAGGAAAGAAGTTGAAACCAATCCTATATGGCCCATTCACCATATTAGAGAAGATTGGAGACAATAATTTTCATCTCGACTTGCCAATATACATGCAGATGTACTCAGTGATGAACATTGAAAACTTGAATCTTTATGAGCCTCATTTGATCATGGACACCGAAGAGGTTGGACAGGTTCCTACAGTGGGTGACTTTGCACCAGAATACTTGGACAAGCTACCTAAGGATATCATTCTTGATAGGAGAACTACGACTTCATGATGGGGAGACATGGAGTACCTTCATATTGGTGTCAAGGGAATGCATCCAAGGAGAAATTCCCTCATTTTCCAATTGACTAATAAAGTTTTTGGTGGCCCAAAAGCTCATTAGTGGGGAGGAGTGATCCAGAAGGATCCTAAAATGCCACATTTTGAAAGTCCTCAAAACGTAGTGAAATCAATCTCAAATCAATGATCTCGTCGTTTTGAATCCACCGACGTGAACGAAACCTCAAACTGACATCATATGAAGAAGTTATGGCCTGCTAAAGTTTTTCAAAAACAACCAAAAATTTTGCAAGGAGGGACACTTGGCATGCTACAGATGCTGACGTCAGTAGGTGACGTGGCAATACAGACAAGGGGAGAAAATCAGGATGTGACACATGTCAGCCCAGTCAGCATGGAAGAATTCACTAAGGAGGTGACAATTTCGGACCAGTTTGGTGGTTGATGGCGATGAACTTGTCGCCTACTAAAAATGCCTAATAACCCCTAAAATCTCAGCAGGAAAATGGGCCATTATGGTTTCAAAATGTTAGTAAAAAAAAAAGCCAGCGATCGGGCGGTCAACCCCGCCGACTGGCCGATCGACTGGCCAACAACCACGGTGGTATGTATTATATATATAGATATATATATATATAGATATATATAGATATATATAGATATATATATATATATATATATATATATATATATATACATATGTATATATATATATATATATATATATACATATGTATATATATATATATATATATATATATATATACATATGTATATATATATATACATATGTATATATATATATACATATGTATACATATATATATACATATGTCTATATATATATATATATATATATATATATATATAAACAAACCAACAGCGGCTGTTGAACCTGCCTCGTGGGTCTGTTGGCACCAGTGAACAAAAACTACAAACCATTGATAAAAAACAATGAACTATCGCCAGACTTAAACTACAGGAGGAGGTCAAGCGGGGGTCGACCCCATGACCTCCGCGAGCCAAACACCACCCACCACCACTACATTAACAATGTACTTTGGAATTTCCGGTGGAAGAATATTATTTAACCCGTATGCAACCAAGCACCAAGGATAAGGTCGCATAATGGAGAGAGAGACACAGACCTATGCGCACAAAGTTCAAGACAAGGAGGAATATTCCTTGGGAATATTTAAGGGAATCTTTAGATTCCTTAGAGCCTCAGAAATCACCAGAGCAGAAGTAGGTCGAGTTTATACTCATTTTACTCACTTTTTTGCAAGGAATGTAGTGGTGAAGTCTGTTTTGTCATATGGGTAGCTGAAATCTAGTCGACCCACGAGAAGGAATCCTTGGGGAATATTTGAGATTCCTAGGGATCCATATTTTGACCGAACCAGAACAGGGTCGACTTTATAATCATTTTTCTTGATTTTTCACCAAGATTCCAACCGTGCAGTTTGTTTCTTCAGTAGAGGTCTACATTTTGAGGCCATCCCTGGAAGTGGAGGTGTAAGGTGTCATTTTGTATTTGCTTGTATTTTGATTTCGCTGCTAATTAATGAAAGAGGCCTCCCCACATTGAGCAGCACCCAGAGACGTAGCCCACACTGTGTGAACTCCGTTATCAAGTTGTTTTGTGCCTTTGATCTCATGGTTGCATTTGATTTCCGCTTCTAAGTTCTTTTATGTGTTTATTTTACTTGGTTGCATTCTCTTTAAAATGCAATTTTGTATGCATGTTTGAAATAAAAGGTCTCGATTAATAACGTATAACCAGAAAAAAATATTTAAGCATCCAAAAAAACACTGTTTCAAATGAGATGAGATAGTCCTAAATCCTCCCAAATTAGGTAGATATGAAGAGGGAAAATGGTTCTAAGACTGATCCAAGGGGGATCTATCACATTTACACTTTAAAAATATAGACACAACCTCAAAAAATGAATTAAAATCCTAAATCTCAATCAAATATGCCACATATAGACCTTGTCACTTTGTCTAGGTGAGCAAGGAGTGATTAAAATTCTAATATCAATCTACTGTAGTGTGTAGTGCATGATTACTACAAAATAATCACTCTAATAGCAAAGGGATAGAGTGATTACACTCTAGAGTGAGATTTAAAGTCCAAAAAGTCACACTAAAGACAACTCCAATTTGAAGGGATGAGAATAAATCAATGATGTTTCTCCATTATGGTTGCCAGTTTTGTCTACATTTCTTTTTCTTAATTTCCATAGAGTTACTGGTCCATAAATATTTCCCTTTTATTTTTCAAATAATAGAATTTCTCTTAATCAAATCCCTATATCTATACTTTCATGCATTGATATATGAAGAAATGTGAAGTGAAACTCACATACCTTTACCCTTGTTTGTTGGTGTAGATCCTGGCTAATGAAGTTGCTTAGAATCCTATACCTAGAGACCTACATCATAAACACATCATAGATAAAGAAAATATATTTCCTACCAAAAAATAAACATAATATTTATCTAACAACTTGTAACTTCATTCAAATTCAATCAAATGAAACCAAATGCACTTAAGAATTGGGGGAATGACTTGAAATAAATATAGAAATAAATTTAGTTCTTACAATATTACATCATGGATGTGAGAATCTCCATCGTGATTACCTTGATCCCTTGTCTTCCTTGGCTCACTCATTATAATTGATCTCACCACAACAATGCAAATAGGTATTCCCAAGATATTTTACCAACATAAGGGCACTTCCAAGTTCTATATCCCCCCATCTCCACTAGAATGGTCTGATTATATAGTATTCCCATGGATATGGGAGGATGAATATGGACCCTAAGCTAAGTCCCTTGCTAAAGGCAAAAGGTGATGATGATAGATTCCTCCCTCCTTTCTCACTATCACATAGTGATGCATCACTCCATTGCTAATTATTTGGAGTGATGAGATACTAAAATGTGTCTATCCAGAGTTATGAGAGGTGTATCTCAACCTTCAATTAATGTAGGAAAGAGTAGGGCCTCTCTTCCATCTCATGTGGTCAATAAGCTGATAATAGTTACGATGTGAAAAAAGGCATGGGAAGTATTCTAACATGATGGGTTTATACCTAAGGTAAAGTGAAAAGTTACAAACAAGGTCAATAATGAAATGGAAATATTGGTATGAGTCTTATAATTGTATGCCATTTTGAAAGTATACCTTATATATGGAATGTGTCACAAGAGAAGAATTCCACATTGTGCTACAAAAACCATGTAAAAGGACTAGAACCATTGTTAAAACACATAGTGAAAGTAGAAAAACATGGATAAGTAATAACAAGAACTTATACTTTTGATTTTTTGTATTATGTGTGTGTGTGTGTGCGTGTGTATTTTTATGATGTTCTATGTACATATAAAGAAAGAATGATATAATTGAATGGGTCATGTTTTGTAGTTCCCATGGTAAAGAACATGCCAAGGATTCTAAATGACATGTATGAACTCATGTGTCATTCTCAATAACATATGGCACACCATTGCGAGGCCACGCCACATCAAAATATATTCCCACGACCCTAAAGGTTGATGATTCCAGTGAAATCTTAAAACCATATCATTATTAGGAACTTCCTAAGGATAAAAAAATATTTGGTTTCATGAGATAATGCAACTCCTTGATGATGGCCATCAAGACATAATGGAGGCACAAGACACACATTAATGGGGGGTGTGGTTTGAAGTGTAGAATCTAGTGGAAACTTCACTATGAGAAATTATAGATTTGACTTAATCCAATGATGGCACTTCAATGGATGAACCAAAAGAATCCCCCTTGCCCAATTGAAGATTTTGTTTTCCAAGATTCATCACTTTTGAATTTGGGAGAGTAGAGGCATCATGATGAATAATGTCCCTTGTTTTATAAGTTGAAGCCATGAACTCCAAGATAGATTTATCTAAAGGAAACTCAATATCAACGGAGTAATGTGAAATCGATGGAATGAGAGATTGTGAGGGAAGAGTATCCTAATAATATTCCCTATGGGGATGGATTCTTTTATAGCAAGTAAAAACAACCCCCAAATATATTTTTAGCCTAAATGCCTAAATTTTTGGGCCCCCTTTTCTTTTTAAGGTTTAATAGGTGTGCTTATGTTTTGAATTGGTCAAACCCTTAAATGACCTAGTTAGTTTGAAAAGCTATGGTTGATGATGCTGATAACTACTTTATCTTGGTTTGTGATCTTTTCAATGCATTATGTTTTTTGAAGGTGTTGTTTTATTCACCTACCCCTGAGCTCCTCACTACCATGACATACATTGCAATTCGCAATCATGAATTTTTATTGCATGAGTGAACATGACACCCTTACTTCACCTTGGTTCTCATTATTTATGAATGCATTAGGTTTCAGGAGGGTTTTTCTTTAATGATGCACTTTTAAAGCTTCATATATTCATGATATGCATTGTGAATTATAGACATACATCCTCTATTACTGGCCATATTGCAACTTAGATTCTCATGCCCTAGTTCCCATTTCAAGTATGAATCCTTATGGGCATTTCATGGCATGTTTGGTCATGTTATTTTAATCATTATTGTTGGAGGTTGGATTGTACATCAATTCCATTAAGCTAATTTATGTACTTGGATATTGGATTTTTTTTCAAGCTAGTGGATTGGTTTCAATCTCAAGCTTCTGTTGCCAAATTAATGCAACCTCCAACACCTTATTGTTGGCTATTGGCTATTATTTTGTTTCATAGGGATTTAATGATGATTCAAGACTTAAGTTCTCATAGATCTTCTTGATTATGGATAGAGAAGAAGGTTTGTATATATATTGTGATGAACTTAGGAGTAGGTTTTCAAATTGTCACATTATGCATTAAAATTGTTTGAAGAGAATGCATTAGAATTATCTTTATTACTTATATTTGTGAATCATTTGAAGTTTTCTTTTAGATTCTTTCTTGATGTTGATGGTTGTAACTTTTATTTAGTGTTCTTTTGAGAATTTAGTAGTCAAGTTGCAAACCACTCATCTTTATCTCTCCCTCATATAAAGCATTGAAGTGTTGCAATTTTACATAAAAATGTTATTAGAATATATATTAATTATCTTGAGGATGAGCTTGTATGGTGTGATGGTAATTATTCTTACATATGGTTGACACTCCCTTCTTATGGGCCAAGGTTGATCAATGGGAAATGACCTATACAAAACATAAGGCACAAAAGGAAAGTTTATCATGATGGCAACCAATACAAGGTTTTACTATATGGTGATTATGGAAATGCTTTCGATCATAAGTCTTGGAAAATCATGAGAAAATAAAACCTTGAAGAAACATTAGGGTTTGACAATGCCCTTGTTAATGTAAGAAATGCTATAAATGAGGAATCATGTTTCTAGAAAAAATAAGAATCATAGTAATAAACATGTAATCAAAAAAAGAAGTGGTAGCCAATAAGGTATGCAAAAAAGGTAAAGATACTAGGAATTAAGAATGATATGCCATCCAAACAAATCTGATATCAACAAAATAAGCACCAAAAAGTCCAATTAACAAAAATACATTAAAGAAAAATGCAAAACAACCCAAAGGCTACATTGAAGCAATGCAAAGGGCTACATTGAAAAACCATGAAAAAGGTGTTGAGGAAGATTATACACACAATGCATTGCAAAGGTGGTAAAAGGAGTGAGTTACAAAGGTGCTGACAGAACATAATTAATCAGTGCACTTAATAATAATAAAAGAACATTGAAGGAAATAAAAAATAATTGCACATATATTAAAACAAAATGCAATGCAAGGAAGGCATTAAAGAGAATATATTAAAATGCATTGAGGATTTACAAGAAATGCATTGAACAAGGTGCATTGAAAGAGCAATATATTAACGCTGCAATATATTAAAACACAATGCAATGAATACGTTGTTGCATTTAAAAACTATGATAAAGGCCACGTCGAGGGGGATATAAAACAAACAGGATGGATATAAATTAAAGAGCACCCATAAATATATTAAAACAACACTAGGGATACGATAATACAACACAACGAAAGGGATGTGATAAAATGCGTTCAACAAACATTACAAACTGCGTTGAAAGAGTGATAGAAACATTGCGTTGGATTAATAATACAACTGCCGCATTGTAATATATGTCAAATGTGTTTTACGGGATAAAACAAATGCATTGAAGCAATACACATATTTATCGTTGAAGTGATGTACATATTGCTTCGTTGAGTTGATAACACAAGCTGCGTTTAACAATGCGTTGAATGTTAATACAAACAATGTTTTGGCCATAATGCGATAATAAGCTGAAGGATATAAAAAACGAAACAACTCATTGTATATAAACACTGCAACAAGGTTGTGTATGAAAGCATGTAAAAACGTAATGCGAGGTTACATGTGGAAAGGCGAGAGTTTTTAGGATTTCACCAATGACAAGACACTAAATACCTTTGCCCCTAAACCAATATTAGGGTTTTGGAGAGTCATGATGTCTATGTGTAACGCTCGATACCTAAGTGTTTCTATTTCCCTCTCTTCACAATGATTCACCTCATCTACATTCAATGCAATTCATCTAACCAGGAATTGATTAATTATGCGTGAACCCTAACATTCCAACCTCTGTCAATGCATTTCAATATCTAAAGGTATTGTCTTCACAGAGAAAGTTTGAATGAAAGGAAGCATAACATTATCAGTTATGTGTTATTGAAAGCTTCAAAAATGTTCTCTTGGGATTTGAGAGTGGTTCCAGAAATAAAACTCCCACTGAAACTCCAATAATTGATGGTCATATTGAAGGCATATTAAGTGCACTATTGGAAGACTGAAGGTTCAAAAGGGAATTTCTTTTGGTGATACCAAAGTATAACATAATGAAGGGTTTACATGCACTCTCATGCTTCCATGATAACAGATCTCTAGTTGCAAATCCAAAGGAAAAAGGGACGATTTGTGTCCTGAAAAACATCCAGAACCATCTAATTCATGATGGATGATGGGCGTTGATTGCTATTATCTTTATATATTTTATTATGTATGAATATTTAGTATATTTATTATGATTAAATGTCTCCATCTTATGCCTTAAATGTTAGTTGCATGCCTTCAGGAAGACGGATTTTTGCAATTGTATGCGTGAGTGAGGGGAAATTTTGCTTGCCTTATAAATGCCTAGTCTAGGTACTCTTTATATGCTTGCTTCTATGGGAAAGAGATGTAGTCTGTTTTTGTTCACAAGAAGGAGAATGAATCAAGAATGATATTAAAAAGGAAGAAGGAAAAGTTCTTGGCAAGGCTTTGCTCTTATCAAATGGGTTAAAAACCATTGTAGAAATTCCACTAAATGATCACTTTTGGAATGAAGATGAAGTCAATTTCTCATAGTTGTAAACTCTTTAGATTCTTAGTAATAATTTTATATACAATATGAAATTTAAATGTAGTAAATGAAAAATATATGTAACACTTGAAATATTTTCACATGGTATCCTAAATATTGGTTGCATGCATGTAGGAATGAATTTTCCTTAGGGTTGTTATAGTATATGAATTCATGCATTATGGAATTAACCCAACTTTTGTTCTAGTTCTCCTATTTAAAATATTATTGTGTTCTAATGGCTTATTTGAGGATGAAAATGTTATTTATTTAAAAAATCACACTCATAGGAAGGCATAAAGGATGAATATGCCAAGGTTTTAGAAACCTAACATTCCTTTGAAAATAATTGAAGGATAGTAAGGCTCTTTTGAAGTCTACACCTTAACTTGTGGCAACCATCATCCTCCTTTCCTACTTTTCATTTCATCATTTCATTAGGGTTAGCTATTTGTGCAACAACATTATGGGAGAATTTGAATGTGAACCTATGCCTTGTTGAAGTGATCCTTGATGGAAAAACTAATAATCTCTTTTAAGAGTTATGGAGGAGTATTGTGAAGATCTTATGCTCATTGATGTTATAGACCCTCAACAAGGTAGACCAAGTACCATTTGGAAGGCAAAGCTATTAGGAGTGTTGCTAGTCATAATGATTTGGATGTTGAAGCCTCAAAGCATATTTCATTTATCTTCTTATATTTTAATATTTCAAGTCAATGATTAATAGCAAGTGTCATCTAGGAGTGACTTGGAATGTGGAGAGTTTTATGAGTCCATGAGGGGATTTGAAATATCACGGGGGAAGCTAAAAATCATCTATTCACTTGTATAAATGTCCCTCATGCCTCATTCTTAGGGGATTTTGAAACTTGAATACTTTAGCATAGTTATAGCCTTCTAGCTTTGAGCTTTTCTACTCTTGGTAGTTGATATGATGAGTGATTTTGAGGCTATGGTTTTTTCTTTAGGGATGATATTTCTTTAATTCCATTATTAGATTTTAAGAGGCTTACAATACATGTGCTGGATATTTTAACATTTAATGAAAAACCTTTTCACTTCATGCATTGATTCCTAGGCATTTGTAATGGATATCCAATGCTTTTATTGTTTTTGCATAAGTGTTTACATATTGGTTACATTTTAATGAACGATTTTGTTGCATGCAGCTGGTATGTTCACTTTATTCTTTTCAATCCATGCACATGCTAGTAATTAGTAGTGAACTAATTGGTAGTTGGTTTCTAGCACTTTCCTACTTGTGTATGTCATAATTAGTCTCAAAGATCTAATTCTCTCTTAAGGCATACTCTTCCTCATTATTTTATTGTTAAGTTCTTGAATTATGTTTTGCAAGGGTTTATTTCTTCTTAGTTCTTTAGACATTTTGAACTTGGTCTCACATTTATTTCTTTGCATTTGAAAGCCAAGAGTGACACACACACATGGTAAAAACGAAGCCCACATATTATATGAGGCTCCTATCCCAAACCTTGTGATGTCTAATTGGGACTTCACACCAAGTAGACCCCCTATTATTGGAGGAACATCATAGATAGTCAAAATATTCCCTAACCAATTTTATCATATATGTGTGAGATTGAAAAATAGGTAAGTGCATCCATAATAGGTGGCATGATTCTCCAATGAGATTTGTATTCTATAGGCTGAAGATGAGGAGCTATAAGGGATAGACTAGTGATAAAAGAGGTCATGTTAATGGTGGAATTATGTGGAGATGGGTTGGTTGGTGGAAGGGGAAATATCACAATTAACAAGTAATATTTCAACATCTCTCCAACACTCAATTTTTTTTAATAATATCTTATGAAATGAACTATATGGATGTTGTGGAGATGCAATTCTATCTTGAAATATGTTAGTTGGTTGATAATGAAAATATTACTTTCATGGGGGAGCATAACAACCCTAAATATTGAGTAAATGACAACTTTCATAACATAAAATAAACTTTTCTAGAGTAATATATTATGATCCAATGGGGAACTCGTGACTTCAACTTCAACTAAAATATTTTTACCACCTAAATCAGAAGTAGGAAAGACCCATTAAAGTTGCATGGTATGCCCAAAAGGATTTCAACATGGATGTTGGTGGTGATAAATTAGGTGACTTGTGAACACTTTGAGTATATGATACAAGTCAAGGATCCCTCATCTAATACTATCTTATGGATAGTCTTCCCAAAAAGGTGTGCCATGATCTAAAATAAAATTTGATGGGAAAGATGGGGCTTCCACAATGTTAGCTCCAATGTGATGAGATTCAATTCTAGCGGACCTACCCCACCAATTGTCATTAGAAGTTCTCTACACTATGTGGTTCATATTTGCAAGAATTTAAGAGTGGACATGGAAATTAGTGGTAGGGCCAAATCCTCAACAATATTATAATTATGATTGTCCATCAAATTAGGATTATGCACCAAATCTCTAATTATTCCCTTCAAGGGATGTAGCACAACAAATAATGGATTTTCAATCTGAAGGAGGCCATACGCCTAGACATATGTCACTAGCTCTTGATTTGAAGGGAAAATATTAGTATGATTGTAGTTACATGCTCTTATAGTCACATGGATAAGTTAATAAACTATACAAATATATTATGTCAATGATGAGGCATTTTATTGAGGACTAACTCCAATACACCGTTGGTAATGAGGTGAATGATTTGCAACCATGTGTTGTTCTTGGGGAAAAAATGAATCCATAAAAAATACAATATTGTGATTAAGGTTTTGCTAAGAAAAGTTCAAATGAATTTTTCCCATCAATGGGCACTCATGAGTAACATGGTATTTCCCATAAATATTGCAATGGAACCTATTTCTTTTCCTTTTCTATTTAACGCCAACCCTGAAGTTATATTGGGTTTGATATGTCCCACATTCATTATTTTAAGGTTTATTCTATTTATTATTATTCTTACATGTAGGTTTCTCATGGTTCTTCTTGGATGTGGACTACACTAAATTCTCCTTGGAGGTTTGAATGGGGGACTAGGAGTTTGGGTGATAGATGACATAAGCACTATAATAGAAAAGATATTTAATTGTCCCACCTAAGAAACAAATTGACCCACTTCTCTTAATGATAGATAACCAATAATCCCATAACATGGGTTCTTGAATTGATTTTCATAATGTCCTTTTACGACCGATGAGCGTTAAGGATGATTTCATACAAGGTACCCAATTGAGAATATATTAATAAGTTGATGTTAATGCATGATCACATGCTCCTCAATTTTGGGCTCCTACCTTTGGTACATCTTCAATGGTCCTAGGAAAGAGATATTTGGTGAAGCACTCACATACTAGGCCATCAGTAAGTTAGTGTGAAACAATCTTTGTCTTCACCTCCACCCATGTGTATGACAAGATATGCGAGGAATTATATAATATAATTTTGTGAGTATTTATCTTCCCATCTCATACCTAATAGGAAAATGATAATGGTTGGCAATATCCCATTCTAAATATAAGAGGTTACCATATATGACACTGTCAACATAAGTGTACCATTTTCAAGAACCACTGATAAGATTTGATTTAAGAGGATATATGCATATGCTATCATCCACAAACAATTTTGATGAAAACCATAGATGGTAAGTTATGATATGCACCATGAAAACTTTTCCTAGGTTTCCATCGAACTTGGGAATGTTAGTAGGAAAATTTAACAAAAGCATTAGCCATGCAAGATTATGCTTTATGGGATAATTCATAAACTTTTATAGATTAGGTATTTCAAGATTCACTAACAACAATGAGTTGAATGAAGTATTATTCCCCCTATGACCAAACTGAATTTTGCAATCCATGTATTTCTTAGTTTTGAGAAGTTGATGGGGCTCCTGAGGAAGATGGGTTTCTATATGGATTAGATCCATGAACCATATAAGTAGCATAAGGGTTATTTCCCTTAAGGGATGGAGTCCCAATGGTAAACAGTTTCTGATGAGCCTCATCATTGGGTAATTATATGGGTTTTAAATCCCCTCCTAGCTTAGTCAAACCAACTATTCTCACAACTTATTACATTCTTTTTATTATATTTTTCTTATGAGATGAGTTAGAGTTGGATATTTTGCTTTGTGGTCTAATGTGCATGTAATGCATGATTAAAGGATAAAAGCAAGGATTTTTGGCAAAGACCTTGGTCAAAACTCGAATGGGACAAGGGAGAGGAATTATAGGACGTGAATCCTCCTCATTTATTACCCCTCCATTCAAATATTCCTTCATCAACTCGAATTGCAACCAACCAAATCATGAGGACTTGAAGGTAGTCAAGGAAGTGAAAGTCAAAGCACGAGTTGTCTCAAGTTTAGGAGCTGAGCCTCACTAATTTTAAGGAATTCGTTGGAGACTTCAAGCGTATAAGTAGAGAGGCCTAGGACCTAAGTAGGATTCAGAATTTTAATTGTAAAACTCTACTTTATTTTCGAGTTGCAAGACTTGTGAGAGTTTTTTATGCAATCCATTGTTTTGATAATAAGAATGAATTATGTGCTGAGCCAGCACTGAGTTAACTCAAAAGGCTAAAGCTCCTGGGTTAGTTCCCAACCCTAGCAGCTAAGGCTCCTCTTTATTGTACATTTATGTTAGCATAGATTCATGATTTAATCGTTCATTTTCTTAAGTAGCTTCATTTCCATTACAACAGTGTAGTGCATAGATTCGTGGTTTAATATTTTATTTGCTTAAGTAGCTGCATTTCCATTACAACAATGTAGCATAGATAGGTTGTGTTTTAGTTTGCTTCTATTTGTGCCTTTTTCTTCAATTAGCAGGTTAGCAAGGATTATACCCATAAATCTCCTTACCATCTGATCCACAATAAACCTAACCAATCACCATCTGATTCATTTCAATTCTTGACTTTATGCACTCTAGATCTCCACCGTCGATCTCTCTAGCTTGTTCCCATGGCTATCATGAATTCTTCCACCTACTTTATGTGCTCCAAATCTCCACCATCGATCTATTGCACCCTCAATCCAATGGCTATCGCTTTGTCTTGATACTTTATGCACTCCCAATCTACACCATTGATCAAACCCGCATAATCTTACGGCTATCATGCAATCTCACGCGAATTCTTGCACGGCTGATATCCGCCTGAGAGCACACGAGAAAAGTTGTTTTCTCATCCTACGTGTCACCCAGTTAGGATATATTAGGTCCCTATAATACTAGTGATTACCCCATTACTATTGTAGTTGTATCCCTTATTAATATTTTTGTGCCCCCATTGTCCCCATATTGTTATTACTATGCCCCATAGAATCCCTCTATTGTTATTTTTGTGCCTTTATATTATTGTTGTTAGGTCAGTTGGGTTATATTGTGACTCCTTAGACTCCTATATATAGAAAGGAGGTTTTTTCATTTGAATCATAAAAGAATCATTCATTTGCGTAATGTAAAGGAGGTTGCCCCCTCGAAGAGGCTAAATTCTAAGGCGTTGATCTATCTTTTCTATCTTTTTGTGAGTTAGTTTCATAGCATTTGGTATGAGAGCTTTGGATTCTAGGGTTTCGATGCTCCAAATAAGTCATCATGGCATTTTCACTATAACTTTTTTCTACGATGTTTCAAAAGCGAAAAAAAACCCATTTGAAAAGAAACCGCACTGAACCTCGGGTCGAATTTCAGAGCTTTTTGCGCTATATTTGCGGAGATATGATATGAGGAAGTTGGTATTTTTGGAGACTCCTGAATTACATTCCAAACAGGTGACCTGGGGAAATTCTCATAACTTTCTCTCTGAGCATCGGATTGAAATTTCATCAGAAGGTAAAAGAAAGAGGATGGACTTTAGTTTCTTGTATATATTTTTCAGAGCCAAAGGTCGAAATAGGGACAGGTGGAACGTCGTACAAGTTTTCTCTACTGAACCAGTCTATAATCAGGTCACTATGGGAGATTTGGAATAACTCTTCCTTGTAGAATCCAATTTGGATCAGACTGGTGGCATTGGAAAGAGAACACAGTGGGCTATTTCAGGTCATAATTTCAGAGCTAGATGATCTGAAATTACAGAAATACGTGAGAGGCAATATCGAGCTCCTACAAAGTGAAAAAAGGTGTGTATATTTTTTTAAATTTTTGCTTAAGCTTGGTTTGAAAAATTATTTTGAAGGAATTCGAAGGGCATAGTAGAGCATTATTATGAGTAACTAATGCCCCAAGGAAAGAAAATGCAAACACCTAGTAAGCAACCTGAAAGCTCTAGCATGACTCATGAAGAAGAGGAAGAAATGCTACATGATATATCAAAATTACAAGACCAAGTGCAACAAATGTCACTCTCACAAAAGCTAGCAGAAGCTAATATAAATGGCATGGAATCTAAGATAAAGGCCATGGAAGCTAATATGGATGATTCGAAGATAGATTTGAAAACATATTTGAAGATAGGCATGGCTGATTTGAAGACAAATTTCACAAATTTTCTACAAGAAATACTTACTAATGGTGAAAGGGTAATAAAGAAAACTCATGATGCAAACAAAAGAAATGTTAATCATGATTTCATAGAATCTAATGTTGGATCGAAGACCCACCATATTCCAAAAATTTATGTGAGGAAGTTTGATGGCAAGGATCCCGTAACATGGATATTACAGATGGAGCAATTTTTCAATCTCAATAATGTGCAAAACACACGAAAGGTACATATTGCAACTTTATATTTGGAACCAAATTAGTTTGTATGATATCAATGGCTTTGCCCTTATAAACAAATTATCATTTGGGCAATTTTTATAGAAGAATTAGCAGCACATTATGAGGATACAAAAAGCAACACTTTTTTTAGCCAATTGATAAGTCTCAAACAAAAGGGTTCAATAATGGAGCACATTGAGGAGTTCAAAAAGTTGAACATAAGGGTAAAAAATATTCCAGAGGAGCATATTATTGATGTGTTCATAGGGACTTTAAAGGATAATATCCAACATGATGTTCGCCTTTGGGAAACTGATTCATGAGAGAAGGCATTCAGCTTAGCAAGAAAAATGGAAAGAAAAATTATGGCAACCAGGAATCATACCACTCACAACTATAAAGATGGAACTATTGTTGCCCCTAGTCTTCCACAACCTATAAGTTTGACACCACAACAATTGGAAGAAAAAAGAGCAAAAGGGATTTGTTATAGTTGTGATAGCAAATACACTAAATGTTGGGTTGTGTTATATTCTTTCCACAACTAACCCACGTAGTGAACCGAGTGGTTAGAGGGGGGGCGGAGCCCCCCCTTAATTGCACCGATTGCGTAGCGGGGGGCTCACAAGGGGGGTAGTAGCCCCCCTTATCTGGGGGGTTTGAGGGGGGCGGGCAGCCCCCCTCTACGGGGTCCGGGGTAGTGCCCCGGGAAAATTGTTTTGGACCCTATATTAGGTTGGGCGAACGTACCTATGGTTTTCGGTCCATGGTTTCGAACGCGATGGTTTTCGGTCCATGGTATTGGATGCTTCGGCATGTATAAATATGTATTGTATCATTGAAAGGAATATAATGAAAAATCAAGCTGGTAGTCCCGGTTTTGGGATCCAGCAGAAAATCTCTTTGTATATGTGTTTTATGTGTTATGCCCTCGCATTGTTTATTTTCTATGTTTTAGAATTCGTATGCAAGTAATTTCTGTACGGGGTTAAAACCTACATTTGGTATCAGAGCTATTTTGGTTTCAAGGGGACGCCTTTATTGCTGAGGGGTTTCGCTCGGGCCTGTGGTCAACCCTCTTCAGTGGGAGATCTGTGAGATCGATTCTGGTGGTGAAAGAAGATGGTGAGTAGTGGAAAGATAGAGATCGAGAAGTTCAATGGTCAGAGTTTTGGGTTGTGGAAACTCAAGATGGAGGATTTGTTGGTGGATAAAGATCAGTGGATTGTGGTAGATCCAGGTACTAAACCAACAGGAGTGACTGATGAAGAATGGAAGAAGTTGGATCGAAACGAAAACAACATAATACGATTGTGTGTCTCAGATTCAGTATTTTTGAATGTATCAGGGGAAGCTACGGCGAAGGCTTTGTGGGACAAGTTAGGAACTTTGTACCAATCTAAGTCTCTGGTGAATAAACTCTTCCTGCGGAAAAAGCTATATAACCTGAGGATGAAAGATGGAGACTCAGTGACAGAGCATCTGAACGCATTTAATACTGTGGTAAGTCAGTTAGCGTTTGTTGATATTAAAATTTCATATGAGGATAAGTGCATCAGTTTGTTGTGTTCTCTACCAGATTCGTGGGATAGTCGGGTTATTGCAATAGGTAGCAATGCAACTGCTTTGCAGTTTGATGAAACAGTCTCAGCCTTGCTGACAGAGGAGATGAGACAGAAAAATATGGGGAGCCAGAATGGTGATGCCTTGTCTGTACGAGGACGGTCCCAGAATAGAAACAAAAATAATTCATCGAGTGGGAGATCTAAATCTAGAGGGGGATCTAAATCTCCAGGAAAACCTGTAAAGGTGGTGTGCTAGAAATGCGGAAAGGAAGGGCACTTCAAAAGGGACTGTAAATCTAAAGCTCCTGATAAAGGAAAGGGATCTGATGATGCTCCTTCTACAGAGGAAAAAACCACCTCAGATGAAGGTGGGGATGTGTACTTGGCTTCTTCAAGTACACATGTAGATCATGAGGCATGGTTGATTGACTCAGGTGCATCCCTTCGCTTCACTCCCCATAGAGAGTGGTTCTGCGAGTATGAGAAATATGATGGTGGTGATGTCTTCTTAGGAGATGATAGGAAGGCTAGAATCATTGGTCGTGGAAAAGTAAAGTTGAAGTTGCAAGGTGGAAGGGTTAGAACACTTCTGGGTGTTCTGCATATTCATGCATTGGCCAGAAATCTGATTTCGGTAAGCAAGTTGGATGATGCAGGTGTAAAAACAGTGTTCGAGAAGGATACCTGCAAGATGGTTTGGGGAGCACTGGTATTGATGCGGGGAGTTCGGACTGGAACTCTGTACAAGCTTCAACATAGCACTGTTGTTGATGGGTGCAACATTTATGTGGTTCTTGAAAGTGGAGCTAAAAATCTAGTGGTCTCTGGAGAGAAGACCATGTTGTGGCATCAAAGTCTTGGACATATTGGAGAGAAGGGCCTTCGAATACTTCATGGTAAAGGTATGGTAGAAGGTATGAGTAATAACTCTCTGGATTTTGATTTCTATGAAAATTGTGTATATGGGAAGCAGAATCGGGTTAGTTTCCCCTCTGATGCTAAGAGGGCAAAACAGATATTAGAGCTTGTGCACAGTGATGTGTTTGGACCTGTGAAGGTTCCATCACTGGGTAAGTCTGTGTACTATGTATCATTTATAGATGACTTCTCAAGGAATACATGGATATATTTCCTTAAGAAGAAATCTTAAGTCTTTGACAGGTTTAAATAATTTAAGGCTCTTGTGGAAAATTAGACAGAGAAGAAGATAAAGGTGTTGAGGACAGATAATGGTGGAGAGTTTTGCAGCAAGGAATTTGAAGAATTTTGTAAGAAGTGTGGTATTGCATGACAGAAGACTACTCCATATACACCTCAGCAAAACGGAGTCATAGAAAGAATGAACAAGACGTTGATGGAAAGGGCAAGAAGCATGCTCAGTGGTGCTGGGTTAGGACAGGAATTCTGGGCAGAGGCGGTGGATATTGCATGTTACCTGGTCAATAGGTCACCTTCATCAGTGTTGGAGGATAAGACTCCACAAGAAGTATGGACTGGTAAGAAACCCTCTCTTTCACATCTGAGGGTATTTGGATGTGATGCATATGTACATGTTCCAAAGGAGAAATGAACCAAGTTGGATAATAAATCTGAAAAGTGCATCTTTATTGGGTATAAGGATGGTTTAAAGGGTTATAAGCTTTGGAACCTAGTCACACGGAAGGTTGTGTACACCCGAGATGTGGTGTTCAGAGAGGTAAAAGATGTTATTAAACATGAAGTGCAACCAAAGGAACCTGATAAGATAGAGTTTGAGCTAAAGGACGAAGAATCAGACTGTGCAGCAAAGGAGGAATCAAAAGATGAAGAACCACAAACTCCGGCTGTCAAAAGATCAATTCGAGAAAGAAGGCAGCCAGAAAGGTATAGTCCATCTGCTTTCTGTTCAAATTTTGCTTTGTCCGTTACTGATGATGATCCCGTAACTGTGGAGGAATCAGTGGATTCAGAGGATGGAAAACTCTGGAAAGAGGCCATGGTTGATGAAATGGCATCTTTGCACAAAAATGAGGCTTGGGATCTGGTGGAGTTGTCGACTGGAAGGAAATCCATTGGCAGCAAATGGGTGTTTAAAAAGAAGACAAATGCAGAAGGGAAGGTGGAGAAATACAAAGCTCGGTTGGTAGCAAAAATTTATTCCCAGGTGTCGGGAATTGATTTTGGTGATATCTTTTCTCCTGTTGCCAAGGTAACTTCTATTAGGTTACTTTTATCTGTTGCTACTCCTTTTGATTTTGAGGTAGAATAGATGGATGTGAAGACAACATTTCTTCACGGGGATTTGGAAGAGGAAATATACATGAAGCAAATTGAAGGCTTTGCGGTGAAGGGTAAGAAAGAACTGGTATGCAAGTTAAAGAAGTCTCTGTATGGGTTAAAACAGTCACCAAGGATGTGGTATCAGAAATATGATACATTTATACGGGGACTTGGCTTCACCAGAAGCAAATCAGATCATTGTGTGTATCTTAAATTAACTGGTGACCGCGTTATTTATCTGGTCTTGTATGTGGATGATATGTTGCTGGTTGGAAATGACAAAGAAATTATCTAGGATTTGAAGACCCAATTGTCCTCCAAATTCGACATGAAATATCTTGTTGCTGCAAACTATATTTTGGGCATGGAAATTAAAAGAGATCGGGCAAAGAGGAAGCTCTGGTTAAACCAGAGGAAGTATGTCGAGACAATACTGCAGAGGTTTAATATGCAGGATAGTAAACCGGTGAAGGTTCCTATTGCTGTAGGTGTGAGGTTATCTACTGAACAGTGTCCCAAGACACAAGAAGAGGAAGAGGACATGTCCCGTGTTCCATATGCGAGTCCAGTCAGTAGCCTAATGTATGCAATGGTCTGTACTAGACCAAACATTGCACATCCAGTGGGAGTATTGAGTAGCTTTATTTCAAAACCAGGGAAGGAACACTGGACAACAGTGAAGTGGGTTTTTAGGTATTTGCATGGCACTAGTGGTTATGGTTTGTGCTACCAAGGAAGACCATGATTGGACAGAGTGTTGGATATTCATGGATTTGTTGATGCAGACTAGGTTGGAGATCTAGATCAGAGAAGATCTACAAGTGGTTATGTGTTTAACTTATTTGGAGGTGCAGTCAGTTGGATGAGTAAGAAACTATCTGTAGTGGCACTATCAACTACAAAGGCAGAATACATGGCAGCCACTCATGCAAGCAAGGAAGCAGTTTGGTTATAGAGATTGTGTTCAAGTATGGGGTTAGTACAGGGAGCTATAAAAATAGACTGTGACAGCCAAAGCGCAATTTTCTTGGCAAAAAAACCTGCTTATCATTCAAAGACAAAGCACATTGATGTTCAGTATCACTTTGTGAGGGATATGATAGAAGACAAAAAGGTGTTGCTGGTAAAGGTGGACACTTTGAAGAATACTGCAGATGCATTGACAAAATTTATGAGCTCTGAGAAGTTCTCTTGGTGTAGAGAAACAATGGTCATTTCAGGGCTGGAAAAATGACTAAGCTCTCCTATGGCCCCGTGTGGAAAGAAAACAACAAGTGGGAGATTGTTGGGTCATGTTATATTAATTCCACGACTAACCCACGTAGTGAACCGAGGGGTTAGAGGGGGGGTGGAGCGCCCCCTTCGTTGCACCGATTGCACACCGGGGGGGTCACAAGGGGGGCGGCAACCCCCCTATTTGGGGGGTTTAAGGGGGGCAGGTAGCCCCCCTCTACGGGGTCCGAGACAATGCCCCGGGAAAAAAAAATTGTACCCTATATTAGGTTGGGCGAACCTACCTATGGTTTTCGGTCCATGGTTTTGGATGCAATGGTTTTCGGTCCATGGTATTGGATGCTTCGGCATGTATAAATATGTATTGTAACATTGAAAGGAATATAATGAAAAATCAAGCTGGTAGTCCTGGTTTTGGGATCCAGGGGAAAATCTCTATGTATATGTGTTTTATGTGTTATGCTCTCACATTGTTTATTTTCTATGTTTTAGAATTTGTATGCAGGTAATTTCTTTACAGGGTTAAAACCTACGCTAAAGGTCATAAGTGTGCTGGGAAGAAATTATTCTACATAGATTGTGAAGAGGAAGAAGAAAAGGAGCAAGAAAGGTCAAAAGAAGAGGATATACCCCAGGAACAAAGCCTAGATAAAGAAGAAATGAATCCGACCATATCTTGTAATGCATTGGATGGAATTACCACTCCTCAAGCCATCAAGATAGAAGGACAAATCAAAAAGAAAAAGGTAATAGTGTTGATTGATTCAGGAAGTACCCACAATTTTATTCATTGTAAGGTAGCAAAAGAATTGAATTGCTTCCTATATCGAGAACTAGAGTGTCAAGTGATGGTTGCAAATGGAGGAACAATAAATTGCTCTAGAAAGTACCATAATATCAAGCTATCCATGGGAGAATATGTATTGACTAGCCCAATGCTTTCCATTCCAATGGGAGGTGTTGATATTGTACTAGGAGTCCAATGGCTACAATCCTTGGGTACAATAGCTTTTAATTTTCAAGAACTTTTCATGAAATTTTTTGTGGAAGGAAAGGAAGTTGAATTAAGGGGTATTGTAGGGAAACTAGGAAAGATAATCAGCTCTAATGGTGTGACAAAGCTTCTGAAAAAGGAACAAAGAGGTGTAATTGCACAATTATGTTCGCTAAATGTGTCCACATCGAAATCATCTATTTCTCTAGATCTCCAAAAAGTCTTGGACAATCATTCCAAGGTATTTGATACTCCCAAAGGTCTCCCACCCATTCGTGATCATGATCATGCTATTCATCTGATTCCAAGAAGTGTTCCTCCAATCATCAGGCCGTACAGATATCCCTATGCTGAAAAGAGTGAAATTGAATGCATGGTTACAGAAATTCTAGAGGTTGGTATAATTCAACCTAGTCAAAGTTCTTTCTCGACTCCAGTAGTATTTGTGCACAAGAAGGATGGATCATGGCGCATGTGTCCAGATTATAGGGAGCTCAACAAGCTCACTATTAAAGATAAGTTTCCCATTCCTGTCATTGATGAATTATTGGATGAATTGCATGGATCAATTTACTTCACCAAGTTGGATCTTCGTTCGGTATATCGTCAAATTAGAATGAATACTGAAGACATTCCGAAAACAACATTTAGAACTCATGAGGGTCATTATGAATTTTTGGTCATGCCTTTTGGCCTTACCAATGCACCTTCTACATTTGAAGGTTTGGTGAATTCCATTTTCAAACCCTTCCTTAGAAAATTTGTGTTAGTATTTTTTGATGATATACTAATCTACAACAAGTCTTGGAAGGATCATGTTGAACATGTTGACAGGGTGCTACAACTATTGGAGGAGAAACAAGTATATGCAAAAAGATCCAAATGTTTCTTTGGAGTACAAGAGGTGGAATATTTTGGTCATATTGTATCTCATGAAGGAGTTAAGGTAGACCCTAGCAAAATTAAAGCCATTAAGGAATGGAAAATCCCCACATCCGTAAAGCATCTGCGAGGATTTCTCGGGTTGATAGGGTATTATTGCAAGTTTGTTAAGAATTATGGAAGAATAGCAGCACCTCTAACAACATTATTGAAGAAAGATGAATTTTCATGGACTCCAAAAGCAGCAAAGGCCTTCGAACATCTTAAAGAGGAAATGTGACAAGCACCGACCGTAGCTACACCAGACTTCACAAAAACCTTTATTGTGAAATGTGATGCTTCAGGAAATGGAACTGGTGTTGTTTTAATGCAAGATGAAAGACCCATTGTTTTTAAAAGTCTTCCAATGAAGGGAAATGTTTTACACAAAGCTATTTATGAGAAGGAAATGTTGGAAATACTACATGCACTTAATAAATGGCGACCCTACCTAATGGGAAGACACTTCAAGGTAAAAATGGATCATAATAGCCTTAAATACTTTTTAGAACAAAGATTATCCTCTGAAGAGCAACAAAAGTGGGTCGCAAAGATGTTGGGTTATGACTTTGAAATCATCTACAAAAAAGGGAAGAAAAATGTGGTGGCAGATGCACTCTCAAGAAAGGATGAGGATGTGGAAGCATTGTTGTGCGCCATTTCTATTATCCAGCCAGATTGGATAAACGAAGTAAGGGAGGAATGGAAGAATGATGAAGAAGTGTGGGAACTTATTCGAAAGTTACAATAAGATTCCAGTACATCTGATACATTTAGCTGGCAAAATGATTCATTATGGTACAAATATCACTTATACCTCTGTAAGAGTTCCCAACTCAAACAAAAGATTCTCATGGAATTTCACACTTCTCCCTTAGGAGGGCACTCAGGATTTTTAAAACTTACCATAGGGTTAAGAAAGAATTTTTTTGAGATGGCCTTAAATTAGATATTCAAAAGCTTGTGGCGGAATGTTTGGTTTTCCAACAAAATAAAGTTGAAACAATTAAGACCCCAGGTCTATTACAACCATTATCCATTCCAAGCCAACGTTGGGAGGAGGTTTCAATGGATTTTATCACAGGTTTACCCAAGTCTGAGGGAAAGAGTTTCATCATGGTGGTAGTTGACAGACTTACCAAGCATGCACAATTTTGTGCATTATCACATCCATTTAAAGCCAGTACAGTTTCTACTACATTTATGGAAACAATTCAAAAGTTACATGGAAACCCAAAGATTATTGTAAGTGATAGAGATCTCATTTTCACTGAAAATTTTTGGACAGAATTATTTTCTTGTGTTGGTACTCAGTTAGCTCATAGCTCATCTTATCATCCTCAATTTGATGGGCAAACTGAGATAGTAAACAAATGTTTGGAAGGATATCTTCGTTGCTTTCTATCTGATAAACAGACATAATGGGTCAAATGGTTTCCTCTGGCTGAATGGTGGTATAACACCTCCTTCCATACAGCAAAAAAAATGACCCCATTTATGGAACTTTATGGATATCAACCACCATCCATCACATCATATTTAAGAGAAAATTCTAAGTTTCAAGCAGTGGAACATCACATCAAGCATCAACAACAAATCCTACAACTCTTAAAGGATAACCTCGTGTTGGCACAGAATAGAATGAAACAACAAGCAGATCAACATCGCAGCGAAAGAAGCTTTGATGTAGGTGATTAGGTATTCCTATGGCTACAACCATATAAACAACTGTCCCTCAAGCAAGCTAAGAAGGATAATAAATTATCACCAAAGTATTATGGTTCGTACAAGGTGTTGCAAAAGATTGGTACTATAGCATACAAATTGGAGCTTCCTGTAGCTTCTCGAGTGCACTCAGTTTTCCATGTGTCATGTTTAAAGAAGGTTATAGGTGACAAGCTCCCAGCTCAAAGAATATTTCCAGAAATTGACGAGGAAGGAAAAAATATATTAGAACCAGGAGAAGTCATAGAAATAAGAACTCGACAACTATGAAATTGATCAATTTCATAGTATCTCATCAAGTGGAAGAACTTATCCACTAAAGATTCCACATGGGAGGATGAGAATTTTATACAGAAGCATCTAGAAGTACTCAAGCGTTGAGTGCACCACCTTTGTGAAGGAGAGGAGCATGTTAGGTCTCTATAATACCAGTGATTACCCCATTACTATTGTAGTTGTATCCCTTATTAATATTGTTGTGCCCCTATTGTACCCATATTATTATTACTATGCCCCATAGAATCCCTCTATTGTTTTTTTTGTGCCTTTATATTATTATTGTTAGTTCGGCTGGGTTATATTATGACTCCTTAGACTCCTATATATAGAAAGGAGGTTTTGTCATTTGAATCATAAAAGAATCATTCATTTGTGTAATGTAAAGGAGGTTGCCCCCTCGAAAGAGGCTGGATTCTAAGGCATTGATCTATCGTTTCTATATTTTTGTGAGTTGGTTTCATAATAGGCTAATCATGCAAAATTTTGGAATTCCACTTACAACCTTGAGGGCACGTGAGAAACTGCTTACCGCCTACGGAAACCCACTCCATCATTCTGCATGTTCTTTTACCCTTATGTCACCATGTGACTTGATGTGACCCACCCATCTATTCACTTCATCTCTGCAATAAGATCTCTACCATTCATCTCCTGTTTAACCTTGTTCGTCCATCTATTCACTTAACCTACGTGATAAGATATCCATCGCTCATCTTCCATTAGTCCTATTTGTTCATCTATTCACTAAATCGCCCTCGACGAGATCTCTACCGCTCATCTTTTGTTAACCCTGTTCATTCATCTATTCACTAAATTGCCTGCGATAAGATCTCCACCATTCATCTTCCGATATGTCCTGTTCATCCATCTCTTGAATTAACCTCGAGCAATAACATCTCCACCATTCATCTTCCATCAATCTTATTCATCCATACTTCATGTAATCTTCTACGATAATCTCTCTGCTACTCATCTCCCATTAATATTGTTCCCAATCGATCGAACGGTTCCTATGCATTTCTACTTTGTTAGGTCCTCCTTTCACTCATTTGATATTCACTTGCTCTTCCACTTGACTTCTTGCATGCTTGATTTTACCAAAAAACCAAAAGCACGAAAGTAGACTTAGTTTAGTTTCCTTGCTTACACATTAGTTTGGTTTGATGCTATTTACTTATGTAACATAGATAACAACATTAGGTTATTGTTGATTTAGCAATTCTACTTAGTTTAGCTGTTTAAATGGTTAATTAGGATATGGTTTGATTTAGCATTACATGTTGTTTTATTCATTGCTATAGTAGAGTAAGCTCTCTTAGAATAGATTGTCTCTTCTTCCATCAAAGAATCAAGCTTCTTCCGACTCTATAGAATTCTAGCTTGGAACCCCTGGGGTCTCTTGCCAGATGAACAAGTGACAACAGGTAGGACCTTCAATTCTACTTGTGCATATAACACTATCACCTCAAAGTTTGTACAAACCCTGGGTTGATAAGTAAAGTTGGTAGCACAAGAGTTATAGCATCCTTGCTACAATATTGGCACTTATCACTTTTTGGCACCATTGCTAGGGAGGTGTTTGAGTAGAATGTGAGTAATGCTTTCTTTTCTTCTATCTCTAGTCTGCTTTCTTTTCTTCTATTTCTAGTCTCCAATCTTCTGCCATTAGTTTATTTATGCAAAAGTAATCTAGTGTCTTCCTTTCTTTCAGTTGTCATTAGCTGCTTTCCTTTCCATTTTGCAAGTAGAATTTTAATTCAGCAAGTAGTTTCTTTCTATCAGTAGTTTTGATTCAATCAACAATTTCATTTCTGCAAAGTACTTTCTTGCTAAAAAATCTTATAAAAGCCCCCAAAAACATTTCCTTTCATGCCTCATAGGAGTAGGGAAAATTTAGGGAAATTCTTGCCAAGTACCCCCACTACATCCAACAACCAACCTTCTCTCTTCTTTGGTGGTTGTGAACTGGAGGAACCTTTAGGTGAGCAACTTGACATATTTGAAGAACCTATAAGGGAAGAAGAAAAAGAATAACTCATTACTACTGAACCAATGGCTGAAAACTGAAATGACCAAGGGAATAGAGAGAGAGTTGATGGTGCCTTCCCCATCATGGAAACCAATGGGGACAATAAGATGAAGAATATAAACCCCTCTACCCTACCTCATTTCCATGGATTGACCATAAAGGACCCTGTCACTTTCCTATTTTATGTTGATGTTGTATGCCGAACCTGTGACTATACAAATGATGAGAAAAAGTTAAAACTATTTCCATCTACCCTCAAGGATGCAGCATTGTGCTGGTTCATGGGTTTACTTAGAGATAGCATCAAAAATTTGGCTCAGATGCAACAGGATTTTAACAACAAATATAGGGACTACTATAGGTCAAAGGATACTAAAGAATAGATTTTCATGATGACCACGGGCCAGGATGAATCCTTAGAAGACTATGAAGAAAGATTCCAGCTCAGTTACAAAAGGGCCAGGTGCACACTTGACCTGAGTCACTAAAGTTAGTCCTGCTTGAAGGAGTAAGGGAAGATCGTCTGGATACCTTACCTCTGTTAGTAGGAGGATATATCTACCAATTACCCTATGAGGATGTAGAAATTTTGAATAATATGACACATATTCACAAAGATTATCCTGATTATACACTTATAAGTGGAACATGCATAATACATAACCTCCTCTACATTGATCATCAATTTACAGAAGCAGAAACATTCACAGGCGCACATAGAAGCATCAATCAAACTCATTAACACAGTATGTATCCCGGGGAAAGCATCTCGCTAAAAACCCCACACTATCTGTATATTATATTGATTGAATCATGTAACATTACAAAGTACAATGCTTATCACAAGCAATCCAGTACCAGCTCCACCTGTTACACACAATACAGCTCAGATCTGATCTCCAAATCTATTCCACTGCTTCCCTGCCTCTCCAGCTCAATACCTGCTCAAGAACTTATGAGAATGGCTTCCCAAACTCGTATTTCACCCCAAAATAATCACTCACACTTTGTTGGACGTGAGCAAAGGCTACAATACTGGGAAAATACGTGAGCAAACTCATTGGCATACTCAATCCCTTGATTGTGCAAGATCTGGTGCACAACTATAGTCACAACTGATAGCAATCTGATTCTCTACCACCTTTCCCTGTTGAACTGAACATGCACTGACATGCAACTGAGTTAACTAATGTATTCTATAGTTGCATTATAAGTTAATAACTTGTGAATTAATTAATAACTAATTCACCCAACTCATATCTAGTCTATTGATTAGTTAGACTAAACACAACCAGTTTAACAAAGATAAACAGAACACAACTCCATCAACTGCACCTCCAGTCCACTAAACTCAACTCACTTGAGTTCTAACTGAAGTCCTGCATGCAAATATTAGTCATCCCATAGGTAATCACGTATTTCCCTCTAGGATCTGCATGTACCACATCCGTAGCTCATCCTGAAGTGCTCCAAGAGAATAAGATCAAGTTTATAGTCCAAATATTATTATGAGACAATAATATTTGACTTTTCTATTTTTGACAGCCAGTCTAAAAATAGACTTTGATCACTCACACTTTCATCAAAAATAGAAGTCCATATATTTTTCCCAACTTGACCAATCATCCATAAACAGCAACCTGCAATCCATAGACATGATCCATATGTCTAAAAATAGACTTGCGCCAAAAATAGCCTGCGGGCCCAGTTAGCGAAGGTGACTCTTTTCACTAAGCTCCATCATCTTGTTGCACTCTCAACAAGCATTTCTTGTTTCACACTTTTCAACGCTCCCTCTCAACAAGAAAGGCTTCCTCTCAAACTCGATCCTGTAACTCTGGAATGTTCTCCATGCAACACATCTGGCCGGTCCACTTGCTTTGTCATCAAAGTCTCTGACTGCTATTGCCTCTGTCGACTGAAACTCTACATCTCTGTGATATTCAGTATCTGACTGCTCTAGCCTCTATCACTTTGATCTCTGACTGCATCCGTGCTGCTGCTGGTTCTATCTCCCAGCATTGCATCCGCACTGCACCTCCCAACTGACCTCCCTGTTGGGATAGAAACACCCTCTGATGCTGAATCTCTACCTGCTGCTGACAAGTGCTCCCTCTCTGACATCTGCGCTACTGCAACATCTCCATGCATCTCGCACCATTGCACACCTCTCTGTGCCACCTAGCACTGTGCAAAACACTTGTGCCTCTCGCATTGCTACAGCATGCTAGCTATGCGCTGTCCTGGGATTCCTTGCACTGTCGCTCTCCCTGCCACTCCATCCGCATCTGTCTCTACCCAATCAGTTAGTTCCTGCTACTACACATCTGGGGCTCTCGTAGCAAGGTCTCATCCAAGAGGTTGGGTACCTCAAGGATCCTGCCCCTCCTCCTTCGGACAATCAATCCACATCACCCCACCTCCTACTTGGAGGTATGGCTGCATGCGATCCCTCAGCCCACCTGGCTTGAAGTTTCCCCCTACAGGAGGTCTCTGGATGAGTAGATGTCTCTACTCCATCTCCTCTCAGCTTCCCCTCTTGTGGCTCCTCCACAATCTCCTGAAGCTGTTGCACCAATCGTGGCTCCTCCACAATCGTCTGAGACTTCTTCTGGCTCTACATGTTGAGAGGTAATATACACTCCCTCTCAACCACCAAGTCTCCATCAGTTGCCTCGCTGCTCAAGGCTTTGCATGCATCTTGAACCTCAAGAGCATACAGGTTCTTGACCCGTGAACCAATCTGCTTCACCTGTCTAGTGATGATGTGTCTAAGAAAAACCTTTCCCTTACTAAAGACCACATCATAGCCTCTATCTTCCAACATTGCGATCGACACCAAGTTTCTCTTAAGTCCTGGTACATACTTGACATCGGTCAAGGTAAGGCGAGCTCCATGCTCCCTCTAAAAAATAACCGTGCCTACACCTGAGACACTATACTTCTCATCATTACCCATCCCTATGAGTATCTGGAGATCTTTCTCCTCCAAAGTATTGAACAAACTTTTGTCACCGGTCATGTGGAAAGAAGCTCCACTGTCAAGAAGCCAACCACTTCCCACCATGGATGAAACCATGCATGCGAAGAGTGTGAAGTCCAACTCAAACTGTGAAGCAAGTGAGGCTGCCTCACCTTCAGATCCTTCCCCGGATCCCTTCTTGGACTTCTTCTTTGGGCAATTAGTAGCATAATGACCCAACTCATGACAACGAAAGCATCTCACATTCACCTTGTCAACCTTCTTCCCATCATTGGAAGAATTGGATTCGGAAAGAGAAACCTTCCCCTTCCCCTTCTTCGCCTTACTCGCTAAGGCACAATTCTCCTCATCCTGCATGGATGAAGAACCGTCTCTGGTGCTCCGTCTAATCTCCTCCTACACAAGATCCAACCAAATTCTCTCCCATCCTGGCAGTTTCTCCCTTCCATTCACCGAGTCCTGGTAGCTATGCCAACTCTTAGGAAGGTCAAGGAGTGCTAGACTCACCATCCTCATCCTCAACAGTTACCCCCACACTTCCCAGCTCATCCCGGCATTGGGTGAACTTCATGAGATACTGGGGCATACTGTCTCCTTTCTCACACTGAATGTTTCTGAGTTTCGCTCTTGCTTTGGAATTAAATTCGAATTCCACCAGCTCAAAAACTCAATCGCTTCTGATCTAGAATTCGTGAGAACAAAGTATTTCTTGTACAGAGATTGATTGTCTGGGCATTCACTGGATATCTCACCTTCCAAAAGAAGGATGAATCCAGAGGCTACCTGGCCCAATCACAGACTCTGCCTGAAGAAATAGAATGTAAACACTTCCTGAATAGTAGATCTGATGATCAATCCTCGCTTGATATCCTGTAAAAATCTCTTCTACAAATCAAGCAGCTCTGATACCATGTAGAAATTTTGAATAATATGACACATATTCACAAAGATTATCTTGATTATACACTTATAAGCGGAACATGCATAATACATAACCTCCTCTACGTTGATCATCAATTTACAGAAGCAGAAACATTCACAGGCGCACATAGAAGCATCAATCAAACTCATTAACACAGTATGTATCCCAGGGAAAGCATCTCGCTAAAAACCCCACACTATCTGTATATTATATTGATTGAATCATGTAACATTACAAAGTACAATGCTTATGACAAGCAATCCAGTACCATCTCCACCTATTACACACAATACAGCTCAGATCTGATCTCCAAATCTATTCCACTGCTTGCCTGCCTCTCCAGCTCAATACCTGCTCAAGAACTTATGAGAATGGCTTCCCAAACTCGTATTTCACCTCAAAATAATCATTCACACTTTGTTGGACGTGAGCAAAGGCTACAATACTGGGAAAATACGTGAGCAAACTCATTGGCAAACTCAATCCCTTGATTGTGCAAGATCTGGTGCACAACTATAGTCACAACTGATAGCAATCTCATTCTCTACCACCTGTCCCTGTTGAACTGAACATGTACCAACATGCAACTGAGTTAACTGATGTATTCTATAGTTGCATTATGAGTTAATAACTTGTGAACTAATTAATAACTAATTCACCCAACTCATCTCTAGTCTATTGATCAGTTAGACTAAATACAACCAGTTTAACAAAGCTAAATAGAACACAACTCCATCAATTGCACCTCCAGTCCACTAAACTCAACTCACTTGAGTTCTAACTGAAGTCCTACATGCAAATATTAGTCATCCCATAGGTAACCACATATTTCCCTCTGGGATCTGCATGTACCACATCCGTAGCTCATCCTGAAGTGCTCCAAGAGAATAAGATCAAGTTTATAGTCCAAATATTATTATGAGACAATAATATTTGACTTTTCTATTTTTGATAGCCAGTCTAAAAATAGACTTTGATCACTCACACTGTGATCACTCACACTTTCATCAAAAATAGAAGTCCATCTATTTTTCCCAACTTGACCAATCATCCATAAACAGCAACCTGCAATCCATAGACATGATCCATATGTCTAAAAATAGACATAGTCTAAAAATAGACTTGCGCCAAAAATAGCCTGCGGGCCCACTTAGTGAAGGCGACTCTTTTCACTAAGCTCCATCATCTTGTTGCACTCTCAACAAGCATTTCTTGTTGCACACTTTTCAACAGAGGATATCAAGACTTTCTTTAGAAACCATTCTAGGGCAGTCATGAAGAAGGGTAGGTGTAGTCAACCTATGGCCAATACATGGTCTTCCAACTCATTCGTCAAGGGTGAAATTGGAAATATGCTGGAAGATTTCAAAAGTGAGATGTTGCAAACCCTTGCCTTACAATTGGATACCATGAACATCAAAAGGAAGCAAGAGGAAGCAGAGAGAGCCCTGGCCATATTATGTCCTAGATGAACTAGAAGGCATCCTAGGAACAAATGTCCATTGAGCTAAATTGAAATTTGCTTAGTCTGTGAAGAAGACCACTTCACAGAAAAGTGCCCTTCTTTTCCTGGACTCAAATCTGTATATCAAGAAGCTAAAGGGGTCACTGAGCAGCTTTGCTACATCAACCAAAGGAGACCTCTTGGGCCTATACCATACAATAGGGTATGAAAGGGTCATCCCATGCCTATTACAACCCCAACCAAACCACAACTACCTCCCTGGGGACCTCTTGCTCATCCTTCCTGGTCTACACCCCCTCCTTGGTCCTATGCATCTTAGTATCATTCCTAACTAGCCAGCCAGTCATTTCAACCTTACATGCCACCACACCTCAATGGAATACCCCACACTAGGGGTGGAGGCCCCAATACAACAATGCTCCAACTCTATTTCCTCCACCACCTACCCAACCACAACTCTTAGACTTTGCTCCACCAAAGCAACCCAAGATTCATGCCTAGCCAAATCCGAACCCAAACAATAGGCAAGCTCAACAAGTATAGAGTGGAGAGACATCATACCCAGCTTATCTTGTAGAAATCCAGGAGATCAACCTAAGATCTAGGAGAATTATCCCAGATAACCAACCTCCCTTTCCACATAGCCAGGTTGAGGAAGAAAGAGAGGAAAGCAACCTTAAAGTAAATACACTCTTTCCTGAGAGATTAGCCCAACCACTCCAGCCTACCCCATAAGAACTTGAACTTCTAGGAGAAATGAAAAATCTATGTGTAAAGTTACCCCTTCTCCAAGTAATAAAAGATGTTCCCATTTACAATAAGTTGATTAAGGAGAAGTGCTTCAAGCATCCAGGAAGAAGAAAAAGGGATGCCCCTACCTTTAATGTCATTGAGCAGCTGTCTAACTTAATGTTGGGGAATGTAATATGTCCAAAATATTTGGACCCTGGAAGCCCTGTAGTAGATGTGCACATCAATGGCACCATTTTCCCACACACTCTGATTGATCTTGGAGCTTCCATTAATGTGATGACCAAGGATACCATGCTCAAGCTCAACCTCCAAGGGTCATTGAGGAAGACCAAAACAGGTATGCAACTTCTAGACCATTCTATGGTCACCTCTGAGGGAATTGTGGAGGATTTGATGGTCTCCAATGACTCCTGGGAGTACCCTACATATTTCCTAGTTCTCCAGCCTAAGGCTAAGCTTACTAGTTACCTTCTCATCCTTGGGAGGCCATGGTTGGCCACAACTGATGCTTACATTAGCTGCAGAGTTGGGAATATGACCATCAAGAATGGGCATATGTCCAAGCAGTTAGTCTTACATGCTCCTGCTCAACCTTCTCTAAAGCATGATTTACCTTTATGGTTGGAGGAGGAGGAAGAAGATGAGGCTTATTCAACCCAAATTTATGCTTTGGAAGCAACCATATGAGGAGGATAACAAGATGAGGATGACTTAACTGAACACCTGCTCCAAAATCCAACTACTAGTTCATTACTATTAGAAGAAGAAGTAAGGGAAACCCAGAAAAATCACCTAATTGACTTATGAATGGCCAATTACAACCCACTCCATGTCAAAACCATAGAATTTGGCCCAAAGAAAACTTTGAAAATTAATCCATCTCTTTCTGCTCTTGAAGAGGAAAATCTATGCAACATGTTGAGAGAAAACCTAGAAGCCTTCACTTGGAGTTACAAGGAAATTAAGGGAGTACACCCCTCAATGTGTACTCGCCACATATACTTCAAAGAAGGTTGCAAGCCAATTAGGCAACCAAAAAGGAGGATGAATCCAGCTCTTAAAGATATAGTCAAAGTGGAACTGCAAAAACTGCTAGATGCAGGATTCATTTACCCTATCTCTGACAGTGAGTTGGTCTCTCCTTTAGTGTTAGTTCCTAATAAAAATGGTAAGTGGAGGATTTGTGTCAATTACAAGGAGTTTAACAAAGCCACAAAGAAGGATAATTTTCCCCTACCCTTCATTGACCAAGTGCTAGATGGCCTGGGAGGGAAAAAATTCTTTTCTTTCCTTGATGGATTCAGTGGGTACAACCAAATCCGAATCTCCCCAGAAGACTAGGATAAGACCACATTCACCTATCCTTGGGGTACCTTTTCCTATGGGGTCCTTCCTTTTGGCCTATGCAATGCTCCTGCCACTTTCCAGAGAGAATTCTTGAGTATTTTTGTTGAATTAGTACATGATGTAGTGGAAATCTATATGGATGATTTTACACCTTATGGGTGTGATTATCAAGAAGCCCTGACTAACCTAGGAAATTTATTGCATAAATGCATTGAAATGAACTTGTCTCTTAGTCTAGAAAAATGTGAATTCTTAATGACTGAAGGGACTGTGCAAGGTCGTTCAATATCTCAGCAAGGACTATAGGTGGACCCAAACAAAATAGCAATCATCCAAAGGGTTCCACCTCCTCAAAAGCAGAGGGATGTCATGAATTTCTTGGGGTTAGCTAGATACTACCGAAGGTTCATAAAGGACTTCAGCAAGTTGACCTCTCATTTATTTGGGTTGTTGGCCAAAGATTCAGAGTTGATATGGTTAGAAAGTTGTCAAGAGGCCTTAGACATTTTAAAGGTAGGTTAACCACTGCAGCAATTCTTTGAGGCCCAAACTAGGCCTTCCCTTTTCATATTCATGTTGATGCCTCACACAAAGCCATAGGAGCAACCTTAGGTTAGGTAGAGGAGAAATTTCCCTATGCCATCTATTTTATTAGTAAGAACCTGTCGAAGGCTGAGCTAAATTATATTGTGAACAAAAAGGAACTCCTAGTTGTTGTGCATTCATTAAACAAATTTAGGCATTACATTACAGGCTACCAAACATTTGTGCATATTGACCATGCTACAATCAAATATTTAATGAACAAACTAGATGTGAATGCTAGAATTATAAGATGGTTTCTTTTATTACAGCAGTTCGATCTAACTATTGTTGATAAGCCTGGTAAGGAAAATGTTGTTGCAAACTTTGTATCTAGGATGAATCTAACTACAGGCAAAGAAGTAATGGTGGATGACCAGTTACCAGATCACCATTTGTTTTCTATTTCAGCTCTCTCCCCATGCTTTTCTTATATAGAAAAATATTTGGTATCAGCATAGTTCCCACCAAACATGCCCTCCAAAGAAAAGAGAAAGATAGTCAGGAAAAGCACCCCCTTCTCCTGGATTGGGGGCAATCTCTTCAAACTTGGCCCAGATCAAATCTTGAGAAGGTGTGTAAGGGAAGAGGAAATTTTTGACATCCTTTTTACCTGTCATGATGGGCCTTGTGGAGGTCACTTTTTAGCAAAGAGGATAGCATTCAAATTGTTACAAGCGAGCTATTATTGGCCCACTCTTCACTAGGATGTGAAAAAGTGTATTAGTCAGTGTGATTAGTGCGAGAGGATGGGAAGCCTACTCCAAGATATGAAATGCCCCTACAATATCAGGTGACTTTCGAGCCATTTAACAAGTTGGGCATGGACTTCGTTGGACCTATCAACCTTCCTTCAAAGCAAAAACAATACATTATTGTATGCACTGATTATTTGACTAAGTGAGCCAAAACTAAGGAAATTAAGGCAGGAACAGAAGAGAAGGTGGCTGAATTCCTAAGGGAGAATATATTCTACAAATTTGGGTACCATAGGGAGCTATTCATAGACCAAGGTAGCCAGTTTACCTCCAACATGATTGAAGAACTACTCAGCGATGACAAAATCAAGCATAGGACCTCCACTCCTTATCATCCACAAGCTAATGGGAAAGTGGAGGTGACCAATAGGGCACTGGAGAACATCTTAACCTAGTTAGTGAGTAGAAGCAAGTAGGATTGGGCAGAGAGACTAGCTGAGGCCACCTGGGCCTATAATACAACATGGAAGACCACCACTGGATTTACACCCTATGAGTTGGTCTATGGGAAAAAGGGTTTCCCATCCATTCAGTTTGAATATAACACATTAAGGATGGTAGCACAACTAGATTTGGATCTTAGTCATGCACAAAAAGAAAGATTGTTCCAATTGAATGGCTTGGATGAATTTAGAATGCAGGCCCTCCTACATACAGAGGTAGTTCAACTTCAAAGCAAGATTTGACATGATAAACATATTAATGAGAAGCAATTTCAAGAGGGCGATTGGGCATTGTTATATTATTCTAGGTATAAAGACTTCAAGGGCAAGCTAAGGACAAGATCACTCAAACCTTATGTCGTGGAAAGATGCCATGATAATGGTTCACTGCAAATCAGGACTATAGATGAAGAAGCCATTCAATTGCTTGTTAATGGACACTGATTGAAAATGTACAAGAGGCCTTTATCAAAACAAGATTTCATCGACAATATCAATAACACAGTGATGATGGTTGAGAAAGTTCCAGCTCCTCCCTCATTAGTTCACTAAAAAAAGAAAAAAGGAAAAAAAGAATAAGGATTTAGGTGAAAAACTCCATGAGGCGCCTCAGTCCCATATTTGGGTTGAAAACCTTGTGCAGTAGCACAATGATGAAAAAGGAATAAAAAAAAAAGAATAAGAAGATGCCTGGGTGGAAACCTTCCTTGAGGTGCCCAAGGCAAACATCTAGGTTGAAACCTCTTTGAGGCAGCCTAGGTGTTTTTCAAAGAAAAAAAGAAGAAGAAAAAAGACAATTATTATTTGTAGGTGGATGAGAAAGACAATCAAGGAGAAAGGAGAAGATCCAAAGGGAACCCTGCCTCACACATATCCATCTCTTGCACTCCTTACCATGAATCACTCCATAATTTCTATCGTTTTCCACTTCATTTCTCCAATTTAGGCGAAGAATGTGTTTTCTACAGTCGTCAGCTACAGGTCTTCACTATGATGATCTAGGAGCACTAGACACCAGCAGCAACATCAGTTCTTCAGTCGCACATAGGGGAGGAGGAAGAAGAATGACCATGTAGCAAATAAACAACGCAAAACATCTTATCTTCGACAACTGTAGCATGTCATCGAGACCACAGGTAAGTATCCCACTCACTCACTCATATGCGTGATTTGATCAAAAGTTGTAAAGGTTACAAGGTAGTTGGTTTATAAGTGAAAAGGTGGCTTGTTAACTTGGCCACCTTCGTTCAATCATCACATACAAAACTGGGTGTCCTCTCACATGTGGCCGCAGTTAACTCAAAGACAAAGGAGGATTAGGACAAGAAGTGGTTAGCTATGGATCTACAAGGTGGGAGTTGATTTTGAGGAGTGGGAGTTGATTACGAGGAACCTCACCTCGAAAAGCCATAAAGGGAAACAAAACATCATTTACATGCATTTGTACATTCCACCCCTCAAAACTCCCTCACTCAAGTGACGCTTATAACTCTGGCCACCCACCAGAAGCAAGGATCCATCATTCTGCAAGAGAATTCTACAGGAGCATGCACAAGAATTCCTACAGGAGTAGTCCACAGGAGCAATCTACAACATACACAGAGGTAGTCTACAAGATAGGAAGATAGGGGCTCAAGAGGGAATATCACAAGAACTATCCATTGTCGTCATTCTAAAGAGGTAGGGTCTAAAAATCCATGCACATTTACAAGCAAATGAACTAGAAATGCTCTAAAAGCTAGTGGATATAACAACTATGGAGGTAAATTACATACATAGGAAACTATGTTTTCTCCTAAATTTAAAACTCTTGTGTGAAACCTCTCATTTCCTCCTCAAGCCTCACAAGTAAGATGATAGGAGGGTTTAATAGGATAGAACCCACAAATATTGTGAGGATAAAACAACACCCCCAAGTGCTAGAAATCTTTATAAGACACCAATGGATGGGGTTTTTCGAAAAATTCACAGGGCATGATGATGAGGTGGATCAAAAGCTTTCTCATTCCCTCACTCCACACAAAAGAATCCATGCCACTGTTATAGTTAGAGGTCTCATTATAGATCTCACCCCAGACCTCATTAGTAGGGTAATAACACTTCCCCTAGAAATTCCATGGAGAAAAGAAGACAAAGCAGATAGTCAGGTGGCAAAAAGGAAATTCTTTTTAGAAGGTGAAGAACCCACAGAAGATAAAAATGGAGTAAGGAGAGATAGTTTTCCATACCCATGGAGTGAGGTAGGTTACCAACTCATCAAATATATCTCATGTGAGGGTAGATACAATGTTGTTTATGGCTACCATTATAGGATGCTTGAAGAATTAAGATTTGGGGTAGAAACACTAGTTCACCAATGACTCATCATACCATATTTCTTGATGCAATCACTCATAGAATCCAGCAGCAAAGTAAAGGGAGGGAATTCCCAACAATTTGCTCACCATGGATTGATCAAGATCCTCATTGATGATGCCCTCCAAAACCTCAGGATCCCTATAACATGGTCAGTCTTTAGAGACTTACCAGTAGAGGATGACATCAAAACCCTCATCTATGATGTTAGTCCTTCTGTCAGTGAGGAGGAGGCCAAAAAAAAAGAAGAAGATACAGTGCTAGTGGGGATGAGATGGATGAAGAAGAAACTAATGTAGAGGAACATGATGAAAGAGAAGAGAAGGAGGATGATGCTGAAACAGAGGAGGAAACAAAGGAATATACTGATGGATATGAGAAGGAATAGCAAGAGGAAGAAGTAAAGAAAAAAAAAGAGCTAAGTGTCTTAAGGGACAAAGAAGCAATAATGAGAGATCAACTTGAGAGGAAAAATTCATGGATGAGAGGACAATTGCAGGAAAGGGAAAACCGACTAGCATGTATGGCCAACCTCTCCTTGGAGGCCATCCAGTGTAGGATGCCAGCTAAATCCTATGCTCTTTACCTCAGATAACAATGGCTGCAAATTCAAATTAAAACACTAGCACAAAGGGGCACCATGCCATTTCAGGACTACAGGCAGTTTATTGATCTTTATTATGAAAGTACATTAGAGGATAGGGCCAAAATGGCTGAAGTTTACTTTCACAACATGGCCCTCATAGACATGAATGTTTGGGATCCTAATGCCAATCTAGGAGATCTACAATTAATGGCTTTTACATCATGGATCAACCATGAGGAGTTAAGGGCTGCAGAGATGAAAAGAATATTGGCCAGAGAGAAAAATGAACCTATTTTCATGAGAGATGAAAAATCAAATCCCATGGCCCTAATCACCAACCATAATCTAATTTCAAATGATCCTCAACTGGCACCTAGATATCTTGCTGCCCAAGAGTAAGAAATTTCACATTTTGAGGATATGTTTAGGCTGCTAGGAGATGATAGTATACATGCCTTCTCAAGGAGATGTAACACACAGCCACACACCTTGAAGATCAGATAATATCACTCCCCTCAAAGGTTGAGAGAGGCACTCAATAGGACACCTATTTATAAGTAATCAATGCAAAGGTTGAAGGTCAATTGGATAGGCCTAAAACTCAATCCACCACCACTACTAGGGATGCTATAAGGGACAAAAGAGGAAGAGGAAAAGAGGTAGTGGGAAGAAGTAGAAATGAAAGAAGGCTTCTATGCACAAGAAGAAGAGACCACGGCAGAGCCATAGGATGTCAGAGAGGCTACAAGAGCCATGAAGGACATGGACATTAACTAAGTCACTCAGAGGATGAGCAACACTTTCAGGAGGGGGTGATGATGAGCCTCACCATTGGGTAATTATATGGGATTTAATTCACCTCCTAGCCTGGTCAAACCAACTATTCTTACAACTTATTGCATACTTTTGATTATATTTCTCTTATGAGATGAGTTAGAGTTGGATATTTTGCTTTGTGGTCTAATGTGCATATAATTCAGGATTAAAGTATAAATGCAAGGCGTTTTAGCAAGACCTCGGTCAAAAATTGAATGGGACAAGGGAGAGGAATTATATGTGGGAAGTTTTCCGGTCCCGAGAAAAGAAGAAACTCCGGCAAGAGGGAAAGAGGTTGTCTGGCTGCAATTCCTGGAGGTTTAAGGATTACAGCGGATGAAACATTCTGCTACTGTTAGAGGCTTATGAAGATGTGCGCTCTTCCTTTGGATAGTTAGCTGGAAGGGGAGTCATTACAAACCAGACAACAACAGTATATTTCCATGATACACCACCACCCTCCTATTTTAAAGCGGATGTCAGAGCAAGGTTTATGAATAACTATGAACCTCTTCACCATGTGGATGATTGCCCAGACCATTATGAAAAAACCAGTAACAATTGACAGATACTTAAAACAGCATACTGGTAAAAACAGAAGCAAGTTTTATCCTTAAATTCCTTCCATCACTAGTGCTTAAGAAGCGATGTAGCGTTATATTTAACAAGCAACAGACACGCTCATAAAACCATGCAGTCTCTGTAATTTAGAGATAAAAACTGCTTCCATAAAGAAGAAAGATTCAGATACAGAGATAACTCAGAAAACTGTAAGGGCAAAAAATACTAACCTCTTTCCAGGCGCATGTCGGAAGGAGAGCGTCAGTTGACCACCAGCTCGACCCGCAAACCAGAAGAAATTGAACACTAAAAGCTCTGATAAAGAGATAGAAAAAATCTCAGGGAGAGTAGCTCCGCTGAGACTAGGGGTCGAGAGGATCAGGAGATGGTCAAAAAACCAGCACTCTTTACAGAAGCCTGATTAATAGAGGGAAGTATGGAATGGTGTTGTTATGACGAGTTGGCGTGCATGGAAATCTAGTGCACTTCATGCATTGGAAGTTCAAAATACCTGTGAGTCATGGATTGGTATGGCTCTAGCTGACTGAAAAAAGCAGAGGCGCCCTGGTTGGTCGCTGTTCGGTCTGCATCTCCTCTCAACACGCGCCCGGCCTTAAGTCCCAGACTTTAGGATTCTTATGTGTTTGTGATATTCTCTAGTGATGCACGTCTTTAGCTATGAAAGAAATCTGGGAAGAGATTTCCTGCAACTGGGAAAAAGAACATTGCAATACCTAATGACAATTTTCATCATAATAAAATGTTCGTAAAAGCATATTCAAACGTTATCAAACTAGTCTATCAAATTTTGCTTTCACTTGGTAAACGATTCCATGATGGTCGACCCCGCGTCCGCGGATCTAATGGTCGAGATGCATTCCTAGATTGATTTTTGCGTCGAATAGGGAGAAATTTCCGTAATTAGAATATTCTTTATTGACACTATATTAAAAATATATTTTACATAGGTTCGATTGTGATATTTTTGAGTTCTCATAAAGTGGGGGTTTTGTTAAGAGTAAGTGATGTATGACCATTTTCTGCGATCCAATTTAATTTTGGGTTTTCTCTTATTTTGGCATTTAAACAGTTTTAATAGTAATTTAATATTTTTTATTATTTTAAAGCTCGTTGTCTCTATTTTAGTTTTTTGGATATTAAGATTATATAATTTTATTTTAGGGGTTTGTTAGAGAAATTGCGTGCGATTATTTCACGATATTATTTGGAGTTGTAAGAAAACAAAAATATTTTCCTTATATATTTGTGGTTTCCAAAATTTTCATTTTGTATGGCCTAAAGATTATTGTTTTGGAATAATGATGTAAAATTTGTATTAATATCTCATTTGAAAATTAGAGATTTTTTTTATAATTAATGATAGAATAGTTTAGTAGGAATTTAAAAAGATAAATGTTTAAGTTTTATTTCAAGTTCAAATATTTGTAGACAAGAGCCTATTTCTAAGAATTGTAAGTGTAAAAATAATTAAAGATGTTTATCTGTAGACAAGAGTTTATTTCCCAGAATTATAGGAATAAAGATATTTGAAGATGTTTGGAAGACTCTATAAGAAATTTACTACAAGAATGATCAAGTTAAAGATGTCAAGTTATATACATTGAAATAGCTTATCGAAATTGAATCAATATACAATTTTTCATCTATCTCTATGATCTTAGAGTGGGAAAAATAGAAAATCATTCTTTGATGGTTTTGAGGCCTTAGAATGATCCATTTTGGGAGTAAAATATATTCTCCTAAGCATCAAATATCATAGTGTTATTCTACACTCAAACCTTTCCAACGGTGCAAGAATCATGCAAGTAGAGCTTTTATGAAAAAGTTATGTCAACCAAAAGTTAGCCTATAATATTTGGCCACCATGACATGACGAGATGCCATGTTAGCCCTCGTTACTCATGCATGTAAGAATAGCCACCTGGTGAATATGAATAATACATTAGAAGGGTCAATGTTGTAACTCTAGTTGAGAGTTGAAAGAGTCAATCTTGACCCCGTGGTTATCGAGCTGCATTATAACTAGGCCCCTAGGAAAAGTGGTTATATTTTATTTCATTCTATCTTGTTATAGAGTAGAGAAGAGTATCTAGGAGTGGGAGTGAGAGGTTTAGTGTTCAATAGTACCTAATAAGGCCAAATGTCATAGGTAACTCCATAGGGAATGCCTTCTCCTTTATACTTGCATTATTTCCATTCCAAATAAAAGAGAGAAAAACAACCTTGCCTTCTAGATGGTTTTTCTCTTATAAGGGTTTCCTAGAGCATATAATGTGCGCATTGCGTTTGGTGTTTGATTGTATTTTATTGTTCTCTATTTTCATGATTTTATCTATTACATGCATAAATAGTAAATAAGTAGTTATATAATATGGAATCTAAAGGGATTTAACATTGAAAGTATGGATTGTAGATTATTTTTATCATGTCCCTTTGATGAATTGTCTAGAAGAATGTCGTGGGAAGCTATAGGGGATCTAGGAAGCGGTGAAAGAAAAAGGACACAGAGCCCTAACCATAGACGATGAGTCTGTTCATAATGGCCCTAATCTAACAAAGGATATATTCTAAAGGATCAAACCACAAGTCACAAATATTAGCCATAATATCAACCTCCTTATGGCATCTCTCACAAATAAGTTTGAAATCAAAGAAGATGGAGGTTCTAACTCAGAGGTCAACTCATAGGGAAAATCAAGGGATCATGAAGACCCAAAAAATAAATCAATGAAAGAAATCGAAAAAGAGAATCCACGTTCAAGTTTCATTTTCCATTCATAGTTCCTATTCAAGATGGAAGTGAAGTTTGACATCAAGCCATATCAAAGTGAGATCAATGCATTAAAATTCAACCATCAGTTGAAAAAATTAGAATTATATTTTGGCATTCATCAAATATAATAGGAAAAAAAGATATAATTTACTAGATTTGGGGGTAGAGGGTCATGCCCTAACATGGTGTGAAATCCATATAAAAACAATTACTTTGAAGCGTGATCCCCTAGTAACAAAATATGGGGACTTTAAAACCTTTGTAAAGTCTCAATTCTAATCTATTGGCTATGTACTTGACCAATGGATCCAGTGCTACTCCTTTAGGCAGAGGTACGGAAGAGTGTATAGGAGAACACCACTAAATTTAGGAAGATGACCATCATGTTGTGTATCTCTCCCAAGAGACCAAATATACTCCTTAAGTATTTGAGGGTACTGCACATCCACCTATGAAAGTAAGTTATGTTGTTCAAGCCAAGAATAGTGGATGGGGCTTGTGTATAAGCATAGTACCTAGAAAACATAGGCCAAAAGATAGGGAAATGAGGTAGTTCAAAACATAAAAAGGATGAGGACGCTTTCAAGGAAGTGAAGAGTAAATGGAAAAGGGAAAGGACAAGAAGACAAAAACCACTACAATTCAATGCAAATCTCATATCAATCATTGGAACCATTGCAACATTAATATCCACACATAGGATAAGCGTTGAAAATTACATCAAAAGATAAAACTGAAGAATTAGAATAAGGATGGGAAGAAAAATAACCTCATCATCACAGATTCAAGCAAGTAGAAAGCAACTTTGACTTGGATGAGAAGGTTTTCTAGACATCAATGTAGAAGGATGTGAACACATTCTTTCCGGTGATTTGGAAATTTTCCTACTATTTTATTTACTGATATTTCGATATGGGAATATTTCCTCACTTTTCTCCCCATGGTTTTGACATAATTCTCTTCAATAAATATTGCATCACCGTGGGACACTTTAGAACGATTTATGTTACCCATTGAATTATTCACAGGAATCTTTCCTGCTTTACGCATCCTCGTTGAATTGATAATGCACCCGTGTCTAATAAGTTCTGGCTTTCCTATCCTCATGAAAAGAGGGTAGTGAAAACGATCCAACCAACCCAACAACATTGTCTAACTACAGCAGGATGAGTAGCTTGATCATTAGGAAGAGGAGATGAGAAATCTCTTCCACATTAAAATAGAGGTTAGGAAGACCAAGACATACTTTGATATCTATTTAGGGTTATGGTGTTTACTTCTTCAACCATGAACTATGGAAAAGTTTTGGAATTTTTAGGATTTTCTTAAAATTCCCCATGTATCTAGCACCACATGTGTGATAAATGGTGGGGTTGGCCATGGTGGTCAACAAAAATTGATAAATTTTGGTGGGTTGACCATGGTGTTCAACTAAATTGATCAATTTATGGGATTCATAATGTTAGCATACTAGCTTTTATGAGGTGATTTTCACACCATTTCGAAGTCTTAGTTTGTAGATGAACTTCAATAGTTTGCATAACTTCTCGAGACTATAACCCTAAACAATGTTTGATGATTTAAAATGGCTCCAAAAGTTTTTGAACCTAATTTTTCAAAATGAAACCTACCACTAAAATGAATCCTACATACTAATTCCTTCATTTTTTTTCTACTTTTATATATATATATATATATATATATATATAGGAAATTAAAAATATTGGCATTGATTTAGTCCTACCACACACACACACACACACACACACACATATATATATATATATATATATATATATATGTGTGTGTGTGTGTGTGTGGTAGGACTAAATCAATGTCAATATTTTTAATTTCCTAATATTATATACATTCATTATTTATCCTTCCAAATATCATATTCTATTTTTTAATAATATGGTAATTTAGAAAAATCCCAACTATATTTATCATCTACTCATTGCCCTTATGACAAAGTCTTAGAAGATTTTAACACCCAAGGGAGTATGTAATTGATCTAACTAATGCTTCATATATGGAAAGTATTATTTTTTGTGCTGAGATATGCATTCTTCACCCCAATATGAGAGTGTGTGATTTCATGTGTGCTCAACATTAAACATAAAATATTCTCTAAATAAAAATATAAAGTCAACTATAATAAAAAATAATAGTGAATATACATGCTTTGTTATATTACAACGATTACTTGATATTACAACTCAGTATGAAGGATATATAAAAAAAATTCAATATCTATTTGAAACAACAAGATTTTATAACAAATTTGAATAAAAGTAAAGTAATTAAAAATAAAAATAAAATTCTTAATTTTCTTTTTTAATAATTAAAATTATATAATTCTCATGCATATGTATAGATAGATAGATATATAGATAGATAAAATAAAATATTTGTCTATACAAAAAAGTGATAAGAGATTGAAAGTAAAAAATTATTTAGTGATAAAAATAAAATTAAAAATAAAAGAAATATGTAAGATATTTAATTTTTAATATAAAATTAATAGGTTAGGTTTATAATAATAATAATAATAATAACAATTTGAAAATTTCTTGTTGGAAATAATACTGAGAAGGGGGGCGGGGCGGGGCGAATAAATATTATTAAACTCTTTTCAATATATCTTCTAGATTTATACTTTAATTTATTCTTCAGATATTGATCATTAATTTGTATGTTAGTACCATATAATAATGAGCAAGAACAAGAAAAGCAGATAGTCACACCAAAGAACACCAGATATAAGGTGGAAACCCAATGTGGGTGAAAACCACCTGTTGCATTATGTCTCTATCTTCTTTCAATTAGAAACTTCTTTTACAATGATTTTGTACTTGTGCAGTCCTTTACCAGTACGCAGGCTGCAACCTACAGAGAGCTACAACCCTTTCTCGTTTTCCAGTGTCTCCTGGAAGGGAGCTACAGCCCCCTTAGCTCTTCTACTTCTTTCCTTCCAAGGACCACGTTTCATTAATTTTAAGACTGGATCCATGAACATCAAATAATCATCAAGTACATATGAATCAACCAATCTCCTTTTACAATCAACCAATGAATCAATCAATAACTTCTCAGAATGCAGTAACCAGAAAAGCATTACCAGTCACCTAAACCTAGAACTCTGCAACAATAGATAAAAGGAAGCCAACAAATACTTCAAGAAAGGTCTGCAACTTCACCAATAGAAACCTGCAAATATCCACAGTTCTTCTATGTCTAGACTGCGTAGCTCCACACCTGCACTGTCTACCCAACAGTGCACCTCCACACGTGATCCTTCTTCTGCGCTGCGTACCTCCGCACTTGTTCCTTCTGCTGCGTTGCGTACCTCCCCACCTGCGCATTCTGCTGTGCTGCGTACCTCCACAACTGTGCCTTCTGCTCCTCTGCATACCCCCGCACCTTCGCCTTCTGCTGCGCTGGGTACCTCCGCACCTACGCCTTCTGCTACGCTGCGTACCTCCGCACTGCGCCTTCTGGTGCGCTACAGACCTCCGCACTTGCACTGTGGATCGCCTGCGGACCTCCGAATAGAGCCAAATTATCAGTCCTCCAATATGCCACAGACTGTCAGATCCTCAGATCTGATCATGCGCCAAGGAGATCACGACCTACCAATAGATCCGCCTTACAAATCACAGTTTTCACCTTGATTTAGATCTAGCTTTTCAAACTGATCACACCAAAATTTCAAATCTTAAGATATTCAAATGTTCATGAGTGACTAGCCAAATGATCTCCTTTCCTTTTTATAAGCAAGCCCTTACTCAAACCATGGATCAAAACCATAGAAAACCAATACAAGGGACCCAAAACCGGGGTTCAATAATTTAGATGCTATACCATGAACCAAAACCATAGGATCATGTACGTCGTACTAAATACCATGGACCAATCATAAAAATTCCCACGTGCGCGCGCTTCTCTGCATTGAAGTGAGTGAATTTGACGCTTGAACCTTTTGTTCAGAGAACCTGCGGGTATGCCTGGACTTCTTGTTCGGGGCACCTGCAGGTTCGCAGCTTTTCTTAGGCTCACTTACAGGTATCTCGTTTTCTATGATTTTGAGAGCCTGAACAGAGATTTGCCACTTGAGTGAGTTGCCATCAAGTACAACACCTGTGCCATAGCACCAAACGTGAATCATAATGCCAACAATCTCCCCCTTTGGACTTGATGGCAACCCCAAGATCCTCAAAGTCATTCTCCCCCTTTGTCATCAAGGGCAAAGGGTTATGCTCCCCCTGAGAACATGCTGAAAACTCTACTCTGTCGTGCTGATCATGCTCCCCTTGATTGTAGGCCAGATCTGTAAAAGAAATTTTATTCAAGAAGAACCATAATCCACCATACACCATAAATGACCTTGACAAAAGAGATATAAGACAAGAGACAAAACATTAGCAGCAATATTCATATCAACATCCATGTTCTCCTTCTAAACTTTCTCCTCCAAGATCTTCTACAATAATGCCAACAATGTATTATTAGAGGAATATATGCTCCCCCTGAGCCTGTGCCAGATGGTCTTTGACCAATCCATAAACCAGTTAATGTACACGTATACCCCATATGAAACTCGTGTACAACCAACAATCTCTGAAACAGATAAGATTCAACAACAAGATGAGGCATCAAATACCCCCAGCTTTTGCCTGAGGTATTCAAAGGTCTCCCTGGGCAGTGATTTTGTGAGTATATCAGCAACGTGTTCCTTAGAAGGAACATACTCCAACTTGACCTTTTGTTCAAGCACTTGTTCCTGAAGAAAATGATATTTGATAGGTATATGCTTGGTCTTTGAATGTATCACTGGGTTCTTTGAAATGCTGATAGCACTTGTATTATCACATAGGATGGAGATAGGTGGAGTACAAGTGATTTGAAAGTCCTGCAAAGTTTGCATCATCGAAAGAAGTTGTGTGCAACAAGATGCAACAGCCACATACTCTGCTTCAGCTGTAGATAAATAAATTGAACTTTGTTTCTTGCTAAACCAAGATACTAACCTGGAACCCATGAAGAATGCACCTCCACTAGTGCTTTTTCTGTCATCCACGCTTCAGGCCCAATCTGCATCTGTATAAGCATGAAGTGTGAGATCTGTATCTCTAGGATACCATAAGCCATAGTTTTGAGTTCCTTGAAGGTACTTGAAGATTCTCTTAACTGCCTGAAGATGAGTTTCCTTTGGATTTGCCTGAAATCTTCCAACTATTCCTATTGCATGCATGATGTCTGGTCGGGTACCTGTCAAATAAAGCAGACTTCCAATCATGGATCTATAGGTTGGTTGATGCACTGCTACTGATTCATCATTTGCACTGAGTCTGCATCCTGTAACCATAGGGGTAGATATTGGTTTTGAATCTTCCATGCCATATTTCTTCAAGATCTGCTTGAGGTACCCGGTTTGAGATAAAAAGATACCGCCTTCCTTTTGTTGGATTTGTAGACCAAGAAACTATCTCAGCTCTCCAAGCAAGGACATTTCGAATTCTTTCTTCATTACCAAGGCAAAGTTTTGACTCATATCTTCTTCATTACTGCCAAAGATAATATCATCTACGTACACAACAAGTATTAGCAACTTGTCATTTTCAATTTTTATATAAAGATTGCTATCTGCTGATCCTTTTGAAAAACCTTGTTGATGAAGGTATTTGTCCAACCAATAGTACCAAGCCCTTGGAGCATGTTTGAGACCATAGAGAGCCTTTTTTAGTCTGCATACAAGATTTGGATCATTCCCAAGGATGAAACCATCTGGTTGCTCAATGTACACTTCTTCTTCTAAGTCTCCATTCAGAAAGGCTGATTTCACATCCATTTGAAATACTTTGAACTTTTGAAAGCTAGAGAGGTCAAGGAACATTCTGATGGCCTCAAGTCTTGCAACGAGAGCAAAAGTTTCTTCAAAGTCTATTCCTTCTTGTTGAGCATACCGTTTACAAACAAGTCTGGCCTTGTTTCTAATTACTTCCCCATTTTCATTCAACTTGTTTTTGAAGATCCATTTTGTCCCTATGACATTCTTATCCTTTGGTCTAGGAACCAACTCCCAAGTGTTGTTCTTTTCGATCTGCTCAAGTTCTTCATCCATTGCCTTGACCCAGCATTCATCTTTGCATGCCTCTCTTACATTTTTTGGTTTAGTGGAGGAGAGTAATGCCAAATAGCTTGAAGCTTCTGCAATTGTTCTTCTTGTTTGTACACCTGCCTCCTTTTGCCCCAAAATTTGAGATTCTGGATGATTCTTTTGAACATACCTGGATGGAGTCTTTTCTTCTATCCTTATCTGTTCCTCTGGTGCCTCATGGGTTTCTTCTTCATCATGAATCTGATTTGATGGTGAAGGATAGTCCTCATCATCTTTGAAGTCTTCAGATCTTACCTGCCTGGGAGTGTTTTCTTTTTCATCCACCACTACATCAATGCTGCTGACGATTCTTCCAAGCCTTTTATTGTAACATTTGTATGCTTTGCTGTGAGGAGAATAACCAAGGAGAATGCCTTCAACTGCTATAGGTTCAAACTTGCCAAGATTTTCATCATTATTTTTAATATAGCATTTGCTTCCAATAATTTTGAAATGTTTTACTGAAGGAGTTTCACCATACCAGAGATCATGAGGAGTTTGAGTGCTGTTCACCCAAATATTTGTCTTTTTGAGAATAACAACTGCAGAAATGCGGCTTCACCCCAAAAGGTTGTGGGAGTTCCAGACTCATCAAACATAGCACGAGCCATTTTTTGAACCATTCTGTTCAAACTGCCTGGTATTTACATGATTTCCTTATCCGTAAGAAGCTAAGATGCCCCAATCTATTGTGCCATAACCGGTGTTCATCGTTCTTGCTTAGATAGCATTGATGTTGTCCTTTTTTGAATATGTATAAATTATTTGGAGTCCTTACGCCTTTGATCACTGTTTTTCCTGTATAAAGATCACGAACACTACATCCATTTGATCGAAATATTACCTCTGTTCCTTGATCAGACATCTGACTGACACTCAACAAATTATGCTTTAACCCATCAACATACATAACATTTCCAGCTTTGACTTTTTCTTTCAACTGAACAGAACCTTTACCTTTTATGAGCGTAGGGGTGTCATTTCCAAAAGAGACCTTCTTCTCTTTCTCTAAGGCACTATATGACTGGAGTTTTTCCTTATCACCCGTCATGTGTTTTGAACAGCCACTGTCAATGTACCATTGATTTTCTTGCCCTTCTGCATATAAGGCTATACCACATCTCTCTGGTTGTGGTTCCTTCATTCTCCATGTTTTGGCATATGAGGCTTGTTCCTTTGTTTGCCGAAACCTGCTCCTGCATTCAGAATCTTCATGACCGAAATTGTTACAAATAGAACATTCAATTTCATTCTCAAGAGCAGAAAAGTTATTGTAGGTTCTTTTCGTGATCCCAGTCATACTTCTTTGTTTTTGAGCTTCTCTAGTCATGATTGTCTTATAGGCAACACATTGAACTGCTTTGTGACCAAAGTTATGACAAGAAAAACATTGGCCATTGAATAAACTCCTGTGATTATCAAATCTATCAACCAACCGATTGTAGTTTCTACTGACATCCATTCTTGAGGAAAATTGTGAAGATTTTACCTGTGGCTGGTTGTGGCTTCTGTTTTTCCTTAAAGTAGATTGCCCCCGATTTTCCTGATAGTCTTTGTTCATTCTTGAGTTAAACTGTCCCTGATTTACCTGATGATTTCTATTAGGCCTTTGCTTGCTCCTCCTTGATGCATCGAGATAACTTTTGGAGGTGGATGCTTGAGATGCTTCTCCATTATATCCCAGACTTGTCTTGATTAGTGGAGAACGCTCCACATTGATAATCTCATCCAGAGTTTCAGATCCTTTAACAAATTTAAGATTAAGAGCTTTCTAAGACCAACAATTTTACATTCTAACTTCTCAAGAAGTTTTTCTTTTTCAGCAAGTTGGAATTGAAGAGTATCAACGATCACATTCTTCTCTTATAAACATATTTTGAGTCTAGAAATCTCTTCATAAAGACCTTCTTCATCTATAGCATCCATAAAATCATCATCTTCAAAAGCCATTAAGAGTCTATAATTGTTACCTTGTTCATCTTCGTCACTATTTGAGAGTCCATCACTGTCTTCATGAGTGTAGTAACTTTTCTTAGTTACATTGTGTTTCTTGTTCCATCTAACAGGTTCCTTCCCCTTGTCGATCTTATCCTTATGAGGACATTTGGCAGCATAGTGACCGACTCTTCCACAAGCAAAGCATTTGAAAGGTAACTTACCTTGGAATCTTCCACCACCCCGTTGAAGGTTCTTGACAAAATTTGATTCTTCTTCTTCCTCTAACACGTGTCCTGACTCATAGTAGTCTCCTTTTCCTGAAGCCTTGAAGGCAACTTCTCTCCTCTCTGATGGTCCTCCTTTCCTCATTTCATAAGCAGTTAGAATTTCGTGTAGCTGTGACATGGTGAGGTTTCGTAGATTCTCTTTTTCTTCTATTGCGGAAACTTTAGATTCAAACCTACGGGACAAAGATCTTAGAAATTTTTCAACCACAACAGCCTCTTTTATTTCTTCACCCAAGTTTTTCATACAATTAACAATCTCATTTAGACGAAGGAAATAGTTAGCCACACTTTCATCATTGTGCATTCTGAGATTTTCATACTGAATTCTGAGGGTTTGAAGTTTTGCTCGTTTTACCTGTTCATCTCCTTCATAGCTCAGAACAATCTTGTCCCATATTTCTTTTGCGGATTTATACTGCATAACCTTGACGAATTCTGATTGAGATAGACATCCTAATAGGGTATTGACGGCCTTTGCATTTGTTTCAAATTTCTTCTTCTCAGCTGGATATGTAGGAGTTGCTGATGGAAAATAGTACCCTATATCTATGATATCCCAGACTTCTGTACTAAGAGATTGAAGTAGGCAGTAACTCTTACCTTCCAATATAAGAAGTTTTTCCCATCAAAAATCGGTGGCCTGATAGATGCTTCTCTCTCATAGTTGCTCATGATGATGGATCTTCCTTCAAGCGATCAAGCTTCTTCAGAAGGACCTGCTTTGATACCAATTGTTGGAAATAATACTCGGGGGGTGAATCAGTGTTATTAAACTCTTTTCAATATATATTCCAGATTTATACTTTAATTTATTCTTCAGATATTGATCATTAATTTGTATGTCAGTACCATATAATAATGAGCAAGAACAAGAAAAGCAGATAGTCACCCCAAAAAACACCAAATATAAGGTGGAAACCCAATGTGGGTGAAAACCACCTGCTGCAATATGTCTCTATCTTCTTTCAATTAGAAACTTCTTTTACAATGATTTTGTACTAGTGCAGTCCTTTACCAGTACGCAGGCTGCAACCTGTAGAGAGCTACAACCCTCTCTCGTTTTCCAGTCTCTCCTGGAAGGGAGCTACAACCCCCTTAGCTCTTCTACTTCTTTTCTTCCAAGGACCATGTTTCATTAATTTTCAAACTGGATCCATGAACATCAAATAATCATCAAGTACATATGAATCAACCAATCTCCTTTTACAATCAACCAATGAATCAACCAATAACTTCTCAGAATGCAGTAACCAGAAAAGCAATACCAGTCATCTAAACCCAGAACTCTGCAACAATAGATAAAAGGCAGCCAACAAATACTTCAAGAAAAGTCTACAACTTTACCAATAGAAACCTGCGAATATCTGCAGTTCTCTGTGTCTAGACTGTGCAGCTCCACACCTGCACTGTCTATCCGACAGCGCACCTTTGCACCTGATCCTTCTTTTGCGCTGTGTACCTTCGCACCTATGCCTTCTGCTGCGCTGCGTACCTCCCCACCTGCGCCTTCTGTTGCGCTACGTACCCCCACAACTGTGCCTTCTATTGCTCTGCGTACCCCTGCACCCGCGCCTTCTGCTACGCTGGGTACCTCCGCACCTGCATCTTCTGCTCCGCTACGTACCTCCGCACTGTGCCTTCTGGTGCGCTGCAAACCTCCGCACCTGCGCTTTGGATCACCTGCGGACCTCCGAATAGAGCCAAATTATCAGTCCTCCAATATGCCACAGACTGTCAGATCCTCAGATCTGATCATGCGCCAAGGAGATCACGACCTATCAATAGATCTGCCTTACAAATCACAGTTTTCACCTAGATTTAGATCTAGCTTTTCAAACCGATCAGACCAAAATTTCAGATCTTAAGATATTCAAATGTTCACAAGTGACTAGCCACATGATCTCTTTTCTTTTTTAAGGAACCCAAAATTGGGGTTCAATAATTTAGATGCTATACCACAGACCAAAACCATAGGATCATGTACGTCGAACTAAATACCATGGACCAATCATAAAAATTCCCACGTGCACGCGCTTTTCTGCGTTGAAGTGAGTGAATTTGACGCCCACACCTTTTGTTCAGAGAACCTATGGGTATGCCTGCACTTCTTGTTCGGGGCACCTGGGTCCGCAGCTTTTCTTAGGCTCACCTGCGGGTATCTCTTTTTCTATGATTTTGAGACCCTATACAGAGATTTGCTACTTGAGTGAGTTGCCATCAAGTATAACACCTGTGCCATAGCGCCAAATTTGAATCATAATGCCAACATTTCCAACCTACATAATTAAACAATATAAATATATATTTAAAAATATATTAATAATATAAAAACATTTTAGTCTATATATGTAATTATATTTATTATGATAGTTTTAATAAAATTAAAAATAAGAATGTTTTTATATAAATAGATGTGAAATGTATATAGATTTAGAGTAGATTCATCTTAATTTTTTATCTACCAAATTTTCAAAAAAACTTGTTTTCATATTTTACACTCAAAACTAAATTTATATCTTGAAAAATTTAATTCCTCTCAAATTTTAGTAAATCTAAAATTAAAATAAATCTATTTCATTTCTAGATTCCATGAAAACCTATTTATTGAAAAAATAAAGACCATATTATGGGAAAACTATAAGTCTGAATTGTTGTTGATAATATTTGTGTTTTAAGTATATGTAGTTATTTTTAATGTTATTGTAAGTTTCATGAAATTCCTCATGTGAGTTTAGTATATGTGATTATTTTTAATATTATGTAAACATGAAATTGCTCATGAAAGTTTTCCCTCGGTATTACGCTTCTTATAACTGATACCAGGCTTCCTGTTTCTGCGGCTTCTTGGTTCTGCAATAAGCACCGCGGTCATACACTGCACGTTTAAAGATTCTTTTACATTGGCCATGTATCAGTTTCAACTTTTACTCGTCGGGATCGCTTACCCTATATTACCTTGCTTTTTTGTTTTTTAAATCACCTCTGTTATTTTTATTTTATTTATTTTTGGGTATCAATAGGTCCGTTATCGTTTTTTTACATGTTTGGGGAATATGAAGGGTTATTATTAGATTTTGTTTAATGATGGTACAGTGACTAGGTGTTGAAAAGGGTATTGTTTAAAAGAGTATTGTTTAACGAGGGAAAATTTTGATGACAATTTTTCTTGGACCGTATTGTTTTTGTTTTGGGTAAAGTTTTGATTTAAAAATGTATCAATTTAGATTTTAAAAATAGTAATAGGTTAAGCATTTTTAAAAATTTCTGGGTACCTAAAATTTTATAGTTTGATAGTTATAACATGGATTTTAAAAACTTTCAATTTAAATTTTCCAAAAAAACCATCAGAAAAATCTATATTTTATGAGCCAAATTATCACCCAATTAGACTATATACACTATTTTTGAAAAGTAAAAAAGATTACTTCTTTTAATTTAATAATAACAAAAATAACTATTTCAATAAAAAATTGATTTATTTCCCACTCAATAATTATTTATTTCACTTTGGCTAGATTTGTATTTTAATGACCTATTAATTCAAGAAATATTTATTGCCAACATACTGTTGGGATTAGAAGAACAAGATTAATAGTTATAATGAAAGATAGTCTCTACCTCTACTATTATAACTAATTAATTAAAAATTCTTCACATCCACACCCTTCTTTTACATGTACTTCTTTTGGACAAAATTCCTGTGCACGTACTTCTTTTGCACAACTTCCTCCGCACACTTTGCATTAGGGATGAGAGATCCGATTAAAAAAATCACAGAAAAGCATCATGTGGCATAAATAAAATTATAGTGTTGATAATTGCTTGCAGTTATTGGGAAAAAAAATCTCTATGCGATAATGTTTGTCCATTTTTAGTGGCCGAATGCGCTAGTCAAAAATCTGTCATGCGATCATCTTTGGGCATTTTTTTGACAGAAACCATGAAGATTCATGGAAGAGCTTAGCTATTGCATTACCAAATACATAAATTTATACAAAACTCAGCTACAGAAGTTTTATGGACTATCATTAACTTCTTATCTAATTCGGCCGACTATTGTGACTTTCGCCTGCTGACACCAACTACTTGTCGTCATATAAAAAGGATAGACAGCTCGTGATTATTATTCTAACACCCCCCCTTAATCATGACGACCGAAACTTTAACTTGCCTGCTAGCCTATGTCTCACCTAGGCTTACAAAAAAACGTTTCATTTTTTCCTTCTTGCTAAAGGGTCCATGCTTGTTCCTTTTCCTTTGCTGGTGTAGTTTCATCTTCACCTTTATTGCTTTCCTTATGAGCTTCCTCTGCTCCTTGCTTACGTACTTAACATCAGCAACCTTTTCTAGATTGGGATGCAATGCAAGATCTCGAACAAGGTAATCTAATTCATGTTCTCCCCACTTTCCATGAGGAGCCACCAAAATGCACTCGTCTTCGAACATGAGCAGCCTCCGAACAACATCCATGGTAGTATCCTCCACAGTAGCAGTCATCTTGAAAGCAAATCCAATAAAACTTCTAACAATTGGGTTAGGAGAGAAGCAAGTTTTACTCTGAGTGATTGCAAAATCATGTGGAATAGATTTTAGCTCGTGATCATCAATAACATAATCCTCAATAGCATCACATTGTTTGTCAAAGATTTCTTCGAACTCAAAAACACTGCGAGACCCAAAAATGTTTCCAAATGGGTTCTTGAGAAAATGATCATCGAAAGGGTCATTGTAAAAAAAGTCTAAAAAGATAGACATATTAGCTGGGTCCACTTTACCTCTACCACACATGAAAGAACCCAGCAAATAAGACAGGTTGGAGATCTAACAACGCTCCCACACAACGCTTAGCTAAGCTCAAATTTTCCTTAAACTCTAGGGAGCTTTGACTTTAGAATAGCACCACTCTCGACTTTGCATCTCACTTCCTCGGATGCACACCACACTTTTGTTGCCCCACTCTTCTGATCAGCGATTTCCAACAATTTCTTCAAAGGGATTGGGCACCACACTTTCGCTGCCCCACTCTTCTGATCAGTGTTTTCCAACAATTTCTTCAAAGGGATCGGACAACTTCACAACGCTAGCAGGTGGCACACAATCCACCACTCTTCACACACAGATCGTTTCCTGAGACCTTCACAGGTGTCTCCACTCCTCGGCCTTCAGGGTCCTTCACGTTGGGCAGTGCACTATCACACTTGAACCCCACCTTCACAGCATCTCCAAATACACAACAAACTCAAAAACAGAGGACTAGCTCTTCAAAGGCTCTTCACACCACTCGGTAGAAATAACAAAATCTCCAGGATTTGTTAAGTGTGAAGCCAAATTCATGTAGTATTCTAGATCCTTATAGATTATATTTTTCTAGATCTCCAGGATTCTAGATCCTCCTACACCACCAGTGGTTTCTAGATCATTCCAGATCTCCATCTAAATCACACACAGGATTCTAGATCCTTCTTCTGCCTCTACAAATTTGTAATTTCTCTGGCCAAGGAAAGCAAGCCAAGGCCCAAGCCTGTTATGTAATGCAAAGTGATTTCTGTTCTCCAGTGATTGTTTTATCTATTCCGCTGTTTCTGACTAAGTAATCTTGTTGTTTCTCCATTTGTCTGTCTTTGTGAATTATTCACTGTTATTGCCTTCTAAGTCTCTGAGTATAAATCTGTTATGTGTTATGTATGCTCTGGTTTAACAACGCTATTAGAGCTAGGTTTGAATATCCACGGTGCAAGCCACTTAGTGCCATCGCCTTGCTCTGGCAGTGTTCGTTAAAACGTTGGTTGTTACTCCTGGAGCTGTTGAAGGATCTATCTAGGAAATTGCTGAGGAATGCTGGAACTAAAAGACAGTTGCTCCAAGAAAGACAAGGTCGTGGACCTATGTTGAAATGTGTTTCTGGAGTTTGAAACGTGGAGATCCGTGGAGAATGGAGTTGAAACGTGGTGTTCGTAAGTTTTTTTTTTACATCAAGCTTGCACGTATACGTCAAGTTTTTTTCTCAAACCAACATATGTATGTGTGAAATGTGAAAAGGTTAAAACATTATATATGTTTTTATATTTATTACGAAACATATATAATTATATGTTGGAATTTTGAAAAGTATATTTTAAAAAGGCGCAGGAATTTTGAAAAGGGTATTTTAAAAGGAGGAAGGTCATTATTACTAAATTTTAAAGAGTAATAATTAAAGTTTTATTTTTAAGTGGGGTTTTTGTGTTTTGGGGCGTGAATTTGATTGAAAATGGAGACAACACTTATAGATATGGAGAAGTTGAGTGGGGCTAATTTTTCCCTATGGAAATCACAGATGGAGGATATACTGATTTTAAAGGATCAGTATTTTCCGATTGAGGGCACAACAAAGAAACCCTCATCGATGACAAATGAAGAGTGGAATAAGTTAGATAGAAGGTGATTGCAACAATCCGCAAATATTTAGAAAGAATGTTTATTTCAATGTGTCCGGAGAAAAGACGGCTGAAGGATTATGGAAGAAGCTCCATGATCTATATGAGAAGAACACAGCATCAAACAAAGTGTTCTTGAGGAAGAAGCTTTATAATCTCAAAATGAAGGAGGGTTCTTTAGTTGCTAAGCACTTGAATGCATTTAATCTTATTACTAATCAACCTACCTCTGTTAAAATCATTGTAGATGATGAAATTAGAGCTATTTTGCTAATCTGTTCTATGCCAGAGAGCTGGGAAAATTTAATTGTAGCTATAAGCACTTCAACAACTACAGGGACCTTGAAGTTCGATGATGTCAGTAGCAGTTTAATGAATGAGGAGCTGTGATGCAAGTCAATTGTGGAAAACCAAAGAAGAGAGGCTCTAGCTCTAGCTGATCGTGGTAGGAGAATGGATTGAGGCCGACAAGGGCGATCAAGATCAAGAGGTCGATCAAAATCAAGGAGAGGAAGGATCATCTGCTTTCATTGTGGCAAACCTAGGTACATGAAGAAATAATATCGATTCTGGAAGGACAAAAGGATCAGAAACCGTCTAGTACAAATCACAAGTCATCCAGCACAACTGAAGGTGAGACTACTGCTGTAGCCACAGATGGTGATGTGTTGTTTACTGTTTCAGTAGAGGATGCATGTGTATATACATCTAGTAGTAGCTTTGATTGGATCCTTGACTCTGGGGCATCCCATCATGTAACCCCATGCAAAGATAGTTTTGTTTCATATAATCCTGGTGATTATGGTAGAGTTGATTTGGGGAATAATCATTTTTGCAATATTGTTGGAGTGGGAGGCCCAGATCAAGATGAAAGATGGACAATGTATATTGTTGAAACAGGTCAGGCATGTACTAGAAATGCACATGAGTTTAATCTCTATTGGATGACTGGATTATGAAGGCTATTCAACAAGGTTTGGAAAAGGAGGCTAGAAAATTAGCAAAGGTGCATTGGTCGTGGCCAAAGGACCCAAGACAGGAACATTATACACATTGAAGACACTGATAGGAAAATCAGATTTGGCTATTGTCACAAAAGAAGGAAATTTAGCAGATCTATGGCATAAGCGTTTGGGTCGCATGAGTGAGAAGGGCTTAAAAATCCTTGTTGATAAAAATTTATTGCCAGGTTTGAAATCCTAGAATCTTGATCTTTGTGAGAATTGTATATATGGTAGACAATGGAGGGTTTCATTCCTTAAAGGTGGCCATGACAGAAAGAAAAATGTGTTTGAATTGGTACACTCAGATGTGTTTGGGCCTGTTAACATCAAATCATTAGGAGGAGCATCATATTTTGTAACATCTAAAGATGATGCATCCAGGAAATTTTGGGCATATCCTATGAAAAATAAAAGTGAAGTGTTTGGAATATTTCAAAAATTCCATGTTGCTGTTGAAATAGAAACAAACAAATTGCTGAAGTGTTTAAGAACAGATAATGGTGGAGAATATTGCTCAAATGCATTTAAGGAATATTGTAATAGGTTTGGCATAAAGCATGACAAGGTTGTGCCTGGTACTCCTCAACAAAATGGTGTTGCAGAAAGAATGAATCACACCATTACGGAAAGGCGCAAAGTATGTTGTCCAATTCCGGTTTGGCGAAGAACTTTTGGGCTAAAGCAGTCAGGACCGCTTGCTACATCATAAATAGATCTCCAACTACAACATTGGATGGCGGTATCCCTGCAGAAGTTTGGACTAGTAAGAATTTGAATTATTCTCACTTGAAAATCTTTGGAGGTGAAGCATTCGTACATATTCCCAAAGAAAATAGAACTAAGCTAGAGCATAAATCTATGAAATGATTTTTTTTGGGATATGCGGATGAAGATCTTGGTTATCGTCTATGGGATCTAGTCAAACATAAAATTATTAGAAGCAGGGATGTTATATTTAATGAGTCAGAAATGTTCAAGAGGACTGTAGGTGAGTTGGAGGTCAAGAAGGTTATTGACAGGTTTGAAGAGTAGCAGGAAAACATACCACCAATACAAGAAAATGAACAGCAAATTCAGGAGCATGAAGAACAACAAGTGGAAAATAATGAACAACAAGAAGAAGGAATCTTGTAGGAACCTTTACAGGAGATTCAACCTAATAATGCACCACCACAGTTGGTTCGCAGATCTTCTAGGCCTCATAAGCCTTCACAAAGGTATCCTCCTTCAAACTATATTTTGTTGACTGATGAAGTTGAACCTAATTGTCTTCAAGAAGCTTGTAAAGACGAGTACGATAAAGAATGGAAGAGAGAAATAGAAGAAGAAATGAACTCTTTGCACGAAAATAAAACTTGGGAGTTGGTAAACCTCCCAAAAGGTAGAAAGGCTCTACAAAACAAATGGGTGTACAGGATTAAGCATGAAGGTGATGAAAAGAAGGAAAGGTATAAAGCAAGACTGGTGGTGAAAGGTTTTGCCCAAAAGGAATGTATTGACTTCACTGAAATTTTCTCACTTGTTGTTAAAGTGTCATCCATTAGAGTCATTCTTGGTCTAGTTGCTGCTATAGACCTAGAATGTGAACAATTAGATGTAAAAACTACATTCCTTCATGGTGAATTGAAGGAAGAAATTTATGTGGAGCAGCCATAAGGCTTATAGAAAAAGGAAAAGAAGGCCTTGTTTGTAGGTTGAAGAAGAGTCTCTATGGGTTGAAACAAGCACCTCGACAATGGTACAAGAAATTTGATTCATTCATGTTGGAACATGGTTTTCAGAGGTTGGAAGCTGACCATTGTGTTTATATCAAGAGGTATGATCAAGGAAAGTATATCATATTATTGTTATATGTCGATGACATGTTGATCGTTGGGCATGATAAGAATAAGATCAATAGGTTGAAGAAAGATTCGGGTAACAAATTTGCAATGAAGGATTTGGGACCAGCACAACAGATATTGGGCATGCAGATTATGTGTGACAGGAATAACAAAAGGTTGTGGCTATCACAAAAAAATATATCAAGAATGTGCTTGACAGGTTTAATATGAAGGATGCCAAGCCAGTTGGTACACCCCTTGCAGCCCACTTCAAGCTAAGTACTGAATTATGTCCTAGTGATGACAAGGAGAAAGAAGAGATGAGAAAGATTTCTTATGCTTCAGCAGTTGGCAGCTTAATGTGTGCCATGGTATGCACGGGACCAGACATTGCATAATCAGCGGGAGTAGTGAGCAGGTTCCTTATCAATCCAGGCAAACAACGTTGACAAGCAGTAAAATGGATTTTAAGGTATCTCAAGGGTACTAGTGATTATTGTTTATGTTTTGGTCATGATGAGACTGTGCTTGAAGGATTTACAGATGCGGATATGGCTGGAGATATGGATACCAGAAATTCCACTACAGGTTATTTGTATACATTTGCAGGTGCAGCAATATCTTGGATGTCAAGGCTACAAAGAATAGTAGCCCTCTCTACAACAGAAGCAGAGTACATAGCTGCAACAGAAGCTTGTAAAGAGATGTTGTGGATGCAGTGATTCCTAGGAGAGATAGGAATAAAGCAAGACAAGTATGTGCTATATTGTGATAGTCAGAGTGCCATTCACTTGGCGAAAAACCCAGCATTTCATTCAAAAACGAAGCACATTTACTTAAGGTACCATTGGATCTGGCATGTGTTGGAGGAAGAACAATTATCCTTGGAAAAGATCCATACAGATAGGAACCCTGCTGATATGCTCACTAAGATTCTACCACAAAATAAACATGAGTTATGTAGAGGCATGGTAGGACTCTGTGTGACTTGATGACTCTTATTTGGCTTCAAGTGGAAGAGTCTTAGGTGTGAAGCCAAATTCACACGGTATTCGAGATCCTTCTAGATTAGATTTTTCTAGATCTCGAGGATTCTAGATCCTCCTACACCACCAGTGGTTTCTAGATCATTCCAGATCTCCATCTAAATCACACACAGGATTCTAGATCCTTCTTCGGCCTCTATAAATCTGTATTTTCTCTGGCCAAGGAAAGCAAGCCAAGGCCCAAGCCTGTTATGTAATGCAAAGTGATTTCTGTTCTCGAGTGATTGTTTTATCTATTCCTCTGTTTCTGACTAAGTAATCTTGTTGTTTCTCCATTTGTCTGTCTTTGTGAGTTATTCTCTGCTATTGTCGTCTAAGTCTCTGAGTATAAATCCACTGTGTGTCATGTATGCTCTGGTCTAACAGGATTAATATCAAACAGCACAAGGCACACCGCACTTCACAATCCAATGCCCCTCGCTGGACCCTTTCGACTAACAGCAACAATTTAATTAATAGACTCGGCCCTCTCTATATTCAAAACACAGCTCCACACTGCTCTAGGCATCTCCACTCATAGCCAGAGGAGAACACTCCACCGTCAACAAAACACTTCACTCTGTTGATCAAGAATACCCACAGCTCATACCAACATCTCTCCACACGCAAAACCGGTGAGGAGAAATCACAAGAAAAGAGCCAAAGCTCCACACATCAAACTCAGTGCTTAACACACAATAATTCCTGGGCATTCCACTAGTCTCCACAGAGTGCAGGTTCAACAACGCCTCTTCACCCAGCAGGACAGCAACACTCCCTCACGTTGCTCTATGCACAACAAGACAACAACACTTCTAGACAGGGTTGAAGGCATCAACTCAACGACCCCTCTAACCAATCAATCACAGTTCATCACACTACGAGCAGACTCCACATGCCCTTCACACCATGGAGTCGTCACGACTTTGGCCACCGCCACCAAGCCCTCACTACTCTTGCCAAACACAGCTCACCTGTGCTCTGATACCATGACAGAAACCATGAAGACTCATGGAAGAGCTTAACTATTGCATTACCAAATACATAACTTTATACAAAACTCAACTATAGAATTTTTACGGACTATCATTAACTTCTTATCTAATTCAAACGACTATCACCGCATTTGGCCCGCTGACACCAACTACTTGCCGTCATACAAAAAGGACAGATAGCTCGTCATTATTATTCTAACATTTTTAATGGTCGAATCTGCTGGTCAACGAAACAGACTGCGTGGCTTAATTTTTTGATAGGCTTCACAGTTTACTCTTTTGGCCTCATTGCTTCCCATATTTCATCTTCAACGGATATCAAACTACATTATTGATGAGAAAATTTTAATGTGCTTTTTCACAACTAGGCATTAGAATCCAGGTTGTTAATAGTGTTGGATTGGTAGAGCCCACAAAGTTACAAGGAAGCTCTTCCTTGTATAAGGATATGATTTTAGCTAGACACGAATGTTATATGCAGATTTCAAGTCGAGGCAATGCTTACCACAATGCTCTCTGAAACTAAATTAATTTGTTGTAGATCTTTGTTAGAGATGGTTTTAATGAATTAATTGAACACGAATAAAATAATGAATGCCAAACGAAACGTACAACACATTTAAAAGGCTTCAGTATACACGAATTAGAAAATTATTAGAATAAAATGACGACATTAATTTAGGTAAAATGTCGAGGTATATTTTTTGAAATCTTTAGTTGTTTTGCCGAGCTTTGTTTGTTCGGATGTTTTCACAAAAGCAAAGCTCTGCACAAATATCAAATCTCTAAAGGAAATACTGGTCCAAGTTTCGACTCTAGACCCTCAGCTCAGTCAAAGGGAACAATATTGTTTTTCAACAGAGGAACTAGTCACTCCCATTAAGTATGTATATACAATATTGAACTAGTGTGTAGATTTAATGACTGAATTATATCTTCTGGGGTATCGGTATCTCTTCACAAACTCCTATTTCCACCAGTTTCATTGTTGCTGGTTAGTGCATTGCTTTCATTAAAGATTAAATGGAAAACTGTATAGTAAAAAAAGCATTAATTTTATACATTAAAATAAGTTTTGATAATGAATTATATTTTGTGATTGGAAAAAAATTTCTTAAATTTTTTTTATGTCATTTTCATAAAAAAATTTTGCTTAATTCATTATGGATCACAAAAATAAAAAAAATAAAAAAAATTTTTATTTATATTAACATTAAAAAACGTAAAAAAAAATAATTATATATATTAACATTAAAAAACGTATACCCTCTCATTGCAGATCACAAAAAGCTGAATTAAAAAAAAATAGATTATTTATATTAACATTAAAAATGTATACTCTGTCATTGCAAATCGCCCATGAGAGGTGAGAGTTCCTCAATGACAAGCTAAAGTAAAGGCTATATGTTTGTTTCAAAACCCATAATGTTTCGAAGGCCTCCTACCCGCACAAGTGACAAGTCGCACTGCAAATGCGTAGCATTTCAAAAGGCCCCCTGAGAGCCCTTTCAATTAATAACGTCTCGCCTTGGGTGGATGGGCATCCCTAAAAAGCCCTGAAGCAGTTAGCATCCCAAGTTTTGCGGGAGTGTAGAGTTTGGGTGCGAAACTTGGGTCGGGCTCCACTATTCTGCATACTCTTCGAAACCATGACGGAGGGTAATTTTTATTTTTAATTTTAATGATGAAATCCATGTGTAATAGGTAAGTCTATAGGGTCTTGTCTTGACTGGATGGGAATCCCTAAAAGGGTTGAAGTGGTTAGCATACTAAGTTTTGAGGGAGTGAGTAGATTGGCTCGAGCACTTCTATTCTGCATACTCGTCGAAACCACCTCAGACTGTTTTTTTGGTAAATAATAATGGACTGTTTATTTAGGTGGAGGAATTGTCAGGTCAAAAGCGGTTGGAATTTTGGAAGTGAAAATAAATTCAGCCCTATTAAAAAAATTTAGATATTTAAAAATTATGAAATTTTACAGTGAAAGATAACAGAAATTCGGAATGCAAGTCAAGTGCATGTAGGGACTCTCCATTCACATACTCTCGAAACCAGGTCAAAAGTTTTTTATCTTTTTTTTTAAGATAATGATGGTGACATCAAAGTGTAAGAGGCCAAACAATAGGGTCTGCCTTGAGTTGATAGGCATCCCTAAAAAAATCCTCGAAGTGGTTAGCATCCCTAAGTTGTATGAGAGTCAGGCCCCTTTATTCCACTTACTCGTATCAAAATTTTCCGAGGGTTCATACAATTTTAGCATACCCATCTAGCTGCCATAGATTTCCTGCAGCGTACCATTAGTGAATGTGAGATCTTTTTCTCTTAAATATTTCAGAATAATGTGTTAACATAAACAGGGATTCTTAATATGCGGAATTAAATACTTTAAAGTTTCAAAAAAATCAAAAAATGAAACTTTAATGCTCAAGATAAATACCTCTGGCCATTGATGCACTCTCTCATTGTTTCTCAAATTCTTAACAAAGAATGCAGCCCTCTTGACTGATTAAAAACATGTTTCAAATGTCAACAAGTATGCTTAAGACCGAACAACCTTTATGTGCACAAGTTCTGGTTAAATCTGAGTGAATGACTTTTGGAGATTAATTCGTCCTCGCGCGAACGCTGTGTATGTGAAAAGTCTTGATTTCTCCAACAAAATAGTTCAGTGATCATTCATCAGATAATAAGAATCTAACAGCCCCTAACAAATAACAATCACTTATGCCATCGTTCATAAGTTTATGTAGACAGTACAAGAAATCGTTTCAGATGAAGGGTAATCCTAGTCTCTACAGTGAACACTATTTAGGAATGAGTAGCATATAAAAGCTCTCGGGAAGAGCACATGACAACGTACACACAATGCCACTCGTGTACAGATTCTCTTCACATAACAATTGCCAAATCTATGCATAGTGGAGACATAACAATCATCAACAATCATCAACTCAGTGCTGACGTACTCAATGACCACTTTCTTTTCTTTAACACATTCCCTTATAGCTAAATACTTAATGTCAATGAAACTCTTAAGCCATACACCATGTAAAGTAGCCTCAAAATAGGAGACGAACTTGGCTTCCATAGTGGAAGTGGCAATCAAGGTTTGCTTGGCACTCCTCCATGATACAGCTCCACCGGCCATCATAAAAATGTAACCTGATGTTGATTTCCGTGAATCAACACATCGAGGGAAGTCAGAATCTGAATAGCCAATTACTTCCAAGTTGTTCGTCCGTTTGTACATAAGCATGTATTCTTTGGTTCCTTGAAGGTACCTCATTACTTTCTTTGCAGCTCTCCAGTTGTCTAAACCTCGATCACTCTGATATCGTCCCAACATTCCCACAACAAATGCAATGTCACGTCTTGTGCAGACTTGAGCATACATTAGGCTTTTGACAACAGAAGCATATGGAATGTTCTTCATTTGTTCCCTTTCAAAATTGTTCTTCGGGAATTGGTTCAAATTGAATCTATCACCCTTCACAATGGGAGCTACACTTGGTGAACAATCTTTCATCCGAAATCTCTTTAAAATCTTATTAATATAGATTTCCTGAGACAGACCCAAGATGCCTCGAAATCTGTCTCTATGGATCTTAATGCCAATGAAATAAGATGCCTCACCCATATCCTTCATATCAAAATTTTTAGAGAGGAATTGTTTCACCTCATGTAGCAAACCCTTATCATTGGTTGCTAGCAAAATGTCATCCACATATAAAACAAGAAAACAAGTTTTACTCCCACTAACTTTCAGGTATATACATTGATCCATAATGTTTTCTACAAAATTGAAAGAAGAAATTACATTATGGAATTTCAAATACCATTGTTGGGATGCTTGTTTTAAACCATATAATGACTTCTTGAGCTTGCAAACCAATTGCTCACCATCACTAGAGGGGAATCCTTCGGGTTGTTTCATGTAAACCTCCTCCTTTAGATCTCCTTGAGAAATGTTGTTTTCACATACATTTGTTGCAACTCCAAGTCAAAATGTGCTACTAATGCCATAATAACGTGCAAGGAATCTTTTTTAGATACAGGAGAAAAAGTTTCCGTGTAGTCGATTCCTTCTTTCTGAGTGAATCCCTTAGCAACAAGTCTTACCTTGTATCTCTCAATGTCACCCAATGAGTCTTTCTTTGTCTTAAAGACCCATTTACATCCAATGGCTTTTGCACCATTAGGCAACTCAACAAGATCCAAAACTTCGTTACTCTTTATAGAATTCATCTCTTCCTTCATGGCATTGTACCAGAGTTCTGATTCTTTGCAACTCATGGCTTGTGAAAATGGCTCAGGATCATTTTCGGCTCCAATGTTGTAGTCAGATTCTTGCAGATACACAACATAATCATTAGGAATTGTTGATCTCTTTGGTCTAGTAGATCTTCTTAATGTTGTACCATCATCTTCCTGAGAAGTATGTGGTTCGGTTCAACTTGTTGTTCAAAAGTTCTTGGAAACTCTTGAACTCCCTGATCTACTGAAACGTCGTCAACAACTTGTGGAACTTCAAAAATTGGTTGTTCAACACCAGTGTGTACTTGAGGGGTGCTGTGAACAATGACTAATCTATCACTTGAGGTGGAAGGCTGAAACTCTGAATGATCTTTCTCAGAAACTATGTTCCTGGTTTGATCACTCCCAATGATCAAGTCATTTTCAAGAAACTTTGCATTTCTTGATTCCACAATCTTAGTGCTGTGAGATGGACTCTAAAATCTGTAACCTTTAGACCTTTCAGCATATCCAATCAAATACCCACTAATGGTCCTTGGGTCCAGCTTCTTCTCTTGTGGATTATAAATTCTCACTTCAGACGGGCACCCCCAAATGCGCATATGTCGCAAACTCGGTTTCCAACCTTTCCATAATTCAAATGGCGTTTTAGGAACAGCCTTGGTTGGAACTCAGTTTAATATATACACTGTCGTCTTAAGTGCTTCAATCCACAAGGAGTTAGGAAGATTGGAGCTGCTAAGCATACTCTGCACCATGTCCAATGATGTTCGGTTTCTTCTTTCTGCTACACCATTCTGGTCGGGTGAACTAGGCATGGTGTATTGGGTAACAATTCCATGCTCTTGAAGAAATTTTGCAAATGGCCCAGGTGCTTGTCCATCTTCTGTGTATTTACCATAATATTCTCCACCTCTATCTGATGTCACGATCTTAATTTGTTTGCTGCATTGTTTCTCTACTTCAGCCTTAAAGATCTTAAAGGCATTTAAGCCTTCGCTCTTTTTATGAAGCATGTAGGGATACATATATCGTGAGTAATCATCTATAAAGAAGATGAAGTATCTCTGACCATGTGAGTCCATGTCTAGACTACATATATCAGTGTGTATGATCTCTAATATGTCCGAACTCCTATTGGCACCTTTCTTTGACTTGTTGGTCTGCTTGCCCTTTATGCAGTGCACACAAGTCTCAAAATCAGTAAAATCCAAAGTATTAAGTACTCCTTCATTTACCAATCTTTTAATTCTTTCTATGGAGATATGACCTAGTTTCTGGTGCCATAATTTAGAGGAATCTTCTTTAATAACACATCTTTTAGTGCCAGTGTAAACATGCATTGAATCATAAGTGACTTTGTTTTGTAAATTAATGCAGTAAAGACCATTAGACAAAATACCATTCCCAACATAATCAGATTTATAAAATAGACTGAAGGATTTTTTATGAAAAGTTAAAGGAATATCCAAAAGGTACAAGCCTTGAAACTGAAATCAAGTTTCTAGAAAAACTTGGAACATAAAAGGTCTTTTCTAATTCTAAAACAAAACCACTACTTAAAGTTAAATAACATGTTCCTATAGCTTCCACATGCGAGCCCATCTTGTTTCCTGATAAGATGCTTTGCTCACTTCCCACTGGCTTCCTTAGGTTTTGCAAACCTTGCAAGGAATTTGAAATGTGAATTGTTGATCCAGAATCAACCCACCATGTGCTAATATTAACATTAACCATATTAGATTCATAACAAACAAACAAGATTAAATTACCTTTGTCTGCAAGCCATTTCTGAAATTTGTCACCTTCCTTCTTCATGTGTCCCTTCTTTTTACAGAAGAAACACTTGGAATCCTTCTTGATATCGGCTTGGGGAGGTACTTTACCTTTCCCTTTCTGATTGGTTTGAGATTGCCCTTTCCATGCATTGCCAGCATTGCACTTTCTCCCAGTTCCATCACCAGTCTCTCTTCCTCTTGAACACACATGGTCATAAGTTCATTTATTGACCATTTATCCTTATGTGTGTTGTTTGAGATTTTGAAAGGTCTGTATTGGTGCGGAAGGGTGTTCAAGATGTAGTGCAACAGGAAGGACTCTGATATTTCAACCTCAAGTTTCTTCAATTGAGCCACAGTGTCCCTCATCTACATGATGTGCTCGCGCACACCTTTCACTTTGGTGAGCCTTAGGGATGAGAACTTCATGATTAGGGTGCTTGCTAGTGCCTTGTCTGAAGTGACGAATTGATCATCAATGGCCTTCAACAAGTCTTGGAAATTTTCATGTTGATCAATGGAACCAAAAATACGAGCTGAAATTTTAGTCTTAATGAACATCATGCTTAGACGATTGGATCACTCCCATCGTTCATAAAGCGTGATGTCTGCTGCAATGCTAGTATTAGTGAGTATCGGTGGTTCATCTTTCCTAATAGCATAGTCTATGTCCATCTAGTCCAAATGAAGGAGAATCCTCTCCTTCCAAACCTTATAGTTATCTCCCTTGAGTTTAGGGATATCACAATGAATTTCAGAGAAATTTGCAGGTTGTACAACTGCATCAAAATTAAAAATTCACATGCTTATGTTAAAATTGAGGCTTAAATAAAATTTCATGTTTTACCAATGTAAATCATGCTCAAAATTGAATCTAATGACATAAAAATTCCCTGTGGGCCAAATTTTCAATTCAAGCAAATTCAATTATTCAATTATTCATAGTTTTGAACTTTATGATAAAACTATTAATTCATACCTCTTGTGGGTAAGTTTTGAAATTTTATCCTAATTAATTACATAAATATAATAAAAATTCCTGTGGGATAAAGTTTATTATATTTAGTATAATTAATTACAATTAATGTCTAAATAATCTTTATGTGATCCTAATCTATCATAATATATAATATTATTTAATTAGAGATGTTATGGCTATTCTCTAATCAATTAAAATTATATGGATCACTAGACATTATTTCTTATAAATTGCATAAACAAAAATATACACAGTACTTCACATTTCATGCTATGTGAAATGGCGTATACACAGTTTAATATGAAGCATTTAAAAAATATGGAAAGCGGAAACAATTACCGCAACAAAACACTTAAAAATTTACTTATAAAATTATAAACATTTTTTTTTTTAACCAGAGTAAAAAAAAAATGTTTGGTAAAAAGAATAAGTCAAAATGACATTTTAAATAAACTCCATATGACTCCGCACTAATATACCCAGAACTATAAGAGAACTATAAATGACAGAGTATGAGTAAAAACTGCGATAAATATCAGTATTACTCCAAATGATGGCAATAATTCCTCACAAGATAAAATAAAATTAAAGCACTGTTGTAAATTTGCACACATCAAGGCAGAGATAAATTAACGCTCTGATACCAAATGTTAGCATAAACAGGGATTCTTAATATGTGGAATTAAATACTTTAAAGTTTCAAAAAGAATCAGAAAATGAAACTTTAATGCCCAAGATAAATACCTCCGGCCATTGATGCACTCTGTCACTGTTTCTCCAATTCTTAACAAAGAATGCAACCCTCTTGACTGATTAAAAACCCTCTTCAAATGTCAACAAGTATGCTTGAGACCGAACAACCTTTTTGTGCACAAGTTCTCGTTAAACATTGATAAATTTCGCTGAGTGAATGACTTTTGGAGATTAATTCGTCCTCGCTGGAACGCTGTGTATGTGCAAAGTCTTGATTTCTCCAACAAAAGCTTACAGTTCAGTTATCAGGATCTTTCATCAGATAATAAGAATCTAACAACCCCTAACAAATAACAATCACTTATGCCATCGTTCATAAGTTTATGTAGACAGTACAGGAAATCGTTTCAGCTGAAGGGTAATCCTAGTCTCTACATTGTACACTATTTAGGAATGAGTAGCATATAAAAGCTCACGGGAAGAGCACATGACAACGTACGCACAATGCCACTCGCGTACAGATTCTCTTCACATAACAATCGCCAAATCTGTGCACAGTGGAGACATAACAACCTCATGCAAGCAGAAAATAAAGAACACAGATAATCTAGAAGGCACTTCCAAGCTCTGCTCTCTCAACTTGATGGTGTAAAACTGAAGGGGATTGAGATGCAAGCTTGGGGACCAAACATAAACATATATAGCCAAGCTTCCATCAAGCTTCTGTTGGCTATGTGTCAAGTGTTCCACAGATCATGGTAGAGAACTCCAGATGGAGTAATGGAACACTTCAAAAGCTCCCAACAAGAAATAAATTAACTGCAGTTGATTTCGGTAATTTAAGGAAATTACTGCAGTTGGTTTCCAGAAATTAAGGAAATGACTGCAGTTTACTTCCGTAATTGTAAACAGCAGTTGGGAAAAACTTAATGGAGCTTAGCACAATGAAGCTAGATCCCACAGCATGACATTGATATTATGTAAACTATAATTCTATGTATATATATGCGCGCGCATCCTCCTATCGAAAACAAAAATGAGGTGTGTTGGGATAAAGTCCTCACCTTGAATTGTCAATTGATATTCATTATTCTGAAGATATATTCATCGTATACATTAAGTCAAAGACCGGCATTGAAACACGTGTACTTGCTGCTCCCGACATTACAACTTAATCGCTAATCCGAATGTTTGCTGCTTGTTAATGCTACTTCCACAAAAGTGTGATTTTACAGGTAGGAATTCCCCATGGCATAAGACCAAGAACGTGAACGAGACAAGTTAATTCAAGTAGGTGAAACATGTCACAAAGTAATTTGGCCAGGACCGACAATTGAACCTCTCATCGCTCCACTATATGGTAGGGAACGTCACAAACAGATATAACATTTTCTTCGGTGATGCGAAATATCCCTTAAGAGAATCGACTATATTCTTGCGTACAATTCTATGTTTTTTGAAATGTGCGGAGGTGCAGGCATAAAAGAGGGGGTGGGGCCTCGTCACTCATTGTGCATTGTGCCCAAATTGAGTTGTGCGGAAGTGTCGAGTGCACACATTGTTGAAATTTTAGGAAAGAAGAAAAACAGTTGTCTTTAAAGAGACTTTTTGGAAGCTTTTCCGGTGGGTTTTTCTGGTCAAAATCCGGCAGCAATTTATGGAAATTGCAAATTCGATAACTAATTTCTGCACAATCAAAGTGTCCCAAGGCTTTTTCAGGGTGCTGAATCCAAATATACAGTTGAAAAACCATTTTAAATAATACAAATCAAGATTTAACCTCAAGTTTTTCTGCCGGATTCCATCACCGAAATCTCCAAAAAATCGCACTAAAGACAACTCCAGAAGAAAATATCGTCAAATAGTTAACATTTCAAATCACTTAAAAGCATTACCTTTTTTTCTTTTAGAAAATGGCCTTACGTGAATTATATATCTCCAAGTTCAGTAAATGTGGAAAGCATATTAATCTAATGCAATAGGATTAGTGAAATACGATGTATATGGGCACATAACCATTGTAATCAACGTGATTGATGAAGTTCGTTACCAAAGACTGTAATATCTCTTCTCCAGATGTGGAAAGCATATTAATCTAATGGAATAGCATTAGCGAAATACGATGTATATGGCACATGACGATTGAAATCGATGTGATTGATGAAGTTTGTTACCAAAGACTGTAATATCTCTTCATGGATGTAATGAAGAACATTGTGTCAATTGGAATAGGAGGAAAAGGCTATGGAAAGTAATGGGTATAGAATATGGAAAGAAATGGATATGGATATGTTAGGTAAATAAAAAATTGAATAAATAGATAAGCACAAAGGGCTAGAGATACTTGGGAATGAAACACCTAAAAGCGAGATTTTTGCTAAAACAGAAGAATATAGTCTTATAGGTAAATGAGATTGGATAATTTTTTCATGATAAGAATTCTAGATAAAATTTTAGATAAGCTTAATGGATAGGGGAGAAAGATTCATTAAGCTTTTTAGCCAGGGAAAGAGGCTAAGCTTAAAAAAGCCTAAAAGCACCGTGGGAAAGAAAGACAAGCTTTTATGAAAAGGCATAAACAAATAGGAAAAAAATCCAAAAAATAAGGAAACCTTGTCATGAAAGAAAAATATTAAATACCTATGGAATGGATCAACAAAAGTTGTTGATGTTCGGGATAGTTAAGAATTTCTCAAGTCGGGGGTGAACTGGAGGAAGGAGCTCTTGGTTGGGTGGAAAACAGGTGTGAGAATTCCAAGTACTTCTAGTGATGATTTGACCAAAATTAATTGTTATCTTCACACAAAAAAAGAATTATATGTGGTGGTGTGCTTAATATTATCCAGTTAACTGCATTGAAGGTAGGAATTTCTTGCAAAGATGGATTATGAAAGTAAGTTAGGAATAGTCTTGGTTGTCTACTAAATGTTATGAATGGTAGTGTGAAAATAACACAAAAGAAAAATAGTTATCCATTCTAGACTTTTATTTGCATAATACAAGTATTTTTATTTACAAGTTGATAAATCATAAAGAAAGGATTCAGTTATCCGTGAACTCTGATTCTTTTTTACGGAAAAGGAACCGAACGAGTATGGAAGGGAAGGGATTAGCCCTCGAGTCAATATTTTATTCATTTGTGATTAATTTATTGGTAAAGGACATGTATTAAGACATTAATAATGCGAAAAGACTAGGTGGGTAGTTACCCAGGAAGTTGAGTTTATAACTGTATCGTAAAACAATTAATCGGAAGAAAGAAAAACTATATTGTCTCGACGCTCACGAGTGGAGTGGAATTTATCTAAGATAATCTACTGTGGTAGGGTAAGATACCACCGAGTGATAATTGTTTGATAAGGAAACTGATTTGTACCATACTTGAGGTCTAAGGCGAATTGAGTGAGGATAACCTAGAGCCGAGGGTAACACCGTGACTGTAATTAAAACTGAAGATCGAATCTAGGACTTCCGTAGCAAGAAATTTGTGAGAAAACTTATGCATAAGGAAAGAGAACAAGCTGTAGCGACATATTGAATTATAGTTCCAACTTGAAAAGATCATAGATCTATCTAATAGAAGGGAAAGCGTGGGACAATGATAATGTGAATTAGCATAGAAACAATTATCAACTCGTGTTTTGTGAAGCATGCAAATTAAAAAGAAAAGACCTTCAAAACTATGATAATTTTCCTTTATTTCTCATATAAGACTAGAAGTGTAATGTCCTGCCATCATCGAGTAGCCGGTCGTGCGCTCTCCTACCAAAAATCGACTAAGGCATGGAACAGCATGAGGAGCGACCAAGGATGAGGCACGATACTAATGTGCACGCGGGCAGAATGGCATTCCATTTATATGGCAAGTTGGGCATGGAAAACGAAGGGCGAGCCGACTTGTGAAGCAGTGTCGCTTGGGAGCGTGTCGGCTTGCGTTCATTGAAGTGTTTGGTGGGTCGACCGAGGAGAGGTCGCCACACACTTGAGCGTGTATAAACACATGGACGCGTTGGTCATTCGATCAACCAACCTTCGCATTCATCCATCACTCTAAGGAGAAGTGCGAAGTCGCATTGAAGCTGCAGCTTGAGGCACAAAGGTGATGTGCCCGCCTAGCCGGGCAAGGTGACATGGTCGCACGTTGTGTGGGCGTACTAAGGTGCCCGCTTGCCGGTGGTTGTGAATGCAAGTTCGATTGTGGGTCGTGTGGGTGTGCATGGGCACGCTCGCCTGTTCGGGCAAATTCTTGTGCATCGTTATTGTTGTATATTTGGGTAAGGCGACGTGTGACCACTGTGCGCTTTTGCATGGGCGGGTGCCCGACCTTGGTTATGAACGTCGGTTGAGCCCAGCTCCCGGTCATTGTACAAATTCTCATATACATAGTAAAAGAAGTTCTCTTGCATACGCTTGTGTTCTTATTGCTATTCTATCTTGTTATTAATGGTTTCCGCACATTAATAATATAATTCATGTTTATAATGAATGTTGAAGGCGTAGTTCGTAAAGTAGACTAACAATGGAAGATGTTAACTACTTAGGCGGTTCCGCACCTGGCCAATTTAAGGAAACAATAATTGGGGGCATGACAGTTGGTATCAAAGCATTGAGCTTGAACCAAGAAAGCAACCCCCGGCTAAAGCACATTATCGATTGTCAGGACTTGAGTTGGAGGAATTGAAACGACAGTTAAAGGAGTTAACTGATGCGAGTTTCATTAGACCTTCAAGGTCTCCTTATGGAGCTCTGGTATTGTTCCAGTGGAGGAAGGATTCGAATGAGCTACAGATGTCATGTGATTACCGTGCATTGAACAAGCAGACGGTAAGGAACAGGTATCCTTTGCCATTGGCTGCTGATTGCTTTGACAAGCTTGCGAAAGCCCGAGTGTTTTGCAAGCTGGACTTGAGGCATGGGTATTAACGGGTGCGGATAGCTGAAGGAGACGAGAAGAACACCGCGATAGTAACAAGGTATGGTAGCTTTGAGTTCCTTGTTATGCCATTCGGATTGTGTAATGCTCCTGCTACGTTTTGCACTTTGATGAATGATGTCCTACAACCATACTTGGATTCGTTCGTAGTAGTGTACTTGGACGATATAGTGGTGTTCAGTGACAACATGGAGTATCATAAGAAGCACTTGGCGATGGTGTTCGAGGCACTGAGGGAAAATCAGTTGTTCTTGAAGAAGTCTAAGTGTGTGTTCGCTCAGACCGAGATTCCATTCCTTGGACGTATTGTTGGTCAAGGGTACATACAGATGGAGTCGAGCAGAGTGAAGGCGATTGAGGACTGGGTTGAACCGAAGAATGTCCATGAGATGAGGGTGTTCTTGGGCATGACCAACTACCAACAAAAGTTTGTAGAGGGGTACTCCAAGGTGACATCGGCACTAATAGACCTATTGAAGAAAGACAAGAGGTGGAGTTGAACAGATAAATGTCAAAAGGCATTTGATGACTTGAAGAAGAGGATGGTTACAACACCGATACTAAAGTTGCTTGACTTCGAGAGACCATTTGAGGTACAGAATGATGCTTCGGATTTTTCCATAGGAGGGGTTCTTATGCAGGATGGGCATCCAGTGGCGTATGAAAGTCGGAAGTTACAGGATAGAGAACGGAGGTATCCGGTTCATGAGAAGGAGATGACTGCAATCATTCACTGTCTTCATGTGTGGAGGCATTACCTGATTGGGAAGTCGTTTGTTGTCAAGACTGACAACGTTGCAGCAAGTTATTTTACATCACAATCAAAGATTTCTGCGAAGCAAGCTCGTTGGCAGGACTTCTTGGCAGAATTCGACATGACTATCGAGTATAGACTAGGAAGGCACAATGCGGTAGCAAATGCCCTTAGCAGGAAGGGACAACTTGTAGCATTGGAGGGAGAAGACTGGGCAGCTAGGAGTAGGAGTCGAGTTCAGATGTCAGAAGAGATGAAAAATAAGATCAAGGAAAGTTTTGAAACCGATACTTTGGCGCAGAATATAGTGAAGCAGATAAAGGAGGGGAAGACACGAAAGTTCTTTCTACGAGACGGGTTCTTGTTCTTTGGAAACCGACTCTATGTTCCAAAGTCATCTGGGCTCAGGAGGCACCTTTTGAAGGAGTGCCACGACTCGCCATGGGCTGGCCACCTAGGGATGCATCATTCTTTGGCATTGTTGGAGAGAGGATTCTTTTGGGAGAAGATGCGGGAGGATGTAGAGGATTATGTACATACGTGCATCATTTGTCAACAGGACAAATCAGATACTCAGAGGCAAGGAGGACTATTGCAGCCTTTACCAATTCCTGAGAGACCATGGATGAGTGTCTCGATGGACTTCATCACTCAGTTGCCACAGGTTCAGGGGTATAATGGGATTATGGTTGTGGTTGATTGTTTTTCCAAGTATGCTATTTTTGTTCCTACAAAGATACCGTGTGGAGCCGAGCGGACTGCGGAATTGTTCTTTAAGAACATAGTGAAGTATTGGGGGATGACATTAAGCATCGTGTCGGATAGAGATCTGTGTTTTACAGGCATATTTTGGACCACATTGTTCAAGTTAGTCGAGATAGAGTTGTTGATGAGTTCGAGTTACCATCCGCAGACATATGGGCAGACCGAAAGGCTCAACGCACTGCTGGAGAGCTGCTTGCGACATTATGTGACGGTTGATCAGAAGAATTGGCCTGAACTCTTGGATATTGCTCAGTTTAGCTACAATATTCAAAAGAGTTCTGTGACGGGGTATAGTCCATTTGAGTTGGTGAATGGACAGATGCCGGTTGCACCACACACCGTAGTGACAGGGGGTTTCTTGAAGAGTCCTCATGCGAAGAAGTTCATGAAGGCTTGGGATGAGACCTTGGAGTTAGCACGGTTGCGCTTGCACGAAGCTGCAAGGAGAATGAAGAAATATGTTGATCGAGGAAGATAGGATGCACACTTCAGTGTGGGAGATATGGTGTTTCTCAGGATTACCGGGGAGCAGTTTCAGCCAGCCAAGGGGACTGCAAGCAAACTGACACGGAAGTATGAGGGACCATTCCGAGTGAACAAGGGAGTGGGGGAAGTTGCCTATGAGCTGGAGCTTCCACACCATATGCACATGAAGCATCCAGTTTTTCACATAAGTCAGTTGAAGAGATGCAGACTTGATGCTGATCATCCAGAGAGAGCTGAACTGCCGAGAGGACCAGCCGGGATTGTGGACAAGCCAGGACTGGAGTTGGAGAAGATTTTGAGCTTCAGAACTACAAGGATTGGTTGCCACATGAAGCGGGAATTTCTTGTCAGATGGAAGAATGCACCGGAGGAAGAAAGATGGGAATCGGAGGACTCACTTTGGAGATGGAAGGAAAAGATTGCGAAGTATGATAGGAAGCTTCTGAGGCAGTCAGGATTGTCGAGGGCAACAATGATTTCCAGTCGGGGAGGATGTAACATCCTGCGGTCATCGGGTAGTCGGGCGCGCGCTCTCCTACCGAAAATCGACTAAGGCATGGAACAGTGCGAGGAGCGACCAAGGATGAGGCGCGATACTAATGTGCGCACGGGGAGAATGGCGTTCCATTTATATGGCAAGTTGGGCGTGGCAAACGAAGGGTGAGCCGACTTGTGAAGGGGCATCACATATCGTTTGGGAGCGCGTCGGCTTGCGTTCATTGAAGCGTTTGGTGGGTCGGCCGAGGAGAGGTCGCCACACACTTGAGCGTGTATAAACACATGGACGAGTTGGTCATTCGATCAACCAACCTTCGCATTCATCCATCGCTCTAAGGAGAAGTGCGAAGTCGCATTGAAGCCGCAGCTTGAGGCGCAAAGGTGATGCGCCCGCCGAGCCGGGCAAGGTGACACGGTCGCACGTTGTGTGGGCGGTTGGAGGTGCGGGTGGAGGGCGTACTAAGGCGCCCGCCCACCGGTGGTTGTGAACGCAAGTTCGGTTGTGGGTCGTGCGGGTGTGCACGGGCGTGCCCGCCCGTTCGGGCAAATTCTTGTGTGCTGTTATGGTTGTATATTTGGGTAAGGCAATGTGTGACTGTCGTGGGCTCTTGCATGGGCGAGTGCCCGACCTTGGTTATGAACACTGGTTGAGCCCAGCTCCCGGTCATTGTACAAATTCTCATATACATAATAAAAGAAGTTCTCTTGCATACACGTGTGTTCTTATTGCTGTTCTATCTTGTTATTAATGGTTTCCGCACATTAATAATATAATTCATGTTTATAATGAATGTTGAAGGCATAGTCTGTAAAGTAGACTAACAATGGAAGATGTTAACTACTTAGGCGGTGCTGCACCCGGCCAATTTAAGGAAAAAGGAATTGGGGGCGTGACAAGAAGGCTCGAACAAAGGATACACTGATGAAACTATATATAAAAAATCAATTCAACAATATTTAATACACATGTAGCCTTTTAAGAGAAGAACATAACAAAGGAAAAATAACAAAACCCATAAATGATAATGTGAGGGTATTTTAGGAAAGTCGCTAAGAAGTTATCCAAAATGCACATATTATATCTCCAGAATAAACATTATAATTTTCCACTAAAAGGCTTAGCAATTCATTAACGTACGACTTCGTCAACTTACTCGGATAGAATAAAAAATTCTGGACCTTTATTGCAGTATTATATTAAATAAAGCAAAAAGGAAAGACTCTGAAGGGAGTCGCGAAACCAGAAAGGTAGGAGGCACGCAACAGAATTACCCGCGTTTTCTTTCCAGATCATAAAAAAAAAAGAAATGTCACAAGATTAATATTTATTAAGGTAAGAGTGGTTATACATGAATATAACAGTGATGGTTAAATAACCACAATGTGTCTGTTCGGAAAATCCTTTCTTCTACAAAGTCATCAGTTTATATATTACATAAACATTCATTCATGAATGAGAACTAAGAACTAATGGCTCAATGGAAAGAAACCATGACTGGTAGTCATAATATAAGTAAACATCAGCCAATAGAGACCCTATATGAAGGTCTTTCAATCACTGCAACAGACATGTGAATCAACCTGTAGTAACGATATGCGCAGTTAGCTAAGGGAAAATCTTCAGGAGGAAGTGCATGAGATAAGACAGAGAGGGATGTTGTCCTTGTACCTGCGGGAAGAAAGGAAAAGGTAAACGAGTAAGAAAATCATGAGACCAAATGGTTAGTGACCCAAATTAAACCATAGAAACCAAGTAGAAGGAGATAAAGATTTACCTCTATGAAGCCTATGCCGAGAACCCCCTCTCCTAGCTGTAAGAAGGGATGAAGAAACGCAACAAGAGGAACACATAGAAAAATTATATATATAGTCTCAGAGAAAAACTCTATCGACACTGATGTAAATGTAGGAAAAAAAATTTAAGATAAGAAACCAACATTATCTGACTAAGGAGTCATTGGTGGAGGGCCTGAGGTATTTCCATTCTTGCTCAGCCAGGTAAAATCCAAGGCAGTGAAAACTTCTTATATACCTTCCCACTAGAAGAAAGAAAAAAGTAGAGACATCCCTGTTATATACCAAAACGATGTCAGAAAGGCAAGGGAATTAATAAATGCTTAGGAAATAAGTTTAACCATTACCTGAGCCTGCGATCCATATCTGTTGGAAACAATAATCCCAACCACCGCAATAAACAGCCTGACAGCAGCATCCATACTTGTCAGACGTATTTTTGCAGGTTGAGTCTTTGTTTGAAGATGCAGGTTTTTGTTGATGGAAGGTCTTTGTTTGAAGATGCAGGTTGTGTCTTTGTTGATGGAAGGACTAGGGCCATGCCTCTTTGTTTGAAGATGGAAGGACTGAAGCCAGGTAAATAGATATGGGCAAGAATTTATTAAGCACCTATTGTCCACACTCCAGAAACACTTGAGCGATTCTGATCACACTCAACAACAACATCATATTAATTTTTCTCTATCATGAATTAAATGTAAAATTGTATGTTGAGTTAGAGAGTAAGAGGTAAGAGAGAAAGAGCACGCAAGTCTCTGGGGAGAAAATGGTGGAGCAAATTTTGGTGGGCGTGTGAAAACAACAGTTACTGTGTTTAATTTTGTTACTCCTCCTTAATAAATGTAAATATTGTGTTTTACTATGTTACTCCACCTTAATAAATGTAAAATTGTATGTTCAACTAGAGAGTAAGAGGTAAGAAAGAAAGAGCCCGCGGAAGAAAATGGTGGAGCAAATTTTGGTGGGCGTGAAAACACTAGTTGCTATGTTTTACTGTGTTAGTTCGCCTTGATGTAAATTAGTATAAACCTTAGTTTTCACTTGGTGAATGAACTGCAGTCTCATGTGAATGTATTTTCATGTTTTAGAATTCAATACTAAGTTTTTATTGTGTTGTTCCAACCTTATGTTGTTTATCTTTTAGTCTGTGTAATAGCTCCGTGAAATAGGTTCGTGGGTGAAACTAGCTGCGAAAGTAGCTTCCTGAAAATCATAACTCTCTTCCGCTTGGCTACAAGTAAAATTTTCTAAATATTTTTTTAACATGGTATCAGAGCGGGTTAAACTCTGTTAGTGTAAAAACAAGTGTTTTTATTAATAGTGAAAATTGTTTTGAAGGCAGATTGTTTTTTTAACATATTTACTAGCAATTAGAAAGTTTTTTTTTACGCTCAAAAATGGCAACATCAAGCACAAGCTTGACTAATCATAAAATACCTCAGTTTAATGGAAAAAATTATGATTATTGAGCTATTATAATGAAGGCCTTGTTTTCTTCTCAATACATTTTGGATTTGGTGGAGAATGGTTTTCAAGAACAAGTAGATGCAACAACATACAATGCTTTATCTCAACAAGAAAAGGATTTGTTAAGGGACAACAGGAAGAAGGATTCAAAATCCCTGTTTTATATTTTCCAAATAGTACATGAAAGTATTTTCCCAAGGGTTGCAGTAGCAACGAAGTCCAAACAAGCATGGGACACCCTCCAAACAGCTTACCAAGGCATGGCAAAAGTCAAGACAGCAAAGCTGCAAATGTGAGGAGAGATTTTGAAACACTTTGTATGAAAGAGTCTAAGAATATAAACTCGTTTTTTACACATGTAAGTGGGTTGGTTACTCAAATCAAGTCTCATGGTGAGACACTTCAGGAAAGCAGAATAGTTGAGAAAGTTTTGAGAAGTTTTCCAGCAAGGTTTGAGGCCATTGTTGTGGCCATAGAAAATACAAAGGATATCTCGCAGTTCTCATTGGATGAGCTTAATGCATCACTGATTTCTCATGAACAGAGACTAAATAGAGCAACAAGCTCCTCATTGGAGCATGCCTTCAAGACACAAGTATCATTTGGTCAAGGTCGAGGTAGAGGAAGGTCATATGCTAGAGGAAGAGGAAGAAGCCCACATAGAGGTGGAAGAAGCAACTCTTCAAGCTCAAATGGAAGAGGCAGCAATCAAAATCCAAGTCAAGGCCCAAGCCAAAATTAAGCACAAGGTCAAAGGTATGATAAATCTCAAGTCCAATGTCATTATTGTAAGAAGTATGGTCATTATGCAAATGAATGTAGAAAGAGGCAATATGACATTAGTAACAAACCGAGTATAAATTTCACAAGAGAAAATCAGAACCATGATAGCATGCTTTTAGCTTGTAATGTAGCACAAGAAAAAAAGAGTGATATATGGTATCTAGATTCAGGGTGTAGCAACCACATGTCAGGAAACATAGAAATGTTTTCCAATCTAGATGAAAGTTTGAAATCTGAAGTGACATTAGGGACTGATAGAAAAGTCTCTGTCATGGGAAAATGAAGAGTTAATATCCTAACAAACAAGGGGGAGAAGAAATACATCTTAGATGTTTACTTTGTCCCCAATCTGAAACATAATCTCATGAGCATTGGACAGCTCATGTAGAAAAGCTACAATGTCTTCTTCAAAAATGATGTGTGCACAATTTTGGATAGGCCTCCAAGTAGACAACTGATTGCAAAGGTTCAGATGACAAACAATAGAATGTTTCCCCTAAAGATAAGATTAGATTTGAAAGAAGGTGCACAAGCACAACTATCAATGAACTCACAAAAGGATGGAAGAAAAGAGGCAGTCGTCACACAAGTAAACTTTCAAGCAGAGGTAAATGATGAAAAATGTTTATGGCACTTGAGATTTGGACATCTCAACTTTCGAGGTTTGAGTTTGCTGCATAGGAAAGACATGGTGAGGGGTTTACCACTCATAGAAAAACTAGACAACATATGTGAAGGATGTATCTTGGGTAAGCGACATAGAGAGACATTTCCAGCAGGAAATTCAGTGATGGCAAAGGCACCTTTGGAGATTGTCCACTCAGATTTATGTGGACCAATGTAGACACCATCAATTGGTGGTAGTCACTATGTATTGACCTTCATAGATGACTACACAAGGAAGACATGGGTCTTTCTCCTAAAACAGAAAAGTGAAGTGTTTGAGCGCTTTCACCAATACAAGGCTCTTGTTGAGAAGCAAAGTGGATACTACATCAAAGTCCTCAGGATTGACAGAGGTGGCAAATATATCTTAAATGATTTCCTTCGATTTTGCAGGGAGCATGGAATTCACAAGAAGTTTACAACAAGGTATACACCTCAACAAAATGGTGTGGCAGAAAGGAAGAATAGGACCATTATGGAGATGGCAAGGAGTATGTTGAAGGAAAATCATTTGCCAAATGACTATTGGCCTGAACATGTCGCTTGTGCAGCATATATCATGAATAGATGTCTGACCAAAAGCGTCTAGAACATAGTTCCCGAAGAAGCATGTAGTGGAAGAAAGAAAAATATCACTCACATGAGAGTTTTTGGATGTGTGGCTTATGCACATGTCCCAGATAAGTTGAGAAAGAAGTTGGACAACAAGGGGGAGAAATTCATATTTGTTGGATATAGTGATGAATCCAAGGCATACAAAATATACAATCCATTAACCAAGAAAATCATAATCAGCAGAGATGTGCAATTCATAGAAGAGGAAGCATGGGATGGAAGTTTAGAAAAGACAGTCAATGTCAAATCATGCATACCACATGAGGACAGAGAGGAATTAACACCAGCAAGTACTTCCTCAACTGTGACACCCTCTACTCCTATTCAAGTGCAATAAAGCAGGCAGCAAGAAACGCCATCAACAAATAATAGGATAGTTTCGTGCAGCCAAGCAAGTGCTTCTCGAAGCACACCGTGAAGCGTGACACCAAGTGACATGTCAAGCCCATCTTTAGCAAGCACAAGAAGGCCGAAGTTTAGGAATTTAAATGAAATTTATGTGCAAGATGAAGTTAATAGTAGCATAGGTTTGAATTCCTTATTTTCAGTATTTTTCCATGTAGATGACCCAATCCACTTTGAAAATGCAGCCAAAGAAGAAAAATGGGTTGCGGCAATGGAGGAAGAAATAGAAGCAATAGAAAATAATGACACATGGGAGTTAGTGATCCTTCTGAAAGGAAAACATGTTATTGGAGTGAAGTGGGTCTATAATACCAAAAGCAACATTGAGGGAAAGATTAAAAGGAACAAAGCAAGGCTAGTTATCAAAGGATACAAGTAGTAGTATGGAAGAGATTACGTGGAGACATTCGCGCCAGTCACGTGGATGGAAACAATGCATGCAGTTGTGGTGATTTCCGCGCAACACAAATGGAGAGTGTATCAAATGGACGTAAAATCAGCATTCTTGAATGGAGTGCTGAAAGAGGAAGTGTATGTCACGCAACCGCCTGGTTACAAGATTGAAGGCGAGGAAGACAAAGTATATCGGTTGAGGAAAACTCCTTATGGGTTGAAGCAAGCACCGCGCACATGGTACATCAAGATAGATGCTTACTTGTTGGATAATGGTTTCGACAAATGTGACAATGAGCCTACACTCTACATCAAAGAGAGTGAATGTAAGATTCTCATTGTCGTCTTATATGTAGATGATTTTATTTTTACACATAGTGATGATTTCCTCATCGCTGATTTCAAACAAGTCATGAAGAGTGAATTTGAAACGACTGACTTGGGATTGCTAAGATATTCTTTGGGCATAGAAGCGAGGAAAATAGAAAATGGGATTTTTATCTCTCAAGTAAAGTATGTGGCAGAAATTTTGGATAAGAAGTTCGCATCAACTCCAACTATCATGGGGTTGAAGTTGAGCAAAGAAGATTGCAACAACAATGTCAATCTGACATTATGTAAAAGAATGATAGGCAAGTTGATGCTTTTGACTGCCATTAGGCCAGATATAATGTAGGTAGTAAGTTTGGTGTCAAGGTTCATGGAGACACCCAAGGAGACACATTGGCAAGCAGCGAAAAGGATTTTGAGGTATGTCAATGGGGAAAAGTAGTATGGTGTTTTGTACATAGCAACAAGTGATTTCAAGCTAGTTGGTTACACTGACAGTGATTGGGCAAGTAGTGTCAATGATAGAAAAAGCACGTCAGTTATGTTTTCCATTTGGGTTCCGGATCCATTTCATGGGCCTCCAAGAAGTAGCCAATAGTGTCAATGTCAGTAGCAGAAGATGAATATGTCACAGCAACAACAGCAGCGTGTCAGGCAGTTTGGATGAGAAGGATGTTGAGGGGTCTTCTTCATGACCAAGAGGGAGAGACAACTATTTTCTGTGGCAACACCTTAGCAATTGCATTGTCGAAGAATTCTATCTTCCACAAGAGGACCAAGCATATTGATGCTAAATATCATTTTATTAGAGAGTTGATTAATAATGATGAATTTGTGTTGCAGCACTGTAGGTAACAGGAACAATTTGCTGATATTTTCACAAATCCATTGGCAAGTGAATGTTTTCTTTATCTCAAAAACTATTTGGGAATTGTAAATGGTGGCAATTGTGATTAAGGGGGAGTGTTGGAAATAATAATCCCAACCACTGCTCTGCAGTGCGCGAAGCTAGCTGCATGAAAGTAGCTTTGTGAAAATCATAACTCTCTACCCCTCCGTGAAAATTAAAATTTTCTAAATATTTTTTTAACAATATCTGTTGGAAGGAGAATGAGAGAGGTGCTCCTTTAGGGTAGTTGAAAATCTGAACTCCGAAAGGAAGCATAAGCGGTGAGCAACAATTTATAGGGGAACTGGAAAAGCCATAAATATTACCAGAATTATGAAAACCCCACCTATAGAAAACCTCAATGTCACAACTGCATGCAGTAAGCCTCGATATGCTTGGGGCACAAATTCCACTATTCAACACTAGGATTGTGATAAATGGAGGAAATTTGCATATAAACAAAACCAGCGAAACATGTACAAAAGTAAGGAAATATAAAAGTCTTACCATTACCAGAATATAGCAGTATCTGACGAGGAAATGCCACCAAAGTGTCATGACTCTGTAACAGGTGTTAACCAGAAACCTTTTTGAGGTACAAGCGTTCGGTTCTAAAGCTAAAATCATGGTGCAAGGCCAGGTGGTGAGGCACCGTTGTAAGGGTGATCACACAAAAACTTGGCCAAGTTTCCCATACCTCAATGGTAAAAGTGTTTCCCGACGTCCATATCCAGAACCCCTCAAGAGCGGCATGCAAATGAGCATGAAGGCAAAAGAGAAATGAATTTTAGGGTTTTCAACCCAAACCTCCACCTTTGGATAACATCGATTAATCTAAGCCATGGGCATTCGATCTCAAACCTCATTAATTTAGACTACGGAAGCTGTAACACTGAACCCTTCCATACCAGAACAGATAGGTTCCTGTAAACTAGAGCATAGTGAGCCAAGTGACTTAGTATATTTGCTTCAGCCTCTATAACCTCCACGGGTATTACCCCATTTCGATGGAGGAAAATATCAATGGGAGAAACCCTCAGGTGAAGTGGGCAGCAGCTGAAAAACCAGTAAATGATGAAATCCTTTCGAACCCTAGTAGGGTTAAGGTTTTGAATGAAACATTGCGACTCGAATGTTCTTGTCTCGTCACAACCATTGAAGCACAGTTGTAGAAATCACATTTGATCCATGTGATCGAAAGATACGTGTTAGAATCTGATTGTCGAAACAAAAGGTTCAAGGACAAGAAGATAGGTGATCTTGGAATTCGAAACAGGTTCCATTGAATAAAATGTTAGTCCATAAGGTTTAGTTATCGTGTTATTATATATAAAGTGATCAAAGGAGCACCTCACCCCTCAAATGGTGCAAAGAATAGGACCCATAATACTTAAACACTTACCATGGTAGGGAGGATATACACTAATTTATGCTACCCAAAGGTGTAAAACAATTATATGCTCATAAAGGGTAAATTAATCCTTAAAGTTTAACAAGGGATAAATTGATGATTTAAGATTAGGTACAGGAACAAGGAATAAATTGATGATTTAATATTAGGTACAAGAAAAAGGAACAACAAACCATTGGTCAGAGATATAGTTTAAGAGACATATCTATAACATCATCCTTGAATGGATCCCATAATCTTAAGGAATTCTGGTAAGTGTATGAAGCAGGATGGGGACATTGAAGCGAACATGTGACACACATTTTAACTGCATAGAAAGGTTAAAGATACAGATCCTAACACACGATGCATAGGAACCGTAGGCCTTAAAATAGTTAAAAGGGGAAAAAGAAATTTCAGTAATGAAGTGGGGAGTTGTTACATATGGTATCAGAGCTTAGGCTCTACTCTTGGGTCTAATGGGCGCTATCATAAGATGGAGTAAGCAAGATTGCTTATAACAATTATCATGGGTGATGGATGAAAGGAATAATAATCTAGTTCTTAAATTATAGCGGAAACATACATGGACAGATGCACCCAGTTGTGAAAGAAATTTGGTTCCTAAATACTCAGGAGACAATGTAATAGCTAGCAAGAATACCATTTCAGAGTGAGAAAACCCGATAAATGGGCTATAAAAAAAGATTTTTTTGGAATATAACAATGTATCCAAGCCTGTGAAGGTGATTGGATAAGCCCTATTGAAGTTCCACAATAGTTCATTATTTTTCTTTTGGGAGGGCAGTCCATGGGTTAACCATTACCTTAGTTTCAAAGAAATTTTGAGCAGAGGCACCAATAATCATGTTAAATTGTTTTCTGGTGAAGTTGCATTCTGCCTTCCTGAAGTGCTTACTATAACTGTTCCGAATTGGATCCATAGAAGACTGTCAAAGAACCATGACTGTATCGGGTAAAAAAAAATCTCTAAAGAATCCAAAACAACGATCAAAAACACCCTAAACCAGTGGCAATGGCAGCCAGCGTGGAACGACGAGGACCTCGGTCAAAGCGTACTGATTGAGGCCCATGGAGACTGCGCAGGAGGTCAAAGTAGCCCCTGGGAGCCCCGGAACGGGAAAAGGAGGTGGTTTTTGATGCTAATCGCGCATCGCTGGGTGAACAGGACCGTGAAGGAAAAGCTCGAGCACTCAGTCGCATGGGAAACCGGAAAACCGGGGGCAGAAAAGTGAAAAGCGCTAATTTACAAAGGCAGGACCCGCGCTCTGGAAACTGATAGTTTTGATTGGGCCGCCCTTAAATGGTAAGAGGTTTTGTACAAGAGTGGAGCAATTCCATACACCGATCGACGCGTGGCAGGCGTAGGTGAGAGAAAACCACCGTTGATCGCGTGAGACGTGCGTATGACGTTGGATTTGGGGGATGCAGATTGGATGGCTGAGATCGCGCTCGATGGAGGAAGCGGAACCGACAGGGAATACACTACATTTTAGAAGGGTTTTGGAATCCATTTGATCGCCATGGTGGAGGAAGAACGCATCCACGACGTAACTGAAGAAAGAAACCGACAAAGTAGGCTGGCGCTATTTAGAGGAGGACACGTGGCCACTCCCTGTGCATTCATGATGACGCCGAACAGGGAAATCCGAGCGCAACTGTAAAAGGTGAATTGACAGAGGTAGAAGAATAACCAAATAGGCATTAGAACGAATGGCTAAAAGCCATGGATAGAGACAGAATACACAGTTAGATTTAGTTAGAGTGAACCCTGAAAGGAGGATTGAACACTGAGAGACAGAAACTAGAGAAGAAGGTAGTAAAACAAAGGCAGAACGAGACAGAGGGCTGAGTTGGCCAACAGCAACATCGAACACCAGAGAGCTTGAAGATTCAATCCATCCCATAGAGGAATTTGTCCAGACTGAGCACCACATTTGGCTCTTTCCACTGTAGACCAGAAGGTCACAGAGCTGGTAGGAACAAGAAAAGTCTATGTACTCCAATGGCTTGGGGAATCCAAGAACCACCCTGCCAAGAAAAACGTGCTTAAGGAGAACTCACATTGAGTCCCTGCATTGTAATTCTTTTCTTAAAGACACAATAAAACAAGGCCACCACTGAAAGCTAGACCAGAGACGTAGCCATGGAGAATAAGGTGAACTCCTTATTAAAATCCTTGTGTCTTTGTGTTGCTTAATGTATTTCTCTACTGTCTTTCCATTTTAATATCTGTGTATTGGCAATATTATCAATCCGTTGCTTAAATAACATAGAACACACACCAGCACATGAGTTTGTAATACCTTTGTGTAACAAATTATTAACTGGTGTCACTCATAGGGTGACTATCAAATCAGGTGGTATCAGAGCTTTCGGTTGTAAGGTTAGACAAGCTTGTCTTGGTTTAGTTGTGAATGCTCACTAGATCAAAGCTCAAATTAGGAGAACGAGAGGTGGTGGAAACTAATCCTGAAATTGGGAGCGTCTATTCTCCGAAGACAATGTCGGAGGAAGGTTCTATGGGGCCATACCCTCAATTCATAGAGAGTTTCCTAGTTGTAAAGTCTATGGTAGAAGAAATGTATAGCGACTTTAGAAAGCACAAGGATGAAGATTCATCAGATTCTAAACAAGACAAAGAAGAATATGAGTCTCATTCCCATTACCACTCTAAAGGAAAAGGGAAAGAGGAAATCTTTCTCACACCTCCTAATAGCCCTGTGCATAATAAGAAAGGATCTTTGATTAAGCTAGATGTTAAATTTGATTTGCCTATATATGATGGAGAGTTAAATGCTGAAAAGTTGGACAATTGGATTAGACAAATTTATGTGTATTGCAGGGTACAGAACATAGACTTAGACAAGAGTAATATTCAGCTGGCAAGCCTACGCCTAGGAGGCACTGCCTTGGCTTGGTGGGAAGGTAGAACCCAAGCTAATACGAAAAGACATGGTAAGACCATCTCTATCTGGAGTGAATTTGTTGCTGCAATCAAAAAGCAGTTCTATCCATTGGATTACATGCAACAAGCCATGATGAGTTGGAAAACTCTTCGGCAGTTGAAAGGGAAAAGTGTGCAAGGGTATACTCAAGAGTTTAGAAAGAGAGCATTGATGTTGGGTATCTCATTAGACTCACCAGAGACTCTTGTACATTGGTGGTCTACACAGCTACATGAGGCATACCATCCCCATGTTTAATCCCACTAGTATAGATGAGGTACCTGTACAAGCTACCCATCTAGAGGCTAGAGGAAAGAATGGAAACCCAGAAGTTGGGGGACCATCCCAACCCACTGTAAGCAAGAGCAAGGAGAAAAGAAAGCAGAAGTGGAAAGCAAGGAAGGCTAACACTACACAAAAAAGGCAAAGCTTCATGCACTCACTGTAAAAAGGAGGGGCATGATGTTGAGCATTGTTGGTTTTTGCATCCAAAGCTGAGACCTAAGAAGTCCGAGGGCAACAAAAAGAAGACTGCTACAGCTATTCATAAATATTTAGGGTCAGACTCAGAAGATGAATCAATCATTGCAGCCATAGGTATAAAAGGTTATCTGCTTTAGAGAATGCTGAAATCAAGAAGCAGGTGTAGGAGTTGTTCGAGAAAGGTTTCATCAGGCCTAGCAAATCACCATGTGGGTCACCAATCATTTCGGTGAGAAAGAAAGATGGCTCGTGGAGAATGTGCATTAACTACTGAGCACTGAATAAGATAACAATAAAAAATCGTTATCCCCTTCCTCGAATAGATGATCTTTTAGATCAATTAAAGGAAGTTGTTTATTTCACCAAGCTGGATTTGCATAGTGGATACCACCAGGTCAGAGTTGCAGAGCAAGATGCATGGAAGACTGCTTTCAAAACGAAGCAGGGATTGTATGAGTGGCTAGTTATTCCTTTTGGCTTGACCAATGCTCCTGCTACTTTCATGAGATTAATGAATGATGTACTTAGACCTTTTCTTGATGATTTTATTATTGTGTATCTAGATGACATTCTGATTTTTAGTAAAACGTGGGAAGAACACATAAAGCATGTTAAGCAGACATTAGATGTTTTGAAAAGAGAAAAACTTTATGTTAAACTCTCAAAATGTGAATTTGGCAAAACATCTCTAAATTGTTTGGGTCACATAGTAGGGGGTGGTGAATTGAAAATAGATCCCTCTAAAGTGGCAGTCATTGTGAACTGGCCTAAACCCAAGTCTGCTACAGAAGTGAGAAGCTTCTTAGGAGCAACACAATATTGGAGGAAGTTCATTTCTAATTTTTCCTCAATTGCAGCTCCCTTACATGCTTTGACAGGATTGAACAAGGTATTTCAGTGGGGAGGAAAACATCAGGAAGCCTTCGACACCTTGAAAGAAAAGATTAGTACAACACCTGTACTAGCACTGCTAGATCTACAAATACCATTTGAGATCCGAACTGATGCTAGTGACTATGGCATGGGAGAAGTGTTGACACAGCATGATAAACCCATATGTTATCATTCCGAGACTTTTAATCCTGCAGTGATTAACTATCCTACATATGATAAAGAATTGTATGCATTAGTTCAGAGTGTGAAAAAGTGGAAACATTACTTAATGGGCAAAGAGATAGTAATACATATTGATCATCAACCATTTCAATACCTACACTCCCAAACTAAGTTGCAGCAATCAAGACATTATAGATGGATGGGTTTTCTACAACAATTTCATTTAGTCATTTGATATAAAAAGGGCATACATAACAAGGTTGCATATATGTTATCTAGACCCATTATAAATGCATCTACCATACTTAAGCATAATTATGTGCTACATGAAAGCTACATAGAACAATATTCTCAGGATATGGACTTTAAAGATGTATATGCAACTTTGAGTCAAGGCAAAAGAATAGAAGAATTGGACTATCATGTGAAGGACCGACTCTTATATCATTGTGGGAAACTTTGCATTCCACAAACTGAGAGGGTAACGATAATTAGGGAAGCACACACTTCTCTGATATCAAGTCACTTCGGGGTAAGTAAAACAGTTGCACAGCTGCAAAGGTTCTGCTATTGGCCGAAAATGAATGAGACAGTTTCTAGGTATGTAAGAGGGTATGCCGTGTGTGCCAAAAGCAAGCCCAACAATAGAAAACTAGGCTTGTACACTCCATTGCCAGTTCCTTCTCACCCTTGGGAAAGTGTTTCCATGGATTTTGTTGGAGGACTGCCTAAATCTAGGAAAGGTCATGATTATCTATATATTTTTGTGGATAGGTTCAGCAAAATTTGTATTTTGATACCTTGTAATAAACAAATTACAACTGAACAAACTACAAAATTGTTCTTTGAACATGTATGGGTTCATTTTGGATTACCCACTTCTATTGTATATGATCGAGACACCCGATTTGTGGGGACCTTTTGGTCGAGTCTGTGGGAACTAATGGACACCAAATTAAAGAAAATCACAGCTTTTCATCCAAAAATAGATGGCCAGACAGAAGTAGTTAACAGGACATTGATCTAGTTACTGAGAGGATATTGCAGCAAGCATCCTAAACTTTGGGATGAACACTTATGTTATGTGCAACATGCTTACAACAGAGCCAAGCAATCTTCTACACAGAGATCTCCTTTTGAGACCTGTTTCGGTTTCGCACCAAGGTCTCATTTGGATTTTGTCTTTGGTAAAGATATCATGGTTGATGGACACAGTGATGTGGACAAGGCAACTAGGTTCATTGAACAGATCTAGGAGATCCACCAGGCAGTACAGGAACAACTGGAAGAGAGCCAGGCCAGGTACAAGGCTAGGCATGATAAGCATCAGATGGAGCATAGTTTTCAAGTTGGAGACCAAGTCTAGTTGTATATCAGCAAGGAGAGGATGCAAGGTGAAGGTAAGAAGTGAAAACCTATCAGGTATGGACCCTTCAGGATACTTGAGAATATTGGTGAAAATGCTTTTCGCCTTGATCTACCAGCTTACATGCATATCTACTCAGTCGTAAATGCAAATTGCTTGAGATTGTTTGAACCTTCAATGATTGAAGACCTTGAAGAGCAAAGTCAATTGCCTTCTATTGATGACCTACTACCTGAATATCTGAATGAATTGCAGGAAGACACAGTCTTGGATAGGAAGGTGAGGACAATGCACAGAGGAGATGTTGAGTACCTCAGGATTGGGCTCAGAGGTTCAAAGTCGAGTAGTGCGAAGTGGATTGAGATTGGACAAATGAGAAAGCAATACCCTCACTTAGTCGATGCTTGAAAGAAAACCAACTTTTGGTGGTCCAAAAGCTCTTTTAGTGGGAAGGCCGTGATTCGAATTTGATCCATAGAAGACTGTCAAAGAACCATGACTGTATCAGGTTGAAACAAATATCTAAAGAATCCAAAACAGTGATCAAAAACACGCTGAACCAGTGGCAATGACAGCCAATGTGGAACGACGAGGACCTCGGCCAAAGTGCGTTGATCGAGGGCAATGGAGACTACGCAGGAGGTCAAAGTAGCCCTTGGGAGCCCCAGATCGGGAAAAGGAGGTGGCTTTTGATGTGCGATTAGTGCCTAGCACTAATCGTGCATTGCTGGGCAAATAGGGCCATGAAGGAAAAGCCCAAGCACTCGGTCACGTGGGAAACAGATGAACAACAGGTGGAAAAGTGAAAAGTGCTAACATTCAAAGGCGGGACCCACGCTCTAGAAACCGGGGGTTTTGATCGGGGTGCCCTTAAATGGTAAGAGGTTTTGGATGAGAGCGGAGCGATTCCGTACACTGATCGATGCGTGGCAGGCGGAGGTGAGAGAAAACTGCCATTGATTGCGCGCTATTGGTCAAGTAGGTTAGCTGCGTGAGATGTGCGTATGTTGTTGGATTTGGGGGACTTAGATCGGATGACTGAGATCACACCCCATGGAGGAAGCAGAACCGACTGGGAATACGCTGCATTTTAGAAGGCATTTGGAATTTGTTTGAAAACCACAGTGGAGGAAGAATGCATCCACGACGTAAATGAAGAAATGAACTGACGAAGTAGGCTGGTGCTTTTTAGAGGAAACATGGCCACTCCCTATGCGTTCATGATGACGCTGAATAGGGAACTCTGAGCGCAGCTGCAAAAGGTGAATCGACAGAGGTAGAAGAAGAACCAAATAGGCATTGGAACGAATGGCTAAAATCCATGGACAGAGATAGAATACACAGTTAGAGTTAGTCAGAGTGAACCCCAAAAGGAGGACTGAACACTGAGAGATAGAAACCAGAGAAGAAGGTAGTAAAGAAAAGGCAGAACGAGGCAGAGGGCCGAGTTGGCCAGTGGCAACATCGAGCACTAGAGAGCTGAAAGATTCAAGCCATTCCATAGAGGAATCTGTCCAGACTGAGCACCACATTTGGCTCTTTCCACTGTAGACCAGAAGGTCACAGAGCTAGTAGGAAGAAGAAGAGTCTGTGTACTCCAATGGCTTGGGGAATCCAAGAACCACCGTGCCAAGCAAAACCTGCTTCAGGAGAACTCACATTGAGTCCCTGCATTGTAATTCTCTACTTAAAGACACAATAAAACAAGGCCACCACTGATAGTTGGACCGGACACATAGCCCTAGAGAATAGGGTGAGCTCCTTATTAAAATCCTTGTGTATTTGTGTTGCTTACTGTATTTCTCTGCTGTTTTTCCATTTTAATGTCTGTGTATTGGCAATATGATCGATCCGTTGCTTAAATAACACAGAACACACAGAAACACATGATTCTGTAATACCTTTGTGTAACAAATTCTTAACTGATGTCACTCATAGGGTGATTATCAAATCAATAACTGATTTCAAGAAAAGAGGTCCATAATATGCAGATTTATGAGCATCTTCAACGATCAATGATTGGTTAAATGGAAGTGACGGGATAGTAAAAATTATATATACACCTTATTCTGGAACAAATAAAAACTCATGAAACAAATGTTCTTTAGCATATAATACCCCAACATATAATTTTTAAAAAGGCAGGATTGCAAATGATTTGCCAACTCTGGACACATAATTAAACAACAAGGAGGATTTACTTACGCTGAATCTCAACCCCTAAGTGAAAGATTTTCAATAAGAAGTGAGTAAATAAGAAGCATTGAGATAACCATGTAAAGAGGAAAAAACGGGTTGGAATTCTAATGAAAACTAGCCTTATACATAGGGGTTGGAATTCAAATCTATTTGACAAAAGACAAGTACTTTCTTCAAGAAGTATGGGGAAATATAATAACCATGGAAATGGGTCAATTAACTTATGTGAAAAAGTTAACAAATATGAGAGGGTGAACTGTAACAATATCATTGGATAAAATAAGAATGTGGATAGGAAAACACCGGAGTAGTCTAACCGATGATAAAGCTTTGAGACATGATTGTAAGGGGTACAACAACACCATGGAAGAAAATTGCTAAACTTACTAGATATATATATATATATATATATATATATATATATATATATATATATAGAGAGAGAGAGAGAGAGAGAGAGAGAGAGAGAGAGAGAGAGAGAGAGAGAGAGAGAGAGAGAGAGAGAGAGAAGCTGTTGGGAATAGACGAAAACAATATTACTAACGTACTTGCACAAAGTATCAATCTTGTCACTCAGTAGAAGAGCAAGTGATCTAGGAACTAAGGAATGTTATAGGAAATAAATTTGGAAATACATGACCTTGATTTCAATCCCAAGGAAGATACATGCTAGATTTAGGAGAAAGTTAACTCAGACCTATGCCAAATTATGGAAGTACAATTTCTTGTTCTTATTCAAAACTTAAAGGTGATCATCAATATTATTTCTGACCGATTGATGATGGTTCTAGTCGGATGATATGATTTACTTTCTATGAGAATAAGGTGATTAGAGAATTATTTTGGAATACTAATACTCGGGAAATTTGTGTCATTGTTTGATATAAATATATGTAACTATAAAAAATGTTGGATTTTGGATCTAATTGACCAAAAGTGGATCTGTCATGTTTACCTAAAACCTCGAGTAAGACTGAAAGGTCAGGAAATATAAGGAACCTAATGTTAAAGAGTGAAGAGAGTCACTCAATTCCATGAAATGTGCTTTCAGAAAATGGGTAGCTTAAAGAGATGAGTGCGTTGGACACATTTCTGGAGGATAAAGGAAGGCTAGAATATGATGGAAATACATAATAAATATACTAGAGGTAGGAATAATTCATAAGTGGCAATGAGAAATAGTAATCTTATATAATAAATGTTATCTTGTTTTGGGAATATACTATAGGTTCTCATAGTAAGATAAGTATTAATGTAAATTGGAAATTGGGAATACCCAGTAGTTGTTGAACAAATTGATTAAGTAAGGGAGGAGCATGCAATACGATGATCAAATATAAGTCAATGTGACATATATAAACATAGATAGAAGATGAAAATAGAATATTATGAAGTATTAAGCTCATTAAGAACATACAATAGGTAGGGAAAAAGGAAATTTCTTAAGCATAGTTAGTATTTATAGTAATACAACTACGAGGAAAACAAACGATGATTGTATATGTATTTACAATAGTGCACTTTTCAGGTTGAGAATTAAATTACCAAGGATGGTTGAATGTAATTACTAGAACAAGTGGTGAAATTCAGGGAAAATGTGATTTGCTACCAAGAAAGTAGATGGTTACAGTAAGTGATCTTCTTGATTTCCCATTAGAGGCGTATATAATGGAAACAAGGACAAGATCTATGCGAGGAAGTGAGTGGTAGTAATATAAGAAGAGACAAAAACCAGCCTTGGAATGGAATCAATGAGATATCCATGAGTAGAATGTTCTACTAGAATAATAATTAAAAATGATACTAGCTACTAACAAGAGCTAACAAACTTAAATTGGTGGTACGGATAAGAAGGTAACAATCTCAAAATTGGAATTAAAAACCTGTAGTGTTGAAGGAAGAAAGAGAAACAAGGTGTCATAAAGTGTGAAGATGTGATTCTAATCGTTGGTGAACAATGAAATACCGATTAAATACCAATATTGGTAATGGGGGTCGGTTAAGAATGGGCATCATTGAGTTCACCTGTAAGTTATTTTAATGTGCAAAGAAATATACTATTAATTGAGTTTCTTGTTAATTGAGATTTTTCTATGAGAAATGTGCAAAGAAATATAATATTATGTATCTTCAAGTTATAAATGAGCCATGGTTATGACAATGTACATGGCCTTGGGTCCATTGAAGTAATATATATTAATCATGTTGACCTTATTGGCTACATGTAAATAGTATGTTGAATGCATGTGGAAGTTATAAAGTAGATATTTAACATATATGTTGGAAAAGGGCATGGAATGAATGCAAAAGTATAAAGGTTCAAGGTTATACATGAGCTAAATAAATTTCATAAGTTACCATGAGAATCAAGGGTATCAAGAAACTTCTTATGGAAGAGAATGGAAACATATATCAAATGATTTCCATGGACTTGCTGAGATTCATGTGGAAAATGAGGTTGGTAGTAGTAAAATGTTATCTCACACGGGAATACGCCTGATAGATGTGTATTAGGTACAAAGATATCAAGCTAATGGCATAAAATGAAATGATGCAAATAGCCTGATAATTATTATTTATTATATGTAAGTAATATGTTCTATAATAGATTACACTCATATTGTTGAATCTAGCAGTGAATGAATAAGTGAAAAGAAATCTAGGACATTATCATAATACTACATTAAAGTTACTGACATCATCAAATGCATGTGGACAAAGATTACAAATGCAGGTGGACTGCAGTAGGTAGGTGATAAACATTAAAACACACATATTGACAAAGAAGGCATTCTCCTTTCTAATATTAGAAACACAAGGCAGTGAAAAATGGGGAATCATGGTTCAATTGTGAATGAAAGAAGAATTTATCGTTTCCCAGTCATACTAAGTATTATGATGTTTTTTTTATATGTAGCAATACTTCAGGAATATGTAATTGATAACTCTCACACCATTGATTGTAACAAATGTTGTGGGTAGAAATCGAAGGAGAATTTCCAGTCGAACGCATTCAGATTTTAGATCTAATCCAGGTTAAAATATTGGAAGAAACATTGTACTTCTGATGCAGCTACCTAGGTGTGAGAAACTAAATTGTAGAATGCTTATCCAGGACTAAGTACGAGAGAATTTACTGGAAATATACACACCGAGGACGGTGTTAATTTAAGGGGGGGAGAATGTAATATCCCTCCATGGATGTAATGAATTATTTAAGAAAACATTGTGTCAATGGGCATAGTGGGAAAATGATATGGAAAGACATGGATATGTTATGTAAATAAATAATTTCAATAAATAGATAAGAAGAAGGGGTCAAAAATACTTGGGAATGAAACACCTAGAAATGAGATTCTTTCCAAAACAAAAAAATATAATCTCATAGGTAAATGAGATTGGATAATTCTTTCATGATAAGAATTTGAAATACCGAAAGAAAAATTGTACTTCTGATGAAACTACCCAGGTGTGAGAAAGTAAACTGTAGAATCCTTATCCAGGACTAAGTACGAGAGAAGTTACTGACAATATACACACTTGGGATGGTGTGAATTTGGGGGGGGGGGATGTAATATCCCTCCGTGGATGTAATGAATTATTTAAGATAACATTGTGTCAATGGGCATAGCAGGAAAAGGCTATGGAAAGAGATGGATATGTTATGTAAATAATTAATTTTAATAAATATATAAGCATAAGGGGTCGAAAATACTTGGAAATGAAACACCTAGAAATGAGATTCTTGCCAAAACAAAAGAATATAATCTCATAGGTAAATGCAATTGGATAATTCTTTCATGATAAGAATTCTAGATATATTTATAGATAATATTAATGGATAGGATAAGAATTCTAGATATATTTATAGATAATATTAATGGATAGGAGAGAAATATCAATTAAGTTGCTTAGCTAGGGAAATATGCTAAGCTTAGAAAATCCTAAAAACACCGCGGGAGACAAAGGCGAGCTTTTATGGAAAAGCCTAGGAAAGTGTATAAAAAGATCCACAAAAGCATGACATTGCTAAAGGAAACATTATCATCAAAGAAATGTATTAAATACCTATGGAATGGATCAACAAGGGTTGTTGATGTCCAGGATAGGCAAGAGCTTCTCATCTCGAGGGTGAAATGGAGGAAGCCATTCTCGGTTGGGTGGAAAAAATGTGTGAGAATTCCAAGTAATTATAGTGATTATTTGATGATAATCTTCATAATTACAGGGAAAAAAGAATTATATGTGGTGGTGGATGTTGCTACCCTCTGCAAAGCTTATCTTCAACTGTTAAAAAAGGTGCAGTTGGGCAGAAAAGTTTTCAGCCATATTCAGGGTCACAGAAGCAGTCAAAGATTGATCAAACCTCCTCCAATTGGTAATTATCAGAATTAGCTTTCCAAAAATATATAGAACGCCTCAACTGGACCCTAGAATCAAAAGTTATACAAGATTGAAGTTACCCTTGAAAACCAGAAGCTAAGGAGAAAATGCCTTAAGGAAAAATCTCGCGATCGGATATTGGAGGTCCTAAGGTGTAGCGCATGGTACAACAGAAGTAAATCTTCGATATGAAATTAAATATTGTTGATATCAGAGATCAGAGGTCCAAGGAATACTGTACAATGTGGTAATAGGAGGTTAGATCCATGTCAGCAATCAACGATCACAAATATCAAAAGACCAGTAGTGTGGTGCATCAACGGGTCACACATCGGAGGTCCTGTCAGATTGCAAATGACCATTATAAAGAAAATGATGGGAAAAGGAACCAATACTATAAAATTCCAGGTAGCAACTCGGAAAACATGACAAAGGAAATCAACACAAAACCAAGGGGTAGGCAAGCCTTTTGTCTCTCCTCCAGGGATGCCACACAGTGAAGTATTATTGGATCTGATAAAGACGCGGTGGCACTAACATCACCATGACATGGAAGTGTGGAGGACACGTGGCATGCTGATCCAAAAATTTCATTGTCCTATGAGGGCATATCCAGGTGACACATGCCCCCCCAGGAAGTGATGTGTGGCACTGACGATATCATTAATCAGAAATCAGCGATCGGGGGTAGCAACACATTGTGCATCACAGGGAATTCACCGATGTCGAACCTTTGATATAGGGGCTAGCCCACAATCATGTTGAGGAGAAAAGGACCGAGGGTTGAGTGCTAGGTCCCACAGTCAAAAATCATAAGAAGGTAGGTAACGTTAGTGGCATGGCCTGGGAATCTTTGATGTGCTGATTGTGACATCCGAGGTGGGCCAAATCAGCGTTCGACAGTTGCAAACTATAGAGGGCATGAACCCTCCCTTATTCTTTTTCCAAGTGGGCGAGATTGCATCACGCATCGAAGATCGCAATATTGGGGAGGAGGCACCAAAGGTGAGGATTAGAAATCGCTGATATGCAGGATTCTGTTTAACAAAGGGACGAGTCTCCTAGACATGAGTCCAAAGGTCCTAACACCCAAGGACTAAGATCCCAATCATAGCCCTTGGTCACATGAAGCAAAAGAGACTTGAAGAAAAAGGGGCTAAAGTTGATCGGAATGCCCCGTCTCGTAAGGACTTTTAATGGGAAATCTCAATGTGATAACTACGCGATAAGGTAATGCGGAGCTTTAAGGCGTGTGGGTTCGTAGCTGAGGCATTTAAGAAGGAGATGGAGCATTCCAAAATCGGCATCGACTAACCTGTAAGGCCCCTTGTGACAAGAAATCAGGGTCGACCTAGACAAAGTAAATGAAGGCATGAAAGCTCGGGAGGACTTGATGATTCAACATGGTGATCTATGCATAGGGAAGACAAAGTATCACCTAGGTGACCTCTCCTTCTATATTATGGCATTAAACTGATAGTTGACCACTCCCAACTCTAGAGAACGAATGATTCGAGAAGTAAAGGCAGAAGTGACGGGAATCAGTTGAGTAGCAGAGGAGGCCAGAATGTGGGTAAGCAACAACCTGAGCAAAGACCATCACAGGGATGGGAATTAAGATATTTTGCAGAAGTTTTCCTCTGTAAATTGACTTGTTTTGTTATCATGTAGTTGTCACAATTTAATGAGGCAATTAATCTGATTGTAGTCTTTTTGGGCCATAGAGCCATCCTAGGCCAAAATAGTTAGTCGATCTGACAGCTAAGGATGGTCCGAGATATTTGTTGTAATTATAGTTCAGAGCTCCACTCTTCTTATAAATAGAGGGAAGCCACTCTTAAAAAAGGTTCAAAATTTTGGGAAAGAAACTCCTAAGTGGATCCTTTTCCTACTTCACAAAGGAATCGTATGAACTTTGATGTATGCAATCTATCAGAGAATTTAATGGAAGAATTGTGGTGTTTCTAAACTCCTTGATTTGACATTATTTCATTATGTGTTTGACATTCTCCTCAAATTACATGTAAGTAGAAGCTAGATATATTTCCATTATATGCATATTCATTTCAGTCAAATCTTTGATAAAGAATATCTATATTGATATGGTGATAAGGTCTTTAAAAGGTGCTCCATGCATCTCAACATCTCATAAACCTCTCATTGTTCATGTTTTCCTCTAGATCTAGTGATACAAAATCCTTAAAATCTAAGCTATGTTTTGATGGATTTTCTCGTTATTATCTCCTACTATTCCATCTCCATTAAAAATTGGTTCACTGCGAGTTTCAATTTTCTTTGGCCACCACTGTTTGAGTATTACTCCCTGTGGAATTCTTCACATGATCCGGATTTAAACAGGAATGCAACAAATTATAGAGATAACCATAAATACAAAGATACAACAAAAATAACACTTCATTTCATTAATGTAAAGTATTGAAATATGCTTACAAATAGAAATGGAAATAAACTAGCTCGGGTGATGATAACTTATCTCTGAGGAGAGATGTGGTAGCTATATGCCTCTGGACTATCTTACAATGAGTCTCGAAGGCCTATTTATTGTTGATAAACAATGGAAAACCCTAAACATCTAAAACCCTAACCCTAGGAGATGAAGCGCTAAACTATGGGCGATGTTTCGGGTAAGTTGGCACATCAACTTCCCGGGGTCGTAACTTTGGCATACGATCTCCATTTAACGTGCAAAATACCTCTTTAGAAAGATCTATCTGAGGACTACAACTTTGGGAAGAGTAACACTAGACTATGGACCCATGTTGCTCCCAGTTTTCCCAAAAAGCATCGTTTAAGGCATCAAAACAACTCCGGAAGTTCAGGACCCAAAAAAATGCCAAAAATAGTAAATTGTGCTACAAATAAGGAAACTGAAAAACTAAAAGAAACAACGTTTGGGGTCCAAATGGAATTGGTGGGTGGACACCAATATCCACCTAGATCATTCCTCCCCACCATAGGAAGCAATGGTCTCCATTGCATTGAGTTCCTCCAAGAGATGAGGAAACCTCTGTTGAACTTGGTCCCCGGTGAGCCACTTGCCCTGGTGAAGGATTTGGCTTGTTTTGACAACTTGATATAGTTGGATCTTCTGCTGGCGAGTGTGCTTGATATGCTTGTCCATGATTCAATTAGTTGCAGCTTGTTCCATATAATCTGGATTTAACTCTGTTGGTGTGAGTTGTTCTACAATGTCGGATGTGTCTAGTAATGCTGGAAAGTATGGCTGAAGGGAGTCTATATTAAACACTGTGTGCAGGCTAAGGAATGGGGGAACGCTAAGATCAAATGCATTATCTCCCACAACCTTGGTAATGGTGTAAGGACCATATCAGAGTGGTCTGAGTTTTTGATAGGCTTTGGTAAGGTGTTCCTTTTTCAAATGCAACCAGACATTGTCGCCCACCTCAAACTTGTGTGGCACTCGATGTTGATTATGTCACTACATGTACTTGGAATTTTATTTCTCCAGAATGTCATGAACCTAATGGTGGATATGTTGGATGTGCTCAATGAAGCTATTTGTCTTATCTGTTTCAGACTGGTCATGAGCCAAATTTGTCAGGGTAGCTGTAAATGGCATGGCCACATCAATGGGACATAGTGGCTGGAATCCCAAGCCCACCTGAAAAGGGTTTTGGCCATTCGAGTTGTGGAGAGCCTTGTTATAGTTGTGCTAAACATAGGGGAGCTCTCATCCCATGTTCATGGATGCTTTGAGTTTTACATGTGCAGAATGTGTACGATCATCCTGTTGACAACCTCTGTCTGGACATCAGTTTGGGGATGGAAGGTTGTGGACTTAGTGAGTTTGGTGTCTAGCATCGACCAGAGACTGGACCAAAATGTACTGAGGCACCTACTATCCTGATATGAGATGATAGAATTTGGGATCCAAAAGTGTACCCACACTCATTCAAAGAAGAGTTTAGCAGTGGCTTCTGCTGTGATATTCTTCTTGCAGGCCGCCATAATGGTCATCTTTGAGAACTTGGCAACGACCACAAAAACACAGTCGTTTCCATGCTTAGTAGAAGGAAGGCCCGACATGTAATCCATGGAGATGGATTCCCAAGGTCGACTAGGGGTAGGCAGCAGAGTATAGAGGCCTTTCTTCTTGATGGTTGGTCTCACAATGGCACAAGTAGTGCATGATTTGATGTACTTTCCGACATCCTGTCAAAGATTTGGCCGATAGAAATACTTCTGCAGTACTGCCACTATTTTCTTGACCCCGAAATGCCTAGAAACATGACTACAGTGTGCTTCCCAAATCATCTTGGCACACTCGCTTGAAGGAACACAAATGTGACCCAGGTGGCATAATAGGGTATCCTGGAGGTGAAAATCTGGAACATGTTGAGCCTCCAAGTGTGTCTAGTATGTGTGGCCGAATTCTGGGTCTCTTTTGTAGAGAAGTGGCCAATTAGAATTCTTGTTCCTACAAGAGTTGAGCATGGTGGTGAACGCCATGATCGGTGGTCGACTGAGGCAATCTGCAACATTATTCGTGCTACCCTTCTTATACTTGATATTCAAATGGAGCTGTTGTAGGTATGTGGAACACTTTTTATGGAGATCATTTTGCAAATTCCCTTGCATCTGTATGAACTACGGGGGCCGGTGGTCTGTGTGGATGACTATTTCCTTCCCCAAAATGTAATGCTTCCATTGTCAGTAGGCTTGCACAATGGAACACATATCTTTTTCATAAGTGGGATACTTCCGGACTGTGTCTGAAAGTGTCTCACTGTGATATGCCACTGGATGCCTGTGTTGAGTAAGGACTGCCCCAATAGCATAGTCAGAGGCATCTATCTCGATCTCAAATGGTTGTTGCAAGTATGGAAATGCAAGCACTGGTTCCAAGCAGAGGTGATGTTTCAACTCTGTGAATGCCTTCTGTTGCGATTCAGACCAAAATAATTTTTCTTTTGCTCCTCCCTTGGTGACTTGACTCAAGGGCCAAGTGATATGAGAAAATCCCAACACGAACTTGTGATAGAAGTTGACAAGACCCGGAAAGCTATGAAGCTCTATCAAAGTGGCTGGAGATGGCCAATCCTGAATGACTTGGATCTTGGTTAGATTAGCATGCACCCCTTGTTCATCAATAATGTATCCCAAATACTGAACTTGGGTCATGCCAAAAGTGCATTTCTCCAAAATGGCACATAACTTGTGTTGCTGCAATGTTTGGAGAACCTGCCGGATGTGGTGGAGGTGCTCTTCCTAAGTCTAACTGAAGATCAGGATGTCATCCAAGTATACCACTACAAATGAGTTGGTGAATGGCGGAAATATGTCATCCATTAGCCTCATGAAGGTTGTAGGAGGATTTGTCAACCTGAAAGGCATAACCAACCATTCGAAAAGGCCCTCCTTGGCTTTGAACACAACCTTCCACACATTAGAGGGTTTGATTGGTACCTGGTGATATCCTGACTTCAAATTGATATTGTTGAAATATTTTTCCCCCTTCAGTTGGTCCAGGAGGTCATCAATCCAAGTGATCGAGTACCTGTTCCGGACAATGATCTTGTTCAGTGCCCGATTGTCAATATAGAGTCTCCAAGTCCCATCATTCTTCTGTACCAACATGATTGGGCTCCCACAGGGTGATGAACTTGGTCGAATGTGACCTTTCTGTAGCGGCTCCTGAATCTACCTCTTGATTTCATCATTCTCCAGAATGGAGTGCTGATAGATTGGTCCATTGGGCAGTGACACACCTAGGGTAAGATCGATGAAGTGCTTGACCTGAAAATGTAGAGGAGCCCCTGCAGGGGAGGTGAATGTTGGAAATAATATTGAGAGGGGGGGTGAATCAGTATTATCAAGCCAACAATTTCCTTTTTAAATTCCAGAAGATATACGCTACTTCAGTTAATAAAAACCGCGTATATACGCAACTACAGATAAAGAAACCCACGTATATCAAGCAAACTTATAATTTGAATTATATTTCAGATGTCAGTTATTAATCTGTGATTTAGATGCACATAAATAGTATCAGAAATAGTGAAACAGAGCAGAAGACAGTCACACACAAGAACACAAGATATAAGGAGGAAACCCAATGTGGGTGAAAACCCCCTGCTGCAATTCGTCTCTATCTTCTTTTTAATTAGAAACTTCTCTTACAATGTCTTGTACTGGAGCAGACTTTACCAGTACGCAGGCTGCAACCTACAGAGAGCTATAGCTCTCTCTCGTTTTCCAGCTTTCCTGGAAGGGAGCTCGAACCCCCTTAGTTCTTGTACTAGCTTGAGATACTAGTATGCAGGCTCCTACCTGTAGAAGGATGCAACCTTCTCTTTGCCTTCAGGGACCTTGTTTCATAAATTTTCAGACTGGATCCACAAGTAACATCAATCAAACATCAAGAATTTCTACATAACCCAAACTCCTTTTCACCAATCAAAAGCTGAAACAAATAAACACTTCTCTGACCACTGAACCCAGAACACAGTAACTATAATCAAACACCAATTCTGAACCCAGAGCACTGCAGCAATAAAACAGAAGCAGATAGAACATAAATCAAGATATATACGCTGCTTCACTGTTCATCAACCTGTGAGTATACGCTTCTGTATCACAACAAACCTGCGTATATGCGTATTTCATTCACAGAAAACGCGTGTATACGCACCTTCAATTCACTGAACCTGCGTACAGATCTATAAAGGATAATTTATTCTTTTAAGTATTCAGACATTAGTTAGCCCAGATTTATAGATCAAGAGTGCGCCACATATAACAGATCAAAATCATACAGAGATACCAATTGTTCAAGCCTTGAGATTTAGATCCATCAATAGTCCTTATCCTTCTTGCGCTCAGGTTCCTCCTTTATTCAGATCTAGATCTGCACCATAACCTGATCACACCTATTCCAGATCTAGCACCATATCAGATATTCAATAAATCAGATGATACCTTGCCACATGATCTCCTTCCTCTTTTATAGTTATAGGCCTTGCACAATACCACGGGCCAAAACCATAATAAACAATACCAAGGGCCCAAAACCTGGGGTCAACTCTTCTGACGAGATACAATGGTCCACAACCATGGGTTCAAATTCCAAGGACTAACAACCACGGACCAAAAGTAAGTTTCCCACCATGTACGCGCTTTTATGTGCATAAAAGTGCGTGTATACACATACGCGACTTCGGAACGTATAACCCGCGTGTATACGCGTCTTCTGCAAGGTGTACCTGCGTATACAAGATTTCCTTCATTCTGAGCACCTGAACTGAGATCTGTCACCAAAGAGAGTTTCCATCAAGGACAACACCTGTGCCATAGTGCCACACCTGTGCCAAAATGCCAACAATCTCTCCCTTTGGACTTGATGGCAACCCCAAGATCCTCAAAGTCATTCTCCCCCTTTGTCATCAAGGACAAAGGGCTGTGCTCCCCTTGAGTACATGTTGATATCTCTGCTCTGTTGTGATGAACATGCTCCCCCTGACTATAGGCAAGATCTGCAAAAAGATGTTCTTCAAGAAGAACCATGACTTATACATCATAAAAGACCTTCCTACCGAAAGACTCAATACATACAACCATCACCCAACCAAGTGGGGATCATCCACCCAACCAAGTGGGGATACATCAGAAATTTACATATGAAAACCTATCACATCAATCATCCCAGGCATAGTGGGGAAACCAAAATAGGCTGTTACATGACCTTGATAAGAAAAAGATATACATGACATAGAGATGAAATATCAGGACTATGCAAATCACCATTAACAATAATCAGTAGCGCTGACAATCACGGTAGATATCAGCAATCATGTTCTCCTTCTGATCTCCTTTCTGCAGCTGATCCACCTGAACCAAAACAGCTTGAGTACTAGAACCAAGAACTTCTAAGGTAATGCCAACAATGCATTATTAGAAGATTAACTGCTCCCCCTGAACCTGTGCCTGATGGTATCTGACAGACTCATCTCAGACTCTCTCCAAACAGAGTCTGCCCTTGCTGATTTTCTCCAGAACTCCATATACGCGACTGCACCTGCATAAATCGGCGTATGTACGCGGATTCCCCTCAACCAACACGCGTACACAAACTTTTCTTTGAAACAGACAAGCTTCAACAGCAGGATGAAGCATCAACTACTCCCAGCTTTTGTCTGAGATATTCAAAAGTTTCCCTGGGCAGTGGTTTGGTGAGAATATCAGCAACTTGTTCCTTAGAAGGAACATACTCCAGTTTGACCTTTTGTTCCAACACTTGTTCCCGGAGAAAGTTATACTTGATCGATATGTGTTTGGTCTTTGAATGCATGACTGGGTTCTTTGAAATGCTTATTGCACTTGTATTATCACATAAGATAGAGACAGGTGGAGTACAAGTGATTTGAAAATCCTACAATGTTTGCATCATCCAAAGGAGTTGTGTGCAACAAGATGCAACAACCACATATTCTGCTTCAGCTGTAGATAAAGCAATCGAACTCTGTTTCTTGTTGAACCAGGATACTAATCTGGAACCCATAAAGAATGCACTGCCACTTGTGCTCTTCCTGTCATCCACGCTTCTGGCCCAATCTGCATATGTGTAAGCATGAAGAGTGAGATCTATCTCTCTAGGATACCATAAGCCATAGTTTTGAGTTCCCTGAAGGTACTTGAAGATTCTCTTCACTGCCTGAAGATGAGTTTCTTTTGTTTTTGCCTGAAACCTTCCAACTGTTCCCACTGCATGCATAATATCTGGTCGGGTACTTGTCAAATAAAGCAAACTCCCAATCGTGGATCTATAGGTTGGTTGATGCACTGCTGCTGATTCATCATTTGCAATAAGGTTGCATCCTGTAACCATGGGGGTACATACTGGTTTCGAATCTTCCATGCCATACTTCTTCAAGATCTGCTTGAGGTACTTGGTTTGAGACGAGAAAATACAGCCTTCATTTTGTTGGATTTCCAATCCAAGAAAATATGTCAATTCTCCACATTTCGAATTCTTTCTGCATCACCAAGGTAAAGCTTTGACTCATAGCTTCTTCATTGCTCCCAAAGATAATATCATCTACATACACAACAAGTATTAGCAATTTGTTATTTTCAATTTTTATATATAGATTGCTATCTGCTGATCCTTTTGAAAAACCTTGTTGATGAAGGTATTTGTCCAACCGATAGTACCAAGCCCTTGGAGCTTGTTTAAGCCCATAGAGAGCTTTTTTAAGTCTGCATACAAGATTTGGATCATTTCCAAGGATAAATCCATCTGGTTGCTCAATGTACACTTCTTCTTCTAAGTCTCCATTCAAAAAGCCTGACTTCAAGTCCATTTGAAATACTTTGAATTTTTGAAAGATAGAGAGGGCTAGGAACATTCTGATGGCCTCAAGTCTAGCAACAGGAGCAAAAGTTTCTTCAAAATCTATTCCTTCCTGTTGAGCATACCCTTTGTAAACAAGCCTGGCCTTGTTTCTAATAACTTCACCATTTTCATTCAACTTTTTCTTGACAATCCATTTTGTTCCTATGACATTCTTGTCTTTTGGTCTAGGAACCAACTCTCAAGTGTTGTTCTTTTCGATCTCCTCAATCTCTTCATCCATTGCCTTAACCCAACGCTCATCTTTGCATGCTTCTTTTACATTTTGCGGCTCAGTGGAAGAGAGCAATGCCAAATAGCTTGAAGCTTCTGCTATTGTTCTTCTTGTTTGTATACTTGCCTCTTTCTGCCCCAAAATTTGAGATTCTGGATGATTCTTTTGAACATATCTGGATGGAGTCTTCTCTTCTATCCTGATCTATTCCTCTAGTGCCTCTTGGGGTTCTTCTTCATCATCTACCTGATTTGGAGAGTAGTCTTCATCCACATCGATATTTTCATGATTTACCTGCCTGGGGATGTATCCTTTTTCATCAACCACTACATCAATATTGTCAACAATTCTTCCAAGTCTTTTATTGTAACACTTATATGCTTTGCTGAAAGGAGAATAACCAAGAAGAATGCCTTCATCTGCTCTAGGTTCAAGTTTGCCAAGCTGCTCATCAGTATTCTTAATATAGCATTTGCTCCCAAAAATTTTGAAATGCTTTACCGAAGGAGTCTCACCATACCAGAGCTCATGAGGAGTTTGAGTGCTGTTCACTCGGACATTTGTTTTGTTAAGAATAACAACCGCAGCATATGCAGCTTCACCCCAGAAAGTTGTGGGAGTTCCAGACTCATCAAGCATAGCACGAGCCATTTGTTGGACTGTTCTGTTCATTCTTTCCACCACTCCATTTTGCTGAGGAGTCCTAGCTGTAGAGAATTCCCTTCTTATTCCATGTTCTTCACAGAAATCGAAAAATTCATTTGAGGTAAACTCCCCACCTCTCTCGGACCTGAGGCACTTAATTTTGTAACTTGATTCATTTTCAACCAAGGCTTTGAAGGATTTGAATTTTTCGAATGCTTCGTCTTTGTGCTTCATAAGTCCTAACCAAACAAACCTGGAGAAATAGTCAATGAATAATATCAAGTATTCTTCTCCTCGAGGTGTCCTTTTCCTAAATGGACCACATACATCTGTATGGACTAGCTCAAGAGGAATGCTAGCTGATCCTTCCTTCTCTGGGAAGTTAGTTCTGGTTTGCTTTCCAAACTGACATGATTTTCATATGGTGTTGTCTGGAATTTTGATATCTGGAAGACCATGAACTGCCTGATATTTGCATGCTTTCCTTATTTGTGAAAATATTAGATGCCCCAACCTCCGGTGCCATAACCAGTGTTCATCATATTTGTTATAGACATTTTTGTGCCTTACAGCATTGAGCATGAAATGTCCATAATCTAAGGGATCCAAAGTCCCTAAACATGTTGTTCCTACCCCTAGAGGAACAATGCTAACAAACCACATCAATTCACAGAAGTTCTCCACCAGAAACTGCTCAAAAACAAGTCAATTCAGGATCAATTCAGTGGCTCCACTAGCTGTCTGCGCTGAATGTCAAAGCCAACACTGGCTACCTGCACTGCAACACAGGTAGAAGCACTACCAGGGTGCGCTGAGCGAGAGTTGACAAATGGCAAGTTCATTGCAAGAGGTGTCAAGGCCCAGGAAGCTTCCAGAATCTTCCTCAATGACACTTGCCTCAGTGAATTCGACTAGTGATGAGTAAGAGGTTCCCAATCTCCAAGTGGAAGCAAGAACCTCCAAGTGGAATCAAGAACTGACAGAGGGAGAGGACACTAGTCAGATCTCAAGCTAACTCATCCTCTCTCCAAACATCTATATATGGATCTCTCATCCTAGAGATCCAGAGGTTGGGGGCTAGAATTTTGTTATTGCAAAGAATTGCTGTTGGTTTGAGATTGGAATCATTGGGTGCTTAATGCTTTGAAGGGGGTGAAGATAGGAATTCCATTTGCTGGGAAGGAGATGCTGGATTGGAGCCCTCTGGGTTGTATCTCTTCCTGAACCTTGTTATTCATCAATAAAGCTATCTTGGTTTCTCCTATATACTGGTGTATCTTTGATGTATGATTGCATTAGTATATTTAGTTTATTTCTAATCCTGAACTAGTTATGAATATGAATCCATGTCTTTGTGTAGTGTTCTCTTCTTGTGATCTTGCAGAAACCTCTTGAAGTTGGGTGAGCGAGAAGGCAAGTAGCTAGGAACTCCCAAAGAGAAGAGAAACCGGATCGAGGGACAAACGGAAGACACCGGTTAGTCCATCTATCTCTCTTCATTCTTAATTCATAAAGGAAGAATACTAGAATAGTTGTCTCTGTTTGTTGCTAAGGCACTGTCACACCTTAGGTGGATAGGATTGTCCTGCATAGGCATTTTTCCCCACAACAAATTGGCGACTCCGCTGGGGAGATCTGTTTAGTCATTTTATTTGTGTTTCCATCATTGTTTGTTTCATAGACTCAACAGCAATAATCGAACTGCATCTGCTATTCTCAGATGCAAAGTAGACAGTTGCTGCTTTGATCCAATCACTGGATTTGTCTATGATCTGAACAATGGACTCAAAAATGATTTGATGATCCTTTGTGATAGATCTTAGTACTTCCTCAAAGCATCCCTTTGATTGTACCTTGCTTGTTGCTTTTATTTGGCCTGAAACCGTAGATTAATCAGCAATCTGTGACCCAGAACCTAGTGAGAAACTCTCGTTTCTCCTTCAGCGCAGACCCTGTGAAGAGGTTCTGCATTTCAACGCAGGTCCTGTGAAGGCTACCTGCGCTGAATGTCAAAACCCCTATGTTGAGGTTGCGTTGAACCAGTTAGGCCTTGTGCAGCTGGGGTTCTCTGCTCTGTTTTGCCTTGTTTTGATCTCTGATTTTTGCAGCCTGTAACCAGCATAGGTACCAGTCTGATAACTCCTTTTCTCTGCTTAAATTCCACCTCCTTTTGTACAAAAACACTGTGAGTGTTTTTATGTGTTTGTGGCGTCATTTACAGTCTTCCTTTGCAAGAGTGAAATAGTCATCCTGTAGCCCTTGATTCAGATCTGTTGATTGTGATCTTAGGAGAGAGTTCATTGGCTGTTTGCAGTAGATTATACATTCATTTTTGCTTTTGGTTTGAGTTTGTCTCTTTTAAGTGTCGAAACAAGTATTCATTTCGAAAATCGTTAAGTGTTGTAATCTCCTCTACCCTTTCTGATTTCGAAAAAGTAAACTTGTTTGTATTTGTCATTTAAAAGCAAATTCAAAGTTGTACAAAAAGCTTTCTTTTTAGGCATCAATATTAAGAAAGCGGAAAACAAACACCTGCATTGTGCATTTGCATCTTGATAGTTTGCATGCTTGATTTAGGAAAAGTGCATTAGAGTGTGCTGATTGCTCTTTGAGAAAATATGGTGTCTTTCTTTTCCCTTTGTAGCTAGGATTTTCATGGTTGAAAAGATATAAAAAGCTTGCTGATCATCTTTAGACTGCATTTAGGAATTGTATCATACATCTCGTGGTGATCCAGAAAGGCAAACTTCTAAAAAGATCAACCTAAAACAAATTGAATGAACTTAACAACGCTTTGTAACTTAACGCACAACATAGAGGTCTAGGCTAGAGACGTGTTCCAGCGTCGTAAAGCCTGGTGACTGTCGATCTCGCTGATGGTGGGTGATTCCTCCTGAGGGACGATAGCGCCAGTACGGATTGTGCTCCCACGTACCGTCGAGTATATATTGGGATACCCCTATAGGCATAAAAACTTTATCCTTAGGAAGCCGTGTCGGCCGCCCTACTGATTGCAATGCACTGAACACAGCATTCAGGAAGATCGACCGCTCGTACCTTAAAAAGTATTTTGCGGTTTTGCGAAAAGTTTGGCACACCCTCTGCCTAGAACTCCAAAGCAGTTCCTTTTGGCCTTTTTCAGACTCTATAATGGAAAAAGTCCATCCGAGCATTTGTCACTTCGGGCTCGTTTAAACATCGAAGGAGACTAGAGTCATCTTTAGCTTTTTCTCGACTCTTTAAAATTGAAAAAGCAAGTTGTGTCTAAAGCGTCTAAAAAATTCATTTAATTCAGAAACACACTTTCCCCTTTTGTATTTTGGTTGATCGAGTAATCCGCAATTGTGGAAGAAAGTCAATTGAAACCCCGTCGTTCGCGGAGGCTTACGAGTCAACCGTCTTTGTCTCCGGAATCGAAAACAGTACGGACAAAGCGAACTCGTTTAACCAGTTCGAAATCTCCTATCAAAGTTAGAACAAGTGTTCCAACAACATCTGAGATTCTGGTTACTCCAAACATTTCTGGAAACCCTGTCTCTACAGAAGAAGTTCAACAGTCACAGAGGGACATTGATACTGATCCTAGTCTGAGAACAAACACTTGTGTTACTAAACCAGTTCCATCTGTAACCGGTCCAGAGAGTATTGTTCTTCAAACATCTGTCGCTGTTGATTCAACCCCTTCTTCGGCACCAGAAATATTTTACGGACCTGACGGTCTTCCCCTTCCACCTGGTTTGATTGCGATAGAGGAAATTGTAGAAGATCCACAAGCAAGTACTCCAACACATTTTGGAGTCGGGGTCACTCTACTTCCTTCATCAGAAGTTAGTCTACCACAGGTGGAAGTTCCTGTAGAATCACTAAGAAATCTTTTGGATAGACTAGATATGTTTGAACAACCGTCGACATCTAGGACTGTGTCATCCGACACAGCAGTGGCATAGCCTCCTACTGCTACTCCAATGATGTTCAATGGTATACCATCTGTCCCAGCAAGTTATCAACAACAAGTCGGAGTCCCATAAGGGACTGCATCGACGACATGGTTAGTTCCTATTTCTTCATCTGGATTATCATCTAGTATTTCTTATGTTGAAACTCAACAAATTGATCCAATGTGTCTTCAAAGGCCAATCTACCCTTTAAGTACTGGATTGCCACCATATGGAGGGCAGTATGCCTTTTCATTGTTCCCTCCCAGAGAACAACCATATGAGAGTTTACAACAAAGTTTAGGTCAAACTGGAATTACATCCAGCGGTTGGGTACCAATACTGCCTCAGCAACCAAGGGTTGTATATTCAATGCAACCAGTCCACCTTGTCTCGAATACTCCCACTATACCTGCTATGGTGACTACATCGCAAGAACAAGCGTTACCTATTGTATGTCAACCCCAAGTTTCTTAGGTTGCAATACAACAACCTCTTGTCTCAATGACTCAATCACAACCTCAGGTTAGTGACTCATTATCTAGAGCGACTCAGGCTCAAACAAGTACTATGACTCCTCATCTTGGTCAATCATCCAGTATTGGACAACAGCAAATGGTCCAACAACCAGGGTTGGTTCAATCTCAACAACCGCAATTCCAGCAATCATATCAAGGACCTGAGCAACAAGTCTTTGTAAGTAATGGGCAACCATATTATAGTGGTTATGCCCATCAATCTTGTCAAAGTTGCCATCATTATGCTGGTATGCAAAGACCCACTGCTCAGGCGATTCCATCTTACCCTGGGTATGCTTCACCTAACCTGAATCAACAATTGCCCTTTGTAGCAACTATAGAATTACCAGATCTAAACCGGCTGACGAATGATCTAATTGCTTATGCCCCTTGGTGGCCAGCGATTCCACATAAACTTCCGTTAGATATTCCTAAATTTAATGGAAATCCAGGTGAAGATCCATCGAATCACGTGATGACATTTCATCTATGGTGTTCATCAAACACCCTAAACGATGATTCGATAAGGCTTCGCCTTTTTCAGAGGACGTTAACGGGTCCAGCGGCAAAATGGTATATTGAATTTCCTAGAGCTTCGTTCGACAACTTCAGTACCTTAGCCATGACTTTCTTAACCCATTTTCAATTAACGATAAGGTATGAAACGGGAACGGAACTCCTAACCAATTTCAAACAGACAACGGCCACTCACATATCTGATCATATACATGAGTGGCGACGTCGTCGTAGGATGGTGAAAACGTACGTTCCCGATCAACTATTAGCTGAATGGTTTATCAAATCCTTACTTCCTACAATCACAGAAGATGTGGCAAAAGGGGGAGTCGTAATAGAAGAGCAAGGCATCACTCATGCGCAATATTTGGACTTGGTCTATACTCAGTCTGGCACGCTCTACGACAAAATACCTGACGCCCCTAGACCGGAATTCTCAATTCCTCCTCCTCCTAAATCAAACAATGACTCTCACGCCGGCGATGGCGTGATTGGCAAAACAGATACAAAATCGACAAAGGCTACATCTAAAAATGCCTGTAAGATTTCTAGTCAAAATGAAAATGAGGAACTTCTTGCCTCAGAAGTAAATGTCATGTCGACCGACAAGGGCAAACAACTGAAGCAACCAGGGGGCAAGAAGAAAAAGAAAGGGAGAAAAAGGAAACCCCCTGTGGGGTGTCATGTATGCGATGAGGATCATTGGACGAGAGATTGTCCACATATAGCTGAAGTTAAGAAACTCTTTAAGACTTCAAAAACCCCAGCGGTATTGACTGATCCGTTTCCAAGCCCGGGAACCAAACTGGTTGCTAATCAAAATGCTTCCCGATCCCAAGTGCTTATGTTGTCTGTCTCAAGGAAGCAAAATGATGCTTTGACAAGGAATAAAGATTATGGGAATCCACGGCTGTCGAATAACAAGGCTAATAAACAACCTAGTAGTTCGACGACAACTTTAACCAAAGTTATGCCACCCATCATTCCTGAACTAATGATAAAGTCGCCAAAGGGAGTAGTACACAAATCGACATTTAATCCTCGTGCCAAAGTAGCACAGAATTATAATATAGTAGAGGACCTGGCCCAATCGCCGTCCGCTATGTCGACACTTGAGGTACCGCAAAATTGCCCCTCCCAAGAGCAATCTTTATTATCAGCAATAGGTGGGATTGGCCCAATGGATTCCAATCTTGTGGCCTTTGATCATAAAGAATATGACCCTCAGTTACCAGCTCAACTAGCTTTCCTTATTCAAGTGAAAGCCCTCAACAAAACTGTTCATCGAACAGTTATTGATGAGGGGGCATCTACATGTCTTATGTCGATTAGTTGTTGGAAAAATTTAGGCTCACCACCCTTTTTGAAATCGTCAACGACGTTAAAAGCATTTGATGGACGATAATACACTCCATACGGGATTTTAACTAACTTGCAAGTTGAACTGGGGGGCAAAACAGTAGAAGTTGATGTTGAAGTAATCGATGGAAACCTCGATTACAACATCCTACTGGGAAGACCCTGGATATATGCCATGGCCGCAGTTGTGTCGACCTACTTCAGGAAGATTGCATTTCCCTTTCAAGGAGGAATTACAGTCGTCGACCAACAAACTTTCCTCCCCGACAGTTCACAAGTTACGGGAAGCACGCCAACGATCCATGGAAGCAATCATTCACTTCAAAACATTGGAGTAGGTCTCCTAAAAGACCCTACCTTAATGGGTACTTTTGCCCTACCGCCTGCAAGTAATCTGGCGGAAGTAGCCACAGTGGAAACCTACAATATGAAATCTTCTATATCTAATGGATTCGGAAGATTCCTAAACATTTTGTCAGCATGGATCATCGCCCTAATAGAAATACTGTAAATACAATGGGCTCCAAGGACGGTTCTTATCTCGTGTCAACCTCGTTAAAAAATGAAACAAGGAGTCATGAGGATAGTTCTTTTACTGTGTCAACCTCATTAAAAAAATGAAACAAATCCCCTTTCCGAGTCTCAAAGGTAAACCTTTATTCCAACCACCGAGTTGAATGAAATGAAGCTTGGGGGGCATGCACCTCGATTTGCGTTGTTATGCTGGGGGCATGCAAGCTTATCATCGAGCAGTTTTAGCACACAGTTCATGCTCGTTAAAAAATAAACGCAAGATCCGAGCAGTTTTAGCACATAGTTCATGCTCATTAAAAAATAAACATAAGTTTCAGCAGTGTTTTTCCGCGTTTAAGCTCTTTAAAAAATGAACTACCGGTAAATAACCACAGTGAATGTAATATAATCAGCCATTAAAGCCTTGGTCGTGTTTGCACCCTCACCTCCACTTTTCCATTGGCCGATCGTTCACCTCCATATGTTTGTTTACCCATTTTGAGGAACAGCTGCAAAGAGTGATTTCACTAGCCATCCTTGTGACACTGCCGTGATTGGAAAATTCCAAGCCTTACCTGGAATCAGCTGCTAACTCGTTTTATCACTCGTTCCTCAAAAGACGAGTCTTCTTTAAGCTCTTTTTATCTGACTCGTAAAATATGAAAAGATTGCCGAGTCCTTGGCCTTCCAGCTCGTTAAAGGGACAGGAAGTGCTATCCCTCCTCTATATTTTAATCTTTTTGGACCTGAGGGATTATTGCACAAAAAGATCAAGCGCTTGTTTTGTTCGGCTCATTAAAACTATCGAAAACTCATCCCTTCTGTATTGTTTTATACTTTTTCGGACTTAAGGGATTAGATGACGAAAAAGGACTTTCGGAGTTGACTTTACATACCTTTTCAGACTCTCTAAAAATGAAAAGGACCGAGTTATCTTTGTCGTTAGACTCGTTAAATGCATGAAATAGTCACAAACTTGTCTTTAGACGAGAACGAGTTTCACTATCGCTAGGCTCGTTAAAACATAGCGATGGGCTTTCCCGAAGGGCAAGTTATATAACAAGCATATGTTATCCTCCTCAAGCTTGACAAAAATAAAGAGGTACTGGTCAGCAATGACTGGGGAAAAATTGTGAGAAACTCAAGAAAGCTTTGATGGTAGAAAGTCGCTCTTGAACATGACACTTTTCCTCCGTACCACAATCGGGTTGGGTTGTTTCATTCACCGGTCACATCACCATGGTCTCGCCATACCATCCATATTTGGGGTAATGCTACCGATCCATCGCATAAGTGTCGCCATATGTTCAAGAGAAGTCGTTCAGAAAAGTCAACCGTGTCCCATCCACTGCCGTACATTATCCTTCATCCTTTCATGACCGCCACCCTGAATCATATATCACAGATCGTTTTCACCTCCATCAAAATCATCTGCTCCGTTCCGTGTCACTGATGTGGGATTCATTAAGGCCCTCCTTTGACGGATCACTTCTTGTCGACATCAGCTCATTATCCAGGAAGTTGATCTAGGAACAACCCCTTTCAGTACTTTGAAGCTTGCATGCCTCAATGGCAAGTTTCTCACTTACGGCGACAGGTATACATCAATGACCTTCGACCGAAAGATTTTCAGTGGTGTTCGATGCCAAGTCCTTTATTCACACCACGTGAATTGTACTGCAGTACCTTGAGGGTCATTATCATTATCAGTGATTCCTCTCGCGCTTGTTAACGGTTTACCTCATTGACCGGTAATCAAGCGATGTCTTTCCATGTTCGACTTCAGAACATTTCTCACATGGATCAACTTATACTTAGAGTGAAGATCGGATGAGATTGAAGACCCCGGATCTAGTTTCATCCATCTGGGCTGCGATATATATTCAGGAAAAATAAAGACATTGACATGTACATCATTGCAGCAGATAATCATCCTACCCAAAGGATGACAATTTCATCAAAATTATCAGTCTACCATCAGACGATTGTCTGTTCTATGTACAAAAAAATGAATTTATAAAGCTAAGCATGGGAATGCCCGCCTCAGCTAGATCATGAAAGCAGTATGAAAAATAATGTATTGTATTGTATCTTATTACAGGTCTCCTCCCAGCATTGGATGAACTTCGGATCCTCCTGATAAAGCATTTCACCTGATAAACGGCCTCATACTTTAGGGGGCAACTGTTATAGACATTTTTGTGCCTTACAGCATTGAGCATGAAATTTCCATAATCTAAGGGATCCAAAGTCCCTAAGCATGTTGTTCCTACCCCTAGAGGAACAAGGCTAACAAACCACAGCAATTCACAGAAGTTCTCCACCAGAAACTGCTCAAAAACAAGTCAATTCAGGATCAATTCAGTGGCTCCACTAGCTGTCTGCGCTGAATGTCAAAGCCAACACTGGCTACCTGCACTGCAACGTAGGTAGAAGCACTACCAGGGTGCGTTGAGTGAGAGTTGACAAATGGTAAGTTCATTCCAAGAGGTGTCAAGGCCCAGGAAGCTTCCAGAATCTTCCTCAATGACACTTGCCTCAGTGAATTCGACTAGTGATGAGTAAGAGGTTCCCAATCTCCAAGTGGAAGCAAGAACCTCCAAGTGGAATCAAGAACTGACAGAGGGATAGGACACTAGTCAGATCTCAAGCTGACTCATCCTCTCTCCAAACATCTATATATGGATCTCTCATCCCGGAGATCCAGAGGTTGGGGGCTGGAATTTTGTTATTGCAAAGAATTGCTGTTGGTTTGAGATTGGAATCATTGGGTGCTTAATTCTTTGAAGGGGGTGAAGATAGGAATTCCATTTGCTGGGAAGGAGATGCTGGATTGGAGCCCTCTGGGTTGTATCTCTTCCTGAACCTTGTTATTCATCAATAAAGCTATCTTGGTTTCTCCTATATACTGGTGTATCTTTGATGTATGATTGCATTAGTATATTTAGTTTATTTCTAATCCTGAACTAGTTATGAATATGAATCCATGTCTTTGTGTAGTGTTCTCTTCTTGTGATCTTGCAGAAACCTCTTGAAGCTGGGCGAGCGAGAAGGCAAGTAGCTGGGAACTCCCAAAGAGAAGAGAAACCGGATCGAGGGACAAACGGAAGACACCGGTTAGTCCATCTATCTCTCTTCATTCTTAATTCATAAAGGAAGAATACTAGAATAGCTGTCTCTGTTTGTTGCTAAGGCACTATCACACCTTAGGTGGATAGGATCGTCCTGCATAGGCATTTTTACCCACAACAATATTTGCTCAAATAGCATTGTTGTTGTCCTTCTTCAAATATGTATAGATTATTTGGAGTTCTTCTACCTTTGATTACTGTTTCACCTGTATTAAGATCACGAACACGACATCCATTTGATCTAAATATTACCTCAGTTCCTTGATCACACATCTGGTTGACACTCAGAAGATTGTGCTTCAATCCATCAACATACAAAACATTTCCATCTTTGACCTTTTCCTTTAACTGAGCAGTGCCTTTTCCTTTTATAGCTGCAGGAGTATCATTTCCAAGGAAAAATTTCTTTCCCTTTTCTAAAGCAGAATATGATTCAAGTTTTTCTTTATCACCTGTCATATGCTTAGAACATCCACTGTCGATGTACCATAGATTTTCTTGTCCCTCTGCATAAAATGCTATCCCACATCTTTCTATTTGTGGTTCCTTTATTCTCCATGTTCTGGTGCTTGAGGCTTGTTCCTTTGTCTGCTGAAACCTGCTCCTGCATTCAGAATCTTCATGACCAAAGTTATTGCAAATAGAACATTCAACTACATTTTCAAGAGCCGAAAATTTGTTATAGGTCCTTTTTGTAATCCCGGTCATACTTCTTTGTTTTTGAGCTTCTCTAGTCATGATTGTTTTATATGCAACACATTGAGCTGCTTTGTGACCAAAGTTATGGCAAGAGAAACATTGTCCATTGAAGAAACTTCTGCGATTATCAAATCTACTGGCCAAATGATTGTAATTTCTATTGTCATCCATTTTTGAAGCAAATTGAGAAGATTTTACCTATGGCTGGTTGTAGCTTTTGTTCCTTAAGACGGATTGCCCCTGGTTTACCTGATAGTCCTTGTTTGTTCTTGATATAATTCGTCCCTGCTTTACCTGGTGATCTCCATTGTGCTTTTTCTCATTCCTTCTTTCTTAATCAATATAATTCCTTGACGTGGATGCTTGAGATGTTTCTCCATTATACCCTAGACCTGTCTTGTTTAGTGGAGAATATTGTATATTGATGATCTCATCCAGAGTTTCAGATCCTTTGACAAACTTAAGATTAATAGCCTTTGTTTTCTCAATTTCTTTTCTAAGGGCAACAATTTCACATTCTAACTTTTCAAGAAATTTTTCTTTTTCATCAATTTGAAATTGTAGAGTATCTATGATCACATTCTTTTCTTCTATACATGTCTTGAGTCTAGAAATCTCTTCATAAAAGCTATCCACATCTATAACATCCATGTAATCATCTTCTTCAAATGCCATTAAAATTTTATAGTCATTACCTCGTTCATCTTCATCACTATTTGATAGACCATCACTGTCTTCATGAGTATAGTAGCTTTTCTTATTCTGTTTCTTGTTCCATCTAGCAGGTTCCTTTCCTTTGTCAATCTTATCCTTATGAGGACGTTTTGCAGCATAATGACCTACTCTTCCACAAGAAAAACATTTAAAAGGTAACTTACCTCTGAACCTTCCAGTACCCCGTTGAAGATTTCTGACAAAATTTGATTCTTCTTCTTCTTCTGGCACGTGACTTGCTTCATAGTAGTCTCCTTTGCCTGAAGCCTTGAAAGCAGCTTCTCTCCTGTCTGATGGACCTCCTTTTCTCATTTCATAAGCAGTTAGAATTCCGTGTAGCTGAGACATAGTAAGAGTTCGTAGATTTTCGTTTTCTTCTATTGCAGACACTTTAGATTCAAACTTGGGGGACAATGATCTTAGAACTTTTTCAACCAAAATAGCCTCTCTTATTTCTTCACCCAAGTTTTTCATGCAATTAACAATCTTGTCTACTCGAAGGAAATAGTTAGCCACACTTTCATCATTATACATTCTGAGATTCTCATATTGAATCCTGAGGGTTTGAAGTTTAGCACGCTTTACCTGTTCATCTCCTTCGTAGCTCAAGACAATCTTGTCCCATATTTCTTTGGCAGATTTATATTGCATAACCTTCACGAATTCTGTTTGAGATAAGCATCCCAACAGAGTATTGACTGCTTTAGCATTTGTTTCATATTTCTTCTTCTCGGCCGGATCTGTAGGAGTAGCTGAAGGAAAAGTGTAGCCTGTATCTATGATATCCCAAACTTCTGTACCAAGAGATTGAAGATAGGCAGTAACTCTTACCTTCCAATAATTGAAGATTGTCCCATCAAAAATTGGTGGCCTGATTGATGCTTCCCTCTCGTAGTTGCTCATGATGAATGATCTTCCTTCAAGCGATCAATCTGTTTCAGAAGGACCTTCTCTGATACCAATTGTTGGAAATAATACTGAGAGGGGGGGTGAATCAGTATTATCAAGCCAACAATTTCCTTTTTAAATTCCAGAAGATATACGCTACTTCAGTTAATAAAAACCACGTATATACGCAACTACAGATAAAGAAACCCGCGTATATCAAGCAGACTTATAATTTGAATTATCTTTCAGATGTCAGTTATTAATCTGTGATTCAGATGCACATAAATAGTATCAGAAACAATGAAACAGAGCAGAAGACAGTCACACACAAGAGCACAAGATATAAGGAGGAAACCCAATGTGGGTGAAAACCCCTTGCTGCAATTCATCTCTATCTTCTTTTTAGTTAGAAACTTCTCTTACAATGTCTTGTACTGGAGCAGACTTTACCAGTACGTAGGCTGCAACCTGCAGAGAGCTATAGCTCTCTCTCGTTTTCCAGCATTCCTGGAAGGGAGCTCCAACCCCCTTAGTTCTTGTACTAGCTTGAGATACTAGTACGCAGGCTCCTACCTGTAGAAGGCTGCAACCTTCTCTTTGCCTTCAGGGACCTCGTTTCATAAATTTTCAGACTGGATCCACAAGTAACATCAATCAAACATCAAGAATTTCTGCATAACCCAAACTCCTTTTCACCAATCAAAAGCTGAAACAAATAATCACTTCTCTGACCACTGAACCCAGAACACAGTAACTGTAATCAAACACCAATTCTGAACCCAGAGCACTGCAGCAATAAAACAGAAGCAGATAGAACATAAATCAAGATATATACGCTACTTCACTGTTCATCAACCTGCGAGTATACGCTTCTGTATCACAACAAACCTGCGTATACGCGTATTTCATTCACAGAAAACGCGTGTATACGCACCTTCAACTCACTGAGCCTGCGTACAGATCTATAAAGGATAATTTATTCTTTTAAGTATTCAGACATTAGTTAGCCCAGATTTATAGATGAAGAGTGTGCCACATATAACAGATCAAAATCATACAGAGATACCAATTGTTCAAGCCTTGAGATTTAGATCCATCAATAGTCCTTATCCTTCTTGTGCTCAGGTTCCTCCTTTATTCAGATCGAGATCTGGACCATAACCTGATCACACCTATTCTAGATCTAGCACCATATCAGATATTCAATAAATCAGGTGATACCTTGCCACATGATCTCCTTCCTCTTTTATAGTTATAGGCCTTGCATAATACCACGGGCCAAAACCATAATAAACAATACCAAGGGCCCACAACCTGGGGTCAACTCTTTTGACGAGATACAATGGTCCACAACCATGGGTTCAAATTCCAAGGACTAACAACCACGGACCAAAAGTAAGTTTCCCACCATGTACGCGCTTTTATATGCATAAAAGTGCGTGTATATGCATACACGACTTCAGAACGTATAACCCGCGTCTATACGCGTCTTTTGCAAGGTGTACCTGTGTATACAAGATTTCCTTCATTCTGAGCACCTGAACTGAGATCTGTCACCAAAGGGAGTTGCCATCAAGGACAACACCTGTGCCATAGCGCCACACCTGTGCCAAAATGCCAACAGTGAAGATGTCCTTGTACTCCTCCATGACCTTGTCCATCTGTAGTTGTCGTGCGGAGAGCCCCTGTCTGGAGGTTGTGGCCACCATCTTCTTCTTTCCCTAAGGGCGTATCATCAGGAAAACAAATTTCCCAGTTTTGAAAATGAGCTTATTGTATTATTTTGCAGTAACCAAAGAGATGGTGGTAGGTAGTGCTACCTCAGGTATCTTGTACAACTTATTTCTTAAAGTAACAACAACAGCACAAGGCCTTGACTCACATACAACATGTCGCTTCCACAAGTATGGTTGGCCTAATAATACATCAAAAAAATCAAGGGGAGCAATGTCACACAATACCTCATCCATGAAGGGCTTGATGTTGTATGGAAGGTGACACTGTTGGCTCACGTGAAGCTCCTGTACTTGGTGAAGCCACCCGATGGTGTACGATTGTGGATGTGCTGTGGTCGATAAGCCTAGCCGCTTCATGACCTCTACCAAAATGAGGATATTTTGGCTCTCGCTATTGATAATGAACTGTACCAGGGATCTCTTTACCCACATCTAGGAGTGGAAGAGGCACTCCTCCTTCTCTGGATCTTCAGGTTCGTCCTTTTGGATCTTCATGATGGCCACAATGGCATTGGGCTTCGCATCGCTAAATCTACTTCCCTTTTTCATTCCCTTTATTGGGTTCTGACTCAGAGTCTACACTTGCATCTAATTTCGAATAATTTAGCTCAGCCACTAGTGACTGCTTGGCCTGACACTCACTTGTGTTATGAATGGATCTCTTATGGAACTCACACCATTTTCGCATGTCCTTCTTTGGCTTTGCGGTGTTGTTATTTACTTGTGGCTTTGGCGAGTTGTCTTGGGCCACCGCGACTTGGATTTGTCCTTTTCTCAATGGTTTGGGGGTGCCTTTCCCTTGCTTCAGATTTGTAGATCCAAAGTCTCGCTTCTTCTGTTTATACTTCTGCTCGATCTTGACAATGTATCGGTATGCCGTGCCGAGTGAGGAGATTTCTAGGAACTCCATCTCATCTTGGATGTACCTGTATAGGTAGCTGTGGTATCTGAGTGCCAAATGTATCTCAGAATCCTTGATACCCAACTTTGTACGAAGGGTATGAAAAATATTAGTAAACTCTAGCACATCTTGATCCCTTCCCTACTGCAACTTGGTCCACTTTATGTATTTATCCTCATAGATTTTGATAGGGTAGTACTGCTGCTTGATGGCATTCTGAAATGAATTCCAAGTGGGTGCGGCTGAAAAACATGATGTTGTACTTTCATCCTTCTGCTTCAGTAGGTTTCCCACCAGTCCTTGATGTGGGGGGCAACTTTGAGAAAAGTGAAAGTAATATTTTCCCAGTCGGAAAAATCATGAATAGAAAAATACCCTTCTAGCATATTTAACCATTTATCTACAACGTCTGCATCTATCTGACCCTCAAATATGGGAATGTCAAAGTTAACTTGTACCTTAAAAGGTGTGGTGCTTCCATAGTAGCTGCTGGAAGTAGATGTGTCGCGGCTACCCAGGGGCGACACATTTAGGGCCTCAAAACGGCTTCGGAAGTTCAGGACCCAAAAAACTGCCAAAAATAGTAAATTGTGCTACAAATAAGGAAACGGAAAAGCTAAAAGAAACAATGGTGGGGGTCCAAGTGGAATTGGTGGGTGTCCACCAATATCTACCTAGATTAGCACACATGATATTTCTTACAGTGTGCTTGATCAGTGTTTTTGAACCAACCCTTTCAAGCTATTTGTGAAAGAAAACTATGAGCGCTACAAGCTCCCAAGACTAATTTAGCAGCACTACTTAATATGTCTTAGGCATAGGTCTATAATCAACCTAGAGGCTGTCTCTAGGAATCCTTCCTAATCCTAGAAGCAATGATGCTCCAAGTGTTGGGAAAAGCGACACCATGTTTTTTGCAACATTGTCGGGGAAGAAATTGTGAAATACTTTTTCATGGGTATGAGAAATCATTGCATTCCCCATGTTAGGCTAGTGAGGGAAGTGTGGGTTGAAGAGCTCTAACCTTAGTGACTCCACTATCTGTATTTTATTTTTCATTATGGCTCCTAAAATGCCCCATACCCGTGCAAACCGTCTCAACAAAAGTCCTTATCGAGTTCACAGAAGGTTGCAATTCCTTGTTCTGAATCTCCTCCTAGAGTTTTGGTATATCCTCAGTGGTCCAGTCCTCAGTGCAGCCCCCTTAGAGGACAAAGAAGAAGTTGAGGAGATAAAAAATAAACCCCAAGGCAACCTTACCCATAGTGTGAACAATCCCTTATTCCACTATCAGTCAGTTGTCATACCATTGGTAATACCTCAAGCTCCTCTAGGAATTCAAGCACCCCTGATCCAAATGGTTGTCCCAGGCTTCTTACTAAACAAGTATGCTCCCTTAAACCTACCTCAACCTCCACATGCCATGCTCCAGGACTACCTCAAGCTCCTGCCTACGTATAACTAGGAATATGATGTAATAACACAGAGACACATAGAAATTTTTGTGCCTTTGTAGAGAATCAAAATTTTGAACATCAGGATGTAGTGTTGAGGCTTTTTATCCAATCCCTAGATGGGGAGGTCAGGAAATGGTTCAAATCCCTGCGAAATTCTTCCATCAACACTTGGGAAGAAATGGAGAATTCCTTTTTGCAGAGATGGGGTGAGAAGAGAGACCATGGGTACATCCTCACTAAGTTCAACGCTATCAAGAAGAAATTTGGTGAGGATGTCTTAGAATTCATTAAAATATTTAATAAGCTGAACAATAATCTGCCCGCTAAAATCAAACCTCCACTGGTCGCTGCCCAAGTGGTTTTTTCCAGGGCATTTTATTCAGATTTTGGTTTTACTATTAGAGAAAGGAGGTCTCTGGCCTTAGATCAAATCCAAACCAATGCCCTAGAAGTAGAGGCAAACTATACCTCCATAGGGAAGTCAAGAATCAGAACTAACTTTGGAGAGAAGAAAAAGGGAAAGAGGACATAGCTTCCACAAGTGGAAGAGAATTTCAAGATCAGAAGATAGATGAAATGGATAAATTGATTAAAAGCTTATCCAGTAAACTGACAAAGATGGAGCTGGATAACAAAAGCCTCTAGAGGTAGAACTTCCCAGCTGCTAATCAAGGTTATAATCCCCAAGAAGGCCTCCCCTACAATTGATGCAAAGGGAGAGGAAAGAATAGCAGGACCATATTCATCCTCCATTGTACATAGAATATGACCCTAAGGAACTGTCACCAGAACCAAGTAATTTTTAGGGGAACTTGTACTCCTCTTTCTCAGAGGAGGGGCAAGAACTCAAGACATATGAAGATGAGGAGCTATAGGCCATACTGGATGATGATGAGATTGATGGCTATTGTAAATAGTTCTCTGACTTCATGCAGGTTGAGCTGCACAAGAAGTACGACCTCCAATCATCCGTAAAGAGATTCAGAGCACTAGATCATAATGAAGGTACTTCTTCCGAGGAGCCCCCTAAGTCTGCAGATAAAGGGAAGGGACTGGTAGACCCAATTATCTCAAGGAATAAAGAGTCCTCCGAACAAAACAACCACCAGCCTAAAGTCATTAAGAGAGGTAAGTCACCTCTCCCCATTAAACTTGTCCATGAAAAAGAAAAAGGGTTTGTAGAAATTAGCACTGGAGAAAGAGGTCATACACTCTTTAACCTCCATAAAGAGCTTGAAAAATTCAAAATCCCAGTCCCATTGTCTAAGCTCTTGCAACAGCTCACTTACAAGGCCCAATTCTCTTAGTTTCAGTTTCCTTCTAGTCTAGCTCAGCCCCTTGACAACCTAAACTTGCAGGGAGAAATACCTATGGTAGTCTTCAGACCCCATGTTGAGGAGAAAGATCCTTCCACACCACATTTCTTTTTCACTCTGGTAGTACACGACCTCCTACTACACAATTTCATGTTAGACTCCGGATCTTCCCATAATTTGATTCCATTATCCATAATGGAGCAGTTCGGTCTCGAAATAACCAGGCCCTATAAGGACCTCTATTCCTTTGACTCTAAGAGTGTTAGGTGATTGGGGGTGATCAAGGACTTGGTGGTCAATTCGGCCCAGATCCCAGTGAAAAGTGTGGTGATGGATATTGTACTTGCAGACATCCCAACAAGGTTTGGAATGATTTTTTCTAGGTCTTGGGGATCTAATATTGGAGGGTCTATCAAGCTAGATTTGACTTATGCTACCATTCCTATCTTTGGTGGAGAGGAAAGAAGGTTGTACAGAAAATCTAGATTCATCAAAACAATCACCAGAGCTGATTGTTTAGACAATGCACCTGTGTACGGGACAGAGTGGGACATCTCTTGCCTTATGTTGGAAGAAGATGAATTCATTCCAGAGGAGACACAAATACAGCCTGCGGTCCAACCAAACCGATAGCTCGAAGAATGTAACAAGGTGTGGAAGCTGTATTTTGATGGGGAAAATTCAAAATAAGGAAATGGGGCATGAATATTGTTGATATCTCCAGAAGGTGACTTAATTCCTCTATCTTTCAAATTAGAGTTTGAGGCCACCAACAATGTGGCAAAATATGAGGCACTTCTACTAGGCCTACAAGTGATAAAGAATATAAATATAGACTTCCTGGTAGTATTTGGGGATTCTGAACTAGTAGTCAAGCAGATCAAAGACCAATGCCAAACCAAGCACCCCTTGCCGAGGGCCTATAAAAATGAGGTTTGGGACTTTATCGACAATTTTTTCTCAGCCTTCAATATACAATTCTTGCCAAGAGAATGAAACCAAATGGCCTATTCTTTAGCCATTGCTGCCAAAAACTTCAAGCCACCACAAAATCCTCTGCTCAGGTATGAAATTTAAGTCATATATAGACCCTCGGTGTCAGACAATGTGAAACATTGGAAAGTATTTAAGGATGATGAGAAGATCAAGTGTTTCATGGAGGTCATCGGGGAATTCTCAAACTCCATGATTGACTGAGAAGAGGAAGAAATAACAGAAGAGAAGCCAACTACATGGGAGGAAATCATCATTGGACAGAAGGTTCTGTAGTTGGAGGGAAGCACAATTCCATGGGGTCTAGTCCCTTTGGAAAGGATATTCAAACCAAATGATGTAGCTTCAAAACCTGAGTTTCCTGTTAATTGAAAGTTGGCTACTACTGGTGCACTCTTCACCAAGATGAAAGAATATACACCATTCGATGTGATCAGTATCAAAGGATGGGGAAACCTTCTCCCAAGGATTAAATTCCCTTGCAACCTCAGGTGGTTTTAGATCCATTTAACAAGTGGGGCATGGATTTCATTGGGCCAATTGATCCATCATTAGGGAAGAAAAAGTACATAATTATATGCATTGATTATTTGACAAAGTGGGCTGAGACCAAGGATATCAAGGTAGAAACATAGGAGAAAGTGGTTGAGTAATTGAGGGAAAATGTGTTTTACAAATTTGGGTACCCCAAAGAGCTAGTCACTGATCAAGGAACTCAATTCACATCACATCTAATTGAAAATTTGTTAAGGCGACATGGGATAAAGCACAAAAAATCTACTGCCTATCATCCTTAGGCCAATGGACAAGTAGTGGTCACCAATAGAGAATTATAAGGCATCCTCACCAAGGTTGTGAGCAACGACAAAAAGGATTGGGCAGACAGATTAGTGGAGGCCACTTGGGCCTATAATACAACTAGGAAGACAACTATTGGTTTCACTCCTTATGACTTGGTGTATGGAAATAAGGCTTTTATCTCCATTGAGTTTGAATACAATACCTTGAGGATGGCATCACAACTGGATTTGGATGTTACAAAGGCATAGGAGGAGAGGTTGTTGTAGCTGAATGGTGTGAATAAATTTAGAATGTAGGCCCTCCTACACACTGAAGTTATCCAAGTATAGAGGAAGGTTTGGCATGAAAATAACATTAAGGACAAGGTTTTTCAAGAAGGCGACTGGGCTCTTCTATATGACTCCAGGTTCAAGGACTTCAAAGGAAAATTTATGACAAGGTGGTTAGGCATACCTGATAGATAAGTGCCATGAAAATGGAGTTGTTCAAATCAGGACCATTGATGAGGAAGGTATCCCCTTTCTTGTCAATGGATACAGATTGAAGGCTTACATAAAACCTTTGTCTAGGGAAGAGTTCATAAGCACCATTAGCAAGGAGGTGAATGTGATTGGAAGTGTCCTAATTTCCAAGTCACAACATTCTTAAATATTGTTTTTATTTGTAAAAAAAAGGAAGGAAAAAATAATAATAGGTCTGGATGAAAACCTCCATGAGGCATCTAAGGAAAACTATTGGGTTGCAAACCTCCTTGGGGTAGCCCAATAGTGAAAGAAAAGAGAAAAAGAAAAAAAAAATATCCCTGGGTGAAAACCTCCCTTGAGGCACCCAGGGCCAATAAGGAGTTTGAGAACCTCTTTTGCAACATGTTGTGTTTCCCTAAAAAATAGAAGAAGAAGAAGAAAAAAAAAGAGAATACCATGATAGGGGACTACAACCTGTCCATAAATAAATTATGTGATTTTGTAGGTTTTGAAGACATTGGAAAATGCAAAGCTACAGGGGCAGCATGCTTAAATTCCATTCCATTTCTACATCCATCCACTCCATACCATCCATGTCTACTAGGTACCTACCACTCTCATCCATCTTCGAGGCTCAAAAACCCATTTTTGGGCACTCTCTGGTTTTCTACAGGATGTCCTGTAACTGCTACAGGAAGATCCTGTAGCACTACAAGATGTCTTGGAATTCTATAGGGGAAGGAATCCGATAGAAAAAAATCATGCATGGCCTGTCCTAGGTTGGTTAGGGCCTCTTCACTTGATCCAGCCACTCACCCATCATCCATGCATCCTTGATTAAAAAAAATCACAATCTCCCCATACCAACCCTAAGCTCTGTCTCATTTAAACAAGAGAGAAATTTTTCAAAAATAAAAAAACACAGAGGAAATGTCCTCCATTTCCACCATCCTCATCCTCACCCATCATCTTCTGCCATCATCCTCCAACCCCTACACTACTTCTCAACACTCCACTGTAAAAAAAAAAGACCCTTGAAAAGGAAGAAAAAGGGGTTTCTACAAGATCTCCTGTAGCAGCCTGTGCCACTATACCATAAACCTGAAACCTAGTTTTTTCTTCCCATCAGGAATGAGGAGATGATACCATCATCCATGGGAACCTTTCTCTTCCATGTAGGACTCCACAATAGCAGCAACATCACCTGAGATATCAGTCAAGCACCTGCACACATGAGCAACAACAAACAGTCAACTATGCAGGAGCAAAAAGAATGTACACAGGAAAAATACAAGGAAGTACTTCCCACAGCAGCAACACAAAATTCAAACACTCCAGCATGCATTGATCAAGCACCAAGTAGGCATAGGTATGGTAACTTCTAAGCTCCTCCTTAGGTATGAAATAATGAAAAATGTGTACATGTCGAGGAAAGGTTTTTTTATAAGCTGGAGGTGGCCAGTTAACTTGGCCACCCTCAGCTCATGAACAAAAAGTAATCTATCAGTCAGCATGCCACGTAAAAGTGTCACATCAGTCGAAATTAGTTAAGAGGGAGGTCAAAATCAGTTAAGAGGGAGTGGGTGATGATTATGAGGAATAGGATAATGATCACCCAAGGTGGGCCAACAGTCCAAATGAGGAAAACTCGTACTATCAACAACTAGCGCAACGCTCCGAGCCCTGATCACAAATAGTATAAAACCCAAACTTTCCTCCATTTTTCACTCATTTCAAAATTAATAAGGTAGGGACAGGCTTGGGAAGCTATCGAGAGAGCTGAACCCTACTATGTCAACCCTATAGGAGACAACTACAGGAAACAACTATAGGAAGTGCAGGAGGCTACAAGAAGCTACAGGAGGCACAAGAATTGCTACAGGAAGCCTACAAGGGTGCAAGAATGGGGCCTAGGGTTAATTTGGTCCTCAATTGTTCGTATACCAGGAATTATAGTAAGAAGTAAGTGGTGTCTCTCTCCCTTTTTCCATGATTTTCATAGTGGTGCACTCTGAACTCCCTTAGGAATTATAGTCATCCTGTGAATTAAAAATAGTTTTGGTACTATAAAAGTAAAGAGTTTTGTGGCTATAAAGAGTCTTAGTAATCACAGTCATAAACTAGAGTTCCACCTCTCAGCTGCTTTGAATTCATACATAATTTGTCCTAGAAAGAAACTCCTACACCTAGTTAAAAACAAAGAAGAATATGGGAGGGGGATTCAATAGGAGGGAGCCTACAGATACAAGGAGAATTCACCTTCATCCCCCTGTAGTAAACATATTTAGGAGGCATCATTGGTTAGGTTTCTTTGAGCTTCTAAAAGGATATGATGATGAGATCACTTATGAGTTTTCCATGGCCCTAAACCCTCAAGCAAGAGAAAGTGCTACCACTGTAGTGAGGGGATTATCCATTACCATCACTCTTGAGCTGATTAGTAGTGTGACAACCCTTCCCCTAGGGGTCCAATGGAGAAAATAAGAAAAGTCTAGTAGTGCCCTTTCTAAGAAGAATTTCTTCAGAAATGATGAGAAACCAATTGAAAATAAGAATGGGGTGAGAAGGGAGAGCCTTCCCTATCCCTGGGATGAGGTAGCCTACCACATCATTAAGTTCATTTCTGGTGAAGGAAGACTCAGTTTAGTCTATGGCTACCAATTCAGACTACTCCATGAACTGAGATTTTGAGCCAGATTTCCCATAGCCCAAAGACTCAGTGTGCCTTATTTTTTCGTATGGTCCATCATGGACATAAGCTAGAAGGTGAAAGAGGGAAAGCAACAAAATTTAGCACACCATGGTCTCATCAAGATAATAATGGAGGATGCTTCGAGTAAATCAATACTTCCTATCCTCTGGTCCACATTCAAAGATATGTACATAGAAGCCTTCCTTGAGGCCCAATCCATTGCACTTGGTGAGAACCCAGCCTCAAGTGTTGAAGAAGAGGAAGGAGAAGAAGAAGAAAAGCCAAGAGTAGAATATGGAGGAAAGGAAGAGGCAGAGAAAAAAGAGGAAGAACCAGAGAAAGAGGAAGAGGTGGAGGAATAACAAAAGGAAGAAGAAGGGGAGATGTCTCCAGAGAAGCAAAGGTTGTCTCCTGAACCCACTGAAAAGGAGGCAGCTGCTACCTAGCTACCTTGAGCACACATATCAAATCCAAGAAGAAAAGGAAAAATAAAAATCCCATGTATTTCAAAATAAGGAAAAGCACTAGGATTAAATATGGGAAGCCTCAAACACCCACAAGGACCCCTATTCTGATTGAAGAGTCACCCAACAAGAGAGAGGAGTTGGAACATATTGAAAGGAAGTTTGAGGAAGCCAAGACTCCCATAACCTATGTAAGGAAGCATGTCACCAGGGAAACCTCCTCTAAGCAACTGAAGGCATTTCTCACACTCCAATAGAAAGGAAAAGGCATGTTATAGGAAACACACGTAGTGCTACAAGAAACACAGGTAGTGCTATAGGAAACATAGGTAGTGCTATAGGAAAGGTATAAAATGCTACAGGAGGAGAAAAAGGGGCAAAAAGAAGGAACAAAAGAAACACAACAAGTATAGGAGAGGGAAGGTTCTCCAAGAACATTTGAGAGATATTTTCCAGAACTTCAGGAGCCTAGTCCACAACCAAATTTGAGCTCCTATTGCAAGTTCATTGAAGGAGGAAGAGTGATGCCACAGAAATTTGTAGTCCCTCTCTTCTTTGAGCTTGAAGCAGAGAGAGGAAGGAAAAATAGGTGTATGCAAATTTCCAAAGCTAAGAAAGTGTAATATGTGGGCCTTATGGAAGAACAACTTATATAAATGGGTAAGGATTTGAGTGAGTTGAGGGATAAAGAATACACCATGATAACATAGGTGTAGGCAGAAAACAAATGGTTGAGGAAGAAATTACAAGAGAAGGAGACTCAATTGGCCGCAATGGCAAGCCTCTCCATGGAGGCACTTCAATGCAAACTACCATCCAAATCCTATGCACTTTTCCTAAAAGACCAATGGATGCAGTTCTATATCAGTAGATTAGTAGAGCATGGGTCTATGCCATTCCATGACTATAAACAATTCATTAAGTTGTGTGACAAAAGTGGCATGTAAGACAGAGCCAAATTGGCTGAGTTCTGCCTACACAACCTGACCCTCACTGACATGCATGTTTGGGACTCTAATGCAAGGAATACTTGCAGTTGATGGCCCTTGTATCCTAGATAAGGCATGAGGAATCCAGGGTTGAGGAGGTGAAAAGAGTATTGACAAAGGAAGAAAAGGAACCCCTCTACATCAGGGGAGAGCAGATAAGTTCCATGGTTGTAATAAGAAATCACAACATCATTTCCAATGATGTTAAGTTGGAACCTAGATACCTTGCCACCCAAGAATAAGCCATTTGTCACTTTGAGGACACTCTCAGGATGTTGGAGACAGAGAGCCAACAGGCATGTCATAGAAGGTGGTATACCCTACCACACAGTCTCCAGATCACAGAATATCACACTCCTGAGAGATCGAAATATTCATTGGCGAGAACACCTTCGTACAAGAGGGCCATATAGAGATTGAATATAAAATGGATTGGATTGAAGCTTAGTCCACCTTTGTTGTTGGGTCTAGAAGAAGGAAGGAAGGAAGAAGAGGAAAGGAAGTAGTGGGAAGAGATAGAGAAAAATGCAAGCTTCTACCCTCAGGATGAGACACCATCTACAAAATCTTGGGATGTCAGAGAGGCCACCAGGGCCATGAAGGAGATGGATATAGATGACTAGGTTTCTCGAAGGATGACAAACAATTTTAGTAGGGGGGTGATGATGGGGCTCATAAATAGGTAAACTATATGTGTCACAATGCCATTCTCCAGCTTATTAAATTGTCTTTTCTCACATTAATCCACATATTTCATTATATTATGCTTAATGTGAGGAGTAAATATGTGTTACTATGTCATGTGTCCTAATGTGTTTTAAATGTAGGAAATGGAGAAAGTTTGAGTTAATTTGGGTGCAGGAACTAGGATTAGACAAGCAAGAGAGATTCTAGGAGGTGGTCTCCCTCCATAACTCCTCCAATTAGTCGAAGATATCCCACTCTAACTCATAAGCTCGGGTTCACTAGCAGCCAAGCATGCCGAATTCATTGGCAGTCGAGCCAGTGCAAGTAAAGGAAGAGTTAGACCCACCTGTACTTGATTTAGGGAGCCAAGTATCCCTATTTTCTAGGGAGATGTTGGTAGCTCCATTTTTGTATAAATAAGCAAGCTAGGGGACTCATTATGATTCAAAGTTTTGATAGCCAAAGAGGCCATTTTAGCTGCAACACATTTTGACTGTCATGTTATGATGTATTTGACACTTTTTATGATAATGGGAAATTTTGTTTTGATCCAGCACTAATTTGACTCAAGGGGCTGAAGCTCTTGGGTTAGGGATTAACCCTAGAAGCAAAAGTTCCTCTCTTGTATCTGTATTCTTAGGCTAGAATGTTGATTAGATGATGCAGTTTATTCATGTCTCTTTTATCTTAAAAGATTAATTAAGTTGTTGGTTTATTCATGCTTCCATTAACTTAAAATATAAATTCGTTTTTGTAGTGAAATAGAGTAAAATACATAAAAAAATCTTGTGACACTGACCCCTATCTCACCTCCCTCATGGGATCTGTTGTAGCATTTTTTGGTTTTGATTAGATAGAATATTTGAAAAAATGTTAGGTTAGGATATGGACATAATAATAGTGAATAAAATATTAGTAAAAGAAAATATCTTTATAATGATGTCCCTATCAAATAAAATGTTAGGTACATGCTCTAAAAAATTAAGGAAAAAAGAAAATGTTAGGTTAGAAAGAAAAGAAAACAAATAAACTCTGAAAGTGAGAAAGTCTAAATGCCACTACTCTGTTTCTGCAAAATAATGGTTGTGTGCAGCTTGTTTCCTAAATTCCAGAACCCATGACAGTCAAATAGTTTAATCTTGACTGCTTCATGCTTTAAATTTGATGTTATAGTTAGAGAATAAATATCCAACCAAACTGTTTAATCTTGGCAGATTAGTAGTTAGGTAGAAAATAATAAGGTGCTCATCAGTTTAATCTCATCCCTTGGAGGCTATAAGGGTAGAATTAGATAGTTTGTTTTTGCTAAATAAAAAGAAGGGAAAAGGGTTTTCTAGCTTAAATGCACCCATTAAGTGAAGGAAAAAATGATAGGATAATCAAAGGGTAAGTAGAGAAAGGTTGCAGAAGTTTAATGGTTGATTGGAAAAAATGAATATTTACCGTGTTCCGATGCTTATGAGGCATTTCACAAGGCAAAAGAAGGTTTACTTGATCAAGTAATTGACTTCCCATTTCTTTTAATTCATTCATATATTTACTAACTTCTCCTCCATACATTCATATTCATTCATTTCCATAAAAGACCCCTTTTCCTATGGTAAAAGCCCTTTTTACCTAGGAAAAGTAAAAACACCATGTAAAATTCCTTTTACCATGAAAAGTCCCTTTTACCACGTACAATCTCTTTTTACATAAAATATGTTTATGCCTTAGTATTAATGAATATATGTCAGAGGAAAATAAACCAAAAAGACACTTTACTTAGTAAAATTCCCCTTTTCGCATAAATTTCCCCCTTTTGCTCTCATATTTCATATTAACACTAACATATATTATTAAATCCTCAAGATTTCCCCTTTCTCGCATATATTAGATCCTTTAATATAATAACCTGAAAACCCTTATTTTTTGTTAAAAAACTATGTATTTTATACAAATATCGCATCGCAAATGATGGTGGATCGTAACCTTTCATATAAATGCACCTTTTCTCGATTGTTATATGTGATGGGAAGCCGAGACCCAATGCTATATATATTGAAATCTATTCCCATATCACGTCTGCCTCCATCGGAAAGTCCCGCTATTACAGATATCCTCCACATCACGATAAGCGATGCGTGGCAGACCCGACTCATTATATATCACAGTCTATCACCTTATCGCATCTGCCTTTATCGCATATACCTCTCCCCAGTTGCGATCCCTGAATGCGATTGGGACCCGGACCCGACCACATATATATTATAGTTTACTGCCATATTGCATCTGGCCCTTATCGCATTCCTTTGCGATGGGCCTACCCCCTACCTAATCCCAATGCCATTATCCGCCAGCGCTTATAAAATTTCAAATCTGCCATAGCGCATTTTGCAAAGAATTCCTTTGTTAAATCAATTTTTATGATTTTAACGAAGAAATTATTAAACCTCCTTTTTAACTACTAATCACGTTTTTAACCATAATTAAGTCATTCCCACCATAATTAATCCTTCCGTACTCTCTCCACCATCGTTCACGTTCGCCCAATAGTTCAAAAGCAAGACTGTTTTTCCTGTTTTAACACCATTCGTTCTGTTTCGCCTGTTTTACACAGAAAAGCATAAATAAGCCTCTGCTGCCATTAAAGACCTCCTTTGTCACGTCTATTTTCCTTGACGAGGTCTATGTTTTGAAGGGAAGACTGTTGTTCTAGGCTTACAAAGAAACAATCTTGCATAATAATTGGAAGACAAAATGAGTGATTTACTGTGAAAAACATTGTAAAAACCTCAAATGCACAGTAAAATATAAAGGAGAACAGTAAATTTCACTTAGCGAGATTCAAAGATATTTACAGAGTTTAAAGCAGTATCAGGTAAAAAGGTTAAATGAAGTAATCTTCCAGCATGAAGGATACCAACAATCGATCAGCTAAAGGGGAAAATATCAAACAAAGAAAGCCATCACAACCTGAATAAAAGGGGACAGTGAGAAGCAGTTAAAGAGCTTCCCCTATCTTCTTGCATGAAGATCTTTTCCTTTCCTTGAATAAATCTTAAACGGTTTTAAGATATTTTTAATTTTATCATTGTATAAATAGCCCTCTTCTTGAGATGTTATGGGTTTGGAGTTGAATATTCATAGTTCATTGCTTATAAAGACTTGACTGTTAGTTCTACTTTGAACCTGGAAGCCACCTTTGAAAAATTATTTTGCAGACACTTGGTTTACTCAGTCTTTTTGGAACCTTAATACAAAGCAGAGGATTCTGAATCTAGTCTTACACAGTTTTGTGTTATCCTGTAAGTTTTTCTAGTTTTCAATCATTATGTTATTTCTTCATATGCTTATGACTTATAGAGATATCTAGGTAGGAACAATTAGAGTTTCAATTGATTCCTATAAGCTCCTGAAGTGATAATCTATTAAGAGATTGGATTAATACAACTGTTCATGTAGATAATCCCCTCTAATCAATAAATCATCAGCATCTTGTGTAAGCTTAAGTATACTGCCTCGAATATTTTGAATGTAGTTCAGAAGATTTTCCTACTTATGATCTCTTTTACAGTCTGGAAACTATGATAATCATATTTTTTGCTGTCTTCTACTCACCATTATTTTTTTTATCTATATCACTGTTTAATGCTTTATAGCAGCCCTCTACTGTGATATTAATATACCCCAAAGTATTAATTACTTCAATTCTACATCTGTCTTCCTTCATCGGTCTTCCAAAACTAAAACCAAAACCCCCCCAAAACAATTATTTTAGATGCTCTGGCATTGGTAGCTTGACCTACTATTATCTCAGAGGTACAACATCAGACTGGTTCCACTACTGGAGAGTGAAGTAACAAAGATATTTCTCCGGGGAATGATAAAGTTTAGATCTATTTCTTGCTGGTGAACAAGGAATAGGAATTTGTATTGGTTGCATTATTTTCACTTGGCGACTCCACTTTGTCAGATGACGATTCCAATGGATTACTAATCCCACTTTTGTTTTGAAATTTTAGTTGCCTTTAATGCTATGCAAGGTTCATTGATACTTGCAATCAGCAGTATATGTCTTTCCCTCTTAGCCATGGTAAAAAATCTAAAATGTCTATAGAGGATGCAACTTTTAAAGTACACTTGTGACTATAAGTTTTCCATGGGATTTCATGTTCATATTGTATATATTCTTCAGATTTTCAGCTGTTGGTACCTTGGTGTGTCAATAAATCCACTTCGCACTTGGTTATATTGGAAAGCATATTACACCTAACAATGTATAGTTTTTCAGTTCAGTTAGATAGAGATGTGGGATTCATTAGCTACTTTCAAATTTAGGGTGCAGTAGATCTATAATTGTTTCAGTTATATTTCGAGATTGCAGTATTAAGTTTGGTTTGGTTGAGTACAATGAATTCCAAGGGATTAACTTATTAACTCCATAGCCCATGAATTAGGCACTCTTGTGCTATTTCCACTTACATTATCAGTTGTTTCACTTCAGCAGTTTTCAAGTTTCAGATTTCGGTGAGAAAGAGTATCTGAATTAGTGCAAGCATATGGTTGCATTTTATAGTTGTAGGTTGTAGTGTGCAGTAGCAGAGTATTGATCCATGGGGATTGGTTATATTTATATATAATATGGAAAACCAGTGGCTGGTGGTTTTATGGTATGACTCCATGCCCAACACTAAAGGAAACTAGTCTACTAGTTCTCTGCATTGTACAGGAGAAAGCAGTCCCCAGATGGAGCCAATGTTGTAGCATTTTTTGGTTTGATTAGACAGAACATTCAAAAAATGTTAAGTTAGGATTTGGACATAATAATATTGAATAACATGTTAGTAAAAGAAAATATCTTGATAATAATCTCCATATTAGAGAAAATGTTAGGTAGATGCTCTAAAAAATTAAGGCAAAAATAAAATGTTAGGTTAGAAAGAAAAGAAAATAAATAAACTCTGAAAGTGAGCAAGTCTAAATGCCACTACTCAGGTTTTGCAAAATAATGGTTGTGTGCAGTTTGTTTCTTAAATGCCACAACCCATGACAATCAAATAGTTTAATATTGACTGCTTCATGCTTTCAATTTGATGTTATAGTTAGAGAATAAAGATCTGGCCAAATTGTTTAATCTTGGCAGATCAGTAGTTAGGTAGAGAATAATAAGGTTCTCATCAGTTTAATCTAAGCCCTTGTAGGCTATAAGGGTAGAATTAGATAGTTTGTTTTGCTAAATAAAAAGAAGGGAAAAGGGTTTGCTAGGTTAAATGCACCCATTAAGTGAAGGAAAAAATGATAGGATAATCAAAGGGTAAGTAGAGAAGGGTTGCAGAAGTTTAATGGTTGATTGGACAAAATGAATATTTATCATGCTCCTATGCTCATGAGGCATTTCACAAGGCAAATGAAGGTCTACTTGATCAAGTAATTAACGTCCCCTTTTTTTCATTCATTCATATATTTACTAATTTACCCTTCATACATTCATATTCATTCATTTCCATAAAAAACCCATTTTCCTATGGTAAAAACCCTTTTTACCTAGGAAAAGTAAAAACACCATGTAAAATCCCTTTTTACATAAAATATGTTTATGCCTAAGTATTAACGAATATATGTCAAAGGAAAATAAACCAAAAAGGCACTTTACTTAGCAAAATTCCCGCTTTCACATAAATTTCCCCTTTTCCGCTCATATTTCATATTAACACTAACATATATTATTAAATCCTTAAGATTTCCCCTTTCCCGTGTATATTAGCTCCTTTAATATAATAACCCGAAAACCCTTAGTTTTTGTTAAAAAGCTATGTATTTTGTACAAATATCGCATCGCAAATGATGGTGGATCGTAACCCTTCATATAAATGCACCTTTCCCCGATTGCGATATGTGATGGGAAGCCCAGACCCAACGCTATATATACCGAAATCTATTCACATATCGTGTCCACCTCCATCGCAAAGTCCGACTATTACATATATCCTCCACATTATGATAAGTGATGCGTGAAGGACCCAACTCATTATATATCATAGTCTATCGGCATATCACATCTGCCTTTATTGCATATACCTCTCACCAGTTGTGATCCTTGATTGCGATTGGGCCCCGGACCGGACCACATATAATATATAGTTTACCGCCATATCGCATCTGGCCCTTATCTCATTCCTTTGTGATGGGCATACCCCCCGCCTAACTCCGATTGCGATATGCGAATAAGACCTAGACCTGATGCCATTATCTGCCAGCGCTTATAAAATTTCAAATCCGCCATAGCGCGTTTTGCAAAGACTTCCTTTGTTAAATCAATTTTTATGATTTTAATGAAGAAATGATTAAACCTCCATTTTAACTACTAATCACATTTTTAACCATAACTAAGCCTTTCCTGCCATAATTAATCCCTCCGTACTGTCTCCACCACTATTCACTTTTGCCCGATAGTTTAAGAGCAAGACAGTTTTTCCTGTTTTAAGGCCATTTGCTCTATTTCGCCTGTTTTACACAACAAAGCATAAATAAGCCTCTGCGGCCATTAAAGCCATTTAAGACCTCCTCTCTCACCTCTGTTTTTCATGACAAGTTCTGTGTTTTGTAGGGAAGACTATTGTTCCAGGCTTACAAAGAAACTAGCCTGCATAATAGTTGGAAGACAAAATGAGAAATTTATTGTGAAAAACATAGTAAAAACCTCAAATGCGCAGTCAAATAGAAAGGAGCATAGTGAAGGTCACTCACACAGATTAAAGGATATTTACAGACTTTAAAGAGGTATCAGATAAAAAGGTTAACTGAAGAAATCTTCCAGCATGAAGCATACCAACAACCGATCAGCTAAAGGGGCAAAATATCAGACAAACATAGCCAGCACAACCTGAATAAAAGGGGATAGCAAGAAGTAGTTCAAGAGCTGCCCCTATCTTCTTGCATGAAGATCTTTTCCTTTCTTTGAATAAATCTTAAATAGTTTTAAGATACTTTTAGTTTCATCATTGTATAAATAACTCTCTTCTCGAGATGTTATGGGTTTGGAGTTGAAGATTCATAGTTCATTTCTTGTAAAGTCTTGACTGTTAGTTCTACTTTGAATCTAGAAGCCACCTTTGAAAGAAGCTTTTGCAGACACTTGATGTACTCAGTATTTCTGGGACATTAATAGAAAGCAGAGGATTCTGAATCTAGTTTTACACAATTTTTTGTTATCTTGTAAGTTTTTCCAGTTTTCAATCATTATGTTATTTCTTCATATGCTTATGACTTATATAGATATCTAGGTAGGAACAATTAGAGTTTCAACTGATTCCTATAAGCTCCTGAAGTGATCATCTGTTAAGAGATTGGATTAATTCAAATGTATGTGTAGCTAATCCCCTCTAAGCAATAAATCATCAGCATCCTGTGTAAGCTTAAGTATACTGCCTTGAATCTTTTGAACGTAGTTTAGAAGGTTTCCATACTTATGATTGTTTTGTTTTACAGTTTGGAAACTGTGATAATCATATTTTGTGTTGTCTTCTACTCACTACTATTTTTGATCTATATGACTCTGTAATGCTTTATAGCAACCCTCTGCTGAGATATTAATATACTCCAAAGGATTAATTACTTCAATTCTACATATGTCTTCATTCATTGGTCTTCCAAAACTAAAACCAAAAACCCCCAAAACAATTATTTTAGATTCTTTGGCATTGGTAGCTTGACCTACTACTATCTCAGAGGTACAATAGGATCATGATCAGAGGATCCCACTCTCACAACCCAAAAATAGAGTTTGACTTTTTTTGTCCATTTCATAGATTAAGTTTTAGTTTTAACTTTTTAGGATTTCTTGGAAAAATTCACAGTTGTTATTCTGATTTTTAAGATTGTTGTAGCTTAGAAGTAGTTCATGTCATAGATCCAGTTCTTAGCAATTGTTAGATGAAATTTTCCAAATTCAATTCATCATTTCCACATTGACATGTAATGATTTGTAAATGAAAAGAGGAACATGTGTAATTGTAGGGTTATTGATCTGCAGGAAGGGACTCCTCCAACCATTTCCATGTAGGTCTTCTCCACCTTCTGTTGATTCATTCCAACCCATATTCCAAACCTCTATCTTTTAGCTACCATGAGCAAGATGTCTTAGTTGAATCTGACCTTCTTTGAATGTTGGGTTTGGCCATAGGTGATGTTTTCCTTCGCCACACCTTTCACATTGTCATACACCCTTCCAACGCTTCATTTTACCATTCTTTCACTCCAAAACCTCTCAACCAACTTCTTGTAGCTATTCAGGGTACCCTGTAGCAGTTTAGGACATCGTGTAGCAACATCCTATAACAAACCTGTAGCAGCCTATTTTGACCCTGTTTTGACCTGCAATGATAACCTATCCTATTTTAGGAGTAGTTTAACTCCTCAGATTGGACTCCATGACTAGAAGTGCCACCTAGACCAATCCTTTCACTCCTTTCCCTCCTTTAAGATCAGATAGCATTAGCCCTTTTATTTCTAAATCTAGCAATTAGAACTTTACCTATTCTGCAAGTGTGAGTGAGATAGTTAATGCATGCATGTTTGAATTATGAAATGGTAGAGTAATCTTCTATTTTAAAGCAATCCTGATAGCCAGGTGATCAATTGCAAGATTAGCATATGTTTCTTTCTGCAAGTGATTTGTGTTAGTTCATAGCATTTACAAGGTGGTAGCTTTCATTTCCTGAATTGACAATAATTTACTTTCTCTGCACTAGAACTAGCCTTTACATTATGCTTTCAGTAGTTATAATCCTTTTAGTTCAATAGAGGAATGGTCTGGAACCCTAATGGTCAAGTGACCCAGCTAAGAATGAGATGAGTAGAATGATGCATTTGCTTTGTATATAGCACTGTCACCTCCAAGTTTGTACGAAACCCCAGGTTGATAAAGTAAAGTTGGTAGCTCTTGAAGTTTCAGCATCCTTGCTGCAATACTGGGGCTCATCAATATCCTCGAGTGTAATCTTGGGAACATGTGGATTTTCGTTCAAACCATGAGAAAATGGAGATTTTTAATCGCATCAAAGGCTCCTGCTTGTAAATATAACTCCCCCTCAAATGATAATTTAATTTCAACCAATGTTTTTTAATGTTCAAACCTGACTTGATACATAACGGAATTGATTGCATAACACTTGTTATAATTTGAAACATACAAAGAATTTTATTCTATAAAAGTTGTCATGGTTTATATACATTGAATGAAATTAATTCAAACGTAAAGTCAAATAATTTGATAATGCCTATGAGGATATACTTGTTGGACTAAGATAAAATAATTTTCACATTTTGAGTGATAGGAGTGGTAGTGCTTACGTGTAAAATACCTACATTCAACATCCACATTTATATGGGAATACATATGTTTAGTTGGATTAATATATTATGGATAATTATTTTAGTATTTAAATGTACTAATTAGAGTAGTATGATTAGGACATTAATATCAATGACATCTATATCTGGTTATGCATGTGATTCATATAGGCCTATCAGTGTATATCAACCACATTTATTAATGTGGTTGTGCTAATTATTAATAATGACATATAGTTAACAATTTTAGTAAAAAATATACAAACATATTCATTTAAAGTCAACCATTATTCAAACATATTTAACCATAATGGTCAATCAAGATCTCTATTTTCAATGATTCTCATTAATGAGCAACAATGGTCAATCGAGGTAAACTATGGTCAAATAGAGCCATGCAACATCAACATGGTTAAAATGGTCAATCAAGGTCGACCATTAAACTTATAATCCTTGGGTCTAATATATTAAACTTAAGATGGGTATATAATCTTAGGGTTTATAACATTAATCTTAGATTTTATATATAATATTAATCCTAGGGTTTAGAATATTAATATTGTGGTCAATAATCCTATAGTTTATTATATTAAACTTACGGTTTATTATATTAAGCTTAAAATTTATAATCTTAGGGTTCATAATAATAAACTTATAATTTAATATATTGAACTTAGGGTTTAATATTATGATGTTGGAGCCCACAAGGCATAGAATAGATGGTGATGGGGTGTATTTTTAAGTCACTTCGTGATGTGAAGGTCACCAGTTTGAAACTCCATAAGAAAAAATCTAGCCATGTTAACGGCTAGTGTTTCCCAAGCCACGTGCGATCCCGGGTGATTTTGATGGCTTAGATGCCACTGGACTGTAGTTTCTCAAACCAAAGGTTAATCTTGCAGTCATCTCAGGACTCAGACAACTTGAACAAAAAAATATAAGTTATGACATTGGAATGGTACCGAAATCTATCTAATATCGGATTGTGACAATAATTGTCTCAATGTAACAATCAATTTGACAATCATTGCCGCAATGTTACATTATTTTTCAATTTATTCAATGTCTCATTACGACATTACAAAATTGGGACTTAATATTAGTGTTTATAATATTACGGTTTAATAATGGGTTTATAATATTTTGGTTTAATAATATTAATCCTAGGGTTTATAATATTAATGTTAAGACTTAATATATTAAACTTAGGGTATAAAAATCTATCCAACATTGTATTTTCACGAACATTGTCTCAATGTGACAATCAATCTAAATTCCATTGTCACAATGTTACATTACATTGAAATTTATTCAACATCGCATTGCAAAATTACAAAATTGGAACTTAATATTAGGGTTTATAATATTAGGATTATAATATTAAGGTTTAATATTATTTTTATAATATTAGGGTTTATTATATTAATCCTAGGGTTTATAATATTAAGACTATGGTTTAATATATTATTTTAGGGTTTATATTATTTGATTTAATATTAGAGTTTAATATTCTAACATTGGAATCATACATAAACCTATATAACATCGCATTGTGACAAACATTGTCTCAATGTGACAATCAACTTGACAATCATTATTGTAATGTTGCATTATATTGCAATTTATTGAATGGTTTATTGCGACATAACAAAATTGGGGTTTAATATTAGGGTTCATAGCATTGGGTTTAAGTTATTAAGGTTTAAAACTGTGATATTGGAATGGTACATAAATATATCCAACATTGCACTATGACAAGCATTGCCCCAACGTGACAATCAATTTGATAGTCATTATCACAATGTTACATTATATTGCAATATGTTAAACGTCACATTGTGACAATAAAAATTGGAGTTTAATATTATGGTTTATAATATTAGGGTTATAAGATTATGGTTTAATATTGGTTTATAATATTAGGGTTTAATATATTAATCACAGGGTTTATAATATTCAGTTTAATAATAACGTTTAAAATATATAGGGTCTATAATATTACAATTTTATATTAGGGTTACATTACATTGAAATTTATTAAATGTTACATTGTGACATTAAAAAATTGAGGTTTAATATTAGGGTTTAATCCTATGGTTTATAATCTGAGGGTTTAATATATTAAACATAGGGTTTAATATATTAATGTTAGGGTTTATAATATTGGGTTTAATATTAGTGTTTATAATATTAGGGTTTATAATATTAGTGTTTAATTTTAGGCTTTCAATGCTAATTAAAACTTATTCACTTAGTTGAATAATTAAATTATCCTTACCTGTATTGAAATACTAATATCAAAACTCAATACTAATACCCAATACTAAAAGTTGATACTAATATTATAATTATTATAATTGTATAATAATTAATAATAATATAATAATATATAATATATCTTGGTTGTAACAAACACACACACACACACACACATATATATAATTATAATTTTTATTACTTCAAATCGAGTTGAGAGCACAATAGATAGGGTTTTCTGAGTAGTCATAGGTAAGTTATTGATTGAATGGTGTTTAGAGGGGGAGGTAGTGGGGCTCCCATCTACAAAAAAAGTGGTAGAAGATAAAGGTAAAGGTTCCAAGGTAGGTTTTATAATTTTGATAGAAGGGTCAATAGGCATGAGTAAAGGAGTATCAAGGGTATGTAATCAAGGAGGGAGTGGTCAGAGATGAGATAATGAAACATGTATAGTAGGTGGCTGATCAGATCAATAACAAAAGTCAAAAGGGGCTAACATGAATGGCCCATGCAAGAACAAATCATCGGTAATCGCAAGAACATTAATCAAAGATCCCCAAACCCAAGCTTTGAGGAACACATGCATACGTATGCGATTATCTGCAAGTTCATAGGGCTATGGATGACAAAGAAAGCTTTATGTGACTGGATCAAGCATAATTGGAAGCCTTGTGGTGAGATTGAGCTGAATTTAGGATCCATAGGTTTTTTTATAGTGCTCTTTGCTAATCTGGAGGCATTAGGGGAATTTTGAGGTCTAAAATGCCTCGTAAGAAAAATGTACAACCAAAATAAACTTTACAAGAACCAATAACGTTCAAGATGATGATGTCAACCATGGGGGATGATTCACCATTTTTGGAGTAAAAAATTAAAAAGATTAAAAAATAATAAAAAGATAAAACTACTTTTTCAACTCGAATTTTTAACTTATCTCCCTATGGGTTTACTCAAATTTCGAGTGGGAACACTCGTTGGATGCATAATTTGATTCCTCATCCAAGGAGTACACATGTTTCATACTTTCAATGGACCCTTCTACAGAAAAAATGAGAAATACATGAAAAACGTGATTGCAATCACATCTTTTCATATATTTCTCATTTTTCATGTTGCAGGGTCCATGAAAAGTATGCAAAGTGGGTACTATTTATATATATAATTTTTATTACTTCAAATCGAGTCGAGAGCGCAATAGATAGGGTTTTCTGAGTAGTTGTAGGTAAGTTATTGTTCGAATGGTGTTTAGAGGGTGAGGGAGTGGGGCTCCCACCTACAAAAAGGTGGTAGAAGATAAAGGTAAAGGTTTCAAGGTAGGTTTTATAATTTTGATAGAAGGGTCAATAGGCACGAGTAAAGGGGTATCAAGGGTATGTAATCAAGGAGGGAGTGGTTAGAGATGAGATAAGGCAAGAGTTACAGTATGTGGCCTATTAGATCAACAACAAAAGTCAAAATGGTCTAATGGGAATGGTCCATGCAAGCACAAAACATCGGTAATCACAAGAACATTAATCAAAGATCCCCAAACATCTGTGTGTGTGTGTGTATAATTTTTATTACTTCAAATCAAGTTGAGATCGCAATAGATAGGGTCTTATGAGTAGTTGTAGGTAAGTTATTGTCTGAATGGTGTTTAGAGGGGCAGGTAGTGGGGCTCCCACCTACAAAAAAGTGGTAGAAAATAAAGGTAAAGGTTACAAGGTAGGTTTTATAATTTTGGTAGAAGGGTCAATAAGCACGAGTAAAGGAGTATCAAGGGTATGGAATCAAGGAGGGAGTGGTCAGAGATGAGATAAGGAAATCAGGATAGTAGGTGGCCAATCCGATCAACAAAAAAAGTCAAAAGGGGCTAACATGAATGGCCCATGCAAGCACAAAACATCAGTAATCGCAAGAACATTAATCAAATATCCCCAAACCCAAGCTTTCAGGGAACACATGCATACTTATGCGATCATTTTCAAGTTCATATGGCTATGGACGATAGAGAAATCTTTACATGGCTGGATCAAGCATAATTGGAAGCCTCATGGTGAGATTGAATTGCATTTAGGATCCAAAGGTTTTTTTACAGTTCTCTTTGCTAATCTGGAGGCATTAGTGGAATTTTGAGGTCTAAAATGGGTCTCCTAAGAAAAATGTATAACAAAAATAAAATTTATAAGATCCAATAAGATTTAAGATGATGATGTCAACCATGGGGGATGATTCACAATTTTTGGAGTAAAAAACTGAAAAGATTAAAAAATAATAAAATAATAAAACTACTTTTACAACTTGTATTTTCAAGTTATCTCCCTAATGTTTTACTCAAATTTCAAGTGGGAGTACTCATTGGATGAAAAATATAATTCCTCATCCAAAGAGTACCCACATTGCATACCTTCGATGGACCTTGCAACATGAAAAATGATAAATACATGAAAAAACGTGATTGCAGTCACGTTTTTCATGTATTTCTCATTCTGTTTATAGAAGGTTCCATCGAAAGTATGAAACATGGGTACTCCTTAGATGATAAATCAAATTATGCATCCAACGAGTGTTCCCGCTCAAAATTTGAGTAAACCCATAGGGATATAAGTTAAAAATATGAGTTGAAAAAGTAGATTTTTCTTTTTTCCCTCTAACATTTGATGATGTAATCTAATCTTATTTTATTATTTCCACTATTATTTTATAATTTACTTAGGAGGCCCATTTTAGGCCTCAAAATTCCCCTAATGAAGGATGGATTCTTTAATGGAGGACCCTATTTATTTGCCTTTGTGGGACTTTACATGTGGCTATGGAAAGAGAAATTTACTCTAGAAAAAGAGACATTCACCAATGTTCGGGTATGGGCCAGGTTGTATTTCCTACCCTTGAATTATTGGCTTCCCTTGAACTTGAATCCTATATGAGATACATTAGGGAATTTTGTAAATATTTGAGATGTGACTTTAAAAGGCAGATGCACATCATATGTGAAGATTTGTGTGGTGATGGATGTGTCAGGAGCACTACTAGAAGAGATCAAATTTGAATTTTGGGATGAAATATGGTTACAAACTGTCGATTATGAAAAGATTCCCTTCAGGTGTAGATGCTTCCATCTGCACGGGAATTTAATCATGGATTTCCCTCTGAATAGATCTGAGGATTCAGGTAAAGAACAAGAGCAGAAATGTGTAGAACGTTTTGTAAAGCCAAACCCAAGAGGACGTGCCAACATGAGATAAAAACAATGAAATCAAGGAGGGAAAGCGACATTGAAGAATAATTTTGGGATTCTTTTGGAGTAGACCCTCAAGGAAATGGTAATGGAGAAGATAAAATTGAGAATCATGAGAAGGATAAAGATGAAGGAATGATGGAAGCCCCATAAGACCCTGTTAAAAATATGGAAATACCAGATCTTGGTAAAGACTTTGAAGGGGACACCGAAATGGCCCCAAGTGAAGTGTGAATGGAGGAACTGGAACTTTAGAATATAGTGGAAAGGGAAGGGATATACTTACAGAATATGGTGGAATAATGGAGAAATAAGGGTTTGGAGGCCATCCCAACATAGCAGATGGACCTAATTCAATACCTACACCTGATGCAAGAGGAAGCAAATCTTTGAGGGTAGAAATGATTACATGAATAAATAGAGGAGATGGGCATAAGCGATTTTAGAACCTCATACCCTCTCAGTACCAAAGCAAAAACAAATGAAATGAGGAAGGAAGTTGAATAATGTAGCCATTCAGAAATTGGGAGAAATGTTGATTAACTCAAGTAAGATGGGAGATGTAAGATCACCACCTAATGTCTATAGTTAAAAATGAAATTTTTTACTTGGAATACAAGAGACCTCAATAGCCTATGAAAACAAATATTGCTAAAGATAAAGATAAAAATGGAAAAACCAAATATTATGTTCCTGCAAGAATCAAAATTCTGAATAGAGAAGATTAAGAAAGTGGATAGGAAATTAGGAGGGGGTATAAATACTTAGAGGTGGAAGACCAAATTGTTGCAGGAGGATTAGTTACTTGGTGGAATCCATAGGTTATGAATCTCATAGATGAAGAAGCCACTAGATTTTTACTATCTATGGTGATGCAAATAATAGGAGTCCCTCGGTCGATTATGTTCACAAATGTTTATGGTCTGTAGAGGATAGATGAAATATTAAGTATCATCTAGGCCCTGAAGGATATCAGAGAAAGAAAATGTCATCTCCCCTAGATTCTAGGGGGAGACTTTAATATCATCACTTCTCTAGTAGAAAATAAGGGTGGTCAAAGGCGAATTGACAAAGATTTTGAGACCTTTAATTGGTTCATTAAAGAAGAAAATCTAATAAATATGGAGACAGTTAATGGAATATTTACCTAGAGCAACAAGCGATGAGGGTTTATTCAAGTTGAATCTAGGTTGGACAAATTCCTAATAATGGAGGATTTTCCGATGCAAGGGATGGATATGGAGGCTAATATTCTATCGTATGGGGGCTCAAATTATTGGACGGTGGTGTTAACGATTGCAATGCTCGATACAACTAAAAATAAACCATTCATATATGAAGCTTTCTAGATAAATCACCCATCATTTATGAATAATATAAAAAATGGTGGGAAGATACTCTCCCAATCTCGGGCTCTAAGATGTTTAAATTGTAGGATAGTTTGAGATATATTAAAATCCAGCTAAGGAAATGGAATAAAAAAGAGTTTGGTAATATCTTTCAGGAAAAAAGGGATTTGGAACTGAATATGGAAGCGTTATATAAATTGTTTATAGATGAAGGCTATACTAAGGAGAGGAAGTGTGAGGAAACAAAGCTTTTGAAGCAATGGGAGGAAATATTCCTTTAGGAAGAAATTTTATTGTAACACCCTCATCCCACATCTACCCAAGTAACCGGCCAATGAGGGTAAATATGTGACAAGAGGCCACTATGATGGGATTCAACCTCCTTGGTGACCTTAAGGAAGTGGAATCAATGGAAAACCACAACACATTCCTTCTATATCTGCTACAGGACTCTTAGAAGTCTTCCCATTCATCCCCATGACCAGTCCTTAGGTCCCATTGAGTTTTTATACCATGAAACCACTAGACACTCCCTTGATATGGAAAAGGGTGCATCTGGGAGGCTCCAAATGCTCACACAGCAAAGCATGTGTCCGTCTGTGGAATTTTTTTCTCAGACATGTTGCTACGACTCTAGGATTTGTGCCACTTTTTCAGGCCCAAAGCCTAGGTCACTGCCCAAAACCTAATGACAAGTTCAAAAATGAATTTATACAATGAAACAATGATACTTTTGTAGAAACAATGACAAGGTCTAGACTGGACCTCTACTAGCCATGACAGACATTTCGTCAAACATGTCACAAATATGTAATCTACAGGTTTAAACAACATATCTTGGAATAGGGGTCTCATACTTATCTAATAATCGCTAAGAAGCATTGTTCCCTTATATCATTAGCTGCATTATAATTTATTACGTCATAGATACATTATTAATTCATTTACAAATCAAAACATGAGGAGATTCATACATCATCATTGTCATGATACATGCTCATAACCAGAATAATAGTAACAGAAATATCAAGGATACATCAGCCATAGAATCCACATATAAACCAATACATTTTCTCATAAGATACCAAGGAAAGAACCTCTTATTAATGAATGCAAAATCCAACCTGGTATGGGACTACCACGTTCCACCCAACCATAGATTAACTAAGCCAAATCTCTCTTCAGTGAATCACCCTTGTGCCATATTCCAATCATGAATGTGGGACTCACCCAAAAAGAACCAACTAGGGCGTCCCGAGGCTAAACCACCTCACCCTTGTCAATATAAACAAGACTTTACTGCAATCCACACCGGATCACTAGGCCAACAATTTTAACATGTAATCATAGGCTTTACCATGATCTCCACCATATCACTAGGCCAAAAAAAGCATGGATGGCACCAGATTTATCCACCTACACATTGAGTAATTGTCTTGTCTCCTAGTCTCTTAGGCTTTACCGCAATTCACACCATATCACTAGGCCCTAAACCGAGACTCCACCCTCTAGGCTTTACCATATATCCCGCCATTCACTTGCAAGGATTCCTTGGTATAATCAAGGGTAACCACCTATAAGATTTACCATATATCCCACCATTAACTAGTGAAGGCTTCGTAGGCTCACCGAGGCACACAATACCTGGATTTACCGTAACCCACAGTCCAGTTCAAGGGTCACTATGCCAGTGGCTTTACCGCAATACACAGTCCAGTTCATGGATCACTAGGCTATGTGTTCTTTATTTCGGATATCTACCTCACTCAGCTTTGAATCCATCTGGAAATCTAGCTCAACCAAAACATGAGAACCCCATCACACCATTTATATCCGTAAATGGAAAGGCTAGGCTTAAAACACTGTCACACATGGCAAAACCCACACCGTGACATCAATGCACACCAAATATAGCAAGGAAAAAACACATGCAAATCGATACCTGTAAAGAATCCTATTGTAGCTGCTTGATCCTGATCTTCCTTGCTTTCTACTTCCTTCCTCTTGCCTCCTTTTCCTTTCTTGATCCAATGCCAAAGTTCTCCAAGAAAACTTTGTGTCCAAGAGTGAGATAGAGAGAGAGAATAATGATAGAGCTCAAAAATGGAACTGACAAAAGGTTCCACTGACAAAAAGTACCAATTGATCCTTGGAAACCTTTTTATCAATGAGACTTATAATTTATTCATTATTTTCCTTCATTTTCCTACTCACATGCAACCTATGACCTTCACCTTCCGTTTCTTCTAATTTCCATTATTTTCATAAATAAATGTGTAGAAATTCCATTTTTCCTTTCCAAATCCTTTTCCATTGCCTTTTCCAATTTCCTTATCCATAATAAACCAATGAACACCCACACAAGGATGTATTTCCCAACATTCATCTTGGAATAAGTGTCCCATCAACCGTGGTTATTATTTTTCCTTTATTAACTTATATTACATGGAATTTTCACCAGGGATGTTACAGAACCTTCCCCCTTGGGGGACACCATCCTCGATGTTCAACCACACTTATACCTCCACAAAACCACTGAAAATAAAACATACTACACATGGAGCTTTATGACATAGCTCGATGCAGTATTTAGAGTGATCACCCTGCTGAAAAGAAAACCAACATGAAAACTATAATGACATGACACCCATACCTCTTATTGGAGCTTTATAACATAGCTCATGGTGGTATTTACATCTGCGTACATATGTACATATATCAAACCATCACCCAAACATATACCAAAACATATACCAAACATCATACTAAAACATCTTTGCCTCAACCAGCAAACAATGAAGGATACATATCCATCATTTGATCTGCCATCTTCCATGTAGCTTCATTGGGCCCAAAGTGCTTCCACTGCACTTTAACTTGCTCTATTGCTCGGTTTCAGAGCATGAGCACATTTCTCTGTAATATACACTGAGGTGTAGGCTACAATTCTCCATTTGGCTCCACCTGCAATATAGAGTAGTCAATCACATGATCAACATGTTTAACATACTTCTCAAGCAATGACACATGGAAAACATCATGGACTATTATTTTCAGAGGCAGTGAAAGTCAATAGGCTAGCTTGGCACATGATCCAATCCACAAGGAGCCCTTCGTTGGTTTGATGTGCAAGTACATATGTTCCCCAACCTGAAACTCCTTGAACACTCTATTCCGATCTACATATCTCTTCCACTTATCATGTTTTGTGTTTAGATTCTTCTTGATGACCTGCATTTCCCACTCCATGTCTTCCAACATGTCTAGTTCAATCAACACCCTGTTAACCGGATCGCTCCAACTGATGGGAGTATTGCAACTCTGCCCATACAATGCCTCAAACAGACTCATCTTCAAAGATTCCTGATACCCATTGTTGGAAGCAAACTCTACCGGTGGAAGATACTCTTCCCAATTTCATTGTTGATGCTTCACATACATCCTTAACATGTCCTCCAATATCTTGTTGACCCTCTCAGTATGTCCATCTGGCTACAGATGATAACTTGAACTGAAGGCCAACTTTGTGCCCAAACTTGCAAACAAATATTTCCAAAACTTTGAAGTTAACTTTGTATCCCTGTCTGATACAATCTTCTTCAAAACTCCATGTAATATAACAAAGTCCTTAATGAATACCTGTGCTACATCACTCGCTGAATACGTATTCTTTGCTGGAATGAAGTGTAGAACATTTGTCAACATGTCCACAACAACCATGATGGAATCATATTGTTTCACTGTCCTCAGCAAAACTATGATAAATTCCATGGAAATGACATCCCATTTCCACTCTCGAACTGTAATCAATTGTAGAAGTCCACCTGGATGCTTACACTTGTTAGATTCAATATTTGCATACTTCTATCAGTGATCAAATATGCTCTAATAAAGTGGTCTTAGGTGTCAAAGTCAATTTTTCTCATTTTAGTGAGTCTTCAAGTAAAAATTTGGTCACAGGGTTTTAGGTCTAAGATTTGTTTTCACTCCTTCCAAAGTATTCCAAGTATTGGCTCATGTCACCATTTGGCTGAGTGTACCATCATTCAAAGAGTTGTCATCATTATTTCAGGTTCCAATGGGTCATTTTACACCTTGTTTGTGCTTTAGTTGTGCTTAGGTAAGGCTCATTTCCTTCTCCTAGGGTTTTGAAGGTAATTTTTCTTGGATGGTCCAATCATCTTGTATCCTGATTCTCATACAAATTACCCTATCCTTAATATACCTTATTAAACACTTCCCATCAATGATATCGCTCAAATTCATCATTTTCCCACAAACCCTAGCATATTGCTACAATTTGACACTTTTCTAGGTTAGGCCTGTGTTTTTCCCTTTTGGACCCCTCCCCCCCACTAAATCCTTGAAATTCCACTTTCCCCTACTTCCTAACATCCCTCCCTACTTCCAAAAATTTTCTCAAGAATTTAAAAGCCCCTAATCCCCTTCATTTCCCTTCATTTTTACAAATCCCTTGTTCCACATATCGGGATAATCTTTATTCAAATGATGTTTCTGAGCAATAAAAGATGAATTTGACAAAAGTGAGAGAGGGTAGTCAAAAGTTGGAATTGGACACAGATAAGGTAGTCAAAAGTCGGAATTTGGTCACAGATAAGGTAGTCAAAAGTCGGCTTGAAGTGGCGCTACACATTCAGAAGGTGGCGCTGCACGTAGGGAAATTTTGGCAGTGCAAAATAACACTGCGCTGCACATTGAGAGGTGGTGCTACGTGTCTGTAGTTGGTGTTGTGCATTGAGCATAAAAGACCAGAAACCCTCCAAACTTCATAAAAACTTCCAAAGAGCACTCTCATCTCTCAAACAAGTAAGTGCACTCCCTCTACCTCATCATTGAAGTTGCAATTGAAGTGTTTGAAGGAATTTACCATGACAAATGTGAAACCCTAGTTTCTCCCTCAATGACATTCTAGAAACCCTAATCCCCTCTATTTTTCCCACCACCTATCACTAAACCCTAAACCCCTTCCCTACATCACTCCATAACATCTATACCCCCTCATCCTTCATCCCACGAGCTATATTGCAAAAAGGGCCCAAGCCCCTCTCCCTCACTTTCATAATTCATATCCTTCCCTTCATTTTCTAGCGTACCAAAATACCTCACAAGGTCATCTCCCATTCCCTCATTCCTAAATCACTCTTACTCATTCCCTTTATCCCTTTTCTTGGAGTGTACAACCTCAAACCTCGCAAGCATGGATAGAGAAGATCAAGACCATGAGGAGGAGGAAAACACAGGTAGTGATAGTTCGATAGATAGACCTATGCATCAGAGAAAACCACACAAGGGAGAAAAAATTAATAGGGAAGATCCATCAAACCTCAGAGAATTTCAGGCCTCTTGGTTAGATTTCACTTTTTTCACACATCTAGGGTGCTATGAGTTCTGTGAGAAGGTAAAGAGAGTTCAACACCATCCTGAGCTCACCAGGATTTTTGTAGCCCATCTTCAGGACAACAAGGTGACTCTTGCTGGGGTGAAATTCATAGTCTCACCGTCCATTATTGCAGATGCAACCAGGACTCTAGATGTAGGGGAGAAATGGTACAAGGCACAGGACCTGGATGAACATTATTATGAGCCTTGTATCAAACCTAGGTATAGAAATGAGGTGAAAATACTTTTTCCTTTCAGATTCCTCGAAGACAAGTGTGCCCCCATGATGAAAATCATCATGAAATATTTGACTTATGAGGGCAGATTTTCCTGGTTGTACACCTATCACATCAGGCTTCTCATGCATTTTACTAGGGTAAGGATGTCAAACCTCCATTATTTATTTTTCAGGAATATTGAGAAGATGGCCCATTTTGTGCAGAAAAATCCATACCCTCAACAAATGAGCAGTCTCTATCATTATTTCCTGATCAAGATGATTGTACTTCATCATCTTAGCCTCCTCAACATCTCTTGGGAGACATTTATTGCTCATGACATCTTCAGGGATCCTCAAATTCCTCCACCAGTGTCTCAAGAATCAGGGGGAGCTTCTAGCAGTTCTCAAGTGAAGATAGATGAGAAGGCCAAAGAGACTAGAACTATTGAGGTGCCCGGGACCTACATGACATATCAGAGGGGCACAAGCAGATTGTTTGTAGCTGATAGGAAAGTGTTTTCTCCACAGGATGTGGAAGGGACCTTGCCTTCTTCATCAACTCATAGGCAAATGCTAGCTCCACAGGATGTGGAAGGGGGTTTACTTTCTTCATCAACACAACAGGTACATGTGAAGCAGCTACATAAAGGGAAAGAAAAGATGTCAGAGGAAAGTTTTGATGATGAGGAGGAAGAGAGAGATTTTCATTTGACAGAGCATGATGAGCCTGAGTAGCATTATACTCAAACAATTGACTTAGAGGTTCAGGATGAAGAAACAATAAAGGAAATCATCATACGGGAAAAGGAGGCTCAAGTTCAAGCATTGATGGACAATCTGTAGAGAGCCAAGTATGTCATTACATATTTGGAACAAGAGAACAAGAAGTTGAGTGACAAGCAGGTCTTCATGGAGCTCGAGCTTCTCAAGGTAAAACAACAAAATGACAAGGAGGCACCGGTCACTTTGTCTCCTATTGAGAAGGAAACTGAGGATGATAGAGAGACTTGGATTGAGAGAGTCAATTTACACCTACAGAAGCTGTTGCAGAAATCCAATAGGGACAACCAGATCATCAGGCACATGGCCTACCACTATAGGACCCTGAACAAAATTTGCAACATGAGGATCAAAAAGATGAAAGCTAGGCTAAGGCGGGCTCTAAAGGGAAAAAAAGAGGAGGATAGGCTTAGTTTCTTGCTAAAGATTCCTTGTCTCATCAAGATGATTGATGGTGGTGCTCCTCACGAATTTTGGTAAGGTTTGGAGGAGTTTTTGTTTTTTGTAAACTTTGGAAATTGCACACATAGAAAATCTGGCTCAACGCACAGCACCACTGACACTGTGCTTTTCCTAGAGACATCTAATGGATAAATGGCTTGGCTTTTTGGATTCAAAGTGATGAGTATATGCATCCTATGGATTTTCTAAATTTTTGGGGCAAAACTAGTCCACCAAAAGGTCAAAAAACACCCTAAAAATGACCTTTCTACCACTTTTTGGACACACAGAAGCAGTCTTGGGAGAATCAACTTTTGAGAGGTCAAATGAGCTTCAAAAGACGAAATTCTAGGTGTTTTGGAAAGTAGACTTGAATACCTTTCCAATGAGATATGATGATCTCAATTTTGATGTCAGGAAGGCTTCCAAAATGGATCTGAAAGTGGAACTGCGCATTGGATCAATAGCACTACGCATAGGGAAAATTTTGCACAGGATGGCTACTTTTCTATGTTTTGACTGTGTTCATGGATTTTCTCTCATGGAGGATGTTTTACTTACGTAAATTATCTCTTGGCTTGTAAATATGATGGATAATTAGTAGTAGAGGGTAGATTCATTACATTAAAAGTCAATTTGAGCTCAAATGAATTAGTTTTTCACTTTTAGAGGCAAGTTGTTAAGATGCCTATATTCTTGTTTCTTGTTCATTTTTGGTTAGATTAGCTCCTCATATTAGGGATTCGACCCCTGAGGATGGGAGGTGGTTGAAACAATACCTATATCGTCTTATTCTTTCTCATTGTAGAGGGTTGGACTTAGCTGGATGCTCATACCTTGATTGTACATTATTTTGTAGCAGTTTAGCAGGAGATTAATAAGAATTGCAGTTATTTTCTGGGATCCATGTGGTATGAAGTTTTAGTATAGTTTCTTCTCTTGTGGTCATATGTTAGTATGTTTTGTGTATTTCGTTAATCATCTCACTGCTTCTAAGTGAATGTTTTCAAGTTGATAGGTAGAATTCATTACATCACTGCTCTGCTTTGGGGAAATATTCACCATTATATGTTTTCTACAGTTTGGGAAGGATCCATGGTAATCAAATGCTATTCCTAGCCTCTCACCAGTCTTATAACACCTAACCCATCCAGCCCTTGAGTGCTAAAACTTATGCCTACCTTGCCCATTGAACACCCTGCAATTTTGACTTAATTCCCTAGCCCTAAACTGTCGAGCTCCTCGTGATCCAACAAAACCCCTTTAAAATCCAATCAAAACATCGTGCTACTATACCTAGTCTAAAATAATTTTCCTGATCCAGTCATCTTGGCTAAGGTCCTTACGGACAGAGCCCTCTCCCACCTAGTAGGGTTGGCTACTTGGCTAAGCGTGCTTTGTGGTTACCCTGGCATTGCCTTCCTTCAGCCTGAGGTTCAATCCAGGTGATAACAACACTCTACCTTCACTTGCTAAAAATCCAAGCACCTAACCACAAATTCTTCTACATCCTTCTTCATATTCATCCAATAATAAAAATTATTCACTATGGTCAATGTCTTCTGATAGCCTCGGTGACTTGAATATGGTTTCGCATGAAACTCTCTCAAGATCACCTTCTTGAGCTCACTGTTGTCGGGCACATATATGATGTCTCTAAACCTGACCAATCCATATGTTGTAAGAAAATAGTCCACATCCTAGGCACCTATACCTGCACCTATACTTGTACCTATACCTATACCACTAAATGTACATGTACCTACACTCAGTTGTAACCTATGCATGGGTTATTTATACCTACCATCTTGTTGACCTTCCTGTAAGATCTGATTCCGTAAGTCTATTCCATAGGAGCTCATAGTTGTTATATGATTCAACTGTATCCACCTGCTAAGAGAATCTGCAACCCTGTTCTCTTTTACCTTGATGTACCTGATCTTGAAGTGAAGCTCACTAATCGTGGCCAACCATATAACTTTCCTGGCATTCAGATGCAGCTGGTCAAATAGATACCTCAATCCACTGTGATCACTCATCAATACAAACCTCCTGCTAAGAATATAGTGCATCCACATCTTCAATGCATGTATAATCGTTGCTAGCTCAAGATCATGTGTCGGATAGTTCTGCTCATGCTCATCTAGTTTTTGTGACTTATAGCACACTACCTGTCCTTCCTACATAAGGACTCCACTAAGTCTGCTCTTGCAAGCATCTGTACATACTACAAATTCTTTGTCTGAATCTCCGATCTTTAACACTAAAGAATGTTTCAAAAACTACTTAAGCTGCTCAAAATTGGCCTCACACTCTTTTTTCCATTCAAACTTCTTACCTTTCCTCTACAATGATGTAATAGGATAAGAAATCTATGATAAGTTCCTGATGAACCTCCTATAATAACCTGCCAATCCCATGAAGGATCTCACCTCATCTACATTTCTAGGAGCTTCTCACTCCATGATAATTCTTACCTTTTTTGGATCCACTGCTATGCCCTCCTTGGAGACAACATGTCCTAAGTAATGTACCTCAGTCTGAAAGAAACATCACATGTTGAGCTTAGAATACAACTGATCCTCTCTCAACAACCTCAACGCTGCTACCAAATTCTCGACATGATCTTCATCATTTTTAGAATATACCAATGTGCCATCAATGAACACGATAACAAACTTATCTAAATACGGATGCAACACACTATTCATCAAGCACATAAAGGTAGTTAGAGAATTAGTCAAACCGAATAGAACTACAAAAGATCGTAATGCCCATATCTAGTCTCGAAAGTTTTCATGTAAATGTCCTCTTCTTTAATGCATACCTCATGATATTTGGATCTCAGATCAATCTTTGAGAACACTATTTCTCCCTTCAACTGATCGAAGAAGTGATCAATCCTCAGCAATGGATACCTATTCTTGATGGTCACTTTGTTCAACTTCATGTAGTTAATGCACAATCAGAGAGTACCATCCTTCTTCTTTACAAACAATACCGGTGTGCCCCAAGGTGATTCACTTGGCTTAATGTATCCCATGTACAACATTTCATTTAACTACAACTTCAGCTCTACCAACTCTGGAGTGCTCATCTTGTATGGTGATGTTGATAGTGCTGGACCTACCAACATGTCAAGGGGATCTCCCTGGTAAGAAGTCCCAATTAGACCTTAGATCATTTGGTGGAGGAGTCCTAGCAGTGGGTCGTAAGGTAATGCCTTGACCGAGATGTCGCATAGAGGCAAGTAAGATAACTTTGTCAGTATCAAGGGTGTGACCGCTACAGTGAGTCAAGAAAGGTGAATGAGAGGTTCTAACACATGGGGGGGGGGAGACGAGTGTGCCCCTTGGCAACCTGTAGTAGTGCTCAACTAAGAAGGGAACACATGAGTGAAGATGTATCACAAGCTGCAAAGCAGATCAGTCAAAAATCCAAGGTGATGGTTAAACCAACAACACTTCTGCAACAAGATTCATATAATCGCATATGAAGCAGTTCATACACAACTACATAAGTTAAACAATATATATTTCTACGCAACCAGAGCAATCCAACTACAATAACAACATATGCATGAAAATGCTTTGGCTCTTATTATATAAAGAAGTGTATGTCCCAATCATACAATACATCCATGTAAACCTACTAGCCCTAATAGTGAAGCGTTACATCCATATCCGCTTACTCCTCTAAAGAGATGAACTAGCTCCATGGAGTCGAGAAGCCAAGGAACGCTACAATACTGTCCAAGATTTCTTCAAGATAGTCTTATTAGAAGCTTGGCTGACCAAAAACTCTTACAATGAGTTATGAGGGACTATTTATAACAAAGGGTGGGGTGACCCTTGACATTACCCTTTGTGACAGTTCAACTACCCTCATGACTCTTCACCTACTCTATGGCTGTTACATCCAACTATTCACACTTGAATTACACTTGACATGACTCAACATTACAATTCACATGTACTCATGTGAGACAACATGGCTTGAGAAAGCCATGCAAGACATCACTAACACTCGGTCCACTATGCTGAGACCAACTATTTTACATGCTTGTGATAGTGAAGGTGGTGAGCTGATGCCAAGATTGTTTGTCCGTGATGGTGTGCATGCACCTCATGGTGACATCTTGCTGACGCGAACTCTTTTATCCGTTGCAATCAATCCATTGGTTTGACTCCTTCATCCAACTCATCTACTAACATGGGCATGGTCTTCTTGGGTGCGGTTGAACCGACAACACACTGATGCACAATGTCCATGCTGATATTCAAGTGTGTGTTGGTGGTCATGCGTATCAACCTGCCGAAGTACATGTTCATCTCCAGTTGGACTTGCTTCTTGTCTTCGCCTTGGTGAGAGTGTTGAATGGGTTGGATTGCCTGCATGTGCACAATGACATGCATGCTGCTGAATCTCTTGCATACGATAAACAACACTACTCACCATGTATGCTCCATGTTAGTTGCTGGGATGGGATTTTAACTTGTACGGGCACAGTTTCATCTGTGAGTGCATGTTGCACCCACTGTTGTTCCTGTTCCTGTTGCAACTCATTCGTTTGTCTGTGCAGTTTCATGTTCTTCCTGAGTTGCTACTTCAGCACATGCAACTTCTTCTTTGTTCCATTCTATGTCTTCATGCGATCTTCATATCATGCCGTCACCTCATAGCCTGAGTCTCCAAAGTTGATTTCATTATCAGTGGATTTGCTTGATCTTGCAACTTTGTTCCACCTCTATGTTGTGAACAACCTTCCTCTTGCATTCATTGCATTCGCTTCGTTTGCTGCATTCATTGCGTTCGTTGTATTTGCTTCATTCATTGCGTTCGCTTCTATTACACAACAATTTGTCACCGACCCTACATCCCTTGATTTCGGACACTGTCGGTCCATGTTATTGACATCTACCTTGTGTCATGTTGCAAATTATGTGTCAATCTCTTCCTTGTCATCTCAGGAAGAATATCTCAGTTTACTTCTCCTAGAGAAGACCCTTTATTACTTATGTTTTTGGGTTGTCGCAGGACAACAGTTGTTCCACCTACGAAGATGGCGAAGATTACACTAGCACTAGTGAAGTGTTCACTCTGTCTCTATGTTGCACTCATGACAAGCTACTTTTGTCAAGTTTTTTAAACAACTCGTCAAAGCTTCCAAGTGTAACAACCTCATGGGCAGTCCTAGGGTTGGTTGTTGGATTAGATGAGCTCGTATCTCTCCTTTGGGATGGTTGTTCCACATTTTGTGCAGCCTCTCATTTCTCCCATATTTTATGGAAGCTCCTCCTCCTATAAATTCTTCCTCCATGACTAAGATCAGTTAGCTTCAGAGGTCAATAATTCAATAGTAAAAGTAGAGAAGTTTTGCTAGAGTGTGGAAGTAACCTCTCATATATCTTAACTTGGGATGGTTTTGAGTGGAGTTTTCTTCATTGTAAGGATATTCTAGCATTATTATTTTGGTTAGGAGAGAGAGTTATTCATCTTTTGGGAGACAATCTATGAGTGAATGCTTGCGGAGACATGCTAATAGGACCCTTCAAGGAGGCTTACGACATCAAGGCGTGGTTGTAAGTTCTACTTTAATTTACATTAATAAAAATCAACAACTTATTTCCTATATCGTATGTCGAATTGCATGAGGATAACTTGAAGCTCCTTTTACTCTTTAAGTAGAGAGTTTTTCTCGTACTTTGTTATGTTTGTGGTTGTGTTTTGTATGTTGTTTTTAGGTACAAGTGATTAGAAGAACGAGAGTTGGAGCAACACAATAGGGACACCATCGAATGATGATTTGAAGGTAAGCCTTCATGGCATCAACTTTCTAAGGAAATTTGCTTTGGTATTGTCTCTGCGGATAGAGGCAACCCCTCTAGCCCTAGAGTGCGTCTAGTCACCGCAAAGACAATACCAAAGAAAATTTCCTTAAAAAGTTGATGCCATGAAGGCTTACCTTCAAATCATCGTTCGATGGCATCCCTGTTGTGTTGCTCCAGCTCTCGTTCTTCTAATCACTTGTACCTGAAAACAACATACATAACACAACCACAAACATAACAGAGTATGACAAAAACTATCTACTTAAAGAGTCAAGGAGCTTCAAGCTATCATCACACAATTCGACATACGATATAGGAAATAAGCTGTTGATTTGTATTAATGTAAATTAAAGTAGAACTTACAACCATGAATTGATGTCATAAGCCTCCTTGAAGGGTCCTGTCATCATGTCTCCACAAGCATTTACTCATGACTGTCTCCCAAAACGCGAATAACTCCCTCTCCTACCCAAAAGACTAATGCTAGAATATTCTTACAATCAAGCAAACTCCACACAAAACATCCTAAGCTAAGCTATATGAGAGGCTACTTCCAAACTGTAGCAAAACTTATCTACTTTTACTATTGAATTCTTGACCTCTGAAGCTAGCTAATCTTAGTCATGGAGGAAGTATTTATAGGAGGAGGAGCTTCCATAAAAGATGGGAGAAAGAGCTTATCTCTTTGAGAGGTTGCACAAAAGGTGGAACAACCATCCAAAAGGAGAGAGAAGTGCTCATATGATCCAACAACCAACCCTAGGACCACCCATGAGGCTATTACACTTTGAAGCTTTGACAAGTTATTTAAAAAACTTGCCAAAAGTAGCTTGTCGTGAGTGCAACATAGAGATAGAGCGAAGACTTCGCCAGGGCTAGTGCAATCTTGGCCATCTTCACGGGTGGAACAACTGTTGTTTTTCGATGACCCAAAAACATAAGTAATAAAGGGTCTTCTTTAGGAGAAGTAAACTAAGATATTCTTCCTGAGATGACAAGGAAGACATTGACACATAATTTGCAACGTAACACAAGGTAGATGTCAATAACACGGACTGGCAGTGTCTAGAATCAGGGAATGTGGGGTCGATGAAAAATCACTGTGTAACAGCTGCATTCGCTGTGTTTGCTTCATTCATTGTATTCAGTGCATTTGATATGTTGCCTTCAGCTGCTGTTCATGATGCTACTTGCTGTGATATCTTGATGTTCTTGTCTATGAAAAGCTTGATATTTTCATGAGTAGGCAATCTCATAGACATTTGATCGACTGCATCTCCAGGCATGCTGTGAACATGTCTTCGACTCTTCCCTCTTGGAAACTATTGTACCTAAACTACTGAGAGGTAGATGATCAACAACCACAATACCTGGAGACATGGAAACACTCATGGCAAGAAATCTATCAGTTGAAAACCAAATTGAACTTGATAACTAACTTGCAACATACCTATGTGACTGATCATGAAGGTTGCACAATTTCGACCGGGAGGTCGAAAGACTAACTGCAAAGATTGCACGAGGCACAGGATGTGCTACTGGGAGACTGACTGAATGTTGAAACTGCACAATGCAGAGTCCAATCTTGCTGCTAACTACTAGAATTGCGTAATGCGAAATCTCAGCTGGTAATGGCTACAGGCTCAGTGACTACATTGCGTAATTTTCTTGGCCAACAGTCACTGTTCCTTAGGATTGCACAAAGTAGGACTGGGGAACAACTTCTTGGAAGAAATTTTCATTTTTGGAGAGGAAGACAAAGCCTTCTCTCTTAGGATAGTGCAATGTTGTTAGGTGAGGTAGAGTCTGGGCCAAGGTTGGCCAGACTCGCTGACAGGCAACTGAACGCGAATGTGAATGTGAATGTATGCTGATACCTAGTGTAAACACAAGTGAATGATCATGCATGAAAATGGTGAATGAAATATTCATAAAATGGAATAACATGCATCTGGGTGAGGTGAGTCACCAAATTGGTGACCGTTCATGAAAAACAGTTTCATGCATGCGACAAAAGTGAGATTTTGACGAAAACTGAAATGGCTCTAGACAAGCTAATATACATGTAAACGACAACAAGAATTCACAGAAATCAAGAAAACAATACTCATACAAGCGAAAACACAAAATGTGACAGAAATACAACATAAGGCATGGGAAGTGGGCTTACCCCAAAACAGTTGAGTTGAATGTGCCAACTACTCCTAGATGTGGTGTGGGATGTTAGAGCTACAAGGTTGATGTGAGGAATAAGCTCTACAACAACCGTTTGATGAGTTTCGATAACATCGAGGTTGTGGGGTGCATGCCACAAATCTAGGGAAAGCGACACTTGGTGGGAGGTTTCTAAAATGATCCTTGCATGTAACCTCCACTTGTTGAACATAGATCCCTGAAACAAGGGATGCCTTTGCATGTTGCCTTGGGAGAAGTAGTCCATGCATGCAAGTCTATTTTGCTCGATCCCGGAGGGAACCGGTCAACTCAACTACACATGCAAGAGGTTGTTTGACTGTTTAAAGGAAATGCGCATTTATGGCTAGGAGCTGGCTGACTGCCCATGAGGTTTGGAAAATTTAAGGGTAAAGAAGCTGACTGTTCCCCAGATTTGCACAAATTCTAGGCTGAGCAGCCCTGCTAGGGAAATTTAAGCAATTTTTGTTAGGAGTGTTGGTTGGTAGAATTGCATAATTCTAGAGCCGAGCAGACTGCTAGATAGAATTGCACAATTTCTGGAGGGAAGGTTCGTTACCATCCAGAAATGAGAAATTTTCTTGGGGAGGCTGCTTAGCATATAGCTGGACCAAGTCTTGGTGAACAACCTATGAGGGGAATGCATCAAGTTGTGCTCAATAGGCTGCCTTTGTGTATGAAAAACACTGAATCTTGTGTACTTGATGAAGTAAGACTAGGTGTTGTGAAAGGTTGGTAGGGAGGATACAAAATGGGCTAAGGAAACATTTTGGAGGGTGTTTGTAGCCGCTACAACACTTGGCGACAAACTAGTAGGACTCCAACTTTCTGAATGGACCTTATTTGTGAAAAACAAGTCTAGCACCTCTGAAAGTATTGTTCAATTCTCAGCTCATCCTAGTTTCACACTAGCTTGATTGCAAGATGTAGCATTGGCCAAACTCTCGGTCAATTGACAGACATTCCAAGCCAAGGCAACACAGTTGTTTCGATTCTGGTTGAGGGGTATATAGGTGCACAAGCAGTATAGTTGTCAGAGTCTTAGTTTCATCTCTGGTGTTGCTCCGCTGCCAGCAGGCCTGGTCAGTACCCCGACAGAGTCACATAGGAACACAAGAATATTTATGCTACCAGTGAGCCTGGTCAGTACCCCAGTTGAGTTACTTGCATGACACCCCTGTGCAGGAAGCCTTTCTCTTCTTTCACCTTATTCATTTTTCATTTTTTAATTTTTTGACTTTTAATTTTTTAATTTTTCTTTTTTCACTGTGCATAGCACTTATTTATTTCATAGGCAGAAGAGGGATCTTGACTTATTGAGAGAAGAAGAGGTTGTTCTAGCAAAGAAGTACTTTATTGTATCTCTGACGTGTCTGTTAAGGTTTTCCCCCTCACCTTCCTCTACTTGACTGAGATAACAAGGGTTAATCCAAAAACAACCAACTAGAGAAGGTGATTCTAGTTAGCATGAAAGCATTGTGTTTTCACCAAGGTTCACTTCAAAAAATACGTATTCTCCTTTGACGTATCATGGACTGGAAGTAACAAGCTCTTCATATAGAGGCAAGATGATAGATAACCAAGTAGCAATAGGTGTACAAGCCCTCTTATACTTCACCCAGCTCATTTCAAGAGTCATAACTAACCTACAAATGAAACAAATTAGCTGTACAAAACAAGTGGACTAACAAACAGCCAAGCAAAGAAAGAGCAGAAGAAAAATTGAAACCAAAGCAAGTAATCAAATAAGCAAGTAGACAAACAAGCAAACAAAGTGAATAAGCAAACAAGAATGAAAGAAAATAATTGAAAGAAAACACTACTCCTACTCCTAAAATAATGGTGCATGGGACTGATCACATGAAGTGATATTTCCAATGTAGCCACCGACACATTGGTTGACCTATTTTGGTGAAGGCTTGGTCTGCGAGTAACCTAGTTGTGCGAACTAGCAAACAAGAAAGATACAACAATGAAGACAACCACACTTCATGTTTCAAAGTGCCCACGAGACATAAGTGAGTACCAGTGCATGACGAGAAGCATGTGGACTTATCATAGTGCTGTGGGTCACTGCATCCAACTTTCAAGCATAAGCACACTCTTGACTGTGACATGCAAGAAAACGAAAGAAACAAAGATAACTTGCATCACAAATCAATGCTTGCGATGTAAGATTCCTTTAATGAATGAGCGATGGAATCATGCAGTTCGAGTGGAGGAAGTGTGATCTGTGTGTGAGATGGATCTCCAATACATACATATGAGTGATGACGAGCCTTGGGTGATTGGACATTTTCCTTACCGAAAGTGAGACTAACCCCAAGAGAGCAACGACCTGACATAACCATCAGCTCGGGTTGAAGTGCCTCGACAGTTTTAGGTGTTTCAAATTCATCATCAAGTAGATCATCATAAACCAGTGGCTTCAAAAGATAAACCATGATAGAGTCATGATTGTGATAAAATATGGAAACAAATGGATCACGACTGCCATGATCATAAAAATAAATGATTTCATTGACATCCTCATGATCAGATGAATCAAACAAAGGGGAAGCTGAAAAGCAAACAAACCGATCCTCTATGTTTCTGGGAAAGATAGATGAAGGATCAAGTGGATTTTCAATGAATAGCTTATCCTCTCCATTTTCGAATGATGGACCATCATCCGGTGAGTCCTGTGAGTGATCAACAATGGCTGCATCTATGGATTAAGACACACATGCCAAATCATGGATGTCATGTTCACCAAAGAAGTTAGGAAAGAATGGAGGGGGCTCATACGGAAGGGAGTCATCCTTCACTGAGTGTCGATGCTCAAGCTCCCACTCATACTCTTCATGAATGACATCGCATGTTGGTTGTGCAACACCAACTCTGTCAATGGGTTGTTCCTCGTTCACAACAATTGAAGAGTCTGGAATGGATGAAAACAAGACAATATCATCTAGAGGAACACCCGAGTATGGAGACAGAGGTCGTAGAACAGAATGCATATGAGAACTTGAAGGACTCACAACCAAATCTATGCAAAAATTGAGTGAAGTGATGTTGGGGAGATGTGAAAGATGAACATGTGTGTGAGCATGATCCTCAACATCACTCGGAAGTGGTGGAGCTGTTTGATGAAGGGATGGAAGATTGTCAGTCGAGAGAGTGGCTGCAAACACATGCGATTACACAGATCCCTCACTGAAGAATTTTAAGCGAGGCTTGATCTCAAGCTTCTTCTTGGGACGAGAAGACTTCTTAAGGCAATACTTGAACCAGTCCCAAAGATAGGAAAATTTAATCTGGCTCCTTGGAGCTTGAAACTGCAAGTCACGAAAATGCTACCAAAAATCAATAACTGATTCATGTGGAGCCTTTAGTTGTTGTAACATTTTTTGGTCAAGATAGTCTGGATCAAAATGATAGAAAGCGTCTTCAATAAGATCATAGAAGTGCTTGAGTGAGTGCATGGTTTCAGCCGGTAGGGCAAAGTAGCCATCGACGTGGAGATTCATGAAGTGTGTGTGCAAGCATCAAGCTGGCCTGATCGTCAGAACACCCATCTTCCTCATGAAGCATGGAAAGAAAGTCATGTAAGTACTTAGGCCAGGCCACTTTGCCTTCATCATCATATGTGTAAGTGGATAAGAGATCAAAAAACTCCCCTGTGATGGAGACATTTTCACGATTCAAAAAATAACACAGAGGGAGAAGAGTGAAAGAATCCATGAAAGATATGGAAAGGTTCAAAACTATATGAGAGGATAGAGCTTCTCATCAAGCCCTCCTTCTAGCACCAGAAATGTTGATGGTGATGGACCCACAAACATTTCAAGGGGATCTCCCTGGTAATAATTCCCAATCAGACCTCAGACCATTTCGTATAGGAGTCACAGTAGTGGGTCGTAGGGTAATGCCTTGACCGCAATCTCGTATAGACGCAAGTAAGATAACTCTGTCAGTAGCAAGGCTATCACTGCTACAGTGAGTCAAGGAAGGTGAATGAGAGGTTCTAACACATGGGGGGAGATGAGTGCACCCCTTGGAAACCTATAGCAGTACTCAACTAAGAAGGTAACACACGAGCGAAGATGCATCACAAGCTAGAAAGAAGATCAGTCGACAATCCAAAGTGATGGTTAAACCAACAACACATCTCCAAAAAGATTCATATAATCACATATGAAGCAATTCATTCACAACTACGAAAGTTAAACAACATATATTTCTAAGCAACCAAAGGAGGTCCGACTACAATAACAACATATGAATGAAAATTTGTTGGCTCTTATTATATAAAGAAGTGTAAGTCCCAATCATACAATACATCCATGCAAACCTGATTGCCCCAACAATGAAGCGTTACAGCCACATCCACCTGCTCCTCCAAAGAGATGAACTAACTTCGTGGAGTGTGTTAGTGTTCGAATTTGCCTTAGGCTGAGGAAGGCAAAACTCGAGGCCACATCAAACCATGCTCAGCCTCGTAGCTAGCCCTACGAGGACAGGAGAGGGCTCTCTCCGGTCAATCTCGGCAAAAGGTAATCAAAGAGGCTTGAGATGAATGAATTGATGACTAATTTTAGGCTAGGTATGAAGTATAAGGATTATGGAATTTATTTTTTGAAGTTTTGTTGAATTCAAGGGAAAGGAAATTTTGGGTGCGGGGATGAGGCACAGCTTTTGCAGAGGTCTACTTGGGGCAAGATAGGCGATTGTTTTGATGCCTTTAAAGTGAGTGAATGAATAGTCCTGACAGGTGAGGAGCTAAGGAGAGCAAGGAAGTCTCAAGGATTCTCCTTAAACTAAAGAAAACATGGAAAATTAAACAAACTTAAAGGCAGAGCATAGCAAATTTATGGATTCTACCTTAACACTTCATTTGTTTAATTGCAGAAGATAAAATAAGGAAAATGGTACACATACACAACTTACAAGTACTGAGAGAAACACACCATCAACCCATAAGGCCACATGAATCCCAAATAGTGCTGCAAAACCCTGGTCTATCCTTTGCCAAAATTGCAGAGAAAATATGTACAATAGTGTATCAAGCTATTCCCAAGAGTCCAACCATGAAAATGACTAAGAAAATACATAATATAGGCAAGTTAACACGTTCCCTTGCCTCCAGGGGTCGATCTCATCATCCTAGGAGCTGTTTCAGCCAATTCTAAACAAAGCACTACAATCTAGGCAGTCAAAACAACTTGCCTCTATAAGCTAGGAAACCAATTCATTCATTAAAATTTTGCTATTTTATGAATGAATCATCTAGAATAAGTAAATAAGTGTCAAGTCAACATAAAGTTCCATTAATTACATCAAGAAGGGTGAAAAATCCCATCACAAGTCAAAACTAGTCAAGACTGGCCGAATTCCTGAGCTGGAAGGTGAAAACTGTACAAAAATCCTGATGCATAGCGCGCCTGAGCCCTACGCGTAGCGCACCTTTCCACCTGCTTTTGGGGCACTTCTCGGAATCCAAATTGAGCTCACAATAGCTCGTTGGAAAGGTCTTTGAGTCTAATTTCTAAAACAAGTAGAATTTTTCAATTTGATGTCCATTGCCCCTCCAAAAGTGCATTCTCCCAAGGCTGCTACCTGTGTGTCCAAAAAGGGGCAGTGAGGTCATTTTTTGCATGTTTTTTGACCTTTTGGGGACCCAAACCTTGATGAAATGCCTTGGCAGTAGCTGAGCAGGTGTATTTCATCATGAAAAATCCAAAAATGCAAACCTTTCATGATTTGGATCTCCCAATTTTAAGGGTAGCGCGCGGCGCACTACGCGTTGAGCCAAAAAACAAATTGTGCCAAAAAACCCTGATGCGTAGCGCGCCTGAGCCCTATTCGTAGCGTGCCTTTCCACCTGCTTTTCGGGCACTTCCTGGAACCCAAATCAGGTGCACGATAGCTCGTTGGAAAGATCTCTGAGTTTAATTTCCAACACAAGTGGAATGATTCAATTTTGAGTTCATTTTCCTTGTCAAAAATTAAATCTCCCAAGACTGGTCAAAATGTGCCAAATGAGGCTGCCTCAAGGCGGAGTGCTGTTGCAGTCAACTTTTGAATGCCTTCCTCAACTCAAAATTGATCTCATGATAGCGCATTGGAAATATCTTTGTGTCTAGTTAACATTTGACTCATCAAGAAAGTCATTTGGCTAACCAAGCAAGGATAAAACTTGGTTTTCCCAAGGTCACTTCAGAGGTGCATTCGATTCTCCTGAGGCAACAGTATTTTTGAAATTTATCTAAAACCATGACACCTGTGTAAAAAGTGAAGGATTTTTTTATTATTTGGCATGTTGTGGACAAAAACCTCTCTCAGTTTTCCAAAATTCATCTTTTATTGCTCTGAAACATCTTTTGAATGAAACTTATCCCGATGTGTGAAACTAGGAATTTTGTGGAAATGAAGCGAAATGAAGGGGATGAGGGGCTTGTAAATTCTTGGGGAAATTTTGGGGAGTAGGGAGGGATGTTAGGAAGTAGGGGAAAGTGGAATATCAGATATTGAGTGAGGGGAAGGGGTCCAAAAGGGCAAAACACAGGCCCAACCTAGAAAATTGCCAAGTTGTAGCAAGAAACTAGGGTTTGTGCGAAAATGAGGAATTTGGCGGATCTAAGGGATGGGAAGTGTTTAATAAGGTACATGAAGGATAGGGGAAGGTGTATGAACATCTGGATACAAGTTTTGCTAATGATTTGACCATCCAAGAGAAATTACCTCCAAAACCCTAGGAGAGGGAAATGACCTTGCCTAGGCGCAACTGAAGCATGAACAAGGTGTAAAATGACTCATTAGACACTGACATGATAATGAAAACCCTATGAATGATGATAGACTCAGCTAAATGATGACATGGACCGACATTTGGACAACTTTAGAAGGAGTGAAAGCAAACCCTAGATCTAATGCCTAGTGATCAAATTTTGCTTGAAAACTCTTTGAAATGACAAAATTTGACCTGGACACTCTGAGACCACTTTGTAAGAGCATATTTGATCAATGGAGGAAGGCTGGAAAGACTAACACTAACATTGGCTCCAATGGGGATGGTAGCTCCTTGGAGGTGCCAAGAACGACAGATCTTTGGGAGAGTAGACCAACGCCTTATCCATTGGGCAATGGAGTCAAAACTCAAACTAAAATGCATGACTGAAAACTGATGACTCGGATGACACAAATTGACTCTCACTCAACTAAAAACTGACTCAATACTTAAACACAACTGAAAAACTGGAAATGATGCTCAAAGTGGAGCTTATTCATCAAAACCTACTCTAACAGTTTCATTCATCACCTGATCAAGTGAAATGAAACAACGAATGCAACCAAGTAAGTATCCCCCTTGTTGTTTGAATTCTCCACAAGTTCTCGCTTATGAATAACAAGAGAGAACTACTGAAAGGAAACTCCCATGACAACTTGGAAACAGATCCGTAGAACGATATGAATTCTCTATCCACCTCCAAAAACACTGCATAAGGATCATGAAATTCAAGCACACTGGAACTTAGCTCATCCAATGGATTACTTCTCTTTTCCTCATACCATGAATGCAAACTTTGATTTGAGCCTTGTGACGAGACCTCTGTTGAAAATGACAAAGAAACCGGCTGCCGGATCAAGTTCATGTCAGCACATGTAGTTAATGGAGAAAGACTTTGACTGCAAACCTCATCCAAAACATCAGCTATTGGATCATGAAAAACCTGAAAAGACTGCTGCATTGTGTCCATTGAAACTGTATGACATCCTACTGGCTGCTCATCTTTTTCTTTAGAGATAGTACGAAGATTCTGCCTTATAAACTAAAATGCTTTGAAACAAAAGGGTATAGAATCTTCCTGCATCATCAAATCATGTATTTCGTCTTCCACAGCTTCATCTATAATCAGCCCTTCAATTTCATTTGGTGGCTGCAAATCTGATGCTACAGGCTGCTCAAGAATTTTGTTATCTGTCTCATCCTCAACATTAACACTGAGAGATTGCTGATTTGTGATAGGTTGTTCATTTGAAGATTTACTATGCAATCTACCCTTCAAAAACTGAAATGATTCAAAACAGAATGGTACAGAGTCACCTTGAATCATTAAATCATGTGTGTCCACTTCCAAGTCTTCAGCTGCAATTTGACAATCAATGGCTTTCAAGGGTTGCAAATCTGAATATGAGAAGTCTTGAACAAAATTTTCATTGCTCTCAAGATGATTCAAATCAAGACTTGTTGACATTTGATTTCTGATTGCATGGTAGTTATCTCTGATGAACTGAAACGAATCAAAACAAAAAGGCAAAGATCCTTCACTTACTTCAAACTTTGCTGCACTTTCCTCATCATTGTCATAGCTCATATGCATCGGTTGATCACTGTATTCGAGCTGCTGAAAGTGAACTTCCTCCTCACACAAACTAGCTGCTGATTCGTCTGCAAGATTAGCTTCTTTTTGGAGAACATAATCATCATCATACTGATCAAACTGAGGCAATTCATCATAAAACATACACATCATATCAACAACTCTCTCTTCTTCACAATGATCTATAAAACAATCACTATGACAACTGGGATTAGAAACAAAATGTTTTGGGTCAGCTGCTTGTTCTTGACTGTCACTTTCATTTTTTGCAATCATTTTCTGCACCATCTCTTCTACTGCATTTACCAAAAGATCAAGCTTTTCCTTTGAAAGTGTCAGCTGCTCTGAAACATTCTTCTTTTCTTCTTCCTTCAACCTTGCCCTCAAGATCAGCAAATGAGCCTCTACATTTATTGCACTGTTTTGCACCTCATGAAGCGTTGCAATATCCCTTTCTCTTAGCTGAAACTCCATCTCCGGATCAAAGGCACCCGGATAGTGCAAGAGAGCGGATCTAGGAGTAGGCCTTATATAACCTGGCATCGAATAATAAAATTGGTTAAACCCAGCTGAAAACTGTTGTACTGTCTCCCCTGGCATTCTTTTCAGTTGGTTATACTCTTCTATAATCAAGAAAAGGTTTTGCCCGATCATCCACCTGTCGAGAAAAAATTTGACGAACAGCTGGAAATCTGAGATGCTCGTATCAGGCAGGGCTTTGAACCAACTCTTCACTTTGCCTTGCAAAGAAAGAGCAAAAAACCTTATACTGACATCTTCTTCATCAACTTCAAAAAGATCTAGAAAAGACTCAAAATTTTGCACATGTTGCTCAACGTTGATGTTCTTACATTCACCATCAAACCTCGGCAAGTATAGATCATAGCTTTTGGGGAAAGCATGGAGAACAGAAGGTAAAACAAGAGGTTTATACCGATCTGGAATTTTACAAGGTGTAGGGGTATGTACAGCAGGTATAGAATTAGTCTTGGTTGCTTGGGGCTCATCAATTTGAAGATGGTCATCACAAAATTCGGAAAAAGGATCTTGATCAAGCTCAAAGGCATGCAAATCTTTGGTATTTACAATCCTCAAAGGGAAAGAAGCAACTGCAGGCCTGGGATCTTTTCTCAAGCATAGTATACTTTGCAAAGCCTTCTTTACATTCTCGGGAAAAGAGAAGAAATAATTTAGAACAAAGAACAAAATGTATTGGATGCAATTCCAACTTGAATACCTGATCTCTCCATGTTGTCCTTTCATGTTTCTGCTGGTCAGGATCATCCTCCAGTGGAGTCTTTGGATCTGATCTCAAAACTAATTTAGAGTCGCCAGGTGAATGATTTTAGCCTTGCCAGTGTCTGATCGTTGTCCACCATCAACAATCAGATCTGAACTTGATACATGTACTGGGGCAATTCACAAGTTATATGTCATGATTACAAGCTAGACCGGAGATTGACTGAAGCAACGTTTATCTACTTCCGCTAATGCAAAGCAAAAGCGTTTCAAAGGCTACCTGGCATAACTTCAGGCTCCGTCTGTAGCTTATAAAACAAATGACATCAACAAGAAAACCATTTGTTCTTCCCCAGTATGGTTGCCACTATGTTAGCATTCGAATTTGCCTCAGGCTGAGGAAGGCAAAACTTGAGGCCACATCAAACCACGCTCAGCCTCGTAGCTAGCCCTACGAGGACAGGAGAGGGCTCTCTCCGGTCAATCTCGGCAAAAGGTAATCAAAGAGGCTCGAGATGACTGAATTGATGACTAATTTTAGGCTAGGTATAAAGTATAAGGATTATGGAATTTATTTTTTGAAGTTTTGTTGAATTCAAGGGAAAGGCAATTTTGGGTGCGGGGATGAGGCACAGCTTTTGCAGAGGTCTACTTGGGACAAGATAGGCGATTGTTTTGATGCCTTTAAAGTGAGTGAATGAATAGTCCTGATAGGTGAGGACCTAAGGAGAGCAAGGAAGTCTCAAGGATTCTCCTTAAACTGCAGAAAACATGGAAAATTAAACAAACTTAAAGGCAGAGCATAGCAAATTTATGGATTCTACCTTAACACTTCATTTGTTTAATTGCAGAAGATTAAATAAGGAAAATGGTACACATACATAACTTACAAGTACTGAGAGAAACACACCATCAACCCATAAGGCCACATGAATCCCAAATAGTGCTGCAAAACCCTGGTCTATCCTTTGCCAAAATTGCAGAGAAAATATGTACAATAGTGTATCAAGCTATTCCCAAGAGTCCAACCATGAAAATGACTAAGAAAATACATAATATAGGCAAGCTAACACATTCCCTTGCCTCTAGGGGTCGAGCTCATCATCCTAGGAGCTGTTTCAACCAATTCTAAACAAAGCACTACAATCTAGGCAGTCAAAACAACTTGCCTCTATAAGCTAGGAAACCAATTCATTCATTAAATTTTTGCTATTTTATGAATGAATCATCTAGAATAAGTAAATAAGTGTCATTTCAACATAAATTTCCATTAATTACATCAAGTATGGTGAAAAATCCCATCACAAGTCAAAACTGGTCAAGACTAGCCGAATTCCTGAGCTGGAAGGTGAAAACTGTACAAAAATCCTGATGTGTAGCGCGCTTGAGCCCTACGCGTAGCTCACCTTTCCACCTGCTTTTGGGGCACTTCACGGCATCCAAATTGATCTCACGATAGCTCGTTGGAAAGGTCTTTGAGTCTACTTTCCAACCCAAGTATAATTTTTCAATTTTATGTCCATTTTCCTCTCCAAAAGTGCATTCTCCCAAGGCTGCTACCTGTGTGTCCAAAAAGGGGCAGTGAGGTCATTTTTTGCATGTTTTTTGACCTTTTGGGGACCCAAACCTTGATGAAATGCCTTGGCAGTGGCTGAGCAGGTGTATTTCATCATGAAAAATCGAAAAGTGCAAACCTTTCATGATTTGGACCTCCCAATTTTAAGGGTAGCGCGCGGCGCACTACGCGTTGAGCCAAAAACCAAATTGTGCCAAAAAACCCTAATGCGTAGCGCGCCTGAGCCCTATGTGTAGCGCGCATTTCCACCTGATTTTGGGGCACTTCCTAGAATCCAAATTGGGTGCCAGATAGCTCGTTGGAAAGGTATCCGAGTCTAATTTCCAACCCAAGTGGAATTTTTCAATTTGGAGTTCATTTGCCTTGTCAAAATTTAAATCTCCCAAGACTGGTCAAAATGTGCCAAATGAGGCTGCCTCAAGGCAGAGTGTTGTTGAAGTCAACTTTTGAATGCCTTCCTCAACTCCAAATTGAGCTCATGATAACTCATTGGAAATCTATTTGTGTATAGTTAACATTTTACTCATCAAGAAAGTAATTTGGCCAACCAAGCTAGGAGAAAACTTGGTTTTCCCAAGGTCACTTCAGAGGTGTATTCGATTCTCGTGAGGCAACGATATTTTGGACATTTCTCTAAAACCATGACACCTGTGTAAAAAGTGAAGGAGGTTTTTATTATTTGGAATGTTTTGGACAAAATCCTCTCTCATTGTTCCAAAATTCATCTTTTATTGCTCTGAAACATCTTTTGAATGAAACTTATCCCGATGTGTGAAACTAGGAATTTTGTGGAAATGAAGCGAAATGAAGGGGATGAGGGGCTTGTAAATTCTTGGGAAAATTTTGGGGAGTAGGTAGGGATGTTAGGAAGTAGGGGAAAATGGAATATCAGATATTTAGTGAGGGGAAGGGGTGAAAATGGGCAAAACACAGGCCCAACCTAGAAAATTGCCAAGTTGTAGCAAGAAACTAGGGTTTGTGCGAAAATGAGGAATTTGGCGGATCTAAGGGATGGGAAGTGTTTAATAGGGTACATGAAGGATAGGGGAAGGTGTATGAACATCTGGATACAAGTTTTTCTAATGATTTTACCATCCAAGAGAAATTACCTCCAAAACCCTAGGAGAGGGAAATGACCTTGCCTAAGCGCAACTGAAGCATGAACAAGGTGTAAAATGACTCATTAGACACTGACATGATAATGAAAACCCTATGAATGATGATAGACTCAGCTGAATGATGACATGGACTGACATTTGGACAACTTTAGAAGGAGTGAAATCAAACCCTAGATCTAATGCCTAGTGACCAAATTTTGCTTGAAAACTCTTTGAAATGACAAAATTTGACCTGGACACTCTGAGACCACTTTGTAAGAGCATATTTGATCACTGGAGGAAGGCTGGAAAGGCTGACACTAACAGAGTGGAGAAGCCAAGGCGCATTACAATACTGTCCAAGCTTTCTTCAAGATAGTCTTATCAGAATCTTGGTTGACCAAAATACCTTACAATGAGTTATGAGGGAATATTTATATCAAAGGGTGGGGTGACTCTCAACATTCCCCTTTGTGATAGTTCAACTGCCCTCATGAATATTCACCTACTCTATGACTATTACATCCAACTATTGACACTTGACTTATACTTGACATGTCTCAACATTACAATGCACATGTACTCATGTCAGACAAAATGTCTTCAACAAGCCATGCAAGACATCACCGACACTCGATCCACTTTGATGAGACCAACTCTTTGACATTCTTGTGATGGTGAAGGTGGTGAGTTGATGCCAAGTTTGGTCATCCATAATGGTGTGCATGCACCTCATGGTGACATCTTGCTAAAGCGAACTCTTGCCTCTGTTGCAACCGGTGCATTGGTTTGGCTCCTTCATCCAACTCGTCTACTAAAATGCACATGGTCTTCTTGGGTGTGGCTGAACTGACAACACACTGATGCATAGTTTCCATGCTAATCTTCAAGTGTGTGCTGGTGGTCATGTGCATCAACTCTTCGAAGTACATGTTCAGCTCCAGTTGGAATTGCTTCTTGTCTTTGCCTTGGTGAGTGCATTGAATGGGTTGGATTTTATCCATGCGCACAATGACATGCATGTTGCTGAATCTCTTGCATGCAATCAACAACACTGCTCATTATGTCTACTCTGTGTTAGCTGTTGGGATGGGTCTTTAACTTGTAGAGGCGCAGTTTCATCCGTGAGTGCATGTTTCACCCACTGTTGTTCCTGTTCCTACTGTAACTCATTCGTCTGTTTGTGAAGCTTCATGTTCTTCCTGAGTTGCTACTTGAACACATGAAACTCCTTCTTTGTTCCATTCTCTGTCTTCACACGATCTTCATGTCGTGTCGTCACCTCATAACCTGAGTCTCCAAATCTTTCTTCATTATCAATGGCTTTGCTTGATCTTGCAACTTCGTTCCACCTCTGTGTTGTGAACAACCTTCCTCTTGCATTAATTTCATTTGCTACGTTCGCTACGTTTTCTGCTTTTTCTTCATTTGCTACATTCATTGTATTCGCTGCATTCGCTATGTTTGCTACATTCACTATGTTCGTTGCATTTGATGTGTTCGATGCATTCATTGTATTCAATTCATTCAGTATGCTGCCTTCAACTGCTATTCATGATGCTGCTTGCTGTGATATCTTGATGTTCTTGTCTACGAACAACTTTATATTTTTGTGAGTAAGCAATCTCATAGACATTTCATCGAATGCATCTCCAGACATGCTCTAAATGATGTCTTTGAGTCTGCCCTCTTGGAAACCATTATACCTACACTATTAAGAGGCAGATGAACACCTATAATACATGGAGACATGGAAACACCCATGGAAAGAAATATGTCAGTCAACAACCAAACTGAACTTGAGAACTGAATTGCAACATACCTGTGTGATTTATCATGAAGGTTCCGCAATTTCGGCTAGGAGGTCGGGAGACTGACTGCCAAGACTGTATGAGGCATATCCTAGGTTGTTGGGAGAATGAATGACTACTGGAACTACATAATGCACAGTCTAGTCTGGCTGCTGACTATTGGAATTGCACAATGCACAATCTCAGCTAGCAATGGTTGCAGGCTCAGTGACTACATTGCGCAATTCTCTTGGCCAACAGTCACTGTCCCTTAGGATTGTGCAAAGCAGGTTTAGGGAACAGCTTTTGGGTAGAAATGCACATTTTTTGAGAGGAAGGAAGAGCCTTCCCTCTCAGGATTGCGCAACACTGTTTAGTGAGGCAAAGTCTAGGCCAAGGTTGGACATACTGGCCAATGGGCAACTGAACATGAATGTGAATTCGAATGTATGCTGATACTTAGTGTAAGAATAAGTGAATGATCATGCATGAAAACGGTGAATGAAATATTTATAAAATGGAACAACATGCAAGTGGGTGAGGTGAGTCGTCGAATCACCGACCGTTCTCAAAAAGCAGTTTCATGCATTTGACAGTAGTGAGATGTTGACGAAAATTGAAATGGTGCTAGGAAATGCTAATATACATGTAAATGCCAACAAGTGTTCAAAAAAATCAAGAAAATAGTACTCATACAAGTGAAAACACAAAAAGCGATAGAAATGCAACACAAGGCATGGGAAGTGGGCTTACCCCAAAACAACTGAGTCGAATGTTTTGACTACTCCTAAATGTGAAGTGGGATGTTAGAGCTGAAAGGTTGATGTGAGGAATGAGATATATAGTGTCTAGTTGATGATTTTTGATAACATCAAGGTTGTGACGTGCATACCACAAATCTAGGGAAGTCGACACTCGGTGGGAGGTTTCTGAAATGATCCTTGCATGTAACCTCCACTTGTTGAACATAGATCCCTGAAACAAGGGATGCCTTTGCATGCTGCCTTGGGATAAGCAACCCATGCATGAAGGTCTATTTTGCTTGATCGTGGAGGGAGCCAGTCAACTCAACTTCACATTCAAGAGGTTGGTCGACTGCTTGAAGGAAATGCACATTTCTCGCTCGGAGATGGGTTGATTTCCCATGATTTTTACATAATTTTTGGGCATAACAGCTGACTGTTACCCATATTTGTACAAATTCTGGGCTAAGCAGCCTTGATGGGGAAATTTGCGCAATTTCTACTCGGTGTGTTGGCTAGAAGAATTATGCAGTTCTGGAGCCCAACAGGTTGCCAGACAAAATTGTGCAATTTCTAGAGGGAAGGCTGGTTTCCCTCCAGAAATGCACAATTTTCTTGGGGAGACTGCTCAGCCTATAGTTGGACCAAATCTAGGTGAAGATCTTGTGAAGGGAATGCATCAAGTTGTTCTCGACAGGCTACCTTTGTGCATGAAAAACATTGAAGCTTGTGTACTTGACGAAGCAAGACAAGGTGCTGTGAAAGGGTGGTAGGGAGGATCCAAAATAGGCTAAGGAAAAATTTTGAAGGTTGATTGTAGACACTACAACAGGTGATTTTGATGTTGGAGCTACACCTAGCACCAACTCAATAAAAAAGTCTACTTCCTTGTGAGGTGGAAACTCTGAAATATCTATGGGAAACATATCCTAAAACTATTATAGAACTGGGTACCTACTCAAAACATATGCATCGTCAACTCCCTTACCTTTGTCACTAGAGATATGTATTGCAAATAACACACACCCTTTCCTGTGACTACACTTGGCCTACATAGTTGTCACTATCCTAATTGATATGGCTTTCTTCTTTCCCTATAAGACTCTTGGTTCCCCATTTTATCCAAGCACTCAGTGGCTTTGTCATAACAATCCACCTTGGTCCTATGAAGGTATAGCTAGTCCGTACCCAATAGCATACTATATGATCCGAACGGAAATATGTTCAAGTGAGCTGATGTAGACATGCCATTCAACTCAAATGCATAAGATCTTACCCAGTGATGAACTCTTTTCTTTGTACCTGTACCCAACTGCACTAACTAAGATTCTGCATGCACTTCTTTATTTAAACCACACTTATCCACCAAGTTAGGACTAACATAACTATAATTAGATCCAGGTTCAATCAAAATAGAAACAACTTGATCACAAAGCTTACCGTCCATCTCAATGATAGATGCCTGATGGTCTATCTTCCTATTATCCAGTGCTACATAAATATGAGGAACCCTCTAGTCAACATCCTCAATAGTCTGCACCTCATGTGCACCATAAATCTGAGGCTTACCACCCTGATTCTATGGAAAATCTCTCTTAAGGTGTTCCTTAATGCATGTCCAACACTCCAACCATCCAGTACCATCACCTCTATGTTGTTTTACTATGATCCATATCCCTATCTAGCTACATTGAACTTCTTTTGTGGTGCCACATTTTATTTCTCTTTTGCACTCTGAGGCCTTGTTCCTTTCGGCTGCCATTTACCCTTACCTTTATCCTTATCCTTCCCTTTCCATCCTTGCTAGGATCCATTCTTACACTTTGAATGTTCATAGAAATGCTACAATTTCCCAATAACTTCCTCAAGTGATCAAGGCTCATCATACTCAATTCGATCTCTAAATGCTAATGGAAAACCACTTACAAATCATTGAACTTTAGACTTATCATCTTTAAGAAACAATACATACCTCAATAGCTCCAGGAACTTAGTTGTGTATTTTTCATATGTCATTGATACCATCTTTAGATCTTAGAATTCTTTGGCCTTACTGTCGTGGTACCTTTCTGACAAGTACTTCTTCTTGAAAAGCCTCGTGAACTCATGCCAACTCAAGTCCTCTGTCCTGATGTCTTTAACTCGCTTCACATCTTCCCACTAGATATCTGCTTTACCTTTCAGGCCAAAGATATAAATTATGGCCTTCATGTTTTCTGTGTACTCATGCAACTCAAAGAACTTGTTCATCCCAAGTATCCAAGTCTCTGCATCTTCTAGTTTCTTCAAGTCTCCATCAAAAGTAGGTGGAATTATTTCTTAATTTCATGTGGCAAGTATCCCATATCTTTCCTCCTGTAAGGATGATAACGATGATGATCATAATGCCTATCAGAACTAGAACTAGAGTAGTACCTATTTCCATCACCTCTCCTATCCAGAGTATCCAATATCCTGCCATCTCTCACTGTGTCATCTCTATCCGACCTGTGACCACCATGAGACGTATTTCCATATGCCCCATTAGTTCTATCCTCCTACCCATGGATGATTCAAAGTGGCCCCTATCACTGCAATTCTAACAAACTATGAAGGATTATTTCACTAACCTCTGGTTGTTTCTCTTGTGCCTCCATGATATTTTCATTGTCCTCCTTACAACTCCTTATCTCTTCCTTCAAGCTTCTCAATGTGTCTACTAAATCAGAAGAATGCCCAACACCATGTTGTTCATCTAATTCATAGGGATAATCTTTGTAGTCTACCATATTACTAGTCATTTGTGATCTCTTTCCTGCAAGGAATACAATGTCAGCTAAGCCAAATCACAATAAACCAGCTCACCTTACCATATTTTGGGGAGGATATCTCATCTGTAATATCAACCAATCATCATAGTACATGTATAACATAATCATGATAACATATACACATATAATACATAATCATATAACCATGTAACCATCATTCTAGATAGAGTCCAGTCATTAATGCATGACCATATCAACTACACATACCATGACCTCATGCATGACAACAAAAACCATACCAGTGTACATTGACAATACGCAATCATAAAAAACATGTAACCAATAATACACTCATGATGACACACTTCACAACAACAACATCATATTTCACATGGTGACATTACTACGACCATGACTGACCCCATGCATATGAAAAAAGCATATAACCACAAGGATTATTAACACACATGCAACCAACATGAATGCATGACCAACCCACACTACCCATCCAGTCCAATGGGTGAACCATGCTCTGATACCACTTTGTAACACCCTCATCCCACATCTACCCAAGTAACCAGCCAACTGGGGTAAATATGAAACAAGTGGCCACTATGATGGGATTCAACCTAATAGGTGACGTGAAGGAAGTGGAATTGATGAAAACCCACTGTGGTAGTGATTTTGTGGAAATGGTGTACCAAAAGACACCTCCTTAGCACTTGGTTGTTCCCTAGAAAGGATCACAGATAAAGTTGGTGTTTCTAGTGAATAGACTTAGATAAACAAAGCATTGTAAATAGTGAAAGCAATTCATATACAAACATAAACAAAAACAAATAGATAAATACACAAACAATGCTCAATGGACCAAACAAGTCAACAAAATAATGGAAAAAGCAAAGTTGAATACAATAGATGAATCTTAAACACTTAAAGAGAATTCTTTGAGCTATGGTGCTAAAAAGTCCTTAGCAAGGAGGTTATTTTCCTCAATCTCTTTGCAATCTTCTCCTCTCTCTCAAAGAAGTATGAAGACTCTCCAATGGTGGACCCTTCTCCTCTCACTAAGATGATGGATTTCTTAGAAGCAATATGGCCAACATGCTAGTGCTCTTACTTTCTTTGGCTTTAACAATGTAATGTTGGTTTTCTCTGATAGCAATTTGGCTAGCATAGCATTGTCTCATATTTTAGTTCTCCCATGCCCTGTTTATATAGAATTTTTTGAATCCATCTTCCCTCTCTTGGTTGATGAATGATAATGACTTATGAGTAGGACAATATGATTCCATTGAGGGTTGCATATCTTCAGGGTGACTCAAATTCTGCTGTCCTTGACTGGAACATGTTAGGGAATCATATTCCGAATGTGGGAAGTGGTCCCAAATTTGTTGAGTTATCCTTTTCTTCTACCACATGAATTTTTAAGGAAAAGTCACATGGTCATCAAATTTTAATTCAATATACATTGGAACTTAGGATAAATTAAACTTTTTGAACTTCATAATATCTTCAGCTGGAAAATCTTCACTTGTGCATTCTACTAGATGACTTTTAGCGTCTTCTGGATTGTGCAAACATATGTACAGTTTTTGGTGTTAACAATTTCCCCCTGATGTATGAGGTTAGGAGCAAACATATAGTCGGAATACATCACGTTTTTATGTTTTGACGAAGAATTTGATCAAATTCTTGAGAGAGAGGATAACTTGTTACAAAGATGAGTAGGGAAATCCCTTGATTGGGTATAAAGCATGACCATGATCTCAAGAAAACCTAAAGAGTAAAAAAGTGTCTATACGAGGCAGGCATGTCCCATGCTCATTATGATGACTAGTGACGATTTATTACAATCAGATAGGAAATTGTTTTGTCTAGTCAACATTGTGGTGGTTGATATGTTGATGGTTGATGATGATAACTTTTGATGCCCTAAGGGGCATTTCTTTGACAAATAGACTGAATTTGGTTCCCCCATGCATAACAATGGTGAAGCACTGTTTAATGAGGTGTTGAGGTATGCATGGGTCTTCGACTTTGGGTACCTCCCCCATATCATGATGTAAACAGCGTTGAATGAGGTGCTTCATGATACAGGGGTCTTTGACTAAATTAAAGAACTGTAACGATCATTAAGTATGGTACCACATTGACATGAAAACTTGTGTTAGTGTCAAATGTCAAGGGGACCAATGAAATCAATGGGACATGGTGATTCCCATTGTTCCATTTGAGGATATCCATTCATGGGGGAGTATCGAAGGTACTGCCTTGATCCTAGAATATGAGTGTTGAAATTGATAGGAAAGAAGTGTCAACTACCTGACATGTTGATTCGAGAAATCAATATAAGGTGCAAACAAACTCTAATAGTGTGGGTCAAACAACGCGGGCTCCAACCAAGGGTGACTAGAAACTGTTGTCGGATAAAAATACATGAAAATATGTGTGGGGGACAATTTTTCCTAAAAAATAATTTTTGTACTCCTGCCAAAATAATTTGAAAGTGGTTTGGATGTACATACACAAAGATGGGTGCCCCATAAAAATGGTGACCTGCATGATGATGGAGGTAAGGTGTGTTGTGTGGAGGGTGGGGGCCCTATTGGCTAGTCTCAATGTGGGGTTGATAAGGCTAATGAGGTGATACAAATGGGCTATGGTAATATGGGTGGATGGTAGGCCCAATGTAGCATGTAGTGGTGCATGCAGTTGACTCTGTTTGTGATCAAGGATGGTGGCTTGGGAGTAGGGGAGGAAAGAAAGGTGCAAAGAAGAGAAGTATGAGGCTGATGTTCGATACATGTGTGTAAAATGACTCCTGGGCCTAGGGGGTTAACATGGATACCAATAGTGTGAATGGGACTATGAAGTGGGGTGATCCATGTAGGTGGGGCTCTATTGAATGACGTGGATGCTTACCATGTGGAGGTAGAAGGTGATGGTAATAATGGTCGAGATGGTGAACCCTATGGTTAATGTCAGAGATGTGATGGTAGGATATGAAAGGTGGTGGAGGAAGCCTAATGTTGAGTGGAGGATGATACCTTAATTGTTGATTTCCACCGAGGGGAATGAGTTTTTTTGTGAAGGTATTGATATCCTGTAACTTCGAAAGCCAATACCCCAAGTGAAAACATCCATCTATCAAAATATGCAAACTAGAAAGAAGGATGTACCAAAAACACAGGAAGGCACACCTGATGGGTTGTTTAAATGAGTGAAGTCGACGTTGCTTTTTCCTAACTGGGTAATCATCATGTCGTGTGTCAATGTGGTTCTCCACGATCGAAGGGATGATACCAGGCATCTAAGAATATGGACACACAGAAATTTCACTATATTATGGAGACAAGGCTTTGTAGGAGGTTACCTCTTCTAGGGAGCATGTTTCCCCCAATGATATCTCTTCAATAGTGTCAGGTTAGATTGAAATATCAACCTTAATGGTAGGTAAGATATTTGACATGTTCCCCTCCTTGAATGAATCTAGTGTCCGGATGGGGCTTTTAGACTGATCTACTTGTCCTTGGGGTTGGAAGTCCTTTGTTTCTACTATGTAGATGTTGTGACTTGGTGCCTTAGTAGGTGAGAATGTTTTCTCTAGTAAGAAGAAAGAATGGTGATCTATGGCATCCCAAAGGAAATTTAGTTCCATAATGGCCACTAGCATATCTTCTTCTGATTAAAAAATATTATCTAATTTTGAATTGGGTTGCCCAAGTTCATGAGGGTGGAGTTCAGGCCTAACTGCGTTGGTCAACAAGAATATGATTCAGTGGTTGATGTTATAGAAGCTAGCAAACTTGACAATGTGTGACTAGAATTATTTTGAGAATTCCCTCCAGGGGGTTTATGATGTTGTTGGGTGTGTTCCTATTGGGTATTTACCACTCCTTGATGGGGGAGGGGATGTTGCATTACTGTGGTTTGTTGGTTTCCTCCCCCTTTCACCCCACTATCCTGTATCCTTTTCAAATCAGGGAGTTGAGGACAATGATGGGTATAATGACCATTTTACCTGTAGATGGCATAAGAATGATTTTTACTTAGACTTGTGTCCTCTGTGAGTTTCTATTGGTTTGACCCTGGTTTTGATTTTGGTTGGGGTTACCCCCAGTCAGTGCTTGTGGGGGTTGTTGCTGATTGCTGCCCCCTTGTCCAATCTCTCCCCTTGGTTTTCTCTTTGATTTTTTTGTAACAACATTAGGTGGATTTTCTGTATTCAACTGGTCAGATTATGGTTGCTATTGAGAATGGTAGCATTGCACTAGATTAACCCCTGCATTATTTTGCGTTGGTGGGTTACTCTATTGTTGTGCGGGGAGGGGATAATATTAATTTTATTTCCCTTGATTGGTATATGGATTCTAGGAAGAGGGAATTGCTTCCGTATTCCTAGAGGGGTATTGGTTTCCCTAAGGGGGAGGGTATGGGCCTCCTTGCAGGGGTTGATATTGGTTAACCCTACTAACTATATTCTACATTGACAAGGTTTGACTGAGGTAGTATCCTGTATGTTGTAGTGTTGGTGTGTTTTGCGTAGCATAAAATGCTTGGCCACTGAGTGAGTATACAGGGTACTGGTGGGTATTGCTAGGTTGGGTTTGGGCTATGGATCCAATCAATCGATCCGCAACATTGGATGCACTTGGTGTCTTTGGTTTAAGAGATTTCAAGTGGGGGGCATCTGGAAGAACATGATAAAGGTATCTAGACTTTGTGTAGATATGCTCTAGTTGTTGAGATTTACTGATGGCCTCTTCCTCATTTTGTGGGTTTGAATTAGTCACATCTTTAAATTTTCTGACGTAAGAGATCTCAGAAAATGGTCGAGGAGGAGTTTTTCTTCTAAATTATCTTTACACAAGCTCTTGCATTTCTGCCATTCATGTATATGGTTTGATATGTGTATAGCTGGTGTCTGTTTGAAATGGGTAAGGAGTTCCCAGCCCAAGTCCCCTCTAACATAGAGCTGAAAGAATGTGAGGAAAGTGGTGGCTATTGAACCAAAGTTTCCATGCATCCTAGATGGTCGACCTATGTACCATTTCACTACGGCCCCCTTAAGGGTCCGTTAAAACAAATGTAGATGAATATTATATTCTATGATGCTATTAGAGGAACACCATAGGTGAAAGATCATGACATGATTTCCAAGATATTATCCTTGTTTACCTTTGAATTTTGGAACATCTGAAGATAATATGGTAGGCATGGGTGGCCAATTGACCCCAGGTGCTATAGGGTCATTAGTTAACTGGCTTAAATCAGTTAGAGTAAAGGAAGCTAAAAATGGGACTTGCTAGTTGATCGTCATCAAAAAATGATTTTGAACAGCTCTATAAATAGGGGTACTCTATGGGGAAATATGGGGGGAACTACCTTGATGGATGTCTCGTGGACTTTCCAGGGGAGTGGTAAGTGGGTTCCCCAAAGGGGTAGTGTGGGGACCCTTGTGGGATCATGAAGGGTGTGATTTGACGGGAGGGGTCCTGAGAAAAGTTGCACCAATAAAGAAAGATCCTATAATGGTGGCTTCATAACGAACTCTGTTGGGTTGTGTTATATTCTTTCCACGACTAGCCCATGTAGTTAACCGAGGGGTTAGAGGGGGGGTAGAGCCCCCCTTTGTTGTGTCGATTGTGTAGCGCGGGAGGGGGGGGGCGATCATAGGGGGTTTGAGGCATACTCGTAACCCCACTTTATGGGGTTTGGGGCAACGCCCTGGAAAATTTTGGTTTTGGACCCTATGTTAGGTTGGGCGGACCCACCTATGGTTTTGTGCATGATTTTTGCACATGTTTTTTGGATGTGATGGTTTTTTGGTCCATGGTATTGGACGCGATGGTTTTTGGTCCATGGTATTGGATGCTTCGACATGTATAAATATGTATTATAACATTGAAAAGAATATAATGAAAAGTCAAGCTGGTAGTCTCAGTTTTGGGATCTAAGTGAAAATCTCTGTGTATATGTGTTTTATGTGTTATTCTCTCGTATTTTTTATTTTATGTGTTTTAGAATTTGTATGCAAGTTATTTCTGTACGGGGTTAAAACCTACATTTGGTATCAGAGCAGTTTTGGCTTCAAGGGGACGCCTTTGTTACTGAGGGGTTTCACTCGGGCCTGTGGTAGACCCTGTTCAGTGGGAGATCTGCGAGTTCGATTCTCATGGTGAAAGAAGATGGAAAGAAGTGGAAAGATAGAGATCGAAAAATTTAATGGTCAGTGTTTTGAGTTGTGGAAACTCAAGATGAAGTATCTGTTGGTGGATAAATCAATGGATCGTGGTAGATCCGGGTACTAAACCAATGGGAGTGTCCGATGAAGAATGGAAGAAGTTGGATCAGAAGGCAAAGAGCACAATACGATTGTGTGTCTCAGATTTAGTATTGTTGAATGTATTAGGGGAAACTACAACGAAGGCTTTGTGGGAAAATTTAGGGACTTTGTACCAATCTAAGTCTCTGGTGAATAAACTATTCCTGCAAAAAAATCTGTATAACTTGAGGATGAAAGATGGAGACTCGGTGATAGAGCATCTGAACACATTTAATACTGTGGTAAGTCAGTTAGCATCTATTTATATTAAAATTTAAGATGAAGATAAGTGCATCAGTTTGTTGTGTTCTCTACCAGATTTGTGGGATAGTCTGGTTATTGCAATAGGTAACAATGCAACTGCCTTGCAATTTGATGAAATAGTCTCATCCTTGTTGATGGAGGAGATGAGACGGAAAAATATGGAGAGCCAGAATGGTGATGCATTGTTTATACAAGGATGGTCCTAGAACAGAAACAAAAATAATTCATCGAGTGGGAGATCTAAATCTCGAGGAAAACCTGTAAAGGTGGTGTACTGGAAATGTGGAAAGGCAGGGCACTACAAAAGGGACTGTAAATCAAAAGCTCTTGATAAAGGAAAGGGATCTGATGATGCTCCTTCTGCAGAGGCGAAAACCACCTCAGATGAAGGTGGGGATGTGTACCTGGCTTCTTCAAGTACACATGTAGATCACGAGGCATGGTTGATTGACTCAGGTGCATCCTTTCACTTCACTCCCCATAGGGAGTGGTTCTGTGAGTATGAGAAATACGATGGTGGTGATGTCTTCTTAGGGGAGGATAGGAAGGCTAGAATCGTTGTCGCAGAAAAGTAAAGTTAAAGATGCAAGGTGGAAGGGTTAGAACACTTCCAGGTGTTCTGCATATTCCTACATTGGCCAGAAATCTGATTTCTGTAAGCAAGCTGGATGATGCAGGTGTAAAAACAATGTTTGAGAAGGATACCTGCAAAATTGTTTGGGGAGCACTGGTATTGATGCGGGGAGTTCGAATTGGAACTTTGTACAAGCTGCAAGGTAGCACTTTTATTGATGGGTGCAACAGTTCTATGGTTCTTGAAAGTGGAGTAGAAAATCTAGTGGTCTCTGAGGAGAAGACCATGTTGTGGCATCAAAGGCTTGGACATATTGGAGAGAAGGGCCTTCGAATACTTCATGGTAAAGGTATGGTAGAAGGTATGAGTAATAGCTCTCTGGATTTTGATTTCTGTGAAAATTATGTATATGGGAAGCAGAATTGGGTGAGTTTCCCCTCTAGTAGTAAGAGGGAGAAACATATATTAGAACTTGTGCACAGTGATGTGTTTGGACCTGTGAAGGTTCCATCACTGTGTAAGTCTATGTACTATGTATCATTTATAGATGAATTCTCAAGGAATACTTAGATATATTTCCTTGAAAGGAAATCTAAAGCCTTTAACAAGTTTAAAGACTTTAAGGCTCTTGTGGAAAATCAGTCAGAGAAGAAGATAAAGGTGCTGAGGATAGATAATGGTGGAGAGTTTTGCAGCAAAGAATTTGAAGAATTCTGTAAGAAGTGTGGTATAGCACAATAGAAGACTACTCCATATACCCCTCAGCAAAATGGAGTTGCAGAAAGAATGAATAAGATGTTAATGGAAAGGGCAAGAAGCATGCTCAGTGGTGTCGGGTTAGGACAGGAATTCTGGGCAGAGACGGTGGATACTACATGTTTCCTGGTCAACAGGTCATCTTCATCAGCGTTGGAGGATAAGACTCCACAAGAGGTATGGACTGGTAAGAAACCCTCTCTTTCACATGTGAGGGTATTTGGATGTGATGCATATGTAGATGTTCCAAAGGAGAAATGAACCAAGTTGGATAGTAAATGTAAAAAGTGCATCTTTATTGGGTATAAGGATGGTTTAAAGGGTTATAAGCTTTGGAACCCAGTCACACGGAAGGTTGTGTACAACTGAGATGTGGTGTTCATAGAGGTAAAAGATGTTATTAAACATGAAGTCCAACCAAAGGAACCTGAGAAGATAGAGTTTCAGCTTAAGGATGAAGAACCAGACTCTATAGCAGAGGAGGAATCAGAAGATGAAGAGCCACAAACTCTGGGTGTGAGAAGATCAGTTCGAGAAAGAAGGCAACCATAAAGGTACAGTCCATCTACTTTCTGTTCAAATCTTTCTTTATTTATTATTGAGAATGATCCTAGAACTGTGAAGGAAGAAGTAGATTCAGAGGATGGAAAACTCTGGAAAGAGGCCATGGTTGATGAAATGGCATATTTGCACGAAACGGAGGATTGGGATCTGGTGGAGTTTCTGGCTGGAAGGAAACCCATTGGCAAAAAATGGGTGTTCAAGAAGAAGACAAATACAGAAAGGAAGGTGGAGAAATACAAAGCTCGGTTGGTAGCAAAAGGTTATTCCCAGGTGTTGGGAATTGATTTTGGTGATATTTTTTCTCCTGTTGCCAAGGTAACTTCTATTAGATTAACTTTATCTATTGCTGTTGCTTTTGATTTTGAGGTAGAATAGATGGATGTGAAGACAAAATTTCTTCATGGGGATCTGGAAGAGGAAATATACATGAAGAAACCTGAAGGCTTTGCGATGAAGGGTAAGAAAGAACTAGTATGCAAGTTAAAGAAGTCTTTGTATGGGTTGAAACAGTCACCAAGGATGTCATATCAAAAATTTGGTACATTTATACGGGGACATGGCTTCACTAGAAGCAAGGAAGATCAATGTGTGCATTTTAAATTAATTGGTGACCGTGTTATTTATCTCATCTTGTATGTGGATGATTTGTTGTTGGTTGGAAACGACAAAGAAATTATCCAGGATTTGAAGATCCAATTGTCCTCCAAATTTGACATGAAATATCTTCATGCTGCAAACTATATTTTGGGCATGGAAATTAAAAGAAATCGGGCAAAGAGGAAGCTCTAGTTAAACTAGAGGAAGTATGCGGAGACAAGACTGCAGAGGTTTAATATGCATGATAGTAAACTGGTGAAGTTCCTATTCCTGTAGGTGTGAGGTTATCTGCTGAACAGTGTCCCAAGACACAAGAAGAGGAAGAGGACATGTCCCGTGTTCCATATGCAAGTGCAGTCAGTAGCTTGATGTATGCAATGGTCTGTACTAGAATAGACATTTCACATGCAGTGGGAGTATTGCGCAGGTTTATGTCGAAACCAGGGAAGGAGCATTGGGCAGCAGTGGAGCGGGTTTTCAGGTATTTGCATGGCACTAGTGATTATTGTTTGTGCTACCAAGGAAGATTAGGATTGGACAGAATGTTGGATATTCATGGCTTTGTTGATGCAGACTGGGTTGGAGATCTAGATCAGAGAAGATCTACAAGTGGGTATGTGTTTAACCTATTTGGAGGTACAGTCAGTTGGATGAGTAAGAAATGATATGTAGTGGCACTATCAACTACAAAGGTAGAATACATGGCAACCACTCATGCAAGCAAGTAAGCAGTTTGGTAGCAGAGATTGTGTTCCAGTACAGGGTTAGTACAGGGAGCTATAAGGATAGACTGTGATAGCAAAAGTGCAATTTTTTTGGCAAAGAACACTGCATATCATTCAAAGACAAAGCACATTGATGTTCAATATCACTTTGTGAGGGATATGATAGAAGACAAAAAGGTGTTGCTGGTAAAGATGGACACTTTGAACAATACTACAGATGTATTAACAAAATTTGTGAGCTCTGAGAAGTTCTCTTAGTGTAGAGAGACAATGGGCATTTCAGGGCTCGAAAAATGACTAAGCTCTCTTACGGCCCCCTATGGAAAGAAAACAACAAGTGGGAGAATGTTGGGTTGTGTTATATTCTTTCCACAACTAGCCCACATAGTTAACCCGGGGGTTAGAGGGGGGGCAGAGCCCCCCTTCGTTGTGCCGATTGTATAGCAGGGGAGGGGGGGTTCACAGGGGATTTGAGGCATACCTATAACCCCACTTTATGGGGTCAGAAAATTTTGGTTTTGGACCCTATGTTAGGTTGGCAGACCCACCTATGGTTTTGTGCATGATTTTCGCACATGTTTTTTGGACGCGATGGTTTTTTGGTCCATGGTATTGGACGCAATGGTTTTCGGTCCATGGTATTGGATGTTTCAGCATGTATAAATATGTATTATAACATTGAAAGGAATATAATGAAAAATCAAGCTGGTAGTCTCGGTTTGGGATCCAAGGGAAAATCTTTATGTATATGTGTTTTATGTGTTATGCTCTCACACTGTTTATTTTATTTGTTTTAAAATTCGTATGCAGGTAATTTCTATACAGGGTTAAAACCTACATACTCTACACCTAAATGGAAGGATTCTTTATACACATCTTGATGATGGGGGGACATTTAAAAAATGTCTAGATCGAGAGGGAGCCATGGGGTACCCTATCGTGTCAAGTAGCATGTGTGTTACTTTGTGATTTTCAGGGAATGGGATAAATATCAATGCAATAAAATCACATACATAAAACAAAGTGAAAATAAAATGGTTATTTTCCTTTTACAATTAAGCTATGTCACCAATCAAACAAATAATGGTTTTCATTTGTTGCGTGTGATAAAAATTCCTATGTAGACCCAATCGTCCTTGATACTCTCAAAGTGACTAGGCCTTGTGAATATATCTTATGATGGGTATTGGGGAAACATCCGGAAAGAAATGGCAATGCTTTCCAGCAGTCAAAAAATCGAATAAGGTAATGGATGAGGTTTTAGTGCTTCCCACACCTCCACCTATAGGTAAAGGATGCCCTAAATTTTGGCCACTAAGATACCTTCTTCCTACATGAGCATTCAATTCTTTATCTTCTTGGTATTCAGTTACCAGTAACAAGCACTAGATGGGTTAGGTGGCCCCAAAGAGTAGTGCACCCGTTGGACCTAAGTCGAAGCCCCTCTAAATCGGGTCTCTTCCATGCTTGGGTATTATTTTCCATTGGATGATTGAAGGATTTTAAGCACCCTAAAAGACAACTCTATGTTTTATTTATGTAACATGACCATGGCGGCTTATGGGATGCCTGCCCAAAATGGCCTTAACCTAAACTATAAATTTTTTGGTGGCCCCTATGGGGAAACTTAGTTGGTTCAAGTTGTGTTTTTTTTTTTTAAGAGTCTTTATTCACTTAGGGAGTGATTTTGTAAGAAAAAATAAACCAAGTACACAAAGGTCCAAAAATGGGATGCCTTCTAGTACAAATCGTATAGAAGCGTAGTGTGTGATGCAACTGAACATACAAAGTGTGGTAAAATGCGGATATCCAGTGATCCTTTACAATATCCTTCTAATTACACTAAGTTTTAATTGTTCCTTATATTGAAAAAGAAATATGGTGTGGATAATGGGCCACTTACTCTTTTCCTTTTTAAACTATGTTAATTTCAACAAGGGAGATGGATTTTCAAGTGCTTTAAGAAAATTTTCTTATGCAAACTGAGGTTCGTCTAAGAGATTCAAGGGAAGCAGAGATTACTTAATTTATGTAATAACACTTGCTCCTAGTACCAAAAATGAAAAAATGAATGCTTTGGTTAGTAGTAAGATTTGTGGATAATGGGCCACTTACTCCTTTACTAATTAAGCTAGGTGAATTGTGAAAGATAACAAAATTAATTGAAAAAGAAGATGTGTGGAATGTGGGCACTTACTTTTTCCTCTAATTAAGTTATGTGATGATTGTGAACAAAAAGAAAATATAATCTAATTACTCTACTAATTGTGATTAGTAAAGCAATTAAGAAATATAAAATGATTGTAAAAAATTTGTAGAGGTGAAGAAAATTCACTAACAGCTGTTGATCACCTGAAAAATGTGAAATTATAAGGTGTTTTTTCTTTTCTAGAAAACCATGCGGGTTTCATAGTGCATAGACTTGATGACACATCTGTTAGGGGAAAAGAAGTGGAGAGCGCGTTTGTTAGAGAACAAGTCACGCGGTGGACAAAAAATTTTAAACTAAAAATGTTCTCTATCCACCACAGGTTCACTGGGTCCTGCAAACATTCCAGAGAGGTATTGAATGCCTTGCAGGTCGACTATGCAGAGAGAAGATCCAACAAACAGAACCTTTAGATTAAAGAAAATACAACAATATTGTCGCTATTCCTATGATAGTACTTTTGTGGCAATGGTGTACCAAAAGACACCTCCTTAGCAGTTGGTTGTTTGTTGCAAAGGATCACATACATAGTTGGTGTTGTTAGTGAATAGACTTAGATAAACAAATCATTGCAAATAGTGAAAACAATTCATATACAAACATAAACTAAAATGAAGAGATAAATACACAAAAAATGATCAATGGAGCAAACAAGTCCACAAAATAATGGAAAAATATTCCTTTATTGACTGCTAGTAGTAGAATTTGAATACAATACATGAATCTTAAACACTTAAAGAGAATTATTTGAGGTATGGTGCTCAAAAATCTTCAGCAAGAAGGTTCTTTTCCTCAATCTCTTTGCAAGCTTATCCTCTCTCTCAAAGAAGTATGGAGACTCTCCAATGGTGGATTCTTCTCCTCTCACTAAGATGATGGATTTCTTAGAAGAAATATGGCCAACATGATACTGATCTTACTTTTTTGGCTTCAACAATGGAATGTTGGTTTTCTCTGATAGAAATTTGGCCAACATAACATTGTCTCATATTTTGGTTCTCCCATGGCCTATTTATATATAATTTTTGGGATCCATCTTCCCTCTCTTGGTTCATGAATGATAATGACTTATGAGTAGGACAAGATGATTCCTTTGAGGGCTGCATATCTTCAAGACAACTCGAATTCGGTTTTCCTTGATCGGAAGATGTCAGGGAATCATCTTCCAAATGTGGTAAGTTCCCAAATTTTCTGAGTCAACCTTTTCTTCGATCGCATGGCTTTCGAAGGAAAACTACACGGTCACACAACTATCTAAGTAAAACCTGCATGGTGATCAATTTTTAATTCAATATACATTCGACCTTAGGAGAAATTGAATTTTTTGAACTTCATAATGTCTTAAGCTGGAAAATATTTACTTGTGAATTATGTTGGATAACTTTTAACATCTTCTAGATTTTTCAAACATGTGTATCATTTTATGGTGTTAACACACACAACACAGACCTTCTATACCTGCTACAAGACTCCCAGAAGCCTTCCCAGTCATCACCATGAATAGTCCTTGTGTCACACTGAGTTTTTAGACCATGAAACCCATAGACGCTCCCTTGATATGGACAAGGGTGCTAAGTCCCTATGATACTAGTGATTCCCCCATTACTATTGTCATTGTATCCCTTATTAATATTGTTGGGCCCCTATTTTCCCCATATTGTTATTATTGTGCCCCATAGAATCCCTCTATTGTTATTTTTGTGCCTTTATATTATTATTGTTAGGTCGGCTTGGTTATATTGTGACCCCTTAGACTCCTATATATAGAAAGGAGGCTTTTTCATTTGAATCATCAAAGAATTCTTCATTTGTGTAATGTAAAGGAGGTTCCCCCTCGAAGAGGTTGAATTATAAGGCTTTTATCTATCTTTTCTATCTTTTTGTGAGTTGGTTTTATAACATTTGATATCGGAGCTTTGGATTCTAGGGCTTTGCTGCTCCAAACAGGCCATCAGGGCATTTTCAATATAACTTGTTTTCTACGATGTTTCAGGTGCTAAGAAAACCCATTTGGGTTGAAATCATTTGAACATTGGGTCTGAATTTCAGAGCTTTTTGTGCTATATTTGTGGAGATATGATCTGCGAAAGTTGGCCTTTTTGCAGACTCCCAAATTACATTACAAACAGGTGCCCTGGGTAAAATAGTCATAAATTTTTGTTTTGAGCATCAGATTGAAATTTAGTAAGAAGTTATAGAAATAGGACAGACTGCAGTTTCCTGTGTATATTTTTTAGATCCTAAGTTCAAAACAGTGACACGTGGCACTTCATACAATTTCGCTCTTCTTAAAAGGTATATAATGAAGACATCTTGGGAGATTGTGCATAACTATTTCTTGGAGAATCTAAATTAAATCTGACTAGCTGCATTGGAAAGAAGACACGTAGGGCTACTACAGGTCGCAATTTTAGAATTGGAAGATATGAAATTACAGAGATACATCAGATGCAATATCGAGCACCTACAAAGAGAAAAAAGGTGTGTAGATTTTTTAAATTTTTTGCATAAGCTTGGTTTGAAAAATTAGTTTGAAGGAATTCAAAGGGCATAGTGAAGCATTATTATCGATAATTTATGTCACGAAGAAAGAAAATGGAAACACCTAGTAAGCAACCTGAAATCTCTAGCATGACTCATGAAGAAGAGGAAGAAATGCAACATGATATATCAAAATTAGAAGACCAAGTACAACAAATTTCATTCTCACTAAAGGTAAATGAAGGCAAGATGAATGACATGGAAGCTAATATGAATGGAATTCAAGTTAAGATGGAAGCTAGGATGGATGGCATGGAAGCTAAGATGAATGGCATGGACAATAAGATGGAAGAATTGAAGATAAATTTGAATAAGTTGCTACAATAAATGGTCACTAATGGTAAAAGGGTAGTAAAGGAAACTCATGATGAGAACCAAAAAAATGTTAATCATGATTTCATAGACTCTAATGTTGGATTGAAGACCCACCATGTTCCAAAAATTGATATGAGGAAGTTTGATGGCAAGGATCCCGAAACATGGATACTACAGATGGAACAATTTTTTGACATCCATAATGTGTAAACACACACAAAAGGTATGTATTGCAACTTGATATTTGGAGCCAAATCAGTTTATATGGTATCAATGGCTTTGCTCTCATAAACAAATTTTCACTTGGGCAATTTTTACAGAAGAAATGATAGAACATTATGAGGATACAAAAAGCAACACTTTTTTTAGCCAATTGATAAATCTCAAACAAAAGGGTTCAATGATAGAGCACATTGAGGACTTTCAAAAATTGAACATAAGGGTAAAAAATATTCCAAAGGAGCAAATGATTGATGTGTTCATAGGGACTTTAAAGGATAATATCCAACATGAGATTCGCCTTTGGGAACCTGATTCATTGGAGAAGGCATTCAGGTTAGCAAGAAAAAAGGAAAGAAAAATTATGGCAACCAGAAAGCCTACCACTCACAACTATAAAGATGGAAGTGTTGTTGCCCCTAGCCTTCCACAACCTACAAGGTTGACACCACAACAATTGGAAGAAAAAAGAGTAAAAGGGCTTTGTTACAATTGTGATAGCAAATACACTAAAGGTCATAAATGTGCTGAGAATAAATTATTCTACATAGATTGTGAAGAGGAGGAAGAAAAGGAACAAGAAATTTCAGAAGAAGAGGATATACTCCAGGAATAAACCCTAGATAAAGAAGAAATGAATCAGACCATATCTTTTAATGCATTCACTAGAATTACCACTCCTCAAACTATCAAGATAGAAGGACATATCAAGAAGAAAAAGGTAATAGTGTTGATTGATTCAGGAAGTACCCACAATTTTATTCATTGTAAGATAGCCAAAGAATTGAATTGCTTCTTATATCCAACACCGGAGTGTCAAGTGATGGTTGAAAGTGGAGGAACCATAAATGTCTCTGGAAAGTGCCATAATATCAAGTTATCCATGGGAGAATATGTATTGAATAGCCCAATGCTTTCCATTCCAATGGGTGGTGTTGATGTTGTACTAGGAGTCCAACGGCTACAATCCTTGGGTACAATAGCTTTTGATTTTCAAGAACTTTTCATGAAATTTTCTGCGGAAGGAAATGAAGTTGAATTAAGGGGTATTGCAGGGAAACCAGGAAACATAATCAGCTCTAATGGTATGACAAAGATTCTAAAGAAGGAACAACGAGGTGTAATTGCACAATTATGTTCAATAGATTTTTCTACAGTGAAATCATCTATTTCTCCAGATCTCCAAAAAGTCTTGGACAATCATTCCAAGGCATTTGAGACTCCCAAAGGTCTCCCACCTATTCGTGATCATGATCACGCTATTCATTTGATTCCAGGAAGTGTTCCTCCAAACATCAGGCCGTACATATATCCCTATGCCCAAAAGAGTGAAATTGAATGTATGGTTGCAGAAATGCTAGAGGCTGGTATAATTCAACCTAGTCAAAGTTCTTTCTCTACTCCAGTAGTATTGGTGCACAAGAAGGATGGATCTTGGTGCATGTGTCCAGATTATAGGGAGCTCAAAAAGCTCACTATTAAAGATAAATTTCCCATTCCTCTCATTGATGAATTATTGGATGAATTGCATGGACCAATTTACTTCACCAAGTTGGATCTTCGTTCATGATATCATCAAATCAGAATGAAGGTTGAAGACATTCAGAAAACAACATTTAGAACTCATGAGGGTCATTATGAATTTTTGGTCATGCCTTTTGGCCTTACCAATGCACCTTCTACATTTCAATTTATGATGAATTCCATTTTTGAACCCTTCCTTAGAAAATTTGTGTAAGTATTTTTTGATGATATACTAATCTACAACAAGCCTTGGAAGGATCGTGTTGAACATGTTGACAGGGTGCTCAAACTATTGAAGGAGAAACAATTATATGCAAAAAGATACAAATGTTTCTTTGGAGTACAAGAGGTAGAATATATGGGTCATATTGTATCTCATGAAGGTGTGAAGGTATACCTTAGCAAAATTAAAGCCATTAAGGAATGTAAAATCCCCACATCCATAGAGAATCTGTGGGGATTTCTCGGGTTGACAGGGTATTATCGCAAGTTTGTTAAGAATTATGGGAGAATAGCAGCACCTCTAACAACATTATTGAAGAAAGATGCATTTTCATGGACTCCAGAAGCAACAAAGGCCTTCGAACATCTTAAAGAGGAAATGCGCCAAGCATCGGTCTTAGCTACAGCAGACTTCACAAAAACCTTTATTATGGAATGTGATGCTTCAGGAAATGGAATTAGTGTTGTTTTAATGCAAGATGAAAGACCCATTACTTTTGAAAGTCATCCAATCAAGGGAAAGTATTTAAACAAAGCTATTTATGAGAAGGAAATGTTGGCAATACTACATGCACTTAAGAAATGGAGACCCTACCTAATGGGAAGACACTTCAAAGTAAAAATGGATCATGATAGTCTGAAACATTTTTTAGAACAAAGATTATCCTCTGAAGAGAAACAAAAATGGGTCACAAATATGTTGGGTTATGACTTTGAAATCATCTACAAAAAAGGGAAGAAAAATGTTGTGATAGATGCACTCTCAAGAAAGGATGAGGATGTGGAAGCATTATTGTGTGCCATTTCTATTATCCAACTAGATTGGATAAACAAAGCAAGGGAGGAATGGAAGAATGATGAAGAAGTTTGGGCACTTATTCAAAAGTTACAACAAGATTCCAGTACATCTGATACATTTAGCTGGAAAAATGATTTGTTATGGTACAAAGATCATTTATACCTCTGTAAGAATTCACAACTGAAACAAAATATTATTATGGAATTGCACACTTCTCCCTTAGGAGGGCACTCAATATTTTTAATAACTTACCACAAGGTTAAGAAGGAATTCTTTTGGGATGGCCTTCAATGAGCTATTCAAAAGTTTGTGGCAGAATGTTTGGTTTTCCAATAAAATAATGTTGAAACAATTAAGATCCTAGGTCTATTAAAACCATTATCCATTCCAAGCCAATGTTGGGAGGAGGTTTCAATGGATTTTATCATAGGTTTACCGAAGTCTAAAGGAAAGAGAGTCATCATGGTGGTAGTTGACAGACTTACCAAGTATGCACACTTTTGTGCATTATCACATCCATTTAAAGCCAGTACAACTTCTACTGCATTTATGGAAACAATTCAAAAGCTACATGGAAACCCAAAGATTATTGTAAGTGATAGAGATCCCATTTTCACTAGAAATTTTTGGACAGAATTATTTTCTTGTCTTGGTACTCAATTAGCTCACAGCTCATCTTATCATCCTCAATCTGATGGGCAAACTGAGATTGTTAACAAATGTTTGGAAGGATATCTTCATTGCTTTGCATCTGCTAAACAGACACAATGGGTCAAATGGTTTCCTCTGGCTAAATGGTGGTATAACACTTCCTTCCATACTGCAACAAAAATGACCCCATTTATGGAACTTTATGGATATCAACCACCATCCATCACATCATATTTAAGAGAAAATTCTAAGGTTCAGGTAGTGGAACATCACATTGAGCATCAACAACAAGTTCTCCAACTCTTAAAGGATAACCTCACGTTCGCGCAGAATACAATGAAACAACAGGCAAATCAACATTGCAGCGAAAGAAGTTTTGATGTAGGTGACTGGGTATTCCTATGATTACAACCATATAAACAAATTTCCCTCAAGAAAGCTAAGAAGAATAATAAATTATCACCGAAGTATTATGGTCCATACAAGGTGTTGCAAAAGATTGGTACTATGGCATACAAATTGGAGCTTCCTACAGCTTCTCGAGTGCACCCAATTTTCCATGTTTCATATTTAAAGAAGGTTATAGGCGACAAGCCCCTAGTTCAAACAATATTTCCACAACTTGACGAGGAAGGAAAAATTATATTGGAACCGGAAGTAGTCATAGAAACAAGAACTTGATAGCTACGAAATTGATCAATTTCAGAGTATCTCGTCAAGTGGAACAACTTATCTACTGAAGATTCCACATGGGAGGATGATAATTTTATACAGAAGCATCCATAACTACTCAAGCATTGAGGACAACACTTTTTTGAAGGAGAGGGGCATGTTAGGTCCCTATAATACTAGTGATTCCCCCATTACTATTGTTTTTGTATCCCTTATTTATATTGTTATGCCCCTATTGTCCCCATATTGTTATTATTGTGCCCCATAGAATCCCTCTATTGTTATTTTTGTTCCTTTATATTATTATTGTTAGGCTGGCTTGGTTATATTGTGATCCCTTAGACTCTTATATATAGAAAGGAGGTTTTGTCATTTGAATCATTGAAGAATTGTTCATTTGTGTAATGTAAAGGAGGTTGCCCCCTCGAAGAGGCTGAATTATAAGGCGTTGATCTATCTTTTCTATCTTTTTGTGAGCTGGTTTCATAACAAAGGGTGCGTCTGGGAGGCTCTAGACACTCGCACAGTAAGGAATGCATGCGTCTGGGGCCTTTTCTCCTCAGACTTGTTCCTGCGACTCCAGGATTTTTGCCAATTTTTCAAGCCCAGATACCAGGTCACTTCCCAGAACCCAATGATAGGTTCAAAAATGAATTTATACAAAAGAACAATGATACATTTATAGAAACAATGACAAGGTATAGACTGGACCCCTACTATCCATGACAGACATTTCGTCAAACATGTCACAAATATGAAATCTACATGTTTAAACAATATATCTGAGCATAGGGGTCTCATACTTATCTGAGAATCACTAAGAAGAATTATTCCCTTATATCGTTAACTACATTATCATCTATTAGGTCATAGATACATTATTAATTCATTTACAAATCAAAACATGAGGAGAGCCATACATCATCACTTTCATGATACATGCTCATAACTAGAATAATAACAACAAAAATATCATGGATACATCAACCATGGAATCCACATATAAACAAGTACATTTACACATAACATACCATGGAAAGAACCTCTTATTAATTAATGCAAAATCCAACCCAGTATGGGACTACCATGTTCCACCCCACCATCGATTGGCTGAGAAAAATCTCTCTTCAGTTTATCACCCCCATTCCATATTCTAAGCATGAATGTGGAATTCAAACCAAAAGAACCAACCAGGGCATACTGATGCTAAACCACCTCACCCTCATCAATAGAAACCAAGCTTTACTGCAATCCACATTGGATCACCAGGCTAATACAATAAACATGTAGTAATAGTCTTTACCATGATCTCCACCAGATCACTAGGATAAAACAAGCATGGATGCCACCGAATTTCTCCACCTACATAATGAGGAATTTTCTTGTCTCCTAGTCTCTCAAGATTTACCACAATCCACACCAAATCACTAGGCCCTAAACTGATACTACACCCTTTAGGATTTACCATATATCCTGTCATTCATCGGAAAGGATTCCTAGGCCTAATCAAGGGAAACCACCTCTAGGATTTACCATATATCTTTCCATTAAGCATTCAAGGATTCCTAGGCCCACCGAGGCACATAATACCTATATTTAACGCAACCCGTAGTCTCGTTAAAGGGTCAGTAGGCCAATGGATTTACCATAATCCACAATCCAGTTCAGGGATCACTAGGCCATGTGTTCTTTCTTTCAGAGATCCACATCACTCAGCTTCGAATACATCTGGAAATCCAGCTCAACCGAAACATGATAACCCCATCACACCATGTCTATCTGGAAATGGCAAGGATAGGATGAAAACATTGTCACACCTGGTAAAACCCATGCCATGATAGCAATGAACCACATTCAATACCATGCATGCCAAATCTAGCAAGGAAAACACACATGCAAATCGACACCTACAAAGAATCACATTGTAGTTTCTTGATCCTTCTCTTACTTTCTTGCTCCTTCGTTCCTCTTGCCTCCTTTTCCTTTCTTGATCCAATGCCAAAGTGCTCCAAGAAAACTCTAAGTGTCCAAGAGTGAGAGGGAGAGAGAGAGAATTATGAGAGAGCTCCAAAACTGAACTTACAAAAGGTAACACTAACAAAAAGGTACCAAATGATCCTCAAAAGCCTTTTTATCAATGAGGCCTCTAGTTTCTTCATTTTTCCATCATTTTCCTCCATTTTCCTCCTCACATGAAACCTGTGACCTTTCACCTTCCTTTTCTCCTAACTTTCATTATTTTCATCAATAAATGTGCCAAAAATTCCATTTTTCTTTTCCAAATCCTTTGTCATTTCCTTTGCCAATTTCCTTAGCTATAATAAACCAAGGAACACCCACACTAGGATGACTTTCGCAACATTCAGCTTGGAATAAGTGTCCCATCAACCGTGGTTATTATTTTTCATTTATTAACTTTTATTACATGGAATTTTCACTAGGGTTGTTACATTTATGGAAACAGAAGTTGAGACTCATATGGCTCCAATAAGGTTAAAATAATGCTAAACCCTTTAGATCTACAATAGAACATCGAAACTCTAATAGAATTCTTAGGATTAAGGACACAACCGGGTAATCTTATGAGGCACGTCGAGACATTTAGCAAGTATTGGTTCAACACTTTCAGAATATTGCGAAGGAGCCCCTGCTTATTATATTAGACACCATTCAAAAGATAGTAAATCATATATAAAGAGTGATAACAACTGAGCATAATAAAAATATAAATAAACCCATGTCTATCAAAGAAGTTTCCCAGTTGGTAAATGAGATGCCTAATGGTAAGGCACTAGGCCTAGATGGCTTTACCATAGATTTCTTCAAATGTTGCTGGGAAATAGTCAAGACATATGTTTTTGAGGTGGTGGATGACTCCTAGGATGCAACTACAATTATTAAATCTCTAAACTCTACGTTTATTACTCTTACTCTAAAATAGGAAACAACAAGTACCCCTGATAAGTTTTGACTGATAGCTCTTTGCAATGTGCTATACAAGATTATATCAAAAGTGGTATCCAACTAGATCAAAGCGGTGCTTCCTATATTGATCTCAGAAGAATAGTGAGGATTTGTGGAGGGTAGGCTAAGTTTGGATAATTTTATCCATGCCCATGAGATTGCACATTCCCTAAAGATCTTGGGGAAGGCAGGAATGATAATTTAGCTTGACCTTTTGAAGGCATATCATAAAATAAGTTGGGAATACATGGAGATATTTTTAATGACCTTTGGTTTTGATAATAGATGGATCAACTGGATAATGGCCTTAGTCACCTCTCCCATATTTTTTATATTTTTAAATGGGGCTCTTGCGAGACCTTCTTTCCATTCTCAGGGAATACACCACGGTGATCCTATGTCACCTTTCTTGTTTTTCATATTGATGGAAGGATTGGACAAAGCAATTTCAATAGCTACAGGGGATGGGGACATTAGAGGCCTCCAAACACATGAAGGATATTCCGCTACCACACACCAATAGTTCGTAAATGATACCATGTTACATGGTATCCCTACAGTGAAGAAAGCCTGATCATTCAAGTCTATCCTTGATACTTCTGCTGCATCTTCAGGTATGGAGATAAACCACTCCAAATATATGATTTTCTTTTTTAATATGCATATTTCTATATAGAGAAATTTGACAACTATCCTAGGCTTTCAAAGGAAAAGTCTTCCTTCCAAATATTCGTTTTTGCCTCTAAATGTTCAAGCCTAGAAGAAATCGAATTGGGATAAGGTTTTTTTGAGCCTTGAAGTTATGGTTAAACGATGGAATTTTAGAGCATTAGAAACTTGCAAGTAGGCTAGTCCTGACTAAATTCATACTGCAAGCAATTTCAGGGTATATGTTATCAATACTCCCAACTCCCAAAGGGGTTGTGCATACAATTAAAGAAATTCAAAGTATTTATTTATTGAGAGGAGTTGAGGATAATAAAAAATGGGCATTATTTGCCTGTAACATGATATGTAAACCAAAGGGTTTGGGTGGCCTGGCCTTACAGGTTCTAAATATTGTCAATACAGTGAGTGGAGCTAAACTTTGGTGGCTCTGGCTAAAGGGAGGGTCGTCTCCATTGGCTCAGGTTTAGTGAAACAAATATGCCCCCAACTGGCCTATGCAAGGCAGTTTCTATATGTCGTGGTAAATTCAAGGTTTGATGAAATGGAATTTGGCCTGGGGTAATAGAGAGGTAATACAAAAACACTATTTTTGGGATATCAGAAATGGAAGGTCAAATTTGTTTTGGGAAGATGGTTTGAAACAACAACCCAGCTTAAGCAAGGAAGAGTGGCGCCCAATCCAATTATTTACTAAGAACCAGGGTCACAGGGAAGTGCACCAGTTCTAGGAATAGGGGAAGGAGTGAAATAAAAGGAAAAGGTGGAACCTTAGCATCTTTCGGGAGTCTAGCGAAAATGAAAAAGTGGTCCAAGGAACAGTAGAGGAATTAAGTAAGAAAAGAATCCACTGCAATGATGACTAGGATCAATTGAGATGGGGGAAAAATTAGGTGGAGAATTTAATCTCAAAGAGGCAAGAGTTTATATTTAAGGTTTCCAAGGTGAGGCAACTGATTCAATATCGAAGAAACTATGGTAATCGCCCAAATGGTCGAAAATCAAAACCTTCTTGTGGTTGGTGTTACATAAGAAATTTCTTACATGGGAAAATTAGGTGAAGGGGGATTTTATTGGGGCCTCAAGGTGTTGTCTCTGTTAAAGCGAAGAGGAAAATATGAATCATTGTTTAAACACTTGTAGTTATACTTCTTTCATATGGGATTGGATGGCTTGTATTTTTAGGCAAACAAATAGAATTAGGGACAATATATAAGAGACTATTAGGAAATAGTGAAGGAATTATGCTAAGAATGAAGTGTTAAACCTTACCTGGTGCATGGTTCCTAGTTTTATCCTCTGGACAGTATGGAAGGAATGAAACTGAAAAATATTCCAGAATAAGAAGCTTCGTGCAAAATGTCTGGTGGAATTAATTCAGCGCCAACCAAAGGAAACAATAATTTGTAAAGGAGCCAAAGTTTCTGATGAGCACCCATGTCCATAGGAGGTAAGATTCTTAAAACTATTAGAGCTATATAACCCTGGTACGCAAGTGTCCCTAGCTAGAGAACCTCAAATCCATGTGGGCTCAACAATTTGGATTCCTCCCCCCAAGGTTTCTTCAAGTTGAATTTTGATGGGGCGTCTAAAGGAAACCCCACTAGCGCAAGGGTGGGAGGAGTTATATGAAACTAGACATGGAAGATTTATAGGGTATATTTTATAAATTTGGAACATGCCTCTAACAACGTAGCTGAATTCCATGCCTTGGAACAAGGGCTGGAAATTTTGGCTCGAGAAATAATTGTCAATGTTACTATGGAGGGAGACTCGATGATAGCCATCCAAGTGGAAAGGGGCCTACAATGTGGCTCGCAGGTAATGAAGGCTATGAGAAACTTGTGTCTAGCACAATCAATCTAGCATATACAACATCACTAGTGACTCTGATAACAACGGAATTCAACTTGGTTTGAAGTTCAATGAACGTGGTGGAAAACATGATATCTAACGAAGAGATACGTATCTCACAAACACTTACTAATGTGGCATGGATGGAACTTGAGGAGGGACAACTCAAGGAAGAATGTCAGAATTTGGTGGTAAAAGACACCTCCATGAAAATCGACAATGAGTACAACACAAAGGTAGGTTGGGGCTTGGCCAGAGCTCCATGTGCTCACACAATTGATTAATCCTAGATCATGGAAGCGAGAGGAATAAAAAAATAACATAGGGGAATGGACACATGTAAAATTTTCATGGGAAAGGTGGCATCCAAAGGAGGTGAAGTTATGATCACCTCCATCAAGGTACATTGTTGGTGGGAAAATTTCCCTACGGCAAGGGTTGAAAGCCTCAACAGAGTAGGGTAAGAGAATCAACAAAGAGAACTCAAACAAGCATGCCAAACATAAGAATTATAAAATTTGGATTTGGAGACATACTCTGAGGTCCTACATTTGAAGATGTTCCCGTAGGGTCCACACCTTCAACTACCTCCTAGATGTGAAGACCTGCAAAGAAATCAGAGAAGCATATACATAATAGATAATTCAATGTGCATACATAGTAATATGTTATATCATCACATATAAACATATAAATTATCATTCATAATATGAGAACATATATTGGGAACAAGACATGAGCTTATTTTTTTATTAACAACAATAAGTACAGGAAAGATACAACCTGATCCTGGCCAAAGGCACTGACGAAGCCTTACTCTGAATCTGTCTAGGTCGAGCCATGAAGAAAACCTCTCTAATAAGTGTAGGTAGATGCTAGATAATGATGTTGAGCATCTATGCAAAGGAAACTAGGGTTTCCTAGAGACTAGGAGTGTAGGAGGCATGGGAAAAGAATACTTGATCTGGGAGAAATCGAGTATAATGTTGATATCATTCTTCTTGTATGAATTAGGCCTACCCAAGGGGTGTATATATACAACCTCAAATTAGTTATTTTAGTTAGGCCATGGTCTCCTATAGGTGGGATCTCTGTAAAACTCATTAACCCCTCCCGAAAAAATACATTTTATTTTATTTTTCCATATTTTAAAAGGTATATGTGGGTATAGTGTTATGGAACCCATGTGTAAGTGACTTAGTATGGGAAGAGTCAGGTATGGATTTTAAGATACTATTTTTTAGTATAAAGTCAAGTCTGCATAGGAAAAGGTAATGTCCAGGGACATAAAAGAGCATCAGGTCTTCAGGAGTGTTGAATGATGCTATAACAGATGCCCCCTAATGTATTAGGTCTGAAGGGGAACATGATGGCCGAAATATATTAAGTATAGAGAGAGGATTCATCTGAAAACACGGGAGGAGATCACCATATTCCAGCCCATCAAATACATTTGGAATGAGTTAGAAATAAAACTCATGTCTAAGGTGGGAATACCCATGCTTAGAAGTAATAAAGCATGTATTTTGATCAAGTATAAAGTTGATCCAGAATGTATACATAGGTGTGCGGAAGGAGCCGAAGAATACATAGTGGATGATCATATTATAGCCACGAAAGAACACAATGGAGCCATGTCTCAATATCACATATAAAAGAATGTTTGATCAATGATGCTAGAAGATTGTTTGATCAATGATGCTGCATAATGGATCCTCATAAAAGTACTAAGTCATATATATGGAATAGTGGTATTGCATAAACTCGGGTGCCAACTTATAATATGCTTCTTTGAGAAACTGTAACATATAAAAGTGACATGTGTCACTAGAAAAAAACTCAAGAAGCTATCAAGTGAACCAAAAGGTTGACACAACCCGAGGTCATCATCGACCAAAAATGGTACATTTCTAAACTATGGGATTATATGAGCTGAAGTTGACCATGTGAGAAATCATTTTATTACTGGTCATTGATGTATACCATTAACAAACGTGAGACAACTCACCAATAATGATAATTAGTGTCAAGGTACCCCAATACAATCTAACAAGTGTTAATATATTTTTTGAAGTCAAACACTTGAAAGAATCAATCAACCAGGACAAATTGATGTATCTCACTGTTGATAGTGAAGGAGTATGCCAATGATGACTGCAAACCCTAAGATACTGAAAAAAGGACTCTAGATCTTGTTCCCAAAGAACTGAGTTGGAGTCGATGGGAAAATATATGTTGGAAAGAAGGCATTAAGGGATCACACATCAACCAGTGCCAGTGTAACCTGTAGGCCAATAATTTGGAAGAACTCCAACAAAGAGAGATGAAGTAACCATTCTGAAGTATATTTCGAGTGTACATAAGTTGTATCTAGTGCATGAAATAAATCCTCTAAACCAACCAATAATGAAAGACGACAAAGAGGTGAGGAATCCACTAATAGGGTCAAATGGAAACCATGGTACTACATGAATCTCAATGTGGGATAATTTAAGATGACATCAAACACAAGGGAAACTACTCATTCAAAGACCCATAATGTTGATCAATGTTGAGAACAAGGTCACCTATCAATGATCTAAGTAGGGCCAAGGTGCAACTATAGGTGTACTCTCAGAGAAATTTTTTGAAGTCGATAAGATAAGACCTACCAGTAAGAAGTCAATGGGTACCTTCTTAACCAACACGAGTAAAGGATCATCTCACTGATGTGATGCTAAGAATAAATTGAAAGACTGGGTATGGCTACCAGAAATGAGTCAAGAGACACCACCGAATGGTTGACAATAGGTTTACTTCACTTGAAAAAAACACAACTTGATGTGACTTTATGGAAGAATAAAATAACTTTGTATAAGTTTGCAATGCGGGAGGCATTAACAAACACTCCATATGATTGGAAGAGATAACCAACCATGGAGGACTGACTCAAGAACAAGGTTATGGCTTCCCTAAAGTCAAACTAAGTCCCATCCTAATGGAGGGAAGACTCATTTCAAGTGATTTGTTTAAGGGTGACATGACTGACTCTTGTTGTCATCAAATGAAGAAGAAATTGTCCCATTCTTGCTCTTTTTTTGGATTTTTTTTTGGCCTTTTTCATATTTAAGTCCTGAAAAAGAATAAATAATACCTATAATACAGTGGAGAGAATGAGTATCAAGGGAAAGTGCACTATTTCGAGGGACTAGAACATTCCTATGATCAATGCAATGTGGAAGATATTGGTCATTGACACTCAGGGTGTGTTCCCTCAGAAAAGGATGTCAAGTCACAAATCTGAATGAATGCATGGTTTGAACATGCAGAAAATTCATGGTCGAAAGTGTCTTATACACGAGTCCAAATGAAGTCGTCTTAAGGACAAAATATGGCCAAGTGGTCAATATGAAATGTAATAGTATAACTCAACACATGGGAGCCTCTAGGATATAAATCCAGAATAATAGCGAAAACGAATAAGAATGAGGATTCAACACAAAGTCATGGCGGGACTAAAGAGGACTCCTGAGCCTACTAAATACTTGTAGCATGGGAAACATATGTTATCAAGGTTCTAACTAGGAAGCCTATGGAAGGAAAGGTTCTACCACTATGGTATGACTTTATAAGACGACGAGTGAGATAGGTTAAAAAATCGGAACATAATGGGGTCGACCTTGTGGATGAATATCGTAGTATGAGGTCAAGATGCATAATGCAATGAGAAAGTGATATGTATTAACCTATATGCTGGTTTAAAATATGATACCTGGCATGATAGGTCAGTGATCGTGGAGTTGAAGCAACATAAAAAATATCACTAAGTGATAAAAAGTCTTCGTCATCCTAAAAATAACCTTTCCCAACACTTCAAGCAAAAAGGTTAGTTCAATAAAAATAAAGTTAAAAAATGAACTTTAGTATAATGGGTTTTAAATTTTGATTATAAAATAGATTTTTGGACTCACCCAATTTCATTTTCACCATCCAAGTGTTGAGAAGAGGGATTTTGGAGAGAATTTGGGTAAACCATTCTGACCAATTCCACCAACGAATCTAGAAAACACAAACTCCCGAGAATTCATGACCTTAAACTATTTCATTTGATCAAAACTTTTATAGATTAGATCAAAATTTTGAGAGAACTTTTTAAATTTCTATATTTTGTATGTGGGTATGGTCTTTAAAAGTTGCGTATATAAAGCCCTATACGTGAGTTAATAAAGGGAAATTCACATATATACGTGATTGTCTCTTACAGAAACTGCATATGCGTAGAGTAAAATTTAAACAACAAATTCTAATGGATGAAATTTCTCAATTTTTCAGAATGTTGATCATTTGGAGGGAAAGAGAGCATAGTGATGTGGATAATGAGGTTTTACAAGATCAAGAATTGTTTTATGGATTGAAAAACTCTGGATTTCTTAAATTCTTCGTGATGCCTAATATGAGAGCTCAAACTCGATTATTGGAGATACTAATTCATTACTAGGACCTGGAATAAGAGCAATTCATCACAGATAAAATTCCTTTGCAGATCCAAGCAGAAGATATATACTTCATTATAGGACTCTCCCAAAGGGGAGAAGTTTTGTTGATTACATTGATGTGTACAATGCATCAGAAACTAGGAATGTCACCTCACAAATCATGATAAAACAAATCACGATCCCACCCATCAAGATAATCATTTTCACCATTGACAGGATATCAGGTTCAACTTCGTTGCATCAAGCCTCATGACCAACTATGTTCTTGGCAGTATAATTTCTAAAACCAGTAGTGTATGAATGGTGCAAAACGCTCCTACTAAACATGAATAAACAATTGATGTCAATGAGACAGGGGAAGGCAAAGAACTTTGGCTATGGCACCATCCTTTGTGTTGGGTGTGGAGCCTGATTATCTTCTGTATTCAAAGGTTTCACCACATTGGACCCCAGTTCAAAATGGGGTGGCAATGCCACCCATAAAATATTCGTTGCAAGGGAGGTCCAGGGGGGGCGGCTACGACCTTTTGGGAGACCCCCCGGCGGGGGGATTGGGGGCAACGCCCTCGAAGCTAAGAATAGATGTAAAATTGCCTTGTAAAATGTTGTAATTTTGTAGTCAATCTAGGCCATTCATCAGGAAGAGATCTAACGGTAGAAGTTATGTTTAATTTAAGGTTTTTTTCCCTAGAAGGAAACCCCTCGCTATATATGAGGGAATTGTATTGAGTCTATGTAGATTTGTATTCTAAGTGAGGAAGAGAGAGGAGATTGAGAGCTATTTGGGAGTTAAAATGGATCTGTTGTAGGTTGTATCTCTTTAGTTTGTTGGATAATATAAAAATAAGGACTGGCTATTTCTCCAGTCCTTCTTTTTATGATCAAGAGACTTGGCGGAGGCAAAGTCACTCAGGAGACCTTTGACAATGAGTTTTTCCACTGGTGGGAGCAACAAGTTGTGGACATAGAAGATTACCCATTTTCTAGACTAAACTTCTGAGAGAACCTAGAGTTAGCATTACCTGAAGGAGTGGCTTGAGGCAATATTGGTACGTTTCTTTTATTTTTAACATATTTGATTTTTTGAATATAATCTCAAGAAATTTAAAGTCTTTTTTTGTGAAACAAAAATCCTTACAAGATTAAATGATCATGATACAAATGTGGGACTAGTGAGACTTGAGGGTCTACTAAGGCATAGGCATCACAGTAGACACATCGAGAGGGTAGTAGCTAAGTCTGAGAGAGTCCTCCATACTATAAATGGGAACCTAGAGGGTCTGACTTGCTAGGTTCCAATGGCATGGGTAGAGGACCTACCTAGTGCTGTACAGAGACGAGTGGTTGGATTACCATGAGAGTGAGTGCAGCTCTTCTGACGAGTGAAAAAATCCATTTTCTTCTACCAGGATGCTCATCTAAGGAACAACCCGTAGAATCATTTTTTAGATGACTAATATTTTTTTATATGGACATGATTGGGATCGAGCCCTAATTTTGAAGGACATTTTTCCACATTTTGTAATATTTTGACACACTTATATATCTATATACAGATATTTCATGATGACTTGATCATATATATAGATGATTATTTGATGTTTTGATTTAATGTGATGAATGATTGATATGCAAATCCAATGCTTGGTTAGCTATAGAATCAACAAATGCAGTATCTAATCATGGAATCTGAATAAAAGTAATAAAATTAAATGATCCTTGCAATATCTCATTCTCATAAATTGATGATATAATAAAGGATCCTTCATGCAATAAACATTATCTAACTGAGACACAACCAATTATGAGTCAAAGTAAACCACTAATGATTCAATACCATGAGATATTGCTTAAGAAAGTAAATTAACAATGACACTGTACTCAACCATATTATTAGAAGTAGGATTGATACATATGCCTCTCATGACCAACAACTGACTAGATGGATAATGTATTACCCAAGTGGCGGAAGCTGAATTCCTAGTATGTCTACTAGAACCATCTATGAATCCTAAGTACACTGAATCACCCATCGAAACCTTCCAAAGAAGATTGAAAACACCATCATCATCACGACACCTATAGAGAAAAACTAAAATTATGTAAAATAGTTACAAAACAAGGTAGATGCTAGGCAAGATCCTAGGCATAATACTTCTTGAGATAAAGCCCATTTCTAGGCTCCAATAGCACATTCCCTTCAATATCAATAAATTCATAAGCACCATTATTCAATACCCTTTTACCAATGAAAGGACCGTACCACATAGGTTTGAATTTACCTTCCCCCAAGGTGTCTTTATCTTGGTCATAGATCAAGACAATATCACCTTCATAGAAAACCCTCGGTTATACCGACTTGTCATATTGAGATTTGACTCTTTTCTTATTGGCCTTGTTCATTGTGGCAACATTCCGATGTTGCTCATCGAGATGTTCCAAATGAATAAGGCGCTCTTCAAGACTTGAGGTGTCTGGAAGAAGCTGGACAACTAACTTGAGAGATGGAATCTCACATTCTATAAGAAATATCAATTCCAAACCATTAACAAATAGAAAAGGAGTGAATCCCATAGCAGTCTTAACATACATTCGGTATTCCCATAGCGCAGGATATAACATGATGTGACATTTGGACTTTGCTTGATTAATCGTCCTTTGTAGGATAGTCTTAAGGGATTTGTTAAAGGATTCAACTTGTCCATTAACTTGAGAATAATAAGGAGAAGAATGCTCCTGCCAAAATCCCAATTTTGAAGCCAACTCAGACATCATCTTATTTTGAAAGTGACCTCCATGATTAGTGAAAATATATTTAGGGATACCGAAATGCAAAATGACTTGATTAAAAAGGAAAAGTGTTATCTCAACATCATTATTAAAAGTGGGCATAAATTCGACCCACTTCATAAAGTAGTCTATTCCTACGATAATGTACTTGTGTCCCTTTGCCGAAGCCAAGTTACAAGTAGTAAAATCAATTCCCCACTTAGTAAATGGATTGATAGTGATGACAGGAAAAAGTGGAGTTAGATGAGCATGCATTTTTCGATTATAAACTTGACAAGGATGAAATTTTTTTACCACCTCAATACAACCTTTGAAACTCGAAGGCCAAAAATACCTTCCACGCAAGATTTTTTTAGTTGTAGCAAGCCTAGATAAATGACCTCCACAAGACCTATTGTGGCAGTCATTCAACGCTGACCCAACTTCTTCTAATGCCAAACATTGTCTAAGAATTGAATAAACATCGTGAAGATATAAAATATTACCAAAAATCAGATAATTCTTAGTCAAGTGACGTAATTTTCAGTGTTTGTCCTTAGAAAAATATTGAGAGAACTTTGAAGTTTGGACATATCCCGAGGTCAATTTTGCGAAAATCAATTACTCCTTCGATTTAGGTGACATAAATTCGAGATCAAATTCTTGCAAAATAACAATACATTTATTGTATTTTCCCCTAATCACTCGCCTTGATCCAAATAGGATCCTAGAACACTCTATAAAGTTTTCATGAACTCTCTAAAAATCATACCAAGATTAAAAATATTGTGAAGATCAAGCTTGTCAGAGGAATCCTCACGACAGTTGCAAATTGCGATCAGTGCGAATCAATGAGGGCTATCGATCTAGTGTGCAGAGTGGTGGACCATGGTAACACGCGTTGACACCAACTAGTAAATGCAAGGACAAATTCAAGCAGTGGAGGTATTTTCCGATATGCGATTAGCGACAAGTCACTAATCGCATATCGCATGGAAAACCTCTCAGTGAAGAGAAACCCCAAGCACCCATAACCAAATTAATTATAAAACATGGAAAATATTGTTTCCATTCTGTCAGAGCGGGATTCCACAAAACCGACAGGATATTAGACGGGCTTCGAATGGTAAGTGGTTTCAACTGAGTTCCACCCAATGCCATACATTGATTGCCATGCGTCTCAGTGGAAGAGAGATAGAACCGCTCACATCGGACGAGTAAACATCATGCTACTTAGCCACTCTATATGAACGACAACCGTAGGATTTGGGCCCCTGAGATATATGGCAAAGATGTGTTCTGATGGATGACCAGATTTGACAAGATTATAAAGCAAAGATCACATAGGATTTGAAGTTTGATATGGACGATGCATTGGCAGAAGGTTGTGTTTCACGGGAATTCTTGGAGCTAATGAAAAAAACGATCGTTTCAAATATGTCCAAGAGAACTGACACTCATCCGTTATGAAATAGGTTGCCACCTCCTTGTGAGGCATCACATAGTGACTGATTATGCAAGACAAAGGGATTCAAATGGACAAAGGCAGGGGAAGTGGAAACGAACAGTCAGGAAGCAGATTGGCTTTAAAGCCACACACTGATAGAGAGAGAAGTAGATAGAGCAGTAAGCAGTAGGCAGTAAGCCGAAAGCAGAGAGAAGAAACAAGTTAGGAACTGACTTGAAGAATCAAAGGCAGTGTCAAACTAGAGTTAAGATAGAGACAGAGAGAGTCAGAGAGTCTGTGTACTCCAGAGAAGGCTTGAGAGGTTCAAGCAAACTCCTCTACACACCTATCATGTATTGAGACTCAAATTGAGCTCACTGTTGTAAAAGCTTGTTATGAAGACATAATAGAGAGTCCACAACTGAAGGCTAGACCAGGAGATGTAGCCCAGGAGTATTGGGTGAACTCCTTATTAAACTTGTTTTGTTTATATGTATTGCCTATTACGTTTTCTTTTACTGCTTCATTGCCTGTGTATTTCACAAACTTATCGATCTGTTGCACAAAATAACATGGGCACATCTATGCACATGAGTCTGCAATACCTTATTAATTGTCTTATATCAATTACAGATTAAGTGGTATCAGAGCTTTAGGTTGCTAAGGTTAGGAAAATTTGTGTTGGACTATTTGTGAATGATAACTAGATCAAAGCTTAAAGTAGGAGGAGGAGAATTGGTTGAATTTAAACAAGAAATTGGTAGAGTCTATACTAGGAGGAAAATGTTAGAAGAGATTCCCTTGGAATCAGACCCTCATTTCATGGACAGTTTCTTGACTATGAAAGCCATGGTAGAGGAAATGTATAGAGAATTTAAGAAAGGTCAAAGTGAAGATTCTTCAACTTCCCAGCATAAGAAAGGAGCAAAATAATCTCTCCTAAATGACTATTCCAAAGTCAAAGGGAAATAAGAAAAGAATCCCACACCTCCTGATAGCCCTCAAAATAAAAAGAAAACATCTTTGATTAAATTAGATGTTAAATTTGATTTGCCAATATATGATGGAGATTTGAATGCATAGGAGCTGGATAATTGGATTAGACAGATTGATGTGTATTGCAAGGTGCAAAGCATTGATTCAAATGGAAGTAAGATTCAACTGGCCAGCTTATGCCTTGGAGGAACTGCCTTGGTATGGTGGGAAGGTAGAACATAAGCTGACATGAAGAAGCATGGTAAAATTCATTTTGTCTGGAGTGAATTTGTTTCTGCGATTAAAAAACAATTTTATCCACTAGCTTATATGTAGCAAGCTATGATGAGTTGGAAAACTCTTTGCCAATTGAAAGGGAAAAGTGTACAAGGTTACACCCAAGAATTTAGAAAAAGAGCTTTGATTCTAGGAATTTATTTAGACTCACCTGAAACTTTGCTGAAGTATATTGGTGGTATACATAGTTATTTGAGACATACCATTCTCATGTTTAATCCTACTAGCATAGATGAGGTATCTGTTCAGGCTACACATATAGAGGCTAGAGGAAAGAATGTGGTCACAAAGATTGGGGGATCATCCAAACCCACTGCAAGCAAGAACAAGGAAAAGAGGAGGAAGAAATGGAAAGAGAGGAAGGAAAATGTTGTATAAAAAGCCAAACCTTCATGCACTCACTGCAAGAAGGATGGACATGATGATGAACATTGTTGGTATTTGCATCCGGAGCTGAAACCAAAGAAGTTCGATGGAAAGAAGAAGAAGACTGCTGCTGCTGCACAAAAAGATTTGGGGTTAGACTCACGTGATGAAACAACAATTGTAGCCATAGGTATAGAAGCTAAAAATTTTGAAGCATCTACTAGTAATTCTGCCCAAACTAATGATAGTGAAGAAAATGAGAGGAAAAGACATGAGCTTTTTCACATTAGAGTTATTTCCAATATCAAAATATTGATACTTTGTTTGATAGTGGCTCACAAGTAAACTTAATTTCTGAAGCAATTGTAAAGAAACTGGGATTACTAACCACACCTAACAAGAGGCCATATCCATTGGGTTGGTTATGCTATAAAACAAAGCGACAAGTGACTAGACAATGTAAACTTAGGTTTGCCATTGGTTCATCATTTGTAGATGAGGTTGAGTTAGATGTAATTCCCTTAGATATATGTGGAATTGTTTTAGGAAGTCCTTAATTGTATGATAGAAAAGCCATTTTCTATAGAGCTGAAAACAAGTATCAACTCGTTAAATATGGAATCGAATATATTGTACAAGCTCATAAACTCAAGAATAATTATACTCTCATAAACTCAGGGCAGATGAAAAGAACTGTAAATTCATGCAAACAATTTTTACTGATGGTTGTAAGGGAAAAGAAACCTGATAAAACCAGTGTATTTGAAGGCTGTGATGCTAAACAACAAGCTGATTTAGAAAAATTTGTTTTTGAATATGATATGCTATTTCAAGAACCTAAAGTTCTACCACCCAAAAAGGAAATAGTACATGATACTAATTTGCAGCAAGATGCTCCATTGCCTAACATCAGAATGTACAGGTTGTCTACCCTAGAGAATGCAGAAATCAAGAAGTAGGTATAGGAGCTGCTCGAGAAAGGGTTCATAAGACCTACCACATCAACATGTGGTTCTCCAATTGTCTTGGTGAGAAATAAAGATGGCTCATGGAGAATGTGCATTGATTACTGAGCACTGAATAAGATAACGATAAAAAATGATTATCCCCTTCCTCACATAGATGATCTGTTATATCAGTTGAAAGTTGTTTACTTTTCCAAGTTGGACTTGCATAGTGGCTACCATCAGGTCAGAGTTGCAGAGCAAGATGCATGGAAGACTACTTTCAAAACAAAGCAGTGATTGTATGAGTGGTTAGTTATGCTTTTTGGCTTAACTAATGCTCCTGCTACTTTCATGAGAGTAATGAATGATGTATTCAAGCCTTTTATTGATGATTTTGTAGTTTTATACTTGGATGACATTCTTGTATTTACTAAAACATGGGAAGAAAATTTGAAGCATGTAAAGTAGACTCTAAATGTTTTGAAAAGAGAAAATCTTTATGTTAAGCTATCAAAATGTGAATTTGGCAAAACATCTTTGAATTATTTGTGTCATATTGTAGGGGTGGTGAATTGAAGATAGATCCCTCTAAGGTTGCAGTCATTGTAAACTAGCCTAAACCCAAATCTGCTATAGACGTTAGAAGCTTCCTAGGAGTAGCATAGTATTGGAGAAAGATTATTGCTAACTTTTCCTTGATTGCAGCTCCCCTACATGCTTCAACAGGATTGAACAAGGTGTTTCAGTGAGGAGGCAAACAACAGAAATCCCTCGACAACTTAAAAGAAAAGATTAGTACAACACCAGTACTAACATTGCCCAATCTTCAAAGACCCTTTGAGATTGAAATGAATGCCAGTCATTATGCCATGGGAGCAGTGTTGATGCAGCACGGTAAACCCATATGTTATCATTCTGAGACATTTAATTGTGCAGTAGTTAATTATCCCACATATGATAAAGAATTGTATGCATTAGTACAGAGTGTGAAAAAGTGGAAACATTATCTAATGGGCAAAGAGACAGTTATACATATTGATCATCAACCACTTCAATATTTACACTCACAAACTAATTTGCAGCAATCAAGACAATATAGGTGGATGGGTTTTCTACAATAGTTTCATCTTGTCATCAGATATAAAAAGGGCATACGCAATAAAGTTGCAGATATGTTGTCTAGACCAATCATAAATGCGTCTACTATACTTAAGCATAACTCAATAACGCATGAAATCTACATTGAACAATATGCTCAAGATAGAGACTTTAAAGATGTATATGCAACTTTAAGTAATGGAAAAAAGGTAGAAGAAGTGGATTACTATATTAAGGACCAAATCTTATATCATTTGGGAAATCCATGCATCCCACAAATAGAAAGAATTAGCATAATTAGGGAGGCACATACTTCCCTGATATCAGGTCATTTTGGTGTAAGTAAAACAGTTGCACAACTGCAAAGAGTTTGTTATTGGCCAAAAATGAATGAAACAATTTCTTGATATGTAAGAGGGTGTACCATGTGTGCTGAAAGCAAGCCCAGAAATAGAAAACTAGGTTTGTACACTCCACTACCAGTTCCTTCTCATCCTTGGGAAAGTGTTTCCATGGGGTTTATTGGGGGACTGCTCAAATATAGAAAAGGTCATGACTATTTATATGTTATTGTGGATAGGTTCAGCAAAATGTGTATTTTAATACCCTATAATAAACAGATTACAGCTGAAAAAATAGCAAATTTGTTCTTTCAACATGTATGGGTTCATTTTGGATTACCCACTTCCATTATATCTCATCAAGATTCCTCATTTGTTGGGAAATTTTGGTCGAGTATGTGGGAATTGATGGACACCAGACTGAAGAAGAGAACAACTTTTCATCCGCAAACAGATGGTCAAATAGAGGTGGTCAATAGAACAGTGATTCAATTGCTTATGGGCTATTGCAACAAGCATCCCAAGTCTTGGAATGAACATTTATGTTATGTGCAACATGCTTACAACTGTGCTAGACATTCTTCTACACAGAGATCTCCTTTTGAGACTTGTTTTGGTTTCATACCAAGGTCTCCCTTCAATTTTGTCTTTAGTAAAGACATAACAGTTGACGGACACAAAAATGTGGACAAAGAAACCAATTTCATTGAACAAAACCAAGAAATTCACCAGGCAGTGCAGGAACAGCTGGAAAAGTGCCAAGCCAAGTACAAGGCAAGGCATGATAAGCATCAGATTGAGCATAGTTTCCAAGCTGGTGATCAATTCTGGCTGTATATCAGCAAAGACAGAATGCAAGGTGAAGGTAAGAAGTGAAGCCAATAAGGTATGGACCTTTCAAGATACTTGAGAAAATCGGTGAGAATGCTTTTCTCCTTGATTTTCCAGCTTACATGCACATCTATTTAGTAGTTAATGCAAAAATCTTGAGACTGCTTGAACCTTCATTAATTGAAGATCCCAAAGACTAGAATTAGTTGCCTTCTATTAATGATCTGTTGCCTAAATATCTCAATGAATTGTAGGAAGATACAGTTCTAGACAACAAGGTGAGAACCACACACAAAGGGGATGTTGAGTACCTCTGGGTTGGACTCAAAGGTTCAAAACCAAGTAGTGCAAGATGGATATAAATTGGGCAAGTGAGGAATCTATATGCTCACTTGGTTGATGCTTAAAAACCAACTTTTGGTGGTCCAAAAGATTTTTCAGTGGGAAGGTGTGATCCAAATAGGATCCTAGAACACTCTCTAAAGTTTTCATGAACTCTCTAAAAATCATGCCAAGATTAAAAATCTTGTGAAGATCGAGCTTATTGTAGGAATCCTCATGACAGTTGCGAATTGTGATCAGCGTGGATCAATGAGGGCCATCGATCTAGCGTGCAGAGCAGTGGACCATGGTAACGCACACTAACACCAACCAGCAAATGCAGGGACAAATTTAAGCAACAGAGGTAGTTTCCAATATGCGATTAGTGACAAGTCACTAATCACATATTGTAGGGTAAACCTCTCAGTGAAGAGAAACCCCGAGCACCTGGACCCAAATTAATTATAAAACGCGGAAAATATTTTTTTGATTCCGTCAGAGTGGGATTCCACAAAAATGGCAGGATATCAGACAGGCTTCGAATGGTAAGCAGTTTCAACCAAGTGCCACCCGATGCCATACAATGATTGCCATGCGTCCCGGTAGAAGAGAGAGAGAACCGCTCACAACGAACAGGTAAGCATCATGCTACTCAGCCACCTGATACGAATGACAACCATATATTTGGGGCCCCTAGATAAACGATGGAGATGTGTTCCAATGGATGACCGGATTTGACAATATTATAAAGCAAAGATCACAAAGGATTTGAAGTCCGATATGGACGATGCGTTGGCAGAAGGTCGTGTTTCGTGGGAATTCTTGGAGTTAACAGAAAAATGACTATTTCAAATATGTCCAAGAGAATTGACACTCATCTGTTATGAAATAGGTGGCCACCTCCCTGTGAGGCGTTACACAGTGATTGATTACGCAGGAAAGAGAGATTCAAATGGACAGAGGTAGGGGAAGCGGAAACGAATAGTCAGGAAACATATTGGATTTAAAGCCACAAACTGACAGAGAGAGAAGCAGAGAGAGCGGTAAGCAGTAGGAAGTAAGTCGAAAGCAGAGAGAAGAAAAAAGTTAGGAACTGACTTGAAGAAGAAAAGGCAGCACCGAACCAAAGTTAAGACAGAGATAGAGAGAGTCAGAGAGTCTGTGTACTCCAGAGAAGGCTTGAGAGGTTCAAGTGAACTCCTCTGCACACCTATCATGTATTGAGACTCAAATTGAGCTCACTGTTGTAAAAACTCTGTTATGAAGACATAATAGAGAGGCGACCACTAAAGGCTAGACCAGGAGACGTAGCCCAGGAGTATTGGGTGAACTCTTTATTAAATTGTTTTTTTATATGTGTTTCCTATTATGTTTTCTTTTACTGCTTCATTGCCTGTGTATTTCACAATCTTATTAGTCCGTTGCACAAAATAACATGGACACATATATGCACATGAGTCTGTAATACATTCTTAATTGTCTTAGATCAATTATAGATCATGCCTACTAAGGAAAAATTATAATGAATTGATGTCAACTAATACAAAGGTTTTACTTAGCAAAATGTAATGACAAAGTCATTGAGTAACATGAACTCTTCTAAAGCCAATTTTTCAACATGAGAATACCGAGTTCAGGAACAACTAACCCATGAATTATATAATAAATCACATGTTCTCTAAGGACATCATCTTCTTGAATAAGAACCATACTGATAGATGATTCTGCTACCGTGAAGTACAAAAGGAAATATCTGTTATAATCAGGTGGACTCAAAAGAAGAGTAGAGGTCAATGCCTTTTTCAAATCATCGAATTAACATTGAGTGAATTCCTCCCAAACAAATGGAACTCGTTTCTTAAGTAAACACATAAATCATTTTGTGATCTCAATGTAGTTCACGATAAATCTCAAAAAAAAAAAAAAAAATCCTTGGAGACTTTGAAGTTGGCGAATATTTGATGGGAGAGGCAACTAAAGTATTGCCTCCACCTTGAAAGGATCAACATGTATCCATCCACTAGAAATTATGAATCCTAACAATTGACCAGATGTGACTGCGAAAACACACTTATTAGGGTTCAACCAAATTTTATAATAATGACATCACTAAAAAATTAGGCGAAGTTGTTTTGGATGTTCCATTCTCTTACAAGAGCGAGGAGCTAAATCATCCAAATAATTTTCAACTATATGTTTTATGTCATGGAAAGCATAGGACATAGCCCAATAAAAGGTATCCCCAACATTTTTAACGACAAAAGGAATTTTCCTATATAAAAATGCACCCCAGGGGCAAATAAACATTGTCTTATGTTGATCTTCAAGACAAATTTTTATCTGACTGTATCAAGAAAATCTGTCTATGAAAGAAAATATTTTATTCCCAGCATACTCATCTATAATATGATCTATAAACGAAGTGGGGAAATTTCCTTTTAGACAGGCTTTATTCAAATCCCTAAAATCAATGCATACATAGATTATTCCTTTCTTTTTGTCCATAGGGATTAGATTTGAAACCCATTAAGTTAAAGGAACAGGGTAGATGAAACATGCCTTATGCAACTTCTCTACTTTTTCCTTGATAGCCACAACTTTCCTAGGTTGACTGATCAAAGATTTTGACACACAGGATTTACATTTTCATAAGCCTTGATCTCATGCTGAATAATACTAGGATCAATCCTAGGCATTTCCTCATAAGACCAAGTGAATATATCTCTAAAATTCTTAAAGAAGTTAGTGTAGATTTGTTTTCTTTAAGGGAACACTCAGCCCCAAGGAAGATATTTTCGATAACGTTGGGATTCTTGGAAATTTTCATCGAAATAGTTTCTAAAATATTAGTCATGTTACCTTTGACAAAACTATGTGCTATCGCCAAAGGGTTTAAAATTTTATGAACACTTCCTCAAGAAAGAGGACTAGACAAAGTTGATCTACTTTATGCAAATAAGCGAGAAAATAGGACTGATGATGAAAATCATCCCACCATCTCTCTACAACTGTCAATTCTTCTAGAATTTCCTCATCATATGGTAAAACAATATAAAGGTAATCCATATCCAAAGTGGAATCAATTGTTGAGACTATCGCCACATCATCATCCGCATCCTATGTTGAAAGAAGGATGGAATCATAATATGTAGAATTAATAATAGATTGATATACAATTTCTATTGCAGATATAGGATAACACGTTCCACCCACTTTCCCTTCTTCTAATGTGGCTGTAGAAGGGGTCAAGAGCCAAGGATTTGGAAAATAATTATTTCTCGAAGAATATTGTCGAGGCACCATCCTAGAGGATGAAATGGCATTAATATGAGAAACAGGAGGTGGAAGATTAAAAGTACCCATCAAAGGGGAATACATTCAAACTCCTAAATTCTCAATAGGGTTCTTGGTATTACTCACCAAGGGTACAATCAAGTCTGCAGATGCATTAGGATAATTGGGAGACTAGGCTAATTGATCAATCATAACAATTCTCCCTTCATGATGAAAACATAGGATGTGATGTAAAGATGAGACTATGGAATCCATCAGATAAACCAAGTTCTGACCCAACAAAACATTATAATCAAGATTAGCATCGAATATCTCTACTTTTGTGTTAACAACCTTTCCCCCTACCCAAATAGGAAAGGAAGGTAGAACCCCATGAGGCTTATGAGAATTACCATCGAATGCGGTAAAGAGAGTAGGAGAGGGAACAACTTCAGGGGACTCGATAAATTTCTAGCATGACATATACATGACACATGTGGAAGCTCGTTCATCAAGTATGGTTTAAAAGATAGTATTATTTACGATATGTAGATTTAATCTTAAAATCTATCTAATGAGGGAGCCTCTTTTTAACATTTGGCATATCAAATGTAATTACTAGAGATTTTTTTGGGTCAACTACTCTAATCACAGTGAGAAGAAAACCCCTTTGTGCAAGACATGATTGGAGTACCTCTGAGCTAAATCTTCAACAATGGAATACTTCTGAGCAACCCTAGAATTTATATTAGAATTTGATTGTTTTGAGGAAACTTTCGACATTTGAGGCATAGGTTCAACTGCAAGCCTCTCTATATGAAGAGGTTCTTGAGTATTAAAAGCAGTTTTAGCCTTGCAATATTTTGGGTCTCGATAATCATGAGTTCTAGTTGAAATATCAACATGAGACTTAAACATAAACAAATTTGATGTAGATTCCCCTTCCTAGTTTCCCGTTGTAGGGGTTCCAGTATTAGCATTCGTGTGAGTAAGTAATTATTTCCCTTGTGGAAAAGGGTTAGTATGAACAACCTAGGAACTAGATGAAAATTGATGGGTTAACAAGTGTTTCTCATCACAAATATTGTATAAAAGATGAGCAAGATGATCCCCACTGCATAACTTTCATGGGAATTTAACCTTCTTTTCAGACTCCTAGTTCTTTCCCTCGCCATTGTCTTCACTAGGTTTATTTGCATTTTCCTTCCCTCCTTTATCTTTCTTCTTTCCACACCCTTTCTTCTTCCCATCATATTATCTATTTCCTTTGAGATTTTAGGATGGCACAACATTGACTATTAAAGGTTGAGAAGGAGGAGACAGTGATGACATAGTCTGTGTCAAAAGATAATATTGTATTAACAACTATTGTAATTATTTAACAAACTAGACATATTACTATCAATTGATGATACAATTTCGTTAGCATGGGGGCCTAGTTTTGCTTTGGCGAGATCTATTTTCGATCTAGGAGAATAAGGAAAAATATTATAGAGGAATTGAAACTTGGAATAAATAAGTTCTAATTGTTGGGCACTAAAGATAGATTTTTCTTCAGTGAACACTCCTGAAAGTGGAACATCCTTAGATATCTCTAGTTCTAATGATTTAAAAAACAATTCTAGAAGAAATTCATTAGGGATATAAGCCTTAATCAATCTCTTCCTCTTGCGCCACACTTAAATGTGGTCAGAAATATGGGTAGCCTTAACATGCTAAAAAATGGCCAAAACTTCACATCCAACACCATAACGGATAAGAAATTGAAAATGGTTGAGAAACCTTGTAGCTAACTCACCAAATGTATAAAAAAACCCAACTTTTAACTCGATATACCATTTCTCCATATTTCCAGTTAAGCTTCCTTGCAAGAGAATCAACGTAATTGATTCATCAAAAAAGGAATTTTATGAGCATCATAAGTGGAAAGTGGTTATATGGTCTTTTGGATCCACACCAGACTTCACTTCAAATTTTGGCATATCGGATGGAATTTTAGTAGGGAACGGAGATGAAGACGAGTTGTAATGTATCCAATCATTAGTTAATTTCAAAAGATCTGTTAAAGTAAGAGTTTCCAGGAATGATAAGTGTGGAGAGGTTTCAAAATTCCAAGCTCCAAAAGTGGAATTCCCAACATTTGAAAAATAGTATCCTAAATTTTGAGAGCCCCCGACTGTTACAGGGAAAAGTGTCTATTTAGAACTGCTCTATCCACTAAGGTGTGACAGCTGCCTTAGAAACAAAAAGAGAAAAACTACTTTTGTTTTTCCTCTAGGAATTATAAATAGAGAGGAACAGAAAGACCAACCTCTGTCTTGCGCTAATCCTTCGATTCGATCCCTCTCTTCTTTGATAGTCCTCAGCTATCTGCTCCCTTGCACGCCTAGCTTCACAAAGTACCTGTAAGATCACAGAAGCATAGCACTATACAAAGACATGGATCTATAATCATAAACAATCTAGGATCAGATGTAAATTGACCATACAAATGTAACAAGCATCAATGATACAAAAGCATGGAGGAAAACTCAAATAGTTTTTATTGATAAACAAGAAAAAATCCAGGAGTAGTTACAACCAGTTGTTTTGACCTAGCATCAACCTCCCAGCAAAGAAGCCCCTCTTCACCTCAAACAAAGCTTAGATCACCCAAAAATCTGATGTTTGTCTCTAGAAACCAACAACAATTCCTTACAATATACAAAATTCCAGCCTCTGGATCTCTGGGATGAGGGATCCATATATAGATATCTATAAGGGGGATGAGTCAGCTTGTGATTTGATTAGTGTCTTCTCCTTGATAGTTCTTGCTTCCACTTGGAGACTGAAGGCCTCTTACTCATCGTTGGTCGAATTCAGTGAGGCAAGTGTCACAGGAGAATACTTTGGAAGCTTCCATTGCCTCTCCACCTCACGGAATGACACTGCCATTTGTCATTTCTCGCCCATCGCACCCCACAGAAGGGACTTTTGAAATGAAACGCACCCTCACAGTGTATTTAGGTGAGATGCAATGCACTTAGCCAGTGGAGTAGCTGCAATGATCCCGTTTTGACCAATTCTGAGCAGTTTCTCATGGAGAACTTCTGGGAGAAGCTGTAATCTGTTGACCTTGTTCCTTTAGGGGTTAGAACAACACTTTTAGGGACTTAGGAGCCCCTGATTTATGGACATTTCATGCTTGGGGTTGCAGGGCCCAAAAATGTCTATAACAGTTGCCCCCTAATGTATGAGGCCGTTAACCTTTTGGTGTCGGGTGAAATGCTTTATTATGAGGATCCGAAGTTCTTTCAATGCTGGGAGGAGACCTGTAATAAGATACAATACAATACATTATCTTCATACTATTTCCATGATCTAGCTGAGGCGGGCATTCCCACGCTCAGCTTTATAAATTCATTTTCATGTACATAGGACAGACAATCGTCTGAGTGTAGACTGATGATTCTGGTAGAGCCATCATCCTTTTGGGTGGATGATTATCTGTGCAGCAATGATGTACATTTAATGTCTTTATTTTCCCTGAATATATATCGCAGCTTGGATGGATGAAACTAGATCCGGGGTCTTCAATCTCGTTCGATCTTCACTCGAAGTACAAATCGATCCATGTGAGAAAAGTTCTGAAGTCGAACATGGAAAGACATCGCTTGATTGTCAGTCAATGATGTAAACTGTTAACAAGCGCGAGAGGAATCACCGATAATGATAATGACCCTCAAGGTACTGCAGTACAATTCACGTGGTGTGAATAAAGGACTTGGTGTCGAACACCATGCAAAATCTTTCGGTCGAAGGCCATTGATGTAAACCTATCGCCGTAAGTGAGAAACTTGCCATTGAGGCATGCAAGCTTCAAAGTACTGAATGGGGTGTTCCTAGATCAACTTCTTGGATAATGAGCTGATGTCGATAGGAAGTGATCCATCACAGGAGGGCCTTAATGAATCCCACATCAATGACACGGAACGAAGCAAATGATTTTAATGGAGGTGAAAACGATCTGGTGATATAAGGTTCAGGGTGGCGGTCATGAAAGAATGGAGTATAATGTATGGTAGTGGATGAGACACAGGTGAATTCACTGAATGACTTCTCTTGAACATATCGGCGACACTAATGTGATGGATCGGTAGCATTAACCCCAAATCTGGATGGTATGGCGTGACCATGGTGATGTAACCGGTGAATGAAACAACCCAACCCGACTCGGACACGGAGTGGAAGTGTCATGTTCAAGAGCGACTTGCTACCAACAAAGTTTCTTTGAGTTTTCTTCCCAATTTTCCCCAGTCATTGCTGACTAGTACCTCCTTATTTTTGTCAAGCTTGAGGAGGATAACATATGCTTGTTCTATAATTTTCCCTTTGGGCAAACCCATCGCTATGTTTTAACAAGCCTAGCAATAGTGAAACTCGTTCTCGTCTATAGACAAGTTTGTCGCTATTAATATTTTTAACGAGTTTAACGACAAAGATAACTCGGTCTTTTTCAATTTTAGAGAGTCTAAAAAGGAACGTAAAGGTAACTCCAAAATTCCTTTTTCGTCATCTAATCCCTTAAGTCCGAAAAAGTATAAAACAATATAGAAGGGATGAATTTTCGATACTTTTAACAAGCCGAACAAAACAAGCACTCGATCTTTTTGTGTAATAATCCCTCAGGTCCAAAAAGATTAAAATCTAGAGGAGGGATAACACTTCCTGTCCCTTTAACGAGCTGGAGAGGCCAATGGCTCGACAATCTTTCATATTTTACGAGTCAGTTGAAAAGAGCTTAAAGGAGACTCGTCTTTTGAGGAACGAGTGATAAAACGGGTAGCAGCTGATTCCAGGTAAGGTTTGGAATTTTCCAATCACGGCAGTGTCACAAGGATGGCTAGTGAAATCAATCTTCGTAGCTGTTCCTCAAAATGGGTAAACAATCAAATGGAGGTGAATGATCAGCCAATGAAAAAGTGGAGGTGATGGTGCAAACATGACCAAGGCTTTAATGGCTGAAGTACTACATTCACGATGGTTATTTACCAGGGAATAGTTCATTTTTTAACGAGCTTAAATGTGGGTGGAAACATTTGCTCATGTCTTATGTTTATTTTTTAACGAGCTTGAACTATGTGCTAAAACTGCTCGATTAATCCAGTCGTGTGATAAGAATGTCTCATATAAAACAGAAACTCTTAGAGATTTGCCCCACATCCTTTCTTTATGCAAGTTAGGAAACGACTAATCCTACGAGTTTAAAGGGTTAGAGGACCTACAAATTTAAGAAATAAATAGTCATTCTTCGCTTGCACTCCAAAAGGCTTGCATGCCCCCAGGTATAAAATAGAGTTTCAAGGTCACCTTCTATTCGAGCTGACAAAACATTTGTTTTATCAGGAAAGGTATACATCTTTCAGGTTACCCAAAGATTGTTCTATCTAGCATGTAAATAGAACATTTCTTCGGCGATGTCTACCGAAATAAACAAAGGTGAGTGGCGATGCCCGCCAACCCACATAACTTTGACAAGAGGATCTTATTCTAGTCCAACTCCCTCTTCCAATCATGGATGGGAGTACGGAGGTCATATTTTCTCGCGGAAACCTACCCTATACCTGAAGTTTTCCTGCCGAAGCAGACCAGGGTGCATGCCCCCTGGGTTTCAGTCCTGTCCCCCCGAATCACTCGCGCTCATCGGGTGGACCGACTGGGCATTGAGACATTTCTTGCGTGAAAAAACCATTCAGGGATGGTATATGACTATTTTCTCTGTATGATTCAGGAAATGAAAGCTGGTCCACGAGCTTGACCACTCTTCCTTCGTGTGGAAAACACATTACTCTAAAGAGTGAGGAGACAATTGCTCCCATGCAATAAATATAGTCTCGTCCAAGGAGTAGATTGTAATCCAGGGGTCCTTGAACTACCATTACGTTCATGTGAACAGTTTTCCCTCTCAATGTTATGGGCACATTGGGAAGGATCCCTAACGGTCGACTGGTTCCTTTATCAAAGCCTGTCAGATTTCTCATCTCAGGCAAAAGCGATGGTGAACCAAGCGCTTTCCAAGTAGTTGAGGAAAGGATACTCACAAAAGCCCCCTCATCTATGATGGTACCAGCTATCGGCTACTCGAATTGTTTATTGATTAAACAGTCGAGTACCACATTAATTTGTCAACCCGGGAAAGTCATTTTATTTCAAAGGTGACCTCGTACTGTATGTACTTAACTCTAAAAGCATTAAAAGCTGTAGTATACACAATTCTATTTTCTGTCAAACTCCTTACTCTATGTTATAGCAGTTAAAATATATTGCAGAGATGGAATAAAAGCAGTTAACTAAGGATACAAATCTGCAAAGAAAAATAATAGTTGCTCTGTTAGTAGAGGATCAGGACCCTATCCTCAGGGTAAGGATGTTCAGCACCTGCCCCTGTAACCAAGTTGCCAATACACACTGCAATTCCTAATCACCGGTGAAGTACTCTTTTACAATATCAAGCAATTAACAAAACAGAGTATCAGCAAAAGGAAATTATCAGAGGTAATGCTACAGAATTCAAACACACTCACACACTAACAGAAAATAAATGGGTGAATCTTGTGAAGAAGGTGGGCCCTGTCCCTCTCACAAGATTCCCCAGAACACAGATGCTGAATTAAATGCTCAGAACAATCCTTTATTCATCTGCCAAAATGTCCAGTTACAATGAAGATTCAGACTTGCTTTTGTTTTTCAAAATTTCCCTTACAACTTGTTCCCCCCTTCTAATGTAGATGTCTCCTCTTTATAGAGGAGACATCTATTACAATAGACCATCATAGTTCATTCAGTTTAACCTTTTTGTCAAAAATAAGAAATCCATCCTTGTTACAAGATGTCGTTACAACAATGTGATGATGTATTCTTTCTTGGCTCTCTTACTGTTACACAGCTGGTAAACGAACCTCAACCGTCTTCTTGGAATCCTCGTACTATCCTTTGCTGCTTTACCATTGTTGCTGATTTAGTAAACTCATTCTGTTCCTGGTGTTTCAGCAACTGTAATTGTGTTTTACGCTTTCTGGACAGTTGCTGTGTCAGCATTGAGCTCTGCCGATCTTCTGATAGTTGTTGTTTCCGCTTGCCATTTCTGGTGTTCCAGCTGTTGCAAAATAACGTTTTCCCTACTTTAGATAGTTGCTGTTTTTGGTGTTGCAGCAACTGCGTAGTTGCTGTTTTTGGTGTTGCAGCAACTACGTAGTTGCTGTTTCTGGTGTTACAGCAACTGCGAACTATAATTTCTGCAGACTTTAAACAGTTCAACGGTTACTTAGCAACTTGGTTAACTTCTCCAAAGATTAATTATAAAGATAACATGAATATGTAATGAATGATTAAACATATAGTAATGAGGAGAGTTACTTCATACCTTGGAATGATTAGGTCATTATATAATCAAGGCTTTCAACTTATGGACTGAAGAGGGTAATATTATAGCAAAAATACAAGGTCAAAAGTGGTCAATTTGGAGTCCTAACATCCCCCCCAACTGAAAGGGTTGCATGTCCTCATGCAATGTTTACTCTGAATCTGAGTCAGAGTACTGGGATGAAGAGTGTAAATTACTGATACAGTAGCTATGGAAAGTGTTATCAAACCTGTTTCTGAACCCACAGACACTCTGTAGTTGCCTCCATGCTGCCACCTCTTCCTTTTTGGATGATCTAAACTGACTCTTGTATTGCTGACCAGATAACCATAAGAGGGGAAAGTAAAATCTGTAACCAATCCATTTTTCAGCACATTGTTCCATACATCTAACATAGTAAGGTACCCTTGAAATTGCTGCCTGTAGATTAGGGGGATTGTAGGGATGATACTCCTGTCTTTCCTTGGGACAGTATTCCCAGAATCGGTTGTTGGCTTTAATAGCCAAAGGTGCCTTTGTTTTCACATAGTGTTGGCAATCTCGCAAGACCACTGCTTGTAGTTGCCTAATGTGATCAGTGATTCCAGGTTCTCTTAAAATTCTTTGGTGTTGTGAAATGAAAGTAGCTGCATTTTGAGGTTCAGCCTTAATCCAAAGGAGGCAGTTCTGTTCATTGTGTTGTGCTGAGAGGAAAGAATTTTGCCAAGTGAGTTGGTTGGCTATAAAGGAAATGAAAGCTCTGAGTTGTATGTCGCCAACAAGAGGGAGTATATTCATTTTTCTGTCTTCAGACATAGCTTCGTTGTGGAGATAAAGCTCACACAACAAATTCTGATCATTCTTGGCTGCTTCTGCAAAGGTTTCAATAAATTGTTCTGATGTAATCACCTGATGAGGTCTACCATCTCTAACTGCCTTATCTGTAAGAATGTTAGTCGTTCCCTCAAAAATATTGCATAGTTGAAAGAAGGTTTTGTTGTAGCAAGTATTCTTTGAACCAAATCAAAAATCTGGGACAGTCTAGCTTTTAGTTCCTTAATTTCTTTGTACTGAGCTCTAGACTGCTCAAGTGCTTCCCAATTCTTATATGCATAACTGAGCCAGATTCCCTTTTGCTGTTGGAATGCTTTCCCTTGTGACAATTCATATTCTTTCCACCATATTCCCTTTAATTCCTAAAAACTAGCGGTCTCTATGCATGCATCGCTGATAGAGGGAGATTCAGTTTGTGCATAGGCATCAACAAGAATTTTCTGTTCTGTGATAATTTGAGTAGGTCGGGGTGATTTTGTGTCTTCTTGGTCATTTGCTGCTGATTCCTGCATAACAGCAAGTTCTTCTCTTTCTTGTTCTGTAATTTTTGGGGAGCCTGCTGGTTCTTGTGTTACAGCAAGTTCTTCTACTTCTTTCTTTACACTTTTTGGAGAACCTGCTGGTTCTTGTGTTACAGCAGGTTGCTCTGTTTCCACCTATATAATTTTTGGAGAACTAGCTGGTTCTTGTGTTGTAGTAGGTTGCTCTATTTCCTCCTGTACAGTTTTTGGAGAGCCTGCTGGTTCTTGTGTTGCAGCAGGTTGCTCTATAACAGCAGAGGGGTGTGGTGGTTCTGTTTCTGCTTCTGCAATTTTTGAAGGGCCTGTTGGTTCTTGTGTAATAGCAGGTTCTTCCATTTTAACTATAACAGCAGAAGGTTCTAGAATGACTCCAGTCACTGGTATTGCAATTATCTTGTATCCTTCTTGAGTTTAGAGCTCACCACACTTAGTGCACATAAATTCACTCTCTTTACTCTTCTCCACTGCAGATGCTACCTGTGCTAAAATGTGTAGGTTGCATTCATTTTGATAAGCTTCTTTCACTCTTATTATTTCCTTCTGATAATCCTAAATTTGGGATATCATAAATACAATTTCTTCCTGCAGGGCAGATATGGTAGGCTGAGCTTGTGCAACTGCAGGTTCCAGTGGAGGCAGAGGTTGTGTTTCAGCATTCATTTGATCATTTATACCCCTAACAGGTGGTTCTTGTGTGTCACTTGGTGGGGTAGTGGCTGTTTTTTGTGTTGCAGCCACTTGGCCAATATTACCTTGGGTGTCGGCAACTGGTTCTTGTGTGATAGCTGCCTCAGAAGATAATGTCACGAAACTGTGAACACTCTGCATCTCAGCCCCAGAGGGTGAGGAAGGGGAGTGTTCAGGGCTGGTGGGAGTACGGGTTCTTAACATGATGGGTGGAGAGCTGGGGAAAGTGGGGCTAGGGGATTTAGCTACTACAGACGACCGAGTCCTTCGCTTTGGTAGAGAAGCAGGGAATTCAGATATTTTTCTTTTTCAGCTAGCTTCCTTTAAAATAGGGGCAGTGGTAGAAATAACAACTACCTTGATCGAAGCCCTAGTTCTTCTTCTTTTTGGTGGGGTTTCATTTTTCTGCTGCTTCTTTCGTTTAAGAAGGGTAATAGGGATGTTATCATTAGAGTCGTCGGTAAAAATACTAAGTATGGGAGTGGATGGGTCGGTTTTATTGGGGGATGGGGTTGTTTGCATGGGTGTTTCTACTGTTGATTGTACATTTTCAGCAACTTGTGGGGGAGTTTTTTCAGTTTGCTCGGGAATTTCTTGGGGTGTTTGCTGAGGAATTTCTTCATCCTGCTGAGGTATGTCCTCAACTTGGTGAGGAATTTCCTCTTCCTGATGAGGAATTTCCTGCTCTGGATGAGGGATTTCTTCCTCTTGGTGGGGATTAATGAGGGGAGGGGGGTCATTTAAGGCAAGGCCTCTATTTATCAATAATTGAGCTAGACGGTGGTGTTTCAAGGAATGGAGCGGATGCTTTGCGTTGACAGTGTAATGTGACATATTTTTAAGACATCCCAATAGATAGTATGGCATATTTATCAACTGACCATGCCTCAAGTGATTCAACAAGACGAAATCGTGCTGGTAAATTACCTGGTACCGGCCTTCGCACGTCAGGTATTGCTTTACAAACTTAGCAACTTTCGGCCATGGTTGAGGCAGTGATTGAAGTGCTACGCCTCTACCCTTGGGTTCCACCTACTCGCCCGGTTGAAGAAAATCCTGCTGCGCGTTGAGGATCAGATGCTTCCTACTGAACCACCACGTGCCATTAGCTAGTAGCCCGGTAACTTGGGCTATGACTTCCTCTGTGACTGGAATTTGTACTCCCTAAACGAAGGAAAAACCCTCTGCTAAATTGCATGCAAACTCAAGGACTTGCTGTGCGTCGAAATCTGGGAGTATCCTAAAATAATCTAGCCATCCCTCTTGTAGGAAGATTTGGTAGGCCTCGGGATAGAGCTCAAGAAGTGTTGTTGTGCCAGGTTCGTATGTGATGAGATTTCCTCCCATAGCTGTTGTTTCAGTGAGAATTCTCAGTACAGAGCCGAGTTTCCGAGTTTAGTCCAGAGTAAACTATTGCAAATGGTAACATGACACGATGAGGTGACTTTTACATATTACCGGGAGAGTTAAGGGCGGCGGCAGTTGGCGTGCTATACAATTATGACAATGCTTTGGTAATCCCCCCCCCAAAAGCTACGGCTAAGTGATATGATTGGAAGTACAATTATTCGGTAGTCCTATCAATGTCTCCACATTAACTATTATTTAATATCCATACATAATCATGTGTACCTTTATATTTTACCTTTTTAGTTGCTACGTCGAAACGTCTTATCTTGTCTTTTGTTGGATTAATAATGATTAAAGCGGGTCTAAAAGTATGAGAATACCGACGGTTTTTATTACTGATGGGAAGTAATAGTGGAGGATTGTAATCATCATAGTGCATGGCTGGTTCTTTTGGTGGGAAATGGTATGTTTTATGCAAATAATAATTCATTTGTTGGGAACTGAAATGGAGAAATTGTTGCTTTTTTAGTATAAATGAGAAAAATACTGAAAAAGGCATTATGGCATCGGGAAGTGGTGTTGCAGTAATGGGAGTTGGTGTTGCAGCAACGGGAGTGGTTTTGCAACAACAGGAAATGGTGTTGCAGCAACGGGAGTTGGTGTTGCAGCAACGGGGAATTGGTGTTGCAGCAACAGGAGTTGGTGTTGCAGCAATGGGAGTTGGTGTTGCAGCAACGGGAGTTGGTGTTGCAGCAACGGGAGTTGGTGTTGCAGCAACAGAAAATGATGAAAGACTGATTTATGGTCCAAAAACATTCCCAAGTCTGCAGAGTGATTCTTTTGAAGTTTTTGTTCTCAGCCATTCTCCAAAACTAAGATCTGCAAAATAATGAATTGTAACATGGCAACCCTTGGCAGGGATTATTAGTTGAAAAGAAAATCTAATATAATAAATAAATAAATAAATGAACAGAAATTTAAGTGCCTTGAGGGACAACAAGTTCCCCCAAGAAAGCATAGTGTATGTCTGTCATGCAAGTAGCTTTAAAATCTTCTTTAGAAACAGGCCACTGATACAAACAGAGTCGATACCCATTCACTAGTAGTGGTGTTCTGCTATCATCAATCATTAAAAGTCTGACTGTCCCAGTTGGAAAAACAGCATCTACTTCATAAGGCCCTAACCACCTTGTTCTTAACTTACCTTGGAAATTCTCAAAACGAGAGTCATAGAGTAGAGCCCAGTTACCTTTCTGGAATTGCTTTTGCTTGATGGTTCTGTCATGCCACCTACTTCTTTGTTTCTATATCATGGTTGTTTGATGGATGGCATCCAGTCTCTTCTCGTCCAATTCCTGAAGCTGTTGCAACCTATCTGTCTGTGCATCAGTCAAGTCAAGGTTAACAGCTAAAGCAGTTCTTAAAGTTTTGATTTCAAACTCTACAGGAAAAGCATCATTTTTTCCATAAACCAATTCATAAGGTGAAAAGCCGGTAGTATTCCTCCAAGTAGTTCTATAGGCCCATAGTGCCTCAGACAACCTTTGAAACCAGTCCCTTCTATTCTCCTTTATTGTTTTTGTCAAGATGGCTTCTATGACTTTATTGGTGCTTTCTACCTGCCCATTTGCCTAGGGATGATAAGGTGTAGTCATTTTGTGCTTAATATGATATTTCTGAAGTGTATCCTTGAAGACATGAGAGTTGAAAGGAGGTCCTCCATCCGTGACTAGTTCTCTAGGCAATTCAAACCTAACAAAGATCTCTTCAAATAAAAATGTTAGTACTGATTCTTCATTAGCTTTAAGGAGTGCCTTAGCTTCTACCCACTTAGTCATATAATCTGTGCACACTAGTATGTACACTCTTTGATTGGATGGGGGATTAATGGGACCTATAAAATTAATGCCCATCTCTCAAAAGGTTCGAGAATTACCTCGGGATTGAGTGGCATTTCATCCCTGTGATTAGGCTGGCCCATTCTTTGACAATTATCACAGGCCTTCACATATTTCCTTGCATATTTGAAGAGTGAGGGCCAATAATAACCCATTGTGAGTACCTTGTGTGTTGTTCTTTTATCTGCAAAATTCCCTCCACAAGGGCCATCGTGACAAGCTTTTAGCACATCATAAATTTCATCTTCACCAATGCATCTCCGAATTTCCTGATCGAGTCCTGTGTGGAAAAGACACCCGCTTATCCAGATGTACCTAGCACTTTGCTGAATGATCTTTCTTTTTTCCCTGTGTGATAGGTGCGATGGTAATTTTCCTGCAACTAAATAGTTGGCAATGTCTGCATACCAAGGTGAGTGAGCAGATACTGCAAATAAATATTCATCAGGAAAAGAATCATCTACTGGAATATTTTCATCAGTTTTTAATCGAGAAAGGAAATCAGCAACTACATTCTCTTTTCCTGGCCTATCTACAATTGTGATGTCAAATTCTTGTAATAATAATAACCATCTGGTAACTCGAGCATTTGTAACTGATTTATTCATTAGATATTTAATGGCCGAGTGATCAGTATGCACAAAAGTAATGTAGCCAGTAATATAATGTCGAAACTTATTGATAGCATAAATGACTGCTAGGAATTCCTTCTCAGTGATCATATAATTCAGTTCAGCTGGTGTCATATTCTTCCTGATAAAATAAATAGCATATGGAAGACTGTTTTCTTCTTGGCCCAAGACAGCTCCAATTGCAATATCAGAGGCATCAGAGGATATATGAAAGGGTAGTGCCCAATCAGGTCCTCTCAAAATGGGAGCTGTAGACAACTGATGTTTAAGTTCATTAAATGCTTTTTCACAATCATCAGTCCACTTAAATTCAACATTTTTTGTTAATAACACAAATAGAGGAGAAGCTATTTTGGAAAAAAAATTGATAAATCTTCTATAGTATCCAGCATGTCCTAAAAATCTTCTTACATCAGTTTGTGTTTTGGGGATAGGGAGGGTCTGAATTACCTGTATTTTGGCTGGATCGACTTGAATTCCTAGGAATGAGATGAAGTGACCCAATACAATACCTTGATTCATCATCATATGACATTTTTCAGTGCTTAAGGCAAGGTGTGCTTCTATACATCGCTTAAGTACCTTTTCAAGGTTCTGCAACGCATCCTCAAAAGTCACTCCATAAGGAGTAAAGTCATCCATTAATATTTCTAAGGAATCATTTAGCATATCAGAAAAAATCCCTATCACTTCTCTTTGAAATGTTGCTGGAGCATTACATAGCCCAAATGGAAGAACCCTGTAAGCAAAGGTCCCCCATGGGCTAGTAAACGTGGTCTTGTCCTGGTCTTGGGGTGCAATCTTAATCTGATTGTATCCACTAAATCCGTCCAAAAATGAAAAGAATTTCTTACCTTCCAAATTATCTAATACCTGATCAATGAATGGTAAAGGGAAATGGTCTTTCTGGGTGGCTTTATTTAGAGCTCTGTAATCCACACATACTCTCCATTTGCCATTTTTCTTGGGTAAAATTACAAGTGGGGAAACCCACTCACTATCAGATATAGGATATATAAATCCTGCATTCAACAGTTTTTGAAGTTCTTCCTTCACAATTTCCCTTAAATTGGGATTCATCCATCGCTGGGGTTGACAGACTGGGTGGGATCCTTCTTTAATATAAATGCGGTGGGTTCATAGCTCAGGAGAAATCCCCTTCATGTCTGTATAATCCCATGCAAATGCTGCTTTATTCTCTCGGAGTAGCTTTATTAACTGTTGTTTTTCATTATCAGTTAAGTTAGGATTTATATTTAATGTTTTTCTAGGCTCAATTTCTATTGTTGTACTTTTGGAGGAGCTGCCTGCTATTGTCTGAAATAAATTTTCAGTTTTCAGGTTCTGCTGAGATTCAGATTCCAAGATTGTAGTGAAGTGATTATGCATTTCTGGGCTGACCGAAGAAGGTTCAGAAATGAAGCTACTGATTAGTTCATCTTCGGTAGAATCTTTGAAAGTTAAAGCTTGTCCGATAGTCAAGATAGGTTGGGTTTCTTCATCATCATAATCTACCCATACAGAGTTATCATTATTAATCATGGGTGTAGCATGAGGATAAAGGTTAAGCTGTTTGGTTTCCTGCCCATTAGAGATGGTCATTGATCCTGATCTACAGCTGATGAAAGCATCTGCTGTAGCTAGCCAAGGTCTTCCTAGAATCAGTGGATGACCCCCCAACTTTGTTTTAGTTTGTAACACCACAAAATCAGCTGGGTAATTCCAGGATTCTACAGAAATTATCAGGTCTTCAATGACTCCTTCAGGTTTAATTGTAGAGCGATCAGCCAGCTCTAGAATGGTTGGAGTTTCCCTAATAAAGTTTTTTAACTGCAGCAATTGTGTTGTTTCAAGCGTCATAATGTTTATTGCAGCACCCAAATCTACTAGAACTTTAGAGACAAAGGTTTTTCCAACCTGAACTGTTACTGTAGGGTGACAAGGGTCACCATATTTCATAGGAGGATCTTTTTCTGTCATTAAAGTAGTCAGTTCTCCCATCACATGAACTGTGAGGGGGTCCTTAGCTTTTCTTCCATGTTTTTTTATACAGATATCCCTAACAGTCCTAACATAAATGGGAACATCTCTTAGCGCTTGCAACAATGGAATTTTGACATATAAATTCTGCAGTTCTCCTAAAAGGTTAAAAGCAGGTTGCTCAATCGTTTTGGTGAGAGCCAGACGTTCAGGGAATGGCGGATCTGTTGTTTGAGCAGTGTTGTTAGATGCTGATTCAACTGTTTCAGCATTATTGTTAGCTGGTTTTTCTTTTCCAACTTCCTCTTTATCAGAGTCAGTAATGTCATCAATGATGGGTTCAACAATTCTCCCAGAACGAAGATGGATATCGTTACATTGCATAGGGGAGACAGGCTGATTTTGAACATCAATTACTTGCAGAGCTTTATTGTTATTTGGGTTGGGGTTAGGTTGCACAGGCAACTGTGGTCTAATTGCTTGGTTATTCGGAGGAGTATTGGATGGTAAGGAAAGAGATTGTTGATGCTGAGGAAATGGCATCTGCTCGGCTGCCCAGTTCGGATTCCATTGATTAAAATACGATTGCTAGGGAGCTCAAGGATTCCACATGGTAGGATCAACAAAAGGAGGACTTGGTTGCTGCATAGGTAGAAAATGCATCGGATTAAAGGGTGGGTATTTCATTTGGTTCATGGGTGGGTAATTTGTTTGAAAAGGAGAATGATTATTCCAATGACTAAATGCTGTGTTAGAATTCATACCTTGTCTTTGTGGCCATTTCTTCCTCTGTGTCATCAGGTACACTGCTTCAGCCTCTTCTTCAGTTGACTGCAGTGCTGCTTTTATTCTAGGCAGAGAGGGGCATTGCTGGGTCTCATGGTCCTCTTCACAGATCGTGCAGACTGGTACCTTATCTAGTGGGCATTCCCTGAGTGGGTGTTTTTCTCTGCATTTAGAACAGAAAATAGCCAAGGCAGCTTCTTCTTCTGCCTGCTTCTTTTTTACCTGCAGAGCATCAATTTGTGAAGCAAAAGAGCTTAACATTTGAGTTTTAAATTATTCCAACAAATTACCTATTTCAGCCCGTGTTGCTCCTCCACTTGCTGACTTCTGGACTCTTGAATATACGTTGTCCCTACTTTTTGGTCTGCTTGCTGCTCCCCTTGAACATCTCATACAGAGGTTGATAATTTCATCAAATAGTTCCTTGGAATTGTCCCCTTTTCCAAGCATATTCAACATGTCCAAGCAGTCATCTCATACCCCTTTCAACAATATTGTTTTCAGAATATCTTTACTCATGGTAGGGTGGTCAGACCGCTATAGATTATACTGCAGTCTTTCCACAAAGTCTTCCAGATTCTCGTCTTCCTTCTGAATAATTTTAAACAACTCTTCCTTCCTCTCTCTCGTTCGGCAGTAATCCTGATATTTGGCCAGAAAAATTTCTTTCGTCTGATCCCAGGAAGTGATTGCCTGAGCTCCTAAGCTCATAAACCACCTTAACGCATTCCCTTTCAGTGTTGCTGGAAACAGTTTTAGTTTCTGATTAGGGCTCACATAATCATAACTCCTACATAGTATATCAAATTCAAAGAGGAATTCATCCGGGTCTTCAGAGGATAACCCATGAAAGTTGGGTAATGCTGAAAGTGGAATGTTCTTCATAGGGGTTGCCCCTCTCGGGAGCTCCCCAATAGGGAACTCCAGGGTAGAGAGTGAGTTTTCCCCCCTTCCTTCCGCTCTGTTATCCTCCATTGGTCTTTTTCCTGAATCGCTTGCTCTATCTTCAGTATCTTCTGTCTCTTCAGGTTCTTCTACCGGTTCCTCAGTGTGCTCTGGTGCTTCCAGCTTCCTTTCAGGTCCTAGTAGTTCCTCCATCTGTAGATCTGTTTGTGAGGAATACTAGATCTGAGGCCTCCGGGAACTCGTCCTCTGTGATGTTTCGACCTTTGAAATAATTTCTTCAATGAAGGTCTTTCTTCCTCCCCCGCCTTTGCCACCTGTGAAATTAGGTTTCCTGCGTCCTCTCATGCACCTGTTATTCTTAAAAGGAAATCATTAATGCTTTTAAAATCTCTAGTTGCCTTCCCCGGCAATGGCGCAAAAATGTTGGCTAATCGAATTGTTTATTGATTAAACAGTCGAGTACCACATTAATTTGTCAACCTAGGAATGTCCTTTTATTTCAAAGGTGACCTCGTACTATATGTACTTAACTCTAAAATCATTAAAAGCTGTAGTATACACAATTCTATTTTCTGTCAAACTCCTTACTCTATGTTATAGCAGTTAAAATATATTGCAGAGATGAAATAAAAGCAGTTAACTAAGGATACAAATCTGCAAAGAAAAATAATGGCTGCTCTGTTAGCAGAGGATCAGGACCCTATCCTCAGGGTAAGGATGTTCAGCACCTGCCCCTGTAACCAAGTTGCCAATACACATTGCAATTCCTAATCACCGGTGAAGTACTCTTTTACAATATCAAGCAATTAACAAAACAGAGTATCAGCAAAAGGAAATTATCAGAGGTAATGCTACAGAATTCAAACACACTCACACACTAACAGAAAATAAATGGGTGAATCTTGTGAAGAAGGTGGGCCCTGTCCCTCTCACAAGATTCCCCAGAACACAGATGCTGAATTAAATGCTCAGAATAATCCTTTATTCATCTGCCAAAATGTCCAGTTACAATGAAGATTCAGACTTGCTTTTGTTTTTCAAAATTTCCCTTCGAACTTGTTCCCCCCTTCTAATGTAGATGTCTCCTCTTTATAGAGGAGACATCTATTACAATATACCATCATAGTTCATTCAGTTTAACCTTTTTGTCAAAAATAAGAAATCCATCCTTGTTACAGGATGTCGTTACAACAATGTGACGGTGTATTCTTTCTTGGGTCTCTTACTGTTACACAGCTGGTAAACGAACCTCAACCGTCTTCTTGGAATCCTCGTACTATCCTTTGCCGCTTTACCAATGTTTCTGATTTAGTAAACTCATGCTGTTCCTGGTGTTTCAACAACTGTAATTGTGTTTTACCCTTTCTGGATAGTTGCTGTGTCAGCATTGAGCTCTGTCGATCTTCTGAGAGTTGTTGTTTCCGCTTGCCATTTCTGGTGTTCCAACTGTTGCAAAATAATGTTTTCCCTACTTTAGATAGTTATTGTTTCTGGTGTTGCAGCAACTGCGTAGTTGCTGTTTCTGGTGTTGCAGCAACTACGTAGTTGCTGTTTCTGGTGTTACAGCAACTGCGAACTATAATTTCTGCAGACTTTAGACACTTCAACGGTTACTTAGGAACTTGGTTAACTTCTCCAAAGATTAATTATAAAGATAACATGAATATGTAATGAATGATTAAACATATAGTAATGAGGAGAGTTACTTCATACCTTGGAATGATTAGGTCATTATATAATCAAGGCTTTCAACTTATGGACTGAAGAGGGTAATATTATAGCAAAAATACAAGGTCAAAAGTGGTAAATTTGGAGTCCTAACACCAGCCATAACCATTCTATATATTTGAACAATAATTCGGAATGGTATACTAGCTGGTAAACGGGGTCTGCCTAGTAGATTCCAGTCGAAGGAGACAACTAGGTTGCTTGGAGGTGGGACCGAATAGACGGCCGGGTACGACTCTGACGAACTTCCTTCCTGTGGTAAAGGAACGAGTAAATTTCCCCCATGTTCGTTGGAGTCTGTGCTTATGAAAAGAATTTGGACGGTGTCATCCTTCTTCTCTTCAGTGACTGTATCATCTGAAGATGGAACCTCTGAAGGCAAGACCGGGTCAACTGCCGCCTCAACCTTTTGACTTTCGTCTGGTATGGATTCAGATGGTTTATCTTCAATGGTAGATGCTTCAACTGACCACCTGAGCGGGCTAGCCCGATTTTCAATTGGTGACGGACTCGGCAAGAGTTTTTTATATCCAAGAGGAAGTCGTAAAGGTGAAACCGGACGATCGTCCAAAACTCTTTTAGCCTCGTCTAAGAAGGGACAACGGTGGACGGCGTGATTGCCTTTGGACAGTTTACAAGGAAATCTATATTTTCCTTTTTGTCTTGGGACTTCACTTTCACTAGTTGACGGTGTGTTTTCAACATGATCATCAGAGGTTGATGACACCGGGTTGTGCAGACGGGGAGACTAGTCCCTTAAGATCCAAGGGATGCAAGGACAATCTCTATGATAGTGGTCTCCCTTGCAAATGACACATGGCGATTTAGGCCTGGTCGGTGCAGTGTGTGGATTTTCGTTAGACGACACTCGTTTGCCCCCATTCGCTTTTGGCTCCTTCTTCTTCTTCTCTTTCTTCTTCTTTTCCTTCTTCTCCTTAGGTACTTGACTTTTGGCTTTACGAGCCCCATCAAGTGAAGAGGAAGGAGGAGAGGAAGAATTAGAGGAAGTAGAAGGTTGGTGGGTAACTCTGGACTCGTCTATTTGCTGATTCGATTGTTCAGGAATTGTGGTGTTCCAAACGACAGAGGTTGAGAAGAGCCATACAGGCAAACCAATTGTCAGTCCTGGAAGCGACGATGTGGCCATATGGGGTGCACCAACATCTCCCCAAGAGGAGAAGGGACTAGGATTTCCTCCAAGGGGAATTCCTTGGTTGGTGGACTCCATTTTCTCAACCCAAGATCAACGTAGGAAAGGGGTAATGAATATTTCGTTTAAAATAAATTTTAGACGCTTTTGACACAACTTGTTTTTTCAGTTTTTAAGAGTCGAGAAAAAACAAAAGATGACTCTAGTCTCCTTCGATTTTTAATGAGCCTGAAGTGACAAGTGCTCAGATGGACCTTTTCCGTTAAGGAGTTTGAAAAGGAATGAAAGGGACTGCTATGGAAATCTAGTTAGAGGGAGTACCAAACCAATCGCAAAGCTGCAAAATACTTTTTATGGTACGGCAGTCAATCTTCCCGAATGCTGTGTTCAGTGCATTGCGATCGATAGGGCGGCAGACACGGCTTCCTATGGATAAAGGATTAAGCCTATTGGGTTCTCCCAAAATATACTCGATGGTACGTGGGAGCACAAGTCCGTACTGGCACTAATCGTCTCAAAGTGGAGGAATCACCCAACCATCAGTGAGAACAAAAGTTACCAGGCTTTACGACACTGGAATACGTCTCTAGCCTAGACTTCTAAATGTTGTGCATTAAGTTCCAAAGCATTGTTAGATTCATTGAATTTATTTTAAGTTGATTTTTTTATGAAGTTTGCCTTTCGGGTTCACCACGAGATGTAGATGTAATTCCTAAAATGCAATCTAAGATGATAAACAAACTTTTTATCTCTTTTATGCAATGAAAATCCTAGCTACTAGGGAAAAGAAAGACATAATCTTTTCACAAAGAGCAAAGAGAACACTCTAAATGCACTTTCCTAAATCAAGCCAATCAGACTATCTATATGCAAATGCACATGCATGTATTTGTTTTTCGACTTTCTTAGTATATAGATGCTAAAAAGAAAGTTGATGCACAAATCTGAATTTCTTTTCAAGCGACAAATATCAACAAGCTTCTTTTCGAAATTAAAAAAAATTGGAGACGATCACAACATTTCACGATTTTGAACTGAATACTTGTTCTTGACACTAGAAAATTACAAATTCAGACCAAAAGCAATAGTAATAGGATAATCGACCATCAACAGCAATCAAACTTTTTCCTACGATCGAAATCGACACTTGCGACAGATTCAAATCAAAGGATGACAGTATGACTATGCTACTTTTGCAAAGGAGAACTGTAAATGACTCAACAAATAGACAAAAACATCTACAATTCTTTTGTACAAAGGAGGTGGAATAACAGCAAGGAAAAGGAGTTTCAAATAGACATATACTGATCACAGGCAGCAAAATTCAGGAATAGGACTGGAAAGAATGAACCACAGAAGCCACAACTGCACAGAGCTAGTCTGATCAGCGCACCTGTAACACAGAGAATCTGAAATGCAGTGCAGGTTGTCCACTCGGGAAGTGCACTGAAATTCAAAATCTCTGAATAGTACCTACATTGGGCCAGAAACGAGACTCTGTTCGGGTTCCGGGTCACAGTTTGTAGTTCAGTTCTTGGGTTTTGGCCGAGTAAAAAGAAATTAGTAATGCAACTATCAGGGGTAGATCTAAGGAGGATCTAAGAGCTATCACAAGGGAAATCAGATAGTTTGTGAATCAGTTGTTTAAATCATAAACAGATCCAGTGGATGGATTGAAGCAACAATTATCTACTTTTCATTTGTTATGACAAATGCAGTTCCAATGCTACTTGTAAGTTTATGAAATAGACAACAAGGAATGATAAACAAACACACTAATTAGCTCCCCAGCGGAGTCACCATTTTGTTACAGGGAAAAGTGTCTATTTAGAACTGCTCTATCACACTAAGGTGTGACAGCTGCCTTAGAAACAAACAGAGAAAAAATACTTTTGTTTTTCCTTTATGAATTATAGATAGAGAGGAACAGAAAGACCAACCTATGTCTTATGCTAATCCTTCGATTCGATCCCTCTCTTCTTTGATAGTCCTCAGCTACCTGCTCCCTTGCACACCCAGCTTCACAAAGTACCTGTAAGATCACAAAAGCATAGCACTATACAAAGACATGGATCTATAATCATAAACAATCTAGGATCAGATGTAAATTGACCATACAAATGTAACAAGCATCAAAGATACAAAAGCATGGAGGAAAACTCAAATAGTTTTTATTGATAAACAAGAAAAGATCCAGGAGGAGTTACAACCAGTTGTTCCGACCCAGCATCAACCTCCCAGCAAAGAAGCCCCTCTTCACCTCAAACAAAGCTTAGATCACCCAACAATATGATGTTTGTCTCTAGAAACCAACAACAATTCCTTACAATATACAAAATTCCAGCCTCTGGATCTCTGGGATGAGGGATCCATATATAGATATCTGTAAGGGGGATGAGTCAGCTTGTGATTTGATTAGTTTCTTCTCTCTGATAGTTCTTGCTTCCACTTGGAGACTGAAGGCCTCTTACTCATCCTTGGTCGAATTCAGTGAGGCAAGTGTCATAGGAGAAGATTCTGGAAGCTTCCATTGCCTCTCCACCTCGCGGAATGACACTGCCATTTTTCATTTCTCACCCATCGCACCCCACTGAAGGGACTTTTTAAATGCAACACACCCTCACAGTGTATTTAGGTGAGATGCAACGCACTTAGCCAGTGGAGCAGCTGCAATGATCCTATTTTGACCAATTTTGAGCAGTTTCTCATGGAGAACTTCTGGGAGAAGCTGTAATCTGTTGACCTTGTTCCTTTAGGGGTTAGAACAACACTTTTAGGGACTTAGGAGCCCTTGATTTATGGACATTTCATGCTTGGGGTTGCAGGGCCCAAAAATGTCTATAACACTGACTGCCAAGGATTAGTTCTATAAGTGACTAAACTATAAGGAAAATCTTGTAGTCTAGGGGTATATGCAGGGTATCCACGCCCGATTGTCGGATTAGTATTCATAGGAAAACTTCCTCCTGAAACAATATTATATGAAAGGGAGAGCCCCTGGTAAGGATTCCAAGCACTAGCCAAAGGAGGAAAAACCTGTGAAGTACCATCAGTAGGGAAGGGAATACTCCCCCTCTGACAAAATAAATGAGAGGTATTCCTAGACCCAAAACCACTAAAAGAAGGATATACCAACCTCGATATCCCTTGAAAAGGATTAATATTTTGAATATGGAAAAATAGAGGCATTGATCCTACATTCAACGATGGATTGGAAGGAGGAACACGCCCACTTAAAAACGAAAAACCTTGTAAAGATGTTGAACCACTAGCCATCAATGTCATAGATGCAGAAGAAACATAAGGTAAGGTTGATGAGACTGAGGGAATCCCACTTGATGGCATTCAAAAATAATAAGCACCATTGAAAGGAGCAAAAGGTTGGGTTCCCCCGCCCAAACCCGGAATGGAGGTAGGTCCAACAACGATCGTACTAGGTGTAATAGTAGAGATATCAGTAGCACCTCCTCCTATAGAAGAAGGAGTATGCACACCAGCTGTATCAACATTCATACTTGTGCCAGTGACATTACCCATTAAGAAAAAATAAGCATAGTGAATAAGTTTATCCAGCCTATGAGTTGGAGTGCCCACTTATTATACAATGTAAGGAAGATGAGAAGGAAGGTGTTTCGTAGGGGTTGTAATGGACTCAAAAACATCTTCAATTTCTACTTCATCTTATGATTGGAAGAGTACTTTAGTGAGCAGTGAATCATTTCCACTTAGATTATAGAGTATACTAGTGTTATAAATCCATTTGGGCACATCACTCCCAACATTCATATTAGTACTATTAGGGCTCATCAAACCCTAATCCAATTGCTACATGCTTGAGAAAATTCATCACTTTGAATTCCTCCTTCCCTAAAATTTTCCTAGCCTGAAGCCCTCCAGAAATGCCTCCTTGAGGGACGAGTGTAGCCTTGGTCAGGGGTAAATTCACTTTAGTGTAGGTAGGCCCATTGTTGGATTGTTGGGTTCTGCCCCAGGTTCAGAGCTGATTTACCCAAACAAATCATGGTACTACTAGCCCTTTTGGCAATAGTCTGCAGAGCAAGGATTGAGGTCTCACCTGAAGTAGTATGGGAGGGTGCTAGAACCAAGTTTCCACACCCTGGAGATGTTTGATGTTTTCAAGTGGTCCGCGATTCGACCCTACATGCACGTCGCTACACATACCTTGCAGCGTGAGATGCTGCCTTCGCGTAGCCCTACTCGGGGGCCGAACAATGTTCTTACTCAAGTCCTTACTAGAAACCCAATATTAGTTGACTAACTCAGATTATTTTTATGCTTTCAGTTATCCTTAACAATATTCACAATTCATACAAGTGTGTGTAGTAAATAAACAGTATAATTGCACATGATATCAAACATGTAATACTCAGAATGGATACACAAAATTCAGATAAAATTCTCTTTATTATTCTCTTCCTTCGGTTATAGAATATACTTTTCCCTGCGCACTCAGTTGCAGTGCTGCTTCCTACTACTACAATCCAAGATATGCTTAGACTCTTCAACGATGCTTCACTATCTTATTCTATCCATTAGAATCTATCCTTCTCTCCTCTTTACAACTTAGAGCCTAGCTCTATTTATATAATCCCATGGTCCGCAGACCCTAGCTAGGCCGACATTACATTCAAACTTAGGGCGGACAACCCTATGACTCTAACGTATATTTTGTGCTCGCAATTTGTGGGGCTTTACAATAATATTACTCAAAACTTGGGCTTTGAGCCCCAAAACATGGTGTGGGGGGATTCCACGCCCAATAGGCCCCCAACATAAACATCGTGACTCGCCCCCGAGTCACTCTGTCGGTGCGGAGTACCTCCAACTATTCTAGTACAATGCTGATGTCTACAACACACTAAGCTGTTGCTTGTTGAACCTGTTGCATCCTCTGTTCTGAGAACTTTGTGGCCAAATTGTTTCTTTACATTTGTACCGACATCTGATACATATGTTTATAGTCCCACGCCCTTGTCTGGCTCCTCAGTTCGCAAAGAATGTGCTTTGGTCGGCTAGTCAGATAGCCAGCCCACCCATGTAGGGCTTTAAGTAGCTGCCATTTACTTTGCCTGGGAAGGGTTCTCCATTCAGCTTGACTAGATGGACCATGCCTCCGTCTATGACCTCCTTAACCACGTATGGTCCCAGGAAGTGCATTCTGAATTTTACTAGAAATATTTCAAACTTACTGTCATACAACAGCACTAAGTCATTTACCTTGAAGGTGCGCAACTTGATATGGCAGTCATGCCAGGCTTTTTCCCGATACTTTTGTACCTGTTGATGAAACCCAGCCAAAAACTCTTCTTCCTCAAGTTCTTCCAATTGCACGAACCTTTCCTCTAGAGCTTCGTGGTCCATCATCCATGTGAGCACTGCTATTCACAAATTAGGTACGATGCATTCCATTGGCATGACAGTTTCCACGCCATAAACTAACCAGAAAGGTGTTTGTCCCGTCAGTTTCTTGCATGTTGTCCTGTAAGCCCATAGCATGATAGGTACACGTAGATCCCCATCATTTCGCTGTGCGTTGCACATTTTGGTCAGTGCAATCTCCGATATTTTATTGAAAGTTTCTATAGTCCCATTGGCTTCTCGGTGGTACAGTGTACTTTTTTGATGATACACTTGGAATTCTTCTATGAGCACACTGATAGTTTCATTCAGGAAATGTGTTCCGCGATCACTCATTAAGATTTTCGGACAGCCAAATAGGGTCTGCATGTTTTCAAACAAAAACTTTGCAGCCGTAGTGGCTGTGCAGTCTTTGACTGATTGAGCTTCCACCCATCATGTCAGGTACTCTGTCACGGTGATGATGTAGTGTGTGCCCGTATTTACTTGAGGTTTGATTGGTCCCACAAAGTTGATTACCCATTTTATGAACAACTGCAGTGCCATTTGTGGATTTATTGGCATCTCATCCCACTTTGATGGTTTTCCAGTCCTTTGACATATGTCGTAGGCCTTATAGTGCGCTTTCAAATCTTGGTGCAGTGTTGGCCACCACAACCCTGTGCGGATAATCTTTTGTGCAATTGCTCGTCTTGCATAGTGTCCTCCTACAACACCCCCATGTGCTTCTATGAGGATCTGACTTGGTTCAAATTCAAGTACGTATCTTTGCAATATCTCATCATTTCCCATTTTGTATAAGTGCCTCGCAATGATAGAAAAATCCACCACGCACACCACTAATTCCTTCTTCTATTGGATGGATTATTCCTTTGACATAGTTATTGTTGTCAGAAAATGAGTTATATCTTTGAAGTTCCCATCCGCGACGCGCACCACAAAGAGCTATGCATCAGGTAATCCTTCCTCCAAACTAGTAGGTACCTCACCCGTTGTGCGACAACTGATCTGGTCCTGCATTCAAGCATCCTGGATTCATTACAACCTTAAAAATCATGTTCCTAGAGCAATAAGAGCCACTGCATATTCGTACCCTCCCAACACAGGCTTATTAACCAGGTATTTCAGTGCCGAATGGTCGGTATACATCTTGAAATGTCCTCCAAGAAAATAGTGTCAGTATTTTTGAAGCGCGTACATCATCGCCAACCCCTCATGCTCAGTGGTGGAGTAGTTCTTCTCTTCTTTGGACAACCTTCAACTTACAAAAGCGATAGGCTAATCCAAGCCTTCAATGCCCTCCTGTGTGAGCACTGCTCCCAGTGCGATACACGACGCATCAACATGGACATGAAACTCCACATCCCATTTCGGGAAGACCAGGATTGGAGTAGAGGCCAATTTACCCTTCAGAACATCCCAACTTTTCATACAATCGTCATTCTAGAAAAATGCAACATCCTTTTTCAATAGTTTTTCCATCGGTGCGATGATTTGGGCATAACTCTTGATAAAATTTCTGTAGTATCCAGTCTGTCCTAAGGTAGTGCGCATCTATTTCAAACTTTGTGATGCTTCCAAATTTAGAATAATGGAAATCTTCATAGGGTCCACCATCAGTCCTAGTTTGTAGACCACATGTCCCAATAGGTTTCCAAAGGGAATGAGGAATGTGCACTTCTTAAGGTTCAACGCAATCTAGTGTCATTGACAAGTATCCAACATCAAGTATAAGCTTGCTACATGGTGCTTAACTAATCTAAAGATAGTCTAATCATTCAATAGACTTCCAAGAAATTGTGGATGTATTCTTTGAACATAGCAACAACAATGCGCGAAAAGATGGTTGGCCCGTTATTCAATCAAAATGGCATAACGGTGTATTGAAAGCAGCCCCATTCCGTTGTGAAGGTCATTTTGCTCCTATCTTCCAGTGTGATATTAATCTGATGGTACCCTGAGAACCCATCTGTGAACGAGTATGCTTCTTGGCTTCCAACATTTTCCAATACTTCCTCTATGAATAGTGTTGGGAATAGGTCATGTACACAGGCGTCGTTTAGCTTCTTGAGGTCCACGCATATTCTTATTTCACACTTTTGATTCTTCTCCTACACTACCATAGGACTCACCTAGTCTGATTCTTCAACTCGCTCAATAATTCTAGCTATGAGCACTTTTTTCTAATTCTTCGTGGACATTTTCCTTATATTTCACGTTCAAGAGGTAAGGCCTCTGCTTTACCAACTTCACATCGAGTTTCAGGGTGATCTTCATCATCCCTAAGTCGCCAACAATCCCTTTTAAATCTGTAATTTTGGTTGGGAACAAGTCTTGGTATTTGTGGAGTAACTGAGCGACCTTATCCATTGTGCATCATCCCAATAGTCTCCAAGTGTTGCATACTTTGGTTCTGCTTCCGTTCCAATGTTTACCTACTTCGTTTTTAGCGACGCAGTGATGTTGGGATCCTCAATCAATGGTCCTTGAACCTCACGAAAGCCTTCATCTCTGGAATGTTAATATTTCGTGGGTCCTTATCGTCCTCATCAACATTTACATTGTAACACTCCATTGCATAGCTCAGCTATGTCATCCATTCTGGCTGAAGTACTTCATTTGAATCGTGGGGTATTTTGAGGATACTTTCTTTTACTACTTGTAGCGCATGGTCAATAGTATCCGACCAACGATCTTCAAATGTGAAGGTTAGCAGAATTCCTTCGTACAAGATATCCCATTCGCTCGTGCCATGGTGGAGCTTTGCCTTAGTATACCAATTCATGGGTATGATGTCCAGAGTATGATAGAACAAATGCACCCATTCTTGTTGTGGCTCTACCCCATAGACCCTAGTCCATTTTGTGAGGAGTGTACATGGATCATCCCTTCTGTCATACTTGTTTGCCAGCCATATCTATGGTTTCCCAAATCGTAGGTGCATCATCCTTCTATGTCCACACCAGTCCTCAAAGCTTCTCTGATGCGTACCCCACCACCTTGTGGGTGTAGTGCGCAGTTCCCATTTTAGAGCATCGAACCACTACTATTCTAGCACTGCACTTTCAAATTTGTTCAGGAATTCATCCACTACTGTCAACCCATCATACATAGGTAGATCCCTTACCTGTTGTCACATAGCACAATGATCTTACCATCATGTTACAATTGAGCGTGGTTACTTCGTGTAACCAGTTTTGCCATCGTTCTATTTCTTTGTCTGAATTTGAAGTGCAGGAGCTTTTGCACTCTCATGAAATCCTACCATCCGATGTAGGATTCACCTAATCCTATTCCGAAGTGGTTATCTTGTAGATATAGTCTATCTTGTCATCACTTTCTTCATTGTGCACTAGCTCTATGTAGCGCAATCCTTCCGCAAGGTCTAGAGGTACCACTACATGCAATGAATTCTTCTCAAAAATAATTTTGCACTTCTTTAGATTTATCACCCCGTTCATATCAGTGGCCCAATCTATTGCTAGTAGCATGGGATAGGGATTGAAGTCATTGAAAATCTCTATCACCTTGCAATCTGCAAGTGCGTTCACACCTTTGATGTCTACTATTATTCCCTACAATCTTCCCATCGGTAGGATCTTCTACTGGTTTTCCATTTGCAATTGAATAGGGGACCATTGCAACATGGGCCTACCCATACACTCCCATGTCTTATTTTGTAGTACATTCACATCCGATCCTAGATCCAGAATTACTTGATCCATTTCATACTCCCCAATTTGCGCAGTCAATCTCATTTCCCTTCTTGTTCATGATGTGTGCTTTCCGAGCTTTCGGATTACGCGTGGTTCTCCTGACCCAACGCATCTAGCGATAAGCTCCTGTAGTCCTTTCACCACTTTGCTATCACGCAGCAGCTTCATACATGTCTCCAGAAAGGTAGTGATCATTGAAATATCCATCTCTGACTCTAGTTGATCCTTGCTACCTGAAGTGGAGGCCTCCATGAAGCTCTTCTTAGCTTCCATGAATGTCTCCTTCATGTGCCCCAAATCAAATTCAGGTTCCTTTGTAGGAGCCTTGCGAACGCATGCACTTTCTTCTGGATGCTTACATTTGTCATCTACTGTCGTGATATCGCTTTGGAGCACTATGTTTACATTCGAGTACTCTTCGCGTGGCTCAAACCTCATCATTTTCACATTCTGAGTCGGGTGAGTCCAGAGTATCCCTTTATCGCGTAACCTTTCTACCAGTGTAGGGCAGTCCTCTGTCTCATGACCAAATTGGGTACAATATAACCATGATGCTCTCATTGGATTTGTACAGTTGCAGGCATAATGCCCTGGCCCTTCGCAATTGTAACAAATCAGCAATCTACAACCACTTCCTCATCCTATTCCACATGGACCTCGCTTGCGCCTTTGAAATCCTGCACACACCATCACTGCATTTGGATTGAGGGCTCACATTTTGGTCTACACCCTGTAGGCAGGATTTCAATCCATCATCAGCTCATAACTTCTACAGGTGTGCTCATCATGGCCTACCGACCTACAGACATTACAAAACAATTACTAGGACATCTGCGTATACTTCTGTAATAGGTGACAGTTATCTATATTGTGTTTTCCTCCTATTTGAAAAATCACACACCATAATGCAAGTGCTGCACTCGGTCCTACTTGTGCCTATGGTCTTAATGGCATCGGCCCTCGTCCCACTAGATAGTTTGCAAAGACTGGACAATGGTCCTTTTCATGCCCCTAGCCTTTCCATTTTATGCACCATACCTCCTCACACGTTTCTGGGCGAGTTGTCCTATCCTGTTGCAAACTTTTCATTTCCGTACACAAATTTTGCATTTGCGTGTGGATTTGTTGGACTCCCAGGCCCGGATCTTGTATTTGGGTCTTGTGTAGTCTCATTGCAATCTCCAAAGCTTCTACCTCAGTGGATAACTTCTGCTGCAACAACACCATCCTCAAATGCTGCATTAGTGATGCTACAAACCATGCATAGTGTTGTCCATCCGTCAAGGTCATGTTGGCTTTGTGAATCATACTCTTCAGTCTTTGATCCAAGTCAACTCTTCGTGAATCGCTTGGAAGCATTGTGATTTCTTTAAACTCGATAATTGGTTGTGTCTCTGACTTTGGCCTACTAAATTCCCTGTTCAGCATGGCCGGGATATCTGTGATCCCCACATTTAGATGGTCATTCGAATTATTAATGTGCCATGTTAGTGTACAATCCTACAACGTGCTTACCAGCATTGCCTTCTTTATATTGTCATCCGCAACTCCTTGTGCTTCCCATACGGCTTTTACCATGAACCAAAATTGGTTTGGATCTTCGTTCCCTACTCCTTTGAATACTGGAAATTTTATCGCTCTCGCCATATTGAACTGTGGTGGTGGTGGAGATGGTGAGGGCGAAGATGGGGGTGATGATGGTGAAACTGGTGGTGGTGTAGGTGGGGGTGGTATGCACAGAATTCGCTACCTTATCAGACTGATCGCACTTCTCAGAGAAACTTTCATGAGCTCTTCCTCACTTTCGCACCGTGGCAAAATCAAGGGACTATTTTCTATCTCTATGCTACCTTCATTTCTATAGATCGTCCCAGCTTCCATAGTCCCAAACGTCAATTTATTTGCATAACCCGCTTTTCACACAGTAGCATTTTAATCCAAGTGTTCAAAAATTTAATGTACTTACCTCGCGGTCCCTTGAGGAAGCATAGTTCCACCTCACTGTAGCTGATGGTCGTATCTACCACGAACTTGGTGATAAATCCTACTATAATTCAGTCGAGCCAATGGTCCACAGTGCACGTGACCTTATCTTCCGATGCTTCTAGTTTGTGCACCAATTCTAGAGTCCACATAATCGGTTTGTCGAGCCTACACCTTCCCTGACTGTCTACTAGCTTCGTAATCCACTCGTACAATTCCGAGGGGAAGGATGCAAAGAAAATATCATGGATTTCCATATATAAGTAGTGCTCCAGCCACTATTCCTTTGATACTCGCAGATTCTTGTTTTCCTTCGCCATGAACTCGTGAATCTTTCTATCCAGCCACTCTTCAATTTCTTTCTTTATAGGATTCCAGTGACACAACATAAGACATCCCTTATGTAGATCTTGGTCTCGGCAATGGATCCATTTGTTGGCTTGTTTGGGCCTGACCTAGGTTCAGAGGTGATTTATCCAGACAAATCACAGTACTACTAGCCCTTTCGGTAACAGTCCGTGGAGTGGGGACTGAGGTCTCACCTGAAGTAGTATGGGAGGGTGCTAGAACTAGGTTTCCGCACCCTGGAGATGTCTGATGTTTTCAAGTGGTCCGCAGTTCGACCCTATGTGCAGGTTGCTATGCACACTTACCCATACCTCGAAGCCTCATATGTTGCCTTCGCATAACCCTACTCGGGGGCCGAACAGTGTTCTTACCCAAGTCCTTACTAGCAACCCAATATTAATTGACTAACTTAGCTTATTTGTATGCTTTCAGTTATCCTTAACAATATTCACAATTCATACAAGTGCGCGCAGTAAATAAACAGTATAATTGAAAATGATATCAAACATGTAATACTCAGAACAGATACACAGAATTCAGATAAAACTTCTCTTTATTATTCTCTTCCTTCGGTTACAGGCTCTACTCCACCCTACGCACTCAGCTGTTGGGGTCCGTGTTGTGTGTGGAGCATGATTTTTCAAAGGTCTTTGTTTCAGCCAGATGTATACCCCAGGAAGTCTTGTACACCCCTGTTGTGGTCACCAGCAACCCCCCCTCTTTGTTTGATATTAGCAATAACACCAAGCAAAGGGGGACCCTTAACAAAAAATCCAAAAAATATTTTTATCAAAATTTTTGTATTTTAACTCCCTAAAGCTAGATCGCATTGCGAAGAGAGAGTGAAGCGTTTCCTATGCGCATAAATAAGCTGCGAAGAAGCGACGCGAAATTCATCGCATCGCATATATTGAAAGCGCTCTTAAATGAAAAATCTTAAGGAATCGCCGACGGCCGATATGCGACGTCGCATATCGCAACATCGCATAAGCAGCACACAGTGATTGAATGAAAAACACGATCTGCGATCTTGCGATCTGCGATCTGCGATGAATGAGACTATCAATTCCTGCGATGACACTTCTTCACATCGTAATCCTCGATACTACGATGCGAATCGAAGAAACCACTCATTGCAAAATTTCCTCGACATAGTCTGTAAACCCAAAATTGAGCGCGCACCTTAAGGGAAATTAATGATTGTACGCCTGAGTATCCAAGAATGATTGTGTCGCGTTTTTCGAAGAGTCAAGTCATTATGAGTGTCATGATTATGCATTCATTAGAACTTAAAGCTTTCATGTCAATATTTTCGTCATTTCTCTTTTCCTTTGCGTAAACTGTAAGGCAGCAACTAATATAAATCAATATGCAGGAAACATCTAAGGAAAAGAGTAAAGCGCCAATACTAGGAGAACAAAGAGGAGATGCCTTCGCAAATGGTTGCCGCATGCAGTAGGACCACGGATTCCAGAGTATCACTCAACATATACTGATGGAAATAGACTATCCAAGACTCAGAGTCAAAGGCGCACAAAAGCAGCATGTTTACAAAAGATCCTGAAGCTCAGACTGGGTAAAGCAAAAAGAAAAACGCTAAAGAGGGAGGACGCTCTAGAAAAGCCTGGAACAAAGAACGGAAGCAATTTTCAATACAGAAGATTGTTCTGGCAACGAAATCCCTAACTCATTGAGTCATTCGCACGGCCGGACACCGAAATAGCAACAGCACAATCAGTTTGAAAGAAATCTGGGTTATACTAAGTATACACACAGCGAATACACCCAGCCAGAGGAAGATTTTCAAAAATATCTTCTAGTTTGTCAGAAAGAGGTGCCAGCTCTTGTTATTTCTACTTTTATCGCTCGAACGAAAGGAAAAGACAACCAGCCGACTCTCTCCAGGCGAACGTTGCATTGCTTACAGCACTAAGGAGCAGATACAGAAACGGTTAGAAATTAGATTCAATTTTTAGAAATAATTTTTGTTTAGTAAAAGGGACGTCATTTGAAGTCGTTTCCTAAATTTTTGTAATTAAGATTAATTAGTTAGTAGTATTTAACCCTTCTCATGGCATTTGGAGAAGGGTCCGAAAATTTGTCCAAAAACTTGTCCTCAGAACATGCACTTTTGAACCCTCGGAGGGGGCTTTTGATGAATGGATGGATCGAGATTTATTTATGTTTGCATTTTAATGTCTGCTACTGATGTTGCACTTCTGTATTCTTAGTAGATGTTAGAACAAGTAGAGATAAATCGTTATTTCTTGAAGTTTGTGAGTGAAATCAGTCATAAATGGTACTTTTATCTCTTGACCAATTTCTGCTTATATTCTTAGAGTGATATGCAGTTTTAGTTGTTTATATGTTAATGTATGAATGTGTGGGTTACCATTTGGCACTTATGTATGGTGGAGTCATTTATTTGTGCTTGACATATGAATAACTTATTATGCGATATGCTGTTCACAACTGTTTTGCCTAACTTTTTATGCAGAATGGTTTATCTTAATTGATTTCTATTCTTATGATAGCTGAATGATCTTTATTACCAGTTATTGTTCGAAATCTTTTTAGATCGCATAATAGAGGAAATCTACCCCGGGTTAGCGTAGATTAGATGTGTTGTTTTTGTTAGATTACAATATCATAGAGTCAGTTTAGAAGTTAGAATTAAATTAGCTTAAAATACTTCTAGATCAGCATCATCCAACTCTACACACACACACACCCCTAGATTGGGAAACTAGTCCCATTATCCCCAGTCGGACCCGCTATACCAAACGGACAAGGAGCTGCCAACCAAGTTCCGGACCGGGTGGGTATCCCCCTTGTTGTTGACCCAATTTCAGGGCCCTCAACATATTTGGCGCTGGAAGGAGGGCCCGAACTATGAATGGCACCTAAATCAAAATCTAAATACCATTCTGAGAGTAAATCACCCTCATCAACTCCCCCGACTTCTCCAGTACGGTTAAACCCGGAGTTAGAAGTTGCTCGAGTATCCACCGCTGCTACATACCCTAATATATCAGACCAACTTATCATTGAACCCCCTGAAATTCAAACTTTGATTCGTAAACTCCAAGGATTCTCTATTTTTACTCAGAGGTCTGATAAATCTAAAAGCAGCATGACTTCGCAGTACAACCCTGCTTATCCCCTGACCAGATTGAAGAGTGAAAAATTTGGCATCCAAGCAAGTGAAATCCCTCTCCCCACTAGGAAAAGAGCAAGGAAAACACCACCAGAGTCTGACAGTGAGACTCTTTCATCTACTTCGTCCATTTCAACTCCCTCACTGCGAAGTCAGCCACCCACATCTTCATCCCAAATCACTCATCCATCTTCCACAACCCTTCCTCTTCAATCATCAATCATCAAAGATCATAATATCTTCATCTTCTCAGCATCAGGGATCATCCTCTGCACTTTCATTAACTAGCAGCTCAACGATGGCCTAGTCTCCATGGAACAATCCTGGGGCGGTTTTAATGCCTCCACCCCTGAGCCCAATACCGGCCCATCCTGAGAAATGGCTACCTAAATTCAATCCAGAAACAGGCATGCTAGCTGAAGAGAATATCAATAATTTCATGCTTTCTGTTAATCTTAATGGAGTTACCAACGAAGATGTTGTTGTCCGGCTTTTGCCCTATACGATGCAAGGAACAGCCGGGTCATGGTATTTTTCGTTACCTTCCGGGTCTATCACAAGTTGGGACATTTTTCAAATTCAATTCCTTACCAAGTTCGGTGATGACAGATCAACATCGACATTGATCAATGACCTATCCAATCTTAAAGCTGAGGCTAGAGAACCCATTAAAGATTTCAATTTATGGTTCAATAAGATCCTCAACAAAATTCCCGCTGCTTCTCAACCCAGCGAGGAAGTAAGATGTGAATGGTATATCATGGCCTTACCATAAAACTTGGCTATCATTGTAGATAGGGCAAACAATACAACCTTAGTTGAAAACTTGACAGAGGCGTTAGCAGTAGAAAAGCGCGTAGTAGCCCTAGAAAAGAGATCTGCAATAGAGGAACGCAAATCTAAGAAAATCTCTTTCAAAGAAGACACCAAGAAGAAACAAACGAAAGATCCTTTCGATTTGGAAGGGTTACAAAAAGTGTTAAAGGCCATGTCCAATGAGATGATTGACATAAGAAAACAAGTAGCAGAAACTTCTTCAAAAAAGCCGTACAGAGCTTTTAAAAGAAATCCTCCCATGGATGTGAAACCACCCAATGCTGTCTCAAACGTCGAATCTGAAGAAGAAGAAGAAGAAGAGAATACCACTGAAGGGCAAACCAATGACGAAGAAGTTGTGGAACTACAAGGAATGTGGGATTTCATCCTCCCACAAGAAGAAGATCAAGAAGCATTTCCGGTTAGCACACAAAGCAAAAATCAACTTGATCCTCCCCAAACTACCCCTAAACAGAAGGGCGCAAGCCCTGCAACAAAAGATAAGGTCGCAACAAAGAAAACAACCGCTAGAGCGACCCAATTTAGCCCAGTCCAATCAGATCAAGCACCTCCATCAAGAACACTGATAGTGTCGGATGAAATGGAGTATAACATTATCGATGACATGAAAAACACTAGGGCTAATATCACTCTTTACGAGTTGAGCAAATTGAAACATCAACAGAAAATAATGATGAAAGAATTACATGCCATGCCTACTACATCTTTACCTACAGCTATAGCTTCCCACAACATGGGAAGACCTCCAACCAACACGATCAATAAGATTGATCCAAATGACATCGCCTTGATTGGAGGAAGATCAAGATCTCATACTCCTCCTTTTCTTCTCACTTGTGAAATTTTCAATAAAAACATGCTGAATTGCTTGGTTGATTCTGGTGCTTCAACGAATATTTTACCCAGATCAATATGTGCCAAATTGAATGTTCAACCACAAAAATCCGTAGTGCGCATAGTTCAACTTGATCGATCTCAAGTCGAAATGATTGGTGAACTTAATCAAGTGACCATAAGATTGTCGTCTAACCCGAAGGTATGCCAGGTTATCGACATTCTAGTAGCTGATATCCCTGAATTCTATGGTTTGATTCTTAGCAGGGATTGGTCCGAAAAACTCCACGGATATTTCTCAACCGACTGGTCGGACATGTGGTTACCCTACAATGGTAAACCGAATCAAATAAAGGTTGAACGAGAGTTGCACCAAAAGTACATAGTGACGGAATTGGAAGGAGAGAATGAAGCAATAGCATACAACAGCAGTATCATAGGCAATTACTTGGTAGATTCCTTCCTCAGCAATTTCAATGCTCATATTTCACCTTAGAAAATTCAGTTTTGTCCCAAGTTGAAAATTTTTCCCAAACTGATAATTCAAAATGTGTTAATTTTTTAGATAACCCTGTAAATACATATTTGTTTTGGAAATTATATTTTGATGGCTCTAAATCTAACGAGGGAGAAGGAGCAGGATGCATTCTGATTAGCCCAGATGGAAATAAGACTATGCTTACGTGCAGACTTGAATTCGATTGCACAAACAATACAACAGAATACGAGGCCTTAGTACAAGGCCTATACAAAGCAATCGGGTTGAACGTTAAGTATCTTCAAGTTTTTGGAGATTCTGAGATTGTCGTCAAACAGGTACGTAACACCATACATTGCCTATCAGGTCATTTGAAGCACTATCAATCTTTAGTACAAGATCTGACTGCACATTTCATAGCATTCAATATTTCGTCAATCCCAAGACTCCAAAATGCAAGTGCAGACCTATTAGCTAACGTAGCCTCTAGACTTATTCCCTCTGAAGATTTTAGTCCAGATAGATTCTCAATAGAATTAATCTTTAGACCATCCATCCTTGACAACATCACCAACTGGAGAGTATTCAACGACAATCCTGACATTGTAAATTTCCTCACTTCTGAAGGATCCTACTCAAACCAAATAATTGACGAAGACCATCATGATCACCAAATACAACAAAATAGCACTGGTAATGCTATACCTAAATCGGTGGTTAAGTTAGAAGACTTATATGATTTAAAAAGTCGGTTTAAAAGGTCCGCCAATTCTAAACTCTACAGTTCGACTCTGAACTATGAATTAGTGAACCTAGGAACCGATGAGAAGCCACAAAACGTTAATCTAGGCCACGGCCTAGCCCCTGAAGAAAAATCAGCATATATCCGTCTTCTGAGATAATACAAAAACGTTTTTTCCTGGAATTACGATGAGCTGAAGACATACGACACTTCTATCATTCAACACACTATCCCTATGATTGACAATGAAAAACCTGCCCAGCAAAAACTCAGAAAAATCCACGCCAACTTAGAAAATCAGATAAAGACTGAGCTAAATAGGTTGTTGAGAGCCAGAATAATTTTCCCCGTCAGACATTCCAAATGGGTATCCAATATGGTGCCCGTTAGAAAGAAAAACGGAGATATTAGAATCTGTATCGATTTCCGGAATCTCAACAAAGCCTGTCAAAAAGACAATTTTCCCCTCCCACCTATGGAGCAAATATTACAGGCAGTAGCAGGCTCAGAATTAATGTCTTTTCTGGATGGATTTTCAGGATACAATCAAGTGCTGGTACATCCCGATGATCAGTTAAAAACTACATTCCGAACTAAATGGGGAATATACGCATATCGGAAGATTCCATTTGGTCTGATCAATGCCGGTGCTACCTTTCAGAGAGCCATGGACATCACGTTTAAAGGTTTAGTCAATACATCTGTAGTGATTTACCTGGATGATATAACAGTGTACTCCAAGAAGCGAAGCGACCATCTCAAAGACTTGAAACAAATCTTTCAAAGATGTTTAAGGTAAGGGATTTCACTTAACCCAAAGAAATCTTTTTTCGCATTAAGTGAAGGGAAATTGCTAGGATTCATAGTGTCAAAATTTGGTATTCACATTGAACCTGACAGAATCAAAAAAATTTCCGAAATATCCATGCCCCATAACAAAAAGGCCATGCAATCTTTCCTTGGTCAAATCAATTTTGTAAAAAGGTTTGTCCCGGATTTTTCACGTATTATTTCTCCTTTACAAAATATGATAAAAAAGAATTCAAATTTTTAAATGGGGTCAAGATGAGCATGAAGCATTCAACTTGATCAAACAAGCTATCATCAACGCTCCATCTTTAGCGACCCCAAATTTTTCAGAATCTTTTATCTTATACACATTTTCCTCAGAGAAATCTTATGCCGCGATTTTAACTCAAGCAAATCAAGAGAAGGCGGAAGCTCCAATCGCACTTTTTAGCTCGAACTTACAAGGTGCTGAACTCAATTATTCAGACGTGGAGAAACAGGCATATGAGGTTTTCAAGGCGATCAAATATTTCCTACCTTTCTTACTTAAAGCCCATACCAAAGTCGTAGTACCGTTTCCAGCGGTAAGAAACCTTCTAATACAGAAGGATGTGGGCGAAAAGAGAGCAAATTGGATTACCGCCTTACAAGAATACGATCTTGAGATCAAGCCAGCAAACATCGTAAGAGGTCAAGGCTTCTGCAAGATGTTAGCTGGAGCATCGCAAATTCTTGAGAACTCATCTGAAGAGGTACATACGTATGAGGTAAGCCTAAACGACGCAGAATCATTATATGCTGACACCATTTATTATCTTAAGAATGGGTATGCTCCATCACACCTGGACCACACCAAGAAAAGAGCTCTGAGATTGAAAGCTAAACAATACCAACTCATAAATGATGTTCTGTTTAAAAGGAATTATGATTCTGTACTTCTTAGGTGTCTTGAGAAAACTGAAGCCGAAAAGGTTTTGCAGGAACTCCACGATGGACCAGCAGGTGGACACTATGCTGGAGAAGCTACTGCACATAAAATCTTACGTGCAGGATATTATTGGCCCACGCTGTTCAAAGACTCATACAATTACATAAGGAAATGCCAAGTCTGCCAGACTGCTGCAGGGAAACAAAAGAAATTGTCCATGCCACTACAGCCGGTTAACATCGAGCAACCATTCAGTCAATGGGGCTTGGACATAATAGGTGAGATCGTTCCTCACTCTTCTAAGCAACATAGGTATATCCTCACGGCAACTGATTATTTTACTAAATGGGTAGAAGCAGTTCCTCTCAAGACAGCTAATTCTGAAAACATTATTGAATTCATAGATCAATTTATCATCACTAGGGTTGGATTGCCAACGGCCTTAATGTTTGATAATGCCTCATACTTTTTTGGAAATACAATGACTGAGTTTGCACTTAAAAGAGGGTTCAAACTGATGTATTCTGCCAACTACTATCCGCAAGGTAATGGGTTGGCTGAATCAACAAACAAAAACCTAATCAGGATTATTAAAAGAACAGTCGACCAAAACCAAAGGAATTGGCACAAAGCGCTGGTAAATGCTTTATGGGCAGATAGAATTACGAAGAAAGCTTCAATCGACACTTCTCCCTTTAATTTAGTTTATGGGAAAGAAGTGGTTCTTCCAACTCACTTAGTCATTCCCTCTTTGTCTTTAGTACAATACATCGATGAAGTATCTACTTCCTCCTTACAATTGAGAGAAATGGAAATAATCAAACTAGAAGAACGCCGAGAACAAGCTAAGAAAACCCATGCTCACCACAAAGCGCTAATAGAATCCTCTTTTGACTCAAGCATAATGACCGGAAAAAACTTTCAGATGGGAGATTTAGTTTTGAAATGGGATAAGGCTCATGAAGAAAAGGGCAAACATACGAAATTTCAGAAGATGTGGCTTGGTCCTTTTTCAGATTGTAGAAGTCATAGGTCCATCGACGTTTGTGTTGTAGGATTTGGCAGGTAGAAGAGATTCTTTGCCTGTGAATGGAAAGATTCTTAAAATGTATTTTCCATAGAAGATCATTCTTCTATTTTTGTAGGATAGTTTTAGTTTTTTATTTGTTTTTCTCTTTCTTATAAATAAAACCGGTTGTAAATGATCATCAAAAAGGATTCATGAAAGAGCACACCAATTCTCTATCAGATTTTGATTTCGCTTGTACAAGTAGCAAAACTTTTCAAAAAATCTGATTTTATTATTGACAAATAGAGTTAACTTTAGCCTGAATATGATGTTAGTTTCAACCTCAAAAAAAAAAAAAAACTTTGATGAAAGCAACCTTTGGTAAAAAATTGTTTTATGTCAGAACAATGAAAGGTATCATCGATAATAAAATAAATATTCTCTGTAAAGCTGCTGTTTTCAAACTCTATTATTGTCGTCCAGAGCTTTCTTAAGGAAAAACAATGACTTCCTCCCTACTAAAGGAAATCACAGCATTCAGAGAAACAATCCGAGAAAACACTATATCTCAAAGAATAAGAGGTCTCATCACGAGTCGGCTTATCATGATCACAGATATTATAACTTGCTGAGTTTGCCAATACTGTCTATCAAAACAGGGCAACGACTCAAGATTGTTGCAATCAAAAGACAAGGGGTCTCATCACGAGCCAGCTTGTTCAACAAAAGTGTAAATCAAGTGAATGACTGTGTCATAATTTGGCCACCAAACCAAGACACTGTTCATTAGAGAATAAAAAAGGAAAAAGTGTCAAAAAGGATTTTTCTCTGAAATGTTGTAAATAACCTCAAGCAGGAAAAAGGATCATTGCTGGATAACACGGTAACCCTGTTGAGGCTATGGACGCTTGCGGGCAACAGAGGCTCTACCTATGACAAATGAGCATATTTTAAAAAGCCAGTACGCAGAGAAGACCTTATTTTATCTTTAAAAAGACCGAGTAATGTCTGGTATGAATGCAAGAACTAAGCCTGAGGAAGCAGACAATTGGAATATGAAAAGGTTGAGACAAAGTATCATTGACAGGATAAGGAGTAATGTACTCTATCTGTCCATAACAAAATTTAGACATATGAAAATTTTTCTGTTTCGGAAGTGGAAATTCAATAGAAAAGCAGAGATAACTGGTTCTTCACAGTGAATCGCCATTGTTGTGGTCACCAACAACCCCCCCTCTTTGTTTGATATTAGCAATAACACCAAGCAAAGGGGGACCCTTAACAAAAAATCCAAAAAATATTTTTATCAAAATTTTTGTATTTTAACTCCCTAAAGCTAGATCGCATTGCGAAGAGAGAGTGAAGCGTTTCCTATGCGCATAAATAAGCTGCGAAGAAGCGACGCGAAATTCATCGCATCGCATATATTGAAAACGCTCTTAAACGAAAAATCTTAAGGAATCGCCGACGGCCGATATGCGACGTCGCATATCGCAACATCGCATAAGCAGCACACAATGATTGAATGAAAAACGTGATCTGCGATCTGCGATCTTGCGATCTGCGATGAATGAGACTATCAATTCCTACGATGACACTTCTTGACATCGCAATCATCGATACTGTGATGCGAATCGCAGAAACCACTCATCGCAAAATTTCCTCGACATAGTCTATAAACCCAAAATTGAGCGCGCACCTTAAGGGAAATTAATGATTGTACGCCTGAGTATCCAAGAATGATTGTGTCGCGTTTTTCGAAGAGTCAAGTCATTATGAGTGTCATGATTATGCATTCATTAGAACTTAAAGCTTTCATGTCAATCTTTTCGTCATTTCTCTTTTCCTTTGCGTAAACTGTAAGGCAGCAACTAATATAAATCAATATGCAGGAAACATCTAAGGAAAAGGGGAAAGCGCCAATACTAGGAGAACAGAGAGGAGATGCCTTCGCAAATGGTTGCCGCATGCAGCAGGACCGCGGATTCCAGAGTATCACTCAACATATACTGATGGAAATAGACTATCCAAGACTCAGGGTCAAAGGCGCACAAAAGCAGCATGTTTACAAAAGATCCTGAAGCTCAGACTGGGTAAAGAAAAAAGAAAAACGCTAAAGAGGGAGGACGCTCCAGAAAAGCCTGGAACAAAGAACAGAAGAAATTTTCAATACAGAAGATTGTTCAGGCAACGAAATCCCTAACTCATTGAGTCATTCGCACGGCCGGAAACCGAAATAGCAACAGCACAATCAGTTTGAAAGAAATCTGGGTTATACTAAGTATACACACAACGAATACACCCAGCCAGAGGAAGATTTTCAAAAATATCTTCTAGTTTGTCAGAAAGAGGTGCCAGCTCTTGTTATTTCTACTTTTATCGCTCGAACGAAAGGAAAAGACAACCATCCGACTCTCTCTAGGTGAACGTTGCATTGCTTACAGCACTAAGGAGCGGATACAGAAACGGTTAGAAATTAGATTCAATTTTTAGAAATAAATTTGTTTTAGTAAAAGGGCGGTCATTTGAAGCCTTTTCCTAAATTTGTGTAATTAAGATTAATTAGTTAGTAGTATTTAACCCTTCTCATGGCATTTGGAGAAGGGTCCGGAAATTTTTCAAAAAGCTTATCCTCAGAACATGCACTTTTGCACCCTAGGAGGGGGTTTATGATGAATGGATGGATCGAGATTTATTTATGTTTGCATTTTAATGTCTGTTACTGATGTTGCACTTCTGTACTCTTAGTAGATGTTAGAACAAGTAGAGATAAATTGTTATTGCTTGAAGTTTGTGAGTGAAATCAGTCATAAATGGTACTTTTATCTCTTGACCAATTTCTGCTTATATTCTTAGAGTGATATGCAGTTTTAGTTGTTTATATGTTAATGTATGAATGTGTGGGTTACCATTTGGCACTTCTGTACGGTGGAGTCATTTATTTGTGCTTGACATATGAATAACTTATTATGCGATATGTTGTTCACAACTGTTTTGCCTAACTTTTTATGCAGAATGGTTTATCTTAATTGATTTCTATTCTTATGATAGTTGAATGATCTTTATTACCAGTTATTGTTCGAAATCTTTTTAGAACGCATAATAGAGGAAATCTACCCCGGGTTAGCGTAGATTAGATGTGTTGTTTTTGTTAGATTACAATATCATAGAGTCAGTTTAGAAGTTAGAATTAAATTAGCTTAAAATACTTCTAGATCAGCATCATCCAACTCTACACACGCACACACCCCCTAGATTGGGAAACTGGTCCCATTATCCCCAGTCGGACACGCTATACCAAACGGGCAAGGAGCTGCGAACCAAGTTCCGGACCGGTGGGTATCCCCCTTGTTGTTGACCCGATTTCAGGGCCCTCAACAACCCCTCCACGCGGGGGGGACTTGTCCCCCCGCGGGGGTCTGGGGGGTCGATCCCCCCCGGCTGGGCGGGTCCGAGGGCCATCGGTCCCCCGGCGGGGGCTCGGGGGCAGTGCCCCCGAAGCTAAAAACAAATGTAAAATTGCCTTGTAAAAGTATAGTAATTTCTAGTCAATCTGGGCCGTTCATTAGGCAGATGATCTGACGGTAGAACTTATGTTTAGTTTAGGGTTTTTTTCCCTAGAAGGCAGCCCCTCTCTTTGTATGAGGGTATTGTATTGGAGGCTGAGATATAGATGTGTATTCTGTGAGCGAGAAATAGAGAGGTGAGATTGTGAGAGAAAACAGAGGATATTACAACGGATTTACTGTAGGTTGTGTCTCTTCATTTTGCTGGATAATAGAAAGGAAGGACTGGCTCTTCGGGGTGGACGTAGCCGAAACTAGGTGAACCACATATATCTATGTCTCTCTTGTTTTGTGCATTTTCTGTGTTTATATTTCTGCAATATTTTATGTGTTCCATTGCTCCGCAATATATAATTTTCTAACAGTCCGCACACTCAGCTGCGGACTCTACTAGGCCTCTGCGCACTCAGCTGCAGATCCTCTTCCTACTACTACGACCCAAGATACACTTAGACTCTTCTCCTATGCTTCGCTCACTTATTCTATCCATTAGACTCTATCCTTCTCTCCTCTTTACAATCTAGAGCCTCACTCTATTTATACAATCCCATGGTTTGCGGGCCTTGGGTAGGCCAACATTACATTCAAACTTAGGGTGGACAACCCTATGACTCTAACATACATTCCGCACCCACAATTCGCGGGCCTTTGCAATAATATTACTCAAAACTTGGGCTTTGAGCCCAAAAACATGTTGTGGGGGGATTTCATGCCCAACACCCATGTAAGGGTGCATTTTAGTGCACTTAGGCCCACTTAGACCTGCACTGGGCGAGATTGAGCAAATTCTTCATAGGGTTTTGGGAATATTCTTATCTTCTGGAGCATTCTAGAATATTCCCACACTTATCATCTCCTATGAGCTCGAAATTGGATAGGGAATGAGTTAAGAAACCTCCTATCCTCTCATCCCTTCCTCCATGGAAACTAACTCTAAGTTTGGAAGGTCATTCAATACCCTCATTTATGACCAAACCACCTCCATTTTCCTATAAATTGAGCACTCATCTAAGTCATCAAGGGCTAGACTTTGAGAATTTGCAAGGAGATATTGTTGGTGTGAGGTTTGAGATTATAGCAAGTATTTTTATGCTGCTGGAGTGTTGTGCTTTTGATGTGATGTTGGATGGAACTCAAGCTGTAGGAGTGACATTGGATAAGAATTCATGGTTGTAACTCTTCCTTATACTTAATAAAGTTGTTTACACCTTTTCCCATATTCTTGTCTTTATGTATGATGATTATATGTGTAAATGCTTTCGATTCCGTTTTCTTATAGTCGTAAAAGTCTTCATTTATTTCGAAAAGGAATTGTCATAAAGTATTCATTCTTGCAAAAAGATTGATTGATTGTATGTGCATTAGTTTCCTTTTGTTCATTTCAAACATTAACGGAATTGAAAAGAAAATCTTGCATTGTGCATTAAATTTTTTGTGTTTGCTCATAGCAATAGTTTAGGGAAATTGCATTAGATGTGCTCTTTGTTCTTTGATTAAAATAATCTGATTGCTATATCCCTACTAGCTAAGGTTTTCATTGTTAAAATTGAATGAAAAGAATGCTTATCATATTATTTCATTCTAGGAATTTCAAATACATCATGTGGCAAACCTTGAAAGGAAAATTCTTAATCAAGATCAACTTAAAATTAACCTTAATTAACCTAATGGAGCAAAGTAACTTAATGCAAAACATTTAGAGGTTCTAGGCTAGAGACGTGTTCCAGCATTGTAAAATATAGCAGCTATCACTAACTTTTCTGTGATACATTCCAAGTGTGATACCTCATTCCACGTACGTGAGTATATCATAGCTTGTCCACATACCTTCGGGTGTATGGGGCAATGTTACATTACATAAAGTATAAATGAATTCGCTCATTGTGCAGTTTCATATTAGACAACGTTAATATGGATTGGGCCTCCACGTACTTTCAAGTATATATGGGAGAAAAACACTAGGTTTCTATCCATCCTTAGGTAACCAAGTCGGTCACCTTGTACACTGTGATACACTGAACACAACATTCGGGGAGATTACTTGCCCATACTTCTCACCTCGATGGGAGGTATTCTTCAGTTCACAGTTGCTTGGTAAACCTTTTGCCTACCTCACCCATTTTTTTATTTCTTTTTGTAATAAAATCAATCAACAATCGTGGAGGAACATCAACCCTTACCCCATCATTCGTGGAGGACAATGATTAAACCACCTTTACCACCTGAAGCTACACCTATCTGGTCAAAGCGGTCTCCTTTGACTAAATCTAGTACTTCACAAACTTCTGTTTCTTCATCTGAATTACCGGAAACACCTATACTAGTAAGTACTGTGACCCTAGTTACTCCTACAATTACTGGTACATCTGTTACTGAAGTGGAATCTCCACAATTACCTAAGGACACTAGAACTCAATCTAATGAAATGGTAACCCAATATATTCAACTAGAATTTGATCCTGAACCTATCACTATTCAATCATAAGTTACTTCTGAACCAGAAGTTGTTCAAGAAGCCCAACCTGAACCTGTTTTTATGAACACTTGGATCTTGAGGCTGAACAATCAGAAGTTGTTACCATACTGGAAGAAGATCGATGGTACATCCTTAGACATCCATAACTATTGAGACTTCCTCTTTACCTCAGGAACAAATACCGGAAATCTATTACGAGCCTGACGATGAAATCCTTCCACCTAGTTTGATTTTGATAGAAGATGACCTTAGGTAGAAACACCTAGAACTCCATTCCATTTTGGAACTAGACTTTACCTTTATCCTCATACTCCTCAATTTATTGTTCCTTTTGATCTTGATTACTTTCAAATAGCTGTTGGTTCGTTAGGAGATTTATTTATACATTTGACTATAGCAGAGTCAACATCCCAGTCTGTACCATCTGTTACAGCCATGGTAGAATCTTCTGTTGCAACCTCTTCGATGTTTAATACGACACCTGAGTCAAATTTGTATGGTGTTTTGTCCATGACATCGGGTTACCAATCTTTATCTTGAACCCACTCAGGTGCTGCTTCTAGCCCTTGGTCTTCACTAATGTCCTCTATAGGAATTTTATCTGGTTCCTCATTAACGGATACTGAACAGCTGGACCCATCAAGACAATATCAAACTGGTTCATCTCGTTACCATCCTATGTATCCACTTTACACTAGACTACCCCCATAGGAAGAAAAATATGCACAATCACCTTATCCTCGAGTTTTTGGGCAGAAACCATATGTTGGTATGTCGTTGTCTTTAGGTTAGTCTAGAATGACTATTTGTCAGTAGGAGCCAATAATGCCCATTCAACCTAGGCTTGTGTATCCATCACAACCTTTGCAATCTATCTCATCCATACCTACTACACCTATTGTTACAACTTTACTATAGTCACAAGCTCAGATTGTTGTATCTCAACCTTTGCAAGCTAGTCCTTCAACTTCAGACCCCCAAGTTTTAGGTTTACACATTCAGCCTTCTCATGAAGTTTTACAACAACCACTTGTGCCTAGAGTCCAAAAACCACAAGCCAAATTACCTTTTACTGGAATGAGTTAAACTTACACTGGTTTAGTGTATTCACAACCTGGTCAAGCTTAGATTGGTCGGCAATAGCCATTAAATCAACAACTGTTGTATTAACAACAACAACAGTTGCTTCAACAACCTTGGCAGCCCCAATATCAATTGTAGCAATTCCAGCAATACCAACCTCTTCTTGGACTTGGTCAACCAGCCTATGCTGGGTTTGGTCAACAACAAGTTTACCTAGGTCCTAGTCAATAAGCTTATGTTGGGTTTGGACAACAGGAAATGTATCCTAGTGCTCAACAACCACCTTATACCAGGTTTTCTCAAAAAACTTACCCCTATCAAGGTTACTAGCAGTAGATGCCTTATGCTAGTATGTAAAGGCCTATTTCCTAGGAAATCCCATGTTACCCTCAATATGCTCAACCTAACCTCAATAAACAGTTGCCTTTTGTTGCAACACTTGAACTACCAGATCTAAATTGGGTCACCAATGATCCAATTCTTTATGCACCTTGGTGGTCGATGATTCCTCATAAATTACCTCCCGATATTCTAAATTCAATGGAAACCCTAGAGAAGACCCGTCCAACCATGTCATGACTTTTCATTTATGGTGTTCATCAAACTCCTTGAATGATGATTCAGTTAGACTACGTCTTTTCCAGAGAACGATTACTGGTTTGGCGAGGAAGTGGTACATTGAGTTACCACAAGCTTCTTTTGATAACTTTACAACCTTAGCTACCACATTTTTAACCCACTTCCAGTTACCCATACGATATGAAACTAGAACGAAACTATTAACCAACTTTAAACGGACTACTGTTACTCATATCTCTGATCATATTCATGAGTGGAATCATCATCGTCGAATGGTTAAAACTTCTGTTCCTGATTAGCTTTTAGCTGAGTGGTTTATAAAATCCTTGTTGCCTTCTGTTACCAAGGATGCAGCGAAAGTTGGAGTTGTCACTGAAGAGAAAGTAATTTCTCATGCCCAATGTTTCGACTTGATTTATACACAGTCTTGCACGCTCTATGGCAAGATTCCGAATGCACCCTAACCAGCTTTCACTGTTCCTCCAACACCATTGAGTAAGGACTGTCATGTTGGTGATGTTGTGATTGGTTATGTGAGCACACAGATGATAGGTAGACCATCTGGTCAAACACTTGCCATTTCCAATCAAACTTCAAATGCATTTGATAACACTCTTGCTTCCGAAATCAATGCCATGTCATCAGACAAAGGCAAGAATGAAAAGCAACTAGGAAGAAAGAAGAAGGGGAAAAACAAGAAGAAACAAAATAATTCCCCTCAAGAGAAAGAATAGAATTCCTTTCCTCCAGCTAGGAAACCTCATTACCCATCTTTAATTTGTAATGATGAGCACTTTACGCGATATTGTCCTCACCGATCTGAAGCCTCAAAGCTTCTTAAGACTTCTAATACATCTGTGGTCTTGACTAATCCTTGTCCAAGCCCAAAGATAAATATGGTTGCTACAGACCATGCTTCCACTTCCCAAGTGCTTATGCTATCCACCTCTAAGCCTAAAATTTAAGTTTTGGTGTCAACACGAAGTAAATATTATGGAAATCAATTGTCATCATTAAATAACTAAGCCACTGATCAACCTAATCCTTCGACTTCAACTTCATCTGATCCTATTCCACCACATATTGCACCGGAGTTAACAGAAAACCACCCACGAGAGTCGTACATAAATCAACATTTAACCCTCGAGCTTGAGCAACACATAACTATAAGATAGTAGAACATTTGGATCAGTCACCTTCTATTATGTCGACACTTGAGGTGCTTCAAAATTGTCCCTCCCAAAAGCAGTCTTTATTGTTAGAAATTGTTGGAATTGATCCAATTGATTCCAATCTTGTGGCTTTCAATCATGTCGGTTATATGCCACAATTACCAACACAATTAGAATTCCTGATTCAAGTAAATGCCTTGAATAAACTTATTCACTGAACCATTATTGATGAGGGAGAATCTACTTGTATTATGTCTATGAATTGCTGGAAAATGCTTGGCTCACTGCCTTTCTCATGTTCACCGACAACGTTAAAAGATTTTGAGGGCCGCACATATACGCCTTGTGGAATCTTGAGTAATATGCAAATTGAACTAGGGGGGAAAACAGTAACTGTTGAAGTTGAGGTTGTTGACAAACCCCTTGACTACAACATTTTGCTAGGAAGACTATGGGTTTATGCTATGGCTTCTATGGTTTCGACATACTTTGGTACGATTGCATTCCCTCATAAGGGCAGAATCACAATTATCGATAAACTCGCCTTTTTCAACTCTAGTTCACACGCTCCTAGAAGCATTCTATTAGTTCATGGACCTCCGCTATCTCTTCAAAACATTGGTGTAGGTCTCTTCAAGGATTCTTCCTTAATGGGTACCTTTCCACTACTATCACCATCAAACATGGCGGAAGTGGCAAAAGTTGAGACTTGCAACATGATATCTTCCACTTCATCTGATTTAAGGAAGATTACCAATAGTTCTAAAGTTGATAGTAATAATGAAATCATGTCGCTAAGTGTTAGGATATTCCGACACATAGGAAATAGTTAAGTTCAACTTGGTCTAGTATAGAGTTAGGTATAGAGTTAGGTAAAGTGTGTTTCTTTACCGTTGTACATTTTGTAACTTATAATCCGACGGTCACGATATGTAGTGATCCGACGGTTCACTCTCTCCTCGGTATTACCGACACTTGATCCGTGGCTTAACACCCAATTGGTCCATGAGTTCTATTTAAAGCGCATGGAGGGTCATTGTTCGGGTAATCCGTGCATGAGAGAAGCTTATGTAAATTTTCATTCTTTGATTAATAAATTGCCTGTAGTAGCCACGTTGGCGCAGGCCGTGGACTGTTTCCCTCTTTCAGGGTTTTAACCACGTCAAAAATACTGGTGTATTGATCTGTGATCTAGTTGTGAGCGGTGTCCTTTTGGTGTTCTTTCTGAGGAACTTACCCTGTAAATTCCTACATGGTACCAGAGCTATTTGAGGGCCGCGTCCGTTGGTGATCCAAATCTGAAGCCGGTAGAACTGCATCCGACTGCCGTTTCCTAGATCTGTTGTTTCTGACTGCTTTCGGGCTGAGAGGACTGCTCTGTTGTGTTCGGAGCATCTTTTCCAGTGAGGAACCCTTTTCGTTTCACGCGAAAAGGTTTCCTGTAGCCCTAGCTGCATCATTTTTAAGATTTGGAGGTATACAGTCTTTATTTGCAGTTTACTGTTATTTTCTCTCTGCTTATTTCGGTTTCGGTTTATTTAGCTTTTTTTTAACCGGATCTATACCTTTCATTTCTGCGTATGCTCTTTGCCCTGCGACTCTGTGCGATCTGAGAAAATCAGAAACAGAAAGGAAGGATTTTTCTCATGCGTGTGCTCTTTTCCCTGCACCTTAGTGTGATCTCGGAAAATCAGAAACATTGAGAAAAATATTTAGTTTTTCGGCTAAAGCTAACTTTGAGCCGTAAGGTTCATTTTTTAAAATATCTAGTTTTTTGGCTAAAGCTAACTTCGAGCCATAAGGTTCGTTTTCTTTGCATGTCTGTGTTGGGATTTGTGTTTTGCGTTTTGTAGGGAAAGAGAGCTTTCTCAAGGCAAGCACGCAAACCAAGGCCCCCCCCCTCTCTCTCTCTCTCTCTCTCAAATTTTTTGTATAGATCAATTGGTTCAAAGCTATTTTAAGAGAGTAGAGGTCTTGGGTTCAAGTCTCCATTTTGTGGGGGCGGATTTTTTCATTTCCGCACATTCGCGCACTTTGACGGCAACTTCAACAAATTTTTTTCAAAAAGCCATAACTTCTTCATCCGGAAGCCTTTTTCAGAGCCGTTTTTTTTAAAACAACCTAATTTTTCGAGATCTATCCATTGGAACACTTACTTTCAGCATCTTCAGCTTCAGTTTTAAAAAAAAAATGGAAAGTCCATGCTAAGTCATTCTTGACAGCACTAACTACTTCCAATGGATATCCGACATGGAAGATTTACTTAGAAGTAAAGGTCTCTACAGAATAGCCATAGGCCAAGAGAAGAAACCAAAAGATGAAGACAAGGCTGCAAAATGGGAAAATAGACAAGATCAAGCACGTGGTTTGATAGGGATGTCTATTTCTCCTGATCTTAGATTCCATATTGCAGAACTTGAAACTCCTCATGAAGCATTGGAACAAATCACTAAAGTTTTTGGGATTAAAAATGAAATTAGAGCCCATCAACTTGAAAATGAGTTGCTTACATTGGATCCTAATAATTTTTCTTGCATTGAAGATTTCTTGTCCAAATTCAAGACCCTTAGATATCTCTTGGGAGGTGTTAAGGTTAAGAAAGAAGATAGTAACCTTATTTATTCCATCCTTACTAAGTTGGGACCAGCCTACTCTGTATTTGTTTCCACCTTCCATTCTACAAGGGAAGCTTTCATTTGTCAAGGAAAAGACTACAAGGCCCCTTCCTTTGACTCTTTTTGTGATTCTTTAATAAGAGAACAGGAAAAACTCTTACACCTTGGTCTTCTTAATCTTGGAAACTCTTCCAAGAAAGCGTTAGCCGCCCAGCAGCAACCAAATTCAAAGAATCCTAAGAAGTCATATCCTAAAAAGAATGGTCCTAAACCAAACAAGGGTCCTAAGCAAAGTCAGCCTCAAAATGAAAGATCATTAGAGAAAAATGATAGGACCAATAAAAACAAATGGAAGAAGACTGATAGACATTGTAACTTTTGTAATCGAGATGGCCACTTAGAATCTAAATGCTTTAAGAAGATGGAAGCCTTGGAAGCCACAATGAAGAAACATAACATCCATGTGGAGCATTCTTCAACTTCAACTTCAACTTCATCTTCAAGAATGGCACTTTTTGCATGTCGTTGTCAATCATCTTAGTCTGGTTATGCATTAAATGTATCTTCTTCTTCTCATTCTCATGAGTGGCTCATTGATTCTGGAGCCTCTTATCACATGGCCAAAAACAAAGCCATGTTTTTTTCTTTAAATGATTGTAACACCAAAAATATATATGTTTGTGATGATAGATCTCTTAATGTTGTAGGGACTGGAACTGTTCATCTAGACAATGGTTAGTTTAATGATGTATTATGTGTTCCAACCTTATCCTGCAACCTTCTATCTGTATATCAGATAACTCATTCAGGTGAAGGTAAAATTGTTGAATTTTCACCTCATGATGTTGTAATCAAGGATCTAAGAGATCCTAAACAGATTCTAGCTACTGGTATTGCTGATGATTCCACAAGGTTGTATAAGTTTCACAACTTTGGGTCATCAAATCTTCCCTCAGTATTTGTTGCTCATAATGATGAAGTGAGCAAACTTTGGCATGAGCGATTTGGTCACTTAAACTATCGCTCCCTTCAGCATCTATGTAAAGAAAATATGGTGACAGGTCTTCCTATGGTATCTTGCAGAGATGGTGTTTGTTCCGGATGTGTACTCGGAAAACATCATCGGGACAGTTTTGAAAAATGTGCCTCTTGGCACGCCTCAACCCCTTTACAGCTTGTGCATAGTGATTTATGTGGTCCACTTCCTGTTGCTTCATTCTCTGGCTACAAGTATTTCTTAACTTTCATTGATGATTTCTCTAGACGCACTTGGGTATACTTCTTAAAACTCAAGAGCGAAGTATTTAACACATTTTTGGCCTTCAAAGCCTTTGTTGAAAAACAATCTGGACATCAAATTCTTAAGCTAAGAACTGATAATGGTGGAGAATATGTTAAAAACACATTCATCAACTTTTTCACCGAAAATGGAATTCAAATGCAACATACTGTTCCATACACTCCACAACAAAATGGTGTAGCTGAAAGGAAAAATCGCACCTTAAAGGAAATGGCTAATTGTATGCTGCAATCTAAAGGACTCAGTCTTAGTTTTTGGGCCGAAGCAATTAATTGTGCAAATTATATAATAAATCGCACTCCTACTAAGGTTCTAAAGAATATCACTCCAGAAGAAGCTTGGAGTTCCATTAAACCAGATGTAAGTCACTTTCGTGTTTTTGGAAGTGAAGCATGGGCCCATATTCCAGATGAAAAGCATAAAGCTTTAGAACCTAAGAGTGAGAAATGTACTTTTGTTGGATATTCTGAAGATGTAAAAGGTTATAGACTTATTCCATTTAAGTCCAAAAATGTTATCATTAGAAGAGATGTAAAATTTGATGAAAATAAATCGGCCTGCGAGCCTAGTCCGGCGGATGTGCCACCTCTTCCTATCTCTTCTACTTTTGAAAACATTTCTTCTTCAGATGATGAAAGTGAGGATGAAAATCCTCCCCCACCTTCTCAGGATCCTCAAATTCCAATATGGGTCCGTGCTACTCGGGATGCAGCAGGTGATCTTGCCGGTGATCCTACAGATCAGTGACGTACACGTTCTCAGTTTGAAAGAGCCTCTTCTTTACTGGCTCAAGCTCCAGTAAATCATGATCCTGACACTTTTGCAGAAGCTTCAGGCCATCCACATTGGGAAGCAGCTATGAATGAAGAATATCATTCATTGTTGACAAATGATACATGGGATCTTGTTCCTCTACCAAAGGGACGCAAACTTGTTAGATGTAAATGGGTTTACAGAACCAAGTATGGACCAGATGGGAAAGTTGATAAACATAAAGCTCGTCTTGTTGCTAAGGGCTTTTCACAGGTTGAAGGCATTGACTACACTGAAACCTTCTCCCCTGTTGCCAAAATGAACTCTATCCGCCTTGTTCTTTCCCTTGCTGCCTCTTTAAAATGGGAAGTCCATCAGATGGATGTTAAATCTGCCTTCTTGCATGGGGACTTGCATGAAGAAATCTATATGGAACAACCCATTGGCTTCATCCAAACATACTCCAGCCTTGTATGTCGACTTAAGAAATCTCTTTATGGTCTCAAGCAAGCTCCTCGGGCTTGGTATGCCAAAATGGATAGCTTTCTTTTAGAATCTGGCTTTTCTAGGTGTTATTCTGACAATACTGTCTACACCAAGAAAGTGGGCAACTCTCTTATCATCCTTGTTCTTTATGTTGATGATCTTATTCTTACTGGTAGTGATCCCAACCTTATAAACCATGTGAAGTCTAGCCTTAAAAAGAAATTTGAAATGACAGACTTAGGACACTTACACTATTTTCTCGGTCTTCAAGTCTTGCAATCCAAGGAGGGTATTTCCCTTTCCCAGTCCAAGTATGCTTGTGATATTCTTCGTCATTTTCACATGGAAGACTGTAAGCCAGCCCCTTCTCCCTTTCAGTCTGGAGTCAAACTTTCAGTCTCTTGTACTTCTCCTGAAGTTGATGCTACCTTATACCGTCAACTTGTAGGAAAACTCTTGTATTTAACCCATACTCGTCCTGACCTTTCCTTTGATGTTGGCCTTGTTGCTCGTTTTATGCAAAAACCCCCGTGAAAGTCATTGGAAAGCAGCAAACGAATACTTCGTTATGTTCGAGGTACAGTACAGTTTGGGATTCATTACAGTGCCAAAGCAGCTCCTCTATTAGTTGGTTTCACTGATTCTGATTGGGCTGGTGACCCTGATGATCGGAAGTCTACTGCCGGTTATGTCTTCACTCTTGGTTTAGGACCTATTACATGGGCTTGTAAGAAACAGGCTGCCATTTCTCTTTCGTCAGCAGAAGCAGAGTATCGTGGTGCCGTGGAAGCTAGTAAGGAAGCCTTGTGGCTTCGTCAGATCCTATCAGAGTTTGGCTTTGAGCAGCAGCATCCAACCACACTTTGGTGTGATAATCAAAGTGCCATTCAGCTATGCAAAGATCCAGTCCAGCATCAGCGCAGCAAACACATTGAACTACACATGCACTTCATCAGAAAGCTCATTCATGACCATGTTCTTGAAGTGCAATATTGTTCAACAGATGATCAGGTTGCAGACATCTTCACAAAGGCTCTCACAGAGGCGAAGTTCACTAAACTTCGATATATGCTTGGAGTTCAGGAAGTTTTCACTAAGGGGGGATAGGCTCTAGTGCCTCCTTCCTTCTCCTATTGTGTCATATTTGTAAATCCTTCAATCCTATCCCAATTTGTTCTTAAGGGGGGATGTTAGGATATTCCGACACATAGGAAATAGTTAAGTTCAACTTGGTCTAGTATAGAGTTAGGTATAGAGTTAGGTAAAGTGTGTTTCTTTACCGTTGTACATTTTGTAACTTACAATCCGACGGTCACGATATGTAGTGATCTGACGGTTCACTCTCTCCTCGGTATTACCGACACTTGATCTGTGGCTTGACACCCGATTGGTCCATGAGTTCTATTTAAAGCGCATGGAGGGTCATTGTTCGGGTAATCCGTGCATGAGAGAAGCTTATGTAAATTTTCATTCTTTGATTAATAAATTGCCTGTAGTAGCCACGTTGGCGTAGGCCATGGACTGTTTCCCTCTTTCAGGGTTTTAACCACGTCAAAAATACTGGTGTATTGATCTGTGATCTGGTTGTGAGCGGTGTCCTTTTGGTGTTCTTTCTGAGGAACTTACCCTGTAAATTCCTACACTAAGCCCTATTGAGCTTGCATAGCAATTAATATTTCTAGCTTGCGCAACGAACCCAAATCCATCTTTGCCAATTGTATGGGTAGATCGTTCATTAGAATATGGTACTACCTCTGATCCTTTTTCACGTATATTTTCTAATGATGACAAAAGAATAACCATGGGAATATTATCATCATCGTTCCCATCTTCTAGATTACATAAAATATTTTTCAAATGAACTTAATCACCCTTCAGTTGTCGATTTTCATTTGAATTATGTTTTTATAGATATAGTGGATTCTGAGCGAAACTTGTCAAATATTGAAGAAACAATTTCTATCAATATTTCGACTAAACCTAAAGTTGTAGAAAACATTCATGTTGGAAAATATTGTTCTCCATCAGAACTCGATATTTATTGTGCTCTCTTTCATGAATTCCAAGATATATTTGCATGACATGAAATCAAAATGTGTCCTGATGTCAAACCAGTGCGACAACGCCTCCATCCTGTTCATCTAAAGAAGGTTAATACCATTGAAACAAAAGTTGAAAAACATTTGCATGTTGGTTTCATATACCCTGGTCTTCTTACTAATTGGGTTTCCAATATTGTTCTTGTTATGAAGATACAAGGAAAAATACAAGTGTGCATTGATTATAGGTATGTTAATCAGGATTGTCCAAAAGACAATCATCCCACTCCCTTTATTGACCAGATTATTGATGAATGTGCCAGATGTGAAATATTCTCATTTATGGATGGTTTTTCTGGCTATAATCATATCAATATCTGCCCAGAGGACCAATCTAAAACTGATTTTATATGTCCATGGGGCACATTCGCTTATTGGAAACTCCCTTTTGGTTTGAAAAACGCAGGGGAAACTTTTCAGAGGGAAATGAAGTATGCCTTCCATGACATCAAACATATTGTTCAACCATACCTTGACTATTTACCTGCCCATTCACGAAAGCGAATTGATCACCCGCAGCATTTGAGAGCTATCTTTTTACGGTGCCGACGATAAAAAATATGACTCAATCCACACACATATGTGTTTTGTTTTGGTTCTGGTCATTTTCTTGGTTTCATAGTGTCTAAGGAAGGAATTCGACTCAACCCTCTTAAGGCTCAAGCAATTCTTGACTTACCTCCACCTTCCAATCTACTACAGTTACAGAGACGCCAAGGGAAGGCTAACCTTCTGAGGAGGTTCATTCCTAATTATGCTGAAATGGCTAAAGGATTTACTCATCTATTGAAAAAGGGAATACCCTTTCATTGGGATTAGATTGCGAAGGCTTCCTTTGATGCTCTTAAAGGTACCTTGATTAGAGCATCATTAATGTATTCGCCAAATTATCAAAACGACTATTTCCTATATCTCGTCGCTGCAAATGCAACCATTGGAATGGTTTTAGTACAAGAAGAAGATGGGATTGAACATCCAATATATTATTTGAGCTGCAATCTCAATGACACAAAATTTAAGTACTCTTACGTCAAAAAGTTAGCTCTAGCTATTGTTCAAGCTGTACAGAGATTTTGCCACTATATCCTGCTCTGAAATACCACTGTCATTTCGGATTGCAACCCTATGACATATATTTTGTCACGTCAATTGCTGGGGGGAAAATACTCAAAATGGATCATCATTTTGTAGGAATTTGATTTGGAATTCATCAAATCCAAATCAAAGAAATCTCTAGTTTTCACCGAGCTTCTTTGCAACCTTCCCTCGAATACCATTGATTCAACATCAGAACCGTCAATTCTAGATGAGTATCTATTCTTGATTTTGTCATCTAACCCGTGGTATGGAGATATATTGATTTATCTCCAGACCCAAACTTTTCGGCCCTATACTTCTCCCTCGCAACAACAACGTATCCAATACCAAGCCAAATATTATCTGATTATTGGCGACACTCTTTACTGTCATGGTATCGATACAATTTTACGGAGGTTCCTCACACATGAGGAAGCCGAGAAAGTTTTGAATGATTACCATTCAGGTGCTTTTTGTGGACACGTATTTGCTTATGCTACGGGACAGAGAATTCTCCTTGTTGGTTATTCTTGCCTCCCATATTCAAAGATTACATTATTTCCATCAGAACTTGTCATGCATGCCAGATCTATGACGATAAAGATAGATTACCACCTGAACCACTGAATCCTGTCATCATTGTTGGACCATTCGCCATATGGGGAATTCACTCCTTGACATGTAACCCTCACTCAGTGAGGGAGCATGGGTACATTATAGTCACCATTGACTATTTCAAGAAATGGCCCAAGGCGATGCCTACATTAAACAACAATGGAAGATAGATGCACTTTTCATTTTAAACCATGTGGTTGCCCAGTTTGGTGTACCACAAGCTATAGTTACAAATCATGGGTCACATTTTCGCAATCACATGATGACTGAGTTAACTACAAAGTTAGGACTTTCACATGATAGTTCTACTCCTTATTATCTGCAAGCCAATGGAAAAGTTGAGGCCATCAACAAAGTCCTGAATCGAATGCTTCAACGAATGATAGGAGTTCATAAATGAAACTGGAATTTAACCATGTACTCTGATTTGTGGGCATATCGAACCGCGGTAAGGAATGAAACTAGATTTACACCCTTTCAATTGGTGTATGATCTGGAGGAAATCTTGCTGATTCAATGTGAAATTTGATCTGTTAAACTTGTATTTGACCTATTACCTGACACTTCTGATGAAGAATTGTGCTTCTTAGAACTCATCCATTTGGATGAAACCCTTCACGAAGCCTCATTGGCTAACGAAGCATATAAGAAACAAATCAAGGTGCAATACTACCGAAATGTCAAGCCTCACATTTTCTCAGAAGGAGACCTAGGATTGCTTTATGATCATGAAGCTGATAAATTAGGAGCAGGAAAATTTGAACCACTATGCATGGGCCCTTACATTGTTAAGCGTGTTTTGGAAAAAATTGCCTACGAGTTGGTGGATTATGATGGAATTCCATTGTTGCAGCCCTGAAATGGGATGTATCTGAAACGTTACTATGCTTAATTGAGTGTAGTAAAATTACTGTATATATGCTTTAATTGCATATGTGTGTGTCAATGTGTCTTTTAGAATTTTTATGTGGTCAAGTAATCCACTTTGCATTTGTTTCAAATGTCAGAATCTTTGGAACCATTTGTTGGTTACATCGATGGTGCTAGTCATAGTACATAGAACCTATATTCTACAACATGGGCAATTTTCACTCCAAGTGGCAAGTTAGTGAGCTTTTGAGGGATTTGTATTGGTTGTTCTATGAACAATGTCACTGATTATATCACATTGATCAAACTTCTCTATAATGCCATTTCACTTGGCATTTTCTGAATCATCGTTAGGCTGGACTCACAACTCATTGTATGGCAACTAACAAATGTTTATACCATCCAAAACCCAAAAATTCCTCTTTAGAGTTCCTCTTTTGGAAAGACATTTTGAGTATATTTAATATCAACATATTTCCATAAACTTTAACACATTAATTGATTCATTAGCGAAATATGTGTTAAACAAACATTGACGACACATGTACATAACCATAACCATAACCATAGGATTGCACATAACCATATATCAAAATTATAAAAGTAAAAATAGGTAGATGTTTTAATGTTTTTACAAAATTTATTTCCAAGACATGTTTGGTCATCTGACTTTAAAACTCAAAATGCATACAAAAATCATCCTAAGTAGACCTAGTGATGCTCATGGTAACAAGTCACAGCCTGAGCTATCATGCACAATAGCTGCATCCAATGGCTAGGAACACCAATAGCATGGCGTTGCAACCTCATAGGTAACTCCTCGATCTGGATATCCAGAATACCAAGGGTTAACCCCTCCACATGATCCTGTAACTCTTCCAGTGTCTTGGCCAAATCTAAATCCTGGAGAACTGCTCTCCCGACATTTTTCCACATTGGTCCACCTGCCTCTTATTGATGTCCCATAGGTAATACAATACCAAAATTTGTATGCATGAGAACGATTTTAGTTTTTCATTGCAAACATCAGAAACACAAAAACAAGTAGAAACTTAAAAAAAAAAAACATTTGGTCAAAAAAATTTTACCTATAGCACCACATTGAGTGCCCACTGGTAAACTAAACTTTAGATCTCCATGAAAATCCATCCCTCCTCCTTGATGCTCCTGGATGAAAATGTGTTCTTGATTGAGCCAACTAAAGAATACAATAGAAAATGTGATTGATGACTGACTAGCATGTCTAGCCATCAATTCAACCCACCTCTGCATCTTTGGATCTCTGGGTCCAGCTACACCTAGTGTTACATGTTGAGGTTGCATCAATGGAATTCTCTCTAAGGGAAAAGTGATTAAGAGTGATCCATAGCTAAAATTCTTCATCTTGCCCTTTACCTTTGTCAGCTGCTCTTTCGGTGAAGAAAGTACGACCTCACACCAGTTGAATATAGTTGCCTCAAGACACTCAAGTGCATATTGCATGTATGAATTGTTCGCCAGATGAAGTGTCACACTACCTGCTAACTTTGCGATAGTGAAAAGGATTGTTCTCAAAGGAAAGTCACAAATATCTTTGATGATTATCTTTTCGTCTTTGCTGGATTGTGTACCTAGCTGACAAAATTGTCGAACATAGTCCCTCACTGATTCACCCCCATGGGAAAAACCTGAAAGAGAAATGGGGGGACCACGTCTCGATAACCCTGTAAGAAAGTAAACATCATTAATCATAATACGGACCAATTTCTCCATTATGTGAAAAGCCTGATCCACTGGATTCCATGCATGAACTAAGAACTGCAATAGTTCTAATTGTTGCCTCATCTCGGAAAACCTGAAGTATTTGAGAAACCCACAGTTTCTAAGGGCCTCAATAGTACCCAAATCATTTAGGGAAACCATGTCTTGTTCTTCATTCTCTCTTTCTCTCCAAGTAATAAAAATTCTGATATGATGAAAGCCTGAAATCAAACCATAAGCTTAGTTAGGATCCATTTCATGCAAAAAACTGAAGAAATTTTCGGCCCAACAAGTGAAACAAATTTGTGAAACTCGCCCAGCGCAGCCCAGGAAAGGAGACAGTGCACTACAGAGCAGCTACGCTTCTATTTGGATGCTCTGTAGCATAGTTTTCGAGGTGGAAGGCTGCGTTGATCCCAGGGCAAAATATTCTAACCCCAGGGGCCCTAAAAACCCAAAAAAATGCCTTAAACTATAAAATAATGACATGAAAAGAAAGAGGAGGGGTATATCTTCTACCTGGTTTGGATGACACGAGAAGTGATCCATAGAATCTCTCACAACTAGCTGTTGAAGTTTGAGGTAAAGAATTGGTTGAGAGCACAAACTAAATGGTAAATATCAAATGGTGAAAATGACATGGTAAATTCTTGTTTTATGCTTATTTCATGATCATTAAATGAGTAAACATTATTATTTACCTATGTTTACCAATGAAATAGGTATGTTTGATCCATTTGGTGTTGCTTTGAATAGATTTACAACTAAATTACAGAATTTGATGTGCACGGATCATGAATTGTACTTTGACCACAGAGCATACTTTTATCTCTTTTTCGAGCTCTGTTAAACATTGAAAAAGGAACCCCCTTGGAGTCCTCTTTAAGCTCTTTTTAGACTCTCTAAATATGAAAATATTTGCAAGCACTTGTCCTTTTCAGCTCGTTAATGGATTGGAAGCGAAATCTACTCAGCATAAGTTTAACCCTTTTTTGGATTGAGATAAATTATTTACAAAAAAGGAATATGTTGATCGAACATGGTCAATAGGTATTATTTTATGTTTTTTTCGGACTTGAGAGACAAATTTATGAAAAAGAACTTGTGGAATTTTCTTTTTGTCCCTTTTCAAACTCTCTAAACATGAAAAGGACCGAGTTATCATTTTTGTTAAACTCATTAAAACATCAAATAGCGACAAACTTGTTCATCATGACAAGACCAAGTTTCACCTTCACTAGACTCGTTAAAACATCACATAGTGGTGGATTCACCCGAAGGGTGGAATTATACAACAAGCCTATGTTATCCTCCTCAAGCTTGATAAAAAATAAAGAGGCACTAGTCACCAATGACTGGGGAAAAAGGGAAATGGGGTAAACCACTTTATGGCGACATGTCTCTCTTGAACATGACACTTTCTCTTCATAATTGTGACTACTTAGGTTGGGTAATCTACTTGATGGTTATCACACTTATTGTCTATCATACCGTCTATTACTTTGGTTTTGGGTCAATGTCGCCAATTCATTCAATGTCGCTGACATGTTCAAGAGAAGTCACTCAGTTAAATTCATCCTTTGTAATACTCATAAACCTTCATTTTCATGATTGACATTCCTGAACCTTGTGTCGTCAGTCACATTCCATTTCCAAAAATCATTACAATCATTTTGTGTCATTGATGTGGGATACATCAAGGCCCTCTTGCAACGAGTCGCTTATTGTCGACATCAACACATTATCCAAGAAGTTGACTTAGAAACACCCTTTCAGTACCTTGAGGCTTGCATACATCAATGGCAATTTTCTCGCTTCCAGCGATAGGTTGATATCACTGGCCTTCGACCAAAAGAATTTGTATGATGTTCGACATCAAAACATCCATTCACACCATGCAGAATGTACAACAATACCTTGAGGATCATTATCATTATCAGTGATTTCTCTCGCGTCTATTAAGAACTTACATCATTGGCTAGTAATCAGACAGTGTCTTCCCATGTCCAACTTCAGATCACATATTCACATGGTTAGACTCGTACTTGAGAAAACGATTGAATGAGATAGAAGACCCCAGATCTAGTTTCATCCGTCTGAGCTACGATTGTAGGAAAGTACTAAATCATCTGGACAATGGCTTTACACAGATGGGCATCCTATCATGGGTCTATATCTGTATATGACTATCTATGTACATGTAATGAAAATTTTATATGCTAAGCATGGGTATGCTTCCCTTAGAAATTCATGAAAAATACAAAATATCATGATATTATGTATTATAATTGATGCAGGTCACCATTCGCTTCAGAACCTCCTCATCACATCGTAAAGCATATCACTCGACATTATCATTTTCGACTTCATGCTTTAGGGGGTAGTTATTACAGATCCATTTTGGCACATCACTCCCAACATTCATATCAGTACTATTAGGGCTCATCAAACGTAATCCAGTTGCTACATTCCCTAGACAAGTCATCACTTTGAATGCCTCCTTCCCTGAAAGTTTCCTGGCATGAAGCCCTCCAGAAATGGCTCCTTGAGGGACCAGTGAAACCTTGGTTAGGGGTAAATGTGCTTTAGTGCAGGTAGGCCCATCTAAGGGTGCATTTTAGTGCACTTAGGCCCAATTTGACCTATGCTGGGTGAGATTGAGCGAATTCTTCATAGGGTTTTGGGAATATTATTATCTTCTCGAGCATTCTAGAAGATTCCCACACTTATCATCTCCTATGAGCACGAAATTGTATAGGGAATGCATTAAGTAACCCCATATCCTCTCATAGCTTCGTCCATGGGAACTAACTCTAAGTTTGGAAGGCCATTCAATAGCCTCATTTACGACCAAACCAACTCCAATTTCCTATAAATTGAGCACTCATCTAAGTGATCAAGGGCTGGACTTTGAGAATTTGTAAGGAGGTACTGTTGGTGTGAGGTTTGAGATTATAGAAAGTATTGTTATGCTGCCAGAGTGTTGTGCTTTTGATGTGATGTTGGATGGAACTCAAGGTGGAGGAGTGACATTGGATCAGAATTTGTGGTTGTAACTATTCCTTCTACTTAATAAAGTTGTTTACAGCTTTTCCCATATTCTTGTCTTTATGTATGATGATTATATGTGTAAATGGTTTTGATTCCATTTTCTTATAGCTGATAGATCTCTTGCTTTGATTGGTTTTTGTCCTCTGTTTATTATTGCAAGTACTTGTCGAGCAGATTAAGTTTGAGAAGGAGCAACGGAAGCCATACAAAGGAGACAAAGGCAAAGAGAAAGATAATAAGTAGGTCCTTTGTCTTATTTATCTTCTAAAGAAAAAGGTTAAACTCTTTAAATATGTTGTTCTAGGTGTAGCTACCCACCTAGGGAAATTGTATTGATCTGTAGATGCAAAATTCCACATAACAACTAGGTTCACCCTGTGAAATAAGAACCCTTAGAGAAGGATCTGTCTTTTTTGAGTTAGCTGGCACTAGTTCAAAAGAATCAAAAAAATTACTCCTACACCTTATAGGTGAAGGCTCGTCTCTGCACTCACAGGTGAAAGCCCATGAAGCCTTCTAGATCGATGAACCTCAATCAACCACCTTTATTTATAAATAACAATTAAAGGCTCAAATAACATATGGAAACCTAGGAGCACAAATCACTCTCTAAAAAGGTTCTAAAGATACAACCAAGCAAGAAAATTCAAAGTATTTCCACTGCGGTGAATTAGGAGCAGACACCAAAATACAAGAAAGAGAAGATAAGGACCTCTCGAAGGTAGTTTGGGATGATGAGGGGCCAAGCCTATCTAAAAAGGCATCAGAAGTGGTTACACTAAGCTTTAGACAATAGACTTTGTTAGTGCAATTACCCAAGATTCGCAAGGGCACCCTCCAAAAGTATTGTTGGGACAGGGTCAATTTTGGGGCAAAAGCCAAAGTTTTGGGGCAGAAAGCCCAAATCTCGGTTATGTAAAGTGTAAAGTCTCCACAAGTTGTGGTCACGGAGTGCGTAGATAGTAAGTGTCATAAAGGGATTTTCCCCTCTTTTATGTAAGTTGTGTCGGCTTGTATAGACCTACCCATGGTCTGTGGACCATGGGATTTTATAAAAAGGAGAGTCTTAGAGATTCTAAGGCAGTTCATAGATGATAGTAGTGAGATTAATGAATGTAATGGATCATTATAAGTCAAGGGAGAAAAGTCTTGGAATAGAAGAGGGACTTCGTAGTTGTGTGTGCAGAGGCCTAGAGTAGAGTCTGCAACTAGGTGCACATACCCTTGCAGCTGAGTGCGCAGGGTAGTCTCAAGTCTGTAAGAAAAACTGAAGTGTTAATAAAGAGATTATTCTGGAAATATTTATGTTTTTTCCATTTATTCCTGTTATGAATGACTACATTTATGTTATGATAAATGATGGGTTTATGATTTAATACTATATTGATGCACGATTCAGGGTGGTTTACATTGTTATATGAAAATAAGTACTAATATCTGTTTACGCGAAGAATATCTTAATGTATATTAAAGTTATCAAACACTTAAGCCAATCTAGGTAAATGAAAAAGTAGGAGTGATTACAAGGGCACGTAAGTGGTTGATTCAGCTGTTTAGGGTCTGATAAAGACAGTTGTTGACCTTCACAAAGGTCTAGAGGCTGGTAAGAGGAAGCTATATCGATAAACCTTAAGGCCTTATAGATCTATGTGAAGGGAGGTTTAGGGAATAAAACGACATCACAATCATCTCTAGGTCTGGAAACTTGGTTCTAGCATCATCCCATACTGCTTCGGGCGAGACTTCAGCCCACACTCCACGGATTGATGCCGAAAAGGCTAGTAGTGTAGGGATTTGCTTGGAAAACTTAACTCTGAACCTGGGTCAGGACCCACTAAGCCAACAAATGGTTCTGTTGCTAGGACTAGGATCTACATAAAGAGATGTGTGATGTCACATCACTAGAATCCAACAAAGAAGTAAATTGAAGATTGGTTGGATAGAGAGATCCACGAATTCATGGTGCAAGAAAACAAAAATCCGTGATTGACGAAAGAACAGTGGTTGGACAGGTATTTGTACAAAGAGATACATGAAATTTTCTTTTGTTCCCTCTCGATCAAGCTATACGATTGGATCACTAAACTAGCAGACGGACAGGGAAGGTGGAGGCTTGACGGTCCAATAGTGTGGACCTTGGAGTTAGTGCAGAGATTGGAAGCCTCTAAAGATAAGATCGCACGCATGGTTGATCACTAGCTTGATCTTGTCATCGAAGGATTTGTGACAGAGTTCACGGTAGATACCTTGGTCAGCTACAAGGAAGTAGAGCGACGCTTCTTCAAGGGACCACGAGGTAAGTATTTGAGATCTTTGAATACTTGGATTAAAATGCTCTTGTGTGAAAATATGGTTATGAAATTACCTTTATTTTTGGGGCTACGCAAAGTGGAAATTTATTCAGGGATAGAAGGAGGATAGGTCCTGAATATAGCCTGTTGATTGAGCCTCCTCTGAGTGACAATGAAGGAGCAACACATGCTTCACCGCAGAGTGTTGTCCAGTTAATAAGGAAAGGGTTCCCACGAATACCCCATCCACCCACACCACCTCCATCTTCACCTCCGCCGCATACACCTTCACCCACACTGCCACCACCTCCACCACTGTTCAATATGGCAAATATTGTGAAGTTGCCCATTTTTAAGGGTTTGGGAAATGATGACCCGAACTAGTTTTGGTTCATTGTGAAGGCTGTGTGGTAAGCCCAAAACATTATAGATGATCAGATGAAGAAAGAAACATTGCTTATTGCAATACAAGATCGCGTTCTAACATGGTACATTAAGTACTGCACCGATAACCTAACAGTTGCATTGGTAGAAATTCAGACTGCGTTGAATAAGGAATTTAGTAAACCCAAGTCTGAAGCATAATCAATCTTGGGATTCAAGGAAATAATGATGAAGCTAGGTGAGACACCCTGGGATCTAGATCAGAGATTGAAATGTAAGATCCATGAAGCTAACACGAATCTTACAGATTGGTAGCACCGTGAATGGTTTGTGGCTTCGCTCTTGCCTCATTTAAGGGTTGCTTTATCACAGCAAAAGATTGGGACCTAGGTGGAAGCCCTCGAGATTGCGATGAGATTACATGAGACACTGATTCAAGGTGTTGCTTTAGGAGTTTAGCAGATTCATGTGGAGCTGTAGAACCTTTGCCTAGAATTCGAAGTTTGAAGAAGGATAGAGCGGCTCGACTAGAGGTGCACAAAGAAGTTTGGTGTTTGAAATGTAAGAGTCAAGGGCATGATAAAGATCAGTACCCTGTATTCACTAATTATGTTGTAGGAGGAGGGTCGATGCCTCTAAGGATGGAAGTTAAAGTAGGGCTGAGTATAGGGACCGCACTGTGGTGTGCTATCTATGAGGTAGTGGGAAAACATGTGATCAATAATTGTCACTTGCTACAAAAATTTGTACATACACCACAACAGCTCTTCTACAACTTCTACAAAAAATTTGTACATACACTGCAACAGCTCTTCTGCAACTTCTACAAGTTAGTAGGTCACGATGAGCGCAATTTTTGTAGTTATGAGTTAATGATGGAAAGAATGCTTGCATACCGGATGCAAACAGAAACGAGGCCTCTGGATCAAGGTGCTGGGTGAGCGCGAGGAGGATATCAACAGCGTGGACAAAGACGAGGTGGAAGAGGACCTGCGAGAGTTCAAGGACAAGTTATTAGTTACAATTATGCAGTGCTAGGACACTACGCACAAGAATGTACGAACCCGACGCATATATCATGTCGATACTGTACTGAATTTGACTATGCGATAGAAGACTGCCCTGTGTTAATAACTAAGATGTGCGAAAAGGGGACACATCCTCAATAGCCTACCCATAACTTGAAGATGGTGAGGCCTGAACCCTACGAAGAGGATCCTAATGTGAATATTGTGCTGCGAAGTGGAATGACGACTGGCAAAGGTAAGGGAAAGCAGCCTGAAGAAAGTGAATGGATCCACAAAGCTCCAGAGAAGGAGGTTGGATCTAATCTAGAATGCACAAAAGAGACCTTCATGGAAGTAAAGAAAAGCTTCGCTGAGGCTTATACCTCAGGAAGTCCAGGTAAGAAGTTTGAAGAAATTGACCCATCCATGCTTACTACCTTTTTGGAGACCTGTATGAAGCTGCTACAGGATAGCAAGGCTATAAAAGGATTATAGGAGTTGATCAATAAATGTGTTGGTAAAAGGATTACAATGATTTGGACTAGATTTATAAAATAATGGTGCAAGATTAGGATTGGGTGAATCTGACAGTTGATGGGCGTATTGCATGGGACCGCAAAGGATCCTGCACATTAGATTTAGATGAGGAATTAGAACACTAGCATAATTGATTGCACGAAGTGTCTACACTGTGCTGTAATATGATGACTAAGTCGTTATGATGTGTATCATCGGAGGTAAGAATTTTTCCTTATTATGATGATTTAACTAAAGTTGATAAAGTCTTGATTGCATTCGAAAGGGAAGTTCCATAGAAGCATTCCTTCCAAGCCTTGGACTTAGCATTGTGCACTATGCGTACAAGATGGTGGGTACGCATAAAGACAATTTTGATGGATGGCGCTAATATAGAAGAATGATGAGGGTGCGGTTTGGTCACCCAAAAGTGCAATTGATAGAGAAATATGATGGGAGGAGTTATCTGTGTGATCACTTAGGAAAATGGGCTGATGCTCATGGGGAAGAACCGCAACCGCAGTGGGTACATTTGTTCTGTCACACTTTAGACATAATACCAATTAATTGGTACCTAGAAACAGAGCTCTGCCACTGTACGGATGAATGGGATATTTTGAGGTAGGGGTTCCTAATGACATTCAGCTTTGAGGATGGACTTGAGTGCATCAATGAAGCATTACAGGAGGTCAAATCAGTGATCTTCAGAATATCATAGGACCCCTTGGATTTGATTCAACCAGATTGGACCACCCTGTTGCACCATGAACTGGAGTGCTACAATGTGATTGCTGAAGAAGAAGAGGAGGATACAAGGAACATTAATATCCTGGAGGTAGAAGGTCACTGCAAAGTTGAGGGGTTGCAGATAGAGAATGTAGATATAACCACGTAGTTAAAAATGAGACAAGTGAAAATTGGAACAGAGGTGGAGTCGAAGTTTGCAAAGATAGCAGACCATTGGGATGATGTTACGGTGGATCAGGTCACTGAGTTGCTTTGCAAATACGAAGATTTGTTCCCTACAAAAGTTTTAGACTTGAAGGGGATAATAAGCAATTTAGGAGTGGCGAAGATAATCTTGAAGACAGATGTGAAGCCTGTGAAGCAGAGGCCATATCGTCTTAATCCTAAGTACAAGAGAAAGGTCCACTTGGAGTTGGATAAGATGTTTGTGGTGGTTATTATTGAACCAGTGGAGGAGTCTGATTGGGTAAGTCCTATGGTAGTTTAGGAAAAGAAGCAGAAGGATGAGATAAGGATTTGTGTAGATCTCAGGAAACTGAATGATGCTCGTGTTCATTATCCCTTTCCAACTCCACTCACGGATGAGGTATTGGATAATGTTGGTGGACATGAACCATATTTGTTTACTAATGGGTTCTCTAGATATCATCAGATAAAGATCGCGTCAGAAAATATGACTAAGACGACCTTCACGATTGAGTGGGGATGATTTCAGTATACTGTAATGCCTTTTGGATTGAAGAATGCGCCATAAATATTTTCATGCGTAGTCATTGTGGTGTTGAAAGAGTTCATTCAAAAGTCTTTGGAGGTATAATTTGATGATTGGACAGTGTTTGGATTTGTCAAATGCCATGTAGCTAGTTTCGCTTGATGTTGGATATGTGCCGAAGGTATCAGATTGCGATAAACTTGAAGAAGTGTTTATTTTGCATCCCTTTTCGAATCTTTCTAGTTCATGTAGTGTGAAGACAAGGACTAATAGTGGACCTAGCTAAGATCGCAGTTATAATTAATTTGGAGGTACCAAGAAGTGTTAAATAATTGCGTGCAACAATCGGTCATACTAGTTATTACCAAAAGTTCATCAAGAGTTATGCCTAGATTACTGTGCCGATGGAAAAACTATTAAAGAAGGACGTTAGGTTCTGTTGGAATGAGGAATGTCAGCGGAGCCTAGATGTGTTAAAATAAAATATGGTCACTACGCCGATCCTAGTCTTCCTGGAATGGAAGAAGGATTTCATGTGCATGTGGATGTGTCATGTATTACATTGGGAGAAATACTGTCATAGGTCAGTGAAGGATAACTGGATCAACCAATAGCATTTGTGAGAAGGAAGCTGTCTAAGGCTGAAAAGAACAATTCGATGATGGAGCATAAAGGGTTGGATATGTTGTATGTGCTCCAGAGGTTCAGGCGTTACTTTCTAGGCAGACACTTTAATATGTATACAGATCATTATGCATTAAAGTACCTAGTCAACAAGCCTGTGTTGGGGGGGGGGGGGGAATTTGCAGATGGTTGTTGTTGTTTCGGGAGTGTGATTTCAAGGTCATTGTGAAGCTAGGACGATTGAATGCAGGACCAGATCATTTGTTGTGCATTGAAACATGAGAGGAGCCTACTAATTTGGAGGAAGGACTGCTTGACACGCAACTCTTTCTGGTGTGTGTGGAAGACAATCATTTTGCAGACATCATCCACTTCCTGACTACGAGAATTGCTCGATAAGGATACACGAGTCAACAAAAGAAGGAATTAGTGGTGCACGCGGTAGACTTCTCTGTTATTGCAGGACACTTGTATAAAATGGGATCAGATGAGATATTGCAATGATAAGTATGTGATTTTGAACATAGAAGTATCGTCGTTGAAGCTCATGGAGGAGCTGTAGGAGGCCATTATGCAGTAAAAGCAACAACATAGAAGATTTTATGCACTGGGTTGTGTTGGCCAATATTTCATAAATATTCAAAGGCATATTGTAGGGCATGCGATGCATGTCGGTGAACTAGTAGGCCATCATGAACGGATCAGTTGCCTCTGAATCTGCATGTGTCATTGCGTCCATTTGAGAAATGGGTGATTGATTTTGTAGGACCAATTCAGCCTCCAAGAAAGAAGACAGGTGCGCGGTACATCATCACAGTGACTGAGTATTTGACCAGATGGGCAGAGGCGCAGCTTGTGAAGGATTGTACAGGGGCAACAACGATGAAGTTCCTATTTGAATATGTGCTAACCAAGTTCGGTTGCCAAAATATTTTGATGAGTGATCGTAGTACGCATTTCCTTAATGAAACGATCAGCATGTTGACAAAAGAGTTCCAAGTATATCATCAAAAGAGCATGCCAATCATCCTCAGGATAATGGGATGGTGGAAGCGTTTAATAAGGTATTGGAGAATGCACTGAAAAAGGTTTGCAATGCATAGAGGAATGATTGGGACATGCGCATAACAGCGGTGCTATGGGCTTATCAAACTACTTGTACGAAGTTAACTGGATAGACACCTTTCAGGATGGTCTATGGCATAGAAGCTGTGATGCTAATGTAATACACTATGCCTAGTATATGCATAGCCGCGTTCACAGGAACGGTGTACTGCGAAGCCCTAGAAGAGCGGCTCGCGCAGTTGACAGAGCTAGAGGAAGATAGATTCTTGGCTGGATTCCATCATAAAGTTCAGAAGGAACGTGAAAAGGCATGGAATGATCGACACATCAAACTATGCACCTTTAAGGTAAACGATTTAGTTTTATTATATGACAACAAGTTTGATAAATTTCTAGGAAAATTTTAGATGCATTGGCTGGGGCCATATGTGATCAAGGAGATTACCATTGGTGGAGTAGTTCAGCTTGTGAAATTGAATAGAGATCCATTTCAGGGAAAGGTAAATGGCAGCTGATTGAAACCATACACCGGGGATCTGGCCAGATGACTAGATGATGGTAGCACAGTCTTAGCGCTCCAGGCAGCTGCAAGGAGGCGCAGGGCTATAAACTACACTGCTCGGGTTGTAGATCTGTGCGATCAGGGGTTTGCACGGAATAGGAGGATGTAACAGTACTAGGAACAACGCAAAGGGAGCTGCACTACAGGAGAAGAGACCAAAAATGTAGCCACAAAGTGACTGTTACTGTCACTGTTCATGATTTGACTGCAAGAAGAGAGTTAATAGGAGCGGGCGAACAACATTTAAGGAATTTAAAGCTGGAATCAAGTGTGAAATCTTTAGAAATCTGCCACCACTCTCACATTTATGGATGGATTTTGGGGGAAATGGTCGAATTTGAATTCGAAATTTCCTATAAATTACATATGGTCATCCAGTGAGAAACAATTTTCATTCTGAGAGTTTATGAGTTTTGTTGTCTGTTGCGTGCACTCTTTGAGAATTTTCATGTAATCCTCGTGTCCAAGAAGTATCCTAAGTCTAATCGGAACCTCATTAACAACATCATGTTTGCACCAGCTGAGACCTCTAGTATTGGGGGTGATGTCACCTCTGAGGGAGATTCCCCTAAGGTCATGAGTATGGAGGTTCCTGCAGCAGTGCCTAAGGCAACAAGGTCTCCTAGGCCGAAGCCTACGTTGACGAGAGAGGTTGCCAAGATGAAGGAGGATAAACAGAAGAGGATGATGCCAATGCATGACTCATTGAGGAAGCATGCAGCCACACAGGCTCGAAGAAAGGAAAAACCAACCACACAGGAGAAGGGAAATGTAGTAGACTTAGAGGTCAATGAGGGTCCGGAAGACATAGATGTTGAGGGAGTAGATCCTATTTCTAAGCTGTCAAAGTACATCCCTCCACACCAAGGCAATGTGAAGGTCACAAAGGACACATATGAGCAACAGTTCCTCTTGAACGCACCCCTGCATCCAGAAAACATAACATTTGAAGTTCCGTGCTTGGTGTGCATCCCACATCTGAAACTTGAATATTGGGATTTAGGATACTTTGAGCGCCGATTTACCCACATGGCTACCGATACCTTCATGAAGCAAGTATTCTATAAGGAGTCTAGTGTTACCACACTAGAGCTAGTGGAATGGATTCACGGGGTAAACAAGGTAGGGTTGTTGAACCTCTTATGGGTGCCTCACTACCACTGTGCCCCCATAAACTTGATAGTCATTAAGTAGTTTTTGTGCCTTTTGCTTGACAGGTGCTTGTTGTTGAGTGAGCCAATACTAATCAATGATATTTTGATCCATCAGATCACATTTTTACCTCACTCTAGACTGAATCCTGCAAAGGTATTTCACGGAAATATGGGTGAGCACGACCTTGATGAGAAGATGAAGCACAAGTTCAAACTTTCCAATAAATCATGCAGGTATTCTATTTCCAGTATAACTGACCCTACGGTGAAGGTGTCCACTGAAAAATTGGCTGGCAAAGTGATGAGGAAGTGTCTCGCAGACAAGGTGTCACCACCAGTTGTTTCGTAAGTGGCTATGTGCATGGAGGGCATATAGTTATACTGGGCGCGCTACATGTGTGGCAAGTTCCTCACGAATTGCCAAGAGGCACTGGACCAAAGAAAGACTTTCCATTATTCCTGTCTATTATTGTCAATTGTGCTGGCCGCGTGGGAGTTGCCAGGGGACAGCCAGTTTCCTCCGATTCAGAAAAATTTACCAGAAGCAGTGAAGTTTTCTTTGCTATGGGCGACAAAGGACGCTACACAGGTTCAAGAATGTAAAGTTTTTAAGGTATTGGTGGAGATGAGCATTCATATGGCCATCAACCGAAAGCCGCAGTTGTCATGAACCATCTTTGAGCAGTTATCTGGGTACACAAATTTCAAAGAGGACTTCCATCATGTGTACATTTGGGTGCTGAAGGATCTGGATCGGAAGTGGTATGATCTTCCCTACTTAGCTACGAATGATACCATCCCAGAGGTCCTCAAGCAATGGCCAACTGATTGGCACACAACATCAGATTTGGCCACGGGGACTAGCAAGTCCATGGAGAAGTAGAAAAAAGGAAGCTGCCCAACTAAGGGTTCATCAATTGGCATAAAAGCAGAAGAAGGAGACTGAGGAGAAGGCTTGCACAAAAGAGGAGAATGATGCAATGGAGCAAGCAGAGTAGGAAGATTGTAGTGTGATAGAAGTCAGAAATATCATTCGCCCCAAACAGAGGAAGACGAAAAATCAGAACAGGGCAGCAGAGATTTGGAGAGCAGTGGTAGTCGAAGTAGTGGTAGTCGAAGCATGTAGAACTGTTCCAAAACTGTATATCCCAGAAGAAGCACTATTGGAAGCCAAGATTAGGAAGTTGGCTATAGGTGTGCACGATGCAAAGACAGAGATGGCCAAGGTACAATTTGAACTAAACCTTAAAATCACAGAGCTTGAGCTGAAGTCATAGCCTTCAGCTCGACCACAGGTTAGAGAATAGTGCGAGGCAGCTGTAAAGGATGTAGTCACAATAATAGATGTCACGGTTGTTAGAGCCTAGATTTACCTTAGGCTGAGGAAGGTAGGATCCAGGGCCAACATCAAACCACGCTTAACCTAGTAGCTAGCCCTACCAGGTCAGGAGAGGGCTCTCTCCAGGTCAATCTCAGCAAATTATAATCAACGAGGGATTGAGATGATTGATAGAAATACTGATCTTAGTTTAGGTATATGTGTGAAAATATTTGATTGAATGAAATGATGTTTTTGTTGGCTCTAACGGAAAGGCAGATTTTAGGTGCGGGGAATGAGGCTCAATCTTGCAGAGATCTCAATGGGGCAAGGTAGGAAATTGTTTTTGGCACTTCAATTTGAATGAGATGGAGGGATTAGATAGGTGAGGAGTTGAAGAGGGCAAGAGAAATCATGGATCCTCTCCAAACAGCTGAAAACATCAAGAAATTAAAGCAAACCTCAAGTAGAGCACTGCAATTTCAATGGATTCTACTTACACTCTTGTTTGTTTAGTTAAGAAGAAAAAAGATATAGAATGGCATACATAACACATAAAAAAATTCAAAATTATAGAGAAAAGCACTGTACCAAGACAAATTGCCACATGGATCCCAAAGAGTGCTGCAAATCCTAGTCTCAATTCGTTAGCCTAAATACTAATATGAGTGTACAATGAAGCTCAAGGCTTTCTCAAAAGTCCAACCTTCTGCCAAATTCCAACCCCTACACTATAAAATTCATAAAATATATACATTTTTTCATCGTTGTACTAAGGGATTGAGCTCAACCATTTTCTTCAAAATAGAATCAGTTACATTAAACTTGGGCCAAAATTCTGAAAATAGGTGTTGAAGATGAACTCGTATCTCCTAAACCATAGTACCTGTTACAAAAATGAAAGAGGGTTTTGTACATAAGGTCATTTTGGAGAAACACCTCTCTCAAATTTTGGAAATTTGTTTCCCGTTGCTCGTAATATGTTCCACAAAATCATCTCTAAAACAGAAAATCATTAAAAATTTAAATCTATGAAAATGAGCTGTAACGATCTAGTCACATATCCCAATTCGTGACACTTGTGAATAAACTAAAAGATTTTTATGTTACAAGGATAATTCATAACAAAAACCTATTTTGGTTTCTCAAAATTACTTTCCATCTGTTGTAAAATGGCCCCACACTAAAATGACTAAAACAGTAAAAAATATGAAAATTTTGCTTTGTTTAAATGTAGGCTCCAAATATCACTGTATATCTCCCACATAGTAGCACCTGTGCATAAACTGAAGGAGTTTTTTGTTATCTGATATGTTATGAACAAAAAAATCTTTCACTTTTGAAAAATTCCTTACCATTCTTTCAGAAACTGATTTTGTACTAAACTTGTCATTGTGGGCAGCCACTGACCTCAAAACTTGCATAACCAAGAATCACTCATTCATTTTGATCATATCTTGTAATCCAGGAGCCGGTTACGGGAGTGTGATATACCATGGGAAACATTTCTCTGAGATCCTTCTGATGGACACACTTGTGACATGTTTTGTGCTGAACATCATGTGCAAAACATCTAACAAAACCAGACACAGTAAGAGCTCATGTTGATCCCTGGTGACAGGCTGCGAAGACTGGAACTAACAGCGGTGATAGATTACACCACACTATTTAAGTAGTCTATGGAGGTTGTTACAACTCTACAGGACAATCCTTACTTATAGATGTTGTACAGAGAATCCTACAAATTGCAGCAGTAGTATGACAAAGTAAGAGCAACAACACACACCATCGCCATATCATAGCGATTAACTAAGCTGCCTGAGGTGAGGTAGTTGCTCAAATAGGTGGATGCAGTGCAAAGGAAAGAGGTGGTCCTCAAGGCCAGATTAGGGCCTTGGCTAGACGAGACCTATGTTATCTCTAACACCATTGAGGAGACACTGGCGAGCCTACAAAAGACACAACAAAAGGTAAAGGAAGACAACACAGGATCAACAACTGAGTAGCTAGATGAGTATATTGAGCAGGCAACCATACAGAGAACCCCTGAAGTAGCAGTGGCACAAGTTGAGCTGGGAGGTCTCCACAGTAAGATCTCCACGCTAGAAGAGTGAATTAGGGCCGAGTCACGATATTTGTGTTGGGGGTATGTTGGGATAGGGTCTCCTAGGGTAAATTTTGGCCCAAAAGCCCAAGTTTTGGGGCAGAAAGCCCAAGTTTCTATTATGTAAAGTGTAAAGTCTTCACAAGTTGTGGTTGTGGAGTGCGTAGATAGTAAGTGTCATAAATGTATGTTCCCTTCTTTTATGTAAGTTATGTCGTCCTGTATAGACCTACCCATGGTCCATGGACCATGGGATTGTATGAAAAGGAAAGTCTTAGAGAATCTAAGGCAGTTCATAGATGATAGTAGAGAGATCAATGAATGTAATAGGTCATTATAAATGAAGAGAGAATAGTCTTAGAGTAGAAGAGAGGCTCTACAGCTATGTGCACAGAGGCCTAGAGTAGAGTTCACAGCTGAGTGCGCGGACCCCTACAGCTAAGTGTGTAGGGTAGTCTCGAGTCTGTAAGCAGAACTAAAGTGTCAATAAAGAGATTATTCTAGAAATCTATGTGTTTCTTCCATTTACTTCTGTTATGAATGATTGTGTTTATGATATGACAAATGACGGTTTTATAATTTAATGTTATATTGATGCGTGATTCAGGATGGTTTACATTGTTACATGAATGCAAGTACTAATATCTGTTTAAGCAAATAATATCTTAACATATGTTAAATTTATTAGATACTTAAGCTGATACGTGTAAATTTACCAGGCACAGAGGTGCGTAAGTGGTTGATTCACCTATTTAGGGTCCACAAAAGACAGTCGTTGACCTTTACGAAGGTCTAGAGGTTGGTAAGAGGAACTTATATCGATAAGCCTTAAGGGCTTATCGATCTCCTCCAAGGAATGTTTAGTGAACAAAATGACATCACAATCATCTTTGGGTGTGGAAAATTGGTTCCAACAGCCCCCCATACTACTTCGGGTGAGACTTTAGTCAGCACTCTGTGGATTGATGCTGAAAAGTCCAGTATTGTAGGGATTTGTTTGACAAACTTAACTCTGAACACAGATGACCAAGGTTCAGTTTGAATTGAACCTTAAAATCACAAAGCTTGAGTTGAAGCCACAACCTTCAACTCCACCAGACGTCAGATAAGAACACGAGGCAGTTGTGAAGGGTGTAGTCACAACAATAGATGTTGCGGTGACAACTTGCACCATGTAGTTTGAGCAATTTATGGAGGTGCTTACGACTCCTTAGGAGAATCCTAACCTATAGAGGTTGAACACAGAAGCCTGTGAATTGCAGTAGTAGTACGATGAAGCAAGAGCGACAGTGCACACTGTCACTATATCACAGCGATTGGCTAAGCTACATGAGGTGAAGCAATTGCTCAAACAGGTGAAGGCAGTGTAAAGGAAAGATTCATTCCTGAAGGCTAGATTGGGGCTTTGGTTGGACGAGGCCTATGTTATCTCCGTGCCATTGAGGAGAAGTTGGCGAGCTTACAGAGGACACAACAAAAGGTAAAGGAAGACAGCTAAGGACCAGCAATGGAGTAGCTCAAGCAGGCAGCCATGTAGAGAGAGGCTGAATTAGTAGTGCCATAGTTCGAAATGGGAGGTCTCCACATTAAGATATCCTCACCAGAAGAGTGACTCGGGGGAGAGTCATGATATTTGTGCTAGGGGTCTATTGGGACAAGGTCCCCTAAGGTCAATTTTGGGGAAAAAGCCCATGTTTTGGGGTTGAAAGCCCAATTTTTATTATGTAAATTGTAGAGTCTTTGCAAGTTGTGGTCATAGAATGCATAGATAATAAGTTTCGTAAAGGGATTTTCCCTTCTTTTATATAAGTTGTGTCATCTTGTATAGACCTACCCATGGTTCGTGGACCATGGGATTGTATAAAAAGGAGAGTCTTCAAGAGTCTAAGGTAGTTCATAGTTCAGAGGAGTGAAGAATGAATGTAATGCGTCATTAAGAAGTAAAGAGTAAAGAGTCTTAGAGTAGAAGAGAGGCTTTACAGTTGTGTGCATAGAGGCCTAGAGTAGAGTCCATCGCTGAGTGTGCAAACCCCTGCCACTGAGTGTGCAGGGTAGTCTTGAGTCTATAAGAAAATATGAAGTATCAATAAAGAGATTATTCTAGAAATATCTGTGTTTTGTTCATTTACTCTTGTTATGAATGAATGTGTTTATGTTATGATGAATGATGGGTTTATGAATTAACACTATATTGATGCGCGATTCTACGTGGTTTACATTCTTATATGAACACAAGTACTAATATCTGTTTACGTGAAGAATATCTTAATGCATGTTGAAGATATTAGATAATGAGGTCGATCTGGGTAAATACAGAACTAAGGGTAATTACAGAGGCATGTAAGTGGCTGATTCAGGTGTCTTAGGTCCGTGAAAGACAGTAGTAGACCTTCACGATGTTCTAGGTGTAAAAGCAACCCTGCCGAGGCTATGGACGCCTGCTGGCAGCAGCGGCTATGCTTATGGTATTGAAGTTATATCTTTTCGTCAATTATTATTATAATACCCTTTTCTTATTTTCTTTTTATCAGAGAAGTTATTTCCTTAACTTTTTCCCTGTTTGAACCTTTATGCATGAGAAATTGTTTTATGATCAATCACATCATTTTCAGCTAGAATACCGTCAGCAAAGCATCTTTTTAGCATATTGTTGTCCTTTTTCGTTTTGCATAAACTATCATCACTCCAAAGCGTCCTATCTCTTATTCATAACTATCTTTACACACTTTGCTCTCAAAATAACCATAACTTTCACCGTCCTATCATTGATAAGTGTACTCTGCCTCCCTTACTGATATATTGTTCATTCCATTGCCTTGCCGTCGGCACCACCCCTTTCATATGCTTTATGGTTATGGAACCCATTTTCCAATTGGAGGGGGGAATGTATGCATTATGGGATTGCATGCGATATGATTACTGCACTTTGCCATACCTTGTTGATTTGAGTTTTTCTAATTGCAATTTTGCATGCATCTTATCTGTTGATATTCAAAGCTAACACTATGGATTCAAGCACATTGTATGCAAAATAGTGCTTTGTTTACAGGAGAACAACAAGTATGGGCAAAATTCTATTCACAGCATGACCACACTATTGCAACTAACAGACGCGGCTCGAGCAACTTGCGAACATGAACAACTCTTCAGACATTATGTGCTTACCTGGATTCCACCTTTTGCATCACTTTCAGCACCAACTCTGCCTACATCAGCTTCAACAACTGCCAGTATTTATATGTCATTCCACATTTTTTGGAGGTAAAACTTGAGGTAAAATTGCATAGTTTTCTAATTTATTATAAATTTAGGAGAATCTACTGAAAATCCATTTTGAGCATTATTTGTCATCCTTCATTCCACATCTTTACCACTTTCCCTTTTTCAGCAGCATATCATTTCCGAGTATGGGGGAGTGTTCTTTCATTTCTTTCTTATGACCATGTCATTCATATTCTTTATCATCCATTGCTCTTCTTATTCATTCTCAACGCCTCCCTTATTTCATGTTGTTTTACACCAAGCATAGAATTCAACAGCTGGTAGCAACCATCTCTATTTGTTTTCTAGCATCGCATGAGGACATGCTAATTTTTCAGAGAGAGGGAGGAATTGCTATGCATAATGGATGTTTTCTACTTTCTTCCTTATTTAAGCCATACAATTTCATTTTTACACAGTGCAGAAATTGATTTCCACATATTTTTTTAAAACTATGAACTCAATCCTTGTAATTTTTGGAAAACACATACGTAGCATTAATACAAATCCACACAATTTCAAGAAATATTGGTTCATAAAATTTCGGAAATCACGCACTCTCACCTACAGCCATTTTGTTTATATCTCATGATCCATGCATCAAAACGATCTGATTTTTGGATCATAGAAGCCTTCATATATTACAAATCTACTTGCAACATTTCAACAAAATCTGGTTTGTAGTTTTTGGGAAAATGGTTAATGAAGTTTGTTGTTATCTATGTCATATTTTGCTGCAACTTCATACATATAGTTGAATGTCAATGTAAAAATTGTTATGCCTTCATCAAGATCACTAAAATTGAATATTCATTAATTAAGGAAGCATTCATTTATTCTCAAATTTTTATTGCTTGGTTAACACATGGTTTTTGTCTTTGGGTTGCATGAGGACATGCAATATATTCAGTTTTTGTTGCATGAGGACATGCAACATATTGAGTGTGGGGGTGTGTAGGGTCGATAATATGCCATCGTTATTGTCACTTGTGAACGTTTATTCCACCCATTTCTACCATTCTTCATCATGTCATTTATTATAATTTATTAAATAAATCCATTTTATGATGATTTATGCTCTTACATTATTTATTCTCCTTTATTTCTAATAAATTGATTATTATGTATTATTTTACCAATGATAGTGCTAATAAGTTGGTTATGACATTATTCACCATTTTTAGCCTCCAAGGTAACTTCCAGATTGAAGATTTGATTTTGAAATCTGCCAACTCAGAAATTCGCTGGTTTAAGGAGTGACAATTTTGCGGTTGAGATTCTGAGCAAATGAAGACGAATTTGGAAAATCCGGAACATGGGTTTTGTCCAGAACGGGCCCAATTATGTTCATTAAGAACAGATTGCCCAAATTCGGCTTGTACACGGAGGAACGCAGGGTTCTTTGAGAACGATTTTCTCAGATTTGCAGTTGTGGCCGTCCTCCAAATCTCAGCTGCAAACCCAAATTCGTCTTGTTTTTGTTGAAGAGATAAAGTTAGAATCAACCTAAATTTGTAAAAGAATCATGTTGTAATTATCTATGCTCTCTGATCTTTCTTTATTTAAATGAGAACAAAGATCAGAGAGGGGGGATTCGAATGATGGAAGAATGATAGAGAAATGATGGACAATGATGGTGGATTATTCATGATAGGATAGGGATTGTTGCATGCTGTAGCTTTTGCTGTTGTAATGATTCCACAATTGGCTGATTAATAAATGAATTGGGAGTTGCTGTTCATTTTTCTCATTCTGAAGTAATCCCGCAGCATCCGCTGGCGGCTAAGGGCCCAGCCTCTGGTGGAGTACGCTGCTGCTATTGTGTATCATATCTTTTGCTGCTGTATGATATCTTTTCATGTGTGGATTGTTTATATAGTTTAGTAATCTGATGTATTTGTTATATGCTGTTCAACGCTCTGTTACGACTAATTCATTAATGGTTTCATTCAAGAAGTTTATGTAAGTGACTCTATGTTGCGTAATGAATCTTTTCGGAGTTGATTACATGTTCACTATTTAAACCGATCGTTTCTGTTATAGAGCTTTCATATTAAATATTGTTATTGGATTCATTTTGAACTCTTATTCGTGGGAACCCGAAAGTAATATTATTTCATTTGGAAACGGAAGTCATGTTCTTTGGAAACATCAGATTGCTATAATAAGTGTGTTGTGTAAATATGATAAATGTTGTTCCATAATTCATTTGTGAATATCGTCTCATAAAGTAAAGTTCATTGGAATTGCTTTTGAAGATTGTTATTTTATTGCAGAATGTGAGTAAGTTGGTTTTGACTCGCGAGATGTAGTTCTTTTGATTGATGTTTCATTTACTGCTGTTCTATTTCCTTTTGTTATTTCATTTTTACTTGCTGCCATTCCATTTCCTTGCATTTATTGCTTTGGTGTGAGAGAAGGTCCAAGGCTGTCGTGAGCCTCAGCAGACGCTACCATGCTCCCAGATCCATGGTCCATACTCTAATTCCTTTTCCTTCATCAATTTCTAGAGGAATGAGTTATTGCTACTGTATCCTCGATTGGTGGTTATTTGAATGAATGATTTAGTTTCTTGCTGTTCAAATTAGATTCTGTTTCCAGCTTTCATTTACTTTTGCATTTTAAGCACTATACTGCAAAACATTACTCTTAAGTAAATAGCCGCCTCAGACAGAGTACACTCTTGAAATAAAAAGTCGTCCCTGGGTTGATAATTAATGTGAAGTAATTAGGAGTTCACAAGACACCTTTTTATCACTCCACACTAGGGACGGGTAAGAGGGAGTTATATCATAAGCCTTAAGGGCTTATCGATTTGCATGAAGGCAGTTTTAGGGCATAAAATGACATCACGACCATATCTGGGTGTGGAAACTTGGTTCCAACATCCCCCCATAATGCTTCGGGTGAGACTTCAGTCCGCACTCCATGGACTGATGCCGAAAGGGCTAGTAGTGTAGGGATTTGTTTGGAAAACTTAACTCTGAACCTGGGTCAGGATCCACTAAGCCAACAAGTACTATGAAATTTATGCAATAGTTGCCTTAGGTACCATGAGAATTTTCCCCCAAATTCACTTGTGTGGTCCATAGGAAAGGCGACTAAGGTCAAAAACTCGTGATCAGAAGTTGAGTGGAGTAGTCATGGGTGTGCGATCTAACAAGTAGGACAGGGGGTATCTCTCTTTCCTTATCTTCACACATCTTCATGCTTAACTCCCACGTTAGAGGATATTTCCTAGAAAACTTAATGACACTAGATTTCCACTCATTAATAAACTTCTATAATTTTATTTTAAGTGGCCTTGGCAAGTTTACTCTTCACACACTTATACCAGGGCCCTAAATTCCCTAGACTAGTTGATGTTAGTATAAAAAAAAGAAAAAAGTCTAGTTCATTTTAATTTTAGGTGCTCATTTTAGTTTTTTTTTGTTTAAGACAAGAGAGGAAAAAGTGCAACTGATGATGTTTTGACACAAACAAATCAATATAAAACCTAGCTACATGAGAATGAAACACTTATTTTTCTTAAATGAAAGAAATTTCTACAAGGGTTCTACGAGAAACCTAAGAAAGAAAAAACTCTTTTTCTTTTTATTTTAAGCACTCACACATTCAAAACCTACCAAAAAAAGACTAAATGATGTCTAAAATGCATCTAACCTAATGAAAAATAGAATGTAAATGAAATATTCAAGGAAAGGCTCAAAGATGAAAAAATGTGATCACAAAATCAAAGGTCAACTCAACAAACAAGGAGAAGTAGATCACAATAGAAAAAGCACTCCTCAAAACAAAAAGACTCTTAACATTTAAAACAAGAATTCACACATTTGTCAAAAACTCGAAAGACTACAAGGCCAAAAAACAAAATAACATAAACACAAAGCAAATGTTTTTCCTTTTCTTTTAAAGATTTAAAGAACCAAAAAGTTAAGAGAAGGAAAACAAGCAACAATTTCAAGACCAAAAATATGAAAAAGACTCACTAGTCATCAATGATCACAAAGATAAAATACTAGAGAAAAGTAAGAGACTTAATCACTTCAAATTATTTTGCAAGAAAGATACAAAAGACTCTCTAAATCTGAAATATTCTAGAGAACTAAAATCTCTCATTCATACAAGAATCACAATCCCTTTTCAAAAACAAGGGCGGGAAAGAAAAAAGAAGCCAACTTCTAGGTTGCAAAAGAAGGAAATCAAATATTGGGTTATTAACAAGAAACAAGACCTATTCCAGAAGCACATAAAAGCTAAGCACTTCACAAAGAAGATATTGAACCAAACTTTAAACACAAAAATCCTCAAATACCACAAACCCTAGGTTGACATAGGAATTTCTCAAACAATATGGAAGACACCAACAATGAAAGACATCAAGGTGATTCTAGGCTTCATAAAAATCAACAAATCATAAAGAAACTTGGTCAAGACCTCAACAAAAGACAATATGAAAAAAATATTCTTTCATATATGTACACGACTGTGTAAATATATTCCTACATGTATACATAACTGTTTCTGAGGAAACACACATATATGCATGTTTCTTTCGAAGAAACTACATGTATACGCAACTGTTTATATGAAAAAATGTGTATAAATGGAAAACTAAGGAAAAATAAAAATAAATGCTTGATCTAAAAGATCAGGTTGAATGACCAAAATACTTAAAACTCAAGAAGGCTGGAAAAAAACAAAGAAATAGCAAACTAAACCTAGATCAAAGAAAAATAGCTCTTCTAGGAAATACTTGATGGTATTCCTTGGCGGAGTCGCCAATTATGTTGGTGGGAAAAGTTTCCTAAGCAAAGGGTTGAAAGCCTCAACAAAGTAGGGTAAGATAATTAACAAATATCACACAAACAAGGATGCCAAAAATATGAATTATCAAATTTGGATTTGCAGACATACCTAGGTGTCCTAAATTTGTAGATGTTCCTGTAGGGTCTAAACCCTCTACTATCTCCAAGATGTCCAGACCCGAAAAGAAATCATAGAAGAATATACATAATATATAATTCAATGTGAATAAATAATAATATGTTATATCATCACATACAAACCTATAAAATAGCATTTGTAAGATGACAATTGTTGGCTTGTTGGGGCCTGACCCAGGATGAGAGGTGATTTAGCCAATCAAATCTCGGTACTACTGGCCCTCTCGGTGACAGTCCACTGAGCGCGGACTGAGGTCTCACCCGAAGTAGTATGGGAGGGTGCTAGAACCAGGTTTCCGCACCCTAGAGATGTCTGATGGTTTCAAGTGGTCCACGGTTCGACCCTGCGAAGACGTCACTATGCGCATTTACATGTTCCTCACAGCCTGAGATGTTGCCTTCACGCAGCCCTACTCAGGGGCTTAACAATGTTATTACCCAAGTCCTTACTAGTAATATGATATTAGTTGATTAACTTATCTTATCTATATGCTTTCAGTTATACTTAACAATATTCACAATTCATACAAGTGCGCGCAGTAAAGAAACAACATATTCGCAAACGATATCAAACATATAATAACTCAAAACAGATACACAGAATTGTTGAAAATAGCAAAAAGAAATGCTAAATATAAAAGTGTTAAATTTAGAACTGCTATAAATAGCATTTTGGGATACCTTCCTATTTTAGTTAGTCCCTCAACTAAAATAGAGAAGCAAAATTCGAATTTGATCTTAGCAGTTGTTTGTAAAATAATTAATTAATTCACCATGAGTTAATTAGTTGTAGAAAATCAAACATGAAGTCTATGAGGGGACATGCAATAGTTTCTCCATTAATTGAGGAATTTATCCATCATTTAAAGAGATAAGGATGAGTTGTAATATTGAGTTGTAATTAGTTGGCTCAATTAACTGAGTCAAGTCCAGTTAGATTAATTCAAACAATTTGTTGAATTAATTGTGAGTTCAGTTAGTTAATGCATGCATGCATGTTACTACTGCACTTCAGATAACTGAATAGTCTCTCACAAATAACTCATGAATTTCAGTTGAGACAAAGACCTAGTTGAGATCAAATGGAGGGATAGTGTACTATCAGTTGCTATAATATTCTATTGTGAATATCCCTTGCATGCAAAAGGAATTCTTTCCTTGAGGATTGTTCAGTTACTTCTTCAGGTTTTGTGAGTATGATGAGGCCAATTCACACATGTGGCTTCACTGGACCCCAAGAAAAACTGCCCAAGGAAATAGGAGACTTGGAGGGCTTGAGGAGGACATACATTGTGTCTATTCAGCCTATGAGTTGTATTGTTTGATTGCAGAGAGAGCAGGATAGCTTGAGAGCTAATTCTTTTTGTAACTTGAACAAGATTTCCACTTGTATGATAATAAAGAGATTGGGGTTTTAGGTTGAGGCTTTCCCTAGGTTATTTCTTCTGTGTTATGTGTAATTGATTTCTCATTCTCCGTTATATGTGTTCTCATTGATCTTTCTCATATTCGATTAATCTTTCACAAAGTTTGTTGTAGAAGTAGATCTTGTATTTTTCTTTAGTATATTATATAATATTTTGATGTACAATAGGAATTTCTACATGGTATTAGAGCAAAGGTGATCAAAGGAGAAGAAAAATATACATGAAGGGAGAAATTCGAAGTTTGAGGTTCCTGAATATAGAAATCGAGTTCTTATCACATCTCAATTTCACTAATGGCATTCAGTGGTTTAAGACTCGAGTATGCCCTTGATGGAAGCTCGAATTATATAGCATGGAAGGATCACATGGAAGTAGTATTAGAGGACAATGGTCTAAAGGACATCATTGATGAAGAAGTCCCCAAGCTGACTAATGCTACTCAATTGGTTGAATGGAATAAATGTGTGGCTAGAGCAAGGAGAATCCTTCTGGAGGGAGTTTGAGACCACATAGTCTTGAGTCTCCATGGGAAGGAGACACCATTTTTGATGTGGAAAACATTAAAAGATCTATATCAGAATAGCAGCGATCAGAGGAAGCTGGCACTGAAAGACAAGATTCATAAGATCACGTGTGAAAAGGGCGACACAATCTCTACATATCTGAACAAGCTCACCACCTTCAGGGATGATCTTGGAAGTGTAGGGATCACGACTACTGATGATGACATGGTAAGTCTTGCACTCCTCAGTCTTCCTGAGAGCTGTCATAGCTACCAAGACTCGGTTAATGGAAGAGAAAAACTGCCAGATTGGGAATGACTTTGGTCGGATCTAATGTAGGAGGAAACAAGAAGAAGCACCAGAGATGGATCCTCATCGAAGCAAGATGATGAGGAATATATAGCCTTAGCGAGTAAGGCGAGGGAAGGGAAAGGGAAGACGTCCCATGCCAAATCTGATTCTTCCAATGGTGGGAAAAATATTGAAAAATCAAATGTGTGATGCTTTCATTGTCATGAAGTGGTCCATTATGTTACAAATTGTCCACAGAAGAAATCTAAGAAGGGTTCCTCGAAGGGATCTGATGGTGAGGCACTGGCCTCACAGTTTGAGCTGGATTTATCGGTTATCGCATGCAGGTTTCATCCATGGTGGGATGTGTGTGGTACCTAGATAGTGGAGCTTCATTCCACATGTCAGGTGATAAGAATCTTTTCAGGACCTTTGAGGAGAAGGATCTCTAGATGCAGATCGAGACGGGCGATGATGGAAAGTATCGTGTTTCAGGTGAAGGTACGGTTGTGTTTTAGAGGGAGAATGGAGCTCCCCTCACCCTGAATGATGTAAAGTATCTACCAGGTATAAAGAAAAATCTTGTGTCCATTTCTATGCTAGAAGATAAAGGCTAAGAAGAATCTTGTGTTCGTTGCTATGCTAGAAGATAAAGGCTATGATGTAGTCTTTAGTAAAGGAAAGGTATTCCTGAGGCATATCGACACTGGGGAGACCAAGCGAATTGGGATTCGAGTAAAGAATCTCTACAAGCTGAAGGTAGATGATTGTGTTGCACTGAGTTCTAAAGCTAAGATGGTGCAGATCCAAGATGTTGGCGAGCTATGGCATAGAAGACTGGGCAACTTGCACCATGGAGCCTTGAAGATCATGCTGCTGATTTCTATCGGATTACCCAAGGGAAAACTTGAGTAGATGAATACATGCAAAGGTTGTACCTTAGGTAAGTATGCAAAATCTTCCTTTTTGGATTGGAACAGTAGAGCTGGAGGAATCCTAGAGCAAGTTCACTCAAATGTTTTGGACCATTCTCTACAACCTCCACCTCTAAAGGAAGGTACTATGTTATTTCTATCGATGATTTTTCTCGTAGATGCTAGATCTACTTTATGCAAAATAAGGATCAGAACTTCTTAAGGTTTTGTGAGTTTAAAGCCTTGGCGGAGAAAGAATTTGGAATGAAAATAAAAGCCTTTCATAGGGACAATGGTGGAGAGTATGTCTCCAAAAATTTTAAAGACTTCTGCAATGCAGAAGGGATTAAGTGGGAATTGACGGCACCCGATAACCCACAGCAGAATGGGGTGGCCAAAAGGAAGAACAAATCAATTGTGGGAGCAGCTCAAGCGATTTTGCATGAACAAATCCTACCACTACATTTGTGGGCTGAGGCATGTAATACAATAGTATACTTGCAGAATAGAAGCCCGCACCGTATACTGGAAATGAAGACACCTATTGAGGCATTTTCCAGGAAGTGACTTGATGTAAGTCACTTCCGAATATTTGGATCATCAATTTACTATCAAGTGACCAAAGATGCTAGGAAGAAGATAGACCTAGCAGCTAAGTTGGGAATACTTGGGGGGTACATGGATACACCCCACAACTATCAGGTGTACCTGCCTTCCACTCAGAGGATAGTGGAACACAGGGATGTGAAGTTCAATGAGTAGAAAGCCATGTGGTTATCACTTGAGAGGGAGCTCAAGTTGCATGCAGAGGAGGAACTTTCAGTTCCTAAGGAGGAGGAGCCTCAGACTGATGTGGAGTAGCTGCATGTAGAGGATTTGGTACTGGATACATCCACTCATGCTGAGACTTCTAGAGATGGGCAGAAATTCTCAAGGGAAGCTGACAGGTTGATGCTGGATGCATGCGAGAATGTGGGACAACCATATTCTTAGTGTAGATAGAGGAGGTTGCCCGAGCGGTACACTGGGTACATGGCCTTGGTTGTGGAGTGTGTAGATACATAACCTTCTTCATTCGAGGAGGTAGTGTAGCAACCAGTCTGGGTTGATGCAATGGTAGAGGAGTACAACTCTATCATTTGGAACAGTGTGTGGTATGTTGTCCCAAGACCTTAGGGTAAGTCAGTGGTGAGTTCCATATGGCTTTACAAGGTAAAGCAGGTAGCTGATGGCAGTGTTGAGAAACATAAGGCAAGGTTTGTTGCCCAAGGTTTCTCACAGATCGAGAGGATCGCCTACGATGAGAATTTTGCTCCCGTAGCAAGGTACCCATCGATTAGATAGATGTTGGCACTATCAGCGCAGATGGGGTGGAAGATCTACTAGATGGATGTGAATACAACATTCCTCAATGGGAATATTGAAGAGGAGGTGTACACTGAGTAGCCAGAGGGTTTCAAGACCTTCAATCATCAGTTGCATGTGTGCCGACTCAAGAAGGCTTTGTATGGGCTAAGGAAATCACCCCATGCTTGGTACACCAGGATCGACAACTATTTCACCAGGTTGGGCTTCACCAAGAGTGAATTAGATGTGAACCTTTACCACATCATGGTAGAAGGTAAACCATTGATCATTGTTCTTTATGTCGATGATCTGATTTTGACCAGTGATGATTAGCTAATACAGTCTTGCAAGGAGGAACTTGTAAGAGAGTTTGAAATGAAAGACATGGGTCTTATGCACTACTTTCTAGGCATGGAGGTGTGGCAGAAAGATGGTGAAGTATTTGTGACTCAAGGCAAGTATGGCAATGAGATACTCAGGTGATTTCACATGGAGAAGTGCAAGCCCATGCAGACTCCTCTACCTGGGAACTGGAGGAAGGAGGATGCTACTTCAAGTGAGGTAGTAGCTTCTACTATTTATCAGTAGCTGGTGGGTTCACTTATGTATCTGGTGAACACACGACCCAACTTATGATTTGCAGTAAACCAGCTGAGTCAAGCTATGGTTCAGCCTACCAAGCTGTTTTGGAAGGCAGTGAAGCATGTGTTGAGATACCTCACAGACACATCTCAATTTGGATTGTGGTATAGACAGACAGAGGGAGGGAAGCTTCAAGGCTTCACTGATGTGGATTGGGAAGGGAGTCCATCAGACCTGAAGAGCACTTCTGGAGGAATCTTCAACCTTGGTTCAATTGTAGTTTCTTGGTATAGCAGGAAACAGATATCAGTTGCACTTAGCTTAGTAGAGGTTGAATACATGGCTGCTAGTTAGGCTACATGTGAGGCCATTTGGATGCAGAAGATTCTAGTGGGATTGTTTGGTCAGAGGATGGATCCTACAGTGATCTAAAGCGATAACTAGAGTTGTATCAAACTCTCTGAGAATCCAGTTTTTCATGACAGTTCCAAGTACATAGATATCCGGTATCACCATCTTCAAGACTATGTGGTCAAGAGGACCGTGTATGTTGCTGTATGTTTCGACCGAGGAACAGGGTGTAGATATTTTGATAAAGGCATTGTCAAAATGAAAGTTTGAGTTCCACAGAGACAAGATTGGGGTTACTGATAATCCCTTTCTTGTTGAGAGGGAGTGTTGAAAATAGCAACAAGAAATGCTAAATATAGAAGTGCTAAATTTAGTACTGCTATAAATAGAATTTCGTGATACCTTCCTATTTTAGTTAGTCCCTAAACTAAAATAGAGAAGTAAAATTCGAATTTGTTCTTAGCAGTTGTTTTTAAAATAATTAATTAATTCACCATGAGTTAATTAGTTGTAGAAAATCAAACATGAGGTCTATGTGGGGACGTGCAACAGTTTCTCCATTAATTGAGGAATTTATCCATGAGTTAAAGAGATAAGGATGAGTTGTAATATTGAGTTGTAATTAGTTGGCTTAGTTAACTGAGTCAAGTCTAGTTATATTAATTCAAACAGTTTGTTGAATTAATTGCGAGTTCATTTATTTAATGCATGCATGCATGTAATTGCTGCACTTCAGATAACTGAATATTCTCTCATAAATAAATCATGCATGTCAGTTCATACAAAGACCTAGTTGAGATCAGATGGAGGGAAAGTGTACTATGAGTTGCTAGAATATTCCATTGTGAATATCCCTTGCATGAAGAAGGAATTCTTTTCTTGAGGATTGCGCAGTTACTTATTCAGGTTTTTTGAGTGTGATGAGGCCAATTCACACATGTGGCTTCTATGGACCCCAAGAAAAACTGCACAAGGAAATAGGAGACTTGGAGGGCTTGAGGAGGACATATATTATTTTTATTGAGTCTGTGAGTTATATTGTTTGATTGCAGAGAGAGCAGGATAGCTTGAGAGTTGATTCTTTTTGTAACTTGAACAAGATTTCCACTTGTATGATAATGCCAAGATTGGGGTTTTAGGTTGAGGCTTTCCCCAGGTTATTTCTTCTGTGTTATGTGTGATTGATTTCTCATTCTCTATTATATGTTCTCTCATTGATCTTGCTCATATTTGATTAAGCTGCCGCAAAGTTTGTTGTAGAAGTAGATGTTGTATTTTGCTTTAGTATATTGCATAATCTGTTGATATACTATCAGAATTTCTATAAGAATTGGTAACAAAACCTTTCTTTATTAATCTCTTCTCTGATTACAGACTTGACTCCACCCTGCACACTCAGCTGCAGAGGTCCATGCACTCAACTGCAGACTCTACTGGGCCTCTACGCACTCAGCTACAGATCCTTCTCCTACTCTACGACCCAAAAATGCACTTCGCACTATGACTCAATCACTTCGACTTTTCATTCTTATCTTCTATTATCTATCTCCTTTCTACACTTAGAGAATCACTCTATTTATACAATCCCATGGTCTGCGGACCATGGGTAGGTCTATGTAGCCAATATTACATTACAAAACTAGGGCGGACTACCCTATGACTCTATTATACTTTCACGCTCCGCGCCCACAATTCACGAAGATTTACAACAAGATCAACTCAAAACATGGGCATTGAGCCCCAAAACATGCCATGGGGGGATTCCATGCCCAACAGGCCCCCAACACAAACATTGTGACTCACCGTCGTGTCACTCAGTCAACGTGGCGATCTTGGCATGGAGTCCCTCCAACTGTTCTCGAACGGTACTGATATCTGTAACGCACTGAGCTGCTGCTTGTTGAACCTGCTACATCTATTCTTCTGAGACCTTTGTGTCTGGTGTGGTTCCTTGCATCTGCACGTGCATCCCTTGTATGTGCACAAGCTTTCCTTCGATATGCACTATGATTGTGAAGGCCTCATCAACCCATGGCTGAGTGCGTGCTTTGAGCACTACCTCCTTGTGTCGCAAAGCGTCCACTTGATCCTTTAGTGCCTTAGCTTGCTGCATCCTCGCAAGCTGGTAAGTGAGGATGACTGTCTGTGTAGTTCCTCAAACATTGTCGTATTGCTACTGGAGTTCTCGTGCCTCTATCTATAGGTGCTAGATGTTGGGGTCTTCTTGCAAAGTCATGAGGACCTCAAGTGCTTGTTCCAACATGCCGGTATAGTCTCGCACTGGACCCCCAATTTCTTCTATCCCTGCTACGATAGCACTAGCACGTTGTTCTCTAACTTTTGGGGGAGTGGAAGTTGCACCTTCAACTGCAGCTCGGCGATCTGAAGATTCAGCTCTAGCTAAACCTTTGTCATTTCTTCCTTGGGTTCGCAGACTACAGTTGCCCATCTATGGATCCTCACCTCTACCATTAGATTTGTTGGGATGGCAAGATCTGGGATGCATCATCTACCACCTACACTAACTGTTGGTTCTACCACACCAATTCATCGCATTGCAAATTGAGTTGTTCCATGTTGAGCTTTTGTTCACTGAGAACCTGGATCGCGCGACTCTCCTTGGCCCGCAACTTTGCCGGTATCCCATCGTGTAGTTGATACAGCGTTTCTCGCAGAAGGGAAACCAAATTAAGGCCAAGGCCTTTCAACATGCTAACTGAAAGCCTATCTGGTAACACTCTCGTGTTTTCCATTCATGCACATAGCATGTGCTCTGCTACCGAGGATCCTGCTACGAGGGGGGTAGAAAGGGTACCCACCTGAGTGGGCCGCACCTGTAACTCCTGGAGCTACACCCTGAGGGCCCCCAACAAAGTTTGGTGCTCCTGCATAAAATCCTGAAGTTCTTCACTTGTGACATTACAGACCATCTCACCAATGTCATGGAGATCACCTTCAGTTAAGGTGATTGAGTCAATGGCCAACTTTGAGGCGTTGACCTTCTTCCTTGGTCCTACTCATTCTACGATGTGTGGCAACATCAACTATATGGATGTGGTCCCTTGGTCCATGCTCCCTTCTGCTATTTCTGTTTCCTCGTCCTCCTGCCCTTCCAAGGACATTTCTTGGCCCTCATCTGCCTTTATAGTTGCTGCCTCTGCCGGCTATGTTGCTGCTACTGCTTCTGTCTCTTCCCGCGCTGCCTTTTCCTTAGCTACTACTATTTCCTGCTGCCTTTTCTTGGCCAATTGGGTGACCCACAACTTGGCATCTTCCTTTCTCTTCTGTGATGCTACCTTCTCCAGTTTTGTGAGATCTGGGGTGCACCACTCCGGAGGCCATGTCTCCAAGACAGTGAAGATGGCACCGTCGGTGGCTATAAACGGGAGGTTCGTCCACTACTTCATTGTATCCTTGCGCGCCCTTATGCAGAAATTATGCATGTCGGCTTTAAAGTCTATAGAAATCTATAGACTATTGTACATCGTAGGTCACAGGCATGGCCTCCGATTGATCCACATCTAGATGCTCATCTTCAGGAGGACCTAGAAGATTTTGGTGTCACATATCCATTTTGCATCATTTGTGGCCCAAAGTGAAGCGTACTTCGCGGCCTTTGGTAAGTCTTTGTCAATGCTGGGGAATTGACTGTCTTCCAGTAGTTCCCCCACTACGAGCATGATGGATAACAACAACCATGCATAGAGGAATTCATCCCAGTTAAACTAGACTCCTTCTGTGCATTTCTCGGCTAGTGCGATCACTAGTGCAGGTATCTCATCTGTGTGGAACTTTCGCATGACTTTGTCGACCAAGATTTGGGTAGCTACGCGTACCGCTTTTTCTTTGATGGTGGAGATAGCATAGCCCCTCTTCTTCTTCTCCATATTGTATTTTGCCTTCATGGCCTCTACGAGGCCCAAATCACTACCTTTCCCTTCTGATATGGTTCCGGGGTCCTTTCCTTTATAGGGGAGCCGATAAATGCGGTGAATTAGGTCTGCATAACGGGGATAGGCTCCTCCAGCCATAGATACCCATCATGGATCAGGAAAAGTAGTTGCTTGATGAAAAAAATGGTTATGGGCGTGTAGTGGAAATGTGGCACCCATAAAGTTCACCAGCCCAGCCTTTTACACACCGTGCAACCACTTCTGCAGCTCTAATGTTGTCACCACCCCTGCGCTATTCTGCTTCGTGAGATTCTTGGTCTCTAGGTGAGGGAATTTCTCGCCATCAGCGAGGTCCCAATCTTCGAATTTCATGGTCGGCACGGGGCCCAAGTGTAGGCCCTTAAACATTACACCATGTGGGAGGAGCAAGGTCTAGATTAAACTCTTAGTTTTGTCTAGGTCCTTTGGCACTTTGGCTTTCCCTTTTCACAGAGGGAGATACGTGGGCAGTTTTTTTGCAGAGTGTATAGGTTGAATGGCTTCCTCCATGTATTCTTCTTCTTTGGTTATGATGATAAGAGCTTGTAAATCTTCTTCCTCCTCATCTGTGTCAATCGTGACAACTTTCCCCTTTTCTACCATTCATAGCTTACTGCGTAGTGGGTTCCTTGGGGACACGTGTATGAGGGCCATTGCTTGTTTATCTTTCTTGGATAGTGATTTGCGGATTTTTGTCACAACCCCATCACCTTCTGGGACATCCTCCACCATTGGGGTCTACGCGGCCTCGCTAGCGATTACCTTTTCGATTCCAAAATCGTATTTAGTGGCCGTCATCATATATAGGTTGTATTCTATCACTCGCAAACTTAGGGGCTCACTTACCGCTCGGCTCTAAATGCTCAGTGCTCTACCCAATGGCTCAACTCTCAAATGACCAAGTGTTGTTTGCTAGCCAACCCTTTGTGTTTTATAGCGCCTTTTGAATTTGAATTCGACTATTCCCCCCAATGTAGGGACATTAATGCTTTATGGGTAGCATATTTTCCCAAATCTTGCCCATAAATCGCATCTTAAATGCTTGTTGGCCGCTCCATTTGGCCTAATATTCCACATCCCATCGTGAATAGTGACCTCAATGGTCACTTCCCAGCCAACCCGTGCGGTAGTGCAGCCCTCCATGCGCGGTCGTGAACCTTGTGACGTTCTGCTTCTATGCGCATCTCCCATATTGCACAACTCCCAGGCAGAATAGTCTATAGTCCCACACTCCCTTTCAATTACCTGGAGTGCTAAGACTGTTCTTCCTATGGCTAGTCAGGTGGTCACACCACCCGTGCGGGGTTCCATACCATCCTCTAGCATGGTTCATGGAGAATCCTCACCTTCTCTTTTTATGATCAGCATCACGCACTTTATTACTTACAATGTACTACCCTGGTCGCTACGTTTGGTGATATGCGGTCCAAGACAAGGTAGTAGACTAACCAGTTCATGGTGATAGTCTTCCAACTTTTTAGTATGATTGTATGCACCTTACCTTACCTTCCTCAGTTTTTCGATGAGAAATGGTTTCTTTATTTCGTCTTCCAGCTTCTTGATGTCCGCGTCCATCAAAGCGCTTTTCTCCCTTAGTCATACCCAGTATTTTTCAAGTTTGCGAAGTATAAGGTTTTCCTGTCGGAATTCTTCCTCGAGTCTTATGTGTTCTGTTTCTCGTGGCTGTGTGAATCCTTCATTGCGGACCTTCGTATCTATGGGTGCTGCTATGCACAAAATAGGCTTCGCTTGCTTTGTAGGGATCATAGCCCTTGCTTCATACTTCAACTTGGGAAGTTCTTGCGCGGTCAGGGTTTTGCACATGGTCCTATAAGCCCATAGAACTATTGGTATGAGTAGGTCCCAGTCAGTGAGTCTCACATGGTGGACCGTGTTCAGCACTTCACACACCTCGTCAAAGGCTTCCCTGCGTATAATCTTTGGTGTGCTTGGTCGTATCATACTTCGTCATTTGCACCTTCTTCATGCCTGCTCCTTCCTATTATTCTTGTTTTCTATCACGAGGACAGTGTGAGTTTGTGCAAGCTGCATACCATACACCTGTACCCATCTGGAGAGGTGGGCATGCAAGTTGTTTCATCCATAATATCTGGCTTTCATCTCCAGCTGAGGCTTTCCATACTATATAAGCATCATCGTTCTGCATTCGCGCCAGTTCTTAAAACTCCTTTGATGTGTACTTGACCATATTGCAAGCATAGTGTGCAGTGCCCATTTCAGAGCGTCAAAATGCTACTGTTATGCCACCTCTCTTTCAAATTTGTTCAGGAATTCATCCACCACTGTTAACCTATCATACATAGGTAGATCCCTTACCTTTGTTATCAAGCAACGTAGTGATCTTACCATCATGTTGCAATTGAGCGTGGTTACCTCATGTAACCGGTTCTACCATCGTTCTATTTCCTCATCCAAATTCGATGTGCAGGAGCTTTAGCGCTCCCACAAAATCCTCCGATATGCTGTAGGATTTACCCAATCATGTTCTCAAGTTTTATCTTGTAGATACAATCTAGATCATTGTCACTTTCATCATCACAGATTAGCTTCGTGTAGCGTGATCCTTCCGCAGGGTCTAAAGGTACCACTATGTGGAGTGACTTTTTCTCAAAAACCATTTTGTGCTTCTTTAGATTTATCACTTCATTCATGTTAGTGGCCCAATCTATTCCCAGTAGCACGGGATAGGGATTGCTATCATCGACAATCTCTATCACTTCGAAATCTGCAAGTGCACTCGCACCTTTGATGTCTACCATTATTTCGTGCAATCTTCCCATCGGTAGGATCTTCTCCTGGTTCACCATTCGTAATTGAATAGGGGACCACTATGATGCGGGCCTACCCAACCATTCCCATGTCTGTTTTTCCAGTACATTCACGTCTGATCCTAGGTCCATAATTACTTGATACATTTCATACACAAAATCAAATTCAGGTTCCTTTGTGGGAGACTTATGAACCCACACACTTTCTTCAGGCTGCTTGCCCTTGTCCTCTCATGTTGTGATACCGCTTTGGAGCACGATGTTTACATTCAAGTCCTCTTCATGTGGCTCAGATCTTCATCTCATGATCAAACTGAGTATAATATAAACCTGATTCCCTCATTGGATTTGTACAATCGCGGGCACAATGCCCTAGCCCTCTGCAATTTTAACAAATCAGTTGTCCGCAAACCCTTCCTAGTCCCATTCCGCCTCAACCTCATCTGTGCCCCTGGAATCCAATGCGTGATATTCCTACATTTTGATCAAGGGCTCACGTTTCGGTCTAAAATTTGTAGGTAGGAGTCTAATCTATCATCAATTCAATAGTTCTACAGGTGCATTCATCATGGCCTACTGATCTACGGAAATTACAGAACAACTGCTGGGACATATCCATATACTTTTCTAATAGATGAAAATTATCCATAGCATGTTTTCCTCCTATCTAAAAAATCACGCACCATAATGCAGGCGCCACATGTTAGAGTCGATCTGGTCATCCCTCCGTCAGAGATCAAATCTCTTTGTGCATTTCAATTTTAGGTGTCACGCTCCATTCACTCAGCTACATTTCGCTAGGGACATGCCATGATCTGATGGAGAAAGTCATGCTAGTCATTTTCCCTCATCTCTGGCCCCTACTGGCTCAGGTCTTTGTCCATAATCACCGAAGCTCATGACAGTCCAGGTCTGGTCCTTTATGGGACAATGTCACTTTTATTTTTGGGTCTAGGAATTCATCAATTTGGTCTTTGAAAACATGTCTAGAACAAGCCATGCATGCTAGAGGGAGGCCTTACACAGCTATGGTTCAGAAAGCTTCATCATCACCTGGAGGGACATCGACTCTTCTTCAAAACTCTATTTTGAAGAAAAGTAAAACAAGTTCAATTATGATAAAAATTTTCAAAAAATCACCAGTTGACTTTTCAGATGCAGTCATGATTTACATGGCCCAATGCTCTGTCGTACAGTCCCTGCAAAGAGGTGACGAAAATTTCATCATTTGAGCCAAAATGTCAAAGGGAAAGTGAAAATCAGTGTGTCTAAAGGTCAATGAAAAATTGAAAAACTCAACATTAGAAAAGGGGTTTTCAAAGAGACAAAAATCAAACCCATCTCCTCCAAGGCTATAAATACATGTTTTGACCCAAACCAAAAGCATTGTGCTCTTGCAAGCTTTGGAGAGACATTGCAAAAGTGAGAAAGTGAAATTGTGAGCGTTTGAGTGAGTGAGAGTTGGATTTTGGGCACGGTGCATACACCAAGGAGTGCGGCGCACACAGAGGGCGTGACGCACACGCAGCCAGCCTGCAGTGGGAAATTTACAAGGGTGCGACGCACACCCAGTGCGTAGCGCACTGGGCTTAGCGCGCAACGCACACTGCCAGGGGCATAAAAAATTGCCAAACCGCTCCAAGTATTGGTGAAGGCTAGAAAAATAAGACGTAGGCCCTGTGGACACCTCTTCTCCATAAATTTTGTCATTGATACGGTGTTTATGAGATGTTTAAATATCACCCAAAAGCATAAGGTCAACCATGAAAAAAAAAATCACCAAGAAAACGATGGCTGGGGTTACGAAAATGTGATGATAGCACCAAGGTTTCACTCCACTCCCCTTGTCGCCTCACCCATCATCTTTCTCATCTCCCCTTGACCATTTTTCCTAAGAACCCCACCCTAAAACCACTACAAAACCCTTTCCCTATCCCTGCAAGCAATTCATGGTGAAATTCTGAGCGTGCGGCGCACACACAAGGAGGCACGACGCATTGGGAGCCGGTTCACAGTGTAAAAATGCCACTGGTACGACGCACTTAGAGCACGCGGCGCACTGGGAAATGCGCGCGGTGCACAGGTATATAAGCCCAGAAAACCACGAATTTGCCTAAAAATTTTGTGAATGCCTATCAAACATGAGAGGTAGACCAACTACCTTCACTCTTGGCATTAAACATGAGAAGAATACCATGATTTTGATGAGTATAAATCTAATGCCAAATTTTTTTCTTTAGTAAACAAAAGAAGACACAAAGAAATCAAGCTCCTGGGGTTTTTGCTACAGTAACAGTGTTGTCAAAGTGTTCTCCTACCCTTCCCCTATCACCATTTTCCCTGCATCATTTTCCCCTTATCATCACCCTAACACCACTGTAATCATATTCCTTTTCCCCCTCCTCCAATGACTCAAAAAACCCAAACCCTACCAAAATAAATTCAAACCCTACCCCATCAATACTATACCCAAAACACTCCCAAATCCCTAATAAATCTCTCCCTTTAGCTCCTATTCCCATTTCATCATTCCTCTCCTAATACTCCCTGTTTTATTGTCCCCTTGGTGACAGATTTTCAGAGCATATACCAGTTCCATTGAATTCAGAGGGCAGCATAAAACTCAGGGTACAAACAGTAGTAATGGCATCATAAGTTTCATCAGAGTATGAGGAGGGGACCCATAGTGACACATCTTCAGGAGACAGGGCCCATAGGAGACATCACCAGAGTGGCAGACATCTTAGAGATGAGCCAAGCACCCTCACTGAGCTGCAGGCAGGCCCTCTTGCCATGTCTTGTTTCCAGCACTTAGCATGTTATGAACTTTGTCAAAGGGTGGAAAATGTCAGAGTCCATCATGAGTTGGCCCGTCTTTTTGAACTTCATCTATAGGGAGGTCAGTTTGTCCTGGATGGGGTCACTTTCACATTGACACCGGAAACCATATCAGTGGCAACAAGAATACTGAACATTGGGGAACAGTGGAATAAGAAAAATAAGGTGGAGAGGCATCATTATGAGCCTTACATCAAGGATAGCTGTTTGAGCCAGCTCACCAAAGTTTTTCCATTCAGATTTTTGAGGGATGAGTATGCCCCACTCATGAGATTGATCATGAAGTATTTCAGTTGCGAGGGGAGGTTTTCTTGCATTTATGCCTATCACATCAGGTTGCTCATGCACTTCACCAGGGTGCGGATGATGAACCTCACATTTTTTCGTTTGCAACAACATAGAGAAGATGAAAACTTCATGCAACACAAGACCCCTTGACAGCAGCTAAACAGTGTCTATCATTTTTCTCTCATCCAGATTTTGGTGGACCATCAGTTGGGATTGCACGGTATTGCCTGGGAGGACTTCATCTCTCGTAATTTCTTCAGCACTCCACTGGTAGTATTAGAGATAGAGCATGAGGTAGGGAGTCCCTCACATCAGTATGAGCGCTAGGAGACTGCTACCAAGCCAGTGTACATCACATACCAGAAGGGCAATATACCTTTGTTTGCAGCAGCAAAGCGAGTGTTATCTCCACCTAGGGTGGAAGGGGCCTTGCTTCCAACATCAGCATCACAGGAGCAGGGCAGAGGTAAGGAGATAGTGCATGATGAGGGGCCTTTAGGAGATCCATCAAGTGAAAAAGAGACTGAATTCATTCTCCTTCAGGATGATGAGACAGATGTAGAATCAACAAATGAGGAGCTTACAGAGATCATCCAGGAGCAGAAGTCAGCGATTGACTCCTTGTCCCTTGACTTGGAGAGGGCCAAATGGAACATGAACTACCTGGAGCAGAGGAACAAACAACTGGAGGACCACCAGATGTTTATGGAGCTTCAAAACATTCATGAGCATCGCCAAGCTGCTCAAAGGAGAAGAGTTCAGCCCACATCATTGGAGCAAGCGATCAATGAAGATCGGGAGGCCTATCTCGAGATTAGGAATATGCAATTCGAGAGGCTGCTGGACAAAGCTGACCAGGACCTTGCTCTATTGAGACATATGGCTTTCCATTACAGGGTGCGAAACATGAGTGCACAGGCCCAGATAAGGAGTTTAAAAGCAAAACTCAGGAAAGCCACAAGAAGGGAAAAACAGGAAAAAGAGTAAGATAGGTTTAGAATCTTGGCTGAGGCTTCCTTTTCTCAGCATGGCACCCCATAGAGAAATTCTAGCCCAAATTTCAAGAAATTTGGGCAAATTTTGGTCACATGGTGATTTTTTGGACAAAAAACAGGAAATTCCTCCCTATGCGCTGCGCCACCGGCGCGACGCTAAAATTCTAGGGCTCCAATCGAGGAATGGTTTGCATTTTTGGATTCAGCATGGAAAATCATGACTACTGGTGTCTGGGAAAGAAATTTTTACAAGATCTGGGTCTCCTAAAGGTGAAAAAACACCCAAAAATGGCCTCTCTGCCAGTTTTTGACACATAGAAAGCAGTCTTGGGAGAATGAAGATTTGGAGGGGCAAATGAGCACCAAATTCAGAAATTATAGTGGGGTTAGAAAGTAGACAGGACATTCTTTCCAAAAAGTCCACTTGGGCACATTTTGGACACCTGCAAGTTCCCCAAAACAAGCCTCAAAGTAGCACGATTCACAGAGAAAATGGCGCGGCGCACAGAGGAAAAATTGCCAATTTTCTTCCGTTTCACAAAATTTCGGTTCGCAGCTTCTCCAAGTGGGCCTGGTCATATACACTTCAGTTTTTTGGCACCAAAGGCGGCATTTAAAGAGTTTTTTCTCCACATTGGATTCTATCCAAGTGGCGAAGGAAGGCAAACGGTCATCCAATGCCAAATGTCATGTTTGCAGCGCTGCACATGTAGCTGATGGTTGGCTCTCCATCTCGATTTTGTAATGATTCGAGTAACTTTCCAACCCCTGGGCATTCTATCTCTTCCTCACACATTCTATATATTTTATGCAAGTTATTTGCAAAGGGTTGGTTGGCTTGTAACTTCTGGGAGACTGTGGGAAAGAAACTCTGTTTCTTCACTGTGTATTTTTGACAGAGAATTAATGAAAGGCAGCGGCTCTGTTTCATGAGATTCTTGTTGTTGTGAGTGTAGCAAATGTATTTCTTATGTGTTCATATGTATTTAGTTATGTTTCATAATTCATTTCATGCTCATTTCCAGTGAAATTTTTTGAGTGAGATTAGGTAGAATTCAATTTTAATTGCTCTGCCTGTGGGAAAATTTCATGTTTAGTGTTCTTCTTCTGTTGAAAAGGATTCATGTAACTATGCCCTTTTCACTTTCTTCAGCAATCTTTTCAGTCTGCGTTACCTCAAACTAAAATCGCTACATTTTCCGCCTTGCTTGCCTCACAGAATAATCTGTGTCTTCATTTTAAATTCTCTGTTCTTTGCCGAGTGCCGATCCCATAACATCCCAGAAGCTCAGTCATTCATAAAAATTGTTTCTCGAATCCCTTTTCACTTACTAGCCTAGGGTCATATTTAATTGTAAGTCATCTCAGATCATTTTCGATCATCTATTCACTAAGCATGACTCGGAGAGAGCCCTCTCCTGCTCTGGTAGGGCTAGCTACCAGACTGAGCGTGGTTTGTGTTTACCCTAATTTTTGCCTTCCTTCCACCTGAGGCAGATTTAGGTGCTAACATAGTGGCGGCTCCACTAGGGAATAAGTTGAAATCAAATCCCCTTGTTTTATAATAATTTTAGGCTTCCAGATGATGAGCTTAGGATTGGAAAGGCTGAGTAAGTTGGTGGTGTCCTGTAATTTTTCTCAATAGCACGCTGGCTTCGAGGCGATATACCAGAGCCAATCTAGACCCAGATCCTCCTCATATTTACGAAAACCAAAATTTGATCCCAAGACTCCTTCGTCAAGAAAGCACCATAACTCCCATGTTCAAATCCCATTCATGTCTCGACATTTTCGAGTATCTTGAAGAGCTTGAGTTTGACGAATGATTTGAGATATCACTATTTGAATCTAAATCTGAAAGGGCTGTTGATTATACTGTCCCCAATCCGAAATTTCTTGTAGACCTTGAAACAGAAAGAGCTAATAGATTAATTGATAATTACATTGCAACACAGCCCCAAACTCCAATTGCAAGCCCCTTGCAAACTGTGCATACTCCTCCAACACCTCCAAGACCAAATCCACCAAGAATGATGGCTGCTCGTTTTGCTCCCCTGGTTCTACCCCAAGTTCTAGATGACATGCCAACGGATTATCAAAGAAAAATCCTATTTTTTGATGGCACTCCTAACAACATTACTACTCAGAAACATGTAGACAAAATGGCATACTTTTATGAACTTCATGAGATTGATGCAAAGAACGTGGCAATGAGGCTCTTTGTACAGACATTTGCAGGTGATGTGAGGAAGTGGTTCAGAGGTTTGATGGCTGTAAGTATCACTACCTTGGTTGAACTACAAAGACAATTTTTGAACCGGTGGGAAGTGAAAAAGAATCCCCTTCAAATTCTGGCCGACTATGAACAAATCAAACAGAATGTTGGTGAGTCGGTCCAAGATTATTGTGTTAGATTTAATGCAGTCTACAACAAAATTCCAGACCATCTAAAGCCACCTGTGGGACTAGCGATGATGAAGTTTCCAAATGGTTTTGATGCTGACATGGTGTACCAATTAAGAGAGAGAGAACCAGCTACAATGGAAGACATGCAGAAAATTGCGGTCAGCGTTGAGGCAAATCTGCTGTCCAAAAGAGCTAGAGCAAAAGCAGAGAAGAAAACCACTGTGAAAGAAGAATCTTCTTCAATGGATCAGCTTCTCAAAAAGGTAAAGAAAATTCTTGAAAGGGTAAAACTTGACAAGCCAGAGCCAGAAGTTAGGGATCCTAACTTTCGTCGCCAACAACAGCCACAATATAGAATACGACAGAGAGATTAGCGAACTCAAGAGCAGACAGCACAACAGCCAGTACAAACACCTTTGCAGCAGAATTTTGCACACGGACCGGAGTCAGATGAGGATGGGAACGTAATAGGTGAAGAAAACCATCTCTTTACTCCAGATGAGTTGCCTACTTACGTTACCGAAGAATAAGAATGTGCAGTGAATTCAGCTGCACACCAAGACACTGATTTTATTCTAGCTAGCGACACCGTGTTGGAAGAAGAATTAGAAGAATATCAAAGGGGGTATACGAATTCTCTGTCCGCACAACAGCAGTGATATTCTCTTAGAAATAGAGATGTGCCAGCCAAACCAATTCAGAAAAAGGAGGGTGAAACAACAAAAAATGATTCATCAGCTACACAAAGAAAAGGAAAGGAGGCGGTTGTTCCAGAAAGCAGCAAATCAAAACCATCAGAACAATCACAGCAACTAGCCACATCAAAAGAAAAGGAAAGGAAAGTGATCCCAGTCAAAGAGGTAGAAAAAACTCCCACTTTTAGCCTAGAGAATGAGATTTCTAAGTTAAAAGTATCCATCCCCTTGACTGAAATCATGAAGAACAGCAGTTATAGAGGACATATTTCTAAAATGTTGAATTTGGACCCAACGTCCTACATGGTAAATGTAGAAGATGATCAACCTGAAATGATTTTTGGACCAGCAATGAATGGTGAGTCCCCTAATAGCAATGTGCCACCCTTCTATATCAGTTTATGATTGCATGATTTTGTATTACACAATGCCATGTTCGATTTCGGAGCTTCTCACAGTCTCATGCCCAAGGCTATCATGGATAAGTATGGTCTGGACATCACCTGGCAATATCATGATCTCTATTCATTCGATTCCAGCAGTGTAAGGCGTATAGGACTCATCATAGACTTAGTTGTGAGTTTGGATCAGCTTCCTATGAAAAATGTTCTGATGGATGTGGTGGTAGCAGGTATTCCTCCAAGGTTTGGCATGCTTCTTTCTAGGTCTTGGGTAGCGAAATTGAAAGGGAAACTACAGCTGGATTTCTCCTATACAACAATCCCAGTGTTTGGACAAATGATGAAGTTATATCGGGAAAAAAAAATGAAATATATGATCACAAGCAAGGAGAAACCTATAAATCATCCTATTAATTATGTACATATATATTTAGAGTCTTTTGTTTTGTTTTCAGATAGTTTAAATTAGATAGATAGTCAGATACTAGAAGCAGATGACATTCTGGAAATAACAAAAAATTTCAGAGAAATTTTGAAGAAAGAAAGACAAGAAAAGCAGGAAAACATTGGGCAATCAGCTGAAAGTGATGGACAGCAAGCAGACAAGGCACGACAAACAGATTTCCAACACTTAGAAGAGGAGGAAGAAGGTTTTTGGACTATGGATTTCGATGGAGCAGTAGGGAATGATGGCGCTGGAATTGGAATTTGGGTGTGCAGTCCTTTCTCCGCCCCAAACAAAGTGCCTAGCAGCGTGAGAGTTTGCTCTTACAAGCTGGCCTTTGAATGTTCAAATAATGAAGCTGAATATGAAGCTCTGATTGCTGGCCTGAAGATTCCTAGAAAGATGAATACAAAGAGGATTTCGGTATATGGCGACTCCGAGTTGGTAATAAAACAGGTCAGAAGTGAGTATCAAGCAAAACATCCTAGGATGTGGGCCTATCGTAATGCAGTTTTAGATATCTTGAAATTATTTTTAGAATACACCTTGACATGTGTGCCTCGTATACACAATAGTATTGCTGATGCTCTTGCCAAGGCAGCGAGCAGCTTGAAGATCCCCATGAACTCCAGCAATAAATTTGAAATACATGTCAAGCATCATCCAACCATTCCAGACAATCAGCGACATTGGCAAGTGTTTCAAGATGATGAGGAGATTGAGGATTTTCTGCTCAACAAAGGCAAGTTCAAAGAAACCTCAATTGATGTAGAAAACGATGAAGGCAAAGGGAATGGTACAGATGAAGTGTAGATCAATCAAATGGACGTATTGCAGCTGAAGAATAACATCATTCCTAAAGGCTTGATACCTCTAGAGGAACTTTTTGATCAGGATGATGTAGCCCACAAGCCAACATTGCAACCGACAGGGAAGGGTGTAGAAGAAGTTAACATTGGTACAGCTGCCAATCCAAAGTTGGTAAAATTGTCCAAAGCATTACCGCCAAAGATCAAGGATAAATATATCAGTTTGATGGCTTCATTTGCAGATGTGTTTTCTTGGGATTATTCTGATTTGAAGACCTATGATACAAATATTATTCAACACACAATACCCATGAAGCCCAACCAAAAACCATTTAGGCAAAACTGAGAAGGATAAATCCAAAGTTGCTACCATCTATCGAAAATGAGGTGAATAGGTTGTATAAGTCAGGTAACATTTTCCCCATCAGATTTTCAGATTGGATATCTAACTTAGTGCCTGTACGCAAGAAGACCGGTGAGATCCGCCTATGCATTGATTTCAGAAATCTAAATAAGGTCTCATTGAAAGACAACTATCCACTACCCAATATGGACCATATACTTCAGTGAGTAGTGGGGGCATCTAGTATGTCACTGCTTGATGGTTATTCCGGATATAACCAAATTTCTGTCCATGAAGATGATAGAGACAAAACAGCATTCACCACTCCATGGGGAACCTTCCACTATGCCAAAATTCCCTTCGGTTTAAAGAATGCAGGTGCCACATTTCAGCGGGCAACGGACTTGGCATTTGCAAATGAGAAGGATGTGTTTTTGGTGGTGTACTTGGATGATTTGACGGTATTTTCCAAATCTGATGAAGAGCACATGCATCACCTAAAAATTGTCTTTCAAAAGTGCAGGAAATATGGTCTATAGCTGAGTCCTAAGAAGAGCTTGTTCGCCATGGAGGAAGGCAAATTATTTGGGCACATCATTTCAAAGGATGGCATTCGTATAGACCCAGCACGTGTGCAAGCAATTCAGCAAATCGATCTGCCTAGGAACAAAAAGGAGATACAATCATTCAATGGTAAGATGAAATTTCTGTGTCGCTTTGTGCCTAATCTTGCAGAACACTTGAGAGAAATGACCAACATGCTCAAGAAGGATAGCAAGGTGAAATGGACATAGGAGGCTGTAAAATCTTTCAACTTGGTCAAATTATCCCTTCCTTCAGCTGCAGTTCTAGTCAGCCCGGACTACACTCAGGATTTCATATAGTTTTCATTTGCTTCTAAGCACACTATGGCAGCGGTATTATTACAGAAGAGAGATGATCATGAAAGACCCATTGCATTCTTCAGTAGGGCTATAAGGAATGCAGATTTAAAGTACAACATCAATGAGAAGCAAGCCCTGGCATTGGTGAAGGCCTTGAAGGATTTCCGAGTATATATCCTACATTCTCACATTCTAGCCTATGTTCCTAATACTGTTGTAAAAGATGTTTTAGTGCAGACCGATCCGGAAGGGAGAAGAGGCAAATGGATTGCAGCCTTGCTGGAATATGATGTGGAGATAAAGCCTACAAAGCTGGTCAAAGGACAGGGGTTGGCGAAGCTAATGGTTGAATCAAACTTGCATGCATTGGACATAAATCTGATCGCTACCATGTCCGATGAGAATGAGGAAGGAATGTCAATTCAGGTATCCGAAATGTCTGCTTTGTCCCCATGGTATTCAGATATAATATATGTGCTGAAAATTTTATCACCATCGCCCGGCATGACTAGAAGCAAAGCGAGAACACTCAAATTGAAGGCTGCCAAGTTTTGTATTTTAAATTTTGCACTGTATTGGAAAGATCCAGGTGGAGTTTTGTTAAATTGTCTGGTGGAAGAGGAGGAAAAGAAAGTCATGGAGGATTTCCACGGAGGAGAGTGTGGTGGTCATCTTTTTTGGAAATCAACAGCGAACAAAATTTTGAGAGCAGGGTACTACTGGCCTACTTTGTTTGTTGATGTGCATAATATGGTCAAGCGCTATCATAAATGTCAGATTTTCGAAGGAAAATAGAAATTACAACCTTTGCTACTTAAGCCTATTGAGGTGAGCGCTCCCTTCCAGCAGTGGGGGTTGGATTTCATTGGGGAAATTCATCTCGCCTCTTCCGGACAACATAGATGGATCCTTATAGTGACAGACTATTTCACAAAATGGATTGAGGCAGCCCCTACCAGACAAGCCACGGACATGGTAATCATTTCATTTCTCAAAAATAACATCTTGTCTCGCTTTGGTTGTCCAAACAAATTAATCACTGATAATGCAGTAGCTTTCAAATCAAAAGGATGGTAGAATTTTGTCATAAATATCACATTATTTGGGCTCATTCAACTGCCTATCATCCGCAAGGCAATGGATTGGTGGAATATTCGAATAAATCTTTGGTCAACATCATCAAGAAGTTGTTGGAAATAAATAAGAAAAGCTGGAACAAGAGGTTGGTCCATGCGCTTTGGGCAGATCGGATCAGTCAGAAAAAGTCTATTGGTATGTCACCATTTGAGCTTGTTTATGGAGTTGACACAGTATTCCCTGCCTCTCTTGTTGCCCCGGTGGTTAGACTTCTTCAAGAGGCCAACAATGAAGAAGATCTCATGCAGAGAAGGCTGAATCAAAAGATCCACTTGCAGCAAACAAGAGAAGAAGTTTTCAAGAACACATCCAAGTTGCAGGAGAAGATAAAGAAAATCTATGACATAAAAGCAAAAGCAGAGAAATTTCAGTTAGATGATGTGGTGCTGAAATGGAATGCAAGGAATGAAGAGAAAGGCAAGCATGGAAAGTTCGAAAATCTTTGGAAAGGTCCTTTCAAAATTACAACATATAGGGGTCAGAATGCCTTTCTTCTGAAGGAAATGAATGGGGAAGATTGTCCTGGAGGGCCGATCAATGGTCGGCTGCTCAAGCGGTATCACTGTTGATCTATTAACGCTGCTTCCACTGTCATTCTAAATACCATTTTTATTTCAGTTTGTTTTCAGTATGTAAAGTTAGTTTTTGAGTTATTTCAATGTCAAGTAGAGCCAATTTCTTGGTCATTTCAGTTTTATAAATAAGCCAAAGTCCTGTGCTGTTTATCGAAATGATGACTCCATAGCCCAATGGACAAAAGGCATTGTCTAGCTCCTCTAGAGATCTACTGTTCTTGGCATCTCCAAGGAGCTACCATACCCCATTGGAGCCAATGTTAGAGTCGGTCTGGTCAGCCCTTCGTCAGATATCAAAACTCTTTGTGCATTTCAATTTTAGGTGTCCCACTCCATTCACTCAGCTGAATTTCGCTAGGGACATGCCATGATCTGATGGAGAAAGTCATGCTAGTCATTTTCCCTCATGTCTGGCCCCTGCTGGCTCAGGTCTTTGTCCATAATCACCGAAGCTCATGATAGTCCAGGTCTGGTCCTTTATAGGACAAAGTCATTTTTATGTTTGGGTCTAGGAATTCATAAATTTGGTCTTTGAAGACATGTCCAGAACAAGCCATGCAGGCCAGAGGGAGGCCTTACACAGCTATGGTTCAGAAAGCTTCATCATCACTCCACTCCCCTTGTCTGCTCACCCATCATCTTTCTCATCTCCCCTTGGCAATTTTTCCTAAGAACCCCACCCTATAACCACTACATAACCCTTTCCCTATCCCTGCAAGCAATTCATGGTGAAATTCTGAGTGCGTGGCACACACACAAGGAGGCGCGGTGCACTCATTGTGCGTGGCGCACTAGGAGCCGGTTCACAGTGTAAAAATGCCACTGGCGCGGTGCACTCAGAGCGCACGGCGCACAGAGATATAAGCCCAGAAAACCACCAATTTGCCTAAAAATTTTGTGAATTTAAGAGATCTGTGGCTTGTGTTTTTTGAATCAGTGATCGGAGAATCCACAGTTTGAACATCTTTATACCAACGTTTCAAATCCCAAGTGGGATCCATCATCAGGGCTGAAGAATGATCAAACTTGAGAGGTAGTCCAACTACCTTCACTCTTGGCATTAAACTTGAGAAGAATACGATGATTTTGATGAGTATAAATCTAATGCCAATTTTTTTTTTAGTAAACAAAAGAAGACACAAAGAAATCAAGCTCCTAGGGTTTTTGCTACAGTAATAGTGTTGTCAAAGTGTTCTCCTACCCTACCCCTATCACCATTTTCCCTGCATCATTTTCCCCTTATCATCACCCTAACACCACTGTAATCATATTCCTTTTCCCCCTCCTCCAATGACTCAAAAAACCCAAACCCTACCAAAATAAATTCAAACCCTACCCCATCAATACTATACCCAAAACAGTCCCAAATCCCTGATAAATCTCTCCCTTTAACCTCTATTCCCATTTCATCATTCCTCTCCTAATACTCCCTGTTTTATTGTCCCCTTGCTGACAAATTTTCAGAGCATCTACTAGTTCCATTGGATTCAGAGGGCAGCATAAAACTCAGGGTATAAACAGTAGTAATGGCATCAGAAGTTTCGTTAGAGTATGAGGAGGGGACCCACAGTGACACATCTTCAGGAGAGAGGGCCCATAGGAGACATCACCAGATTGGCAGACATCTTAGAGATGAGCCAAGCACCCTCACTGAGCTGCAGGCATGCCCTCTTGCCATGTCTTGCTTCCAGCACTTGGCATGTTATGAATTTTGTCAAAGGATGGGAAATGTCAGAGTCCATCATGAGTTGGCCCGTCTTTTTGCACTTCATCTACAAGGAGGTCAATCTGTCCTGGCTAGGGTCAGTTTCACATTGACACCAGAAAACATATCAGTGGCAACAGGAATACCGAACATTGGGGAACAGTGGCATAAGAAAAAGAAGGTGGAGAGGCATCATTATGAGCCTTACATCAAGGAGAGCTGTTTGAGCCAGCTCACCAGAGTTTTTCCATTCAGATTTTTGAGGGATGAGTATGCACCACTCATGAGATTTATCATGAAGTATTTCAGTTGCGAGGGGAGGTTTTCTCGCATTTATTCCTATCACATCAGATTGCTCATGCACTTCACCAGGGTGTGGATGATGAACCTCCCATTTTTCGTTTGCAACAACACAGAGAAGATGAAAAATTTCATGTAGCAAAAGACCCCTCGACAGCAGCTAAATAGTGTCTATCATTTTTCTCTCATCCGGATTTTGGTGGACCATCAGTTGGCATTGCAGGGTATTTCATGGGAGGACTTCATCTCCCGTGATTACTTCAGCGCTCCACCGGTGGTATTAGAGACAAAGCATGAGGTAGGGAGTCCTTCACATCAGTATGAGCGCCAGGAGACTGCTACCGAGCCAGTGTACATCACATACCAGAAGGGCAGTAGACCTTCGTTTGCAGCAGCAAAGAAAGTTTTATCTCCACCGAGGGTGGAAGGGGCCTCACTTCCGACATTAGCATCATAGGAGCAGGGAAAAGGTAAGGAGCCAATGCATGATGAGGGGCCTTTAGGAGAGCCATCAGGTGAAAAAGGGACCAAATTCATTCTCCTTCAGGATGATGAGACAGATGCAGAACCAACAAATGAGGAGCTTATAGAGATCATCCAGGAGCAGCAGTCAGCGATTGGCTCCTTGTCCCTTGACTTGGAGAGGGCCAAATGGAACATGAAATACCTGGAGCAGAGGAACAAACAACTGGAGGACCAGCAGATGATTATAGAGCTTCAAAACATTCGTGAGCATCGCCAAGCTGCTCAAAGAAGAAGAGTTCAGCCCACATCACTGGAGCAGGCGATCAATGAAGATCGGGAGGCCTATCTCGAGATCAAGAATATGAAATTCGAGAGGCTACTGGACAAAGCCGACCACGATCTTTCTCTATTGAGACATATGGCTTTCCATTACAGGGTGCAAAACATGAGTGCACAGGCCCAGATAAGGAGTTTAAAAGCAAAACTGAGGAAAGCCACAAGAAGGGCAAAACGGGAAAAAGAGCAAGATAGGCTTAGAATCTTGGATGAGGCTTCCTTTTCTCAGCATGGTACTCCATAGAGAACTTCCAACCCAAATTTCAAAAAATTTTGGCAAATTTGGTCACATGGTGATTTTTTGGACAAAAAACAGGAAATTCCTCCTTGTGCGCTGCGCCACCAGCGCGATGCTAAAATTCTAGGGCTCCAATCGACGAATGGTTTGTATTTTTGGATTCATCATGGAAAATCATGACTACTGGTGTCTAGGCAAGAAATTTTGACAAGATATGGGTCTCCTAAAGGTCAAAAAACACCCAAAAATGGCCTCTCTGCCACTTTTTTGACACACAGAAAGCAGTCTTGGGAGAATGAAGATTTGGATGGGCAAATGAGCACCAAATTTGGAAATTCCAGTGGGGTTAGAAAGAAAACAGGACAGGATTTATAAAAAGCCCACTTTGGGACATTTTGGACACCTGCAAGTGCCCCAAAACAGGTCCCAAAATAACATGATGCACAGAGGAAAATTTGCCAATTTTCTTCTGTTTCGCGAAATTTCGGTTCGCTACTTATCCAAGTGGGCCCGGTCATCTACACATCGGTTTTTTGGCACCAAAGACGGAATTTAAAGAGTTTTTACTCCAGATTGGCTTCTATCCAAGTGGCAAAGGAAGGCAAATGGTCATCCAATGCCAAATGTCATGTTTGCATCGCTGCACCTGTAGTTGATGATTGGCTCTCCATCTCCATTTTGTAATGATTCGAGTAACTTCCCAACCCCTGGGCGTTCTATCTCTTCCTCACACATTCTATATATTGTATGCAAGTTATTTGTAAAGGGTTGGTTGGCTTGTAACTTCTCAGAGACTATGGCAAAGAAACTCTGTTTCTTCACTGTGTATTTTCGACAGAGAATTAATGAAAGGCATCGGCTCTGTTTCATGAGATTCTTGTGGTTGTGAGTGTAGCAAATGTATTTCTTATGTGTTCCTATGTATTTAGTTATGTTTCATAATTCATTTCATGCTCATTTCTAGTGAAATTTTCTAAGTGAGATTAGGTAGAATTCAATTTTAATTGCTCTGCCTGTGGGAAAATTTCATGTTCAATGTTCTTCTTCTGTTGAAAAGGATTCATGTAAGTATGCCCTTTTCACTTGCTTCAGCAATCTTTTCAGTTCGCATTACCTCAAACTAAATTGCTACATTTTCTGCCTACCTTGTCTCACGGAATAATCTGTGCCTTCATTTTAAATTCTCTATTCTTTGATGAGCGCCGGTCCCATAACATCCCAGAAGCTCGGTCATTCATAAAAATTGTTTCCCGAATCCCTTTTCACTTACTAGCCTAAGGTCATATTTCATTGTAAGTCATCTCAGACCGTTTTCGATCATCTATTCACTGAGCGTGACTTGGAGAGATCCCTCTCCTGCTCTGGTAGGGCTAGCTACCAGACTGAGCGTGGTTTGTGGTTACCCTAATTTTTGCCTTCCTTCAGCTTGAGGAAGATTTAGGTGCTAACACCGCGCTCGGTCTTGCTTGTGCTTTTGGTCTTAATGGCATTAGCCCTCCTCCCACCAAGTAGTTAGTGAAGACTGGACAATGGTCCTTGTTGTGTCCCTGTCCCTTGCACTTTATGCACCATACTTCCTCACGTGCCTCTGGGCGAGTTGTCCTATCCTGTTTCAAACTCTGCATTTCCAGACACAAATTTTTCAGTTGAGCATGGATTCGCTAGACTCCCAGGTCAAGTTCTTGTATCGGTGTCTCATTCAGTCTCATTGCAATCTCCAAAGGTTTGGCCTGGGTGGATAACTTCTTTTGCGATAGCGCGGTCATTAGATGCCTCATTAGTGACGCTAAAAACCATGTGTTGGGTAGCAGATCCCCCATAGCAGGTTTTTGGGGCTTGTCAGGTTTTTGGGGCTTGTAGACCAAATTTTGGTCAATGTAATGTAAAAACCCCACAAAATGCGGGCGCAGAGCGTGAAAGTCTAGAATTTTCAGCCCTAAAATAATGTAATTTAGTACAGAATGTGTCAGCCTACCCATGGTCCGCGGACCATGGGATTATATAAATAGAACGAGGCTCTAAGTGTAGAAAGGAGTCTTAGTCTTAGTCTTAGTCATAGTCTTAACTTTGAGAAGTGATATGGGTTTTGGATGCTGAATTAGCTCTGAGTCTGTAAGTCTGAGTCTTGGGTTGTATTAGTAGGAAGAGGCTCTGCAGCTAAGTGCACAGAGGCCTTGTAAAGTCCACCGCTGTGTGCGCAGACCCCTCTAGCTGTGTGCACAGGGCAGAGTTGGGATTATACTTGAATAAAGGATTAATAAGAGATAAGTTGATTATGAAATACTAATTTTTTATTGCTTCTGTGATATTTATGGATCTCTTTATAGTTTATGATTGCGTGCACTTGTTATAAATGTTGAACGATTATGATAATATTGGGCCCATAAAATTAAGTTAAGATCTATAACAAACACAGAGTCAGGAATAAAGATCTAGACAACTTCTCTTCATGCTCGTTATAGAGCTACATGGAAGCAATCGCACGAGTTGCGAAGGATAGACGGCTGCACGGAGTAGTGTAAGCACGCAGGATTAGTTTGCGAATTTCGCAGACTTCATCAAGACATCCCTAGGGTGTGGAAGCCTAGTTCCAGCACCCTCCCATACTACCTCGGGTGAGACTTCAGTCTGCAAACTGCAGACTCTTTCCCAAAGGGCTGGTAGTTTCGGGACTGCTGCCGAAAGGGGCACTGATATGAATGGAGTCATCAACCTGAAAAAGCGGAAGATGATATTCAAGAAAAGGTCCCTTCGTGTAGTCATTCCGCTAGACCCAGTAGAAGGAGCACACTACACTGAACCTATGTGTGATGATGACAATGATGATGAGATAGATTTCATTTACCAGATAATGACACAAGACCAGGATTAGGTGAGCCTGACTGCAAATTGGAGAATCTTGTGGGAATGCGACAGTTCCTGTACTTCAGATTAGTAGAATGCTGGTAGAATCAGTTGCATGAAGTAACAATGCTAAATTGCAACATGATGATTAGATAATTGTGGTGTGTGATGACAGAAGTAAGGGAAATGGAAACATATAATGGGGTAACAGAGGTGGATGAATTCTTAAAGAAATTTGAAAGTGCAGTATTGGAGCAAAAATGGTTTGATGCATTGAAGTGGGTGCTGCGTGCAACACCTGCGCGTTGGTGGGGAACACATTAAGGAAATTTTGAAAACTGGCGTGACTATAGGAGGATGATGCAGATACGATTTGGGAAATTGCAACTATGGATAGCAGATAAATACGATGGATGCGATGACCCACACACGCACCTCTTAAAATGGACCAAGTTCTATGGAGAAGAACATCATCTTGAATGGGTACACTTATTCTACCATACCTTGGATGTCATACCCATGAACTAGTATACCAAGACGGAACTCCGACATGGTACAGGCAAATGGGATGTCTTGTGCAAGGGGTTTTTGTTAACATTCACATTTGAATACCGATGGTTGGACACCGTTGATGATGCACTGCAAGCTGTAAAAGCCTCCATATTCAAAATACCACAGGAACCACGGGAAGTAGTTCAACCAACATGGGCAACCCAGTTAAGCAGTGCCCTAGAATGTTATAACATACAATTGGAGGAGGACGATGACGACCCTTGAAATATTAATATTCCAGAACCGAAAGGTGCCGCGAAGTTCTAAGACCATCAGTTGTGGATACTGACATCACTGCGTCGCGAAGTACGTGATGCTTGGGGACGATTGGGACAATGCTATGGTAGATACAGTCACCGAGTTACTTTACGAATATCAAGATTTGTTCCGAAACAAAATCACAGACTTAAAAGGGATCGTTGGCGACTTCCGAATGATGAAGATCACTTTGAAACCAAATGCGAAGCTAGTTAAGTGGTGACCTTACCGGTTGAATCCAAAGTATAAATAAAAGGTCTGCGAAGAATTAGACAAAATTCTTGTAGCCAGAATTATTGAACTAGTGGAGGAATTTGACTCGGTGACTCCTATGGTAGTACAGGAGAAAAAATAGAAGGGCAAAATTAGAATATGTGTGGACCTCAAGAAGCTTAATGACGCTTGTGTTCACGATTCATTCTTGACACTGTTTATAAATGAAGTATTGGATAATGTTGGTGGAGAGGAAGCTTACTCATTCATGGATGGCTTCTGAGGGTACCATCAGATCAAGATCACGGTGGAGGATAGGAGCAAGACAACCTTTGAAACTGAATGGGGATGTTTTCAATACATCGTTATGCCCTTTGGACTGAAGAACGCGTCAGCGATATTTTCGCACGTAGTAGTGGCCACACTCGAGGAATACATCCACAAGTTCTTAAAGGTCTATCTGGATGATTGGACTGTATTTGGGTTAGTTAAACACCATATAGTGAGCTTACGTTTGATGCTGGATAATTTACGATGACACCAAATTGCATTAAATCTAAAAAAATGCACCTTCCTCGTCCCCTTCAGAAATCTGCTCGGACATGTGGTCTGCAAACAAGGCTTGATGGTGGACCCTGTGAAGATTGCCATTATTCTCAATCTGGAAGCGCCGCAAAGTGTCAAACAACTACGTGCCACTTTGGGCCACATTGGTTACTATAGGAAGTTTATTAAAAGCTATGCACAAATAATAGAACCAATGGAACAATTATTGAAAAAAGACGCTACATATTGTTGGAATGATGATTGTAAGAAAAGTTTGGATGTTCTCAAGGAAAAAATGGCATCAACTCCCATCTTGGTCTTCCCAAAATGGGACTTCGAATTTCATGTACATGTTGATGCGTTGTGTATCGCATTGGGCACTATACTTATGCAGGAAGGTGTGGATCACCTAATTGTGTTCGCGAGTCGGTGGCTATCCAAATCCGAAAAGAACTATTCTACTACTGAGTGTAAAGGATTGGCAATGGTATATGTGCTCCAGAAATACTGCCACTATTTACTTGGTGGGCACTTCAAGATGTATACCAATCATTCTTTGTTGAAATACCTTGTGAACAAGCCTATGTTTGGGGGGCACATATGTAGATGGCTATTACTGTTTCAATAATATGACTTCAAGGTCATCGTAAAGCCAAGACACCTAAATGTAGGACCAGATCACCTATCACAAATTGAGACTGGTGAGGAGCCAACAAATTTGGAGGAAGGACTACCTGATGCATAGCTCTTTGTGGTGCGTGTCATGGATAGCCACTTCGAGGATATAATCCATTTATTAACCACAGGGACTGCGCACAGGAATATTTAGTCCAGTAGAAGAAGGAATTGGTGGTTGTGCGGCGAACTTTTCTGTAATCATGGGGCACCTTTACAAAATGGTAAAGGATGAGATATTGCAAAGATATGCCTGAATTCAAACTAGGATAGATCCTCACGGAAGCACATGGGGGGGTACAAGAGGACACTATACAGGACAGGCGATGACACAGAAGATTCTTCACGCTGGACTATGGTGGTCAACGCTCCATCAAGATTCGAAAGCATACTATCGGGATTGTGACATATGTCAAAGGATTGGGACACCATCACGAAGGGATGAGATGCCACTCAATCCACAGATGACACTGCAGCCATTCGAAAAATGGGTAATAGACTTTGTGGGGCCAATTAAACCTTAGGGGAAGATGGGTGCATGCTATATCATCACCGCGACAGAGTACTTGACTCAATGGGCGGAAGCATAGCTGGTTAAGGATTGCATGGCTGTAATAGCAGTGAAATTTTTGTTCGACAATGTATTGACATGGTTTGGATGCCCGAAAATTCTAATGAGTGACTGCGGAACGCACTTCCTAAATGAAACTATCAGCACACTCACCAAGGAGTTCCAGGTGTATCATCAGTAAAGTACGTCATACCATCCACAAGCTAATGTGAAAGTAGAAGCATTCAACGTGATTCTGGAGATTACGAGATTCTGGAGATTGCATTGATCAAAGTATGTAATGTGTAGCAATACGACCGGGACCTACAAATACCTGCCGTATTATGGGAATACAGAACCACGTGCAAGAAATTGATGGGTCAGACACCTTTCAAGCTAGTCTATGACACGAAAGCAGTCATGCCAATGGACTATATCGTACCCAGTTTTCTGATAGTAGCAATGATAGGCATGTCGAACTGCGAAGCCTTGGAAGAGAGGCTCGCACAATTGGAAGAACTCGAGGAAGAATAGTTTCTGATGGGATTCCATAAATAGGTATAGAAACAATGTGAAAAAGCTTGGCACGATCGCCATATTAAGTTGTGCACATTGAAGGTAAACAATTTAGTGTTGTTGTATGATAGCAAGTTCAAAAAATTTCCTGGAAAATTTAGAATGCATTGGATGGGACCATATATCGTAAAGGAGGTCACAGACGGAGGCACGGTTCAGCTAGTCAAACTTAATGGAGAGCCCTTCCCAGGAAGAGTAAATGGCAGCTGCCTAAAGCCCTACAAGGTTGTGTTGGTTGTCTGACTAACTGACCAAAGCATAGTCTTCATGACCAGATAAGCTAGATAGAGGTGTAGGACTATAAACATAGGTACTAGAAGCCGTCATCAAGATGGAGAATCAAGTCAGACACAGATGATTCCGAAGCAGAAATGGACCAGATCCAGACAAGCATAGTTGGATGGACTTTGCGAAAGGATCGCCACCCCAGTAGAGTGACTCAAGACGCGTCATGATGATTGCATTGGGGGCCTGTTGGGTAGCGGATCCCCCATAACGGGTTTTTGGGGCTTGTACCGTGAATTTTGGTTAATGTAATGTAAAGACCCCACAAAATGCAGGTGCGGAGTGTGAAAGTCTAGGATTGTCCGCCCTAAAATAATGTAATTTAGTATAGAATGTGTTGTCCTACCCATGGTCCGTGGACCATGGGATTGTATAAATAGAGCGAGGCTCTATGTGTACAAAGGAGTCTTAGTCTTAGTCTTAGTCATAGTCTTAACTTTGAGAAGTGATATGGGTTTTGGATGTTGAATTAGCTCTGAGTCTGTGAGTCCAAGTCTTAGGTTGTAGTAGTAGGAAGAGGCTCTGCAGCTAAGTGCGCAGAGTTCTGGTAGAGTCCATAGTTGTGTGCGTGGACCCTTGTAGCTGAGTGTGCAGGGAAGAGTTGGGATTGTACTTGGACAGAGGATTAATAAAATATAAGTTGATTCTAAAATACTACGCGTTTATTGCTTCTGTGATATTTATGCATCTCTTTACACCTTATGATTGCACACACTGGTTATAAATTTTGAACGATTAATGAGAATATTGGGCCCATATATATTTAAGTTAAGGTTTATAACAAACACATAATTAGGAATAAGGATCTAGACAGCTCCTTTTCGTGCTCGTTACTGAGCTACGCAGAAGCAGTCACATGAGTTGTGAAGGATAGATGGCTGCATGGAGTAGCACAAGAATGCAGGATCAGTTCATGAACTTCCCAGACTTCATCAAGACATCCCTAGGGTGCGGAAAGTTGGCTCCAGCACCCTCCCATACTACCCCGGGTGAGACCTTAGTCCGTGCACCGCGGACTGGTACTGAAAGGGCCAGTAGTTTCGGGATTTATTTGGCTAAATCACTTCTAAGCCTGGGTCAGGTCCCAATAAGCCAACAACATGCGTGGGGTTTTTGATCTGTCAAGGTCATGTTGCCTTCATGAATCATACTCTTCATTCTCTAATCTAGCTCCCAGGGGGTCTTGCCTAGAGGCAACGTGATTTCCTTAAACCCGATAATCCACTGTGTCTTTGATTTTGGCTTGCTAAATTCCCTGTTCAGCGTAGCCTAGATATATGCAATCCCCACGTTTGGATGGTCATTAGAATGTTTAATGTACCATGTCAATGCGTGATCCTATAATGTGCTTACCAACGTTGCCTTCTTTATATTTTCATCCATGACTCCTTGTACTTCCCATACCACTTTTACTACGAACGAAAATTGGTTCGGATCTTTGTTCCCTAATCCTTTGAACACTGGAAGTTTTATCGTGCTCGCCATATTGAACTGTGGTAGTGGCGAAGGTGGTGTGGTCAGAGATGGGGTTGAAGATGGTGAGACTGGTGGTTGTGTAGGTGGAGGTGGTATGTGCGGAATTCGCTGCCTTATTAGACTGATCGCACTTCTTGGTGAAAATTTTGTGAGCTCTTCCTCACTTTCTCGCCGAGGAAAATTCAAGCGGTTATTCTCTATCTCTATGCTACCTTCATTTCTATAGATCTTCCCACTTTGCATAGCCATAAACATCAATTTATTCGCATAACCCGCTTTTCACACAATAGCATTTTAATCCAAGTGTTGAAAGATTTAATGTACTTACCTCGCAGTCCTTTGAGGAAGCGTCGTTCCGTCTTGTTGTAGCTGACTAAAGTATCTACTGTGAATTCGGTGATAAACCCTCCTATACTTCAGGCGAGCCAATGGTCCACAACACACGCAATCTTATCTTTCCATGCTCCTAGTCTGCGCAGCAATTTTGGAGTCCACACAATCGGTTTTTCGAGCCTACACCTTCCCTAACTGTCTGCTAGCTTCACAATCCATTGATACAACTCAAAGGGGAAGGATGTAAAGAAAATGTCATGGATTTCCTATACAAGTAGCGCTCTAACCACTATTCCTTTGATACTCACAAATTCCTATTTTCCTGCGCCGTGAACTCATGAATATTTCTATCCAACCACCCTTCAATTTCTTTATTTATCGAATTCTAGTGGCACAACATCAGACATCCCTCGTGTAGATCCAGGTCTTGGCAACGAAACCATTTTTTGGCTTTTGGGGCCTGACCCAGATCCAAAGGTGATTTAGCCAAACAAATCCTGGTACTATTGGTCCTTTCGGCAACAGTCTGTGGAGCGTGGACTAAGGTCTCATCCGAAGTAGTATGGGAGGGTGCTAGAACCGGGTTTCCACACCCTAGAGACGTTTGATGGTTTCAAGTGGTCCGTAGTTTGACCCTGCGTAGACGTCGCTACACACACTTACCCATTCTTCGTAGCCTGAGATGATGCCTTCCTGCAGCCCTACTTAGGGGCGGAACAGTGTTGTTACCCAAGTCCTTACTAGTAATCCAATATTATTTGATTAACTTAGCTTATGTGTATGCTTTCAGTTATACTTAACAATATTCACAATTCATACAAGTGTGCATAGTAAAGAAACAGTATATTTGCAAATGATATCAAACATATAATAAGTCAGAATAGATACACATAATTGGTAACAAAACCTTTATTTATTAATCTCTTCTCTAATTACATACTCGACTCCACCCTGCACACTCAGCTGTAGGGGTTCACGCACTCAGCTGCAGACTCTACTAGGCCTTTGTGCACTCAGCTGTAGAGCCTTCTCCTACTCTATGACCCAAAGACACACTTCACACTGTGACTCAATCACTTAGACTTTTCATTCTTCTCTTCTATTATCTATCTCCTTTCTACACTTAGAGCCTCGCTCTATTTATACAATCCCATGGTCCGCGGACCATGGGTAGGTCTATCTAGCTGACATTACATTACAAAACTAGGGCAGACAACCCTATGACTCTATTATACTTTCACGCCCCGTGCCTGCAATTCGCAGAGATTTACAACAAGATCAACTCAAAACTTGGGCTTTGAGCCCCAAAACATGCCGTGGGGTGATTCCATGCCCAAAAACAACATATATCGGGAACACGAAATGAGCTTCTTTATTGATTAACACTAGTAAGTACAAGAAACATACAACCTGATCTAGGCCAAAGGCCCAAATGAAGCCTACCTCCATATCTATCTAGCCCAGCCTACAAAGTGCAAGTAGATGCTAGATAAGGATGTTGAGCATATCTGCAAAGGAAACCAGGGTTTCCTTTCCTAGAGACTAGGAGTATAGGAGGCACGAGAAAAGAAAACTTGATCTAGGATAAATAGAGTATAGTGTTGATATCCTTCTTGTTGTATGAATTAGGATTACTCAATGGGTGTATATATACCACCTCAAACTGGTTATTGTAGTTAGGCCACATGCTCCATATTTTAAAATGTGTAAGCGGGTATAGTGTTATGGAACTTGCATATTTACGTGATTTAGCATGGGTAGAGTCATGTATGGATTTTGAGATACTAGTTATTAGTATAAAGTCAAGTCTGCATGAGAAAAGCAGCTGGCTAGGGCCATAAAAGTGGATCAGGTCTATAGGAGTGTTGAGTGATGCTATAACATACGTCATGCAGGTTGGTTCATAAATGATAAGGAGGTGACTAAGAGGTGGGAAGGTATGATAATAGAAGATGATACATACAGATTAGAGGGTGAAAACATGGCGATGGAAAGTACTAAAAAAATGGCAAGACAAAGTAGTCCAATAGAACAAGCTAAAAAATTCTTGGACGAGAGCTCTTCTTTACGATATCTTCTTAGCAATTGAGTAGTGGTGGATTAATAAATAATTGATGAGAGTAGTTCCTAATTTGGAGAGGGTATATAGGTTTAGGATGGGAAGAGCTAGGTGTTTAGTGGGTAGACCAAGGGGGGACCTAGAGTGAAGGCACAGGGAGTGGGATGTAGCAAGAAAACTTGCATGGAAATGGTTGTGAGGGCAACAATAGATGAATTTCACGCCATGGTCTCGCACAAGGGTAAATAAGTGGTGTATGTTTGGGGAACAAAGTTTGTTAGCAAAGGAGGGGTATTCCTGATAGAAAAGTAGAATAGGAGTTCGATTGGATCATTGAGACGGGAGAAACTAGGACCTGCATGACCCTCTACCATAAAACCTTAGAAAGGACATGCCATGTGAAGGAACCGGTAGGAAAGCTACAAGAACAAGAATGGGAGGAAAGGGCCAAAATTTAGATTGATACCTTAAGACAATTGAGGGCCATCAATTAATGGATGGGAGGGATTGAGTCAGTACCGAGGATGCTACTAAACATTGCAATCTTACAGGATGGTTGCATAAGAGACTTGAACTCTATGTTTGCTATTTATCTGAATTGCATTCATAATATAGACATTACTCTAAGGGAAGCGAAAGGTGAACCAACCTACCTTCAAAAGTTTAAGGCTCGACATGATGAAGGTTTTGGTGACCCTTTAGCGACATCCCCAATGGTGGCTCTAACAAAAGTTAAGACTAACGAGGTTCTTATGGAATGAGGTTCAAGAATGTGGAAGCTTTGTTCATCTAGTTTACTTTGTTAATAGACTTTAGAGATATAAATTTGAATTTGTCGGCTAGTAGCTTTTGGGTTAATTATACGTTTTCTAAATCAAGGTTACCATGGATACCAACTAGGAAGACCTAATAGACACTATAGTCACAGTTGTAAGTTTTTTTAGTCTTTTAAATAGAACACGAAAGAAAATAACTTAATAATTTTCTTGGAAGGAAGTGGTATTAATACTTTCTATTTTTGTAGTTGGTCTAGATTCCAATATGGAAATCCAACTGTTATTTTGTTCTATGTTTTTATTGAAGTAATATAAATCCCTTAGGTTGAATTATCTATCTATCTATCTATCTATATATATATATATATATATATATATATATATATATATATATATATATACATATATATATTTTGGTGGTAACAAAAAAGAAGAGAAAGACATTAAAAATATTAAACAAGAAGTTGGACTTCATATCTCATGTAGTAAAGGACTTCAAAAAATAAGTGTAAGTCATATAGTTTCATCTTCTCCAATCATGTTAAACCTTTTGAGACCAAAATTCTCATAATGAAGAGGCATGATTCAAGTGAATTACTGAGAAATGAATTTTATGTCTAGGTATATTTCTCAAGTTGTAGGTATAATATTAAATTATTTATTAAAAACTCAGGAAAAATACAATTTTTGTGTCTTCAAAAGTTTTATGCATGTGGATATTGAAATTATGGATAATTGTGGACATTTTGAATGGATATTGTTAAACATATGGAGCAATATAAATTGAAAATTTGGGAAACAAAATTGGAATATTGAGAACATGAAGACTTAGGTTAAAGAGGTGATCATGAGCTTATCCATGGGAAATGAGGGTGATCATGTAGCTGAGTTACATAGTCAAGGAGTAAAAATAAACAAAATTTCTAATACAAAGTGCATAATTTCCATTTGTAACAATTATTTAGTATTTAAAGATCAAACAAAAATGATTATTCGTATTCCTAGATGGATTTACAATTTGAAATATTTTTTTCTTTTTTATTTATGTGAATTGAAACAATTTGTATTCATATACAAAATAGAGTTTTGCATTGAGTACATTGCAATCATCTCCAAATCCCCCTATAATTACTAGAGAAACTACAATCATTAATCACTCACATTTCAACTAAAAAGAAGAATATGACCATCAATACAACATTTTCCAAATCTTCAACTCATAAAGAGATTGTATTCAAGACTACAAAAACTATCTTCAAGCCATCTACATTAGATTTGAAATAATTTTGTTATTACCATACCTATGATTTGGTTTCTTAAACATTATTTTACATACTTAATTATCATGTATAAATATTATTCAATTAGAACTAAATCATAATTAAAGAGATAATTGAACACATTTAGGAGTTTTTTAATTCTTAGATTAAAGATAATCTAATAAAAGAAAGAGACAGCGTCATAACTAAGATAATAAAAGGAAATTTTCTCAAAGATTGGGAAATTTTCAGTACATTAAAAATTGAAAGTTTAGAACATTAATGTAATAGATGCAGATAAAATAACACTAAGAATTGAAACTTAAGAAAAATATCAAATTCTCCATGAAAAACAAGAGTGGTTGCAAAGGCAGCAAGTCCTTACCAATATGTTCAAGTGGAGGGCCCTTCGTTTGGTCTCTTCTAAAGTCAATAACTATAAAAAAATATAGTACAACTAATGTATATTGATCCACTTTTTATTTAGGTCACACCTTAATCTAGTATCTTACAACACCACAATATATCTCAAGAAAGGTCAAAAGATTTTTTTCTTGACTGATTTATGTGAAAGAGTTTAACATAATATGCAATAAATTGTCTTTGTTCTAGCTGTAACAGCTTGCTTCTTATGCAAGTAGTGCCCAATAAAATTTCCATTATATGTAACATGGAGGGCGAAACCATTTTCCTTGAGTTTTACTTTATATTTATCTATGTTTGTAATCGAAGGGATGTCTTCTTTATGATTGTGGTGATGCTTTCTAAAATGCCATAGCATTTTCATTAATTGTTTTTTTAAGAGGGAAGAGTGAATTTAATATATGAAGGTTTTGTAAGACTTAGTCATATGATTAATAATATAAAATTCTGTAAGAGTTAGTCAAATGACTGGTAATATAAAAAATGAAATAATCTTTTAAATTAGTAAGTTTAATAACAATAAATTTCTCTCATATGCACCAACATTTAGTTTAGGGAAAATTAATGAAACACATAATAATGGTAGATCACCAAGCGATGGTTAAAGGATGAATGATCTATAAATATTTTAAATTTTATTACTGCATGTCCATTGCATTATCTTCAACTTTCTAGCTTGAGCACCCGCATGGAGATGTTTCTATCAAAACCATAAAGACGCGTGACATTTGTATGGACATGCTCAAAATTGCACGCAAAAAACTAAAAGGAGAAGACAAATGCTTTCAAGGTTTTTCACCATCAGACTGAATTTTAGTTTTAGTCAGGACCGATTGTAGTGATTTTAGTTGTGCTTCGCTTTGTACTTTGGAAAAGGTAGAAAAAATTGACAATTGAGAGAGAGACATGCATGGTTGGTTCTGTTGATAGTGTTGGACCCCCCAACATGTCAAGGGGATATCCCCAGTAAGAAGCCCCAATTAGACCTCAGATCGTTTGGTGTAGGATTCCTAGTAGTGGGTTGTAAGGTAATTTCTTGACTGCAATGTTGCACAGAGGCAGGTAAGATAACTCTGTCAGTAGCAAGGGTGTGACCGCTGTAGTCAGCCAAGGAAGGTCAATGAGAGGTTCTAACACATGGGGGGTGAGATGTGTGCACCCCCTTAGAAAACTGTAGCAGTACTCAGCTGAGAAGGGAACATATGAGCGAAGATGCATCATAAGCTGGAAAGAAAATTAGTCGAAAATCCAAATTGATGGTTAAAACAAAAACACATCTGCAACAATATTCATATAATTGCATACGAAGCAGTTGATACAAAAATACGTAAGTTAAATAACATATATTGCTAAGAACCCAAATTAGTCCATCTACAATAACAACATATGCATGAAAATGTGTTGCCCATTATTATATAAATGAGTGTAAGTCCCAACGATACAAGACATCCATGTAAACCTCGTAGCCCCAATAGTGGAACATTACAGCGACATCCGCCTACTCCTCCAAAGAGATGAACTAGCTCTATGTAGTGGAGAAGCCAAGGCACGTTACAATACTATCCAAGCTTTTTCCAAGATAGTCTTATTAGAAGCTTGGCTGACCAAAATCCACTAGAATTAGTTATGAGGGACTATTTATAGCAAAGGGTGGGGTGACCCTTCACATTCCCATTTGTGATTGTTCAACTACCTTCATGATTCTTCACCTACTCTATGACTATTACATTCACTATTGACACTTGACATGCTCTTGACATGATTCAACATTACAATGCACATGTACCCATGTTAACACAATGGCTTGAGCAAGCCAAAGTAGACATCACTCTAACATAGACAACTATAGAAGTCCAACTACTCAACATCCTCATGCTTATCAACAGTAACATATTGATTTCAAGCTTTGTGGTCTCTGATAGTGTCTGTGTGTTCTGCAATGACATCTGTCTAAAACCTAACATTTGCATCCATAGCATCTGGGTACACTCCTCGGGCTCCTCTATCCAACTCATCTGAAAGCATTTGCATCATTGTCTTCAATGTAGTCGGACCAGCACTTATGCATGATGTCTAAACAGATAGGTAAGTCTGGGCCAGTGGTGATGCACATAAACTCGTTGAAGTACAAGTCAACTTCTAGTCGGACCTGCTTCTTGGTCTTCGCCTGGGTGAGAGTCATAAGTGATGGGATCGCATGTGTCTGCACCACAACATCCATGCTCTTGAATACTCATGCATGGGAAGCTTGTATACTAGTGATGAGTTGTGGGAGGTCCGCATAGTTCTGGATCTAACTCTGGATACGTGGTTTTAGCTTGAATGCATTTGTGTTTTGGGAAAATTGATGTCTTTTCAATCTGCTAGTCCCACTAAGATGGGTAGGTATCTTAGAAACAAACAATCAAAGCAAATTGTGATTTCCTTTATGTATGATAGATGAGAGATAAGTAAAGGGGGACCAACCTAGATCTTCCGCTTGGCTCCTTGCTTGTTTCCTCTCTCTCTTGATAGAGCTTGCCACTCCTCTCCTACTTGTCCTACTTTAGAGAATATTTGTAGAGGCAAAGCAAAAAAACACCATCAAAGCATCTCGATCTATAACATCAAAAACAATGCATAATTAGAAATACATTGACCATACAATTGCATTCACATATAACAAGATTCACAAATACATGATTATATGGAAGAAAACTCAAATAGCTTTATTAATAGTAGAAGGTAAGATTACAACCTAGCTGTCTGATCCAGCATCATCCTCCCAGCATCAAAGCCCTCTTCACCTCATGAAAAGCAAGATCACCCAACAATACAATGTCTCTTCTCAAAGAGAAACCAACAACACTTCCTTACAAATTACAAAATTCTAGCCTCCTGGATCTCTCGAACGAGGGATCAATTTATAGATATTTGCAGAGGTGTGAGTCAGCTTTGGGTTTTTGATTAGTGTCATTCCACTGATAGTCATTAGTTCCACTTGGAGATTTCATTGATCTATTACTCATCTCTGGGAGAATTCTGAGAGGCAAGTGTCATAGAGAAATTTTCTAGAAGATTCCATGAGCATACACTTAGCAAACTGCTTCAGACATTTGTCCATTCTCGTTCATCGCACCTGGCTAGTGTAGGAGTCAGTATGCATTGCACCTTGACCAAGGAGCAGTCAGTATGGTCCATTTTTGGCCAGTTTTGAGTGGTTTTTCAGGTGGAATTTCTGGGAAATGATGTAATCAGCTGACCATGATCCTTTAGGGTATGAAACAACACTTTTAGGGGTTAAAGACCCCTTGGTTTATAGACATATATGATTGGGGTTGCAGTGCCCAAATATGTATATAACAGTTGCCCCCTAAACCATGAGGTCGTAAATCTTCTGATGTCGGGTGAAATTCTTTATTATGAGGATCTGAGGTATTCGAACTGGAAGGTGACCAGTATAAAATACAATACAATACATCATCATCATATTATTTTCATGATCTAGCTGAGGTGGGCATTCCCATGCTTAGCTTTATAAATTCATTTTCATGTACATAGGATAGATAATTGTCTGTTGTTGTAGACTTGTGATTCTTTGTATGTAGAGTCATCATCCCATAGTTTGGATGATCATCTGTGTAGCTTCTGTGTACATTTGATGTTTTTATATTCTTGAATATATCGTAGCCCAAATGGATGAAACTAGATCTGGGGTCTTCAAACTCATTCAATCTTTACCCGTTGTATAAGTCGATCCATGTGAAAAGATGTTTTGAAGTCGAATATGGAAAGACATTGCCTGATTACCAGCCATTGATGTAAGCTATTAACAAATGCGAGATGAATCACCGATAATGATAATGACCCTCAAGGTACTATAGTACAATTCACGTGGTGTGAATATATGATTTGATGTCGAACACCACGTAAAATCTTTTGGTTGAAGGCCATTAATGTAAACCTGTCAGCGGAAGTGAGAAACTTGCCATTGAGGCATGCAAGTTTCAAAGTACTGAAAGGGTTGTTCCTAAGTCATCTTCTTGGATAATGAGCTGATGTCAACAAGAAGTGACCCATCGTAGGACGGCTTTAATGTATCCCACATCTATGACACGTAACGAAGAAAATGATTTTCTGGAGGTGAAAACGACATGATGATACAAGGTTCATGAATGGTGGTCATGAAAACTGGAGAGAGAAGGTATCACAGTGGATGAGGCATTAGTTGGGTGGTGAATTCTTTGAATGACTTCTCTTGAACATGTAAGCGACATTGAGATGGATTTGTGGTGTTAACCCCAAAAGATGGATGGTGTGGAGGACCAATGGTGATATGACCCATGAATGGAATAACCCAACCCGACTCAATCATGGTAATGGAATGAAAGTGTCATGTTCAAGAGCGACCTCCTACCAATGAAGTTCTTCAAGTTTTATTCCCTTCTTCCCTAGTCATTGCTGACCAGTACCTCTTTATTTTAGTCAAGCTTGAGAAGGATAACATATGCTTGTTCAATAATTTTCCCTTCAGGTAAACCTGTCGCTATGTTTTAGCAAGCCTAGCAACAGTGAAACTCGTTCTTGTCTAGGTGGACAAGTTTGTCGCTATTGTTTTAACGAGTTTAATGACAAAGATAACTCGGTCTTTTTCATCTTTAGAGAGTTCGAAAAGAGACGAAAAGGAAACTCCATCAGTCCTTTTTTGTAGCATAATGATCCATGTGGATTTTGGTGGCCACCCACCTATCCCATTTGGACCCCCGCAATTGTCACTTAAATTTTTTAGTTTCCGTAATTGTAGCACAATTTACTATTTTTAGCAGTTTTTTCGGGTCCTAAACTTTTGGAGCCATTTTGAGGCCCTAAATGATGTTTTTTGGGAAATCTGGGGGCAACATCAGTCCATGGACCCATGTTGCCCTTCCTAAAGTGGTAGCTCTCAGATAGATCTTTCTAATGAGCTATCGTATGCGTCAAATGGAGATCGTATGCCAAAGTTACGACCCTGGGAAATTGATGTACCAATTTATCCAAATGGGGCCCACAATTTGGCGTTTCATCTTCTAGGGTTAGGTTTTGGGATGTGAAGGGTTTCCCATTGTTTCTCAACAATAAATAGGTCTTTGAGCCTCATTGTAAGACACTTCAGAGGCATGTAGCCACCACATCTCTTTTCAAAGATCAGATGCCATCGCCCTAGCTGGTTTATTTCCATTAGTGTTTGTAAGCATATTTTAGTATTTTACATTAATGAAATGAAGTATGATTTCCACTGCATATTTGTGTTTATGGTTATCTCTGTAATTTGTTGCATTCTTGTTTAAGTCCGGATCAGTGGTATTAGAGTGGTCTTCTTTTTCTCTGTTTTTCTTTGCATGTCCCCAACGAGGTCAAGATATAAGGAGTTAGGGCTTGAATTGGTCAAACCTTTGGAAGACCAGCCTCACAAATCCCGACGACCTCCCATGGTGGATGAGAAGAAATACGAGGGCGCAGGAGATCCTATCAAAATCTTGCTCGAAGAAGCCCTCAAGCGGCAAAGGAATGAAATGATGGATAGCTTTGCGCAGATCCTTCAGCGGCTACCCAGAGGCGACGCATCGGCTTCCAACAGCTACTCTAGAAATGGCACACCATTTAAGGTACAAGTTAATTTTGAAATCCCCATCTTTGAGGGTCAAATAGATGTAGATGCTATAGATAAATGGTTAAATCTGCTAGATGGGTATTTTTTTGTTCATGAATTTTCAAGTCGGAGAAAGATTGTATTTTCTCTTCTCAAAGCAGCTCCCCACGTCAAGGACTTTGGGAAACCTACTGCAAGTAGAAGGATCAAAGTACAGGCTCACTATTTTCAGCCGCACGAACTTGGGATTCATTTCAGGATGCTGTCAAGGAGCAGTACTACCCTGTCAAAAGCTATGAGGATAAATACATCAAATTGACCACACTGTGGCAGGGACGAGACCAAGATGTGCCAGAGTTCACAAACATTTTTCATACCCTTCGAACACAGTTGGGTATTAAATATTCTGAGCTACATCTGGTACTCAAATACCGCGGCTGGATACACAGATTCATCCAGGAAGAGATGGATTTCTTGAACATCTCCTCGCTTGTCACAATGTACCAATACACTGTCAAAATAGAGCAAAAGTTCAAACAGAAGAAGCGAGAATTTGGATATGCTATTCTGAAGCCCAAAGGACAAAGCTATGGTGGGGTGACCCAAGACAACCCGTTGAAGTCGCAAGAAAAGAATAACACCACGAAGCCAAAGAAGGACACTAGAAAGTGGTGTGAGTTCCACAAGGGTCCCACTCATAACACAAGTGAGTGTCGGACCAAGCAGTCGTTGGTAGCTAAGTTGAAGGCTTCCGAATCAGATGCATGTTCCGACCCTGAGGCAGAACCTGACAAGGGGAATGGAAAAGGGAAGCAGATCATTGATATGGATCCCAGTGCCAATGTTGCCACCACCAAGATCCAGGAAAGGAGCCTGAAAATCCATAGGAAGGGGAGCATCTTTTCCACTCACAGATGTGGGTGAAGGGTTCGCCGCTGCGATTCATTGTTGATAGTGGCAGCCAAAAGAACCTTATCTCAGTAGAGGTCATGAAGCGGTTGGGCCTACCGACTACACCACACCCACAGTCGTACAATATCGGGTGGATTCACAAAGGATGAGATCTCAAAGTTCGCCAATAGTGCCGCCTTCCCTAGAGCATCAAGCCCTTCACAGACGAGGTATTGTGTGATGTTACACCTCTGGATGTTTGTGATGTATTATTAGGTCAGCCATACTTGTGGAGATGACATGCTATGTATGAGTCAAGGCCTCACGCTATCATTATTTTTTTGGATAATTCATTATACAGGATACCAGAGGTAGCCCCACCTACCACCACCTCATTGATCACTACTAGGAAAGGCAGCAAGCTCATCTCCCAAACTAGGAAATTCATTTTCTGTCTGATTCGCTCCCAAAGTAAAGGGAAGATCGTTGCTACATTGATGACCCCTACGAAGGGTTCCTCCATGCAGTAGCAACAGCAGCAAAGGGATATGGTCATGACAAAACATAGGAACAACTTCTTCTCACCCACAGGGGTACCACACAAGTTTCAGGTGGGCAACAAAGTCTGGTTGCATCGACAGAAAGAACGCCTTACCAGAACCCATTGAAAGCTCAGACCACTCCGACATGGTCCTTACAGCAGTACCAAGGATGTGGGGAACAATGCTTTGGAGCACATCATTCCTCCATTTCTTCGCCTACACCAAGTGTTCAATATGGACCGTCATCGACCATACTTCCCACCATTATTGGACACATCAGAGATTGTAGGACAAATTGAGCAGATGGAGGAACTGAACGCAATGGGGACCATTGCTTCCTAAGGGGGGAGGAATGATCTAGGTGGATGTTGGTGGCCACCCACCTATCCCATTTGAACCCTCACAACTGTTGCTTTCAGTTTTTCAGTTTCCGTAATTGTAGCACAATTTACTAGTTTTAGCAGTTTTTTTGGGTCCTGAACTTCCGGAGCTGTTTTGAGGCCTTAAACGACATTTTTTGGGAAATCTGGGGGAAACATGAGTCCATGGATTGATGTTTCCCTTCCAAAAGTGGTAGCTCTTGGATAGATATTTCTAACGAGCTATCGCACGCATCAAACGGAGATCATATGCCAAAGTTACGACCCCGAGAAATTGATGTACCAATTTACCAAATGGGGCCCACAATTTGGCGTTTCATCTTCTAGGGTTAGGTTTTGGGATGTGAAGGGTTTTCCATTGTTTCTCAACAATAAATAGGCCTTCGAGCCTCATTGTAAGACAGTACAGAGGCATGTAGCCACCACATCTCTTCTCAGAGATCAGCTACCATCGCCCTAGCTAGTTTATTTCCATTACTATTTTTAAGCATATTTTAGTATTTTACATTAATGAAATGAAGTATGATTTCCGTTCCATATCTATGTTTATGGTTATCTCTGTAATTTGTTGCATTCCTGTTTAAGTCCGGATCACATAATCCCCTATGTCAGAAAAAGCATAAAATAATACGAAAGGGATGACTTTTTGATCGCTTTAGTGAGCCGAAAAAGACAAGCACTCAATATTTTTGCGGAATGATCCCTCAGGTCCAGAAAGATTAAAATTTAGAGGAGGGATGGTGCTTACCTTTACTTTAACGAGCTAGAAAGGCTTGTAGCTCGACAATCTTTTGATATTTAATGAGTCTAAAAAGAGCTTAAAAGAGACTTGTTTTTGAGGAATGAGTGATGTTTCTGGGTAGCAACTAGTTCCAGGTAAGTTTGGAACTTCCCGAACATTGAAATGTAAAGAGGGTGGCTAACAGAATCACTCATTGCAGCTATTCCTCAAAAGGGTAAAAAATCAAGTGGAAGCGTATGATCAGCCAAAAGAATGGAGGTGATGGTTAGAATAGAACCAAGGCTCAAAAGGCTGATGGTAATGCAATCACAGAGGTTGTTTACTGAAGGTGGGTTTATTTTTTAATGAGCTTGAACCTTGCGTTAACATATGCTTAGTGGCAGGTTTATTTTTTAACGAGCTTGAACCTTGTGGAAACAATGCTCATGCCAATCATTTTAAGATGTCTCTCCTTGGTAGGTTTATTTTTTATTGAGCTTGAACTCTATGATAACATGTGCTCATTGCCTTTTTATGTAGGCTAGATGTGACCAAACTATAGAGCTAACTACATTAAAATCTAAGGAACTACTAAGATTAGGTAAGATGGTTTTATCAACAGACAAAACACATCCTTTAGTTCGTTTGGTGTGCAGAAGTTTCAAGACGAACTGCTTAACCTAAGAAGCTAATCACTAAAAAGATAAAAAGCTAAAAACACTAAAAAGCTAAAAACACTAAAAAGCTAAAAAATGAGACTGGTTGCTTTTTACTTGCATAAAAAGGGTTGCATGCCCCCAAGTATTAAGAAAACAAGTGTTTCCTAGTCACCATATTGAAGTTCCAATGGTTAGGCAAGATTGTTTCTGTTAGTGATTAGACAAAAAAAACTTCCCTGGCTTTGTCCATCGAAATAGACAAAGGTGAATGGTGTGAGCTTCCAATCACATAACTTGCGAGGAGATAACTGTTTCAGAATGATATCATATCCTACAAGGAAATGGTGTTTTAGGCCAATCATATAACCTACAAGGAAATCTATTTTTTCAGCTCGGTTCACCTCCCGATGTAGACTAGGGTGCATGCCCCCTAAGCTTCGTTACATTCACCAGATTACTCGCGGTAATTAGGTGGATGAAATGAATGTTGAAGAGACATTCTTGACATAAAGAGACCATTTAGGGATGATGTTTGACTCGTAGCTACGTTTGAACCAGGAAATGAAAGTTGGTCTATAAGCTGTACCACTTTGCCTTCATGTGGGAAACACATCACTTTAAAGAGTGTGGAAACAATAGCTTCCATGCTATAAACATAGTCACGCCCAAGGAGTAGATTGTAATCCAATGGCCCGTGGACAACCATCATGTTTAGCTGAATGGTTTTCCTTTTCAAAGTTATTGGAAACTTTGGAAGGATCCCTAATGGTCAACTGGTTCCTTTGTTGAAGCCTTACAAATTTTGATTCTTAGGAAGAAGTGATGGTGAACCAAGCAGTTTCCAGGTAATTGAGGAAAGGATACTCACTGAAGCCCCTTCATCTATGATAGCACCAAACATAATCATTTTTTAAACTTGTACTATGATCCAGAATGGTACTTTAGATGGAAGGTGGGGTCTCGCTAGTTGATTCCAATCGAAGGAAATGACTAGACTGCTTGGAGGGGGTACTAGATAAATGGCTGGATGAACCCCTTGAATTGGGGGATTTTCCTCCTATTGTAAAGGAATGGGTGGATTGTCCCGAGGTTCATCAGACTCTGAATTAACAAAAAGAATTTGGATAGTATTGTTCTCATTCTCCTTGGAAATTGTATCATCTGAAGGTGGACGTTCTGAAGGCAAGATTGGGTCGACTGCCATCTCAACCTATTGACTTTGGTCCAATATGGACTCAAAAAGTTTACTTTCAATGATAGGCACTTCGACCGATGATTGAGATACATTAGTCAAGTTTTCAACTAGCGATGGACTTGGTAAGAGTTTCTTGTATCCAAGTGGGAGTCCCTGCAGCGAAGCAGGATGGTTATCCAAGACACTTTTGTCTTTGTCCATAAAAGGAGAACAATGAAGGGCATGATCACTTTCTCATAACATACATGGAAATCTGACCTTTCCTTTCTATTTATTGACTTCATTTTCACTAGTTGATGGTGTGTTGTCAACATGATCGCCAGAGGTTGATGACACCGGATAGAGCGAATGCGGAGACCATTCTCTCAAGATCTACGGAATGCAAGGACAATCTCGATGAAGGTGGTCTCCCTTGCAAATTATGCATGGATATTTGTGCTTGGAAAGTTTGGTGTGTGGATTTTCACCAGATGATTCATGGTTGCCCCCTTGCTTAGCTGACTTCTTCTTCTTCTTCTCCTTTCCTTTCTTCTTCTTCTCAATCACTTGGTTTTTAGTATCACTATTTTCACCAAGCAAAGAGGAAGAAGGGGAGGGAGAAATAAATGAAGTAGAAGGTGAAGGGGAAACTTCAGTTTTATCTGGTTGCTGATTTGATTGCTGAGGAATTACGGTATTTGGAATGACAGAGGTTGAGAATAGCCATACTAGCAGGCTGATTGTGATTCTCGGAAGGGACAATGTAGCCATATACAGAGCACCGATATCTCCCCATGAAGAGAAAGGACTAGGATTCCCCTCAAGAGGGATTCCTTGATTGGTGGTCTCCATTATCACAACCTAAGATCAATGAAGGAACAAGGATGTTATTCCGTATTAAGTAAATTTTAATGACACTTTGACACAACTTTTATTTTTCAATTTTTAAGAGTCGAGATAAAGCTAAATATGACTCTAGTCGCCTTTGATTTTTAATGAGCCTGAAGTGACAAGTGCTCACATGGACCTTTTCTTCTAAGGAGTCAAAAAGGAACAAAAGTCACTACTCTAGAAATCTAGACAGATGGATTACCAAATCAATCACAAAACTACAAAATACACCTTGTGGTAAATTAAAGAGAAATTACCAAGGACTTACGTATGGTAGTCAATCTTCCTGAATGTTGTGTTCAGTGCATTGCGATTAATAGGGCGGTAGACACAGCTTCCTATGGATAAAGGATATTAGCCTATTGTGGCCTCCCAATATATACTTGATGGTATGGGGAGCACAAGTCCGTACTAGCACTTTTCATATCAAAGAGGAGGAATCACCCAACCTTTGATGAAAACGATAAGTACCAGGTTTTACGACGCTAGAATACATCTCTAGCCTAGACCTATAGATGTGTTGCATTAGGTTCCAAAGAATTGTTAGGTTCATTAAGATTTATTTCAGAGTTGATCTTGCTGAGAAGTTTGACTTTCAAGGTTCAACGTGTGATGTAGATGTAAAATTCCTAAATATGCAATCTAAAATGATAAACATTCATTTATTTTAGCAATGAAAATCCTAGCTAGTAAGGAAAGAAGATTATGATTATTTCAACATAGAGCAGAGAGCACACACTAAATAAACTTTTCCTAATGTGAGAATACCGAAAAAGGAAAGCTAAGTACAGATATGAACTACTTTCTTTAAAGTGACACTTCAACAATTTCTTTTCAAAATCAAATACAATGGAAAAGGTACAATCGACTATCTAGAAGAGGGAGACTTTACGACACTCTTCTTTTTGACTCAAAATTATAGTTACGACACTTCTTTTCATAAAAAATGACAGTTTGATTAAGCTACTTTTGACAAATAAGGACTGTAAATGATAGACAAATACATAAAAGCATTTACAAATCCCTATCAATGGAGGCTGAATAATGTAAAGGAAAGATGCTTTAGCAATGAGATATTGATCATGAGTAGCAAAACTACTGAATAGAGCTGAAAATAACGAGGAAAAAACCAAATTCCAAAGAGAGAAATAGTATCATTCAGTCATCGCACCTGTCCTTAAGGGGAAGAAGGATGCATCTCACCTACAACACACGGGAGGTGTGATGCATATAGGCTTCCAGTTACAGACAGTGCGATGGGCCAAGGAACGAAACTGAGTTTGGTTTTTGCTAAAAATTTGCAGCTAGGTTCAATGATTTAGGCTGAGCTATCATAGACAGTAAAACAGAGTACATGGGTATGATCTTAGGAGGTTATTGAGCTACCACAAGGACATTTAGGGTGCTTGTAAGTCAAATGTTCAATCCATAAACCAACCCGGAGATTGACTGAAGTAGCATTCATCTACTTTGGAGTTGCATAGCAAAAGCAATTTGAAGGCTAGCTGGCTAACTTCAGGTTTTGTCTGTAGTTTATAAAGAAAACAACAATAACAAACAAACTAACTAATCACTCCCCAACAAAGTCGCCATTTTATTTCTGGGAAAACTAGTGTCTTTTCAATCTGCTAGTCCCACTAAGATGGGTAGCTATCTTAGAAACAAACAATCAAAGAAAATTGCAATTTCCTTTATGTATGATAGATAAGAGAGAAGTAAAGGGGACCAACCTGGATCTTCCACTTGGCTCCTTGCTTGTTTCCTCTCTCCCTTGATAGAGTTTCCACTCCTCTCTTACTTGTCCCGCTTTAGAGAATACTGATAGAAGCAAAGCAACAAAACACCATCAAATCATCTCGATCTACAATACCATAAACAATGTAGAATCAAAAATGCATTGACCATACAATTGCATTCACAAATAACAAGATTCACAAATACACGATTATATGGAGGAAAACTCAAAGAACTTTATTAATAGTAGAAGAGAGGATTACAACCTAGCTGTCTAATCCAGCATCATCCTCCCAACATCAAAGCCCTATTCACCTCATGAAAAGAAAAATCACCCAACAATACAATGTCTCTCTTCAAAGATAAACCAACAACACTTCCTTACAAAATATAAAATTCCAGCCTCCATATCTCTCAGATGACGGATCCATTTATAGATATTTGCAGAGGTGTGAGTCAGCTTTGGGTTTTTGATTAGTTTCATTCCACTGATAGTTCTTGGTTCCACTTGGACATTCCATTGATCTCTTACTCATACTTGGGCGAAATCTGAGAGGCAAGTGTCATATGAGAAGTTTCTAGAAGATTCCTTGGGCATCCACTTAGCAAACTGTCTTTTCCATTTGTCTATTCTCGCTCATCGCACCACATAGAATGCTCTTTCAGTATGCATCACACTTGGATATTGTAGCAGCTAGTATGCATTGCACCTTGACCATGGAGCAGTCAATATGGTCCAGTTTTGGCCAGTTCTTAGTGGTTTTTCAGGTGGAACTTCTCGGAAATGATGTAATCAGCTGACCATGATCCTTTAGTGTATGCAACAACACTTTTAGGGGTTGAATAGCCTTTGGTTTATTGACATATATGATTGGGGTTGAAGTGCCCAAATATGTCTATAACAATTTGGCCTCATCATCTTTTGGCAAGTGAAGTGGGCATCCCTTGTACTTCATCATCCATATTTACATGTAATCAAAAACAACATGTATGTTCTTCAAGATGCGTGCTCTCCTAGAAAATCGCTGCTACTATCTGTTGAGATGTATGTCTACCTTGTGCATGGTACCAAACTTGGAGTACAATGCTTGCATAACTGTGTCAAGGGACAATAATTCATTTTGTATTGCCTTCTTCAATTCAGCTTGGGTGGACATTGTCACCAAGTCTCCTCCTTGCATGGCCACCTGTAGTTCCTTATCCATTCTCTCATTCTCAGCTATAAGAAAATGAACACTTGAGCTAGTGGCTTTGGAATACACTCTGGTTGCATCGGCCAAAGTAGCTGGATGCTTGTGCACATTAGTCACGATCACTCATTCTTCAACTTGTGCAGGGGATGTTTCATCCTCCAGAGTGGACACTCTACGAGAGTGCACAACTCTATGTTGGGATTCATGAAATGAGATATTATGCATCTCTTCTTTTAGTTGATCACCAAGGATCTCAGTGCCTCCTTGGTCAACTAAGACTTGCTCTTCTTCAAGATGCATTGAAGTGGGTGAGTCGACCTCTTTATGGTGAGGCATGAGCTCAGTATCTAGTTCCAACTCCTATTGGTCCATGTTTGCATCCAACTATTGAATTGCATGTTCTATCTCATGAGAAAAGTATCGCCCCTAGGATGGTTCACCCTATTTTCCTGATGTCAGCGTTCAGATGAATAAACTACTTGTACGGGCACTGCTCCATTGGTTTGCACATGATGCACCCCATTCTATATCTGCTGCTACTACACTTCCCTCTCCTGTTTGCACAGCTCTTGTTCCTTTCAGAGTTTCTCTCTCAGCCCACGCAACTCCTTCTCTGATTCTACCATTCTCTTCTGATCCTTCTGCCTTCGTGTGATTCGCTTGTTGCACTTCTGCCTTGTTGCCGATATAGCCATATCTTCTTTCTCTACAAGTGGATTTGCTCGAAACTTACAACTTTGCTCCTCCTCCATGTGATTGAAAATCTTCCACTTCCCTTTGTCATGCACTAGTATGCTAGGCTCTACTACCACTACTTCTACTTTTGCTTCTACTGGTGCTCTCCATGATGCTGCTTCACACTACTTTTCTAACCACTCCACAGCAAATCCGACTAGTTCATTGGGTCTAGAGAAACTGTAGAAATATCTCCATGGGTCCTCCTTGGCCCAATGAAATGCCTCGTAGATCTAGTTGAACTGAACTTTCATGCAGTGATCCTTCACAATGCAATGTGGGTCATATATATTGAAGCTTCAGAGGTCGAAGGTATACTTATTCATCAGTTCTGCTTCGACATCTACTTGCTTGATACTCTAGATCTCATATAACCCAATCCCCAATGGAAGAGTGGGCCAATATGCCTTCTTCTTCCACTGCAGCTAGCTGTCAATCCTACCGAGATGTGATAGGCTACTTCCTGCATGACAAGTACGGCTAAGGAAAAAATTGGTAGAACATGCGGAGGCTTCTCCGCACTGAACATTCGAATGAAAGTGCTGATGGTGAGGCATACCAATCTGCAATACCTATCAGTGCCTCCATTGCTTCCTTTGACATCTAGGGTGGATCTTGTTCGAATATCATCTTGTACAAAGGGACGACAAAATGATCATACAACTGTGTGATTACTCCTTTGAAGCTACATCCAGACAACAACTTGAAATATGTTTTCACAGCAGTCTTCAATGGTTACCATGCCCACTCCAAGCTCGGGAACTCATGCTGGGTGCAAACTGCATCTAGGATATAGGCAGACATGTAGATCTCTACATGCGTATCTCGGGGTGACTGTTGAGCCTTCATGACTTTCTCCTTCAACTAATGAGACAGTATGCAGACTAGTTACATGGTTGTCCATATCTAGCCACTTGGTCCAGTTCAACCACCCAACTCTGCAAGAAGGTTTCCATGTTTGCTTGGCCATATAATTGACAAGAATATATGATCAAGTATTGGTACACCTTCCTCAATATCATTGTCTTGTAGACTTGGTTACGTGTCATCCTGAAATGAGCTGGCTCCTTTACCCAATCCTTCAAAATGTCTCTAAAGTTAGCACTGCTATTGGGTAAGATGAATGGAGTGTCCATGATAGTTACAGGATTTGAAATATGATAGATCTCATCATAATCCTGTTCCTAGAAGGTCACAAGATTCATCGCACTGACACTGCTCAAGATCATCATCTCGAGATTAATGTTAGAGATGATCCAGTGTATCACATCCACACATGGGAACACAAGGTATTGGCATGCAATCTGGTACAATCCAGACTTGTGAATGTTCATGTAAACCTCACGGTCTTTGAGGTGTTCCCCAAAAGTGCTTACAAATGTTTCATTGACTTCTTGCCACTTCAGTTTGATGTCCTTGTCTAGATACAACCTTGTATATTCATATATCGGCACACTAGAGGACATTTTCTCAGCTGCTGCTCTAATTGCATTTCCATCAATGTCCTGAGATCTTGTTCTCTTGGAAGCCATTGAGATAGATGAACACCTGAAAGATCTGGAGACAAGCAACATGCATGGTAAGAAATCTGTCAACGAAAACAAAGCAAATTCTGGGAAATGAGACAACACATACCTGGGAAACTAATGAGCAAGATTAAATAATTTCATCTGGGAGGTTGGGTGACTGGTTGCCAGAACTATTCAAAAGGTAGTATGGATTGTCTGGGAGGTAGGATTCACTGCTAGATCTGTGCAATTCGCTAGGAAGGATCACATGCCTAGGGATTGATTTACGCAATTTCCTAGGCCAACAATCACTATCCTCTAGAAATGTGCAAAATAGTCTTGGAGGCTAGTGCCGGGAAAAAAATGTGGACTTATGGAGAGGAAGGTAGAGCCTTCGTTCCCCAGATTGCATAAAACAGTCTCAGTGAGGCAGAGTCTGAGCCAAGTTTGGCCCGACTCCCCAACGGGAAACTGAAAGGAAGTAAGACAATGAATGTATGGCGACATTAAGTGATAGTAGTAGTGATTGACAGTGCATGCAAAAAATGAATGAAAGATTTATAAAATAGATCAACATGCATGTGGGTGAAACAGTTTTCGGTTGGGTGAACGCTCATGCAAAACAGTTTCATGCATATGACAGCAGTGAGATAGCAACAAAAATTGAAACAGAGCTAGGAAAAGCTAGTATACATGTAAATGACAACAAATGTTCAAAGAAATGAAGAAAAAAAAACTCATACAAGTGAATATACAAAAAACAACAAAAATGATGAAAAAGACAAGTTGAGACCACTTAACCAAGAATAGTTGAGCCAGATGTGTCGAAGAGTCCTGGATGTGTTGTGCGATGTCAGAGATCAAAGATTGGTGTGAAAGAATGAGCTCTGGTGCATCGAATAAATAAGTTTGATCTCATGACGCCCATGCCAAAAATATAGGAAAAAGCAACACTTGGAGGGAAAATTCTAAAACAACTTTTCATGTAACCCCCCGCTACTAAAAATAGCTCCCTGAATCATGGGATTCTTTTTGCATGTTGCCTTTTGCTATTCTAGGAAGAACCAGTCATGCATGTGTGCAAGTCAAGTTTCGTCAGTCTCAGATGGAACTAGTCAACTGGACTGGTCATGCATATAGTTTCTCAACTTCTTGAGAAAAATGTGCATTCCTGGCTGGAAGCTAGGCCGACTGCCTAGGAGGTTTGCACAATTTCTAGGTAGAGCAACTAACTACTACTGAGATATGTGAAAATTTTGGGCTAAGCCACCCTACTGGGGAAATTTGTGCAAATCCCACTGAGAGTGTTAACTTAAGGATTGCGCAATCCCGGACCCCAGCAAGCTGCTAGAGAGGATTGCATAATTTCTGGAGGGAAGGCTCATTGCCCTACAGAAATGCTCAATTTTCTAGGACAAGTCTCTCAACCTGTAGCTGGACCAAGTCTGGGGGAATAGCCTATGAGGGGAATGGATCAAGCTATGTTTGACATGTTGGCTTTGTGCATGAAAAACATTCAACCTTGTGTACTTGACGAAGCAAGACAAAGTTTTGTGTAAGGTTGTTAGGGAGGCTCCAAAATGGGTTAAGGACAAATTTTAGAGGGTGGCTGTAGTCACTACAATAGGTTCATATAAATTGATGTCTGACCTCTTGATTTGATTATGGGCATAACGGTCAAGGACATGGTATTCTGAAAGAAGTTACACAAAAATAGTATTTATGATACACCCAGAATTGTTATTTTCTTTTTATTTACATATTGATTTTTTAGGATTATGGAAAACAAAGACACTAAGAGAAACAAATGAACTTGGATTTTTGGGAAATTCAATCATTGGAAACATTGTTGCACGAGGTTATGCCCCACCCTAAGGAAGGAATAATTAGAACCAACGAGTATTAGTTGTTTGCATCAAGGTACAGTGTGAGGGGGTTGTTTTTGGTACAAAATTACCCCATGCCTATGGATGAAAACAAGGGCTACGTTTTGGTCTCAGCTGAGTGTATTTCAGTATAATCAAGCCATTGATACAATCCTCCTTACTCCTTTTCCCTTCTTCTATTAAAGGTATTCATGTAGATATTTACACATTTTGTTAACATATTGCAATATTAGCCCATATTTTATTTCTAATCTTGTAATTGGATGAGACCTTCTAATCTCTAAGGTATATATAAAAAATATAACAACCCTTCTTAAAAGTTCGTGTAGAAATATATTAAACCACGGTTAGTGGACACGTATTCCAAGTTGAATGGTGGGAAAAACATCCTAGTGGATGCTCATTGGTTTGTTATGGCTAAGCAATTTGGCAAAGGCAATGACTAAGGCTTTAGAAAGGCAAAATGGCATTTTGGCACAATTATTTATGAAAATAATGGAAATTAGGAGAAAAGGAAGGTGAAAGGTTACAGGTTGCATGTGAGGAGGAAATTGAAGGAAAATAATGGAAATTGAAGAAAATAGATGCCTCGATGATAAAAAGGCTTCTAAGGACTAGTTGGAAAACTTTTGACTGGTTTTTGGTGGAGATCTCTTCTATTCTCTCTCTCCCTCATACTTTTGGACATTTAGAGTTTTCTTGGAGCACACTTGGAGGATTAGCATACTTGGAATTTGGAGCAGCAAGGCAAAGAGGAAGCAAAGATCAAGCAAGGAAGAGCATTATCAAGTAGCTACAACAATATTATTTTGAGGTATCGATTTGCATGTGTACTTTCCTTGCTAGATTTCGCATGTGCGGTATTACATGTGGTTCTTTACTATTATGGCATTGGTTTTTCCAGGTGTGAGAGGGTTTCCAGCATAGCCTTACCATTTATGGATAGCCATGGTGTGATGGGGTTCTCATGTTTTAGTTTAGTTGGATTGCTGGATGGATTCAAAGCTAAGTGAGATGGATCTCTGAACAATAAAACACATGGCCTAGTTTCCCTTGAACTAGACTATGGGTTGCAGTAAGGATGAATTTTGTGTTACCTTGGTGGGCCTAGGAATCCTTAACCGATGAATGGAGGGATATATGGTAAATCCTAGAGGTGGGTGCTCTCCATCAGGCCTAGTAATCCCGAGATGGTATATGTGGTAAAGCCTAGAGAGTGGGTCTTGGTTTAGGGCCTAGCGATCGGGTGTGGATTGCAGTAAATCCTGAGAGAGGAGAAGACAACAAAATTAGTCACTGTGTAGGTGGAGAAATCTAGTGGACTCAATGCTTTTTTTTGCCTAGTGGTCTTGTGGAGATCATGTTAAAGCCTATTATTACATGTTTATTATGTCTCCCTATTGATCCGAGATGGATTGCATTAAAGCCTATATTTTATTGATGAGGGTGAGGTGGTTTAGCCTAGGGATGACTTGGTTGCTTCTTTTAGTTTGGGTCCCACATTCATGCTTGGAATATGGCATGGGGGTGAATTATTGAAGAGAGATTTGGCTCAACCATTATATGGTCGCATGGAATGTGGTAGTCCCATTCCGAGTTGGACTTTTCATTCATTAATAAGAGGTTCTCTCCTTGATATCGTATGTATAAATCTACTGGTTTATATGTGGATTTTATGGCTGATGTATCCTTGATATTTATGTTTTTATTATGTTGGTTATAAGCATGTATTATGACAATGATGATGTATGAATTTCCTCATGTTTCTATTTGTAAATGAATGAACAATGTATCTATGACCTAATGGATGATAATGCAGCTAATGATATAAGGGAACAATGCTTCTTAGAGATTCTCGGATAAGTATGAGACCCCTATGCTTAAATATTTTGTTTAGTGCTCCGAGCTTAAATAGGAATGCAATAAATCCTAGATGTAACCATAAATATAGAGATGCAGTAGAAATAACACTTCATTTCATTAATATTAAATACTAAAATATGCTTACAAATATAATGGAAATAAACTGGCTCGGGCGATGGTAACTTATCTTTGAGAAGGGATGTGGCTGCTACATGAATCTGACCTATGTTACAATCAGGCTTGAAGGCCTATTTATGATTGAGAAACAACGGAAAACCCTAAAAATCCATAAATCTAACCCCAGGATACGAAGCACCAAAACTATGGACCACATTTGGCTAAATTGGTACATCAACTTTCTGGGGTCATAATGTTGGGATATGATCTTCGTTTGACACGCATAATACCTTGTTAGAAATATTTATCCAAGGAATACAACTTTTGCATGGAAAATGTTCAGAAATTTACCCAAGAACACAAATTAATTACGGAGAATTACTGAGAGAAACAAATATAAATTAACCAGCAACAACCATAAATACATAAGCACACATGTTTATCTTGGAAAACCCCAAATCCGAGGAAAAACCCAATCATAATGAAATCTCATTATCCTTGGCCAAAACCCTGGCCAATCCGGCCAAGTGAGCCTTCACCTCTCACCTCCAGGCCTTTTCATTACAATGAAGTCCTTCCAGCCTTTTATAGGCTACATTACATATAATACCATGGGCAGAATACCATGGGTGCACAATACCATGTGCCCCAAAACCATCATTGTTTAACCTGGTCAACTTTTGACTCTATCCCGAGTCAAGTTTACCTAATAGAAAACATGAGTCTAAGACTCATGTTTTCCTAACTTTTTCAAAAAAAAGTTGTTTAGGGCCTCAAAACGCTCCAGAAGTTCAAGACCAGAAAAATTGCCACAAATAGTAAACTGTGCTAGAATTAAGGAAACGGATCGACTAAAAGAGACAGTGTTGGGGGTCCAAGTGCAATAGGAAGGTGGCCACCAACATCCACCTATATAAATCCTCCCCCCTTAGGAAGAAATGGTCCCCACTGTATTGAGTTCATCCATGAGATGGGGAAACTTCTGCAGAACTTGGTCCCTGGAGAGCAACTTGCCTTGGTGCAAGAGTTGACCAGCTTTGACAACTTGATATAATTGGATATTCTGCTGGCAAGTGTCCTTGATCTATGTTTCCATGATCCTATCATTTTTTGCATGTTCCATGCAGTCTATGTTTAGCTCTATTGATGTGATTTGTTCTATAATGTCATATGTATCCAACAATGGTGGAAAGTATGGCCAAAAGAAATCTACATTGAAAACTGGGTGTAGAACAAGGAACGGTGGAATTTTGATCTCAAAGGAATTATCCCCTACAACCTTGGTGATGGTGTATGTCCCATATTGGAGCGAGAAAAGCTTACAGTGGAGTTGTTGGCTTGTTGGGTCCTAGCCCAAGTTCAGAGGTGATTTAGCCAAACAAACCCCGATACTACTAGCCCTTTCAGAAATAGTCTGTGTAGCGTGGAAAGATTTCTCACCCCAAGTAGTATGGGAGGGTGCTAGAACAAGTTTTACACACCCTAGAGATGTCTGATGATTTTACGTGGTCCCTGGTTCGACCCAGTGTGCCTATCGCTGCGCGCACTTACCTATTCCTCACAGATTGAGATGCTGCCTTCCCGTAGCCCTACTCGAGGACCAAATGTTGTTATTACCCAAGTCCTTACTAGTAATCGAATATTACTTGATTAACTTAGCTTATTTGTATGCTTTCAGCTATACTTAACAATATTCACAATTCATACAAGTGCACGCAGTAAAGAAACAATATATTCACAATTGATATCAAACATATAATAACTCAGAATAGATACACAGAGTTGGTAACAAAAGCTTTATTTATTAATATCTTCTTTGATTATAGACTTCAATCCCTGCGCACTCAGCTACAGGGGTCTACACACTCTACCGCGGACTTTACTAGGCCTCTGCACACTCAGCTACAGATCCTTCCCCTACTCTATGACCTGAAAAAAACTTAGACTCAAGTTCTTTTCTTCTAATTCGCTATCTCATACTTCGCTCTCCTTAACTCTCTTTTACACTTAGAGCCTCACTCTATTTATAGAATCCCATGGTCCACAGATCATGGGTAGGTTGACCTTACATTCAAAACTAGGGCAGACAACCTTATGACTCTAACATACATTTCGTGCCCGCAATTCATGTACCTTTACAACAATATCAACTCAAAACTTGGGCTTTGATCCCCCAAACATGTCATGGGGGGGTTTCATGCCCAACAAGACCCCAACACAAACATTGTGACTCGCCCTCGAGTTACTCTGTCAGCACGACAATCTTGGAATGGAGTCCCTCCAACTGTTCTCAAACAGTACTGATGTCTGTAACAAACTGAGTTGCTGCTTGCTGAACCTGCTGCATCCGTTCTTTTGAGGCCTCTGTGTCCAGCGTGCTTCCTTGTAGTTGCACATGCATCCCCTATATGTGTGCGAGTTTTCCTTCAATATGCACCATGATCATGAAGGCATCATCAATACATGTTTGAACATGCGCTTTGAGAACTTCCTCCTTGTGTTGCACAATGTCCACTTGCTCCTTTAGTGCCTTAGCTTGTTGCATCCTCACAAGCTGCTAAGTGAGGATGACTATCTGCACAGCTCCTCTGACGTTGTCGTATTGGTGCTTGAGTTCTTGTGCCTCTGTCTCCAGGCACTGGATGTTGGGGACTTCTTGCAAAGTCATGAGGACCTCAAGTGCTTATTCCAACATGTCAGTACAGTCTCGCACTGCACCCACAATTTCTTTTATCCCTGTTGTGATAGTGCTAGCGTGTCATTCTCTGACTTCTTGGGGAGCCAAAGGTTGTGCTTTCAACCGTAGCTCGGTAATCTGAAGATTTAGCTCTAGCTAAACCTTTGTCACTTCTTCCCTGGACTCGCAGACTTCGATTGCCAATCTGTGGATCCTCACCTCTATCGATAGATCTGCTGGGATGACAAGCTCTGGGACACGTCGGCAAGCATCATCTACCACTTGCACCAACTGTTGGTTCTGCGACACCAATTCGTCATGCTGCTCCATGTTGATCTTTTGTTTGCTGAGAAATTGGATCGCAAGGCTCTCCCTAGCCTGCATCTCTACTGTTATCCCATCTTGTAGCTGATATAGTGTTTCTCATAGAAAGGTAGCCAAATTAAGGCCAAGGCCTTTCAACATGCTAACCAAAATCCTATCGGTCACATTCGTTGTGACTAGGGCCCCTTTTGGTAACGCTATCGTGTTTTCCATCCGTGTGCGATGCATCTTCTCTATTTACGAGGATCCTACTGTGAGGGGGGTAGACAGGGTACCCACGTGAGGGGGCCGCACCTTTAACTCTTGTAGCTACGCCCCGAGGGCCCCCAACACAGTATGGTGCTCCTACATAAAATCCTGAAGTGCTTCACTTGTGACATCATGGACCATCTCATCGATGTCATGGAGATCACCTTCATATAAGGTGATCAGGTTAGTGGCCAACTTCGAGGCCTTGGCCTTCTTCCTTGGTCCTGCTCGTTCTGCGATCTGTGGCCGCTTCAACTATATGGACACAATCCCTAGGTTCATACTCCTGTCTGTTATTTTTGTTTCCTCTTCCTCCTACCCTTGTGAGGACGTTGCTTAGCCCTCATTTTCATTCACAGTTGCTACCTCTACCACCTTTGTTGTTGTTGCTGCTTCTGCAGCCTTTTTCTTCTTTGTGGCTTTCTGTGTCGATTCTCGCACTACCTTTTCCTTAGCTACTGTTGTTTCCTACTGCCTTTTCTCGACTGATTGGGTGACATGTAGCTTGGCATCATCCTTTTTCTTCTATGTATCCCCCTTCTCCAGCTCTGCCAGATGTGGGGCATGCCATTTCGGAGGCCATCTCTCCAAGACAGTGAAGATGGCATCGTCAGTGGCTATAAATGGGAGCTTCGTCCACTCCTTCATTGTACCCTTGCATGACCTAATGTAGACATTACGCATGTTGGCTTTAAACTCTGCAAAAAATTGCAGACTATTGTATATTGTAGGTGACAGGCACAACCTCTGATTGATCCAAATTGGGATGCTCATCTCCATGAGCACCTAGAAGCCTTTTGTGTCACGTATCTGTTTCACGTCCTTTGTGGCCTAGAGTGAAGTGTACTTCGCAGTCTGTGGTAAGTCTATGTCAATGTTGGGGAATTGAATGTCTTTTGGTAGTTTCCCCATGATGAGCATGATGGATAACCACAACCACCTGTAGTGGAAGGCTTTACCCTACTCTTGGGCTTCATGAGAGTTCTCCAAGAATTTCATACAGAGGAATTCAACCTATCTAAATTGGACTCCTATCATGCACTGCTCGGCCAATGCAATCACCGGTGTAGGTACCTCATCTGCGCGACACTTTCGCATGACTTTTATGGCCAGGATTTGGGTAGCTATGTGTACCACTTTGTCCTTGATGCTAGAGATAGCATAGGCCCTCCTCTTCTTCTCCAGCTTCTATTTTGTCTTCATGGCCTTTGCGAGGGCCAAATCACTACCTTTCCCTTCTGATATGGTCACGGGGTCCTTTCTTTTGTAGGGGAGCTGAGAAATGTGGTGAATTATGTCTGCCATAATGGGGATAGGCTCCTCTAGCCATAGATACCCATCATGCACCAAGAAAAGTAGTTGTCTAATGACAAAAATCGTTATGGGCCACGCAGCGGAAATGCGGCACCCATAATAAGTTAAGCAACCTGAACTTTTCCAGTATGCGCAGCCACTTCCACGGTTCTAACGTTGTCACCACCCGTGCGTTGTTCTTCTTCATGAGATTCTCAGTCTCCAAGTGAGGGAATTTCTCATCCTTAGCAAGGTCCCAATATTCAAACTTTAGGGTTGGCACGCGACCCAGGTGGGGGCCCTCAAACATAAGGCTGTCTGGGAGGAGCAAGGTCTAGAGCGAACTCTTAGTTTCGTCCAAGTCCTTGGGCACTTTTACCTTCCCTTTTCGCAGGGGGATATATGTGGGAAGTTTTGTCGTAGAGTGTGTAGGTTGAATATCCTCCTCCATGCCTTCATCTTCTTCCTCCACGATGATAAGGGCTTGAAAATTTTCTTCTTCCTCATCTGTGTGTACCATGACAGCTTTTCCCTTCTTATCCATTAATAGTTTGCTGTGTAGCGGGTCCCTAGAGGACACAGCTACGGGAGCCATTGCATGCTTATCTTTCTTGGGTCGTGGTGTACATGGTGATTTGGGGATCTTGACCACAACCTCAGTACCTTCTAGCATGTCCTCCACCATTGGGGTCTGCGCAGCCTTGCTAGTAGTTACCTCTTCGATTCCGAAACCATCTTTAGTGGCCATCATCGTATCTAGGTTGTACTATGTCACTCACGAACATAGGGGCTTACTTACCACTTGGCTCTCAATGCTGAGTGCTCTGCTCAAATGCTCAACTCTCAAATGACCAAGTGTTGTTCAATAGTCAACCCTTTGTGTTTTATATGCTTCTTGAATTTGAATTCGATCGTTTCCCCCAATTTTGGGTCATTAATGCTTTCTTGGTGGAAGATTTTCCCAAATCTTGCCCATAAAACACATATTAAATGCTCGACGCCTACTCCATTTGGCCTCAAGTTGCACATCCCATTGTGAATAGTGACCTCAATGTCGCTTCCCAGCCAACCTGCGCAGTAGCATAGCGCTCCGTGCACGGTCGTGAACCTTGTGATGTTCTACTTCTACGCGCATCTCCCATGTCACGCAACTCCTAGGGAGAATAGTTTATAGTCCCTCGCTCCCTTTCAACTTCCTGGAGTGCTAAGACTGTTCTTCCTACGGCTAGTCAGGTGGTCACACCACCCGTGCAGGGCTCCATCCCATCCTCCAGCATGGTTCACAGAGAATCGTCACCTTCCATTTTTGTGATTGGCACCGCGCACCCTACTACTTGCAGCGCATTACGCTGGTCACTACGATTGGAAATATGTGGTCCAAGGCAAGGCAATAGACTAACCAGTTCACTCCGATAATCCTCCAATTTGTCAATATGATCGTACACACCTTGCCTTACCATCCTAGGTTCTTCGACGAAAAACACTTGCTTTATTTCATATTCCAGCTTATTGACCTCCGCATCCATCAAAACGCTTTTCTCCCTTAGCCATACCCAGTCTTTTTCAAGTCCGCGAAGTGTAATTTTTCCCTATTGGATTTCTTCCTCGAGTCTTACGTTTTCTGTTTCTCGCGGTTGTGTGATTTCTTCTTTTTGGGCTCTGTGGACCTTCGTATCTATAGGTGCTGCTATATGTGGACTAGGATTCGCATGCTCCATACGGATCATAGCCCCTGCTTCATACGTCATCTTCGGAAGTGCTTGCGTGGTTATGGTTTTACACATGGTCCTATAAGCCCATAGAACCATTGGTATGTGTAGGTCCCAGCCAGTGCGTCTCACATGGTGGACCATGTTCAACACTTCGCACACCTTATCAAAGGCTTCCCTGGGTATAATATTCAGCGTGCTTGGTCGTGTCATACTTCATCATTTGTGCCTTCATCATGGATGCTCATGGTTGTTGTTCCTAGTTTCTATCATGAGGACTTGTGCTTTCGTGCAAGCTGTGTACCATACGCCTGTACCCATCTGGAGAGGTGGGCGCGTAGGTTGTTTCATCCATCATACCCAGCTTACATCTACAACTGAGGCTTTCCAAACATATAAGCATCACCGTTCTGCATTCACGGCAATTCTCAAAACTGCTATGATGCACACTCCACCATCTTGCGTATGGAGCTCGTAGTTCCCTTTTCAAAGCATCAAAGCACTGCTATTCTGGCACCTCTCTTTCAAATTTGTTCAGGAATTCATCCACTGTTGTCTGCCCATCATACATAGGAAGATCCCTTACCTCTATCGTCACGTAGCGTAGTGATCTTAGCATCATGTTGCAATTCAGCGTGGTTAGCTCGTGTAACTGGTTCTGCCATCGTTCTATTTCCTCATCCGAATCCGATGTGCAGGACCATTCGCACTCCCACAAAATCCTGCAATCTGCAGTTGGATTCATACAATCCTATTCCTAGGTGGTTATCTTACAGATACAGTCTATATCGCCGTCTCTCTCGTCATCATGCACTAGGTCTGTGTAGTGCGATCCTTTCACAGGGTCTAAAGGTACCACTACGCACATTGACTTTTTCTCAAAAATAATTTTTCTCTTCTTTAGATTTATCATTCATTCATGTTAGTGGCCCAATATATTCCTAGTAGCACAGGATAGGGATTGCTATCATCGACAATCTCTATCACTTCGAAATCTGCAAGTGCACTTGCACCTTCAATGTCTACCATTATTCCCTGCAATCTTCCCATCGGTAGGATCTTCTGTTGGTTTGCCATTCATAATTGAATAGGGGACCACTGCAATGTGGGCCTACCCATGTGTTCCCATGTCTATTTGGGAAGTACATTTGCGTCTGATTGTAGATCTACAATTACTTGATCCATTTCTTACTCCCCAATTTGCGCAGTCAATCTCATTTCCCTTCCTGTTCGCGTTATGTGCATTTCAAGCCTCCGAACTATGTGTGGTTCCCGTGATCGAGCACATCTAGTGATGAGTTCTTGCAGTCCTTTCACTAATTTTTTGTCACGTAGTAGCTTCATGCATGTCTCCAGAAAGGTAGTGAGAATTGAAGGATCTATCTCAGGTTCTAGTTGATCTTACTACCTGATGTGGAGACCTCTCTGAAGCTCTTCTTAGCTTCCATGAATATCTCCTTCCCGTGCTCCAAATCAAACTCTGGTTTCTTTGTTAGAGCCTTGAAAACTTGCATGCTCTCTTTTGGTTGTTTACCTTTGTCATCTCCTGTTGTGATACTGCTTCAGAGCATGATGTTTATATTCGGGTCCACTTCGCGTAGCTCGGACCTCATCATTTGTAGGTTCTGAGTCGAGGGAGGCTAGAGTATTCTATTATCGCCCAACCTCTCTATCATTGTAGGGCAGTCCTTCATCTCATGATTAAACTAGGTACATTATAAACATGATTCTTGTGTCAGATTTGTAACGTCGCGGGAATGATGCCATGGCCCTCCGCAATTGTGAAAAATCAGCTATACGTGACCCCTTCCTGGTCCCATTCCACATCGACCTCATCTGTAGCCCTGGAATCCAGTGCAGACCATTCTTGCATTTTGATAGAGGGCTCGCATTTTAGTTTGAACTTGGTAGGTAGGAGTCTGATCCATCATCAGTTCATAACTTCTACAGGTGTGTTCGCCATGGCCTACTGATCTACAGAAATTACAAAAAAACTGTTGGGATGTCTGCATACAATTTTGTAATAGGTGACAATTATCCATAGCATGTTTTCCTCCTATCTGACAAATCACGCACCACAATTCAGGTGCCATGCTTAGTCCTGCTTGTGCTTCTGGTATTAATGGCATCGACCCTCCTCCCACCAAGTAGTTCACAAAGACTGGACAATGGTCCTTGTCGTGACCCTATCCCTTGCACTTTATGCACCATACCTCCTCACACACCTCTGGGTGAGTTGTCTTGTCCTGTTTCAAACTCTAAATTTCTAGAAAAAAAAATTAGTTGCACTTGGATTTGTTGGAATCCCAGGCCAGGATCTTGTATCGGATTCTCATGCAGTCTCATTGCAATCTCCAAAGCTTCGGACTAGGTGGATAACTTTTGCTGCGACAATGTGGTCCTTAGATGCAGCATTAGTGATGCTACAAACCATGCACAGTGTTGTCCATATGTCAAGGTCATGTTGGCTTCGTGAATCATACTCTTCAGTCTCTGATCCAGCTCCTAGGGGGTCTCGCCTAGAACCATCGCGATTTACTTAAACCCAATAATTGACTGTGTCTCTGATTTTGGCCTCCTAAATTCCCTGTTTAGCACAGCCTGGATATTTGCGATCCCCATGTTTGGATGGTCATTAGAATGCTTAATGTACCATGTTAGTGCGTGATCCTGCAACGCGCTTACCAGTGTTTCCTTCTTTATAGTGTCATCAAAAACTCCTTGTGCTTCCCATATAGCTTTTACTACAAACCAAAATTGGTTTGAATCTTCGTTCCCTACTCCTTTGAAGATCAGAAATTTTATCGTGCTCATAATATTGAAATGTGGTAATGGTGAAGGTGGTGTGGGCAGAGATTGGGTTGAAGATGGTGAGACTGGTGGTGGTGTAGGTGGAGGCAGTATGCACAGAATTCATTGCCTTATCAGACTGATTGCACTTCTTGGTGAAGCTTTCGTGAGCTCTTCCTTGCTTTCTCATAGAGGTGAAATCAAGGGGCTATTCTCTATCTCTCTGCTACCTTCATTTCTATAGGTCGTCCCACTTTGCGTAGCCCCAAAAATCAATTTATTGGCATAACCCACTTTTCACACAATAGCATTTTAATCCATGTATTCAAATATTTAATGTACTTACCTCGCGGTCCCTTGAGGAAGTGTCATTCTTCCTCGCTATAGCTGACTAAAGTATCTACCATGAATTCTGTGATAAACCCTCCTATAATTCAATCAAGCCAATGGTCCAAAGCACATGCGATCTTATCTTCTGATGCTTCTAGTCTGTGCACCAATTTTGGAGTCCACACAATTGATTTGTCAAGGCTACACCTTTCCTGACTGTTTGCTAGCTTCCTGATCCACTCATACAACTCAGAGGGGAAGGATGCAAAGAAAATTTCATGGATTTCCGTATATAAGTAATGCTCTAACCACTGTTCCTTTGATACTCACAGATTCATGTTTTCTTGCATTTTTAACTCGTGAATCTCTCTATCCAACCACCCTTCAATTTATTCCTTCATCAGGTTCCAATGACATGACATCAGACATCCCTCATGTAGATCCCAGCCCTAGCAACAGAACCATTTATTAGCTTGTTGGGGCCTGACCTAGGTTCAGAGGTGATTTAGCCAAAGAAATCCCGGTACTATTGGTCCTTTTGGCAACAACCAGTGGAGCGCGGACTGAGGTCTCACCCAAAGTGGTATGGGAGGGTGCTAAAACTAGGTTTCTGCACCCTAGAGATGTCTGATGGTTTTAAGTGGTTTGCAGTTTGACCCAGCGCGCACGTCGCTACGTGCACTTACCTGTTCCTTGCAGCCTAAGATGTTGCCTTTGTGAAACACTACTTGGGCGTTGAATAGTGTTATTACCCAAGTCCTTAGTAGTAATCCAATATTAGTTGATTAACTTAGATTATTTATATGATTTTAGTAATACTTAAAAATATTCACAATTCATACAAGTGCACGCAGTAAAGAAATAGTATATTCATAATTGATATCAAACATATAATAACTTAGAACAAATACACAGAATTGGTAGCAAAACCTTTCTTTATTAATCTCTTCTTCAATTACAGACTCGACTCCACCCTGCACACTCAGCTGCAAGAGTCCGTGCACTTCGCTCTAGACTCTACTAGGCCTCTGCGCACTCAGCTACAGATCCTTCCCCTACTCTATGACCCAAAACACACTTAGACTCTAGTTATTCTCTTCTACTTTGCTATCTCATACTTCACTCTCCTTAACTCTCTTTTACACTTGGAGCCTCGCTCTATTTATATAATCCCATGGTCTACAGACCATGGATAGGCCGAACTTACATTCAAAACTAGGGCGGATATCCCTATGAATCTAACATACATTTCGCGCCTACAATTCACAGAGATTTACAACAATGTAAACTCAAAACTTGGGCTTTGAGCCCCAAAACATGTCGTGGGGTGGTTTCATGCCCAACAGGGATGCAACGAGATGATGATTTTGTAAATGTAGTCAAACTTTCTCGCTCACCTGGAACTTATGTGACACTCAATGTTGATCATGGCATTTCCTGTACTTAGCATTGGCTCTATCCAATATATAATGGAATTGTTCGTAGATGTGTTGAATGCGATCAATGAAGTTGTTAGCTTTGTCAGCTTTGACTTGGGCATGAATCGAACCTGCCTAAGTAGTTGCAAATGATATGGCCACATCAATGGGACATAACAGCTAAAATCCTAGCCCTACCTGAAAGGGGTTTTGGCTTGTTGAGCTGTGGGGAGTGTTTAGTCAATTTAGTGTTTCTAAATTGATGTCATTAATTGTCAACCCGGGGCTCGTAATCTGATGAAGTGAAGGTGTACTATATGTACTTAAGCAACCTCTTAGAGCTTTTTGTCATTTGGGGTGTTGTTTGTGGTTAATTTTATCTTCCTAAGATGGAGTGATGATTATAAACAGATGAGTGAAAGTGTGTGTAAGGTGAATTCTAGATGAGTGAGGGTGTGTGATTAGTGGTTTCTAACTACTTACTGAAAAGGAAAAGCTTGAAGGAAATAAATAAATTAAAATGAACTGAAAGCAAAGAACCACTTTCTAATGGCATTAGACACCATTCATGCTGCTGCAAATAAAAGGTAAGAAAATCACTTAAAAGACCAATGATAATGTTTATCTCTTCCTAACTCTCTGCCTCTAACACATAGTACTGTGTAAGACATGATTAGGAAGTAGCTAAAGATAAGTCTAAGAAATGATAAAAAAATGAGAAAAATCTACTTTAAAGACTAGTTGTAATGTTTTGCTCTTTCTAACTCTCTGCCTCTAACACATAGTACTATGTAAAGCACGATTAGAAAGTAGTTAAAGATTAGTCTAAAAAGTACCCAAAGCCAGCTGCAAGTTATTAGTATTCTGATCTCTAAAAGATAGACAATTTATAATAAAGAGACCATTCATATGTTAGCAGACAACTTTGAGAAATAAAACTAAAAATCAGCTATGAAAATAAAGTAAAGGCAGCAACTTAGAATCTATCAACTGAAACTACCACTAGATATAAAGCAAATACACAACACACAAGCAATCCCGGGTTAAAAACCTACAAAAGAACAATGCTGATCAGCTTAAAATAAAGGTTGTAAATGAAATAACATGAAAGTAAATTACGCTGTACATGTGTCAAGAAAAGGAAATGCTGGATAAAAATAAGGAAATGCTGAGCATAAAATACTATACAAGGCTAACATGAACAGGGGCCCTCCATTCATATAACCCAATGAAGACTCAAGGTATTGAAAACTTCAGAACAGCACTGCTTCTATTACTCCATGTGCAGAAAATTACAGTCAAGAGTGCTAGAACAACACTATCAAAACAGAGTCTTGGAATGCACTAAAATTATAACAAGTTCATAAAACACAGCAACTAAAAATTAACATAAGCGTACGCAGACGCAAGTTTTTATAGGCATCTGAAAGATGGCCTAATGCGTACAGCTAAAACTGAAAAATAAACTAACTGTCATGCGTAATTAGGGTTCAATAACACGTCATAAGCCTGCGTGGATGAGCTGGAGGTTCTGGTCGTTATGGGCATTGAATCCAGAGTTGGATTATGTCCCCCACAACCCGCGTAACACGGACAAGTCACCGTTTGAACTGACGTGACCCAACAGCTTACGCATCACCGTTAAGCTGCCTTTATTAACCGTAACTTGACCCTTGTTGACCGGAGGTACAGATGACGTGGATGGCTGAACAAATAGCACAGGAACCTCGAGCACCTTGATTCCTAAGTGCCCATGTGGCTCATTTGGCAAAATGACACGTGGAACCTTGAGATTAACAAAAAGGCTGCGAGATCATCAGATGGTTGCGGAATCAGCAGATGGCTGCGGAATGCCTGTAAATATGTCAAAATATAAACAAAACAGTCACACATTAGCAAAGCTCACTTGATCATGCTTAATGACATCTAATGTAACGATCTGGGTGGTTTTACAATGAAAATGAGGCAAAAGAGAGAGGTAAGTGATGAAAAACAGTAGGTAATAGTGGATGATGAGGTGTAAGTTAGAGGCTCTACATACCCCCACTACGAGGGCATTACATGTCCTCATGCAAAAACACTGCTTAATCAACCCGCTGTGATGCCTCTGCCAAGACATCTAATCTCCTCTTCTTCCTCTGTGTGGCCACATTGACTCTTGGTCTTTTCATCAGACATCTGAATTTTAAATTGATCAAAGCTCTGTTTAATTTCCTGCATCTCTTCTTGAGCTTTTTGTTTTCCTTTTGCCACAGGCCCATATGAAGCATGGTGTTATCTTGGATCATCTTATCCAATTTAGCTTGCTCTTTCAATTTTTCATTTTCTTGCATGATATGGCAATTTAGAACCTCAATCTCAAAAATTTCCTGTTTTAATGAGTGAACTTGTTGCTCCAAAGGTTGAACGTTGCTTGGGCCAGCAGCTGCTTGCTCCAACGTCTCTAGATAATTATAAACTTTCTGCTGATCCGGGTCAACCTCAGGTGACTTCTTTGGACTCGGTTCATGCTCAAATTCAGATCCATGTTCATGCTCAGGTTCATGCTCAAAAGGACTCTCCTCACGTGGAGGACTAGTCTCAACATACTCAGCGTGTGGAGGACTTGTAGCAACCTTTTCAGGTGTGCTCAAGTCAATAATGAGTGACTTTTTACCTTTTGTGGCCCCTACTTTATCTTGTATCCTTCTACTCCTTCTCACGGTGGTAGTGCTCTGTTTTTCTTTTTGTACCTTTTGCTTCTGTTTCCACCTTTTTGGAAAGGGCAGTTTCATGGAGTTTGGCCATTCTTTGAGCTAAGGGCTGAGTGTCTTCCTCACTAGAATTCTCAGGAGTGAGGTAGGTTTCTTGGACTACAGCTTTGCCTTTATCTTTCTTTTGTTTCTTCCTTCTCTCTATTCTCTTTTGAGCAACTTCCTGGACAAGTTCTGCAAGGGTTTCTGTGATGATTCCTTGGGCTGTTTGATTAATGTCTACAGCAGGTTCAGGGTCAACTTCATATTCAGAATGATGTACATCAGATTCTTCTTCAATCTGTTCTTGGACAGTTTCCTCTTGGACAACAGTTTCAGGGGTAGCCTCTTTTCTTTTTCTTCTACTCTTTCTAGGCACAGAGGTTTCTCTTGCTTCTTCAAAATGGTTTCTCACAAGAAATCTCTCCCAGGTTTCTCTTTTTGATTTTAACTGTTCCTCAACTAGCATTTTAACAAGACCATGATGACATAGATGTGATTCAATATTTCTTGGATTCCTTTGGGCAATTGAACACATTTTCTTAAGACTTGAGAGTAGAAAATATGGAAGGTTAATATCATCTCCTAGGAAATGCATCATGACCTTTGCATGGTAAACATATAAGACTCCAAATCTTCCCTCACAAGTGAAGAATTTTTGCACTAATAAGAGTAAAGTTGTCCATTCTTCCTTAACATAAGAAACAAGAATCCCTTTTGTAAAGATGCTGGTATCCATACCTGGGTTCTTTAAGATTTGCTTCCACTGTTGATCTTGAACTGACCGGTTCTTAAACCATCTTTCTCCAGTCTGTGGGAGTGAGGTAGCTTGTGCTATGCTGCTCTCAGTGACTGTGAACTTTAAATCCCCTATCTCCACTTGATTATCTTTATCTCTGAAGGACCGTGCAAAGGCCTTCGTAACCTCTTTGTGGTAACCTCTGAACTTCTGGATGCATTGTAGCTAGTTTTCTTTTTGCAACGCTTCTTTAACCTGAGGATATCCCTCCAGAAATTTTGAACCCTCTAGTTCTGCCCTTAAGAGTTTCCCCATTGGCTCTACGGCTCTGTTCTAAAACACGGCTTCAATAGTGGCCTTAACACAGTAAATTTACGGCCTTGACACAGTGGATTTACGGCCTCAACACAGAGGATTACAGCCTTTTGATACAGCCGTAACAGACTTTCACTGGTAATCAGAATTAGCAGAGAGGAATAAAACAGAGTATGGTTAATGGTGGCAGCGTAGTGAGCACAGCGTGAATGGAATGAAACAGCGTGGAAATGAAACAACGTGAATGGAATGATATGAGCGTAGGAGGGTAGAAGGGTTATGAAATGATGAGTAGAAACGGTTAGGTCCTTAGGTTTCGGGCGTAGATTTACACTTGGCTGCGGGATTATGTCATAGAGAGACGTAGTACAATAGGCTACGTCACTTAGGTACGAAAGCCTTAATGGAAGAACAGCCGCAATTGAATTTCAAAATCATGATACCTAAGGAATGATAGATTTGGGAGATACGTGGATGTATGGTCGCATGATGGGAGAAACTGGTAATCATTACATTAAGTGGCAAATAAACATAACCCAGAAAACTTTGCAAAATGAGATAACCGTAAGTTTAGGATTTTAAATCATACCTCATATCCGTGCTTGGATTTTCTTTTGATGATTTTCCACTAACCCTTCATTGATTTATTGCTGTTGCATGACTCTTTCCCATTTATTGTTGATGACTTCTGAACTGTAAATTTTTTTCAAACAGACTGTGTTTTTCTTATGCAGTTGCAGAGGGCTGCAGAATGGCTGAATGGCTGCAGAATTGCCAAACAGCTGCGGAAACTGCAGTGGTAACCTCCGGCTGCACAAAAACAACTTTAGCTATCTAAAAAAAATGACTTTATTGATGGAATGGAATGTAGTGAATGGATGGATGGATGAAAAAAATGAAGTGGAGTGAAAATGAATGAAATGGTGGATGAAATGGTGGCAATGATGAAAATGAGATGGAATAAGGGAAGAAAGAGAGAATTTTTTTTTTAGAAAACATGAGGTGTCAGGTGACCCTGATTTTCACCTCAGGTTTTCTGCATGAGACTGCCAATCAGAGATTGGTTTTCAGGCTCATACATTTATTTTTATTTTTTTCTTTTTTTTTTCTCTTTTTTTTTTTTTTTTTTTTTTTCTTTTTTTTTTTTTCAAAAACCAAAGCTTAGGTTGATGGAGGAGAAGAATCCTTCTCCACCAACCTGATTGCAGAATCTTCTTTAAACAACTTGACAAACTCTTCTTTTGAGAATGGCTTTTGGTAGATCTTCAAGCGATGGCCATTCACAATAAGAGGAGTATGAAATTCATCAATAGTTTTCACTCGAACTGCTCCATTGCTAAAGAATTCATCAATCTCATATGGCCCAAGCCAATGAGTTTGAAACTTTCCTTTGAAGTCTTTGAACTTTGAATCAAACAATAGAGCCCAATCTCCTTTCTGAAACTTTCTTTCTTTGATATGACGATCATGCCATTTAGATCTTTGGTGCTGAACTAGATCGGTCCTTAGAATTGCATCTTGTCTCATTTCATCTAGCTCATTCAGTTGGTCCATTCTGTGTTTTTGGGCTTCTGAGAGGCTCATTCCCAATTGGACTGCCATCTTGAAGGTCTTGATTTGAAACTCAATAGGAAGAAGGACTTCTTTCCCATAAACAAGTTCATAGGGAGAATGTCCTGTTGTGTTCTTCCATGTAGTTCTATAGGCCCATAAGGCTTCAGGAAGCCTTTCCGCCCAATCTCTTCTATGAAGATGAACAGTCTTGGTGATAATGCCTTCAAGAACTTTATTGGTAGATTCCACTTGGCCATTTGATTGTGGATGGTATGGAGTAGATGTTCTGTGCTTGATCTTATATTCCTCCATCAGCTTCTCCATCAATTTAGATGTAAACTGGCTGCCCTGATCTGTCACAATTTCCCTTGGGACACCAAAACGAGTGAAAATATCCTCAAAAAGAAATTGAACAACTGAATTTTCAGTGGCAGAAGGTAATGCTTTCGCTTCTACCCACTTAGTAACATAGTCAGTACAAACCAGTATATACTTCTTTTGCTTTGATGGTGGATTAATTGGTCCAACGAAATCTAGAGCCCATTTCTCAAAGGGTTCGATGCATACCTGAGGTTGTAGAGGCATTTCATTTGAAGGAGTTGGTTTCCCAACTCTTTGGCAGCTGTCACACCTTCTAACATACTGCTTTGCATCTTTAAAGAGAGAAGGCCAATAATATCCTAGAGAAAGGATTTTATAGGCTATCCTCTTGTCAGCAAAGTGCCCGCCGCATGGTTCATCATGACATGCCTTAAGGATGTCAGGTATTTCATCTTCCCGAACACACCTTCTGATTATACAATCTGGCCCTGTTTTGAACAATTCATTAGAAATCCAAGAATAATGTGCACTCTCCTGAATGATTTTCCTTTTCTCATTAGGAAATAAGTGTAGAGGAAGCTTTCCTGTAAGAAGATAATTAGCCATGTCTGCATACCAAGGAGTCTTGGTAGTCACTGCAAACAAGTATTCATCTGGAAACTTATCTTCTACTGGAGAATCTTCATTAGTGTTTTGGATTCTAGACAAGAAATCAGCTACTGTGTTTTGCTTTCCAGGTCTATCTAACACAGTAATGTTGAATTCTTGTAAAAGTAAAAGCCATCTTGTAACTCTACCATTAGTGACAGGTTTGTTCATTAAATATCTTATGGCAGAGTGATCAGTATGGACAAAGGTTTCATAGCCGGTTATGTAGTGTCTAAACTTGTTGATTGCATGTACCACAGCTAAGATCTTTTTCTGTAATAGTATAATTTAACTCAGTGGGAGTCAAATTTTTACTTGTGTAATAAATGGCATAAGGGATCAAATCCTTTTGTCCCAAAACAGCTCCTAGAGCTGTATCTGAAGCATCAGTAGAAATGTGGAAAGGGAGTTTCCAATTTGGCCCCCTTAAGATGGGTGCTTCGGATATTCTAGTTTTTAAAGCTTCAAAAGCAGATTGACACTCACGATCCCATTTGAACTCACAGTCCTTAGTAAGCAATTTGAAAAGAGGAGATGCTATCTTAGTGAATTTTTCAATAAATCTTCTGTAATACCCAGTAAACCCAAGAAAACTTCTAACATCCTTCTGGCAATTTGGAACAGGTAACTTAGAGATGACTTCAACTTTGGATCTATCAACCTTAATCCCATCTCCTGAAATATGATGTCCTAAAACAATCCCTTCAGTAAACATCATAAAACACTTTTCATGACTTAAAGAAAGATTTGTTTCCTTACATCTTACCAGTACTTTTTCCAAATTTTCCAAAGCTTCTTCAAATGTATTACCATAAACTGTGAAATCGTCCATGTATACCTCTACACAATCATGAATCAGATCTGAAAAGATTCCTAGTACAGCCCTTTGAAATGTAGCGGGTGCATTGCACAATCCAAAAGGAAGTACTCGGTAGGCAAAAGTTCCCCAAGGACAAGTAAATGTGGTTTTGTCTTGATCTTCAGGTGCTACCTGAATTTGATTATACCCACTAAAACCATCCAAGAATGAGAAATACTTTTTACCCGCTAAAGTATCTAGTACTTGATCAATAAAAGGTAGAGGAAAATGATCCTTTAAGGTTGCCTTGTTCAATTCTCGATAATCAATGCAAACTCTCCATTTACCATTCTTTTTGGGCACTATAACCAAGGGAGAAACCCATTGGCTATCTGAAATGGGGTAAATGAAGTTTACCTTGAGCAATTTCTGAAGTTCTTCTTTCACGATTTCCCTAAGGTTTGGATTCATCCTTCTTTGTGGTTGCCTAATAGGTCTGTTGTTTTCTTCAATATAGATGTGATGAATACAAGTCTTAGGATCGATTCCTTTCATGTCAGTGTATTCCCATGCAAAGGCAGTGGAATGTTTTTGCAACAGTTTAGTTAATTCTTCTTGTTGTGGTCTTTCCAAGTTTTTGTTAATGTTCAATGTTTTTCCTGGAAGGATTTCAACTGCAGAACTACCAAACTCTTCCATTGAGAAGAGAGACATCTGTCTAGAGGAGAGATATTCAATGTCTGCATCTATCTGAAAATGTGCAGAGTCATATTCTAAAGATATTTCAAAATTTTCTAATGTATTTAGAATTTGACTATCCTCACTAATCTCAGAGATGGTTAGAACAGGTTGAATAGTATCCTCATCATCAACCCACTCATCTTCTCCTATTTCTGTTATTGCCTTTGCTGGAGGATACAAGTTGAATTTCTTGGTAGAATTACCATCTGATATATACATGTCTCTAGACCTACAACTGATGAAGGCATCAACTGTTGCTAGCCAAGGTCTTCCTAAAATAAGAGGATGTCCTCCTAGATTGTTCTTGGGAGTTAAAATCATAAAATCAACTGGATATTCCCAAGAATCTAGAGAGACTGGAATATCTTCCAATACACCATCAAGTTTAATGATTGATCTATCTGCAAGTTGCAGCAAAGTAGGTGTAAAGAGAAGGTTAGGAAGCTTTAACTGATCCATGGTCTGTCTACTCATGATGTTGATAGCAGCTCCTAAGTCAATCAAAGTATTTGGGATTTCAACCCCATTAATATGAGTTTTGACAATAGGACTACCGGGATCCACATACTTTTGCATGGTAATTTTGCCCATCATAATGTCTGCAATTTTTCCAACTAGATGTATCCTTTTGGTATCTCTGGTTCTTTTTACTGTTTTCTTCAAACTCAACTCCTTTATTGTCTTTGCTAGAATGGGAATTTCCTTAATGGCTTGTAACAAGGGGATCTTGATACAGACATTCTTCAATTCATCTAGAAAGCTATAGTCAGGCAACCAAATTTGCTTTTCCACTCCTTTGTCAATTTGTAACCTTTCAGGAAAAGGAGGTGTAGCTAAAGATGTAGGTTGCTCAACTATGGGAGTTGTAGAGGTTGATTCTTTTTCTTTTTCTTTTTGGATATTTTGGTTTTGAAGTGATACTTCAGAACCTTTATTGACTTTGAGAGATTCTTCCTCAAAAATGCTTGGTTGTTGAACACTTGTAGAGGGTTGATCTAGGATTCTACCTGATCTGAGTTGTACTTCATTGAGAGGAACAACCATATAGGTAGGGAATGGTTGACCTTCCATCATGTAAGCATTTTGAGGGTTCCTATTATTCGGATTTGGTAATGGCTGAGAGGGAAGTTGATTTGATTTCTGCTGGGAGAGTTGAGAATTTTGATTTTGTGGAGGAGGTTGTTGTTGTTGAGGGTATGGCAATGATAGTTGTTGACCTTGATTTGGAAGTTGTGGGGCTTGCTGATTCTGAAATGATGGAGGATATTGATAGAATTGAGCAAGTCTCGCATAAGGATTTTGCATGCTTTGCATCCATGCTTGAAAAGCATTTTGAGGTTGAGGCCAAGGTTGTTGCCAAGGATTCCAGTTTGGTTGGGATTGAGAATTCATAGAGTTGTTAAACCCTTGATTCTGTTGTCCTTGCCAAGGTCTCCTTGCAATAAAACAGAGAGATTCAAGTGTATCTGGATCCTCTTGAAAGACTGCTTTGAGGCCAGGAATTGAAGGACAATCCTTGGTCTCATGAGTTTCTGAGCAAATTACACATGTTTCTACAATGTGTGCATCTAAGGGACATTCCCTTAAAGCATGTTTCTTTCTACACTTCGGGCAAAAGATAGCCAAAGCCTCAGCTTCTGCTTTTTGTTTATTGTGAATCTTAAGGGTATCAAGTTGTTCACTAAGACTCCCTAAGATGTCAGTTTTAAATTCATCAAGCATACTACCGATTTCAGCCCTACTCACTGATCCTGTTGCAGATTTATTTGCTCTAAGGAGAGAAGGATCTCTAGGCCCTTTTTGAGTTTTCGATTTGCCCCTTGAGAGATGGATACAAAGTTCTGCTATATCATTGAGTGAAAGTTGAGAAATATCCCCTTTCCCCATCATGTTTAAGATATCTATCCATTCATCCCTAATGGATTTTAATAAGAGGGCTTTTAAGGTCTCTTCATCCAAGCTACTCATTTTTGCTCTTTTCAAGTTATATTGAAATCTTTCAAGTAAATCTTCTAAGCTCTCATCTTCTCTTTGCATCATTTTAAATACCTCGTCCTTGTGATTAGTAGGCATACAGTAGTCCAAATACCTATCCAAAAAGGTTTGTTTCATTTCATCCCAAGTCCTAATGGATTGAGTGAGTAACCCCATGAACCATTTCAAAGCTTGATCTTTTAATGTTGAGGGGAACAATTTGAGTTTCTGAGTATCATCCAGATAGTCATAAGTTCGACACACAACTTCAAACTCAAATAAGAATGTTTCAGGGTCCTCAGTCCTTAACCCATGGAAGTTAGGGAGGACAGATGGTGATATGTTTTTCATGGTGGCTCGGGAATCCTCATTAACAATGGGAAACCCAAATGAATTATCCCCATCTCTATTTCCTCCTCCAATGGGACCTCTACCTCCTCCATTATTATTGTTATTTCCTCCTCCTCCTCTACCTCTACCTCTACCACCTCCTTCTTCCTCTGCCATGATGATTCTCCTAGGGATTTCAAAATCTTCTGGTTCCTCTACAAAGGGTGAATGAGAAGAGATTTCTCCTTCTTCTTCAGGTGATTCTACTTCCTCAATTACAATTGGTCTTCCTGTAGGAGAAAGAGAAGAGTCTCTTCCTGGTTCAAACTCAATAGAAGGTGTAGGAGAGTCAACTCTTGGCTCTTGAATTCCAGGAATTCTAGGACTAGGAGTTTTGGTTGGAGATAAGGGAGGTGTCTCTTGTCTATCCCTTGAAGCAGATGGACTTGTAAAAATTGAACTTCGAGCTCTAGCTAAAAACCTTCCCCTAGAATCTCTAGCTCTATGCATGTCATTTTTTTTTATATTTTCTTCAAGTCAAGTTAATAGTTCTTTTTCTGATCTTCCAGGTCACTCTAGGTGCAAGAAGAGAGCATACTCAAGAAGCTACTAAATCAATAACTTTCTCTTTTCTGATCCTCCAGATCACTTTGAAGTGCAAGAGGAGAGCATACTTCGATAGGTTATCAACTTCTTTCCTTGAAATTTTATGTTTTTTTTTTTCTAAGAATATGGCTACTTAATTTCACTTCCCCGGCAACGACGCCAAAATGTTTAGTCAATTTAGTGTTTCTAAATTGATGTCATTAATTGTCAACCCGGGGCTCGTAATCTGATGAAGTGAAGGTGTACTATATGTACTTAAGCAACCTCTTAGAGCTTTTTGTCGTTTGGGGTGTTGTTTGTGGTTAATTTTATCTTCCTAAGATGGAGTGATGATTATAAACAGATGAGTGAAAGTGTGTGTAAGGTGAATTCTAGATGAGTGAGGGTGTGTGATTAGTGGTTTCTAACTACTTGCTGAAAAGGAAAAGCTTGAAGGAAATAAATAAATTAAAATGAACTGAAAGCAAAGAACCACTTTCTAATGGCATTAGACACCATTCATGCTGCTGCAAATAAAAGGTAAGAAAATCACTTAAAAGACCAATGATAATGTTTATCTCTTCCTAACTCTCTGCCTCTAACACATAGTACTGTGTAAGACATGATTAGGAAGTAGCTAAAGATAAGTCTAAGAAATCATAAAAAAATGAGAAAAATCTACTTTAAAGACTAGTTGTAATGTTTTTCTCTTTCTAACTCTCTGCCTTTAACACATAGTACTGTGTAAAGCACGATTAGAAAGTAGTTAAAGATTAGTCTAAAAAGTACCCAAAGCCAGCTGCAAGTTATTAGTATTCTAATCTCTAAAAGATAGACAATTTATAATAAAGAGACCATTCATATGTTAGCAGACAACTTTGAGAAATAAAACTAAAAATCAGCTATGAAAATAAAGTAAAGGCAGCAACTTAGAATCAGTCAACTGAAACTACCACTAGATATAAAGCAAATACACAACACACAAGCAATCCCGGGTTAAAAACCTGCAAAAGAACAATGCTAATCAGCTTAAATTAAAGGCTGTAAATGAAATAACATGAAAGTAAATTACGCTGTACATGTGTCAAGAAAAGGAAATGCTGAATAAAAATAAGGAAATGCTGAGCATAAAATACTATACAAGGCTAACATGAACAGGGGCCCTCCATTCATATAACCCAAAGAAGACTCAAGGTATTGAAAACTTCAGAACAACACTGCTTCTATTACTCCATGTGTAGAAAATTACAGTCAAGAGTGCTAGAACAGCACTATCAAAACAGAGTCTTGGAATGCACTAAAATTATAACAAGTTCATAAAACACAGCAACTAAAAAGTAACATAAGCGTACGCAGACGCAAGTTTTTATAGGCATCTGAAAGATGGCCTAATGCGTACAGCTAAAACTAAAAAATAAACTAACTGTCATGCGTAATTAGGGTTCAATAACACGTCATAAGCCTGCGTGGATGAGCTGGAGGTTCTGGTCGTTATGGGCATTGAATCCAGAGTTGGATTATGTCCCCCACAACCCGCGTAACACGGACAAGTCACCGTTTGAACTGACGTGACCCAACAGCTTACGCATCACCGTTAAGCTGCCTTTGTTGACCGTAACTTGACCCTTGTTGACCGGAGGTACAGATGACGTGGATGGCTGAAAAAATAGCACATGAACCTCGAGCACCTTGATTCCTAAGTGCCCATGTGGCTCATTTGGCAAAATGACACGTGGAACCTTGAGATTAACAAAAAGGCTGCGGGATCATCAGATGGCTGCGGAATCAGCAGATGGCTGCGGAATGCCTGTAAATATGTCAAAATCTAAAAAAAACAGTCACACATTAGCAAAGCTCACTTGATCATGCTTAATGACATCTAATGTAATGATCTGGGTGGTTTTACAATGAAAATGAGGCAAAAGAGAGAGGTAAGTGATGAAAAACAGTAGGTAATAGTGGATGATGAGGTGTAAGTTAGAGGCTCTACAGGGAGGTCCATTGTAGTTATGTTGGACATAGGGGAGGCTTTCATCCCATGTGCATCGATGCTTCAAGTTGTACATTCACAAAATGTTTATGATCATCCTATTGACGACCTCTATTTGGCCATTAGTTTGGGGGTGGAAAGTCGTGGACTTAGTGATTTTGGTATCTGGAATCAACAAGAGACTTGACCAAAATGAAATTAAGAATTTGATGTCCCGATCTAAAACACTGTACTGTGGGATTCCAAAGTGTATGCACACTCACTCAAAAAATAGCTTAGCAGTGGCCTCTTTTGTGATACTCTTCTTGTAGGCTACCATAATCACCATCTTAGAGAATCTGTTGGTGAACATGAAAACACAGTCATTGTCATGCTAAGTAGAAGGAAGGCCTGACATGTTATCCATGGATATGGATTCCCAAGGCTGACTAGGAGTAGGAAGAGGAGTATATAGGTCTTTCTTCTTGATGGTTGGTTTGGCAATGGCGTAGGCAGTGCAACATTTAATGTACCTCCCAATATCCTGACGAAGGTTCAACCAGTAAAAATAATTTTGTAGTATTGCCACTATTTTCTCTACTGTAAAATGTGCAGTGACCTGACTATAGTGTGCCTCCAAAATCATCTTAGCCCGCTTGCTTGAAGGAACATTGATGTGTCCTAGGTGGCATAACAATTCATCTTGGTGGTGAAAATTTTGGAACTTGCTTACCTTTGAAGAGTGTCTGGTATGTGCTTCCAAATTCAGGTTTGCTCTCATAAAGATGTGACCATCCCAAATTCTTGTTCCTACGAGAGTTGAGCACAGTGATTAGTGCCATGACTAGTTGTAGGCTGAGGCACTCTAGAAAATTATTGGTGCTACCTTTCTTGTACTTAATTTTGAAATGGAATTGTTGTAGCTGTGTGGAGCATTTTTTATGGTGATCATTTTGCAACTTCCCTTGCATATCTATGAATTGTTGGGGTTAGTGGTTTGTGTGGATGACTGTTTTCTTCCCTAGAATGTAAGGCTTCCATTGATGGTAGGCCTACACACTGGAATACATTTCTTTGTCACAGGTGGGATACTTTCAGAACGTGTCTGAAGGTGTCTCACTATGGTAAGAAATTGGATGCACCTGCTGATTAAGAATTGCACTAATAGCATAGTGAGATGAATATGTCTCAATCTCAAATGGTTGTTGCAGGTCTAGTAATTGAGCATTGGTGTATATCATCAGCGTTGCTCCAACTGGGAAAATTCCTTCCGTTGGGTTTCGTACCAAAATAAATTTTCTTTCGCTCCACCCTTGGTGATTTGACTTAATGGTCAAGTGATATGAGATAACCGCAACACGAATCTGTAGTAGAAATTGGCAAGGGCCAAAAAACTACAGAGCTCTGTTAGATTGTTTGGGGCTAGTCAATCCTGAATGATTTGTATCTTAGCTGGGTCCACATGTACACCCTACTCATCAATGATGCACCCAAAATTTTGAACCTGGGTCATGCAAAAATTGCATCTCTCTAGGTTAGCACATAACTTGTGTTGTTGCACCTGATGCACCCCAAATTTTGAACACGGGTCATCCAAAAATTGCATCTCTCCAGGTTAACACACAACTTGTGTTGTTTCCATGTTTGGAGGACTTGTTGAATATGGTGGATGTTCTCTTCCCAACTCTGGTGTAACACCTTCCTCCAACATCTACCCAAGCAACTGCCCAACCAGGGTAAACATGCAACGAGAGGCCACTATGATATGATTCAACCTCTTAAGTCATGTCAAGGAAGTGGAATCAATGAAAACACAACATGCAGACATTAATCATCAGCTACAGGACCCTTAGGGAGCCATCTAATACTTTAGAAAACATTCCTTGGGGACCCACTAATATTTTGGACAACTTAAGCCTCATTCGCTCCCATGCTATGGGCATGAGGGTGACCAGAAACTAGATTCACTTGCACAAGCTTGCCTACCAGTGACCAAACAGCAGAACTATTAATGTTATGCCAACGAATCTAGAATTTTTGCCACTTTTCCAGGCCCAGAGCCGAGGTCACTACCCAAAATTGAACTATCTCTTCAAATTAGTAAAATAACGTGGAAATTACAGTACTAAAGTAAATACTTATTCAAGACCTTGATTGGACCCCTACTAGCCATGACAGGCATTTTGTCAAACATATTGCAAATGTGTAATCTATAAGTGTAATTAATAGTTTTGAGCATAGGGGTCTCATACTTATCTGAGATTGTCCATGAACCTTTTTTTTCCTTATCACATTAACTACCATTCCATCCATTAGGTCATAGATACACTGATCATTCAATTACGAGTAAAAAATGATGAAATCCATACATGGTTGCTTCCCTAAAACATATAAATAACTAACATAATAGGGATAGAAATACCAATAAAATCATAGCCATATAAACCACATATAATCCGTCATAATTCTCGTAGAGATACAGGGAAAAATAACCTTTCATTAATGATGGAAAATCCAAATCTGGGATGGGACTTCCATGTTCCACCTGACCATATAATGGTTGAGCCAAATCTCTCTTCATCCATACACCCTCGTGCCATATTCCAAGCATGAATGTGGGATCTAATAGAACACATCAATAAAAACTCATCTAGGGCTTCCAGAGGCCATCCACGTCAACCCATCAAATAGTGATTTCATCTCATGGCCAAACATCACAAAACCATCATCATATTGGTCTCCATGCAAGCCTTCCAAGGCTTCCAAAGCATTTGTCTAACCAAGTCTTCTAGAGCATTTGTCCAACCAGGACTTCCAAGACTAGTCACTCAACCTAGAACTTATTCAGAGTGTTTGTCCAACTAGGGCTTCTAGGACTACTAACTCAACCCACATAAGGCTTCCAAAACACTTGTCTAACCAAGGCTTCTAGGACTAGTAACTCAACCCAAGTTGTGACAGGGCTTCCAAAGCATTTGTCCAACCCAAGCTTCCAGGACTAGTAATTCAACCCAGGCTAAGAAAACATGAGAACCAACCAAAAACAAATAATGGAAGTAACCCACAATCACCATGTCTATCCAGGAAATGGAAAATCTAGGAAATCCATTGTCAATCCCAGCCATCCACCATGACAATGACAGACCACAACCAAAAATCCACATGCATATGCCATGCATGCAAAAACTAGTGAAGAAATCGTACATGAAACTTGGTACCTACAAGCAAATCTGATGTAGTTTTTGATCTCAAAGCATTCTTTCACTTTCTTTCTCTTTTGTTTCCTTCTTACTCCAAAACCCAAGTATGCCACTCCCTTGAAGAGTGCTCCAAGAAAACTCTAAGTCTCCAAGAGTATGAGAGAGAGAGAGAGAATAATGAGAGAGCTCCAAAACTGAACTGACCAAGTCATGTTAAAGGCTTACCAGTTGATCCTCATAAACCTTTTTATGAATGAGGCATCCGTTTTCTTCATTTTCCATTATTTTCCTTCATTTTCCTCCTCACATCAAACCTGTGACCATTGACCTCCTTTTTCTCCTAATTTCAATTAATTTCGTAAATAAATTCCAATTAATGTCTCATGCCTTTCCAAAAGCTTAGCCATAATAAACCAAATCAATACCCACTAAGATGTTTCTCCCATCATTCAGCTTGGAATGTGTGTTCCATCACAATGGCCTTATATATATTTTTACATGTAATTTTCACCAGGGCTATTATAGAACCCTCCCCCTTGGGGAAAACCATCCTTGGTGTTCAATTATGCTTATAACCAACAAGAATGTTGAAAAAAAAACATACTTCCCATGGACATTATAACATATCTTGTCATAGTATTTACAATAACCACTTCTGAAACATGAAAAACATACCTTTTCCTAGATCTTTATAACATAGCTCATTACGATATTTATAATAACCACATATATACATACACCTTTTCTTCAACCAGTAAATAACCATACTTTCTATAGAGCTTTATAAATCCAACTCGATACATTATTTACAATAATATATGCATATACACCTTCGATCAACCAAAAAATAAAAATATATGGTGCCTACATCTACAACAAGGGAATCCAGAGGTTCACACCGCCACCCTCAAGTAATACTAGGATTCACCTCCTTCCTAAGAAGTCTAGAATCCACTGCCATAGTCAAATTCCACCCAATGTCCAATGCTATAATCCTTTGCTACTTGTCATCTCAGTTAACAATTACAAATCATTGTTCCAAGGCACACTCCCAATGTGCATCTAATTCAATCTGGAAATTCCAATGACCAAAAAAAATCCATCCCCGATCTTCTCTTCTCTGCTATATAGTCCCTTGGGAAATCCAATTAACCACTTTCATGCAGGCACTAACCTTCCAAGTTCTGCTCGCACCCCCATCCAAGAAAACTCGTCCCTCCGTAAGGCTTCCTCACATTGGAAGATACTAAAACCAAGGCATATCCTTGCCTTAAAGTCATCATATTGGTGATAGAATGCTCATGGAAATCAATGGAAACTATTGGGTACCAGTGTCCCACAATAGCCCTACTCCTGAAGTGCTTCACCAACATACTACTACATGTTCCAATTCCTTTCATCCCCGCTGCTAATTCTTGCAGTCAATTTCAACCACCTAACCGAGCATTTCATGCATTCTTGTAGCAGTCACATAAATTCCATTATATTTAAAATAAATTGAAACAAATTCACATCATACCTCATTGGTAGCTCGTCAATAAGGGACATTTGTAATCACGTAGTCTTCCTATCACAACAAGTCAAACTAGCATATTTTACCAAATCAACATGTATAAAATATCTCATCAGGTTAGATCAAAACATAACCATCATAGATCAAAATCATAGATCACATGTAACCATCATAAACCAAAATAATAATTCACATGTAATCATCATAGACCGAAATCATAAATAACATGCATAATTCAATTGTTGAATTGAGACTTCTATGATCCATAATAGTTATAAGAAGATCTTCGACGTAAATCACATATAGAAAGACCTTTGTCGACGCGTTTCGAGCCAGCAAGTGTGGCTCATCGTCAGGACAAGTTGAAGAAAACAGATCCAGCTTTGCGTGTTAAATAGTCTGAGCAGGGCCTCCAACAGCTATCTAGATTAACGGCTAGCTTTGACTTAGGGACAGTCAAAAAGTCAAATTGATTATTTCAAGGAAGATAGTAATGACCATACCTATATATAAAAATATAATTATATAAATGAAATAATTTAAGAAGGGGTTTACATTAATAATTAGTTAAAATGTATAATTTAATAATTAAAAATTTTTATTAAATGGGAATTAGTTACATTGAAGACCCAACTTATTTATAAATAAGGTAAATATAATTAAATAAAATAAATAGTAATAATACAAATCAGCAAATAAATAAATAATAATAATATATATTCATTAGATAAATAAATAAATAGATAAAAATCTATATAAAAAATAAATAATAATAATAATATATATAAATTAGTTATGAAAGAAATAATAAAGTAAATAATAATAAGAAAATAACTAATACATATTCATTAATAAATAAATAAATTACCAATAATAACAATATATAAAAATTAGTTGCGAAACAATAATAAAATGGATAATAATAATAATAATATATATTCCTTAATAGATAAATAAAATTAATAAATTAAAGTATATAATATATATAAAATAATAATAATATATATTCGTTAATAGATAAATAATTAATTAATTAATATATTAATATATCTATCTATATATATATATATATAAAAGATAAATAAATAATAATAATAATAATGATAAAAAAAAAAAAAAAAAAGCTAAAAAAAAAAAAAAAAACATTAAATAAAAAAAATTACTAGCTATGATAATAGATACCAATATCACCCAGGGAAAAAAGGAGCGACACAAAATAAACAGGAGACGGACTGGAAAGAGACCACAGCCAAAAAGGATAAACCCTAGGAGATAGGAAGGCTCCAGGGGAACGATGAAAGCGAAACAGATGAAAGAGGGGGGGGGAGACTAAGATGAAAGGGCAGGGATCCAACATCTACTAATCTTCCAGCTGTCATCTCTGTTGAGATTGTTAGGCCTTCTTTCAACTGAAATAAAATATTGATACTTATCCTTTAGTTGATCATTACTTCTACCTTTGTTCTTATTTCATGTTCACACTGAATCAGTTGCCACACCTGACAAGGATCTAATGCCTTCTCCTCAACCAGGTGCACATATACATAGTGTGCATCAAAAACATACGGCCACACATGACATACAACTCCATGCAATACATGCACCTACACCTAACATACAACACATACACCTAGACCTAGTGTATACAATACAATACATATGCCTACATCCAATGCATAAAGTAATACATACACCTATCCCCAACATACAACACAACACATTACATCTATACTCGATGTACAACAGCACACAATACATGCACCTACACAATGCACATACCTAGTATCACATACCCTCAGCACAGCATGTATTACATGCACACAATATCACACGTGCACCAATACCATATGTACAACATATACACAATACCACCTGTACACCGGACCACCTACACAACGTGTGCACATCACCACATGTACAAAGTGCCACCTGCTCAACGTGGTACACAATGCCACATGTACACTACACCACTTGTACAACATGTACACAATACCACATGTGCTTAGTACCACATGCATTACATGTACACAACACCATATGTACACAGTGCCACATGCACGACATGTGCATAACATCACCTGCACATAGTGCCACTTGTATAACATATACACAACACCACCTGTACAATCATGCACAGCACACCATATGTACATATAAACACATGTACAACATGCATGCAACACGACATGTAAATAGCACTTCATATACAACATGTGCATAGCATCATCTGTACACATCACCGCATATCCAACACATGCAGAGCACCATATGCATGCAACATCACATATCCATCATGCATACAGTACAATATTTACAAAAAAAAGTATATAAAACATGTACATAGCATCATTTATACCCAACACTGTATATGCAACATTCATCCAACAATATATGTACTAATACCCTATACATAATAATTCATAAACAACATGTACACACACTACATATACACAATATTTCATGCACACAATCATCACATATGCAACATGTACAACATGTATGAAATATGCACAATAGTAATACCACACATCCAAAACCACACTACCTCTACCAAGCAACCTTTCCTCTAGCGTCTTATCCATGCTTGTACTAGCATGTCATAGACCACACTACTTTCATTTCGCTGATGCATCCCTTGTATAAATTGTCCATAACATAGACATAATATAATCAAATAATATCAACTCATAACCCCATGATACTGACGTCATATATTTTGATGACTACTCTTCCTAATTGGTTCCTTATAAGACAAGGAACCTTTTCATGTCATTTGCTTGTGTAAGAAATCATTCCTCCAAAAGAATGATTCCTGATGAAGTTGTCGGAAAATGACATAGATACATAGGAACATATATACATTTTCATAAAAATTAGTATAAAACAATCATGATCCATGATAACCCTGTCAGATAACAGCGCACATACATAAATATATGCATATAATCATTAGCATAAAGCAATCATGAGCACAACATAAATACTGGATATCAAGGTCAAGGTTAAGAGAACTTCCTTTATTCATGCACAACATTGAGAAAAACCATTCCCAACCTAGTCAATCCATTTGACATTTTAGGTCCATTTAATTTACCTTTCATGGTTACCTTTCTCATGTCTGTACTTCCACTGTCCATTTACCGAAATGGACCCAACCAGTCCTACCAACTATCATAGTATTACCTTCCTCTACACTTACTCACGCACCAAGCTTCATATAATTCTTACATTGCCTATTGGGTACCACACATCTCTGCCTGAGCTCCATTAAATTTCCTCCTCCCCCAACTATTTCCAAAGACACTCCAAACAATAAAGGAAAGACCGAGAAGGAAACAAGAATAAAATCATGGAAAAATGACAACAATATGACACCACAAAAAAAGTGGCATAGTTATCCACCAGACATAATCAAAATCATCATTGAAGCGCAAAAATCACAAAATACCAAAATCACAAGACTAACAACACACATGATGACGCAATCCCCATTGGTTCCGAAGGAAAATTAAACCTAACCCTTCTTCAATAATCATGGCAATCTCTATTTCTATGTAACAACTTGCATTATACTGCCATAAACACATAGTCGTTAGTGCATAAATAAACATAACAATACACCAGGTACCTTATCTTGTTTTATCAAGCATGTTTCCTTGTAGCTGAATATGTCCATGCCATCTCTCATGGAACTCCAATTCCTTGACAAATCCACCTATAACTAGTGACTAGCTAATATACTTCTCAATTACATGTCCATGAATATAGCACATATCCACATAATTTCAGACAAATCAAGGTTAAGAAGACTTCCTATGTGTAAAGTACTCTTTCGTTTGGAAATAGGATTTCCAAACATAACCCAATGAATTCTTTCCTAATTCCTTTCCTTTACCTTTTTATCTAGTTTCAATCGAGGCTTACTATGTACTATCAAATCACCCAACTTTTAGTTATATAAGAACATCAACTATCACATTTTCATGATAATACCAAGCATGTTTCCTGCAACTGCTCACACATGTCAACCACATGTTCCAAATATCAAGACAATCTTATTTATCAATTTGAAATCAACCTTTACAACAATGATGTCATAATCCATAGTCAACTCATAGTCATTAGACATAATGCTACAAATGTCACCTACTATACTCAAGTACATATCAACTGTATCAACACATGTATTAGTATAGTCATCTCAAAACAAGATCATTTGAACACATACTCATATTATGAAATTCATCAAATATTCCAACAAATTGCAACCATACCATGTTAAATAAATTAACTAGATGATGAAATAGACACCAAACACTCAACATCCAATATATGACATAATCAAACAGTCAAGCACCAAATATATGACGTGAGAAAACTCATACCTTAATGTACCTCATGGGCAATCTAGTTAGCAAGATATAACTTTACAACATGTCAACTCAAACATAAATAAGGTCATGATATCCATAACACTAAATAACTAACATGTTCTCATCATAAACTCATAAGAATTTATCATTCGTGCATAATGTTAGGTTCCTATACCAATAGGTATCATTTCTCATGATTGACTATGGAAGTGCCAAATATGATCACCCTTTCCATGCTGCAAAGGTTCCATATTTTGTATATAGAGAAATAAAATTAAAAAATGTAAAGAGGGTATGCCCTAAAAGAAAAATCAAAGGGCTAGAAGAATGAATTGGTCCACAAAAGAAAAAGAAAATGAACCCTAAAGAAAGACCAGGAAAGTGGTCAGTCAAAATGCCACTACTATCGTTTTTGTGCAAAGTAAGTTCAAAAAGTGCAAACACTGTCTCTGCACACTTGATGGATGGCCCAACAGTTCAATCTGGGCCAGTCCATATTTAAATTTCCTGCTGTAGAATAGAGAATGAAGGTCTGTCCAAACAGCTCAAGCTTGGCAGATCATTAGCTAAGTAGAGAAGCAAAGGGTCTCAACTGTTTAATCTGAGCCCTTGGAGGCAATAAGGGTAGATCTAGATAAGAGGGCAGTCAAAAGAAAAGAGCTAAATCAGGGTTTGCTAGTCCAAATGCACCCAATCAAAAGGAAGAAAAAATGCTAGGTGTATTAGGCTGGGCAGGTAGTTTGAGGTTGCAGAAGCAAGTTGGTGATCATTTTTGTCTTATCAAGAAAGACTCTTATCATCAATGACACAAATACCATGGCAAAGTAACTGCAGGACAGTGGAAGCATGACTAATTTCCCCTATCATTCCCCCAGAAGTCATTTACTAACATCCCCTCAAGGACCTTGGGATCTGCCCAATAGTCCTACTTCACTTCATTTTATGAGAAATGCTAAGTTGAACTCTGAGTTTACTTAGTGAAAAGAAGCCACATTTCTTGTGTAAAAATGATCATTCCATACTCCTTTCATTTCCCTATGCCTAAGTTTTCCCTCTATAAACTTAGCATTTATTCATGCAGTTTCATTCCATATATTCATATTAACATCCTAACTTATTGTATATCTCCTTTAGTTATTTCCCCAACCCTATTTTACAAAAACTATATAAAAAACCCAAAAAATATAAATATCCCTACCCTTGGCAATTTTAGCCATACAATATAGTTTTGGGGAAATATTAAGTCCATTCGGGACCTTAGTATTAACCCTTCCACGTTCGTAATCCATCGGGATTTATTTAACTCCAGGTTAAATAAATAACCGCATTAAAAACCCCACATAAACCATACATTATAACCCTTCGCGCATTATGTATTTGGGATTTGTTTAAACAGTTGGTTAAACAAATAACCGTGGCACCCGCATAAACTTCAAACCCAAAGTTCATAACCCCCCGCACAAACATTATAAAATATTAAATATGTGGGCGGGTCCCCGCGCCATATCGTACCAGCACCTGCGCTTCCCGTCAACCGTTGGATCGCGCCCGCCAGATCCAACGGCCTGCATTGATATCGGAGCCGCCCCAGTGTACGCATGTTAGCTCCCGATGGAAAGTGGTTTTGTCATCGTACATGGGGACGCGTGGCCCATTCCTATTGCATTGGGCCCGCTCTGACAAAAACCGCCCCCGTACCAAAAGCGGTCCGATAGAAACCATTTACCGCCTGTTCTCTCTGCCGCGCATGTCCTCCCCACGTCTGCGTCTGCGTCAGCACCCCCGCCGCTATGTCCTCCGCCGTGTCCACCCCGTCACCCTTACACGTCATCAGCCACGTCATTGCCCGTACCCGCTATGCAACAAAATCTATGTCATGCTGACATCAACATAAAAAGTGCCAAAAAGCCGAAAAAGCCCAAATTTGTTTAAAAGTTATGAAAGTGATGTCTTTTGTTATTTTCCATTTGTTGCTTTGTCGAGAGTCTGCATGAGAATTATGTTAAAACTGTCACCCAAGCAAAGTCAACCTGCGAACTGGACTCCCTCAGCTCACTCAGCAACCACATTTTACTCCAGTCGCTGGCAAAACAGGTATTTTCCCAATAGATACCCGTAAACCCTCTTTTTACGAAACATAGCTATTGCAATTACCAGAAGAATTGAGTTTTTCTGAAATGCACTTATCTATGCGAACCCCGATATTCTAAGGCACTCTGTAACCATTGCCTTCACAGAAAAAATTGTAAGCCTATTTTCCTTTGCATATTGAGCATTCCTTTGATTTCACACCCATTGCTGTGGGTAGAATTCCAAGAACCTTCACATCTGAAGTCAAATTTGTCAAAATTCACTCCTAAAGAGGATTGTTTCCCCCTGTTTTCCATCCACCTTCCTCCCCAAACTCTACAAGTTCTAGGTCCACTGTGAATTTTATCAAAAGACAACAATTTCTGGGTACATAACTCACTCTCTAATGTCCTGAGGAAAAACAAAGCTAGTGTTCAATTGTCTGTTGCTCCAGAAACTCTAACCTTAAGTTAAAAGTCATCAACAAACTGAGAATGGAGGCTCCAGTGGCCCTGAACATTGCACCCTTGAATGCACCACATAAGCAGTTGGAGTGGTTGCCTCTTACTGATAGGGATTTTCAGATGGATGACATGGAGGGTGAAAAGCCTCACCTGCAAGCTTTCTGTGAAATAAGGAATAGCCATAGGAACAAAACTGACCTACTTGGAATCTGGGAGTCTAATATGCCTATATACTACCTCCCTTCAGTCAATGTCTTCCCTGACCTCATCCATCAATGTTGTGCTAATTATGAGCCTTCTCAAAGGGCAGTAATGGACCCTGCTGGAAATGTCCTCTTTTATATTACCCCTCAGTCTATAAATGAGATGCTGCACTTCCAGCCAGCTCAACCTTTGGTCCCTCTCACTATGAAAAATTTGCTGGACCAAGCCTCCAAGTTGTCCTCTGCAGAAGTTGACCGAATTGCCAAGCTGTTTATGCCACCAAATTGCCACTCCATATACAAAATTCCCTATCACCATGCCTGGTTTAATGAGGCTGGAAAAATGCTCATAGACATGATTTCCTACATCCTCGGATTCAGAACAAGTGAGATTGTGGATGAAACTGTATTTGCTTTGATGTCCATATTTGCCCCAGGACAGCCCCCTGCTGTCAAGTATGACTATGCTACCTACATAGCCAACAAAATTCATGAGCAGTTCATGAATTTAGAAAGAGAGAGAGTATTCAAATACACTGCATATATATACCATTTGATGTTTTACTATCAGCATGATAGTTTCCCGTTCCCCTTAAAAAGTTGGATGCTAAGGGGGAGCAAAGGTCTGTAATTTTTTGGTCCTCAATGTTCCATCATGTTAGTAGCTCCCCATATACATATTGTGAGTTTATTGACCTCTTCATATATCACGCCACCTGTTTATTATCAATAACTCCTCCTGTGAGGCTCTCTGCTGAAATGCAGAAAATATTACACCTCTCAAAGGAATATAGCATTGGTGATTGGTATTTTTACCAAAACCATATAGTGATCAGGATCTATGGCTGTCAAATGGGTCCCTACAAGTTGCCAAAGTATGTCACCATAAGACTCTTTGCCCTGGAATACTATTGGCAATTTAGTAGTTCAGGTTTAACTCATTTCCATGGGGCTAGGAAAAAGGCACAACTCAAGATAAGGCACCAACTGGGCCCTTTTATTTTTAATAAAAGGGAAGAAGCATGGAAAGAGGCTGACACTCTTCTGAGAGACAAACTCAAGCTGAAACAAAGTTTTATTTGGTCACCATAAGACCCTGAACATTTCATAAGGTTTAGAAGAGTCAAACACAAGCTTACAGGATATGTGCACTATAGTATCCCTCAGATTGAACAATATGCTAATCAACAGGAATGGATAGAAGGCACACTAGTTGAAGAACTCATTGAAGAAGAGAGATTAGAAAAAGAAATTAAAGAGTTTGAAAAGACACTTGACCTAGACTCTGTTGGACAGGTGTTTTTCACATTGCCTCGACACCTTGGAGTAGGCACATCAGCTGCCACAAATTCACAACAACCTGTACAAGGAAGTGATCCACTTGCAGGGATATCTAAAGGTAAGGAGGTGCAACATTCAGAGCAGCAGGAGATAATGGAAGACCGACCAGACACAAGCAAAGAACAAAGTCAAGGGCAAGCCCCTCCAACACAAGCAAAAGCACCTGAGGTCCCTGTCTTACAAACTCCTCTCAATGAGGAAAGAGCAAAGAAAAGGGACAGGCAGGAAGAGACACCCACAGGGGCCTCCACAGAACAGCAAGGAGAGAAAAGGCAAAGGCTAAACCCCTATTCTAAGGAAGAGTTTACAGAGGAGACAACAGGTAATCAAAGTGGTGAGGAAACAACCGAACAACAGATTCCTCCAAGCATGGAAACATCAACTAGCTCCTTTCAGCAGGAGCAAGGGAGACAACAAGGTGTGGAGGCCACCTCTACCAAGCAGCAGAGCAATCAAGGCTCTGACACAAAGAAGGCATTCACAGAAATGAAGGCTAGAAATGAGCCAGTAAGATTCCAGCTCTACAACCAGTTACTAAGAATTTCTCCCACTAATCAACAGAGGCTAATGGCAGCCTATGACATCCAAGAAGGGAAAATGACCCTTAGTCCTTTTAGGCCTATAGTACAGCAGCCCTAGTCAGCTGTTGATTATATTAGAACCAATCTGGAAGTCTTTGCTAAAGGCATCCGCGCAATGGAAGAGATTGAGTTACACAAACAAACTGGAGAAATGGTGTACTCCACCCTGGAAGATAAGGCAAATTGGCCCACAGATTACAAAATTCGCTTCACAACACTTCTGCACAATTGGAATTGGATAAAGCTTCATCAATAGCCAAGGACAATAGAATCAAATCGTTGGAGGAGATCATTATGGAGATGGGGCATGACCCCAACGATCCCAAGGGCGTGCAGGCTTTAATTAAGAAGAAAGAAGAAGACATAGTGGCCCTTAGAAAACAACTCAGGCTGCCACCTACAATTCATCCTCAAACCACAGAAGTAGCACAACAAAAAGAAGAGGAGGATGTAGTAAGTTTGCTTATGAGGATGCATAAAAGACTAATAGAAACAGAGAGTGCCTTGGAGGCATCACTGCAAGGAAGATAGGGAGAGTTGGCTTCTCAGCCAGCTCAAATAGCTCTAACTCTTGAGACTGCTCCTCATAAAGCCACCACAACAGTCCCTCCTACTGATCCAGCACCAACAGCAGGTACCTCAACTCCAACCTCAACGTCAGCAAAGTTTCAGCAACAACTACAACAGTATCAAAGCAAGAGGCCAGCCTAAGTATGGAGGAGATGATGAAAGAAATAAAATCTCTGGAACTGCAAATGGTAGAATTAAAATAGGCCAAGGAAAATCTGGCCAAAATTGAGGTAAGATATGACAAATCAAAGATGGATGTAGCTAAGAAGATAAGGGAAGTAAAAACCTTGGAGAAAAGAATAAAGGAGCTGGAAAAGGACCTTACTTTAGGTAAAACTCTAGCTGAAATCAAGAAAATTTTGTAGGCCGAAATTGGCTAATACATTACTGACCAATGGCAATCAATTCAAACCATACATGAGCAAATAGAATTGATAGGATTAGCTCAATTCGAGACTCAAAAGGCTAGAGCATCATTGGGAAATATGCCTGAGGAAGCCAATAGAATGATTCAATTTTTGAACACTCATACCAAAGAGCAGTTCGCAGCACTAGGTATCAGGAATAGGACAGATACCATCTTGCTAGTGAAAAAGGTGCTGACCCTAAGGAATTTTTTGCAAACTCTTGAAAGAAAATGCCAAGAAATGCAGGCAGAAATAAATGACTTCAAATAAAGTTTGCCACATTACAAAGCAAAGGGCTACCCAGTTTATTAACCAGTGCTGGAAGACTGCTATCACATGAACAATATGCCAACAGGGTAAATAATTATGCCTCCAATCAAATTACAGCATCCTCAAGCACCTCAGAAGAAACAGGGCCTCCCTCTGGACAGAGTCTTTATGACAAATTAGAAAATCGGTTCTACATTGAACATGAGATAAACCATCTTTTTGAAGTCCAGCTCAACTTTTATAGATACACTGAAGCTGATGAAACGCTGATAAAAATACAAAGACATTAGTTGCCTACAGAGGACTGGTGGCAAGGAATGCTGGAGATTTTACTCAGGTAATTTTGTTTCTTCCTTTTGGTCAGCTACAGGTTAGCAAATACAAATGCACGGGCCACCTGTCCAAGCATAAAAACAGCAGAAAAAGGGAGTCAAATTGGGACTGCAGCTCATTAAATAAAAAACCAAGCACTGATGACAAGGCCAGGACAGCGACACAGCAACATAGCAACATCAAGGCAGCAAATGCAGAGTAAAGACACAGCTACCAGCCAACTCACTCAGTCCAGAATGTCAACTATCTCCGACAAATTGGACAGCCAGCACATCCACGTTTACTGCAGTATTTATTTCCCTCGTTTACTTCTTCTAAAGAGTTGGTAAAGGAAGTTATGGCTTAGGAACTTATCTTCATGATATTTTGTATCTCCCTGTTTATATAAATACCTCCCCATAATATGTATTTGGGGTTGGTGATTTTCTCTCTGGATTGCGCTGTAAATTTTGAGACTGTCTAATACAAAGGCCATTCAAGTTCACTGTTGCTGCACCATCTGAATGTGGATTTAATGTTCTGGGAACTGCTACATAATTCCTGTGTCTTTCTATGGATCAATAAGTTGCTCTAACCTGTGTTTATGTCTTTTTTGTTTGCAAATATCATATATGTTTCATAGTCTTAGTAACAGAGAAAAAGAATAGCCCAAGATTTGTTTAAATGCACTCTGTGTTCAATCTCTACTATTAATTATGTTTTCTTCAGAATTAGACATAAAAATGAATTATTAACTGCTCATGTTTGCACTAATTCTTTCATTTTGAATACTATTTAGGAATTCTTAATTGCTCCTGGATAATATTCAAGCACCTTCCCTCTGCCAGCATGATCAAGGATTCTTGACTGCCCTTCATCCACTGGCCTACATTCCACCAATTTCCAGATTTGAAAATTGTTCCAAAACTGCCTATCTGGCTCTGTAGCATTACCCTTTACCAAAGAAACACCTTCAGCAGTACACCATCATTGACCCCATTGCCCAATGGTATAAACTCTTTTGACTTGCATCCTAGCTCTATTTGATATCACCATCCAGAAAACTAAAAACCAAACTCTATGCATCATAACTAGCCTAAAATACTCCAAAACAAGGCTAAATTAGAAAGAGAGAGCCCTCTCTGGTTGAAGATTGGCTAGAATCTACAACTACAATATTGGTTAGTGGTTACCTCGGCCGTATTCCCTTCGGGAGGCAGGGTACAACCTGAGTGATAACACCATTGGCGAATCCGCTGGGGATCTGAATGTCTATTCGTAACTTCTATATATTTTCTAAAGCTACAGTTGGAGCCTGAAGTTAGCTAGGTAGCCTTTGAAACTGTCTTTGCTCTGCATTTGCAGGAGTAAATAAAAGCTTCTTCAGTAAATCTCCAGTATAGTTTTAGGCTCTAAACAGCTGTTCCAAATATTTGATCAGTTTCACAGTCTCAACATATTCACAGGAAATCCCAAGGCCTCCTATATTTCAAAAAATTTCCTGTAGAATATTGTCAAAGACTGTGATCTTTAAAAGATTCCCAGAAAATACCAAAAAATAAATTTAGAAGCTGGCTCCAAAGAAGAAAACTCATTACACCAGGTCAAATCCTGACCCAGGTCCGCCAGCTATTTTTGAAAAACCTAACATGATCTCAAAGACCCTTAGAAAGCAAGAAAAATCTCCTGATTTAGACCTTGAAATACTTCAACAAAACCCTATAAAATCTGAGCTTACACCTGGGAGAGCAGCAGTCCTTTCTAAAGCCTCTCCTAGTTCCTCATCCACGCCTCAAAGTATCCTCTCCACTCCCCTATCCACTGCACATATTTCCACTATTGTCCCTGTTGTTCCAACTGCTTATTTCTTCCTATTATCCCATTTATCCCTGTAAATATGGCAAACTGTTATGATCCTCTTTAGTTACCAGGAAATCTAGGGGCTATGCCTCAGGATTATCAGAGCAAAATCACATATTTCGATGGTACTGGCTCCTATACAGCCCAGCAACACACTAAGAAATTGCAAGACTATTTTGAGAACTATGAAATTGATGATGATGATGTGAGAATGAAGATCTTTGTCCAAAGTAAAACTGGTGATGTAAGGATTTGGTTTAGAGCACTTGCTGCAAACTCTATAGCTGATTCAAAAGCTCTTTACCAATCCTTCTTAAACAGATGGGAGAAGAAGAAAGACCCTTTACACATTTTATCAGAATATGAAAATTTGAAAAGAGGCCCACAAGAAACCATCCAAGAGTATTGTGCTAGGTTCAACAATGTCTATAATGCTATTCCTCAAAACCTTAGACCTCCACCTGATTTAGATTTGATCAAATTCCCTGATGGATTTGATTCTGACATGGCATACCAACTGAGGGAAAGAGCCCCTCCAAGCTTAGCAGACATGCAGAATATAGCAGTTAGTGTGGAGGCAAACCTAATTGCAAAACGAAATAGGGCAAGAGCTGAAACAGGAACAACTTTCAAAGAAGAGCCTTCAGCATTTGAACAAAACTGGATGCAATCATCAAAGGTATGGACAGACTTGGAGATAGAGTGGAAACTATTGAAAGGAAATCATCTTGGGAAGGTCAACCAAGTAATACTGCAAGAAACCCAAACTTTAGAAAAAATCAAAATCCAAACATTGGAAGGGCTGCCCCTGACTAGAACATCAGACCTCCATTTCAAGAGAACTATGCCGAAGCCTCAACCTCTAGTGAGCCAATAGAGGACACCCAAATCAACCTAATGGGGTTAAACAATGAGCAACAAATTTTTCTAACCCAAGATGACCAAGAAGCTCATAATTTCAATCAATTTCAAACCAAATCCGAAGAGTCATTTGATTTTAGGGAAGGCTATGATGCAGCGGTCTATGAGGTTCATAAACAGTACAAATTAAGAAGCAGAACCATAGATGTGCCTGAACCTGCCAAGCTGAAGGATACCAAGCAGCCAAAGAAAACAAAGGATAAAGCTGTCCTGATAGAACCCTCTACTAAAACAGACTCAGACTCAAAGGAAGTCACTGTGGAAGACATATCAGACTTACAGCCTTCAAAAAACCAGTCATCTACATCCCCCCCCTCTAAAGAAAATCTAAACTGTCCTCCTGAAAATAATTTCAAAACAGATTTACCTCAAAACAACATTCACAATGAAGAGAAGGTCACTGAAAATACAGCAAAGAAGGAAAACTTTGCTGGTTACAACACAAGAATACAAGTGGAAAAACCTTTTAACTTAGAAATAGAAATTGGCAAGCTGAAAATAGCTATTCCTCTGTCTGAATTGGCTAAACATGAAGTTTACAGATAGCAAATCAATAGGTCACTACAAATACCAGAGAATACGGATGAAGTCAATGTTCTAGATGATCAACCAGAATTTATTTTCGGTCCTGAAGTTAATGGTAAAACAGTAGATGGAGGGGTTCCTCCATTATATGTGAGCTTAAACATTCATGACAAAGTGCTGCATAATGCAATGTTTGATTCGGGAGCTTCCCATAACCTAATGCCTAAATCTATGATGGAGAGACTAGACCTAGATATTACAAGGCCATACAAAGACTTGTTCTCCTTTGATTCTAGCCAGGTCAGGTGTTTAGGCCTAATTAAAGACCTTTGTGTACCTTTGGTTCAATATCCAGTGAAAACAATCTTGATGGATGTGGTGGTAGCTAATATTCCACCTACGTATGGTATGCTTTTGTCCAGATCTTGGGGTGCAAAACTCTAAGGATCTTTGCAGCTAGACATGTCCTATGCCACTATTTCAGTCTTTGGAAAGCCAAAGAGATTATACCGGGAAACATTAATGAAATATGTGGTGAGCAGTCAAGAGAAACCCCAAAACTTCCCCATTTATTCTATGCATTCCGATATGGATTCATTCATTTTATATAATGCTGGGATGTGTCCCAAAACTTATGTCAAACTCCTAGAAACAGCACAAACAGAAAGCATGAATGAACAATCTAGTGCCCAAGATCAAAAAATTGTTGACGTGATTGATGCAATAAAGGAAAATGACATATCATATGAGTTACAAGAGCCAAATCTGCCCACTGAACAAGCTTCCAAAACTCTTAAGGCTAGTCATAACCAAGAAATCTTATGGTACTTGGAGTTCGATGGCTCGGTAAACAAATTAGGAGCAGGGGCAGGGGTTTGGATACACAACATGCAAAATGACCATGCTGAAGGCCATGCATATAGGTTAACTTTCAGATGTATAGACAATATGGCCGAATATGAGGCCCTTCTACTGGGTCTCAAACTCATCAAAAGTCCTGGAGCAGCTAGGGTTTCAATTCTAGGGGATTCAGATTTGATTATACAGCAGATGAAGGGAAAATTTGTTACAAATGATCTTAGGTTGAGGGCTTATAGAGTGGCAGCCATTGAAATACTTAACACCTTCTCAGAATCTCAACTCACCAAAATTCCTAGAAAGCACAATTTACATGCACATAGCTTGGTAACTTTTGCCAGCACTTGCAAGCTACCTGAAATCAAACACAGACCTGTTGTCCCAGATAATGTAAAAAATTGGCAGGTCTTTGAAAATGATACACAGATAAATAATTTCCTCACTTTGAAAGAGGAATTATCAAGTATAAACATTGACGCAAGCACCATGGATGATCAACAACAAATAGACAAAGTTGAGCAAAGTATATCAGCTGAAACAACAAATTTAATTTTGCATCCAACAACCTTTGACTGTAAAAATTTACAAGAGCTCAAGCAAGTGGACCTTGATGAGATGATTGAAGGGGAGTCTGAAGTAATTGAACTAAAGGATAATTTTCTGCCCACGGGCTTAACTTCTTTGGAGGACATATTTGATTCAAATGACATTCCTAGAAAGCCAAAGGTGCAACCTCTCAATGTAAAAATTGAGGACTACAACATTGGAACCACAGAAAATCGCAAAATGATAAAACTATCCAAAACATTGCCTACTGATCAAAAGCTAAAATACATTGAGTTGTTCAAGGAGTTCCAAGATGTCTTTTCCTGGAGTTATGAGGACCTCAAATCCTATGATACTTCGGTCATCCAACATACTATACCCTTGAAAGAGAATCAAAAACCTTTTAAACAAAAGCTTAGAAGGGTGAATCCTGTCCTCCTACCCCTGATTGAAAAGGAAGTTAAATGAATGTATGAAGCTGGAATAATTGCACCAATCAAGTTCTCAGAGTGGATTTCAAATCTAGTGCCTACTAGGAAGAAAACGGGAGAGATAAGACTATGCGTTGACTTGAGAAATTTGAACAAATTCTTTCTCAAAGACCATTACCCCTTACCAAAAATGGATCATATCCTACAAAGGGTAGTAGGAGCCACTAGGATATCACTGCTAGATGGATTTTCAGGATTCAATCAGATTTTAGTCCACCCGGATGATCAAGACAAAACTTCCTTCACAACACCTTGGGGAACCTTCAAATATGTGGAAATGCCTTTTGGACTCAAAAATGTTGGGGCCACATTTCAAAGTGGACATAGCCTTTGCCAAATAGATCCATGATTTCTTAGTCATATACCTTGATGATCTCACTGCTTTTTCAAAATCAGACCAAGAACATTTAGAACATTTGAGGCAAGTATTCCTGATTTGCAGAAAATATGGCATATCATTGAACCCAAAGAAATCACTGTTTGGCCTGGAAGAAGGCAAACTCTTAGGTCATATAATTTCAAAAGATGGCGTTAGAATTGGCCCAGATAGAATTCAAGCTATTCTCCAAGTGCCTCATCCAAGAAACATTAAGGAACTGCAAGCTTTTTTAGGGAAGATCAATTTCCTAAGGTGGTTCATTCCCAATTTGGCCGAGCTAATAAGACTGTTGAATAATATGCTGAAGAAAGATTCTAAGGTCAAATGGACAATGGAAGCTAAACAAGCCTTTGAGGACATCAAAACAGCCCTAACAAAAATACCAGTCCTCACCAGCCCCAAGTTTGATATATATTTCATGATATGTTCTTTTGCATCTGAGCATACTATTGCTACTGTCTTATTGCAAAAAGATGATCAAGGGTGTGAGAAACCCATTGCTTTCTTCAACAAAGCCCTTAGAGATGCTCCCCTAAAATATCAGATCATGGAAAAACAAGCTTATGCCCTTGTAAAAGCCATCAAGTATTTCAGAGTTTATATCTTGTGCTCACATGTGGTAGCCTATGTCCTTAATGCTGTGGTTAAGGACATTCTAACTCAAGAGGTAATTGAAGGTAAAAGGGGTAGATGGATAGCTAACATTCTAGAGTATGACATTGAAATCAAGCCTACAAAACTCATAAAAGGACAAGGGTTAGCTAAATTAATGACTGAGACCAATTTCCAAGCCCTTCACATCAATGAACTGGATAACGAATAGGAGATGGCGACTCCACAGATCAATCAAGCCTTTTTACAATCACCTTGGTATGCTGACATATGTTTTACATTGTTAAACCTGCAAGCTCCTCCAGGGTTATCCAGGACTAAAAAGAGATTCTTGAAAATGAAGGCATCAAAGTTTTGTATTCTAGACAATGCTTTATTTTGGAAAAACCATGAAGGTATTTTGCTAAATTTCCTAATTTGGGATGAAACTGACAATGTACTCAAGGAATTTCATGCAGGGGACTGTGGAGGACACTTGTATTGGAAGTCAACGGCTAATAAGATTCTAAGAGTTGGTTTCTATTGACCCTCCTTGCTTGCTAATGTGAAAAAATTTGTAATTTCATGCCATAAATGCCAGATCTTTGAAGGCAAGAGAAAGCTGTTGCCTTTACCCCTCAGGCCCATTTCAACTGAAAGACCATTTTAACAATGGGGTTTAGACTTCATTGGAGAAATTCATCCTTCCTCCTCTGGCCAACACAGGTGGATTTTGACTGCCACAGACTACTTTACCAAATGGATAGAAGCCATGCCTTGCAGGCAAGCCAATGACTCAATCATCATGCAATTCTTAGAAACCAACATCTTGTCTAGATTTCGCTGTCCAGAAAAGATTATTACAGACAATGCTGCTGCTTTCAAATCCAAAAGAATGATCAACTTTTTCCACAAGTACCATATTACCTTGGGCCACTCCATAGCCTATTACCCTCAAGGTAATGGCCTAGCTGAGTAATCCAACAAGAGCTTGATCAACATCATCAAAAAGGTCTTGGAGGAGAATAAAAGAATTGGCATAAAAAGCTTGTAAATGCACTCTGGGCAGACAAATTGACCACCAAAAGATCCATTGGAACAAGTCCATATGAATTGGTATATGGCCTGGAGGCTGTGTTCCCCTCCTCCTTAGGAATCCCTGTGATCAAGTTACTGCAAGAAATACAAGCAGAACCTAATGATATTCAGAGAAGGATTAATCAAACTATTCACTTGCAACAAGTAAGGGAAGAAGTATATCAGAGAACCTAGGTTCTACAAGATAAACTCAAGAAGATATTTGAAAAAAGAACAAAAGCTGAAGATTTATTCATAGGAAACAAAGTGTTGAGGTGGGACTCTAGGAGCGAAGACAAAGGAAATCATGGCAAATTTGATTCCTGTGGAAGGGACCTTATATTATTCAGGCTATACAAGGTAACAACACCTACTTTTTGAAGACTTTGGATGGCACAGATGCTGAGGAGGGCCCAGTCAATGAGCGAATGCTTAAGCATTATTTTGATTCTCTTTGATCAACATAACACAACTATATATTGTACATAAATAGTTGTCTTTCTAGCAGTTTTCATTTACAGCAATTAGATAAGGAACAAGATGCAGCAAATTTTGAGGAAAAAGTCAAGGAATTACACCACCTTTGGTGTATATTTTAAATTTACCATAAGGGATCAAGAAGAAAACTTGGGAATTATAAAGATGATGATAAATACTCAGACAAACCAGCAAGAACAAAGTAGTAATTTTGTACAGATCAGCTCATGACAAGTGCACACATGCTACAAAGGTTCAGATTATTGGTTTCCAGGAGAAGGAAGTTTCAGATTACAGCAGACAACTGAGAATAAGGCCATTTCACCTGCTGTTCTTGGCTTTCCACCTGGAAAATCCATCCCCAAGTGGACCACTGTTAGGTTCCTATACCAATAGGTATCGTTTCTCATGATTGACTATGGAAGTGCCAAATATGATCACCCTTTCCATGCTGCAAAGGTTCCATATTTTGTATATAGAGAAAGAAAATTAAAAAATGTAAAGAGGGTATGCCCTAAAAGAAAAATCAAAGGGCAAGAAGAATGAATTGGTCCACAAAAGAAAAAGAAAATGAACCCCAAAGAAAGACCAGGAAAGTGGCCAGTCAAAATGACACTACTATATTTTTTGTGCAAAGTAAGTTCAAAAAGTGCAAAGACTGTCTCTGCACACTTGATGGATGGCCCAAAAGTTCAATTTGGGCCAGTCCATATTTAAATTTCCTACTGTAGAATAGAGAATGAAGGTCTGTCCAAACAGCTCAATCTTGGCAGATCATTAACTAAGTAGAGAAGCAAAGGGTCTAAATTGTTTAATCTGAGCCCTTGGAGGCAATAAGGGTAGATCTAGATAGGAGGGAAGTCAAAAGAAAAGAGCTAAATCAGGGTTTGCTAGTCCAAATGCACCCAATCAAAAGGAAGAAAAAATGCTAGGTGCATTAGGCTGGGCAGGTAGTTTGAGGTTGCAGAAGCAAGTTGGTGATCATTTTTGTGTTATCAGGAAAGACTCTTATCATCAATGACACAAATACCATGGCAAAGTAATTGCAGGACAGTGGAAGCATGGCTAATTTCCGCTATCATTGCCCCAGAAGTCATTTACTAACATCCCCTCAAGGACCTTGGGATATGCCAATAGTCCTACTTCACTTCATTTTATGAGAAATGCTAAGTTGAACTCTGAGTTTACTTAGTGAAAAGAAGCCACATTTCTTGTATAAAAATTATCGTTCCATACTCCTTTCGTTTCCCTGGCCTAAGTTTTCCCTCTATAAACTTAGCGTTTATTCATGCAGTTTCATTCCATAGATTCATATTAACATCCTAACTTATTTTATAGCTCCTTTAATTATTTCCCCACCCCTATTTTACAAAAACTATATAAAAAACCCAAAAAATATAAATATCCCTACCCTTGGCAATTTTAGCCATACAATACAGTTTTGGGGAAATATTAAGTCCATTCGAGACCTTAGTATTAACCCTTCCACGTTCGTAATCCATCGGGATTTATTTAACTCTAGGTTAAATAAATAACTGCATTAAAAACCCCACATAAACCATACATTATAACCCTTCGCGCATTATGTATTTGGTATTTGTTTAAACAGTTGGTTAAACAAATGACCGTGGAACCCGCATAAAATTATAACCCAAAGTTCATACCCCCCACACAAACATTATAAAATATTAAATATGTGGGCGGGTCCCCACACCATTTCGTACTAGCACCTACGCTTCCCGTCAACCGTTGGATCGCGCCCGCCAGATCCAATGACCCGCATTGATATCGGAGCCACCCCGGTGTATACACGTTAGCTCCCGATGGAAAGTGGTTTTTTCGTCGTACATGGGGATGCGTGGCCCATTCCTATTGCATCGGGCTCGCTCTGACAGAAACAACCCCCATACCCAAAGCGGTCCAATAGAAAACATTTACCGCTTGTTATCTCCGCCGCGCACGTCCTCCCCACGTCTGCGTCTGTGTCAGCACCCTCGCCGCTATATCCTCCGCCGTGTCCACCCCATCACCCTTACACATCATCAGCCACGTCATTTCTTGTACCCGCTACGCGACAAAATCTACGTCATGTTGACGTCAGCATAAAAAGCGCCAAAAAGCCGAAAAAAGCCCAAATTTGTCTAAAAGTTATGAAAGTGATGTCTTTTGTTATTTTCCATTTGTTGCTTTGTTGAGAGTCTGCATGAGAATTACGTTAAAACCGTCACCCAAGCAAAGTCAACCTGCGAACTGGACTCCCTCAGCTCACTCAGCAACCACATTTTACTCCAGTCACTGGCAAAACAGGTATTTTCCCGATAGATACCCGTAAACCTTGGTTTTACGAAACATAGATGTTGCAATTACCAGAAGAATTGAATTTGTCTGAAATGCACTTATCTATGCGAAGCCCGATATTCTAAGGCACTATGTAACTATTGCTTTCACAGAAAAACCTGTAAGCCTGTTTTGCTTTGCATATTGACCACTCCTTTGATTTCGTGCCCATTGCTGCAGGTAGAATTCCAAGAACCTCCACATCTGAAGTCGAATTTGTCAAAATCCACTCCTAAAGAGGATTGTTTCCCCCTATTTTCTATCCACCTTCCTCCCCAAACTCTACAAGTTCTAGGTCCACTATGAATTTTATCAAAAGACAACAATTTCTGGGTACATAACTCACTATTTGATGTCCCGAGGAAAAACAGAGCTAGTGTTCAATTGTCTATTGCTCCAAAAGCTCTAACCTTAAGTTAAAAGTCATCAACAAACTGAGAATGGAGGCTCCAGTGGCCCTGAACATTGCACCCTTGAATGCACCACAGAAGCAGTTGGAGTGGTTGCCTCTTGCTGGTAGGGATTTCCAGATGGATGACATGGAGGGTGAAAAGCCTCACCTGCAAGATTTCTATGAAATAAGGAATAGCCACAGGAACAAAACTGACCTACTTGGAGTTTGGGAGTCTAATATGCCTATATACTACCTCCCTTCAGTCAATGTCTTCCTTGACCTCATCCATCAATGTTGTGCTAATTATGAGCCTTCTCAAAGGGTAGTAATGGACCCTGCTAGAAATGTTCTCTTTTATATTACCCCTCAGTCTATAAATGAGATGCTGCACTTCCAGCCAGCTCAGCCTTTGGTCCCTCTCACTATGAAAAATTTGCTGGACCAAGCCTCCAAGTTGTCCTCTACAGAAGTTGACCGAATTGCCAAGTTGTTTATGCCACCAAATTGCCACTCAAGATACAAATTTCCTATCACCATGCTTGGTTTAATGAGGCTAGAAAAATGCTCATAGACATGATTTCCTACATCCCGGGATTCGAAACAAGTGAGATTGTGGATGAAACTGTATTTGCTTTGATGTCCATATTTGCCCCATGACAGCCCCCAGCTGTCAAGTATTACTATGCTACCTACATAGCCAACAAAATTCATGAGCAGTTCATGAATTGAGAGAGAGGGAGTATTCAAATACACTACATATATATACCATTTGATGTTGTACTATCAGCCTGATAGTTTCCCGGTTCCCCTTAAAAAATTGGATGCTAAGGGGGAGCAAAGGTCTGTAATATTCTGGTCCTCAGTGTTCCATCATGTTAGTAGCTCCCCATATACATATTGTGAGTTTATTGACCTCTTCATATATCCAGCCACCTGTTTATTATCAATAACTCCTCCTGCCAGGCTCTCTGCTGAAATACAGAAAATATTACACCTCTCAAAGGAATATAGCATTGGTGATTGGTATTTTTACCAAAACCATACAGTGATCAGGATCTATGGCTGTCAAATGGCTCCCTACAAGCTGCCAAAGTATGTCCCCATGAGACTCTTTTCCCTGGAATACTACCGGCAATTCAGTAGTTCAGATTTAACTCATTTCTATGGGGCTAGGAAAAAGGCACAGCTCAAGATAAGGCACCAACTGGGCCCTTTTATTTTTAATAAAAGGGAAGAAGCATGGAAAGAGGCTGACACTATTCTGAGAGACAAACTCAAGCTGAAACAAAGTTTTCTTTGGTCACCATATGACCCTGAACATTTCATAAGCTTTAGAAGAGTCAAACACAAGCTTACAGGATATGTGCACTATAGTATCCCTCAGATTGAACAATATGCTAATCAACAGGAATGGATAGAAGGCACACTAGTTGAAGAACTCACTGAAGAAGAGAGATTAGAAAAAGAAATGAAAGAGTTTGAAAAGACACTTGACCTAGACTCTGTTGGACATGTTTTTTTCACATTTCCTCGACACCTTGAGTAGGCACATCAGCTGCAACAACTTCACAACAACCTGCAAAAGGAAGTGATCCACCTGCAGGGACATCTAAAGGCAAGGAGGTGCAGCATTCAGAGTAGCAGGAGACAATGGCAGACCGACCAGACACAAGCAAAGAACAAAGTCAAGGGCAAGCCCCTCCAACACAAACAAAAGCACCTGAGGTCCTTGTCTTACAAACTCCTCTCAATGAGGAAAGAGAAAAGAAAAGGGATAGGCAGGAAGAGTCACCCACAGGGGGCTCCACAAAACAACAAGGAGAGAAAAGGCAGAGGCTAAACACCTATTCTGAGGAAGAGTTTACAGAGGAGACAACAGGCAATCAAAGGGTGAGGAAACAACCGAACAAGGGATTCCTCCAAAAATGGAAACATCAACTAGCTCCTTTTAGCAGGAGCAAGAGAGAAAACAAGGTGTCGAGGTCACCTCTACCAAGAAACAGAGCAAGCAAGGCTCCGACATAAAGAAGGCATTCACAGAAATCAAGGCTAGAAATGAGCCAATAAGATTCCAGCTCTACAACCAGTTACTAAGAATGGCTCCCACTAATCAACAGAGGCTAATGGCAGCCTATGACACACAAGAAGGGAAAATGACCCTTAGTCATTTCAGGCCTATAGTACAGCAGCACCAGTCAGTTGTTGATTATATCAGAATCAATCTGGAAGTCCTTGCTAAAGACATCCACCCAATGGACCAGATTGAGCTACACAAACAAACTAGAGAAATGGTGTACTCCACCCTGCCAGATAAGGCAATATTGGCCCACAGATTACAAAATTCACTTCACAACACTTTTGCCCAATTGTAATTGGAGAAAGCTTCATCAATAGCCAAGGACAATAGAATCAAATTGTTGGAGGAGATCATTATGGAGCTAGGGCATGACCCCAATGATCCCAAGGGCATGCAGGATTTAATTAAGAAGAAAGAAGAAGACATAGTGGCCCTCAGAAAACAACTCAGGCTACCACCTACAATTCATCCTCAAACCACAGAAATAGCACAACAAAAAGAAGAGGAGGATGTAGTAAGTTTTCTTATGAGGATGCATAAAAGACTGATAGAAACAGAGAGTGCCTTGGAGGCATCACTGCAAGGAAGACAGGGAGATTTGGCTTCTCAGCTAGCTCAAACAACTCTAACTCTTGAGACTGCTCCTCCTACAGTCACCACAATAGTTCCTCATATTGATCCAGCATCAACAGCAGGTACCTCAACTCCAGCCTCAACTTTAGCAACAGTTTCAGCAACAACTATAGCAGCAGCAGAGCAAGAGGCCAACCTAAGTATGGAGGAGATGATGAAGGAAATAAAAGCTCTAGAACTACAAATGGGAGAATTAAAAGAGGCCAAAGAAAAGCTGGCCAAAATTGAGGTAAGATATGACAAATCAAAGATGGGTGTAGTTGAGAAGATAAGGGAAGTAAAAACCTTGGAGAAAAGAATAAAGGAGCTGGAAAAGGACCTTACTTTAGGTAAGACTCTAGCTGCAATCAAGAAAATTTTGTTTGCCAAAATTGGCCAATCCATTACTGACCAATGGCAATCAATTCAAACCATACATGAGCAAATAGAATTGATAGGCTTAGCTCAATTCGAGACTTAAAAGGCTAGAGCATCATTGGGAAGTATGCCTGAGCAAGCCAATAGAATGATTCAATTTTTGAACACTCATACGAAAGAGCAGTTGGCAGCACTAGGTATGAGGAATAGGAAAAATACCATCTTGCTAGTGAAAAAGGTGTTGACCCTAAGGAATTTTGTGCAGACTTTGGAAAGAAAATGCCAAGAAATGCAGGCAGAAATAAATGACTTCAAAATAAAGTTTGCAACATTACAAAGAAAAGGGCTACCCAGTTTATTAACCAGCGCTAGTAGACTGCTATCACATGAGTAGTATGCCAACAGGGTAAATAATTATGCCTCCAATCAAATTACATCATCCTCAAGCACCTCAGAAGAAACAGGGCCTCCCTCTGGACAAAGTCTTTATGACAAATTAGAAAATCTGTTCTATATTGAACACGAGATAAACCATCTTTTTGAAGTCCAGCGCAACTTTTATAGATACACTGAAGCTGATGAAACATTGATAAAAATAAAAAGACATCAGTTGCCTACAGATGACTGGTGGCAAGGAATGCTAGATATTTTACTAAGGTAATTTTGTTTCTTCCTTTTGGTCAGCTACAGGTTAGCAAATACAAATGCACGAGCCACCTGTCCAAGCATAAAAACAACAAAAAAAGGTAGTCAAATTGGGACTGTATCTCATTAAATAAAAATCCAAGCACCGATGACAAGGTCAGGACAACGACACAACAACATAGCAACATCAAGGCAGCAAACGCAGAGTAAAGACTCAGCTACCAGCCGACTCACTCAGTCCAGAAAGTCAACTATCTCCGACAAATTGGACAGCTAGCACATCCGCGTTTACTGCAGCATTTATTTCCCTCATTTACTTCTTGTAAAGAGTTGGTAAAGGAAGTTATGGCTTAGGAACTTATCTTCATGATATTTTGTATCTCCCTGTTTATATAAATACCTCCCCATAATATGTATTTGGGGTTGGTGATTTTCTCTTTGGGCTGCGCTGTAAATTTTGAGACTATCTAATACGAAGGCCGTTCAAGTTCACTATTGCTGCACCATCTGAGTGTGGATTTAATGTTCTAGGAGCTGATACAGAATTCCTGTGTCTTTCTATGGATCAATAAGTTGCTCTAACCAGTGTTTATGTCTTATGTGTTTGCAAATATCATATATGTTTCATAGTCTTAGTAACAGAGAAAAAAAATAGCCCAGGATTTGTTTAAATGCACTCTGTGTTCAATCTCTATTGTTAATTATGTTTTCTTCAGAATTAGTCATAAATATGAATTCTTAACTGCTCCTGTTTGTACTAATCCTTTCATTTTGAATACTATTTAGGAATTCTTAATTTCTCCTGGATAATATTCAAGCACCTTCCCTCTACTAGCATGATCAAGGATTCTTGACTGCCCTTCATCCATTGGCCTACATTCCACCAATTTCTAGATTTGAAAATTGTTCCAAAACTGCCTATCTGGCTTTGTAGCGTTACCCTTTACCAAAGAAACATCTTTAGCAGTACACCATCATTGACCCCATTGCCCAATGGTATAAACTCTTTTGACTTGCATCCTAGCTCTATTTGATATCACCATCCAACAAACTAAAAACGAAACTTCGTTTATCATAACTAGCCTAAAATACTCCAAAACAAAGCTAAATTACAAAGAGAGAGCCCTCTCTGGTTGCAGATTGGCTAAAATCTGCAGCTACAAGATTGGTTAGTGGTTACCTCGGCCGTATTCCCTTCAGGAGGTAGGGAACATCTTGAGTGATAACACATAAAAACCATGTGTGAAAAGTCATCACAAAAATGTCGGTTCATACCTGAATATCATAACCATAACTATTGTTGGGTAAAATTAATTGCTTAATAAATAAATAAATAAAACAAATAATCACCTAGACATTGATTATCAATTCGAGGAGCGCCTTTTTATTTCAAGGCAATCGGAAAAATATATCCATAACAATTCCAACAGCTAACACTGGTTCTATATGATTGTGTTCTATAGTATCAAGCTCATTCAACAAGAAATAAAATGTAAGACTTGAATAATAAAACTGAAATTAAAAAGAAGAAATTAAATGAGGAAAAACAATTATGTTAATCACACAATTTGAATCATTGTTAACTTAAACCACACATTGTTGAATTGGAAATTTAATCTATTACACCCAACATAATTCAAATGCTAATCTACAACAGTAAATTAAATGAAATCTAGAAATTGGATGAAATAAAAAAATATGGAAAATGCAACAAACAACAAATTAGTTAAAAGAAAGGAAATCTACTTTAAGGAATGACAATTGAAATTCAAATAAACAAACACATAACTACACTAATTTACATGGTCAAGGCAGAACCTCATCGAAGTTAGTGGGCCCAACTACCTAAGACTCATTTCTGCCTTGAGAAATAACTTAGATCAGATTAAAAATCACAAAATGTAGAACTCAATGTATAACTTCATTCATTAAAATATATGAAAGAAATAATTAGAACATAACGAAGCTCTTAGCCTTTCCTCAAATTCAATAATTGTTCATCTCCCATCTCTTATCTTCTCCCCTACATCCAATCTAATAATTGTCCATCTCCTATCTCCTAATTATCTCCCCATTATCCCCCCAATTATCCTCTCTTCTCTTTGATCTCTTTTTTCATTGAAATACATAGTGATCAAATGGAAGTTACAAAAAAGTTGATTACAAACTAATTTCCATTACAAATTTGGATTGTACAAAACAAATTGATCATTAAGATCATATTTGAAAGATCTTTCCATCAACATTTAGCACGAAGAAGTCGAATTTGGTATTGCAACTCGAAGAATTTGGAAAATGGATGCAACAATAAATATGAGAAAATCATATTCGAAAAACCTTCCATTTCTCTTAATACAGATTGAATTTTGGAAAAATGTGCATTACAAATCGAATTCGGTCTGTTTGGGACAAAACTCGTGTTTCAGATTTTCAATAAGCTCCTTCATTTGTCCGAAACGTCCAATGAAAAACTGTCACTTCTAATTCCAGCGAATTTCTGAGTTGAAATATTTAATTATGCGCTGGAGATCAAATTTCCAATCTGGAAAAGATCATGGAGGCTAAAATTGTGAGTGATGTTATAACAAATTCATTAATAAACCAGCATTGATAAAATCATGCATAATAATCATCAATTTATTAAAAATAGACAAGAAATAATATTTATCATTAAGAGCATAAATAACTATAAAATGGAATTATATGATAGATTATGATAAATAACATGATAAATAATGGTAGAAATGGGTGAAATAGATATTAAAAAGTGATAATAATAATGACAAATTAGTGGCCAAACATACCCCCAAATTGAATATGTGGTAGGTCCTCATGCAACCTAAAGCCTCTGTATTAACCAAGCTATAATACAAAAATGTCATCCCAACTCATGAAAACTATGGAACAAATGACTTCTTCCTCAAATAATGAATATTCAATTTTAGCAATGTTGATGAAGGCGTAACACTGTTCACATTGACTTTCAACTATATGTATATGAAGTTGTAGCAAAATAGGATATAAGTAACGACAAACTTCATTAATCAGTTTCTCAAAAACTACAAACCAGATTTTGCTGAAATTTTGCAAGAAGATTTCTACTATATTAATGCTTCTGTAATCCAAAAATAAGATCGTTTTGATGCACGGATCATGAGATATAAGCAAAATGGCTGTAGGTGACAGTGTATCATTTCTAAAGTTTTATAAACTAATTTAACTTGAAATTTTATGGGTTTGTGTATTTTAATTATACCTCTTTGCTGTCCAAAAATCACAAGAATTTAGTTCATAGTTTTAAGGATATACGCAAATTAACTTTTGCACTGTATAAAAATGAAACTGTATGCCTTAAATGAGAAAGAAATTAGAGTGTAGTAATTCCTCCCCCAAACTAGAGAATTAGCATTCCCTCATGCAATACTAGAAAACAAATTGAGGTGGTTACTACAATCATTGTTGAAATCTATGCTTAGTGTGAAACAACATGGAATAAGGGAGGTGTTGATAATGAATAAGGAGTTCGATGGATGATGGCATGGTCACAATAAATAATTGAATGAAAGTAACGCTCCCCCAAACTGAAAGGTTCTATGTCTCTAGAAAATCAGAAGTGGTAAAGATGTGGAATAAATGATGATAAATAATGCTCGATGAATTTTCATGAAATTCTTCGAGATTTTGAATAAATCAGAAACTTATGCTATTTTACCTCAAGTTTTACCTTTGAAAAAAATGTGGAATGACATGTATGGACTAGCATTTGTTGAAGTTGATGTAGGATGAGCTGATGATGAAAGTGATGCAAATGGTGGAAGCCATGCAAACACATCCTGTCTGGACAGCTGTTCGCATTTGTGAGTTTCTTGAACCGCTTCTGTTAGTTTCAATAGTGTGGGCTCATTGCGAATACAGTTTCCCCCCATACTTTTTATTCTCTTGTAAACAATTCACTGCTCTGCATGAAATTTTCTTGAATCCATAGTTTTAGTTTTTAATAGCAACAAATAAGTTGCATGCAAAAATTTCAATTATAAAAAAGTTTTGTATAAATGCAATAATAATATTTTGTCAAATCAGCAAGTTATGGCAGAGCTCGATAATTATTATGCATGCTATCCCATAATGCATATCTTCCCCACTTCAATTATAAAAGGGTGTCCACGACCATAAAGCACGGAAAAAAGGGAAAGGACATTGGGGATTCATAAATGTAGGCGGCCAATCAAATAAAAACGGCGTAAAATATGACAAAGGAAATCAAAGCATCACACATCAAGAGAATCAAAATGTCAGTAAAATAAAATAGAGATTTATACCATGATGTAAATAGATATTTAGCTTAGGTGGAAAAGTGGCAAGTGCATGAACGACGATAAATATTAATGACTATCGGTAAAGTGATTGGACAACAATGATATAATGTATATAAGATATAAGTTACCATGCATGTTGGCTATTAGAAATGTTGTTCAAATGGGAAATTCTACTTTAGAAACGAATCCATAGGTGGTAATAGGATAAATAGTATTTGGCAGTGTAACATAATACTTCAATGCCACAGGCAGAGCCACTGCTACCAATATGCGTTCATAGCCTCGACAGGGTCGCTTTTTAACCCCACAAATGAGCCAAAGTCCTCCTTTTAGTATTTAGATGATTCTTCTTTTCTTTCTATAAAGAGACGACTATGCTGGCATGGTAACTAGATAATCATAGTGCAATTCACCAGGATATAACAAAGTGATCAAGCTGCCTCGTGATAAGACCCCCTGTCCTTCTAATAGTTTTAATTATCAAGAAGGTCATTACCTTGGTGTGGTGGCCATAATGGAATGTCACTCGTTAAATCCTTATGATCATCATAGGCTGGCTCATACTGAGACCCCCTATCCTCTTTAAGACAATGCTTGTTAGATTTTCATATTTTTAGATTTTGATGCTTTTTCTTATAAAGAGAGGGAGGATCATTTACTCCTTAAGAGTCAGGATGGTGTAAGAAGTAAAAAAAATGCCAATGAAAGTTATGCTTTTACCCCCATATCATCATATCAAAGGGATTTATCCATTTCAAAGTGTAAAAGATAAACTAACATGGTATTAGAATAATAAATCATTTTATGATGTGTCCAAAGATAAGATATTTAGCCAGTTATTATATAGATGAACTAGGTCAGTTTTAGAATAAAGATAATCATCAAAGGTTTTACAAGTCATAATGGTATTAATATTATTTTTTTTCATTTATATCAGGTACAAATTCCAAATCCAAACAGATGATTTTTATTCAAAACATAAAAGAGAAAGAAAAATGGAAAAAAGAATGGCCGACGATGAAACAACAAAGAGAATTCGCAGTTATTCATTCTATCGATTTAAACAACAAATACACAAAAAGGAAAATCATGGATGTTCAATTGTTTAAACAAAAATCATTCAATTGATTGAACAACATACACTCAAAAAGTGTTGTTCAATTGATTGAACAGTAATCGTTCAATCGATTGAAAAAGAAAATCGGAGAAACACAAAAATTTTGTTCAATTGTTTAAACAACAATTGTTCAATTAATTGAATAGCAAAATCGAAAAAATGCAAAAGTGTTGTTCAATTGATTGAACAACAAACGTTCAATCGATTGAACAACAAAATAATAAAAAAGCGAAAGCGTTGTTCAATTGATTGAACAATAATCGTTCAATCGATTGAAAAGAAAAATCGAAAAAATACAAAAGTGTTGTTCAATTGATTTAACAACAATCATTCAATCCATTGAATAGCAACCGTTCAGTCGATTGAACAACAAAATCTAAAAAATGAAAAAGTTTTGTTCAATTGATTGAAAACCCTTCGTTCAATCGATTGAATAGCAAAATCACACAAAGCATTGTTCAATTGATTGAACAAAAATCATTCAATCGATTGAACAACAACACACACAAAAAAATAAGTGTTGTTCAATTGACTGAACAACAATATTTCAATCAATTGAACAACAACAAACACACAAAAGTAAGTTTTGTTCAATTAATTGAACAACAGTTGTTCAATTGATTGAACAACACTTACTAAACACACCCAAAGGAAAATCATATTTGTTCGTCCTACCAAACAACAGTTGTTCATTCGCCAACGGAATGGGAACTACAACTTTGAAGGAAGAAACGCATGAAATACAAAAAACATAATATAAATCAGAAAATAAACTACACTTTATTTAAACAGTAAATAAATAAACAACTATGATGTTATTTCCTAAGGGAATATCAATCTGTCAATGGAAAAAAAAAATAATCTCTTGGAAAATGTTTTGGCAGCAGTGACATGAATCTTCAAATGGAAATCAATTCTTAATTTCTTCTATTATGAATCTGTTAGGTAATTAATTGGATGAAATTCCCTTCTTTCATTAACATTTCTTTAAAGAATCACTCGTTCATAAATTGACTTCTTTTATTCTCTTGGAACCTGCAAAAAATGAGTGTCTACCTGCAATAAAACATGAAATCTTGGAAGAAGAGAGGAGACGAGGCTCTCTTATTCCAAGATATATGAAAAGAATAACAAGTATTTACTTTTTAAAACAAATCCACAGAAAGATAAACAAAGAAAAATTTATTTGTCACATATGGGACAACAATGGTCAACCATACTAACCAGTGGTGTTTTAATCATAACTTCTTTAGTTTTCGTCCGATTTGAGTGATTCCAAATCCAAATAAAAGTGAATTCAAAGGAATATATCTAATAGAAAAAAAAATTAAAAATTTTGTGAGATGATCTGTCAAATTTACTTAGAACGACCTACATAAAAGAGTCATTTTTTATTTCTCGGCTTGGACCAATAGTGAATATTTTAAGCATGCCTTTTTCATTTGATGACGGATTCAAATTATTTAAATCAAAGATTAAATTATACTCATTTATTTATCTCCAATAGAAACATATTTTAAGGAAAAGAAGAATTGATGGGTCAAATACGCAAGTGAACGACTGGAAAAACAGAGTTTTTAAAGTGTAGATTTACGATAGACAATTAATATTTTGGTCATAACCTTTTCATATGATATCAAAATTGAGTGATTAAAACTTCTTTGTAAACTATATTCATAGAGGAATATACCATAAAGACATGTCTTAAAAATATAGTCATTTCGGCCTCCAAAACTGATTGTCCCAACTGTATTCTTGAGTTGCCTACTAGACACCCTATCAATGGTTTGGTTATAACTTTTTCATTTCAAATTCAAATGGAGTGAATTAAATTGGGTTGGAAAGTAGACATCAAGGGATACTTAGGATAGAAACAAGTTTTAAAAATATTCCCTTTTGTTCCCTCAAAACATGACTGTACCGACTGTGTTTCCATAACTTTCATCAAGCCCACAAGCCAAACAAATATGATATTCAAGAATTTTTTCCGAGTTGGTGATAAAAATGAATATGAGTGTTTGCAGAACTATTATTTTCAATATCAAATGTCTACATACATAAATAAACCAAAAAATTTATCACCAATATTGATTTCCATAGCGTGTTGCAACAAAAAAAACTACTTTTAAATATAAAAAAAAAAACAATATTTATTTATGTCCTTATTTATTTTATTTTCTACATTAACCTATTGTTCTTTAAAAAATGAATATTCTTACATATAAGAGTACTTCCAGTGGAGCCATTTTCTAAATAAGGCCTCAATTATGCACATACCCAAATTTGAAAAATGCATGTTAATAAATAATAGGGTATGAGAAGCAAACATACCTTGAAAAGATGGTGTCAAAAATTGTTGAAGTATGGAGTGATGTTGCAAACAAATGATGGAATTAAACAAATATTCAATATATCCTTTAATTTCTTGATTTCCCATAGCCACCATATCATGAAGTTCTTGAGTTTTTAAAATGGCTTGTTGATGCAGACTAGAAGAAACCTCATTTTCATCCATAACTTCTACAATTTTTGGATTTGAAACATTGTCAATCTCAATATAAGTTTTTTACAATGGTGCATGTGAGATAGAATGGGTGGGAAGGGTAGGTAAATTTTGTATTTCAATACTTTAATCATGTTGTATTGGTTTATTATGGTGAGGGTGTGGAATGCGTTGAGCAAGAAATTGTGTAGGGAATGGAGCATTTTGATGGTGTAGTTGATTGAGTTGTGTGGATGGTTTTGATAGACAACTAAGATGTTGTGGAAGAGCTTGAAAAGAATATGGATGATGTGTTTTTGCTACAATATGTGGGAGAGTATCCATGTAATCATAAGATGAACCATGCCAAACTTGTAGACAAGATTGGTGGGGGTTATATTGAGATTGACATGGCTGCCCTAACACATGAGTATTCCATAATGGATTATGCAAGTAAGAAAATGGAGAGGAATTGTTTTGAACCATACATATAGGACACAATTTCCATGGTTGTGAAATTGTAGCAGCCTCTCCATCTATTTGATATGATGCTTCCATCCCAGATAAGAAAGAACAACTATCTATCCTTTTGGCAATGAGGGAAAAGAGCTTCTTCAATTTCCTAATTTTTATGGACCTGCAAAACATCCAATTGTGATTTTATAGAGCTAATAAAAGAATATTTAAAATTTTCCAATATAACGTTGATTTCAGCTCTTATGTTTCCTCTTCTTATAGTAGATTTGGAAAAGAAAGAAGCTTCTCTAGAATTATTACCAGCCTTGGAGATTCCTCTTGAATACGTTATGCATAATTCACAAACATCATCATATGATAACTAAAAAACATCACTTTTTCCTATCAGATTTAAGAGTTCTGACGCAGGGTAAAAACCCGCTATACCCATAGTATGCATATAGAAATGCATAATCTTATCTGTGCTAGAAATTACTATGACCTGAATTGGTCAAACCTTCATAAACTAAGGTTAAGTCCCCTTCATTTAAACCTCATGTGGAAACATTTCTTTAGACTTTCTATAGTCTAAACCTCTGTTAATCCTTCTATCGGGACTCTACACTCAAGCCTTCACCGCTTATGGTAAGCTTGGTTAATCCTTTCGTGAAACCTTATAACTCAATAGAGTATGCCTTCGAAGCTCATGACTTGCGATATGCGACAACCTTCCCCACCATTGATTTCATTCACCAGATCAATGGGTGTTGTAATATCGCATCAAACCTTCATTTGCTTTCATCGCCTCTCACATGCGACACGTGACAACACAAACAGACTTCAAATAACTTAAAGTTGCGCCTATAACTTCCTCGAGTCCGCTCTCCACAATTATTTATCACAATATTTCTCCACCGTTGATCTTGTCCTTGATCTGATGGCTGATGTATTTTCCCGATTAAAAAACTAGCCTGACACTTTATGACCGTTAATCAAGATTGACTTGAACCGACGGTCCACAGTGATGTTGGGTGGAACACTTACGCGAGGTTTAACACCTTTTCGGACCCGATGGGAATTATAAACCCTAAATCTATAAAATTTCAGGTCCACCCTTACAGTGAAAGCTCGATCAACTTACGGCTTGATATCCGTTGGATGACTGGGCCTTTAGATCCTATGATCTGTGGGCCTTTAACTAGCACATGGGTTATCAACCTCTCAACCCCCATAGTTGACTATGACGTAAGTGTTGACTTCTATGACCAATGGTTTAGATTAATTGTGGGACTTCAACCATGATCAAGCGAATTTGTCCTCTTCTATCCCTGCAGCCATTTACCTTGGTTTTTTCTGTCGTTTCTTCAATAACTTTATTCGGTTTCGCTTCCTTTAGGGTTCCAGTCCTTCATCATTTTACCAAAAATCCCCCCCTTAATTTAACTCCATTCGTGCCTTTATGATCCTCCACCTTCTCTGTAGCACTAAAGTATTTCTTCTATACTATCCATGTGTACAAAGCCGTAACACAACTCTATGGTTCTCTCCTTGAACCTCTTGCTGACTAACAATTCTACCCAACACTCCTTTTGCTGGAATTGTTATCTTTAAGACAACTCTACCCACAATCGCAACTATGGAGCTACCTCAACAACTTCTACCCAACCAAAGTTGGAAGTTGTTCCGTTACACTTCTCTGTATTTCGTCTCTATTTTGCACCTACAACATAAGTTATGCAGAATCACTCTAGTCACACACAGATTACAATTCAATTACACAGTACACATTGTACAAATTTTGAATCGAGTTCCTTGTATTAAGAAACAAGTATTTACATAATATTCTCTCTCCTTGGCCTGGTTTTCTAATCAGTGGCCTTTCTTCTCCTACCCATGGGCTTACAATCTAACTCTTTGACTCACTAGCTACTCTCTAGCTACTGACTAACTACTGACTCAATAACTTGTTCTCACCTTTTAGGTTTACTTTTATACAAAAAGGTTATGTTGAACTAATTCTAGTTCAGATCCTTAATATGCTAAACTAACTCCTCATTAGTCTCTAAGTCCACTTTTAGCTCCTAATTATCCCTAAGAGTCCTCTCTAGTTCCTTGAATCATGAGACGTATAAGAGTTACAATTGATTTCCAACTCTCTCATCATCATTAATCACTCATATTCTCCTACACTTGAGACCATTTACAAATATCCTCACAGTTATCTAATTAATTCCTACTTTAACCACTCAAAACATTAATAATTACATACATAGGAATGCAACTTCCTTTGAAAACACAAGACCCCCTATGTCTACTAAAATACAATGATAGTTTCGAATCAATTCTCCTACATCCGACTCCCAAAGTAGAAAACATTCATGATCTCCTAATCGTGTGTCTTCATGTGTTGATAGGAAACATCCAAGGTCCTAAACTTTAGTTTGTAGTTGTCTGAATGCTCTACACCTTTGCTGTTGTTGTATGTCAGTTGTATTCTATTTCATATTCCTCTCCTTGTCAATCAGTTTCATGTTCTGATTGATCATTCTTCCTGATGCTATCAATCTCCTCCATATGGACTGCTTCGTCATTAACTGCCACAACTCTTCAATCTCCATCTCTAGCATGTCCTTGGGTTGGTCCATATTCTGCCATTTAGTGCTACCTCTTTCTCTCTGCTTCAGGTTGTTTTTTCTGTCCACTAACTCTTCAAATTGATGTTTATTATCTTCTCTTTGAAGTTGTCAGATTCTTACATCCACCCTTTCATCCTTACCCACTTTCATGATTATCTCTTTCTGCATTTAATCCTAGATTTCCATCATTCTCTCCAGTAATCTAACATCTCTGTTCCATGAATTAAATACTCCCATAGAATCTTCCTCTTTCGTTTTTATTTGGCTGCCCATCCGTGCCAAACTTTCTCCAGCATCTCCAGCTAAACCTATACTCATAAAACAATTATTAAAATAAAAAACATAAGGCCTGAGTGTCTCTTCTTACTTTCGCAACACATCAGTATGCTGCTCTGATTTCTCCTTCTCCATCATCACATCAGTATGCTGATTTGAATTCTCAAAAGAATTCATGAGACCGTCGGCTAGTCTCTCCTCCATAACATCTTCTTCAATCATATCTCTCTACTTTGGTTTACAATAATGAACTCCTTTTGTAATGTCAATTTTCTAAAATTTCGTTACCATATCCTTTTCCTTACGATTGTCATTCATGACAATTTCTTTGTCTTCCTTTTTCTGCAATTTTTCCTAAGAATATATCCTCTGCTTTTGCAATTTCCTTCTTTGAAAGTCTAATTTTCCATATAACTCAATAATTTCAATTGGCATAGAATTTGGAAATTTCACACAATTTTCCATACCTTCCTTTTTTATTGACAAATCATCAGATGTCCTTTTTCCCTTTGCTAAGTCTTTTTCATAGACTTCTTCTTTCCTAACATCTTTCAGTATATGTTCTTCTTCTTCAATACAATTTTCCTTGCTATCCCTCTGTGACTCTTCTTCTAGAGCTATCCTTGTCTCATCATTTGTAGTAATATTCTCGTGCATTTTTTCTTCATTAATAACATTAATCAAATTCATTAGATTGCCTCTCTGAGACAATATTCCTTCATTCTTCATTAGAATAAGATCCTCATATTCCATCTCTATGATAGCTTTGATAGACTCTTCCATAGACTCTTCCATAGACTCTTCCTGATATATCCAGTCAAATTCTTCCTCTTCTGAGAAATTTTCTTTGTCACCTTTTACTTCTAGATCTTCATCTATTTTGAAGACATCTTCAAAAGGTTTCTTTTCTCCTGCAATACCTGCAATCATACACAACTTGTCAGTTTTAAAAACATAAGAGCTTGTGGACTCACTTGATGCTTCAGTCATCCTATCTCTTTGCTGTTCTGAATCCTTCACACAATTCATAAAATCTTCCATAGATCTCCAGTATTCATCCTCACCCAAAACTTCACCCTGTTCTTGTTCACAAATGGACACTTCCATTTCTTACTCAGCTTCTTTGAGTTCTTCCACCAGGATCTTCACTTGCCTCTTCTATAGTCTTCTCTGTAACTTAGACCACTTCATTGCTTTTTTCCTCTAGTATCCTTCTTAATGCATCGAGTTGTTCTTTTAACTCTGTAATCTCCTTGTCACATTCCTCTTGACTCATCCTCTTGCCATCTACCTTGACATCCTCCTTCTTCACTTTTGTTCTATTATGGTCTTCCTTAGAACCTCTCTCATCTCTGTTATGACTATCAGTGGTCATATTCTTCTCTATCTTCATGAGTTCCTCACTCATTTACTATGAGCTTCATTAAAACCTCTACAACAGAAAGTCCTCCATGTTGCCACTTACCTCACCAAGCTTTCCTATGTACTTGATCTTTTGGCAAGCACTTAGTTCTCTATTCTCTGGAACCTCTTTGAGCACTTCTCTCTGCTCCTTCTAGGCTTCAACTCATCTACATCTTCTAAGAACACAACTATACTCTTTTACTTCACTCATAAATGAAATACTAGGTTCTGACCACCTCTTCTTTCACTTAGAAAGTCTTACTAGCTTTCTTCATCGCTTAGCAATTCTACCCACATCCTTTGTTGAATTGCATTTGTGAGCTACAACACTACCTCTGCAGTAACAAGTCTCCTTCCTGCTACATATGCCTCACTAAGCTTCTCTCGTTTGAGCTCAGTCTTTTAGCATTTCTCTAGTTCTTTCCTCTGGAACCAATTGAGCACTCCTTGCTCTAGGTTGCTGCAATGTTCTCACTTTCCTTTGCTATCACCTGCATATCAATGATATTCAAAACAAAGATCATTCCCAAGATTTTAAAAGCTTGCTTCTCAGCTTCCTTCTAAGAACACTCTTATCATCTCTATCCAACCTTCAACTCGATTCTTCAGGTTCACTATACTGCATGGCTTCATAAGCAGTCTCCATCCATTCTTCATATTCAAGTGAACCTCCACTTTCCTCAAGAAAAAAAAACATCACTATGTTTTCCTTATGCTTTTGAAATCTATTCTTAAGAGTATCACTTACTCTCATCTTATCTCATGCCTTCTACTTATCATATTCAAATAACCTAATCTCCTCTTTCTTTTGCAATCACACTTGTATTCTGCACAATTCTGCTTTAATCAAAAAGAGCTTTAACTAGCTCTGGTACCACTTTGATGCAGGGTAAAAACCCACTATACCCATAGTATGCATATAGAAATTCATAATCTTATCTATCCCAGTGTTGTGGCGAGCAACAACCCCCCTTCTTATTTAGTGTTATTCCTAATACTAAATAAGTGGGGACCCTTAGTTAAAAATTTAAAAAATAAAAGTAGTGCTTAAATTTCCTTTTCAAATAAAGCTTACCATCATAAGCTTAGGAAAATCCCCTTGAAAAATCTAAAAATCTAAGTTTTATGATAAGGTAAGAAAAAATCTTTCCTTAGGAAATATTGCATTGCAAAAATATGACAGGATACCACCTTACAAGCCGAATTCAAACATTGCAAGATCGCAATACGCGCTAATAAACAAATATCGCATCGCATACATCAAGCACAACTTACATTGGAACACTTTAATTTGCCGATATGTGATGAGGCCGATCACAAATCGCATTTAGAAGAAAACAAGTTAACAAAGATTGTCATATATTACATTCCTGCGATCTGCGATATTGCAATATTGCAATTTCGCAATATCAGTGACAATGTGATAATGCGATGTCATGAGCGATCAACTCAGTGATGTTATGATTCTGCGATGTTGTGATTTGTGATATTACGAAGCAAATCGCAAAATCGCTTCATCGCAGATATTTGGATGCGTGTTTCAAAAAGTATTTTCAATAAACTGACACCTGGTTATGTGCTTTAATGCTAATAAATGAATTAGTTTCCAGTTATTAATGGAATATGGTTTTGTGCTTATCAAAAAATCATCTCATGTAAGGTGATATACTTTATCTATCTTCGGCATTTAAAACTTTCCCATCACCTTGCCTTATCATTATTTTCACTTCACTTGTGAATTGCAAGAATGGAGAATAGAGAATGATATAAAGCAATATGCAGGATAAAATGGGAAAGAAAAGAAAAGCTCCGAGCTCTGAAGAGAAAGAAATGGCGCTCTTGTATGCAAACACGGCTTGTAATAGAGACACGGGAATTGCTACGTGGGAAGGTATGTATAATCTGCTTGAAGAGGAGAATCCCAGAGTAATGCAAGTTACTGCCACTGGGCTCACATAGTTCTTCTGAGGCATCCATCATAGAGCTAGCTTGCTCATTCTTGCACCGAATAGCAGCAAGGCCCAAAATTCTCCCATACACGGACATAGTGAAGTGGATACTAGACAACGTTGGTATCAGAAATAGACAGTTTAAGACTCAGGGTCAAGAGCTTACGGAATAATTATTTTCACGGAATTTGAACTTTATATCACCTAAAAAGAAAAATCACAAAAGGCGAAAAATGTACCAAGGAAACCCGGATCAAGAAACGGAGACAGTTTCTGATGCGCGATTAGGGTCTAGCGCTAATCGTGCATTGCTAAGAAAAAATTCTAAAAAAGGAAAGCTTCAAATTGCTCAGTCACCTATAAGCCCCAAAAATTGTAAGAAAGAAACGATATAGACCGATTGGAGGCAGAAAGCTCAAGAAAAGGCACAAGCAATCCAAGGGTTAACTAAGTTGAACTGGGATTATTACTGTGCATACTTAGTAAAGCCACATAGCCAATGGATGACTCTCAAGTGCATCATCAATTCTGCCAAGAAGATGGCGCCAGCTCTCACCGATTTTGTTTTCTCAGCTCAGCTAAAATCCGAAGTCGGCCAGCCGACTCTTCTCGAACGGATGCTGAATGCATGCGATTTTAAGGAGTAGATACAGAAGTAGTTTTAATTTTAGATTCAATTTTAGTTTTAATTTTGTCCTAGTTTCCTAAAATAAGGATGGTCATTTAAACCGCTTCCTACATTTTTGTAATAATTTATTTTTATATTTAGTTAATAGTATTTAAACCCTTCTCATGCATTTAGAGAAGGGTCCTGAAATTTGTCAAAAACTTATCCCCAGAAAATGCACTTTTGTACCCTCTGAGGAGGTTTTGATGAATGAATGGAACAAGATTTATTGATATTTGCATTTGATATCTTCTACTGATGTTGCACTTCTGTACTCTTAGTGGATGTTAGATCAAGAAGAGATAAATCGTTATCGCTTGAAGCTCATGAGTAGGACTAGTTATAAATGGTACTTCTATCTCTTAACTCTTTCTGCCTTTCTGTTAAAGTGATTTTCATGTTCAGTTATTTATATATTGATGTATGAATGCTTGAGTTATCATTTGGCACTTTTGTACGGTGATAGCTATTTATTTATGCTTGATGTATGAGTAGCTTATTATGCGATATGTTTCTCACAACTTTTTCGTCTAACATTTTATAGAAAGTGGTTCATCTTTATTGAATTATTTTCTCATAACAGTTGAATGATCTTTATTACTAGTTGTTATTTGAAATCATTTTAGATCGCATAAAAGAAAGGCTAAACCCTGGGTTATTGTAGACTTAATTATTTCTGCTTATTAGAATACAATTTTTATATTATTAGATTAGAATTAGAGTAGAAGTATTCCATTTAGAAACTATTAGAAAGAGAAATATCAGTCCATCACACACACACATAAATTGGGAAATTGGTCCCATATCCCCAGTCGGACCCACTATACCAAATAGAAAAGGAGCTTCTAACCAAGGTCCGGACTGGGTGGGTATCCTCCTTGCTGTAGACCCGATTTTCAGGGCTTCAACATATTTGGCGCTAGGAGGGCCTCAAATTGTGAATGGCAAGTAAATCTAAATCTAAATACTATTCTGAGAGTAAATCGCCCTCACCATCTCCCCCGAATTCTCTGTTGCAATTAATTCGAGAGTCAGAAGTCGCTAGAGCAACAGCCGCTGCTACAAACCCTAACATTTCAAAACAATCTACTATTGGACCTCCTAAAGTTGAATCTTTGATTCACAAACTTCAGCGATTTTCTATATCTCCTAAAAAATTTGATAAATCTCAAGGCATCGTGACTTCACAATATAACCCTGCTCATCCTCTTACTAGGTTAAAGAGCGAAAAGTTTGGTGTTCAGCCAACCGAATTACCTCTACCTACTAGGAAAAGAGCAAGAAAGTCTCCTAAAGGGTCTGATAGCGAGACTCTTTCATCATCATCATCCATCTCAACCTCTTCACAGCGAAGTCAACCATCCACTCCTCCACTTCATATCATTGTCTGTCAGCCTACTGGAACTCCCACAACTCCCTCTCAACCATCTGGAATCATAATATCCTCATCTTCTCAACTGCAGGGATCATCTTCTACACTTTCCTCTGTTAGTAGTTCAGCGATGGCCCAATCTCCATGGAATAACCTAGGGGCAGTCTTAATGCCTGCACCTTTGAGTCAGTTACCAGCCCATCCTGAAAAATGGCTGCCTAAATTTAATCCTGAGGCATGCATGCTAGCAGAAGAACATATAAATAACTTTATGCTATCCATAAATCTCAATGGAGTTGTTAACGAAGATGTTGTTGTTCGACTTTTTCCTTATACTCTGCAAGGAACAGCCGGATCATGGTATTTCTCATTACCATCTAGATCTATTACTAGTTGGGACATCTTCCAAAAATAGTTCCTGACCAAGTTTGGTGATGAAAGGTCTACATCGACACTGATCAATGACTTGTCTAACCTGAAGGTCGAGTCAAGAGAACCTATCAAAGATTTCAATTTACGTTTCAATAAAATCTTAAACAAAATTCCTACTACTTCTCAGCCTAGTGAAGAAGTGCGAAGTGAATGGTACATTACTGCTTTACCATCAAACTTAGCAATCTTTGTTGATAGGGCTAACAAAACAACCTTAGTTGAAAATATGAAAGAAGAAAAAGAAGTAGAGAAGCGTATTATGGCCCTAGAAAAGAAAAACATGATAGAGGAACGAAAATATAAGAAGGTTTATTTCAAAGAAGATCCCAAGAAAAAACAATCGAAAGATCCATTCGATTTAGAAAGATTACAAAAGTTTTGAAGACCATGTCTAATGAGATGGTCGACATTAAGAAACAAGTGGCAGAAATTTCTTCTAAAAAGCCATACAGGCCTTTTAAAAGAAATCCTTAAACCTATTCCAAACCTCCTAATGCTATTACAAATGTTGAATCAGAAGAAGAGGAAGAGGAAAACGCTACTGAAGAACATACCGATGAAGAAGAAGTTGTAGAGTTACAAGGTATGTGGTATTTCATCCTCCTAGATGAAGAGGATCAAGAGGCATTCCCGGTTAGTACTCACAGCAGAAATCAACTTGATCCTCCTCAACCTACACCTATGCCAAAGAGCACAAGCTCGATGACTAAGGATAAAGTCACAGCCAAGAAAACATCACCTAAAGTGACTCAAACTAGCCCAGTCCAAACAGACACATCAACTCCATCTAAAACGCTAATCGTCTCAGATGAGATGGAGTATAATATCATAGAAGACATGAAAAAGACTAGGGCCAATATCACTCTTTTTGAATTGAGCAAGTTAAAACACCAGCAAAAAGTACTTTTGAAAGAATTACATGTTGTACCAGTTGCACCTTTACCAGCCGTGTAATCTCTCAAGCTTCCCATGATATGGGAAGACCTCTAACTAATGTGATTAATAAATTTGATCCAAATGATATCGCATTAATTGGAGGAAGATCGAGATCACATACTCCCCCATTTCTCCTTATGAAATTTTCAATAAAAACGTGCATAATTTCTTAGTAGATTCTGGAGCTTCATCGAATATTTTACCAAGATCAATATGTGCAAAACTGAATGTTCAACCACAGAAATCCGTTGTGCGCATAGTTTAGCTAGATCGATCGCAATTCGAAGTGATTGGCGAATTAAATCAGGTTACCATAAGGTTGTCATCCAACCCAAAGGTATGTCAAGTTATCGACATTTTAGTTGCTGATATTCTGGAATTTTATGGCTTAATTATTAGCAGAGATTGGTTAGAAAAACTTCATGGATACTTTCCAACTGACTGGTCCCGCATGTGGCTCCCTTACAATGGTAAACCAAATTAGATAAAAGTTGAGTGGGAAAAACATCAGAAATACATAGTAACAGAACTCGAGGGAGAAAATGAACCAGTAGCATATAATTCTAACATCATTGGAAACTATTCAGTAGATTCTTTCCTAGGAAATTTTAATGCTCATACTTCACCTTAGAACATTTTGCTTTATCTCAAGTAGAAAATTTCTCTTAAACAGATAGTTCTAAATGCATTAATTTTATATATAGTCCTGTAAATAAATCTTTGTTTTGGAAATTATTTTTTGATGGTTCTAAGTCTAACGAAGGAGCATGAGCAGGATGCGTGTTAGTAAACCCAGATGGAGATAAAACTATTCTAACTTACAGAATCAAATTAGAGTGAACCAACAATACCCCATAATACGAGGCTCTAATCCAAGGGTTATAAAAAGCAATCGGATTAGACGTCAAATACCTGCAAGTTTTCGAAGATTCAGAAATTGTAATCAGACAGGTACGTAATACTATACATTGTTTATCAGGTCATTTAGAGCATTACCAATATTTAGTTCAAGATCTGATCGAACACTTTATAGCATTTAATATTCCATCAATTCCCAGACTCCATAATGCTAGCGCATACCTCTTAGCCAACGTGGCTTCCAAGCTCATTCCTTCAGAAGATTTTAGCCCTGACCAATTTTCAATTGAGTTAATTTTTAGACCATCTATTCATGATAACATTACCAATTGGAGGATCTTCAATGACGATCCTGATATCATGTGTTTTCTCACATCTGAAGGATCCTACACCAATCAAATAATTGAAGAAGACCAACATGGCCAACAATTGCAACAGGATAGTACTAACAATGCTATACCTAAATCAGTAGTCAAATTAGAAGACCTTTATGATTTGAAAGATCGATTCAAAAGATTTACCAATTCAAAACTCCAAAGTTCAACTTTGAATTATGAATTAGTAAATCTAGGAACTGATGCCAAACCGCAAAATATTAACCTAGGCCTTGGCCTAGCCCCTGAAGAAAAATTAGCATATATCCATCTCTTCAAACAATACAAAAGTGTCTTTGCTTGGAATTAAGACGAACTCAAAGCATACGACACCTCCATCATCCAACGTACTATCCCAATAATTGATAATGAAAAACCTATCTAACAAAAGTGGAGAAAGTTCCATCCAAATTTAGAAAATCAAATTAAAACTGAACTCAATAAGTTATTGAAAGCCAAAATAATTTTTCTCGTTAGACATTCTAAATGGGTCTCCAATATGGTACCTGTTAGAAAGAAAAATGGAGATATTAGAATCTGCATTGACTTTCGAAACCGTAACAAAGCCTGCCAAAAGGATAATTTTCCTTTGCCCCCCATGGAACAAATACAACAAGCAGTTGCGGGCTCAGAATTAATGTCATTCTTGGATGGATTCTCAGGATACAATCAAGTGTTGGTACATCCCGATGATCAATTAAAAACTACATTTAGAACTAAATGGGGTACATATGCTTATCAAAATATGCCATTTGGATTGATTAACGTAGGTGCCACATTTCAGAGAGCCATGGACATCGCATTCAAGGGGTTAGTTAATAAATCAGTGGTAATCTATTTGGATGATATAACCGTGTTTTCCAAGAAACGAAATGATCATCTCATAGATTTAAAACAAATCTTCCAACGTTGTTTAAGGTATGGGATTTCACTTAACCCGAAAAAATCCTTTTTCGCATTAAGTGAAGGGAATCTTCTAGAGTTCATAGTGTCAAAATCTGGAATTCACATAGATCCTGACAGAATCAAGGAAATTTCCGCAGTACCCCTACCTCACAACAAGAAAGCCATGCAATCTTTCCTTGTCCAGATTAACTTTGTAAAGAGATTTGTTCCAGACTTTTCAAGAGTTGTATCTCCTTTACAAGCAATGATTATAAATAATGCAAATTTTAAATGGGGCCATGACGAACATGAGGCATTCAATCTGATCAAACAAGCAATTATCAATGCTCCATCTTTAGCAACTCCAAATTTTTCCGATCCTTTTATTTTGTATACATTTGCCTCAGGTAGTTCATATGCTGCGATACTCACTCAAGGAAATCAAGAAAAGGCGGAAGCCCCAATTTCTTTTTTCAGTTCCAATTTACAAGGAGTTGAGTTGAATTATTCAGATGTGGAGAAACAAGCTTATGCGGTTTTCAAAGCAATTAAATATTTCAGACCTTTTTACTCAAAACACATACCAAAATCATAGTACCGTTTCCAATGATAAGAAATCTTCTAGTACAGAAGGATGTGGGTGAGAACAGGGCCAATTGGGTTACTTCCTTACAGGAATATGACGTAGAATTCAAACCAGCAAGTATTGTAAAAGGTCAAGGATTTTGCAAAATGCTGGCAGGAGCATCGCTAATGTCCGAAAATCCATCTGCAGAGGTACAAGTGTATGAGGTAAGCCTAAAAGATGTTGAGTCATTATATGCTGATATTATTTATTATCTAAAGAATGGATATGCTCCTCCAAACCTCGATCATACCAAGAAAAGAGCCCTAAGGTTAAAAGCCAAACAATATCAACTCATGAATGACGTTCTTTTTAGAATAAATTATGATTCTGTTCTTCTTAGATGTCTTGAGAAAGCTGAAGCTGAAAAAGTCTTCCAGGAACTCCACGATTGGCTAGCAGGCAGACACTATGCTGGAGATGCAACTGCTCACAAAATTTTATGCACAGCCTATTACTGGCCCACATTATTCAAAGACGCACATAACTACGTAACGAAATGTCAAGTCTATCAAACTGCTGCTGGGAGACAAAGGAAACCATCCTTGCCACTGCAACTAGTTACCATTGAACAACCTTTTTATCAGTGGGGATTGGACATAATAGGTGAGATCATTCCTCACTCTTCTACATAGCATAGGTATATTCTTACAACGACAGATTACTTTACTAAATGGGTAGAGACAGTCCCACTCAAGACGGCTAACGCTGAAAATATCATTGAATTCATAGATCAGTTCATAATCACCAGGTTTGGATTGCCTTCCGCTTTAATGTTTGCTAATGCATCATATTTTTTTGGTAATGCAATGACTGAATTTTCACTCAAAAGGGGTTTCATGCTTAAATACTCTGCCAATTATTACCCACAAGGGAATGGGTTAGCTGAATCTACAAATAAGAACTTAATCAGAATCATTAAGCAAACCATTGACCAAAATCATAAAAATTGGCATAAGTCTTTAATATATGCTTTATGGGCAGATCGAATAACGTAGAAAGCCTCTTTCGGCACTTCTCCCTTTAATTTAGATTATGGAAAAGAAGTGGTTCTTCCAACACATCTCGCAATTCCCTCTTTAGCCTCAGTTCAATATATTGATGAAGCACCAACTTCTTCCCTACAACTAAGGCAGCTGGAATTAATTAATCTAGAAGAACAACGAGAACGGGCTAAGATTACTTATTCTCATCATCAAGCATTGGTGAAAGCCTCTTTTGATTCCAATATGATATCCAAAAAAGCTTTTCATATGCGAGACCCAGTTTTAAAATGGGACAAGTCTCATGAGGGAAAGGGGAAACATACAAAATTTAAAAGAATGTGGCTTGGTACTTTTCAAATCATATAAGTCATAGGTCCGTCTACTTTCATGTTACAAGATTTAACGGGGAAAAGAGATTCTCTACCTGTTAATGGTCAGATACTCAAAAAATATTTTCCATAGAAGATCATTCTTCCATTCTTGTAGAGTAGTTGTTTTTCTTTCCATAAATCAGTTGTAAATGGTTACATTTGAGATTCACGAAAAAGACACAAATTTTCTTCTGGATTTTGTTTTTTCACTTGTATAAATAGAATCCTTTCTGAAAAATTAATCATTACTATTGAAAGATACAGTTAAAGACTATAGGCCTAGAAACGATATTAGTTTTGACTTTATAAATTTTGATGAAAAGCCACCTTTAGTTAGAAATTGTTTTATTTAAGTCAAATGAAAGGTATCAATAACAAAAAAATGAAGGCTCTCTATAGAAAGGCTCTTTCCAAAAACTCTATCATTGTTGCCCAAAGTTGTCTTAAGGAAACAATGACTTCCTCCCTACTTTGGAAACTACAATATTCAGAGAATGAACCAAAGATACACTTTAACTTAGAGAATAAGAGGTCTCATCATGAGCCGACTTATCATGATCATAGATGTATAGCTTGCTGACTTTGCCCAATACTACATACCACAACAGGGCAATGACTCAAGATTGTTGCAATCAAAAGACAAGGGGTCTCATCACGAGCCAGCTTGTTCAGCAAAGTTATAAATCAGTGAATGACTGTGTCATGAATTGGCTACCAAACCAAGACATTATTCTTTAATGATAAAAAATAAGATGAAAGCAAAAAGTGTGGAAATGGATTTTTCTTTGAAAAGTTGTAAATTTCTCTAAGTAGGATACACGATCATTGCTGGATAATAGGTAACCCTGTCGAAGCTATAAACACTTGCTAGCAGCAGAGGCTCTACCTACGACAAATGAGCATATTTAAAACTGATTTACAGAGAAGACTTTGTTTTTATATTTATAAACCAAGTAATGATTGATGTAGATACAAGGACTGGATTGAGGAAGTAAATAATCAAAGTTGGGAAAAAGAAGAAACAAAATATCATTGATAGGCAAAAGCATAATGTACTTAGTCTTTCTATAGTAAAGTTTAATTTTTTGGAAAATTGTCTATTTTGGAAATTTTGAAAATTCAAAAGAGCAGCAGAGATAATTGGTTCTTCCAAGTGAATCACCAATTGTTGTGGCCAGAAACAACCCCCCTTCTTATTTAGTGTTATTCCTAATACTAAATAAGTGTGGACCCTTAGTTAAAAATTTAAAAAATCAACGTAGTGCTTAAATTTCCTTTTCGAATAAAACTTACCACCATAAGCTTAGGAAAACCGCCTTGAAAAATATAAAAATCTAAGTTTTATGATAAGGTAAGACAAAATCTTTCCTTAGGAAATATCGCATTGCAAAAAGATGACAAGATACCACCTTGCAAGCTGAATTCCAACATTGTGAGATTGCGATACACGATAATAAACAAATATCGCATCGCATACATCAAGCACAACTTACATTGGAACACTTTAATTTTCCGGTATACGATGAGGCCAATCGCAAATTGCATTTTGCAAAAAATAGGTTATCGAAGACTGTCATATATTACGTTCCTGCGATCTGCGATATTGCGATATTGTGATTTCGCGATATCAGTGACAATGCGATAATGCGATGTCACGAGTGATCAACTCAGTGATGTTATCATTCTGTGATGTTCCGATCTGCGATATTGCGAAGCAAATCGCAAAATCGCTTCATCGCAGATCTTTTGGGTGCGTGGTTCAAAAAGGTATTTTCCATAAACTGACACCTGGTTATGCGCTTTAATGCTAATAAATGAGTTAGTTGCCAGTTATTAAAGGAATATGGTTTTGTGTTTATCGAAAAATCATCTCACGTAAAGTGGTATACTTTATCTATCTTTGGCATTTAAAACTTTCTCATCACCCTGCCTTATAAATATTTTTACTTCGCTTGTGAATTGCAAGAACGGAGAACAGAGAATGATACAAAGAAATACGCAGGATAAAAAGGGAAAGAAAAGCAAAGGTCCGAGCTCTAAAGAAAAAGAAATGGCACCCTTGTATACAGACACGGCTTGTAACAGAGACGCAGGAATTGCTACATGGGAAGGTATGTATAATCTGCTTGAAGAGGAGAATCCCAAAGTAATGGAAGTTACTGCCACTGCGGGCTCACATAGTCCTTCTGAGGCATCCATCACAGAGCTAGCTTGCTCATTCTTGCACTGGATAGCAGCAAGGCCCAAAATTCTCCCATACACGGACATAGTGAAGTGGATACTAGACAACATTGGTATCAGAAATAGATAGTTTAAGACTCAGGGTCAAGAGCTTACGGAATCATTATTTTTACAGAATTTGAACTTTATATCGCCTAAGAGGAAAAAGCGCAAAAGGCAAAAAATGTACCAAGGAAACCCGGATCAAGAAATGGAGACAGTTTTCGATCGCTGAGAAAAATTTCTAAAAAAGGAAAGCTTCAAATTACTCAGTCACCTACAAGCCCCGAAAATTGCAGGAAAGCAACGATAGAGACCGATTGGAGGCAGAAAGCTCAAGAAAAGGCACAAGCAATCCAAGGGTTAACCAAGTTGAACTGGAATTATTACTGGGCATACTTATTAAAGCCACATAGCCAATGGATGACTCTCAAGTGCATCATCAATTCTACCGAGAAGATGGCACCAGCTCTCGCCGATTCTGTTTTCTCAGCTCAGCTAAAATCGGAAGTCAGCCAGCTGACTCTTCTCAAACAGATGCTGAATGCATGCGATTTTAAGGAGCAGATACAAAAGTAGTTTTAATTGTGTTCTATTTTCCTGAAATAGGGATAGTCATTTAAACCGCATCCTACATTTTTGTAATAATTTATCTTTAGATTTAGTTAGTAGTATTTAAACCCTTCTCATGCATTTAGAGAAGAGTCCTGAAATTTGTCAAAAACTTATCCCCAGAACATGCACTTCTGTACCCTCTGAGGAGGTTTTGATGAATGAATTGAATATGATTGATTTATATTTGCATTTGATATCTGCTACTGATGTTGCACTTTTGTACTCTTAGTGGATGTTATATCAAGAAGAGATAAACCGTTATCACTTGAAGCTCATGAGTAGGACTAGTTATAAATGGTACTTCTATCTCTTAACTATTTCTGCCCTTGTGTTAAAGTGATTTTCATGTTCAGTTATTTATATATTGATGTATGAATGCCTGAGTTATCATTTGGCACTTTTGTACGGTGATAGCTATTTATTTATGCTTGATGTATGAGTAGCTTATTATGCGATATATTTCTCACAACTGTTTCATCTAGATTTTTATACGAAGTGGTTCATCTTTATTGAACTCTTTTCTCATAACAATTGAATGATCTTTTTTACCAGTTGTTATTTGAAATCCTTTTAGATCGCATAAAAGAAAGGTTACACCCCGGGTTAATGTAGACTTTGATATTTCTGCTTATTAGAATAAAATTTTTATATTATTAGATTAGAATTAGAGTAGAAGTATTCCATTTAGAAATTGTTAGAAAGAGAAATATCAGTCCATCACACACACACACATAAATTGGGAAACTGGTCCCATATCCCTAGTCGGACCCACTATACCAAATGGAAAAGGTGCTGCTAACCAAGGTTCGGACCGGGTGGCTATCCCCCTTGTTGTACACCCGATTTTCGGGGCTTCAACGCCCAGGAATTACTATGACCTGACTTGGTCAAACCTTCATAAACTAAGATTAAGGCCCCTTCAATTAAACCTCATGCAGAAACATTTCTTTAGGCTTTCTATAGTCTAAACCTTTGTTAATCCTTCTATCGGGACTCTATACTCAACCCTTCACCCTTTATGGCAACCTTGGTTAATCCTTTTGTGAAACCTTATAACTCAATAGATTATGCCTTTAGAGCTCTTGCCTTGCGATATGCGAAAGCCTTCCCCACCATTGATTTCATTCACTAGATCAATGGCTGTCACAATATCGCATCAAACCTTCATGTTCTTTCATCGCCTCTCACATGCGACATGCAACAACATTGATGGACTTCAAATAAGTTAAAGCTCCGCCTATAACTTTCTCGGGTCCACTCTCCATAATTCTTTATCGTGATCTATCTCTATCGTCGATCTTGTCCTCGATCTGACAACTGATGTCTTTTCCCGATAAAAAAGCTAGCTCGACGCTTTATGACCGTTGATAAAGATCCGCTTGATCCGACGGCCTGCAATGATGTCGAGTGGAACACTTACGCAAGGTTTAACACCTTTTCAGACTTGATGGGAATTATAAACCCTTTATCTATAAAAACTCAGGTCCGCCCTTATAGTTAAATCTCGATCAACTTACGACCCGATATTCGTTGGATGATGAGGCCTTTAGAGCCTTCAACTAGCACATGGGTTATCAGCCTCTCAACTGCCATAGTTGACTATGACGTAAGTGTTGACTTCTATGATCGACGGTTGAGATCAATTGCAAGACTTCAACCACGATCAAGGGAATTTTTCCTCTTTTATCCCTACATCCCTTTACTTTTTTTTTTTTCCGCTATTTCTTCAATAACTTTCTATGGTTTCACTTCCTTCAGGGTTCCAGTGCTTCGCCGTTCTGCCACAACTCTCTCCTTAATTTAACTCCATTTGTGCTTTTATGCTCTTCCACCTTCTCTATAACACTAAAGGCTTTCTTCTATACTTTTCATTTGTACAAAGCCATAACACAACTCCATGGTTCTCTCCTTGAACCTCTTGCTCACTAACAATTCTACCCAACACTCCTTTTGCTGGAATTGTTATCTCTAAGACAACTCTACCCACAATCGCAACCATGGAGCTGCCTCAACAACTTCTAGCCAACTACAGTTGGAAGTTGTTATGTTATGATTCTCTTTATTTCGTCTTTGTTCTGCACCTACAACATAAGTTACGGAGAATCACTCTAACCACACACAGATTACAATTCAATTACACAGTACATAATGTAAAAACTCTTAATCGAGTTGTTTGTATTAATAAACAATTATTTACATAAGAGTCTCTCTCCTTGGCCTGATTTTCTGATTAGTGGCCTTTCTTCTTTTGCCCGTAGGCTTACAATATGACTCTTGGACTCACTAGCTACTTTCTAGCTACTGACTAACTATCGACTGACTAACTTGTTCTCGCCTTTTAGACTTACCTTTATACAAAACGGTTTTGTTGAACTAATTCTAGTTCAGATCCTTAATCTGCTGAACTAAATCCTCAATATTTTCTAAGTCCACTTTCAACTCCTATTTATCCCTAAGAGTCCTCTCTAGTTCCTCGAATTATGAGGCCTATAAGAGTTACAATTGATTTCCAACTCTCCCATCATCATTAATCACTCATGTTCTCCTACACTTGAGACCATTTACAAATATCCTCACACTTATCTAATTAATTCATACTTTAACCACTCAGAACATTAATAATTACATACATAAGAATCCAACTTCCTTAAAAACACAAGAACCCCTATGTCTACTAAAATACAATGATAGTTTCCAGTCAATGCTCCAGCATCAATTTCTAAGAAATCATCTTTGATTCCTTTAAGGAGTGTTTTTAAGATCTATTTTTCCAAATACTTATGCTTTGATTTTTGAATGTTGTATTGAAGTCTCTCTACATAGTCCTCCAAGCTTTCATCTTTCCCTTGTATCATACTGAAAATATCTTCACTGGCCTTGCAATACTCTTGGTACTTCTTCAAGAATACATTCCTCATGTCCTCCCATGTTTGGATGCAGTTCCCACAAAGGCACATGAACCATCGGAGAGCTGCTCCTTTTAGAGTAAGAGGAAACACTTTCAACCTTTGATCATTAGTACAATAATCATGTCCTCTACAAAGTACTTCAAAATCAAATAAAAATGTATTTGGATCTTCATTTTCCAAACCATGAAAATTTGGTAGAGAAGATGGGGGAATAATGTGCATTTGTGTCACTCCTCCTAAATCTTTGATAGGGAATTGAAAAGTTGCACTGTGATCCATTTCTTCCAATAATAGAAGGTGTTTTTCATGTGTTGTTTCGAGGCTCCTTATTCAAATGTTCCTGTCAATTGGTTAGTGAAATGGGTGGTGCTTACATCACCACTTGAGTGGAATTATGAATTTTTTTTCAAAATTGTACCTCTAAAATTCCTACTTCTACAAGTACATGCTATATGACATAAGCCTGACTACTGAGGGTAAACCCATCACTAGTTCCCCAACGTGTGCATGTAGTTTCTTGCCTTCCATCTTCAGTATCCAGATCTCACGAAGTTAGGTATGCATCTACAACCAGATATTAGTGTGGTAGTGAAATTTTACTGTCTCCCGAGCAACGACGCCAAAATTTTGGGTAAAACTAATTTCTTAATAAATAAAAAAATAAAAAAATAATCACCTAGACATTAGTTATCAACCCAAGGAGCATCTTTTTATTTCAAGGAAATCGCAAAATATATGCATAACAATACCAACAGCTAACACTAGTTCTATATGATTGTGTTCTATACTATCAAGCTCATTCAATGAGAAATAAAATGTAAGACTTGAATAATAAAACTAAAATTAAAAAGAATAAAGTAAATGAGAGGAAAAACAATTATGCTAATCACACAACTTGAATCATTGCTAAATTAAACCACACATTGCTGAATTGGAAATTTAATCTATTGCACCCAACATAGTTCAAATGCTAATCTACAACAGTAAATTAAATGAAATCTAGAAATTGGCTAAAATAACAAACCTGGAAAATGCAGCAAACAACAAATTCGTTAAAAGAAAGGAAATCTACTTTAAGGAATGATAATTGAAATTCAAATAAACAAACACATAACTACACTAATTTACATGCTCAAGGCAGTACCTCATCCAAGGTAGTGGGCCCAACTGCCCAAGAATTAGTTCCACCTTGAAAAATAACTTAGGTCATATTAAAAATCATAGATGTAGAACTCAATGGATAAATTCCTTCATTAAAATATATGAGAGAAATAATTACAACATAATGAAGCTCTTAGCTTTTCCTCAAATTCAATAATTTTTCATCTTCCATCTCTCATGCCTTATCTCCTCTCCTACATCCAATCTAATAATTGTCCATCTCCTATCTCATAATTATCTCCCCATTATCCCCCTAACTATCCTCTCTTCTCTTTGATCTCTATTTTCATTTAAATACACAGAGAGCAAAGGGAAGTTACAACAAAGTTGATTACAAACTTATTTCCATTACAGATTTGGATTGTACAAAACAAATTGATCAGCAAGATCATATTTGAAAGATCTTTCCATCAACATTTAGTAGGAACAAGTTGAATTTAGTATTGTAACTGGAAGAATTTGGAAAAGGGCCACAAAAACAAATCCGAGAAAATTGTTTTCAAAGAACCTTCTGTTTCTCTTAATACAGACCGAATTTTGGAAAATGGCTCATTACAAAACGAATTCAGTCCATTCTAGACAAAACTTGGGTTTCATATTTTCAAGATGCTCATTCATTTATCTGACACATCCAATACAAAACTGTCATCTCTTATTCCAGCAAATTTCTGAGTTGGAATATTTAATTATGAGCTGGAGATCAAATTTACAATCTGGAAAAGGTGTTGGAAGTTAAAATTATGAGTGATGTTACAACAAATTCATTAATAAACCATCATTGGTAAGATCATGCATAATAATAATTAATTTATTGAAAATAAAGGAGAAGAAATAGCATTTAGCCATAAGAGCATAAATAACTACAAAATGGAATTATATGATAGATTATGATAAATAACATGATAAAGAATGGTAGAAATGGAGGAAATAGATGTTAAAAAGTGATAATAATAATGTAAAATTAGTGGCCCAGCAACCATCTGCATAGTCCAATCCAATTTAGGATGATACATATACCATCAAGCTATTAATGTTATAACAATAATCGTCAAGCTAACTAACATATAACAACAACAAGTTAACCTATAGCATACTAATCAACAACATATAACATGACCATCAAGTTTATCTAACATAAACAAAAATAGCGATGCATACAACCACAAGTTACTATCATTCATGACTATTCGACACATGTGCATATGACTATACTAATAAACTACCATCTTTCATGAATGTAACCATAACATAAAAAGACATTTACATAAACCTAATGCATATAAATCTAATGCATATAACAGTCCTTAACTTACATACCTTCATGCCAAACATACAATACCTGTATGATGATCTGCAATTACCCCAAATTCCAATGCTGCAACCTCATTATGATGATTTACATCTCCTCTTCTATTTCAGCCAATACAGTAGCATCATAACAACCAATATCACTGCAATGACGTAAATTTCATAAAATGACTTCACAAGGCATGCTTTCCATACTATTCATGCATACCTATCACTAAGACCATACATGCATAACAACTGCATAGTCAACCATACAGACATGAATACATATTCCACGACAACACCTTCGACCTTGACATGGCAACATCACTACAACCATGATCAACACCATGCAAATAGAACAAGCACATGGACTACATGCATAGGGAACACATATGAAACCAACATGAAAGCATGATCAACACATAGCCCAAGGAGACCATAGCCATGCTCTGACACCACTTTGTACCAGGATCCTCCCACATCTACCCAAGCAACCGACCAGTCAGGGTAAACATGTGATGAGAGGACACTATGATATGATTCAACCTTATAATTCATGTTCAGGAAGTGGAGCTGATGGAAACACACCATACATACCTTAATGATTAGCTACAAGACCCTTAGGAAGTTATCCAATACTTTATACAACTTGCCTTGGGGTCCCACTGATCTTTTGGACAACTTAAGCCTCATTCGCTCCCATGCTATGGGCATGAAGCCATCCAGAAACCCAAATTCATTCTCACAAACTTTCTTGCCATTGACCACAGACCAAAATAGTCAGTTCTATGCCAACAACTTCGGTATTTGTGCCACTTTTTCAAGCCCAGAACCCATGTCACTGTCCAGAATTGAACCATCTCTTCAAATCAGTAAAATAACATGGAAATGAGAGCACTAGAGCAAGTACTTTTTTAAGACATTGACTGGACCCCTACTAGCCATGACAAGCATTTCGTCAAACATATTGCAAATGTGTAATCAACATGTGTAATTAACAATTTTGAGCATAGGGGTCTCATAGTTATCTAAGATTCTCCATGAAGAATTGTCTCCTTATCACCTTAACTTCCATTCCATCCATTAGGTCATAGATACATTGATCATTAAATTACAAGTAAAGACATGAAGAAATCTATACATGGCTACTATCATAAAACATATAAATCACCAGCATAATGGGGACATAAATACAATTGAAATCACAACCATATAAACCACATATAATCCATCATAATGCTCATAGAGATAAAAGGAGAAATGAACTTTCACTGATGATGAAAAATCCAAACCTAGGATGGGACTTCCATGTTCCACTCGACCATAGAATGGTTGGGCCAAATCTCTCTTCAGGCATTCACCCTCATGACATATTCGAAGCATGAATGTGGGATCTCATAGAACACGTCAATCAAAACTCATCTAGGGCTTCTAGAGGGCATCCAAATCAACCTATCAAATAATGATTCCACCTCATGTCAAACATCACAAAACCATCATCAGATTGGTCTTCATACAAGCCTTCCATGGTTTCGAGGGTGTTTTTCTAGCCATGGCTTCGAGGACTAGTAATTCAACCCACAACTTATTGAGGGCTTCCAAGACTAGTAAATCAAACCACCTAGAGCTTCTAGAGTGTTTTTCCAACCAAGGCTTCCAGGACTAGTAACTCAACACAAGTTGTTACAGGGATTCCATGCTGTTTGTCAAACTAGGGCTTCCAGGACTAGTAACTCAACCCAAGCCAAGGAAAAATGAGAACAAACCAAAATCAAACAATCAAAGTAACCCACAATCACCATGGTTGTCTATGAAATGGAAAGGTTAGGCAATCCATTATCAATCTAGGCCATCCTCCATGCCAATGATAGATCAAAACCAAAAATCCACATGAATATGCCATGCATGCTAAAACCAGTGAAGAAATCATACATGCAACTCGGTACCTACAAGAAAATCTAATGTAGTTGTTGATCATGATGCCTTCTTGCACTTTCCTACTCCTCCATTGCATTATTGCTCCAAAAGTCCAAGTATGTCACACTCTCCAAGAGTGCTCCAAAAAAACTCTAAGCCTCCAAGAGTATGAGAGAGACAAAGAGAATAATGAGAGAGCTCCAAAACTGAACTAACCAACTCGTGTCAAAAGCTTACCAATTGATCCTCAAAAGCCCTTATATGAGTGATGCCTTTGTTTTCTCCATTTTACATTATTTTCCTTTATTTTCCTCCTCAAATTCAACCTATGACCTTTCACATCATTTTTCTCCTAATTTCCATTATTTTTATAAATAAATGTCAATTAGTGCCTCACGTCTTTCCAAAACCTTAGCCATAATAAAATGAATCAAAACCCACTAGGATGTTTCTCCCACCATTCAACTTGGAATACGTGTCCCATCACCGTGGCCTTATATATATATTTTTACATGGAATTTTCACTAGGGTTGTTACATCTAGATAAAGATTTCATCTAAATACACCACAATGAATGCATTGGCAAAAGGTAGCAAGATGTCATCCATCAATTTCATGAAGGTTGCAGGGGCATTCATCAACCCAAAATCCATGACCAACCATTCGAAAGTTTCCTCCTTGGAATCGAATGAATTCTTCCATAGATTAGAGGGTTCGATAGGAACCTGATGATAATCAAACTTCAAGTCAATCTTGTTAAAATATTTGGCCCCCTTGAGCTGGTCCAAAAGGTCATCAATCTGTGGGATTGGGTGCCTATTTCGGACAGTGATAGTTTTCAACACCTAATAGTTAATACATAGTCTCCAGGTCATGTCCTTCTTCTGTAACAATACAATCTAGCTCCCATAGGGTGATGAGCTTGGCATGATGTGCCCCTTTTGCAACAACTACTAAATCTCCCCCCTGATCTCATCATTCTCTAGAGTAGAGAGTCAATAGATTAGTCCATTATGTAGCGACATGCCCAAGGTCAAATCGACAGAGTGATTGATCTGACAATGCAGAGGTAGTCTCGTAGCTGAGGAAAAAATGTCCCTGTACTCCTCTATGACCATATCCATATGTTATACAAAAAAATGACCTCCTCATCAACTCAGAGGTGAAAGAGAGCATGACTGAAGCAAAGACCACAATTACAAGCCTTGGCTGCACACTAACGCAGGTTAGGCACTAAAAACCTACTTTATAAAGTTTGTTACCAAGCCTAAGGGTGTGTTAGTGACCCTGCTTACTCAAGTTGTTAGACCAGGGGCAATGTTAGTGAAACTAAGGGAATTTCCAAGGGTCAAACCAACAAATTGACTCACAAATATCTAGATATTTGTGCCTAAATTTACTCAAGAAAAGTAAGGAAACATCCAAAAATTACTCTATTTCGAGAAATTCTAATCTGAAAAAGGAGGCAAATGGGAAAGAGTTGAAAATCATGGAAATTTCATTGCTTTTTCCCTAGTGAACTCTATAAGGATCTTTGCAACCCTAACTCGATTGCTACATAAGCAGTGAGAGGGTCATTGTGAAAGGGGTCTAAGCATTTGAAAGGATAGCCTACTGAGCTATTGAGAATTGTCTCATATCTGAAGAAGTGAGCTAGAAGAGAGAGAGAGAGAGAGAGAGAGAGAGAGAGAGAGAGAGAAGAGGAAGGGTCAAAGGAAGACTAATACAATGGATGGTTGTAATCACTCTTATGTTATTCATACAGAACTATAGTTGTGTTCCCTACTCCATAGTGTCGGTAACATTGTTCATTGAGTTGTTCATTCGATACTTGTTTAGATGAGTAGTTTAGTTGTATGCAAATAGATGTTCCTTATGTATTCATATATTGGTTTTCAAGGTTGTATGCAATGACTGTGTTTGCCTTTCCTTTGTGTAGGAATTGATTTGGAGCTGGCTTCGAGGGAGTTTTTCTTGGATGCATTCCGACCTCCAAACAAATCTAGAAGGAGACTTAAGGTAATCCTCTCCCCATAGTTTGTTAACTGATATTTGTAGATGAGCATGTGTATAACTCGATAGCTTTTGCAGATAATCTTATAGTCTTTCAAAGGTCTCACGAAGGGCTTTGAGGGTAGTTTTCATTCTCCATACACCATGCATTTTACCCCATAGCAGAATTGGCGACTTTGCTAGGGACTATACATCTAGTTCCTGGTTTACCCAGAGTCTTCTCGATTCTCTCTTCCTTCTAATAGCTCCCTATTCTTTTGAAATCCTTTTCTGATCCACCAAATATCTTGTTGCATCCTAATAGTATACATTCATGTCAAAAACTGATCTTGGAAACCCTCTTTTTGATAGATTTCCCACACTAACACAGGTTAGTAGGCTACACAGAGCTTTATAAAGCACTGTGCCTGTTCACAAGGAGCATTAGTGGGCCTACTAACTCTCTGTAGCCACTGTTATAGAGCGTTAGTCTCCCTATTACACTAAAATTTGTCACCATGACTATTTGCAGTTAGTATGGCTCCATCAATTGTCATATTGTCCTCCTTGGCAAGTCTTATACCTCTACTCCTCATGTCAAACTCCAAGAAAGAGAGAAAGTCCTTAAAAGTCAATATAACTTTGGTTACGCAGTTTCTCTTACCCTTACCTGCGTGTACGCACCTCAAGTTCATAATACCTGCATACTTGTACGCTCTGTCTGTAAAGGGGTGGTTGCGTACACCTGTAAAGGTCAAAAAGGGCAAGTTTTACTTCAAAAAACTTACTTGTGGTCGATTCTAGAGTATTCTAGAAGATGGTTTGACGTGGATTGAGCGTCTCCAGATGGTTCATGCATCCCAATGAAAGAGGAACTTATCCCATGAAGAGGGGAGTTACCCCTTTGAAAGAGGAGCTTATCCCATTGATGGTGGGCATGATTAACTTCCTCCAAAGCATTATAAATACAGGCATTGGGACAGAGGGAGGGGAGGTTGAAAGCTGAACATTCCTAAGGGTAGATGCTACTGAAATTAGGACTCCCTTTTAGAGCTTGAGAGGAGAGATTCCAATCCTCTCTTAGCTTCATTTGGAAGTGGGTGAGATGATCAAAGCAAAGGAGAACTCTTGCTGGACCCTGGGAGGGACCTGCACAACACCAAGGCACTGGTTGTATTGGTTTCTTTTGTTTCGAATTAATACAATTAAGTTCATTTTTCTCAACAAGTTGTTATATATAATTTGTTTCATAAACTCCTTGGTATTTATGATGAATGTGTTTTATTATATGATTTATTCAGGTGCTATGTAATCGTTTGCTTGTTAGTGAATGCAGGCTTCAAGGAGAAGGAGGAGCTCATCTGGATCGGAGAGGCTTGGCTGCTACAAACAGCGTTGGACTAAAGGTATGCCTTAAACACCTGGTTGCTTTTATTTTAAATGCATATTTAGGGAAAGATAGTGCTTGATTGTCCTGTTTGTCACTAGGAAGCCTTAGCTTCTAGGGAGGTCAGTTTTGTCCGCAAAATTGACTCTTTCCGCATGACAAAATGGCGACGATACTGGGGAATCCATGGATTTGATTGATTTCTCTTTTGATTGATACTTTGATTTGAGAAAAGTCGATTTCTTTCTAGTTTTTGACTGATTGACTGTGAATTTGGGTGGAATAGCTTAGGGTTGAGTTAGTTTTTATTTTTCTTGGTTTTGAGAGTAGTACGCACCCTCTGCGTTAAGCACAGTGCGTACCTGTACACACTTCTTCTTTGTACACAGAGCGTGGCCGCACCTGTGCAAACAGGCTGCCTGCGTACCCTGTCAAAAGTTTAGAAAATTTCCATTATTTCCTTTTTACCCATTAGATTTTGTTTCTAGTTTATTTTTTGCTGCCCAGATCCACTGGTTACCTGTCAAAAGTTTTCATCTAAGCTTGTTTCATTAGCATCAAGGGTTTTAGTGAAGTTCATAGAAATTCTAGCCCTAGGTTTGATTTTTGTATTGGTCTTGTAGTGACTTTGGCTTTAGAAGTTGTAAAAACCTTGGATATCCCTGGTCTTTTCAGTCTTCTTAGGAGTCGGACCTTTCGTAAAATCCACCTTTGTGAGAAACCTACCTTTGTGTTGTCCCTTTGCGGAATTTCGAGAAGGCTTGCTTGTTAAAGCTATGAATTTCATTATTAAGAAAAAGAACAAAAGACTTTTATTTTTGTTTTTGACCGGTTTATGATTCCGCATGAATTAGTCCTTGGTTGAATTTTAACTGAGTAAAACATCCTGGAATTATATTTTGTAGGCTTTTACCTCATTAGATTTGCTTTTAGGTAAATTTCTCTTAGATTTGCTTTGAGATAAATTTCTTTTAGATTTTCATAGATTTTAAAATTGATTTTTGTTAAGTAGTTTTTCATGCTTTGTTAAAATAGGAAAAATACAAAAATCTCTTTTGAAGGAAAATTTGTTTTAGTAGCATTTGAAGTCTTTGAAAAGAGAAAGGAATTTTTCATGAAATAATTAGTGTTCATGTGTTGTGTGCTTTGGAAAAGATAAAGAGATTGTTTCTTTGATTTTCATTGCCAAGAAAGTTGTCTTTATAAATTTTGCATTCTCCAACTCTCTTAGCTAGGGAATTCATTGAAAAGGAAAGATAGTTTAAATCATCCTAGGTGCATCTTTTTAGTGGATTTGAGTCGAGTCTACACACCATCAGTTTCATCTCCGCTACCTTTTGTCCTAAAGAAAAGCCATAAAAATTAACGCTTAAAGTAAAATTAACTTAGTAACGTTTTATTTACTAGGGCTCTGAAACACCAACATAGATCAGGCTAGTGTCTTGGAGTAGGAGAGTAATTAACTCTCCAAGACAGTAAAACCAAACAAGTAACTTATCTTGTGGTAGGATAAATCCAACTGTTACATTTATGCTCTGGGAAAGCTCCTCTTAAAGGAGAAGCACGAGATCGTGTCCAAACCAGTGAGGGAATCAATCCTCCTTCATTGGGAACGACGCCAGATATGCATGTACTACAAACGGTAAACCTCGGATTAACCATTTTCGAGGAGCCTGGGGTCACTTGTCGGTAAACCTTGGATTATTGTCAAGGAGCCGGCAAGGGGATTGAGCTTGCTACTCTGCCCTTGCGTGTGTATCGGATCGTAGACTGTTCCCCCAGGTATATTTGTTGCTGTTGGTGACCTTAGTGACTATTATCTTTAGGATTCCACCCAAGGTGACGGTGGAGGGAAGATCCCACTGTAACTGGAGCAGACGTCGGCTAGACTCACTTGGATTTTTTGGGGGGTTCACTTCAATCGAGACGGTTAAAGTGGAGGAACTTGTGCCAGTCTATTCGTTAAGCAGGTTTCCGGGGTAACTGTTCCACCCGCCACTTCTGTACTGAATTCTGCGATGTTGGATTTCATCACCAACTGGTGTTTTCGGTCCGGAAGGTTACTGTTTGTGTGTGGTTTGACACCCTAGATTCTTTAGGCGTGTGATTCGAATTTTTTTGGTTCTTTAGATACTTTAGGCGGTTTGCTTTGAGATTTTACTTTGTTTGCGTGTGCAGTAGTTAAAAATTTTAACTGTGACTGAGACAGTCCCGTAGACTTCGATGCCAGTCTCCTGAGGTTGTAACCGTGGCCGATTTGTTGAGGAAGTCCCGTAGACTTCGGGGCCAACCTCCCGAAGACATCCCGAGTCATTACGAAGGTTTGAAAGTCCTCGTAACTCCTAGTGGCAGTAAAGTAGGTTCAGCTGAAGAAGGAGAGTCTCCATTGGTATTTCATCCTGATTACCAAACTCTAGAAACAGGTTATAATCCTGAAGCTATTTCGGTTTCTGAACTTGCTGGTAGTTTTTCATCTACTAGTGATATAGGTGAATAACCTGAGATGTCTGAACCTGTTACTCCAACATCGGGGTTAGTCTCTCCAACTTCTAGTGCTCCTGATTCACCTAGGGTAGAAAGAGTCATCACCGAAAATCTTCCTTCTGGTTTGATAGCTATTGAAGAACTTGCTCCAGAAGAAGAAATAGGCATCCCTATCCTTGAAAATCAACTTGTTATTGATCTAAGGGAGCGTGAATCCATTTTTTACAGTCCACCTAGAAGTGCTACTCGGTATCTTTCTTTAACTAATTATTTGGACAACTCAGGGTTAAGTTTTTCACCACCTCGTGCTCCTTATCCACCTAGGGGTATTTATACTCCCGTAAATATGTCAGGTCAGTCGTCCATGTTTACTCAATCGCCTGAATCCTTTTTGTACGGCGGTCCTTCCGTTCCCTCTGGGTATCAGTCACTTTCTGGTACTTTTGCGGGAGCATCTCCTCAACCCATTGAACATGGGTTATTAACTGGAAACAATGGTAATAAACCGTTGAGCGTAGGAGACATTTTCATGATGTCAGGTTCTATTCCCAGTTCTCAACCTCAAGGTGGCCAGTTACCGCCTGGGGGGCAACCTCAAGGTACACAAATTTTGTCTGGGGGGCAACCTCAAGGACAGTATGTGCCTACGGTACAATACATTCCTCAAGGTCAGCCCCAGACTCAATATGTACCCCAATGTCAACCTCAGTATCAATTTATACCTCAAGGTCAACCCCAGTATCAGTACATGCCTCAAGGGTATCTACCCCAAGGTCAGTACTCGAACCAAGGTTTCCAACCACCCCAAGGTCAATCTTATGTTCAAGGTATGGGAAATGTACCTTTCAATTATCAATCCTACCCTCAATCCGGTTATGGATCTCAATATCCTCAACCTGTTATGGGTCAATACCCCGGAATGAACATAGTGTGGGATCCATCGCAAATTCAACAGGTGTTGCAGCCAAGTGTACAATTGTCATCTCAAACTGGACAACCCTTAGTTTCTGGTTCACCCCAGCAACCAGTCCAGTCTAATATTCAAACTTTTGTACCTTCGGTAGTTTCTCAGTCTGGGCTTATTTCGCCTCGTACTCCATCTCAAACGACTGCTGCAACTGCCGCAACATCTGTTCAATCTACCCCACTTACTTCTGGAGTATCGATAGCTCCGGTTTCTATTGTTTCTGTATCTACTCCTCAGACATCTTTACCATCGTCTGGATCCACGATTGAAACTACGGTTCAGATGCCTGTAGGACAACCTGGTTTAAGTACGGTTGTCATAAGTCAACCATAATTCACTTATCAACCATACCAGGGATAGTACCAATTCGGTCCTACTGTCCAGCAACTAGTTTACCAGTATCAACCGTATCCTGGGTACACTTATCAACAACCACATCAACCCCAGTACGGTCCGGTTAATCCTGGTTTTCCAGGAGGGTACAATATCCCGAACGCGATTCCCATTCCTAGTTATCCTGGATATTGTCCTCCTGGAACTGGTCTCGTGACCCAGAGTTTTAGGGATCCTAATCGGAAATTACCGTTTATCGCAACTTTGGACTTACTAGACTTGTCGCGCCTAACGAACGATCCAATTAATTATCTTCTGTTTTGGCCGCCAATGCCGAATAAGTTGCCTAGTGACATTCCCAAGTTCGAGGGTAAGTCTGGAGAGGACCCGTCGAATCATGTGATGACTTACCACCTCTGGTGTGTCTCTAATTCCATCTCGAATGATTCGATCCACTTACATCTTTTCCAGCGTACTCTCATTGGTCTTGCGGCCAAGTGGTACATTGAGTTACCACGGGCCTCTTTTTATAATTTTAGTGAGTTAGCTACCTCGTTTTTAACTCATTTTCAGTTGTCGGGCAGATATGATAATGGCACGGAGTTACTAACTTCATTAAAACAATCGACGTCCACTTATATTTCCGATCATATTCATGAATGGAGACGTCGAAGGCGGTTAGTGAAAGTTTTTATCCCGGACCAGATCTTAGCTGAATGGTTTGTTAAATCATTGTTACCGAAGATTACTGAAGACGTAGCTAAGGCCGGAGTAGTTACTGAGGAGCAAGTGATTGCTCAAGCGCAGTACCTTGACTTAGTTTATACTCAGTCAGGTACGTTACACGAAAAGATCCCAGATCTTCCTAAGTCAAATCAAATCGCTGCTGCTCCTTCGGGATCTCATGCTGCTGATGGCATGATTGGTACGGTGAACATTAAAAGTAAGAAGAAGTCTTCCAAGAATTCTTCTCCTATTATAACCTTGCTTGATTCCCCGACAGGAGATTCTTCTGCTGAGGTTTCCGCCGATATTCATGCTGTAGAGTCATCTACGGCTAAATCAAAATCCGGTGGGAAAAAGAAAGGGAAGAAGAAGAATAAAGTAAACAAAACTCCAAAGGAGAAAACTGAAAAGTCGGAAACCAATGATGAAAAGCGCAAACCTCGTTATCCTTGTCTTATTTGTGAAGAGGAACACTTTACAAGAGACTGCCCTCATCGAGCAAAGGTTGCAAAAATCGTCAAAGGTTCCCAAACTCCTGCTGTTTTGAAGGATCCATTTCCAAAGCAGGATAGTAAGATGATAGGTTCTTCCTCGAGTGCCAGTGAAGAGCCCATATTGATGATGTCTCATGTAAGGATTGTGACTCGATCGCAAGATTATGGTAGTAAAAGTCCTGTTGATGGCAAAGAAGCAGAATCTTCTCATTCTAATCCATCAACCTCAGCTCCCGGTTCCAATCCACTACAGATCGAGAAACCTAACCCGGACTTAGTAATCAAACCGCCCGCCAAGGGTATACTTCGAAAGTCTGCTTTCAATCCACATGCAAGAGCGGCCCAGAATTATAACATTGTTGAGGACTTAGCTGTTTCACCCTCAGCAATGTCAGCTTTGGAAGTGCTGCAATCATGCCCAGCACAACGTAAATTACTTTTGTCGGCTATAGGAGCTGTTGATGTTCAGGACCTGAACCTAATAATCTTTGATCTAGAAAATAGCACACCGTGTTTACCTCATCAAATGGCTTTCCAGATCCCAGTGATAGTAAAAGACAGGCCTATTCATTGGACTGTAATTGATGAGGGAGCTTCAACGTGTATTATGTCGATACAGTGTTGGAGATCGCTTGGTTCTCCTTCACTAAATCAATCCCCGACAATTCTTAAGGCCTTTGATGGCCGTGGGTTCCATCCTTTTGGCATTCTACAGGATTTGCCTATAAGGGTTGAAGGAAAAACCGTTAGTCTAGATGTGGAGGTGGTTGATGCCCCTCTAGACTACAACCTTCTCTTGGGTTGAAGTTGGTCTTACGCTATGACAGTGGTCGTTTCATCGGTATTTCGAGTAATAAAGTTTCCACATAATGGCAAGATCGTAACAATAGACCAGCTAGCTTATTTTTCATCCGACCCAGCCTCTTCAGAGAGTATTCAGCATGTCGGTAAAACGACTATCCCATATAAGGATGTTGGAGTAGGATCAGTTAAAGATACCGGTTTACTGGGAACTTTTCCTTTTCCTCCAATCAACGCATTGTCTTCGTTTGCATCCATTCATATGATTACATCAGACACCATTGTTTATGATGATCCTTGGATCATCCCTTCTGAATATGAGATAGACTCATTTGGTGATGCTATGCCTTTGAGTCCATATGAAATTTCCTATGAAGCCGTGCAGTCTTTTACCGACTCGTGTTCAACCAAAAAAGACTTAATGAATGTGGTCCGTGAGGAATCACTTTTCACATCAACCTTGGAGTTAATAGCGTTTCTCGAAGTTGTTTCATATGACGAGCAACTTCGTGAAGTCATGTGTGTAGACGATTTACCATGGGAAGATCTCCATCACAGATCTTTGTTTTTACCTGAGGATGATCGTTTTGAAAATGATTTCTCATCAATCTTTACAACTGAATATGTCAAAGAAGCTCAGAATCCAATGAAACATCTCTCGAACTATTCCCATTGACATTTTAGTCAAGCCTGGAATTGTCGAAAACATTCATATAGGTGCCTCGTGTACGGATGACGAAATTCAGACATACAAGGCCCTATTTCAAGAATTCCGCGACGTGTTTGCCTGGTCCTATGAGGAAATGCAGGAATTGATCCCACGATCGTTGACCATGAGATCAAGACTTACCCGGACGCTAAACCTGTCTGGCAACATTTGCGTCAGATTCACCCACGAAAAGCTGCTGCAATTAAAGCAGAAGTTGAGAAGCTGTTGAAAGCAGGTTTCATTTATTCGATCCCATTAACGGATTGGGTATCGAATATTGTTCCGGTTAACAAAAAACAGGGAACAATAAGAATATGCATCGATTATAGGGACATTAATTGAGCTTGTCCAAAGGACAACTACCCAACACCCTATATCGATCAAATAATTGATGATTGTGCCGGCAGCAAAATATTTTCCTTTATGGACGGTTCTTCCGACTACAATCAAATCAATATTCTACCTACCGATCAACCGAAAACGGCTTTCATTTGTCCATGGGGGACATTTTCTTATTGCAAATTACCTTTTGGGCTTAAGAATGCCGGAGCAACTTTTCAAAGGGCGATGTCTTACGCGTTTCATGACATCAAACACATTGTGCAACTGTATCTCGATGATTTGCCTGCTCATTCGTTACATCGAGCTGATCACCTTGTCCATTTACGAGAAATCTTCATGAGGTGTAGGCATTATCGTATTCGGTTGAACCCACACAAATGTGTCTTTTGTATAAAAGTTGGATGATTGCTAGGATTTGTAGTTTCGAAAGCCGGCATTCACGTCGATCCCTCGAAGGTAGAATCTATCATCAAATTGCCTCCTCCTTCGAGTCTTCGCCAACTCCAAAGTTTGCAGGGGAAAGCAAACTTTTTACGCCGATTCATTCCTAACTACGCTGAGGTTACAAAGGGTTTTACACGGTTGTTGAAACAGAACGCTCAATTCTCTTGGGATGAGATAGCTCAGAAATCTTTTGATGTGCTCAAGCACGCATTGACCCATGCACCGTTGTTGCATCCTCCCAACTACAACCAGGATTACTTTTTGTATCTCGCCGCCTCCCATTCCACCATTGGGATGGTCTTAGTTCAGGAAGACGAATTCGAAATGGAACATGTGATATATTACCTTAGTCGGACGTTAAATCCAAATGAGCTAAAATACTCACATGTGGAGAAATTGGCATTGGCAGCCGTTCAAGCTGTCCAACGTTTTCGTCACTACATTCTACTCCGTAAAACTACAGTCATTTCGGATTGCAACCCTATGATCTACATTTTGACTGAACAATTGCTAGGGGGCAAGTACTCTAAATGGATTGTTATCCTGCAGGAGTTCGACTTGGAGTTTGAGAAATCTTTAGTTTTTGCAGAGTTAATGTGTGACTTCCCGCGTGCTGACATGGAAACTGTGGCAGAGGAGCCCATTGCGGATGAATCTTTGTTTCTAATTAGCACTTTAGATCCGTGGTATGGGGATATCATCGTCTATCTCCAGACCCAATCCTTTCGGCCCGAAGTTTCAAAGTCGGAACGTCGGAAAATTTGATTCCAGTCCCAACAATACAAAATTATTGGAGATACTCTTTATCGCCATGGGGCAGACTTGGTTTTTCGACGTTGCTTAACTCACGAAGAAGCTGAAAGGGTTCTGAATGACTGTCACTCTGGAGCGTGTGGCAGTCATATGTCTGGGTATGCCACAGCCCAAAAGATATTGCGCGCTGGCTACTTATGGCCGTCCTTGTTTAAAGACTGTATTATTTCGGTCCGAAAATGCCACAACTGTCAAGTGTTTTATCGAAATATGCGCGCTCCACCTGCTCCTCTCCACCCTATAATTGTCGTTGGTCCTTTTGCCAAATGGGGTATCACTTTTATTACATGTAACCCTCACTCGGCCGGGGGGCATGCGTATATCATCCTCGCGGTAGATTATTTTACTAAGTGGGCCGAGGCGATGCCTACATTCGAGGCAGACGGCAAGACAGCTGTAATTTTCGTGTTCAATCACATAATTGCTAGGTTTGGTGTCCCACAAGCGATAATCAATGACCATGGGCGCCATTTTCGAAACGTTATGATGACAGAACTTACAGGCCAGCTTGGTTTGCGTCATGATAGTTCAACTCCTTATTATCCACAAGCGAATGGTCTGGTTAAGTCCATCAACAAAGTTTTAGTTATCATGATCTGACGAATCATTGGTATTCATCGGTCGAATTGGCACAACATGTTATTTTCAGCGCTGTGGGTGTACCAAACCTCAGTGAAAACATCAAGAGGGTTCACTCCTTTCCAACTAGTTTATGGTTTGGAAGCTGTGCTACCCATTGAATGCGAAATCCTGTCACTGCAAATGGCCATCGAGTTACTTCCAGCTACTTCCGAAGAGAAAAATAGTTTATTATACTTAGCTCAATTAGATGAGACTCGACGTGATGCTGCATTGGCGATCGAGACTCACGCAAAACGTATGAAAGCTCAATATGATCGAAATGTGACCCCTCGAAATTTTTCGGAAGGAGACCTAGTGTTATTGTATGATCAAGCTAATGATAAATTAGGTGCTGGAAAATTCATTCCTATGTGGCATGGGCCCTATATTGTCAAGCGAAAGCGAGCAAAAGGGGCCTATGAGCTGCTAGACTTTGACGAGGACTCTTTGGGTAAACCCAGAAATGGACGTTACCTAAAGAGGTATTATTCTTAAAAGATGGGTATGGAGAATTTTTAGTTAGGTTAGTTTTTCTTTCTAGCTAGTGTGTCTGTTAGTTTAGACAGTGTGCTTAGCTTAGAGAGTGTGTTTTCGTCGTTATTCTGGCTTATCTTGGTTTTACTCTGATATTGCAGATGTCGATACCTCTCCAAGCATACATTGGATTTGCTAATGGTGCTTGTCGTAGTACACAGAATATCTCTTTCGCAGCTTGGGTTATCTATTCGCCCTCTGACGAGTTAGTATCTATGCATGGGGTGAGCCTCGGTCTAACAACAAACAACATTGCCGAATACAGTGCAGTGATTGAGTTATTGTCTGAATCTATTTCATTTGGGATTCAGAGTTTGATAGTGAGGTTAGATTCTGAACTCGTTGTATTACAGCTTAATAGAGTGTATGCCATTAGAAATCCAGTGTTATTAAGGTTATTTTTGAGAGTGCGTCTCTTGGAACGTGAATTTGATTACATTGAATATCAACATATTCCGAGGTCTTTAAATACATTAGCAGGTGCAATTTCTTCTCGAATGTTAAATAGACATTTGCAATAATCATACATGTAAATTTAAAAACATTTCATCACATATGTTTAACAAGATAAGCCGGTAATAATGATATATATATATATATAGGAGTGCATCAAAAAATACATCGTCTTCGATCATAGGTTGAAAAACACCTAATGATCGGCAAGAATGATAAGTACAAAAAACCAAAATGTCACATGTGTCTACAAAAACGACCATCCAATCACTGGTGATGATCTTTATATGACACCACTGCACGGGCTACCCTACACAAGAACCTCCTAAAAGGTCCTGGGATCCCGACTACATAGCGCTGAAGCCTGATAGGAATATCGTCTATGGTAGTCTCCGGTATATCTGCTGTAAGACGCTCTAGGTCATGTTCCAACTCGGTCAAAGTCTCTGTGGCCTCGTCCTGTGGGGCCGGTGCCGCTGGAACTGGTAGTCTCCTCTTGAAAGGCCGGAGATTGGCTGGACGTCGTGGGCCTACATCTGCATTTTGAAAATTATTACTATCAGTTTTGAGACGATATAAAAAACAAAAAAAATAGAGAGTTAAAAAAAAAAACTTGTGGAAAATGAAGTTACCTGTATCATCCCATTGTTCTCCCGGTGGAAGAACATGTCCAGATCTCCACGAAAATCAATTCCGGCATAAGGAAAATCCTGCATAGAAAATACCTGGTCCTCTAACCAGTGAAAGTACTCCGGAGTAAATCGGACAACCTCCGTGCCCTCACCAGGATGACGGGCCATAACCGCAACCCATCGCATCAATTTGGGCTCTCGAGGAAGCCCAACACCAACAGTGAGCTGCTGTGGGATCAGCATCGGAGCCCTCTCTAAGCCAAAACTCACAACTAAAGGCCCATAACCAAAAGCCTTTAGCTGTCCGTTTTTGGCTCTAGTCAGTTGGCCTTTTACATTGGCCAACATAGCATCACACCAGTTGAAAATGGTACCTCGATAGCAATCAATCGCCATCCGCATCTGGGATCCAGTGGCAATGTGTAAAGCGGCAGCCCCGCAAAGTCTTGTAACTGTAAAGGCAATCACCATAAGTTCAGGGCGGGATATAGTTTTGATCTCTATCCCCTTCTCTTGAGACTGAGTGTTACACCACTCTAGTCGGAGACTAGCGATGGACTGGCCACCCGGCCTAGTCCCGAACAGAGTCAAGTGTTCGCCTCTCTTAGGCAAACCAGTGAGAAAGTAGATATCTGCGGGCTCCATCTCAAGCTGGTGCCCTCCAATATAAAAACACTGGTCCTGAACGTTCCATCTTTCTACCAGCCATTCTAGAAATCTCACTTGGGCCCTCATGCCAGGTATGGCCCAGTATTTATAAAGGCCGCATGCCTTCAAAGCATCAATTGACGGTTGATGATTAATGGTGGCCAAATCAACATCTTCGTGCTCTCTCTCGTGCCAATCAAGCATGGTGAACAATCTACACACCAGAAACATCCATTAGAATCCATGAAATAAAAAAAATTTGGTCCAATTTAGAGAATTTGGGGTTTGAAAACTCTTTGCGTGGAGTACGCACCCCGCCTTTAGCAACAGAGCGTGGGTACGTAGGTTCCCTTAAGGCACGGTGCGTATGCCCGACATTTTCCCAACTAAGAAAATGTCGGGGTACGCGGGTCCCTAGTGTGGCACCTGCGTACCCCGAAAGGCGGTTCTTGAAACCCCAAAGCCTCCAAAAAATGAAATCTAGGGCCTAAAAACGAATTCTAAATGGATGGAAATGAAGAGGAGGATGTTATAGAATACCTGAAAGAGACGGCGTTCGATTTCGATGGTCGGGTTCTCCGCAATGTCCACGGGAAGTTTCTTGCCAAAAGCCCTTTTTCTCTCCTCAACAGAAAAATGGTAAAAATGAATTGGTAAAATCCCTTTTTATAGGTTTTTTGGGTAAATAAATGGTAAATTTGTTTATTTTTCACCATGAAAAGGTATTTTTCAAAGTATTTTTATCTATCTTCAACAGGTATGAGTAATGTGTTGGTTTTTGTGCAGGAAAAAGGATTTTCAGGGAAAATTGTCATTTTTTACAAACAAAAACATCAGAGTCATCTTTAAGCCCTTTTCTGACTCCTAAAACATGAAAAGATTTCCGAGAATTTCTTTTACACTCGTTAAAACGGAATTAAAAGACGGTCCTCTTACAACCCTTTTCTGACCGAAAAAACATGAAAAGATTGCCGGATTTTTGTCGTTTCAAATTCGATATTGGAAATAAAACGACGTCTCCTTGGTCGCTTTTTACTTTTCAGATCAAAGACACTAATTATGAAAGTACTCCTTGGTCGTAAAGATCAAGCGGTTCTCTCAAGTATTATTTTATAATTTTTCGGGATTGGGAGACACAAATTTACGAAAAAGGTCAACCCTGGAGTCTTCTTAAGTTTTTTCAGACTCTCTAAAATTGAAAAACGCCGAGTTTCTCCTATACTGGACTTGTTAAAATTTCACAGTAAAGGACCTGTTCGATTACAAATAGGAACGGACCACTCCTTCTTAGGGTTCGAATCTAAACTAAGTTGGACTCATCCGAAGGATGAGCTTATAATCCAGCAAATGTTATCCTCCTCAAGCTTGTAAAAAATAAAGAGGTACTTGCCAGAAATGGTGGGGGAAAAGAGAGAGAAATGAGCCTATTTGTTATCCTTTGTCACAGAAAAACCTTATCACCATTCTTGAACACGACACTTTTCATTCACCTGGGTTGTGAAATCCTTTGCCTAATAGTTGATCAAACCACATTGAAAGTCTTCATCCGGTTTCCAGGTATTAACTTTGGGTCAATTATCACCAAGCCATCTGTTGTGTCGTTATGTGTTCAAGAGGTCACTTCAAATAAACCATTCATCTGCAAAATATCTGTCATCCATTTTGACCATCCCTGAGTCAGTCCTTACAGCTACATTTCTTCAACTTGATCTATGATTTCGTGTTGTGGGCTTGTTTGCAGCGGATCGCTTTCTATCGACATCAGCACATTATCTAGAAAGATGATCTAGAAATCGTCAGTACCTTGAAATCTGCATGCATCAATGGCAAGTTTCTCTCCTTTGACGACAGTTTACATCATTGACTTTCGATCGAAGGATTCCGTGACATGTTTGACATCAACACATTCATTCACATCTCATGGATTGTACTGGGTACTTTGAGAACCATTGACATCACTGGTGGTCTCTCTCACACTTGTTAACAATTTACATCATCGACTGGTAATCAAGTGGTTTCTACCATGTTCGACATCAACTCATTTATTCGCATGGATAGAATCGTACTATTTCGGGAAGTAGAAATGAAGACCCTAGATCTAGTTTCCACCATCCAGGCTGCGAGGAGTTTTGTATTCATTATATAGTAGACTAATCATAAACAGATGGCTGCGTCCATACTGTGTCTACATGAGTCTACGATTATGATGTACTGTGAAATCATTCCTATATCAGAGCAGTAGTTAGTTTGTTAGTTAAAGTTTTTGATCTGAGTATGGGAATGCCTACCTCAACGATGATATGATCTCACATATGTATTTTGTGTTGAATATTTGCAGGTTCCGACTAGGCTCTCCACAAGATAATCCTTGAAATGATAAAGTGCTTCACCCTTCCTAGATGATATGAAACCCTAATCTACTACAGACTTTGCACTTTAGGGGGCAATCTGTTACACTAAAATTTGTCACCATGACTATTTGCAGTCAGTGTGGCTCCATCAATTGTCATACTGTCCTCCTTGGAAAGTCTTATACCTCTGCTCCTCATGTCAAACTCCAAGAAAGAGAGAAAGTCCTTAAAAGTCAATATAACTCTGGTTATGCAATTTCTCTTACACTTACCTGCGTGTACGCACCTCAAGTTCATAATACCTGCGTACTTGTACGCTCTGTCTGTAAAGGGGTGGGTGCGTACACCTGTAAAGGTCAAAAGGCGCAAGTTTTACTTCAAAAAACTTACTTGTGGTCGATTCTAGAGTATTCTAGAAGATGGTTTGACGTGGATTGAGCGCCTCCAGATGGTTCATGCATCCCAATGAAAGAGGAACTTATCCTATGAAGAGGGGAGCTACCCGTTTGAAAGAGGAGCTTATCCCATTGATGGTGGACCTGATTAACTTCCTCCAAAGCATTATAAATACAGGCATTGGGCCAGAGGGAGGGGAGGTTGAAAGCTGAACATTCCTAAGGGTAGATGCTGCTGAAATTAGGACTCCCTTTTAGAGCTTGAGAGGAGAGATTCCAATCCTTTCTTAGCTTCATTTGGAAGTGGGTGAGCTGATCAAAGTAAAGAAGAACTCTTGCTAGACCTGGGAGGGACCTGCACAACACCAAGGCACTGGTTGTAATGGTTTCTTTTGTTTCCAATTAATACAATTAAGTTCATTTTTCTCAACAAGTTGTTATATATAATTTGTTTCATAAACTCCTTGGTATTTATGATGAATATGTTTTATTATATGAGTTATTTAGGTGCTATGTAATCGTTTGCTTGTTAGTGAATGCAGGCTTCAAGGAGAAGGAGGAGCTCATCTGGATCGGAGAGGCTTGGCTGCTACAAACAGCGTTGGACTAAAGGTATGCCTTAAACACCTGGTTGCTCTTATTTTAAATGCATATTTAGGGAAAGATAGTGCTTAATTGTCTTGTTTGTCACTAGAAAGCCTTAGCTTCTAGGGAGGTCGGTTTTGTCCGCAAAATTGACTCTTTCCGCATGACACTCCCATTACCTTGATTTTCAGCAGTGTCTGTGGACCAAAAATGATGGAAAATATTATCATGGGATGAAATAAGATCTATAACTGTATTATGTTACCAAAATTGGTGTCCTAAAAATTTATTCTTAGGAAAAAAGTTTTCGTTTTTCTCTCTTAAAAACATTTTTTCTTAAAGAAAGACTAAAAATTTGTATTAACTAGTTGTAAGTTGCTTCATTTTGGTTTCAAGTAGTTATTAGGAAACATTGGAAAAGAATCTTTTGGTTATGCATGCATTGAAAGATTATAGATGCATGGAAGAAACTATGAATATGTGAAAAATATGAATCTGTAGAATACAACTTGTTTGCATCAACTTGAAAAAAAAATTCAGAGAATTGTTTTTGCATGATTTATTGAGTTAAGAGTCTCACCATATTTCATACGTCAACTTCCATACCGAAGAGAATAATCAAGTACACATAAAATTTACATTAAAATCAATTAGTTACTCTTTTGAGCAAACCAACATTAGCTAGGATAGGATCTTGGGATAAGCATGTGAGTGAACTGCCCAAGGTCAAAAACCAAAACTAGTGTCATTAACGAGCAAAAAAATCCTTCTGCACTCATACTACCAAGACCACTCCAGTAAAAGTGGAGCGAAATAAGAGACAACATCAGACTGTAATTGAAGGTAGCCCACCTTCTCTTACAAATCCTTTGGGCATTTTATGTATTGGGGGTCCCTTCAGGGATTTCGGAATTGAGTCGGCAACTCAGGTATCCTACCCGCACAACATGTTGTCTACAACTATGTCTGCCCCGATAGTGTCTGTGATTTGAGGTATCTCTAGTGACCACACTTATAGGGACTTACACAAGGTGTCTGGGATGGGTTGTCCTGGTACCTAACATAGACGGCTCTACTCTGTCTTTAGTTTTTGGGAGGGTGCTCGTCTTCACGAGAGTACTTGGCCCCTCAATCTGAGGTTCGGGAGAAGCTCTAGAGTAACTTTAATTATACATTTGGCCATCCTTCTCTATTATTCATTGAGATACTGGGTTTCATCTCTACTGATCGGTGCTTATCAGACGAGGTAATTTCCCTCTGTTTGCTGATTGATCCATTTAGTTTATTTTTTATATTTTTTTAGGAACCTGAGTGCTATCATTTGATACTTTAAAGAATATCACGATAAAATTTCTTGATAAAAATTAACGGTCATTGTGGCTACATTCAGCCCTCATCGTCACTCGAGACGATTGTTAGGACTTCCTCCACTCATTGTGGAAGATCCACCAAGTTCCACTGAACTAGATTCCCCATCTTCAGGGGATCAGTCTCCTAGATATCAAATGGGATCTGTTTGGACAACCGACGATTCAAGTTTTCCGGAGGATTTCTTTACCGAAGGATTTCTTCCTCCCTTTAACCCTCCACTCATGAATCAGTTGGAACCTATCTTGGCTCCCACTGTACCTGTACTTCCTGCTTAAGTAGTGGGAACATTTCCATCTATCCAGTCGACGACTAATGGGTTATGGAACTTTAGGGACACTTTTGGTCCTTCACCACTCTCCCAGTCAACAATCATCCCAACACCGATAATGGTGAATCCCGCTATCCCATTTTTCTTAGGTACAGCCACTCACATGACACCCTGAATGAGTGGAACCCGGCAGATGCCAGGTTCCACCCATATGGTGCCAAACTGCATACCTTTGACAAGTGCCACATACAGTGCTCTCTATAACACTCAATGTGGCATTATGGGCGTGGTTCCCAGTTACCAACAATATGGTCAGCTACCAATGTACAGTTGAAACCCCCAGATTCATATACCTACGAGGGTTCCCAATATGCACATGTCGGTAGGGAACATAACAGTTCCCCCTCCATTCTTAGGCATGCATGGTTAGTCACTAATTGACATGAGTGTTCCCTCTGTCAATCAAGGACAAATGGTTAGTTCTGTGTCGGGTGGGAATCCTCAAGGGGTTCCCAACCAATCCATGGGGAAACCCTACTCACATATTCAAATGAGTCAAGGGGGCACTGCTTATACTGGGGGAAATTTCATACCCCAGTATCAAAATCCTCATGGAAATCCACTCTACAACACCATACCTCAAAGTAACTGCTACACCACGCAACCCATGTACACTATGGGGAACCAAACGATGGGAGGAGCGTAAAGCTCCTCAAGTCATCCATCATCACCATGGTCCAAGTCAAGGTACCTAACTCTCTTCCTTTCTTGGCAACATTGGATTTACCTGACTTATACGAGCTGACAAACGACCCCATCTATCACAACTTAGAATGGTTTCCAATCTTGCCTAAGATACCAACGGACATCCCAAAGTTCGATGGAAAACAAGGGGAGGATCTGGGCACCCATATCACCACCTACCATCTCTGGTGTGTTTCAAACTCTATGGTGGATGATAGTGTCCAGTTACATATTTTTCCCTGCAAACTCACTAGCAATGCAATGAAATGGTATATTGAGTTACCATGCGCATCAGTAAACACCTTTGATGCTTTAGCGATGGAATTCCTAAAGCAGTTCCAGCTACCCATCCTCTATGAGATTGGGATATATCTCCTCACTTCATTTCATCAGGATACTGCCACCAACATCTCTGATCATATTCATGAATGGAGACGTAGGCAGAGGTTAGACAAAGCTCCCATCCCAGACTTTCTCTTAACGGACTAGTTCTGTAAGTCCTTACTCCCAAAAATTGCTAGAGATGTCGCTCTAGGTGATTTGGTCACAGAATACCAATCCATACATCGTGCCCAACACTTAGATCTGATATATTCATAGTATGGCACTCTTTATGACATAATCCCCAATGCTCCTGGTAACCTGAATGCTTCCACCACTCAGCACCCTAGAGTGCACACCGACAGGATTGTCGGCGCAACCTCTGGGGCCGTTGTAAAACAACTCAGTAGTTCCATTGCCAAGATGGCAGTGAACCCCTCTACCAATACGACTACTCTTCCTGCCACTGCGATAAACTCTGTGTAGTCTACACAAAAATTTGGTGGCAAGAACAAGAAGAATAAGAAAAATACCACTCCTTCTGAAGAGCAGTCAACAAAGCGGCCCAACCTAAAATAGAAGTTCGCTATGCCTACTGATGACGAAAAGGATAAACCCACTAGATATCCATGCAAACTCTATGCTGAAGATGACATGACCTCGCATTATTAGCGGCTTTAGGAATGCACAGACTACCTTGCCCAAAGGGATTCTAGTAAGGCCCCCGCTGTCCTTAGAAATCCTTTTCCCACTCAACAGTAGCAAAATCTTATTGAAAACCAATTGCAACCTCGATAAGGGGGCAATGATGGTTTGCAACATCCTTTAGCTGGTGAAGGATCTTCTACCGTTTACACATTTGAAATGACAGAACTTGCGACAAAAGCCAAATCTTATGGAGCTCCTATCTCTCCTACAGCAAAACCATCCTCAGGTCAAAACCCACTGCCACCCAATGATTTTCATATCGAAAGGCTGGTTGAGGACCTTGTAATTCGACCCCCAAAGGGGGAACTTCGAAACACAACACACAATACATATTCACGTGCCACTGAACACTACAACATTGCAGAGGATTTGGCGCAAGCACCATCGACTATGTTGGCGCTCGAAGTATTACAAACATGCCCCACATAAAAGAAAGCTCTGCTTTTGGCTATTGGTGGTATTGACCCAACGGATTCCATGCTTGCTATTTTTGACATGGACAAGTGTAAACCTCCCATTTTTCACCAGCTTGCATTCTAGGTGCATATCACTTCGAAACGTAGAGGTATACATAGAACTGTGATTGACGAAGGTTCTTCTACCTGTGTCATGTCTGCTTCATTTTGGCTCACCCTAGGTTCCCCAACCCTATCCCCACCGTCAAACTCCCTTAAAGCTTTCGATGGCCACACCTTTATCCCAGAAGAATACCTAGCCAGTTTCCCCATCACTTTGTCTGGGAAAATCGTAATGGTAGACATAGAAGTCATAGACAAGAAAGTCGACTATAATATTTTGCTAGGTCGTAGCTGGACATATGCCATGACGGTCGTTATATTTACTGTATTTCACATCATCCAATTCCCATTGGATGGAAACGTAGTTACAGTAGATCAGTTGTCTTTCTGCACCCCTGATTATTTGCCATTACCAAGTAGCTCCGTACCCCTAGTAGGTGGTGTGCCTGACTCTTATGTCAGTCCAGGTACCGGTCTACTGAAGGCTTCTTCCCTCATGGGTTGTTTTCCTCTTCAGCAGCCCAAGGTTTCACAATCGGTCATCATGCTTTCATATTTTCCTCATGAACTGACCGATCTATGGATCCTACCAACTCCTTCAGACCTTGACACATTCGGAGACCAGATGCTGCTGTCACCAGCTAAATTGGCCTACCAATACATTCAATCCGTATCCGAACCTCCGATCATGTTGGTTACTACCGACGGTACCACTGCCCCTTCCATAACTATGCCTTCTTTCGATCTCCTCAATCAAGTCCTACCTACGGATGAAGCTATTCGAGAAATCATGAGTTTAGAAGAGTGACATTGGGAGGATTGGCATCATCATGTTTCGATATCTGATTCGGACATGAGGCCTCTTCAAATCCTGTCTCCTGACATACTAGAAATCATTTCATCATCTTATACGACCATCCAAACTTTGGATGCGGAAGGAAACATGGGCAATATTTCAAAGACATTGCTCATCGATATTTCTGTCAAGACAGGCATCATGGAAAACATCCTTTTTGGAGCCAATTGCAATCCTGAGGAAATTGCAAGCTTCACCTACCTATTTAAGGAATTCAGCAATGTATTCCCCTGGTCTTATGAGGAAATGCCCGACATAGATCCTTCCATCGTCGAGAATGAGATCAAGCTTTACAAAAATGCAAAACCTGTCCATCAAAGACTTCGACTGGTCCATCCCTGCAAAACACCAGCCATAAAAACCGAAGTGGAAAAATTGTTACATGCTGGTTTCATCTATCCTGTTCCTTTAACGGAATGGGTTTCCAATCTGGTTCCTATGGATAAGAAACAAGGAACCATCTGTGTATGTGTCAATTATCGAGACTTGAACACCGAGTGTCTTAAGGATAATTATCTGACACCGTTCATCGACCAAATCATCGACGACTGCACTGGTTGTGAATCATTTTCATTTATGGATGGATTCTCAGGTTACAACCGAATTGCTATAAAACCCAAAGACCAGAATAAAATTGCCTTCGTCTACCCTTGGGGTGTCTTTGCCTATATAAAACTCCCATTCGGTTTAAAGAATATTGGGGCGAATTTTCAAAGAGCCATGGACTACGCATTTCACGATATCAGGCATATTGTTCAAGCTTACTTGGATGACCTTCCAGCCCATTCCAAGTTATGAACGTAACACCTCAACCATTTAAGAGTGATCTTTTTAAGGTGCCGGTTTTACAACATCCACCTGAACCCACATAAATATGTTTTGTTCATCGAGTTTGGATGCTTACTTGGATTCATTGTCTCCAAGTATAGCATTAGGGTTGATCTTGATAAGGTCAAAGCAATTGTTCAATTACCAGAACCACAATTTGTTCTTTAGCTCTGATGTTTGCAAGGGAAAGCAAACCATTTACGATGATTCATCGTAAATTATGCCAAATTGACAAAAGACTTCATGCGCCTACTTAAGAAAGGAGTGTCGTATCTGTGGGATGAGCAAGCTCAACAATCATTTTATGTCTTGAAAAAGGCACTTATATCAGCCCCACTCCTAAGTGCTCCCGACTATAGCCATGACTTTCTTCTTTACCTGACAGCCTCGCCATCCTCCCTTGGAATGATCTTGGTTCAAACACACGATGACCAGAGTGAACATGTGATCTATTATTTGTCCAAAGGCCTGGCTATGCCCAAGCTCAGATATTTGCATGTGGCAAAGATATCATTGTTAGTCGCCTTTGCTATCAACCGATTCTGACAATATATCATGCTATAATAGACTACCGTCATTGCTTTGGAGAATCCAATGAGACATATTTTTTCTCATCAAGTAATCAGAGGAAAATATTCAAAATGGATCGTAATCGTCCAACAATTTGATCTGGTTTCCACAACTGCCAAGGCAAAGAACTCCTTAGTCTTCGCCGAACTTTTGTCAGACCTTCCCATTGTCGATCTAAATGAGACAGTCCATGATCCTCTCCTGGATGAGGCTATCTATCTTATCAACACCACTGATCGTTGGTATGGGGACATTCTAGTCTACCTCCAACCACAACAGTTCCACCCCGAACTCACGACAGGCGATCGTCGTCGCATCCATCACCAAGCGCAACACTATCTAGTGATTAACGATATGTTATATCATCACAGTGTAGATATAATGCTTTGGCATTTCCTCACTCATTAAGAGGCAGAGCACCTTTTAAATGACCGCCATGCTGGGGCATGTGGCGGTCATCTTTTTGGCATCTCTACTGCATAGAAAATCTTGCGTGGAGGGTATTACTGGCCGACCTTGTTCAAAGATTGTGTCAAGGCCATTCAGCAATGCCATCCTTGTAAAGTATTCATGAAGAAAATGCAAGCCCCTCCGGCCCTACTGCACTCAGTGCTCTCCATTGGCCCTTTTGCCAAATGGGGGATAGACTTCGTCACCTGTAATCTCGTTTCCTCTGTTGGACAAAACTATATCATAATAGTTGTGGACTATTTTATGAAATGGGCCGAAGCCCTTCCTACCTACAGCACCGACGGAGAAACTGAGGCGCTATTCCTGTTCAATCGGGTTATATGTCATTTTTCTGTACCCAGCACAATCGTTACAGACCATGGATCTCACTTCCAGAACCATATGATGTATGATTTAACATCGCTGCTTGGTTTTCGTTAGGATCAATCATCCTCGTACTGCCCATAGGCTAATGGTCAAGTGGATGCTATAAATGCCGTCTTGAAAACCATGATCCGAAGGTTGGTAGGAAACCATAAAACCAATTGCCACTAGATGTTATATTCGGTGTTATGGGTGTATCGAACTTCAATAAAGATTTCCACAGGCTTTACACCTTTTCGACAGGTGTATGGCCTAGAATCAGTTCTACCCATTTAGTGTTAGATCCCTTCCCTGAAACTAGCCGTTGAACTCCTGCCTAGCACTACTGCCGAAGAAGAATGCTTACTCTACCTTGCTCAGCTGGAAGAAACCCGTTGAGATGGCGAACTAGCACTCGAAGCTCACAAGCGCTAGGTAAAATACCAATACGACAAAAAAGTTAAGCTTCGTTCTTACCAAGAGGGAAACCTTGTTTTTCTCTATGATAAAAAACACGATCTCTTGGGGGTAGGCATGCTCCAACCGTTATGGTTAGGTCCCTATATCATAAAGAAAGTCCTGTTAGTGGGGGCATACGAACTACAGGACTGGGAAAGAGTCCCACTCAAGGAGCCCAGAAATGGGCTCTACTTAAAAAAGTATTATGCATAGTATTGCACTAGGCATGTGCTATGTAATTTTATGCAATTCTTAATAGATCACTTTTTGAGATATTTTATTGCTCTTTAAAAAATAAGATGCACCTTCAAGTTTTCATCATTGTGCTTGCTAAATCCATACGACGATGCTCTGAGCAACTCGTTTTTGATATTTTTCCAGCTCATTAAACTGAAAAAGACCAAGGGAGCATTCTTTTTGGGCACTTTTTTCTCACTCTTTAAACTGAAAAAATCCCGAGCTTAGTCTTTCTCCTCGTTAAACTTGATAAATATGACATGGGAATTCTTTTAGGTACTTTTCTCGCTCGTTAAATTGAAAAATCCTGAGTTTTTGTTACCAGGCTCGTTAAAAAGATACGGCAACAGCTAGAGCACTTTCTTTTTTGTGACTGTTTCTCACTCTTAAATAAAAAAATCCCCGAGTTTTTCTCCTCCTTCGAGCTTGTTAAAACTATGAAGAAAGAATGAGCCATTCTTTTCCCTCTTTTTCTCACTCACTAAACTGAAAAAGATACCCTAATTTTTCTTCATCTGACTCATTAAAATTTTTGATGAAGGTATTGAGTTTGTCATCATGTGACTCATTAAAAATTCACGATTAAAAACGAGTTTAGTCCATCACCTCGTACTCGTAACAAAATGAGGTCGACATCTATTGAAAATAGGTTTCTCTTTATCTGGGTTTTAGATTAATGGAAAAGTAACTGATCCGGCTATACTATTAACCTTTTGTCGCACCCAATTAACAACTATGACAAAGGGACCACCATGGAGTTTCACTTTACGATCTTTTCAGACTCTCTAAATATGAAAAGACCACTGATTTGTCTAGTCTGGACTCTTTAAATTACGCAGACAAGATATAGAGTTGTTCTTTTTCTGATACTTTTCAAACTCTCAAAACATGAAAAAATCGACAAGTTTGCCTGTCTGGACTCATTAAACTAATCAGATAGGGCAAAGAGTCATCCTTTTTGTGATCCTTTTCAAACTCTTTAAACATGGAAATATCGATGAGTTTACCCATCTGGACTCATTAGATTAATCAGACAAGGAAAGTGGACAATACAATTGTATTCCATATTAGAAAGTGTGATTTGGTAGCAGTCATTCCCTTGAACATGGCACTCCCTCAAATAAACATTCCTTTTGATGGCCTCTCAATATGAACCCTACCATCCTATGAGTTTAGCCTACATACCTTGATGTAATTTCATCTTTGTATCCTAACAATATGTAGTGTTCATTAGACTAGATTTGTCTAGTTAAAACCGTTGTCGTGCCCTCTATTGTTCAAGGGTTACCCATTTGTTTCATCCATCAACCGATCAAACATATCCTTTCATCATGCCCTCCGTTGTGTAGACCCAAATTCTACAAAGATTCCTCAAAAAACAAAATCATTCTTGTCCTTTTTTGTGTCGACTGATGTAGGACACATCATTTCCTACCTTTCGACATGTTTCTTCCTATCGACTTCAACACTCTATATAGGAAGATAACCCAGAAACACATTCAGTGCCTTGTTGTCTTGTGCTTGGTCAGGGGTTCTCATTATTGGTTCTTGGTTAAGTGATTATATGGGTGTTCGACGACAAAGACATCTTTCACACTCGCTAGTTTGTACTGTGCATCTTGGAGACCATCACCATTATCGATGGCCTTCCTTGAATCTGTTAGTGGTCTCCATTATTGACTAGTAATCAGATGATTACATGCATGTTCGACATTAATGCATATTTTCACATGTATTGATCTATGTTGTTCAGTGAAGTGGAAATCAAGACCTTGGGTAGAGGCTTGCATCATTCAACCTTGTTTCCTCTCCCAAGCTACGGATATTGTTTTTTGGAGACAACTGTTTCAATATGATTCTATTATGACACTGGATTCGCATTGTGCTTATCGACGGCCAACATTGTTATATCTCTTTGGAGAAAATTACTCTGACATAGCTACTGAGCATGGCAATGCCCGACTCAGGACATGATTTTAGCAGTTATATCTATATATATATATATATATATATATATATATATATATATATATATATATATATATATATATATATAATATATATATATATATATATATATATATATATATAATATATATATCTATATGTGTGTGTGTGTGTGTGTGTGTGTTGTATTAGGTTTCCCTTGCCACCCAATGCTTCTCTCTCTTGCATTTGACAGGAAAAATTATAGTTTTAGTAAAGTATTTTGGCCATCATCTCTGCGTCTAATCTCATACTTTAAGGGGCATCTGTTATACAAAAAAATGACCTCCTTGTCAACTTAGAGGTGAAAACAGCATGATTGAAGCAAAGACCACAATTACACACCTTGACTCCACACTAACATTGGTTGAACATTGAAAACCTGCTTTATAAAGCTTGTTACCAAGCCTAAGGGTACGTTAATGACCCTGCTAACTCAAGTTGTTAGACCATGGGTAGTGTTAGTGAAAGTAAGGGAAGTTCCAAGGGTCAAACCAACGAATTGACTCACAAATATCTAGACATTTGTCCTTAAATTTACTCAAGAAAAGTAAGGAAACATCCAAAAATCAGTCTGTCTTGAGAATTTCCAATCTTAAAAAGGAGGCAAATGGGAAATAGCTGAAAAGTAGGGAAAGTTCACTACTTTTTCCCTAGTGAAATCTATGAGGAGCTTGGCAACCCTAACTCGATTGCTACATAAGCAGTGAGAGGGTCCTTTTGAAAGGGGTCAGATCATTTGAAAGGATACCGAGATAAGATATTGAGAATTGTCTCATATATGAAGAAGTGAGCTAGAAGAGAGAGAGGGAGAAGTGGAAGGGGCAAAGGAAGACTGATACAATAGATCGTTGTAATCGCTCTTCCGTTATTAATACAAAACTATAGTTGTTTTCCCTACTCCATAGCGTTGGTAACATTTTTCATTGAGTTGTTCATTACTTGTTTAGATGAGTAATTTAGTTGTATGCAAATAGATGTTCATTGTGTATTCATATATTGGTTTTCAAGGTTCTATGCAGTGATTGTGTTTGCCTTTCCTTTGTGCAGGAATTTATTTGGAGCCGACTTTGAGGGAGTTCTTCTTGGTTGCTTTGCTATCTCCAAACAAATCTAGAGGGAGACTTAAGGTAATCCTCTCTCCATACTTTGTTAACTGATATTTGTAGATGAACATGTGTATAACTTGGTAGCTTCTGCAAATAATCTTACATTCTATCAAAGATCACGGGAAGGCCTTTGAGGGTAGTTTTCATTCTCCATACAACGTGCATTTTAGCCCATAGCACCATATGTTACTACTATGTGGAGGAGCCCTATTTAGAAGTCGTGGCCACAATATTCTTCTTGCCCTGAGGGCGAATCATAAGGAAAACACATTTCCTGGTCTTTGAAATGATCTTACTTCATTTCTTTTTAGAGATCAAAGAGATGGAAGTAGGCGGGGCTACCTCTAGTATCGTGTATAACTTATTTCCCAAAGTAATAATCATAGAGCAAGGTCTAAACTCATATACAACATGTCTCTTCCAAAAGTATGGTTTTCCTTATGATACATCACAAACCTTAAGAGGAGAAACATCACAAAGTACCTCATCCGTGAAGGTCTTGATTCTATAGGGAAGGCGACACTACTAGCTAACGCAAAGATATTGTCACTAGTGAAGCCACCCGATGGTGTGTGGCTACACATGTGTTGTAGTCGGTAGTCCAAGTTGCTTCATAACCTATGCTGAAATGAGATTCTTTTGGCTCCCACTTTTGATATGAACTGTAGTGGATAAACCTTCACCCACATATGTGAGTGGAAGAGGTATTCCCCCTCCCATGGATCTTAAAGCTCATTCTTCATGATCTTGGTGCTGGCCACCATGGGATTAGGCTCTGTGCCAATGATCTGCTTCCATTTTTCATTCCCCTTGTCGGGTTCTAACTCAGAGTTATAACATGCATCTCACTCGGAAGCCTTTAGCTCGATCACTAGTGATTGCTTGGCCTGACAACAACTCGTGTTGTGAGTGGAGCTCTTATGGAACTCACACCATTTTCCCGTGTCCTTCTTTATCTTTGGGGCATTTTTCTTTCTTGCAGCTTCGAATGGTTGTCTTAGGTCACCCCCACCTTGGCTTTGTCCTTTGCTTTGTGGTTTGGCGGTGCATTTCCCTTGCTTTAGATTCACAAATACAAAGTCTCGCTTATTCTATTTAAACTTCTTCTCAATCTTGACACCATATCATTGCGTCGTGCTGAGCGAGGAGATGTCCAGGAACTCCATCTCATCCTGGATGTATATATGTATATAGCTGTAGTACTTGAGTACCAAATGTCGCTCAGAATCCTTGATACCCAACTTTGTGTGAAGGGTATGAAAAGCATTGGTAAACTTCAACACTTCTTGGTCCCTTCCCTGCCACAGCATGGTCCACTTTATGTATTTATCCTCATGCTCTCGACAGGGTAGTAATCTTCCTTGATGGCATCCCATAATGAATTCCAGGTGGGTGAGTCTGAAAATAGTGAGGGTGTACTTTCATCATTCTTCTCAAAGTAGGTTTCCCACTAGTCCTTGATGTGGGGGGTAGCTTTGAGAAATGAAAAAGTAATATTTTCCCTGTTGGAAAAATCATGAATAGAAAAATATCCTTCTGGCAGATTTAACCATTTATCTATGATGTCCACATCTATCTAACCTTCAAAGGTGGGCATGTGAAAGTTAATTTGTACCTCAAAGGGCATGGCACTTCCAGAGTAGCCGCTGGAAGAAGATGTGTTGCCTTTGGGTAGTCGCTGAATGATTGGGGCAAATTTGTCCATCATTGCGTTTCTCTGTCACTCGAGGGTTTCTTCGAGCAAGATTTTGAAAGGATCTCCTACCCTCTCTTCTTCCTTCTCTTCCTCCATGGTAGTCCATCGGGATTTGCAAGGCTAGTCTTGCAAAGGTTCAACTAGTTCGAGTCCTAATGCCTTATATCCCGACCTCATGCGGGACATGCAAAGAAAAACATAGAAAGAGAAGACACCTTAATACCACTGATATGAACTTAAACAAGAATGCAACAAATCCCAGATATAACCATAAATATAAAGATGCAGTAGAAATAACACTTCATTTCATTAATATCAAATACTGAAATGTGCTTACCAATAGAATGGAAATAAACTTCCTCGTGCGATGGTAGCTTATCTCTGAGGAGAGATGTAGCTACTACATGACTCTAAACTATGTTACAATGAGGCTCAAATGTGTATTTATTATTGAGAAACAATGGAAAACTATAAAAATCCAAAAACTTAACCCTAGGAGATGAAGTGCCAAAACTATGGGCCACATTAGGGTAAATTTGTACATCAACTTCCCAGAGTCGCAACTTTGGCATACCAATTCAAAACATCTTTGGAAGTTCAGGACTCAAAAAACCGCCAAAAATTGTAAGATTTGCTATAATTAAGGAAATTGAAAAACTAAAAGATATAATGGTGAGGGACCAAGTGGAATAGGCAGGTGGCCACCGAAATCCACCTGGATCATTTACAACTATATATTACACATTTTTTATATGTTTGAGGAAATGCCTTCCATGGCTAGTAGGGGTCCAGTCAAGATCCTGATCAAGTAATTGCATGTGTATCGTCATTAGATTGTTATCTTTTTGTTATGAAGGTGTCATTTAATTTTACGAAGTGACCTAGGCTCTGGGCCTAAAAAGTGGCTCAAATCCCAGGGACACTACCACAACACTGAGCAAAATAGTTCCTAGACACTGGAATGCCATGACGTGGGAGTGTCCAAAGCTCTATGGACACAGGAATTCCCATATCATGGGAGAGTCTGGGGGTTAATTGGTCTAAAAACTCAGTGGGACCTAAGGTTTGGTTACCTAAGAGGTTGGGATGGTTCCTGGGAGACTTGTTACTGATTTGGAAGGTATGTATGTTATGTTTCTATTGATTCCACTTCCTTAATGTCACATAGGAGGTTGAATCCCATCATAGTATCCTCTCATGAAATGTTTACCCTGGATGGTCGGTTACTTGGGTAGATGTGGGAGGAGGGTATCATAGAGTGGTATCAGAGCATTATTCACCCCTCGGACTGAATAGGCTATGTGTTGGTCATGCATTCATGTCAGCTGCATAGGTGTTCCTTATGATTGTAGTCCATATTCTTGTTGCATTTGCATGTTGTTGATCATGGTTGCAGTGATGTCACCATGTGAAGGTTGATGATGTTGTTGCTGGTATGTTTTAGTCATGAATGCAGGTTAGTTGTATATGCATTTGTTATGCATATCCATGTCCATATGTTATTATGCATGCATTTTCATGGTTATAGTTATGCATGTATAGTAGGTCAAACATGCATTGTGAGGTCATTGTATGCAATTAGGTAATCATGATGATATTGGTATGTTATGATGCTAATGTGTTGGCTGAGATAGAGCAAGAGATGTAGATCATTAAAGTGAAGTTGCAACGATGGACTTCAGGGTAAGAGCAGATCATCAATCAGGTTTGTATGATGGGAATTAAGGTATGTGGTTAATGGGATTTATAAGAATTAGGGTTACTTATATACTTGTCATTTTATTGTTGTTATGGTTACATGTATGATGAATGTTAGTTGATTAGTGTAGCCATATGCACATGTTTCATATAGTCATGAATGATATTAACTTGTTGTTGTGTGCATTATGGTCATATGCATGATGGTTATATTCATTTCATTGAAGATATTGATGTTATACATATCATGCTAACCTGGATTGGTTTGTGTATATGATTATGGTTATGGTATTCAGGTATGAGTTGATTTATTTGTGATAGTGTGTTGTACTAATCTAGACTTACTGTGCATATGTGATTTCCATGCACGAATGCCAATTGTTTATGAGCTTATGATATGAACATGTTAGCTAGTTAGTGTTATGGATATCATGACCTTATTTATGGTTGAGTTGATATGTTGTGAATTTATATCCTACTAACTAGACTAATTTTGAAAACAAGATATCCTCCCCTGAGATATGTTAAGGTATGAGTTTGATTATGTCGCATATTTGGTCTTGATTGTTTGATTATGTCATCTATTTAGTATTGGAGTGTTTGGTGTCTATTATGTCATCTACTTGATTTATCTAACATGGTACATTTATAGTTTGTTTAAATGTTTGATTTATTGCATGATATGAGTATGTGTCTGTAAGATTGCATGAAGAAATGATCTTGTTTTAAGATGTTTGTACTAATACATATATGTTGAGATAGCTGACATGTGATTGATTGTAACATTATTTATTATGAATGATGAATGTGAGTTGATTTTGATTATGACATGGTTGTTAGAATTGGTGAGGGTTGATTTCCAAGTAATAGATATGTTTCCTTGATATTTGGAACATGTGGTTGACATGTGTAAACAGTTGTAGGAAGCATACTTGGTATTATCATGACAAGGTAAAAATTGATGTGTTTATATAATTAAAAGTTAGGTGATGTGACAATGCGTAGTAAGCCTTGATTGCAACAAGGTAAAAAGGTAAAATAAAGGGATTGGGAAACAATTTCTCTGGCTATATTTGGAAATGCTAATTCCAAATGAACGAGTGCTTTGCATACCAAAAGTCTTCTTAACCTTGATTTCGTTTGACATTATGTGGGTATGTGCTATATTCATGGACATGTATTTGACAGGTATAACAGCTGGTGTCTAGTTATAGCTATATCTATTAAAGGAATTGAAGTTCCTTGAGATATGGTGTGGTTTTTTCAGTTGCAAGGCAACATGCTTGGCACAACAAGGTATGGTAACTAGTGTATTTTTATGTTTAATTATGCAGTGACAGTTATGTGTCTATGGCAATATCATGCCAAGATTGGATGGAAAAGAGACTGCCATAAAATTCTGGAGAAGGCGTTGGTTGAGCTTTCCTTTGGATGCACTGGGAACCATGGGGATTAAGTCATGGTGTCCGTTGAGAGTCTTGTGATTTGAATTATTTGTGCGTTGGTTGCGCTTGATTTGTAGCTTTGATTATGTCTTGTGTATGGCCATACCAGTTTGTTTGAGGTGTCGTATTGTTATTGTTTTTCACTGTTTTCTCTTGCTTGCTTCTTGGTATTTCCTTTTTGTTTTGGGAGTTTTGGGAATTGGTTGGGAAAGAGGAAATTTAATGGAAGATACCCAAAAAGTGATGTAAGGCCCTGATGAATCTCAGTACATGTATAAGGACAATTGAAGGCAAGAGTATGACAACCAGTTGGATTGGTTGGATCCATTGGTGTAAATGGATGATGGCAGGACAATCATGAGAAAGGTAATAGGAGAGGTGAATTAAATGGATCTAAGGAGTCATATTCCTTGGATATATTGGGAACGATTGTTCTCAATGTTCTGCATGGTGTGCATAGATAAAGGGAGTTATTTTAACCTTGACCTTATCATATATAGTAATTATGCTAATGTATATATGCATATATGTATGTATCTATGTATGCATGTTTTTACCTGATAGGGTCATAATGGATCATTATTGTTTTATGTTGATGTTTATATGTATACATGTATGTATGTATTTCATTGTATGACAAGGTCACAAGAGGTCATTCTTGTGGAGGAATGATTGCTTATGTAGGTGAATGACATAAAGAGGTTCCTGGTTTATGAAGAATCGAGTGGAAGAGTAATCATGACAAATATATTAGGTCAATATCACGTGATTATGAGTTGATATTATATGATTATATTATGTCTATGTGATGGACAAGATATACTGAGGAATACATTAGTGAAATGAAAGTAGTGTGTTCTGTGGGATGCTCAGATAAGCATGGCTGGCAGAGAGACACTGAAAGAAAGGTTGCTTGGTAGAGACAGTGTGGTTTTAGATGTGTGGTACTATTGTTGTGCATATGTTGTATATGTTGTACATGTTGCATCTGTGATGTTGTGCACATGCAGTGTGTTGTATATATAGTGTGTGTACATGTTGTTTATGCAATGTTATGTACAAGGTGGTACATATAGTGTTGTGTGAATATTGCATATGTAGTGTTGGGTATAGATGGTGTTATGTACATGCTGGATATGCAATGTTGTGTACATATTGTATTGTGAACATGATGGATATGGAGTGTTTTGTGCATATGGTGTCTTTCACATGTTGGATATCCAGTGTTGTGTACATCGGGTGTTATGTACATATTGTATATGCAGTGTTATGGACATATCGTGTTGCGTGCATGTAGTACATGTGGTGATATGTACATATGGTTTTGTGTGTATGATTGTATAGGTGGTGTTGTGAGCATGTGGTGCCATGTACATGATGTACATGTAGTTCTATTTGCAGGTGGTGTTGTGTATATATCATGCATATAGTACCGTGTATGTGTTGTGTCGTCTAGAAGTGCATGTGATATTGTGTACGTCTAGTGTTGTGTACACATTATACAGGTGGTGCGGTGTCCATGTGGTGTTGTGCACATTTTTGTAGGTGGTGTTGTGTACATGTGATGTTGTGCACAAGTTGTGCATGTTGTTGTTTGTACAGGTGGTACTATGTACATTTTGTACATATGGTATTGGTGTACATGTGGTATTGTGTGCATGTCATACATTCTATGTTGTGCGCACGTGGTACTATGTATGTGCATTGTGTAGTTGTGGTATTGTGACATGTGTACTCGTTGTGTTGTACTCTGTGTAATACGTGTATTGTGTGGTGTTTTACATTGGGTATAGATGAATTTTGTTGCATTGTACGCCAAGTGTAGGTACATGTATTGTGTGGCATTATACATTGGGTATAGATGTATGCGTTGTGTTGTATATCAGGTGTAGGTGTATGCAGTGCATGGTGCTATATGCCGTGTGTGTGTTTGTATGTGTGTGATGAACACTATGTGTATGTGCACATGGTTGAGGAGAAGGCACTAGGTGCTTTTCAGGTGTGGCAACTGATTCAATTCCAGTATGGAATAATGAAAAAGGTAGAAGATAAGGATTAATTAAAGGATAACTATCAGTATTTTATATGTTTTATTATGCATGTGATCTATGATTTTTACTTATGATGGTTACATGTGATTTATGATTATGGTTTATGATTATTTCATTCAATTTGTGATTTCAATTTATGATGGTTGAGTATGAGCTAACCGAATGTGATATGGTTATCGATGATGATTTGATCAAATAATTAGTTTGACTTGTTGTGATAGGAAGTAAACAGGATTCCAAGTGTACCTTATTGATGAGCTACCAATGGGGTATGATGTGAATTTGTTTCAAACTGGCTATAGGAATTAGCAACAATAGTAAACGGAATGGGAACATGCAATAGTATGTTGGTAAAGCATTCAGGAGTAGGGCCATTATGAGACACTAGTACCTAATAGTGTCAAGTGATTGTCATGAGCATGATATGACTGGTATGATGGATTTAAGGTAGGGATATGCCTTGGTTTTTGGACATTCCAATGTGAGGAATCATTGTTGAGGGATTAACTGCTCGGGATGGGAACTTGGAAGGTGTGTGATTGCACAAAAGTGGGTGATCAAATTACTCGAGGGACTGTGTAGCAGAGAAGGAAATGTTAGGTATATATTTTTTTTGGTCATTATCATTTCGAGATGGAATCAAATGCACATTGCAAGTGTTCCCTGGAACAATGAGCTGGAAACTATTCACCAAGAGGACAAGTGGCACAGGATTATATTGTTGGAAATTAGCTACATATTTGACCTTGAAGTGGATTCTGGACTTCTTGGCAAGAAGGTGAATCCTAGTATTACTTTGAGGGTGGAGGTGTGAGCTTCTGGATTACCTTGTCGTAGACACAAGCATCGTATCTTTTTATTTTTTGGTTGAACAAATGTGCATATGTGTGTATTATTGTGAATATTGCATCGAGCTAGATTTATAAATCTCCATAAACAGTATCATTATTTTCTAGGTGAAGAAAATGTTTATGTGTCTATATGTGCTTATTATTGTAAATACCATAATGAGATGTGTTATAAAGCTCTAGTAAATGGTATGTTTGTCATGATGTTCATTGTAAATATTGCAACGAGTTGTGTTATAAATCTCCATGGGTAGTATGTTTTGTTTTCATTGGTCTTCCTAGTTATAGGTATCATTGGTCACCGAGGATGATGTTCCCCCAAAGGGGAGGGTTCTGTAAAGACCCTGGTTAAAAAAACATGTAAAAAGATATTGTTAGCCTCCTGCTGCAACAGGTTAATCATCTTTCATGATCGACATTTTTACATGCCAAATATGTCGTACTATGCATGCTGCAATGCTCCATATTTGCTACAGATGACCAGAGAAGTATCCATGAAGGTGTGCCAGTTTTAATGCTACTGCTTTGTTCCAGTTTTGATAAGTAATCCATTTTGATCAGTTTTCAGTTAAGGGTAGGCCAAACAGCTTAATCTTGGCCTCCCTAGGTTTCAATTTCCTGTTGTAGAATATAGAGAATAAATATCTGTCCAAACAGCTTAATCTTGGTAGATTTGTAGATAGGTAGAGAAACAAGGGTGCTCAACAGTTTAATCTGAGCCCCTGGCTGAAATAAGTGTAGAAGTAGATAGGAGCACAACAAGAAGAAAGAGTGAAAAGCTGGGTATGCTAGTTCAAGTGCACCCAAACCAAAAAGAAGAGAAAATGTTAGGTGAGTAGGTCGGGTAGGTAGCTTTGTGGTTGCAGAATCATGGCTTGTGATCCATTTCATATTGTCAAGTGTTATATCTATCATATCACAAGTTGAAGGTGGTTTTTCAGTTGGAGGACTTCAAGAAATGCATGTCTAACTTCCCCCTTCCTCCTCTCCCCCAAATCACTCACTAACTTCCCTAAAAGAGGTCAAGATCTGCTTGGTACCTCTTAGTTTCATCATTCTCCATATCATTTACCTTGGTGAAGATCTGCTTCACTCAAGTAATGTCCATACTGCTTCTATGAATCATTTTCCCCCTTAATAGCCTAAGATCTGCATACTTAGCGCTCTCTGATCATTTGTCATGTTAACTATTAACTTTACTATGTAGCTCCCTATCTATTTCCCCTTCCCCTACTAAAACTATGTATATAACTCCCCTATATATTTATCCCTCCCCCTGGTTGAAAAATAACCATATACATCCTTGGAAATTGCTAAGTTTATCTGAAACTCAGCAAGAATCCTCATTTCTCCCCCTAACTATCTTCCAAGTGCATAAGGACTCATTCCTTTGCACAATTCTCCTTCACATGTTTGAAAAATCACCCCTTTGACCTTGGTTTGCCTTTAGAAGGCATGAAACCCTCTTTGGCCACTAAGCCCTCCCAATACCTCATCACTTTCCTCCTAAGTGCCTTTGGACTCCTTCCGAGGCATAAGAGTACCCAAACCATGCAAAAACCATGTTAAAACCTTCAACGCATGAGAATTCCTCCTTTTGGGCCATCGGACCCCTTCCGATGGCTTATAAACCATTCAAAAGCATAAAGAATACCCCTCCGAATTCATTTGCCTTGCATTTTTGTGCAAATAATGGCTCCGACAGCGAAAGTGCCGACCAAATCTAAGCCGTCCATCTTTCCGCCCAAATCAAACGGCCCTCGGCGTTTCGGCGATCGCAATGTGTAAAGGCTGTGCCCTCCACCCCGCCGATTGCCGAAGTCCCGAAATAATCACAGCCATCCATTTTTGGGCCCCAGATCAACGGCCCATATGTAATCGCATCGCTCCCATATGGCTCCGACCAGCGGAGCCGAAAAGTAATAAAGCGCGGCATAAATATATTTCGGGTCCGATGGGTTTTCGGCGTTTCTATGTGGCAGCCCCCATGTCCCCGCCGATAGCGAACTTCCGACTTAGCGCCGGCCGTCGGATCGCCCTCCCAAATCAACGGCCCATGTTTGATCGGCGGCCACCCCTTATGTTTGGCTCCGACCAGCGGAGCCGAAATTTTATCAGGGCGGGTTTGTAAAAGTTTTCGGGTCTGAAAGGAGCCCGTTGCATAGTGAAAGGGAAGGCCCCCGATATGGCAGAGCCGAAATAACAATAAAGCATGGTATATTAGCATTTCGGGTCCACAAACCAAATTTTTGTAAATCCGCCGATATGACATCGCCGATGGGCCGGACGCGATTCCAAATAAAAGGAAGGGCCTATAGCATATCGGGTCCGCGCAGTTTCGGCGATTGTTTATGTGCCACCCCCGGTCCGCCCGACGCCGATATTGCGATAAGATCTGGGCCGTTGGATCGGCCCACGCCGGATCCAACGGCCACGATTTAATTCAATGAACAGTGTCGCTATTTGGCCGTTTTTTCAATGAAAATTCATGTTTTTATGGCATTCCGCCTGTTTATAATAAAAGGGCCATTTAAATGTTTTCTGTGCGGCGCCCGTGCCTGCCCAGGTATAAAGGAAATGATGGTTTCCTTAACCATTTTGAGATCGCTCCAAACCCTGTTTTTGCTCCAGGGGGCCAGTATCGGCCTCGGCACAGTCGGCAACACTTTTTCCTCCTGTTTGCACCATTTTTCAAAGTTTAAAGCTAGTTTTGATCGGCCAGAGCGCCGATAGCATTCCAAAGGCCACGGGAACCTTTGCAGCAGTTAATTTTGCATTAAAGGGCAGAAAAGGGGCGATTTGACAACGTAAAGTGTATCAGAGGAAAGAGAAGGCTCAAGTGCATGTCAAAGGGTATCGGGAAAGCGACAGACAGTATCAGTATTGTGGTTCAAAGTAGATGAAGGCAGAAAGGCCCCAGTAGTTATAGCAAAGCGTCATTGAGCTGTAATGGCTCACCAACTTGCAGTTTTTTCCGTTTAAGGCAACAGGACCACTTGAAAGCAGATTAAAGGATTTCAATGCAGATTTATGAGAAGTGCAATGGTCCCAGTCACATTTTGGAGCAGTGCTACTTCCTTAATTACGTAGTTATCACGTAGAGGACAACACGTGGCTCAAGGCACTCTTTCAGTCCATTTTTGAAGCTGCAAGACCATGTGCAGCCCTAAAGAACCATTTTGATAAGGCTGCTCCCTCATGCGCAGCCGTTTTAAGTTATTTCATGCATTTATTTCCAGCATAGATTAGGATCAATGACATTGACTACACAGATCTCTTTTGATCTGTTTTCAGAGATATTTTTGAGATATTTTTTCCCCTTGACAGCTGTTCAAGGGAAGTCTGTAGCTATTTTTCTTTATATACCACCCTCTGCACAGTTTTAAGGGTTGGTTGGTTAAGATACTCCAAGAGAGACTCGCACTGTATATCTAATATTTTCTATAATCAAAGACTGCTTACAAGCTTGGAGAATGGACTGTTTGATGTGTTGTTAATGGTTCCAAAGAGTGAATGATGGAATTCCTGTGCTGCTATATGAATCAATAAGTGTTCCTAACCTCTGTTATTTCAATTTCATATATGCTCAAGTCACAGAACAAAGGATTGGTTTAGAATTTGCTTAGCTGCACTCTATGCTCAGTTTTTGTGGCTTCTTAATGTTTTCCTCTTGATTTAGGCATAAATATGAATTCTTTTATGGCTCATGTTTGATCTATTTCACATATGAATGACTGTTATCTAAGAATTCTTAGCTGCTCCTAGATAGAGCTCATTCATCTTCCCTCTGCTAACCTGATTGAGAGATTCTTTGTTGCCTCTCATTCCTTAGCCTTCAATCCATCTCCATTCAGCTTGAGTATTGTTTCATGAGCAGCTACCTTGCTCCTCATTCCTCTTGTGACCAAGAAAACGCACCAGCAGTCTTACTCCATGACTCCATGCCCAATGGTTTGAAACTTACCACACTATGCTTTGCCTCTCTACTTGAAAGCATCATCCTTCCCACCAAAACTTAAACAAAACCCCTGAACTCAATAACTAGCCTAAAATCATCATCAACAAAGCTAAATCAGAAAGAGAGAGCCCTCTCTGATTGCAGGTAGGCTAGGACCTGCAATCCAAAGATTGGTTTGTGGTTACCTCGGCCGTATCCTTTAAAGGAGCTTAAGGACAACCTTATTGATAACAGATATAAGACCACGGTCATGGGACACGTATTCCAAGGTGAATGGTGGGAAAAACATCCTAGTGGATGTTCATTGATTTATTATGGCTAAGGAAATTGGCAGAGGCAATGGGTAAGGCTTTGGAAAGGAAAAGTGGAGTTTCGGCACAATTATTTATGAAAATAATGGAAATTAGGAGAAAAATGAAGGTGAAAGGTCACAGGTTTCACATGAGGAGGAAATAGAAAGAAAATAATGTAAATTGAAGAAAATAGAGGTTGATAAAAAGGCTTATAAGGATCAGTTGGCAAGTTTTTGACAGGTTTTTCGTGGAGATCTCTTTTATTCTTTCCGCTCATACTCTTGGACACTTAGATTTTTCTTGGAGAACTCTTAGAGGAGTGTGGCATACATGGAATTTGGAACAAGAAGGAAAAGAGGAAGAAAATGTCAAGGAAAGAAGAGAAGGATCAAGCAACTACATTAGTATTCTTTGCAAGTATCGATTTACATATGTGTTTTCTTTTCTAGATTTAGCATGCATGGTATTGCATGTGATTCTTTACTGTTATGGCATGGGTTTTTCTAGGTGTGATAGTGTTTTCATCCTAGCCTTGCCATTTACAGATAGCCATGGTGTGATGGGGTTCTCATGTTTTGGTTGAGCTGGATTGCCAGATGGATTCGAAGATGATTGAGGTTGATCTCTAAATGATAGAACACATGGCCTAGTGACCCTTGAATCAGACTGTGGGTTGTGGTAAAGATGGATTTTGTTTTTCCCTAGTGGGCCTAGGAATCCTCTACTGATGAATGGTGAGATATATGATAAAGCCTAGAGGTGGGTGCTCTCCATTAGGCCTAGTAATCCTGAGATGCGATATGCATTAAACACTAGAGAGTGGGTCTTAGTTTAGGGCCTAGTGATTGGGTGTGTATTATGGTAAAGCCTGAGAGATTAGGAGAAAGGAAAATTCCTCATGGTGTAGGTGGAGAAAACTGGTGGAATCCATGTTTTTTTTGGCCTAGTGGTTTGGTGGAGATCATGGTAAAGCCTGTTATTACATGTTTATTGTGTTGGCCTAGTGATCTAGGATGGATTACAGTAAAGTTTGGTTTCTATTGGTGAGGGTGAGGTGATTTTGCCTCGGGATGCCCCGGTTGGTTATTTTGGTTTGAGTCACACATTCATGCTTGGAATTTGGAACGTGGGTGAATGGCTGAAGAGAGATTTGGCTCAAGTGGAACATGGTAGTCCCATCCCAAGTTGGATTTTGCATTAATTAATAAGAGGTTCTCTCCTTGATATCTTATGTATAAATCTATTGCTTTATATGTGGATTTTTTCGCTGATGTATCGTTGATATTTTTGTTGTTATTATGCTGGTTATAAGCATGGATTATGATAGTGATGATGTATGGATTTCCACAGGTTTTGATTTGTAAATGAATAAAAGGTGTATCTATGAGCTAATAGATGATAATGCAGCTAATGATATAAGGCAAAAGTGCTTCTTATTAATTCTTAGTTAAGTATGAGAACCCTATAATTAAATTTGTTGTTTACAATTGTAGATTACATATTTGTGATATGTTTGAAGAAATTCCTGTCATAGCTAGTAGGGGTCCAATCAATCTCTTGTTTAATTAATTGCATTTTTATCATCATTACCTTTCTATATTTCTATTTTGAAGGTTTCATTTAATTCTTGGAAGTGACCTCGGCTCTCATCCTAAAAAAGTGGCTCAAATGCTGAGGACGCTAGCACAATGCTCAGCAAAATAGTCCCTGGATGCTGATATGCCATGCTATGGGAGTGTCCAGAGCCCTCTAGACACAGACATGCCCATATCATGGGAAATTTTCTGGGTTACCTAGTCTAAAAACTCAGTGAGACCCATGGGTTGATTACTTGAGAGGATGGGATGGTTCTTGGGAGTCCTGTTACTAATGTGGAAGGTTTATATGTTGTGTTTACATTGATTCCACTTGCTTAAGGTCACATAGGAGGTTTAATCCCATCATAGTAACCTATGATCACATGTTTACCCTGGTTGTTCAGTTACATCGGTATATGTGGGAGGAGGGTGTTACACAATACTCCCCTAGAAAACAATCCAATGTACTTTTTTAAAGGAAATCTTTATGTTTGTTTTTTTTTCTATCTTGTTGTTCTCTTAAAAGGATGGATGTACACACATTGTGTAAAGCCATGCATGAAACCACTTGTTGTATATTTAAAAGGATGGATTTATACATATTGTGTATACCCATGCAGACATTCATTTTTATGATAATATAATTTATCCCCATTTGAGTTTCATCATTGTTAAGTTATTTTTACATGATTTTCAGGAATCTCTATATTTTTCTCTTATTCACCCCATGAAAATTGATTCCGTTTCAAGGCTTGATCAACAAGGCACCAATTAAAGTTATGGTCACATCATGGGCTTCTTCGGTGGGTTAAGTATTTAATATAGGTAGGAATCTCAGCAAAAGATCATGGTCAGAAGTAGATATATGTAAGCACAAGAAGGGTGAAAAGGGAGAACCATGTGGCGATCTTGCATGTTTTCCCCTTCTCACGTCCAAGAGAAGAATTTATGTTGTTCAAAACCAACGGGGTTTGAATTGTTGTATTGTAAGTGTGATTAAAACGATTTTTATCAGGAGTTTTCATTAAGAATGGTTTTTCCCAAGTATGTATAAGTGGACAAGGTCATCACATCAGAACTTTGTTATAAGTGAGGTTTGGACTTCCATCCACCTTTTCATTTCCATGCAAATTTCTAGGGTTGTGATAGTTTGGTTTTTTGAATTTGTATGTAATTTCACATTGCTTAAGAGGTAGCTATGTTGGTATTTTGTACAGTATGTGGTGTTGCATTCACTAAATGATTTTATTTTACTTGAGAAAATTGTTCAAAGCTAAAGAACAATCATAAAAATTCTTTGGTTTGTCGCATTTCAGTGTTATTTTTCCATTAGGTATGGTGGAATCACCTTTAATCATTTCCAGAAAGGACTAACCCTATAGATATGAATTTATAGTTATGCTTTATATTAGCTTTTCCACACTACAATCATTGGTAAACTAACGAACTTTGCATGTTCACTATTTCTAATGCAGAGATAAGTGGGGAGGTGGTTTGGAGAGTCACCACAACAACTGTGAATCAAAATTCAAAATAGATAACCTCCCAACCCAAGATAGAAGAATGATTGTTTCGTAAAACTTTCAACTCAAAATTTTGGAATATATAGAAGTAACTCTAGAATGTAATTGTGTTGGAAGCTATTTTTGTGTTTATTAGTGACTTAAAATATAGTGTGTTTATTAGCGATTTAAAATATAGTGTGTTTACTAGTGATTTAAAATATAGTGTGTGTTATTAGTGATTTAAAATTTGTTGGAGTAACTTATTACTTGTGATCTGAGAAATGAAACTATTTAAATATGAACCTTAGAGATGAATGGAATGATAGTTGGTTAAAATTGAATGGTGAGTTTGACATAACAATTTTCATTGTTGGGCAAGTAAATACATATTTTTGCTGTGTTGGAATGGATAATTTTCATATTCAAAAGGAAAACAAACAGAAGATTAGTGGCCAATAGGCATGTGAGGAAGAGCTAGCATTATTCTCACATATTTTTGTGGCAAATTTTTCTAGTTACATTTATATCATCCCTCTATGGAATTGTCATAATCCTTTATATAAATACGAGTGATTAGTTTTAATATAAATCTTTGCTTCAAGTAGTGATTCAGTTCTATTCATTGTGTTTTAGATATTTGTTTGAGGAGGTCTGATATTATGCAATTTTTGTTATATATGTGCCGTATCGGCTACAACCACCCTCCAAAATTTTGGCCTACACCAATTTTGGAGCCTCCCTTGTAGAGTTTCACTTGATGACTGCACACACTCGGGTTCACTCTATGAGCTCATGTGAGTCTTTACATTCGCCTTGCTTGTTTATTTCATACAATTCTTTGCATGTTGATGTCTAAGTCATGCTTGTGACTATTCTCTGTTTATGCTCGAGGTATTTGCTTCATATGTGTTTGATGTGTTTGACATGAAATAATTTTTCATACTCACACACGGAGTCACATTCAATGTTTCGCGAGCATCATCTCGATCATGAACGATCAATCACGAGTGTCGTGCTTGTTGCTTGCACTGTCGTTCAATCATGTTTAAAATATGTATCCAAATGGTTTTGTATTTTTGTCTTCAAGTCATGCAAGTGTGTGTCTATATGATCATCTATGCATCTTTTGACTATTCACACGCTTAGTCATTTTTTCTGAAGTTACGATGACCAAACGCTTCACTGACAACTTGACCATCACCCTACTTTCGACTCGATCGATTGTAAACCAGAACAACATAGAAGAACCAAGCTAGTTCTTTCGAGTTGTGCTTCACGCAAGCATTTTAATTAGCACTCATGCTAGCCACCCTGTCAGTCAACTAGTTGTTCATCTTAGAAATTGTGCATTGCTCATGAGCAGGCCTCCCGCTGCCCATCAGTCAGCTCAGGTTAGAAATTGTGCAGAGATGATTAGCAGGTTGGCCTCCCGGCCTTAGTGTAGTTTTCCGATCTAGCAGTTCCCAGCAGTAGACTGTCTTTTCCCTCTAGGAATTGTGCAGATTCTGCTGCCAATGGCTGAGCAACCAACTGATAGTTCCCTCTGGGAATTGCACAAGTATGACTACCAATATTTTGGGAAGTTCACCAAAAAAATAACGCAACCCCTGCCTGATAAACCCTCATGCAGCCCAACCTATTCCTCTGGAAAATTGCACAAATTTCACTCTCTAGCCCTTGCTGACTATTCATTCCAAAAAATATGGAGAGCCTGCCTGCCTTGCCTTCCAGCAGCCCGGACTATTCCTCCCAAAATTTTTGCAATTTTGCCTCCCAGCTAAGCTAGACCTTATAGTCAGTCACTGTGAACTCATATCACCTATCTCCATCTCTCAGTGACTCTTGCATAGTTTTCGTCAGCAGTTACATAGAGCCATCATCCTGCATCACAACCCTGCTGCCTCTCATGATCACCCGCAAATGAATGATCATGTGTCATGGTAGACTAGGAGCTTTTTGATTTGACGTCGTCTCATCATGAGGGACTTAAAGTCTAGGTACACCCACAAACATGTCAAGACAACGAACATGATGAACGAATGGAGTACATGCAGATGGATAAGTTCATGAAGCGGACGAACAAATGAAGCATGCGACGCGGACGAATGCGACAAACATGCACCTTCGTGAACAAGTGAGCCCGTGAAGCCTTCTAACATGAAAGAAAGTAACAACATGCTAGAGCTTTTGTTGGGAATGGGTTTCCCCAAGAGTAGTTTTGGGGCTAAAAGCCCATCTTTTGGGATAATTTTATAATATAGTTGTAAAGTCTCTGCATTTTGTGGTCCCGGAGTGTGTAGGTGTCAAGAGTCATAAAGGGTTGTCCTCCCTTATTTTATAAAGTGTCAAGTCAGCTGTAAAGATCTACCCATGGTCGACAAACCATTGGATTGTATAAAAAGGAGCTAAGTAAGTAATCTCTAAGTAAGAAAAAAAGGAAGATAGTAGCAAAGTAGAGTGGAGAAGTCTAAGTGTTCTTGCTCTATAGCTGAGTGTGCAGAGGCCTAGGGTGGAAGTCTGCAGTTGAGCGCACAGACCTCTGCAACTATGTGCACAGGGCGGATAGAGTCTGTATGAAACTGGAAGATATCAATAAAGAGAAGTATTCTACAATTACTCTGTATTTAGTTCCTATTAATGCACCTGATAATATTGTGTTTTGGGTTTAATTTACAATGTTTATTTGATGCATGAATATACGTGATTGTATCGGTTAATTGAATGAAATTAAGGATATCAGTTTATGCGGTGCTAATTGTGATTGATTAGTAAGATCAGTAAAAAAATAGAGATAACGTGGGGACCTATACAATACATTGTCATAGTTGCACGAAAGTATGTAGACCATAGGTTAAGGCTTCACAAAGGTCAATTGTACACCTTCATGGAGGTAGTGAAGGGCGGAATAAAGGGTAGATTGGCAGAGCCGTAAGGCTTAGCTAGAAAAACCTACGCGAAAGTAGGGGCAGGGGGTATAAACTAACATCACAACCATCTCAGGGTGCAGAAACTTGGTTCTAGCATCCCTCCATACTACTTCAGGTGACACTTTGATTCGCGCTCTGCGGGATGATGCCGAAAGCACAAGTAGTTTAGGGATTTGTTTTGCTAACTAACGCTGAACCTGGGTTAGGGCCCACAAAGACAAAAAATGGTTCGGTTGTTGGGACCAGAATCTGCATGAGAGATGTGTGATGTCATATCACTAGAGTCCAATTAAGAAAGAGATCGAGGACTAGTTGAATAGAAAGATCCACGAATTTCGGGCACAGGAGAACAGAAACTCGTGGTTGACAAACGAACAGTGGCTAGACAGGTACCTATATACAAAAATCCATGAGATATTTTTTTTCCCTTTCTATTTGAGTTATACGAGTGGATCACGAAGATAGTAGATAGTCGAGGAAGGTGGAGGCTTGATGGTCCTACTGTCTAGACCTTGGAGCTAGTACAGAGACTAGAAGCTTCTAAGGATAAGATTGCCCATGTTGTCAATCATTGGCTCGACCAAATTGGTAAGATCACCCACGAGGTAAGTACTTGAAGTCTTTAAGATGTTATTGTGCGAAAAATGGGTTATGCAGCTACATTGATGTTTAGAGCTACACAAAGTGGAAAGACTTACAGGAACAAAGGAATAAAGGGCCCTAAATATAGCCCACTGATTTCACCTCCTTTGAGTAACGAAGAGGGAGTAGCGTACGCTTCTCTGTGAATAGCAGTTCAGTTGATAAAACAAGGATTCCCAGGACTGCCACCTCCACTTACACCACCTCCAACTTCACCACCGTCACCTACAACTTTTCCCACACCACCACCACCTCCAGCACAGTTCAACACGGTGAATTTAGTGAAGCTGCCTTTGTTTAAGGGATTGGGAAATGAGGACCTGGACTAGTTTTGGCTCGTCGTAAAATATATATGGGAAGCTCATGGCACCACAGATGATCACGTGAAGAAGGAAAAATTGATTAGTGCTTTACAGGATTACGTGCTAACTTGGTACATCAAGTACTCTAATGATAACCTAAACATTAGGTTGGTAGAGATCCAAAATGCGCTGAATAAAGAGTTCAGTAGGCATGAATCTGAGGTGAAGCCAATTGTGGGGTTCAAGTAAATCACGATAAAACCAAGTGAGACAGCTACGTAATTGGATCAAAGATTGAAGTGTAAAATCTGTTAGAGTCGGTCTAGTCATCCCTCCATCAGAGATCATTTCTCTTATAGCATTTCACTTTTAGGTGTCTCATTCTGTTTATTCATCTGCATCCCGCTAGGGGCATGCCACAATCTGACGGAAGGGTCTTCTCATTCATTACCCCTCATGCCTTATCTTGCTGGTTCAGGTATGTTCATCAAAATCAAGTTTTAAAGTCAGTTACAGTCCTGGTTTAGTCTCTTGATCAGTAGAGTCCTTTCAGTCACTAGGCCTAGGGTTTAGTCTTCAAAATGACTAATAACATCAGCAAACATATGAGGGAGGTTTCCAAATAAGTTTCATCGCAAAAATCCTATCATTATATCGCTTGATCATGACTTTTCTTCAAAAATCTGTTTTGAAGAAAATTGTCATTTATGTCATGTACTTGTCAAAGTTTTTCGAATCATGAAAAATTCCAGGCATAGCCCTGATCGCCTTGCCGAAGTCTAATGCAAAACATCCCTACAAAGCAAGCAAATAGATTCATCATCAGTTCAAATGAAGGGAAAATGTCCCAAAAATAGAATTTGTAACTAAAGGCATTTTCAAGCATTATGAAAATGGGTTTGGAAAAATCAAGATTGGAAATCTTCATTTAAAAATCATGTCTCCGAGTGTGTAAAGCTTATTTGCCCTCTTGGAAGCAAAGAAAAGTTGTGTTTGGAGGTGAGCAAGAGAAATTGGGAGAAATCGGTCAAAAACAGGTGCGCGACGCATCGGCTGACTCGAGCGGCACACTGGGCATGAAAACTCAATGTATTTTTACACGTGCAAGGTGCATCCCGGAGGCACGACACATTGGGCCTGCCACACCGCGCATACAACCAGAGGCCTAAAAATGCCCAAAACCCATTCAAATCGCTCAAATGGCCTCGCCTCGTTTCAATTATGTTGTGAAACTTCTCTTCTTTTGGATAGCACATTGAAAATGCGTTAAAATATTTGTTCTAATGAATGGAGACACCGGCTACCACAGTGGTTTCAGTGGCTTGGCATATGAAATCCTGGAAATGCAACTATATCACCGTCGCCACCTAGAAACGTCCATTATATTTCTATTATCACCGACAATGCATGCTCTAACTTGCCAGAGTATATAGATGGATCAATTTCTGCAATAAGTATTAGTGCCATGCTGCTAAGTTTTGGCTGGAAGAAGTCAAAAGCATCAAAGAATATTTCCAGTGTCAATGATAAGACAATATGTATGCATTTACATGCTGGTAGAGATTCTTCAGTAGGCATGTTTTCTTCACTAGACTCAGCTGTAGATTCTGATGAATCTATTCCTCTGGTAAATATGTGTAGAATTACCACTGTCCATGATGTAGTTCTTGCCGCTGAAGCAAGTGCCAAGTTCATAGGGATGATTTTATGGACCAAGTCAAAGAGATCAATGTCACTAAATGTTGCAAAAGAAATTTCAAGGGCTGCAAGGGACTAGGGAGCGGAGCCTGTGGGAGTTTTCGTTGAAGAGGATGCCAATGAGATTGAATAAGCATGTGATGCAACTAACATTGTTTTTATACAGCTTCATGGAGAACGTGCACGTGGGGCCATTTCAAATCTGATACAACATCACCACATTATTTATGTTTCACATGTAGACAAGGATGGATAACTATTGACAAAACCCCCGAACGGGAAATGCTCAGATTTAGTTGATTGTATTTGGATTGTCAGCTTACAAAACGGAATAAAATAGACCAAAATCATGTTGAATTAGAGCACGTGGTGCATTGGGAGAAGGCGCGACGCATTGGGAGGTCGTGGCGCATAGGGCCTCCTGCCACTGTGCATTTTTACTTTGGCAAGGCGCATCTAGGAGGCGTGGCGCAATGGGTGTGTTGCACGGCGCACACAGCCAGAAAGCCAAAAAAAATCGTCGAAACTCACTCCAATTGCCCTGAAACATGTGGACTCAGCTTGTGACAACTGGGATCGCGCAAGACAATACGTTTTCCCCTCTAGTAAAGACAAAATCTTATTTGAAAGCCATTTGTATTAAAAGCTATTTTTTTATTCAAACGACAAAAAAGGAAAGCGAACAGTCAAAGACCAAACGCCTAAATTTAAAAACGTAGATATCTACTGTGGCAGAGAAATAGTATCGGAGGTTTGTTTTTGGCTTCAGTTACAACTCAGAAGGTCTATGATACAGATTTCATTGGCCATTAACAGATTTGAGCAGAAATGTAACATTGCTCCTTTTTATAGATGGTTGGCTTTTCATCTTCTGTTAATAATGGTTAAACAATTATTTATTCTGGTCGATTTGTTTTCCCACCTCTGATTCTATTTATTGTATTGAAAATCATTTGTAAAGGGTTAGAGTTTCTTGGAAACGGTGGAAGGAAAACTCAGCGCTTCACTGTACAGTTTTGGCAGAGAATTAATGAAATGATAGAGCTCTGATTCATGAGATTCCTGTGGTGTGAGTTTAGCAATATGTTTCTTCTTTGTTTCATATGTATCTTGTTATGTTTTACAGTTCATTCACAATCATTTCCAGTTGAATGTTTTTAAGTAAGAAAGGTAGAATCCAGTTTATTGCTCTGCCTTGGAAAGCATTCATCCTCTGTGTGTCTTCTTCTGTCTGAAAAGGATTCATTATACATGCCCTTTTCAGCCTCTCAACAGTCTTTCCACTCCATATTATTTCAAATTTGATTGCTAAATTTCCTGCCTATCTTGCCTCATGAAACACTCTGTGTCTTTGATTTAATTTCTCAGCTCAGGCTGTCCTTTGTCCCATATAGCCCAGAAAATTCAGTCATTCAATAAATTACCTCTTTCATATCTATTTACTAGCCTAAAATCAGTATTCATTTTGAGTCGTCTCAGCCCATATTGTTTATTTTTTACTGAGCGTGACCCGGAGAGATCCCTCTCCTATTCTGGTAGGGCTAGCTACCACACTGAGCATGGTTTGTGGTTATCCTAAATTTTGCCTTCCTTCAGCCTAAGGCCAATTTAGGTTCTAACATAATGGTGACTCCGCTGGCGAAGAAATTCTTTGTTTGTTAGTCTTCTTCGTTGCGTAAAAGGCAAGCTTAACCTACAAACACCCTAGCACTTCTGATAATTCTAAGCTTCCGGATGATAAGTTTAGGATTTGATAGGCTGAGTAAGTTGTTTATGTCCTTTTGATCTTTTGAAAATAGCACGCTGGCTTCAAGAAGATATACCAAAGCTAATCCAGATCCAGATCCTCCTCCTGTCTACAAAAATCCCAATTTGATTCCAAGATTTCTTCATCAAGAGAGCTTTGTGACTCCCGTGTTTAAATCACATTCATGTCCTGCCATTTTTTAGTATCTTGAAGGGATTGATTTTGCTGAGTAGTTTGAAATATCATTGTTTGAGATCAAATCCGAAAGGGCTGTTGACTCTACTGTCCCCAATCCGCATTTTCTTGTAGACCTAGAAACTGAAAGGGCTAACTGGTCAATTGATGATTATATTGTGACATAGCTTCGAAATTCAATTGTGGCTTCAAACCTGCACACCCCTCCTCATACGCCTCACACATCAGCCGCACCCACTCCTCCAACATCGCTAAGACCAAATCCACCAAGAGTGATGGCTGCTCGTTTTGCACCTCTTGTGCTGCCTCAAGTTTTGGATGATATGCCCGCAGATTATCAAAGCAAAATTCCTTTGTTTGATGGCACTCCTCACAGCATTACCACTCAACAACATGTGGACAGAATGGAAGATTTCTGTGACCTTCATGAGACGGATGCAGAAAATGTGACAATGAGACTCTTTGTGCAAACATTTGCGGGTGAAGTTAGGAAATGGTTCAGAGCTTTTCCGGCTGCAAGAATCACTACCTTGGCTGACCTACAAAGAAAATTTTTAGACCGTTGGGAAGTGAAAAAGAATCCTCTTCAAATTCTTTCTGAATATGAACAGATCAAGCGAAATGTTGGTGAGTCAGTCCAAGACTATTGCATTAGATTCAATTCCATTTATAATGAAATTCCCGATCATCTAAGGCCACCTGTGGGGCTAGCCATCATGAAGTTTTCGGATGGTTTTGATACTGACATGGCTTATCAACTAAGAGAGAGAGAGCCAACCACAATGGAAGACATGCAGAAGATAACAGTCAGCGTTGAAGCAAATCTGCTGGCCAAGAGGGCTAGAGCAAGAACCGAAAAGAAAGTCACAGCAAAAGAAGAGTCTTCCTCAATAGATCAATTACTGCAAAAGGTAGAGCAGATGTTTGAATGGGTGAAACTTGACAAACCTGAGCCACAAGTTAGAAATCCTAACTTCCGTGGCCAGCAGCAGCCACAATATAGAATAAAACAAAGAGAGCAGCGAGGCCAAGATCAGATAGCATAGCAGCCAGTACAGCCACCTCTGCAGCAAAATTTTGTGCATGGACTGGAGTAAGATGGGGAAGAGAATGTGATAGAGGAAGAAAACCACTTCTTTACTACTGATGATTTGCCTATTTATATTACTGAAGATGAGGAGTATGCAGAAAGTTCAGATGTACACAACGATGCAGATTTCATTCTAGCAAATGACACAGTCTTGGAAGAAGAATCAGATCAGTATCAAAGATGTTATATGAACGCTCTATCCGCTCAGCAGCGGCATTATTCACTTAGAAACAGAGATGTGCCTGTTAATCAAATTCAGAAGAGGAAGGAAGTTTCAGCATCAAAGAATGATTCACCTATTGTACAAAAGAAAGGAAAGGAGGCAGTTGATCCTAATATCTGCAAATCACCATCAACAAAAAAATCAAATCATCCAATTGTATCAAAAGAAAAGGAAAAGAAAGAAGTCCTAGTAAAAAAGGTAGAAAAGACCTCAGATTTTAGTTTAGAGAATGAAATTTCTAAATTGAAGGTATCCATTCCCTTGACTGAAATAATGAGGAACAGAAGTTATAGAGGGCAAGTTTCTAAAATCTTGAATTTTGATCCAATGTCTGATATGGTGAATGTCGAAGATGATCAACCCAAAATGACTTTTGGGCCAGGATTGAATGGTGAGACTCCAGATAGTGATGTGCCACATTTTTATATCAGTTTAAGATTGCATGATTTTGTGTTACATAATGCCATGTTCGATTCCAGAGCTTCCCACAATCTTATGCCAAAGGCTATCATGGATAAGCTGGGTTTTGACATCACCAGGAAATACCATGATCTCTATTCATTTGATTCCAGCGGTGTTATAGACATTTTTGTGCCTTACAGCATTGAGCATGAAATGTCCATAATCTAAGGGATCCAAAGTCCCTAAACATGTTGTTCCTACCCCTAGAGGAACAAGGCTAACAAACCACAGCAATTCGCAGAAGTTCTCCACCAGAAACTGCTAAAAAACAAGTCAATTCAGGATCAATTCAGTGGCTCCACTAGCTGTCTGCGCTGAATGTCAAAGCCAACACTGGCTACCTGCACTGCAACGCAGGTAGAAGCACTACCAGGGTGCGTTGAGCGAGAATTGCCAAATGGCAAGTTCATTCCAAGAGGTGTCAAGACCCAGGAAGCTTCCAAAATCTTCCTTAATGACACTTGCCTCAGTGAATTCGACTAGTGATGAGTAAGAGGTTCCCAATCTCCAAGTGGAAGCAAGAACCTCCAAGTGGAATCAAGAACTGATAGAGGGAGAGGACACTAGTCAGATCTCAAGCTGACTCATCCTCTCTCCTCCATGAGATCTGGAGGCCGGAATGTTGTTATTGCAAAGAATTGTTGTTGGTTTGAGATTGGAATCATTGGGTGTTTAATGCTTTAAAGGGGGTGAAGGTAGGAATTCCATTTGCTGGGAAGGAGATGCTGGATTGGAGCCCTCTGGGTTGTATCTCTTCCTGAACCTTGTTATTCATCAATAAAGCTATCTTGGTTTCTCCTATATACTGATGTATCTTTGATGTATGATTGCATTAGTATGTTTAGTTTACTTCTAATCCTGAACTAGTTATGAATATGAATCTATGTCTTGTGTAGTGTTCTCTTCTTGTGATCTTGCAGAAACCTCTTGAAGCTGGGCGAGCGAGAAGGCAAGTAGCTGGGAACGCTCAAAGAGAAGGGAAACTGTATCGAGGGACAAACGGAAGACACCGGTTAGTCCATCCATCTCTCTTCATTCTTAATTCATAAAGGAAGAATACTAGAATAGCTGTCTCTGTTTGTTGCTAAGGCACTGTCACACCTTAGGTGGATAGGATCGTCCTACGTAGGCATTTTTCCCCACAACAAATTGGCGACTCCACTGGGGAAATCTTTTTAGTCATTTTATTTGTGTTTCTATCATTGTTTGTTTCATAGACTCGACAACAAAAATTGAACTGCATCTGCTATTCCCAGATGCAAAGTACACAGTTGCTGCTTTGATCCAATCACTAGACTTGTCTATGATCTAAACAATGGACTCACAAATGATTTGATGATCCTTTGTGATAGATCTTAGTACTCCCTCAAAGCATCCCTTTGATTGCACTTTGCTTGTTGCTTTGATTTGGCCTGAAACTATAGATTAAATAGCAATTTGTGACCCAGAACCAGTGAGAAACTCTCGTTTCTCCTTCAGCGCGACCCCTGTGAAGAGGTTCTGCATTTCAACGCAGGTCCCGTGAAGGCTACCTGCGCTGAATGTCAAAACCTCTGTGTTGAGGTTGCGCTGATCCAGTTAGGCCTTGTGCAGCTGGGGTTCTCTGCTCTGTTTTGCCTTGTTTTGATCTCTGATTTTTGCGGCCTGTAACCAGCATAGGTACCAGTCTGATAACTCCTTTTCTCTGCTTAAATTCCGCCTCCTTTTGTACAAAAAGACTGCGAGTGTTTTTATGTGTTTGTGGGGTCATTTACAGTTCTCCTTTGCAAGAGTGAAATAGTCATCCTGTAGCCCTTGATTCAGATCTATTGATTGTGATCTTAGGAGAGAGTTCATTGGCTATTTGCAGTTGATTATACATTTACTTTTGCTTTTGGTTTGAGTTTGTCTCTTTTAAGTGTCGAAACAAGTGTTCATTTCAGAAATCGTTAAGTGTTGTAATCTCTTCTACCCTCTTTGATTTCGAAAAAGTAAACTTGTTTGTATTTGTCATTTAAAAGCAAATTCAAAGTTGTACAAAAAGCTTTCTTTGTAGGCATCAATACTAAGAAAGCAGAAAACAAACACCTGCATTGTGCATTTGCATCTTGATAGTTTGCATGTTCGATTTAGGAAAAGTGCATTAGAGTGTCCTGATTGCTCTTTGAGAAAACATGGTGTCTTTCTTTTCCCTTAGTAGCTAGGATTTTCAAAGTTGAAAAGATATAAAGCTTGCTTATCATCTTTAGACTGCATTTAGGAATTGTATCATACATCTCGTGGTGAACCTCAAAAGGCAAACTTCTAAAAAGATCAACCTAAAATAAATTTAATGAACTTAACAACGCTTTGCAACATAACGCACAACATAGAGGTCTAGGCTAGAGACGTGTTCCGGCGTCGTAAAGCCTGGTGACTGTCGATCTCGTTGATGGTGGGTGATTCCTCCTGAGGGACGACAGCGCCAGTACGGATTGTGCTCCCACGTACCGTCGCGTATATATTGGGAGACCCCTATAGGCATAAAACCTTTATCCTTAGGAAGCCATGTCGGCCGCCCTACTGATCGCAATGCACTGAACACAGCATTCAGGAAGATCGATCGCCCGTACCCTAAAAAGTATTCTGCGGTTTTGAGAAAAGTTTGGCACACCCTCTGCCTAGAACTCCAGAGCAGTTCCTTTTGGCCTTTTTCAGACTCTATAACGGAAAAAGTCCATCTGAGCATTTGTCACTTCGGGCTCGTTAAAACATCGAAGGAGACAAGATTCATCTTTAGCTTTTTCTCGACTCTTTAAAATTGAAAAAGCAAGTTGTGTCTAAAGCTTCGTTAAAATTTATTTTAAACAGAACAATCACCCCTTATTCCTGCGTTGATCTTTAGGTTGAAAAAATGGAGCACACCAACCAAGGAATTCCCCTTTGTGGAAATCCTAGTCCCTTCTCCTCTTGGGGAGATGTTGGTGTGCCCCATATGGCCACATTGTCGCTTCCAGGACTGACAATTGGCCTGCCGGTCTGGCTCTTTTCAACCAATGTCATTCAGAACACCACCATTCCTAAACAGTCGAATCAACAGTTAGACCAGACCAGAGTTTCCCACCAGCCTTCTACTTCATCTAATTCTTCCTCTCCTCCTTCCTCTTCTCTTGACGGAACTGGTAAAACAAAAAACCAAGTTCCTAAGGAGAAGAAGGAAAAGAAGAAGAAAGAGAAGTAGAAGAAGGAGCCAAAAGCGACTGGGGGCAAACAAGTATCGTCTGACAAAAATCCACACACAGCACTGACTAGGCCTAAATCACCATGTGTCATATGCAAGGGAGACCACTTACACAGAGATTGTCCCTGCATCCCTCGGATACTAAGGGACTGGTCTCCCCGTTTGCACAATTCAGTGGCGTCAACCTCTGATAGCCATGTTGACAGCACACCGTCAACTAGTGAAAGTGAAGCCACAGGACAGAGAGGGAAAGCTAGATTTCCCTGCAAACTGTGTGAAGGCGATCACGCCATCCACCGTTGTCCCTTCTTAGACGAGGCTAAAAGAGTTTTGGAAGATCGCCCGATCTTACGAGCGCAACTTCCTCCTGGATATCAAAAACTCCTGCCAAGTCCTTCACTAGTTGAGAACCCGGCTGGCCCGCCCAGGTGGTCAGCCGAAGCACCTATCATTGAAGATGAACCATCTGGATCCATACTTGACGAAAGTCAAAAGGTTGAGGCAGCAGTTGACCCGGTTTTGCCTTCAGAGGCTCTATCTTTGAATGATACCATCACAGAGGAGAATAAAGACGACACCGTCCAAATTCTCTTCATCAACACAGACTCCGACGAACAAGGGGGCAATTTGCCCATTCCTTTATCGCAGGAAGGAACTTCGTCAGAGTCATACCCGGCCGTCTATTCGGTCCCACCACCAGGAAACCTAGTTGTGTCCTTCGACTGGAACCAACTAGGCAGACCCCGGTTGCCAGCAAGCATACCATTCATAATTATTGTTCAAATATACAGAATAGTAATGGTTGGCACTATCATTGATGAGGGGGCATCTGTGAGTATCCTTTCCTCTATTTCTTGGAAAGTGCTTGGTTCGCCAGCGCTTTTGCCTGAAATGAGAAATCTATCAGGTTTTGATAAAGGAACCAGTCGACCTTTAGGGATCCTCCCCAATGTGCCCATAACATTGAAAGGGAAGATCGTTCAAATGAACGTGATGGTCGTTCAAGGACCCTTGGATTATAACCTACTCCCTGGACGAGACTATATATATTGCATGGGAGCCATCGTCTCCTCACTCTTTAGAGTAATGTGTTTTCCGCATGAAGGAAGAGTGGTCAAGCTCGTGGACCAACTTTCATTTCCCGGATCACGCATCGCAAATAGTCATATACCATCCCTAAACGGTCTCTTCACGCAAGAAATGTATCAACCCATGGTCCATCCTCCTGATGAGCGCGAGCAATCCGGGAGGATACGACTGGAACCCAGGGGGCATGCATCCTGGTTTGCCTCGGCAGGAAAACTTTAGGTATAGGGTAGGTTTCCGCTGGAGAATATGACTAGTCTGTACCCCGCCCATGCTGGAAGAGGGTTATTCTAGAATAAGATTCTTTTGTCAAAGTTATGTGAGTTGACGAACTAAGTCTCTCACCTTTGTCTATTTCGGTAGACATCGCTGAGGAAGTGTTTTGTTTGAAAGATTAACGAGACAACCTTTGGGTAACCTGAAAGAGGTAGGCCTCTCTCGGTAAAACAATTGTTTTGCCGGACTAAAGTAGGGGTAACCTTGAAATCGTACCTTATGCCTAGGGGCATGCAAAACTTTTGGAGTGCAAGCAAGGGGCGGCTATTTATTTTTTAAATTTCTAGGTCCTTCCCTTTAAACCTGTAGGTCTAACCCTTTAAACTCGTAGGATTAGTCGTTTCTGAACTTGCATAACGAAAGGATACGGGGCATAGCTTTGTAAGATGAAGCTCCATAAAAAATAGAATCTTAATGAGACATTCTTATCATATGACTGGGTAATCGAGCAGTTTTAGCACACAGTTCATGCTCGTTAAAAAATAAACGCAAGATCCGAGCAGTTTTAGCACATAGTTCATGCTCGTTAAAAAATAAACATAAGATCGAGCAAATGTTTCCACCCGCGTTTAAGCTCATTAAAAAATGAACTATCCCAGTAAATAACCACTGTGAATGTAATATCATCAGCCGTTAAAGCCTTGGTCGTGTTTGCACCGTCACCTCCACTTTTCCATTGGCCGATCATTCACCTCCATATGATTGTTTACCCATTTTGAGGAACAGCTGCGAAGAGTGAGACACCTAGCCATCCTTGTGACACTGCCGTGATTGGAAAATTCCAACCTGTACCTGGAATCAGCTGCTAACCCGTTTTATCACTCGTTCCTCAAAAGACGAGTCTTCTTTAAGCTCTTTTCATCTGACTCATAAAATATGAAAAGATTGCCGAGTCCTTGGCCTTCCAGCTCGTTAAAGGGATAGGAAGTACTATCCCTCCTCTAGATTTTAATCTTTTTGGACCTGAGGGATTATTGCACAAAAAGATCGAGCGCTTGTTTATTCGGCTCGTTAAAACTATCGAAAACTCATCCCTTCTGTATTGTTTTATACTTTTTCGGACTTAAGGGATTAGATGACGAAAAAGGACTTTCGGAGTTAACTTTATGTACCTTTTCAGACTCTCTAAAAATGAAAAGGAGCGAGTTATCTTTGTCGTTAGACTCGTTAAAATCATTAAATAGTGACAAACTTGTCTTTAGACGAGAACGAGTTTCACTATCGCTAGGATCGTTAAAACATAGCGATGGGCTTGCCCGAAGGGCAGTTTATAGAACAAGCATATGTTATCCTCCTCAAGCTTGACAAAAATAAAGAGGTACTGGTCAGCAATGACTGGGGAAAAATTGGGAGAAACTCAAGAAAACTTTGATGGTAGCAAGTCGCTCTTGAACATGACACTTTTCTTTCGTACCACAATCGGGTTGGGTTGTTTCATTCACCGGTCACATCCATGGTCTCGCCATACCATCCATATTTGGGGTAATGCTACCGATCCATCGCATCAGTGTCGCCATATGTTCAAGAGAAGTCGTTCAGAAAAGTCAACCGTGTCCCATCCACTGCCGTACATTATCCTTCATCCTTTCATGACCGCCACCCTGAATCATATGTCACAGATCGTTTTCACCTCCATCAAAATCATTAGCTCCGTTCCATGTCATTGATGTGGGATTCATTAAAGCCCTCCTTTGATGGATCGCTTATTGTCGACATCAGCTCATTATCCAAGAAGTTGATCTAGGAACAACCCCTTCAGTACTTTGAAGCTTGCAGGCCTCAATGGCAAGTTTCTCACTTCCGACGACAGGTATACATCAATGACCTTCGACCGAAAGATTTTGCGTGGTGTTCGACGCTGAGTCCTTTATTCACACCACGTGAATTGTACTGCAGTACCTTGAGGGTCATTATCATTATCGGTGATTCCTCTCGTGCTTGTTAACGGTTTACCTCATTGACCGGTAATCAAGCGTTGTCTTTCCATGTTCGACTTCAGAACATTTCTCACATGGATCGACTTGTACTTAGAGTGAAGATCGAACGAGTTTGAAGACCCCGGATCTAGTCTCATCCATCCGGGCTGCGATATATATTCAGGAAAGATAAAGACATTGACATGTACATCATTGCAGCAGATAATCATCCTACCCAAAGGATGATAATTTCATCAAAATTATCAGTCTACCATCAGACGATTGTCTGTTCTATGTACAGAAAAATGAATTTATAAAGCTGAGCATGGGAATGTCCGCCTCAGATAGATCATGAAAGCAGTATGAAAAATAATGTATTGTATTGTATCTTATTACAGATCTCCTCCCAGCATTGGATGAACTTCGGATCCCCCTGATAAAGCATTTCACCCGATAAACGGCCTCATACATTAGGGGGCAACTGTTATAGACATTTTTGTGCCTTACAGCATTGAGCATGAAATGTCCATAATCTAAGGGATCCAAAGTCCCTAAACATGTTGTTCCTACCCCTAGAGGAACAAGGCTAACAAACCACAGCAATTCACAGAAGTTCTCCACCAGAAACTGCTCAAAAACAAGTCAATTCAGGATCAATTCAGTGGCTCCACTAGCTGTCTGCGTTGAATGTCAAAGCCAACACTGGCTACCTGCACTGCAACGCAGGTAGAAGCACTACTAGGGTGCGTTGAGCGAGAATTGCCAAATGGAAAGTTCATTCCAAGAGGTGTCAAGACCCAGGAAGCTTCCAGAATCTTCCTCAATGACACTTGCCTCAGTGAATTCGACTGGTGATGAGTAAGAGGTTCCCAATCTCCAAGTGGAAGCAAGAACCTCCAAGTGGAATCAAGAACTGATAGAGGGAGGGGACACTAGTCAGATCTCAAGCTGACTCATCCTCTCTCCAAACATCTATATATGGATCTCTCCTCCATGAGATCTGGAGGCTGGAATGTTGTTATTGCAAAGAATTTCTGTTGGTTTGAGATTGGAATCATTGGGTGTTTAATGCTTTAAAGGGGGTGAAGATAGGAATTCCATTTGCTGGGAAGGAGATGCTGGATTGGAGCCCTCTGGGCTGTATCTCTTCTTGAACCTTGTTATTCATCAATAAAGCTATCTTGGTTTCTCCTATATACTGATGTATTTTGATGTATGATTGCATTAGTATGTTTAGTTTACTTCTAATCCTGAACTAGTTATGAATATGAATCTATGTCTTGTGTAGTGTTCTCTTCTTGTGATCTTGCAGAAACCTCTTGAAGCTGGGTGAGCGAGAAGGCAAGTAGCTGGGAACGCTCAAAGAGAAGGGAAACTGGATCGAGGGACAAATGGAAGACACTGGTTAGTCCATCCATCTCTCTTCATTCTTAATTCATAAAGGAAGAATACTAGAATAGTTGTCTTTGTTTGTTGCTAAGGCACTGTCACACCTTAGGTGGATAGGATCGTCCTGCGTAGGCATTTTTCCCCACAACAAGCGGAGTAAGATGTATTGGGCTCGTCAAAGACTTGGTTGTAAGTCTGGATCAAATCCCAATGAAGAATGTTTTGATGGATATTGTTGTGGCAGATATTCCTCCTAGATTCGGTATGCTTCTTTCCAGGTGTTGGGGTGCTAAATTAAAAGGGACATTACAACTGGATTTTTCCTATGCAACAATTCCTGTGTTTGGCCAAATGAGAAAAATGTATCGGGAACAGAAAATGAAATACATGATTACAAGCAAGGAGAAACCAATTAATCATCCAATTAATTATGTACATACAGATCTAGAATCTTTTGTTTTGTATTCAGATAGTTTCAATGATATTGATAGTTAGTTAGTTGTAGCAGATGATATTCCACAAATAGCAGAAAATTCCAGAGAAGTTTTGAAGAAAGAAGGAAAAGAACAGCAAGACATCGTTGAACAATCAGCTGAAGGTAATGGACAACAAGCAGGGAAAACAGAGCCAACATAATTTTAGCACTTAGGAGAAGATGAATATGGTCTCTAGACCATGGATTTCGATGGTTCCATGGGAAATGATGGTGCTAGAATTGGTATATGGGTACGCAGTCCTTCTTCCAATCCGAAAAAAGTGACTAATAATGTGCGAGTATGTTCTTACAAGCTAGCTTTTGATTGTTCGAACAATGAGGTTGAGTATGAAGCTTTGATTGTAGGCCTAAAAATTCTAAGAAATCTAAATGCTAAGAGGATTTCTATATACGGCGACTCCAAATTGGTGATTAAACAAGTCAAAGGCGAATATCAGGTAAAGCATCCTTGGATGCGGGCTTACCAGAATGTAGTTCTAGACATCCTGAAATTATTTTCAGAGTATACCTTGACGTGTGTGCCTCGTATTCAAAATGGCATTGTTGATGAACTCGCTAAGGCAGCAAGTAGCTTGAAGATTCCAATGAACTCCAGTAATAAATTTGAAATCCATGTCAAGAATTGTTCGACTATCCCAGACAATCAGAGGTATTGGCAAGTTTTCCAAGATGATGAGGAGATTGATGATTTTCTGCAAAACAAAGGTAAGTTCAAAGATACCTTAATTGATGTAGAAAATGACAATGGTAAAGATGAAGTGCAGATAAATCAAATGGAAGTGTTGCAGCTAAAGGATAACATTATTCCTAAAGGCTTGATACCTTTAGAAGAACTCTTTGATCAATATGACGTAGCCCACAAACCAACATTGCAGCCAACATAGAAGGGTGTTGAAGAAGTCAATATCGGAACAGCTGCAAATATATCATTGCCACAAAAGATAAAGGTCAAATATATCAGTTTGTTGTCATCTTTTGCTGATGTGTTTGGTTGGGATTATTCTGAGTTGAATACATATGACACCAATATAATTCAGCACACTATACCCATTAGGCCTAATCAGAAACCTTTCAGACAGAAGTTGAGAAGGATAAATCCAAAACTGCTGCCGTCGATTGAAAAGGAGATAAACAGGTTGTAGAAATCAGGAATCATTGTTCCCATTAGATTTTCTTATTGGATCTCTAATTTGGTTCCCCTACGAAAGAAGATAGGTGAGATTCACTTGTGCATTGATTTCAGGAATCTCAATAAAGTGTCATTGAAGGATAACTATCCATTGCCCAAAATGGATCATATACTCCAGCGAGTAGTTGGAGCATCTCGTATGTCACTACTCGATGGTTATTCTGGATATAACCAAATTTTGGTCCATGAAGATGACCGAGACAAAACAACGTTCACCACTCCGTGGGGAACTTTTCATTACGCTAAAATGCCTTTTGGTTAGAAGAACGCAGGTGCCACATTTCAGAGGGCAATGGACATGGCTTTTGCAAATGAGAAGGATGTATTTTTGGTTGTGTACCTTGATGGTATGATGGTGTTTTCCAAATCAGATGAACAATACATGTATCATCTGACAATTGTCTTTCAAAAGTGCAGAAAATATGGTTTGTCGCTGAATCCAAAAAAGAGCTTGTTTGCCATGGATGAGGGAAAACTACTTGGGCACATTATCTCAAGGGATGGCATTCGTATTGATCCAACATGTGTACAAGCGATTCAACAAATTGATTTGCCCGAGAATAAGAAGGAGATTGAATATTTTAATGGTAAGATGAATTTTTTACGCTGCTTTGTACCCAATCTTGCTAAATGCCTAAGAGAGATTACAAACATGCTTAAGAAGGATAGCCAAGTGAAGTTGACAGAAGAGGCTGTAAAATCTTTCAATTTAGTCAAATTGGCTCTTTCTTCAGCTCCAGTTCTAATCAGCTCGGATTACACTGAGGATTTTATATTGTTTTCATTTGCTTTGGAGCATAGTATGGCAGCTGTGTTGATGCAGAAAAGAGATGAGCATGAAAGACCAATTGCTTTCTTCAGCTGAACTATAAGAGATGCAGCCTTGAAGTAAAACATCATTGAAAAGCAAGCCCTTGCACTTGTGAAAGCATTGAAACATTTTTGGGTATACATTCTGCATTCTCATATTTTGGCTTATGTTCCTAACGCTACTGTCAAGGATGTTTTAGAGAAAACAGATCCGGAAGGAGGATGAGGCAAGTGGATTGCAGCGTTGTTGGAGTATAATGTGGAAATAAAGCCAAAAAAGCTTGTTAAAGGACAAGGATTGGCAAAGTTAATGGCTGAATCAAACTTGCATGCCTTAGACATAAATCTGATCGCTGCTATGTCCGATGAGAATGAGGAAGGTTCATCAATTCAGGTATCTGAAATATTTGTTCTTTCTCCGTGGTATTCAGATATCATATATGTGCTTCAGAATTTGTCACCACCACCCGGCATGACTAAAAACAAAAGTAGAACTCTCAAATTAAAGGCTGCCAAGTTTTGCATTCTAAATTCTGCACTTTATTGGAAAGATCCCGGTGACATTCTGTTGAATTGTTTGGTGGAAGAAGAAGCAAAGCAGGTCATGGAGGATTTCAACAAAGGAGATTGTGGTGGTCACCTTTTTTGGAAAACAATGGCAAATAAAATTCTGAGAGCGGGGTACTATTGGCTGACATTGTTTGTTGATGTACATAAGGCTGTCAAGAGCTGTCATAAATGTTAGATTTTTGAAGGAAGGCAGAAATTACAGCCTTTGCCACTTAAGCCCATTGAGGTAAGTGCCCCATTTTCAGTTGTGGGGGTTGGATTTCATTGGTGAAATTCATCCCGCTTCTTCCCGTCAGCATCGGTGGATCCTCACGGCAACAGATTATTTCACGAAATGGATCAAAGCAATTCCCACCAGACAAGCTACAGATGCGGTAATTATTTCATTCTTGGAAAATAACATTTTGTCTCATTTTGGTTGCCTGAATAAGTTGATCACTGATAACGCAGCAGCTTTAAAATAAAAGAAGATGATTGAGTTTTGTAACAAGTATAAAATCATTTTGGGTCACTCAACTACCTATCATCTGCAAGGAAATGGGTTGGCAGAGTCTTCTAACAAATCTTTAGTCAACACTATTAAGAAGCTGTTGGAAATCAACAAGAAGAGTTGGCATAAGAAGTTGGTCAATGCACTTTGGGAAGATCGAGTCAGTCAAAAGAAATCAATTGGTATGTCCCCCTTTGAGCTTGTTTATGGAGTTGATACATTGTTTCCTACCTCTCTCACAGCTCTAGTAGTCAAACTTCTTCAGGAAACCAGCAGTGAAGACGATCCTACGCAGAGAAGATTGAATCAAATGATCCATTTGCAGCAGACAATTGAAGAAGTTTTCCAAAACATATCCAAGTTGCAGGAAAAGATTAAGAAAATTTATGACAGAAAAGCAAAGGTGGACAAATTTCAGTTGGATGATGTGGTGCTAAAGTGGGATGCAAGGAATGAGGAAAAGGGTAAGCACGGTAAGTTCGAGAATCTCTGGAAAGGTCCCTTCAAGGTTGCAGCATATCGGGGTCAGAATGCCTTTCTTCTAAAGGAAATTAACAGGGAAGATTGTCCAGGAGGGCCGGTCAATGGTCGACTGCTCAAGCGGTACCATTTCTGAAAAGTTTTCTGTTGTTTCCATTGTCACTGTAAATACCATTTTATTTCAGTTTTGGTTTGAGTTTGTCCAGTCAGTCTTTGAGTCATTTTAAGTTCAAATTTGAGTCAGTTTGAGTCAAGTTTCTGTTAATAAATGAGTAAAAAAATTTGTGTTGCTTGTCGAAATAATGACTCCATAGCCCAATGGACGAAGGCACTATCTAGACCTTCTAGAGATCTGCCGTTCTTGTCACCTACAAGGAGCCACCATCACCATTGGAGCCAATGTTAGAGTCGGTTTGGTCATCTCTCTGTCAGAGATCATTTCTCTTATTGCATTTCACTTTTAGGTGTCTCATTCCGTTTATTCATCTGCATCCCGCTAGGGGCATGCCACAATCTAATGGAAGGGTCTTGTCATTCATTACCCCTCACTCCTTATCTTGTTGGTTCAGGTCCGTTCATCAAAATCAAGTTTTAAAGTCACTTATAGTCCTGGTTTAGTCTCTTGATCAGCAGAGTCCTTTCAATCACTAGGCCTAGGGCTTAGTCTTCAGAATGACTAATAACATTAGCAGACATATGAGGGAGGTTTCCAAATAAGTTTCATTGCAAAAATTCCATTGTTATATTGCTTGATCATCACTTTTCTTCAAAACTCTATTTTGAAGAAAATTGTCACTTTTGTCATGTAATTGTCAAAGTTTTTTGAATCATGAAAAATTCCAAGTGTAGCCCTGATCGCCTTGCTGAAGTCCAATGCCAAACATCCCTGCAGAACAAGCAAAGAGATTCATCATCAATTCAAATGAAGCGAAAAGGTCCCAAAAACAAAGTTTGTAACTAAAGGCATTTTCAAACATTATGAAAATGGGTTTGGAAAAATTAAGATTGGAAATATTCATGTAAAAATCATGTCTCCAAATGTGTAAAGCTTATTTTCCCTCTTGGAAGCAAAGCAAAGTTGTGTTTGGAGGTAAGCAAGAGAAATTGGGAGAAATCGGTCAAAAACAGGTGCGCGGCGCATTGGCTAACTGGCGCGGCGCACTGGTGCAGCGTGATGCACTGGGCGTGAAAACGCAGTGTATTTTTACACGTACGCAGCATATCTAGGAGGCATTGTGCATTGGGCCTGCCGCGCGATGCATACAGCCAGAGGCCTAAAAACGCCCAAAACTGGGATCGCGCAAGACAATACATTTTCCCCTCTAGTAAAGATGAAATATTATTTGAAAGTCATTCGTATTAAAAGCTATTTTTTTAATTCAAATGGTAAAAATGGAAAGCAAACAGTTAAAGACCAAACGCCTAAATTTAAAAATGTAGATAGCTACTGTGGCAGAGAAATAGTATCGGAAGTTTGTTTTTGGGTTCAGTTACAACTCATAAGGTCTACGCTACAGATTTCATTGGTCATCAACAAATTCAAGCAGAAATGTAACGTTGCTCCTTTTTACAGATGGTTGGCTTTTCGTCTTCTGTTAATAATGGTTAAACAATTCTTTATTTTGGTCAATTTGTTTTCCCACCTTTGAGTCTATTTACTATATTGAAAATCATTTGTAAAGGGTTGGAGTTTCTGGGAAACGGTGGAAGAAAAACACAGCGCTTCGCTGTATAGTTTTGGCAGAGAATTAATGAAATGATGCAACTCTGAGTCATGAGATTCCTGTGGTGTGAGTTTAGCAATATGTTTCTTCTCTGTTTCATATGTATCTTGTTATGTTTTACAGTTCATTCACAATCATTTCCAGTTGAATTTTTTTAAGTAAGAAAGGTAGAATACAGTTTATTGCTCTGCCTTGGAAAGAATTCATCCTCTATGTCTCTTCTTCTGTCTGAAAAGGATTCATTATACATTCCCATTTTAGCCTCTCAACAGTCTTTCTGCTCCATATTATTTCAAATTTGATTGCTAAATTTCCTACCTATCTTTCCTCATGAAACACTCTGTGTCTTTGATTTAATTTCTCAGCTCAGGCTTTCCTTTGTCCCATATAGCCCAGAAAATTTAGTCATTGAATAAATTACCTCTTTCATATCTATTTACTAGCCTAAAATCAGTATTCATTTTGAGTCATCTCAGACCATATTGTTTATTTTTTACTGAGCGTGACCCGGAGAGAGCCCCCTCCTGTTTTGGTAGGGCTAGCTACCAGACTAAGCATGGTTTGTGGTTATCCTGAATTTTGCATTCGTTCAGCCTAAGGCAGATTTAGGCTCTAACAAAATCCATGAAGCTAATATGAACTTAACAGATGGACAGCACCACGAGTGGTTCGTGGCTTCACTCCATCCTCACCTAAGGGTTGCACTATCACAACAGAAGATTACGACTCAGGCAGAGGCCTTGGAGATTTCAATAAGACTACATGAAACACCGATGCAAGATCTAGATCTGGGGGTTCAGAAGATCCATGCGTAGTTGCAAAATATTTGCCTCAAAATGAAAATCTTGGAGCAGGACAGGACAGTTCGACTGGAGGTGCACGAAGAGATATGGTGCTTGAAATGTAAGGGTGAGGGGCATGAAAATACCACTACCCAGTCTTTGCTGACTATATTGCAGGAGGCAGACCGATGCCTTTGGGCCAGAATCCCAAGCAGGACCGAGCGCGGGGCCTGCATTATGGTGCGCTATATGTCAAGTAGCAAGGAAACATATGACTGATAACTGTCATTTGCTACAAAAGTTTGTATAAACACTGCAACAACTATTTTGCAACTTCCACAGGTCGATAGGGCATGATGAGTGCAAATTCTGAAGTTATGAATTGATGATGGACAAATCACCAGCCTATAGAGTTTAGGTAGAAACGTGGTCCACTAACCAGAGTGTTGGGATGGCGCGAACAGGCTTTCAGGGGTGCGGGCAAGGACAAGGCGAAGGAGGACCTGACAAAGGTCGGGGACAATTGATCTGTTACAATTGTGGAGGATCAGGAAACTATGCCCATGAATGCACTAACCCAATGCGTCCATCGTGAAAATATTGTACTCAATTTGATCATGAGATAGAGGACTGTCCTACACTGATAGCGAGGATACGCGACAAAGGGGTACTACCATCACATTTGAATTAGAACCTACAGATGATGAGGGCTAAGCCTCGCGAAGAGAATCCGAATGTGAATATAGTTCTCCGAAGTGGAATTGGAATGGCCAACAATAAGGGGAAACAACCGAAAGGTAGCCCATGGGTTCGCAAAGCTCCGGTGAAGGAGGATGAATTTAATTTGGAGCGCGCACGTGAAACATTCATGGAAGTAGAAAAGAGCATTACTGAGGCCTCTACCTCAGGGAGCAGGGATAAGCCTGTTTAGGAAATGGACCCTTCTATGATTATGACCTTTCTAGAGACCTACATGAAGCTGTTGCGCGATAGAAAGGCTATGAAGGGGTTACAAGAACTAATAAATAGATGCACCAGAAATGCTCCAGGTGAACCGCACGTGGTATGGAAGATTGGTAAGCATAAGGCAAGGACAAAACGTGAGATGAGACTTAATGCGTATATACAAGAATATGAAATGGATCAGATTATTCTGGATTTGGGGTCAGATGTGAACGTTTTGCTAAAGAAGACTTGGGAACATATGGGGAGACCCATGCTGCAGTGGTCTCTGATTCATCTAACGATGGAAAATCATCAGAAAACTATCCCCATGTGATCTGGGTCCAAGTGTGACAAAGGACCCTTCTAGGACCTTTTACTTTGGTGATGTGTTAAATTGCATTTTTAAAATAACGTAAATGAATACATCTCCATGTTGTAAAGAAGAGGAACATGACATTCATCAACATATGAAAACATAAGCCACTGGTAATGGAGTTCGTCTAGGAGGGACTGCGTCTTTGAGCCTCGCTGTTAAGATGGTGTAGGTCATTGCATTAAGTGCTATCAATAGTGATGATGTACATAAGATATGATGTTGCTATCATACAAGGAAAATGCCCTCACATAGGAGTGGCTCCAAGAGATGTTCCACTACAGGAACTCTTAGTCAAAAAGGACTCCCATCAGTATGACATAAACTCATGCATGATGATAATGAGCATCCTGCCAAGATGGAATAAAAGGGATTTCAATGCAATCATACATGGCAACACATGAGTATCCCATCAACATAATGACAAAGGGAACTCAAATAGAACATGATGAATCATGACAACAAGTACATCCCACAAATGATTCCGCATCACATCAAGTAGGAATCACATGACAAGTAAGAAACAAGATCCCACATTAAACATCAACAGGGATCAGTGCAGCACAATGCATCTCATAGCAAAAGAAGTACATGAACAATTGCATATACCTCACATCCTAGGGCCATCTAAAGAAAAGGATGTCAAACTTATAATGCCAGTCGTACCATCAATCTTGCTGTGTCGAATCTCATGGAAATGACTATTCGCACATGAATGCATGAATGATGACACCTGCACTCCAGTTGGAAAAGTGGCTGAAAAATGAAATGAGAAAATGAAAAATCTAAACACACCATCAGATTTGTGGCATCTAATAGTGCAAAATCGATTGTCAAATTTCTGAATTCTGAGAAAATGGAAATCTGGGGCTCAAGGGATCTTTTAGATTCCCCCTAGATTCCTCAAAGATTCCCTCCTCTAGGTCCTCTGCAAATCTGCTGCTCAAATCGAAATTTTGGCTGCACCATAGGATTTGTGTCGCTGAGAGGTGTAATATTGACATAAAATTTGTCCAATTTGGACACTGCAAAATTTTCACCCTCCTGAGAATTTTGCCCAATCATGGTTCCACCTGTGTTTTTCTCAGGTTCATGGTTGCACCTGCAAATAAATTAATTAAAAATTGTCTCGCCTCAATTTATGTGCACATTCTTGGTCCTCCATGCTTGTACAGTGCACTGACAAAATGAGTTTATTTATAAGTTTTTAGGTGGAGTTTACAAAAAGGCCCCACTGGCTCGTTGGTAAAAGATGTAATTAGTTAAGGGAAGGTCGGGGGATCAAATCTTGCCTCCCCAAAATTAGTGCATAAGTTTTATTTCACACCTTTTTGTTTGAGGCTTTGTTGGTATTAATTTGGAGTGTTGGTGCATTAATGGTTTGATGGGCCGTGACATGGGTTGACTATTACATTACATGATTTATGGGGTCACCGCATGGTGGTGGGCCAGCCCACGTGGCTGGCACAGGCTTGATACCCATCAGCCTCCTTTTAACATATCACATATATATGAAGTGGGTTGTTGTGGTGTGGGCCAGGTCCACCGGAGGTGGCTCATGCCCACCCCGTATTAAGTTTCAATATGGGAATGTGAGTGGGTGGTAGGGCTCGGCAGGGTAATGGCTGTTGAGCCTCGCTTTTTTTTTTAATTGTGTTGTGAAGTTGAGGGAGGGCCTGCAGGGGTCATGGCCTCTTGGCCCATAAATATAATTTGTTTATAAATTTGGGTCTGACGGGGGTGGCAGGGGTCATGGCCCGCCACCCAAATTATATATATATATATATATATATATATATATTATTATATTTAAAATCAACCAGTCATTTTTGAAAATTCAAAAATTACCAAAGGAGACAAATTAATCAGGCCACAAATTCACCCGGAATCCAAAATGCTGCCTCCATAAGCCTACTTGGTCACCCAAGTCAACCTGAACTTTGATTGCTCCTAACTTTCGCATACGGAGTCAGTTTGACGAACCATTCATACCACTGCGATCAGGATGACGAGATGTATGCTTTGGTCCTAGTTCGAAAGAATTTTGATCACTTTTATTTTTGAGCTTTCATAAGCCCTCTTTGTCCTATGTGTCTCTCTAGAGCCACCTAGATCAATCATCCCCACTGAGGAGCTTTTATTCCTCCAAAAGCATGAAAAGCAATCTGCAACTTCTTTGTACCTTATCTACATCATAAGCGTCCTTGAACAAGTCTCGCTTCCATCTCCTTCACTTTTGTTCTTGGGAGTCCTAAGAGATGAGTTGACACTTGCAACCTCTGCAACTTGTAGTACATTTTTTTTGCAAATTACATGCTTGAATTACATGACCAACTAATGAGCCAAGCATCTCACACTTGCCATGATTTTATAACACATACTCAGTGGTCAAGTTTACATTAAGATGGACACAATACCCCAGCTATGAAAACAAGACCAACATATCATTGTTGCTTCAACAAGTGATGGAAAGCACATCATCATTGCAACACACGATTTACAGAAATAAGGCCAAACACTATTGTTTATTCGACAAGTGATGGAAACACGACATCCCTTCCATAGTTTAAAATGCATCACAAAATGAAACCATACATCATTGTGGCTTAACAAGTGATGGAAACACGTCATCACTTTTACATTTTAAAATGCAACAAATGATTTAAAAAAGCATGACCATGACAATCTAGCATATATAGAAACCATTTTTCATTTATCAATGTGAATGGATCACCTCCTTTTGCTTAAAGAACAATTGTTGTTTCACCTAGTTCATGCACCGACACTTTGTCTTTGAGGTGTTGCTCTGGATGGAGCCTCCAACCTGTGGCTCTTTGATGGCCATTTCTGTTGCAATGATTGCAATAGGTCTTCTTCCTCCAAATCTGCTTAACATGTTTCTTTTCCTACTGTTGAGAGGGTCTTTCACGCCTCCTCCTTTTGTGTGCTGCTATTCTTTTCCAACACTTAGAAAATGTATGCTTATGTAATCCACAAAAGGTACATGTTTTTCAATGCCATGTTTTACATTCATCATTAACAACATGATTATAATCGAAATGAACATTTGAATATTGAAACTCGTTATATCTTTCCTTGCCATCTCTGGTGTCATTTTGGTGATAAGATCTTTCCTGAGCTCTTCCCTTGCCATGGGATGGTGGAGATGTGTTCCCATCATTCTCTTTCCTTGACGATTTTGATGATGTCTCAGAAGCATCTGACACCTTTGATCATTCTCCCTTGTTGTATCTCAAGCCTGAAAATTGAGGTCTCTGCATGACCTCCAATGGTTGAGTCATGCCTTGGTTATTAACACCAAGTTTTTTTTCCTCCTTGTGCCTCTTCCTGTTAAGGAGCCTCATGTTTGTCCCTGCAATTGATGTCTCCACATCTCCAACATAAATCATACTATGTGAAGATGAAATTGAAAGTAAATGAACATATTTTACCTCCTCTGTTGATTTGGAAAGAACTGATGAGGACTTATCATCATCTGTTGTTGTTAGTTCGCTAGCTATCTCGGCACATTCCACAACTTCCTTTCAGACATACCCAAGTCCTACCTGACGCGGTAATTCTTCTACTTTGATCGGTTTTACCATGCCTTGGCCATTAATGCCCATGACTTTTCCTTCATACCACATTTTCTTCAATAGTTTGGAGCCAATTCATGTGGTATGATTTTCAGAAACAACGAAATCATCATCACGAAACATACATGAATTCAAAGAACTACTTTTTACCTCACATGGGTCACGCTGCAGCTTTTCCAAGGCCTCGTCCTTATCTTGTAGCTGTCGTAGTAAACTTTATTTTTCCTCTTTCTCTTCATGTAGAAGCATATTTAATTCAACATTCTCTGTTTGAAGATTTCGGTTGTTGCACTTTAGTTCTTCCAGGGCCTCTTCTGTGGCTTGCAACTGAAGCTACAATTTCTCCTTTTCCTCTATCTCTTTCTGTGGAGTTTCATACATTATTTCCACCCTTTGGGAAATTTTGAGCATGGTCTCGTACATCACTTTTTCATCCTCTGTTGCTGCACGTTCCATTGTTCATGCTTGCAATTCACATCCACACAAAGACCACTCTAATACCACTTGATCTGGGTCTGAGTGTGACAAAGGACCCTTCCAAGACCTTTTACTTTGGTGATGTGTTGAATTGCATTTTTAAAAGAACATAAATGAATACATTTGCATGTTGTAAAGAAGAGGAACATGACATTCATCGACACATGAAAACATAATCTGTTGATAACGGAGTTCATCCAGGAGGGACTACGACTCCGGGCCTTGGTATCAAGATGGTGTAGGCCACTGCATTAAGTGATGTTAATAGTGATGAACATAAGAAATGGCGTCGCTACCATACAAGGAAAATGCCCTCACGTAGGAGTGGCTCCAAGAGATGTTCCACTACAGGAACTCTTAGTAAAAAACAACTCCTATCAATATGACATAAACTCATGCATGATGATAATGAGCATCCCGCCAACATGGCATAAAAGGGATTTCAATGCAATCATGCATGGCGAAGAATGAGTATCCCATCAACATAACGACAAACGGAACTCAAATAAAACATGACGAATCATGACAACAAGTACATCTCAAAAATGATTCTGCATCACATCAAGCAGGAACCATGATACAAGTAAGAAACAAGATCCCATATCAAACATCAACAGGGATTAGTGTAGCACAATCTATCTCATAGAAAAATAAGTACATGAGCAATTACATATACCTCACATCCTAGGGCCATCTGAAGAAAAGGATGTCAAACTAGTGAAGTTGGTCGTACCATTAATCTTGTTGCGTCAAATCTCATGGAAATGGATGCTCACACACGAACTCTGACACCTGCACTCCACTTTGAAAAGTGGCCAAAAAATGAAATGATCAAATGAAAAATCTAAATGCACCATTAGATTTGTGGTGTCGAATAGTGCAAAATCGACTATCAAATTTTTGAATTATGCGAAAATGGAAATCTGGGGCTCAAGGGACCTTTTAGATTCCCCGTAGATTCCTCAAATATTCCCTCCTCCGGGTCCTCTACAAATCTGTTACTCAGATCGAAATTCTGACTACACCATCAGGTTCGTGTCACTAAGAGGTGTAAGAACGACATAAAAAATTTGTACCATTTGGACATTGCAAATTTTTCTCCCTCCTGAGAATTTAACCCAATCATGGTTCCGCCTGCGTTTTTCTCAGGTTTGTGGTTCCACCTGCATATAAACTAATTAAAAATTGTCTCGCCTCAATTACTGTGTGTGCTCCTGGTCCTCCATTCTTGCACGGCGCACTAACAAAATGAATTTATTTATAAATTTGCAGGTGGAGTTTACAAAAAGGCCGCACTGGCTCATTGGTAAAAGAGGTAATTAGTCAAGGGGAGGTTAGGGGATCAAATTCTTCCTCCCCAAAATTTGCGTATAAGTTTTATTTGGAATATTTTTGTTTGATGTTACGTTGGTATTAAGGTGGAGTGTTGGCACATTAATGGTTTGATGGGTTGTGGCATGGGTTGACTGTTACATTACATGGTTTATGGGGTCCTCGCATGGTGGCTGGCGCGAGCTTGATAACTGGCAACCTTATTTTAACGTATCGTATATATATGAAGTGGGTTGTTGAGGTGTGGGCCAGGTCCACTAGAGGTGGCTCACACCCACCCTGTATTAAGTTTCAATATGGGAATGTGAGTTGGTGGGAGGGCTCGACGGGGTAATGGCCGCCGAGCCACGTTTAATTTCTTTTTTTTAAATTGTGTTGTGAGGTTGAGGGAGGGTTGGTGGGGGTTGTGGCTTGTCGGCCCATAAATAAAATTTGTTTATAATTTTGGGTTTGATGGGGGTGGCGGGGGTCATGGCCTGCCACCGAAATTATGTTATTTTTATTTTATTTTATTTTATTTTATATTTAAAATCGACTAGTCATTTTTGAAAATTCAAAAAATGACCGAAGGAGACAAATTAATCACACCATAAATTTGCCTGGAATCTGGCCCAGGTTGGCTTGAATCCAGTGGCTAGATTTTGTCCAAAATGTTGCCTCCTTAAGCCTGTCCAATTACCCAAGTCAACCTGAACTTTGACTGCTCCTAACTTTCACATACGAACTCAGTTTGATGAGCCATTCACACCACCACGGTCAGGATGACGAGATCTATGCTCTGGTCCTAGTTCGAAATCATTCCGATCACTTTGATTTTTAAGCTTTCATAAGCCATCTTTGTCCTTTGTGTGTCTCTGTAGCCACCTTGATCACCATGGGATAGCTGTAAGGAGTAACTGTAGATATTGAAGGCACGAGTGCATTTGTTGACTTTGAAGTGATAGAAATTGTGGATGAAAGCAACCCCTACCTTGTGCTCTTTGGCATTGATTGGGCTACTAACATGAACAGGGCAATCAACCTAAAGAAGCAAAAGATGATATTTGAAAAGAAATCGCTTCACGTAATCGTTCCCCTAGATCCTACTAAAGGATCGCGCTATACTGAACTTGTCCGCGATTACGAAAGTGATGACTCTTTGGACTGTATATATAAAATAATAGTGCGAGATCAAGATTGGGTGAATTCAATAGCGGATGGCCAAATTACATGGGATTGTGACAGTTCCTGCACCTCAGATTCAAATGAAGAATTAGAGCACCGACTGAATTAGCTACATGAAGTAACTTGATGACCCGGTCGTTGTGTTGTGTGTCATCAAAGCTATGAAATCTTCCCACTTATGATGGCTTGAATGATGTGGATGTGTTTTTGGATGCATTTGGGAGGGAAGTACCAGAGAAGCAATGCTTCCAGGCTTTGGACTAGGCACTGTGCACTATGCCCGCAAAATGGTAGGGTATGCACAAAGGTAGTTTTGACGATTAGCGCGAGTGCAGGAGGATGATGAGAATATAGTTTGGGAAGCCTAAGGTACGAGTGACAGGCAAGTATGACAGGAAGAATGATCCGCATGCACACTTGGTCAAATGGGCTAAGACCTATGGCGCGAAGTCACAACTTGAATGGGTGCACTTGTTTTGTCAGACCTTGGATGTCATCTCAATGAGTTGGTACTTGGAGACAGAGCTCCGTTGTGGCATAGGAGAATGGGATATTCTATGTGAAGGGTTCATAATGATGTTTAGCTTGGAATATGGGTTTGACTGTATTGGCAAAGTGCTACAAGAAGTAAAAGAAGCAATCTTTAGGATACCACAGGATCCTTTGGATCTGATTCAACCCGATTGGACTACTCAGTTGAGCCACACGATGGAATGCTATAACGTGACAATTGAAGAAGAAAATGAGAAACCTCAAAAGATTGATATCCCTGAAACAAATGGTCACCGCGAGGTCGAGGGACCTTAGATCGAGAATCTTGATACAACTGCAACACTGAAAATGAAACAAGTAAATATTGGTATGGAGACAAAGCCCAAATGCGCAAATATTGGAGAGGTAAATGATCTAGTTTTGTTATATGATAGCAAGTTTGATAAATTTCCAGGGCAATTCAGAATGCATTGGCTAGGGCCCTATGACATTAAGCATATTACTGATGATTGAGTAGTTTAGTTGGTTAAATTAAATGGATATCCCTTCCCAGGAAAGGTGAATGGCATTTGATTGAAGCCATACACCGGTGATTTAGCTTGATGATTATATGAAGGTAACATAGTCTTAGCACTCTAGGCCCCTGAAAGGAGGCACAAAACTATAAAGTAAATTTCCCAGGTTGGGGATCTGTGTGACTGGAGGATTGTGTGGAATGAGGCAATATCTGAGGGTTCGTGATAGCATGGAGAGAGCTGCACTACCCAGGGAAAAACCGTGCAGGTTTGTTATAGACATTTTTGGGCACTAAAACCCCAAGCATGAAATGTCCATAAACCAAGGGCTCCTAAGTCCCTAAAAGTGTTGTTCTAACCCCTAAAGGAACAAGGTCAACTGATTACAACTTCTCCTAGAAGTTCTCCATGAAAAACTACTCAGAACTGGTCAAAACTGGATCATTTCACTTGCTCCATGGCCAGGGTGCGATGCATCGCACCTTGTACACACGGGAAGTGCGTTTCATTTCAAAAAGCCCTTTTATGGGGTGCGATGGACGGGAAAAGACAAGTGGCGGAGACAGTTTGCGAGGTGGATGATCATGGAATCTTCCAGAAACTTCTCCTGGGACACTTGCCTCTCAGAATCGCCCAAGGATGAGTAAGAGATCAATGAGATCTCCAAGTGGCATCAAGAACTATCAGAGAGAAGACACTAATCAAAAACCCAGAGCTGACTCACACCTCTGCAAATATCTATATATAGATCTCTCATCCCAGAGATCCAGAGGTTAAAGGCTGGAATTTTTCATATTGTAAGGAATTGTTGTTGGCTTCTTGAGGCAAACATCAGATTGTTGGGTAATCTAAGCTTTGTTTGAGGTGAAGAGGGGCTTCTTTGCTAGGAGGTTGATGCTGGGTCAGAACAACTAGTTGTAACTCCTCTTGGCTCTTTTCTTGTTTATCAATAAAAGCTATTCATGTTTTCCTCCGTGCTTTTGTGTCATTGATGCTTGCTACATTTGTATGGTAAATTTACATCTGATCCTAGATTGTTTATGATTATAGATCCATGTGTTTGTATAGTGCTATGCTTCTGTCATCTTACAGGTACTTTGTGAAGCTGGGCATGCAAGGGAGCAGGTAGCTGAAGACTATCAAAGAAGAGAGGGATCAAATCAGGAGATTAGCGCAAGACAGAGGTTGGTCTTTCTGTTCCTCTCTATCTATAATTCATAAAGGAAAAACGAAAGTAGCTTTTCTTTGTTTGTTTCTAAGGCAGCTGTCACACCTTAGTGGGATAGAGTAGTTCTATATAGACACTTTTCCCTGTAACAAAATGGCGACTCCACTAGGGAGCTAATTAGTTTGTTTGTTTATCATTCTTTGTTGTCTGTTTCATAAACTTACAAGTAGCATTCGAACTGCATTTGCCATAACAAATGCAAAGTAGATAACTGCTACTTCAATCCATCTACTAGATCTATTTATGATTTAAACAACTGATTCACAAACTACCTGATTGCCCTTGTGATAGCTCTTAGATCCTCCTTAGATCTACCCCTGATTGTTGCATTACTGATTGCTTTTTGCTCGGCCAAAACCCAAGAACTGAACTGCAAACTGTGACCCGGAACCCGAACAGAGTCTCGTTTCTGGCCCAGTGCAGGTACTGTTCAGAGAATCTGAATTTCAGCACACTTTCCGAGTGGACAAGCTGCTCTGCATTTCAAATTCTTTGTGTTACAGGTGCGCTGATCAGACTAGCTCTGTGCAGTTGTGGATTCTGTGATTCATTCTTTCCAGTTCTATTCCTGAATTTTGCTGCCTGTGATGAGTATATGTCTATTTGAAACCCCTTTCCCTTGCTGTTATTCCGCCTCCTTTGTACAAAAGAACTGCAGATGTTTTTGTGTGTTTGTTGAGTCATTTACAGTTCTCCTTTGCAAAAGTAGCATAATCGTACTGTCGTCCTTTGATTTGAAACTGTCGCAGGTGTCGATTTCAATCATAGGAAAGAGTTTGATTGCTGTTGATGGTTGATTATCCTGTTACTATTGCTTTTGGTCTAAATTTGTAATTTTCTAGTGTCGAAAACAAGTATTCAGTTCAAAATAGTAAAGTGTTATGATCATCTCCATTTTTTGATTTCGAAAGGAAACTTGTTGATATTTGTTGCTTGAAAAGAAATTTAGATTTGTGCATCAACTTTCTTTTTAGTATTCATATACTAAGAAATTCGAAAACAAATACATGCATGTGCATTTGCATATAGACAGTCTGATTGGCTTGATTTAGGAAAGTGAATTTAGAGTGTGCTCTTTGCTCTTTGTTAAAAGATTCCGTCTTTCTTTTCCTTAGTAGCTAGGATTTTCATTGCACAAAGGAGATAAAAAGTTTGTTTATCATCTTAGATTGCATTTTAGGAATTACATCTACATATCATGGTGAACCTGAAAGGCAAACTTCATAAACAATATCAACTTAAAATAAATTCAATGAATCTAACAACGCTTTGGAACTTAACGCACAACATTTAGAAGTCTAGGCTAGAGACGTATTCCGGCGTCGTAAAGCCTGGTAACTGTTGTTCTCACTGATGGTTGGGTGATTCATCCACTTTGAGATGATAAGTGCCAGTACGGACTTGTGCTCCCACGTACCGTCGAGTATATTTTGGTAGACCCCAATAGGCTTAATCCTTTATCCATAGCAACCCATGTCTGCCGCCCTATCGATCGCAATGCACTGAACACAGCATTCAGGAAGATTGACTGCCGTACCATAAAAAGTATTCTGCAGTTTTGCGATTGGTTTGGTAATCCCTCTACCTAGATTTCTAGAGCAGTCCCTTTCATTCCTTTTCAGACTCCTTAACGAAAAAGGTCCATCTGAGCACTTGTCACTTCAGTCTCATTAAAAATCGAAGGAGACTAGAGTCATCTTTTGTTTTTTCTCGACTCTTAAAAATTGAAAAAACAAGTTGTGTCAAAGCGTCTAAAATTCATTTAATTCGGAAACATACTTCCCCTTTATTTTAGTTGATTGAGTAATCCGCAATCATGGAAGAAATTCAATTGAAACCCCGTAATTCGCGGAGGCTTACGAGTTAGCCGTCTTTGTCTCCGGAATCGAAGCTAGTACGGACAAAGCAAACTCATTTAACTGGTTCCAAATCTCCTGTTAAAGTTAGAACAAGTGTTCCAAAAACATCAGAGACTCCGGTTACTCCAAACATTTCTGGAAACCCTGCCTCTACAGAAGAACTTCAGCAGCCACAGAAGGACGGTGATACTGATCCTAGTCTGAGAGTAAACACTTGTGTTACCGAACCAGTTCTATTTTCAACCGGTTCGGAGAGTCTTGCTCTTCAAACATCTGTCGCTGCCGATTCCATACCTTCTTCGACACCAGAAATATTCTACGGACCTGATGGTCTTCCCCTTCCACCTGGTCTGATTGCCATAGAAGAAATTGTGGAAGATCCTCCAACGAGTACTCCATCGCAATTTGGAGTCAGGATCACTCTATATCCTTCTTCATCAGAAGTTAGTCTACCACCAGCAGAAGCTCCTGTAGAATCGCTAGGTAATCTTTTGGATAGACTAGAAATGTCTGAACAACCGCCAACCTCTAGGACTGTGTCGTCTGGCACATCGACAGTAGAACTCCCTACTATCACTCCAACAATGTTCACCGGTATACCATCTGTCCTGAATAGCTCTCAACCGCTAGAAGGAGCCCACTCAGGGGCCATTTCGACAGTATGGTCTATTCCTGTTTGTTCATCCGGAATGATATCCGAAAACTCTTATGTTGAGTCTCAACAAATTGATCCATTTGGAGGTCAATTTGGGCAGTTCGGTCCCCAAGGACAAACAATTCCCTTGAGTTCTGGATTACCACCGTATGGGGGGCAGTATACCTTTTCATTATCCCCTCCAGGAGGATATCCATACGGGAGTTCACAACAACATTCGGGTTATACTGGAATTACCTCAAGCGGCTGGGTACCAATACTACCTCAGCAACCAAGAGTTGTATATTCAATGCAACAATGCTTACCTATGTCAAATATACCAACTATGCCAGGTATTGTGACGGTGTCGCAAGTTCAAGCGCTACCTATTGTATGCAACCTTAGGTTTCTCAGGTTGTAATGCAACAGCCCCTTGACCCTGCGACTCAACCACAATCGCCGACTGGTGGAATGACACATGTTTAGACGGGTACAATTACCCCTCATCTTGGTCAAACTGTTAGTATCGGTCAACAGCACATGGCTTCACAACCATGGCTAGTACAATACCAACAAACGCAATTCCAACAAGTATACCAAGGTTCTGAGCAACAAATCTTTGCAAATAGTGGACAGTCGTATATTCAAAACGGTCAAAATCAACCATTTTACAATGGTCATGCCCACCAACCTTACCAAAGTTACCAGCATCAAATGCATTATGCTGGTATGCAAAGACCAACTGCTCAGGCAATCCCATCTTATCCTGGGTATGCTTCACCTAACCTGAATCAACAGTTACCATTTGTGGCAAGTTTAGAGTTACCTGATTTAAATCGGTTAACAAACGATCCAATCGCTTACACCCCTTGGTGGCCAGCAATTCCACATAAACTTCCATCAGATATTCCTAAATTTAATGGAAATCCGGGTGAAGATCCATTGAATCATGTAATGACCTTTCATCTATGGTGTTCATCAAACACCCTAAATGATGATTCGATAAGACTTCGCCTCTTTCAGAGGACGTTAACGGGTCGAGCGGCAAAATGGTACATTGAATTGCCTAGAGCTTCGTTTGACAACTTCAGTACCTTAGCCACAACCTTTTTAACCCATTTTCAGTTACCAATAAGGTACGAAATGGGAACAGAACTTCTTACCAACATCAAACAGACAACGGCCACTCACATATCTGATCATATACATGAGTGGCGACGTCGTCAAACAATGGTGAAAACGTATGTTCCCGATCAACTTTTAGCTGAATGGTTTATTAAGTCATTATTGCCTTCCATCACGGAAGATGTGGCAAAAGGGGGAGTCATCACCGAGGAGCAAGTTATCGCTCGTGCGCAATATTTGGACTTGATTTACACTCAGTCTGGCACACTCTACGATAAAATACCTGACGCTCCTAGACCGGAATTCTCAGTCCCTCCTCCTCCTAAATCAAACAATGAATCTCATGCCAACAATGGCGTGATTGGTGCAATAGACACGAAATCGACAAAGGCTACATCTAAAAAGGCCTATAAGATTTCTAGTCATAATGCAAATGAGGAACTTCTTGCCTCGGAAGTAAATGTCGTGTCGGCCGACAAGGGCAAACAACTGAAGCAACCAGGGGGCAAGAAGAAAAAGAAAGGGAGAAAAAAGAAGCAGGATGAGTCATCTCCTGAAAAATCTTCTGCAAACCCTTCTGGGCAAAGGAAACCCCCTGCGAGGTGTCATATATGCGATGAGGATCATCGGACGAGAGGTTGTCCACATAAAACTGAAGTTAAGAAACTCTTTAAGAGTTCAAAAACCTCAGCAGTATTGACTGATACGTTTCCAAACTCGGGAACCAAACTGGTTACTAATCAAAATGCTTCCCGATCCCAAGTGCTTATGTTGTGTATCTCAAAGCAGCAAAATGATGCTTTGAGAAGGAATAAAGATTACAGGAATCCACAGTTGTCGAATAACAAGGCTAATGAACAACCTAGTAGTTCGACAACAACTTTGACCGAAGTTGTGTCACCCATCATTCCTGAACCAATGATAAAGTCGCCAAAGGGAGTAGTACACAAATCGACATTTAATCCTAGTGCAAAAGTAGCACAGAATTATAATATAATAGAGGACCTGGCCCAATCGCCATCTGCTATGTCGACACTTGAGGTACCACAAAATTGCCCCTCCCAAAAGCAAGCTTTATTATCAGTAATAGGTGGGATTGACCCAATGGATTCCAATCTTGTAGCCTTTGATCATAAAGGATATGACCCTTAGTTACCAGCTCAACTAGCTTTCCTTATTCAAGTGAAAGCCCTCAACAAAATTGTTCATCGAACAATTATTGATGAGGGGGCATCTACATGTATTATATCGATGAGTTGGTGGAAAAATTTAGGCTCACCACCCTTGTCGAGATCGTTAACGACATTAAAACATTTTATGGATGATCATACACTCCATACTGGATTTTAAGTAACTTGCAAGTTGAACTGGGGGGAAAAATAGTAGAAATAGATGTTGAAGTAATCGACGGAAAACTCGATTACAACATCCTACTAGGAAGGCCCTGGATATATGCCATGGCCATTGTGTCCACCTACTTCAGGAAGATTGCATTTCCCTTTCAAGGAGGAATTACAATCGTCGACCAACAAACATTTCTCCCCAACAGTTCACAAGTTATGGGAAGCATTCCAATGATCCATGGAAGCAATCATTCGCTTCAAAATATTGGAGTAGGCCTCCTAAAAGAACCTGCCTTAATGGGTACTTTTGCCCTACCGCCTCAAAGTAATCTGGCGGAAGTGGCCACAGTGGAAACCTACAATATCAAATCCTCTATATCTAATGGATTCAGAAGGTTCCTAAACATTTTGTCAGCATGGATCATCACCATTTTAGAAATATTGTAGCAATCAATTTTCTTGGCTTGGGGTGCAAACCCATATCAACGCTCATCGAGTGTTTGGATAGATAGGTCTAAGGAATATGGCACCTCTTCAGATCCTTGGTCGCATGTACATTCTACAGACGAAGGAATCATTCAATCAATGATGATAGGAGAGGCACCATGGGAAGATTACCACCATCGCTCCCATCTTCCGGATTACCACGAAGATTATTCCAGCAACCTTAATCATCCATCAGTTTTTGATTTTCTATCAAATACTGTAAAAACGGTGGAATCCGAGGACGATTCTTATCTCGTGTCAACCTCGTTAAGAAATGAAACAAGGAGTCATGAGGATAGTTCTTTTATTGTGTCAACCTCATTAAAAAATGAAACAAATCCCCTTTCCAAATCTCAAAGGTAAACCTTCATTCCAACCACCGAGTTGAATGCAATGAAGCTTGGGGGGCATGCACCTCGATTTGTGTTATTATACTGGGGGCATGCAAACTTATCACGAGCAATGTTACTGTAGGGTTCAAGATCGTTAAAAAATAAACCGGCCATGAGCAATGTTACCGCATGGTTCAAGCTCGTTAAAAAATAAACCCGCCTCAAGCAGTTTTAGCGCATAGTTCAAGCTCGTTAAAAGATAAACATAAGCCATGAGCAAATGTTCCCCCCTGCATTTAAGCTCATTAAAAAATGAACTATTTCCCGATAAATCATCATCGTGAATGTAGTACTTTAGCCTTTAAAAGCCTTGGTCGTGTTCTCACCATCACCTCCACTCTATATTGGTCGATCATTCACCTCCATTTGATTGTTTACCCCTTTTAAGGAACAGCTGCGAAGAGTGATCTCAATAGCCATCCTTGTAACACTGCCGTGATTGGAACATTCCAAACCTTACCTGGAATCAGTTGCTACCAAATTTTATCACTCGATCCTCAAAAGACGAGTCTCCTTTAAGCTCTTTCCAATTGACTCGTAAAATATGAAAAGATTGTCGAGCCATTGGCCTCTCCAACTCGCTAAAGGGACCGGAAGTGCTATCCCTCCTCTAAATTTTAATCTTTTTGGACCTAAGGGATTATTACACAAAATATCGAGCGCTTGTATTGTTCAGCTCGTTAAAAGGATCGAAAATTCATCCCTTCTGTATTGTTTTATACTTTTTCGGACTTAAGGGATTAGATGACGAAAAAGGAATTTTGGAGTTTCCTTTACGTTCCTTTTTAGACTCTCTAAAATTGAAAAGGACCGAGTTATCTTTGTCATTAAACTCGTTAAAATTTAATAGCGACAAACTTGTCTATAGACGAGAGCGAGTTTCACTATCGCTAAGCTCGTTAAAACATAGCGATGGGTTTGCCCGAAGGGCAAATTATAGAACAAGAATATGTTATCCTCCTAAAGCTTGACAAAAATAAAGAGGTACTGGTCAGCAATGACTGGGGAAAAATTGGGAAGAAAACTTGAAGAAACTTTGTTGGTAGCAAGTCGCTCTTGAACATGACACTTTCACTCCGCATCCAAGTCGGGTTGGGTTGTTTCATTCACGGTCACATCACCATGGTCCCATCATACCATCCACATTTGGGGTTAATGCTACCAATCCATCACGTCAGTGTCGCCGATATGTTCAAGAGAAGTCATTCAGAGAATTCACCTGTGTCTCACCCACTGCAGTACATTTATACTCCATTCTTTCATGACCGCCACCCTGAACCTTATGTCATCAGATCGTTTTCACCTCCATTAAAATCATATGCTCCATTCCATTTCATTGATGTGGGATTCATTAAGGCCCTCCTGTGATGGATCGCTTCTTGTCGACATCATCTCATTATCCAAGGAGTCGATCTAGGAACACCCCGTTCAGTACTTTGAAGCTTGCATGCCTCAATGGCAAGTTTCTCACTTCCGGTGATAGGTTTACATCAATGACCTTCGACCGAGAGATTTTGCGTGGTGTTCGACGCCAAGTCCTTTATTCACACCATGTGAATTGCACTGCAGTACCTTGAGGGTCATTATCATTATCTTTCCATGTTCGACTCCAGAACATCTCTCACATGGATGGACTTGTACTTCGAGTGAAGATCAAACGAGATTGAAGACCACAGATTTAGTTTCATCCATCTGGGCTGCGATATATATTCAGGGAAATAAAGACATCAAATGTACATTATTTCTGCACAGATAATCATCCAATCAAAGGGATGATGACTCTACCAGAATCATCAGTCTACACTCAGACGATTGTCTGTCCTATGTACATGAAAATGAATTTATAAAGTTGAGCATGGGAATGCCCACCTCAGCCAGATCATGAAAATATTATGAAGATAATGTATTGTATTGTATCTTATTACAGGTCTCCTCCCAGCTTTAAAGAACTTCAGATCCTCATAATAAAGCATTTCACCCGACATCAAAAGATTAACAACCTCATGCTTTAGGGGGCAACTGTTATAGACATTTTTGGGCACTACAACCCCAAGCATGAAATTTCCATAAACCAAGGGCTCCTAAGTCCCTAAAAGTGTTGTTCTAACCCCTAAAGGAACAAGGTCAATTGATTACAGCTTCTCCTAGAAGTTCTCCATGAAAAACTACTCAGAACTGGTCAAAACTGGATCATTTCACTTGCTCCATGGCCAGGGTGCGATGCATCGCACCTTGTACACACGGGAAGTGCATTGCATTTCAAAAATCCCTTCTATGGGGTGCGATGGACGGGAGAAGACAAGTGGCCGAGATAGTTTGCGAGGTGGATGATCATGGAATCTTCCAGAAACTTCTCCTGGGACACTTGCCTCTCAGAATCGCCCATGGATGAGTAAGAGATCAATGAGATCTCCAAGTGACATCAAGAACTATTAGAGAGAAGACACTAATCAAAAACCCAAAGCTGACTCACACCTCTGCAAATATCTATATATAGATCTCTCATCCCAGAGATCCAGAGGTTAGAGGCTGGAATTTTGCATATTGTAAGGAATTGCGGTTGGCTTCTTGAGGCAAACATCAGATTGTTGGGTAATCTAAGCTTTGTTTGAGGTGAAGAGGGGCTTCTTTGCTGGGAGGTTGATGCTGGTTCATAACAACTGGTTGTAACTCCTCTTGGCTCTTTTCTTGTTTATCAATAAAATCTATTCAAGTTTTCCTCCATGCTTTTTTGTCATTGATGCTTGCTACATTTGTATGGTCAATTTACATCTGATCCTAGATTGTTTATGATTATAGATCCATGTCTTTGTATAGTGCTATGCTTCTGTGATCTTACAGGTACTTTGTGAAGCTGGGCGTGCAAGGGAGCAGGTAGCTGAAGACTATCAAAGAAGAGAGGGATCAAATCAGGATATTAGTGCAAGACAGAGGTTGGTCTTTCTGTTCCTCTCTATCTATAATTCATAAAGGAAAAACGAAAGTAGCTTTTCTCTATTTGTTTCTAAGGCAGCTGTCACACCTTAGTGGGATAGAGTAATTCTATATAGACACTTTTCCCTGTAACAAGGTTAGCCGGAAAGTGACCAGTAAATTCATTGTTCATGGTTTGACGATGAGAATGCTGCCATTTAAGACAAAATTTATGGCTAAGATCCTTGGAAATCTGTCACCAATCCAGCATTAATGAATTAAATGGGGAGGGAACGATCAGATTTGAATTCAAAATGGCTTATAAATTATAGGTGGAGGCCCAACAAAAAACACGTGGCATTTTGAAAATTGAGTTGGTGAGCTCTCAGACGTGCATGATCTGCACATTCTTTGACTTCCTAGTGTTTGATCGATTTCCAGAGTCCAACTGCAATTTCATCTCTGATTTCATCCTAGTATCTGAAGCTATGGACGCCAAAGAAGTTATAGCTGAGGGGGTTGCGTTGGAGGTTGTTATGGAGGTAGAAGGAGCTACTCCCAAGGTTGCAGAGGTACTAGTTAAAGTTCCCATGTCACGACGGATGCCTAGACCGAAGCCTACCCTCATCAAAGAGAGTGCGAAGGATAAGAAGGGTAAGCAGGTTGCGATACCAGTTGGTCCATCTCCTAGAAGAAACCCATAGAAGGACAAGCCCACCATGCAGAAAAAAGGAAAGAGCATTAAGTTGTAGCCGGAGGAGGAAGAAGTTCGAGGACATCCTGATGGATGATGAGGATTTGGGGGTGGAAGTGGAGGACGTTGAAGTAGAGGGTTTTGAGCCTATCACTAAGTTGCCCAAATACGTCCCTCTATGCAAAGGCAAGACCAAAGTGCCGAAGGACATCAACAAAAGCAAGGTTTCCCTGCACATACGTCTGCTACCAGACGAGATTTTATTTGAAAGACCATGCTTGGGGTGAGTTCCTCTGTTGAAACTGGAAGATTGGGACTTAGCTGACAATGAGAAGTTCCCACACTTGGCGACAAAAAAACTAATCCATTGTGCTGTTCACACAACCACCGGGATGATGGCATTGGAATTGCCGAAGTGGATTAGGCATGTAGACAAAGCAGGTCTACTCAAACTGCTATGGGTTCCGCACTACAAATGTACACCTATTACAATATTGGCCATCAAGTAGTTGCTATGCTTGGTGTACTATGGGTGTTTGTGGCTGGAGGAGCCAATACCCATCACTAACAGGCTCATCCATAGGATCACGCAGTTGCCTTATACAGGGGAGAGTTTAGCCATGATGTTTGGCAAAAATGGTTGTGAACAAGCCCTTGTGGAGGCCATGAAAGAGAAATTCAAGCTTGTGAAGAATCCACATAGATATGCGATCTTGAGTATCTGTAACCCTGTGGTCAAGGTGGCCATGAAGATCCTGGAAGGAAAATTTATGCGAAACTGTCACGTAGATGATGTGTCTGCACCCGTCGTTGCTCTAGCAGCCCAATGCACCCAAGGAATCTAGTCTAATTAGGTGCGTTATCTCTACGATGAGTTCCTTGTGAACTAGCATGAGGCACAAGAGCTCAGCAAGGCATTCCAATATGTGTGGCTCTTACTATACATTGTGCTAGTAGCCTAGGACCTGCCCAAAGATAGTTAATTCCCCTCATCATGTTAGATGTGCCAGAAACAACGAAGTATGATTCACTGTGGGAAACCAAGGATGCTCACTGCATCAAGGATAGCAAGATATTCTAGATCTTAATGGAAATGGACATACGCATGCCTATCAATCGTAAACCGCGATTATCACCTACTATGTTTGTGAAACTATAGGAGTATGTGGGGCTCAAGGCAGACTTTCAGCTCATCGCAATCAGGGCATGGAAGGACCCTGAGCAGAAGTGGCATGACTTGCCTTATCTGGAAACAAATTACATGATTGCAGTTCTTGATCACTGGCTGATAGAGTGGCACACTGCCTCAGATTGGCGGTGGGCTTCAGCAAGTCCACCGCGCAATGCAAAAAGGAGGAGGCCAAGCCCAAGATGGCAGAACTGGCCAAGAAGAGGAAGAAGGAGGCCACTAATAATGCCTAGGTAGAGTGCGATGTCGCCCAGCAGGTAGAAAAGTAGACATGTGAAATAGAGCATGGCTCTGACAAAGGTGCGAGGTCGCCTTTGCCCAAAACAGAGGAAGAAATGGATAAAAAAATAGAGAAGCATGGAGTGGACCTAAAGATGGCATCATACCACATCAAATGTCTAAGAGAACAATAAAAAGTGGGGCCATGGAAGAAATTTGAGGGCAGTAAGAAATCGCTAGACCCAATCACCCTAACAGAGGGAGATTTGAATCACATTGGAGACACGGTGGGGGATGTCACCATGGAGGTAATGCAACAGTTTGAGCAGTAGTAATAAAATTTATTGGGGGCCATCCAAAATGGTCTCCATGAGTTGCAGATCCATGCATCATAGGCTCACACGGTGTCGACCAGCCTCGCTATCGTACTTTAGAAGCTACCGAGATACTATGTGCGAAGCACTCTCGAGTGATAGTGTTGCTAGATGGAGCACTGACCATAGAAAATGAAGCTGATAGGCCCAGTGTCAGCGCCCTCAAGGGAGTGGGATTGAACTTGGCAGCGCTTCCTGGAGAGGCATCCCACCTATTGCAAGATGGGGTGATTGCGAAGGTCAAGGCTCGCGAACAGCATGTTGTGTAGGTGATTAGTGAGCAACAGATAAACAATGTGTAGCTGGCCCTGCAGCGAGACTCTACCATCACCATGGTCACTCAGGTAACAGACCAAAACTAGTGATTAGTTGTTATAGCTCCAAATCTCACTCTTATGGTTTGTGATGCTGCACTCATGGCCTAGGGCAACCCCTCCTTCCAGACCTGGTCCAAAAATTTAAAAAACAGTGTTTTATTCCCTATACGTGACATTGCCCTGAGTTAAACGCGTGTACATGCGGGTCTGTGTATACCCAACCCGCGTGTATGTATTAAAACACTTAAAAAAATATATAATTCCTTATTTTCAGGCGGAGATCGCGGGTTTTACCTGCTGATCACCTGTTAGTGCCCGTGGCCCAACTGTTCCCAACCAACTCCTAACTAAAAAATTACTTTGGAGATGGTATAAAAAGACATCAAAGGGAAGGCCTAAGGGAGAGAGAAAAGAAGAGCAAGATTATTATGCTGAGATTTTCCCCATAGACCAGGTCTGAAGTCCTTGGTGTTTTCTGCACTTCCCCCATTTTTCATAGGAAACCCTTGTTTCCATGTGTATTGGTGATCATTCATCCTTGATATCATCATTGAGTAAGACTTGGAAGGAGCTCTTGTTGGAGGCTTGAGGCTGGAACGAATCCGGGAGGAAGCTTTGCTTGGAGCCTGCTGAAGGTGTTCAGGTGATATCTTTCCGTTATATGTACTTTATTTTCCTTTATATAAAAGAAACATGTCTTGGTTCCCGAAACAATCTTTCTTCATGCTTATGAGATTCTTGTCTTGAATTCTTATGCAAGTGGTTACTTAAAGATTTTTATAACTAACTTTATAGCATAAAGATGGTTTATACATAAGTATTTGTACATGTACTGTTGTGTTCTTTGATTTGTTTGTCTTACAGGTCAAAGGAAGAAGAAGGGAACTCCAAGAAGGTTTTGGACCCTAAAGGCCTTCTCGAACGTAGGACCTTAGTTACGTACCCTTAACATTAGAATTTGCTTAAAAGTGAAGATGATGGTTGTGTGTGTGTTTCTTTGAATAAGCAATTTTCAGTCTGTTAGAGTCTTAGCCCAAAGGACCCTAGGGGTACTTTCCCTTCAACCAAAATTGGCGATTCCGCTGGGGACAACACTCTTGTTGTTCCTAGTTTGGGTAGTCTTCAAGCCAATCAAGGCTCAGCCCCTCTGTTTGTTGGCTCTGACTGTCTGATATCTTCTTGAACTCTAAGCTTTTCCAGTCTTTTCAGTCTGTATTTTTTATTTTTCTTGAAAATCTTCAGACACGCTGTTTTTCTGGATTACAGAGGCATATATACGCAATTTGTACTAAGTGAACCCGCGTATACGCGAGTTTCCTCAGTTACAGTCGCATGTACACGCATTCTGCACATCACTGCAGGCGCGTATACTATATAATTTTCAAGATTTATAAATTTTCTTGTTGCTGAATGTTTGTCTGGTGGTTTGGGTCAGTTTCAAGTAGTCATTTTCCAGTAACAGTCCTCTGTTTAACAGGGGTCATCTTGTTCTGAACTCTCTCTAGTTATAAGGAATACTAGTCTTGTTTTCGTTGATTGCAAGCGTCATTGATTTTTGACACACAAGATTCTTGGTTAAGAATCTTGACTGCTCTGTTTTGGCAGAGTAGGAAGATTGGATTTCAAGCTTTGTGTTCATTTTTGTTTTGATGACCCTTTTGTTTGCTTAACGAAACCATTTTTGTGACCATTTGCTCCTTCGTTTCGGGAAAGTTGTTTGTTATCATTTTCTTGAAACTTGTCTTTTGATCTTTTGGACTTTCATTGCTGCTTCTGATTGTCAAAAGCGATTTCAAACACATTTATTTTTGTTGAGTTTTCATCATTTGAAAGGTGTCAATTCACAAAAGTGTTTGGCTGCCTATTTATCAATCATTGGTGTCAGTATTTTTGAGAGCTTTCCTTTCAAAAAGACTTTTTGGTTTGATTGAAAGAAAATCTTTTGAAAATTTTGAGTTTTACTTTCTTAAACTTGCTTTTCATTTGATTTCCTTTTGTGCGAAGTGAAAGGGCTTTTTTTTTATCTTAAAACTTGTTTTTATTGTTTGGACAAAATGATTGGTAACACATCATCTTCTATCTAAGCATTTTAGTGGCAAGACAAAATTTGGTAAAGCAGCAACTTTCCTTCTTTGTTTTTAGAAGTAGTCTTTAAATCTTGCATCCACATATAGTTCTTGCATTAGGATAGATTTGCATCTCTTTTTAGGCATATTTAGTTTTGTTAGTTTTTGTGAGTGTGGAGTCTGAAAAGAAAAAGAAAATTTTTTTATATTAGAAGTACCTTTGAACCTCATAGAAATTGCTCTTCATCGAAAACAAAAAGTGCATGTGCATGTAGCTAAGTTTTATTAATTTCTTTTGCGTCCATAAAAACACCACAAGTTTCATCTCCATTACCTTGTGACTTAAAGCACAGCCTAATAAAATCAAGCGCTAAATTAAAATCCACTAGAACTTTTTTGTTTTAGTCAGTTACACCAACAAGTTTAGGATTTTAGGGCCTTGGATTAGGCGAGTGGAGAGTTAACTCTCCAAGGCCACATAAAACATCAAACATAAGAGTTTGATTAACGAGAGTAAATCCAATAGCGTTAGGAAGACCAGGAAAGCTCCAGATCTAGGAGTTAAGCACGAGGGTCTGTGAAGACAGGGAAGAGAGATACCCCCTCTCCTACTTGTCCGAACTTACCTCACGACTGTTCCGCCTGGCTTCTGCGACGAGTTGGTACCCATAGTTGCCTCTCCTAGGGATCTGCATAGGTGGCTGTGGAGGGGAATCCCGTGGCACCTGAGGTCGATGTTGTATCACTCTCGACAGTACTACTGGAGGGCACCCTTGCGAAGCTTGGGGGATTGCACCGGCGCAGGCTGTTGTTAGGAGGTCAACGTAACTTCCTCTGATACCTTCACTGATAGGACTGGGCCCTCATCATCCCAGACTATCTTCGGAAGGCCCTTTGATTCACTTTCTCGTATTTTGGTGTCCGGTCCTAATCACCCGGAGCGGAAATACTTGGAAGTTGTTTGATTGGCTGTATCTTTAGGGACTTTATAGTCTGTTCTCTGTGCTCCTAGTCGGCTTAGCTTTTAATTTTTTGAGTCTTTAGTTAGATCATAACAAAAAATTCAAAGTGGCTGACCGATCTCCAAGACAGTCTCGAAGACTTCGTGGTCTCTCGCCACCAAGTTTAGAGCCTTCTCCTAGAAGGCGCAGAGGTAGTACTACCGGTGGGGTCCGTCCCACGCCGGTTGACGCATCGGGGATTGATCCTCCTCTCGGGGACATTAGCGGCCAAGCAAGGCCTGGTACTTCTGAGCAAGAGAGGGACACTCTAGTCCTTTCTCGAGTTCGCTTTCAAGCGGAGAATAACGTAGAGGTAGAAGAACTTTCAGAATCATTAGTGGTTCCAAATTCTCCTCTACCATTTAGTCATCCAGACGTATTGCAATACGTTGGGACTCCGTCGCATAGACTGACAAGTCCAGGTTACGCTACGCGCTTACCATTCATGACCACTACTGGAAGCATGGCTTCTATGAGTGCTGTGACTATGCAAACCCCTACATCGGTGCAAGGGGGAGGAACCATTTCCATCCCCTCCACTTCCTTGTTTGGATCTTTTGCGAGCACATCTCTACTTGGGTCTACCTCCATTCCATCCACGAGTGGAAATGCCCAAACCAATGCTTTTAGTACTGGACTCTTCTCTTTTGGCACCCAATCACAGGGTATTCCATCGGTTCCGTTTAGTGCAGCTACATCCATGATGGGTGGATCGGCCTCATTCCAGGGTTTTCCTTTCAGAAGTGGTCATATACCACATTCCAACCCGACGGTAGGATCCATGCCTTTTTCTTCTATAGGACAAAGCAGCAATCCTTTCCAAGGTTGGAATAACCCTGGGGTTAGTAGTACAGGAACTGGGAATCCATTTATCGGCCAACAAGGGAATAGGCCGTACACCACGGTTAGTTCGTTTCAAAGTATTCCTCCCCTTGCTTCGGCTTGGAACCCATATAAGGGGTTATCAACTCCTTACGATTCTTTAGGAGGAAACTTTGCGGGCTACGGAAGTTATACGGCAGGAGTTGGTCAAACTCTGAATTTTGCTGGACCACAAGGCTTGCCTTTTGGTTCAACCGGTTCTACTGGTCACTTCGGGTAGCCTGGTGCCTCCCAAATCCCAGGACAATCTTTTCAAAACTTTGGGAGTTCTGCCCAGTCTGGGTGGAATCCCCTAGGTCCTCCTAGGCTTCCATTTCTGGCAATGTTAAACTTGCCAGATCTTACTAAGCTAACAAATGATCCTATCAGATACAATCCGGCCTGGCCTCCGGTCCCAACCAAACTCCCTTTGGATATACCGAAATTCGAAGGGAAGATTGGTGAAGATCCGTGCGATCATGTAACCACATTCCATTTGTGGTGCTCATCCAACTCCCTCATCGAGGATTCGATTAGGTTGAGACTCTTTCAGCGCACCTTGACTGGTAATGCGGCTAAATGGTACATAGAGTTGCCAGGGGGCAGCTTTAGATCGTTCGCTGACTTAGCCAATATCTTCTTAAATCACTTCCAGTTGCATGTCCGCTATGATGCCGGAACTGAACTTCTGGCCACCTTTCGTTAGGATAAGGCAACCCACATTTCTGATCATATTCATGAATGGAGATGGAGAAAGAGGCTCATCAAAGCCGAAATCCCTCTGGAGTACCGTCTAGAGTGGTTTTTGAAGTCTTTGCAACCTGAGATCTCCAAGGATGTCTCCATGTCTGGGGTCTATTCTGAGGAGCAAGCCATTTTCAGGGCCCAGCAGTTAGAACTGATTTACTCTCAGTCTGGGATCCTCCAAAAGTACTTGCCAGATGCTCCTGGATCTAAGGTTGATTTAGCTAAGCCGAAGCCAGGTCCGCACGCGGACGGTATCGTTGGGTCTGTAGACACATCTACAGTGAACTTGTTGAATCAATTGCAGCAGTTGTCATTACAAACTGCTTCTAACAACCAAGTCACATTGTCTAATCCTCCTGCTTCCCAAAATTCTTCCATTAACGCCGTCCAATCCGATAACCCCAAAGGAAATCAAAATTCCAATGGGAAAAAGAAAGGACGTGGTAAGAAAAAGAACTCGGATGGGAAGCCTGATGCAAATAAATCCGGCAACAACGCTGGTGGTGGTAAAGGTGAGTCGAGAAAGAAAGTTAAGTTTCCTTGCAAGTTATGCAGTGGGGACCATCCAACTCATCTCTGCCCTAGAATTGAAGATGCTCAGCGCTTGTTAGGACAGCAAGGGACTTCTAGTTCGCAAGCTGTGTTAACTAACCCGTTTCCCCAAGGGCAGCAACTTCTTGCTGGCGCGAGTTCGAATCCTGGAACCTCCTCTGGGGGCAACCAGGAAGGGGAAAAAGCATCAAATGTTTTTATGATGGGTTCAAACGTCCATGTGACTACTCGGTCACGTGATTATGGTGAAGCCGAAACATCTAAGGATAAAACTATTCCCGGAGGTAATGACCTTCATATTGAGTGGCCCCCTGTTGAGACTATACCTAGGATACCGAAAGGTTCCGCCAAACGTGCGACGATTAACCCTAATTCTAGGGCCGCCCAAAATTACTCCATTGTGGAGGATTTGGCTCAAAGCCCGTGTGCTATGTCTGCTTTGGAGGTTCTCCAGTCGTGTCCATCTCAGAGAAGTGCTTTACTCTCCACAATTGGAGTAGTCGATCCAGCTAATTCTTTAGTGCTCTCTTTTGACATGTCAAATGTAAAAAAGAGACTCCCTCATCATATGGCTTTTCAGATAAAGTCTACATACCGGAAAATAAATATTTTTCGCACCGTTATAGATGAAGGAGCTTCCACATGTGTCATGTCCATGTCATGTTGGAAGGCTATTGGTTCACCTTCGGCTGTTCCTTCACCAACCGTCTTAACTGCATTTGATGGCCATTCTCACAAGCCGCATGGGATTATCCCGGCCTTTCCTATATGTGTTGGAGGGAAGGTCGTTAATATCGAAGTTGAAGTCGTAGATGCTAACCTAGACTATAATCTCCTATTAGGAAGGAACTGGGTATACGAGATGGAAGCCATCGTGTCGACTCTGTTTCGTGTCATTTGCTTTCCTCATGAGGGGAAAATCGTTAAGGTTGATCAATTGGACTATTCCCCAATCGATCCTCAAGCAAGCTCCGACTCTACTGTTCCTTTGGTGGATAACCGCCCGCCGACTGAGAATTTAGGAGTAGGGATGTATTCCTCATTGATGGGTACGTTTGATCTTCCCTCTCCTTTTGCAAGAATCAATGCTATTTCATCATCCAAGGAGTCTCCTCGAGAAGAGTTCTTCTGAACTCATTATTTTTCTGACCCTTCGACCTTGCCTTCACCTACGACCACATTAGTTGAAGGACAAGTTAATGGAATGGCGTTTCCTATATCTGCAGCTGAGCTTAGATATCAGTCCATCGTAGACTCTGCAGATAACCATTCTACTCCTTTTTCCGAAGAAGAGTTAGATGGTCATGTGGCCCCCGCTTGGAGCTTTGATTCTAACTCTGCCTTGGACTGCTTAGATTCGGTTCTACCTTCTGAAGAAGCAATCCTCGAAGTAATGATGGGTATAGATCGACCTTGGGAAGACTTACACCATCGTTCATATTTTCTTCCTCCATTGCAGGAAGTAGAATCTAGATTCTCCGAGCTCGTTGGTAGTGATGTTTGTACGGTGTCGAACCCTTTGGCTCCAACAAACGTACGTGCCGAAGGTAATATGTCGTTAATCTCAAAAACGATACCTATAAACATCTCTAAGGATCCTAACATCATCGAGAATATCTTCATCAGAATTGAGTGTTCCCCTGAAGAAATTCAAATTTACACCGACCTATTTAAGAAATATCGTGATGTGTTTGCTTGGTCTTATGAGGAAATGCCCGACATTGATCCTTCTATAGTCCAACATGAGATCAAGACGTACGAAAACTCAAAACCGATTCATCAAAGGCTTCGGCCGGTTAACCCTAGGAAAGCAGTAGCTATCAAAGCTGAGGTTGAGAAGCTGCTAAGGGCGGGTTTTATATACCCTGTTCCTCTTACGGATTAGGTTTCTAACCCAGTCCCTGTGGACAAAAAGCCGGGAACAATCTGAGTATGCATTGATTTTAGGGACTTAAACAAGGCTTGTCTGAAAGACAATTACCCCACGCCATTCATTGATCAGATTATCGACGAGTGTGCGGGTAATGAAATTTTTTCCTTCATGGATGGTTTTTCGGGTTATAATCAAATCTCTATCCATCCTGAAGACCAACATAAGACAGCCTTCATATGTCCCTGGGGTACCTTTGCATATCGAAAGATGCCTTTTGGTCTTAAAAATGCTGGAGCCACTTTTCAGCGGGCCATGTCATACACTTTCCACGACATCAAACATGTCATCGAGGCATACTTAGATGATCTCGCTGCTCGCTCTCGAAAGAGAACCGATCATCCGAGCCACCTTCGATTAGTCTTTGAGCGATGTCATTTCTATAAAATCTGGTTGAATCCCAATAAATGCGTTTTCGCGGTTACATCCGGTCGGCTGTTAGGGTTTATTGTGTCCAATGAAGGGATTCGGGTTGATCCCTTCAAGGTTGAGGCAATAGTTTAGTTGCCTCCCCCGTCCTCAATTCGTCAAATTCAAAGTCTTCAAGGGAAAGCTAATTTCTTAAGACGGTTTATAGCAAACTATGCCGAGATCACTAAAGGGTTCATGCATTTGCTACGAAAAGGAGTTCCATTTGTGTGGGACGACTTTGCGCAGCGGTCGTTTGATGCTTTGAAAAAAGCATTAGTCTCTGCCCCACTTTTGAGTCCACCGGATTATGGTAGAGACTTCCTTTTATATCTCGCTGCAGTAGAATCTACCATTGGTATGGTTCTAGTTCAGGAAGACGATGCTCTTGTCGAGCACATGATTTATTATCTGAGCCGACGCTTAACAGGTCCTGAACTCCGCTATTCTCCAGTTGAGAAATTGGCCTTGGCAGCTGTCCATGCTGTCCAGAGGCTCCGTCATTATATTTTGCTACGCAAAACTTTTGTCTTAGCAGTGGTCAATCCATTTCAATTTGTCCTCAGTAGGCAAGTGATTGGGGGCAAATATAATATATGGATAGTCATTTTACAAGAATTCGATCTCGAATTCTTGTCCACCAAGTCTAAGAAATCTATGGTCTTCGCGGAGCTAATTTCTGAGCTTCCTTGTGGAGAGGATATTGTTTATGAGGAAAGTTTACCCGACGAACATATATTCCTCATCTCTTCACAAGACCCTTGGTATGGAGATATCATTGTTTATCTCCAGACTTCGAAGTTTCCCTCTACTTTCTCCAAGGATGAACGACGCAAGTTACGTCACCTGGCTAAAAACTATGTTATCATTGGTGACACATTATACCGTCGAGGGGTTGATTCAATTCTTCGACATTGTTTAACCTTAGAGGAAGCAGAGTCTGTTCTTAATGATTGCCACAGTGGAGCTTGTGGTGGTCATCTATCAGGGCTTGCTACAGCCCAGCGCATCTTACGTGCCGGCTACTTTTGGCCTTCACTCTTTAAGGACTGTGTGGAAGCGGTCAAACGCTGCCACCCGTGTCAAATTTTTACTCGCAAGATGCGCGCGCATCCAGCTCCCCTTTTTCCCGTTGTCACCGTCGGTCCCTTCACTAAGTGGGGTATTGATTTTATGACTTGTAATCCGCCTTCAGCGGCGAATGACAAGTATATTATAGTGGCTGTAGACTACTTCACGAAGTGGGCTGAAGCCATGCCTACTTATAAGAACGACAGTGACACGACAGCATTGTTTCTTTTCAACCAGGTTATCTCAAGATTCGGTATCCCAAGGGAGATTGTCACTGACCATGGCAGTCATTTCCAAAATCAGCTAATGTCTGAATTGGCCCTTAAACTAGGATTCCGTCAGGAGCATTCGTCCCCTTATTATCCTCAGGCCAATGGACAGGTCGAGGCGGTCAATAAAACTCTTAAGACGATACTCCAACGGAAAATCGATAAAAATCGGTCCAATTGGCACATTATGTTGTATTCGGCGCTTTGGGCATACCGAACCTCCGTCAAAACGACTACTGGTTTTACTCCTTTTCAGTTGGTTTACGGGATGGAATCTATCTTTCCGGTTGAATGTGAAATCCCATCTCTAAAGTTGGCTGTTGAGCTTCTTCCTGAGACGTCAAGTCTCGAGGAGCACCTTGTTCACTTGGAACATCTCGATGAGTAGCGTCGAGATGCTGCCACGATGAATCAGGCCCATAAGAAAAGGGTCAAAACACAGTATGATAAGTCTGTCCGTCCTCGTGTCTTTTCTGAAGGTGACCTTGTCTTGGTCTATGACCAAGATAAGGACGCCTTGGGGGCAACCAAATTTAAGCCTATGTGGTACGGTCCTTTCATTATCAAACGAGTTTTAGAAAAAGGATCGTATGAGTAAATTGATTTCGAAGGAAACAAGCTGGTGGAGCCCCGAAATGGGCTCTACCTAAAGAAGTACTTTGCTTAGTTCAGGCTGGGCGATGACTTCTTAGTATTTTATGTATATATTTATACATATATTGTCGAGCGTTTTCTAATATCAGTGCTTTTTGGTCTGCTGTGGCAGGTGCTGATGGATGATTTGGTCTATTTTGGGTTCGCCGATGGTGCTAGTCGGCACACTCGGAATCTTGCTTCCGCAGCTTGGGTACTTTATTACCCAACTGGTCAGTTAATGATATCGAGAGGCGTGTGTATCAGTCCTGCTTCAAACAATATGGCCAAGTATACAGCTGTTATCAATTTATTATCCGAGGCAATCTCTTATGGGATCGACTCGTTGGTAGTATATCTTGATTCTCAATTGATAGTGTCTCAGTTAAATAACATTTATCGGGTTAGAGATCCATTATTATATCGCCAATATTTAAGGGTGAGGTTGTTGCAAAGATCATTTATTTACATTAATTATTTGCACATTCCAAGATCTCAAAATTGGTTAGCTGATTCTATCGCTAATCAAGCATTAGACTGGCATATCAATCATTCATCATCATAAAATCATGCATCAAAAAGTCAAACTGTATATATATATATATATATATATATATATATATATCGCAAAGCGTCTCGAGTGTACATATGTGTGTCCAAAAATATACAAAATTGGGACTCAAATGCCCATAATCATGTCAGGCATATCTAATGCCTCGGCTGTGGATGAGTAGCTAAATAGGTAACTATAGCATTGGCCATGCGCCGAAAGATGCGAACCCATTCACGTGGCATCCCAACCACATGACGCTGCATATCTAGAGGAAGGTCCTCTATCTCGGCCATCGGCACTTGGCAGCTCAGTCTCGCCAAGTGTCGTTGGACGTTGTTTAAGGTCCGTTCCGCATCCGCAGCCGCCTCTTCGGCCCCTCGGCCACGCCGTCCATGCCGCAGGAATCCATCTGGTCGTACGGGCCCAATTTCTGGAACATGATCATCATATTAGTCATTTGAATCTCATCAAAAAAATATTTTTCAAAGTTCATCATTATATTTGAAAAATCCAAAAAAATCATAAAATCATAAAAATCAAAAATCTTACCAATCTCGCCCCATGCTGCATCCGGTGGTAACACTAGATCAGGATCTCCTCGGAAATCCAGTCCGGCATAGGGGTAATCATCCACGACGATGATTTGCTCCTCCCACCAGGTAAAGAAATCATCGTCGAATGCATTCCTAGGGACTTCCCCACCCCCCAGACGTTTCATAAAGTCAGCCCACCGGCCCATGCGTGGATCACGTGGACTACTGATGGAAACTGCTACCCTGGGGCGGAGTGCGGGAACCTTCTCAAAGAAGAAAGTGCGCAAGATGGTTCCGAACCCAAAGTTCACGGTCTGTCCCCTCCTGATAGAAGTGAGTTGTTCCTTCATGTTGGCAAGGAGAGGAGTACACCAGTGAAACACTGTAGTGAGATAGTCCACTGCCATGCTCATGTTTACCCGTGATGCCTGATGTAGTGAGGATGATCCGTTCACTTGACCTATGGTGAACAAGATTATCCTCAGTGATAAACTCGCCACATGTGGGATAGAGATCTGACTCCCGACCTTCCGATGACCCGGGCAATAAATCTGTACATAGTCATCTACACTGAGGCTATTCCGTGTCCTGCCCCGGGAATGCACTACCTCTCCCCTTCGGGAAAGGCCCGTGATAAAATATATATCTTCCACTTCTACCCTGAGTGGCATCTGATCAATGATGAATGCTTCCTCATCGACATCCCAATAATCAATGAGTCTCTCGAGCAAAGGCGTGTTGGCTTTCATATTTGGCAATTTGAAGAACTTTAGCAACCCGCATCCCCGTAGGGCATCTAATGCCTCATCATTGTTCATAACTTCATTATCCACAGCTGAGTGCTCTCTTTCACGCCATGTGAGAGTCATCCTGGAAGAAAAAATCGTTTTCATCCATTAGTTTTTTGTATAAAATTAGTTTGCTGCGCACACGCGGGTTCCTTTGTATACAGTCGCGTGTAGGGCCGTCGTATACGCGAGTTCTATATAGCCAACCCACGTGTACACCGCAAAGGAATTTTTTGCAAAAATCCAACGGTAAAACATCAATTAAACTTCCTAAAAAACTATCACAATTAATTGCAAGACAAGTTTAGTGCTTACCTGGAAGTTTTCGGCAAGTTTGAACGGTTGAATAAGTCACAGGGAAGTTTGCTCCTTTTGCTCCACAATTTTTGCTCTCCAAGTCAAACGGTGAAAATGGTAAGTCCAAAATTTCTTTTTATAAGTTTTGAAAATGCAAAATTTTTTCAAAATTTTATTTTGTTTGGTTTCATGTCACTTTTAACTTGGGAGCTTGGAATGTCGAGATTGGGTTATTTTTCAGGACATTTTAGACATTTTTCGATGGTTCGAGACGGTTCCATGACTGCTGACCCGTCATGGCAGGTATCGTGTTCTCACTGGCATATAGGTTAGGGACACCATTTTTCCGTTGCATTATGCATACTAGCCTCCATTTGACCGATGCATCTGCCATAGGGTCGACCCCATTGTGTTATGGTTCGTTAGCCATTTTCGCTCACCGATTCTTTAAATCATGACACGATGGTAGAGCCATCCTTTACATGGGCATCCTAGTTAGCACCTCACTGACATTTGTTGCCCATGCTGCTTCGTTATGAGTAGGCTCGGGAGTCCTCTGTAGTCCCGCCATGACTTATGCGTTGAAGACTCATTCCTCTTTGCTTCTTCACTTCGTTCTGGCCTTATACCCTAGAGGCTCCTATGAGTGTCGAGTTGTACTTTTGCATTGCATGTTGACCATTTGCACCTTTTGGCCTAGAGTCGGCCTCACTTGGACTCGTGTTTAAGCCAACTTTTGACCATGACGTCTGCAAAATCAACCTTGCATACCTTTGACTTCTGCAGCTTGACATACCTAGATCCGTGGAAGGAACATACTTCTGAGTGTCACTGACCAGTTTTCACCTCCCTGCATTGAGCATAGGAACGTTCCTTTCCCAGGAACTAGATCATCTGTTTCATCGACACTCGTTCTTTCCACTGTACCATAGCATTCTTTTATTCTTTTTCCGGCCTATCAGAAAAAGACAAAAAAAATTAAATATTCCAAAAAATAGCGGGAACAGGGACATTATTTCCATTTATTGTTGGCAGCTAGAGTCAGTCGTGTCGCCCTTGAACAAAGCACTCAAAACAAAGTCTCCTCCGCATGGGTGGGATTTAGTTTGACTTAGGTATGCCATAACCTTGTTATCGAGTCAGTTCTCCCCCGATTGGTTATCTCTTCCAATCATATGGAGGGTTCGTTCGTGCCTCCTGCATGACGAACTTATACAGATTCATTATATGCTGCCACATAGTCACATTGAGTCGTGCTTTTGTTCAAGGGAAGTTAGCCTGAGTCGGCCTTTCTGCGGTGTCTCTTGACTCATTTTTCAGTCGGCCATCCCTGGTTGTCAGTGTCATGTCTACTATCACATCAGTTATATTGGTCCTTTACTCGTGCCGGTTTGAGAAGGTCCCCATTGACTTCTTGCTGGCGGGTCTTGTCCTTATCGACGATGACACCTTGCTCTGAGGACAGGCCTAGAGTCGCACCCTGGCCCTATTTTCATTATTGATAGGTCAACTTGTGCTCAGCATCGATCAGTATCATGGGTCTTTGACTGAGTGGTTTCCCTTGTGTTCGACGTCAGCATACATTATCACACATTGGGATTCGTGCAGTACCTTGGTTTCCATTTGACCCTATTGGTGGATACCTCGCCTCTGTGTCAGCTTTCATTATTGGTTGGTTCAGAGGGTTTCTGCCGTGCGCTAGCCACATCTTGTGTACGCCGGAAACGTACTTCGGTTGGGTTACTACATATTTTTTCATCCGATTCCTTCCACATTATTGGCCTACGGGTTACACTTGCGCTAGATTGATGGAGGATGCCTTAATGCCTTCCTTCTAGCGGATCTTTCCCTATCGACTCCGACTCATTGCTCTGGGGCAAAGATCTAGAGTCCATTTGGCAGTACCTTAGGGTTTGCAGTCATTAGTGCAGATCCTTCGCTATCGACAGTGGGAAACCATCATTGTCTCCTGATCGATAGATTCTTACAGGTGTTCGACTTCAGCTCATCTATTCACACTTGTTAGATTGTACTGGGTACCTTGACGCTCATTATCATTATCGGTGAGTAGTCTCGCGTTTGTTAACGGTATACATCAATTACCGGTAATCAAACGATTTCTCACATGGTCGACTTCAGATCATTTATTCCCATGGTGTAGAAATGTACCGCGGCGGTCGGTGAAGACCTCAGGTTGTATCAGCATTCATTGGTTCACTTGACAGTTGCTCCTGTTGCTGCTAGTTGATACCACTCCACCTTATATGTTGCAGTCAGTCATGGCGACATTCTATATGCTGGCACCTAAGTTTGCAGTGTAGTACCATCCTATTCCATCATGTTCAGTTGGTACCTTTTGGGATCAGTCTTTGATATCAGTGATCCGTTGCATCTTTCAGCATCATTGACAGTTTTATATGTGATATTCAGACATGTACTTACTCATTATGATCAGATGATCCATTATGTATCTTCCAGTCATTTATACTTGTATACTTAGTGGATCCACTTGTACTCGATATGCGGACATGCTTTACCTTTTCTGAGCATGGGTATGCCCGCCTCAGACAATGTTTCTTTCTGATCTCCTTTCGGTGGCTTGGCAGGCTGAATTCTGGTGCAGTCCTCCTCGGTTTTTCGACAGAGTTCCTTTCCATGTACTTACATAATATATTTCGGCCATCATGTTCCCCTTCTGACCTCATACATTAGGGGGCATCTGTTATAGCTCCAAATCTCACTCTTATGGTTTGTGATGCTGCACTCATGGCCTAGGGCAACCCCTCCTTCCAGACCTGGTCCAAAAATTTAAAAAACAGTGTTTTATTCCCTATATGTGACATTGCCCGGGGTTAAACGCGTGTACACGCGGGTCTGTGTATACCCAACCCGCGTGTATGTATTAAAACACTTAAAAAAATATATAATTCCTTATTTTCGGGCGGAGATCGCGGGTTTTACCTGCTGATCACCTGTTAGTGCCCGTGGCCCAACTGTTCCCAACCAACTCCTAACTAAAAAACTACTTTGGAGATGGTATAAAAAGACATCAAAGGGAAGGCCTAAGGGAGAGAGAAAAGAAGAGCAAGATTATTATGCTGAGATTTTCCCCATAGACTAGGTCTGAAGTCCTTGGTGTTTTCTGCACTTCCCCCATTTTGCATAGGAAACCCTTGTTTCCATGTGTATTGGTGATCATTCATCCTTGATATCATCATTGAGTAAGACTTGGAAGGAGCTCTTGTTGGAGGCTTGAGGCTGGAACGAATCCGGGAGGAAGCTTTGCTTGGAGCCTGCTGAAGGTGTTCAGGTGATATCTTTCTGTTATATGTACTTTATTTGCCTTTATATAAAAGAAACATGTCTTGGTTCCCGAAACAATCTTTCTTCATGCTTATGAGATTCTTGTCTTGAATTCTTATGCAAGTGGTTACTTAAAGATTTTTATAACTAACTTTATAGCATAAAGATGGTTTATACATAAGTATTTGTACATGTACTGTTGTGTTCTTTGATTTGTTTGTCTTACAGGTCAAAGGAAGAAGAAGGGAACTCCAAGAAGGGTTTGGACCCTAAAGTCCTTCTCGAACGTAGGACCTTAGGTACGTACCCTTAACATTGGAATTTGCTTAAAAGTGAAGATGATGGCTGTGTGTGTGTTTCTTTGAATAAGCAATTTTCAGTCTGGTAGAGTCTTAGCCCAAAGGACCCTAGGGGTACTTTCCCTTCAACCATTAGTTCAATTCATTGAGGAAGCATGCCAAATGGTCTCGGAGTTTGCCATTCCTGAGGGGGAACCGGCCGAGGTGCACATTCACAAGCTTTCTATAGGGGTGCGCAATGCTCGCATAGAGTTGGCTAAGGTTCAGCTAGAGTTGAACCTACACATTTCAGATTTACAGTTGAAGGCACAAACTTCAACTCCACTACATGTAAAGTAGCAGCGCATAACCACTGTCACAGTGGCAATAGTGGTAGTAGACAATGCAGTAGCAGATTGCACACGAATGTTTGAATAGTCATTCAAGGTCCTAACAAGTCTGTAGTAGGATCCTAATGTATAGTGGCTAGAGAGAGAGGCACGAGAAATGCAATAGAGCTATGATGAAGTAAATGGTACAACGCACACCATCACTCTCACATAGAGACTAGCGAAGCTACACGAGGCTAAAAAATTAAAGGAATAGGTAGATGCAACACATTACAAAGAGGTAGTGCTAAAGGCATACTTGATGCCCTGGTTGGACGAAGCTTATTTAGTCACGGCATCCATTGAAGGAAAGTTTGCTAATATGCAAGCAATTCAGCAGAAGCTTTAGGCTGATAGTTCAGGACCAGCGACAAAGTAGTTGGTTGAGGAAGTGAAGCAGGTGGCCGCACAGTGCATTGGCGAAGTGGAAGTAATACAGGTCGAGCTGGGAGGTAGTCATTCCAAGATAATTGTGCATGCAGAGTGACTCAAGGGTGAATCACCATGTTTGTGTTGGGGGCCTGTTCGGAATGGATTCCCCCAAGAGTAGTTTTGGGGCTAAAAGCCCATGTTTTGGGATAATTTTGCAATAAAGTTGTAAAGTCTCTACATTTTTTGGTTGTGGAGTGCGAAGGTGTTAAGAGTCATAACGGTTTGTTCACCCTTATTTTTTAAAGAGTCAAGTCGGTTGTAAAGATCCACTTATGGTCCGTGGACCATGGGATTGCATAAAAAGAAGCTATGTAAGTAAGATCTGAGTAGGAAAAAAAGGAAGAGAGTAGTGAAATAGAGTGGAGAAGTCTAAGTGTTCTTGGGTCTTAGTGTAGGTAGAGGCTCTGCAGCTAAGTGTGTGGAGGCCTACAATGACAGTCTGCAGCTGAGTGCAAAAACCCCTGCAGCTGTGTGTGTAGGGCGAATAGAGTCTGTATTAAATTAGAAGATATCAATAGAGAGAAGTATTCTACAATTACTGTGTATTTAGTTCTTGTTAATGCATCTGGTTATATTGTGTTTTGGGTTTAATTTACAATGTTTATTTGATGAACGAATATATGTGATTGTATCAACTAATTGCATGCAAGTAAGGATATCCGTTTACGTGGTGCTAACTATGATTGATTAAAGATAAGCAAAACACCTGAGATAACTTGGGAACCTATACAATACATTGTCATAGCTACATGAAAGTACTTGGACCACAGGTTAGTGTTGCGTGAAGGCCAATTGTACACCTTTGCAGAGGTATTTAAGGTCATAATAAAGGGTAGATTGATAGATCCCTAAGGCTTAGTGACCTACGTGAAAGTAGGGGCAGAGGGTATAAACCGACATCATGACCATCTCGGGGTGCGGAAAATTGGTTCCAACATCCCCCCATACTGCCTCAGGTGAGACTTTGGTCCGTACAATGTGGGATGATGCAAAAAGGGCCAATAGTGTAGGGATTTGTTTGGCTAACTAACTTTGAACCTGGGTTAGGTCCCACTAAGCCAAAAACTTCATCAAGCGAACCTAGGAACATCGAAGACTCCGCACACTTTGCCATGCAGAGGTGAAGCTATGTTACACCATGAAGACATCCATCACTTAGCATCACTATAGATCGACATGCACTCTAGTAGGAGTATGAATGTACCAGCATTGTCTTGTCAAGTCATATCGAGTCAAGTAATGAGTCATGTTACCCACATATCCACTATGGGCTTGTTGTCAATCAATGTGATGTAATGTGGAAGTCCAAGAGACCCACTTGTTGAACATAGGGTCATGTAAGTCGTAAATTTATGGAAGTCAAATGGTCATGAGGGTAGTCGAACAACCACAAGGGTCTGTTTCACCCTTGGCTATAAATACCCCCGTCATTTGTACATGAATGGAATTTTCACCTAAGCTCCTCCCACATAGCCAAGAGAGTCTGTAATCTTTTCTTTGAGGAGTAAGTAGTGCCTCCAACTTCCATGTAATGGTGTTAGTGATGTATGGTGTAATGATGTGTCTTCGAACTTTCTTTTAATTCAGAAGCCTATCAACATGCCAACACATTTTCACACATGTATTGTATTTGTTTTAAGACTGATCTTTAACACTTGTAATTCATGTTTCTTTAACCATGTGTTCTACATCTGAACTGATTCATTTGTTGTAATGCATAATATATTAATGGAAATGTGTTGTATATGTTGTTAATGTTGTCCTGTCCATGTCGACTGCTCTGTCGGACATTAGGCAAACCTTTCACATGAACCTTGCTATAACAATCATTGCACTCATCTCGGACTAATCTGTGAGTCTTGTACATGTTATCAAACCTTGTATGTTGTGACTTCCACATCAGAGTGGACTGCTCTACTGGTGTATGTCTGTTATAACACCGTTTACCACTCTTGATAGATCTGATGCTCTGATTATGGCCTAAGGAAACCCCTCCTTCTAGACTTGGTCCAAAATTTAAAAACAATGTTTTATTCCCTATACGCTACGTCTCCCTGTGATAAAAGCATGTAGACAAGGGTAAAAAGATACCCAACCTATGTACATGTGTTAAAACACTTAAAAAAATAAAATTTCCTTAATTTCAGGCGAAGTTCACGGGTTTCACCTGTTACTCATCTCCTATTTCCCATGGCCCAACTGTTTCCCAAATAAAAAACTAATTTGGAGAAGTATAAATAAACCTCCATGGGAAGGCCTTAAGGGAGAAGATATGAGGTATTGATACTATAGTGAGATTATCCCCGATCAAGTTTGGCAAATCCTTGTGGCTCCTGTACTCCCCAAAGCTTGAGGAAACCCTTGTTTCCTTGTTATAGATATCCTTCATCTTGCTTGAGATATCATTGTATTGTTGATGGAGGAAGATTGCTGAAGGCTGGGAAAGAACGGATCCAGAGGATAGTTCCGCTTGGAGCTGAAGAAGGACTCAGGTCATATTTCTCCACTTTACTTGTAGCTAACTTCAATAAAAGGAACGTTGTTCTGTTTCTGATATTAAATGTGTTTATGCATCAAGTTATGTTGTAATTCATTTATGAATCTTATATTGATGTATAATTGGTCATTCATTTACATGATTTAAGGTTAATATCATGAACATGCTTTATGTTTCTACTGCTATATATGTTCCATTTGAATAATTTTCAGGTTTCAAGAACATCAGGAGAAGCTGAGGGTTTGCACCCTGTGGGATCTACCCAAATGTAGGACATCCAGGTAAGGATACTCCTGCACAATTTAGTAGAATAAGAATTTAGGTTGATTTCCTTACCATTTCTTGTTGTGGTTTTCCCTCTGCTCTATTGGGGTTCTCAACCCAAAGCCCTAGGGTGGTGTCACCTGCAATAATGTCCTTTCTGTTGTGTGTTCCTAGCTAAGTTGTGACTCATCCCTTTCAACCTAGAACTCACCTTCACCCTCCCCCCTAACAATGAAAGAACCATTGACACAAGTACACTTACACTCACCAGGCACATGAACCTCACTTCTTGAAGACAAACCGAACCACTCTACTATGCTGACAAGCAAGAGTTGAGGCAAATCCTTAAGACAATGACAATCAGGCCATCATATCGTATGGGACGCCCACACTAAACAGTGTGAAGCCTAATTGGCACTTCATACCAGGGTGATCCCTTGAATGTTGGCAATTCCAAAACCATCAATATTTTTGGTGCTAGAAGGAGGGAAACTAGTTGTACATGGCTAAAATTCTCCTCACACTCATTCGACAAACATCTGGTCAAGGTAATATCTCACACTCTCTCTCACCTACACGAAACTCAGCGATTGGTTACTCCTCACCTCCTAGTGTTGATCACGAGACTTCATATCAACACCTTCAATCCATTCATCCCATCACTTGCCAGCTTGCGAAAGTAGTCAGGTTGATCCTAGACAGACAACATCTTCCATGTGCAATGAGGAACCCAGAGGCCAATCCCATAGAATTTGTATTACCATCAGTGGAGGAAGCAACCCTTGTCATACTTGAAGGTCCAGGAGGAGCTATCAAAGATGGAAAGAAACCTCCAATCCTCCGGTAAGGTGAAAAAGGCACTCTTGTGATATTGGGATCAGACTTTGCTGTAGGAGGTAGAGTAGAAGGAAATGGAGGAGGCAGAGGCAGAGACAAACCAAAAAAATCAAAGTCGGACACATCAGACTCCGAAGGAGAGGAAGAGAACAAAGAAGATAAACAGACGGCTGACCCAAGTCTTGAATGGATGACTCAAGGACCATTGGCTCTCTTGCTCGTCTTGCATAAGATGCTGAAGAGAGCGGAGAGAATGAATGTCATGTTCAACCCTGACATCAGAGTAAAGGTTGAATACCACCTAGACAACTTCTACCTACAGTTGCAGACCCTTGAGGTACGTTATGATGATGTTGCATGTAGGTTTTTCCCATGCACCTTGGTTGGTCATGCATCTTCTTGGTATCATAACCTTCCACCGAACTCTATACGCAACTCGGTGACATTCAAATGCATGTTCCTTGAGAAGTTTGATAATGACAAGACCCCAGCCATGCTACTCAAAGAGTTGGGAAGCCTCAATATGGAGGGAAAAGAGAAAGTGAAAGATTCCAGTCAAAGACTTACACATATATTGAACAAGTTCCTAGTAAACACTAAGCCTCTTGACTCCATCACCACTGATTACTACACGTCTACACTACCGACCAACATTGTGCAGTTCGTCGAGCAAGATGTGAGACCAACACTTTTGGAAAATTGTGAAGAGGCTATCATTGTTGAAAAGGACCTGCACGCATTTGGAGTCATCAGGGATGATGCATTGACGAAGGACTCCAAGGATGCAAGCATGAAGTCCCAAGCAACAACAAGCAAGGGTAGAGACAAGGAAGCAATCGACATTGAGACCCTCACTCGTCTTGTCAAGAGATTTTCCACTGAAATGTCTAGACTCAAACAACACAAATTGAACATCTTCGAAAGCACTCACCCACCAAGACCGAGACAGGTAAGTAGTTCATCAACCAACTCATCAAGAAATGACCAGTTCGTTCCAAAAAATGCACAAAAGCCTGTGTTCCAGCTCAAATGATGTGCAAATCTGAAATTTTGTTCTTTACACGAAGAACATCATCCTGAGAACTCTTGCCCAAGATGGAAGTGAGTCATAAATACTTTTTATAGTCATACACTCGAGGAGGGAAGTGATATGGAGGAGCAACCAGAAGACACGTATAATGATGTAGACATTTCACCTGATGAGCCATCAAGCTCTAAGCATGTGGTGAAAATGTATCAGTGTTCACAAAAAATGGCAATGATGAACACCGAGAAGTAGCCATGGAAGAAAAATGACCATTACAGTCTTAGAATTAAAGCCCCACCCCCCGCACTTGAGGAGATGCAACAGTAGGTCAAACTACTAATAAGGAAGACCGATCCACCTGCTACCTTGGAGTGAAAAATAAAAAATAAGTTCGGAATGACTGTGGTGGGTCAGAGTACATCCATGAGCACCAAGTTGTAGAACACTCCTCCGGACAACAAGAACACCCGTTCCACCCTGGACACCTCAGTGAGGCTACAACCTTGGGATTATGACATTGTTTATGACATGAAGAAAACTTTAGAAAACATCATTTTGTTCGAGTTGGCTAAGATCCAAAGTCAACGAGATATTCTACTACATGCTTTGGGATAGAAATTGATGGACAATGCAGCCTCTACTAGCAAGGGAGAAAACAAACCTACCGAACCACTTTCAATTGTGCTCAATAAAATCCTGATGGAAGAAGTAAAATCAGGTTTCCCTCCATTCCTACTATCTCTTGAAGTCTTCAACTACAATGTTCACAGCTGCTTGGTTGATTCTGATGTGGCAGCCAATGTCATGTCGCTCTCCATTGCTAAGAGGATCAATGCACGATGGAGCGAAACATCTGTGAGAATCATCCTACTTGATAGAACATCTGTACCAACCATTGGTGAACTATGAGACATGATCATTTGACAATCCCATGACTGTTGAGTCCACCAATGCATTAATATAGTGGTCTTGAACATTCCAGAAGAATATGGTCTATTACTCAGTAGGGACTGGTCCAGCAAGTTGAATGGGTATTTTTCTACAGACTGGTCTCACATGTGGTTTTCATACAATGGAAAGTGCAACCAAATATGGGTAGAATTCGAGAGGTACATGAAGCATAATGTCACTCCCATCAATGGTGAGAATGAACAGTTGGCTCTCGCAGAACTCATGTTCAAAAACTGCCTCCTTGAAACAATGTTGGGTGTTATCCTGAACTGCCAACGCCAACCCCACCAGACACACAGTTGGGACTCCTTCCTTTCCCAACTAATGGTAATGAAACTTGTACAACGCATTGTACTAATAGTAGCAGTAGTAGCAATGGCAGCAGTAGTAGTAGTACTAGCACATCAAGTGGTTCGTGTATAGATGAGTTGTGGACTTTGTACTTCTACAGATCAAAGACACAGGATGGCTTAGGAGTTGGGTGTGTTGTGATCGACCCTTGCAACAGGGAGCATCAGGTGACAAGCCGCTTGGAGTTTGAGTGCATGAACAATGTAGCAGAATATGAAGCACTCGTATTGGGCTTGTAAAAAGCCATCAGCCTCAATGTGGTCATGCTTAAAGCGGTAGGTGATTCAAATATAGTGGTACGACAGGTACATGACACCATTCACTATTTATCACCATATCTTAAAAAATACCAAGAAGAGGTATGGCGACTAATCTCAAATGTCCAAGTGTTTAATATCATTGTTGGTCCACGTACGCATAATGCAGCTGCCAATGCATTAGGAAATGAAGCCTCCAGAATGTCACCGATTAGGGATAGATTTAATATTGAAATTTTTCTACAAGGCATCTAACCTGGCCTTAGACATAGGTAAAACATTAGCTCAGAACATGGTTGTAGTAGCCGTATAAGAGTGACCTTTGAACAACGAGGAATTTCCACATAAAGAGAAGTTAATGAACCACTGATATGACTTCAGATAAACTTCCTTCTAGCCTAAAAAAGTGTTGTATTAAAAAAAACATCAACTAAAAGGAAAACAATAATTCTAAGAAAACCGTTGATTGGATTCGACCTACTTGTAGTGATAGAAAAATTACAGAGATATGTAAGTTATCCATTACCTTTTTGGAGAGTTCATTCCCTATATTTATACTTGATACGATGGCTATTGGAGGGGTCAATTAGCCCTAGAGTCGATCTAAACTCTTGGAGGGTGTTGACCTTAAATGTGAAAATTCAAATTCAAATTTAAATTTTGGAGCAAAAATGTGAGGTCAAACTCAACTTAAATTTGGATCAAGTTTTCACGTTGATAGACCTTCTTTGAGCTCCAAAATATTTAACCAAATCCTTCAATGAAGGTCCTTTTTTTCCTCATGATTTGATCAATTTGCTAGCCAACACTAAACTGTCACATCTTCTCCTTTTAGGGACTTTAACCATAGGAAGGGGGATTTAACCTTTTGAGAGGTATATCTTTCAAACTATGAGGAGTCTCATCAAATGCCACATACTTTTGGAATTGACACGACTAGGACTATCAAATGGTGATGGTCTAACAATCATAATTATTGTCCCCTACATCTATTTTCCTCATCCAATATGGGAAGAATAAGGATCTACATCCTTTCTTCTATGATTCTTCTCATTTAGAGGTTCCAACTGATGCAATCCAAATAGATATTAGGAGTATTCATGGACATACATTGGTATCAATGACAAAAAAATTCAACAAGTTGTTAAGGTATTGGGTGGTTCTATTCTATGTTCTCTTCATGATGCTAGCATGGAAAATACACTAGTCGAAGATTGTGATGGTGCACATATTTTCACTCATTTTATAACCTCTTCTAGTCCCATATTTTTGGGGTTTGCTTTTCCAATAAAAATCTTTTACATGTGTTCCTATTATTTGTGACAATTCTCAAATCATCAATGGTTACAACAGGTGTAGTTTTTCTAGTTATAAACTTACATGCGTATGATTTTATTTCCTACAAGATATGTGTAGTAGAATATCTTGAATCTAATACTCCCCACAGACAAAAAATGTTCTCCTAAATGATGGTATTCATGCTTGGATGGTGGCTAAAAATAAGCCTAATGAAAACTGTACATTCCTTGAGGAGGTCCTACCCCATGGAAACACTGTTTCATGGAGCTATATCTTTAGGTGGTTGTGATCAAGAAACCATTGGCTTCACTTAATGGGTCAATAAATCTTGACTCTTCAATTTTTATGACAAACTACTTGGGGCTCACATCGCTTGCGCCAAATTAATTGGATTAGTTCAAAGAAATGAATTTATTTGAAGTGGCCCATTTTGTATCAAAAAATCGTATGTATGAACAAGGATTGATTATCCTTCTATGTCTAACAACTCTAGGATGTGGAGTTTTTCCTTGTGGGGAAACCATGGATACATTTATAAATTTTGTATTTTGGGTAATTCACACAGTTGATTGTATGGTTTTAGGTCTTGGATTTATTTATCATGTACTCATATAACCCAAAAATTTACAACAATATTTTGCACTATTTGGCTATGTACGGAAATATAGAAATAAAATGACCACAATTTTTCACTATTCACCTAATCTTCCTAAGTGTTTGTTGTTTTCTTTTAGTGCTGAAGTATTTGTGTTCTAGAGGTGTATATGATACATGGGCACCTAGTGATGGATAAGTAAGAAAAAACATATCAAACCAAATGGAATACAAATTTATTTAATTTCATTACATCCATCTCCCATACGTACAATATAAGAGTATTTGAAAATACTCTCTTTCCAACTAGATCCTTGTAGATTGACTATATAAATTTGAGCTATTCTCATTTTTTGTATTGGATTGGACTAATAAATTATGTTGTTGAAAAAACTTATGAGAGAGAGGGATTCAAATATTTGATATTTTTTTTTAACTCTAATACAATTTAATATTTCATCCATCAACCACTCAGTCATCACTTTCAAGGACACTTTCTATTTTACCCCTTCAGATAATTCATACCTATAAGAATAAAGTAGGGTTGATACCAACCATACATATCACATATGAAAATTTTTATCATTATTTGGATTGGAGAAAATAAATGAACTTCCCTCTCCTCTCACTCTCATATATAATTGAAAATATTTGAAAAAATTGATCAAGTTATGGTAAAATCATTTCCATGGTCCACTTGATTAGAATTTAAAATTGGGGATAAGATGGTATAATCTATCAAATATGTCAGGAGCTTATAACATCACAATAGTAATTATTTTTTTCGAATTGGCTATTTTTTTTAATTTCTATTTACTTTTTACTAGTGATTGTTGATTGGTGATTATTGTTCTTGTTGAATTTGCCTCTCCTAATGATTAGTAAAGTAGCAAATATATTGTAGTTTTGAGAGCTTCATTATGGATGAGATCAATCATTTTTGTAATTAGAATTAATTATTTCATATATTAATTTTTTTATAGATGTTTTAGGCTCAAAATCCCCACCCCTTCCCAAAGGGATTTATAGTTATTCTAAACGGCCTTTTCATTTAGGACCGAGGAGTAGGGATTTTCTATATCCATAGTCGAATGAATAATTGGACCATCAATAAATGGTATCTACTTACTAATGGTATTTAATGTATATGTATTTCTCATATTATGTTATATATATATAAATGTATGTATGTATGTATGTAATGCTGGTACTCTAAATGGTAAAAATTATCTTTGCCAAGGAGGAGATGTGGGCTGAATCCATGCTATCTACCATCACATGCAATATGAAAATGAATATTTCATGCATTGATGGTATATTTTCCTCCCATATCATTCAATTATGAGACAATAATTGAGATAACAATCCTTTCCATAACAAAACAATTCTTATGTGTTTTTCTATAGGATATAAGATTTGAACTCATGACCTAAAGGATATGAGCTTTGCAGGCCACCAAAATACTCTACCTTACAATATTTATTACTATCACAGTCAAAATGTGTACACCAAATAATCATGGAGTATATCATTTCTATCCTTATATAGGAATAGGGGTACTCTTCCATTATTGAATACACTTCAATAACTTTATTTTTTCATTTTATAAAACTCAATGTTGTTACCCTGGGAAATAAACATGCATGGGCCATCTCATGGAGTATCCATTTTTGCAATCTAAAGTCCTCAGAGTTCGATCTACATATTCTATTTGAAAAACAGTGTCAATGGAGATGTTTAGGTGCACTAATGTATGGTGAATATTGCAACTTTTTATGATTTTTCGATTTGTCATATAATGATGATTTTCTTTCTTCCCTCCAAATATTGAAAATGAAATGATATTTTTATTTAATTCTTGTCTCTTCTTCACTCTCTAAATGATGCTCTTTCTCACCATAATAGTTCATTCTTTATTATTACCTACAAATAATTAAAATATAAATTATATTTTAGACGGAAAGATATTATGTTAACTAAATTTTATTTGTTTATTTGTTGTTAATTTTCGTTAATATAGTGATATCCCATTCACTAATGAAATTGGTGAGGAAGAATTAAATAAATTTACCTGGTGTAGATGAAATAAAAAAGGTTGCAAGTGTGAATATATAACCTACAAAAAGATGAACTAATCCAACTAATTGTTTTTGAATAATGGAAAGAGCTACTAGCATGTCACTACATAGAACTAAATTACCTAAAGTTTTGTGTTTATGGAACCATATGATATTTTTTATTAGTTCCTTCCAATATCCACACTATGAACTTAGGAACATAAATTCAATATCCCAAACAATATGCTCGAATAAAAACATCCATGCCCAAATAGGTAAGTGTTCATATTGAAAGGATTGTATCCTTTGATAAGTTGTGAATAATTTAACCATATATGATTTATTTACCATCCCATTAAAAAAGTGGAATACTTATTAAATTGCACTACATGACCTTGCCATAACTCTATATGCTTGCAATGCCAATAGAAAGTAACACATCCAATATTACTCAACATATATGAAATGCTAGAAAATTATATATTATAGAGCAATAGAACACATAAAATATATTGCAGAAATATAAACACAGAAAACACATAAAACAAGAGAGACACATATATATGTGGTTCACCTAATTGGAGAAACAACCAATCCTTCCTTTTATATTATCTAGCAAACTGAAGAAATACAACCTACAACAGATCCGTTATAGTTCTGTCTTCGCTCTCACACAATCTCCTCTCCCTTTCTCACTCAAAGTAGATCTACATAGGCGCAATACAATTTCCTCATATATAGTGAGGGGTTACCTTCTAGGGAAAAAAACCCTAAATTAAACATAACTTATACTATCAGATCTCCGTCTAATCAACGATCCAGATTGACTACAAAATTACAACACTTTAGAAGGCAATTTTATGAACCGGGGTCCAATGCGGTGATACCTTCGAATAAAGAACATAATCAGACTCTACACCCAACATGAAATAGATAAAAAGAAAAGCATCCTAGACTTATATATTGCATGTTCCACCTATCCTAGACAATGCCAAGAAAAATTATAACCAAAATCTTTCTTATTTGGCATTTTCTTGGAACCACGGGAATTTGAATCACTTTTTAACTAGGATGAGTGTAATTGTATGTAAACCTAGTGCAATAGTAGGAAGAATTAAAAGGTCTCCAAGATTGATTGTCAAGGAAAATTAATTAATTATTATCACTGATAGAAGTTAACCAATTAGGTAAGCATATACTCTTACCTACATTGAATGTTTAAACACAAGCTGAAGATAAGAGTATATTAAAACCATATAATTCCTTACGATGATTATATTGTATCCATTGAGGAAATATGGATTGATAAAGATTTTTTTTCTAGAGAACTAAAAGAAAGAATAACATGATTATGAACATAAAATCCCAAGGTATGGAAACCTAGTATTGAACTAACGCATATAAGATGAGATATTATAGTTTCCTTATGCTCCAACACTCTCATCTATATTTATTGTTATTTTATTCTATATTATTATCAAGAATGAGGAATATAGCTTCATAATTAAAGGAGCCTATCATAATGAAGTCATCAATGTGTGGATGAAAAGTATATAATTCAACTTCGGTGGTGAATTTATGAGTTATGAATTCAAAGTTGGGTAAAAATTACATCTATTGAGCTACCAAGGAAGTGATAACCCCAAATAATCTTAAGTAACACCTAATTAAAATAAAAGATAATTATTTATTATGTTATAAGAACCCTTATGTATGCATCCTAATAAGCCTCCTATAGGAACATGTTCCTCCAAAATATCATATATAATGTGATAAGCACAAAATCAATTCTAAACATATGAAAAAGAACTGGAAAAAAAAAAAAATACACTAAATGGTGATGAGAAATGTCAACTATAAACTTTGGATCTGTGGACGGAATCCTCTGAGGATATTTAGAATAAAAATTACCACCCCTTAGGAAGTACCAAAAACTTGAAGATTGGAATCAATATTTTCAGCATAAAGATTGCATTTACTTATGAAAACTGGTCAGAAACCTTAGGGATGCGGTAATAAGTTAAAAAAATTATCCCATCTCACATGCACTACCCTTGATTTGGGAATATAGAAATGAACTGAAGCCCCCATCCAATGTAGAGAACTAATATAGCAAGCTCTTTCATCCATTAGGACAGTATTTGCTTTCGTTGGAGAGGACAGGACAATGACCAAGTTCTCCGATGCGCTTAACTTAACTATAAAGCTTGGCCTTAAACAAGGTCTTGTCAGAGGCTTCGCAGTAGGTAGTGTAGCAGTGTTCTTCTGTATCTGGGCCTTCAACGCTTGGTATGGTAGCACATTGGTTATGTATCATGGGGCTAGCAGAGGAAGGATTTTCGTCCCTTCAGCTCTCATATTCATGGGTGGCTTGTAAGCTTTCTCCATATCCATTTCTCTCCTTCTCAGTTATTTCTATAATTGATACAAGAACGGAAAATTTAATCCATTTTGTTAAGTTCAATCACCATTTCTGGAATCACTAATTTGTTTGCAGAGCTCTCGCGACTGCGCTTCCTAATATAAGATACTTCTCAGAGGCACGTGCTGCTGCTAATCCAAAAGGAGAAATATTGCAGGAGGTCAGTGGCGAAATTGAATTTAGAAACGTTGAGTTCGCATATCCATCTCGACCAGAGTCCAAGATATTTCACAATTTATGTCTCACTATTCCATCAAGCAAGACTGTTGCGTTGGTGGGAGGAAGCGGGTCAGGCAAGTCGACGGTTGTGGCATTGATAGAGAGGTTCTATGATCCGCTCACTGGAGGGATTTTGTTGGATGAAGTGAACACTAAAATGCTACAATTGAAATGGTTTTGTTCTCAGATTGGACTAGTAAGTCAAGGACCTGCACTCTTTGCTACATCAATCAAGGAGAACACTTTATTAGGGAAGGATGGAGCCATCACGGATCAGGTTATTGCTATTGCCAAAGCTTCCAATGCTCACAATTTCGTCAGTCAACTACCAGATGGTTATGACACACAGGTAAAATTTATCTTTTCTTTGTCCTCTTCCATTTATGGCAAGTGCAGTCGATTTGAATTTCCTTTCATTTGTGTAATACAGGCGGGTGAGCGCGGAGTCCAGATGTCCGAAGGGCAAAAGCAATGTATAGCTATTGCAAGAGTTATGCTCAAGGATCCTCGTCTACTTCTTCTAGACGAGGCCACGAGTGCTGTAGATGCAAAGTCGGAGAAGATTGTTGAGGATGCTCTAGAGCAAGTTTCAGTCGGACGCACAAAAAACATAATCGCTCATCGCCTCTCCACAATCTGCAACGCGGACATGATTGCAATGGTTCAAAATGGTCACATGAACGAGACAGGTAGGCATGAAGATCTGATATATAGACCCTACGGAGCATATGCTACTTTGGTTCAGCTCCAACAGGGCGCGACAGATAAGCCAGATGAACGATTCGAAGGCTCCACTTTGCTAGACCAGTCTTTGTGAGCAAGAATCTCTAGCATCTATAGTAGATCAAGTTTGAACATGTCTGCATCAGTCCAGCGAGAACAGATAGTTGAACAGAAGCTTCCTCCGCCCCTTCATTCCGTCGACTGCTTCTTTTAAATACTGCGGAATGGAAGCATGCTCTATTAGGCTGTGCGGGAGCCTTAGCTTTTGGAGAAGTTCAACCTGTCTATTACTTTTTCCTTGGGGAAGTTATAACTGTATTTTTTCTTCAATATCATCACCAAATCAAATCCAAAATCAAAGTATACTACTCATTTTTTGCGGCCTTGGGAGTTGTACCGTTCTTAGTGAACGTGCTGCAACATTACAATTTTGCAGCTATGGGGGAAATATCTTACAAAAAGAATTTGAGAGCGGATGCTATCCAAGATCTTTACATTCGAGGTTGGGTGGTTCGACAAGGATGAGAATTCTAGCAGAGCTCTTTGCTCCAGACTCGCAAAGGAGGCTATGTGGCAAGTACCTGACCTAAATTGTCACGCCCCTACACTTGCGGTAGTCTTCCAACCACTTATAGCGAGGTGCGGCACCACCGAACGCTTTCTTTTCACCAATACTCACCTTCATGGACTACACCTAATTCACTTGTGCTTACATAGTTTGTGTTTCGCAACCAAATAAAATGCAATTATCCTTTATACTTAATGAAGACCATACTCATTCATTATCCATAGCAATTATAGCAAGAACATCAACAATTGCAACAAGTATAAAGGGGAGGGGCAACTCCCAAACAAGTCTGCCCGACAATATATTATATTTAGTCTTTCTTCAATAATACAATACAAGTAATTCTTGGCAATCCCCAAGCCAATACTTAGAATAATTTACAACATAGGCAACCAGCCTTTACAATACATGTACACCCTTACACAAGGAGTAGTACTCACCCGAGCCACTTAATCCTCCTCACCAAGTCCTGCACAAACCTGCACATAGACTACACCTCGGGCACGCCTTGCCCACTCTTCGACCGACTCAAGATCACCTCAAGAACACCTTCAAGTGCACCCTCAAGAGGAGCGCATGAGATATGCGCAGACTCCTCTTATTTCTGCGCACTATTCACTTTCCTTCTTGATCTATGCGTAGAAGAGATGTGAAGTCTTGTTGTTCAAATGAGCCTCAAGGCTCTCATGTATATACACTACATAGCGTGGGTTTACATGGGGTGTGCAGCCCCTTGGCCGACCCCCAAAACCACTCATCATGCGCCCTTAAGCCTTGCATACAAGTCGGCTTTACAAGCGTTTACACCATCGCATATATACATGCTCAACACTTAGTCATATTTTAAGTGTTTTCCTTTCGTCGCATCTTTTGTCACATTTCTTCCACAGCTCGTCGCATGCCCGTGTCACCGCGCCCGCCCGTCGTGTAGACCTTGCCCCCCGTCGTGCAGCCCACGCCCGACTCCCGCCCGCGTGCCTGTCGACCGCCCGTGCACCCGGGCGCCCGCCCGTGCGCCTGTCGACTGCCCGTGCACCCGTGCACCCGGCGCCCAACTGCGCCCGCGCTCGGGTAGAACTCGAGGACCTTACATCCTCCTCCACCTGAAATCATTGTCATCCTTGACAACATACCATCTCGGTAGCCATCCACCAAGATCATCATCATCCATGATGTTGACTCCTCCACATAAGGCAAACATCCCTGCAACATATGTAGGACTCCATCTCCATCATGTCCCACCTTAGTGACCAACTGCCACCAAGCTCACCATATCAAGGTATGCACCTCAACAGTATGCTCTCCATCAGATATCGTCTCTATCCATGATCATCGACCCTTCTGCCATGATCTCTACTGCAACATCTCGTGTCGACCTCATCATGTGTCTCCATGTGAACCTTTGTCATGATACTCCAACAAAATGTTAACACATCTCTGCACACTTCGCGACCCCATGTATGAACTAGTTGGGTAGCTAATCCAACCATCACGCTCAATCCATGAGAGTGAACATCCTCATGCCATCATCAGTTGTTCCTCAAACATCTGCCACATCCTCGACTCATCAAGAATCCATCTCCATAATCCATGCTCAGGTCCATGGAAGCTCCATCCATCTCATATGCAACATGTCATGATGCTTGATGCCAAGCCATCCTTGCACCATCAATCATACCTGCTCAAACATGTTTAGGGACTCATTGCCATGAGCAGCTAACAATGAGCCCCATCTTCTTCGTCCATCTAAGAAGATGTAGAGGGAGTACAGCCTGAAGGCTCTCCCTCACTAATCAACTCAATCCATCTGTCAAGATCCTCAATCTCCATCCTTTGTAGATAAGCAACCCGATCTTCCTTCTGGACATCCAGCCTCACATATACCTCCTCATCATCATCATCATCCTCCACCAACTCTAGCCTTCTTGTCAAATCCAAGATGCTATCTGAAAGTGATCTAATGACCAATGACTGCTCGGTAAGCTTTGTCTCAACAATAGACAATCGCTTACTCATGTCTCCCATTCTTTTCTCATCCTCCACTTGCATCACTCCTAGTTTACAATCAGGCCTTGTCACACCAATGGTTGGAACACCAATGGGTACGTCTTCCCTTCCATCATAAATGTAGAGCTTCTTCAAATGTGGAAAAATCATAGCATCAAATTGTTTCATGAACTCCATCCCCAATACAACTTCATAGTCATCAATCCGCACTATAGTGAAGTCCACTTTCCCGGTCCATTCACCAAGTGTAGTGTCCACCCTTTCAGCTATACCAAGAATCTCAATAGGAGGAGAATTCATTGTCTTCATTTGTGCCTTTTCCGATACAAATTTCAGCCCAATCCTTCTCGCAGTATCTTCACCCATGAAGTTGTGAGAAGCCCACTATCCACCATAGTGAGCACATCAGCACCTCCAACCTTCACTCGAACATACTCCAACTTGTTCCTTTCAGGGTCTCTCCTAGAGATCTCTTCCATAGTAGCAGAAGCACCAAGTATCTGCATCATCCCTATAAAAGCACCTTCATTCCTCACATCAGATTGTGCAATTGTAGCCACCTTTGGTTTAGAAGGACAATTCTTCATCGTATGTGGTCCAGCACATATCCAACACTTCAAGGCTTTCTTCGTCTTTGAATTATCATCCGATTTCAAAGCATCTTCCTTCTTCTTATCTTTCGATTTATCGGACTTCTTCTTCCTATCATTAGAAGTCTCATCATCAGATAGACCCAACCATTCCAAGTATTGCTCCATGTCCCATAGAAAGTCGCCAAGAGTCTTTGCATTCCTTGTGCCATCATAAGATTCCGGTTCCTTGACCTTCACATGAGGCACTCCTCCACCTGAGTTATGCCTCACGTCCTTCTTCAACATTGCTATCTCATCCTTGGCTTCGTCAAGAGTTTTCTTTAAGTTCACGATCTCTGCAAGACCCTGATCCCTTGCTTCTTCAACCTCCTTGACCCTTACTTCAAGTTGTGTACACATAAGATCAGTGTACTCATACTGTGTCCGGAGTTCATCATGTTGTGTTTGGAGTTCATTGAGCTCTTCCTTTGTCTTCAAGTTGGCCTCTTGTCCTTTAGCAAACAAGTCCATCTTCTTATCCCAAGAAGTCTCCATATCCTCCATCTTTTCCAACACTTTTTCAATGAACCCAATAGTTGTATCCTTCATAACGTGACTAGACCCAGCCTGAGATTCGACTGCCATCTCTAACAACTTCTTTCTCCTTTGCAATCTAGTTTCGACCATTCAACAACTTTACCGAGTCACCTGCAATTAGAACCAACCCTTGTTCCACTTGTGTGAAACGGTTTCCTTCACCTGCAAGTACCTGTCACGAGCAAACCTTGCTCACCAGCTCTAGACCGAGCTCTGATACCACATGTCACGAAGTGCATGTGTGTATCAGCTTCAACGCTTCAACACCAGCTTCCTGCAAGACTTCTCCAAGTCTTCAGACCTGCTCTGATACCACATGTCACGCCCCTACACTTGCGGTAGTCTTCCAACCGCTTATAGCGAGGTGCGGCACCACCAAACGCTTTCTTTTCACCAATACTCACCTTCGTGGACTATGCCTAATTCACTTGTCCTTACTTAGTTTTTGTTTCGCAACCAAGTAAAATGCAATTATCCTTTATACTTAATGAAGCCCATACTCATTCATTATCCGTAGCAATTATAACAAGAACATCAACAATTGCAACAAGTATAAAGGGGAGGGGCAACTTCCAAACAAGTTTGCCCGACAATATATTATATTCAGCCTTTCTTCAATAATACAATACAAGTAATGCTTGGCAATCCCCAAGCCAATACTTAGAATAATTTACAACATAGGCAACCAGCCTTTACAATACATGTACACCCTTGCACAAGGAGTAGTACTCACTCGAGCCACTTAATCCTCCTCACCAAGTCCTGCACAAACCTGCACATCCACTACACCTCGGGCACGCCTTGCCCACTCTTCGACCGACTCAAGATCACCTCAAGAACACCTTCAAGTGCACCCTCAAGAGGAGCGCATGAGATATGCACAAACTCCTCTTATTTCTACGCACTATTCACTTGCCTTCTTGATCTATGCGTAGAAGAGATGTGAAGTCTTTTTGTTCAAATGAGCCTCAAGGCTCTCATATATATACACTACATAGCGTGGGTTTACATGGGGTGCGCAGCCCCTTGGCCGACCCCCAAAGCCACTCATCATGATCCCAAGCCTTGCATACAAGTCGGATTTACAAGCGTTTACACCATCGCATATATACATGCTCAACACTTAGTCGTATTTTAAGTGTTTTCCTTTCGTCGTATCTTTTGTCACATTTCTTCCATAGCTCATCGCACGCCCCCGTCACCACGCCCCCCCGCCGTGCAGCCCTCGCCCGCCCGTCGTGTAGCCCGTGCCCACTTGTGCGCCCGCACCCGCCCGTGCGCCTGCGCACACCCGCCCGTGCGCTCGTCGACCGACCGCCCGTACACCCGTGCGTCCGTCGACTCGCCCAGCGCCCCACCGCGCCCGCGCTCGGGTAGAACTCGAGGACCTTACATAAATGCTTTAATATTTCTAATCAGGTTGGGATTTGTGTCACAGTTTTCTGATGATTATTGCTGGTTGGAGATCGTATATCGTTACTTGTACAAACTTCTTCCACCATGATAGTAGCCTTCAAGACGACTTTGATTTTATCATGTCACCTTTCACTTGTGATAATTGCAGTGCAACCCGTCATAGTGTTATGTTACTACACCAAAAATGTTTTGCTTAAGGCCATGTCTCAAAATTCTCTCAAAGCTCAAGATAAAGGTAGTCAACTAGCAGCAGAAGTTGTTGCTAACCATCGTACTATTAGTGCATTCTCTTCGCAGGACAACATCCTCCGTCTCTTCGAAAATACTCAAGAAGGACCTCGCAGAGACAATATCAAACAATCTTTGTTTACAGGATGTGCCCTGGGAGCATCACAATGCATCACTGTAGCTAATATCGCTTTGGACTTCTGGTATGGGGGACTGTTGGGGGGAAAAGTATCTAATGCAGAATGCCTCTATCCCACTCTGAAGGTGATAGTACTTCAGCAACAACTGAATGCAAAGCTATTCAAAGTTTCTTCTTTATGAGATGAGAGAGGGAAGAAAAGGATGATCTACTAACCGTTATCTTGCGCTAATAGTCGATCCAGTCTTCACTCCTTGCTGCTTGCTCCTAGCTCCTTGCCCTTTCACCGGCCCAGCTACACACAGATCCTGTAAAAGCACAAGAAGAGGAAACTACAAGAAGCATACATCCATAATTGATTATAGGATTAGCATAAATCAAATATACAAGCATCTATTCATCATAAAGACACATGCATATACAAGAACTTCAAATACTTTATTGATAATAGAAGTAAAGTTCTGAGAGAGTTACAACCACAATGGGCCCAATCCAGCAACACCTCCCAGCTGAAAGAAATATCCTCTTCACCTCCTTCAAGCAAAACACCCAATAGCTCTATACACAAACCAACAGCACTTCCTTACTTGCACAAAATTCCAGCCTCCCTAGACCTCATGAGAGAGCTCTATATATAGGAGATTTGGAGAAAGGATGAGTCAGCTTGAGGCTAGCATAAAGCTTACTAGTGTCCTCTCCCACTTTAGTTAATCTTCAGTTCTTGAGTCCACTTGGAGAATCTTTCTTCCACTTGGAGATCAAGACCTTCTTACTCATCATAGGGCGAATTCCTTGAACCAAGTGTCAGTTTGGAAGCTTCCTGGGCAGTTGACACCTTGCAGAATGACTGTGCCACTTGGCCAATCTCGCCCAGCGCAGGTAGCTTTCATTAGTTTTTACCTTCAGCGCAGGTACAAGGAGGAGCAGTTGACATTCAGCGTAGATGCTCAGTGGAGCAGCTGGCATGATCCAGAAATAGCCTGTTTTTGAGTGTTTTCAGGTGGAGAACTGATTTTCAGTGCTGTGGTTTGCAGACCTTGTTCCTCTAAGGGTAAGAAAAACATGTTTAGGGACTTTGGATCCCTCAGATTATCGACATTTCATGCTCCATGCTGTTAGGCACAAAAATGTCTATAACAGGGACACCTTGTAGCGAAACGACAAGTCACCTCCAAAGCTCTTTCCCAAGTTTTCTTCATTCTGATGAGCACTAGAAGAGTGATAGGAGACACAGGATGTATTAGCACCGACATCGCGAAAGCCTCTGATGTAGTCAAATCCATCTTTGGCATCCTGGACAGAGAGAGCGAGATAAACCCGGGTGATGAGTGAGAAAACAGATAAGAGAGAAGGAAGCGTGGACCTGAGAAACGTGGACCTTGCTTACCCAGCTCGTCTGAATGTTATGATGTTAATTATGTTAGAATGTAATTCCTCAAATTACGGATGTAATTACTATATTTATGTCATAATTTGTAATTACTATATTTATGTCATAATTTTTAGATATTTGTACTATGATTTTTCATTTTAATTGTAAGTTTATTTAAAATTAAAATTGTTGGAAATAGTCATACTCACATAAATAACATACTTACCATCCATATTAAAGAAGTATTTGTATAAAAAATGAATTTGCATAACGAATATACTTACCCACCATTATTTATTTGTTCCTCAACAATTTGACAAATTGGACAAAAAATGTAATGTGCAAACTTACTAATGGGTATTACTCATCAAAATTTATACAAGTCCTTAATCCCCCTTTAAATAAGCTATATTCCATAGGAATACTATGGGTCAATACTAGAGGTTCTCATACGATGAGTCAATATCAAGGGCGCATATCATGATTTTTTTTAACATTATTTTTATTATTTCTATTTTATTATGACTTAATAAAAATGTTTCCACATTATTAATTTTATTTTATCTTATTTTTATTTTTTTATTTTTGTAATTTGATCGAGTCAAAATGTTTACAGAACAAGATAGGACAAGGCAAAACATTATAACATTTCTTTCATACTAGATTAAAATAGCTCTAGATATAATAATTAAACATTTTACATTTTAATTAATCAAACCATAAAAATAATATATATATATATATATATATATATATATATATATATATATATATATATATATATATATATATATATATATATATATATATGAGGAGTTTCAAATTAGTAAACCAATATATCAAAGATATTAGGGCTTTTAGGTAAAGGTTTATATGGAAGTTTAAATAAGTGGTTTTATATCTTTAAATTATATATGGAATTGTAAATATGTATAGTTAAATATAAGAAATATTTTTACATAAATGTAATATTGAAATTAAAAAAAAAATTGACCTCGATTAATTCATATGATTTAAAATATAATATAAAAAATGATAATTTTTTATTTATTTTTTAATTATAAAGATTTGAAAATCTAATTTAACACTAAAACATACCACTTATATTAGATGAAACATACATATCCATACATCAATCATTAGTTAAAGATAGAAATTCTACCTTAAGCACACAATCATTTAGTTGAGTAAATCTCTCAACTAAACACTAAACTAGGGATCATCTAAACAAATATTAAAGAACAACAAGCTCTTTTACCTAGAAACCAAGACAGGTAAGAATTATATTTTTGAGGTCCCCCTATTAATGACTACTTGTCACAGTCTCAACCAACAAATTCTATTGGTTGTCAAACATGACAAAAGAATATGTCCACATCCATATAAAGGAACAACCATCCACTAAAATGCATGGGTGCCCAACAGTGGCAACCGCTAGTCTACTAGGATGTCCTTAGCATACATGGTTCTGTCAACCATTATAACATTATAATTCTCCACCATTATGAATTCAAAATCTTCTAGGCTACTAGCTCCTTCAACTTGTCTCTTAACCCTTGAAAAAGTGTAGTTGACAAATGGGATTCCCAAATTTCACTCCCGAACCCGCGAATCATGGATCTCCCAAAGTAAATTACTAAACAATATCCATACATGTCACATAACCTCACCAGAAGACCATTGGATTCCTGAGTTTCACTCTAAACATGGATCTCGCAAAGTGAATTACTAAACAACATCCAAAAATGTCTTATAACATCAACCCTCATGTCTTCAACAAATAAAAGATCTTTCCTTAAATCCACAACTGCCAAACTAACTCGACAACCATCCATCCATGTTGAACTTTTACATGCCCTTGATTCCTTCTTTAAATCCCTCCCGGCCATTAAACCAATTTGTTGACGGTGAAATAATAGGAATTATTGCTTTGTTGAAAACATGATTGATCTTAGTCATTATGCCAAATCCGCAAACAATTAAAACAATGGAACACCACCTTAATGTATACACTAGCTCCACGTATATACAGATAGAATTTCTTTTGTCCAAGTTTAAGAGATTTAGGAATGTCCTTGCCAGTTCCAATTCCATTCTAAAAATGAGGTCCTCATCAACATTCTCTTCCTCTAGGTTCGGGTTCTCTTGTATCGGTGATAAACAATGCTCCAAAAAATTTCATTTCTACCCTGCTTCTATTTCTTTAAGACAAAAGGAACTCATTCATACGAGTTCACGACTTTTCAACTGTATGATGTCCAACTTATGCCACAAGTGTACACATAACTTGCAAACACTCATGCACGACTCACTCTTGAAATAGAATAAACAACAACTGTCATTGGCGGCAATATCCATTCAAGACAAGACCCTGTCTTCAACTTCATTGATCATATTGTCAGTTGTGTCAATAAATTATTGTAGCTGTAGGCCATGATTTCCTGGGCCAATTACTAGAATCCAATAAAAATTCTCTGTCGTTGGTTACTCGTCTGCCGATCTAATTGTGAATAATTGGTCAGCGACTTTAACATATGATCCCTTGCCACCAATCATATTCCCAGATCTGTAATCCTGCTCTGAGTCAAAGGATCCCTCCCAGTATACCATGGAGGGGAAACCACGCAACATTATATCATGTGTATTAGTGGAGAAGGATTTAAATTGTGACGACTACAATCTTCATACCGACAGGGCAATGACTAGGCTTACTTTATCGTGAGGCTTTGGTACTCACTAGTGCATTCAAATGCCACACACATCTTGTTGAAAATTTGCAACAAGAAATTGATAAAAATAGAGGTGCTAAAAATAGCACTGCTAAAAATAGTAGTTTGGGCATCAGTGCTGGATTGGGCAATAGGGAATGAAAAATGGAATTGCTAAAAATAGAAGTTCTATTTTTAGCACTGCAGTGTGGATTCCTATTTTAGTCAGTCCCTGGACTAATTATAGGAAGTAAAAGTGAATTTTATATTAACAACAGTTTGAATATTAATTAATCAATTCAGTTTGAGTTAATTAGTTAAGGAAAATCAAATTTGAAGTCTTTGTGAGAACATGCAATAATTTCTTCACTAATTGGGGAATGTGTCCTTGATTTGCTCCACTGATTAAGGAATCAAGGACGAGTTCTATATTGAGAGGATCATTTGATGTAGTTTAACTTAGTCAAGTCCAGTTAGATTAATTTAACATGCTTTTAAATTAATGAGATTTGGTTTGTTGATGCTTTCATCGATGTGACAACTGGTATTTTTAGATAACTGAGTATTCACTCATGGATAACTAATGCATGACAGTTCAGACAGAGACCCAATTGAGATCAGATGAGGGGAAGTGTACTATCAGTTGCTAGTATATTCCTAGTGAATATTCCTTGCATGAGGAAGGAATATTATTCCTTCTAGTACTGCGTAGTTGGACCCGAGGTGACAACAGGTATGATTTGGGCCAATTCACACATGTTATTTAATTGGACCCCAATCAAAATTGCACAAGGAAATAGGGGCTTGGAGGTCTTGTGGCCTATATATTGAGGCCTAGGTAGTCTATGAGCTACATCATCAGAGTAGAGAGAGAGCACGATAGATTTTGCGCTGATTCTTTTTGTATGTTGTTGAGGATTTCCACTTGATTGATAATACAGAGATGGGGTTTTAGACTGGTGCTTTTCCTGGATAAATTCTTCTGTGTTATGTGTGATTAATTCCTCCTTATCAGTTATATGTGTTCATGCTTGATGTTGCTCATGGGTGATTAGATTCTACAAAGCTTATGGTAGATCTAGATCTAGTATTATGCTTTAGTACATTGCATATATCAGTTTGATCTGTAGGTGAAATTTCTACATGATATCAGTGAGCTAGTTGATTTGTAGAGAAAATTCTACATGGTATTAGAGCACAGGTGATCAAGGAAGAACAATATACAAGAAGGAAGAAGTTTGTGGTTTTTGAATATTGAATTGAGTTCTAATCACATCTATTTCACCAATGGCGTTCTATGGTTTGAGACTCGAATATGCCCTTAATGGTAGTTTGAATTATATAGCCTTGAAGGATCACATGAAGGAAGTATTAGAGGATAAAGGGTGAAGGACTTCATTGATCAAGAAGTCCCCAAGCCCTTGGGATCTAATGCCCAAGTGTTGGCGAAATGAAGGAATTGTGTGCCTAGAGCTAGGAGAATCATCCTAGAGGGAGTTCGAGATCACATAGGCTCGAGCCTCCATGGGAAGGAGGCTCCATTTTCGATGTGGAAAGCATTGAAAAATCTTTATCAGAACAACAGTGATCAGAGGAAGCTGGCACTGAAGGAAAAACTTTGAAAGATCAAGTGTGAAAAGGGTGACATGATCTCTATGTATCTGAACAAGCTCACCTCATGCAGGGATGAGCTTGCAAGTGTATGGGTCATGACAACTGATGATGACATGGTGAATCTAGCACTCCCTAGCCTTCCTAAGAGCTGGCATAGCTACTAGGACTCAGTTAATTGAAGGGAGAAACTGCCAGATTGGGAGCAACTATGGTCGGATTTGATGTAGGAGGAGATCAGATGGAGCACCAGTGATGGTTCTTCATTCATGGAGGATGAAGAGAACTGGGCCTTAGCGAGTAAGGTGAAGAAGGGTAAGGAGAAGGTTTCTCTTCCCGAATCTAGTTCTTCTCATGGTGGGAAGAAGGTTGACAAATCGAAAGTGAGATGCTTTCGTTGTCATGAGGTGGGCCATTTTGTTACAAATTTTCCACTTAGGAAATCCAAGAAGGGATCCGAGGAAGGATCTCAAGGTGAGGCACTTGCTTCACAGTTCGAGTTGGATTTCACACTCTTCGCATGCATGGTTTCATCCATGGTGGGAAGTGGTTGGTTTCTTGAAAGTGGAGCTTCTTTCCACATGACCGTCGATAAGAGTTTGTTCAATACTTTGTAGGAGAAATATCTCTAAATACTCATAGCGATGGGTAATGATGAAAAGTATAGTGTCTCAAGTGTAGGCATGGTTATTTTCCAGAGGGAGCATGGAGCTTGCCTTACCTTGACTGATGTCAAGTATGTACCACGACTGAAGAGAAACTTGGTGTCGATCATGATGCTGGAAGACAGAGGCTACGAAGTAGTCTTCAGTAAGGGAAAGGTTTTCCTTAGACACATCATCACTAGACAGGTGAAGCAGATCGGTTCACAGGTCAAGAACCTATATGCTCTTGAGGTTCAAGATGCATGCAAAGCCTTGAGCAGCAAGACAACTGATGGAGACTTGGTGGTTGAGAGGGACAATATATTACCTCTCAACATGCAGCACCGGAAGAAGTCTTAGACGATTGTGGAGGAGCCACAATTAGTGCAGCAGCTTCAGGAGGTTGTGCAGCAACCACAATAGGGGAAGCTGAGAGGAGATCGAGTAGAGACATCTACTCATGCAGAGACCTCCCATAGGAGGAAACTTCGAGCCAAGTGGGTTGAGGGATCACATGCAGCCATACCTCCAGGTAGGAGGTGGGGCAATGTAGAGTGATCGTCCAAAGAAGGAGGGGAAGGATCCTTGAGGTGCCTAACCTCTTTGTTTCGACTTTGCTACAGGAGCCCCGATGAGGAGTAGCAAAATTGACTGATTGGGTAAAGAGAGATGCAGATGGAGCGATAGAGAGAGCTACAGTGCAGGTAATCTTAGGATAATGCAAAGCATGCAGGTTGCAGCAATGTGAGAGGCACAAGTGTGTTGCATAGTGAAAGGTAGCACAGAGAAGGGTGCAGTGGTGTGAGATGCATGGATATGTTGCAGTAGTGTAGAGGTTAGAGAGGGAGAAATTGTCAGTAGCAGGTAGAGCTTCAACATCAGAGTATGTTTCTAGCCCAATAGAGAGGTCAATTGGGAGTTTTTTTTCTAAGAGTTGCTGGAGCAACCACACTTGGTAGATGTGTTGCATGCAGAACATTCTAGAGGTACAAGATTAGGTTTGAGAGGAAGCTTTTCTTGTTGAGATGGAGTGTTGAAAGTTGGCAACAAGAAATTGCTAAAAATAGAATTGCTAAGAGTAGCGCTGCTAAACATAACAGTTTGGGCATCAGTGCTGGATTGGGCAAAAGGGAATGAAAAATGAACGTGCTAAAAATAGATGTTCTATTTTTATCAGTGCAGTGTAGATTCCTATTTTAGTCAGTCCGTGGACTAAATATAGGAAGTAATAACGGATTTGATATTAACACCAGTTTGAATATTAATTAATTAATTCAGTTTGAGTTAATTAGTTAAGGAAAATCAAAATTGAAGTCTTTGTGAGAACATGCAATAATTTCTGTATTGATTGGGGAATGTGTCCTTGATTTTCTCCATTGATTGAGGAATTAACGATGAGTTCTATATTGAGAGGATCAGTTGACCTAGTTTAACTTAGTCAAGTCTAGTTAGATTAATTTAACAAGTTGTTAAAATAATAAGATTTAGTTTGTTGATGCTTGCATGCATGTGACAACTGGTATTTTTAGATAACTGAGTATTCACTCATGGATAATTAATGCATAGCAGTTTAGACAAAGACCCAGTTGAGATCAGATGAGAGATAGTGTACTATCAGTTGCTAGGATATTCCTAGTGAATATTCCTTGCATGAGGAAGGAATATTATTCCTTCTAGTACTGCATAGTTGGACCTAAGGTGACAGCAGGTATGATTTGGGCCAATTCACACATGTTATGTAATTGGATCCAAATCAAAATTGCGCAAGGAAATAGGGGCTTGGAGGACTTGTGGCCTATATATTGAGGCCTAGGTAGTCTATGAGATACATCATCAGAGTACAGAGAGATCGGGATAGCTTTTGAGCTTATTCCTTTTGTATGTTGTTGAGGATTTCCACTTGATTGATAATACAAAGATGGGTTTTTAGGTTGGTGCTTTTCCCAGATAAATTCTTCTGTGTTATGTGTGATTGATTCCTTCTTATCAGTTATATGCGTTCATGCTTGATGTTTCTCATGGTTGATTGGCTTCCGCAAAGTTTATGGTAGATGTAGATCTATTATTATGCTTTAGTACATTGCATATATTAGTTTGATCTACGGGTGAATTTTCCACATGATATCAGTGAGCTAGCTGATTTGTAGAGAAAATTCTATAGATCTCTTTAGAGATGGAAACTGTCATTTTCAATACTCTGCACACTTACACACCAAAAAGATAAAAAAAAACTTCACAACATAAATTACATACAAAATAATTTATTTTAACACACTCTTTTCTCATCGATAGCAAATAACTCTCTCATTATGATGGGCTTTCGTTTAAGGGAGTTATCTATAGAGCTACTAGCTTTGATACCAATTTGAAAATTTAATTGTACATTAAAATTTACCACTTACATTAGATTAAACATATATATAAATACATTAATTATTGGTTAAAAATATAAATTTTATCTGAACCACATAATCACTTAGTTGAGTAAATCTCTCAACCAAACACTAAACTAAGAATCATCTAAACAACTCCTAAAGAACAAGAAAAAAATCCTTTACTTAAAAACCAAAACTAATAAGAATTATATTTTCCAAATTAAAATTTTATTAAAAATATATTTATATAAAATTAAAAATTATTTTTTATAAATTATAATAAAATATTTAAAAAATAATATTATAATAATTTTTTTAATTACTATCCTCTATACTCAAAATATATAATTTTTATACATTGATTCGAAAAACTAATAAACCCAAAAAACTCTCTTAATCAAGATCAATATCAAATATCGAGTTCTAAACCGTGATCCATGCAATTGCATATTCCTATACAAACTAGTGATCAAGAAAAGTCACGAGTCTTCAATTCCGTTCTTATTTGCACATATGAGATTATTAAATTTTAGGGTTATGAATGTGAATGCATTATATTAAATTCTTGTACGTATGAATATGGTTTGTATTATAATATGATTGGTTCTTTTTAAGTAACATATCTGAAGTTTTAGATGTTTTTGTATTTTATATATATATATAAAATGTTTGTGAAATATATATTTTTTAAAATTTTGAATAAATCAAAGTTTATTACATTTAATTAATAGTTTTAAGTTTAGGAAATAATTTTATTTTTTAAGTTTAGAATATAGCAAAGTTTATTACATTTTTTTTTAATTAATTTGAATTAATTTCATTAATGTTATTATTATATTTTATTATATTTCATTGAAGGAATTTTAGGTGGGTATGAACGTTATTATTATATTTTATCATATTTTATTAGAGGACATTTAAGTGGATAACGAGTTTACAAGTAGTAGATTGCATGGGATTTTCATTATTAGAAATTTTAAGTAAGAAACCAGGTAATATCTTTGATTATATATATATATATATATATATATATATATATATATTTATATATATTTCTTTTAGTTTAAAACTCGAGTAGACTATTGACATCTCAACAACTTGGAAGACACTTACGTGGGGAGGGAGGCTAGTAGTGGCCACTCAAAATATAGTGATTAATTCTCCATGTATACAACTTGATGTGGTATTCAAAAACTTCTACATTAATCAAGGCTCATGTGGAGATTTCCATATCATTGATTTCAGATTGAATAACATCCCCTTCAGTGGTTTTGTTGATGTCTTTCGTTCTCCCAACCATTCAATGTGATAGGCGCCAATTTTGGAGTGATCTATCCACCCAAAAAAAATTGAGCCTTTAGATTACAATTACAAAAATGTTAGTTTCCCTTTGGGATGAGAATTGATCATGAAGGGTTCCTTCCACTCACAACATGTTTTATTCAAGTTGTTTTCGTTGTGTGTCCCCTATTTCTACTTTCTATATCATTATATCTTGTGAAACACACTCCCTCATATTTATCTAGTTATTTGTTTCCCATGTTGGTATTGGATTTTGTCCTTCAATTTTCATTGTTCAGTTGTATAAGGAGAAATAAACAATTCCATTCTCATCAATACATGCAACTAATTAAATCCTTGAGATGAGTTTTTTTATTCTCTACACCTGGGAACAAAATAAAGGTGAGTTGAGCATAAATTATTTTTGTTATCTCCATTTTAGCCGCTTTAATAAATAACGTCAAAATTTTGCATGGAAACCATGGAGGGTTTAGTCATAATGATATGAACAAAAATTATGCTATACGAAGATAAAAATGCATTGATAAGAACTTCTTTTAGTGGTAGGATTTTACTCCTACCATCCTATGGACCCGTATGTTCTTATAAACACGTTAAAACTTTTATGGAAATATATTTTGCATTTTTATGTATGTGGATTTTTTTGCATGTTGATTTTGGAAATTATGGGTATTAGGTTTTCTTGCCTATGGGTTTAAACATTTTTCATTTAAAGTGTTAATATTATGCCTATATTTTGGCATTATCAATCTCTTTCTTTAGTTTGTTAAAATAGGTAAAAGAAAAAAAAATCACTTTTTTTGGGACACATATACTTTATTTTTTTTACTTCCAAGTACTTGTTGACTTCTATTGCTTAGTAATGAGGCATCAAGATTGATGTGACCTAATTTTAGTCCTTTGTAGGTACTGTAGAAATCACCTTCTCTATCTAGGCCTTCAACGCTTGGTATGGTAGCAGATTGGTTATGTATGATTGAGCACCACAGCACAAAGGGGGGTTTTAAGACAATATTTGAGACAATTTTTGGGTAAATTGTCTTCACTTGAGACCAAAAAAAGCTTTTGTATTGTCTTTAAGAGAGTGTCTCAAATTATTGTCTTAAGAAATCTTTATAAACACAATATATAACACAAACATTATTGTCTCTTAGGAGACATTTCTTTCATTTTTGTCTCTTGAGAGATGATAGATTGGATTAAAGACATATTGTCTTTATAGAGACAATATGTCTTTAATCCTAGCTATTGTCTCTCTAGAGACAATAATTTTCTTTATTTAAATACAATACAATATCACTTTTGTCTTTATAGAGAGATATAAAACAATCAATCTAGAAAAATATTTCACTATTGAAATAAATGAATATAAAAATTATTTAATTAAATAAACTACAATATCATTGATTAATTCATGTTAGGGCACAATGGGATTGAACAACAAACCTACTTCTTATAAGGTGTGTGCTCTTCTATTGAGCTAGCACCCTTTAAAGAATTATGTCAGTTATAGTAATTCTTGAAATTGAATATATAGGTATTGATTTAAAAAAATATGTTCCACAAATAATAGCATATTCAATGTAAAATCTATAATCATGAAGCCCCTATATACTCCCTCTCCACAGGTTTGGGAAGGCACCCTTAACTGACTCGACTGGTGCTAAGTGAGCTATCATATCCAATAAATCCAATTCATTATATTACCTTGCTTTCATCATGCATTTCATATTTTACGCCTTATGGGTGGAATCTATTCCATATAATAGGATACATAATGAAATATCTTCCATTCCTATTCTATTGCAATAGATGACTCTGATTAGTTAGTCCTTCAATCCAAAATTCTTATATAGATCGAATCAGGCTCATCTCGTCGGGAATTATCTATAGAGAAAGAATGATGATTATAGCTTCAGTGAGGCTTATATTAGTAAAGATAGCATTGGGGATGATATGAAGTCATATTTGATTCTCTACTTGTGCCTCTCTTTTGAAATCCAATCTCAATAAGAGGATGTTTTCAAGAGTAAGTAATAAATGGTTTATTAACCACAACTGTAGAAGTTTCTAAGGAAGTCACTTGACTTATATTTCTTTTAACATAATTACCAAACATGCAAGAGAAAGTAGAAACACCAGCATTTTCATTGTTAGTATCAAGTTTTGAGGGTGATATACGAATTCTGGGTAAATATTGGGATCAAGGGTGTTGTGTGTACCAAAAAGCCTTCGTTTGTCATGAATCTCTGTTGGCACCTCTATCACAGGAACATTTTTAATTGAGATTAACTTTGGATGGGTACCAAAAACTTTAATGGTAAAGAAAATACCAACATTATTATCGCTAGAGTACACATGGGTACTAGAACAAACAACTCATTTTGCCTTTGATTTTAGCTAGTAGGGATGAGGAATTTTTTAGTTTTATCACAATATTATTGAAGAATGGTCCTTGGTAATGACCCTGTATATCTACCGAGTCAAGATATTGAAGTCTTATGCTTGAAAACAAATGGAATACATTCTCTTGCTTATTTTCCACTAGGGAAATGTAATGAATTTGTTATGGAATTGGTCATCCTATTTTCTTCATCATGGTTAGCATCACATAAAATATGTGATGAACATCACAATTTATGGCTAGAAAAAGTCTTGAAACTATTAAAATGTCATGCCAACAGATAATGCCTATAATATTTTGACAGAAGAATACCATGGAACCCATTGTCCCTCAGATCAATTGTCCACAGGTAATATTAACTTTTGAACCTGTACATGCCATTAGAATTTATCCCCATTTTCAATTTCTCCATTAAGTTACACAACATAAAGTGACTTGAAGGAAAAAAAACCCAAAATTTGAATATTTCAAAAAAAGCATTCATAGTTCAAATGCCCCTGGATGGGAGAAAGTTGGCTCATAACCAAAGAAAATCTTAGACTTCACTAAATGAATCGAACTAAAGAACTTGAACAATGAATTTATCTAAAAGGATACCAAACAATGTAGGGACAAGCTTATGGAATGATTGTTGTAGGCTTAGCTCGATAGCTAAAGCATTTAGAGGAGTTGCTTGACTTTATGAGTAAGTTAAGTGTGAGGACCGACCTCATCCAATTTCATTATGAAATAACACCTTTTTGGTCCTCAAAAGATTGCACTACACCTTAATATAGAATCGTTATGAGAAAAATGGAATTTAGAAGTTGTAATATTATTACTCCATATTTGTTGGCACCATAATCTACTATATTGGGCATGCTAGCTTCTTCATTTTCATTTGTATACCATGCATGGAAGGTTCTACCTTTTTATTATATAAATTGTAATCCACATTTTTATGTGGACAAGGTTCCAAATTTATCACAATGGATAACTAGGCTAGAATTCAGTCACATTCATGACAAAATAATGAAAATAAGGAGAGACAAGTTCGATCACATCCATTGAAGAAAACAATAGATCTTCCACATGTTGGGTGTGGAGCCCGGTTATCTTCTATATTCAAAGGTATCGCCACATTGGACCCCAGTTTGCCGCCCGTAAAATATTCGCTGCAGGGGGGGTCCAGGGGGGCGGCTGCGACCTTTGGGAGCCCCCCCTGGCGGGCTAAAATCAGCTGTAAAATTGCCTTGTAAAAGTATAGTAATTTCTAGTCAATCTGGGCCATTCATTAGGCGGATGATCTGACGGTAGAACTTATGATTAGTTTAGGGTTTTTTTCCCTAGAAGGCAACCCCTCTCTTTGTATGAGGGCATTGTATTTGAGGCTGTGTGATAGATGTGTATTCTATGAGCGAGAAACACGGAGGTGAGACTGTGAGAGAAAACAGAGGATATTACAGCGGATTTGTTGTAGGTTGTGTCTCTTCATTTTGCTGGATAATAGAAAGGAAGGATTGGTTGTTCAAGGTAGATGTAGCCCAAACTGGGTTAACCACGTATATCTGTGTCTCTGTTGTTTTGTGCGTTTTATGTGTTTATATTTCTGCAATATTTTATGTGTTCCATTGCTCCGTAATATATAATTTTCTAACACCACATGCTATACTTGTAAAGATCTGTATGGATTAGAAGGTCGTATACCTCTCTCTTTTGTAGTAGAAAATTTCAATGTTAGAGAGAATAAAGTATCATACAAATTATGTTCACTAATAGTGTGCGATTGGTGATTTGCACTTAGATCAATCCTAGAGAAAGGTATAAATTGAGGCCTATTTTGCGAGAAGAGGAATTTCCTTGTGGTTATTCAACCTTATCCTATAAGGGCTCTAGATTATACCTAAGAAAAGGTAATTTAAATGAGTGAGACAAAGGTTATATATACACATTTGAGCATTGAAATAAGTTTTAAAGGGCTGACCTTTGTATGGTAATAATTTTCAAAGTATATATGGGGCCTACCTTACAATCCTAGATTTAAATGTAAGTGAGCCAACCAAATTTGTTATATTTATTGCATCCATGGGTGAAGTGTCTGTCAAGTTGGCCTATAAGAGTGGAAATTTATTAAGAAGGGGGCTGATTTTTGAAAACATGGCATTTACGGGGATTGTTGGTGTGACCATAGGGCTTGTCAAGTTATCAACTAATTTATTTTTTACCTTTATGTTGCTTCAATTACAATGTTCACCTAGAAAATATTTGAAGGTGTGCTAGTATTCCAGTGGAAAAAATATAGCGTTTGAAGAGCTTTGGAGGCTACACAAAGAATCATAAAGCCCTTTCTTATCATCACTATGGGGTTCAGCATGTATTTTGAAAGCTTTTTCACCCACCTTGGAGGCCACTTGGGGGGTTTCCTATCCATAATGGAGGATGCTTCGATGGTTATCGTAGCATATTTTAAATGTATAAAATTTATGTAATTTATTGAAGAATTTAATATTACCATTAATTATATAACATTTTCTGGGTCTTAGGGTTGACTTTAGGCTATCCCACTCATACATTATTACTTTATGAAACATGTTTAAGTTTCGTGGGTTCTTATTCACATTGTAGGAAGTTGAACAGAACTATCTGGTTCAGTGAAAAAAGCTCAGTTTGTCACTGAACCTATTAGGGTCCCATGATAGATATCAGTGGTGTTGGCCTCTTACTATTCATGTTGGTCAGTTTAGCCTACGAATCACTTAGCTCCTATGTTCTTCTTACTGAATGTAGTGTCAAACAAAGATTTCCAAAAACCATTCTCTCCTTAAAAAGGAGGTGATCCAAATACACCTTCTAGTATGACTACATTATTATGAGTTCACTATAACCACTAGCCTTGCCTTTGGGATCCCCCTTTTTGGAGATAAGGTAAGGATTTGGAGCATGTTCAACTCCCATAGTATGATGGGTGGTAGTGATATGTAAAATACGTCACAATGGATTAAGATTGTGGTTGACCAACAATTACTGGAAAATTTAATTCCGTGTAGATGAGTTATAGCATGCAATTCAAAGTTAAGCCACATATTTTAGTTTATATTGACCTTGTGGTTTTCTACACTTTATCCCAATCATTATAGCACATGTGTCACCTAGAGAAAAAGGAGCATGATGACTTGATGTCGTGCTCAAATTCCTATGGCTTATCACTTGAAATCTACTTAGGGATTTAAAATAAATGCTTGAATGAGGATTGTGTTCATTATAGGTATTTACCCACCACCTCATGGAATGAAATGACAACTTTCATGAGATGTCAAATTGTTTTAAGGATGTTCACATTACATTAAGTTGAACCACATGCTCCACTACTTTTGCAGGCACCTAGCAATTCCTTTAAGCTTAATTCTTGTGAACATCCTCCATAAGTAGGATACTTAATGCATTAGCTACAACACTCCATGATTTGACATGTGTAGCACCTAGTATTCATTACTACTAGGGCATCTAATCCCATTTTATTCGCTATGTTACATTTATCTATGTTATTTTTTACCCATGAGAGTTCTTTCACTGTTGGTGTCTTTTCTAATATCAATGCATTCCACCAATCCTTTATAAATTCCCTCTACCCCTATTATACTCCATCTTAGTAGTTTCCACTAATTATCTAAGGTTGAGCCCTAGAATTTGATGATAGACATGAAAATCCACATATAGATGCTTTATGCCCTATCATTCTCGATAATTCCTGCCTCCTCGGTATTATTGTGGCTATTTGCACAGGTTTATCTAATGATTATTCCTTAGATATCATCATTGATTATTCTTTGAGAAAAGAAGTTCATGTGGCATTGGTCCATTAGTATTTCACCCATTGCAAAAAATTCTCTATTTTTTCCTCTAAAAGGAGTCTGGGTTGTATATCAATCTTAGTTTGGTAAATCATCCTCATAGAAAAGCTACAAGTCATCACTTTCATAAGTAATTGCCTCATCAACTAACTAATTAGACATGAGCCAATATTTAGGTGGATTTTTCCTTTTCATCCTCATCATATGGGGGTATCACAAAGTGATAAAAAAACATTTCTAGCTATTGTTCACCTCCCAATGGTAATTTCTCACATGTTACTCAACCTTCTGCCACTAGAAGCGCCACTTCCCCATCTAACATTAATGTGTTAAGCATGCTACCATTGTTCATCTTGAACTAGGGTCAAAGCCTCCATGAGATTCATACTTTCATTATTTATACCTCTCTTTTTCTTGTATTAAAAATAAATATGATACAAGGTGCTATTGCTACATGGATTTTTCCTAGAATTCACTAGATGGTGTGGAAGAAAGTGCAATTAGACCAATCCGAAATGTAAGCACACAAACAGGGAAATTACAAAGCATGGAAACAGAATGTACCTTATAACTTAAGATGATGTTAATTGGTGCTTCTAGCTTGAAATATCCATTAGAACCCCTCACTCCTCACATTAAAATGCCAAGAAGTTTCACACATCCAAACAACATATCTATTAAACCAAACACCTTGCAAAATACATTAGCATGAACTTGATCTAAATATAATGTATAACATGAATTAGACAAGATAAATCAATATGATCGTAAAGGAAAAATTAATGTGTTAAGCATGCTACCATTTTTCATCTTGAACTAGGGTCAAAGCCTCCATGAGATTCATACTTTCATTATTTATACCTCTCTTTTTCTTGTATTAAAAATAAATATGATACAAGGTGCTATTGCTACATGGATTTTTCCTAGAATTCACTAGATGGTGTGGAAGAAAGTGCAATTAGACCAATCCCAAATGTAAGCACACAAATAGGGAAATTACAAAGCGTGGAAATAGAATGTACCTTATAACTTAAGATGATGTTAATTGGTGCTTCTAGCTTGGAATATCCATTAGAACTCCTCACTCCTCACATTCAAATGCCAAGATGTTGCACACATCCAAACAACATATCTATTAAACCAAACACCTTGCAAAATACATTAGCATGAACTTGATCGAAATATAATGTATAACATGAATTAGACAAGATATGTCAATATGATCGTAAAGGAAACATTAATGTGTTAAGCATGCTACCATTGTTCATCTTGAACTAGGGTCAAAGCCTCCATGAGATTCATACTTTCATTATTTATACCTCTCTTTTTCTTGTATTAAAACTAAATATGATACAAGGTGCTATTGCTACATGGATTCTTCCTAGAATTCACTAGATGGTGTGGAAGAAAGTGCAATTAGACCAATCCCAAATGTAAGCACACAAATAGGGAAATTACAAAGCGTGGAAATAGAATGTACCTTATAACTTAAGATGATGTTAATTGGTGCTTCTAGCTTGAAATATCCATTAGAACCCCTCACTCCTCACATTCAAATGCCAAGAAGTTGCACACGTCCAAACAACATATCTATTAAACCAAACACCTTGCAAAATACATTAGCATGAACTTGATCGAAATATAATGTATAACATGAATTAGACAAGATAAATCAATATGATCGTAAAGGAATCGAATTTTCATTAACAAGACAAAATAAATATGATATACCATTAGCATATGAGCACTCCTCCTCAACTTGCAATCTATGTCTCCTCCTTCAAGGATAGACTCTAGCAACACAAAAACATTGAAAATATCTCTCTCTAATTTTGACTAACTCTTCCCCTCTTGACAAGGTTATATTACATAACCATTTTTTACTCTCTAGGAGGATTCATCTAGACATATAAAGGATCAAGAAGTTAGGGAATTCCTACAATAATTGAACCCTATCTAACTCATGGACAAGTAGGTTGAGTTGATCTCATAGGGCATGAAATACTATAAAACATTCACCAAATATGCACCTAGTAAAAGGCCAACAAGATTTTGAGTTGTTGGTTTCATATTGCATGACAGAGTCTACATGCAAGATGGCAATGCCTTGGGAGCATTTATGCTGCTAAAGAGGAAAAACCAAGAGGAAAATATTTGCATCAAGTTCAACAATACAAATGTCTCTCTTATTGACTCAAGGTTGGTAAAATAAGCTATAACACTTGTGAACAAAGCTCATTCAAAATCATATTTAGGAATAAACTATATCCATTTTCTTCATATAATCTAATCCTATAATTCGCTTCCAATATCACCATCCCTACCCTCTCATTCCAATCCCACAAGCCTAATATACTTAGAAAGCTATAAAATAGATGGAAGTACTCAAGTAAATTCAATGTTGTTACCAAGAATGACTTGTCTCCATCGTCATCATATCATATTAGCTCTAGTTTCTAGTATATCCATCCCTACCCTTCTCTCATGTAAACCTAAGAGATACTAGTATATGTTATAAAGTTGATATCTATAAATATATATGGATCATGCACATCTAATTTTTTGTCCATGTGCCATAGTATACCAACTCTTTAATGTATGATGTAGGGCCCTTTAAGCTTAGTGGTAGAGTAAAACTATGGTAAGGTGTAAGTCATTAGTTCAAGTCTAATAAAGGGCTCATATTTCCTATGAAGAAAAAAGCTCAAAGTCCATTCTCATCATATGATCCACATCTGTCAAAGGAGAAAACCCCTTTTCAAGGGATTATATCTATTTGGCATGATAAGTTTCAAGAATTAGATTCTTTATGATAGTGTAACAGACCTAATATGGGGGGAACACCACCATTGTTTTCTCAATAATAGTCTTCTCCATGTTACTACTATAGGATCAGTACATGGTCTACTCCATCTTCATCAATTTTGGGCATATGAAATGTATTATAGATACCTAGTAACTTGAAAATACTGATATTCAAAATAAGTGGAAAAAATGTAGAATAAATAAGTGAACATTACCCATTAGGTTATGAATATACCAACTACTGTAGTATTTAAATTTGAAGGATATTTGGAAAGGGGACATCTCCTATGCAAAATGAATACATCATATTGAGTTGAGTGAACTCCCTATTCAGTTGTTTATGAAATATTCTTTTGGATCAATTTTTACGATCTCTTCTCTAGATAGAAAGGGATATATATATTGAATTAAATCCATTCTAATATAGATTATAAACAACCTTATTTTTTTCTTTGTTAAAAAAAATGATACATAAATCAAATACATGGTTTTTTTAGGTTGTACTAAACATTATCATATGAGTGTAGTGGACATTTTACTTTGGTGATTACACTAGTGAGAAAGGGATTGGAATTAATATGTTTTAAGAGAAAAGAAAGGGGAAACAAAAAGAAGCTATTAGCGTTTTGATTCCAATGGTGAGATACATAACTTCTTGCTATAGAAGGAGAATGAATTTACAATTATTTTCTTTAGCTCTATGAGTTAAGAAAAAATATAATTGTCCTTTGTCATAGACTCATTTGTATTGGACCATGATGTAGTAGTAAGAATACATAGAGTGATATATCAGATAAAATAAATATACTCCATGTTTATTCAATTTTGTATTGCATAAGGTTCAATATGAGAATGAATAAAAAATATTGAATGGAGTAGAGATTCTGAATATAATATTGTCAATGCGAGGGGAGAAAGTGCACCTTTTTTCCTAAAATTGTTCCATCGATATTATTCAATAGGTGCTTTGAGGATGATATAGGAACTTTGAAAACATAGGATCAAGATATCATGCATTTACCTATATTGATTTGATTTTTTCTAGTTTCAAATACTTGTTCCAACAAAAAATATTTGATATCCAATTATTTTTTGAAAGGATGATGGTTGAAAATTTGTTGCCAACTCAACATATATATTTGATCATATAGGGTGATAAGAAATGTTGAGAGTAGTGATATATGAGGATCTCTATTACTACGTCCCTTGGAAATTCTAATAAGAATTTTTTTCTTTTTTCTTTTGATGCTATGGATGACCTAACTACAATATAGAATTTCATTTTTATGGGTTGTTCAGTGTATTTGTCTTTCATTATCACTATTTTTCTTTAGGTGGATGGTTCAAAATTAAAACATTTGTGACTTCATAATATACTCACATATTGGCCAATTCCTATCTATAAGGTTGTAATTTCCTATTTTTCATATTTTCTACATCTACTAGTAGTTTAGCTCATTTTCTACTACTATTATGGCATCTCAAATCACAATGATATTTTACTCATTGGTATCACGTTGATTTTTCTTCATGGTTATTTCAATGTAATATGATTCAAGCTATGTAAATTTTAAATTTCTAAATATCTAGAATTGTGACCTTATAATATATTTGAATTCTCTACTCCAATTGTTGTCTTTGTTTCTAGCTTTTTTTATTAATCCATTTGGCCCAACTAGCTGAATTTTCACACCTAGTATTAGTGTAGTAATTATTTTCATTTTATCCTCTTGTTTCATGGTTTTCATAATTGGAACTTAAATCTATTTCATATGATGGGAGTTGTGTTGGAAATGCTGAGAGGGGGCTGAAGTAGTATTTCCTTCCAATTAGTTAATTTTTAATCCTTAAAGAATTAAATTCACATTGGCATTAGATAAAACATGAATCAACGTCATATCACATGAAAAAAAACTAATACCATTCGACAATGCACGACATTAAGATAATACATAAGGTATTTTTATGTAGAAACCCTTCCCAGAGAAAACCATTGAATGTTTCTTAATATAAGTCTTCAAAAATTTACATCAATTAGGAAGCTCCAACTTCTAAGATTTTCATCATCAATTGAAGGAGGCTCCAACTCCCTTCTTTATAGGCTCTAGATTGAAGGACACTCCAACTTCTTGGTTTACCAACTCTGACTAGAAGGATGCTCTAATGCTCTGATTTACAAGCTCCAACTCCCTGATTTACCAGCTCCAACTGGAAGGAGGCTGCAACACCATGTGCATGCTCCAACCTACCATAGAACCACCATGTCACCCTAAAGTGTTCTTAGGATCCAATCTAAAGGACAATCCACTCTCCTACTTTGCACTACCCTACCACCGTAATCAATAAGCAAACCACATTTCATAATTTTCAGACTCAATCCACACGTGCTCAATAAATAATATCAAAACCAATATATTGGATTTCTTAATCTACAATACTAGGATAAGGTAATTAGAAATGATAAAACACAAAATCCTAGTAGCATAAAGTATTTCAAGTCCATTGCCATAATCAAATATACTTTTTCTCAACATCAATACTAAACACTGCAAATAATAATTTCACTGCTCAACATCTCTGTAATAGAAATAGTGGGTAACCAATATGATCTCTGTAATACTACTAAACCCTAGTAATACTCAATAAACCCTTAATACATTCTAATCTGCTTCTACCATATCACTCTGCCTCAAATATCTAACTGATTTAATAGTAGCAATGCCCTTATAGTCACTCAGAAAAACCTCCCTTAAACATGTCAAACCACTATCAACCTTTGCTTCATTCCAACAATCACTTAATAGTACACACCTTATCATTCACCTGTAGCAGCATAGATCAAAGTGAATATTCCTTACAATATAAAAACCCTAGCAGTGGAAACATATATCAACATCACTACAAGTCTGATAGCATTAACAATCTTTCTACGATACCACTTCTCAACATCTCAATCAATTCTATCAGCATCAAACACTGAAGTAATGATTCTTCTCAATCAAAACCATAGAAACATCATTACATCGATCCATCAAACCCTAGGACCTTTTAACATCAATATGATATCCAAATCTCTCTTTTCTCAATATATACATCAAAATCCAAACACAACATCAAATCATTTGAGTTCATCATAGTAGCAAACATTGACTCACAAGACTAATGTAATGATATAATCAATGAGAAAAATTATGTGCATTGTCACTTTAAAATGTAGGAATACTATAACAATATAATTTCTTATAACAATACATGGCCACTATAGTGCAATATCATAATCCCAACAATAGTATAAAATTTATTCTAGATTTCGGCCCTTGGTTTTGGGAAAACTCTGGCCTATTCATGAAGCCATGGAACCAATTGTTCGATCCCTCAACAACAGTCATAACCTCAGCACCAGTTTGGGTGAGATTTCCAAGCCTACCCTTGCATCTCTGGAATCTCTCCTCAGTAAAAGCCATTGGAAATGCAATTGGGAAATTTTACTACAGGTGCCCAGAAACAGAGGAATATGCCAGAACCACCTATGCACGCATTTGTGTGGAAATGGAATTCAGCATCGGATTCCCAGCTGAAATAAACCTAACAAGTAAAGACTATGTGTGGAACCAGAATCTCAATTATGAAAGTGTCCTTTTCCGATGTCGATCTTGCTTTGGGACAGACCATCTAGCCAAAAATTGCCCAAAAGCCTTCCAGAAAATTTATACTAGAAAACACCACCACAGATCTACATGGTGGGAAGGAGCACAAAAAGAATACTACACTGTCATCAAAGAAGAATACTCTAGAGAAAACTCCGAATCACAAGAAATCAGGCAAGAAAGAAACAACTCTCAAGACAAGCAGGGAGAAAGCCCTGCCCAACAACAAAAAAGTGAACTCAACAACCCCTCAAGCATCAACAAATATGAGGGTTCAAATACCGCAAAAAATAAATCTTCATTTAACAGCAAAGAAGATCTCCTAGACAAAAATTCTTCTCCGACTATCTTCAAAAGGACGAACACAATAGATCGCGAAGCTAAGTCACCAATGTCCCAAGAACCAGAAGAGCTGAAGGAGATGCAAGATAAAGGAAGCTCGAAGACTGTAGAGAAAAAAAAGAAAGCTACAGCACCAATCTTGCCAAGAAGACGAGGAGCCAAACAATTAAAAACTAAGAAAATTATAGGTCCAATAGTTCAATTTGGTCTCAGTGGACGTTAACCACTATCATCATCATCATCATGATCATCACAATGCCATTATACCAATATTAAATATACTATAAAATTGTAATATACTGACAATTCTTGAATACGAACATTTAAGTAAATGTTTTCTCAACCCTACTATAGAAGCATCACTTTGTCTTACAACATTTTTACCCTTCATCAACACAACAAGCTAGAAAAAATGCAACAAAACTCAAATTAGCATACCAGATCTCTTCTCATGACAACACTGAATATTCTTTTGTCATATTATCAATTAGCTTTAGATGTGTACTCCATACACATGTATGTGACATAGGGTATCCCTCTTTATGAAAGAAAATCTTTGTATAGCTATTGTTGTGCTCAGAATGCTCTGTAGCTACATGCACAAGGATTAACCAACAATTGAATATTCCAGGCAATAGATCCAATACATAATATCCCATTTCATGGTATAGATATGTATTATTCTGATCCACTGCAAAGATAAGCCTCAACCACATGACCATTGTTGTTTGAATTTTCATACACATATTACACTTAGATTAGTCTCTTAGATTGCAATAAGTCACAAAGACTTGTGCCAGAAATAGGTTAAGAGTTGAAGTATAGATATTATAGTCATAACTTGGGCACAAATTTAAGTGAATAACCACCAAAAATAAATAGAAAATTTAGGCCCTAAAACTTGACCTTTTGTGTTACCAAAAGAGACCCTTAATTCAACCTAATGACAGTTAGATCGATAACCAAGAATTGGACCGTTTTTGTTTTAGCTTAAGGACGAAATGAGGCCTCAAGCCTACACATTTTACCTTAGAGAGAGCCTTAGGAATAGGGGTCGAATGGCCTCAGTTAATGTGAATTTTTTTAGAGTAAGCCTCAAGATTGAGTGCCTGAATGGCCTTAGAAATAGGTCAAAAATTATATCAGAACATGGTCATAGTAGCCTCATAAGAGTGGCCTTTGAACAACCAAGAATTTCCCCATAAAGAGAAGTTAATGAACCACTAATATGACTTTAGATAAACTTCCTTCTAGCCTCAGAAAGTGTTGTATTAAAAAAAAAATCAACTAAAAGGAAAAAAATAATCCTAAGAAAACCCTTGATCGGATTCGACCTACTTCTAGCCTTAGAAAAATTACAGAGATATGTAAGTTATCCATTACCTTTGTGGAGAGTTCATGCCCTATATTTATACTTGATGAGGTGGCTATTGCAGGGGTAAATTAGCCCTAGAGTTGATATAAACTCTTGTAGGGTGTTGACCTTAAATGTGAAAATTCAAATTCAAATTTAAAGTTTGGAGCCAAAATGTGAGGTCAACCTCAACTTAAATTAGTACCATTTTTTCACTTTGATAAACCTTATTTGACCTCAAAAATATTTAATCAAGTCCTTCAATGAAGGTCCTTTTTTGCCTCATGATTTGATCGATTTGCTAGCCAACGCTAAACTGCTACACCATCTCCTTTTGGGGACTTTAACCATGGGAAGGGGGATTTAACCTTATGAGCTATATATATTTCAAATTGTGAGAAGCCTCGTGGCATGCCACATACTTTTGGAATCGACACGACTAGGACTATCAAATGGTGATTGTCTTACAATCATAATTATTAACCTCTACATCTATTTTCCTCAACCACTATTGGAAATATAAGGATCTACATCCTTTCTTCTATGATTATTCTCATTTAGAGGTTCCAACTCATGAAATCTAGGAAAATATTAAGAGTATTCATGGACATACATTGGCATCAATGAAAACAACATTCAAAAAGTTGTTGAGGTATTGGGTGGTTCTCTTCTATGTTTTCTTCATGATGCTAGCATGGAAAATACATTAGTCAAATATTGTGATGGTGCACATATTTTCACTCATTTTATCCTAGCTCAAGTGACAGAGAATTATTCCATGGTCACTGATAACCTCTTCTAATCCCAAATTTTTATGGTTTCTTTTTCCAATAAATATGGATTACATGTGTTCATGTTATTTGTGACATTTCTCAAATCCTCAATGGTTACAATGGGGTAGTTTTTCTAGTTATAAACTTACATGCCTATGATTTTATTTGCTACAAAATATGTGTAGTAGAATACCCTGGATCTAATACTCCCCACACACAAACATTGTTCTCCTAAATTATGGTATTCATGCCTGGATGGTGGTTGAAGATAAGCCTAATGAAAAACTTACATTCCTTGAGGAGGTCCTGCCCCATGGAAACACTCTTTCATGGAAATATATCTTCAGGTGGTTGTGATCAAGGAACCATTGGCTTCACTTAGTGGGTCAGTAATTCTTGACTCTTCAATTTGTATGACAAAATACTTGGGGCTGATATGGCTTGTGCCAGATTAATTGGATTAGGTCAAAGAAATGAATTTATTTGAAGTGGCTCATTTTGTATTAAAAAATCCTATGTATGAACAAGGATTGATTATGCTTCTATGTCTAACAACTCTAGTATGTGGAGTTTTTCCTTATGGGGAACCATGGAAACATTTCCATATTTTGTATTTTGGGTAATTCACACAGTTGATTGTATGGTTTTCGGTCTTGGAGGTATATATCATGTACTCATGTAACCCAAAATTTTATAACAATATTTTCCATTATTGGGATATGTATGGAAATATATAAATAAAATGACCACATTTTTTGGTTATTGACCTAATCTTCCCATGTGTTGGTTATTTTCTTTTAGTGCTAAAGTATTTATGTTATGGAGGTGTTGATACATGGGCACGTAGTGATGGATATGTATGAAAAAACATATCAAACGAAACGGAATACAAATTGACTTAATTTCATTACATCCATCTCCCATATGTACAATATAAGAGTATTTGAAAATACTATCTTTCCAACTAGATCCTTGTAGATTGACTTTATATAATTGAGCTATTCTGATTTTTGGTATTGGATTGGACTAGTAAAAGATCTTGTTGAAAAAAATAGGAGAGAAAGTGATTCAAATATTTGATATCTTTTTTCCTCTACTATGATTCAATATTGGATCCATCAACCAGTCAGCCATCACTTCTAATGACACTTTCTATTCTACCCCTTTAAATAATTCATAACTATAAGAATAAAGTAGGGTTGATACCAACCCTACATATCACATATGATTATTTTTGTCATTATTTGGAATGGATAAAATGAATGAACTTCCCTCTCCTCTCACACTCATATATAATTGAAAATGTTTGAAAATTTTGATCAAGTTATGGTAAAATCATTTCCATGGTCCATTTGATTAGAATTTAAGATTGAGGATAAGATGGTATAATCTATAAAATATGTTGGGAGCTTATAAGATCACAATAATAATTATTTCATTCCAATTGGCTATGTTTGCATTAATTTCTAGTTAATTTTTTCTAGAAAAGCTTCCTGCGCAGAGAGGTGAAGCATGCAAGTTGACCAGGGTACTAACCAGGCTTGCTGGCAGTCAAGCAATGTGTGTGTTCCTATGTGACTCCGTCAGGGTACTGTCTACGCCTGCTTGTAGCAGAGCAACACCAGAGATGAAAACTTATACTCTGAAAATATTCAACTCGCAAACTAAAATACCCTTCTCGGATTCGAAACATTGAGATCTAAGCTAAACTTTTGATTGTGTTTGACTGAGTTGGCAAAGGGTGAAGCATGGATGTCCGTGGGGTAAGTGGGGAAACTGAGGTAACATGCATGACAATTCAATAGTTCCTGAAAGAACAAGGCCCTGTGCTAGAAATGAGACGAAACAGAGAAGCTGGAGTGCTACCAGTGTGTCACCAAGTGTTGTAGCAGCTATAACCACCCTCCAAAATTTTGGCCTGCACCAATTTCGGAGCCTCCCTTCGAAAGTTTTTCTTGATGACTGCACATGCTCAGGTTCACTCTCTGAGCTCGTGTGAGTCTTTACATTCACCTTGCTTATTTATTGCACTCAGGTCTCTCCATGTTGATGTATAAGTCATGCTTGCGACCATTTTCTGTTTATGCTCAAGGTATTTGCTTCGTATGTGTTTGATGTGTTCGCCATGAAAGAATCTATCGCACTCACACACAGAGTCACATTCACTATCATGTAAGCTTCGCCTTGATCATGAATGATCAATCATTAGTGTCACGCTTGTCACTTGCACCGTCGGTCATTCATGTTTAAGATGTGTATGCCGATGGTTTGGTATTCTTATTGTCAATTTGTGTGAGTGCGTGTCTGTATGATGACCTATGAATCTTTCGACTGCTGACACACTTAGTCATTTTTGTTGAGTTTCCGATGACAAAACTCTTCACTAACATCTGGACCATCACCCTGCTTTTGACTCGATCGATTGTCAACCAGAACAATGTAGAAGCACCAAGCTAGTTCTTTCAAGCTATGTTGCCCGCAAGCATTTTAATAAAAACTCATATTGGCCACCCAGACAGTTGACTAGCTGTTCATCTCAGAATTTACGCAATGCTCATGAGCAGGCCTCCCACTGCCCATCAGTCATCTCAGCTCCGAAATTTCACAGAGATGATCAGCAGGTCAGCCTCCTCGCCTTAATATAGTTTTCCCAGCTAATAGATCCTAGCAGCAGACTACCTGTTCCCTCGATGAATTGTGGAATTTTTGTTGCCAATGACTGAGCAGCCAATTGGAAACTCCCTTTGGAAATTTTGCAAGTCTAGCTCCCAGTCTTTCGGGCAATTTCCTATAAAAATTTCTTAATCCCTGCCTACTGACCCCTCATGTAGCCCGACCCGGCCCTCTGGAAAATTGCGAAAATTTGGTTGTCTAGCCCCTGCTAACTGTTCATTCCAAAAAATGTGCAGAGCATGCCTACCTTGCCTCTAGCAGCTCAGATTATTCCTCCCAAAATTTGTGCAAATTTTCCTCCCAACTGAGCTAGACCTTATAGTTAGTAATTCTTGACTTAGATTGCTGGTCTCCATCTTTAAGTGACCCTTGCATGGTTTTCATCAGTATTTTCCTGGAGCCATCATCCCACATCACAGCCCTATTACCTCTCTTGGTCACCTGCATCTGAATGATCATGTTTCATTGTAGACTATCAGGTTTTTTATTTGATGTCATCTTGTCATAAGTGACTTCAGGTACAGGTACACCCACAAACATGTCAGGACGACGAACGGGATGAACAAAGGGAGCACATGCAGATGGACAAGCTCACAAAGTGGATGAACAAACGAAGGAACATGGAAGAGTCCGTGCAATTCTCCATCACTTAGCAGCACTACAGCTCGACATGCACTCCAGGTAGCAGCACGAATGTACCAGTATTGTCTTGTCAAGTCATGCTGAGTCAAGTCATGAGTCATGTTGCCCACATCTCCACTATGGGCTTGTTGTCAATCTATGTGATGTAATGTGGAAGTCCAAGAGACACACTTGTTGAACATAGAGTCATGTAAGTCGGAAAGTCATGGAAGTTGAATGGTCATGAGGGTAGTTGAACAACCACAAGGGTCAATTTCACCCTTGGCTATAAATACCCCTCTCATTTGTACATGAAATGACTTTTCACCTCAACTCCTCCCACATAGCCAAGAGAGTCTATAATATTTTCTTTGATGAGTAAGTAGTGGCTCCAACGCCCTGCTAACGGGGTTAGTGATATATGGTGTAATGATGTGTCTTGGAACTTTCCCTTAATTTTGAAGTGTGTCAACAAGCCAACAAGTTTTAAGACATGTATTGTATTTTTTGTAAGAATAATCTTTAACACTTGTAATGCATGCTTTTTTAACCATGTTTTTTACATCTGAACTGATTCATTTGTTGTAATGCATAATATATTAGTGGAAATGTGTTGTATATACTGTTAATGCTATCCCATTCATGTCGACTACTCTCCCGGACATCAGACAAAGCTTTCACATGAACCTTGTTGTAACAATTATTGCACTCGTCTCAGACTGATCCGTGAGTGTTGTACATATTATCTTACCTTGTATGTCGTGACTGCCTCATCTGAGTTGACTATTGCACCTGAGGTTGTGTATGTCCTTTGTGTTGTGTGTTCCTTGCCGAGTTGGGACTGATCCCTTTCAACCTGGAACTCACCTTCACCCTTACCCCTCATAGTGAAAGAACCATTGGAACAAGTACACTTACACTCACCAGGCATGTGAACCTCACTTTTCGAAGACAAAGCGAAGCAGTCTCCTGTGTTGAGAAGCAAGAGTTGAGGAAAATCCTTAAGACAATGCCAACTGGGCCATCATACCAGATGAGACTCCCACACCAAACGGTTTGAGGTCTAATTGGGACTTCATACCAGGGTGATCCCCTAAATTTTGGTGGGTCCAACACCGTCAACAAATATGTGAAACACCTACATATTGAAAGATTGCAAAGTAGAAAAAAAATTAATAGTAAGATTCTATGGTATTGAAAAAATATATTAAGTTTACCTGTATATGGTGATGGAGACAACGTTGAGGAGGAGGATCCAAATTGACTTGAGGAACTAGAATGAAAATCTACTACAAAATGTTGTAAGAGGAATTAGAATGAAAAGCTACTTTGCAAAGCTAGGCAACTCGCAGAACCAACAAAGATATATTTGCAAGCAATAACTAGTGTCTTAGAAATCTAGATAAAGGCCAACGATAGTAGGTAGTGGTCTATGGGAGCTCCTCATACACTATCTCAGGTTTGCCCTTGCTATCACCAGGTACATTGGAGTAGAGGAATTTTGTTGCTCCAAAGAGCAAATTGGAGCAGAGGAATTTTGTCCCTACACATATCGAAGAAAATAAACATATGCACTAAAGCAAATGAATTTTGTTGCACCACAGAATGAATTGGAGCAGAGGAATTTTGTCATTGCACATAGTGAAGAAAATAAAGTGAGCGAAGAAACATAGCTTGCAAACAAAGCTTGTGATATCGGCATAAAAGAAGATGTTGCCAGGAAATTGAGCAGTCATGTGTAATCATGCTATGGACATGTAATCTAAACGACATTCCATATGGCTATTTACGAAAATGTAGTCTAGGCGACATTCTATTTAATCTTTACCATAAACTGATAATGTTTTAGCACATATAATTAATTTTACCCAATTAATATTAGTCTAATTCATAGAATTACTTAACTATGAAACAATTGCTTAACAATACGATTTTTTGATTTTTTTACGAAAAAGTTTAATCTAATATATGCAAATGCTAAATAAGAAAACAACATTATTCATTTGTTTTGACATAAAGTAATGTCAATCTCTTATAAGATGGACAAAAAGCACTTGTATTAGAACTTTAAATTTGATGTCTTTTCATGCCTTAGTTTTTTATGCAAGCATTAATATGAAAAAAAAACATTTCTATTACTATAATTCCGGTTGCCTTATGGAAAACACTAATAAGAATTAGCCAGGTCAAAATGAAGAACATAATTAGAAGTTATAAAACACAAAATCAAGAATAAGAATACTAAAAATAAAGTGTATTTCTTTCATTGTAATATTTTATGAACAAAATCAATTAAAAAAAATACAAAATCTATTTCCTATTTTTTTTTCCGAAGGTGGTAAAACCTATCAACTCAGGTGTCAAACCAACAGTGAGGACAGCCATCTCTGGCTGCTATCCGCGAATGCTGGGTTTGACTCATCACTATTAAATAGGAAAACCACGCCACCTGGCATAACCCTACTGGTGGTCCGTAATCGGGAGCAGGCTCTCACTCCTGCCAGATGCCTCTGGGTCTTGGGCCGTTACCCTGTTTCCTTACGTCCGAGGAAGACGAGCTCTTAGCTAAGCAGAAGCAGTTTTACGGCATACTCCAGGCCGTAAAATCTATTTCCTATTATATGTCTTCTTCAAATGAATTTTTAAAATAAAATAAATATATATTATCATAAATATTTCGGATTTAAATTTTCAACCATGTTTCTTGTATTTAGTTATTATATGCACGTATTATACATTACGTACAAAAATGTGATTTGACTTCGATGAAGGGAATCAATTAATAAATCATCACGAAATGAACAATATATAAAATATAAATTATAATGAAATAAATAAGATAAAATTTATATAAATATAAATATAAAACGCTGATAAAATATAATACTCATAGTAAACTTGGTATTTGTTTTTATTATATTTATATTTATAGGTTTGATTATTTTAAAATAATGTTTTTAGAATTTTGTATAATTATTAGATGGATAGTAGGGATATAATTTTTATGGAATAATTTAGAATGTTTTTAATAGTAACTATAACTCAAAATTTGAAATTTATTTCCAAAGTAGTAGTATGCCATTTTGATTAAATTGTTTGATTAAAAAAATGTGATGATGTCATATGAAATAAGTTATGAGTTTTTGGGCACATACTATTGATAAGTCATGGTACTAGCCCATGGTATTGTAACAAAGGTTATTTATAAGTTAGGAATTTTAACTTGTAAATAAGATTTCTTATAATACCATGATTTATCAATTGTCCAAAAAATGATACACACATATATAAATTTATTTGATAATATTTTTTTAATTGAATTGAAAAGGGGTAGAACTACCTTTGAGATTAATATCAATCCTCTATCATGACTACTAATAAAAATATTCCCTACTATTAAATCTATTTTGTAAAGGTTAAATATCCACCATCCATCTATTATTAAATCCATCTATTAATTTTTGATAGTTAAATTAAAATTCTAAACATTTTATTTCAAATTATTTAATATAAAAATTCATTTATTATATATGTATGGGTATTGTGTAATAAATGTTAAAAGCAGTATTTAATATTACACTTTTAAATTACTATGAAAACTAAATATTTTAACTTCTAAATTATTATAATAAATTTGATATTCATTATATAAGGTATTACCAAGCATTTGGAGTTATACTTTTTAATTCTTTTCTAGATTATTTAAGTATTATAAAAACACATTACTCTACCAAGATGGATCAAATCTCTCAAGGTGCAAACATTTTCTTAAGTTTTTCCCTCAAAAATGAGTTTTGCACCTCAAGAGATTTGATCGCTCTCAAAGCTTCATAGATATGGAGTTTAGATGGATCTACATTGGTTTATAAAATTCATTATAATGTAACATTTGAGGAAATGATTCTAATTTATGAACCTCACAATCATATAATATTGAAAAAATAAATTTTAATATTTAAAACTTTAGTAATAAGTAAAATAGGACAGATTTTGATTTGATCTCCGGGTTCGCGTCTGAAGTAAGCGATGGCTAGGGTTTGCGGCGCTGCAGTCACGCTGACCTGCGAAGAGGCGGGGTCGACAAAGTACAATGGGAGATCGAACGTCGGACTAACCCAATCGAATGCGCTGATACGGATCAGGCACTGCAGAGGACGAGATCACAACCCATTAGCAACGAATTGAGTCTTGGACGATGAATGGCCTGCTCTCAGGTCATGGTCGGTTTCCCATTATATGATTAAAGGTTTTTTTCATAATAAACCTCTTTCCCTTACTGTAACAGGTTACGGCCAGGAAGATTTACACCGTAAATTTCCAGATCTGCAATCGATAGCGCCGCCCCACCTTGATCCGCAGCCTCAAATCGCGATTCAGGGTAAGAACAGAGAGACTAGGATGGGGACAGTTGCGCGAGCAGGAACCATAAAAAATACTGGCTCATCTCCAGTTGGAAGACTGGACGGCGGCGTGGCTTATGTGAGGGCCAAAGATGCGGAGATCTGGTATCAGGGTCTCCATAACCATAAATCCTTGATGGATATTGATGGCGGAAGTGGAAAAGCCGGGGCAGAGATAGCCAGAACATCGCAGATAGGAGGTATCAAACCCTCTTTTTCAACGGAAAGGCATGAAAACTCCAGAATCACTATAGATACGACAGATCTGAAGCTCAGTCATATAGATCGGGGCTTGAACAGGGCCGATCCGATAGTTCTGACTCAAATATTTATCAGATCTGTAGAAGGTAGTCATCACTGTATACAGATCAGGGAAGGGATGGATGTCTTAGGTTTAAAAAAGGAGATCCAGATCAAATTAGGATTTCCAGTAACAGTCCAAAATCTCTTATACTCCGGACTCTACATGCAGAATCATCACACACTCCAACACTATGGAGTTGCAAAGGATTCAACCATCATACTCAACCTGAGACTACGAGGCGGATGCAAGGGAACCAGCTCTAAAACTACAGGAACCTTCCGCGATGCAGTCAAAGGAAAGGAACCACTGAATCACAGAACAGCACCCACATCCGAGCTACCAGGTCCCTACATCGTGGAACAGAAGCAAGAATCACCTTTACTAACTGTAACACTGCCGGAGGCATCAGATCTATACTCAGATTTAATGCAAAATGCCATTATATGCAGATTCAATGGTTACTGGCCCAAAGCTGATGCATTGCATCAATGGGTATATACATCATGGTCAACCAAATGTGAAATATACCTATGCCCTAAGGGTTTCTTCATAGTCAGATTTAACACAGAACTGGAACGAGACAACATCATTAACCAGGGGCCTTGGTTTTGGGGAAGTGCTGGCCTCTTCATCACCCCCTGGTTCCCGGACTTTGATGCCAACACCATGATTGTTTCGACAACACCAGTTTGGGTAAGGCTGCATAACCTCCCACTGCATTTTTGGCACCGAAAAGCACTAGCAGCCATTGGGAACTCTTTAGGAAAACACCTTAAAACAGATGAAGACAGAGCTATACGGGGATTATTCACATATGCTAGAATATGTGTCGAGGTGGACCTAAGTCAAGGATTGCCAGATCACATCACATTGAATTTCAATAATTCATTGTGGACACAAAATCTTGAGTACGAGAACACGGCATTCAGATGCCGTAGATGTCTGCAGACAGGGCACCTGCAGTACGCATGTCCATTGGCTAGTAGGGAGACAAAAGGGAACAAGAAACAACAGAAAAAACCAAAAGGTTGGCAGCATACGGAACCACTGGAGGAGGAGGCACTGAACACAGAACCCACAGATGCACAAATGACACAGGGGAAAGAGTCTAACGAAGGCACTAAGAAGCCCAATTTGGAGACAAACAGCTTGGTACAACAGCAAAATTTACAATTGGAAATAAGCAGAGTCAAAAGAGCCCATAGCCCAGAAGGATCGGACTCAGAAAAAGATCAACCAACGTACTCAGAGGAAAACCAACTTGCTGTTTTTGATCCTACTATCAGCACTAGAGTCTGGCGCAAAGTAGAAAAGAAAAAAGGCAGGAAATAGGCCTACTAACATTTACTATTTGTTTTGTCTTCCTGTCATCCCAGGAAATGTTTTTTTTTTTGCCACTTTTTGAGCTTTTACATTTGTCCGCTGCCTGATATTACAGGTTCAGCCATTTTTGAGCTTTTATATTTGTCCGCTGCCTGATATTACAGGTTCAACCATTTGCATATGCTATAAGCATCTGCAAAATGTAATTTTATCAACATGAATAAAATTACGATTTTTTCCTAGGGGAAAAAAAAGTAAAATATATGTTTTATAATATGTCATCTAATTTATTGAAAATAGATCTTCATGGATACCATGTATATCTGCTATAACAAAAAATAAATACTATTTGTAAACTTAATAGTTATAATCAAAGTCACTAAAATAAAGAAAATACATGTATATACAATAAGATAAGTTTCAATTTATCACATTTAAAACATATTTAAGGATGAAATTTTAAGAAAACGTTTTGTAACAATACTTTGAAGTTATAATTAAAAAACAAAAAGAAGAGAATGTAAATTTTAAGAAAACTTTCTCTAACAATATTTTGAAGTTATAATTAAAAAACAAAAAAAATATATTGTTTAACATTTCATTTGCAAAACCTTTATCCCTAAATAACATTTGATAAAACAATGAAATCCAAATCTATAAATATAAAGTATAACATAGCCAATCACATCCTGACTAGGATGATTAAATAGAGACTTACCTTTTTATAAAAAATCTATATAATTTCCTTCGGATAATGCACTGTTTCATTGATTATACATTTAATTTCCTCTAATTTGAAAAAATTCAATGGAGTAAAATACTTAATAAGATAGTCAAAATAGTGAAATCTAAATCTACATAGGTAAATTAACCTCTATCCAAACACATTATGTTTACAACAAATTAAATCCATAAGATTTCTCTCAAAAACTATAGAGTTTCACTTATTTTGTTTACCTTGTGTTCCAACTGTATAATAAACTAGCTCAATGAGGTTTGGATGGAGATGAATATCATGCTCAACCCTTAGGGTATGCAATGATTATGCACATCCATCTAGTTTAATTTCTGCCTTCAATTGGTTATATTTCACATGAAACCATGGGTCAATACCATGGTTTTTTATTTTTATTTTTTTTATTATTAGTTTATTTTTATGGGTTTTTCTTTATGTTTTTACCACATTACTTACACCATCTATACCATGAAGAACAATTATTTATTTTTATTTTATTTTAATGGAGTCAAAATATTTACATTATATTATGTTACACATTTCTACCACCAATTTTCTTTAGTGAGACTTTATGGAAGCTTTTTTGGTGGGTTTTCCAATTTAATTTCTCTAAAATCTACGAGAAATCCGACATAATTTCTCTAAAATCTACTAGACATTTATTGAAATCACAAGTTTGATGGGTAACCCCTAGTGCCCTAGGCGTTTTCAGGGTGTTGATTCCATATATATCGTCAAACAACCAATTTAAATAACACAAATCAACGTTTCGCCTCAAAATTTTCCCACAAATTTTGTCACCGGAAAGTCCAAATAGTCACACTAAAGATAACTCCTTTCTACCATACCACGCTAGGGAACTCCTCATGAAACAATTATTATTTTTTATTTTTATTTTTTTATTAATAATTATAATTATTATTTTTTACTATTTTCTAATTTTAACTTTATTTTTATGTAATTTGACCAAATCAAAATGTTTAACAAGATAGGAGAAGATATAACTTTACAACATCTCTTGCCTAATAAAATATACACAATCAACCTCACATCTAAAAGTATGTAGGTTGAAATGATCTATTAATTATTTATATATGGCAGTAATCATTATGTGTCTATTTTCAGAGAAGGCTTCCATAATTTTAATTAATTATTAATAATGATTAGTGCAGTCATATAAATTAAATAAGCACTTCAACTAATAGACTAAATGACCCTTTCTACTGGTAAGGTTGTGATTTCTTGTTATTCACAATGTGTTTTGAATAATAGATGGGTTGGAGTTGAACATTTCAAATTAAACAAATTAAACTTATGATTTTGGCATAATTGATCAGAAAATATATCTTTAAATGGCTAGTAAACATGAATATACATCAAAATAGTTACATAATGGTACGTCTCACATTGCCAAGATTAATAACAACATAAATAACAAAAACAATTTTATGTTAGATTTTATTTTAAATTATTATAATTATTATTATTATTAATTTTTTTAAAGATGACAAAGAATCTTGGTTCTAGTGGTTTGGTGAATAATTTGTTTCCCCACTACATGGATTCAAGTTCCGAGAGAAATGTTGTAATTGATATGTTTGTTGAATTAATGAAATACTTGTATATGTTGTAATAGTAGAAATAGGGCATTTATGAAATAGTTATATTTGGTGTAACAGTCACAAAATATCTCATTGAAGTTATGGATTCCCTAAAAAAATCTCATTCTTGTCAAAAAGAATTATCAAAATAATTAATATATAAGGTAAGCATATATACTTGTTACAAAACATGTAATACAATTTTTAATCATGGAGAGTCTTAATTTGTAAATAGGATTTCTTACAATAACATCGTTACTAATATCACATGTCATACAAAATTATAACTCGTAATCATATGGCATTTTTTAATTAATAAATTTAATTAAAAAAAGAAAGGCATATCAATCTTTAATTTATGACTACTACTAAGAATATTTTAGGATATTCTGTGGAAGCTAAATTCCCACCATCCACCTAATAACAATTGATAATTAATTTAAAATTCTAGAAGCCCTATTCCAAAATAGACACACCTATCCACTTAGGTGTATTGTAAGGATTTAACCTCCACATAATATTATAAAATATTCTTAGTAGTACTCAAAAATCAATGGTTGAAGTTTGTTTCAAATATAGTTATGTGCTTCGTTTTTCTTTCAATTAAAATGATTAATAAAAAATAAATGTCATATGAAAATCTTTCAATTAAATTTATTAATAAAAAATAAATGGCATATGAACATGAGTTATGGTTTTTGTGCATTTGGTATTAGTAACCCATGGTATTGGCCTAGGGTGTTGCAACAAAGCTTATTTATAGGTTAAAAAATTCCATAATAAATGGGAGCGAATATCCATGATTAAGAATATTACTACATGTATAATGAGATAATCATTTTGATGCTTATGAGACTTTACCAACTATGTTGAATTTATATGGATACACTAATTATTAATTGTAATATATTTTCTAAAATAATAACAATTCTAACTCAAAATAAAATTATTATATTACATTAGTTTAAAATCTTGAATTGTTTTGGTATAGGGTTTCTAATGTCTTCTAAACATATGAATTTGGATGTGTCACTTCTTTGGATCTATTTCCTAGGTTAGTTTTTCTTATAGTTTCCTAAAGAGTATTTGTAATCCATTATTAAGAATCTTCCTTAAATTGTAAAAGTCAACACCACATGTAAGTTATTTAGATTCAAGGTTCCTTTCATCATATGAAAGAAAAAAAATGAATGTAACATGTTTATTAAATTACAAGTGTAATTGAAAAAAATTTAAATCGATTTGGTTGGAGTAGGGTATAGTTACAATTAACCCTGTCTAACATCACATCAAATTGAAAACGTTGCATGGTTTCTTTTAAATTCTTGACATTTATTTATCTTAATCCATGAGGTATATATCACATGGTTTGAGTGGATTTTACTTTTTGTGAAGTCTCAAGCTCAAACCTCATAGGAAGGGGTTAAGGATGGAATCCAATTTTGGAGGAATCAAACTACCTCAAGGGGTGTTCATGCTCGACCTAGCTTCAACCAATCTCCTCGTGATAGAATCCCAGTAATCGATCACCTAGTAGTGGGATTTGATAGTCTTAAGCTTAGCCTATATGTATACAAAGAGAAAGATAGATAGATAGATAGAGAGAGTGTGTGTGTCTTATCTCCATGGGATAGAGTCCCAGTAAAATATCACCTAGTAGTGGATTTGATAGTCATAAAATTAGCCTAAATACTTTAATATATATATATATATATATATATATATATATATATATAGAGAGAGAGAGAGAGAGAGAGAGAGAGAGAGAGAGAGAGAGAGAGAGAGAGAGAGAGTTTGTCTTATGATTTTGAACTCCAAGGTATGATATTACATCCTTATCCTTGGCTTGTTTTATCATTTTACCTAATGCTTGAAAATGGATTTTAGACATGGATATTAATGTATTTTAGAATATTGTTGTTTTTAAGGATCATAAAATAATTTTCTAATATATTTTCAAAGAGATAGGTAATATAATGTAATTTGGATAATATTTGATTTTATGCATGGATTTTAATGTTGTTTAAAATATTATTGATTGTAAGGATTATAAAATAATTATCTAAGCTATGGTTGAATATGGTCAAATATAGTAATCTAATATTTGATTATCTTTACTATCAAATATTTTATAAAAAATTAGTTTGCTAAGTTTCCTTATATGTAGTTTTTTACATTTTCAAATGGTTAAATAAACATAAATTTGTTTTAAGATCCAAGAATTACTAAAGAAGTGGAGGAAGGATTTAGAGATTGTTTCTAGATAATGGTCTACTATATTAGACTATAAATGTAATTACAGAGATATCAAATTCGGTATATAAAATATGTAGAAAGAAAATGACATTGTGAATTTTTTTCACAACCTATATATAAAACGATAATTCAATAAAATAGCAATTAATGATGATTTAGTTTTTTATGGTGAACATTTTTTTTTCAAAGTTAAAAAGAAAAAAAAAAAAAAATTTACAGAATGCATACTCAATTTGGAGGGAGTTACATCCATAATGGATGTGAAATTGAATTTGTAATCGTAGCCATTCAACACACACACACACACACACACACACACACACACACACATACATATAGATATATTAAGTATGAAAACAACATAATATATTATACTATATGATCAATATAAAGGATATAAACATCATCTGCCAAATCAATTACATCACTCAATCCATCTGGGAGCATATCATGCATCTCATCAAGAAATATCACAACATGCATAATACAAACAGAACAGTCCATAGGCCCAATGTTGTTCCAGAATTTGAAAAGTAGACATAGATGATAACAACAAAGCATGACCAAGAAAGGGATGTACATGGATTATTAGATACTCCTCCATTCCATCAATTTGAGCAAGTGAGAAAGAAGCATGTCCCTCCATCCATGAAGGAAACTGACATATATTACACTAGTAGACATGCAAGAAAATATACAAAAAATGAGGGTATAAATAAGTTACCGAGGTAAAGGGAATTCTGCAACATCTAAACATTGTGACCTAAAGTTATTTCCATGTGCATATTACCGAAATTACCTAGCATTTCTGTCTTTGAAAGTTCATCAGGTTCCTTTTTCTGTTCTCTGCCAATGTGCATATTTGTACAGTTGTTGAGTTGATTCCATAGAAGACCAATTCTCCCTAGCCATCCTAGTAGCAAATGATTGTTGATGTTTGCACTACCCTTAACCTGATCTATGATAATCATGGAATCCCCATAGATATGAATACCATGGATACCAAGGAAATTGTTGAACCATAAAAGGCCCCATAAGGCCATTGCTTCTGCCATGGTATTGGTGCCTCTTCCTCCATTCCAGTGAATCCTGTATACCAATTCGTTTGAAATGGAAATCCAAAATCCACAACCACAAGTATTCCTTTGTGGAGCACCATAAAAAAAACCCATTGTATATTCCATTTGTAGTTTGGTTGTTGGAAATAATACTGAGAGGGGGGGTGAATTAGTATTATCAAGTTCTTTTAATAAATCTTCCTTATTTATACTTTGAATTATTTTTGCATGTCAGTACCATAAAATAATGAACAAATAAAACAGATAGTCACACCAAAGAACACCAGATGTAAGGTGGAAACCCAATGTGGGTGAAAACCACCTGCTGCAATATGTCTCTATCTTCTTTCAAATTAGAAACTCCTTTTACAATGGTTTTGTACTAGTGCAGTCCTTTACCAGTACGCAGGCTGCAACCTGCAGAGAGCTACAACTCTCTCTCGTTTTCCAGTCTCTCCTGGAAGGGAGCTACAACCCCCTACTTCTTTTCTTTCAAGGACCACTTTTCATAAATTTTCAAACTGGATCCATAAACATCAAGAGATCATCAAGTACAAGTAAATCACCCAATCAACTGCAGTCACCAGATGAACAATAACAGTAAACTAAACCCAGAACACCTTATCAACAGAAAAATTCAGCCAACAAAAGGTCTTAAGACAGATCCGCAGTTTTTATTTATCTCACCGGCGTGGCTCCGCACTTCACCTTCTGCTCCCCTGCGTATACCCGCAGAGAGCCTTCTGCTGCACCGCGTACCCACGCACTGTTTCTTCAATCACGCCGCGTACTGTTACTGTAGGTACGCACCCACAGATGCTATCGCGCCACATACTACTACTGTAGCCACGCACCCACAGATGCTATCGCGCTGTGTACCTACGCACCTGCGGCTTCTGAAGCGCCGCGTACTTGCACTGTGCCTACGCACTTGAACCTCTGTCGCGCTGCGTACCCACGCACTGCGCCTTCTTCTTCTCTGCGTACCCACGCACTACACCTTCTTCTGCTCTGCGTACCCACGTACTTGCACCATTAATCACCTGCGTACCTCTGATTAGGGCAGAATTGGCAGTCCCCCAATGTGCCACAGATAGTCAGATGCTCAAATCTGATCATGCGCTCGAGAGATCGCCCTTCATAGATTCGCTTTCAACTTCACTTTTATAGATCAAGCTTTTAAAACAATAACCCAATATTTCAGATCTTAAGATATTCAATTTGCAAAAGATACATTAGCCAAGTGATCTCCTTCCCTATTTATAGTCAAGCCCTTATTCACACCATGGGGAAAAACCATCAATAACCAATACAAGGGATCCAAACCGGGGCTAAAATAGATCCTATACCACGGGCCAAAACCATAGAATCAAGAACGGCGGGCTAAATACCATGGGCCAAACATAGGAAACCCCACGTGAACGCGCTTCTCTGCCTTGAAGTAAGTGAACTGGGGGTACGCACCTTCTGAACGGGTGACCTGCGTGTGCAGCCGCAGTCCCTTCACGGCGTACCTGCGGGTACGCACCTTTTGAACTATTCTCCTGCGTACCTCTTAATTTCCAACATTTTGAGAGCCTGATCAGAGCATTGCCACTTGAGGGTGTTGCCATCAAGTACAACATCTGTATCATAGAGCCATACCAGAATCATAATGCCAACAATCTCCCCCTTTGGACTTGATGGCAACCTCAAAATCTTCAACTTCATTCTCCCCCTTTGACATCAAGGGGAAAGGGTTATGCTCTGCCTAATAACATGCTCCTCCTGAATATAAACCAGATCTGCAAAGAAGAACCATAATCCACCAAACACCATAAATGACCATGAAAGAGATAGAGACATATTGCAGCAATATTCAGACCAGCATCCATGATCTCCTTCTGTACGTCCTCCATAATGCCAACAATGCATTATATGCTCCCCCTGAACCTGTGCCATTCGATATTCAATCAATCCGCAACCCAGCACATGTACGCATATGCCCCAGATGAGCCTTGCGTACAACCAACCATCAGAAGAGATTCAACAAGATGATGCATCAACAACCCATAGCTTTCACCTGAGGTATTCAAAGGTCTCCCTGGGCAATGGTTTGGTGAGTATATCAGCAACTTGTTCCTTAGAAGGAACATACTCCAACTTGACCTTTTGTTCAAGTACTTGTTCCTGGAGAAAATGATACTTGATCGGTATGTGCTTGGTATTTCAATGCATGACTGGGTTCTTTGAAATGTTGATTGCACTTGTGTTATCACATAAGATGGAGATAGGTGGTGTACAAGTGATTTGAAAGTCCTGCAAGGTCTGCATCATCCAAAGGAGTTGAGTGCAGCAAGATGCAACAACAACATATTCTGCTTCAGTTGTAGACAAGGCAATCGAACTTTGTTTCTTGCTGAACCAAGGTACTAATCTGGAACTATTGAGGGCCCGGAAATCGGGTCAACAACAAGGGGGATACCCACCCAGTCCGGAACTTGGTTGGCAGCTCCTTGTCCGTTTGGTATAGTGGGTCCGACTGGGGATAATGGGACCAGTTTCCCAATGTAAGGGGTGTGTGTGTGTGTAGAATTTGATGATGCTGATCTAGAAGTAATTTTAGAGCTAATTCAATTCGAACTTCTAAACTGACTCTATGCTATGGTAATCTAATAAAAGCAACACATATAATCTACGCTAACCCGGGGTATATTTCTTCTATTATGCGGTCTAAAAAGATTTCGAACAATAACTGGTAATAAAGATCATTCAGCTATCATAAGAATATAAATCAATTAAGATAAACCATTCTACATAAAAAGTTAGGCAAAACAGTTGTGAACAGCATATCGCATAATAAGTTATTCATATGTCAAGCACAAATAAATGACTCCACCGTACAGAAGTGCCAAATGGTAACCCACACATTCATACATTAACATATAAACAACTAAAACTGCATATCACTCTAAGAATATAAGCAGAAATTGGTCAAGAGATAAAAGTACCATTTATGACTGATTTCACTCACAAACTTCAAGCAATAATGCTTTATCTCTACTTGTTCTAACATCTACTAAGAGTACAGAAGTGCAACATCAGTAGCAGACATTAAAATGCAAACATAAATAAATCTCGATCCATCCATTTATCAAAACCTCCTCTGAGGGTGCAGAAGTGCATGTTCCGAGGACAAGTTTTTGACAAATTTCTGGACCATTCTCCAAATGCCATGAGAAGGGTTAAATACTACTAACTAATTAATCTTAATTACACAAATTTAGGAAACAGCTTCAAATGACCGCCCTTTTACTAAAACAAATTTATTTCTAAAAATTGAATCTAATTTCTAACCGTTTATGTATCTGCTCCTTAGTGCTGTAAGCAATGCAACGTTCGCCTGGAAAGAGTCAATTGGTTGTCTTTTCCTTTCGTTCGAGCGATAAAAGTAGAAATAACAAGAGTTGGCACCTCTTTCTGACAAACTAGAAGATATTTTCGAAAATCTTCCTCTGGCTGGGTGTATTCGCTGTATGTATACTTAGTATAACCCAGATTTCTTTCAAACTGATTGTGTTGTTGCTATTTCGGTTTCCGGTCGTGCGAATGACTCAATGAGTTAGGGATTTCGTTGCCTGAACAATATTCTGTATTGAAAATTGCTTCCGTTCTTTGTTCCAGGATTTTCTGGAGCGTCCTCCCTCTTTAGCGTTTTTCTTTTTTCTTTACCCAGTCTGAGCTTCAGGATCTTTTGTAAACATGCTACTTTTGTGCGCCTTTGACTCTGAGTCTTGGATAGTCTATTTCCATCAGTATCTGTTGAGTGATACTCTGGAATCCGCGGTCCTGCTGCATGGGGCAACCATTTGCGAAGGCATCTCCTCTCTGTTCTCCTAGTATTGGCGCTTTCCCCTTTTCCTTAGATGTTTCCGTTTTTATCCTTTTTGATCAGCTCCTCTTTTCTAGACCATTCTTTGGTGGTGTCTGATATATCTGGGTTCTCAGCTACGAACTTCTTAACAAATTGTGCATTATAGGTCACTTGTGGTTCAAGAAGATGATACATAAGCTTCAAATCTTGCGCAGCAAACGATCCAATGAGCCCACGTCCATGAACTTTGAATTGTCTGTTGTTCAAGTCTGCATCATCCAGTATCCACTTGATCATGTCTGTATATGGTAGAATTTTTGGTCTTGCCGCTATTCTGTGAAGGAATGAACATGCTAGGTCCTCTAAAGACGCCTCAGAAGAGCGTAGTGCACCCGCGACAGCAGTAACCTTCATTATTCTAGGTTTTTCCTCTTCTAGTAGCCTGTACATGCTTTCCCATGTTGATATCCCTGCATCTCTGTTACAGGCTGTGTCTGTATATAGAGGCGCCATCTCCTTAGTCTTCTCCCTCGCTTCAGAGCCTTGAGCTTTATTTTTCTTTCCCATTTCTCTTTGCATTTCTGTCTAAGTCGTCTTAGCTCTTTGTTCCTGCATATTACGAGTGAAATGGAAATGACTGATCCAGAAAGGTGATGGGATAGTTTTAAATGCAATAGATCAATCAAATATGCCACCTTACGTGAAGTAAATCTCTACCAAGGCACGCGTCTTTAACCCATTTAATAACTGACAACTAATTCATTTACTATCATTAAAAGCGCATGATTTTGGGTCAGATTATGGTAAGTGGATTTTCTTTGAATGGCGTGCCCGAAGGATTTGTACTGGAGTGATTTATGATTTGCTGACGTAACCTCGCACGTCGTGCGATCGCTAATCGCATCATCGCAAATTGCAAGGATGTAGCATCGCAGCGATCGCTAATCGCATCATCGCAAATCGCAGAATTTTGATGTTTGTCAAATCTTGCCAGCGCATTTCTGCGATATGCGATCTAGCGATCGGCGTTATTGCAGATCGGTGAATCTTTAAGTTTTTCTCTATGGGCACTACTTTTTTGCAATGCGATTTTATTGTTAACACGAGGGTTGTGCGCATATCAATTTTTAAAGAGAAATGAAGATATTTCATATTCTTTTGCAACGTGACTTTAAAGATTTTCTTCTCATCATAAACATAGGCTTAAAATATTCAAGAGGCTTTTCCTAAGCATATGATTGTAACCTCAAAAATAAACTCTTGCTTTTCCTAAAAATTAACTAAGGGTCCCCATTCATTTAAGTATCTTGGTTGATACTTAAATGAACTAGGGGGGGTGTTGCTGGCCACAACAATTGGCGATTCACTTGGGAGAACTAGTTATCTCTGATTTTCTGTTGACGCTTTCAAACTCCTGAATTTTTTTTTTCCAGAAAACTTGAACTTTATTATAAAAAGATAAAGCAAATGATACTTCAAACTGTCAATGATGTTTTGTTTCAACCCCTTTCTATTTCAATTACTTGCATCCTCAGTTTGTCCTTGCATTTAAATCAGTCATTACTTGGTTTTGTAAAACATAAAATAAAGTCTTCCCTATGTAACAACCTCTTTTAAATATGCTCCTTTGTCGCAGGTAGAGCCTCTGCTGCCAGCAGGCGTCCATAACCTCGACAAGGTTTCCTATTACCCAGCAATGATCCTTTATCCTGCTTAAGGTTATTTACAACTCTTTCAGAGAAAAAACCCTTTTTGACACTTTTTCCTTTTTTATTCTCTAAAGAACAATGTCTTGGTTTGGTGGCCAAATTATGACACAGTCATTCACTTGATTTACACTTTTACTGAACAAGCTGGCTCGTGATGAGACCCCTTGTCTTTTGATTGCAACAATCTTGAGTCATTGCCCTATTTTGATAGACAGTTTTGGCAAAGTCAGCAAGTTATAATATCTGTGATCATGATAAGCCGGCTCGTGATGAGACCTCTTATTCTTTGAGGTATAGAGTCTTTTTGGATTGTTCCTCTAATGCTGCGTTTTCCTTTAGCAGGGAGGAAGTCAAATTTTCTTTCCTTAAGAAAGATCTGGACGACAATGATAGAGTTGTTTGGTTATGGCTGTTTCTACAGAGAATCTTTATTTTATTATTGATACCTTTCATTGTACTGACCTAAGACAATTTCTTCACTAAGATAGCTTTCTTCAAATTTCTTGTAGTTGAAACTAGCATCATATCTGGGTTAAAGTTCTATTGATAATAAAGATCAAGTTTCTAAAAGATTTGTTGTTCATAGAAGTAGAATTTCAAAATCTTTGACAGAGAAAAGGTGTCTTTAGTAAATGTCAAATGCCGTTAACCAAAGCAAATGTCATTATGGAGAAAAATATTTAACACAATGAGAGGTAGACATTCCCTAGGGTTATGTACAGAATAGGTATAATTTTGCCTATCAATTATCAAAAGCAAACCTAATAACTTAGCTAAATTACTCCTACTCCTATTCTAGCTATATATAGAAAATAAACTATGTGAAATGATATTTCCAATGGAACCATCTATTCATTTTTATTCCTAGCCGTATGAAACTTCCAAACATCAGTGTAAAGAACCAAATTTTCCTTGGACCATAAATGTTGGGTGTGGAATAAGAATATATAACCTCAGCTGGAATTATGTCTGATTTTCCTTTCTCATGACAACTTATTTCCAACTGGATACCTATTGGATCATAAAAATTAGGATGAATTTCTGTTATGAATTGATGATCTCGTAATAGGAAGGATAACAAGCCAGGTTGTGAAGATGATTTTTTAGTTTCAATGGCTTGTAACCTACTGTTTGTTAACGCTGAGCTTTTAGCGATTTCGTTTGAAATGAAAGTTCCCATATATAAATCGCTAAAACATAGTCTATCAAAAGTTTGAAAATTTAAAACGAAATCCGATTTTGTACAAAATGAGTGCAAGTGAGAAAGAAAGGAATGATTATTTGTACAGATAGTGTTACAGCACAACTGGGATTTACTTGTAACATCTTGCTCCTCACAAGAACTGGCCAGGTCTTGTGAATCAGGAGATGAGTTATGATTGCGAACAGGTATGGAGCTTTCCTCATGATATGAATCATAGATCGGGGTATTGTCTTGGATAGTAAAATCATGCAAATGATCTTTTACTTTGAAATGAGGGTCGACTGATATGATTTCTGATTTAGGATGTTTCTCATTATCTGAACCTATTGAGTTACTTGGGATAACTCAACAACATCATCGTTGTCAAAGTAACTATCACAAATGATTTTATAGATTTCCCTAGGCTTCTTTTTTTCATTATATATTTTCAGACAAGGGAGGTCAAGCGGCTCTTGTTTGACATTGGTCAAAGGATGTGCTAAAGCTGTCTCTTTATCTTGAAAACCTAATGATGAGTCGTTTGAATAACCCTCTGTGTTTTTTGAGATATCTTTAATATTGAGAGGGGAAAAATTGTCATCACTGAAAGCATCGGGATAAAGAGAAAAATGCAAATCTGGAATAATGCATTTGAAAACATCATGCAAAAAACTTTGTTCATCAGATTCATCATAAACATCGGGCTTTAGATCATACCTTTGTGCGCTGATAATTTTTGAAAGAGAAATAGTTCGCTGCTCTAACCTTGGCATCTGCATTCATTGATTTGTAATGATATTGTCTGACTTTGTATCCGAGTCATCTCCTGGTTCCAAGGTAGTTTCTCTTTCAGCATTCTTGTTTTTGTCTTCTGGTATTAGAGCATGCATGACTCCTAGGCTTTGCAGATTTTCTTCATTATGGATGATTTGTGTATTCAACTTGGAATCCTCATTCATATTAGAAGAAAATGAAACAAACGTTGAACTAATTTATGCTTGATCAGACATAGGAGGTAGGGAATACTCATCATAATCTGAAGATTCTTCATCCGTGTGCTCACTCTCAAGATCATACTTTAGACATTTAAGATGAAATCGCATATTAAAATCCCTTACGGGTTCATCTTGCTTCGGTAGATAATCAATTTCATCATATACCCGGTCGTAGTCATAACAATCAAATTCCAAAATGAAAGTCTTGACGAATTGGTCCCAGCTGTGAATTGATGCAACTGGGAGGGTTCTGCACCATTTTCTAGCTTCCGCTGTCAATGTAAGAGTAAAAATCATGCACAAAACGCCTTCATCAATTCTCTGAATATCAGAACCTGAAACTTTTTGAATAAACTAAAGGGCATGATTAAAGGCAGAAGAATTATTCTTACCGTTGAATTTTACCTGAGACAAGAGTCTTACCACATCTGGTGGAGTGTTGGAAGAGTTAGGAACATGGATGCGACTCCAAATAGGAATTTTATGAGCAGCCATCCTGATTCAAATTTTACAATTTGGAAATCATTCCAACAGACACTATGTTCAGGCCCTCCTTCTAGTGCCAAATATGTTGAGGGCCTGGAAATCGGGTCAACAACAAGGGGGATACCCACCCGGTCCGGAACTTGGTTGGCAGCTCCTTGTCCGTTTGGTATAGCGGGTCCGACTGGGGATAATGGGATCAGTTTCCCAATGTAAGGGGTGTGTGTGTGTGTAGAGTTTGATGATGCTGATCTAGAAGTAAATTTAGAGCTAATTCAATTCGAACTTCTAAACTGACTCTATGCTATTGTAATCTAATAAAAACAACACATCTAATCTATGCTAACCCGGGGTATATTTCTTCTATTATGCGATCTAAAAATATTTCGAACAATAACTGGTAATAAAGATCATTCAGCTATCATAAGAATATAAATCAATTAAGATAAACCATTCTCCATAAAAAGTTAGGCAAAACAGTTGTGAACAGCATATCGCATAATAAGTTATTCATATGTCAAGCACAAATAAATGACTCCACCGTACAGAAGTGCCAAATGGTAACCCACACATTCATACATTAACATATAAACAACTAAAACTGCATATCACTCTAATAATATAAGCAAAAATTGGTCAAGAGATAAAAGTACCATTTATGACTGATTTCACTCACAAACTTCAAGCAATAACGATTTATCTCTACTTGTTCTAACATCTACTAAGAGTACAGAAGTGCAACATCAGTAGCAGACATTAAAATGCAAACATAAATAAATCTCGATCCATCCATTTATCAAAACCTCCTCTGAGGGTGCAAAAGTGCATGTTCCAAGGACAAGTTTTTGAAAAATTTCTGGACCCTTCTCCAAATGCCATGAGAAGGGTTAAATACTACTAACTAATTAATCTTAATTACACAAATTTAGGAAATGGCTTCAAATGACCGCCCTTTTACTAAAACAAATTTATTTCTAAAAATTGAATCTAATTTCTAACCGTTTCTGTATCTGCTCTTTAGTGTTGTAAGCAATGCAATGTTCGCCTGGAAAGAGTCGGCTGGTTGTCTTTTCCTTTCGTTCGAGCGATAAAAGTAGAAATAACAAGAGTTGGCACCTCTTTCTGACAAACTAGAAGATATTTTCGAAAATCTTCCTCTGGCTGGGTGTATTCGTTGTATGTATACCTAGTATAACCCAGATTTCTTTCAAACTGATTGTGCTGTTGCTATTTCCGTTTTCGGCTGTGCGAATGACTCAATGAGTTAGGGATTTCGTTTCCTGAACAATCTTCTGTATTGAAAATTGCTTCCGTTCTTTGTTCCAGGCTTTTATGGAGCGTCCTCCCTCTTCAGCATTTTTCTTTTTGCTTTACTGAGTCTGAGCTTTAGGATCTTTTGTAAACATGCTGCTTTTGTGTGCCTTTGACTCTGATTCTTGGATAGTCTATTTCCATCAGTATCTGTTGAGTGCTACTATGGAATCCGCGGTCCTGCTACATGCGACAACCATTTGCGAAGGCATCTCCTCTCTGTTCTCCTAGTATTGGCGCTTTCCCCTTTTCCTTAGATGTTTCCATTTTTATCCTTTCTGAGCGGCTCCTCTTTTCTAGACCATTCTTTGGTGGTGTCTGATAGATCTGGGTTCTCAGCTGCGAACTTCTTAACAAATTGTGCGTTATAGGTCGCTTGTGGTTCCGGAAGATGATACATAAGCTTCAAATCTTGCGCAGCAAACGATCCGATGAGCCCATGTCCATGAACTTTGAATTGTCTGTTGTTGAAGTCTGCATCATCCAGTATCCACTTGATCATGTCTGTATATGGTAGAATTTTGGGTCTTGCCGCTATTCTGTGAAGGAATGAACATGCTAGGTCCTCTAAGGACGCCTCAGAAGAGCGTGGTGCACCCGCGACAACAGCAACCTTCATTATTCTAGGTTTTTCCTCTTCTAGCAGCCTGTACATGCTTTCTCATGTTGATATCCCTGCATCTTTGTTACAGGCTGTGTTTGTATACAGAGGCGCCATCTCCTTAGTCTTCTCCCTCGCTTCGGAGCCTTGAGCTTTATTTTTCTTTCCCATTTCTCTTTGCGTTTATGTCTAAGTCGTCTTAGCTCTTTGTTCCTGCAGATTACGAGTGAAATGGAAATGATTGATCCAGAAAGGTGATGGGAGAGTTTTAAATGCAATAGATCAATCAAATATGCCACCTTACGTGAAGTAAATCTCTACCAAGGCACGCGTCTTTAACCCATTTAATAACTGACAACTAATTCATTTACTATCATTAAAAGCGCATGATTTCGGGTCAGATTATGGTAAGTGGATTTTCTTTGAATGGCGTGCCCGAAGGATTCGTACTGGAGTGATTTATGATTTGCTGAAGTAACCTCACACGTCGCGTGATCACTAATCGCATCATCGCAAATCGCAAGGATGTAGCATCGCAGCGATCGCTAATCGCCTTATCGCAAATCGCAGAATTTTGATGTTTGTCAAATCTTGCCGGCTCATTTCTGCGATATGCGATCTAGCGATCGGTGTTATCGCAGATCGGTGAATCTTTAAGTTTTTCTTTATGGGCACTACTTTGTTGTGATGTGATTTTATTGGTAACATGAGGGTCGTGCGCATATCAATTTTTAAAGAGAAATGAAGATATTTCCTATCCTTTTGCAACGCGACTTTAAAGATTTTCTTCTCATCATAAACTTAGGCTTAAAATATCCAAGAGGCTTTTCCTAAGCATATGATTGTAACCTCAAAAAGAAACTCTTGCTTTTCCTAAAAATTAACTAAGGGTCCCCATTCATATAAGTATCTTGGTTGATACTTAAATGAACTAGGGGGGGTGTTGCTGGCCACAACAGGAACCCATAAAGAACGCACCACCACTTGTGCTCTTCCTGTCATTTATGCCTCCTACCCAATCTGCATCTGTATAAGCATGAAGTGTGAGATCTGTATCTCTAGGATACCATAAGCCATAATTTTGAGTCCCTTGAAGATATTTAAAGATTCTCTTCACTGTCTAAAGATGAGTTTCCTTCGGATTTGCTTGAAATCTTCCAACTATTCCCACTGCATGCATGATGTCTGGTCGGGTACCTGTCAAATAATGTAGACTTCCAATCATAGATCTGTAGGTTGGTTGATGCACTGCTACTGATTCATCATTTGCACTGAGGCTACATCCTGTGACCATGGGTGTACGTACTGGTTTTTCATCTTCCATGCCATGTTTCTTCAAAATCTGCTTGAGATACTTGGTTTGAGACAAAAAGATCCCTCCTTCTTTTTGTTGGATTTGTAAACCAAGAAAATATGTCAGTTCTCCCAGCAAGGACATTTCGAATTCTTTCTGCATCACCAAGTCAAAGCTTTGATTCATAGCTTCTTCATTGCTGCCAAAGATAATGTCATCTACATACACAACAAGTATTAGCAATTTGTCATTTTCAACTTTTATATAAAGATTGTTGTCTGCTGATCCTTTTGAAAAACCTTGTTGATGAAGATATTTGTCCAAACGATAGTACCAAGCCCTTGGAGCTTGTTTGAGACCATAGAGAGCCTTTTTCAATCTGCATACAAGATTTGGATCATTTCCAAGAATGAAACCATCTGGCTGCTCAATGTATACTTGTTCTTCCAAGTCTCCATTCAGAAAGGCTGATTTCAAGTCCATTTGAAATACTTTGAAGTTTTGAAAGCTTGAGAGAGCAAAGAACATTCGGATGGCCTCAAGTCTTGCAACAGGAGAAAAGGTTTCTTCAAAATCTATTCCTTCTTGCTGCACATACCCTTTACAAACAAGTCTGGTCTTGTTTCTAATTACTTCTCCATTTTCATTCAATTTATTTTTGAAGACCCATTTTGTCCCTATAACATTATTATCCTTTGGTCTAGGAACCAACTCCCAAGTGTTGTTCTTTTCAATCTGCTCAAGTTCTTCATCCATTGCTTTCACCCAACATTCATCTTTGCATGCCTCTTTCACATTTTGTGGTTCAGTGGAAGAGAGTAATGCCAAATAGCTTGAAGCTTCTGCAACTGTTCTTCTTGTTTGTACACCTTCTTCTTTCTGCCCCAAAATCTAAGATTCTGGATGATTCTTCTAAACATATCTGGATGGAGTCTTCTCTTCTATCCTTATCTGCTCCTCTGGTTCTTCTTGAGGTTCTTCTTCTTCATCATTCTGTCTTTGAGGATAGTCTTCATCTTCTTCGATATCTTCATGATTTACTTGCTTAGGAATGTATCCCTTCTCATCAACCACTACATCAATGCTGTCAACAATTCTTCCAAGTCTTTTATTGTAGCACTTGTATGCTTTGCTGTGTGGAGAATAACCAAGAAGAATGCCTTCATCTGCTCTAGGTTCAAGTTTTCCAAGTTGCTCATCAGTATTCTTAATATAGCATTTGCTCCCAAAGATTTTGAAGTGCTTTACCGAAGGAGTCTCACCATACCAGAGCTCATGAGGAGTTTGAGTGCTGTTCACCCGGACATTTGTTTTGTTGAGAATAACAACCACAGCATATGCAGCTTCACCCTAGAAAGTTGCGGGAGTTCCAGACTCATCAAGCATAGCACGATCCATTTGTTGGCTTGTTCTGTTCATTCTTTCCACTACTCCATTTTGTTGAGGAGTTCTAGCTGTAGAGAATTCTCTTCTTATCCCATGTTCTTCACAGAAATCGAAAAATTCAATTGAGGTAAACTCCCCACCTCTGTCGGATCTAAGGCACTTAATTTTGTATCCTGATTCATTTTCAACCAAGGCTTTAAAGGATTTGAATTTTTCGAATGCTTCATCTTTGTGCTTCATAAGTCCTAACCAGACAAACCTGGAGAAATCGTCAATGAATAATATCAAGTATTCTTCTCCTCGAGGTGTCCTTTTCCTGAATGGTCCACATACATCTGTATGTACAAGCTCAAGAGGCATGCTAGCTGATCCTTCCTTCTCTGGAAAGTTAGTTCTGGTTTGCTTTCCAAACTGACATGATTTGCATATGGTGTTGTCTGGAATTTTGATATCTGGAAGACCGCGAACTGCCTGATATTTGCATGCTTTCCTTATTTGTGAAAAGCTTAGATGCCCCAACCTCCGATGCCATAACCAGTGTTCATCATCCTTGCTTAGATAGCATTGTTGTTGTCCTTCTTCAAATATGTATAGATTATTTGTATTTCTTTTACCTTTGATCACCGTTTTACCTGTATCAAGATCACGAACAAGACATCCATTTGTTCTAAATATCACCTCGGTTCCTTGATCACACATGTGGCTGACACTTAGAAGATTATGTTTCAATCCATCAACATACAAAACATTTCCAGCTTTGACCTTTTCTTTTAACTGAGCAGTGCCTTTTCCTTTTATAGCTGCAGGAGTATCATTTCCAAAAGAAACTTTCTTTCCCTTTTCCAGAGCAGAATATGATTCAAGTTTTTCTTTATCACCTGTCATATGCTTCGAACATCCACTGTCAATGTACCATAGATTTTCCTGTCCCTCTGCATAAAATGCTATCCCACATCTTTCTGTTTGTGGTTCCTTTATTCTCCATGTTTTGGTGCTTGAGGCTTGTTCCTTTGTCTGCTGAAACCTGCTCCTGCATTCAGAATCTTCATGACCAAAATTATTGCAAATAGAACATTCAACTTCATTTTCAAGAACTGAAAAGTTGTTATAGGTCCTTTTTGTAATCTCGGTCATACTTCTTTGTTTTTGAGCTTCTCTAGTCATGATCGTTTTATATGCAACACATTGAGCTGCTTTGTGACCAAAGTTATGGCAAGAGAAGCATTGTCCATTGAAGAAACTTCTGCGGTTATCAAATCTTCTGGCCAAATGATTGTAATTTCTATTGTCATTCATTGTTGAAGCAAATTGAGAGGATTTTACCTGTGGCTGGTTGTAGCTTTTGTTCATCCTTAAGACAGATTGCCCCTGGTTTGCCTAATAGTCTTTGTTTGTAATTGGTCCCTGCTTTACCTGGTGATCTCCATTGTGCTTTTGCTCATTCCTTCTTGCTGCATCGAGATAACTCTTTGAGGTGGATGCTTGAGAAGTTTCTCCATTATACCCCAGACCTGTCTTGTTTAGTGGAGAACGTTGTACATTGATGATCTCATCCAGAGTTTCAGATCCTTTGACAAACTTAAGATTAATAGCCTTTTTTTTCTCAATCTCTTTTCTAAGACCAACAATTTCACTTTCTAACTTTTCAAGATATTTTTCTTTTTCATCAATCTGAAATTGTAGAGTATCAATGATCATATTCTTTTCTAATATACATGTCTTGAGTCTAGAAATTTCTTCATGAAAGTTATCCACATCTATAGCATCCATGTAATCATCATCTTCAAATGCCATTAAAAGTTTATAGTCATTACCTCATTCATCTTCATCACTATTTGATAGACCATCACTATCTTCATGAGTGTAGTAGCTTTTCTTATTTGCATTCTGTTTCTTGCTCCATCTAGCAAGTTCCTTTCCTTTGTCAATCTTACCCTTATGAGGACATTTTGCAGCATAATGACCTATTCTTCCACAAGAAAAACATTTAAAAGGTAACTTACCTCTGAACCTTCCAATACCCCGTTGAAGATTTCTGACAAAATTTGATTCTTCTTCTTCTTCTGGCACGTGACTTGCTTCATAGTAGTCTCCTTTGCCTGAAGCCTTGAAAGCAGCTTCTCTCCTGTCTGATGGATCTCCCTTTCTCATTTCATAAGTAGTTAGAATTCCGTGTAGCTGAGACATAGTAAGAATTCATAGATTTTCCTTTTCTTCTATTGCAGATACTTTAGATTCAAATTTTGGGGACAATGATCTTAAAACTTTTTCAACCACAATAGCCTCCTTTATTTCTTCACCCAAGTTTTTCATGCAATTAACAATCTCGTCTACCCGAAGAAAATAGTTAGCCACACTTTCATCATTATACATTCTAAGATTCTCATACTAAATCCTGAGGGTTTGAAGTTTAGCACGCTTTACCTGTTCATCTCCTTCGTAGCTCAAGACAATCTTGTCCCATATTTCCTTTGCGGATTTATATTGCATAACCTTTACAAATTCTGTTTGAGATAAGCATCCTAGCAGAGTATTGACTGCTTTAGCATTTGTTTCATATTTCTTCTTCTCGGCCGAATCTGTAGGAGTAGCTGAAGGAAAAGTGTAGCCTGTATCTATGATATCCCAAACTTTTGTACCAAGAGATTGAAGATAGGCAGTAACTCTTACCTTCCAATAATTGAAGTTTGTCCCATCAAAGATTGGTGGCCTGATTGATGCTTCCCTCTCATAGTTTCTCATGATGAATGATCTTCCTTCAAGCGATCAAGCTTCTCTGAAGGACCTACTCTGATACCAATTGTTGGAAATAATACTGAGAGGGGGGGTGAATCAGTATTATCAAGTTCTTTTAATAAATCTTCCTTATTTATACTTTGAATTATTTTTGCATGTCAGTACCATAAAATAATGAACAAATAAAATAGATAGTCACACCAAAGAACACAAGATGTAAGGTGGAAACCCAATGTGGGTGAAAACCACTTGCTGCAATATGTCTCTATCTTCTTTCAAATTAGAAACTCCTTTTACAATGGTTTTGTACTGATGCAGTCCTTTACCAGTACGCAGGCTGCAACCTGCAGAGAGCTACAACTCTCTCTCGTTTTCCAGTCTCTCCTGGAAGGGAGCTACAACCCCCTACTTCTTTTCTTTCAAGGACCACTTTTCATAAATTTTCAAACTGTATCCATAAGCATCAAGAGATCATCAAGTACAAGTAAATCACCCAATCAACTGCAGTCACCAGATGAACAGTAATAGTAAACTAAACCTAGAACAACTTATCAACAGAAAAATTCAGCCAACAAAAGGTCTTAAGACAGATCTGCAGTTTTTCTTTATCTGGCCAGCATGGCTCCGCAGTTCACCTTCTGCTCCCTTGCGTATACCCGCAGAGAGCCTTCTGCTGCACCGCGTACCCATGCACTGTTTCTTCAATCACGCCGCGTACTGTTACTGTAGGTATGCACCCACAGATGCTATCGCGCCACGTACTGCTACTGTAGCCACGCACCCACAGATGCTATCGTGTTGCGTACCTATGCACCTGCGGCTTCTGAAGTGCCGCGTACTTGCACTGTGCCTACACACCTGAACCTCTGTTGCGCTGCGTACCCACGCACTACGCCTTCTTCTGCTCTGCGTACCCACGCACTGCACCTTCTTCTGCTCTGCATACCCACGCACTTGCACCATTAATCACCTGCGTACCTCTGATTAGGGCCGAATTGGCAGTCCCCCAATGTGCCACAGATAGTCATATGCTCAGATTTGATCATGCGCTCGAGAGATCGCCCTTCATAGATTCGCTTTCAACTTCACTTTTATATAGATCAAGCTTTTAAAACAATAACCCAATATTTCAGATCTTAAGATATTCAATTTGCAAAAGATACATTAGCCAAGTGATCTCCTTCCCTATTTATAGTCAAGCCCTTATTCACACCATGGGGAAAAACCATCAATAACCAATACAAGGGATCCAAACCGGGGCTAAAATAGATCCTATACCACGGGCCAAAACCATAGAATCAAGAACGGCGGGCTAAATACCACGGGCCAAACATAGGAAACCCCACGTGAACGCGCTTCTCTGCCTTGAAGTAAGTGAACTGGGGGTACGCACCTTCTGAACGGGTGACCTGCGTGTGCGGCCGCAGTCCCTTCACGGCGTACCTGCGAGTACTCACCTTTTGAACTATTCTCCTGCATACCTCTTAATTTCCAACATTTTGAGAGCCTGATCAGAGCATTGCCACTTGAGGGTGTTGCCATCAAGTACAACATCTGTATCATAGAGCCATACTAGAATCATAATGCCAACATTGGTCTGCTTGAGTTGAGAGTTTTTGGAACATGAGTCATGAAGCATGAGCATGGAAAGAGTTTTTATAGTTATTTCAAATAACATATATAAATATTCCATAGAATTTTGAAAGATGCACTTGTTTCTCCATTTCCATATAGCCCAGAAAAGTAAAAGTGGAATGGTTCTCCATACAGTCTTCTGAGTGCTCCACCACTTCATACATTCCACAATGCAATCATGTTGTATATAAGGAAAAATGATAATAGATGATAATTTTTTCCATACCTGAACCATATGATGACACTTGAGAAACGTGTGATTGTTGCTTTCCGTGTCCATTTTAAATATACAACAGATACTAGGACCATGCCACTACCTCTTCTACAAATTCTCCCATGTGAGATTTTTGTTATGGAAGACCAACCATGACAAAAGGATGATTTTTTTTGGAATTTTGGTCCTTTAAAAGGCATATAAGACGTGATTCTTCCCCTGCCGAGCATCCCCGATACAAAGCGAATAATATGTATTAGCAACAATGATATTTCTTGACTTAATCTTCCCTGTCCACATAAGGTTGTCATGAATCCCTGCACAACAAATACCAAGATGTTTCATGCCAACGACAATCCGGTTCCACTCCTGGTCCATCTACCCAAACAAACCCATCTCCTGTGCACTTTTCCATACAGGGCAGGGACCCCGCCAATGTGCAATGGCTTGATTCCAGAAGTATATGCCACATCCATTTAAGAAGTGTATGAACCCCACATAGATATTACAGTCAATGCCAGCACCCAAAATATGATCAACGCCGATAAGGATCTTGTGGCCTGATCCAATGTTCCACGCAAGATGTTGAAGAAATATTTCAGTAATCTTATGAAAGCTAAGCTAGATTGTCGATCAATGGAAGGATCAAATAGTACCTTTATGGTACTAGAAAAAAAAATCATGATCCTTAAGTTATTTATATCTGATAACCCTACTCAAAGTACCACAACTAGAAATACCCCTCCATAGGGATTTGATCAGTAATGACGATCCAAAATGATGTAGATCCATAACCCCCCAACCAAACATGACCTTTGTAAAATTAATGTTGGACATCATAACCAAATGATATTTCCCATGACTCCCCACTCCCATATGAAATTAGCCATGATATGATTAAGACTATTAATGATGGTGAGAGGTATATGAAAAATATGTGCCCAATAAACCCCCACTTGAGTGAGGACAGCTTGGGTAAGGATGACCCGACCCCCCAGTAACAAACATCTAAATTCCCACCCAGATATCATTTTAAAAAATTAATCCACAAGCCATTGCCAATTAGCAATCCTATAACTACATGGTTTGATATGGTACCCAAGGTACTTCATACCATTTTTCATCATCTCTGCCTCTATACCAAACAAGTTTTTAATATATGCAATTATATCCATGTCACAACATCCATGAAAAATAATAGACTTTTGAACATTCATATGCAGGCCAGTGGCATTAGCAAATTTCCTAAAAATATGAAAAATACATAACGATGGAAATTGGTTTAATATACCCATGATGAGTACATCATCAACAAAGAATCCATGAGATATTTTGATGTTGTTCCCCATCTACAGAGATTGAAATTGTTCATGTGCCACCACATTTTTTATATGCAAGCTCAGCCCATCCATCGCCAAAATGAATAAAAGTGGAGAAAGGGAACATCCATGATGAAGTTCTCCTCCAACTCGAAAGAATTGAGTTGGGTATCCATTTATAATCACATCATAATTGAAATCTATTACACACTTCATTATCCAATCAATACATCTAGGTTGTAAGCCAATTTTGAAAAGTAGTAGTCTAAGATATCCCCAATCTAGACAATTATATGCCTTCTGTAAATCCACTTGCATAATGGAAGAATTGAGTTGTTTTGTATGTATCGAGTGCATACATTCTTGGGCGTTAGTGACACCATCATGTATTTGTGTGTCCTCTAGGAACCCATATTGTTCTAGAGATATATGGCGCGGCAATAATGTGCTTTGCATATGACCAACAATGGCTTTATGAATGACTTTGTAGCTGAGGTTACACAGTGATATGGGCCTGGAATCTGTGAAGCATGTTCATGGGCACCGCTTCAGGATAAGAGAAATATATGTGGCGTTAATGAGGCAGTGAATATTCCTAGTGATCCTTGACTCCTCCATCATGTCCAGCAAGTCATTTTTGAACAAATCGAAGCAGTGTGTGAATAGTTGCACCATCCACCCGTATAGCCCCGGACTTTATCACCCTTGAAGGATTTAAGAGGCCCATGTAATTCCTCTTCAGTGATTTCCACGTACAGTGCAACATTTGAATCATCATCATACGCAGACAGATATGGATCAATCCCTCATATGAGATCTTCTACAAAAATACCCTCGTTACGGTCATAATCTAGCTGAAAATGGGAGATGATGGCTTTACTAATCTCCTCCTGTGGCTGAATATATTTTCCATCAGCGTCTTTTATCTCCCATATAGAATTTATGCTGTGTATTTGATTAGAAAATCAATGGAAGAATTTTGTGTTTCAGTCCCCTTCCTTGATCTAGAGAGCCTGGCTCTTCAAGCACCAAGTGGCTTCCTCCATAGAAAGGAGTTGTTTCTTCTTTAACTCAAGGGCATGAATGCATGACCGAGTTGATTCTGGTAGATTGTTGGTAGCCATCAAAGGGTTTAAAGCTTCCAGTTCACATTGGATATTGATAATATCCTTTCGGAAGGTCTTAAACTTCTACTTCTACTGGGATTTAACCTCCCCACATAGTATATCCAGCTTGTCAAGTATGTGAATCATAGAGGGAGGTCCCTTAGCACATTTACGAATCCATGTATCCTTCACCAATAAGTTAAAGTTTGTATCATCTAACTAGGTCCTATTGATTTTAAAAGGCATGGCTAGGCATATATACGCCCTCCTCTATTGTAATGTAATAGGTTTATGAACAGACATAAATTTACTGATAATCTATGCATGGACATCATAAAGACGAGCCAACAACTTCTCGTGCATAAAAAATTGGTCCAGTTGCAACATACGCCACACTAGAGTGATCATTGTCCCATGTGGGGGTCATTTTAGTAGGAAAAAAATCCACAAAGTTATACACCAAAATCATGTCATGAATCATCCCGGCCAGGGGATCATTCTTCTTGGATCTACCCCATGCTTCATCCAATCTGGTGGTCTAGTTTAAATCCACAACAATGATGAGGGAGGCCAGCTCCATAATCCTAGATGATATCAGTCTTTCCTAGAATACAGACCTATCCATATATGGAGCATATATATTCAGGATATGGACATGGCCACCCAATCTACGGATATTCCCTTCACGAATAATTCCCACAAAGCATTTGCAAGCTTTGATCTTGACCCAGCGAGGGTCCCATAAGGTTAGGAGACCACCAGAGAGACCCGCAGTTGTAGTAGCAGCAATATTCCATTGCTGAAACATTTTCTGGAAGTATTGTACAACATGAGGAACAAAATGCATGGTTTCCTGAAGGAGAATGCTTTAAGGATGTAGTTTGGAGAAAATACGCTTGAGAGCCAGATATTTTGGGGTAGCACCTAGACCTCAGATATTGAAGGAAATAATAAAAGTCATGAAAACTCCTGCTTGAGCATCCGTTATGCAAGGGCCCGTGAGGGGGGGATGTCAAAAATAGGTACATCAACATGAAAGAACTCCATAGGGGGGGTAAGTGGGATATGCCTGTTTCATCCCCAAAAATGTCAGTTTCCACGGTTTTGTTTCCACTGGACAATAATGTTCCCAACAGAGGTTGGACTAATGTGAGGAGATGAGGAGCCAAATGGCTTATGGATAGTGAGCATACCCAAGTCTGATGTTTTAATAAAAAGTCTAGGTTACTGCCAACTGAGTCCATGGGAGAGTCTAGAGGTGAATTAGGTGGAGTGACGCTATTTTTAGGTCCCTTAGCCTGATTAGGAAAATGAGAGGGTGACGAAGATGGTATGTACATAATATGGGAAGTGGAGGGAACTTCATGTGACAGAAGAAGTGCCGAACAAGAAGTAGGGATTTACCGACACGGGAAATGTCCTGGTGAGGGTTTTCGAATACTTTTAACAAGACTAATAGGGATCACGATATCAGACTTGACAAAGGATATCATAGATGAAGGTACTGTTATGGGAAAGGAGCCATTTATCGAGGAGCCAAATTCATGGGGTCTGATAGAATGAGAGCCATGAAGAGTACTTGAATGATGCTGAGATGTAACACCATGTTGGTTGCCTATCCCCAGATGACCCCTACCAGATTGTGACTTCGACAATGCACTGAAGCAATTCCATCCTTACATACGATGATCTGGCCGCCATGGGCAATGGGCCAACAGATTCCCAGTATGGTGACAACATGAGCATCTGAAGGGTACACCCCAATAATCTAGTCTCTAAGATAATTGAGTCTCACCCCAGTGAAGTTCAATATGGTCTGGAATCCCTCCCCACAATACTCCTTCTCACACAGGATCCAAGCGAAGCATTTGTCAGGTGCCCCCAAACAATGTCGATCAACATAAACGAACTTGTTGATGACATTACCTATATCCATAACAACTTGATTTGTCCAAAGCTCAATAGGTAATCCAAACAATTTCACCCAGATAATCTTGTTCTATGGTGTGTTATTGACTGGATTGTACCCGATATACCAGGGATGGAGCACCAGGAAACTCTTGCCATTTATTGATGGAACAAATTTGATTTTTTCCAGATCCTCCTGACTGAGAAAGTGAAAACTATACCAACCCCTCAACAAACGCATGAAAATTCTCTTGAAAGTTGCAAGAAACAAATATAGGATGTGAAATTGTTGAAAATGAAGATTATATGTGGTGGAATTACTACACTTTAGAAAATTACTGATAAATTTCTTAATAATAAATCAAGTTGAATGAAGGAAAGACATGCAAGGGAGAATAGTCTTATGCACTAGTTATTGTTATCATTCAACCCTTGCAATACCTATTGGACAAATTTAAAATATCATTTCATTGTTTCAACAAAAATCCATTGTGTTCTCACTTAATACAATTCATGTGGGATTTGATGGTTAAGAAAGCAAATCCGTGTACTGGTATGAAAAATATGTGGTATTTTTCCCTAGGTTAATTATAGTATTGTGAGGTGGACGATCCAATATGTAAGATAATATTATATGTTTGTGAGGCTCCCTCCTAGGGTCCTTTGACTAAAAACTAAATTTATATCATTTTAAACACAATAAGATGAGAATAATTTATTTCTATCTAAACATTTATTTGATGATAATATACCATTAAATTTATTTCCCACAAATTAAATAAGTAAGAATTTCATTGCAACCATTTACATAAGTAATCAATAAATAGAGGAATACTTGTTCCAATAGCTTAGTTGAGATGCTCCTCAGCTCCTGACTCTTTTGGGATGCTCCTCTTGACTACCCGACTGGATTTGCCTCCTAGCCAAATAGGAAGTATTTCCTAGCCCAGGGAACATCCACAGGTTCCCTAGCCCTCTAAACCCAAGTCCAACTAGATGTAGTGTGTCAATTTTAAACAAACACTCTTCTTCTCTCCCTTCCCTTTTTCTCCACCTTCCTCCCAAAACAAAATACTCCAAAACCACAACCAAAACTAAAACCAAAACCAAGACCAAGGATCACCCTCCTCTCATCATCCTTCACCTTTTATGCCTCTTCCTGCCATCCACCTCAACCACCTATCATTAATGTCATAGCTACCCCCTCATTATTTCATTTGACTTTTCTTACTGTATATTCTCCCAAGTAAATTTGAGAGGACATTTTCGGGAGAAGATATGGATATTTAATTGGGGAAGACCATATCTTCTTCCAAGTAAATTTGAGAGGATATTTTGGGGATAAGATATGGATATTTAATTTGGTAATTAATTGGGGAGGACCATATCTTCTTCCAGGCAAATTTGAGAGGACATTTTAGGGATAGGATATGGATATTTAATTTGGTAATTAATTGGGGAGGACAATATCTTCTTCCAAGTAAATTTGAGAGGACATTTTGAGAATTAATAATAGCAATAATAAATTTTATATCAGTAAATAAAAATTACAGTTTCCCAAATGTAGGTATTTACCAATATTTCTTGATAATTATAAGTCAATATTTTCAATTAATTTAAACACTAATGAAATTTTCACGATAATATTAAGTGGGGCATTACATACACCCCTCCTTCAAAGAAACTTCATCCAAAAGTTAGAGTGAAAGGATACAAGGAGTTATAAGAGATAGGCGAGTTGAGGCGAACTCTGGAATTGGCGGTTTAACCTAGCTAGGGTTAGGATATCCCGCAGGCGTTGCAGGTCTGGAACCTCACAGACCCTCTCTGGCAGCACAGTTTCAAAGGGGGCTCTGCTGACGGACAGGATGGACGCAGAGGGGTCCAGTGGGACCCCGACTTTTAAGCAAGTTGTCTTGCAGAAACAACCTCAGCAGATGAAAGAGGGAGTAAGAATCGAAGGCATGAACAGCAAGTTGCATAGCGGCAGCAGGAACAACAGGGAAAAAAGGCCGATACCGTCTGACAAGACAGACAAAACAGCAGACGCCAGGAACACCGTAAAGCGGAATACTGTTGACCAACAAGACAAAACTGATGGTAAATCGCTGCCATCAGAAAATGAAAAGGAGCAGCCCACAAAAGACAAAGAACTAAAAAATAAGGGAATAATCCATCCGGAGAAGGAGGGGGAAACAAGCGCAAACCCCAAAAGAACCCATGTGTCCAGCAATGCATGCAAGCCAAAAAAAGAAGACAGCCTGCGGATCACAATCAGTGACCCTGAAATCCAAGCCTACAGGGAACACATGGCTGAGCACGCCATCATCTGCAAATTTATGGGAATCTGGCCATCTGAGAGAACCCTGTGCCAATGGATAAGACAGCAGTGGAAGCCAAAAGGGGACGTGCAGCTACATTTAGGAGCTAAAGGTTTTTTTACAGTCGTTTTCACAAGCCTAGAAGACAAGGATAGAGTGTTTGAGGGTGGCCCATACTTCCTGGCAGCAGCAGGACTCTACATGAGACCTTGGAAGCCAAACTTCGTCCCGGAGAAGGAGACTTTTACCCAGGTGCCTGTCTGGATCAGACTTTTCTCTCTTCCAATCGATTATTGGGGTTATAATGCACTTAAGCAAATAGGGGACAAGCTCGGGACCTTTGTCAAAGCCTCCGAAGCAACCATGCAGAAAAGATACACAACCTACGCGAGAATCTGTGTAGAACTGGATGTCTCTGGAGCGCTACACGAGGGGGTATGGCTCGAATATAGGGATGAAGAATACTTTCAGGCGCTAGACTACGAGCAAATACCTTTTAGATGTCGGAAATGCCACGAGCATGGGCATCTGGTTAGGGACTGTCCTTTGAATAAGAAGGAAGCAGAAGAAGAGAAAACACAGAACACCAGAGACAAGACCAACTTCACCAAACCAAAGAACAGGCAGAGAGCCAACAGAAGGAGGAATATGAAAGGGAACACAGACATAAATTATTTAAATAATCCCTTTGAGATCCTAGACCTGGAAACGGACTCGGAGGAAAAGCAGAACATGCTCCACAGGGAGGAAAGGCAAGAGAACCCGGAAAAACCCACAGGGGAAGAAAAAAGGACAGATGCAACAATCACAGGCGAAATCATCATGCAAGACAGAACAGTAGAAACAGAGGAGGAAACAGATATGTTAACTAGTGAAGCAGGAAGCGAGGATTGGGAGCTGGAAGATACCCTAGCAACGGATGGGATGGACCTAAACGCGCTGGTGGAAAGCTGGAAAGCCAAAGGGATGGAAGCAGTTCCAGAGGAAGAAATAAGGAAGGTCAATGACCTCTTTATAGCGCGGCAGAAGGCAATAATGGAAAAACAGAAGAGCAAACTCGGCATAATCAAGGGAGGCTTACCCCATTACCAAACGCAGCTAGGAAGAACCTCAGGCTCCAGACAAAAACGCCGAAGAGGCCGTAAGACAAGCATAGAACACCTACAGGAACTTGGAGAGATGTTAATCAATGCCGGCCTGATAAGGCAGTTAAGTGAGTACCCGTCCTTCCAACAAAATAGTTAACTATGAAGATCATTTCATGGAACGCCAGAGGGATAAGTAGTCAGGCCAAACAGAGAGTTCTGAAACGGAAGATGGAAAAGTATAATCCGGATATGCTGTTTCTTCAAGAAACCAAATGCAACAGTGAACTCATAAACAAGCTACGAGGGAAGTTAGGTAGGAATCTCGAAGTTTTGGAGATTGGAAGTAAAGGACGCGAAGGGGGTTTAGCGACCTTTTGGGATACAAGAAGATTTCAACTAATCACAGCTGAAGCTAGCAAAAATTACCTGGCACTGGAGGTGCAGCCGACAGGTAATTCATCTTCTTTTCTATGTATCAATGTCTATAGTCCCCAAAAGCTAGAAGATAAAATTAGTTTTCTTGATTCGCTCACCAAATTCATAAACAGACACCATAATGCAAAACTTATTCTGGGGGGAGACTTCAATATGATAACCTCCCTCCTGGAGAAAAAAGGAGGCCTAAGGAGACTACATAGGGATGGAGAGGCCTTTATAAGTTTCATAGATAAGGCAAAACTGGTTGATGTTTATCCCAAGAGTGGCAATTATACTTGGAACAATAGAAGGGGGGGAGATAGGCTCATATCTTCTAGACTGGATCGGTTTTTAATCTCAGAAAGCCTGCTCTTAGAAGGAACGGTTGTAGAATCAAATATCCTCCCTAGTGGAGGATCAGACCATTGGCCGATATCTCTAGCAGTTGAGATACAGGGCTCTCCTAGAAACAAACCCTTCAGGTTTGAAAAGTTCTGGATAGAACACCCCACCTTCCTTGAAATGGTAGAGAAGTGGTGGTCAGAGCCCATAGGGGAGGAAGGCTCCAAAATGTATATTCTTCAACAGAAATTAAAAAACATCAAACTAAAACTGAAAGATTGGAATAAGAAAGTCTTCGGAAATATCTTCCAGGAGAAGGCCATCATCGAAAACAAGCTGGAACAGATCCAAAAGGAAGGTATGGTAGGACGCAGAGAGGAGGAAACCAGCAAGCTAGAAGAGGAGCTCACACAGCAATGGCACAATAGATGCAAGCAGGAAGAAACTCTATGGAAGCAGAAATCTAGAATCCTTTGGCTGAAAGAAGGGGAGCAAAACACAAAGTTCTTCCACAGATCAGCTATGGACTACAGAAGCGCCAACAAAATACTGGAGCTAAAAAACGATGAGGGAGATATCATCAGAAATCATAATGAAATTTCAGCCTCCCTCACAAATCACTTCAGCCTCATAGCGCAAGAGCCAGATACTAATAGGGAGGAAGCCATCAAAGAAATTACCGATGTAATACCTAGAATGATTACAGAAGAGCAGAACTGGTCCCTAAGAAAAACAATCACAATGGAAGAAGTTGAGGAGGCAGTTAGAAGTATGCCCAATGATAAAGCTCCGGGTCCAGATGGTTTCACCATCAATTTCTACAAAGCATGCTGGAACATCGTCAAGCAAGACATTTGGGAGATAGTGGAAGACTCAAGACGTTCTAAAACCATTCTCAAATCCTTAAACTCTACCTTCATCGCTCTAGTTCCCAAAGTGGAGGCAGCCAACACTCCGGATAAATTCCGACCCATTGCATTATGTAATGTCATCTATAAAATAATTTCAAAGGTCATTGCAAACAGACTGAAAGCTATCCTACCCGGCATCATATCACAAGAACAGTCTGGCTATGTGGAGGGAAGGCAAATAATGGACAATATCCTGCTAGCCCAGGAGATGATTCACTCTCTCCACTCTCGAAAAGAAGCAGGTATGCTCATGCAATTAGATCTCTCCAAAGCTTATGACAAGGTAAGCTGGTCTTATTTGGAAGCAGTGTTAGCAGCTTTTGGCTTCAGCAATCAGTGGATTAAGTGGATTCTAGCCCTCATCAAATCGCCTAGATACTCCATCCTCGTGAATGGGGCTCCTTCAGCTTCCTTCCTCCCCACCCGAGGCATAAGACAGGGAGATCCCCTGTCCCCCTTTCTGTTTGTTATTCTCATGGAAGGCCTAAGTAGATTAATAGCAAGGAGAAAAGAAGAAGGCCAAATAAGAGGTCTACAACCAATTAGAGCCTGTCCAGCCACAACTCATCAACAGTTTGTGGACGACACCATGTTACACGGCGCCCCCACAGTCAAAGAAGCCTTAGCCTACAGAAATATCCTCAATCTGTTCAGCCAAGCCTCGGGCATGGAGATTAACTTCCCCAAATCCACTCTGTTCTTCTTCAACACGCATCCATCCATCCAATCTCATCTCTCCCGTCTCCTGGGGTTTAAAATTGGCTCTTTACCATCTAGATACCTTGGTGCCCCCCTAACTCTAAAACCATGGCAGAAAGGACATTGGGAGAAGGTTCTAGCTAGCATGGAAAGGAAATGTAAACACTGGACTTACCGAGCCTTGAATTTTGCTGGCAGATTAATTCTAACAAAAGTGGTTTTGCAGGCTATTCCTCAATATATGCTCTCTATTCTTCCGGCACCGAAAGGGGTTTTAAACCAAATACGAGCCATACAGCGCTCCTTTTTGTGGAGCGGAAGCAGCGAAAAGAAAAAATGGTCTCTTGTAGCATGGCAGAAATTATGTAAACCTAAGAACAGGGGGGGTCTGAATTTAGTTGATCCCGCAACAGTAAACAACATCTGTGGAGCTAAGATTTGGTGGAAATGGATCTCAGAAACGAGCCTTCCCTGGGCAACACATTGGAAGGAGAAGTACATGCCAAACAGCAACAATCTAGACATAATAAGGATGCAGAACACCCACAACGGCTCACCAATATGGAATCATGCTCAAGCTAACAGAAGCATTGTCCAGGACTATAGCTTCTGGGAGATCAGAAATGGCAATCAAGCTCTCTACTGGGAAGATGCCTGGCAGCAGTCTCCCAAATTGGACTCCCCTCAACTCCTTCCCCTGAAACAAACTCAGCAAAATGCAGGCAGATTCACAGTAAGTCAGTATTGGTCTCCCAACAGTGAAGACCAGGATTGGAGGGAATGGGTGGCTTTTGATCCAACCCACCATGAATATATTCAGGAAACCATTCAAGACCTGAATCAACGAATATCAAAAAGGAAAATTCGAATTGCAGCAGAAAATGACAAGCTTAGATGGGGTCCAAAAGGAAACGGGAACTTCTCCCTGAAAGAGGCTCGGAGCATAATAGAGGGGGAAGAACAACCGAACATAATGCCCTGGGCAACTAAAGTTTGGGATAATCTTCTATGGCCGAAGATCAGAACTTTTCTATGGCTACTGATGCAGAAGAGGACTCTTACATGGGAAAACTTAATGAAAAAAGGGTTCAGAGGACCATCCAGATGTCCTATGTGCACTAAGGAGGAGGAAACAATGAACCACCTTCTTAACTCCTGTGAATGGGCCTCCCAGCTCTGGAGCTGGATGGAAAACATTCTTGGAGCTTCAGACCGGAACAGAGATTCTATACAGGAAACTATCACTAACTGGAGAAGTAAGTTTTCAAGAGTAAACAGAGTGGAAGGCATCTGGAGATCTGCCCCTGGCTTTATTGTTTGGACCATTTGGAAAGAACGAAATCGGAGGATTTTCAAGGAAGAAATTCGAAGCCTAGAATTAGCACAGGAATCTATAACAATCAATATTAAACAGCTTATACAGGCTAAAGGCAAGGTAGAAGCAGATGAAAAGCCTACGCCCAAGGACCTACAAATCTTAAAGGCGTTCCAATTGGAAGCATCCGGTAATCAATCAAGAGGGGGAAATTTACCACAACCTTCATCGCAAATTTTAAAATGGCAATGCCCTCCTGAGGGTGGCCTGAAATTGAACTTTGATGGAGCTTCACGAGGTAACCCAGGTTTAGCAGGCATTGGTGGAGCCATTCGCAATCAGGCAGGGGAAATTATCCATATTTTCTGTAGAGCTTTAGGTGAAAGTACAAACAATGAAGCAGAGTTCGCAGCGCTGGAGCAGGGCTTAAAAATACTAAGAAATCTCCGGAGAGGAAATATAATAGTCGAGGGGGATTCCCTCCTGGCTATAATGGCGGCTAAACGCCTACAGGCAGGTACGAGCATCAGCAAGGCTACCAGGCATTGGAGATTGGCCAAAGCGACGGAAAGCATAGCAGAACTCATCATGGAGATGAGAGGCTTAACCTTCCAGACAGTGAGGAGAAAGGCTAATGGTCTGGCTGACCATCTGGCAAACTTTGGAGCAGACAACCCGAATATCGTCATAAACAGGGGCTGGCATGAGATTGATAACCCAATCATCAAAGAAACATGCGAACAGCTGGCGGCAACAGATTTGATCCAAGCCACCCAATCTTAATAGGGGATGGCATTTGGCCCAGGTATCGGATTTACAAGGATACCGGTGGGGGTTATAAGCCCAAACCTTTCTACGGGATGATTGGACAATTGGAAAGAGGGAGTTCCTGGCGGCGACAGGTCACTAAGAAGGGCGATCATTACAATTCGAGAAACGGGAAGCACAACCTCAGCAACAGTGCAATCATCACACATGGGGAGGGTCCGTATTACAAGCTTTCAATGACATTAATGGCAACTCTATGTGAGAAGAGGTGGAACAGTGCTCCGCGGATCAGAATCGAGCATGCCAGCATACGGGGCATCTCCATCTTCACCAGCCACCACCTCATCCGATGGAAAGTACCAAACACTTGGTGCTTGGTTCGTCATCCTGGCTGCAGCCTTCTGCGCTCCCATTCGACCTGCGTCAGCCTCGCTTGTGCGATCCTCCTTCACATTCATCACCAAAGTACCACCATTTTCAAAGGCAGTAACTCCATCTTCATGAGGAGGCACCGTGGAATTTGCTATAAAGCAATGGACAAATGCCCTGTATTCCTCACAGTTTTTCGAGTTTGTATTGAGAGTGGTTCTGTCTTCGATATTGGCTTGAGTTGGGAGAGGTACGAAGTGTTAGTTATGGATGCGGAAGGGAGTCGATGCGCTGCAGCAAACTGGGACCTCCAGGAAGCCAGGGGAGGCTATGAGACTCGGACTGCAACAAAAATTAAACGCAAGATGGCTGAACTCGAAGCTCAAGCTAAGCAGGAGGAGGATGGAAGAAAGGAGGAGGACATTGCTGCAGAGGTCGACTGGTTGACAGACCCAAGAACACCTTCAAAAAGGGCAACTCAATTTGTAAGAACCAAGGAGGAAAGTTGGCGCACCAAAACCCTGATAGCTAAGGCTCTGGATTCGATAGAAAAGGAAAGGAAACACAGTGTCATAGAGGTGAATCTTACTGAAGCACAAATGGCTAAGATCATTGACTACAACAGCGTTCTGGACAACAAAATCTCCACTATGCATGAGGCAATCAAAACTCACAACCGGATGTTAACGCTGCTCATCAGGCTACTGAGGGATGTTATCAACACGGCTCATGCGGCTCAGCCAGCCCCTACTGCTGAGGACCAGCCCGAATCCCTGGAAGCAATGCAGGCGAAGGTTGACCGCCACGTTCAGGAGATAGGCCTGGATACCATCAGCCAGATGGGAAAATTTATTTAAGGGAACACCTGTAGTTCTCCTCCGCCCTCTTTCTGTCTCGGCATAAGCTTATGTATGTTGTGGCCTCATATGTATGGTGTCGACAGTACTAGCTTTCTTGTAACGTTTTGCTCTGTTCCAAGCCACCCTGCGCGGTGGGCTTGTTTTTGGTCCATGTGTCTCAGAACCTCTGAGCAGGCGATTAGCCTTCGATTATTGTATATCCCTGCTCGCACTGCTTCGACAGTTTTTTGTATTATACTTGTTCTATAATATAATCTTCTAACTTACACAAAAAAAAAAGAAAGGATACAAGGAGTTCAAAAGTAGTTTGACAATAAGGGATAGCAAAATACAGAGAGAGTTATAGTAGTAAAATTTGATAAGTCAGACAATGACACCACTTCCCATCAATAGTCTCCAACTAATATATATCCTCCTATCCTTCCTAACCTACTTCTGTTCCCACCCTATTTATCCTCTGCTACTATATACTATGGCATTGGATATACGAATCTAACTACTGATAAATCCAATATGGTGAAAGCATCGACTATATCGACCTAACTTCCCGAGCGGAAAATTGGAAATCATCATCACACATCTAGGAGAGTGTGTCCATCACTTGCCTTCCACAATTCTAGGTTTGGAGGCTACACAGTGGGAAATACCTCCAGCCCTCCTTACAACTAGGGTCAACACCCTAATATGGACTACACTATAGCGTTGGTTGGATACTTGTCATTGAATAATCCAGTCAGGTAGTCTTGTCACCCGCCATTTACATTTTACCCATGTGATAAGAGTGCATATCAAGTAGATAAAAAATGTAATAGAAAAATTGACATCATACCTTTCCTCGTTAGATGTCTCGACCTTCCCCAATGGAAGAGTAGATCTTGGCTATCATATAGTTCTTTCCAATCTGTAGATTAGTTCTCATTCATGCATATATATAACAACAAGACATATATAGATAAGTGATCTTAAACATCATGTTATTAAGTCTAGTATCCACGTGTCAATTTTGTAGTTCATACTGGAAATAAATCATAATTACACTAAGTCATTCATTAAATAAATCATATCCACTTAATCCATACATGAAACAACAATAACTCTAATAAGTCATGAACTAGATAAATCATCAGCAAGTAAGTCATACATTAGGTCATACATAAAATATTTCCATCACCAATACCTAATCCATCTAATGATTTATATAAGTAGTTTCACATGTCCAACTAAATGCATCAATATTACATAGCATTCATAAATAAATAACATGGAACTACAAAATTGAGCCTTACCATATGTAGCTATCAAAGTCAAAATGTGCATCACAGATGCTCAAAAAGTGAGTGGTAGTCACGATGTATAGTCTCTTCATCCTCCCAAGTAGTAGATCCTGGGCTATACTTGCCCCACTGGACCTTAACCTGGTCCACCATACGACATCTGAGATGTCAAACCCTGCAATCCAATATGCATAATGGTTCAAACACTATGGTTCCCATGTCTGAGACTTGCAATTCCCTCCAATCCAGTTTGTGAGATTCATCAGAAATATAATGTCGTAAAATATATACATGAAAAACATCATTAGTTTATGAAAATGGGGTGGTAGTACAAGACAATAAGCAACTGGTCCAATATTCTCCTTGATCCTAAAAGGTCCTACAAACCAAGGTGAAAACTTCATCCCCTTCCCAAACTAAATGGTGCTTTTGTTGGGTCGGACATGAATAAAAACTTGGTCCCCTACTTAATAACTATGATAAATCCTATGTGAATCAACACAACTCTTCTATCTATCTAGTGCTTCCTTTAACCTTTATCGAATCTATCTTACCTGTTCCTCTGTTTCTTGAACTAATTCTGGCCCAACTGTTACTTGACCCTCCAACTTTTCCCAACTCAATGGCATCCTACATGGCCTTCCATATAGAGCTTGATAAGGAGGCATCCCGACTGAATTGTGGTAACTATTCTTATAAGCAAACTCTACCAATGTTAGGTACCTTTCACACTGAGTTTGATTATCCATGATGTACATTATAAGCATGGCATCCATAACTTGATTTACTCTTTTAGTCTGCCCATATGTTTCTCGATGATATGCAATGCTCAGGTTCAACTGAGTCCCTAGCGCTGACTGCAAAGTTGTCTAAAACCTAGATGTAAATTGAGAGTCTCTATTAGAAATGATCTTTGTGGGTAACCCATGTAGTCGAATAACTTCACTTATAAAAACTCATGCCACATCCATAACATAGTAAGTGTCTCTTACTGGAATGAAATGGGTACTTTTGGTAAATTTATCAACTATAACCAATATAGCATTTTTCCTCTCTGACGTGAGTGGAAAACCCACAACAAAATCCATAGAAATTACCTCGCATTTAGATATAGGGATGTCATGTGGTTGTAGGAGTCTTGCTAGATGGCAATGGTTAGCCTTCACTCGTTGACATTTAAGACATTTGGCAACAAACTGGACAATGTCATGCTTCATGCTTTCTCAAAAGAAGATTTTCTTCATGTCTTTGTACATCTTCTTCACTACAGGATGTGCACAATAGAGTGCTCTATGTGACTCTTCGAGGATGGTCCTTCTCATACCCCCTTCCTTAGGTATGTACATTCTCCCTTGAAATCTCAATAGTCCATTTGCTTCAAGGACATATCCCTCAAAATTTGGTTCTATCTGATTCCCACTCTGGAGTGTTGAGATAACCTTTAGATACCATCTATATTCAAGTAGTTTCTCCAACACGCGTTCCTTGAAATTTATCTTTAAGGCTACTAGGGATAAGGTTTGTGGACTCCTAATTATTGCATTAGCCACCACATTCTCCTTTCCCTTAATGTTTGAGATCTCAAAATCATACTTACTCGTGAATTCGCTCCACCACCTTTGTCTAGCATTCAAATCCCTTTGAGTGAAGAGGTGCTTCAGGCTTTGATGATCTGTTCTTAACTCAAATCTTCTCCCAATGAGGTAGTGTCCCCATAGTTTCAAATCTAACATCACTGCTGCTAACTCTAAGTCATGGGTATAATACAACTCTTCATGTTTCTTCAAATTTCTAGATGCGTAAGCTATTACTCCACCTTCTTGCATCAATACTTCTCCCAATCGTTGCTTCGAAGCATCAGTGCAAATAGTGAAGTCTTTTCCCATGTCTGGTACTCGAGGGATTGGTGCACTTCTTAGTAACCTCTTTAGTTATGTGAATTCAATGTCACATTCATATGCCCATTCATACTTGACCCGCTTTTGCTATAATGTGGTGATGGGTTTTGCAATCCTCGAAAACCCTTCCACAAAATTATAATAATACCCTGCTAGACCCATAAAACTACACACTTCATGAGAATTTTTCGGTACTGGCCAATCCATTATGTCCATTACCCTTTCTAGGTCAACTGAAATCTACTCTCCTGAAATGATGTGCCCAAGATAATGAACTTTCTTCTAAAAGAAGGAAGATTTTGAAAATTTTCCATACAATTGATTTTCCCTTAAGCAAGTCGATACAACCCTTAGTTGCTTTTCATGCTCCTTTTCATTCTTGGAATACACAAGAATGTCGTCTAGAAAGACTTTCACAAATTGGTCCAAATAATTCCTAAACACCCCATTCATGAGGCTCATGAATACTACTAGTGCATTGGTCAAACCAAATGGAACTATAACTATGAACTCATAGTGCCCAAACCGAGTTTGAAATGAAGTTTTTGAGATGTCAATTTCCTTAATCCTCAATTTGTGGTATCCAGATCATAGATCTATCTTTGTCGTTTATCCCTTCATTTGATCAAAGGGGTCATATATTCTAGGTATCGCGTACCTATTCTTTATTATGGCTCTATTCAAGTACCTATAGTCTATGCATAGTCTTAATGAACCATCCTTCTTCTTGACAAAAATCACTGGTGCACCACAAGGTGAAATACTAGGTTTGATAAATGACAAGTCTAAGAGCTCTCTTAACTGCATCTGCAACTCACAAAGTTCTAGAGTTGTCATTCTATAGGGTGTCTTACATATTGGTTCTGCACCAGGTTTTAGGTCACTTGTGAAATCAATCTCCCTTATAGCAGGTAATCCAGGAAATTCCTTAGGAAAGACATCCTTGAATTCTAACAAAATTGGGTGTTGATCTAGGGAAGATCCTTTCTGGTCACTTACACCCTCGACCACATATCGCTTGCAACCTTGTCAGAGACAATGCCTTACCTTCATCATGAATATGAATCACAGTGACACTCCTCTCTTGATTCCACAAATCTCAATTGGCTTACCTTCATCATCTAAGCAAATCACCTTCTTCTTGAAACAATCTACCGAAGCTCGAGGAGCTTCTAAACAGTCCATTCCAATAATTACATCATACATCCCCAATGTTGTGATGTATGTGTTCAACTTAGTTATACACACCCCAAGGTTTACCTGACATTGGTCAACACTAGGTCCTATTGGTTATTTTATCCCAGAAGCCATCTCAACTTGCTTAAAGTCATATTGCTCATAGGCTACAAACCCACATTCTTCTAATGCAACTGGTGAAATGAAACTATCTGTAGCACCTGAATTAAACAAAATTTTAACTTTTACTTTGTTTATCATACATGAGGTTTCTACCATGGAAAACTGATGTTCAACTTGTTGGTTATCAACTGCTACATAGATTCAATGGTGGCTACTTCCTCCCCCCATTTGTGCTTTTCCTTTCCACGGTTGTTACTAGTTTGTAAATCAAGATAGTCACACTAGTAATAAGGTCCTTTGCATCCTAAAAAAGCGATGCGTGTTAGAATTTGAACAGAATGTTGTGGAGTTCCTTGGAAAGAGTTCCTTCCCCTGGGACCCCTGCCCCTACTTATTGCTCCTCATGTATGACCTTGATTTGCATGAATCCTTGAAGCTATGGCTAAAGTTGCACTAGTAACCATTGAGATCCCCACTGTCAATGCTTTGGGTACAACCCTGTTCTCATATGGTGGTGGCCTCAAACTTCCCCCTCTTGGGAAGGTACGAGGGCCTTCCCCATATGTTACAGATTCATTTGGGCACATCAACCCCGACTTACAGATTAGTACTATTAGGGCCCATTAAACCCTAATTTAGTTTTTAGATGCCCTAAGTGAAGTGAACCATCAGAATGCCTCCTTCCCAAGAGATTCCATCACTGAAACCATCCAAAAACTTCATCTAATAAGATCAATGCACACATGCCTTTATTAGGGTGCACTGCAGTGCAGTCTAGTATTCTGCCAGGGTGCATTGCAGCTCACTTGAGCCCTCTTTGGCCTGCGCTGGGTGAATTTGAGTGAAATATGCATTGGGGTTTAGAATATTCTTATCCATAGGATGCTTCTGGAAGTTTCCCAAGGCTATCCACTCCTTTGGGCTCAAAATTGGATGAGGGAGGGAGTTAAGGAACATCAATCCCTCTATCCCTTCCTCCATGGAACTAAATCCTAAGTTTGGGAGGGCATTCATTATCACCATTTATGGCATAACTTCCTTCATTCACCTATAAAAAGACCACTCATCTAAGTGATCACGAGTTGGAAATCATTGAATTATAGGGAGATGATGTTTGTATGAGACTTCAGATGGTTTCAAGTATTGTAATGATGTCAAAATGTCTTGCTTGTTATCAGGAGAGGATGGGATTGAACTGGAGGAGTGACATTGAATCAAGAAAATTGGGTTGTAACTCTTCCTTTTACTAATGAAGTGTTCAAAGATTTTTCCATATGTTTGTATTGTTTATTGATGCTTTTGTATGTGTATTATGAACTTGATTCCATTTTATGTTTAATCAATAGATCATTATCATATGCTTTGATCAGTTTTTTTCTTCTGTCTGTGTGCAGGTACTTTTCAAGTGGATTAAGCATGGAAAGGAGTGACATAATTGGTCAAGGGAGATAAGGAGTAAGTGAAGGCTTCAAGTAGGCTTATTTACTATCTTATTTAATCTATTGGTTATAGAATAAAGTGGAGAATGCTTCGCACTATTGTTATAGAATTAGCTACTAGTCTAGGGGTTTAAGTGTTTATCCGTAGACACTAAAACTTCCCAAAACACCATAAACCTTGGTCATTTGGGAAAAATGGATTTGTTTCCACTCTTCAAGTATAAGTGATCTTCAACATACCGAGCATGTTCCACAACTTCTGGAACTCAGGATGGTTTCCACAATCGTATCGTTCCCTAACCTACGAGATCAATCCATAACTGAAACGATCTACTTGGAATTGATTAGTATGCATGTAGGATACATACTTGACCAATTCCTTGAATTTAATCTCATATTCTTCTATCATACGATTTCCCTGTACCAAAGCATGGAAGGTTCCTACCTGTTGTTTTTCATAATATGCTGGTAGGTTCCTTTTCCTGAATCTCTCCTCAAATATCTCCCAGGTAATTATGTCTAGAGTGAGGTGTATTTGATGCTCTATGTTACCCCACCAATTCAGAGCACTATCTCTGAGTTGGAATATTGCTGTTTTAGCTTTTGAATTGGAATTATAATCCCTTAGTGCGAAGCACCTTCTCATTCCTTCTAACCAGGCTTTTGCACGTTCGCTGGCATGACCTCCAGCAAACTCTGGGAGCTTAATCTTTTAGAGATCCCTAGTAATGTCCTCAATTGGAGGTCCTCTATCAAAGTCTCCTAATCCCTCAATATTTCCTAACCCTGATGGAGGGTTCTCTAATTCCACTTCAATTGTTTGGCGCCTTTTTAAAGTCTCAAATTAATTTCTTCTAGGGAACGCAAGATGAGAGCCAACTCCAGTGAAGGTAATGGGTTATTTGTAGGAGATCCTTGTTATGACCCCCCCTTGAACTTGATTTCTTCGTGTCCTCATCATTTTGAATTGTTCAAATATTTGTATGGTACGCAAGACTTATTAGAACAACTTAGGGCATTGCCAATTCTTACTCGACTCACACATGTTTTGCATCATGATAGGTGCAAGTTTTCCTTTTGTTATGCTTGTAAACTACTATTTCTAATATTGAGAAGGTAACCATGGGTCTACTAAATCCTCTCCCATTTCTATCTAATAAAATTCTAACACGCACTACTAGTCACCATCAAATATCTTTATATATCTTTAAACAATCATGTTAAATCCATCTTATATAGTTTGAGCATTGATAGAAATATTAACTTACCATTTTTAATCACATTATTATAACTAGGTGTCCTCTTGAAATTCCATCAACAATGTTAGAATAGATTTTCAAAGTGGATGTCTAACTATCTCAATCAACTCAATATTGACATTATTGTTAGATATATACTATCCAATTGATGTATATAGAACGGCTAGTGCTACATGTTTTAAGATAATATTATTGTATACTGTAAGTGATTCTAACATACCAATCAATTGTTGTTCACATTTGACAACTTATATGTCTAAAATCTACTAAAAGAAAAGAATAATATGTTTTTTGCAATGCAATGGAGTTGGGTGTTAACATTTTATAAGCTAGGGTTTTTTTTGTTACCTACTCAAAAGCCCTACATTCCCATAAATATATGTATATATATATAATTTATTTTAAATTACATAGCATTATACTCTACTTTATTACTATAATATTTAAAAATTCTAAATTCTCAATTAACAATTATATCGATTATTTATTATTTGGTTTATGACAATTTTGACAGGGTCGTTATCCACTAGTCACTTTTCATTTCACAAATTTGGACCAAGCATAATTGTTATCAAAACTTTATATAGTTGTTATCAATACTTTATATATGTTATCAAGGAACACGTCTTCAGTTCTGAGATGAAATGTAGCATATTTACATATAAATAAGGTAACAATCAAAGATAAATATTCCCATCCTCCATTCTTTCCATAATATAAAGTAAAAAAAAAAAAAAAAAAAAAACTTTTTTACTCATGTATAATTGTTTTATTAATTTTATTTTATTAATCTTACTGAATATTTAAACTATCTTATTCATATCCCATATTGTATAATAAATAAACTTTTGAATATGCATAATTAAGAAAATATATAAAAAAAGATACTTAAAAGGTACAAAATCATGGGAGATACAACTATAATATAAAACAATGAGATTTATTAACATTTATGAAGTAGATCGAAGCAGATCGAAGAAGTTGAGGATCAAGAGATATTTTCTTTTGTTCAAAGCAGAAGTGAGTGATTTTTATACGGCTGGCCAAGGGCCTCAGTCATTTAAAACCCAAAGAAACTGGTTGTATATTTATCATATCCAGGACCAGGGCTTAGATTTCAACACTTAAAGCAGGATTTTTAGGGCTTCCTACAGTTTTTTTTATATTTTTCATTGAGCTCCTCGGTTATAGCTAGTTAAAAATGAAATTCATGTGATAAAAGGGGGGAATTCTTTTAACATTTTTGACATCATCAATATATTTAGCAAGTACACCTCTATTGTGTGGGACATTGAAAAAGAAAAAAGAAATCCAACCCACTGATAAAATGAAATTCAAGTCATATCACCTAGGTCGAATGTCTTTTAACGGGCCAGTGGGGAAGGGAGATCATGAGAATTCGGTAATGGTGGGAGAAAAAGGTACATTTTTGTAAGCACTCAGATGAAATTTTGAATAGAGAATGTGGGTCAAACACCTAATCATCCTCATATTGGACTAAAGAAAATTTCCTCCCTCCAACGAATTTTTTGCCCGAGATGGCGGGCATTTATTAAAGTTTGAATGTAGTGCAAGCACTATAAATATAAGTGTGTGAAGTAGAGTTTGAATTCAGTACAAGTTACGAAGACTAAAATGAGGCCTATAAATATCGTATCTGCATTCACAACCATTATTATAGAGAAGCCATCTGGCTCAAGAGAAATAACTTTCTTACAGATGGAGCTTAAGAGAAGCGACGTTCTTCTTTTGTTGGGGTGCTTTATGTTGGTCGGGGTAAAGGTGGAGTGTCGGAAGGGGAGTTGGTCATTTAGTTATTTGGCTCCTTCATGCCAAGTGAAGAGCGTATCGATTGTAGAAAATGGAGGGGTGGGGGATGGAACCACTGTAAACACCGAAGCTTTTCGGAGAGTAATTAATCATTTGAGCAAATTGTTGGAAAAGGAGGAGGACAACTTTACATTCCACCAGGTAGATGGCTAACTGGAAGCTTCAATCCCACAAACCACTTCACTCTTTATCTCCATAAAGAGTTTGTCATTCTGGGTTCTCAGGATTTAGAAGGAAAGAGTGCGACTTGTATGTTCTACGCATACTCCGAGGCCATCTCCCCTAAAAAGAGATGTCTGATACTCTAATTCTTCTGTGGTTGCAAGGACGTCTCGACTACTCTAGCCTGATTGGAAATTTCTACGAATTAGGGCCCGAAGGGTCATCGATAGCGTAGATCTCCATTTCCATCAAAATCTCCTGCCTTGGAATCATTTATTTTGCCTACTTTTCTTGGACGGGGACGAGGTTGCCAAGGACTTGTATGCTACCCTACATGAATTCTTCCACTTGAATCCCCTATTTCAAAAACACCCATTTTATGTAATGATGAGAGCCATGTGGAAGGTTTGTTCCTTCCCTGAGTTTTTACATGCTCAATCAGCTGGACAAGTTAAGATGGGAATGTACCCAAACACAGAATGTTTGAGAGAGATTTCTCAGACAAAAGAATAAAATTTTAGCTTAAACAAACTCAGATTATAAGGGAAACTCGATTGTAGACAACATGTATATATATATAGGAATTCGGTAATGGTATTGACTTTGGAAACTATGGAATCGGCTCATATTCAACATTGCATTTCTCACAAGATAATAAGAACTCTTAGTATTTTCACATACATTATTGTATAGACATCCATCATTCTATATTTACTACTGTTGAGGCCGTTGAAAAACAAAACGCTCGAAGTCTAAGCTGGGAATTGCAAAACAGGGAAACCAGCACAGTATGTAGAGGTTATTCGCTCAGCTTGAAAGCCTTATCTTCTCTTTTGCAAGCGTGTAAGAGCATGAATGAGATTTAGAAAATCCATGCCCAGATACTCATGAGTGGACTTGAATAAAACATACTTTTGGTTACCAAACTTGTGACTTTATATGGCACTTGGGATAGCTAGAAGAATGTGCGCAATATGTCTAATAGAATGCGTAAGTGGAATGTTTACTTATGGAATATAGTTATAAGGGTTTACAATAGGAAAGGACTCTAGCAGGAAACACTTGAACTTTATTATGAAATGCAAGGATCAGGCATTGAGCCAAACAAGTTCACCTTTCTTTTTGCAATCAGGGCATGTGCAGGCTTATCAGATTTTCAAGAAGGCAAGCAGATCCATGATCAGATCGTTGGAGGTGGATTTGAATTAGATGTTTATATGGGGAATGTACTAATAGACATGTATGCTAAACATGGGAATTTAGAGAATGCATGCGGAATGTCTGACAAAATGTTTCAGAGAGATGTGGTTTCATGGACAACAATGATAGCAGGAAGTGCAGTTAGTGAACCTAGAAAGTTAGTGAACCCAAAAAGTATGTATCTATTGTTTGAATCATCAAAAGAAAAAAAAATAACATCATAAATTCTTTTGGATACATAGATACGTTATACAAGCATCTACCCATCACTTGGTTGTTAAATTTCTACTAGCAAGGAATTTTAGTATGTTGAAGCAAGTCCATAGGGCCTATAAAATCCCGAAGAGTTGAAACTTAGCTCTGATACCATGTGTGAGGATCCCCCTAGGGTCCTATAACTAAAACCTAAATTTCTCTAATTTTAAACATAATAAGATGAGAATGACTTATTTTTTATCTAAAAATTTATTTGATGATAATATACCATTAAAATTTATTTCCCACAAATTAAATAAGTAAGAATTTCATTGCAACCATTTACATAAGTAATCAATTAACAAAGGAATACCTGTTATAATAGCTTAGTTGAGATTCTTCTGAGGCTAACTATGTTCAGATTCTCGTCTTGACTACCCGACTAGATTTGCCTCCTAGCCAGCTAGGAAGTATTTCCTAGCCTAGGGAACCTCCAGAGATTCCCTAGCCCTCCGAGCCCAAGTGGAAGCAAATGTAGTGTGTCCAAGTTAAACAAACACTCTCCTTCTCTCCCTTCTCTTTTTCTCTACCTTCCTCACAAAAAAAATCCTCCAAAACCACAACCAAAACCATAACCAAAACCAACACCAAGGATTCCCCCCCCTCTCATCATTTGTCCCCTTTAATGACTCTTCCTCCCATCCACCTCAACCACCTACCATTAATGTCATAACTACCCCCTCATCCTTTCATTTGACTTCTCTTACCATATCTTCTCCCAAGTAAATTTGAGAGGAAATTTTGGGGAGAAGATATGGATATTTAATTTGGAATTTAATGGGGGAAGACAATATCTTCTTCCAATTAAATTTGAGAGGACATTTTGGGGATAAGATATGGATATTTAATTTGGTAATTAATTGGGGAGGACCATATCTTCTTCCAAGTAAATTTAAATGGACATTTTGGGGATAAGATATGGATATTTAATTTGGTAATTAATTGGGGAGGACCATATCTTCTTACAAGTAAACTTGAGAGGTCATTTTGAGAATTGAATAATAACAATAATAAATTTTATATCAGTAAATAAAAATTACAGTTTCCCAAATGTAGGTATTTACCAATATTTCTTGATAATTATAAGTCAATATTCCTAGGTAATTTAAACACTAATAAAATTTGCACGATACGATTAAGTGGGGCATTACAACCTTGTCTAAAAAGTGTTTGTAGAAAAATAGCAGGTCCTGGAAATGTCAATAACTACGTTAATGATACTCTAAGTTATGTAAAAAAAAAACACTATGACCAAAATACTAAAGGAAAATGAAAATAGAGGGTAAGATTAAGAAATAATAATTGGATTCCAACATCAAAATAAAAATTCCACCACTCTAATAGAGAGTATTCCCTCTCCTTCCATAAGGTTCCTCCAAACCTCCAAAATATGGCATGATCATCTATAGATAGGATGCTCTTTGGATGATATCTGATGCCACATAGGCTTATGATACTATTATCTTCTAGCACGAGTCCCATATTTAGACTAGAAAAAATATCTCTTTGGTAAAACTTATAAAAAAAACAATGCGCACTCAAATAAAAACATTTGTTAAAATATAGCCAATCTCATTAACTGAGTTAGTTAAGAAATTAGTTTCCAATCCAAGATAATTTTAGAAAAATATTTCTAGAAGTTGCTAGCCCAGATTTTTGGAAAGCTTTTTGTATCTTGGATATCTCTAGAAATGGTTATTCCTAAATAATCCTAGAAGTAATTTAGTATATTATAAAATCATTTTTAAATCTAGTATAAAATATATTTAATAATGAGAATGACTCTTAAGTTTCCAAATGGTTTCTTTTTTGAGTCAGCTTGAATGTTTAACATGATTTCAAAATGGGTTTAATAAACTCAATTTAGTATATTATAAAATAATTTTTAAGTCAATTATAAAATCTATTTAATAATGAGAATGACTCCTAAGATTCCAAATGGTTTCCTTTTTGAGTTAGCTTGAATGTTTAACATGGTGTCAAAATGTGTTTAATAAACTTTAAGGAGTTCAGATCATATTCTATTTCATAATGAGAGTGACCCCTAAATTTCGATATGGTTTAAGTTTTGAGTTAGCTTGAATGTTTAACATGGTGTTAAAATGGGTTTAATAATATTCAAATATTGTAGATCATATTTTCATGAAGGAGATCCAAGGGCATGAGAATGAGTTCTACGTGAAAGAGCAAAGGTTCTTCTTTTGTAGATAAAGTCGCTTCCACATAGTAGTAAGAAAACCCACTGCTAATGGTAGTGGAAGTAGTCATATAGGAACACAACTACCATTTTCCATTGTCATCACTAATCAATAAGGTCACCCCATAGGTTGGATGAAAAGGTTCATAAGTCCTAAACCCCACAACTAGCACAAAAGAGAAAATCCATCAAAATACATTCTAGACTTAGAACAAAAGAGGAAATCCATTCAAATACATTTTAGACTGAGAATCCTACAAGTTTACAATCTTTATATTGGAAGGTTACGATGGATGTATTAGACCCATAACTTTCATAAGAAATCGGTAGAGTGTACATGCTCGATACATTACACACAAATTAATTTGTATATTGCAATCAAAGCAAGCCACATAAATAATGTTAATGAGATCCAACATATTTCAAACAAGGAATTTCTTGTTGAGAAAATCTCTAACAAATTCCAACAACCAGCTAACCTAATCTATCAATTTACTATTGTAAGAATTATTTCCAAGTCTTCCTTAACTCCAAAATGAGCTTTTAAAATTTCTATTATTTTTTTTATTATGTGTGGCAAAAGGGATATTCCTTTTCAAGGAAGCTTTATTTTATTGGTGAAAAGTTTTACTTTATTTGTGAGAAGGGGTTTGTTTTTATTTTTACATTATTCAAATATTTGTTTATTTTTTAGTTAAAAAAAAGAGTGGGATTGCGAAAATATTTGAGACATAAAAGAAAAAAATTCCCTTTGCCATTATAAAATAACTTTTTATGGATTTTACATGTAATTTCAGGAAAAATTTATAGAAGGAACTAAGTTTTAATGTATGAAATGAATAATTTCTTGTAGGTATAGGAATTTTGGGAAGTAGTGGGATATATATTCACAAAGCTAAATCAAGAAATTCGGTAGGTTATGTCTAATTCCCTAAAAACAGCTTGCATAAATGAATAAAAAAAATAAAGGGGGTCTTGGATCCATAGTTTAGTAGATTACTTTATTTTTCCCAAAATAATGAGAACATTTAGTGCAAAGAAAGCTTAGAATACCATGGAGTTAGCATATTAGGGTAATGACAAAGTGAAGAGTATGAAGCTTCAAACCAATAGTAGAGAGCTTGAAACATTGAGGAGGAAGGAGACAAAGAACATTGAATAGTGAATCAACTCAGGACTCATGGAGAGATGATTATAGATAAAAAATTGTGGAACATTTTCACAAAAGACTATTGAAGAAATTCAAGATTGGTTTTATTAATGTAGAGGAGTCCAAATATCTATCCAAATTAAAAGTAGGAAAATTAGCAGGATCTCTCTTTTCCCATGAATTAAGAATCGACATGGAGGCAGAGTCCTTATATCATGCCTTCAAGACTCATGCATCCATTAGTAGAGGAAAATATAGAGGAAGCAGGCGTAGAGGTAATTACCAAGTATAAAGAAGAACTACATAAAATAGTCAAGGCAATAAAATCAACCTAGTTACTCTTGGAATCATAGGGGAAAATGTACAAGATGGAAAAACAAGTCCAATGTACAATGTTATTATTGTAAAAAGCATGAAAACTATGAAAGTGAATGTTGGAAGAAGAAGTCATATTTGAATAAGGGCAGGGTGAATGCCTCCAGCATTAAAGATAAGACATCTAAGTCCATGTTCATCACATGCCAAATTTCTAATGAATACCAAAACAAGGATGACATTTTTTTATTGGGAATAATATGCATTGATCATACATAAAGTAACAGAACATTGTTTTCTAGTATTGGTAGATCTATTCAATCTAGAATTACTTTAGGAGATGACTATCATGTCAAGGCCATATGTAAAGGTGTCAATATTTTCCTAACTAAGAAAAATGAAAATAAATATATTTGTGATGTCTTTTATGTACCGAATCTTAACATAATTGCTTAGGTAGTGGATAACTGATTCAACATGGTTATGACATTATATCTAAGGACTTCACATTCACAATCTTAGTTAAATCACCTTGTACAAGACATATTGCAAAGGTCTAAATGAACATGAACATAATTTTCCCATTAAATATGAGAAGTGTAAATATGAGAACATCTCATGTATGGTTTCCTACCTTTTAGGAGACTTAGTCTCTAGTAGAAAAAATGAATAGTTAAGGGAGTTACCATATTGAATGAGGAAACCATCACTATGCATTATTAGGAATAGTTAAGGAGTTCCATATGTAAATGAGGAAACCAAAATGGAAGTTAAAATATTGAAAGCATAAAAGAGATGATTCTCCAAAAGCCTCCTGAAAAACCAAGTAATATCTAGAACGTTTCCATAAAAATCCATGTGGACCAATCCAAACTCATTCCAATGTTAGAAGTTTTTTATTCTGATATTTATTAATGATTTTATGAGGAAATTTTTGATTTATTTACTTAAAATAAAATTAAATAAGTTCATAATTAATATGTCAAAGTGCTCAGCTCATATGGAGGAGAAGGGTATGACTCAAAGGTTTTCACAAAATTTCATAGACAATAAGGAATTATATGGTAGTTTACCACTATATATACACCACAACATAATAGAATGGATAAATGGAAGTATTATACTATTATGAACATGGCAAGGAGTGTGATAAAAGCTATCAATTTTCCAAATTATTTTTTGGGTAAGGCTATTGTTCATTCAGTCTACATAGTCAGCAGAACTCCAACAAATAGTGTGAAAGGTAAAGTTCCTCAAGAAGCATGGAGTGGCATAGAATCAAGTGCTTCCCCTTTCATAATTTTTGGTTGTATTGCCTATGGACATTTCCCTAATTAACTAAGAGAGAAACTTGACAATAAGAGTAAAAAATACATTTTCATTGGGTACAATGAACAATCTAGATAAATATAAACCATACACTCTAATCGGTATGAAATATGTGGTGAGAAAAGATGTAAAATTCATAAGAAATATCTAGGAGATAAAGAGAATGAAGTAATAGATAGTAGTATTCCATCTCTCCCAGTAAATGAACAAGTGGAAAATTTGAGATAGCAAGTCCCTCTCTTGAGCAAATATAAGAAGTTAGTTCTTCCTTTAGTAAATGTCAACAAACTCTGAGATAGATAAGAGAAATAATATATTGTAAATTATATTTAATAGTGAGAAGGTATAGCAATGTCCCCTGTGTTCCCAATTGGTTTTCATTCAATATCTACTCCAAAGTTTAACACCCTTGAGTTTAGAAAGGTCTATCACTACCTCAATGAGGTATTCCCCAACGCGTATGAAACTTATGAAGAAATTTTATATGTGAATAAAATACCATAACCATTTACATCCTTAGCAACATTCTCCAATAGCCAATCACAAATAATTGCTTCACACCATCAATGTACATGAAACACTAATTATATTTTTTGATGTATTGGTGTGCCAAACAAATTTTCACACTGAAATATCAAATCTCAGAGCTAAAATCTATCTTTAGGAGTTCTAACTGGAGTAAATGATAATTCTCCTTTGAGTATTGAAAACCCTTTGAACATATGATCCCTCACGAAATTTTGTACCAAAATATTGAGAGATACGACTTTCAAATCAGCGGTGCAGGAACTCTCAATAAGGAACAATGGAGGAACTATAATTATAGAAATGCATTTGTATAATATTGAATTAGAAAGTAACCTTGACGGAAGAAAATAATTTATATTTGTTGCATTGAGAAACTTCGCATTTAATGTCTCGTTAATTTTTTGCAGCTAGTGATGAGGATGATTTTTTTTTGGAAGGATATCTCTATAAATGTAATGCAACATACTCTCAAACATTATTGGCTTTATCCCCTAATCACTTAAAATTTATACTTTCGACATAATTCATCAATAAAACCCCATGGTCCATTGCATTTTTGAAACATCAATTGTAATGATACACATGATGAGAACAATAATCCACACCATTTCCATACCAAACGAGGCAATGTTTGTTGAGGAAAATCACTAACTCAAGAGCCAAAATAGCCAAATGCGGTATTGATGGGGATTATCTAAGAGATTAATTAGAACTAATACTATTGATCAAATAAAATCACAACAATACATTTTGAGACATTTTAATACCCATCTAGATATTATTTGCAATCGAATATGAACCATATATAAAAGCTATTAATTTTAACTAGAATTTGTACAACTTTTAGATGAATAACACATGCATTTATGAGACTTCTTTGTCTATGAATAATGGAACCTATATACACAAGAAATAGCTCAACTATTGAGTTGTCAAAAAATTTATCACTGAAAACACATGGGGAGGAGACCTCGACCTCGAGCTAAATCATTGACCCTAGCAAGCTATTCTAATAGTGAAAGATCACATGTACGACACTTTTAAATGATCTTTTATAGCATCGGACTTGATGTAAATTATAATACCTACGTGCAAGAAAACAAGATTTTAATAAAAAAACATCTAAAACTTCAGATATTTTACTTAAAAAATACCAATCATATTATAATACAGCCCATATTCATACCTACAAGAATTTAATACAATCCATTCACATTCATAACCCTAGAATTTAATAATCTCGTATGAAGACTCATGACTTTTCTTGATCACTAGTTTGTATAGGCATATGCAAATGCATGGATCACGGGGATTAGGTTTAGAATTTGATATTTGATATTGATCTCAATTAAGAGTTTTTTTTTGGGTTTATTAGTTTTTTGAATCAATGTAGAAAAATGATATATATATTATATATATATATATATATATATATATATATATATAATATATATATATATATATATGGGGTTTATTTTTTCTAATCAATGCGTGGGAATTATATATTTTGAGTACACAAATGATATTAATAAAAAAAATTATTATAATTTTTTTTTAAATATTTTATTATAGTTTATAAAAAAAATTAGATTATTTCTTATTTTATATAAATATATTTTAATAAAATTTTAACTTGGAAAATATAATTTTTATTTGTCTTGGATTTTAAGTAAAGGATCGTGTTCTTGTTCTTGAGGAGTTGTTTAGATAATTTTTAATTTACTGTTTGGTTGAGATATTTACTCAACTAAGTGATTATATGGTTAAGATAAAATTTCTATCTTTAACTCATGTATTTATATGTGTTTAATCTAATGTAAGTGATAAATTCTAATGTGCAATTAAATTTTCAAATTAGTATAAAAGCGAGTAACTCTATCGATAACTCCATAAAAGAAAATTCGAGCATAATGAGAGAGTTATTTGCTATCTGATTAGAAAAGGGGTGTGTTAAAATAAATTATTTTGTATGTAATTTATGTTGTGAAGTTTTTTATCTTTTTGGTGTGTAAGTGTGCCGAGTATTGAAAACAACAGTCGCACTCTCTTAAGAGATGCGTCTGGCATTTGAATGCACTAGTGAGTACTGAAGCCTAGCGATAAAGTAAGACTGATCACTGTGCTGTTGGTACGAGGATTGCAATCCTCACAATTCAAATCCTGCTCCACTAATACACATGCTATAATGTTGCATGGTTTCCCCTCCATGATATGCTAGGAAGGATCCTTCAACTCAGAGCGGGATTATGGAACTAGGAATATGATTGGTGGTAGGGGATCATATGTTGAAGTTGCTGCCCAATTGTTCTGGCAGTTAGATCGGCGGATGAGTAATCAACGACAGAGAATTTTTATCGGATTATAGTAATTGGCCTAGGAAATCATGGCCTACAACTGCAATAATTCATTGACACAGCTGACAATATGATTGACGAAGTTGAAGATAGGGTCTTGTTGTGAATTGATATTGTTGCAAATAGTTGTTGTTTCTTTTGTTGCAAGAGTGAGTCGTGCATGAGAGCTACGTGAGTGTTCACAATTTATTTGTACACATGAGGCATAAGTTGGACATCATACATTTGAAAAGTCATAAACTTGTATGAATGAGTACCTTTTGTCTTAGTGCAATAGAGGCATGGTAGAAATGAAGTTGTTGTCGAGCATTGTTTATCAATGATATAGGAGAACATGAACCTAGAAGAAGAGACTGCTGATGAGGACCTCATTCTTAGAACAGAATTGGACCTGGCAAGGAGATTCTTAAATCTATTAAACTTGGAGGAAAACAAAGTGGAGCTAGTGTATACGTTAAGATGGTGTTCCATTATTTTAATTTTTTGTAGAGATGGCATAATGACTAAAACCAAACCAATCACGTTCTCAGTAAAGAAGTAATTTCTATTATTACTGAGTAAGCAAATTGGTTTAATGGTCTGGAGGGATTTATAGAAAGAATCAAGTGCAGGTAAAATCTTAATATGGATAGTTATCGAGTTAGTTTGACAATTGTGGATCTAGGGAAGGATCCCTAATTTGTTGAAGATGTGAGAGTGGCATTCTAGTGAGGTTATGCAACAATTTGGGATGTTGTTTACTAACTGACCGTGGAAGATCCATCATTCGGGAGTTCAAGGGTGGAACTTGGGAATCCAATTTTCCTACTACATTTTTTCAAGGGTTAAGAGACAAATTCATGGAGTTAGTAGCATAGAATATTTCGAATTGATAATGATGGACAATTATAATGGTTGACAGAATCATGTATGCGCATGACATCCTAGTAGACTAGTGGTTGTGACAGTTGCAGCAGTTGGGCACTCATGCATTCTAGTGGATCGTTGTTCCTTTATATGGGCATAGACATATTCTTTTGTCATGTTTGAAAACACCTAGAATTAAGAGGGTGACTTGGAAAATATAATTCTTACTTGTCTTGGTTTCTAAGTAAAGGATTTTTCCTGTTATTTAGGAGTTGTTTAGATGATTCGTAGTTTAGTGTCTGGTTGAGATATTTACTCAACTAACTAAGTGATTGTGTGGTTAAGATAGAATTTCTATCTTTAGCCACTGATTGATGTATTTATATGTGTGTTTAATATAATGTAAGTGGTAAATTTTGGTGTGTAATTAGATTTTCAAATCTTTATAGTTATTAAGAAAAAATAGTTATCATTCTTCATATTAAATTTTAAATCATCTAAATTAATCCAGTTCAAAAAACTTTAATTTAAATATTACATTTATGTAAAAATATTTCTTATATTCAACTCTACATATTTACAATTCAATATAAAATTTAAAAATATAAAACCTCTTATTTTAACTTCCATATAAACTTTTATGTAAAAAAACCTAAAGTCCTTGATATATTGGTTTACTCATTATATTTTGTAATGTCTTGTCTTGTCCTATCTTATCCTGTAAACATTTTGACTCGGTCAAATTACAAAAATAAAAATAAGATAAAATAAAATTAATAAGGTGAAAACATTTTTACTCGGTCATAATAAAATAAAAATAATGTTAAAAAAAATTCATGATATTCGCCCTGGATATTGGGGCATGGTATGAGAACCTATGGTATTAACCCATAGTATTCATACGTAATATAGCCTATTTAATGGGGGAAATTAAACCAGCTTAGATCTACCAAGCACTGACATAAAATAACATATTATGAAGTGGAAAAATTAATTGCGTACTAAGGGATAAGGACTTGCATAAATTTTGGTGGGTAGTACCAAGTAGTAAGTTTGCACATTTAATGGTGGTTAAGTATATTTGTTTACATCTTATTCCTATCCATTTTTTATGCAAATGCTTCCTTGATATGGATGGTAAGTATGTTATTTATGTGAGTACGACTATTTTCAACAATTTTAATTTTAAACAGTTTTACAATTAATAATGAAAAGTCATGGCATGAATATCTAGCAATTACATCCAGAATGTGAGGAATCACATTTTGGCATAAATATATCAATTACATCTATAATTAGAAAAATAACATTCTATTGTGTATTTATTTATTTATTTTTCAACTATAAAATTTCTTTGGACCTAATAGCCTTTTTCATCCCATTTTTTTGTGATTAGTTTTAAATAAAATCCAACTTGAATTTAAGTTATAAAATTAGAGTGCCCCCAAGTTGACCATGGTTGGTTATGGTTGACCATGTTTGACCATGATTGATATTATAAGCCCAAGTTAATAATAAACCCAAGGGATTGATATTATGAACCTGTTGTATCTCTGAGATGATAATGGTAAGCTATCATGCCAAAGCATCTAAAATGTTTTGAATGTTTTGCTAATTTTGGAGGACCAATGTATGAAACAGATTTATAACAGCGATGCGAACCTTTTTGAATAATACTAATACTTAAAAAAATGGATTCTATTAAAATCCACACAGTAATTAAGCTTATCTCGTGATGAGTAGAAATAGAAAGATGATATGTCTATTATAGTTTTTAAATAGAAAATAAAATAACCATAAGAAAAACCTTCAAACAATTTTCACAAAGTTTTAACAAAATATGCCCAAGATTACAAAGAGACTGATAATTTTATGATTTAGAGGGAATTACTTAAACAAACAGTTTATGTAATTCATTCTCTTTAAATATGATCACTTCAGAGAGTTTCTAGGAGTAATTGAGACACAACTGCTCCTACTTGGTTATCTTTGTAAAACTTAAGAATATGAAGAAAACACAGTGAATGAAAACTGGAAAAACTTACAAGGAATACGAAACTGTATGAATCAAAATTTAGAATCCTTTGCTTTTCTATTAGTGATTCAGAAAAAGCTGAGTACATTTAGTGCTTACAAATGTTTCTTCAAGGGTGCAACCCTTAATAACTCATGAAAGAGAGTTATTTATACAAGTTTTAGTGTTAAGAAAATATCTTAAACAAATTTACAAAAATAGCTTAAAACAAAATTAGAAAAGTGAACTAATAGTCGATCTGTCACTATTTAGGTGTTGAATTGTTGATGATTTTTCCCCAAAATTCTGAATGTTGTTGATCTCTCTTTCAATAAAGTAAATCAGTTAATTGTTCCCGACATTTTTCATTTGGGATAGATAACTTAATTACCCTTTGATAAAACTCATCCATTTCTATATATTTAGTAAAAGTAGGTTTTACTAAAAATATGTGTTTTACTTCATTAAGGATGAAAAAGGTATCTCGGAGTATGTTCAACACAAGATTTGGTGTTACTGTACCTTTTATATTTGAAACTGTAGCCGCATTGGCTGCAACTTCTCTAAGCTTCTGGACATAGTCTTCAATAGGCATTAACTTATCATTTATCACAAATATGGAGGGCAAACCCTTGTTGGTCAAGGGTTCCAACCTGCTGAAAAAATGTTGAACTATGACATTGACATTGTTGCACTTTTCCTTCAACTAAAGAATGAGATTTTTCTTTGTAATAACTTTCTTCACTTCGAGTATGGCTGTTTTCGTGTCATCAATACCCAATTATTCAAGCTCATAGTTGTATTTAGAATTTAGAAACTTGATTATTTCAATTGTAGGGGATGATTGTTCTTCCCTTCCTCATTTGTCTATCCTTTCCTATGCAAGTAGAGTTTGTATATTTGAAGTAGATATTGCATGTTCTTCAGCTTCTTGAAGGTTTTTTTCTTTCAATTCTAACAAATTTTTATATTGCTCAATTTCAAGCCTAGTTGTGTGATGATATGGAGTAAATTTATTTTCTATTCTAAGTTTTGAAATCACTCCCATTGGGTCATAAGACTAGGTAAAGCCAAGGCCAAACTTCACATCTTTTAATAACCTGCCTGCTTCTTCTCTTGCTACTCTAGTGTTATAGATGAATGGACCAACCTGAGTCTTTAGCTTAAATTGTGATTTCTTCTTTGCAGCCACAAAATGCACTTCATCTGCATTGAGCATCTGCCTAATATATTATAATGCAAAAATTCTCATAGGGAGGTACTTAGGAAGCTTATAAGGTGGAAGCTCACAACCATAGACTCTGATTTCTGTATAATTTTGGTAAAGTTACCAATCTCCTATTGTGGCTTGGTCAACTAGCTGCAAAACTTTTACAATTTCATCACTAATTCTTGGTTCTAGAGTGTTGCTCACAAGATTAATGGCTTGATGAACAAATAATTCTATGAATTGTTTATATGGAAATTATTCTTTCTCTTTCATTCCCATAGAAGTCTAAAACATAATTGATTGTTGGTTCCATTCTTCATCTAGCTTCTGTAAAGTGAATGGAAACTTGTCTCCATGAAAATAGATAAAAGGATATACAAGTACTGAAGCATACTTGATTACCTCTTGCGTATTGAACTAGACAAATTTTTCATGAATGGCCTTAGCTAGAAATTGACTAAAGTTAAAAAGAAAAGTGGGTTTGGAACCAACAGAAAAGATAGACAAGAAACCAATGATGGATTCATTTACATATTGGTCAGAATAGTAACCAAGGAGATAAGAGAGAATGGTGGTAATTTTCTTGGTTCTGTCTGGGAATATAGATGATTCACAGGGAGCATTTATTTTAGGCAAAGGGTTATCTACAGCTAGGAAAAGTTCTAGGGTTTGAGCTCTTTTAGTGAAATCCAATTTCTGATAGGCTTCTGTTAGGCTGTCATGAGAAAAAGGAGTGTTTGGCACAATATTTGGGGCCTGCAACATCTAGTCAATGGACTGAGCATTAATGGAGCACATGATTCTTATTGTAGGCGAGATAATAGCTCTTTGACTGGGGTCATAAGATGCTTGACATTTTCTAAAAAATTCAAGTGCTCTATGGTTTTGAGGGAAGATGTAATGAGGAAGATGGGAGTCCTAAAGTCCAATTTCGTCTGTTTGATTAATGAATTGGTCCTCCATCCACCAATAGATGTCAAACAAGTCAAATTTGGGCAAGGACTCATTGATTTTATAGTCTTTGTGAGCCAAGGGAATATGATGGAAATCGACTTGTGGATGAATGAGAGAATTTGGGGTTTCTGCAACTTCCTTCCCCTTAGGAGGCATTCTGGTGATTGGATTACAAACTAAAGGTGACAGAAATGGGAAGGATTCACTGAAATACATTGATAACAGAAAAAAAAGTACAATTGAAATATATTGAGTAAACTTGCATGTCGGCTTGCTTGTGAACAGGACAAAAAATTCTCTTGAATGGTGAATTTATCCTTTGATTGTAAGCTACATGTATCCAGTGATCAATTGAGTTATGGGAATGCACTATGTAAGAAATTTTATAAAAGAACAGGGCTTATAAGGCATAAAATGGAGCGGGTATGTTAATCAATGGCTAAATTCATATTAATTCTCCAACGGAACTGAGAAACAGATTGATGGAATATTGATTTGCAAGGGGTGTTGAATTAAATGGATAACGGGTAGACAAGTGAAAGATTGCTCCATGTAACGATGATGGGACAGAAGAAGTGACGGGAGTGATGGTGAAGGAGGATGCTGAAAGCAATGTTTGGGGGTGAGTTTGGGTGGTAAGCAGTTTTTGATTTTAAGTCCTTAACAACTAGGAGTGGGGGTTGGCAATTTTGGAAGGCGGTTTCAAAAATTGTTGACTTTTGAGCCCCCCGCTGATAACATTTGGATGATAAGGGAGGGCCGAGGAGCAATATAAGCCGTTAGATCGGAGGGAGATGCGAGGGATGAAAGGAAAATGGAGGGAATTTAATGGAGTGATGTGGAAGGTGATGGTGGGGTCAAAATATATATGGTGGATGTGACAAGTGTGGGGCGAATCAATGGATAAATCGTGAATATCATTGTTTTTTAGCAAATTATGGTTAATTAAAACCATTCGTTACATACAGATATATCCAATGTTTTAACTTAGGATAAAAATCCTATTATGCTCCAATTTTATTTTATTTCTCTACCTACCCTTAAATTTCCTAACATTTTTTGCAATCTTAGTCACCCGAATGCATTTAGACTAACAACTCAACATTTTCCTTTTAATGATTAGTCTACTTCTATCCATTATTTCTTCCATTGGCTCAGATTAAATTATTGAGCCAATTTCATTTGCTACCTATTAACAAACAATTTAAATCTAATCCAATCATGATTAAACTATACAATTGGATTGTATGAACTAGTGTGGCATTTAAATAATCTGCACACAACTCTATTTGCAAAAATAAAATTGACTAAGGGTAGTGGCATTTGGATGTGCAACACTTTCAAAATTTACTATTTTTTCTTTTACTTATAATCTAACATTTTATTTTTACCTTCCTTTTTTAGGGCATCTATTCTAACATTTTATTTGATATGGACTTATTCATCAAAATATTCCTAACATTTTGTTTCTTTATTCTTTTTTCTCCATATCCTAACTTAACATTTTCTTAAAATATATTTTCATTTTTTCATAGCATTCATTTTTTGAACTAATAAATTGTAACTCTCCAAAAACCAACAATGCTACAATAGAACCCAAGGGATTAATACTAAAACCCCAACCACATTTACCAATGTGGTTGATATACACCGATAGGTGTATATGAAACATATATACAACCCATTTTACAATGTGGTTGATATACACCAATAGGCTTATATCAAACACATTAATAACTATTATGTGTATTTTTTTAAACACCAACTATTTATGATTATTAATAACTATATAAATAATGACAACAATATTATTTATATAATTATTATATGATTATTATATTAATATTATAATAATAATAATATAAACTAATAATAATATTAGTAATATCAATTAATAATAATAATAACTGATAATAATAACCATGATCCAATAATAGTTAGAATTATGATAAGGGAATTATTATGTGCTTTTTTTTTAAAGACCAACTATTTATGATTATTAATAACTATATAAATAATAACAACCATATTCTTATATATTTATATATTTATGATTATTATATTAATATTATTATAATAATATAAACTTATAATAATAATAATAATAATAACAATAACAATAATAATAATAATAATAATAATAATAATAATAAATAATAAAGATTTTTTTTTTCTAAGTAAAGTTAATCTATTAATATGTAACAAAATACGAGTACAATGAGGCGCAGGCCTCAACAGTTCTGAACATTGTTTATCAGAGAATATCTTGACTACCACATCGTTGGGGAAACCAGTCCACAAAAGCAAAAAATACCGAGATGTGGAATATCAATTTTTAAAACAGGAGAAACCAAAACGAGAGAAGTCCCAACAGGATAAACATAAACACAGAAAATCTCCAGCAGAACAAACATAACAGAAAAATACCAATCATCAAAGGAGATCTCAACTGGCAACACTTGGCTGTCATGCATTGTCATTTGAACTCATGAGGGATGGGTATTCCTTCCACTAGACATGCATACTAATCCCAATCATCATCCTCCTCTGTCACGCCACTGTGTGGCCCACACGCCGGTTGGATGCCACCAGAGCTGCCACCAGGTGCAAGCGGAGCCAACGCATCAGTCATGCTGCCACCTGGTGGTCGCGTGGCTCCAGAACTTCCTCCCGCTGCATGTTGTCCACCACCCATGGCCCTGCCATGTAGAGCTTCCATTACCTCATCTAGCAGATGCTTTCCAGTATCTCGGTCATTTCTGTGTCTACAAGCCTCCTTTTGCTGTGCTTCAGTACCTCCCACTGGGGATGCTTGTTGCTCATTGTCTTCAGTGAAGATGATGGTGATGGTGGTAGTAATCACTGGTCTGTTCAGGTTGCTGTGGAATCTGAATTGGGTCGAGTGAGGAGCTAGGTGAGGGGGCAAATGGAAGTTGGCAATGTGAACCATGACATTGCTTCGGCCTCCATCTAGAGATTGTGCGCGTCCCCGTCTGCTGTGGGTATTAGGATACCTACTCAAAACAGAGCTATGGGGGTAAGAAAGTTCAGGGGGAGGAGAAGGCGGTAGGTTTAGGACTTAGCGTCACTTGAAGGTAGGCACTGCCACCCTAAGTACCACCTCTACGACTCCTCATGTGATGACGAACCATGATGGAATGCCTGGCCAAGTTTACAGAGGGAGAATTGGCATACGAATTGAGCAGTGGAGGAATGAGGGATGGCGGGGCGGAGGTTAAATTGAAAAGTCTGGAATGGGAATAGTGATACCCATTGCCAAGATCAACGCATCACACTAACCAGTAATGATGTGTGGTGATGGTGCGAGAGTAGGGTTCAACTGCATGGGGCGGGCAATTGCAATGGAGCAGGGGAGGAGGGAAAACAGTATGGCGAGGGGAGTCCATTTCTAGGCGCATAATGGCCAATTCTTGGCCCAAGAAATCATTAAATGTTGCTTGTATATGGCCATGAATTCGACTCAATCTAGTATGGGATGGGATATCGATGGCCATGTTTCTTGTCCTCTCGCCACCTACCAGTGTAATCTTCATTAAGTACTTTGATTTCCACTCGCATCCAGGTATAATCATTATTATTATTATTATTATTATTATTATATTATAACTTTTAGGCTTTATTAATTCAACCATGTTTATTTTAGTATTCTTAATATTTATTTTAGGGTTTGCATACCTTGGGTTTATAATATTAGTCCCTTTTATTTAATATTATTCCCTGGGGTTCATAATCCCTTGGGATTTTAGTATTAATCCCTTTGGTAATAATAATATAATATTATTATTATAACAATAATATAATAAATATATTATATTATTATTATAATAATATTATTATATATTATTATCTAAGAGACTATGAACTTGAGTTAATAATATTATAACATAAATGGACTAATATTATAACCCAAGGTATAAAACTCTACGATAAATATTAAAAATACTAAATAAACATGGTTTAATTAATAAAGCCTAAGAATTAATATTTTAAAATAAAAGGAATAATAAGCCAAAGTGATTATTAAGTTTATAAATCCAAGGAACTAATAAACCCAACCATTTAATATTATAAACCCAAGGAATTAGTGAACCCAAGGGATAAATATTAAAAACCTAAGGGATCAAGAAGCATAAGGGATTGATATTACAAACACAAGAGATTAATAAAGGTGACAATGACTGATATTATAGACCCAAGGTAATAATAAATGCAAAAGATTAATACTAAAACCCCAAGGGATGATGAACCCAAGGAAACAATATTAAACCCAAGGGACTCATATTATAAACCCAACATTGGTAAACCCTAACATGCCTATTATAAACCCTAAAATAAACATGGTTGACCATGGTTGATTTCCATCTTAGATTAATCTATTGTGATATTGACATAATCATAAATAGTTGGAGAAATATTTTACCCTTAGTATTGGGGTTTAAAACGAAGGGATTATTAATATTACAAACCCAAGGAATTAATATTATAAAAACAAATAATTAATAAATGCAAGGGATGAATATACCAAGTAAATCAATAAACCCAATGTGCTAATATTAAAACCCCAGATGATTAATCAACCCTAGGAATTAATATTTTAAGCTCACGAGATCAATAAAACCAAGGGATTAAATGATAAACCAAAGGAACTATTAATATTAAAAACTTGAAGAATGAAGAAACCCAAGAATTTCATTTTATAAACCTAAGGAATTAATAAACCCAAGGGAAAAATATTAGAATAAAAAATTCCAAGGGATCAATATTAAAAGCAAAGCGGATTAATAAAACATAGGAATTAATATTTTAAACCCAAACGATTGATCAATCCACATAACTACGAATATTATAAAACCTAAGGGATCAATAAACCCTAGGGATTGTTAATATTATCAAAGCAACAAGTTAATAAATTGAAGGAATAAACATTGTAAACGTAATGGATTAATATTAAACCTTAGGACTATTATTTAAACCTTAATATTGGGGATTAATAAACCAAAGGGAATAAATGATAAACCCAAGGAATTATTAATGTTACAAACATAAAGAACAAATAAACCTAATCATTTAATATTATAAAACCAAGGAAATAGTAAATTGAAGGGAAATATTAAACCCAACAAAATAATATTATAAACACAAAGGATTAATAAACCCAAGGAATTAATAAACCCAACAAACCAATATAAGAATTGAAGAGATTAATAAACCCTAATAATTAATATTTTAAACTCAAGGGATTAATAGCCAAAGGGATTATTAATTTTATAAACCCATGGAACTAGTAAAACCAATCGTTTAATATTATAAACCCAATGAATTAGTGAACTAGAGGGGTAAATATTAAAAACCTAAGGGATAAAGAAGCACAAGGGATCGATATTAGAGACACAAGAGATTCATAAAGCCTAGGAATTCATATTCTAGAAACAAAGGATTGATAAAGTTGGATTATTATTAATATGATCAACCCAAGCAATCAATAAACCTTAGACATTGTTAGTGTTATAAAACCAAAGAATAAATAAACTAAAGGGATAAAAATTATAAAAATAATGGATTATACCCTTAATATTTAGGTTTCATAAACTGAAGGGATTATTATTATTATTAATCAAAGTGATTATTAATATTATAAATAAAAGGGATGAATAAACCCAATGAATTTCTAATTTTCTAAACCCAAGGCATTAATATTATATTAAAAAATGATTAATAAACCCAAGAAATCAATAGACGCAAGGAATAAATAAACCCAACAAACTAATATTAAAATCATAAACGATTAATAAACCCTAGCAATTAATATTTTAAATTCAAGGGATTAGTAAACCCAAGGGATAAAATGATAAACGAAAGGAATTATTAGTATTATAAACTCAAAGAACAAATAAACCCAAGGGTTTAATCTTATAAACCCAAGAGAAAAATATATAAACCTAGGGGATCAAAAAATGAAAGGGACCAATATTAAAAATGTAAAGGATTGATATTTTAACCCCAATGAATTAATATTTTAAATCTAAGTTATTTAAACCCCATGATAAATATTATAAACCTAAAAATAAATATCAATGACCATCCTTACCAATCTTTGATTTTCATATTGAGACAATCTTTGTTACAATACGATGTTGAACCATGGTTGACCATGATTCGCGATGGTTGATTATGGTTTTCATCTCAAGGCAATCTTGGTTATAATGCAATGTTCGAAAACACTCACAAAGATTGGTTTTGAAGATGAGAGAATATATGTCATATTAAATATTTTAAAACTCCTATGCCCTAAATCCATGGCATCAATATTATAAACATAAATAATGTTATAACACAAAACGGTAATAACAAAACATAAATCACAACCAATATAAGAACCACATTGTAAACCATAAAGCATTAAAACATGATAAATCATCACCACATTAATAATAACACATTTATATTACTACATTATAAACATTAAATAAATTTTAAGCCATAAATACATTGATATCAATACATGAATGTATTAATAGTATAAATATCAAAAATATTGATATAAACAGCTAGAACATGAAAGCCCAACAATAATATTATAAGTTAAACAATATTTTCGTTTATGAAAGACACGAACAAAATAAAGGGATCCACACAAGAGACCAAAACAATTACAAATGCAAGAGAAAAAAAATAGTAACACTCCCATTGGAGCAAAGGAACATAAATGAAAAAAACACATCTAAATTGTACACATTTGATTTAAAGAAGAACAACATAATAGGACATTTTAATACCATGGATATACAATTTTCTACATAACAACAATAACAAGAAAAAATATTCAATTTAACCAACAGTCTAACCACAAAAAGAACATTGAGTCTTAATATATATTTTTTGTTTTCTTTACATAAAATAATTCCACTACAAAATTGAACTTGAAACACTCCATCAAAAGTCATCTATGGAGTGGCCTCTTCCAAAACACAATCACACCGATGACAAAAGCAGCACCAATTCAAGTCAACAGGATAATGATCACAATACTTAACACTTTCCAACCAATTCCTTCTTGTTCTCCTCTCAGACTCCCTCTGGTGCACATGTAACAAGCATTTTACATGTGTTTTCGTTTCATCTAGCACACGAAGATGATCATCAATAAAAGCATGATGGAACCCATTTTTTCTATCATATTTGTTCCAAAGATATGAAAGAAAACTTATCACTCGAGCAATATTACGCATTGTTCTAGAATAATCGATGACATCATTATTGTCCATATCTACATTTGAAAGGCAAAAAAACAAAATCAAAATAAATAAAGACATGCTCAAATAAATAAGCACACACACACACACACACACATATGTATATACATAAAACAAAACACCCCATTTTAAGAAACTTAATGTTATAATGTTACATGAACCAAATGATATAAACATTTATACAAATATAAGCCTCATTTCACAATACAATAGAAAAAACCATGGAAATAAATAAAACCATGGCTAATATTGAAAAAATGAATATTGGCCATGGTGATGGCCAATATTCAAAACTTCCATTTTTGCATTGCACATGTAATATGAATCCACAATATTAATATCAATATGAACTAGTTATAAAAATGATTTTGAATGATTGGTTCATATGACTCGTTCTTTATGCTTGAATGGTATGTTTCAAAGAAAAGAACAATAGACACTTAAAAAGAAATAAGTAAATTGAACAACATGAAAAATGATGTAAACAAATTTCTCAAGAGGACAATAAAAGTAGATCAAAAAACATACTATAAAGAAGGTCACAATGTTATAATTTGTGTGTCATAACGATATGGACCTCAATCTCTCCTCTTATTTCTTCCTAATTGTAACATATGCACTATCCTTCATCTTGGCATAAAATTGAAAAGAGAAAGGTGGTGCAATGCATAAACCGTCTATTTATTTTACACTTGATATGGCTATGAAGGTAAGGCCTTGCTACTCTTTATTCTCGATATTAACTAATGCTCATTTTAAAGTCAATCACTGTGACATGTGGATTGTAAGAGCCCATGCCCTTTTCGAAGGAATTTGTTTTCAATTTCCTCTTATCACAGGTGTTATAGGCACAATGTTTGGATTGATTGCATCAAATGGAACACCAGCATATTTATCAAAAACAACAGTTGTGAACATTGGAAGTTGAGGTGGCTTAGAGGTAGGTGTATAAAATATATCCTTAACATAACCAAGTGCACCATTTACCAAGCCAAATTAAACCTATAAATTACATGTCAGCATAACATGTTGAGCACAACACAACAAAACTTCACAGTCCTATTGATCATCATCAACACCAATGATTTATGAATTCCTCAAATGATCAGCAATACATCGTGCAACTGGATAATTTAGTGATTTTAACATATGCCTCTTATGGAAGGAGACCAAATTATTTTTTGGAAACATGTGAACTACTACATTAAATAAATCTCTTTCTCTAAGAGGAAGCCTCATATCAGCCTGTGACATAAGATATTCCAAATCTTCAAGAATACGTTTTACATTTATTATGTTATTGAGGACTCTATGAAAAAAATGGTTTCTCATTATTCCCTTGTTGGCGAAAGATTGTGTCAAGAGTGACAACAATGTTGAATTTGTTGCACAATACTTTCCCTGTTGTATTACCTGCATATAAAGGCTTATATCTCAGAGGAGGAAGTTGGGCAAGGTCACCCACAAGGATGATGGATCTGCCACCAAAAGGAAAATTCCTTTTCTCTGGAAATGCTTCTCATAATTGAGCATTTTTATAAACAACCTTGATCCTAGAAAGCTCTGCTGGAATATAATACTGGGGGGGGGGGGGGGGGGGGGGGGGGGGGGGTGAATCAGTATTATCAGATCAATTAAAACTTTTCAATTTCATACTCAGAAACGTATACGCTACTTCAGTTAAGTGAACCCGCGTGTACACGCTACTGTGTCTAAAGAAACTTGTGTATATCCAGAAATCTTATGATTCAGTTAGATTATCTTCAGTAAATGCATCAGAACATTATTAACCATATTAACAGTAAACAGGTGCAGTATAACAGAACAGATCATCACACACAAGCCACACACATGAACACCACGATATAAGGTGGAAACCCAATGTGGGTGAAAACCACCTGCTACAATTCGTCTCTTTCTTCTTTAATAAGAAACTTATTTTACAATGTACTGGTGCAGTCCTTTACCAGCACGCAGGCTACAACTTGCAGAGGGCTACAACCCTCATAGCTCTTGTACTAGCCGATCCATTTACTAGTACGCAGGTGCCAACCCTACAGAAGGCTACAACCTTCACTCGTTTTCCAGCTATTCCTGGAAGGGAGGTACAACCCCCTGGCCCTTGTACTAGCTGATATGTTTACCAGTACGTAGGTGCGGCCTACGATCTTCCCGGGACCATGTTTCATACATTTTCATACTGGATCCATAAGACAATCACCATTGTAGTACAAACTGCATCATCAATCACTGAAACACCAATACTGAATCAATGAAACCCTGTCAACAACATCATAACAACAACAGATCCAACTCCATCTTCAATATCATACTTCACATTGTATACGCTATTGGATGAACCCAACCTACGTGTATACGCTCTTTTACCAAAACACAACTTGCGTATAGATCTGCAAATTCAAGCTTAAAACTCTGCAGCTATATGAGACATCAAAACTTACCCAGATCATAATAATAAAACATGTGTCAGTAGATCTAGTCTATCCACAGTCAAAAATATGAAGATAATCATTCCAAGCCTTGAGATTTCGTTCCATCATCTCCACATGAGTGAACCTTGGTTCAGATCACCAACCCATAACCAGCATTTGGATCTCACACTTCCTCAGATTTTCATCACTCACACACACTCACATAATCATCTGGCCTAATGATCTTCTCCTTATATAGGCTTAGGCCTTCACAATACCACGGTCCAAAACCATAGTAACACAATACCATCAACTTCAAACTAGGGATCAACACGTCCGTCGAGACACCATGGTCCAAAACCATAGGCACAATTCCAAGGACTAACCGCCATGGACCAAAGATAAGTTTTCCACATGTACGCACTTTTACTGAAGCCAACCTGCGTGTATCACTTTCTTGTCCTGTTGTGCTAAGATCTGTCCTCTGATTAAGTTTCCATCACCTGTACCTGCCTCTGAGTGAGTTTCCATCAAGGACAACGCTTGTATCATAATGCCAACAATCTCCCCCTTTGGACTTGATGGAAACCACCACACCAAGTCACTCTCCCCCTTTGTCATCAAGGGCAAAGTGCGGACCAAGATATTCTCCTCTTTGGTATACCTTTTGCTGTACATATCCCCCTGAGTACCTGCTGAAATCTCCAAATGTGCTCCCCCTTTGTATATGCCAAAGTGTACCAATCTGTCCATGCTCCCCTGAGTACATGCTGAAGTTTCTGATTTGGCTCCCTTTGTATTAATCCATCCATGCTCCCCCTGAGAGATGTAGGTTCTAAGACCAGCAATTCATTCAAGACCATGACTATCTTTCATCATATATGATCTGTACCATAAGGATCAGCCTGCATACCATTCCTTTGATCAAACAACAAGATGTATCATTTAGCTTCATAGACTTTATCAACAACTTGTAACCATAATGCCAACAATGCATTATTTGAAGTATATGCTCCCCCTGAACTTGTGCCATCTGTTTTCAGTTAGATCTGATCATGCATACATCAGTAATAAGCATCAAGATATCATCATCATCAAGTTAGGATTAAAACACTTCTAGCATCTTTCAACAGACTGTAACTGTTAACCAATAGAGCATATACTGGACTGAAACATATCAGGCCCCTTTTCTGAGTCTGTTCCCACTGCTTTTCCACAAACTGACATATACACAACTTTTCAGTGTAGAAATCGCATATATACGCGGCTTCCCTTCATTTAACTTGCGTATGAGAATTATAACACTGAAGTTTTACACCTTTAGCTCCCCTTGAGTCTGTTATGTCTGTGCTGTGCTAAGTACCCTGTGCTGTGCCACATCTTTCTGACTGAACTTCCTTCTTCTTCCATATCTTCAGGCATGTTGATGATTTCTTCTTATCATGAGCTTTGTTCCTGCAATCCTTTTCTCTATGTCCAAACTTGTTACATGCATAGCATCTTACATGTTTCATATTCCTCCTACAGCAATCAGCAGCTTTGTGGCCAAACATATTGCAAGAAAAGCAATATCCATTAAAGTACCTTGAATGTGATGATCTTTCTGCATGATGGTCTTGAAACCTTCTTCTTCTACATATGGCTGCAACATGTCCAAGATTATGACATACATAACATTCAACAATTATTCATGGGAGGAGTAAAAGATTTTCTTTGAGGAGTCTCTTTCCTTGATTGTTGATGGGGTTGTCCTTTTATCTCCTTGTAGAGCCTTTCAGATTTTGCATTAGAGATTCTTGTCTTACTTTGTGAACCAGATTCACCTTCAATAGACTCATGAAAACCAGTTTTGATAGCAGGGGACCTTTGACTACTAAGAATATCATCCAAGATCTTAGTACTATCTTGAAATTGTAATAGTTTATCTTTTTCTTCTAATTTACTTTTCAAGATATTTACCTGAACTTGATGTTGTTCTTTTTTTTCCAGACATTGCTTCTTCAAGGTCTCTTCAGCTTTCCTTCCTTCATCCAGCTGATGCCTTAGTTTGAGGATCTCATTTTCTTGCTCTTTATTCAGCGCTAGCAGCATTTGTCGAATTCTGGAGGCACATTCCAACTGATCTTCTAATCTGATGATTTCTTCTTTGAGGGCATTCTCCTTTTTGCTAGGTAGATCTTGTTGATCTATGATTTGATCTGATGCTTCATTTGCTTGTCCATCTTCAATCTGAGGTGATTCAGGATCTGAATTCTTGCTTCCACTTAACGGCAGGTTGTCATTGTTCCTTTGAGCTGTTTTCTTCTTCTGACGCGCTTTCTTCCCATTGTTCTACGAATCTCCTTCAAGCGATCAAGCTTCTCTGAAGGACCTGCTCTGATACCAATTGTTGGAAATAATACTGAGAGGGGGGGGTGAATCAGTATTATCAGATCAATAAAACATTTCAATTTCATACTCAGAAACGTATACGCTACTTCAGTTAAGTGAACCCGCGTGTACACGCTACTATGTCTAAAGAAACTTGTGTATTTCCAGAAATCTTATGATTTAGTTAGATTATCTTTAGTAAATGCATCAGAACATTATTAACCATATTAACAGTAAACAGGTGCAGTATAACAGAACATATCATCACACAAAAGCCACAACATGAACACCATGATATAAGGTGGAAACCCAATGTGGGTGAAAACCACCTGCTGCAATTCGTCTCTTTCTTCTTTAATAAGAAACTTCTTTTACAATGTACTGGGTGCAGTCCTTTACCAGCACGCAGGCTACAACCTGCAGAGGGCTACAACCCTCATAGCTCTTGTACTAGCCGATCCATTTACTAGTACGTAGGTGCCAACCCTACAGAAGGCTACAACCTTCACTCGTTTTCCAGCTGTTCCTGGAAGGGAGCTATAACCCCTGGCTCTTGTACTGGCTGATATGTTTACCAGTACGTAGGTGCCGGCCTACGATCTTCCCGGGACCACGTTTCATACATTTTCATACTGGATCCATAAGAAATCACCATTGTAGTACAACCTGCATCATCAATCACTGAAACACCAATACTGAATCACTGAAACCTGTGTCAACACATCATAACAACAACCAGATCCAACTCCATCTTCAAATATCATACTTCACATTGTATACGCTACTTGGATGAACCCAACCTGCGTGTATACGCTCTTTTACCGAAACCAAACTGCGTATAGATCTGCAAATTCAAGCTTAAAACTCCGCAGCTATATCAGACATCAAAACATTACCCAGATCATAATAATAAACATGCGTCAGTAGATCTAGTCTATCCACAGTCAAACCATATGATGAAAATAATCATTCCAAGCCTTGAGATCTCGTTCCATCATCCTCCACATGAGTGAAACCTTGGTTCAGATCACCAACCCATAACCAGCATTTGGATCTCACACTTCCTCTGATTTTCATCACTCACACACACTCACATAATCATCTGGCCTAATGATCTTCTCCTTATATAGGCTTAGGCCCTTCACAATACCACAGTCCAAAACCATAGTAACACAATACCATCAACTTCAAAACTAGGGATCAACACGTCCGTCGAGACACCATGGTCCAAAACCATAGGCACAACTTCCAAGGACTAACCGCCACGGACCAAAGATAAGTTTTCCACATGTACGCGCTTTTACTGAAGCCAACCTGCGTGTATCGCTTTCTTGTCCTATTGTGCTAAGATCTGTCCTCTGATTAAGTTGCCATCACCTGTACCTGCCTCTGAGTGAGTTGCCATCAAGGACAACACTTGTATCATAATGCCAACAAGCTCATTTGATCAATTAATATATATCTAACATGTTGCATTTCTTTTTTTAATACTGCAAGTGACTACCCCTATAACGGCTGCATATGTTTAATTGGAATTTTTAGAGCTGAGTGTATTGTTTTAGCATGTATATTAAAACAAAATATCCCTGTTGGGGAAAGAAGAAGAAAATTTCTTCTTCCATTACTTAAAAAACTTAGAAAGAGCTTCAAAACTACAATGGATAAGGAAGGACTTCCAGTGCCCGTAATGCCCTAAAAAATCATAAGAAGAGCTTCACGAATCTCATATTCAGCAAAGTGCTTTAAAAAATTTTCAAAAGCAAGTCATTGTTTTTCCAACAATGAATCTGGAGATGCAAATGTTCCATTCAAAAGGTCAACAATATCGCCCCTTGATTTTGTATTCCTTATAAAATTAATAGCTTCTTCTCCAACATCATCATAAATAGTTGTACTTTCCAAGACAAAGGATATATCAAATTCCATTTGACCAAGGTTGTGAAGATCATAAACGTTCACATCATTTAGTCGAACAAAGCGAGAGAAAATTTTCCATTCTTGAAAATCATATTCAAGATTCATTTCCTGGTTAGAAAAATCACCATCTTCATCATCTTCTCTATTTTCAACAATTGATGGATTTCAATCAACATGCCATGTTGGATATCTGAAATTCCTCCAATTTTCAATAATAATTTCAGCTGAAAGGCCAATTTCTATAGGAATGTCACGAATTGGCTTGTATAAGAGAAATTATGTCAACCAAAAGGTTTCAAATTCATATGAAGCCTCACCGGGAATACAATAAAATCGTGGCCAAACCCGAATAATAGCATGAACATATCTAGGCTTCCATGGACCTTGTTTACACTTGCTATCAAATGTAGAAGATCTTGTTGTTTCTATCAAATATATATGCGTGGGGAAAAAAGGTCTCTTCTGATAATGTTGAACAAAATTATTCTTATATGAACATTGCAAGCCATCCTTTGAGATTTTCCTAAAATCCTTTCTTCCAACATTTAACTAAACAAATTTCTGACTAAAAACAACAAGAGGTAGCTTAAGCAACATATGGCACATTTCTTGTGCTCCATTGTCATGGTCAAAAATCGTTTCTGCAAGAAACCTTTTATATGCACATAAAGCATGATCCTTAGAGCCTGTCATGCAGAAAGAGTCAATTTTGCGGACAAAACCGACCTCCCTAAAAGCTAAGGCTTTCTAGTGACAAACAAGACAATTAAGCACTATCTTTCCCTAAACATGCATTTAAAATACAAGTAAGTAGGTGTTTAAAGCATACCTTTAGTCCAACGCTGTTTGTAGCAGACCAGCCTCTCCGATCCAGATGAGCTCCTCCTTCTCTTTGAAACCTGCATTCACTAACAAGCAAACGATTACATAGCACCTGAATAACTCATAAAATAACACATATTCATCATAAAGACCAAGGAGTATATGAAACAAATTATATATAACAACTTGTTGAGAAAAATGAACTTAATTATATTAAGTGGAAACAAAAGAAACCATTACAACCAGTCTTGGTGTTGTGCAGGTCCCTCCCAGGGTCCAGCAAGAGTTCTCCTTTACTTTGATCAGCTCACCCACTTCCAAATGAAGCTAAGAAAGGATGGGAATCTCTCCTCTCAAGCTCTATAAGGGAGTCTTAATTTCAGCAGCATCTACCCTTAGGAATGTTCAGCTTTCAACCTCCCCTCCCTCTGGCCCAATGCCTGTATTTATAATGCTTTGGAGGAAGTTAATCAGGTCCACCATCAATGGGATAAGCCCCTCTTTCAATGGGATAGCTCCCCTCTTGATGGGATAAGTTCCTCTTTCATAGGGATACATGAACCATCTGGAGGCGCTCAATACACGTCAAACCATCTTCTAGAATGCTCTAGAATCGACCACAAGTAACGTTTTTGAAGTAAAACTCGCGCCTCTTGACCTTTACAGGAGTACGCACCCACCCCTTTACAAAGAGAGCGTACAAGTACGCAGGTATTGTGAACTTGGGGTGCGTACACGCAGGTAAGGTTAAGAGAAACTGCGTAACCAGAGTTAATTGACTTTTTAAGGACTTTCTCTCTTTCTTGGAGTTTGACATGAGGAGTAGAGGTATAAGACTTGCCAAGGAGGACAGTATGACAGTTGATGGAGCCATACTGACTGCAAATAGTCATGGTGACAAATTTTAGTGTAACAGATTGCCCCCTAAAGTGCGAAGCCTGTAGTAGATTAGGGTTCCATATCATCTAGGAAGGGTGAAGTACTTTATCATTTCAAGGATTATCTTGTGGAGAGCCCAGTTGGAACCTGCAAATATTCAACACAAAATACATATGTAAGATCATATCATCACTGAGGTAGGCATTTCCATACTCAGATCTAAAACTTTAACTAACAAACTAACTACTGCTCTGATATAGGAATGATTTCGCAGTACATCATAATCATAGACTCATGTAGACACAGTATGGACGCAGCCATATGTTTATGATTAGTCTACTATATAGTGAATACAAAACTCCTCCCAGCCTGGATGGTGGAAACTAGATCCAGGGTCTTCATTTCTACTTCTCGAAATAGTACGATTCTATCCATGCGAAAAAATGAGTTGATGTCGAACATGGTAGAAACCACTTGATTACCAGTCAATGATGTAAACTGTTAACAAGTGTGAGACAGACCACCAGTGATGTCAATGGTTCTCAAGGTACCCAGTACAATCCATGAGATGTGAATGAATGTGTTGATGTCGAACATGTCATGGAATCCTTTGATCGAAAGTCAATGATGTAAACTGTCGTCAAAGGCGAGAAAACCTGCCATTGATGCAAGCAGATTTCAAGGTACTGACGATTTCTAGGTCATCTTTCTAGATAATGTGCTGATGTCGATAGAAAGCGACCCGTTGCAGGCAAGCCCACAACACGAAATCATAGATCAAGTTGAAGACATGTAGCTGTAAGGACTGACTCAGGGATGATAAAAATGGATGACAGATATTTTGCATATGAATGGTTTATTTGCAGTGACCTCTTGAACACATAACGACACGACAGATGGCTTGGTGACAATTGACCCAAAGTTAATACTCGGAACTGGTTGAAGATTTTCAATGTGGTTTGATCAACTGTTAGGCAAAGGATTTCCCAACCCAGGTGAATGAAAAAAGTGTCGTGTTCAAGAGTGGTGATAAGGTTTCTTCTGAGACAAAGGATAACAAATAGGCTCATTTTCCTCTCTTTTCCCCCACCATTTTCGGCAAGTACCTCTTTATTTTTTACAAGCTTGAGGAGGATAACATATGCTTGATTATAAGCTCATCCTTCGAATGAGTCCAACTTAATTTAGATTCGAACCTTAAGAAGGAGTGGTCCGTTCCTGTTTGTAATCGAACAGGTCCTTTACTGTGAAATTTTAACAAGTCCAGTATAGGAGAAACTCGGCGTTTTTCAATTTTAGAGAGTCTGAAAAACTTAAGAAGACTCCAGGGTTGAACTTTTTCGTAAATTTGTGTCTCCCAAGCCCGAAAAAGTATAAAATAATACTTGAGAGAACCGCTTGATCTTTTACGACCAAGGAGTACTTTCATAATTAGTGTCTTTGACCTGAAAAGTAAAAAGCGATCAAGGACACATCGTTTTCTTTCCAATATCGAATTTGAAACGACAAAAATCCGGCAATCTTTTCCTATTTTTACGGTCAGAAAAGGGCTATAAGAGGACCATCTTTTAATTCCGTTTTAACGAGTGTAAAAGAAACGCTCGGCAATCTTTTCATGTTTTAGGAGTCAGAAAAGGGCTTAAAGATGACTCTGATGTTTTTGTTTGTGAAAAATGACAATTTTCCCTGAAAATCCTTTATCCTGCACAAAAACCAACACATTACTCATACATGTTTAAAGATAGATAAAAATACTTTGAAAAATACCTTTTCATGGTGGAAAATAAACAAATTTACCATTTATTTACCCAAAAAAACCTATAAAAAGGGCTTTTACCAATTCATTTTTACCATTTTACTGTTGAGGAGAGAAAAAGGGCTTTTGGCAAGAAACTTCCCGTGGACATTGTGGAGAATCTGACCGTCCAAAATCGAACGCTGTCTCTTTCAGGTATTCTACAACATCCTCCTCTTCATTTTCATCCGTTTAGAATTTGTTTTTAGGCCCTAGTTTCATTTTTTAGAGGCTTTGGGGTTTCAAGGTCCGCCTTTCGGGGTACGCAGGTGCTCCACTGGTGACCCGCGTACCCCGACATTTTCTCAGTTGGGAAAATGGCGGGCGTACGCACCTTGCCTTAAAGGAACCCACGTACCCACGCTCTGTTCCTAAAGGCGGGGTGCGTACTCCGCGCAAAGGGTTTACAAACCCCAAATTCTCCAAATTGGACCAATAAATTTTGATTTTATGGATTCTAATGGATGTTTTCTGGTGTGTAGATTGCCCACCATGCTTGATTGGCACGAGAGAGAACACGAAGATGTTGATTTGGCTGCCATTAATCATCAACCATCCATTGATGCTTTGAAGGCATGCGGCCTTTACAAATACTGGGCCATACCTGGCATGAGGGCCCAGGTGCGCTTTCTAGAGTGGCTGGTAGAGAGATGGAACGTCCAGGACCAGTGCTTTTACATTGGAGGGCACCAGCTCGAGATAGAACCCTCGGATATTTACTTTCTCATTGGTTTGCCTAAGAGAGGCGAACACTTGACTCTGTTCGGGACTAGGCCGGGTGGCGAGTCCATCGCTAGTCTCCGACAAGAGTGGTGTAACACTCAGTCTCAGGAGAAGGGGATAGAGATCAAAACTATATCCCAACCTGAACTTATGGTGATTGCTTTTACAGTTACCAGACTTTGTGGGGCTGCTGCTTTAAACATTACCACTGGATCCCAGATGCGGATGGCGATTGATTGCTATCAGGGCACCATTTTCAACTGGTGTGATGTTGTATTGGCCAATTTAAAGGGCCAACTGACTAAGACTAAAAACCGACAGCTAAAGACTTTTGGTTATGGGCCTTTAGTTGTGAGTTTTTCCCTAGAGAGGGTTCCGATGCTGATCCCATAGCAGCTCACTGTTGAGGTTGGGCCTCCCCGAGAGCCTAAATTGATGCGATGGGTTGCGATTATGGCCCGTCATCCTGACGAGGGCACAGAGGTTGTCTGATTTACTCCGGAGTATTTTCACTGGTTGGAGGACCAAATCTTTTCTATACAAGATTTTCCTTATGCCGGAGTTGATTTTCGTGGAGATCCGAACATGGTTCTTCCACCGGAAGAACAATGGGATGACACAGGTACTTCATTTTTCACAAGTTTTTAAATTATCTACTGTTTTTTTTGTTTTTCATATCGTCTCAAAACTGACAGTAATAATTTTCAAAATGCAGATGTAGGCCCACGTCATCCAGCCAATCTCTGGCCTTTCGAGACGAGACTACTAGTTGCAGTGGCACCAGCCCCACGGGACGAGGCCACAGAGACCCTAGCTGAGTTGGAACAAGTCCTAGAGCGTCTTACAGCAGACATACCAGAGACTACTATAGATGATATTCCTATCAGGCTTTAGCGCTATGTAGTCACAGTCCCAGGACCTTTTAGGAGGTTCTTGTGTAGGGTGGCACATGCAGTGGTGTCATATAGAGAGCATCACCAGTGATTGGATGGTCGTTTTTGTAGACACATGTGACATTTTGGTTTTTTGTACTTATCATTTTTGTCGATCATAAGGTGTTTGTCAACCTATGATCGAAGACGATGTATTTTTTGACACACTCCTATCTATATATATCATTATTACCGGCTTATCTTGCTAAACATGTGTGATGAAATGTTTTTAAATTTACATGTATGATTATTGCAAATGTTTGTTTAACATTCGAGAAGCAATTGCATCTGCTAATGTATTTAAATACCTTGGAATATGCTGATATTCAATGTAATTAAATTCACGTTCCAAGAAACGCACTCTCAAAAATAACCTTAATAACACTGGATTTCTAATGGCATACACTCTATTAAGCTGTAATACAACGAGTTCAGAATCTAACCTCACTATCAAACTCCGAATCCCAAATGAGATAGATTCAGACAATAACTCAATCACTGCACTGTATTTGGCAATGTTGTTTGTTGTTTGACCAAGGTTCACCCCATGCATAGAAACTAACTCTTCAGAGGGCGAATAGATAACACAAGCTGCGGAAGAGATATTCTGTGTACTACGACAAGCACCATCAGCAAATCCAATGTATGTTTGGAGAGGCATCGACATCTGCAAACATCAAGGGTAAAACCAAGATAAGCAGAATAACGACGAAAAACACACTTTCTAAGCTAAGCACATTGTCTAAACTAACAAACGCACCAGCTAAAAAGAAAAAACCTAACCTAACTAAAATCTCCATACCCATCATTTAAGCATAATATCTCTTTAGGTAAAGTCTATTTCTGGGTTTACCCAAAGAGTCCCCGTCAAAGTCTACCAGCTCATAGGCCCCTTTTGCTAGCTTTCGCTTGACAATGTAGGGCCCATGCCACATAGGAACAAATTTTCCAGCACCTAATTTATCATTAGCTTGATCATATAATAGCACTAGGTCTCCTTCCGAAAAATTTCGAGGGGTCACATTTCGATCATACTAAGCTTTCATACGTTTTGCATGAGTCTCGATCGCCAATGTAGCATCACGTCGAGTCTCATCTAATTGAGCTAAGTATAATAAAGGCTTCTCCTCTTTGGAAGTAGCTGGAAGTAATTCGACGGCCATTTGAAGTGACGGGATTTCGCATTTAATGGGCAACACAGCTTCCAAACCATAAACTAGTTGGAAAGGAGTGAACCCTGTTGATGTTTTCACTGAGGTTCGGTATGCCCAAAGCGCGGAAAATAACATGTTGTGCCAATTCGACCGATCAATACCAATGATTCGTCGGATCATGATAACTAAAACTTTGTTGATGGATTCAACCAGACCATTCTCTTGTGGATAATAAGGAGTTGAGCTATCGTGACGCAAACCAAGCTGGCCTGTAAGTTCTGTCATCATAACGTTTCGAAAATGGTGCCTATGGTTAGTGATTATCGCTTGTGGGACACCAAACCTAGAAATAATGTGATTGAATATGAAAATTGCAGCTGTCTTGCCATCTGCCTCGAATGTAGGCATCGCCTCGGCCCGCTTAGTAAAATAATCTACCGCAAGGATGATATACGCATGCCCCCGCCCGAGTGAGGGTTACATGTAATAAAATCGATACCCCATTTGGCAAAAGGACCAACGGCAATTATAGGGTGGAGAGGAGCAGGTGGAGCGCGCATCTTGCGATCAAACACTTGACAGTTGTGGCATTTCCGGACCGCAGTAATACAATCTTTAAATAAGGACGGCCAAAAGTAGCCAGTGCGCAATATCTTTTGGGCTGTGGCATACCCAGACATATGACCGCCACACGCTCCAGAGTGACAGTCATTCAGAACCCTTTCAGCTTCCTCGTGAGTTAAACACCGTCGAAAAACCAAGTCTGCCCCATGGTGATAAAGAGTATCTCTAATAATCTTGTACAGTTGGGACTGGAATCGAATTTTCCGACGTTCCGACTTTGAAACTTCGGGCCGAAAGGATTGGGTCTAGAGATAGACGATGATATCTCCATACCACGGATCTAAAGTGCTGATGAGAAGCAAATATTCGTCCGCAATGGGTTCCTCTGCCACAGTTTCCGTGTCAGCACGCGGGAAGTCACACATTAACTCTATAAAAACTAAATATTTCTTAGACTTACATTTCTCAAACTCCAAGTCGAACTCTTGCAGGATAACAATCCGTTTAGAGTACTTGCCCCCTAACAATTGTTTAGTCAAAATGTAGATCATAGGGTTGCAATCCAAAATGACTGTAGTTTTACGGAGTAGAATGTAGTGACAAAAATGTTGGATAGATTGAACGGCTGCCAATGCAATTTCTCCACATGTGAATATTTGAGCTCAGTTGGATTTAACGTCTAACTAAGGTAATATATCACATGTTCCGTTCCGAATTCGTCTTCCTGAACCAAGACCATCCCAATGGTGGAATGGGAGGCGACGAGGAACAAAAGGTAATCCTGGTTGTAGTTGGGAGGATGCAGCAACGACGCATGGGTCAACGCGTGCTTGAGTGCATCAAAAGACTTCTGAGCTATCTCATCCCAAGAGAATTGAGCGTTCTGTTTTAACAACCAGGTAAAACCCTTTGTAACCTCGGCGTAGTTAGGAATGAATCGTCGTAAAAAGTTTGCTTTCCACTGCAAACTTTGGAGTTGGCGAAGACTCGAAGGAGGAGGCAATTTGATGATAGCTTCTACCTTCGAGGGATCGACGCGAATGCCGGCTTTCGAAACTACAAATCCCAGCAATCGTCCCACTTCTATGCAGAAGACACATTTGTGTGGGTTCAACCGAATACGATAATGCCTACACCTCATGAAGATTGCTCGTAAATGGACAAGGTGATCGGCTCGATGTAATGAATGAGCAGGCAAATCATCGAGATACGGTTGCACAATGTGTTTGATGTCATGAAACGCATAAGACATCGACCTTCGAAAAGCTGCTCCGGCATTCTTAAGCCCAAAAGGTAATTTGCAATAAGAAAATGTCCCCCATGGACAAATGAAAGCCGTTTTTGGTTGGTCGGCAGGTAGAATATTGATTTGGTTGTAACCGGAAAAACCGTCCATAAAGGAAAATATTTCACTTCTGGCACAATCGTCAATTATTTGATCGATATAGGGTGTTGGGTAGTTGTCCTCGGGACAAGCTCGATTGATATGCCTATAGTCGATGCATATTCTTATTGTTCCCTGCTTTTGGTTAACCGGAACAATATTCGATACCCAATCCGTTAACGGGATCGGATAAATGAAACTTGCTTTCAACAGTTTCTCAACTTCTGCTTTAATTGCAGCTGCTTTTCGTGGGTGAATCTGACGCAAATGTTGCCGGACGGGTTTAGCGTCCGGGTAAGTCTTGATCTCATGGACAACAATCGCGGGATCAATTCCTGGCATTTCCTCATAGGACCAGGCAAACACGTCGCGAAATTCTTGAAATAGGGCCTTGTATGTCTGAATTTCGTCATCTGAACACGAGGCACCTATATGAATGTGCTCAACAATTCCGGGCTTGACTGAAATGTCAATGGGAATAGTGCGAGAAATGTTTCCCAAATTCAACTCTGAATCAGGATGTTTCATTGGATTCTGAGCTTCTTTGACATATTCAGCTGTAAAAATTGATGAGAAATCGTTTTCAAAATGATCATCCTCAGGTAAAAACGAAGATCTGTGATGGAGATCTTCCCATGGTAAATCGTCTACACACAAGACTTCATGAAGTTGCTCGTCAGATGACACAACTTTGGGAAACGCTATTAACTCTAAGGTTGACGTGAGAAGTGATTCCTCATGGACCACATTCATTTGGTCGATTTTGGTTGAACTCGGGTCGGTAAAAGACTGCACGGCTTCATAGGCAATTTCATATGGACTCAAAGGCATAGCATCACCAAATGAGTCTATCTCAGATTCAGAAGGAACGATCCAAGGATCGTCATAAAAAATGGTGTCTGAAGTAATCATATGAATGGATGCAAACGAAGACAAGGCGTTGATTGGAGGAAAAGGAAAAGTTCCCAGTAAACCGGCATCTTTAACTAATCCTACTCCAACATCCTTATAAGGGATAGTCGTTTTACCGACATGCTGGATACTCTCTGAAGAGGCTGGGTCAGATGAAAAGTAAGCCAGCTGGTCTATTGTTACGATCTTTCCATTATATGGAAACTTTATTACTCAGAAGACAGATGAAACGACCGCTGTCATAGAGTAAGATCAACTTCGACCCAAGAGAAGGTTGTAGTCTAGAGGGGCATCAACCACCTCCACATCTAGACTAACGGTTTTTCCTTCAACCCCTATAGGCAAATCCTTTAGAATGCCAAACGGATGAAAGCCACGGCCATCAAAGGCCTTAAGAATTGTCGGGGATTGGTTTAGTGAAGGAGAACCAAGCGATCTCCAGCACTGTATCGACATAATACACGTGGAAGCTCCCTCATCAATTACAGTCCGATGAATAGGCCTGTTTTTTACTATCGCTAGGATCTGGAAAGCCATTTGATGAGGTAAACGCGGTGTACTATTTACTAGAGCAAAGATTATTAGGTTCGGGTCCTTAACATCAACAGCTCCTATAGCCGACAAAAGTAATTTGCGTTGTGCCGGGCATGATTGCAGCACTTCCGAAGCCGACATTGCGGAGGGTGAAACAATGTTGTAATTCCTAAACAATGTTGTAATTCTGGGCCGCTCTCGCATGTGGATTGAAAGCAGACCTTCGAAGTACACCCTTGGCGGGCAGTTTGATTACTAAGTCCGGGTTAGGTTTCTCGATCTGTAGTGGATCGGAACCAGGAGCTGAGGTTGATGGATTAGAATGAGAAGATTCTGCTTCTTTGCCATCAACAGGACTTTTACTACCATAATCTTGCGATCGAGTCGCAATCCTTACATGAGACATCATCAATATGGGTTCTTCACTGGCACTCGAGGAAGAACCTATCATCTTACTCTCCTGCTTTGGAAATGGATCTTTCAAAACAGCAGGAGTTGGGGAACCCTTGACGATTTTCACAACCTCGGCCCGATGAGGGCAATCTCTTGTAAAATGATCCTCTTCACAAATAATACAAGGATATCGAGGTTTGCGCTTTTCGTCATTGGTTTCCGACTTTTCAGTTTTCTCCTTTGGAGTTTTGTTTGCTTTATTCTTCTTCTTACCTTTCTTTTTCCCACCGGATTTTGATTTAGCTGTAGATGATTCTACAGCTTGAATATCAGCGGAAACTTCAGCAGAAGATTCTCCTGTCGGGGAGTCTGGTAAGGTTATAATAGGCGAAGAAATCTTTGAGGATTTCTTCTTGCTTTTAGTATTCACCGTACCAATCATGCCATCAGTGGCATGAGACCCCGAAGGAGCATCAACGATTGGATTTGACTTAGGAAGATCTGGGATCTTTTCGTGTAACGTACCTGACTGAGTGTAAACTAAGTCAAGGTACTGCGCTTGAGCAATCACTTGCTCCTCAGTAACTACTCCGGCCTTAGCTACGTCTTCAGTAATCTTCGGTAACAATGATTTAACAAACCATTCAGCTAAGATTTGGTCCGGGATAAAAACTTTCACTAACCGCCTTCAACGTCTCCATTCATGAATATGATCGGAAATATAAGTGGACGTCGATTGTTTTAATGAAGTTAGCAACTCCGTGCCATTATCATATCTGACCGGCAACTGAAAATGAGTTAAGAACGAGGTAGCTAACGGGCTAAAATTATAAAAAGAGGCCCGTGGTAACTCAATGTACCACTTGGCCACGAGACCAATGAGAGTACGCTGGAAAAGACGTAAGTGGATTGAATCATCCGAGATGGAATTAGAGGCACACCAGAGGTGGTAAGTCATCACATGATTCGACGGGTCCTCTCCAGACTTACCTTCGAACTTGGGTATGTCACTGGGCAAATTATTTGGCATTGGTGTTATAGACAATTTTGTGCCTTACAGCAACAGACATGAATTGTCAATAATCCAAGGGATCCAAAGTTCCCTAAACATGATGCTCCTACCCCTAGAGGAGCAAGGCCAGCAAACCAACAGCTCTCAGATCAGTTCTCCACCTGAAAATACTCAAAAACAAGCAATCCTGAAATCAAAGCAGGTGCTCCACTAGGTTTCTGCGCTGAAACTCAGTTGCTCCATGGTGTACCTGCGTTGCAAAGCAAGTGGGACAAAGGCCACCTGCGCTGAGCGAGATGGGACAAGTGGCACACTGAGTCATTGCTCTGGAATCTTCCAAAAATGACACTTGGATCAGGTATTTCGCCTTGTGATGAGTCAGAGGCTCTGTTTCTCCAAGTGGAAGCAAGGTTCTCCAAGTGGACTCAAGAACTGAAGATCAACTAAAGATTAACTGAAGAGAGAGAGGACACAAGGCAGCTACACATCAGTTGCAAGCTGACTCATCCTTTCTCAATTCATCTATATATTGGGCTCTCTCCTATGAGCTCAAGAGGCTGGAATTTGGTGCAAAGTAATGATATGCTGTTGGTTTCACTATAGAGCTATTGGGTGATTGTTTGAGAGAGGTGAAGAGGAGAAATTCTTTCTGCTGGGAGGTGTTGCTGGATTGGAGCCTTCAATGGTTGTAATACTCTCAGAACCTTTACTTCTTCATTAATAAAAGCTATTGAGGTTCTTCTATGTGCTCTTGTTTCAATAATATATTGTGATAATTACATGTTTGGTTTACACTAATCCTTGAACCAGTTATGATTGCATGCTTCTTGTAGTTTCCTTCTTTGTTATTTTGCAGGATCTCATTGTAGCTGGGCCAGCAAAAGAGCAAGGAGCTGGGAGCAAGCAGCCAAAGAGAAGAGTTTGGATTCAACATTAAGCGCAAGGCAACGGTTAGTGCATTTCTCCATTCTCTTTTGCTTTCATAAAGAAGTAAACCTTAAGTAGTTTGTTTTACAGTTGTTGCTAAGGTACTATCACCCTTAGAGTGGGATAGGGTCATCCGAGTCGGATACTTTTCCCTACAACAAACTGGCGACTCCGCTGGGGATCGTATCCGTTTGATTGTGTTTGTAGTATTTTGCTATTCATTTCCTGAACAAAAGAGTACCAAATCGAAAAGCTTTGGACTATATCAAAAGCGAAGTAGAGGGCAGCTACTCTAGCTCATTTCTGAGCAAGTTCATGATTTGAAGAGCTGATCTACAAGGATCCTTGTAAACTCTTAGTGATAGCTTTTCACCTTCCTAATCATCCCTTTGAGTGTGCTTGACTGATTGTTTCTGATTTGAGCAAAAACTGTGCATTTTTTAGAAAATTATGACCCGGAAACTGTGAAAACGCAAGTTTCGTTTTCCAAAGCAGGTAGTACACAGGCTACCTGCTTTGCAACGCAGGTCCCGAAGGGGCTACCTGCGCTGAGAGCCAGACTGGCTGTGCAGCACCTGCGTTGGCCCAATTTTGCCTAGTGCTGTTGGGGTTTCCTCTTTTTCTCTTGCCTGTTTTCACTATTGATTTGGCTGCCAGTTACCAGTCTTGCACCTGTTCTGAAACCAATATTACTTGCCATCATTTTGCCTCTGTTATATAACGAAATTGTACTTGTTCTTTGTATTTCTTACTCATTTACAATTTCCCATAACGAAGAGTAAACTAGTCTTGCTTTTGGCCTCTTAGATCTGAACCTGTGTTAGGCATTTTGCTGGTCTAAAGAGTTAGCTTGTTTGCTGCCCATAGCTGATTAGTCATTTTACTTTCGTCATTATGGTTTGATTTCATGCATTTCCAGTGATTAAGCAAGTGAATCTTAAGGTGTCTTTTGATTTTGGACAAGCTTGTTTACCTTCGCTTTAAATCGAAATCAAAGTTATATAACGACTTTCTTTTTGTAACCCATCCACATTAAGAAAGGGAAAAGAAAATACATGCATTGTGCATTTTGCATTTGACTGTTTGCTTGACGATTTAGAAAAAATGTGCATTTAGTGTGTGCTCTATGATCTGTGAGAAAAGATTTTCCTTTCTCTTCCCTCAGTAGTTAAGGTTTTCAAAGTTGAAAGATTGAAAAGTTTGCTTCTCATCTTAGACTGCATTCAGGAATTTGTTATATACATCTCGTGGTGATCCTTAAAGGCAAACTGCTAAGCAAGATCAACATTAAAATAAATCCAATTTACATAACAAAGCTTTGTAACATAATGCAAACACATAGAGGTCTAGGTAGAGACGTGTTCCGGCGTCGTTAAGCATAGTGACTGTCGATCTCTACGAAGGTGGGTGATTCCTCCTGAGAGTCGGTGGCACTAATACGGACTTGTGTTCCCACGTACCGTCGAGTATATATTGGGAGACCCCTATAGGAAATTATCCTTTATCCATAGGAAGCCGTGTCGGCCGCCCTACTGATCGCGATGCAGTGAACACAGCATTCACGAAGATCGACCACCCGTACCGTAAAACGTATTCTGTGGTTTCGCGAAAAGTTTGGTACACCCTCTGCCTAGAACTCCAGAGAAGTTTCTTTTGGCCTTTTTCAAACTCTATAACTGAAAAAGTCCACCCGAGCATTTGTCACTTCGGGCTCGTTAAAACATCGAAGGCGACTAGAGTCATCTTTAGCTTTTTCTCAACTCTTAAAACATGAAAAAGCAAGCTTGTGTCTAAAAGCGTCGTTAATAAAATTTATTTTAAACGGAACATAATCACCTGTTATTCCCACGTTGATCTTTCAATTGAAAAGTATGGAGCCCACCAACCAAGGAGGTAACCTTGGCGGAAGTCCAAATCCCTTCTCCTCTTGGGGAGATGTTGGTGCGCCTCATATGGTCACACTGTCACTTCCAGGATTGACAATTGGCCTACCTGTATGGTTTTTTTCAACTAATGTAGTTCAGATCGCCACTAATCCTGAGCAGTCGAATCAACAGTCAGACCAGTCTAAAACTACCCACCAGCCTTCCACTTCTTACAATTATTCCTCTGATCCTTCATCTTCACAAGGTAGAGCCGGCAAAAGTCAGCCTCCCATGGAGAAGAAGGAAAAGAAGAAAAGAGAAAAGAAGCAGAAGGGGCCTATGGCGAAGGCGACTGGGGGCAAGCAAAAGACAGCTGACAAAAACCCACACACTGCACCGACCGGGCCTAAATCGCCATGTGTCATTTGCAAAGGGACCCACTTCCATCGTGATTGTCCTTGTATTCCCTGGATACTAAGGGACTGGTCCCCAAGGTTGCACAATCCGGTAGCATCAACCTCTGATAGTCATGTTGATTGCAGTCCGTCAACTAGCGAGAGTGAAGGACGAAGAGGGAGACCAAGATCACCCTGTATGTTGTGTGAAGGCGATCATGCCATCCACCGATGTCCATTCTTAGATGAGGCAAAGAGAGTTTTGGAAGATCGTCCGGTTTCACCGTTACGACTTCCTCCTGGATACCAAAAACTCGCGCCTAATCCCTCGATAGTTGAAAATCCAGCTGACCCGCTCAAGTGGTCGGCTGAAGTGTCGGTCATTGAAAATGAACCTACTGAATCCAGACCAGACGAAAGTCTAAAGGTCGAAACGGCAGTTGACCCGGTTCTTCCTTCAGAGGTTTCATCCTCCAATGACTCCGTCATTGAAGACCCATCTTCAAATGACACCCTCACTGAAGAGGATAAGGATGACACCGTCCATATTCTTTTCATCAACACAGACTCTGATGAGCATCAGGGCAATGCGCCCATTCCTTTATCGCAGGAAGGAACATCATCAGGGTCGTATCCGGCCGTATATTCGGTCCCACCACCAAGCAACCTAGTCGTATCCTTTGATTGGAATCAACTAGGCAGACCCCGGTTACCAGCCAGTATCCCATTCAGAATCATAGTCCAAATCTACAGAATGGTGATGGCTGGAACTATCATTGATGAAGGGGCATCTGTGAGTATCCTTTCCTCTATTGCTTGGAAAGCACTGGGTTGCCCGGCGCTTTTACCTGAGATGAGAAATCTATCAGGTTTTGATAAAGGAACCAGTCACCCATTAGGGATTCTCCCCAATGTTCCAGTTACATTGAAAGGGAAGACAGTTCATATGAACATCATGGTCGTCCAGGGACCCTTGGTTTATAACTTACTCCTTGGACGAGACTATATATATTGCATGGAGGCGATAGTGTCCTCCCTCTTCAGAGTCCTGTGTTTTCCGCACGAAGGAAGAATGGTCAAGCTCGTAGACCAACTTTCATTTCCAGGATCACGCATCGCAAATAGTCAAATACCATCCCTTAACGGTTTATTCACTCAAGGAATGCCACCACCCCGGTTCTACTTCCCGATGAATGCGAGTAATTCGGAAAGAAAGAACTGGGACCCAGGGGGCATGCACCCTGGCCTGCCTTGGGCAGAGAAAACCTTGGGTATAAAGTTAATTTCCGCAGAAGAATGGACTAGTCCGTACCCCGTCCGAAAAAGGAAGAGAGGGTTGTTCTAGGATAAAATTCTTTTGTCAAAGTTATGTGAAGCGGAAGAATCGCTCCCTTTGTCTAAAAAAGTAGGCTCTCCTAAGGAGGAGATCCACTTGTGGCAGCAAGTAGCCACCATCTTTGGATGTCAAGCTTCACCCATTAAAACAATATGTTTTGAAAGAGAGTAGGGGCAGTCTCCAAAGAAAGAGATGAAATTGCTGAAACAAGTAGTCACCATCCTTAGCAACCTAATGATAGACATCGCCGAAAAGAGAGTTTAGTTTGCGGCAGCGAACGAAACCATTTTTCGGATAATAAGTAAGAGGACAGAATCTCGAAATTATACTTGATACCTGGGGGCATGCAAACCTTTTGGAGTACAAGCACGGGACGACTATTTATTTTTTTAAATTTTTAGGTCCTCCCTTTAAACCTGTAGGTCTAACCCGTTAAACTCGTAGGATTAGCCGTTTCCAGCTTGCATAAAGAAAGGATGAAAGGCAAAAGTTAAAACCTACCAAATTGGAGTAATTAGTGAGGTATCGCTCCTTAAATAAGATTACCTCACCTAAGGCATTCCTTGTATTAAGACTGGTATAAATTGAGCAGTTTTAGCAATGTTCATGCTCGTTAAAAAATAAACGCAAGAATTGAGCAGTTTTAGCAATGTTCATGCTCGTTAAAAAATAAACGCAAGAATGAGCAGTTTTAGCAGAGTTCATGCTCGTTAAAAAATAAACATAAATTGTGAGCAATCTTTCCCTAGCAGTTCAAGCTCACTCAGAGAAAAATGAACCGGTAAATAAACCATTGAGAAAAGTAACCTTTGAAAGCCATATTAAAAGCCCTTGGTCGTGTTTATATGCCATCACCTCCATCCGTTCATTTTGGCCAATCGTTCATCTCCATATGTGTGTTTACCCATTTTGAGGAACAGCTGCGAAGAGTGATTTCACTTAGCCATCCTTGTGACACTGCCGTGATTGGAAAATTCCAACCTGTACCTGGAATCTGCTGCTATCCCCGTTTATCACTCGTTCCTCAAAAGACGAGTCTTCTTTGAGCTTTTTTCACTGACTCGTAAAATATGAAAAGTTTGCCGAGTTTTGGCCTTCCAGCTCGTTAAAAGGACCGGAAGAGCTATCCCTCCTCTAGATTTTAATCTTTTTGGACCTGAGGGATTATTGCACAAAAAGATCGAGCGCTTGTTTTGTTCGGCTCGTTAAAGAAATCGAAAATTCATCCCTTCTGTATGGTTTTATACTTTTTCGGACTTAAGGGATTAGAAGATGAAAAAGGAATTTTGAAGTTAACTTTCCGTACCTTTTCAGACTCTCTAAAAATGAAAAGGACCGAGTTTTCCTTGTCGTTAGACTCGTTAAAATGATTAAATAGCGACAAACTTGTCTTTAGACGAGAACGAGTTTCCCTATCGCTAGGCTCGTTAAAACATAGTGATGGGCTTGCCCGAAGGGCAGGTTATAGAACAAGCATATGCTATCCTCCTCAAGCTTGACAAAAATAAAGAGGTACTGGTCAGCAATGACTGGGGAAAAATTGGGAGAACCTCACAGCATTAATGGTAGCAAGTCGCTCTTGAACATGACACTTTGTCCTCTGTATCACATCGGGTTGGGTTGTTTCATTCACCGGTCTCATAACCATGGTCCTCGCCACACCATCCGCAATTGGGGTAATGCTACCAATCCATCACATCAGTGTCGTTATATGTTCAAGAGATGTGGTTCTGCAAAGAGTCAACCGTGTCTCATCCACTGCCATACATTATCCTTCATCCACTTCATGACCGCCACCCTGAATCATACATCACAGTTTGTTTTCACCTCATCACAATCACTAGCTCCGTTCCGTGTCACTGATGTGCGATTCATTAAGGCCCTCCTTTGACGGATCGCTCCTTGTCGACATCAGCTCATTATCCAAGGAGTTGATCTAGGAACACCCCTTTCAGTACTTTGAAGCTTGCATGCCTCAATGGCAAGTTTCTCACTTCCGGCGACAGGTATACATCAATGACCTTCGACCAGAAGATTTTGCATGGTGGTCGACGCCAAGTCCTTTATTCCCGCCATGTGAACTGTACTGCCGTACCTTGAGGGTCATCATCCTTATCGGTGATTCCTCTCGCGCTTGTTAACGGTTTACATCATTGACCGGTAATCAAGCGATGTCTTTCCATGTTCGACTTCAAAAAATTCTCACATGGATCGACTTGTACATCGAGTGAAGATCGGAAGAGATTGAAGACCCCGAATCTAGTTTCATCCATCCGGGCTGCGATATATATTCAGGACATAAAGACATTTGATATGTACATCATTACAGCAGATGATCATCCTTCTCAAAGGATGATAATTTCAGCAGAGGATTATCAGTCTACAATCAGATGATCGTCTGTTCTATGTACCAAAATGTATTTATAAAGCTGAGCATGGGAATGCCCACCTCAGCTAGATCATGAAAATGTATGAAAAATAATGTATTGTATTGTATCTTATTACAAGACACTTCTCAGCAGATTGAATGAACTTCGGATCCTCTCAATAAAGCATTTCACCCGATAAACGACCTCATACTTTAGGGGGCATCTGTTATAGACAATTTTGTGCCTTACAGCAACAGACATGAATTGTCAATAATCCAAGGGATCCAAAGTTCCCTAAACATGATGTTCCTACCCCTAGAGGAGCAAGGTCAGCAAACCAACAGCTCTCAGATCAGTTCTCCACCTGAAAATACTCAAAAACAAGCAATCCTGAAATCAAAGCAGGTGCTCCACTAGGTTTCTGCGCTGAAACTCAGTTGCTCCATAGTGTACCTGCGTTGCAAAGCAAGTGGGACAAAGGCCACCTGCGCTGAGCGAGATGGGACAAGTGGCACACTGAGTCATTGCTCTGGAATCTTCCAAAAATGACACTTGGATCAGGTATTTCGCCTTGTGATGAGTCAGAGGCTCTGTTTCTCCAAGTGGAAGCAAGGTTCTCCAAGTGGACTCAAGAACTGAAGATCAACTAAAGATTAACTAAAGAGAGAGAGGACACAAGGCAGCTACACATCAGTTGCAAGCTGACTCATCCTTTCTCAATTCATCTATATATTGGGCTCTCTCCTATGAGCTCAAGAGGCTGGAATTTGGTGCAAAGTAATGATATGCTGTTGGTTTCACTATAGAGCTATTGGGTGATTGTTTGAGAGAGGTGAAGAGGAGAAATTCTTTCTGCTGGGAGGTGTTGCTGGATTGGAGCCTTCAATGGTTGTAATACTCTCAGAACCTTTACTTCTTCATTAATAAAAGCTATTGAGGTTCTTCTATGTGCTCTTGTTTCAATAATATATTGTGATAATTGCATGTTTGGTTTACACTAATCCTTGAACCAGTTATGATTGCATGCTTCTTGTAGTTTCCTTCTTTGTTATTTTGCAGGATCTCATTGTAGCTGGGCCAGCAAAAGAGCAAGGAGCTGGGAGCAAGCAGCCAAAGAGAAGAGTTTGGATTCAACATTAAGCGCAAGGCAACGGTTAGTGCATTTCTCCATTCTCTTTTGCTTTCATAAAGAAGTAAACCTTAAGTAGTTTGTTTTACAGTTGTTGCTAAGGTACTATCACCCTTAGAGTGGGATAGGGTCATCCGAGTCGGATACTTTTCCCTACAACAATTGGCGGCCAAAACGGAAGATAATTTATTGGATCGTTCATTAGGCGCGACAAGTCTGGTAAATCCAAAGTTGCGATAAATGGTAATTGTCGATTAGGATCCCTAAAACTCTTGGTCATGAGACCAGTCCCAGGAGGAGGATATCCAGGATAACTAGGAATAGGAATCACGTTCGGGATATGGTATCCTCCCGGAAAACCAGGATTAACCGGACTGTACTGGGGTTGTTGTGGTTGTTGATAAGTGTACCTAAGATACGGTTGATATTGGTAAACTAGCTGCTGGACAGTAGGCCCGTATTGGTACTGTCCCTGGTACGATTGATAAGTGAATTGTGGTTGACTAGTGACAACCGTACTTAAACCAGGTTGTCCTACAGGCATCTGAACCGTAGCTTGAATCGTGGATCCAGAAAATGGTAAAGATGTCTGAGGAGTAGTTACAGAGACAGTAGAAACCGGAGCTGTCGATACTCCAGAAGTAAGTGAGGTAGATTGAACAGATGTTGCGATAGTTGTAGCAGTCGTTTGAGATGGAGTACTAGGTGCAATAGGACCAGACCGAGAAACTACCGAGGTACAGAAGTTTGAACATTAGACTGGACTGGTTGCTGGGGTGAACCAGAAACTAAAGGTTGTCTAGTTTGGGATGACAACTGTACACTTGGCTGCAATACCTGTTGAACTTGCGATGGATCCCACACTATGTTCATTCCGGGGTATTGACCCATGACAGGTTGAGGATATTGAGATCCATAACCAGATTGAGGGTAGGATTGATAATTGAAAGGTACATTTCCTGTACCTTGAACATAAGATTGACCTTGGGGTAGATACCCTTGAGGTAGTTACTGATACTGGGGTTGACCTTGAGGTATAAATTGATACTGAGTTTGACCTTGGGGTACATATTGAGGCTGGGGTTGACCTTGAGGAATGTATTGCACCACGGGTACATACTGTCCTTGAGGTTGCCCCCCAGACGCAATTTGTGTACCTTGAGGTTACCCCACAGGCGTTAATTGAGGCTGCCCCCCAGGCGGTAACTGGCCACCTTGAGGTTGAGAACTTGGAATTGAACCTAACATCATGTAAATGTCTCCTACGCCCAATGGTTTATTACCATTGTTTCCAGTTAATAAGCCATGTTCAATGGGTTGAGGAGATGCTCCCGCAAAAGTACCAGAAAGTGACTGATACCTAGAGGGAACAGAAGGACCGCCGTACAAAAAACATTCAGGAGATTGAGTAAACATAGACGACTGACCTAACATATTTACAGGAGTATAAATACCTCCAGGTGGATAAGGAGCACGAGGTGGAGAAAAACTTGACCCTGAGTTGTCCAAATAATTAGTTAACGAAAGATACCAAGTAGTACTTCTAGGTGGACTGTAAAAAATGGATTCACGCTCCCTTAGATCAATAGTAGGTTGATTTTCAGGGATAGGGACGCCTATTTCTTCTTCTGGAGCAAGTTCTTCAATAGCTATCAAACCAGAAGGAAGATTTTCAGTGATAACTCTTTCTACCCTAGGTGAATCAGGAGCACTAGAAGTTGGAGTAACAGGTTCAGATATTTCAGGTTCTTCGCCTATATCACTAGTAGATGAAAAACTACCAGCAAGCTCGGAAACTGCAATAGCTTCGGGATTATAACTTGTTTCTAGACTTTGGTAATCTGGGTAGACTACCAACGAAGATTCTCCTTCTTCAGGTGAACCTACTTTACTGCCACTAGGAGTTACAAGGACTTTCAAACCTTCGTAATGACTCGGGACGTCTTCAGGAGGTTGGCCCCGAAGTCTACGGGACTTCCTCAACAAATCGGCCACGGTTACAATCTCAGGAGACTGGCCCCGAAGTCTACCGGACTGTCTCGGTAATTCAGCCACAGTTAAAAACTTTTAACTACTGCACACGCAAAAAAAGTAAAATCTCAAAGCAAACCACCTAAAGTCTCTAAAGAACCAAACAAATTTGAATCACACGCCTAAAGAATCTAGGGCGTCAAACCATACACAAACAGTAGCCTTCCGGACCAAAAACACTAGTTGGTGATGAAGCCCAACATCGCCGAATTCAGTACAGAAGTGGCAGGTGGAACAGTTACCCCGACAACCTGCTTAATGAATAGACCGGCACAAGTTCCTCCACTTTAACCGTCTCGAGTGAAGTGAACCCTTCGAAAAATCCAAGTGAGTCTAGCCGACGTCTGCTCCAGGTACAGTGGGATCTTCCCTCCACCGTCACCTTGGGTAGAACCCTAAAGATAATGGTCACTAAGGTCACCAACAACAACAAATATACCTGGGGGAACAGTCTACGATCCGACAGCACGCAAGGGCAGAGTATCAAGCTCAATCCCCTTGCCGGCTCCTTGACAATAATCCAAGGTTTACCGACAAGTGACCCCAGGCTCCTCGACAATAATCCGAGGTTTACCGTTTGTAGTACGTGCGTATCTAGCGTCGTTCCCAATTAAGGAGGATTGACCCCCTCACTGGTTCGGACACGATCTCGTGCTTCTCCTTTAAGAGGAGCTTTCCCAGAGCATAAATGTAACAGCTAGATTTATCCTACCACAAGATGAGCTACTTGTTTGGTTTTTCTGTCTTGGAGAGTTAATTACTCTCCTACTCCAAGACACTAGCCTGATCTATATTGGTGTTTCAGAGCCCTAGTAAATAAAAAGTTTCTAAGTAAATTTTACTTTAAGCGTTAATTTTATGGCTTTTCTTTAGGACAAGAGGTATTGGAGATGAAACTGATGGTGTGTAGACTCGACTCAAATCCACTAAAAAGATGCACCTAAGATGATTTATACTATCTTTCCTTTTTCAATGAATTCCCTAGCTAAGAGAGTTGGAGAATGCAAAATTGATATAAAGACAACTTTCTTGGCAATGAAAATCAAAGAAACAATCTCTTTATCTTTTCTAAAGCATACAACACATGACCACTAATTATTTCACGAAAATTCCTTTCTCTTTTCAAAGACTTCAAATGCTACTAAAACAAACTTTTCTTCAAAAGAGATTTTTGTATTTTTTCCTATATTAACAAAGCATATAAAACTACTTAACAAAAATCAAATTTGAGAAATCTACGAAAATAAAATAAATTTTACCTAAAAGCAAATATAAGAGAAATTCACCTAAAAGAAAATCTAATGAGGCAAAAGCCTACAAAGTATAATTCCAGGATGTTTTACTCAGTGACAATTCAACCAAGGACTAGTTCATGTAGAATCATAAACCAGTCAAAAACAAAAATCAAAATCTTTTGTTCTTTTTCTTAAGAATGAAATTCACAGCTTAACCAACAAGCTTTGTCGAAATTCCGCTAAGAGACAACACAAAGGTAGGTTTCTCACACAGGTGGATTTTATGAAAGGTCCGACTCCTAAGAAGACTGAAAAGACCAGGGAGATCCAAGGTTTTACAACTTCTAAAGCCAAAGTCACTACAGGACCAATGCAAAAATCAAACCTACGGCTAGAACTTCTATGAATTTCACTAAAACCCTTGATACTAATGAAACAAGCTTAGATGAAGACTTCGGACAGGTAACTAGTGGATCTGGGCAACAAAAACAAATTATAAACAAAATCTAAGAGGCAAAAAGGAAAAAATTGAAATTTTCTCAACTTTTGACAGGGTACGCAGGCAGCCTGTTTGCACAGGTGCGTGTACGCTCTGTGTACAAAGATGTAGTGCATACAAGTACGCATTGTGCTTAACGTAGAGGGTGCGTACTACTAGCAAAACCAAGAAAAATAAAATCTAACTTAACCCTAAGCTATTCCACCCAAATTCACAGTCAATCAGTCAAAAACCAGAAAGAAATCGACTTTTCTCAAATCAAAGTATCAATCAAAAGAGAAATCAATCAAATCCATGGATTCCCCAGTGGAGTCGCCATTTTGTCATGCGGAAAGAGTCAATTTTGCGGACAAAACCGACCTCCCTAGAAGCTAAGGCTTTCTAGTGACAAACAAGACAATTAAGCACTATCTTTCCCTAAACATGCATTTAAAATACAAGTAACCAGGTGTTTAAAGCATACCTTTAGTCCAACGCTATTTGTAGCAGTCCAGCCTCTCTGATCCAGATGAGCTCCTCCTTCTCTTTGAAACCTGCATTCACTAACAAGCAAACGATTACATAGCACCTAAATAACTCATAAAATAATACATATTCATCATAAAGACCAAGGAGTATATGAAACAAATTATATATAACAACTTGTTGAGAAAAATGAACATAATTGTATTAAGTGGAAACAAAAGAAACCATTACAACCAGTGCCTTGGTGTTGTGCAGGTCCCTCCTAGGGTCCAGCAAGATTTTTCCTTTACTTTGATCAGCTCACCCACTTCCAAATGAAACTAAGAAAGGATGGGAATCTCTCCTCTCAAGCTGTATAAGGGAGTCCTAATTTCAGCAGCATCTACCCTTAGGAATGTTCAGCTTTCAACCTCCCCTCCCTCTGGCCCAATGCCTGTATTTATAATGCTTTGGAGGAAGTTAATCAGGTCCACCATCAATGGGATAACCCCCTCTTTCAATGGGATAACTCCCCTCTTGATGGGATAAGTTCCTCTTTCATAGGGATACATGAACCATCTGGAGGCGCTGAATACACGTCAAACCATCTTCTAGAATGCTCTAGAATCGACCACAAGTAACTTTTTTGAAGTAAAACTCGCGCCTTTTGACCTTTACAGGAGTACGCACCCACCCCTTTATAGACAGAGCGTACAAGTACGCAGGTATTGTGAACTTGGGGTGCGTACACGCAGGTAACGTTAAGAGAAACTGCGTAACCAGAGTTAACCAGAGTTAATTGACTTTTTAAGGAATTTCTCTCTTTCTTGGAGTTTGACATGAGGAGCAGAGGTATAAGACTTGCCAAGGAGGACAGTATGACAGTTGATGGAGCCATACTGACTGCAAATAGTCATGGTGACAAATTTTAGTGTAACAGAGCCAATAGCATTTGAAATTCTATTTAACATATGATGATAAATTTTAGACCTTTCTTCTGCTTTTGATGCATACTTAACAATATATTTCAAGAAAACATAGCAATAAAGCACTGGCTAGAACTCAACATTTGCACGTCACATTGTTAGAAGGTCAATGTTATGTACATTAAGCCTGTCATCATTTCTTGTTGGCTCATATTTTTTTGTTCCTCGATCATCTATGAACAATCTTGATTCATCCCAAATATCCCATGGACATTGTACCAATATGTCAGAATAGTGCCTTTTTTGCACAAACATGATTCTACACTACACTTTCTCTGCCTTTGGACACGGTTTAAAAATTCTTCATAATCATTATGAGGATTACAAGAGAAAATATCACCAATATTAAACAGGAAAGGGTCCTCATTGAGGCTTCGTGGAACCATTATGTTGCAATGATGTATGTCACGTGGATTCCAGGTAGTTACATATTTGTCAAAGAATCTCTTTGCAAGTTGTACATCAGAACCATTTGAGCAATCAAGTATTTCCATGTCAGGAGCGTCTCCCAACCACAGGAAACGATGGACATGTGTTGAAACTCTATGTTGCCACTCGTATCTAAAGAAAATGAAGATATAGTTACTACAAACAATATAAATACAATCATAATAAAAGTTGACAAAGTATAGAAAATTAATTCAACAACACAAACCTATACGAGGAGTCCTTAGCTTTAAGATATTTTTGGATAAATTCCTCTCGGAAAATATTGAATCTATCGTGCATAAATTTGGAAACAATATGAGGGTACTCAATAACATTATCAATTTTCGCATGATGCTCATTCAAAGAATGAGAATGCGAATGTATGGGCATGAGGTTATGCAACTCTGGCCACTTTGTGTCAGTTGTACTCAAAGTAAAAAATAAATATGGACATCCCAACTAAGTAATCATGTCAATCATTTCAGCTCAACACTTAGTCCAATATGCCCTGGTACCTCTAAGAGAAGAACCAAATTGCATAAGATGCTCAACCAACTTATTATCTCGTAAATAAGATAGTTGGTGACACAACTCTTCAATTATTGTAGGCGAGTTATCATGTAAATGTTTCTTTACGAAAGGCTCTGATACGCATTATCATGTTCAATAGGTAATATCAAAAGCACGAATGGCTTGCAAATCTCTGATCATAGTACCTAAGATGATGCAATGCATACTCATGAATTTCAACATTACAAATATATGGTTGCAACCAATCAGCATCACCAGTGGGGAACAATGTTGGGAATTCCATATCTAATAACCCCTCTGTATTATATTCATTCACTGGAGAGGTTCCAATACTAGGCCAATCCATGTCTTAAACATGTGAACAATCAACATTATCAATAAATTCTCTAATTTCTTCCACTTCCCTTTGTTCATTTGGGAGGCGAGCAACAAAAGAAGAAGGATGAGACAGAAAATGCTCAATAGAAAACCCTTCATTATTTGTTTCATTGATCTCAAATTCTTCAATATCACAATCAACAAATTTAATCTTGGAGGAGACATTTGTTGATCTTTCGGGAAAAGTTTTCACTGAATCATAGTCAATTACAACATCTCAATAATATTGATCATGTTGGATTTTGAAAAGAAATGCAGCCATCACTCGAGATCTTTTGACATAACATTAATAATATTTATACCAAGAGGCATGTCTCCTCACAATTAGAAAGTCAATATCTTCAACATGTTGGGGAAGACTTTGTACAATTGTAGAAATATCTTGAGGAAAGTTACTTGTATGACCACTATACATATAATGTCGACCATGATCATGTGCCACTTGAAAAATAGGATTCACTCATGCAAGGAAAATTTTAAGAACCCCCCCTAAATTTATATGTATAATAAATGGGCGAATCTCCATGGTATATAGGAAAAATGGAAGGCGATTTTATGAATAATATAATATCTATATATAATTTTTTGGCGAATCTCTCACTAGGCATGGCGAATATTTTACTCAATTATAAAATCTTGTAAGATCTTGTTGAGTCTTTCACTAAATAATAAAACTGTGTAAGGTCGTAGTGAATCTTAGCATTGTGAACTCTTAGAGAATTTTTTGAAAAAGTATAAAACCATATATGACAAGAGCCACATGGTGGCAATATCACTATTTTTTTCACATTTCCACGAAATGGAACTTGTTTATAAAATTATAAAAAAGCCAACCAAGTCCCTTATAATATGCAGGTAATTTTATAACAGAGTCTGATACATCTACTATGCTTGTCTTCATTCAAGTGTCATAGTTGCTATACTTAACACTGTGAATCACAACTCTCTCAGAATTCAACTCTATAGTGTAATTAAAACCTTTGGAAATTGAATCTAACAACTCTATAAAAATTATTAGTGAAATAGAAGATTTTGTGAATGAGCCCACTAATTATCACTGTTAAACAATCAATCCAGACTATGAAGTCTTCCATCTTGATCACAATCGTTCTCACGATCAAGGGAGTGCAACCACCTAGCCTGACATAATGACCATCATAGCTTCCAATAATCAACAACCACCTTGCAAGGACATCCTAGCTGATGTCTCATGAATTTTATTCATCAATCTTAACTAATATAAATCTTATAAAGATAATATTAGAATCCTCTCTGGATTCACTATTAATACAAGGGTAAAGGAAATTTTCTAGCTCAAGGCACTAGCCAATACCAACTTTGGTATTTGTGACCCCTTTGTGGGGATGCACCTACCCTACCCTGTTGGGTTTCTGCCTTGTAATATAGTTCAAGGATCACAAGACTTTCCAATCTTCCTACTCCATTAGACACACTTTATATGCTATACATAGTGAATGGAAAAGAAGCATTATAGAACACACAATTTCACAGAAGGAAGAAAAATCTTAGCCAATTCAATATCAAAATCTTAACCACTGATTAATAAAGAATAACTAGTGTAATGAATTGTTCCGAGTTATTTATTTACAAGTTGTAAAGAATGTAGTGGAATGGAAAATATTACTTAGGCAACCCTTCAATATTTTCTACTAATATGTCTGTGCATGTACATATGAAATTAAGAGCATTGTTGAATACAAAGTTTCCTTTTCTCTTGCCTCCATTTTGACAAATCAGTGTGAAATCAGTGTCACTTTGAATCTCCTTTCTTGTTTGGATGTTTTGACAAATCAATGTGAAATCAAAGTCACTTTGAATTTCCTTTCCTGCGAGGGATCAAATCCACAGTTTATTAGTAAAATATAATCTACTATATATTATGTTCAAGAAACTCACTGCAATCTACAATGGAAACAAGACCTCAATTCTTATTCTAAATTTGAATATCTCAGGACAACATAAGAGATAAAAATGCATATGTCCTTAGTAGCTAGAAAACAATCACTCCATCATTACAAGACCACCTAGAAATCGGCACTTAATCTAAATAATGGCACTAGTTGTAGTGCTTATTTGCATTAACACCATGGAAAAGCAACAACAATGTTTCAAAGTACACTTACTAGAAAAGTTGTAACATTCTGAGAATATTTAATGATAGCATCTAAACCTCATAGCTATGGTGGGGAAACTAGGGAACCCAAATATTGGAAGATATCTCATACCAAATCTGAGAAAAAAATAAAAATGGGAAAAAATCAAAATATATAAATCAAGCAATGAATTGTTTACAAATCAAATACAATTCCTTTAACTAACAGTTAAATTGTGGTGATATATTCAAATATTTAGTAAGAGGGTAACTTCAAACCATGGAATATTACCTTTGTCATTACTATCATCCCTCAATGACTGAGATTACAAATCAATACTTATGGAAAGATTGTAAAAAAATCTGTGAAATAGTAAAGCGTAACCTCTATTTTCAAGCAACAAAATCAAGACATTGTTACATCAAGAGCCATAATTGATACATAATCAATGAATCAAGTCCTTGTATGGAACGAGCTTGTTTCACAACCTCTATTTTCTCAATAACAAAATCAAGGCATTGTATGTGGTTATTGCCAAAAGGAAACTGTGTTCTAATTTGGAAGAGGATCTTATCAAAAGACATGGATTTATTCAAAGCTACAAAGCCTAATGGGTTACTGAAAAATAAGTTGGAATATGGGATCATGATACTTAAATTGAAAAAATATGCTTTCCTTTTAGAAACATTGCAGTTATACAATGTTTTTTGAAAGCATTAGAATTTGAAATTGGGCCTTTCTATCAAGACAAATTTTCATTAACAGAATGTACTTTCCTACCTGAAACGTTGTAGATATCCAAGAAAAACTTGAAAAGCATAAGAGAACTTAGCATAATGTACTTTCTTTCCTTCCTTAACATTCTTAAAGAGTTGAGGTTCCCCAAGTCATCAGGTAACTTTCGAAGGAAATGACAGTTAGTAATAGTCCAATTCACAACTGAAGATGTGTCACAAATACAAGGGGGCATCTCCTCCAAATCACAAAAGTGCTCCAGGTTAAAATCTAACATTATTGGAAGCTTAATGCTCGACTGGTTGTTATTGAACCCAAACATTTTTCCATTCTTCACTAAAAGCTTAAAGATAGCTTCTCCAAGTTCTACATGACTTTACTATGCTCTTGAAGTGGGGGCACATCCAGGCTCTCCAAGTGAATAGTCTTAAACTAAGTGAAGATAAGGCCGATAGATCATTCAGTGTGGATCTCTTTAACCCATAACTGAATACTATGTCTCTCTTGAACCCATAATTGAATACTATTAGGACTTTCAAATTTTTCATGGAACTCAAAAATGTTGGAAGAAAGTATTTGCTTCGAAAAAGAGTAAAAATAAGGCCTCTGCTTGAGGACAATTGATGTCACACCACTAACACTTCTCCATGAAATCTATATAGGTAAACCACAAATGCAAAATTCCATTAGAATATTGTGTTTATTGAATACACAAATGAAATCATTGAATTTCTTTAAAATATCTTTTGAAATCAAAATTACTAAAATTACATATCGATAACCTAGTGGGTGTAGGATAAAATTCACCCCTGTCATTCACAGAAAGCATGAGAAAAAACCTAATACTATATATAAAACCAAGAAAAATTCAAATTCATCACTTCTAGGGACCTCATAACCACCCTGCCAATACACAAGTATGTTCCTTTTTGAATTAGAAAAATTACCCAAATTACAATCTGTTTACTCCAGCATATGTTGGAAAGTTATAAAAGGATGACTAGTGCAATCAATCCATTCCTTTGAGCCCTAGATTTGTTTCAGTTTAAAACAGAAGTATACAAATATACTTGTCTAACGTTTATGCTTTAACCATTCACCTTAAGATGTTTTTACAATATAATTTCCTAAGTCTATTTAATATCTTCATTATCATAAAAACCAACCTATATCCATCTTAACTCCACATCTACCACTCTTAGGAGAATGAAATCTATTTATCCCTCTGAGCACTTGGTAGACCCAGAATTAAGATGGACATAAGATGATAGAATTTCCCCTTTAAATAGTCTATGCTCACATAATACCATGGTATTACCATGGGTCAATACCATGGGTTATCATAAACCTGGAGCTTAAAAATTACTATTAGTAATTTATAAAAATTAATAAAATTAATAGTTGACTTTTATTTTATTTTTCATTTTAACCAAGCTAAAATGTTTAACATACATTAAATTACAACATCCATCTTTACTCTTGATCCACCAAGCCCCGAGAGGGATCAAATATTTTTTCACTCTATGCTAGTTTGCATATCACGATATTTGATACCTCTCGAGGGTTAGTAGATCCAGAGTAAAGATGGATCTATGTTGGTTTAATTCCCCCATTTAAATAGGCTACATTCCAGGTGAATACCATGGGTCAATACCATGTGCCATTTTGGTGAATACCATGGGTCAATACCATGTGCCATTATTATTTTTATTAATACTAATGTTAGGGTAAATAATGTTTTTTTACATGATATTAATAACAATCTAGTCCATGGTATTTGTCCCATAGTATTTTTCCCATAGGTGTCACCTAAATATAATGCATTTTTTGAGTGTTCCTAAATATAAGGTGACTTATGGAGTAAATATAAAAAAATGTTTTATTTGTTTACCATACCTCTCGTTTATTTATATTTTTATTAATTTACCATACCTGTTTTACAAATATGGTATTTGGCCCATAGGATTCACTTAAATAAAACCTCTTTCTTGAACCTTCATAAATAGAATGAGGGTTATGGACTAAATATAAAAAGAGGTTTTATTTATTTACCATACATCTGGTTTATTTATATTTTTATTTATTTACCATACCTTTTGAGTAAGTATAAAAAGATGTTTTATTTATTTACCATACCTCCACTTTACTTATATTTTTATTTGTTTACACCCTTGCATGTATATAAGGTGACTTATGGAGTAAATATAAAAAATGTTTTATTTATTTACCATACCTCTCATTTATTTATATTTTTATTAATTTACCATACCTCTTTTATAAATATGGTATTTAGTCCATAGGATTCACTTAAATAAAACCTATTCTTGAAAATGGGCGAATGGAAGATTGTAAATCCTAGTTTCAAGGGCTAAATTTACCTTTTTTACCCTCTCCTTTAAAATAAGGTGGGCTATTTGAGGTGATTTGTAAAAATTTGCTATGATACAAAATATTCGCCCACTAAAAATTTAAAACCCCTTAATTTCGCCAAAGGGCAAACATTCGCCCCTAAAATTTTCTATGCACTCATGCTATTAGTATTTCTTCTACTAGAGTAAGAACTCTTAAAATATGAGGTTTCTCACCAAGATTCATGTAATTATACCAACAAAAACGATGGACTCCTATTTCATTCTTACATTGTCTGCATGTTAGAAAATTATATATTACAGAGCAATGGAACACATAAAATCTATTGCAGAAATATAAACACAGAAAATGCATAAAACAAGATAGACACAGCTATATGTGGTTCACCCAATTTGGGTTATGTCAACGGAGAAACAACCAGTCCTTCCTTTTATATTAACCAACAAAATGAAGAGATACAACCTACAACAGATTTGTTGTAATTCCCTCTTTGCACTCACACAATCTCCTCTCTCTTTCTCAGTCAGAATATACATCTACATAGACACAATACAATTCCCTCATATATAGCAAGGGTTTGCCTTTTAGGAAAAAAAATACCCTAAATTAAACATAACTTCTACTGTTAGATCTTTGCCTAATGAACGGTCGATATTAACTACAAAAGTACAACATTACAAGGCAATTTTACATCTAATTTTAGCTTCGAGGGCATTTCCCTCGATCCCGCCCCAGGGGAGGGTTCCAAATAATTGTCATCTCCCCTCTGGACCCCCTTGGCGATGGACATTTTACGGACGGCGTTGTTGCCACATTACAAACTCAGGTCCAATGCAGCAATAACTCTGAATAAGGAAGATAATTAGGCTCGACACCCAACAATCTCCCACTTGGAGATTGATTATAACAACTCCACCACTGCTCCATTTGTTGGAAAATGACTCCACGTTGGACCTGGATTTTTCTCATATTCTTCATCATACTTGAAGACCAATTGAAACTAAGTATAATCTTAGTTTCTCCCTGGTTACATTTTTGTTAACATATCTACAGGATTCTATCTGTTGTGAATCTTTTCCAGATTTAATTGTCCATCTTCAAACACCGACCGTATGAAATGGTACTTGAGTTGTATATGTTTAGTCTTGGAATGAAATGAAGATTTATTTGCAAGATGTATAGCACTCTGGCTATCACTGTATAACCTGCCCAACCCCTTCTTCTTACCCAATTCATCAAGAAACCTTTGTAAACAAATCATTTCTTTACTATCCTTTGTAGCAGTAACATACTCTTCGTCTGTTGTTGAGAGTGCAACAAAACTTTACAGTTTTGAAACCCAACTGATAGTTTTTCCACCTACAATAAACAAATACCATGTGGTCCTCCTCCTATTATCTCTATCACCCGCCATATCTACATCAACATATCCCTATAGAGAAATGTTTGAACCACTAGAGCATAGTGCTTGATTTGTGGTACCTCTCAAATACCTAAGAATCCACTTCACCGACATCCAATATTCTTTTCTTGGATTGTTCATATACATGCTTACAAATCCCACTACATGTGAAATATCAAGCCTTGTGGACCATTGCATACATTAAGCTTCCAACTATTGATGCTTATGGAACTTAAGACATATAAGCCATTTCTTCCAGAGTCTTGGGACACACCTCCTTACTTAGTTTGAAATGGCTAGCCAAAGGTATACTAACTAGTTTTTCATTTTGCATATTAATTCTTTTCACCACTTTCTCTATGTACTCACTTTGAGACAATGTTAATTTTCAATTCTTCATATCTCTAGTTATTCTCATACCAAGGATTTGTTTTTCAACACCCAAATCCTTCATTGCAAATGAGTTTGCCAATTTTCTTTTCATCACATTTATTTCCTGCATCTTAAAACCTACAACAAGCGTGTCATCTACATACAATAAAAATATAATATCGCTGCCATCATTTTTCCTTTTGAGATAAACCCAATGATCAGAGTGACATCTAGTATAACCTTGCTCAGACATAAGACTTTCAAATTTTAGATATCGCTGCCTTGGAGCCCGTTTTAAGCCATACAAGCTCTTCTTCAACCTGCACACTAGTTTCTCTTTTCCTTTGACCTCATATCCTTGTGGATGATGCATATATATCTCTTCCTCAAAATCCCCATGGAGAGACATTGTATTTACATCTAACCACTCAAGATGCAAATCTTCAATTGCTACTAGACTTAAAATAGTTCTTATTAAAGTCATTTTAACAACAGGAGAAAATATCTCATCAAAGTCTCTACCATTTTTCAGTGTAAACACCTTCACCACAAGTCTAGCTTTATACCTTTTACTACCTCCATCTTCTTCCTTCAACATGTAAACCCATTTATTCTGCAGTTTTATTTTACCCGTAGGAAACCTGACTAAGTGCCAAGTCTAGTTATGTGTTAAGGAGTCCATCTCTCCTTTCATGGTTTTCTCCCATTTCTTCCTGATTTCTACATGCACTGCTTCTTCATAAAATTCTGGTTCACCAGAATGAGTCAACAATACATAATATAATTAAGGAGAGTATCGTTCATGGGGTCTACTTATCCTAGTAGTTCTTCCAACACCACTTCCAGGCATTTGAGGTGCTTTTTATTGTTGTGGCTGTTGTTGTTGTTTTGGTTGTTGATCGTTATGATTTTTAGGCACCTTCACCTTTTTTATGGTCTCATCAAACACTGTGTATTCTCTATTTTCTTTTTCCTATTTCTTTTCCTTTATCTGATCCTTATATAAAACCTTTTCATTGAATATGACATCGCTGCTCCTAATGATTTTTTTTTCATAATCATAAAAGCAATAACAGAAATCATTAACACCATATCCAATAAAGGTACATCTCTTTGATTTTTCTTCAAGTTTTGTTCTATTTTCTTTATTAATGTGGACAAAGGCTTCACAACCAAAAGTTTTTAAAAATGATTAGTTTACCTTTTTACCTGTCCCTGCCTCCTCTAGAATACCACCATCCAAGGAACCCAAAGGCCCTGTATTTATTAGATAAACAACAATATTTACAACATTTGCCCAAAATTTTAAAGGCAATCTTCCATGCAATCTCATGAACCTTGCACACTACATGATTGTCTTGTTTATCATTTGTGACACACCATTTCCTTGTGGTGTTCCTGGAACTGTCTTTTCTCTGCAAATTCCATTATGTAAAAAAAACCTATCAAACTCTTTGCTACAATATTCAGCTCCATTGTCTGATCGGAGACACTTCAACATTTTTCCTGTCTCATTTTAAACCAAATATTTCCATTTCTTGAAAGTATCAAATACATCATATTTATTTTGAATACAATAAATCCATGTTTTTGTAGTTGCGTCATCAATAAAAGTAACATAATAACAAGAGCGATCGAGATATGATACCTAAGCAGGTTCCCATACATCTATATGCACAAGCTCTATGTTGACACCTAATCCTCCACAATTGGGTGAATGTGGAATGTGAATAGCCATCAAGAAGATGAAATGATGAGTCACATTCATGTATATAACAAAAGCTACCTAATGAAATTTATGAATCAGTTTTTTTGCCTAGTCAGGAGTTACTCCTGGTCTGACATGGTATCAGAGCTAGTCCTAAGAATAGTCGTAACTCCTCTCATTGATTCTCTGCGCATGAATACCTGAGCGCTGCCTCTGTCCTGCGTCTCATTCATTGTCCTGAGTCTCATTGATTGTTCTGCGTCTCCACCGCTGACAAAGGCTCAGATTCCATCGAGGTTTCACTGCCTCTCCACTGCTGACAAAGTCTTAGATTCCATCGAGGTTTCGCTGCCTCTCCACCGCTAATATCCTCTGTTTATTACTGTTAGTGGTACACCATTATTACCAGTAATGGCCCCCGTTCATACTTTAGTAGAAAGAGTCGGAGGCTTCATGGTTCAATTTCTTATTTTATTTAAATTCTTATAGCTGGATCCACCGCCCATGCAACTGATGCGGCAGCCATTTTTGATAATGAAGCGATAAGACGCGTAGTAGAAAATATTACGTTTGACATTCTGTCGGTTGATTGAAATCCCAATATATACTCCACTCGCTACGACATCCATTTTTCATCATCAGACAATTTACCTCTTCAATATCCTGTGCCTTCAATATCGCTTTGTGTCTTCGTCATAATATTCAGTTTTTCAGTAATTTGAAGCTTTTGGGATTGATGATTAGCTCTTCCGGCCCTTACCCATGTCAATACTTTCTGCTTCAGATTCTTGGGCAATTCATACCACCACTCTGAGCCCTCGTGCAGACGTTCCCTTGTTGGGATTTCCATTCTTATGGAACTAATCTTTGTGGAAGATTATAAGGATTTCAGCTTCAATCGAAGCAAACTCGAGAATAAGAAGTCTGCAAACAGAGAGAGACAGGGGGGCGAATGATATCACAAGCTATAGCTGATGGTTTATGTGTGATAATATAACGAATCTATGGCTTCTTTATAAGCTTCCGTGGTTAGAATTTGAAGGGACTGTGTCCAGAATATGATTCACTTACCTGATTTGATGCGATCCCCAGCCAGAGTGCAACGAAAGCCGCTTTCCATGTTTTGCAGCCGCTACAACAATTTCACAAATTGACGGACGGTGGAGCAGAGTACACTGTCTCTGCGCTTGGAAGAGACTCAATCTGCTGAAACAGTGAAGACTGAGAGTATTGTACAGTATCATTCAAAACGTTTGAGTATTGTGCAGTATCATTCAAAATTTTTAAAGCGTTTATATATTGCGCTGCTTTCAAAATAGTATTGGATGATATATTGAAGTGATATATTAATACATTGAAATGATATAGTCATATACTGCGCTGCTTTCAAAATAGTATTGCATATTGATACATTGAAGTGATACAGTGATTTATATTGAAGTGATATATTGAAGTGATCCCTTGTGCGTTTTTTAACATAGTAGTATTGCATGATATATTGAAGTGATGTTGATGCTTCTATAAAACATTAGAGGAAAATAAAGTGCATAAGGCTATGACATAAGGATTTTTTTTAGCAGAAGAATTTTTACAGAATGCATTCAATCATCTCTATGGTAGGGATAGTTCTCACTGGCAAGGAGAACTATCATGAATGGTCCCGGATGATGAAACACACCCTCATCTTCAATGAGTTGTGGAAGGGAGTGTGTGTCGGAGAAGGAGACAATGACCCAGTACAGCCTACATCACACAAAGAGCTCGTCATTTGGGATAACAAGAACAGCAAAGCATATGCATTAATCGCAGCATCTGTAAATGAAGAAGTAAGTCACCATATTTCATCATATTCAACTGCCTTTGAAGCTTTACAAAAGCTCAAAGAACTCTATGACTCACATTCTGCACTTGAATTTGTTCAGCTCATGATTAAACTCTTCACTCTTGAACTGAAAAATAATGATCCTCTTGCTCTTGCATCTGAAGTTAAATCCATAATGCATGATATCAAATCCACTAAGGTTGAGCTGGATATCCCTCTTATTGCTTTTCTCAAGGCACTCTATCCTACTTACTCCAATTATCTTGAGTCTTTACAACCAAATGGAAATCTTAAAGATATAACCTTTGACTCTCTTGTGAAAAAGTTTGCTGAAAGAGAGAAAGCCTTTGGAAAGAAGACAGTCCCTGAATCTTCTGAAGAGACTGTTTGCCTTGCTCATAAAGAAAAGCATCCTGTTCAAGATTCTACAAGAGGAAGAGGTGGACGAAGAGGAAGAGGAAGATACTTCAGAGGCAGGGGGGCAGACATTCTCAAGGAGAAAAAGCAGATCTGCATTGCATTCGCTGCAAACGAAATGGATCACATGATGCTTCTACATGCAAGCTACCATGGGACAAAATTGAGCAGAAAAGAAACCAGCAGAAAGGTAAAACTGATGATACAGATAAAGGTAAAGCACCTGAATCCGCTCACTATATTGAGGCACAATGTAACATTGGAGTAAATGAAGATTTGTTTAATGCTTCACTTGCTTTTTCGAAAAATGATTGGTTGCTTGATTCAGGAGCGACTTGTCATATGACTCATAGGAAAGATTTTTTTGAAGATTTCAATGAAAATGTTGATGGAGCAGTATACTTTGCAGATCAGTCAAAAATCAAGCCATCGGGGCTTGGCACAATCACACTTACACTGCCTGGTCTTCCACACTTTCTTCTGGATCATGTTCTATATCTCCCACAGCTCAAGAGAAACTTGTTGTCCTTGGTCCACATCCGCGAGCAAGGTCACTCCATTCATATGTTTGATGGCAAGCTTGAGGTAAGAAAAGCATCTGACCACTCAATTGTCATGAGGGTAATAGAAGAAGAAAGGCTTCTCAAACTGCAAGGAACCTCTGCTCATGCACAACATTTCTCATATATTTCTCATCATGAAGAAGGTACACTTCCATCAAGTTTATTATGGCATGCTAGATTTTGACATTTAAACTATGACAGTCTCCACTTATTGAAGAAAAATGGTGTTGCTGGTTTGCCTACAATTCCTAGGAAACATAAGCAATGTGATGCTTGCATTCTAGGAAAGCATAGCAAACAGTCTTTTCATGATTCACATTCAAGAGCACATAGGAAGCTTGAACTCATTCATTCAGATTTATGTGGTCCAATGCCTGTTCCTTCTGCAAATGGAAATGAATATATCATGACATTTATTGATGATTACACGAGAATGTGTTGGGTTTATTTATTGAAGAACAAATCTGATGCTTTTCAAACATTCAAGAATTTTCATAAATGGATTGAAAATGATGCACAATCTCGTATTGGGTCTATTCGCACTGATAATGGAAAAGAATATACATCAAATGAATTTGAACACTATCTTCGCCAACATGGGATTAAACATCAAACAACTGTACCTTATAATCCCCAACAGAATGGTGTAGCAGAAAGAATGAATAGAACAATTTTGAATATGGTACGATCCATGGTTTTCTTAAAAAATGTAAAGATAATGTTTTGGGCTGATGATGTTCTATGTGCTGCATATATAAAGAATAAATGTCCATCTAATGCTATAAGAAACAAGAATCCTTATGAATTGTGGTATGGACATGTTCCTTCGGTAAAACATCTTAGGATCTTTGGTTCCACCTGTTATGCTTTGATACCAAAGGTACATAGAAACAAACTTGGTGCTAGAAGTCGTAAGTGTATCTTCCTGGGGTATTCAAACACATCTAAAGCATACCGCCTCTATGATGAAGTAAATAAAAAGTTTGTTGTATCTAGAGATGTCATTTTTCTTGAATCATCCAAATCTGACAGTGTTGTTGAGCAGAAACTTGATCGCTTGGATAGATTCGCAAAAACGAAATAATTTCAAGAATTTGATAATCAGATTCCACATCTTGAAGGGGGGGTTCCTATACTAGAACAACATGTGGAATCTTCTTCTGAAGAATAATCTCCCCTGCATGAAACTCCAACAACGGATGATGCTTTAAGTGATGTAATTGATAGAATTGGGAGACTCAATCTTCATTCAGTCCCAACTCAATCAACAGAGTAGCCTGGACCATCTGAGAAAGGTCCCCCAAAGTGGCTGACAAAGACACTTGAAAGTGTTCATCCTGATGAAATTCGAAAAACAGGAACCAAAAATTCAAACCGACAAAATGGAGGTGATGTAGATGACTCTAATTCACCTGTTGATATGGATGTTACTTATGATTGTGAATTGAACTTGTCTACAGATTTTGAACCAACTTCCTTCAAAGAAGCTGCTTCTCATGATGAATGGAAAGAAGCAATGAAAAAGGAGTATGATGCCCTCATAAAGAATGGCACTTGGAAGTTGGCTGACCCAACATTTGGAACCAAACCAATTGGCTGCAAGTGGGTCTACAAGAACAAGTACAAAGCTGATGGCTCACTTGACAAGCACAAAGATAGGCTTGTGGCAAAAGGTTTTTCACAGAAGGAAGGGGTCGATTATGAGGAAACTTTTGCCCCCACAGCAAAATGGGCCACCATCCAGACACTCTTTGCTAGCAGCTCAGAATGGTTGGAAAGTCCATCAAATGGATGTAAAGACTTCATTCTTGAATGGAGATCTAAAATAGAATGTTTTTATGTCTGAGCCTGAAGGATTTGCTGTGAAAGGACATGAACAAAAAGTATGCAAACTTGTGAAGTCCTTGTATGGCCTTAAACAAGTACCGCGAGCCTGGTATGAAAAATTAACTGAGCATCTTCTGAAACTCAACTTCAATCATTTTGATCTTGATGATGCAACTTTATTTGTCAAGAAAGTTGGCAAAACAATTGTATATCTTGTGGTATATGTAGATGATCTTTTAATGACAGGGAACAATGAAAGCTATATTGCATAAATAAAGAAAGAATTAGGAAAAAGTTTTGAAATGACTGATTTGGGCTATGTTCAATACTATCTTGGCATTGAAGTAACCCAACATCCAAAATCCATATTTCTTTCTCAAAAGAAATACATTGGAGATTACAGAGTGCAATCCTCTTTCTACTCCAATGGAACAAAACTTAAAGCTCACATCTATTGAAGGAAAGGAATTTGAGGATGCAACAAAGTATAGACAACTTATAGGAAGTCTCATCTACCTCACTACTACCAGAACAGACATTTCATTTGCTGTTGGAATCCTCTCCACGTTTATGCAAAAGCCGTGTGAGGGACATTGGTCTGCTGCAAAGAGAGTTCTAAGGTACTTGAAGGGAACTCAAGACCTTGGAATCAAGTATACACAGGTGGACGACTTCAGCTTGATTGGATACTCTGATTCAAACTTCGATGGAGACAAAGAAACTGGAGTATCTACTTCAGGATATGCTATGAGTCTTGGATCAGGAGTTGTCTCTTGGAGATCACGCAAATAATCAGTTCCAGCAGATTCCACAACAGAATCACAATACGTGGCAGCAGTTGAAGCAACGAAAGAAATTGTGTGGCTCAGGAAAATTCTTGAAGATTTGCAGGTAAAACAAGTACAATCAACTCCACTCATGATTGACAACACCTCTGCAATAAAGTTGGCCAAGAACCCAAAGTTCCATGATCGTACAAAGCACATCAATACTAAATATCATCTGATCCGACATCATGTTGAGGCCAAAACAATCCATCTTCATCATTGTTCCACAGATGAGCAAATTGCAGACATCTTCACCAAAGCGCTTGGAAGAGAAAAGCTTGAAAGATTCAGAACGATGCTTGGACTCACCAACATCCCTTCAGATTAAGGGGGGGAATGTTGACACCTAATCCTCCGCGATTGGGTGAATGTGGAATGTGAACAGTCATCAAGAAGATGAACTGATCAGTCACATTCATGTATATAACAATAGCTACCTAATGAAATTTATGAATCCGTTTTTTTGCCTAGTCTGGAGTTACTCCTGGTCTGACACTCTAGTTTTTCACTCTTCTTTTCTTTCCCAACTATGATGAATCTGAGTGTCTTCTATTTTCCATAAACGCAATTCTCACAAAATTTTAAATCAACATGCTTCAAACCTGGCAAAAAATTTCTTGAGAGAATAATCTGCATCCCCTTCTCACTCATGTGGCCGAGCCTATCATGCCACAATGTTGTATCTTCTCCTATAGAGGTTAAAGCATTAACATAATTAAAAATATCATTGCATAAATACAATGTACCAACCTTTTCTCCTTTTTCTATTACCAAGGCTCCTTTAGTGACCTTCCAGGTTTTATCTGTAAAAGTAGTTACACAACCTTCACCTCCCAACTACCCTATTGAAATTATATTTTTCTTCAGATCTGAAACATGCCTTACCTCCTTCAACAACCATTTATTTCCATTCTATTGTTTTATGAAAACTGTACCCATTCCAATCATTTTACACGGTTTATCATCACCCAATTGAACCTGTCCAAAATCTCCTTGAACATAATCATGAAAATGTTTCCTATCAAGTGTGGCATGGAATGAGGCCCCTGAATCTACCACCTAGGAATCAATAATATTTTCTAATGAAAGAATCAAAGCATCTTGTAACACATCACCTGTCACATTTGCGTCATGACTGTTTTCTTGTTACGCCTCTCCTTCTTTTCCCTTCTGAGACTTCCAATCTTTCATCAGGTATCCTTCCTTCCTACATTTCCATCACACTATCCTCGATCTAGACTTGGATTTACCTTTCTTTGACTTAGTGTGATATCCTAGGCTCTTCCTCTTTCCATTTCTCTTCCCCTAGTCTCTGAATTCAAAGAATTACCTCATGTCTCACCAAAGATTTTCTGTCACATTTCCTTGCTAAGGATTGCACCAACAAGATCATCAAACTTTAAAAGTACTAGAACCAGAGACATAGTTACTAATGGAAATAACTAAAACATTCCAACATTCTAGAGATTAGCATAGAAATAACAGATCCCTAAGTTCATCATAAAAATTTACCCCTACAAAAATTAACTGACTGGTAACTGTATTAAATTCATTTAAATGATCAGCAATAGATCCACCTTCTCACATTTTCATGTTAAATAAACACTTCATAAGAAATACCTTATTTGAGGTTGAGTGTTTTTCATATATTGTTTCACCAATGCGACATTAAACCCTCTGTTGTCATTTCCTTTGAAATATTAAAGGTTGTTGATGCCACTAGGCATAGTCGTATTGTTCCAAGTTCCTTTCTACTTAGAATATCCCATTCTGTGTCTGTCATACTTGTCGACTTCTTTGTCTTTCCACTCAATGGTAGGTACAAATATTTCTGACACAAATAACCTTCCATCTAAATCTTCCACAGCTGGTAGTTTTGGTCGTTAAATTTTTCGACCCTAAACCTACCATCTTCTACCATTGCTCCCACTCGAACTAGGAAACCTTCTCTCTCGTGAGTTTATCAGCCAAATAGACTTTCGGTTCTCATACCAATTGTTAGAAAATTATATATTATAGAGAAATGGAACACATAAAATATATTTTAGAAATTATAAACATAGAAAACACATAAAACAAGAGAGAAATAGATATACGTGGTTCACCCAATTTGGGCTACGTCCATGGAGAAATAGCTAGTTCTTCCTTTTATATTATCCAAAAAAATGAAGAGATACAACCTACAACAGATCCATTGTCATTCCCTTTTCGCTCTCACACAATCTCCTCTCTTTTTCTCAATTAGAATAAAGATCTACATAGATGTAATACACTTCCCTCATATATAGTGAGGGGTTTCCTTCTAGGGGAAAAAACCCCTAAATTAAAATCAAATTTCTAAATTTGCATGTATCATATTAGAATCAAACCAAAACCCATAATACTATTGGGACACAATGCTCTAAGAATTATATTACTAGGAAGTGTATCTAAAAATTTGGAACTATATACTATCAAAATATAAATGCAAATGTTAAAATGTACATAATGATATAACATTGTTTAAGAATCAATGACAAAACCAATACAAATAACATGTATAACATAACTCATAGAAATTATAATTATACAAACGAAGAAAAATACATAGCATCTAGACACATTTACATGTAATTAAGAAAACTTTAGGGGAAACAATATGAAATATTTTACATCCTAAAGATTGATACAAGCATAATTTTAAAGTATTACCATAAAGAACCAAAGTATGTATAAAGCCAAAAATGGAAATATTTTCCACAACCATAGATATTATATGAATGAAAATATTTATAGGAACTCCTAAGAATACTAATATCCTAAGAATCCTTATCCATATCCAATGGTGGAATCTCATCAACAAAATCAATACGGGGAGCAATTGCAAAAACATTTCCATACTCAAACAAGTCATTGCAATCCTCTAGCATTGGGTACCAAAACCTAGACATATGTTCATTAGTTGAATTATAAATATCTATTGGAAAAAAGATGCTAGTCATCATGTCATATAATAGGAAAGGAATTTCACTGTAGTTGCACATAAGAACCACAACATGGACTATTCGAAATAGAAGATAACTAGGACATTAGCTATTTATATTTGTATAAATTTATTCCAAAAACTTCCATCTGAAACCCAATCGTCCTCAAAGTAGTCAATTCTTTGTTCAACACACAGTTGACCAAATTGGAAATGATCTAATTCTTCAATTGACCATATAGAAGTGGAGCCATCATTAACAAGGCATTTCAAGTGATCCATGTATATTTCTAATGACATACAATAGATGTGAGTGATTGGAGCAAATGAAAAACCCCATCATTTTTTATTACATCAAACCGTTAGATTGTATACATATACCGAGGACAATATTCATACTCCTTGTCCAGATAGAGCCAAAAGAATTTGATTTTATATAACACTACGTTCTTAGGGGGTGAAGTGCACCCAAATGGAACGTGAGCCATTTGTTGTACCCTATCAAGACTATTGCAAACATAAAATTTATACTTCATCCTGTCATATATATGTTTTAGAACAACCGAGTCATATTTTTTGTTGCTTACATTTTCCAATAATGAAAAGAATCTCGACTCTCCAATTTGTATTGGCCCTATGTTTTTAAAGGCCTCTGTAAATGGATTCATTACAAAATAGTTGTGTGTATGGGAGAATTCTATTGGTAAGGATAAAACCACCATTGGTCCAACAATAATCTCTATTGTGTATCTTGAATCTATGAATTGCAAATGAAAATAAGATATGTGCCCATTCTAATTAAGGTGTTCAACAACAAAATAATTGTCTTCATTATTGAGGAAAGGAACCATAAATCCAAATTCATTTGTACATGCATGCTTGCAACGTAATAAGAAAGAAGGGGTTTGCAAAAAATTCTTCCATTTCTTACAAATAGTGCTAAACTTTATCACAGTCGATAAAGGGGGCCAAAGGAAGACAATTTCAAGAATTTCAAATGGAAGACAACTCGAAATACATGGATCCATGATCTAACAATCAAATCACCTCATAGAAAAAAAGAAAAACACATTTGATATCAAGAAAACAATTTAATGTTGAATAAAATTAATATTAACATGCATACATAATTTACCATCTACACATGCAAAAAAACATCACATATACAGATTGTATAAAATCAAATGAGTGATCATAACATTATTACAACACCGAACAAAATTCCACAAATTTTAAAACCTAATCTCTATAATCGAGATTATTAATGTTAGTGAACCTATAACGTCTATGTTTATTATTTATTTTATAATGTTTCTACAAATATATTTATAATATCGATATCAATTTTTGATTTTGAATATAAATATTAACATTAAACCAAGGTTTCTAATGTTAAAAAACCCAAACTTCAAAACCTAATGTTATAAATCAACACAATGATACATGAACCAAATGATATAAAATTACCAAATATTTTAATCCTAACATCAATGAGTCGAGATAAAGCTAAAGTTATTAAGTGAAATGTTTAATAAAAATATTTACATAAAAGAATATTCACATTAATGTATAGATGCAAAATATATTTTTACATAGATTTCTATGTTTAACATTAATATCTATATTTAATAATAACAAAAATAATAATAATGTTTAAATAATAATAATAATAATAATAATAATAATAATAATAATAATTAACGTTTAAAACAGATATTGATATTTAATATTAATACAAAATAGATATTAATATATTGATGTTTAATATATTCTAGAGATTTTATATTGAATACAATGAATTGACTTAATAAGAATTAACATAATTTATTTTGAATACATGTTTTGCATGGTTTCTCAAATTATTTATTTAAATCTAAATGAACAAAATTTTAATATATAAATATTTTATATCAAATCAAAATTAACCAAATGTATTATTTAAATCTATTACATAAAATAGATTTTAAATTGAAAACACAAAATTAAATTAATAAGAAATTTTTGGGGTTTACTATCAACACAATTTTGACATCCATTCTTAATATTTGTATTTAAATCTAAATGAACTAAATTCTAAATGCTTTTCTATGCCTTTTTTTTGTTCTAATTTTTGGATTACATAAAATAGATTTTATTATTTAAAATCTATAAAAAAATGTTTTACATAAATCTAGTACATATAATAGATGACACTTCTATTAAAGTTTGGTGTATTGAATGCTTTAGTTAACAATAGGGTTTCATTATATGCATATTTACTCCCATGTAACCCCAAATTTGGTACCATAAATAAAATACTTCAATTTTTCACTTTAATTTGGAATCTACTTTATATATATATATATATATATATATATATATATATATATATATATATATATATATATATAATTGGTCACCACTTTATATGAGATGACATATGACATGTAAAAATAATATACTTTAATTTGGCATAGACTTTGTATAAAGATAAAGTACTTATAAAATAATTGAGAATAAAGAAATATATATATGTATATCTATCTAATTCTTCACCCCTTCATACCAAATGATATATGACATGTAAAAATAATATACTTTAATTTGGCATAGACTTTGTATAAGGATAAATTAATTGAAAATAAAGAAATATATATGTGTGTGTGTGTCTAATTTATGGAATTTGACAATTTATAATGAAAAAGTGTTGGCCTGAGCCATAAAAAAAATATTTTAATGACCATTTTAAATAATATAGTTTTATGTAAGTTTATATTAAAAGAAGAAAACAATTTATTTACATATTTTTTATATATTCATTTTTTTTGTAAAGATTGGTAGGACCTCTATTTTCTATTTATGAAAAACAATTTTACACTACATAGATGAGATAGGTGGCCTCAACTTGCCCAGTGGGAAACTAGGTCTGTTGGACACCTATCCACGTTATATTGCTTCCATAATGAGTTAGCCAATGGATAATATTCAATAGTTAATGGGTAGCTTTCACTTAACGGTGGTTTCATTCTAATGGCAACGCTGGAGTGCGTTGAGGACAATGATATTTTCAGTACAATTTTTGCAATGGGTTGAATTGAGTTCCAACAACATTATACAGTTATATACTCATTTTTTTGCAATGGGTTGAATTGAGTTGAGTTGTATTATAATGAAATTCTCTCTTCCAACCTCCTTACAATGCGATATAATGTGAATACAACATTCTTCATATATAATGGTGCTAGTTATTTATATTCTGAATCTTTTACTATGCCATTGCATATTTTTTGTGTTGGAACCTTTCAATGGTGTGCAACGTTCAAGCCATGGATTGCGTATGAAATGGAATCATGGAGATATTACTCGTACTTTTATAAATTAGGGTTTTTTCCATAACATGATGTACGCACAATTCTTAATGGACAATTCTTAATGGAGTAACATTATTCTTAATATGGAGCAACAATATTTTATATATGTATTGTATATATGTATTGTATACATGAATAAACTACATTGGGGAGAATAGTAGGGTTGTATAAGCAACTTTGGAGAGTGTTCATTGATATCGCAATAGAAGTGAGCATTGGAGACAATGCAACATTAATATTAATATGAACATTAATATAGATTTTCTTGAGTACCGTTACCTCATTTTCGGAGCAGTATTGATCATTGTTTGGAGCAGCAACTATATATAATGGAACTACATTAAGTGAACCAAAAATAAAAATAAAGGAAAAATTAAAATTATATTTTTAATCTTCTAAAAAGAAAATCGCATGTCATTTGCACAATATCCACCAGTGGCAGATGATGCCTGGAGGATAGAGAGAAAATAAGATTTTAGCTTATAAGTTGGATAAAAAGTTGTGAAAGTTGGCAAGACTTTGAGAGGCTAAGGCTAACTGGTTTTTTAGTTGGACATAGAGCCAGTGGAACTTTGGATATAGAGCTAGTGGAACTTTTGGAAAAAGATCCTTGAGTACAGAGTTCTAGACTAGAGTGGTATGGTCTTGAGGATCATGAACAAGCTAAATGAAAATTGTATTTCTAAATTGTCTAAAAGAAAAAAATCTGAGTGAAGAAATTTTGGGAGAAAATTAGATCTGATTTCCAGTCTCATGGTATTGTCCTTCCCCATTAATCTTCCTGGGAGACTAGATAGGACAGATAAGTACATGTGTGATGTTTAACTCCTTTTATGGTTTCTTTATAGAAGAATGTACATTATAATGAAAAAGGATTGTTATTATGTTAAAGTAAATCTTTGTGTCATAAGAAGAAAGGGAATTTAATTCTTTACAGAAGTCTTTTGTGTAGTAATAAGGAATGGAAATTGTTGAGATAGTAACATTGGTACAAAACAAAGAAGAAAATTCATTTAAGTTATAGCAATGAGATAATGGAGTTTTTTTTAAAAGAAAAGAAAAGAGTTAAAAAATGTTTATTATGATAGGAAATAACTCTAATATTTTCCTTAAAAGTAAAAAAATGTCTTCCCTATTATGGGTGCTAGAGGAAATATAGAGAACCTCATAAATAGTTGATCTGGGTTTAATGTTGAAAGCTTAAAGTATGCACAAAAGTATTGAAGGGTATGGTACATTGAAGGGTATGGTTTGTGTTATGTCTTTCAAAGAATAGTCTAGAAACTAGGCAAATTATGGCTAGCTAAACATCTTCGTGGGGAGGGCAAGTCTCCTACAACCCTGGCCTACCCTATTCCATGATGTTGTAAAATGGGAAAGAATAAGAGATATTAACAAGTCATTTTTTAAAAATTGAAATACTCTAATGGATATACCAACAAAGACAATCAATACATATATTCAAGAAATCTCATGATAAAGGAATTTTACTTCTTACTGCTACCATTACCATTTTAACCTAGAAGAATAGTAGGAAAAATAATTATTTTCTCTCTAAGACTATGTCTATAAGCATCACATGTCTAACTACAAGACTAAAAACTATTGTATACAACTCTAGTCGGCACCCTAGGTCAAGAAAAGGAAGACTCTGAAAGATTGTGCACCTTTCTTAGCATATATAAGTAGAGAAGAGCCCCTTCAAATCATTCTAGTAATCCTTAGAGCAAATTATAATTGGATATTTATTTGCTTCAATATTTCCAACAACCCAAGCACTAAGAATTAAGGGAACACTAATTAGATGGAGTGGTGATGAATAATATGTACAAGAAATATTTAATGACAATTTGAAATGCTCACCTAATAAACCTTGCTATTATTCATCCAAGTTACAATCCTACATGGAGTGCATAGTAATAAATCATAAAACATAATATTTAACTACATATTGATGAATAAAAATAGATATTTAATGACAATTTGAAACGCTCAACCAATAAACCTTGCTCTTGTTCCTCCACGTTGCCACATATTCCTCCACCTTTTAGGATGCAAAACATTGTAAATGAACCATAACAAGCACAATAAATATTAGTATCCAAAACAGGTACAATAAAGCAACTATTACTCATACTAAAAAGCAATATATGGAAGGCAAAATATGTATATTAATATTAAAGTAATCCTAGTATTGAGAAAATTAATATTATATTCCAAATTTAAATATAGAATACAAACTCATAAAATAAATTTAAATATTAAAACTAAAAATAACACCTTAATTAATCTCAACAAATAATTATAAATATAAATATTAAAATAAAAAACTATATACTATCAATATAATTTATATTGAAATACATTATCAATTTTCATGAATTTATTTGTGAAATGGAAATTTTGTATAACTAATAAGAATCAAATTAAGAGGCATAACTACATTATATAAATTTCAAAATGCTAAATTATAATTAGTCTAATAAAAATTAGAATATTACATTTTTTCACATTTATTATAATGTTTTACAAATTTTGCACAGTACTGCACTTTTAGTTTTAAAGTTATAAAGCCTGAATGAAAAAATGAATTTATTTGGATAAAAAAATTCTTTTTTTCACATTATCTCTTTACAAATTATTATTAAGACATGAAAGGTTAAAATTGATGGACTGGTTATCTATGTTTTGAAAGAGATAATCTTTTTCTGAAATACACCTTTCCACTACTATGACAAGTGTAACATTTTGTAGTCTTCCCATTCTCATTAATCCTGATAGGTGTCAATTAACAAATGGCATGGTAAATTTTTAATCAAGCTTTGTAAAAAATTAATTTAAACAAGGTTTAATCATGTGATTTAGATATGCAAGGAAGTTAGTGGTGTGAATTCCATCCATTGATATTGTGGCAATGACTAGAATATACTAGCATATTTAAATTTAAACTGTCAGATCAATTTTTTTAAGTAGTAAAATGATTAAAGTGACAAATTCCAATAGGAGGGATGCCTATGGACTTAATTAAATTATTTTACATATTGTAAATTAAATTAATATCATATAATTAAAGTTATTGTTCTATATTTTATAGTATTTGATTTATATCATTTATATTTATATGGTTATTAGTGAATGGATTTTTTTAGTTAATTATTATATTTGAATTGTTTAGTTATATTTGTGTTTGTATAATTATTTATTGATTTGAAATTATATAATAATGAAAGGAATATTTTTGTGAATTGAATTTTTTTGACTGATTGTTTATAATGTAAAAGGATATATATGTAATTATTTATATTTGGAAATTGGATGATATAAAATAATTTATTCATGAGTAGAATTGTTTTATTTTTATAAGATATGTGAAATGGATGTGTTTGATTATTTAAATGTGAAAAGAGGCTTAATTTTTTTTTTCAATGTACCCATAAATTGTATTATTTTATAATATGATATATTTGTTAGATGACATGACATTGATATTTATGTATAGACATTATTTTTTATTTATAATGATATGTATATGTTGGTGTATTTTATGTGTTTTTTAAATGAAAGCAATTTTTATTATTTTATGTTATATGATGGTTATAGTAGGGAAATTGGATTCCCGAATTCCACACTTGAACCCCTAAATCATGGATTTTCCACAGTCAATTACTAAACAACATTGAAAAATGTCGCATAACCTCACCAAAAGGCTACTCTCACGTCTTCAATAAATGAGGGATCCTTCCCTAGATCCATAATTGTCAAACTAACTAGACAACCATCCATATTAAACTTTTACCTACACTTGATTCCTTCTATACATCCCTCCTACAATAAACCAATTTGCTTACTCTGTAATAATAGGAATTACTGCTTTGCTGACAACTTGATTGGTCTTAGTCAACTATGCAAACAATTAAAACAATGGAACACCATCTTAACATATACACTAGCTCCACATATATATAGATAGAATCACTTTCTTCCACCCATAGCATGTTAGCTTATTCAAGAAGTTGTCATTATGTGTCCCCTATTTCTGCTTCTTATATCTTTATATCTTGTGAAACACACTCCCTCATATTTATCTAGTTATTTGTTTCCCATGTTGGTATTGGATTTTGTCCTTCATCTTTCCTTGTTTAGTTGTATAAGGAGAAATGAACAATGTCATTCTCGTCAATGCCATTGTAGTTTGTGATAGTCTATGGTGTGGAACCATTTGTTACATGCAACTAATTAAATCCTTGAGATGATTTTTTGTATTCTCTACAAGTGGGTACCAACTAAAGGTGAGTTGAGCATAAATTATTTTTGTTATCTCCATTTTATAGCCACTTTAATAAATAGCGTCAAAATTTTCCATGGAAACCATGGAGGGTTTAGTCATAATGATATTAAAAAAAAAAATTATCCTATCTGAAGTTAAAAATGGGTTGATAAGAGCTTCTTTTAGTGCTAGGATTTTACGCATACCATCCTATGGACCTATATGTTCTTATAAACACGTTAATTTTTTTATGGAAATATATTTTTCATTTTTATGTATGTGGATTTTCTTGCATGTTGGTTTTGGAAATTATGGGTTTCACGTTTTCTTGCCTATGGGTTTAAGTTTTTTTCTTTTGTGGTGTTAAAACCAAACCAAACAAGGCGCTAAGACCCTTTGACTCCTATCTACCTATGGGCTCTGCATCCACATTTCGTGGAGACTTTACATCTTTTACAAAAAAATATACAAACTTGGGTGAACTAACCCCAAAACTAACCCTACTAACCCTATCCCAACAATGTCCAACACAAATGTAATCCACATTCAGTTGTGTTGAACTTCTTGTTCTTCTATCGAGGATGGTGTATTGTTGTAATTCTTTAAGAAATTCTGGAGAAAAAACTTCTATTAAAGGAATTTGAACATGCTCTCCATTATCATCAATCAAAGGAGGATTGTATAATCTCAAATTATGAGCATTAACAACTACATACATTTTCAATTAAAGTGTTAATATTATGTCTATATTTTGGCATTCTCAATATCTTTCTTTAGTTTGTCAAAATAGGAAAAAAAAAAAACAATCACTTTTTCTCGGATACATATACTTTATTTATTTTATTTCCAAGTACTTATTGAGTTCTATTGCTTAGTAATGAGACATCAAGATTGATGTGACCTAGTTTTAGTTCAAACCTTTGTAGGTAGTGTAGCAATCGCCTTGCCTTTTGTATCTGAGTCTTCAACGCTTGGTATGTTAGTAGATTTGTTATCTATCATGGAGCACTACAACACAAAGGGGGATTTTAAGACAATATTTGAGACAATTTTTGGGTGAATTGCCTTCACTTGAGACCAAAAAAAACTTGTGTATTGTCTTTAAGCGAGTGTCTCAAAATTTTGTCTTAAAAAAGTCTTTATAAACACAATATATAACACAAACAATATTGTCTCTTAGGATACATTTCTTTCATTTTTGTCTCTTTAGAGACGATAGATTGGAGTAAAGACTTATTGTCTTTATAGAGACAATATTTCTTTAACCCTAGCTATTGTCTCTCTAGGGACAATGATTTTCTTTATTTAAATACAATACAATATCACTTTTGTCTCTATAGAGAGATATAAAACAATCAATCTAGAAAAATATTTCAGTATGCAAATAAATGAATATAAAAATTATTTAATTAAATAAACTACAATATCATCAATTAATTCCTATTAGGGAACAATGGAATCGAACCAAGAACCTACTTCTTATAAGGCGGGTGCTCTTCTATTGATTAGCACCATTTAAAGAATTATGTGAGTTATAGTAATCCTTGAAATTGAATATATAGGTATTGATTTAAAAAAAGATGTCCGATAAATAATATCATACTCAATGTAAAATCTATAATCATGAAGCCCCTATATACTTCCTTGCCACAGGTTTGGGAAGGCACCCCTAACTGACTCGACCAATACTAAGTGAGCTATCATATCCAATAAATCCAATTCATTACATTACCTCTCTTTCATCATGCATTTCATATTTTATGCCTTATGGGTGGAATCTATTCCATATAATAAGATATCTAATAAACTGTGTTCCATTCCTATTCTATTGCAATAGATGACTATGATTGGTTAGTCCTTGATTCCAAAATTCTTATATAGATCGACTCAGGCTCATCTCGTCGGGAATTATCTATAGAGAAAGAATGAGGATTATAGCTCCAACGAGGATTATATTATTAAAGGTAGGGTTGGGGACGATACAAATTCATATTTGATTCTCTAATTGTGACTCTCTTTTGAAATCCAATCTCAATAAGAGGATGTTTTAAAGAGTAATTAATAAAAAAATTGTTAACCACAACTCTAGAAGTTTCTAAGGAACTCACTTGACCTATATTTCTTTTAATATAATTACTAAACCTGCAAGAGAAAGTAGAAACACTAGCATTGTGAGTGTTAGTATCAAGTTTTGAGTGTGATTTATGAATTTTGGGTAAATTTTGAGTTCAAGGGTGTTGTGTGTAGTGAAAAGCCTTCCTTTGTTCATACATATTTTTTGGCACCTCTACCAAAATAACATTTTTCTTTGAGATGAAATTTCGATGGGTACCAACAACTTTGGCGGGGAACGGAATACCAACATTATTATCGCTAGAGTACACAGGGGTATTGGAACAAGTAGCCCATTTTGCCTTTCATTTTAGCTAGTAGGGATGAGGATTCTTTTAGTTTTACCACAATATTATTGAAGAATGATCCTTGGTAATGACCCCATATATCTACCAAGTCAACTTATTGAAGTCCTATGCTTGAAAACAAATGGAGTACATTCTCTTTCTTATTTTCAACAAGGGAAATGTAATGAATCTTTTATGGAATTGGTCATCCTATGTTCTTCATCATGGTTATCATCATTATCAAAGATAGAAGGGACATCATAATTTATGGCTAGAAAAAGTCCTGAAACCATAAAAATTTTGTGCCAACAGATAATGCCTATAATATTTTGGCACCATAATACCATGGAACCCATCGTCCCTCATATCAATTGTGCACAGGTAATCTTAATTTTTGAACATGTATATCCCATTAGAAGTTATCCCCATTTGCAATTTCTCCATTAAGTTACACAACTTAAAGTGACTTGAAGAAAACAAAACCCAAAATTTGAATATTGCAACAAAATGAATCATAATTCAAATGCCCCTGGAGGGGAGAAAGTTGGCTCATAACCAAAGGAGATCTTAGACTTCATTAAATGAATGGAACTAAGGAACTTGAACCATCAATTTATCTAAATGGATGCAAAACAATGTAGGGACAAGCTTATGTAATGATTGTTATAGGCTTAGCTTGGTATATAAAGCATTGAGAAGAGTTGCTTGACTTTAAAAGTAAGTTAAGTGAGAGGACCAACCTCATTGAATTTCATTATGAAATAACACCTTGTTGGTCCTAAAAATAATGCACTACACTTTAATATAGAATCGTCATGAGAAAAATGGAATTTAGAAGATGTAATATTATTACTCCATATTTGTTGGCACCATAATCTACTATATTGGGTGTGATAGCTTCTTCATTTTCATTTGTATACCAGCCATGGAAGGTTCTACCTTTCTATTATGTAAATTGTAGCATAGATTAAGTGGACAAGGTTCCAAATTGATCACAATGGATAACTAGGCTAGAATTGGGTCACATTCATGACAAAATAATGAAAACAAGGAGAGACAAGTTTGACCACATTCATTGCAGAAGACAATAGATCTTGCACATGTTATACTTGTAAAGGTCTATATAGATTAGAAGGTTGTATACTTCTCTTTTTTGTAGTAGAAGATTTCAATGTAAGAGAGAATAAAGGATCATACAAATTATGTCCATTAATAGTATGATATTGGTGATATGCACTTAGATCAATCCTAGAGAAAGGTATACATTGAGACCTACTGTGTGAGAAGAGGATTTTCCTTGTGGTTGTGCAACCTTATCCTATAAGGGCTCTAGATTATACCTCAGAAAAAGGTAATTTAAATGAGTGAGACAAAGGTTATATCTATATATATATATATATATATATATATATATATATATATATATATACATATATACATTTGAGCATTGAAATGAGTTATAAAGGGTCGACCTTTGTATGGTAATAATTTTCAAAGTATATCTAGGGCCTACCCTGTAATTCCGAATTTAAATGTAAGTGAGCCAACTGAATCTGTTGTATTTATTGCATCCTTGGGTGAAGTGTCTATCAAGTTGGCTTGTAAGAGTGGAAATATATTAATAAGGGGGCTTATTTTTGAAAACGTGTCATTTAAGGGGATTTTTGGTGTGACCATAGGGCTTGTCAAGTTACCAACTAATTTATTTTTGAAGGTTATGTTTCTTCAATTACAAAGTTCACTTGGAAAATATTTGAAGGTGTGCTAGTATTCCAATGGAAAAAATATAGCGTTTGAAGAGATTTTGAGGCTACGCAAAGAATCATAAAGCCCTTTATTATCATCACTATGGGGTTCATCATGTATTGCGAAAAATTTTGCACCCGCCTAGGAGGCCACTTCGGGGGTTGTGTGCCCATAATGGAGGATGCTTCGATGGTTATGGTAGCATATTTTAAATGTTAAAAATTTAAGTAATTTCTTGAAGAATTTAATATTACCATTAATTATATAACTTTTTTGGGTCTTAGGGTTGATTATTAGGATATCCTACTCATAAATTATTTCTTTATAAAACATGTTTGAGTTTCATGGGTTCTTATTCACATTGTAGGAAGTTGTATAGAACTCTCTATTTCAGTGAAAAAATCTTTGTTTGTCACTGAACCTCTTAGGGTCCCATGATTGGTATCAATGGTGTTGGCCTCTTACTATTCGTTTTAGTCAGTTTAGCCTATGAATCACTTGGTGTCATAGCCTAAGGTTTTCCACGTTAAAAGGGTCATTTATCAAGCCAGTCAAACCCTGAGAAGGATTTTTGCTTGTCAAGTGCTTGTAAAATGACTTTTTAGGTGAAATCAACATGAAGAGCTCTAAATTAAATTTCCAATGAGCTATAGATATCTCCAAATGGGTTCAATCATCAAAATTTATGGAAAAAAGAAAATATTTCTTCAAAAGCCAGACCACAAAGGAAAAAGGCTAAGTGTCTCACATATCAGAAGTTTTAAAAAAAGGAGCAGTGGAGGTCAGAGCAACTTTTCGATCAAAGATCGTCAATATTCCATATTGATGATCAAAATGTTCAAGCATACCACCATAGCTAAGAACTATCGATGATTTGTGATCATCGATAAGATATATCGGTGAATTGGTGAGTCAGCGGGGTCCAAAGCAGATCGCAATTGGAAATCGACATTCACAGGGGTGACAATCTTTAAAACTTGTGATATGTGACTTGTGACACAAATTTTCATTCAGTGTTAAAGTGTCGAGAGCGCCAAAGATAGATTAATAAAGGATTTTTTTGAAAAACTAGAGAAGAACGAGGCCCTTTCTCTCTCCTCTAGAGGAACACATGGTAGTGTGTGATTGGTTCCAATATGTTACATTACAGTTAATGTCATCATGACATGCCACTATACGATGTACATGTGGCAGGAGGGGTCCTAAGGGGGAAATTCATAGTGACACATGTAACCACACACAAGGTGACGTGGTAGGGGATGACATCAGGTGGCAGATTGGAGATCGCACAGGAAGGTGGTGGCAAATTAGCTCTATGTTTTTCCTACCAAATGTAGTGTCAAACGAAGATGTCCAAAAACAATTAGCTCTCCTTAAAAAGGAGGTGATCCAAATGCACCTTCCAGTATGACTATGTTCTTACGAATTCACTGCAACCACTAGCCTTGCATTTGGGATCCCCCTCTTTGGATGTAAGGTAAGGATTTAGGCCATGTCCAACTCCCATAGTGTGATGGGTGATAGTGATATGTAAAATATGTGAGGACGGATTAACCTTCTCTTTGACCAACAATTACTGGAAAATTTAACTCCATGTAGATGAGTTATAGCATTAAATTCAAACTTAAGCCACATATTTTAGGTTATATTTACCTTGCAGTTCCCTACCCTTTTTGTTGGAAATAATACTGAGAGGGGGGGTGAATCAGTATTATCTAATTCTTTTAATAAATCTTCCTTATTTTTTCTTTGAATTATTTTTTCATGTCAGTACCATAAAATAATGAGCATGAACAAAGAAAACATATAGTCACACCAAAGAACACAAGATGTAAGGTGGAAACCCAATGTGGGTGAAAACCACCTGCTGCAATATGTCTCTATCTTCTTTCAAATTAGAAACTCCTTTTACAATGGTTTTGTACTGGTGCAGTCCTTTACCAGTACGCAGGCTGCAACCTGCAGAGAGCTACAACTCTCTCTCGTTTTCCAGTCTCTCTTGGAAGGGAGCTACAACCCCCTACTTCTTTTCTTACAAGGACCACTTTTCATAAATTTTCAAACTGGATCCATAAGCATCAAATGATCATCAAGTATAAGAAAAATCACCCAGTCAACTGTAGTAACCAGATCAACAATAATAGAACCAGACCCAGAACACCTTATCAACAGAAAAATACAGCCAAACAAAATGTCTTAAGACAGATACGCAGTTCTTCTTTCTCTGGTCTGCGTGCGTACGCACTTCACCTTCTGCTCCCCTGCGTATACCCGCAGAGACCCTTCTGCTGCACTGCGTGTCCACGCACTGTTTCTTCAACCGCGCTGCTTACTGTTACTGCAGGTACGCACCCAGAGACACTATTACGTCGCGTACTATTGCTGCAGGTACGCGCCCAGAGATACTATCGCGCCGCGTACAGTTACTGTGTGCGTACGCACCTGAACCTTCGTCGTTCTGCGTACCCATGCAGGTCTCCTGTTGCTGCTCTGCGTACCCACGCAGATCTTCTGTTTCTGCTCTGCATACCCACGCAGATCTTCTGTTTCTGCTCTGCGTACCCACGCAGATCTTCTGTTTCTGCTCTGCGTACCCACGCCGCTCTCCTGTTAAACACCTGCATACTCCTGATTAGGGCCAAATAGGCAGTCCATCAGAGTGGCACAGATGCTCTGATCATGCGCTCGTGAGATCACCCTTCACAGATTCACCTTCATAAAGATCAAGTTTTTAAGACCATAACCCAATATATTTCAGATCTTAAGATATTCAATTGCAAAAGATACATGGCCAAGTGATCTCCTTTGCTTTATATAGGCAAGCACCTCCTAAAATCATGGATCAATACCATGAGCCAAAACCATAGAAACACAAATTCCGTCGGCTAGTTAAACATAAGAAACCCCACGTGTGCTTTTCTTTGCCTTGAAATGTGTGCACTGGGGTACGCACCTCCTGGACAGCTTATCTGCGTATCAGGCCGCGGTCCCTTCACGGTGTACCTACGGGTACGCACTTTTTGAACTGATCTCCTGCGTACTTCTTAATTTTCAATATATTGAGAGCCTTGCCATGGAGGTTGCCATCAAGTACAACATCTGTAACATATATAGCCATACCAGAAACATAATGCCAACAATCTCCCCCTTTGGACTTGATGGCAACCTCACAAACTTCAGCTTCATTCTCCCCCTTTGACATCAAGGGCAAAGGGTTATGCTCACCCTAAGAACATGCTCCCCCTGAATATGAACCAGATCTGCAGCGAAGAACTATAATCCACCATGAAAGAGATAGAGACATATTGCAGCTACTTCCAGGATCTCCTTCTGCACATCCTCCATAATGCCAACAATGCATTATATGCTCCCCCTGAACCTGTACCATCAATCAGAAGAGGTTTAGCAATAAGATGTTGCATCAACAACCCCCAGCTTTTGCCTGAGGTATTCAAAAGTGTCCCTGGGCAATGGTTTGGTGAGTATATCAGCAACTTGTTCCTTAGAAGGAACATACTCCAACTTGACCTTCTGTTCAAGCACTTGTTCCCGGATAAAATGATACTTGATTGGTATGTGCTTGGTTTTTGAATGCATAACAGGATTCTTTGAGATGCTAATTGCATTTGTGTTATCACATAAGATGGGGATTGGTGTTGTACAAGTGATTTGAAAATCCTGCAAAGTCTGCATCATCCAAAGGAGTTGGGTGCAACAAGATGCAGCAGCAACATATTCCGCTTCAGTTGTAGACAAGGCAATCGAACTTTGTTTCTTGCTGAACCAAGATACTAGTCTGGAACCCATAAAGAATGCACCACCACTTGTGCTTTTCCTGTCATCCACGCTTCCGGCCCAATCTGCATCTGTATAAGCATGAAGTGTAAGATCTGTATCTCTAGGATACCATAAGCCATAATTTTGAGTCCCTTGAAGATATTTGAAAATTCTCTTCACTGCCTGAAGATGAGTCTCCTTCGGATTTGCCTGAAATATTCCAACTATTCCAACTGCATGCATGATGTCCGGTCGGATACCTGTCAAATAAAGTAAACTTCCAATCATAGATCTATAGGTTGGTTGATGTACTGATGCAGATTCATCATTTGCACTGAGGCTACATCCTGTGACCATGGGTGTACATACTGGTTTTGCATCTTCCATACCATATTTCTTCAAAATCTGTTTGAGATACTTGGTTTGAGATAAAAAGATTCCTCCTTCTTTTTGTTGGATTTGCAAACCAAGGAAATATGTCAGTTCTCCTAGCAAGGACATTTCAAATTCTTTCTGCATGACCAAGGCAAAGCTTTGACTCATAGCTTCTTCATTGCTGCCAAAAATAATGTCATCTACATACACAACAAGTATTAGCAATTTGTCATTTTCAACTTTTATGTAGAGATTGCTATCTGCTGATCCTTTTGAAAAGCCTTGTTGATGAAGATATTTGTCCAAACGGTAGTACCAAGCCCTTGGAGCTTGTTTGAGACCATAGAGAGCCTTTTTCAATCTGCATACAAGATTTGGATCATTTCCAAGAATGAACCCATCTGGCTGTTCAATGTATACTTCTTCTTCCAAGTCTCCATTCAGAAAGGCTGATTTCACGTCCATTTGAAATACTTTGAAGTTTTGAAAACTTGAGAGAGCAAGGAACATTCGGATGGCCTCAAGTCTTGCAACAGGAGCAAAGGTTTCTTCAAAGTCTATTCCTTCTTGCTATGCATACCCTTTACAAACAAGTCTGGCTTTGTTTCTAACTACTTCCCCATTTTCATTCAATTTATTTTTGAAGACCCATTTTGTTCCGATAAAATTCTTATCCTTTGGTCTAGGAACCAGCTCCCAAGTGTTGTTCTTTTCGATCTGCTCAAGTTCTTCATCCATTGCTTTCACCCAACATTCATCTTTGCATGCCTCTTTCACATTTTGTGGTTCAGTAGAGGAGACTAATGCCAAATAGCTTGAAGCTTCTGCAACTGTTCTTCTTGTTTGTACACCTGCTTCTTTCTGCCCCATAATCTGAGATTCTGGATGATTCTTCTGGACATATCTGGATGGAGTCTTTTCTTCTATTCTTGTTTGCTCCTCTGGTTCTTCTTGAGGTTCTTCTTGAGGTTCTTCTTCTTCATCATTCTGTCGTTGGGGGTAGCCTTCATCTTCTTCGATGTCTTCATGATGTACTTGCCTAGGGATGTATCCCTTCTCATCAACCACTACATCAATGCTGTCAACAATTATGCCAAGTCTTTTATTGTAGCATTTGTATGCTTTGCTATGTGGAGAGTAACCAAGAAGAATGCCTTCATCTACTCTAGGTTCAAGTTTGCCAAGCTGCTCATCAGTATTCTTGATATAGCATTTGCTCCCAAAGATTTTGAAGTGCTTTACCGAAGGAGTCCTACCACTCCAGAGCTCATGAGGAGTTTGAGTGTTGTTCACCCAGACATTTGTTTTGTTGAGAATAACAACCGCAGCATGTGCAGCTTCACCCCAGAAAGTTGCGGGAGTTCCTGACTCATCAAGCATAGCACGAGCCATTTGTTGGACTGTTCTGTTCATTCTTTCCACAACTCCATTTTGCTGAGGAGTTCTTGCTGTAGAGAATTCTCTTCTTATCCCATGTTCTTCACAGAAATCAAAAAATTCATTTGAAGTAAATTCCCCACCTCTGTCGGATCTGAGGCACTTAATTTTGTGACCTGATTCATTTTCAACCAAGGCTTTGAAGGATTTGAATTTTTCGAATGCTTCATCTTTGTGCTTCATAAGTCCTAACCAGACAAACCTGGAGAAATCGTCAATGAATAATATCAAGTATTCTTCTCCTCGAGGTGTTCTTTTCCTGAAAGGACCGCATGTATCTGTATGTACTAGCTCAAGAGGCATGCTAGCTGATCCTTCTTTCTCTGGAAAGTTAGTTCTGGTTTGTTTTCCAAACTGACATGATTTGCATATGGTGTTGTCAGGAATTTTGATATCTGGAAGATCGCGAACTGCCTAATATTTGCATGCTTTCCTTATTTGTGAAAAGCTTAGATGTCCCAACCTCCGATGCCATAACCAGTGCTCATTATCCTTTCTCAGATAGCATTGTTGTTGTCCTTCTTCAAATATGTACAGATTATTTGGAGTTCTTTTGCCTTTGATCACTGTTTTACCTGTATCAAGATCACGAACAAGACATCCATTTGATCTGAATATAACCTCGGTTCTTTGATCACACATCTGGCTGACACTTAGAAGATTATGCTTCAATCCATCAACATACAAAACATTTCCAGCCTTGACCTTTTCTTTTAACTGAGCAATGCCTTTTCCTTTTATAGTTGCAGGAGTATCATTTCCAAAAGAGACTTTCTTTCCTTTTTCTAGAGCAGAATATGACTCAAGTTTTTCTTTATCACCTGTCATATGCTTCGAACATCCACTGTCAATGTACCATATATTTTCCTGTCCCTCTGCATAAAATGCTATCCCACATCTTTCTGTTTGTGGTTCCTTTATTCTCCATGTTTTGGTGCTTGAGGCTTGTTCCTTTTTCTGTTGAAACATGCTCTTGCATTCAGAGTCTTCATGACCAAAGTTATTGCAAATAGAACATTCAACTTCATTTTCAAGAACCAAAAAGTTGTTATAGGTCCTTTTTGTAATCCCGGTCATACTTCTTTGTTTTGAGCTTCCCTAGTCATGATCGTTTTATATGCAACACATTGAGCTGCTTTGTGACCAAAGTTATGGCAAGAAAAGCATTGTCCATTGAAGAAACTTCTGCAGTTATCGAATCTACCAGCCAATTGATTGTAATTTCTATTGTCATCTATTCTTGAACCAAATTGAGAAGATTTTACCTGTGGTTGGTTGTAGCTTTTGTTCACCCTTAAGATGGATTTCCCCTGATAGTTTCTGTTTGTAATTCGTCCCTGCTTTACCTGATGATCTTCATTGTGCTTTTGCTCATTTCTTCTTGCTGCATCAAGATAACTTTTTGAGGTGGATGCTTGAGAAGTTTCTCCATTATAGCCCAGACCTGTCTTGTTTAGTGGAGATCGCTGCACATTGATAATCTCATCCAAAGTTTCAGATCCTTTGACAAACTTGAGATTAATAGCTTTTGTTTTCTCAATCTCTTTTCTAAGACCAACAATTTCATCTTCTAATTTTTCAAGATGTTTTTCCTTTTCATCAATTTGAAATTGTACAGTATCAATGATCATATTCTTTTCTTCTATACATCTCTTGAGTCTAGTAATTTCATCATAAAGGTTATCCACATCTATAGCATCCATATAATCATCATCTTCAAATGCCATTAACAACTTATATTCATTACCTTGTTCATCTTCATCACTATTTGATAGACCATCACTATCTTCATGAGTGTAGTAGCTTTTCTTATTTGCATTTTGTTTCTTGTTCCATCTAGCAGGTTCCTTTCCTTTATCCTTATAAGGACATTTTGCAGCATAATGACCTACTCTTCCACAAGCAAAGCATTTAAAAGGTAACTTACCTCTAAACCTTCCAGAACCCCTTTGAAGATTTCTGACAAAATTTGATTCTTCTTCTCTTCTTCTGGGACGTGGCTTACTTCATAATAATCTCCTTTGTCTGATGCCTTGAAAGCAGCTTCTCTTCTGTCTGATGGACCTCCCTTTCTCATTTCATAAGCAGTTAGAATTCCATGTAGCTGAGACATAGTAAGAATTCGTAGATTTTCCTTTTCTTCTATTGCAGATACTTTAGATTCAAACTTGGGGGACAATGATCTTAGAACTTTTTCCACCACAATAGCCTCTTTTATTTCTTCACCCAAATTTTTCATACAATTAACAACCTCATCTACCCGAAGAAAATAGTTAGCCACACTTTCATCATTATACATTTTGAGAGTCTCATACTGAATTCTGAGAGTTTGAAGTTTAGCACGCTTTACCTGTTCATCTCCTTCATAGCTCGTGACAATTTTGTCCCATATCTCTTTTGCGGATTTATAGTGCATTACCTTCATGAATTCTGATTGGGATATACATCCTAATAGAGTACTGACTGCTTTCGCATTTGTTTCATACTTCTTTTTCTCGGCTGCATCTGTAAGAGTAGCTGAAGGAAAAGCGTATCCTGTCTCTACGATGTCCCAAACTTCTGTACCAAGAGATTGAAGATAGGTAGTAACTCTTACCTTCCAATAATTGAAGTTTGTCCCATCAAAAACCGGTGGCCTGATTGATGCTTCTCTCTCGTAGTTGCTCATGATGAACGATCTACCTTCAAGCGATCAAGCTTCTCTGAAGGACCTGCTCTGATACCAATTGTTGGAAATAATACTGAGAGGGGGGGTGAATCAGTATTATCTAATTCTTTTAATAAATCTTCCTTATTTGTTCTTTGAATTATTTTTGCATGTCAGTACCATAAAATAATGAGCATGAACAAAGAAAACATATAGTCACACCAAAGAACACAATATGTAAGGTGGAAACCCAATGTGGGTGAAAACCACCTGCTGCAATATGTCTCTATCTTCTTTCAAATTAGAAACTCCTTTTACAATGGTTTTGTACTGGTGCAGTCCTTTACCAGTACGCAGGCTGCAACCTGCAGAGAGCTACAACTCTCTCTCGTTTTCCAATCTCTCCTGGAAGGGAGCTACAACCCCCTACTTCTTTTCTTACAAGGACCACTTTTCATAAATTTTCAAACTGGATCCATAAGCATCAAATGATCATCAACTATAAGAAAAATCACCCAGTCAACTGTAATAACCAGATCAACAATAATAGAACCAGACCCAGAACACCTTATCAACAGAAAAATACAGCCAAACAAAATGTCTTAAGACAGATACGCAGTTCTTCTTTCTCTGGTCTGCGTGCGTACGCACTTCACCTTCTGCTCCCCTACGTATACACGCAGAGACCCTTCTGCTGCACTGCGTGTCCACGCGTTGTTTCTTCAACCGCGCTGCTTACTGTTACTGCACGTACGCACCCAGAGACACTATTACGCCGCGTACTATTGCTGCAGGTACGCGCCCAGAGATACTATCGCGCCGCGTACAGTTACTGTGTGTACGCACCTGAACCTTCGTCGTTCTGCGTACCCACGTAGGTCTCCTGTTGCTGCTCTGCGTACCCACGCAGATATTTTGTTTCTGCTCTGCGTACCCACGCAGATCTTCTGTTTCTGCTCTGCGTACCCACGCAGATCTTCTGTTTCTGCTCTGCGTACCCACGCCGCTCTCCTGTTAAACACCTGCGTACTCCTGATTAGGGCCAAATAGGCAGTCCATCAGAGTGGCACAGATGCTCTAATCGTGCGCTCGAGAGATCACCCTTCACAGATTCACCTTCATAAAGATCAAGCTTTTAAGACCATAACCCAATATATTTCAGATCTTAAGATATTCAATTGCAAAAGATACATGGCCAAGTGATCTCCTTTGCTTTATATAGGCAAGCACCTCCTAAAATCATGGATCAATACCACGAGCCAAAACCATAGAAACACAAATACTGTCGGCTAGTTAAACATAAGAAACCCCACATGTGCTTTTCTTTGCCTTGAAATGTGTGCACTGGGGTACGCACCTCCTAGACGGCTTATCTGCGTATCAGGCTGCGGTCCCTTCACGATGTACCTGCAGGTACGCACTTTCTGAACTGATCTCCTGCGTACTTCTTAATTTTCAATATATTGAGAGCCTTGCCATGGGGGTTGCCATCAAGTACAACATCTGTAACATATATAGCCATACCAGAAACATAATGCCAACACTTTTTCCTAGTTATTATAGCACATGTGTCACCTAGAGCGCAAGGAGCATGATGGCATGATGTCATCCTCAACTTCCTATGGCTTATCACTTGGAATCTACTTAGGGCTTTAAAATAAATGCTTGAATGAGGATTGTGTTCATTATAGGTATTTACCCACCACCTTATGGAATGAAATGAAAAATTTCATGAACAACCTATGTCTCTGTTCCAAAGGAATTCCACTATTTCTGGAGGTTTCATGAGATGTCAAATTGTTTTAAGAATCTTCACTTTACATTAAGTTGAACCACATGCTCCACTACTTGTATAGGCACCTATCAATTCCTTTCAGCTTAATTCTTGTGAACATCCTCCATAGGTAGGATACTTAATGCATTAACTACAACACTCCCTGATTTCACATGCGTAGCACCTAGTATTCATTACTACTAGGGCATATAATCCTATTTTATCGCTATGTTACATTTCTTTGTATTAGTGCTTACCCAACATAGTGATTTCATTGTTGGTGTCCTTTCTAGTATCAATTCATTACATCCATCCTTTATAAATTCCCTCTACCCATATTATACTCCATCTTATTTGTTTCCACAACTTATCTAAGGTTGAGCCTTGGGATTTGATGAGAGACTTGAAATTCGACATATAGATTCTGTATGACCAATCATTCTAGATAATTCCTGCACCATTTGTCTTACTATGGCTACTGGAATAGATTTATCTAATGATTATTCCTTAAATATCATCATTTATTCTTCTTGGAGAAAAGAAGTTCATGACCCATGGGACTTTTTCCTTCATGTGGCATTGGTCCATCAAGATTTCACCCATTGCAAAAAATTCTCTATTGTTGCCTCTGAAAGGATTCTGGGTTGTGTCTCAATCTTAGTTCAGTAAATCATCCTCACAGAAAAGCTACTAATCATCACTTTCATAAGTCATTGCCTCACCAACTAACTAATTATACGTGAACCAATCTTTAGGTGGATTTTTCCTTTTCCTCCTCATCTATGGGGGTATTAAAAAGTGACTATAACCATTTCTAGCTATTTTTTTCCTCCCAAGCGTAATTTCTCACATGTTACTCAATAATCTCCCACTCGAAACAACACTTCCCCTTCTAACATTAATGTGTTAAGCATGCTACCACTGTTCATCATGAACTAGGATCAAAGTCTCCATTAGATTCATACTTTCATTATTTATAACTATCAGTTTCTTGTATTAAAAATAAATATGATACAAGGTGCTAATACTCCATGCATTTTTCCTAGAATTCACTAGATGGCATGGAAGAAAGTGCCATTAGACCAATCCCAAATGCATGTACACAAAAAGGGAAATTACAAAGTGTGGAAATAGAGTGTACCTTATAACTTAAGATTATTTTATTTGGTGCTTCTAGCTTGAAAGATCCATTAGAAATTCTCACTCCTTACATTCAAATATCAAGAAACTGCACACATCCAAACAACATATCTATCAAACCAAATACCCTGCAAAATCCATTAGCATGAACTTAATCGAAATATAATGTATAACATGAATTAGACAAGATAAATCAGTATGATGGTAAAGGAATCAACTTTACATTAACAAGCCAAAATAAATATTATATACCATTGGCATATGAGCACTCCTCCTCAAATTGCAATCTGGGTCTCCTCCTAGATCAAGGATAGTCTCTAGCAACACAAAAGCATAGAAAATATCTCTCTCTAATTCTGACTAACTCTTCTCCTCTTGACAGGGTTATATTACATAACAATTTTTCACTCTCTGGCAGGATGCATCTATACATCTAATGGATCAAGAAGTTAGGAAGTGCCCACAATAATTGACCCCTATCTAACTCATGGAAAAGTAGGTTGATTTGATCTCATAAGGCATGAAATAATATAAACTTTTCACCAAAGATGCACCTAGTAAAAGGCCAACAAGAGTTTGAATTGTTCGTTGTATATTGCATGACAGAGTCTACATGCAGGATGGCAATGTCTTGGGAGAATTTATGATGCTAAAGAGGAAAAACCAAGAGGAAAATCATTGCACCGGGTTCAACAATTCAAAGGTCTCTCTTATTGGCTCAAGGTCGGTAAAATAAGTTATAGCACTTGTGAATAAAGCTAATTCAAAATCGTATTTAGGAATAACCTATATCCTTTTTCTTCATATAATCGCATCCTAGAATTCCCTTCCAATATCACTATCCCTAACCTCTCATGCCAATCCCACAAGCCTAATATAGTTAGAGAGCTATAACCTAGATGAAATTACTCAAGTAATTTCAATGTTGTTCCCAAGAATGACTTTTCTCCATTGTCATTATATCTTATTAGCTCATAGTTTCCAATATAGCCATCCTTACACTTCTCTCATGTAAATCTAAGAGATACTAGTATATGTTCTAAAGTTGACATCTGTAAATATATATGGATCATGCACATCTAATGTGTTGTCCATGTGCCATAGCATGCCCACTCTTTAATATATGTTGTTGGGCCCTTTTAACTTAGTGGTAGAGTAACACTATGGTAAGGTGTAAGTCATTAGTGCAAGTCCAATAAAGGGCTTATATTTCCTATGAAGAAAAAATCTCAAAGTCCATTCTCATCATATGGTCCACATTTGCTAAAGGAGAAAAACCTTTTTTAAGGGATAATAACTATTTGGCATGATAGGTTTCAGGAAGAAGATTCGTTATGATAGTGTAACACACCTAATATGGGGGTAACACCACCATTTTTTTCTCAATAATAGTCTTCTCTCTCTTACTACTATAGGATCAGTACATGGTCTACTCCATCTTCATCAATTGTGGGCATATTAAATTTATTATAGATACCTAGTAACTTGAAAATACCAATATTCAAAAGAAGTGGAAAAATGTAGAATAAATAAGTGAACATTACCCATTGGGTTGTGAATATACCAACTACTATAGTATTGAAATTTGAAGAATATTTGGAAAGGGGGCCTCTCCTATGAAAAATTAATACATCTTATTGAGTTGAGTGAACTCCCTATTCAGTTTTTTATTAAATCTTTTGTTGGATCAATTTTTATGGTTTCTTTTGCCCTCTATAAATAGAAAGGGATATAAATATTGAATTAAATCCATTCTAATATGAATTATGAACAAACTTATTTTTGTCTTTGTTAAAAAAAAATTGATACATAAATCAAATACATGGTTTTGTTAGGTTGTACTAAACATTCTCATATGAGTGTAGTGGACATTTTTCTTTGGTGATTACACTAGTGAGAAAGGGATTGAAATTAATACCTTTTAAGTGAAAAGAAAGGGGAAACAAAAAGAAGTTATTAACGTTTTGATCCCAATGGTGAGATACATAACTTCTTGCTATAGAAGGAGAATGAATTTACAATTATTTTCTTTAGCTTCATGAGTTATGAAAACATCTACTTTTCCTTGGTCATAGACTCATTTGTATTAGACCATGATGTAGTAGTAAGAATACACAGAGAGATAGATGAGAGAGAATAAATATACTCCATTTTTTTTTGTATCTCATAAGGTTCAATATGAGAATGAATAAAAAATATTGAATGGAATAGATATTGTGAATATAATATTGTCAATTTGAAGGGAGAAAGTTCTTTCCTAAAATTATTCCATTGATCTTATTCAATACGTGCTTTGAGGATCATATAGGAACTTTGAAAATGTCGGATCGAGGTATCATGCATTTACCTATATTGATTTCGTTTTTTGTAGTTTCAAATACTTGTTCCAACAAAAAATATTTGGAATCCAATTCTTTTTTGAAAGGATGATGCATGAAAATCGGTCCCAAACTCAAGTTATATATTTGATCATATAAGGTGATAAAAAGTGTTTAGTTTAGTGATATATGAGGATATCTATTACTACGTCCCTTGGAAATTCTAATAAAAAAATGTTTCTATTGATGCTATGGATGACCTAACTACACATATAGAATTTCATTTCTATGGGTTGGTTCACTCTATTTGTCTTTCATTGTGACAATTTTTCTTTAGGTGGATGGTTCAAAAGCACAAGATTTGTGACTTCATGATATACTCACATATTGGCCAATTCCTATCTATAAGGTTGTAATTTCCTATTTGTCATAGTTTCTACATCTACTAGTAGTTTAACAGATTTTCTACTGCTATTATGTTGTCTCAAATCACATTGATATTTTACTCATTGGTACGACCTTGATTTTCCTTCATGTTTATTTCAATGTAATATGATTCAATCTATGTCAATTTGAACTTTCTAAATATCTAGAATTGTTACCTTATAATGCATTTGAATTCTCTACTCTAATCGTTGTCTTTGTTTGTAATTCTTTTATTAATCCATTTGGCCAATGTAGTTGGATTTTCACACCTAGTATTAGTGTAGTAGTTATTTTCATTTTATCCTCTTGTTTCATGGTTTTCATAATTGGACCTTAAATCTATTTCTATAATGGGAGTTGTGCTGCAAATGTTGAGAGGGGGGTGAATTAGTATTTCCTTCCAATCAGTTAAATTTTAATCTTCAAAATATTAAATTCACATTAACATTAGATAAAACATGAATCAACATCATATCACATGAACAAAAACCAACACCATTCAACAATACACAACATCAAGATAATAGATAATGTATTTTTAGGTAGAAACCCTTCCTGGAGAAAAACCGTTGGATGCTTCTTAATATAAGTCTTAAAAATTTTACATCAATTAGGAAACTCCAACTTCTAATATTTTCATCATAAACTGAAGGAGGCTCAAATTCCCTTCTTTATAGGCTCTAGCTTGAAGTACACTCCAACACCCTAGTTTACCAGCTCCAATTGGAAGGAGGTTGCAACACCCTGCGCATATTCCAACCTGCCCTAGAACCACCTTGTCCCTCTAAAGTGTTCTTAAGATCAAACCTAAAGGAGAATCCACTCTCTTTCCTTGCACCACCCTACGACCCTAATCAATAAGCAGACCACATTTCATAATTTTCAGACTCGATCCACATGTGCTCAATAAATAACATCAAAAAAATCTATTGGATTTATTAATCTACAATACTAGGATAAGGTCATTAGAAATGATAAAAGACAAAATCCTAGTAGCATTAAGCATTTCAAGTCCATTTTCATAATCAAATATACTTATTCTCAACATAAATACCAAACACTGTCAATAATCATTTCTCTGTTCAACATATTTGTAATAGTAACAGTCGGTAGCCAATATGATCTTTGCAATGCTATGAAACCCTAGTCCTACTCAACAAACCATTGATAGATTCTAATATTCTTCTACCATATCACTCTGCTTCAAATATCTCACTCGCTTGATAGTAGCAATTCCCTTATAGTCACTCAAAAAATCTTCCCTTACACATGTCAAACCATTATCAACCTTTGCTTCAATCCAACAATCACTTACTGGTACGCAACTTGTCATTCACCTGTAGCAGCATAGATCAAAGTGAAGATTCCCTAGAACTTACAAACCCTAGCAGTGGAAACATATAGGAACATCACTACAAGCCTCATAGCATCAACAATATTTCGACAATACCACATGTCAGCATCTAAATCAATTCTATCAGCGTCAAACACTGAAGTAATAATTCTTCTCAATCAAAACCATAACAACATCATTACATCGAGCCACTGAACCATAGGATCTTTTAACATCAATTTGATCTCCAAATCTCTCTTTTCTCAATATATACATCGAAATCCAAACACAACATCAAATCATTCTAGTTCATCATAGTAACAAACTTTGACTCGCCAGACTAATATAACGATATACTTAATTAGAAAAATCATGTGTATTGTCCCTTTAATATGTAGGAATACTATAACAGTATAAGTGCTTCCAAAAATACATGGCTACTATAGTCCAATATCATAATCCCAACATTAGTATAATACAGTTATACGAATATTAAAATCATACTAGAAAATGGTAATAAACTTACAATTCTTAAATAGAAACATTTAAGTATATGCTTTCTCAACCCTAATGCAGAAGCATCACTTTGTCTTAGAACATTTTTACCCTTCATTAACACATCAAGCTAGAAAAAATCCAATAGAAGCAAGATATATTCACCTCAAATTAGCATACCAGATCTCTTCTCATGACAACACTGAATATTCATTTTTCAAATTATCAATTAGCTTTAGATGTGTACTCCATACACATGTATGTGACAGAAGCTATCCCTATTTATGAAAGAAAACCTATTTGATAGGTATTTTTATGCTTAGAATGCTCCATATCTACACACACAAGGATTACCCAACAATTGAATATTCCAGGAAATAGATCCAAAGCATAATATCCCACTTCATGGTACAGATATGTATTGTTCTGATCCACTGCAAAGATAAGCCTCAACCACATGATCATTGTTGTTTGAATTTTCATAGACATATTACACTTAGATTAATCTCTTAGATTGTAATAATTCACAAAGACTTGTGCCAGAAATAGGTTAAGAGTTGAAGCACATATATGACAGTCATAGCTTAGTGCACAAATTCCAATGAAAAACCTCTAAAAATAAATAAATAAATTTAGGCCCAAAACTTGACCTTTTGTGCTACTAGAAAGAGACCCTTAATTTGGCCAAATGAGAGTTAGATCCATAACCAAAAATTGGCCCATTTTTGTTTTTGTTTAAGGAGGGCTCAAGCCTACACATTTAACCTTAGAGAGATCCTTGGAAATAGGGGTCGAATGGACTCAAATGATGGGAATTTTGTTTAGAGTGAGCCTCAAGATTAAGTCCCTGAATGGCCTTAGACATAGGTAAAACATTATTTCAGAACATGGTTGTAGTAGCCGCATAAGAGTGGCCTTTGAACAACGAGGAATTTCCACATAAAGAGAAGTTAACGAACCACTGATATGACTTCAGATAAACTTCCTTCTAGCCTCAAAAATTGTTGTATTAAAAAAAAACATCAACTAAAAGGAAAAAAATAATTCTAAGAAAACCCTTGATCAGATTCGACCTACTTGTAGTGCTAGAAAAATTACAGAGATATGTAAGTTATCCATTTTACCTTTGTGGAGAGTTCATGCCCTATATTTATACTTGATATGATGGCTATTGGAGGGGTCAATTAGCCCTACAGTCCATCTAAATGCTTCGAGGGTGCTGACCTTAAAAGTGAAAATTCAAATTCAAATTTAAAGTTTGGAGAAAAAATGTGAGGTCAACCTCAACTTAAATTTGTATCATTTTTTAACTTTGATAAATCTTCTTTGACCTCAAAAATATTTAATCAAGTCCTTCAATGAAGGTCCTTTTTGGCCTCATGATTTGGTCGATTTGCTAGCGAACACTAAACTTCCACATCTTCTCCTTTTGGGGACTTTAACCATAGGAAGGGGGATTTAGCCTTCTGAGAGGTATATCTTTCAAACTATGAGGAGTCTCGTGGCATGCCACATACTTTTGGAATCGACATGACTAGGACTATCAAATGGTGATGGTCTTATAATCACAATTATTGTCCTCTACATCTATTTTCCTCATCCAACATGCGAAGTATAAGGGTCTACATCCTTTCTTCTATGGTTCTTCTCATTTAGAGGTTCCAACTGATGCAATCCAAGCAAATATTAGGAGTATTCATGGACTTACATTTGCATCAATGACAAAAACATTCAACAAGTTGTTGAGGTATTGAGTGGCTCTATTCTATGTTCTCTTCATGATGCTAGCATGGAAAATACATTACTCGAAGACTGTGATGGTGCACATATTTTCATTTATTTTATAACCTCTTCTAATTGCATATTTGGGGTTTGCTTTTCCAATAAACATTGTTTACATGTGTTCATGTTATTTTTGACTATTCTCAAATCATCAATGGTTACAACTAGGGTAGTTTGTCTAGTTATAAACTTACATGCCTATGATTTTATTTCCTACAAGATATGTGTAGTAGAATATCTTGAATCTAATACTCCTCACACACAAAAAATGTTCTCCTAAATGATGGTATTCATGCTTAGATGGTGGCTCAAAATAAGCCTAATGAAAACCATACATTCCTTGAGGAGGTCCTACCCCATGGAAACACTCTTTCATGGAGCTATATCTTCAGGTGGTTCTGATCAAGAAACCATTGGCTTCACTTAGTGGGTCAATAATTCTTGACTCTTCAATTTGTATGACAAACTACTTGGGTTTCACATGGCTTGTGCCAAATTAATTGGATTAGTTCAAAGAAATGAACTTATTTGAAGTGGCTCATTTTGTATCAAAAAATCTTATGTATGAACAAGGATTGATTATCCTTCTATGTCTAACAACTCTAGGATGTGGAGTTTTTCCTTGTGGGGAAACCATGGACACATTTCCATATTTTGTATTTTGGGTAATTCACACAGTAGATTGTATGGTTTTAGGTCTTGGAGTTATTTATCATGTACGCATATAACCCAAAAACTTACAACAATATTTTCCATTATTTTCCTATGTATGGAAATATAGAAATAAAATGACCATAATATTTTTCTATTCACTTAATCTTTCTAAGTGTTGGTTATTTTATCTTAGTGCTAAAGTATTTGTGTTCTGGAGGTGTAGATGACACATGGGCACCTAGTGATGGATGTGTAAGAGAAAGCATATCAAACCAAATAAAATAAAAATTCATTTAATTTCATTACATCCATCTCCCATATGTACAATACAAGAGTATTTGAAAATACTCTCTTTCCAACTAGATCATTGTAGATTGACTATATAAATTTGAGCTATTCTCATTTTTTTGCATTGGATTGGACTAATAAATTATATTGTTGAAAAAAATTATGAGAGAGAGGGATTCAAATATTTGGTATTTTTTTTACTCTACTATGATTCAATATTGGATCCATCAACCACTAAGCCATCACTTTCAAGGACACTTTCTATTTTACCCCTTCAGATAATTCATAACTATAAGAATAAAGTAGGGTTGATACCAACAATACATATCACATATGATGATTTTTATCATTATTTGGAGAAAATAAATGAACTTCCCTCTCGTATCACACTCATATATAATTGAAAATGTTTGAAAAAATTGATCAAGTTATGGTAAAATCATTTCCATGGTCCATTTGATTAGGATTTAAAATTGGGGATAAGATGGTATAATCTATCAAATATGTTAGGAGCTTATAACATCAAAATAATAATTATTTCTTTCCAATTGGCTATGTTTACATTAATTTCTATTTATTTTTTACTAGTGATTGTTGATTGGTGATTGTTGTTCTTGTTGCACTTGCCTCTCCTAATGAATAGTAAAGTAGCAAATATATTGTAGTTTTGAGAACTTCATTATGGATGAGATTAATCATTTTTGCAATTAGAATTAATTATTTCATATATTAATTCTTTTATAGATGTTTTAGGCTCAAAATCCCCACCCCTTCCCAAAGTGATTTATAGTTATTCTAAACTACCTTTTCCTTTAGGACCGAGGAGTAGGGATTTTCTATATCCATAGTCAAATAAATAATTGGACCATCAATAAATGGTATCTAGTTACCAATGGGAATTAATGTATATTTACTTTTCATATTATGTTATATATGTATAAACATATGTATGTAATGCTAGTATGGTAAAAATTCTCTTTGCCAAGGAGGAGATATGGGTTGAATCCATGCTATCTACCCATCACATGCAATATGAAAATGAATATTTCATGCATTGATGGTATATTTTCCTCCCTTATCATTCAACTATGAATCAATAATTGAGATAACAATCCTTTCCATAAAAAAATGGTTCTTATGTTTTTTTCTAGAGGAGATAAGATTTGAACCCATGACCTAAAGGACATGAGCCTTGCAGGCCACCAAAATACTCTACCTTACAATATTTATTAATATCATAGTCAAAATGTGTACACCAAATAATCATGGAATATATTATTTCTATCCTTATATAGGAATAGGGGTACTCTTCCATTATTGAATACACTTCAATAACTTTATTTTTTCTTTTTATAAACCTCAATGTTGTTACCTTGGGAAATAAACACGCATGGGGCATCTCATGGAGAATCCATTTTTGCAATCTAAAGTCCTGAGAGTTGGATCTACATATTCTATTTGAAAAACAATGTTAATGGAGATGTTTTGGTGCACTAATGTATGGTGAAGATTGCAAGTTTTTATGATTTTTATATTTGTCATATAATGATTACTTGCTTTCTTCCTCCAAATATTGAAAATGAAATGATATTTCTATTCAATTCTTGTCTCTTCTTCACTCTCTAAATGAGGTTCTTTCTCACCATAATAGTTCACTCTTTATTATTACCTACGAATAATTAAAATATAAATTATATTTTAGATGGAAAAATATTATGTTAACTAAATTTTATTTGTTTATTTGTTGTTAATTTTCATTAATATAATGATATCCCATTCACTAATGAAATTGGTGAGAAAGAATTAACCAAATTTACCTGATGTAGAAGAAATAAAAAAGGTTTCAAGTGTGAATATATAACCTACAAAAAGTTGAACTAATCCAACTAATTGTTTTTGAATAATGGAAAGAGCTACTAGCATGTCACTCCATAGAAATAAATTACCTAAAGGTTTGTGTTTATGGACCCATATGATATTTTTTATTAGTTCCTGCCAATATCCACACTATGAAATTAGGAACATAAATTCAATATCCTAAACAATATGCTTGAATAAAAACATCCATGCCCAAATAGGTAAGTGTTCATATTGAAAGGATTGTATCCTTTAATAAGTTGTGAATAATTTAACCATATATGATTTATTTACCATCCCATTAAACAAGTGGAATACTTATTAAATTGCACTACATGACCTTGCCATAACTTTATATGCTTGCAATGCCAATAGAATGTAACACATCTAATATTACTCAACATATATGAAATGTTAGAAAATTATATATTACAGAGCAATGGAACACATACAATATATTGCAGAAATATAAACACAGAAAACACATAAAACAAGAGAGACACATATATACGTGGTTCACCCAATTGGAGAAACAACCAATCCTTCCTTTTATATTATCCAGCAAATTGAAGAGATACAACCTACTGCAGATCTGCTATAATTCCCTCTTCTCTCTCACACAATCTCCTCTCTCTTTCTCACTCATAATACAGATCTACATAGCCGCAATACAATTCCCTCATATATAGCGAGGGGTTACCTTCTAGGGAAAAAACCCTAAATTAAACATAACTTATACCGTCAGATATCCCCCTAATGGACAACCGAGATTGACTACGAAATTACAACAATTTACAAGGCGATTTTTCAAACTGGGGTCCAATGCGGTGATACCTTTGAATATAGAAGATAATCAGGCTCTACACCCAACATGAAATAGATAAAAAGAAAAGCATCCTAGACTTATATATTGCATGTTCCACTTAACCTAGACCATGCCAAGGAAAATTATAACCAAAATCTTTCTTATTTGGCATTTTCTTGGAACCACGGGCATTTGAATCACTTTTAACTAGGATCAGTGTAATTGTATATAAACCTAGTGCAATAGCATGATGAATAAAAAAGTCTCCAATATTGATTGTCAAGGAAAATTAATTAATTATTATCACTAATAGAAGCTAACCAATCAGGTAAGCATATACTCTTACCTACATTGAGTGTTTAAACACATGCTGAGGATAAGAGTATATTAAAACCATATAATTCCTTAAGATGATTATATTGTATCCATTGAGGAAATATGGATTGATAAAGATTTTTTTCTAGAGAACTAAAAGAAAGAATAACATGATTATGAACATAAAATCCCAAGGTATGGAAACATAGTATTGAACTAATGCATATAAGATGAGATATTATAGTTTCCTTCCGCTCCAACACTCTCAGCAATATTTATTCTTATTTTACTTTATATTATTATCGAGAATGAGGAATATAGCTTCATAATTAAAGGAGCCTATCATAATGAAGTCATCAATGTGTTAATGAAAAGTATTTAATTCAACCTCGTTGGTGAATTTATGCGTTATGAATTCAAAGTTGGGTAAAAAATAAATTTGTTGAGCTACCAAGGAAGCGATAACCCCAAATAATCTTAAGTAACACCTAATTAAAATGAAAGAAAATTATTTATTATGTTATAGAAACCCTTATGTATGCATCCTAATATGCCTCCTATACGAACATGTTCCTCGAAAATATCATATATAATGTGATCAAGCATAAAATCAATTCTATACATATGACCAAGAATTGAAGAAAAAAGAGAAATAACTAAATGGTGATGAGAAATAAGAGTCAACTATAAACCTTGGATTTGTGGATTGAATCCTCTGAGGAGATTTATAATAAAAATTACCACCCTACAGGAGTGTTATCAGGAAATCTACTGTCTATGCAGAGCTGCTAGTCCCACTAAGGCTGGTAGCTACCTTAGAAACAAACAAACTAAAACTAATTTCGTTTTTCTTTATGAGAAATAGATAAGAGGGGAATAAAGGAGACCAACCTCTGTCTTGCGCTTGGTTCCTTGCTTGATTCCTCTCCCTTCTGATAGATCTTTGCCACTCGCTTCCTCGTCTACCTAGCTTCAAAGAGCACCTATAGAATCAAAGCAGCATAACACTATCCAAGAACATAGATCTATTATCATAAACAATATAGGACTAGATATATATTGACCACAAAAATGCATATATCATCAATCATACAAGAATGTGGAGGAAAACTTGAATAGCTTTATTAATAATCAAGAATAGAAAAGAGGATTAAAGCCAATTGTTCTGACACAACATCATCCTCTCAGCAAGAAAGCCCTTCTTCACCTCATGAAAAGCTTAGATCACCCAACACTATGATGTTGCACCAAGAAACCAGCAGCACTTCCTTACAAGATAGAAAATTCCAGCCTATGGATCTCTGGGATGAGGGATCCATATATAGATGTTTGCAAGGGGGTGAGTCAGCTTTTGAGATTTGATTAGTGTCCTCTCTCTGATAGTTCTTGATTCCACTTGGAGATTGATGATCTCCTACTCATCCCTGGGCGAATGTAGAGAGGCAAGTGTCACAGGAGAAGTTTCTAGAAGATTCCGTGATCCTCCACCTTGCAGATTGACCTTGCCATTTTCCACTCTCACCCATTGCACCCCATAGAAGGGCTTTTCAAAATGCATCGCACCTCCTGTGTGTATTTATGTGGGATGCAGCGCACTTTGACCATGGAGCAGGTGAGATGGTCCAGTTTTTACCAGTTCTGAGTAGTTTTTCATGGAGAACTTCTGGGAGAAGATGTAATCAGTTGACCTTGTTCTTTTAGGGGTTGGAACAACACTTTTAGGGACTTAAGAGCCCTTGGTTTATGGACATTTATGATTGGGGTTATAGTGCCCAAAAATGTCTATAACATTTTCCCCCTAAAGCATGAGGTCGTTAATTTGTTGATGTCGGGTGAAATGCTTTATCATGAGGATCTAAAGTTTTTTCGAGATGGAAGGCAACCTGTAATAAGATACAATACAATACATTATCTTTATAATATTTTCATGATCTAGCTAAGGCGGGCATTCCCATGCTCAGATTTATAAATTCATTTTCATGTACATAAGACAGACAATCGTCTGAGTGTAGACTGATGATTCTGGTAGAGCCATTATCCCTTAAGTTGGATGATTATCTGTGCAGTAATGATGTACATTTGATGTGTTTATTTTCCTTAGTATATATCGCAGCCCAGATGGATGAAACTAGACCCAGGGTCTTCCATCTCGTTCGATCTTCACTCAAAGTACAAGTCGATTCATGTGAGAGATGTTCTGGAGTCGAACATGGAAAGACATCGCCTGATTACCAGCCAATGATGTAAGCTGTTAATAGGCGCGAGAGGAATCATCGATAATGATGATGACCCTCAAGGTACTACAATACAATTCAAGTGGTGTGAATAAGGGACTTGGTGTTGAACACCACGCAAAATCTTTTGGTCGAAGGCCATTGATGTAAACTCATCGCCGGAAGTGAGAAACTTGCCATTGAGGCATGCAAGGTTCAAAGTACTAAAAGGGTTGTTCCTAGATCGACTTCTTGGATAATGAGCTGATGTCGACAAGAAGTGATCCATCATAGGAGGGCCTTAGTGAATCCCACATCAATGACACGGAATAGAGAAAATGATTTTAATGGAGGTGAAAACGATCTGGTGATATAAGGTTCAGGGTGGCGGTCATGAGAGAATGGAGCGTAAATGTATTGCAGTGGATGAGACATAGGTGAATTCTCTGAGCGACTTCTCTTGAACATATCGGCGACACTGACCTGATGGATCAGTAGCATTAACCCCAAATATGGATGGTGTGATGGAACCATGATGATGTGACCAGTGAATGGAACAACCCAACCCGACTCGGATGCAGAGTGAAAGTGTCATGTTCAAGAGCGACTTGCTAACAATAAAGTTTCTTCAAGTTTTCTTCCCAATTTTTCCCCAATCATTGCTAACCAGTACCTCTTTATTTTTTTCAAGCTTGAGGAAGATAACATATGCTTGTTCTATAATTTTCCCTTCGGGAAAACCCATCGCTATGTTTTAACGAGCCTAGCGATAGTGAAACTCGTTCTTGTCTGTATGGACAAGTTTGTCGCTATTTGGTTTTAACGAGTTAACGACAAGGATAACTCGGTCCTTTTCAATTTTAGAGAGTCTGAAAAGGGACGTAAAGAAAACTCCAATAATCCTTTTTCACCATATAATCCCTTGAGTCCGAAAAAGTATAAAACAATACAAAAGGGATGAATTTTCAGTACTTTTAACGAGCCGAACAAGACAAGTGCTCGATCTTTTTGTGTAATGATCCCTCAAGTCCAAAAAGATTAAAATCTAAAGGAGGGATAGCACTCCCGGTCCCTTTAACGAGCTGGAGAGGCCAATTCCTTGGAAATATTTTCATATTTTACGAGTCAATTGAAAAGAGCTTAAAGGAGACTCGTTTTTTGAGGAACGAGTGATAAATTCGGGTAGCAACTAATTCTAGGTAAGGTTTGGAATTTTCCAATCACGGCAGTGTCACAAGGATGGCTAACAGGATCACTCTTCGCAGCTGTTCCTCAAAAAGGGTAAACAATCAAATGGAGGTGAATGATCGGCCAAAAAAAAGTGGAGGTGATGATGAGAACACGACCAAGGCTTCAAAGGCTGATGATAATACATTCACGAAGGTTATTTACCGGAAAATGGTTCATTTTTTAATGAGCTTAAACTCTGGGGGACCATTTGCTCACTGCTTATGTTTATTTTTTAACGAGCTTGAATTCCGCGTTAAAACTGCTCGATCCAGTCGTAAAATAAGGATGTCTCATATAATTGGCATTTTTTCAAAGCTTTGCCCTGCATCCTTTCTTTATGTAAGTTAGGAAACGACCAATCCTACGAGTTTAAAGGGTTAGAGGACCTATAAATTTTAAAAAATAAATGGCCGCTCTTCGCTTACACGCCAAAAGGTTTGCATGCCCCTAGGTATAGTGAAGTAGAGTTTCCAGGTTACCCCTCAATTTGCAGACAAAACATTTATTTTATCGGGAAAGGCTTACCTTTTCTATGTTACCCTTCAATTTGCAGACAAAACATTTGTTCTATCGGGAAAGGCCTACCTTCTAACGGAGATATCTTATTCCAGTCTAATCCCATTTTCCAAAATGGACGGGTGTGTCAGCCAGTCATATATCCTCCACGGAAACCTACCATATACCCAAGGTTTTCCTATCGAAACAGGCCAGGGTGCATGCCCCCTGGGTTTCAATCATATCCTCTGAATCACTCACGCTCATCGGGAGGATGGACTGGGGATTGATGAGACATTCCTTGCTTGAAAATACCATTCAAGGATGGTATATGATTATTTTCTATGTCTGAACCGGGGAATGAAAGCTTGTCTACGAGCTTGACCACTCTTCCTTCATGCGGAAAACACATTACTCTAAAGAGTGAGGAGACAATGGCTCCCATGCAATAAATATAGTCACGTCCAAGGAGTAGATTATAATCCAGGGGTCCTCGGACTACCATTACGTTCATGTGAACCTTTTTCCTTCCCAATGTGATCAGCACATTGGGAAGGATCCCTAACGGTCGACTGGTTCCTTTGTCAAAGCCTGTTAGATTTCTCATCTCAGGCAAAAGCGATGGCGAAACAAGCACTTTCCAAGCAGTTGAGGAAAGGATACACACAGAAGCCCCTTCATCTATGATGGTACCGGCCATGACCATTCTATATATTTGAGCAATGATTCGAAATGGTACACTAGCTGGTAAATGGTATCTACCTAGTAGATTCCAATCGAAGGAAACAACCAGGTTGCTTGGAGGTGGGACCGAATAGACGGTCGGATATGAATCTGATGAAATTCCTTCCTACGGTAAAGGAACGGGTAGACTGCCCCCATGTTCATCGGAGTCTGCGCTTACGAAGAGAATTTGAACGGTGTCGTTCTTGTTCTCTTCGGTGACTGTATCATCTGAATATGGACCCTCTGAAGGCAAGACCGGGTCAACTGCCGCCTTGACCTTTTGAATTTCGTCTGGTGTGGATTCAGATGGTTTATCTTCAATGATAGGCGCTTCGGCCGACCACAAGGGCATGTCAGCCGGATTTTCAACTAGTGATGGACTCGGCAAGAGCTTCTTATATCCAGGAGGAAGCCGTAATGGTGAAACTGAACGGTTGTCCAAAACTCTTTTAGCCTTTTCTAAGAATGGAAAACGGTGGACGGCGTGATCGCCTTCACACAATCTACAAGGAAATTTACATCTTCCTTTTTGTCCATGGGCTTCACTTTCACTAGTTGATGGTGTACTTTCAACATGATCATCAGAGGTTGATGACACCAGATTGTGCAAACGAGGAGACCAGTCCCTTAAGATCCGAGGGATGCAGGGACAATCTTGATGATAGTGGTCTCCTTTGCAAATGGCACATGGCGATTTAGGCCTGGACGGTGCAGTGTGTGGATTTTCGCTAGACGATGCTTGGTCGCCCATTTTTGCCTTTGCCTCCTTCTTCTTCTCGGTTACTTGATTTTTGGCTTTACCAGCATCATCAAGTGAAGAGGAAGGAGGAGAGGAAGAATTGGATGAAGTAGAAGGTTGGGGGGTAACTCTGGTATGGTTTAGTTGCTGACTTGATTGTTCAGGAATCACGGTGTTCTGAACGACAGAGGTTGAGAAGAGCCGTATGAGCAAGCCGATTGTCAATCCTGGAAGCGACAATGTGGCCATATGGGGTGCACCAACATCTCCCCAAGAGGAGAAAGGACTAGGATTTCCCCCAAGGGGAACTCCTTGGTTGGTGGACTCCATTTTTCTCAACCTAAGACCAATGTAGGAAAGGTGATATTTATTCAAATTAAAATAAATTTTAGACACTTTGACACAACTTGCTTTTCCAATTTTTAAGAGTCGAGAAAAAGCAGAAGATGACTCTAGTCGCCTTCGATTTTTAATGAGCATGAAGTGACAAGTGCTCAGATGGACCTTTTCCTTTAAGGACTCTGAAAAGGAATGAAAGAGACTGCTCCGGAAATCTAGATAGAGGGATTACCGATCCAATCGCAAAATTCCAGAATACGTTTTACGGTACGACAGTCAATCTTCCCGAATGGTGTGTTCAGTGCATTGCGATCGATAGGGCGGTAGACACGACTTCCTATGGATAAAGGATAAAGCCTATTGTGGTCTCCCAATATATACTCGACGGTATGTGGAAGCACAAGTCCGTACTGGCACTTACCGTCTCAAAGTGGAGGAATCACCCAACCATCAATGAAAACAACAGTTACCAGGCTTTACGACGCCGAAATACGTCTCTAGCCTAGACTTCTAAATGTTGTGCGTTAGGTTCCAAAGTGTTTTTAGATTCATTAAATTCATTTTACAGTTGATCTTGCTTAATAAATTTGCCTTTCAGGTTCACCGCGTGATGTAGAAGTACAATTCCTAAAATGAAATCTAAGATGATAAACAATCGTTTAATCTTCTTTTTGCAATGAAAATCCTAGCTACTAAGGAAAGAGAGATCATGTTCTTTCAACATAGAGCAGAGAGCACACACTATATGCACTGTTCTAAATCAAACCAACAAACAGTCTAAATGCAAATGCACATGCATGTGTTTTTTTTCAGCCTTCTTAATGTGTGAATGATAAAAAGAAAGCTAAGTGCAAATCTGAATTATTTTTCAAAGCGACATTACTAACAAGTTTATAAAGTTTATAAAGTAAACAAATGTAGATAAATAAAAAATCTATTCACTCCCCAGTGGAGTCGCCATTTTTTTATCGGGAAATCTAGTGTCTATGTAGAGCTGCTAGTCCCACTAAGGCTGGTAGCTACCTTAGAAACAAACATACTAAAACTACTTTCGTTTTCCTTTATGAGAAATAGATAAGAGGGGTATAAAGGAGACCAACCTCTGTCTTGCGCTTGGTTCCTTACTTGATTCCTCTCCCTTCTGATAGATCTTTACCACTCGTTTCCTCGTCTATCCAGCTTCAAAGAGCACCTGTAGAATCAAAGCAGCATAACACTATCCAAGAACATAGATCTATTATCATAAACAATATATGACCAGATATATATTGACCACCCAAATGCATATATCATTAATCATACAAGAATGTGGAGGCAAACTTGAATAGATTTATTAATAATCAAGAATAGAAAAGAGGATTACAACCAATTGTTCTGACCCTACATCATGCTCTCAGCAAGAAATCCCTTATTCACCTCATGAAAACTTAGATCACCCAACACTATGATGTTGTACCAAGAAACCAGCAGCACTTCCTTACAAAATACAAAATTCCAGCCTGTGGATCTCTGGGATGAGGGATCCATATATAGATGTTTGCAAGGGGGGTGAGTCAGCTTTTGAGATTTGATTAGTGTCCTCTCTCTGATAGTTCTAGATTCCACTTGGAGATTGATGATCTCTTACTCATCCCTGGGCAAATGCAGAGAGGCAAATGACACGCGAGAAGTTTCTAGAAGATTCCATGATCCTCCACCTTGCAGATTGACCCTGCCATTTGTCCACTCTCGCCCATCACACCCCATAGAAGGGCTTTTCAAGATGCATTGCACCTCCTGTGTGTATTTAGGTGGGATGCAGTGCATTTTGACCATGGAGCAGGTGAGATGGTCCAGTTTTGACCAGTTCTGAGTAGTTTTTCATGGAGAACTTCTGGGAGAAGATGTAATCAGTTGACCTTGTTCTTTTAGGGGTTGGAACAAAACTTTTAGGGACTTAAGAGCCCTTGGTTTATGGACATTTATGATTGGCATTGCAGTGCCCAAAAATGTCTATAACAATGAGGTACCAAAAACATGAAGATTGGAATCAATATTTTAAGCATAAAGATTCCATTTACTTATGAAAACTGGTTAGAAACCTTACGGATGTGGTAATAAGTTAAAAAAATTATCCCATCTAACATGCACTACACTTGATTTGGAAATATAGAAATGAACTGAACCCCCCATCCAATGTAGAGAACTAATATAGCAAGCTCTTTCATCCATTAGGACAGTCTTTTCTTTTGCTGGAGAGGACAAGACAATGACCAAGTTCTTCGATGCGCTTAACTTAACTGTAAAGCCTGGCCTTAAACAAGGTCTTGTCTAAGGCTTTGCGGTAGGTAGCATAGCAGTGACCTTTGGTATCTAAGCCTTCAACGGTTGGTATGGTAGCACAATTGTTATGTATCATGGGGCTAGCAGAGGAAGTATTTTCGTTGCTTCAGCTCTCATACTTATGGGTGGCTTGTATGCTTTCTCCCTATCCATTTCTCCTTCATATTTATTTCTATAATTGATAGAAGAACGGAAATATTAATCCATTTTGTTAAGTTGAATCACTGGATTGTTTTCAGAGCTCTCAAGACTGCAATTGGTATTATAAGATACTTCTCAGAGGCACGTGCTACTCATAAACACATCTTTGAGATGAATGACAGAGAACCGATCATTGATTGGGAAAATAAAAAAGGAGAAATATTGCAGTAGGTTAGTGGTGAAATTGAATTTAGAAACGTTGAGTTCACATATCCATCTCGACCAGAGTCCAAGATATTTCACATTTCTGTCTCACTATTCCATCTAGCAAGATCGTTGCATTGATGGGAGGAAGCGTGTAACGCCCACGAGTTGCAGAGTTGAACGCACGAGGCTATATGCGAAATTGACTAAGCATGGAGGAGGAGCATAGGTTTATAATGGTAGGGGGTCCTGGGTGGGGGCGCCCAATGGTTAAGCCGACGTGCAAAAGAGTTAAAACATGGGTTGAACGAAGGGTCAGCTGGGCGAGCTGACGTGACCTTTCATAGGCAGCGATGTGTATAAACAAGATGGTATGGGGAGTCATTTTGGCATTAAGGAGAAACGCACAAGTTTAGAGCATTCAAGGAAGGATGAAGGGAAGAAGTGTGACCTGGTCTTAAATCTGAGTGAAGGTGCAAGTGGACAAGTGCAGGGCTGAAGCACCCAAGCAGAAATAGGTCGTTCGAAGGCGTTTGTGCAGAAGGTCATTCGAGGGTGTTCATGCAGAAGATTGTTCAAGGGCATTCGTGTATAAGGTAATTCGAGGGCGTTCGTGCAGAAGGTTGTTCGAAGGTGTCGTGCAGGACGTCATTCGAAGGTGTTGTGCAGAAAATAGTGCAAGGGTGTCGTTCAGAAAATCATGTGAGGGCATCGTTCAGAAAATCGTGCAAGGGTGTCGTTTAGGAAATTGTGCAAGGGCATCGTTTAGAAAATTGTGTGAGGGCATTCGTGCAGGATTGTGCGAGGGCATTTGGGCAGGATCGTTCGAGGTCATTCGAGGGTGCAGCAGGGTGTCCATTCAAAAGGTCGTTCAAGGGCACAACAAGGTATCCGTTCGAACGGTCGTTCGAGGGCACGGCAGGGCGTCCATTCGAACGGTCGTTTGGGGAGTCGTTCGAGGGCATAGTAGGGCATCTGCCCGAGTGACATGTGTTGGTGAATGGCGGTTTGGGTGAAGTCTTGAATGGGTGCATGGTGAACGAATCGCCAGTGGAGACTTGGCGAGTTGGGCATTCGGTGGGAGCGCCCGACAAGTTCGACGAGTTGGATGATTTGGACGAGTTGAACGAAACGCGTTCGGGTGAACATGCAGAGGCAAACGAGGAGTTGGGAAGACTCGTTCGAACGACCATGTGGGTGTGTCGACGAGCTGGTTGAACGCGTTGTGCCGGCAAATGTAAAAATATTCTAAGTGTAAATCTAGGGTTTCCTTAGGATTGAACTTGTATATTGTAAACTGTTATTATTATTATTATGGGCAGACTCATTACAGGGAGTTGCCCCTCCCAGTTATACTGTTGTGCATTTATGTTAATGCTGATGAATGTTTAACTGCTATGTTATAATGAATGAAAGTACTTGGTAAAAGAGAAAAATAAACTAAGTATAGAAGTAAGGCGTAGTCCATGACCGTGAGTATTGGTGAAAAGAAAGTGGTCGGTGGTGCTGCACCTCCTATAGTGCAGTTGGAAGAGTACCACCAGTGTAGGGGCATGATAAGAGGTATTAGAGTTGATTCAGAAATCTAGAAGGTGATTCAGGTTTGCAAGGAAAGTGGATGCCAGAGATGGCAGAAGGACCTCAGGTTATGATAGGTGAATCTGGCCATAATGCGGGAAAGGATTTTCTGAAAGAAGTATTGGAACAAATGAAGAAATGGAGTTCTAAATCAGCTTCGATGAAGGCTGAGAGGATGCAAATGTGGAAGGGCTATGTGAAGGTAAAGGAAGAACTCAAGAACCAATACGAGCATACAGAATGGTAGTATATATAAAAGGAAGACTTTCTTGGTAAGAAGGTTATTGTAATAGAGTAGGATGAGCTCAACTACATTGACAAACTTGGAGACTACTACTGTAACAATCAAGCAGATGTCTGGAAGCTTAGTTTGATAAAAGAAGTCAATGGATACTTGATTGGCGCACTTGAGGAGAAAGCTGCAGAGTGCGATGAGGATGTTGCAGGCATGACAATGATGGAGGATGAACTTGAAGTTGATCAAGTTGGACCAGTATCATGCAGTTTGTAGACATTGGTGGATGAGGAGCCTAATGATGAAGTAAGTAATATTGATACTTTTATTTCAATAAGACTTTTGGAAGATGAACCATATGCAAGGAAGAGAAAAATTAGTTTGTCGATGCAAGGGAGGATCTTACCATGGATGTCTACGATGAGACCTTGTATGGAAAAGCAAGAATCATCAACTATTGCAGGACTTGTTGTGGTTGTTTGTGACCTTATGGTAGTAGGTAAAAAAGCCCATGACAAGGGAGGAACATGATGATCATTATGGAAGAATGGGTCATGCTTTAGCCACATGGAGAAATTGGCTAAGTGCCTGGCATGACTCATGGACAGATTGGAGGAAGGCACGCACTTGAGTATGGAGATACTTGGGTGGACTTCTCATGGTTGAGACCAAGAGGAAGTCTTGGTGGAACCTTCAGTGGGGGAGCCATGGTGGAAGAGACTCATGAGATGATGATATGGTTTGGTGACCGAGTTCACTGGACTGGGATTTGCAGGCTTGGATGAAGATTACCGATTGTTGTGATGGGTCTACTTAGTTGGACAACATGGGAAACTTGAGTCATGGATATCAGGTTGGAGACATGGAGCATGGCAGTCTTATGCAGGGACATTATGTAGGAGAACTTGTAGAGGTGTCACTTATGGGCATCCAATGAGGAGTGCCAAGGTAGGGATGTTATGCGAGTGGATTTGTTGGTGTGACATGGATATGTTTTACTTATGAGTCAATGGGGATGCTTTTCACTCTTGTAAAACAAGGCCATGGACTTGGTTGGATTTGTCAGTAGACTATGGAGCATCCCTACTACATGGAGAGCTGAGGCATCTTGCAAAGACCTTTGGGCCGAGACATGTGTGCTTGCTAGGATGTTGGTTGGAGATGACTCATGGAGCTCATGATGACATGAGGTTGTGACTTTTAGGGACTTCATATTATGGTGGATTTAGAGGATCTGATGCATTGAGGAGCTGAGGTTAGGGACTTTGATGTAGGATGGGGTGCATACTTTTGAGTACATGTATGGATGTGCTTGAGAGAGTGACTTGATGTGGAGGATCGATATGAGACACTTTGGAGTGATGGAGCTGCAATGATGATGATGGCTTGGCGGCAACACTTGAGCATGGGTTGAGCTGAGACTTAACCACTTTTGATACATGGATGATGAGACAGGTGTATACTTGTTTCTGTTGCAGACTTGAGCGATGGCACATTGCAGATATGATGGATGTTGCTTGATGAACCTGGATGTGGCACATCGAGAGTCAGGTTTGATGAAAGGATCTCTTCATATTGAGGAGATGGATTTTACACATATGGATGATGATGTTGAGATAGATGCGGCTGATTTCATGCAGCACATTGATACCCAACATCATGGACAACATGTTACAGATGAGATGAAGACTACTTCATGGACATGGGCATGGCTTACTTAGATGGAGATGGATTCTTGATCGAGTTGATGTTGTGACAAGAGTCTGAGAAATGACTGATGATGCATTAGGATGTGCATTCTCATGATTTGAGCGTGACAGTTGGATTAGCTACCCGACTAGTTCAAATCATGGGGCTCGAGTAGTGTATAGAGATGTGTTAGCATAGTGTTGGAGTATCATGGTAGTAGCTCACACGATGACGATACATGATGGAGTCAACACGATATGTTGCAGGAAGCATGTAGCTTGAGATGGAGGGACCAACCTTCCATAGTGGGAGCAGCATGTGGAGATTGCAGCGGATGTAGCTAATCATCATGGGTTGAGAATACTTTTTGATATATGAAGGTCATACCAGTGGTTTATATGCCTTCGTATGGATATCTTGGTGACAAATGGTTGTTGGGATGAGACATTGTCGAGGACGACAATGATTTCAAGTGGGGGAGTATGTAACGCCCACGAGCTGCAGAGCTGAACGCACAAGGCTATATGCGAAATTGGCTAAGTGTGGAGGAGGAGCGTAGGTTTATAATGGTAGGCAGTCCCAAGTGGGGGTGCCCAATGGTTAAGCCGACGTGCAAAAGAGTTAAAACATGGGTTGAATGAAGGGTCGGTTGGGTTAGCCATCTTGACCTGTCATAGGTAGCGATGTGTATAAACAAGATGGCATGGGGAGTCATTTTGGCATCAAGGAGAAATGCACAAGTTTAGAGCATTCAAGGAAGGACGAAGGGAAGAAGTGTGAGCTAGTCTGAAATCCAAGAGAAGGTGCAGGTGGATGAGTGCAGGGCCAAAGCACCCAAACCGAAATAGCTTGTTCGAAGGCGTTCGTGCAGAAGGTCGTTCGAGGGCATTCGTGCAGAAGGTCATTCGAGGGCGTTCGTGTAGAAGGTCATTCAAATGCATCACGCAAGAAGTTTTTCGAAGGCGTCATGGAGAAAATCGTGCGAGGGCATCGTTCAGAAAATCATGTGAGGGCGTCGTTCAAGAAATCATGTAAGGGCATTGTTCAAGAAATTGTGTGAGGGCATTCGTGCAGGATCGTGCGAAGGCATTTGGGCAGGATCATTCGAGGTCGTTCGAGGGTGCAACAGGTTGTCCGTTCGAATGGTCGTTCAGGGAGTCATTCAAGGGAGCGGCAGGGCGTCTACCCGAATGACATGAGTTCGTGAATGGTGGTTCAGGTGAAGTCTTGAATGGGTGCCCGGTGAACAACTCACTAGTGGAGACTTGGCAAGTTGGGCATTCGGTGGGAGCGCCCGACAAGTTTGACGAGTTAGACGATTTGGACAAGTTGAACGAAATGCATTCAGGTGAACATGCAGAGGAAAACGAGGAGTTGGGCAGAGTCGTTTGGACGACCGTGTGGGTGTGCCAATGAGTTTGCTGAATGCATTGTGTTGGCGAATGTAAAAATATTCTATGTGTAAATTTGGGGTTTCCTCAGGATTGAACTCATATATTGTAAACTATTATTATTATTATTACGGGCAGACTCATTACAGGGAGTCGCCCCTCTTAGTCATACTATTGTGCATTTATGTTAATGCTGATGAATGTTTAACTGTTGTGTTATAATGAGTGAAGGTACTTGGTAAAAGAGAAAAATAAACTAAGTATAGAAGTAAGGCATAGTCCATGACTGTGAGTATTGGTGAAAAGAAAGTGTTCGATGGTGCCGCACCTCTGATAGTGTGGTTGTAAGAGTACCGCCAGTGTAGATGCATGACAAAATGGGTTAGGCAAGTCTATTACTGTGGCATTGGTAGATAGGTTCTATGATTTGCTCACTAGAGAGATTTTGTTGGATGGAATAAACACTAAAATGCTACAATTGAAATGGTTATGTTCCCAGATTGGACTAGTAAGTCAAGGATCTGCACGCTTTGCTACATCAAATCAAGGAGAAAATTCTATTCGGGAAGGATGGAGCCAGCATGGATCAGGTTATTGCTGCTGCCAAAGTTCCAATGCTCACAATTTCATCAGTCAACTACCAGATGGTTATGAAACGCACGTAAAATTTATCTTTTCTTTCACATCTTCCATTTCTGGGAAGTGCAGTCGATTTGAATTTCCTTTCATTTGGGTAAATACAGGTGGGTGAGCGCCGAGTCCAAATGTCGTGAGGGCAAAAGCAATGTATAGCTATTACAAGAGTTATGCTCAAGGATCCTTGTCTACTTCTTCTAGATGAGGCCACGAGTGCTCTAGACGTAGAGTCGGAGAAGATTGTTCAGGATGCTCTAGAGCAAGCTTCAGTCGGACGCACAACAATTATAGTCACTCATCGCCTCTTCACAATCTGCAACATGGACATGATTGTAGTGGTTCAAAATGGTCATGTGATCGAGACAGGTACGCATGAAGATATGATATATATACCCCACAGAGCATATGCTACTTTGGTTCAGCTGCAACAGGCCGTGGCAGATAAGCCAGATGATCGATTTGAAGGCTCCACTGTGCCAGACTAGTCTTTGAGAGCAAGGACCTTTAGCATCTATAGTAAATCGAGTTCAAACATGTCTGCATCATCTCAGCGAGATCTGATAGTTGAACAAAAGCTTATGTCCGCCCCTTCATTACGTCGACTGCTTCTTTTAAATACTCCGGAATGGAAGCATGCTCTATTAGGTTGTGCAGGAGCGTTAGCTTTTGGAGCAGTTCAACCTGTCTATTCCTTTTTCCTTGGGGAAGTTATAACTATTAGATAAGATCATACATAACGCACAGTGGATTTATACTCAGAGAATTAGATGGCAATAACAAAGAATAATTCACAGAGACAGACAAATGGAGAAATAACAAGATTACTTAATTATTGACAGCGGAATAGATAAAACAATCACTGGAGAACAGAAATCACTTTCCATTACATAATAGGCTTGGGCCTTGGCTTGCCTTCCTTGGCTAGAGAAATTACAAATTTATAGAGGCAGAAGAAGGATCCAAAATCCTGTGTGTGGTTCAGATGGAGATCTGGAATGATTTAGAAACCACTGGCAGTGCAGGATGATCTAGAATCTTGCATGTGATTCTAGAAACTAATGGCGGTGTAGAAAGATCTAGAATCCTAGAGATATAGAAAGATCTGATCTAGAATCTTCTGTGAATTTGGCTTCACACTTAAAATTTCCCACTTGAAGCCAAATAAGTGTCATCAAGTCACACCGAGTCCTACCATGCCTTTACATAAGTCATGTTTATTTCATAGTAGAACCTTAGTGAGCATATCAGCAGGGTTCCTATTTGTATGGATCTTTTCCAAGCATAACTGTTCTTCCTCCAACACATGCCGAATCCAATTGTACCTTAAGTAAATGTGCTTGGTTTTTGAATGAAATGTTGGGTTTTTTGCCAAGTGAATGGCACTCTGAATATCAAAACATAACACATCCTTGTCCTGCTTTATTCCTATCTCTCCTAGGAATCGCTGCATCCACAACATCTCTTTACAAGCTTCTGTTGCAGCTATGTACTTTGCTTCTGTTGTAGAGAGGGTTGTTATTCTTTGTAGCCTTGACACCCAAGATACCGCTGCACTTGAAAATGTATACAAATAACCTGTAGTGGAGTTTCTGGTATCCATATCTACAACCATATCTTCATCTGTAAATCCTTCAAGCACAGTCTTATCATGACCAAAACATAAACAATAATGACTAGTACCCTTCAGATACCTTAAAATCCATTTTACTGCTTGCCAATGTTGTTTGCCTGGATTGGTAAGGAACCTACTCACTACTCCCACTGAATATGCAATGTCTGGTCGTGTGCATACCATGGCATACATCAAACTACTAGCTACTGAAGCATAAGGAATTATGCTCATCTCTTCTTTCTCTTTATCATTACTAGGACATAATTTAGTACTCAGCTTGAAGTGGGTTGCAAGGGGTGTACCAACTGGCTTGGCATCCTTCATATTAAACCTATCAAGCACCTTCTTGATATATTTTTCGTGTGACATCCACAACCTTTTGTTTTTCCTATCACGCATAATCCACATGCCCAATATCTATTGTGCTGGTCCCAAATCCTTCATTGCAAATTTGCTACCCAAATCTTTCTTCAACCTATTTATCTTATTCTTATCATGCCCAACAATCAACATGTCATCCACATATAACAATAATATGATATACTTTCCTTGATCATACCTCTTGATATAGACACAATGGTCAGCTTCCAACCTCTGAAAGCCATGTTCCAACATGAATGAATCAAATTTCTTGTACCATTATCAAGCTGCCTATTTCAACCCATAGAGACTCTTCTTCAACCTACAAACAAGGCCTTCTTATGAAGCCTTCTAGCTACTCCATATAAATTTCTTCCTCCAATTCACCATGAAGGAAAGAAGTTTTTACATCTAACTGTTCACATTCTAGGTCTAAAGCAACAACTAGACCAAGAATGACTCTAATGGATGACATTTTAACAATAGGTGAGTTAATTTCAGTGAAGTCAATACCTTCTTTTTGGGAAAAGCCTTTCACCACCAGTCTTGCTTTATACCTCTCCTTCTTTTCGTCACCTTCATGCTTAATCTTGTACACCCATTTGCTTTGTAGAGCCTTTCTACCTTTTGGGAGGTTTACCAACTCCCAAGTTTTATTTTCCTGCAAAGAGTTCATTTCTTCTTCCAATGCTTTCTTCCATTCTTTACTGTGCTTGACTTTACAAGCTTCTTGAAAACAATTAGGTTCCCCTTCATCAGTCAACAAAATATAGTTTGAAGGAGGATACCTTTGTGAAGGCTTATAAGGCCTAGAAGATCTGTGAGCCAACTGTGGTGGTGCTGTGGTGGTGCATTATCAGGTTGAATCTCCTGTAAAGGTTCCTACAAGATTCCTTCTTCTCCTTGTTCATTATTTTCCACTTGTTGTTCTTCATGCTCCTGAATTTGCTATTCATCTTCTTGTATTGGTGGTATGTTTCCCTACTGCTCTTCACACCTATCAATAACCTTCTTAACCTCCAACTCACCTATAGTCCTATTGAACATTTCTAACTCATTAAATATAAAATCCCTGCTTCTAATAATTTTATGTTTGACTGGATCCCATAGATGATAACCAAGATCTTCATCCGCATATCCCAAAAAAATGCATTTCATAGATTTATCATCTAGCTTAGTTCTATTTTCTTTGGGAATATGTACGAATGCTTCACATCCAAAGATTTTCAAGTGAGAATAATTCAAATTCTTACCAGTCCAAACTTCTTTAGGGATACTGCAATCCAAGGCTATAGTTGGAGATCTATTTATGAGGTAGCAAGCAGTCCTAACTGCTTCAGCCCAAAAATTCTTCTCCAAACCGGAATTGGAAAACATACTTCGCACCTTTTCCATAATGGTGCAATTCATTCTTTCTACGACACCATTTTGTTGAGGAGTACCAGGCACAGTCTTCTCATGCTTTATGCCAAACCTGTTACAATATTCCTTAAATGCATTTGAGAAATATTCTCCACCATTATCTGTTCTTAAACACTTCAGCAATTTGTTAGTCTCTCTTTCAATAGCAACATGGAATTTTTGAAATATTACAAACACTTCCCTTTTACTTGGTATAGGATATGCCCAAACCTTCCTGGATGAATCATATATAAATGTTACAAAATATGATGCTCCTCCTAATGATTTGATGTTAAGAGGTCCAAACACATCCGAGTGCACCAATTCTAACACAATTTTCTTTCTGTCATGGCCACCTCTAAGGAATGAAACCCTTCTTTGTCTACCATATATACAATTCTCACAAAGATCAAGATTGTAGGATTTTAAACCTAGCAATAAATTTTTATCAACAAGGATTTTTAAACCCTTCTCGCTTATGTGACCCCAACGGTTATGCCACAGATCTGCTAAATTTCCTTCTTTTATGACAACAACCAAATCTGATTTTCCTATCATTGTCTTCAATGTGTATAATGTTCTTGTCTTGGGTCCTCTGGCCACGACTAATGCACATTTGCTAATTTTCCAGCCTCCTTTTCCAAAGCTTGTCGAATAGCCTTCATCATCGAGTCGTCCCATACAGATTAAACTCATGCGCATTTCTGGTACACGTCTGACCTGTTTCAATGATATATCTTGTCCATCTTTCATCTTGATCTGGACATCTCCCACTCCAACAATACTGCAAAAATTATTATTCCCCAAATGCACTCTACCATAATCACCAGGATTATATGAAACAAAACTATCTTTGCATGGGGTTACATGGTGGGATGCCCCAGAGTCAAGGATCCAATTAAAGCTACTGCTAGATGTATGTACACATGTAGCCTCTACTGAAATAGTAAACAACACATCACCATCTATGGCTACAGCAGTAGTCTCACCTTCATTTGTGCTAGATGACTTATGATTTGTACTAGATGGTCTCTGATCCTTTTGTCCTTTCTTCCAGAATCGACATTCTTTCTTCATGTGCCCGAGTTTGCCACAATGAAAGCAGATGATCCTTCCTCTCCTTGATTTTGATTGGCCTCTTGATCTTGATCGCCTTTGCCGACCTCGATCCATTCTCCTACCACGATGAGCTAGAGCTAGAGCCTCTCCTCCCTAGCTTTCCACAATTAACTTGCGTCGCATCTCCTCATTCATTAAACTACTGTTGACATCATCAAACTTCAGGGTCCTTGTAGTTGTTGAAGTGCTCATAGCTACAATTAAATTTTCCCAGCTGTCTGGCATACAACACATTAGCAAAATAGCTCTAATTTCATCATCTAAAGTGATTTTAACAGAGGCAAGCTAATTAGTAATAATATTAAATGCATTCAAGTGCTCAACAACTGAAGCACCCTCCTTCATTTTGAGATTATAAAGCTTCTTCATCAAGAACACTTTGTTTGATGATGTTTTCTTCCATAATTCTTCAGTCATCTTTTCTCCGGACACATTGAAATAAACATTCTTTGCTAAATATTGGCAGATTGTTGCAATTGCCTTTCTATCTAGCTTATTCGATTCTTCATTTGTCATCGATGACGGTTTCTTTGTTGTGCCCTCAATCGGAAAATATTGATCCTTTAAAATCAGTATAGCCTCCATCTGTGATTTCCATAGGGCAAAATTAGCCCTGCTCAACTTCTCCATATCTGTAAGTTTTGTCTCCATTTTCAATCAAATTCACATCCCAAAAAAACTCCACTTAAAAATAAAACTTTAATTATTACTCTTTAAAATTTAGTAATAATCACCTTCCTCCTTTTAAAATGCCCTTTTCAAAATTCGTGCTCCTTTTTAAAATATACTTTTTCAAAATTCCAACATATAATTATATATGTTTCATAATAAATATAAAAACATATATAATGTTTTAACATTTTCACATTTCACACATCTTGACGTATATGTGAAAGCTTGATGTAAAAAAAAACTTACGAACACCACGCCTTCAACTCCAAACTCCAGAGATCTCCACTTTTAAAACACAAGCAACACATTTCAACATAGCTCCACGACCTTGTTTTTCTTGCAGCAACTGTCTTTTAGTTCCACCATTCCTGAGGGCTATTTCCTGATCCTTCAACATCTCCACGGGTAACAACCAACGTTTTAACGAATGCTGTGAAAGCAAGGCGATTGCACTAAGCGGGTTGCACGGTGGATATTCAAACCTCTCTCTCATACAAATCACTTTGCATTACATAACAGGTTTGGGCCTTGGCTTGCCTTCCTTGGCGAGAGAAATTACAAATTTATAGAATCTTGTGTGTCATACAGATGGAGATGGAGATCTCGAATGATGTAGAAACCACTCGAGGTGTAGGAGGATCTAGAATCTTGCATGTGATTCTAGAAACTAATGGCGGTGTAGAAAGATCTAGAATCGTGGAGATCTAGAAAGATCTGATCTAAAATCCTAGGTGAATTTGGCTTCACACTTAACAATAACTATATTTTTTCTTCAAGAACATCACCAAATCAAATCCAAAATCAAAGTATACTCCTCCATTTTTGCGGCCTTGGGAGTAGTAGCGTTCTTAGTGAACGTGTTGCACTATTACAATTTTGCAGCTATGGGGGAATACCTTACAAAAAGAATTCGAGAGCGGATGCTATCCAAGATCTTTACATTCGAGGTTGGGTGGTTCGACAAAGACGAGAATTCTAGCGGAGCTCTTTGCTCCAGACTCGCAACGGAGGCTAATGTGGCAAGTACCTGACCTGAATGCTTTAATATTTCTGATCATGTTGGGATTTGTGTCACAGTTTTCTGATGATTAGAATGTTCTATTTGTATTATCCCTGGTTGGAGATCGTATAGCGTTACATGTACAAACTTCTTCCGTCGTGATAGTAGCCTTCGCGATGGCTTTGATTTTATCATGGCGCCTTTCACTTGTGATAATTGCAGTGCAACCCGTCATAGTGTTATGTTACTACACCAAAAAGGTTCTGCTTAAGGCCATGTCTCAAAAGTCTCTCAAAGCTCAAGATAAAGGCAGTCAACCAGTAGCAGAAGCTGTTGCTAACCATCGTACTATTAGTGCATTCTCTTCACAGGACAAGATTCTCCGTCTCTTCGAAAATACTCAATAAGGACCTCATAGAGACAGTATCAAACAATCTTTGTTTGCAAGATGTGCCCTGGGAGCATCACAATGCATCACTGTAGCGAAATGGGGGACACCTTGTAGCGAAATGACAAGTCACCTCCAAAGCTCTTTTCCAACTTTTCTTCATTCTCATGAGCACTAGAAGAGCGATAGGAGACGCAGGAAGTATGAGCACTGACATCGCTAAAGCATCTGATGCAGTCAAATCCGTCTTTGGCATCCTGGACAGAGAGAGCGAGATAAAGCCGGACGATGAGAAGGGTGAGAAAACGGATAAAATAGAAGTGTGGACCTCAGAAACGTGGACCTGAGAAACGTGGACTTTGGTTACCCAGCTCGTCCAGATGTTATGATGTTATTTATGCTAGAATGTCATTCCTCAGGGATGTAATTACTATATTTATGCCATTATTTGTGTCATGATTTTTTTATTATTGATTGGAAGTCCATTTAAAATTAAAATAGTTGGAAATAGTCATACTCACATAAATAACATACTTATCATCTATATTAAGGAAAAATTTGCATAACAAATATACTTACCCACCATTATTTATTTGTTCCTCAATAATTTGACAAGTTGGAGAAAAAATGTAAATGTGCAAACTTACTAATGGGTATTACTCATCAAAATTTATACAAGTCCTTAATTCCCCCTTTAAATAGGCTATATTCCACATGAATACTATGGGTCAATACGATAGGTTCTAATACCATGACTCAATATCAAGGGGCATATCATGATTTTTTTAAAACATTATTTTTATTTTATTATGACTTAGTAAAAATGTTTCCACATTATTAATTTTATTTTATCTTATTTTTATTTTTGTTTTTTTAATTTGATCGAGTCAAAATGTTTAAAGAATAAGATAGGACAAGACAAAACATTATAACATCTCTTTCATGCTAAATCAAAATAGCTCTAGATACAATAATTAAACATTTTACATTTTAATTAATCAAACCATAAAAATAATTATATATATATATATATATATAGCAATTTCAAATTAGTAAACCAGTATATCAATGATATTAGGTTTTTCACGTAAAAGGTTTATATGGAAGTTTAAATAAGTGGTTTTATATTTTTAAATTTTATATGGAATTGTAAATATGTATAGTTAAATATAAGAAATATTTTTACATACATGTAATATTTAAACTAAAGTTTTTTTTGACCTCTATTAATTCATATGATTTAAAATATAATATAAAAAATGATAATTATTTTCTTTTAAAAATTATAAAGATTTGAAAATCTAATTTAACACTAAAACTTACCACTTATATTAGATGAAATATACATATAAATACATCAATTATTAGTTAAAGATAGAAATTCTATCTTAACTACACAATCATTTAGTTGAGTAAATCTCTCAACTAAACACTAAACTAGGGATCATTTAAACAAATCTTAAAGAACGAGAAGCTCTTTTACTTAGAAACCAAGACAGGTAGGAATTATATTTTTGAGGTCCCCCTCTTGATGGCTATTTGTCATAGTCTCAACCAACAAATTCTAGTTGTTATCAAACATGACAAAATAATATGTCCACATCCATATAAAGGAACAACCATCCACTAGAATTCATGGGTCCCAACAGCAGCAACTGCCAGTCTACTAGGATGTCCTTAGCATACATGGTTTTGTCAACCATTATAACATTATAACTCTCCATCGTTATGAATTCGAAATCTTCTTGGCTACTAGCTCCATCAAGTTGTCTCTTAACCCTTGAAAAAGTGTAGTCGGCAATTGGATTCCCAAATTCCACTCCTGAACTCGCGAATCATGGATCTCCCAAAGTGAATTAGTAAACAATATCCAAATATGTCACATAATCTCACCAGAAGACCATTGGATTCCTTTGTTTCACTCTAAACATGGATCTGGCAAAATGAATTAGTAAACAACATCCAAAAATATCTCATAACCTCAACTCTCACGTCTTCAACAAATAAAAGATCTTTACTTAAATCCACAACTTCCAAACTAACTTGACAACCATCCATCCATGTTGAAATTTTACATGCCCTTGATTCCTTCTTTAAATCCCTCCCGACCATTAAACCAATTTGCTGATGGTGTAAAAATAGGAATTACTGCTTTGTTGAAAACATGATTGGTCTTAGTCATTATGCCAACTCCGCAAACAATTAAAACAATGGAACACCATCTTAACATATACACTAACTCCATGTATATACAGATGGAATTGCTTTCGTCCAAGTTTAGTAGATTTAAGAATCTCTTTCCCAATTCCAATTTCGTTCTATGGATGAGGTCCTCATCAACATTCTCTTCCTCTAGGTTCGTGTTCTCTCGTATCAGTGATAAACAACACTCTAAAAAAACTTCATTTCTACCATGCTTTTGTTGCTCTAAGACAAAAGGGACTCAATTCATACGAGTTCACGGCTTTTCAACTGTATGATGTCCAACTTATGCCACAAGCGTACACATAACTCGCAAACACTCATGCACGACTCACTCTTGCAACAGAAGAAACAACAACTGTTATTGGCAGCAATATTCATTTAGGACAAGACCCTGTCTTCAACGTCGTCGATCATATTGTCAGTTGTGTCAATAAATTATTACCGCTGTAGGCCATAATTTCCTGGGCCAATTACTAGAATTCAATAAAAATTCTATGTTGTTGTTTACTCGTCTCCCGATCTAACTACGAATAATTAGTCAACAACTTTAACATATGATCCCTGCCACCAATCATATTCCCAGATCCGTAATCCCACTCTGAGTCAAAGGATCCCTCCTAGTATACCATGGAGGGGAAACCGCGCAACATTATAGTATGTGTATTAGTGGAGAAGGATTTAAATTGTGACGACTGCAATCTTCATACCGACAAGGCAGTGATCAAGCTTACTTTATCGCGAGGCTTTGGTACTCACTAGTGCATTTAAATGCTAGACACATCTCTTCAGAGAGTGCAACTATCATTTTCAATACTCCACACACTTACACACTAAAAAGATAAAAAAAAACTTCACAACAGAAATTACATACAAAATAATTTATTCTAACACACTCTTTTCTTATCCAATAGCAAATAACTCTCTCATTATGCTAGGCTTTCTTTTTAAGAGAGTTATATAGAGCTACTAGCTTTGATACCAATTTGAAAATTTAATTGTACATTAAAATTTATCACTTACATTAGATTAAACACATATATAAATACATTAATTATTGGTTAAAGATATAAATTTTATCTTAACCACATAATCACTTAGTTGAATAAATCTCTCAACCAAACACTAAACTAGAAATCATCTAAACAATTCCTAAAAAAAAAACAAAATCTTTTACTTAAAAACCCACACTAATAAGAATTATATTTTCCAAATTAAAATTTTATTAAAATATATTTATATAAAATTAAAAAATATTTAAAAAAGTATTTTTTATAAATTATAATAAAATATTTTTAAAAATAATATTATAATAACTTTTTTATCATGTGTAGTCAAAATATATAATTTTCCTACGTTGATTCGAAAAACTAATAAACCCAAAACACACTCTTAATCAAGATCAATATCAAATTTCGAATTCTAAACCTAATTCTCGTGATCCATGCAATTGCATATGCCTATACAAACTAGTGATCAAGAAAAGTCACTAGTCTTCAATTCCGTTCTTATTTGCACATACGACATTATTAAATTCTAGGGTTATGAATATGGGCTGTATTATAATATGATTGTTTTTTTTAAGTAAAATATCCGAAGTTTTAGACGTTTTTGTATGAACATTAATATTATACATATATATATTAACTAATTAATTAATTAATAAATATTTTTATGTTTGTTAAATATATGTTTTTAAATTTTTTTTAATTAATTTAAATGTATTTCATTAATTTTATTATTATATTCTATTATATTTCATTGAAGGAAATTTAGGTGGGTATGAACGTTATTATTATATTTTATCATATTTTACTCGAGTACATTTAAGTGGATAAGAAGTTTACAAGTAGTAGATTGCATCGAATTTTCATTATTATAAATTTTAAGTAGAAAACCATGTAATATATATATATATATATATATATATATATATATATATATATATTTCTTTTAGTTTAAAACTCGAGTAGATCATTGACATCTGTATAATTTGGAAGATACTTACGTGGGGAGAGAGGCTAGTAGTGACCACTCAAAATATAGTGATTAATTCTCCACGTATACAATTTGATGTGGTGTTCAAAAACTTCTACATTAATCCAGGCTCGTGTCAAGATTTCCATAGCATTGATTTCACATTGAATAGCATCCCCTTCAGTGGTTTTGTTGATGTCTTTCGTTCTCCCAACCATTCAATGTGACAGGCACCAATTTTGGAGTGATCTATCCACCCAAAAAAATTGAGCCTTTACATTACAATTACAAAAAGGTTAATTTCCATTTGGGATGAGCATTGATCATGAAGGGCTCCTTCCACCCATAGCATGTTTTATTCAAGTTGTTTTCATTGTGTGTCCCCTATTTATGCTTCCTATATCATTATATCTTGTGAAACACACTCCCTCATATTTATCTAGTTATTTGTTTCCCATGTTGATATTGGATTTTGTCCTTCAATTTTCATTGTTCAGTTGTATAAGGAGAAATAAACAATGCCATTCTTGTCAATGCCATTCTAGTTTGTGATAGTCTATGGTTTCAAACCATTTGTTACATGCAACTAGTTAAATCCTTGAGATGAGTTTTTGTATTCTCTACACCCGGGAACAAACTAAAGGTGAGTTGAGCATAAATATTTTTGTTATCTCCATTTTAGCTGCCATAATAAATAATGTCAAAATTTTGCATGGAAACCACGGAGGGTTTAATCATAATGATATTAAAAAAAATTATGCTATACGAAGATAAAAATAGGTTTATAAGAGCTTCTTTTAGTGGTAGGATTTTACTCCTACTATCCTATGGACCCATATATTCTTATAAACACGTTTTTAATGGAAATATATTTTGCTTTTTTATGTATGTGGATTTTCTTGCATGTTGGTTTTGGAAATTATGGGTATTAGGCTTTCTCGCCTACGGGTTTAATTTTTTTTCATTTAAGGTGTTAATATTATGCCTATATTTTGGCATTCTCAATCACTTCCTTAGTTGGTCAAAATAGGTAAAAGAAAAAAACAATCGCTTTTTTTGGGACACATATACTTTATTTATTTTACTTCCAAGCACTTGTTGACTTCTATTGCTTAGTAATGAGACATCAAGATTGATGTGAGCTAATTTTAGTTGAAACCTTTGTAGGTAGTGTAGAAATCGCCTTCTCTATATGGGCCTTCAATGCTTGGTATGGCAGCAGATTGGATATATAGCATGGAGCAGTACAACACAAAGGGGGATTTTAAGACAATATTCGAGGCAATTTTCAGGTAAATTGTTTTCACTTGAGACCAAAAAAAACTTGTGTATTGTCTTTAAGCGAGTGTCTGAAATTATTGTCTTAAAAAATTCTTTATAAACACAATATATAACACAAACATTATTGTCTCTTGGGAGACATTTCCTTCATTTTTGTCTCTTCAGAGATGATAGATTGGATTAAAGACATATTGTCTTTATAGAGATAATATGTCTTTAATCCTAGCTATTGTCTCTCTAGAGGCAATAATTTTCTTTATTTAAATACAACACAATATCACTTTTGTCTTTATAGAGAGATATAAAACAATCAATCTAGAAAAATATTTCACTATTGAAATAAATGAATATAAAAATTATTTAATTAAATAAACTACAATATCATTGATTAATTCATGTTAGGGCACATTGGAATCGAACCACGAACCTACTTCTTATAAGGCGGGTGCTCTTCTATTGAGTTAACACCCTTTAAAGAATTATGTCAGTTATAGTAATTCTTGAAATTGAACATATAGGTATTGATTTAAAAAAAGATGTTCCACAAATAATAGCATAATCAATGTAAAATCTATAATCATGAAGCCCCTATATACTCCCTCTCCACAGGTTTGGGAAGGCACCCCTAACTGACTCGACCGGTGCTAAGTGAGTTATCATATCCAATAAATCCAATTCATTATATTACCTTGCTTTCATCATGCATTTCATATTTTATGCCTTATGGGTGGAATCTATTCCATATAATAGGATACACAATGAACCATCTTCCATTCCTATTCTATTGCAATAGATGACTCTAATTGGTTAGTCCTTCAATCCAAAATTATTATATAGATCGACTGAGGCTCATCTCATCGGGAATTATCTATAGAGAAAGAATGATGATTATAGGTCCAGTGAGGCTTTTTTTAGTAAAGGTAGTGTTTGGGATGATATGAAGTCATATTTGATTCTCTACTTGTGCCTCTCTTTTGAAATCCAATCTCAATAAGAGGATGTTTTCAAGAGTATGTAATAAATGTTTTGTTAACCACAACCGTAGAAGTTTCTAAGGAAATCACTTGACTTATATTTCTTTTAATATAATTACCAAACATGCAAGAAAAACTAGAAACACCAACATTTTCATTGCTAGTATCAAGTTTTGAGGGTGATTTATGAATTCTGGGTAAATATTGGGATCATGGGTGTTGTGTGTAGCGAAAAGCCTTCGTTTGTCATGCATCTTTCTTGGCACCTCTATCACAAGAACATTTTTCTTTTAGATGAACTTTGGATGGGTACCAACAACTTTAGGGGGAAAGGAAATACCAACATTATTATCGCTAGAGTACACAGGGGTACTGGAACAAGCAGCTCATTTTGCCTTTGATTTTAGCTAGTAGGGATGAGGAATGTTTTAGTTTTATCACAATATTATTGAAGAATGGTCCTTGGTAATGACCCTGTATATCTACCAAGTCAAAATATTGAACTCCTATGTTTAAAAAAAAATGGAGTACATTCTCTTGCTTATTTTCCAAAGGGGAAATGTAATGAATTTATTATGGAATTGGTCATCCTATGTTCTTCATCATTGTTAGCATCACGTAAAATATGCGAGGGACATCACAATTTATGGCTAGAAAAAGGTATTGAAACTGTAAAAATGTTGTGCCAACAGATAATGCCTATAATATTTTGGCAGAAGAATACCATGGAACCCATCATCCCTTAGATCAATTGTCCACAGGTAATCTTAATTTTTGCACCTATACATGCCATTATAATTTATTGACATTTGAAATTTGTCCATTAAGTTACACAACGTAAAGTGACTTGAAGGAAACAAAACCCAAAATTTGAATATTGCAAAAAAAATCAATTATAATTCAAATGCCCCTGGAGGGGAGAGAGTTGGCTCATAACCAAAGCAAATCTTAGACTTCATTAAATTAATCAAACTAAGGAACTTGAACAAGGAATTGATCTAAAAGGATACCAAACAATGTAGGGACAAGCTTATGGAATGATTGTTGTAGGCTTAGCTCGGTAGCTAAAGCATTGAGAGGAGTTCCATGACTTTACAAGTAAGTTAATTGAGAGGACCAACCTCATCCAATTTCATTATGATATAACACCTTGTTGGTCCTTAAAAGATTGCACTACACCTTAATATAGAATCGTTAGAAAAATGGAATTTAGAAGCTGTAATATTATTACTCCATATTTGGTGGCACCATAATCTACTACATTCGGTGTGCTAGCTTCTTCATTTCCATTTGTATACCATCCATGGAAGGTTCTACCTTTTTATTATATAAATTGTAATCCACATTTTTATGTGAACAAGGTTCCAAATTTATCACAATGGATAACTATGCTAGAATTCAGTGTCATTCATTACAAAATAATGAAAACAAGGAGAGACAATTTTGATCACATTCATTGAAGAAAACAATAGATCTTCCACATGCTATACTTGTAAAGGTCTGTATGGATTAGAAGGTTGTATAGTTCTGTCTTTTGTAGTAGAAGATTTCAATGTTAGATAGAATAAAGTATCATAGAAATTATGTTCGTTGATAGTGTTCGATTGGTGATCTGCACTTAGATCAATCCTAGAGAAAGGTATAAATTGAGGCCTATTGTGTGAGAAGAGGAATTTCCTTGTGGTTATTCAACCTTATCCTATAAGAGATCTAGTTTATACCTAAGAAAAAGGTAATTTAAATGAGTGAGACAAAGGTTATATATATACATTTGAGCATTGAAACAAGTTATAAAGGGCTGACCTTTGTATGGTAATAATTTTAAAAGTATATCTAGGGCCTACCTTGCAATCCCAGATTTAAATGTAAGTGAGCCAAACAAATCTATTATATTCATTGCATCCATGGGTGAAGTGTCTATCAATTTGGCCTATAAGAGTGGAAATATATTAAGAAGGGGGTTGATTTTAGAAAACATGGCATTTGTGGGGATGTTTTGTGTGACCATAGGGCTTATCAAGTTATCAACTAATTTATTTTTTACGTTTATGTTGCTTCAATTACAATGTTCACCTGGAAAATATTTGAAGGTGTGCTAGTATTCCAGTGGACAAAATGTAGTCTTTGAAGAGCTTTGGAGGCTACGCAAAGAATCATAAAGACCTTTCTTATCATCACTATGGGGTTCATCATGTATTGTGAAAGCTTTTTCACCCACCTTGGAGGCCACTTGGGGGGTTGCTTGCCCATAATGGAGGATTCTTTGATGGTTATGGTAGCATATTCTAAATGTGAAAAATTTAAGTAATTGATTGAAGAATTTAATATCACCATTAATTATATAACATTTTCTGGGTGTTAGGGTTGGCTATTATGCTATACCACTCATACATTATTACTTTATAAAACAAGTTTGAGTTTCATGGGTTCTTATTCACATTGTAGGAAGTCATACAGAACTATCTGGTTCAGTGAAAAAAGCTCGCTTTGTCAATGAACCTATTAGGGTCCCATGATAGATATCAGTGGCGTTGGCCTCTTACTATTCATTTTGGTCAGTTTAGCCTATGAATCACTTGGTTTCATAGCCTAAAGGTTTTCCATGTTAAAAGGGTGATTTATCAAGCCAGTCAAAGGTTGGGAAGGATTTTTGCTTGTCAAGTGATTGCAAAATGACTTTGTAGGTGAAATCAACATGAATAACTTTAAATTAGGTTTCCAATGAGCTATAGGTCTCTCCAAATGAGTTCAATCATCAAACGTTATGGAAAAAACAAAATATTTCTTTGAAAGCTAGACAACAAAGGAAAAATGCTAAGTGTTTCGCATATTGGAAGTTTTTAAAATAGGAGCAGTGGAGGTCGGAGAAAATTTATTATCAAATATTGTCAATATCGCATATAGACAATCATAATGTTCAACCATAGCACCATAGAAGAGCAATATCAGTGATTTGTGATTGTCGATAAGATATATTGGTGAATTAGTGAGTCGGCAGGGTCCAAAGCATATCAAAATTGGCCATAAGCATTCGCAGGGGTGACAATATTTAAAACTTGTGATATGTGAATTGTGACACAAATCTTCCGTCAATGTTAAAACATCGGGAGGGCCGAAGATATATTAATAAAGGATTTTATGGAAAAACTAGAGAAGGATGAGGCCCTTTCTCTCTCCTCCAGAGGAACACATGGTAGTGTGTGATTGGTTCCAATATTTTACGTGGAAATTGATGTCATCATGACGTTGTTGTATGGTGGACATGTGGCAGGTAGACTCAACCTTTTAAAGGGTCTTAAGGGGGAATTCACAGTGACACATGTCACCACACACAAGGTGACACGTGGCAGGGGATGGTGTGAGGTCGCAGATTGAAAATTGCAAAGGCAAGTGGCGGCAACTTGGCTAATATGTTCTTCTTACTGAATGCAGTGTCAATCAAAGATGTCCAAAAACCATTCTCTCCTTAAAAAGGAGGTGATCCAGATACACCTTCCAGTATGACTATGTTATTATGAATTCACTATAACCACTAGCCTTGCCTTTGGTATCCCCCTCTTTGGAGATAAGGTAAGGATTTGGGGCATGTTCAACTCCCATAGTGTGATGGGCGATAGTGATTTGTAAAAGATGTCAGGATGGATTAATCTTATGGTTGACCAACAATTACTAGAAAATTTAATTCCATGTAGATGACTTATATCATGCAATTCAAATTTAAGCCACATATTTAAGGTTATATTGACCTTGTGGTTCGCTACCCTTTATCCCAATCATTATAGCGCATGTTTCACCTAGAGAAAAAGGAGAATGATGACTTGATGTCATCCTAAACTTCCTATAGCTTATCACTTGCAATCTACTTATGGATTTAAAATAAATGCTTGAATGAGGATTGTGTTCATTATAGGTATTTACCCACCACCTTATGGAATGAAATGACAACTTTCATGAACAACCTATGTCTATGTTCCATATGAGTTCCACTATTTTTTGACATTTCATGAGATGTCAAATTGTTTTAAGGATCTTCACTTTACATTAAGATGAACCACATGCTCCACTACTTGTGCAGGCACCTGGCAATCCCTTTGAGCTTAATTCTTGTGAACATTCTCCATAAGTAGGATACTTAATGCATTATCTACAACACTCCATGATTTGACATGTGTAGCACCTAGTATTCATTACTACTAAGGCATCTAATCCCACTTTATCCACCATGTTATGTTTCTTAGTGTTAGTTTTTACCCAACGGAGTGCTTTCACTGTTGGTGTCCTTTCTATTATCAATGCAATCCATCAATCCTTTATAATTTCCCTCTACCCCTAATATACTCCATGTTAGTAGTTTCCACTAGTTATCTAAGTTTGAGCCCTACGATTTGATGATAGACTTGAAAATCCACATATAGATGCTTTATGCCCAATCATTCTAGATAATTCTTGCCTCCTTGGTATTATTGTGGCTATTTTCATAGATTTATCTAATGGTTATTCCTTAGATATCATCATTGATTCTTCTTCGGGAAAAGAATTTCATGTGGCATTGGTCCATCAAAATGTCACCCATTGCAAAAAATTCTCTATTGTTGCCTCTAAAAGGAGTCTGGGTTGTATATCAATCTTAGTTTGGTAAATCATCCTCATAGAAAAGCTACAAGCCATCACTTTCATAAGTAATTGCCTCACCAACTAACTAATTAGATGTGAGCCAATCTTTAGGTGGATTTTTCCTTTTCCTCCTCATCATATGGGGGTATTAAAAAGTGATTAAAAACTTTTCTAGCTATTGTTCGCCTCCCAAGGGCAATTTTTCACATGTTACTCAACCATCTGCCACTGGAAGCACCACTTCCCCATCTATCATTAATGTGTTAAGCATGCTACCATTGTTCATCTTGAACTAGGGTCAAAGCCTCCATGAGATTCATACTTTCATTATTTATACCTCTCTTTTTCTTGTATTAAAAATAAATATGATACAAGGTGCTATTCCTACATGGATTTTTCCTGGAATTTACTAGATGTTGTGGAAGAAAGTGCAATTAGACCAATCCCAAATGTAAGCACACAAACATGGATATTACAAAGCGTGGAAATAGAGTGTACCTTATAACTTAAGTTGATGTCAATTGGTGCTTCTAGATTGAAATATCCATTAGAACCCCTCACTCCTTACATTCAAATGCCAAGAACCTGCACACATCCAAACAACATATCTATCAAACCAAATACCTTGCAAAATACATTAGCATGAACTTGATCAAAATATAATGTATAACATTAATTAGACAAGATAAATCAATATCATGGTAAGGGAATCAACTTTTCATTAACAATACAAAAAAAATATGATATACCATTAGCATATGAGCACTCCTCCTCAACTTGCAATCTCAGTCTCCTCCTAGATCAAGGATAGTCTCTAGCAATGCAGAAACATAAAAAATATCTCTCTCTAATTCTGACTAACTCTTCTCCTCCTAACAAGGTTATATTACATAACCATTTTTTACTCTATAGGAGGATGAATCTAGACATCTAAAGGGTCAAGAAGTTAGGAAATTCCCACAATAATTGAACCTTATCTAAGTCATGGACAAGTAGGTTGAGTTGATCTCATAGGGAATGAAATACTATAAAAGTTTCACCAAATATGCACCTATTAAAAGACCAACAAGATTTTTAGTTGTTGGTTTCATATTGCATGACAGAATCTACACGCAAGATGGCAATGCCTTGGGAGCATTTATGATGCTAAAGAGGAAAAACCAAGAGGACAATATTTGCATCAGGTTCAACAATACAAATGTCTCCCTTATTGACTCAAGGTTGGTAAAATAAGCTATAACACTTGTGAACAAAGCTAATTCAAAATCATATTTAGGCATAACCTATATCCATTTTCTTCATATAATCTCATCATATAATTCACTTCCAATATCACCATCCCTACCCTCTCATTCCAATCCCACAAGCCTAATATAGTTAGAGATGTATAAAATAGATGGAAGTACTCTAATAATTTCAATGTTGTTACCAAGAATGACTTGTGTCCATCGTCATCATATCATATTAGCTCTAGTTTTCAATATAGCCAAACCTACCCTTTTCTAATGTTAACCTAAGAGATACTAGTATATGTTCGAAAGTTGATATCGATAAATATATATGGATCATGCACATCTAATTTTTTGTCCGTGTGCCATAGTATAACCACTCTTTAATGTATGATGTAGGGCCCTTTAAAATTAGTGGTAGAGTAAAACTATGGTAAGGTGTAAGTCATTAGTTCAAGTCTAATAAAGGGCTCATATTTCCTATGAAGAAAAAAGCTCAAAGTCCATTCTCATCATATGATCCACATCTGTTCAAATAAAAAACCCTTTTTCAAGGGATTATAACTATTTGGCATGATAAGTTTCAGGAATAAGATTCTTTATGATAGTGTAACACAGCTAATATGGGGTGAACACCACCATTGTTTTCTCAATAATAGTCTTCTCCATCTTACTACTATAGGATCAGTACATGGTCTACTCCATCTTCATCAATTTTGGGCATATGAAATGTATTATAGATACCTAGTAACTTGAAAATACCAATATTCAAAAGAAGTGGAAAAAATGTAGAATAAATAAGTGAACATTTCCCATTGGGTTATGAATATACCAACTACTATAGTATTGAAATTTGAAGTATATTTGGAAAGGGGACATCTCCTATGCAAAATGAATACATCTTATTGAGTTGAGTAAACTCCCTATTCAGTTGTTTATTAAATATTTTGTTGGATCAATTTTTATGGTCTCTTCTTCTCTCTCTAGATAGAAACGGATAAATATATATTGAAATAAATCCATTCTAATATGGGTTATGAACAACCTTATTTTTGTCTTTGTTAAAAAAAAAAAATTGATACATAAATAAAATACATGGTTTTGTTAGGTTGTACTAAACATTCTCATATGTGTGTAGTGGACATTTTACTTTGGTGATTTCACTAGTGAGAAAGGTATCGGAATTAATATATTTTAAGAGAAAAGAAAGAGGAAAAAAAAAGAAGGTATTAGCGTTTGATCCCAATAGTGAGATACATAACTTCTTGCTATAGAAGGAGAATGAATTTACAATTATTTTCTTTAGCTCTATGAGTTATGAAAAAACTCTAATTGTCCTTGGTCATAGACTGATTTGTATTAGACCATGATCTAGTAGTAAGAATACGGAGAGAGATATATGAGATAGAATAAATATACTCCATGTTTATTCAATTCTGTATTGCATAAGGTTCAATATGACAATGAATAAAAAGAATTGAATGGAATAGATATTGTGAATATAATCTTGTCAATGCGAGGGGAGAAAGTGCACTTTCTTTCCTAAAATTGTTCCATCAATATTATTCAATAGGTGCTTTGAGGATCATATAGGAACTTTGAAAACACATGATCGAGATATCATGCATTTACCTATATTGATTTGATTTTTTCTAGTTTCAAATACTTGTTCCAATAAAAAATATTTGATATCCGATTATTTTTTGAAAGGATGATGGATGAAAATTTGTCCCCAACTCAACATATATATTTGATCATATAGGGTGATAAAAATGTTTAGAGTAGTGATATATGAGGATCTCTATTATTACGTCCCTTGGAAATTATAATAAAAAAAAATGTTTATTTTGATGCTATGGATGACCTAACTACACATATAGAATTCCATTTTTGTGGGTTGGTTCAGTCTATTTGTCTTTAATTATCACTAATTTTCTTTAGGTGGATGGTTCAAAAGTACAACATTTGTGACTTCATGATATACTCACATATTGGCCAATTCCTATCTATAAGGTTGTAATTTCCTATTTGTCATAGTTTCTACATCTACTAGTAGTTTAGCTCATTTTCTACTGCTATTATGGCATGTCAAATCACAATGATATTTTACTCATTGGTATCACCTTGATTTTTCTTCATGGTTATTTCAATGTAATATGATTCAAGCTATGTAAATTTGAACTTTCTAAATATCTAGAATTGTGACCTTATAATGCATTCTAATTCTCTACTCCAATTGTTGTCTTTGTGTCTATTTTTTTTATTAATCCATTTGGCCAAACTAGCTGGATTTTTACACCTAGTATTGGTGCAGTAGTTATTTTCATTTTATCCTCTTGTTTCATGGTTTTCATAGCTAGAAATTAAATCTATTTCATATGATGGGAGTTGTGTTGGAAATGCTGAGAGGGGGGTGAATTAGTATTTCCTTCCAATTAGTTAACTTTTAATCTTCAGAGAAATAAATTCACATTTGAATTAGATAAAACATGAATCAACATCATATAACATGAAAAAAAACCAATACCATTCAACAATCCATGACATTAAGATAATACATAAGCTATTTTTATGTAGAAACCCCTCCTGGAGAAAAACCATCAAATGTTTCTTAATATAAGTCTTCAAAAACTTACATCAATTAGGAAGCTCCAACTTCTAAGATTTTCATCATCAACTAAAGGAGGCTCCAACTCCCTTCTTTACAGGCTCTAGATTGAAGGACACTCCAACACCCTGGTTTACCAGCTCTTACTATAACATTGCTCTAATGCCCTGATTTACAAGCTCCAACCTAAAGGAATCTCCAACTCCCTGATTTACCAGCTCCAACAGGAAGGAGGCTACAACACCATGCGCATGCTCCAACCTACCATAGAACCACAATGTCACCCTAAAGTTTTCTTAGGATCCAATCTAAAGGAGACTCCACTCTTCTACCTTGCACCACCCTGCCACCCTAATCAATAAGCAAACCACATTTCATAATTTTTAGACTCAAGCCACAGGTGCTCAATAAATAACATCAAAACCAATCTATTAGATTTCTTAATCTGCAATACTAGGATAAGGTCATTAGAAATGATAAAACACAAAATCCTAGTAGCATAAAGTATGTCAAGTCCATTATCATATTCAAATATACTTTTTCTCAACATCAATACCAAACACTACCAATAATCATTTTACTACTCAACATCTTTGTAATAGTAATAGTCGGTTACCCATATGATCTCTGCAATACTATTAAACCCTAGTAGTACTCAAAAAACCCATGATACATTCTAATCTGCTTCTACCATATCACTCTAATTCAAATATCTAACTGATATAATAGCAGCAATTCCCTTATAGTCACTCAAAAAATCTTCCCTTACACATGTCAAACCACTATCAACCTTTGCTTTATTCCAACAATCACTTACTGCTACACAACTTGTCATTCACCTATAGCAGCATAGATCAAAGTGAATATTCCCTAGAACATACAAACCCTAGCAGTGGAAACATATAGCAACATCACTGCAAGCCTAATAGCATCAACAATCTTTCTACGATACCACTTCTCAGCATCTCAATCAATTCTATCAGCATCAAACACTAAAGTAATAATTCTTCTCAATCAAAACCATAGCAACATCATTACATCGATCTGAAAAACCCAAGGATCTTTTAACATTAGTATGATATCCAAATCTCTCTTTTCTGAATATATACATCAAAATCCAAACACAACATCAAATCATTCGATTTCATCATAGTGGAAAACATTGACTCACAAGACTAATATAATGATATAATCAATGAGAAAAATTATGTTCATTGTCACTTAAATATGTAGGAATACTATAACAATATAACTACTTCTAACAATACATGGCTACTACAGTGCAATATCATAATCCCAATAGTAGTATAATATCGTTATACCAATATTTCAATCATACTAGAAAATGGTAATATACTAACAATTCTTAAATAGAAACGTTTAAGTAAATGTTTTCTCAACCCTACTATAGAAGCATCACTTTGTCTTACAACATTTTTACCCTTCATCAACACAACAAGCTAGAAAAAATGCAACAAAACTCAAATTAGCATACAGATCTCCTCATGACAACACTGAATATTCTTTTGTCATATTATCAATTGTCTTTAGACATGTACTCCATACACATGTATGTGACATAGGTATCCCTCTTTATGAAAGAAAAGCTTTGTGATAGGTATTGTTGTGCTCAGAGTGCTCTGTAGCTACACGCACAAGGATTACCCAACAATTGAATATTCTAGGCAATTAGATCCAAAACATAATATCTGAATTCATGGTATAGATATGTATTATTTTGATCCACTGCAAAGATAAGCCTCAACCATATGATCATTGTTGTTTGAATTTTCATATACATATTACACTTAGATTAGTCTCTTAGATTGCAATAAGTCACAAAGACTTGTGTCAGAAATAGGTTAAGAGTTGAAGCATAGATATGATAGTCATAGCTTAGGGCACAAATTCAAGTGAATAACCACCAAAAATAAATAAAAAGTTTAGGCCCCAAAACTTGACCTTTTGTGTTACTACAAAGAGACCATTAATTTGGCCAAATGACAGTTAGATCGATAATCGAGAATTGGCCCATTTTTGTTTTTGTTTTTAAAGGACGAAATGAGGCCTCAAGCCTACACATTTAACCTTAGAGAGAGCCTCAAGAATAGGGGTTGAATGGCCTCAGTTAATGTGAATCTCATTTAGAGCGAGCCTCAAGATTGAGGACCTGAATGGCTTTAGACATAGGTCAAAAATTATCTCATAACATGGTCGTAGTAGCCTCATAAAGGTGGCCTTTGAACAACGAGGAATTTCCACAAAAAGATAAGTTAATGAACCACTAATATGACTTTAGATAAACTTCCTTCTAGCCTCAAAAAGTGTTTTATTAAAAAGAACCATCAACTAAAACGAAAAAAATAATCCTAAGAAAATCCTTGATTGGATTCTACCTACTTCTAGCCTTAGAAAAATTAGAGAGGTATGTAAGTTATCCATTACCTTTGTGGAGAGTTCATACCCTATATTTATACTTGATGAGATGGCTATTGGAGGGGTCAATTAGTCGTAGAGTTCATCTAAACTCTTGGAGGGTGTTGACCTTAAATGTGAAAATTCAAATTCAAATTTAAAGTTTGGAGCCAAAATGTGAGGTCAACCTCAACTTAAATTTGGATCATTTTATCACTTTTATAAACCTTATTTGACCTCAAAAATATTTAATCAAGTCCTTCAATGAAGGTCCTTTTTGGCCTCATGATTTGATCGATTTTCTAGCTAACGCTAAACTGCTACATCATCTCCTTTTGGGGACTTTAACCATGGGAAGGGGGATTTAACCTTCTCAGATGTATATCTTTCAAATTGTGAGGAGCCTCGTGGCGTGCCACATACTTTTGGAATTGACACGACTAGGACTATCAAATGGTGATGGTCTTACAATCATAATTATTGTCCTCTACATCTATTTTCCTTAACAAGTATGGGAAATATAAGGATCTACATCCTTTCTTCTATGATTCTTCTCATTTAGAGGTTCCAACTCATGAAATCTAGGCAAATATTAAGAGTATTCATGGACATACATTGGCATCAGTGAAAACAACATTCAAAAAGTCGTTGAGGTATTGGGTGGTTCTCTTCTATGTTCTCTTCGTGATGCGAGCATGGAAAATACATTAGTCAAAGATTGTGATGGTGCACATATTTTCACTCATTTTATCCTAAGTCAAGCGAAAGAGAATTATTCCATGGTCACTGATAACCTCTTCTAATCCCAAATTTTTATGGTTTATTTTTCCAATAAATATTGATTACATGTGTTCATGTTATTTGTGACAATTCTCAAATCCTCAGTGGTTACAATGGGGTAGTTTGTCTAGTTATAAAATTACATGGCTATGATTTTATTTCCTACAAAATATGTGTAGTAGAATATCATGGATATAATACTCCCCACACACAAAAAATTTTCTCCTAGATGATGGTATTCATGCTTGGATGGTGGCTCAAGATAAGCCTAATGAAAACCTTACATTCCTTGAGGAGGTCCTGCCCCATGGAAACACTCTTTCATGGAACTATATCTTCACGTGTTTGTGATCAAGAAACCATTGGCTTCACTTAGTGGGTTAGTAATTCCTGACTCTTCAATTTGTATGACAAAATACTTGGGGCTCACATGGCTTGTGCCAAATTAATTGGATTAGGTCAAAGAAATGAATTTATTTGAAGTGGATCATTTTGTATTGAAAAATCCTATGTATTAACAAGGATTGATTATGCTTCTATGTCTAACAACTCTAGTATTTGGAGTGTTTCCTTGTGGGGAAACCATGTAAACATTTCCATATTTTGTATTTTGGGTAATTCACATAGTTGATTGTATGATTTTCGGTCTAGGAGGTATGTATCATGTACTCATATAACCCAAAAATTTATAACAATATTTTCCATTATTGGGCTATGTACGGAAATATATAAATAAAATGACCACATTTTTTGGTTATTCACCTAATCTTTCTATGTGTTCGTTATTTTCTTTTAGTGCTGAAGTATTTATGTTATGGAGGTGTAGATGATACATGGGCACATAGTGATGGATATGTAAGAAAAAACATATCAAATGAATTGGAATACAAATTGATTTAATTTCATTACATCCATCTCCCATATCTACAATATAAGAGTATTTGAAAATACTCTCTTTCCAAATAGATCCTTGTAGATTGACTATATAAAATTGAGCTATTCTCATTTTTTGTATTGGATTGGACTAGTAAATGATCTTGTTGAAAAAAAATAGGAAAGAAAGTGATTCAAATATTTGATATTTCATTTTACTCTACTATGATTCAATATTGGATCCATCAACCAGTCAGCCATCACTTCTAATGACACTTTCTATTCTACCCGTTTAGATAATTCATAACTATAAGAATAAAGTAGGATTGACACCAACCATACATATAGCATATGATTATTTTTGTCATTATTTGGAATGGATAAAATGAATGAACTTCCCTCTCCTCTCACACTCATATAATTGAAAATGTTTGAAAAAATTGATCAAGTTATGTTAAAATCATTTCCATGGTCTATTTGACTAGAATTTAAAATTGGGGATAAGATGGTATAATCTATAAAAATATGTTGGGATCTTACAGGATCACAATAATAAATATTTCATTCCAATTGGCTATGTTTGCATTAATTTCTAGTTAATTTTTACTAGAAATGCTTCCTCTGCAGAGAGGTGAAGCATGCAACTCCACTGGGGTACTGACCAGGCTTGTTGGCACTCGAGCAATGTGTGTGTTCCTGTGTGACTCCGTCGGGGTATCGTCTACGCCTGCTTGTAGTGGAGCAACACCAGAGATGAAAACTTATACTCTGAAAATCTTCAACTCGTCAACTAAACTACCCTTCTCAGATTCGAAACATTGAGATCTAAGCTGAACTTTTAATTATGTTTGACTTCGTTGGCAAAGGGTGAACCATGTATTTCCATGGGGTAAGTGGGGAAACTGAGGTAACGTGCATGACGATTCAATAGTTCTTGAAAGGACAAGGCCCTGTGCTAGCAATGAGACGAAACAGAGAAGTTGGAGTTCTACTAGTGTGTCGCCAAGTGTTGTAGTGGTTATAACCACAGTCCAAAATTTTGGCCTCCACCATTTTCGGAGCCTCCCTTGGAGATTTTTTCTTGATAACTACACACACTCGAGTTCACTTTGTTAGCTCGTGTGAGTCCTTACATTCGCCTTCCTTTTTTATTGCACTCAAGTCTCTGCATGTTGATGTCTAAGTCATGCTTGTGACCATTTTCTGGTTATGCTCAAGGTCTTTGTTTCATATGTGTTTGATGTGTTTGCTATAAGAATCTGTCGCACTCACACACAGAGTCACATTCACTATAGCACAAGCGTCATCTCGATCATGAACAATCAATCACAAGTGTCACACTTGTCACTTGCACCATCGGTCATTCATGTTTAACATGTGTATCCGGATGGTTTGGTATTTTTATCATCAAGTTGTGTGAGTGCGTGTCTGTATGATGACCTATGCATCTTTCAATTTTTGACACACTCTTCACTAACAGCTAGACTATCACCCTGCTTTCGACTCGATTGACTGTCAACCAGAACAATGCAGAAGCACCAAGCTAGTTCTTTCAAGTTGTGTTACCGCAAGCATTTTAATCAACACTTATATTGGCCACCCAGACAATCGACTAGCTATTCATCTCAGAATTTACACAATGATCATGACTAGGCCTCCCACTATCCATCAGCCATCTCGGCTCAGAAATTGCGTAGAGATGATCGGCAGGTCAGCCTCTTGGCCTTAATGTAGTTTTCCCAGCCAGTAGCTCCCAGCAGTAGACTACCTGTTCCCTCCAGGAATTATGCAATTTTTGTTGTCAGTGACTGAGCAAACAACTAGCAGTTCCCTCTGGGAATTGCGCAAGTTTGGCTGCCAGTCTTCTAGGTAGTTCCCTAGAAAAATTTCGCAATCCCTACTTGCTAACCCCTCATGCAGCCCGACCCGTTCCTCTGAAAAATTGTGCAAATTTGGATATCTAGCCCCTGCTAATTGTTCATTCCAAAATAAGAAGAGCATGCCTACCTTGCCTTCTAACAGCCCGGATTGTTGCCCCCAAAATTTATGCAATTTTTCCTCCCAACCAAACTAGACCTTGTAGTTAGTCATTCTCAACTCAGATCGTCAGTCTCCATCTCTAAGTGACCCTTGTGCTATTTTCATCAGCAGTTTCCCATAGCCATCATCCCACATCACAATCGTGCTACCTCTCCCAGTCACCCACATCCAAATGATCATGTGTCATGGTAGACTAACAGTTTTTTGATTTGATGTCGTTTCGTCATGAGTGACTTCAGGTACAGGTACACCCACAAACATGTTAAGATGATGAATGGGATGAACGAAGGGAGCACATGCAGATGGACAAGTGGACAAAGTGGACAAACAAATGAAGGATGCAAAGCGAATGAACACGACAAACATGAACCTTCGTGAACAAGTGACCCTGTCAAGCCTTCCAACTTGAACAACATGCTATAGCTTCATCAAGCAAACCAAGGAACATCGAAGAATCCATGCACTTCTCCATGCAAAGGTGAAGCTATGATACACCATGAATACATCCATCACTTAGTAGCACTATAGCTCAACACGCACTCCAGTAGCAGCACAAATGTACCAGCATTGTCTTGTCAAGTCATGTCAAGTCAAGTCATGAGTCATGTTGCCCACATCTCCACTATGGGCTTGTTTTCAATCAATGTGATGTAATGTCGAAGTCCAAGAGATGCACTTGTTGAACATAGAGTCATGTAAGTTGAAAAGTTATGGAAGTTGAAGAGTCATGAGGGTAGTTGAACAGCCATAAGGGTCAGTTTCACACTTGGCTATAAATACCCCTCTCATTTGTACATGAAATGAATTTTCACCTCAGCTCCTCCCACATAGCCAAGAGAGTATGTAATATTTTCTTTGATGAGTAAGTAGTGGATCCAACACCCTGCTGATGGGCTTAGTGATGTATGGTGTAACGATGTGTCTTGGAACTTTCCCTTAATTCAGAAGCCTTGCAACAAGCCAGAAAGTTTTCAGACATGCATTGTATTTGTTGTAAGAATAATATTTAACACTTGTAATACATGTTTTTTTAACCATGTTTTCTACATCTAAACTGATTCATTTGTTGTAATGCATAATATATTAATGGAAATGTGTTGTATATGTTGTTAATGTTGTCCCGTTCGTGTTGACTACTCTCTCGGACATCAGACAGAGCTTTCACATGAACCTTGCTGTAACAATTGTTGCACTCGTCTCAAACTAATTCGTGAGTGTTGTACATGTTATCTTAACTTGTATGTTGTGATTGCATCATCCAAGTGGATTGTTGCGTCGGAAGTTGTGTATGTCCTTTGTGATGTGTGTTCCTAGCCGAGTTGGGACTTATTCCTTTCAACCTGGAACTCACCTTCACCCTTCCCCCTCATAGTGAAAGAACCATTGACACAAGTACACTTACACTCACGAGGCACGTGAACCTCACTTTTCGAAGACAAAGTGAACCACTCTCCTGTGTTGACAAGCAAGAGTTGAGGAAAATCCTTAAGACAATGGCAACCGGGCCATCATACTGGATGGGACTCCCACACCAAACGGTGTGAGGTCTAATTGGGACTTCATACCGGGGTGATCCCCTAAATGTTGGTGGGTCCAACACCATCAACAATATGTGAAACAACTAAATATTAAAAGATTGCAAAGTAAAAAAAAAATTAATAGTAAGGTTCTATGGTATTGAAAAAATATAATGAGTTTACTTGTATATGGTGATGGAGACAATGTTGAGGAGGAGGATCCAGATTGACCTGAGGAATTAGAATGAAAATCTACTACAAAATGGTGTAAGAGGAATTAGAATGAAAAGCTACTTTGAAAAGTTGGGAAACTCGCAGAACCAACAAAGATATATTTGCAAACAATAATTGGTGTCTTAGAAATCTAGATAAAGGCCAGCGATAGTAGGTAGCGGTCTATGGGAGCTCCTCATACACTATCTCAGGTTTCCTCTTGCTATCACTAGGTACATTGGAGTAGAGGAATTTTGTTGTTCCAAAGAGCGAATTGGAGCAAAGGAATTTTGTCCCTACACATATAAAAGAAAATAAACATGTGCACTGAAGCAGATGAATTTTGTTGCTCCACAGAACGAATTGGAGCAGAGGAGTTTTGTCCTTGCACATAGTGAAGAAAATAAAGTGAGCGAAGAAACATAGCTTGCAAATAGAGCTTGTGATATCGACATAAAAAGAACATGCTTCCAGGAAATTAAGCAGTCGTGTGTAATCATGCTATGGACATGTAATCTAAGCGACATTCCATATGGCTATTTACGAAAATGTAGTCTAGGCGACATTCTATTTACTGTTTAGCATAAACTGTTAATGTTTTAGCACACATAATTAATTTTACCCAGTTAATGTTAGTCTAATTCATAGCATTACTTAACTATGAAACAATTAATGTTAACTTAATTCATAACATTACTTAACTATGAAACAATTGCTTAACAATACGATTTTTGACCAAAAGGTTTAATCTAATATATGCAAATGCTAAAGAAGAAACCAACATTATTCATTTGTTTTGACATAAAGTAATGTCAATCTCTTATAAGATGGACAAAAAGCACTTGTATTAGAACTTTAAATTTGATGTCTTTTGATACCTTAGTTTTTTTATGCAAGCACTAATATGAAAGAAACATTTCTATTACTGTAATTCCTCCGGTTGCCTTATAGCAAACACTAATGAAAATCAAAATGAAAAACATAAGTATAAGTTATAAAACACAAAATCAAGAATAAGAATACTAAACATAAAATGTATTTCTTTCAAGTGTATTTCTTTCATCGTAATATTTTATGAACAAAATCAATTAAATAAAAAAAAAATCTATTTCTTATTATATGTCTTCTTCAAATGAATTTTTAAAATAAAATAAGTATATATTGTCATAAATATTTTGGATTTAAATTCTCAACCATGTTTGTTGTATTTAGTTATTATATGCAAGCATTATACATTACGTACAAAAACGTGATTTGACTTGATGAAGGGAATCAATCTATAATAAATCATCATGAAATGAACAATACCTATATATAAATAGTTATAAATATAAATCATAATGAAATAAATAACATAAAATTTATATAAATATAAATATAAATGGCTGATAAAATATAATATTGATAGTAAACTTGGTATTTTTTATTATATTTATAGGTTTGATTATTTTAAAATAAAGTTTTTAGAATTTTGTATAATTATTAGATAGATAGTAGGGATATAATTTCTATGGAATATTTTAGAATATTTTTAATAGTAACTATAACTCAAAAATTGAAATTTGTTTCCAAAGTAGTCTTGCTACTTTTGCGATTTTGATTAAATTGATTAATTAAAAAAATGTCATGGTGTCATATGAAATAAGTTATGAGTTTTTGGGCACATACTATTGATAAGTCATGGTACTAGCCCATGGTATTGTAACAAAGGTTATTTATTAGTTAGGAATTTTAACTTGTAAATAAGATTTCTTACAATACCATGATTTATCAATTGTCCAAGAAACCATACACACACATATATAAATTTATTTGATAATATTTTTTTAATTGAATTGAAAAGGGGTAGAGCTACCTTTGAGATTAATATCAATCCTCTATCATGACTACTAATAAAAATATTCCCTACTATTAAATCCTTTTTGTAAAGGTTAAATATCTAGCATCCATCTATTATTAAATCCATCTATTAATTATTGATAGTTAAATTAAAATTCTAAACATTTTATTTCAAATTATTTAATACAAAAATTCATTTACTTAATTTTTAATATATATGTATGGGTATTGTGTAATAAATGTTAAAATCAATATTTATTATTACACTTTTAAATTACTATGAAAACTAAATATTTTAACTTCTAAATTATTATAATAAATTTGACATTTATTATATAAGGTATTATCTACAATTTGGAGTTAGAATTTTTAATTTTTTTCTAGATTATTTAAGTATGATACAAATACATTACTCCACTGAGATGGATCAAATATCTCAAGGTGCAAACATTTTCTTAAGTTTTTTTTCCTCAAAAATGAGTTTTGTACCTCAAGAGATTTGATCCGTGTCAACCCTACATAGATCTGGAGTTTACATGGATCTACATTGGTTTATAAAATTCATTATAATGTAACATTTGAGAAAATAGTTCAAATTTGTGAACCTCGCAATCATATAATATTGAAAAAGTAAATTTTAATATTTAAAACTTTAGTAATAAGTAAAATATATGTTTTATAATATGTCATCTACCTTATTGAAAATAAATCTTCATGGATACCATGTCTATCTACTTTAACAAAAAATAATTAATATTTGTGAACTTAATAGTTATAGTCAAAGTCACTAAAATAAAGAAAATAGATGTATATACGAAAAGATAAATTTCAATTTATCATATTTAAAACATATTTAAGGATGAAAATTTAAGAAAACGTTTTGTAACAATACTTTGAAGTTATAATTAAAAAAAAAAAAAACACTCCATTTGCAAAACCTTTATCCCTAAATAACATTTAACAAAACAATGAAATCCAAATCCATAGAGATAAATTAAATCATAGCCAATCACATCCCGACTAGGATGATTAAATAGAGACTTACCCTTTTAAAATAAAGCTATATAATTTCCTTTAGATAATGCATTATTTCACTGATTATACATTTAATTTCCTATAATTTGAAAAAATTTCAATGGGACTGACATGCCTAAATAAGATAGTCAAAATAGTGAAATATAAACCTACAAAGGTAAATTAACCTCTATCAAAACACATTCTGTTTACATCAAATTAAATTCATAAGATTTCTCTCAAAAACTGCATAGTTTCACTCATTTTGTTTACCTTGTGTTCCAACTGTATAATAAACTAGCTCAATGAGGTTTGGATGGAGATGAATATCATCCTCAACCCTCAGGGTAGGCGATGATTATGCACATCCATCTAGTTTAATTTCCCCCTTCAATTGGTTATATTTCACATGAAACCATGGGTCAATACCATGGTTTTTTTTAGTTTTTTATTATTAGTTTATTTTTATGGGGTTTTCTTTATGTTTTTACCACACTACTTACATCATCTATACCATGAAGAACAATTATTTATTTTTATTTTATTTTAATGGAGTCAAAATATTTACATTACATTATGTTATACATTTCTACCACCAATTGTCTTTAGTGAGTCTTTTTGGAAGCTCTTCCAACGGGTTTTCCGGTATAATTTCTCTAAAATCTACCGGAAATTTATTGAAATCACAAGATTGATGGGTAACCCCTAGTGCCCTAGGCATTTTCATGGTGTTGATTCCATATATATAGTCAAATAACCAATTTAAATAACACAAATCAAGGTTTCACCTCAAATTTTTCGCCCAAATTTTGTCACCGGAAAGTCCAAAAAGTCGCACTAAAGACAACTCCTTTCTACCATACTAGGCTAGGGAACTCCTCATGAAACAATTATTATTTTTTATTTTTATTTTTCATTAATAATTATAATTATTATTTTCTACTATTTTTTAATTTTAACTTTAATTTTATGTAATTTGACCAAATCAAAATGTTTAACAAGATAGGAGAAGATATAACTTTACAACATCTCGTGCATGATAAAATATACACAATCAACGTGACTTCTAAAAGTATGTAGGTTGAAATGATCTATTAACTATTTCTATATGGCATCAATCATTCCAACATCCATTGCATACAAGGATGGAGAGCGCCTCAGCTCGATAAAATATGCACAACCAATATGACATCTAAAAGTATGTAGGTTTAAATTCTCTATTAATTATTTTTATATTGCATTAATCATTCCAACAGATGTGTCTATTTTCAAATAAGGCTTCCATAATTTTAATTAATTATTAATAATGATTAGTGTAGTCATATAAATTAAATAAGCACTTCAACTAATAGACTAAATGACCCTTTCTACCGGTAAGGTTATGATTTCTTCTTATTCAAAATGTGTTTTAAATAATAGATGGGTTGAACTTGAACATTTAAAATTAAACACACTAAACTTATGATTTTGGCAGAATTGATCAGAAAATATATCTTTAAATGGCTAGTAAACATGAATATACATCAAAAAAGTTACATAATGAAACATCTCACATTGGCAAGATTAATAACAACAACAACAACAACAAAGTAAATTTTATGTTAGATTTTATTTTAAATTATTATAATTATTATTATTATTAATTTTTTTAAAGATCACAAAGAATCTTGGTTCTAGTGGTTTGGTGAATAATTTGTTTCCCCACTGCATGGATTCAAGTTCCTAGAGAAATGTTGTAATTGATATGTTTGTGGAATGTATGAAATAGTTGTATATGTTGTAATAGTAGTAATAGGGAATTTATGAAATAGTTATATTTGGTGTAATAGTCAGAAAATATCTCATTGAAGTTCTGGATTCCCTAAAAAATATCATTCTCGTTAAAAGGAATTATCAAAATAATTAATATATAAGGTAAACATATATACTTGTTAGAAAAATGTAACACAATTCTTAATCATGGAGATTCTTAATTTGTAAATAGGATTTCTTACAATAACATGGTTACTAATATCACATGCCATACAAATTTATAACTCATAATCATATGACATTTTTTAATTAATAAATTTAATTAAAAAAAGAAAGACACATCAATCTTTAATTTATGACTACTACTAAGAATATTTTAGAATATTCTATGGAAGCTAAATTCCCACCTTCCACCTAATAACAATTGATAATTAATTTAAAATTCTAGAAGCCCTATTCCAAAATAGACACACCTATCCACATAGGTGTATTGTAAGGATTTAACCTCCACGTAATATTATAGAATATTCTTAGTAGTACTCAAAAATCAATGGTTGAGGTTTGTTCCAAATATAGTTATGTGATTCTTCTCTCTTTCAATTAAAATGATTAATAAAAAATAAATGTCATATGAATATCTTTCAATTAAATTGATTAATAAAAAATAAACGACATATGAACATGAGTTATGGTTTTTGTGCATCTGGTATTAGTAACCCATGGTATTGGCGTATGGTGTTGCAACAAAGGTTATTTATAGGTTAAAAAATTCCATAATAAAATGGGAGTGAATATCCATGGTTAAGAATATTACTACATGTATAATGAGATAATCGTTTCGATGCTTATCAGTCTTTACCAACTATGTTTAATTTATATGGATACACTAATTATTAATTGTAATATGTTTTCTAAAATAATGCCAATTCTAACTCAAAATAAAATTATTATATTACATTAGTTTAAAACCTTGAATTGCTTTGATATAGGGTTTCTAATGTCTTCTAAACATATGAATTTGGATGTGTCACTTCTTTGGATCTATTTTCTAAGTTAGTTTCTCTTATAGTTTCCTAAAGAGTATTTGTAATCCATTATTAAAAATCTTCCTTAAATTGTAAAATTCAACACCACATGTAAGTTATTTAGATTCAAGGTTCCTTTCATCATATGAAAGAAAAAAATGAAAGTAATATGTTTATTAAATTACAGGTGTAATTGAAAAAAGTTTACTAGATTTGGTTGGAGTATGGTATAGTTACAATTAACCCTGTCTAACCTCACATCAAACTGACAACATTGCATGGTTTATTTTAAATTCTTGATATTTATTTATCCTACTCCATGAGGTATATACCACATGGTTTGAGAGGAGTTTACTCCCTGGGAAGTCTCAAGTTCAAACCTCATAGGAAGGGGTTAAGGATGGAATCCAATTTTGGAGGAATCAAACTACCTCGAGGGGTGTTCATGCTTGACCTAGCTTCAACCAATCTCCTCGTGATAGAATCCCAGTAATCGATCGCCTAGTAGTGGGATATGATAGTCCTAAGCTTAGACTATATGTATATATAGAGAGAGATAAATAGATAGAGAGAGAGACTTTTTGTGTCTTCTCTCCATGGGATAGAATCCCAGTAATATATCACCTAGTAGTGGATTTGATAGTCCTAAAATTAGCCTAAATAATCCTATATATATATATATATATATATATATATATATAGAGAGAGAGAGAGAGAGAGAGAGAGAATCCTATGTTTAGCCTAGATACTCTTATATATAGAGAGAGAGAACGAGAGGGTTTGTCTTATGATTTTGAACTCCAAGGTATGATATTACTTCCTTATCCTTGGCTTGTTTTATCATTTTACATAATGCTTGAAAATGGGTTTCAGACATGGATATTAATTTATTCTAGAATACTGTTGTTTTTAAGGATCATAAAATAATTTTCTAATATATGGTCAAATAGATAGGTAATATAGTATAATTTGAATAATATTTGATTTTATGCATGGATTTTAATGTTGTTTAAAATATTATAGAATTTAAGGATTATAAAATAATTATCTAAGATATGGTTGACTATGGTCAACTATAGTAATCTAATATTTGATTATCTATATTATCAAATATTTTATAAAAAGTAGCTTGCTAAGTTTCCTTATATGTAGTTTTTTCCATTTTCAAATGGTTAAAAAAACATAGGTTTGTTTTAAGATCCAAGAATTACTGAAGAAATGGAGGAAGGATTTAGAGATTGTTTCTAGATAATGGTCTACTCTATTAGACTATAAAAGTAATTACAGAGATATCAAATTGGGTATATAAAATATTTAGAGAGACAATGACATTGTAATTTTTTTTCCTAACCTATATATAACATGATAATTCAATAAAATAGTAATTCATGATGATTTGCTTTTTTATTGTTAACATTTTTATTTCAAAGTTGAAAAGAAAAGATAAAAATAATTTATTTTTTTATAGAATGCATACTCAATTTGGAGGGAGTTACATCCATAATGGATGTGAAATTGAATTTGTAATCATAGCCAGTCAATATATATATATATATATATATATATATATATATATATATATATATATATTTTATTTTTCTTAAGTATGAAAAAAGCATAATATATTATATTATATGATCAATATAAAGGATATAAACATCATCTTCCAAATCCATTACATCATTCAATCCATCTAGGAGCATATCATGCATCTCACCCAAAAATATCACAACATCCATAATACAAACAGAATAGTCCATAGGCCCAGTGTTGTTCCAGAATTTAAAAAGTAGACATAGATGATAACAAAAAAGAATGACCAAAAAATGGATGTACATTGATTGTTCGATACTCCTCCATTCCATCAATCTAAGTAAGTGAGAAAGAAGCATGTCCGTCCACCCACGGAGAAAACTGACAGATATTACACTAGTAGACATGCAAGAAAATATACAAAGAATGAGGGGATAAAGAAGTTACCAAGGAAAAGGGAATTCTCCAACATCTAAAACATTATGACCCAAAGTTATTTCCATGTGCATATTACCAAAATTACCTAGCATTCCCCTCTTTGAAAGTTCATCAGCTTCCTTGTTCTGTTCTCTACCAATGTGCATAATTGTACAGTTGTTGAGTTGATTCCATAGAAGACCAATTCTCCCTAGCCATCCAAGTAGCAAAGGATTGTTGATGTTTACACTGCCCTTAACCTGATCTATGATAATCTTGGAATCTCCATAGATATGAATATCAGGGATACCAAGGAAATTGTTGAACCATAAAAGGCCCCATAAGGCCATTGCTTCTGCCTTGGTATTGGTGCCACTTCCCCCATTCCAGTGAATCATGTATGCCAATTCATTTGAAATGGAAATCCAAAATCCACAACCACAAGTATTCCTTTGCGTAGCACCATAAAAAAAACCCATTGGATATTCCATTTGTAGTCCGGTCCGCTTGAGTTGAGAGTTTTTGGAACATGAGTCGTGAGGGGTGAGCATGGAAAGATTTGTTATAGTTATTTCAAATAACAAATATAAATATTCTGTAGAATTATGAAAGATGCACTTGTTTCTCTATTTCCATATACCCCAAAAGAGTAAAAGTGGAATGGTTCTCCATACAGTCTCCTGAGTGCTCCACCACTTCATACATTCCACAATGCAATCATGTAGTATATAAGGAAAACCGATAATAGATGATAATTTTTTCCATACCTGAACCATATGATGGCACTTGAGAAACATGTGATTGTTGCTTTCCACGTCCATTTTAAATATAGAATAGATATTACGACCATGCCACTACCTCTTCTGCAAATTATCCCATGTGAGTTTTTTGTTATGGAAGACCAACCATGAGAAAAGGATGATTTTTTTTGGAATTTTGGTCCTCCAAAAGGTGTATAAGACATGATTCTCCCCTTGCCGAGCATCCCCGATACAAAGAGAACAATATGTATCAACAACAATGATATTTCTAGACTTAATCTTCCCTATCCACATAAGGTTTTCATGCATCCCTACACAACAAATACCAAGATGTTTCATGCCAGCGACAATCCTGTTCGACTCCTGGTCCATCTGCCCAAACAAACCCATCTCCTGTGCACTTTTCCATACAGGGTAGGGACCCCGCCAATGTGCAATGGCTTGATTCTAGAAGTATATGCCACGCCCATTTAAGAAGTGTATGAACCCCACATAGATATTACAGTCAATGCCAGCACCCAAAATCTGATCAACACTGATAAGGATCTTGTGGCCCGATCCCATGTTCCACGCAAGATGTTGAAGAAAGATTTTAACAATCTTATGAAAGCTAAGCCAGATTGTCGATCCATGGAGGGATCCAATAGTGCCTTTATAGTACCAAAAAAAAAATCATGATCCTTAAGGTATTTATGTTTGATAACCCTACTCCAAGTACCACACCCAAAAATACCCCTCCATAGAGATTTGATCAGTAACCACCATCCAAAACAACGTAGATGCATAATCTCACAACCAAACATGACCTTCCAAAAAGTAAATTTGGATAGCATAACCAAATGATATTTCCCATGACTCCCCCCCATATGAAATTAGCCAATATATTATTATGACTATTAATGATGGTGACAGGTATATGAAAATGATATGCCTAGTAAACCCCCAATTGAGTGAAGACAGCTTGGGTAAGGATGACCCGACCCCCCAGTAACAGACATCTAAATTCCCACCCAGATATCCTTTTAAAAAATTGATCCACAAGCCATTTCCAATCAGCAATCCTGTAACTACATGGTTTGATATGGTACCCTAGGTACTTCATACCATTTTTCATCATCTCCCCCTCTATACGAAACAAGTTTTTAATATATGAAATTATATTCATGTCACAACATCCATGAAAGATAATAGATTTTTGAACATTCATACGCAGCCCAGTGGCATTAGCAAATTTTGTAAAAATATGAAAAAGACATAACCATGCAAATCGATTTAATATACCCATGATGAGTACATCATCGACAAAGAAGCCATGAGATATTTTGATGTTGTTCCCCATCTGTAGAGACTGGAATTATTCATGTGCCACCACATTTTTTATATGCAAGCTCAGCCCATCCATTGCCAAAATGAATAAAAGTGGAGAAAGGGAACATCCCTGATGAAGTTCTCATCCAGCGCGAAAGAATTGAGTTGGGTATCCATTTATTATCACGACATAATTGAAATTTATTACACATGTCATTATCCAATCAATACATCTAGGTTGTAAGCCAATTTTGAAAAGTACCAGTCTAAGATATCCCCAATCTAGACAATCATATGCCTTATGTAAGTCAACTTGCATAATGAAAGAATTGAGTTGTTTTGTATGTATCAAATGCATATATTCTTGGGCATTAGTGAAACCATCATATATTTGTCTGTCCTGTAGGAACCCACATTGTTCTAGAGATATATGGCGCGGAAATAATGTATTTTGCATACGACCAGTAATGGTTTTAGAAATGACTTTGCAGATGAGGTTACACAGTGATATGGGCCTGAAATCTGTGAAGCATGTTGATGGGCAGCTCTTCGGGATAAGAGAAATATATGTGTACTTAATGAGGCAGTGAATATTCCTAATGATCCTTGACTCCTCCATCATGTCTATCAAGTTATTTTTGAACAAATTGAAGAAGTGTGTCAATAGTTCGACCGTCCACCCATCCGGCCCCAGACTTTATCATCGTTGAAGGATTTAAGAACCCCATGTAATTGCTCTTTAGTGACTTCCATGGAAAGTGTAAAATTTGAATCATCATCATACATAGATTGATATGGATCAATCCCCCATATCAGATCTTCTACAACAATACCCTCATTACAGCCATAATCCAGCTGAAAATGGGAGACAACGGCTTTACTAATCTCCTCCTACGACTAAATATATTTTCCATCAGCGTATTTTATCTCCCATATAGAATTTATGTTGCGTATTTGATTAGAAAATTGATGGAAGAATTTTGTGTTTCAGTCCCCTTCCTTGATCCAAAGAGCCCGGCTCTTCAAGCGCCAAGTGGCTTCCTCCATAGAAAGGGGTTGTTTCTTCTTTAACTCAAGGGCCTGAATGCGTGATCAAGTTGATTTTGGTAGATTGTTGGTGGCCATCAAAGGGTGTAAAGCATCAAGTTCACATTGGATATCAATAATCTCCTTTTGCAAGGTCTTAAACTTCTGCTTCTGCTGGGATTTAACCTCCACATGGAGGGTATCCAGCTTGTCAAGTATGTGAGCCATAGACGAAGGTGCCTTAGAACATTCACGAATCCATGTATCCTTCAACAATAAGTTAAAATCTATATCATCTAACCACATCCTATTGAATTTAAAAGGAATGCCCATGCAAATATCACCCTCCTCTATTGTAATGTAATAGGTCTATGAACATACATGCATGGACATCACGAAGATGAACCAGCAACTACTTGTGCATTAAAAATCGATCTAGTCGCTTTGGAACATATGCCACACCAGAGCAATCATTGTCCCATGTGGGAGCCATTTTATTAGGGAAAAAATCCACAAAGTTATGCACCAGAATCACGTCACTAATCATCCTGGCTAGGGGATCAATCTTCCTGGATCTACCCCATGCTTCATCCAATCCATTGGTGTAGTTTAAATCCCTAGCAATGATGAGGGAGGCCAGCTCCATAATCCCAGATGATATCAGTCTATCCCAGAATACAGACCTATCACTACATGGAGCATATATATTCAGGATATGGACATGGCCACCCAATATGTGAATATTCCCTTCAATAAGAATGCCCACAAAACATTTGTAAGCTTTGATATTGACCCACTGAGGGTCCCATAAGGCTAGGAGACCACAAGAGAGACCTGCAATGGCAGTAGCAGCAATATTCGATTTCGGAAGCATTTTATAGAAGTATTGTACAACACGAGGAACCAAATGCATGGTTTCTTGAAGGTAAATGATATAAGGATGTAGATTGGAGAAAATACGCTTGAGAGCCAGATATTTTGGGGTAGCCCCCAGACATTGGATATTGAGGGAAATAATAAAAGTCATGAAAACTCTTGCTCATGCATCTGTTCTCCAAGGGCCCGTGAGGGGGGGATGTCAGTAATAGGTACATTAACCAGAAAGCACTCCATAGGGGAGGAAAGTGGGACAGGCCTGGGTCATCCCCGAAAATGTCAGCTTCCATGGTTTTGTTTCCGCTGAACAATACTGTTCACAACAGAGGTTCGACTAATGTGAGGAGATGAGGAGCCAGATGGCTTATGGATAGTGAGCGTACCCAAGTCCAGTGTTTTCTTTTGTAATAAAAAGTCTAGGTCACTACCAACTGAGTCTATGGGAGAGCCGAAAGGTGAATTAGGTGGATTGATGCTATTTCTAGGTCCCTTAGCCCAATTAGGAAAATGAGAGGGTGACGAAGATGGTATATACATAATATGGGAAGTGGAGGGAACATTGTGTGACAGAAGAGGTGCCGAAAAAGGAGCAGGGATTTACTGACATGGAAAAGATCCTGGTGAGGGTTTTCAGATATTTTTAACAAGACTAGTAGGGATCGGGATATCAGACTTGGCAGAGGATATCGCAGATGAAGATACTGTTATGGGCAAGGAGCCATTTATCGAGGAGCCAAATTCATGGGTTCTGATAGAATGAGAGCCATGAAGAGTACCTAAATGATGTTGAGATGTAACACCATGTTGGTTGCTCATCCCTAGATGACCCCTACCAAATTGTGACTTTGACAATGCACCGAAACAATTCCATCCTTACATACGACGACACGGGTCCCATGGGCAATGGGCCAACATATGCCCAGTATGGTGACAGCATGAGCAGCTGAAGGGTACACCCTAATAATCTAGTCTCCGAGATAATTTAGTCTCACCCCAGTGAAGTTCAATATGGTCTGGAAACCCTCCCCCCAATACTCCTTCTCAATCAGGATCCAAGCGACGCTTTATCAGGTGCCCCCAAACAACGTGGATAAACATAAATGAACTGGTTGATTGCATTACCTATATCCATAAGAACCTGATTTGTCCAAAGCTCAATAGGTAATCCAGACAATTTCACCCAGATAAGCTTGTTCTATGGTATGTTATTGACTAGAGTGTACCTGATATACCAAGAATGGTGCACCGGGAAACTCTTGCCATTTATTGATGGAACAAATTTGATTTTTTCCAGATCCTCCTGACTGAGAAAGTGAAAACTATACCAACCCCTCAACAAACGCACAGAACTTCTCTTCAAAGTTGCAAGAAACAAATATAGGATGTGAAATTGTTGAAAATGAACATTATATATGTTGGAATTACTACACTTCAGAAAATTACTGATAAATTCGTTAATAATAAATCAAGTTGAATGAAGGAAATACATGCAAGGGAGAATAGTGTTATGCACGGGTTATTGTTATCATTCAAAACTTGCAATACCTATTGGAAAAATTAAAAATTTCATTTCATTATTTCAACAAAACTCCATTATTTTGTCACTTACTACAATTTATGTGAGATTTGATGGTTAAGAAAGCAAATCTGTGTACTGCTATGAATAATATGTGGTATTATTTCAGAGGTTAATTATAGTATTGTGAGGTGGATGATCCACTATGTAAGAAAATATTATACCTTTGTGAGGCTCCCTCCTAGGGTCCTCTAACTAAAAAATAAATTTATATCATTTTAAACACAATAAGATGAGAATAACTTATTTCTATCTAAACATTTATTTGATGATAATATATCATTAAAGTTTATTTCTCACAAATTAAATAAGTAAGAATTTCATTGCAACAATTTACATAAATAATCAATAAATAGAGGAATACTTGTTCCAATATCTTAGTTGAGATTCTACTGAGCTTCTGACTCTGTTGGGATGCTCCTCTTGTCTACCCGATTGGATTTTCCTCCCAGCGAAATAGGAATTATTTCCTAGCCCAGGGAACCTCCACAAGTTCCCTAGCCCTCCAATCCCATGTCCAACCAGATGTAGTGTCTCCAAGTTAAACAAAAACTTTCCTTCTCTCCCTTCTCTTTTTCTCCACCTTCTTCCCAAAACAAAATCCTCCAAAACCACAACCAAAACCAAATCCAAAACCAAGACCAAGGATCCCCCCCTCCTCTCATCATCCTTCCCCTTTTGTGCCTCTTCCTCCCATCCACCTCAACCACCTATCATTAATGTCATAACTACCCCCTCATCCTTTCATTTGACTTTTCTTACCATATATTCTCCCAAGTAAATTTGAGAGGACATTTTGGGGAGAAGATATGGATATTTAATTTGGAATTTAATTGCGGAAGACCATATCTTCTTCCAAGTAAATTTGAGAGGATATTCTGGAGATAGGACATGGATATTTAATTGGTAATTAATTAGGGAGGATCATATCTTCTTCCAAGTAAATTTGAGAGGACATTTTGGGGATAAGATATGGATATTTAATTTGGTAATTAATTGGGGAGGACCATATCTTCTTCCAAGTAAACTTGAGAGGACATTTTGAGAATTGAACAATAACAATAATAAATTTTATATCAGTAAATAAAAATAACAGTTTCCCAAATGCAGGTATTTACCAATATTTCTCGATAATTATAAGTCAATATTTTCAAGCAATTTAAACACTAATGAAATTTGCACGATAATATTAAGTGGGGAATTACATACACGCCTCCTTCAAAAAAGGTTCATCCCAAAGTTAGAGTGAAAGGATACAAGGATGTCGAAAGAAGTTTGACAATAAGGCATATAGAATACATAGAGAGTTATAGTAGTAAAATTTGATAAGTGAGACAATGACACCAATTCCCATCAAGAGTCTCCGACTAATCTATATCCTCCTGTCCTTCCTAACCTACTTCCGTTCCCACCCTATCCATTCTTTGTTGGTATATACTATGGCATTGCCTATACCAATATAACTACTGATAAAACAAATATGGCGGAAGCGTCGACTATACTGACCTAACTTCCGTGGCACGCAATTGGAAATCATCATCACACATCTAGGGAAGGGTGTCCATCACTTTCCTCCCACGATTCTAGGTTTGGAAGTTACACAGTGGGAAATACCTCCACCCCTCCTTACAACTAGGGTTAACACCCTAAAATGGACCACACTATAGCATTGGTTGGATACTTGTCATCAAATAATCCAGTCAAGTAGTCTTGTCACCTACCATTTACATTTTACCCATGTCATAAGAGTTCATATCTAGTAGATAAAAAATGCTTTAGAAAAATGTACATCATACCTTTCCTCATTAGATGCCTTGACCTTCCCCAATGGAAGAGTAGATCTTGGCTATCATATAGTTCTTTCCAATCTGCAAGTTAGTTCTCATTCATTCATTGTTGACACCTAATCCTTGTGATTGGGTGAATTTATGTAAATAAATAAATTAGAAATATTAACAGTCATTGGGAGATGAACTGAATAGCCTCTCCCTCATGTATATAATGAATACCTACCTTGTGGAACAAAACACGAATTAGATTTTTCTTTGAGGAGTTACTGCTTGGTCTGACATGGTATCAAATCCAGCTCCTTTTTTTAGATTTTATGCCCTTTGTAACTCCCTTTTTCTGCTCCTCTGCTCCTCTCCTCTCAATTCAAAAATGCTGCTTGTTCATAAATGTGGTAGCTTGCTCCACGCTATCACCTGAACATTGCTGCCTAACACTGCCTATTCCCTCTATTTGACATATTCCGTATTTACAATCCTGACCCCTGCATTACCTACGCTCTCTGGACTGTCAACATTTTCTGCCATAACGTGAAACATCTCTGCGAGTGTGCCATGAACCACTGAGTGCTCTGTAGTCTATCTCCATGCCGAAGGAATGTATGACCGCTGTTTTGCTGAGGAATCACGCTTGAGCTTGTGTCATACAAAGCGGTGACAAAGGAAATGTTCTTGGACCGAGGGTTTCAGATTCGAGATGGTGCACCAACCAGGAACCGAATTAATCACGTGTACAGTGCTTCTGTGGCAGGCCGTTGAATGAAGCAAGGGCTAACAACAATATTCTTGCAAAATTCATAGTATATTTAAGAAAGAGCTGAGGAATTTCTCTAGGTTTTGCGTACTAAATGCTTTGCCAGGAAGCAGTTGCATACCGACCTCTACTCTTTGAGGAAAGAAGCATTTATTTTTCTTAAATTTTTTAAGCATGATCGAAACTGCAAATGCAAATTGGTGTCATTCTTTATAGTCTTAATCAGCTGAGTCTGTCGAGCAAACTTTTCCACTGTTTGTTGGATTTCTCAAATTCCAGGCCTGGTTCACTGTAATACATTGTCACAGCAGCGTAATTAATCTGCACCACGCAGAAGGACCGCCTTAAATTCTGTCATTGTCCCCAAAGTTTCTACTGTTCTCTGTGTCGTGTCAAAGTCTGGACGACATTCATTGTAAGATCCAGCGCCATCTCTAAGCATTGACGGGTGGATACGGGAATCCATATCATGACCAACATAAAGAAAACTTCGCAAGGAAGCTGACTGACGGACTGGAAACTTCTTTGCTCAATGTTCACCCTTCAATGGCGATATTGATATTCGATTGTATAAAGTGAAGAGTCGTTGTCACGTGAATGGCCGTAAGTGATATATGGTATGCTTGAAGACGGTGCTCCATTAGTGTCATTTTAAAAGGAGGCACATATATTTTATGAAGACCATGTTCCATTATTGAGTCTTTTATAATAAAAAAAAGGCATATAATGTATGGTATATTGAATAGTTTATGGTGAACGGTATATTGAATAGTTTATGGTGAATGGTATATTGAATAGCACCAGTAAATGGCCGCTCATTAATTGGCAACGTGATTTTCATGGTAATGCTTGGTGATCTGAGATCAGTCTCAGTCTTGTACTTCTCAATTACTATAGCTAGGAGATGAGCATACTTGTCAAGCTTTTAGTTCTAAGAGGCTGGTATTTTGGTATATTAAAGCTGCTGTCTTTGTATGCGTTGAAGTTCTTGGCATTATATTAACAATAGTCTTATTGAATGCTGAAATTTTTTGGCCATACGTTGAAGTTTTTTTTTGCCAAGCGTGGTATACAAGTTGACTTTGTTGTCCCATCATATCAGATGTATATTGTTTCCCATTAAGATTAAAATTTTGGAGTAGAAGTATTTTTTTTCTTACAGTATGAATTCAAGCGGAAGAGGAAGATATTTTAGAGGCAGGGGGGCAAACACTCTCAAGGAGAAAATGCAGATTTGCACTGCATACGTTGCAAAAGAAATGGATCACATGATGCCTGTACATGCAAGCTACCATGGGACAAAATTGAGCAGAAAAGAAACCAACATAAAGGTAAAACTGATGATACAGACAAGGGTAAAGCACCTGAATCCGCTCACTATGTTGTGGCACAACGTAACATTGGAGTAAACGAATATTTATTTAATGCTTCACTTGCTTCTTGGAAAAATGATTGGTTGCTTGATTCAAGAGCAACCTACCACATGACTCATAGAATTTTTTTTTTTGAATATTTCACTGACAATGTTGATGGAGAAGTATACTCTGCAAATCAATCAAAAATCAAGCCATCGGGGCTTGGCACAATCAGGCTTAAACTACCTGGACTTACAGACTTTCTTCTGCATCATGTTCTATATCTCCCACAGCTGAAGAGAAACTTGCTATCCTTGGTCCACATCCGCCAGCAAGGTCACTCCATTCATATGTTTGATGGCAAGCTTGAAGTAAGAAAAGAATTTGACCACTCACTTGTCATGAGGGGAATAGAAGAAGAAAGGCTTATCATGATGCAAGGAACCTCTGCTCATGCACAACATTTCTTATACAATTCTCATCATGAAGAAGGTACACTTCCATCAAGTTTATTATGGCATGCTATATTTGGACATTTGAACTATGACAGTCTCCGCTTGTTGAAGAAAAATGGTGTTGCTGGTTTGCCTACAATTCCTAGGAAACTTAAGCAATGTGATGCTTGCATTCTAGGAGAGCATAGCAAATAGTCTTTTCATGATTCACATTCAAGAGCACATAGAAAACCTGAACCCATTCATTCAGATTTATGTGGTCCAATGCCTGTTCCTTCTGCAAATGGAAATAAATATATCATGACATTTATTGATGACTACACCAGAATGTGTTGGGTTTATTTAGTAAAGAACAAATCTGATGCTTTTCAAAAATTCAAGAATTTTCATAAATGGATTGAAAATGATGCACAATCTCATATTGGGTCTATTCGTACTGATAATGGAAAATAATACACATCAAATGAATTTGAAAACTATCTTCGCTAACATGGGATCAAACATCAAACAATTGTGCCTTATAATCCCCAACAGAATGGTGTAGCTGAAATAATGAATAGGATAGTGTTAAATATGGTACGATCCATGCTCTTATTCAAAAATGTAAAGATAACGTTTTGGGCTGATGTTGTTCTAGGTGTTGCATATATAAAGAATAGATGTCCATCTAATGCTATAAGAAAAAAGACTCCATATGAAATGTGGTATGGACATGTTCCTTCGGTAAAGCATCTCAGGGTCTTTGGTTCCACCTATTATGCCGTGATACCAAAGGCACATAGAAACAAAGTTGGTGCTAGAAGTCGTAAGTGTATCTTCCTGGGGTACTCAAACACCTCCAAAGCATACCGCCTCTATGATGAAGTAAATAAGAAATTTGTTGTATCTAGAGATGTAATTTTCCTTGAATCATCCAAAACTGACAATGTTGTTGAGCCACAACATGATCACTTGGATAGATTCACAAAAGCTAAATCATTTCAAGAATTTGATAATCAGGTTCCACATCGTGAAGGGGGTATTCCTATACTAGATCAACATGTGGAATCTTCTTCTAAAGAACACTCTCCCCTGCATGAAACTCCAACAACGGATAATGTTTTAAGTGATGTGATTGATAGAATTGGGAGACTCAATCTTGATTCAGTCCCAACTCAATCAATGGAGCAGCCCAGACCATCTGAGAAAGGTCCCCTAAAGTGGCTGACAAAGACACTTGAAAGTGTTCATCCTGATGAAGTTGGAAAGACAAGAACCAGAAATTCAAACCAGCAAAATGGAGGTGATGTAGATGACTCTAATTCACCTGTTGATATGGATGTTTCTTATGATTGTGAATTGAACTTGTCTACAGATTTTGAAGCAACTTCCTTCAAAGAAGCTGCTTCTCATGATGAATGGAAAGAAGTGATGCAAAGGAGTATGATGCCCTCATAAATAACGACACTTGGAAACTGGTTGATCCTCCACTAGGAACCAAACCAATTGGCTGCAAGTGGGTCTACAAGAACAAGTATAAAGCTAATGGCTCACTTGACAAGCACAAAGCTAGGCTTGTGACAAAAGGTTTTGCACAGAAGGAGGGGTCGATTATGAGGATATTTTTTCCCCATAGCAAAATGGGCTACCATCCGGACAGTCTTTGCAATAGCAACTCAGAACGGTTGGAAAGTCCATCAAATCGGTGTAAAAACTATTTTCTTGAATGGAGATCTAAAAGAGAATTTTTTTATGTCCCATCCTGAAGGATTTGTTGTGAAAGGACAAGAACATAAAGTATGCAAACTTGTCAAGTCCTTGTATGGCCTCAAACAAGCACCGCGAGCCTGGTATGAAAAACTAATTGAGCATCTTCTGAAACTCAATTTCAAACATTTTGATCTTGATGATGCAACTTTATTTGTCAAGAAAGTTGGAAAAACAGTTGTATATCTTGTGGTATATGTAGATGATCTTTTGATGACAGGGAATAATGAAAGCTACATTGCATCCATAAAGAAGGAATTGGGGAAAGTTTTGAAATGACTGATTTGGGATATGTTCATTACTATCTTAGCATTGAAGTAACCCAACATCCAAAGTCCATATGTCTTTCTCAAAAGAAATACATTGGAGATATGTTGAACAGGTTTGGCATGACAGAGTGCAATCCTCTTACTACTCCAATGGAACAAAACTTAAAGCTCACATCTATTGAAGGAAAAGAATTTGAGGATTCAACAAAGTATAGACAGCTTGTAGGAAGTCTCAACTACCTAACTACTACCAGACCAGACATTTCGTTTGTTGTTGGAATCCTCTCCAATTTTATGCCAAAGCCTTGTGAGGGACATTGGTCTGCCGCAAAAATAGTTCTAAGGTACTTGAAGGGAACTCAAGACTTTGGAATCAAGTATACACAGGTGGACGACTTCAGCTTGATTGGATGCTCTGATTCAGACTTCGATGGAGACAAATGAACTGGGGTATCAACTTCAGGATATGCTATGAGTCTTGGATCAGGAGCTGTCTCCTGGAGATCACGCAAACAATAAGTTCCAGCAGATTCCACAATAGAAGAAGAATGCGTGGCTCAGGAAAATTCTTGAATATTTGCAGGTAAAACAAGTACAATCAACTCACTCATGATTGACAATACCTCTGCAATAAATTTGGGAAAGAACCCAAAATTCCATGATCAAACGAAGCACATCAATACTAAATATCATCTAATTCGACATCATGTTGAGGCCAAAACAATCCATCTCCATTATTGTTCCACAAATGAGAAAATTGCAGACATCTTCACCAAAGCGCTTGGAAGAGAAAATCTTGAACGATGCAGAATGATTCTTGGACTCACCAACATCCATTCAGATTAAGGGTGGGAATGTTGACACCTAATCCTTGTGATTGGGTGAATTTATGTAAATAAATAAATGAGAAATATGAATAGTCATCGGGAGATGAATTGAATAGTCTCTCCCTCATGTGGAATAAACACGAAACAATTTTGCTTTGAGGAGTTAATGCTTGGTCTGACATGCATATATATAGCAATAAGATATATATAGATAAGTGATCTTAAACAACATGTTATTAAGTCTAGTATCCACATGTCAATTTTGTAGTTCATACCGGAAATAAATCATAATTTCACTAAGTCATTCATTAAATAAATCATATCCACTTAAGCTATACATGAAACAACAATAACTTTGATAATTCATGCACTAGATAAATCATCACCAAGTAAGTCATACATTAGGTCATACATCAAACATTTCCATCATCAATACCTAAACCATCTAATGATTTATATAAGTAATTTCACATGTCCAATTAAATGCATCAATATTACATAGCGTTAATAAATAAATAACATGGAATTGCAAAATCGAGCCTTAGCACAGGCAGCTATCTAAGTCAAAATGGGCATCACACATGCTCAAAAAGTGAGTGGTAGTCATGACGTATAGTCTCTGAATCCTCCTAGATAGTATATCATGGGCTATACTTGTCCCACTGGACCTTAACCTGGTCCACCATGGGCCATCTGAGATGTCGAACCCTGTGATCCAATATGCATAATGGTTCGACCACTATGGTTCCCATGTCCAAGACCTGCAATTCCCTCCAATCCAGTTTGTGAGATTCATCAGAAACATAATGTCATAAAATAGATACATGAAAAACATCATGAGTCTTATGACAATGGTGTGGTAGTACAAGACGATAAGCAACTGGTCTAATCTTCTCTTTGATCCTAAAAGGTCCTACAAACCAAGGTGACAACTTCGTCCCCTTCCCAAACTAAATGGTGCTTTTGTTGGGTCGGATACGAATAAAAACTTGGTCCCCTACTTCATAACTTTAATCAATCCTATGTGAATCAACACAACTCTTCTATCTATCTAGTGCTTCCTTTAACCTTTATCAAATATGTCTTACCTGTTCCTGTCAAATCTGTCTTAGATGGTGATAGTGAGCCTTCAATCGTTGACATTCAAGACATTTGGTGACAAAATGGACAAAGTCATGCTTCATGCCTACCCAAAAGAATATTTTCTTCATGTCTATGTACATCTTCTTCACTCCAGGATGTGCACAATAGAGTGCTCTATGTGACTTTTCAAGGATGGTCCTTCTCATACCCCCTTCCTTAGGTATGTACATTCTCCCTTTAAATCTGAATAGTCCATTTGATTCAAGGACATATCCCTCAAGGTTTGGTTCTATATGATTCCCTCTCTGGAGTGTTGTTATAACCTTTATATACCTACTATCTTCAAAGAGTTTCTCCTAATACATGTTCCCTGAAATTTACCTTTAAGGCTACTAGGGAGAAGGTTCATGGCCTCCTACTTAGTGCATCTGCCACCACATTCTCCTTTCCCTTAATGTATGAGATCTAAAAATCATACTCACTCATGAATTCGCTCCACCGTCTTTGTCTAGCATTCAAATCCCTCTGATTAAAGAGGCGTTTTAGGCTTTGATGATCTGTTCTTAACTCAAATCTTCTCCCAATGAGGTAGTGTCCCCACAGTTTCAAATCTAACATCACTTCTGCCAAATCTAAGTCATGAGTAGCATACAACTCTTCATGTTTCTTCAAATTTCTAGATTTTTAAGCTATTACTCCACCTTCTTGCATCAGTACTACTCCCAATCCTTGCTTCGAAGCATCGGTGCAGATAGTGAAGTCTTTTTCCATGGTCGGTACTTGAAGGATTGGTGCACTAGTTAGTAACCTTTTTAGATCTGTGAATTCATTGTCACATTCATATGCCCATTCATACCTGACCCGCTTTCATTTAATATGGTGATGGGTTTTGCATTCCTCGAAAACCCTTCCACAAACTTGCGATAATACCCTGCTAGCCCCATAAAACTACACACCTCATGAGAATTTTTCGGTACTGGCCAATCCATTATGGCCTTTACCCTTTCCAGGTCAACTAAAATCCCCTCTCCTGAAATGATGTGCCCAAGGTATTAAAATTTCTTCTAAAAGAAGGAGAATTTTGACAATTTTCCATAAAATTGATTTTCCCTTAAGCAAGTCAATACAACCCTTAGGTGCTTTTCATGCTCCTTTTCATTCTTGGAATACACAATAATGTCCTCCAGAAAGACTTTAATGAATTGGTCCAAATACTTTCTGAACACCCCATTCATGAGGCTCATGAATATTGTTGGTGCATTGGTCAAACCAAATGGAACTATAAATATGAACTCATAGTGCCCAAACTGAGTTTGAAATGAAGTTTTTGAGATGTCACTTTCCTTAGTCCTCAATTGGTGCTATCCAGATCGTAGATCTATCTTTGAGAAAATCGTTTCTCCCTTCATTTGATCAAAGAGGTCATATATTCTAGGTATCGGGTACCTATTCTTTATTCTGGCTCTATCCAAGTACCTATAATCTATGCATAGTCTTAAGGAACCATCCTTGTTCTTGGAAAAAATCACTGGTGCACCATAAGGTGAAATACTAGGTTTGATAAATCCCAAGTCTAAGAGGTCTTTTAACTGCATGTGCAACTCACAAAGTTCTAGAGTTATCATCCTATAGGGTGTCTTAGATATTGGTTCTACACCAGGTTTTAGGTCACTTGTGAAATCAATCTACCTTACAGGAGGTAATCCAGGGAATTCCTTAGGAAAAACATCCTTGAATTCTGACAAAATTGGGTGTTCATCTAGGGAGGATCCTTTCTGTTTAGTTACAGCCTTGACCACACATAGCTTGCAACCTTGCTGGAGACAATGCTTTACCTTCATCATGGATATGAATCATAGCGACACTCCTCTCTTGATTCCACAAATATCAATTGGCCTACCTTCATCATCTAAGCAAGTCACCTTCTTCTTGAAACTATCTACCAAATCTCGATGAGCTTCTAAATAGTCCATTCCAATAATTACATCATACATCCCCAATGTTGTGACGTATGCATTCAAATTAGTTATACACACCCCGCAGTTTACCTGACATTAGTGAACACTAGGTCCTATTTCTTGTTTTATCCTAGAAGCCATCTCAACTTGCTTAAAGTCATCTTCCTCGTAGGCTGCCAACCCACATTTTTCCAATGCAAATAGTGAAATGAAACTATCTGTAGCACCTGAATTAAACAAAATTTTAATTTTTACTTTGTTTATCATACCTGAGGCTTCTACCACAGCAGAGTGGTGTTCAACTTGTTGGTTATCAACTCCTGCATAGATTCGATGGTGGCTACTTCCCCCCCCCCCCCCCCATTGGTGTTTTTCCTTCTCTACAGTTGTTACCAATTTGTAAATTAGGACAGTGAAGCTGGTATTGAGGTCCCTCACACCCGAACAAGTGATGCATGGTAGAATTTGAACAGAATGTTATGGAGTTCCTTGGAATGAGTTCCTTCCCCTCGAACCCCTGCCCCTACTTGTTGCTCCTCATGTATGACCTTGATTTGCATGAATCCTTGAAGGTGTGGCTAAAGCTGTACTAGTAGCCATTGAGATCTCCACTGTTGGTGCTTTGGGTACAACCTTGTTCCCATATGGCAGTGGCCTGAAACTTCCCCCTCTTGGGAAGGTACGAGAGGCCTTCCCCATATGTTACAGATCTATTTTGGCACATCAACCCCGACTTATAGATTAGTACTATTAGGGCACAGGAAACCCTAATTCAATTGTTACATGACCTAAGTGAAGTCAACCATTAGAATGCCTCCTTCCCAAGAGATTCCATGACTAAAATCATCCAAAAATTGCCTCTAAGAAGATTAGCGCAGGTAAGCCTTTATTATGGTGCACTGTAGTGCAGTGCAGTATACTGCCAAGGTGCATTGCAGTGCACTTGAGCCCTCTTTGGCCTGTGCTGGGTGAATTTGAGCAAAATATGCATTGGGGTTTGGAATATTCTTATCCATAGGATGCTTATCGAAGTTTTCGATGGCTATCCTCTACTTTGGACTAGAAATTGGATGAGAGAGGGAGTTAAGGAACATCAATCCCTTTATCCCTTCCTCCATGGAACAAAATCCTAAGTTTGGGAGGGAATTCATTATCACCATTTATGGCATAACTTCCTTCATTCTCCTATAAAAGGACCACTCATCTAAGTGATCACGGGCTGGAAAACATTGAGTTATAGGGAGATGTTGTTAGTATGAGACTTGAGTTGGTTTCAAGTATTGTAATGATGTCAAAATGTCTTGCTTGTTATGAGGAGAGGATGGGATTGAACTGGAGGAGTGACACTGAATCAAGCAAATTGGGTTGTAACTCTTCCTTTTACTAATAAAGTGTTCAAAGCTTTTTCCATATATTTGTAGTGTTTATTGATGCTTTCATATGTGTATTATGATCTTGATTCCATTTTATGTTTAATCAATAGATCATTATCATATGCTTTGATCGGTTTTTGTCTTCTGTCTCTATGCAGGTACTTTTCAAGTGGATTAAGTATGGGAAGGAGCAACAGAATTGTTCAAGGGAGATAAAGAGTAAGCGAAGGCTTCAGGTAGGCTTCTTTACTATCTTATTTAATCTATTGGTTATAGAAAAAGTAGAGAATGTTTCTCATTGTTGTTATAGACTTAGCTACTAGTCTAGGGGCTTAAGAATTTATCCGTAGACACTAAAGCTTCCCAAAACACAATAAACCTTGGTCGTTGGGAAAAATGGTTTTTCTGCCACCCTTCAAGTCTAAGTGATCTTCAACATACTGAGCATGTTCCACAGCTTCTGGAACTAAGGATGGTTTCCACATCCACATCGTTCCCTAACCTTAGGGATCAATCCATAAATGAAACGGTCTACCTGGCATTGATCAATATCCATGTAGGAGACATACTTGACCAATTCCTTGAATTTAATCTCATAGTCTTCTACCGTACAATTTCCATGTATGAAAGCATGGAAGAATCATACCTATTATTCTTCATAATATGATGGTAGGTACTTTTTCTTGAATCTCTCCTCAAATAACTCCCAAGTAACTGTGTCTAGAGTGAGGTGTAGTCGACGCTCTAAGTTACCCCACCAATTTAGAGCACTATCTCTGAGTTGGAATATTTCTATTTTAGCTTCTGAATTGGAATTATAATCCCTTAGTGTGAAGCACCTTCTCATTCCCTCTAACCAGGCTTTTGCATGTTCCCTAGCACGACTTCCAACAAAGTCTAGGAGCTTAATCTTTTGGAGCTCCCTAGTAATGTCCTAGATTGGAGGTTCTCTATCAAAGTCTCTTGATCCGTCGATATTTCCTAACCCTGATGGAGGATGCTCTACTTCCACTTCAATTGTTTGGTTCCTTTTTAAAGTCTCATTAATTGCTTCTAGGGAATGCAAGATGAGAGCCAACTCTGGTGAAGGTAATGGGTTATTTGTAGGAGGTCCTTGTGATGACCCCCCTTGACCTTGATTTCTTCATGCCCTCGCTGTTTTTAATTGTTAAAATATCTGTATGATATTCAAGACTTATTAGCACAACGTAGGGCCTTATCAATTCTTACTCAGCTCACACATGTTTTTCATAACGATAGATGCAAGTTTTCCTTTTGTTATGCTTGTACACAACTATTTCTAATATTGAGAAGATAACCATGGGTCTACTAAATCCTCTCCCATTTCTATCTAAGAAAGTGCTACCACACACTGCTAGTCACCCTCAAATATCTTTAGATATCCCTAAGAAATCATCCTAAATCCATCTTATATATTTTGAGCATTGACAGAAACATTAACTTACCATTATTAATCACATTGTTATAACTAGGTGCCCTCTTGAAATTCAATCAATAATGTTAGATTAGTTTATCAAAGTGGATGTCTAATTGTCTCAATCAACTCAATATTGAAATTATTGTTAGATATATACTATCCAATTGATGTATATAGAATGGCTAGTGCTACATGTTTTAAGATAATATTATTTTATATTGTAAGTGATTCTAACATACCAATCAATTGTTGTTCACATGACAACTTATATGTATTAAAATTTGCGAAAAGAAAAGAGAAATATGTTTTGTGCAATGCAATGGAGTTGGGTGTTAAAGTTTTATAAGCTAGGTTTTTTCTTGTTAACTACTCAAAACCCCTACATTCCCATAAACATATGTACATATATAATATATTTTAAATTAAATAACATTATACTCTACTTTATTTGCTATAATATTTAAAAATTCTAAATTCTCAATTAACAATTATATAAATTATTTATTATTTGGTTTATGACAAGTTTGATATATATAAAGATTGATAGGTCCTTATCCACTAGTCACTTTTCATAATACTTTATATATGTTATCAAGGAACACCTCTTATGTTCTTAGATGAAATGTAGCATATCTACATGTAAATAAGGTAACAATCAAAGATAAAGGTTCCCATCCTCCATTCTTTCCATAATATAAAGTAAAAATAAAAAAATCTTTTTCACTCATGTATAATTCTTTTATTAATTTTATTTTATTAATATTATTGGGTATTTAAACTATCTTATTCATATCCCATATTGTCTAGTAAATAAACTTTTGAATATGAATAATTAAGGAAATATATAAAAAAAGATAATTAAAGGGTACAAATTCATGGGAGATATAACTATAATATAAAAGAATGAGATTTATTAACACTTATGAAGCAAATCGAAGCAATTGAAGAAGTTCAGGATTGAGAGATATTTTCTTTTGTTCAAAGCAGAAGTTGGTGATTTTTATACGGTCGTCCAAGGGCTTCAGTGATTTAAAACCCAAAGAAACTGGTTATATGTTTATCATATCGAGGACTAGGGTTTATATTTCCGCACTTAAAGCAGGATTTTTACGGCTTCTTGCGATTTTTTTTTTAAATATGTTTCGCGCAGCTCCTGGGTTACAGCTAGTGTAAAAATGAAATCCATGTGATAAAAGGGGGGAATTCTTTTAAAATTTTTGACATCATCAATCTATTCAGCAAGTACACATCTGTTGCGTGGGACATTGAAAAAGAAAAATGAAATCCAACCCAGCGCTAAAATGAAATGCAAGTCATATCACCTGGGTTGAATGTCTTGTAACAGGCTAGTGGGGAATGGAGATCATGATAATTCGGTAATGGTGGGAGACAAAGGTACATTTTTGTAAGAACTCAGATGAAATTTTGAATAGAGAACATGGGTCACACACCTGATCATCCTCCTATTGGACTAAAGAAAATTTCCTCCCTCCAACGAAATTTTTGCCCGAGATGGGGGGCGTTTATTAAAGTTTGAACGTAGTGCAAGCAACGAAGACTCAATGGAGGTCTATAAATATAAGAGCATGAAGTAGAGTTTGAATTCAATACAAGTTAGGAAGACTAAAATGAGGATTATAAATACCATATCTACATTCACAACCATTATTGCAGAGAGGCCATCCATTATTGCAGAGAGGCCATCTGCTCAAGAAAAATAACTTCCTTACTGATGAAGCTTAAGAGAAGATATGTTCTTCTTTTTTTGGGGTGCTTTATGTTGCTTGAGGTAAAAGTGGAGTGCCAAAAGGGGAGTTGGTCATTTAGTTATTTGGCTCCTTCATGCCAAGCGAAGAGCGTATCGATTGTAGAGTATGGAGCGGTGGGGGATGGAACCACTGTAAACATTGAAGCTTTTCGGAGATCAATTAATCATTTGAGCAAATTCTCGGAAAAATAAGGAGGCCAGATTTGCATTCTGCCAGGTAGATGGCTAACTGGAAGCTTCAATCCCACAAACCACTTCACTCTTTATCTCCATAAAGAGGTTGGAGTTCTAGGTTCTCAGGATTTAGAAGGAAAAAGTAAGCTCATATGTTCTATGCATAGTAAGAGGCCATCTCCCTTAAAAAGAGATGTCTAATAATCAGAGTCTTTCGCGGCTGCAAGGATGTCCTAGCTGCTCTGACCTGATTGGAAATTTCTACGAATTAGGGCCTGGAGAGTCAGCGACAACCCAGATCTCCATTTGCATCATAATCTTGCACCTTGGAATCATGTATTTGGGCTACTTTTCTTGGATGGTCCTATTGGAAGTGGCTTCAGCATTGCCCGTATGAGGAACAAATTTCTACAAACCAAGACGAGGTTTCCAAGGACTTGTATGCTGCCCTATAGGCGTTCTTCGACCAAAATCTCCTATTTCACAAACGCCCATTTTATGTAATGGTGAGAGCTATGCGGAAAGTATGTTCCTTACCTGAGTTTGTACATGCTCAATCAGCTGGACAAGCCAAGATGGGAATGTACCCAGACACAGAATTTTGAGAGAAGATGCTGAGACTAGGGAATAAAATTTCAGCTTAAATGAACTCATATTATGAGGGAAACTCGATTGTAGACAAATATATATATATATTATATATATATATATATATATATATATATATATATATATATATATATATATATATATATATATATGAATTGGTAATGGTATTGACATTGGAAACCGTGGAATCCGCTCATATTCAACACTGCATTTCTCACAAAATAATAAGAACTTTAAGTATTTTCACATACGTTATTTTCTAGACATCCATCATTCTATATTTGCTACTGCTGATGTCGTGGAAAAACAAAATGCTCGAAGTCTAAGTTGGGAATTGCAAAACAGAGAAACTAGCGCAGCATGTAGAGGCTACCGCTCAACTTCAAAGCCTTCTCTTCTCTTTTGCAAGCATGTAAGAGAATGAATGAGCTTCAACAAATCCATGCCTAGATACTCATGAGTGGACTTGAATAAAACATAGTTTTGGTTACGAAACTTGTGACTTTGTATGGCACTTGGGATAGCTAGAAGAATGTGTGCAATATGTCTGACATAATGCGTAAGTGGAATGTTTACTTATGGAATGCAGTTATAAGGGCTTATATCAGGGAAGGACTCTGGTAGGAAACACTTGAACTTTATTATGAAATGCAAGGATCAAGCATTGAGCCAAACAAGTTCACCTTTCTTTTTGCAATCAGGGTGTGTGCAGGCTTATTAGATTTGGAAGAAGGCAAGGAGATCCATGATTAGATTGTTGGAGATGGATTTGAATTAGATGTTTATATGGGGAATGTACTGATAGACATGTATGCTAAATGTGGGAATTTATAGAATGCACACCAAATGTTTGACAAAATGTCTTAGAGAGATGTGGTTTCATGGACAACAATGATAGCAGGAAGCACAGTTAGTGAACCCAAAAAGTATATATCTATTGTTTGAATCATCAAAAGAAAAACATTATAGCATGATAAATTCTATTGGATACATCGACACATTATACAAGCATCTACCCACGAGTTGGTTGTTAAATTTCTACTAGCAAAGAATTTTAGTATGTTGAAGCAAGCGCATAGGGCCTATAAAGTCCCAAAGAGTTGAAAATTAGCTTTGGTACCACGTGTGAGGCTCCCCCTAGGGTCCTCTAACTAAAACCTAAATTTTTCTAATTTTAAACACAATAAGATGAGAATAATTTATTTCTATCTAAACATTTATTAGATGAAAATATACCATTAAAATTTATTTCCCACAAATTAAATAAGTAAGAATTTTATTGCAACCATTTACATAAGTAAGCAATAAACAAACGAATACATATTCTAATAGCTTCTTTGAGATGCTTCTGATCTTCTAACTCTCTTGGGATGCTCCTCTTGACTGGCTGACTAGATTTGCCTCCCAGCCAACTAGGAAGTATTTCCTAGCCCACGGAACCTCCACAGATTCCCTAGCCCTCATAGCCCAAGTCCAACCAGATGTAGTGTGTCCAAGTTAAACACACACTCTCCTCTCTCCCTTCTCTTTTTATCCACCTTCCCCCAAAAACAAAATCCTCCAAAACCAAGACCAAGGATCCCCCCATCCTCTCATCATCCGTCCCCTTTTATGCCTCTTCCTCCCATCCACCTCAACCACCTATCATTAATGTCATAACTACCCCCTCATACTTTCATTTTACTTTTCTTACCATATCTTCTCTCAAGTAGATTTGAGAGGACAATTTTGGGAGAAGATATGGATATTTAATTTGGAATTTAATTGGGGAAGACAATATCTTCTTCCAAGTAAATTTGAGAGGACATTTTGGGGATAAGATATGGATATTTAATTTGGTAATTAATTGGGGAGGACCATATCTTCTTCCAAGTAAATTTGAGAGGACATTTCGGGCATAAGATATGGTAATTAATTGGGGAGGACCATATCTTCTTCCAAGTAAATTTTAGAGGACATTTTGAGAATTGAATAATAACAATAATAAATTTTATATCAGTAAATAAAAATTACAGTTTCCCAAATGTAGGTATTTACCAATATTTCTTGATAATTATAAGTCAATATTTCCAGGTAATTTAAACACTAAAAAAATTTGCACGATATGATTAAGTGGGGCATTACAACCTTGCCTAAAATGTGTTTGCAGAATGATAGCAGGTCCAGGAAATGTCAATAACTACGCTAACGATACTCTAAGTTATGTAAAAAAAAACATTATGACCAAAATAGGAAAGGGAAATGAAAATAGAGGGTAAGATTAGGAAATCATAATTGGATTCCAACATCAAATTAGAAATTCCACCACTTTAATAAAGGGTATTCCCTCTCCTTCCATAAGGTTTCTCCAAACCTCCAAAAGATGGCATGATCATCTATCGATAGGATGCTCTTTCGATAATATCTGATGGAACATAGGCTTATGATACTATTATCTTCTCGCATGCATCCCATATTTAGAGTAGAAAAAAATATCTCTTTTGTAAAGCTTCTAACAAAAATAATGTGCACTCAAATAATGTGCACTCGAATAAAAACCTTTGTTAAAATATAGCCAATCTCATTAGCTAAGTTAGTTAAGAAATTAGTTTCCAATCCAAGATAATTTTAGAAAAATATTTCTAGAAGTTGCTAGTCCAGATTTTTGGATAGTTTTTTGTATTCTTGGATATCTCTAGATATGGTTATTCCTAAATAATTCTAGAAATAGCTTAGAATATTATAAAATCATTTATAAATTTATTATAAATTATATTTAATAATGAGAATGACTCTTAATTTTCCAAATGGTTTCTTTTTTGAGTCAGCTTGAATGTTTAACATGGTGTCAAAATGGGTTTAATAAACACAATTTAGTATATTATAAAATAATTTTTAAGTCAATTATAAAATCTATTTAATAATGAGAATGACTCATAAGTTTCCAAATGGTTTCGTTTTTGAGTCACCTTGAATGTTTAACATGGTGTCAAAATGTGTTTAATAAACTTTAAAGAGTGCAGATCATATTCTATTTAATAATGAGAATGATCCCTAAGTTTCGAGATGGTTTCTTTTTTGATTCAGCTTGAATGTTTAACATGGTGTCAAAATGGGTTTAATAACATTCAAAGAGTGTAGATCATATTTTCATGGAGGAGATCCAAGGGCGTGAGAATGAGTTCTACATGAAAGAGTAGAGGTTCTTCTTTTGTAAGAAAAGTCGCTTCCACCGAGTAGTAAGAAAACCCAGTGCTAATGGTAGTGGAGGTAGTCATGCAGGAACACAACTACCATTTTTCATTTTCGTCACTAATCAATAAGGTCACCCTATAGGTTAGATGAAAAGGGTCATAAGTCCTAACCCCCACAAGTAGCACAAAAGAGAAAATCCATCAAAATACATTCCAGACTTAGAACAAAAGAGGAAAGCCATTAGAATACATTTTAGACTTAGAATCCTACAGGTTTACAATCTTTAGATTGGAAGGTTACGATGGATATATTAGACCCATAACTTCCATAAGAAAATGGTAGAGCATACATGGTGAATATATTACACACAAAATAAATTTTATATTTCAATCAAAGCAAGCCACATAAATAGTGTTAATGAGATCCAATAGATTTCAAACAAGGAATTCCTTGTTGAGAAAATCTCTAACAAATGCGAACCACCAACTAACCTAATCTATCAATTTACTAATCTGAGAATTATTTCCAAGTCTTCCTTAACTCCAAAATGAACTTTTAAAATTTATAGTATTTTGTTTATTATGTGTGGCAAAAGGGGATATTCCTTTTCAAGGAAGTTTTATTTTATTGGTGAAAAGTTTTACTTTATTTGTGAGAAGGGGTTTGTTTTTATTTTTACATTATTCAAATATTTGTTTATTTTTTACTTAAAAAAAAGAGTGTGATTGCGAAAATATTTGAGACATAAAAGAAAATAATTCTCTTTTCCACTACGAAATAATTTTTTATGTCTTTTACATGTAATTTGAGGCAAAATTTATGGAAGGAACTAAGTTTTAATGTATGAGAATGAAGAATTTCTGGTAGGTATAGGAATTTTGGGAAGTATTGGGATATAAATTCACAAAGCTAAATCAAGAAATTCGGTAGGTCATGTCTAATTCCCTAAAAGATAGCTTGCATAAATGAATAAAAAAAATAAAGGGGGTCTTGGATCCACAATTTAGTAGATTACTTAATTTTTCCCAAAATAATGAGAACATTTAGTGCAAAGCAAGCGAAGAATATCTTGGAGTTAGCATATCAGGGTAGTGACAAAGTGAAGAGTATGAAGCTTCAAACCATTAGGAGAGAGCTTGAAACATTGAGGAGGAAGGAGACAAAGAACATTGAGTAGTACATGACTAAAGTGATAGAAGTTGTGAATCAACTCAAGACTCATGGAGAGATGATTATAGATCAAAAAATTGTTGAAAAGTTTCACAAAAGACTATGTTATGTAAAAAATTAGTTAATTTTAGGTTTATTATTTAATTTTAGGTTTAGTTAGACAAAAGGGCACGATCATAAGATCATGCCCCTTCCCAAAGGGTGTCCATGGCAGTATATAAGCGAAGAACCCCATTTGTAATCACCATCATCGGTCTATTCATTATTGATAAGAAATTTATATATATATATATATATATATATATTATATATATATATATATATATATTATATATATATATATATATATTATATCTTCTGTATATCGAGAAGTTTTTTTTCATTTCATTGGTATCAGAGCGGTCGAATCCGCTAGCCTGCGCTGGTTCACGCATCCATCCACTGTTTTCACTGTACGTATCACTATTTTGTCCGCTGCCATATTCACTGTCGACACCCTGTCTACGCACAACCTGCCTGGACTGCTCTCGCTGTGCGTATTTCACCTTGAGTGATACGCTGAACATTAGCAGAACCAGAGAACTGACACGCTGAATCAACAAGACGACTGCGTCATTTTTTCCTGGGTTCCATTGCGTGGACTCTACGGTTTCATTACACTGCGGATACGCTGAACTAATGCTTTTCTTCTCCCTATGGTGATAATGCTAAATTCTGGCGTTCCTTTTAAATTGCGGTGATAACGCTGAATGGGACGGATAATAACACAAAAAAAAATAAAAATCGAAGGGTTTGAACAGTCAACGGTTGACATTTCCATTGGGACGTGATTATCCATTCGGTCATTAAAATATTTATCCAGTAATACGTGACTGTTCATAAAAAAACAAATATAATATATATATTATATATATATATATATATATATATATATATATATTATATATTATATATATATTATATATGTATTTATATATATGTATCTATCTATATATATATATTATGTGTGTGTGTGTGTGGTGTGTGTGTGTGTGTGTGTGTGTGTGTGTGTGTGTATGTATATGTATATATGATATATATATAAGTTATATATAATATATATTATAATCTAATTATAAATTATATAATATATAACTTTATTTAGTTATAAGTTCATATATATATATATATATATATATAATTATATTATATATTATATATAATACATATAATTTAGTTAATTAAAATTATTTTAATTAATTAAATTTAAAAAATTAAAAATAAAAATAAAAAAACTTATGTCATATAATTAAAAAAATAAAATCTAGCTGGCAAGTAAATACACGCCCCCGCAAACCCGCTCAATGTCGACAATGACAATGGCGGATTTCCAAAAAAAATTGTTGGACTTAGAGCATAAGATAAATAGCAACCACGATGAGGTCAGTAAAAAATTAAATGAATTCCAGATCAAGCTTGGGGAGCAAGCTAACGAAATCAAAAATCTTCACGATACGACAAATCGAATAGAAATAAAGATGGAAAATCAACATGTCCAAACAGAAGTAAACATCAGAGAGGTCTTAACAATGCTGAAAATTCTGTGTAAAAGGTCGAATTGTACACCCGAACAACTACTAAAAGAAAGTGAAGAGAATCAAGAACACATCTCATCAGATTCAACAAAGTCAAGAGACTCTCATGAAAAAGTTGAATCCCTAAAAAAACCAGTGACACCCCACCAAGAAGTGAGTAGCACAACCTTTACAAACAAGAAACTATGGGATAATTTTACCAATCAACACCCTTTTTTCACTCAACCATTAGCAACATACCTGCGAATGGCAAAAGTCAAGATGCCTAAATTCGATGGAAACGAAAAAAACAATGTTGCATGGATAAATAAAGCAAAAGAATACTTTGAGATATATGACATCAATGACGAGGACGAAAAGCTCAGGCATGCATCCATGAAAATGGAAGGAGAAGCATACAACTGGTATATGTGGTGGAAAAAAACAACACACGTCATTAGCTGGAGAAAATTTAAAGATGCCTTCTTTAAAAGATTCCAAGGTGCAAGAGAAGAAGATTTCTTTTCAAAACTAATCTAGTTACGACAAAAAGGAAGTGTGGACGAATATACTCAAGAATGGGAAACCTTAGTAACACGAGTACTTGGGTTATCAGAATCTCGTCTAATTCAATCATACGTCTCAGGACTCAAAACCCATTTACAAGCAGAACTTGAGATGAATGACATTACATCAATAGAAGTAGCAAGACGAAAAGCAAAAACAGCGGAAAAGAAATTAGAACCAATATTTTGGTCAAAAGCGGAAAAACATATGCAAGACGAAGGATACCCTAGTATGTGGACTCAAATAATACAAGATATGTTCCACCACATCATCGTGAAGATGAAAAATCTAATGTGGAAATGCAAAGGATAAAAGAGGGTAAATGTAAATGCTGTGGTGAGAAGTGGGACCCCAAACATAGATGTGCTAAAGGAAAAGAACCAAAAAACCTATATAATTTTGAAGCAAACCATGATTTAAATAGTGAAGGTTCTCACATAGAAGAAATAGAAGATGCCCAAGAATTCTCACCAGAATTAGATGACGGGAGTATTCCGCAAGTGTCATTATCAGCCATGACAGGTATATCACAACCTCAGACTTTAAAGTTAAAGGGACACATAAAGAAGAACAACGTAGTGGTTCTCATCGACTCTGGAAGCACACACAATTTTTTAGATGCAACCGTGGCAAAGAGACTCAATATCTTTTCAATTCCCTTACCAAACATGAAAGTGATGGTAGCTAATGGTAAGAAGATTGAAAAGGTGGGGAAATGCCATAAGGTCAATTTGCAGATTCAAGACTTTAATCTAGAGTCTTCGTTCTTCACGGTGCCATTAGGAGGAGTAGATGTAGTCTTAGGTATCCAATGGCTACGAACTTTAGGTACTTATGCTGCCAACCATCAAGTACAGTTTATAAAATTCAAATGGGTAGGTCAGAAGTACAAACTACATGGATTCCAAGCACCAGAAGATCAAGTTGTATCATCATCTCAGATGATGAAGCTGAGTCGAAAAGGAGTACCTACTTATGTAGTACAATGTCACCAATTAGAAATGTTATCTGCAAATATGACCAGTGAAGAGTCACCAGAGATACAAGATCTAATTCGGAAGCATGAAAAAGTATTTCAAGACCGACCTATGAGAAAGCCATACCGATATCCACATCACCAAAAAACGGAAATTGAGAGATTAATTCAAGACCTTTTAAAGTGTGGAACCTTGATCATCTTGGAATATCTGATCAAGTGGAAGGACTTACCGAAGAAGACGCTTCTTGGGAGAATGAAACATTTTGTCAACAACATCCGTCATTACGTATGCTTTGAGGACAAAGCATTCTTTCGAGAGGAAGGCAATGTTATGTAAAAAAATTAGTTAATTTTAGGTTTATTATTTAATTTTAGGTTTAGTTAGACGAAAGGGCATGATCATAAGATCATGCGCTTTCCCAAAGGGTGTCCATGGCAGTATATAAGCCAAGAACCCCATTTGTAATCATCATCATCGGTCTATTTATTACTGATAAGAAATTTATATATATATCTTATGTATATCGAGAAGTTTTTTTCATTTCAGACTATTGAAGAAATTCAAGATTGGTTTTGTTAATGTAGAGGAGTCAAAATATCTATCCAAATTAACAGTAGAAAAATTAGCAGGATCTCTCTTTTCCCATGAATCAAGAATCAACATGGAGGCAGAGTCCTTATATCATGCCTTCCAGACTCAAGCATCCATTAGTAGAGGAAAATATAGAGGAAGAAGACATCGAGGTAATTACCAAGTATAAAGAAGAACTACATCAAATAGTCAAGGCAATAAAATCAACCTAGTTACTCTCAGAATCAGAGGGGAAGATGTACAAGATGGAAAAACAAGTCCAATGTACAATGTTATTATTGTAAAAAGCATGAAAGCTATGAAAGTGAATGTTGGAAGAAGAAATCATATTTGAATATGGGTAGAGTGAATGCCTCCAGCATTAAAGATGAGACATCTAAGTCCATGTTCATCACACACCAAATTTATAAAGAATATCAAAACAAGGATGACATTTGTTTATTGGTAATAGGATGCATTGATCATACATAAAGTAACAGAACATTGTTTTCTAGTATTGGTAGATCTATTCAATCTAGAATTACTTTAGGAGATGACTATCATGTCAAGGCCATAGGTAAAGGTGTCATTCTTTTCCTAACTAAGAAAAATGCAAATAAATATATTTGTGATGTCTTTTATGTACCGAATCTTAACATAATTGGTTAGGTATTGGATAATTGATTCGACATGGTTATGAAATTATATTTAAGGACTTCACATTCACAATATTAGTTAAATCACCTTGTACAAGACATATTACAAAGGTATAAATGAACAAGAACATAATTTTCCCATTAAATATGATAAGTGTAAATATGTCACAATCATATGAAAAAAATGTCTCAAGCATAGATGAGACTTTGTTACAACATCTGATGTATGGTTTCCTACCTTTTAGGAGACTTAGTCTCTAGTAGAAAAAAATTAATAGTTAAGGGAAGTTCCCATATTGAATGAGGAAACCATCACTTGTTGAAGTTGCATTATCGGAAAGCATTAAAGAGATGATTTTCCAAAAGCCTTCTACAAAACCAAGTAATATCTAGAACATTTCCATATAAATCCATGTGGACCAATCCAAACTCATTCCAATGTTGGAAGTTTTTATTTTCTGACATTTATTAATGATTTTATGAGGAAATTTTGGATTTATTTAATTAAAATTAAATTAAATAAATTCATATTTAATATGTCAAAGTGGAAAAATATGTCAAAGTGCTCAGCTCATATGGAGTAGAAGGGTACGACTCAAAGGTTTTCAAAAAATTTCATAGACAATAAGGAATTATAAGGTAGTTTACCACTATATGTACACCACAACATAATAGAATGGATAAATGGAAGAATTAGACGATTATGAACATGGCATGGAGTGTGCTAAAAGCTATCAATTTTCCCAATTATTTTTTGGGTAAGACTATTGTTCGTTCAGTCCACATAGTCAGTAGAACTCCAACAGATAATGTGAAAGCTAAAGTTCCTCAAGAAGCATGGAGTGGCATAGAATCAATTGTTTCCCCTTTCATAATTTTTGGTTGTATTGCCTATGCACATGTCCCTAATGAACTAAGAGAAAAACTTGACAATAACAGTGAAAAATGCATTTTCATTGGGTAAAATGAACAATCTAGATAAATATAAACTATACAGTCGAATCAATATGAAATTTGTGGTGAGAAAAGATGTAAAATTCATTAGAAAAATCTACAAGATAAAGAGAATGAAGTAATAGATAGTACTATTCCATCTCTCCCAGTAAATGAACAAGTGGAAAATTTGAGATAGCAAGTCCGTCTATTAAGACTTCCAAGGTTACAGGAGAAAAGATAAGAAGTTAGTTCTTCCTCTAGTAAATGTCAACAAACTCTGAGAGAAATAAGAGAAATAGTATATTGTAAATTATATTTAATAGTGAGAAGGTATAGCAATGTCCCATGAGTTCCCAGTTTGTTTTCATTCAATATCTACTCCAAAGTTTAACACCTTTAGTTTAGAAAGGTCTATCACTACCTCAATGAGGTATTCCCCAACTCATATGAAACTTATGAAGAAATTTTATATGTGAAGAAAATACCATAACCATTTACATCCTTAACAACATTCTCCAACAACCAATCACAAATAATTGCTTCACACCATCAATGTACATGAAACACTAATTATAGTTTTTGATGTATTGGTGTGTCAAACAAACTTTCACACTGAAATATCCAACCTCGGAGCTAAAAACTATCTTTAGGAGTTCTAACTGAAGTAAATGATATTTCTCCTTTGAATATTGAAAACCCTTTGAACATATGACCCCTCACAATATTTTGTACCAAAATATTGAGAGCTACGGCTTTCAAATCAGTGGTGCAGTAACTCTCAATAAGGAACAATGGAGGAACTATACTTGTAGAAATGCATTTTTATAATATTGAATCAGAAAGTAACCTTGATGGAAGAAAATAATTTATATTTGTTGCAATGAGAAACTTCCCCTTTAATGTCTCGTTAATGTTTTGCAGCTAGTGATAAGGATGATTTTTTTAGGAAGGATATATCTATAAATGTAATGAAACATACTCTCAAACATTATTGGCTTTATCCCCTATTCACTTAAAATTTATTCTTTCACCATAATTCATCAATAAAACACCATCGTCCATTACATTTGTGAAACATCAATTGTAATTATACACATGATGAGAACAATAATCCACACCATTTCCATACCAAATGTGGCAATGTTTGTTGAGGAAAATCACTAACATAAGAACCAAAAGAGCCAAATGCAACATTGATGGGGATAATCTAAGAGATTAATTGAAACTAATACTGTTGATCAAATAAAATCACAACAATACATTTTGAGGCATTTTAATACCCATCTAGATATTATTTGCAATTGAATATGAACCATATATAAAAGCTATTAATTTTAACTAGAATTTGTACAACTTTTAAATGAATAAAACATGCATTTATGAGACTTCTTTGACTATGAATAATGGAACCTATATACACAAGAAATAGCTCATACATAGGTTTTACTATTGAGTTGTCCAAAAGTTTTTCACTAATAACTCATGGGGAGGAGACCTCGACCTCGAACTCAATCATTGACCCCAGCAAGCTATTCTAATAGTGAAAGCTCACATGTACAACACTTTTACATGATCTTGTATAGCACCAGACTCGATGTAAATTATAATACCTACGTGCAAGAAAACAAGGTTTTGATAAAAAAACATTTAAACTTCAATTATTTTACTTAAAAAACCAATCATATTATAATACATCCCATATTCATACCTACAAGAATTTAATATAATCCATTCACATTCATAACCCTATAATTTGATAATCTCATATGAAGACTCATGAATTTTCTTGATCACTAGTTTGTATAGGCATATGCAATTGCATGGATCACGGGGATAAGGTTTACAATTCCATATTTGATATTGATCTTGATTAAGAGTTTTTTTTGGGTTTATTAGTTTTTCGAATCAATGTAGGAAAATTATATATATATTATATATATATATATATATATATATATATAATATATTATATTATATATATATATATATATATATTATATATATATAATATATATTATAGATATATATTATATTATATATTTATTTATTTATTTATTTATTGAGTACACAAATGATAGTAATTAAAAAAAATTATTATAATATTTAGTTTTAAAATATTTTATTATAATTTATAAAAAAATTATTTTTTGAATTATTTCTTATTTTATATAAATATATTTTATAAAAATTTTAACTTGGAAAATATATAATTTTTATTTGTCTCGGTTTTTAAGTAAAGGATCTTGTTCTTGTTCTTGAGGAGTTGTTTAGATGATTCTTAATTTAGTGTTTGGTTGAGAGATTTACTCAACTAAGTGATTATATGGTTAAGATAAAATTACTATCTTTAACTGATAAATTTTAATGTGCAATTAAATTTTCAAATTAGAATAAAAGTCAGTAACTCTATGGATAACTCCATTAAAGAAAATCGCAGCACAATGAGAGAGTTATTTGTTATCTGATTAGAAAAGGGGTGTGTTAAAATAAATTATTTTGTATGTAATTTCTGTTGTGAAGGTTTTTTATCTTTTTGGTCTGTAAGTGTGCAGAGTATTGAAAACAACAGTTGCGCTCTCTTAAGAGATGTGTCTGGCATTTGAATGCACTAGTGAGTACCAAAGCCTGGCGATAAAGTAAGACTGATCACTGTGCTGTCAATATGAAGATTGCAGTCGTCACAATTTAAATCCTGCTCCACTAATACACATGCTATAATGTTGCACGTTTTCCCCTCCATGGTATGCCGGGAGGGATCCTTCGACTCAGAGCGGGATTACAGATCTAGGAATATGATTGGTGGCAAGGGATCATATGTTGAAGTTGCTGCCCAATTGTTCCAGCAGTTAGATCAACAGACGAGTAACCAATGACAGAGAATTTTTATCAGAATCTAGTAATTGGCCCAGGAAATCATGGCCTACAGCTGCAATAATTCATTAACACAGCTAACAATATGATCAACGAAATTGAAGACAGGGTCCTATTCTAAATTGATATTGCTGCCAACGACGGTTGTTATTTCCTCTGTTGCAAGAGTGGTTGTGAATGAGAGCTACATGAGTGTTTGCGAGTTATGTGTATGCCTGTGGCATAAGTTGGAAATCATACATTTGAAAAGTTTTGAACTCGTATGAATGAGTCCATTTTGTCTTAGCGCAATAGAAGCATGGTAGAAATGAAGTTGTTGTGGAGCGCTATTTATCACTGATATAGGAGAACACGAACCTAGAGTAAGAGACTGTTGATGATGACCTCATTCTTAGAATGGAATTGGACCTGGCAATGAGATTCTTAAATCCATTAAACTTGGAGGAAAGCAAAGTGGAGCTAGTGTATACGTTAAGATGGTGTTCCATTGTTTTAATTGTTTGCAGAGTTGGCATAATGACCAAGACCAAACCAATCACGTTGTCAGCAAAGCAGTAATTCCTATTATTACCAAGTAAGCAAATTGGTTTAATGGTCTGGAGGGATTTATAGAAAGAATCAAGTGCAGGTAAAATCTTAATATGGATGGTTATCAAGTTAGTTTGACAATTGTGGATCTAGGGAAGGATCCCTCATTTGTTGAAGATGTGAGAGTAGTGTTCTGGTGAGGTTATACGACAATTTCGGATGTTGTTTAGTAATTGACTGTGGAAGATCCTTCATTCAGGATTTCAATGGTGGAACTTGGAAATCAAATTTGCCTACTACATTTTTTCAAGGGTTAAGAGACAACTGCATGGAGTTAGTAGCGTAGAATATTTCAAATTGATAATGATGGAAATTATAATGGTTGACAAAATCATATATGCGCATGACATCCTAGTAGACTGGTGGTTGTGACGGTTGCAATGGTTGGGCACTCATGCATTCTGGTGGATGGTTGTTCATTTATATGGACGTCAACATATTCTTTTGTCCTTTTTGACAACACCTAGAATTCGCTAATTGAGGTTGTGACAAGTAGTCATTAAGAGGGGGACTTGGAAAATATAATTCCTACTTGTCTTGGTTTCTAAGTAAAAGATTTTGTTTCTGTTATTTAGGAGTTGTTTAGATGATTCCTAGTTTAGTGTTTGGTTGAGATATTTACTCAACTAACTAAGTGATTGCGTGGTTAAGATAGAATTTCTATCTTTAACCAATGATTGATGTATTTATATGTGTGTTTAATATAATGTAAGTGGTAAATTTTGGTGTGCAATTAGATTTTTAAATCTTTATAATTTTTATGAGAAAATAATTATCATTTTTCCTATTAAATTTTAAATCATCTAAATTAATCCATTTCAAAAAAACATTAATTTATCAACCATACGATGGCTCTGAGCACGCGCATGGCCGCTCTCCTGTAACCCTAGCCGCGCCCGGCTGGTTACTCCCTCCTCCGTGCAGTCTTCTCCACTATGGATCTTGAAGGTGGCCCTGGGACCCCTCCTCCCCCATATCCGGAGCTCGAAGCTTTCAGATCCCTCATCGCACCTGCTAGGAAACATCTGATCTCCAGTTCATAGGAAAAGTTCGTCAAAAAGTTGGAAAACATCCCCATGGTGACCTTTCCTGTGGAGGAAACTTGCAAAACAATGTTGAACCTAGCCAAAAGAGGCCTCATCGGCCAATTCACAGGGCTATGGCCATCCTTGAAAGCAGTTGAAGAATGGGTTAAACGGAACTGGATACCTCTGGTTTCAGAAGGAATAAAACGTCATTTCGTTGGCAAAGGGTTTTTTGTATTTGTGTTTGATATTATGCAGAAGGTAGAAGCTTGATCTTCAGAAACAGGCCATAATTTATGGGACCTCAAGGGATTTATCTGAATAAATGGTCACCAGATTTTGATCCAGCACAGGATGTGCCCACGGCAGTGCCTGTATGGGAGCATATTCCACATCTCCCCCTTCACTGCTGGAGCTAGAGATCACTGCAATCCATTAACACATATTTCATTAAATATGGAAGTATTCAGTGGATCTAGAATTTAGAACTTTAACTAAATTAAGGTTTTTCAAAATGAGGAATTAGAAAGTCACTTAATCCACTAATTTTAATGTAGATATTCACCATTTTTGTGTAAAAATTATCATGATAAACTTTATAAAACAAATTTATATAAACTTGCTAAAAAAAATATTTCACATTTTAATCTTGGATTCCTTACATTATCTATTTTAATATTTTTTATGGTTTATAGTAAAAAATAAGTTTGTTAAGGTTATTTTATGAAAATAATGATGCATATGTTACTATTATTAATCCATTTAATTATAATCTGATATAGTAAATATCATGTATGTGAAAAGTCATGATTATTACTAAGGCAGTGTTGGCACAATTTAAAAGTCTATCACCTTTGCAACACTAGTTATATTATGATTGAAGATTAAAAAACACTCAAAGCATCGAGTTTATACTCGTATTAGAATTAAATTTCAATATATTTGTGACGGTACCAACCTTTTTTATTGTTTAACTAAACAAAATTATGATGATATTGAAACACTTCTTTTATTGCTTTTTCAGCATAACAATAAAATTCGAAATAACTTTTAATAATATCTTTTTATCTCCTTATTTACCATAGTTGGTCTTAGTGGATGATAATCATCATTATCACCATCATAATTACATACTATTGTATATAGTTTGCACCATTTTAGAGTTGAGGAGAAAAATAAATTTATGATCAAATTAAATGTTGAATGTGAGTAGTAGCATAATTTATTTTTATTTATTAGTTGTACGCTTATGTCAATAAAGAAGTTGATTGAGGCTCGCTTTATGAATAATAGATTAATATGCAAGATATATATTAAGTATAAAGTTATTTAATGACAAATGAAATTTTTGGTAATGTGTCCAATATATACTATTATTTAGAACTTTAACTAGATTATATTTTTTCGAAATGAGGAATTAGAAAGCCACTTAGTTCACTAATTTTTATATAGATATTTACCATTTTTTGTGTAAAAATTATCATGATAAACTTTATAAAACAAATTTATATAAACTTGAAAAAAAAAATATTTCACATATTAATATTGGATTCCTTACATTATCTATTTTAATATTTTTATGGTTTATATTAAAAAGATAAGTTTGTTAAGGTTATTTTATGAAAATAATGATGTGTGTGTGTAACTATTATTAACCGATAATCTGATATAGTAAATATCATGTATATGTTGATTTACGATTATTACTAAAACAATGTTGGCACAATTTAAAATTCAAAATAACTTTTAGTAATATCTTTTTACCTTCTTATATACCATAGTTGGTCTTAGTGGATGATAATCATTATTATCACCATCATCATTACATACTATTGTAAGAAGTTTGCACCATTTTAGAGTTAGGAGAAAATATTTTTTTAGGATCAAATAAAATGTTGAATATAATTTATTTTTATTTATTATTTGTACTTTTATGTAAGAAACGAAGTTGGTTGAGGCTTACTTAATGAATAATATATTAATATGCAAGCTATATATTAAGTATAAAGTTATTCAATGACAAATGATCATAGTAATGTGTCCAATATATACCATCATAGATCCATTTTAAGTGCAGATGTAGGGATCAAATTTCAAGTGCAAACACATTTAGAGTGAAAGATACAATGTGCTATTTTTAATTGTTGAAACTACATTTTTGAAAGCTAAATAGAGTATATATAAGAACAAATAATAATTTTAACCATAAGAAATTTTTTTTTATATATATAGATATATATGAAGTTGATATTGACATAAATTAGTTAACATAAATCTTCAATAGTTACTTTTGAAAATTATAAGATTTAAACCTCTGATTCACACCTTTTTTTTTACTTCTAATTACTTTACAAAATATTCTTTTTTTTATATTTTTCTATTTAGAACATAATTTTTATTTTAAATGGGCACAGACGAATAGACAAACTTACACATCCCCCCATATTGGGCTGTAAAATGAGCCTCTCGTTTCAATTACTAATCATTTTAATGATCAAAATCAATCATGAATTAGAATAGTAACAAAGTAGTACAATTTGATTATTTTCAAATACAACAAGAAAGAGAGAAAAATGATTAAGATATTTATTACACATGTTTAGTTTTTATCCCTGTAATGTTTAAGGATACTATATTGAAAAGAACATATTAACATTCATCTAAAACTTAAATTCCTTACATTATTTCTATTACCATTAACATTTATATTTATGTATTAAATATGACCATGAATACTAGATTGTGTAAAAAAAATCTTACCTATAAAGTTATTTAACAATATATTAATATTGTTTTTCTTACTATTATTGACCATTTTAAATTGACACTAACTACTTTTCCTAAGTTGAGTACAAATTAATTATACTAGTATAATGTTGGCACCACTTCAAAATCTATAAGTAGAAATATTTTATAATTGTAGTTGTGTTGTTCAATGATCAAAATATTTTTTTTATAAATTAACATACAACAAAATAGGGAATTTGATTATATCAATTATAATAAGGAAAATTAAGGAAAACTCACCTCAAACATTATATCAAGCATCTAGCATTTATTCATTAAGAGTTTAAATGGTTTATATTAAATATAATACTAATTAGGTACCCCACTGTTGTTTTAATATAACAAGTTTAGAAGATGTTTTTAGGTGCATTATTGAATTTTATTATGCATATTTGATATGGTGAGAAGTCATGTTGGTCAAATAAAGCTTTGAAAACTTAAATATTTTATGGCATTGTCATGTAATTTGTATAACACATGATTACATTGAACTATTAAATAATATAAAACTCCTTCAAAAAAAATATGAAGATAATATTTATACAACAAATATGGGAAAATGTGTCTGAATGTATATTAATAGATCCTCCAAAAAAAAATTACATTTATGCATCATATAAACCTACTCTTAAGATAATCGCTCAAGTAGATCAAGAATGGCTTCTACACCATATTTATTTATCTTGGTCTTCTTGCAATGTTCTTTCTTTGGCATCCATGCCCACACTATGGTATTAATTGGAATAGAGCCAAGTTCTTTGTCATCAGGATTTGGTACCCAATATTGCTCTAAAAATTTTCCATTGTATTTCCCTGACATAGGCTTCCACCAGTCAACCTTTACATGAAGATTCTCACTTTCATTATCCCTAAAGATATTTGAGATGGATTTTGCCATCCAAATCATCTCACCTGCATCCTCATTTCCTGATCTAACTAGCAACATCTTTCCTTTCTCAACATCAATCATCGGATTGAATGTTGGCTTTGGCTTGTTGCATTTGGGTCCAACATATATTGGTTCATCTATCGCATTATCAAAATCTACATCCATAATACTTGAGATTACTTGGAGTGCATTACGATCAACATCAACAATGTGCCTTGTCTTGGGCCAGAAATCCTCAGAAGATGAATCATTTCCATCTATTATTCTATGATCATTATAGATTCCATCTAATGTATCAAGAACTTTTTCCCAATACACCACTTTATTTTTCCATTCCTCTGTAACAATTGGTGAATCCTCATTCCCAATAGTGTCTTTCCACATTTTTATGTATGATGTTATCCCTTCCTTTAGTTCTTTTAAATAGACATCATTCTGTTTGGAAGTTAAGAAAGATGGCTTCCCTATGGGAATTATAGGTCGACCTTCATCATCTATATTCCATAACTCAACTGGTTCTGACCACTGAGAGTCTCTAATTGATTCTTTATACCTTAGTACTGGAACATCATTGAGTATAAGAAATTGGAAGTATTGAACATTAAGATGTCCAACTAGTGCATTTTTTCCCTCCTTAATGTATCCACTAAGGAAACTTTTGAAGTCATAGACCTTGTCAATAAGTGTAGGTGGAAACACTCTATTTTCTTCAATTATGCGATATGTATCCATCATTTCAGGTAAAGAATAAATATCTTTACTTTTTAGGTTGGAAGACATTCTTCCATAGGTTCCATCTATGTCTTCATGGGTGTGCCCCATAGGCAAGAACCCAACCTCAATAGTGATGAAGACACCAAGTGCAGTTAAAAGTGATAGAAACATGAAAAGATAGCGATTCTTATTATCACTTGCTGCATTGTCCAACTATAACAACAAATGTGGAGGAAGAGGTTTAAAATCAACATTTTGACTTTTTGAACTTCCATGAGATATAAAATCATCCTTGTACCCTTGACATTTTGGGTAAATAGAGGTGTCAAGTAATGCATTTGTAAGTGGGTTTCTTGAAATTCCACTTTCATAAAGTAGATCACCATACATATCCATTTGTGGGTCTTCAAGGTCCCTTAAGCACTTTGCAAGGGATGTAATAGTAAATTGTGATCCCATATGGACAAATGGTAAGGAGAAATGACCAAAACCTCCCGCCTTATGCCCATGTGTAAGCATACCTGTCAATGACAAACCCAAATTTGTTCCTACAACAGATTTTGATTTCACACGTAGCCTTGGGATTGATGTCTTTGTTTTGTCCATTTTATCATGGATAATGCTCAAATACTCCTTTGGAAACCGCTCTGACATAATTCTATGGGCATAGTAGCAATATCTTCCACACATAACAATCTTGTTATGTTTCGTCAACCTACCTCGTGCCTTTTCTTCCAACTCTTTTGTAGTTGCTGACTTCATTTGTGCTTTCAACACAATACATTCACTGCATTTACTAAAGTTGGTGTTCTTTGAAAATGCCACATCTCGAAACTTAGTATTCCAAATCTTGCTCATTGTTGGTTGTGATATTGATGGGTAATTGAGCTTTTGAAGAGCCTCATTGATCTCTTTTAACAAAGAATTTTGTGTGTAAGTCGAAGGAAGCAGTCTTAAAGGAGCAGATGTTCCATCTTCTTCAACTTGACGTGTTTGATTTGGTGAAAAATCTGAATTATCCATTACAATTTTGTGCAATATTTCTATAGCTGCCACTGTGTGAGCTCGTGCTTTGCATGTGTTGGTGTTACCATGAATAGCTTTGATCTGTCCATGTTGGAAATAATGTTGGTAGTTATAGAATGTGCTTTGAGGAATTTTATGTATCTTATACCATGCTTTCTTACAAATAATATTCCCATTAAATCTCATGTCCTTTACATTTCTAGCAATAGGTGGTAGGCCATGGCCATGGCCATGGCCGCTTGACATCACTGTGTTTGACATGAGTGAATTCAAGACAAATTCTCTAATACCATTTGTATTTATTTGTCTCATACCCCTTCTAGCACCTTCAATGGCCTTCCTATCGACATGTTGAAGACAATGTTTTCTACAACATACATCTGCTGCCAAAAGTCGAATTTCTTTCTCTTCATCTATTTTTGTTTGACATTTTGCAGTTTTTTTTGTAGCCATAACTCGTTTAATCCTTTTATATGGCCTTGTTACATTCATATCAATTGAGTTTCTATCTTTTTCATTACAAAGGTACCCATCCCATTTGTTTAAGGGATTTGTGTCCTCTATAACATCCCATATCACCATTTCTTTGGTTGGTTCCTTGAACTTTTCCTTGACCCTTAATATCACACCTTTGTTGTCCACCAACTTATTTATTGGCCATCTAACCAAACAATGTATAGACTTATCTCCAATTTTGCATATCTCACAATTTCCATCTATCTCTTCTAGAAAAACACCAAAATCCATTTCACCTAGTGTTTCACCCTCAACAATGTCATCCTCGTGGACATGAACTAGCATTCCTTTGGCAATGCACATGCGTGTTCCCATGCATTCATGTGTAAGAGAAACCTTTGCACATATGAATTTAACCCTACCTTGGGGAATATTTATGGCATGATCATGACAGTGAGGCTCCAAATCTGATTCTGGCCAAATTTCATAAGATTCTAATGCACCCCCAAGTGTATGCTCAAACCCTGTTGGATGTGGTAGAGGAACATTATGTTTTAACACCTTTTCAATTTTAACCACTATGCATCCTTTCTTTACCATCTTTCCATGCACTTTATGCCCAAGCTCTGTATTGAATATGGAGCCCTCGCCCACCTTCACTCCATGTTGTAGAAGATTTACCTTGTCTCCAATAGAAAATGTAGAAGAAACATTTGTACCTATAAACAAATGTAAATAATGTTAGTATTTACTCAAAAAAAGAACATTTATTATAGTATCAAAAATATATAACACATGCTTCAATATTTTGATTTACCTATGTGGTGTCTCAAATCCACAATCTTCCATGGATGTATGTCCCCTTCATTAACATCATCATCAATCAAATGTGGTTGAATGAGATCAATTATCAAAATTGCAACATAACCAACATTAACCTTTTTTCCAACATAATAAGTTCTAGACTCTGCAGATTCAACCCTTGCTAGCCCAATGACTTGATCATTAATAAGGAGATCAACATAGTCCCCTTTTGCCAAAATTATATTTTCCATTGTAGCTTGCATCAATTTTGTAACAACAATTACATCGTAACTTGTAATTAAAAGAATGAACTGTGTAAAGTGTGACTTTATATTTCCCCAAAAACACACAACTTCCGAAAAAGTAATATAAATGCAAAAATAAAAATATTATGGTTGTCATGTTGTACGTAATGAAACATTGTTTCCTCAAATGAAAGCTAACAATCAATATCATTCCTTCTACTACAAACATAAGCATATTGCTAGAAGCAACATTACATGGTCAAATAAATCTAGCACATGCTAGATTTCCTTCTAGCACAAACACAAACACATTGCCAATAACAATATTCTAAGGCGAAGGAAATCCACAACATGCTAAATTTTCTTCTAACGTAAATAGAAGCATATTACTCACAAAAACATTTCAAAGTAAAAGAAATCTTACACATTCTAGAGTTTATTGTAGCACAAACACAATCACATTGCCAAAAATAACATTGCAGTGTAGAAGATATCTAGCATACGATTGATTTACTTCTAGTACAAACAAAAGCACATTGGCAACAATAACATTGTAGGGCAAACAAAATCCAACAAAATCCAACAACTTCTATCACAAACACAATCACATTTCCAACAACAATGTCGCAAGGTAAAATCAATTTAACGCATGCTAGCTTTACATGTAGCATAAATACAAGCATACTACCAATAACAACATTTTATGTCAGAAGAAATCTAGTGCATGCTATATTTCCTTCTAACACAAACAAAAGCACATTACCAAGGTGAAAGAGATCTAACACGTGTTATATTTCCTTCTATAATAAACAACCAAATTGAAAACAACAACATTGCATAGCAAAAGAAATCTAACACAACTTCTAGCCCAAACACAAGCACAACTTTTCCAATAACATTGCCAAAGTGATGGAAATCTAACACTTGCTAGATTTCCTTTTATCATAAACAACCAAATTGACAACAACACTATTGCAAAGCAAAAGAAATCTAGCATAGTTTCTAGCCCAAACACAAACACATTTCCAATAAAAACATTGCAAGGTGAAAGAAATTTAACGCATATTAGCTTTACATGTGGCACAAATACAATCATACTACCAACAACAACATTGTATCCCAAAAGAAATCTATTGGGTGTTATGTTTATTTTTAAAACAAATCAACAAAGTGTAATGATGATTATTTGTTGTGAAGACCCATATGAAAAGTGGCGTAATGCTAATAAGACCAATGCAGCTACTGCAGGATACCCACTCACCTTTCCCTTATCCTACAAAAAAACTCTGAGGTGTGAAATCCTTTTTTTGTCGAGTGTTTGCTTGTAAGAGGAGAAAGTAATGAATAATTCTTCCTGCTAGAATATATTTATTTGGGGAAAACAGGGTGAAAAACATGAAGCCTCATCACTTCAAAATTTGTGTTTCCTTGGGGGGGTGGTTGTTCCTCTAATGGTTGATTTCCCGTACTAATTAATGTTTCCTTTAGCTGACACATTTTTCCTTCCACTAGGTTGTCAACAGGAAGCTTATAATAGGAGAATATTCATCTATTGTGCTCCTTCCAAATTTCCCAAAGGATGAAACCTCGAATGAAATTTCAGGTAAGGTTCACCACCTCGTTTTTTGTATAATGCACCCGTCATTTCTTTATTGTTTCTTGTATGCTCTCTCGACTTTGGTTTCTTTATCTAAATATTGAGGCTAATTAGTCCCATAGTGCCTCCATATAGTTACAGGTGTTGAGTAAATGATTAAGCCTCTCTTTTGTGTTTTTGGAGAGGAAACACGAAGAGGAACCTATAAATCCTCTCTTTATAACTTTGTCTTGAGTTAGGACCTTCTGGTGTAAAATCAATGACATGAAAATTTAAATTTATGGCCAATGTGGCACCATCCAGTTTTTTCCACGATGGATCATTTGTACCAGTATATCCCTCACTAAGATAAGCTTTGACTTCCTTGAGATTGAACTCCACATCTTCTTTTTTCCCCCATTTGAGTTGGTCTTGTTCATTATTGAACATAATTCTTAATTTTCTTAGTTCCTTGTTAGATACTGAATAGCTAAGTCATTCTGGGTTGGTCGTTGAAAGATATTAAAATTCCATCGCCTCCAATTGTTATTTTCTAGTCCTTGATCCTAGAATTGGTAGAATTCTCTATACTCTTATATTTATGTGCTTAGTTTGAAGGGATGTCATTCCTCCCTGCATAACTTAGCTTGTTTCTACCACACATCATCCCAAAATAGGGCCTTCTTTCCATTTCTGATTTCCCAGAATAGTGTTTTTGCATTATACCTCTTTTATTCCATGCTAAATTCCAAATTGCCAACCCCTGAGTGGAACTTGATAACCAAACTAACTTTTTTGTATGGAAATTAGGTGCATATTTTGATTTCCAAAGCCTTTCCCAAGGTGATGACCCCCCTTTTAACCATCTCCACCATAAGTTTGCTCCATTTTCTTTGTTGGTTACCTCTGGATCTTGAAGACCTAGCCCACCTGCATCTTTTGGTTTGCACTCTATTTAAGGCCACTAGCGCCCATTTTCGTTTCACCTCTACCCCTCGCCACAAGAAGTTCCTTTGGATGTCCCAGATCTTTTGGGAGAAGGGAGGATAGATAAGATATACCTTGGAATAGCTTGTAGCACTGTGTTTGTTAGAATCAGATGACCACCCAGGTTTAGGGCTTTGACATTCCATTGTTTCACCCTATCCTCAAGGCTTGATACAATTTTTTCCTAATTGGAGTTCTTCTAGGCTTGCACCATTAGAGGGACCTCAAGGTACTTTGATGGGATGGATTTAAACATATATGCCCTGGTTTTTTACCTCTGCATGGTGTAAATATCTTGAAAATATGCTTTTAGATACTCTTTCAGAGATATTACTACATCGCAGTAATCCATTTGTATCTATTTTGCAAAATATTAAGCATTATATTTTGCTTAAATGAAATATATTGTGGGAACTTTCTATACAAATTGATGAGCATTTTGCACAGCACGGCTGAAAGAGAAGCCCTTATGATCCTAACCTATACTGCAAAGATCAAGGGGGGATATTGTGATCATCATTGTGTATGTCGATGACTTAGTAATCATAGGCAGTTATGAGAAGAGAATTTTGGCAAGATTTGAAAAGGTCCTTTGACATGACCGATCTTGGTCTATTGCATTAGTGTCTTGGTTTGGAGGTGTGACAAACACATCACCGGATATTTGTATATAAAAGAAAATATGCCAAGACACTTATTGAGAAATCCCATATGAATGGTTGTAAGCCCATGCAAACTCCCATGGAACCAGACCTAGTAGGAACCGCACCTCTTATCATTCAAGTGACACATAAGTTACAATGTGGCACACAAATAAGTAAAGTAACATGGAACTGGCACTTGCCCCCATTAACCCAACGCATTCAAAAACATCTGGAGGTGTTGAAAACCATGGAATTCACCTTAGTTCAGTGGTTTTCAAATGTGTTGGTGGATAGGGTGGAAAATAAAGGGGTAGATAATGTCCATTTGCTCACCGACGTGATGTGCAAGTTTTCAGAGGGCTAGCTAAAGGAGGAAAGCCAAAGGTTGGCAGAGAGAGATCACTCCACGCCATTAAGGCAGGTTGATAGAGAAGGGGTGGGCCCGAATCAGGACAGTGATCTACCAGTTCATACGAACAAATAATCCTTCATTATGGACATACTTAGGAAACGAGAAGGGGTATGTGTTTGCAATACAAGGATAGAGTGATGGTTAATCATGGGAAGGAGAGGATTTCCCCCATAATAGATTGTTAGTGTGATCATCTCATTAATAGGAGATGTAGCAAGAGGAGTGGGAAGGTACGAAATCAAGAGGGGAAACATACAAGAGCAAGGTTAGGGTGATTATGATTTTGAACAAACCGCTGGCAAGGGAAAATGAGAGGAAGGACGTCCACAAGTACACACGAATGAACAACAACATCGCTAGTAGGTCAGAGTTACTAAAAATTGAGAGGGAAAGTACTCAAATATCGGCGAGGCAAGTCTCATCTGGGGTGTCATCTTTAAATCATAGCTAGGGAGCAAGCTTCATCGACATAAGGCAAAACACTGAAAGGTGGTGTAATTGTGAGTTGGTGATAGTAATTTCTATGAGGGAAATTCAGTTATCAGGGAGTGCAATGAGTAAGAGCTAAAGTGATGCTAGTAGGCCAAGAGGTAGTTCCCACGGATGCTCAGGGCTTTGAGTTTTGCAAACAGACATGCATGGAGGAAGCAGCGGAGGTTGTTGCTAAACAGTCACACAAAAGGGAAGGATATAGTGGAAATCTGGGAGAGTGAGGTTCGAAGACATTATAGGGCTATCTTTGATGGTAGAATAGAGGAGGAAGGAGATTGGATCATCAACACAGGGAAATCCAAAACATAGATGACTGTGTACCAAAAGACCTTGGAGACCGCTTGGCATGTCAAGACTCTGGTGGAAAAGCTGCAAGCAGAGGCAGCAGAGTAGAGGAAAAAGAGGCAACTCGAGATAGAAATCGAGTTAAAATCTATAGACCAACGCCTAAAAGGAATTGAAAAGGCTCTCAAGGGTTTGGTTAACATAGAGAAATTGCATGTTGGCAGAATTGGGGATCTTAACAAAATGTTCTCAATCTATCTAAATTATATCGATAATATGGATATATCGATGGGTGTAGAGATAGGAGATTTCGCCCGTTTGAGGAAGTATCGAGTTCGAGAGGCTTGCGCTGCAGGCGGATGTCCACTGGCAACCCTAGAGGCTCCAGCGACAACCCTTGTGGAGGACCCAACAATGGGGCCAACGACGATAACAACTCCAAGCAAATAATATTGTGTTAGTTGATCATGGCATCGACCAATCTTTTGTTTAGTTTTGTGTTATGTTTATATAGGTAGTATTGTAGTTATTTTGTCAAGTTTAGGTTTGAAGATCAGAGCTATATAGCTATTCAGATAGGCAGACCTACATATAGTAGTAGTGGGAAGGGGAAACTTTTTTGAACTATATAAGGGAAAGTAAAGACAAAAAAATCATATGGCATGTCTGGTTAAATCTGTGACAAAGAGAATCTTCTTCTACAACTGGTTTGGTAAACCAACTACTATTTTTGTATTGTATGTTTATTTAGTAATATATTGAAACTTTACTAACTTACAAAAAAGTTATCTTATTATTTTTCCCTTTAATATATTGTCTATTAAAAATATATGCTACATATTAAAAGATATTAAACTCTTAGAAACTTAATCTTTCTTATAAATATAAAATATTTGATATGATAAACATAAAATTTTATGTAAAAAAATTAAAAAATATATATTGTGTATTAAAATATATTGAATTCTTCGATATATTTTTTACCACTGGATGATGTGGAAAGAAATTTGATGAGGAATTTGATACCATATAAACTTAAAATTTTAATTACTAAGTCAACTATATGGGGTTATCGGGTTATCTTCCTTTTCAGTATGTTCTGTTCAAGCAGACATGTTTTGTATGAAAAAAATCTAATTTAAAAATAATTAAATTTTATTACTGAGTCAACTATATGGGGCCTATCTTACCTTTCAGCTGTTTTTTATTAAAAAATATAAAAAATTTACAAGAATATTTGTTTACGAGGTGTTTGGAGAAATTTGATCTCTCTTTCAAGCCCAACAAGGTTCAAATGGATTTGCTCTAATGCAAGTGAGGACTAGCTTCATTTCGAGATAAGGTTTCCAAGGTGTGAATATGCGAGGAGCGTTTACCATTCCACCATAGTTGTTGTTTTCGCAGAGGAAGATGTTTCTCTACTCCTTTACTGTTTCCATTCTCATCCTCTTTTTAAGTGTTATAAGTAAAACCAGACAAACATAACAATAAAACTAACTGGGTATAGTGGCACATAGAGTGAATTCCAAACAAATGCCCATATTTCAACTCTTTTTGTGCCTTTGTGTAAGAAAGGTTGAATTTTTATTTTGTATGAGCACAATGATGACTCGGAACTCTGTCTTGTGTGTCAGTGTCTGATCTATGGAAAAAGATAAATATAGATTTTAATCACTCTTGAATAGACTGTAATTTTTTTTTGGCATTGCATGATGTTGAAAATAGTTAGGTGGATTAGTTCAGATCTTAAGAAGATATCGAGTTTAATGGCACAACTGACACCATGAAAGAATCTTTGGAACAAGTGGTGGAGTAGATTGTGCTTGAGCAAAGGGTTGCAACAATGTATATGAATTTGGAAAAGGCCCCCATGTAATGGTGGGTAAGCACATCAAATCAAGTTTCACTCATGGCATGATATGATAGAGGTACTTAATGATAAAGGCCTACCAGAAATTGGGGCTCCACTAGGTAATGACATTTTGGAATCCAGTTCTGTCAACCAGCCCCTACAATTCGGTGGTACTTCCAATCCAATGGGATACATGTATTACTGCGAAGTCATTAGGAGATATAGGAGGTTCCTATTTAACTATGGGTTCATAATTTTATGCAAACCTTAGAGCCATTTCCAAAGAAGTGATATCTTGAGGAAAAATGCACAGTGGCAGACAACTAGCTAGGTTGAATTATGAGAAAGGTTCTACAACACATTATATAACTCTACAAGGAGGAGGCAAAGATTGCAAGTTTGATAGAGTTCATTTGGTGTTTCCAATAAATGGACCACCCACAAAGTCTAATAATAGGATCCCCAAAGGAGTACCCCTTAAAGGAACTTTTCCATCTGTGGTATAAAGAAACTGATTTCCTTTTGAAACTATTGATAATGTGGTAGGTGGTATTTCTCTGGAAATGAAAAGTATTGATCTCCTTGTTGTTTTGCAAGTTGTTGATAGTGTATGGGAAGATGGTGAAAATAGTGGGGAATAAGATAGATCTGCATTCTATTTAAAGGATCATTTTTCAGCAAGGAATGTGTTGTAGTGTAATTAAATCTGCATGTTGTTCGAATATTTCTGAGCAGTAGAGTTATTTGGCCTACCCTGAGCTAAAATAAATCACATATGGATCTTTACAGCTCCCAATATCAACAGGAAAAAGTTAAGGGTTCTTGCAATCATCTGAAGAAAATGATTTTGTTTAAAGCACATTCTGTCAGTAAATCAAAGACCTTCAGGACAATGATTTTGTGAAAAAATAAGACAGTTACAATTTTTGTAATAAAGGAAGTGGCCTTCTAAAATTTTGACCTATGATTGAACTTGGTTGTGATCCTACATTGATTTGCCTTACATTAATCTTGTATCAGGAAACATGATTGACATGACATCCTAGTGACGACTGAAAATCATTAATTACTATGAGCTTGCAGCTACAAGTGGAAACAAGAATCAACAAAGGAACAACAATTCTAGGCCAAAATCAAACCTCTCAAGGATCTGTCAGTAAAGGAAATTGTGGCACCTTTGATAAGAAGTAAACCTCACCTAAAGCCTTCAATCATGAAGGTCATCTAGAAGAAGTGCATAGCACTCTGACCAATTCTCTATCAATCCTTGTGAGAAATAGAAGCAAGCATACAAGCAAAATAAGCAAAAGAACATGATATCTTGATTGCATTAAATCAGGATTTTGTGAAGAATGGTTCTACATATATGAATGCCCGATGAGAAATTCTCCTTCCCATCATGAATTGGGTAATTTGCTGCAATGAAGGATGATACAACTAGGACTATGATGACTCAGACTTTTCTGAAGTTATTGCCTCATCTGACTTCAAGAAAGGCTTAAGAGGGAGCCATAAAATCTTCAATGACTGTTCTTGTCTGATGATTCCTGATGAAAGGCATGTCTTGATAACTGAAGTTGATATAAGCTGCATGATTATGATTGGATAATAACAGCACATGGACCATATGATTAAGAGAAGGTTGCATATAGCTCAATGCTTATGTTTTAAGTAAGCTTACCTTTCAAACATTCTGAGGGAGATGTGATGTTATAATATGATGTCTAATGACTCTTGTTACTTAAGAAGCAGTATGATTGACCGACTTTCATGCATACATGAATAACAGAGTGCTGATAGCTTGATGGATATACTCCGAACAAGAATTATTTTCCAATGTTCAGAGGAATATATGATCTGACAGATAATCATTCCCCAAATTATCTGACTTCCAAACTTTCAAACTAAGTGCACTTGTCAGTGCCTACTCAATACTATTGTTACTGCCACCCACTGATGCTTAGCAATAAAGGAAGGATCACAGTTTTAGGTTGGACCATTTAGCCAAGTTTATAGCTAAGCTGGCAGTTTCATACTTCACTTTAGACTATCTTTGACATATATGATATAACTCACCAAGTCCATTTTTATGTCACTACTACAACAATCCATGAAATGTGCATGCAAGATCTAATATCAATTCTTAACTTGGCTTCCATAGTAATGTTCCACATTTGAATGGAATTCCCAAAAGATTGCATTCTGTTTATATAATGCTTCATGCATCTTTAGTAAAAGCTAAAGGCTAGATGCCAAAGTTGTTTTTCAGATGTTGCTTATGAATGCATAGATAAGATTGATTTATTTCATATATTCTCATGCATCTCTTGTAAAAACTAAAGGCTAGTTGCCAAAGGTGTTTGTCAGATATTGCTTATGAATGCATAGATAATATTGGTGTATTTCATATACACTCATTGCAATACTGAATGTTGGATCTAACTCTTCAATGGTCCATGGCTTGAATTTTAACTCGTTGAGATCTCTGTTTCTATGGAATGGAGCTCAGTAGCATCATAACCCTTTGAGTGCTATTATTGATTGAGTTGTGTACCTCTTGAATTGGAATTGGGTTAGGTAGCTACATAGTAAATTTGAGTTTTCTTCCAAGTTTGGGTACTTGTCTATGATTTCTGGCACATATGCAAGACTTGAAAATGTGAGAATGCACAAGAGTAAACTCCTGGGATAAATACCCATTTGATTATAGATTATAAGGACTTCTCTTACATTGATGTCACGATGTCAGCAAGGACATTTGCAGGTATCCTGACACAAAGAAACAAGCAATCAAATTCCCTTAGAATGCACTTAACTTTCCATCTACCCAAAAGGAGAGGCAATAGCTAAGATGGAATCTGATCCAGGAAAATGCCCCATATTATCATACTATGCTTATTAATGCTTACGAGGAAATGGGTTGGGTATGTGTTTAAAGTGTGTACAATAAAAAAAGAAAGAATCTGAAGGTAACCCCAACAATCTGAACATGCACAGGATATCAGTTTACCAAGTCAATCTAATAATGTAGTGTGTATGGACTCATCTTGATATTGCTGCCTTGAGTTTACCGGTTGTTTCACTTGTCAAAGTGAAGGATATTCCCTTTGATTATGTGTATACAATGGGCCAGTATCTTGAGCACTAAGGAATCAGATGAACTTGCAGCTGGTCTTATCTCTCTAGAGGTAGCACTGGTGTATTCTAGCTGTGTAAGTGTCATTTGATGAGGTTGCAACTTTTCACATATTACAAAAATAGGTCAATATATGGAAAGATATTCTATGTGCCTGGTCGTAGAGGGAGTAAAAATCCATTAGCATCAGAAGACAAAGGTACAACAGGCAAAGAAGATGACCAATTTTACTATCTTACTGATGCATAGACCCAGTTGTTGCCATAGAAGTTCAATAGCTAAATTTAGACTCGTGATTATAATAACACTTTCATCATGATATCTATAAGTTGGTACCTAATCATCCTTTCCCTCGTTAAGTGGGGAAGAAAGAGAGCACAAGTCCTAAAGTACCTTGAGAATTGTAGCACTAGACATTTGATTTGAAAGAAGCATGGCTTCTGCCTCAGCAAAAAACTGGAGTTCACTCACTGCAACCTTGCACAACCTTTTTTTTTTATAGCATTTGGAAATTTGGCAATGAAAATATGTCAATGGGGAGGTTCCAGTTTCACTAACTTAATGAATACATATAGATCATGAGAATATACAAGGCATGACAAACCTTCACATGCCAACAAGGATGATAATAATCTGAACTCTGTTCTAGGAACACTGAGCATCATTGTTCATAAAATTCCATTTCTCACCTCAGCCCAAGCAAAAAACTGAATCATCACTGTGGTGTATGCTTGTGCTGAAAAAGCCTCAACTGCACATAAATATGCACCCTAAATAGATGTGTTAATACCTTCCTTTCATCCAAAGAAGGTGGGTTAGCCCTCAAAGTTGTTTTGAGATTGCATGACGAGAAGGCTGGTACTTTTCCTCTGAATTCAGGATCATTCAGCCTAGTTGGAATGGAGAAATATTGAAGAGGTATAGGAATGAGTTTGGCTATTGGGTTTTGATGTTTAGAACAATCAGATGATATGTTTTTTCCAAAACATAAGTAGAAGCAGGCCTGTCTGGGAGAATGTTTTTAATAAATTCACAAGGTATTATTTCTATCCATTAGGAAGCACATCCTCTGGTGCTCGAGAATAAATAATAGCACATTCAGTTGGATAAGAAGGTCTAATTTACAGAACCTCACCCAAAATCTCACTCAATTCTACTAGTATCATTTTCATGATTTAAATAATGAATGGAGGAGTCTTAATACTCCCAATCACTTTACATAAAAGCGACTAAAATGGTCAAAGGATAATATCACATGACTCTCATGCCACATATGCCTAGGTCCAATTGGAAAAACACATATGGCATGAGACTCATGGAAGCTAGCTTACCAAGGTCAAAGGCTAGTCCCACAGTATTCTTTGTGCTTAGTCTTTGCAATTGAAAATTCCTTTGTAGGGAGGATTAAGAAGTAAACTGTTTTTTGATTGCACATTTTAAGCAAGTCTACCCTTGGTTGATTTGATAGTGGAGATTCTCTTCAAGCCTTATTTTGAATGTAGATCCCCTGAAAATCCTTGCACTCTCATGTTCTGCAGATGATTGGATCACAATCAACCATACAAATGGCAATTGTTTCCCATTGAGAAGAATCTATATACCCCTCTCAAGGTCCTGCAAGGCAAGGAAATGGATTGAAAACAATATATATACTCTTCTAAAAGTATTACTAGTTCTCCAAGTCACAATAGAGCCTCCACAACTAAAAGTTGTGAAGCATTGAAACTCATATTCGTGCACTCTGGTTTTCGTCATATGATTAGGACAATAAAGAATTATACAAACATGTCTGTCCTATTGAGAAAATATGTATACCCCTATCAAGGTCTTGCAATACAAGGACATTGATTGATAAGAGTCTATATATTCCACACAAAATATTCCGTGTTCTCAGAGTTGCAGTTGAGCCTCAACAACTGTACATTTCTGAGGCATTTAAACTTGTATTCTTGTAACTCTGTTTTTCTTCAGATTAGTAGATAATAAGCAATTATACAAAAAAAAAAAAAAAAATCTAAATTTCAATAATAAGACTCTATATTCCCCTATCCAAGTCTTGTAAGGAAAGGACATACATTGGGAAGCGTTTATATACTCTCAAAATCTTCCAAGATCACGTAATCACAATTGAGCCTCAACAACTATACAGTTACGAGACAGTCTAACCCATATTCATGTACTCTGTTGCCCTTTAGATGATTACATAATAAACAACTATACAGACAAATATGCATTCTATTGTCAATAATCTATATACCCTATCAAGGTCTTACAAGGAAAGGACATGCATTGAGAAGAATCCCTATACTATTCTCCTTATGTTCTGATATCTCAGAGTTGCAAACTGGGCCACAACAACACTATACTTGTGACCCGTGAGGCATTAAAGCCCATATTCTTGTTGAGAGACCACGTCATTATTTGTCATTTTTTTGCATATTGGCCATCCAACCAATGTGAGAATAACGAATTAAACTCTTTGAATTGCAGGTTTGACTTGAATCAAATCAGAAGAGAGTTTTTCAAGCTAGGCTGTAGTAAAATTCAAGGTTGATCAAGATTACTCAGCCAGCACAAGTTGGACTCACAATTAATCAGAAGTTACACTCTGCTCACCGATTTTTTCCAATTTTTTTCTCAAGCGCACTATGAGCATTTTCTCAAGTTACACTATGAGCATGTGCTGAGGTGAGAAATGGCATTTTATGAACAATGCTGCTCAGTGTTCCTTGAACAGAGTTTATATTGTTATAATCCTTGTACAATTCAGTACTAGTTTGGAGAATTGATGGCTATTTTATTTGTACAGGTCATGCTCGGAGGCTATTTTGCTTTGAAAAGAGTTGAATATCCATCTACAGATTTATTGTATCCATTTCCATTTGGAATCAATAAACATTAAAAAGTTTTTTCACAGCCTTTGGAAGTAATACATACCCTATTGATATTCATTTTTATCTCTAGTATATCAGCATTATTTATGGAGGAACAGAAAAAGGGACTGATGTAGTATGGTCGGATGTGTGCCAGCATTTGCTTAATTATAATTTATCATTTATATTCCCAGAATGACAGTCTGCAACTTGGTAAAACCCTGAAGTTGGATCAATGAACAATTCGAGATACATATATGAATAGAGGATACATATATGAATAGAGGATACATATATTTGGCCTAGATAATACTTTGAACAATTCGAGATCCTTCAACTCTGCTCAGTGCTGTTTCAATTCCTGAACTTTACTATTTGTATCATCAAGTCTAAAGCATAATCCTAAGTAAATTGAAGGGCATTCATTAGCTATAGTCATACTGGATTATTTCAAGGACCAAGGGATATATTTTCAGCCTTAGTTATGAACCTAATTTCAAGCATGGATCCATTTCAGATCTCTGAATCATCCTTGGACCAGGACAAAGCCATTACAGCTGTGAGCAAATTCTGAAGCTAGAATAATAGATTATGAAAGAGACCCTTTAGAAATTAAATATGTTATATCTAGTGCTTGAGGAAAGAACCTTAAAATTCCCCTTCTCCATTATCCAGTCCATCACACACTTGGAATCTCCATAAATCTGACAGGAGACAATGTTCAATGATGTTTCAATATATAAAAGGGCCCAAACTACAGAAACCTCTGCCTTGGTATTAGACTTGAACCAATATTCAACCAATATGATAAGACCCATTTCTAGGGAGGAAACTGATGGCACCCCCTCCACATACACCTAAATGATATGCATCATCAAAGAAACCTACATTTATAGATAGAGGACTATGAGGGAAGCATAAGGAGTGACTACGAGGAGGATTCAAAGGCTTGAAATACAGAGAAGAAACCCATAATATGAGGCAGGATGTCAGAGATCTCTGCTTTCAAAGATATGTTTATTCTGAACCTTATAGACACCCCAAGCGATGAAGATAGGAAAGGATTTACAATTACCCATGTTTTTCAAATGGTCAATATGATACATTGGAACAAGGTCCAAAATATGGAGGGTTGCAGTCCAAAGTTCCATGGAAAAATCACACAGAAAAAATAAGTGATTGACATATTCAAATTCCTTTGAATAGAGGATACATATATTTGGCCTAGATAATCCTTTATGTGCATTTGTGGCTTCTTCAGCACAAGCGTACACCATAGAGATGATTCGGTTTTGTGCTTGTACGCTAGCATTTTCAAGACAAGGATTTCCTTGTAATCATGTTGTTTGATTGTTGTAACTCTGTGTTCTATGATTTAACACTTTGACCCATGAAGTAATGTATGATGCATTTCTTAAAAAACTGGAAAGAGATCTAGATCGGTATATTGTAAGGAAATGAAAGAACTTCTAAGCAGCTTAAACAGTAGCTTCAATTTTTCTTTTATAACATACGATTGGTTCTGCTATGTTTTGTTAATTTTTCATGGCGGGAGGGATTCAACATCCAATCAAGATAGGGGACCATGGCTACTCAACTCAACCAGAGAACCACATCATTATTTGTCATTTTTTTGCATATTGGCCATCCAACCAATGTGAGAATAACGAATTCTTAGGCGCATTTTGGTTTTCGACTGACAGATTGCTTCTGCCTCAGCAAAAACACTGGAGTTCACTCACTGCAACCTTGCACAACCTTTTTTTATTATAGCATTTGGAAATTTGGCAATGAAAATATGTCAATGGGGAGGTTCCAGTTTCACTAACTTAATGAATACATATAGATCATGAGAATATACAAGGCATGACAAACCTTCACATGCCAACAAGGATGATAATAATCTGAACTCTGTTCTAGGAACACTGAGCATCATTGTTCATAAAATTCCATTTCTCACCTCAGCCCAAGCAAAAAACTGAATCATCACTGTGGTGTATGCTTGTGCTGAAAAAGCCGCAACTGCACATAAATATGCTTGGTGTTTCATAATGTTAGTATGTTTTGAGATGCATGACAAGAATGGTATTTTCCTCTGAATTCAGGATCATTCAGCCAATGGAGAAATATTATGGAATAGTTTGCATGGGTTTGAGTAGAACAATCAGATGATATGTTTTTTCCATTCTAAGTAGAAGCAGGCCTGTCTGGGAGAATGTTTTTAATAAATTCACAAGGTATTATTTCTATCCATTAGGAAGCACATCCTCTGGTGCTCGAGAATAAATAATAGCACATTCAGTTGGATAAGAAGGTCTAATTTACAGAACCTCACCCAAAATCTCACTCAATTCTACTAGTATCATTTCCATGATTTAAATAATGAATGGAGGAGTCTTAATACTCCAATCACTTTACATAAAAGCGACTAAAATGGTCAAAGGATAATATCACATGACTCTCATGCCACATATGCCTAGGTCCAATTGGAAAAACACATATGGCATGACAGTCATGGAAGCTAGCTTACCAAGGTCAAAGGCTAGTCACACATTATTCTTTGTGCTTAGTCTTTGCAATTGAAAATTCCTTTGTAGGGAGGATTAAGAAGTAAACTGTTTTTTGATTGCACATTTTAAGCAAGTCTACCCTTGGTTGATTTGATAGTGGAGATTCTCTTCAAGCCTTATTTTGAATGTAGATCCCCTGAAAATCCTTGCACTCTCATGTTTGCAGATGATTGGATCACAATCAACCATACAAATGGCAATTGTTTCCCATTGAGAAGAATCTATATACCCCTCTCAAGGTCCTGCAAGGCAAGGAAATGGATTGAAAACAATATATATACTCTTCTAAAAGTATTACTAGTTCTCCAAGTCACAATAGAGCCTCCACAACTAAAAGTTGTGAAGCATTGAAACTCATATTCGTGCACTCTGGTTTTCGTCATATGATTAGGACAATAAAGAATTATACAAACATGTCTGTCCTATTGAGAAAATATGTATACCCCTATCAAGGTCTTGCAATACAAGGACATTGATTGATAAGAGTAATATTCCACACAAAATATTCCGTGTTCTCAGAGTTGCAGTTGAGCCTCAACAACTGTACATTTCTGAGGCATTTAAACTTGTATTCTTGTAACTTGTTTTTTCTTCAGATTAGTAGATAATAAGCAATTATACAAAAAAAAAATAAAAAAAATCTAATTTCAATAATAAGACTCTATATTCCCCTATCCAAGTCTTGTAAGGAAAGGACATACATTGGGAAGCGTTTATATACTCTCAAAATCTTCCAAGATCACGTAATCACAATTGAGCCTCAACAACTATACAGTTACGAGACAGTCTAACCCCCATATTCATGTACTCTGTTGCCCTTTAGATGATTACATAATAAACAACTATACAGACAAATATGCATTCTATTGTCAATAATCTATATACCCCTATCAAGGTCTTACAAGGAAAGGACATGCATTGAGAAGAATCCCTATACTATTCTCCTTATGTTCTGATATCTCAGAGTTGCAAATGGGCCACACAACAACACTATACTTGTGACCGTGAGGCATTAAAGCCCATATTCTTGTGTAATTTTCTTTTCTTTAGATGATCGTATAATAAACAATTTTACAAACAATATATGCATTCCACTGAGAAGAATCTACAGATCCCTCTCAACACTTGTAAGGCAAGACATAGATTAAGAAACTGTGTACTAATCTCAAAAACCATATGAGCCTTGGAGTTGCAACTGAGCCTCAAGAACTATACATTGAAGGCGTCAATGTAACACATGTTGTTGTACTCTATTTTTCATTCATATGATTAAATAACTATCCAAGGCCCATCTAAACCCGCGTTTTTATATGCAACTTGAGGTTCAGGAATCTTGAGGTTTCATATTTCATGTTCTAATATCTAATATCCATTTATATCAACTAATGATATGCATCCTTGAGCTTCATAACCTCTAGGTGCATAGTATACTTATGTTTGAATAGGTTTGCACTCATGCTCATATTAAATGTACTAGTCCTTGCTCTGGATTCAATGTAGTGTTACACGGACACACCTCTGCCATTCCCACCCAATTTGTAGAATGTACCATGCTACTCTTGTGCACTTAAGATAATTTCTTTTGTAAAAACACAAAAACTATAATTAATATTGGATCCTAGTACTCTATAAGAAAATAAGTTATATTTCTTCCTGTTGCTGTACTTCACCCTGATTACATAAAACTTCCCCAAATTTTGGAGCATTATTTGTCAGCAAACCTCCATTATGAAACTTGTCAAGAATAATGGAGGTTGTCAAATATCAGTATGAAACTTTGTGTTCCCCTTAATGTACTCCTTAATCTCATCAACACAGATCCCAAATAAAGTCAAGAAGCAGGAAACATCCCTACTTAAGCCATATAGTTTCTTAATAAAGTCGAAGTCCTTGAGTTCTACAAAACCAACCTAAAACAATCTCAGATTTCCTCTCATAATATCAAGTTGCAACAATGAGAGGACCAGAGATTGCAATATCATGCTATCTCTGGAACAATGAATTCCATGGCACGAAATTAAAGGCTTTCATGAAACTCACAAAACAATAAAATGATTTTGAGAATTGTTGCCTAGCCTTTTCAACAATAGCTC